>OZ010749.1:60855395-70855395 GCA_963932245.1 Tachinus rufipes
GCCTTTTTAAAATTGTTCACTATACTATTTGTTTTGACAGTTCAATTTTGACAGCTGTCAATCAAGCAAGGTTATTAGAGTGTATACAAATAAAAATAATATTTTTATTATTGAATCCTACTTTAGGAATGGGCGGTTTGATAATGGGGAATAACTCTATTCTATTCCGGATTGTGTTCGAGAGTCTACAACTGATAATTATAAACATGTAAACATATGAAAATATTGTTATTATTGAATTCTAAGATAGGCAACTTTATTTACGTATTTTTACTAGAGCGGCACGTTATGTACGATACATTAGATGGTTACATAATCCCAAACATTTATAATCACCTAAAATGCTTAATAATTTTTATAATATATTAAGCCACTTGTCATAAGATGTAATAAATATACAAATTATTACATAATTTGGCTGACGTTCAATTATTTTGTAGTAAACGGTGTGCATAATTAATTATATTATATTAATTAATTATCCGCATTTTACATATTAGATATTATTTAACCACTTTTAGCGTAGACAGCATGTCTATTGTCTGGCAATTTATTTATTTTTAGTTTAAAATATTTGTCAACTTTTATTTAGAAAATCTAATGTTTAATTTGTTTTCTACAAACCATTTGCCAACATTCTAAAATATTGTTTAACTGTCTAAATAATAAACTGAAAGATATAATCTGTAATTTTTTTTTAACCAATCTAATTTTTTATGGCCTCCAACAATATTGTGCGCTCTGGACACATAGTTTGTAGTCTAGTAGTTTTTACTGCGTATACAAAACTCTTTTGTGCAGTTGTAATTAAAACAAATTTAAATAAAAACATTAAAGTATTTTTTAGCACTTCGACTATTAAAAAGTATTAAGTGCACACTTGCTACCTCTATCCAGGAGTCAGCGCGTACTACATACAGTAATCTTCCCCCCCTAACCGACATTTAATATTGATTTTCCCGGATATATTTCCCAGCACCTTGATTTTCCCTAGCAACACATTAGTAAATAAATATACGCACAGAGGGCTACGCCAGGGGCAGGATAACTGCATATAAACATGTAAGTGCATTCCCGGCATCCCGAGTCTACGGGTGCCGCAGACAAACAACTGTTGCACCATTTGTTCTTATTTATCAACCTTTAAACAAAACAAATTAAACGGAAATTGTGCCTCGGATCAACATTAAGAAATCAGTGCTGGATTATTGCAAGAAAATCTAAAAAAAATAGTGCTAAAAGTAATTTATAAATAAATCGAGCTAGCTTGCCCGGGTTAACTTAGGGTTGCCTAGTTACCCATTATTGGGGTAGATCCAGGATGTCGATGATATGTGATGGTGTTTGGTACAGTGAAGAAGAAGTAGAAGCTATAATACTTGAGATAAAATCAGATCCTCGTGCCACGGAATATAAAGAACAGCTTTTGAGAGTAGAAGAATCGCAGAAACGCACCGATGAGAACATAACACTCCTTCTGAAACTGATGAGACTAGTTCGTCTTGAACATGAGGAATTTTGTCGTAATGAAAGAGCTCAGGAGGACAGAAGTAGGAATTTAAAGCGTTTCCACCAGGCTCATGGTCGAAATGCTTAAAAAAATATTTTTAAGTACTTTGTGTAAGTATTTCTTTATTGGGAATATTTACACAGTTCCATGTACCTGTGATTAAATCGACATTGAATTGTCAGCTAATTTAAGCTGGCATGTTTAATGTGGTTTAAGTAACTAAATTGTAGTTTCTTTGCTGATTTTGATTGAATAAACAAAATTAATTGGTATAAATTACTTATAATGAATTTCAATAATCAACGATTCTGGCCTGTTTTTGGACTATGGGAAATGCCACTAAACATTTCCTGTATTACAATTAGTAGTAGAATATAGTATAGATAAATTTATTATGCTCTTGCTGTGTGTTTTAATGTTAAACATATATGTATCATTGTGATTTATGTCTATTATAATATTTTCGGAAGAGTCGGAAGGAAAATGGTTGGTATAAATCTTGCACAGACAATCAGGGCGATTGCTCTGAATTGATTTTGAATCTAATTTTGTTTCATTTTTTAAAAATATAATTATCTAGAGATTATATTTTTAAATTAATATGCAACAAAATGTAATGAATGAATTTAAATATAATTAATAACCACCATTATCTTATCAATAGACGTCTGCATATCATAGTAAATTTCTTAGTTTATCAAATAAACGCTAAAAACTCCTGAAACAAGAACATCATATGTGTATGAGTTTTTAATGTTGCGCAGATAAACTATTGTAGTGTTTTTCTAAATTTCTTAAAATAGTAAAGTTTATAAATAAACATTAAAAACTTACAATGGTTATGGATTTGAGTTTTTAATTTTGCACAGATAAACTTTTGTAGCTTTCTTCTAAATTTCTTAAAGTTATTAAAGTTTATACAAATACACTAAAAACTTACAATGGTTACAGATTTAAGTTTTTAATGTAGCAAATAAACTTTTGTAGTATTTTACATATTCTTAATGTGATTTTAAATGTCTATTTATTGATTAGATTATTAAGATTAATTATTTTATTTTTGTGATTACTGTTGTATTTAGTATTTTGTGGTAAACAAAGTATTATACAGTAATTACTTTATTATTATGCAATAACCCAGACTAATATTTATTTAAAACACACTCAGGATTTGTTTGAAGTATTTTTTATTGTATTAGATACCATATATTTTTAGTTAAGTAGTTGAAATGGATGTATCAAGAAAAAAAGGACAAAAAAAATAAATTTGATGTTGCATTTTGTCGTGTTTTTGTTTATTAATCTTTTCAGGAAATTAAATGTATTAAACAACTTTTACGTAAGTAAATATTTAAGTTTTTTTTTAATAAATTTGCCATATGGACAAGCTTAACTTGGGAATTAACTTTATTTACTGGTTTTCTTATTAAGCATTAATTCTAGTTATCAAACAATTAATAATTAATTATTAAATTAAACTCCGGTTGCTTAGTTCAATAACATCAAATGTTAGGTTTTATTTTATCTTGTCGTCAATTGACAAGCTCTATTTATTTTCAAATAATCTTTAATCAAGTAATTTTTAGGTTGCAACCTATAAATTCTCAACGGTATATTTAAAGTTTTTATTTATTATTGGTTATGATGTCTGGCAACCCTAGATAAAATTATTTGTCATGTGATTAAATTTTTTTTTATTCTTATACTTTGAGATCAAGATCTAAAAGATGTTGTGTGACCGGTAATATTTTTTGGATTTTTAAAACAATTATCCAAAAATCTAAACTTATCAACTAAGATTTGCTAAAAAAGTAACGTGAGTTTCTCAGCAGATAAAAAAATGTTCTTGTGTATCATCAGCCGCTTTCCTGATTAGATCTGTTGAGACAACCAGCAATCCGTCGTAGTAGTTGTAAGTTTGTCACAATGTTTTCATTTGTTACAAGTGTATTCTCCAACAACAGTGACTGATTTAGCATGTAAAGACCCCAAATTTAAGAAAATTTATAATATTACTTTGATACTATTTTTAGTTAACTTAATGACATTGCAAGCTACGTACGAGTTTTGAAAGAAATTAAAAATAATGATTTGACTGGTATTGTAGCTTCTGATAGATGACTAAAACAAAAAAATCAATAAAATGTATAACTTTTTAAACTTAATTGTAATTTGTCTGATTCTTTACTTTAGTTGAAACTACTGATTAGTAATCATAAATTGAAATAAAATATCTTCCTACCCAAGTCTTGGTCATCAAAAGATTGGATTCATCATATTTTATTCAACAGAAAGACTTCTAATGCTTGTAAAGAGAAAAACTTCCAATTTATTATAAACAAATTTGTGGGCGAGTACTTCAGTGCAATTTATTTGATGGTAATTATGATCTGGAATGACCCAACCACCCACCCAAGTATTATTGGTCAAAAGATTGAATTTATTACCTCCCCTCTTAAACAAAGATTTTGAATGCTTTGCAAAAAGAAGATACTACATACATACAAGTTTAAATTACTTGATAGTAATCATAATTTGGTGTGATCCTCCTACCCGTTCAAAGATTGGTTGTCAAGGAATTAAATATTACTTTTTTTACTAACTAAAGGACTTCTAACACATGCAAAGAAAAAACTTTTATTTTTTTTATAACAAACCGTTGGGCAGATGATAGAGCACTCTAGTTACTAACAGGTAATCATAATCTAAAGTGACCCATCCACCCAATCAAGTGTTGGTCTTTACAAGATTAAATATTACCTCCTTCTTGGACAAAGAGAAAAAAAAATTTAACGTTTGAAAAATAAGAAACAATTTTTTAAAAAGAAACTTTTGGATGGTTGGGTGTACATTTCATTTCAAACTATTTAATGATAATCATAATGTTACCAATCAATCCGTTCAAGTGTTGAATTATCAATAGATTAGATATTACCTACATCTCTTCTGACTTGGAAACTTCTAACAGTTGCAGTTAACAAAAATTTGATAACAAATAGTCAAGCGGGTAGGTCTTTCCAGATCAGAATTACCAACGAGTAGTTTTAAATAGAATGCTTACCAAACCGCCAGAGTGTTTGTTCTCAAAAAATTAAAAGTATTTCCTTTTTGCAAGTGTTGATCTTGTTACCAAACTTTTGGGCAAATGGGCGGGTACTCCAGTTTAAACTACTTGATAGTAACCATAATTTAATGTGACCTTCTTACTCGTTCAAGAGTTGGTTATTATGGTATTAAAAGACTTCTAACACTTGCCCAAAAACTAGTTTTCCATAACAAATTTTTGGGCAAATTATTGAACATTCTAGTTGAAATTACTTATTGATAATTATAATCTGTAGTTTAAACTAGATTAAATATTACCTCCTTCTTGAACAAAGAAAGTTCTAACGTTTGCAAATATGACAAAACAATATTGTTTTGTGTACGGCAGTTGATATTCTTCCTGGTTCAGAAGACGGCCGTGGATTGCGTTTGCGATGTAAATTAACTGTTGTCTTAACAACTTTTACATCTAATTATTGATGTCACAAACATTAATATAACATAGGTCAGTCAAGTCAGAAATTAGGTGAAAGATTAAAACAACACAAACAAGACTGCATCAACCAATCACAAAAAACTGGTCTTTCAAATCATAATTATGAAACCGGCCACAAATTCAACTTTGGTCATACTAAAATATTGGAAGTTGAACCTATATACAGAAAGAGACTTGTAGGGGAAATGTTACATATTAATAGTAATCATACGTGTAACTTTCACACAGATATTGAAAAATTAAGTATTGTGTATAATAATTTAATTAAAACAAAACTTTAATAGATAAAATAGTAGATTGCTTTGTTGAGTTGACACAACGTAGACATATTCACTTAATTGTAAAATCCAATTAGGCCGTAGTTTAATATAAATTTTAATATGTAATTAATTTTTTTTTTAACTGTCCTGTTCTTAAATTGTAAATACATACACATACATTGCACTAACTGATATATATATATATATTATAAATCAAAAGATTTACATATACATTATTAATTCAAAGGAATATATTTTATTTTATTTTATTTATTTGACCTAAGAAAAACATTCGCTACACACATTCTTTTCCAACTCAGATTAGAATTTCATATTAAAAAATAATACAGGTACACTTTACATTCTATTCTCTTAGACGAATGGTTATACAAACACATTATATAATTATTCCAATCCATTTTAATATTAACTAAATGAACGAACGCATCATAGATGATGTTAAATATACGGAAATTTTAACAAAGAACATTTTTAACGTTGGTAAGTTGCAATGTATGTGCATGTATGCATTATCTATGCTTAATTTATTTAATGTTTATTTAGATATGTATATATATATATATATATAGGTAGTAATTGTAATTGTCAAAATTTTTTAATTAAGTTTTAAATCTGTTTCTTTTTGTTCTTTTTCGCAATTCTTTTATATTCTTCACTATTAACATTTTTAGCACTGAAGAAGGAAGCAGAATAGCTTCCGAAACGTCTGCTACGTGATTTTTGTTGACGAAATGATAAAATAAATCATTTTTTAAAATATAAATTGTCTATATAATCCATCCCTAGTGGAAAACTTTTTCCCAAGTATTAATATAACGTTAAAATAAAAATAACTTTCACATAAAAGGCATTTATTGTATTGCAAGTCTGATTACAAGTTTGTTACAAGTGTAGCTAGTACAAGTGTAGAAACGGAACTGCTCGTAAATTGTACAAATACAAAAAAGGTAAATTCATGTCTGATAGTGGTGGGACACAACAGATGGCTAATTACAAGGGCTAATTCATAATTCCAGGAATTTAAGCCTCTTTGAAAAGGATTTAGTAAAAACCAAACACGTGCACCCACTTAACAGCAGGTACTTACAAATGTTATAAAATTCAATTAACATAAATCTTTGTTTTATGACATGTAAGAAATAATAGCATTGTATCGCAAACATGCCGCACGCTTTGAAAAACTGAAGTTTTTTGAAATAAACATGAATGGATTAGAAAATAACAATACAGATAAAAGAATAGTTATGCGAATCAACATGTAACAATATGGGAACTTAAAATAACTTCCATTGAAGAGGAGGATTATTGTCTTCTCGTAATAAAACCAAGTCGTTAACTTGTATATTTCGAGTTGCATTTTGTTTCCATTTAGGCCTTTGCTGGAGTCCAGTTATGTATTCGGCAGACCATCGCTTCCAGAAATGCTGGGTGATTCTTTGAGTTAACTGAAATCTGGACAGGCGATTTTCCGGTAAGTTCATCATGTTGGCGTCTGGCAAGGCAGTCATTGGCCATCCAATTAAAAAATGACCTGGCGTCAGTGGTTCTAGGTCGTTTAGATCGCTACGGGAATTAAGGACAGCTTCTATCTGTGTCAAGCAAGTATAAAAGTTCTCATAGGTAAGCCTTGCGTTTGCAGCAACTCTTATTAAATGAAATTTAATTGACTTTACCCCGGCTTTCCAAAGACTAGCAGCATCTATTATTGCAGTTTGGTTAATGCTTGCTTTAATAAAGTTTGACAAATCTTTAAGTTCTGAGTTTGCCCCAACAAAATTGGTGCCGTTGTCAAAATAAACATGTAACGGTTTGCCTCGTCTTGCAACAAATCTACGCATCGCGGCTATAAAGCATTCAGCTGTTATATCACATGCTAGTTCAACATGTATGGCCTTTGTTGTAAAACATACAAATAAACATATGTATGCCTTTGATAATTTTGAACCTCTACCCTTTCTATTTTTTATTGAAAACGGTCCGGCGTAATCTACTCCACATATATGAAACGGATGCGCAGGATTAACTCGAGAAGGTGGTAGTTGGCCCATGATATGTGCGGTCTTTGGAGGGTTTGATCGAAAACATTTCAAGCAATTATGAATAACTTTTTTACATATATTTCTGCCAGAAATTGGCCAATATTGACTACGAACTGATGCTAATAAAGCTTCCGAGCCGCAATGCAGTTGCTTAATATGTGTAATAAGTAAGTTAATTTGTGTTTATTAGGCAAAATAATTTGATGTTTTTTGTTAAAAGCAAATGTTGAATTATTCAAACGTCCTCCCACGCGAATTAAACCATCGTCATCTAGTATGGGATTTAGTGAGAGTAACTGACTTTTGCAATGAACAGGTTTGGCGTCTTTTAGATCACAAACTTCTTTTTGAAAATGCTCAAGTTGCGCTCGCTTTATAAGTGCAATAACTGATTTATTAAGTTCATTGACTGTTAAAGGACCCACGCGTCGCAATTCTCGATTACATGATGAATTATGAATAAATCGTAAGATATAGGATGTGACACGTTGCAATGATGTAAAATTAGAAAATTTTATAAATATTGAAAAAGGTAATAATTCAGTAGCGGCTGTGCATATATTTACTTTTTGGCACTCAGGTACATCTGTCATATTAGATAAATTTATAGTCGGCCAATGAGTATAATCTTGATGTAACCATTCTGGGCCTGAAATCCAAAGTTTGGATAAATTTAATTTATCTGCGCTGACTCCACGAGATATTAAATCGGCAGGGTTATTATGTGTTCTTACATGTTTCCAGGTGCTATTGCTAGTTAACTCTTGAATTTCGCTTACACGATTTGCTACAAAATTTTTCCATTTATTGCAAGGAGCATTAATCCAACTTAGAACAATTGTTGAATTGCTCCAAAGATATTCTTTGTCAAATGATAATTCCAAAGCAGTACGAACCTTTTGTAACAATCGTACTAATAACAACGCACCGCAAAGCTCAAGTCGTGGTATTGATATTTTTTGCAATGGAGCTACTTTAGATTTGGCGCATAAAAGACGAATATTTGAATTGCCTGCATAATCAAATGATTTATTGTAAATACACGCTCCGTATGCAACGTCAGACGCATCACAAAAACCGTGCAATTCGATTTTAATATAGTTATGACATAGCACATGTCAATCAAAGTGAATGGCCTCTAAATCTGTTAAATTTCTAACAAAATCTAGCCATTTTGTGTGTAAATCTATAGGAATCGATTCATCCCAATGAAATTTGTTTTGCCAAAGACTTTGCATTATTAATTTAGCAACAATCACAATTGGTGCAATTAATCCCAAGGGATCATAGATTTTTGCAATTGCTGATAATATAGTTCTTTTTGTAACACGAGCGCCTGTAAAATTCTGAGATTTGTATCGAAATTGATCGGCTTTGGGGCTCCATAAAATACCTAAAGTTTTTATTTCCGTTGAATTAGTTAGTTTTACAAATTCATCAACTGAGCAGTTATCTGATAATCCCGTTAAAGCGGTTGGGTCGTTAGAAGCCCATTTACGAAGAGGAAAACCGGCTGAATCTAATATAGAAGAAATTTCGTCGCGAATAATGATTGCTTCTTGAGCAGTGTTGCACCCTGTGAGTAGGTCGTCAACATAAAAATCGTTTTTAATGATAGAACATGCTAGTGGAAATTTGACTTTATTTTCCAGTGCTAATTGCTTTAGACATCTTATAGCCAAAAATGATGCAGATGCGGTTCCATAAGTGACTGTGTTTAATTCAAAACAACCTATTTCCTCGGAAGGTGATGATCGCCAAAGAATACGTTCCAATGGACGATGCTCTTTTGTTAATAGTATTTGACGATACATTTTGGCAATATCTGTCGATAATACAATAAAGTGCCGTCGAAATCTTAATAGAATTGAAAACAAGTCGCGTTGAATTGTAGGTCCAACCTTTTGAACGCAATTCAGAGATAACGCCGTATTTGTTTTGGCTGAGCCATCAAAAACTACTCTAAGTTTAGTTGTAATACTGGTATCCTTTAAGACTGGATGGTGAGGTAAATAGTATAATATATTTGGTTGAGGCTTTGATTCATCTATTTTTGTCATATGTCCTAGCTTATGATACTTCTTCATAAACTTTATGTAAGGTTCTCGAATGCTCTGATTATTATTTAATTTTCTTTCTAAGTTAACAAATCTTTTTAATGCAAGAGTCTTTGACTCCCCCAATTGATTTACATTATCATTTAATGGCAAGCTAACTACAAACCGGCCATTACAATCCCGTTTGGTGGTACTAACAAAATGACTTTCGCATTCCTTTTCCTCAAGTGTAAGAGGAGAAGATACAAAACTTTCCTCAATTTCCCAGAATTTAGCTATTGATTTGTTGATATCTATATTATCTATGCTTAAATTGGACGATATTGACACATTAGATGAGTAAACAACAGGTACTGACCCAGCTAGAACCCAACCCAATTTAGTTTTCTGTAATAAAGGAAGATTTTTTCCTAATTGAACTTGGCCAATACAAATTAGATTCCAAAATATATCAGCCCCTAACAGCATATCTATGTCTCCGTTTTTATCAAATGATGGATCGGCTAGTGGCAAGTTTTTTGGAATATTTAAAAATGATTTATTAAAAGACACTGCAGGCAATCTTTCAGTTATTTTGTCTAAAATTAGACATAAAATATTTGACTCAAACTTGCTATTATTTGAATAAATTGAAATATTACATCTTCCTGTGATATTTGATGTACTTTGATTAATACCCGAAATTGAATGTTTACTTTAGAAATAGAAATACCTAACAATTTGCGCATTTTTGAGGTTACAAAGTTTGATTGAGATCCGGAATCAAGTAAAACACGACAATTATGTGATTTGCCACATTTATCGACTACTTTCACACAAGCTGTAGATAAAATAGTTTGAATTGATGCTGTAGAGGAGTGATTTGCTATCATTGATGTTGAGGGTTCTTGCAAAATGGGTTCCCTTTGAGTTTCAATATGCAATAAAGTATGATGCCGTTTTTTGCATGTTTTTTGCATTGTTTATTTGAATGTGCTCGGCCTAAACAATTGGTACACAAATTTAAATTTTTTATTTTCTCTAATCTCGAGCTTACGTTAAGACCGAGAAATTCGCTACAAGAATGAATTGAATGAGACGTGCTTTCACAAAGTGCACATTTAAATTTGCTAATGGCAATATTAACGCTAGCTTTTTGCAACTGTTTAAAATTGTTCGACTTATTGGAGGTTTCATTATGAAGAGTATCTAACAATTCACAACGTTTTGTTAAAAAATCAGACAAGGTTTTAAATTTAGCAGGCTCGGTTGAATTGACATGACATTCCCATTTGCGGCGAGTTATTACATCTAACTTTGAAGAAATTAAGTATACAAGTATTGTATCCCAACTGTCAACCGGTTCACCAAGTGCACCCAATGCTCTTAGATTAGCTAAAACTGTATCTAGTAACGTTCTTAATGCCACATGAGATTTCTTATGGATCAAGTTAACTTCAAAAAAAAAATTGACTTAACATGCTTGTGAATTGCTAGTCGCTTATTATTAAAACAATTATTTAATAATTTAAAGGCAATATCATAATTGACTGCTGATATGTTTAATGATTTTATTACATTAGCTGCTTCGTTTGATAAGCATGACCGCAAATAATAAAAATGTTGTGTTACTGATTGTATTATTTGAATGTATCAATGATAAAAATGTTTCTGAGAATTGACCCCACATATCATATGAACCATCAAAACTTGGCAAAAGAATCGGCGTTAATAGTCTTATTAGGCTGATACGCCAAAAATCAAAACTAACTAACTAAAACTTGGCAAGTTTATAGTTGGTAGTTTTATAGAAGGCGCTAGTTCTACATTTGCTGCGTGATTATCTGAGCCAAGCTTTACTAGATTTGTATTAATGACTGTCATAAATTTCGCCTTAATTGAATGAAACAAGTTTTCTAATTCTTTCCTTAATTTATTATATTTTTCTAAGTTTTCTGAATCAGTGATTTCAATTTCATCTAATAACTCGTTGTGTTTATCTAACGTAGGCCCAATTTCACTGAGACGCGACTCAAAATTATTTACAATTTCAATTGTTATGCCCGATTGAATAGAATTATTATAAAATATTTCAGCTCGTTTTAAAATTGCTGCAAACTTTTCTTGTTTTGATAAAAGAGAAGGTAATGAAGCTTTTGGAGGCATTTTAATATGTTACTTGACACAAAATAAAAGAATATATAGGAAAGAGTGGTGTGATAATGCTTACTGATTGATACTGTGGAGATGTATGGTTGCTGTTGATTTCACGTAACGGCTTCCTCAATGATGGACGATTGGCGTCGCTGGTAGAGTGGTCCGTGAACAACGTATTAAATAACTTTCTCGTGATAAATGTAAATCGCTGACGAGAGAGATGGAGAATTCGCTCAAACTTCTTCTTTGTAAGACGGCAGTGGACAAATATGGCGTCGCTAACAGCTTCTTACAAATGTTGGTTTGCAATACAACATAAGGATTTCAACAATACTTGCTGCATCCGGTTCGAAGGACCATGTTTTGTGTACGGCAGTTGATATTCTTCCTGGTTCAGAAGACGGCCGTGGATTGCGTTTGCGATGTAAATTAACTGTTGTCTTAACAACTTTTACATCTAATTATTGATGTCACAAACATTAATATAACGTTAAAATAAAAATAACTTTCACATAAAAGGCATTTATTGTATTGCAAGTCTGATTACAAGTTTGTTACAAGTGTAGCTAGTACAAGTGTAGAAACGGAACTGCTCGTAAATTGTACAAATACAAAAAAGGTAAATTCATGTCTGATAGTGGTAGGACACAACAGATGGCTAATTACAAGGGCTAATTTATAATTCCAGGAATTTAAGCCTCTTTGAAGAGGATTTAGTAAAAACCAAACACGTGCACCCACTTAACAGCAGGTACTTACAAATATAATAAAATTCAATTAACATAAATCTTTGTTTTATGACATGTAAGAAATAATAGCATTGTATCGCAAACAAATATCTTAAAAACAAAGTTTAGGTAGTTGGGTGTACATTTCAGTTCAAGCTACTCAATTATAATCATGATCTGAAGTTATTAATAGGCCCGTTCAAATGTTGAGTCATTAATAGATTAGATATTACCTCTATCTTTTTTTACTTAAAGATTTCTAAAACTTGAAGTTAAAAAAAATTTACAAGATTTTGATAAAAAATACTCGGGCGAGTGGGTTACTTTAAATTAAAATTACTAGCAAGTAGTTTCAACTGGAATGTCTACCAAATTGCCCAAGTTTTTTTCTTCTTAACTTTCATATTTATATTTGTTGGATATAGGCCTTATTTATTTGTTTCCATGCGTTTTTGTTTTTTGCTGTCCTCATTTACTGTTTCCCCGCTATGGTTCTGATATCGTCAATTTATCTTGTTTAAAGTTTTCCAATATTTTGTTTTGTTTTTCGGGTTCTAAAAAAGTGATTTTATGGCTCCATTAATTTGTATTTTTTCTAGCCACATGTCTTACCTATTGCCATTTAAGTTTTGCTGTTTGTTCTTGCACAAATATTAGTGTTACGAGTTTTATCTCTTAAAGTGAATCCTAACATTGCGCGTTTCATAGCTAGTTATCTTCTTCTTGCGACGCCGGTAATAATTTATCATTTTTACGCGGCAAAGCTTGGAGTACTGTACTAGAAAGTGGGATAGCGGCTGAAAAGTAGCTAATTATTTTTATTTTTTTGAAAAGCAGTGGTTTGCTGTCCAAAAACTTTTTTTTAGTGCGTGGCACAACATTGGTTGTTGTTGTAGTTTGGTCGGTTTGCAGTCATTGCGGCTAACCCAGCATACCAGGAAAATTCCGTTAGTTTTTGGTTTTGTTTGCTAAGCTCGCGCATTTCTTTGATTGCAAGTGACCAAGCGCTGAGATAGAAGTTGCAATGCTCCTTGAGAATTTTTGTTTATTATGTTTTGTTGCTCTTTGATTGGTCCCTGGACGTTTGTCGAGAGGACCTAAGTTGACGCTGATGTTGGTCAATCGGATTGGTTTGGTCGGGGACGGACAGTTTTCCGCTTTTTTCCTAAATTTTGTTTAGTGTAGTCTTTTGACAAGTTGCTGAAAACAATTAAATATTTCATTTTTTCACTTTTCTTTTAGTTATCAGTGTTTAGGCATTTGCTAAATCTTGGTCTCCGCGTTTAACTTGGTTTGATTGGAAGTGATCCTGCGTTAGTTTTATTCTTTGGGTTTTATACATCCATAGAATCATCTAGAAAGTGCCTAAATAGGTTTTGTTTTTTTTTTCTTTTGTTTTTGATTGGTTTGATTGCTAAACGGTGAATATTATCTTAAGATTTAGCTTTCAGTATTGGTTGGGATTTTGTCTCTTCTTTGGGTTTGTTTATGGTTTCCTTCTTTTTTGTCTTGTTCTTTTTTTATCTCAAAACTGGAGTTCTAGCTCTCATATTCTAAGAGTTTGCTTGGTAATGAGAAAAAGCGTTTGCAGTAGATGACTTGGTTGCAGCAATCAGTGCGGCCAACCGTCCAAATTATTTGTTGTTGTTTGCGGCGTAATTTGTTTTCATTGGTTGGGCGTTGTAGCATAGTACTTCTTATTCATCTGCGAGTATTTTGTGCAGTTCTTGTGTTAAATAATTTTTGATTATTTTGTTTAGTATATATAGTTTATATATCCTATAGGGGAAGGGCAATAGCTAATCAAACGCAACGCTCTTTTTCCTATAAAGATTGTAACCTCGCCGTGTTTATGAAGCTTGCAAAGGGAAACCCCTTTGGACGTGGTCAGTGGGTTGGGTTGAGAGGTAAATCATTTTGTATCAAACAACAAGGTTGTTAAGCAACCAAGGTCAAAGTTCCAGACTAACTACGATCACTCCGCAACGTAGTAGTCGCGCTGAGGGTCTGTGGTATGACTACTCACGTGTTTGTGCCGTGCGTGAAAATCCGTAAAAAAAGATAAAAGAGTCCTGGTGGCAGAGAGACCTTATATATGCGTTTCTAAGAATTTCTTTTTAAACAAAGGGGTGGGGGGCAAAACT
This sequence comes from Tachinus rufipes, assembly GCA_963932245.1. Lineage (NCBI taxonomy): Eukaryota > Metazoa > Arthropoda > Insecta > Coleoptera > Staphylinidae > Tachinus > Tachinus rufipes. The sequence continues at coordinate 60,869,832 of OZ010749.1, forward strand.
AACTCACTTTGATCAATTGGTTGCGTCGTCCAGTCAGATGGCCGACAGGGTCTTTAGAAGTAAAAGAGTATGTTGCAGGCGGCACACTTATTGGTTTGGTGTGTGTCATTTGTAGTATAGTATACAACCCACCTTTAAGGCTATATTTTTCTGCTAACCCAAGCAATCAATTTTAGGCTTAAAACTAGTTTATCAGATGAATCTTTGAATACCCTGAAAATCTATAGATTACAGACACCGTAATTGCGTCTACAAATACCTTATTAATGTTCAAAACTGTTCTGTTTCTGAACCACATCTCACAGATCGGTGTCAAAAAATATAGGATCTGCGGGGCTAAAGCAAAAAGACAAAGAAAAGCGCGTTTGGGTGCTAAATAACAACCAAACCTTCTTTCCGGCGAGGCAGACACCTTATGTGCTTGGCCAGCAATTCAAATTAAGACCTTTCAAAAAGCAAAATTCTAAACAACCCAGAAAAAGAGTGAAAAAACACGAGAGAAAAACCCAAGGTCCTTACTACGAGAAAGAATGAGGGACTATAAAGAAATTGTTTTATTGCACTCTTGTGTAGCGGTTATCACCTTCTAGGTAAAACCACTAGTGAGCAAGCTAATTTAATAAAAGATGTTTTTTTCCGGAAACTGGATAATACTTTATTCACCCCAGGCAAAACACTTCCCGCTTTTAGTGGGCAGTCACACACAGAAGAGAGCCTTAGGATAATGATAATGACGTTTAACTGGGGTGACTTCAAAAAGTGATTTTTAGTCTACAATCTTTGTGGCCAAAATTGGAATTAGACGTTGTTCCATTAAGTCGGTTTCCTAAGCTAACAAAGACTACTCTGTAATGAAGATGTACGCAGGAAGAAGCAATAAAAACAAAAGTAATTGATCCATCCGTACAAAACCGGGATGGAGTTTTATCACTGTCTCCAAAACCGACCAATAACGCAACACAATTAAAGTTATAAAATGCAACCTGCAATTATGCAAGACACAATAGCTTTAGTTTAAAAACCATAGATTATACAAACCAGGGTCTGCGGAATGGGCAAACTAAGTAGGAATGTGATTTCAAACCCAACTAAAGACGTATATTTACATACCCAAGCACATAACAGCATTTCTTATGCCACAGTTTTTTGACAGTGACCTTACAACCGCCAGAATCAGCTTGGAGGATAACCGGAAACCATACATCATTGTGACGTTGGCATACCTTGCACACAAAATACCACTTCCAACAAACACAGTTAAAAAATTTGGTGCATTCTTGTATGCAAGGAAATGTTGACTTTATAATTGGGGGTGACGCCAACTCTCATCATACTGTTTGGGGAAGTGAAGACACAAATAAGAGAGGTAAGCAACTTCACAATTTTATTATGATTATTTACCTAGAAATACTAAATTAAAGCGTTAAACCAATGTTTGTTTGTTTGTGACTGTAATTCTTAGCATTTTAAGCAAAAATCCACGACGCAGATTTAAGTGAACCTTAATGTGTAGAAAAAATAGAAAACTATGTAAATAAGTTGAACATTTTTTTAACACAAACGTACAAGGATTTGTGCTTACTTAGGCTGGCTACAGAACCCCATTAAAAGTCGTATTTATACCAAAACCAATAATTCTCACGTTTTTTCTCCTGAAAAAAAAATCAATTTGGCTCATATCAGTAAACCAATACCCAAACCAACACTCACACACTTAAGGAAGATCTACTTAATCGATTTTACATTTTGTAATGGACTGATGAATTTGATAAAACATATATTGGAAAAAAAAGCTGTTACTGTAAAAGATTTGACTGTCAGAAAAGTTTTGCTAAAGATTGTTTCCAGAGAGATGTGTTATTTCCATTACTATGGAGTGTAGTAATTGACAGCTTTATACGGCCACTTATTGATCATGGTTTCTGTACAACTAGTTATGCAGATGTCATAACAATAAAGAATAATTAAGTGCAAAAACTATGCTCTTACGGTTAACTTTTTAAAAACTAAACTGGTTCTTTCTACAAAAAAAAGAAAATTAAAAAACTGAACTTATTAAAACTCTTAAATACCTTACTACACCTCAAATAAATATAAGATGCAAAAAAGTTTATATGTCTTTTTGGCAATGCAGACGAGCTGTGGAGAAAACGAGGACTGTCTCCGAAAATAGTGCTATAGTTGTACGTCATAAAACCTATGCTCACATAGGGGTACTAATATAGTGGTCAAAAGCTAGACAAAAAACGTCAGCAAGCAAATTGAATCAATTGCAACAAATGACTAGCCTAAGTATAATAGATGCCATGCGGACAACACCAATTGCAGCTATAGAAGCAATATTGTGTCCCTCGTTTGCAGTTGGATTCTGGCACTCTGCAGAGAAAGCTGGCAAACACTGTAAAAAAAAATACTGTTAAGAGAACACCTTTGTGTTTCAAAAACCTTACAACGTGCAAACACATTAACAAGAAAAGCAGAATGTGATCAATAACTCGATTAGAATCTACATAAATGTTTCAAAAACGAATTACCACCAGAAACGCACACAACTATCTTCTAAGCAGAAGTAGTATTTCCATAACTCCATAGGTTTATGAACCGCTTTACTACTCAAAAGTTTAAATAACCTACTAAAAATTAACACACCCAACGCACTGAGTAAGCGTTGAGATGACACTTCGGGTTGCAAACAAACAAAAAAAGCAATAACTGCCCCAAATGCTAAGACAGCCGATTACTACTTGCGACTGTTTAGAAAGAACTTGCAAATTATAGCAGAGTCGCTGCCAACTAAGGAAACAAAAGCATACAATTGGTATCGGAGACAATTGGGGACCCCTCCAAGCGTTGTGTTACATACATCAACTACATAAGATAGTTGAATGCCAAGACAACGGTCACCATTAGAGGAGGTGCAAAAAGCTTAATGAAGCCTAGGTGCAATAAACTTTGGTTTACCCTCCAACTTTTAAATCCAGAATCCAAAGTAGTCTATACAACATCAACTTCTAAAAATTAAGATTTTTATCTAACAAAAAAAATCTTAGTTTTTCAGCTAAAACTAAGAATTTTTTTATACTTTTAAGCCTAAATTACCCTCCAACTTTTAAATCCAGAACCCAAAATAGTCTATATAACATTAAATTTTTGATTAGATTTATTTGGTTCAGTATGCATGGTTCATATTACATTAATTTCTAAAAAATAAGACTTTTATACATTGAAGAAAACTAAGAATTTGACATATTTTTAAGTTTAAACTCACAAAAGTCACAAAAAAATATTTAATAAAAATTTCACAAAACATAAATATGATAACCCTAATTATTGCTATTAATGTGCAGACTTTCAGTTTGCAGGCCAGATTATTAGCCGGATTCCCAAATCTAAAAAAATATTAAAGGATATTAGAGGCCATCAGAAACAGAGACAAAAACTGTAAAAGAATTTGTACATATTTTTTTTCACAAATATTAAAAGTAACAATGTTTTATGTCGACGTGATTAACAATTATACTGTTAAAATTAAAAGGATTTATTGTAAAACTATAAACTAATAAATTGTTTTATCAATGTTACAATTTTAAGTACCCAGACTCCTTTGTTAGTAGTGTTTTAAATTTTGTAATAAATATGCAGCTTAATAATTAATTTTGCTTCGTTTATTTATTTCTTTGCTATTAAAAATACAACTGTCAGTAAGGTAGTGACGTTTTTTTAAATTATCTAATATTGTGCAGTTTTGTGAAATTCCTAATTGTATCGATTGTGACATGATGTTTTCACGTTGCAAGTTGCAAGCCGTGTTGCGCTCTCACGTGACAGCTTTATTGATTTCTATGTTGGCACGGGATACTGTGTAGCTGTACCAATGATTTTAGATAATATCTTAATTCTGTTCCAATATAATATATGATGATTGATGATAATAAGTAATACCCCGAAAATAATTTTATATTTTACGAGAAAATATAATTTGTAATAATTAATTAATTTAACAAGGTTTGTTCAATTAATTGTTTCTATTAATATATTAATAATGCGTGTAATTAATTTATTAAATACAAATTTCCACGTATAAATAAATTGGTCAACATCAATAAAAGTAATATGTTTACAATAAAGTCCTCGACGGCGTTTATAATAAATTAATAAATAGTAAATTTCCACATTTCCCATCGATAAACAAAAACAACTTACCAGAATAATATATAAGCAACAAAAGTATAATTTAAAATAGTTGAGATAAAATCATCTTAACAAAATGTTACTAAACGATTTATTAAATACTATTTCAGTAACACAATATGCCATATTAGTAGTAATTATTTCAACATATATACTATGGTCTTCAACAACTAAAAAAATGTATAAATTAGCTGAAAAAATACCATTTCCAAACCATTATTCAAAACTTCCATTAATAGGACACGCTCATCATTTATTAAAAACAACAGAAGGTGCAAAATAATATTGTTTTAATTTAGTTTTAATTTAGTTTATTTTTAGAAAATTTTAAAGTTGTAATGGATTTTGCAAGCGGTGAAGAAGCAATTTATCAAGCAAGGATATTGCATAAAGTTATGTTCGTGACTGCATGCCCAAAAATATACGAAATTGTATTAAATAGTCCAGCATGTTTAGCTAAAAGTGAAATGTATGAGTTTCTTGATGAAGGGATAGGACAAGGATTGCTTACATCTCCTGGTAAGTTGATTTAATTGATATTTTTTTTTGTAATCTGCCGTTTTGGCTTAGGTCTATAATTTTGTAAATGTTGTAAAAGTGGTTGAATTCAAGTTCTCTAAGTCACTGTGTGTACGGGTAAAGTTTGTAAGGTAAATCTGTAAATTAAAAAATAATAATTAAGAGTTAATCATGTTCCTAGCGTATCTTATATTAATTCTTAGAAGGTTGTCTGAAAAATTTACTCTGGAAACGATATAATAATAATAATAATAATAATAATAATTTATTGGTCTAAAGATCAAAACATGATATAAGACAAGTCACGTACACACAAACATAAATTCAAAATAATGTCAATACACTACATAATAATAAATTAGAACAAATAAGTATACAAACATGGTACAGTAAATAATAAAACCAACATTATTTATAATAACAATAAAATAAACAAAATAATGATATTTAACAATTTACATTTATAATGAGTCTTCAAGAAATTCACTAACTGAATAATAAGCTTTGTTTAGTAACATTTCTTTAATTGACAACTTAAATTCTTTTGCGTTCAATAATTTTATATCTAGGACATTTTTCAAAGAAACTCAATTTATGTTTTGGATACTCGAGCAGAGTGCTACCATGCCTTGTATTATATGTTCTGTTTCCTCTATTTAGTGTTGTATAGGTGGCTAGATTTTTTTTAACGTTTAACAAAATTTGTAATATATACAAGCTATAGACAGTAAGAACTTTATGTTTTATAAATACCTCTTTACAATGAGAGTATCGCGACAGCTTAAACATAATTCTAATCATTCTTTTTTAAAAATTCGGTCTACACTACTTGAACTACCCCAGACTACAATGCAGTATCGAAGAGCGGACTCAAAATGAGCAAAATAAAACAATCTAAGTATATGGTCGTCCACATAATTTATAAGTTGCCGTTATACATAACAAAAAGTGGATAATTTTTTTGATAATATGTCTATATGTTCATTGAATTTACATCTTTGGTCAAGATAGATGCCAAGAAATCGAGTACTGTTGTCTTGTTTAATTAAAGAATTATTACACCTGATTAAAAACGAATAGTCTAAAATAGTGTTATTAATTAATAAGTTATTATTTTTAAACCATTGATTTATGTTATTTAACAACTGAGTCGCTTTGATTGGAATATCACTTGTTTTTTGTGATGAAATAAGCAGTGATGTGTCATCAGCATATAATACACTATTTTCAATCAGCATGTCATTTGTGTATATAATAAAAAGTAATGGACCCAATACCGATCCTTGTGGAATTCCTCTTTTCATATTTAATGTATTGGATGTTGTGTTAGCAATTTTTACGCAATGTGGTCTATTATTAAAATAGCTTACAATCCACTGCAAGCTTGTCCCTCTAATGCCGTATTGATATAACTTAGCAACTAATAGATGGTGAGAAACAAGGTCAAACGCTTTACTCAAGTCAAGAAATATATCAATATACGTCAAACAAATTTTCTGCAGCTGTTGAATAAGTAGTTTAAATAAAATCTTGCCGGTACATTCACGCAGACTGTTGTTTTTGCGTTCTTTGAGTCGAGGTGGCACAAGTTCAATCAATGTGCCATGGCTAGCTGTCCCAGATTTCTTAGTTTTCATCTCGATGTTGATGTATTTACGTCTTTGCTTAAAGCAAAACTACAATTAAAAGTAGTTAGTACATAGAAAAGTACATAATTTGTAAAAAAATTTCAAGTTTCTTACAAAAATAATTGATATTGATGATAGGCTACTTTAGCAAACAAATAAAAATATCTCTTTTAGAAGTTGGTTTATTAATCTACAGAATAATGATATTGTATCAATTATAAATTTCTAAAAAAGAGTAGTTTCCTTACTACTAAAGTTAAATAAGAGATACACGGTCATTATAAAAGATTGGGATTGTGTAACCATCTAATGTACAATTGTACCACTCTAGTGAAACCCGTAAATACAGCTAAAGTTAAACTGTTAAAACAAAGTAAATAGTTTGGTGCACATTTTAAAAAGGCGGCATATTTAAAGTGATTACATAAACCCAGACATTTATAGAGACCCTGTACATTATTAACATAGTACAAGTCATCTCATACTGACAAAGAGGTAGACATATTTTGCTACTACAATATACATGGTGTGGCTATAAAGTTTTTACACTGAGGTCAAAAAAAAAAAATGTAAATAGTCAAAATGTATTTTTTTTTTAATTTTATTCAATGTACACTTCTCCCACATCAATACAGCGCTGGGCGCAATTTGTTAATTGTTTTAGAGCTTTAGTGAAGTCTTTTTTAGAAACTTCATTTAGCTCACTTGTCGCAGCTTTTTGTATGGTCAAAATATTGTCAACAGCAACTTGTTTTTTGAGAATAAGAAATAATTGGCAGGAACCAAATCAGGCAAGTACGGTGGATGGTGCAACACGGAAACTTTTTTCTAGACAAGAATGGTTATGAGCTGGCGCATTACCGTGTAACAGAACCAAGTCTATGGAGGCAAACAATTCTGAACAAACTCGCGCAATTCTCTTCAGCAAACGGTCTAAGACACCTTTATAAAACTCAGCATTGACCTTTTGATCAGAAGAAACAAATTCCTTATAGATTATTATTTTTTGGTAGTCAAAAAAGATATCTAACATGATTTTGACATGCAGTTTTTGAAAACTTTTTTTTGGTTTTGGAGATTCTTTGCTCATCTATTTGGCTATCTGTCTTAAGATAATACTTAAAACACCCCGATTCATTACCGGTCACAATTTTTTCCATAAATTTTTGATCGTGATTTGAGCAGATCTGCACACAAAATCACACGATCTTCCTGTTGCTCAACGGTCAAAGAATGCGGAACAAAGCAGGCACAATTTTTTTTCTAGTTCTTTGGTGATTATTTAATGGTTGGTTTCTTTATTCATATTTAAGTTGTCTGCTATCATTCTAATGGTTGGTCAACGATCAGAATTCAGCTCAGAGCGCACAACTTTGATGTTTTTATTTGTTCATCTGTTTTACCAATTTTAAAACAAAACTTAATTGCTGTATGCTGACAAGGATAAAAAAAGCACTTTACAAAAAACGTTATAATTACGGAATGGAAGCACGTGTACTGATAAAATATTTACTAGTTTTTTTAAAGGCTTCGTAGTATCGTTGCATACAGATAAAGATACTCAACTTGACACAATAAAATCAGTTCTAAAACGTGTATGTCTTTCGCAAAATCATATCAAAACTCAGTTTACCATAGTTTACGGAGATTTCAAAGCCAAATTGGTTATAAATAGTTTTTTTTTTCAAAATTTTCAAAAAAACAAATAAAAGATAGACTTGGAGAACTTGTTACAATTCTAACAGTACTCAACTTGTACCCGTCTCTTTTTTGTTTTCCAACGTTTGCGGCATAGAGGATGTATCTGAATTCCCTTTCTACGTATTAAGATTTTGCAGTTTTGTTACATTACCATAGTTTTGGCGATGGTTCTCTTTGGAATAGACTTACTGCTTTATCTCTTGACAGTTTTCCACAAATTGTAGTATTCCGTGTTAAGTTTACTATTTGTTTACAGTTATTTTGTATGCCCTAATCGTTCAATATTCAAATCAGGCGTACTCTGTTGTTTGTGGTTAATGCTTCTAAACTAGTTATTATTAGCAGATTGGATTTTATTACTTATTGTTTGTGGTTTCTATTGTTTGTTGAAATGTTGCACCATTTAATACGTTAATTTCTGCTTAAAAAATTAAAGTACGTTTGTCCAAGAATTACGTAATTGGAGGCTTTGGTTTTTGGGTATTTTGGTTCCGGTGCCAATGTAATCTTTACCCCATTTGAATATCAGATGGTTTTTCTTATTGTGTTTGGAAATTTTTAATTTGTCTATTTGTTTTGCTACGGTATTATAATTTTAATAGACTTCTGTATTCAATAATCTTTTATAAAGTTTGATTTGATCTTTTTTTATGTAATACATTTGTTATTATTTTTGGTCTGTGAACCTTAAGGTTTAGTGTGACTACAACTAAGTGGAGTAGTGGTAACAAAAACAATTTTTTTTATAGCTGCTGTGGGAGTTGTTGTTATTGCTCCAGTCATTAACAAACATGCCAATTTTGGTTGCAGTACTTTTAAATGTAGATTTTTTACACTACGAGCCCTTTATATACGGTCATATTGTGTTAGTTCTTATGTTTATCTTGTATTATCAATTTGGTTGCAAACAGCATCCAGATGGCTTTTGTAGTCACATTATCCAAATAAGTTTAATTGACATTAATAGTCTTTTTAGGCTAATATGCCATAAATCTAAACTAACTAACTAACTAACAGATGAGTAAAGGTTAGTTTGGTATCAACCATAAGTCCTAGATATTTTACTTCCTTATAATCAAAAGTGTGGCACCGTACATTTTCAGATTTTTAAAGTCTATGGTGTTTCCGTAGTTGCAGTAGGTCATCTATGACAAGATATTAGAAAATAGGTGATAACCAGGCATCTGTCATCGACTTAAGCTTCTAAAGTTTTACCGTATAATGTAATTGTAACATTTTTGAACAAGAAATTTAACCCAAACCTAACAAGAAGTATGTTTTTATGCCTGGATGGTAAGGTAGTATTGACAAATAATCTTTCAGTTTCTAAAAAAGTTTTTTAAGCAATTTTTGAAAATGTTATCTTATAGTTTTTTATAGTCACCAGTTGATTAGCTCACGGATAGTTAGCTTACAGGATTTTCTTGATTTGTATCAGTGCAGAAGCATAATTTTTAATGCCTCGTATAAACAATTTTTTTTTTTATTTTTAGCCCCCAGCTTTGGTATAAATAATGGGTCTCCAGCAGTTTGGTATGCGTTCTGCTCTTGGTGACTTAAATGGTTTAAATGTGCCGATTCTCCATTCTAAGGTGGCTTAGTTTGCTTCTGATCAGACTTTTTTATTTGTTTTTTTGTTAGGTTTTCTTGGTTAGATGCTTTTGCTAGCTAAAGCCTAGTATAGACTAGTAAACATGTTACGCAGTTTTGGACTCTGAGACGTGTCTCAGGTTGTCTACGTAGACATGTCTATAGACATGCGGGCCGGACCGGTCTACGGGCCTGTTTCAAGACTAAAAATTGCAGGTCTAAAGTTTCCCGATCGGAATGAAAAACCGCATGCAATTTTAGACATGTTCGCAACATTTTGACAATGTGAGCGTCTAGAGGCAAAACACGTCCCAGTCTGTCTTCGCTTCTAAGTGGTGTGGTTTGGTTGTTTACAGTTATTTTACAAAGTTTTACAGTTCTTTTGAAAGCATGTGGTCTAACGAGAAAGTTTTAAAACTAATTGAAAATTACCATCATCTTATTGTTTGTGGGATGTTACGAGCAAAGGCGGAGCTACCTGTAAACAAGGATTTGCAATGCGGAAGCGCCCATAAGCATAGGAGCCCTCCAACGATTATTTCAAAACCTGAGGCCCCCCAAAACTTACAAAATAAATGACAAAACTATACTTTTTTTCAAAATTGTCTTTTCAATGTTCTGCAGTGGGGCCCAAAAATTCTAGCTCCGTCACTGGACTTACGAGTCTCGACTACAAAAACCGGATAAAAAAAAGTGGCTATAAAATCTTTAGCTGCAAATCAGAATGTAACAGTGGCGGAGATAGTGAAAAAATTTCATAATTTAAAGACATCATTCAACCGGGAACTGCAGTGTGTCTCTAGATAGTCTATAGACCGTGTTTCTAGACTGTGTATAAACAAATTGCGCAACATGGTCTACTACTGTGTACTAGCCTTTAGAGCCTAGATATGTGCTCGCAGTAGCTTCAGCAAAGTTTTTTTAATCGGAGTTTGTTCAAAGTTTTTTTTAGAAATATGTGAGTTTGTTCTGAACACTTTCACAGTATCTTTTCTAGGAATCTATTTTTGCTTATCTTATAGTATTGTTTATCTTGTTCTTGTTGAACAGCTTCCTAGTACTTGCTCTTGTTTTGTGAAGCTCTCTATTATACCATCAGTTTTTTTTTTAATTTTCCTTTTTTATTTCAAGTAATTTTGAGGTTAGGTTGCCAAAATTTTATTATTGTAATAAAAAAAAATTCAACTTAACACAAACTTGACTAGTTTGGACAATTGTTTTATTTATTGTTATAACAACAGCATTTTTAGGTTATGTTTTTCTATAAAATTAAATATAATTAATTTTAGGTTATGTTTCTGTTGTGAGAAATCTGTCAATTCCAAACTAGATATAAATATTTTTTGGTTAGATATATAAGTATCATAACGCATATAAAACATTTATCAATCGTGAAGCAACTAATTAGTTATAGTTTTTTAGAATACGTGTGTTAAAAATGGTTGAAAGGTACAGCGGGTAAAGTTAAGTAAAGTAAGTAGTTAAATTTTATTGCTAAAGAGATAACACAGGTTTTTACATAAGTATTTATCTGTTAGGTGCCGCTACATGTAAATTTTGAGATATAATTTTTTAACAAAAATATTATAAATATATATATATATATATATATATATATATATATATATATATATAATTTCTAGTTACGCTTCTAATTTTTGGTATCAATAGTTCATAATATTCAATTTCTTTTTAAGACTAATAAATTTCAAATTGTTTCAGTTGATAAATGGAAACGACTTCGTAGAATCATAGCTCCATCATTCAAGTCGCAATATATTAATCGCTTTGTTGAGATTTACAGCGAAAAGACAAATATTTTGATTGAATCTATGGAGAAAACAGTGGGCTCTACTTTGGATATTTTTCATACTATTGAGAAATCAAATATTGATTTGGTTGTTGGTATGTTGATTAAATTATTTTTAAAACTAATTTCTATTATCAGTTTCTTATAGAGTCACTAAGTGGATATACAAGAAATACACAAACAAGCAATCAAGAAATTCCACATATTAGCAGGTACAGTTAGATTTAAAAAGAAATTGTCATATTTGGTTAATTCTGTTAATATTTTTGATAATCTAATTATTATTTTAGGCTTTTGGAAATTACAATGATGCAGATATTTAACGTATTCTATCACATCAAACCACTCTTCAGACTAACATCAATAGGCAAAGAACTGAAAACAATCCGGGAAGGTTTCTTTGCATTATTTGCCGATGTAAGTATGAAATTTTAAATTATGTTATGTTAACTAAACTCTTACGTAAAAAATGATGTCTTTTATCCGAGTTTCTCATGTTATATTAGAAGCTGTCACAGTAACAAGATACGCACGTTTTTAAAATGTCGTTCGTGCAAGTGTAGTTACACGTAAACTGCAATAGATAAAGCCACAGTCATTTGTTTGAATGTTTACATCATCAATTGTGTTATTTGTTTATAAGCACAGATTTATTTATTAAATTTTGTTTTTTGCTATTCTACGATGCTGTAGTCATACAAGGCACACCGACAGGTTTGTAGAATCGGAACAATTATTTGTGCGTGATTATTGGCCGCTGTGCTTGTTAGATTAAATTTGAATAAATTATTTCATAATTATTAAGTCAGTTAAGTGTTCTATATTATATTAACTTGTTTTTTTTTAATGCAAGGTCATACCAATGAAGGAAGAAGAGTTTAAACACAGACATCCTGAAGGTAAGTATTAATACAAATTTAATTACTTTGGTTCATGTTTTTTTTTTTAATTTTAGATGTCGACAATTCGAGAAAAGTATTTTTGGATATTTTGATGGAAAATCGTGATGAACTTACCGATTCTGAAATTGTAGAGCAATTAAATACAATGGTAGTAGCTGTAAGTTTTTTTATCTGAGTTGATAAATACTAAAACATTACGTTTTACATGTTAGGTGTGTGAGTTGTAGGTTGAATTTTTCTCTTATTTGGCTTTCTTTATTATTTCTTAAAGTTTTAATTGCAGTATTTCTACTTTAGCAATGGTGTTAGAATATCATTTTAATGTCTAAAGTCTTACCATTTTTGCTGGTAGCGACGTTTTCAATTAATATTAACTTTTTGATAGCATCATTTGCGATGTAGTTTGTATAAATGGGTTTTTTGAATGAGTGCCGGTTTCAGTTGTCTTAATTAGGTTGTGGTTTGTGTATTCTATACTGCGATTGGAAATGATGACGTCCAATAGTTTTTTTAGGTTGTCGTTGCTGTTTTGATAGCGTGTAGGACAGTTGTGTTTCAGTGCGTGCGTATGAACAAGCAAAACATATTTGTAGTTTGATCTTTTTTAGTTTTTGATTAGCTTAGATTAAGACTTTGATAAACGTATTCCTAGTCGTAGAAAGATGATAACTTGCTTTGACTAAGTTTGATTGTACAATTTTTGTTCTGAAAATTAAAAAAAAAAAATTTGCATTAATATATTTTCTTAATACTTGTTAGCTGCAGGAACACGCATCACCGTTTGGCTAGCTACAAGAATATCGATTTGTTCGTTTCAGCATTTTCAGAAGTTTCTAAAGTTAATCAACGGTTTTGAGTACTTTTCAAGTGTATCTAGAATTTAATTAAAAACTTCTAAAATTAGCCAACAATTTCTAGATTGATTTAGAAGTTTTTAAAATTTGGTCAAAAATTTCTAGTACTTTTGAGAAGTTTTTAGAATATGATAAAATGTTTTTAAAGTTTCTCTGAAGTTTTTAGAGTTAATCAACGGTTTATAGTATTTTTAAAGATTTTCTAAAATTTAATTAAAGACTTTTAAAGTTGTCCAAAAGGTTCTAAAACATTTTAGCAATTTCTAAAATTCAATCAAAGGTATCTGAAATTTTTTAAGAAGTTAGTGCACGACTTCTAGAATTAGTCAAAAGTTTCTAGAACAGTTTAATAGTTTCTAGAATTTGATCAAATGTTTCTGAAATTCCTCATAAAATTCTAAATTTTTTTAGCACTTTTTAAAAGTATTTAGAAATTAATGAATAGGTTCTAAAAAAGGTTTTTAATTTAAATTAATTAGAGTTAGCCAAAGATTTTTAGATTATTTTATAAGTTTTTAGAATTTTATTAAATGTTTCTAAAACTTCTTAAGATTTTCTAGAATTTTTCAAAGATATCTAAAATTTGGTAAAAAGTTTCCTAAGATAGCTAAAGCGTTTTACAACTTTTACGGAGATTCTAAAATTTAATCAAATAATTTTTAATAGTTTGTCAAAAGCTTTCGGTACTTTTTAGAAATTTCAAGAATTTCAATGAAATTTTTTTAAAGTTAGCTATAGATTTCTAGAACACTTTAAAAGTAGGAAGCTTATAGTATTTTTTTAAGTTCTTAAAATTTTGTAAAAATGTAACCAACGGGTTTTCTAAAACTTATAAAGTTGGTTAAAACTTTCTAGTACTTCTCAAAAGTTCTAAAATTTTATTAAATATTTTTAAAATGAAATTAATTGTCTCTGAAACTATTCTAGAGGTTCTTGAATTAGTCAAAGGTTTTTAGTATTTTTAATAAGTTTATAGATTTTATAACAGGTTTCGAAAGTTAGCTAAAATATTCTAGAACAATTTAAGAGTTTCTAGATTTTTTCGAAAGTTTCTAAAGTTTCTGGTATTTTTCAAGAATTTCTAAAATTTAATTAAAAACTCTTGAAGCTGAAAAAAAGTTTCTAGCTTATTTTAAAATTTTTTAAGTTTTTAATACTTTTCAAAAGTTAGTCAAGGTTTTTAATGTTTTTCAGAAGTCACTAAGTTTTTTTTTTTAAATTAGACAAAGATTTCTGATAAACTTTAAGAGTTTCTAGAGTTTTAATAAATATTTTCAAAAATTGTCAGGAGTTTCTAGATCGGATCCAAATTTTTTAAAAATTTCTAGAATTTGGTGAAAGGCTTTTAAAGTTAGTAAAAAACCTAGAACGATTTAAATTTTTTTAGAATTTAGTCAGATTTAAATTTGTTTGTGTTTGTTATTAATTTACTTACATTTTTTTAGGCATTGGATACCGGTTCTACAGCAATTGCGTTTGCTCTTATAATGCTGGGAATGCATCCCGATGTACAGGTAATACTTGCTCTATTTGTTTAAACATGTTTGTATAAAAATAATTTGTAGGAAAAAGTTTATCAAGAAGTAATTGAAGTTATTGGATCTAAACCTGTAGTGGAATACGAAGATTTGGCAGGTTTTGTATATATGGAAAAAGTCCTTAAAGAAAGCATGAGATTATTTCCAGTTGCAGCTATAGTAGCAAGAAGTGTGCAAGAGGATGTTGAATTAGGTAAAAATAACTTTTTTAATTGTTCTAAACACACAAAATTGAATAAGGCACTAGAAACATCTTGAAAAGCAGACTGCTACATATGTAGTTGCTACCAAAAATAAACTATAAATCAGAAGGAATCGGTTTGCTATTGCCTTTCTAGACGCACTCATTGCTATGATGGGTGGTCGTAATGATATATCATAACTTTAAACTCAATATTATAAAATGTGCTCAAAAGTTATCTATTTTTAGAAAACTGTACATTACCCAAAGGTTCAGAAGTTGTAATGTTATATTTAAATACGCACCGTAACCCAAAGTACTATAAAGACCCAATGAAATTTAACCCTGAAAGATTCAACTCTGAAGAGACCAGTAAAAGACATCCTTATGCTTTTATGGCTTTTTCAGGAGGACCAAGAAATTGTTTGGGTAATTATATTAATTAACATTTAAAAAAAATAATTATAGTTTGCTTAAAACCATGCAAGGTCAATAGATCTATTATTTTGTATTTATTGTAGGTATGCGATATGCAATGATGATGATGAAAACGCAAGTAGCTTTGTTAGTCAGACGTTTCCATATGTCTACTGATTATAAATCTATTGAAAGTATTCGAATTGAACCAAATATGGTTCTTAAAGCAACTTTAGGATATCCAATGAAATTTGAATTGAGGAATCCAGTTAAATGAATTAGTAATATGTTAATAAATTTGTTGATACTGTGTTCTGTTTGAATAAAATGTTGTTTTGTTTGAAATAATTTAAACTACTCACACAACTTATTAAGCATAGCTTTTGATTTCTATCGAGGTAGTAAAAGATGGTGTCAGGAATTGTCAACGTTTGAGTATGGAACTCTACTGTTCAGGAAAAAGAGTAGTTAAACAAAGTTTGTAGTTGTTTTTATAAGTTAGAGTGTTGCGGAGTTTGTAAATTAAAGAGGTGCGTGCCAAAAACTTATATATATATGTAAAGGTTTTAGGTTTTTGCAAGGATTCTAAAGATACCTTACCTAGTGTAGTACAGCACTTTACACTAAGATGCAACTTAAGAAAGTAGTCGGTATTAGCTGGTTTTTAGTTGAAGATGTTCATTTAGAATTTTTAAATTATTTTGTTAATTTGAGAACTCATGTTGAAAACAAACAAACGTGGTTTGCTTGTTAATATTTAGACCAAGCTTAGCTGCAAGTTTGTTGCCTTTAGTTAAATTTCTATTTAGAACATTCTATTCATGCAATAGGCACTAATTTGAACATAATTAGATTAAAATTAGTTGATTAATTTTAAATTAAAATTTTATTTATTTTTGTAGTTACTCATTCATTTAAACATAATTTAAACACTTCACATCAATTCGAACAGCATTAAATTTGCAATCAACATAAACAAAATAAAACTGATTAAAAAGTTTTAATACTTTGTTTTTTTTATTGTTTCACAGTTGTTTCCAACATAATTTAAATATTGTTATACTATTTCAAACAAACCAAAAAAATTGATTAAAAAGTTAAAAATAAAATAATTTTGGTGCTTACTTACTTTTAACATTTGGTTTTCTTTATTGGTCTACAGTTTTTTATTACAATTTAAATATTGTTGTGCCATTTCAAACAGGGTAAAAATAAAATTGAATAAATGGTAAAAAAAAAAATAATCAGCTTTGATGCTTATTTTTAGTTAAAATATTGGTAAATTGATTTTTAAACATAATTTATTTATTTTTGTATCAAATTGTCGATGAATCGCTTTACTTTCTAGTAGTAAACTAGACTAAAAGGAAAAGTTGCTAATATTTTTTGGAAAACTGGTTTGTTTGGAATAGTGCAAGCAAGTTGCATTAGTAGTGTATTGGCTAAATTGTGCCAACATTAGATACACCCTTGCCGTTAGCAGAGAACACCGTATGAAGGCAAGTACAATCAGACTATTGATTGGTTTACTCTATCAGTTAAGTACTGCAAAAAATACATCTGCAATAGCCTCGAACAAAGCTATGATGGACAGTGAAAGTCAAAAAACAACTCTTGGCAAAGACAGGGATTATTAGTACCAATGTGAAAGAGTATTTAGCAAATAACATAAATTGTAAAAAAAAAATGAGTGAACGAAACAAAGAAAAAAAAATGTAAATACTATAAATAAAAAATTATAACCTTGGTGTTGGACTGGATTGACAAGCTGCAATTGGAAGTTGTGTATAGATGAAGAACTGACTTTTAGGCAGGAAAACAGGAAGTCCGCTATAGACCTCACAATATGCAGCACCAGTCTCACACCCGATGTCAACAACTGAAAGGTACCATAAAACAAGAACCTGAGCTACCATAGCAGTTTAGTCTTTACCGTAAAACTACTCTAACCAAGACCTAAAACGGCAACAAAGGGCACTGTCAAAGAAGGGTTGTGGATAAATCATGAACTCATTGAACCATTTGACCAGAAAGTAAGCAACAAACTCGGGAAGGTAAAAGAACTTCTGACAGCCAAAGACTGAGACAAGCTGATCATAGAAGCATGCCACAAATCTTTTCCGCCAAAATTTGGTGCAAAAAAATGCGCAAGAAAGAAGTGCATAACAAGAGCTCGATACGCGCGAACAAAAGCAAATGTTTGAGTACTCCAAAAAAACAAAAATTTAAGGGAAATCTCCCCCAAAGAAAGATTGAAAAATTTAAAAAAAAAAAAGCGTAAAACAAAATATGTTCTAATCTTGAACACGACTTGTGGAGTAAAGTCTTCAAGATTATATGCGAGAAAATAAAAACTCTGCCACAAGTAAACATAACAGACAAAAACATGCTTAAGGTAACTGAGCTTTTCTAGAGAGATAAGATCGTGAAATGGGATATACTCAAAGTAGACCCAAAAAACAATTCACTGAAAAAAGATTCTTGAAGCATAAAAAAAGCTAATAAGCAAGAAAACCGACAATATTCTACCCGAGATTGTCAAACGTCTGACACACTCGTTTGCCAAAGTAATGAACAACTTATTAAATACTGGACATTTATCAAAATATTGAAAGCTGGGTAATCTAATCCTGGTTGAGAAACCCAGTAAAAACACATAATATAGGCCCCTTTGCATGTTAAACGTAAGTTGCAAACTCTTAGAAAGCTTAATTGACTCCACTAAACAAGGAAATGGAGAGCAAAGGTGGGTTGGATACCAGGACTACTGCGCTCTGGTCACAATAGAGATCAATTTTTTTTTAACAATGGTAAGTAGCACCATATCTATTAAAAATAATCATAAGTTACTTGGACGACCGTTGGGTACAAGTTCAGAATGACCAGTGGTGTTCCGCAAAAATTAGATTTTAGCCCGATTTTGTAAAACAAATGATCAAATTCTTAGATTGCCAATGCCAAAAGACATGCATATCATTAACTATGCAGATGACCTTGCAATAGTTGCAAAAATGGCAGTAGAACTGAAATGCATTATAGCAATGGCTCAAAAAAAAAAAAAACTAGAACTAACCACCTACAAAACGAAAGCGGTGCTACTTGAGGACAAAAAAAAAATACAATCACGCTGAGCGACATTAAACTAACAACTGCAGAGTTGCTAAAGCATTTAGGCAATACCTTAAACAGAAACATGAGAATGTCCCTACATGTAACAAAAACGCCAATTAAAAAAAAAAATCTCAAAAAACTAAAAAGCGTACTTTTCGTCTGTAGCACATACCGTACTGCCCCAACCAAAGCACTGCTTGTCGTAGCTGGCACACCGCTTATTGCACTACTTCTGGAAGAGAAAAATCAAATCTATAAAGAAACAAACTAAGAAGTAACCAACAAGAAAAAAATAACAAAATAACAAAACAGATAAAAGAGCAATTTGAATCCGGAAAAAAAAACAAAGAGACTGATACATGACATACAATCAAGAGTACGCAGGAAACATAGAGAAATCAATTACTAACGCAATACTTAACTAGACACGTTTCTAACAATACCTGCACAGGTTTAAGAAGCAGATAGCAATAGGTGCTACTACTGCAACCAAGTGGACACTGCAGACTGACTGCACAATTTTTGAGTGTTAAAGTGAAAAACAAAAAAGAGTCAGAGTTGTCCTTTAACAAACATTTAACAGGTAGAAACCTGGTAAATACCATACTAAAATCCAAGCAAAATTAGGGACAAGTAGCAAGATTTATTTCCAAAGTTCCGAAAAAGTAAATAACACTTATCTTTTTGACAAGTGCTATGGGTGATATCAAAAAGACAAGAAAGGAATAAAGCGCAAAGAAAGGTTTTTAACCGGTAGAAACCCGGCACTATTTGCAGTAAAGAACAGTGTCTTAGTTAAAATAATTTCTTCTTATTTAAAACAAAAAAAAGCTTAGTGGTCTGGTGTAGATAATCGAATGAGTGGTAGTCAATGTGTAGGCATAATTCTAAACCCTACAGCCAAGCAACATGTAAAGAAGTATGAATTGGTTTTGTGTAGAATCATATTAATACGTATGAAAATTGACATCCGTAGAATTTTTCTAGTGGCAGCGTATGCGCCTGTCGATAGTGAAAATAAGTTTTACAGAATCTGAATAAAATCTTGAGTGCCAGTGAATCTGGCAAACAAATTTTATTGAGAGATTTGAATAGTTAAGTGGGTAACCAAAAAGTTGAATCAGAAAGAGTTCTAAGAAAGTACGGTGACGATAGAATATACAAAAATGACAAGGATTGATGAGTAAGTGCGTCAAAAAAAGTATATTTGGCATAATTTATTTATTTATTTATTTACAGAGCACGACAAAAAAAAAGTAAAATAAAAGAAATAAAAAATTAATTTTAAAAATAAAAATAATTCAATAATAATACTAATAATAATTAAAAATTAATGATTATAAAGAACATATACGTAGTATATAAATCAAATGATCTAATACTACAATATAGTAAAATAATAATAATAATAAAAACATATGTAACAAAAAGTAAAACAGTATTAATAATAAGATAAACAATGTGTACTTTAACAAACAACAATTATAATGTTACCTGTATGTATCTAACTATAATACTAAAAATATAAAAAATTTAAAAAAAATTAAAAAAATTACTCAAACTAAATTAAGTATAAATAAACATATTAAAAAAGGTAGGCATATGAAAGACAGAAAAAATTGTTAAAAACAAAAAAAATATGACATATGATATAAGGAACGTTATGTTAAGGCTTGCAGCTGCAGTTTAAAACCGTTTAATAAAGTTGTAAAGCATATATCTATGTCATTGCAAATAGTATTATAACAATAACACATTTTGTATATAGGCGAGTTAAAAGCCATATTATTATTAACTCTAGGAAGATAAAAATATTTAGGAAATCTAGAGACTTGCCTAGGAATATTAAAGCTTATTTTATTTATCAAACTTGGACAATCAATTTTGTTATGAATAATTTTATGTAAAAACAATAATATTGAGATTGTACGTCTTTGTTTCAGTGAATAAAAATTTAATGTGTTTAATAATATGACATGTTCAAATCCTTGAACTGGGTAATTTCCATATTTTTTCATATACAAAAACTTAAACAAAAATTTTCTTTGTACGTTCTCGATTTGAGAGATATTCACCTGGTAGTATGGATCCCAAATCAACGCACCATACTCAAGTTTACTTACTACTAACGTTTTATATAGCAAGGATATACATTGCAGATTGTAGAATTCTTTACAGCTTCTTTTAACAAAGCCTAGCAATTTATTAGATGAGCTAACTATTGTATTAATATGGTTTCTGAATGATAATGAAGAGTCATAAGTAATGCCTAGGTCTTTATGAGTGTCAGTTTTTGATAAAATAACATTATTGATTGAATAATTAAATGAAATATTGTTAACTTTACGGCTAAAAGTGAGTGTAATACATTTGTTAACGTTTAGATCTAATTTGTTAGAGACACACCATAAACACAGATTTTGTAAAGATTGTTGAAGACGAAGACAATTGCTGTGAGTATTGATAACAGTGTACAATTTAAGGTCATCTGCGTATAACAGTTTCTCAACGTTGATAACATCAACCACATCATTAATATAAATGTTGAACAACAGAGGGCCAAGGTTGGATCCCTGCGGCACACCTGAAGATGGAGAAAATGCACATGACTTAAAGCCATTATACTGCACGAATGTACTACGGTTGTGCAAGTAAGATTTAAAAAACGTGATAAGCTCTTTGTGTAACCCAAACTGACTTAATTTATTTAGTAAAATAACATGATTAATTTTATCAAATGCCTTAGAAAGATCCGTATATATTACGTCCACTTGTTGTTTATTATATAATGAAGTAGAAATATATTCAGTAAAACAACTTAAATTTGATATGGTTGAGCGTTTGTTGATGAAGCCATGTTGGTAAGGTGATATGACGTTCTGGATATTGCTGTAAATATAATTATATAAAAGACCCTCAAAAACTTTGGCAAAGCAAGGTAAGATTGAAATAGGTCTGTAATTTTCAATTGAATGTGAATCTCCGCTTTTGAATACTGGACAAACTTTCGAAGTTTTCCATATCTCGGGAAACTGACCAGTTTGTAGTGAAAGACTAAGTATTATACATAAAGGTTTGGCTAGGACAAAACGGAAGTCTTTGACTATTAATTCGGGAATGTTATCTACTCCACAGGTCAGCTTAAATTTTAAATTTTTTATTGACGCTATTATTTCATCTTCATCAAAGGTAGGTTATTATTAACTTCATCACCATGGCATTTTAAGGTGCTTGGTATGAGAGCATGTTTCTTTTTTTTTATAAAGTGCCAAAATTGTTTAGAATCTTTTATTATAGAGTTTTGGATGTTGCTTATATAATTATTATAACCAGTTTGTATTAATAGTTTAATATGAGCACGAATTTTTTTGTATTCAGATTGCATTGTACTTTTTATATAATTTATGTAAATTATGTTTTTGTTTGATAAGGTCAATTATATTTTTGTTAAACCATGGAGGGTAGGTACTTTTTTTGGGTGTGACTATAGGTACTGTAGAACTTAGTTCGTATAATTTTGTATAGAATAGTTCGCAGACAACATTAACATCATTTGAATTATTTAAAAACGACCAATCTGTTGCTATCATCAGATTATATAGAGCTGGATAATTAGCTTTACGAAAATTATAATAAGAGCTGGACGAGTTAATAGAGAATGATTTGTGATGAATATATAATTTAGAAACAGAGATCGATAGAGGTGGATGATGACCATCAATAAATACAAGAGGTGATGTTTCTAATTCAACTATGCATTCAACATTCGATATTACTAGATCTAGCAGACGATTGATTTTATTAGTTATAAAATTATATTGTTTGTAATTAAAAAAATCAGTGAAGTTATTGAGTAAATAAGATTTCTGATCAAAAGTAATGTTTCTATAAAAATAAAAATATTTAGTAATGTTAAAGTCACCTAAGATAATTACTTTTTTGTCATATATGATTTCGTATTGTTCTATCAATTCAAACAATGTTGCGTAGTTGTCGGTGCTCATTTTAGGATGTATGTATATGCTAAGAACGTACAAAACAAGATGACCGCAGTTAATTTTTGCACCCACAATATCAACTTGGGGTAGTATATTATTAAATACTGAAGTGTCGATGACTGACGCATCAAGCCTATTTTTTATGGCTAACATAGCACCCCCGGCTTTAGAAAAAGAGCGATCAGCACGAAAAATACAATAATTGTCACTGTTAATAATTTCACCATTATGTAAGTTTGAGGTTAACCAGGTTTCGGTAAGAGCAAAGATATCATAAAACATCTCGTGCGTTTGAGCGTAAACTTGATTAAGTTTGGTATTTAAACCGCGCACATTTTGATAATAAAATTAAACATTACAAAATAAATAGTTTGCAAAAATAATAAATAAAATACATAACAATAAAATATTAATAATATAAATTAACTCATTTAACAAGTTTTGTTCTGTTGGATTTTGAAGCTGTTGAGGTAGATGTGGTAGAATTGCTTCTTAGTTTCATATTTTGTTCTTTTACTAGTTTCAGTGTTGATAATATACTTGTTGATGTATTTTTTCAGCTGTTATTGTAGGAGAGTTTGTATTTTCTGTTTCTATGGGCTTAAAGTTTGGTGGCAGTTGAGTTTTTACTGCATCGGAAACAGTATTACCACTGTGAGTAGGAGTTCCTGGTGCACTGTTTATTAACCTTTCTGGGGGGTTACCAAATTCATCAATTAGATCAGAATTGTTAAGACAAGGTTCTTCGAGTTGACTCAGAGTATAAACTACGCCTTGAATTAATAGTTTATTACCTTGAACGATTTTGGCGTTAAGCTACTTATCTTTTGCAATTCTTAAGTGCTTTCGTAAGTTTTTTTGTTCAATTCTAGCTTTAGGCGATAAATCGTCAGAAAAACTAACTTTAGTCCCCTTAAGCTTATATAAGTTTTTTCTAATAGCTATTTTCTTGAGATAAGTTGTTAATTCTAATTTGATAAACTTTTTTTTTTACCAATATGATAAATGTTGTTAATATCATAAGCAGAAACATTAACTTGTAAAGTTTTTATAATAAATTGAGTAACACTATCAAGTAAGTTGGTACTACTAGTGCTATGAAATCCATACATAATAAAATTGTTCTTTTTTTGGTTGTTTTCTAATATATTAATACAACGTTGTAGTTTTGAGTTAGTGACAGTTAATTCATTAATAGCATCGTTTGAAGTTTTTAAATCAACATGTAATTTTTCTAGTTTTAGATCAAAAAGGTTTGCAATTTTTGTGTAAAGTTCATTCATACTAAAAAATATTTAAGATGGAAAGGATTACCTATTCACACCACTGAGCCTGTAGTAGTGACTAACGGACAGAAATAAAAATTGAGTCCGGCCTTCAGAATCTTGATTTAGATAGCAAATTCAATAATAAACCACTGTAAACACTTAACTTTGATCTTGTTTGCACTTAGAAACGTCTAATGAAATTATTTATAAAAGCACAATGATTTAATTTCACTTTATTGAGTAATATTTGCTTATTAAAAATGACAAACGTTCCACAACAGTGTACAGGACCGGCGTAATAGTGTTTAGAACTATGATTGACTTTAAAAATTAGATCAACAAATAAAACTGAATAAGCAAATGATGAATGAAAACATTAAAAATGTGTAGAATAGATTAAAAGTGACAATAGTTGATTGTGCAGAAGATGAGTATGGAGTGACAGTGATTAGAAAAATAAAGAAAGATGCACGATGAAACAAAATAGTAAAACTAGCAGTAAATAAAAAAAAAGTAGCATATAAAAAGAAAAATTAAGTGAACAAACAAAGAGTGCAAGAGAAAGATTGTGGCATTCAGAATGATAAACATATTTGAATAAAACTGAAACTGATCATAAATCTAGTTAAAAATTGCTTAAAAAACTAATTTATTGTTTAAAAATTTATTTATTACAAAAAAATGACAAAATATTTGCATAAATTTCATTTATTGCATGAAATTTGCTCAGAAAACTAATAAATAACATAAAATTTATCAAAAACTGTTTATTTAACGTATTTATCACACGAAAATTGCTTAGCAAATCAATTTTTTCTTTATTGTGCGTTTTACTTCTATTTTACATAGCCCAAAAGCCTTGTTGAAAATATTGTAAGAAATTATTTAATTTTTGTTCATGCTTTTGTCATTAAATAACAAATATTGCAAAAAATGCATAAAAAATTGAGCTAATCATTTAAGTTAAGAAACTAAAGAAAATTGTTCAGTATGCCAATTAACTGCGTAAAAT
Source organism: Tachinus rufipes (assembly GCA_963932245.1). Lineage (NCBI taxonomy): Eukaryota > Metazoa > Arthropoda > Insecta > Coleoptera > Staphylinidae > Tachinus > Tachinus rufipes. Next base: position 60,894,552 of record OZ010749.1, read on the forward strand.
TTGTTAATTAATTTACAAATAAAGAAATTGGTCAGAAAACTTACTTATTAGACCCAAATAGCTCAAAAAAACAAACTGTTGCATAAAATTTGCATAATTAAAAATAACTTAATTTTATAAAGGGAAAAGAATTAGTTTATCTTATAAAAATGTGCAGTAATGTCATTTATTGCATAAAATTTGGACAGAAATTCACAGCATAAAATTGTTTAGAAAATATAATTGTTGCATAAAATTTGTTAAAAAAACAATTTAGTAAAAATTGTTCTGAAAATTTATTAAAGTTAAGTATCTCAAATGACAAATTTACTGTATAATTTATCAAATTTTTTTTTGACTTACTCAAATTTTTTTTTTTCAAGTTTGAACTAATTTTTTGAATTAATTTCTTATTAAATTAGTGATAATTTGTTAAAATATAAAAGAAAAATACTTCTGTAATAATTTTTTATCTGCAAGCATCCAAATTACTTCATTCACTGCTACATTTTCTTCAAGGAGACGTGTAAAAACTAGTTCATAATAAAATAAACGTTTATTTATATATAAATAGCAAATCAGTATAAAAAATTAATGTAGAATAGTCAACATCAATAACAATAATATGTTTATATTTATCGTACATCAGAGATTAAATCAAATTAATAAATTTCCACATTTTTGATTGATAAACAACAACATATTAATGAACTGTTATATAAGTAACATTAACATCAACATGTTAACATAGTTCAACTAAAACCATCCACAAAAATGTCACTAAACGAAGTACTTAACTACTACTTAAAAATTACACCTATAATACCATGTGGTATTTTTATAATAATCATCTCTACTTATATACTTTGGTCTTTAAAAACTAGAAGAATGTATAAATTGGCTGAAAAAATACCATTCCCTAAACACTACTCAAGACTTCCATTTATAGGACACGCGCATCATTTATTAGGAACATCAGAAGGTACAAATTTGTTATTTTTAATATTTGAATTTAATTAAATAATTAAAATTTATTTTAGAAAATTTTAATGCTGTAATGGATTTTATAAGCGGTAATGAAACAATTTGTCAAGCAAGAATATTACATAAAGTTATTTTTGTAACTGCAAGCCCAAAAATATATGAAATTGTATTAAATAGTCCAGCATGTTTAGCCAAAAGTGAAATGTATGAATTTCTTGATGATGGGATAGGACAAGGGTTGCTTACATCTCCTGGTAAGTTGGTTAAATTTATAATTATATTGATTGTGGATGGATATTAAACCTAAAGCGTAACTAGGTATTAAAAAGTTTATTTTTCAGTAAGGTTGTTGAGTGTAAAACTTTGTTTGCGTAAAACGCCAGTTGCTTTCTGATGCAGCTTTGAATGGTAGGATTCTAAAAAGTTGAATCTTATTTAGGCAACCATTTTTGCTTTTGCATCAACAACAATTATATTCACTTAATGATGTGTCGTTTTTTTGTGTATATTTTAATTTTAATTGATGGTTGTTTTTTATCCAATAGCAGTTTTATCTGGCACTCTTTTTAGTCTATACTTATAGAGTCTTTGTAAGACTTTAATATAGCGCCCAACGTGTTTTTTGTAGTTGTAATTGTAGCAGCCGAATTGTATTATTTCGTAAATTTCTAAGATGATACCCTTAATTATAATAAACAAACAAAATAGATGAGAACATAATTTAAAAAAATATAATAAGCAAATAGAACGTATAAGTATTATAAACTCACCTAAGGGCAGACGCATCTAACTTGATTTAAATTCACTACGTTTTGCCAGTACGCCACTTAGTTATTTTACCGCGAAAAGTTTATAATGACGGTAACATTTGCAAAAACGAGTCAGATTCTCGCAGTTCCTTCATCCAAGCCGAGCGAGCCGCGCCACCCTACATCACAGATCGCGGAGCATAGCGAATCGGCAAAATAATGTATAAGCCAAAGAGGCGTTTAGAATATATTCCGTTATATTATACTAGAACAACATTTGCCACGTTTTGCAATTGTTGCATATTTTCAAAATAATTACTAATTAACTAATGTTTTAAATTAATTTCAGTTGCTAAATGGAAACGACTTCGTAGAATCATAGCTCCATCATTCAAATCGCAATACATTAATCGTTTTGTTGAGATTTTTAGTGAAAAAACCAATATTTTGATTAAGTCTATAGAGAAAACAGACGGCACTACTTTAGATATCTTTGATACTATTGAAAAGTCTAATATTGATTTGGTTGTTGGTACGTTTATTGAGTTATATTAAGTATAAATTACTATTATCAGTTTGTTTAATAGAATCATTAAGTGGATATACAAGAAATACGCAAACAAGCAACCAACCAATTCCGTCAATAAGCAGGTAAAGTTTTAGATGATTTACTTTTGCAATTAAATTTACATATTTTTTTTAGGCTTTTAGAGATTATAATGATACAAATATTTAATATATTTTATCACTTTAAACCTTTATTCAGACTAACAGCAGTAGGTAAAGAGTTGAAAAAAATTAAAAAAGATTTTTTTGTGTTATTTGCTGATGTGAGTATGAAGAATGATTCAAGTTAATTCAACTTTTTAAGTTTGTTTTTTATTTTAAGGTGATAGTTCAGAAGAAAAAAGATTTTGAACATAAGCATCCTGAAGGTAATCAACAACATTGCTTAACAAGACAAAAATCACATACAAATAAACAAATAATATTTTTTTAAATTTTAGATGTGGATGAATCTAGAAAAGTTTTGTTGGACTTTTTAATTGAAAACCGGGCCGAAATTACTGATGATGAAATTGAAGCTCAAATGAATACAATGGTAGTAGCTGTAAGTTTTTTGATAATGTTGAATAATCTTAATTTTTTGCAATGGTGTTAAGGACGTCATATTGTATCAAGTTTTGTCTAATTATTGTTTATTATTATCTTTTTAGGCATTGGATACTGGATGTACGGCAATCGCTTTTGCACTTCTCATGTTAGGAATGCATCCCGATATACAAGTAATTTTTATATAAAAAAACTTTTGATTATGAATATATTAACCGTAAAACTTATTTTTAGGAAAAAGTTTATCAAGAAATAATTAATACTATTGGAAATAAACCTGTAATTGAATACGAAGATTTGTCAGGTCTTGTATATATAGAAAAAGTTTTAAAAGAAAGCTTGAGATTATTTCCTGTCGGACCAATGATAGCTAGACGTGTTACAGAGGATGTAGAACTAGGTAAACATCTTAAAATTAGCTTAGTTTTTGACTAAATTTAATCATGCTTAAAGTAATGTCATTATTAAAATAAAATTTATAATTTTTAGAAAACAGCACTTTGCCAAAAGGTTCTGAAATTGTAATGGTATTTATGAATACCCACCGTAATCCAAAATATTACAAAGATCCAATGAAATTTGACCCTGAAAGATTTGTTCCTGAGGAAGTGAGTAAGAGACATCCGTACTCTTTTATGGCGTTTTCAGGAGGACCTAGAAACTGTTTAGGTAATTTTAGTGTTAATAATATTTTATAAAATAATTTATAGTAGTGTTTTTGTTTGTTTTAGGTATGCGATATTCAATGATGATGATGAAAACGCAAGTAGTTTTGTTAGTTAGACGTTTCCATTTGTCTACAAGTTATAAATCCATTGAAAGTATTCGACTTGAACCAAATATGGCTCTTAAAGCAACCTTAGGATATCCAATGCAATTTCAATTGAGAAAACCAGTTGAATAAATTAATCATTTGGAAATAAATAATAAACCTAAAAGTATATAAACTAATCAACAAAAATAAAATAATCATTTATTTTAAATTAATATATTAATAAGTAAGATTATATTTAATGTAAGCAAATTAGTATGAGTAAAGATAAAGATTCATACAAATTTACAATTTTTTATTTTTGAGTAAAAAATCTAATCAGATAACCAGCACGGTTTTGTTAAGAAGAGGTCTACTGCGTCAAATTTGCTGTTTTACAGAATGTGTTTTTACATCGCTCGATATGCGACAGCAAGTTAATGTTATATACACTTATTTCAGTAAAGCTTTTGACATATTAGATCACGGGATTATAATAGATAAACTATGTGTTGTTGAATGCGATAACAATCTTTGTAATCTATTACAGTCATATCTTAATAACCAATTGCAGTATGTTGAGGTTTTAAACTTCAAACTTACTAACTATCCAGCACTTACTGGTGTTCTCCAAGGATCCAATTTAGGGCCATTAATTTTTAACATTTTTATTAATGATATTTGCAAAACCTTAAAAAAATCAATGTATGCTGACGATTGAAAAATATTTTCTACAATTTTATTTACGGCTGATTGCATATCTCACTACGTGGTGTAAAACGAACTACTTGCAAATAAATATCAAAATGCTGTACGATGACATACTTTTGCAAAAAATCAAATATAGTTTTTGATTATACCATTGCAAACCAACCTTTATCAAAGATTACAACTTACAAAGATCATGCTGTTTGACAGTCAATTTACATTTAATAGTCACATGGACAATATTGTCAACTCAGCATTAGAATTGCTGGGATTTATTATTAGGTCAGCAAAACCATTCTCTAATAAAGAATCTTAGCACGTATTTTATTTTGCTTTTGTCAAAAGTAAATTAGAATATTGTAGTACGGTGTGGTCTCCTTACTACGCAACTTATTCTTATGCTCTGGAAAAAGTTCGAAAACGTTATTTAAAGTATATGTGTTACCGAGAAGATGGCCATTACCCGCTTTGTGGTCGTACAGATTATGACGTTCTATTTATTAAGCCGTTTTGATTTTGACTCATTTCAAGATCGTCGTAGAAGCGCTGATATATTGCTGGCCACTAAGCTGGTTTGCAGAGATGTAGATTGTCCAATCTTATTAATCAGTTTGTACTTTCATGTATTAAGACTAGCAGCTAGAAACCAACCAACATTTACTTGTTTTAGGTCGCACAGTAATTTAGGAGTAAATGCACCGATATACAGAGTAATGAATGTTGTAAACTCTGTAGCGCCCAATCAAACATTTTATTAACCATTTTGTATAATTTTTGTATATTTTAGTAAAACTTTTGTTTATTTTTTGTTCATTTATGTTTTTGATTATTCTTAACTCATAACTTCACTATATAATTGTATAATAATTTTTTTTTCTTGTATCTATCTACCTACAGTCTGTATATTATCTCCATGTTGAAACTCTTAGTTCTGTTGGGATAATAATTTAATAAATAAATAAATAAATGTGTAAAATTAGTTGGTAGCTTGTTTGCGTATTCTTAATAATTCTATTAAACAAACTGGTAATAGTAATTTATACTTAATATCCCACTCAATAAACGTACCAACAACTCAATAAACGTAACAACAATGTTGGACTTTTCAATAGTATAATAGATATCCAAAGTACAATAAACACGACTGTTTTTTCTATAGACTCAATCAAAATATTGGTTTTTCTACTGTAAATCTCAACAAAACGATTAATGTATTGTAATTTGAATGCTAGAGCTTTGATTCGTTGTTTTCATTTACCAACTGAAATTAATTTAAAACTTTTTTTTTCTGTTTTTCAGACTTTATTCTTTCAATATTAGATATAGTTTTCTTTTAACTTTTTATTCATCTCTGTTCCTCTTAACTATTTTCTTTCTGCTACTTTCCAAACATCGTCGCTTTATTATTATGTTTTTCTTTTTGCATCTTGGTCTCCATATCAGGATTCTGTCAGACTATCTGTCATCAGTTGTTTGTAGAATAAGCCCAACCCAACTCTATTTCTGTTTCTTTCCACCACATCTGCAACACCTGTCTTTTTTCGCACTCATTCGTTCCTTTTCTTGGCTCGTAACGATGTTCTGTTGGGTAAATGTTGTGGTTTCTGCGCCATATGTGAGAACCGATGCAACACATGAGTCAAATAAAAATGACATCGGACAAATGGCAGCCCTCATTAGCAATACACTGATTTACCCGCTTTTTGAAGTTTTGTTCCATTTTTTTGAGCTAATCGACGGAAATGTTGGTAATGGCTTGGCAAATGTTGTCTTTCAGATGTTGCAGGGTCCGTAATTTGTCATTTTATACAATAGATTTGAGATATCCCTATAAACAAGGAGCCGGCCACAGTACGCCACCAATCTAGAAGATTAGGCGCTTGTAAAAGTGTTTGCTCAAAATTTCCATTGAAATTCTTGCTGTGTGTACCGTGGTTCCGTCCTGCTAGAACTATACGTCCCCAAATTCCACGCCGGGGAGAGTGCAAAAACAACAACCTTACCTTCTCGACGTTTTCTGGGGTTCTGGAAGTCCGTTGACTTTGAAGCCCTTTTTTTGCCACACTGCCACTTTCCCTGAATGCCCACAAAACAATTGATTGCCGGCCTGAAACGAAACCCGTGGGATAAATATTGAACTGAGATTGGAAAGCACGTTGGGTAGCGACCACCAAGCGACCATTGAAAAAATTGGCGTTGACGGCAAATGCACTCTTTTGTCTAACGCATGACGACAACTGGCTTAAACGGTAACAAACTTCAAGACCTCCTTTTTCAAATGAGACTCTTTCTACTCTTTTCTGACCACGTCTCGCTCATTGGCGCCCAATTTAAATTAGCAAGTTTCCCTGCCGCATGTATATAGCTTCCTTTAAAGCTTCTGTCAGTGCCATGTATTTTGCCTTTACCGCAACGGTCTTCTGCTTATTGCTCTCCCAAACACTACAGAACCAAAGTGCTTGAAACCTGTATAGAATCTCCTATCCTTGTCAATGCCTATTCAACATCAACGTAACTATTAAATTTATATTTCTTTTATTGGAGATATCTAAGCACCTTCTTTGCGCGTTTTCAATAATGTTGCGTATAACAAATTTTGAACTAGCTTAGATAGCTCATTACAAAAGCTATGTCTGGGAATTAACACTGCTAAGTACATTAAACTACCTATTAAATTTTAGATGGTAAGTTTTCATTTTGATCTATACTGTCTTGATCAGATGTGCTTTTGTTGCATTCCCAGTGAGTGCTCACACTTTTGCAGTTTAACATTTTAAACTTTTCTAAAATTTAATTAACATATTTTTCTTGATTCAGTATAATGTTTTTTGTGGTTCCTTTTGATTTGCATACCAAGTATGTAAAACATAAAGAAACCATTCACATATAATGCGATAAATTTATTGTTCTTTTTAATATATCCACAAGTCTCAGTGTGTAAACGCTTATACTTTAGATCTAACAAAATTTTATCAACGCGCTTATGTCAAGCTCTAGAAGCTTGTTTGAGTCCATAAATTGCTTTATTTACCTTACAAATTATTTGTTCACAACTTAATTCTATAAAACCTTTTGGCTGCGTAAATAACCATTTAAACAAGCTAAGGTTACATCTAGATGAGTAATGCTTGAATCTGATTTAATTGATAAACTAATCAGCAAACGCAATGTTGAATGCCTCAGAACAGAAGCAAATGTATCATAAAAGTCTTTGTGTGAAACCTTTTGCTACTAGACGAACCCTGTACCGCAGTTAATTAACATTGTCTCAATTTCTTTTAAAACCCCACTTACACTTTACTACTGTTCCTTCTTTTAGTGAATCTGTTAAAGACCATGCATAGTTTTCTTCAAAACCTGAATTTTTTCTTGTACTGCTCATCTCCAACTTTCTTCATTTAGTCTGGATAGTGCTTCCTCAATTGTAAGAGAATCATTGATTACAAGTTGTTCTTCAGCGCACATGTCTGAGATGTTATTTCCAATTGATTTTTTTTTGCCTTCTTTTCTAATTTCCGAATTGCACTTGAAACCCTATATCGAGTGGTAGTACATAATCTTTATCAGCAACAGTTATAACTGAATTTTTATCAAGTTCTTTATGATCATGTTGGTTAGAATGATTTGGGACCCTCACTGAATGTGACAATTTGCTTTTGTTAATGACTATTTCAATCATATTATTTGACTTTTTGATGATTACAACATCTTTGCTGGTGGTAAATTTGTTGCTTATGGGATCGTATAACCTATAACCCTTTTCTGACTCATTTTTTTTTTTTCTTTTCTTTGGAACATGAACCATAACTTTATTTTCAAATATGCAAATGTTACTTACATCTGGTTTTTTCTTTGTCCATTTTTTATTGAGCGGTTTTGTATTTGTAAGTATATTGCGGTGTTCAATGCATCTGCCTAAAAAACTTTTTCGAATTTTGCATCAAACAACAAACATTTTGCTTTTTCTACGATCGTCCTGTTTATTCTTTTGGACATCCCATTCTGTTGTGGAGTATATGGGTTTGTCTTTTAGTGCTCAATTCCATTTCTTCCTAAACATTTTTCAAAAAAAGAATTATAGAACTCTCCACCGTTGTCTGTTCAAAAAACCTTGATTGTGACCTCTTGCTGGTTCTTTATAAAAGACTTAAAATCTTTGAATCGATCAAATGCTTATTTTTTTAAAGAAATATACAAAAATTAATCATCTTCAAGTATCATGAAATATTTAGAGCCATCCAACAATGTTACCTGTTTAGGTCCACATATATCTACATGTATGATCTCTAACTCTGAAGATGTCTTAGCCCATTTGTATTTAAAAGACTGTCTGGCTTGTTTACCTTCACAGCACATTTTGCAAACTTACTCACGCTAAATTTTTTTTGAGATTTAAGCTATCAACTGCTCCATTTTTTATCAATTTTAAGTCCTTGTAATTCAGATGTCCAAAACGACGATGCAAGGTGCTTCCAGTGACTAATAATGATGTCATGTAATATTTGTTTGACTTTATAAAATTTAACTTGTACATATTACCTTACAAATTTGCTTCTGCTATCAGAACGCCCAGTCAGTTGTAGATTCTAAATCAATTGTTGTCAAAAAGTACTACATACAATCTTTGTTTTGCTTGCGTTCACTGATAGCTCTTGCATCATGTTTGATACAGTTGTTTCAAACTTCTTGTGTACGAGGATTATTAACGTAGCCTAGTCAAAGACGTTCATTGTCGTTGAGTAGTAAGCCTTTTATAACAAAGCACTACAGGAAAGGTTAAAGTTCTTTATCCTGTGGGCACCTGCCGGCAACTTTAGTTTCTACACGGTTCTATACGGTTGTTGAGCATAATTTTGACCTAGTGTCAAACAAGATCTACTCATTAATTCTCCATTGCTTTTGTGATGATTTTGAAGGTAGTATTATCAAATCTATTTCTTTGCAATGGATAGTGTGACAAGCTGTATAGCTAGTTTACAAAAATGTTTTGTTTGATAAGCATACTGGTGCTAGTGCAGTAACCAAGCCGGTAGTGCCTTGGATTTGATATAAATACCACTTGACCGCATTTCAGCTGTTCGGTATGTGTGAAAGCTCGTTTTTATGGTATTAATTGACTAGAGCTCTCAGAACTGCAAATCTTTTCTGTAGCATGATGAAATAGATCTCATCAAATCTTAGTGACTTGAATAGTTCTTGATTGATATAATCTTTGTCTTATCATAAATCATTTTAAAAAAAATCAAAATCACTTTTAGTGGCATAAATTATTTTTTGATTTGTTTACTGCGTTAACCACTTTGTGGCATTATGATTTCAACAACAAGCAATAGCCATTTTACTCATTATACTTGAAAAAACCTTTGGCATACTTGAACCAAGTTGATATGTTATATTATGCAACGTCTGCAATTTATGCTTTTTAATGTAAAATCTTTACTATGCACAACTTTAGTTTTAAATTAAAAATCAAACAAAAAATATTTACTAATTATTTACATTTTATTGTCTTTAAAATTAAATTATAATTAAAATCCCGTTTGGTGATACTCCAAATCCCATTACTATTGATACAATAATTATATGGATTCTGTGTGAACCACTGCTGTCTTTGTTGTAAAATTCCTGTAAATATTCTTCACTGGTGCTTCAATGCATAAATAAATTCCAAGTGAAGCCATAAAAGAAAGAACCATGTAACCAAACATCATAGCAGTCTAAAATTTAAAAAAATAATTAATAACGTATAGCAACAATTTTATACAAACACTCACCATTCCAAAAGAGTCATAATAATAAGGCGTGTGTACTGCAGCAAAATGTCTAAATATTAAAATCATGTGGAATAAATAAGCTCCATAAATTAATTTACTCAAACTAGTAAACGGTTTCCAACTCAAAACATTTTTCGTTAATTTTGCATTTCCAAAATTGACGCTCATAATAATACCCAAAGTACCAATAGCCCAAACTACACGATATGTTGACATATAAAGTGCAGTCCAAAATGGACCAATATTATTTTCCTGATTATAAAAAATTGAACCAGAAAACATTGGAAGCGTTAAAAGATTTGTTGAAGTAAAGAAAATAATTTTAGATTTTAACTGAAATAAATCAAAATTAGTTGAATTGTTATTAAATTGTTATTGCTTACTTCTGAGAATTTTTCATCATTTTTCTTCATTCTTGAATAAACATATCCACCATACATGCCTACTAAATAAGGTGCTGCTCTAACATGTGAACTTTCATAAGCTATTAAAAATTCCGGACTGCTTTTCAAGCGTTCAATTACGCGAACTGCTAGAGAGTTTAGTAATTTCATTTCATGTTGGTAGAGGTAGACGAATGATATAACTATAGATCCTATTAAACATAAACATGTAGAAATTTTTGCTGCTGTTTTGTTTTTTCTATACAGAGCTACCAGTAGTATGCCAACGATGGTGAAATGGAAATCGCAATCAACGTACCACGTTTGGAAAATGCACTGAAAAAAGAATTGTTTTAGGTATGAAAATACATATATAATTATTTTTAAATTTAAATATTAATACTTTTTAAATCTGTTTTGTTGTTTGTATTTTTGAAAACAGCGCTAAATATTGTCGGAAGATTAAGATTGTTGCGCCAAATATTGCCATGTTTATATTGTGCTAGTAGAATTAAATAATGGGTTATATGGGTAAGCAAAATACTCAATTTATTAATTGTGCGTAAGTAATTTCAGTTGATATAAGACGCTAGTGATCCTGAAATTAGATATTTCTTTGCTTTGCAAATGTAATTTGTCATTAAATTGATAAAAAAAGTTAATACATTAAATTTTTTAATAACAAGCACTATTATCTAACGTGTAGTATTTAGATTGATGTGTCATGGCCGGAAGCGGTAGGATTGCTCCCAATGCAGGCGTCATCTCAGGAGTCAGTCAGAGGATTAGCCGAGTTTGTTGCGGGAATAGTTGTTGTAGTGTTTTTAGTAGGGTCGGTTGATGTGTCCAGTCTCGGATTCAAATTTAAAATGTTTAATTTTGGATTACTTTTATACTTTAATTAGCTCCGTGCTTGGGCAAGCTCTTCTCACTTAGCGCCGTCTAGCGGCCGTAACAATTTAATCTCTTTTCTTTACGCTGTGACATCAGGAGCTGAATTTTCTTCCTGGAGAGCATTTTCTGTTGTTGATGCCAACCTAATGTTGTTGGCGTGCACCTTAGTTTCTTTCCACCGAGGTGATGAGTAATTTAAATCTTATCTATTTATAGCTAAAGGCCTTAGTGCGTTTCTTGACTATTATCTGTTCACCGGGTTTGTATTGGTGTTGTAAGTTGGTCTATCTAGAGTATCAGCGCTTTTGATAGATGACTTGGCAACGTTTTATTTGTTGTAGCCTTTTGTCCAAATCTTGTTCAAGTACATTCTCGTTCCAGACTCCTGGTTGGTGTAAGTCTTGCCCCAACAGTAGTTGGGTTTAGTCCCGTTGTTGCGTTTGCTTACCGATTGTTGTGGTACACGGCTAGTAAAAATAATTTGTTCCAGTGTTGCCTTGAGTGTTGTTTGCTAAAGGTGCAAACACTTTTTTTATTCTGCGGATGGTGTAGTGGGCGCATTTCCATCGTTGTATCGCGTTGGTTTGTAAATTGTGGCCCGTTATCTGAGAGGATAGCAGTAGGGTAACCATATCTATAAAATAACTTTTCCTCCAGCAATCCGTAGTTTCTGCGTTAACTGCGGAAGCGGATACGGTACTTCTGTCCATCTCATGGATATATCAATCATCAAAAAGGCCAATATAGTCAATGTTGGGCGAGCATTTGCACTTTTGTTAAGTGCGCCTTATCATTTCTAGTTTGTTGGAGTAGAGCCTAGTTTACTTGTCTATCAGTTTTGCGTTATTATATAAAATAATATGTTTTTACACAAAGTAGACCGAGCTGCAGTCTGGCTAGCTTTAGGAGACAATTGATAGCATTCTTAAATTGTTTGAAGGCTTCAGTAATGTTGGTAATTTAACAAACATTTTGCTTGGAGCTTTGCATGGCCATCAGCGGTCTTGCTATTTTGGCAAAATTGGAAACGTACTCCTTCAGCCAAGTGCATAAGCTGAGAACTCCGCGGTTGCTTCTTTAGGTGATTCCTAATTAGTTTTAGATGGATTTTGAATGGTTTGTTTTTATTGCCGTCTATTCTTAAAACCAAATAGCATCACCTTAAACTGGTACGATCTCCCGCCAAGAAGCGGCAAAAAAACATGCATTAGTATCTGCCAGTATCCCGTGATAAGGTCAATTTTTGTAAATATGCTTGCTTTTCCAAAATCCTTAAGCGTTTCTTTTATTTTGGGCAATCACTTTGTTCTAGGTGGCTTTGTTTGTTTGGTAGTAGTAGATGGAAAATCTTGGAAACGCAGTATTTTCGGACGCCAACAGTTCTTATGTTTGTTGGTAAATCAACGTTTTCTTATGAGCATTATAAGAGTAGCGTGCTGTTGGGACCGGCGTGACGTCAGTCAGGTCAATCTAGTGAGCGTAATGGCGTAGTGGCAAGCCGGGGATTAACGCTTAACACCGCCGAGAACGCTTGGATAATGTGCTGGTAGCATTGTAGTTTCTCCGGCAAGGGACTCATCTTGGTGTGATTTGACTTTAGCCATAGCTTAGAGGTCTGGCCAAAATATAGGCATTTCTTTTCATAGTCCTTTGTTGACACGGTTATTGACCAGCCAGGGGTATCATAAAATGACATATTTATCTATTTAAGGAGGAACAAAGAATTCTACCCGTTGGATATTTTTGCTTATAGTGTTGGTGGCGTGAGTTCGGCCCGTGTTATAAAACATTGTCTTTGAATCCGCTTGTTAGATGCGGTTTGAAAGGGGTTGTGCTGCTGAGAGGTTCAGCCGGGTAAAGTTTTGTATGGCTCCCAAATTAATTAAGGTCTTGTGGCTCAGGTCGTTGATTTGGATTGTTATGCGGGGCAAAATGTTTGCATTTCTTGCTACTCCAACTTTGTCGACATTTACAAACGGGCGACAATAGACTTGTTTTTGTTTTGATTTCCGGGTCAATCAGTATGGTTTGCCTTTGGACCAACCCGACGCTAGTTTTTCAAATATTTGGTACATTTGGAATGCCGTTTGTCGGCGTAGTTTCTTGGATTGGTGAATGTTTGTCATCAAGTTTCCGGCCATGTAAGCAAATGCGGTAGGGTCAACGTAGCGCCGGTGTAGCCTGGCCATGCACCCTTTGTACTAAGGTTGAGATTCTTTGAACTGTTTCTCAAAGTTTTTTGCTTTGTGCTTCAGGCTTTGTGTATAGCCCTTGTAGTAGGCAAGTCATCTCAAAACCTCTGCAAGGTCTTTATGGGTTTCTCTTCCAAAGGTTGGTAACTTCTCTTCATTTTTCTTTAAATGTTGCAGTGGTTTCTAAGCGAAAGGGGAGGGGAGGGCACTGGGATGGCCAAACGGGTCAGATTATGTTGTCAGAGACACCGGCCGTTGAGCCCAGCCAAGCTACCAAAACGTATAGTAAAACACTTTGTGGACACTTTTTTGACTACTTCCGTTTCAAACCATAGTTTTGAAACCAAATTGACAGAATTGTCTATTTTAGACTTTCTGTACTGGTCTAACCACCGTAGCTGTAGCTTCTAGGCAACAATTCCAACCTGGTGCCTTTCACAACCACCAACATTTCGCCAATTAGGACAGTTACTGGTAGATGCTTAAAACAAAATTGTACCATACTGCGCCTTGTGTGAGTAAGTTAGTAGCGCTTTGGTTGAGCCTAAAGCCAGTGGCGTAGTTAAGATTTGTAGGCCCCCTTGCAAAATAAATATTGTAAAAGGCTCCTCTAGAGTTAAAAATAGCGTGTAGTTTATACTTTATCTTTCTAACCTCCTCCCCCCCCCCCTTTTTTTGTAGGATTGGAGACTCCCAAAACGTCTCGGGCTTCTCTGCATTGCGGGCCTTAGCTACGGCCTGAAGCCTCTGTTTAAGAGCATTAGTTGGACTATTAATTTGATTGAAAAAAATGCTAAATCACTGCACAACAACTTCTAACGCTCCAGAGACTACCACCGAATGTCCTACTATCGCTCTCAAAATTGATTATAACTTCTGCTTAAATACAGCGCCAAGTATTGCCAAAAAAATTAATTAATGGGGCGGCCACAATTAATTGTTGTTGTTTCTATTTCTGAGAACGTATATAAATTTTACATTAAATAATTTGCTTTAAGCTGCTGCTTTAATTTACTGTTTACAGATTCTGATAATAATATGAATGAATGAAGTTAGATACTCTGAAACATTTTTTTTTATTATTATTAAATTTTGTGTCAATTTTTGTTTATTCATTGACATATTGTTGACGTTTTTGTCAATTTTTTTAAATTCAACTTTGTCACTGAAATTGTAGTTGAATAGTGTATTGCTTATATAATATAGAATTACCAAAAATACACAAAATTTGTATAAATGGATAAAGAGAAACAAGAGAAAATAGAAAAAGAAGCTGTGAAAGCAGCAGAAAAAGCTCAAAAAGATGCAGAAGCACTTATTAAAAAATCAGCTGATGCTTCAAAAGAAGCTAAGGATACAGCAAAAAAAGCGTTTGATAAATCTATGAATAAATAACATTAAGAATTAAAAATTATAAAATAATACAAATTATAGATAAATAGTAATAAATAAAATCTATTGCTATAAATACAGTGCCAACTATTGTATTGGTTATATGTTAATAAAGTGCAAATGCTCTTAAAACATTTTTATTTGCTTTGCTATTCATACAACCCTAAATATTGTGCTTTTACCTGCTCCCAAATTATGGAGACTTTTGTAGTGTTTATAGTGGTAGTTATAGTAACTTGTTTTGAAAATTCAATCTTTTATATATTTTTTTAATTCTACACAACACAACTATTTATGGCCATTCTTAATAATTTATAAAATTTTGTTTAAATTTACAAAAAATATTTACCATATTCTGTGCGTTGATATAATTGCTCATATATGACAAACTTATCCACCAATTATTCCTACAATCATCAACCTCTGGCTGGATTACGGCATTCCATAATGGACCACTACCCATGTGACTCAGCATTGCGGCGTAGAAAAACACAACAAAAGCAAGTGTTGGAGTCAGACTGCAATATTAATTAATAGAAATTTTAGAACAATTTATTTTGAGACCAAACATTACCTGACATATCTAGCAAGTATAACAAATGGTACACTTGCTTTACTATTAATCATTTTATAAACCATTAAAAATCCGCTAATTAAAAAGAAAGCATCAATAAATAAAGACCCATTCAAAAACATCATCATTATATGTGATTTGGCTGTCTGCAATCAATCAATTAATTTCATTTAATCAATTTAAAAATAATTTCTTACCCGTTCAACCAAATCAAAATTAGTTAATGGAAATGTAATAGCTAGACACATAACATGAGCTAAAAATACTGGAATAAATGAGAAAAATTTAATTCCATTAAATGAAGCCAAGCCTTTATCATAATTAGCTGTTGATAGATCCTTAAAGTTATCAATGGCTGAGAAAACTTTTTCAAATTTAGTTCGTTCTAAAATAATCAAAAATATGCAATTATATAATTTTTATTGTTTTGAGTATAATTACCAGGTTTGGTATCATTTTGTCTTTTTCTGTAATCCAATACTGTAGCCACAACTACTGCTGTTATAAGCATACTTGTTATAAAACTAAAAAAATATTGTTTTTATTAAAATTAAATTTTATAAAATTTTGTTACTTACCCAAATGATATTTCCAAAACTCCTATTTGTTCTGGACCATTAATTTGGCATAAAGCATCCGGTATGCTTGCACTGAAACTAACATTGTAATTATGGAACACGTGGTCTTGTTCTTTTAAATAGTTATTCAAATATACTGTTAGGTCTTTGGTGTTACAAGAAGCTGGTATACACCAACCCACTCGTAGTATATCTCTTCGTTGTTGGGATTCATCATTGGAAACCTAAAAAATTACAATTATACATAATAATATTTTAGATCTTAAAAAAACATTAAACAAGTTTTGTTAAAAGTAAGCTCTTTATAGCACTATATCTGTAAAATCAAGTAATTGATCAAGAAACCAATCACTGTAAAAAACACTACCAGCCAAATTTATTTAAAAAATTCTTCCCAAAATGCTTTCATATAGTGAAAACATCTCAAAATATGACATAAAAATTGTAACGTAATATTTTCTCAGTGTTTTTGGTAGACTATCTTAATCTACAGCGATATTGTAATATAAATAATAGTTGCTTAATTTAAACACGATTGTGAACTAATAGAAATAGTAGTAGTCACAATGAAATAATGTTTATATCATGCCTTTGGAGACTGATTGATGAGTAAGTGCAGAGATAAAAACATCTAGTTTAAATCTATTTATTTCAAGCATTTATTCAATGTCGATAGTTGACATAAATAACAAATTAAATCATCAATTCTGTTTTTAATATCAATAATTATAAATAAATACAATTATTTTGATTATTTAAAATTTTATTTTTTATTACTATTACAAATAATACTCAAATTCTATAACAAAATCTGTCAATTTATTACTTGAGTTTAATTGAAATTACAATAATAATTAAAATCTAGTTTTATAAAAAAAATTAATTACTTTAATTGTTAGAGCAAAAACAATAAACAACAAATAAGTATTTATAGTAAATTTATGTTGACAAGTAAAAATTACATCTATAATTGGAAGCGTTTTACAATTAATAGAAACACCTTTAGTTTTATTGACGTGCTAAAATCACATAATGGCTCAATTAAAAATACATGATGCTCATTTCTACGTTCGTCTGTTAACAAATAATTCGCACAAATTGCAATGTTTTTGTTTTCTTTCTCGTAAAACGTTAAGTAAATAAACAATTATTATTAAAGATGAAGGGAAAGTATTTAATATTTATGTTAAGTTTAACAAGATTTAATAAATGCAACACAAACTAGCATAAAATATTTATTGCACGTAAAGCAAAATAATTTAATAATGAGATTTGAAGTTTTGCTTTTTATATAAAATAAAATTTAGTAGAAAATATCGATTATAAATTATTTGAACTTGATGTAAAATATTACAATTAATAAGTAGTCTTTATTTATGATTTAATTCATGAAATAGTACCAGTTAGTTGAATAATTTTTTTCTGTTCGCATAGAAGACTTTTTAAAACTCTTGCTCGGTAAATAGGCCACAATGCATATAAAAAGGTTAATTTCAGTTATCAAAAATATGAAAAATTAAGATTCAATAAATGACATTTTTTAAAAACAAATACCTGTGTGACTGGGCGGACAAGTACATACGGAAGAGCGAGTCAGTTAGTTTATTGATTGCGGGAGAGTAGCTTCAATTAAAGTGCACGACCGTTCACCCAAGAGTAAGTGATTCAGAAATTAAATATTTTTTATCTCTGTCAGTTGTTACTAAATTAAGAGAGAAGACTGATAAATCTAATTTTCTGATGACAAGCGGTCGGCGGTTGGTTGCTAGCGAGTAGTTTCAACTGAAAGCACACCCAAATGTTAATTATTCAAAAATTGGATATTTCTCATCTCTGTATATATTAACGGTCACTAAATTAGAAGAAAAGTTACAAATTTAATCTCTAAAGACAAACAGTCATGGGCACTTGGTTTGTGGATTGCGGGTAAGTAGTTTCAACTAGAGTGCTTTGTCCACCCACCCAAGTGTTAGTAATTTCAAATAAGGATATTTTCTCTCTCTGCAAATGTCAGTTGTCAGTACATTAAAAAAGTAGAGTGACAAATACAATTTTTTAATAACAAGCAGTCAGGCGGGTGAGTTGTTAGCTCTTGGTTTGTTGATTGTGGGCAAGTTTTTTTAACTAAAGTCTACTTACTCAAGTGTTAGTAATCCTCATCTCTGTAAATATCAGCTGTTACTAAATAAAGAAAAAAAGACAACAAAACTATTTTTTTGATAACAAAAATTTGAGTGGATGGTCGGGGTACTTGGTTTATTAATTCTGACAAGTAGTTTTAACTGGAGTACTTTACCTACCCACCCAGTAGTTAGTAATCCCAAAATTAAATATTACTTCCTTTTGCAAATGTCAGCTGACACTAAATTAAAAAAAAAAAAGAGTAACAAACAAATCTTTTGATGACAAACAGTTGGACGTGTGGGTTTGTTGGTTGCAGGCAAGTAGTTTTAACTAAAGTCTACCCACCCAAGTTAGTAATTCATAAATTAAATATTTCTTATCTTTGTAAATGTCAGCTATTACTAAGAACAACAAATAACAAAACCGTTATCTTGATGACAAAAGTTTGAGCAGGTTGTAGGGGCACTTAGTTTGTTAATTGCGGAAGTAATTTTAGTTAGAATGTCTCACTTACTCGCCTAAATGTTAGTGATCCAGAAATTGGATATTTCCTCTTTCTGCAAATGTCAGTTATCATTAATTTGAGAGAAATGAGTAACACATTTTTTTATCTTTTAACTACAAACTAGTCGGGTGGGTAGAGCACTTGGTTTGTTGTTTGCGGACAAGTAGTTTCTTACCCGCCAAGTGTTAAATGTTTCAAAAATTAGATTTTTTGTTTTACAATTGTCAGTTGTCGTTAAATTGGAAGAAGAAGGTATCAAACCCAATCTTTGGATGACAAACATTTGGGCAAGGCACTTAGTTTGTTGATTGCAAACAAAAATGCTTTTAATGCCTTTACCACTCACATGTGTTAGTAATTTAAAAATTAAATATTTCTTGCTTCTAAAAAAGACAAATGTTACTAAATTGAAGATAAAAATAACTTTTTTTAATTTTTTTAATGACAAACAGTTGGACAGGTAGTCCGAGCATTTAGTTTGTTAATTACAAACGAGTAGTTTTAACCAGCAAATGTCAATAGTAACTAAATTGGGGAAGAAACTAACAATCTAATCTTTTTATAACAAACAATTAGAAGAGTAGTCGGTGCACTTGGTTTGTTGCAGGCGAGTTATATTTGGTCTATTTAAAAAAATTCCTTTCTGCAAACGTCAGATTTAAGGTAAAATGACTACATATCTAACCTTTTGATACTAAATCACTAGGCGGGTAGGCAAGTATTTAGTTTGTTTTAACTAAGGAGCCCCGACCACTCACCCAAGTGTTACTGATCCGGAAATTAATTATTTCACTTTTTTTCAATTGTCAGGCTGTCACTACATTAGGAAAGAAAGATCACAAAATCAATCTCTTGTTGACAAACTGTCGAGCGGGTGACATTTGATTTTATTGATTGCGGGCAAGTAGTTTCAACTAGAGTTCTCCAACCACCTACTGAAATGTTAGTGATTCAGAAAGGAAGATAGTGACAAATCCAATCTTTTGTTGACAAACTGTGACAGGTAAGCAAATTTTGAGCGAGTAGTTTCAACTAGAGTGCATCGCCCATTTATTCAAGCATTAGCAATCTAAAAATTAAATATTTTTCTTCTTTGCAAATGAGGAGAGATATGACAAATTCAATGTTTTAATAACAGACAGTTGAGTAAATGTAAGAGTTAATAGATTTATCAATTACAAAGAAACCAATTGAGTATTAACATTTTTTAAGATTATGTCAATCGAAAATCGACATTATAATTGCAAAACAACAAATCATCCAAAGAAGATTTTTTACAAGTAACTTCATCTTGATACAAGTTCTTAAGGTGCACTTAGACAATCAATAATATTGAACAATACATTGCTAGGATCACCTAGATGTTGCAATATAATTGTGCAAACTTTTTGTTAGTTACTGACACTTCTGCAGTCAACATGAGCAATAAAATAAAGCAAGTTTTGTGACTATTGCTTTAGTTATAGCTTTAAAAAAAAAAGAAAAAAAAGCGCAAATGGATGATAAAATGTTAAAAAAAATAATACTTTTAGGTTAGATTGTACAATAAAAATAAAACTTTTTCTGATTGACTCAATATATTGAACAATCTTTCAATATGATCTACAGACGGTCAATAATATTGTATAATATCAATTATTGTGCAATATATTGACTATAATATTGAACGTCTAGAGGCCGGCTTTAGACATCAAATTAAAAACCTCGAGAGTTTTCAGTACACTAACTAAATTTGATCTAATTTAATAAATAAAAAAACTTACATATAATTTTCTTAAAACAGATTCATTCGGTTCATAATGCAGTGATATGGGATCTCTTGGAGGTTCAGGTATCGGTATATTCTCAATATTGATTTGCACCAAACAGTATTTGCTTTTTATAGGAGCCACCAATTCAAGGCATTCCTCAAAGTTTCCAAAATCATATCTATTACCAGTTAGGACACCTGAAGGGGTTTGCCCCGAGGCATCCATCACTATAAAAAAAATTAGAATAAACATAATAAAATTTAGTTCTAATACAGAAATCAAATCTATTACATATTTGAAAATAATTGTAACTGTAAGGGTATGCACCCTTCATCAGTGCAGCATTTTACATAAAATCACAATAACTATTATACATTTATGTATGTTTTAATATATGATCAATTAAAAACTAAGTTTGTCTTTGCTAGGTCGACAAAGTATAAATCAAATAATATTAAAAAAAAAATATACTTACTTTCATATGCCCATATTGATAAATTTTGTAAATGATTATGCAAAGTTCCATAATCCAAATTACAAGTAGATTCTGTTACATTTTTCAAATCAATTGGTAGATTCGGAAACAAGAAATTTCCATTAACAGTCTGCAGCAGGAACAACACTATTGTAATAGCAAACATGATCTGATTGCAACTCGATTGCAACTGTCGCATTGGTTTGATCTGCGGTGCTTTATTAAATCAAGTTTTTGGATTTAATTGCAGACAAATGCGTAAATATTTTCCCCAAGTATTATTCCACTATTATTTATAAAATTACTAGAAGCAATTCAATTAGAAAAATACTTGAAATAAATGATATATGTTAATTGTTTGTTCAGTTCATACAGAAAAAAAACAACTTGTCAATAAATACTTTTATTTTATTTAATACAATGTATTCAATTGTTATTCCCAAATAAGTAATTTTAATTTAAATATTAGATAAAAAATTTGCATTGATAATTATTTAAATGTGTAGTTCAATTTTTGGTGAATTTAAAGCCGGAGTTTAATAATTTACTTAAATATTTTAATCATGAATGAATTGTTATAATTCTATAATTTAAAGCAGAAAAACAAAAACAACATATTAAAAAAATGTAGTCAATGCGTCTGTAAAAACTTAACAACATGTTTTTTTTAATATTAATTAAAAATAATTAACTAAATGATACATTAGTTTTATAGAAAAAGCAAATTACTTATTACATTTAAATGTGTGCTTTACGTTGCACAGTAGAGTAATTGACCAAAATTGTTTGTTTAAATTTTTTTAAATAAGGTTATTATAAACAAACAAACTCAATTGCCGCTTTGTATGTGTCGACCAACAGTTTTGCACACTATACAACCACTTTGTAAAACACCCAAAATCTTCCAACACGTTAAGTATGGCCCTAGATCAACTAAATAAAAAAATACAAACGGCAGAAAAGAAAGTAAGCACAAAATAAAAAACCCAAACTAAACGCAAACACTTGAAAAATGATGGAACAGAAGAAACACATAGAAAAAAAGAACGGAGGAATACATAGCACCAAATAAACAAGTGAAAAAAGACATCCGAAGAAACATATGGAAATACAAGACCAATATGATTCTAAATACAATTGAAAATAATACTAATAAAAGTGCTAAAATCAAAAAAACCAAACTAACTATACTAATAAACCAGCATGGAGTCATTCCCAAATCTAGACCGAAATTTCCAAATTGTAGAAAACTTCTATAACAATTTGTATTCGTCAAAAAGACCGCACATAAAACTCAATTTGCATACAAGAATATTAAACGCGGAATCAGATAAAATATCAGATATATCAGTATACAAAATTCAAGACTTTACTCAACAAATGTCTGCAAAAAAGTAGAATTCCCGAAAAATGGAGAAACTGTGAAATTGATTAACAAACTAAGCTACACACCTTTTTTGTAATAATGTTGCATCATTGGTTTTTGAACATTGGCCTATTTTTGCACAAACAAGCAAAATAAATCAATTGACTTTAGCCCCAAAGCAAAGTTGTTTGGTCTAATTGAGTACACAGACTAATTTGGTATCAACAACTTTTTATAATATAAATTTAAATTGATTGATTGATTAAATGTTCTTGTTTCTGCAAACGTTAGAAAACATTACGTTAGAAAAAAAAAATAATAACCAATATCTGGATATAGGTGAGGCACTTTAGTTAATATAAATATAAATACTATATGCAAAAGTAATTAACAAGTATACTTTAGTTAATATTTAGAAGCAAATAATTTAAATTAAAATACCTTGCTTACTCTTCAACGGCTTCAGAAGCTGGAGCAACAATTAAATTGCGCTGTTCCCATTCCATCTTTTATAAGGTCCTCATTTTTAAAATTTTCAGACAGTCAAACTCAAGCCATCAACAAGCACAGAACAAAATTACAAAACCTACCATAGACTTGCATTTGTTGTCTTCGGTCAACCTGTAGCACAATTATAGCTGCAGCTTCCTGACAAACGGCCCCAACTCTGGTGCTGTTGACGATCACACTGTAGTCATATTACTAAGATACCATTGCACTCTGTGTTTGCACAACACTCCAGTGAGGTACGGCTACTGGTAGTTACTCTGGCACTTCCTCGTCGTCCTATACAAAACCAAACCAGTTTGTTCCAAACTGCACTCTGTGTGGGTGAGTGTGTATGTAATCTCTGAGGAACAAGAAAAAAAGATCCGGCTACAAAAACGCCGCAAAAAAGTAGGAACACAAAAGTGCAATACCGACAGTCTGTTGGCTGGAGGAAAAAATTATGACAATTACATTAAAACTACATTTGCCACTATGTGGCAAACTTCGATAAACTGCATAAATACTTGGTCAAACAAGCGCAGCATTACTATCAAACAGTACCAACCCTAACATCCGCAAGTCAATAACCTTTAATAGGCTGTGACACTAGTCAGCCAGACACCTACGCAATGGCTTAGTAGGTAGATATAGCAAACCAAACTTGCCGTAACATTTGGCAGTTACATTACAAGATAACAACTATAACAAGCATTTCTAACTTCAAGTACCTCTTATATCTAACTAATAAAGCTGAACAACTACGGACCTTTACAGCAAACTCCAACTACACTTTTGACAGCAATGTAAGATAGGATAATGCTTGTTTTCTGACAGAGACAATAAATTACTTAGAAATGCGTAAGTCAATAGCACAACAGAAGCGTGAATAAGCAATTTCCCACAAAATCAAAACCAAGAACATTACTAATAACTGTCAAAAAAGTTATAGACAAAACAGTATCCGCCACCACAAATGACTTGTACAAACCCGCTACACAAACAGTACACGTTCAGGTCAAAACGCCAAAAGAAGCAAAAGAAGCAAAACTATGTTAAAACATCTCTGCTTCGAAAAACATGTATGATGAAAAGACCAGAATGAAATGGTCAATTATCGGACACTTGGCAACCAAATAATAATTTTTGTCACAGAGACACCAATTGTTGAGCTTGGCCAAACCCCTGAGTCCGTCACCAAAACCCGGATCATATGCTATTTAAACTCGCTACACTAAGACTTATAGTCAAATCCTAGTAAATACTTCTAAATTAACAGAATACTCTTACTTTGCACAATAGCACCAAAACTAAGACTACGTCATCTGGACATTATTGCTTATTATTATTAAGCTTATTCTTGGAAGTTATTAATCAGGTTGCAACTTAAAAAAAAATTGACAGTCAAATTTAAACCATTAACAAAAACGGAACAAGACTACAGACCTAACCTAACCTTACCTAACCTAACCTTACCTAACCTAACCTTACCTAACCTAACCTTCCCTAACCTAACCTAACCTTACCTAACCTAACCTAACCTACCATAAAACTAAGTTAATCTCACAATACTAATAACTATATTTTTATACATAAAACCATTGTCAGCTACCTTGTCTGACGAGACCTGGACTTCAACATCTTGCCTCAAACAATGCTGTTTAGTCAGTTTCTAGTGTTAATTTGACTAACCTAACCAGTATTTGAGTCCAAAACATGCTCCATCAAAAAGTAAAAAAAAAAATTATCAGAAATAGAATTTAAATTATTTTTACGAAAATAATCTTTATTTTAATCAAGATTATTATTGCAATAACTTTCAAACTGATACAAACATAATCATCTTTAGTCCAGTAATAATCTTCACTTTACTCAAGATTATTACTGCAATAATCCTCAAATTGATACAAACATAATCATCTTTAGTCTAGTAATAATTTTCATTTTAATCAAGATTATTACTACAATAATCTTCAAATTGATACAAACATAATTATCTTTAGTCCAGTAATAATCTTCATTTTAATCAAGATTATTATTGCAATAATCCTCAAACTAATGCAAACATAATCATCTTTAGTCCAGTAATAATCTTCATTTTAACCAATTTGATGCAAACATAATCATCTTTAGTCCAGTAATAATCTTCATTTTATGGAAAAAACTATTTCATCTGAACTGAGGATCATCTTTAGCTTATGCAAGAATTTTTATATTGTAATCTTCAAATTAATGCAAACATAAACACCAACACCCACAAACAATATTTTAGTTTTATCTGAACTATTTTTTTTTAATTTGTTAAAAATAAAGAGTTGTTTTCATTTATAGTAATTAATTTATTGTAATTGGAGGGCTCGGGACAACAAGGCTATATACCACAAAAAGTTTTTTCAAAACAATTGTATTTAAAGTTTTCTTTATTGATTTAAATATGCAATTTCTAAAATAAATCATTATTTCTTAAACTATCTAGGAATTGTGTAGATTAATATACCAAAAATAAATGTCGTTATTTAATCAAGGTTTGTAATAAAAAGTCAGAAATTACCAAATTGTGGCATATAGCCTTGTTATCCTGAGCCCTTCATTTATTGTAATAAGGATACCGTTACTTACATTTTTGTTGTTGTTGAAAGTTGTTGTGTTCACTACTTCACTTACTTTATTACAGTTTCCTTTATTATATATTACAGTTTCCTTTATTAATAAAAAGTTTACAGTTTTATTTAATAATAAAGGAAACTGTAATTGCGTATGCAGATAGCTTCACGCTATATGACAGTGACGGCGCGTAAACAATTTGATCTTTTTAAATCAATATTTGGTTTAATCAATCATCCTATATCCCAAGGTATTTAATCAGAAACAATTGACAAAAACATAATACATACGAACACAAAGTCCATAGGCAATATACAGAATTAATAAAAGCACATTTCAAACCGATAAATTTGATCGACTATATCTTTGATAGAATAATAAGGACATGTCCGAAACAAGTCATTCGGAGTCCCCAGCAGTTTTCACGGCAATCCGATAAAAAAGAACAGAGATATTTTTATATAAACTTTAAGCCAAACAAACTAAAAACTTTACTCCGGGTCCATACTCGCAAAGGTAAAAATGATACGACCCTGTTAAAGATTTGCGTAAAAATCCAATCAAAATTCCACTTACAATACATTAAAATCACAAGTCGACCAACTTTGAAAAATTGTAAAAACGGTTGTGAGCAAAGTTTAAAATAATTGCTTTTACAATCCGCGCTTCTATCCTTCTTCTTTCGAACGAGACTAAGTCCAATTCTCTGCGTCGATTCTCGGGACACTTCTATACTTTTGCGCGTCCCCACGTTTAGCATCTTTTTTACCTTTGCGCCACCATACTTAACCGCAAAAATAGGGAGAACGAAAAGCCCGATGGCGACGAAGTTTGGGTTTCCAAAGGAAATCGGTGCGGCAGATCCAAATCCGAAGTCCAAACGGCACTAAAACCCCTAAGGCGCATTACAACTTAGTAATAGCTGTGGCCCTGACAATATGAAGCACAATTGCGTCTTTAGCACCGGATGTAGCGTTCAGAGAAGTAACTTTCCACATAAAGAACCGGAGATATTTTTTTTAGATATTAGAGGAACACTTTGTGCACCCCACATAAACTTTTAAAGATAGCGGAAGGCTAAGCCGCCAACACAAGAATGATTATAATATATATCTGATAATGCAGCTGAGGTCGGGTGGAAGGAAGCCTACAAACCAGTGGACACCTTCCTGCAGCAAAAGATTGCTTTGTAGTAGCGGGTTGTTGCAGTTGCAGACACCAGCGATGGTGTCATGGCCAACCATTTAATTAATTTTATAGGTTTGCAAATACAGCAAATGGCGGACATATTGAATTCACACAACTTGGCTCATCTAGTGAAAATGGCCTTAAAAATTAAGACCAAGTTGGAACGACTGAAGCATGATTGTATAACAGAAAGAAAAGCTACAGCTTTTGAGCCAGCGAGCATTGAACTGGCCCTATAACACGTTGACGTAGACAAATAACCTAACGCAAATTGCAATATGGCTGCTGTGAGAAACTGGTGGATTTTAATCGAAAGCGAAGCCATTCAGAACTTTGTCAAAATTTACCTGACCAAACTAATCAACAACACTGTTGAGTACGGCACAGCTCATAGGGTAGTTAAGCCACGGCACCAATTATGGGAAACATTCCTGTGCAGGGATTATAACTTTTTTGAGCAACGCCTATTGTGCACCAGTTGCAATAATACGAAAAGAACGGAAAGCCGCGCTTCTTGTTAGATCAAAATGTGTTTAGCAGATTTCAATGCTTCCTTTTCGCGGCTTTTGCTACTTATTAGACAGTGCAATGTATGACTTTCAGGTAATGTCTTTTTAGTCTTAAGAACGCTTTTGCAACTTTTTAACTGACAGTGAAAGTTCTGACCGCATGCTTTGGTAAGTTTGCTTTAGAGTACCTCAATGCTATTGTTGTAAACTTAAAAGATTATGCACTACCCACGACCTTTCAGTCTAGTACTCGAACGAGTCTAGGAGATTATGTTTGGGATTACCTCCGACCAGCCACCAAAAAGCATTTACGTATTTTTTAGAACTGTAACTGGATAAGAAAACTTTTAAATAGAACGTAAACATCAAAACAGCTTTAAAACAGGTGAAAATTTTAAACATCACCCGTCTTGGTCTGCAGATTGTGTAACCAACAGACTCGTGTTAAGCTGGAACTGCGTTTTGATTTGCGTAGTTGGCTAAACATTACACGTACGTAGGTGTACGGTGATAAATTGCAGATTTTTAATTTTGGATAAAAGCATATATAGGATATAACGATCTGTAATGGGTTTTTCTCCCTCTACACCGCGGCTTGATTTGCAGTAAAAATTGAAAAAAAGTTGGCCAATTTTAAAAATTCGTAAAAAAGCTTAGAGACAAAAACTCAAAAATTTAATAATACAAACTACGTTCTGTTTCTTACTCATTCGAATAAAACGAAACCTTCTACATGGACACTTCTATTCTTTTGCGCAACCCAAGTTTTTGTCAAAAATCGCGTTTTTTACCTTCGACGCTCCGCAGCGGGTTAACGCGCAAAAATATCAAAAAACAGAAGAAAAGGTAATCAAAAGATCGAGGACGGACCTCACGAATGAGACGGGTCGCGATTTGGGTCGAACTCAAAAATTGCTTCAAAAAAAAGATCCAAAATTGCAGTAAATTTTGGATCTTTTTTTTTCCAAAACTTTTTAAGTATTTTTGCATCGGACCGTGTCGCTAGGTGTCGCACGGTGGTAGACTAATTTTTACTTTGGCAAAAACGCAAATTTTGACTTCAAACGCAAAATTTTTAGTTAGATGGGAACGTATTGACTTGTTTGCAGCCCCCGTGCGGTCAAAAACGGCAAAGTTACTGCAGTTTTTTAGTTTTTTTTTTAATAGCGGCGCCCCTCAGGGATTGACAAAAAGTTAGGCAACAAATTAAAAGAAACGCGGTTTCAAAAATTAAAACGCCCGGTCTCCATCTCCGACGATCAAAAAGTTACAGCTTTTCGAACGCGGGACTCCCTTTTCCTGATGACGGCGCTTCTTTGGGATCAAAACGGGGGTTTCAATTTTTTATTTCGTAGGGGGACTGCCGTAAGGAAGCCAACGCCAAAACCCACAAATCCATCCAACCCCTCGTTCGCCCCCGGCAAATTTCCGAGCACCTCGCCCCTTAATCGACGGACAGTTTGTGATAGTGGGGTCATCGGCCGCAAAAAAAATCACAAAAATGCTCCGATACCACGCGAGGCCGAAGATGCGGACCAACGAAGGGACGGCAGAAGCAGTTCTGGTTTTCCCAATCGACGACCCAGAAAAGCAAAAATATCTCGGAAACGGTGCGTCGTCGGTGATTGGATTTTATTAGAGATGGACCGAACAAACGGCGTAGAAGAGGTTTCTGCAAAAGTTCAATTTTTTTTGCCTACCGTGAAAATCGTTTTTCGCACATTGCCGGAGAACCCGCAACACCATTTGCCCGTAAACACCTTTTCGAAACTGAAATAGTAATGAAGGAAGTAAAAGTTAATGAAAGAATTAAATAGTAATGAAGGAAGTTGAATCAAATCAACCGTAGAATAATTGCGTTAAACAATAATTGAACAAACACTTTGTTTGAGATTATCTAATCAATCACGAAACACACAACAGGTCAACAGGCTTTTGGCAGTACTTTTAATCAATGTCATGCGGACAAAAGGGTCGTTAATTACTTATTTTTTAAGCTATCTGTAAATTAGTCGTAAACACGTCATTGCAAAATTAGTTTTTTTACTTACAGAAGCTGCTTTCATAGATTGCAAGCAAATAGTTTTAATTGAGTGGTTTACTTACTCATTTAAGTGCTGTTATCCAGAAATTAATTTTTTTTTTGCAAATGAAAATTGTAAATAAATTAAGAACAAAAGTTGGACAGGCAAGGCATAGTTTACAGAGTGTTAGTCTAAAGAGATTGATTTTTTTTTCTACTAACGTAAAGGTTGATAACTTTAACTTCTTGATAACAAACAGTTTGGTAGATGAGTTTATAGATTACAAGCAAAAAAGTTTAATTAGGGTAGTCTACACACCTACCCAATTGCTAATCATTCCAAAATTACAAATCCCATCTCTTAATGACAAATAGTTGTGCAAGTAGGCGAGGCATTTAGTTCATAGATTGTGAACAAGCAGCTTTAGTTGAAATAGCTCACCTACCCATTCAAGTGTTAGTTATCTAGAGATTGAGTTTTTATCCTATCTTCAAATGAATTAAAATAATTAAAGATGTAAAGTAACAGATCCAATCTCTTAATTACTAAATAACTGTGCGAGTAGTCAGTGCATACAGTCATCCAGAAATAGTACATTATTACTTTTTTTTATTTTTCTGTGACGATTAGTTTTAAAGTATCCTAGAATTTTTGTTTGGTTTAATTATTTATTTGCAAGTTAAATATAACTTTTAATATTTGCTCGAAAGTATTAATGTATAGGCGGTTGACTTTATATTTTAAAATAACATTTGATTAAAAAATCTATCGTTTTAACTTAGAGTTGTCAGAAATTACTCCCATAAGAACCAATGTTAATTTAGAAACGTCGCTGTACGTATCAACATTTTTCTAGAGGAAAAGGTTCACCGATATTCTCGTAGATGTAATAAGATTTCAGTATGTGATGTTCGCTAATACTATTTTTCCATATCTAGTGGCACCCCATCAGGACGCGTTAATTGAAGTAGCCCACCTACCCACCCATGCGTCAGCTGTCACTAAATTAAGGAAGAAGGGTGGTCTCAATCAATACTTCGTATCTCAAAATTTAAATATTAATAACTTAATTATTGTTTTATTTCATTATTATTATGGATTACTATATAGTAAAGGTCTCAACCATCCTTTATTTAAATATTTTATTATTTTGTATAAGGTTTCTAACTTATGTTGTATTCATTGCAGGTTTAAATGAGTTCTAAAAAAATTCTTTGCCAGAAATACAAACCCAAACCATCGTTTTATATATTATAACAAGTAAATCAAAGATGTAGAGTTACGTGGTGTTGGTATTTGTTTAGCTTATGTTTACTACTACGTATACAATAATACTATTTTGAAAACTTTTTGTCCTTGACCTTTCCTGCAAATCCAGGGGTTGCTCAAGCCGGCTAGGGTATACTGCGCAGTAGCAATATATTATTGATTTATAATATAACTTTGACCTTGTGAAAAAAATGCCTTTGGGTGTCATACATTTTTACTGTTCCTTTGTAGATTTTAAACTAGTTTGGCTTAAAACAAGAAATAATAAATAGTTTAACCAATTAACCTAAGCAAAAATGTAAATTTTATACAAATTTTAAGATTTGTCCTATGCAACCATACGTACACTCCTGTATACGTAGTTACGTAACCAATTAGATATAACTGTATTAGAGCTACCGTTATATTCCCTTGAGTCACTCAGTGAAATCGCGTAAATCGTATCACAATTTAAATTCACCTTCTATAATTTATCAAAAATAAATGACCCTGAAATAATTACGACATTTATATTTTGTGATTTCGCCGCAGTATTAAGTCAACAACCTCGCAGAGATGTCGTCCAGGATTTATTTACGCTCCATGCAAGCTTTGGACAAGTTTGTTCCTCAAAAATTTCAACCACTCTGGCAGCATCCTGCAGGTAAATTATGAACTAGAAAAATCACCTGTTGATTATAAGAAAATATTTAAATTCTAGGTCCCAAAACTGTGTTTTTCTGGGCACCAATATTTAAATGGGTAAATATAAAAATATGAATTATAATTTGCATTAATTAATTAATTTTTAGGGTTTAGTAGTTGCTGGATTGAGTGATTTAACAAGGCCTGCTGATACATTAAGTATACAACAATCAGGTGCATTGGCAGCTACTGGTGTTATATGGTCAAGATATTCATTGGTTATCATTCCGAAAAATTATAGTTTATTTAGTGTTAATTTGTTTGTCGGGATAACACAGCTTTATCAACTCTACAGGGCTATATCGTAAGGTATTAATTTATTTTAATTTTCATTAATTAATTCTTTTCTATTTCAGTTATCATCAAAACAAATCTAGTTAATTTATTGTAAATAAAGTAATTTAGTTATTGTTAATATTATTAAGTTTAAGCCAGAATTGTTGATATTTTATAAAATATATTTTGTATATTATGTTGAATAATAAAAAGGTAAATATTGTCCTTGATTAAGATTAACCGGTTTATGAATATTTATTAGATAATGCTTATATTATCCAGTTTTATAATGAACATGCATGATCATCCTGACTATGTTACTATGCATATCTTGTAATGTAATTTAATCACATTAATAGAACTGATAAAATTGTTTGCTGATTATAGAAACAAATTGTTGCAATTATGTGCTTATTGAATTTTTATTGACATTGGTAACAAATTATTTTTTTTTATATATCCTTGTCCTATAAATAAACGTTTCTATTTTAATTGTTGAAATAATTTAAGGAAGTTGGCAAAGAATTATTAAATATAAATATATTATTACAAAATAGAACAGATGTTCTGAAGCTAAATTCAAATTAAGCATAATTTGTTACAATTGAAAAAACTAAATTGTGGCTTGGGGAATATTTTGACACTTTGGAACCATTTTGACACACTAGCTGTTTTCTATTTGACCAAATAATCGCACTTGATGGCACTGATTCAATGAATGTGACTAATTACTTGTTCTATTTGCAAAAGCGTCTTACATTTTTTATGTGTTTTTGAGGTAGAGGGCGTCTCTTTGACGACCCAGAGAAGAACATTATGATAGCTCTAGCATAATTTGATATTGTATGAAAAGAATTTTGTGGTTTGGAAAATATTTTGACAGTTTGCAGAATAATTTGACAGATACAACAATACAAAATATTTAACAGCTTAATTTAAATTAGAACAATTTTACAAATAAAGCAATAATTTGACAGTTTAGTGTTTGGAGAAAGTTATAACAATTTGAGCATTATTTGATGTTTCTGATAATATTTTGAAGAGCTATTTTTGTTTTTTTTTTTAATTTATTATTAGTAGTAAACTGTAAATGCGTTTGTTTCTAATACGTTCTACTTTACACAAAAATGGAGAGAATCTTGCAGTAGCTTTAGACAGTTTCAAAGCATTATATAGAGTATGGCATTCTAATCTTATTCTTCTTCTTAAGCCTGTATGCGTCCACTCCTGAACGTAGGATTTTTCCAATTTTTTTCATTTGTCTTTGTTTTGTGCTGTTAGAATTCAATTTTTTAATGCAATGTTTTGAATATTGTCACTTATTTTTTTTTTTTTTTTGGTCTTCCAGCGCTTTTTTTTGTGGGTTTTGAGTGTCTGTAGGTAGTCAGTGGTGCTGTATTTCTTTGACTAGTTGATGGAAGTCCAGTTTTTGTGTCAATTTAGTTAGAAGTTTGTACAGGTGCAATAATAAGCTTATCAGGTAGTAGTTTTCTATGTTGCTTCTGTTTCCTTTTTGATGTAGAATGATAATTTCTGCGTTTTGCCATCTACTTGGGATCGACTTTTCTTTTATACATTTATTTAGTAAGAATCCTTTACACACATCTTTTTGTAGACTTACTTTTCCTATTTTGAGTATTTCAGTCGTTATGTGGTTTTGCCTGAGCTTTTCTTGTTCTTTAATTGGTTTAGAGCTGCCTTTAGTTCTTCTCGGTCAATTTTTAAGATTTCTTC
Source organism: Tachinus rufipes (assembly GCA_963932245.1). Classification (NCBI taxonomy): domain Eukaryota; kingdom Metazoa; phylum Arthropoda; class Insecta; order Coleoptera; family Staphylinidae; genus Tachinus; species Tachinus rufipes. Next base: position 60,927,618 of record OZ010749.1, read on the forward strand.
TGGTTGGTGGTACTGACGGTTCTGGGAAGTGGAGCTGAAAAGATTTCTGTAAAATTCTTAAATTACTTGCTTGATTTCTGGCCAGTGTGTTTTTTTTAAATTTTCATTGCTGTTATTTTTCTTGGAGTATGAAATAATAATACAAATGTATGGCAACTTGGGTTGCATGCTTATTCTATATACTATATGACATATAACCTAGTATTAGTATCGTGTGAACTACCGCGCGTAACGTGTCGATCAGTCGACATAGGCTAGAACTGAGACCTAAATAAACGTTGTGTTTTAATCCAGAAACATCCTTTAATCAATCTACCTAGTGCATATAATATCCACATACAGGTTATGGGCCCAGAGCGCGTTACAGTAGAAAATTAAGTGATTACAGCAGAAACACGTGCTCGTTCGGTTAGTTAGTGTACAGCAATTATTTATATATTTAAGATAATGGATCAACACAATATAACAAAGCTCAACAAAAATAACTATTTTAACTGGAATTTCCGCATAGAAATGATTCTCAAGGAGCGAGAAACTTGGGATACCATAATTAAAGGCGACCCTTCCTACAGCAACCGACATATCGAGCAACGGACATTCTACAACTCATTTACATTGATATCTGTGGTTCTATGGAAAACCCTAGCAAGTCTGGATTCAAATATATTCTTACACTGATCAACGACTTTAGTAGTTATTCAACTATATACCTACTAAAGGAAAAATCTGAAACACTTGACAAATTTAAAACTTATTTTGAAGCAACAAGAAATAAGTTCGATAAAACGATTAAAGTAATTTGCTCGGATAGAGGCGGTAAATACATAAACACCAAATTTCAGAATTTCCTTGATAAACACGGCATCACAAAACATCTGTCAACTCCATACACTCCGCAACAAAATGATGTAGCAGAACGTTGCAATCGTTACCTGATTGAAACAACCAGATGTATGCTACTTGATTCCGGTTTGGAGAAATTATTTTAGGAAAAAGCAGTAATGACTGCAAATTTTATTCAAAATCGCAAAATATAAATAAAACACCACACAAACTATGGTTCAACAAGAAACCAATCTATGAAAACATTCACCCTTTTGGAATAAAATGCATTACAAAATGCAAGAAGAAGAAAACTCGACCGGGAAGCGGAAGACGCAATTTTACTCGGTCGAAGATTCCAAGTCCAAGGCCTATCAATGCTACGTTTCACACAGAAAAAAGGTGATAATTACCAAAGACGTAATATTTTGTAAACATAACGTTAAATAGGAACAAAGCAACAACAAAAGCACAGAAATAACAGACGTCTACTACCCAGTGACTTACGATAACTAAAAACATGAAATGCCTGACAAAAATACTATTGAGCTTGCAAGAATTTCGGCAAGAAATAATAAAGGTGTACCACCACAAAAACTGTCAGACTACCACGGATATCTAGTTATAGATACCGAACCACAGAAAACCGACATAAATAATAAGAAAATATACAAAGCACGACTAGTAGCTCAAGGTTTTAACCAAAAGTTTAGAGTAAATTACAATAAAATATTGATTTGTTTAAACTCAAGCACCACGCTTATGAGAATCGAAAATTTACTGAAACAAAAATTCTCGATTAAAAACCTAAAAGAGATCAAGCAGTATTTAGGCATCAATGTTATAAAAAGAAAAAAATGTTACTATATCGATCAAGAGAAATATATCAAATGGATAGTTCCGAATTTTAACTAGAAAACGCAAAAGTAAGTACCATACCTAGGGACCTCCAATATTTTAAAAAACACTGAACTATTACCAAATATTGATAAACAACGTAAAGCAATCGGTAACCTACTGTAAATACTCATGCAGATATTTCTGCTGCAGTATCAATCCTAGCTCAAAAAATTGAAAAACCGACAACAAAAGATTGGGAAGTGATCAAAAAAATTATCAAATATTTAAAAAATACTCAAAATCTAAAATTGAATAGGCATATTTAGATGCAAATTTGCTCAATTAGATAAAAAATAAAATTACAAGAAAATCTAACAGTGAGTATCTTTTTTGTTTTGGAGGATTAATAAGGTTGACTAGACTATGGTATGCAACTCAAGTTGCATGTTTATTCTACATACTCTATGATATATAATCTAATATTAGTATTGTGTTAACTACTTTGTCTTTTTTCTTTGCAATCTGGTTTCACTCAGGCCTAATTTTATTGACAAGCTCTATTGTATAGGTTTTAGTCACAAATCTGTAAGTCTTATCAATAGCTTTCTTGATAACAAAAAACTACTAGTTAGAATTGATGCTATTAACTTTGAGCCCAAAATTATAAATGCTAGTGTTTCTCAAGGTTTTGATCTTTTGCTAACTTTATTTTTTATTTACATTAATAAACTTCTAACAAAAAAACTTTACAAAAAAAAATATACCAGTGAAATCAATCAGATATTTTTTTTGTAGAATCTAAACCTGGCTCTATTTCAAGTCTATACTCTTTCTATAAGCCGCAAATGCCATAAAACAATTTTTTTGTTCTCAGTGGGCTCGGCAAAAATAAGCATTTTTTAGATTTTTTAGCCGCCAAAGTTGACGTATTTTGATGTGAATTAGTTAGAAAATATAAATTTGTTCTGGATATTTAGATTTTAGGGGTCTAAAACTTGAAAAATCTGCAAAAGTAGGCGAATTTTTCAACATAAACTTACAATTACACATTTAGCAGCGTTCAGAGGAATTATACAAATATGATTAAAAATTGAGTTTTGCAAACAATTCTACATCAAAAATAGATAGTGTCGTGCTTATCTGGCGTAGAAAAGCCCATCTAAAAAAATTATTTAGCTTATATTGTTTATATTTTTTGAGAATATAAAAAAAAAATTGGCGCAATTTTTGTCTAAAAATGTTATAAAAGTTTTTTTTAGATAGTGTTACCGTTTCTCCGCCCTGCAGGTGATAAGGGTAGGGGGTGGTGATAGTAGAGAAGGCGCAGCCCTTCTCCATGTAGTTTGGATGTGTTTGAGGCCAAGGGCCCCGGGTTTCCACTTTAACGTGTGGTAGAGCAGTTCCCGAAGATAATAGTTGTGTTACTACCGTACTTGCCAGGAGGTTGCACGTGGGGTACATCCTGGTGTTTGCCCGGTAGAGGTAGTTGACGTTTTGGTGCGTTCTGGTTAGGGACGTACCCGCAGCCAGATTGCACACCCCATGGCAACAATTGTGTTTCCCCAGAGTGCAAGTGTTGACTAGAGGATTCTGGGTCGCTCCTAGTGCGTGCGTCGGTGTGTGTGTAGCCAGCAGGTACCGTGGACATAGCGGGGGTCGGCGTCGAGAGGGATTGTATATATATGTATGTTTACAGTAGAGGAGAAGCAGGTCCAATCTCCGGTTGGGAAACGGCTTACTGTAGAATGTGCAATACCGTAAGTCGTGTGCAAGTCGGGGGGGCAAGAATTGCATTCCCGAAGCAAGCGTCGGTGTCAAAGTTAGCATAGTCGGGCTTCCATAAGAATAAGCCGGGGGCATCGCAGGGTCATCGTAGAAATAGCTTTGTGTGTCGCTTGAGGGTGTCGCAGGAAGACGGTTGAGTTCTAGTCTACAGTTCCGTGGACGTTCGTTGCTCGTTAGTGAGTGACTGCTTGGCCATTGATGTTACCGGAGTAGGTCTGTCGGCGGCTGACGTCGGTTTTTGTCAAGGCAGGTGTTGTGTCTGAGAAAACGAGTTATTATTGTTGAGGGGTTTGCAATGGGGTTTGTTTCCCCTGGGGATAAGAAATGGTCGAGGAACTGGACAATAAAAGGGTGGTTACTCTCCAGGGTACCACGAGGTTGTCAAAGGTAACTTCGCTATCTTAGCCCTGCACGCCAGGTGCAATGCAGCTCAAGTGATCTGGCGACTGCAAGGTCTCAACAGAGGTCGGCAGCGTTACCCACCAGGAAATGAGACGTCCTGAAACACGTTGGCCCTGCGCGTCGATGGATACAGCTTAGCAGTTGTCCTGGTCGTCTGGTGTTTGTTGGGAAAGCAGAGTTGATGTTGCGTGGTGTAAGATGCGACAGAACTGGCTAGTGAAAAGTTTGCGCGGCCGATAAGCACTACACTCACTATTTTCCATAAAGAATTGTCCTCAGTGTCACGGCCGCCAGACGGCGCCACGTGACATGCCCGCGTTTACACCACACCCAGTAGGCGGGGCATAAATCAGTATAAAGATTGACCGATTTTGATGCCGCCAAGGGGCGGAGCATCAGCGACCAATGGCAACGCAGCGCAGCGGAGCGAAAGGGTATAAAAGAAAAACTCGCGCGCTGCAGAGCCAGTCTACTTCGACCATCGAGAGCAAAGAATAGGCAATTCCGTTCCCAACTCAAGAAGATGAAAGCAAATCAACCTGACCACAGCGAGATGACGACCCCAGCTATGACCATTGACAACCCCTATTACACATCGACTTCCACACCGACGACCGCACCGGGGAGGTTTACCATCCTCTCCGGCCTCAATACTCCGGATGGCATTGCACCCCACGCCACCGGGTATCAACCAACACCCTTCGGCATCGCACCCACCGCCGCAAGGGCCAGAATGCACACAACGACCACCCACGCAATGACAATGGATACGACCTGGAACAACACTAACCTGACGTACCACCAGCAGGAAGCATACCCCAAGCTCTCTAACCACCGAGTCGGTAGCATTGCACCACCTGCAACCGGCTCATGCCCGACACCTGGGGCACACCGTCACGAGGTGACCACACTAGAGGAAGTGGTGATCTACTCACCACCACCTCCAGCTGCACTGAAGATGGAAGCACACAAACCTGGACATCTCCAAGGTGCAACTACGTACTAGGTAGTGCCAACCGTCTCTAGGCAAGTCGCCACCGACCTGCCTGACGTAGCTCCACTTCCCGGAGGCCTACCAACGGGTTACTCAACCCAGAGGCACTTGGAGGACGGGGCCTGTGTGGCGTGGCTGTCGGAACCATTCGGTTCGGAGTCTTCGGGCTTGAGCGTCCGTGGGACGTGTGTGTCGGGGCCTGTGGGTTCGTCGGAACCTCCGGGTTCACGCGCCTGTGTGGCGTGTCAGTCGGAACCTCCGGGTTCACCCAATACAAACAACAGGTACACTAGTACCAAAACCTGTCCGGGATTTACCTCCGGACTTGGACCGGCAGCCTCCGCAATACTCCAGGAAGGCGTGCCGGTAACAATTTTTGGCAATCGCCAGTCTACGCCGATCTTTTGACAACGTCACATCAATCGACAGAAATAAACTCACCATCCAAGATGAACAACAGACAACGCTACGACCTAAACCAACTTATGACGACCACTGCAACAACCCTGGCTAACCCCACTGATCACTACTACACCCGACGTGTGCACCGGCTGACCACCTGAGTTGAAGAATATGCCTACTTTTGCAGATTTTTTGAGTCTTAGACCTATAAAAATTGGTTTTATGGCTTTTAGACAGAGTATAGACTTGAAATGGCGCCCGATTGAGAATCTAAGGAAAATGAAAAACGACAAAAAATCTTAAAAAATCGTAATTTTGTTTTCCAAGTATTCATTGTTTCATGAATCGTTCAAAACACTACTAATATGTTATAGAAACAAAAAAAATAGCAAAGCAAATATCTCCATGTAACAGATAAAAAGGTTTTGTTTCATATTCTTTCTGGACTGGACAAAAATCTTTTACAATTACAGTACCTGGCAATGCTGCTAACAGCTGATCTGCTACAATGCTCACCAAAACATCAGCCCGATGTTAAAAATGACAGAATGCTCAAATACTTTTTCAATTTGCAACTAAAAACCTATGCGCACGCCACTGATACCCAACAAGTTGAAGTAGTTGCAACTGTACATAAAGCTCCATAGCCCTAACACAATTAATTTAAATACTTTTTATTAATAAATATGCCATCTTTTATGCTACAATATATTCACACATTATAATATACTAATTATTCACAATATTTCTTAATTTTTTTTCTTAACACCGCATTCATTAAAAGGAACATTCTCTAAACGAAGTGTCTCTGTAGTTATTTTTGCTTCTACAAATAAAATAATTAATAATATACCATATTTAATAAAAATACTAACCATATATTCCCGGTTCTACTTCTTTAGCTTGAATTACAGATGTTCGAATTTCATTTTCAACTGCTTTCGCATGTTTTACTAACTAAAAATAGAAAACAATTAACCAAACCAATCAACTAGAATAATTATTTACCTCTGACACAGCGTCAGTATCTGTAACATTTTTATTTTTCTTGAATTCCTCATTAATTTTTAATCGACCTGCTTCTAAAGCGTTGCTATCTCCATCGAATATCAACATGCGAGCTCGATGTAGCGATTTAAATGATTGAAGCACCTACAATTTTAAAACATTAACATAATTTCTTATGCAAGTATAGAATACTCACTTCTCTCCTCAAAGATGATGACATATTTATATTATTAATTTATCAATCAATTTCAAAAATATTTTTAGTTATTTCATAATATTAGGTTAGAGAAAAAGAATAACAAACGTGAAGTTAGTACGTTATGTAAAATAGATTAATCTGAAGATAGTTACATGTTAATTGCATGTCTAATAAGTGAAGGTCTAATAATTTAGCAATAATTGCACGTGTGTGCAATTTTATTATGCAACTTTGTTTATTTGTTTACATAAATGTGATTCAATTAGAAACACACGTGTGAGGTTTTGGCAGGGGTTAGCAAATATTTAATGGTCATCAAAAATGTTTTAATTATAATTATTATTAAATAAAAAAGTTATAATCATTTGTAATTACTAATTTATAAATGCATTATGAAATATGAATTTTAATAAAAAATTGCTGTTTTGCATTTGTGTTAATTACAGTGGCGTACAGAGAAGATTTATTAATGTTAAAATACAAAGATTGGATGTAAATTAGATACACCTTCTTCTATTTTAATTTAAATGGCAATAAACATTAAATATAATTTGTCAAAAATGTAGATGACAGAGACAAAAAATGTAATCAAAATTGCCAATAACATAAATAACATTATTCAACAAGTTATGACGTTTGTCAACAACATAAATTACATTTTTAAACAACATAAATGGCATTTGTAAACAACATAAATGTTATCAATCAACAACATAAATGACGTATGTTAACAACATAAGTAAAGTTTGTTAATAAGATTAATGACATTTGTAAACAACATAAATAAAGTTTGTCAACAACTTAATTTACGTATGTCAACAACATAACTGACTTTTGTAAACAACATACATAATATTTGTAAAAAACAATAGTTGACGCCAAAGTATTCAATACTGCAAGTTTGATCAAATCAACATTGATATGCTATATTGCAACTGAATTAGTGCCACCAAGTGCAACTATTTTTTCAAATAGAAAACAGTAGCATGCAAGTTGTATGTATTATGTTGTACTTAGTAGCGTTAACCACAGCATTGTGTGTGCACAGCTTTCAATATCCAATGAAGTTAGTTACATATTTACATTAACATCTAATTAATCAGATCTAACTTTTAGTAGATCAAATTTAATTTAATTATTTAAAATTGGTTCTATAATGAAATTATTATTATTAAAAAACTTGATTTATTATTGTTAACTGTATTATTAAGATTGAAATAACAATCAATGAAACAGTTTGTAAACTATAACTTAAAAGAATTAAAGAGAAACAACAAAAACCACTTGTTTATACTTTATAGTCTATTAATAATCTTATTTTACACAATTTAATTTTTTATTACTTTGTTTTTTATTAAATATATTTACATAATTATATAATATTGACCTTTGATCCACTTTCATAAAGGTATGCAAATAACTTTGATAAAGTTGGAGGTCATTCACAGAACACATGTTATAACTAATTTTAGACAAATATGGCATTAAGTAAAAGTTTCTTCAGATTTTCAAAACAATCTCTGCGTAACTTACAAAACATCAAAGTAAGTTTTACGAAAAAAATAATTAACACGTTATTTAATAACATATTTCAGTACATATCAAGTGAACCAAATTTCCCAGGCGCTCGAACATCATGGACAGAAAAATTGGAATTTTTAACACCACAATCATATCAACCAATACCCGTATACCGAGTTATGGATAGAAAAGGCAATGTTATAAATACGAATGAAGATCCAAATTTAAAACCTGAAATTATCGAGAAGATGTATAAAGATATGACTATGTTAAATGTAATGGATAAAATTTTATATGAATCTCAAAGACAAGGCAGAATATCATTTTATATGACGAATTATGGTGAAGAAGGTACGCATATTGGTACTGCAGCTGCTTTAGATGAAAAGGATTTGGTTTATGGGCAGTATCGTGAAGCCGGTGTTTTAGTATGGAGAGGATTTAGTTTGACCCAATTTATGAATCAATGCTATGGAAATATTGATGATTTGGGTAATTATATTTGTTTTAAAATTTATTTTTAGGTTATGTTAAGGATAAAAATTAAACTATTTTTAAATGTTGCATTATTATAAGTACATAATTAAAGAAAGGTTCTGTGTGGTTAAATTTTTATTCATAACATAATTTAAACAAATTGATCATTTTGTGCATTCATTTAATATTAAATAAGATTAAATTTGATAAATTATACCTATTATTAGTTAATTTAACCTTATTTAATAAAATATTTCTAATTAAATATTAAATATAAAAATTATAGGTAAGGGTCGTCAAATGCCTGTACATTACGGTTGCAAAGATTTAAATTTTGTAACCATTTCGAGTCCATTAAGTACACAAATGCCGCAAGCTGTTGGTGCTGCATATGCACTTAAAGGCAAAGGCAGAATTGTTATATGTTATTTTGGTGAAGGAGCTTCATCTGAAGGAGATGCACATGCTGCTTTCAATTTTGCAGCTACTCTCGAAGCCCCTGTAATTTTATTCTGTAGGAATAATGGTTATGCGATTTCAACACCTACTAAGGATCAATATAGAGGTGATGGAATTGCTTCAAGAGGACCCGGATATGGTATTAATACATTAAGGGTTGATGGTAATGATGTTTTTGCTGTTTATAATGTCACGAAAAAAGCCAGAGAGTATGCACTTAAGGAACAAAAACCTGTTATTATCGAAGCTTTATCCTACAGGTATTTTATTAATTATTATAATTTGATTTGATTTAATTAATTTAATTGTAGAGTTGGTCATCATTCGACCTCAGATGACAGTACAGCATATAGGCCGAAAGAAGAAGTACAACAATGGTCAGAAACTGATTCTCCTATTAATAAGTTACGTATGTATATGGAGATGAAAGGTTTGTGGAATGAAGAGAAAGAAAAGAGTTGGTTGGATGAGGCTAGGAAAAATGTTATGTCTACATTCGGTGCTGCTGAAAAGAGACCGAAACCAGATTGGACTGAAATGTTTAGAGATGTCTATAAGAATATGCCGAAACATTTAATGTAAGAAAAGTTGATCAAGATTTATTGATATTTTATGTTATGATTTCAGGGAACAAATGGAAGAAATGAAGAAACATGTTGAAGCTAATAAAGATAAATATCCTGTCAAATCCTTTGGACATTGAAGTTTAGAAAATTTTAAAATGTATTTTGCTATGAGAATTTGTTATAATAAAATTATACTGTGATTAATTAAATTAGTTTTAAATATTTTTTTGTTAGGTCGTTACTTTCTAGAAGTTAAATTAAGGAAATGGTAGTAACATTAACTACAGCATTGTGCATACTTGGTTGCATAATACTGTTTTTATTTTCCTATTAATTAACAAAATAAATATGACAATTATTTAAATTAACTATTAATAAATGACAAAACATGCACTGTACAGTATCTTACATTTAACAATAAATAGAATAATATGAAACTAAAGATACACAATTATTAGTTTACAATGAAGTTAGTTAAATATTGGCTGAAGATCTAATTTGTTAGATCTATTTTTTTTTTGGAAAATCATCAAGTTGCTATCGATTTACAACAGATCTAATACGTTAGCTTATTTTTTAGATCGTCGTTCCAAAGACATTGAAGGACGAAACCATACATTCAGATTGTGCGGAATTGGAGAAATAATTCATTGCAAAGTTCAACTATTACTACGTTTTGGTAGGAAATCAAAGAACAAGTTTGATTTATGGTGACCATTTTGCAAAAAATATTTTGATGTATCAATATTTTTTTAATTAACTTCAGTTTTCTATAATGTTAAAATTAATTGCTTTTGAACGCTATTTTGAAAATACTTGAATCATTTTTAAAGAAAGTTTCAATATCAGTTTTTTTCCTAGTTATAAAGATTTTAATCTCTGTAAAGTCTATTAATTAGAGGCCATTTTGTCCAATTTAATTATATTTTGACGCCATTTTAGAAATACATACTGACATACACATTTTTAATAAATTTGATTAATTTCCTCGATATATTTTTTGAGTTATTTTTAGTTTTTTAGAAGAATTTCTTTATCAATTTTTTGCAATTAATTATTTCTCATTTTTCTAAATTCAATTATATTTGGACATCATTTTGGAACTATTTTCTGACATGCTTAACACATGTTTTCAGTAAATTTTATCATCTTCTGTTTGAACTTTTGCACAATTTTTTGCAGTTGAAAACGTTGAACGGTTCTATTCAAAGTCTTAATTTTAAACACAAAAAGTTGTTTGGCTGGTAGAAATCTGTGCAAATCAGGTTAAGTTGGTTTGCTTTTGGGATTTGCTGAATAATGCGTTTGGAAGGAGGTTGGTTTTCCCGGACACGTGCTCTATTTTAAAGTGCTGACTGGTCTTGAAGCAATAAAACCACTTAATCGATTTATATTTAAAGTCAGCAGGTTTGTGTAACCACTACCGATCATCAAGATCTTATGTTTTTTGTAAAATTTAATAAAATTGTTATTAAAGTATTTATTCTTACTTAAGAAGAATATATTCAAGTTTGCATCATAAAAGAGGCCAAAACTATCAAAGATAGTTTTAGTGATATAAATTGTTCTTTTGTTTATTATTACAAGAATGTTTGTGCAATTTATATTGCTATAAAGAAAAAAATATTCTAAAGCTATAAAGTGAGTAGTTATGGAAAAATTATTTAATAATCAAACACACAGACATTTTTTTTTGTTTGACCTTGCGTATTATCAGTGTATAGTGTACTAACTGAAACATAAGTAATTTCTTATCTAATATAACATACATAAAAATTAATTAGTACCAATTATTTTTAACAATTTTGCGGAGTATTGAAAAGTTTTATTATTATTTAATAAAAGCAATGCTAATGCCAATTTACGTAAGAAACAATAAACTTTTTGCGTAGTTTATTGTAAAATTGATTAAGTACATTTTTGGATTTTGAATAAATACCTTTAATTGTCAGATTGTAGCTGAGTGGTTGTTTGCTTTTGTCAATAATTCGTTAAACCAGTTAGTTATTTTTGATTGTTTAAAGTTGCATTTATACTGCTTGTTTAAATGTTTCTTATATGTGGTTTTTTGTAGTAGTCTTGCCAAAATAGTTATCAGCTTTAAAACGTTGCAAAAGCATTTTTTTAGTCCAAACGGCAACATTTTGGGCGCGGCAAAGACGGTAAGGTTCCTAGACTTTTCAGCCAATATCTAGGACTTGATCTCGGTGAAATTTCTTGTTTTTTTAAATATGTGAAAGATCTTGTAGATCTAGGACCTAAGAGCAAGTTTGTCTGATATTTATTGTTCTTTTTCTTTAAAAATACTACTACTAGCACCGGGCTCAGGTACTCACCGCTATTGGGCTCAATGGTGCTTTTTGTTGGTATTTTCTCTACTTGCTCATTATTGACGGTTTTCTTGATTGGATTGTAAGTGTATATGATGATTGGGAGACTTTAGTTAAAAGATTCAAATTTAATACTGATGGGTTTTGGAAAGAATTATGTGAACCCATTCGAATACATAGAACTAGAAGTAAAACTAGGTGAGGACACTTTCAATACCATAGTGTATGTTATTTTGGACAATATATTTGCTTCTTATAGCTCCTATCTTTAGTCTGTCTCTTCTGCTTTTTTGTTTTTTTTATCTACACTGACATCCAGCTTTACATTCTCTTTTTTCTTCAATCCGTGTGTTATTTATTCTAATTATTTGGTTTCTCCACAGATGCGTTCTTAGTTTTCTTAGGTCTTCGTTCACTTCTTCTTTATTGTATTCTCTCCTTCATGAATAGTTTATGCAGTTCCATTATTTGTATTATTTTTGGCAGTCTTAAATTTGTTAGTTTTACCTCCAGTGATATCCTTGTATCTCCATATTCTGATCATCTCAAAAATTATGTTATCCATCAACCTCGATATAGCGTATCTACTATTTGGTATTTGCCTAGTTATTTCTGTTATTCTGCATTTTTTCAACATTTCTTTTCTCCTTTTCCTTATCTCTGCAATTTTGTTTGGTATCGTAGTTTAGTAAATGTTCTTCCACAAATTTGAGTGGACTATAGAAAGGTATACGAGATAGTAGTTAAAACGCAGTGTTTTGTGAATTAATTAGGAGGAAAATTATCTCTATTTACGTTGATGATTTTGTCAAGTGGCCAGAGAATATAGTTTGGAAACCAATTTGAAAAAGTATTAATTCTTTTGACGACGGGTGAATTTTTTTGGCGTGTGATCGAAAAGGGACAAACCTACCCGTCGAAAACAAAAACTTTAGCGGTGAAGGTGAAGAGGTTTTCAGTGCTGAAATCAAAACTTGCAAAGTTTCCTGAGGTTGACAAAGTTTTTTAAAATGTTTATTCAGCATCATGCATTAATAGTTAAACTATTAAGGAAATTATTGAAGAAAGATGTGACGTTCAAATTTGCAAAAGAGAAAAAGGCAGCGTTTGCGGTGCTGCATTGAGTTGAAATCACACACAAGCGCAAGTAATGAAGGATGCAGAGCACTACTGTTTCAAAGGAATGGCAAGGAGTTTTCAATTTCATCTTATTTAATAGATAAGGAATACTCTAGTTACAAATTAGAAGTGTTAGCAATAATTGGGGTGTCAAGAAATTTAGAGTGTACCTGCTAGGATAAAAAAATAAGTTAACAGACTCTAATGTCTTTACTATGATCATCTACAAGATGGATTTGCTGTTTGATACTTTTTTGATTATTTACCACCTAAACTGTTAAAGACCCTTAAATACGACCAATAAAAACTACAACCATTTCTTGGCAGTAATAGACGCCGTTATGAACAAATTTCATGAGTGAGTTACAAAAGAAGATTTTTGGCAATATTATACGCAAAAAAGGACTACATTCACAAGTACGACTTTTTATAGGCAATAGGCAAGTAGACAAGCTGAATACCACTATTATAGCGGTACTGAGTAAGCTTGCCGTGGAAAATACGACCACATGATACAAGTATGTTGATAACGTAAAGGGTTTTTCAATAAGAAGTTTTATTTTGAACAGCAGGCTATTTTAGCAGCTGTCAATTTTGAAGCTATTATCTTTTGACATTTGACAAGTAAAAACTACGCCATTATTTAAAATTGAACGATACACGCATTGAAATTATTAAAATACACTACAAAAAAAAATTCAGTCACAGTTCGCAAAACTAAAGCACTTTTTGGTCGTCGTAAAGCACCTTCTCGGTCGGCAATAGTAAACCGTGTGGAAAAATTTGAGCTGTTGGGACAAGTTTGTGATGTGAAGAATCGAAACCGTGTGCATCGCTTAAGAACACACGAGAATATTGCTGATGTAGCCCGTAGTGTTGAAGAAAACTCAGGTTTGTCGATCTTTGGAATTAGACATTCCACAAACGACATTACACCGTATTTTGCATAAAGACTTAAGTCTGCAGGCTTTTAAAGTTCAGTTAACACAAGAACTCAAGCCGGTCGATCACCATAAACGTCGTATCTTTGCTGATTGGGTCCTTCAAATGCATCAAAATTAACCGCAAATTTATAGAAAAATCATCTTCAGTGATGAGGCCCATTTTCACCTAGGAGGCTACGCTAATAAGCAGAGTTGTTGCATTTGGGGCTCAGAAAATCCAAGAATGATTGTTAAAAAGTTTTTGAATCCTGTGATCGTACCCTACTTTTTTGAAAATGAGGCTGGTGCAATTGATACTGTGAATGGATGGCGCTACCGAGCTATGAATAATGATTTTGTATAGCCGGAATTGGAAGATATTGATGTGGAAGACGTTTATTTTTAATAAATAAGATAAGGTCTATGCCAATGCTCCACAATCGATTCAAGACTTTAAAGATGAAATTCGTGAAGTTATCGAAGACATACAGCCTCAAATAGATCATGGGAAATTTTATGAAAAGAATGTGGTACTGCAACCGTAACCGTGGCGGCCATTTGACTGATATCGTTTTCAAATGTTAATGGCATACCTTCCTCTTTACAATGAAATAAACATTTATTGATTTCTCTTAAAAAGAACCCGTTTTTTTTTTAAATACCAAAATAAAACCTCTTATTGGAAAACCTTATATAAAGAATAATCAACTGAACAGTGAAGAAAATACTTCATTTAAACTGCTAACAGACGTTCAAATAAAAAAAAATTAAAATCTCAGAATTAAGGAGCTATTAGTTTTGGGAGGATATGAATGCACTGAGAAACGTTGTAAATCCTAAAGGTGCAGGAAGAAAAGAGACGATACTATAATGCAAAAAGGAAGAACCCAGGAAAAGTGTTAGGAACTTTGTAACTATCAAACACACAGTTTGGACTAGGGCTCAAACTAAAAGTTAAGTATTTGGGCTCATACCGAGTGGTCAAGCCAAATGACGTGGAAAAGGAGAGACTAAGACTGAGTACAAGACGTTATTGTATTCAGGAGAGGACAATTCTGTCTTCAAAGGTAAAACACTCGCGGGGTTGCCAAAATGTGGGGTTTGAATGGCAACATCGGATAATTCAGAAGTCCAGAAATAAAAAGAGCAGGACATAACTTAGTTTATTCTTGTATAATTACTTAATCGTTTTGTTAATTAAAACGCTTTTAATATCAACTTCCTAATTTTATTAATCAAATTATCTAATTGAAAAACTGATAAACGTTGAATCAACTTTAAACTGTTGTTCTTTAATATTCATTTTTTTTTTTCAAAAAAAATAGGTTTAAAAGGAAACCGTCTTTATCACTAATAAGCTTCAAATTTTATTATGTATAATTAGTTAGCTTGCAGACGACTGTTGAATGATTGTATAAACTTATTAAACAAACACCGTTCCAGGCTCAATTCAATTGGGCAGTAAATATTCTTTATAATATTGATTCGTAATTTTGAAATAAATTTTGGATCAAAATATCAAATGCATGTTCTATTAATGGCATTATTCAATTTTGAAAAAAACCTATTTTAGATAGATGCATATTTCATACAAATTGTTTTCTTAGTTAAAAAAAACGTTTAAAAGAAAACTGGTTGTAGGTAGTATTTTGAGATACAGAAATTGTGTTGATTGAACTGCGTTTTTTAATTTACCTATTTTTAATAACAAACTGTATCTTTGTCACTTTGTTCATTTATACAAATTACTTTTATAAAGTTTTTATTAAAACTGTATTTATTAATTAAAATAATTTTTGTCATCACTTTATATGATGTAAAAAATCAGTTTTATCATATGACGTAGCAAATAATAATTTAATAAATAACAATATATACATTTTCTCATCTTTTTTGAAGGACCAAAATATGTTAAATTATCTTCAAACTTTTTTATTCAGCCAATAATCTTACAAAATTTGTTTTTTAATGAAACAACTTGAAATAAATATTTAACAAAGTGATAACAAAGTTGAAAATTTATGTAACTTAATTAAAAAATATGAATAAAGGGTTGCATATTTATAATACTTGCAATTGTTTCAAAAATGAATTACTTAATTAATTTTAATTTTAATTTAATAAAAATCCACCTACGCCACTATCTACAATAAAATATGCACCACGTTCTAATTATTGAAATGAATATTCAACACAGATAAGACACCTCAAAGTCAAAACTAATAACAAGCACTGGCACAAAACACCAATACATAATTGATGACATAACATTGAAAAAAAAACCTAATTAGACAGACTATATATATACAATTGGAAATCATAATAATCTTCATACGTGTAGAAAATGAAATTGAGTTTACTTATAGTTCTAGTGCTCTTGCACTATAGCACATGTCAGCTATATAAAGGTAATTTTGATTAATTATTTTTGAATTGAAATAATAGTTTTATTTAAGATTTCAATTACCATGAATGTAATCGCAATTGTGAGTTCCGCACAACTCCTAAATATTGTCATTTCAAGTTAAATATTGAATATATGTTCAGTAATGAACCAAATTGTAAGAATTGTTTTAATGGTACTTTGGCTGATTGTAGCATTTCTGAATGTATAATTGCTGATGGAAGGCAAAGAAGAATTACTACTTATAATAGAATGGTTCCGGCTCCTACTATTCAGGTTAGATTAATTTGAGTACTAAATTTTGGTTTAAATTATTAAATTGTAGGTTTGCAAAGGTGATATTATAACTATTGATTTGACTAATGATATGAGTGAGAGTGGTACTACATTACATATTCATGGAATGTCATTTAGGGATAATCAATTCATGGATGGTACACCTATGGTTACTCAAGGTCCAATAGCACCGCATACAACTTTTAGATATAATTTCAGAGCGAGTGAAGTGGGTACTTTTCCATTCTATTCCGGATACGGTCAGTTGAATCAATTAATTTAAGTAAATTACTAAATGGACTTATTTAGGCGATCAACAAGCAGATGGGGCTTATGGTATTATGATGGTAAGAGAACACAAAAGTAACGATCCACTCAAAAGTGAATACGATGAAGATTTGGCAGATCATGTTATAGTTCTAAGTACAGTATTCCGTGATGATGCACAAACACATAAAATTAGAAATACAAGAATGAAGCAAGATGATACTAGCATGGTAGCAGGTATTGCTATCAATGGTGTAGTAGCAACATCATCAAATGGAATTCCAGCAAAACGTTTTTTAGTTAGGAGGGTATATTAAGTTTATTTAAAAATAACTGGAAAATTACTAAAATTACTAAATTTTAGAATTATAAATATAAATTTAGAGTTGCTCATGTTGGTAGCGAATCTTGTACTATGGAGTTGACTGTCGATAAACACAGACTTAATGTAATCAGTAGTGATGGTGGAAATATATTACCACTTAAAACTGATACCTTAAGGATATATAATGGGGAACGATATGAATTTGTAATAGAAACTAATCAACCAACTGATACATATGCCATACAAATTGATTCTTACATAAACGGAAGGATGTTTAGGTCTTTTGCTTGGCTTCGTTATAATGGTGCATCAGAACGTCTCTTACAAGGCTATAGTTTTGGTTTGAATAAAGGCACCGTAAGTTAAATTCAAGCTGAATTAATTATTATTAACTTGTACTTTTGATAGATGTTGCCTTGTTATGGGGAAGATTCTAACTGTATGGATTTTGAATTGATTACTGCTTCAAATTATAGCGATATGGAACTTACAAAGAAGGAAACATTTACATATTTTGTTGGTTTTGATATCATAAGTTATGTCAGAAGAGGATTACGTGGTGAAAACGATCGCAACGTTAGAACTCTTATTGCTAACGGAATCAGTTATATTAACCCTACACGTCCTTTAATGATAAATCCACGCGATACAACACAACGTACATGTAATAGAAACAATAAAAACAGCAACTATTGCAGTGGAAACAATTGCGAATGCGTACATTTAATAGAAGTAACAAATTTAAACTAAATTTAATCAAAAATTAATGAAAACCATTTCAGGTACCTTTGAATTCAATAGCACTTTTGGTATTTGTAAATGAAGGTTATGGAATGGATGCACCGTACAGTATCCATACTCATGGTTTTGAAATGACTATAATAGGTAGTAAAAAATTGGGCCAAAATACAACTCTAAATCAGGTTGAAAGAAATTATCAATCATACAATACACGTTATATGAATGCTCCTAAAAAAAGCAACTTTGTAGTACCAAATGGTGGTTACACAATTGTTAAATTCAAAGCTGATAATCCAGGTTTGATTTAATTTTTATTTAATGTTTTATTCTTAAAATTGATTTCTTAAAGGTTATTGGATGATTGAAGGTGCTTCTTTCTATAAATGGGGTACTCGACTCCAAATGGTTATGAAGGTTGGTGATATCATGCCGACAGTACCTAACAATTTTCCAAGATGTAATGATTATTACGGTGTTAATATGTTTATTTAAATTTTGATTTTTGTTATTATATTTTATATAAAAATTGATATCATACAAAACTTTTTGAATACATTATTTGAACTTATTATGTAGTTTTACCACCACAATCAAATTAAAAGTTTAAAATTAAAAATTAGATTTATTGTATAAAGAAAATATCATAAAATTTAAGCTAATCTAAAATAATTTGATATTTAAATGTTTGTTAGCAATATAATTAAGTTTATCTCGCACAATCTGGATTTGCACGATTTTCAAGTTTACAAATAGGAGTCATTGCAAAAAGCACACGAATAACAAATTAGAGAATTAATAAATACGTGATTCTATTAAATAGAACTATTATTAACAAGTATGAAGTTAAAGATACTGGTACTGTTAATTGTTCAACAGCTATGCGATGCCATCATCATATATCCAGGTAATTATAACAAAATATATTTATTTGGAGTTATACAAATAATACACTGTTTTATTTACGACTTGTTATTTTATTGAAATCAATATATAATTGCATTGAAATCGATAAATTATGGAATAATGCAATGGCGTCAAATTATAGTAACAATAAAATTGTATAAATTCGTTACCAGCTGTCTTCAATTTGTAAATATTTATTGTAATCTGTCAAATATAATTAATATGTTCTATATTAAGCGATTGCCACATTGGGTGCATCCAGGAAGGCAAGATCAAACCGCAACATTGGTAGCTCTTGCTCCTGATTGGTTCCGTTTTACAATGTAGGAAAGAGCGCTACAAATATAGCAGTCTTCCTGTACGCGCAAGCAAGCAGTGGCGTAGCTACTGTATATCAGATTTTAAAATTTGCCTAATATGTCAGAATTTGTATTAATTAATTAACAGTTAATTTTTCTTTCAACTAAAAAAAAATGATAATTTAAAATTTGCCCTAATCATTTGATTGATTTCTATTTTGTTAATCATAAATTTTACTCGGCGCCATTTTGAAATTTTAAAATAGATTTATTTTGAATAATTAATTAAATCTTTTCTTTTCTGCAATGTGTGTTCTTAATCTAAAACTTGCCAAAATCTTGTGTGAGTTCGTAATTTGCTACAAGATGGCATCACTAACACAATAATTTCAAAAAGTGGAGATTCTATCTTTTGAAACTACACCCCTCATTTGACAACTGATATTTATTTAATGTCACTTAACAGATTTTTAATAACGGTTGACAAAATTTGTTTTGTTAAATGATATGGGATAATTAAGTAGTTTATTTAAGACTTTACTAAATGATGACTAAAATATCAACTGACAGATGACATTTAATGACAGTTAACATAATATATTTTTGACTGTCATATTTGAATAATGTCATTCGCTCCTGGGACGTTATACTGACAGGACCCACAAAGTAAATTCATTTGTGCAGAGATTGCAGATTGTGTTTGTTTTGGTATAGAATTAGATGTAAGGGTAAGGGTAGATTTTAGTTTATATCTTTTGTTTTGTGTCTATTTTTTTTATAATTCAGCTGAGGTAATTAAAGAACTCGGTTTGGGAGAAAATTTAGCGGTGAATAACCTGCCGGGAGAAAAATGAAAACTATATGTTGATTCCGGAAAATTGCATGACGATGTGAAAAAACCATATAGTGACTAATCAAATTAATAATACAATAGAGATGAGTGTAAATCATTTAATATTTATCTTTGTTAATGAATAGGATGCTCTCATATCAAAGTTAAAACAAATAAAATTAGAAAATCAGACTAAAATTCTATTCTAAAAACTAAACATACTCTTATACTTGTTAAATAAAAATAATGAGGTAGAGAATTTCAGTTCAGAGACCAAATATACACGTTAACTTGAGTAGACAATCACAAATTAATTAATCATTTTGTTTTAGATTATAGTACTCACCCTTGCATAAGAACATGCGTTAAAGGCGAATCTATGAAATGCTACTACAAACTTTACTTTGAAGAACTATTTAGCATGGAAAATGATTGCCTTCTATGTTTAAACGGAACCGTTGATGATTGTTTTAATCCAAGTTGTATAGTAGTAGATTCTACTAGCAGAAAGATAAACGTTTTCAATCGACGCATACCAGCACCATCTATACAAGTAAAAACATTTTTTTTTTCAAACAAATTGTGCTTAAAATATTTTTTAGGTATGCGAAGGAGATGAAGTGATTGTGGATGTAGAAAATAAAATACGTGATATGGTACTTACAGTACATTGGCACGGAATGCACCAAAAATGTTCACAATTTATGGATGGTGTACCTATGATAATGCAATGTCCAATTATTCCATTTACAACGTTTAGATATAGATATAAAGCTACTCCAGCTGGAACACATATGTATCATGCACATACTGGTAAGAGAATTATTACAAAAATTTTTAATCAAATATTTATGGTCAATTTGTAGGAGTTCAACGAGCAAACGGTGCATACGGATCACTTATAGTAAAGAAACCACCCAAACAAAATGTACATATCAACTTATACCATTTTGATATACCACAACATGTAATTTCATTAGTAGAATGGTTCAAACAACCACCAGAGATAATTGTTGCTAAAATGAATAGAATGAAGATTTTGACACCAACCGATCTATCAGCAATTATTGTTGGTGGAAGAGGATGTCAAGGTGATAATAAAGTACCTCCTATAAGATATAGAGTTAAAAAGGTAAGGAAGAAATAAAATAATTTAATAAAAATAATTAAAATGTATTCAATTTTAGGGTTATAAATATAGATTTAGAATGATACATGTTGGAGCAACAGTGTGTCCGATTGAATTAAGAATTCACGCTCATCGATTGTTAGTTATTGCTATAGATGGATTTGATGTTGAACCGTTCGAAGGTAAGGTTAAACAAATTTTAATTAATTAGTTAAAAAAATTTGATTTTAGTTGATTCCTATATTTTAACTAATGGTGAGAGGGTTGATTTTGTTGTAACTTGCGACAAGCCTGTTGATTCTTATTGGATGAAATTTAAAGGAAGTATGTTCTGTGCTGCATTAGAAGGCAGCGGTATTTTAATGTACGATGATTGCGTAAATAAAGGACTTCCTACAACCGTAGATGTACCTAACGTTAACGCAAAGGTTTGTATGTAAAACCACAATTGTCATATTTTATAAAATAACTAAAAAAAAATTGTTCAGAAACAATTTATTTTCAGACAGGAAATTGTATTAATGTTCCATGTTCTCAACCAAATTGTGTAAACTATTGCAACATGAAATCAGTAGTAAAAACCAACTCCGAATTCCGCCAAACTCCATGTTTCAAATATTACGTTGCTCTTAGTATGGAACGTTATGTAAAACCTGATTATCGAGGTGTTGGAGTTACTACAATGATGACACCACTCCTTAACAACATTTCTTTTACGCAACCTTCAACGCCATTAATTTTTGATCCTAAAGATCAACCGTATTGTAACAATGAAGAAAGGGATATATGCAATAAAAATGAAAGTATTTGTTGTTGTATGCATTCTATAAGAGTGAGTTATATATATTTTTATTGTTATGTATTAATTTTTATTATTTTTAAGATTCCATTAGGTTGTTTAGTAGAATTAATACTAGTGGATTTGGGTAAAAATGTATTTCTAGCTCATCCAATGCATTTGCACGGATATCATTTTAGAATTGTAGCTTCAGATAGATTGGGAGAAAATACAACAGTAGAAGCCGTAAAAGAACTTGATCGTCAAGGAAAGATTATTAGAAATTTAGATAATCCAATTTATAAAGATACAGTTCCGGTTCCTGATGGTGGATATGTAATTATACGTTTTATTGCTGATAATCCAGGTAATTATTTTTAAATATATTTCTTATAGTGCTCAATATTATTACAGCTGTTCAACTCTTATTGACTGAAGCTTAAAATAGTTGAATAAATTAATTTTGTCAAATTTACAGGACCTTGGATATTTCATTGTCACGTCGATTTCCATATGGATAGTGGTATGAAGATGGTGGTTTGGGTAGGAGATAAACCTATAAAACTACCAAAAAATTTCCCAAGATGTGGAAACTTTTATGATGAGTAAGTTGCAATGCTTGTGTAATGATAATATTATTGTTTTTTTTTAACTTGTAGTACCACCACAAAATGCCGGAAATAATTTTGAATGTAGAAGAATGAAATAGTAAATAAATGTTTCAGTTTAATAAAGTAATAAATAGTTTTGGTTTTTGATTTAATAAAGTCTATAAATTTTTCACAATTAATGAAAGAGGTGGTAATACAACGCTAAAGTTGATTTGTGTAAAAAAGTCTATATTAAAGTTAAATTTTTATACGAGCAGACAACGGCAATTTTATACATAATTTTTATAATATTTATTGTGATTTTATGTAAATTATTTCTTAT
Source organism: Tachinus rufipes (assembly GCA_963932245.1). Taxonomy (NCBI): domain Eukaryota; kingdom Metazoa; phylum Arthropoda; class Insecta; order Coleoptera; family Staphylinidae; genus Tachinus; species Tachinus rufipes. The sequence continues at coordinate 60,950,352 of OZ010749.1, forward strand.
AACCAGTGAGATGTTAGGCACACTGATAAAGAGTGCATACCCTGACACACTAGTGTATGTGACGACTCACACTAGGTTGAGAAGCAATTTACATAAAGTACATTATTTATTAAATTTAATTAATAATTGAAAGTTTAGCACAATAAACGCTACCTACTCGTTCTTTGTTGCTTTGAGCGATGATTGTATTGTAGATTAGAGTGTTGCACTTCCCATTTTGTGGTTGAATAGGTAGGAGTTAATATAAAGTTAGAGGGGAGGGGGATGGTGGTTGATTAACGGGTGGTTGTACGTAATGTTGTTGTACGTTAAAAGTTTGTTTGGTACATGATAGCTGCGTTGTGTTGCTTTTAATATAAATGTTTCCAAAACAACTACTATGGTGTGACTGACGTGCAAAGTAGTAAATAGTGGAATTAAAGAAATAATCTTTTGGTAAATATTGATTAATGAGCTTTTCAAAGTTCTTGGTAGGTGCAACGCCAAAGACCAGGTTCATAGTTTGTTCTTAGCGGATTTGTCAAATGCTATCTAATATGCTTTGTCCAGTGTTGTAGCAAAGGTTAATGTACATACGGTTTTTGAATTATATTGGGGCCAAATCTACTACGAGAGGTGTAGTACCGTAAACCTCCTATCAAGCAAGATAGAGGAATTTGTCTCTGAAGCAAAGCATACGCCGGTGTAGATTAGCAGCCTATAATTTTTTCTAAGTCGTAATTCAGACTGGTTTTGCAAATATTGCAAGTCTTTTTATTTTGTTTTTGCAAAAGAATTAGCAAGTATATAAGTCACAGACGCGTTACCTACTAACTTTTGATGTTTTTAATGTTATTTTGTTGTCAGAAAAAGTTAATAATAATTCAACAGCTTTAGAGTAAGTGTGAAAAGATTGATCTCAGCCGGCAACTTGCGCAATTAAGCTGGAACAAATCTTGCTTCTTCTTATTAAGTCTTAGTGGTTTAATTGACAAAGGCAAGTTAAATTGACAATTTACAAATCAAAGTTGTAGCTGTGTCAGAAATTGGTTATGCACTGGGTTGCTGTAGACTTAATCCGAGAGAGAGAGCCGCATATAAAGCAGCAGTTTAAAAGCTGTATATTGGATGTTAACAGTTAAACAAATGTTACCAGTTGCTTTCTAAAGAAGGTTGTGGAAGTGGCTTGTTTAAGTTCAATAGCGGTTGTTGGATGAAGTTTATGTTGTGAATTTTTAAACTATAATTTTTTGTCTAACGTTTTTACTCAAAATGCTTTCACTTGCATACGCACTCACTCAGAGTAAATTATTCTAATTCAATGAGTTAACTAATAGTGTTTAGTTTGGATTATCTAAGCACAGGGTAAAGTTTGTTGAGTTTGCGTCAAAATGTTTTAGATATTAAACGTTTTAAAGGTTTGCGGCACCGTTAGTGTTCTTAGAAAGTTGCAGCGCCAAACGGTGTTGTTTTGTCCAAATTTGCCTTGTAGACTTCTGTGACTCAATTGACCAAGGATGTAAAAATTTATTTAATATTTATAGAAGCGGAATGGAAAAATTGCAATGGTTTTGGTGTTGTTCCGCTTACTGGCTGTAACAATTTCTAGCAACTACTAAGGCTGAGTTTCTAATTCTATTTGGTTGTTTGGAGATGGTGTCTAAGTGGCGTTGACATTTGGTTTTGACACTATTGTACGGAAATATATGTTCAAAAAGTGTCCACAAAGGTTTTACTAAGTTGCAGTAGTATAAAATGTTTTATTTGCGGCACGGGCCTTAAACTGGCTATAGTTTAAGTTTAGGCAGGAGTCTTTGCAATACACTAACTTTTGGTAGCGGTTTGTTAAAAAATGTCTAAGTTTTGCACACAAGTGCACTTGCAGTACGGCATCTAGGATTTGCATAGAACTTACTTAAGTAGGTGATTGTTCTTCTTTCTCTTGTAAAGTTTTGCCAATGTACGTTGCTAGTGTTGAACTTTCTTTCTATTAAGTTCTAGTTTCTAAAGACAGTTGCGGAAAATGCTGGTTTAAATCCTATAGACCGGACCAGCCTAGCAAGGGTTCGGGTTGTTGTGCATTTTTGTAACAAACTAAAAGTTCTTTTCTGGCGCTTTTTCCAGAGGGATTTTACTTGCATACGCACTTACTTAGAGTGCTAGCGTACGCACTCACCTAGAGTGCTAGTTCAATAAAAACTAATGGTGTTTGGTTTGGATTGACGTGTGCATATAGCAGATATTAGTGGTCATTCTAAAATCTTAGCAAGGTGTGCTCCGACAAATCTAAGAGTGTTGCTCATAACTTCTGGTGGTTTACGACCCTTGAAAAAAATACATATAGAATTAATTATACGTCCCTAACCAAGTTGCACTAAACCCTGCAAGCTATGGGTCTACTCTATATGCTTGCCAGGCCATTTCAATTTCTGAGGAACGTTTTTACCAAAATGCAAATTTGAGACACATAATGGTATCAAACTTAACAGTTGGTAATTTTTTTGATTAAAAAAACTTGCATACAAGGAAATAAATATATTATTATTATTAATATATCACAGTCATTTCCTTTAGAGATTTCAAGAGACAAAAACGTCTCAAAAAATGAAAAAATAAGTCAATCATAGAATAGCTTGCCGACTTCAAAAGGTATAATACCATTTTTAAAAGCAACCTATCAAATCAACGTTTTAGTAAAAAACTGCCACAAACTGACCAAGCATCCAGACGTCAGATCGGCTGACTACGTTGACCCAGATAATAGAATTACTACTGAGTACCGCCAAGAACATCTGACCAGGTTTTAAGACAGTTAAGGTTTTTAATTGAGAATCGGGCTGGATTTTATTATCATAAATTTTTGGTAGTCAATGTAGAAGGTCTTTCACTCAAATACAATAACAGCTTGCTTAAGCCTGTGTAAGAGTTGTTGTTTTTTTAGTTTATTAAAATAGATTTTTCTTGAGGATTAAATAGCAGTTGTAAGAAAGTTTTATCCAAGAACAGGTACAACATCTCTAGACTTTTGACGTGTTGCTAGTGATAGCCGCGAAGAATAACCAATGTAGTTTAATAATAATAAGCACGTTTATTAGAACTTTGCTAGATAGCAGCATTGGTTTGACGTTGAACTTAAAATGCGTTGGTGTTAATTCATACAAAGGCATCAGCAAGTATGTTGGTCTTTAACAAATTTTCTTGCAGTCTTTATTGGTTGTTTTCTAACGGGTTTGCTTAGAAGAAGTTAGTGGCAGTTGTAAGGTTGCCTTAGTTTTCTAAAATCCACGGCTAACAAACTTGTTGCTTTAGTAATTGTGCGGTTGTTTGATATTGTCTAAAATTATATCTATTATCATAAGATAAAATTGTTTTTGTTGGAATGGTTTTTAGCAAGTCTACATAGTCCACTAAAATTTGTTCCTATTGTGGTTGCTGCATTGCCGCTTTTCATGACCTAGTTTCTAACGTCTCACTAGTGATGGCCGCGTAGTTTTATTTTGTTGTTGTGGTGTTTTGCACTGCGTTTTCAGCAAACTAGTTTGCGTTTGCCTTTAGCAGTTTCTCTTTTGGTAGACTAGATTTTTGCTTTTAAGAGTTACTTGTTTGATAGTGAATAGCAAGGGTTTAAAGATAAGTGGTTTGGCAACTCTTCACAACTGATGCAAGGATTTTGGCATTAAACGGCAATTTTTTACGACAACACTTTTAAACTGACTGGTTTACCTTTTCCACGTCTACAACTACATTTATTTTTGCCAAGTGAGTGGAACAACGCGTTTAGTAGCTCTTTTTTTTCTCTTCATTGACTTTTGTTCTGCAAAACGACGTTTAGAACTTTCAGATGCATGCTCTACTCTACCAATTAGAGAACAAGCAACAACATATTATAAACTACGCTACAAACAAGAATGTTTTACTATGAGAAAGTATTGAACGTACTTAGAAAATAAACAGTTTATGCTAAAGATTAATAATAAAGCGAGGGTTTTGCACAAGAATTTGGTCGATACTAGTGCAAAAGCCATGGTTTGTTGTAAAGCACACTCTAGAAGTTGAAACTACCTGCTCGACACTATTACATTTGCAAGACTTAAAAACAAAAAAAAAAGCGAAAGAAGTAAACCGACTAAATATACTCACTTCACTTTTGCTGTCAAGCTAAAACTGAAAACAGAATGATTGACAAATGTCATTCAATTAGAAGCAGGACAAATCAACAAGCATTTGGGTAGGCAGGCAAAGACACACACAGTTTACAGGTATAAATTGTGGGTTGGTGGTTTAAAAAAAGTGTTTCCGCCCGCCCGCTTTTATGTTTGTCATCAAATACTTAAATGTTACAACTGCCCGTTGTGTTACTGCAGCTAACAAATATAACAAAATGACAAAGTTAGAAGAAAATAGTAACAAAGCTAGTTTATTGATAACAAACAGTCGGGTGAGCAAGGTAATAAACATGACAGAATGATTGACAAATGTTACTCAGTTAAAATAAGATGTAACAAATCAATTTTTTTTATAATAAATTACAGCCGCTAGTTTAAAAAAGTGTTCCTGCCTAGCTATCCAAGAATTTGTCATCAAAAAATTAAATGTTATTATCACTTACTCTGCTTCTGATGTAAAAAAAGTAACAAAATCATATTTTTGGTGACAATCACACGAGTTAATAAAGAATTGTGGATTGGTAGTTTGAAAAAGTGTTCTCGCCTATCAGCTCAAGTGTTTGTCATCAAAAAAGTAAATGACTGTTGTGTTACTGCTAACAAACATGTCAAAATAACTGACAAATGTGATTAAGTTAGAAGAGTTGGGTAACAAAACTAATTTTGATTAACAAACACACGGGTGGACGGATGGAAACACAGTTAATAAATTGAAGTCGGTAATTTTAAAAAGTATTCCAGCCCAAGCATTTGTCATCAAGACAATAAACGTAGACTATAACTGACAAATGCCATTAATATAGAAGAGGAAATGACAATTCATTTTCTTAATAACAAACACGGGTGAGCAAGCAGAAACAAAGTTTATAAATTGTAAGCGCGTAGTTCAAAAAGGTGTTGCTAGAAATGATTAAACTACAAATGTGATTTTCAACCTGATTTACATCATCTGGATTAAATGCATCTGACTCCCTGAAAGCTACTTAAACTTAACTTTTAAGCCCATAGATAATTATCACAATTGACAACGTTTAGTACATAATGCTCATAATTATTCAAAAAAGAATGACCAATCTTATTATAATAGGCCAAAAGTCCTTCCAAGTATAAGAGGTGAAATGAGGCAAGATAATTTATGTTTGTAAATTTGTTTGTTGCTAAAAACATAAATGCTGAGGCGATGGAAGCATTGAATAAAATCAAAAATAATTTAAGACAGAGTAGGATTTAAACTCAGTATTCACAGCATGTGAACGAAGCACCTAATCAACTAACGCTACGCACTTTACACGAGTTTAAAAAAAATCTTATTATTCAACAAACTTTCAGCTTGAATTAGAAAAAAATAAATTTAAATACTTCAGATTATTTAAAAATAAAAATTATTGATCAAATTCAATTCAGAGTTTTGAATAAATAAATCTAATAATAGGATATAAGTTAAGTTAAATAATTTCTAAAATTCTTGTAAAAAAATATATTAACATAAATAAATAAATATTATCACAATACTCAATCTGATTTTGTAGTAGTAGTATTCAGACTTCTTTTCTTGCAGATCTTGGTTAATTTATGCATCTCCAATTTATCCTTACGACTAAAATCCTTTCCACAATTCTCACAATGAAACGGACGATCACCCGTATGCACCTTCAAATGCCTTTTGAGATTTGACGTATGCGAAAAATTCTTATCACAAATTTCACAGGTATATGGTTTCTCACCAGAATGCGTCCTGAGATGTTTCCTTAAATCACCTTTATGATTAAATGTTTTATCACAATTAGGACATGTCATAATTTTTCTATTCGATTTACTTCCGGATGTGGAGGGTTGAGGTTGTGATGCTTTTTCAATTCCTTCCAGTAGAACTGGTAAATTTCCCATTTTTTCATGGCAGGTATCGCATTGGCAGTTTGTATTGTGTGGATCTTCATGCATTTTAATTTGAAAAGTGTTTGTGTAGGCATTGATATCGATTCTATTTAATTTAAATTTAATGTTTAGAATTCTTTCCTGAAATAAAAAATAGTTTAATTAATAAAAATTAAAAATTATAATTATCAATTAATCTCTTACCTTAATGTTATCTTCGTCTCTTGTTTTAACATTTGTCATCTGATAGTAGTCGACACACTGGTCACCAGAATAATTGCAACTCATAGTCACTATCATCTTGCAGCAATACCGATTCTTACAGTTCAAATTTAGTTGAAAGTCGATGAGTTAATGTCTTTTCCCGGGTGTTAAACTTGAAATCGCGCTGTTCGTTTACATGCGCGCGTATAGAGCGCAAGGGATTTCCCCGTGAATTGTTGGTGGGGACTCAGAACGGGATCCCCCTGGTCCCCACTTTTATCATATTATGTTGCGTCACTAACGGGGTCATCGGAATTCCGTATGTGTTGTTGATGATTTGTAGACAGGGATTTACTATTTCTATTTAGGAAGGGAATTTCTTCCTGTGTGATTGAGGAAGTGTTTTATGTGTAATCAGTTTCTTGGAAGTGATAAGTTTTATCCATGGTTGGGTTTTATTAATAATTTCTCGGTAGATGTTTTGGACCACTTTAAATCAATATTAAATTATTATTCTGCCAATTCCTGGAATTAATATTGTTTAACTTAAACAAATATTACTTAATTAACAACTTCTAGATGCCATATGTTCATAAAATGCTAATATTGGTTGTCATAAATGTATCGTAATTAAAATTTAAAAAAATAATTTACTTTTTGTAACAAATCCATGATCTAATTTTAATGTTACAGTTTATTAAATAATTCTATTTGCAAACAATTAAGAGATGGCGTTATAAGCATTATAATGTAAACAAGTTACTTAAGTAAGAATTCTCATCATTAATCATTAATGACGTTTCAAGCAATAACAGTTTACAGAAGTTGTGAGGTTTATTATCTATTATCTTGTTATGGAGATGAAACAGTTTACTATTTAAATATAATGCTTAATACATTTATTTAATACAAGATGTCACTGATGGCATTAAAATTATAAAATTGACTAAGAAAGAACCTTCAATTAATTTAATTGCATATTGCATATCATTGAATTTGTAATTAATAATCATAGCATGTGTTAATTATACATGTAGATTATGCATGAAGCAATATCCAATCTAAATGTTATAAAATAATAAACGTTTTAAATTATAATATAAAAACTCTTTCAAATGAGCCTCAGGAAGTTGGTTTGATTTTTCTTTACAGCTTGTTTTAGGTATCTACTAAGATTAGGGTTGGAGCAAAGCTAGTTCAACAAGTTAATCGTATTAAAGATTTAACAACTAAAAAATTATTGATTAATATTCTATGACCTTTCTTATATAAGTATTGTGGTCTCCTGGTAAATGGTTCCCAAGCGTTTTGGACTACTCTTATCCAACTCTCTGCTAATGACTTTGGTTGGGCTAAATGGTTTTGTCTGCTTAGACGCAATAGTAGATGTTAGTTGGCAAGTCGGTTGTACAAGCTCACTGGGTTGGCGATAGCTTTAATATCAGCATCGAAAATTGTTCTTGGGTATGATTTCTCGATGCAACTGTATAGAGACGGAAAGTGAGGTTTAAGGGTTTCAAAGCCACGTTTCTACTTATGTGAAGCTGCTTCCGATGCAGCACAAAATGCTGACATTTACCACATAAAGATGTAATGAGGTAACGTCCTTGTAGCTAGATCTTTCTTTATTTTTTGTAGAAATTTGGGTTTTTACTTTTTTTTTAGATTGTTTAGGCTCAGACGTGGAAACAAATCCTTTTTTTTTTGGTGTTCCCAGCTTTAGCTTTGTTCAAAGACTTGGGACCTTGCTTTTTTTAGACGTCGATGATGTATCCGTAGATGCACTCACCAAGTTTGTGGTTTTCATGGTACCCAAAGATTAACTTGATAAATTGGTTTTGAGAATTTTGTTCTCCATAGTTGATAGATAAAAAAATCTCTAGCTCCCTAACCGCCAATTTAAAATGTCTAAAACTATCAAAGAAATATAGCCCCAAATGTGGGTTGTATACAAATGTGGCCGGCTGCATACCCTTTCACTTACCTTGTCGACCATCTGATTGGAAGATTGATCAAAGTGGGTTAAACTTGACTTCCTGTTTAGGAAGAAATCCAGGTCAAAGTAAAATGTTGCCAGACCCTAGAGACTTACCAAAAGAACCCTTTCATCTTCTCGTACTGGTTTGCATGCTCGGCACAAACACTTGAGTAGTCATTCCACAAACGCAACTACTACTTTGCAGTGTAATCGTAATCAGTCTAGAATTATGCCTTTGGTTGCTTAGCTTGTTGTTCAATACAATAAAGTTTTCTTTCCAACCGGACCCACTGACCACGTCCAAAGAGGAACATGCAAGCTTCATAACCACAGCAACGTTACAATCTTCAAAGGAGGAAAAACGTTGCGCTTTTGCCTTTCCCTTATTTGTATTGACAAATGGCAATCATCTTGAATCTTATATTTTGAGCTAGAGTTTTTGGTAAAAAAGCTTGCAGTAATCTTAAAACTAGTTTGTTTGCACTTTTTTACGTCAAATGAAAGAGTTGTTTTCATTGCTCCCGTTATTAGCAAACATGTTAACCTTTGTACTTTACTTAGTTTAGTTGCCGTTTCTTTAGTTTCGTACATTATGATGTTTAATCAGATGGCTTTGTTGTCGCAATTTTTTTACCAGATGAATATAAAAGGTTAGTTTAGTGTCAAACGTAAGCCCTAGATACTTTACTTTTTTTGTGATGCAAAGTGTGGTTTTATACATTTTCTGTTTTTTGTTCTTTTGTATAAAAGACAATTGTTTTATTAGTAGTTCTTCTTTCTAGCACCATTTTTAGACATTTTCTTACTAGGATAATCTACTTAAGGCAAAGATGCCCATGTTATTCAATATCTGCAGTAGGCTGTTCATAACAAGTCACTACTGTAGAGGTGATAACATTTCCACCAACAACTTTAACTGTTACATTTTTACCATATAATGTGAGTGTTATAGTTTAGTTTTTAAGCAAAAAGTTTACGCAATAACAAACAAAAGGTGCTATTTCTCTATTTTTTATTGCTGTGGAAACGGAAGGTAGTGTTTGTCAAAAGCCTTTTAATGTCTAAAAAGGCTCCTAAAAAAATTTCTTTAAAGCGTATAATCTTTTCACATCTGCTAACTAGCACCAGCAATGACTTTGGTTATCCGGACACTCTGCTAGATAACAAACAAGGCTCTGGCCACCGAGTAACGGCAAATTAACCGTCAAAACCCAAAACGGGATCGGAGAAAATGACATCAACGGCTAAATCTCTCTTAGCATGAAAGATACAACAAAAACACGTCTTTTAATCCTCAGTGGACCGCTAACTTCCAACCAAGGTATCGGCTGCACCAAATCCACTAGGATATAATAGGTCTGGCTCAAGTACAAAAAAAAAGAGAACAGCAGATTACCCAAAAATCAGAAAATACTCTATACTACAGAGAAAACAAAGAAAGCTCAGACAAAGAAGTATGTTTTATAATTTACAAAAAACACAAGTTCTACACCTAGAAAGCCCCAGAATATGCTTTATAATACTGAAACAAAACCAAAGATATAACATAAATATCATCTAGGTGTATGCCCCAACATCCACACACATAGAAAAACAAATCAAGATCTTTTACGAGGACATGGCCTCTACAATGTCAAAAACTCCAGCATACTCACACTACTAGTCATAGATCTAAACACCAAGCTGAGTAAAAAACAAGATAACAGCAAACTTTCCCTGGGACAATATAGGATAGGAGAAAGAAATGACAGGTGAAACACCTAATTACAATTCCTCCTAGAACACCGTATGAACGCAATTAACACCTTCTTTAAGAAACCCGAACACCGGAAATAAACCGGGACTTCATTATCACGGATAAGAAATAAATTGCACAAGATGTACAGTACTCAACCGGGTGTCAGTGGGAAGCGACTACAGAAATCTAAGAGCAAAATTGGTGATACGATTGAAAAAGGAGACTACTAACCGCAACAAATAGAAAAAAAAAAACAAATCACAGTGAACAACAAAAAGTACAAGCAAACTATAGCAGAGAGATTAGGAAACAGTAACATTGGCAAAATAAATATAAACATCTTGAGCAACGCAATCATAACATTGATACAAGAGACAAAACAGAGACATAGTACAAAACTGAATATTAAAAAAGAAAAACCCTTAACAAACACATGACAACTTATGAAGCAAAGGCAAGAAAAACTACAAAAACATTAAATAAAAAGATATAAAAAGCCGCTAAAAAAGATATTAGAGACAAAAAAATAGGACTATAGAAAACAGAAACATGAAAGTACTTAGACAGAAAATAACATCTGGAAAAGCAGAAATCACCAAACTTGAGGACAAAAACAACCAAACTATCAGAAACAAAGAAGAGATCTTGGAAACCGTAAAACGCTTCTATTCAAACTTATATATTGTTTACAAAACAACACAGGCAGAATATAGACTTACCATTCCCCAAATTCTAAGCCACAAATTAGAAGATCTACCGGAGATAACTAAACAAGAAATCTCAAAATCAATAACAAAAAAAAAGTGCTCGGGGAGTATGATATAGGGATCGAAAAGATAAAGGAAAGAAAAAAAGAGCTATTAGAAACCATAAAGATCTTATTCAATAAGTGTCTTACGGGAGGAATAACACCAACATCATGTGGCAATGCAACCATAGTTATTATGCACAAAAAGTAACACGGCTAACTTAAAAAAGTATAAGCCAATAAGCCTGCTCTCGCAACTCAAATCATCAAAACCCTAATTGAAAAACGTGTCAAATACAATAAATTACTTGCTCTGACCTTTGTGCAATACAAAAAGGCATTCAAATCCATCAATTTACTACCCTCATGGAGTACATGTTTAAGACTATACATACATAAACATTAATGGCAACAACCTCAATCATCTACAGTTTGCAGATATTGTGCTAATTTTGGATAGCCTAGATAAGATGACAAAAATGCTTAAAAAGCTGGCAGAACAATCACATAATGTAGACCTTAAAATAAACATATCCAAAACGGAGTTTATGACCAACACAGTCCTTGCCCAAAACTTTATAATAAAAAAGAATGAGATTTGACAGAAAACTTCATATTTAGGACACGAGATCAAAATTGGTACAGACAACTAAACACACGAGATTAGAAGTAAGCTAAAACTAATATAGTCAATTACAAAAACTTAAACACATTGTTAAATCCAACTCTCCAACTGCATAAAACGCAAAGTGATTGACCAATGCATCCTACCAGTTTCTCCGACAAAACAGAAACACTAACGTACACACAAAACATCAAGGTAGCATAACGAGCCATGCAAAGTTTCATGCTTGAAATCACATTAAGAGAAAGAGTCCGAAACAAAGTATATCAGACAGCAATCCGAGGTTAGTGATGCAATTGAGAAAATAACTAAACTAAAATGGAATGTTGCAAGAATGCTAAATAGATGGACCAAAAAAATCCTAGAAGGCGACCTATGCAGGAAGTGTACAGAAGTGGACAGACGATGTAAAATGTATCGCTACTAACTTAATACAAGAATTCCAGAATAAATGTAGATAAAAGCGGTTAAGAAAGGTGTTTAGTAGTGGACAAGACACGCTGTACAAAGAAGAAAAAGAACTAGCTGATGTACTGCTAGTTAACAGGATTTTTCTAATTAGTATGCATATTGATATCGGTGCAGAAGTACAGACAATAGAAATGCAATGCTTTGTTTTGTATCTTCCTGTCAACAATTTTGTCAAATAGTTTTAACATATGGAAACTAATTAATCTGAAAGATTTAACCATATGTAGGCTTTGGTATAAATAGTACTTTAATTACTTCCTACCAGCTTGGTATATATAAAAGTGCAAAGCTGGTTCTAAGCATTTTACACAGAGGCCATCTAAAACCAACCAGCTTTTTCTGTTACATGATAGGATAAATTCTGTAAATTTTTGGTGACTTGAATGGTTTAAACGTACTACTTTCTACGATGCTTTTATTTAAGCTTAAGTTTTTTTAGTTTGTAATTTTTTTGGTTAAAAGTTTCTGGCCTTGTAGAGTCTAAAAAGTGTGTCTACAATAGCTTCTGCAAGTTTCTTTATCCATCTCTGTATAACCCCTTTCTTTTGTATGATTAGCTTTAATGTTTGCAGTGCAATCTTTGCTCAAAACTTTTTGGAAGCAAAAACATGTGGTTTGCTTTGAACGCCTTCACAATATCTCCTGCAGGTGCCCTGTTTTGATTTTATATACAGGATGTTTCTTAACTAACGCAAATTTTTTTTTTTTAATTTTTAATCAGAAAATCTAAATGACTTTTTGTTTATTTCGCAAATTCAGCTTGCGTTAGGAACAGTAAAAAGCTTTAAAGGTAACCAAGTGCTGGCTAAATATTAACTGGTGGGCCCTAAAATCTATGTAGTTAGTACACGCCCAAGTGTTTGTTATAAAATATTTTTTTATTGAATCATACTTTTTTATGTATTTAACAACTTTTTGCATGTCAAAATTGCAGGAATATTATGTACAGTTTTTGATAAGTTAGTTGCATTTACTGGGCTTTAAATTGATCAATTTATGCAATAAATGTCTTTACTGAAATATTTATTAAGAATTTTAAGGAATAAGTTAGTTTTTAATAAATTTTTGACTAGAATCTTACAATAAACTGGTTTTCTGTACAATTTTTACGCAATAAGTTGTAAATTTTACGACATAAATTATTGTATGCAATTAAAAAAAAGTTTGTGCAAATTTTAGACATTTTTTTATGTATTTCTAGTCATAATCGATTTTAATTTTTAATTGTTTAATGTAATAAACGGATTTACCCAACAAATGCTGATGATTGCTATAAATTGGTATTATGTACTCAAATAATGGGTTTCTGTTTGGCTATTAGTTATGAAACTGTGGGTGGTAAAACTTCTTAAGCTTTTAGCTTTTAAAGTAATACAAAATCATTTCAATTTCAGTTTTTTTCATTTTCAGAGTGTAAAATAAAAATATCAGTTATACTATATAATTTTATAATAAATTTTTTGGTTCAGTAAATAATTCATTAGCTTTGGGGAAAGCTACATGTCTAGATGTTTTACTGGAGTACCGTTTGTCAGTGAATTTCATATACTGATAAAATTCTGAAACAAACAAATATAAATAAAATGTTTTTTTAGTTAAACCAAAACTTACCATAAGTCCCATGGGTATATTTCACTAATCTCCAAGTGAAAATTAAATTGAATAACATCGAAATTGCTATAATTCCCAAAGAAACAAACAATGCTACCTGAAATTTAAATACAAATTAAACAAAATTTTAAAAAATCTGTAAAAAATCAGTTGTAGAATCTATTGTTATGTATTGCATAATATTTAAATATTCTTACATTTACATATAAAAGATTATGACATGTAAACTTGTATACTCTGCGAATAACGTTAGTGAAGATACTGCAACCACCCATATTATTATGAAGAGACAGCAACAAGAATGATATATAATTTTCGTAACCAATGTTAATATTTTCTATAATTTCTGTAATAAATGCATCTCCAGTTGATGATTTTAAAGCAAAAATATTTTTTAAAACACTCTCATGAATCGTTTTGGCCACCAGAATATGTCTCTGAAAATTAATTACAAAATTATATTATTTAAAATTTGTTGCAATAAACATGAAATGTAATTTAACACTTTTATAGATTCAAGGTCGATATCAATGAATCAACGAGTCAATATAATTATTTACAAAACCTCCTTATCTTCTTAATAATGTTATGACCGAAACTTCTAGATCAGCGTATGCTAAATATTTACAAAATGCATAATTAAATTGTGTAAGAATCTCGAATCAATCGCCCTTGACTTATAACATTGCAACAATAATAAAAATCTTACTACGTGTACAATTTAATACATTTTTTTTGATAACGTTACATAGTAACCAGGTAGAAGTGGATTATCAATTAAGTGCCATCTTACACGTAATTAAATTAAAAAGAACTCAAGTACCATTGAGACATAATTTATTGTTTACCTGTACTTCAAGCAGGGTCCATTTGAAATAAGCTGGATTGTATAACAAACCCAAAATATCCTTAACGTTACTTATGTTAAGTTGATGCAAATCAGATATATTAACAGCAATCTGAAATAGTTATTTTTTTAATAACATCCGAATAAATAAGTAATTGAATTAAATTACGTTCGGTAATTTATTAATTTTCTCATAAATTGAATCATATTGATTCCAATTTTCCGGTATAATTCTAACCATATTATTGTGAAGTTTCATTTTAATATCATTTACATTGATATGTAATTTTGATGCTTCTGATATGTCACCTGATTGCTGTAATTGATAAATTGTTATTTAATATGCTAAGTGTGGTGTAATCATTTACGGAATCTAATTGGAGAATTTCAAATATGGTTTTGTTATTTGCGCACATATCCAATGTTGTTTGTAGTTTTGTGTTGTTTAATATGAGATCGGGTTGCGACACATGATCCAACCAAGTGTTGTTCCAAATCTGCAACAATCGACAGATATGAATGTATTTATAGAAACAGTTGTTGATAAAGCGTTCATGTTGCTAATGTTTCTAACAATTTTATATATACAATACCTACATTTGAGGCCTGAAATGGGGTTAAAAAACATGATTTTTTTAAATATTATTGTATATTAGTGCATTTTTATTGCAGATTTTAAATTTATAAATTTATTCATTCAGTGTGAAGGTTCAAAAAAGATTTATTGTAATACTACAATTAAATTCTACTGCCAAATTATTAATCCAGCATTCAAATCATAAATACCGCTTTTAAATCTGAAAATATAACTTTTGAAATTAAAAATACGACCTTTACTGCCAAACTGTTAGTTTAGTCTCTGAGTTATTAATCCGGCCTTTAAACTCTCAATCTGATTTTTAAAAGTGTATGCTTTTAAAAATGTAATTCCAGCTACTAACGTTTTAAATTTTACTGCTAAACTCTTAATTCGGCTTCCAAATCAATATCAATATATTTAAAACTGTAAATCGGGCATTTAGAACTAAAAATCCGTCAAGTGTAAATCCGTCATTTAAAATGTTAAATTTTATTGTCAAACGGTAAATTTGGTTGTCAAGTTAAAACTGTAAAAAACAACTTTTAAAATTAAAAATCTTTAACTAACGTGTTAAATTCTATTGTCAAACTCTTAATCTAATTTTTAAATTATTAATCTGTCCTTTAAAAATGTAAATCAAGTATTCCAAATTAAAAAATTTCAATCAATGTGTTAATCTTTTCTACTAAACTGTAAATTTGGCAAATTTGCAAATTGTAAATCTAGTTTTTAACAGTATAATTGCAACTTTTAAAAGTTAAAATCCAGGCACAAATGTGTTTAGTATAGTGCCAAACCATTAATCTGAACAAAGTGTAAATCCGGCCTTTAAAGTTTTACTGTTAAATTGTTAATTCAGTTTTTAAAACTGCAAATCGGGTCTTTATGGTGTTAATTTTACTGTCAAACTGATCAAATACATTATTAAAATGTTAAATTAAACTGTCAATCTGTTAATCTTGCATAGAAACGGTCTTCAAAATGTTTAATTTAGCCTTCAAGTTAATAATCCAACTTCTAAATTATAAATCCAGTGTGAGTTAAAAATGAAAACGTGGCCATGAACGTGTCCAACCTTCTGCTAAACTGTTAATCCGGCCTTAAAATTGTTGTGTCTACTTGATTATAGTGCCAATAGTTGAAACGGTATTCAGGTTTTGTCTGTCCCTGCAAGGTTAGTTTGTAGGAAAGAGAAATGAGTTAGGCGAGGAGAGTACTGCCATCTATTTGAGCCGTTATTGAGACGGTTTAGAAAAAAACTTATACAGTTTTGTAATTTTTTTAATCTTGTCATTAAGTCAAAAATAACAAAATTTGGTATAAAATATTAAAATACTTTAAGATAGAACTAAAATCCAGCCAACAACAGTTGAAAATGTAAAATCTTATTTATAAAATATATAAAAAAAACAACAAAATTTGGTCTTAAAACATCAGAAAGCACCAAAGTTCATCTATAAACTGTTAAAAAACGTTTTATTCAAGTCTAAAATAGCTATAAAATATCGTCAAAAAGCACTAAAATCTGGTCATAAAATATCATAAAAAGTCAAAATAACTAAAGCCTTAAAACATTAAAATTTTATCAGATAGATTCAAAATCCGGCCAGAAACGCTCAAAAAATCCAAAATATATTTTTAAAATTTTTATAAAATGCCAAAAATAGCATTCTGATCATATATCATCAACATACTGTTGGAAAGCATCAAAAGTGTAAAAATCTTTATAAAATTCTAAAAATAGCAAAACCCGGCATAGAATGTTAAAAACAGCAAAATTCAGCCATAAAGTATAAAAATAGTGTCAAAAAATACCAAAGTTCATTATAACTGTTAAAACCTTCAACATTCTATAAAAATAGCAAAATTTTGTCATAAAATATTAAATTTATAAAATCTTAAAAACCAAGAATAACAAAATCGTTCAGAAAACTTATGTTTACTATAAAATTTACTGTAAAAACGTTGAAATTTTACAAAAAATATACACTTTTTGTTTGAAATTTGCTCATAAAAATAAATATTGCATAATTATAAACCACTTAAAATTTATTAAAATTCTTGTAGTAAGCCCAAATATTGCATAAGATTTCCTTTCCTCCAAATTATATAAAAAAAGCACATACAAATTGCGCTTAAAAACCATTTGTACTATAAAATGTTTAAAAAACATTAAAAAAAGCACACAAAAAAACATTTATTACAGAAAATTCAAGCAAAAAACTCAATTACAATACAATATTTTGTTTGAAAGTCAAACATAAAATTTGTTCAAAAATCACGTTTAGCACATAAACTTTATCAAAATTCATTCAGAAAACTCATTTATAGAACCAAATTTGTTCAAAAATACACAAAATAGACTTTTATAACTTCAATATCATGCAGAAAAATTAATTCTAGCATAAAATTTGCTCAAAATCACAAAAACTTTATTAAAATTCTTTTTCAAAAATCTCAAAAATGCACAGAACAACATTTATTACATAAAAATTGTTCAATTTTTTTACATCAAGTTGCTTCATAAATTGCAAAATTGCACAGAATGAACATTTATAATATTAAAGTTGCTCAGAAAATTTATTTTTAGCATCAAATTTGTTCAAAAATCATGTTTATTATATAATTTTTTTATTAAAATTTACGCATTAAACTTATTTATAGTTTAGAAAACCTCAAAATGATATACATTTGTAAAATTGCACAGAAAAGATGATCATACCTAAAAATTGCACAAAAAAATATTTATTGCATGAAATTTGGTACATAAATAACATAAATATAGTATAAGATTTGTTTAGTAAACTCCAAAATTACAAAGAAAAAATCACAAAAAACTTATTTTTTGCATAAAATTGGTTAAAAAATCATGTTTTATGTAGTAAACATAAAATCGGCCACAAAACTAATTTTTAGCATAAAATTTGTCAAAACTGGCGCAGAAAACCAATTTATAACACAAAATTTACTTTTAAAACCTTAAAATTGCATAGAAAGAAATGTTTGTAAAAATAAAATTGCGCAAAAAAACTCAATTCGAGCATAAAATCGCCCGAAAACACAAAAAAAAAACATAAAATATAATGATTATTAAAGATATTCAAATCAAATTCAGGAATAAATTGATGAAATGTGCAAAATTCACAATTACATCTTAGATTAAGTATTTTTGACAGTTGATCATCTTTTATTGGTTATTTTTTGACAGCTGATATGTAAGGTTTAGTAGTTTTAGACATATTTGATTAAATAAGATCACTTTTTACAGATAATTATAAATTAAGTATTTCTAGAAGAGTTATAAAGGGTTTTCCAATAAGAAGTTTTATTTTGAATAGCAGGCTATTTGGGCAGCTGTCAATTTTGAAGCTGTTATCTATTGATATTTGACAAGTTTACTTGTCAAATGTCAAAAGATAACTACGCCATTATTAAAAATGGAACGATACACGCTTCAACAACGCATTGAAACTATTAAAATTTACTACAAAAATGGTGAAAGTTTTTCAGTCACAATTCGCTAAATTAAAGCACTTTTTGGTCGTCGTAAAGCACTTTCTCGGCCGGCAATAGTAAACCTGGTGGAAAAGTTTGTGATGTGAAGAGTCGAAACCGTGTGCATCGCTCAAGAACACATGAGAATATTGCTGATGTAGCCCGTAGTGTTGAAGAAAACCCAGGTTTGTCGATTTCTCGTCGATCTTGGGAATTAGACATTCCACAAACGACATTACACCGTATTTTGCATAAAGACTTAAGTCTTAAAGCTTTTAAAGTTGAGGTGATCACAATTGACCACCGAGATCTTGTAATTTAACACCTTTAGACTTTTTTCTTTGGAGCCACGTGAAAGATCACAATCGATTCAAGACCTTAAAGATGGAATTCGTGAAGTTATCGAAGACATACAGCCGCAAATGTGCAAATTGGTCATAGAAAATGTCATGAAAAGAATTCGGTACTGCAACCGTAACCGTGGCGGCCATTGGACTGATATCGTTTTTAAATGTTAATGACATACCTTCCTTTTTACAATAAAATAAATATTTATTGATTTTTCTTAAAAAATACCCGTTATTTTTTAATATCAAAAACTTTTATTGGAAAACTCTCTCTCTCTATATATATATATATGGGTAATTCCAATACTTTTCGACCAAACTTAAAAACTGAGTATCTCCAAACTGGCTCAAAATTAAATATGTGATAATAGGTACCAAAAAAACATTTTTCCCAAATTTTCAACTTGTTAAGTCATGATCTTGATTTTTGGGAGTCTCTGAAAGTTCAGAAAAACGCCTAAAAGTCACATTTTTTCGCTAATTTTCATCATTTTTTTTCTCAGCGTAGAAACATTGGAAATATCTCTGCAAAATCTGATTATTTTTGTAATTTCTTGTACTTTAACTTTTTTTTTTTTAATTTAGCCATTTACTATTTTTTCCTTTAGCGTAGGCCGTTGTGAAAATAGCGTAAAATTACAAAACCAGCCCCACATTGAAAATGCTGTAACAAAGTCAAATTTTAATCAAAGTAGGTCTAGTTTAGCTTAATTTGTTTGTTTTGAATTGCTCTTCAAAATTTTGCAAAGTTTTTTCCGATCGAACCAGTAAATCGTGAGATACCACTTTTCAAAGATTAGTAATTTGGTCAAAAATGCTCATTTTTGTATACATTGAAACCGTTGTAACTTTTTTCTACCTAAATTTTTTTTGCTGAAATTTTCAGTAAACCTTTCTCATATACAACTAAAACATCTCATAAAGTTTGGTTTTTGGGAATGAAAATGGGCTCAAGCTACAGAATTTTCAAAATTTGTAAAAACAACGTTTTATACGTTAATAACCTGGTAATAATTTTTACTTACACTTTTATTTTTGCAAAAAACTACATTTTATTCCATTTGTTTAAATATATTATAGATTAAAAATGTGTTTTTAATAGAAAATATATATTTTTATATACATACATATATAGATATATTTTTATTTTTATTTTTATTGTACTTGGAAGACAAATACATAATTTTTGCTAAAATCATATCATGAACGGCTTAATTCTAAATTTTATGAGAAAGCACCCCAAAAAATACACAGGGTGTTTCCTAACTGTAGGCAAAAATAAAACTTTAAGTCTTTTTTTTTTATTTCATACAGAAAATCTAAATATCTTTTTTGTCTATCTCGCTTTGTTTTAGAGATAATTGAAAAATACACATTATAAAAAAAAACATTTGTAACAATGGTAATAACAAACAGAATAATATTACATATTTTAATAAGTGGACAAATGATGTCTGAGATTGATTGCCAAGAGCTACTTGTAACTCTTCCGTTTCAGATATCCAACAATAATTGCCAAACTAGACAATTTCCATTATTTAGAGAATCTATACATTCTACCAACTATGGATTCAATCATCTATTGGCAGAATGTGTAGAATTGCAAATAGCTTTTTTAATAACATCGATTTGTTTTGCGTTTTTAATGTACATTTAAGAACCAATTAAAATGTGTTAATAAATAATTTTATATTTTGTTTTTATATGTATATTTTAAGTGTTTATTTTGTATTTTTTATGTTCATTGTCTAGTTTTAAATATTACACATTGTTTGTATTATTCATCATTATTTATGTGCAGGATGATGTAGATGTAAATGGTTTTTTTTATATTCCGTTAGTAAAGAATTATTAAAGTTCTCAAAATGACTACCATGAGCGTTGATGCAAGCTTGTTTTTCTAGCAAAAAAAAACAAACAAAACAGCATTACTTTAACAATTGTGCGTTGTTGCATGCTTTTGATACTTGTCAAAATTGTTTTATTTGGTTCGGTTAGTAAAATTTGTAAAAAATGCTGTTCAACAACAGAGAATACACATGTCATTTCTTATAAGCATAATTTCTTAAAAACCAGATGTAAAATTTGTTGGATAACAATGTCCCTCTTGCTTAACGTATCAGAGTGTGGTACCAGTACGATGGAGCACCCCCCCCCCCCCCCCATGTTGGGCGATATGTAGTTTGGTGACTTAACGATAATTTTAAGAATAGATGGATTAGTAGAAGAGGTCCAGTGAACTGACCTGCAAGATCTTCTGATCTAAATCTATTGAACGTTTAGGTGACACATGAAACAATTGGTTTATGGAAAGCCAATAATCAACGTGGAGCAGCTACAATAGAGAATTGCAAATGCTGCATTGCAAATTCAAAACATAACAGGTTTTGAAACAGTTTATCATGTTTTTTTTAGTGTGTTGTCAAGCTTGCATCAACGCTCATGGCAGTCATTTTGAGAACTTATTAAAATATGTAATATTGTTTTGTATGTTGATAACATTGTTATAAATGTTCTTTTTACTTAAATTTTTTTAAATAAAAAGTTTTCTAAATAATGTGTATTTTTAAATTATCTCGAAAACAACAAAGCGAGATAGACAAAAGAGATATTTATATTTTCTGTTTGAAATTAGAAAAAGAACCTCCAGTTAGGAAACGCCCTGTGTATTTTTTGGCTTTGTCATAAAATTTAGAATTAAGGCGTCCATGATATGATTTTAGCAAAAATTATGTAGTTGTTTTACAGGTACAATAAAAATAAAATTTAAAAAAAACCTATATTTATAAAATATACATTTTCTATTAAAAACACATTTTTAATCTAAGATATGTTGAAACCAATGCAATAATAGTTTTTTTGCAAAAATATAAGCGTAAGAAAAAATTATTAACGTATAAAACGTTGTTTTTTTACAAATTTTGAAAGCTCTGTAGCTTAGGCCCATTTTTATTCCCAAAAACCAAACTTCAAGAGATGTTTTAGCTATATATGAGGAAGGTTTACTGAAAATTTCAGCAAAAAAAATTTAGGTAGAAAAAAGTTACAACGGTTTCAATGTATACAAAATGAGCATTTTTGACCAAATTACTAATCTTTGAAAAGTAGTATCTCACGATTTACTAGTTTGATCAAAAAAAACTTTGCAAAATTTTAAATAACAATTCAAAACAAACAAATTAAGCTAAACTAGACCTAATTTGATAAAAATTTGACTTTGTTACGGCATTTTCAATGTGGAGCTGGTTTTGTAATTTTAGGTTATTTTCACAACGGCCTACGCTAAAGAAAATAAATAATGGCTACATTAAAAAAAAAACAAGTTAAAGTACAAGAAATTACAAAAAAATCAGACCTTGCAGAGCTTTTTCCAATGTTTCTACGCTGAGAAAAAAAATGTTGAAAATTAGCGAAAAAATGTGATTTTTAGGCGTTTTTCTGAACTTTGAGAGACTCCCAAAAATCAAGATCATGACTTATAAAGTTGAAAATTTGGGAAATATGTTTTTTTGATATCTACTATCACATATTTAATTTTGAGCCAGTTTGGAGATACTCAGTTTTTAAGTTTGGTCGAAAAGTAATGGAATTACCCATATATATATATACAACATATATAACATCTTATATTCATTTTTACTTGTCACCCTGTAAAACTTGAATTTTTAAGTTGTTTATAATTGAGTATATATAATATATAATTTTTATTCATTATTTTAAAGTAGAATAGTTTAAAGATTTCATTTTGTAATATAAATTATAAGTGTTGCAATACAAATCCAAAATGTTGCAATACATTGCATTATATTGTGCGCAGTTGATAATACATATGAGTATGAGTAGTCGGTTAGTCACATTAAAACAAGATTTAAATTTTAAATCAGCAAATCATGTATAACTTTTACATTACCACACACTTATTAATAAATTATCAACATGTCTATTCATTAATAATAAGTTATTTTTAATTATATTGAAGAGAAAAAAAAAGTACGGTATTAATTATAATAATAATAATAAAGATATTTTACTTTGAGATAAATTTGAAATAAAATAGATTTTTTGCTGCAAAATATATATCCTTTAAAGCAATGAGTATATGTTTTTTTTAAATAATAATTTATGAAGCGTGGTTTACGTTTAGTAGTAATAGAAAGAAATAAGTTAACAACAAAAATAATAAGTGAATGACTAGAGTTTCCTAAAGCAGCATTAACAAAAGTTGTTGAAAGATACAAATTAGTTCACCAAAAGATCCATTAGGAGAAAATTGCTTTATTTGCAAAACGGTATATTCCTATTACTAAAGTAGTTTTATCGGGTAGATTTAGTTTAGTGTCTTGAATTTCGTACGTTGTCGGTTTAAAATATGTTTGTTGTTAGTGGATGTAGGTACAAATACTCTGTTGGATAGTAACTAAATGTTTGAGATGATAACCGAAATCTACTAGATTAAAGCAATCTAGATCTTTATTGTTTACCTTAGTTTCAATGAAAAAAAGTATATAGAGTATACTATGTTTAATATGCTAATGAACAAAATTTAAATTCTATTTTTAGACCACAAATATTAGAAAAATTAACTTTTAAACCATAAACTAAGTCAATGTTTGGATTATTAAAAGACTAGGAAATGTTCCGTCAGTTACTCGTATCATTCCTTCATTATTTCTAAAAGTAATGCCAAGTCTTTGTATATTTGAGACTTTACAAGTGCTCTTCACCAGTGCTTTCTTTGTTAGACTGCCCCCCTCAGAATTTAAGGAATTGTCAGTAACTATATTTAAGTTTTTATAGATTATTAAATCAAGATCTTCATTGTTTTAAACCTCTAGTCTAGTCGTCAATTGAAATCAAATAAGTTGGGGTAAAGAACAAAAAGGATTAAAAAATAGACAATATTTTTTTAGAAGGTTTTCTTTCTTTATGTAGATACAATAAGTAGAAATAAGGTATTTTAGATACGGGACATGGGAGTTGGGTACACAAGGACACTACTTCTTAAAAACTGAATTTGTCCACTGATTTCAAATCAATACGATGTAAAGGATTTCAGATTTAAACTTTCTTCAATCAAAAAACAAATTTTTAATTTAGGCTTTTGTTTTTGTGGAGTAGTATAACAATTAAAAACACTTTTTAAAAGTATGAGAAAAAAAAAACGTAATTTTGAGCTAATAGTAGTGTTATGCAAAAGCCTACTCCTTCTACAAGTTTTGAGATAAAAATTTGCGCATAGTGTCATTTAAAAGAAAAAGAATAAATCCACAATTTTAATTGCATAGTTGTTGGGTAGATCGAGTAGTTTAACAACTATGTTACAGGTCCGAACCCGGACAAAAAAAGAATCCAAAAGCAAGGTTAACGCCCTACCCAAGATAAAAAAAACAAGTTCACAAAACCAATAAGCAAAGTTAAGATTTAAAGAAAAGACACATAATAAAAATGAAAAACGACTTTTAATTAATAACACATATTTTAATCACTACATACAACACAAAATTACTTGGTCAGATACAAAAAAAAAAACGTAATTCCATGATTGACTATATTATAACAAACCCAAACATATAAGAGATGAGTGTGACCATGGAAAAGATACTAGAAAAGAATTATTTATGAATAAGAAACAGACTGAACTAAGAAATAGACAACATCAAGAAAGAACTCTGAGAATAAAATAATAGAAAGTTTGAAAAATGATAAGGAGAGAAAGAAGACATGAACAAGTTCATAATCATCAACGATATTATAGAAGAACAATGTACATAATAACAAGGATAAAAGGGTACAAATAACACGAGAAGAAATAAACAATAAAAATAAGATAGAATCTACAACAAACTAAAAAATAAAATATAGAAAAACAACACTGCACAAACTGTTTTTTTACGTTGCCAGAATATCATGTTTTTAAAAAGTTTTAGTAGCAAAACTCTTTAAACACATAATAAAAACAGACAAGATGAAAAGACAGTCTGTTACTGCCAATATTTAAAAAAGGAAAAAGAAGAAACTAGAAAACTATAAGGATATTAGTTTACTAAATAGCACTCTAAAGTAACTAACGGCTTTAATAAAAAACAAATTAGAAAAACCAACAGATATAACAGAAGCAAGTTTCTAAATAAACATTGAAAACAGATACAACCTTAATAATAGTTAAGTATTCAAAATAAAATAATTAAAAAGGAACATTTATTAATCTATTACAATCTAATACAAATAAAATTAATAAACCGAAGAAAATTAATAAAATAATTAATAAATAAAACAAAAATCGACCCGCATTTTAAGAAAACCAGGAATTTTCTGTTTCTTTATTTTTAATTAAACACATAAAATGGCAAAAACTAGAAATGCAAACAATATTAACAAAATAGAAGATTCAAGTGAAAGCGAAGAAGGAACAACAAATAAAGATATTATGAAAACTTTAAAAGACCTAACAAAATTGGTAAAATACATGAGAAATAAATTCGAAAAAGTTTTGAAAGAAAACAGTTAAAAAAAGCACAAAAATCAAATAAATTATAAAAAAAAAGAGTCGAAATTTTAGAAATAATAAATACAATAAACAAAAAAAGCCCAATAATAATTGTATTCAAAAACAAAGAAGAAAATATACTAAAAACTCGAAAAACAATTAGATCAATCACTACATTAGGATGCAAACTAAAAGCAAAAGCCAATGAAATATATATAAATAAACAACTAACAGCACAATCAAATATGCTGTTTTATAAAGCAAGAGAACGAAAAAAGGAGCTTAAATACAAATACCTGTAGACTCAAGATGGAAATATATACATAAGAAAAACAGAAACAAGTATAAAAATTAAAATTAAAAACCTTTCCGATATAGAAAGTTTACAATAAAAAAAAATTAAACTAAATAAATAAATACAAAACTGAAATGTATACTATATATCTGCACACCGCAAAAAGTGTAAAAAACAAATATCACGAAATTGAACTTATATGTACCTACCATACACAATAATTCTACAATAATCGCTATAACGGAAACTTGGCATCTATAAAATACTACACAAGAAAGAATCCAGATCTAAATGGAAAAAATACCATATTAGATCATGTTATTACAAACAACAAACAGGAAATAAAAGAATTAAAAATATCACCTTCAAACATATCGGATCACTGTGAATTAATAACCAAAATAAAAACAAAAAACAAAAAACCAAACAAATATATCAGTATTTTGAGCACACACTCACAGATTATCAAAAAATAACAAAAGATATCAACAACATAGACACAAAAGATATGAATCATTTTCAAGAACTATCAAAAAAACTGCAAGCAATTATAAAAAAACAACCAAACCAAAATAAGAATTAAACAAACAGAAAAAAGCCCATGGATCAACAAAGAAGTGTTGAACAATATTGAAAAAAGTAACAAACTATAAAAAATCACCTTGAATATCCAAATAATGAAACAACTTGAAATGAATATTACAAACAGAAGAAAAAAAACTACAATCATCATAAAGAATACTAAAATGTTATACTATAAAAGAAAATTCTTAATTAATAAAAATAATCCCACAAAAAAATATGGAAAATAATAAACAAACAACTTAACAAAAAAACTCCAAAAGAAAACAACATTGAAGAATTAGTAAAACAAGTTGAAAAAAGAACTAAGGAACCGATAGAAATATACAGATAGTAAAAAAAAAAAATATTATAGAATACAATAAACCTGCATATATCAATGCTGCCAAATCTGCATAGATGCCAAAAAATGATTTTTTCTTATTAACAGCTTCGTATAAAATTTTGTTAACAGTTCCAGTTGCATATCCGTAAAAAACGCCATTAGTTTTTACACTTATACTAAACTCATTTGACACAAACGGCAGTCGTCCATATATTTAAGTCAAACTTAACAGAAATTACAATTAAAAATTGTTTTTTTATTTAAGCATAATAATGCAGTGATAGTTGTATATTAAAAAAATATGTATTTAGTTTTTTCTCTCCTGTCAAACGTACTAAAAGGCGTTTATGCAAACAATCTGCAAAAGCAACTCTACACATTCAAAACTACAGAAAAAACGTACAATCTGTCAATATACACACACAAAAAAACAAAATGCATAGTGATTTGAAAGGACTTACAAAGATGCAAATTAAACAGGTGAAGTCATTTAACTACCTTAGAATTAATATTACTAGTAATAGAAATATATCAAAAGAAGTAAAAAAACAAACAACAAAAACATTGAAAGTTATTAGCTGCTTAAAAGAATACATATAATAAGAATATCTTTGCCCTTTGTTTCCGTATATATTTTCAATTATTTGTATGTCTTTGTCGTCAAGTCCAAAAAGTTATGAAAGCAAATTTTAAACAATAAAGAAAGAAAAAGAGCAGTATAAACTCGCTCAAAGGACACACAGAAAGTAAGAACTCGCATCGACAAAACTCGATAGCAAGTAGAAAAAAAAAACCGGAACGGTCCGTAAAAAAAGATAGTAACTATTGGCAAATCCAGATAACAACACCAACAGACCTAGTCCCCGGTTAACTTAACAACTAGAGGCAACCCCGACCAAAGCAAAAGAAAGTAAAATAAAAAGGAACATTTATGTGACAAAAACACTCAAAACAAAAAAATTCAAGCAAGTACTTTAAAATCCGCGAGCAGCCTAGACCGTCTTGGTAAGCAGATACAAAAAGATAACCAAGTTGTGTTCTAGCTGTACACTAGCTGCTTTCTATGTTCTTAAAAACAAAGACAAACTGGATTATGTGCCAAAGTCGGTAAAAAAAACAAAAAAAACAGAAGGTTTTTTACAACTTTGTAATAATTGGCGTTCAACAAAAAGAAACCAGGTTGTGTACCTGGAATTAAAAAAATGTTTTTCTTAAGGTCCTGTAGTTGTGAGCTTGTTGCTCTTTACGTTCTCAAACACAAAAACAAAAACCCGGTTGTATACCTAGTAAACGAAATAAAAGTGATTGGTAGCGGGCAAGCTTTACTCGGTTGAAGTTAAGTAAACTTGTTACTTATTACTGGTAAAAACCTGCAGGTAATAACATCTAAATAAATCAAAAATTAATAAATTTGATTATTACTCAAACAATAGAATTGTTAACTCTGTAATATCAGATTCTATAATAAACTTTAAATTTTTTGTGAACACATAAATCTGGGACAATATTAATTATTTTACATACATCTGATTTTATTTTATTTTATTAACCTACTATTTGGATTAAAGATTAAAGAATGTATCAACACATCAATCCAATCATCGGAGTACCAACATTTACATAAAAAATAATGTTTTTTAATAAAGTTAATTTATTTCTTCCTGAAGATCAAAATCTAGCGATATTGGCAGCAACGCAACAATCTAATTATCACAAAAACGAGCATTTAATCGAGTTTTTACTACTTTTGCTTTCAACAAAAACAACGATATATTAAACTTTTTATTAGTATTATTTGGTATTACGCAAGAAAACAATCAAAATACAGAACACGAGTTGATTTTTCACAATGTCATTGTCAATTCAAAACAGAATTTTGTAACAAAAATAAAATCTCGAGATTATCTAGATCTTTTTATTTTTGTCATGTTGTAATTACGTGTTGATCCATTAGTATTAGATTGTTTACTGATATAGTCGAGTGGTCTCGACTTTATTTCGTCAATTAATCGGATTAGATCTAATGATAATTAATAACATTAGCATTTAAAAAGCTTATTGTTCGATTTGATTTAATTACTAATAGGAATCAATTAGGTTAATCTATCGGCACTATAATTTGATTTTAATTATGATCAATTTTAACAAAATAAAATGCAAAGATAAACAACAATTAATTTATTCTTATTAAATATGGATGATAACTATCTAAATTAATTATAATAACATAATTTGTAACTACAATGTTGCAAATTACTATATTCTAATAGCTTCTTGTTTGTTTATTGTATATTTAAATTTCAACTCGAATTTTGTTACAATCTTAAACATTCTATAATATTAACTCAAAATATTATGAATATAATTATTGTAAAGTTTCAATTGGGTCATGTTATTCATACAGAAGATAAAATCAATAAACGAGTGGAATCTCAATATTTTTTTGTTTCCTCTCAATGCAAGCATCGGTTGTTTTGTTCAAACGGTGTCAAGAGTTTATCTGAGTTATGTATTTGCGTACTTACTGTAGAGTTATCAAAATATTTGACGAATATGGATCGATCGGCTATCGACTCGCAGACAACGGCGATCGGATAAAAAGATGCTAATGCTAATCCATGTAATGCGAAAATCATCCATAGTAAAAAGATGGATACGTAAACAGCGTTCTATAAAGAAAAAAATAATCAACTTAAATAAAAATATATGGTTTTACTATATAATCAAGTGTTACGTCACAAAACATATAATTCATGTAATTAAGAAAGCTTTACTTTACTATATAATGCAACTCATAATCTTAATAACAGACTATGAAAAGTATTTATTATAAATTTACATTACTTGAAGTATGAAGATTGGTGATTTGGTTAATGTCCATTCTGTAGTGCTCAATTTTCTAATTTCCGCAACAGAGCAAATTGATCCAATAAGCACCAGCATCACAAATATGAAAACATATATGGCTGGCAAGTAGAGTGACCATTGTACGATGTCGATGACTCTAACACTAAAAAAATATAGTTAAAAGCATTTTAATGTGTTTGTTGCAACAAAACACTCTATTCAGAATAAAAAACAAAGTATTTTTTATATTTACCAATAATAATAACTATAAATAACCCTATTAAAAAACATATAGTCTTTAACTTTAAAACTTCATTGTTTCTATTTGAATAGTAACAATGCCATCTAAAACAGTCGCAAACCTAAAAAAATCTTTTTACCCTTAAAATAATCCAAACCAATCATGTATATTTGAAATAACTTGTAATGCAATTTTGTAAATATATATGGCCAGACTAGAAAAAAGGCTTAAATTTCAATTATTTCTGTGGATACATTAGAGATATCTCAAAGCGTAGTGCATCGCACATTCTGAAAATTTCAGGGTATCTTTCCCACATATGAAAGTGGGTGGATGGGTGGGCCACTTATATCTAAATTATTGATTTGTTACCTTGTTTTAGAGTGGACCATTTGCTCACCCAAGTGTCCGTTATTAAGAAATTGAATGTTTGTCTTCTATGCGGGCGTCAAAAGTAATTTTACCACAAGAGATGGTTGTGATCTAACCTCTTGCCAACTAACGCTTGGGTGGGTGGGTGGACTATTCCTATCCAAATTATTGACTTGTTACTTTGTTCTGGAGTAGCCTACTTACCCACCCAAGTGTCAATATAAAGGAATTGAATGTTTGTCTTCTATGCGGACGTCAGAAATCATTTTGTCACAAGAGAAGGTTGTGATCCAACCTTTTGACAACTAACGCTTGTTTGGGTGGGCCATTATTTTTTAAATTATGGACTATCTTGTTCTGGAGTAGCCTACCCAAGTGATCGTCATTAAGAAATTGAATGTTTGTTTTTTATGCGGACGTCAGAAGTCATTTTGTTACAAGAGAAAGTTATGATTCAACCTATTGATAACTAACACTTGGGCGGGAGGGTAGGCCACTTCTAACCAAATTGTTGACTTGTTACTTTGTTCTGGAGTTGCTCAAGCACTTACCCAAGTGTTTGTCATTAAGGAATTGAATGTTTGTTTTCTAAGCGGACGTCAGAATTTATTTTACTACAAGAGGAAGTTGTGTTCCAACTTCTTGACAACTAACATTTGGGTGGGTGGGTGGGCCACTCCTATCCAAATTATTGACTCGTTACTTTGTTTTAGATTCTTCCACCCAAGGGTTAGTTACCAAGAGATTTATTGTTAAACAATTTTCTCAGTTTTTAATCCAAACACACAAGAAGTGGGACAAACAATAGATTCATTGATGACTAACACTTGGGCGGGTGGGTATGCCACAGTACAAAAAGTTATTTGCTCACAAAGAAAATTAAAAACTATTTTCCCACCTTAATGCGGTTTATTTAATACTTTTAAACACAAAACAAAGAAAACTCGAGTTTTGTAAGTCAAATTGAACGTTTTTTTGCTGAACACAGAAACGCAGACTAATCTCTGGTATTCAAAACAAAAAACCAAAAATATGTAAATTACCTTTTGGCAACAATCACTTTTTTTTTACATACAACTACTAAATAAAATGTTGCATCTAAAAGTATCTACATTTTGCCAAAACAGACAGAAAAATTTTTTTAGTTCCCACGCAACATTTCTTCCCAAAAAATCAAGGAAATTTAAGACCGAGGACATTGAACCGATTATTTATTAAAACAGAAAAGATACAGGTGCACGTGTACCTTTTTTATTTTAAGCAAAACAAACATCTCATAGACATTTAATAAATAAGTTATTTATAAGTAGCAATTAATGAGGTAAGTAGTAGTCTATATTCTACTTTATTCCTATTAAACAATGTAATTTTTAGTATTTTTCTAGGCTTGCTTCTTCTTTGTCTAACATGGTAATGGTTGTATTGACTAATCTTCTTTCAGGTTGTGCATAACTCTCTCTATGGTACCGCGTCAGTTTTGTCGGTTGTTAGCTCTGCGGGTTGCTCTCCCCAAGTTCAGATCCGTCACTTGTGATATTATATCAGTCTATCAAGTAGGGAAGCGCCCGCGCTTACGTTTGCTTTTGAGTTTGCCTTTGATTTCTATGTTGTCGTGGCGTGTGATATGTCTAACAAATTTTAGGATACTCGCATACGTCATACTTAAAAGTTGCTGCTTTGGTTTAATTTCGGCCAGAACCGAGATATTTGTGCGTCTGGCATCGATTCGTCGTCTATCGGCAGCTTCAATGACCCATGTTTTGAAAACATACGTAAAGACAAGAATCACTAGAGCTCTTGTTAGCGCAATTTTAGTTGTTTCGGTTATATTTTGGTTTTTCCATAGCTTGGTAAGTTGAGCCATTGTGGAGCGTGTTATTTTAAAAACGCTTCTTATCTCAAACTTGCAGGAGCCGGATCTGTGGATTGTTGCGCTAGTTTCCAACTTGAGCAAGGTGTTGCAGATGTTCTGTCTCTCGATCGACAATCATGATCTTGGTTTTGTTGTAATTTATGTCCAACCCATATTCCCTGCTTATTGCTTTAAGTCTATTGAGTAAGGCTGTAAGTTCTTCAGCGGTATTGGCTATCAATAGGGTAACGTCAGCAAATTGCAGATTGGAAAACTTTTTTCCGCTAACTTTCACACTCCCATTCCAGTTTGCAGAACCTGCCGCATCACATACTCACTGTAAATATTATACAGTAGTTGAGTCAGTATACAGCCTTGTCGTACACCCTTTTGAACTTTGAATTTTTTTGAATCGACGTTATCAGTCCTCACAACGGCTGTTCTCTTTTCATATAGTGCTCAAATTAGGTTGGTTAAGTGCATTGGTAGTCCTATTTTCTTCAGAACAAGCCATAGTTTTGCCCATTGTACATTATCAAATGCTTTGGCGTAATCTACAAAGCATAGATACATGAGAACATTGTATTTGCGTGCTTTTTTAATGAGTTGTCTTGCATTAAGAGTCTGTTCTCTGGTATCGCGTCCTTTAGCAAAGCCAGTCTTCTCTGGAGCGATTTGATGTCATAGAAATGCGTTCAGTCGTGCTTGTATAATTCTTCCTCGTCGTCGCCAGTATGCGTGGTTTCAGTTTTTGTATCATTGGCATATAGAGATTTACAGTAGTCTCTTTATACCTCAGCTATTTTGACCAGCTTCATAACAAGGTTGTATTAGCCCAATCTCGAAATTTGAGTTTGCAAGTTATACAACAAATCTTTGAAAATTTATCTTTTGTGTTATTACTTTCGGCATATCTTTGCAGTTTAATACACATATTCATGTAGTAGGCATTTTTGTCTTGTCTGGAGTTGGTTTGGATGTTCTTGCTGAGCGCGTTGTATTGAGATAAGCTAAAAGTATTGTCTAGACCTTTAGCTTTAAGCACTCTTCTTGATGCAATTAGGTTGAGAGTTTCTGTTGATAGCCATGGCTGTTTTTGGTGAGTTTGTGCGTCTGTGGAATGCTCCACTAAAGATTCTAGCATTGCTTGTTTAAAGTATGTTCATGTAGTTTCAGGGTCTTTGTTCTTGGGAGATTTTGTTTCGAGCTTTGTAATAACGCCGTTGTTAAACTCTGTGTATTTGCTTTTATTTAGTTTTGCAAGTTTTGTAGCTTTTGTTTTTTTGAATTTGTATTGTATAGCGAATTCACACATTAGAAGTTGGTGATCGCTGCCACAGTCAGTTGATGGTAGCGTTTTAGCAGATCTGATGAATGATTTGCAACGCTGACTTATTAAGATGTAATCTATCTGATTTTCATATTTTTCGCATAGTAATTTCCATGTAAAGAGTTTTTGTTTGTGATGGTTGTACATAGTATTTGTAATGGCCAGAGTTATCTATGCTAAACTGAATTAGTCGCTTGCCTCTATCGTTTCGTTCCCCTAGCTAGCTCATACTTTTCAACTACAGAGCGGTTATGATAATCCCTAAACGTGCTACCGACTTTAGCATTGTAATCCTCCAGAAGTAATAACACTTTTTTATTTGGTATTTTCTGGATCAAGGTTTTTACTGTTCTGTAAAATTCTTCTATATCTTTTTCATCGACTTCTGAAAAAATGTCTTTTGCCATTTCAGTAAGTTTCTGAGATACCTGCAATTTTAATTTTGCAACGGTCAAGTTCATCTTCTAGTATGGTTAGTTTTTTTGCCTGGTTTAACCTCCGGACATTCCAAGTGGCTATTCTTGATTTTGTTTGGTCGTAGCGTTGTTGTTTTGTCCTAGTGGCATATTTTTCAGGCGACGCCCAGGGATCCACGCCCTCATAGCCAGTCGTCAATTTCACACTGTTTGCCTGGGCGCATAACAGCGCCGGAAATGTAGTGTGGTAGTTTTTTATTGCTTTCCACACCGCAAAGATAAAGCCCTAGTAACTGTTAGAGTAACACTCTTACCTGTCCAGTGAAAAGTTCTTAGGGAAATCGTTTCTCGATGTTCTCAACCTAGTAGATACTAATAGCACCGCTGCCTACCATTAGAGTTCACCATATCTGGCTACCTTAACTTAGTTAAGGTCAATGCAGACCTGCAGCTTACTATAATTCCAGATCTATACCAGACCGCTCTTACCCCCCCCCCCCCCCCTCCCCTGTCTGGTTTCTCTTCTTCAGATACCAATAAAGTTAAAAACAATACTGAAGCTGCATCTTATGTTACTTCACAACCTATCATCAGACTTAAACATTAAAATTATCTATAATTTATACAGAAGAGCTAATAAAGAAAAAGGTATAAAATTTCTGTCTTGAGTTTAACCTACAATTTTATTGCTTCTATTCTGACGCCTGCACCCTATGTGATTTATATCAGAATATTTTAGACCAGAATTCAGCTAACACTTCATCAAAGTTGATCCAAAAACACAATAAACATAAAAAAAGAGACATAGAAAAAAACAGAAATTTGTAAATACTGTTATTGTATGATTTGATCTTTAACTCAAAATGTTTTATTTAAAGCAGCTGTGGACATACAACTTTTGTATCTACGACTTAATAAAGAACAAATCTTACATGTTTGTTTGATCAAAGAACGTTGCTTTAAGAAGTTCTAAAAAAATAAGATTTTCTTTAATTCAGTTTATAAAGTCTCCGTTTCCAAACATAACCAAAGAGCAAAATAAAAATAGAAACATAAGCAAACTTTTTATGTCAAATGTACAGTAACCACAAATCAGCGTGGCTCATGAGATGTGTGAAATGTAAGCGCAAATAAAAGATGCTAAAACAAGCAAAGTCATCACTCAAAAATCACAAAATAAAAACTATTTTGACAAAATTTAGGTGACAAAACAAACTTTTTTTTAAATATATCTGAAATTTTTTTCAATTTTATTTTTCAATTGTTGCGCAATGTCAAATTAATGATCTTGGTCGGAAAATTAAAACAATGACTTGTTTGCTCTGCTTTGCTTCTACAAAAAACAATGTGGAACGACGGTGTCAGTTTGGTATGAAAACTAGTATTCTATTAACTGTCAGGCGCAAAGTTGGTTGATGTTAGCAAAAAAATGGAATCCGCTTTTGGCATCTAAAAACTCAATACCGACTATAAATTAACAAAAATTAAAAGCTCACCTACCCCTAACTAAATTGCATTCCCAAAGCAATCTTTGGACGTTGCTAGCTTTAAAATAAACTTAAATTTGCGGCTTTCAAATGGGCAAAGAATAAAAAACTGTACCCCGGATGTCAATTGTTGCATTCTGGAAACAATGTTTGTGCAGTTTCTGTTAAAAGCGTGTCATAAAACTGTAGATTAAACGTAATTTAAAAATAATAAAATGCAGATATTTTGAAAACAGCAAAAACAGAACTTACAGCCAAACTTTATTTTTGGTACCAAAACCGACGTAAGCTTCTGCCCAGTTCAAAAACATTGTTAAACTTTTACAGAAAGATTTTTTTTTTCAAAACGTAAAATTTTCCAAAATAAAACAAAACATTTGGTTTTTTACAACTTTTACGACATCTCTAAAACAAAAGCGGTGCTAACAGCGTTTTACCGCAACTAAGAACTTCTAAATTAAGGTTTAAAACTTTCTGAATTTTTGAGAATAGTCAATGTCCAAATAAAAAAAAAACAAAATCTTGCTAAAAGTTGTAGCAAAATTTCTTTTTTGTCAAGAACCTTGTTGACAATGCACTAAAAAAAAGTATCCAGTGCGTTAGCAAGTGTAAACTACGATAAACGTAAACCACTATTTAAAATGCTGGTAAAAAATTAAACACTAATAAAGTTAATTGCCCAAGGTCCCAAAAAAGGAAGTTAATCTATCGTTTTGATAACTGACACTTGGGTAGATGGGTCATTCCAGTTCCAAACTTTTGATAACTAACACTCCCATTCGCCCACTCAAGTGTTTGTCATCAAGAAATTACGAGTTTGTTTTTCTTGAAAATATCAGAAGTCATTTTGTCACTTGGGTGGATAAACAACTCTAGTTTAAACAGACGCCGAAAGTCACTTTTACATAAGATTAATAAGATAAGATAACTTGAGTGCGTAGGTGAGACACTTAATAATAATCATGCTTTAAAGTATCTCATTTAAAGTGTTTGTTACTAAGATGTTAGATTTAATTCTTTCTAAAAACGTGAGTAGTTAGTTTGTCACAAGAGCAGATAGAGATATCCAATCTCTTAATGACTAATAGTGTCCCACCCACCCGCCCAAGTGTTTATCATCAAGAGATTAGAAGTTTGTCTCTTTTGAAAACGTCAGAAGTTAGTTATCACAAAAAAGGATAGTAATTCAACCTTTTAATGGCTGACACTAAAGTTGAATGTTTAAACTACTTGATAGAATTGTGCTTTCTAGAGTCCTACCCACTTACTCAAATGTTTGTTAACGCCTATTTTTGGTTTTTGCTACACTGTCCCGACACCTGCTGCATCAAAAAGAAGTAGTAAGTAGAGACGTAGTCTGTTCGACAAATTGACAAAACTTTTTTTTTTTTGGTGCCTAGTCTCAAAAATTGTCATGCGCACAATAAACAAAAATGTATAAAATGTCAAAGTCATATCTAAGAAATCGGATGCAAGGATCAAATAAATAAATTCAACTTTTTTCTCTAAAAATTAAATTTTCTACTAATTGCTCAAGAGAAACCATGCCCCCCTCAGACTCAGTGTTTCCCCTTCCACCAACATGGTTCAGATGGGGTCACTCGAGCGTTCACCAACTCAACCAAGTAGCGGACCACATTGTCGAAAGTTTCAGACAAAAAAAGACAACGGAGTAGTCTTTTTAGACGTCAAAAAAGCCTTTGAAAAGAAAGTCTGGCACAAGGGTCTGCTTCTAAAGCTAATCGGTCAACAATTTCCTCTGCGAATTATAAGGCTGCTAAAACGCAGAAGTCTGGCAGTCAAACTTGAAAACTACATCTCTACCTCAAGGCAGATCCTCCATTCTCTTGCCGCACCTTTTTGCACGGGATAAAAATGACTCAATATGCTGACGACACAGCACTTATCACTCCTCTACAAAAAACCACCTCCTATCTAAAAGATTCAAAGTGAACCCAGAAAAAAGCAAGGCTGTTTTCTTCAAACAGCGTTGGTGACCTTTAATGATGTTTCCAGACCGTGGTCGAACACTGCCAAGTATCTTGAGTTAATCTTTGATAAGAGATTTTAATATAAGCCTCATATAC
Source organism: Tachinus rufipes (assembly GCA_963932245.1). Taxonomy (NCBI): domain Eukaryota; kingdom Metazoa; phylum Arthropoda; class Insecta; order Coleoptera; family Staphylinidae; genus Tachinus; species Tachinus rufipes. The sequence goes on from OZ010749.1 coordinate 60,987,337, forward strand.
AATCTCTACTAAACAAAGGTAACATAGCAAAAACTCTACTAGGCCAGATGTTACGTCGAAATAGCGACATGTTTTTTTGAAACAAAACCTGGTTCTACACCTCAACTATCAGACCGATAACCATGAAGCGCTTCCCCCGTTTGGGCAACAGCTGCAAATTGCCACCTCAATTGTCTGAGGCCCTCTAAAGCAAGACTTAGAAGATAAAATGTGGAAATTTGGACCAAACTTGAGATTCTTTTACTACGACAACACATTGAATCTTTAGCCAAAAAGTACTTCAAAAACCTCGCGGTTCACTTTAATCCTGATCTGGCAAAACTTGCCAAACCAGATCGGAAAGAATTTATCTACAAACGACCAGTGAACTCAATAGTAGCCGAGTTACTTCTAACGTAAGTGGGTAAAAGCACATCCAAAACAAAATCCAAAACCTAGCCTATAGAGCGATCTTCTAAAAACACCTCCTACATACACATCTCTAACCGGAAAGTGCATGAACCGAAATGTTTTGAACTTTCAGGCAATTCCAAGATTAGGTGGAGTTTAGTAAGTAAACGCCCTCAGAAAAGTAAAACATGTCCTGGGAACAAAAGTCTTTAGAAGATTTCTCACCTACACCACACACAAAAAAAAAACTCAGTAAAAGAATACAATAACTGAAATAAAAAAATTGTACAAAAACCAAAATAATAACTAAACCCGGAATTCAAAGTAGTAATCCAACATCGCAAAAAATATATGGCAACGGTATCAGAATTTTGTCAGAATCAAATCTATTATACTACGCCTTGTAAAAACGATGCGTTTTAATTTGTTTTTAATCTGACTGAGCGCTGAATTTTGGAAAGCCTGGAGCAGGTAGGTTATCTGCCGGCTGATAAATAACGGCGGAGTTTGTATAAGAAAGCCAAAAACGTCTTATTTGTCTTGACTTGATTTTTTTGTTTTGTCGCCAAAAAATTATTGCAGTGTTTTAAAATTGAAACTACTTGATTTTTTTTTTAATTTTTTTTAATTTCCTGAGAGCATCTACCAAACAAGATTATTGGTAAAAAGCTGGATAAAATGCATGGAGACATTTTGCAGAGAAACTTACAATGTATTAATTAAAAAATCTTTTACAGATCTACTAAAACAGGAGACCAGGTACCCAGGACTGCGCCAAAATTTTGGCCCGATTGGACCACAAAAAAATGACGTTTTTTCAAAAAACTGTAAAAAAGCCTTTTGCGTAAAATAAGTTTTTTTTAAATCTGTTTCAAACAAATATTAACTTCCCCCCCTCTAAATTTTCTCTCAGAACAGCTCAGTGTAAAGATACAGAACTAACAGTCGTTAAATTCAAACATAAAAATCTATTTTCGTACAAATCCGCTCTATAACATAATTAGTGGTGTTTCATGAGATATCACACAAAGCAATGTTAAAATTAAATATATTTTATCTGCTTATTATAATGTTAAATAATTTTACAATTAAGTAATATTACTTATTTGAAAACAAAAAACTATAAATGATTGTAGTATAAATCATATCATTAACTCGTGTCAGTGTACTCTCACATAATATAATCTAATTTAATTTATAACAATGAAGCAATCACCTTGAGAAGCACGCACTTTGTACAAGTGAATCAATCCGCAGAGTGGATTCGTTGACTGCCTGTAATGGAACCCTCAGTAAATCCAACACATGAGTCACATTGTCAGCGGAAAACGATATCTACATCACGTTAAGAAAATTATTAATCATACTATTACGCAATTTCATAACTCACGCTTCCCATTTCAGACAAATATAATCTTTGCTTGCTTAATTGTTTCATTGAAGATTGCTTGAAACATTTTTCAATCATATTGGGATAATTTACTGAGGAAATTATATTTTGCAAATGATCAGCAAGTTCTTCCTACAAAATATTTAGTTTATTTAGGAAATAAAAGTTAAATACATTACTTTTAAAATCACAATATTATAATCTGATATTTGGGGTAAATTCGAGCCTGTAATTATTTGTTTGAAGCTATTAAACTCGGTAATATCCATAAATTCTTCTAAAATATCACAATGAATCATAATTTTTGATAAAAATTATAACTTACTGGGTCGATTTAGTACATCCAAAGCATCTTTAATTTGCATAAAAGTGGAATTCAAATGAGGATTCAAATAATCTACAATTATTTGCTTAAATTTTAAAGGAGCTACTTTAATATCCCCTAGAAGACTGTTCAACATTAATTCTCTTTTTGCATTAAACGTAGAAATTTTTGTTTTGATTTCGTTGAGATTATCATTAATAGCATTTATCATTAGCATGAGTGCTGGTGGTAATTCTTCCAGATTGTTGTTTAATAGGTGTACTGTATGGGTATACATTCCAGCTCCAAATCTTAAAATAATGTTAGTAATTTGTTTAATTAGTCAAATATACTTACATTGAACATAGTGAGGATACTATTAGACAAAACGATTCTATACAGAAGCATAATTGATACTTAAATCCGTTAATTGGTGTTACACATTGTTTTCTGGATAATAATAAAGGCAACACTATAAATAAAATCAATTTGTTATGAGAAAGTTTTCAGCATTAGTATCATACTTACCTAATATACATAAGAATATTACAAGTATCAATAAAACAGCATAAGATATTTCTTGTCGTATATCAAGAACGAGATTAAAAGTATTTACTTCTCCAAATGTTAGATAATTTAGAAAATATTCTGTAAAAAATTTTTGGTTGTATTTGGAATTTGTTTTTGCTTATATAAAATACCTTTTAATGTAGAAATTTTTGTGTGAAAGCTTTTTATGTATGATTTAACACTAGGTTTAAAAATGCTTTGAAATTCTAGTGCAAGCTTTGAAGAATTTAAATTGTTCATCGTGATAATGAAACTTCATATTTTGATTGAATTAATTTTGGTTAAGATTTATGCCAAATGAACACAGCAATCTATATTTCATGCAAAGTTAATCAAATTGCATTAGTATAGATCAACAGTAGATATCTACTTATCATAGTAGTTGGTACTATAGTAACCGAAAAACTGCTGCATAAAAAAGTTCAAAATTAAGTCTAATAAAATATCACATCAATGATTTATACCAGATTTTCAAAAAATTAAACCCATTATTCCTCCAGAATGGGCTTGAATTATCTGAAAATCAGAGAAAGGAGTAACTCCCATACCATATATTGGTAAGTTTATTAAAATTATTATGTTTAACAGCCGTTAGAATGTGATTAGTTGCTTTATAAGGAATAGCCAGTTATGGGAAGAATTTCAAATTAATTTTAGAGACAACAAGCGGGCTCTGATATGCACACTGAAAGAAAGTTATAAAATAATGGAAACAAAAATGTGGTAACCCAAAAAGTGGTGCTACACAGAAATGAACCGTGCTGACAAGTGGCGGCGCTAAGTACTATGAACTATAAAGTGTTGAAAAACAATGTATACCTTTATAAATTCAATTTACTTTATTCTATGCGATTGTGCACCCGTTACGCAGTTTTGTTATGTATTAAACCTACGTATAGGGCTTCACGTGGTACATTAGAAATCCATCAGTCTGTGCAGTCACTTGCTGATAGCGTAAAACTTTAATGGTCCTCCTCAATAACTAAGAACACTAATCTGGAGCACGTCGGCCCACTAAAAGTCAATGACTTCTTAGAGGACACTGACGACAACATAGCGTTACGTAGCGTTTGACCTTCTTAAATCAAAGATCTCATAATTGAAAACTTAATCTGCTCTTGGACATAATCAAAAACCACACAAAATCTAACCATTTTCTCCCTGCTCACCAATATAGGTTTCAACGAAACTACTCCGTAGTTCACAAAAAACCGAGTAATTGACCACATTGATAAAAACCTTTGACAAAGCCTGACACAAAAGTTTACTTTTAAAATTGCACATTTATAGAGCTAATAGCTTCATATCTAAACCGCAAAACTTCTTCTTCTTTTTTTTAATGTAGAACTAGTCCTGTTAGTTTCCAACTATTATGCCTCTTGTAATATAGACGTCCAGCTGTCTTTCTATCTTTTGGGCGCTCATCCAAGGGGCCTCCTTGTTGTCGGCTTTTTTGGCTAGTCTGTTATAGCCATTCTTAGTACGTGCTGGTTCCATTCTCGACGTCTTGTTCTTGTCCAACGTACCATATCATAAACTCCGCAATCCCCTTGTATTTTCTCGCTGCGTACTCTGTCCCTGATGCTGAAACCCGATATGATTCAAAAAGTCTTTATTTCTGTTGTTTGTAGACGCCCTTTTGTCTTCTTTGTGTTCGCTCTGGTCTTGACTGCATACGTCATAATTGGCCTAACGCAGGTTTTAAATATGCGGACTTTACCCTTTTTTGCATAAATTTGTTTTGCCATACTATGTCACGTAGACATCTCGCAATTTCCGATGCTTTATTTATTTAGATTTGAGCATCATTATATAGGTCTGCTTTACTGGATAATTCAATGTCTAGGTAGTTAAAGCGCATTACCTGTTCTATAGAACTACCTTCTATAGAAAGTTTGCATCTAATGGGGTCCTTTGATAGCACCATTGCTTTAGTTTTTGCAAAAATATATGTATATTAAATTGTATTGCCTTTGTGTTAAACCTATGAAGCAATCTCTGTAGGTCGTCTTCATCTTCCGCCATGATTATTGCGTCGTCCAAATAACATTGTTTAATCCTCACGCTGACGGGTATTTTGTCAGTCAGTTTTATATTTACTATTCTATTGTCTGTATTTAAAACTCTGATTAGTTTGATGATTTTGGGGTTCACGCCTGTTGTTTTCAAAATATTTTCAACGTCATGTAATTCTATTCCATAAAATGCCTGCGTAAAGTCTACAAAGCAAACAAAAGCTGGTTTGTTGTATTCAATACGTTTCTCTGATATTTGTCTTAAGATGAGTACTGCTTCGATCGTGGATCTGTTTTTGCAAAAGCCTTGTTGTTCCTCGGTCATTTCTATTTGTTCTACAATTTCATCTGCTATGATTTTGGTAAATAGTTTCATGGTTGTGTTGAGTAAGCAAATTTTGCGGTAGTTGTTGGGTCGCTCTTGGTTCCTTTTTTGAACAGGGGAATAGTAATACTGGATTCCCACTGTTCGAGAATTGTGATAGAGTACCATCTATACTTTATCATCTCATTCGTTATGTCATCGAGCCTTGGCGAATTCTTGTTTTTCAACTTTTGTAATAGTCTTCCTTTACCTTTACAATGTTGTTTTCTTCTTCCTCCGTGTTTTCCGGTTATTCTTGGACATTTCGCATGTCTGTAGTTTGTTAACTGGTTTCTTCCTATTCCTGATTATGTTCCATACTTTCTTCTGTCCTCCACATAAGTTGTATTTCATGTCTCTTAAATTTTTTTCACAGAAACTGCACTTTATTCTTCTTTATACTTCGGCGTTGACTTGTTTCTTATTTTAGTATATTCTTGGTAGTGCTGTGGTGTTTTATTATTTTTGAATAACAAATAAACCTTCCGTTTTTCTGGTGTTAGTGCATTCACTTCTTCAGTGAACCATGGTTTGGTTGATTGTTGATTCGTGTCCTTTAGTGTTTTACCGGGTTATTTTATGTTACCGCAAAACTCTGATGGTAAACTTTTAAACAACGTTCTTATTATGTGGTACAATGCTGTTAAATAACTGGGTATTACCTTTGATAGTAAACTTACGTACTAATTACAAGTATAATTCATCTTAAACAAACCTGCTAATTTTAATTCTTTGGCGGAACAGCGGCATGTTGCTGTAGAACAAAATTGGGATGTACAACATCATCAGATCAGACCAAAAATGACTTTTGAGTCTTTAATCTAGAGAACAGTTGCAAACACGCACTTCAATCATGTGTAAGACTTTCAAAATCTTTTTTGGTGTTTTGTTGATGTACCCTTATGGTATGTTCAATGGAAAAAAAGTTTGTAAGAATCTCGTTATTCCTTAGCTGCGTCAACACATCATAACATTGCCCAAAAAGTACTTTAAAACCTTGTGGTTTATCTCGACCCTGATCTAGCCAGACTTGCTATGTCATACAAATATAAATACTTCTATATAAAACCAATCAATATCATTACTTTCTAAAGTGGCTTACTCCACAATCCTACCCCGCAGCCTATAGAGCGTCATTATTATCCTTTTTCTAAAATACAATTTTCAAACGGAAAGTATATGAGCCTTACGGTCTTTTTGTAGACATGATCCGAGAAAAGTCTATAGGCACTTTTGCTTCAAAACGTAAATTAGAAAATCATTAAAATTTTTGTTTCCTAAACAACAACAATACCACACAGACATCAACCAAACCAGAGCAAAAACCAGATAACATTGGTCTATCACCAATGCACATATTGGTTGTATTGACAAGCAAATTCCATAGTAGCCTTTTTACCTGCCAGCATGCTAACGAGACAAGCAACATAGAAAGTACCTCAAGACCTGGTTGAATTTAGTATAACAAAGTAAATCGTTATCTGATATCTACGTAGACTCATTTAATTTTACTCAAGAAAACAACATGCACATTCACAAGTCTATGCTCAAAGTAAACAGAAACTCTCTAGGCACCAACCGTTCTAAGTGTTTAAAAACAAAATTATAAATTTCTTAAAACTTTGTTTCAAACAATGGCTCATAAGTCAGCACTTCCAGCAGTCATGCATTTTCCACATGTACTACCTACAGAGAGAAAAAGAAGAAAAATAAAACAATAATTAAAAAATGCCTGAAAGATAAAAACAAATAGAAGAAACTAAAAAAAAAATAGCAAAAAGAATACTTAAAAAAAATGAAGAATTTTACAAAAAAAAAATTTAAAAAAAAACAAACAATAAAAGCAAATACATAAAATAAAAATCAAAAAAGAGAAAGCAAAATGAAAACAAATCAACAGAAAAACAATCAAAATGAAAAAAAAAAAACTAGAGACAAGCAAAAGCAAGAGTTATAGGAAGAGAGAAACCGAGAACAGCATACGTCCGCAGATTAACAATGACAATATATAGTATAACAACAAGATTTACGCAGAAAAAAATGCTGGAAGGTAATGCCATGCGTAAGTCATTCTCAAAGACCACTTGCTGAAGCCATCACCTCACTACGTCTAAAAAAACCTATTGGCAGCAACTATTCTAAGAATATAAAAGAACCCGGTTTTCGAGAAAAATTAAGCAGTTCACTTACCGAAAACGTTAATACCGTTGGCAAAAAAAAACAGTAAATTTAAAAGTAGCTCAAACCCAAAAGAATTATTATGGCAGCAAGAGAAAACTGCTAATGGGTCAAAAATATCTACCCAAATGTCCATAACATGAAGTACAGGGAGTTTATAAATGAATGGGATTATGTAATCACTTTAAATATACCGCCTTTTTAAAATCGTTCACTATACTACATATGTTTTCATATGTTTGCTTGACAGCTGTCAAAGTTGATCTGTCAAAACAAATAGTTTAGTGAACAATTTAACAAAAGCGGCACATTTAAAGTGATTACATAATCCCATTCATTTATAAACTCCCTGTACATATGTTTTCATATGTTTGCTTGACAGCTGTCAAAGTTGATCTGTCAAAACAAATAGTTTAGTGAACAATTTAAAAAAAGCGGCACATTGAAAGTGATTACATAATCTCATTCATTTATAAACTCCCTGTATATCAATAAAGTAATAAAAAATCTGTTTAGAAGACAGGCACTATTTTTTTTGTCGTATATAACTAAAAAAAGGTTTACAAGCACAGCGGAATAACTTAAAAAAAACTTCAAACGACAGTAAACTACACTAGCAAGACATAAACTGCACCGTTCTATAATAACAACTTTTTTTCCAAGACTTAATTTAGGAGAACCCCCTTAGCACCCACCACACTTTATAATTTTGACACCAATTCTACCTCAGAAGACAATTACAAATAAGAATATGGATCTCAAATCATCTGATAATCCTAACAAATTACGTTAAGATTATTGTACGTCAAAAAGTTATTGATTCACAATAAAATGAAAATTTCCAAAACTCTTGCCTCAAGCTTCAATGACCTTAGATTGGAGCAAATCGAAAGTGTAAATAAAATTCGACATTCAGTCTTAAGAAGATTATTCTCCCAACATTAATGTAAAACTATGGTTAACAAATCCCACCTGTACATTAATTTAAATAATAAATGATATTTATTAATGTAAATTGTTGATTTTTGTTAAACTACGCATTTACATATTATGCTTAACATAGATAAAAGTTTACAATCTATTTTAATATTAATTAACTAATTGTGATAATATTTAGAGAAAATATTGATACAAAAACATTTGCGTATTTAATTGGCAATTTTATTACATTTAAATTCAAAACTTGTTTTTAGTTATAAGATACCAATACAAACAAAGTTGTTATGTGGTTTCCAGCTGCATTCTTATCACTGTAGGTTAAACAAATCCTTATCTACCACACTCAATGAGTATTATAAACACATTTATCTATATAACAAATAAAAAAACTCAATTGTATCAAAGCAAACTTCCTGAAAAATGAATCATGTTAAATCAAATTTAAAGAATACTTTGTCTCCATATTTATATTTCATTATTTCTAAAAATCAAATCAGAACGCAATAATTACAGAAAATTTATAAACAATTCAATTATAATAAGTCATAGTCCATTTGAAACGTTTCAATGAACTTTAGACTATGAGACTATCTTAATTACTGTTATATTTTTAGTAGTGTTTCATATTTCTGCAATATATACTTACAAGTTAAAACCTTTGTTTTCCTGGCCTGTGTGTGTTCTCCAATATATAACTTTATATACAAATGAATGCGTTTTTGTTGTTTGCTATATTTTAATTAAACCTTACCTGCACTATAATTGAATTTAAATAGATAAGGATAGTTCAATAGAATTTCTTTATAAAATAATTCGACTAATAGAAATATTTATTCTGCTTATTTACAGTCTGTAAGTAACATTTAACATTAAAAAAATATGATATCACTTTATTAACACAAAAAAATATGGGAACTAGAATAAAATTATGAAGAAAAAAAACACTTATTGTTTGGTGAGGTATTCATCAAATAAGTAAAGTGCTATTGATCTATCATCTGACCTCAAGAAGCTGCCCAAATCATTGGTATAACCAGCAAGCTTCCTAACCAAACCAGCCTGTTTGCCAGAGAACTCCTCTTCAAGATAATGTGCAATATCAGCATCATGGTATTCATTACGCATACCCGATGCTTCTCTATGAACTCTGGTGGTTTCAATGGCTAATTTCTTTTCAATATCTAATGCTTTAGCCATGCTTTCGTATTCGTAAATTTCATTACTTTCTGGTTCACCTGTGGCTTCGTATCTTGCGAAATCCATGGTACCACCGCGTTTTGTAATGTGTTTAATCATATCAATAGCGGTATTCCATTTGTCATCGGACAATTCGCGGAAGGTCTTTTCGAAACCGGCACGATTCTTCTCGTAGTTGGCGTAATGAGTTGACATTAAGAGGTAATCAAATGAACGATGGATGTGGGTGTTGACTAATTTTTGAAGGTCACCAAGAAGATGTTCAATGGCACCGTATTTAGCATTACAGTTGACTTTACCTGAAAATAAATAAAAATCTTATTCATTTTGTACTACATAGTAAGCCAATAGCAATTATAAACCACATTTGAAGCCTAATATAATAAAATTGATGAAATATTGCATAATAATGTTAAAATATAATTCAAATCCATACGCGCAATTTTAATTACAATTTGATAAATTTTGATAAAAATTGGTACCAATGCACTCCAATGCTATTTATCACAAAAAATATAGTCAATTCGATACGATAAATTTTGTAAAATAGTAACATTTGGCAATTCCAAAAAATAGTACAATTATTAAATCGCGAATAAAATTCAACAAAAAACTCGCAAAACGTACATTGAATTTGATCATATTTGGTACCAATATAATGTCGTACTGTAGCTATATAGCCCGTTAATTACAATAGAATTATTACAATGAATTTTGTAAAATAGCCAAATTTTCAATTCAATGACCAAACAATTCTTCTGATCTGACCAACGGCTTATTAGGTGACTTCCGGTCACCCCGGTAGATAAAAAGCAAGTCATTGTTTTTAGTCTTACTCGGGGATCAAAGCTATTACACCAATATTGTCAAAATATGTTGTGGAAATTACATCGCAATCACTCGATTATAATTAAAATTTAAACTGCAAATAACGCACAAACTACTTTGGATTTTCACCAAAATTGGTACCAACATAGTCAAATAATATTAGATAAAGTGATAAACATTGGTTTTATATTCATTGAGCGAGTTATATGAACGCCTTTCATTAATTATATGAATGCCATTCATTGACCCAGACGCAAGATCAGCGAGTTATATGAACGCCATTCATCCACACAGATGCCAGCTCAGCGGAATAATAAATAAATGTTATTTCAGATATTATTAACACTGTGCATCTGCACTAGATTTAAGCTTACTAATCACTTTTGATTTATATAAATACTTTTAAAATTAATATTTAGTTCAGTCTATGTTAAGGCGTGAGCCTATTCGTTTCATTAATAAAATTATCTTATCTTTTTTAAAAACGTTTTTCTCTGCGGTCAGCTTATAATTGGCGCAGTCGGTAGGATCTGTCTAACGGTTACGAAAAATCGCGAAACCGGTCTATTTTAATAGTTAAAGGACAGAAACGAAACAAAAGTGTAAATAAACTGAACCAAAGAGAAGTGAATAATTAAATTAAAAGTGCTGTGAAAGTTCGTCAACTTCACAAACAGAAACAGCAAGAAATTTAGACCCACGACATCATAGACTCAACATCTGGAAGAGGACAACATTGCCAACCCCAGACAACAACACCAAGGATAAAGGACAAGCATCGCCAACATCCCCTGGTACAACATAGATTAGGAAGACCAAGGACAAAGGACACACATCGCCCGAATCCCATTGGCACTAGGATTAAGAACGAGGGATCAACACGAGAATAATGAACACAATTATTTTACTACTGTAAGTCAAAAAACAAAAACAATTTCTTATCTCCTATCCCAACCAAACAAAAAGTTATATAGTATATATTTAATTAAGAAAATATAATAATAAAATACTGTAATTGATATTAACAATTTACGCAAATAATTTTAATTGACTTTGAAAAAATTCACAAAGTTTCAAAATGGCTGTACCAGTCAATTACCAGTTATTAAAACTACACATAGATACTATTCCTCAATACGAAGGAAACCCCCATACTTTAGGAATTTTTATAGATAATTGTGAAAATTTAATAAATACGTTTTCCGACCCGAATAATTTACAATTAAATAATTTTATTTCGCGAGCAATTATCGGCAAATTAGCAGGTCGAGCCTTAAGCTTGATTGGTTCAAGAATAGAACTAAGAACCTGGAACGAAATAAGAGATTTATTAAACTTAAGTTTTGGTGATCAACGCAACATTGAATGCTTGATCCAAGATTTGATTACTTTGCATCCTAATAGAAACGAGACACCTTACACTTTTGGTATGCGTTGTCAAGATGCCAGAAGCCTTATTATTGCAAAACTGAACACCTTAAATATACCAGCTGCAGAAAAGGTAATTAAATTACAAAGTTATGATAACCTGTCACTTAAGACATTTATAAGCGGTTTATCAGGTCAGGTACAAAACAATGTGCGCTTAAGAAACCCAGACAGTTTAGAAAGAGCCATGTCTTTGGTAATAGAAGAAGAAAACTTCCTCTATAGCCAAAATAGAAATAACACTTTAAATTTTCAAAATACATTTAAACCAAATCAAAGAATAAGTCCAATGAATCAAAACATTCAAAAGACAACCCAACCTGGAAACTCTTATCAAAAATTTCAGAATCAACAATTTAAACACTCAACATCAAACTTTCAACAACCAAATTTTATACAGAGGCCCCAAATGCAATGGAAACCTAATAACAATTTTCCAACTCAAAAGCATTCCTATTTCTTGCAAAGGCCAAGTCAAATTCAACGTAATCACTACGTGCATCAAAATCAAAATCAATATAAATATCAAAACAGACCTTTCGGAAATCAAAACTATCAAAGAGGAAACATTCCTGAACCTATGGATACGTCATCTGGAAACACCAGGAGACAACCAACCCAACCACAAAGAAATTTCACTCATACTGAGCTATATTCGCAAAATATCAACAAAGGTGAAAATCCACAGGAAAATTTCTATGGTTTAACAGAATTTTCTGACATGCCAGAAAACTCCCAACAAGTTTGTCCTATTGAAAATGATTATAATGAGTATAATGAAAATTATTACTATCAACATGAAAACAATGATATACTACAAGAACAACAATTGCAACCGGACAACAATGATTTCGACCAACATAATGATACTGATGAAAATTTTCATCAGGACAATATTATCAACGATCCGAGATGATAAATCTAAATTTAGTTAAAGCTAACCTACCATACATTTTTATTCCACAACTAAATGCAAATTTTCTAATTGATACAGGTAGTTCAAGAAGTTTAATTGACCCAGAATTAGCACACAAATTCTACAAGCGTTACATTTTTAATGAAAATTTTAACATTCAAACTGCTCACGATACTAGCTATCATAATGAAGTTATGGTAATACCAGTTTTCAAAATTTTTAAAACAAGCGAAATACATAAATTTTATTTATTCAAATTTAGTCAAAAATACGATGGCTTAATTGGAATAGATTTACTTAAACAACTCAGGGCTTTAGTAAACCTTGATTCAAAAATTATAAAAACACCATACACTGAAATCCCAATAATATATGAAACTGAGGAGTTAACAAAATTAAAAAGATCTTTACAGGTTAAAAGTTATACAATAACAATACCTGCCAGAACTCAAAAAGTAATCGAATTACCAGTAAATTATAAAGAAGGCTTGGGAATTTTAGATTATATAGAATTCGAAAATTTAGTAGAGTCACCCCGCGCAGTTGTAAATATAAAAAATTATTTTGCTTTAACTACTATAATCAACTCGAACACCAAAACAGTAGATATTAAGATCAATACCCCCTTTTCAATCGAATCTTTAAACGTCAACGAATTAAACTTTATAGAAACGATGGAAACTGATAACGATCTAAACGAAACGCACGATAATTTATTAAAATCAAATTTAAAAAATCTTCGCTTAGAACACTGTAATTTAGAAGAGAAACAAGCAATTAGAAAATTATGTCATGAATACCGCGACATATTTTATAACGAGCAAATTCCGTTAACGTTCACTAACAAAATTCAACACAAAATTAATTTAAACAATGAATCTCCAATATTTACCAAAACGTATCGTTACCCCGAAATTCATAAATTAGAAGTTAAAACACAAATTGAAAAACTACTAGAACAAGATATCATACAAGACTCGATATCCCCATGGTCTAGCCCAATTTGGATCGTCCCGAAAAAATCCGACGCATCAGGAAAAAAGAAATGGCGAATAGTAATAGACTATCGCAAGTTAAACGAACGAACAATAGACGACAAGTATCCGTTACCCTTGATAACCGAAATTTTAGACAAATTAGGCAGAAGCCAATACTTTTCAACCCTCGATTTGGCCAACGGATTTCACCAAATTGAGATGAACCCAGAAGATGTCCAAAAAACAGCGTTTTCTACTGATAACGGGCATTATGAATTTAAACACATGCCTTTCGGTTTGAAGAATGCACCGTCAACATTCCAACGTGTAATGGATAATGTATTGAGGGGTCTCCAAAACGAAATGTGTCTCGTCTACCTCGACGACATTGTTATCTTTAGCACTTCCCTTCAGGAACACATAAGCCGATTAAAACTAGTGTTTGAACGATTGAGACAATCTAACTTTAAAATACAATTAGATAAATCAGAATTTTTAAGAAAAGAAGTTAGTTACTTGGGACATCAAATAACAACTGATGGTGTCAGACCCAACCCTGATAAAATCACGGCAGTAAAACATTTCCCCATTCCTAATACTACAAAAGGAATTAAAAGTTTTCTAGGACTAGTTGGATACTACAGAAAATTTATTCAGGATTTCGCTAAAATTACGAAACCATTAACACAATGCTTAAAAAAAGATACCAAAATTGTTCATGATCAGAGCTTTATCAACGCATTTAATACTTGTAAAAATCTATTGACGAATGCCCCAATATTACAGTATCCAGACTTTTCAAAGGAATTTATTTTGACCACGGACGCATCTAATATTGCTTTAGGAGCAATCTTATCACAAGGTACAATTGGTTCTGACAAACCAATTGCATTTGCATCACGAACCTTGAATGAATCTGAAGAAAAATACAGTACAATAGAAAAGGAACTATTAGCCATAGTTTGGGCTTGCAAATATTTCCGACCCTATTTGTATGGTAGAAAATTTACCATATATACAGATCATAGACCACTGATTTGGTTATTCAAACTAAAAGAGCCAAACTCAAAACTAGTAAGATGGCGACTCAAATTAGAAGAATTTGATTACGAAATTATTTACAAAAAAGGAAGTCTAAACACAAATGCGGACGCTTTAAGTACAATTAGTCCCATAAACGACTTAATATCAAATTACGATCACTTTAAACAACTTTTCGATAACAAACAAATTAAAAAATCACCAACTATTATAAACAAATGTGGAAACATATTTGAGGCACCAATTGATTTTGCTTTATGTCATTGTGTAAGCAAAGATCTACATATGGGAAGTGGTATAGCAAAAGATTTTAAGACCAGATATAATAACGTTTTAGAATTAAAAAATCAAAACCCTAAGTTAAATTCTTTTGTCTATCTAAATACCAACGATAGATATATATTCTACCTTATAACAAAAAATCAATATTTCGAAAAACCTACATATGAAAATTTGTTTAATTGTTTATCAAATTTAAAATTGTTTTGTTTAAACAACAACATAAACAAAATTGCCATGCCAAAATTAGGATGTGGATTAGACAAGCTAAATTACTCACAAGTTTATGAAATGATTCATTATATATTTGACAAAAGCTTTTATATTAACATATATGAGCTAAACCCAGAAGTCCAAATTAACGCTTTAGAAGACGAATCGATGATCAATAACCCAGGCGAGATTAATAATGAGACGCTTGAATATTTACGCTATTTAGCTGAAAATCCTATTCAAACTACTAGTTTGATTCAACCAAGGGAACGACTTAACATAATATCGGACATACAAATAAGACCAGCAATAGAGAATGTAGAACCAAAAGAGTATACCACGATGACAACGCAACATACTAACTTTAACGAAACAACAAATGATGGAATAAGAATTTTAGACGAAATTATAAATAATAAACAAAACCAAATTTTAATTTATCCACAAATATATGATAAATTAGACGTCAGCCAAGAAAATTATGAACACCATAAAATAATTACTTTAAAAATTCCTAGTACAAACAACTCAAATCTAATTTTACAATTTCTAAGAGATTATACAATTTCAAAAAAATTATATCATTTGCATTTTCACAAAGAAGAATTATATCAAGATTTTTCTAGAATATACCTAGAGCATTTCTCCGAAACAGGCCCTACATTAATACGATGTCTAAAAAAGGTAAATACGATTACTAATACAGAAGAACAGATTCTTTTGATAAAAAATCACCATGAAGGTAAATCAAACCACAGAGGGATAAATGAAACTATCGAATATCTCAAACGAAACTACTATTGGATAAACATGAAAATGACAGTAACAAAATTTATTAACGTATGCGATATTTGTCAAAGAGCAAAATATGCACGAAAAACCCCTTATACCCCGCTAATGCTCACCGAAACAGCTTCAAAGCCTTTTCAAATACTTCACATTGATGTGTTTATTTACAATAACAATAATTACCTAACTTTAGTAGATCCTTTTACAAAATTTGCACAAGCTCTACCCATCATAGGCAAAACAGCTATCAATATCAGTGATGCTTTGATAAAATACTTTACATCATTTGGAGTACCAGAAAAAATAGTAGTCGATAATGGAAAAGAATTTGATAACGAAATGGTGAAAGAAATATTAAAGTTACACAAGATCAACGTACATTTTACTACAGCGGCTCATCATGAATCCAACGGTATTATAGAAAGATTCCATTCAACCCTCATCGAACATCTACGTTTACTAAAAGAAAATTACCCAAATGATAACAATTTAATGGATTATGCTATCATAGGATATAATAGTTCAATACATAGTTTAACTAACTTTACACCATTTGAACTAACTTTTGGTCATACCCAATCAAGAAGTCCAAACGAGATTTTTGCACCAATTTCCTTCTACAATGATTATGTTGAAAATCATAAAGAAAAATTAAAACATGTTTATCAAGATGTAACTGAAAAAATTATAGACCACAAACATAAAATTATATCAAAATCAAATGAAAAGGGAGAATCTAATGAATTTCATCTAGGACAAATAGTTTATAAACAAAACCCCAATACTAGAAACAAGAAAAATAACAAATTTATTGGACCATATAAAATAACAGAAGTCTTAGACCGAAATAGAGTAGAAATTACTAATGAACAAAACAAAAACAAGAAGCAAATAATTCACGTAAAAGAATTAAGAAAACCAATTCTTGTTACAGGTTCATCACCTACAGCAGTAGTGAATTAACCTCCCCAAAATTCCAAAACCTGAATTCCAACCCAGGTTTATTACCACTCAAAATAGGCAACGCACAGATCAAAATTGACCATTGGTCCTTCATCCAAATATTCGATGTATCAAAAGTAATAAATGAGTTTCACTCACTTCAAACAAACTTCAATAAATTAAAAATTGCATTTGAAAGTAATAAAACCAAGTCTAATTACAATAAAGAGTTTTATAATTCATATCGGTTAGTTGATATATTAGAACATAAAATATCCACGTTAATAAATCAAATAAACCCTCTAAATAATAAAAGAACAAAACGAGGACTTATAAACGGACTTGGAAATGTGATTAAGTCATTAACAGGTAACCTAGATAATAACGATGCAGAGAGGTATGATAATGCTATCACAACACTCTCTAAAAACCAAGTTAAGATTAAATCGTTAGTTAAAGACCAAATAACACTTCTTCAAAAATCGATTCAAACTTTTAAAGAAAGTACCGAAACTCTGGCACACAATCAATTAAATTTACAATCTCGAATTTTACAAATCGAAAGCATTATTAAAACAGTCGAGTTAAAGAATATCGAAACTTACCATTATTTTCTAACACATGTAATAATATCTCAAGTAATCACGTCTTATCAAGTAATCAATGAGATTCTAGAAAGAATAGAAACTGCCATCACGTTTTCTAAATTAAACATTTTTCACAATTCTATGATTGAACCAAGCGAGCTATTAATGGAAATAAAATTAATCAATAATCATTTATTAACAAATAAGTTACCTTTCGATCCAAAAATAGAGAACGTGTTATTGTTTGAGAAAATTGTTAACATCAAAAGTTACAGTAAAGAGAATAAAATCATATTTATTATCGAAATTCCAATAGTTGAAAATGAAAACTACAACTATTTTCATTTATATTCACTACCTATCCCTGAAAATAAAACATTCAAAACTATTTTACCGCAGTCCAAATACCTTATCCTAAATGAAAGAAATTACATGTTTTTTGACAATAACTGCCAAGAAATAACGCCGGAAGATTTCATCTGCAACAACGTATACCCAACAAGAATCCACGAAGATGAAGCCCCATGCGAAGTACAGATGTTAAGGTATTCAAAAAATATTACCAACTGCCAACAAATACCAGTCCTAATCGAGAATGAAAAAATTCAAAAATTGGAAAATTACAACAAATGGATCGTCATTTTACCAGATAAAGTAGTAGCTACACAAGTTTGCGGTCCCAACAAAGATAACATACCACTTCAAGGAACGTATGTTCTGGAAACAAACTCTATCTGTGAAATCAAAATTGGAAATATTACCATTCCAAGTTACAAAAACTCCGAGAGCAAATTCAAATTTATTAATTTGCCTACAATCGAATTTAAAATCGAGAACACCAACTCAATGGCTAAGTTTAAGCCAATGAAACTAAACTCTATTAATCTTGACGAAACAAAGAACATCCACAACGCATTAAACATGCAGGACCAACAAATCCAAACAATATTGGAAGAGCCTCTACACTACAACAACATCAGTGTCTGGACAATTATTATTTATATTATAATTATCATTATCATAATATATTATGTATTCAATTATGTTAAAAATCTACGGTTTAAAAATGGGATAGAAGCCGAACCTAACCCAGATGCGACATTGCAGAATCCTGTTCCAAACCCCAGAATTCTGATCTAAGGATGGAGGAGTTATATGAACGCCTTTCATTAATTATATGAATGCCATTCATTGACCCAGACGCAAGATCAGCGAGTTATATGAACGCCATTCATCCACACAGATGCCAGCTCAGCGGAATAATAAATAAATGTTATTTCAGATATTATTAACACTGTGCATCTGCACTAGATTTAAGCTTACTAATCACTTTTGATTTATATAAATACTTTTAAAATTAATATTTAGTTCAGTCTATGTTAAGGCGTGAGCCTATTCGTTTCATTAATAAAATTATCTTATCTTTTTTAAAAACGTTTTTCTCTGCGGTCAGCTTATAATTAGCGCAAAAGATGGATATTTTTAAATTATTTATTAAATAAAGTTAAAATTTTAATAAAAATCAAATATCCACACAATGACCTTTTAGATTTTAATAAAATATGGTATCAACACTGCCAAATATAAAAATTCGATTTAGATTCATACGTCTAATGAAGCACATAACACCATTTTATTTAAATTTATAATAATTAAAGTTTGATCAAAATGCAAATTACGCAATGTCTCATCGAATTTAAATTTTATATCAAAATCTGCAACTAATTTATTACACTGCATTTCTCAATTCCAAATACAAATCAATGTACAGCAGTGGCGGAGCTAGGATTTTTGAACCTGACCGCAAAAATATTGAAAAGACCACTCAGAAACGATGTTGAAAAAAAAAGTACAATTTTGTCATTTATTTTGTGTGAGCCCCCTATGGTTATGGGCCCTTCCGCATTGCAGACCGTTGCTTACAGGTAGCTCCGCCCCTGATGTACAGGTTATTCGATTTTGATCAAAATTGGTAACATAGTCAGCCGATTGATTTGTTCAATTTCATTAAAATAACTCTATTTAAACAAAAAAACAAATTGGAACAAATATATTTTCAGTATTTATTACAAAAAAATAATTGGTACCAATAGAAATATTAATCAAATTATGTCAATCATTGGCGTACAAATTCCATGAATAATGCGCATGTTTTTAACATATTTGCGTTAATCTAATATTGACAAAAAACTTATAATATGCAAAATAATTAAAAAAATAAAAAACTATTTCTTCAGGAAACAATTGAATCTAAGTAAAAAAACAATGTCCTTGTATTATTAAAATTTTATGTTTTTATGGAAATTATGTTGTTTGTTGTTGCCATACGATGCTAATGCACTTTATTGTTCGATTCGATTCGTCATAAACTCAGTTATTTATATCCGCGACGCAGAAACCCACAAAATTGCTGTTAATATAATAAATAAAAGCAAATGGAGATTGATCGACTACTAACCTTCTTTTTTGCTAGTAGATGAACAAGCATCGGCTACTTGTCCGTAGCAGAATTGTCCTTCATCCCCATTTGGTGTAGTGGTGGCGGCAACGGCCACGAATAATGCAGCGACAATAATAAAGGCCCTCATGATCCCTATAATTATTAATTGTAATTGTAATTTCTAACTAATGTTGTTGGTAGACTTCTCTTACTAACCTGGTATCTCGCCAGCGTAATCACAAAATATGACGGAAAACTTTAGAAGACGCGCACATAAAACGGCGATAATAAACCGGTCCGAGCATGCGCGTATCCCCACTGCGCAATTTAATAGACAAAGAATATGCCGAGTCAAGGCGATAAATGGATCTTTTCGGGTGGTTGGAGGGTAAGGAAAGGGAAACACAGGTCATTTGTGATGTAGCTGGATATTTATCCAGTGCGCAAATACGTTAACTTTTAGTCTGCTAAGTGCTAGTCGACATAATATTATCAATACGCTAGGTCCTTCTACACCAGTGCGTGTAAAGGCCGATTCGAGTAGAGTTCTATCAAACTAAATAAATACAAAATGAGTAAATTGTACGTTTTCGCCATCCTGGCATGCGCCTTTGCGGTTACTTCAGCCAAATTAGAATGTAAGTATAATTTAATTATTTTAATCGTAATATTCCATTTCTTGTTTTTGTCTAATTCAATCTGAATAACCTTTGATAATTCTTTGCTATACCAAGTGATCCAGCATTAATTATGTTGAATTCTTATGAAATCTACAAATGTTATCAAACATCAATTGATTATTTATGATATAAAAGGTGTTTTATTATTTTATATAGAATCCATCAATACTATAAATTCCTTCCTAAATATTTATCAGGTGTTACATTATTACAATTATATCAACAAGTATTGTCGAGGTATTTCATATATCTGCAAATAATGTACACAATCATAGACATTCATTTTTAGTTTATAAATACATAATTACTCATTCTCGGCACATTGAAACATAATTTATGTTCGTTATCAATGATTTTTTTAATTACTAGAGACCGGATTATATGCAAATTAAAAACGCTGAAATATGCATGCAAATATGCAATAAAAAAGCCCAAAATATGCAACATAAATATAAACAAATATAGTTTAATCTTTTTATAAAAAAAACAAATTCTATTTTTTAGAGTGTTAGACAAAAAACGTACAGCTAACAATTTCATTTTGAATGGTTTTTTGAATACCATAAAGGCAGGTACACAATGTATGTTTTAATTTTTAGTATACGTGCAATAATAACCAACTTTAGTTTTTTAAAGGGCAACATTATTATTATTTTTTTTTTATCTTCAAGATATTTGAAATATAACATAGTAAATTAAAAAACCATTTTATTTGTTTCCTATTTAAAATGATTGTAATTGAATAGTTGCCAGTAAAAATAACTAATATTTAATTTTTGGGATATTTTTATGTTAATATGCATAATATAGTAAATTAAAAAACGACGTTTTTCAATATTTTTTCTAAAAATCGGTGAAATATGTATAAAAACCGATTATGGATGAAATATGCAACAAAGCCTAAATATGCAAATATGCATTTGTATATAATCCGGTCTTTATTAATTACAAACCAAAAAATAAATCGCTTAACTGAGACTTCCCTCTTATTCTTGACGTGCTTCATCCGCTCCGGTTATTAGCGATCATCATAACCCCTTGTCCACTGCACTGCGAAAAAGTTGCAACTATGTCATGTCAAACTAATGATTCATAATGAACTAAGTGCTTTTCAATTGAATGTGAATAACCAATTTAAAACAGGGTGTTTGTATTTTCATCCTAATGCAAAAGATTTTGGTTACATTTGGTGTGTGCTGTAATGTTTATTATTCAACAGATATATAATATTTTTTTATTTGTATCTTAATCTAATTTTTTATTTATAGTGTTGATCAGTAATCTGTTTTCTATAATTTGGAAATACTACTTACTACTAAGGTATAGCCCAGTAATTTTAAATAATTGAGTACCTAAATAATCAATGTAATCTGTAGAATTCCAATTTCTTGGATTTAACAAAAATACGTAGTATAGATGTTTCCAATTTAATTTTAAACATTTGTTTCTTCCTACAAAATGTCTTCTACAAAATTCTACAAATACATCTACTTATTGGTATTGTCTAAATGATCAATTTAACTTCCAAAACATTATTTTTTCAATTAAAGTATTTTTATACTGCGCACAGCTGTTTCAACTTTTCTCAATTTTTTTGCAATTAAACCAATTTTTTCGTTTATATAAAATAGAATTGTATAAATATTTAATTCAACCTCGAACTAAACAATTGGATATATCTCATCTTGTCGTCAGTAGTCACTATGTCACGAGATGAAGAAATTATATCCAATTTATTGATAACCGACATTCCTTAATAACAAACTCTGTAGGGTTGGTAAGCACACCAGTTTAAACTACTTGTTTGTAATCATTATGCGGTTTCCGCCCACCCATCCGAATGTTTTTCATCAAAAAATTGGAAGTTTCTCCTCTTTACAAATATTAATCGTCTCTTAGTCAGATTAACACTTGGGTTATTCCAGATTATTATTACCATCGAGTAGTTTGAACTAGAGTGCCAATCCATCCGCCAATAAGTTTGTCATCAAGAAATTGGAAGAATCTTCTCTTTTCAAAAGTTTCTTTTTAAGAATTGGGAGGTGATATCCAATTTTTTGATGACCAACCCTAGGTTAGTGGCTAGGTCACTCCAGATCATGATTACCAGCGAGTAGTTGGAACTAGAGTGCCCACCCCTCCCGAAATTTGAAGTTTTTTTTCTTAACGTGTGTTAGAAATCTTTTTGTCGAAAAAGGAGGAGGTGATATACAATCTTTTGATGACCAACACTTGGGTGGGTCACTCCAGATTATGATTACCAGAGAGTAGTTTGAACTGAAGTACCCACCTACCCGCCCGAGTGTTTGTTTTTTTGATGTTTCTTTTTTATGCAAGTGTTAAAAGTCCTTTAGTCGGAAGAGGGGTTATATACAGTCTCTTGATCACCTAGGCGGTTGGGTCGTTCACTCTAGATCATGATTACCATCGAGCAGTTTAAACTGGAGTAACTAGTCACCCATCCAAGAGTTTGTTAAGAAGAAATTGAAATTGATTTTTTGTTCTATTTGCAAGCGTTAAAAGTTTTTGTCTAAGAAGAAGGAGCTGTATTCAATCTTTTGATTACCAACACGTAGGCGGGTGAGAGGATCACTCCAGATTATGATAACCATCAAGTAGCTTGATCTAGAGTGTCTATCCACTCGCTTAAAAAAATGTTATTAAAAAATTGGAAGTTTATCTTCTTTGCAAACATTAAAGTTTTTGGATGTTCAAATCTTGGGCGAATGGCTGGGTCAATTCAGATCATGATTAACTGCGAGTGTTTGAACTAGAATGCACACTTACCCGCACGACTGTTAGTTAGCAAAGAATTAGAATTTTTTCACCTATGCAAGTGATATTTAATTTTTTGATAACCAACACTTGGGTGGGTCACTCCAGTTCATAGTTACTACCGACTAGTATGAATTGAAAGTTTTTTCTTTCTACAAGGATTAAGTGTTTAAGTCAGACTCCAATTTATAATTACCATACAGTAGTTTGAAAGAATTCTCCACATCATTGACAGATTTTTTTTTTCTTCAATATTTTCATCTTCCTGTCGTCTAGAAGCCACAATACCAGTCTTCATTCATCTCCAAGATATTTGAAATATCTAGTAAATTAAAAAACCATTTTATTTGTTTTCTATTTAAAATGATTGTAATTGAATAGTTGGCAGTAAAAATAACTAATATTTAATTTCTGGGATATTTTTATGTTAATATGCATAATACAGTAACTTGAAAAACGACGTTTTTCAATATTTTTTTCTAAAAATCGGTAAAATATGCATTGAAACCGATTGATTATGGATGAAATATTTAACAAAGCCTAAATATGGTCCAAATATGCATTTGCATATAATCCGGTCTTTATTAGTTACAAACCGAAAAATAAATCACTTAACTAAGACTTCCCTCTTATTCTTGACCTGCTTCAGCCGCTCCGGATATTAGCGATCATCATAACGATCTTCCCCTTGTCCACTGCACTGCGAAAAAGTTGCAACGATGTCATGTCAAACTAATTATTCATAATGAACTAAGTGCTTTTCAATTGAATGTGAATAACAACCAATTTAAAACGTGGTGTTTGTATTTTCATCCTAATGCAAAAGATTTTAGTTACATTTGGTGTGTGCTAATGTTTATTATTCAACAGTTATTTAATATTTTTTTATTAGTTTTCAGTTTTTTATTTGAATCTTAATCCAACTTTTTATTTATACTGTTGATCAGTAATCTGTTTTCTATAATTTGGAAATACTACTTACTACTAAGGTAATTTTAAATAATTGAGAACCTAAATAATCAATGTAATCTGTAGAATTCCAATTTCTTGGATTTAACAAAAATACGTAGTGCAGATGTTTCCAATTCAATTTTAAACATTTGTTTCTTCTTACAAAATGTCTTCTACAAAATTCTACAAATACATCTACTTATTGGTATTGTCTAAATGATCAATTTAACTTCTAAAACATTATTTTCTGAATTTAAGTATTTTTATACTGCGCACAGCTGTTTCAACTTCAATTTTCTAAAAATTTCTGCAAATAAACCAATTTTTTCTTCTATATAAAATAGAATTTTATTGTATAAATAATTAACTAAACAACTGGATATTTCTCATCTCATCGTCAGTAGTCACTATGTCACAAGAGGAAGAAATTATATCCAATTTATTGATAACCGACACTTTTAATTCCTTAATAACAAACTCTGGCGGGTTGATGAGCACACTAGCTTAAACTACATGTTTGTAATCATTCTGCGGTTTCTGCCCACCCATCCGACTGTTTTTCATAAAAAAGTTGGAAGTTTCACCTCTTTACAAATATTAAACGTCTCTTAGTCAGATTAACACTTGGGTTATTCCAGATTATTATTCCCATCGAGTAGTTTGAACTCGAGTGCCAACCCATCCGCCAATGAGTTTGTCATCAAGAAATTGGGAGGTGATATCCAATCTTTTGATGACCAACACTTAGGTTAGTGGCTGGGTCGCTCCAGATCATGATTACCAGAGAGTAGTTTGATCTGGAGTGCCCACCTCTCCCGAAATTTGAAGTTTTTCTTCTTAACGTGTGTAAAATTATTTTTTGTCGAAAATGAGGAGGTGATATACAATCTTTTGATGACCACTTGGGTGGTTAAACTCCAGATCATGATTACCAGGAGTAGTTTGAACTGAAGTGCCCACCTACCCGCCCGAGTGTTTGTTTTTTGAAGTTTTTTCTTTATGCAAGTGTTAGAAGTCCTTTAGTCGGATGAGGTTATATCCAGTCTCTTGATCACGAACACCTAGGCGGTTGGGTCGTTTACTTGAGATCATGATTACCATCTAGCAGTTTAAACTGGAGTAACTAGCCACCCACCCAAGAGTTTATTAACAAGAAATTGAAATTGGATTTTTTTTGCAAATGTTAAAAGTTTTAGTTCAATAAGAAGGAGCTGATATTCAATATTTTGGTTACCAACACTTAGGCGGGTGGGTGGATTACTCCAGATTATGATTACCATCAAGTAGCTTGAGAATTTGTTATCAAAAAATTGGAAATTTATCTTCTTTGCAAACGTTAAAATCTTTGGATGCCAAATCTTGGGCGAGTGGCTGGGTCAATTTAGATCATGATTACTTGCCAGTAGTTTGAACTAGACTGCACACCCACACGCCCGAATGTTAGTTAGCAAAGAATTGGAATTTTCACCTCTCTGCAAGTGTTAGAAGTTCCTTAGTCAAAGTCCCTTAGTCAAAGAAAGAGGAAGTTATATCCAATCTTTTGATTACCAACACTTAGGTGGATGTGTGGTTTACTCCAGATGATGATTACCATCGAGTAGTTTGAATTAAAGTGCAATACTAATTGGTTGTCAGGATACACTCCTGATTTTTCTTTTTTAATAATGAAGAATTGTACATATTTGAAGTTGTATTTCAATCAAATCTTTCTATAGAGACATTTTTATACAATTTCCAGCTAGAGTACCTGATATAATTGCTTCATCACTGTTGAATTGTTCAATTTTCAAACGACTAGAGAAGATCTTAGAAGTCCTCTATGACCAGAAAGTCGTCGAAGCTCTGTAAGAGTATTTTTTAGAACACTATAAGATCGTTTGCTCTCTTATGTTATTTTAAAACTGCGGGCATTACGATGCTCAGCTCTCCGATCTTGGAACACTGGAGCTTTGGTTCAAACTTCGTACCATCGCTCGAAAATTGGAGCGATAAGTTAGGTTACCAAGTTGGAATCAGCGCTCCAATGTTTTACGGTTGGAGAGTATAGTGCTATAGTCGGAGCGAGAGATCCCGTTGTGCCGCACATTAAGGCTACGGACATAACGGGAATCTTTGCTTTCATCATAGCATCGTATCTTTGCTCAGCGCTCTGACCATGTAACACAAGAGCCTTGATCATAGTAAATACAAAAAATCCATCAATAAGTGAGTACTGAGTGATTCAGAGCAAGGATTGTGTCCGCACTTATGCTTTTTCATTGTTATCGTCTTCGCTAAGTTTTGAACATTTTCTATAATGATTGATAAAGTTTATTATTCTTGCGGAAGATGTCGGACTACCGAATAGTTTTGGAAAGGTAATGGAGCGATTGGGTCCAATACTCTGAGTGCATGGCCGCCTACTCAACAGTTTGTATTCAAAAGATTGGTCTTTTACTCTCTTCCAATTTATTGACTTCCGCAGAAAGAAGAAACATACAGCTTCTGGATGACCAATAGAAGAAATATCTAATTTCTGGATGACCAACTCTTGGTCGGAAACCCCAGTTGAAACTACTCACTCGTAATCAATATTCTGAGTACCTTGCCAACCCACCCAACTGTTTGTAATTAAGAATGAAAAGAAAATGTTTAGATTGTTCTCAATCTTGAAAAGTTTTCCAAAGACCTTTCAATTTTGATATTACATTAATAATTAAAAGATAAAAGTTTCACTACACAGTGGCAGATGATCTATAAAACCCAAAACCACTTATATTTACTTATTAATACTATCTGCATTGTTTGAAGACCAATGCCACTATTACAGAAGCTATAGCATCAATAAAGAGTTCCGAGATTGACTAGTAGAGTCCAGAACTGAAGTAGAAGTCTACAAACTTGTACATAAAAGCTCAAAATTGTCAAAAAAAACTTCATCACCTTACTCTGTTGTTAATATTCCTGGAATCATGGACAAACTGTATCAGTAACTTCTGAGCTGATACTTTGCCATGCCGAATGACTAACAATTTTCATAAACGATATACGAATTCCATTTAAACGTTAGATTTAAAGACCAAACTTTACTTATTTTCCAGGTGATCATGTTAAGCCCAATATTCCAACTGATTGGTTAGATATGATTGATCCATGCGTCGAAGCCATGCGCGGTCAAATCCAAACAGAAGTTACCGCAGCTATGACTTACATGGCAATGGGAGCTCACTTCTCTCGGGACACCATCAATCGTCCCGGTTTCGCCAATATGTTCTTCAATTCCGCTTCCGAAGAAAGAGAACATGGTATCAAATTGATTGGTTACTTGTTAATGAGAGGAGAATTAACATCCGATGTCAACACTCTCATCTCATCAACTGTAAGATTTATGATTGAAATAAGGGAATTTGTCATTGTGATTTTTTTTTTTATTTTTTAGTTCGGACCACTTAAAATCTCATGGGATAATGCCGTTGAAGCCATGAGAGATGCCTTAATATTGGAAGCATCTGTCACAAAGAGCATCCGTAACGTTATTCAAAAATGCGAGGACTCCAAAGTCTTCAATGATTACCATGTAAGTTTTTTATTGCGGGCGACTGCATGCTAATTGCAAGATAACTACATATGGGAAATTACAATTTTGAAGGAGTAAAGCAGTTTGGGGGACAATAGTTCTATATTCCCGGCGGTTCAGGCACGAAACTCGGGCCGAAAAAGTTATCAACGAAAAACACTTTTTTTTTCGACTTTTTACGGTTGCCTATTACTCCACTTTATAAATAATACCCAACGTTCTTTGAATTTTTTACCGACAGCAGACGGGAAACCTTAAATAGCACTAATTTTTCTTGATTCACGCAGTGATTCGCTTTATTAAATTAAGTAAATACATTTTTATCTAATTAAATATACATCAACAAGTTCAAAGTTAACTCAATACTTTACAATTCAAGCAAAATATAATCTGTTTTGATCATTAAATTGCTGAATCTTGTTTACATTAACTCTAAAGGTCAAATGTTATAATTTATGCAAATTTATTTTTTTTCAGTTGGTTGATTATTTAACCGGTGAATTCTTGGAAGAACAATACAAGGGTCAACGTGAATTGGCTGGAAGGATTTCAACTTTGGACAAGATGATGGCTAATCATGGTCCTCTTGGTGAATTCCTTTATGATAAGAAACTTTTAGAGTAGGATTGATGAAATATTTTTGTATAGTTTTCAACATCTACATTTAGTTTTGCAAACAATAGTTTATATGTAAACCCTGTTTGGGATTTGTGATATAATGTTTTTATTTTACTTTATTTTTTCAGTTTAGAGAGGTAAATATGTATATTTGTAATAAGAGTTCATCCAAATAAAAATTTAATCTACTGTCAATTTAAAAATTGATATTTCCTGAATCCTTACTATCATCAGTTTTAGTATGGCCCTTCTGCAGAAAAATATATAGTGATTCAAATCTTACATAAATAACAGGGTAATTCAAAATAAACTCCTCGGATCTTACAGGGTGATTCGAAATAAACTCTTAGGATCTCACATAAATATATATATATATATACAGGGCGATTCAAAGTAAACTAGAATTTTGCATAAAAAGCTGGTCAAATAATAATATAAAATATTTCTGACCCAAACTATGAAGATTTTGGAAACCACGGCCAATAAACACAAATTAAAAAATCGTTTAAATTTAAAAATAAGCATTTACCTTAAGTTGACAGTGACGAAGTGTGGGATGATTTTGGTCGAGTACTCGACTGATTGCGACGGGTGGATCATGAAAAATAAGAGAAGGGTTTTCAAACAAGTCGCTAGTCTTGAGGTCTGTTTTATTGCACGATTCAGAGGTTTCTTACGCCGTTCAAACCGTGCATGCATTCAATTAAAGTTTGTTATATTGAGGTTTTTTTTTATGCACAGTATTTTGTTTGTGTGCATCGTTTGAACTGTCCGCACTATACGGCCTATTTAATTATTCAAATATACCAATTTTTTTCTTCAGAAGACAAGTTTATATATGAATCCACCTGGTATTGTCTAAATATCAATATAACTCCAAGAATGTCAATTTCTTAGTTTGAACAAAATCACTACTCGCTTGTAATCGTGTTCTGGGGTTGTTGTCCACCTGTCTGAGTGTTTATTATCAAGAAATTTTAAGTTTTTTCCTCTTTGCAAGCGTTAGAAATCTTTTTGTCCAAGAAGGAGGTGGTGATATACAATCTTTTGATGACCAACATTTGAGCTGGTAGGTGAATCACTTCAGATCATGATTACCATCGAGTAGTTTGCACTAGAGTGCCCACCTTCTCGCCCGAGTTTCTGCAAGTGTTAGAAGAGGTGGTATTCCGTTTCTTAATTATTGTCACGTAGTTTGAACTAGAGTGCTTATCCACCCTCTCAAGAGTTTGTTATTAAGAGATTGAATGCTTTTCCTCTTTGCAAACGTTAAAAGTTTCTTTGTTCAAGGAGGAAGTAAAATCTAATCTTTTAATGACCAACATTTGGCTGGGTTACTCAAGGTCATAATTCACCTCAGTGTTTGTTATCATAGAAGTAAAAGTTTTTCTTCTCTGCAAGTCTTAGAAGTCCCAAGAGAAGGAGGTGATATCTAATCTCTTGATGACTAACACTTGGGTGATTAGATGGGTTACTAATGAGTACCATTGGAGTGACCACCTACTCGCCCAACAGTTTGTTAACAAAAAATTGGAAGTTTTTCCTCTTTCCAAGCGTCTTTTTGTATAAGAAAAAGGAAGTAATGGCCAAACACTTGAGCTGGTTGGTGGATCACTCCAAATCATGATTTCTAGCAAGTAGCTTAAAATGAAGTGCCCGCCCACCCATTCGAGTGCTATTAAAGAACTGTTTTTTTTGCAAGCGTTGGATGTCTTTGTTCCAAGAAGGAAGATGTGATATTTAATCTCTTGAAGATTTTGAAGTATCTTTGTATCAAAAAGAAGAGATGATATCCAATCTTTTGATGACCATCATTTGAGTAGGTGGTTGGATCAGTCCAGATCATGACTACCATCAAATAGCTTAAAAGTGCCCACCCACCCGCCAGATTGTCTTTACGTCAGAAGACGAGATGATAATCTAATATCTTGACGACCAACATTTAGGTGGTGGTTAGGTCACTCCAATTTATGATTATCAACCAGTACTTAAGACCATACCGACTGTTATTTATATTTATTATTTGGGCTTAATAAAACACTTTCCGTTGATGTAACCACAATGTTTTTATTGCATTACTACATAAAATATCATGAACTGTTTTATTACATATGTGCTCTCTATACATTTACAACTGCAACTACTTGACATTGTATTTGTGAATATCTTATTACAATGAACATAGGAACTGATACCAACTTAACAATAATTTTAGTACTAATAAACTTAATATAAATAATATTCTAACACCGACCGCTACCTTGATTTGTATTATTTTAACAAAAACGGCAACTTCCTCTTCATCGCTGCTTCTACAAATAATTTGATAATCGATTTTTGTGAAATAATATTTGCAAATAGCAAATATGTTTTTTTGGCTATTTCCTAACTATTATGACTAAAAGACTTCGACATATCATAGTTTAATCCCTTCTAAATGTACTGGTAAAAAAATAAATCGATTATCAAATTATTTGTAGAAGCAGCGATGAAGGGGAAGTTGCCGTTTTTGTTAAAATACTACAAAT
The DNA here is from genome assembly GCA_963932245.1 of Tachinus rufipes. Classification (NCBI taxonomy): domain Eukaryota; kingdom Metazoa; phylum Arthropoda; class Insecta; order Coleoptera; family Staphylinidae; genus Tachinus; species Tachinus rufipes. The sequence continues at coordinate 61,018,232 of OZ010749.1, forward strand.
CAAGGTAGCGGTCGGTATGCTCTTAAACTGGAATAAAGAATCAAACAAAACACTTAAATACTTTTAATAACTGGATTAAAAATAATATGTTGACTCTCAATACTAACTACACAAAAATTATCAGATTCTGGAATAAATGCATCACAAAACCTGAAAAATACAAAAAGTAGCATAAATAAGTGCAACAATAAAAAAAGGTTTTCCAATAAGAAGCTTCATTTTGAATAGCAGGCTATTTGGGCAGCTGTCAATTTTGAAGCTATTATCTTTGACAAGCAAAAACTGTTAAAATTTGTAATATCTGACTTATGCGCCATCTAGTGATGTTAACACTAGGGAAGCTTAAGTGACGCTCTCTTAAGCGTCCCACTTCTTGTTTGTGACGCTGTACGTAACAGACGTGTTTTTCCTTTGCTCCAACAATATACTATTAATTCACACAAGTGTTTGATTACGTTAATCCGAATATCCAACAGGTTATGGGAACCCAGTGCGCGTGTTAATTAGTAGTGCGGTTTAGTAATCGAGATCTTAAGACTTTTACCGGTCGATCGTCGCGAACAACCACGTGTTTGGTGTGAGGTTAAAGATGTCGGGAAGTTACTTAGTGAATGTGCCGAGGCTGAAGGGTCGTGAAAACTATGATGATTGGGCCTTCGCGGTGGAGAATTTCTTGGTTCTCGAAGGACTTCATGGATGCATCATAGAAGACGAAGCTGGCAGACAAACTGAAGCTAAGGTGGCTGAGTGCAAAGCCAAATTGATATTAACGATCGATACTTCGTTATATGTCCACATCAAGAATGCAAAGACAGCAAAAGAGTTGTGGAAATGCTTGAAAGGAATGTTTGATGACAAAGGGTCGACAAGGAAAATAACACTGCTGCGAACATTAATTTCCACAAGATTAGATAACTGTGATAGCATGCTGGCGTATGTTAGACAGATTGTGGAAACGGCCCAACGGCTGAAGAGCACAGGTTTCGAAATTTCCGATGAATGGGTTGGATCCCTCCTACTGGCAGGTTTGCCGGAGAAATATTCGCCGATGATAATGGCGATTGAGCATAGTGGAATCGCCATAACGGCCGACAACATCAAATCGAAGCTGCTCGACATGGAAGATACTGACAGTGCAGGTAGCGCATTTAGCGCTAGATGGCGTGGACAGGCAGGCAACTGTAATGGGAAAGGCGTCCGGGGTGCCAGTGAGGTCACTGACAAGGACAAGAAGAAGCAATTGTCAAACGTCAAATGCTACCATTGTAAACAGTTTGGTCACTACAAGAACAAGTGCCCACAGCAGAAAGACAGCGATAACAGAAATGGAAGTGCACGGAAGAACTTTGGACTAAGTGCCGTGTTCCTATCGGGTGAATTTAACAAAGATGATTGGTACGTTGATTCAGGTGCCAGTGCTCACTTCGTTGCTGACGAAAAGTGGCTGCAGAGCACGTCCAATAGTGAATTTGTTAAAGAAATTATCGCTGCAAACAAAGAAACAATGACTGTGTCGTGCAAGGGTATCGTCAAGCTTCATACGCGTGTGAACAATGCGGTGAATGACGTCACCATCAGAGATGTATTTTGTGTACCCAAGTTATCCACAAATTTACTTTCAGTTAGCCAGATGATAAAGGCAGGGAATAAAGTGAAATTTGATGAGGATGGTTGCTCTATCTACACGCAAGATAATCAACTAGTGGGAACAGCTACACAGACGAACAATGTTTACAAGTTAAACACAGCTGATGATGAAGCATGTTTGCTTGCAACTAACACATGGCATAGAAAGTTTGGTCATGCAAACAGTTCAACACTAAATCAAATGTCGAAGAAAGAAAGTGTCATTGGTATGAAAATGGATGGAGAAGTCGTTGAATCCAAAAGAAGCTGTATGGTATGTTGTGAAGGAAAACAGACTCGAGCACAGTTTCCTAAGAAAGGAAATAGAGCAGAGAGCATTTTGGAGCTCATTCACATGGATGTGTGTGGGCCAATCGAAACGAAATCGTTTGGTGGCTCTAGGTATTTCCTCATAATAGTTGATGACTACAGTAAGATGGCTTTTGGTTATTTCCTGAAAACGAAAGATGAAGTTTTCAACCAGTTTAAACAGTTTGCTGCAATGGCGGAGAATCAAACAAATTGTTCCATAAAGATAGTGAGATCAGACAACGGTGGTGAGTTTTGTAATAAGCAGTTTAAAGCTTTTATGAGTCAAAAAGGCATCATTCACCAGATGACCACTCCTTACACGCCCGAGCAGAATGGCTCAGCTGAGCGGATGAACAGGACGGTGGTGGAAAAGGCTAAATGTCTCATGTTTGATGCAAAACTGGACAAACGTTTTTGGGCTGAAGCCGTTAATCACGCTATCTATTTGAGAAATAGACTTCCGGTAGCAGGAAGGGGTGAAAAAACACCGACTGAAATTTGGACAGGCCGTAAGCCAGATGTGAGCCATCTTTGCATCTTTGGCAGCAAGGCAATGGTGCATGTGCCAAAGGAGAAGCGGCTGAAATTCGACAAGAAAGCCAAACAAATGATTTTTGTCGGCTTTAGTGACAATACAAAGGGGTATAGGCTATATGATCCTGCAGAGAGCAAAATAATCGTGAGCCGAGACGTCATAATCCTTGAAGAAGATGACTTGTTGACCATTAATGTAGATCACAGCCTGGATGAAGATCAACACATTGGTGTTGAGGCAACTGATTCAGTGGGGGCAGCAAGTGAAGACGATGGTGAAGAGACTCCAGTGTCATCGGATGAGTCCATTGCACCGTCGGAAATAGTCAACAGCAGTGGAGACTCATATGTCCCAGATGACTGCAGCGCATCAGGCAGCGAGGGACATGGTGACTACATCGAACAAGAAGTAAGAAAGTCATCCAGAACTCCGAAGCCGAAGATACTTCACGATTATGTGACTTATGCAACCTACGCGGGAATTGACAATGACATCGACGTGCAAGAAGACCCCTCCAGTGTGGAACAGGCGTTGGCTCGTCCAGACCACGAGAAATGGAGATGCGCGATGGACCACGAGCTCAGCTGTTTTGAGAAGAACCGTGCGTGGGAAATCGTCGACGTCCCAACGAAAGGGACGATTGTGAAGTGCAAGTGGGTTTTCAAGCGCAAGTGTGACGGTCTTGAAGTGCGGTATCGTGCGCGTTTGGTGGCTAAGGGATTCAGTCAACAGCCAGGAGTAGATTATAACGAAATATTTGCGCCTGTTGTACGTCACTCGACCTTAAGATTGTTGTTCGCTCTATCAGTAAGGTTAAAGTTAAAAATGTATCATTTAGATGTACCAACTGCTTTTTTGAATGGGGATTTAGATGAGGAAGTTTTTATGATGATGCCTGAAGGTTTCAATGTGCAAGACAATGTTAACAAGGTACTTAAATTGAACAAAGCCATTTATGGTTTAAAGCAGGCATCTCGGGCATGGAATAAGAAGGTGAATGTTGTCATGAATGAATTGAACTACCAGAATTCTAAACATGAACCTTGCTTGTACACCAAGAAGAATGGTGATCGTTTGACTATAGTGGCATTATACGTAGATGATTTCTTTGTTTTTTCAAATTGTGTAGAAGAAATCAAATGCTTGAAAAATGTACTTATAAATAAGTTTAAGATCAAAGATCTTGGTGAGCTAAGGCACTGTCTCGGAATGGATATCGAGTCAGGAAATGGAGAAATTACTTTGAGTCAAGAAAAGTACATAGAGCAATTGTTAACTAAGTTCTCAATGGAAGATTGTAAGACTATAAAGACTCCTATGTCACGAGATAACGCCGTAGAGCTAGCCAAAGAAGTTGATGTGCCATACCAACAGTTAGTTGGAAGCTTGATGTATTTAGCGGTATTGACGAGGCCTGATATATCTTATTCTGTAAGTTTTTTAAGCCAATTTAATAATTGTTATAATTCAACCCATTGGTCTTGGGCAAAGAGAGTGCTTAGATACCTAAAACTAACCAAAAGCTTAAAACTGAAATATGTACAAGGTAAAGAAACTTTGGAGGGTTTTACGGATGCCGATTGGGCGGGAAACCCAGCTGATCGCAAATCAGTCACAGGGTTTTGCTTCAAGCTATCAGGCGCCACAATATCGTGGGAAAGTAGAAAGCAAACTACCGTTGCATTAAGTAGCACTGAAGCAGAATATATGGCTTTATCTGAAGCCACTAAAGAGGCCATTTATTTGAGAAATCTAATCAGTGAACTCGTGGATGAAGATAAATGCGTGACTGTTTACAGTGATAACCAAAGTGCTATTAAGTTGTCAGCAAACCCGGTGTTTCATAAGCGTTCAAAGCACATAGATGTAAGACACCACTTTGTAAGAGACGCTGTAAACGCGAAACATGTGGAAGTAAAGTATTTGTCCACACATGAGATGCCCTCGGATGTGCTTACAAAGGCATTGTGTACAGAAAAGCACAATAAGTTCGTGAGAGAGATGGGACTCACTCAATAAATGTTAAATGTAGCGCAATTATCAGATCTAGTGGGGGTGTTAAAATTTGTAATATCTGACTTATGCGCCATCTAGTGATGTTAACACTAGGGAAGCTTAAGTGACGCTCTCTTAAGCGTCCCACTTCTTGTTTGTGACGCTGTACGTAACAGACGTGTTTTTCCTTTGCTCCAACAATATACTATTAATTCACACAAGTGTTTGATTACGTTAATCCGAATATCCAACAAAAACTACGCCATTATTAAAAATGGAACGATATACACTTCAACAACGCATTGAAATTATTAATATTCACTACAAAAAAAGTGAAAAAAAAAGTCACAGTTCGCAAAACCAAAGCACTTTTTGGTCGTCGTAAAGCACCTTCTCGGCCGGCAAAAGTAAACCTGGTGTAAAAATTTGAGCTGTTGGGACAAGTTTGTGATGTGAAGAATCGAAACCGTGTGCATTGCTCAAGAATACATGAGAATATTGCTGATGTAGCCCGTGTTGAAGAAAACCCAGGTTTGTCGATTCGACATTCCACAAACGACATTACACCGTATATTGCATAAAGACTTAAGTCTTAAGGCTTTTAAAGTTCAGTTAACACAAGAACTCAAGCCGGTCGATCACCATAAACGTCGCATCTTTGCTGATTGGGTCCTTCAAATGCATCAAAATGATCCGGAATTTTATCGAAAAATCATCTTCAGTGATGAGGCCCATTTTCACCTCGGAGGCTACGTTAATAAACAGAATTGTCGCATTTGAGGCTCAGAAAATCCAAGAATAATTGTTGAAAAGTCTTTGCATCCTCAACGTGTCACTGTTTGGTGCGGTTTTTGGGCTGGCGGTGTCATTGGACTCTACTTTTTCAAAAATGAGGCTTGTGCAACTGTTACGGTGAATGGTTGGCGCTACCGAGCTATGATTAATGATTTTTTATGGCCGGAATTGGAAGATATTGATGTGGACGACGTTTATTTTCAGCAAAACGGCGCTACGTGCCACACAAGCAACGAAACAATCGCAATTTTGCAAGAAAAGTTTCCTGACCGTGTTATTTCTCGAAGAGGTGATCACAATTGGCCACCGAGATCACACCTTTAGACTTTTTTCTTTGGGGCCACGTGAATGATAAGGTCTATGCCAATGCTCCACAATCGATTCAAGACCTTAAAGATGGAATTCGTGAAGTTATCGAGAACATACAGCCGCAAATGTGCGAATTGGTCATGGAAAATTTCATGAAATGAATGTGGTACTGCAACCGTAACCGTGGCGGCTATTTGACTGATATCGTTTTCAAATGTTAATGGCATACTCTTCACAATGAAATAAACATTTATTGATTTCTCTTAAAAATACCCGATTTTTTTTAATATCAAAATGAAACCTTCTTATTGGAAAACCCTATACAATAAAACTGCAGTAAGTATAATAATGCACACGTAAACTGTTAAGAACTGCATCGACAATGCTGCCAACCATTAAGATAATTCAATATTTTATTTCCGTGTATATTAAATTGCCTATTACAGAATGCAACTAATCTTTAACAAATAACATAATTGATCAATAAAACGCAAAGAATTGAAAAATACAACACAAACAACTAAATTTATATTTAACAAGTTGACTAAAAATAATTTTTGTGTGACAGTTTTTAGCTGGAAAACACCAACTTGCTGCACCACTCCATGGGAACAAGTAACAAATTTATTTTACATAAACAACATAAATTTTAACATTCAATAATTATTAAAATACAATTTGTATTCTTCCATATTACAGATTCATATCTGCAGCGTTTTCTGATACATCCGATATGCTAGATTCATTGTCACTAATATAATCTTCTTGTTCCTTTAATGCCTCTTCCGTAGCATGCATCCGTATATATTCCGATACAATTTCCCTATACTCCTCCGGCTTGTTTAAATACATATCCGCAGCATTGAAGTTTAATGGATCTGCTGCATTCGGGTAGGTTAATAATTGTGGTAAAAACGATTCAAATATGTTTTTTAAATCGTATAAAGCGGTCCATTCTTGATTGATTACATTTAAACAAACAATTCCGGTATTTTCATCAATGTTCGGATGGTATATGGAATTTAAGAATCCAATAGTTGGTGATTCGAATGGGTAGCGGTCCGGTAAATGAACGTGTATCCTCCACACGCCACCTTCATAAAGCGTTGATTTCGGACCATAGAATTTCACACAAAAATCATTTACTCTTTGCAATGGTGTTACTTCGTGGTTACTTTCAATTAATTTTAAAACGTCTGAATCCATGCGATGCTTTTCAGGATTGGGAGAAAACATTTTTATTTTTTTTAATGTACAATAACGCACTACACTCACCACAGCAAATTCAATTTTAAATTAAATATTTCTAAGGAATACGCTATCTGGCGGCAGTTTGCTAACAAGAAGAAGTCACATTATAGAACACGTGAGTGTGGATGTTTGAAAGAATTCCTGCAATTGACAGCCCCCTACGTAAAATCTTAAAATATAACAATAAAATCAATGTTAGAACATTAATTTAATGTCTTACTCTTCTTCTTGGTGCCGTATCCGCTAGCGAATGTTGGCGATAATGGTTTTAATCATAATTGCTACAAAAATTATAATTTTTTTAATTAATTTGACATTAGAACTGTCAAAAATAAAAAAATTAAGCTAATTTCTTAAAATTTGTTTTCTACAAATTTTATAAACTTTTTTTAATATTTTGACATTAGAAAAATAAAAAATCTGAATTTAGTAATATTATTTTCTATTACTCAGAAGTTATGTTTTCAAATTTGATTTAAAATGTTTTTTAATATTTTGACAACTGTCAAAAATGAACAAAATTAATGATATTTTCTTCAAATACTCAAAAGTTATAAAAGTTGCGACTAATCATGTTTTCCTACAAATTTTATTAATAAAGTTTTTTATATTTTGACATTAGAACTGTGAAAATTACCATTTTATCGGAAATTCGATATCTTCGATTCAGCTACACCTGGAGACTTAAATTGAATATGATACTCCTGAAACATAGTTGTTTGGATCCCAAAAATTAAAAAATCTGGATTCGCTTGCTCTACGGTAAAAATGAGTCACTTTTAAGCGATTTTCCTCGGACTTTCGGTAATTTTCCGGCTTTTTTCAAGGGAATAAAAAAAAAACAGACATAAAGATCGTAAATTGTAACTCCATCGTGTTGCTTCAACCAAAGAAACCGAATATCATCGATAAACTTCAGCATATTATTAAAATATATTTTATTTATCTTATTATCTGCCTCTTAAGACATTGCAATTTGGTTGCGATGGTGAACATATTCAAAATGAATAAATTGGAATAAATGCAATGTCAAGCAAAAAACACTGCACTGATTCTATCTTTACAGTTCTGCGCTGTCCTATACTGCATCTCAATTGTATAGAGTAATGAAATCTGTACTCTACTTCCATGCATCTCGATGTGCGTCCGATTTTATGCTCATATATGGGGCAAGAACCAAAAAGAAAACATTCGCAAATCAACAGTTGCAACAAATGAAGTAGGCAAACTATCAACCCACAAAATATGTGGAAATTAGGCTGGTAGGAAAGGCCCCCCCCCCAATGAATGTTTATTACTTTTTTAAATAATTAAGAACATGGCCTCGTCAAAATGAGTGAGCCGTTTTGGCCACCATCCGAAATTTTGTTCTATATACAGCCAAGTACAATGCAGTACACAAGCAATTCCAATAATAGCAGACTATTACTTGCAAACTCTCTAGAATAAACATGCAAATTATAACAGGGGTCTTGTGAAATGAACTGTAACACAGTCCATATGAAATTGTTGGCTTGACATATCCAGCATAAAGGAAACTCCTCCAAGCAATGTGCGTGCTAGGAAAATGGGGTAAAGTACCACTGGAGGAAGACATAATTAGACCTAAGTGCAGTAGAAATGATTTCCCCCTTCTATTCAAATCCAGAAACAGCCAGCTAATATGGTGTTGAGTTAGCATCACTTGGTATAATCCTAGATTTAATTTATGACCAGTAAGCATACAGCAAGTTCAAAACCGATTTTTTTTTAAGATTTATGTACAAAACAAAATTAAAGTTTAAAAAAAATCATACCATATAATTTTTCTCTGTAAACAAAAATACGTCAACATTTCTTAATGTATATGATACATTTATTAGTTATATAAACTTAGTACATTTAAAACTAAAAAAATAAAAAACGATAATAGTAATTTCAAAAAAGGAACATAAAGGTATACTGTATTTATAGTAAATAGATTCACAAAGATAGCAATCAGATCAACATTTTCAGTAATAAGACATTTTGTAATATTTCAAGTCTCAAATACCAAATAACCAACAGTTCAAATTAAATACTGATTTCTTTTTTCCAAGAAATGTTTGAGATTCATACAAAAAACTCAAGTTTTAAATTTTGCACAAAGATGTTTATTTATTATATTTATTTGGTATCTGAGATTCAGTTGTGCATTGTTAACAAGTATTCAATAGACAGTCTTAAATAAATACACTTATATTATAAAGTTATGAAATATAATAAATCTCACTGGTCAAAATGTTGGCAACAGGATGTGCACACTAAGATCATAGAAAGACTATGAACACATCAGTACAAAAATATACACATTTGCTTATTTCTTATTCTGTAAGAAAACATTAAATAGATTAGTTTACAAGTTTTATATAAAATGCACAATATAAACATACAATGTTGTACTAGATGGAAATGGAACAAATCATAGCAACCTTAAATAGCTCTGTACTAATCTTCTATGTTTTAAAATAGACTATATACCACATTAGAAACAGTGCGTAGATCAGGCTATATGAAAACCAAGCCAGATCTACGCAATGCTTCTAACGCTGTGCCCAAAATAAGGTCATTCCTTCAATGGTTGGATGGACATTTGATATTATAAAACTGGGACCACCAATGTATCAATCCCGTTTGTAATTATAAGCTATTCTAATAAATACTGACTATGATATTAGAATCATTGATATTATAAAACTATCATCTCTTGAGAGTCACAAACAATAGTAAGAAAATTATGAATGACAGTTCATGTGGCAACATTCTAAAAGCAATCCTTACCTTTTTTTCTAAATGCAAAGCGGGATTACGCAAAACGCTTTTTCTGTTAGTCAAGCTTAAGCCAAAATTAAGTTCTAGCAGGCTAATAAGTGCCTCTCGGAATGCATATTTTAACGACGCCATTCAGTCTATCGATAAATTGAAGCCCAGAATCGGCATCAAATCCGAATCCTGCAAAAAAAGGGATGCAAAAGAGCCATCCGGCGCAGCCAAAATTGACCTAGTTACGGCGGTTTTCCTACAACCCCCTCCACGAGTCTTAGCTTGCGCCTAAGCAACAAAAGAAGCCCCGAGATTCTAAAAATCCGATCGCCCCCTTTCAATTCTTCATAGCAAAAAAAAGTTACGGTTAACCAAAGCAGCAACATCAACAGATAACGCAAACTCAGGATCAAACCGGTGCTCCAAATTTGGGCGGCTAGAGGAAAGGCAACACTGCAAAACTGCGGTGCGACTCCCCTAGCCCCGTTTAAACGAAGGATGCCGGATGTAAATAAAACTAGATTTTGATATTGACATATTCAGACAGTTTTTGACAGAACAGAAGTCGGATTTTGAAATTTTAATGTTATTCTAACTATTGGAGTCGCATTTTTACATTTTAAATTGATATTTGAGACAAACTAGAGTAGATTTTAACATTTAAAACCGGATTTTGATTTTACACAAACCGGTTTTCGATATTATATGAGTTTTTTACGTTAAGTCTCATTTTGTCAAAATTTTAATATTTAATCTCACTCAAATAATACGGTACTGTTGCCACTTCAATAATGAATTGAAATTTGCGAGATAATCCATCTATTATAATATCAATGATTAAAACTAATAAGATGTATTTTATAGACATTTTGACAGATTAAACACTCAACAATGTATAGCCGTTATAATGTAACATTTTAAACAAATGACATGCATTAAATAAATTAAAAACTCATTACCCTAATTAAAGATTCCAATATTACAAAAACACAACAGCAAATTATACATGCTTTCTGGATTTCTGCAAAATAACAACAAATCATAAAATGCCACTCAAAACCACACTATTTTTAAACATACCTTCTCTTTGTGTTTGTCATTTGTCAAAGCAGCAACTTTTGATCTTTCTTGCTCAAGTAATCCATGCAAACGTGTTACTTCTTCAGTGAGATCATTTTTGATTGTTGTCAATTTTTCCAGTTCTTGTAATACTTCTGCTTTACCTTTCACTGTAATTATAATATTATGTTAACCTTCTTATTTATTATTTTTCTGATTGAACAAACATGAAGGGCAAACTAAAATAATAATACATGCGCCGTAATAATATACGCATGCGCAGTAACACACGACCACCAATGGCTGATTACTGCTAAAATATGGCATTAATTTAAATAAAAAAATTACTTTCTCCAGTAGAAATCATTGTGCACAAGATCTGATTTCTGCTCTTAACATCTTGTGCTTCTTCTTTGGCTTTCTTCAGTTCTTTTTCAAGCTTCATGTTTTTTTTTCTTTCAATTTCCAGTTTTTCCTGAAATAATTTTTATATTTATTCATGTTATATCGTTTAAACTGTTTTTAATAGTTACTTTAAATTGGGCACTGGAAATGATTTCCTCAATGGACTCTTCTCTTTCTCTTCTTTGTTCTGAGAGATTGTCTTTTGTAATCTCTTTTTTGGTTTCTTTTTGCACTTTATCAAAGAAGTTTCCATCTTTTTCAAAATTTTTCACTTGAATTTCGGTACCTGCAAATCAGATCAGTTGGTATTCACTATTATTTTGAGATCGTGTAGACATTAGATACATTTACACGGACACTTAGCGATACAACTGGAGCATCGTTCATTCAAGAACGTTCATAAGTAACTGGGTGATTAACAAGCGTGTAACTTAGCGTAGGTAGCATGTGCGACAAAAAACTCAATAGAATAACAATAGTTTATATAGCTAGAGCGTGCTCTAAGGGATTCGGAAAACAATCAGTAGGACCACTGACACCGTTAGCCTCGGAGTTGGAAAAACCAACAAGAGCAAGACCATCAACTGACATTTTCGAGGCTCTTCTTGAGATAACCGAATTGTGACACATGCTAATAAAATGGCTTCTGCCGCCAATGGTGTAGAATGTGAATAGCCTCCTGCAAACTGTGACCAGTAAGTTTGTCACATCTGGTCAACTATAAACCTCTCCAAAAACTGTCTTTTTGCAATGTGGGCAAAACGGCATAAGAATTGGTTGATTTTGTTTCAACAGGCATACCAACTTCTTGCAAAATCGATAAATTAGTGCAATATGCCGCCAAAAAGATGCCAAGCAGTCGCCCGAATATACTTACATTTCAACGCATCTATAATTAAATTTCTGCTAAAGCAACAGAGACAAGCCAATAAATAGAGACAAAATAGGAAGAAGAATGGCACATCAAAAGAGATGTCTCCAAATGAACACATACTCTATATCCTTGGTGACACTGCAGGTAAACACTTCCTTACAGGACATGGATGCTTTGGGTCATACCTAATGAAAATGTGTCTTGCGGTACAATACGGTTGCCCCTACTGTGATGAAACTAATAACCCAGACCATACAGAATAAAATCGGGAAGGAGATAACCTTCAGCAATCTGACCCCACTTAATGTGGAAAGTGTAAGCAACTGTAAAGCCATTAATGAAGGCATAAGGAAAATAATGACAACAAAAAAGGATAAGACTTGGAAGCCAAAAATGGAAAGTGACTTGTGAAGTAATGCCACAAGTCCAGGAAGATAGATAGATAGAGGTTCAGGGTTTTTGGGTATATAGAAACCAGAAACCTTACACATGTGTGTAGTGCATTTTTACAATTTTAACAGCATATGTCCAATTAAAATTACAAAAGAAAATCTAAAATCAAATCAATGGTTAACTAAAGCTGTTAAAGCTTGCAACTACTTCTCAATTCAATGTGAGAAAATTGAAGAACAAACATTTTAGCATTAATATTTCATCAAATGATGAAATATCTACAAAAGTGTTAAAATCTGTCTGTAATACTAAATTGACATTGTTAATCTTGCCCTTTCATTATGAAATTTTTTAGTATCAATTATTACCTTTATCATTATTTTCAGCCAAGAATTCGATCAAACTCATAGCTTTATTCTTCTTCTTCTTATCAGGTTTTTTATTATTATTGTTTATTTTGGCATCATATTTATCCTTATTTTCTTCATAATGCAATTTTGAAAGTAATATGGCACTCTCAAGATCCTGCTCGTAATGTCCATTTACGAACTGATCATCTTTTTGTTTCCATTCTTCCCATTGCTTTGCTGTTTGCTGCTTGACTTTCTTCTCCTTTCTGCCTGTTCCAACCTGAATGCAAAAAATAAATTAAAATACAGCAAGTTCATTACCAGTCTAGAGTGTGCAGCTCTACAGCGACAGATTAGCATTTAAAACCGACCAAGCAGCATGTTGTTATAAACTGCAAATGATTTTCTAAGTATATCATTTTCAATTTAATGCTATATTATTACCAAGCAATAATCGTGGTTAGATAGCAACAAGCAATAATTTAGTCAAAACAAATAAATCATAAATTTTTTTGTTTGCATGTGTGAAATAAGTGGAGCAAAATGTAATCGGTAGAAACCTAACTTGGGAACCTATCACCCTCCTCAGCCAACAACTACTTCCTCTAGTCAAAGACCAGGGTAATATAGACAAGACTCCATTCCAGATGGATAAACCAATAAAGCCCTTCAGATATGGTAAAATTAAGCAAACAATAGTAAAAGGTATTAACCCAAACAAAGAACCTGGATATGACCTTATAACAGGTTAGATACTACAGAGAATAACAAAAAAAGCAATAAAAGCAATCTTGCAAATACTCAATGCTCTGTTACGACTCAGTTACTTTCCATGCCAATGGAAAATAGCTGAAATAACCATGATTGTCAAGGCGGGTAAAACCAAATCAAAATTAACTCATGTAGACCAATTAGTCTATTGCCAATACTATCAAAATGCTTCAAAAAGCTACTACTAGCCAGACTGGACCCCATTCTATCAAGGTCAAAGCTAAACCAAACCTCCAATTTGGATTTAGCACAGTAGAACAGGTGCACAGAGTAGTAAAGAAAATCAGCAATGATATAGAAAACAGGAGGTTCTGTACGGCTGCCTTTATCAACATCAGCCAAGCATTTGATAAGGTCTGGCATACAGGCCTGCTATACAAATTAAAAAAAAAAAATTACCCCATTATTTCTACAAACTACTAAAGTCATATTTATCTAATAGATTCTTTCCAGTAAAGGTATGGTCTGAATAAAAAGACCTAAGACCTATGAGCTCCGAGGTTCCGCAAGAAAGTGTACTAGAGCCATACTTGTTGAACACCACAGACCTGCCTACCACAAACCTAACTACAGTCTCTACTTTTGCTGATGACTTGGCAATACTGACTTCCCACCAAATAGCATCAATGAATCTGCAAACACATCTAAACAAAATAGAATCGTGGTTGAAAAGATGGAAAATTAAGGCAAACAAGACCAAATTAACTCACTCAATTAACTCAAGCAAACAGTGCAAAGTACCTAGGTATACATTAAGACAAACGCTTTTGACATGGCGGACCCATATATTCAACAAAAAAAAGCAATTGGGTCATAGATGGATCACTGGCAAAAAAATCAAAACTATAAAGTCCATCTGGACCTATAGATTCAAGCTCCAACACCCACTCCAACCTGATAATTATCCAGAAGTTCCAGAGCAAAGTTCTAAGAAATATGGTTGACCCCATGGTATGTATAGTGTACCCAAAGATATATATCGGCTTTATTACTTTCACTTATCGGATTAGATCATTAGTAGTCTCCTTGGGGGTCCATTAAATGAGTACTTAACAATCTCCCATCTTTTATACCTATAATCATATAAATCATTAGTGAAGTAGGCTTTCAAAAGACCTATTTGTCATCCTTAGGCGGCTTAGGCAATCTTTTATACACAGTTTGCAAACTGTCCAAATTGTAGGTTGCAACAGACCTATTATTACATAGTCCAACATAGTAAAATTTTAAGCATATGAAGCAGTTGATATAACATTTTTTAAAACCAGTATTATGCTTAAATATATTTATAACTTTACATTTTTTTTAAGTATGTGTTATAGTATGGGTATATTACCATGTTCATCAGCCAATAATAGTATCTTATTATCAAAGACTTTATTTTCACTATTATTTGGCATTACTAAGATATTTTCTATTATTAGTATTTATTATTGATAATAAAAATAGTGTAAACAAATTTATAACAATATTATCAGTTTTGAATTGATAAACATTCAAAGTGTCTATTTACTATATATCTATTAAGGATTCCTATTACCAAAGTAAACAAAGAAATATTGTAACTATTTTCAATGATTAATCATTCTGATTAGCAGATTAAATACCCATATGTTTGAAAACAATAAGAAAAAAATAATAACAAACAAACTGAATTATATGCAAGCATTTAATTTTATTATGTTTTTTAGAAAAATATACATTTTAATAATTTTCTGTGGCAAACAACCTCTTTTTTCTTTTTCAAATTACTGTACTCACTTTTACTTTTAGTAATATATACTCTTTTAGAAGTTAGAATACTCTTTACTCTTTATAATTCAAAATAACAAAAAACATAACCTTTTTTCACCAACTTGTTAAATTTTACTGCAAAATTGTTAATCCGACTTTTAAATTATAAATCCAGCTTTTAAAACTGTAAATTTGGCCTTAAAGAGTCGTGTTTGGTTAAATTAGCCAAACTGTTAATCCGGCTTTAAAAAGTGTAAATCAAAATTAAAAATCCGGCCATCAATTTGTTAAATTCTACTGTCAACGCGTTCAAATCATAAATACTGCAAATTTGGCTTTTAAAACTGTAAATTCGACCTTCAAAGTGTTAAACTGGTAATTTGGTTTTTGAATTATAAATCCGGCCTTTAAACTGTCAATCTAGTTTTATAGAATATAAATGCGGCCTTTAAAATGTAATTCCGGCTACAAAAGTATTAAATATTACTAACAAAGTGATAATCCCGCCTCCAAGTTATAAATCCAGCATTTTCTAAACTTGGCTTTTAGAACTAGAAATTCAGATAACAATATTTGATTTTAATAAAATAAAACTTACAGTACTTTTTAGAACTAAAAACCTTTAACGTGTAAAATTTACTACCAAACTAATAATCCAATTTTCAAATTATAAATCCGACCGTTAAAACTGTAAATCCTGTCTTTAAATTGTTAAATTTATCTGGTAAATTGTTAATCCGGCTTTTAAATTATAAATCTAGTTTTGAAAAGTATAATTGAGGTCTAATCTACTGCTAAACTGTTAATCCGGTTTCTAATCTGTTGTGTCTAGTTAATTATAGTGCCAATAATTAAATCGGTATTGGGCATTGGTTTTTTGTCTGTCTCTGTAGTGCAAGATTGTTCCAATTGATTAATTTTTAATATTAATTAGGATTACCGCAACCTATTTATTAAGACAGTATTAGAAAAAAGTGTACACAATTTTGTCATTTTCTTTATTTTATTATTAAAATTTAAGCACTTCTCAATGTTTATTCATATAAAGTCAAAAATAACAAAATCCGGTCATGAAATATTAAAATGTTTTCAAAAATGGTTGTAAAGTGTAAAATTTTATTTATAAAATGTTAAAAATAACAAAATTCTGTCTTTAAACATTAAAATATTGTCAGAAAGCACCAAAATCAGGTCATAAACTGTTGAAGTGTAAAATTCTATTCATTAAATTTAAAAAATAACAAAATTCAGCCTTCAAACATGAAAATATTGTTAGAAAATAACATAAACTTTTAATAGGTGCAAGATTCTATTACTAAAAAGTGAAAAATAACAAAATATTTTCCTATTCATAAAATGTTATAAAAAAGCAAAACCTGTTAAAAGGTGCAAAATTTAATTTGAAAAGTTATAAAGTCCAACCATATAGTATCAAAATATTGTCAGAAAGCATTAAAATCCAGCCCTAAACTGTTAAAATGTTCACAAATTTATTCATAAAATAGCAACATTTTTGCAACCTCCAAAAAGTGCATTTTTTTTTCAAAATGCAAAATCTGGCCAAGAAGTATTAACATATTGTTAGAAAAAATCAAAATCCGCCATACAAAATTTTGTTCATGAAATGTCAAAAATTGCAAAATTTGCCATAAACTGTTAAAAAGTAACTTTCTTTTCATGAAATAACAAAAATACTAATATTTGATCATATTCTGTTAAAAAGATCAAAATTTTATCCATTAAATGTCAATAATAGCAAAAGCCAGCCATAAATTGTCAACAAGTGCTAAATTCTATTCACGAGAAATTAATAATTGCAAAACTTAACCATGAAGTATCAAAATATTCCAAAAAAAACTTTAATTTGCTGGGAAGTGTAAATATTTAGCCATGTAATGTCAAAACTACCAACATCCGGTTACAATCTGTTGAAATGTGCAAAAATCTATTCATAAAATGTTAAAATTTGGCCATGAAGTATCAAAATATGATCAAAAAACACCAAAAGTAAAATTCTTTTTTACGAATTGTAACAAAATAACAATCAAAAGGCACAAAATTCTATTCATAAAATGTAAAAAATAGCAAAATCCAGCCCAGATGCTGTTGAAAATTGCAAAATTCTATTCACAAAATGTTAAAAACAGAAATATTTGGCAAAAACCAAAAATTCAGCAATAAAAGGTTAAAAAGTCCAAAATTCTATTTATGAAATGTCAAAAATCGAAAATATCTACACACATTATACACACATAATAAATAATAAAATATTTTACAAGTATTCATAGTAGAATATTTCATTATTTATAAATATAAATGTTTTTGAATTTCTACAAGATTAATGAAGAAAATATTAATTATTAAAAAGTATAAAAATATAGTCAAAAAGTACCAAATATAACCATAAACTATTCAAAAATAGTAAAATTCAGTCATAAAATATTAAAGTATTTAAAAGAAAAACAAAATCCGATAAAAGTGCAAAATTCACATTCACATCTTAGATAAGTATTTTTTACAGTTGTTCATCTTTCATTGGTTATATTTTGACAGCAGCTATGTAAGATTTTGTAATCTTAGAAGTATTAATCAGGTTAATAAATGCATAAATCTGGTGCTAAAGAAAATATTACAAATTATAGAGACATTTGCATTCAATCTGCTATACCAAAATTATTTGATCAAATTATAACTGGTCAAATACGTTGGATGTGCAAAAGTATTTTAGTAGAAGAACAGCATGGGTTTCGTGAGGGTCGATCTACACTTACCAATCTACTTTCTTACGAAAATTACATTTTAAACGCATTTTAATGCAAAACTCAAGTTGACTCTATTTGCACTGACTTTTCAAAGGCCTTTGATCGTGTGAGCCACAATATTTTGATTGCTAAGCTTCGTGCTTTGGGTTTTCATAATGCAGTGGTTGCTTGGTGTGTAAAAATAAATAACTATCTTTCACAACCTATTTTAGTTCCATCAGGTGTTCCTCAGGGATCTCACTGCGGACCAATTTTATTTTTACTTTTTATCAATGATCTTTCTGACTGTATTAGTTCATCATCATTTCTATTATTTGCAGATGATTTAAAAATTTATAGAAGTATTTTATCAATCGATGATTGTAATCTTTTACAACAAGATTTAGACTCTATTAATGATTGGTGTCTTATTAATAATCTTTTGTTTAATGTTAATAAATGTTTTGCAATCAGTTTTAATAGAACGCTAAGCAAAATTTCGTACGATTATATTATCGATAACAAGGTGCTACAACAAATTAAAGACTTTGGTGTAATTTTCGATTTTAAACTTACGTTTGTTGAGCATATCAGCTACATGTGTAATCGTGCTATAAAAACGCTGGGGTTTGTATACAGGATGTCTGCTGATCTTGCTCCAAGTACTCTTAAATTACTGTACTGTGCCTTGGTGCGTTCTCATTTAGAGTACGTTCCATCAGTCTGGTGCCCTTTCTATGAAATCCATAGTCAGAATATTGAACGTATTCAAAACAAATTTTTTCGCCTGTTGTCCTATAGATCTGGTATATTGTCGGTTAATTTTGATCGCAATTACATTTCTTCACTATACAATTTACCGTCACTAAAAGTTCGGCGCAAAAGATCAGATCTCTCATTTTTGTGTGGTTTAGTGATGTCTGAAGTAGACTGTCCTGAGTTACTTGTATCTCTTCCATTCTACATTCCTATTAGTGAACGACGTACCAGGCAGACTTCATTATTTAGAGAATTTACACATTCTACTAATTATGGATTTCACAATCCTATTGGTAGAATTTGTAGATTTGCTAACAGTTTAACAAACAATTTCAATTTTTTTTGTTCTAAATCTTTGTTTAAGATTCAATTGAGTGATATTGATTAAATGTTATGTATTTTATATTATATTATGTTTTTTATGTCAATCTTTTGCTTCTGTTTTTTATTGTGATTATTTTATATATGTATTATATATTGTTTATATTCATTGTATTTTTATGTAGATGTAAATGGTTTTACTTATACCGTAAATAAAGAATTAAAGAATTATCAATAATGTCATTTTTGACAAATAACATTAAGTATTTTTGACAGTGTGAAGGATATACTAAAAGTCCTGACAAATATGAGCTACAAGCTCTAGCGGCAATCACAATATCTCAAGAATTGTAGGTCGGAGGTAAAAGTTAACTATATACACAATGAAAGCTGATAAAATTTGCAATAAAAATGATATATATTTTTCTAGTATTCTTAGTGGTTACAGAGTTATAGAGCACTAATGATTGCGTTTAAAAAAAAAAAAAAAGTTAGCACAGCACAATATGCAATTTATTGAAGATGCCAAAGCAAGAAAAAATAAGTGTACTTTTTACCATCATTTAGATACTTGTAAATCAATGTTTGACAATGTTTTGGATACGTTATCATTGAGGGAGGAAGGTTATACATTTGCGAAAAATGAGATTGAGGACTGCCTCAAGTTCTGCTGCGTCTTCTGTAGTTACTGGGATCAACCAGCTGGCTCAAACTTCCAACCCCACTGTTCTAGAGAAAGTTCATTTTCAAGCACAACTTGGATTTGGTGGTATACACAAAAAGCATGCTACATTGCTGCTTCTTCTGTGAGCGATAGCGCAGAGAGGTCTGGTTTAGCATTCAAAACTGATTTGGTAAAAGCTTTGTCACAATGCATGTTAAGGGAAGTTTGCTTGTGAGGTGCATTGTACCATGCTAGGAATATTTTGTTTCCAGCTTCAGCTTTATTACATCAGTAATACTTTGCAGTGTAGGTTGCTTCTTGAACAAATTGAAACAGACAAGTTTCCATTTTCGATATGCAGTAAAAGTCGTATCACATCCGCTGAATGCATGCACAAGAAGTATGCAGTTTTTTATTCCCATAGTTTGAAATTGCTGACTCGAATATATCTTCCTTTCTACTCTGCCGTGGCTTGGTTTAACAAATAATATCTGTCTTTCAGATTCATGTTAAAGCCATGAGGAGGACAATAAGATCAACATCTTTGCAAACTATTGCTACTTTGTCACTAGTTTAAGATTTTATGACTCCTGTACGGATGATCAATTTACCAGTGTTACTAGATTCTTGTTTTGTTTTATTTAATTCCATAGTCGTGAAAAGCAGTTAAGAAGAATGAAATAAGTCTGGATTTATTGTGTTCATTAGAAAGAAAACCATCCTGTTTGACTGTGATTTGTGTTCAAAGTTTATGTCAACTGACCTCTTTAGCTTGTACTTTGTTTCTATTCAACTGTCTACGTACTGGATGGTGCCGCTAAATAGCCATCAAACAAAACAGTTCAGCTCTTGCCGGCATAATGCTCGAGAACATAGGCGACATAACATTGGCAAATTGTTGAGACTGAGAATTTTTAGGCCACATCATCTTGTGTAACAGTAATCCTCCATCCAAAATGATGTCGAAATCGAAAAGATTGGCTTCTTCTTGTAGTATAAGAAAAGTATCGTATAAGGCGGATTTGTTTGTTTTCAGCATTCCAGTTTCCTCAAATAAAGATAAAAGGTAAGGAGCAAGCTTATGTCATAAGTAGTTGTTAAAGTCCATATTACTCTGCTTGTTGATAGCTATCTTTAGAAGCATCGTTAAAAGGTTGATTAGCACTTTTCTCCATGAACAAAAAAAGTAAAAGAAAGACCGAGCCAACACTACAATTTGATGCGTATCGTGAACGCTATGTAGAAAGAAGAGCAGGTGGTTGGGAGAGAAGGGAAAGACTGTCAAAATGAACGAAGGACTAAACAAACAAAAAACTTTTTTTCTATTCTTTAGCGCCCTATAACTCAGTAACCGCTGCGAATACAAAAAAATGTATGTGATCATTTTTATTGCAAATTTTATCAGCTTTCATTAAGTATATAGTCAGTTTACCTCCTACCTACAGTTCTTGAGATATTAACATTACCGCTTAAGCTGTGTCATATTTGTCAGAACTTTTAGTATATTCTTCAATAGGTACCTATAAATCAGTGTACAAAGTTTTACAACTTTTGGAATTTGTTAGTGGTGAGATCAATATTTGACTGGACTATAAGAATTTAAAAGTAGAAAGGTTAAAAACATCTTTTTTTACTTGTAAAAATCTGGTCGCCCTACTTAAGTTGATAAGTTCATTTAAAAGATATCAATTGTTTATTAAAAACACATTTTTGCTCTTAACTATAGATCTAATTAACTAACTTTTGGCTGGATCATATAAATAGTTTTTTTAATTGTTACTAACATATAATAGACAGGGACATTAAAACAACAGGATTTGCGCAGAGAAGAAAACCGGAAGGTATTACCATGAGTAAGTTATTCTTAAGGGCCACTTGTTGAGAGCCAACAACTCACTACGTCCTAAAAAAAAAGAAAAAAAAAACATATAATCAGGACTATTCTCTATGCACATTGCTAGAAGTAAGCAAGATATATGAGAGGTATAGTTTCAAAAGGTACAATCTCCACTTTTTGAAATGATTGAATTAGTAATGCTAAGTTTCTGAAAAATTAGTTACGGTGGAGATTGTACCTTTTGAAACTACACGCCTCATATATTGCTAACTAACAATACGAACTGTCATTTTATGCTTGCTAACAATATGAACTGTCATAAGCACATGCATAGAATGAGACAAACACAATGAGACGCTGCTATGCTGAGTGAATACAAGCCATACAATATGCAGCACACACACGAAGAGCTGAAGACAATCCCTTGGCAAAAACTCATTTCATTGAAGAAACAAAATACTAAGAAAGCAAGACAATGATGCACAATAGGACAATCAAACCCACAGTGCAGAGACGTAATACCTCTATCGCGTAATAGATTTTAGTATAATTATTATTATATCGCTTCTTGTACTCAGTAGTGTTGAACAGAAATTCATTTCAAATAAAAATGCTCTAAATAATAACATAATATTTAATCTCAACAATCTACAACAATTAAAACTAAACCACCCAATGGGTCTACCCATCCGATCCTGCCAATACTCATACAAATCGATATATTTCTGCAGAATAATTGCACAAAAATTTCATAAATTAATCTAATAATAAAACTAAATTATTGTTAACATATCTTAATGTAAGCATCGAGTCAAACTAATCTTGAACCTATTGCAAAAAAAAACATTATTATTTGTAATGTTATTTTATTTTTTTTACTGAACGTTTGTTTGCAGTAAATGTGTTACTATATATAAAAGATATCTCACAATCAGTGAAGAATATATTCATTCAAAGCAAAATTGTAAAATAAAATATTAATATTTATTTTTTTTACTGTTTGCAATAAAAGTGTTCTCACCACCAGTAAAGAATATATTGCCCAAAATTGCAAAATAATATGCAATGAATTTGTATGTTCATTACAAAGAAATAGCATAAATTACAATTGTTATTTACCTGTTTTCCCTTTTTAACATCTTTGTTAAATTTCTTCTCTTGTGGTTTCTCAATCTTCTTTTTATCTATAGGTTTCTTTGATATGATTTCTGGTTCCTCCTCTTCTACCTTGAGACAGGCAAAACGTGATGGTACTGATATATTCATTGTGTTTTCTAGTTGCCGGCCGGCTTATTTGTTTATTCTCAAATGCTAATAGAGAACTGCTTAAAAATTGCAATGTCTGGGTCTGGGTCGCTGCCTGATAAGCAATCAAAACATTTACGGACTATTTTAGAGGGGGAAAGACGTGTGAACTGTGTGAAGTTAAATGCAGAGCTCGGCCATTTTGCAACGTTGTCACGTTGTAACAAAATGTTTAAAAATTAAGTGAACTTGAAATTATAATTTTAGAACGATAAGGTAATCCAAAATACAAACGCAAGATTAATGTAATTATATATTATAACAATTAAGGTATATAAACACAATCTCTAGCAAAGTTACTAAAATAGATTTCTAAGAGTTTAGCTTCTGCAAATTGAAGTGATCAAGAAAAATTAAACAAAAACTTCTTTATTAAAATAGACAAATTTATTTTATCTGATTAATTGCCATCAATTTGTTGGCAATTTATTGTGAATTTGTTTCACTTTACACTCAGTAATTTATTGTCCAATTTTCAATACTGCAAACAGCTGTTTAAATCAATTATTACAAAGCTGGTAATATTGAAAATTAAACAATAGGTCTGTTCCAACATACGATTTGGACAGTTTGCAAACCGTTCAAACTATGCACACAAACAAATTACTGTGTATAAAAGATTGTCCAAGGATGACAAATATTTGTTTGTGTGCACAGTTTGGACGGTTTGCAAACTGTCCAAATCGTATGTTAGAACAGCATGTATCGCATTTTGCTTATTGCAATTAATGACGTCATCATTAACTAAAAAAATCTGCCGGTGATCTCTTTTTGTACTACAGGATCATCTAGTAATATAAACTCAATACCAAGCTTTATGTTATTTGTATTTTTTATTGTCAATATGTATTATTAATAACAAATTTATGATTTAAATGTCATACTTCCTCTCCATTAATTGCGATAAGCGATATGCGATACATGCCCCTTCTCCCCCTCCCCCTAATAAATTGCTGGGTGTAAAGTGAACCAAACCCAAAATATTTTATTATTCAAAGCAACAAACCGGCAACCAGTGGCGTAGCTATGATTTCTTCTGCAAACTACTAAAAATTGTTTTAAAAAAAGAGACCAATTATTAAATGTCACAGAGTGTCTTTACGTGTTTGTGCGTGAACGTTAATGTGCTGTGTTGCAAACCTTTGCTTACAGCTTTGCTACTGCCTGCAAGTTTTCTAAACAATTTAAATAGGTATTTTTATTTTACTGAAAACCAGTTCTCCACCGTGTTTATCAACTTTTTCTTAAAAAACAAAATGTTAGCCTTCTTTTCATTTAAGAGAAGATATGATAATGCAAAGGAGTAAAACTCGACAAATAAAATAAGTCTGCAATTTGTGTACTGGAACATTGTCATTTTTTCTTTAATGTTTTTGTAGTTAATAAAGTCAAATAATATTGTTAAGTTATATTTTTTTATTTATTAAAATAACTGATTATGATTACTTCAAATCAATCCCAAAAATTTGAAACAAAAACTTTTCCTGCAGTTTTTTAAACATATAACTTCTTCGGCTTTGAAGAACCAGAATTGATTGCTGCTTTGTTTTGGTGTTGTAAAAATGTATTCAAGTTTTATTTATCAGCATCATCTTCAAAACAAGTGCAGATTAAGCTCGACTGTTCTACTTTTGATCAACATTCAGATTTTTGAAGATCTAACTTTAATCTACAGTACACGTTAAAGAACATAACAATTTATATTGTAATCCTTGATTTGTTGCAAAATTTGCACAATGAAAGTTTGATGACAAGACGGTATCAAGTTTTTAAAAGATCTTGTGATTAAATAATTTAAGAACATGGTTTCAAACAACAACCTCTGATTTCGTAATGTGGTCAATAAAGTACAAATTGCGTAGTGGATAACTAACATCCGGTAACAAGTAGCTACTGCAAGAAGACGAATAATTTATTATTGTAATAAGTTATATGATTGGACTCAATCAATAAATGTAATTATTTATTACAACGCCATTTTAGTTAAATGCAAAAATATACGATACCATATTAAAATCAGAGCAAAGATTGCCATTGCTTTTATAATAATAATAATTTCATAAACGGAATGAGTTATCACCCGATTAAAAGACGTGTTATCGTAAAACAAAATAAGTTTATAATTAATTTTTATCAATTACAAAATAATGATAAGCTATTTAAATAATTACAATTGATAAACCTATTTATATCATTTTACTTTTAATCACTTCTAGTTAATTTAATCAGTTTGAAATAAACAATAACAACGCTAAGAACGTAGCAGCGGAATATTTTAATCGTTAGTGTGTGTTTAAAGAGAGAGCCACGTTTCAAAATAAACTATTAATTGTATGCAAGTCATAGTTGTAAGTATATAATAAATTTCTTTGTTTACTAAATAATAAATACCAAAAATAAACATTTTTTTTTTACTTCAAGAAGAATTATAATTATATTTAAAATTTAATATTAAAACATCAAATTTTGGTTAATTATCTTATAGTATTAACTTATAACAGTATTCTTATATAATATTAATGTAGGTCATTTAATTTAATTTGGTTTAAAAAATTAGTAATTTAGATAACCTTTAACATTTATGTATGATAAAAGCTGAATAATATTTTGTAGAAAATTTTTATATTTATTTTATATTATTAATTAACCAATTATAAATGGCATTAAAAATGCAAATTTAGTTTGCAAAACTAGTTTGCAAAACTAGTTGTTAAATTTCTTTTTTTATTAATTTTGGTTTATTTACTTTTAATACAGAAAATAAACCAAATTTTATAATTATAAATATTCAACTCAACAAAAAAAAATGCACTTTGTAATAAATAATCAATTAATGCAAATAAAAAAAAAAATAATCAATCTAGGGTAATTCCACTATAGTTCGGATAATCGGCCCCCCATCAATGTTTCCGATTTTGCCCAAAGTATGACGATTCTTAAAATTTTAGATCTCAAGTGCACTTCAGTCTAAATGGCGGCCATTTTATTTTTTTAAGAATATTTTGTCTTCTTTCAGTTTTTGTGCTATAAATAAGCAAAAAATAGTCAAAAATCATATTCAAAAGGGTGTATCTTATAGGAAAATTTCCGTATAACACGATCCCGCCTTTGGTATCCCGAAATTTTCCGCGAAAATTGGAAAAATTATTATTTTATCGAAAATTCTATATCTTTGGTTCCTATACCTGGAGACTTGAAATATAAATATGATACTCTTGAAACATAGTACTTTTGATGCCAAAAATGAAAAAACTGAGTTTGCTTGCCTTTGGGTGAAATATAACACATAATGTACAAAATTTGAGCAAAATCGGAGATTTCGATGTGGGAACGACTGTTTGAACTATCGTAGATTACTCTCTAAGGTTTTACATTTTTTTAAATTTTATACGTTTTAGAGTAGTTGAGTATTCAGAAAAAGTTTAACAATTTGTGGTATTGCTCAAGGTATCAATCAATTGGTGCGGTCAGGCTGACCAGACATAGTTCTTTTTAGTAACATATACTCTTTTGGAGTACTATTTACTCTTTTTAATTTAAAATAACAAAAAAAATTACTTTTTTTCAGTTGAGTGAGAAAAAATATTTGGACATTTATTGCAAAATTGTTAATCCGACTTTTAAATTATAAATCCAACTTTTAAAACTGTAAATTTGGCCTTAAAAATTTGTGTCAAATTAGCCAAACTGTCAATTTGGAGTTGCAGAGATGCAGCATTTAAAAATAAAAATTTGGTCATCAATTTGTTGAATTCTACTGCCAACGCGTTCAAATCATAAATACTGCAAATTTGACTTTTAAAACTGTAAATACGGCCAAAGTGTTAAACTGTTAATTTAGTCTATGAATTATAAATCCGGTCTTTAACACGTTCCGTACTGAATAAATATTTAAAGTGTCTCGTCCAGACTTACCTCTTTTATATATTATAACTACAATGAACAAATCATATGCTATACGAATGAAAATAATTATTACAGACTGCGGCGCCGCACATATGCTACACATTTTGGAGCAGACCAATTGACGCATATATGCGGCTCACGATAAAACTGTTCAAAATACATTTTATTTATTTTATTTATTTTATATTTTTAATCATACAAAGCAAAACCTTAACATAACAAATTTCTAAAATAATTTAATAAAAAAAACAGATATATAATTATAAACTAAATTTTCAAGTATCAGTAATGATCTTCAAGTACTTTGATATTCTATTATACAGGGTGTCCGGAAAATACGTGTACAACGTTTGACGACAGACTCCTGAAGTCAAAATAGGTCGATCTAAGCCGACTTAGTTATATCCAAAATTGTCTCGTTTAGCCGGTAGAGGGCGTCAAAAAAAACAAAAGTATAACAAAGTTGAAAGTATCTATTGTAAGAAACTAAGTAAAACAAAAACATTACTTAAGCAAATGTGTAAAATGACCGCCATCTTGCTGAATACACTTATTAACACTCTTTAAAAAATGATACTGGACCCTATCTAATGTCTCGGGATTATTAAAATGGTTGCCTGCATTTAAAATCCGCTGCAATAAATCATCGCGTGTGTTTACCGGAGTCTTGTAAACTTCTGTTTTAATAGCGCCCCACAAAAAGAAGTCACACATATTTAACTCAGGAGAACGTGGTGGCCATTTTACTGGTGCATCATTGCCTCTTCCAATCCATCGGTTGGGATATTGATGATGTAAGTATTGCCGAACGGCAACGGAAAAATGGGGCGGGGCACCATCATGAATATACCACATTTCCCTCCGAAGTAAAAGGGGCAAATTCTCCAGAAGAATTGGTAATGTGTCTTGCAAAAAATTTAAATAAATTTTTCCATCTAACCTGTCTGGAATAACAATGGGACCAATAAGGTAGTGATCAATAATACCTGCCCAAATATTAATTTTAAATTGATGCTGATGATGTGCAACTTTAATGGCATGTGGATTTTCATCGGAATAAATATGTTCGTTGTGCAGATTGGTTACCCCAGATCTTGTAAAGCATGCCTCGTCAGTAAACATAATTTTTCTACAAAAATTTGGAACAAGGATTCTTTTGTTTCTAATAAATTGACAAAATGTAAGCCGCATGGGGGGATCAGTCGGTAAAAGTTCCTGGACTTTTTGTATGTGGTAAGGATGTAACAACTGTTCTCTTAAAACCTCATTGACAATCGTTTTAGGAACATTTAACTCACGTTCTAAGAGACGGGTACTGGTACTTGGTTCTTCTTCAACTCTTTCCAGAATAATCTCTTCTGTTTCCACAGTTCGAGTTGTTCGCATACGACCCCTGCCTTCAAACTTTTTCTCAAAACTGCACGTTTCCCGAAGATGACGCTCAATATTGGCAAATGTTTGGTGGTTTGGTATTCGACGGTTAGGAAACCTCTCCATGTAAACCCTAACACTCTGACGCCCATTTCCTTGACAAAACCCGTATACCAGGAGCATGTCAACTTTCTGAGAGTTTGTATAATTTTCCATTTTTAATGGTAAAATGAACTTGTAATTCAAGAATGTTGATCGTATACTTGAGTAAATTTCATAGACTGGTGACAATTTGTCAATAATTGTCAAATTATTAAACGCCATAGCAACAAGGTCACTTAAAAAATTATTGTTACAGGTAATTTCTTTTTAATATTTACAAATTTTTGACGCCCTCTACCGGCTAAACGAGACAATTTTGGATATAACTAAGTCGGCTTAGATCGACCTATTTTGACGTCAGGAGTCTGTCGTCAAACGTTGTACACGTATTTTCCGGACACCCTGTATATTACATATATAATATTTTATATAATTTTTATTAATAATTATTGTACTTGTAATTCTGCTAAAAGAATCATAGTATATCTATGCCGCATATATGAGTCGTCGGCTGTGTGAGAAACTGTATGCCGCGCATATGCGGCACGCAGTACGGAACGTGTTAAACTGTTAATCTAGTTTTATAAAATATAAATGCGGCTTTTAAAATGTAATTCTGGCTACAAACGTGATAAATATTACTAGCAAAGTGATAATCAGTCTCCAAATTATAAACCTAGCATTTTCTAAACTTGGCTTTTAGACCTAGAAATTTAGATAATAATATTTAGTTTTAATAAAAAAAACTTACAGTACGCTAATTTATTATTAAAGAAAAAGTATTTATAGCTTTAAAAGAGTAAAATTTCACTGCCATTTTTTATATCCTTCTTCTAAACTAACAATCCGGTTTTTAAAATTGTAAATTGAGTTTTTAAAACTGAAAACCTTTATTGTGTTAAAATTTACTGCCAAATTAATGATCCGATTTTCAAATTATAAATCCGGCAGTTAAAACTGTAAATCCGTCTTTGAAAGTGTATCTTTAAAGTTTTAAATGTATCTGGTAAACAGTAAATTATAAATCCGCTAACTAATATGTTAAACTATACCAATAAACTGTATTATAAATCTGGTTTTTAAAGTATGCAGTTTTTAAAAATATAAATAAAATCTTCAAAATCAAAAGCTTTGCCAACAACGTGTCTAATCTACTGCTAAACTGTTAATCCGGCTTCTAGACTATTGTGTCTAGTTAATTATAGTGTCAATAGTTAAAACTGCATTGGACAGTGTTTTTTGCCTATCTTTGCGCGGCAAGTTGGTTCTGATTGACTAATTTTTAATATTAATTAGGACTACCGCCACTTATTTCAGCTGTACGCCGTTATTACGACGGTTTAAAAAAAGGTGTACACAATTTTGTCATTTTCTTTATCCCTATTATTATAATTTAAGCACTTTTTAAATTTTATTCATATAAAGCCAAAAATAACAAAATTCGATAATAAAATAATAAAATGTTTTCAAAAGGAACAAAAGCGAGTGAAAAGTGTAAAATTCTATTTATAAAATGTTATAAATAACCAAATTCAGCCTTTAAACATGTTAGAAAGTAAAATAATCCGGTCATAAACTTTTAATAGGTGCAAGATTCTATTACTAAAAAAGTGAAAAATAACAAAATATTTTCTTAAAAACGGCAATAAACTATAGAAAAAAGCAAGTACAAGAGTCTATTCATAAAACTTACCCCTTATGGTTTACTTCTGACATTATACAATTAATAAAAGATAAGAAGCTAGCTCATAAACTTTTTAAATCTACTAATGAAAATAATCATTATCAAATTTTCTCACAATTACGTCAACGGTGTAAAAGTCTTATTGATGAGGCATATCTTGATTATATTAATAAAGTAGAAAACAGTATTATTAATAATCCTAAATATTTTTGGAACTATACAAAAAACTTTGCTAAAAATTCTAGTGAAATTCCCAACACTATGATTTTAGATAATAATCATTCAATGGATAAAGAAGAAATTGTTAACATGTTTGCTGTTCACTTTGCTTCAACTTATAAACCTTTGTCCATGAACAATCATTTTGATAATAATATTTATGCAACCTTACATGTCAATGTAAATGTTCTTTCTTTCTGTGAAATTGAAGTTGTTGACTCAATAATGCAACTTGATTTAAACCAAGGTGCCGGTCCAGATGGTTGGTACCACCTATATTAAAAAAAAAAACTATTCGGAGATGCTTGCTAAACCAATTTCTATTTTGTTTAATAAATTTCTATCCGAAGGTTACTTTCCGGAACACTGAAAATTAAACTACGTTGTACCTGTGCATAAAAATGGTAGCAAAGCTAGTATAGCTAATAATCGTCCAATCAGTAAACAATCTTAACTACCTAAACTGCTTGACAAATTAGTTTCACAAAAATTAAACTCACTGTTTTCTAATGTTATCATTGATCAGCAACATGGTTTCTGTCCTACAAAATCTACTACCACTAACCTTTTCTTATATACTACTACCAAAAGCTTGGAATCAGGAACAATGGTTGACTCTATCTACACTGACTTCTCAAAAGCATTTGATAGAGTCAATCATAAAATTCTGATTAAAAAGCTAAAGTCACTGGAAACTGCTGGAACTGTTTTGCAATGAGTTGAATCATATTTAAATGACCGAACACAACAAGTCGTCATTTCTAACTCTAAATCAGATCTGATTAATATTACTTCTGGTGTTCCTCAAGGCTCACACCTAGGACCCCTTCTTTTTAATCTATTTATAAATGATATCAGTGTTGATTTAGAATGCCAGTGTCTTCTTTTTGTTGATGATTTAAAACTATTTAAACGGATAGTAAATGAAAATGACTGTGTATCTTTACAAAATGATATTCATAAAATATATAACTGGTGCTCAAAAAACGACATGGAACTTAATATTAATAAATGTAAAAGTATACGTTTTATTTCAGTTTGATTAAAGAATTGGTACTACTATTTTAGAATCTGTGAAAAGTATTAAGGATTTAGGTGTTAATTTTGATTGCAAATTAAATTTTATATTGCACATAGATATTATTATTCAGAAATCTCTCAAAATACTTGGATTTGTTAAAAGAATAACTAAAGACTTTAGAAACATCAAACCAATAAATGTTATATATAATAGTTATGTGAGATCAATACTGGACTATTGTTGTATTATTTGGTCACCGCATTTTCAAAACGCTATTATGCGTCTAGAAACGGTTCAAATAAGATTTATTAAATATCTTTGTTATAAATGTGGTATTGTATTTTCAAACCAATATTATGATTTGTTGTTGTCTCACTTTGGATTACATCCACTTTTAAAAAGAAGAGAATACTTTTACACTACATTTTCTTACAAAGTTGTAAATGGTAATTTAAAATGTTCTCAAATTTTGTCAATGTTATTTTTAGTATGTCTTAAACATAATACAAGACTGCAAACAGTGTTGAAGACTAAACACCATTCAACCTGTTATGGTTATAATAATCCCTTAAACCAATGTGTAATTAGTTTTAATAAATATTGTGATAACTTTTTTTAATGTTAACTGTAATTGTTTTAAAATATGTGCAAAATCTGTTATATTTTAGAATTAATTGTTTTAAATTAATGTAAAGGTTGAACCGTAAATAAATATATTATTATAAATATATTATTATTATAAAACGTTAAAAACAGCAAAACCTGTTAAAAGATGCAAAATTTTATTTAAAAAATTACAAAGTCCGACCATATAGTATCAAAATATTGTCAGAACGCATTAAAATTCGGCCCTAAACTGTTAAAATGTAGTAGTATCAAAATATTTAAAAAAAAACTCTGTTGAGAAGTGCAATTTTCTATTAATATATTGTCAAAACTATCAAGATCCGGTCATAATCTGTTGAAATGTGCAAAAATTTATTCATAAAATGTTAAAACTTGGCCATGAAATATCAATAAACCTTTTCTTACATGTTTTATTTTATTCACACTTATATAAACATTTACATTTTTTACTATGACTGGCCTTTGCAAGTGTAACAGTATAGCACAATCTGGAATTACTTGTAGTGGTTGTGGAGTTATTTTCCATAATAGCTGTGCTATTCGCTACAAAAAACATTGCCGTCAAGAAATTTATTAACTATGGCCGACCACAAAATTTACCAGCAACTCCTGCAGGGGATTTTCGGACCTTAAATCCGCTCAACAGTTTGGACCCGTCTCCAGGAATACCAACGGCCTGTCAATTTACTACCAAAACGTTGGAGGTATAAAAACCAAATTAAAAAAACTTTTGTTAGCTGTAACTTTGTCAAATTATGACATTATTGCTTTAACCAAAACTTGGCTATCTGAAGACATCACTGACTCAGAACTAAGACTTACTGGTTATAACCTATTTAGATGTGATCGGTCTAATTTAATTAGCCCTAAATTAGAAGTCATTTAAGGTGTACATTACTACATCCGCCATATTTAAGTGTTGAACATGTGTTTGTAATTGTCAACTTTAAGTTTGTGTCGTACATAATTAGTGCAGTTTATTTACCCTCTCGTTCGATTATCGATAAATATGCTGACCACAGTTACTCCGTCGAATCTTTTGTTGATGTCTTTCCTAAAAGTAAATTAATTCTACTGGGAGATTACAATTTACCAGAAGCAACGTGGCTAAATGATAAATTTGGAACTGGAGTTACTTGTAACGAAAACTACCTTGGACATTTAGTTGCTAATTCATTTGGATTTTTAAACTGTGTTCAATGTATAACCATACCAAATAGTATAGACGTATTTTTGGATTTGTGTTTTACTAATGATTGTGATAGTATTACTATGATAAATGCTGTAGATGTTTCATTAGATATTAGTCAACATCAGAATGCCTATGTGATTGATGTCAAATGTGATACTTTTTGTGATATTTTAAATTGTAACTACATTTTAATAATTTTAAATGTGCCAACTTCAGCGCAATCAATGATTTTCTGTTGAACGTTGATTCTTTTTAACAACTGTGATATTAATGTATGTGTTGATTTATTTTATTTTGTTTTGTATTATGCAATTGATTGTTATGTACCTAAAAAAGTGTGGCATGACAACAACTTTTCTATTTGGTTTAACAAGGAATTAATGTCATTTACTAAACTAAAAAAAAATAGCACATAAACGATTTAAATCTTCAGAACTTCTTTCAGATTACAATTAATTTGATTCTCTTCGGGCTTCATGTAAAAATCTTAACGCACGTCTTTACAAGCAGTACATTTTACGTACCGAGAATAACTTTCGGTCTAATCCAAAAAGTTTTGGAGATTTGTAAATAAAGCTAAGAAAACTAATGCTTTTCCAGCTACAATGTATTATGGTGATCAAACCTGTATTAATGGTGACGATCTTGTAAACAAATTTGCAGATTTTTTCACTTCCGTTTATAATTCTCAAATTCATCCAACTCCATTGTTTGAGTTTGATAAAAATGTAATTCATACAAATTTCTTAGACAGTTTACTAGATATTTTTAATGGAATTACTATCTTTAAATCTAATCTTAGCACTGGATCTGACGGCATTCCGTCTATGCTCTTAAAGAATTGTATTTATTTAATTTCAAAACCATTACATTCGGTACTGTTTTTATTACACAATTGGTAGTTTGATTTTATTGGGTGATCGTCGCCATGGGCGGTATTTGACTACAGTGCAAGTGAAGCGCTTCCGGTGGTTTATCACGGAACCATTTCTGACAATTCTGTCCATAAAGTTATTTGATTTTGGTTACTATAGAAATGTAATTATTATTAAGGGGATTTTTTTATTAGTGTCAGAAAAAGTTGATAAAAATAAAGATTTAAAAGCTACACCCCAAAATTTAATCGGTGGGCTTATTGCTTACACCCAAAAGTATCCTCATCTTTGGTGCTACTTTTAACGCAAACAAATAATCATTTTGTGATAATTTTTGCGGCATAATTTTTTTTATATAAATATCATTAATATGAACTAAGTTTGAAATAAATTGAACAATTTTTACCACTAAACTTTTTTATTTATTAATAAATTTTTACCAAAATAGCTTATTCAAATGTTGTTTTTATACTCATAATAATGCCGAAAACGAAAATGAATTATCTTAATTAACTTCCGAGAAAAGCTGCACGATAGTTTTATGGGACAATTTTCCCACCTTATATTAAATTCCTTGTCTCAACGATTTCTACATTAAGGTTTTTTTTGTTTTAAAAATCACTTAAAATGGACCTTCATACAGTAGTTGTAGAAACGTCTTTAGTCCATCTTTTTTCACAAAAACCTGTTTAGCAGTGGCGAGGTCTTTAAACACAAAAGTAGATATATCTTCATGCCTAGACCAGTTGGTCGTCCAAAAATGTTGCATATGTTCTCGCAGAGTTGTTACGAATTTTGACTCATCTTGTCCGCCTGTCGATGAGGATACTTGTGTCAACATTTCTCCTGGCAGTCGTAGTGATTTTCCATACAACATCTCCGCAGCTGTTGACTAGAGGTTGCTCTTGCAACTGTTGTAGCTTTTTGATTTTCTATAGGGATTACTTCTGGTCATCGGGAAAAACAATCCACACAGGTTAGGCAATACCTACAGCTTTCCGAGTTTGGCATAATTACAATATCAATATTAACATGCTCAAACTTCACAGATTTTGTTTTAAAGATGCCTGGTGTTGTTGATACATGACGGTTGACTTTTGCTTGGTGACACTCGATACAGCTTTAAGCCCATTTACTGCAGTCATTTCTAATAGATGGCCAAACATAACGCTATGTTATTAATTTTTCTGTGGGGTTTATTGCTAGAAATGAGAGTTGGTAAATGCTATTAAAAACTGATTGTCAAAACTGTGATGCAACATATAATAGCAAAGTTGATGTTTACACGTCGCACAGCAAAGATGCGTCTACCTTTGGTATCTTAATAAACTGCAGCATTGACAATTTCTTGATTTTTATATTCTTAGCTCTACATCCTCTTTTTGCGCCTCTGCTAAGGCTTTTAGATCTATTGCCGGCGCTGTCTCTTTAATGCGGGAAAGGGTATCCGCGACAATGTTCTCCTCTCCCGACACGAGAATGTTTGTGGAGAATTGCCCTATATAATTGAGATATTGGAATTGTCGTAATCTGGATATTTTATTTCTCTTTAAAACGCATATGTGATCAGCGTATAGTCGGTGAAGATAGTAAAAGCTCTTGCTTTAATCATGCATCAAAAAGGTTTTTGCTAACAATTTTCTTTCATGCTGCATATTGAGGTTTTGTAGTATTTAGTTTAAGAAAAAAAACGCTAAAGGCTCCCAGGCGTTGTTGACTTGTTGTTGAAAAACTGCACCAGTGGCAAAATCTAAAGCATTGCAAAATATAGTAAGAGGAACATTGAGCCGTAGATGAGCAAACAACCCTGCTTGAGCTAGGCTTTCTGTTTGTCCACTTTACTAATGTCTTGTTTTTGACGTTGCCCTAAAGTAGGTCGTTGAGTTGCGCCTGTACGTGTGTCGCTTTGGGAACAAATTTTCTGTATTAATACACCATTCCTAAAAATTGTCTGAGTTTCTTGACAGTGTCCGGTGGCGGATAGAATCGTATAGTTGCAACCTTATTAGGCAGTGGTCCTAGTTTCCTTATTGAAGACGAGATAACCAAGAAAATTTACGGACAATTGACCAAAATCACGTTTGAATTTGATGACCACTTCGTAGTTCTGAAAGCGTTTAAATAAAACCTCCAAATGTTTTAGGTGTTGTTCCCGTAAAGACGATGCTACAAGTATATTATCTATATAAACATAATCCTCTATAGTCACCACAGGGTCTCCACTCGTAGCTTTGTTTTGGTACTATGTCAAGTGGTGATGACCAACAGCTCTGGGATGGTATGGCAACTCTCTAAGTTTCAACATAGCGTAAAATTTTTTTAGGCGGTTTTTAATTTATTGCGGCTTATGTGTTATCGGCGGGCTTGCTGTCGATCTTATATAATGTTTAGTTTGATGTTTTACCGGTTTTACTGCGGCGTATGGTTTTAAAATTTTTGGAAACTTTGATAAAAGTTAGTGGAATTGTGTCATTCCTATAACTGTTTTGATGTTAAGAGTTCCCTTCGTTAATGTTTTTTCTTGTGCAGTAAATAGGGTCGTTGCGTCTACCAGTTTCTACAATTTCTTACATTTACAAGAAGGTCGTAAAATGCGAGAAAATTGACTCCAAAATAAATTTAGTAACATCTGCTATCACAAACCTTCAAGTAAAGTCTAAAATTGAGTGGTAACGACAGAGTGCCGTATGTTGTTATCACCGTTCCGTTGACCGCGGCAAGTTTATATGGCGTTTTATTTAGTGGTCTTTGCATATAGGAGCGAAGAAACACACATAAATCAGCGTCGGTGTCTATTATATATAAATACGGAGTGATGTTGTCGGGCAGGTGTCGTCTGTCGTCATTAACGACTACCCGTTAAGTTTCCCAGGAATGAGCATAGTTGTGTGCACTTTGTTGTTTTGTGTCCAAACTTCATATAGTACTAGCAAATGTCATTCTTGCGTTGTCGATTATATGATGCTGACCGTGAGTGAGATCTCGATCTATCTTGAAAACTAGCTCTGCTATTTTGTACTTTGGAGATTTTTTTTCTTATTGATGCAATTTCTTGTTGCAGTGTGATTGTGAGTTGCTAGAGCTGTGCTGTTAAGATGTCACATACTTGGACTGGAGCTAGTGTTTCTGCAACTGTTGGTCGTTGTGATGTTAAATCTATGATTGAATCAGCTAAATCCGCGATCTTTTCCATCCATAAATCTTTGTGAGCTGCGAGGATTGCTGGCATGGATGTCGGTAATCTTTTGAACTTAAGTGTCCAAAGCATGCTGCTCGGAACAGCTGACTTGGCAAATCCTTGAAGGCGTCTTAGGAACTGTGATGGCTTTCTATCCCCTATTTCCTTGCGTTCTAAATGAAACAAAATTTTCTGATGTATGAAATGAATGTGCAAAAGTATTTTAGTAAAAGTACAGCATGAGCGAGAGCCTGGGTTTCGTGAGAGTCAATCTACTTTCTTACGAATATTACATTTTAAACGCATTTTAATGCAAAACTCAAGTTGACTCTATTTACACCGACTTTTTAAAGGCTTTTGATCGTGTGAGCCACAATATTTTAATTAAGCTTTGTGCCTTGGGTTTTCATAATGCAGTGGTTTCTTGGTGGTCTTGCTTTTTGAAAAACCGAACGCAGTGTGTAAAAATTAATAACTTTTTTTTACAACCTATTTTAGTTTCATCAGACGTTCCTCAGGGATCTCACTGCGGACCAATTTTATTTTTACTTTTTATCAATGATCTTTCTGACTGTATTAGTTCATCATCATTTCTATTTTTTGCAGATAATTTAAAAATTTATAGAAGTATTTTATCTATCGATGATTTTAATCTTTTGCAACAAGATTTAGACTCTGTTAATGCTTGGTGTTTTATTAATAACTTTTTGTTTAATGTTAATAAATGTTTTGCAATCAGTTTTAATAGAACGCTAAGCAAAATTTTGTACGATTATATTATCGATAACAAGGTACTACAACAAGTTACACAAATTAAAGATTTGGGTGTAATTTTTGTTTTTAAACTTACGTTTGTTGAGCATATCAGCTACATGTGTAGTCGTGCTATAAAAATGCTGGGGTTTGTATATAGGATGTCAATTGATCTTTCTCCAAGTACTCTTAAATTACTGTGCCTTGGTGCGCTCTCATTTAGAGTACGTTCCGTCAGTCTGGTGCTCTTTCTATGAAATTATAGTCAAAATACTGAACATGTCTAAATCAAATTTTTTGTCTGTTGTCCTATAGATCTGGTATATTGTCCGTTAATTTTGGTTGCAATTACATTGCTTTACTATACAATTTACCGTCACTAAAAGTTTGGCGCAAAAGATCAGATCTCTTATTTTTGCGTGGTCTAGTGATGTCTGAAGTAGACTGTCCTGAGTTACTTATATCTCTTCCATTCTACATTCGTATTAGTGAACGACGTACCAGGAAGACTTTATTATTTAGAGAATTTACACATTCTACTAATTATGGATTTCACAACCCCATTGGTAGAATTTGTAGATTTGCAAACTGTTTAACAAACAATTTCATTTTTTTTTTGTTCTAAATCTATGTTTAAGATTTAATTAAGTCATATTAAATAAATGTTATTTATTTTATATTATATTATGTTTTTTATGTCAATATTTTTCTTCTGTTTTTTATATTGATTAGTTTATATATGTGTTATATTGTTTTATTCATTGTATTTTTATGTAGATGGTTTTACTTATACCGTAAATAAAGAATTATTATTAAGATATGATCAGAAAGTCAAATATAGCAAAATAATCAAAAAGCACAAAATTCTATTTATAAAATGTAAAAATAACAAATTTTGGCCGGATGCTGTTGAAAAGGGCAAAATTCTATTCACAAAATGTTAAAAATAGAAATATTTGGCAAAAGTATCAAACTATTGTCACAAAAAACCAAAAATTCGGCGTTTATCGTTAAAAAGTGCAAAAGTTTATTTATGAAATGTTAAACATTGAAAATATCTAAACACATATTTAGAAATTGTACAATACGAGTGTGTGTGTGTGTAAGAAAAAAAAATTAAAAACTTGTAAAGAATAGGTTTGAGTGCATATCAGCGTAACCTTAATGCAGACTTTAATTTGTTTTTAATATTAAAGACAAAATCCGCTTTTAAAGTACATAATTTTAAAAATCCTGTTTAAAATTAAAATTTGAATAAAAAAATAAAAGTACCTACTTTACTGATGAAACTTTCATATAATCTCAAAAATCTGGCCGTTAAAGACAAAATTCGGCTCAAGAAAGATAAATTTTAAACAATAAGTAATTGAATTTGGCCAAAAACTATAATAATTTGTTTTATATTGACAAAATATGAATATAATTTAAAAGTCTAGTCATAAAATACCTATTTTTGCCTAAAAAAACTAAAATTCTGTCTTAAAGTATTAAAATTTGGCAAAAACATAAAAGTCTGCTTAAAACTAGCAAAATTTAGTCATACTTTTAAAAATTTAGTAAAACACAAAATCCGACGCAATAGAATTAAAATCCGTTTATAAAGTAATTAAGTCCGGCCAAAACAATAGCAACCAAACTAAAACTAGTAAAATACAAACATAATTTTAAAAACTTTGCCATAAAAGTATTGTAAAAAAACACTAAAATACATTAAAGATTAAAAAGTGCAAAATTTTACTTATGAAATATCAAATTTGGGATAGAAATTGTATTGTTGAAAGGACCAAAATTTGGTCATAAGCTGTTAAAAAAGTGCAAGATTTTATATATTAAATGACAAAACAGCAAATTCCGGCCATAAACTGTTAAAACGTGCAAGATTCTATTTATAAAAACAAAAAAATTGTAAAATCCGGCCAAGTATTAAAGTATTGTTAGGCAGCACCAAAATCCGGTCATAAACGGTTGGAAAGTGCAAAATTAATAAAAAAAAGAAAAATCTAGCTATAAAATATTAAAAAATTGTTAGAAAAAGTATAAAAATGTTGTCAAAAAGTAACAAATATTACGTAGGTTAATAAATAGTATCATTTTTGACAGCTAACATCTTAAATTAGGTTTTTTTGACAGTTGATCATTTTAGTGTATTTTTTAAGAGCTGATATTTAAGATTTGGTAACTTTTGATTTGTTAGATTAAAGAAATTATTTTTAACAAATGATATACTTGTTAAAGTACTCGTGTATCTGTTGCAAATAGTGCTACTGAGTAGTAAAAAATTACGGCTATTGACGTTTTTTGAAAAATTGCAAAAATTTTACTTGGGCAAGATAGAAACATAATTAACGACTTAAAATTTACAAATGCCATAAATTTTAAAATTAATTTTTCTTTCTCCTGCTAAAAAAATTACTAAAATCTATTGTGTTAAACATTAAACTTTAAACTTTTTTTAAATAATGACATAAAAGATGATGGTTTGAGACCAAAAAGTACAACTTTTTGAACCATAAACGCCAATTTAGTTAGCCGGTTGTTGTAGTGCAGGTTTTTCTGATTTAGAATAGAAGAGTTAAGGATTTAAGATTAGGAAGGTTAAAAACATTTTATATTTCTTTTTACTTGTATAAATTTGGTCACTTTGAGTGTAATGGATCGGACCGTAAACAAATTTAATATCATCTAAGATTACGCACTGAAAACCTTTTGTATGCTAGATACAAAATCCCTAAGCTGGGCACTGAGCAACACCGTGTCAGAGGTAGACATTATACATTCATTACTATATATCACATGCGGAAACCTTATTATTACATTCTTGTATGAGCATATACTGGGTGTACCATGACGTCAGATCACAACTTTATGTACGTAATCTTTAAACCAAGTATAGTTAAAAAGTCTAATAAAGTTATGCATTAAAGTAAACCGTTTTCATTAAGGTTTACATAATGACAATTTTAGAAAAGCTAATATTTATTTATATATTTGTTTCAGTGTACGTTTCTAATTTTTATTTTTATTTGGTTTTGTACATTTATCTTTATTCAAGTTTATTCTCCCCAAAGATCCAATTGAGAGAACTGTTGTGTAATTCTGAGTAATTTGTTTTGAGTTGAATGCAGTTATGATGTGGTTCTCTTGACAGTAATAATAGAGATAGCATTTTGTGTTTTTTTCTAGTTAACTCTGGTGTTCTGAGCTATCTGATGATTCGTCTCAACTTCAGCGCTATCACGTAAAGGCGTGAGACCATTTACTTGGTTACTATGCTCGATTTGCAGTTGTGAACTAGACTTTACTAAACTCAGGTTTAGCTGAGTAACTACAGGGTTCTAGTGGCTCTCACCTGAAAAGTAAGAAACAGAAAACCTACTAAAAATACTTATTTTCTATTTTTAGTTCTTACTTTCAACATGTATTATAACGTTTTATTTTTTAAATTCGGTCACGCGGTATTTTAATTAAAAACTTGAATAAGTGCCATAAAATTAAATATTTAATTGTTAAATTATAAATATAATAAAAGTAGTTAATAGCATATTCATGTTTACCTTATTAACACAACACTATTATAAACAGCACTTATGTTGTATGTAATTTTATCATTTAAAGTAATTTGCGTTTATTTTGATTTTTTATTATTGTAATAAACAAATATTTAAAATTTATAAAATATAATATTTTTTATTTGACAGTGTGAATAGAAACCGTGAATGTATTTGAGAAAAAGAGGAATAAATGAGCATATAGTAAAAATAATAGAAGAATTATACGTGGAACCAGTTAGCAAAGTCTGCGTGAATGGTAAAATGAGTAATAAGTTTTAGGGTACGAATACGTAGAAAGCTGACAAATAAGCAAGATTGTTGCTTATAATATAAGTTGCTTGTTGTAAGCGCTTACAAGTATGGGCACGAACACGTAGAAAGCTGAAAGCGCTAGTATAGAATATACTGCATGTTTTGACAGACTGTAGCCAGTTGTAAATATAACTGTTTGGTATCAATTTTATCAGTCATGATGCAATTCAATAAATTAGTATGCAACGAATTCAAATGACCATATATAATATAAAGCAAAATATAAACTTTTTTTTAGAGACAAAAAAATTAAAACCAATATCAATAATGATTATGTCGAGTCAAAATAATTAGCGAGCATTTAGTGGATATAGTAAACAGACTGAACACACACATCTACTCCAAACTTTGCAAACGAAAGTCGTACGAGAGAAGCTGAAAAATAATGTTTTGCTTTCGCAACAAGCTTGCTACGTATTCGGCTCCATTTGAATGTATGGTAACATTTACTCTAGCTTAAAGTCGATTATCGCAGCTTGCTAGTCGCAACTTACAACTCGCTTTCTACGTGTTCGTACCCTTAGGCTACAAAACGTTTTTTAGCAATCGCTTTAGAAATTTAAAAAATCCATTAACAATTGAGAGTTCAGCTTGTTTTTGTTACTTATACCCACACTTTTATATTAAATGTAATTATGGTTACATGAGCACTAATCAATTATAATACTAAGAATAGAAGAATGTCCGTACGCAACTATCTCTCAATTTTTTTCCGATATGACGTCACAGGGTTTGTTAAGTTGTTTCTGTCGTGTGTACCAGAGTACCACCGCTTTTGGAATTGCATGTGTTTTTTAATGCAAAATTTTATTTCTAAAATATCAGAAATTACAAAATTTGGTCATAAAATATTAAAACATTTTCAGAAAAATTAATGTTTTGTTAAAAAGTATAAAATTCTATTTATAAATGATAAAAATAACAAAATGTAGTTCTGAAACATCAAAATATTGTCAAAAAGCACCAAAGTCTGGCCATAAACTGTTAAAAATGTAAAAATTGTTATAAAATCTTAAAAACATTGTTAGAAAGCACCAAAATCCAGCTATAAATAATTTTAAATTAAAAATTAGCAAAACATTGTTATACAATGTTGTTTTCTATTAGATTTTATGTTTTCAAACCAATTCTCATTAACTAGAAGGTTATACAATGAACAGAAAATAAAGTTAAATAAAAATGATCATTTTAAGTGATATCTTTTTTTGATTTAAGATTGACAAAACACAATTTTATTGTAAACTATGTGCTGAAAATTATCCTAGTATAATTTTTTCCAAAATATTAAATACAGTTTCTTTTGTTTTTAATTTTTTATAATAGGGTTTTTAATATGTACATAAAATTTACTATAAAATATAGTTAAAAAAAGTTCATTTTAAAAGTTCTTTTGTTGCTTGGTAGTTTTTGCGCTCGCGGCACCATTTAGACTTAATCAATTAGCATCAAACTTTAAGAATGTTATTTTTTTTGGTATTTGAACATAATTCCGCTTAGCAGGAGCGGCGCTACCTACTATGGCGTTTTTCTGCAAAGTCCAAATATGTCGTCTTTGTTTTGTAAATCTTGCAAAGAGGAGAAACTTGTAATGTATTTTTAACAAACTCTTGGGCAATTCTAG
Source organism: Tachinus rufipes (assembly GCA_963932245.1). Lineage (NCBI taxonomy): Eukaryota > Metazoa > Arthropoda > Insecta > Coleoptera > Staphylinidae > Tachinus > Tachinus rufipes. The sequence continues at coordinate 61,061,461 of OZ010749.1, forward strand.
TTTAAACTACTTTATGGTAATCATAATCTAAAATAATCCACATACCTGCCTGTTGGTGATTAAGAGATTGGTTATAACCTCTTTCTTTTCTGATTAGGAAACTTCTAAATTTCTACTCCTATAATAACAAACATTTAGACGGGTGGGTGAGCTTTCATTTTAAACAAAAGATATAACTTTCTCCTTTTCTGAAAAAAAGACTTTTAATTTAACACTTGCTGAGAAAATTTTTCAGTTTAAACTACACGATAACAATCATGATTTGGAGTGGCTTACCCACTCGCCCAAGTGTTGGTAATTTTGATTAAAAGACTTCTAACACTGACAAATACTTTAGCGGGGGGTGGACAGTCGGTGCAGTCATTTGGCTAAAATTCAAATGCTCTTCAAACTACTGGCCAATTAGTCTTTTATGAATCTTAAGTAAGGTTATAGAAAAAATTATTTTGAACATAATTCAAGACCACGCGAAATTTAACGATCTTTGCCCCGTGTACTAGTATGAGTTTCAATAAGACAACTTTGTAGTATACTAAATAAACGGGGAAGAGTTTTTCGACGCTAAAATAGCCTCCAAAAAGGTCTGGCGCAAAAGGCTTTTTTTTTTTTTTTTAAAAGCACAGTTTTTTAAAACTAATAGCTATATATCTAAACAGCAAAATTCTGGCAGTTAAACTTCTGAATGATGATTTTATCATTTTCAATAAAAAACTTACGTAATTTTACGTACTGTTTATCCTAGACAAATCTAGCTTGTCGCTCTTTAACTAAACCCAAATGTACATTACCATTATTAGTCCGCAAATCACTTTTGCGTATTTAGTCTGGGGAACGACTACAAATACGCACCTCAATCATCTCAAATCTAACTTTACAATAACTAAAACCTCGCTACATCATTTGGATATTTTTCCTCTTTCAAACAAGAGCAAGCCTGATCTTTTGCAGCAAACTCTTGAGCACTTCTATTTTTTGGCGCAAAACAACTTTTTTTTTAAAGATTTCATATCTGGAGGAACAAAAGTCCTTTTGCAGAAGCTGTCCAATCTAATCCGACGACAAAAGCGGTCTCTCAAAAAAAGACCTGTCTTATTTTGTTGGTGGGTGCTTTTTTTTGTTAAACGCAACCTTGTTCTAACTTTAAAACTACAAAAACGGTTTTTTGTTGCAAGTTGCAGGTCCCAGAAACAAAGAATTAACACAACAGCTCTAAAGTTTTTTTAATAATGCAAGAAATTTTTAGAGAATTGCACAAAAAATCGGAAAAGTTTCCGCGCATCAAAGCTAATACTTATTGGCCAAACATTTTAAATTTTTTTATAATATGATATTTAATATATCTTTTTTTCTACGCAACTTCTAGTTAATGACATTAAATTTAGAAACATAAAATTTATTATAAAATATAGTAAAAAAGCTCTTTTTAGAAGTTCTTTTGTCGCTTGGTACTTTTTGCGCTCGCGGCACAATTTAGATCAATCTAGCACCAAACTTTAAGAATGTTATTTTTTTGGTATTTGAACATAATTATAATCTGAAATGACCCACCCACCTGCCCAAGTGTTGGTGATCAAGAGATTGGTTATAACCTTCTCCTCCTCTGATTATAAGACTTCCAGTTTAAATTAAAGATATAACTTTTCCCTTCTCTGAAAAAGAGACTTCTAACATTTATTTTGGTAAGAAACTTTTACTTTTTTGATAGCATACGCTTGAACGGGTAGGTCTGCACTCCAGTTTAAACTACACTCTATCAATTATGATCTGGAATGACTCACCCATCCGCTCAATTCTTAGTAATCAAGAAATTGGTTATAATCTTTTTCTTTTCGGATTAAGAGACTTACACTTGCAGGGTGTAGAAATTTTCAGTTTGTTGTTAAACATTTTTGGGTGAGTAAGCACTCTTGTTTAAACTACTTGATGGTAATCATAATCTAGAACCTGCTCAAGTGTTGGTAATTAATAGATTAGATATAACCTTCTCCTTCTATGACTAAAAGACTTCTAACATTTTCAGAACAAAAACACTGGCGGGAAAAACTTTACTGAGACCTGTCCAAATATTGCTCATTAAAAAAATTGAATTTATTCTATGCACTTGTGTTTCCGGTTACATCATCATATATAAACATTGGAGTTAATCAATCATTAAAGTGGAAGCTTATCCAAGCTGCTATAAAAGAACAATTTTTTACTAGTTGGTGCAGTTATTTGTCAGCAAAGTCTAAAAATCAAATGCTCACTAAACAACCGGCCAATCAATCTTCTATAAACTTTAAGTAAGGTTATAGAAAAAATAATTTTGAACATAATTCAAGATCACTCGGAGTTTAACAACCTTTGCTCCGTCCACCAGTATAAGTTTCATCAAGACAATTTTGTACTACATCAAATAAACCAAGTGATTCATCATATTTTTGAAAATTTTAAATTGAAAAAAAAAAAAAAACACAGAAGTTGTTTTTTTATGCTAAAAAAGTCTCCAAAATGGTCTGGTAAAAAAACCTTTTTTTTGTACAGTCTTTTAAGGCTAATAGCTTTATATCTAAACAGCAAATCTCTAGCAGTTAAACTACTGCATGCCGTTCTTATCACTTTTAATAAAAGACTTAAGTACAAATTGTACGTACGTACCGTTCATCATCATTCCACAAATCACTTTTGCGTCTTTAGTCTAGGAAACGACTACAAATACTCATCTTAATCATCTCATGTCATACTTTACAGTAACTAAAAATTGGATATATTATTTGGACATTCTTCCTCTTTCAAACAAGACTAAGTATGATTTTTGCATCAAACCCTTAAACACTTCTATTTTTTGGCGCAAAACAACTTTTTTTTTAAGATTTTTAATCCGGTCTACTTCCAACAATCCCAGGCGGACCAAATACGCAGATATTAAAAAAATGTTATCCAATCCGACGGCAGAAGCGGCCTCTCAAAAAAAGCAAATTTCAAACAATTTTGATTTTTTTTTCTTAAAAGCTAAATTGGCTTTATTTTGTTGGCACGTGCTTTCTTCTCTGACAAACGCGACTTTGCGCAAAGTTCTAGCTTTTTTTGCCAAATCTTTTTTTAAATATTGGAACGCTATAAAGTGCCAAAAAAACGGAGAAGGTTACGTCCAATCAGGACAAAACTGAGATCCCAAAGGAACCACACGCATTTGGCGGCATTGCACATACCGTTCTTTGAGTTGTTATTCAGGCGGCTTCTTGGACGGATCTAGCGCCGCTTCAACATCAATTCACGAAGCCGGTTAGAGATCCCAGAAACAAGAAACCACCTCAACAACCCCAAACCTTTTTTAAATATGGAAAATATTTCTAGGGAATTGCACAAAACTCAACACAAAAAATCCAAAAAGTCTCTGCGCATTAAAGCTAAAACTTATCAACCAAATTTAGTAAATCAAACTACAAAAACATAGTTTTTAATTTTTAACTTTTGAAATTTGCTTCACTATACTTAGATATTTTAAACTAAAAATTACTTAATGAATTAAAACGGTTCTAACCTGAACTTTGTTTTTTTATACATTGAACAATAACAATATATATGTTAATAGAAATTAAATACATTTTTTTTTTTAATTACAGGCTTCGATAAAATGACAGACAAATTAGACCTCATTATTTTTGGAGCTACTGGTTTTACAGGAAAGAATACAATACTTTCAGTTAATAAATTAAGTAAAAGTACAGCTAAAAAATTTACATGGGCCGTAGCTGGAAGAAGTGAGAAAAAACTGCAAGATGTTTTAGCAGAAGCGTCACAAAAACTTGGTAAAATGACTAAACTTATTAACAACAATTTGTAAACAATTATTTTGTAGATACAGATTTGAGCTCTATACCAATAATAATAGCAGATGTAAACAATTCAAAATCATTGAGCAAGATGACAGCTCGAGCACGAATTATTATTAACACTTGTGGACCTTATAGATTTTTTGGAGAACCTGTAATTAAAGCCTGCTTGGAAACAGGTACTCATCATGTTGACGTAAGTGGTGAACCACAATATATGGAAAACATACAACTAAAATATCATAAAGCTGCAATGGAAAAAGAAATTTATATTGTAAGCGCTTGTGGATTTGATAGCATACCTACAGATTTAGGCATTGCATCATTAATGAAAAGTTTTCAAGGCACTTTAAATTCTGTTGAAACTTATTTGAAATGGGATGGAAAAGGCACTTCAGGACCATCTATTAATTATGCAACTTGGGAGTCGGCAGTTTATGGGTTTGCTGATTATGATGAATTGAAAACAATTCGTAGCAAGCTTTTTAATAATAAAATGCCAACATGTTTGTCAAAACTACCATTCAGGTATTTTAATATAATAAAATATTTATTTATTAATATCTTAATTAACTTAGAGGTAAAATACATAAAAGTGCTATTAATAATGATTGGGTTATACCATTCCTCGGGTCGGATCGATCAGTTGCTACAAGATCGCAGAGATATTTTTATGAAGAAGAAAATAAGCGCCCTATACAAATACAAACATATGTTTACATCAACTCATTATTTTATTTAGGTATTATGACCATAATTGGAGCTGTATTTACTTTCTTAGCAAAATATAATTTTGGACAAAAATTGCTTTTAAATGTAAGTTATAATAATTCATAATTAATATTAACTAATAATTATATTAGTATCCAGGTTTCTTCTCATTTGGATTTGTATCATATGAAGGACCTTCTGATCAAAATATGAAAAACAGCAAATTTGTAGTTACTATTATTGGTGAGGGTTGGAGTAAAAGTGTACCTTCGACAAATGGAATATTTGAAATCAAACCTAATATAACAAAAATGATTGATGTTTCTGGAGAGAATCCCGGGTATGGATTGACTTGCAATGCAGTTACTATTTCCGCTTTGACAATTTTGCAAGAGAGTAATAAAATGCCCAAAAAGTAAGCATGATTATTGTAAATTTGAAATGGTTTTATTTATCATACTTTGTAGAGGAGGTGTTTATACTCCAGCTGCTGCATTTGCTCATACTTCAATAATTGATGAGTTGGTTAAGACCGGATTAAAAATTCAAGAAGTGTATTAAATATTTGTATTATATTATGTTTACTTCTTATTGGTTATAAAATAAATAAATATGTTTTCTGATTTTAATACAATGTACAGGTTTTAAAAAATCAATTAATCAGACAAAATTTACATTTTAATGATTTAAACATAATTATTCCTATCTGCGGCGCTCTCAATACACATTACAAAGTCAAAGGACGCCGAGTGTGATAACATGTTTATAAGAATCTGTGATACGAATACTAGTGGAAATGAACGTGTAGCTTCAACAAATAGGTGTAATTAATTTCCGGTACTTACTCATTCTACAAGTTTCTGTTGTCGATTGTTGTTGTTTAAATTAGTGATTTAATTAAAGTATTTGTAATAATATTATTTTCAGCAGCAAATCACGTAAGTGTTTAATATTTTATTTATAGTTTATAACAATAATAGTTAAATTTATATTACTGAAAATGTATGGACAGCTTTGTATAATTCTTTACTTTTTATTTTGATCTGTAAGTTATACCGGCCGTATGATATACGTAATTATATAATAAATAATATCAGTTGACCTTGTAAAATTGTAAAATTATTTTATAATTAAATGTGTAAACAATTTCAATATTTATGACCTAAAAAGAAATAATTTGTGAATAAAGTGCAGTGTTATTTTTTATTTAAAAATATATAATTCAAAAACTTGCAAAAAATATAAGGGACTATAAGCGAAGTGAGAGATTAGATGTAACTATTTTTAGATGAATACTGTGACCAGCAGTCAATCGCAATGCGATATAACGTCACGTAATTTGAGTAGCTAGAGATCAACTCAATAACATACAAAAGTGTAAAGTAGATCTGCAGAAAGTTTTAATTCTTAATACGGCTATAGTAGTTGTAAACTTTGTATTGTTCTTATTCTTAGTGATGCGTCATCATCATCAGGTGATCTTAAAAATCTCGTTATAAGTGATCATCTTTAAAGATGTTGTAAAGGTACCGTAATATATTAATTGCAAAACGACAGATTAAATGTTGATGTTTTGTAGAGTTAAATATCTTTTTTAGGTAATTGTTAGTATCATAATAATAACCGCAACTATATATTGCCTTTAACTGTTTTATATCCTAAGATAGAGACTAAAAGTTAATATTTTTTAGGTTATGTTTGTAGCGTTACATAATTAGAAACGACAAATTGTGTGTTTTTTAGGTTATATAAGTCAATTTTTCTAGGTTATGTGTGTAGCTTAACAATAACTGTAAAGCATCAGATTGAATTAGGTTATATGCCTGCAGTGTCATCTGTCAATTGTAACAGAGTAGAAGTTATGAAATCACCCTAGTGCTACGTCACGGAGTTACAAGTCCACGTTTTTTATCAAGGAAACTATGTCAGTCACTGGTGATGTTTGCGTTTTGGTTCTAAAACGGGAACGTTAGTGGTTTTGTTCAATGAGCTACGTATAGCTAATAGGCCTCGGCAAAGTATTCTTTATTGAAATCTTCAACAGAGTGCAATGTTTGTTTTGGAACTTGGCTTGGGAGGTGCTTGGCTGGGTTAGTTAGTTGCACTTCGCAAGCTTTTGAAAGGTTTCTAAGCTTTCCAGTTTAAGGTCTTCTCTCAGATGTTGTTTGGGTTCCAAAGATTTCAAATGATGATAATTTTTTAAGGTACTCTCCTCGGTCTCTACCGACTTCTTCTTGATCGGGGTTTCTGGATGTCAACTAAACCATGGCTGAAAGTTATTAATTATTTCTACTTGACCGACAGCACAAGATATAGGTATTAAGAATCTTTTTGCTGCAAGAGTAGTTGCTTATATATTGCAAAAATGTTGCAAAAACTTATGTGAATTTCTTTCTTGTGGGTCAGGTTGTCATTCAAGTTTCCCAAGTATGTTAGGAACTTCTGGGGACGTGCCCTAGACAGTAGGATGTGTCCGGAAATTGTTCCAGTGTTGTGGAACTCAATGCTTAAATTTTAAAAATAAAATTTATCTTTCGGGAAACTCCTCCAGATGGTGGAAGTTCTCCGGGGTCAAATAGGTGAGGTTTGGGGCGCTTTTACATTAAGTTGCCCCACGTTGGACGCCAATTGTTACAGTTTAGTCTAAGTCGGAAGCGGTTGATGACGGCAGTTCTTGGCTGGTGGTATGCCTGATCAGCTTGTAACATAGTTATCTACCCAAAAGGAGTTCAATCTCGCAATATGTACGATGCGCAAGGTTGGGTTACTTAAGTCGGGGTTGCTACGGAAATAAAATAATAACAGAGAGTACTGACCAAGTTCTCAATAGACACACATCTTCAAAAGATACTTTTTCTGTCGCTCTGTCGCTGCAATGGAGATTAATAATGTATTGTAACTGTAGTGCGTATACTGCGTATGTCTGAGCTGGCGCCGTTTTTTAAACTGACGTTTATTCTATCATACGTGACAATCTATTAGAAATAAAACAAAGGAGCTAGTGTTTTCTCAGAACAGTGGGATACTTACGTTGCGGTGTCATCCGCGTATTGATGGAGTTTATTTTGTGGGTTAGGGATTGTCCATGACATATATGTTAAATAGAGTAGGAGAGAAGACGGAACTTTGTAGTACTTCTGCGTAAGGCAAGAAACATTTTGATAATGACTTGCCGCTTGAGTTTGAATGAACCGACTTGAAAGAAACGATTTGAAAGTGGCAAGTATGTATGGTGGGAGTTTTATTGACAGCAATTTGTAGATAAAACTATTGTGCTACAGGCGCGGTTGTACGCCCGAGCGATGTTAAGAAAGATTTAAGTTTGCATAGCGAGTCAAGATGCTCTTCCTGAATCTGAATTGGGATTTAAGAAAGGACTTAAAGAGTCGCGTTTGAACAAGCTGTTTTGGGGCAATATGAGTTGGAGTCATCCGGGGTTTTTTAGGTTTCTCTAGTTATTTTTAGGTTTTTTTAGGTTTTTTCTGATAAAGATTGTGTGGGCCTGTTTAAGCCATAGCCGTGGAGGGGGGTAATAGTCGGAAAACATAAAGTGTTAAATATAAAGACCAGGTAAAAAAGACGGTGGGCGGATGTAGCAGTACCTAGATTTTTTCATCAGTGGTCAGTAGAGAAGTAGTCGTCAGGTAAAGGGGGGTTGCTGTCTGAAAAGGTTTTGCACTTCTTTGTCTGTGCTAGAAGTCAACTTTCTCCCGAGACGTAAGATTTTGTGAAAGCAATTTAACTTTGGTAGAAATGTGAAAGAAGGAGAAGCGTAAAAAGTAAAACCTAGAAAGGAGAGTAATTGCTTGTGATTCATTTAGGCAAGACTTGGGCTACAAAGTTAAAATAAGGGATTTTGTATTATTATAATGTGATCAATAATAGAGTGGCCGTTGTAGTTGGCATAGATGAGGTCGGGCTTAACTGAAATAAGGGATAATTGATGAGAAGAGCTGCCAAGATAATGTCTTTTGGGTTTGAAGCATGGTTGCCAAACAACACGTGCTCAGAATGATAGTTTTTTCGTAGTTGGCAACAAAGCCTGACTACAATTATTTGCTAGAGTTAAGGTATATGGAAAAAATAAATATGCAGCGCAACCGCCAACACATCTAGGTCTGTGTATGAGGGGTAGAGGGTAATTATAAAAGAAATAAGAAGCAGAGCATTATAGGCTATAACCACGCCCCCTAAATAGCACATTGCATGTTTGTAATGGAATAAGAATTTGTGAAGTGACAACTTTGTTTTAGGAGAAGATTTTGGTTTCTGAAAGGCATAAATTGAAATATTAACTGTTTGAACCAGGCTATGGAGGAGAGTCCGTTTACGCATCTACTTGTGGGTGTTCAGGGAGGCAATAATTCTAGGGTTTGCTACCATTATGGTTTGTGATATGGACAATGTTGCTCGTATAGTGGACTTGTGTTTGGATACCGAAGAGAAGAGAGGAGTAGCGGTCATAAATTGTGTGATGTCAGTTTTGAGGAAGTTTATGGTCTTATATATTGTTTTAAAGAAACCACTGTTTTTCTGGAGAGAGGAGCGATTGGGTGGAAAGGTCATTTGTGTGAGAAGCAACGTGGTCAGATGCAATGTATAGAATGCATTTTAAAACTGTTGATTTGCAGTATGGGTGTAGTGTGAACCGGCTTACGTGCCGCAGGTAATGGGGTTGTGGCAGGGTTCTTGCAACTTGTAAAATTTAGATTAACGGGAACATTGAAAAAGTTGGATTGGTTTGAAGATAGAAGTGAGGATTTAGCCCGGTGAAGGGTTTTAAAAATTATTAACCCACTAATAAGTGTAGAGTCGATAGTAGCGGATTTGAAGAAGATTACGCTTTAACTAGGGCTTTGGCAACGTTGAAGTCTGTAATTATATTTTACAATTTTTTTTTAAAACGCATGGGAAGGTGGGAATTAGAAGGTAGTTTGTGTTTGTTGTGGTTTGGGGTTGGAGGATGTTAAAGACATCAGTTCCCAAATGCTGTCGGCGATGGCAAATGTATATTTGTCTAAATCTGGGATGTTAAAGGTACGGTAGGCCGTGTTTTTGTAAATACATATAGATACAATAGCACTGTTAACTAGGGCAAGAGCAAAGAAGAAATATTTGGCAAGTTAAGTAAATTGTCTTGTCTTTTAGTGATGGCCGGAGAGGTGACGTTGAAGCGAGGCGTTCTGACTAGTTTATCTTGCGTTGTTAGTGGCGTTGAATCTGGAATTTTCCGTCGTCTTGGGCGTTGTTTTCCATTTGGACGTCAAATTCCTGGGCAATAGTTCTTGTGGGTTAAGATTAAGAGTTGTTGGGATTAAATGATGATCTTGACAAGTTGGATCCAAAAGGGTTGTTGATGAGGAAGCTGGTGGTGGTTGAGAGCGGCTTGACCGAGGTCGTTGCAAAAATAGTTATAGAATTGGTGATGTTAGAGTGGTTTGAGGCTGAATTACTTTATTAATATTGCGTAATTTTATTCAAACTAGCAATTGAAAATGCCTCTCCGCTTAAAACTTGGGCGGTTTATATACCCGTGTTTGTAGGGTATGTGAAGAAGCTAGGCCGGAACAGGAACGTATTCTGACTTGTTGCTGAGGCAATGAGGTGAGGTGATGTAATGCCTTACACTGTGACGATTTGTTACACCGTGAAACAACAATTGCAATAGTTTGAGTGTATATGTTTAGTAACGCATCTATCCAATACTAGAAGTTGAGTGTTTTTAGGTTATTTATTATGACTAGAGACCGGATTATATGCAAATTAAAAACGCAGAAATATGCAATAAAAAAGCCCAAAATATGCATGAAAATAGCAAAAATATGCAACATAAATATAAACAAATATAGTTTGACCCTTTTATCAAAAGAAAACAAAGTAAATAACAAATTCTATTTTTTAGTGTTAGACAAAAAACGTACAGCTTAATAATTTCATTTTGAATGGTTTTTTGAACACTATAAAGGCATGTATATATATATATATATGTATGTTTCAATTTTTAGTATACTTGCAATAATAACCAACTTTAGTTTTTTAAAGGGCAACATATTTTATTTTATTTTTTTTAATCTCCAAGTTATTTGAAATATAACCCAGTAAATTAAAAAAAAAACATTTTATTTGTTTCTTATTTAAAATGATTGTAATTGAATAGTTGCCAGTAAAAATAACTAATATTTAATTTCTGGGATAATTTTATGTTAATATGCATAATATAGTAACTTAAAAAACGACGTTTTTCAATATTTTTTAAGCCTAAATATGATCGAAATATGCAAATGCATCTTTATTAATTACAAACCAAAAAAATAAATCGCTTAACTAAGACTTCCCTCTTATTTTAGACGGGCTTTATCCGCTCCGGATATTAGCGATCTTCTCCTTGTCCACTGCTCTGCGAAAAAATTGCAACAATGTCATGTCAAACTAATGATTCATAATGAATTGAGTGCTTGTCAATGGAATGTGAATAACAACCAATTTAATACAGAGTGCTTGTATTTTCATTCTAATGCAAAAGATTTTAGTTACATTTGGTGTGTGCTTTAATGTATATTATTCAACAGTTATTTAAATTTTTTTATTAGTTTTCAGTTATTTATTTGAATCTTAATCTTAATAATTGAGAACCTAAATAATCAATGTAATCTGTAGAATTTAAATTTCTTAGGTTTAACAAAAATACGTAGTATAGATGTTTCCAATTCAATTTTAAACATTTGTTTTTTTCTTCAAAATGTCTTTCAGAAAATTCTACAAATAAATCCACTTATTGGTATTGTCTAAATGATCAATTTAACTTCCAAAACATTATATTTTCAATTAAAGTATACAATAAACCAATTTTTTTCTTTTATATAAAATAGAATTATATAAATATTCAATTCAACCTCAAACTAAACAATTGGATATTTCTCATCTTGTCAGTAGTCACTATGTCACAAAAGGAATGAATTATATCCAATTTATTGATGACCGACACCTTTAATTCCGTTTAAACTATTTGTTTGTAATTATTCTGCATTTTCCGCCCACTCATCCGAATGTTTTTTTATCAAAGAATTGGAAGTTTTTCCTCTTTGCAGATATTAATTAAACGTTTCTTAGTCAGATTAACACTTATTATTACTATCAAGTAGTTTGAACTAGAGTGCCAACCCATCCGTCAATAAGTTTGTCATCAAGAAATTGGGAGATGATATCCAATCTTTTGATAACCAACACTTAGGTTAAAGCCTGGGTCACTTCAGATCATGATTACCAGCAAGTAGTTTGAACTGGAGTACCCACCCCTCCCAAAATTTCTTTTCTTAACGTGTGTTAGAAAATTTTTGTCGAAAAAGGAGAAAGTAATATACAATCTTTTGATGACCAACTCTTGAGTGGCTTACTTCAGATTATGATTACCAGAGAGTCGTTTGAACTGAAGTGCCCACCTACACGCCTAAATGTTTGTTTTTTTGATGTTTTTCCTTTATGCAAGTGTTAAAAGTCCTTTAGTCGGAGGAGAAGGTTATATCCAGTCTCTTGATCACGAACACCTAGGCGGTTGGGTCGTTCACTCTAGATCATGATTACCATTGAGCAGTTCAAACTGGAGTAACTAGTTACCCATCCAAGAGTATATTAACAAGAAATGAAAATTGGATTTTTGTTCTTTTTGCAAGCGTTAAAAGTTTTAGTCCAAAAAGAAAAAGCTGATATTCAATCTTTTGATTACCAACATTTAGGCGGTTGGGTGGGTCACTCCAGATTACCATTAAGTAGCTAGATCTAGAGTGTCTATCCACTTGCTTAAGAATTTGTTATTAAAAATTGAAAGTTTTTCTTTTTTGCAAACGTTAAAATATTTGGATGTTTAAATCATGGGCGAGTGGCTGTGTCAATTCAGATTATGATTACCTGTGAGTAGTTTGAACTAGACTGCACAGCCACCCACCCAAGTGTTAATTATCAAAAAATTGGAATTTTCACCTGTCTGCAAGTGTTAGAAGTCCCTTAGTCAAAGGAAGAGAAAGTTATATTCAAGCTTTTGATTACCAACACTTAGGTGGGTGAGTACTTCACTTCAGATTATAGTTTGTTATAACGAAATTGAAAGTTTCTTCTCTTTGTAAGCAAGAAAAGTCTTTTTGTCAAAGAAGGAGGAAGTGATATTTAATTTTTTGATAATTAACTCTTGGGTAAGTCACTCTAGTTTATAGTTACAAGCAAGTAGTTGGCGGAAGGGGGAGGGCATTCATCCGCTGAGTGTTTATTATCAAGAACTTGAAAGTTTTTTTTTATACAAGGATTATAAGTGTTTAAGAAGGGGTGACGATTCTAATTTATTGATAACCTACACTTAAATAGGTGGCTCGATTACTCTAATTTATGATTACCATACAGAAGTTTAAAAGAATTTTCTACATCATTGACAGATTTTTCTTTTTCTTTAACATTTTCATCTTCCTGTCGTCTAGAAGCCACAATACCAATTTTTGTTTTTAATTTTCTTCAAAATACGTACAGTTTGCAAAACTTCTTTACTAAAATCATTATCGTTGGTAATAAAAGTTATCGTTACTTTGCACAAAGCAAATTTCGAAGATCTCATGCTGCTTTAATGTCTCACATTAAAGTCTTGCAATAATCGAAAAAAATGTTTAACTAAACGTAAAGATTGCGTTTGTTGAAACTCATGGCAAAAATTTTTAAGTGCTAATACTACAGCCAGACTCTATAATAGGCAATTTAGTATAAACAAAAATTATGTTGAATGTGGTTAAACTTATGTCTTTGCCCGTTTTGGCATCTTTCAATCCCAGAACAACGTCGCCCATAGAATGTTTAAAATGTAAGCTCAAATGAAAAATGCTAAAACGAGCAAAGGCATTAGTTTAACCACATTTAACATAATTTTTGTGTATATTAAGTTGCCTATTATAAAAGCCACACTATTCGTGTCTGGCTGTAAATGATTATCATTATGACATAACAATAAAAAAAAAACAACAGATCGCTATTTAAGTTATATGAGTAGAGTAGCATTGATCAATCTCAAAGAAGTTAAAAAAATTTAGATTATGTCTGCATCATAATTTTTTTTAAAATAATGCAATTTATTTATGCGTTAGTTTAGCTTTTAATTGTTGCAGGACGACTTAGGATAGCATATCACAGTAAAATGGCGGAAAAATTAGATATAATCATATTTGGAGCAACTGGTTTTACAGGAAAAAATACCATTCTATCAGTAGATAAATTATCTAAAACATCTCAAAAAAAATTTACGTGGGGTGTGGCTGGGAGATCTGAGAAGAAACTAAAAGATGTATTGGCAGAAACATCGCAAAAATTAGGTAATTATATTTTTTAACTATTTAAAAACTTTGCCAACCAATTTATTTCAGATAAAGATATGTCATCTGTACCAATAATAATAGCAGATGTAAACGATTATGAATCATTAATCAAATTGACATCTCGTGCAAGAGTTATTGTCAATACTTGCGGCCCATACAGACTTTACGGTGAACCAGTAATCAAAGCATGTATTGAAAAAGGTGCACATCATGTTGATGTTACTGGCGAACCACAATACATGGAAAGTATGCAACTGAAATATCACAAAGCAGCTAGGGAAAAGGAAGTTTACATAATTAGTGCTTGCGGATTTGAAAGCATACCTTCAGAAATGGGCATTGTTTCATTAATGGAGACGTTTAAAGGCACTTTAAATTCTGTGGAAACATACATGGAAAGTAGTATAGACGGAATATCAGAACCTATTGGTAATTATGGAACTTGGGAATCAGCAATTTATGTATTAGCACATTATAATGAATTGAGAATCATTCGCACCAAATTATTTCCAAATAAATTACCAGAACTGTCACCAAAATTAAAATTTAGGTATATATATTTTAATATTTTATTAAAAATCATTTGTAATTAAATAATTTAGAGGTCTAATTCATAAAAGTAAAGTAACTAATGGCTGGACTATACCATTCCTTGGCTGCGATCGTTCAATAGCTATAAGAACTCAACGATATTTTTATGAAGAAGAAAAGAAGCGTCCAATACAAATACAAACATATTTTACCGTTTATTCTATACTCAATTTAATGATGATGGCATTATTTGGTGGAATCTTACTTGTAATGTCAAAATTTGATTGTAGTAGAAAATTGCTTCTTAAAGTAAGATTATATTAAATTTAAGAATTGCTAACTACTAATTATAAATAGTATCCAGGTATATTCTCAGGCGGATTTATATCTCGTGAAGGTCCATCAGATAAAGCTATAACTAACACTACATATGGAATAACTCTAGTTGGTACAGGTTGGACTAAAGATACACCTTCTTCTAATGGAAAATTTGATGTTGAGCCTAATTTAACTAAAACAATTAAAGTTTCTGGAAAAAATCCCGCTTATGGATTGACCTGTGATGCACTTACAATTGCAGCTTTGACAATACTACGAGATAGTTCAAAAATGCCTAAAAAGTAAGTTGTAGCTGTAATTATTGAGATTTGTTATTAATTGTTTATTTTTGCAGAGGCGGCGTTTATTCTCCAGGAGCTGCATTTGCTCATACATCATTACTTAATGAAGTAGTAAAAAGTGGAATGAAATTTGAGGTTTTGTCTTAAATTTTATAATTACAGTGTTATTAAGTTCATTTGTAAACAAATTTAGGGTTAATGGTGTTTTTTTTTAATCAGACAAGGGACGGGAACCAAATAGTTTTGAAATACACTCCGCGACAAAAGTCTGGGTTCACTAACAATTTTTCCGATTTTTCGTCCTATTTTTTTTTTTTTTCAAATAAACCAAAATGTTAATGTTTGTTTATCAAAAAACAAAAATGAAAAACCACCTTTGGTGATAAATTAATAATTAATCTTTATTTACTTACATTTTAGGATACTAAAGAAATATAGTGTTTATAAAAAAAAGTGAAAAACACGAACTATGGGTACGAACGAAACTTTCAATATCTGGTGTATCCACCACGAGCCCTAATAACACAGTCCAGACGTCTAGACATGCTGTTAATCAACGTTGCAATGTTTTCTTGCGGCAGTCTGTCCCACTCTTCAACCAAACATGCTGCAAGGTCTCTTAAGGTCCGAGGGCGATCAGGGCGAGCTCGAATGGCTCTTCCCAGTTGGTCCCACACGTGCTCAATAGGGTTCAGATCTGGTGAACAAGCAGGCCAATCCAAACACCTAATTCCGACTTCGTTAAAATATTGGAGGGTAATGTTCGCCACATGTGGGCGAGCATTATCCTGCATTAATTGAAAGTTTTCTCCAATAAAGTGACTGTATGGTACAACATGTTCCTCTACAATATCCCTAATGTACCTATCTGCGTTAAGGGCTGCTCTATCACAAATATGTAGTTCTGTACGAGCCTCGACAGAAATCCCTCCCCATACCATTACAGAGCCTCCGAAAAAATTGGATCTAGGAGCCATGGTACATGCTGCGTATCGTTCTCCCGGTCTCCTCCATACCCGTGTACGACCGTCTGGAGCATCCAACGTAAAACGGGATTCATCAGTCCATAAGACATGTCGCCACTCGGCAGCCCCCCAGTTCTGATAAGTTCTAGCAAAATTCAGTCGGTTTTGTTAGTGACGAACCGTAAGTTTTGGACTAGTGGCAGCCCGATAAGACTTTAGATTATTTTCTCGAAGTCGTCGCTGAACTGTACGTGCCGATATTTGAACATTTCTGACTGCAGCAAGCTCATTAGCTGTAATTGTTGCAGTTTCAGTGCGATTTCTCAAAGATTGTAACAACATAAATCGGTCATCTTGAGCATTAGTTTTTCTTGGTCTTCCTGACCGTGCTCTGGCTGTTAGTAGACCATCTTCCTCATACCTCTGCCAAATCCTTCGGACCCCGTTTTGAGAAACTCCATACCTACGGCCTGCTTCTCTCTGGCTATGTCCTTTTTCATGGTGGGCAATTATCCGTGCACATCTTAATGGAGATATCGGCATTTTGATCACAAAACTAAATTTCAGCACACACTGACACTTGCCAGCAACATTTGAAGCATGATAAACAAATCCCTGACAACACCTACTTAATTGTTAACCAAATCTCAAAAATCTGAATAAGGCACGTTAGAAGGAAAACATGCACTATATTAAAAATTGTACGGCTATGCATTTGGCGACTACGTCATTAAACTTGTTTTTTGATAAATAAGCATTAACATTTTGTTTTAGCTGGATAAAAAAAATTCTGTACGAAAAATCGGAAAAATTGTTAGTGAACCCAGACTTTTGTCGAGCAGTGTAGAAATAGAATTGTTAGTTTTTGCTTTAAACAAAATTATTGGTAGAACAACATATGTAAGAAAAAAAACATTTAATAAAAACCATAAACAAAAAGTTTATCTGGCATGTCTTAATAAAATTAACTTCCACTCTTTTTAGCAGGTTTTTGTGTTGATTTGAGTAAATTCTTGGCAAAGAACAATTATTGACATGCTCTGTGTGGTACGGTACAACGCGGCGGTAGAGAGCCGGGAGAGCAGCCAGTGCTCTGGTCTCATCGATGTAAGTGGAGTAGACAAGTTATAATAAGCCGGGAGCGGTGCAGGGGTCGTTGTGCGGTATCCATAGATAAAAAACGTCAGTATCATAAGAATTGTCTTGAAAGAGTATACGTGGAGGTTGTCATATTGGTTCTAGAAAAAAATAATTCAAAAACTTTGTGAAAAAAATTACTTCATATCTACTCAGACTTGCTAATACCCTGAAAGAATCTTAAGAAACCCAAGATGTACCTAAGATACTTGCAAGAAGATTGCTGATAGCTATTGTTGTCTAGACCCAACTTATCAGCCTGTTGACCATGTATTTATTGCTACTCATGTACTTAACAATTTATCTGAAGGTATTGGTGCAAAATTGGCCCCAAAGAAAGATAGACTTTATATTATTATTAAAAAACATAAACTAAAGCTTATAAGGAAGAGCCAAACAAATTTTTGAGTATAACACTTTTATGGTAACTACCTACCATGGTCCTACTATGTCTGACGTTTTACTAGTAATATCTATCGAAAGAAAAAAACGAACAAAAACAAATCTTGCTCACCTAACTGTTGCTAATTTCTGTTTGATTATTTTAGAGTCAGAAAGAGATATTGTAGCGTGCAAGAATTTTCACAATAGTGCAAGAGCTTACCCATAGCCAGAACAAGTGGCGCGCTTATAAATAACATTTATGTTGCCGTCTAGCACTGCAGTGAACGCCTGAATGGTGGTGGATAATGTTTGTACTTTGTTTTTGAGGGCCCCGGTTGTTTTCAATATGTTGGACGGAACTGCAAGTCCGCAATGTCAATTCTGGGTAATTGACAGGTTGCGGGGGCAGATAATTCTCTTAAAATGTGGCTTTTGGTATTGGTTTTGATTGCTGTAAATAATGTTGCCTTTAAGATGGTTTGGAGAAGACTGCTAGACTGCTGGAAAGTCAAGTTGTGTTACCGGCCCGGGAATTTGTAGAGGATGATCTTGGACTGTCACAAGTCCGGGTAGCCCAATGTTAGACAGCTGGACGGTAACTTTGTTGATTGAGATTGGTTTGGTTACTGTATGCAGCTTGTATTTAATTGTGTGGGTAGTTTCCAACCTTAGAATGTAAAAAGGTGGTCATTAGTATGGTATATCTGGGGAGCATCAAAAGTCATTTGGGAAAAACTTGCAGTCTAACTTTAAATGTCGTCGTTGTCTAACCTTAAGCGGGTTATGTCAGCCAAATGACGTGACTGAGTCTGTCGTCGATAAACGTATGGGTCCGTGATGGACAAGCTGAAAGCAGTTGCCGGTGTGTTTTGGTGTTAGAGCGGTTTTCTAGCCTCTAACAGTCGATGCCTTGGTCGTTGTTGCAAAATTCTTGCGTCGATTCTTTTTATGCTACACGGTTGCACGTGAATAGTAGAGCGCGTTTGCAAAGTAGACGGTGTTACGGTGAAGAGCACCGCCTGGCAACCGTAACAATCGCGGCGGGGTTTTGTTGTTGTTGTAGAGTATTGCGCTTGCAACAATGTTTTCCCCACTTTTTTTACATTGTTTACGGTTGACGGGGTCGTGCGGTTTAGGCCTATGTCCACCTTGCCGATCGTACTAAAGCATCAGAAAATTATGTCCGACACTCGCGCACTAAAGTTAAGCGTTGTGCGGTTTGCCGGTCACATTGGAGTTTGAGGTTACACTAGCTTTTATTAGGTTTACTGCTACTGTTCACCCGGTAAAGCGGATAGTAGACGCGCATTGTCACGATTGAGGTTCACGTCCGGTGGTGCCCTTGCAGAATTAGGGTTGCACATGTCTTTGATCAGTGGCAATGTTTTCCGGCTGCGATAATCAATTGCTTTAAGCCCATCTAATTGTATGCTAGTTTTTGTTCTTGTTTTTGCACCATGACCTGGTCTCCGGGTTGACATTTGATAGCGGCGTTACGCCGTTTGAGATATTGCCGTCGGCGGTAGGTGCCTTGTTGCTGTCGAGCTCTATGCTAAGATGTGTCTCAAGCTTTGGGTTTGGCAATATTTGCTCTCAGTAGGGTTTCACTTAGAGTATAGTCGGTGGCACAACACAGGCACCCCTAAACTATTTTTTGACGCCAGGCTAATGAAAACTTTTTAACATGTTTTGACAGATTTTGGTGCGCCCGGGATGTCCGGCGGCGTCGTTGTTATGCTGCTGCTTTATTACCTTCCGTTGCATAGTTGATGGCACTGTCTGCTAGTCCCAGCCTGCCAAGGTGCAATACAACGCTCCGTCAACACCTTGTCGGTAGCCTACGTCTACTCCCGGGTCGGATTGGCGTAATCCAGCCAGGATGTTACGCACTTGCAAACGTTTGGTTTGGCTTTTCTTTACGGCGGCGTCCTAGAATTTTTACTCTCAACGGCTAAAGTGCAATGACTTGTTTGCGGCCTTGGTTCCGCGGTAATAGTTGGTAGTATAGTATGTTATATTATGCTGACCGGAGGGCCTATAGCGTCAAACGTCACTAGTCGGTCCAGATCGTTAGTTTTATTGCCTGTCTTTTTGTTGGTGGATAATGCAGCCACCTCATAAATTTAGAAGTCGTGTCCCGTGTACCAAAAAACCTTACCGACAGTCTTCTAGGTAAGATTAACATTATTTAATTGCCTAGGTAATGGCGTAGCACTCTTGTTTGTTGCTAAGGTAACGTTGTTAGGTGAAAGTTAACATTGAACTGGCGTAGCTAATAATACGTTTCCTGCCTACCTTGTTTGAATTGGTTTAAAGGACATAACGCAGACCATGTTGGGGGTGGTCTAAGATCATAAAGAAATCGAATAAAGCCTTAACGATAATTAACGCTTGTTGTCTCGTCTTATTGGAACGAACGTTTGGTTCTTTGTAAGTCCGTCAGAGGCGTGGCTGTCTCTGCAAAGTTGTCCACGTATTTCCGGAGCTACGTGCAATTACCCATAAAGCTGCAAAGCTGTATACTTGATCTCTGTTTGATCAAAGTCGCACTTTTTCTGGTTGCAACGTATTCCGTACTTCAACAAGCGTTCCATTACACGCCTGAGATGTTCTATATGATCCTAGTAGATGATGGAATACACTACAATGTTTTTGAAATATACAAGCACAAACTTGCCAATACCTTAGTCATCAGCTTCTGAAAGGTAATTTTTTTTTGCATTTTTGTGAGCGGTGCCGCCTTGTCTCGGTCCATAACTGCTGGTTTAGGTCCACAATAAAGTCCGGGTCTGCATATTTTTGCAGAAATCCTGCTTGGTTTTCTCATAGCTTACTTCAAGATTGCCGTCGGCTTGTTTTTGCTATGTTTTTGCTTTCTTTTTTAACGTTTTTACTAGGCAACTCAAGCATCTGAATAACCCAAAAATGATCTTTGAGTTTGTAAAAGAACCGGTGAAAATCTTTGTAACAAAGCCTTGGTTTTTGCCGGTTTTAATGTTTTTGTTTACAACTCAACCAATTTAGCTTCTTGGGCCAAGTCGTGTAATGGCGTGGATTGTTGAGTGTCTTTTCACCCAAGCTAGGTAGTAGACTAAAGATTTAGTGTGCGTAGAAGTTTACGCTGTCTGTGGCGTTCTGAGTAAACATGTGTGTCGGAACTTTTGGTTTACCAACACAAAACAAAGTACAAAATACAAACTGTACAACGCAACGCTTCCAACGCTTCGGAAAAACTTTCTAGGATAAGTCCTGGACGTAAACCAGCGCCCTCTGTGGGCATTCACAGAAACACGCCGGTGACAACAAACTTGCACTCGACGAGACACAGAACGTATCTTTGCCGGTTTTGATCAAATCCTAACTTCTCCACTAATTATAACACTGCTGGCTTTAATTACGCTTATACGTTTATAATTAGATTTAACTGTATATAAATAATAGTTTGCAATCAATAAACAAGAGAGAAACTTTTTTTTAGATTTTTCAAAATTCTAGGATTTTATTTAGTTTTATTTATTTTATTTAAATAAGGTTGTGTTAGCCGAGAAACACAATCAACTATTAGCTGTATTTTTCGTTTTTGAACCAATGTTTTTCGGATATCCGGAAGTTAGAAATTTTATTATTATTGGTTAATTATATATTTTTTAGCTTAAACATTATTAAATTAAATTATTAGTGAAATTATTTAAAATTCTCTCATAAATAAGCGTAATGATAAGTTTTTTTTATTGATTTCCAGAAATTTAAAAGTTTATGTCATTTTGTTAAATAATAAGAAATAAATATTTATAAAAACATTTGAAATCTACTAATTATTAATTAATGAAATAATAAAACAGTAGATCAGATCAATAGAACAGAAGCATCAATTATATTAATTATTATTTATATAAAAATATTGAAATATTGAACGCTGTTATTATGTATATTAATAATTTAATAACACCTATTTTTATATATATAAACCTTGTTATTAAGTTTATTATTCATTGAGAGCGCGCATACATAATACGCTTCTTAACCGAATCCGTAGCCGTAGCTAAGTTCAGCCACGTCTGCCACCAAGAGCATAAATAATTACACATCGAATGTTGATGTTATTCCGGTTGTTTCACCGGTTAGAAGACACTTAGTCTATTTCAAAAGTGGTTTTCAGTTTACATCAAGTAACTTTACAAACAACACGCAGATAATAGCAACAGAAGTGTACATTGTAAGTATTTTTTATATATAGTCAATAACACCAAATATAGTCATAAAATTAAAATCTATTAATATTCTATAAATTAGTTTCATGATTTGTACTACATGCCAAGATTCATGTACAACGTTTAATGGACATATGTAACTCATCGGCTTTTGCTCTATTAATAATATATATTGTTTTTCTACATCTATAATATTTTTAAAATCTTAAAAATATAATTTTTTTTTTTTAAATATACATTTAGTATGCTTGTTTGGCTAATTTTAATTATTTCTTTCCTTCACTTAACGGTTATAGCGACAAATCAAAACATGTCGCTATAATAAAATTAAATAAGGACAAACACAACTGCATACTAAGTGTGTATTTATAAATTATCTACAACAACAATATTTTTTTAAATGCATTTCAGAAGAATTTGAAATTTATTAAATTATACCTAAATTTACTGCTGCAAAGTTGGAAAAAAAAATTAAAAAAACTTAGCAACAAATATACTCTCACACAACTTTTGCAATTTTTTAACAAGTATATCATTTGTAAAAAAATATTTCTTTAATCTAACATGTCAAAAATTACCAAATCATAAAAATACTTAATTTAAGATGTTATCTGTCAAAAATGATATAATGATGATATATTTATTAATCTAATATGTCTAAAATTACTAAATCTTACATAGCGGCTGTCAAAATATAACCAATAAAAGATGACCAACTGTAAAAAATACTTAATTTAAGATGTGAATGTGAAATTTGCACAATTAAACCGTTTTTTTGCCCGATTTTGTTTTTTTTTTGAAAATAATTTAATATATTATGACAGAGTTTTGCCATTTTATGGTGATATTTGGTACATTCTGACAATATTTTAATGAATTTTTCACTTTAAACGATTGAATTTTTCTAATTCATTTCATAATTAGAATTTTGCTTATTTCAACCGGATTTGGGTGCTTCCTGACATTACTTTGATATTTTGTATAAATAGAATCTTGCACGTTTTAACAGTTTGCTGTTTTGTCATGTTATATTTAGGCAGCTATCAATTTTGAAGCTATTATCTTTTGACATTTGACTAGTAAAAACTACGCCATTATTAAAAACGGAATAGTACACGCTTCAACAACGCATTGAAATTATTAATATTCACTACAAAAATGGTGAAAATTTTTCAGTCACAGTTCGCAAAACTAAAGCACTTTTTGGTCGTTGTAAAGCACCTCCTCAGCCGGCAATAGTAAACTTGGTAGAAAAATTTGAGCTGTTGGGACAAGTTTGTGAAGCGTAAAGAATCGAAACCGTGTGCATCGTTTAAGAACACATGAGAATATTGCTGATGTAGCCCGTAGTGTTGAAGAAAACCCAGGTTTGTCGATCTTTGGAATTAGACATTCCACAAACATAAATACACCGTTTTTTGCATAAAGACTTAAGTCTTAATGCTTTTAACGTTCAGTTAACACAAGAACTCAAGCCGGTCAATCACCATAAACGTCTTTACTGATTTGGTCTTTCAAATGCATCAAAATGATCCGGAATTTCATCGAAAAATCATCTTTAGTGATGAGGCCCATTTTTAGTTTGGAGGCTACGTTAATAAGCAGAATTGTCGCATTTGGGGCTCAGAAAATCCAAAAATGATTGTTGAAATGTCTTTACATTCTCAACGTGACACTGTTTGGTTCTACTTTTTTGAAAATGAGGCTGGTGCAACTGTTACGGTGAATGGATGGCGCTACCGAGCTATGATTAATGATTTTTTATAGCCGGAACTGGAAGATATTGATTTGAAGACATTTATTTTTAGAAACACGGCGCTACGTGCCACACAAGCAACGAAACAATCGCAATTTTGCAAAAAAAGTTTCCTGACCGTGTTATTTCTCGAAAAGGTGATCACAATTGGCCACTGAGATTTTGTGATTTAACACTTTTAGACTTTTTTCTTTAAGGCCACGTAAAAGATAAGGTCTATGCCAATGCTCCACAATCGATTCAAGACCTTAAAGATGGAATTTGTGAAGTTATCGAGGACATACAGCCGCAAATGTGCAAATTGGTCATGGAAAATTTTATGAAAAGAATGTGGTACTGCAACCGTGACGGCCATTTGACTGATATTTTTTTAAATGTTAATGGCATACCTTCCTCTTTACAATGAAATAAACATTTATTGATTTCTCTTAAAATATACTATTTTTTTTTAAATATCAAAATGAAACCTCTTATTGGAAAACTTTATATATAGAACCTTTCAATTTTTAACAGTTTATGACCGGATTTGGGTGCTTTTCAACAATATTTTGATTTTTGTTGTTTTTGATAATTTATAAGTAGAATTTTTCACTTTTCAACCTTTGATGGTCAAATTTTAATGTTTTCTGACAATATTTTGATCGGATTAATAGTTTTCACCTTGTATAAAAAGAACATTTTACTTTTTTAACAACTTATAGCCGGATTTTGTTTTTTTGACATTTCAAGAATGGAATCTTGCACTTTTTAACAATTTATATCTCAATTTTTCCAATTTTGATATTTCATGAGTAATAATTTCGCACTTTTCAATCTTTAATGTGTTTTAGTATTTTCTCACAATTTTTTGATATTTCTTGGCAAATTTTTAAAAATTATGTTTGTATTTTACTAGTTTTAATTTGATTAATATTGTTTTGGCCGGACCTAATTACTTTATGGACGGATTTTAATTCTCTTGCGTCGGATTTTGTATTTTATGACTAGATTTTTAAAATTATAACTAGTTTTTAGCAGATTTTTATGTTTTATGCCGGATTTCAATACTTTATGACAGGATTTTAATTTTTTAGGCAAAAAATTGTATTTTATGGCTGGACTTTTAAAATTATGTCCATATTTTGCCAATATAAAGCAGGTTATTATAGTTTTAAGCCAGATTCGATTACTTAATGTCTAAAATTTATAACATTAAAAAATTAAATTTATGAAAAAATATTCTAAACTAAAATCATCCATAGACGCGTTTCGAGGTTTACCTCTCATCAGTATGGCTTTATTTATTTAAACTTAATAATTGATATTTAACTTACTTCGTCAACATTGTTCACGACCACAATTCAAAAAGAATATTTTAAAGGGTGTATTGACTATTTATACTAACTGACTTAATGACTTTATTTAATGGCTATGGTTAACCATAGCCAACCATAGCCATTAAATAAAGTCATTAAGTCAGTTAGTATAAATAGTCATTACACCCTTTAAAATATTCTTTTTGAATTGTGGTCGTGAACAATGTTGACGAAGTAAGTTAAATATCAATTATTAAGTTTAAATAAATAAAGCCATACTGATGAGAGGTAAACCTCGAAACGCGTCTATGGATGATTTTAGTTTAGAATATTTTTTCATAAATTTAATTTTTTAATGTTATTATTGGGTTGTCCGATTGAACAAATAGTAACGAGCGCTACATATGTCGTTGTGGCATTCGTATAAATTTACCTATTTAACTAGGCTTTATTCGAAACTATTGCTTTTACAACTGTCTCATTTGAGGACATCGCGTCTCTTCTTTATATATTTTATATCTAAAATTTATCTTTCTTAAGCCGAATTTTGTCTTTAACGGCCGGATTTTTGAGATTATATTAAAATTTTACCAATAAAGTAGTTGCGTTTAATTCTTTTTTGTCAAATTTTTAAAATTATAGCATAAGCAGATTTCAATTATTTTAAGTCGGATTATGTCTAATATTAAGAACAAACTAAAGAGTGCAGCTGGGAAAATCTTTAAGGTTACGCAGATATGCACAAAAACTCACTTTTTTTAAGTTATTAATTTTTTCTCTCACACACGAACACACTCCTATGGTACTACCTATAAATGCGTGTTTAGATATTTTCGATTTTTGACATTTTATAAATAGAATTTTGCATTTTTTAACTATTTCATCGCCAGATTTTCGATTTTTTCTGATTCTGATTTCTACTTTTGTCAAAAAGTTTAATTTTTAACATTTTGTTAATAGAATTTTGCACTTTTCAATAGCATCTGGCCGGATTTTGCTATTTTTTACGTTTTATGAATATAATTTTGTGCCATTTGATTGTTATTTTGCTATCTTTGACAAGTCATAAAAAATTATTTTACTTTTGATGCTTTCTTATCATGTTTTGATACTTTATGGCCTAATTTTAACATTTTATGAATAGATTTTTGCACATTTCAATAGATTATGACCGGATGTTGGTAGTTTTGACATTTTATAAATAAAAATTTGAACTTATCAGCAAGTTAAAGTTTTTTTTTGAAATATTTTGATACTTTATGGTTAAGTTTTGCTATTATTAACTTTTCGTGAATAGAATATAGCACTTGTTGACAATTTATGACCGGATTTTGCTATTATTGACATTTAATGGAAAGAATTTTGCACTTCTTAACAGAATATGACCAAATTTTGGTATTTTTGTTATTTCATGAAAAAGAAAGTTGTTTTTTTTAACAGTTTATGGCAAAATTTGCTATTTTTGACATTCCATGAACAAATATTTTGTGTAACATGTTTTGATTTTTTCTAACAACATGTTGATACTTCTTGGACAGATTTTGCTATTTTTGACATTTTATGAATAAATTTTTGAATATTTGAACAGTATTAACAGGATTTTATTGCTTTCTGACAATATTTTAATACTATATGGTCAGACTTTGTAATTTTTGGAATAAAATTTTGCACCTTTCAACAGGTTTTGCTGTTTTTAACATTTTATGAATAGAATCTTGTACTAGCTCTTTTCAATAATTTATTGCTGTTTTCAGAAAAATGTTTTAATAAACTAATAGAATCTAGCACCTATTACAAGTTTATGACCGGATTATGTTACTTTCTAACAATATTTTCATGTTGAAGGCTCAATTTTGCTATTTTTGAAATTTAATAAATAGAATATTACACTTTTTGTAACCGGATTTTGGTGCTTTCTGACAATATTTTAATATTTGAAGACAGAATTTTAAAAACATTTAACGTTTTATAAATAGAATTTTATACTTTACAACAATTTTTGTTCTTTTTGAAAACATCTTAATATTTTATGGCCGGATTTTATTATTTTTGATTTTATATAAATAAAATTTGAGAAGTGCTTAAGTTTTAATAATAGGAAAAAGAAAATGACAAAACTGTGTACACTTTTTTCTAAAACTGTCTTAATAACGGCGTACAACTGAAATAAGTTGCGGCAATCCTTATTAAGACTAAAAATTAGTCAATTGGAACGCAAAAATAGGCAAAAACAAAGTTAAACACGTTGTTGGCAAGGCTTCTGTTATTGAATTTATACTTTTAAAAACCGGATACATTAAAAACCAGATTTATAATTTAAAAACCGGATTAACAGTTTATCAGTATAGTTTAACATATTAGTTAGCGGATTTCTAATTTAAAAGTCAAATTTACTGTTTACTAAATACATTTTACACTTTAAAGACCGGATTTACACTTTCAAAGACGGATTTACGTTTTTATCAGCCGGATTCATAATTTGAAAATTGGATTATTAATGTGGCAGTAAATTTTAGCTTTAATAACCCGATTTACAATTTTAAAAACCGGATATAGAGTTTGGCAGTGAAATTTTACACTTTTAAAGCTACCTATACTGGTTTTTTAATAATAAATTAGCGTACTGTAAGTTTTTTTTAATTAAAACCAAGTTTTGTTATTTAAATTTTTAATTCTAAATGCCAAGTTTAGAAAATGCTGGATTTATAACTTGGAGGCTGGATTATCACTTTGCCAGTATTATTTTATACGTTTATAGCCGGAATTACATTTTAAAGGCCGCATTTACATTTTATAAAACTATTTACAGTTTTAAAAGCTAAATTTGCAGTATTTATGATTTCAATGCGTTAGCAGTAGAATTTAACAAATTGATGGCCGGATTTTTATTTTTGAGTGATTAACAGTTTGGCTAATTTGATCAAACTTGAATTTTTAAGGCCAAATTTATAGTTTTAAATCTGGATTTATAATTTAAAAGTTGGGTTGACAATTTTGCAGTAAAATTCAACAAGTTGGTGGCCAAATATTTTTTCTCGCTCAATTGAAAAAAAGAGTATATTTTTTATTATTTTGAATTTAACTAATCTTCTTCTTCTTCTTCCTTCTTCTAAATAGGCGAATCGCCTGTTCTTCGTCGATTTTGCCCGGTCCTTTTATTGTACGTTGAGGTTGTCGTTCCACCGTTTTCGTGGTCTCCCGGTGCTCCTTTTCCCTGACGGCGATTTGTCTCTTGAGATTTTTACAATTCGGTCATCTGACATTGTGCTAATGTGTTCGTTCCACTCGGTTTTTCTTCCCAACACCCAATCGTTGACATTGTTAATATTGCATATTCGTCTAATGTTTTCACTTCTCTCCCGGTCTCTCAATGTTTTGCCGGTTATTTTGCGAATTACTTTCATCTCTGTTGTTTCTAAGATCTGCTTAGTTTTACACGTTTCAGGTCTTGTTTCTGCTGTATATGTTAATATAGGTCTTATAGCTGCCTTATAGATGCGGGTTTTGGTTACTGTTTGTAGGTGTTTGTTTGTCCATATCGTGTCGTTCAGTTGGGCCGCTGTTCTTGCTGCTTTTGACGCCTGGTTTCTGACTTCGTTTTTAATGTCTCCAAAGCTTGATATTTCTATGCCCAAGTACTTAAATTGCATTACTTGCTGGATGATTTCATCGTCTACCGCTAACTTACATCTGATTGGTGTTTTTGATGTAGTCATGCATTTTGTTTTTGATGTTGCTATTGTCATTCCTAGCTTTTTTGCCGTGATGTTAAATTGAAATAGTAATCTCTGAAGATCATCTTCATTTTCCGCCACCAGTACCGCGTCATCGGCATAACATAATATCTTTACTTGTTGTTTTCCCATTTTATAGCCTTTTAGTTTTCGAACGTCTTTTATGATTACATCCATTACTATGTTGAAAAGTAATGGGCTTAAGGAGTCCCCTTGGCGGATACCATTCTGCACAGGTATTGGTTCCGTGAATTCGTTGTCGATTTTGGCTTGTATGTGGTTATTTGTGTATATGTTCTCAATGGTTTTAATTATGTTGTGTGGTATTTGTCTGTCATGCAGCAGATATATGATGTCTTCAAGACGGATTCTATCGAAGGCTTTCTCCAGATCTATAAAACAGAGGAATGCGGGCTTATTGTATTCGATGGACTTCTCTACTATTTGTCTTATTACAAATGTGGCGTCTGTACATGACCTCCCTGATCGGAATCCTTGTTGTTCGTCCGATACTGTGGTTAGTTCATTTATTTTGTTTGTTATAATCTTCGTTGTTAATTTTAAGGTAGTCGATAGTAGGTTTATTCCTCTGTAGTTTGATGGCATCTTTCGGTCTCCTTTTTTAAATAACAGGATTGAAATGCTAGTTCGCCATTCATCGGGGATCAACTCTTGCGTGAGTATGTTGTTAATTAGAATTTTTAGCTGTTCGACTAGATGTTTTCCGCCATATTTTAGGAGTTCGTTAGTAATGCCGTCTTGTCCTGCGCTTTTTCGGTTTCTTAGCTTTTTAAGTCCTAGTTGGACATCTTCGGTGTTTATCATTGTTTTGTTACTTATGCTGATTCCTGGGAAATCTTTAGGCTGGTTACGTTCGTTTTTTTGGTAAAGAGCTTTTAAGTATTTTACCCATGTATTTTTGCTTATTTGGCTGACTGGTATGAGTTCTCTTGTTTCTTTCTTCTGGGTCCTGATGAATCGCCATGTTTGTTTTTGGAGGCCATAGAAATCGCTTTCCAGTCTTTTCGAGAATGTTTCCCAATAATCGCTTTTTATTTTTCTGACCAGTGAGTTAGTGTCATTTCGGATGTTTTTGTATTTATTGTATGATCTTGCGGTTTGTGTCGAGAGGTAGTTTAGGTAAGCTTCTTTTTTCCTTTGGCATTGTTCCTTTATTTCCTTGCAGAACCATGGGGTCTTGCTTGGTGTTAGTTGTTTTTGTTTTTGTTTTCTAGTTCCAAGTGCTTCGTTATGTTACTAAAAAACAGTATCTCTGGTCAGCCTGCACACCCCACCCCAACTATTGTATGATCTGTGACCCCAACCACTGATGGGAATTCTCCAAAATAAACTTACCAATGCCGATCCATTAATAAAAAAAATAATATTGAAAAACCGGTATTTTTACGTTTAATACCGGTATTGTATACCGGCTAAATTTTGTACGGGATCCTGGTTTTCAGTTATTGCATTCCATAATTATCTCCCTTATTATAAGACCTATTTCAATTATAAATATACCGTTAGATCGGTAAGAAAAAACTCAAATTTCTACAGCAAACGCAAGCAATAATTGAAATATTTTTTTATATAGATTGCACTCGCCATAAGAAGCGTCTTTTAAAATAAGTAATTACCGAGATTAGAATAATTACAGTAAATAGACAAACAAATTAATACTACATACTTATCAAATGACAAAAGTGTTCCCTCTTTTTTTGTTACAGTAGCACAGCGCTAGAGCGGTTGTTTCGCATCCTAATTACATATTTATTAAACGAGCTTTGGCGTTATAACTATTTTTTACGTATTTTTGTAAACTAATTAATAATTACAAAACTACTGGCTTTTAATTAAAACTGATTTTAATTATGACTTCAAAGTAAAGTATTGTTTTATTTTATTGCTGGAACCTATTAAAACCAATTTTTATTTTCGCGCTAAATTTAAGTAATAATGTCAACTCCATAAATTTATTCATATTTAATAAAATGTGTCAGCATACGTTTCCCTAGCAAAAAATGATTGACAGTAAAGAGTAGAAATTCTATGACAAAAAATGGTCGACTGTAAGAATATTTGAGGGAAGACATAATTATTAATTTTACTAATTTAAATAAATAGAAAGACTAATGCTGAAATTCATGAAAGCCAGTTAAAGTAACGGTTGATTAAATTTGACAACCGCGAACTATTTATAGTAATGCTACCCCAAAGGCAAGTTTTACACAATATATAACTATCAGAAATAAAAAGAAAATAATATTCGATACTAACGCAAAGTAAATATCAAATATTTATATTGAATTAATTAAAAAAATTTTGACAGTTAAGGTTATGTTGTCACATTTAACGCTGATTAACGTTAATCAGCTTTCATGAATTCCACCATAAGACTTTATTTTAAATTTTTGCAAATGAGAACAAATGAACAATAAGAAAAGTTAATAGTCTTTAGCAAAACAATATAAAAAAAAATAATAATATAATCATTTTACTGCAAAAACAATAAAAAAATACAAATAAAGTAATTTCCAGCACAACAAAAAAATTGTTGATGTAAGTATAATTGATAATAAAAATAACATAATTTTTCCAGAAATAAACACATTTTTTAATGAGACGTAAATAGTAACAAAAACATAATTATAATAATTTTTATAAAGTGATAAAATAATTGAAGTAATCAGGCTACATTAAGTTATTTTAATGTAAAAAATTCTTTTGTTATAATTTTGCCTATGCTTTTATATAATTTATGAATAAATCAAAGGCTGATTTAGGAGAGTTGAAGGATAAGGTGTTTAGAATGTTTTTTAAAATTATATTGATCTCGCATTGATAGGTAGGAGCATTGGAAATGATTTTTGCTATTCCTTACTTTGTCTGTTCATTGTGCAACTGTTAGTACTATGGAAAAGTATACTATTTTATTCGCACAAGTTGTATGTGATGCAGATTTTGCACTTGTTTATTCTTGTGGGAAATAATGTAAATAAATGTATTTTGGTAGATTTATATATTTAGTTTCCATTTCTGAGTTTTACTCTTTTAATTGATTCAGTTTCAGTTTTACAAAGCTTTTCAAGAAATTTGAATTAACAATTTTATATTTCTGTTTGTTGCATTATTTAATGAATTATCTGTAGCCGCTTTAAGAAATTAGGGAATAAGTAAGTAGTAAGGATTATGTTCTCCAGATAGTCTTCAAAATTGAAAATATTGGTATACAATGACTCACTATCGGACAGCTTCTTTTTTTATTAACTTTACAACTTTTGGTTGGTCTTGGCCTACTCCACTATAAGCCTGTATTCATCTCTAGCCTTTACAAGTCTTTTTATCTTTTTTGGTAGCCATTGCGTAATTTACTTTGTTTTTCTTCCGTTCTTTATTTTTAGTATGTGTCCGAACTATCGCAGCCTCTTTGTTTTTATAGACCTTACTATGTCAGCTCCGTCTATTAAATCATTTAATTCATTCTAATTCTGTACGTGTTATCATACACTTTCTCCGGTCCAAACTCTTTTCTCTGCTTCTCTTAATATGTTTTCATTGTTTGATAGTGTCCATGTCTTGCATGCGTAGGTTATTATTTGCATAGTTTGTTCTTTCTCCTGCTGCAATTCTTTTTTGTATCTCTTGAGTTGTATTGTTGGACGCGTTTAGTTCTTATCCTAGATATGTGAATGTATCTACTACTTTAAATCTGTGGTGGTTAATATTTATTGGTCTTTTGTTTCCTTGTGTGGCTTGTCATTTTTTATGTATTTTGTCTTTGCAGCGTTGATACTTAGTTCTACTTTCGTTGCTTCACTATTTAGTTGTATTAGTGTGTTCTTCTCCCTTGCTGCAATAACGATATCATTGACGTATACACATAATTGCATTTTGTTAGTTTGGAGGTTTCCTGTTATTTTTATGTTTTTAATTATTGTTTCTAGGTTCAGGTTGAATATCACTGCTGAAAAGCGTTTTCTTGCCTGAATCCGCTGTTTATTTTAATTCTGAATACGGCATTAAAATATTTTTTTATATAGATTGCACTCGCCATAAGAAGCGTTCTTTAAAATAAGTAATTACCGAGATTAGAATAATTACAGTAAATAGACAAACAAATTAATACTACATACTTATCAAATGACAAAAGTGTTCCCTCTTTTTAAAGTTTTGTTACAGTAGCACAGCGCTAGAGCGGTTGTTTCGCATCCTAATTACATATTTATTAAACGAGCTTTGGCGTTATAACTATTTTTTAAGTATTTTTGTAAACTAATTAATAATTACAAAACTACTGGCTTTTAATTAAAACTGATTTTAATTATGACTTCAAAGTAATAGTCCGGGAGCTGGTAACAAAAAAGTGCAAGAGTTTAGGAAAAGCTGATATTTTGAGATCGGACTGTTTATTGGTCATAGAAAGCCTCTGCAAAGTCAGCACCCCAGGTGTCGGGACACCTGGCGATGGCACGCTAAGAAAGGTGTAATTTTAACACCTTACTTAGCGTACCCAAAAATTGTTTTGAAAAAGTTGAAAATTCATCGGCAAATAGTCGATGCATTACAAAACCTTAATCAAGCAGTCAGACAGTAATAACCAAACGCACGGCGTCAGCACAGTTGCGTACATGCTACAAGAACTATCTTAATGCAAATGATTTAAAAAAGCTGAAATTTGGAAATTTGTCAAATCACGTAATTAAATTCATAAAACAAACAGTCAGACATAGTTTTTATAAAAACCCAATCAGTCAGCACCCAAAAAACAGCGAACTCAACTGTCTGCAGTAGAAAACGGTTGGCTAGAAATCAATGGGCAATATGACTACGACTGGTATGAAGGAAATCAACTGCCCAACTTTATCAGTGACGTTCTAATTCAACCAAATATTACTAATACAGGTAATTTTTTGTACAAACAACTATTGATTACAGTTAAATATTTTACACATAAACATATCATTTCACTGACTAAACATTGAATATTTTGTTATGTACAGAAAACAAATTGGGTGCAACAGACGATGTGACGGAAAAAGCAAATAATCAGAAGAAGCCTCAGACGGCTTGGATAATGATTGCGACGAAGAAAACGACGAAATTAATAGCGATAATGATATAGAACCCTAAATAAAACATAAATAAATACTTAGTATTTTTTGATTAGTCAAAAACCTTTAATTACGACTTCAATTGGGTGCTGATTGATTGGGTTCTGATAAAAACTATGTCTGACTGTTTGTTTTATAAATTTAATTACGTAATTTGACATATTCCCAACTTTCATCTTTTTTTAATCATTTGCAAGTTAGTTCTTGTAGCATGTACGCAACTGTGCTGACGCCGTGCGTTTGGTTATTACTATCTGACTGCTTGATTAAGGTTTTGTAATGCATCGACTATTTGCCGATGAATTTTCAGCTTTTCCAAAACAATTTTTGGGTACGCTAAGTAAGGTGTTAAAATTACACCTTTCTTAGCGTGCCATCGCCAGGTGTCCCGACACCTGGGGTGCTGACTTTGCAGAGGCGTTCTGTGACCAATAAACAGTCCAATCTCAAAATATCAGCCTTTCCTAAACTCTTGCACTTTTTTGTTACCAGCTCCCGGACTATAAAGTATTATTTTATTTTATTGCTGGAACCTATTAAAACCTATTTCTATTTTCGCGCTAAATTTAAGTAATAATGTCAACTCCATAAATTTATTCATATTTAATAAAATGTGTCAGCAAACGTTTTCCTAGCAAAAAATGATTGACATAGTAAAGAGTAGAAATTCTATCACAAAAAATGGTCGACTGTAAGAATATTTGAGGGAAGACATGATTATTAATTTTACTAATTTAAATAAATAGAAAGACTAAGACATTATTTTAAATTTTTGCAAATGAGAAATGAAATGAACAATAAGAAAAGTTTATAGACTTTAGCAAAACAATATAAAAAAATAATAATATAATAATTTTACTGCAAAAACAATAAAAAAATACAAATAAAGTAATTTCCAGCACAACAAAAAAATTGTTGATGTAAGTATAATATGATACTAAAAATAAATAAATTTTTCCATAAATAATCACATTTTTTAATATGAGACGTAAATAGTAAACAAAAATATAATTACAATATTTTTTATAAAGTGATGAATTAATTGAAGTAATCAGGCTACATTAAGTTATTTTAATGTAAAAAATTCTTTTGTTATAATTTTGCCTATGCTTTTATATAATTTATGAATAAAGCAAAGGCTGATTTAGGAGAGTTGAAGGATAAGGTGTTTAGAATGTTTTTTAAAATTATATTGATCTCGCATTGATAGGTAGGAGCATTGGAAATGATTTTTGCTATTCCTTACTTTGTCTGTTCATTGTGCAACTGTTAGTACTATGGAAAAGTATACTATTTTATTCGCACAAGTTGTATGTGATGCAGATTTTGCACTTGTTTATTCTTGTGGGAAATAATGTAAATAAATGTATTTTGGTAGATTTATATATTTAGTTTCCATTTCTGAGTTTTACTCTTTTAATTGATTCAGTTTCAGTTTTACAAAGCTTTTCAAGAAATTTGAATTAACAATTTTATATGTCTGTTTGTTGCATTATTTAATGAATTATCTGTAGCCGCTTTAAGAAATTAGGGAATAAGTAAGTAATAAGGATTATGTTCTCCAGATAGTCTTCAAAATTGAAAATATTGGTATACAATGACTCACCATCGGACAGCTTCTTTTTTTATTAACTTTACAACTTTTGGTTGGTCTTGGCCTACTCCACTATAAGCCTGTATTCATGTCTAGCCTTTACAAGTCTTTTTATCTTTTTTGGTAGCCATTGCGTAATTTACTTTGTTTTTCTTCCGTTCTTTATTTTTAGTATGTGTCCGAACCATCGCAGCCTCTTTGTTTTTATAGACCTTACTATGTCAGCTCCGTCTATTAAATCATTTAATTCATTCTAATTCTGTACGTGTTATCATACACTTTCTTCGGTCCAAACTCTTTTCTCTGCTTCTCTTAATATGTTTTCATTGTTTGATAGTGTCCATGTCTTGCATGCGTAGGTTATTATTTGCATAGTTTGTTCTTTCTCCTGCTGCAATTCTTTTTTGTATCTCTTGAGTTGTATTGTTGGACGCTTTTAATTCTGATCCTAGATATGTGAATGTATCTACTACTTTGAATCTGTGATGGTTAATATTTATTGGTCTTTTGTTTCCTTGTGTGGCTCGTCATTTTTTTATGTATTTTGTCTTTGCAGCGTTGATACTATTTAGTTGTATTAATGTGTTCTTCACCCTTGCTGCAATAACGATGTCATTGACACATAATTGCATTTTGTTAGTTTGGAGGTTTCCTGTTATTTTTATTATTTTTGTGTTTTTAATTATTGTTTCTAGGGTCAGGTTGAATATCACTGCTGAAAAGCGTTTTCTTGCCTGAATCCGCTGTTTATTTTAAACGTTTTTATTAGTTTGGGATTTCTAGGAGGATCAGTCTACCAAAGATTATATTTTTATTAATTCTTTTGTTTATTATCTCATTATATGAATCTTGTCAGTGCATGCTGAACCCAATCAACGTCACCACACAAAATTCCAAGGCGCAGAATGCGCACTTCTAATGATACGTCATTTATATGGTAGACAAGTAAGTTGTACACAAAACTGTGTGAAATTTTCTGGTTTTTACACGGAGGGGGGGGGGGGGGGGGGTTGTTGGTAAACGTTTCTACAGTTTTGGAAAGCAAATAAACACATAAAGTCTTTTAAAGATATCCCTCCCCAGCAACAAAAAA
The DNA here is from genome assembly GCA_963932245.1 of Tachinus rufipes. Classification (NCBI taxonomy): domain Eukaryota; kingdom Metazoa; phylum Arthropoda; class Insecta; order Coleoptera; family Staphylinidae; genus Tachinus; species Tachinus rufipes. The sequence continues at coordinate 61,097,765 of OZ010749.1, forward strand.
TCTGTAGTCCGTTCCACTGCAACAATCGGTGTTAGAGAATTGAAGTCTTCTAAGGAAGGATAACGTTGTCACAACAAACCTTGCTACGTAAACAGCATCTTGACACCGAAAGTCACACCAGTCTAAGGTTACACCATAAACAAGTTGTAACAAGTATCAACCGTTATCTGACATGACATCACTAGTCACCAGAAGTAATATACCTGATAGACAACCTCTATACCACCTCCTAGCACACTGACTTGTGGTAGTTGGAATCTTTTTTAACAAAATTCAGTCTCGGTAACAAAACCTTGCCGTGCCAGAATTCTTCAGTTAGTTTATCGCCACCTTCGACATTCAACCGAAGTTGTAAAGGACTGCAGTGCTTTAAACCACTCAAAAACACAAACTAATTTAAATAAAATAACATCAAAATTATTTAAAAACAACACAAAAACTTGGTTACAATATTGCTTTCTCAAAAGTTGTACACATCTTTCTATGGACTTCTCTTTATTTGATCAAATAGACGCTATGTTGTTAGGGAAACCAATTACGGTGGAGAAGGTAGGTTAGACATTCCTTCAAAAGGTGCTTCACTGTTAGAGGGTCATGTTTGTCATGCGGGTTGTTGCCGGTCAGAAGGTACTGAAGATATAGAAAGAAGTCAATTTGGTATGTCGACATAGTGCAATCTCCATTCTCCTGCTGAGATCTAATTGCAACTTTTATGCCGTTACGGAGAGCTCATTTTTTTTAAATTTGCTTTCAAAGTTGTTTCATACTTTTTGATAACCTTTGAAATTTTTTAGTCATTGGATTTTACAAAAATGATGTCAATAAAATCTTTGTCAGCCATCTTTGTTCACAATACTCATATGACCCGGCGGCGTCTAGACAATATAATGATAATATAATTTTTTGTCTAAATCTATCAAAGTTTGTACGAGTTGGGCCAGCTGATCGACCAAATACACAAACTTAATACATAAGATGTCACTCTGCGAGTATGAACAAAGGAGGGACCAGCTCTGCGATGACGTCTCATACTTTACCTAAGAGAATTCTTTTCAGAGAGACTATGAATGGACAGTACCGTCTAAAACAAAAGCACTCTCCAATCCGTTTTTACACCGTCAGTATACAACCGCGGAGGTCTGGATATTTGGCAACTTAATCTTTAATACGTCGGGGCAAGTTTCTCGTTTGCTATTGGAGGACAAATTGAGATCAATTTTTATCCTTGATATCAGCCAGGGTGGAAACTTGCCAGAGCCGACCTCAAATACTATCAAATAGTTAGCTGCTAGAAAGTCTCAATGACGCACACCGGCCTACTGACGGTAGGCCTGAGTCTGTATTTGCGTTGCTGTGTTTTGTTGACGGTAAATATGAATTGGTTATTGTGACCTCTTTCTGCTTGCATTGTCGCGATTCTTTTTGTAGTTGATCTTGGACAAAACTAGGGCTAGGGTCTTGTAGAAAAACAAAAAACTTCTTGTTTTTGAAGTATGGTATCTCCCGCCATGTAAATTAAATTGTCGTCGTACAAGAATTTATCTACAAGTGTAACCACTGAAGCCGTAATATTGTTTACCGCAATTGCAAAAATGGGTGAAGCTAATTGTTGATTCTTGGGGAACACCGCTCTTTACACATAACGGCTTTGAGTTAGCGGTTCTTACTTTTATTTTAAACTTGCAATTGCACATAAAAAAAATTAAGAAAAAGGGACATACGGCCCTGAATCAACAAGCGTGCAGCTTCTGCAAAATTCTATAACGCCAAGTAATGTCATACGCTTTTTTTAATTTAAAAATACCGCTACGAGGTGTTTCTTAATCAAGAAGGGTGGAATTTTTTAGGTAGATTAAATGATCAACCGTACTGTGGTTTTAATTAAAACCTGCTTGGCATTTAGAGACTAAGAGATTAAGAGACCGCGACTTTTTAGCGTCAACACAATTGTTGATCATTTTTTCTGAGACAACAACTTAGCGAGATCGGTTTGTAAATGTTTACATGGTTCGGATTTTTGCTCGACTTTAGCTTTACCATATTAAGAAGTAAATTTTCAGCAACCGCTCCATTGTACTGGAGGAATGCTGCTAAATAATCCAATAAAAGACGTAGTTTGGTCCCGGTGCAAAAGAGGAACCCATGCAGTTGATAGCCATTTCCAACTATTTTAAGGTAAAAAAGTTGTAGGGCAAACACTTCGGGGAAAAGAAACTTGTAAAAGTTTTACTCAGGAGCTACCATCAGACGCAAATTGAGTTGCCAATGCACCTGAAATTTAGGTCGCTTTGGTAATTTTTCATCCGTCGATGATTGTAATAAGAGTAACAGAGAAAAAAGGAAGAATTCTTGATACAGTTTTAACTTTTTTTTACACTGCGTTGACTAATGCGGTTGGTATGGTTGTCGACATGTTGCTTCTTCTTAAAACAGTTAAAAAAAAAAAATTTTTTACAGCTACACGAATATTTTTGATCTGACGGATCGGCCAGGCGGATACTGAATCAAACACATCTGCTACTCGGACAATACACTTAGTTACAGCCTTTGCGCGGTTGAGATATTATTTACGGGTCAGAGGAGGATGGTTTCAATTATGATAGGAAAATGATTGCTACCGTGAAGGTTCTCTAACACATGCCACAATAAACGTTTGGTTAGACGTGGAAACGACAAAGACAATTTGATTGCCAAAAATTTGAGAAAACCCGTGTTGAAGAGGACAGCGTTGCTTTCATTGAAAAGATTTTCCATCAAACGACCTTGCGTGTTTTTCTTCAAAAAACCTTAAAACAGATTGTGGGCGTTAAAATTACTCATAAAGCTGTTGAAGCTGCAAAATAAATTTTTGTATATCTTCCAAATTCCAAACTCCGGAAAATTTGGGTTACATATTGCGGTTTTTATTAGTGCTGAGGGTTATTTTCGTAAACGGTAAAATTTTCCTAGAAACACAATTTTTTCCTAGGATCATCTTCAGCTCACAATAGCTGCGTTTGCAACCATTGTTTTTATAATTTTAAACAATAAATAAATAAATAAAATAAATTAAGAAATATATAACACGTAATAGACGGACAGCTAGAACACAAATCTACTAATTTGTCGGGTTTTTAGATAACACATCGGGCAGGATGTTTAAGCTTTCTGTGGTATGTCCGACGGTAAACGTAAAACCGTTTTGATAGAGTTGCTCAGCCAGACTAAGGCTCTATTGTTGGTCTTCAATTTGAAAGGTTTATTTTCTTGGTACGGTCGAAATTTCTTTACAGCCCACACAATTGTTGTACATTCCAATTCGTTTGAGTGGAACTTTTTCTGACGCTTGGTGAGTTTGGCACTGGCATACGACACAACAAGCTTTTGGCTGTTTTTTTTTTGTCATAGTACGGTTCCAAGACACAGGTTTGGAGGACTAACGGTATTGTCAGCAGAAGGAGCCGGGCCAGTGCGGTGTTCTTGCAGTTTTATGAGAAGGCTAAAAGCGGTGTAAGGTTTGTGTTTTTTTTTATTAGTATCTGCCAGCATCCGGTAGTTAGGTCAAGTTTTGTCAAAAGCTGAGCATTTCTAAAACTTTTTAAAATTTCCTGGATTTTTGGGATTTGGGATTTTTGGTTACTGTTGCTCCTCTCAATTATTCCGCTGGTGAGTAATTCGTAGAACTTTTGAAGTGGGTCTGTTAATTGGGCTTAATTTTGGAACGAGTTGATAAGAATCTCAATTTTCTTCTTGGCTAGAACCGGGTTTGGTTGGTGTTATGACCAGCATACGGTGGAGCGTCGTTTCTTTCCATAGTGCACACATTGTTGAGAGTACTCGATACTGACTTCCTGTGCTTTTAGCCATTAATTAGCCATTGATTGCTTAGTATTGCGTTGTTTTCCAGACTGGATGTGACAATGATGGGAATCACCTGACATTGGTCGCATTCACTTTGCCCGTAATTTGTATTGAGGTTGTTGGGTTGGCCTCTCTGGTTTGTATGGTTGTTCGTCGTATTTTGGGTAGGCAAAGCCTTGTGTAGTTCTGGCTTGCCCCCGAGTTTATCAAAGTCTTGATTTGTGTTCTTTAAATGGATGCGGAGCAGAATTATTTTTCTTACTAGTCCTGCTTTGTCCGTAGGTGTTGAGTGTTTGGCAGTTGGTGGATTTGTCATGAAAAGTTGTTTTCTTGGGTGTATTTTTTGTTTTTTGTGTGTTTTCCGCCGTTGTCGGTTTTGGATTTAGTTTTAGACTAGGCCGAAAGGGTTTCCGGCGGGCTAAACTAGTTTCTATTTGGATAGCGGTTTCTACTAATAAATCAAAAATTTCAAAAATGATAACGTCCAGCGACGCTGTATTTGAGGCTCCACCAAGATTGCAAAGGTTTTTGCTACAACTTTTTTGAAATGTGTGGGTACACTCTGCGATATAAACCGGCTTGACAACTTTTGACTAGTTTTTTTGGCTACTAAATGGAAATGGTTAATTGTCATTATGACAAGCTTTTCTGAATCCGCGTACTGCCAAAAAATTCTTTGTATTGAGTTGCCATAGTTTGGGCAGGGTTTATTTGAATATCGATCTTGGAAGGCTTTGGATGTTTTTTAAAGTTGTTGAAGTATCACTTTGTGATAGGCCGTTTCTGGAGTTTTTTGATATCAAAAAATCTTTGATAGCCTTGAAGGATGATTCTGGATTTCTATAGGATTTTCCGCTAAAGCTTGGTGGTTTGGACGGGTATTTTTAATTTTGTTGTTGTATTGTTAAGGTTTGCAAGAAGAAATTTTTGTCTAATATTTCTGTTCTTCTTCTTTCTTTTGTCTCTCTTCTCCTCTTTTTTTATCTTTGTCTTTTTGTTTTTCTTCTCTGTTTGTTTGGTTTATGTATACCTTTGTCGGTGTTCTATTTTTCTCTGGGGGTAGTGTTTGAGCTTGTAGAGGCACTTTGTATGCTTTACGTTAGGCTTTATTTGTCACTGTTTTTTTGTTCTGGAGACTACCCTTAGAGGGGGACCCAAAGGCAATGCAGTGATTGCATTAGCTCTGGCCCATAGTTGTCCGCCCGGAAGCGGGACACTTTTTTGGGATGTTTGTGTTTGGTGCCCGGTGGAGATGTTTACCGGGTTTTGGGCAACTTAGGTGTGGAGTGGCTTAGGTCTAGTCTATGATATAGATCTGCTGGTTGAGCTTTCCAGCAATCGGGGACGACGTTGAAACGGCGCAATGTGGCTATTCTGAAATGCGTCAGCAATGATATTAAGTGCAATAATCTTGAGCGCACTACTTATTTTGGGAGGTTTGTAGTGTGCCGCTTCTATGGTGCGGGAAATGGTGCCGGCGTTGGTATGTAGATCGATAATTGTTTTGTCAACCATGCATGGCAGGTGACATCATCTTAGATCTACTTGTGGTCCAGGGTCTTGCAGGAGTTGTCATCAAGTCATTATTATTATTGATCCGGTTTGTGCCGTCGGACATTTTCCGGTTGCACTTTGACTTTATTTGGTTGAAAAAAAGCTTTTTCTATTAGCTCAGATTGTTCTTTGGTAGTTAGATATAACTTTCAAGTTTTGAAAATATTTTTGTCATTGACGTTGTTACAAATGAGCAAGCGCTTTAATTGTAAGTTATAAAATAATATTATATTATTTGATATGTTATGATGTTTTGTACTATTGATCAGTGTCGTTAATTAATTACAGATTATAGTAAAATGGAAAAGTTAGATATGATAATATTTGGAGCGACTGGTTTTACAGGAAAACATACTATTATATCAGTTGATAAATTGTCTGAAACTCCTGAAAAGAAATTCACATGGGGCGTGGCTGGGAGATCTGAGAAGAAACTAAAGGATGTATTAACTGAAGCATCACAAAAACTTGGTAATTATACTTTCTAAATTTTAATATTATATGTATCTACGGCAGGAAAACACTATAACACGCTTATGTTAGGCCGCACGAACAATATTGCAAATGCTTTTACAACTTTATTACTAATATTAAAAAAATATATATTTTGGGGCTTTTAAAAAATGTCAACTATACAAACGTAAAAGGTATTTTAGTTAATAATAAAGTTGACAGTTTGTAAAACAGATTATGTGTCACATAGACGCTTTTTTAAAATTTGATTTGTCAAAAGCTGACAGTTTATACATTAAATATTTATAACAGATTTGTGAGACAAGATATCTAAATTTTGGATTTGAGTGAGAGGGTGAAACTATTTTTACTGCACTGCCTGGTGTGTTCAGAAGGAAAAACGTAAGACTTACCAGGCGATAAAATTTTGTCTTGGTTTTGGTATAAATACAGTTTTTACTTTTTTCCATGTTATGTAGAGAAAGGCGATACATGCGCTATACATTCTCACCAGAATGATACTGCAGTTCTGGTATGGTAAGAATTTTTTGATTACCCAGGTTATACGCGTATCTCCTAAGGTGGTAGGATTGCATCGTCAGACCACCCTTAAGTCGGGGTGGGTTGCTTTCAATAGGTTGGTTGTGTATGTGCTATTTGTGCGTTTTAAGCAAACGAGTTCTTGTTGGGGGTTTCTTGATCAAATCTTTTTAACTTTTTCTTTGGGGGCTAGTGGGCAGGAGTCCTTGTATGTTATGTGATAAAAAGTTTTCTAACTTATTTACGTAGTTCTAAATTTCTTCAACACTTTTAGGTTTACATAAACTGTTATAAGCATTTAAACGCTGCGATAAAGACAGCTCTGCCTTGGGTTTTGGTAAGATCTATGTTTCACAAGTTTCCTCTTTGTAGTCTTGAAAAACCGTTTGTAAGCAAGCAAAAAAAAAACATTAACCAACTTCTAAAATTTATTTTAGGCAAAAATTTGTTATCTGTACCAATAATAATAGCTGATGTGAAGGATTATAAATCATTAACAAAAATGACATCTTATGCAAGGGTTATTATCAATACATGCGGCCCTTACAGTCTTTACGGTGAACCAGTCATCAAAGCTTGTCTTGAAACTGGAACACATCATGTTGATGTCACTGCCGAACCACAATTTATGGAAAATATGCAACTAAAATATCACAAAGCCGCCATGGAAAAAGAAATTTACATTGTTAATGCTTGTGGGTTTGAAAGCATTCCATCAGAAATGGGCATTGTTTCATTAATGGAAAGTTTTGAAGGCACTTTAAGTTCTGTAGAAACTTATATGGAAAGTAAAAAAGAGTTATCAAGATCTTATGCTAATTTTGGAACTTGGGAATCAATTATTTATGTTTTTGGACATTATAATGAAATAAAACATATTCGTAATCAATTATTTAAAAAAAAATTACCAGAGAGATCACCTACATTAAAATTTAGGTATTTATATTATGATATTCTACTAAAAACAATTTATAATTGAATAATTTAGAGGTCTAATACACAAAAGTAAAGTAACCAATGGTTGGACTATACCATTTTTGGGCCCCGAACTTTCCGTAGTCAGAAGAACACAGCGATATTTTTATGAAGAAGAGATAAAGGATCCAATACAAATTCAAACATATTACTCCGTTGATTCCATATTAGTTTTAATTATTATGGCATTTTTTGGTGCAATATTTATTTTATTGACACAATTTGATAGTGGTAGAAAATTACTTCTTAAAGTAAGTTTATTTTAAAACAAGTATAGCTAATTACTAATTTTAAAACAGTATCCAGCTATATTTTCAGGTGGATATATATCTCGTAAAGGTCCATCAGAAGAATCTATGAATAAAACTACATATTCATTTACACTAGTTGGTACTGGTTGGAGTAAAAATGCACCTTCCACTAATGGAAAATTTTATGTCGAGCCTAATTTAACAAAAACGATTAAAGTTTCTGGAAAAAATCCTGGTTACGGAATTACTTGTGATGGAATTACAATTGCTGCTTTAACAATATTACGGGATCATTCAAAAATGCCTAAAAAGTAAGTTATAACTATTATTATTATTATACGTAATTAACTGATTATTTTTTGCAGAGGTGGCGTTTACACTCCAGGAGCTGCATTTGCCCATACATCTTTACTTAAAGAAGTAGTGCAAAGTGGAATGAAATTGGAAGTGTTATCGTAAATTTAATATAACAACAAAATATTATTACTAACTATATTTGTAAAAAAATTGGAAATGTATTTTATTTTGTTTGGGGTGGTATTATTTTTTTTATATTGTTGGTTAAGGGTTAATTAAATAATAATAATAAATGAATAATAATAATAAAGGCTGTGTTTTGGAATGCAAACAAATGCTTATCGAATAACATTTTGAAACAATTGTTGTTTATCTGTCATTATTGTAGTTACTGAGCTTGCGGACGCTTATACTTATCAAGTTTATAATTTTTTTTGCAAATATCTCGAGTAAGTTTTAATTCAGAGTGGTTGACTGCATTTTAAAGATGCCATTAAAATGTTTAAGTGTTGAAGAGATGAGACAACCGCTGGAAATGCTTATTATTGGTGCTTCGCTAAGAACTGCCAATTTGAATGTGAGCCACAATGTAATCAGAAGAGTTCAAATGCGTTTTAATGACATGGAACTGTCCAACATAGGCACGGCGGAGGGCAAAATTGCAGTACAACAGTCAGGTAGGATCGGTTTATTACGATTCAGTGTCAAAGAAAAGATTTTCTACTGCAAGAACACTTCAAGTTTATTTATTGAATACAACAGGTACTCAAGTATCCATTCAAACAGTAAGAAGATGACTCCATGCGGTAAATTTAAGGACCAGATCTTTTAAAAAATGAAAAAAAAATTAGGCTAGAGTGGGCACACCAACATGCAAATTGGAGTGTTAAAGATTGGGGTCGTTGTTTATTCAGTGACGAGAGTGCGTCTCTATAGCTCCGATGGAAGAGTGAAAGTTTGAAGAAGCAGAGGAGAACGCTATATTGAGAACTACGTGACTTACCATCAAGCTTAAGGAAGCGTTTCATTTACCGTTTGGGGAGGTATTTCTGCGACTTGTTGTACTGAATTGCTATTTGCCAATAAAATAAGCAATGGTTTTGTGTTTGTTGATGATAATGCGGGTCCTCATATAACAAGAGAAATCAATGCATTTTTTAAAGAGAACAATATTATACACATGGATTGGCCGCAAACTCTCCAGATCTTAATCTCATAGAAAACGGATGAGATTATTTGAAAAGGTTGATAAGGTCACAAAGAGTAAGTCCAAACAATCACTATCAACATTACATTTGGGATTTGAATTCCAGCATGCCAAGACGTTGCCAAGGGGTCATAAGAGCAAGATTATTAATGTACAAACACTAAAGTTTGGTTATCATTTCTTTCCAGATAATTTTTTTCTGTAATACTAAAATAAAGATTTTGTTATTTTTCTAATAAAACATTTGAAATTTGTTATTTAAGTTTTATTTTTTAAATTTTTTGCTCTAAAAGTGTTTCCAAGACCATATACTAACAATTAAGTAAGAAGGCGTTCCTCAAAAAGTAGTCATTTGTTTTTTATATATGTTTTTGTAAGTGTACTAGTTCAAATGTTGAGTAGTGTAGTTAGTGAAACAGGCAAGGCTTGTTTTGCCAATTTAATTGTATAGTAAACTTTGTTCGACTTTGAGCGGTTTGCAAGTCCAAGCATCTAATAAACTCTTGCGTTAGTAGTCTTATTTGCGTTTTAAAACTACGGCCTCTGCCCGCACATCTGATCGAGAGGCTGCTTTACGTGCAAAATAACTAGATTTAAAACAAGTCATCATAAATATTACAGTTTATACTTACCACTAGGTTGGGATTAAAAGTTATTGTTAGTAGTTAGATTAGAAAGTAAGTTTTAAAAAGGATGATTCCGAGGCAGGGAGTTTGGGTACGCGAGGTCACCAGTCCTCAAAAGCTATATTTAATTTTCCTGCGTTTGGAATAAGTAGAAACAAGGTATTTTGGATTAAAGTCACGGGAGTTTGAGTACGCAAAGACACTACATCTCACTGGTTCTGTCTATTTGAATCCAGGCTATAAATGCCAGAATTTTATCTCTGAATCGTCCAGTTCTTCTTCCTATGATGGTTCAAGCCTTTTAATATTAAATCATGTTTTGGTTTGAAGTTTCAAAAATTAAATAAAATGCTTCAAAAACTAGCCAAAATTTAAAAAAAAAAAAAAAAAATTAAGCTGTAGTACCAATAAACTGCAGATAAAATTAAATAAACCTAGAAAAACTTTATAGAATGGTAAATTGGTCTTTTAAAAGTTTTCCTAAATGATCCAAAACTAAAAAAAAAAAATGTTAAGCACGCAGTAACAATAAAGTGAGTTAAAAATAAAATATATCTTTAAAAATTGTCCAAAATGCTACAAAATTAAGGAAAAATATACGTAACAAGAAACTACTGATATTGCGCAATAAAAACCATAGCTTTATTGCAAAAACGATTCCGTAAAAAGTTAATTTTACGTTTCAAATCCGTAAATTGGTCGCCTAAATTATGTCATATTACACTTGACTTTTCCTTTTGGGGCTACTTAAAGTTCAAATTCTACATGGATAAACCGGTTACAATTAAGGAATTGGAAGCCAACATTACTTGCACCATTTGCCAAATACCACTCAAAATGCTCGAACGCATTATCAAAAACTGGATCTTTAGAATGGACCATGTTAGCCGCAGTTACAACCAACATTTAAAATAAATAATCTTTAAAAGATTAATGTTAAAAATTGTTCTTTTGTATGATAATAAAGATTACATAATAAGATGGTTGATGGTTGTGACCTCTACTACGTGATAATTCATGTTAATAAATGAGATTTTATTTTGTTGTTGATTTTTGAAAAAAGTACCTCTAAATGGATCAAATAACTAGTTTATTTCTTAAAGAATGTTATTAAAAAGACTATACATTGTAATGTATAACAATATTTATAAATGCATTTCAACTATTGCGCTTACAACTTTTGAGTAATTATTTTACTTTGCCCTATTTCTTCATTTATGTTGTACACAAATAAAGTTTGTCTGTTTTATTGTCCAACTTTAGATTTGTTCTACTAACAAGATAAATTGCTCACACTTAATCATTAAATATTGACATTTAATTGCAAAGATTTTAGTCATATATTTCAGGCTTAAATCTTCTTAATTATTTATTTTGTAATAAGTTTACTCGTAGTGTTAATTATTTACTGAATTTTTATAAGGGATCGCAGTTAAGAAATACGCTATATGGTTGCAGATTTGTCAACAAGCCGATGTTGAAGTTTTGCTATGTTCATAGTAGTCACGGCTACACAGTGTTCATACATATGAAGTACGTTCCTTTTGCTAGTGAAGTAAGCCAAAATACTCACTTAACCTACAAATATATGTTTGTTTTTGTAATTAATGTTTACTTGTTGTTGTAGGTTACAATTTTACACATTTTTAAATTATTTAAAAATTTATAAAATTGTAATCAACAACAATAAGTAAATTTTATTAAAAAAAATCAAACATTTGTAGGTTAAGTGACTATTTTGGCTTACTTCACTGGTAAAAGGAACGTACTATTATCAATTTTATTGACATAATGAATGTCGCATATTTTGTTTACTTGACATTTAATATAACCTAATGTAAACAAATATTACGTAAAATATAAAAAAAATCTATCATATGAAAGGCAACGCCGGCAATTACAATAGTTATCATTACAGCCTTTAGGCTATTTATAGCGCTAACAATTTAAAAAGTGATAATTGATAATTGAGATTATTGTTTATATGAACTGTTTTCCTTAAAATAATGTTTTTTTATAATCTATTTATTGTCATCTTTAAATGTTTATAACTTACTTTAAAATAAATTCCTGATGAACTATTTTGTTTTGGTACACTGGTGGTGAAACACCCTATATAAACGCAAGTTGTCGAAACACCCTGTATATTTCTATTCGGCAACTTTCGGATTTATGAGACTTGGCAACGTTGCGTTTTATTAAAACTACGCCGTCATTCGCATTCGTACAAGTTCAAGGTACATGCAGAGAGAGTCACATGACCTATCAAAACATTACACATATTGCACAAGGTGCAGTCATTCATACAGTCGCCGATTATTGTAAAATACATTAGTGATTCACTTGAAAGTACGTTTTATTGTAAGCAACTGGCGTGTACATTGTAAGTATTAACAGTTTATAATAGCAATTTATAACATCAAGACGTAAATTAAGACGGAATAAAACATATTATGATGATTTTAAAAGCAAAATTTAATCAAATTAAAATATATTGTAAATCGTATGTATTGATGATTTTGAATGATTCTATTATTGTTAAGGAATACATTTTGTTTGCGTTTATTTGATGAAGTGTAATTCTATAAATATAAAATAAATTATATTTTCATGACCTTACTCAATCTGGAAGGTCTATCAAGTGCGTTTTTGTTAAATATATTGATTTATACATTGATTTTATATGATTGGTAACATTAATATTTGATTACCTAAGAAAAAATAGCCACATCATAGGGATGGAGCAATAATTTTTTTATTGTGTATCAGTACTTATCCTAATGATTTTATCATTTATAAATGAATTAGGAATATAATTTAAGATATCCCTTTCAACAATATGTTTAGGCAAAACATATTAGTTTATATAAATTTTTGAGGTGAATTACAAATTAAATGCAAATATTCTCTGAAATATTAGAAAGTAATCGTTATACAGTTTAAACACATTAGTATTAATAATCAGACAGAAATACTAAATTATTTAATTACTGCTAGTCTGAATATGACTTTTAAGATCATTTTAATACAGCTGAATTATCGATCAAACTATTTTATGTTCGTATGAGTGCACAAATGCACTTTAAAGTTTTATATTTATTGATTAGTGTAAAGTTACTGTATTAGATTATTTTCAGTTTCTCCTTTAACTTTTTATATGTATAATCAATATATGTATGCAAAATAAGATCATTTGTTATATGGAAATGTTTACAAGCCTTATCTGAACACTGATTTGTCATAATCTTGATAAGTACTGTAAAATGTTTTAATCAACACTACAATTACATAAGCGTTCTATGTTATAAATAAAAACAATAGGTTTGTTGACTAATTCAGTTCTATAATATTGGTTATTAGGTAACGATATTTCTTTATGACTAGGGTTCCAAGAGTAATCATTAACGAAATGATAATTTTATTCTTACTAAGCATTTGGACTAGCATATAAGAGGGTAACTATATTTTTTCTATTGAATTATTTTTTTCAACTCTTCTAATAGTACTTTAGTTCTCAAAACAAGTCACTACATATCTTGTTTTATGAAAATCTCTGCTCTCCGAGGCAAACTTTGAGCATGTAAACTGGAATAAGTTTAACTGGTGAGTGGTCAATTAACTCTGAGGAAGTACCATTTTATAAAAATTCATATAATTCTACATAATTTCTCATAATTTCACAACGGCGTTAATAGTCTTATTAGGCTGATACACCAAAAATCTAAACTAACTAAATCATAATTTCACAAAATTTCATATAATTTCAAAAAAGTTTGAAAAGAGTATTTAAATTTTTGAACATTGAAACTTTCAAAATGTGCAATAAATATGGTTTTAGGTACAGTTTCTTCAAATATCTTGACTTCAAAAATAAAGTTTAAATGAAATTCCAAAATAGAGCTAATATCTCAAAATTTTGAAAGTTGAAGCAAAAGTTGAAAAAAAAACTGCAGAATTTAATTATCTTGATTAAGTTCAAATAACTTTGTTTAATATGTTCACAATTAAACTAACTAAATTCAGAAAATTTGGTTTTAGATCTAATTTCTTCAAATATCTTGAGAGCTACAACAAAAGATGAAACATAAAAATTATGCGATTTTTTTTATATTTTCATATTCTTGTTGTCTTTAATGATGGTTTTAATTTTGTTGTTGTTACGCGAGTAAGCTATCTCAGCCTGGGAAAAAAGGTGTATGCTTATAACATGTGTAGCTCCGCCCACTTTTAACAACTGCGCATTCTCCGTGTTTCCCCTCTCCACTTTCTATATACAGGGTGATTGATGAAAGGTGGGAAATTCAAAATTGATAAGATGGCCGCCATATATACAGGGTGATCAAGATGGCAGCTTGGCGGGATATTCAAATGGCGGTCGGCGGTAAATTTAAATATTTCAAAATGTTTGTAAAAAATGGCGGTCAGCGGGAAATTTAAAAATGGCTGTCAAAATTGCGCCTAGCGCAAAATTAAAAAAATAATAAATGGCTACAGAGCGGAATATTCAAAAACTTCAGATCGAGTGGGGTATTATGTACTGACATCCTCCTTTGCGTTTTCTTTTTTTCTTCAATCCGTGGCTATTCATTGTAATTCTTTGGTGTGTCATTAGATGCGTTCTTAGTTTTTTAATAATCTTATGCTCAACCTCAGTCTCACATCCCAACCTTACTCTTTCAATTTTAACAAGAAACTTGTTTACTACTTCTTGTAGCCTTAAACTTCTCTCGTCTCTACTACCAAAGTACTACTCCCCTGATCTTAAATTTGGAATAATCCTCATTTCTACTCAAAAATTAATGCCCAAGACAAGGCCGTGGTTCAATTGAGGGACCACGTTTATATTAAAAATTTTAACTTTTTCCTGAAATTTAATAGGCATCTTTACCTGTCTTTCTCAATGAATTGCACCACCGTTTTCCGCTGAACAGATGGCGTCACATTTTAATCTTAAAAAAATCTAATATTTTCTAATCTTTAGAGGTGGTAACGCAATGCTCCTTATTAGGAGAATAATTTAAATACTGTATATGTGTCAACGTTTCTTCTAATAGCGTTACCACCTCTGACACATTACTAAACTATAAACATTCTGTGATTTTATGTAAATTGTCTCTTCGACTAACGAGATCCTAGGAACACTGATGATGGGTGCATACCTTGAAACACTTGTGTGAGCGTCTCACACGGGGGGGGGGGGATTTAAATATTTTATTGGCTTTGGAGTCCAATTATCCCAACATCGGAGCCCCGTACACCAGCACCGATAGGTAAGGACACTTGTTTGTATGTCCTTACCGGTGACTAAATCTGTCTGGGGAACCGGTTGGTCATTCAGCGATCCCGACGATTGTTTTCCGCACAATTTAATTTAATGTGTCTGACTTTTCCACGCCCAAAACACTTTACTATGGTGTTCATACAAAAACGAGCCATGAGCTAAAAGTTGTGGGCGTGTAGTTTGGATTGTAGTTGTGGGTATTTGCCCGTTATTTTTCTCTTCTAAGTAACTCCGTGTATCTCCTGAGTAGCTTTTTGCACTCATGTTTTAAAAAGTATTATCTATTCTTTTTTTCGGAGATTTGGATCTAACGTTTCTACGTTGATAGTGCGCACTGTTTTTGTAAACCTGACTTGGACCTAGTTCCTTTCAGCGGCCCCAATCATGACTTTGATCTCATTAATCTGGACTTGCTTTAGTCTTCTTCTCACATACGTTAAATTTCCTTCAATACTACATTTTTCTACGTCAATTCGATTAATATCATGGTTGACCAAAAAACCCTGAGGTAATAAGTTTTTTTTATGATTCGCAAATTTAATTCTACCGACATCTGTTTGCTCATACGGTTAAAGAGGTTGTGCATGTACGCGACTTACTTATACTTAATTACTCATCTCATTTTGTTTCTCCTTTTTATTTGAGTTCACAGCTTTTTATTGTAATTACGTTGCAAAAACTGCCTTATTAGTTCAGCACGGAGATCTTTTTATTCGTTTATTTATCTCTCTAGACTTGCCTAATTCCTTTACCTACTTGATGAACTCGTTTACGCTTTACCAGTTTTCCAATTTGCTTTCTCCATTTGCCTTATATTAGGAGAATAATTTGAATACTGTATATGTGTCAACGTTTATTCTAATAGGGGGCATTGCGTTACCACCTCTGACACTTTACTAAACTATAAACTTACTGTGATTTTATGTAAATTGTTTCTTTGACTAGTGAGATGCTAGGCACACTGTGAGTGTTTATGTTAAAATATTTTAAACATCAACACTTGGGTGGGTGGGCGGAAACTAAGTTTAAACGTTGTGGGCGTGTGTTTTGGATTGGAGTTGCCAACCCACCCGCCCGAGTGTTTGTGTTGAAATTTTATAAACACCAACACTTGTGTGGGTGGGCGGGAATTAAGTTTCAAAATGGAGAGCATGTGGTTTGGATTGGAGTTGCCAACCCACCCGCCCGGGTATTTGCGATAACATTTTTTGAAAACAACTTTTGGCTTGTAGTTTGGATTGTAGTTGTGGGTACTTGCCTGTGATTTTTCTCTCCTAAGTAACTTTCTGTATCTCCTGAGTAGCTTCTTGCACCCATGTTTTGAAAACTATTATCTATTCTCTTTTTTGGATATTTGGATCTAACATTTCCACGTTTTGATAGTGCGCACTGTCTTTGTAAACCTGAGTGAATTGGACCTAGTTACTTCCACTGACTCCAATCATCACTTTGCATCTCATTAATCTGGACTTGCTTCAGTCCTCTTCTCACATACGCTAAATATTCTTCAATACTATTCTACACCATTTGATTAATATCATGGTTGACCAAACCTGGTAAAGAGGTATTGTAAGTTTTTTTTTTAAGATACGCAACTTTAATTCTTTTGACACCTGTTTGCTCATACGCTTAAAGAGGTTGTGCATGTACGCGACGTACAACCCAATTGGCTCATCTTTTTGGGTACGAGTTTTTATTTGAGTCCAGAGCTTTTTATTGTAATTACGTGGCAAAAATTGCCTTTTTAGTTCAGCACGGATATCTTTTTAATCGTTTTAATCGACATTTCGGTTTATTGGTCCGAAATCTGACCAAGGCATTATCTTGCAAGATCCTAATTGCACTGTAAAACAATATTGCTTTGTTTACCTCTCTGGACTTGCCTAATTTCTCTACCTACTTGATAAACCCGTTTACGCTTTACCAGTTTTCCAATTTGCTTTCTCCATTTGCCTTCTATTAGGAGAATAATAATTTGAATACTGTATATGTGTTAACGTTTCTCCTAATAGGGGACATTGCGTTACCACCTTTGACACATTACTAAACTATAAACTTACTGTGAATTTATGTAAATTGTTTCTTCGACCAGTGAGATGCCAGGCACACTGGTGATGGGTGCATTTCCTGAAACACTAGTGTATGTGTCTTACACTGGGTGGAGGATTTAAATTGTCCAACACCTTTTCTCAATACATATTCTATTTTCTACAGAGTTCAATAATCCCAACAACAAGGAAACTTTTCTGTATGTCCTTACCGTTGACTCAATCTGTCTGGGGAACTGGTTGGTCATTCAGCAATTCTGACGATTGTTTTCCGCACAATTTAATTTAATGTGTTTGATCTTTCCATGCTCAAATCACTTTACTATGGTGTTCATACAAAAACGAGCCATATGCTAAAAGTTGTGGCCTGAGTGTTTATGTTAAAATATTTTAAACACTAACATTTGGGCAGGTGGGCGGGAACTAAGTTTAAAAGTTATGGGCGTGTGGTTTGGATTGGAGTTGCCCACCCACACGTTCGAGTGTTTGTGTTTACACACTAAGTTTCAAAATGGAGGGCATGTGGTTATTTGTGTTCACATTTTTTGAAAACCAACACTTGGGTTGGTGGGCTGACACAAAGTCTAAAAGTTGTGGGCGTGTAGTTTGGATTGTAGTTGTGGGTACTTGCCCGTTATTTTTCTCTCATAAGTAACTCCGTGTATCTGCTGAGTAGCTTCTTGCAAGTATTATCTATTCTTTTTTGTTGGAGTTTTGGATCTAACGTTTCCACGTTCATAGTGCGCAGTGTCTTTGTAAACTTGACTTGGACCTGGTTCCTTCCAGCGACTTCAATCATCACTTTGCATCTCATTAATCTGGACTTGCTTTAGTCTTCTTTTCACTTACTAAATCCCCTTCAATATTTAATTTTTTGTACATCAATTTGATTAATATCATGGTTGACCAAAAAACCCTGGTAAAAAGATAGTAAGTTTTTTTTTAATGATACGCAACCTAAATTTTTCTGGCATATTTTTGCTCATACGGTTAAAGAGGTTATGCATTGGTTCGAGTTTTTATTTGAGTTCAGAGGCGTTTATTGTAATTACGTGCAAAAACTGCTTTCTTAATTCAGCACAGAGATCTTTTCAATCGTTAATGTATGTTTATTGGTCCAAAATTCTTCTACCTGCTCGATGAACCCGTTTACGCTTTCCCAGTTTTCTAATTTGCTTTCTTCATTTGTCGCATTAGAGACTCGTCTACCAAATCACCGGAGTTGATACTAGCTCTAGATGCTTCTCTAATTGGTGCTCTTGCCGTCATCTCTACCAGTTTTTCCTCACAAACCTGGACTTATGAATCTGCAGTCCTCTGCCAAACCCTTACAAACACTTTTCTCGATTTTTTAAGTTGTTGCAACTCGTAGGTTAGCTCTTTCTTGGGCAATCTTTCTGGCTCTAACTTTGACATGTTGACGATTTACTACAAAAAAAATCTAAATGCAAAGATCACAATTAAAAAATAAGAAAATTTAAATTACACCAAAAAAACAATGATATTGGTGAGTCATACATAGACAATTATACAAAATGTTTTGCGGCAAGCCCCACGTTGGGCTCCAGATTGAGATGCGCTCTTTTATCTTTCGGTATTGTTAAGGCTAGCCTGGCTTATCTTAGGAATACGAGTTGGTTTGCACAACAAAACACCATTAATAGTCTTTAAGCTGTTATGCCAAAAATCTTCCAAATTACTTATAAAATAAAAACGTAATTTAGAATTCAAAACAGTTCTGGCAAATAACACTTTCACTCGCAGACACACTATCCGCCGCGTGTGCTTTATTCCTCGACTGTTTTGCTACAAGTTAGTTCCTGTGTTCTGTTTCAAGTTTTCTACGGATTATTTGTTTACCGGTCTCGTATGAAATCTTGAAAGCAGATTTCGGTCCAATGAACGTTTTCTTTTTGGTGAGCCGGTCCGCTTTAAGGATCTTTTTTATGCCCTGATTCTTTGGTGACCAGATCAAGCTACTGTTCTTAAGTTACGCTTCCAGACTGATTATCACTGGCCAACAAAATTGAACTTTATGACTGATGAATGACTTATGTCACTTGATGTTTACTAATTTGGCGTCGCTGATTCCAAATATAACCTAATTTCTTTTCTGACAGCTCTTGTTTACAAGTTACAGCTTTCACTTAAAATTAGCTTTCTTGCTGTGTTTATTTGCTATTAATTTACAAATTATTGAGTTATCTAACTATATTTTGATATGGCATCGTCAAGAAGACATTGTGTGAATGATCCAAACCATTTTTGTTTCATTTGCGGAGAGTATATGTCTAAAGTATGCCGTTTAAATGTGACAACGTTCGTAAATGAGGCTTACAAAAATTACTTTGGGCTCACGTTGGATATGAAAGATAAGCCTTGGATTCCTCAAAAGGTATGCAAAACGTGCGTTGAGTTTCTACGCTTATGGACAAATAAGAAAAGAAATAGTTTCCGGTACGAAACCGCTATGCTCTGGAATGAACCACGGAACCACCATGACGACTGCTATTTTTGTTTGGTGAACATAACTGGCATTAACCGAACAAATAGAGCCAAATGGAAATATCCGTCCATACGATCGGCACATAGATGTGTCTTGAGTCCTAAGACACCTGAACCTGAAGCTTATGCTTCACAGGAGGAGCCATTTGATTTGGAGACGAAACTTGACAGTAGTGATAGTGACTTTGAATGTGACCTGGAAAAGCCAAAACCATTCAACCAAGATGATTTAAACGACTTAATCAGAGATCTGGGACTGTCGAAGTCTGCTTCAGAAATTTTGGCTTCTAGGCTAAAAGAAAGGAACTTAATAACAAAAGGAACTAAAATTTCATATTACCGCACAAGAGAACAGAATCTTCTAAAATATTTTGATGAAGAAGATGATTTCGTATTTTGTAGAGATGTACCTGGTTTAATGACTGCAATGGGATTACGAAATTATGTTCCAAGTGAGTGGCGTTTATTCATAGATTCGTCAAAACGGAGTCTAAAATGTGTTCTCTTACACAATGGGAATAAATTAGGGTCATTACCTATTGCACATTCTACTAAAGTAAAAGAAGAATATACATCTATTGCTCTGGTTTTGGACAAAATTAAACATGTGGAAAACAACTGGCTCATATGTGTTGATTTAAAAATGGTCAACTTTCTATTAGGTCAACAAGGTGGTTACACAAAGTATCCCTGTTTTATTTGCTTATGGGATAGTAGAGCTAAAGGTCAACACTGGGTTAAAAAGGATTGGCCTACTCGGGAAATGTTAGTTCCAGGACAACAAAACGTGATAAACCCCCCTTTAGTATCAAGGGATCGTATAATTTTGCCTCCATTGCATATAAAATTAGGGCTTATAAAACAATTTATTAAAGGTCTTGACAAAAATGGAAATTGCTTCCTTTTTCTACCAAAAAAGTTCCCAAAACTGAGTGCAGAAAAGATAAAAGCGGGCATTTTTGATGGGCCACAGATAAGATCATTAATAAAAGACACAAATTTTACGGACACTATGACAGAGATTGAGAAAAAGGCATGGAATGAGTTTGTTTGGCTTGTTCAAAATTTTTTGGGAAAAAAGAAAGGTGCTGACTATTCTCAACATGTTGAACAATTAATGAGTCACTTTCAAGCACTTGGATGAAACATGAGCATCAAGTTACACTTTCTTTACAACCACCTAGACTATTTTCCTGCTAATCTTGGGGATGTAAGTGAAGAACAGGGCGAGCGATTCCACCAGGACCTTCGTACGATGGAGGAACGCTATCAAGGCTACTGGAACGCACACATGATAGCTGACTATTGTTGGAGCATTCAGAACAGCTCTTCAACTTCAACTTCTGTAAGGAAGTCTTATAAAACAAAGTTTTTTTAACTTAAGAAATCAATAAAATAGGATTAACTTTAAACGTGTTGTGTTTTATTGTAAAACGGCTCATGTGTCATATTTTTTAAACAAGAGCTGATACATAAATTTCGATCACAGATTTGAAAACGTCATTAAAAATTAGGCTAGTATCATGTAACATAACTCAATCATCAGAAATGCTGTTGTCCAGTGTTATGCGTACATCTCCATTTTGGATTTTATGACTCGCTTAGCTGTCGGACATGATAATTATCGGTTTGCTAGCTTTGTGATCCGATTCTAAAACGTTTCTAGTGCAGCTATTTTTGCTTTGAAAAACTGGAAAAACTGAAGCTAGTTAGCTCAGGGACAACGTAACTGACGTCTCTTGGCTTTTGCCTACATATATTCCGGCCTGGTGCCATTGTGGTCTTTGGTCCCATCTGTGTACCAGATGGTTTCTTTGGTATTGCCCTGGTAATTTTTGTTTATTCATTCTTTTTGATACGGTATTATTACATCAACGACTTCTGTAAGCAATAATATTTCATAAAATCTGATCTTATCCTTAGTGTCTTCTCTTCATGTAACACATTTGTTATTTTCTGTCTGTGAACTTAAAGATGCTGCTTATTTTGCCTCCATCATGACAACAAATGTTTTTATGGCAGCTGTGGGAGTTGTTCCCATTGTTCCCGTTATGAGCAGACATGCTAGTCTTTGTACTTTACTTAGTTTGGGTGGTTTTTCTATGGCCCAGAGCAAAATGGGCGTCGTTGTTTAATATCTGCAGTAGCCTCTTCTCCTTTATCGCCTTGATTACTTTACCTTATTGGTAGGTGGTATTGTTCAAATCTCAAATAAAGTTTTTAAATAGCGTTTCTATTGTTACCTAGGAACAACGACAAGGTTGTAGTAGTTTTTTTTTTTTTAGGGGTGCTTGTTTTGGGTGAGTCTTCGCATCTTTCATCATTTTATTAAATTTATTTGTTAATTTGGTCAGTTCCATTGTGTAGACTGCATCGGACACGCAATTACGTCATAATATATGAGAGAGTCGGGAGACTCGTAGAATTACGGTCACAAATTTAAATGGTTCAAAATTCAAGGAAGTTTTTGTTGACTTTATTTGTCTATTGTTTAATATCAGATAACATTCATTGATTCTCACGCTTCTCGATATTTAAACAATTTCTTATATAGGTGGTTATGGGTAGCTATAAAACGGGGAACAGTGATTGCGCAACCGTGACGTCAGTCACACGGAATGCTCTACTGTCACTATTGAATTATGCGTTTAAAGCGATTTCAGTTCATTTTGGGTATGACATTTATATTTACAATATTATTTGAAAAATATATTTATTGTGTGTGTATTTTGTTTTTTTTTTTTTATAAGAACATAAGTTGATATTCATGTCGGAATATAATTACATTATTATTACTTTCTTACAATATATGTTTACTTTTATTTTACAAACTTTGTATATATTTTATATCGCGGACACGCGTCTTCTAGCTACCGTTTTTAACATCTTTGGCCATTGATTTCTAGGTAATAAATTATGTACTTTTTGCAACTACCATTCTTAGTTTAAAATTGCATATCATATTTGTTAATTAGTAAATTTTTACATAAATAAAAACTATTTAATTTAAAATAACATTAATGACCTTGTACAATCATATACATAATGTTTACTTATTTTTACCGAGTGAGTATTTTTTATTGATTGCTGAGTCATTGTAGTAACATATTTCAATAATGTGTGCTATAAATAAACGAAATGAATATTTATTGCCATTTGACATTTTTCCTTCCGATAGTACTAATAATTTTTGCAGTGTTGCAAGTTGCATTTATTATAATACACTGGCTAACACTGAGCTAAACATTTAGTTGAAAATAGTTTTAGGAGTAATAATTCGAGGATAACGTCAAACTGCAAGAATTGTTATGCTGTACAAAATGTGTACCAACGTATTAGGAGACTGGCCTGATAACCAGAAGACCAGGTTTTCTATACCGGTTTGCATATACTTCTACTTCGGCTCGCTGTCCAGCATGTGCCCTACAATATTTTGCACGGTAACTTTCTGCGCCTAGGCTAACAAGCAAACTTTTACTTTCTTCTTGCATACTAGAACCGTGTACTTGAATGTGCCGATCATGCTGCAGTCATTGTTAGCTCGCAGTTTAAATTTGCACAGGTACTTTGAGAAGCATCAATGTTCTCTCAGAAATTGGGTGAGCCGCTGTCCTACTGCCACTATTTTCTTCCACATCGCGATTGTCGCTTTTCTCACCGACTTCTTCTGCTTGGAAAAGTTTAGTATTGCTTTTGTGAAGGCGGTCTTGTACGCGGATGGCAAACTTTCTTTTTATGGACTAGGTACAGACGGGGGCTCCGTACAGCATTTTCGAGGAGATGACGCTGCACATTGTCTTTATCTTTCTTTTTTTAGGTCTTCCAATGTTGGGTATCAGTCTGATTAGCATCCCGGTAGTTTTATCACAGAAAAGTGATTCTCAGGTGTTTAATGCTGTTCTAGTTATTGGCACGAGCCTGCTTACTACTTCAAGATCCTCTACTATCTCTTTAATGTTTTTGCCCGCAATCAAGTTTAGCCTTGTAATTTTACACTCATCTGAAAAAGTGCCTTTGTTCAAAAGATTTGTTAAAGTGACTAGAAGGTCACTTATCTTGCTTAGGTTAGAGAACACATTTTTGCTGAGATCTTTGGTTAGTTTTTTACTAATTTTATCTATTATGACGGCTTTTCTCTTTTTTATTGGACGTGTGTATGTCAGCTACTGCTGTGGTGATAAAGGTTGCATTACTTTACTCGACACAAGCTTTTGACTGAGCTCATGAGCTCCTCAGTATACTAAATGGCGGATATCGTCCTCTTAGTGTATGCAGCTAGCCTGCTAACGGATTAATTTTTTGTTGGTGTTAGGGACTTTACTGGTGTATTTTTTAAGTTTGGTAACCCGTTATTCTTGTTAGCAAACTATTGATTTTTTTATACTCTTTTGCTATTTTGGTAAGAAAGTCTGTCAACTCTTGAGCTTTTTTTTGTTTGTCTCTAGGCTGCCTAGTCGTTTGCTCTTAATGTCTTTGGTAGCCTCTTGGTTGTTTTGAGATTCATAGCTGACTGCTTCTTGTTCTTTGGTTTGTCTATCTCAACTGCTACTTTGGCCGCGTTAAGAAAGTCGTTTGCTAATCTTTACTTTTCCTCCAGTGTCCTCATCATATCTTCCTTTTGAAAAGGATTAATAATCGCTTTGTCCAAATTGTCTTTTGTTTCTGTTTCATTGTCAAGGTCGTCTCTAGTAATTGTTAGGTTTAGGTTATTCCTCCCTGATTTTGTGGATCAGCCCATTGTTTTCAGTGGGAGGGGCTTTTTTTAGGTTATTGGGACCCATTGGGAATTAATTTTGTCTTAATTTTCCATTTTAAGGTAATGGCTGTCTATTCTATTTTAGTGTTACTGGCAGTTTCGATCACTCAGATTAGAGTGGGGTTTCACTGTGAAAAGTAAAGTAGTTTTATTTTCCAGGTTCTCGATACCTAATAGCGATGCCAATCGGAAAGTAGGTCATGAGTAGACCGAAGAGTTGTCCCTGCTTCTGCACGACAACTACAGGATGGGCTATAGTGTTCTAGAGGTAGTACCTTTCAGTCAGTATCGGCCACAACGATGGACAATGATGAGAGCATAAAAGACAAGTACACTTGGATATTGATGATGACAAAATTATATTCTTAGGCTATTTTAATGTCCGTGTTGGATCGGAATATAATACCTTTTTCTTCTTTGAGTTTTGCTCCTAACGGAGTTTAGAAACCATCATGACTATTCGGGCTTTGTTGGCAGCTGTTCTGAATAGTTCAGCAGAGGTACATTTAAACTACTCTCTTAGGTTTCTGAGCCAAGAGATTCTTCTTTTGCCAATTGACCTTTTTCTTTTAATTTTTCCTTGAATAATTAATATTAGGATGTTATACCTGTCCCCTCTTATAATATGACCGAGATATTCTAGTTTTTGCCTCTTTATTGTGTTGTTCTTGTTTTGTTCATTTGGCAAAGTACTTCTTCATTGGTGATCTTGTGGGTTCATGAGATTTTGAGCTACCTCAGCTAGCACCATATTTCAAATGTTTTTAGGTTTTTGATGTTTGCCTTGGTGGTCCATGCTTCCATTCTATAGAGGAGGGTGGGGAAGATATAACACTTTAAAATTCTAGTTCTTAGCTCTAGTTTTATGTCGCGGTACCTAGCTTGGTATAATTGGTAAACACGGCTTTGGACTGACATTAAGTTTGCAATATAATCTCTGCATCACAAACACATTGTTTAGACAAAAAAACAAGTTTAAATTGACATGACAGTGTTCTAATCAGTGGCACATTATTGACTGTTTTATCACCCGCGGATGTACATCTCGCAAGAGTAAAAAGAGGTGCAAAATGTTGGGCCGATTACAGTCTTGTACCTAAAATGCAGCTTTATCACTAAACCTAAGAGAGACAATAAATCTCTACTCAAAAAGTTAGATACAAAGATACTTCACTTTAAAGTTCATTTGAAGTGCGTTCTGCCTTTCAGGAAAAGTTCAAGAACTTGTGTAGCTTCTCATCTGAGCAGCAAACGGCTGCCACACATTGGAAATACTTTACAAAGTACAGGTGATGTATTCCGAACTGCCTTATATTGATCGCAGAAGGGGGAGGGGGAACAAGGATTTCAGAAAAACATATCTAGCAAGCAACTACGCAGGATTGCACTCTTTAGACACAACGTGGAGTACTTTAAGGAACAACTTTTGAATAATATAGATGCCAAAAGAAATGTACTGAAACAAAGACAAACGAGGGTTCCTGTCTACATATATATCGAGAATGGAAACCTAGCATGTTCGGAGTGGAGTACGACAGAACTTTGAAAAACAAGCTATGGTACAACAGCTACCAGCGTATGCATGACCACAATAATACATGGTTAAGAAGACAATGATCATCATAGGGTGCATAAAGTACGAATTGTTTAAAAAGTAATCAATTAATGCGGATCTAAGGAATTACAACATTCACCTCTCTTCCTTGTTATTATCTGTTTCCAAAACTCAAAAAACACTTCAGACGACGAAGCTTTTTATCGAATGGCGACTTGGAAGTGGACTCGTATTATGCAGAATTACAAAAGATTTTCTAAAGGCACAGAGTTACTAGAAATATGTTTTGTTTGGCTTGTCATTAGTAAGCTTGACAAGATAGTAAAATGTGTGCTCAAAACAGATACATACTCGAGTATATCTTGCTCCTCTTTCTAATATGCTCTCACTCGACGCTAATGCTTATATACGCGATTTTTGGTAAGAGTATTTTATTTACAGTAATCCCAGAACAGCTTGGTCTAATGTCTGTGAAATATAAGCGCGAATGAAGATAGGATGCTAAAAAGGGCATGCGTGGAACAGAGCAAACATAACTTTTTTGTATATTAAGTTGCCTATTATACCGGCCAATCTGTTCTTGGGTTACTATAGTATGTATTACGCCATAAAAAAAATGGCCGCCGGAACGTAATTTGTATATATGTACGTTGTCAGTATGACGTTGCAACGCTATGGCATACTGACGTCATTGCGATGCGATTGGCATGGCGGAGTGTCGGTCCAATTCTTTTCTTTCACTCAACGGTATTATGTGATAAATAAATATTTACTTTGTGCGTTAAGGCCGAAAATAAGTTGACATGAATGTGGTTGAAAGATAATTACGTTGAAATCATATTATATTATTAACTACAGTAATCCCAGAATAGATTGGCCCATGGGATGTGTGAAATGTAAGCGCGAATGAAGGATGCTAAAACGGACAAAGTCATGAGTGCAACAGAGAAAACAACATTTGTGTATATTAAGTTGCCTATTATACCGGCCAATCTATTCTTGGGTTGCTACACATCGAGATTATTTTTTTTGTATTTTATGTATATTGCATAATTTTTAATTGAACAATATTACAAATTTATTACAGACTTATAAAATGGCGGAAAAATTAGATATGATCATTTTTGGAGCAACTGGTTTTACCGGAAAACATACCATTTCATCAGTCGATAAACTTTCTGAAACTTCTGAAAAGAAATTCACATGGGGTGTGGCTGGGAGATCTGAGAAGAAACTACAAGATGTACTGGCTGAAGTATCACAAAAGCTTGGTAATTATATCTTTTATAAGCTAAAAACTTGCTAAATATTAAAATTAATTTTAGGCAAAGATTTGACCTCTGTACCTATCATAGTAGCAGATGTTAAAGATTATGAATCATTAACTAAAATGACATCCCGTGCGAAGGTTATTATCAACACCTGTGGCCCATATAGATTTTTTGGAGAACCAGTAATCAAAGCCTGTGTTGAAACTGGCACTCATCATGTTGATGTTAGCGGAGAACCACAGTACATGGAAAATATGCAACTCAAATATCACAAAGCAGCAATGGAAAAAGAAATATATATTGTTAGTGCTTGTGGATATGATAGCATACCTGCAGATTTGGGCATTGTTTCTTTAATGGAGAGCTTTGATGGCACTTTGAATTCTGTAGAAACTTATATGGAAAGTGGTGGAAAGGACGTGTCAGGCTCTGTTATTAATTATGGAACTTGGGAATCGGCTGTTTATGGTTTGGCACATTATGATGAATTGAGAACTATTCGTTCCAAATTATTCCCAAACAGATTACCAGAGTTAACACCAAAATTAAAATTTAGGTATTTATATTATATCAACTTATTAGAATTTTTGATCATGTAAAAATTTAGAGGTCAAATACACAAAAGTGAAGTAACCAATGGTTGGGCTGTACCATTCCTTGGCTCTGATCGATCAGTAGCGATAAGATCGCAAAGATATTTTTATGAGGAAGAGAAGAAGCGTCCAATACAAGTCCAAACGTATTTATCTATTGATTCCATATTTCACTTAATTATTATGGCATTATTTGGTGGAGTATTTGCTTTATTGGCAAAGTTTGATTGCGGTAGGAAATTACTTCTCAAAGTAAGTTTTATATTAAAATAAGAAAATTTTATTACTAATTATAAAACAGTATCCAGGTGTATTCTCAGGTGGATTTATATCTCGCGAAGGCCCATCAGAAGAAACTATCAATAACACCGAATATTCAGTTACTTTAGTTGGTAAAGGGTGGAGTAAAGATACACCTTCCACTGAAGGAAAGTTTGATGTCGAGCCTAATTTAACAAAAACTATCAAAGTTTCCGGGAAAAATCCTGGTTATGGATTGACTTGTGATGCCCTTACAATTGCAGCTTTGACAATACTACGAGATAGTTCCAAAATGCCTAAAAAGTAAGTTTTAGTAATAATTATGAAGTCATGTTATTGATTAATTGATTATTATTGCAGAGGTGGCGTTTATCCTCCAGGAGCTGCATTTGCCCATACATCACTACTCAAGGAAGTAGTGAGAAGTGGAATGAAACTTGAGGTTGTGTCTTAAATTTAATACAATCACAAAATATTATTATTATTAGCTACATATTTGTAAACATAGTTAAGGGTCAATAATGTTACTGTTTATATTATTTTGTTATTTATACTTACCTATTTATACTATGCTATTTATAAAATAGATATTATTGTTGTATAAAATGAGGTTTATTATATAATCAATAAAAATCGTTACTTTTTGAATTTATGTGCGTTATAAGAAAGCACAATGACTGAAAATAGTCTCATGACCAATATTGTAAAATATTGCTAGTTGTTAGTGGAAAGAATTCCTAACTTGCTCGTACCATCAGTCATGAGATTTTTGCGGTTGGGGTAATCTGCTTTGCGAAATTCTTTATTTTGTAGGGATGGAAATGTAATCAAAATGAATCTTTCTTAAGCTGCGTTCTGACATTAAATAAACTAATCATTTTGGTGACTGCTCAATTGCTGGTCTCGCCAGCTGTACATTTTCTGGTGTTATGGACCTGCGGCTAAGCGTATTGCCTGTTTTCTCTAACTGCCTAATTCATGTCAATGTTGAACTGTTGCCGAAAAGTTTGTTGCGTTGTAATAACGGACCTGATGGCACCGGGAAAGCTCCTGTCTGGTCAACGTTATAGAGTTATCACAATTCGTTGTCTAGGGTCTTGTAGGGGTTGTCATAAATTCATTATCATTATTGTTTCGTTCTGTGGCGTCGGACATCTTCCGGTTGCACTGTCACTTTACTTTACGTTTGCTAGGAAACTTCCTGTACGCTAGCTACTGTGAGTGTCCGTGATCAACTGAACTTTTCGTACTATCTATCTTAAGAAGACTCATCGCGTCTGCGATCATTGCTTCTCCATCATATTATGCTGGTAGTTTTGTGCGCCATCTTGTGGTTATCGTTTTCCTTTCTGGTCGGACGATGTGTGAGCCATGGATTTCCATGATATATCTCAGTAGGGTGTGTTTGCGTAGTGTGTGTGTAGTGCGTGTTGTGTCGTCAGCCTGGTGGTCTGCTGACTCCGCTTCGTTGTACTGGTACTGCTGGTCGCCTCCTCCTTGTTCTTCTCTCCCTCTCCATGGCTAGGAGGAGAATCTTCCTAAAGACTCACAAAGTGTCGGATTCACCCTCACGGGCGCCTACCGACTAAACTCCCCCCGATTGACTGCTGGAAGTTTGTCCTCTAGTGGACATGCCTTTCGAACTGGTTGTATGCAATACGGGATATTTACATTGAGGTATCCGGGGTAAGGATCACTTTATTAAATTCGGGGAGAACAAATAATCTTACTTAACTTAATTCTTTATTCAATATCGATGGAACCAATGCTGAAGATAGACTGGCTTAAATATATAAATGTAATAAAAATAATGTATAACAAAAAATAGATCGATACAAAAAATATAGAAAATACCTATAAATAAAATATATTCATTTTAACATATAAATTTAATATAAATATTTATGAGTATATTACATCATCCCCCCCTAATTATGAAATAATTATACATTATAACAAAATAGAAAACAAACAATATATAAATTAACAAAATTCGTCTTCTTATAAATTGAAATAAAATAAACAATTATTAATGATAACTAAGACGCTTAGGCTTTTTCCTAATTCTTTTAGGTCGTTGTGCCCAAGGTACAGTTGCATCACTAGATTCAGGCAAAGTGTTGTTAACAGGGATATGATTATAAAACTTAAGCATTTGATTACTATGGCGCTTCCATACCAAATTAG
The DNA here is from genome assembly GCA_963932245.1 of Tachinus rufipes. Classification (NCBI taxonomy): domain Eukaryota; kingdom Metazoa; phylum Arthropoda; class Insecta; order Coleoptera; family Staphylinidae; genus Tachinus; species Tachinus rufipes. The sequence goes on from OZ010749.1 coordinate 61,127,965, forward strand.
CATCCCCAATAATATTAACTTTATAAACACAATGTCCAAGTTTTTCAATTACCTTAGCCTTTACCCAGTTCTTTTTGTTCTGTGAGCGATGGTCGGTAACAAAAACTAACTCGCCTAATTCAAATAATACTTTTCTGCGACCTTTATAATACTTTTTCTGTTTATTTAATTTTAAATTGACATATTCTTTCACTTCTTCTTGAACTCTACCTTCGCTATTGATTTTTTCACGCAATAAATCAAACCTTGTTTTAATATTTCTGCTAAACATTAAATATGCGGGCGCTACTCCTGTTGTTAAATGAGGCGTAGTGCGATAATCAATTAAAAAATTATTTAAAATCAAATTAATATCTGAATTTCTTTCGTCACTCAAAGCATTTTTTAATGCATTCTTTGTTGTTTTTACACTGTTTTCTGCAGCTCCGTTAGATGCTGGATTGAATGGAGGTGAAGTAATGAATTTAACGCCGTTGCTTTTCAAAAAATCTTTAAACTCATACGATTTTTGAAAAGCTGTTGCATTATCTGAAATTAATAAATCAGGAAGACCAAATCTTGCAAAACATGTACGTAACACTTGAATTGTTGTTTTTGCGTTCATGAAACTGGTTGGAAAAACCTCTAACCATTTTGAATGCGCGTCAATAATTATTAAATAATATTTGCTCGCATGTTCCATGTAGTCAATATGTATACGTGACCATGGCATTTCCGGCCATTTCCATGATTGTAATTCGGTTTTTGGGGGATTATTTTTGTTTCTTAAACAACTCTCACACGATTTGCATTTTTTTTCTATGTCCTGTCCAATACCAGGCCACCAAAAATATGAACGAGCAAGACTTTTCATTTTTACTACCCCCATGTGAGATTTATGTAAATCATTTAAAATATCTTGTTGAATACTATTAGGTATGATAATGCGATTATTCCAAACCAAGCATTTATTTTCAATTGATAATTCCTGTCTATAAGGATAATATCTTTTAATGTCATTGTTTGAAATTGAGTGTTTGTTTGGCCAACCGGATTTTACATATTTCATAATTTTGATGAAATTTTGATCTTTACCAGACTCTTCCTGAATACATTTAGCATCAATTATACAATGCGGATTATTTTGAAAATAATTAATGTAATCTACATCTACTTTATTGAAATTATCTTCAGAATCATTCAATGGAAGTCTTGATAGAGAATCTGCTTGATTTTTCTCCGATTTAATATATTCTATATTGTAGGTAAATGTGCTTAAAATAATTGCCCAACGTCTGAGTCGATTGGCAGAGTATTGAGGTATTCCCTTTGTTGGATTAAATATAGTAATCAATGGCTTATTATCCGTCACCAACGTAAACATCCGACCGTACAAGTATTGATAAAATTTGCATACGCAAAATATTATGCTTAAACCTTCTCTTTCAATTTGAGAATATCGTTGTTCGGTAGCATTTAGTGTTCGGGATACAAAAGCTATTGGTTTCTCTGAACCGTCAGACATAATATGTGTTATAACACCACCTATACCATAGGGTGATGCATCCGTTGTTAACTTCAAAGGCAATTTTGGGTTATAATGTACCAAAACTTGAGATGAAATTAACATTTTTTTTACAATATTAAATGCATTTTGGTGTTCTTTGTTCCAAGTCCATTTTATATTTTTGTGTAATAAAGAATACAATGGATGTAATATTGTAGATAAATTATTTAAAAATTTAGCATAATAATTAACTAATCCTAAGAAAGATTTTAGCTGTGTTATATTAGTTGGTATTGGTGCATTTTTAACAGCAATTATCTTTTCTTCAGTTGCATGTAAACCATCCTGATCAATGCGAAAACCTAAGAAACTAATTTCTTTTACAAATAGGTTACATTTATCACTTGACAACTTAAAACCTACCTCTTGCAATTTGTTCAAAACTGATTCTAGCCTGATCATATGTTCATTAATGTCTTTCCCTGCAATTAATATATCATCTAGAAAAACTATGCAACCTGGAATATTGCTCAATAATGATTCCATTATTTTCTGAAATTTTGCTGGTGCTGATGCAATTCCAAAAGGAAGTCTATTGTAAACAAATAGTCCCTTATGCGTTGATATTGTTACCAACTCTTTTGATTTTTCATCGAGCAATAACTGTTGGTAAGCTCGCGATAAATCTAATTTTGAAAAAATCACACCTCCTTCTAACCTCGCAAATAAATCTTCAATTTGAGGTAGTGGAAATTGATCGATTTCTAAAATAGGGTTTATTGTTACTTTAAAATCACCGCATATTCTTACTGTCTGATCTTTCTTTAATATCGGTACAATTGGTGTACCCCAAGAACTAAAATCAACCGGTGATATAATGTTTAATTCTTGTAACCGTTCTAACTCGGCCTCAACTTTTTCACGCATTGCATAAGCCAAAGGTCTAGCCCTAAAAAATTTTGGAGTAACCGTATTGTCTTTAATTTTTAAATTAATTGTTCCTTTATTAAATAACCCTAAATTGTCATTAAATAGTTTTTTATATTTATTAAATATATTATTTGCATTTGCAAAATTTACTTCTGAAAATATTAATTTGAATACTTCCATAAAATCTCTCCCCAAAATAGATGTCATTGCATTTTTTATAACATACAAGTGCATCGTACATTGTTTATTATTATATTTTATTTGAACTTCTATAAATCCATTTGGTTGAATTTTATCACCATTATAAAATTGTAAAATTTTATCCGATTTATTTAATTTCAAATTATTAAAATTTTTATTATAATTATCTAACGAAATTGCAGAAATACTAGCTCCCGTGTCTAGTTGGAAATTCATATTAATATCATTTACGCAAAGATTTATTATAATAGGTTTATTATTGCTTGAATGTTCAATAGCATATTGCGTGCAAGTATCAATAGAAAATAAACAAGAATCTGATTCCAGAAAATTACATAAAGATTTATTTCTATTAAAAGAATTTGAATTGTTTTTGTTACCTTCATTGCGACACATGGGCGCAAGATGTCCTTTTCGATTACATCGATTGCAAAATTTATTGCGATAAAAACATTTATCCGCTTCATGGTTACCTCTGCCGCATACAGTACATTTGCGCGTGCTTGACTTAGCTCCTCCTGGGGGTGACTTAACGAATTTCTTACTGCCACTAGCGCCAACCTGATGAACGGGCTCCAACTTAACTCTGGATGATGATGATTGATTCGCCGCCATTTTCGCTGTTGCAATATCCACCGCTTCGGAAAATTTCACTGTCTTTTTTTCTTCTAACAATCTATCTTGTACTGGACCCTTGTCGTAACCAATAATGAAATGATCACGTAACACCATTTCCACTTCTGTAGCTTCAAATTCACAATTCGATGCAAATGATCGAAGTCTAGCCGACCATTCTTTTGCTGTTTCATGGACATTTTTTGTTGATGTATAAAATTTATACCTTGCCGAAAAAACTGAATCTTGCGGCTTAAAATGTCCTGTTAATATAGTTAACAATTCTTGGTAACTTTTTGCTTCTGGACACATTGGCATACATAGATTGTATACTAATCTATATGCTTCTTCACTCAGCACGTTTAATAAAATAGCACGTTTTTTTTCATTTTCCACAATTTCATTTGCAATAAAATAATTTTCGAGTCGTGGTTTATATAATGACCACTCCGAAATTTGCGGATCAAACTCTCTTAAATGCCCCAACGTTTCACTTTTGTTTGCTGGCATTTTTACACACGTGTTTTTCGTTTATTTAAAATCACAATTTTTATTGTTCTATTTATTATATTATTAATTTTGTAATAATATAATTACATTAATTTTCCTCGTCGCCACTGAGGTATCCGGGGTAAGGATCACTTTATTAAATTCGGGGAGAACAAATAATCTTACTTAACTTAATTCTTTATTCAATATCGATGGAACCAATGCTGAAGATAGACTGGCTTAAATATATAAATGTAATAAAAATAATGTATAACAAAAAATAGATCGATACAAAAAATATAGAAAATACCTATAAATAAAATATATTCATTTTAACATATAAATTTAATATAAATATTTATGAGTATATTACATACATAATGCACATATGTGCCAACCATATAGGTGTTGCTAGAATAAGTGGGAACTAGTTCCACTTCTAGGTCTGAGTTTCAGACTGACGGGCCGGGTCTGAAATTATTAGACGTCTAGTCGTCTAATAGAATGTTTGAAGCTTTTATTAGCTTGGCGAAGTCATCATTACTTGCTTGCGATAAGCCAAGTAACAGCTGATCTTTAGCTGATAGAAGAGGGGCGCTAGGCGCCGGTCCCGCCGCCTGTGCAAAGGATTTCTCCTTGCTGGCATTGGGGCCGCTCCGAAGAGGAGCGTGAGACTGCTTACGGGGAGCAGGTGTCTTACCGGTGACCTGGCTGTTGCGACTAGCCTTTAGTTTTTGATAAACTAGGCAGCCCTTATAACTTGCCGTGTGAGGCCCACCACACGCGACACGCTCTCTTTAGAAAGAGTGCAACTGGCGCTCGGATGAGCTCCAGCGCACTTGACACACCGATATGGTGCGTTGCACCGGGATGCCCCGTGGCCGTAAAGTTGGCAACGGTGACATTGTGCTATTTCGGGACTTTTGCGTTTGACCTCTGTGGTCACGCGAAGCCCGAGCAACTTGGTGAGAAATATAATTTCTCTGTTTTAGCTTCTTGGGGAAGCTGGACGTACACCATTGGGAAGGATTTCCCGTCCCTGCTCATGCGTGTCGTCGAAACTGGAGTTTATCTTTAGCCCTAGATACGCATCCTTATCGTGGATGGTAATAGGAGGAGGGCGGCGTGCACCGGCTCCCTCTGTGGGCGCCGGCTGAGTTGAGTGGCCTAAGGAGCTGGTAGCGGGACCTGAGTTGGTCGGCTTTGCCTTTGGGGCGGGCCGGGTTGAAGACCCTTTGGCCTTGGTGGCTGATGGCCTTGATGGTGTTGAAGGCACCTGACGTGAGGGGCCGGCTGAAGGCCTCATATTAACAGAATTAGGCACCCAGTTCCTTCTTCTGTTTCTTCTTACTTTTGGAGTGGACCACTACGGTAAAATCGTCGAGGCGGGGTTCCATCTGGGTGGTGGCATCGTTTTCCTGTGACGTCTCTATAAGAGAGTCGTCGTCATCGGAGCTGATGTCCTTTCGCTCGGCTGACCTCTTGAGGGAGGTAGCCGGAGATTTGACGGCAGTAGGTGGAGGTGGTGGTTCCATTCTCTTAACCTCGGTGGACAGGCTGGTTGGTATGCTTGCTGATCAGCGCTATTGTTGCCGCTTTGGCGGCGGCGGCGCTGACCCCAATCTCCTTTGTGATGTCATTTCTCAGGACGTAGAGAGACTCATCGAGTTCAAGCTTGCTCTGCTTGATGTCATCAGCGAGTAGGTCAATCTGCTCGGCGCTGTCATCGACCATGCGAATAATGGATTTCTCCAGGCTTCTAAAATCGGCAGCTTGGGTGGCCAGCTGCTTCTGCATCTTCTGGAACTCGATATGCGAGAACCTCGCTGTCGCTCATCTTCGGTGGGGGATCCATCCTGAAAGAAATCTGAATTAATTAATTAACCGAAATTAATTAATTAATTCAGTTGAGTTAAATTTACGAATAGCTTGATTTGTATTTAAACGCGTCAAGCTATCCGTCGTCGCTTTGGGTGGTGCAATTAAAATTGCATTTGCTGCTGCATCTACCGGGCTGCGGGCTCGCTTGAGAGTTGGCTCCCAACTGTTCGGTCGGCTGACTGAACTGTACTGTAAACTTTTCGATAAAAAAATCGGTTCTTTTATAATAAACCGTGGAAACCCATAGGCTCCTCACATCTGCTTGATGGCGATTGGCTGAACCGATGGCCAATGAAAATTTTTCTTGTTTGGTATTACATGGGATGGCGTATGTACATCTCCGTATCAGGACGCGTCGGCAAACAACCTTGGATCTCTATCATTGGATTACGCCAAAATTTCCATTGCATTTTTATTGCTCTCCCGTCTTTTTGCAAAACTTCCGAAATTATTGAGTTTACGTTTATAACAAAAAAAAACTTTGAAAAAAAAAATAGTGCGCGTGCTCAAACCGTAGATAAAAAGGAGAATTGCAAAGTCAAAAAGCTCTATTCCATCTTCTGTAGCAAAAAATTATTCGGTTTGCCTTTGATCACTTTTTGGTTCCATACGCTATTATGTCTTGATCAAAGCATATTTTATTTTATTTTTTTTTCTTTACCCGACTGGAACTACGATGACGACAACAACAGAAAGTGTAAAATAGACGAATCAATTGAACTTGGATTATGAAAATATTGCAGTTAAAGAACTTAATCCTACAGGAGGGTAGACTATTATATTAGAGGATAGATACAATGTCTCAGAATCCTTCTATGCTTTGGCAGCGAAAAAATCATGCTTTCAAAAGGAGGTAAGGCCAGATTATTGACGGAAGCGGAGAAGATTGATAACCAAATCCGGACTAATACTGATAAAAAAACGTGAGAGCGATGATGCGTCAACGTTTTGCAATGCTTCGAGTAGCAAGGTTATTAACCTTACATTAGGTAAATCATAAAGTTTTGTCTGATCATGTACACATCCGATTTAATATCGAGAAAAACTAACCAAGATTTATACAACGAAATTCTAGTTAGCCAAACCGGGGTCTATTCAAAGTCTGCATAAACGTTACAAAAGCTGGAAATAATGACAAATTTGTCAACTCCATTAGAACCGCCTTTGGTAGAAAGGAAGCTGCCCAAGCACTATTAAACACACATCTAACAAGAAAACTTTTTGGAATAGAAAGTTTAATATGACAAACACTAGAAAGCTGCTACTAAAGGAGAATCATGGAGAACATTTTGTGAGGACGTTTAAAATGGTTCTACATGCTCGCCTCCACGAAGTTTGAAACAAAAACCGCACTAGGAATATTGGATTTCTTTACACAGATTTGCTGAAGAATACTGCTTCAGGCACATTTAACGGGCTCTACGTTCTTAGAAGCTTCTGATTTGTAGGACTTGGAAATGCCGAATAAAAAAATAAACAAAAGGGAGTGGAAAATTGCAAAGACCATAATTAATTACGGCAACCTGAAATAAGGGATCAGCACATTCAAGTAGCCAAGAGCAGATGAGATCTATGCAAGATTTGGTTCACCCACACTCTCATATTAAATGTAATTATGATTGCATAAACACTAATCATGTATTAGGCTAATGTCATGAATTAATATAGCTGGCACAATTTCTTAAAATGCTCTTTCGGAGTTGCGGCTTGAACCTGCGACGTTTTATGCGCCGAGTTGACACTTCAAGCAACTGAGCCACGGTCTGGTTACATCCCTAATCTACAAAATAAAATAGAAAAGGTCATTGCATTGCAGAAAGTCTTAAATGCGCTTCTTAAGGAAGATGCACACTTGAGGGTTTAACACATTGAACACGAGAGTCTTGGCAATACTACGAAGTTTACGTGGCTGTACCCTACGAAGTCAATGACTACCGCAGACGTGATAAGGAAATTGCATCATTAAAAAAAGAATTTTGGTAACCCACTGCGGATCATATTAGCTAAAGGAACGGCATTCACAAGCAATAAGTTTAAGTAAGTATTGTGAAAAGAAAAAGATTGAGCATTGTAATAACAATGGGGCTCCCCAGGGCAAATATACAAATAGCGAGGCAGAACAGCACCGTCATAGCAGTCCTCAGCAAGATTGTAGTTGACAATGCAACAAAATGCTTCAAGTATGTCGATGGCGTTTAAAGAATAAGCATATACTCCGCACTATTTGAACTACTAACAGGAGTGCGAATGAGAAATCTCAAAGTTCTTAGATAAATCTCATTGAGCAGGAGATGATCAATGAGCTTAAGGGTTGCACTAAGAGAAGCAGTTAACATCAAATACTTAACGTTCAAGAAGAAAACAGACGTTAACATAACTCTAAGAAGAAGAATCTAGGAAGATCTGGAGCACCTAATAGCAAAAACAGTTTGACCTAGCGCTCAAGCAAGTTAAGTATTTGTGTCGTTACCGAGTGTTGAAGGTAAAGTAGGCGGGCACCCAAAATGGGCCATCTAAGACATCCGCCTGCGCCGAATATTTAAGGTTATGGTGTTTATTGTGCAATGTCTGCAGAAGACCCGCAACATGGGAAAAGTGGCTACTCGGCACGAATTAGAATCTATTGATGTTTTGTCATTGGATCGAGTAATATTTTTATAGTTTGAATTACGATAATATTAATTAAAGCTAATAATCACCAAAAATGTATATTATTTATTTTAAGATACTGATGTTTAAAATTTATTTCTTTTAGTTATATGCTGTTGTCTATCTTAATTTGATTTTACGAAAGTATTATAATCAGTTCTAAAATAGTTAGTTCAGACATTTTTTTTAAATTTTAATATAAACGGTTTATTAATTTAAATCTAAATATTACAAGTCAAAATTGTAATGTCTGAGTACATATATGGAATACAATAGTCAATAACATGTTGTTTTTAATTATTAATTTAATCAAGCTTGGTAAAATGACCAAAATACATGAATAAAGATTTTTTATTTAAACTTAATAACACTAAATATCAAAATCGTAAACAAAACTTCTAAAACCAGTTCCGGCCGACTTTCCATGTACGGTATAAACAAAACAAGATAACACAATCATAACTAAAACACCGACAAATGGTTACAGTAATTTTTGTACTGATTGAATCTACATAGATAAAGATAAAATATGTATTACAAAAGTAAATATAAATTCAAATTAGGTGTTGAATATGTTAATGTTTATAAAAGTTTATAAACATTAACATATTTTTTAAACAAATAGTGATATGTGTTAAATCACGTTTAGATTCTCATAAGGAACATTTAAGCCACTGTCTATTTAATAGCTGAGTGCTATTTTAGATAGACTGCGCTCGCACTCTGTATGAATAAAAGTTATTGGATATTATAGTTAGTGAGAATGTAGAATCGTCCGATAAAGTAACTGACGTTTTTTAAAGATAGATAATTAAAATATTGTATTATTTTTAGCTTTTGAAAAAGTTTTTATGTTATTTGTTGTTGTGAAATCTATTATAATACTGGTTCAGCAATCTTATACAATTAAGAGGTATGAGGTAGTTCTAGTGGCGAATTTAACTAAATGGCCAAAACAGAAATCCAAATATGAATATCTAAAAAGAGCAATTACTTATAACTAGTTTGAAGAAATTTTCTGTTTGGTATGAATATTGGTATCCGGTCTGGTATAAATCTGTCAACAATTTGTTTCTAATTGTTTTAGTATAAGACAAGTTACACTTATTGGTCTGTAAAATTTGGCTAGGGCGTACGTGGGGATACTACCTTAATTGCTTTTTAGCTGTTTGGTATAAAGTGCTAAGCTAGCTTTGAGAATTTTACATAGTGGTCTTCTAAGGTCAGCAAGCTTTTTCTGTAACAAGATGGAGTAGATCCCGACACCTCCTAGTGACTTAAACTGTACAAAAGTTTTTTGTTAGACATTTCAAGATTTTTTTGGTTAAGAGCGTAGAACCTTGAAAGTGTATCTGCAGTAGCTCTTGTAGAGTTTATTGCCCGACTCTCTGTAATCTTCTTTGTTTGTAGTGCAATTTTTGCTCATTGCTTTTTGAGATAAGAACATGTGAGTGCGTTCTGAGTGCCCTCAAAGTATCTCCTTCAGGAGTCTATTTTTTATAGCATTTTTAAATGTTGTAAAACTGGTTATGTATGAAGCCCAGTTACCGTTTTTCTTGGCTTTGTTAAACAGTTTCATAGTGCTTGGACCTTTCTTTGTTAAGTTCCCTATCTCACCAAGGAATCTTGTTGATGGTATGTTTGGCAAAGCTTTGGCAGTTTTCTTAGTAATTATTTTTATGGTATTAACAAACGTGCCTGTTATTATATCCAGCTCGTGATTTGTTCTCGCTGACTTTGGACAGTCCTTGATTTAATTAACTTTTTGTTATACAAATCTCAGTTTTTTTTTATTGTTCCAGTATTGTTAAAGCGTTTTTTATTCAATGTTGTATTTGTGTTTGTTATTGTATCAATTCTGCTAAAGATAGAGGATTTGTATATGCTTTTTTGGCATTCAAGGAGCATATGGGGTACCATTTTGGTATTATTGCTAATGCAACTCTTGTAAGTAAAGATTCTTTTTAAAGTTCTTTCACTTTCCTTGCTTTTTTTTTGCCGGTTTTTTTGTGACGCCTGCGTACTAGGACAAGTTTTGCTTTTGCGTTTTTTTGGTGCCTGCAGTTGATGAAGGTGTTGCGTTCTTGTTTTATTTGATTTGTATTTGGAGGGTTTTAGCACCACTGTCTTCTTATTCCTCAGTTTTTTTCTTGTAATTGCTTACACAGAATTTTTAAAGCTGGTTGTTTGTGGCCGGGGTAAAATTTATTTTATACCTACTGGCATGCTTTTAAATAGTTGAAAAAGTGGTCTAGTTTAGACTAAAGAATTTGACCGAGAAAGGTCAACAGTTTACAGAGAAAAAAAGTAGAAAGGGTGGTAGTAGTCTCAAGGCTACCGTGCAAATGCGTTGAAACTTATGAAGTAAGAATATGATTAAAAGACAAAACTATAGCTAATCTGTCCACTCCTGCCCTTCTCAGCACTTTGTCGTTGGTAATGTTTTCTACCATGGGATACGTAGCATCTTCTGAATGTCCACATCTCAAACGCTTTGATCTTGTTAATGGATGCTGCTTTTATCGTCTAGGTTTCTGCTCCATACAGTAAAACTGGCCAAACGGAAGATTTCTAAATTAAGGTTTTTATCGCATAGCAAGGGACGTAGTTTGTTGAATGTCTGCTTTGTTCTACCTTACTCTTGATCTCTTGTAGTGGGTCCCATCAGTCGTTTACTAGTGTGTCTAGGTATTTCGTGCTCGTAGTTTTTTCTATCGTTTCCTTCTTTACTGTGATGGACGCCTTTGGTTGGTTATCACGGCTTATAACCATGAATTTTGTTTTGGATTTGTTGATTCATAGCCCGGTTTCCGTCCCCTTTCTGTTATGTTGTTTAATAGTAGCTGTAGGTCTTGTTGGTTGCTTGCTATGATCACTGTGTCGTCTGCGTATCTTCTATTGTTTATTGTAGTATTGTTCATCTTTATTCCAATTTTTATAACGTAGAGGTTAAATAGCATTGGTGATATTATGCATCATTGACGTACCAATCTTTTTATCTCGATTTTTCGTTTAGTTTTAGATTATTTTTACGTTTTTTTCATCTATACTAGCTCTTTTTAGGTATTTGATGACACGTTTCTGTTTGATACTACAAACTCTTTCTCATAGTCAATGAAGCACAGGAAGATGTCCTTTTTTTGGTCATAGCAGTTTTGTACCAATGTGTTTAGGCAAAATGTTGCTTTTTGTGTACCGGTGCCACTCTTAAATCCAAACTGAGTGTCTCCGCTTAGCCCTTGAAGTTTATTAAAAAAATAGTATGTATGGATTATTAGATGTCCGGAATACAAAGCCAATGAAACAAAAATGATATGCTTTGGCATGGAGGATAAGCTTAATAAGATGACTTGTTGTTGGAAGTATTGATGGTAAAGAATATTCTTGGTTACCAACAAAGATGCGTATTTGCTACCGATCGTAGATAACATCCTGAATAATCTTTTAGATTGGATGTATTACGTTGACTTAAAAAAATTGCATTATCAAAAATCCTATTTTCTCCAGAATGTTTTTATAAAACGGTTTTTTCTGTCTTGGGTTTTTTGAATTTAAGAGGATGTCTTTTAGTTTAAATAATGCTGCTGAAACACAGAACGCATGATTTTTTATTTGGCTCAGAGTACGAGCTTAAAGTTTGTGTGTACTTTGTGGACATTGGACATGTGTAGATGGTACCGGCGTTTTATTGTCTATTCTTTAACGTACTTTTAAACGGAAGAAAAGGAGACAAATATGACTCCAGTACTTAAACAGCTTATATTAAAACCCGCATTGATAATGTTGCCAGTACTAGTAAATTTGGACTTTAAGCTACAATTTACTTTGATGTTTCTGATGTTTGTCTAGGGTTGGTGCTGGATCAAGTCATTAATAATGATAAACATGTCACTAGACGCGAGTGGCTAGCATTGTTTGGGATAGAAAGATTTAGACCTTATGGTGTGATAGCTCAATGGTAGAGCACTTGCATATCATGCGAGCAGTCCCGGGTTCGATCCCCGAAATATGGCTGAAATGATAACTTGCTCTTTATCCACCAGCGTGGTTCGGAAGTCACGTATTAAGCTGTTGGTCCCATCAACCCACTTTAAACAAGTCGTAGACTTACTGTGGCGATGTAAAATAGCCGTAAAAAGCATAAATAAATAAATAAATAAATAAAAATAAAATATTATGGCAACTCACTTTAATATAGTAAACCATTAACGAAACGCCTGGCTAGGTGATTATGAAATTCTCTGAGTATAGTATGGACTTGGAGTACCGTAAAGACAAGTTCTGAATATACTGTTCTGAGATGCTTTAGGAAATCAAGGAAAAAGAAATATTAGTAAGCATAAACTCTCTTGGTTAAAGAACTTCTGCCAGTGATTTGGCTGCAGTAGCAGTCCGGTGGAACATAGGTCTACTTCAGGGACACAACCCTGCTCACGCGAGTTCCTTAGAAGGAATCATGTCTAAACCTAAAATCTATCTACATTTTTTTAATACTTTTTGAGGATTATTATACCTTCCAAATAAAAAATATTGAATCTTAAAACTCTAATATCTCAGGTAAGTAGAGTCACGAATTCACAATCTTGCACTGCACTAACAGTTAGTTTTATAGATTTTGTGGGAGGCAAAGACTTGATATATAAACGGTACATTAACACATCCCATAAAAGAATAACAAAAAAACACACAAACGTTCAACATTGCTATATACAATATTTGAACATATGGAAAAACTAGAAGAAAGGTAAGACTACAGCACATAAAATGGGACATACTAGGCCTGAGTGAAACCAGACTGCAACTAGAAAAGACAACGTTTTCAAAGTTAGGACATGTGCTGTATCAAAACACATTTTCACAGCGACTGATCCAGAGAGGGCGGCTGTAAACAGGGAAGACAGAAAAATTGCCGGTATAAGCAATGGATATGGTCAGTTGTGGGCTGTATTGATAGTACGGCAGCCAACTCCAAAATGGACAACGGCGGCGTACACAGTCCTGAGCAGTAGGACTACATAAACCTACCAATCTGCAGGGCAAGCGTGGTGGGAAAATGCTAAATACCCTTTATATGAATCATGAATAGACACAGGAAAGAAAGACCCCGAGTTAACAGGGATCCGAAGCTCGCCAGCCAAGGCAACGGTTGGAGAGGAGAACGGATCAGGGGTGCAAAGAATCACTGGAGGACAGAAGGTTGCCAACGGAAAATACTGAAAATTGTTACAATGCTTGGACTTTGAGAGTGGACGAAAAGCTATAGGAGTTTTCAAAGATAAATGAGATATTGTTGGACTCTGCAAAACAAGAAGACCAGGTGAAAAATAGTGTTAAAATCAGGCCACATGCTATACCAATATAATAAGGATGAAAACTCGCAAACAGGTGGACTTGCAATCCTTATAAACAAGCGATTAAGACACCTTGTAACTAAAATGGTACCAATATCAAATTGTGTAATTTATATTATTGTCAAACTGTCTGAAAGATATAGTCTACAAGTCATCCAAGTTTATGCGCCTACCGGTGCAGCAGATGAAACCGAAATAGAAGAGCTCTATAAAGACATTACCATTGCCCGAAAATCCAAAAAAGTACACTCCTCTCTAATTATAGAAGATTTCAACGCAAAGCTGGGTAATACATTAAATAAAAATACGAAAAATGTAGGAAACTTTGGATTAGGCGAAAGAAATGAACGTGGGGAAATGCTCCTCAACTATCTGCACAACAAAAATATATACTGCATGAATACGTTCTTCCAGAAGCCACCGCAAAGAAAGTGGACTTGGATAAGCTCTAACTCTATCGTCAAAAACAAAATAGATAATATCCTCTCAAACAACAAAAATATTGTCAAAGATGTGTCCACGTTAAATAATTTTAACACCGGAAGTGACCATCGATTAGTTAGAGCAACGATCTGCATAAATACCAATACCAAAAGAAGAAAGTTGATAGAACACAAAACCTATACAATTATGGAAGAACAACTATTACGAAGTAAGGAACAATACGAAGCAATCCTATTTACTAAATTAGCCACTGCTAACTTGCATAGACTAGAGTTAGAAGAATTATTAAATAAAATCACTAAGGATATCTACATAGCTAACAAAAAAGTATGCTCAATAATAAAACCACTTAAGAACAAGAAAATAACTACCGACACCCTAAAACTAATCAAACAAAGAAGATCATTGAACCGAGAATATGACATAAGCAAAAAGATTTGGAAAGATATTAGATCGTACAACACAAAAATGATCAAAGATGTTATCGAGAAGAATATGAATTGAAAATCTTGCAAAAATTATCAAAATAAGAGACCAGAAAGAAATATTAACCAGGAACCAACAAGATATAAAGAGCACTATAGAGCAGTTTTACAAAAAACTCTATACCTCCAATATAAGAAACCCTCACAATGAGACACCTACGATTCAGAATGTAAACTCAGAAGATATTTTAGAGATCAATATACAAGAAGTAAAAACGGCGCTGAAGCAAATGAAAAAGAGACGATCCCCGGCGGAGGATAGAATAACTAGCAAAATGTTAAGTATAGGAGGCGGAGCAGTATTAAACGCAATAACCATTCTACTGAACAAATGCATAGCCGACAATTCGATCACTGATTGAGAAGAGTGCAGGGTAAAAAATCTCACTACACCTTGCATTTGTGGACTACAAAAAGGCTTTTGACTCAATCGAATTGTGGGTAATATATTCAGCTATGAACAGTGCCAGAATAGATTCACGCTACACCAACTTGCTAAAATCTATCTACGAAATCGCTATGCTACAAGTGAACATAGACGAAGATACAGCTACGGATAAAATACGAATAGAGAAGGGGGTGAGGAAGGGCGATACAATCTTACCAAAGTTGTTCACCTTGGCCTAGAGGATGTGTTTAAAAACCTAAAATGGGATACCAAAGGTATTAACATCGATGGCAAACACCTGAACCATCTTTGCTTTGCGGACGACATAATCCTCATCAGTAGCAACATGGAAGAGCTAGCAGAAATGTTAAAAGAGCTTAACGTCGAGTCGAGGAAAATAAGTTTAAAAATGAATCTGGGGAAAACAAAATTAATGAGCCCACTCGAAACTATAATCACCATTGAAGACCATACTACAGAAAACGTTAGAGAATATATATACCTAAAGCACAAGATCAATATACTCTAAAAAACCAAGATATTCCAAACAGTCTAAAGAGAGAAACCTACAACAAATGCATCTTTCCAGTAACAACATACGGAGTAGAGACCATGTGCATCACCGTCAAAAGCGCTAACAAGCTGCGAACAACCCAGAGAGCCATGAAACGTGCCATGCTAGGCATAAGCCTGAGAGACAAAGTCCGCAACGATGAAATCCGCAGAAGAACCTGCGTAACAGATGTAATAAAACGAATAGCGGAACTTAAGTGGAGCTGGGCAGGGCACATTGCCAGGGAGGAGAACATTCTTCTTCTTCTTATAGTGCCATATTTGCTATGAGCGTTCGGCGCCCCTCTTGTATGTTTGTGGTGCGCGATAATAGTTCCACACAAACATACGGGACCTACAGTTTATTGTGGAATCCGAACCACACCACTAGAAGGGTTTACTAGGCAAATACTTTGCTGGTTTGCCATTGCCTTGCAAAGGAGACAAAACGAGTGGCATTTTGAAAACCGAGGACAACAAAGCGCAGCATAGGGAGACTCCAGTATGAAGAGAAAGTCTACAGGAAAGTGTCTGAATCCTACTAAATAAATGTATAAAGGAAAAGTCAATCCCAACTAGACAGCAAAACGCAGAAGCTATCATTCTACATAAAAAAAAGACAAAAATTATCTGACCTGTACAAACTTGTAACTAAAATTTTTACTAATAGACTGACACATAAACTGAATTTTTATCAACCAGTCGAACAAGCTAGATTACAAAAAAGATAGAGCAAAACTGACTACAGACAGACACTCAGACTTCTCATCGAGAAAAGCAACCAGTATAAAAATGCATCAACACAAGTTAGAATACACAAAGATTCAAATCGGACAAGATACCAATTAAGAGGGGAGTACGGCAAGGGGACACCATCTCCCCGAAAATATTCACAGCTGAAATAGAGGAAATCTTTAAAGAAATAGGACTGGGATCATATATTAATCCCAATTGATGGAGTATTTCAACCAATATCGTCCTCATCAGCACAAATTCAGATGACCTGCAGACAATGCTAGTACAATTACATTGGTTTAGAAATAAACTTGAATAAAACCAAATTAATAACTTCAAAAAATTATTGGAAATGAGGTAACTTGAAAACTTAACCGACTATGTCCATCTCGTACACAAAATAAAACTAAGTAAAGAGAACCAATCCTGTGAAATACCTAGAAGAATAGGACTCTGTTGAGCGGCCTTTGGAAAATTAAATTTCATACTCAAGGCACCAAAAATTCATATAAATTTAAAACAAAGAGTATACGAATTGTGCGTACTACCAGTTCTCACCTATGAGACCGACACTATGGCAATAACAAGAAATATGGCAAACAGACTCCAAACTATACAAACAATGAAGAGAGCCATGTTAAGGATAAAATCAGAAACGAGAAAATCTAAAAAAGAACTCAGATAAGAGATGTAATGACGCAAATAGCACAACTGAAATGAAGATGAGCCGGCCACATAGCAAGGCAAAATTAATCAAGATAGACCAACACGGTAGCGACCGAGAAACAGTAAAAGAAGCGCAGGAAGACCAAAAAAAAGATAGAGACGATAGAACCAAATCTTTGCAATAAATAATTGAAGCTTAAGATTGAGACAGGAAATTGGAAGAAGCTTACGTTCAGGAGACACATACAGGCTGAAAAAAAAAAGTATGGAAGTATTCAGATCTTCTAACCTCGGATATAAGAAGAATTACAAGAAAAAGATTGCGTGCAGCAAAATTGAGACTGCATATTAACATTCATCACTTTATTGCAAAACATGAAGTAGCAATCAATGCTATGAGGTTCTGAACTGTAATAATACTTGTTCGAGACTGATTGATAAGTTTTTTTTTAAGATTTGTTCATTATGTTGAACTTGCACAAATGTATTAGCGCTTTTTTCTAATATTTATTCACTCAATGCTTGAAGCAAGCTATACGAATTTTTATGCCAATTTTAAAATAATAATACTATAACCATGAATGAAAGAATTCTCGTTAAGCAACATGCAATTAATTTATTCAATGTAGTTTCACAGATACTACATACGTCAATACACATTTCAATTACAAAACAATAGGTATAAATTAGAAAATACATGAAAGATAAAAGTTTATCATAATATAAAATAAATTAAGTAACTTTGGCAATTCATGCTGGATTATCAATTGAATAAAACGCACATTCAATTAGGGATATCTTTTGTATAGTTTTAACATTGTTATTGAAAGATTGAAAAATTAAAGTAATTTACCAAATCTTGCTTTTATCACATTTTGATAAGAGATATAAGCACTAGGTAATCTGGGTATTTGTTGATTTTATATTTATAGATATCTCCAAACTAGATGCGTTATTGTTTGCTAAAAAATTGACAATTTTATATTATAACTACAACTTTTCCTAGACACCGGAGGGAGGATAATGTAATTAAATAAAATAGAAATATTTTCTTTCCTAATAATTTAACAGTAAAAATACGCTAATAACCTATTTTAAATTTTTGCAAACTATACAGTTATATTAATCAATATAATAGCAATAATTATTTATTCCGCAAACCATTTTTAGACATGCGATACGAATCAATTCGTAGCCAAAAATATTTGAGCCATGTAATTAATCATCTTAACTTTCACCCACAGTATATCTTGTGGCATCACTTAAATTAAATTGTCCATAATGCGAACCCGATAATTAGAAAATAGTTCTGATATTTTTTGTGTTCATATAGCGTAATATTTAAATTGATAATACTGGAATAAATTCGTCTGATTGATTTTAGCACGCAATATATAAAAATATGAACGGTGCACTTAAGTGCTGGTTAAAAAGTAATCATAGTCATACGTTAGATGACCTCTCATATTAACACATTTTCAACATTAATAATGAACTTGCATGTGACAAGGTTGAAATGGCTCTCTTTTATTTATGATCTTTATCATACAATTTTATATAAAATTGGAGATCAATTATTGTTTTTTTAATATTCAAGAATTAAGAAAAAAAAGGTTTGATAAATATGCAATCTAATAAGTGTAATATTATTGCATTCAGGTTAAATGGAAGCAATTTGATGAAATTATCCTTGTTTCTTATTTCTAATTGCAAAAGTTGTAGGAATAACTATCAATAAATAAATAAGTTTATATTTACTTTGCACAAAAATATTTCAAGAGTGTACTTTCAAATTAGTAATTAATTTCCTGTTGCTAAACATCATAATATTTGCAAATATATAAATACAATTTAATTGATTGTTTTGACCAAGGATTATAAAGATCTTTTTTTTTGTTTAAAACTAAGTGTAGTAGTGGTAGCAAAATCAGTGTTTCTAGTATGATCGATGCGGCAGTTATATTTATTGCTTTTCTTATCAGCAAACATGCTAATCTTTGTACTTTATTTAGTTTTATGCCGTTTTTAGTGTGGTTTTTTTACCCAACTCCTTCTTCTTCTGGTGCCTATCCGTATCGAATGTTGGCGATCATTATAGCTATTTTTACTTTATCTGCTGTAGCGCGGAATATGCTTACTATTGTGTTGAACCATGTGCGCAGATTCTTCAACTAGAAGGTTCTTCTTCTTTCTGGTCTTCTTTTTCACTCTATTTTTCCCCGTTGGACAGTTGTTGTAACTCGTATTTCTTTTCATATCTTATTACATGTCTTAGATATTCTAGTTTTCTTGTTTTATTGTCATATTATTTTCTTTTCTTTACCGATTCTGTTTAGAACATGTTGATTGCTGACATGATGCGTCCAGGGTGTTTTTAGACTGCGGCGGTATAACCATAATTCATAGGATTCTAGCTGTTGTTTCTGTTAAAGTCTAGGATTTGGCTTCGTATAGCAAGGTTGGAAAGATGTAGCACTTAAGTAATCTTATTTATGTTGGTATAGGTAGGTCGTGTGTTTTAAATACTTATGACATTTTTGTAAATGAGATTCTGGGTTTTTTTTGCACTCTCTCTTGCATGATCTCAGGATTCGTTAAGTGTTGTGTCTAGGTATGTGTATGCTTCTACTTTGTCTATTGTTCTGTTGTTCACTCTTATCTGGTTTTGATCATGATTCTGTTTGACAATTGTCATGTATTTAGTTTTCTTTCTGTTAAGTGCAAAGCCATATCTTTGGCGGTTTTCTTCTACTCTGTTCATTAATATCTGGAGATGTTTATGACTATCTGCAAATACCGCCGTATCGTCTGCGTATCTTATGTTGTTTATAATTTCCCCGTTAATCTTAATTTTATATTCCGTACCTTTCAGTGCCTCTTAAAATATTTGTTCTGAGTATACGTTAAATAGTGTTGGCGACAGCATTCTTGCCAAACTTTTTTTTTTTTATTTTGATCTCTTCTGAGAGCTCTCCTCCAGACCTCGTATAATAATAAAAAATCAAAAATTCAAGAGGAAAATTTAAAAATTGTTAAAAAGTACAAAATCCGGCCATAAGATGCAAAAAACACTAAAATCAGGCAATAAAAGTCAAGAATCACGTAAAAACTGCCAAAAACCGGTAAGAAAATGTTTTTAGGTATACAATAGCAACATAAAATTAAAAAATCCGGTCAAAAAATTTAAAAAAAGTAGAAAACTAAATCGGCTATAAAATGTCAAAAATATTAAAATCTGTCTACAAACATAAGTTATACATACAAAATTTGAACATAAAACGTCAAGAACATTAAAATTTAGCCACAAAACTTAAAAATTGTAAAGAAAACTACTAAAATTTGGCTATAAATTGTTATAAATATTAAAATTTGTTAAAACTGAAATGCCCACCCACTAGCTCATGTGTTAATCATCTTAAGTTACTTACTTCTCTCTAGAAGCGTCAGAAATTTATTCAAAAAAGAGGTTGTACTAAGTCTTAATGACAAACAGTTGGGCGGATAGGAGGTCTGTCCAGTTTAAACTATTTGACGGTACTCATGAATTGAAGTGTCTCAACCTCTCACCCAAGTGTTGATCATCAGGAAATTAGTATCACCATTCCTTACTTTTTATCTCTTGATAACAAACACTTGGGTTTAGAATAGCCCACTTACCTACCCAAGTGTTGGTTATCAAGGGTTGATATTATCACCTTCTCTTTGGATATAGGGACTTCCAACGTTTGCAGAAAAAAAAAAATCTCTTGATTACAAACATTTGGGCTGGTGAGTGGGCTTCCAGTTTAACTACTCAATAACAATCATGTATTAGAGTAGAAAATAGTGATTAAATGTTACTCTTTTCTGCAAGCGTTAGAAGTTTCTATATCCAAAAAGAGGTTATTATACCAATCTTTGATGACCAACCACTCACTCAAGAGTTATCAAAGGTACTAACACTATCTCCTCTTTGAATATGGAAACTTCAAACGTTTGAAAAAATGGGTAATTTTCAATCTCTTGATGACAAACATCGGGCGGATGAAGTGTCCCAATTTTAAACTACTCAATAGTAATCATGAATTAGAGTGATCCATCTAGGTGTTGGTTATTAGGAGATTGATATCATAATCTTCTTCTCACAAAATGACTGTTGCTGAAGAAAGAAGCCATTTATAATCTTTTGATGACAAATACTTGGACGGGCGGGTGGGCACTCTAGTTTAAACTACTCAATAGTAATCATGAATTAGAGTAGGTCACCCACCTACCTAAGTGTTGGTTATCAGGATTATCTTCTCCCCTTACTTTAAGTAATTTTTAACTCTTGCAGAGAGGAGTAACTTCGAATATCTTGATGACAAATACTTGGGTAACTGGGTGGGCTTTTTAGTTTAAATTGCTTATCAGTAAGCAAACTCTAGACTAAATGTGAATTTATGTTCTGGAGAGACCTACCTATTTGGTAAAACAAGAATATTTTGAAAACATTGCGTTGGAGAAACAAAATACAAAGCATTCCTTCAAAACACCCAAAGAAGATGTTCCGGCAGAACAAAATTTTGAATTTGTCGGACCGAATGGAACCATTATAATAAATGAAATAAAAAAAAAAACTCAAATAGATTATTTATTTAACGTTTTTTTATGAGCATTGAAAATTTAAATATAAGATTCAACAAAAAATCTTATACTCTATTTTACTTATAAAAATCTGGTCACTCTGCTTACGTACAGCAGCAATATTTGTATAAGACTTTTTTGTTTGTTTTTTGCTTTCATTTAGTTTTTTGCTCTTCCTTTTTTTGTCTTCTGTGGCTTTTGATTTGTGTATTTCCTTTCCTTTCTTTTTCTTCTGTTGCAAGTTATCATTTATTGTATAATTATTAAAGTTTTGTTTATTGCTGCTTGGCATATGTTGCTAAACTTTCTTATTCCGGTTCAGTTCTTAATGTTTCTAAACCATGATAGCTGTTTACGTCCGATGCTCTTTTTGTCTTTTATTTTTTCTTCAAGTATGAGCTGAGGAATTTGATATTTTGGCCTCTTTGGTGTGGTGTTGAATAGTAATCTGTCCATTCCTGCCCTTCTCAGCACTTTCTTGTTGGTAATGTGGTCTACTCATAAAATACGGAGCATTCTTCTGAATGCACATATCTTGAACGCTTTGACTTTGTTAATAAATGCTGCTTTTATTGTCCAGGTTTTTGCTTCATACAGTAGAACTGGACAAACGTGGCATTTGGCCATTCTGTTGCGGATTTCTAAATTAAAGTTTTTATCGCATAGCAAGGGACGTAGTTTGTTGAATGCCTGCCTGGCTTGTTCTACCCTACTCTTGATCTCTTGTAGTGGGTCTCATCTGTCCTACTAGTGTGCCTAGTTATTTGTGCTCGTAGTTTTTTCTATCGTTTCCCTTTCTACTGTGATGAACTTTCCTGTTTGATTATTACGCCTTATAACCATGAATTTCGTTTTGGATCTGTTGATTCTTAGTCCGACTTCCGTCTTCTTTCTGTTTATGTTTATGTTGTTTATTAGTAGCTGTAGGTCTTGTTGGTTGCTTGCTATGATCACTGTGTTGTCTGCGTATCTTATATTGTTTATTGTAGTACCGTTCACTTTTATTCCGATTTCTATATCATCGAAAGCTTCTGAAAATATTTGTTTGACCTAGAAGTTAAATAGCATTGGTGACATTATGCATCCTTGACGTACCCCGATTTCTTTTGTCGTTAATTGGTTGTTGATTCTAACATTGGCCGATTGTTGCCAGTACAGGTTTTGGATTATTCTTACGTCTTTTTTTATCTATACCAGCTCTTTTAGGTATTTGATGACACGTTTGTGTTTGATACTATCAAACGCCTTTTCATAGTCGATAAAGCACAGGAAGATGTCCTTTCTTTAATCATAGCAGTTTTGTACTAATGTGTTTAGGCAGAATGTTGCTTCTCGTGTACCGGTGCCACTCTTGAATCCAAACTCTCCTCTTAGCCCTTCAAGATTATTAAATACCCTAGTGTGTAAAACGCGTAAGAATATTTTTAATGCGTGTCTTATTAACGAGATGAGTCATTTGGTTGCTGTTTGCTTTTTGGAAAGCATTATGAACGTGGACTTTAGCCATTCTTTTGGAAGTTGTCCAGTGTCATAGATCTTGTTGTATATTTTTAAGATTTGGTTTATGTTTTCTTCCTCTATCTGCTTGAAGTATTCTGCGTAGATATTGTCTGGACCTGGTGTTTTGTTGTTCTTTGCTACCTTAATGGCGTGTACTAATTAGGTTTTTAAAATGCAGGGCCCTGTGAGGTCATATTGCGTTGGGCTGATTGAAAAGTTTTTTGACGTAATCCTGCCATAGATTACATTTATCCATGTCATTAATTATTCCCTCGTTTTGGTCATTTGTGATGTGGGTCGGATTTTCCCTTTTACGTGATCTTGTTATTTCTTTGATTTTTTTGTGTAGGTTAAATACATCGCTTTTCTCTTGTAATTCCTCTATTTTTTTATATTTTTGCTGCATCCAAAACTCCTTGGCTATTCTGATTGCCCTGCTTGTTTCCTTATGCATCACCTTAAACTCGGCGTGTTTTTAGCTTTCTGAGTTATTCTACCAGCAGCATGATTTTTTGTTTCATCCAGTTCTGGTTTTTGTTGTTCCGAGAATACCCTATGATGATATCTGCTTTCGATGTGTCCATGTGTCTTTGACTGTTTTCAGTTGTTGACCATCTTTTATTTTTGTGTTTATGTTGTTGGAATATGCGGTTCTCACCATAGGGTCTTCTGTTAGTTTACAAATGTCGATTGTTTTTTTTTTACTTTACTTTCTGTTTTACTAAACAAAATTGTTTTAGCAGAACTCTACGAGTCTGTCCCTTCTGCCATTTCTAATACCTAGACCAAATTCCCCAACTATGTCTTTGTATCTACCTTCTCCAATTTTTGCATTAAAATCGCCCATTATTATGTTTATGTCTTCTTTCTTGGTATGCTTGATTGTTGCTTCTAAGCATCTGTAAAATTCTTTGCCTCTACGTCCAGTACACTTGAATTATGTTTAGTTTTACTGGCTTAGTGTTAAGTTGTAAGAGCACGATTCTTTCTGAGATTGGCAGGAAATTGTATACAGATTTCTTAGTGTTGTTGTCCACCGCAACAGCCTTTCATTTAGGTTTATCTAAATCTTAAAGCTTCAAACTTCTTTATCTTTTTCCTCAGAATTATCGTTGCATGGTTTCTTAGTGCTCTCCTTTTTTTTGTTACTTAGGCATATTTTAATGATTGTGGATTTGTTGATTTTGTTTACCAATACCTTTTCTAACTATTTCCTATCTTCCTCCTACGATTTGCACTCTACTAGCATATGTTTTGCGTCGTCATGCGTGTCTTCTTAACAGAGTATACATCTTTCTTCTTTCTTCTTTCTTTATAATATTTATTTTTTTGTAAATACTCCTATAAGTAGTTGTGTTGTATAGTAACAAGTTGTTGATTTACTTATGCTTTTATTTTTGGTATTAGTTTTCTAGTCTATTCTCCCTTTTTTCATTTTTTCTACTGTCTCTGCCATCTTTCCATCGTATTCTCTCTTGTCATCTTTGCTGATGGTCTGTTTATCAGGTCGGATTTGTTTAATGGTTTTTGAGGTTCAAAACCCATATCTAACTTATAATCAGCTTTATTCAATACCAAATATGTACATCATTGCAACTTTGTTGTGTTCTTCTTTAAAAAAACCCATCAATCTGCAGTTGTAGCTAGCAATGACAATTTTAACACGACGTCCTTTAGAAGCACTGAAATCTTTTACAACTTGTTGAATTTGTTATTCCTTTCTAACGGACTAGCCAAAAGAAGACTCGGGTACACGCCGATTATCTCTACAACAAGCGAGATCGGCATACATATATGGTGAGTTGTTATACATTTTACTGGATGAATCTGATAATTTTGACCTTGGCTTATAAGATCTTATGGACAATTTAAACCTAGTTCCACAGAAGTATATTTGGCCTACATTTGAGAACTGCATTAGAACATCTGAACACATTCTCAGGTCAAACAAAAGACAAGAAGATTATTACTGGTGTAAAATTGTGAAAAGCTTTATACTATACTATCTAACTGTACTTTAGAATATATAGAAAAAATAACTAAATCATATTTTAAAAAACTTTTAAAGGAATTATATCTAGAATATTAAGATTTATATTTAAATTTTATTTCTACATAAAGAATTATAATTATTATAATAACTAAATTAAAAGGGATTAAGCCCTAATATGGTTGAAATGGTGGTATGGAATTCTATACTAAGCTCATCTGGTACAGACTTTAATATTCAAGGAATGCACTAAAGAGATTAGCATAATTTAGGAAATTACCCTTATACAACGTAATTGATTTTTATGAACACAAATATTATATTAATTTTTGCAACTTTTAATTCAATATTTATAGGATGGATGTAATGAAATAAAATTAAGATAATTTTCAAATGATTATTAATTTCACAATCAACTAACCGCACAAAATAGAAATAATAACTATTAAATAGCAATTATAATAATAAATATAGATAATAACATTTTAAAAATTTGTTGTAATTTAATAAACAATTTTGAGCATGATCATCGTCGTCATTAAAAGTGCAAGTATATACAACCCAGGTGTTATTTTCCTACCTGGTTAGCAGGCTATTGTGCAGTCGCTATATACAATCTCTATTTTTCACGCATTAGTATTGAAGACGATCTACAAGTGACTAGTTTGTCTTGAAGCACTCGCCCGAACACACGTTAAATGTGCTTCAGTAGTCTCAGTGAAAAGTTGCCGTTCCGCTGAACATTACGAAAAATTTATAAAGAGAAATAAGAAAGTGTAGTGTATTCAAAAATGTATGCGATGATTTTTATATTTTTCGCTATTATATACAGCGGTGAGTTTTATTTTAATAATTAATTTTTATTTTATTGCCATTTTTATGTATAAACTTTAATTTAATTTCACATTAAATCTTGTAATTTTATTACAAGTAATAAATTATTATGTATCAGTTGATAATGATTTGAAAGGCGCGTGTTCCGCAAATGTTATAAATCTAATGAATGGTAATGATTCATTATTAATCAACAATAAAAATCAAATTATGTATTGTATTAATTTGTCAGGCAATTTCCTAAAGTCGTTAAATATTTTTATAACTGATTCAGTTCCTTCATAGAACATAGTTAAATAATATATTAAAATTAAGTAACATATAACTAATTATTTATTAGAAATAGTCGATTAGTTTAAAGCCTTTTTTAGACATTTATATTTTTGAATAGTAAGCTCAATGTATTGTAAATATTTTTCCAGTATTAGGCAATAGAAACTACTTAGTTGTTTTTGAATTTTCAATCTTTCAGAATTCTTAAAGCAGCTGATTTGAAATAAGAGTTAATATTTAGATTATACTTGAATTTTTAAAAATTTCACAGTTATAGTTAAATATACCATTGATATATTACTCAAGGAGTTTATTTTCTAATATTTGTTTTGTTGTTGTTTGGGTTGATCTTTTATACATTTTTTGTTAAAGCTTTCTAACTATTTAGGGTTTTATTCTGGTCAGTTTATTTATACATTACAATATACTTATGTAATTATTTATAATGTGTTTATGATATGACAAATTGTAGTATTGATAGTCTTTTATAAAATATGTATTATGTATAAAGTGTGCTAAAATATAACATAACGTGAAATTCTAGTTGATTAAGATATTTTGTTAATTTTACTCACACAATCTAAATTAAAATCAATTTTATTTAGAATTATCAAAGTTTTCAAAATCATACTAAAATTATTTTACTTCAAAAAGTTAAAGATTGCGGTACAATAAAAATAGAAGCAATAATAATTTTTATTTTGGTGTAAAATAGCAAAAACAATACATACAGAAGTAGTTATAGTATTTACTTGAAATAGTGTAAAAAAAGGTTTAATATCATATTTACAATACGAGAATTTGGCTTCTTTTTTTATTGATTATTGTAAAATTTAATACAATGTATAAAGCACTGTTTTTTACTATATTTAGTTTATGGATCGAAATAATGTATTCAGTTTTAAGTCATTATAAGGTTTAAAAAAAATAATTATGCATTCGTATATGTACACTGCTGGGGAAGAGTTCTCTGCTGCTATGTCTAAATTTTTTCTTTATTATAATTCTCAAAGATAGTCTTTGTTGGATAAAAAAGCTATTTGCTTATGAAGTTTTTCCCCAAAACCAAATTTTATATTTTAAACGGAACTGAAAATTAGCCTAGTAAAATATTATTAAAGTAATTTTCCTTGTGTTTTTTGAAAGTAATTGCCATCCAAAATAAGATTTACTACGTTCTATCTCAACAGAATCAATATGTTCTTTATAAATTATTGTCAACTTTAAGAGGTTCATATGATGCAGTTTTAAGTTTTACAGATTGAAACTTTTGATTTAGATATGATTCCTTATACTTGTATGCTATTCCTTGAATACTGTAGTTATAAAGCTATGATAACAGTATTGAAAAATCAATTGTGTCAAAAGTTCTGAAAAGGACTAACATAATTTTACAAACTATAAGATCAGTGTTTATATCATATACTATAACTTGTAAATATTCAAACAGCAGTATCTATACCTGTGCTCTTTCTAAAACCATGCTGGGTATTCTTGAATGAGTTATTTTATTTATTAGGTTTATATGCTGCTAACAATATTGAAACCTTTTATCAGTTTTAGTTTATTGTTTTACTATTTTACCACCAATGCCTGGAAGATAAATCCGTCCGTTTTTGATTAAACAACGACAAACAATGAACAGTTTTTACCATCAGTTGTTATTGTACTTTGGTAACTTTCAACAAACATTAATATTGTCCTTTCAAAGTATTTTTTTTGGGTTAAGTCCCAATTGCAATCATTTGTACTATTATGTGAGTTTTCAAAAATACATGCGTTAACATGATAACCAATGTATAGCCGGCAATAATCAAACTGACGCCACAAATATTAACCATTACTAAGATGAACTTGGAAGACAAATTAGTTACTACTACTGAAGCAACTTCAACAACAACAATAGCTGCTACTACGATTACCACTACAGCCACGTTACCAAGTAGGACATAGCCAACATGGTCAACAACTTGACTTTGCATCATTAAAGCAAGAAGCTAAATTAATACAGATAAACTAGCCAATCATGGTTGCTATGTTTTTGAGAAAAACCGCACAAAAAGCCCAAAATAGTAATTTTTATTTATTATACTTAATCCGTTTGTAAGCTTTGGCGTTAGTTTAGCAAAATCAGCTGGTAAAACTGCGTTAATGATCTATCCCGGAAGCTTTACACGAACAAACTAGAACCCGGAAAATGAATGCAGCCATGATGGCTTTACTATATAAAAAGGTCTAACTGGACAATAATGAGTATAAATGTTTTTGAACATGTTTGAATGCAACGAACGCACTAAATAACACTATTTTGTCATTATTCGAGCACGAGCATTGCTTAGAGAACCCCTTTTTTTTCTTGTAGTGCACCTTCTATTGGAGATTTGCTACCATCACAGCTATCCAAACTTTATTGGCTGCTCGGAATAATTGAGTGTTGCTGCAGCCAAACTAGTCCTTTAGGTTTTTGAGCCAGGACATTTGGCGTCTTCCGATGTTTTTTTTTCCTCTGATATTTCCTTGTAGTATCAATTGTAGCAGCGCGTATTTGGGTCTTCTCATTATGTGGCTTAGATAGAACTTTCAGTTTGTCTAAGTAATTCTTTTTAAAAGTCCACGTTTTAAGTTCTATGTTTGTATTCTTACTATTGAAGAGCTTTTTTATTTTTACAAATATTGATCTCGCTATTTCAATCCTTGCTTTTTTTTTGGTTACTTGATTGCTCTATCCAGGTTTTATCTATACGACTGCATATTTTGTATGGCGGTTTTTGCTATTTTCAGGTTTATATGATTTTGATTTGGCGGGGGTTTTGTTATTAACATTAACTTAGTTTTATTAAATCTTATTTTTAGTCCGTACTACATTGATCGTTTAGTTTTTCTAGCAGGTGTTGTACGTCTCTAAGGCTAGTTGCTAACAAAACCGTGTCATTTGCATAGCTAATGTTGTTACAACTTCTCTATTTATAACTACTTCTAATTGTTCTTCTTCCAACGTTTTATTGAATATAGCTTTGCTATAGAAGTTAAATAAGAGTGGCAAAAGAATACAGCCTTGCTTTACACCGCGGCGAATCTCCATTTCTTCTGTTAGCTGATTTTTTACTTTTGCATTAACTGTTTAACTCCAGTATATAACTTGCAGATTATCTTCACGTCATTTGAGTCAATGTTTTTACTCAAGAGTAGTTGATGTAATTTATTATGTTTTACCTTATCAAATGCTTTTTCGAAATCTATATAACACACAAACACGTCCTGATTCATATCCAGACATTGTTGGAAAAGAATATTAATTCCATAGAGTGCTTCTCTTGTCCCAAATCCTTCACGGAACCCAAAGTTTTCTGTATATTCTCTTATGGATGATTTTCAAGAACATTTTTAAGGTATGTCTCATGTGTGCAATAGTTCAATACTCTGAGCATTTTTTTGGGTTAGGTTTCTTGGGAATGAATTTATAAATTAATTTTACGGCAATGATTCTAAAACAATCAAAATCAGATATCTCGTTCACACTTTTTAAAGACGCATTATTAATAAAGTAACAGTAAGTTATTGGATTGTTTATTCTGCTGAATGACATTGCATAACACTTGGATTCGTTCAAAAACAAATTATTATTTTTGCACCATTTACCAATGATATCTAAATCTTTTTGAATGTCAATACAATACGCTACTGAGCTTACCCTTCTAAAAACTTTTAATTCATCTGCATATAGAAAGCAACTTGAATTTACAATCACATCACATAAATTGTTTATAAATAATATAAATAGAATAGGACGTAACATTTACAATTTTGGAAATATAATTATTAATCTTAACACACTGTGTTTGGCCAATCAAAATACTATGTAACAAATTTACCACTCGCTTACCAAATTCCTTTGCCAACAATTTTGTAATCAAGGTACCATGATCTACCCGATTAAGCGCTTTTGCAAAGTTTGTGTAAATTGCGTCAACTTGCGCTTTGTTTTTAAAAGCCTCAATTATCTTAGATTGATAGATCATAGATTTGTTGAAGTCAATCGTCCTTTCATAAAGCCATGTTGATTTTGCGTATTAATGTTCTTACACATCCATTTCAATTGTTTGGCAATTAAAGAATCGAGTAATTTAGGCATAGCAGATTAGTTACACACACACCTGTAGTTAGCAATATTATTTCTATTGCCGGATTTAAAAATTGTCGTAATATAGGGTTCTTTCCAAAATTCTGGAAATTCACCTTTGCGTTGTGTTTAATCTTCCTTCATTTTTTACATAAGATTTATAATTTATGTTGTTATCTAATGTTTTTTCTTGGGCTTTTTGTTTGTTAAATGATTTTTGGCTATTGTTTCTAACTTTGTTTGTATATGTTCCCATTTTTCATCCACTCTGTTTTTGTTTGTTAAACTTATGGTTCTCATACATTTGTTTATCTCTTGTTTTATTGTTTGTTGAGTTTTAGTATCATGATATGCTTTTGTATATTTGACTGCGTTTATATAGCGGTTATTAATGAGAACCCCGAAGGCCCTCAAACAAACATAAAAAAAATTAGCTAAAAAACTTCTGATCTGATCTTTGAAGATAGTTAAGAAACTCAACGGAACAAAAAAGAAACTGCAACTTTGTTTTGATATTTAGATTTTGCAACTACCAGAACCTTTTTTATTTTATAAATTATTGTATCTAATCAAAAACAAGTCAATCAAAATTTGTATTTTTATAGTAAATTTTAACTATTTTTGCAGAACTGTATAATTTTATATTAGTTTATATTTTCTAATATGGTTTATTAAAAAAAATTAATAATTTTAAACTAATTTGTTGCAATAACATAATAATATATGCTATAATATTTTTATGTTTCTAAATTAAACGAAAATGAATGAAATTATTATTTTTTTCTTTTTATAATTTCTCGTTCAAACTAAAAATAAGTTTATACTAATTAATTTAAGTAGCGTATTATAAAATATTTAGGAAACCAAAAATTTAATGATGCAAAACAAATCTGACATTTCTTACTTTTAATAATTTTTTTTTTTTTTTTTTTTTTTTTTTTTAATAATAATATATATTTATTAATAAAATTTATATAATACAAAACAAATACTGAATGTATAATAAATAATAATAGAAATAAAAATAGATTCTTCCCTCTATCATCGCTTGAGGTTTGAGGGTTCAATCCCATCTCAAGTTATCGGTATTGAGGGCTCGTGGTTGTTGTTGTTTTTGTTTATTTTTTATATTTTGTCATGTAATAACATATGTTTTATTTTTAATTTAAATGGTACATAATTTAAAGTTTTTATGTATGTTGGTAGGCTGTTATATTGTTTTATTGTTTCTGTTGTTAGTATCTGGTTGCACTTGACTGTTGAATACTTTGTTGTTCTTATGTGTGATTTTCTTCTTGTTTGGTGATTGTGTATTTCTTTGTTGGACTGTAACGTTATATTGCTTTTTATCATTTTGTTGTTTATTTTATATATCATTAAAATGTTGTTTAAAGTTATCATTTTGTTAATATTTAGCTTTTCTTTGTATAGTTCGGTTGTTGGTGTTCTTCTATCCATTGTGTATAAAATTTTGATAAGTTTGTTTTGTTGTCTTTGTAGTTTATTAATGTTTTTTTTGCTTGTGTTTCCCCATATATGGTTTAAATATGTATTATATGATGTAAATAATGCATGGTATATAGATATTTTTAATTGTTTTGGGAGATAATTTTTTATTTTCCATACTGCTGCTATAGTTGCTGAATTTCGTTTAACAAGTTTATTTATGTGAGTATCCCATTTTAAGTTATCTTGGATTGTTAATCCTAGATAGTTAACTTCTTTAATTTGTTTAATCTTTTCGTTATTTATTTTTATTGTGATTGGAATTTCTTCTTGTTTGTTATTAAAGATCATGAATTCTGTTTTTGTTTCGTTAATAGTGAGTAGGTTATTATAATACCATGTTTCTAATTTTATTATGTCTTCTTCGATAAGTTTTTCTATTTTTTTGTTTTCTTTTCCTGAGTATATAATGCAGGTGTCGTCGGCATATATGTAAAGTGTACCGTGTAGTTTTAGTTCTAATATGTCATTTGTATATAGTATGTATAATGTCGGCGGTAGGATTCCTCCTTGTGGAATTCCGTATTCAGCTTGCATCGGTTCGCTTTCTATAGAGTTTATTTTTGTTTTTTGTGGTCTGTCTTTGAGGTATGTGTTTATTAGGTTCAATTCGTTGCCTTTTATTCCTATCGCGTCTAATTTTTCTATAAGCTTTGATTTTGATACAGTATCAAAAGCTTTTTTCATGTCGATGAAAATTGCTACTACGGTTTCTTTTTGATCTAGTTTGTTTTTTATGTGATCTACAAGATCATAGGCTGCTGTTGTTGTTCCCGAGTATTGTTGAAAAGCATATTGTTGTTTGTATATTATTTTGATTTATATGTTCTGTTAGTCTAATATGGATTACTTTTTCTAATATTTTATTTAATGTTGATAGCAGAGAAATTGGTCGATAGTTTTCTGGTTTTGTTTTATCTTCTTTTTTATGTATAGGCACTATTATTGTTTTCTTCATGTAGTTTGGATATATACCTGTGTCAATGACTTTATTTATTATGTGTACTAAAACTGGTGTTAGTGTTGCTTTATTTTGTTTTATTATGTTGTTTGTAATTTTGTCAAAGCCGGGTGTTTTGTTTTCTTTTAGTTTTATTATTATTTTGTGGATTTCTTCTTGTGATGTGTGTTCAAAATGTATGTCTGTTATTTTCTTTTTTATTGTGGTTGTATGTGTATTGTTGCTCGTTCTTGTAATTTGTTTTTCTGCTAGAGTTTTTCCAATATTTGTAAAGTATTCATTTATTTCGTTTGCTATTTCTATCGGTTCTTTAGTTCTTGTTCCATCTTGTTTTACTATTTCTTCAATGTTGTATTGTTTTGGAGTTTGTTTGTTAAGTTGTTTATTTATTATTTCCCATATTTTTGTGGGGTTATTTTTATTGGTTAGAAATTTTCTTTTATAGTATAACATTTTAGTATTCTTTATGATGTTTGTAGTTTTTTTCTTCTGTTTGTAATATTCATTTTTTGTTGTTTCATTATTTGGATATTTAAGGTGATTTTTTTGTAGTTTGTTTCTTTTTTCAATATTGTTCAACACTTCTTTGTTGATCCATGGGCTTTTTTCTGTTCGTTTGATTCTTATTTTGGTTTGGTTGTTTTCTATAATTGCTTGCAGTTTTTTTGATAGTTCTTGAAAATTATTTATATCTTTTGTGTACATGTTATTGATATCTTTTGTTATTTTTTTGTAATCTGTTAGTGTGTGCTCAAAGTACTGATATATTTGTTTGGTTTTTTGTTTTCTTTTTACTTTGGTTATTAATTCACAATGATCTGATATGTTTGAAGGTAATATTTTTAAATCTTCTATTTCCTGTTTGTTGTTTGTAATAACATGATCTAATATGGAATTTTTTCCATTTGGATCTGTATTCTTTCTTGTGTAGTATTTTATAGATGTTTTATTTATTATTTTATATCCATTTTCTAATAACATGTTCTTGTATTCTTTTGTTGTATTATCATTTTCTGCAATGTTGACGTTTAAATCGCCTATTATTATTTGTGGTTTCTTTCTGTTGATTATATTGTTTTTTAATGTAGTTTTAAGATCTTTAAAGTTTATTCTAGGTGGTTTGTATATTAGAGTTATTGCAGTATTTTCCTCTTTTAGTTGTATTGTTAATATTTGTATGTCTTTGATTGTTTTACTAGTTATTAATTTATATTCTGTACCTTTTTTAATGTACATTGCAATTCCTGCTCCTTTTGTGTTTCTAGAGTTGTATTCTACATTGTAATTTTCTAAAGTATACAGTTCTTGGTTATATGGTTTAAGCCAAGTTTCCGTTATAGCAATTATTGTAGGATTATTGTGTATGGTAGGTATAAGTTCAATTTCGTGATATTTGTTTTTTACACTTCTTGCGTTGTGCAGATAAATAGTATACATTTCAGATTTGTATTTATTTATTTGGTTTACAATTGTTTTTTTTTTTTTTGTTTTTATTCTAAACTTTCTATATCGGAAAGATTTTTAATTTTAATTTTTATACTTGCTTCTGTTTTTCTTATGTATATGTTTCCATCTCGAGTCCATAGGTATTTATATTTAAGCTCCTTTCTTTGTTCTCTTGCTTTATAAAACAGCATATTTGTTTGTGCTGTTAATTGTTCGTTTATATATATTTCATTGGTTTTTCCTTTTAGTTCGCATTCTAGAGTAGTAATTGATCCAATTGTTTTTCGAGTTTTTAGTATATTTTCTTTATCTTCTTTGTTTTTGAATTCAACTATTATTGGACTTTTTTCGTTCAAAGTATCTTTTCTATAGGCTGATTTTATCTGTTCCTTCTTTATGTTTGTGTTTAATCCTTTTATTATCTTTATTACAACTTCTTCCGTTTTTTCATTTTTTTCTTGTTTGTCAACTCCAACTATTATGACATTGTTTTTAATTTTTTCTTTTTCTGTTTTTTCTAATGTTATTTCTAAAATTTCAACTCTTTCTTTTAGTTCTTCATTTGATTTTTCTGCTTTTTTTAATTGTTTTTTTATTTCTTTATTTTCTTTCAAAACTTCATCGAATTTATTGCTCATGTATTCCACCGATTTTTTTAGGTCTTTTAAGGTTTCCATAATATCTTTATTTGTTGTTTCTTCTTCGCTTTCACTTGAATCATCTTTTTTGTTAGTATTTTTAGCATTTCTAGTTTTTGTCATTTTAAGTAATTAAATGAAAGTAAAGAAAACAGAGAAAGTAGTTTTTTTAATTTTATTTGTTTTGGATTATAATATTTTAAATGAATTTTCCTTTTTAATTGTTTTATTTTATATATTTAACTATTATTATAGTTGTATCTGTTTTCCAATGTTTATTTAGAAAATACAATCAATTCGTTTCTTTTTAAATTGATAGTAAATAAAATATTTATTTTTATTTGCGTATTTCTTTGTTGCCTTTTTTGTCTTTGTAGCACATTTATTTTATTCACATACCAGTTTATTTTATGTTCATTCTTTTTAATTGTTTTACACTGCACAGGATACTGATTCGTTAGTTGTTTATTTATCACTATGTTCGCGGTGTTTTTATTTATTTGCACATATATTTTTCAATGTTATTAAGTTATTTGAAACCATTTTTTAAATATATTTTACTTTCGATACAATAACCACGTCTCGTTTTACGGGCGACTTGGTATTTTATTTTTGTTTCGCAGTGTGTATGTTGCTATTTATAATCTTTTTATTGCTAACTTATAAAATTACATTTATTCTTATACAATGATATTTAATAAATAGCCGTTTGCTTCTTCTATTGTACGTATAAATTTTGTTTTCAATTCGATCAATCGATGAACTCGTCAATTTATAATGTATGAAACATGCAATTCTTAATTTTTAAACTTTACTTGTTAATTTATTACCTTAATAGTATTTTTATTCACTTGTAAAGTACAATTACAACTTAAAAAAAAAGTAAGAATAACAAGTTTTAATATTAAGGAACTGTAATATAAATATTTACAAGAGTGTAATTGGTATGAAAATTAATATTCATATTTTTCTAACAACAAACATTATGCTAATGTTATTGACGATAGGATGTAATGTTTTAATTATTTGCGGTTAAAGCATTGGCAGTATGATAATATTACTATTATGATGTCATATCTAAGAAATGTTTGAAACTATTCAGAAATTGATACTGTCGTGTAGTAAGTTGAACAAATAGATTATTGTTTTAGCTGTTTACATTATTACTACTACTATTGTTATTACTTACCAGTTTTATTGTAATGAAACGATTAATTTTTTAATTAATATTTTAAAGAAGGATCATATATAGAAGTTAAATGATTACATTTTTGATATGTTTAGCTCAATTAGGAATAACATTCTGATGCAAGTAATTAATTTATACATAATAAATATGAAAATTTATGGATCCAATAATTCAACACATTTTTGATTATTTTGTTAATTCTTATTTTCCACAATTCTTCTATTGTTTAAAGCAACTTTTACTTTGTCTGTGAGTTGGATTGCAATAACTTTGAAAACGTACGAATCACTAAGGACGTATCTAGATCGAAATTATTAGTTTAAGAATGTTATATCTGTCTCTTTATTTTAGTTTTCTTTTCTTTATTGTGGTAGTAACTTTTTTAACCGTTTTGTTGGTCAGCACATAAAATGTTGAGCATCCTCCTGCAGCACTACATTTAAATGCTTCCAGGTTTTTAATGTTTTTTGTTTTTGTTGTCAAGGCTTCTATTACATATAATAAAGTAAGGTGTTGTTTTCAGTTACCCACATTACTAAGTATTTGTGAAAAAGTGCCCATTCTATAGCATTGTTGTTAATGTGTATAGGTGATTGGTTCTAATCTGGGTTTTTTGTGATGACCATGAATATTTTTGGAAGTTGGTAATTCAATTAAGTGTTATAGATCTTTTGTGTTGTTAGTTATAATATTAGTATTGTTTGCCTAACGTATGTTGTTGATTGTTTTGCCGCTTATGATGATACCTCTCGTTTTTTCTGACAATGCTTTTTTAAAAATACTGTACATATTAAACAGCAGAGCTGACAGTACGCATTTAGATATTTTCCGACTTTAATCTTTGTTGTTAATGCCAGTAGAGGTTAGATATTATTCTTATTTATATTTATTTTTAGTATTTTTTATCAAAAGTTTTTTGGAAGTTGATATACATTTTATGGTTTATGTTTAGTACGTTTGTTCTAAATAATGCTTTTCTGGTTTCCATGCCTTTCCTAAAATCCATCTGCTTGTTGCTGATGCATATTTTTTTAGTTTTCTGAAAATGCAATTGTGTATTATTTTTAGAAAGATCTTTAGGGTGCTACTTATTTGGGCAATAGTTCTGTGGTTTGAGCATTTTTTTGGCCCATTTTGTTTTGTTGTCACAAATTTTGCAGTTAGCTAGTTTTTTGGCATGTCGCTTGCCTTGTACATGTGTTTGAATAATGTTAATGGAATATCAGTGGTGTCTTTATCTATAAGCTGTGATTTTATTGGGGCCAAATATTTTACTTGATTTTAAGTTTTTGATTGCGTGATCAAGTTCATTTTTTAAAATTGCCAGGCTTGTTTTATTCAAGTCTGAGAGTGTTGGTGTTGTTTGGTTTTTATTGAACAGTTCTTGTACATACTTACATACATGTAGAGATGTCATTGAGTCAGCTAATAGAAGGTGTATCATATTATAATTTTTTTTAGAGAATACTGAGTCATTCTTTTTCTACTTTTGTTGCAATTGCCTAATTCAAATCTCCTTATAGTTTCAGATACTTTTCCTTGACCTACCTTTGGAGATCTTTCATAACGATGAAAACTTTATGTTTTGCGATGGGTTTAATGACTTGATAAAACGCTTCTACTTTGTTTCTTTGTCGTTTACCGGAACTTTGTTAATATATCCAAAAATATCCTCAGCAGTATGATGCGGTCTAAATGTGTGACAAAACTGGATACTGATTGTTGCGTTTTTGTCCAAACTATTGGAGTGACCCAAGTGTTGGTCAGCAAAAAATTGGGTTCATTGTTTCTTCTGGTTATGTGATGTTTGCATAAAAGAAAAAAAATTCAATTTCTTGATAACAAACACTCAGGCAGGGTCAACATTTTAGTTCAAACTACTTGGTGGTATTTATAATCTAGAGTAACCCTACCGCCCATCCAAGTGTTGATCATCAAAAGATTATTACAAACTTTAGGTTAAACTACTTAATGGTGACCATGATTTGATCATGTGTCGGTCATCAAGAGATTGGATATCACTTGTTTTTCCTTTGATTAATAGACTTCTAACAAAAAGAAGGAACTTCCAATTCATTGATTACAACACTTGGGCGGGTGGCTTAGCATTTTAGTTTAAACTGTTTGTTGGTAATTGTGATTTGGAGTGAACTAACCGTCTAAAGATTGGATTTATCTTTTTTTTTTCTAACATAAAATAAACTTTTTTTTCTTTTTGCAAACTTAAAGAATTGTTATCAAGAAATTAGAAGTTTTTCCTCTTTGGAAGCTTTAAAAGTCTTTTTGTCCAAGAAAAAAAAAAATTCAATCTATTGATGACCAACAGTTGGGCGAGTGGGTGGGAACTTCAGTTTCTACTATGATAAACGGATTTTTAATACTTGCGGAGAAGAAGAAATGTTAAGTTAACTACCCGCCCAATTGTTGGTCATCAAAAGATTGGATATTACTTCTTTTTTCTTGGACAAAAAAAACTAAGACTTTTAAAGAAGAGAAATTTCTAATTTTTTGATAACGATAACGAATTTTATAGCATGATTACAAACAAGTAGTTTGAACTGAAGTTTCTGCCCATTTACTCAAGTGTCATCAAATGATTCAATATCACTTTTTTCTTTTGTGACAGTGACTACTGACGTTTGCAGATAAGAGAAATATCTAATTTTTTAGTTTGAATATTGAACTGATTATTTTTACAATACTAATAAGTGGGTTTGTATGTAAAATTGTTTTTTGAAACAGGTTCGATTCTATAAAGTTGGCGGTTTGTAAGTCAAATCGATTATTTAGATAATACCAATAAGTTGGTTTATATATAGAACTGTCTTTTAAGTACGTTTTGTATAAAGAAACAAATTGATTCATATAAAAATTAAATTTGATCTGTAGTTTGTATTTTTGTTAAATTTAAGAAATTGACGTTTTGTATCATTTTGGGAGGGGGGAGGAGTTTAAACCTTTAAACCCCTCCCTTAATTACGACCTTTTGTACCGCTATGTGGTCATTACATTACTACAAAATAAATTAGATGGTCATCAGTGTATAACCAACACTGATTTTTTTTTTAGTTTATTATTAATAAGATTAATTTCAAACACTTCTCTTTTCATACACGATGCAGCGTTGCCTCAAAAATGACTCACATCCTTTTAGATACTAGATTAAAATAATAAGTAACGAATGTGGTTTTCCACTTCCTTGTTGACTATAAGTAAATAGAACATAATAAACATGAATTGATTATTAATTAAGATAAAATAAAATTTATAAAATTACATAGTTCTGAGTGGCTCATTGCTAACGTATTTGTCTCAGTTGATCTCTACTCAGCCCTAAATTATTTGTAGTTATTTATTGATGCAACCATATTTTGGCATTTATGATCGATATAAATATATTTCTTATTATTATTCAAAATGCAATTGTTTATAAATGACTTCAAACATAAAAAAATCATTGCAGCAAATGCATTTTGACTAACATCAGCAAATATATGAAGCCTTTATTTTTCATCAATTACTTTTGAACCGCCGATCCATCTACATTGATCTTAAAAAAAAAAAAACAAATAACAGAACGATGATCAAGTTTTATCACAAATAGGTTTTTATTTTTAACATCTTTTTTCAATTGGTTTTTAATTAAAAAAAATTCTTGTGTTCTTCAGGTTCTAAATTTTTTTTTGCTAATAGTTTTAAAGATTCTTTTTAGTAGTTCTAAAGTTTCTACAAAAATCCAAACTACATAAATTTATGTTCAAATTTAATTCTCAAAAATTGACAAAAAAATTTCAAAATTGTTTAACGTACTTTTAAAAGTCTATGTTTGAGGTCATTTTATTATTCTTTTCTTCAAAAACTTTTTTTTAAATTTTCAAATTTAGATGTACGTTTTAGGATAGTTTCCCAAAGTTTGAAGGTCTTATCTGACCACACTACAAACTATGGAACAGTTGCCAAATTTTCTAAGGTTTTATAATAATTTTCCAATAGTTCTTGAATCTTCAATCAAGTTCTGTAAAAATTGTTAAATTTACAACAATTGGTACAGTGCAATAAGTAGTTTTCAAAACTTTTTTTATTAGTTTCTAAAGTTTTGTTAAAGCTTACTTGCTTGGGTGCTCTACAAAAGCTTTTCAACTTTTTAATAAAATTTCTCAAAATGATACTATGCTTTTAAACAGACAGTCTTTAATAATATTTTTTTAAGTTTTTAAATTTAGATGCACAACGTTTTAGAATTGTTTCCTAAAATTACCTACTCTTGCCAACCACATTTCTACGTAGTTTGCGACGATCATCTGCATACCTTACTAAAGTTGTATCATCTGACATGATTTTTCTAAGCACCCCGTCGTAGTAGGTGTTCTTTGTAGTACCCGCAGATCATTTCTAATTTGCCTCTGCCAACCTGGATTAGTCTGTCGTGGAGGTAGTTGCAATTCTGTCTGAGAAGATACTCTTTAGTTATATAATAATGCCATTCTACGGAGCCGAGTTGAAAGGCATTTTTGACGTCCAGCGTTTGGCTTCTTTCGCTAAGCCTTTGTTGGTTCTTAGGCTGATATGTCAACCATACTGCGCAGGAGACAGTCTACCGGTTCTCAGTAGCTCTTTTATCAGTTGCTTGTTTAAAATCAGTTCAAAGAGTTTTTGCAAGCTATTTAGAATGCATAGTGGCTGCTGCACCGACACTTTGGCTGGTTTTTTTGATTATGTCCAACCTCACCAACTTTTATTTTTTAGGAAAAGAGCGTTTCTTTAACAGTACGCAAAAAGTACTTTGCTACCTCCGGCGGTATTTCATCTGGGCCTGCAATTTTTCTTTGTTTTAGACGTTTACCTGCTTGCCTTACCTCATCGCAGGTGCACAAAAGTATATCTGCAGCGTTTATAGCTGGAAAAAGCTTGCAAGCCAGTTTTATGTGTATTACTTTCGACAAAGCTTTTTTCGGTTACTATTTTATATCCAGTGCCCCACAAGTCGTCATTTATCTTTGCACACAGCTTGGCCTATGATTTCTTTTTTGATGCTTTCTTTGTTCATTATCCACTTTGACTCTCGTGAGTCACAGAGGTCTTTCTTAGTTCGGCAATATTGCTGTTTCATTGGTTCATCTGTCTGCGAGTGTTGCTGGAGTTTTTTCAAATAAAGGTGTTGTTACAGGTTTTGCGGACTATTGCATTTAACTTCTTAACCGTGTGGTTACGGTGTTTTCTTTCCGCTGCCGTTACAACCCTGTTGCAACTTCT
Organism: Tachinus rufipes; assembly: GCA_963932245.1. Taxonomy (NCBI): domain Eukaryota; kingdom Metazoa; phylum Arthropoda; class Insecta; order Coleoptera; family Staphylinidae; genus Tachinus; species Tachinus rufipes. The sequence goes on from OZ010749.1 coordinate 61,169,152, forward strand.
TTGGCCCGCGCATTGCAGTAGATCTAAACGTGTTTTTGCGTGATTGGGTTTAGGCAATTGGTTTTGCCACTTCTACCACGTATTTTATGTCATTGTAGTTGCTGAGGTTTTTATTGTCCCTCCTAATTTCCCATTGTACCACTTGCCTGGTGATGTTTTGTGTACACAAGGTGACGTCTATGTAAGAGCTGCTGCCGTTCCTCTCAAACGTGGGGGTGTTGCCTTTGTTCAAAACGCAAAAATTACCGCATATCACTACTCCCTTGTTGTGGCGCCTTGTATCCCTGCCAAGTTCTGTTAAGAAACTAACCAATCGTTATATTTGGGGATATGTAGCAAGAGTAGACTACGCCGCACTGGTCTCTACTCACACAAAGCCGTTTCCGTTTTCTTTCTTTGTAGTTGTCGTACCGGTGGGGGGATAAAAAACGCTGCGTCTATACTTTGATCCGTGACCCACTTGCGGTTGTTGCAGTTTGGTTCAGATACAATTGCAAAGTCGATATTTGTAACAAAGCAAATGTACATGAGCAGGTCCATTGCTTTCCTGTTTCTGTTTAGATTCACCTGAAGCAGCTTTATTGTGTGGTTGCGGACGCGCCATTTCCTGGTATATTTGGCAGTTTATAGTTTTGCTTTCTGGCCGGCTTCTTTGCAGAAGTAGTACGCACTTTCTTTCTTGCAGTCTTTAAGTTTGTGCTCCTTTTTGCCACAGCTATGGCAACTTTCTTTGCTTTCCTTGCATGTATTTTTTGTTGTAAACGTGCTGCGTTGCTGGTGACCGTGATGAAGGCGTGCCCCGCACCGTTTTTATTGATCTTCTCCGATATTTTGATTGAGTTTACCTTATCATCGTCAAGTTCCTTCTCTACTTCCTTACGAAGTTTGTCTTCTGATATGGATTTGTCGAGGAGTAATAGCGTTTGTTGTCTTGATTCTTGAGAAACGCCGCATAAGATTTGTTTAAATAAAAAAATAAATTGCAATTTTAATGATGTCCTGCTTTAACCAAAATTAGAAAAAGTAAACCAATAAAATTATCAAACAGTTCTTGCTTTCTGTTTTCAAACTAAAACAATTAAGTTTAATTGTTAATTAATTGAATTGAATTGAATTAATTCCAGGCGTTTCAGTTTCAACAATCAAATTCAAATCAGGCCATGCCTGTTAAAGCACTTCTCCTGTTGTTGAAGTTGACAAACTTTTTTAGATAATAATTATTGACAATTTAATTAATTTCAATCAAAATTAACATTTTCTGTCTTTGTGATGGTATTCTGTTGTCTTTTGATACAATAGCCAACTTCCAGGAAGTACCTATATGGCAAAACGTGTGACTAAATGTAATATTTTAAAGTATCATTAAAAGTTACTTATCCAAAGATTAAAAGAAAAAAACAAAATAGTTTTAATGTTGTACGTTTATGTTGCCAACTAACTTTTAACTCAATTATGAAGGATGTTAAACATAAGTTACAGAACATTAGCCAATGTTACAGCTTAGAATTGGAACATTCGCTTTTTAGTTGCAATACTTCTTTTGTCTGCACGATATGCGGAAGCTTTCATTCAATAATGCATTGCATCAGAGCTTATTAATTTCATGTGAGAAAACATAAGTTGTCTACTTTAAAAGAAGTTTTTTTTTGCCGCATATTTACTAATGGATGTTTGCAATTATATGATTCATTTTGTTTCTCTTTCTTGCTGTACTAAAAAGTTTTTGGACTGTCCTCATGTCTGTTCAGGCTCTGATGTTTTGCAAATCATGACATATTTTGCGTCCAATTCCTGTTTTCCTTTTTATCTTGCCCTGCAGGATAAGTTGTAATAAAAGGTACTTCGGGTTTAGCATGACATGGCCAAAATATGCCGTCTTTTGGCGTTTAATGCAATTTAGAAGTTCTCGTTCTTTTTGTACGCGGGCCAGTACCTCTTCTTTTGAAATTGGGTCTGTCTTCTGAATTTTCAGTATGTGGCGATAGGTTCACATTTCAAATGCTTCTAGCGTATTCATTGTGACAACTTTTAACGTCTACGCTTCCATTCCATACAGCAGTACTGACCATACATAGCATTGTATAAATTGTATTCTCAGGTCAAAGTCAAATTCACTATTTATTAGTACTTTTTTGTACTTTATAAAAAAAAGATTCTGCACATTATCTCTTTATCCGAATCGCATTCATTATGTAGCCATATTTTTTTGTTAATCTTTTTAGGTGAATTATCAATTTTAAGGCTGGTATTTTTTACTACTTCTGGGTTTCTAGTTATTACGATATATTTAGTTTTTTTCTGTATTTATTCTAAGTCCCTTCTTTTTACTATAAATATTTACTTTGGTAACTAAGGTTTGTAGGTCGTTGATGTTGTCAGCTATAGTTTGTTGTTTGCAAAACAGATATTGTTAATCCATTTTTCCCATTTCTAAATTTTCTAATGCAGCTTGGAAAATTTCTTCTGAATACAGGTTAAAAAGCAGGGAAAACAGAATGCATTTGCGGCATATTTTTACTTCTTGTGGCACAAAGAAGCCAAGTTTTTGCTTTTTGGTAAGTGTAACTAAAAAGCAAAAACTTGGATCTAATTTTACAAAAAATAATAATGGAATATTGTATTTGCAGGCTGCTAGTCTGGTGCCCAACCACCAACATCTGACTAAAACAACTGTCAGCCATAGTTTGTAAAGATGTTCTTGCAAGATTAATAAACTCATGCTCAAACAATTTTTTTCAACTTTATTTTTCTCGTAATTGCATAATGACTGAACAATCTACTTTTGAAATAATAACCAAAAAGAAAAAAAGGTAAAAAAGTTTTTTTTTCTTAGAACCTTTCAAAATGGTCAACATTTGTTTTTAAATTGTTTCTTACGCAAGGACAGCAATCCTCATTAAAAGATTTAAAGAATACTTTGTTGCCTTTTGGAAGTTTGTATAGCTTCAACATAAAAGTTAACTCGTAATCAGTAAGCTAGTCTTAGCGCTTATATACCACTAACTAAACTCTTAGTACTGGCTTTACTTAATATTGGCAAGGGCCGATTTTTTAGGGTTTACGCTTATGCTACTACCACACAAACTGCCTTTGAATATATACTTGGAATTAAACTCACAAATATACACTATCTCATACATTAATTGAGAGAATTAAGACGCTCTGCAGAGTTTTTGGTTAAAAAACTCTTAAGTCAGCGAAGATCCTCAGAAGCTTGTTTGCAGTAGGTTCTGCAGAATTTCTTTGGTTGGCTCTGTGTAGTTAGTAGCACGATCTTAGCTGTTTACTAATATCACTTTTTATTGTTCCTTATGGATGCATGATAAGGTAAGGGTGAGTTCTTAAAACGTGGATACGGTGTCATTTTCTTTTGTATTTTAATCATAGCTTATTGAATAATAATAATAATTCAGTCAGCTTTTTAATTAAAATACATAAACCTGATTTGAACCAAGCTTAAACTTTAATCTTAGTTTAAACGAAAATTGAAAGACCGGTTACCAGTCGGACACAACTGGATCTTTGTTTTACGTCAAACCATATCACATTTTGGAGGTTTTTTTTCTAGCTTTTGCAGATATCAATAAGTGGTGATTGGTGTGTTTGACTTGCACTTATTAGTAATTTTATTTCTGAGATGAATATTGTTTTGATCGGTAATGTTTTCTTGCGAATATATTAGTCAAAAGTATTTTAAATAAAATTAAATTTTAGTATTGTCATAATTTAAGAGTTCTTACAATTATTGTATCTTATACAATGTTGAATTAAAACTTAAAAGTATTTAGTTGGTTTTAATGTCTATTTTTATTACCTAAAATTTCTGTCGTTACTATTAACGGTTTTATGTAATAAACATGCACATTAGACTTAGTAGAATAATATTTATGATACTATTTATTTATGGAAATACTATACTACATATGTAAAAATATAGCACATGATTACAACTTAGTGATAATTGAATTCCATTTGCATTACATATGTATATTATAAAATACGAAATCGCTTAAGTTGTAGCTACTTTATTATTTCATTCAATCAATCAAATAAATATATTTGGACGCACACATTTTCCAAACTGACTTTCTCGCCATAAATAATTATTGTTTCGCACACAACTAAAAGATTTTTATATAAAACTATTAGTAATGTGTGAAAGTTTTTTAAGAGATGCAATTTTAATTGATGTTATTGCAACCTTGTCAGTTTAAAAAGATCTACGTGAGAAATTCAATGCGTAACATATTTAGAAACTGAAATAAATGTAAAGAGTTTATTGTTATTGAAATCAATTTAGGTTGATAAATCGAACATATTTTAAATAAAAAAAATCAAGGTAAAAGTGTCTTTCATATAAAATAAATAGAGTGTAAACATGTTCAAAAAAAGTATAATTAAAAGAATTTAGAAAATCGTAAACAATCACATCAGTTATGTATCTCAGGATTTATATCAAATGCAAATTCCAATGAGTTCCGTTATTTATTCATACGTATTACATTAACATACTTATATAAATATGCCACCTTATTCACAACATGTAATTTAGTTACCATCCTATCAGAAAACAATACGGCTTAATTAAAATTCTACATAGTTAATCATTTTCAAGTCGAGTAGTAATGATCACAATATTTTATTAGCGTTTCCTGGTTGTTGAAATGAGCATCAAACATTTATCAAAATCATATATTGCCAAAGGCAATGTTATAAAAGTGTAATAATTATTAAGTGTGTTACTTACTAAAATAATTATTATATAACTTTTAATTTTTTTAAATTTAAATTTATATATTGCATGTAAAGTTTTTAATAATTATAACTTCCTCACAAAAATTAAATATATACTTAATTTTTTTTGGCAGAATAATTGACTTCAAACATTACCTTTTGCATCAAATTCATAATTTTGTATGACAAGTTTCTGTTCAATTCACGTAAAACGTCATAGTTGGGGAATCATGGTTTGAAACATCTTAAACAAAAAGTAATTGCATACTATTTGAAAGAGATTAGAAGCACATCTGTTGAAAATATATTTTTTTACAGTTATATTAGAAGTAGAACCAAACACTTAAAAACAAGAAAAACATTCATCGTGTTCTAAAAAATATAAAAGTTACGATAACACAAACCACATAGGAGGGTAACACCATTTGCACTGAACTTGAGCCTGATTTTTTGAGGTTAAGTTGAATGCTAAGATGTATCTTATAGACATTTTTTAAGCTCTTTTGCATTGAAGAGGGCTGTTCAAGTTGACAGTACGTATTTTTTTCTTTGTCTTGTTTCAAATTTTTTTATGACTTTTAAGTAATGAAATTTTCTGTAGTATTGCGGTCCAAAGAGGTTTGTAAAGGGTGATTCATTTAAAGGTACTTTTTTCAGTATAGGTTTTATGTTAGATAAAGCGTGCACTGAGTCAAACTGTTATGGTATTTTTGTTCAATAATGTTTGACATTTCATCATGGAAAGAATTAGCCCGGCACAGCGTCTACAAATTATTAAGCTGCATTACGAAAATCAGCGCTTTATGAGGAAAATGTTTTGTACGCTCAAATCTTCTAGAAGGTGCTTATGAAACTGCGTTGTTGATGCTTAAGACAGCTTTGAGATTATTTTTTGCAGTCCATCTTTATAGACGGCCAAATATATTGCTGTGTTATTGGTACTCCCGGATGCGACAATTGATGGCTGTTATTAAATATGGCTTTTTAAAACTGTTTAGTGACGTATGGTCTAGCAGTATTTGTTGATATGTTGCACAGCAATGATATACCGATTTCTTGTGTTTTTATCAGTTTAAACTGAAAAATTGATAATTTACTTATCAAAACTGTTGCCCTTTTGCAAAATACGGCTTATAATTGGTAAAGATGGAAAATAGTCTGGCTCCACACACGTACGTTGCGTATTTGCATTCTGTAATTAGGATTTAGTTTTGGTCGTGTTTTTGTCTACGAAATTTTAAGCAAAATCCTGGATGTAACGTTCAGGTTTAGTTTGTCCATTTAATTCTCTGAAGTCTTCACAGAGCTTTCATTCATTACTTTTTTTGCATTATATGAATGACAACTAGCAATTCTAGAATGGCTTTGCTACTCCAAGTTTAAAACATGACATTAAATTCTTTTTAACTTTTTTGGGACTGATTGCTGTGGTTTGTTTGCTACAGGAGTCTCTGCTGTTATTTTAGTTTAGTGCTTAGTTTGATGTTTTATTGGCTTTGGTAAACCATATGGATTTAAAATGTCTGGACGTTTGAGGAAGTGCGTAAAAATTACAATTGCTTCTGGTTTTATCCGTTACTGCGTTTTCTTGTTTCAAATTTCCGTTTTTTTACATGTCTTCTATGATTACTAAGCGCTTGATTGCAGGAACCTGAGCTGTTACTGAATTGATGCGCTATTAAATCTACCATGAAAACAGCCAGTTCTGCAATTTTCTTTAAGTTTTTTTCATTATTGAGAACCATAGTTTTTGATCGGATGGGCTAAGCGGTGGAATACATACAGCAAAGTGGTTAATTGCGAGCGAGGTCTCGAACGTTTAACCAGTTAATTTTCTTTGTGTTAGAATGTTGTTAATCACGTTGGAGTCACTATTTTGGTTGTTGATGTGTTGTCAAATAAAAGAAAACAAAGTCTTGGTAATTTTGTATTTTTAAGTGTGACAAAATTATTTTGTTGATACGATAGATTTTTTAACCAAACAGACAACTGTTGTTGACTTGATTTTGAAAACTTTTTCAGTTCTAACAAAATCTAATTTTTCTTTTTTTCATCCAAAAGAACATTCAAAAAAAGTTTACTTGGGGGTTAAAAAGGTTAAACTCAAAACATTTTTTTAGTGTTCTTTGTGTAATACGATTAATAAACTGTCCTGTGTTCTTAGCGGGAACCCCAAGTCTCAGATACAAAATAGCCAAAGCTCATAAACGTTGTTTTGCTTGTTTGGGTCTTCATCATTCTTTAAGATGCATTTCAAAGTTTTCTTACAAAACTTGTGATCAAAAAGATTACAACACTTTTTGACTGGACATATACCAAGGTATCACATCCAGTGGTAAATAGAAAGAAAGAACCTGTTAAGGCATCTAATGAGTCTTCTTTAAATTCTGAATCTTTGAATTCTGTTACTCCTCAACCATTCACAAATTCTGTAGCTCTTTTAAAAACTGCACCAACGAGAATCAGCAACATTGATATTTTCAGGCAGTCAAGCGAGTTTTATAACTCAAGAGTTAGTTGAAAGGTTGAAACTTTCAAGAAGAAGAAGTCCTTTTTATTGAATGGAGTGAGTCCCAAAAGAGTGGTGAGCTGTCATTTACGTACTAAATTTATTAAATATTTTTATTTAAGTTTTTGTTTTTTTATTAAAGGTTTTATAAGGTTATATAACAGCTTTGGTTGTTGAAAGTTAATTGGAATGATCCGTTGCCAGCAGATATTTTAAATGTCTGGGCACAAATTATGAATGAAATAACTGATTTGAAAGAAATTTGGATACTACGATGCATTATTCTAAAAAGTTTTTTTAATCTTTGTTTGATAGGTTTTTTGGATGCTAGATTTGTGGAATGGGAGCAGTAATTTACTTGCAAATTGAAACTATTGATTTTGTTGAGGTTAATCTAGTAGTTGTTAAATCTCGTGTGACTTCTTTAAAAATTTGGACGGTACCCTGTTTAGAATTAGAAGCTGCTTAGTTGTTGTCTAAATTGTTTCTTTTGGTTTTTGCCACTTTTGAGCGTTTTCCAATGGAATATTCTTTTTGTTTTGTGGATTCAATGACGGTTTTGGCATGGATTCACACTCCTCTTAATTTGTTGAAAAATTTTATAGCAATTTAGAGACGCGTTTTAGGAGATCAAAATCAGATTCAGCTGGTCGGGATTTTTGTTTCTGAACTTATTAAATGTTTGCTTTGGTAGAAAGATCCAGATTTTGTTCGGAAACCAATGGTGACTTGGTCTTTGGAAAAACCAAAATTGATGATACAGGATTTACCTGAATTGAAAGAAATTTATTTGTTCTCTAATGTAGTAAATCAAGATTATTCTGAATTTATAAATATGTTTAACTAAATATTTTCCTTATTGAAATTGCAACGAATTATTGCATTTATGTTGCGTTTTATTGATATTTCACAAAGAACGATTGCAACGAAGAAGATGGTTTGAATAATAGCTTATCATGAATATAAAAATGCTTGAAAATAATAGTGAAATTAACTCAAAAAACAATGTTAAATAAAGAAAAGGATGAATTGATTAAAGGTGTAGAGATTTCAAAATAATATTATAGAGGTTTGACTCCGTTCCCCAATTTTGAGGGTTTTGTTATGATGGGGGGAATGGACCAATCTCAATTAGCACATTTAAGTCGACATTCTTATTTGATTCCAAATAAAAGTTATTTACCAATATTGTTAGTAGACCATTTTCATATCTTTTCAGGACATGGTAGTACAAAATTGATTCAATCTTTAGTAGTTTTTGTATGCCGAAAGCACAAAGTTTAATTCGTCAACGCATTTTTTAATGTTTATCTTGTTATTGCTTAAGGCAAAGCCTATTTAGCCAATTATGGCAGAATTGCTAGCATATTGAATAGAACCGGCAAGGACTTTTAGTTATGTTGGTATTAATTATGCAGGTTCTTTTTTAATTAGAGCATCACTTCTTAGATGTAATAAGGTAATGAAATGTTATTTGGTGTTGTTTGTTTACAGTGACTAAAGCAATACATTTATAAAGTGTGACTAGTCTTTTATCTGAAGCATGTTTGAGAGCTTTGGATACATTTTTAAGCCAAGGAGGTTTACCATTGAAAATCTTTTCAGATCGAAGTAGTAGTTTTTGTGGGGCCGCAAAGAAACTCAAGGAATTGTTTAATATTATGTTTGTTGATAATAGTCTTAGCTCGAAAAATTGAATGGATATTTTAACCTCTTTATGCTTCAAATTTTGGAGGAATTTGGGAGGCTAGAATAAAATCATTCAAATATCATTTTCGAAGAGTAATTGGACAACAGCTTTTATCTTATTAAGAATTTAACACTATAATGATTAAGGTTGAAGCTATCTTGAATTCGCGGCTTTTGTGTGAACTCTCAAATAATCCTCAAGATGGATTTTATTATTTAACTCCTGCGCATTTTATAGTGGGAGTTTTTATTTTGTCAAGGTTAGAAGATATCTTATTAGATGTTAATATATACCTGGTCAAACGATAGAAATTGTCTAATCAATTATTGCAATCTTTTTGGAAACGTTGGAGTAGTGAATATATTCATACTCAGATTTTGGGTTCTAATGTTAAAACAAATCATTCTTCACTTAAAATGAGTGATTTGGTGTTTTGGTTCAGTCTTGGTATGCCACCTTCAGAATGGCCAAAGGAACGGATTATTGATTTGTTTTCGGGCGCGAACGGTGTAACACGAGTGGTAAAAATCAAATCTACTACTTGCAAACTTATTAGACCGGTTAATAAAATTTATACGTTACCTTCGCCAGCGGGATATAATAATAATTCAAAATGGTTCATTTTGGTGGGGGGTATGTTTAGTCTTTTAAACGGTAAGCAGGCCAATTTTGTATTTTAAAAAGAGAAGTGTGACAAGAAGAAATCAGCAAAAAACAGGTTTCAATCTCTTAATTTTTTTAACTTTCTCAATATTTTAACAAAATGAACAGTACGAGAAAAAGTTATATATAAAATCATGGCCGCAACTTTTGTATCATGTCGGGAGCCGAAGCTTTTTTAAGATGACGACTAAAGCTCATAGATAATCTTGAGCTTTTCTAACTCTCCTTTATATAAAATTTTTAAAAACTAATTTATTTGCAACTATTTTTCTACTTTTCGGATTGCACAATTTAAAAGATTTTTGACGCAATGATCATAACTAATGTTCACCAGCATAGAAATGAAGGTATTTCATAAAATTATAGCAACAGAACTTAATAGTCAATATTTTAATCTATTAATGATTAACAAAGTAAAAGTAGCAAAACATAGCAAACGGAGAGATGTTTTGTTAGTAATTACGTAACTTACGTCAGGAACTTACATGTGACTAAAAGCTAATAATTAATTGGATTAACATTCAAATAATTATTTAGATAATTATTCAAACAATTATTTGTAAAGTTTTACTACGTTAACAAGAATTATTTATTTTGCTTAATTTATATCAAAATCAAAATAATTTTCATTTTTTTTTAATGTAAAATTTTCTATTGATATAATAAATAAAAGAAAACAATAAAAAATCTTTTTATTTATTTCTAATATAAACAAAATTAGAGCAAAAACAGACTATTAATATATAAGTTATTTACTACTATTATATAATTAATATTTAATAAGCACAATAATCAACGTGTGAATATCTTTAACAAATTGTTAATCTTTATAATCTGTCAAAGATTGAAATTATAATCTATTACACATTTCAGATATAGTATTTTACTATTATTAATTCTTCATATAAATATTAAATTATATTTTAATGACTTATTCTAACCACACAATTTTTATTAATTTAAACCTATATAAAAAACCGGATAAAAACTAAAAGCATTGCTGGAATAGTCCATTTGGAATCTAATCTAAAGCACCTGTCAAAAGTTAATCACTTAAAATTAATCAAGACCCTTTTTATTCTAGTATGCGGTCAGGATTTTGGATACGATGGAACAGTCGGTGAGTATTAAATAATCTTATGTAAAAACGTTTAAATATTTCCATTCGATTGCCTCTTCGCACAATTATAATTTCCTGTTTATATTTATAGTGTTTGTGATCATTTTGTAGTTATCATGATCATGATGGGAAATGATTGCACAATGATAATTTATAAATTACTCTTTTATGATCGTTTTATGTCTTTTTATGAGGTCAGATATTGAAACACGAATTGTGGAATTATATTACTTTCATATTTTTATTGTGATATTCTTCAGTTATTACTTATTACACATTATAATGCAGACAAGTAGATAATTGGCTCGAATAACAATGATTTGTCAAAAATTGTAACAAACAATTTGAAGAAATTGCAACAATTGTTTTTAATTAGAAATAATTAGACAGTGTGCTAAACGAATTAATATTCTGTATAGTTGGGAAAGAATTAATTTAAAAACATTGCAATATTTTATTAAAACTATAAAAATGCATTAAAACTTGCAATGAGGATATGAATTATTTAATAATTGCATATGTATTTTTGAAATTTTTAATAATTTTGTAATAAAAAAAAACAAAAAAAAACAAAAAAAAAGAGATAAAAGCTGTTTAGAAGTTAAATATTAATTACATATTAGATCTATTATTGTGAATTATTTATAATTTATATTTTAATTGGATTTTTTATGCAAATTATAAAAAAACAAGTTGTTGTTTGTCAACGTGTGGGTTGATGCAGATGCTTATGCACAACTACATCCAATTAGGATGCGAATGTATAAAACGCAATAACTTTACATAGTACAAAATAAATCATTTAATATGTTAGTTATTCTGCGATAATGTTTTACTGGAAATTATTCGTTTTGGACAATTTTTTTCTAGTTATTAAGATAGTGGTAAAAAAGTATAAACTAAATAAGCTGCTTGTACCTATATTAATGCAGGAAGAAACCTTCTTTAGCATTTTATTTGCAGTGTTTTAATTGTGGCATCTCTGTAGTACTTGTTTTCATGTTCTTATGCAGGTAATAATGTTTTGTCGTTGTTTGCTTATTTTCCTAATTCAAACTCTTCTTCTCGTAAAATTGACGACAGAAAAATTCACAGATACACAAGAATACAACTAACCAGAAACAAGAAATCAATCAATGACTACTATCTAGTTAACAGAAACAACTGGAACAAGATAAAGAATGTAAGAGTTTCAAAACAAACATGAAACATGAAATGGAAAGCAAACGTTAAACCAGACAAAAGAATGTAGAAGTTATGATTAAAATAAAAACATACAAACTAAATGAAAACCAAATACAAGCGACATACCAAGAGATACTACAGAAAAAATTTAGAGAGAGAAAAAGGAAGGTGCATAGAAGGAAAATGGTAAACTTTTAAAAATATGATTCCAGAATCAGCAAAAGAGAGCTGTAAAACAACAAAAATAGTCAACATAGATAGAAAAAAACTAGTTGGCAGTTGGTGCACAAAAGGAAGTCAGGAAAGAGATAAGGAACAAAATAAAATTAAAACATCTAAAATAAAAGAAAGAACACAATATGATAAACATAAAACCTAAAAATGGAAGAAGACAAGTTCATGGAAAGATGAATACTTCCAAAAACTAATAGAACAAGAAGTAGAAGAAAAGAAAACAAGAGAGCTCTACAGGACAGAAGAACGGAAGAAATAAAAGAAATAAAAAAGGAATAGAGGCAATTGAGAAATTAATGAACGGGAAGGCACCAGAACAGATGAGATAACGTCGGAATTGATGAAATTCATAAGAAAAGATAGAATTGCACATATATTGGAACTAATAAGTAACAATCAGAATCGGAAAAATGCCAAGGGAATACGAGGGACACTGCCAAAGTTTTGCCTTATTGCTTCTCAAAATATTCTCCTTTAAAATCTATACACTTTTACATCCGATGAAACTAATCTTCAAAACAATTTTGCCACTTTGAGCAAAGTAGCTGCAAAACAAGAGATTTAAATGCTTCAACGGCCTCTTCAGGCGATGAAAAACGCTCACCACGCATTTTATTTTTGATATGTCGAAATAGGAAGAAATCATTGGGCGATAAATCAGGCAAATATGAGCAAAGAGTCATTAATTGGATGTTGTTACTGGTAAAAAACTGTACAATTCGTCGTGCTGTGTGAGCGCTTGCATTGTCATGATGAACTGATAACTTCCGGCAAACAAATTGAAGTATACCAGTCAGCATTAACTGTCCTTTTATCCTCTAATGCAACAATGACACGTTTTTCCGAAGAAACAAGCCATCATTCTTTTCGAAACGCTTTGTGAACGCACCACTTTTGTGGGTTTAGGTTTATTTTGAAACACCCATACAGTCGATTGTTGTTTAGTTTCAGGATCATATGATTATATCCCAGATTTGCCACCTGTTACGATGTTATATACCGAATTTAAACGACCCCTTTCAAATTTCTTTAGCATTTCTTTGCACTACTTGACACGTGTCTGTTTTTGTTCTTCTTTCAAATTGTGTGAGATCCAACGACTGCAAAGCTTCCTGACATGCAAATGATTGTGCAAAATAGTATGTATTTGTTTTGCTGCAATCCCTAAGGATGCCTATATCTCACTATAGGTCACATGCCGATCTGACAAAATCATTTCACGCACATCATCAATATTTTTTGCGACAACAGAGGTGCATGGACGACCTTCGCATTTGTAAACCATAGTTTTGGATGGTGCTTTATCCCCAAGTAACAAACTAAGTTTTTCCACACATTGCTGCGGTGTTAAACCATATTGAAAATCATAAAAAATCATCACTCGGAAGTCACGATTCAAAATTTCCATTTTTCAGACAATTATTACTTTTGTTAAATTTTGTTGAAACAAGACTGAGCAGTTTGAAATCGAACTGTCAACTGATCTATAGGTGAAGAACGTAAAATTTTACGAATATGGCAATCGCAGAACGCTGGCAATACAGGCAGTACTTGATTCCGCAAACTTAGGGGTAGTTCTAGATTCAAATAAGTGTTACAAGTGAATAATGGTGCATCACACACATTGCAAACCATTGAAACTAGGATTATTTCTTGGAAAATCTTTAGGCGAGGAATGTCGTGTGTCCAAGCAATTTTAAAGTCAGTATTTTTCTTTTTTGTAGATTTGAAGAGATAAACTTTTGGATTTAACATAAACCTTAAAGAGTAGGTCTTGGTCTTTACATCAAAAATTATTATTAGTTGAAAAAAAAAGCCAGTTTTGATTTGTTTAGTAATTTTTCTTAACACATTTGCTGCATCTGGGTGTCTATTAAATTCTGATATTTGCTTTTACTAAAAATTGACTTTAAATTGCAAAATAAACGATGCTCATATAATCCATAAAAAACTTATTTTTTAGTTAAATTTGTGTTGATTTGCATCATAACCATGCGCACATAAAATGGAATAATTATTTTATCATATTGATGTAAGGGTACTCCAATTTTGATGGGAGCTAAACGCAGCACACGTGTTAATTGATGGATTGTAGAAAGTCCTTATTGAAAACCGGTTTTTAACCGTCGATAATTTTGGCAGTTTTTTAACTTTTTAACCTTTCTAGATGACAACGAAGAGTAAAAAGTTTATAATATTAAATTTGTTATGTTTGTAATGCAGATTTGGGTTTAAGATATCTAATGATATTTTGCACTCTAAAGAGACAATACAGATTCAAAAATGTGTGTCCGGAAGCTGCAGACCACTAACCAGTTTTATCAACTTCATGTTTGGATCGATATCACAATTAAAAGGAAACGTTTTTTGATATTCTACACAATAGATTTTATCTTCTGTGGTGAAATCAAAAGTATATTGCCAAAACAGATTTTCGTGCTTTATCTTGAAACTATTTAAAATTGAAATTTTTGGTTTCTGTGGAGAGTTTCAAACAATTTAATGTTTGCTGTAGGAACTAAAACTTAGCCATTGCAAAAAATAGGTGTTTATGTGGTGACTAAGCTTTATAAGTCCTAGTTTATTAACTGTATTAAGTTAACCTCAATGGCAGTTGTGGGGAGTTTCTTCGAACTTCCGAGTAGCAGTTACTTCTCTTTTAGTGAGAATTGCCGCCTCATATGCTTACATTGTTTTTAAAATACATTAAAGTATTTGGAATATTGAACATTTTGTTGGATTTTAAGCTTTAGAATTAAGTTCAATGTAAAATGTTTTTATTAGGTATATCAGCCATGTATGGCATAGTTGGGTGATGCAAAAAGACTGGGAACGCGGTGATCACTTCGAGAGCTTTGCTTTGTTTAGTTTATTGTGGAATTAAGCAACTTTTTGCCTGTAGGTATGTGACTTTTTGTTAAAATTGGCAGTAGAGGTTTCTACATTCGGGACAAGTAGGTTATGTTTCTCTCCAATTTGATAAAGAATTTGTTTGGTCTGGAGTTAAATTTATTATTTAGATTGTGCGCTACAGAAAAGCGCCATAACCTGAACCGGTATTGGTTCAATGGGTGTAGTAATGGATTTTGTGTTTTTTTGCTCTAAGAGATCCACATAAGGCAATTCAATTTTTAAAATTTTAGTGTTTTGGAGTATAGATGGTGTGCTCAAATTTAGCTACGACTATTGCACATTGATATACAGACGTATCTTAAGAATGGATTTTGGGAGATTTGCAAGGGAAATGGTTTTTAGTTTTCAATCAGGTGTTTGGATTCTTACAATTAAATTTGTCTTGAAAGTTTTCTAGCTGTTTTGGCACCTCGCGGAGTTTTTGGGATTTGAGTTTTGTCTAAAAACTGTCCTGTACTCTAAATATTGAAAAGAATTTACAATAGGCTTTCAATTGTTTTGGTATTCATGTGGTTGATGTATGCAAATATAACGCTTGAAGGGGTTTTCTTTAGTATGAAGCTGTTTTGGCGTTTAAGGCAGTAATTGCATTTTTTTATTTTAACGCTTTTTTAGTGTGTTGTGTGAGTTAATTTTTAATAGGTCAATAAAGTTTTTGTATGGTAAAGTGGTCCAAAGTTTAGGTTCAAACGCCTTAACGCGCCAGCTAGTACGCTTTGCGGTTCATTATTTATAAAGGGTGGTCCATCTAGCGGTATCTTTTTAATCATTTGTTATTTTGACAATTACAGGTCTATTCCGTAGGAAATCTTGACAGAAAGTCATATCGTTGCAGAACGAAATGAATTGTTTTACGCTTGGACAACGTTGGGAAATATTGCAAACTTATTTTCAAAGTCAATGTTATGTAGCCCAAACAGTGCGTTTATGAAAAAGAAGTTTTGACCAAAATGAGGCCTCCACCGCTTGTGCTGTACTACGGTGCGCACTAACGAGAATGTGGCTGCCGTAGCCGAGAGTGTGCAACTCAGTCCTGGAACTCGCTATTGATCTTAACAACTGAACATTTCACGCACCAGCCTAATGCGAATTTTGCACAAAGACCTCGCATTATTTGCTTATAAGGTCTAACTGTCTCAGCAATTGAAGGCACA
This sequence comes from Tachinus rufipes, assembly GCA_963932245.1. Classification (NCBI taxonomy): domain Eukaryota; kingdom Metazoa; phylum Arthropoda; class Insecta; order Coleoptera; family Staphylinidae; genus Tachinus; species Tachinus rufipes. Next base: position 61,185,354 of record OZ010749.1, read on the forward strand.
CGACCATCCGGTTTGTTATCGCTTTTTAGTTTGGGTCTTAGAGCAGTTCAAAATGGACAACGATTTTGCTCGAAAAGTCATCTTTTCTGACAAAGCGCATATTTATCTGGGCGGTTATGTTAGCAAGTTGCATCTAGGGATCAAAAAACCCGCACTTGATTGTCGAGAAGCCAATGCATCCTCTCAGAGAATGACAGTATGATGCGGATTTTGGAGCGGTAGTCTATTTTTCTTTAAAAATGCTACTGGAAACGCCATTTTGGCCAACGGTGAGCGCATGATAAACGATTTTTTGTGGCCTGAAGTTGAAGACATGGACTTGGACGACGTTTGGTTTTAGCAGGATGGCGCGCCATGCCACACAGCCCATGCCACAATCCATCTTTTGCGCGCTAAGTTTGGTAATCATGTTATCAGCCGCCTCAGCGATGTTAATTGGCCACCTCGAAGCTGCGATTTGACACCGTTTGACTTTTTTTGTGGGTTGCCGGGAAAGGCCGATATGATCCATTAACGATTAAGGCTGTTAAGGCAAACATTGAGCAAGCCATTTATGAGATAGAGCCAGAAACTGTCACCAAGGAAAACAGCCGAGGTGGCCACATGAATGAAATCGTATTCCATAAATAACGGGAATGTTTGCTTTTTTGAATAAACCAATAATATACAGAAAAAAATTTTTGTTCATTTTTCTTAATTCATAAATAGGGACCACCACTAAATGGACTTTTGGATTGTTTTCAAGTACAAGGGCCGATATTTTAGGGCTTATGCTTATGTTACTACCTTATATGCTGCCTTTGAATATATACCTGTAAATTAATACATAATTTATACTACCGAACCCGTTAATTGAGAAAATGGAGGCACTGTAGATACTGACGAGGACTAGTATTTGGTTTACCCACACTGTGTTGAAGCTCAAACCTGCAAAAAATTAGGCGTTATACTCAACTCAGTACACAAGTTTTTGGGTCTTTAAAACACAAAGAAGGTAACATGTTATCTGTTGCGCTTTTAACAGAAGTGTTTTTTAACATCCTTATCCAGGAGGATACAGTGTTTGCCAGCCCTTTTTGCAGTGTGCCAAAGTTCAACTGCATTCAGATGCAATTTTTGCCATCTTCTTAACGCAAATGTAGAGAAGCGGCAGCCACAATTACTGCTTTCCTTTTAAGAGCAACACGGGCTTGACGCACAGAACTGTTTGATGCTCCGTCGTAGTAGGTGGTGCATGAAGAGAGAGGGGATGGAAACTCAAAACAAATTGGGGCGTCGAGCTCTATGGAACCGTCCAGAACAGTGAAAGGAAAGCATCTATTGTTGCTTGTCAGCTTGTCTGCGTTATCAAAAAGTTATATGATCTTTTTTGCATCTGAAATTATGATGTGGTTTTTATGTAAGCTTTGAGATATGTTACTTTAGTTGGTAGGGTTAGTAAAGAACTGTAAGAGCTTGGTTTTTGCACCAATTTTTAATTATTCTTATGACCGCTGGCATTAAGTTGCAGAGTATGCCCTCAATTTTACGGTTAGCAAGAATAACCAATTGTATATAAACCACGATCAGTGACTCTTCCCAACCTTTTTTCTCTGTTTCTATCTAGTAATATGCGCTTAAAAAAATGATTTTTTTTTACCTTGTTTTCAGTTGGTGGTAAAAAACTTGAGTGTTAATAAAATTTACATGACCACTTTTTGCAGAACAATAGTAAACGTAAAGAAAATTTAAATAAAAACAAAAAAATCGATATAGTTTATCATCGTAGCCCAAACTTTAATTAATTTACATTCATCATTTTGATATGGTAGACTTGTAATTCAATAAAACATGAAATTGTTGTAATATTAATACGTTATTTATATTAGAAACTTATGTTTTCCAATGTTTACGTTCTTTGTCCTTGCGAGTTTTAAGTGCAAGTTCAAGAACATTTCAAGCATTCTTAATAAAACAAATAATATAATAACTTTCACTTAATTGTGTTTAAAAATATTATACAAAATAACAATTAACTGTTTGTATAATTAACAATTTTATTGCAAAATAATTAGTACTAGTATGAGAGTGCCAGAAATAAAACCAACCCCATTACAAGTATTAAATAGAAAAATCGTCTAAAAAGTTTTGAAAATATAGATATGATTTAATGAGAGCATTGATTTCTGTATTTTCTAAAAATTAGCATAAGTTGATATTTAAATATTAAAGATAAATATTCTTTGAAATGTGATTGTGTTATAATGAAGGCTAAACGTATGATATATAATTTATTAATGATGATAATTATTATAAAAAGTTCAAAATAAAACTTTTTAACTAAACTAATAGTGACGTGTTTAATATAATAAAAGCATATGTATATCAATAAATTTTTAATATATTCGTAATGACTTTCGAATGTATTCTTTAAAACATTTTTTGAACTAAATAATGTAAACAAAATTAATTAACAATCAAACCTAATTTATTATTACTAAAATAGTATAACGATCATCACTTTCTCAACCCAACATTTGATTGTTTGCTTTGTATTCGAATTGTTACGCATTCTTCTAAACAAATTGCCGCTAATCAAATGATGATTTTTCCACTTTAAGTAATATTACAAAATTGCACATAATAAATTGCTCGAATTTTCTATTAATTAAGCGCGTCCTTCCTTATGAACAAGTAATAAGCCCAATTACCGACTCTGATATCTGACATGTGAATTCCGCTTTTTTGATAAAAATTAAAATTGATCACGCAATATTTTACAGGGCCAACTTTTTGGGGTCAAAAATATCATCAGTGCATCGGGAAACATCAAAGTCCGATCAATATTGAAGAACATAATGTCGAGCAGGTACAACTCTACCCGATGAAGTTTGAGAATTTTAATATTGCACCTACATCAGCTGAAATGAAAAATAATGGACATACAGGTAATAATAATTTTATTATGATTCAATAAAATAATTAATATTCAATTATTAAAATTGCTTATTCGATTAATGTTTAGCTTGGTTTTATTTTAATTGTTTAATATTATGGAGCAAATTTTATGTTATGTAATGAAACACACCCTACGTTCGTTATTGTAATTGTATATAATTATTAATAAAAAAACATATTTTTATTAATATTCACTGATTTTTAAATGAATGATATCAATATCGGTGTAGTTATCTCAAGGCTAATTGACATACAATATATGCATGGGATTACTCACTGATTGAACAAAGAGCATGCAAAATAGTATTGTTGATATAATTAAATAGTGATTTGCTTTACATTAAAATTTAATCAGGGTTGTTATAATGTTATAATGTAATATATTATATAAATGTCATTTATAATTATTTTTTTGTCAATATTTTTTTATTTAATTTTTTACAAACATATTTTTTTCAATGGCATGGTATCATGGATTAATACTTGAGAGGAATATTAATGTGTTAGAAATAAAAAGCAATGAGTGCTTTAAAAAACGCACTAATCGAAACCTTGTCTTACAAATTAACAGAAATTGATGAGATGAGTTGAATTTCTGTTGACAGTTTATTTATTTATTTATTTATCAGTCAACGCATCCACAAAATAAGTATATATCTACTTAGAAAATATACAAATTTAACATAAAACAACTAATTCTAAAAAGAATAAAACTAAAATAATTACAGAAAAAATAACTAAAAGAATCCTTAAAAAAATACACTTTGACTTCGTTGCCATGTCGCAAAATACGTGTAGAGGTAGAGTTCTGTGCATAATCTATACTTCTATACGGTGTATGAAATAAATACTTAATGCGTAAAACTCGAGCTGGGGTTGGGCAAGTCAGGACAATCAATAATCTCACGAAACACTTTAAATACTCACGTCAAAATTGAAAAGTTTTACGACTAGTCATGTTAAATGTAGAGCAATGTTGCATTTATACGGCAAAAAATAAACAAACTTTTTTTAGATCTCTTTTTTTGCTCTTAATCAACACGGTTTTCGAACTAGCAAATTGACCTTTTGTTGTATGAATCTTACATAACAGATGCGAAAGCTTTTGATACCGTTGACCACAAGATACTAATTATAAAACTAAGTGGTATTGGAGTTAATGGCACCTTGTTACTGTGGATTCAATCCTATTTATCTAACAGATCTCAATTTGTTCGCATTGATCAGTGCGTTTCTCGTAATATTGATGTTACGTCGGGTGTTCCACAGGGGTCACACCTTGGACCTTTACTGTTCAATATCTTTATCAATGATGTGGTACACTGTTTTTCTAATGCGCATTGTTTATTATTTGCGGACGATATAAAAATCTTTATGAAAATTCAGTTTTTAGATGATGCTGTACTACTTAATGAAGAAGTACAAATTTTTTCTAGTTGGTGTCAGACTAATAACTTACTACTTAATTTAAATAAATGCAAAGTGATGACATTTTCTAGACGTCAGTCTACGGTAATGTATGGTTACTTTCTCATGAATGTAATGTTGTTAAGAGTTAACACTATTTGTGATTTAGGCATTACGTTTGATTCAAGCCTTTTATTTACACTACATATCGATATACTGTTGTGGCTAAAGTTTATCAACTTTTAGGATTTGTCAACGCTCTAGTACGTCCCCATCTCGAGTATTGTTCCAATGTGTGGTCACCATACACCGCCGTCAGTAAAGGAAAAATTGAACAGATTCAAAAAAAGTTTGTTCGTTTTTTGGCGTATAAATGCAACATTGCAGGCAGCTACACGGAACTGCTCTCTACATTTAACATGATCAGTCTTGAAAAAAGACGTTTTAATTTTGACGTGACACTAGTTTTTAAAGTGCTTTGTGGGATTATTGACTTCCTGACTTGCTCAGCTCTATAGGTATTTATGTCCCAGCTCGAGTTTTACGCAATGACTATTTATTTCATATACCGTTCAAACGCACTGATTATGCGGTGCACTCTGCATCTACACGTATTTTTAAGTTAAAGTGGATTTTTTTAAAGATTCTTTTAATACCCCGCTACGTGCACTTGTCACCCATACGTGACCTTTTTTATATTTTCTAACTATATGTTTTATTCTTATTTTTAATATTAGTTGTTTTATGTTTAATTTATGTTTTTTAAATTGTATATATATATACTTATTTTGTAATGGCTTCCGTTGAATAGTAAATAAATAAATAAATAATAAATAAATCTGTACAATTTTTTTTCTGATGGCGGTGAATGGATACTACACATTTAAAAAATACTTGAGAGAAAATAATGTACTACATTTTTGATAAAGATGTTGAACAGCATCAATATTACTAAAAACGCACTGACCGATGCACACAAATTGAGGTCATTTTTATAATTAATATTTAGTCAAAACTAAATTCACCCAAAATCTGTTCTTGAACGTATCTGTTATAAAAAAAAATACAAGAAAAGGTTGGAAGATGTTGATTTGACATTTTACAAACTGTATTGATTAAAGGCAATTTCTGATTGCAAAATAGTAACTAAATAACTTTCAGAATGAACAATGAGACACCGATATAACTAATTAGAGAGGGAAACATAAATATTGGTTTTATGAGATGCAGAACATGGAGGGTAATAGCTAAAGAAAACAAATGTTATAAATGTTGGATGAAGAATCACATAGCGGCGGACTGCAGAGGGGAAGACAGGTCGCTACTATGCGTACAATGCGGAGAAGAATAGCCAACTGCAGTATAGGGAATGTTGTATAAAGTGTTAAGTAACAGGACACTGAATAGGAGGAAGAAGATGCCCGCCCGGTCACAAACAAAAGAATGTAGAATACGAGAACCCAGATAATTGGAGACAGTACAAGAACCAGGACATAAACAATCATGTATAACATCAATCAAACAAATATAGGCAGAGAAAAAGAGGCGCACAACATACTGGTGGTAACAGCGGTGAGAGGCAAAATAGACATAGTGATAGTACGTGAAACAACTAACGACAAATTATGTGGGGAGTGAATAAAAAATATGGATTCAAAATTTCAAATCTAAGTAAGTGAAGAGATAAGGTAGAACGATGGAGAACACCCAAGGAGGGAATAGTGTGGGCCAATATAAAAGCTAGTATAGAGTTGTTACATCAGTCCAAACTTTGGAATGAAATATTATTAGGAGTGGATAGAAGAAGTAGAACATAGCTTAAGAAAACAAAAGAGCAAACAAATTCTGATAGGAGGCAATTTTAACGCAATATTGTCAAGATGGAGAGGGATACAGTACAACAGGAGATGACACATTTTTGAGAAGATGATAGCGGCTGAAATTTTTACAACAAAAAAAAAACCAACGTTTGTAAAAGGAAGATTTAAATCATACATTGACACTACTATAGAGTAGTAGAGGACTAGACAGTGATAGAAGAAGATTTGCTGATCCAACATAAATAGATACAATAAAGTACAAACTGAAAAGGAATACAAAAGAAAAGAAAGATAAAACATACGAAGGATAGACAGAAAAATGATACAGAGAGCAGAGCAGAGGAGTGACAGAAAACAAAAACATACAATAAATATGCAAAAAGTTACTCGTAAAAATTGAGGAAGGCAACCGAAGAATTAGTCCTCAAAAACAGAACAGGAGGAAAAAGAGGACCGTACTAGTGGTGCAAAAAGGTCAATGAAAGCATGAAGAAAGCAATACAAACAGCAAGGAAAACCAAAAGACAAAGAAGAAGGAGAGAAGATTTTGACAAAGTTGAAGAAAAACTAAAACATTACAAAAATGCTCTAAAGAAAGCGATCAAGGACAGTAAGAAAAGATGCTGGAAAAAAATGTTAAAATCCATAGATTCAATACATAGGGAATCCCTGAGGGAAGCTATACAAAATAATAATGATTAAATTAAGAGGAATGAAGGCAATGTTCTTAAAAGAAGAAGAGAGGGAATTGAAAAATTATTTTCGACTGGAGGAATTGTAAAAAAACCAGCAAAAATAACTGACAAAACAGAAACAGTCTCTGCAACAGTGGAGGAGATCAAACAGATCATAAGCGAACTACTTAATAACAAAGCGATTTAGACGAGATAACAACGAAGATAGTGAAAGCAGAGTTTAAAGAAAATAAGATAGAAGTAGGTAGGTAATAGGTAAGAAATAGGCGAATTTAGTGTTGTTTAAGATGAAGAAAGAAGCAGGCAAAACAACGGCGTAAAGACCGATATTTCTAAAAAACAGGAAGAAAATAAAAGAAGTCACGAGATCAAAGCTTGTTAAAGATCTGCTGTGTCTACAGGACAGTGTCGCAAGAGGCACTAGAAGTAATTGCGGCGACACTACCCGCAGATTTTATGGTTAAAGAAAAATTTGACATAAAGAAAATGATAAATGGTAAAAAAAAGAACTAGTAAACAAGAAGCAAAGAGACGAGCAAGCGAAAATATGATAGAAAGATGACAGGTATAAACCAAAATAGAAGGAAACAGATGCTATGCAACTATGACTACCAATAAATAAAAGGTAGACTAGAAAAGAACATTTACTGACATTAGTACTAACCAAGAAATAAGAAGAAGAAGAGAAAAACTGCTTAAGGAAAGCAAACTGACGGAATTGACTAAACAATTTTTAAGGTTGACAGACAACGCAACTTTTAAATTTGTCAAAGTATATTTGTCAATCAACGGTGCGCACGCCAGCTCTATTTTGCATTACACACTTATAGAGTACGCTTTAAACTTACGCTCTAGAAAAAATGCATTTATATTCCTTATTCTTTGTATTATCATGTTTTGAGTCTTCTTAAAGAAGCAGTTTGAAATTTCTGAGTTATAATGTGATTTTTGTTTGGGCATTTAAGCATTTCTAAGATATTGAAAAAAGTGCATGGAACGTAATGGGGAATGCGTACAAAAATAATATACTTTTTTTGACATTGCTTCATAATTTTTTTTCAGATTTTTATATAACTCTGCCTTTTATATAAAATTTAAACAACAATATCTGGTATTAGTAGAGCAAAACAAATAACAATGCTTAACTTTTGCTATTATTTACGGGAACTATGATTGTGGACACATTGAGAATCAAACTAGGATCAAAGTATTAGTAGTATTCCAGGCTTGGATCGACTTTCAACGTTCTGGAAGTTTTTTAATTTTTTTCTAAAAAAAAATCACTTGACTCTACTTGCTAATACCAAATGACATCTTTTTACTTGTTTATAAATAAGGCTTTATCGGGTTGTGTGCGTATGGTTTAAACTGAAATGGTATAATGATCAACGTTTTCTCAATTGTACCAAAACTGGTTTTGTTTTTGTTGACTAAGCTAAAAGTTGTTGACTGAAAGTTTTTTATGTAAAAAGCTTAAAACACAATAAACGTGACATGAATTCTACTTGTACTAGAGATGTAGGATTTCTTAACAATCTTCAGCACATTGATCATTTAGTTTGGTTGATGATACTGACTGGTTTTTAATTTAATGTGTTGTTAAGATTTATTGGTTTTGGTAGATAAGCTTTAGCGTAGACAAAGTTTCTGATTTCTGATTTTTTTTTAGGTGGTACTATTGTCTTTTGTGGGTGTTTAGTCCTATTATACACCTTTGGTTGTTAATTTTCTAGAAGTTTTGTTTCTTTAAAGAAGTCCAGAAACTTTTATTTTGAGCTCTTTTTTGATTAACTTTTGCTAGAAGGCACTACGTGGCGTATTGCACAGCAGTTTTTTTTTATATAGGTTTATCTGCATTTACTACGGATTATTGGTTTGCCGGTTTCGTATGGAATTTTAAAAACAGGTATTTTTGTTACACCTTAAGGTTTTCTTCTATGCATTGATCTTTAAGTATACAGATCAAACGTGATCTGTTTATTTTGTAGCTATGGCTTGCAGATTGGTATGCAGTGCATCACCAGATTAGGTTTTATTACAGGCCAGTATATGCCGCTTGGCTGTCCGACATGGTAGTTATCGGCCTGTTGAAGTGTTGTTTCGATTTAATCATGTTTTTAGTGCACCATTCAAAGATACCATAATCGACGTTTCTCGGCTATATACCAGATGGTTTCTTTCTCCGTGTATTTGCCATGGTCTTATCAAACAACTTTTGTATGCAATAACCTTTCATAAAATCTGATCTCACCTGTAATATTTCTTCTTTACTTAACGCATTTGTCAAGTCGGACGATGTTTTTTGTTGCTTCTTCTTATGATGTTAACGTAAAAATGATAAACCGTTAAAGGTGAGCAAGTCTTAATTTTCTTAGCAGTACACAAGAGTATGCAATAGTATAAATATGGTAGAAACTATGTGCTTTAAAAAAATTAATGTATTTTAGCAATTTTTCAACTTTGCTTACTAACTAATTATAGCATCTAATTTACTATTTTCTCAGAAACAAACCAACATGTCTTTGCTTGATAAAAATTACTTTTTTCGGTAATTTTATATATTTTTTAAAATAGCTTTTATGTTTTGGATCCCATAAATCTATCTAATATAAATATCAATGAGTTTATTATTATTATTATTTCATTGGTCCACCCATAATTGTTAATCACGAGCTGTTTGCAAACCGCTTGGTACTCCTGTTAATAAGTTCGAGGAAAAAAGACATCAAATCCAAGCCAATGAGGGGTTTTTAAAGAGTATGTATGTCCTTTAGAATAAGATGTCTTGCCTGCGTAGGAATGGAAGGAGGGCTCTTATATAACTTTATTTTCGTATTTGCTAGAAAAAAAAAAACTTTCTTATTTCTGAAACCGTTACTTTGCGGACCCATGTTTGTTAAAACTTTTTTGTTTGAACTAGTGGAAAATAGAACTTTTCACGTAGCACAATAAAAAACAAACAAATACTGAAACAAAAAGTAATATAATCTACTATCATGACTTTTTAAGTCAGATTCTAAACAAGTAGACTTTTACTAGTCCTAAATTAACCACGTGCAACAACAATGTAGACTTACAGAGGTTTCTTTACTATTCCACATCAAAAGTTATATAAATATAAATGTTAATTTTTCATATAAAAAAGAGGAAAATTAATAAACTAGGACATGTCTCAGTGCTATAGTAAATTGGGTCAACAATTTTGACTAACAATTTAATATGGATAACATTTTCTTACTCAATATTATTAGTTTTTTAGTTAAAAAGTATGTACGTATAATTGTGAAATCCTTCCACGTTCACTTTATTCAGTTAAAAAAATAATATTATTGATTTACATTAAAAAAATATTGCTAAATAAAAGTAACTACATTAAATTATTTAAAACATTCTTACGCCAAATTTTTAATTTCACCTTTGTGTCAAGTCGTGCGTAACTTTTACTCTATTAATTGTGAAAGGATCATGTGAAATATTTTTAACAATGATTATTTAAGAGAACTTTAAATAATCCCAAATTGTCTCAAGAGAAGAAAGTAAATTACTAATTAAACGTACATTTAAAAATTGGTGTCATTCAAGAATAATTAATTTAATCTGTGGACAAGAGATGCACAATTTTATTTATGAACTAATTAAGCTATTTAACACGTATTTCTGGAATTTTTAAATAGTTTTTTAATTAGTAGAAATGAAAGTAATTAAATTTAAATTTATTTGAGATCAAAACATTCTTTCAGGTTTTCTAAAAGGCGGGTTTTTTCATTAATCAAGACGTTGAGATAAATAATAGTAAACCCGTATTAGTAATAATATTTTAATATATCAGTTATTCAAGCATTTATATAATAACCGAAGAAGAAAATTATTATTAATTATAATGCAATTAATGTATTTCGTGTTAGTATCCTAATGTTGGTCTATCTAATTATATTTATTGTATGTCCTCATTAATTGATTTTTAATTATAAATTTGCCATCTTTTCATTCTTGCAAAATATTATGAAATGTATAATTAATTAATATTCAAACTAAACTGTTATTTTATTATATTAAAGCAATGATTGATGATAAATAATTAATCATTAAAGTTATGAAATTAATAAAAGTGTTGATTGTCTGGAGAAAACTCTAACATAATGAGTCAATTGTGTGAGGAATTTTTCATTGTGATCTCATAAGTGCAAATTGGTATTATGTTTGAATAAGAGTTTTGTAATAGAAAATTACAACCGGATCGGTTATTATGAAATGTGAACAAATTAACTATCTGAAAATGTTAATATTATTACATGTATTTTTATTATCTACATTAAGCACGATATAGAAGATTAAATTGAATTAAATGATAATAAATATGTATAGACATGAAAAGTAAATTAAATATAGATAAAATTTGGACTTAATTATACAAAAATAGTTCTTAGAAACAATTATTTTGTTTTATTATATAAGTTTTATTTTAATTTTTAATCTTTTAATTAAATTAATAATTTGATAATAATAATTTGCACGCAAATAAGAGTTAGTAAAGTTTAAATATGTTTATTGGATACCATTTTAATGTTTCTGCGACGGCAGAAGGTACATAAATAGCCGTACTTATTCACCTGGAGGCGAGAATAGACGTATCGGTGAGTCGTGCACTATGTTGTTTGGCCAACCATGGAGTGTTAGTTTAATACTTCTACTCAGCGTCTACTTGATGCTTGAGTCCCCAAGGGTCAGGACATGACTCACGGCAGTGGATGCAATGCCGTGGGCCAGTTATGGATTTGGGTCAAAGGTGCAAGTCCCCAAGGTTGCCGATGGTGTAGGAGTAGTTATGAGGGGTTGGCGTCAAACGGATTTATTTGTTTAGATACCCGTGGAGCGGGAGAGGACCTTTGGCGGAGTGTGCAAGCCGGTAAGTTCTGTGCAACCGAGGAGTTATAAGTCGAATTCTTGGAACGAACGTTGGCATATGGGTGGTCGATTCGTGCTCAAGGTCCGTAGGCATTGTGGAGGTCAAGTTGGAAACTTAGGCTGCTTGAATAACACTGTTTTTTTTGGGCTAGAAGGAGAATCTCCCTTGCCAATTACAGAAGTTTATCACATCATTGTGGCATAGACCTTCCTGTCTAATTGATTTACGGGTTAGAACTTACCAAATGCACATAGGTGCAGCCCTATAGGCGTTTGTCACTGATGCCCAAAAATTTTGCTTCTAAAACATCATTAATCTCCCTCCTCACTTACTGGATTGTGACCTCTGGTGTTACGGTTAGCGTTTATATTAGTGAAGTAGGTCGCAAGTTGTCGATGTGTAGCTTTACTGGTGATCTGTAGAGGTTGTACTCCACCCAGTAACAGTGGAATCCCGCCATTTTTAATCATTTGTTTTTGGCCTAACCACTCTGTTCTTTTGCTCTTTTGCGTACCGTTACAAGCTTTTATGTTTTATATTCCCTGGATTTGCCCGTCTTGGGTAACGTCATTTTTTGTACGCCGTTTGTTTCTGTTGAGCTTATTGCAGGTGGTGGTCCTTGCTTTGAGTTTCATCTGGGATGTGGCAACTTTTATCAGCGTTAAGAGGAGTGTCAACAGCTTATTTTTTTTCCTACTTTTCCTGGTGCTGATTTAATAGTCTAGGTAGTCGACTGAATTTTTACCAAACTTGAATTTTTTGGCAACGCAGTTGGTACTTTTGAAGTCTATCCTGAAGTGCTGTTTGTTGAATTGTTGGTAGAGAACCGGGTAGGTTCTAGGTAATTTATTTTTATTTTAAACTTACGTTCACTGACGGGCAATATTGTTCTTGCATTTTGTCGCCATCGCGAGAAGCTGGATATTTGCAAGTATTTCTTTTGAGTGGTTTAGGCAAATTTTCTAATAAAGCATGGGTTGAAGGCGCAAAAAACATTCAAATACAGAACACTGTAAATGATCTTTAGGTTTCAGTTTTTGTGTTATTTGAGTTTTGTAAGGATGTGTGTGCAAATCATTAGTAAAAATTGATTGCAGTTACACTTTGACAAACATTGGCAGTATTTTGCACAGATCAACTGCTACAAATATATTGAAGTACTTTGGCGTTAGTTACAGCTTCAGTTTGTTCAAACTTTTGTATCAAATTCCAAATTGTTCGATTATGACCATCAAAGTTCCAACGATCATTGCAAAGCATAACTCTATAAGTAAAAGGAAATTAGTTTGTGAAAATATAGCAAAACATAGCCTTAGATAAACTATATCGTTAAGGTAAAAAAAAAATAAGAATCAAGGAAGACCGATAGACTACAGTAAGAAAGACCTCATCAAAGTTTAGTTAAAGCAAAATGAAGTCAGCTACTTTGAGCTAGCACACCTACACTCACAAGTTCTTGAGCAAGTTATTATTGGGAACAAAGGGTATATACAATATTTTTATAAAACTTTAATAAATATACAATTTTAACAAGTTGGTCAACTTCTTAAATATAATAATAAAAAGAAAACTTTTCCAGATGAGTAAATGTAAACTACATCAAAAATTTAACAATCTATATATAATTCATCAAATCAATCCAACATTTTAGTTAAACATGCTTGGTTTATTTATATTTGAGGTGATTTACCTAATAAAAATAACATTTAATTAAAAAATAATAACATAATTTTTAAATAATCAATATAAAAAATGTAGTCTAATTTTAGTAGTAGTACTTTGAACTTTAAATTAAAAAATTATTATACTACTTATTAATATATTATTACATTTACAAAAAAATGGTTATAAATGTTACGTAACTAATTCAGCATTCGTGCATTCCACATCGTTTCGTAATTATTCATAAAAAGAATACTTTCGCACAAGTTAGAGGGATTTATAGCAAATTATCTCAATTCACTTGCATCTTTAAGAATTGATTCTATTCGACTTTCACTTGCCTACAAAATATTCTAAACAACTTCAGTTAGAAAACATAATAATCAAACAAAATTTATTGTTACTACATAACAATAAACCATCACTCAAAAATCTATTACTATATGGTTTAAAAAAGATTAAGTTGAATTATCGAAATGTATTTCTAATGATTGTGTACTTGAGTTTATACGTTTTGCAATTAGTATTATTAAATTTTTTTTCCTGGATGGGAGAGGATGGTAATCATTAAAATAAATATTAGAAAATCATTTATAAATTGTCTGTCTATTTGCTGACAAATTTGACGATACATATCTTAAGATGATGATTAAATTAATTTTTTCCTATTAATATATGTCTGGGTTTGTAATTTGTATTTTGTATTTTATATTTAACCTTCAATCATAAATTATTGTGAAAACATGTATTTGGTGTAGAATTCAATTTATTCAGTGTTTGTACTAGTTTCAGTTTTGTAGCTTTTAAAAATTTGTGTATTTCTTATCTGGTAATAGCGGAGCGCAAATAGATAAAGTTGGCTAGACTTGAACTACAAAAAGGTTTGATTGATAAGAGAAATCTGCTTAGTCCTTGTATCTTTATCTTGTTAATTCCAGAGAGACAAGGGCAATGTCAATGTTTTATAATGTACGTGTTGAGGGCCGGAGGCTGCTCTGCAATGATGTACATTCTACACAATTTTTTTCTCATTTTTCTTGTTGTTGTTCTTTATCTTCTTTTGCCTCTTTGACAAAACACGCGGAGTTCCGTTGGAGTCTAGTTTTAAGTTTACCACTTGCCAAGTTTTGGTGCATATGATGTTTGCACTTCCAGCCTGTTTATCAGGGTAGCCCGTTAAAATTGTAGCCCCAATACCTATCATATTCTATATTATCAATATTCTTTTTGGATTTGGTAGTTTTTTTAAACCAATTATCTAAAGTTGTTTGCTTTTTTTTGGTAGATGTGCTTTGGAGTCTCTTTTTGGTTAGCTCGTCTGCACATAGTTTGGATGTGCAATACCTCAAACTTTAAGTTTAATATTAAATCTCTAACATCTCAAATTAAATCTGTATGTACTAAAATACTCGAAAATTATTGTGTTGAGACAAATCAAATTTAGTCGAGACTCAATGCATAATCAGTTTTTTTTAATAAAAATGAGAAACTCACTTTAATTACATTTGTTAAGATATTAAAACTATTACTAAACCACACAACAATTGCGTTTATGCTTTTTGTACCTCAATTAATCTTTTTATCTAACATGTCTGGAATTATAATGAATGCATTTTAATATAATTTCACGTGATGATTACAAAAAGCATATTAATTAATCACATGCATTAATGTGAATGCGGTTGTATGTATTATTTTCATGCAGTCACTCTAATAGCTTATTTAATAACAAGTTACATAAAAAGTATGCAAATTATTTAATTAAATTGTATCAAATTGCTGTGCATTCATGTGTACCACCGCATGATTTTAGATCAACATTTTCTCCAATTCAATTCTCAAACCATAATAGGTATTTAATAATGTGTTGTGATTGTGTTTACAATATTCAATAGGATGTGAGTTCAATGGTGTCTATTACGTAATAATATAGATTCTTCCTTAATTTAACAAATGTTCTTAGAGAGTTTATTTGTAATTACAGAAAAGGGTATTTTACAATGGATAATGTGTTACTATTATACAAAACCGTTTTATAAATATAAACTAAACCCAAAACTAAACCTTTTTGTTGAGAATACGTGCGAGCTCGTGTGGTGCGACGTTAGATTGGCCTGAACATACATGTCAACAACAACATAGACTACCAGTAATAGTAAAACGCATATACAGGGTTAGTTAAAATTACCGGAACACCTAAATAATTCTCCCTGAATATTTTTACATATTTAATTCTTAAAATTAATCTTAAAACTAATATATACAGGGTGTTCCATTTCAAAAAAAAAGTTTACTAAATATCCACAATAAAATGAACACCCTATTATATTGAAAATATTTGTAATTAATAGTTTGTTTAAAACCAAACAACCTTTGTTTAATTTTTTTTGATTTTTTGTTAGTTTTTAATAACCCAGTACATACGTTTGCAGTACACTTTTTGTTTGTAAAAAATTAAAGAACCATAAAGGTAAAATTTCATCAAATTTTAAGGTATATGTTTATTTATTATCTATTTTATGAGAATCTGAACTAAAGCCGAGCTTCCAAATTTACCTTTCTAACGTTTTTGAGGGCTAGTTAAATCTTTGTGCTTATAAAAACATTCACAGCACAAATTTGGCAAATCGTTAACGTATATAAACGTGAACAGCAGTCGCAAAATGTAGATAAGTGTCTGCAGCTGTTAAAAGATTAATATCAACATATTGTTAAATAAATTATGTAACTTACTACTCGTAATTAAATTTTCATAGCCGTAGGTTAAACTGTGGATTAAGTTTACTTAATGCTTATATCTAAATGTTCTGTAAGCAGCATGAACTAAGCATTAACGTACTTGCGTAAAGCGCAGACGTCTGGTTGAAAACTGTTGAGAACAGAGCCAAGTAGTGGATGTCACGGCCACAAGCCAAGTTTCTACTACACATGAAACCATGACTTATATGAGTCCAACATTTTGTGGGGTTAATGATGCCAACCAAACACTTGAGTTTTTTTCCTACTTATAGTACTCATGTAGGCATTTTCATCGTTTGATAAGTGCCCGTTCCAATCAGCTTGCACTAATTGTACTTTATAATTTTTTATAGAGAGATTCTTTGATGTGAACAGAGTAGGTTGGGTTAAATTGGTGTCAATTTTAGAAGAATGTTTATGACAAACGTCAAATGAATTCCTATCGTTTTTCTTTTTTTTTGCAGCAGAGTATCACGTGTATTTTGTCACACGTAATATTTTGCAGCATATGAAGAAGGTGGTTTTTGAGATCTGTAAATGTTAGTAGTGTATGACGCTAGGCCACAATGCTTCAGTCAACAATGCACAGACAGATGACATTAATTATCTTAAAATTTTGGGTTTTATTTTGAAGTACAGCAATTGTTTTCCGCTATTTTTAATATTCTTCATATTTTGGTTTAATTTTTTTTGTTTTAAACAAAGTCTTTGGCTTATATCGGCGTTTTATGGGTAGCATTGTTGTAGACAGTTGTGTCTTGCTTCTTGGAAGCGAGGTTGTATTTTTCTTTGGTTTATTTGTCTCAAGTGTCGCGTGCTGCAACTTGCTTTTAAACAGAACCTTGCTTGAGGTTAGACAAATGACGACGTGTCTGGTGCATAGTTTGTCCTGATTATTTTAGGGGTACAAATTTGTTTTTAATTTGCCACGCCACAGTTTTAATTGCTTAACTTGAAAGTGGTAGGTGGCATTTTTAATTATTTTTTTAGTTTTGGCACACTACTAGCTCTTAAATTAGGTGCGGTAGAAGGATACAATGATTTTCAAACCATTGTATCGTTGGAACACTTTGTTTCAAACATTTAGTAGATTTTTGACATGTACCCGGAAAACTTTGGTCTATCAAGTGCAATAATCTATAACTGTTATTTTATATGCTTTTAAAATTAATTGTGGCAAAAAAGTTTTTTATTTTATATATTTATAGTGGCTCGTTTGCTGTGTGTATAGTGGCAGCAGTTAGGTATTTGTTTTTTTTTTTAATGTTTCAAGGTTTTCTAAATTTTTGGGTGACTTTGTTTAGCCCGAAGAGTGCAGAAAGTGTTTGTTAAATTCGTATACAAGTGTTGGTAGTTTTGGTCGTCCAGGAAAGTAGTGGAGTGTTCTATGTCATTTGTTTTTATCGGCGCTTGATTGTTTAAACGTTGTGATCAGGTCCGTTTCTAGATGAGGTTAAAAAGAACACAAAGAGACATGGAAGCATTAACACTATCGTTGGGGGAAATTGTAACGCAAAGGACCACACCTGAGCATCACCTTCTGAAAACAAAAGAAGAAATATGCTAACGGAACGAAATGCGTCTTAAGCGTGGCAAATAATTAAATTTTTAATAGAAATAGATCTAAGTTGTATATAAACGCACTTATCTGCTCACAAAGTCTCAAAGAAAAGTAAATGTTTGGCATGTGTCCTTGGAGGAAAATCTTAATAACCTCAAAAATATCTATTTTAGTCAGAATTGTCGCTGGAGTGGAATACAGAGCAGACTGCAAACTTGAAAATACTAACATTACCATGTATGTTCATATTAGAATGTCTGCTGTTAGTGCATAAAACAAACAGTTCTTGTACATTAAAGAAGGATGTCCACTCATACAACACAAGGCGCAACAATAATTTGAGAAACTAATTTAATAGGTTTGAGAAAAGTAAAACTAGCACTCGATCTGTGGTGTTACGTTTTATATTAAAAGTTTAAAATTAAATCAATTTTTAAATCATTTTATAATTACAAAGAATTTTTAAATTATAATTTTCTGCTTTATAATTTTGTTGCATTAAACTTATTTATTGCATTAACTGAGTTGCTGCCGGTATAAGCAGCACTCTCTTGCCAGCCAACAGTTTCGGGTGGAGGAGCTGGCAGGAGTGGGGCAATTTCTTGCCCCAGAAGTGAGAATTCACTCCCAAAGGCGGATGAACCGTCAAACTGGTCAACGGCATGGTAATGCGAAAAGAAACTGGAAATTATCGCATTAAAGGTCTCTAAGACATCTCTGGTACAATCATCATTATGACGGACAAAACTAAAAACGGCCCCGAGTATCGGCGTCTCTTAAATGGGACAAGGGTGCAAAGAATTTCCGAGTCCAGAATATAGAAGAACAGTACACATAGCGCGAAAACGCAATGAAAATGGAAAGGTTCACAACATTTTGCAAGAAATGGACAGGATGAAGATGGAAATTATGGGCATAAGTGAAATGCGTTGGAAGGGCTCGGGATGTAATACAGTACTTGACCATTGCTTATACTTTGCAGGTAACGACGCCAAACAACATCAAAATGGGGTAGTAACCCGAGATGTCAAAAGTTTAGTCAATAATGTAATATTTCATTCAGATACAGCTATAATGGTTCAACTGTAAGCAAAGCCATCTAACATAAACTTCGAACAGGTATACTTTCCAACTACAGACAAGGATGACACAGTGGTATAAAAACTGTATGAATAGATAGAACATGTCCTAAAATTAACCAAGAAAAACGAGGTTACAATAGTAATGGGAGATTTCAATGTTAAGGTTGGACACGGAAAAGAACACAATATAGTTGGACCTTATGGACTTGGGTCACGGAATGATAGAAAGGACAAACTCGTCCAATTCTGTAGTAAAAAAAAACTTTTATAACAAATACGTTTTATAAACTTCCCAAAAGGCGCCCATATACTTAGACATCACCAGCAAATACAACTCAAAAAGTAGTCAGAAACCAAATTGAGTATATAACAATCAACCAGAGATTTTAAAACAGAATAAAATCTGCAAAAACATATCCGGGAGCAGATGCAAACTCTGATCACAACCCTCTAGTGGCATCATTTAAGAGTAGGCTTAAAAAGATAAAAAGGAAAACCGAAACAGAGAAGACGTTAATCTTAGAACAGTTATAACCAACTCGATAACCAAAAGTTTCGAAACAATAAAAACAGGAGATCTAAGCGTTGAGCAGAAATGGGGAAACATCAGAAACGTACTTGGTGCTATAATTAAAGAACATGTACCAAAAAAGAAACGCGAAAAACATAAAAAGTGGATGACAAGTGACATTTTAAAAATGGTGAAAATAGAAGGATGCTTGAAGAAAAAGACCAAAAAAAAAATACAGAGCAGACTGCAAACTTGAAAATACTAACATTACCATGTACATATGTTCATATAAATAAACAAATACGGAAAAAATCAGGAATACTAAGGAAGAACTGATAAGAGCTCAATGTCTAGAAATAGAAGAATTACAAAAAAAAACATGATCACTTTAATATGCATCAAAAGATAGAGGCCGTGAGTATTGGAAGACTTGTTAACGAAAGTGGAAATAAAATTATAGACACTAAAAAGAAAATATCGATGTGGAAAGACTATATCCACAAGCTTTTTGAAGATGCTCGTTCGGGGAATCATGGTATGAAGAACGCTTACACTGGACCTCAAATAACAAAAAAAAAGGTTAAAAATGCGATAAACAGATAAAAAAATGGCAAAGCGGTAGGCCCAGATAAAATCCCGACAGAAATAATCAAGCTTTTTAACAAAAATACCATAAATACGTTTACTCAACTATATAATGCAGTATATGATACCCGAAGAATGGCTCAAATTCACATTTATTATATTCCAAAAAAACCAACATTAAAGTAGTGCGACGAATATCGTACTATAAGCATAATGAGCTATGCCCTTAAGATGTTTCACCGCCGTATATACCAACAATACAAAGAGCATATTGAAGAAACATGAGTTGGGTACCAGGGAGGCACTATTTGCGCTTAATTTATTAATCTAGAGATGCAGAGAAGTTAACTGCGAGGTACACTGGTGTTTTATAGATTTCAGCAAAGCGTTTGATTGAGTAAAACACGACGAATTGCTTAAGATACTTAAAACCACCGGATCCGACGACAAAAACATCCGCATAATAGCAAACCTCTACTGGCAACAGACGGTAGAAGTACGAGTTGAAGACTAAAGCACTGGAAATATCAAAACTTCAAAGGTGTGAGGCAGGGTTGTGGCTTTTGCCAACCTTGTTTAACATTCGGAAAAAATATTTAAGGAAGCGCTGTATAGAGTGGCAGAAGGAATATCAATCAACGGTGAGATAATTAACAACTTAAGGTATGTTGACGACTTTGTTGTATTGGCGAGTACAGTTCAAGGACTTCTGCTGATGATGCATAAGCTCAAATTAGTCAGCGAGAAGTACGGAGTCCATCTCAATCTCAAAAAAACCAAATATATGCTTGTAAGTAAAGATAATCCATCACAGCGGAAGATACTTCTCAACAACAAAACCATAGACCAAATAGAGAAATACACGTATCTAAGCACATGCGTGAATAAACTCTGGGATCATTTAGTAGAAATCAAATGCAGGATAAAAAAATCGAGAACGACATTTATCCAGATGAGAAAAGTTTTCAACAGCTCAGACTTGAGCATGAAAATTAAGATCAAAATGTTGCGCTGCTACGTTTTCTCAACACTAATGTACGGCGTCAAATCCTGGATCCCACCAAAGAATACAGAAACAAAACTGGAGGCCTTCAAACTATGGACATATTGTCGTATCCTGAATATCTCATGGAAAATGCACATTAGTAATTAGGAGGTCCTGCAGAGAATGGGCAAGGAACAGGAAGTATTGAAAGCTGTGAAGGTTAGGAAATTGGAATACTTCGAGCACTTAATGAGGCATATTGATAGATACAAAATACTCCAACTGATTCTGAAAGGAAATCTGATGAGAAGAAGAGGCCCGGGACGACGCAGAATTTTATGGTTTAAAAATCTACGCCAGTGGTTTGACATGACATGCAACTTTTTTGCAGTGCAGTGAACTTGCGGTATGGCAGTTGCTTGAAGATGGTCAGAACAGTGGCGACATGGTAACCCCTGCCCGACCGTCATCAAGCGACTGCCATAAAGCCGCAAATGGCACTAATCAATAATTCAAACCGCCCACGGTCGGCCTATGGCATTTTGCCACTGCTTGATGACGGTCGGGCGGGGGTTACCATGTTGCCACTGTTCTGACCATCTTCAAGCAACTGCCATACCGCAAATGGCACTAATCTACGGGGTAAACCGCATACAAAGCCAAACATAAATTAAGATATGATTAAATTGGCGGAACAAGACCTTGTCATTTCCACTTACCAATTATAATAAATTAATTTTTGTGGTCTAAAAAAAATATTTTGTTTATCAGCATCTTGAACATAGCTCCATATTCTTTTTTTGAGTGAAACCAAAGAATATTATTATTATTAAGATTGTAATAAAAAAGATATACTTTCAATCGCAGGGTGCTTTAACTGAAAAAAAAATTAAAAATTTTCTTGAAATGGTGAGAGATGCAATTGATTCAGTCAAAAGGCGTTCAGTTAAAACGGAAATACAAGGGGAATGTGGTTTAATAAAAAAATGCTATAATTTATGTCAAAAAATTGATTGCTTTTTTTTCCACTTTTTTTAACATTTTCTGTTCAGTTTTGAAAAACACCAAATTATGAATAATTATGTAATTTCCTCGTAATTAAGATAGATATGCTCGTTCCTACGGCCAAGCATTAATGGCAGATATTTGTACTGTTTCAAAGTAATAATCCGTTGTATCGTTTTACCGGTTTTGTACGGAATTTCTTAGATTTTAATTTCGATGGTCTTTTTTTCTGACTTATGCTTTCTGTTGGTATAGGATTAAAATATAATATTTATTATAAAAAGTATTTCTTTATCATCTCTATAACTAGAAATTGGCTTGGAAGAACAAACAGTGAAAAATCATAAATATTGTTTACAATTTTTTTATCAAAATATTAATTAATGTATTATAAAAACTAAAAATATTTACAATAATGTACTGAATGCAAATTATTTATTTGAGTATTGCTCATCATTGTTTTAACTGATTAATTTTTACATTGTATTTGTTTATATCTTAAAAACATTTAGAAAGTTATACAAATGCAATAATTTAAGTAAATGCTCTAAAAAGATAAATCTAAACCTTATAAGTGAATGTGTGAGGTGTAACGCAATCCCGCTCTAAATAATTTACAAAAATATATGTAATTTGACATGAAAATAGCACAACTTCGTGGGAAAACTTTTACAACATATCCTAATCAATAACAAAATTCAATGTAATTAGCATACCGTTACAAATTTTACGAAGTGACAGTTAATGTCCAGGAAATGCAAAAAAAAACAATGCAATCTTGTAATTCAATTGTGAGAATTAATTTTATTTGTTTCAGTTCAAATAACAATTAAATCCAATAAGAATCCTATGATATCAGGCGGACCTTTATTAGGAAAATACGAATTTGCCCAATTACATTTCCATTGGGGATCGCATGATTCAGAAGGATCTGAAAATCGAATCAATAATAGCAGGTATTTATGTCATCAAATATTCATATAGAAAGTACGTCGGATTAATAAACAATAAAATCGGTAATTATATTTTCTACATAATGCAAAAGAGAAACTAATGAATTTTCTTATTGTTTTATAATAATAAATAATATCATGTGTTAATAATGCGAATAATCACGTCATGAGTATTGCAACCAGAAATAACCGATTTACATACTTTCTGTGATAAATGAAATTCATTGTCAGTTTGTAAATTAATTAATTTGTTTATTTTGTTACGTTCAGTTTTCCCATGGAATTGCATATGGTGTTTTACCAAAAAGCGTATGGTTCGCTTAATGATGCGGTCGAGCATCCTGATGGGTTAACTGTTTTGGCGTTTTTATTTTCGGTAAGTAGAAAATATTAATTGTAAACGGATTTAACATATTCAGTAACTAATAATTTATTTATATGGTTTTAATTAATAATACAATCCTGTTTAAGATATGGTCTATTTTAGGAAATAATTAAATTAAACCGATTTTATCCAGAAAATACATATTTGTTTAACACATACAGTTTTTTGATGAATAGATAATATTGCTATTACATACAATTAGTACCAATTTGCACGTTGGCATCTGTAATTTTGCAAAATAGTCTGACGTAATTTATCCTATCGGTACTATATAGTTTTCCTACTATCAATACTAATATTGTGGGACTTCTTATACATAGTCAAAGGTAAAATTTGAAAATAAAAAAAAACCATTGTTGTTTTCTTGCCCCTTCAATTTTGGAACATCAATTAAGTAACCTGCACTCATAAAACACATTATACAAGTAATTGAATAACCTTAACACATATTACATTTACAGAGAAGAGAAATAACCAATTTATGGACTACTCTTGGAAGGGTGGATGAAGCACCCTCATTGAAATTACTCTTTCACAGTCAACGAACTGAGTGCCCCGCCCCGCTCACCAACTCAACTGTTTGTTATTAAGAAATTAGATTTATCAACCTCTTCCCTCAGTTTAATGGGAAATTCCATTGGAAAAAAAAATCAAATTTCTGGATTACTAACACTTGGGTGAGTGGCAGGGCACTCTAATTGAAACTACTGGCCCACAACTAATAAACTAATAAACTAATCACCTGCTTAGCTAGAAGTTGGATTTATTTTTATTGGAAAACCTTTTATATTCGATATACTTTACTACATTTCTAAATAGAGCATTGGTCTATAGAGTACGCTGCCTTTCCACAAAGTCGGTATACTCTTTGTTGAGTGTATTTTTCCACTCATAATAGTATCAGTTTAAGTTAGTCATTTATGGATTAGGATTGTATGAATCAATCTTACGTCAGTGATATTAGATGTATTAATGTTACAAATAAACATCCAAGGGAATATTATTTTGTTTCATTCACAAGGGTGCATTTGCATGGTATCTCAGATAATTACAACATCTGAGAGCTTGCATCTGTTCCCGAAGATTTCAAACCAGAGATATTTAAGATAAGAAATCGAACCTAAAGAAGTAGTCGACAACAACAAATTTCTTTGCAACATTGTATGGTCCTTCAAACCTTCAAACCGGATAATTCCGTGACGCTCGTCTTTCAAAATAAAACTTCAAGTTGACATTGAAAGAGTTAAAACTCAAACGTGGAGTTTTTAAACAAACATTCACTCTACTTCAACAATTTGCTTCTTTAATGGACAAAACAACCTATCCGAACGAAATTCAATTGCAAGTTGACAAGCTGAAAGATACAGCAATCAAATATCACAATTCAAGCTGAGATCGAAATTATCAAAACAGAAGAGTAAGTCAATTTTAATGAATATCAATGCCAAGAGATGGCAAACTTTGAGAAGCCATATCGTTTAATGGCTACTGCATTTTCAAACGCATTAGCGCGCAAGTCATTCATCGGCCGAAACATCCGTGAAATTGCCAACAATCCCACTGCCCAAATTCAATGCCACAGTTGAAGAATGGATTTCATTTATTGATGTGTTCAATTCATTAGTGTACACAAACGCGGCATTGAGTGACATCCAAAAACTCATGTATCTCTGATCATGTCTGATGGGAGAAGCTCAACAAGTAATTGCTTCTAAATCGACCACATCAGCTAATTATCCAATAGCACGATCACACTTAAAAGATTGTTTTGAAAACAAAAAACTTATTGTCGAAAATCATCTTCGGACGCTGTTTGAATTAAAAAGGGTTGACGAAGATTCAGCGATATCAATAAAGAATCATGTCAATGAGTTTACCAAAAACATTTGTTCATTAAATGCAATAACCGAACCAAGCAAAGACACATTACTGCTTTATTTGTCAACATCCAAATTAGATCGTTTGACCAAGGATAAATGGGAAGAACATAGCATTAAAATACAAATTCTATTGATTGAATTTCTGCATCAGCGATGTTAAGTGTTGGAAGCCCGACCTACATCTTTGAGACCGCCAAAACCTCTACATACACTCATATGTTGGCAGCTCGAACCAGTTTTAAATGCTATGTATGTAGTCAAAACCATGGCATCTACAACTGCACCACGTGGTATTTCTCAATTTATATTAGAGGACAAATAGGCAAAAGCAAACAGCTTAAGGCTATGCATAAACTGTCTAGGAAAAGGTTACTTGTTGGATTAATGCAAATTGAGACGCTGCAAAACTTGCAAGAGAACCACAAAAGCTACACAATCACTCAGCAAACGTAGCACCAGTTACATCATGCGCTGCAATTAAAGAAGACAGACACCAATACGTCAATCTTGCAACAGCCAGTGTTTATATCAATGACAAAAACGGCAAACAACATATATGTTGTACACTTCTAGACAATGACAATCCAACTTTATCACCAAACAATTGTGTCAAAGGTTACGTCTTAACCAAATGTCTATCAATATTCCAGTCAACGGAATTGGCAACTTGACGACTAACATATTGCACAGAACAACAACAACAATGAACTCCAGAAACCAATTGT
This sequence comes from Tachinus rufipes, assembly GCA_963932245.1. Taxonomy (NCBI): domain Eukaryota; kingdom Metazoa; phylum Arthropoda; class Insecta; order Coleoptera; family Staphylinidae; genus Tachinus; species Tachinus rufipes. Next base: position 61,211,192 of record OZ010749.1, read on the forward strand.
TTTCTAAAAAACTGGAATTTTTTGTAATATCCACTATTACGTCTGATCAACCATCAATATTATTAGACACATCAAAACACGCAGTTCCCAACAATTTACCATTAGACAAAATTATAATATTATAACTTGATATGCAGTTAACGTTACGTTTTGATTTTTACAAGGTCTTATGATTTAGACACCACTTTAAATAGCCCTTCATAAGATAGTTGTAAAAGAATCTTAGGACCATTGTGTCATATAAATACCTGCTTGGTAGTGGCAAGATCTTTAAATATAAACCTGAGTTTTTTGTATGCCTGGATGCGTTGCTCGGACGGAGATTTGTTATCTGTTCTCGTAGAGTTGTTATAAATGTTGTCAAAATTAGTCTGTTTGTTGATAAGGTAGTTTCTTCCAATAACTTTTCTGGTAGTCAAAGCTGTTTGCCATACAGCATTTCCGCAGCTGTTGTGTTGTGTTGTCTTTTTATGTTGAACGGACGTCTAGTATAACGGTTGACTGGACTTTGGTGCATTGATTGTTTTTGTGGTATCTAATTGCCGCTAAAATTTCTCAACCATGTCATTGGCGGATAGGTGGTTCTAAAATGTGATGTACATGTTAAATGGTTTAATTGCCTCAACAGGTGTGACTCAAATTGCTTAGTCTGTAGTTAAATCTAGTGTTTATAGAATGCTGGTGCTACTGTTGCCGCTGTTCTGGTCCTTTATCGAAATAACGATCTTCACAGATCAGACAATATCTGCATCTTTTTATGTTTGGTATTAAAAGAAAATTGTCAATTAAGAGAAAATTAACAAACAATCTGTCGTTAATTTTATGGGGGAGTATGAGAACATGGGTCACATAATAAAAATGAAATACGAAGATGCCATTGCATTCTCAAGACCGACAGTAGTACAACAAAGATTAAAGTCGTTTTTGACGGTTCCGCAAGAACATCTACTGGTGTATCACTAAACGACACACTTTACATAAGACCTACCATCCATGATAACTTGATTGCAATTATTGTGCAATTTCAAAAGCATCAGCATCAATTTGTACTCACGGGAAATATCAAAAAAATGTACCGTCAAATCAAGGTGCATCCAGACGATCAAAACTATCAAAAAATCTTATGCCGATACAATGAAACTGATGCAATAAGAACGCACAACCAATAATAGGCCAATTACCCAAAGAAAGAATAACGGCATCTCGACTTTTTTTTATATTACGGTGTGGACTTTTGTGGGCCATTCAACATAAAACTTTATCAAACAATGGGATCACGTGGACAAAAAGAATAATAGCTGTATTCGTATGTTTTTGTACAAAAGCTGTACATCTCGAAATGGTCATTAGCTTCACAACAGAAGCATTCTTAAACTGTTTAAAGAGATTTACTGCACGAAGAGAAAAGCCACATTCCATATACTCGGACAACAAGACTAATTTTATTGGAATTACAAATAATGAACTTCAACGACTGATCAAAGAAAACAAATTGGCAGTTGAGACTACCAAAGTCAAGAGTACCAAACACCACTTAAATCGAGACATTGCTAACGCAAATTGGAGCATGTTTTAACTCAAGACCACTCTCTTCATTGTCCAGTGATTCTGAAGATTTGGAACTACTGACTCCAGGACATTTTCTAATCGATTGCAAGCTATCCGATCTACCAAAATCAAACGTCCAGGGATTGCCAAGCAATCGATTATCTTACTGGCAACATATATGTAAAATAATGCAAGACTTTTGGACATGATAGTTGAAAGAGTATTTCAACCATCTGCAAGAAAGAAGTAAATGGACATCATCCCATAACGCACTACTGAAGAAGGACAACCTGGTATGCATCAAGGAGCAGCACATTCCTTCATTATAATGGTAACTAAGAAGAATTGAAGAAGTTCACCCAGGAGCAGATGGAATTATTCGTACCGCAACAGTTAAAACAATCAAGAGCAATATAAAATGTATTGTTAGAAATTTATGTGTATTACCAATTAATTAATTTTATTGAAACTCATTATTTCAAGGTAGGCAGTATGTTGAGTGTATTTTCCTACTCACAATATTATATACAGAATATAATTATCAGTTTAAGATAGTCATTTTTGGATTAGGATTGTATTAATCAATCTTACGTCAGTGACATTAGATATATGAATATTGCAAATAAACATCCAAGAGAATATTATTTCGTTTCATTTACAGGGTGTATTTGCATGGTATTTCAGATAATTAGGACATCTGTGAGCTTGCGTCTGTTCCCGAAGATCTCAAACCAGAGATGTTTAAAATAAGAAGTCAAACTTAAAGAAGAAGTCAATGACAACAGATTTTTCTGCAACACTTTAATTCTATATTCACCCACAGTTTTTTTCTTTGTTGTCTTACTGCTACTGATTAATCGATAAATAGACTCTGAGGTCGAAAATTTAAAATGGGGTCGCTAGACCTTTGTCGGTGTCATTGTGTTTAGAGAACGGGGTTCTCCAAGGGTTGACAATAAGTATTTAATTTTATAATTTTTAGTTAGACTATAATTCTACCAATTGATGCTACATATTAAAAATGTGGGCTTAACGTCCTTCTTTGTATCCTTTAAAACTGACTAATAAAACTTCCAATTAATTTAATAAAATATTTGACATTGGCAATTTGTTTGTAGTGTTTGAACCTAATTTGCAAAAAGGATGTTTGATATTTACACAGCATATACTTTATTTGTGAACTAATTGTTTATATAGATATTATCCATCATATTTTTCTCTGAATTCATGACAAATACCAATTTTTCAAAAAATTTGTCATTTTATAAAATAATAAATAACAATTTGTATAATATATTAGTCTAAGTTTAAGACAACTGCACATATACGTTACTGATCTGATCAGCAATGCTCATCAGCATGTAGCGCGTTCCTATGTGTGTTTATAAAATCATTCACTAGAAAGAATTCAAGGAGCATACGTTTTGTAATCATATTCTAATTTGTTATTATTCTATTTTATATAACTCAATTCATAATTCTAAGAAGTTCGCAGAAAATTATAGAAAATCGACATTGTTCTTGAGAGAATTATTTATATTTCACGCATATTAAACAGTAACGAGTTTCCGGAATTCTTCAATAATTTGTGGTTATATATATTTTAAAAAAATTATTAACTCTCACTTATTTAAATAAATAAATATATTTAATATACGCAGTAAATAATTAAATTCTATAATTATTAAGAAAGTTTTTATTGAAAGTAATTAATCTAATTATTTATTTGACACAGATTAATTATATTTTAACAAAAAACGTTTGCTTTTTATGTTTTTAATAATTTACGAGTTTTTTATTCATAACAATTTGTTGAGTATTATATTTTATTAATTCATTTAGTTTCGTGGAAAGACAAATGTTAAACATTAAAGTAGAAGTGATTAAAATTACTGATATGTAGATTTAAACCAAATTTATTCTTGTATTTTTAACAATATCCGTACATTTCATATGTAAGGTCGTTATAATGTTAGTTGTGTAAAATTATTTAACAAACAAAAAAATTGTGCAATCAACATATTGTAATGAATATATTTAGGTTCAAAAACAACAAAAATTTAATAAAAACAACAATAGCTACAAAATAAATAATTAAACATTTATATAGAACAGAATTAATTAATGAGTATATTTCTTTTACTCACTGTACTACTTTTCTCATGTAGTAGTATTTGCGCACGTACTGTGAATAATATTTAAGGCAATTTTGCAATATAAAATAAAGAGATGTCCAAATACATTTAGATAAATGACCCTGACACTAATTATCAGTGCATTACTTCTCACGTTATAGTAACTAATTTCTTCATTAGATCTCACCGTGAGTTATAAATAGTAGAATAGATAGAAATATTTTCGAATATTATTGTTTAAAATAAATGAAACTCTTTAGACGAATAAAATTCGTCTGAGATTTATGAAAGTAAAACCAAAATAATTAAAACATATAGTAACTAAATTTCTATTTACTAAACTTGACGATGTCTTGATGATATGAACTCGGCAATTTACTAGCAAGGTTTTAATGTTTTTGAACGGCAAAATTAGTTTTAAATTTACATAGTAGCTGAAAATGATGTGCAATTTATTTCAGTATTTATTTTTAATTTGATATAATTTATTTGCATTACTAGTTTTTATGTTTTACTTTTCAGTAATATATCTAACTCTATATAAGATACCTAAGAATATTGATTATTATGGTCAGTTTGGTCATATTAATTTATTTACTGTTAAAAAAAATGTCAAATAAAAAAATCATACCTTTGATTATTACGCTTTTCTGTAGTTGTCTTTTTGGGTTTTCAGTGAAGTACACTGTACACTTACAGTATCCTGCTGGAATTGCAGCAGACTTTCTCATCGGTCCTTATACCTTTTGCGAGAGTTTGGCGGCATTATACTTCTAGGCTTGTCTCTTCTAGGCAATTTCTGCAATATCATGTAGAGAATGACAAACTGTTTTTGACACTCTGTCTGCCCAGCGGGTTAGTGATCTTCATCGTAATCTTTGTCCGTCAACCTTTCTCTAAACCACTAGTTTTTTCCCGAGTTGATACGTAAATGAAATATTGCAGTATGCAGTAGGTTTTTGATGTTAAATTCAGCTAGTATAGATCGTTTGTGAGATACTTGTAGTACTGATCGGTATACCTACATCTCGAATGGTTCTATTATTCTCCGCTCTGTTTGTTTAATGATCCAGGTTTCAGTTGCGTATGTTATTGTTAGAAAAATTAACGTAGAGACCAACCTTAGTTTTGTGGTCTTGCTGATTGACGTATCCTTCCATAATCTTTAATTGTTACTGTACAGCCTCACTTTTACCCATGTTAGTGATAAAGAAGTCAAGATAGATAAATTTATTCACTACTTTGAAACCACCTGACTGATATGTGGGGAGTTATTTGTTTTATGTCAACTATCATAATGTTGGTCTTACTAACATTGAGTTTTAGCCTAAATTTTTTGTATATATTGCACAACCTTGTCATGATAGATTCTAATTTGCGTTGGTTTGTTCCTATATAAACGTATCATTGGCATATCTGAGATTGCTTTTGCGCTTTTCTCCAGTAACAACATCAAATACGTTTTGCACAATGTACTCATTCTATATGTTAAAAAGAATTGGCAACAAGAAGCAGCCTTGCTTGACTTCTGATCTGATATTGAAAATGTTTTATCGGACCTTAGCAATGCTGTGTTTGTAAAGGTTTCTAATAAGCTGTACCAGATGACAGGGTGTGCTCCAGGATCTTTCAAAGCGCATCAGTTGATAGAATCGAATGCTTTCAAGTAGTCAACAATGTTGCTTATGTGCTAAGCATTGTGACATTATATTTGAGCGTTTTCTCAATGATCTGACGTATATATAGTATTTGCTTTGTTGTGTGCTTTTTATTGAGAAAAATTCATTCCGTTTGTTTGATATTTATGGAAGAATAAAATACGGTAAGATAGCTCAGTTATAGAGCGTTAGCGTAGCACGCTAACAGTCCGGGGTTTGATCTCCGAATATGACTAAAATTATAACTTGCTCTTTATCCACCGGGGTGATTCGGAAGTCACCTAATAAGTTGTTGGTCCCATCAACCTTCTTCAAACAAGTTGTTAGATGTAAAATAGCTGTAAAACGCGCAATAAAGAAGAAGAATAATAGGTTTTAATTGTTTATTTATTATGGTGAGTATGATTTTACTGGCATGTAATATTAATACAATCGTTTTATAGTTATTACATTCTGTAGACGAGCCTTTCTCAAAAAGTAGAATGAACATAAACTTGCAATACTCCGCATGCCATTTCTTTGTTGTTGCACAGTGAGTGCATTTCTCATGTTTTGTTTTTTTTTATTGTTTTGCATAAGCAAAAAAATCTTAATGTACTGCCTCTACACTTCAGCAAGTCTGTCTCGGTCGGTTATGATTTTAGTATTTGCGTCTTTGGTTTAAATTTTGTGGTTAGGTATCAAATTTTGTCAAATAATTTATTCTACTCGTTGTGTATTGCTTGGTACTTAGTTTCATAGTATATTTTCCTAATCTACGTATTTTTGTCACATCTGCAGGCTGGTTTTATTTTATGATCTAATTGTTTTAATTTTTTTAACATATTAGGTTTTTACGTTGGTCTATAAGTTGTAATTTGCTGCTAGGTTTGGTCGATGTCATTATAAACTTTTGATTTTACACTGCTATTAACGAGTTGTTGCCATCTAATTGTTGGGCGTTGGTTGTGTTATTGCATGCAATTTGATTTTTAAGTTGGCGAAAAGTATTTTGTAGTCAGATTCGCAGGCAATACCAAGTTTTGCTGTTACGTATCTTAGAGACGTTTTTCATTTTGTTCTAATGAGGATAAAATCTATTTGGTTCTTAAACACGTTGTTTGGTAAAGTCCATGTAGAGAGATGGTGCGTGAATAATTTTTAAATAACGTATTTCCCATGGTTATGTTGTTTTTGCAGCAAACTACAAAAAACGGTTTTCCTTATTATTTTGTTCAAATATAAGCTATATTTGCCAATAGTATTGCGTAGATTAGGGCTTTTTAAACTTTTATAAAAAAACATAGTTTTAGAACTTTGTGACTTTGGGATTTTGCTAAGCAAACGGATCACGACACATAGTTTAAGAAGCCCTGGCGTAGACATTGTTGTTTTTGGAGTTAGCATGGTGACCTAAAGAATATACATATATTTTAGCAAGTTTGGCGTTTATTGATATTTTTATTAAGCATTTATTTATAGGCTGGTATTTTGAAAGTTTTTTATTTACTGTTATTGCGACTCTATTTTGGCCGGTATTTAATGCACCAGAGATATACATTATGTGGTCGGTAGTTTTAAAATGGTTCTGGTTTTTCCGATGAGTTTTTCATATTTTGCATATAAGCCTATTTTTTCGCAAATTAGTTTGTATTTACTAATTTACCTAGGCGCAAAGACCTTGTGTATGTTCCTATGTTTAGTTTTGTTCTTAAAGTAGTAATGATTTTATAGAATGCCTGGTTGCTTACTTTTATATCTCTAGTAGTAGATTTCTGACCGGTTGGCCTGGACCCAACACGCTGCCGGTTGCTATCTGAATCACATGGCATTGCAATTTTTTTAATTAATTATAGTGTTTTATGGAATAATAATCAGGTAGTTTTGTGAAGCAATTTTTTGTCTCCAAGACAAAAGAGTTTTTATTTCGTGGAATGAAGTTTGTTGTTTGTCTCGGCAACGACTTGGTTCTGCTTTACGTTAGCCTCCTTTTGGTGTTTCCACACACTACCACGTAGAGGTGCAGATGAAAGTTTTCTTTTTATTGGACTGAATGCCATAAGGCATTTCTTCAGTCCTCTATTAGTTTATAGTGCAAACATACTGCAGTTTATAGACTACGTCTATCTTGTCTAGTCTAAAAATTTTGTAAATTTTAAAAGTGTTAATTTTATTCTTGACAAATCTGTCATATAATCTATCAACTATCAAATTGTCTAAGCTATTGTCCACTATTTTACAAAATTGTCAGTTTTGCAAAGCAATTGTCAAATGTTTTATAAATCTGTCAGATTAAAAGTCATGTCAATTTGATTCTTTTGGGTGTGTCAAATTTGAGTACAATATCAAAGTATAGGTTTTACAGCGTTGGATCCATAACGGAGCCTTACTACACACGACGTGTTCATATATAGGATTTTGTCGACCAGAATTATTTTATAGATATCCTTGTTGGGTATGGTGTTATTTGTTTACGCTTGAGTTCTTGAGTTATTTCCAACCATTTTTCAGAGTTAAAAGCATTTTTGATATTCAACGTTACCATGACAACAAATTTGTTTGAATCTTGCTCATTTTGTTTGCAATATTTTGAATTGCCTGAAAAGCTTGAAAGCCTTTTTCTGAAACCAAACTGTCTGTACCCTTTTTTTATAAGATTTATAGTTTTGGAATTGCGTTGATCAAATAATGAGGGCTACGTGTTCTTAAACTATTTGTTTTCTTGGGTTTTTCTAATAGGATTAATCTGTCTACTTTGCATTCCTTGGGTATGGCATTTTTTTTTGTTATATGGTTTATAGTGTCTACCAGTAGTTCAGACTTATGTTCTGCTACCAAAAGTTTAAAGGCAATTTCTTTACCACTCTGGTAGTATACCGTCTGGTCTTGCTGCCATTTTTGTTTTTATACGTTTGCCTGCTTACCTAATTTCTTCTATTGTGCACGCTGTCGTTATCGATTACTTTTTTTAGTCATTTAGTTGGTTTGTGCTCTAGCGCAGCCCATACTTGAATGTCATTATTTTGTAACCGGTACTATAGAGATCAGAATCTACTTTTTTACAAATTAAGTTTCCTGAATTACGCTTTATTTTTTGGTATTCCTTCTTGAGTTTGTTTTGGCAATCCCTATGCTGTTCTTGGATGTTTAATATTAATTTTGCTTAAGCTTGTTCTGTCATTTACCTTTTTGTTGTGTCTAAGTTTTTGTACTTTTTGGTGTCACCAGTTGGTCTTTGCTTGCCTGCTTTGTAATTTTTTTTTAATGTAGTGGTACAGGCATTTTCTCTTAGGCTAACATTTTGTTTGCTGTGTGGAGACATGGTTGCAAAGCTCCTGTTTCTATTTGTTTTTGCCATTCTTATATGCCCACCATTTATGTTTTTGCTATCTTTATAACATACACATAGAGATAGCGGATTTGTGGTAGCATAGGTTTTCTTTGCCATCAACATACCACTTAGTGACGTATCTTGGCAGCTTCTCCAAATGTGGGTTTTCACTATGTAATCATTTTCATTTGCCCATACTGCATTCCTTACTTTAGTTCTGAGCTCTAATTTCATATTAAGATTACAGAGGATTTTTATTTTATTTTTGCGAATACGCACCGGGTTTTTTTCTATTCTACTTTTAATCTCTTTTGTATGTTTATTTGTGAAAGGGTATTTGTTCTTTAGTTTTGTTGTTAATGCGTATAAGTGGTCTATTCTGATTTGGGTTTTTGTTTTGCCGTTTACGACAATGCTTCTTCAAAGATACTTTTACTGTACACAGTTACAACTAACAGGACGCCCTCATGTGTGTGTGTGTGTGCGTGTGTGTGAGTGTGTGTGAGGGTGGGTGTGTGTGTGTGTGTTTGATGCTAGAAAAAGTTAGAGATTATTCTTACATCTCTATAATTTTTTTTTTATTTTCTGTTTTGAGTTTTAGATTCTATCAAAGGCTTTTTGAAAGTCGGTGCAACAGTTTATATATTGCTGATGCATTCTACTAGTTTTTTGAAAATGCGCTTGTGTATTATTTTTAGGACAATCTTCACAATGTGGCTTATTAGAGCAATAATTCTATAGTATTATTTGGACCCATTTTTTTTCGGTATTGTTACAAATGTTGAGGTCAGCTAGTTTTTTGACATGTTGCCGTTTTTAGTCTTGTTTGCCTAACCCTGCTCGTTGTACGTTGCTTAGACCAAATTTATTTATTTTAAGTCTTTCCATTTCTAAGATTACGTTGTTAATTTTTCCAGGTGCATAAAGACTTTTGAAATTCTATGATGCAATTTTGTTGATTGATTTGTAGTCTACTTTATTCAACCCTTTTCTTCCCGGTGATCTGATCGGAAGAGTTTTGGCTCCGAAATATTTAAAATTAAATAAAGCTATTGTTTTGGTCTGATGGTTTTTACTAAAGATCTTTAATTCAGTGGTTTACACAAGACATTTATAATTCAGACATTTTTGAATTACTATTTTACCCCAAAGATATTTTGGTCTGAATGACATCTAGGATTTGCGAGTAGACTTTTTAGAGTCTCTTTTTGATCCATTCTTGTAGACTTTAAGAAGTTTGATTTGGCTTACAGTTTGCTTGTGTATTTTATGTATGTGTACACTTTAAGATCTTTGAAATATAAAGTAGGATGACATAGAGTACGTTTCTATTAAAGGGTTTTTTTTCCAGGAGGAAACAGTTGTTGCAAGTTTTTTCTAAAGTGTGCAAAATACTTTTAAACGCTATGTTGCAGAAATTGCTACTTCCTCCACATACATGTAAAAAGATAACAGAAACTACTTTTACTATGCCTCAGTTGGCGATGTTTGTATGTTATGTGTTGCAAGTAAATGAGATAAATTGCGGATTTTATATGTTTTATTTTTGGTCAACAAACTAGTGTTTCATACGTAAAGATAGGTTTGTCTACAAAGGGCGTCTATTGTTCTCCAAATTAAGTCATTTTTTTGTTTTAGATTGGCTGCAGAAATTCTAATGCGTTGAATTAGTGCATTCCAAGTGTCCACTTTTACTTTGTATATTTTATCTTAGAATCAGTCCCATTAACTATAATCTAGTGCTGTAGGGTCTGGAGATCTTGAAAGCCAACTAATAGAACTACGGCGACCAATTCAACGCTCTGGAAACTTTTTGTTTAAATGTTGCTTGACCTGGCAAGCAAAATGTACAGAAATTTCATTGTGCTGGTAGTACATGCATTTTGTTGTTTAAGGAAATATTCTTTTGTAGTCCGTGTTATTTATTTTGTAAAAAAAAAAAAATAGAGGTATTCTGTGAGGCAATTCCCCAAAACCAAAAAAGCTAATTAAATAATTATCTACCATACCACACCACACCACACGTATTCAAACAATCACAATCAAACAGAGTTTGAACAAATTATTTAAGTATTTCTGATAATATACTATTAATAATAATCATTTCAGAACTCTGACAAAATTAATAAAAACTACAACCCTCTGACTGATGTGCTGCCTCATATAGAAGAACCCAACTCCACCAAGCCATTGACAAAACTTCCTACAATGGATAGCCTCATAATGCAAAACCGTTCAATATACTACACCTATGGTGGATCTTTAACAACTCCACCATGTTCTGAAGTTGTCACATGGATTGAATTTAAGAACACCATTCCATTGGCTCATGAACAGGTAATTAAAAATAATTATTTGTTATAATGATTGAATGTAAATAAATCAAAACTGTGTAGCGTGTGTAGCGATGAAGCGGTTTTAAGCATACTAATATGATTAGGGTAAGTGTGCCATAATACAATAATTATAATGCTCCAGAACCGTTCTGTCGCCACACAGCACGCCTGGTCTAAATAGTACAAAAACTTTAAACTTTGCTTTTATACTGAAGAACGTTTTACTTTATTGGTAAGAGATATCCACCATAAATCTTATTGTGTTTATTGATTTATGATAATTATCTTAAAAAATAATTAATTTACAATTACATTTACAGATTGAAACTTTTCGTCATTTAAAAGACGAACATGGTCATAACATGTCTCACAACTTCAGACCTATTCAACCTTTACATGGAAGATTGATACGGATGGCCATTCAAGAAGGAGGAGAACATTATGATTTTAACAGCAACCGTTTACCTTTGAAACGTAGTTCTGCCACCAGAAATTCTTTCTCCTTTATTGTTTTTAGTATAATTTCCTACGTACTTGTACATTTGCGATGATCTCTGTGACATTAATGGATTCATTCCTATCAAGTATTATTTATTGTGATACTTTTGTTTTAAATGTAATTTTAAGTGATATTTAATTAAAACATTAATAATTATGCACATTGTTTGTTAATTGCCATAAATAAATGTGCAAAAAAGGGTATAATAAAAAATATGTAATAAATTATAAAAACTTTATTGATCACATACTTTGACAAATATCTAGTGACCTAACTCAATTACATTTATTTAACCGGCAGCAAATGATTTTCCCGCCCTAGGGCCGTAATGCATCACTTTCCAATTTATAGTACGAGCGGACAAACGGTTTTTAGAGTGGCAAAAAGGGTTATTATATCGCACATAATAGAATAAGAACTAAGAAGATACAAAATGAACATAACAGAAAATTCACTGGAGGGGAAAGGCAACACAATCATCTGCTCTGATAACGTAGAAAACAGTCAACTCAAGATAGTATAATACTATCCGTTAAAACTAGCAAATCAGGATATGATCTATAAAACTACAAGCAAAACAATTACCACTGCATATCTTGCAGGTTTACGCTCCCATCAGTACATGCAACGACGAAATAATTGAAAATTTTTATGGAATATTAGAAACAACTATGTATAACATCCCAAGCAGAGATTCTTAATCGTAGATAACAATCTAAGAAGCGTTTTAGGAAAATTTTGGATTGGAGGCGCAAAATGCAAAAAGCTAAAAACTAATAGACTTTTACGCAAGCAACTCTCTAACAATAGCACCAACACCATATATCAACAACACATTAGTCGGCTGTACACATGAATCTCTTCCACCAAAACCAATTTTTTTTTTTCAGATGCAAGGGCCAATATTTTAGATATTATGCTTATGTTACTACAGCTGTTTATGTTACTACAGCTGCTTTTTTTGATTTCTTATATTAGTAAGGTTACGGTGAAGAACTTTGGTAAGCAATTCAAAAATATGTGAAAGTGACCACTAATTTTGCTTAAAATTAAAAAAAAAACACTACAACATGTAGAAAATAAACAGGAAATCTAAATTTAAAAAATAACAGACACCCTACAGATTCTAAGATTCTAAAAAGAACAGAATTTTCTTTGTAACTTTCATATAAAACTCCAGTTTGGGCAGATAGTATAGATTTCTTATTGATAAACTTTGTCCTAGTCAATGCTATATATCGTGAACACCCTCTTCTGTTAAAATGGATGGTCTGTCATGTGATTTCTTCTACAGGTGCAGTTTTTTCTTTCAAACCAATAATTTGTGATTTCTGTATTGAAAAAAGATTTATTAAATTGATTTAAGCACTACTGAAGAGAACACAACTTGTCACTGTGCCATCTTTATTGATTGTTCCACTGCGATAATGAATCTTTACAATAAAAGCATTTTGTTCTTGTGTAAACATTATTGTAGATATAATTTAATCGTTCAATTCACAATCTTGTACAATTATTCAATTCAATAATAATTAACCATATAAACAGGACGACTAGATTTTTACAAGTAAAAAAAAGTAAAAGATGTCTTTAACCTTTCTACTCTTAAATCTTTAACTATTTTATTCTAAATCAGAAAAACCTGCACTCCAACAACTGGCTAATTATATTGGCGTTTATGATTCAAAAAGTTGTACTTTTAGGTCTCAACCCAGCATTTTTTATGTCATTATTTAAAAAACTATTAAAATCCAATGTTGAAACTAAAAAAAAACGCCAGATTTATCTAAGACAATAGATTTTTGTGAAATTTTTAGCAGGAGGTAAAAAAATTAATATGAAAATTTATGGCATTTCAAAATTTTAGGTCATCAATTTTGTTTCTAAGTTTTTGCAATTTTTCAAATAACGAGTTTTTTAAGTAAATCATTTGTTCAAAATAATTTCTTTAATCTAACATGTCAAAAATTACCAAATCTTAAATAGCTGCAAAAATACACGATTTAAGATGATCAACTGTAAAAAATACTTAATCTAAGATGTGAATATAAATTTCGCACTTTTAAACCGTTTTTTGCCGGACTTTGGTTCTATTTGAAAATGTTTTAGTATTTTGTGATAGAATTTTGCTATTTTTGAACAATTTATGGTGACATTTGGTACTTTCTGACAATGTTTTTATATTTTTTTTAACAAAATTTTAATATTTTATAGCTGGATATTGCTACTTTTCTTTTTTTAATAAATTTTGCACTTTAAACAGTTTATGGCTAAATTTAGTTAATTTATGTCGTATTTAGAGTTTTGCACTTTCTAACCGTTTGGTGCTTCCTGACAATACTTTAATACTTCATGGCCGGATTTTACAATTTTTCAGTTTTTTATAAAAGAATCTTGCACGTTTTAACAGTTTATAACCGGATTTTGTTGCTTTTCAACATTGAAATTTGCTGTTTTTGATATTTTATGAGTAGAATTTTGCAGTTTTCATTCCTGATGGTCAAATTTTAATGTTTTCTGACAATATTTTAATCGGATTAAAAGTTTTTACTTTGTATGAAAATTTATTTTTCTTAATCCGAATTTTGTTTTTAACGGCCGGATTTTTGAGATTATATTAAAATTTTACCTCTAAGGTAGTTGTTTTTAATTCTTTTTTGTCAAATTTTGTATTTTTAGCAGGATTTTAAAATTATAACTATATAAGCGGATTTCAACTTTGGCTTCATCGCTGCTTCTAAAAATAAATTGATAATCGATTTAAATTTTTACCAGTATATTTAAAAAGGACTAAACTATGATATGTCAAAGTCTTTTAGTCAAATAATAGTTAGAAAATAGCCGAAAAAACCCATCAAATATAGAAATAAATACGTTTTTCTGTATTTTTGAATGCATTTTGTTGCTATTTACAAATATAATTTCACAAAAAAAACTTTGAGATATCATGGTTCAATTCTTTTTAAATGTACTGGTAAAAAAATTAATCGATTATCAAATTATTTGTAAAAGCAGCGATGAAGCCAAAGTTGCCGTTTTTGTTAAAATATTACAAATCAAGGTAGCGGTCGGTATGCTCCTAAGCAGGGAGTATTTCCTGAGTGCTAATAATAATAATAATAATAATAATATTTATTTGTGTCAGGAACAATATAGTTTTACACACGTCAGGTACATATAAGTTTACATATTATACAACAAAACATAAATTAGACAATGTATATAAAATATAATAAAATTAAAAGTGAACTAGCAGGATTTAATCGTATAAAATAACAATTACATTAAAATTACCTATCTACAAAAATTTGAGTTAATAACACTAACTACAAATTAATGTACATATATACATACATATTAAAAAAGTAAAAGGTACATAGAGATTAAAATGCAAACTAGCAACTGCTGAAAACAGTCATACATTAAACCTATACACAAGTCTGGTAATCGTACCAATCAATAATTTTAAAATCGTTTGAAAATAAATTACAAACCAATGCTGTTTATAGAGTCAATCATAATATTTTAATTGCTAAACTGAATTATTTACGATTTAATAGTTCTGTAGTAAGTTGGTTACAAAGTTTTTTTAACCGGAAGAACTCAATGTGTTAAAATAAATAATTATTTGTCTAAGCCATTAAATGTTGTTTCGGGTGTAGCACGAGGAACACATATTGGTCCAATTTTGTTTTTATTGTTTATGCAGATGATTTGAAGCTATTTCGAAGTATAAAAACAAAAATTGACTATGACCTTTTACAACAGGATTTAAATCGCTTAAACGATTAGTGCATGTCTAACAATTTGAGGTTAAATATTAAGAAATGCATTTCAATTTCATTTTACAGAATTAATTCAGTAATTTAATATACCAAATTGACAATGTATCAATACAATCCGTAGAAAAAATAAAAGATGCTCGGATTTGTTAACCGTTTATCATGTGATTTAAATCCAAGTGCTTATGTAGTTTTATATAAATCATTAATTAGATCAGTTTTAGAATATAATTGTGTAGTTTAGTCACCATATCAAGTAGACACCATAAATAAAATTGAGAAAATTCAATATAAATTTTAGTCTAGTCAACACAAATATGCATCGGGATCATGCTGCTGAATTATTTAATGTTAGTCCTCTGAAAGATTGCCTTGCAGTTTTTGATTTAAACATTATTTATAAATTAATACATGGTAAAATATATTGTCCTTTTTATTGGGAAATTTTTTAATTTCAATCAACAAAGTTACACACGACAATCAAGTGTTTTTAAGTGCGAATTACATAAGACGAATGACTTTTACTACAGTACAATATCTAGATGTATGAGGCTTTGTAATGATCATTAAAATCATAACAATTTTGACATATTTTCACCATTATTCAGTAAGTTTCAAAGTATATGTCGTGCAATAAACTTTTGAAATGAAATAAAATATTTATGTACTTTATGTTATTTTTTGTACTTTGCTTTGTAACACCATATACAATGTATATTTATTTATTTATATATTTTTTTGTATGAAAAGGCGGCATACGCCGTAAATAAACTTATTATTGTTATTATTATAAAGTTGGATTATGTCTTTAATATTAAAAACAAACTAAAAAGTGCAGCTGGGAAAAGTTTTAAAGTTACGCTGATATACACTCAAACCCACTCTTTTCAAGTTATTAATTTTCTTTTTCACACCCACACTTTGTTGGTACAACCCCTAAATGTATGTTTAGATATTTCTAATTTTTCACATTTCATAAATAGAGTTTTGCACTTTTTGACCTTTTATCGCCGGTTTTTTTTTTAATACTTTTATACTTTTGCCAAATATTTCTATTTTTCATTGTGTGAATAGAATTTTGCACTTATCAACAGCATCTGGCCGGGTTTTGCTATTTTTTTACATTTCATGAATAGAATTTTGTGCCTTTTGATTGTTATTTTGCGATTTTTGACAATTCATAAAAAACAATTTTATTTTTGATGCTATCTGATCATGTTTTGATATTTCATAGCCAAATTTTAACATTTTATGAATTGATTTTTGCACATTTCAACAGATTATGACCAAATGTGTATAGTTTTAACATTTTATAAATAAAAATTTGCACTTCTTAGCAGATTAAAGTTTTTTTTGGAATATTCTCTTACTTCTCGTAAATAAAATTTTGCATATGTTGACAATTTATGGCCGGATTTGGTTATTAGTGACATTTAATAGATAGAATTTTGCACTTTTTAACAGAATATGATCAAATATTAGTATTTTTGTTGTTTCATGAAAAAAAGTTGCTTTTTTAACAGTTTCTGGAAAATTTTGCTATTTTTGATTTCATGAACAAAATTTTGTATGACAAATTTTGATTTTTTTTATCAATATGTTGATACTTCTTGACCAGATTTTGCGTTTTAAAAAACAAATTGCACTTTTCAAAGGTTATGGCCAAATTTTGCAGTTTTTTTAAATTTTATAAATAAATTTTTAAACATTTTAACAGTTTAGGGCCATATTTTAATGCTTTCTGACAATATTTTAATACTACATGGTCGGACTTTGTAGTTTTTTAAATAAAATTTTGCACTTCTTAACAGGTTTTGCTGTTTTTAACATTTTATGAATAGAATATTTGCTTTTTTCAATAATTTATTGACGTTTTTTAGAAAAATATTTTGTTATTTTTCACTTTTTAGTAATAGAGTCTTGCACTTATTAAAAGTTTATGACCAGATTATGTTACTTTCTAACAATATTTTCATGTTTAAAGGCTTAATTTTGATATTTTTAAATAGTACTGAATAGAATTTTACACTTTTCAACAGTTTGTGATTGGATTTTGGTGCTTTCTGACAATATTTTAATGTTTAGACAGAATTTTGTTATTTTTAACATTTTATAAAAAAAATTACACTTTTTGTTTTTGTTCACATTCTTTTTGAAAACATTTTAATATTTCATAACAGCATTTTGTTATTTTTGATTTTATATGAATAAAATTTGAGAAGTACTTAAATTTTAATAATAAGATAAAAAAAATGACACATTTGTGTACACTTTTTTCTAAAACCGTCTTAATAACGGCGTACAACTAAAATAGATGGCGGTAATCCTAATTAATATTAATAATTAATCAATTGGAAAATAACTTGCCCTGCAAAGACAGACAAAACACATTGTCTAATACCGTTTTAACTATTGAAAGTGTCAATATAAACTAGACACAACAGTTTAGAAACCGAATAAACAGTTTAGCAGTAGATTAGACACGTTGTTGGCAAGGCTTTTGGTTTTGAAGACCTCATTTATACTTTATAAACAACCAAATTTATAATTTAAAAGCCGGATTAACAGTTTATCAGTTTAGTTTAACATATTAGTCAGCGGATTTATAATTTAAATGCCAAATTTATTATTTACTAGATACATTTAACACTTTAATGATCGGTTTTACACTTTCAAAGACGGATTTTTAGTTTTAACGGCCGGATTTATAACTTAAAAACTGGATTATTAGTTTGGCAGTAAATTTTAACACGTTAGCGGTTTTCAGTTTTAAAAACCGAATTTACAATTTTAAGAACCGGATATTGAGTTTGGCAGTGAAATTTTACACTTTTAAAGCTACAAATACTTTTTCTTTAATAATAAATAAACGTACTCTAAGTTTTTTTTATTAAAACCAAATATTGTTATGTGAATTTCTAGTTCTAAAAGCCAAGTTTAGAAAATGTTGGATTTAAAACTTGGAGGCTGGATTATTACTTTGCCAGTAATATTTAATACGTTTATAGCCGAAATTACATTTTAAAGGCCGCATTTACATTTTATAAAACTAAATTGTCAGTTTAATGGCCGGATTTATAATTCAAAGACCAAATTAACAGTTTGACAGTAATGTTTAACACTTTGAAGGCCGTATTTACAGTTTTAAAAGCTAAATTTATGATTTGAACAAATTGATGACCGGATTTTTATTTTTGTATTCTGCAGTTACATTTTTCAACGCTGGATTAACAGTTTGGCTAATTTAACAAAAACATAAATTTTTTAAAAGCTGGATTTATAATTTAAAAGTCGGATTAACAATTTTGCAGTAAAATTTAACAAGTTGATGACCAAGTATTTTTTCTCGCTCAATTGAAAAGAGAGTATATTTTTTGTTATTTTGAATTAAACAGAGTAAGGAGTATTCTAACTTCCAAAAGTGTATATGTTACTAAAAAAGAGTATGTCTGGTCAGCTTGGTATAAAAACATATATTTGCTTTTTTTGATAATAATTATTTAGCTAATTAAAAAATACAAACAATATATTTAACTTTATTAATTTATTCATATATTATATGTATAATCATTAAAATTGTTTTAAATTAATGTATCATAGTGTATTGTGTACTTTGTATTTATTTTAATTGTTTATAATTACATTAATTATGACAAAAAAAATGTGTTATCCTTATGGTGATAGTCATGGGCAGCCTAAGATTTTTTTTTAATATTTACAAAAGTGTATTTGTGCTTACCTACATCGTAAACCTCGGAATTTCTCGTTCACACTGTATAAATCATTATTGCGAAATTATACTCGTGTGGCACTATTTATTATTATACTATTTATTATTATATATAATTTTCGATAAAACTTTAAAAGTTTGTAAAATGATCAAATATGATTGTGTATATTTAAATGCTTCATTATGTTTATTTATGAAGCGATGAAGCGATAGATTAATATAAATATTATTCTAATATAATGGGTAGATAATAGAGATTCCGCGTCCAATCGTGATTTACACCTCTTATTACGTGCTGCTACCTTGTTACGTTCGCAGTACTATGCAATGTGCATAGCGCCTAGTGAACAACGCTACGAATAATAAATAAATAATAAATAGTATCATCGGCAAGAGAGGCGCCATCCATGATCACGTCATTAAAATTATTATTAAATTATATTTAATTTTTTATTTAGCTTCTTAAACTTGAATTTTAATTAAAAAATATACAAACTGTACAAATTTATATAACATGTTACATGTACATGTTATATATATACCTTTGTCATAAAACAAGAAAACATAAAATTAATGTGAGCCTAATGATCAGAAGAAAATATATTTATAACAATAAATTTTTAAATTATGAATTGGGTTTATACAGCTAAGTGCCGCCTTCCCACTCCCACACGCCATTCCTGTCTTTGCGGTGCATCCGCTGCTTCTAGCCCTCTCGCTCTCATCGCATCTCGAATCTTTTGGGTCTTCCCCTTTTCCTTCTTCCTGGCGGTTGCCATTTCCATACTCTTTGGGGCCATCTATCATCCGAAGAACATGACCGAACTACTTCAGGCTTTTTATTTACACTCTTTTCACTAGTGTTAGTTCAGCTTCCATTATGCGGTAATTTCCTCATTTCTTACTTTTTCTATTTTTGACTTTCTGGCGCTTCTTCTTAGGTAGTCCATTTCTACAGTATTTATGCGTCGCTTATGTCGCTTATCTTAGGCTCCCAGTATCCATACTTCTGCCCCATATGACACCACTGTATCTACCATTGCGCGTCCTATCAGTTTCTTTACTTCTTTTGTTATGCATTTGTCCTACCAAATCCAGTTTAGACAGCCAACCACTTTTTTCCCTTTTCTATCTTGTTCCTAACTTCCTCTTTTGCTATTTTATTTTTACTAATTGTACACCCCAAATATTTAATGATCGTCAATAATTATTTGGAAGTTTGCATCAGTTCCAGTCACTAGATATTCCGTTTTATTGAAGTTTATGCTTAGTCCCCATTTGGTATATGTTGCATGCAGTCTTCTAAGCATAAATTCTAAATCATAATTGTCTTGTGCTATTACAACCTGATCGTCGGCAAAACTTAGTGTAAAGATGCATTTGTCCCTTATAGGTACACCCATAAACCCGCAGCTGATTTTCCATTCTTTAAGGCATGCCTCCAGATATATGTTAAAGAGGATTAGAGAAAGAGGGCATCCTTGTCTTAAGCCCTTAGAGGAAACTATTTTTGCAGTGTCAGCTCCTACTTTGATTACTGATTTATTGTCTCTGTGCAGTTCTTTTATCAATTTAATCAGTAAACCTTCTACCTCTATATCTTTAAGAGCTTTCCACATTTTACTTCTTGGTACCGAATCGTATGCCTTTTCTAGGTCGATAAAAGCTAAATGTGTGTCTTCACTAGTGCTATTTCTTTTTGTTATAATTTGCTGTAGAGTAAAGAGATTATTGCTACATTTTTAAATAAATGTGTTAAAAACTGAGTATATTTTAGATTTTATAAAAAGTACCGAACGTCCGGAGTTTTAATTTATAAATTGGTTTTTAATTTTTTGCTCAGTCCTTTTGACCTTAGCTGCCCACCACGCTTCGGCTACCCAAAGCTATTGCACATCTATTTTTCGTAATACTCAACTAATCGAGTCGACTAAAGTATTTCGTAATCGCCACTATACTGTATTTGCTACTAACCAATATACCACAAATGCAATCATTGCTCAGTCTTATTGTATCGAGCACGCTTCTACTATACCAAATAAACTAGTATTACTAATAGTATTAGCAACTTTTGCTTTGTAAGCCAGTATATCGTTGCTCGTTCACTACCATTAAGAGGTAAGGCAATTCATCAGAAAATCAGGACATTACATCCAGGGCATTGGTTATAATAAAACATTTCTTAAACAAATCTTCCCAATAAGACTATTTTTGCAATAGATGTTTTTTACAGTTGATTGTTCTGATATTGAGAAGCATTATTGCCAAATTTCATCAAATTTTAATGCGTGATTTTGAAGTTGTTTAATTTTTTTAATTTTTATATATTACAAACAAGGTTACTTACTACCCAACGGATTGTTATGTACTTTATACAAGTGGTAGTACTGATATTTGTAAGCATTGTTGATAAATTTGATCAAAATCCAATAGGCGTCTGGTTTGGTGTTCTTTGGCTACCCGCCCAAATGTTTGTGATTTAATTGTTTCATCACAAACGGTTGGCCAAAAAATGACAGATGCGACAGATTTGTTATTTCAAGGATAAAAACTGCTATGTTTCTACTACAAAAAACACAGAAACTGATTTAAACATAGTGTCAACCTTTTTTTATCTAACGAGGTCAAAATAATAATACAAAATTGCTTTAAAAGAATTTTTAAATCTTTCAGTAAATTAATCCTTAGATTAATTAATAAAACATTAACGTATAACTTATTATAAAAGGTTTTCCAATAAAAAGTTTCATTTTATTTGGGCAGCTGTCAATTTTAAAGCTATTATCTTTTGACATTTGACAAGTAAAAACTATGCCATTATTAAAAATGGAACAATCACTTTTCAACAACGCATTGAAATTATTAAAATTTACTACAAAAATGGTGAAAATTTTTCAGTCACAGTTCGCAAAACTAAAGCACTTTATGGTCGTTGTAAAGCACCTTTCGGCCGGCAATAGTAAACCTGGTAGAAAAATTTAAGCTGTTAGGACAAGTTTGTGATGTAAAAAAAGAATACATGAGAATATTGCTGATGTAGACCGTAGTGTTGAAATAAAACCAGGTTTGACGATTCCTCGTTGATCTTTGGAATTAGACATTCCACAAACGACATTACACCGTAAGTTTAGATTGCACCCTTTTTTTTTTTAAATGAGGCTGGTGCAACTGTTACGGTAAATGGATGGCACTACCGAGCTATGATTAATCATTTTTTATGGTCAGTATTAGAAGATATTGATGTGGACGACGTTTATTTTCAGCAAGACGGCGCTACGTGCCACACAAGCAACAAAACAATTGCAATTTTTCAAGAAAAGTTTTCTGATCGTGTTATTTCTCGAAAAGGTGATCACAATTGGCGACCGAGATCTTGTGATTTAATACGCCGTTCTCAACAGCTTGGTTTATCGCTGAGAACGTA
The DNA here is from genome assembly GCA_963932245.1 of Tachinus rufipes. Classification (NCBI taxonomy): domain Eukaryota; kingdom Metazoa; phylum Arthropoda; class Insecta; order Coleoptera; family Staphylinidae; genus Tachinus; species Tachinus rufipes. The sequence goes on from OZ010749.1 coordinate 61,233,614, forward strand.
CAAAATGACTGTGATGAATCAATTCGGCGCCGTTCTCAACAGCTTGGTTTATCGTATGGAACAACTTGGCGTATTTTACGTAAAAATCTTAATTTAAAAACATACAAAATTTAACTAGTGATAAACTCACCGTCACCGTTTCAGTCTTTGGGCTCTTGAAAAACTTGAAGATTCATTGTTTTCGACTAAAATTTTGTTTTACAATACAGCTCATTTTTTGTCAGTATGCAAAATTGCCATATTTGGGCTGAAGAGCAACCAGAAGAAATTCAAGAGCTGCCACGGTTTGGTGTGGTTTATTTAATGATGGAATCATCGGTCCAGTTTTCTTCAATGAGGTCGTTTGAAACGTAACTGTAAAATTGCGCAATGGTAACGAACTATTTGCTGCCTAAAATTGAAACCTGCAACCTCGACGACATTTCGTGAAACCATAGCTTTATTGCGAGAACAATTTGGTAAAAAGTTAATTTCACGTTCCAAACAGGTGAATCAGCCGCCTTGATCATGTGATATTAGACCTCTACTTTGGGGCTATGTAAGTACAAAGTCTACATGGATAAGCCGGCTACAATTAAGGAATTAGAAGCCAACATTACTTCTTCATTCGCAAAATAACACTTAAAATGCTCGAACGCGTTATCAATAACTGGAGCTATAGAATGGACTATGCTAGCCGCAATTACGGCCAACATTTAAAAGAAATAATCTTTAAAAGATAAATATTAAAAATGATTCTTTTGTATGGTAACAAAGTTTACTCAATAAAATTAAGTTTTTAAAAGTATTTCTAAATGGATCACTCTTTATAAGGTAATTCAATAACATTATTTAAATTTTTTTGCCAAAAATGTATTTTGAGTTGACAATTACTATTGTATTACACCTGATTCTTGGCGACACTAAATTGATAGCGGTGAGGTTGACATTTTGTTGTTTATTTTCGAGAGCAACAAGTACCGCTTCAAAAAAGCGGTTCGCTTACGCATTCCTGTACAAACTCCATATTCCTGTACGCACTTCATGTTTTTGACACGTTAGCAGTAACAATAAAGCAGTGGACACCACAGCATTGCGCATACTCTGTAAAATTGTTTTATCAAAACGGTAGTTTTGACGTGCAGGCACGTCGTGTTTTTTGCATACAGTTTTAAATTAATCAAAATTGTCCGGTGGCGTCTATCTGTGTGATAAAAAAATTGGGTTAAAAACTTAAAAAAAAGTGCGCTTTACTAGTGTAAAGAGCACATTACATGCATATGACTGTCAGCCCTAACTGGCCAGTGTAAGCTTAAAAATCTTTTAGAGTTATTGTGCAACGCAACCCCAAGGCTTTAACAGCCAGTGCACAGTGTTATCAGACAACCCCAAGAAGCAAATAACAATCTTTTACAGCCTTTCAAGTATGCTACAGCTATCAAGTACTGCCATTGTACTTTATATTACACACATCTAAGGCCTCCTCAGCCTATAGGTGAATAACCTCTAACCACTAAATTACATTTTTAAAAACTCTCTTATCCACTGTGTAGTTAAATCTATTTTTCTTAGAACTCGTAAAGTAAATTCACAACTTTACAAGTTCATTACTTATTTACTCTTAATACAACCTTAAACGCTCTACCTGCATGCAAATAACAATGTATATGGTATATTAACAATTATAAATAATTTTAACAAAACTACAGTTAACCCAAAAGGACAATTTTTCAACAAGACGGAACAATCTAATACTTGGCAAAAGTAATTTCTAAAAATGGGGATATTGCATAGTGTTACCGGTTCCATCTCCGGTAAAGTTGAAACCAATAGCCAAGCTTGGTATTGTGCCGTAAGTATCCATCATTAGACTTTATCCTCTTCTCCATCACGCATTCATCCAAGTTAGCACGTTGGTTGTGCACGTGTTTTAATAGAAGTCTAGACTTGTCTAGCGTTTGACCTTAAAGAAAAGATCTAACCTCGTTGGTCGCACGCGTGGCATGGTCACGCTTACAAGCAGGAGGGTGCTGTGCTTGTGCCTGTGATGGCGTGTGCAATGCCTCGAGTGTAGATGTTATTATTGTTTGGAGAGAAAGGTGAGTAAGATGAAGGATGTTAGGAAAGTTAGGGGTTGCCAGGATTGGTGGAGCGTTGTAGTCGTCGTAGGTGTTTGCTGGGAGATAAAGGAAGACTGCTTAAATGTAAGCGGAGGCCTCTTCGGAGATGTTGGCTATGCAGCCTCTGGTGCGCCATCTGGATAGTTGTAGCTTAGTCGGATGTGATACCAAAGTAGAAACGAAGGTTTTGCATAGGTTCCAGGTGCAGCCAATCAGCACCTAAGCCTACGGGCAGCTACACTATTAAATAAAAGGAGCAAAGTTTTGGCCGCGGAAGCCAGTCAGTCAGTAAAAACCAAAAAGACAACTCCGCACACTTACGGGAAACAAATTCCAGTGAAAACGGAAGTCCAGACCACGTGACGCAACAAGTGAAACACCTAAAATTCAACATCAAGTAAAACACTTAAGTGCAACAATGAGTGATAGTAAATACAGTGAGATGAACTCGGAAGAATCCAACATCAACAGAAGACCTGTTGACAACCCCCGCACAACTGTGGACACCTCCAAAACCTTTAGCCATGTCTCCTGCGGACGCCTTTCCGGCGTCATTGCAAGCGGCGCCGGGAACGCAAACACATGCGGCCTCCGGTAACCTCTCACGCAAGAATCTCTTTTGCGAGGTTACCCAGACCAATTCCCAATACCTCGACGTTTAGTCTGGTGAGACACGCCAGACGGCCTGTCGCCCGGAAATCCATTCCGGCAGGTTATAGAAGCCCCGGTCAGACAACACGCCGGGCACAACACAGACCAAGACGGTGAACCGCTCGCGGGCGGAAATTCCTCGGCCGGAAACAACGCCAGCACGACATTGCAAAACATGCATTATATGTTACTAACAATGCAAAAAAGCAGTGTTACCGCAAGTGGGTGGAACCACGCTCTACCAATAGCGGAACACATTGTCTCCTTCTTTCTTTTCTGTCGACCGGACTAGCACTAGCAACTAGCGGCTAGCACATAGACTGGAGATTCCGTCTGCTACCACCACCAGAGCCACCACCGTCCTAAGCTGCAATTTCCTCTACGACAACCAAGGTGACGCCAAGCATCATAGTCATCAGTTTGACCCCTGGAGATTCCGGGGCGAACAACAACAACTACTCTATGCTTGCACACACCGCCAAAGTTTCTGGACAGCCACTGTTAGTCGCTTTATGCGCCATCACGTCGTGTCAAAATAAAGCATTACAAAAAACACGGAGTGTAGGAATAAATATTTTTTGCAGCTCAAAAAATAAAAATTATTTTTTTACTACTAAATTAAATTTTAATACATATATATTCCTAGCTGTAACAAGTTCATATGTTGTTTTTATAAATAAACGCAAGTGTATTTTTTTCATTTTACAATAATAATGAAATATATCAAAATTTATTTTGTTAAAGCAACATTTATATTATGTTAAATAACCCTCGTAGTATGACAAAAGTAAAACTAACATTACCCTCGTAGTTCTAACTATTTTTAGGCAACCAAATATACATACGTAAGACGAAAGGAATTATCTTTCATTGGGTATTTATTTTACAAGTAAAAGTTTATGAATGAAGAGGTCCTATCTTAATTTCAGAAAAGGAATTAGCTTCAAATTAAATCAGTTCTTTACAATCTATAAATTTAAAACAATCGTATATATAATATAAATTTATTTAAAAATACAGTTTAATATTACAATAAATCTTTAATTAATTAGAACACAGTTATTGTGAAAAATCTTGTGGTATCCAAGTTTTATAACCATCTCAACGTATTAACTTTGTCCCTGCATTAACAAGAACCGATAAATCTTCCTGTCCCTGTTTCAAACGATCTCTGATCAACTCGGCAATAGCTTTTTGAGTTCGCCTTTCCAATTTCTCCAACTTTTTAGAAACGTCCCTCTTTAAATCCCAATCAGGTTTTCTTGGAGCCAAATTAGTTATATCCAACTCATCAATTACCGTATCAGCATTAGCCGCTTCCAATTGGTCTTTGATATCTTCTTGTATATCCTCCGGTTGGGCAAGAGGAAGAAGATTTGATTTTAATTCATCATGTTCAGGTTGATAACTTCGAAATATTGGTCTAAAACAATTTGAAATGAATTATTATTACTAGTTAGATATATTTATATTATTTACTTTGGTAATTGAAGAGATTCTTTGTTTTCTTCTCCTTCTTTGTTTTCTTCTCCTTCTTTGTTTTCTGTTTTCTCATTTTCAGATTCCTTTTTTCTCTTAAGGGATTTCAATCGTTCTTTACGCTTTAAAGCTGCTTCTTCCAGTCGACCTGGCTCATCCATTAGTTTTACCATCACACAGAATGAAAATCCATAAACATAACCAAAGAGTACTCTTGTTTGACACTGACATCTAAGTTAGACAACCTTTTTAACACTATTACAGAAAAATCAATACTTAGAACAAACAGAGGCATCTGTATATAAACATCGGAAGCTGTTATTTAATGTAAATGATTAGGCAACCTAAATAACATCAACATGGGTTGCCCATAGCTTAATTAAAAAAGGAAATAAGTTATCAAAGGAAGTTGAAGCAGGTTTTATAATAAATATTTAGAAAATGTTAAATTAAATTTATAAAAGTAATAAATACAATCACATTTATTTAAACACATCTTTCTTTGTCATAATTTTTACCACTATTTTTACCGGTATAGACTAACAACATAGACAATATATTTCCAAACAAATTTCCAATCAATGCACCAACACAACAAGGTATCGGCCAAGCCTGCCAAGCTTTATTACTATCTAAAGGTATAACTACAGTAGCCAACCATGCTCCAAGCAATGTAAACTGAACATTTCTAGATATAAATTGTGACATTGTTAAGCCATAATCAAACCTCAATAAATTTCCAAGCACAATAATACTTAATTTACAACCTAAATGTAATAAACACTGTCCTGTTGTAAGGGTTGTTAATAATATTCCAAACATTAACGTTTCTTCATGTTGGCTTAATACAGGTGCACCGAACAATATTGGAATTATGAAATAGATTAATATTGATGATAGTATAATAAATATACTGTTTAAGCTATGGCAGTTTCTTCTATTTACATCCGCTTTTAGACTTAATCTTTGGTTAATTGAATATTTTATTATTTCGGTGATTATTAATATGATTGATATATATATTGCCTTTATTTTTCCAATTTCATAGATTTGATTGAAAGTTAATAAGGTAAAGAGCAGTATTGGAATATAAATGCAAGTAAAAAATCCATTAGTTATTATTAATTTTGTTGATATTGTGCCTTCAAATATTGCTCCCATCGTACACTGAAAATTATAATTAAATATAATTAATCAAATTTAATATAATAAAAATAGCAAACATACCTGAGAAAATTTTACACCTATTTAGATAATGTAATCTTTTTATATCTCTAATTAAATTTGATTAATATCCACTGAAAGTCTGTCAATAAATACATAACCAAAAAAAAAATATTAAGAATTAATGGTTGGTGCCGTTGGTGGTTTATAATATAAAGGTAACATTATGAATAAATTATAATTTATTTACTTTATTTGGATCTATTTCGTAGATAATAGTGATAACAGCCATTACTATTCAGGGTTACCTCACTTTAAAACTGGTGCGTCAACACAATGAACACAAGTCCACAACAAACAAAAAAACAAAATGAGAATTCTTGCTTGATATATGTACTGAGACTTGAGGTAATGACAATTGGCAATGGCGTCCGCAAAAAAATTCCTGTAGGGAGGTCTTTCTGAAACCTGGAAAAATAAATAACCCAACATAATTTGATTGAAATTACGGTTTCTTATGTTTTATACAAAAAGCAAATAAACCGCAACAAAGTAGAAATTGGAATCGATACGAAACCGATCTCGGAACCAAATCGTCTTTTTTAATTTAAATGTTATTACAATTAATGTTAACTAAAAACCATACATTTCATGAAAATATATTTAAATATAATCACTTAATATTTTGTTTGCTACGACTACTATAACTGCTATACGGAGGAATTTGCTACCCAACGACAGCTTCTAAGCAGATACTGTGCCAGGTGTTTGGCAATAACAAATAACTCTGAACTTAGAGCAACTTTTAGTTCAAAGCTCTCCCTACCCACAACAAAAATAAACCACCACCGAAAATTCCCACTGTAGACGAAAAACTGTGCCAACAGCACTGAACCCCGGCCAAGAGCTTCTAGATGAGTTTGGCAGAGACTCCTACAGCGCATTTCTTAAGTCTTGGACATAACCAGTGCGGTTTTGGTTTCAAGTCTTGATCAAACAAAATGATGAGAAAATGTATTTATAAGCGATTCTAAAAAAATGTAAAGTGGGACCCGCGGAACATCTAAAAACTTGGTCTTTGGACAGACAAAAAATTGCTCTTTAAAGTTTGCGCCGCTATACAAATCCGGATTTGCTCAAAGAAACGACAAATCCGGTCTAATCTGAGAACCGGAAACAAAGCGTTATTTGGCAATACTGCTCAAGCTGAGCACTTTTTATGTACAACCCGTTCTATTTTCTTATCAAACTCTTAGCCGGTGAAAGAATTTTGAAAATCTTAAAACAGGTGCTGACACAAATCACTAAGGTAATCAACTAAAGGTATTTCTGTGTTTTACTCAAAGAGTTCTATAACTAAAGATTTCAAGCCAGCGTTTTGCTGAACAATCTCAGTAACTCCGTTCTTGTCGCACACTCTAGCCTCCTTTTCCTTCTTTCTATTAGTGATAGAGCGGCTCTTTTCTCTTCTCGCGTACGGCGTTACGATGTACAACTGAGAGAAACATCATGGACAAAGACGGAGATACTGAGAGTGTACGCTGCTTATATATTGTTTAAACGGCAGCTTGGAATCTGAAGTTATAGAATTCTTTGCTTTTACTCTAGTGTTGCCGACTAGCCCTGCGGTAGTTGCCTAGAAGCGTTGATCTGTGTGTTGAGTCGGTATGTCTCTTTGTTTCTGGGTTCCAACTTGTTGGACTTAACTTCAAGTCCGCAATAGCTATTGTTTCTATATTGTCTAGCTGTACAAATTTTCTTGGATAATGATCAATGTTCGTTTGGATGGTCGTTTGGAAACAATGTTGCTCTTCTAAGAATAGGAGAAGTCCAAGTCCGGAAGTGGCGCAACTGATCTCGTAATAGGTTTGCGGGTGATAGAAGTGCATTTTAATCGTAATTAAAAATTTCGACGTATTTACACTACTACCTCAACACTGCAGTATAACCCCTAGCTCTTCTTGGAAACTGTACAACAACTACACCCTGTGCTTGCACACCCCGCCAGGTTTGCAAGACGGCCACCACGCCAATCCAACAAAACCGTAGTTCTAGTGGACCGGCACGCTGTGTGTGTGCGTGTGTGTGTGTGATATTTGCGTTCTGAGTAAATGCTTGTGTAAAAACTTGTAGTATGCAAAACCACAATACTACAGCATCCGACGCTCTGCAAAACCACCTCAGAACAAGCCCTAGACATAAACTAGATGCTTTAGTCGGCAATCACAGAGTTCAGCCGGTGACAAATAGTGCCCAACGAAGGGCAAATAAGAACATAGTGTCTTTACAGTCCCGTAAACAACAACCAAAGAGAAAAAAAGAAAAAAAAAAAAATACGGTACAAATATCTTGGAGGATGATAGCACAACTAGTCATCCGAGTAACCACCACACCAAAGTCCCTAACTAGGTCAAGAACCCAGTCGACCAAAACGCTGTGAACCATGTTAGCAAACCTTTTCCGAACAAACCGCAGACGAAAGCATCCGATTGTCAATAGCAACACCAGATGGAGCAGACTCTGGTTACTGCTTTGACGATTACGGAAAGGCCAATAAGCGCTATACACATCTATTATAATAAAAAAATATGGAGGCACTACCTCGACAACCATTCTGATATGACGGGACACCCAAACATACCACCGATTGCAACACAATAAAATAAGTCATGGAGAAAGCAACCCACATACGGACAAAACCCGTGAATAATACGTCTGCAAACGGCAAACAAAATTTAGAATCCTTACAAATTTTGGAGAGGCCGTGCAATACTTGACAAAGCAAATGCACTGGCAGCTAACGCAAGACAAGTTATAATATGCTAGCGTCAACAGTAAATGCGTACCGGAACTTGTCAAACTACAACAGATAACGGTTATAGAAGTAAAAATTGCCAAAGAAATGGAGGAAGAGTACTCCAAAGAAGTGTTACACTTTCGCACTACTCTCTAAACAATCACCAACATTATTATTATTAATGTTCTGTTTTGCCATTCTTTGCACTATCATATCTTATCTTATCTCTGTGCATTCAACTGTTGCCTTTTTGTTAAATAAAATCAGTTGTTTCCTTTGTTTATTGTTTCTGGGCTTAAACATATTTTGTGCTCAAAATGCAAAAACAGATGCTCTGGCTTACTTGTCACGGTCTAGTTATCGTCGGAGGCGGTTGTTGATAGCGGTTCTTCAGCTGGTGGTATGCCTGAGAAGATTTGTTAGTAATAATGGGGTTAGTGCTTGTTTGGACTTTTCTGTTTGAGAAATGCTTCAGGAAGTGAAACGACGCTTCTGAGGATTGCCCGTCCAAGAAACTACGTCTTGAAAATGGGGTCAGTTTTTAGATTTTTGGCGTATCAGCCTAAGAAGACTATTAACGGAAAATGGGGACAGGGTACCACAAAATGTTGACGGAGGTCGTCGTAGAAGTTTTTCCGGTTGCTTCCAGGATTAAACTATCTTCATCGCAATCAATAAATGCAGCTCAATAGAGTTAGATACGGCAAGATCTTAGCGGAAGTCATTTAAGATACCCTCCAAGCGATTGGTCATCCTGGTTCAAATGACTTGGTCAGTAAATACATCTCAGCCGTGTCTATCCTAGGCTTAGACCATTTACACATATAGACACGCCGTCTGGCGACACAGCGTACCCAACAAGATCGGGGAGTGTGACGTAACGCGTGGGTAAAAACGCATAGATAGATATAGCTGTATTAGGCTTGTTATTGAAAGCGTGAATGAAATAACTTATTTAATCATTCAAATTTAAATATTGATAAAACCTTTAATTGACTATGACTAACTAATTACTCTGTAATTAATTAATATTGTTTATTTTACACAATATTGATTATTTGATAAACAAATTAAAATATATATATAATTTTACTTTTTTACCTTATTCTTAATCTTATTCAAAAATTAAATTAAAGCATTACATACAAATTTATTCTATCGAAATAAATAATTATTACAAAATAAAAAATAATTTTATTAGTTTATAAATTTAACATAATATATAATATTATATATAAAGCTTCAAGTAGGTCACGTGATAAAATAAATATTTAACAAATATTGTTTGTATAACACAATATTACAGTTTGTGTAACAAATAAGAATATTAAAAGTAAAAATCAGATAATAATTTTGACAGACATATTTACTGTCTCTTAAAAAAATTGTTTTTAATTTACTACTTACTCTGTTCGAATTTTTATACTGTTATAATACTACATAATATTTGTTGCTTTTATTCTTGCTTCAAATTAATTGATTATTAGTTTTTATTCAAATAATCACTGTAATATGCAATACTTATTGAATGATAATTATAATTACAAATATAAATTGTGTCAATTAAAATAACTTTACAAGTTTAAATTATTATCTTATGTTCAACATTATTTAATTAAATCAATCAATAAACATATAAAAACAAACAATAATAATAACATCAAAAGATAAATTTATGGTTTATCGTATCAAAGTTATCTTATAATTGATTTAATTAATAGCAAAATAAATACTTACAAGTGAAATAATATATCAGACCCATCGTTCTACAAAATTATATGCACAGCATGATTGCATGATTAAAAATTGTAAAATGAAACGGCTAGATTTAAGATTTAAACCTTATTGTACCTGTAACGGCATTCACATTCTGCTGGCCATTCCCACGCTACACGTCATGCACTTGCTTGGTGTTGGCTTCCCTTCTACGCAAGTGAGATATACTACAGGGCGTGTCTATAAGTGTTTATGGTCTAAGATCCTAGGTCATGTTATGTTAGTAGAAGCAAAGTTAATGTTGTAGCTTTGAATTTTACAGAGAAACTGGTGTTCCGGCTCTTGTCACGTGGCTGAACTTAGCTACGGCTACGGATTCGTTTAAGATACACATTTGTGAATCCGCGCTCTCACTCAAGCATCGCCCAGCTAAATCATTAACATGCGTACCAGTATTGGAATTTAGCGGCGCTCTTATATTTGTTTTAGATCAATATAAAACTTAATAATTTAAACAAATTGCTCTGTTGTTTAACTAAATAGTATTATTTAGCAATAATTAAATAAATAATAAATTTAAAACAACTGCGTTGTCAACAAAATATGTAGATATAAATGGGTGTTATTAAATTATAAATATAACATTAAAACAGCGTTCAATATTTTTACATAAAAAATAATTTGTAGCTTTTAAACGTTTTTACATATATTTGCATCATATTATTTAACAAATAGAAATAAACTTATTTATGAAACAAAAATCTAATTAATTTGACTAATAATTTAATTTAAGGTTGGATGGCCATTGCTTAAGCTAATAAATATTTAATTAACCAATAATAATAAAACCTTAAACTTCTGGATATCCGAAAAAGATTTGTTTAAAAACGGAAAATGTAAAATATAGGAAAAATAAATTATTCAGTTTTTTGACTGACACAACCTTATTTATAAACGGATCCGCAATGTTTTTGCTAATAATTGTTTCTATTTAACTAACAAATGGGAATACAATTTTAATTTTCCGGATATCTCGGGAGAAATGAGTTTAAAACCGAAAAATGTAAAATATAGCTAAAATAAATGATTCAGTTTTTTGGCTGACACAACCTTATTTATGAAGGGATCCGCAATGTTTTTGCTAATAATTGTTTCTATTTAACTAATAAATGGGAATACATATTCAATTTTTTTGATATCTCGGGGGAAATTGGTTCAAAAACAGAAAATGTAAAATTTTGCAAAAATAAATGATTCAGTTTTTTTTGGCTGACACAACCTTATTTATAAACGGATCCGCAATGTTTTTGCTAATAAGTGTTTCTATTTAACTAATAAATTGGAATATATATTCAATTTTTCGGATATCTCAGGGGAAATTGATTCAAAAACGGAAAATGGAAAATATTGCAAAAATAAATGATTCAGTTTTTTGGCTGACACAACCTTAATTATGAACGGATCCGCAATGTTTTTGCTAAAAAGTGTTTCTATGTAAATAATAAATGGGAATACATATTCAATTTTTCGGATATCTCGAGAGAGATTGGATTAAAAACGGAAAATGTAAAATATAGCAAAAATAAATGATTCAGTTTTTTGGCTGACACAACCTTATTTATGAAGGGATCCGCAATGTTTTTGCTAATAATTGTTTCTATTTAACTAATAAATAGGAATACATATTCAATTTTTTTGATATCTCGGGGGAAATTGGTTCAAAAACGGAAAATGTAAAATATTGCAAAAATAAATGATTCAGTTTTTTGGCTGACACAACCTTATTTATGAAGGGATCCGCAATGTTTTTGCTAATAATTGTTTCTATTTAACTAATAAATGAGAATACATATTCAATTTTTTTGATATCTCGGGGGAAATTGGTTCAAAAACGGAAAATGTAAAATATTGCAAAAATAAATGATTCAGTTTTTTGGCTGACACAACTTTATTTATGAAGGGATCCGCAATGTTTTTGCTAATAATTGTTTCTATTTAACTAATAAATGGGAATACATATTCAATTTTTTTGATATCTCGGGGGAAATTGGTTCAAAAACGGAAAATGTAAAATATTGCAAAAATAAATGATTTCGTTTTTTGGCTGACACAACCTTATTTATGAAAGGATCCGCAATGTTTTTGCTAATAATTGTTTCTATTTAACTAATAAATGGGAATACATATTCAATTTTTTTGATATCTCGGGGGAAATTGGTTCAAAAACGGAAAATGTAAAATATTGCAAAAATAAATGATTCAGTTTTTTGGCTGACACAACCTTAATTATGAACGGATCCGCAATGTTTTTGCTAAAAAGTGTTTCTATGTAAATAATAAAAGGGAATACATATTCAATTTTTCGGATATCTCGAGGGAGATTGGATTAAAAACGGAAAATGTAAAATATAGCAAAAATAAATGATTCAGTTTTTTGGCTTACACAACCTTATTTATGAAGGGATCCGCAATGTTTTTGCAAATAATTGTTTCTATTTAACTAATAAATGGGAATACATATTCAATTTTTTTGATATCTCGGGGGAAATTGGTTCAAAAACGGAAAATGTAAAATATTGCAAAAATAAATGATTAAGTTTTTTGGCTGACACAACCTTATTTATGAAGGGATCCGCAATGTTTTTGCTAATAATTGTTTCTATTTAACTAATAAATGGGAATACATATTCAATTTTTTTGATATCTCGGGGGAAATTGGTTCAAAAACGGAAAATGTAAAATATTGCAAAAATAAATGATTCAGTTTTTTGGCTGACACAACCTTATTTATGAAGGGATCCGCAATGATTTTGCTAATAATTGTTTCTATTTAACTAATAAATGGGAATACATATTCAATTTTTTTGATATCTTGGGGGAAATTGGTTCAAAAACGGAAAATGTAAAATATTGCAAAAATAAATGATTCAGTTTTTTGGCTGACACAACCTTAATTATGAACGGATCCGCAATGTTTTTGCTAAAAAGTGTTTCTATGTAAATAATAAATGGGAATACATATTCAATTTTTCGGATATCTCGAGGGAGATTGGATTAAAAACGGAAAATGTAAAATATAGCAAAAATAAATGATTCAGTTTTTTGGCTGACACTACCTTATTTATGAACGGATCCGCAATGATTTTATTAATAATTGTTTCTATTTGACTAATAAATGAAAATATAATTTCAGTTTTCCGAATATCTCAGGGGAAATTGCTTTAAAACCGAAAAATGTAAAATATAGCTAAAATAAATTATTCAGTTTTTTGGCTGACACAACCTTATTTATGAACGGATCCGCAATGTTTTTGCTAATAAGTGTTTCTATTTAACTAATAAATTGGAATATATATTCAATTTTTCGGATATCTCAGGGGAAATTGGTTCAAAAACGGAAAATGGAAAATATTGCAAAAATAAATGATTCAGTTTTTTGGCTGACACAACCTTATTTATGAACGGATCCGCAATGTTTTTGCTAATAATTATTTCTATTTAACTAATAAATGGGAATACATATTCAATTTTTTTGATATCTCGGGGGAAATTGGTTCAAAAACGGAAAATGTAAAATATTGCAAAAATAAATGATTCAGTTTTTTGGCTGACACAACCTTATTTATGAAGGGATCCGCAATGTTTTTGCTAATAATTGTTTCTATTTAACTAATAAATGGAAATACATATTCAATTTTTTTGATATCTCGGGGGAAATTGGTTCAAAAACGGAAAATGTAAAATATTGCAAAAATAAATGATTCAGTTTTTTTTGGCTGACACAACCTTATTTATAAACGGATCCGCAATGTTTTTGCTAATAAGTGTTTCTATTTAACTAATAAATTGGAATATATATTCAATTTTCCGGATATCTCGGGGGAAATTAGTTTAAAACCGAAAAATGTAAAATATAGCTAATATAAATGATTCAGTTTTTTGGCTGACACAACCTTATTTATAAACGGATCCGCAATGTTTTTGCTAATAATTGTTTCTATTTAACTAATAAATGAGAATACATATTCAATTTTTTTGATATCTCGGGGGAAATTGGTTCAAAAACGGAAAATGTAAAATATAGCAAAAATAAATGATTCAGTTTTTTTTGGCTGACACAACCTTATTTATAAACGGATCCGCAATGTTTTTGCTAATAAGTGTTTCTATTTAACTAATAAATTGGAATACATATTCAATTTTTCGGATATCTCAGGGGAAATTGGTTCAAAAACGGAAAATGTAAAATATTGCAAAAATAAATGATTCAGTTTTTTTTGGCTGACACAACCTTATTTATAAACGGATCCGCAATGTTTTTGCTAATAAGTGTTTCTATTTAACTAATAAATTGGAATATATATTCAATTTTTCGGATATCTCAGGGGAAATTGGTTCAAAAACGGAAAATGGAAAATATTGCAAAAATAAATGATTCAGTTTTTTGGCTGACACAACCTTAATTATGAACGGATCCGCAATGTTTTTGCTAAAAAGTGTTTCTATGTAAATAATAAATGGGAATACATATTCAATTTTTCGGATATCTCGAGAGAGATTGGATTAAAAACGGAAAATGTAAAATATAGCTAAAATAAATTATTCAGTTTTTTGGCTGACACAACCTTATTTATGAACGGATCCGCAATGTTTTTGCTAATAAATGTTTCTATTTAACTAATAAATGAGAATACATATTCAATTTTTTTGATATCTCGGGGGAAATTGGTTCAAAAACGGAAAATGTAAAATATTGCAAAAATAAATGATTCAGTTTTTTGGCTGACACAACCTTATTTATGAACGGATCCGCAATGTTTTTGCTAATAATTGTTTCTATTTAACTAATAAATGGGAATACATATTCAATTTTTTTGATATCTCGGGGGAAATTGGTTCAAAAACGGAAAATGTAAAATATAGCAAAAATAAATGATTCAGTTTTTTTTGGCTGACACAACCTTATTTATAAACGGATCCGCAATGTTTTTGCTAATAAGTGTTTCTATTTAACTAATAAATTGGAATATATACTCAATTTTTCGGATATCTCAGGGGAAATTGGTTCAAAAACGGAAAATGGAAAATATTGCAAAAATAAATAATTCAGTTTTTTGGCTGACACAACCTTATTTATGAACGGATCCGCAATGTTTTTGCTAATAATTATTTCTATTTAACTAATAAATGGGAATACATATTCAATTTTTTTGATATCTCAGGGAAAATTGGTTCAAAAACGGAAAATGGAAAATATTGCAAAAATAAATAATTCAGTTTTTTGGCTGACACAACCTTATTTATAAACGGATCCGCAATGTTTTTGCTAATAAGTGTTTCTATTTAACTAAGAAATTGGAATACATATTCAATTTTTCGGATATCTCAGGGGAAATTGGTTCAAAAACGGAAAATGTAAAATATTGCAAAAATAAATTATTCAGTATTTTTTGGCTGACACAACCTTATTTATAAACGGATCCGCAATGTTTTTGCTAATAAGTGTTTCTATTTAACTAATAAATTGGAATAAATATTCAATTTTTTGGATATCTCAGGGGAAATTGGTTCAAAAACGGAAAATGTAAAATATTGCAAACATTAATGATTCAGTTTTTTTGCTGACACAACCTTATTTATGAACGGATCCGCAATGATTTTATTAATATTTGTTTCTATTTGACTAATAAATAAAAATATAATTTCAGTTTTCCGAATATCTCAGGGGAAATTGCTTTAAAACCGAAAAATGTAAAATATAGCTAAAATAAATTATTCAGTTTTTTGGCTGACACAACCTTATTTATGAACGGATCCGCAATGTTTTTGCTAATAAATGTTTCTATTTAACTAATAAATGAGAATACATATTCAATTTTTTTGATATCTCGGGGGAAATTGGTTCAAAAACGGAAAATGTAAAATATTGCAAAAATAAATGATTCAGTTTTTTGGCTGACACAACCTTATTTATGAACGGATCCGCAATGTTTTTGCTAATAATTGTTTCTATTTAACTAATAAATGGGAATACATATTCAATTTTTTTGATATCTCGGGGGAAATTGGTTCAAAAACGGAAAATGTAAAATATAGCAAAAATAAATGATTCAGTTTTTTTTGGCTGACACAACCTTATTTATAAACGGATCCGCAATGTTTTTGCTAATAAGTGTTTCTATTTAACTAATAAATTGGAATATATATTCAATTTTTTGGATATCTCAGGGGAAATTGGTTCAAAAACGCAAAATGGAAAATATTGCAAAAATAAATAATTCAGTTTTTTGGCTGACACAACCTTATTTATGAACGGATCCGCAATGTTTTTGCTAATAATTATTTCTATTTAACTAATAAATGGGAATACATATTCAATTTTTTTGATATCTCAGGGGAAATTGGTTCAAAAACGGAAAATGGAAAATATTGCAAAAATAAATAATTCAGTTTTTTGGCTGACACAACCTTAATTATGAACGGATCCGCAATGTTTTTGCTAAAAAGTGTTTCTATGTAAATAATAAATGGGAATACATATTCAATTTTTCGGATATCTCGAGGGAGATTGGATTAAAAACGGAAAATGTAAAATATAGCAAAAATAAATGATTCAGTTTTTTGGCTGACACAACCTTATTTATGAAGGGATCCGCAATGTTTTTGCTAATAATTGTTTCTATTTAACTAATAAATGGGAATACATATTCAATTTTTTTGATATCTTGGGGGAAATTGGTTCAAAAACGGAAAATGTAAAATATTGCAAAAATAAATGATTCAGTTTTTTTTGGCTGACACAACCTTATTTATAAACGGATCCGCAATGTTTTTGCTAATAAGTGTTTCTATTTAACTAATAAATTGGAATATATATTCAATTTTTCGGATATCTCAGGGAAAATTGGTTCAAAAACGGAAAATGGAAAATATTGCAAAAATAAATGATTCAGTTTTTTGGCTGACACAACCTTATTTATGAACGGATCCGCAATGTTTTTGCTAATAATTATTTCTATTTAACTAATAAATGGAAATACATATTCAATTTTTTTGATATCTTGGGGGAAATTGGTTCAAAAACGGAAAATGTAAAATATTGCAAAAATAAATGATTCAGTTTTTTGGCTGACACAACCTTATTTATGAAGGGATCCGCAATGTCTTTGCTAATAATTGTTTCTATTTAACTAATAAATGGGAATACATATTCAATTTTTTTGATATCTCGGGGGAAATTGGTTCAAAAACGGAAAATGTAAAATATTGCAAAAATAAATGATTCAGTTTTTTGGCTGACACAACCTTATTTATGAAGGGATCCGCAATGTTTTTGCTAATAATTGTTTCTATTTAACTAATAAATGGGAATACATATTCAATTTTTTTGATATCTCGGGGGAAATTGGTTCAAAAACGGAAAATGTAAAATATTGCAAAAATAAATTATTCAGTTTTTTGGCTGACACAACCTTATTTATGAAGGGATCCGCAATGTTTTTGCTAAAAAGAGTTTCTATTTAACTAATAATGATTTTGAAATATTTAATGTAACATCTTTGATGTCTGCGGCTATCTTGGTTTGAAGTTTTTCAATAAATCTGCCAACCTTTAGATTTGTGTTTCCTTCTAAGACATCTTTTTTCAAAATCTTCATCCAACATTCTACATTTGCATTCGAAAATCGACATTTTTTTATTATGGATGTCCACAATGGAACAAACGGCATATAGTGTTGTAAAATATAATTTGCAAATTCATTACAATAAAATATATTTTTATTGCCAGATTGTTGCAAATCAATATCATTTTCAACTTCGGTATGAATTCTGTAAAAATGTTTATAAAAATAAGTTTCAAAAATATTACGTTCTTTGTATTCAACGTCATCTTTTTCCAATAAATCGAATTTTTCTCCATCTTCTAACTGCATATCATCCATGTTTGTTATTGTTATCATTGCTTGCTCAAGTTGTTGACTCTTATTTGGAGACAACAGTATAATCAATAATTGCTTGTAGCGTTTGCAAAGCTCCTGGAAGCAGTTGCAATTAACTAGCAGTGCAATGAATTTTAATATAGTAGGTTTTACAGATTTTTTAACACCCATTTTAGTCAATCTGTTAGAAACCATTTTCATAAAATGAGCACAACAATTAAAAATTATTACAGTGTTTGACATGTCAAAGTTACTGTTTACATAACTATACATTAATTGCAAATATCGAAACAGTGTATAACCATTAAATGCTAAACATGCAGCCATTATACTACTAAAACTCCAATCTACAACAAAACTTTGGAAACAAGGCCATTTTTTTATAACAGTCTTTTTCACAAAACTGTCTAAAAAATAAAAAAAAACTAGAAATTGTGGTGTAATTATGTTTTGATGTAATAAACTCTAACAGAGGAATAATTTTGTTTTCAATATTTACTACGCCAGCGTAGTAATATATTCTTTTACCAACTTCTAGAGGCATTGGTCTTACAACAGAACCTGTTGCATCAAAATATACTGTAATAGGCTACAATGATGATTTTAACAAAGATTTTACCTGTTCTTTGCTATACAAATGCACATTCATGCGACCATTTGGTATCTGAATGTACTTAAATGATGTGCTATTGTTTGCAGCTCGCATCATTAAATCCAAATAAGGATCTTCATGTAAATCGTGTTTCTGAATTGCTTGTGACTTTGCTTTTTGCAAAACATTTAAGCTTCTTATTTTTTGCAAATTTCCATAACTTAATGTTAATGGATCTGATGCCAATATTGCACATCTTTGCCTTTTACTCGGCAATTCATAAAGTAATTTGGTTTGTTCTTCGTCTCTTTCCTGTCCTCTTAGCTGATACGCTAATGCTTTACTTTTATGATTTTCGGTTCCATTTGTATAAATAACAAATGAAACTATCAGGACTGCCCTTAAATATCAGCACGCATGAAATGCCAATTTTAGGAAGTTTTTCTTTTAAAAACCGTTGTCGACTTTCCTTTTTCATTACGTTAAATTGAATTGCCTCTTCAATTTTAATTTCAAAATTGTGCGTAACTTTTTTAAATCGTTTTAAATTGGTATCATTCGCATTGATATTTTGTTGTATCTTCGGGCTGCAATTTAAATGTGTTTCTGTTATATTTTTTTCTATTTTCTTTTCTATCTCTTCTATTTCTTCTAAACTATCTGTTAAATGAATTTGGTTTTTTTCTTGATTTCTTTCTCGATCATTTTTTGCTGAACCAGAAATGTCAATAAATGACGTATAAGAAAAACTATCTGCTGATTGAATTTTTTTCTCCTCTTGAATTTCATTAGTTGGCTCAACCTTTAGTAATGGTGCGGAAAGAATATTGAAATAATTGTCAGCTAACTTATAAATTCTTTTTCTGGCGCGGTTTTTAATTATTTTTATTTTGTTCGAAGTTCTATGAAACTTATCAAACTTTATATTTAATTTAAACATAATTATGTTGAACAGTGACGAATATTGTATTGTTTCTTTTCTATTATCTGGTGTCCACTCACCAGGAGCTACAATATTTTTTATAGTATCATATATTATTTGATCGTCAAACATTTTTAATAAACTTAAAATTTATAAAAAACTAACTATTAGAAAAATAAAAATAGATGAATAGCTGAAAAAAATGTTATTATTTAAAAAATAAAATAAAAAGATTGATAACTAAAAATAAAAAAAGATATATAATTAATGGCTAAAAATGAAAAAACGATGAGTAGCTGAAAATAAAAAATAAAATTATTATCTAAAAAAAAAAAAAAAAATTATATATATATGTATATATATATATATATATATATATATACATATACATATATAATTAATGGCTAAAAAGAAAAAGATTAACAACTATAAATAAAAAAAAATTATAGGCTAAAAAATAAGATAATAAACTGAAAATAAAAAAAAATATTAAAAAAATATTATTAGCTAAAAAAATTAAAATATATAATTAATAGCTAAAAATTAAAGAAAAAGATAAATAACAAAAAAATAAAAAAAAAATAATGGTTAAAAAAACAACTAAAAATTTAAAAAAATATAATTAATGGCTAAAAAATAAAAAAAAAGTTAAGTAACTGAAAATTAAAAAAAATTATTATTATTTTCTAAAAAATAAAAAAAAATATTGATAACTAAAACATAAAAAAAAAATTATTGGCTAAAATATAGAGAAAAATTAAAAAATATAATTAATGGCAAAAAATAAAAGAGATCAGTTACTAAAAATTAAAAAAAAATTATTGATAACTAAAAATAAACAAAAATATAATTAATGGCTAAAAAATTATGAAAAAGAAAAATTATTGATAACTAAAAATTAAAAAAAATATAATTATTAACTAAAAAGTTAAAAAGAATGAGTAGCTAAAAATTAAAAAAAATATTATTATTATCTAAAAAAATTAAAATATATAATCAATGGGTAAAAAAAAAATGAAAAAGATAAACAACTAAAAATTAAAAAAAATATAACTAATGGCTAAAAAATAAAACAAGTTAAGTAGCCAAAAATGAAAAAATTATAATTATTATCTAAAAAAATAAAATAAAAAATATTGATAACTAAAAATGAAAAAAAGATATAATTAATGGCTAAAAAATAAAGAAAAGGATTAATAACTAAAAATTTAAAAAATATAAATAATGTCTGAAAAATGAAAAAAAAGATAAGTAGCTGAAAATTAAAAAAAATATAATTATTATCTAAAAAATAAAATAAAAAATATTAATAACTAAAAATGAAAAAATATATAATTAATGGCTAAAAAATAAAGAAAAGGATTAGTAACTAAAAATTTAAAAAAAAGTAATTAGTGGCTGAAAAATGAAAAAAGATTAGTAGCTGAAAATTAAAAAAATAATTATTATTAACTTGAAAATTTAATAAAATTATAACTACAAAAATTATTTAATAGCTAAAAAATAAAGAAAAAAATTAATAACTCAAAATTTAAAAAATATATCATTAATGGCTAAAAAATAAAGAAAAGGATTAATAACTAAAAATTAAAAAAATATAAATAGTGTCTGAAAAATGAAAAAAAGATAAGTAGCTAAAAATTTAAAAAAATATAATTATTATCTAAAAAATAAAATAAAAAATATTAATAACTAAAAATGAAAAAAAGATATAATTAATGGCTAAAAAATAAAGAAAAGGATTAATAACTAAAAATTAAAAAAATATAAATAGTGTCTGAAAAATGAAAAAAAGATAAGTAGCTGAAAATTTAAAAAAATATAATTATTATCTAAAAAATAAAATAAAAAATATTAATAACTAAAAATGAAAAAATATATAATTAATGGCTAAAAAATTAAGAAAAGGATTAATAACTAAAAATTAAGAAAAATATAATTAATGGCTGAAAATGAAAAAAAGATTAGTAGCTGAAAATGAAAAAAATAATTATTATTAACTTGAAAATGAAAAAAAATTGAATCTAAAAAAAAATAATAATTAATAGCTAAAAAATAAAGAAAAAAATTGATAAGTAAAAATAAAAAAAAGCTAAAAATAAAACAAGATAAGTAGCTGAAAATAAAAAAATAAAGAACAATTGCTAAAAAATTATTAATTTCTAAAAAATTTAAAAAAACTATTGATTATTTGAAAAAATATTAACCAAAAAATAGTTGACAAGTGAAAATAAAGAAAATAGATTTATTAAATTTATTTTCTAAAAAATTGAAATAAAAATACTAACTATAATTAAAAAAATTAAAAAAGTATTGATAAACTAAAAATTATACAAAACAAAACTAAACAAAAAAAATGACAAAAATAGTTAAAAAATGGCAATCAAAAAATTAAATAATAAATAATAATTTGAAAAGAATTATTAAATCAATTATTAACTAAAAAACTAATAGTAAATATTAATTCTAAAGAAAATAAATTAAAATAAAGAATAATGTAAAACTTGATCAAATTACCGCAAAATAATAATAAAAAAATAAGTCAAGTAAACCCTTAATATGGGATTGTCAAGTTTAAATATCTATTAACTAAAAGTTAAAAAAAAAACTAAAAAATGAAATAGTTAACAATAATTAATTGCAAAAAATTTAAAAAACCGTTAATAGTCAAATAATTAAAAAAAATATAAAAATTTTAAAAAAATTGTTAAAAATAAATTAATAATTAATTAAAAAAACCAATATTAATGGCTAAAAAATTTAAAAAAAGATTATTAGCAAAAAATTAAACAATAACTATTATTAACTAAATAATAAAATAATTATTGATTACTAAATATTAAAAAAATAATAATTAGTAACTAAAAATAAAATAAATAACAGCTAATAATTAGAAGCTAACAAAATCAATAGTAAAAATTTATCTCAAATAAGATTAGTCAAAAAAAAAACAACAATAAAAAAGCCTTAATCCTTAAAAAAAGGTTGTCAAAATATTTATTATTCGCATAAACTTATTCTTCTACTTAGTATTAGAGAAGTGTTTGCGCAATGGCTTATTCAGGAAAGAATATATGTACTCTTTAAATACTTCTATCCAATTTTTCCATCAGATACTTTATCGGAAATCTAAAAGCAATATAATAACTTTATATTATGTATTATAATTAAAAATTTAATAATGTAAATATATTAAAAGGTAATTGAAAAGTATCGAGATCTAGCTAGAAAGTCAAATGTACACTATTAGTTTAAATTTAAACAAGCAAAAATCTTTAGATGTTTTAGCTTAGACGTAACATAACAATTTTTTTTAAATAAAATTAAATTAAGTATAAAATCTGTAATGCACCAATGTTAAAGTTTGATATAAACTAATGTGAAATTTTGACTAAGTAAACTGAACATGGTGTTGCTATATTGATATACCAATATAATCAAAATCGCTTTTGCTTTTTTGGCATTTTCAAAACTTAGCTTTTTATTACAATTTCTATAAATTAGAAAATTAAAATGTATGTAAGTATAGCAGATAAAATAAATAATTTAAAAAACTAGCAGTATAGACAAACTTTAGTAATAACCAAATATTAATTATTTGCTATGATAGTTTATAAACAACTCTTGTGTTTGATTTTAAATTTTATACAAGTATGATGTTGTTTTTAGTATATTTGTAATAACAACCAACTTTAGTTTTTTAAACAACATTTTTTTTTAATCTTATGTTACTACTACTTTGTATAATACAATATTATTTGTTATTTTTTTGTTTTTTTTGCATTAAAAACTATCGAAATTCTGTAGCCGGCCGTGGAAATAACGAATTCTTAGGGCATTTTTATGTTGTTATTAATTATGCATAATATAGAAACTTAATAAATCACATTTAAAAAATTTAATTTTAAAAGT
The DNA here is from genome assembly GCA_963932245.1 of Tachinus rufipes. Lineage (NCBI taxonomy): Eukaryota > Metazoa > Arthropoda > Insecta > Coleoptera > Staphylinidae > Tachinus > Tachinus rufipes. The sequence continues at coordinate 61,256,885 of OZ010749.1, forward strand.
TGATTATCAATAATAATTATTCCGTGTTGCGGGGTGATATTACGAAACGTTTTTTCTTTACGGCACTTTGTTGCAATATAGCATTACGCCGGCAACTCAGAAACACAAAGTTTTAAATATTTGTTTGTTCAGTTTATTTGACATATTAATATAAATGTTGCAAAGGTAATTGTGTCGTTTTATTTTATTTTTAAAATTTCAAACATTTGTTTTAAATACTTTTTATTTAATCTAGTCGATCTTAAATAATTGAAATATGTATTGAAGGCCGTGTCATATAATATTTTTTTTAGTTTCTTGTTATTATTTATATGTATATGATTCATTTAAATACATTTTGCGTTGTGCGCCGCTATAAATTAAATGACGCAATTTTTATTTATTAATTTTGATTAATTACTTATTTAGAAGTTTTAATTTTATAAAATATACATTTCGATTAAAATATAAACATTTATATTAGTAATATTTGCGTAAAAATAACAAATAAAATATTACAATTTTTATGTTTTTTTAGTTGCCTGCTTATTGCTATTTTATTATTAATAAATAAATGGATTTATATGTACCGACCACCCATTTATATTTATATTGTATGTTTTAATCTCTTTATGAGAGTAGCATTTACGTCCACGCCAAATAGAATGAAAATAATTGGTTGCAAGAACAATTTTATTCGTAATGTAAAAACGTAATTATAGGAGTTTTGAGAAAACTAAGCAGAATGTAACAAAAATACATCATAACTTATAAGTACATATGAGGCTATGAGAGCAATAGTGGCCTAAACCACAAAAATTTCAAAATAGGGAAACTAACATTTTTGCAGTAAAATGTTAAAGTTTTCTAAGATTAGGCAACAACTAATTAAATTATTAAAAATTAAAAACTGCAAACATATTGTAGAAAAAAAAAATTAACTTCTGAAAAATACCATAACTTCTAAAAAATACCATTTAGCTCCATTAGATATGCTAGTGGGTTAGGAAACTGTTGCTCTCATAGCCTCATATATGCTTGATAGTAATCTAAACTAAAATTTGCGTTTATTCATTAGAGATTTAAATAAGAATGACCGACAAGAAAATAGCAATAGGTTTTACTGTTCCAGCAATAAAATAAAACCTTATAATTTACTGTTAATTCATAATTAAAATTAAAACATAATCAGTTTATTAGATTTAGAAAAGAAAATTTACAGCAATATACGCCAGATATAATTAAAAGCCAGTAGTTTTGTTATTAATAATTAGTTTACGTACAAAATAGTTATAGACGCTTTCGTTTGTTTAATAATTAACTAATCAAGGGTAAAGATTCCGAGAGAATTTTACGCTGAAGTTATAAAACTTATTAATAAAAGAATATTATTTGATAGTTTATAGTAAACAATTTTTAGCATTTTTTGGTTTCAAATATATATATATTATTTCAAGGTCAGTAAGAAAGCCATACATTTTCAATACGGAGGGAGTACGGCTGTCATGATAACATATTTTACGACTGCAAAAAAATAAAACCTTTTGAGAATAAAAAAGACCGAACTTATAAACTTATTCTATCCTAAACTAAATAAAATAATAATTAACAAATCAAATTATAATTGATAAATTTAGGTGACAAATAAGTTTACCTAACATAATTTAGGTTTTTTATTATTTAAATTAAGTAATTATTAACGAACGAAAGCGTTTATAACTATTTTGTACGTATTTTTGTAAACTAATTAATAATAACAAAACTACTGACTTTAAATTAAAACTGGCGTATGCTGTAAACTCAGCGTGTTTTTCTGAATCTAATAAACTGAGGTTTTAATGTTAATTATAAATTAACAGTAATATATTATGTTCTAGCAATACAAACTGAAACCTATTAAAACCTATAGCTATTTTTTCGCCATTATAAGAATTTACAAATTTATTAATAAACATGAAAATGTACTTTAGATACTACTTATATTACTTATAATGTTGTGCACAATTCTTACAAAAAACTATTTAAAAATGTGTAATAAAAACTAATAGATAAAAACATGTACTTACAATTATCAGTATTATAAAACTACTAGTAGTAACTCACTATCAGTAAACCATACAAACAGAAATATTACTAATATAAATATTGTAAAAAAAAAAGTTTTTATTTATTATAATTTTGCATAATGTGTGTGGAAGTGGAAATTTTAAAGGTGGGGATATTCAGGTATGCAAATGTTAGCATTATTACAAAAATAAGTTAAAAAAATAATTAGTATTAAGGCGGCAAAGTTGGCCAACTTAAGCATTATTGTAATAAAAAAAGATTAGGTAAGATTAAAAACGCCGAATATTAATCTTCTTGTGGGATTTTTCATAATCACTGTGAAAATTTCGATTCAGGGTATTCCAAAGTTTCATTAAAAAATTTAATAAACCGTTTTAAAGCTTAAACAACAGGTATTTTCTAAAAATAAAATTTAATGCGAATAAATTGATAATTTTTTAATGTGTTATAAAAAAAATCTTGTGTGTGAGTAATTATTAGTTAACATTAGGAATCTGACAGTAAACAAGGTTGTGTTAGTTGAAAAACTTAATAAACTAGTTTAGCCTTTATTTTACATTTTCCGTTTTTGAATCAATCTTTCATCAGATATATAAAAAATTGTAAATTTATTTTCATTAAAAACAAACAATTATTAGCAAAAACATTGCAGATCCTTTCATAAATAAGGTTGTGTTAGTCAAAAAACTAAATTACTCATTTTTGAATTGAAAGTATATTTTTATTTATTAGTTATATAGAAACAATTATTAGCGAAAACATTGCGGATCCCTTTATAAATAAGGTTGTGTCAGCAAAAAATTGAATCATTTATTTTTGCAATATTTTACATTTTCCGTTTTTGAACCAATTTCCCCTGAGATATCCGAAAAATTGAATATGTATTCCCATTTAATAGCTAAATAGAAATAATTATTAGCAAAAACATTGCGGATCCGTTCATAAATAAGGTTGTGTCAGCCAAAAAACTGAATTATTTATTTTTGCAATATTTTCCATTTTCCGTTTTTGAACCAATTTCCCCTGAGATATCCGAAAAATTGAATATATATTCCAATTTATTAGTTAAATAGAAACACTTATTAGCAAAAACATTGCGGATCCGTTTATAAATAAGGTTGTGTCAGCCAAAAAAAACTGAATCATTTATTTTTGCAATATTTTACATTTTCCGTTTTTGAACCAATTTCCCCCGAGATATCAAAAAAATTGAATATGAATTCCCATTTATTAGTTAAATAGAAACAATTATTAGCAAAAACATTGCGGATCCGTTCATAAATAAGGTTGTGTCAGCCAAAAAACTGAATCATTTATTTTTGCAATATTTTACATTTTCCGTTTTTGAACCAATTTCCCCCGAGATAACAAAAAAATTGAATATGTATTCTCATTTATTAGTTAAATAGAAACATTTATTAGCAAAGACATTGCGGATCCCTTCATAAATAAGGTTGTGTCAGCCAAAAAACTGAATCATTTATTTTTGCAATATTTTACATTTTCCGTTTTTGAACCAATTTCCCCCGAGATATCAAAAAAATTGAATATGTATTCCCATTTATTAGTTAAATAGAAATAATTATTAGCAAAAACATTGCGGATCCGTTCATAAATAAGGTTGTGTCAGCCAAAAAACTGAATTATTTATTTTTGCAATATTTTACATTTTCCGTTTTTGAACCAATTTCCCCCGAGATATCAAAAAAATTGAATATGTATTCTCATTTATTAGTTAAATAGAAACATTTTTTGGCAAAGACATTGCGGATCCCTTCATAAATAAGGTTGTGTCAGCCAAAAAACTGAATCATTTATTTTTGCAATATTTTACATTTTCCGTTTTTGAACCAATTTCCCCCGAGATATCAAAAAAATTGAATATGTATTCCCATTTATTAGTTAAATAGAAATAATTATTAGCAAAAACATTGCGGATCCGTTCATAAATAAGGTTGTGTCAGCTAAAAAACTGAATCATTTATTTTTGCAATATTTTACATTTTCCGTTTTTGAACCAATTTCCCCCGAGATATCAAAAAAATTGAATATGTATTCCCATTTATTATTTAAATAGAAACAATTATTAGCAAAAACATTGCGGATCCCTTCATAAATAAGGTTGTGTCAGCCAAAAAACTGAATAATTTATTTTTGCAATATTTTACATTTTCCGTTTTTGAACCAATTTCCCCCGAGATATCAAAAAAATTGAATATGTATTCCCATTTATTAGTTAAATAGAAACAATTATTAGCAAAGACATTGCGGATCCCTTCATAAATAAGGTTGTGTCAGCCAAAAAACTGAATCATTTATTTTTGCAATATTTTACATTTTCCGTTTTTGAACCAATTTCCCCCGAGATATCAAAAAAATTAAATATGTATTCCCATTTATTAGTTAAATAGAAATAATTATTAGCAAAAACATTGCGAATCTGTTCATAAATAAGGTTGTGTCAGCCAAAAAACTGAATTATTTATTTTTGCAATATTTTCCATTTTCCGTTTTTGAACCAATTTCCCCTGAGATATCCGAAAAATTGAATATATATTCCAATTTATTAGTTAAATAGAAACACTTATTAGCAAAAACATTGCAGATCCGTTTATAAATAAGGTTGTGTCAGCCAAAAAAAACTGAATCATTTATTTTTGCAATATTTTACATTTTCCGTTTTTGAACCAATTTCCCCCGAGATATCAAAAAAATTGAATATGTATTCCCATTTATTAGTTAAATAAAAACAATTATTAGCAAAAACATTGCGGATCCGTTCATAAATAAGGTTGTGTCAGCCAAAAAACTGAATCATTTATTTTTGCAATATTTTACATTTTCCGTTTTTGAACCAATTTCCCCCGAGATATCAAAAAAATTGAATATGTATTCTCATTTATTAGTTAAGTAGAAACATTTATTAGCAAAGACATTGCGGATCCCTTCATAAATAAGGTTGTGTCAGCCAAAAAACTGAATCATTTATTTTTGCAATATTTTACATTTTCCGTTTTTGAACCAATTTCCCCCGAGATATCAAAAAAATTGAATATGTATTCCCATTTATTAGTTAAATAGAAATAATTATTAGCAAAAACATTGCGGATCCGTTCATAAATAAGGTTGTGTCAGCTAAAAAACTGAATCATTTATTTTTGCAATATTTTACATTTTCCGTTTTTGAACCAATTTCCCCCGAGATATCAAAAAAATTGAATATGTATTCCCATTTATTAGTTAAATAGAAATAATTATTAGCAAAAACATTGCGGATCCGTTCATAAATAAGGTTGTGTCAGCCAAAAAACTGAATTATTTATTTTTGCAATATTTTCCATTTTCCGTTTTTGAACCAATTTCCCCTGAGATATCCGAAAAATTGAATATATATTCCAATTTATTAGTTAAATAGAAACACTTATTAGCAAAAACATTGCGGATCCGTTTATAAATAAGGTTGTGTCAGCCAAAAAAAACTGAATCATTTATTTTTGCAATATTTTACATTTTCCGTTTTTGAACCAATTTCCCCCGAGATATCAAAAAAATTGAATATGTATTCTCATTTATTAGTTAAATAGAAACATTTATTAGCAAAGACATTGCGGATCCCTTCATAAATAAGGTTGTGTCAGCCAAAAAACTGAATCATTTATTTTTGCAATATTTTACATTTTCCGTTTTTAAACCAATTTCCCCCGAGATATCAAAAAAATTGAATATGTATTCCCATTTATTAGTTAAATAGAAATAATTATTAGCAAAAACATTGCGGATCCGTTCATAAATAAGGTTGTGTCAGCTAAAAAACTGAATCATTTATTTTTGCAATATTTTACATTTTCCGTTTTTGAACCAATTTCCCCCGAGATATCAAAAAAATTGAATATGTATTCCCATTTATTATTTAAATAGAAACAATTATTAGCAAAAACATTGCGGATCCCTTCATAAATAAGGTTGTGTCAGCCAAAAAACTGAATAATTTATTTTTGCAATATTTTACATTTTCCGTTTTTGAACCAATTTCCCCCGAGATATCAAAAAAATTGAATATGTATTCCCATTTATTAGTTAAATAGAAACAATTATTAGCAAAGACATTGCGGATCCCTTCATAAATAAGGTTGTGTCAGCCAAAAAACTGAATCATTTATTTTTGCAATATTTTACATTTTCCGTTTTTGAACCAATTTCCCCCGAGATATCAAAAAAATTGAATATGTATTCCCATTTATTAGTTAAATAGAAATAATTATTAGCAAAAACATTGCGGATCCGTTCATAAATAAGGTTGTGTCAGCCAAAAAACTGAATTATTTATTTTTGCAATATTTTCCATTTTCCGTTTTTGAACCAATTTCCCCTGAGATATCCGAAAAATTGAATATATATTCCAATTTATTAGTTAAATAGAAACACTTATTAGCAAAAACATTGCGGATCCGTTTATAAATAAGGTTGTGTCAGCCAAAAAAAACTGAATCATTTATTTTTGCATTATTTTACATTTTCCGTTTTTAAACCAATTTCCCCCGAGATATCAAAAAAATTGAATATGTATTCCCATTTATTAGTTAAATAGAAACAATTATTAGCAAAAACATTGCGGATCCCTTTATAAATAAGGTTGTGTCAGCCAAAAAACTGAATAATTTATTTTTGCTATATTTTACATTTTCCGTTTTTGAACCAATTTCCCCCGAGATATCAAAAAAATTGAATATGTATTCCCATTTATAGTTAAATAGAAACAATTATTAGCAAAAACATTGCGGATCCGTTCATAAATAAGGTTGTGTCAGCCAAAAAACTGAATCATTTATTTTTGCTATATTTTACATTTTCCGTTTTTAAACCAATTTCCCCCGAGATATCAAAAAAAATGAATATGTATTCTCATTTATTAGTTAAATAGAAACAATTATTAGCAAAAACATTGCGGATCCCTTCATAAATAAGGTTGTGTCAGCCAAAAAAAACTGAATCATTTATTTTTGCTATATTTTACATTTTCCGTTTTTGAACCAATTTCCCCCGAGATATCAAAAAAATTGAATATGTATTCTTATTTATTAGTTAAATAGAAACAATTATTAGCAAAAACATTGCGGATCCGTTTATAAATAAAGTTGTGTCAGCCAAAAAACTGAATAATTTATTTTAGCTATATTTTACATTTTTCGGTTTTAAAGCAATTTCCCCTGAGATATTCGGAAAACTGAAATTATATTTTTATTTATTAGTCAAATAGAAACAATTATTAATAAAATCATTGTGGATCCGTTCATAAATAAGGTTGTGTCAGCCAAAAAACTGAATCATTAATGTTTGCAATATTTTACATTTTCCGTTTTTGAACCAATTTCCCCTGAGATATCCAAAAAATTGAATATTTATTCCAATTTATTAGTTAAATAGAAACACTTGTTAGCAAAAACATTGCGGATCCGTTTATAAATAAGGTTGTGTCAGCCAAAAAAAACTGAATCATTTATTTTTGCAATATTTTACATTTTCCGTTTTTGAACCAATTTCCCCTGAGATATCCGAAAAATTGAATATGTATTCCAATTTATTAGTTAAATAGAAACACTTATTAGCAAAAACATTGCGGATCCGTTTATAAATAAGGTTGTGTCAGCCAAAAAAAACTGAATCATTTATTTTTGCTATATTTTACATTTTCCGTTTTTGAACCAATTTCCCCCGAGATATCAAAAAAATTGAATATGTATTCTTATTTATTAGTTAAATAGAAACAATTATTAGCAAAAACATTGCGGATCCGTTTATAAATAAGGTTGTGTCAGCCAAAAAACTGAATCATTTATTTTAGCTATATTTTACATTTTTCGGTTTTAAACTAATTTCCCCCGAGATATCCGGAAAATTGAATATGTATTCCAATTTATTAGTTAAATAGAAACACTTATTAGCAAAAACATTGCGGATCCGTTTATAAATAAGGTTGTGTCAGCCAAAAAAAACTGAATCATTTATTTTTGCAATATTTTACATTCTCCGTTTTTGAACCAATTTCCCCCGAGATATCAAAAAAATTGAATATGTATTCCCATTTATTAGTTAAATAGAAACAATTATTAGCAAAAACATTGCGGATCCCTTCATAAATAAGGTTGTGTCAGCCAAAAAACTGAATCATTTATTTTTGCAATATTTTACATTTTCCGTTTTTGAACCAATTTCCCCCGAGATATCAAAAAAATTGAATATGTATTCCCATTTATTAGTTAAATAGAAATAATTATTAGCAAAAACATTGCGGATCCGTTCATAAATAAGGTTGTGTCAGCCAAAAAACTGAATCATTTATTTTTGCAATATTTTCCATTTTCCGTTTTTGAACCAATTTCCCCTGAGATATCCGAAAAATTGAATATATATTCCAATTTATTAGTTAAATAGAAACACTTATTAGCAAAAACATTGCGGATCCGTTTATAAATAAGGTTGTGTCAGCCAAAAAAAACTGAATCATTTATTTTTGCAATATTTTACATTTTCCGTTTTTGAACCAATTTCCCCCGAGATATCAAAAAAATTGAATATGTATTCCCATTTATTAGTTAAATAGAAACAATTATTAGCAAACACATTGCGGATCCCTTCATAAATAAGGTTGTGTCAGCCAAAAAACTGAATCATTTATTTTTGCTATATTTTACATTTTCCGTTTTTAATCTAATCTCCCTCGAGATATCCGAAAAATTGAATATGTATTCCCATTTATTATTTACATAGAAACACTTGTTAGCAAAAACATTGCGGATCCGTTCATAATTAAGGTTGTGTCAGCCAAAAAACTGAATCATTTATTTTTGCAATATTTTACATTTTCCGTTTTTGAACCAATTTCCCCCAAGATATCAAAAAAATTGAATATGTATTCCCATTTATTAGTTAAATAGAAACAATTATTAGCAAAAACATTGCGGATCCCTTCATAAATAAAGTTGTGTCAGCCAAAAAACTGAATCATTTATTTTTGCAATATTTTACATTTTCCGTTTTTGAACCAATTTCCCCCGAGATATCAAAAAAATTGAATATGTATTCCCATTTATTAGTTAAATAGAAACAATTATTAGCAAAAACATTGCGGATCTCTTCATAAATAAGGTTGTGTCAGCCAAAAAACTGAATCATTTATTTTTGCAATATTTTACATTTTCCGTTTTTGAACCAATTTCCCCCGAGATATCAAAAAAATTGAATATGTATTCCCATTTATTAGTTAAATAGAAACAATTATTAGCAAACACATTGCGGATCCCTTCATAAATAAGGTTGTGTCAGCCAAAAAACTGAATCATTTATTTTTGCTATATTTTACATTTTCCGTTTTTAATCTAATCTCCCTCGAGATATCCGAAAAATTGAATATGTATTCCCATTTATTATTTACATAGAAACACTTTTTAGCAAAAACATTGCGGATCCGTTCATAATTAAGGTTGTGTCAGCCAAAAAACTGAATAATTTATTTTTGCAATATTTTACATTTTCCGTTTTTGTACCAATTTCCCCCGAGATATCAAAAAAATTAAATATGTATTCCCATTTATTAGTTAAATAGAAATAATTATTAGCAAAAACATTGCGGATCCGTTCATAAATAAGGTTGTGTCAGCCAAAAAACTGAATCATTTATTTTTGCAATATTTTACATTTTCCGTTTTTGAACCAATTTCCCCCGAGATATCAAAAAAATTGAATATGTATTCCCATTTATTAGTTAAATAGAAACAATTATTAGCAAAAACATTGCGGATCCCTTCATAAATAAGGTTGTGTCAGCCAAAAAACTGAATCATTTATTTTAGCTATATTTTACATTTTTCGGTTTTAAACTAATTTCTCCCGAGATATCCGGAAAATTAAAATTGTATTCCCATTTGTTAGTTAAATAGAAACAATTATTAGCAAAAACATTGCGGATCCGTTTATAAATAAGGTTGTGTCAGCCAAAAAACTGAATAATTTATTTTTCCTATATTTTACATTTTCCGTTTTTAAACAAATCTTTTTCGGATATCCAGAAGTTTAAGGTTTTATTATTATTGGTTAATTAAATATTTATTAGCTTAAGCAATGGCCATCCAACCTTAAATTAAATTATTAGTCAAATTAATTAGATTTTTGTTTCATAAATAAGTTTATTTCTATTTGTTAAATAATATGATGCAAATATATGTAAAAACGTTTAAAAGCTACAAATTATTTTTTATGTAAAAATATTGAACGCTGTTTTAATGTTATATTTATAATTTAATAACACCCATTTATATCTACATATTTTGTTGACAACGCAGTTGTTTTAAATTTATTATTTATTTAATTATTGCTAAATAATACTATTTAGTTAAACAACAGAGCAATTTGTTTAAATTATTAAGTTTTATATTGATCTAAAACAAATATAAGAGCGCCGCTAAATTCCAATACTGGTACGCATGTTAATGATTTAGCTGGGCGATGCTTGAGTGAGAGCGCGGATTCACAAATGTGTTTCTTAAACGAATCCGTAGCCGTAGCTAAGTTCAGCCACGTGCTCTTGTCTCGCATAGTAAAAGTTAGTGGTAGTAAAAATGATTGTTTAAATTATTTAGTGTTTTTTTGGCCTAACTATTTACTAGATGAGTCTGTTTTCGTACTATCACCTGTTCCCCACTTCGTACTTCAGGGCGTTTGCCCGCCACGGGTAATGTTGTTCCCAGTACTGAGCTTGTCTTTGTCTGGCTTGTTGAAAGTGGTAGTGGTTTGTCTTTAAGCATTTCCTGAAGTCCGTCCCAACTATATGGTTTTGCTAGATTTTGCCCTAACAGCAACTCGCTCAAAGTTTGCCCTGTTATGTGATAGTTCCATTGTTTATTGGATTATTCATTTCTTAGGGTTCCACCAGTTTTTCACCGTTGTACTGCGGTACAGTAAACTCTGATAAAAGACAATATAATATTTGGTTTTCCAGTCTTCTACTAAAGCGGTAATAAATTTATCGTTTGGATGCCTACTGAGGTTGATGTGCTTTGAGTCTATACCACCGTCAAACAAAAATCTTGCAGGAATAAAAGCCACTTTGTTAACTTGGCTTTAACGTCTATCAAGTTTTCTAACCAGACTAAGGCTCGGTTGTCTGTAAACGCATTATTCTCCAGGTAGACCTAGTATTTCTTTACGGGGGATAAGCTTGACAATGTTGTAAGAAACAATGTGCCGTTTGAACCTTTCCTCCTGATACAAAACCGCTCCTACGCCAACGTATATAACACAAACGGTATTCCAGGTTTAGGTTGGGTCAGCATTATGGGTTAATCCAGAGCGGTCTTAATTTCCTGGGTTTGATTTTGGTCTACACACAAGGCTTCTGTGTGCCTTGTAAATTCATCAGAGGGGCTGCCAATTTTGAGTAACCTGAGACATATTCCCAAAGCCAAATGCACAGCCTTAAAAAGCTTTATAGCTATCATTTATTTTGGGTAGTCTAGTCGTTTGTTCTTTTTATTAGTTTGCACTGAGATTTGGTACTTCAAGTATTTGACCAAATCTTTGCCAAACTCTCACTTCTTAATGAGGCAGCGTAGTTGGTAGCTTTAGAGTATTTCCAATACTAGACGTAGGTACACCAGGTGTTCTTCGTGGTCCTTGAAGCAAACTAGGATGTCATCCAAATACACAAGCACGATGTTCCCCAACAGTTCCGCCAGCACTTGCAACATCATTTTGGAAATGTCGCCGGTGTGTTTTTATCACCTTAAAATGGTAAATACTACCATCAAAGACCGCAAAAACAGTAAGATGCTTGTGGCCTTTGTTCATCTTAATCTGCCAGTAGACTACTTTAGATTAGTTTTGCTAAAGACTTAAGCGTCTCCAAAATTTTTCAATGTTTCTTGTATTTTTGGCAGAGGTGCAGGATGCAAAGTAGTCCAAATAAAACTATAAGGTGCCGTCTTTCTTCTTCACTATTACGACTGGGGTATAATAGCTGATGCTCCGATCTATAATGCCGTTGGTCAGCAGTTTGTTTACTTGTTCAAATATCATGGCCTTTTTTTTTTTTAGTTGTGAACAGCGTGCCAATCAAACTAGAGTGCTATTGGTTAGTTTGATGTAATATTTAATGAGATAGTTGTGGGAGTCATATCTTCTGGAAAAACTATCTAAAGTTCCTGGACTACTCATTTAAATCCTGCCTGCCTTCGCACAGCGTGACTAGTAAGGAAATCACATGGCTTTGATCTCCAACGTCAATAGTAGCTTCTACTTTCACCGTGGTTTGTAAAAAAGACGTGAGATCGGTCATAGTCAAAGCTTTGGTTGTCGGCAGCTGCAGCTTAGTAAAGTTGTAGCTAGCCCACCTACCAGCGCGTTTAGCTTCTTTCTGTTGATACTGATGGTAATTTAGGGTAGGGGTTGCATGGTGTTACGCCATTTCTTTATTGGGTGCTTGTTAAGGGCAGCAAGGCTTTTTGCTTAGTTCCTAACCAGCTCTTAGTCCGTTTTAAAAACTTTAAAAAAAGTCAAAAGATTGTTAAATGCGTTATGATGTTGCTTGATTAGAGTGCCCATCAAATCAAACTTTCTACAATCGTCGGGTCGGTGTATTGTCTCAGCACTCTACTTTTCGTAATTTTGTACTGATACAAATGAGAGGGTTTTTGCTCATGTCGTTCTTCAAATCGGTAAATTTATTCTTTTAAGCTCTGCACTAAGAGGCGATGGTAAGCGGTGTGAAGAGATTCAGCTAAAACAACATTTGCAAATTGTTCTAGCTTAGCAAAAAACCGGTCTGGATCTTTGTTTGGTTTGCCGCTGAATCGAAGTGGTTTAAAGTGGTGTAGGTTATTACCATCCTCCCCTCAACTGTGCAGCAACGTTTGTGCGGTTGCTTGGAAGGAATCCGTCTGGGTCCAAATGTGCTCTAACATTGCTTTAATTAAAATTGCCTGGCAAACATATGGTGTTGGTCTATAGCTGCACTAAGCTCCGTTAGAAACAAACACGCAGCCAAGAGAACGCAAATCCCGATAGGTCGCTGAAGAAAGAACTTGATGGCTCCACACGACACAAAATGATGAACGTTGTTCAACTAAATGTAAACAGATCGGTAGCTGCTACAGACCTGGCAATGCAACTGGGGGCGGAGATTAGGGCGGACATTGCTCTGATCTCCGAGCCCAATCTGCGAGCGGCAAAAGCTAGTGCATGGCTACTGGATGAGAAAGAAGACGCGGCCGTAGTAGTGCTTAACACCAGCCTGAGGATAGGGAAAAGGGGTAAGAGGAAAGGTTTTGTATGGGTGCAATTGGCTGAGAGGTATTGTCCTGCTACGCCTCACCAAACAAGACGCAGCAGGACCTCGCGGTGGTGCTAGAGGGCATAGAGGGGCAGGTGGGTGGTGGGCTCAGGGACGCCGTAACTGGGAGAGATTTTAACGCCAAGTGCCCTTTATGGGGTGGCAGCGTCGAAGATGGGAGAGGCCGTTTGCTGGCTGGAGGTGCTCACTCACATATAGATGTTATTCTGTGTGGAGTAAGAGTGGTGGGTTTGGTAACAGGGTGGCAGGTGCTGGAAGAGGAATGCCTCAGTGACCACCGACACATTAACTTCCATATAAAAAGAGCGACAGTGGCAGCAGCAAACGTAAGAGACGCAAAAGAAAAAGGGTGGGTAATTTCACGGAAAGGGTTGGAAAATGTTTGCAGTGATTTCAAGGGGATGGGAATAAGAGCAGGGGACAGCCCAGTTACACTATGTGATAGGGGGATAGGGGATTTCAAATAGTCATGGGAAAAGTCGGGAAAACGCCTCCTAAAGTTTCGTCAGAAAAAATAAAAGCGGCCGTGCTTGAGCTCTTTCCAAAGCAGGAGGAGAGGGAGGTTAGAAGGTAACGTGTAGAGGCGGAGATAGTCCGTCCGCTAACGGAAAAAGAGCTTGGGGAAGCCTAAAAAAAAAGCGCTCTGGAAAGGCGCCAGGACCCGACGGAATCCCTGCGGAAGTGGTCAAAGCCCTGGTTGAGCGGTGCCTCGAGGTGTGGATAGCCACGCTCAACATGTGCCTAAAGAACGGAGAGTTTCCAAAAGTCTGGCTTATTCTCTTAGACAAGGGGAAAGGAGGGATAGGTGCAAGGGCATTTCGACCTATATGTCTCCTGGACGTGGCGGGGAAGCTGCTCTAGCACATGATAGCGGGAAGGCTGCTGGAAGCTCTCCAAGGGGATCAAGCCCTCAGCGAGCGCCAGTACGGGTTTAGGAAGGGACGGTCAACCCTGAACGCGCTTGCTGAGGTAAAAGCAGCAGTAAGAGCTGCAAAAAACTATAGTTCCTCAAACAGAAAGGCATGTGTTCTGGTTGCTCTAGACGTAAAGAACGCGTTTAATACGGCCAACTGGGGAAGGATTTTGGAAGCTTTGGAGGGCAGGGGTTTTCCCAAATACCGGTTAAATATTATTAGCAGCTATTTGTGGGACAGGGTCTTGTTAGTGGGAGAGGGTGGGGAAAGGGAGGAGGTAATTTTAACAGGGGGGGTGCCTCAGGGATCAGTTCTAGGCCCCACGTTGTGGAACGTCCTCTACGTCGACGTGGTAGGTCTGGAACTGCCCCAGGGAGTTGAAAGGGTAGCCTACGCCGACGATAATTACGAGACGCTTTAGGGGGAAACTGGAAGAAACGGAAAACCGCTCTTTAGCCCTCATAGAGCGTAATATCAACGCGCTAGGCCTGGAATTAGCCCCAGAAAAAACGGAACTTGTGGTGCTCTCCTGTTCAAGAAGAGTGCCACAAGTGGAGATGACAGTTTCGGGAATTATCGTCAAGTCGCAACGTCGGCTAAGGTACTTGGGGGTGACGCTAGGTACTAACCTAGCGTGGGAAATGCATGTGAGAGAGGTGTGTGAGAGAGCGGAGAAGGCGGCTCGGTCCTTAGCAGGGCTAATGCCGAACCTGTGGGGAGCAAGATTTTCCTCCAGGCGCCTGTTGAGCTTGGTAGTCTCCTCCACAATGCTCTATGGGGCCAAAATATGGGGTGATGCCGTGTGCAACAACAAAAGGCATAGCGAATTAGTTCTGCGGACTCAGAGGAAGTGTTGCCAGAGGGTCTGCAGCGCATACAGGACAGCGTCGACGGCGGGCCTTCTGGCAGGCACGAAGCCGTTAGATCTTGTGGTGCAAGTGAAGACGGCGGTCTGGGAGGGTCGCCTTACTAAGTGTGAAGCGGAAGAATGGATGTGGGGGGAATGGCAGAAGAGATGGGAGGAATGCGTGTCGAGTGGGGGTGGTAGCGAACCGGCATGGTCCAGACGGCTCATCACAGACGTGAAAGATCAATCACACGTTATATCAGTATGTGATAGAGTCAGTAGGGCTTGTTATGGGTTGCGAGTCTTGATAAAATCAACCAATTTTAACATAACAAAACTATTTTACTATGCCAACGTTCACTCTCACTTAAGATATGGTCTCATATTTTGGGGAAGTAGTGTCACGGTAGAAAAAGCTTTTGGAATGCAAAAAAAAGCTCTTAGAATATTATTTAAATTAGAATATAAAGAAACATGTAGAGGAAAATTTAAAAAAGGCAACATACTAACTCTTTGTGGAATGTATATATACGAGTGCATTAAATTTCTTTTAAAACACAAAGAAAAATTTGAAAATAATTTAATGATATCAAATCATAATACAAGGCATGGTCAAGTATATACCATACCTATACACCGGTTAAGCAAGTTTGAAAAAGGATGTTATTATTCAATATTAAAAATATATAATCATCTTCCTATCAGAATTAAAATGATTAATGATTATAATAATTTGAAAAGAAATCTATTTAGCTTGCTTTGTGATTTGGAGCCGTACAATATATTTGAATTTTATGCATGTAATTTTAGATAAATTTATTTTAATATGTCTTGTATTGTAATACGTTTATGTATATTTTTAAATTTTTATTGTATTATTTTTATTCTATTTTATTATTGCTATGCGATTTGGACGTGTTTTATATGAACAAGTTTTTATTTTTGTAAAGTTTGTCATTGTAAAATAAAGATACTTTATTATTATTATTATTATTATTATTATTATTAAAGAGCAAGAGTGTAACTGATGGGAGAGAGCTTGGACCCGGATAACATGGTGGTAGTAATGCTGTCTTCAGTGTCCAATTGGGACATCGTGGCCACTATGATAAGGTCCATACTACGTATGAAAGAAGAAGAAGAGAGGGAGTTAGTTCCATGGTGTGGTGTGAATGAAGCGGGCAGGGGGGATGGGTCGTAGCTCTTCGTTAATTGTTTTTGTAAATGTAAAATCAGTTTTTATGTATGTTTTGTAAACTGTCTTGTCCAAAATATGTATATTTGCGCGCCCAAAAATGGATAAACAGCCAGAACCACTAAAAAAAAAAAAAAAGTGGTGTTCTATTTATGTAAATGTGTGTTTTAAAGTCTGTATTTTTCAAGAAAACTGTGAATGCGCTTGAAGGCTGGCGCGCGGGAACCTCCACCTCGACGTAATACTTAAGTGCAATTCCGAGGTGGAGAAAGATCGTTATTCCCGCAAGAAGAGGGGGAGGTGTTTTTAGTCAGAAGGAATCTTACACTACCCCTCGGGGTGTCTGATGAAAGATTTTCCACATCCTCAGAAAAAAAAAGGTCGCTGAAGAAAGACTTTAGGTTATCTGTGAAAGCGCAGTCATGGTCCTATAATGCATCATTTTGGTGTTTGGTTCCCGAGACCGGAACGTGGCCAAGGGTAGTGTGTGCAAGACCGTTTTTGGTCTTAAAGAGTGAGTGCAAACCAGGTGTTATGTGTACCACAAGGGGTACATTGCAAAAAACATTTTATAAACGCGTTATAGTATAAGTATAATTTTGCAAAAGTTTCAATAAAATTCAAGTTTTAAATATCAAACAAAATACAACTTTACGTTCTAAGGACTCTAAAAAAACAACATTCTTGATTCAAAAAAACAAATTTTAATCTAAACCTATTTGGCCCACTTATTGACTGTTATAAGATATACAATTGATTAAATGTTTGCGGTTACAATACAGGATGTTACAAAAAGATTGTAAAATATTTAAAAATTTATGAACCATAATTAGCTAAAAAGTCTTAATAAACATAAGTCCGCAATGTTGATTCTGGTCCATATTAACCTTTTTAAATATTTTACAATACTTTTTGAACACTCTGTATAGAAACCTGTTTAAAATCTGACAAGTTAATATATCTTCCAAAGAAGTGTATTATATTTAACATTGTTTAACTGAGTAATCTGTTTAAATTAAAAATGATAATTTAGGTAATAATTGTTATATTTTCTTTATCAATTCTATAAAACTTATTATATTTATCATTTTTTGTTGTTGTTTCATAAGTTTAAAACAAATTCAGTAAATTATTGTGTCATTTACTTTATTTGAAATAGTTTGTTGTAAATAAAATAAAATAATTTACTAAACTTATAAAACAATAACATAAAATGACAAACAATTGTTATGTTATACTTGAATAGAGTAAATATTACCATAAATACTCTACACAATAAAATAAAAACACTCTGTATATGTATGAATAGAAAACGGTTGCCTAAATCCATTGACGTCAATGCCTGGATACCACGCTGATGTTAGATACAAACAAACAAATCTGAAATATAACAAAGAAGAATTCTAAATAATTTAAATTTAAACCATATCATAAAAGTATTAAATTCTCTAAATATAATTCAAACGTATTATATAATCGCTTAATTTTCAAATAAATAAGAATTGAAAAATATGATAGGTGGCGCGGGCATTTTACCGCCCACGTACGTCGCGCGCTGAAAATTCAATAATCGGCCCCTTTCATTGTTTGCGTTAAATGTCAAACTACCAATCGATATATTCAGTTTGAACCATGAGCTAGTGCAAGAATTAAAATGAAGATTAGTCATACAAAGTTCCGATTTGTTTTCACAATACAAACATTGTTAATGATAACCGATTTGTTATTGAATACCTTCTCAATCGCCTACAAGAAGCAACACTCTATTCTATTGATATTCTTCATGTAAGTACAAAAACGCAATTCAATGTTAATATATTATTACATTTATATAAAATATTATTGCTGGTGAAAATGTTCCGTAATTTATTATTAATTAAAGAATTTTATTAATGTCTCATTATAATAATTAATTATCCTCACTTTGAATTGACCTAGGTCATTAGTATAAAAACGTAAATAATTTAAATCTAATTGCTTGTTATTAGTTATCATACTATTCGTAGTATGATATGTTTTGACCTATTTAATTTATGTTATAAACGACCTGTAGAGTTTTCCATATAAACCAATTGACATAAATTTTATTCCAAGGAGATGTTGGGTCATGTTAAGCAATATTATTACAAAAAGTTAGTCTAGCATAGTCATATTTGTTTAGAATATCTAGAGTTAACTAAGTTTGTAACAATGTATGATTTATTTATTAAGTTTAAATAATAATTCACAAATAGTGTCCAATTTTTTGCTGTCTTTACTTATTACCTGTTTTGGTGTTTTGGTAATAACAACTTCAATAACATCAGACGATTTGGGGACACTAAAATGCTTTCTCAATACTACTAATTTTAGTTATGTTATAGTTAATTTGTAAACTAACTATCGTGGTTCTTCTTATTCTATTTTGTAGTTTAGGTCATTGGCCTGTAGGTTCCAACTTATTGCTCTATGACTGATGTCTCTCTCATTTGAGGGTCTATCTAAAAGTAGACTTTGTCTCGCGCAGTTTTTGCTATCCTGTCGTTATCCATAGATTTAGCGGTTTCTTTCCGATTATGTTACTCTGAATGCGGTGTGATACTACAAGCTGATTTTATTCTGCAAACGTGCAGACGGAGGGCTTGTCTACCCTGTTACAAGTTTTCTTCTGCTACTCTCATGGTTAGTTTGTTTACTTGGGAGAAAGCGCAGCGTCGGTTTCGGAGTGGCTTGCAAAATCTGTAAAGTTGAACCAAAGTATGCTGCCGTTGCTGAATTGAAACGAATTAGTGCGGCTTCTTGTTTTAGGTATTTCCCAACTTTGTTCAAGTGTAAAGCGTCCCATTTCGTAAATGTCAAACATAAAACTAAATTTCTGTCAACTCATAAATGTCATTATACCTATAAAAAACAAAATAAACGGTAGTTCAAATTCCAAACGTTACATGCCCACCCTTTATAATTCACATCTTAACAACAAAGTTTGTCGATATTTTTTTCCTTGGCCTACAAGCCGACATTAGCCGTGACATGGGTTACAAAATTCGATTTTGTATGTCGTAGTAAATTATTATATCATAGACATGCATGTATTACAATGGGTAACACGAATATGAAAAAAAAAATGAATTTCATTTGTTACTAATAAGCAATTTAAATACAAAAACATATTTTTTTAATTTTCAGAGTTCAAGATGTTTGTTTGATTCTGGCATTAGCACTACTTCTTTTAACATTTTTCTCAACTTACGTCTTCCAGGTAATAATTATAATGCTGAATTATATATCTTAATTAACTATACTTTTGTTTATTATAATTTCAGGCAGGATTAGTGGAACTTCTCTATGACCGATTTCGTGTGACAATATGTATATGCATCTTCTATTTTGTTATGACGACCATATTGTACATTTGGATTTTATGTTCAGAATCTCGTAACGTAGATACCTTTTGGTCGGCTTCATTCTTAACTACCTTCGTATTACAAAGATTATGTAAGTATAAAACCTTAACTTATTTTACATCATATATCACAAATTGTCTAATTATAATTTTAAGATTTAAAGTAGGTACATTTTCTTAATTGAATAAACAACCAATTGTCACAGTTAAGTGTTTATCGTTTGTCCACGGTCTCACTTGTACGACCAAATCTATAAACTGGTCAATAGTTTTTCATACCAAATCAATCAAACGGATTAAAGTGGCAAAAATGCAACAACACTTACTTGTCAGCGATCAACCAAATTGTTATTAAAATAATGGCCGGTCTTCTAAATTTGGCCATTGCAACCCAAAGGTGTAACTAAATCTGCACCAGATTATAGAAAACATTCAATCAAATTCATCGCATACGCAGTTATAGCTGAATAAATTCACAAAAAATGTAATTTTTGTAAATAAATCAAAGCGAAACACTTCAGTGACCTCCAAAAACGCGGGATAATACACTATCAATCAGAATCATCTGAATAAAGTGAGAAAGTTGAGATGAACTGAAATACAAAAGCAACGCGACGGAATTGCGCCATAGTCTGCATTTCTAATGTTCCGTAAGGTGTTGATACCACGATAGCTATTTCTTAAGCGGTGGCTAAGATACAAATTACAACAAGGTAAAAACAGAGTGGGGTCGATATCTTGCCGCTTGGACTAATATCGGACCTGTTCGAATTCACTCAATCTCAACCGAGCTGAAATTTCCCGCTATCGTCGCGACTCTTTTGTATACAACCAGACCGGTGCTTTTGTGTATAAGGCCGCTCATCGAGACCGTGGGAGCCCATTATTACAGGGATTTTTGCTAGAAACGCTCTTTACTTTTCTTCCTCCATGCTCGGCACACCACTCGTTTGTTTTTGAGGACGTATAATTCGGCACGCTTACGACTAGGGGCCCTCAAGAAAAACACTCTACTTCACACACCAAGTACACAACCCGGCTTCCTGTCTCCGATAGTAACTAGGTCCTCTTGTTGTGATGGTCGTGCTGGCACACAGATTACTTCCTGTCTACATGCCTTCATTTGCAAAGGTTAGAATCCTACAGTCGTGTCTGCCGGAGACTGAATCCGTTGGCTGTGACTTCTTGTAGCTGGTTTGCCGATGGCAAGATTCTTTGTCTATACGGTTACTCTTCTTTGATTGTCTTCGGCAATCTGGTTCTGCATATTGTCTGCACGTCCGATTATACTTCCGCAAATATATCGGCGAAAGTACAGCTTCCTACTAATGGATGATGATTTTACCCTGTGTGCCATAGTTGATGTTAGCCCAGGCTGAGATGTGGTTGGTATTAGAAAATAGTCGCGTTTACGTTTCATCGCAGCAGTAGCGCGAGCGCCTGTACACCCATTCGATATGCAGATACACGTGTTTGACTTCGTTGGTTATTCAGATTCTCGGTTGATTATTACGCCGATACACGATTTCTACTCACAATTCGTGTAGATTAAATAACACTTCAAAAAGCCAGACCACTAGAACGTCAGGGGGATCAGCTATTTGTAACATCAATTATTAGAAAGCCGGCGATTGATACTCTACTCAGCCAACAGCGATACACGATTTCGACTCGAAAATTCTGATTTTTTGAAAGATTAATTGGACGGCGTTTTATGCACGGTCCGCGTGGATGAAATAACTCTTCAAAAAGCCAGATCACAGTGTTACCGGCATCCTTTTTGATGAGTGATTGCCTTACAAGTCCAGGAATGATTCCCAGACAATGGTTGTAAGTAGTTTGTACCTTTGTTTTATTAATTGTGAACCAAAGTTCCTACACACACGCGCCACACAGGCACTCGCTACACACAGGCACTCGCTACACACAGGCACTCGCTACACACACACACGCACACAGCATGCACCACCGGTATTGAAACAGAACTGGTGGTTTGTTACGGATCGACGTGAACCTGCACAAGGCGAGGATCAGTGGCCGTCCTGAAACCCGGGCGGGGTATGCAAGCACCGGGTGTAAAAGCCCTCGGATGGAGCCGAAGGAAGTGCTCGTTGGTTGCAGTAGGTGTGTAGTTGTCGGAAGCTGCAGCGGAGGTGAGTTAGGTTATCTAAGGGGCACCCAGCGGATTGCCAGCTGATGTAGTGGTTTAGATGAAGTCCGTTTCTCGATGTGGCTGCTTTGGGCTCAGGATCTGGACTGAGGAGCGGAGGAGAAAAGTTGAATATCCGTGCGTAAACAACCCCCCCCCCTTTAGTCTGTAGCATAAAAAGATCTGTCCACTTGGGATTCACTATTAGTTCTGGTGTCGCGGGGGATTAACATGTCAATCGCTCGCGACACGGGTTTGTCCGAAATGCTACTTTTCGGGTTCCAGAAGTATTCGGCACTGGGGAGGCACCCGAGTCATTTAGACCACTTCTCGCGCACTAGGTACTGGAGCACTACGCGGTAGGTCCACGATGTACGCGATCCACCTGAGCTGTAGGTCGGTGAATTTCGTCTGCCTCTTCTTCTCCTTCTTCCTCACATGCCCTCGTTCGATGTGCCGGATGTTCAATATTTCGGTATTAAACCGTTCAACCGGTTCCAAACTCTACTGCCTCCAGAGGTTGTCGTTCAGGTCGCAATGGATAAGAGTGACGGTTTTGGTGACATACGCATGGACTCCGAACGTCGCACTCAACTGCAGGTGTGTCCAAGGGGGTATCTGTGGTCTCCTTTAAAAGATCGGCTTCGGGGTTAGACAGAGTGCCGGTTTGTATCCCTGCCAATATCACTGGGTCGCCTCGATATATTTCCATCTTCTCCTCAGAATCAACAGTGAAGCGGTGTTCTTCCGACTCTTCTGGTTCTGTTACGTTCGGTGTAGTGACGTCGGCCGTGAAGCGGCTTTCGTCGTTTGCATCTGGTGCAGTGATGTCGCAGATGGTAGCGACTGCCATTGGCACCGAGCCGAAGCATGTCGCTTCTTCGTTGCTTTCGGTACGGACGATTTCGGCTATGTGGTTTTCCTGTATGGTCACAAGCGGTTGGGCCAGCTCGTAGTGCACCTCTTCGACGACTACATGATGAGGTTCGGGTACGTCCGGACGTAGTGCCAGGTCATATTCGAACTCTTCAGTAATCTCGCCGACGGTTGCAAGCCGGATTTGCAATTTCCACTTTACCCACTGGATTGCGTTTCACAGGCGGTTGGATGCGCTGTGTGCAAGTTGTTCTTCCACATAATATTCGCCGGAGTTGATCGTGTTCAACTGTGCGGTCATGGTCTCGATCATCTGGTGGATTTGATCGCGATCTCGCATACCAGATAACGCTGCTTCTACGTCTCGTTCGAGCGGTCCTAAAGTGATCTTAGTGAACTTGGTTATGTCAGTGAGCCGCTGAGGGTTTAGGTCTATAGTTTGACCTTGGTACTCGCAAGTGAGTACCCCGACGCGGGCGGTCGGTTAGCTGGATGGTAGTTCGAGGTCATATCACTCGAAATGTTCCTCCTCTTCTTGCTCGCGACTTTCTGTCTCTTCTCAGGTTTCGGTTGATGAAGTCTGGACGGCAGAACTATGCCGTTCCTTGCCCCACGTTGGGCGCCATTTGTTACCGGCATCCTTCGCGATGAGTGATAAAGGTTGCCTGACAAGTCCAGGAGTGGTTCCCAGACGATGGTTGTACGTGGTTTGTACCTGTTTTATTAATTGTGTACCGAAGTTCCTACACACGCGCGCCACACAGTCGCTCCCCACACAGGCACTCGCTACACACACACGCACACAGCGTGCACCACCGGTGTTCACACAGAACTGGTGGTTTGTTACGGATCGACGTGAACCTGCACAAGCTAAAGATCAGTGGCCGTCCTGAAACCCGGGCGTGGTGTGCAAGCACCGGGTATAGATCGACGATCGCTGGGGAGTAGACTTCGATGTCAGCAGGGGCGCTTCGGATAGAGCGTCTTGGTTTGGAAGCTGCAGCTACGGTAGACAGGCCATCAAGTGGCACTCAACCGGAAGTTGCCAGTTTATTGGTGGTTTGATGAGTT
Organism: Tachinus rufipes; assembly: GCA_963932245.1. Taxonomy (NCBI): domain Eukaryota; kingdom Metazoa; phylum Arthropoda; class Insecta; order Coleoptera; family Staphylinidae; genus Tachinus; species Tachinus rufipes. The sequence continues at coordinate 61,280,709 of OZ010749.1, forward strand.
CCGGCCCTGATGTTGACTGCTTGGCCTCTCGGTCTCGACTGAGAAGCAGAAGTGAAAGTTTTATATTTATAAGCGCGCGCTCCGCCCACGTGCGATAACAACAGGAACTTCATCAACCATTCCGCAAGCAAACTCCGCGCCAGTTGGATCAGCGATTTGTAACTTAAGAAGCCGACGATTGATAGTCAGCCAACAGCAATTGCCATCAACAAAACTTCGAACGGACCATTTGTTTAGCCCGAGCGCCATTCAACCTCCTAATCTTTTTAGGTATATTCGATCTTACCAGACATGTTCGAACACCAACGCATTATAAAAAACACTAGATCTCTAGTTTGGTTTTGCGTCTACCAAGGTCGGATCAAACCCAATCAATTGTTCGTTCGTAAACACGGCGAGAGTAATGTCACATAATCAAACGGGGAATACATTTTATGAACGAATTTAAGCAAGTTTTGGGTAGGATATAGGCTGTCAAAAATCAAATTAAATATATAACCAATATAAATTAATAATTTATTCAAACTCAATCTAACGATCACAGCGGCCAATATAAATTAGAACTGAATGTCATAATATAGATAATGCTATTAGTAATCTATAATAACATGGGCTGTGATATCCACCTCCTAATAAACTATTAGCAGAATAACCTAAATTTTCATTTAAATTATTTTATTAAAACCTATGGACAGCCAATTAAATATATGCTTAACATATACATTTATAACAAATAAAAACATTGAACATATAATGTACTAGCTGCTCAGAAGTGTTAAAAAAAATAAATGACATTTAATTAAAAGTTAGGTTATGTAGCTAATAGTTTATTAGGAGGTGGATATCATGGCCCTTAGAGGCTCTAAAAAAAATAATTCCAAAATTTAGCAAGACAATTTCAAATTCGGCCGCTCATAGAAGGCGGTAACAAAGGTAAAAAATATTTTAAGAATGTACTCCAGAGATTTCTTTTGTTATTTTGAATAAACCTGAAAATACCAAAATGACACTTACTTATTAGCGATACTTTAACCATATATTTATTGCATTACAAACTTAGTAACATATAATGTTATTTTTCAGTATCACCAATTTACTATTATGCCTACAAACGAGCAGCGATGAGAATTTGTGATCCACGTTTTTATGAAGACATAGTTTGGGAACAAAATCAAATAAGAAAATAATTTTATTATTACACATTCTACATATCTGCATATTTTATTTACATGTTTTAAAAAATATATATAAAGTATTTATTGGGGGTCGTAATAATAATACCTCAGTTTAATTTGTATTTTCAATGAAAAAAAAAAAAGTAATTTATTTTAATAACAATAACATTATATTTAAGACTGATCATTAAAAAAAGTACTATTTCATTAAATAAAGCTTATAGCAATTAGACAAGAAAAACAAATGTTATATAAAAAAATTATTTTTTAAGTAGAACCAAAATAATTTATTTTAAAAATTTGTTCAAATATGTATATACCAAATGTGATAAAGTAGTAAATCGTAAACAAAACATCCAAATCCTTTTTTTTTATAATTTTGTTCAGTTTTAATATAACATATATCTATAATTATAAATATGTACATATAATAAAATCTTATTTACACTTAATACTGCATATAAAATAAATATTATTTTGAAATGAGAAAATTAATTCCTTAGTACTTATCTTTATTTTGTACAAATATAAAACTATTGCTTCACCTCTCCATGTATTTTTTGTAAGAAGTCGTCAATTTCGAGACCTTTCAGCAGCTGATGACACACATCGGATTTCACTTTTTTTGGTTCACCACTCTCCAATTCAGAATCAGCTTTACGTTTGGGGACACTGAAAATGTAATAGGTAATATTTATTAAAATAGAATATGAGCCTTGTACCAGTCTTATAATAATTATGGTAACACAGAAAACGTAAATATGAAAATTTCTTATTTTAAGATATAATTATTTAAAAGTGCAATTTTGATTCGCCCTGTATAACAAAAATAATGTGATCCACAAAGCAAACAACCTGTCACAATGCATAGATGTTCTAAAACTTAGTGCACATGATCATAAAATGTAATGCAGCATTAACCGTTTAAAAAATGTAGAGTAAATTATTCTTAGTTTTAGGTTAGGTTAGAAATTTTTCCGATCGTCGCGTTAGTCTTTAAACATAAACGTATCATTTAGTAATTTAAATAAATCAACATACCTTTTAGGATCAACTTCTACTACATCCAGTTTGGGGAGTTCAATTTTCTTATCTTCTCTATCCATCAATGTACCAACAATTTCTTCCAGAGTCTTCTTTCCATTTTTACCATTATTTTCATTAACTTTGGTAGTCTTATCTAATTTATTAACTATAGTACTATCTTTCTTATCTCTATCCCGACTTGTAGATGACCGTTTAATGGTAGAAACTTTATCATCTCCAATTTTAGGGTTAACATCTCTACATCTAGCAGGTTTCTTTGTATTTCTTAAATTATTATTCTTTTTTCTATAATCAACCTTATCAGAACTATAAAGATCATCTAAAGGAGATTGTCTAGCCATTTCCAAGTTACAATCAGTAATTTCCTCTTCCATTTCATTCATTAACATCTTTAACGGATGGCACTTTTTATTAGATATTGTGATGTTGCTTATAATATTGATTTCTTTATGCTTTTTAATGATTTTATCAACAGGTAATATATTTAATAGGTCACTATGCGGAGTTACAGTTAAACATATATCAACTAAATCATCACCAATGTAAATATTATTTTTCAGCATACGAGGTAATTTAAAATCTATGTTTCTTGTAATAATATCTGGATTTGAATCATTGTAAACAATATGTGTTGCATCATCAGTAAAAAAATTTGTAAGAATATATTGAGTACTATCTTCATCCAAATCTTCAGGTGGTTTGCTTAAAGATCTTCTTTCAGCTTCTGTAATTGTTTCAGTTGTTTTCAGACAATATTCTTTTGCTGCAGTTAATTCTGTTCTTTTTAAACATAACTTTTTTGCTTCAGTTGATTTTGAACGGATCGTTTTAACCGGTTTTGATTTTATAGTTAATTTTGTAAGATTTGCTTTTTTTGGAGTTTTAATTGTTAATTTGTTAGTTTTTATAGGTATTTGAGATTTCATAGGTGTTGCTTGAATTGCCTTCATTGGTGATTTATTATGGATTAAATGAATTCCCATTTCTTTTAAACCGTTTAATAAAACTTCAACTTCTGGTTCAGTTGTGCCTGTATTTTCTATAGTGTTGGTGTTTACTGAGCTTGTGTTGTGTTTTAGTACATTTTCAAAAGATAACAAACGATTCAAATCAGGTTTGATTTCATTCATAGCTGTTATAGATTGTGAGCTGCTTAACATTTCAGTTTCTACTATTTCTAAAGGTTGTATGTGATCATTATCGGAGCTTAAATGTGCAGGTTCACATATTGGTTCTATTTTAATTTGTTTTACACTATTTGACCTCAAAGTTCTAGGATTTGGTTTAGTATTTGTTGTTTTGGTATTTGTTGGTTTAGAATTTGTTGGTTTAGGATTTTTAGGAGGTGGTCTCTTTCTCGGTGCAGCGACCTTTTTAGGTTTGGGAGTTGCTTTTACAGGTTTTTCCGGTACAGATTCACATTTTAATTTATCAATTGTACGTTTACGTTTCTCGTCCATTTCCTTTAATACCTTTTCTTGATAATCAAATATTGGATTATCCTTCTTTAAAACAGGTTTAAATTCAGTATTGCTTAAAATATTCTTAATTTCATCAGTTGGTTTATTTTCATCTTCAACAGGGTTCGACGTACTAGTATTTTTAATATCATCTGCATTTTTTTGTTGTTTTTCTTGAGGACTATTGTTAGTTGAAGTTTTTGATCGTAATGAATATCTAGATAAACTATTATCTCTAGATTTTTTAACGACAGTTTCATTTGCACTACCAGCAATCCAGCTGTTATCACTCGAAGTACTATCATCGCTGGAAGATTCTGTTCCGCTTTCTCCACTTGAACTTGTATCAGATGAATTTTTACGTACTAAATTTAAATTTTTTCGTCCTATAACACTAGTACCCATAGATTTCATTTGATCGGCAATAGCTTTCTGTGGATCTTTCTGGACTACCAATTCAATTTCTTCATCTTGATTTGATCCACCTACACATTTCTCAATAATATCGCTAACTGGTACTTCTGGTTTTAGTTCATTTACTTGCGTTTTGGTTTCTGATTTTTTACTTTTACATTCTTCCAAAATATACAATTCTAGTGATTTATCTTGATCAGTTTCTGAAGGTTGGTAGTAGGAACTTGATGTTGAATAATCTGTAGGTCGATTGGAATGTGGTGATTGGGTGCCAGTTAAAGGTGTAAATGGAAAATTAGGTGTTAAAGGGAATTTAGGTGTTGGTATACTGGTAAGATCAACACCTTCGCATTGTTGTTTAAAAACTTTTGTGTAAGGTGTATCGTTTGTATTAATAGGACTAAAAAAACCAGAATTAGTAGGAAATATTGATTTAACAGGAGTTTCCAGCATAGGTATAATGTTTCGTTTTGCTGTATTGGGTACTCCCATTGTTTGCAAATACATCATTTCTGGAGTTAAAAATTTCGTAGGCTTCTCTACACTCAACATTAAATCTGAATGTAAAATATCATTTGTTGCAGAAGTTGAAAGATCGATTGGATTTGTATCCTCCATTGCTATAGAATTTGAAACTTCCATTGCTGCAGAATTAGAAACTTCCATTGCTGCAGAATTAGCAACTTCTATTGATGCAGAATTAGCAACTTCCATTGCTGCAGAATTAGTAACTTCCATATTATTTGCAACTTCAGCAGAATTTAATACCATTTTGGTAGAATCAGTATCGTCTATATTTACTATTTCCGTCTTTAGAAGCTCAGAATTTGTTACATCTATCATTGGTACCTCTGTAGCTTGAGGAATAATTTTCGCATCTTCCACCAATGACCGTTTATTAGCATTCAATTTCGAAGGTGATAATATTAATTTATCAGTACTTTCTGAAACTATTTCTAAAGTCCTTAATTCCTTCACTTTAGTAATCTTAATATCCTTTTTTATACTGTTATCAACATTACATTTTTTTTTATATTTTGGCTTATCAATATTACATATTAAAGTTTCAGATTCATTACTTTCATCATCAACAATTTTTCCTTTTGTAATCATAACAGATTTCGGTGTACTTTTTGTTTGTTTTCTTGTACGCTTACTAACCCTTTCATTATTTTCCTCATTGGAACTTGTACTTTTATTAATCTCTTCATTAATTTTTTCATTAGATGCATTAAGTGCAGCTTCAATTTTCATTGCATCTTCCAAAGTTTTATTCAATTCACTTTTTTTAACAACATTTACACTTTTCCTTCGCTTTCGTTTAGGTGACGGTGATTTTATTACGGTTGGATCTTTTGTTGGTATTTCTCTCAATGCTGCATCCCAGGATTTTAGTACTTTATCACCTGACTTCTTCATCAGCTGGTGAGTTTTAATATTTTTCGGTTGACTTTTAACATTTTTTGTTGGAGAGGTAAATAATGTTTTGACACTTTTTGATACTGCTTTGACTGGTGATTTTTTTTTCTTATTTGATTTTGGTGTTGAATCTGGTTTTTTTAGTAATATTTCTTTTCCAGGAGTTTCAAATTTAAAGTTCAAAGCTCTAACATGAGATCTATTTCCGCTACGTGGACTTGAGGCACAACTTCTAGTCGACATTTTGTCTTGTGGTGTTTTATTTTCAGGTTTGATTTCATTTATTACATTTTCTTCAATTTTAATTTCATTATTTTCAACAATATTTGTATTAATTGGTTGTTCAGGTTTAATTTCTGTATGTGCTGAGAATATAGAGCTGGTTTCAGGTAAAATTTCTACATGCACTATTGCGGTTTGTTTTCTCTCAAGGCTTTTAGGTTTTGCTTTGGGAACAGATTTTTTAACAATAGCTGTTCTGTCAATTTCTGCTTCTTCCATAGAATCATTACATTTATACAACGTAATATAATCTGATAAGGTCTGCGTCTTTTCATTTTTCTTTTTTGGCATTATTGTTTTTATTTTTCCAGGTTCTGTAAATAAAAAGACATTAGTTGCATTAATTTATTTAGTATGTATTAAAATATGACAAAAACAGGGTGTGTATGTTTTGAATTTTTTGCTTGTATATAAAAGACACGATTGTCAATATATAAAAGCGTTAAATGATAACTCTAACAAGTGTGCCCGTGCCATGCCGCTGGGCGAAGGCGCCATCTGGCTTATTTAGAGGTATATCTTGAAACTAAATTTTATGATTCATATTTGCACTAGCGGAAGAAGAAAAAAATATATTATATATTTAATTATTATTTGGTATTTAATAATGTATTTTGAAAAATATCTATATGTGTAATATTTATTAAAATATTTTTTAGTTTAAATTTCTTTTATATTATCATTGACCGATCAATATTTTTTTTTGTAAATAAAATAAATAATAAACTAAATTAAGTTTTAAAAATTAATAAAAAAAATTGTTATTGACTAATATAATAAAAAGTTTGAAGAGCTAAAAAATAAAATATGTAATAAAATAAAATATAATATGTAACTAAATAAACTAAAATAAATGTTTATGAGTTAGTTGCATATAAAAACATAAAAAAATAAAAAAAAAATATAACTACAAACTAGGCCACCTTTATCCATATAGTGTCTAGTGTGTAAAATGTCCTAAACACTGCTACATTTTACAATACTCAAACATTTATTAAACACAAAATAATTGTTTATGTTCTAACATAAATATATATATTTGAGTTTTTTTTAATTGAATTTCTTTGTTTTAAGCGCATCGCTTTTTCATGTCGTTCATATATTTAACTTTCTAGACAAATTTTTGTATCAAATTTGTATTTACTCTAGTTTCCAAGCCTGTAACTTGCAACCATGACTGAATGGTACAAATAAATGACAAAACAAATTCTAAATTGTATAGCATAAATTTGGATCTACTTGGAGATTTATAATACGATAAGATCAATTGTTTTTCATGTAATGTTCAACTAGTTTGTTTTTAATGATAGCATTGCATATTAATAATAACATTGACGACATTGCTAAATTACTAAATATTGATATTGTTTTTTTTGCAGCTCACAAAGCTTATATGTTAGTTTGTTGAAATTTCCAAATAATCGGTTTTTGACAGGTACCATCATGTTCATAATCCTGTTGCTGCATAGTCTATTAAAATTCAATTTGATTCTTCCATTTTATTAACGGATATTTAGAAACCTTAAAATGTCAATAAGCACTTCTGAATCTTTATTTCTGGAAATGCTTATTGACCTTTTCTTTAACTGATAGGTAGGTTCTTAATGGCATTTTTGGTACTATTAAATCTTTGGTTGTCAAAAGGTATTTTTTTAAATTAAATACCAGAAAGACATCAGCAGTAGATGAAATTCCACCTATTATTCTCAAAACATTTGCAAATGAATTATGTAGCTCCCATTTTGACTAAAATAATTGCTTTATCATAGAAAAATAATACTTTTCCAAATTGTTGGAATATTGCAAATGTTCAATCTGCCAAAAAAATTATTAAAGTATATTAAATTTCACATTTTCAAGTTCTTACTTTATTTCAGATACTCAATATGGATTTTGATCAAAACGTTTGACAACATATCTTGACTCATGTTAGTCACAAATAGAATTCTACTATAGATAGACAAACAAGAAGAAAATCTTGCACTAGCTTTAAACATTTCTAAAGCTTTTGATAGAGTATGGCATCCTAATCTTGTCAACATGCTCCATTGTATAAGTTTTGATAAAAAAACTGTAAATTTCATCAATAGTTTTCTTGACAATAGAAAAATTATAGTTAAAATTGATGGTTTTAACTCTAACCTCAAAATCACAATATCGGCAAACATGGCAGAGCGTCTTAAAATTTTTAAGTTAAAATCTATAGCATTTATAAACAAAGACCTCAAAACAATATCTGAATAGGGCACTCTCAACATAGTCAATTTTAACTCTAAACAAACTAAACAACAAATTCATATCTAAATCTTCTTCAATTTGGTGTTACAATTTTACATAATCTTCTCTAGAACAACTATGTTGTCCACATAGCTTCAAAAGTATCTAGAAAACTAGAATTTCTTAATAGATGTAAAAAAAATTACTTCTGTTCAATTTTTGCATATACCATATAGAAAACTTATATTTGTCCTTGTATTAAATATTGTTCCCAAGTATGGGAAAGAGCATCGGAAACTACACTATCTCTTCTAAACCCTATTCAGAAACGAGCTATTCGGATCATTGGATTAGATCATGTTGCAGATTTTTGCATTTTCTATATATATATTTTAATAGAAATTGTTCAAACAAAATACAAGACATATTGCCATTTGAACAAATATTTACTTGTAGTACAAGATTTGGTAGGAATTCACTGACAGTTCAGAGATGTAGAACCAAAACCTTTAAGAAAGATCAACAAATAAAATAAACTTTTAAATTCAGTATTTTACGAGACTTATAAGCTACAAATATTCAAAGTCAATGTTCACAGATTGCTTAAATCTAGTCTTCAATGTGATAGTTTCAGCGGATGTGATTTCACTCGTTGAAATTTAAAGGTATTTTTATGTTGTTGTGGTATATTATGAAATTCCTAAACATCACATTTTGAAATAAAAAAAAAAAATAAGTGGAATACTAGAAACATCATTGCAAAGTTGATTGCCTCATATCACACGCCAAACTGTTACCTCCTTCAATTGTATATAAAGAGATTTACTACTTTGAACGCAAATTGTAAAGATTTTTAGAATAACAATTTTAATAAAATTTGGTTATCAATCAGCTTATTTCTGCTTTAAACAAATTGCAAGGCAAATGTGTAATAGTTATTAACAATGCACCATATGAAAAGTCTATATATTTTTATAAAAAATAACAAAATTTAGTTATGAGAAAATATTGTTAGAAAAAACCAAAATCTGACTGAAAGTGTTGAAAAGTGCAAAATTTTATGCATAAAATGTCAATAAAGACGTCAGGGGTCCCTATATAATAGTGGGTGGCTTGTCCATCTGAACCGAATGATAAGGTTCAGATGGACAGTTCGACATTATCACCCTTTATGTTTGCATTAGGGGCCCCGACTGAAACTGCCAATAAACATATTGCTTTCTTTCTTTCTAAATTTACCCTCAATTTTGAATCGAAATTTGATCGCATTTTATAGACAAACCAAAAATTGCACACCAAAGATTTTTTTCAAGATTCAAAAATTATTTTCTCCTATCTGTAAATAAAATTACATATTATAAAAAATTATGTCTTCTCTGTGGCTCGGTGTGTCCGACACCTCGACACCTAACGGTATTAAGAGGTTATTGAATATAATAATAATAATAAAAAATTACCTTTCTTTTTAACAGGTGGTTGTTTCTTAGGTTCATCACATAAAATGACTGTAGGCATGGTCATTATATCTTGTTCCGTCAAAACATACTGAGTCTGAGGTTTGGGTGCCATATTAATCACAGGTGTACTATTTACAAATATACATTTCATAGGATCTGTAGTATTAATATAACTTTGCATGGGTGTTTGATTAGTAGTGTTCATCATCAGCAATCCTGAAAGAATTTGTGGTTGCACTTGTGGAGTAGGTGTATTTAGAGATCCGCCTGCTTTCACATAATTTTCAAACGTTCCATCGTATAATAATATATCACCGTTGCTTGTATTCACAGACAATCTTTCATTTAAATCAGTCTTTGGGAGCGTTTGTTTAATTTCAGCCAGTGGATTCATTTGACTTGCAGATATTATCGAATCAATAGCTACATTGTTTTGTTGATCGATTGATGTGTTAAATTCTTTAGTGGCAGATTTATTTTGACTCGTATTAGGCACTTCTTCTGCTGGATGTAAATTAATTTTGTTTGCCAAATCGGAAGTGTTTTGCAAGTCCCTCACCGAACCTAATAAAAATAAAATAAATGTAAGTAACACCAATGTTTTAAATTAATAATAAGTAGTGGTAGAAATACTTCTCGACCAACGGCTTATTAGGGATTAAACTCCTAAATTGCTCGAATAATTAGCCATTTTGGAATCCTAATAACTTTTTCCCCATAATTTTTTTTTTTAATAATAATATAAAATTGTAACTTTAAGGACTCCTTAAAATGAATTAAGAAATCACTTCCCAAAGTTTGTTGATGTTATTTTACAAACTATTTTACTATTATTATTACCTAAAATATCGCCCATTAGAGTTTCAAAAAGAGGATCCGATTCAGTTTTTTCAAGCACAGCTTTAATAGCATGATCAATATCATCATTATCATTGATGGTATTAATATTCTGAGCAATTTTCTCCTGCAGTTCATGATGATCTAGCAAAGTTTGTGCAAATTGATTTACTGCTGATTCCATCATACATTTATCATGTTCATCTGAACTGTTTTCCACGTCCGTTTTATCGGACAATTCTTTTTCCGATTCATTAGCATTTTGAACTGATGTTGTTCGATGAGACCGGTTTGATGGTAAAGATACTTTTCTTTTTGGGGTTGTACTCTCGTTAACATCATTATTATTACCTGGTAGACTTTTGAGAGGCGTGGCATTTATATTGGGTGATATTGTTTCTTCTATTATTGATAAATTCTGACTGACTGTGTGACGATCTCTGCTATATTCTTTATTTGGCGTTGAACATCGACTAAAATTTAAAAAAATAAAATGAGCACAAAGGCTAATAAAAAAAAAGCCATATTCAACAATAAACCAATACAAAAAATAAGTTTTGAACATGTTAAATAATATATTTAATAATTGGTGATGCAAAGTAGTTGTAACTCCATCATGTTGCTTCAACCAAAAAATATCAAATATAGTTTAATGAAAAACAAAAGTTTAAAATCAATTATTCAAACCCAATCCAAATATCGACCAACCAAATACAGACAATTGTTTTGGTTTTTACAAATTCTCATCAGTGCATCTTGGTGGTTAGTCATCACTTGATGGATGAACTTGAATAATTGACTTACGTGCTCTTAATATATTTAATAATCGCAAACGGCGATGCTGTTAGGAATAATATATCATATACTAGAATAACAATAGAAGTTTATAAAATACGTTTTACTTCAAGTCAATAAGCCTAAATAGATAATTAATAACTGATACATACCTAAATGCACCTGGTGTACATGCTCTGCTTGAAAATTGATTTGGATTATCAAGCAAATATATTAATTGATTAACTAATTTATCTGAATGATTACCATCATTGAAATAATCAGTATGTTCCAACCGCCCTTGCACTAGAAAAACAATAAGAGAATAAAATTTGTTTTAGTATAATTTCATGATGTTTTTGAAAACAGATTAAAATTGCCTAGAGAGAATAGAAACACATTAAACGACGTCATTGTTATGTATACAGGTACGTCAGTTTAGCGTTATCAAATTGTGTTGCAAAAATCTACTTCTTCGCGCAAACGTGTGGTATATTCATCTTTCATAGCGAATCGGAATCGTATTTTAGATTTTTGTTTTTCGCACGAACCGATCTAGTTCGTGCACACCCTTTTAAGAATCCTGAAATTTTACTTTGGGGCGCGTTATTTCGTTGAAGAAAACGTTTCAGTGTGTCGCATAAGGCGATTAAAATGAGAGTTCAAAATTTAAATATTCCCGAAACCTTCTCTGCAGGATTTGAAAATTCGCGCAGAGCACTAAATAAGATTCCAAAAATCCAACCGCTTCCTTTCGATTTTTAATGGCAAAAAAGTTACGGAATACCGAACCGACAATTTCGAATATTCTTGATGAATTTACGATGCGACTATGAATACAAGATACGTCCGTACGGACGTCACATGGTTCGATAAGAATGTCATCTAAATAGTATTTCAACATATGTAGATAAATACGAAGTGCCACGAACAAAACGTTTTGCTGCATCACACATTTCAATTAAAATTGCATTATCTATTATTGTAAAAGGTAGTTTGAAAAAAAAAAACGTTATAGCTAAATTTTGCAATTTTTTATTTTTTAACTGTTCCCCGGATTTTGGTGCTTTCTAAAAATATAATGAAGTTTCAAGGGCGGATTTTAGTTCTTTTCAACAATATCTTGATATTTCATGGCCATATTTTGCCATTTTTGACATTCCATTAAAAAAATGTACAATTTTCTACAGATTTTGGTTTTTTCTAACAATATTTTTATAGCTGGTTTTTTATCTATTTTTGAGATATTATAAAAATGTTTACACTTTTTAACAGTTTATGGCAGGATTTTGCTATTTTTAACATTTTATGAACAAAATCTCATTTTTCAAGACTGAATTTTGCTATTTTTAACATTTATAAATAAAATTTTGCTCTATTAAATTGTTTTTGGCCTAATTTTAGTAATTTTCTAACATAATTTTGATGTTTCAAAGCCAGATTTTTCTATTTTTGACATTTTATAAATAAATTTTAAAACTTTTAATTTTTTTTGCTTAATTTTGATGCTTTCTGACAATATTTTAATGTTTCAAGACTGGATTTTCCCGTTTTTGACATTTTATGAACAAAATTTTACATTTTCAATAGTTTATGATCGGATTTTAGTGCTTTTTAACAATATTTTGATGTTTCAATACCAAATTTTATGAATAGAATAGCACTTTTTAACAATATTTTGATATTTCATAGCTGCAGTTTATTATTTTTGAGATTTCATAAAATTTTTTACACTTTTCAACAGTTCAATATTTTGATGTTCCAAGACCAAATTTTGTTATTTTTAGCATTTTATAAACAGAATACACTTTTTAACCGTTTTTGACAGAATTTTAGTAAAATAATTTAATATTTTATGACCATATTTTTTGACTTTTTATGAATAGAATTTAACATTTTTTAACAGTTAATGTCAAGATTTGTTATATTTGAACATTTTTACTTTTAGAAAAGTATAAAATTGCATTTTTTTCGATTGTGCAATTTTTCGCACCAAACCATTTTAAAATTGATAAACAACCTATAAAAAACCCATGCAACATTGAAAGCGCTCGTAGACGCGACAAAGTCAACTTAACGAACCCTGTGACGTCATATCGGAAGAATGAAATTGCTGCGTACGGACATATCTTCTATTCCTAGTATCATGCCAATCAGCACCTTTGGATAAAAAATAGATTTTTACGCGTCGTAACTATCGGATAAACGAGGTTTGCGTGCTCAAGATCAAAAGTTCAGATAGTTATCTGGAAACTGACGTGTTTTTTACAGAATGACGGACACATATTTCGATAAAATTGTGCGAACCGCCTGAATCAATGCAACAACCTCGGGCTGCATCCAGTTCATTAATAGCCACAATAACGATTTGCCAACTAATAAAATGTCAAAAAAATTGAAAAAAAGTTAAAAGAACAAAATTGTAAAAAAAAAACAGAATATAATAATAAGAAGAGAAAGGAGCTCTAAAAAAGGAGGCCTGGAACAAACTATGCATAGAAGTAAACGTAAACCTATGAGGCACTAGATACAAAATAGTGACCAGAAAACTGGTCCTCCAACAACCAAAAACAATGACAGATGAACAAAAAACCAAGGTAGCTCAAGAACAATTCCTTAAACACAACAAAACAATCTAGCAGAAATCTACTTGAACTGTAAAGAAATACCACCATGCACACTGGGAAGAAGTAAACTATATAAACAATATTTTATCATATTTTAGTATTTTTCATAAAAATGTGTATATTTTTAAACAGTTAATGGGCGAATTTTGACCAGATTTTGGTTAAAAAAATAATTTTATGGCAGAAAACGATTTTTTTAACTTTTTATAGACAGAATTTTGCATTTTTTATTTATTTTGATAATTCATGGCCGGATTTTACATTTTTTAACAGTTTATGGCCGCATTTAAACAATATTTTAATGTTTCAAAGCAATAATTTGCTATTTTAGTCATTTTATTAATAGAATTTTGCACTTTTTAATAGTTATTGACCAAATTTTGGTGTTTTCTGACAATATTTTTATACTTTATGGCCAAATGTTGCTAGTATTGATATTCCATAAAACAAATTTGCACTTTTCAACAGTGCATGACTGAATTTTGGTGCTATATGACAATATTTGTATTTTGATTGATTTCAAGGGAGGATGATTCTGGTTTATTTCAATAATATGTTGATATTTGATGACCAGATTTTGCCATTTTTAATCATTTTTTGCATACTTGTAAGAATAAGTGAGTGGGGTATAATTATACTCTGGTATTCTGTACAAAATAAACAAATTTTAAACAGTTTATTATCAGATTTTTGGTGCCTTCTGACAATTGTTTGACATTTCAAGAACGGATTTTGCTATTCTTAACATTTTACAAACAAAATATTGCACTTTTTGGCTAGATTTTGGTTCTTTTTGAAAATAATTTAAAATTTTATAACCAAATTTTGCCATTTTTTACTTTTTAAAAGTTGCAGTTTTCATCAGTTTATGGTAACTTTTAATAGTTTTGTACATTATTTTTATACTTTGGACTGGTTTTGCTATTTGACATTTTATGAATATGGTTTTGCACATTTTGACATTTTATGACTGAATTTCGTAAAAATTTCTTTTATCTTTATATTGGTACCAAAAAATAATAATTGCAATCAATTTTAAGTTCTTTTATTTTTAACTAAAATACTTGGATCGTTAATTACAACCTTTTAATTCATACTTTTATTACTATACAATTCAGTACGGATTTTAATAATATATAGAAAATCATTTATTAAAGACTTCTATAAGCAAAGTAACAACAAAAATATACACACCATAACAATTTTCAATCAATTATCGCTCTGATTACTTTGATATTTGTTAAAGAATTATATATTTGAAAATAATAACAAAAAAATTAAATCGTGTGATCTCGTGTTTCTTCTTGCTCCACACTTAGTCTAGCACAGAATTAAGCCAATAGCAATATTTGTTTCAATCAGCGCCACATATTGATAGTTTATTCCTATAAGGTTAAATATCTTCCTAATTTAATATGTCAATCAACAATAGGACTCTGGCATTCAAATTATCAATTACTAACTTAGTCAATGTATTTAATAAAAACATGTTTAACTTACCTATCGTGTGTATTTGTGCATAATTCAACACTAAATCAACCAAACTCAGACCTAATACTCGAGTGACTATGTATTTTTCCTGTTTATTCCTATACTCTTTCAGATATATTGAAGAATTTAAAAATTCTGAGTATGCGGATTTGCATTTTTCAATTTTCAAGTAACCTAGAAAAAAAAAAACTAGAGATCATAATCATATCAATGTCATTAAAATTTTGCTAGTTTTGATGGTTTATGAGTAGAATTTTACATTTTTATGACCTGATTTTGTTGCTTTCTGATAATATTTAAACTTAATAACATTTTATAGCCAGATTTTAGTTTTTTCTAATAATATTTTGATATTTTATGGCCGGATTTTGCTATTTCTGACATTTTATTAATAGAATTTTAGAATTTTCAACTGATTTATGGTTGGAGTTTGGTTTCTGGATTATTTTTGAACTAAAAAAAAATTGCATTTTCTATCTGCTCCTCGCAAAAATTGATACTTTTCTTCAATCTTGAACAAAGCATCCTCCAGAATCTGTACCAATTTGTAGCAACAATTACATTCTCACTCCGTATTGGCATATTTTGCTATTAAAGCGCCTTTTTTATAGAACAACTACAGCCGGAATCCAATCCTCACTCCCAAACCTTAGGTAATCATCCGAGTGCAAGTAGTTGCAGATGTCTCAAAAAGTACAATTTTTGCAATAAAATTTTTGATAATAAAAAACTGATAGCTAAGCCATTCCTATTAGGGCTCGCAGCTAATAAATACGCTATCTAGTAGAAGATTTGTCAACAAGCCGAACTTGACACTTTGCTATGTTCCATAAGTCACGTCTGCACAGTGTTCATACATTTGAATGACGCATGTATTGTTTACATATATCTTAATGCAAAAATAAAAATGTTTGTGCTTTAAGTCAAAAGCTACAGATAAAGCGTAATATTTTTAGAGTCCATAACGTGACAAAATTGTAATCAGTGTCAAAAAAATGATATAAAAGTTATGCATTCTAGTAATTGCAAAGTGACGAATGAACTAAAACGATCTAAGAATTAGTTACATAACTGTCAAGTGTAGAGCTTCAGGTAAAATGACACAATTATCTATGCATAGTGTGATACAAATAGCAATCACAAATCTTCATATTATGTGCAATAATTTTAAGAGTAGGTGAGGTGCATAGTAAAAACTTTTAATTATTTCATCACCATGTTAGAGGTTTTTTGAAATTTAAGAAATCAGTAGACCCAAAAACATTAAAACTATAATCTCTCTAAGATTGGGCATGTGTTCGACAAATCCAACATATGAAGTAACGTTGTAGGTATAAATTAAAAAAAAAAAAACTACACGACCCATTAGAATCCGTCAATGATTCCACAAATGCTACTCTTTACATAATAAATAATCAATTATTATGATTTATTTATTTATTAGTATGAATGTAAATGTCAGTTTTGTGGTGCCAATAAAAAGTTAACTTATTTGATTATTTAACTAATTAAAGAATTGTTAGTTAATATTAGTAAACTGTGTTGCAATCAACAATTTATCGTGCGAGTAGACATACAAAGATAATACATTATGAACAGTATAATCAAATATCATAACCTATATAAAATAATCTTGAAAATATAATAATTCATACAAATATTTATTTGTAAGAAAATAATTTTAATATTTTTGATTTATATTTCTAATAATCTTCAGAAATCAATGTTGAAATTTTTATTGATATTTTAATTTTTGTTCAAATTGTTTTATTAGTACATAATAATATGAATAATGCCCGTATGACACTGATCTATAATTCTTTATTGAATTATATATATAAAAATATTTAAATCTTAAAAAGTCTGTTAAATGCACTAATAATCATCAATCTTATTGTAGATTGAAATTTTAAGAGTATTTTTAGTTTTTCTTTAGAATTAACAGAAAAAATGTACGAATTAACAGTTTTTAAAAAATAGTTAGGTTATATTATAAATGCTATTACTCACATGTTATGTGTTAATTATAAAGAAAACCTAAAAATATTCTTAAAATTTCAATCTACAATAAGATTGATGATATTTTGTGCATTTTACAAACTTTTTAAGATTTAAATATTTTTATATATATAATTCAAGATATAATTATTGACAGTGTAATACGGGCATAAGAATGTAAAAATATTAATGCATGTTTTGACAAAAACATCATACCTGCACAAAAAATAAATATAAACAAACCTATCAAGTACAAGCAAAAATAATAAAAAGTATTTTGTAAATAAAGTATATTATATACTATTGAAAGTATTTTTTGTTCATCTACAAAACCAAACAACAACATTTTCTTATTTATGATTTTAAATTAATTTATCGATCACGATGCTGACCAATATACAAGTGATAAAAAGCAATGGCAATCAAAATAACTAAATAAATATCATAGATTGCTTAAGGCACCCCCAATATTAAAACTAAATCCGAAATTTCTCTGTAAACATAGACAAAAAACAAACAAATAAGTAAAAAAAAAATAACAATATAAATTCATTCAATAACAACATTGATGAATTGAATTGAGTATTATTAGTAATAAAAATCAATCAATTAAATCAAAATAAAATAATCTAACGGTTATTTTGTTTATATCTAACAGATCCCACAAGCCCCCATTCCCGCCAAGTATGAGGTGGTATTTTTATATACCTCTACTTACCCAATACTAATTTGGCAATGTGCAAGTGTGATATCTCCATTTTGCGATTAAATATTTAATGTTGTGAAATATACATGCACTATCTTCTTGAAATTACCGCATTAAAAACATAAACACCTGGTTAACACAAATTTGTATACACTCGGACTCGACACTTGCAATACATTTCTTTTGTATATGGGAAATAGGTTAGCAGCAGTTTAGAGTGAACTTAGCAGCGCATGGTACCAACCGTAAATTCTCTGTGGGAGATATCTATAATGCGTTCACGAAATTTTGTTAAAAGCGCCGTATTTTGAGTGTCATAAAATTACGTATACAATTCGCGAAATTGAAATAAAGCTTTAAAAATCTGTAAAATGCACAAATAATTATCAATTTTATTGTAGATTAAAATTTTAATAACATGTTTAAGTTATTTAAATAATCTTAATTAACAATAATTAATGTTTTCTGTAGTAATTTTATACAATAATTTTATATTAATTTTTATTTATTATATATAATAAATCCGACATCTTGACACCTAGGTATTAAGAAGTTATACATTATATAAGTAAAATAATAAAATATTCTATTCATTTAATTTTTTTAATTTTCAGCAGAATAAATTTAATATTTATAGAAGATTTAGAAATTAAAAAACATTTGAAAAATCAAAATTATAAAGTAATTAATGAACAATTAGATTTATATCATTCTTCTCAGGTTTTGGTCATTTCATTGCAATAAAACATGGCAAAGCTTTATTGAGATATTTAACATGTTTATATTTGTAAATGTTTTGAGATACAAAATGTTTGAAATCTAATCGATTGAAGTGTTAAAATTTTAAATGTTAAAAAACATAAATATTACTAAAATTTTTTTTATGCTTTTATCAACAAAAGAAACAAAAAAATCAAGATTACATACACGGGGTGTTAAAAAAGTAACAAAAAGTCTTAATAAACATTAGTTGCCATAACAACGGTTTTGGAGATATGGAACATTATTTCTTTTTATTATTCTATTTTTCTCCATTTTTTATTTTGCAAAAACGTGCATTTTCTTATCATAATTGGCTGATGTTTTTTGAAATAAACATTCAGTATTTGACAGTTGTTGTTAGTGCACAAGTTTTCATTGCTATGGCTGATTACTCTAATGCAGAACTAGCTAACATGCATTTCATGTATGGTTGTGCTAATGGGATTGCCACCAAAGCGCAACGTCTTTATGTAGAAGCTTATCCAAATCGACATATAGCACGGATAGAGCATAATCCAGGGACGAGTGTGCGGAGAATAGCAGCCGAGGTAGGAATTGGTGCTACTCTTGTTTGGAGAACCCTCCACGAGCAGTTGCTCTATCTATACAACAAGTACAGGTCTTAAATTTAACTGATAGTCAGGCACGATTGGTTTTTTGTCGCTGATTTCTACGAAAGAATGCTGAAGACCCGCAGTTTCTTGCCAAAATTCTTTTTACGGATGAAGCCTGGTTCACACAAAATGCAGTTGTTAATTTTTGTTGGGCCGACGAAAATTCTCATTCTATAATTGAATGTGGACATCAGACACATTTTTCATTAAATATTTAAATAGGTATTGTAGGCGACAAGTTTCTAGGTCCTTTTGTTTTACCAAACCGAATAACAGGCGCTGTTTACCTCAACTTTTTGCAAAACACAATGTATGATCTTTTGAATAACATTCCTTCGGCTCACAGGCAACAATCGTGGTTCCAACATGATAGTGCTCCAGCTCATTTTTTAATTGCTGTTAGAGAGCATTTAAACCAAACTTTTCTACATAGGTGGGTAGGACCAGTTTTATGATCAGCAAGATTGCCTGATTTAAATCATTTTATTTTTTTCTTTGGAGATATTTGAAATTATTAGTGTATGCTACTCCTGTAAATATCCTCAAGGAGCTGTAGTTAAAAATTAATAAAAAATGCCATTAAATCCAAGCCAATAAGGGGGTTTTAGAAAAAATACAAATGTTCTTCACACAAAAACGTTGTGTTTGTTTGAAAATAGAAGGAGGGCATTTTGAACATCTTTTGTAACTCGGTTTTTTGTAAAAATATATAAAAATAAATAATGTTCTATATCTTCAAAACCGTTGCTATGACAACTCATGTTTATTAAAACTTTTTTGTTTGTTGTGGTTTGTACTACCTCTCTCTTAAATATTTTACTTTTTTTTTAAACATCCTGTATATTTCTGACTTTTGTTTTTATGCGATTGTGTCGTCCGTTGCGGGCTAGTGTTGAGTTTCTGGCTATTGATTCTACTTAACAGAAACTAGAAACAAGGGTTTGCTGTTTCTCTAGGGAATTGTGTTTTAAAAATATGGGCAACGGTTGTCGATGTGATTGCTTGCAGGATTGTTGACCTCAGTAACAAAAATCAGAGTTGCATATTTACTTACTGTAATTGATATCCAGTTTCTATGTGCTAGGTAGTAGTATCAAAGTGTGAACCAGGTATATTGACTTTGAACCGGTGTAACTCTCAGTGCCAAGATGCCGTTAACGTAGCGAGGTTTGATGTGATAAGGTTGTCTTTTTGTATATAAAAATAAATGCAGGAATACCGCGTTGGTTAAAATAAACTCTAGTCTCTAACAACGATGTGTAGGCGTCTGTTGCTGCAGCAAGACATGTGTGCTAGATGTTAATGCCGCCTGGCGGTCATAACAATCTTTTACTATTTAAGTGATAAATAATATAAATTATTCACAATAAGTTTTACTGTGTGTTTTTTTGTGTTTGTCTTGAAACTCAAGGCATAGGCTTTTATCCAAAATTTAAGTTACAGGCAAATGTTTTGGAGACAACTGTACACATTTACTTTGCACAAATTTGTTTCTGCCAATTATATAATGCAGTATAATGTTTGTTGCGTTTCTTGTGTTGACAATTTAACAGTTAGATAGCGCGCACTTGTGTAATGTTTAGCTCTAGGTGTCCTTCTTCTTTCTTTGCTAATTTTACTAATTTTCAGCACTTGGGGTTTGTCCACTGACGTTAAATGTCCAGTCAAGTGCTGCTTGTTTATAACTTTTTAAGAAAACGATGATCACTATCTGTCTGTTTTGGAATGGTTATGATAGCACCTTACAGCCAACCGCGCGGTAAATTGTACTGGTTGTGATAGTCCGGTTCTAAATATCTTGGGTCGTATATTATCAGCAGTTGCGGGCGACCAAGTAAAGAGTAATTTTTTTAGAGGCGGATAACTTTAAATTGGCAAGACTGTTATCTGTGATAGCTGATTTGACAGTTCTTGGTTGTTGTGAGGTTAGTTTGGTTTGGCAAATCATTATAAATAGACTCACGCCAGAGCAAAGTTTGCAAATTGTTCAAATTTATTTAGAAAAATATGGTTCAATTCAAAAAATTAATTATGCATTACGTGCATTGTATGGTGCTCATAATTGTCCAATAAAGCAATTAATTTAAGAAACTATGGATTGTTTTTGCAATATGTTTAATCAGACTAATAATAAACATCCAGTACGACGTTGTAAGTAGCAATTGATAGTGTGCAGCGTAGTGTTAATAATGATCCAAATGTGTCAATTTGTCATCGTGCTCAACAGTCAAACTTGTGTCCATCCACTACAAGATTCAACTTGTACAGAAACTTAAAGCCACACAATCATCGTTTGCGCCGTACATTTAGTAAACGGGCCAAAGAAAACATTGTTTTCGATTCACAATTTTATTTAAAAAATTTGATTAGTTATGAAGCACACTTTTAAATAAATGGCAACAAACAGAATTGTCGCATTTGGAGCGATAATAATCCATAAACACTATTAAATCCAGGAAAAGTGCGGTTTATAGACAAGTGAAATCATTACTTTATATGTCTTCAAAAATGGTGATGGTTGAAACATTACAGTCAACAGTAAGCAGTACAGAGACATAGTTGTTAACTTTTTTGTGCCTCAATTGGACGGCGTTAATGTTGCAGACATGTGGTTTCAGCAGGACGGCGCTACATGCCACACAACGCGCAATACAATTAATTTACTGAAAGTAACATTTTACAAACAATTAATTTTACAAAATGGATCTTTTGACGTCATTAGATAATTTTTTCTGAGAATATGTAAAGTCCCATGTCTACGCCAATAAACTAAAAACAATTGAACACTTAAAAACCACAATGCGTTAAGCATTATTGCCAAAATACAGTCTGATTGACTGCAAACATTGTGTAGAAATTAGACCTCTAGATTACGCCATGTACGCGCCATCCGCGACGGTTTCATGCCCAAATCATATTTAAACATTAACGCCATAAAATTATCTGTCAAGTAAAACCAGTTTCATGGATACTAAAAACATTTTTTTGTGTTTTATTTCAATTTAAAGTTCTCCTCTTAAAAAAAAACACTTTTTACGTACACGTTTCTGGCAAGGCTTGCATCCAAGAGCCACGATGTTCTTTTCTTCTCTAGTTAGGCGCCATTTGTTACTAAAACGCACTTTTATTAAGGATCATCTTGACCGTCACAATTCTAGAAGTCGGTGTGATTGCTTGCTGGATGATAAAGTCAGGTTTGCTACTGTATGCAGCTTAATGTAATTGATTTCCAGTTTCTATAGCTAAAGTTGTGCACCAGATGTAATACTCTTGAGAGATGACTCTTGGTGTCAGAATGCCACGAGCATAGCGGGGTTTGTTGTAGTAACGTTGTCTTTTAGTAAAGGTTTTGCGTAAGCGGTTGCAGCAATACCGCATTGGTTAGAGCGGATTTCCAGTTTTTAACAACAATGTGACTGCGTCTGTTGCTGCAGAATTTTGAAACAACTTCCTTTTTAGTACTTTAGTTGAGTGCGTTGCTAAATGGGCATGTGTTATGGATGTCAACGCCGCCTGGCAACCGTAACAATTTTGTTGATTTTAAAGCTACGTCTTTAACAAAACTTGTGCTTGCAACAGTTTCCCTTTCCTCCAACCCTACTTTTGCAAATTAACATTAAGTAAACACGGATCATGGCATGCACTAATGTGGTTGTACTTTCCGGTAAATAATAGAAAAAAGTTACAGCTTCTTAGAAACAAAACTTACAACCAGGAATAGATTACCTGATAAGCTCAATTCCGGTTAATCAGATTAATGTCATGTCAGTGAGTCATTTGACTCAATACAGTTTGCACTAGATTTACAATTACTTGGCCTCAATGTCTTGCCGGCGTCTGACTTGCGTAGCGCGTTTGACCATAGTCCAAGTTTTGGGTGCTGTCTTATTGTTGACAACTGCTTGATTTTGCTTTGCACTTCTCTAACAAGGTTTAGAAAATGTGTTTTTTTTATAGACGTGGTTACTTGAGCGTTAAGCAAGCTAACGTCAACTTGGTGCTGCCCCATGAGTCAATACTCATAAAGCAGATTTGAAACCCTACAAGACATTCTTATAGGGTTCTAGATGATTGGTTGTTAATTTTAGGTAAGTTTGAGTTTTGTTTCCAAGTGCTCTTCTGGGTTGTCAAGATCGATCAGATCAAACGTGATCAGATTGTTTTGCTGTGAGAAATCTCTTTTATAGACGTTCCTTAGATGGTTTTTTTGCCTAAAAATCCGTACGATCTCTTGAAAAAGCTCCTCTGGGTATCAAGAGTTTATTATTTTATTTATTTATTAACTATTTATTATAATTTTAACATGGAGATAATATACAGACATAGGTAGATAGATACAAGGAAAAAAATAATTATGATACATTTATATAGTGAAGTTATGAATTAAGAATAAACAAAAAAATATAAATGAACAAAAAATAAACAAAAGTTTTACAAAAATATACAAAAAATATACAAAATGGTTAATAAAATACTTGATTGGACGCTACGGAGTTTACAGCATTCATTACTCTGTTCATCGGTGCATTTAGTCCTAAATTAATGTGCGACCTAAAACAAGTAAATGTTGGATGGTTTCTAGCTAGTCTTAGTACATGAAAGTTCAAACTGCTTAATAGGATTGGACAATCCACATCTTCCCAAACCAGCTTAGTAACCAGCAATATATCACCGCTTCTACGACGATCTTGAAGAGAGTCAAAATCAAAACGGCTTAATAGAACGTCATAATCTGTACGACCACAAAGCGGGTAGTGGCCATCTTTTTGGTAACACATATACTTTAAATAACGTCTTTGAACTTTTTCCAGAGCATAAGAATAAGTTGCGTAGTAGGAGACCACACCGTACTACAATATTTTAATTTACTTCTCACAAAAGCAAAATATAGTACGTGCAAAGATTCTTTATTAGAGAACAGTTTTGCTGACTTAATAATAAATCCTAGCAATTTTAATGCTGAGTTGACAATATTCTCTTTCTTTGTAAGTTGTAACCTTTGATAAAAGTTGATTGTCAATGGTCTAATCAAAAACTATATTTATTTTTTTGCAAGAGTATGTCATCGTACAGCATTTTGATATATTTAGTTGCAAGTAGTTCGTTTTACACCACGTAGATAGCAATTGAATGTCAGATTGAAAGGATATGCAATCAACCATAGATAAAACTGTAGAAAATATTTTTAAATTGTTTTAAATCATTATTAAAAATAATAAAAATTAATGGCCCTAAATTGAACCCTTAGGAAACACCACTAAGTGCTGGATAGTTAGTGGATTTGAAGTTTAAAACTTACTGCAACCGGTCATTAAGATATGACTGTAATAGATTACAAAGATTGTTATCGCATCCAACAACACGTAGTTTATCTATTATAATCCCGTAATCTAATGTGTCAAAAGCTTTACTAAAACCAGTGTATATTACTTCCACTTGCTGTTGCATATTGAGCGATGTAGAAACAAATTCTGTAAAACTTAGCAAATTTGACGCAGTATACCTTTTCTTAACAAAACCGTGCTGGTTATCTGATATTAAACTTTTTACTCTAATATAAAGCCGTTCTGCTATTATCCGTTCAAAAACTTTGTCAAAGTTGTTACTTAATGCAATTGGACGATAGTTTGATACGTCTTCTTTGTTTTCCTATTTGAAGATTGGGCTGATACGGGCAATTTTTAATAGTTTTGGAAAAGTTGAAGTTTTTAATATTAAGTTAAACAAATAATGTAGTGGATTGGCTAAAACAGTAGCGCAGTCTTTGACTAAGAAAGAAGGAATGCCATCAGAACCTGACGTGTATTTTGCTTTTAGACGTTTAGAAGCTTGCACAACTTCATCAAATGATATGGATTACATTTCAAAAAAAGTAGTATTATTGACGGAATTCGAATTTGATGGTAGATTTGAAGTTTTGTAAACACTACAAAAAAAAATTGCAAATGAGCTTACGATTTCTTGTTGGTCTGACGACATAATTCTATTATGAGTCATAAATGATAAAATTCTTGAATTGTTTTTTTAGCAATTAATGTATGACTAAAATTGATTTGGATTGTTTTTCAATTTTGCTTCAGCTGCAGTAGTAAACATTTTTCTGTCCAATGAAATACGGCGTTTTGTTTCTGCTCAAAGGTCGAAATACTTTTGCCGATAATAATTGATTTTATGTTGACTATATAGCTTGTGGTAACGCTTTTTTGACAAGAAGTTTGCATAATTCAGTGCGGAATCACCGAGGATATCTAGACGACAAATTACGTGAAATAGACTTTGAAACATTTCTGTCTAATTTTTTTGATATTGTTTGGTAAATTTTATGACAACGTACGTCAACATCTGTTTCAGAATACACTAATGACCAATCAGTGTCAAGAAAAGCAGTGTACAAGTTAGATAAGTTAGTTTTTTACAACAGTATTTGTATGTATGTTGTGAACAAAACGGCAAATTAGTAGTTGAAGAAACTTTAATGTCAAACGCAAGAACTGGATAGTATGTATCCTCAATTACAAATGAAAAATAGCAACAAAAAAGTGAACATTTAATATCAGAGGACGTTAAAACAAGGTCAAGTGTTCTATGATTGGTATTTAGAATATAATTATGTTGCAAAAGAATGTTATAGTTTAAGAAATTTATAGTGGCGAGTCCGTAGGTTTGAAGCACTTTTACTCTAAGTCGCCCTACGGTGGGTGCCAATTGTTGCGGAAGTTTTGTCAGAAGTGGTTGCTAGCTACAGCACTAGACTCGAGTTGATGCCTGAAAATAAATTTATTATTCTGATGTGTGAACGGGGTTTATTATTCTGACTGTTGGTTTTCTCTGAAAATTGTCACAAAAACTAGAAATAGTTGCGGGGGTAGGTGTTTCTCTAAAAAATTATGTCTTAAAAATAGAGGCAACGTTTACCCTCTAGGGCAGGGCTTTATATAAAATATATTTAAAATTTCTGACATTTATTGTATAAAAGTACATTAAATATTTATTTTTTAACAGTTTATTTTTTGCTCAGTAACTAGGTTTTATTAGGTCTACTCGGACCTAGTAGTCTAGTCGATACTTTTATGGTAAATCGCCGATGCTCTAAGTCTGAGTCTAGTGTATTACAAGATTTTCCATACTATAAATATCCAACACAAACAACACCCAAGGTCTCATCACAGATTGTTAGTTTTAGATTTTTGGCATATCGACCTAAAAACACTATTAATGTACATCATAGACTAGATTCACCGGCTTGTGCTACCTTAAGTCAAAATGCTCATACGACTTTGCAGCTTTTAACAAAATAGTCAAGACCAGTTCAAACTTTCCGATAGATAAACCAAGAACTAAACCCAACCTGACTTAATAAAAAATTAAGTAAAAAAGTACATTAAAGTATAACATTTATATATTTAACGTAATATAATATGCTTTTTATCCATATCCATTAGTAATATAATTCATTACATATTGTTTATTGACTAGACTATCTAATAATTGTTTTAGCATTTGTTTGATTGATTATATTATCCAGCAATCATGAAATGGCACTTTAATTAACTGTGAGTATAACGCCCTCAAGGGATTTTATATCGGGAAACTGTTAGCCGTATCTCCAGTGGTTTTCCCTATAATATTGGAATACGATTGCTTGCAATATTCTAATTACTTGATTAAAAAACATTTGCTTGTGTAGGTTGTGTACGACAAACCGTTGCCCAGGTTGTGGTTAGTTCATTTCTTAAACTTAAAATATTATTTTTGTTATTACCAACTTAAAGAAGTAAATATAAAACTATTTACTATATTATTTACACTATATATTAAAAATTAATAACAATAATTATATTGTCTTTCCTATTGATAATAATTACAACTTGTGCAAAAAGAATGCTTTACTATAAACAAAAAGAAAACAAAACAAATCATAGAATTAAATTTAGCAATGATCAGATATAGCTTAGCAAAAAAATATTAATTAAAGCTTAAGTAGTCTTATATTACATTCACATTTAATAAAATATATTTCACGCTCTAAATAGTTTCTAGCAATATATTGGTTATAAATTTAGTAAAACCTTTTTCTAAAATATTAATAACATTATAGCCTCAAATAATAATTTAAATCAAAAAAATATTATACTTTATTTTGTATTGTAACTCAAATTATAGTGTAAATTAATTAAGATGTTATTATTAAAAATACTATATAATTATTTAATTAATTATTTATAATGCGTTTGAATAACTTACGAAAATTAATTACAACTTTTCAATTTTCAAATAATTAATCGTTAAATTTAATAATTCCGAAACAATATTTAAAATCAATATTATAAATCCGATCAAAAAGTATCAATCGAAATGCATCCCCTCCACGCATCATTACTTGCGCTAAGTAATACAAGCCCGGAAAGACCTCAGTTTGGTATGGTCGCGGTTACGATGAATGTGGATGGCTAGCCACCCATACGGGTCGTGAAATCGGTCTCGGTCTTCGTGCGAATCGTGCGCTTTAGAATGAAGTCTATCTACGGATAGGCAAGTGCCTAATTACACTCCAAATTGGAGGATTTATCCGGGAATTCATTAAAAATCAACGATTCTGAGGTAAGTAAATTTGTTACGTAATCAAAAAATGTTCAAGGAAAATTTTCAACTCAATCAGGGCGTTTCAAGGATTGGTTAGACTATTTATTCAATTATAAAATGGGGTTCTTTATTTTGTATTAATTATATATTTTTGTGTGGAACGTTTCCAGGTTGTTTTTAATTAAATGTGCCATATATGTATGGAAAAATTTGTTGTGTTTTTATTCAATCAATGTTTCATAATCTGTTATCTGAAATTTTATAGAATTTTATTATTATAGTTTGGTTTGTATTTAATTAATTGATCTTAATTAAAATTGTTGATTAATATGTACTGACTAATGCCATGTATTGGGTAGGTTTAAATTTATTCTAAATATATAAAATTTAGTATTGATAGAACTGTAACAATTGTGTATAGGTTAAACCACTTTTTCATTTTTTTTATATTCATTGTTATGACTTGTAAGTTATTCAGTGGTTTATCTGAACAATTTATTTAATTGAAATTGTTTTTTAATATCCATAATTTTAGCATCAACATTATGACATTTTTTTCATTTCTTTAATTTTAAACTTTTCATTTTTTTTTAATTTTTCAATTTATATTACTTTCAACTGAATAATTATTTTAATATATATATTTTTGTATTTACAGTTTAGACTTAATAATAACGAGCATGACTGTTTTTCTTTTAGAAAACATGATTTATATTAATTTAAATTTATTTAGATTTTTGACTTAAATATCATTTTTTTTGTATACAAATAAAAGACTTTACCATAACTATTTTTTTTTTATTTTGAGGTAAAATAACTTTAAAATTACCTTAATAATATTTTTGACTAAATACTGATTGACTGTTTTTTCAATTCTTTATTTAACATGACTTCAATATTACTCCAAATTATTCAGAGTTTTGACTGAATAATATGTTTAACATTATTGTGACTTTAACGATGACGGTTTAAAAAAAAAAGTATTTAAGACCATTTTACCACAGAGTTTTAACTCAATCATTTTTTAAACATTATTTCATTTGTGTTTACTGCTTATGCACAAAAGTGACTTTTATCATGACTATTTTAGGTTAGGTTAATTGAATAATAATTTTTTTACATTATTTTTTTACTAATTACACTTCACTGTCATTAATGGCTCAATCATGACTGACTTTTTTAATTCTTTAGGTTACATAACATATTTTTTGACTGACTATTTAATGAAATACATTTCACATTTTAGACTAAGTTGTTGATAATATATTTTGGATAATTTAGTTGTATCACACGATATGATGCTCTCTGATCTTTGAAATTGTTGTTTCATTTTTGGTTTGACCTGAGTTTATCTATGGTCTTGATTGCACTAAGTTTTTGGTATAAAGCTGATGTGTCCGGCTTATACTGAATAATTTTTGTAGTTGTTTCAAACAATTCTTGCAGCAAAAATTGTTGGTTTTTTGAAATCTTAAAAAAAGCTTTTTCCTTTCTTGGTGTAATTTGAATTTTATCAATTTTGGCTTGTGCTTGGTATGAATGTAGCTAGTCCAACAATGGTTCATCATCATGAATGTTGTTTTTGTTATTTTTGGTTTTAAAAAGTATTTTTGGTTTGATATTCTGTTCTCTAACCAAGTGGTATTTGAATTTTGATTCATAACTGGTTGGTTTTCTGTTTGATCAGTTTTGGTTGGGTATGAATTTGGTTGGTATGAATGTACAAAACTGGTTTGTCTGGTTTGTTGTGTGTAGAGTATTGTATGAAATTGTTTGATTCTTTAAATTTATTACTGAAACATTCCAGCTTTTGTGATGCGATCAACCTTGATTCTTCAAGGTATTTATTCTTCAAGTCATTCTTCTCTCTTAATGGTTGGCTTATTGTATGCATCATATCCTAATAGATACAACAAAGTTATCTCAAATATAGTGATCAATGGTTAGGTTAGTTAGCTACAATTTAAGATAATATCTATAGCGTTTCAATTTTTTTCTAAACTGAAAAATTGATCAAATAGGTTAAAGTTATCAGCGTTTTAACTGATGACTGAAATTTTAGTTCTTAATAGGAATTTTGGTTAAATTAAGCACTTTTCTTTAATTATTGAAGATGATAGTTAAACTGACAAAGACTAAATAAATTTACTCAATTTTAACAAAATTTTACTTTCTTTTATTTTATTTTGAAGACTTTTCCAAGGTTACATGTAGTAATCGAATATGCAACGTTTCAACTGCAAACCCTGAATTAAGATAAGTAAAAATTTAGATATGAAGACAAATCTGTTAATTGACATTTCAACTAACACTACAAACAATATCTACTTACTTTAGAGTTTGGACTAAAGAAAGAATGACTCACAATCAAAACAAACTTTAGCTAGCCATAAAGACAGATCTTCTTTACTCTTCAGCGTTTTAACTAACGAATAAGTTGATCAACATTACAACTGACACTACAATTTTGATTTGTTCTTACTTCAGAATTTTAATTGAAGGAAGAGTGACTGACATTTAAAGTAAACTTTAGTTGGGCATAAAGACAGATCAACTTAGTTTTTCAGCGTTTCAATCGAAGAGTAAGTTGATCGACAAAATTACAAACAATCTCGTCTTAGTTTAGAATTTAACTAAAGAAGAAATGACCGACATTAAAAATATACTTTAAACAGGCACATGGATAGATTAATTTAGTTTTTTAACGTTTTAACTAAAGAACAAGTCTGCAACAAACGCTACCAATAATCTCTTTCAGAGTTTTAAATAAAGAAAGAATGACTGACATTCAAAGTAAACTTTAACTAGACATGAAAACAGATCTACTTATCTTTTTAGCGTTTTAACTAAAGAGTCAGTTGAATAAAACCACAATAAACAATCTTTTTTTACTTTATAGTTTCAACTAAAGACAGATCAACTTAGTTCTTCAATGTTTTAACTGAAGAACAAGTTTATCAACTAAACTACAACAAACGTTACGCTACAAACAGTTTTTCTTACTTCAGAGTTTCAACTGAAGAGGAAACGACCAACAGTCAAAGTAAATTTAGATAGTTTAAAAACAAATCAACTTATGTCTTCAATGTTTCAACTGAAATATAAGCTGATCGACAAAACTGCAACAAACGCTACTAACAATCTTTTCTCATTTCAAAGTTTTGACTAAAAAGGAAATAACTGACATTCAATCTAAACTTTAGTGAATCGTAAAAACAAATCAACTTAGAGTTTTAACTGAATAAGAAGTAGTTTACCACATTCAATATAAACCTTAACAAATTTATCAAATATAACTTTCTTTAACATTTAAAGATTAAGCTTAAATTTACCCATAAGTAGTTTAACCTAACATAGTTTTAGGGAATTGGAAGGAGTGTTTAAGAGTTTATACTGAAGTATTATGAGCAAATATTTTTATTAAATTAATTTAGAGTTATTTAGATAAATTTATTTTTATTAATGTTCTTTAGCGTTTTAACTAAGGAAGCAATCAGATTTGTATTTTTTTTATTTCAGCATCACTCTACAGTAGAATAGTATATATATGGCATTGTTTGCATATATTAATTTTTATTCAATTTCTTATAAATTTTTAAATAATAATGATTTTGCATAAAATTGAAGATAAATATTTTTTTTTTAATATTAAATAATCCAGAGTTTTTAAAACTAGATTCAATTTTTTTTCAGATTTTATGGTTAGAAATAGGTTCATAAATTTTGTAAAGGTTTGCTCATTTCAATTAAGTAACTTTTTCTATGCTGCTTATGGTACATTTGTTATTAAAAGGGAAACAACAAATTTATTATATTATGGTTCCATCGTTTTGCTTTTGATCATTATTTATTGGCATTATATTATGGAAATTTTGTAATGATTCCTCCAAAGACTAATAAAAATTTGCTTTTCGGTTGATAGCAATTTAATCTTTTCCAAATAAAAAGATTCTATTGCTTATTTTAGGTTACGTTCTAGAATCCAACTAATTTACCATAAATTAATTATTCAAATAAGCACTGGATAACAGAATAAAAAGGACCAACAATTTAACTAGTACAGAAAACTTAATCAATTTTAATTGTTTCCAGCCGATAGCTATAGTATCTTTTCAAAATGAAAGGATTCTATTGCTTATTTCAGATTAAGTTCTAAAATCCAGTCAAAATTAAGCACATAATTGGTTTGTGTTAACTGGAATTATGTTAACAAGGACTGGATAATAGAATCGAATAAACAAATATTTAAAAATGAAACCTAGAACAAAAGACCTAATCAATTTTAATTGTTTCCAGTCGATAGCTATAGTATCTTTTCAAAATGAAAAAATTCTATAGCTTATTTTAGATTAAGTTTTAGAATCTAGTTAAAATTAAGCACAGAATTGGTTTGTGTTAACTGTCACTAGATAATGAAACCTTAATGGAATGATCAAATTAAACTAGAACAGAAGATCTAATCAATTTTTATTTCAGTTATAACACAATACATTTTTTTCAAAATTTGAAAACTTGGCATTGTACTTTTATTTTAGCTCATCATAATAACTTTAGTTTATGAAAACCAAATACACAAATTAGATTGTTTGGAAAATTTATTATTATGTTATAGGATGGATTAAATAAGAAAAACTAAAGCTATTTTGTTTACTAATACCAAATCTTTACAGCCCCCAAAAAAATTCCATAATGCTTTAATTTAATTCTTTCATACAAATGCGGTTTAACTGAATTCTAGCTCTAACTTTATTTATCAGATTTAGTTCGATTCGACATTCACAATTTAAGGCTTGTAAAGATCACAGTGTACTGCAACCCTTTTCACGTTCTTTACTGTTATAAGGCGCACTATAAGATTCAACTTGTATTGCCATTTATAAAGAGTCTCTACGCCTAAAAAACCCACAAAAAGTGCCCTTATTTTATCTCGTTACTGTTTGATCCTGAACTAATTTTATTTTCTGTTCCTTACCTTATTATATTTGAATTTATAATACCAGTCTCTTACTTTTTGCTGTTTTTTGGGCTAATATTTTTTACTTTTTTACTGCTCATCTACCATGCTTGTTCTGACTCTTGTAGTTTTTGATTTAGTAGTTTTATTTCTTTCGGACTGTTTACCTTTTTTTTTACTTTTTAACTCTGCCGAAGCCGAACCAAAGCCCGGATGTAAGAATAAGGAGGGGAAAGATTTATTCTTTTCTTTAAAACTTTTCTATTCTTTAAATTTTTTTCTTTAATTTATGAAATGTGTAATAAATGTTTTTATTAGTTTTAATTTATTTAATACAATTAATATGTACCAGAATTTTTTTTATAGAAGCTTCAAAGAAAGGCTCCTGAAAAATTTAGTTACAGAAAAGTTAAAAAAAATGTAAGTATCTCTAGTTGTCTGGTTTTAATAAAATATTAAAACACTAACAATTTTGATAAAATGTATACTTTAGGTATGTATCAAAAATTGATATTTAAATAAAAATTTTAACATTTTAACTAATTTATTTTTTTTAGCCGTTTTCTACCCATCTTTGGGTATAGGCCTCCCTCATATTCTTCCACACTTCTCTGTTCTGTGCTTTGTTGTACCAGACTCTATGGAAAATACTTCAAATTACAGAGAACAAATCCTTAAAATCACAAAGGCATTCTACAAAGAACTATACAACCAAAAAGTAGTAAACAAGAAAGTAGAGGAGGAAAACCAGGCTAAAGAAAACCGCATAACTAATGTTAACTCCAAAGAAATGCCGGACATAGATAACGATGAAATCGAAATGGCCGTAAAACAGATGAAGAATGGCAAAGCTGCGGGAGAAGACAAGATCACAATTGAAATGATAAAAACGGAAGAAGAAACCGTAATAAAAGAACTAAAGGAACTATTCAATAAATGCCTTACAAACGGAAAGATCCCAGAGGGATGAGAGAATGCCATCGTAGTCCTAATATATAAAAAAAGAAGACCCGGAAAATCTAGAAAACTACCGTCCTATAAGCCTGTTTTCTCAAATCTATAAGATCTTCTCAAGAATACTAACAAACCGTGTGGAGAAAAAACTTGAACTATATCAAGCTAAGGAACAGGCAGAATTTAGGAAAGGGTTTAGCACTATAGTACATATACAATCAGTGCAAATTATAATTGAAAAGGCAACGGAGTACAATATACCAATTTGGGTAGCCTTTATAGACTTTAAGAAAGCGTTTGAAAAGTGGGCAATAATAAAATCACTACAAAATGCACGCATAGACTACAGGTATACAGAACTTATAGAAAGTATATACGACAAAGCAACGCTACAGGTTAGACTCTACGACGATACACAAAAAATTAGTGTAAAGAGAGGTGTAAGACAAGGAGATGTGCTATCACCAAAACTATTTGCCCTGGTACTGGAAGATGTCTTTAAAGAACTGGGATGGGAACAGAAAGGAATAAATGTAGCAGGGGAAATGCTAAATAACCTTAGATTTGCAGACGACATAGCAATTTTTGTCCACAAGGAAGATCTAACTGATATGCTGAACGATTTATGTATAGCATCAGGAAAAGTGGAACTACAAATGAATTTCTCTAAAACAAAATATATGACCAACTCAGATACAAGAAAAACATACATAGAACTAAGAGAATAACAAAGAATAATGAAAGTCGAGTTATACATATATCTGGGACAAGAATTAACAACGGGCAAAGCAAATCAAGAACTGGAAATAAACCGTAGAATCCGCCTTGGCTGGGCAGTCTATAGAAAACTAAAATTTGCACTTTACATGAATATTCCTTTAAAATCAAAAGCTCAAGTTTACAACCAGTGCATATTTCCATCTACAACATATGCAGCAGAAACGTGGGTCTTAACACAAAATATAACTAACAAAATGAAAGTACATCAAAAGGCAGTAGAAAGAAGAATACTTAAAATCTCATTAAAGAACCACAAAACCAATCAGTGGATCTGAGGAAAAACCAACGTGGACGATACCACTAAGAAAATCAGCTCACAAAAATGGAGCTGGGTAGGCCACGCCATCAGGGCCAAAAACAGGTGGTGTGAAAAAGTGATCCGATGAAGGCCGTGGGGAGAAAGGCGAAGCACAGGAAGACCACAACAGAGATAGGTTGATGACTTAAAAAGGATAGGAGGTTTAAACTGGTACAACCAGATAGGGTACGAGGCGGTATAACTAGTAACTAATACAGTGTTAATAATTTTATTTATTTAATAAAGTTTCTTGAACAAATATAAAATTGTTTTGGTTAATGTTTTTGACTTTTTGCAATTTTAATGTTTTTGACCATTTTTAGTACCAATATTGACATCATTACTTACACAAATGCTTGTTTGTAAGTTTTCATGTTGTTCAATTTTCAATTTTTTATTCATTATAATAATATATTATTTAATTCATTTACTCGTTGACGTAAAACAACTTCTTTGTAAAAATTGCAACATATTCGATTTTGATTACTATAAATTAACTTTATCAGCAAGTTACCTTCTTTCTTTTATTTAATGAGAAATATCCAATATAAGTTTTTAATTTTTGGATTACTAACACCTTTATGGATGGGTGGGTCAGTCCAATTAAAACTACTTGCCCGCAATCTATAAACTTTGTGCCATGAACTGCATGAGAAGGTCCTAAAACTTATATTTAGAACATCTTATTCTAAAATTTATATATGTATTTTTTTTAATGAGTTTTAAAGTGACTTGTAGAAGACGAGTAAATTTTTAAAATTATTTTGACAATTTTCAAATTAGTCAGTGAATTTTAGATTATAAGTAGGTTTTTATAATCTAATAAAAATTTATGAAAAACTTTTTAAACTTATTGGTTTTTAAAAACTGCAAAAAACTCATTTACTGCATAATATTAATGTTAATTTTTATGGAATATTTATTAGTTTATAAAATTTGCTCAAAAACACATTTGCACAAAAACATTTATCAAAATTCGCCAAAAAAAACTTGAAACAGACATCAAAATTGCACAAAAAACATAATTACGGCATTAAATTTGTCAAAAAGTTGCGCAGAAAACAACACAATTTGCACAACCAAAAAACATCAATAATTACGCAAATTACCATTTAATGCACACAATTCTTTAAATTTTACACAAAAAATTAAAATAACATTAATGATTATTGTGTAAATTTTTTTATTTGACAATTTGTGGTTATTGTTCAAAAATTTTTCATTCTTATTAATTCTTAGGGCAATTTCTTATAGGTATACATGTAGCTGAATGATCTCTGGCGTATCCATAATTGCAATAACAGCTATCGTTACATCTGACATTAACGACAGGGCAAGTTTGACCTAATTTTGCACATTCTGTCTGACAAGCGCTTCCACACTCGTAATGCTCATGCAATAAGACATTGCATTTTATCGGATCACCTAAATTAAACACACACAAAATATATTATATATAATTAAATTATTAAATTTTTATTAGTTTATAAATATAACTTACTTGTGACCGCCAATACAAGACAAGAAAATAATATTAATGATTTTACAAACATAATGAAGGACACGAACTGGACAATGACTTGATAGTACTATAGGTACATTGT
This sequence comes from Tachinus rufipes, assembly GCA_963932245.1. Taxonomy (NCBI): domain Eukaryota; kingdom Metazoa; phylum Arthropoda; class Insecta; order Coleoptera; family Staphylinidae; genus Tachinus; species Tachinus rufipes. Next base: position 61,317,162 of record OZ010749.1, read on the forward strand.
TTCCGGTCTGCAATATTTATAACTACATAAATTACAAAAATAAAAAAGGAATAGCTAGAAACAAATACAACGAAACAGAAACAGAACAGACTACCAGACACTCAAAGTTCATAAATAAATTGAAGAAATTAATGGACAGTACAACAAATTATTACTTTAATCATAAACATTAAAAGCAGCCTGAAAGCATAGAACAAATAGCAGGGCAAGTACGTACCGATAAAAGCACACAATGGTTTAGTAATTACCAATAATATTTGCTCTAATCAAAGAATCAAAAAACTGGTCAAGCTACAGGACCAGACAAAATACGTGCCAAGCTACTAAAACTGATCAATGACGACAACATATGTTACAGGGATTATACCAACAAAATGATCAACTTCAACATTTATAATAATCTTTGAGAAACTCAATGCATGCTTTATGAGTAATTTTATAATTGATGCTCAGAATAATATACTCTAAAATCTATAATAAACTAGATTGTGATATAGGTTAGACCCAATTTAGGGCCAGAAATTTTTTTACCAAAAGAGCTGGTACGTGGTGTGTTTTTTGGAGACGTAAAGTTGGTTTTTGGGGTTGGTCTGGCAGAAGCAAAGAGAGCCAGATAAAATTGTGGCTAGTGTTTTTTTTTTGGTACAGGATGGCAATCTTGGACAGGTGTTTTTTTTGCCAGTTCTACTTATTTTCTAACTAGGTAACAAGTTTAGAAGTTTTTGTTTTTGCTCATTTGTAAGTTTAATTTTAAAACGCACAAGCTTGGCTTTAAAGTCTAAGACGCAAGTTATCTAATAGATTTGCTAATCCACTAGGTCTGTATAATGATATTTTGCCACTTGTTATAAACTTGAACCAACAACTTGGGACTGAACAAAGATTTTAATCGAGATCCTTAATCTGCTTGAGTCGCTTTTGTATTTATTGGGTTTTTTGATGAGCATCAGTTTTGTTTTCTTTCAATTAGCCGGAAATTCTCTTTTCTTAAAGCTTTATTTATCATCTTTACAATTTCTTTTGGCATTTTTGTGTTTCATTTTTTTTTGTGATAATTTTCAGTTCTTCTACCGTAAAGTCTTTTTTGCCATCTGCTTCCCTTTTTTCTCCTTTTGTCCAACGCATTTATTTGTGTTGTATCGCAGAATTTTTTGTTATTTTTGGGACGATTAGCGGTTTATGTTTGATTTTCTTTTTGACAATGCTATACCCTTTACCCCTTTTATTAGATTTTTTTGTTTTTGTTTTTTTGTTTTTTTTTATTATAGTTTTAAGTTATTTTTAAGTCTTTTTGTAATCTTCTTCAATGTTATTCGGGTTTTTCATTTTGTTATTTTTTTGTTTGCTAGTTCTCTTGTCCATCTAGGCTTTATTTGTTTTTTTTTTTGGCATTGCAGTGTCTTATAGTTTTTTTTATCTTGTTGGCCACTTCTTTGTGTAGATCACACATTCTATGTTTTTGTGTGTTACTTTGGAGGTGTTTTTTGATTTTTTTAACTTCCATCCTATTCTTGTTGTGTTTGTTACCGGTTGTTGTTTTGTTGAAGATAGTATAGTGCAAGCTTAATGTTCTTTTGTCTAGTTTCTCTCAGTTCTTTATTCTGATCTTTTTGGAAGAGAGAGTGACGTTTAGTAGAGTTTCTTTCTTTTATTATGAATAACCATACTATTGCTTGCTACTCATAATCAAGCATTTTTTCTTTTCTTGTTTCCCCATGTCTAAGACTAAGCGTTCATATTGAAGGCAATTAAAATCTTTTTGGGTTTTACTCCCGTCATTCTTATTTTTACCGAGTTCAGGTATGCTTTGTACTTTTTGGCAGAGCTGTTTGGAGAGATGTAGCAGCTGATAATTGTTATGTTATTTATTTCTAGACTAACATAAGCTTCTCCTTTTTCGCATTGGCTTGTCTTTCCTTTTTTATTGTAGATTCTTGTTCTAATTCTGCGTCCTTTCTGTTGTCCGTAACCCACGGTTAATTTTTTATTGATTTTTTTTTAATTGCCAACTCTATTTTTTTTTGCTCTTACGTTAGTAAGTCATGGCATACTACTTTTATCTTCATATTAATTTGAATAGTTTTCAACATTTTAGTTCTGTGTCCCTGTTTTTCTTTTCATCTGTTTTCTTTTGTTTCTGCTGTTTTGTTTACTTAACTTAACTTTTTTTTTCTTTATACATTAACAATAAGAAAAACACAGTGTGCTCGACCGTATCATTCTGTCTGCAGTACAAACATTCATCACTTTCGCACACTGCAGGTACGCTCGGAAAGAACCGTGTCCCGTTATTACTCACGTGACCTCTAATAACCCACCATCTCACGTATGCAATGAGCTATCTGGACCAACAGGGTTTACTACCGCCTCTACTTGACACGCACTCTTTCTAATCTCTCCTTGCCATTTTCTCCACATTCATTGTCTTTTCCACATCTCGGTCTTCATCTGGACCACGAGGTCTAGTGGCCTTGCTCCCGCAACCACCAGAAGAGCTGCAGTCAATGGCGTCCTATAGGTTCTGCTTATCCTCTGGCAGCACCTTCACTGGGTTTACAAGAACCTTTTCTTGTGTCTCTTGTTGCTGCGCAAGGTGTCCCCCTATATTTCTGCTTTGTACAGCTCTATGGAGGAAACGACCAAACACAGCTGGCACCTGTAAGAAGCCTTTGCTCTCCCCAGATTTGGCATAAGACTTTCCAAAACCGCCTTCTCTTTCCTCTTACACATCTCCCGCACCTACTCGCCCCCATCAAAACTTTGTCTTATAGGTAACTGCTGATCAGGTTAGTCGGTTAACCTGGAACTCCTCTGTTTTCCAGCGCCTCTAAAATCCTACGCTAGTTGGCAGTGTTGAAAGCATTTATCAAGTCCAAGGTGATTAAAACATACGTTTTCCTAAGCGTGTAGCTGAACCGTTTTGCAGCAACCACCGCCGCTTTTACTTTAGCAAACGCGTTCAAAGTTGACAGGCTCTTTCTGAACCGGTACTGCCGCTCGCTGAGAGCCGCGTCACCTTGGAGCACCTCCGAAAGCCTTCCTACCACCAAATATTTGATCTAACCTAACCTAACCTAACTTTTTTTTAACCAAAAAGAGAAGTTATCTTTAAAAGATACCTGCGTTTAGCAAGCATGCCGGATTTAGCTACTTTTGTAGGTGCCTCCTTTCCGTATCTTCAATTCTTTTTTAGGCGGAACTATGCACTTATATATAATTACCTCTGATTCTATTATTGTCTATTTTTCTTTTTTTTCTTTTCTTTCTGTGATCTTCAATTTGATCCAAACCGTGCTATAAGAATGTTAGGATTTGTTTACAGAATGTCTACTGACCTATCTCCTAGCACACTCAAACTACTATTGCGCATTGGTACGCTCCCATTTAGAATATGCTCCGTCAGTTTGGTGCCCATTCTACAGCATTCATATACGCAATATAGAACGCATTCAAAACAAATTTTTTCGTTTATTGTCGTACAAATTTGGCATTTTCTCTGAAAACTACAATTTCAACCACATCGGATTGCAATATAATCTTCCATCGCTGGAACTTAAGCGCAAAAGAACCGACTTAACATTTTTACGTGGACTTATAATGTCTGAGATTGATTGCCAAGAGCTACTTGTATTTCTTCCTTTTAAGGTATCCAACAATAATCGCCAAACTAAACAGTCTCCATTGTTTATAAAATCTATACATTCTACCAACTATGGTTTCAACAATCCAATTGGCAGAATGTATAGAATTGCAAATAGGTTTTCTAATAACATTGATCTGTTTTGAGATTCTAAATATACATTTAAAATTGTTTAAAATGTATTAAATAATTTTATATTTTATATTTTGTCTTTATATGTATACATTTTCTGTGTTTATTTTGTGTTTTTTATATACTTTGTCTAGTTTTAAGTATTATACATTGTTTGTATTTTTTATCATTATTTATGTGCAAAATGATGTAGATGTAAATGTTTTTTATTTATATGCCGTCAATAAAGAATTATTATTATTATTATTATTATAGTGTGCGTACAAGATGTTGCTGTGTTGCAGTTTTCCGAAGGATTTTGGAGATTATACTGCAATGGTGGTAGTAATCTTGGAGATTCCGGAGAGTTTACTACTTGGTGGTCAATGATACTACAGAACGGTAGGATCTGGTCACCTGGTGGTACTAAACGGAAGTTGCTAGGTGTTGTGTTTCTCTTTGTTGTATACTTGGACTTTTGGACTGGACTGACAGTAGAGGCAAAAAATGTCATCGTCTTTCAGTCTGGAGGGGTTAACACCTTGGTTTTACATTGGTTAAAACAACGACGTAATAGAAATGAAAATGCCAAAAGAACTAAAGCTAATCGGGTTCGCAGATAACACGTCTGTTATTGTCACTGCCAAAACAAAAAAACGATTGAAGAAAACGACAAAAACGGCGGTGAACAGAAACACCCATAAGATAAAATAACTAGGACCTGCAATTGCTTCGCAAAATACAAAAGCTGTAATACTTTACTGAGGCTACAATTTAAAGAAAATGCAGATCACGGTAAAAAACCAAACAATAACGACAAAAAAGCCATTAAATATCTAGGCATTAAAATAAGAAAAAACAACTAGATAAGATTCACCTCAAAGAAATAGCCGTCAGAGAATCATGCCCAACTTAAAAAAACCAAAATTCCACACAAAAAACTCCTAAGCTCTGTGACCTACTCGGCACTTTTGTATGGAGCTCCAAGGGGGAGTCGCTGAAAATTGCTAAATACAGGCAAATAGTAGAGAAACAATAAAATTCAAGCAATCTGGCATACCCTCTATAGAACTCTAAACAGCAGAGAGAGAGAGCTAGCATACAAAAAAAAGCAAAAGGTTTTCTTTATAGAACGGCGTCGTAAGACTTTGAAGAAATAAACCAAAAGATGGGTAACACTCACAGGAGTAGCCAACTGGACAAAAAGGTTTATAGTTAACCTTGATACATAGACTGCGCAAAAACATAGCAAAATTGACTACTACCTGTGCCAGTTCTTTAGTGAGCGTTTGGTTCATACCTAAAAAGATTCTACTAAAGAAACGAACACAGTTGCACTTACAGTGTTGAAGAAATCACTGCAAAACATGCCTTCTTGAAATGTAACAGATGAGAAAGAGCAATAAACAATATTGAGAGAACCACAAATATAGTAATAAGAACGTCACCAAACATATGCTCGAATCGCAAGAGAAGTGGAATAGGCTGAATGACTGGATCAAATTGAAGATTACAGAAAGAGAAGAAAAAAAAGAATAAATGCTCAACAAAAGTTAGTTTTGAGTCAAAGATTATGCCCAAATTCTTTATTTGTGTAACATGTTCCAATACTATATTGTCAATAGTATAATCATACGAAACTTTACTTAACGTTCTGTTGAGGCTTATAGAAAAACATTTATTTGGATTAAACAACAACTTATTAATAAGACACTATGAATGAACAGAACTCAAGTCATTTTGCAAACTAATGCAATCATCGATAGATGATATTCTTTGATAAATTTTTAGATTGTCAGCAAATAAAAGAAAAAAAGGAAGAATTAACAGAATACGACAGATCGTTAATAAAGAGTAAAAACAGAATTGATCACCAGATGGAACAATAATTGGTTGTGATAAAAAGTTATTAATTTTCACACACTGAGTACAATTTTCCAAAAAGCTCAACAACCATGCAATAACAGAGTAATGAAAACCCAAAGCCCAAAGCTTTGCAATCAAAAATCTATGGTTAACGCGATCGAAAGCTTTTGAAAAATCTGTATAAATAGAATCAACTTGAACTCTTTCAAAAGCGTTTAAATGATCATTTTTGTAACAAAAAAGGTTTGTAATAGTAGAACAACCCTCACAAAACCCATGTTGCTGTTCCACTATAATGCTTTTGCACATCCATTGTATTTGGCCAGTAAAAATTTGATCAAACAACTTAGAAATGGCAGATTGGATGCATATATCCCTGTAATTAGTAATATCCTCCTTAGCTCCAGACTTATGCAATGGCATAATGTAGCTTTGTTTCCAAACTTGAGAAAACTTAGTTTCATTAAAAAAAGCCTCAAACAGTAAATGCAATGCCGTAGAAATGGAATAAATACATTGTTCAAATTGCAAGTACAATTAATACTTATTTCTTGGAAAATTACATCAACATTAAAGGGCACTTAAAACCGTTACATTTCATGTTTCTTACACACACAACATATGAACTACTTACTATGCACTAAATAATGACCAAAAACAATACAATATATTGATGCTGTAAAATAAAATCAAATAAACATTAAAAAAATCTTTATTAAATAATTTCATTTAATTTAATTTAATAGTATTTTTTAGGACATTGGTTTAATGGTATACAATTCTATAAAGCATCTCTTGCGTATCTATTTTTGCAATAGCAAGAAGCATGATTGCATTTTTTGTTAACAATATTACATTTTTGTCTTAATGTTGCACATTCAGTCTGACAGGCTTTCACAATCACAATATTTATTGAGTCTATAGCATGTTATAGGATCACCTATATTAAACAAGATCAGAAATTAATTTAAAAAAATTGTGAAATTAATAAAGTTAATTGAATTATTGCAATAGTTTGTTGTAACAATTTATATTATACAGTTTTTATTATTTTAATATCAGTATACACAGAAATCTAATTCACATTATATTTAATAAACCAAGACCCGTATTCTGTAAAATATAATTATTTGGTTTTTCAATCAACCACTCAGCACTAAATGAAAACTGCACTTATAAATGTGTACTTCCTTTATACCACCCTTACTTACGTTTTCAAGAGAATACATATTGTGAGCACTTTTGCATGTCTTTTTATCTCATGATTACTTGTTCTTTTTGCTTGCTTTATGCTATGCTTATGAAGAATATATGTGCATGCAATATTCAGCTACTTCAAGATTTTTAACCTTTAAAGTTTATACTAGATAATTTTTATTACAATCGAAATATTTTAATAAAGTTTAATATTGACATTTTGTTACCCTAGCAGTCTAAGGATAAATATGACCATAGTAACAGTATTTTTGTTAAATTTATCGAAATAATTCGTTCACACGGTATAGCGTTGTTTTAATGATGATTTTCAATAGATCTTCTAAATTTTAATGTTGTTATGTAACGACGTTTTTATTTGTTTACTGGCAAAATTCAGACAACAAGATTATTCAGTGGTATCTTAATTAGTTGAAAACTTTGTGTTTCAAAAGATTGTACCTCATAGCGTCAAAATGCTTCTGTCCAACTGGTGCACAGATTTATTACGTTTTCAAGGATACGTCCTCACCGACATTACGTGAGCGGTCTGCGCGTTTTTTTTAATTATTTTTTTTTATTATAGACTGTAAGCTAAGATTGGAAAAAAATCGAGATAAAGTATTCCAAGAAAAATGATGATACAATCAACGCGGATGCTAAAAGAATTGTCAAGTAGCTGGAGAAACCGTCAAAGTTTTTTTGCTGAAGAGGAGGTAGCTGTATCAAAAGGTGCATCCTATACCATAGGCAAACAATCAGACGGAAAACTCCCGGAGGCCCGGTGACCAATAAAAATCGCAATATCCTCGGTCAAAATAGGCGTCCTAGGAGCTTTAAGGAAGCCGGATCCAGATCACCATCAATGGCCAACCACGGATCACTCTTATTGACATCTAAGCTAACCTAAACCTGACACGGTTTGACCTGCCCAACCTTAGCCCGTGATCCAAGCCAACTAGTTTCACCACCAGAGTGACCAAAGCAAAAGTGTAAGTAAAAGACATTTCATCTACTGCTTCCTTCCTTGTAGTTTACCAGTTAGGAGAAGAGGTGATTCTGGATCAAGCTTGGATATTGGAAAAGAACTCAGGACAGACGTCTATTAGATTAGAACACTTTCCACCAAATCGATAAATACCAAACCAACCCTCACCAAAGTGGTAGTACCAAAAAACAATTTCCGAGACCAAAAAAAGTTTTGGGAAATAATGACTGCATTTACGTTGACGTTTGCCGACACATTCAATTTAAACTCCCTGATCTGAATTAGGCTGTACTCGTGCACTCCGGCCAAAAAAGAACTGATCTACAAAGAAGTAGAACAATTTCTAGCTAACGGGATCATCACACCCAGTTTGAGCGAGTACTGCCCGTCCGTAGTGCTTGTGAAGAAGAAGGATGGGTTGCTTCGGTTTTGAGTGGACTACCGAGGGCTAAACGGCGCTACCAAAAACAAATTTGCCCTACGAGACACTACACTACTTTGGAGGATTCAACATCTTTATCAAAATGGCAGGTCCTTATGACAAAAGAATCTAGGCACCTGACGGCGCTACGCTTCGTTTATCATCCATAAACTGAAGGCAAGATTCTTAGCAGGATTGTTGGGTAAAATTGCTCTTGTATATCTTGACGATATTGTTGTGTTGTCTAAGAACCACACAGAACACCTGACCCATCTGAAAAAAGTACTGGAGACACTTCAAAGCTACGGACTGACGTATAAACTCTCCAAGTGCAAGTTTAGACAATCCGAGATTAAGTACTTGGATTACCGAGCCACCGCAGGAGGCAACAGATCACTAAGCATGCACTTGACACTTATTCAAAATGATTCAAATCCCACAACTCGGAAGCAACTGCAAAGATTCTTAGGCGTCTGCAGCTAGTTGCAAGAGTACGTCCTAAAGTTTGCGGACATTGTTGCCTTGAAAAACCGGCTATTCTGATGGGACGAAAAGACCAACCAAACCTTTGAAAATATAAAAACGGCCTTAGGCCAACCGCTACACCTACATCCTGAAATTTGTGCTACAGACGGACGCCAGCCACATAGGCCTAGGATCAGTTCTCTACTAAGAGGATGGAAGAGATCAAAGGTAGTCCCTAACTTTTAGTGCAACAAACTGGAGTATTAAGTTGTTGTATGGGCAATTAAGAAATTCTGAACGTAACTAGAAAACAAGCCGTTCATCTTGCGGACGGACAACGCCTTGGTTTGGCTAAACTCGTTATCAGATTGCAAATCTAAAATCACCAAGTGGGTTATTTTATTATTTAACGTAGAAAGACTTACCACTTGCCTAACGCTTTTTCCCGACTACCAGACGACAAACTAATGAAAGAGACCAACGAAGACGCAGAACAAATGGCGTTGCAGGAAGGAAGAAAACAAGAAAAAGTTTCTCTGCATCCCCAACTGACAGACCGACCATGGAAAAAAATATGGATAGACTACGTGAGCCCATACAATGTCACCGAGGAAGAAACCGCTTTGCACTAACGGTGATGGACATGCGCACCCAATAAACAGAGGCTAAAATACGCGATATTCCACCGCTTCAGTTACTTACAAGACATCTTATTTGACAACAAGCACAGTTGACTAGTCAAATCTTTGCCAAAGCCTGCAAGAAGTAGAGATGTTTTCACTACACCACAGCTACGTACCATTCACAAGCCAACCCGGTAGAACGTCGACATGGAGAGCTGAAGAAAAATTTACGGCCAGCAAAGCCCTGCTAGAAGCAAACCTCACAGCACCAAGCACCTGGGATAATTTGAAACAAAATGTACTACGGAAAACAACCCGGAAGACCGAAAAGAACGCCTCTAATGGATCCGACACTTACAAAGTACTTACTGCGACAAAAGCTATCCCCGACAAAAGAACGCTGCCATCACCTACAAACCGGGAAACAAAGTTATAGTCCAAGAGAGGGCAAAGAGATTTGCCCCAATATGGACCGGACTAATGAAAATAATTGTCACAGCAAGTAAGAACTGTTACTGGATATAAGATAATCCTTATAGGCCTCCAACCAAAGTTTACATAAACAACTTGCGGCTGTTCCCTACCAAAGACCGTCTACCGCCTCTTGCTGAAAACCGTCTGTTGCGCCCAAAAACCTAACAACAAGGCTCTGTTGTCAAAGTGGGGGTGGTTGTTTTTGTTACGGAGGTGGTTGCTTTAAAGACGTTTAAGATACAGTTCAGACTGAGACACAAGTGTTTCCACTATGTGAGGTCTTAACGCGGAAACCTCACCGGCGTTTTGTGAGCGTTTGGACTAACTTTGCGAGAAGGATGATATTGTTACCCAGTTCCGAAGCAGAATCCACGTCAGCTGTACTTGTCAATTAAGACGCTGTTGATCATTGCTAATCTGCCGCAACCGCCAAGACGACTAGTCTTGCAGGAAGGTAGCAGGATTTGCTTTTGCTTAAGTGCACCGGCAAAATTTCTCTGGAAATTTTTTTTTGGCAGCCCCTGGGTGTTGTTTAAAGTCCGCAACTACGGCCTTTTTAAGTCGCAGGCGAGATCAATCTTTTTAGGCCAACCCCGTGCTAATATCAAAGTAATAGTATTTGTAGGTTATTTGTAACATATTTTTATGTTTTTGTTCACTTTTTCTTTCTATATCTTTAATACATAATTATTTTTCTTATCTCACTTTTAATTAATTATTTCAGTTTTAAATATTTACATTCAAATAACTCAAAAATGAAGCAAAATTTTGAAAAAGACGTTATTCTTGATTTTTATAAATCACCTTGTATAATACAAAAGTTGTATAAAATGTAATTAATTTTGATTGAACTAGAATGTAAAGTGTTTGTTTGTCATTCATCATATAGAAATTTATTTTTGTATAAATATCAAACACATCAAATTGCACAAATGCACTTTAGATTATATTTTATGTAAATAAGATGTTATAAATTTAAGAATACTTACTTCAGCTCTAGAACCTGTCATCAAAAATAAAATATGTTATAGTAACTGTAAATATACAATTGCATCATTTCCATCTGCACCTAGAAATTGAATCTGTATTATAATAATATACAAACCAACTTTATTGAGTTTGTAATAGTATGCATATTGCACTTGCAGTCTAGCGGAAGACCTTCGTCCGGGTGGCTCCAGTCGTACTCATATTTAATTTCAATATTTCGAAAAAATTGTCGATAAAATAGATAAAATTTGGTCGATCGCATTTTCTGTAATTTAAAGCTGTTAATTATAGGTATTTAGCAATAAAATAATATATTCATCTCCATTTATTAAACATCAATATACATAATAAAATATAGTATTACAAAACATTGTTTAATAATACATATAATAATTAAATTAATGATTGTGGTTGAATGATTTGATTCTTATCAGCTTTACAATTTATGTCAAAGCAATTGCAATTTATAAACCAAAAACCACAATTATTTTTGTAATTATTTAAACTTAGGTTCAGGGGCGGAGCTACCTGTAAGCAAGGGTCTGGAATGCGAAAGGACCCACAAGCATAGGGGGCCCTCCGACGATTATTTCAAAACCTGGGGCCCTCAAAGTTTACAAAATAAAAGTTAAATAAATGACAAAACTGAACTTTTTTCAAAATTTGGGAGGCCCAAAAATCTTAGCTCCACCACTGTGTTATAAATAAATAATATTTGTAGTCTTTATAAGATATATGTAGTTTATATTTTATTTATAGATCTATGTAGATTCTACCAGACATTTAAAGTTATGTTATTGATTTGTGTCTACTTCTTGTTTAGGGACATTCAGATATATTTTACGGTAATAAGATATGGGTTTATTTGAAGATGTGCTTAATCGTAGTTTTACTTTTTTTTAATTGCATTTCGTGAAGCGTTTAAATCACTATACCTTTGTAATTTTTGTGTAAAACTACAATTATTTTGATTGAAATGTGTGTATTCAATATAATTATGTACGAGGATATAGCTGTTATCAACATTTTTGTTGTATTATAAACGTTGAAGAAAAATAACAAAACAAGATATTTTTTTATAACTTTTTAACTTTACCCAATTTGAGCACATTCAAGTAAACTAATTTTAGCCCAAACAACTTATAATTGATTGAAACAAATACTTGTACGTAAATTAAAGAAGAGTTTTTTTGACATATGCAGATGTTCAACAACTTTAATATGCATCGGATCAGAACAAGTCTATCAGTACCATAATTGATTTCAAATTCCAGGAGTGCCAAAAGGTTGATTGTGTAACGTACATCCAGATGAGTCAGTCTATAGTAAAAATTGTTTTTAAAGTATAGTTCATTTTCTAAGTTTTGTAGTGCTTCAGTATTCAAATTGTATGGTAGCTTCTGCAATCAGCAACAAATAACCATAACCTGCTCGTCTGTTAACTATTTTACAGCAGTCGACTTTTGCACTTTTTCTAATATGGCATTGTAGCCTCAGTGTCTAAATTTTGATTGTGTTGCCTGCCTGATTATACATCATTGGCCATTTCTTGAGTTTACAGGTAGATTCTTGTACTTTCTGACAATTGTTTAAGTTTTCTTAGCTGGATTATGCACTTTTCAACAGTTTATGTCAAATTTTGGATTTTCTAACAATATTTTTGAGCTAGATTTTACCATTTTTGACATTTTATAAACAGAATTTAGCATTTTTGTCGTTTTTGGACAGATTTTTTTTTTAAATATTTTAATATTTTCTGACAAAATTACTACTAAAAATTTACTGTTTTTAATTTTTTATAAATAAAATTTTTGCATTTAAAAAAAAATTATAACCAAATGTTTATACTTCATAGTCAGATTTTGCTATTTTTGACATTCTATAAATAAAACTTTCCTTTTGTCCGCCCACATAGTTAAGAAATTAAATCACAATCAATCAGTCAAGTGGCCAAGAAATACCAATCCAAACCACACGCTCAAAAAGTTGAAACATAGTTCCCAACTAGTGTTTGTAATCAAAAAACTGAAGCACAAATACTCAGGCTAGTGGGCGGAGATCAACAATTCAAACCACATGCTAAAAAAATTTAAACTAATTATTGCCTACTCTCCCAAATGTGTGTGATCAAGAAATTAGAGCAGAAACACTTGGACGGGTAGGCAGGAAACACTAATCTAAACCCACGTATTGGTAAACAAGTTATTGAAACACTAACACTCGGACGGTTTGACAAAAAACTCTAATGTAAACCACACAAAGAAATGACAAAGTTGTGTACGTTTTTTTCCAAAACCGCGAGGAATCCCATTTAACATTTTACGGTAAGGCTTAATAATATTAGCTAGGCCACTTGCTGGGTGATGTAAAGAAACAAAACTGCTGCCAAGCAGCTAGTGCAATGGTTCTTCCGCCGTGAATAGATTGTAAATAAACTTCCATTAATTTACAACAAACTAGAAAGTCCGTAGGTGTTACTATGGTTTGGTTACGTTTATTAGTTGGAAATTTACTGATAATATAATAGCTGCGTTCGGGTATTAATTTAGAGTGAAAATAGAGTTAGAGTAGATTTTAGTCATATGATCACTGAGTGAATAGATTAATTTAGTCTAGATTTTTGGTAAATAGAGTCTTCAAACATACTCAAACTAAGTCTATTACATCCATTAGCTAGTTATTTGTCCGAACTATGTTATGTTAAAGCTAAAGTAATGTTACAATATTTTCTATACTCTAACAATTTAGGTGTCTAATTCACCTGGTTTAATGTTGTTTGTATTGATATATAATGATAAAATATACTATAGTAGTTATTAAAATAATTTACCATAACAAAAAATTATCATTATATTGTAGAATTTATTTATTTCACAATACATTTTCTAGCTAAATGTAATAATATTCGATGTAGTTATGATGTTTATTGTCATTTGTCTGCAGTATGTCCGCAATGTAAATATTGCTAAAAAAATTGATAACTGATTGGCTAACAATTAATTTTAACAGCAATTTTAATTATCATAAACGTTAAAATTTTATAGAATATGCCTAGTAATCTGTTAAAATTTATTCATTTAAAACTAATGCGCAAGTTGACGCTCAACAAAGTAAAGAAATAAAATTACTTTAAGCACTTCATTTTGTAATAGCTAAACAGCAAAAAATTAACTTTGTGCACTTCAAAAGCAATACCCGAACGGTCGTAGAGTATAAAAATAACTTGAGTAAGATAACAGCTTATGTTGCTTGAATCTTTTACTTCAGTTTTTTTGTTGTTTTTGTCAAAATAATGTTAAGTAATAATTTGACATGCCCTTTTTTTGTGGATATAATTTGTTGATTTTAGCAAGTAGCTCTTCAGAATAACTCACGCATGTTAGTACCTTTTGGTTGTTTTCTATGTGTAAATTCTGTTTTTGTACTGTCCTTCATAATCTAATCTATATTTGGCACTAGTTTGAGGTGGACTGGTTGTTGGCTTGCAGATTTTGTCTTCATGTTGTCTTATTATAGCCTCTACCTTTGTCTGTCTTTTGTGCTTTTATGTTTCTTTCCTTTCTTTTTTGTAGCTTTATTTTGTGTTAGATGTTAGATGTGTTAGAGTCAAACTACCAGTTCTTATTTTTCTTGGTAAAAATCGGTCATAGTGGTTTATAATTTGATTAAAAACTTAATTCAAATAATCGTTTGCATCACCGTTGCAAAATATCCATCTAAAATTTCACCATTTAAACAGACAAATTCAGATTTAGATACAAAAATCAACTATTTTGCTTAAATAAATAACCTTTGATATTAATTGTTTAGTAAATGCAACACAGTTTTTATTATTAGCAACTACAATTTGTAGATTAACAATAAATTTGGTGTAAGTAACTTTTTTATAATGTTCTTAAAGTACTTCAGTTAACACGTACATTAATTCTCATCAATTGAACTACAAAGTTAAAGGGGATTTTTTAGAATTTCTTCAAATCTACGCTTTACTCTTGGCATTTTAGTCTTATGTTTAGTATTAGTGGTTTTATGTCATGATATTAAAACTATAGAGATATGATCATCACCCGGACGCGTTTTGGTACGTGTTGCGCACCGCGTCATCAAGAGAACCTGGCGCGAGAAACGTGCATGTATTTATATGTTAAATGTAGTTATAATATTATGATGGTGTATATTTTATTTATTTAAAGTAAAATAGAACAATAATTTACAATAATCTTAAGAAAATTGAATTACTGTAGTAAACAGAAACAGCCGGCAGGTCTCTTTTTTGCGTCATCGGCCGCGTCATGTGACTGAAAAAGTGGGAGAAACCTGCGCTTGATCATATCTTACTGTTTTAGTATCATGGTTTTATGTTAACATTTATATATTTTCTAAGTTGGATATACACTTAATTTGTAATGGCTTCAGTTGATTAATAAATAAATAAATACCAGTGCAAAACCACAAACCTAAATATATCATGTAGAGAACATAATAGGAGCTATTTTTTTTAGATTATACAAATCTGTGCCAAAAAAAAACTTGTTCTATACTTATATTGTACAAAGTTCGGAAAAGCTATTCAGCTTTTCTTAACTTGTATTGTGCGTTTCGCGGCTGTTTTACATCGCCCCGTAAGCCTTACGACTTATTTGAATAGGGTTGATGGGACCATTGGTTTATTAGGTGACTTCCGAATCACCCCGGTGGATTAAGAGCAAGTTTTTATTAGTTAAACTTTAAGGACTAAACCCTTGCTTAGCTAGTGCTCTATTACTGATTTATCTCACCGTTTCTATAAGATAATACGAGTACTTTATCTATTGATTAACTTAATCGGCGACGGCCGGACAATCAGGGCTGCATTAAATTTTTTTTCTAGCTAACTAAGCATGGTTTTACAACAGATTACATGCAGGAATTAACATTTATTAAAATCTTACTCTGTTATATAATTTATGGATTAGTACACCGAGGCGGTTACAGGTCAAGACGCTTTGTCGACAAAGAAATTCATATATATTATTGTCTGAGCATTGACTTGCTAAAATTTGTATTTATGTCTTTGGTGGACTAGTACCAAATCAACATGTTTGGATTTTGTATCAATGTACAAACATTTATAAAAAAGTTACTTGCACGCCAACTGTTCAAAAAAGTTGTCAGTATTTTGTCCAATCAAATTTTTAAAAAGTTTTTAAAACATACAAGAAAACTGCCACTAAACTAACTATTTTATCAAGATTTGATTCTTATTATTCTTCGAAGGTGTTACTGTGTTACTGTTAGTTACTGTGATTTTATGTAAATTGTCTCTTCGACCAGTGATATACTAGGCACACTCATGATGAGTGCATACCCTGATGAAACACAAGTGTCTCTTACTGGATGAAACGGCAGTTTACATAAAATACATCATTTATTAACTTATTATTCTTCTTAATTTTGGATTAGATTCTGTTATTAACCAAATAATTATTGTTATTGTGTTATCCATCTTTTAGTTGAGTGGCTCTTTGTGCTTGGCTTTGATGTCAGTGCTTTTTTTGCCACCCTGTTATCATTCATCCGTAGTACGTGTTGGTTCTATTTCCGTCACTTTGTTCTTGTGGATGTTGTTGCTTCGTATTTTGTCTCTAAGACTAAGTCTTAATATAGATCTAATGGTTTTTATTTCCGTTGCCAGTAGGCGTTCTTTTGTCTTAATTTGTTCTTTCAGATCACATCTTGCATACAACCAGCAATTGTTGACGCTTTGCTATTTAATTTTTGGCATCGTTGTATAGGTCTCTTTTGCTCAATATTTCAATTTCTAGATATTTAAACCGCATGATCTATTCTATTGGTTTATCATCATTTACTAGTTTGCATCTGATCAGGTTCTTTGCTATAGCCATTGATTTTGTTTTTTTTTTGTAGAGACCTGCATATGAAAGACGACACAATGGTAAAAATTAATGGCATGACTGACAACAACATAAGATTAGCAACCAACTCGGAAAACTTTCAGAAATTAATCAACAAAGTAACAGAAACCAGGATCTATCCCTAAATACAAAAAAGACCAAATTTATGGTAATGACAAATGGACATTCAAAAATCAACTATTTAAAAACAATCATGAACCAAAACAACAATGGTATAAGAACAAAAACAGTAAATGCAAAAACAACTTTAATAAAAATATAAAAAAGCATTAAAGGAAAAGACCTAAATCTAGAACTAAAAACAAGACTAATAAGTTGCTACTTACATAGTACACTATTATATGAAGCAGAAACATGGACGTTAAAGAAAGAAGACATCAAAAGGTTAGAAGCTTTCAACTATACAAATAAATACTACAAATCTCATAGACGAACGGACCGAGTAGCCAATATAGAAGTAATTATTAACATCATCAAAACACAAAAATTAAAATACCTAGAACACATAGCAAAAGAAGGAAATTACTACTTACTTGAAGTAATAATTCAAGAAAAAATACAAGGCAAAAGAAACATTAGCTAAAGACGCCACTCATGGTTGAAAAACTGAGATTGGTTCAACTATTTAGAGCAGCTGCTTCAAAATTAGTATTACCATGATCTCTAAAGCGGAGAAGGCACCTAAAGAAAAAAAAAATTACATAAAATATTTTTTTCAATAACGTGTGTAGCTTCCACGAGCTCCGTTTTTCCATACTTTCGATGACGCCATCGATCATTTTTTAAAGCAAATTATTCCATTTTTCAACTAAATAAACTTCCAGTTTTTTTGTTTTGTACAGCAAAAATTCTTAATCTAAAACTTCTTTCTAGCATGTCCCAGATATGTTCAATCAAATTCAGGTTGGGAGAACATGCTGGCCAATTTAATTTTGTTATACCTACTTAATTTAAAAATGCAATTACACAGCGAGCAACATGCATTAAGATAAAAAAATTCCTAATGTGTGGAGCAAAAGGTAGGTAATCACCAACAACTAAAACATGTTCCGTCTCACAAGCAAAGTCTAGTATCTCTACTCGATGTCGTGTATTGTGTAGTGGGGCTTTTATTGCCACAAACAACTTTATAAATTTTTAGTAATGACGGTTCCACAAATTCTTTGACTTTGTTCTTGTTTGAATTACAGTTTGTCGTCTATTTTTTGGAATGTAACCAATCGGTCATCTAAAGCAGTAGTTGAGCGTTTTCTGAATTAACCTTGTCTTCTCACATACAATCCAGTCTGGCTGCAACGTGTAACATTACGATTTGGGCAATCTCTTTGTACGTTTTATCACGTAAATCACCATTTATAACCAAATTGACATTATCAAACAAAAAAAATTAAATTTAAACAATTACTTATTAAAGAATACAAACTTAACACTTAACACAATACAATAAAACTTAAAAAGATTTCAACATGTAATTACAGATTGCAAATTTTAGCAAATGTTTTAAAAATTACAATTAGAAGTACACTACAAGTTTTGCAATTAGTAAAAACCATTTTTGGTAATGCGTTTCACTACTACCTCTTTTTAGTTAAGGTTAGTTTTGCGGCTTTTAATTTTTTATCAAAAAATTAATCCTTTGACTTTCAGACATTCCTTGCGGTTAGTGACTAGTTGTAGGAACCATCGCGTTTATATGCTTTACTAGAAAGTGCCAAAAACTTATATTTTTTAGTATTATTTAAAACTAAGAAACATTGTTCTAAATATTAGTATTAAACTTGCAAAATCAAAATCATGGGCCAATTTAACAAAAACCACTTAGCTTCCAGATTTTCGTTTTAGTGGCTTTTTCCAAAAGTTTAGGCAATTGCAACAAAATCAAAATCTATATAATAATAAGTATCAAGTCTTATCTAATATCCATCAATTGTGAATAGAAAACTTTTTAAATCTCAATACAATTTAAATATTTGTTTTAAAATAAATAATTGATGGTAAATATAAATATTTGTGTCAAGTCAAAAAGTATAAAATATCTAGAAGCTAAACCTCTAAAACCCTGTTTGTAATTACTGGCATCTGAAGATCAAAAAATCACCAAATGTTAATACTTATCGGTAATACTCAAATGCATTTATTAGAAATATTTTTAAATGCATTCTAAGTTCAAAATTATTTCCAAAATATAAATCTGGCATCTATCCTAATTATAAAAATAACAATTAATTTTTTTTCCTTCAACCAGTACTCGTACATAATATATAACTACTCAATATTTCAACAAATAGTATTTGAATAATTCAAATACTACATAATAAGCTCTTTCTACAGGCATTCAATGTAAATATTTTTTGTTTTAAAAATATATCTGTAAAGTACAATAAGAACATTGATCACAAGTTGTATTTTACATGCTCTATTTACACAGAATTGGACATATCATCCATTTTAACACGTTTATCTAAATTAGATAAAGTACGAGCTAAGCTGCGTAAGCTAGAAGTACGATTGCTAAAACACGGTTTGTACCACCAAACCGGTTTATAGGTTTTATCCTTTTGCAAATCATCATCAGAAATTACTTCTTTTATCACACTTATTTTTTTCCAAGATGGTACTTGAGCGCTTTGATCTTCAAACATACTAGTCTCATCAAATTCTTCACTATTTTCAGTAAATGTTATTTTACGAGTATTACTTCTCCGCCTAGATTCAGTAGTCCACATTTTCATAGCTTTATTATTTGGTCGTTTTCTTGATTTGCAAAACATATTTTTTAATTCAGCTTGAAATCTAGGATGTATAAGGGCATACAGAAATGGATCCAAGCAGCTGGCTGTTTTGCAAAATAATGCAGGCGCCATTGATACTAAGGGTGTTATTACATCATGCTTTCCAAAAATTCCCAACAAAGCAACAACTGCATAAGGTGTCCATGCAACAAACCAAACAACTATGACCAAAAAGACCATAAATGTTAATCGTAATTCTTGACGCTTTCTTTGTTCTCCTGTCATATGTCTTGCCGACTCACGGTTTTTGTTGTTATTTTTTAATAATTTTTTTGATCCAAAAACAATTATTAAAATGCTTACATATGCAAATGTAATTAGTCCAAAAGGTATAACCCAAGCGCTGGTAAAAAAAACTAGAATATACATTCTGTAATAAAAATTTGTTGATAGATAATCAAAACTGCAACTGGTAAGAAAACCTTCTGGTGTATATTCACCCAATCCAACTTCCAATAAAGGTATTATTGAAAAAGTAAAAGCGTATGCCCAACATATAACAACGCATATTTTTGATCGTATACTTGTAAATCTTAGATTTAGTGGATATTTCACAACGTAATAGCGATCTAATGCTATTGCAGCAATTGTGCATATTGAACAGGTTCCACTTAAGCCTCCAATGAACCCATAAATTCGGCAAGCTGTAACAAATAACAAGTATTAGTTTGAATTTATTAAGTTTGATTACTATTTTTATTGTAAAAGAATTGATTTTTTCAATTGGCAAAACTTAGTATTGTTATACCTCAAGTGACGTTTGTGCTGTGTTGTTAGTTTGTTTAGATTTTAGTCATCTCAGCCTAAAAATATTTTAATGGTGTGTTAGCTTCTAGTTTACTAAATTATGTTGTGTTATTTTTTGATTCATTAAGTGTAATAAATTGTAAGACTCACTATGTAAAAAATGCAAGCTAGAGAAGCTTGAAAAATTTCACAAAATTTGTGGAGTTATAAGCAAGACAAAAATGGCTTCTTTATAATGTCGTTGTTAAAATGAACCAAATTTACATAAGTAAACCACCTGATTCAGAAAATGGGTTGCATTCAAAAATTTACTTATCTCTGGCATCTCAGTGACAGTCACCAAGATTGAAGTGACAAAACAAACAAAGTAGTCGGAACCACCACCATCTGCTAAAATTCACCATTATTTGTCAAGGTATTTAATTTGTTATGACTTCAATATGACCTAGTGTTGTTATGTTACTACTGTTACGGCCGCCAAAGGTTACCATATGACATGGCTCCAAATATCAGTATAAAGCCTAACCGAGTTTCAACATTTGGCAATCTAAATCCAGAGTTCGGCGCAGACTCATCGAAGACCGGAACTCCGTCCCAGCTGCAAGCCACGATTTTCAGACAACTAACCGAAACCACCTTGATGACGACCTTCGCTACGCCTCCGGCACACTCTACGATAATTCCACTGATATCAACTCCTGCACCGGAAGCAACACCATTGCTCTTGGCATCACCTTACCCAGGCCAATACACAGATCTGGATGAGAAGTGGCATTGTACCCCGGACGCCTGGCATATACCCGCCAGGTGGCATTGCACTGAGAGACGACACCAAAACAACTTCCAACTTGCAGTTGTAAACAGTCCCCCTCGCGGGAAACAATTGATGGCATCAACGATAGCCATCTCCGAGAAGCTTCCAAACACACTCGGCCCGCCGACGCCGCTCCTATACCACGACGCCGGTGACAAATGGCGCCTGAGAAGGGATCTTTCAGAGGCATGGTGATAGAAGAAGATGACGTAGAAAATGGAATGCCAAGCTACCCTACGGCAAATTATCCGTATAGCCACTACCGACCTTACAGGGAAGGTTACCACGAAAGCTATCCAACGGTTGACCAACAAACCGTGTGGGAGATCTTATACCCCACTGTCCAACCGCCGCACCAGGTGAATGGCCACGCAGCTTACCTAAACACCAGACCAGACAATACCCAATGCCGGCGACACTTTCACCTGACTGGCAAATACACGCCAACCAGGCTATCGGATACCAAATACGGGTAGACCCACGTACCCAAGGCACCAAACAACAGTGGTGAGCCGCCCCCAGATCTACCTAAAAGCCGCCAACTCCACACAATGACCTTGCACCACTTGCACCGGCTGATCCAAGAACGAAGGTGGAGGTCACCGGGAACTGGGCGATCAATCATGTCCAGAACCCCTCGCCGCCAACAAAAATTGATTCCAAAACTCAGGCGGCGCACTCAAACCAATGAGTGCAACTATTATTTACAATTGAACAAGAACGAGCACGACTGGGAAATAAATTTCCCGGAACAACGGCTCCCAAGGTTGAAACCAGAACCACAAAAACCCGGATGAGTTCTTAGGAAGATTGGAGGATTATCTACGACGTCACCGCATACCAACATTGGCCTATCACAAGGCTTACCTGTCAAGCCTCCGCAATGAGGCAAAGAATTTCGAGGATTCTTTCAGAGGAGAACCGCAGTATAAACGCTGCAAGGCCAGGCTAATCAAAAGATACGCTTACCCCACGGCCATAGAGTACATGCCGAGAAGCTTGATGGTTAACACGCACCAACCAAAAGAGCCAATGGAGGCATTTCTCCGCCGTCAAGCGGCCGTATATCACCGGATTTAACCACCATGGCGACAATGCCAGACAATTCAGCTCACTAGAAGAATTAGTAGACGTCGCCACTCGAGTTAAAGTCGCAATCAAAAACCAAAAAATTGAAAAAAAATTCGCTCAAAAACAGACTAAGGATGAAATGAGCTGACCTCAACCGGAAACCATTAGGAGTCGTGACGGCCGGGGTGGCCGGAGAATCTAACCGTCTTCCCCGCATTTACGTCTAGATCAATGGTGTCAAAGATAAAGCTTTGATCAGCAGCGAGACCAGTCGTAACTTCACACGACTGAACCTCCCTACCCAGAGACCAAGCTCAGAAAAAATCCGGCAAGCAAATCCGGACCTGACACTCAACACTACCGGTCAACTCGCACAATAGTCATCATTGGCGATTGCCACTAAGAAGTAGAATTCCTAGTCGCCCCAGACCTAAGCTAAAATGTGATAATTGGAGGCCCATGGTTGGACACTAACGACGCCAGCATGGATTACGCATGAAAGTGCTTGCATTTTGACCGCTACCCACGCACGTAGACTTTCTGGACACGAAACCAGCAGAAAACGAAACGCTCCCCCCGCAACAACACCGGTTTGGAAAAATCATCCAGGCGTTCCCGTCAGTCTTCAGCAAGAACCAAAGACCCGTAACGACAATAACATGCACGCTAAAAATTGAAAAAATGCTAAAATCAGGTATTATTGAAAGAAGTTCAAGCAAATATTGCGCACCCGTAGTTATTGTAAAGAAGAAGGACGGGTCACCCCGATTCTGCATCGATTACAAACGCCTAAACAAAACCACGAAGTTAGAAGTGACCTCGCTCCCAAAGATACGAAAAACACTCAAGAATTTTGGAGAGCCCAATATCTTCACTAAAATGGACCTCACATCGGGGTACTGGCAAACCTCAATGCACAAAGAGCACCGGCACTTAACCACCTTTGCCGCTTTTAGTGCTAATGGCGTGAAAACTGAAATTCAGCGTGAGATCAGTGAAGTTTATGAAAAAAAAAACATCATGAGCTATGGAATGGTACGAAAATGGGTTAGAGCTTTTAAAAATGGCCTCCTAAATGTTTATGATGAGGAACAAAATGCCTCGTATATGAATAGAATAGCAACGTCACACTACTACTCTTAATGACGTTCAACATTTAGTTTACTTTAGGTACAACAATCAAAATGTAATTTACTAGACTCAACCCCAAGCAAAATTTATCACCTTACCGCTAGCAGACATGGCCGGCGTACCTACCTCGACCGCTTTGGATTTTACCGGTTAATTAAAAAGTTTGTTAACCTCTAGTCACCGCCGTCTTTTCCAATTAGGATTCAACTACTGGATGTAGGTAGATACCTGTACCGGTACCGGAACATCTCATTGCCTTTGCCAAGCCTGACGGTTCGACTTAGCATTTTAAGTTAAATGTTTTATGACCAAAGTGCTTAGACGTGATTGATAGTAACTTTGTTTTGTATTAGCCACGGGTGCTCCATAATCATTTCTTTGTCTATAACTGGCCAACCAGGGCTGACACTTTGCCAAGCCGATAGAAAGGATTAACAACGCAACATCACATTGGCGTCATTCAATTGAAATGCGATCTGCAAGTTTGTGCTAGTTCATTTCAACAATATTGTTGTATACTCCAAAAAACTACTATGACTACCTAAGACACCTGCAACAGGTCAAAGATTGCAGCAATTTGAATTGTGGTGGAATCAATAAAAATGAAACTTTAGAAAACCTAAAATTAAATATCTAGGCCACAAGGGCTCCGATTACCCGCATACAGATACATAGTTTTCTCGGTATTTGTACAAAAATATGTCAATAATTTTAGAAAACCACTGCACCACAAGAAACGTAACGCCCATTCTCTTAAAGCAATGCCGCTAAAACCGTTTACCTAGAAGTAAAAACGCTACTAGACCTTATTTCAGCAGGAATGTGAGCAATTAAAAAGTATCAAGGCCACTTAAAACACAGTCGGTTTCTATTAAAAACAGACAACCAAGCCTTGGTGTGGTTGAATGACACAAAGACACAGAAACTAAATATTTGCAATAATCGCTACTAGAATTTTCATTTAATATAAATCAAACTTCTTTTAAGCAACAAAACGGCCGGCATTAAAACCAACAACATAATCCAACTGATGTTTTCAAAAATTATGATTATACCTGCCAGCTTTAATCATTGCATTTCAATCTTTAAGCGTTGAGACTTTAGCAGCAGGAAAAAGACGCAAACGGGAATTATACCACATCTTTGCTAGTTAAGACCAGTTGGCAGTACCACTAGCTACGCAAAAAGAAATGATAAAACAGCATCAAAATGACGATGCCGCCAATCACCCAAAGCAATATAAAATCTGCCGTAACATCTTTCGGAACTACCGTTGGCTAAGCGTCAAAGCATACGTTTAAAGGTGCATTACTTGCACTAAAATAAAGATTAATGCCACCTAAAAGCCGCTCCTGAAAACGGATTTGTATCGACTTTGTAGGCCCATTAGACACCACGCTCACAGAATTGATTTAACTTAATCGCCATAGATATGTATACCCGCTGGGTATAAAGTTAGTTAAAGATCCTGAATCACAAACATTGCTATCGCATCATAAGGTCACAAAAAACATTAATACTACAAAAAAAATGTGTTTGATAGTTCGGTAACGACTAATTGGGCCACGACTACAAACTTTTTTCTATATTGGTCCGTTTTTAGAGCATTAATTTGTAATTAATCACCAGTTATTGACAAAATGTACAGACAAATAATTCGGCATTCCAAACGTATAAAATATCATCAAATCCTATGCCTACAAAGGCTTCCGTATGAATTACAAACTCTTACGCATGTCACATCATCAGCACCATACTTTGCTATAAAAAAATTAAGAACATAAGCTAAGAGGAAAATTTGGAACATTTTACAAGATTTTTACGTTAATTATCTGTCTACTTGGAGCCGATAAAATCACAATGATAGTAGTAGCCACGGATTTTGATTTAGAAAACAAACAACTAATACTCCGGAACAACAATTAAAGCCAAATAACAATTTAGAGTAGATAACAATTAATAAAAACACCGTCAACTAAACAAGGCAAAAACCAATTACAATACAACGACTGAAATTATGTGCAGAACTGTTATTAGTCAAACAATGAAATAAAGTTTAAGAAAATATTATACACAATGCAAGCACAACGTATCACTGAACCGACTCAACAATAGTGCTTGTTTAAATAAAAGTTTTGTGTTTTTGGAACCGACAACCCAGCGGTTATTACATTTGAAAGGTCCATATAGTAAAAGGGTTCAAAATGTTTAGAACCAATCTATTACATAAAGAAACGTCAAAACTACCCAAAGTAAAATGAGTTAACTACTAACTGCAATGTCAAACAAGGAAATAGACAAATAAAGCAAATCACAGTCAATGAGATGAACGCTTTGCAAAGAAGTATTGTAAAATTGATAAAACAATTTGCATTTAAACTCAAAGACCTTCAGCAAACAACTCAAGTAGGTATATAAAAAAAAAGTTATTTGTGTTAAACCAACTTTATTGAAAAAATAAAAAACGCAAAGAGAGGCCAACCTTGCATTGACAAGAGCCAAACCACTAATGACGGCAATAGCCCCGGAAAACCCCCGCGCTATCATGTTAGCCACAAACAAAACACATGTGTAATTTGTCGTAAAAGAAAACTCCAACCCAGCCCACTTTTCTATTGCACCCAAGCTAAAGCTAAAACAATCATACTGGGCCATGTATGGTTGCACGACAATGGATTATAAGCGTCAATGCATGCATTTCGCCAACACAAACAAACCACCGTATTCTGAAAAAGCAACAAAAAAACCGTCTAGACCACAAACGTGCACCTAAGTCTACCTAAGGAGTATCCAAAAGAACCAAAGATAGCACAGCTAGTACGCGCCTTTGCGTCAGTGTTTGCAGACAACGTGCTGCGAGGAACAACAACTCGCACGATAACCCATAAAATTAAGCTGACTACTATTTTTCCAGTAGTGCTAGTTAAAAAGAAAAACTGCTCGCACAGATTTTGTATAGATTTCCGGAAGCTACACCAAAGACAAAGCCACTCCTTTGCCAAAAATCCATAAAACCTTCAAGAACTTTGGCGGATTCAAAATATTCACCAAAATAGACTTGAAAACGAGTTATTGGTTAGAAGCAGCACGGCTGGACATATCAGTTTTGCGTCATGCCGTTCGACTTGAAAAACGCCACTGTTTTATTCCAAAAGTTAATGTATGCTTGTATGATATTCTCGTATATTCAGAGACGTATAAAAATCACGTATCACCTCCGCTTGGTATTAGAGCGCATTCAGAAGCACGAACTAAAGTGCAAACTAAGGAAGTGCAAATTTGCCAAAATAAATAAATAATACTTTGAACATCCGATCAAGGCAGAAGAAAATAAAGCTTTGCAGCACATTCTAATCTATGATCCGGAACCACGCCATACCAACAAACAAAACTCGATTACGTAGTTTAACTATGTCCAGGTGGCAACGTCGCTAATAGAGATGTAGGGCAACAAGAAGCTCTCAACTAAGCCTACAATACGTTCTATAATTAAAGGCTGGTTTCCAAAAACATATCATATCTTACGCCAGTACCAAGCTGACCAACCCTCGGACTCAAATTCATTCAAATAAGCTAGAGGCCTTTTACAATACGCACCAACAACAAGACACTAGTATTCTTAGAAAACTCCACCGACAGCAAAGTGAAATTTACGCAGTAGTCACTACTACTAGCAAAAATCAAGTCTTGTATAAAGCACGCTCTTGGATGATGTTGACAATATTAAACGCATGCTATCCTCAGAAGATAACAGGCTCAACCGCCACCAAGCCTAAACGTCCTGTACCAATAACTGAACAAACAGTATCAAACCAACTATCACCAAATAAACGTGTTAGAAGTCGAAACACAGGCTGAGACGGTATAACAAGCTTAGCGGGATTATTATTATCCGGAAAATAGGAGTACGAGGCAGATTTGGAAGACAATAACAGTGACCTCAACTATATTGTCGGAAAACAAGGTAAGCTTATTCGCACCAAAACTGGGTAAAACCCTTACAAGCTTAACGCAAAGTGTTAAGGATACATCACGCTACAAAAGCCGCCGGACACCGGTAGAAAGTAAACCATTGCGGCTATTGTAAACGCCTAGCATTGGCCCAAAGTGAAAAAAGTTGCTTGCACCTCCATCTTGCTTGATCTGCACAAAAACTAAGCAAGAAGCTGGGTGGATGCAATACCAGCACCATTCGCCAATGAGTCCACTATTTGCCTACTGAAAAAAAAACTTTTTGTATAGATTACCCAAAAATACTATTGAACGACAACAATTCAGTAGTAAACAGTTTCATAATGTTACATAAACGTTGAAAAGTAATTAATTATACCACGACATATTGTCCACAAGCAACTTTGGTAAAAAAAAAACGCATGCGGAACTCGAAAAGAATATCCGGGTACTAACTGAACACTGCCTCTAACAGTTGATGTTCCTACGTTGGTTGCTGCAACGGTACTGATTGCAGAGTTTAGTAAATAATTCCTTTTATGCACATCGGTTGCGCGTGATTGGTTGAACGCATTGCAATCATCATCATAGGAGGATAACTACTGAACATCCGTTGCCGACTTAGAATAAAACAACAAACAAAAACTCAGAAAACAATGATTACGATGTCTCCGGTACTGCTCATAGACTACCCAAATAGAATAATATCTACGCTTGTAGCGAGTTGTTGTACCGCTTAATCCTTGCATCATCCTTCATTGCAACCTTTTACTCCCGACTTGGAAGTATATCATTCTCCGTGTCATTGCACGGGAGCCGCATCCCAAACCTCTAAGGTACGGATTAATATAACAAAATATCTATTTGTACGGATCTTTGTACAACATTTCTGCAGGGAAGTTATAAACCCTGGGAAATTTCAGCATTACTTTCCAGATTATCCCCTAGAAACGTGTCAATTAACAAAAACCGCAAAGAAGCGTAACCGACTGTTACGCCACTACAACAAAAAGATCCGGCTGGTCATGTAAAAGGAAGACAAAGTGCCATAACGGGTTAAAAAATTCACTTACTCTTATATAAAAATTTGCCTGGCACGCATTTCAAAGTGCCGCACTAAATCAGAAGTTTGAAACGTACAAATTTTGAACATATTTCACTTGGCATTTGCACGGACACTTACGTACGCTTAAAACTCGTCATACTTTGGTGTGTGCTAGTTACTTATTTTAACTCTTAGTATTGTAATGTTTACGTAATGTTTACAAATGCAGTTTATTAAATATATACACCAATTATGATAAAAAAAATTATATTTAATAATCGCTTTAAATTATAATTTGAGCCAGAATCGGTGTTAAAAGTGTACATGCATCAATAAATCTTAACGACCGTGATTGCAGTTGCTTACACTATTGATGATTTGTTATCAATTATTATTATATTTTAATATTGTGTTTATTTTATACGTTTAAGTGCAAGTTTAAACAAATATTTTTGCCGCAAATATGTGTTTGGTGTTTTGAAATAAAACGTAAGATGTAAATACTTATTAATATGTGTGTATACAGCTTTAAATGATATTAATTTTGAAAATTAAATTATATGTTAATTTATATTTTACTGGCTATACTTTAAAGTGTGCTGATGTAATGATGCAAAATAACAAAAAAGTGTTTTATTCACATCTGAAATTACATGCGCTCTGCCATAACCAAAATCAAATAATTTTACGATTGGGACTGCAACCTCATTTACTGTATACATAAATTTCGGGTCAGCAAATAACTTTTGATGGTTTTTGTTCGACTATAAAAAAAGTAATAATTGAATGTTATATCTGTTAAAAAGTAATCTTTTCAATTTTATTAAAATCTACGTGTATTAGAAGTAATAATTTTTTTATATTAAAATTAATGTCTATTTAGATGGAATAAGCTTAATTAATAATTACCAGTTTCTCCTAAAGCAGGTCCTTCATAAATACTGTTGTATACAAACATCGGCATCTTCAGCATCATTAGAAGATCACTAACCGCCAAATTTAGAACTAGGTTAAGTGACGGCGTCCTCAAAGATTCAAATCTGAAACAATACAAAAAAATAATGTAAGTAATATAAATTATACATAATATATTAATCAATATTCCTAATTCAAGTATTTTTTAGATCAATTATTTTTTTACAATTAACTAACTTTAATTTAAATTCATTATTTAATAATTTCATAATTATATTGTATTTTTCAGAGATGCATACATTAAGGTTATGTTGGGAAAATAATAATATAATATACTTGTATACTTTGTTACAAAGCATACAAGTATATTATATTATTACTTTCTCAACACTTCATAATTAATTATTTTGTCAGTATACAAAAGAAAAAAATATAAACATAGCATAATGAATCTTGCATTTTAGTCCACTAAAATTTGAAAAAAAAATGTAACATTTTTGTATGCATCTTAGTATGGTGGCTCCTAATAGTATGTGTTCTTCATCGATTTGATTGCCACGTCTTGAGTTAAGTTAAGTGCTAACTCATTTTTGCTACTTTTGACGTTGTAACTCAGAACGCGGCAATCAAATCAATAAAAAACTCACACACGTTATTAGCAGCTATCATACTAAGATGCATGAAAAAAATTAGGCCGTTATAAATTGGTTCCAACTCAGCCTCTCTCTTCTGACTGTTTTTTGAACTATTTTGGAGAAAAAAATTATTTATTTAACGTACATATAATAAGGTTTTAATGTTACGATTTAAAATTTTTTTTTTGTCTTAATGATCTAGTTGAGCAATGCACTTATGAGCAACTTCTTAAAGTTTTCTTTCATTCTCACCAACATATCTGAAGGAAACCTCGCAATTTCTCGATAAATGTTCTCTTTGCGTTGTTGTAGTGCTCGAAAACATTTAAAAAAACCTTTGCTTTGAAATAACCATTGAAAAAAGTTTCAAGGGCTTAAATCAGGGGAGCATAAGAACATTGAATGCGCAGAAATTACGGGCTGTATCGGTTGTGTCTTTTGTTAAAATTAATCCTTCATTTTATTGCGTAATTTTTTTTCGAAAATGCTACAGTATCGGTAAGAAGTCATAGTGATGCCACGCTTAAAAAAATCGACAATGTACACAAAATTAAAAACACTGTCAGAAAAAAATATAATTAGCTTTGTTGCCAGTCTACAAAGTACCAAAGACACAGCTGCAAGAATCGTATTGCAGAAATATTTACGTTTTACCCAATCTGCTAGACTCAATTCTTGAGCAATCATAATCTTTCAAATAAATAATTTAAGGTCAATGTTCAAATTTTCTTCACCGTTTAAACCAATATTCGAATGCAGAGGCATGTTTCCAATCAAAACGCGTTGTAAACTGCTCTGACTGCAGAAATGTTTTCAGATGTCCTCATTGATTTGGAACTCCCAGTTGTTTTTTTTCACACTTTTGTTTGAATTTAAACCAAAGCTTTAAAATGCTTTCTGCGTCGCAATCACAGACTCAGTGCGTTTGAAATAAATCTCAAAAATTGTATCGTTAACCTTACCTAACAAGACCTACCATCCTGATCAAATACCCTTAATTTAAAATGTGGAATTATGTGTCCCTTTGTATATAAATGTCTACGCAAAAAATCTTGTAAAAAGATGCTATACATTAGATCTTAGCTAACAGATTAGCAAAGTAAATTTTTTCAGACAAACCCGCCAACCAAATACGCGTGAAAATAAATGAACACAACCACCAAATCTAAATAACACAAGTAGTACTAGTGTGTCCAGAATTAAAAGTTTTCAAGGATATAATTCACTTTCTCCGAATCCTCAGAAGCGCGTCTCTGTTTCACTAAATTCGGAAAACTGAAAACCGCGTCTGTTATTAGCCCTAAAGTCGCGATATAAAGGCATCACCCAATAATCCAAAAGAAGATTTGCTAGAAGAATCTTGTGAGTTTAATCATGAGGATATTAAGAGTATGTCCCTAGTTGTTATTATTTTGTTGTACAATCAATTTCCAGCGCTGATTGATACTGGAAGAGATATTTGTTGCATATCAGAAAATGTGTGGAATAATATTAAGTCTATTTCAGAAGACATACCCATATTTTCTGCAGGCGGAATACGCATCACGGGAGCATTCAGAGGTGCAAAAAGAACTATTATGCACCAAATACTATTACAATTTCTCAAAACAAATTATAATTTTGAATTTGGAGCTAGTTTATCCAGTAATATTAGGCGCAGGTTGGTTGCGCATAGTTAATGCGCATATTAATTTGGAAAAATCTTAATACCTTTAATTAACTTGGATATACCAGAAATCAATTTCAGCTATAACTTTATTAAGCCAAATCCCCCTAACTTTAAAATATCTACAGTAAATCGTGCTAGTTTGCTGACCCGGTCGCCATTTGCCAACGGTATTACTGATCGGAATTGGACAAAATGGAACGTTTTGAGGTGATAGAACGCAGTAACACACCTATTTGCTCCCCCGTGCTGACTGTGATCAAAAAGGATAGTACCGTACGGGAGTGTTTAGACGCCAAAAAACTAAAAAGTTGCATGGAAGCAGATTCTAAACTGAATCGGTCATCATATTGGAGAGGTAAATTACATGTTCACTCTGGACCTAACCAGTTCATATTGGTAAATTCTTCTTCGGGACAATGTTAAGCAATACGCAGGTTTTGTTGCAGGTTCACACTGCTATCAATTTAAAGTTTTGCTTTTTGAGCTTAAAGCCGCAGTTGCGTCGTTTACAAGATGCCTAGATACAGTTTTGGAGCCGGCTTTTTGATTGTTTACCAAGAGCTACATTGATGATCTATTAATTCACTCTAAGACTTTTGCAAAACACTTAAATCTAACGACTCTGATTTAAGTGTTAAGTTTAAGTTGATTTTACAGTTAGAAGTGTGTTTTTATCAGACCAGAAGTTAATTTTCTTGGTTATTTGTTAAATCATGATGGTATACGGCCTGACCTTAAGCGTGTAAGATCCATAATAGATTTTCTTACCTCTAAAGGTTCACATCAACTGCTCAATTTTCTCGGGTTATGCAACTATGATTGCAATAATTTCGAAACCGCTAGTTGCGGTATTGAAAAGAAAAACAAATACCTCAAGAAATTCTGCTGCACCACCCAGATTATAATGTAAAATTTTGTGTGCAAACAGACGCTGGTGATTGCGGTCTTGGTGCTTATTTATGGCAAGTAGTAA
This sequence comes from Tachinus rufipes, assembly GCA_963932245.1. Taxonomy (NCBI): domain Eukaryota; kingdom Metazoa; phylum Arthropoda; class Insecta; order Coleoptera; family Staphylinidae; genus Tachinus; species Tachinus rufipes. The sequence goes on from OZ010749.1 coordinate 61,349,592, forward strand.
ATTCTACTAAACGCATTATTGCATACGCTAGTTGTCTTTTACTACAGGGGGAAAGAAATTATAACGTTCCTGAAAAAAAAGCGCTTTCCATAGTTTGGGCACTTCAAAAGTGGCGCATACTAAGTAATCATTGTTAGTTATTTGCAATTGTGTGGACTTTTTTTTGTCTCTTATTACGGGATGGTATTTTGCGTTACAAGAGTTTGATTATTCTATTAAATATGTATCCAAAAAAAAAAAATGTAATTACTGATACGTTGTCGCGTTTTCCTCCTGCTCTACTTTATACGCCCGGTCGAAGGTGATTCCATGTATTACTCAATAGATTTGTCCAAGCAAACCTTTTAAATACTGATATTCAAAATATTATATTGCAACTTCTAGCAGAACAACAAAATAATAAGTTCTTCGGTAAGATTATTCAAAATTTAACAAATGATAATCATGAAGATCATACTCGTTTTATGATGCATAGTGGTATGTTTTTTTTTTTGCACAAAGGCAAGTCTTTAAGCGCCTATCTAAGCATACCGCAATGTATGGTGCCTCAATTTATATGTTTGTTCTACGTCAATAATGGCCATATTGGGTTCTTTAAAACGTGGGCTGCTTTACATTGTGAAGTTTGGTAGAAAGGCTTACACCAAAGTGTTAAACAGAAACTAAAGCACTGTAGAACTTTTCAATTTACTTAAGTAGCTTTAAAGCCGCAACCACCACACTAAGCCATAATTCCGAAAGGACCAACTGATCTTTTAGCACTTGATCTATATGGTCCTTTGCCTACTTAGGTAGGTCCTTAAGCGTCATAAAGGGACGTATTTGATAAATTTGGTATTCCTAAACGTGTACTTGCGGATCACTGCAAGCAATTCACTTCTCAGAAATGATATGACACTTTGGAGTCTTTGGGTATAAAAGTCGTACATTGCTCCGTCAGACATGCTCTGGTTAATTCATCAGAGAAGTTAATGCGGGAACTGAGAAAGCTATTCCGTGTTTTTTGTTTCGAAAAACATATACGCTAGAGACTCAAAGTCCAGAATATAGCTCATTTAATTAAAAATATACTGCATGAGCCTACCGGTTTTGCACCATGCAAGTTACAATTAGAGAAAAGTCCCAACCCTAAATTATAGAATGTCAATTTTCCGGAGGCCAACTTATCTCATTATAAAGATAATCATATTAAGTTATATCTTACCCTGGAGACATTTTTGAGCAAAGCGACAAGGAGAATGTCCTTACATCTTGGTCGTCCTTTTACTACATTTTTTTTTGGGAGATTTAGTGTTGCATTGAACAAACTCTTTGTCTTCCGCGGTGACTCAACAGATAAAGAAATTTATGTTGTTATATGAAGAGCCTTACCGAATCAAACGGGTCGTATCGCAAACAACTTTTGTACTCCAACATCCTTTAACCAATTAATTAAAGCAAAATATTTATATCCGCCATATTTCCCAGCAGTGTAAGTCACTATAATCAGTCGCGGTTATCCACCTGCAGTAGCAGTTGCATTCATCAGATCCAAAACAATTGACGAGACGATAAACCGTCTGACAAGCAAATTTTTTCAGACAAATGCACGTGAAAATAAATGAACGCAACCACCAAATCTAAATAACACAATAATTAATACTAGTGTGTCAAGAATTAATAACTTTCAAGGATCACGTTCTATGAGTTCTCAGAGGCACGTCTCTTTTGCACAAAATTTGGAAAACTAGAAACCGCGTCTGTTATCAGCCCTAAAATCGCAATAATGTATAAAATGCATAAAATGCAATAATCCAAAAAAAAGATTTGCTAGAAGAATATTGTGAGTTTAATCATGCGGATAATAAAAATAATAAGTTTATTTACGGCATACGCCATTTCATACAAAAAAATACAAAGTTACAAAGCAAAATACAAAAAATAACATAAAGTACTAATTTGCTCAATCTTATTTATGGTGCCTACTTGATATGGTGACCAAACTAAACAATTATATTCTAAAACTGATCTAATTAATGATTTATATAAAACTACATAAGCACTTGGATTTAAATCACATGATAAACGGTTAACAAATCCAAGCATCTTTTTAGATTTTAAACTTATTTCCAAAAAATGACAATTTAAGTCCAATTTTGAGTCTATTGTAACTCCCAAACCTTTAATTTTTTCTATTGATTGTATTGATACATTGTCAATTTGGTATTTATATTGAATTACTGAATTAATTCTGTGAAATGAAATTGGAAAGCATTTCTTAGTATTTAACCTCAAATCGTTAGACATGCACCAATTGTTTAAGCGATTTAAATCCTGTTGTAAAAGGTCACAGTCGATTTCTGTTTTTATACTTCAAAATAGCTTCAAATCATCTGCATACATAAAACTATCACAATTAACAAATATATTTGGCAGATCATTCACAAACAATAAAAACAAAATCGGACCAATATGTGTTCCTTGTGGTACACCAGAAACAACATTTAATGGCTTAGACAAATAATTACTTAATTTAACACATTGAGTTCTTCCTCTTACTAATAAGAGTATGTCCCTAGTGATTATTACTTCGTTGCACAATCAATTTCCAGCGCTGATTGATACTGGAAGTGATATTTGTTGCATATCAGAAAATGTGTGAATTAGTATTAAGTCTATTTTGGAAGACATACCCATATTTTCTGCAAGCGGAGTACGCGCCACGGAAGCATTCAGAGGTAAAAAAGAACGCACCAAATACTATTACAATTTCTCATAGCAAATCATAACTTTGAATTTGATTTTATGTTAACCTTGGAGTTAGTTTATCCAGTAATATTAATTTATGCGCATATTAATTTAGAAAATCTCAAATATCTTTTCCTTAAATTAACTTGCATATACAAGAAATCAGCCATAACTATATTATGCCAAACCCTCCCAAGTTTAAAATATCTACAATAAATTGTGCTAGTTTCCTAACCCGGTTTCCATTTGCCAACGGTATTACTGATAACGATATTAGTAGCATATTAGAAAAAAGTACATGCACCGTTGAGCAAAAGATAGAGTTAAGTAAGTTACTTCAATCACATGCGCACGTTTTTAACAAAGTACCGGCCAAAATAACCGCCTATGAACACGACATAAAACTTGTTGACCAGACGCTATTTTTGGTCAAACCTTACTCTATACCATATGCGCACCGTGAAGCAGTGTAAAAGAAATTGAACAAAATGGAACGTTTTGGGGTGATAGAACGCAGTAACACACCTTTTTGCTCCCCCTTGCTGACTGTGGTAAAAAAAAGGGACCGTACAAGTGTGTTTAGACGCTCAAAAACTATACAATCGCATGAAAGCAGATTCTAAACTGCATCGGTCATAATATTGGAGAGGTAAATTACATGTCCACTCTGCACCTAACCAGTTCATATTGGAAAATTCCTTTTCGGGCCAATATTAAGCGATACACGGGTTTTGTTGCATGTTCACGCTGCTATCAATTTAAAGTTTTGCTTCTTGGGCTTAAAATCGCAGTCGCGTCGTTTACAAGATGCCTAGATACAGTTTTGAGGCCGGCTTTTTGATTGTTTACCAAAAGCTATATTGATAATCTGTTAATTCACTCTAAGACTATCATAAATTACAGTCTTGTACTGCCTAAAAAATATTTTTTAAATTTATTTACCTATATAAAGTGCTTATATATGTCATATATTAAATATACTTTTTGCAATTAAAAACGTTCAACAATTATTCAAAATAAATTCTCATTTTTAAATGTTTAACATAAATTTGTTTGTTGTATTGCATATTATATTATTGCAAGTTTTTTTTCAAGTTTCAAAATCTCATTAAAAGTTAATCTCATTGCCGTAGGGAACCACCTTTATCTTAAGATGATAATCCTGTTTGCCTTCTAGTTAAACGATAATCTTGCTCTTTATGATATCTAATATTATCATTGAAATATTTAACTTTCATAACATATATTAATTATGTAAATTAAAATTATCTATATCTTATATAAATTTGGTATATTTATATATAGTAATTCTTAAACTCTACATATAATTAAATATTTACAAAAAGATCAACTAGCAGATAGAACAGCAAACATAAAAAAGTTCAATTATCTTCTAAATTGAAATGTTAAATGGGCTCCAATTCTATATTTTTTTTAGAACATTTAAAAACTAAGATGCGCGATTATAACTCTATTGTCATCTTAAGAAGAATAGTGAATAAATGTTTAGCAATAACTCAAGAAACTCGCTGAATTTATTTTGATCTAATAAAATTACAGAATTTATAATAAGGTAAAAATAAATCAATGGAATAAAAAAAGTAATAAGTAAAAGCTAGATACAAAATACATCCTAAATCAAATAAAATGTTTATTTACATTTTTCGCAAAAGTGACATTTATTGAATAGTAGCATTATCTAAAATATGTTAAATGGAGCTTAATTAACCAACGGTGTAGTAGGCACAATCATGATTTAAATTTATTAAATTTACCTTTCATAATTAACAGTTTGATAAATTTGACTTCAATCATAATTAATATTTTGCAGTATCTATTATACGAATATAAATAAATTTAATTTTAGCTGAGACCCTGAATGCCATTTAGAGGTTAAGCGTATGTTATAGTTATATTTGATTTATAACCTTGTTTATAATAAATTAGAAAATTTAATTTTAGTATACAGACTTAATAGACTAGGACTAGAAAAATAAATATATGTCGAGATGAGTTTCTGTCAGAGTTATTACATACAGCCTCGTATCCCAGTCAAGCGAATACTTAAGAGCCATTAGTCACATCAAAACTTATAATGTGAGCTGCATTTAAATGCAATCAAATATATTTCAGCGTTCTGAATTATATTAACTGAGTTGCTGCTAAAATTTAATGTACATATTCCTGGAATATTTTGATAACTTTTTCAACTATAATATTTACTGAAATAGTTAATTACTATGCTTTGAATTTCATAACAAAAATTAATAATATATTATAAATTAATTAAATATAAAATTAAGGTAAAAAATGTTATTATAACTTTAAACAAAGCACAAGTCAATAATTTGAGTGAGATTTTGCGTGGTAATTATAGTGTACCTTTTCTGAATTTTAAATCAATTACAAATTAATGATTAAATCTTTCTGATTGTTAGTAAATATGTAGTAACTTTTGTAATTAACATTTTTGGAAACATGATACATAACAATGGTTGTTAAATTACAATCAATTGTGTGTCGTTATACAGAGTGTTTAAAAAAGAATGTAAAATATTTAGGGGGTGGTAGTACGAAGCACAACAAACAAAAACAATACAGTACAAACGAAAAAAAAAAATAGAAAAAGAAAAAAAAAAAGAAAATAGAACATAAGAAGAATAGATAGAGAAGGATAAAGAAAACTATGGAAGCAGCAGAAGTAACACAAAACATGAACATAGAAGAAATGCAAAAGGTACTTGAAAAAGTTGAGGAAGGAGAAGAATCAGTACAGAAAAAGAGGTTAAAGAAAGCAGGAAGAAAGCAATACAAACAGCAAGAAAAGTCAAAAGGCAAATTATGACAAAGCTAAAGAAAAAATAAGAAAACGACTCTAAGAGAAGCAATCAAGAAAATTAAGAATGCTAGATAGAAATGTTAGAACTCATAGACATAGGGAAATGTCATGTAAAATAGTAATAAATAAATTAGAAGCAATAAAGGCAGTAAGCTTAAAGGAAGAAAAGAGTGTTACGGGTTAAAAAATCAGATAATTATTACTAATTTATAGTAAAATTAATACTTAAAAGTAAACAATATTATTAAAGTAGTAAAATACATATATTGAATAGAACTGATATAGATTTGTTTCAAGCGTACGAAATCGCAAAAAATATATATTAAATTCCACCATTTTTTTGACGTAGAGAATTAATATTTTCCGCCGCGCATTGTTCTTCAGCCTCTCGCTGCATTGTACTATCAGACGAGCATATCCCACGTGAAAATTAAAATTGATAATTAGTTATTGAACGCTAAAGCGGATCTACGGGGATTGTTCTCATAGCCATATATTTCTCTCTCTAGGCTACGCATTAATGCGGATCTTGTCTGATGTTGCAACAAAAAAGAACACGTTAATCTTCAGTTATTTATTCTTAGGCTTTTTTCTATTGTACAATTTAAGGAACATCTACCTACCATGCAGACTAGTTATTGATGTCCCCGAGTGACGACACGTGGCTGGTTTGTAGAACCTCTTTCATGCTAGACAATTGACTTCTGCACTAAGATTACTTTATTCTTAAAATTTTATTTTTATGATTCCAATAATTAAATTATTTGGATATTCAATCATACGCTATCCTTCAGAAGCGATGATATAAACATTTTAATTAAATTGTGCTAATCAGTACCGAAGACCTGTAAGGCCGCTGTAAGCTTACGCCGGTAACGCCGCGACGTCTAACTTTTTTCTCTTACTTTAAAACTACAGCTATTTATTTAAATAGTAAAAATTAAATGTTTAAAAGCAGTTTATGCTCCCATTAATTTAAATAACCTTTTCCTCCCTTGGTAAATTAAATAATATAATGTATGTAAATTGCTTTTTTCTTTTCCACTGAGATTAGCCAGGGCCCAGCAAGAACCGATTCTTTTTGACAAAGTAGCAAAACAACGGCTCATATTTTAATTTAGTTTTGTAGATCAAATTTAGCGAAGTGAAGTGAAGAAGTAATACTTAAGAAATTATTTCGCACTTAAAGAATTGTAGAAGAACCAGCAGAAGTAGCTGAAAAAAAGCAGTAGAGAAGATGAAACAGATAACACTGAAGATAGTAAAAACAACGCTAGAAAAAAAATAGATGAAAATAACACAAATAATAAACAGATGTCTAAGAGAAGAAACATTTCCCGCTTGCTGGAAAGAGCCAAACCTAGTGTTAATTAAGAAGAAGAAGGAAGCAAGCAAAACAACAGCGTATAGACCAATATGCCTGATGAACACATTAGCAAAAATGATAGAAAAAGTTATCGTGAGAAAAATTAAACAAGAAATAGAAGAAAAAAGAAGAGCAATATAGATGTACAAAAGAAAGATCAATTCTAGGAGCCACTGAAAACTAACAAAAAAACTATCAAGATAATATAGAGTTACCTTCAGGAGAAAAATCTACTGACCAAGATTAGAGAATTTAGGCTGACCAGAGAATAGGGTTCTGCAATAAAACCTAAATATAGCTCGTATAAACCAATATAGTTTAACGTAAGACTACGCTCTTATCGCAAACGTTCAATGCATCCGCGCTAGACTCATATTAGTAGCCATTGCCTTATATGCTTTTTTTTCTAGTCTTATCCAGTTTTATTTTAGGTTTTCTTCAGGAACGCTATAGCAGTCTGCCCTGTTCTCATGTTCTCATTTTTTTTTTTTACGGTGCCGTCTCAATTCAGAGGTTGACAACCTTCACTAACGCCAAAACAATAAAGATGAGCATGTGTTCAAAACATTTTTAGTTTTCAAAAGCAATTTTCAGTCAAGTAGGTAACAGTACATATTCAAAATAAGCTTTAAAATATTAGTCTTTGTACAAAAAAAAATCTTATACGACTGTTTGTCTGTCACTGCCAATAGACTCATAGACATATGTTTACAATTTGTAATATTTGTAATGTTCTGTTAATTATTTATCATATTTATTTGGCTAACAGTTTATGGGATAGAACTGCATCAAAATTGTTACTTAATCTGGCAATTGTCTTAGACTCAAATACATAAGATTCTCTAGACATCAATGACGCTAAATGTTTCCCACTTACCAACAATGAGGATACCTGTTCATTCAAACTAGGTGTGAAAGAATCACTTATTCTAGACACCAATCAATGGCCGGTTGGTATTGCCGTCAAATAGTTTTTCATACAAATTGGCACCCAAAACTCCACTTCCTTCCAGTCAGCAATTACCAGAAAACACAAAAATAGTAACTAACTTAAAATCCATAAAAATTCTCACAGTTTACTATCAAAATGTGAGAAGTCTACGTACTAAGTTTGTTAATTTTTTCTGTTCGTGTTGGACGGAAGATTTTTATGTCTTGGCTTTTACTGAAACCGGGCTTCACCGTTCTATATCAGATAACAAATTTATTGATGACCGGTACATTGTTTATCGGATAGACAAAAACTTTAACACTAGCTTTAAAAGCAGTGGTGACGGAGTTTTAATAGCTGTTAAGAAAAACCTAAAATTTACAGTAGTACCTTCAAATGATAACTTTGAAATAGTTATTGTAAAAATTAGTTTTGAGCTATCTAAACTAATTGTTAGCTGCAGTTATATACCTCCCAGATTCCCTATGGATTTATACGCTGGTCATGTAGAAGTACTTGAAGATGCCATCTGGAAGTTTTCTGTAAGTCAAATAGTAGTCACCGGTGATTTTAATCTGCCCAATATCAACTGGTTACCTGATAATGAAAACTAGCCATGCAACAGATATCATCCCTCTCTTATTATTAATGTTTTAATAAAAAAATCTGCTGCTATTGATGATGAAACTTACTTAAAATATGATTTTAAACGTTGTAACTACGTAGAAATTAATAAATTCTTAGACCGCACTGATTGGTCTATTGGTCTATGACGTTATTTATTTTGTAATCGATCTGTATGTATTTAAAAACACATTTAGCAAACGTTGCTGCTTTTGATTTTGGTTTTCCAGAAAACTAATTGATTTAATTCTATTCAAGAAAAAAGCTCGTAAAAAGTGAAACACATCACTTTTAGCTTCCAACTATGCTGTCTTTACAAGATTAAGATCTAACTGCAAATCCAAAACTTTACTATGGTATAGAAAGTATTTGGATAATGTTAAAGAGTCTATACCTGATCATTTAAAACTATTCTGGTCTTTTGTCCGGAGTAAAAATAAATCTAACGGCATTCCCTCATAAATGTGTTTACACAATAATAGGGCTACGAATGAAGCTGACATTGCCATTTTTTTTGCAAACTTTTTCTCATCGGTGTATAACCCTTCTACACACATTCAGTCAGCGTTTGTATCCAGTATTTCTGTGAAATTAACTAATATTTCACTCAGCTTAGACTGTGTGCTGAAAGCATTGGCAAAATTGAAAGTTGATAGTAGTCCTGGACCAGATAACTTGCCTTCCTTGTTTCTACGGAACTGTTGCCAAACGTTATATTACCCACTCTACCATTGTTATCAAGAATCTTTCCTAATTTGTAGAAACAATCTTATATTGTACCAATCTATAAATCCGGTTCCAAATCAAATGTAACTAATTACAGGCCCATAACAATTTTGTTGGTACTGCCAAAAAAAATTGAAAATTTAATATATGAACGCTTCTTTGGTGTTTTTAAAAATTTAATTATTCACCAACAGCACGGTTTTTTTCCGAAAAGATAAACTCAAACAAACTTGATTTTATTTACAAATTATATAATTAGTGATGAGGTCCATTCAATCTACATGGACTTCAGTAAAGCATTTGATTAACCATGACTTGCTAAACAACAAATTGAGTGCATATGGTGTCGGTAATTCATTGCTTAAATAGTTAACGTCGTATTTATGTGAACGTGTCCAGCAAGTTAAAATTAACACCTATCTATCTCATTCCATTAAGGCGACATCAGGTTGGGACCTGTTTTATTTTCATTTATTAATGACATATCTAGTATTTTAAACTGTCACCACCTGTTATTTGCAGATAATATAAAGGTATATTGTAGAGTTAGCACTGCTGATTGTCTTACCATGCAAAGGGATTTACTTGCGGTCAATAAATGGTTTGTTCTTAACCACATGAATCTTAATATTAAAAAATAAAAAATGTCAGTATATATCATTTTCAAGAAGAAAAAATTCTGTTAATTTTATCTATACTTTGAGCGGTACCGGTTTAGAAAAAGTCGGCTCAATCCGTGACCTAGAAGTCTTGCTTGATTCCAACCCGTCATTTAATCTTCATTTAGATTTTTTTATTAATAAAGCTAACAAGATGCTCGGCTTTCCTAAATGATCTACGCCTGATTTTAGTAACATACAAGCTTTTCTTATCTTGTACAATTCTTTGGTAAGATCACATCTAGAGTATTGTATTGTAATATGGTCCCTTTTCTACCAAACTTCTATTGACAGATTGAAGTTAGTTCAAAATAAATTTTCCAAACTGGTATCATACAAACTCAGCCTTACTAGTGTGTATTTATCATCTGAAATTATCAGGATTTATTTGGGGTTGTCTGCATTGGAAAAACAAAGAAATGAGATGGACATGAAATTTTTGTTCAAAGTACTGAGCGAGCTAATCTGCTGTCAGCAGATCTTGGATATGATAGATATTCATTTTTCCCAACGTGCGATTAGGAATTGCCCTTTTTTGCATATGTCCTATAGTAAGATTAACTATGGTATTGCACGACACGCTAATTGTGTACCAAATGACGTTGACTTTGTTGGTATTTCATACGAGACGTTCAAAGCTAACTTATGGGTCTATTCTGAAGATGTTTTAACATTGATGTTATCTAACAACCCTGTAGAAATTGATTTTTAACCAATCAGGTATCAAGTTTTTTAAATATTATCTAGCAACGTTCAAAATGTTAATTAACATCGCTGTAAAAAATGTTCAGAATACGGCTATTAAGGAGATTACCGTAACACCATAGCCAATGTGTAGGAATGTATGTATGTATGTATCTATTCGTTTGTTTGTCATACTTGTAATCAATTGTTTGTAAACAATTTTTATATAACTTAACATGTAAATGCAGTTGCGTTAATAAATTATTATTATTATTATTATTACTATGTTTAATAAATATTTGTGTATAGTAAAATATACCAAAGTTTATTAATATTTTAGTCTTAGTTTGCTATTGATTGATTGTAAAATTAAATGAATAAATTTACTAACAACTTAATTATTATTCAACGAATTAATTAATAGCTAGAAACTTTTAACATAAACTTACTCTTAAAAAATGTTTTTATTACTAAATCTCATTTCAACTTAAATATGTGAAATGTAAATAAATTAAATTTTAACTTATTTCCTGCTGGACAAAAAGAACTTCAGAAAGTCAATCTCCGCATAATATTGAATATTTCAAATATTACATTATTATTTGCCCTACGACATAATATTAATATGCTCCGAACTAAAATAGCGTAAATCTCTTGGATATTTCATAACGTAATATAATTATTAAAAATTATTACAATGTTAATAGAAAAAAATATTTTTAAAAACCAATCACTGTTTCAAACAGTAATAAAATTCATAAATAATTTATGACGTCTTTATCAAAACAACGTTCTACAACACTGGAGCCTTATTCTGGCGCTCGTATCCACGTGGATATTACGTCACACCGGTTGCTAAAAACGGAGTAGGTATTGATAGCGGTATTCTGGCGATGTTAGCAAAGGCAATTGACGTCATAGATCGTTCAAGGCATTGCTATTGCTGTCACCACATCGGGAGGTGTTTCTCATTCGTTTTCAATAGCGCTAGAGTGTTTATAGTAGCCTTCACTCTACAGTTTGTTTATATTTTATATAAAAGTTTTAAATTAAGGTAAATATATTTAATATTATATTATTTTTTATTTACTTATGTTATTTGCCTTTATAATATGTATTAATATACATATTATAAAGGCAAATAACAAAATAAAAATATTTTTTAAGGTTATTTTATAGAATTTATTATAATATTAAAGGTAGAAATAAAAAAGTTTGATATTCAAATTTGGTTTGCAACATTAAAAATTATTTAAAATTAAATATTTTATCAAGTGTTTAGTATACTGTCTTGCAACTACAATTTTTAATGTATCGAGTAATACCGAACATTTTGTATGTAGCGTTATATTAATTGAATATAATATATTTTTTTATTTGTTCATACATAAATACAATTAATATATGTTTTTTAGATTATATCCACTTTGTGACAGTCGAAAGAGAAGAGCGTAGAAGAAATATCTAGGACTGAGTTTTGCTCGGATAAACTTATATTATATATGTATTTTTTGTAAAATAAATTATGATTTAATAATAGACTTTAATTAATCCAGTTTTCAAATTTATTTTCACATCTAACATCTTACATTGCAAAAGTGAGGCTAGGAACACTTCTAACATCTTGCATAATATCTTTTTAACCATTAACTAGAAATATTCATTAGATAATTTTTAGGATATAATTTATTACTTTAATTTAATTTTTCTTATATTGACACATAATTATTTAAAAATATAAATTGTTAGATTAGTTTTATTAATATAGAATACACTCCATATAAATAATAATTTCATGTTGACCATTTTCTCATATTTTCGAGCTCAAACACAATAACAATCCTATCATATGTTTAGTTTAATAGATGGCGCCAGCTTTTCTTTAGCAATACCTTACAATGGCAACAGAATAAGGCGTATCAATAAGTGACGTCATGAAAATATTTTTTAACACATGGCTCTTGCCATATAAAATAGCAAAAGCAACATATTGCTAACGCCAGAATAACGCTCCTAATAATTTAATATGTTTTATAATGTGAAAGGTTTTTTTTTTAAAGGACGTAGTGAGGTGTTTGCCTCAACGAGTGGCACTTGAGAATAACTAACGCCTGCCAATACCTTTCGGTTTTCTTCTCTGCGTAAGTCCTGCTGTTAATTTGTTTTAGTCATTGTCTCTAATGCGGTACTAGTTTGAGGTGGGCTGTTTTGGCCTCGCAAAATTCACTCAGTCTGCTGCGGAAACACATGCAGCAATTTATATCCCAAGTTTTGATATTTCATGAGTAAAATTTTGTATTTTACCAGTTTTAATTTGATTACTATTGTTTAGACCGGACTTAATTACTTTATGGACAGATTTTAATTCTCTTGTATCGGATTTTATAACTTATGTCTAGATTTTAAAACTCTACCGGATCGAGTAGCCCGGTGCTGTCTTTGCCAGTCCCAAACCCGGATAAAAGAGAAAGGTTTTGAGGTTAGGCCAGCTACTTGCTTTATGTAAAAAAACCTAGAAGGGCTCACAGGACCAAACGACAAACCTTGGAACCGGACGGATACACGCTGACGACATACGCCAGGAACAAGAAAACAAGAAAACAAAAGCAAAATACCAAACTCAAAATAAGATGCTAGAATGTAAGATCGGCAAGGACCAGGAAATCCCAATGGAACTACATGAACATAAAATAGATATTTGCGCAGTCACAGAGACAAAGAAGCTGGGTAAGAGTACAACAGAATACCCAAACTATGTCCTGATTTTTTCAGGTAAAAACAAGAACCAACAAACAGAATATGGAACGGGGGTACTTATAACCAACAAACTGGCGCAACTAATCACAAACATAACATACACAAATGACCGATTACTCCAAGTATCAATAAAATCATCACCAACAAACATATAAGGCCAGAGCAAGTACTAGACATCAGAGCACTAACAACTGTTAACATCGGATCAGATCACAACCTGATCGTAGGAAAGTTTGCAATAGAAACAGTACAGAACAACCCTTATTGCAGCAAAAATCGTAAAGTTGAATACAGAACCATTCAGAAACATAAGCAAAAAAACGCTCTACCAACAAAGACTAGCTTTCCAGATAAAGCATAATCCCATCGCAGACAGTGATACATCCCAAGCAGCATAGAAAAAACTGAAACAAAACATCAACTAAACTGCAACAAAAGCGCTTGGGAAGAGAATAACACAACAACATACATGAAATGACTCAAACCCTGGTTCACTCAGGAGGTAAAAGCCCTGGCACAAGAAAAAAAAAGCCAATCATATTTATAAATTGACGAATTCCAGAGAAAACTTTGAAAAGTATAGGGAGATATGGAACAGAACTAACAACCAAATCCGCACTATAAAAGAAAGAAATACGTTCAGAAAGGAGTACGAGTCAATAAACATGACAATAGCCATAGTTAAAACCAAAAGCCTAGTCATCGCAAAGAACCCAATTAGATGCAAGCTAGCCGTGAATAAAATCATTAATAAATAAATCTCAGAACTCCAATACCTGGAAATAACTATAAACCCGTACGGAGACCTAAAAACCAATGTCCTAAACCAGGTCAACAGAGCGTAAAGGATATCAGGAGCACTACAAAATCCCGTCTGGAGGAATAAAAATATATCAACTGAGAGCAAAGCAAAGATCTACAAAGCGTGCGTAAGATCCATTCTCACTTACTCCGCTAAAACCAGAGCCGATAAAGCAGAGACAAAACGCCGGCTAAGATGCGCAGAGATGAGTACCCTCAGATACTCACTTGCCACCAAAGAACTAACAATGAAATACGTGAGAAATGCAACACACCGGATATTGTGAGATGGGCGCAAAGCAGAAGAAGACAGTGGAACGCGTGCAGGACGATAGAATTGCCAGGGTAGTCCGAGACAGTAAAACATACTCAAGGCGCCCTATCGGCAGGCCAATGAAAAGGTAGAAGGACATCGATATCACAGAGTTTTAAAAGTATGACCAAATTTTTCTAATTTTAAGCAGATTTTTATGTTTTTTGCCGGATTTTAATACTTTATGACAGAATTTTAATTTTTTTAGACAAAATTTTGTAGCTAGACTTTTAAAATTATGTCCATATTTTGTCAATATAAAGCATGATCAAAGACCGTATTTGCCTTTGCATAGTCACTGATGCTATCTGCATCAATATTATCACACAAACATCAGTCTTTCTTGGAATCCTATAGTAAGTTTTTATGTTAGCGATATTAGTTCTAATTAATCTCAAGTGCACAGACTAATCAGGTATTTAGTTTCAAAATACATTTAACTCTAAGTTGATTTTGCTTGTTTTGTTCAGCAAGTGCAATGTTGTTCTAAGGTGCTCTCAGAAAAAAAAAACGCGTTTTTGATGTAGCTGACCCGTTAAGGTAGTTGCACTCCAAATGCAGAAATGTTTCAACAAGAAATATGTGGCGTAATGTAATCATGTTTACTACTCAGACAGATAGGATTGTATTCATGGCAAATAAAAAAAATTGTCTGTGCTTGCAACAATTGCTGAGCTACAAAAACAAACCAACAATAATTAGCGCCCAACGCAAGGCATTAGAACACAACCCTACCTGATCTAAAAAAAACCTTTTAAAAAAATTGTTTTAAAAAAATAATACTTTTTTTTCTAATTTTAGACATAACTAGACCAAATTTAAAATAGAAATCAACGATAACAACTTTTCTGATTTTAGCTGGCCTGCAGTCATTGCATTAAAAAAGTGACTTATATAACCACCAAATGGAACGGAAAAACCAGCAAAAATGCAAAATCTCACCATCCTACAATGCACGGCAAACACCACAAAACAAATTACGTGGGAACACGTATCGGAGTGATTTCAACACAATTAATTAGTGGTATAGACTTAACTACGGTGCAACCTGATTACAACAGCAAAGATGCCAAATATGACTACGCAAACTACGCCGCAGTCAACAATGAAAGATCCAGAAGATCCAAATCAATTAATTAAAGCGACACAAGAACAAGGGATTCAAATGATGCCCCGCCACTATATCGCTGACTATAAAGGGTAATTCATCTAGTGGTATCTATTTAATCATTTGTTATTTTGACAGTGACAGGTTTTTCCCGTAGAAAATCTTGACTGAAAGTCAGTATCATATTTCCGCGGAACGAAATAAATCGCTTTACGCTTGAACAACGTTAGGAAATATTGCAAACTTATTTCCAAAGTCAATGTTGTGTAGCCCAAACAGTGCGTTTATTGAAAAGAAGTTTTGGCCGAAAAGAAGCCCCCACCGCGCGTGTTGTACGCAAGCTTGTGTAAAAAGTTTGTGAGACTGCGACTCAGTCCTGGAACATCGCCATCGGTCTCAACAACTCAACATTTCACGCACCAGCCTGATGCAAATTTTGCACAAACACCTTGCATTATTTTCTTATAAGGTCCAATTGACTCAATTTTGTTCGAAAAATCATCTTTTCTGACAAAGCTCATTTTCATCTTGGTGGCTATGTTAACAAACAAAACTGTCGCATCTGGAGATCCGAAAACCCACACGTGATTGTCCAAATGCCAATGCATCCTCAGAGAGTGACAGTTTGGTGCGGATTTTGTAGCAGTGGCATCATTGGCCCATTTTTCTTTAAAAATGCTGCTGGAAACGCCATTTCGGTCAGCAGTGAGCGCTACAGAAGCATGATAAACGATTTTTTGTGGCCGGATATTGAAGACATGGACTTGGACAACATTGTGTTTCAACAAGATGGCGCGCCATGCCACATAGCCCATGCCACAATCCGTCTCGGCAATGTCAATTGGCCACCTCGGAGCTGCGATATGACGCCGTTCGACATTTTTTTTTTGTAGGGTGCCGTGAAGCACCAATGTTATGCGAACAATTCATTAATCATTCAATCTCTTAAGGCAAATATCAAGCAAGCCATTCGTAAGATAGAGCCAGAAACCGTCACCAAAAACTGGGTTTACAGGATGCGCTACTGCAAAGCCAGCCGAGGTACCCACATAAATAAAATAGTGTTCTATAAATAATGGGAATGTTTGCTCTTTAGAATAAACCAATAATATACCAAAAAAAATTAATTTTTGTTAATATTTTTGAATTTATAAAAAGGGACCACTAAATGGACCACCCTTTACAGATGCAAGAATTAAAAAATTAGAAAGCATATACAAAAACTGAAGAAAGCAATAATTAAATTCAAAGAAAAGATAATATTTCAGCCAATGCTTCAAGAAAAATCTTAAGATAATGTTAATCTCTCAGAGCTCAAGCAAACCAAGAACAAAGAAAAAAATCATCCAACCTGAGGGCACCTTCTAAGTAGTGGAAGACCCAGCTAGCGAAAACCTATTAAATTAACTTCATGCAAAAAGAGGACCCAGAGGATATAGCTGACAATGCAAGATTGCCCTCAATAAAACCCAAACCTTGAGTAGTTTGGAAAACCCAACTATGTAAAACTGACACCGAAAGAGAATCGAAAGAAAAATATTTTTCAATTCCAAACAAGCCAATCCAATTGTCCAACACTAGCCCGCCTGGTTCTTCTTAACATGTAACCAGAAAGTCCCCAAGGAGCATCGCAATACTCAACACAGCACGTAGTATAATACTATTACTAAAAAAAATGGTCACTAGTCAAATCAGACAAAACTAAAAAAAAAAAAAAAAATGAATGATAATAAATATTATTATTATATATATATAGTCTCTAGTCGGCACTAAAAAAAAAATGGAAGCCCAGGTATAGTCATATGGCCAAAGAAACTTTGACAAAAGCAGATTCCGGCATCAGGACAACCAAGATGCCTGCCTAAAGAAAAATCTTTGTTTGTTTGGGATTGTTACCTGCAAGATAAAAAACAACGTACAATGTCCAAAGCGCGGCTCCTTCACCATTGTTATCCTTGCAGCACTTACTCTGAGTTCAGACGTAAAAGCAGTAACATCACAGTAAGAAAGTCAAAAAAAAAGTCTAGACCAACCACGCCGCGTCGCACTGCTGCAACCCACAACTGTCTTGAACTGCTCTTAATAGAACCTTTACTAGCAAAAGACTGTTAAAGACGACAAGGCCAGCCCATAAGAACCAAGAGTTGCCGCTGCAGTTTATCTGGGGGTCATACTATTAAAATGCATTCAAACGTACCTAAAACGCATTTATTTTTATATTTGAATACTTTGACTATTTCCAACTATAATTTGATTAAAATACTTTGACCAATTATAGATTGATCTTTTCTGATAAAAAAATAAATCGATTAAAAAATTATATGTAGAAATTACTGTTTTGTTACAATCTGTAAAGATCAATTCCGAGCAATCATAACAAAGTACAAGTGCGTGAGGTGTTGAATCTTTAATAATTATTTATTTTCTGTTTACAAGTACTAACAACCACTCACGCATTCAACTTATAACCCTGAAGCAGCATTGCAAACATTCTGGTATTTATAGTTACTTCATCTTATTGGAAGTGTAGGTACGAATTAATTATTCTCTCCTATCACCATAAAAAAAAGCTATTCACGTATTAAGTTGTATAACTTAAAAAAAAGTATAAGATCACATCTCAAAATCTGATATAATGAGATATGTATTTTCTATTAGAACTACTGGTCAACTTGTCCACAATATCGTGCTTCTTTTCTAACTTCCCATATTATCCGTGCATTCCATTGCTATACGTAAATCTTAGAGACAAAAAATATGAATGTGCTACTTATATCAATAATTATATCAAGTATTAGTATAGAATAAAATTCGTTAGCAATCCTGTTCAGTATAAGCGTTTGAAAATTAAATCATCCACTAGAAAAGAAATCTGAGAGAGGATAACGAGTGCTGTTGCTTCAGTACAAAGGCAGGGATAATTAGACTTGCGTTTTAACATTTTAAGTAGATACTCTCATTTTTCATTTAATGAATACTGTTTTACACCAATTACGCAGTTACACGTTACAAGTTTGTAATTTTAAAATTGTAGCTATTTAAATATAACTCTACAGCGATTTAATAAAGTTATTTTTTTTAATAATAAATTAGTAAAATAAAACTGGTATGCGTATTCATGCGATGTGCAGTAATTTCTATAGTTAGCATCAACCCTATTCTAATTAATTTGCAAAACTCTCGATATAATTTACGCATGGTTAAATATTTATCATAAAAGTTGTGTACATTGAATGCAATGAAAATACGGTCACTGTTTACGACTCGTCTGTCAGAGATTTAATAGTTAGAGTTAGCGAAATTCATACACCAGAAAACCCTTTTAAATAAAATAGTTTTTATGTTTTTAATTAGATGTTTTTAGAATGATACTCCTGTACAATTTTCTACTATCCTTTCCTAAGGCTTAAGAAAATTGTATTATATTAAGGTGAGACCCAGATTAGGTTAAACGTAGCTTTGTTTCGTAAAAAAGATAATAAATAATAAATAAACTTTTGCGGGATAGCAATCTCAACAAACATTGTTGATAATATCTCTTACAATAATAAAGTTATTTGAAAATAAGTTTCTAGAAAAATATGTGTTTTAAGAATTAAAATAGTTTAGACAACTTATCTTAAAGAAATAAATCAAATAAACAGTTGTAGTATAAAATTTAAGAAATTTATATCTTATTTTGATAAGACTTTGTATTCTAGTTGAACACATGATAATAAATAAATAAGTTACAGTGATTTTTATTATTTATACACATTGGTCGCAAACAGTGTCTAGTACAGTTCGATAGGTTAGGTGTTTAACAAACAAATAAAAAGAACTAGTATCGAAGAATAAAAAGGCTACGCAAAGGCAGCAAACTTGTCAAACCTCAGACCAGTGGATACATTTTCCTCGAGTCAACGGAGCCCGTGAATCCTCGTTTCCATTCAGCTTGATTTTTATCGATTAAATTTAAAATATTTTTTACGTTCACACGAGCTTCTACTACACGCACTGAAGTTAACGTTATCCTTAGTTTTGATGGAAATCCAATAGTATTTCCACTGTTTATAAAATTGCATTATTTTGATACTGTTAATTTACAAAATCCAATAATTTGTTTGTTATAAAAATCTTGCGCAACAATTAATAACATCACGCGAATTGCAGGCATGCCATGCCATAAAAGCATGTTTGAATCTTAACTAGCCTGATCACAAATTAATTATTCTATTTACAACAAACACAGGTAAAACTAATACCATTATTTATTCCTGCAAGAGTGCCACAACTCAAAATAAATTCCCTATTGTAAGCAGTGTTTTTTTTTTGCATTGTTTATAATAATTAATATACTGTATATGATGTTATTTATGCACAAGTAGTATTTGAGAACCTGCGAAATATTCACACATAGATCAAGTGGGTCTTTGTTGTGTGAAAAAGTACATCGACAAGAGGTCATTGAGGTACTTCACAACTGTCTGAAGATTTTCACACATAGGCCAAGGAGGGTCTTAAAGGTGTGTAAAATAAAGTATGTATGCTTTGAGCCTTTGGATTTGCACAATAAATGCAAAAAAATTTCAAGCTTACACTGGCCTTGAGTCTTTTTGCAGGGCATAACATTAGTAAGAAGCAGTTATAAACACACTGGTATTAGAGTATACATTGAGGATGTATTAATTAGGTGATTAGTGTTTATTGATACACATATAGGGATTTAAGCATTACTACTCGGTAATCCTATGCTAGAGAGAGATATATTTGTTAATTGCACAGAATGTATTAATAATTATGTGCAGGTTCAAGTTATAGAAAAATTCACAGGAACAATAGCGAAAAAAATAGTATTGATTATATTGATAATTTGTTTATTTATTATACTAAAATACGTGCCTCACGTGTTTATGCTATTATCATTCGTTCTTAAAATTAATATGAATGCAAAATTGCATATTAATTCTAGAAATATAAAAATACACCGTGTGAATTGAAATATAATATATGTTCAAGGTCAATGTTCTATATGTTACATAACACCTCCATCCTTTGAAAGAAATATTTTTCATAGAATAAAAAATCCTTCTGTTTGGTTGAGTGGTGGTTCGCATCCGGTTAAATTTTCCACAGCTTTGATTTTATAGTTTTGTATCCAACGTACATACAGCATAATATAATTGCAATTAGTGATCATAATTGGTTGCTTTGATTGATTTAATAGAGTTGACGTGATTCGCTAATTTTTGAAATTTGTGTATCTTGTCTAACAATATATTTTCTAATATAAGCTTATCTAGTCCAATCGGAGTAACTTGTTGAGTGATCTCTGTTTCAGTGAAGAATTTTCCGATGTAATGAGCTTCGTTTATTTGCTCAACTAATTCAGAGAACATCTTTGTTCGGCAACTCTCGTAATTTGAATGAATTTGTAGAAGTTGCATGCAATCTTCCTTTCCTAAGATATCAATCAAATAGTTTTCTGTGCAGTAGAATATGGAATGGACCTCGTTGCAAAGTTTTGATGCATACTGGTACGTATTTTTGTTCATGAGCAAGAAGGTGTTAGTAGGCATGAATAATTAAAACGATTTGATTGCATAAACAGTATGAATTAATTTTGAGAATTTAATATTTTTGATAATATTTGAGAACATTAATTCATCAGATGAATAAATTGTATTGATAAAGTTTAAGTTTTGAGATGTGACTACGTTTTCTAAGTCACTTAGTAATTGTAAAATGACATTCTATGCTATGTTCATTTGCTCTAATGCACTTTTTTATGTGTTTATTGCTCAAAGCTAAAAATAAATTTGTTGAAGTTGTGCTTAAACTATTGATATTACTTGCTATTATATCTTAATTGTGCTTAATTTGACTAATTATTTTATTATAATTTTCAAGTGAGATAGCTCAGTTAAAAAGCGTTAGCGTAGCACGCTGTTGTCTGAGGTTCGATCCCCAAAATATGACTAGGACTATGATTCGGGTAGTAAGAAGTGACAGTGAAACAATCAAAACCGGCCCAAATATCAACCTCGCCTGCACGTGGTGCCACCTGCTAGAATACGAAAGAAGCTCTGACATCCCAATCACGGCGGAATAATCGTTAGAACTAGGATTAAGGAAATTTAATCCAAATATGGTTATGGTTTAGTGTGCTCCCCATCGGTATATATGGTATATACTGGTGAAATCAAATAGTCGGGGCAGACCAAGAAGCACACACCAAAGCTCAGGTAGCGTCTGATACGGAACGTGCGGCTATCTGGCCAGGATCTGATCTCAGAATGGGCGGCTGAACCCCTTTGACACCATGACAAGTTTAAAAACAAAAGAAATCCCCAGGCGGGACAAACCTGCACCCTAAAAAGGATCTGCCTCAAGGATTATAGGAAAAGCAAAAACTCGTAAAACCAAATAAAACTGCATATTGCAACCTACAACGTTTAAACACTGCAATCTCCAAAAAACTCCTCACACTGGAAGAAGAGCTTTCTAAAATCAATGAGACATACTCGGGCTATGCAAAACAAGGCTAGCAGGAAAGAAATGCACAACATTGAATTCAAATAACTTAATGTATCAGAACAACTCCAAAAACAACACATACTTGAGAGGGATAGCTTTTATAACAAATAAAAAATAAAATACCTTGTCACCAAAATAAAATCCATATCAAGCAAAGTCATCTACATAGTCTTAAAAATTTCCCAAAGATATTGCTTCCAAATAGTTAGTACATGCATATGCGCCAACTAACAATGCGCCCGACAAAGAAAGATACAAAGAACACACAAAATCCAACACTAGAAAAATTTGGATTAGGCAATCGCAACGAAAGAGGCAAATCCCTAATAAACTTCATGCAACAAGAAAATCTATTTTGCATAAATTCCTTTTTCAAAAAATCTAAAAATAGAAGATGGATTTGGCTAAGCGATGAAATTGATTTTATATTATTTAACAAAAAGTACATAGTAAACGACGTCACAGTTTTAAACCAGATAGATATAGGTAGTGATGATCAACTAGTTAGGGCTACAATCCAAATAAATACTAGAGCTGAAAGACACAAACTTATTAAGAACCCAAGTTTTCCGACCATCAATAAACTTAGACAGAATAAAGAAGAATATAAAAAGGAACTACACAAAAATCTTTCAGTAGATCTGACCAACATGTCTCTAGAAAAAATGGCAAATAAATTACAAATGACATACATACAATAACAAAAAAAACTGAGCATTAAAATCACACTAAAAAATAAAAAACTGAAACCAAAGACCCGACAGATGATGAAAGAAAGGAAAAACTACAAAAAAAAAAACAAGACAAGACGTAAGAAGCTACAACACCAAAAGAATAAAGCAAGTAATTGAAAACAACAAACATAAAAATCCTAAAGACAACACAAAGAAATGGAAAACTGAGAATACACCAGATGATCGACAAAGATGGAAACACGCACTACAACAAATCCAAAATAACGTCAATAATTTAAGAATATGTACTACAAAAAACTTTACTCCGCACCTGAACTAAATTCTGCTCAGGAACACACCACATACTCGAAATATCCAACCCAGAAATTGAATTTGCTATAAAACAGCTCAAATCTGACAGAGCCGCAGAGCAAGACGGAGATACCACGTGAATGATAAGACTCGGGAGCGATGCCACTTTGAAAACTATAGCTACGTTGCTAAACAAATGCCTGCAATCTAACAAAATGCCAGACCAATAGCACAATACCAAAGTCATCATCCTCTACAAAAAAGGAGACACAAAGCAAATACAGAATTACCGACCCATAAACCTACTGCCACATCCCTATAAGCTCCTCACAAAAATAGCAACAAACAAGCTCACAGCAAAGCTAGATACATATCAACCGGAAGAGCAAGCTGGTTTCAGAAAAGCTTACAATATAATCGATAATCTACAAACAGTACGCACACTAATCAAAAAATGTACTAAATACAATGTTCCACTACACATAAAGAGTGTTTTTTTAAAAGCTTGAAAACTTTAAATAATAAGTCAGGAATATTGTTGGAATGAATTTTTTATTATTATAATCTGGTAGATAATTTTATGGCATTTATTTTTTAAATATGATTTCCGGCATATGTCCGCTGCGGCTACTAGTTACATGGTCCATTCGATAAGTAAAATTTCTCACTACTTTTTCCAATAAATCTGGCCGTATTGGCGTCAATGGTGGCATAAATATTGGCTTCCAATGCTTCAAGAGTTGTTGGTTTGTCGGCATAAACCAATGACTTAACATAGCCCCACAAAAAATAATCGAGATGCGTTAACTCGCACGAACGAGGGGGCCAGTTAACAGGACCACTTCTAGAAATAAAGTTGTCACCAAATTGATTTTGTAATAAAATGATGGTTAAGCTCGCTATATGACAAGTTGCGCGCTACTTGTTGGAACCAAATGCTGTCGACGGTTAGCTGATTAATTATTGGAAACAAAAAAATCAGTCAGCATTGCTCGATAGTGCTTGCTATTCGCCGTAACGGCAGCTCCTTCCTAAGTTTAAAACAGTCAATTTTAATGGATGTAATGTTAATTTTGCTAATGGCTTGAGGATTGTCTTCGCTCCATATCCGGCAATTTTGTTTATTGACGAAGCCATTTAACCAGAAATGAGTTTCATTACTGAACACAATTCTTGGATAAAAATGCTCATCTTCGGCCAGTTTCAAATTAGCCCAATCATAAAAAATGCAAACAATGGTCAGTTGGCTTAAATTGTTGCATGAGCTGTATTTTATTGGCGCGTAATCCAAGATCTTTTCGAAAAAATTTCCACGTAGTCGAAAGACAAATGTCAACAAGTTGAGAACGGCGATGAATCGACATTTCAACGTCTTCTTTAACACTACGCGCTACAGCAGCAATATTCTCTTTGGTACGCACATTTCTTTGTTTTATTGATGGTTTTAAATCAAGAAGAGTAAAATTAGTGCAAAAACGATCAATAACTGCACAAATTGCTTGCTTACTAGGCCGATTATGTTGACCGTAAAATGGACAAAGTGCTCTATAAACATTGCAAACAATTTTATTTTTTTGAAAGTAAATTTCCACTATTTGGAAGCATTTTTGTGGCGTTAAACAATTCATGATGAATTGCCTAACCTTACTGAACAAAAATGTCAAAACAGTTGTTTGACATTCTTATTGAGTATAGATAGACAACTACTATCGAAACTTCTCATGCTGCTAAAAAAACACCTTTTAGCATTCGTTGACTACAGCAAAGCATTTGATTTGCTAAATCTGGCAGCAATGTTCAAAGCAATGGATTACGTCCGAGTTGACTCACGTTAGACAACTCTTCTTAAGTATATATATATATATATATATGCAAACGCCACCTTTCAGATAAAGATAGAAGAAGACATGACTACAGACAAAATACCTATAAAAAAAAGCGTCCGGCAAGGCAACACCATCTTTCCAAAACTTTTCACCTTGACCATGGAAGATATGTTCAAAACCTTACCTTGGAAGAACAAAGGGATCAACATAGATGACAAATACTTAAGCTAACATAATCATATATAGCGGTAACTTGGACAAACTAAAACAAATGCTAGAAGAACTAAAACCAGCGTCATCGGAAGTTGGCCTGAAAAAAATCCCGGGAAAACCAAGTTTATGAGACCGAATGAGACAATCACTCTTTCTCTCAAAAATGAAGTAATCGGAAAAGTAAAAGAGTATGTGTATTTAGGCCACCTAATCAAACTTGGTAAATTACGAGAAGAGTACGCATGACATGGGCGGCATTTGGAAAGCTAAACTTTGTTCTGAAAGATCTTGAGGCTCTTATAAATCTAAGAAGAAAGTTTATAATATGTGTATCTTTCTCGTGATGTCATATGGTCTAGAGACTATGGCACTGACCATCAAAAGTGCCAATAAATTGCGAATCTCACAGCCAGCAATAGAACGCGCAATGCTAAAAATAAACTTAAGAGAAAAGATACAAATTGTGGAAATAAGACAAAAATCAAAAGTACGCGACGTAATCAGGCCACGTCGTTAGGCAGCAGATGGGCAAAACTATTAATGCAATGAAGGCCAAAAACGCATAAAAAGCATAAGACAGCCACAGAAGAAATGGTTGGATAACATCTACCAGCAGGCAAGAAGACACTAGATCCAGCTGGCACAAGATTGGAAGTCGTGGAAACTTAAAGAAGAGGCCTACGTCCAGGAGTGGACAAAGAAAGGCTGCTAAAGAAAAAGAAAAAGAAAGAGATAATTCGGAAGTCAGTTAATAAACCATTGGTCTCAATAAACCCCGTCGTAAGACTTCTGGGACAATGTAAAAAGCTGTAAAACGCACAATAAAGACAAAGTATTATTTTGTTTAGAAACATGTCATAAATAAATTGTTTTCTAATTTTTTAATGGCTTCATCATATTTAATATCATCAACTAAATCTTTCTGTTAAGCTCTTAATTACTGTACCTAATCCATTAATAATGCCAAGTTTTGTTCTTTTTGTAGGGTTTATTAAATCATACTTTTGTAATGCTGAATACTGCAATAGAGGTATGTTGATTAACAAACTTTTGCAGTCCTCAAAACATTTAATAAAGTCCGGGGTATGTTTTATCTTGGCTGACTTTGTTATTTGTGCAAAGTCTTGAATAAACTTCGGGTAATAGCCAAGAAGTCCAAGGAAACCTTTAATTTCTCTTGTTGTTTTTAGTATAAGATATCTTTGCACAATTTTAATCTTTTTGGGATTTCACAATGTGACACACTTCCTTTTATCAAAAATTTAAACTTGTCAAGTTGGATCTTAAATCTGGTCTTTCTTAACCTTTGAAATACCTTAGTTAGGCTGACTATATGTTTTTGGAGTGATGTTGAGTACATAATTATGTCGTCCAAATAGACTAGACATATTTAGCTTTGTAAATCTTTCAGTATGTTGTTATGGCCAAATGGCATCGTTAAAAATTTATAGTGGCTATTCTTAACATTGAATGTTTTTTGAATGTTTTTGTAGCTCATCTCAGTTTGGTGGAACCCACTTCCCAGATTGATGATTGGTAAAGTAATTGCAGCGCCCTAATTTATCTAAGACTTCCGTAATATTAGGCAACAAGTAACGGTTTTTTATAGAAAATTTGCTTACTTTTCAGAAGTCGATGACAATTCTCCATTTTTTGGTTTCTTCTTTTTTTTGGAACAATCCAAATTGGCAAAAATTGCTAGATTAAATAATTTTTTGTTTAATCATGGTTTTTATTTGCTTTTGTACTTCTGGTTTGTGTATAAATGAATCACGATAAGTTTTAAAATATACAGGAATATCGTCTTTGGTTGTTATTTTATATTGTTTTATTTGGTTGCTACAGGTTAATCTTTTGTTTTCCATATAACAAATAACTACGTATTTACTACAGAGTTTTAACATTCCATGTTTTTCTTCTATATTCATGTGAGATAAACAAATCAGATTGTCTTCCATATAAAAACATTCAAAGGGTAATTTTAATATGGGAAAGCAATGTGAAATTGATCTCTTCGTTGTTTTTATTCAATATTGCAATGTTATCATTGGCTAATGATAAAATTTCAGAAATTTTACAATTTTGTATTATTTGTTCTGGAATCATTATTTCTCCATTTTTTACATTCACTGAGATTTTAGCAATTATTTTTGTGTTCTATTTTAATTTGAGAAAGTATTTTTTTGCAAGAAAGTTTGATTAACTAAACTAGGTGTAATTAGTTTAGCATTTGCAAAACCGAAATGAATTTTAAGTAATTATATATTATCAATACAATATTTAGTATAATAAGACATGAAAGGGCGTGTTGACATAAAAGTATTCAACTTACAATTTTATATATAAACACTTTTCCAACATAACGTGTGTAAGAGGTTAGGTTATATTTGTCGGAGTTGGTGCACTAAAATAAACCCAATAAAAACAATCTATTTAAAAAAAGAAAGTAAATTTCGAGGGTAAATTAAAATGGCGATATCTGACCGTCAATAAAAATCCAGCAGCGTCGTCGTCGTAAAAGGAAGCCATGACCAACAGGTAGCGGTAAGCGATGAGGCAGCAAGATATAAGCCGAGAAGTGAATGGGCAATCTCGCAGTACGAGTTTGATGGGGTGGCTAGGTAAAGCCTCATTAAAGTAAACTAGGATGTATACATATAAATAAGTAGACCAATTAAATTTAAAAAAACTCTATTTTAGATGTTACATGGCTGTAAGGAGTTTACAAATTATTGCACGTGGGTCGGCAGCTACTGCAATCATATAACAAGATTGTCGGATAATCTGATTATCCGCACAATTTAACAGTTCATCGTAGTGATGCTAATTACACGACTATATTAATTAGCTAAGAAAATACCACTACAAAGTTTTATTACTATATACAACACACGCAAATTCAAAAGAGATTGTAAAATCCATAGTTCATACGTACGGTTAAAAAAAATTTATTAAAAATTTTTCAAAAAGATTAATAATAAAATGAAATAAAGATAAACATTTATGTTAAAATATAAAGACCGCTCAAAAGTTACAGGTCAGCAAGTAATAACATTGAAGAAATATATTATTAAACCATAACTTAAGTCAGTGTTCAATAAATTGATTGGTGGAACAGACTGGCCTTATTTTCCCAATTTAATCCATTGTGTTAAAAAACATAAATAACACTAAACAAATTACAATGCCTGAGGACAGTGATTTGAAAGGGTTCGCAGAGAAGTCAATAATTTTTTAAAGGACACTGACAAGGACATACAATTACATAGCGTTTGCTCTTCTCGAATTAGAGAAATTATCTTAAAACTCAATCTGCTCCTAGCATTGACAAAATTCTAAACAGAAAACTCAAAGTTTTTTCAAATAAAGCAATAATGGCACCTTAAGTAAAGTCATAGAGATCTTAGACGTAATCCAAGACCACACAAAATCTAACAAAATTAGGCTCCCTACCTACCAACATAAGTCTTGACAGGAGTCTGTAGTCCACAAAATAAATCTAGTAATTGACCATGTTTTCAAAAGATTCAGACTAAAGAAAAAAACCACGGAAGGTTTTTTTCTACGTTAAAAAAGCCATAGACAAAGTTTAGCATAAATGTCTACTTAAATTTCTTCTGCGTCCCTCAAAACTATACCGCCCAGTTCTTCTAAACCCAAATCTGGCCAGATTAGCTAAACCAAACTTCCTAAAGTGGATTAATCCACAATCCTATTCCACAACCTATAACTATTTCCTAACCAACCTTTTCTTAAAATAAAATCTCAACAAAAGGTAAAAATATAAAATATTTAAGGGGGTGGTAGTACAAACCACAACAAACAAAAAGTCTTAATAAACAAGGGTTGTCATAGCAACGGTTTTGGAGATTGTTAGTTATTTTTACAAAAAAAACAGAGTTATAGAAAATGTTCGAAATGCTCTCCTTTCATTTCCAAACAGGAACAACATATTTGTTTAAAAAACATTTGTATTCTTTCTAAAACTTCCTTATTGGCTCGGATTTCTTTGCACTTTTCATTAATTTTTAACTGCAGCTCCTCGAGACTATTTACAGGAGTAGCATACACTAATGATTTCAAATATTCTCAAAAAAAAAAACGTGGGTTTAAATCAGGCAATCTTCTTGGCAAAAAAACTGGTCCGTCTCTTTCTACCTACCTATGTGGAAAAGTTTTAGTCAAAATGCTCTCTAACGGTAATCAAAAGCTGGAGCACCATCATGTTGAAACCACATTTGTTGCCTGTAGGTCAAAGAAATATCATCCAAAAGATCATACATTGTGTTCTGCAGAAAATTGAGGTAAGCAGCGCCTGTTAATCGGTTTGGTAAAACAACAGGATTTAGAAACCTGTCGCCTACAATATCCTTCCAAATGTTTAATAAAAAACGTGTCTGATGTCCACATTAAATTACAGCATAGGAATTTTTGTCGGCCCAACAATGTGCATTATGAAAATTAACAACTCATCTGTAAAAATGAACTTTGACAAGAAACTGCTGATATTTAGCATCCTTGCTTAGAAACCAGCAACCAAAAACCAACCGTGTCTAATGATCAATTAAATTTAAAGCATGTACTCGTTGTACACGGTATAGATAGAGCAGCTAGTCGTGGAGAGTTCTCCAAACAAGAGTAGCATCAATTCCTACCTTGGCTAATACTCTCCGCCGGAAAAATAACACTGTTTTTAACCCGGTATCTCTCAATCTTTGGTGAATTCTTCTAAATATACGATGTAAAGGAATCTGGCAATTTGGATAAGCTTCTACATCGACGTCGTGCTTTGGTGGCAATCTCATACATGAAATGCATGTCGGCTAGTTTGCTGCATTAGAGTAATCAGCAATAGCAATGAAAACTTGTGCTTTAACAACAACTGTCAAACACTAAATGTTTATTTCACAAAACATCAGCCAACTATGATAAAAAAATGCACGTTTTTATTTAATAAAAAATATGTTTATTAAGATTTTTTTGTTTGTTGTGGATTGTACTACCATCTTCTTAAATATTTTACATTCTTTATTGAACACCCTGTATATACTTTACAATCTTGAATTTGTAGACACTCTGCTTTAAAAAGTAAATCTGACAGTTTTTAAAAGATTTTCATTTCAAACTACAAAAAAAAAGTTGGTGCAGTTGAGGTAGATCATCAGCTGAGGTAAGAACAAAATCAAACATTTATCTACTAAAGACAAGATATTATCCGGTCTAGAAAAGTTATCACTAACGCACTTATAGGTCGCAACGGTAAACTCTAGGGTAACCTTTTTACCTGCCAGCGTGCCAACTAGACTAAACCAAAAAATGTACCTGCAAAAATATCACACAAAAACTATTCTCTAGCGCATAGATTCAAGAGTATGGCCTAGTGCAGATGGCAAACACGGGATGACGGACAGATTACTAATCAATCGCAACCACGGAAGCAGCTATGAAGAAGAAATTCTAAGCAAAGTTGCAATTGAAGACTAAATTGTGGAACAATAGACCAAAAATTACATCAACAACCCCTACATGGGACTACCAAACAAAAGGCATTTCTAAAAAGTTTTTCAAAACACGGTAGATAACAGAACATAATTAAACTGAATAGTTTCCTTGCATCGAAGCTAGGACTTATTGGCTGAACTTGATGTATCAACGGTACGATCTCTGGAGTGTTAGCGGGTCGTTTACAGGTCTCGATGATAGTAACAAAGTAAATTGTGATTTCATTAGTCATAGTAATATTATATTTTTTTATAAATTTCAAAAATAAATTAAACATTTTTTTAAGTTCTGCAATAAAAGAAGTAAAAAAATAAAAATATAATGTAAATGTGAATCATCGCTGACCAAAGTGCTCAGTTTACCGCCTAGCTTCGCCTGCATGCCGATATACCACTATACAGAGTGTTTCAAAACATGTGTCGGAAAATAAAGAGTAGGATTGGTTGGCTAATTATAAGAAAAAAGTTCCTATTAACATGGTTCCGCAAACGCACCGTTTTCAAGATACAGGGTGTAAAAAATTATTATTTTTTAAATTTTTTGACGATATTTCAGAAACCGTTTAAGATACAAAACTCAGCTTTAGTACACATCTTAGCATTAATACTAGCTACTTTTTAAACGTTTATTCAATTTTGTTCATGTGCCATTGACGGAGATTTTAGGGTTGCGTGAGGTTTTTGTGGCTCTAATTTCTATGACACTTGGGAAATTGATATTCTGAAAGCACATTGTAAACCACCAATATTTTCTACACAAGAAAGAAAGGTACTTCTAGTCAAAAGCTCTAAATACGGCATTTTATAATAAAAAACATGAAAAAAAGTAGCAACATGTTTTGTTTTTGATCTAGTCGTCAGCATTCATGCATTTGTTTCATGCATTTGAGTTATTGACAATTGTCGTTTAGTTGTTAAATAACCTTTTTTCAAAAGGAGTCAATATCTCGGGAACTTATTATCTTTATAACCCAATTAATTTGCCCATTCTTATTATTTTGCTTGGGCGGTGATAGCAAAATGAATAATTACAGTGATAGCAAGCTGTGCAATATGCATTTTGTTTATGGCGTTGCCAATGAAAATGCAGCAAAAGCTCGTCGAATTTATCAAGAAAGGTTTCCAAACCAACAGGTACCAAATGAAAGAACATTCATTCGTATTCACGAATGTCTACATCAAACTGGAAGTGTACATAAAAGAGCTGCAAGAAATGGGAGACCTCGCTTGCTACCTCCACAAATTGGAGAAGATGTTCTTCAAGAAATCGAAGACGATCCATCAACTAACACTAAAAGAATAGCTTTAAACCTAAACTTTAGTCACGTTACAGTGTGTAAGATAATAAAAAGCCAGATGTTATATCCTTATCACATACAGCGAGTACAAGCCCTTTTACCAGCGGATTTTCCGCAAAGATTGGCTATGTGTCAATGGTTTCAAGAAAGAATTGCGCAAAATTCTCTATTCTTAGAACAAGTTTTATTTACGGACAAAGCAATTTTTTTTTTGCAATGCAATTATGAACTTCCATAATAATCATGTATGGGCCAACAAAAATCTACATGCCATAATGGAAAGCCATCATCAGCCAACATTTTCCGTTAATGTTTGGGCAGGTGTTGTAGGAGACCAATTAATAGATCCATATTTTTTGCCGTTTAGGCTAAATGATCAATCATATCGTAATTTTCTTAAAGAAGAGCTGCCAGGACTTTTAGAGGACGTTCCAGTTCAATTAAGAAACAAAATGTGGTTTATGCACGATGGTGCTCTTGCAAATTTTAGTTTAGTTGCGCGTCAGTTTTAAATGAACAGTATAGGAACCGTTGGATAGGTCAAAGAAACCTACAGGCTTAGTCTCCTCGGTCTCCAGATCTAAATGTTTTGGATTTTTTTTTCTAGAATCACTAAAAATTTTTAGTTTACACTACATCAGTTGAAACTGATGAAAAACTAAGAAATTGCATTATTGCATCCTGCAATACGATACAAAACACTCCAGGCATTTTCGAACTAAAACGCAGGTTGGAAGCCTGGGTTACCGTAGGAGGAGGTCATTTTCAACAATTTTTGTGATTTTTCTTGTTTTTTATGTTATTGCTTAGTTTTGTAAAATAAAGGTTTTGTGATCATGTTGCTACTTTTTCTTTCCGTTCCTGAGATATCGCCAAAAAATAAAAAAAAAATAAAAAAAATGTACACTTTGTATCTCAAAAACGGTGCGTTTGCGGAACCATGTTAATAGGAACTTTT
This sequence comes from Tachinus rufipes, assembly GCA_963932245.1. Lineage (NCBI taxonomy): Eukaryota > Metazoa > Arthropoda > Insecta > Coleoptera > Staphylinidae > Tachinus > Tachinus rufipes. Next base: position 61,382,425 of record OZ010749.1, read on the forward strand.
TTTCTTATAATTAGCCAAGAAATCTCAATCTTTATTTTCCGTTTTGAAACACCCTGTATAGAGAAGAAGTAGTCATAAAGTGTTTAAATGTTTGTAGAAGTTATATTACCTGGCAGCAAGATCCCACACTAAACTTTTCTATAAAAAAATAAAATATCCAAGCTACCGGATCCCGAAAGAAAATCAATTCATTTTGCACCACTTCAAGTTAATTTAATAACACTCCAAAAAAAGTTGCAGTTCTTAAAATTTTGCAAACATTTTTTTTTCAAAAATGGCCAAGCTACTAATTGTATAAAAAAAAAGTGATACCAAAATTCAAGTCTCCAACTAGCTTAGCCCAAAGCTATACTATAAAAAAAGTTTGCATTATTGCAAGTGCTAAATTAACAGAGTTCGAAAAGACGTTTTGTACAAAAAAATTACCTTGTATGGTTAGATAAACTACACAAGTTAAAGCAAAGCTTACACGCTGGTCTTGTGTCAAATAAGAAATAACTTCAGCCTGTTACCTGGTTTAGCAAAAAAATAATAGTTATCGGCTTGTAATAATAACTAATATTTTTCCTAACGTTATACTTTTTAGAGAGTAGTATTATTCGTTAATTTTAATTGTTTTTGATAAAATGAAATATAATCAGAAAATAATTGTTTTTATTATTTAAGGCGCATGTCCTATTAGACTAGCTTGCAAGCAATACAAATTTTGTTTTATTTATGTTTCGTAAAGTTAAAAACACAATAGTACTTCAACAAGAATTCTACTCTAATTTTAATTGAGCCGCGGTCTGAACTATGTGTTCATGCATAATAATTGTGATGTTAAAATTTATCTCGGCGGCGTTAATAGTAGAAGTTTTTATAAAAATACATTAATGTTTGTCTATTTCTCCAGCGCACAATTACTAAAAATAATTAAAATCGTTATAGATGCCTTCCATATATTTTCTACGTCTCCGCATTTCAATTATTATTGACAGAATCCTCTCATTAATATAATGGTCACAAACAATTTATGTTTTCTTACCTTTTGCTTGATTAATTACTTATTCTTCCTTAATAAGAAAATAAGAAAAGTTTCTTCTTTTTCAAACTGGTTGCGTAGTTTTCCCTAATGAATCAAATAATTAGATAAAGCATAATGATAGACCGCTTCACATTTCATTGTAATATTTAAATTCAATTTTTTGTTGATTGATTCTATTTTCTTTTTTAGTTTCCGCTAATGAACCTCTACAAAGCATATTATTATTGACCTCATTACAATTCATTCTAATCCCTAAATTAAATTTTGTTAATTGATAACTGGTAATAAGAAGTTATTAGCTCAGTCTTACAAGTTTTTATTAATAAAGATAAATAATATTTATAAGAGGTGTAATCATGTGTGGCAACAAAGACGTGTTAACGTTATTAAACTAATACCACAAAGATAGTTAATGAAGTGTAAATAATAAAACCAATCTTATGGAGTATCCAAGTTTCTTAATAAAAATTGTGTTTGCAAATAAATCTAAATTAACTACATGTCATTTCTATTTTAAATCAACAATTTCAGTTCAAATGTTAAAATTAAACATGAATTCATAATTTTTTCACAAACGTTAAAAATTAGTTGTTTAACATATTTCCAGAATTAGGCTATTCAAACAATATTTCTTGAACGTTTTCAAATTTAAAAAAAAAAAAATTATTTAGGAAATATTGTAGCTACGGCCACCGTTTTTAAATTTTTGACTTTAAATTACTCAAAGATATTGTTGATTAGATGTTTTAAAGTTTTTTTAAAAATCTTATTTTGGCCACAATTTTTGAAATTGTTGTAAATATTTGGCCATAAAATATTAAAAAATAAACAAAAATTTGGTTAAAAAGTGCAAAAAAAAAATATTTATGAAGCGTCAAAAATGAGAAATATCTAAACACACATTTAAGGATTGTACTATAAGAATGTGTGTGTAAGAGAAAAAATTAAAAACTTAAAAAGAGTGGGTTTGAGTGCATATCAGGGTAACCTTAAATAAGTTTTTCAGTTGCAATCTTTAATTTGTTTTTAATATTAAAGACATAATCCGACTTAAAACTATTGAAATCCGCTTTTAAAGTACATTCAAAATCCCGGCTTAAAAATTGATAAAATTTTAATATAAACTCTAAAATCCGGCCGTTAAAGACAAAATCCAGCTTAAGAAAAATAAATTTTAGATATTAATTAATTGAATCCGGCAAAAATCTATAATATTTGCTTTATATTGGTAAAATATAGACATAATTTTTAATAATGTCCATAAAATACTATTTTTGTCTACAAAAATTAAAATTCTTTACTTTACTGATTAATGAGTTTTTTCAATGAAAAAACTATAAAAATCCGGCAAAAAAACCTGCTAAAAATTAGCAACTTTTAAAAATCTAGTCATAAAATACAAAATCCAAGACAAGAGAATTAAAATATGTTCATAAAGTAATCAAGTTCGGCCAAAATAATAATAATCAACTTAAAACTGGTAAAACATAAAATATCAAAATATTGCCAGAAAATACTAAAATACATTACAGATTAAAAAGTGCAAAATTCTACTTATAAAATATAAAATTGAAAAAATTAGGATATAAATTGTGAAAAAGTGCAAAATTCTATTCTTGAAATGTTAAAAAAGCTAAATCTGGCTATAAGTTGTTAAAAAGTAAAATGTTCTTTTCATGCAAAGTGAAAACTATTAATCCAATCAAAATATTGATAAAAAACATTAACATTTGACCATCAAAACTTGAAAAGTGCAAAATTCTACTCATAAAATATCAAAAACAGCAGAAATCAGATATAAATTATCAAAAAATTGTTTAAAAGCACCAAAATCCGGTCTTAAACTGTTAAAAAAGTGTAAAATTCTTTATATAAAATGACAAAACAGCAAATTCCGGCCATAAACTGTTAAAACGTGCAAGATTCTATTTATAAAAACTAAAAAAATGCAAAATCCGAAAACAAAGTATCAAAGTATAGTCAGGAAGCACCAAAACTAGTCATAAACGGTTGGAAAATGGAAAATTTTAATTATGAAATGCTAATTTCATTTTATAATTCAGCCATAAACTGTTTAAAGTGCAAAATTCAAAAGCAACGTTAGCCAAGAGTGATCCAATAACTTCTTCAGCTTCGATCTGCAACATTTCGCCAATGTTGTAAATTATATAAGTTGTTATTTTTTGAATAGGGTTTAGAAGTAATAATGCAGTTTTAGATGCTTTAGTTTATGAAATGTGATACTATAACCAATGTCTTAAATTTCGTATGTTGCTAGTATAGAATATGTTTGTTGTTTGTGGATGTAAGCACAAACACCCGTTTGAGGAGCAAATGAATGTTTTACATGATAATTAAAATTTACCAAATTAAAGCAATCTGATTTTTTATTGTTTGGCTTGGTTACAATTAATCTATTTTTAAGATGCTGATAAACAAAATTTAAATTTGTTTTTGAACTACACATATTAAAAAAAAAATTAACTATTATGTCATAAACTAAGTCAATGTTTGGTTGATTAAATTGGTTAGTATAATGGTAATTAACTCATATCATTTACTTCCAAAAATAATGCCGAGTCGTTGTATATATAGGACTGTGTGCCTTCTACCGGTACTTTTTTGTTAAGTTATCATATTATTATTCAATAAAATCAAATTTCTGTTTCTCCCGCATTTCTTGATAGACGAACATTCCTTTATATACTAATACTTACAACAGGTGAGTTGTTTGTGCATCATTTTTTTTAATTAGCTGACAAACAAACCATATACAATAAAAATAGTTCCTTTTTCTGATTTGTTCTTATTAATTTGTCACCTAACCTAACCTAACACAAGGGCCCTCGCCACTTCCAGTTTTTCATCCCATTAGTCAAAATGCATGCACCCATTATATGAATGATCATCTTTAATTACAGTTTTTTTGTTTTTTTATTGACCAAACTCATGAAGATGAGATTAAACTTATAAAAGATTATTGCATATCAATACCATTAAAACTGTGTAACCTCATTAAACTAACAAAAGAGGATCAACTAAAGATGCTACAAGAACTGTTGTTATATTACAATAAAATTAATTGGTAAAATAAACAAATAATGGCAAAGGTGATGCCAATATGTTTAGAAAAGAGGTTTTAAAGGTAAGGAAAATTAAACCAGAAAAAGTTGCTTGTTCAGAAGGCATTCTAGCAAAAATAGCAAAAACCCTAGCATACAAATAAAAACTAGCTAAACAAACGCTATTGGAAAAGCCAAACAAAACTGCTACTGGAAATATGGCGTACAAACCACTGTGCCTAATCAACACAAAAGGTAAACTTTTTGATCATATATTAAACAAACGGCTAACGGAGGAAATAGCAAATAACAGTAGGTTTTTAAGAAACGCTAAACCATAAATGTCATTAAAAGAATCAAAGTTGTAGCGCAAAAATATGCCATCTTGGTGACGCTAAGCGTAAGAAATGCTTTCAACTTGATCCCCTGTAAAAACATTATTCTCAAAGACTGTCAAGTTTTCCATATCTTGTAAAGATAATATGCGGCTATTTAAAAAATAGAAAAATCCAAGTAGGAGATAACCAGAAAATGTCCATGGCGTGCGGTGTTCACAAAGTTTGGATTTAAGACCGACCCAGTGGAATACAAAGGGCAATGCCAAAGTTTGCGGAAAATGTAAAGCAAAACAAAAAATACGTTATGTAAATCGCTTTATTGCTTCTCAAAATATTCTCCTTTAAAATATATACACTTTTGCATCCGATAAAACCAATCTTCAAAACAATTTTGCCACTCTGAGCAAGGTACCTCTAAAACAAATAATTTGAATGCTTCAACGCCTCTTTAGGCGATAAAATACGCTCGCCACGCATTTTATTTTTAATATCTTCTAATGCAACAGTTGCCCGTTATTCCAAAAAAACAAGCAATCAATCTTTTCGAAACGCTTCGTGATCGCACAACTTTTGTGGATTTAAGTTCATTTTGAAACACCCATACAGTCAATTGCTGTTTAGTTTTAGGCTCATATGAATATATCTAAGATTCATCACCTGTTACGATGTTATATACCAAATTTGAACAAAATTGAACACGTGACAGTTTTTGTTATTCTTTCAAATTGTGTAGGATCCAACGACTGCAAAGCTTCCTGACGTGCAAATGATCGTGTAAAATCGTATGTATTTGTTTCGCTGCAATGCCTAAGAATGCTATATCTATCTTACTATAGCTCACATGCCGATCCGACAAAATCATTTCACGCACAGCTTCAATAATTTTCGCAACAACATAGGTGTATAGACGACTTTTCCAAAAATTCTCATCAAACGTTGGTCTTCTACGCTTGAATTATGCAAACCATTTGTAAACCATAGTTTTGGATGGAGTTTCAGCCCCAAATAACAAACTAAGTTTTTCCACACATTGCTGCGGTGTTAAACCGTATCAAAAATCATAAAAAATCATCACTCGTAAGTCACGATTCAAAATTTTTATTTTTCACACAATTATTACTCTCGTTAAATTTGTTGAAACAAAACCAAGCAGTTTGAAATCAAACTGTCAACTGAATTATAGGTGAAAAACGTCAAATATAACAATCGCAAAACGCTGGAAATACAGGCAGTACTTAATTTCGCAAACTTTAGCAGTGCCCCTCATATATACTACTACAATTTTTTAAACCTAAAATTGCTTAAAAGCGTTACAGTGGTAGACTACGCAGATGACTTGGCAATAGTAGTCAGCAAGCCAAACAGAAAGATGACTTAAGCAAATTCAAAATAAGCTGTAAACAAAATAGATATATGGCTTAAAAAAAGAAGTCTGGAATTGAAGCACAAAAATACGGAAGTTGAAGTACTCTAAATACCTAAGAGTGAAAGACAAGGTCGTAATAAGTCAAAACAACATAAGATACCTAAATGTAGTACTTGGAAGAAACTTAATTATGGGAGCGCACATCGTAGAAACCTTCAGAAAAGCAGAAAAAGCGATAAATGTACTCAGTCGACTTGTGAGGTGCAAGAACAGGATGCTATGCATAGTGATAAGCTCCATCATGCTATATGGCGTCCCTGTATGGTATAAGTTTGCCCAAGACAAAGCCAAATAATATAAAAAACTGCCTAATAGAATGCAAAGGAAAGCCGTAATTAAAGCAGTTACTGGCATAAGAGCGTTGATACAATTTTTGGGCCAACAGTATACAAAAAAGAACTGCAAATAAAAATTAAAAAGTTAAATAGAGTAAACCAAATAATACCAATCAGTACTACCTAAAGCTGACCCACAAGATAAAACCGTAGCTAACAAAAAAACACAAGAAAGTAAACTACTTCCCATTATAATATGTTACAGGTCATGGCTGCTTTAGAACATATCTAAAAAAATAAACTTGCCTAATAAAAGAAGTAAGAAAAAAAGAAGAACACTTTAAAACACACCATGTCATGCAAAAAACAGGGGCCAAAAATCGGCAGTAATTGACAACACAATTAGTACTACGCTACAAAGTAAATAAACTGAAAGTTTGTAGAATCAATGATCAAAATAATATTAAGCACGAAAAGACATAATCAATAGCAGCACAGACCAAATCACAGTAAAGCAATGCCGCGAGTTAATCCTTATAATCATGAATACATGTTAGGGTATAGACTTGAATTGGATTTGACTTATACCAAGCATTGAAAAACATACAAGTTAATATTTTCAATCTTTTAAACATCGGCAGAGTATCATCTTAGTAGTGAACATCAGCTATTATCCAAATAATACGTTTTTGTATACGAAAAACACTTTTTGCGGCTGCAGAGTTTTTCTAATTAGAATACCGTAACTCATAAGTAACTCATAAGTGACTGAAACAGCTATAAAATGTTGATAACAAAACGTTCATTAGCGTTATTCTGGCGTTAGCAATATGTTGCTCTTGCTATTTTATATGGCAAGAGCATGTGTTGAAAAATATTTTCATGACGTCACATATTGATACGCCTTATTCTGTTGACATTGTAAGGTATTGCTAAAGAAAGGCTGGCGCCATCTATTAAACTAAACATATGATAGGTTTGTTATTGTGTTTGAGCTCGAAAATATGAGAAAATGGTCAACATGAAATTATTATTTATATGGAGTGTATTCTATATTAATAAAACTAATCTAATAATTTATATTTTTAAATAATTGTATTATTTCCGTACAGTGTAAATGTGCTCCGTGTTCTTTTGTAAAAATAAGTGGTTTATCTTATTCCAAATATTTTAATTTTTGGTAATAATTATTTTAAAGTGTGTATTTAATACTGTGTAAAATTTGTGTTTAAAATAATTGGCTGTGTTATGGTAAATTTGATATTTTAATTTATATTTTATACAATATTGAGAAATGTTAAAATTTTTTACTTGCAAAACAAAACATTTTAAAGAATTTTAATCCTATATTTATTCAATTTTTTTTAATCATTTATTTTCTTGGCTATTGCCGTTTTATTGTAAATAAATAAAATACAATTTATTTACGTGTAAAAATATTTTTATATTTTAAATTAACATTAACTGATTATTAACAAATCTTTAACCGTGGTCTTCCATTACATTTTTTTCTTTGTCAGTCACCAATTAAAGACCCATTTGGTGTGAATAATATTCCTTATCCTTTATCTATTTTTTAATCATATTTATTATTGTTTTATTCTTTATAATGTCTTGTACATATTGTAATGGTTGGATTCATCCGAGACAATTCACATCTTGCTTAAAATGTTGTACTTGCAACAGCTGGGCACATACTAATTGTATTGCACTGGATGATGATTTGTCTTTACATAATTTTATTAATAAAACGGAGCAATTTAATTGCCGTAGTTGTAAAAACAATATGGATATATCGTTAAATCAATCAATTCAACTTAATTCTAATGAAATAGGAGAGCAACCAACTGTTTTAATGATTAAGTCATTATTTGAAAGTCAATTTACTACGTTCTCCAATACAATAATGACTCGCCTTGTTGGTATTTCGTCTACAATGGCATCATTTGATAAGAGACTAACAGATATTGAATCTGAAAATAAAAAAATGAAAGCAGAAATTAAAACATTAAAATCATATAAAACCTCTAATGAAGAAAACAGCTTATCTTCCGAAGAGTTAATTGCTGAAATGGAAGATCGCCGCAAGCGTTCATTTAACGTTATGTTGTTTAATGTTGTTGAGCCAAACTCATCATCCTCAGAAGATAGAATTACCATTGATAAGACATCCATAATAGAAATACTTGAGCCTATCAAAGATTTGCCACAACCAAAAATGGTTATTCGCGTAGGCCGCAAATCCAAGAATCCTAATAAACCACGTCCAATTAAGGTTGTTTTTGAAGATCCATCTATTTCTTTGAAAATATTAAAAAATCGCCATTTGGTAAAAGACGCAAAAATAAACATAAAAGCTGATAAAACATTTACGCAACTAAAATACATTAAAAGCGAACATAAAGAATTTAATAATAGAAAATCAAATAGTGAATCAGATATTTTTATAAAATATATTAATGACCGACCAACAATTTTAAATAATAAAAATCCAAAAAACTAAAAGATTTAATGGTTTATTATCAAAATGTGGGGAGATTAAACACTAAGTTGTATAATTTTAATCTGAATGTGCATTGTAATAATTTTGATATTATCTTGATAACAGAAACCAAGCTTTCAGAACAGATACATAATTCAGAAGTTATTGTAAACAACTATAATATATTTAGAACTGATCGGTCATTATTATCTAGCAAAAAAAATGGGGGTGGTGGAGTATTGATAGCAATAAAGAACAGTTACCATTCATCACTTGTTAATATTACCATTAAGACAGTAGAACAAGTATATGTAAAACTACAATTTGAACAACAAACATATATTATTGGCACCATTTATATTCCTCCAAACTCAACAGTCGACAAATATATTGACCATTGCCTTACTGTAGAACAAATAATGGAAAATAATCCTGAATCTAAGCTGTTAATATGTGGTGATTACAATCTACCCGAAGTTACATGGTCAAACGATGATATGGGTGCTAATATTGAGTACACTAATAACGTCTCAGCAAATGCTATTTCCGAATTATTTGCTCTATATAACTGTTTTCAATGTAATTCCGTAACAAATACACGAGGAGTGATTTTAGATTTGGTGTTCTCATCGGATTTAATAACAGTTTGCGCATCAGATGACCTTCTAGATAAAAATAGTATTCATAATGAAGCGCTTTCTTTCAAAATTAAAGAGTGCATAGTTCCAAAATCTCTAGGATGAAAAGAATATATTCCAGATTTTAAAAATGCTGATTATAACGCAATACATTCTTATTTGGCAAATGTGATATGGAGTGATTTATTTAAAACGTGTGATAAAGAAGACTGATATTAATGATATGGTTCAATTATTTTATAATGTTGTTTAAGATGCTATTTCTTTGTTTGTGCCAGTAAAATGTGTTTATCAAAGCAGTTATCCTGTCTGGTTTAATCCAACCCTAATTAAGTTAATTAAAGAAAAAAAAATTGCTCATTGTGTTTATAAAGAATCAGGTCATTATGATGATTATTATAAGTTTACTACTTTAAGAACTAAATGTAAATTATTAAGTACATCATTATATGATGCATACATTTTAAAGATGGACACAAATATATCTACAAACCCAAAAGCTTTCTGGCAATTTATTAACGAGAAAAAAAAAACAACTGGATTTTCAACTCAAATGAAATATGATGATACTATTAGCAACAGTGGCCAAGACTGTGTTGATTTATTTGCCAACTACTTCTCTACGGTTTATGTTAATAGTGATAATTGTGAAGTGCCGGATTTTAATTTGTCTACTTGTGTTTCCTCTGATAGTTTTAATATTAATACAACTAATATTTTTGATAGTATTTTGGAACTAGGTGACTCATGTGGTTATGGTCCAGATGGTATTCCTAAGGTATTGTTGAAAAAATGTGTCTGCTTGCTAACTACTCCAATTACAATGCTGTTTCAATCATCATTACATAGTGAGTCATTTCCTAAATTCTGGAAACAGTCTTATGTCACTCCAATATTTAAATCTGGTGCAAGATCTGAAATAACTAACTATAGAGGGATTTGTAAGCAATCAGTAATCCCCAAATTATTAAATAAGATTGTTTCAAAGCAGATCAAATGGATTTCAAAAAATGCTTTTATTGAAGAGCAGCATGGATTTAGAGAAGGACGTTCTACTTCAACTAATCTATTGTTGTACCAAGATTTTATTTTGAGCTCGTTTGAAATTAATCAACAAGTAGATGCTGTTTATACAGATTTTGCGAAAGCATTTGACCGTGTTGATTATTGTATTCTTATTGCCAAGCTTACTGCCTTAGGATTTAATAACAGTATTGTAAATTGGCTAAAAAGTTACTTAGTAAACAGAACAGAATTTTTTGTCTAAACTTATACTAGTGACATCTGTAGTACCACAGGGGTCGCATTGTGGGCCATTACTATTTAACTTGTTTATAAATGACTTACCATCAATATTTAAGTACTGTAATTCTTTATTGTTTGCAGATGACTTAAAACTATTTAAAAGAATAAAAAGTCTGAATGATTGCCATCAGATCCAATATGACCTAGATCAACTTTCGCAGTGGTGCGATAATAACAAATTACATTTAAACATTAATAAATGCAAATCAATTACGTTTTCTAGATGTAGAAACACCATTGCCCATGCATACACAATTAATAACAGTGATTTAGATAACGTAAAAGAAATATGCGATCTAGGAGTCATAATGGATCATAAACTTACTTTCAATAGTCATATTCAAAATGCATTAAACAAGTCCAGAAAAATGTTAGGTTTTGTAAAAAGATCATCAAAAGAGCTACAAACAGCAACAACAGTTTGTCTGTTTAAATCATTAGTTAGATCCATACTTGAATATGGGTCTATCATATGGAGTCCTTATTATAAAGGACAAATAAAGAACATTGAAAAAATTCAATTACATTTTTTCAAATACCTTAGGTATAAAATCAATTATACAATGACAGTAGAACACTTATCATTAAACTTTAATTTAATTTCGTTAAAAGATAGAAGAATTGTTAGTAATTTGTGTTTTACTCATAAACTAATTAATGGCTATATTGTTTGTCCAAAGCTGTTGGCTAAATTTAATTTTAATTTTAGTCAAGTAAAAATAACTCGTAGCATTTCTCTTTTTAAAGAAAAATTGCATAAAACAAATTATGGCTATCAGAATCCTACATCAAGACTTATGAGAGAATGTAATTTATTAAATGATAATAGTCTTTTTGATCTTTTTACATTATCTGCAAATTCATTTAAAAACAAATGTAGACAAATTAATTTTAATATGTATTTTAATGTGTAATTTAGTTATAGTATAGTTTTGTATCATTGTTTATACATTTATACTTTTATTTTGTAATCAATTATTGTAAACCAAAGGATGTATTCCGTTAATAAACCATTATTATTATAAAAAATTATGTGTCAATATAAGAAAAATAAAATTAAAGTAATAAATTATATTCTAAAAATTATCTAATGAATATTTCTAGTTAATGGTTAAAAAGATATTATGCAAGATGTTAGAAGTGTTCCTCGCCTCACCTTTGCAATGTAAGATGTTAGATGTGAAAATAAATTTGATAACTGGATTAACGGTATAATAATATTGTCAAACATATTATGTTTATTATAAATAAAATTTAATAAACATATCAATGTGTTCATCACATTTATAACTATTTCAGTTTTAATTAATGTAAATAATTAAAGTCTATTATTAAATCATAGTTTATTTTACAAAAAATACATATATAATATAAATTTATTCGAGCAAAACTCAGTCCTAGATATTTCTTCTACGCTCTTCTCTTTCAACTGTCACAAAGTGGCTATAATCTAAAAAACATATATTAATTGTATTTATGTATGAACAAATAAAGAAAATATATTATATTCAATTAATATAACGCTACATACAAAATGTTCGGTATTACTCGATACACAAAAAATTGTAGTTGCAAGACAGTATATTAAACACTTGATAAAATATTTAATTTTAAATAATTTATAATGTTGCAAACCAAATTTGAATATCAAACTTTTTATTTCTACCTTTAAGGCCGCTCAAGCGCACGTTGGGTTGCCTAGATTTTTAATGAAATTAAAATTACTCTAATTGACTTAAGAAAACATCAAATATAAATTTTGAAAGTACTGATATGTTACAAACAATGTAAGAGTGCCTGGTCAACTGTAATTTTTTTAATTAGTCACTTATAAGCACTATATTTAAAAAAAATAATGTACATATGCATTTTATATAAAATTAAAAGTATCGATCAGTTAATAACAAGAAATTTTAAACCTCTTTTATTCTTATAATAATTTTGATTTAGTGCGATATAAGAACACTGTATGTAATTTTATATTTCATATTTATTGTTGCTGCATCGAAGGGCTCGTATCGGTGGCCAGTAGTTTTACTCGGCAATTCCTTATGGCAACAACGTTGTCGGGCTATGAGCGGAGAACTTTGTGGGTAACCCATCCTAGTCGTGACCAGAGCAGCCATTGCTTAACTTTTGTTAGCGCTGGTAATCATTTTCAATAAATAGTATTAAATTATTTTAAAATTACCTACTTTAATTTTAGCAATTGCATTTTTAAACTTTATTATGTAACTTAAAAACAATTTTATATTCAGACTATTTTATAGTTACACCCTAAATGACTTGCATATACATGTATGCATATAATAATACATCATTTTACAATTGTCAATTTTACTTTCACAATTTTTTTTACACATTATTTATACCAAAGATGGTTTAACAACCTTAACCGGTCTGTTTGAAATAAAAAGACAATAAAGCATATAAAAGTATATTTTAATAAATATAATTTTAAAATATATGCAATTCTATTGTATATATATAAACAAAGTTTATTTATTGTTTTGTGATTTAAAAATTAAAACAATAATTTTTCTATATAATATCAAAAATTTGGTCAAATTATGACTAAACACCAACAAATAATGTTTCTTTAGAGGACATTCTTTCAAGCAGTATTTACTTAGAAAACAATCATGCAACTAAAGTTATTAGTTTGGATACATCAACGATCGTAGAAATGATGGACATAAGATGCATGAGTTACTTTACCAAAACTTTTTACTTGTAAGTATATAGAATATATTGTTGTATATATTTACAATTATTTACAAAGAAAGTTAAAATGTTGACCAATAACAACCATTTTCTACTGATTAAACGTTAACATGGTGTTTATTAAGAATTATTTTATAACATTTGTTAAATTAATCATATCGAGTAAGTTACACGCGATCCTACCAATATTACTGTATGTAAGATTTATTCACTGTCAAATTCTTATTTTTTAACTGATTATCAAAACTGTCGATTTGAACTAAAAATATGTCATCTATAACATTTTGATTTATAAAATTACAAACTGCACTTAAACTGATAATTAAATAACATAGTATTTCAATGTCCAAAGCAAGCTGCTGTACAACTAATTAAGCAAGCAAAGTTTAAGTATTACAGTATCAATGACAACAGCTTTAAAATGATTTTCTAACATCTGTGGAATCAAACAATCAGATTGCGTAATCTTGCCAAAATCTCGTCGATTATACGACTCTAAATTGAATTTTACCGATCGACTGCTCAATACGTTCCAATATTTTCATTTATTTGATGAGTTGTAAAGTATACGTCAGAAATAACTAATAAAAATTATATTTTGATGTATTATTATGTTACATAAAATTTGTCAATTTTTTGGTTTTTGTAATTTAATCGTAAAAAAGCTGTATTTAGTAGCAGAATAACCAAATCAATCATTTTGTACTTTGATAATTTTACTGGTTTGAACAATAACTACATTTGAACCTATTAAAAAAATAAGTTGTCAGTATCAGACGTCAAATAATTAGTTGTATGCGTTCATTTTTAAAATACCATTTAAATTGATTAAATTGACATGCTCATTAAGTTTTAATATATTTGTCTAGCCAAGAACTTGCCAACATATAAACCTGCAATTAATGTAGGAAGAAATTGGTTTCCTGTAGGCACACGAATTGTAGACATTTGGACATTTTTTAAATCTATTTTAAATAGTGGTCAATATGAACCATTTGCTAGTTCTATTATTGATTTAAATGTGATGAAAGAGGAAAAAAATTGCATAAATTGCAAATTTATTTTTAAACGTCTAATGTGCCAGATAATAAAGGTGGTTACTATTAAGTCAAATGAAACAAAATTAATGGAAGTAAATGCAGCTATTGTATTAGGCTCAGTTCTGATGGTATCGGATATGCACAATGCAAAGAACTGCTTTATATATCCGCAAAGAAGAAGTTGGTGTCATAATACGGGAAACTGCTTCAGAAACTATCAAATTGTCAAATAAAGAAGAACATTATATTGTAACTGAGTTTAAAGAAATAGATAGAAATGGTGTACCTATTACGATAATAACCAATAGTGCTTGGTCCAAGCGTTCACAAATGAGAAATTACAGTACTTTTTCTGGTGTTGGATGTATCATAGGTTACTGAACCAGAATCTCGTTATACCTAGGCATAAAAACAAATATTGTTGTGTTTGTGACAAGTATGCTACAATGCTTTCTCTTAAACCTAATCATACTTGCTATAAAAACCACAAAAATTTCTAAGTATAGAAAGCGATATTATTGTAGACAAATTTAAATGTAGTATAGATATGCAAAAACTAAAATATATGCAAAGTCTAAGATGACTATAGTTTACTGTATATATTTTTTTAATATCTTAGTCTTTACGGAACTGATTTAGTACAAAAAGTAGAATGTTAAAATCATTTGTATAGAAGTTATTTTAAACAATTAAAAAATATATCAGACAACTATTTTTTTTTATTCTACAATTATCTAATATCAATTTTAGATATATAGATATAACATAGTCATATTTTTGCTTTACAGATTGGTAAAATCTAATTTGCTTAGATTAAAATAATAAAATGTAGTAGATTATGTTCTAATTACCACAGCAACAAGTAAAAACAATGATTGTTACTCAGTTATTTTAAACACAATTAAAAAAAAAAACGTAAAATTAAGTGAATATTTTAAGCAAAAATTTAACTACAATAAATTATTGTTATTATTATTATTTATTATTGACTATAAATCATTTAAAACGTACTTAACATTTTCTTTTATAATTTTAAGAAATATTCTAGAAACCGTAAATCGTATACCAATAAAACCTTATATCATTGTAATTGATGAAATTTTTTTTTTTTTTTTTTTTTTTTTTCAAAAAATAAAAAAAAAAATTGATGATAAAGTCATATTACAAAAAACAAGGCACGCATTGAAAATCAAAATACGTCACCATATAGATTAAATATTATACAAAACCTTTTATAAAAGTTATTTTTGAAATAAATTGAAAATGCAGTCAGAAATTAGGTGTTCCCATACGTTTACCCAACCAAGTCTATTATTAGCATGTATTGATAGATAATAATAAAATATATAGCTAAGATAATAATATACGATTATTTAGCTTATAATTAGTTTAAGCTAAGCATAACGTTAGCTATTAAGACAAGAATTGTGAGTTATTTAATAGTATATCATTATTCTATCTCCAAACTAATTAATCAATGAAAAAGAACATTACAACAAAAAGGAACTAAAATATTATTATATAATAATCAAAAATAAATTAATAATTTGATACTTCGATTAGAAAATCTTCTGCGCTCGAGTTCTACTGTATACATAAATATAAAGAGGCAGTGTTGCTAGTTGTAAACTGGAGTGGCGGCAATAGGAGCACGGATATAATTGAGCGAAGAGCTCAGCCCGATACGTCCAGGTTAAAGCGATCCGAAAAGATGCTAAGGAGGCGAAGGCCGCCATTAGCCAAATGGAAACCTCCATCAAATCCACCCTCGCCGAGCTGCCCATCCAGCTCACACCTTCTCCAACGGCACCAGCCTCGACCACCACCAAAGAAGCCCCCATGAAAACCTGCAACCAGGTACCAAGCGCGACAGCGGCCCCCCAGGCCTCCCTCAAGAGACCTGCCGCCGGACCGCCCGAGTCCACCTCCTCCGAGGAGGAAGAAATAGAGACCATCCAAAGCGAGGTAGACCTCTACCAAGAGAACCCGTCCGAGAGAGGCGGATTCATTTTGGTTGAAGGAAAGAAAGCGAAGGCGAAGAAGATGAGGAAGGAACTAGGTGAGCCCTCTCAACCTTCTTGCTCAAATAGGCCTTCAGCCGGCCCCACACGTCAGGTGCCTTCAGCACCATCAAGGCCATCAGCCACCAAGGCCAAACGGTCTTCAACCCGGCCCGCCCCTAAGGCGAAGCCGACCAACTCTGGTCCGGCTACTTGCACCTTAAGCCAGTCAACCCAGCCGGCGCCCACAGTGAGAGCCGGTGCACGCCGCCCTCCTCCTATTACCATCCATGATAAGGATGTGTATCTAGGGCTAAAGACAACCTTCGAGTCGTTAAATATCACCATTGATCGCGCAATAAACGTGGTCGCTGGCATTCGCCTGCACCCCCTAACGCAGGATGACTTCAGGGCGGTGATCGATTATTGCACAGAGCATGACATCTTTCACCACACCTACCAACTAGGGTCCGAAAAGACTTTAAAATATGTTATTTGGGGTGTGCCCACCTGCATTAAGGTTGAAATAGTGCAGGCTGAGCTCATCGCTCAGGGGTACACTCTAAAATCGACGACACGAATGGGAAGGAACGGGAAAGACTTTCCAATGGTGTACGTCCAGCTTCCCCAGGAAGCCAAGAACAGAGAAATCTTGTCTCTATCTAAGTTGCTCGGGCTTCGCGTGACCACAGAGGTCAAACGCAAAGACCCCGAGATTGCACAATGTCACCGTTGCCAACGTTATGGCCACGGGGCATCCCGGTGCAACGCACCATATCGGTGCGTCAAGTGCGCCGGAGCTCATCCGAGCGCCGGTTGCACTCTTACCAAAGAGAGCGGCCATTCAGCAAAATGCGTCGCGTGTGATGGGGACCACACGGCAAGTTATAAGGGCTGCCTGGTTTACCAGAAACTAAAGGCTAGCCGCAACAGCCAGGCCACCGGTAAGACACCTGCTCCCGTAAGCAGTCTCGTGCTCCTACACGGAGCGGTCCCAACGCAAGCGGGGAGAAATCCTTCGCACAAGCTGCGGGATCGGCGCCAAGCGCCTCACTTCTATCAGCTAAAGATCAGCTGTTACTTCGCTTATCGCAAGCAAGTAATGATGACTTTGTCAAGCTACTAAAAGCTTCTAATGTTCTATTAGACGACTAGACGTCTAATAATTTCAGACCCGGCCCGTCAGTCTGAAACTCAGACCTAGAAGTGGAACCAGATCCCACTTATTCTAGGCACACCTATATTGTTGGCACACATGTGCATTACGCAAATATTTCCCGTGTTGAACACACAACCATTCAGGAAGGCAATGTCCACTTGAGGACGAACCAGCAGTCAAAGTCGGGGGGAGTTTAGTCGGTAGGCGCCCGTGAGGGTGAATCCGACACTTTGCGAGTCTTTAAGAAGATTCTCCTCCTAGCACCAAAAAAAAAAAAAAAAAGAAGCCCGATACGTCTTTGCCGAATGCATAGGTAGTGGATAGCGCTGTTAGCATACCGCATGAAAGTCATTTTCGGGTAAAATGATTGTACGCGCGGGTTAGACTAAGGGGCAAAGAGAAGTAGTTTTGACGGAGAAATTTGTCACGTAATATAGTACAGCCTTAATATTATAATAAATTCTATAAAATAACCTAAAAAAATATTTTTATAATATACATATTATATAGGCAAATAACATAAATGAATAAAAAATAATATAATATTAAATATATTTACCTTAATTTAAAACTTTTATATAAAAAATAAACAAACTGTAAAGTGAAGGCTGCTATAAACACTCTAGCGGTAATGAAAACAAATGAGCAACACCTCCCGAGGTGGTGAAAGCAAATAGCAATGCCTTGAACAATCTATGACGTCAATTGCTCTTGCTATACATCGCCAGAATACCGCTATCAATACCTACTCCGTTTTTAGCAACCGGTGTGACGAAA
Organism: Tachinus rufipes; assembly: GCA_963932245.1. Taxonomy (NCBI): domain Eukaryota; kingdom Metazoa; phylum Arthropoda; class Insecta; order Coleoptera; family Staphylinidae; genus Tachinus; species Tachinus rufipes. Next base: position 61,400,678 of record OZ010749.1, read on the forward strand.
TATCCACGTGGATACAAGCGCCAGAATAAGGCTCCTGGGCTGGCATTTTATGCTCATAACTAATTGTTCAGTTTTATTTAGATTTATGTCAAATTTATTTTTATAAAACCAATTTTGCAATTCATATATCAATAATTCAGAATTTAGAAGTAACTCATTTAAGTTTATGACGGTTTTACGCTGTAGCATCATCTGCAAAAAGTATGATACGTGAGTTAATGTGTTTGTCAATTATAAAAATAAAAAACCCAAATATTAATCTAGCAATATCCCATTTTTTATTGACTATGTATTGTTTTGTTGTTAATTTCAACAAACTGTTTGTAATTTGATAAATAACATTTGATAAAAATTTTGGCCTTTAATTCTACCTTATAATAGTTAAGTTTTTTTAATAAAATATCATGTGAAACGCAGTATAATGCCTTTGTCAAACTGCAAAGTACTACACTGACATATTCACGATTTTCAATTGCTTGGTAAACATCGGAAACCAACTAAGGCAATTTATTATATTACTCTAAAAGTTGGAAAACATTGTTTATTAATACATTTCTCAGCTTTGTTAACAAGAAAATAATAATATTACTTACATGCTTTATTATTTCACTATTTAAGCCATCTGAATCAAGACTACGCTAATATTTGCCTTTTATGATATCTCTATAACTTCAACTGTAGATTCTTACATACACATATTTATCCAAACATTTCATTTATCATGATCATGATTAGAGGATTGTTTATAATTTCCAGGAAATATTTACAAAAAAAGCTAAAGTTTACTTTTCCACATTGCTTTAGGTCTATTGTATGTTTTGTTGATGCAGTCACTATTTGCTTTTAATTTACTATTTTTTTAATTCTGTTTTATAATTGAATTTCAGCTTTGAAGTAGATTCATTTAAATTCAAATAAAGAATTTTTAATTTATATTCTTTTTTCATTTTAACAATAACATTTACAACTAAAGTAGGAAAATGTTAAGCTTAATATAGAACGCATTGAAAAGGTTGCATAAATGTTTATAAAATGTGTAAATTATATAAATTGTAACATGCAAACTTTAAAAACTCTAAGAAAAAGAAGAATAATAGTAGAACTCCAACTTATTCATAAACTAGTCAATGGCTATATAAATTCGTTAATACTAGTCAATAAACTAAATTTTTATTTTAGTGCAGTTCAACACAATGTAAATTATGATCTGTGTGTTTTGTCAAATAAAATGTTTAAATTAATTTACTTATTTAGTTTAATAAAGATGTACAGCCAGACACGAATATTGTGGCCTCTGTATAGGCAACTTAATATACACTAAAATTATGTTGAATGTTGTTAAACTTATGTCTTTGCCCGTTTTAACATCTTTCAATCCCAGAACAACGTCGCCCATGGAAAGTTTAAAATGTAAGAGCAAATGAAAAGTGCTAAAACGGACAAAGGCATTAGTTTAACTACATTTAACATAATTTTTGTGTATACTAAGTTGCCTATATAGAGGCCACAATATTCGTGTCTGGCTGTACACTATTGTAATTTTATAGAAATGTATTAAAGTATATATTTTTCCTCAAGGCCTTTGTCGTTAGCAAAGTTATTATTATTATTATTAACAATATCCCTGCGGTTAAATTAAAATAAATTATGTTAATTCTATATTATGAGATATGCAAACAATTCATTGTGTGAGAGCGGAACATACCGCTGCCCTAAGCATTTTCCCAAACGGATACAGTAAAAAAAACGAGAGAAAAAGCTTAAACACAAATTAAATTTAATTTAAATCTATTTTGTGTTCTTTTTTATATTAAATTCTTAGTGCATATGGGGTTGAGTTTCAATTAAGGACTCAATAATAAATGCTTCTACACTTTTTCACATTAAAGTATTTACAATCTACCATTGAAAAAACAATTATTTAAAAATAATTTATAATTTATAAATTATAAAACCAATTAAAGTACAATCACACTTACTTTATATATATCAGCAGTACAATAATTGTCACCTCACACCAACGACATTTTATAAACATGAAACAATTACCAACTGAGTTGAACTATGTAAAAAAATAATTCCATTCGAACATCACCTATTACTGAATACATCAAGCTGGATGGTCTATATTTGATTGCGTACACTGAGATATTCGACAAATTTTAATCTCTTACAGCTGGAATATTCCACGTATAAAAACCTTTTATATTTTAAAAACATATTTTATATATAGTATTCAAAGCAAAAATATATATTTGTTGGAAGGTGTTATTCTGTTTAATAAATGAGATTCTTTCTATTTCAATTAAAAGATATGGAGTAAATAACATAATTATTATATACTAATGAATTATTTTATCTTAGTCATTTAAAACAAATACAAATTATTTTAATTTTTGATGGGTAAAGTTTACAAAGGGCAATTGAAAACGCAATCGCCAAAATCCATCAAGATATGCTGGCGAGAGTGGCAAAAAACTTTGTAGAACGCTTTAACATGTATGTTGCCAGCCAAGGCCACTACTAGAACGACGTAGTTTTCAAAATATAACAACAAAAAATAAAATGTACTTTTAGAAAATAGTTTTTTTTCATTATTTCACAATTCAATTGACAAATCAAGAAGGTCATTTTGCACCACCTTGTATTAGAGTTTGTAGCTGTTGAAAATAAAACAATTATTAAATGCCATAATATTTACAATTAAAAAATCCTGTCCCGATAACATCTGCGTAAATGTTAATCCAAAAAATTATGTACTCAAATCTAATATGTCTAACCACTTTGCTTAGCTTAACACTATTAAATGTAAACAAATACTCAAAAAAAAAAAAAATTGTATAAGAAGCAATTTTTGAAGCAAAAATAGTCCTAAAATAATCCAAATTAATTGCTACATTCAAGTTTGCTATGTACACAGCAGGAGTTTTAAATTGTTGATAATAAATTAGAATTCAAATTACAAAAAATGATTAAAAAAAATTAAATCTAATTTATATAAATTGATTTAAAGCACAAATGGTTTCAAAATTATCCAAATGATTTTATTAATAAATTCAAAACTGTGCAGTAACTCGCAGGAATTTTAAATTGCTAATAATTAATTTCAAAAGACATAAAAAATAAAAAGTTTGAAACAAACTTATATAAATTGATTTGAAGCAGAAATGGTTCCAAAATAACCTAAACTGTATGATTTTGTTAATAATTTCAAATTTGCGCAGTAACCAGCAAGAATTTTAAATTGTTCATAATAAATTTGGATTCAAAATATATAAATTAATACGTTAAAAATAGGTTATATATTTAAAGCAGAAATGATCCTAAAATGACCCAAATTGTATGATTTTGTTAATAATTTTAAATTTGCGCAGTAACCAGCAAAAATTGCAAATTGTTGTTAACAAATATAGATTCAAAATACATAAATTAATAAAAAAAAAAGTTTAAAACAGTCTTATATAAACTAATTTAAAGCAGAAATGGTTGCAAAATGACCCAAATTGTATGATTTTGTTAATAATTTCAAATTGTTGATAATAAATTTAGATTTAAAATACATAAATCGATAAGAAACAAGTATAAAACTAATTTATATGAATTAATTTAAAGCAGAAATAGTTCCAAAATGACCCAAATTGCATGATTTTATTATAAAATTCAAAACTGCGCAGTAACTCGCAAGAATTTTAAATTGCTGATAATAAATTTGAATTCAAAATACATAAATTAACAAAAAAAAGTTTAAAATTGTATTTTATAAATTGATTTGAAGCAAAAATAATCCCAAAATGACCCAAATTGTATGAATTAGTTTATCATTTCAAATTTGCGCAGTAACCAGCAAGGTTTTTGAATTGTTGCTAAAAATTTTGGATTGAAAATTTATCAATTGATAAGTAACTTAGTTTTATAAATTAATTTGAAGCAGATATGGTCCCAAGATGATCCAAATTGTATGATTTTGTTAATAATTTCAAATTTGCGCAGTAACCAGCAAAATTTCAAATTGCTGATAATAAAATTAGATTCAAAATACATAAATTGATAAAAAAAGTAATAAATTGACAAAAACAAAATTTTCTTAATAAATTTTGCAGTTTTTAATCGTTTATAATAACTTTTTATACATTCTGATATAATTTTTTTTACTTTATGAACAAATTTTTATATTTTTGAAATTCTTTTTTGTACTTTTTAACAATATTTTAATATTTTATAGCCAGATTTTGCTATTTTTAAGATTTTATGTTTGTTTTAGTTACCTGTTTTTTCAGTTTTATAACTTGATTTTGATATTTTTGTTTTTGAAATTTTACAAATAAAAATTTTACACGTTTCAGCAATTTATGCTTGGATTTTGGTGCTTTCTAAAAATATTTTTATGTATCAAAGCCGGATTTTACTGTTTTTTAAATTTTATAATTAGAATATTGCACTTTTTATAACCAGATTAAACTATTTTTAAAATTTCATTATAGGTTATACATTTTTTAATTTTGTTGGCATTTTTTACTTTATATAAATAAAAGGTTTTTTGTATTTTGTAAACAGATTTTGTTATTTTAAACTTTTTATAAAAAAACTTGCACTTCAACAGTTTATAGCCAAACAACAATTTTTTGACATTTTATAAATAAGTTTTACATTTATAAAAGATTTTTGGTAAAATTTTGCAATTTTTGATAGTTTTCATAACCAGATTTTGTTATTTTTCAAATGCCATAAAAAAGCTTTACATGTTTTATCAGTTTATTTTTATAATTCTTATTTTTGACATTTTCATTTGATTGGAATGACGGAGTGTCCAGGATTCGAAAAAAAGAAACAAATTTGTGTAAGTCCACAAATTTAAGCTACGCCACTTAATTAACCTTTGATGCTTCAGAATTTTATTAATATTAGTTACTAAGTTTCTTTTTTTAAACGGTGGAATTTGTATTTGTGCACAACTGTAGAGGGAAAATTTATAGATCATATACATTTTTTGTAATAGTCCAAAAGTTTATACTTTTATAAATAACACTTATTGCAATAACTGTATTAAAGTTTGTTTTATTTGGCATTTATTTGCCCATAGCTTGGTAATATTTTTAATTTTTGGAAAAGTAGGCAATTTTATTTCAAAAGCAAAAAGCATTGAGAAATTTGCTATAGTATTTTTTTTTCAGTTTCTATAACTTATTAGTAGTTTTTTGATCGGTTTATGAGGGTATAAAACCTTTAAAAAAAGTTCTACAACTTTTTTTAGTTTCTTTTGTTGTTTTTTAACTTAATCGCAATTTTTGTTTAAAATTTGCAAAATTTAACTAAAAAAAATTTACTAGTGAATATAATCAGAAATTTTTTGATAACAATAGAATGAACAGTGCAAACAACATTCAATAAGTTTAGCATCAAAAATAAGTTACGCGTAAACAATAAAAAAATAGTGTGTACGTTTTAAAAGTAGACAAAGTTTACATAATCACAACTCAGTTATTATTGATTAAACTCCTACCGGCTGAATAAACCTTGCAGCTACAGCAAGTGTTAAAAATTACATTAGACTGCAACAAGTGGTTTAATTATATTAAATTACTATGTAATAAACTGGCAAAAACATGTTACGCAATTAGAAACCTTAATCGTGAGTGCAGTAGTTATAAGTCAGTAATATCGACATACTACACATCATTTTATGCTATTATGTAATATGGAATTATATATTGGAGTACGTCGTAACGTGAAATTTTTATGTATGTTGTTCAACAAGGCAAGAAAACCGGAAATTTACGGATAAAGTTTAAGTAATTTAGAAAAAACTATAGACCTATGCACATTTTAAATTTGTGTTAAAGGGGGAGAATAGTTGCGCTATTATAAGGGTTCACAGCATCCAACTCAGCAAGAAAACGCTTGAATATAATTAATTAAAATTTTCACACATTGTAGAAGAAAGTCCAATCTGTGTCCTCAATTTTGTAAAAATTTGATGCAAAAAGTTGTTTCTTTGCAATTAATTTTTGAAAAATGACGTTTTTAATTAGTTTATTATTAATTTTTTATTTGTTAAATAAAACTTCAAATCTTTAACAAAAAACACGAAAACATAGAATATTGTACGTAGTTCAACATATAAAAAGAGTGATGACTAAAATCTTATCGTTTGGATGTTGAGTTGGTTGGCGTTTTGTCCTATAAAAACCAATTTTAATTTAAAAACGGCGCTGTACAAGTCAATATTTTTCTAGAGAAAATGGTTCACTATTCTCGTAAGTGTGATAGAATTTATTATTTTTCCATAACAATACTACTACTGGCACCACAACAGGACAAGGCAACTAAACACGGCAATTCTCTAGCGTTAAGATTTAAAATGTCATCTGAATATTGTTGAGGAGCAAACTTGTAAAGTACTAGAACAATTGCAAATCAACTTAAAATATAATAATCTACTGAAGTTCACATTCCACCTTTCTGAAATAAAATCTATTCCAATTATTGCAAACTACGTTTTTTTGAAGACGCAGTCACTAATATAAAGAGTTTTTGTATAAGAAGTTTTATTTTAAATAGCAGTCTATTTGGGCAGCTTTCAATTTTGAAGCTATTCTTTTTTGACATTTGACAAGTAAAAACTACGCCATTATTAAAAATGGAACAATACACGCTATAACAATGCATTGAAGTTATTCAAATTCACTACAAAAATAGTGAAAATTTTTCAGTCACAGTTTGCAAACCTAAAGCACTTTTTGGTCGTCGTAAAGCACCTTCCTAATAGTAAACCTAGTAAAAACATTTGAGCTGTTGGGACAAGTTTGTGATGTGAAGAATCGAAACCGTGTGCATTGCTCAAAAACACATGAGAATATTGCTGATGTAGCCCGTAGTGTTGAAGAAAACCCAGGTTTGTCAATTTTTTGTCGATCTTTGGAATTAGACATTCCACAAACGATATTACACTGTATTTTGCATAAAAACTTAAGTCTTAAGACTTTTAAAGTTCAGTTAACACAAGATCTCAAGCCTTTTATGGTAGTGGTAGTATCTTTGCTGATTGGGTCTTTCAAATGCATCAAAATTATCCGGAATTTCATCAAAAAATCATCTTCAGTGATGATGCCCATTTTCACTTTGGAGTCTAGATTAATAAGCAGAATTGTCTCATTTGGGGCTCAGAAAATCCAAGAATTATTGTTGAAAAGTCTTTGCATCCTTAACGTGTCACCGTTTGGTGCGGTTTCTGGGCTTGCGGTGTGATTGGACCCTACTTTTTTGAAAATGAGGCTGGTGCAACTGTTACGGTAAATGGATGGCGCTACCGAGCTATGATTAATGATTTTTTATGGTCGGAACTGAAAGATATTTATTTTCAGCAAGACTGCGCTACGTGCCACACAAGCAACAAAACAATCGCAATTTTGCAAAAAAAGCTTCCTGACCGTGTTATTTCTTGAAGAAGTGATCACAATTGGCCATCAAAGTCTTGTGATTTAGACCTTGAAGATAAAATTCGTGAAGTTATCGAAAACATACAACCGCAAATTGGTCATGAAAAATTTCATGAAAAGAATGTAGTACTGCAACTGAAACCGTAGCGGCCATTTGACTAATATCGTTTTCAAAATCATATTTTCCTCTTTACAATGACATAAACATTTTTTGATTTTTCTTAAAACATACCTGTGTTTTTAAATATAAAAATGAAACCTTTTATTGGAAAACCCTATATAAAAAGGGGTAGAATAAAAAAAAATAATTTTAAAGCACCAATTTGACATCAGAAAAAGAGAAAGTCACTTAACTTTATATGGCAATGTCTGAGTCAAGTGTACAAGACAAAAATTTGATTTTGCTCAAATCAAAATTTGAAAAAATCATTTTTTTGCATTTTTAGAAAAAAAATGTAATTTTTTTTTTAATTGTTTAAAGAATCATTTTTTACAGCCAAATTTGTTTTCCTTAAATTCTGAAAATTTTACAAAACTTTAAAAAACATTTTTTCTTAAAAAAAGATGACGGGTAGTTTTTTTTAAATATAGATATGTGCAAAAACCCCTTGAAAATTTCAGGAAGTATCTTACAATGTGTCTGTCCACAGAAACACTTAAAAATAGCGAAAAAGGCTTACATTTTAAATTTACATTTTTTGATTGTTTGTAACTCCTTAGTATTGCATTTTTAAGAAAAAAAAAATTGTTCAAAATTATTTAATAAAAAGTTTTTTTGCAAATTATTTTAAGCAACAAATTTTTCAATTTTTACATGCAAATACAATAGCATTTTGTAACATTAACACGTAACTTTGGTTTTTATGACTAAATACTGGTATAACTAATGTATAAAAATAGAAAAAAATACTTGCTAAATGTTTAATTAGACATTTAACAGGTGATCTATCAATTTTTGAATAAAACCTATAAAATTGTACTTATCATTAGCAATAAAAATTGCACAATAGAAGTTAAAAAAATATGTTTTGTACTACAACTACGCCGCCTGATAAAGTCTAATAATCTAATAAAATTCAAACTCTATTATTAACTTCATTTCCAAGAATTAATCATTGAATTGGAACTTCTCATTTGACAGTTAAATTACTCAACTACATTGGTAATTAAGTTATATCGCAATCAAACAAGGAAATGCCTCATATGTGCTTGTCGCACAATGGCATTGAGAAATCCAGGATAATTGTAATTGGTTCAATGCATTTGTGTACTTATATTTTACGTTGTTATAATTGCATTTGAGCTTGAGAGAATAGAATGATTAAGATATTAATATATACAAATTAAGCTTAAACTTATAATACGATTACAGTTCAATCATTTGATAAATTATCCAATAGTTGCATAATCTTGCATAATAAAGTTGTTGTTACTTGCCAATGTAATATAATAATATAATAAAATAGTAATCTAATTATACTGTTAGAGACAGCGTTTATATATCATTAAATGTTTACGTGCGACGAGTCAAACAGTCAAACTTTATATATACATACAATTGAATTTTTAATTAATAATCGCTATTCTATTATATATTAGCTCAGATCTCGTATTTACTCAGCACCAATATTTATTTTGCTTGTTGAAAGCGTCATTAAAATCTATATTATAATTAAAGTAAAATTGCTGCAAATTATAAAGCGACCCCACAATATAAAAAAAACAATTTTATTATTTATTGTATTTGACCAAAAAATTCTATTAAAATTCAACAGAAAATTTAAATATTTGAGAAACATAATTGAGAATTTACAATGTAAATAGAAACAAACAGTAAATAATTGAAGTAATGAATAAATAATATAAGTTTGAAAAACACTAAAATAATTTTTAATTTAATTAGATTTTTTTTGGACATCTGAAACGCGGCGGTATTTATTTTTATATTAATTTAAACTTATTCTACTATGTTGTTAACCTTCCAGTGGTAACGCCCGGTGTGTGACACCGCGCCAATTGTTATTTGAGTTTATTTCTTTACCTAGAAGGAGTTTATTCTTGATATTTTAGGAGTTTGCACTTCTATATGTGCAAAATTTTAGTCGTTGCGTCTAGTAGAAATTATTGCGGCGTCAGACACCACCGTTACCACTCCCGTTCAAGTTCGGTGTGCTTGAAAATTTATTTATTTATTTTTTAAATTTCTATGAATTTACCTTTTGCTAAAATTTAATTACAATATTCTCAGAATACAGTCCACCGGATGTTATTTGAACGTAATTAGTGTTAAGCTTTATTGTAACTTTATGTTTTATATTATTGGATTATTCCTTTCTCTCTATTCCTGGTAAACCCTTTCTAGGAATTTCTGAATACCACCAATATGCATTGATATAAATATCAGAAAAAAAAAAATAAATTCAGTCTTTCAGCTACTTATGCTTGTTATACAGTTATATCTTATAATTTTACTTTTGCTTTGTCAAGTGTTGTATTTTGTTTTAATATACAGTACCGTAATTGTAAGAAAGAACACTTTGATTACAATTAAAGTATTTTGTACGTTATGGAGTTCTATAAGGCGGAACAGGAACGCTTTCAGAAAATGATGAACAAAATTTTGACGGATGATGCGGTTGATAGAACAGAAAGTTATGTGTCTGATGATTCAGAAGTCGATAAAAAAGAACGTGTACTACATGAAAGCGATTCTGAACAAGAATATTCTGATGTTGATGAAGTGACATAAATAACAGTTCTAGTTTGTCTTTTATTGGAAAAGACAATAAAACCTATTGGAAAAAAATGCCAAGACTAAGCAGAACATTTAAAACTAGACAAGAAAATATCATAAAACATCTGCTCCTTCTCAAGCAACTAAGTCGATGAAAAATATTACAAAAATATGGAATTATTTTATTAATGATTTAATAATTACTACAATTGCCAAGAAATGTATATCCAACTAATTATATTGAACTTTGTGCTCTCTTTGGACTATTGTATATGGCTGCAGTTTGTAAAAGCAATCGTCAAAATCTTGAAGATTTGTGGAGAATTGACGGTCATGGCTTTGAAATATTTCATCTTACCATGTCGCTTTAAAGGTTTTGATTTTTATTAAGATGTATTTGTTTTGATGACATTGAAATTTAAAGTGAAAAAAGAAAAATAGACAAACTTGCTCTTATTCACAAAATATTTGATATTTTCAATCTAAATTGCCAGAATGGCTACCTTATTTTGGAATTTGCTACAATAGATGAAATGTTAGCACTATTTAGAAGAAGATGCAGCTTTAGAGCATATATAGCATCTAAACCCAACAAATATGGTTTGAAAATACATGCATTATACAATGCTAAAATGTATTATACTAGCAAATTGGAGATATATGCTGAAAAGCAACCGGTCGGGCCTTATATGGTTTTTAGTAGTGCATTTGATGTGGTTCATAGGCTCTGTAAGCATATTTCTGGTTCAAACAATAATGTCATCATAGACAATTAGTTCACATAAGAGCCTCTGGTTCAAAGTCTACTGCAGAATCATAAATTCACCATCATTGGCACCATCAGAAAAAATAAAAGGGAACTGCCTTTAAAATTTTCAAAACCTTCTTCTTAACCAGCTCGTGCCAGCATGTTTGCATGTTTTAATGACTGTACTTTGATTTCAAATCATTAATAATTTTTTTAAAGTTTAATTTGGTTTAGTTTCATAAGTTTCAGATTTGTTGTCATAAAAATGTTTATTCTGCTTCACTATGAACCGCCTTAAAAAAACAGGCGTTTTGCCAGTATAGAGCTAAGCAGAGCCCTAGAAGCAACTCAAAATGTAGCTATTTCTGCACAAATAGTTAACAAAAAGTTAAAGAAAGGAAGATTGTTAAACTACGCATTCTCTTGCAAATGAACTAAAAATTTTAGTTTTCATACAAAACAAGAGTAAGTCTTGATTCACTAGACAAATGTTAAAAAGTCGTTTATAAGAAAAGTTTGTTGTCTGCAATATCATTTCAAAAATCCGATCAATAATGTTTTAAGGACAAATTTTTGCATAGAACTGCTTTGTAAATGCATAAACGCAGATTTTTAAATCTCTTGGATGCACGTTGCTAGAGAGGTACTAAACTACCCTTGATTTGTAAATATTCCAATTATGGATTGGCCATTAAAAAGCTCAAATTTAATTAAAAATCTATAGTATCATTAAAATAAATTGTTAAGTGAACAAGAATAAAAAAATGTTCTCAGAAAACTATTCACAATAACATGGTAAAGCAAATAAAAGCACTGATAAGACCTAGAAAAAGATCTATTTTTTTCTGTTATTTATCCATATTTTTTGTGATAATACCATTTTAATTTTTCAAACATTCTTGACGTCTATTTCAAAATATATAGGACCAAAATTTGCTATTTTTGACATTTTGTGAATATAATTTGATACTTTTTTTGGCAGTTTATGCCCGGATATTGGTTTTTTCAACAATATTTTTTATATTTTATAGCTGGATATATTAATAATTTCGTAAAGATTCTTAGAATTGTTTAAGATTTATCCAAATTTTGCTCATTTCAACAGCTTAACTTACTATTTTTAAATTTTGTAAAAAAACTTTTTAAAAGATTTTAGTGCTTTCTGACAAATGTTTAATATTTTAAATTTTGCTATTTTAAACATTTCATGAACAGAACTTTGTAGTTTTTATATAAACAACATTATTTTTTTAAATTATTTTTATTTTATGGCACAATTTTGCCATTTTTGACATTCTATAAGTAGAAGTTTGCACTATTTGACAGATTATGAACAGAGTTTAGCTAATTTTATCAACAATTTGATAATTCATAAGCAGATTTTGTTATTTTTGTTTTTATAAATACAATTTTGCACGTTTTAATAGTTATTTTTAATTTTTTTATATTTTGCAAAATTTATGGCCGGTTTTTGGTTTTCTTGGCAATATTTTGATATTTTAAAGCCAAATCAAATATAGCATTTAACATTACATAAATTAAATTTTGCATTTTTTGACAGTTCTGATGTTTTATAACTGAATTGTTACACCTTTTAACAGTTTTGACTTAATTTTAAAACTTTCTGACCATTGTTTAAATTTTTTAGCTAGAATTTGTTGTTTTTGACATTTTATAAACAAAATTTTGTAATTTTTGCAAAATATTTGTTTTTGTTTTAATTTTTGATGTTTTATGACCGGATTTTGTCATTTTTAACTTTTTATAAACAATATTTTTAAACAGTTTATAACCAAATTTGGGTGCTCACTTACAATTTTAATACTTTTTGGCTGGTTTTGCCATTTTTGACACTTTGTCAATAAAATTTTGCACTTTTCAACAGATTATGGACGCGTTTTGTTATTTCTAAAATATTTCATTATTGGATTTTGCAATTTTTTTTTATATGTAGAATTTTGCATTTTTTAACATTTATTACCAAAATGCTTTTTATAAGAATATTTTATAAATAGCAACATTTTTGTTTTCAAGATGACGGAGCGTTTTTGGTTTCACCGGTTTAGATAACATAATATTGTGTCCACCAAATCAACGTTAACGTTAAAAATAATAGTATGCCTCGATACCTGATACTGCATAACTTTTTAACAAATATTGATCGGTCAGCAAGCCCAAAATATAAATGCTAAAATGTTTACCACATGTAATCTAGGTAAATTCTTCAAAATAAAATTGAAAAAGCTAAAATTTTGTTAAATTCAATTTGACTCCAGTTAAATTGCTAAAAACCTAAGTAACCATCTTCAAAACAAATTTAAAGAAAAGTTTCTTTGTAAAATTTGAGTAAATTTACTTAGTCTTTAGTTGAAACTTTTAAGACTTATAAAAGTTAATTTGTCAGTTTAACTGTCATATTCAATAATTGAAGAAAGTTGCTTAAATTAATCTTCTTATTATGAACCAAAATTTTAGTCAACAGTTGAAGAAGCGCTGATAACTTTAACAATATAAGAAAATTTAAAAAAAACTAAAATTATCGTTTTTTGAAACGCTGGAAATATTATCATAAATTATAGCTGACTAACCTAACAATTAATCACTATATTTGGGATAACTTTGTTGTATTTATTAGGATATGATGCACACAAAAAACCAACCATTAAGAAAAAAAAAATATTCACTTAAAAAATAAATACCACCACAAAAACTGGAATGTAACAATTTTAAAGGATCCAACAATTTCATACAATGAACCACACACAACAAACCGGACAAAAAGCTTTGTACATCCATACCAATTAAATTTAATACCCAACCAAAACTGATCAAACAGAAATCCAATCAGTTATAAAGCAAAATTCAAACACCATTTGATTAGAGGACAGAATATCAAACTAAAAACAATTTTTAAAAACAAAAATAACAAAGAACAACATTCATGATGATAAAGTATTGCTGGACCATCTACATTTATACCAACCACTAGCCAAAATTGATGAAATTCAAATTAGACCAAAAAAACATTTTTTTTTTAATTTCGAAAAATCAAAAATTTTTACTGCAGGAATGTTTGAAACAATTACAAAAATCAAAGAAGCTTTAACTGAAGAACTATGTGGGCTTGTTGTTAATGGGCGACCAATTAACAATATTAGATACGCTGATGACACGGAGATAGTAAAAGACAACATTGTAGACCTGCAAAAAATGATAGAACGCATAAAAACTGTCAGCTCAAAATATGGATTAAATATGAACCTCAAGAAAACAAAATATATGATCATCTCAAAAGCACGTATACCACCTAACTCAAATCTTCTTATTAATAAAACTTATATTTAAAAGGTAACCAAGTACAAATACCTAGGTACGTGGATAACAAATACAAACAAACAGACAGTAAAAATCAAGTCTAAAATAAAGATAGCTAGAACTGCCTTCCTCAAAATGAGAAATCTCTTCTGTGATCGCAATCTAACGCTAGAGCTTTGTGTTAGAATGATAAGATGCTACATATTTCCAATTATACTGTATGGTATGGAAGCATGGACACTGAACCAACACCTCAGCGACAAACTCCAAGCTTTTGAGATGTGTTCGTATCGGAGAATCCTGAAGATCTCATGGACGGACAAAACCCCGAATGCCAAGGTCCTCACAAGAATGGGAAAAGACCTAGAAATTCTTTACATGATAAAGATCAGAAAGCTGAAATATTTAGGACATACCATGCAAAGAGATAAATATAATGTACTGCAGTTGATTATGCAGGGGAAAATAGCAGGCAAGAAAAGTGTGGGAGGATGCAGAATGTCCCGGATGCGGAACCTAAGAGACTGGTTTGGCTGCACCTCTAAAGATCTTTTCTGAGCTGCTGTTTCAAAGATCAGAATAGCCACGATGATAGCTAACCTCCGAGTAAGATATGGCACGTGAAGAAAAAGAAAAATCATTTAGTATAAGCCGGACACACCAGGTTTATTCATACCAAAAACTTAGTAGAATCAAGATCTTAGAGAAATTCAAGTCAAACCAAAAATGAAACAACAATTTTAAAGATCAGAAAGCATCATATCATATTGTCCACAACTTAGTCTAAAATAAATAAAAATAATTAAATATTTAGTCAAAAAATAAATGTTGTAATGTAACCTAAAAAATTAAAAAAGTCAATTACGGCTGAGTCATTAATGATAGTAAAGTGTAATTAGAAGAAAAATAATGTTAAAAAGATTATTCAGTCAAAACTTTTCTGGTAATATTAATATCATATAATCTAAAATAGTCATGATAAAAGTCAATAAATTACAAAATAGACTTATTGAACAAAATGACAATATTTCCTAAAGGTATCATAACAAATCTGATATAACTTTTCTCATTTGACAGTTGTAACTGTAATGTATGCTAACGAGCGTGTAAAATAGCGCATGCGCGTGAGTAAGAAATGGACTACCAGAAGATGGATTTTTTCAGTGGAACTGGAACATATATTCAGCAAGATTAAACAATTATTATCTTGCAATCAAAACTGAATCAAAATAAATTAAAAAAGCAATTTTGTTGAATAGCTTAAACAAGGAAGCGTATAATTTATTATATAATTTATCACTTCTAGAAGCCAAATCATATACAGAGTTAATAGAATTGAAAAAAGGGCATTTTAAACAAAAACTACCTGTTTTCACAAAATGAAAAAAAAAATTATAATGCAAAAAAATACGAATGATTAGCACGCATACGTGAATTAGCGGCAAACTGCAAATTCGAGATAATGATATTGAAGGACATTTTCGTAATGTGGTTTATTAAAGAATGAGTGCAAGATAGATTGACAAGACAAAAAGATGACTAACATTTGCAAATGCAATAAATATTGCGGATGGCGACGATGCATTCCAAGAGGGAGCCTGAAAATGAAATGCATCACATCAAAGCTTATAGGAAAACATATCAACATCAAGCGAATGAAATGCAGAGTAAAATTGCATGTCAAGTATGTGGAAGGAATAACTACATCACAGATAAGTGTTTTTATAAAAATGCTATTTGCAGAAACTAATAAAAGAAGACATTTAGCAACCGTAATTACTAATAAATTTAAATATTCAAATAAAAACAAACCGCAATATAACTTTTAAAAATACAACATTTTATAGATGTTACAAAAAAAAAAACTGAAAACTAGCACCTTCAATGTTTATGTGCATAATTTTTAGTGTAATTTTTATTTTTTTTTTATAAAATTGGATTTTGTTGATTATTTTAAAGCGCGTTTATATTGGTATTTTTTAGTTATCTGTACTGTTGTGCCTGGTATGTGAGTGATTAATAGTATTGAATTGGATTTCTTTCTGCTAAAAAAAAACTAAATCTGTTAATTATGATTCCTTCTATATATATAACATCATTATTCAAAAGAGAACAGTACAGAAAATGAAATAAAATATACATGTAGTCTACATAAATAAACGTTCTGTTTTGAAATGGCCATCGACCTTAGTCTTTCAGCCTAAGTTGAATTACAAAAAAAAAAATAATTTTATAAAAAAAAAATTTAAATTGCAGTAATTTGGGTTAAGGTGGTAGATGTCGTGGCAGAATAAATTATATAAGAGGGGTAAGAGATCCTTGTGGGACACCTTGAGGAGGAGTAAATGAATGGGAATATGACAAGCGGATACAAACTTGAAGAGTTTGGTTATTTAAAAACTGGTTTACTAAATTTAACAAATACAAGAGCAGATTTAAGTTAGACAATTTAAAAAAGAAGACCAGCGTGCCAGACGGAACCAAAAGCTTTGTTTATATCAATAAAGAGGACGCTTGATTGCCCTCTAGATGAGACGTTTGGAGATTAGACGTGAGGATTGTGAGAGGATGGGATGTAGAATGACTTTTGCAAAAATCAAATTGGGTTATAGGGATATTTTTCTCAGTAAATGTTAAGATTTTATTGTGAATTATTAATACAAAAATCTTTTCAAGAACGGGAAGTAACGTAATGGGACGATAACTGGATGAATGAGACAAATTATAATTGGATTTAGGTATACAAATAACAATTCCCATTTTCCATTCATTCGGAAAACATTGATGCAAAAGGCAGTAGTTGTAAATGTCAATTATGCAAATGCGTCATTAAAGTGATTGCAAAGTATATTGGCTATATCTGTATCCGTGAAGCAAATTTTACTTGTCAGTTGTTTTACTTTGTTGTAATACGTTTTTCCTTTTTTGTCATTGATTTTATTATATGCAGTTATATGTTTGTCATTTCTGTATTAAAAGATTAAGTCGTGAATGTTTTTGTTGAGGTCTTTGAACTGTCTTTTTACTGTTTTGTCGTTTGTTAGTTGAAACTCTCTATACAATTGTCTTTTGTATTTGATTAACTTCAAAATAAATGGTGGAAGGGGATAATTATAGTATGACTTAATCACTTAAGTATTCCGTTGAATGGAAGATGAAACCGTTGATAAAAATGTTTTTATGGTACTAGCTGATATGATAAGATACGTGTGAAAAAAGTTGCATCTTTATTCACTTTATTTATGTTACAACCATCAAAGTGGTAAATGTATTCGTTCCTGGGAAGAGAAAGAGGTTGGATATCAATTTGAAATGAAATTGCAAGGTGATCGGAGCATAACTCAAGGATAACATTTACTGAACGGATGATTAGTTTTAGATCTGTTGTACAAAAAAGAATATCAAGTGTAGTGCATTGGTTGTCAGTCATTATGAATGTTGGAGGAGTGAAAATTTTAAGAAAATCGGAGTTGGATAAAAATTGTTGAAGATGGCAAGTTTTTTTTTTTTAATTTAGATTAAAATCGCCTATGATAATAGCATGCGGGTATTGTGCAGCTTTCACAAAGATATTGTCTTCAATGTTAGAAGTTGGATGAATATAAACTAAAAAAACATGAATTGTATTATGAAGAAATGGGATTGCAAAATGTAAGCAGTCGTTCAAGAGATTATTAATGTTGGATGTGCCATCACTACAAAGCCTCCTCTGTTATTGTGATTTAGGATTGTGGAAGAATGTTGGATAGTAGACCAGTTTTAGAATGAAATGGGATTTTGGGTTTTAGTTTCAACAATTTTGGGATTGAGTAATAGTAACTTGTATGCCGCTTGTAGGAACAGTAGGGGAGCATGGTCAGGGTTCACGACATCTAACATAACAATGAACATGCAATTGCCGGAAAAAGAAACTAATGTGTCAATGTTATATGTCTCAATAAAACTTAGTTTTAATTTTTTAATGAGCTCTTGTCTGTCCGTGTTTTTCGGGTTGTTAATTTTATGAAGATAAGTGTCAATTATGTAATCATGAATGGTAATAGTTGAATAAATCCTATAAGAGTTTGTAATTACTTGGTTAATATCAGCTAACCTCTTATTGGCTGGTTTTATTTTAATATTCAGGATGCCTTTTATGGGTTTAGTAGGTCGGTTTTTGCATTTGAGGGACCACGGCTTGTGTCCTTCTTCGTTACAAGAACTGCATTTGGTAGGTAAATCCTGGTTGCAGCTCGAAGTTTTATGAGGCCCTCCACATTTACTGCATTTGGGCTGTGCGGTACAGTTCTCTGTTGTGTGATCAAACGCGTTGCATTTGGCACATGGTGTTGGAATTGGAGCAGGTGCGTGACTTTCCAAACAGGAAAGTGGCAACTTTTGTAAAAAAAGGCCATGTTTCAGCAATTTTTGGTAAGCATCAACGTCGGCAGTAATTATTCTAATTTTATAAGTAGGTGGTCCGGTGGCTCTAGATATTATCCGCTTACAATATCGATGGTTGATTTTCTTAGTTTTGAGGACTGCTTCAATTTCATTTTCTGTAATATCTATGTCTACAGATGCTATTACTGCAGAGTATGATGCCATAGGTGTTTTATTTGGGGTTGGTTTGTTTTGTGATGATTCTTTATAGTTTTTTAAAATATTTTTAGTTTGTATTTCTTTTATCATGATTATTGTCACTTCTTTTGTTGTGTTTGTTTTGATAATATATCCATTTTTAGTTGTCAATATTATGTCGTTTAAATTTACTCAGGTGTGACACCATATGTCTGATAATTGTATCCGTGTGAGCTTTTGTGTTGTCTCTACGTAATAAACATGTTTAAAGTTTTATTTTTTTTTCTCATTATTAAAGGTATTGGTTGTTGTGTTTTTACTTTATTGTTTGTGTTGCTTGTTAATAGTATACTTGTTTGTTGATTTATAGAGTTGTTTGTGTAGATTCTTTGTTATCAGATGTTGATGGTATATTATTAATTACATTTGTCGGTGCTATTGTTTTGGTAACTTTTGATGATTTTAAATTATTTGTTTGCGGTACTTTAAAATAACTCTCGCATTTCTTTTTATGAGAACCTTCTATTTTTCTAGGCCGGCCTCTTTTTCTTTGAGTTTGGGATTTATTTTCCCAATCGGTATCGGTCTGCGACTGGGACAGAGAGCGATTCACGCGCGAGTCACTTCATCGCTGTCACTCTCGCACTGTTTTCGCGCTCTGTTGCACTCATATAAGCGCTCACAATAGGGCCCTTTCGGGCAGAAACAGCACGGTTTTTATATACACAACACTTTTTTTTTATTAACGGTAACACTATATACGATGAACAGATAATTAATTGTTGTTGGATAGGTTGGTTTTTAATCAGAACAATACAATACGTCTATGCAGAGCAATATTTTGTTGCGAATGATTTCTTCTATTAGTGCAAATAAACACATTGGTTGCCACAATGTAAAAAACAAAAATAGGGTTCTTGTGGCCACATTTTCATTTAAAAAATTACTTTTTGCAGATAAATCTATGGCAAGCTCAGTATTTTGTCACGGAGGCCATGCAGAATGTGCTTACATTAGAATAACATAGTATTTGTAAAGTGTAGGTAAGTCACAGAACAAATAATACAGTCTGTGCAAGGAGTTGTATTTAACTCACGGCACCGATTGGATAAAAAAGGTGTGAATTGTATGCAACTCATATGGCAGCGAATGAGTTAAAGAAAGACAGTATATGCATATGCAAAATTACAATTAACAGGCAGGAGATTTTAAAGGTAAAAGTTTAGTAGAATTTTTGTTGGGGAAGATGTTATGACAACATACTTAGATAAAGGACGTAATAATAAAAGCAATTGGTAAATGTAATTATTTGGTAGCAGTGCCGTAACTAGCTTCTGATGCGCCCGGTGCGAGAGCGTCATTTTGCGCCCTCCAAACTCCAAAATTATGTAGTTTAGGTGGTTATAAGGTGGTTATCTGCCCCCAACCAAGCGGGTGCACCGACAGCACCGCCGTAGTTACGGCACTGTTTGGTAGAGATCCCCGGATTGAATAAACGCTGGAAACGTCACTCTAATCAAACCCTAAATTTTTTTTTATAGATTTAAAACCGAGCAGTTTGCCAATTAACAATATTTAGGAACAACTAAGAGACAACATACCAGACCTGACACAACATGCCTTTAATCCGGGCCAGTCTATTTAATAAATTTTATTTTATTTATTTCGCGACGTGATCCCTGCAAAAAATTATAATCGCGGAATAATTTTTTGATCGATTCTTTTATTTGCGCGGAGATTTATTTTCATTGTTATTGCTTGTTGATGTGGATATACATTCATATATTAAGTAGCTTACTGGTTATGTTCGCAATGTTTAATTCAAACCTGCAAAAACCTGCGTTATCTTTTTAAATCAAATTTTTTGTGATTTATATTTATTTTGAGTATTATAATTATATTTCTTCTGATCTTTTTTTATTCTGTAGTTTAATTTTAGTTTATGGTTATTATATTGAAAGAAATTGGCGGAAAAAATTAAAAAAAATGATGACAATGAAACAATAACAACCGCAAGAATTGAAGAAGAAGCTACATTTAACGAAACATCAGAAGAAGAGATAGAAGAAATAATCCAACAACTAAAAATAAGAAGCGCGCCAGGAGAAGATCAAATAACCCATGATGTGATAAAAGTCATAAAAAAAAAAATAGCACCAATATTGAAAAAACTCATAAATAAAATGATACAAACAGGTGAATACCCACAAATACTTAAAAAACAAATAATAAAACCAATATACAAAAAAGGAGAAAAATCAAAATGTGAAAACTATAGACCAATATCACTTATATCAGTTCTGAGCAAAATTACAGAAAAGGCAATATATAACAGATTAATGACACACATAAACAAACATAATATTATAAATAAAGAGCAATACGCATTCCAAAAAAAATCAAACACAATGGGCATAACAACTGATATAATACAACATATAGCAGAAAAGTTGGACAAGAAACAGTATGTTATACCAATATTTATAGACATGAAGAAAGCTTTTGATACCATTGACAAAAACAAATTGATTAAAAAAATGGAGTTATTAGGAATAAGAAACACAAATTTAAAACTGTTAAAAACATATATTAAAAGCAGAACACAACGAACACAAATAAACAACATACTTAGTAAAACAACGGAAGCAGAATATGTAGTACCACAAGGTGGAGTGTTGGCACCAATACTGTATATACTATACATAAATGATATATATATAATATAAATCTGACTGGTGAAATATATACGTATGCTGATGACACATGTATTATATATCACGGAAAAAGTAAAGAAGCAATAGAAAGAAACATAAATGCAGACATTAAGAAACTAACTAAATGGTACAACGAAAACATACAAACAATAAATGAAGAAAAAACAACTTTTATGGTAATAAGACAAAAAAACACAAAAGATATTGACATAAAAATTGTAATAAATAACATACCAATTACTAGAACAAAACAGACAAAATACTTAGGAATAATATTAACCGAGAAACTCACCTGGGATGCACATATTAACAAATTATTAAAAGAAAGCGCAGCAACAATAGGAGCCATCTATAGAGCCAGAAAATGCATACTAAAAGAAACAGCAATAAGTATATACCACTCACTTTATTTAGCAAAAATTAACTATTTAATAAATATATGGGGTGAAACAACAAAAACAAATATACAAAAAATCCAAAGACAACAAAACAAAATACTTAAAATAATACATAAACTTTCAAAGCTAACACCAACAGAAGAAATATACAAAATAATTAACGAAACAAACATTAACGAAAAAATAAAAATAGAAAAATGCAAACTAATATATAAAGTTAAAAATAAAGAAATTAAAACAAATCTACAAATAATATTAAACAAAGAAATTCACGGACATAACACGAGAAGAAGAAGTAATATATATGTACACACAACAAGAACAGAAAAAGCGAAAAAAACAATACTAGGAAATGGACTAATCACGTACAATCAACTACCTGAAAATATAAAAAAAACGAAAACTTTTAAAGAATTTAAAACAAAAATAAAAGAACACTACATAATAACAAGACTAAAAAAAACAAATTAATTAAAAAAAGAAGATAAATGGTGCCCCGAATACGAAGCTCTGCAGCCGACCATACATGGAAAGATGCAAAGCAGCAAGTGGGGAGAAAAAAAAAAAAAAAACTTACTTAACAATTTATTATTTATAATTTATATGATTATTTATAATTTATATAACAATAAAAAAAAAATATATGCTAATTTATGAAAACAAAATAATTTGTGCCTAATCGCCCATTTAATTATACGACTCTACCAATTATTACGGCACAGACCTAAACAAACTATAAAACCACCCGATAGATTAAACTTATAATTTTATAGATGATATCTAACATTGTTATTATTATTGTATTATTAATGAAACATTGTATTAATTTATTATTAAGAATTATTGTGTAATTTGTCATTAAAAGCTCACCGACACTCGGGGTATATAACCCCGTCTTATTTAACTTATTCAACAATCCAAATATTGTTTTCATGATGGATTTCTTAAAAAATTAGATCTTTCAACTGCTTTAAGACATTCTGCCGACGGTTAAGCCGTTTTTATTCCTAGTATCATGGACTACAACGATCGGCAAAGTTGAGTAAAATTCATTCATTGTTAAGTAGTCTGCCCATTTAGTATAGATTGATATTGTCCCGCATACTTGACCTCGCGAATTTACGAGAGGCGAGGATGCACGGATGCAAACGCAAATATAAATTACATTTGAATAAATTGCGACAAGTTTTAAAAGTCAGAGCGGTTTTATATAATTTTAATATCAATTAATTCTCCCGCAGTCAGAAGTATGTATTTGATTCATATTATACGAACTATTTCATATAAAAATTTGAACAAAATTTAAACAATTAAATAAGCGTTTTAATAAAATAGTTTTCTGCATGTTGGAATTGTCATTTGAACGTAAATTGAATTAGAGAAAATTATAATTAAATCCGTCATGGCAACCCGAAAAAAATCAATGAATGCAACTTTAAATGTTGAATTATCAATTTTATATTAAAAGATGATAGATTAATATTACATTCAAATTAAATTTCTGCTAAGCATGTATAGATTTAATTCAATATTTAAATTTACAAGTTTACAACTTGTTTAAAGAAGGTTGATGGACCAACGGTTTTTTAGGTAACTTTTAAATCGAACCCCATACTGCTCGCATTATAAGCAAGCGCTCTACCGTTATTGAAAGTTAATTATCAAAAATGTTGGATTTTTAAATGTTTCCGACATTCAATATAAACTTAAAAATATGCTAGAACTGTAATTTAATAAAATATTATTGTTGACAATAAACCTATCTATATTTTGTCGGAGAGCCGTCAAAGAGTTTGCTGTTGTTTTAATTAAGCCTGCACCAGGTATTGTTAATTATTATATATTTATAGTAGTAAGATGACAGAGTGGGTTAGTTAGCCACTTACGTAGTCGCTGACTCTTATGCTGGAAGTACCGAGTTCGGGTAGTACTCTGCCGTGAACTATTGTAAACGTTTTAACGACCAACAAATTTGCAACAATTATTTAATTATATCTTGCCTTACTTTATAGGTAAAATTAATTTGATTAAAATAATATGTTTAACGTAAACAAAACAAACCAAAGAAATTCTTCCAAGAATTGAATCGACAAGCTAAATCAAAAATTAAAAACAATCTTTATCTTGTGAATTGTTACATGATTGATATTAATTGCACTTAAATCCTACGTGTACTTGTGCTACTCTATGAAAGGTCCTAAAAGTTTAATTTTTTGATGCCACTACCGCTGCAAGGCAAAAAAATCAAAAGACCTGTAACAACAACTTCTACCACACTGACACAAAGTAAGTCAAATACTGCGACCAAGCCCAATTAGCATTAAGTATTTTTAGGCTGATATACCATGAATATAAACAAACTAATTAAGTCCAACAAGGCTCACTGTAAACTTATACCTGTCAACCGCGAATCAAAACTACCCAAACTTCTATTGCCGCATCAACAAATCATTTACTCAACAACAAATATCAATTCTTCTGGAAAAAGTCGCACTAACTCTATACCAAAAGAAACCACCAAAAACTACAAATGCCTTTGGGGACATATTTTCTTAGATTAACTTTGCAAACAAGTTTACAAATTTAAGCTACTAGACAACAATTTTTCAAACTCGCTAAAAACTGCCAAACATCTAAGAGACAAGTTTTTAAGTTGTCCAAATCAAATAAAACGTATTTTTAGAATTGTTTTTTAAGTAGACATTTAAATTACAAGACGGTAGACGATCGATATTTACAATATCAAATTTGTCCTAGATAAATTAAGACAAGGTCAATATTTAACATATTAGATCTAGCATCTAGATACCACCAGGTACAGATAAAAAAGGTTGGTATAGATACATATAAAGGGTTTTCCAATAATGAGTTTTTTTTTACTAGCATGCTGTTTGGGCAGCTGTCAATTTTGAAGCTATTATCTTTTGACATTTGACAAGTACAAACTACGCCATTATTAAAAATGAAACAATACACGCTTCAACAAGCATTAAAATTATTAAAATTCACTACAAAAATGGTGAAAATTTTTCAGTCACAGTTTGTTTTTGGTCGTCGTAAAGCACCTTCTCGGCCGGCAATAGTAAACCTGGTAGAAAAATTTTAGCTGTTGGGACAAATATGTGACGTGAAGAATTGAAACCGTGTGTATCGCTCAAGAACATATGCGAATATTGCTGATGTAGCCCGTAGTGTTGAAGAAAACCAAGGTTTGTCGATTTCTCGTCGGTCTTTAGAATTAGACATTTCACAAACGACATTACACCGTATTTTGCATAAAAACTTAAGTCTTAAGGCAGGGCCGTTGCTACATATTGTGCAGTGTGTGCGGTGCACACGGCGGCCAAATGAATAAAGCGGCCAAAAGTGTATTTGAACTGATTATTGAATTAGAATTATTTATAATTTTTTTTTGGAAATTTGTATTAGTGACCAAGTTATTGTTTCTGTAGCATTGATAGTCGTTTTATCAAAAAATTATTTCTGCCATTTTAGACTTGTTTTGTCTGGCTCAATGGTGGTTAGATTTTGTTGTTAGTTTCTTGTTTAATGTTTTGTAGTCGAACATTAGGAGCACATTTGGTAATCTGTGTTTCAAAAGATTAGAGTATAAAAGGTAACAGGGCAAAGTTAGAATCTATAAAACTTGTGTGCGGCCGATCCTAACCTACGCCCCTAAAACCAACGCAGAAACATTTAAAATTAAATGTCTAATAAAGAGCACAGAAATAAAAAGTCTTAGAACAATAAAAGCAGTAAACTAGGTGTTAATATTAGAAGCAGCGCTATCAAAGAAGAACTAGATACTAGCTTGATTGATCAAATCACAAAGATGGCAATAGAGGACCATGTGGATAGAATGAACTACAACAGAATTGCCAAACGAGGTAAAGACAAATGATCCCAAAATAGAAAACCTTTAGGCAGATTAGCTAAAAAATGATGAAGAGCTATACGTTAGCATCAATGGAAGGCTAGAAGGCAGATAACAGGACTTAGTTCTTAATTGCAAACAAGAAAAAAAAAAGTTAACTTTAAAGCGGACTAGCAAATAAAAAACCACAGAAATGCTTAATGAACTGAACCTGCTTTTGATAACTATAGTAATGCATCTACTAAAAAAAGTAACAATCAAAGATGCACAATAGAAAAAAGGGACGTTAGACGTATCACTTCAAAAAAAAAACACTTTTAAGAGATTAAAGAAAATGACATTTTTGACTAGAAACCTTATAGAACATGCTTTTTAAACCAAAAATTAACATAATAATGTGATTTTGTGCGAGAAAGTAAAAAAAAACTCAACAAAAAATACTGTTTTTGACTAAAAATTTAATAAAAAATGCTTTCTAGACCAAAAAGTAATTAAAAAATGTAATTTTGTTCAAGAAAAGTACAAAAAAATTATTAGAAAATACTGTTTTGAACTCAAATTCAACAAAAAAACAATTTTGGACTAAAGTGTGTAAAAAACTTTATTTTTGACTTAATTACTTAATAAAACATGCTTTCTAGACCAAAAATTAATAAAATAATGTAATTTTGTGCTAGAAAGTTAAAAAAGCTTATCAAAAATAATGTTTTGAACTAAAAATTAAACAAAAAAATCAATTTTGAATCAAAGTGTTTAGAAAACGTTGTTTTTGACTAAAAACTTAATAAAACATGCTTTCTAGACCAAAAAATAATTCAAAATGTAATTTTGTATAAGAAAACACATAAAAAATAATGCTTTTGCAATTTTGATCTAAAATGTTTTCAAAAAATGCTGTTTTTGTGTAAAACTTTTTTCTTAAACTTGAGAGTAATAACTTTTTAAACTAAAAAGTGATAATAATTGTGATTTTGTGCAAAAACAGTTACACAAAACTTATAGAAAAAATTGTTTTTGGACTAAAAAGTAAACTAAAAAAAGCAATCATTTACTAAAACGTGTTCAAAAAATGCGGTTTCTGAATAAAAACAGCATTTTCAAACAAAAACTATTCAAAAAATGTGATTTTGTGCAAAAAAATTACAGAAAACTTGAAAAAATGAAGTTTTTGATTAAAATCTTATTAAAACTGCATTTTAAAACAATAACAAAAAATGTGATTTTGTGCATAAAAGTTACAGAAAATAATTTTAGACTAAAAATTGTTAAAAAATGCTGTTTTTGACAAAAAAATTAATAGAAAAAGCTTTTTAAACCAAAAATGTAATTTTTGCAAAAAAAAAGAAAATACACTTGAAAGACACTGTTAAAGACTAACATTTTAACAAAAAAAGCAATATTAGATTTAAGTTTTCAAAAAATGCAGTTTTTTAAAATCATCAAAAACACGATTAATAACTTAAAGTTTTAGTTGCTTTTAGGGACGGGTTCTCTTACTTTTGTTAATATAAATCCTACACCTTTTTCCATCAAGTGTGGACTGGGCATTAAATGTCTTAATTTGTTACCGCAACACACATTTGCCAACATAACTAAACCGTATAGTTGCTGGTAATTCCATCTTTGTTTTGTTTGTTAATAGGCATTTTTTAAATTTTTAGATTTATCATGTGGGGGGAAGGCTAGTTAGATAGTATATTCAATTGTGAGATAAAACACTGATAGAATTGTACGCTCTAAATACTTTGCGGTGAGTCTCAAAAATTTCAAAATAATTTTGAATCATCTTAGGTACACCCATGAGCTTTACTTTATATGTTATAATAAGCGGCATATTTATGTTTTGCACACAGGCAGCCGTACTTCTCGCAACCGTCCTGTCTTAAGACTTTTAAAGTTCAGTTAACACAAGAACTCAAGCCGGTTGATCACCATAAACGTAGTATCTTTGCTGATTGGGTCCTTCAAATGCATCAAAATAATCCGGAATTTTATCGAAAAATGATCTTCAGTAATGAGCCCCATTTTTACCTCGGAGACTACCTTAATAAGCAAAATTGTTGCATTTAGGGCTCAGAAAATCCAAGAATTATTGTTAAAAAGTTTTTGCATCTTCAACGTGTTACGGTTTTTGGACTGGCAGTGTGATTGGACCCTACTTTTTCAAAAATAAGGCTTGTGCAACTGTTACTGTGAATGGATGGCTCTACCAAGCTATGTTTAATGGTTTTTATGGCCGAAATTGGAAGATATTGATGTGGACGACGTTTATTTTCAGCAAAACGGCACTACGTGCCACACAAGCAAAGAAACAATCGCAATTTTGCAAGAAAAGTTTCCTGACCGTGTTATTTCTCAAAGAGGTGATTACAATTGGCTACCGAGATCTTGTGCTTTAACATCTCTAGATTTTTTTTTTGAGCCACGTAAAAGATAAGGTCTATTCCAATGCTTCACAATCGATTCAAGACCTTAAAGATGGAAGTTATCGAGAACATACAGCCGCAAATGTGCAAATTGGTCATGAAAAATTTCATGAAAAGAATGTGGTACTGCAACCGTAACCGTAGCGGCCATTTGACTGATATTTAACATTTATTGATTTCTCTTAAAAAATATCCGTTTTTTTAAATATCAAAATGAAACCTCTTATTGAAAAACCCTGTATAACGTATAAAACCAAATCAAATAAAAATTGAGAAAATTAAAAAAATTCCAACATCAGAAAGAAATAAAGTTGTTTCTAAGAATGTTAGGCTTTTATAAAAAATTCATTCAGAATTTTGCTGAAAACACCTGCCCACTGATAAAATGGCTTAGAAAAAAGCAATCAAACTTTTGACTCTATTTAAATGGAGTTAAAGTTTTAATAGAAACTGATCACAAACCACTTACCTAGTTTTTTTCACTCAAAGAATCAAACGCAAAATTAACCTGTTAAAAATTAAAATTGTTAGAATATAAATATAATATATCACGTATAATAAAGGAAAAGATAATAAAATAGCGGATGCATTATCAAGGATAAAAATAACTGAGAATTATATAAACAAATTAGACTTACTAATAAAAACCAACAGAAAAAGATTTGGCAGATATTGATGGAGTTATAATAAATCCTTGACACCAGGAACAAATTCATGAAGAACAAGTCCAAGTTGATATACCATATAGTAAAAAAAGTAATTAATTTAACTAAATTATTGTTGATTTACATAATTCTACAAATGAAGCTATAATAAAATCACCAATACTATTACAAAAGCAAAAGTAAACATTGCGGTATAAATGTAAAACTTGCAACTTTAGCAAAAACAATAAAAATTCTCAAAAGGCACCTGTTGCTATGACAAAACAAACTAAACCTTTTTAAACTATCTATATAACAAATACTTACCCGTTGACAAAACTGAAAATAAACTAATAGAGTATTACATTCATAAAAAGCAATCCAAATAATTAACTCGAAAGTAAAGAAAAATATGCAAAAGAAATTGTTCAGACAGAAAAAAAGTAACAACTATTAAGCCAATTGAAGAAAGACAAACAGTTTTTGTCAGAAAAAATTTAAAAAAGACAAAATTAAAACCTTATAGCCGCTGATTTGTTGACAATACTCTCACTTTATAGTTCTCAATTTTTTTTTCGGTCCCTTTTTTTAAATATTAATGTTATGTAGACATTTCATTTTTTTTGGGTAGTTTTATTCTGTTCAGTGTTCTTTAAAGTAGTTGAAAGATAACCCTAGTTAGTTTCTTGGGTCCATATTTCATAGGTTTTGGTTCCAGGGCAGGCGGACTTGCCATAGTTTAAAAATTAATTGTTCTTTTAACGTCTTTAAGATTTATTTTTATAAGTTTAAGTTTCTTTGAGGCAGTTTTCTATTCTTTTAGGTGTATACATTAAGAGCAGATTTTAGTTTGTGATATTTTATCATTCGTTTGAGTTTTTTTTTAATGTTTTGAGTGTTAAGCACTTTCAGAGCTTCCATTCTTTCAATTAACAGGATTGGTAGTATAAATTATGTAATTAATTTTAAGCTATATATTCAAAAGCAGTTTGTGAAGTAGTATTACAAGAATAAACCTTAAAATATCGGCTCTATTCAATTTTTTGAACTCCAATATAATCAGACAAAACTCCATTATTAACAGACATAACATTAAACAATTCCTTGAGTTCCTATGTTGCTCCACGAAAACTACTACTTTGATCTGAAAAAACTTTCAATGGTAATCCTCTTCGACTTAAAAATCTATCAAAAGCTCTCAAACATGCTTCAGATAAAAGACTGGGCACACATTCTAAATGTATTACTTTAGTCACCATGCAAACAAACAACACTAAATAACATTTGATTACCATATTACATTTAAGAAGTGATGCTCTAATAGAAAAAAGACATGCATAATCAATACCAACAACTAAAAGTCCTTGTCGGTTCTAATCAATATGGTGGTAATTCTGCCATGACTGGCGGCTGTATAGGCTTTGCCTTTAAACAATAACAAATTAAACACTGAAAAATGCATCCAATCCAAAAACTACAAAAAAGTAAAAATTGAATCAATTTCGAACCACCATGCCCTGAAAAGATATGAAAATGATCTACTAACAAAATTGGGATCACCACCTACCATGACAAAACCCCCAAAACTGAGAAACGGAGTCAAACCTCTAAAATATTTTGAAATCTTTACACCCTTTGTCAATTGATCCTTTTCCTTAATTAACATTGTCTTTTGAGTTAATTTCACTATTAATTTTATTGCATATTCATATTCATAATGAGCTATTGATCTAACAATCTTATTCTTTGCAATATTTTTTTCAATAAGAAATTTTTTTTTTTTTTTTTAAATTTTTTTTTTATTTTATGATAGTTATATTTACAATATTTACAATTTGTATTTAAATATATAATATTCCAGCAGTGCCGCCATCCATCTGTTAAAGACTCGAGGGGCCTGGTATTGGAAATTAATTTCTGCTGTCTTCTTTTTCTTTTTTTGTTTGTGTCTTAGTTTTGTGTTTGTTCTGTCATTAGGTGTTGTTTTAATTTTGTTTTAAATTGTTGAATGCTGGTAAGGTTTTTTATTTCATTAGGCATTTTATTGTATTCTTGGATTCCTTTAACAGCCAAGCTTTGATTTTTTGTAGTTGTTCTATTAAGTTCAATATTAAAGTCATTTTTTTTTTCTAGTGTTGTAGGTGTGAAATTCTTTTCTGCTTTTTAATTTAAATTCCGTTTTTATTTGTCCGAGTTTGATCTTGTGAATTAATACTATATTTTGTTGTTTTATCTTGTTTTTAATAGTTAGTTGTTTAGATAGTTCATGTATCTCTTTAGTAGGTGTTAGTTTTTCCAACTGATAAATTGTTTTTATAGCTTTGTTTTGTTGTCTTTGCAATTTGTTTATGTTTCCTTGTTTGGTATTTGCCCATATGTTCATTAGGTAATTTGTTTGTGAGCTGAATAGTGCATTATAAATCATATTTCTTGTAGTTAGATTGATTATATTTTTTAGTTTATATAATGCGCCTATAGCCTTTGTATTTTTCTTAATTAGAGTTTGAATGTGATTGTCTTATTTTAAATTATTATTTATTGTTAGTCCTAGATATTTTGTGTTAGCTACCTCTCCTATGTTTATGTTATTAATCTTTAATGTAAAATTTATATTTCTTTTCTTACGTGTTATTAGCATGTAGTTGGTTTTTTGTTCGTTTATCGTGAGTAAGTTGTTGCAATACCACTCGTTAATCTTATCTACATCTTCTTGAATCTCTTGTTGCAGTTTTATTTTATTTTTTTCGGTGTGGATTAGGCTTGTGTCGTCAGCGTATATATATAGTTTTCCATGTAGTTTAATTTTAAATATGTCATTAATGTATAATATGTATAGGAGCGGTGCAAGCACGTCTCCTTGTGGTATACCAAGTTCACTATATGTTTTGGTACTTAGTGTGTTGTCAATTCTTGTTTGTTGATATCGCATTTTTAAGAATGTTTTTATTAATTGTAATTCTTTTCCTCATATTCCCATGTTTTCTAGTTTTTCTGTTAATTTTGTTTTTGATATTGTATCGAATGCTTTTTTCATATCTATAAAAACTACCAGGCATTCTTTCTGCAGTTCAAGATTGTTTTGTATGTTATAAATTAAATCCATAGTTGCCGATCCAGTTCCAGTATGTTTCTGAAACGCATACTGCCTTTCATTTATTATTTTATGATTTTCAATGTGTGTAAGTAATCTGTCGTAAATGATGTTGTCTATTATTTTAGCAATTGTTGATATTAATGCAATCGGCCGGTAATTTTCGGGTAACTGTTTATTTCCATTTTTAAATATTGGTTTAATTATAGTAGTTTTCATACATTCTGGATATTCACCAACTCTAATAGCTTTATTTATGAGCTTAGTTAAAATTGGTGTAATTTCTTCTTTAAATATTTTGTTTAACAAATTTAGAAATTTAGAATAATCTTGATTCACTACATTAGAGAACTAATGATTTTATTTCAATTCAGGTAAATCCTGTATTATCAAATTTGATTCTTTCAAAGGCTAAATCACCATTAAATTCCGAATAAAATGTGGACCGTTCTACTAAAGCAAACATTTAGTAAGTTCAGAAACAAACAGATCCTGACTAGCTGGATCTGCGGGATTTTGATTTTCTGGAACATGTCTCCAAATTGTTTTCGGATTCAACTCATGGATCTGTGCAACGCGATTTGCAACAAAAAAATTTAACAAGTAAGGAGGAGTGCAAATTCATGCCAAAACCGTAATTGAATCCAGAAAACAGAAAAGATGTTCCATTATATAACGCTCAAAAATGACAAAAACCAACAGAATCATTTTAGTCAACAACCATGCAGCTCCTAAGTTTTTAGAAAAGTTACCCACTACTAGATTAATCTCAACAGAATCATAATTTTAATTTGTAGATAAATTATTGTTCCCATTCCACAAATACTAGCATCCAAAAAACCTATCAAACAATGTTTAAAAAACCTTTTGAAATAATGCATCTGGTGTCCAGTTTTTTCCAAATTAGTTATTTTATTCATGATTTGAGTTTAAATATTTAAAATATTTGCTGGCAATGGATCATCTTAATTAACTTTCAACAACCAAAGCTGTTGTAATAAAACCTTTAATAAAAAAACAAAAGGACTCAATTATCCATCAATCTCAAAAATTTGAGCTACTCGAAACAAAATATCTTGCTTTAAAGGAATGTTGTTATCTGATTTTATTATATAATAGCATCCCAAGAAGAATCTCAAGAAATTCCCAATAATTTAATTGAAACAGAGACATTTCCAGATTTTAGAACTATCTGATCCTCAGATTCTATAACAGACCGATGTAAACTTTCTCATTTTGCCAATTCAAACTCTCAGCAATGCAAAAAACCTATCAGTTGAGCTTTTAATTCTAAAGCTTTATCCTCATCAGGAGCTCCCCATAAAATGTCATCGATATAAATTCCATTCTTCAATGCTTCTGCTGCTAAAGGAAAAAAAATCTTCATCTTCAACTTACTTTTGAGCTAAATAAAGACTAAATGTAGCCCCAAAATTTACTCTTGTACGTTCAAATTCTTTAATAGCATTGCTAAAATTAAAGCGCTAAAAAATATGTTAGAAAGCACAATCTTCTTTATGCAAACACACCTCCTGAAACAATTGACAAATATCACAAGTTAAAGCTACTTGTTAAAACCTGAAACGTGTCAACATTTGACTAATGTTTGTCTGCAGCTTTTTACCAGGGAAAAGAGAATCATTTAAAAAAATACCGTTAAAATCCTTCTCTGTCGGATTAAAAACTACTTTTACAGCTACACTAAACGGTTTTTTTTTTGACTCCGTGATGTGTCAAAATATGTGAAATTGGTTGTTTTGTAAGCACCAAATGAACTTGATTAATGTAATTTTGTATGTTTCCGGAATATAATTTCTTAAAAGATTCATCTCGTTGAAAACGAGCCTCCAATTGAAAAAAACGTTTCAAAGCATGTTTCTATTGTTACCTAATACAGGACATTTGCTATGAAAGGTAACCGAGTAATGTAGCATCCATTTTTATCTCTAAAAACAGTTTTTACAAAGTAATCTTCACACAGAATTTTTGTTGGTAATAAAAAAAAAAACTAAAGGAAGTTCCTCCATCTCCAAAAAAGCACGAATCAATTGCTTAAGAGAAGAACAAACAAATTCCAGATTTATGACCAAAGAATTCAAGGCCAATTTGGTTCTAATAACCTCATCCGGAGGTAAAGTGCTTGAACAACGCTTCTTCAAAGACGACAAACCAAGATTGATGTCAAAGGCTTTGTTGAAATAAGACGAGTCTCTATAGACGTACCCCTCTGCATCTAAGATGTAAATTTGAAATCAAAGGCCTTATTGAAACAAACGAGCCCCTATAAACGCACTCTTTTGCATCCCTAAATATGTTGATGTCAGAGCTTTGTTGAAACAAGACAAGCCACTAAAGACATACTCTTCTGCATCCAAAAAAGTATAAATTTGTAATTAATTGCATTTCCGTGATTGACAGAATCAAACAATTCAACAGTCGAGACCATTTCAGGCAAAATAGATTCTAAGTGAACACACATAAAATTTGTCATGTTTAGCTCATTTTTAATCCCATTTTTCACAGAACCAATCACTATCCAATCTAAATTGTTTAAAATAGCACTCAAATTTTGCTTAATATATGCTGGACAAAGTGGAGTTATAAGCAAAGCAGTTTTCACGCCCAACAAAATATCTACTGGTGACATTACATAAAAATATAAATCTGTTAATTTGAAAACCAATTTTAACTTCATCAGAAATAAAAACAGTGGACAACTCAGCTGTAATTTTAGGTAACAGCTTCAGCTTTAAAATTTAAATAAATTTTTTTATTAAATTTAGTGCGTAAATGACAACTCACCATTTTTTTGGGTAAACCCACCAAAAATTAACCCACACCATTAAAAAAAAAACATCATCTTCTAAAAGTTGCAACCTTTTAGCTACCCAAAATTCATTAATGTTGCAGATTCTTGCCTGTGAAATTTTTAAAAAAGTTAAAAATTTTTGTGAATGATTGAGGCCTTATAGAATTCAAAGATACAGAATTTAAAAGAGACTTATTAATTGCCTTAACAGGTTCTTCCTTCTTATTTATCATTGCATGTGATATCTTGTTAGATGTCCAGTCAAAATGCAACAAGTTGATCCTTTCGACCACAAGTTTTGCACTAAAACTTTGAAATACAGCTTGAAGAATGATGAGGAACCAAACAAGCAAAACAACGTTTATGAGCTTTGGCTATTTCATATCTGGAACTTGTGGTTCCCGCTAAGAACACAGAACAGTTTATTAATCGATGATCAGTCTTACACAAAGGACACTCAAAGGAAAATGTTTTAGGTTTGATTTTTTTGACCCCAGTGTAAACTTTTTTTGAATATTGATTTGGATAAGAATAAAATAAATTAGATTTTGTTGGAACTGAAGAGGTTTTTAAAACCAAGTCAAGAACAGTTGCCTGCTTAGTTAAAAAATCTATAATAATTTTTAAAGAAACAATTTCAGAATCTACGAGTAAATGTTGAGATTCAAAATCTTCTCTCATTTTGGAATCTAATAATCTTAAACTTAAAAAATTCTAACAAAATGTAATCTGAAAAATCATTCAAACCTAATGTTTTCAAAGAATTTACATTGACTTGTATCAACATCCAAAAGATGCATAACCCTTTTAGGGTTATTGAATTTTGCAGGACTTAACTGTAAAATATTTTAAAGGTAATGTTTTGCAATAATTCTTTTATTTGTATATTGTTTTATCAAAAGATCATATGTCAAATGATAATTATTATTATATAAAGCTATAAACAAAGAAAACTTTTCATAAGAACCATCAAAGTTGGTCAACTTAATTTCCGGTAAACGATTGATTTTGTCTGAACTACCACATTTGTATTTAAAAAGTTCTGAATTGAAAGAGAAGCCATCAATTCCGACTTCATCATATAATAACCAGACTTAAATTTAGTTGCCAGTTTGTTGACATCAACATTAAACTCTTCATGATTAAAAGTCAATATAGATAATTGATCCAACAAACTCTCATAGACTTCTAAACTCGACAATAATTCTTCGGCTCTCACTTTAAACATGACTGGAGTTTTTCCTCCTGAAAACTTGTTCCTTTCGTAAGTTGTCGGTTCAGCCATAAGAAATTAATAGATAATAATTTAATGAAATTATAATAATGTCAAAAATGACTTTTATTATAATTTGCTATCTAAAAAATGTAAATTTTAAATTTTACCTAAAAAATATCCGTCTTTACTAGACCTATTTCTTGTGTATTTGTATTTGTTGTGCTTATTGTAGTCAATTCAGCTAAATACTCTTCTTGTTTTTTTGCTTATTTATTATGTAAGATGATTAAATTATCTTCCTGTTCACTTGTAAAAGCAATTGTTCATAAAATGATATCAAAAAAACATCATAGTAATACAACAGTTTAAAAACATTTATAAGATGAAAAGGAATAAATTTCGATTTAAAATTTAAACAGTTTTTTTTCATTACCACAGTAACGTAGTTTTAAAAATAAAAATACTTTTGTTACACAAATACAAATTGGCCTCTTAACTTTTCTTTAATACTAAACAGTTATTACGTGCAATTTCTACACTATACTTTTTCTACGACTACAATAAATAAAAAAAGAATTAACAATTAAAATTTATGCATACTGTTTATAACAACATTTGATACTTGAAGTTGAAAAAATATATTGAGCAACATTTTATTCATGTCAACAATTTAGGAAATCATTATATTTAATATGTATCTATAATGTTATGTTTAGAATTGTGTGTTTAATTACATAGTTTTATGTAATATTTACATATTTTGAATATATTTGTGAACATAAATCTCAGCTTTAGTTATAATATTACAGTGTAACTTAATACTCTCAAATGCAATCCTCAAAACAATGGTATTACGTTTAATAACGAGCTCTATTCTGATTAGCAATTTAATACCATTGAATAGGCATCATAGACATGCATTGATTACATTGGCACAATAGTAATCTAATAAATAAATTAAATACCTTCATATACAGGGTGATTAATGCCGTCAGTGTTTTTTGACAGGCAAATATTATAAGTAATGCATTGGCATCAATCAATATTTTTTATATTTACAACGTTGCCAATTAATTTAACCAAAAACAACAACACACTTTTAAGATTGAATTAAATACTAATTAAATAACGGAGCTAAATCTAACTCATAATTTTCTTTAACTGTAATATGATTTTAGGAAAAATTCTTATTTATTTACTAGTCAACGGAAGCTATTACAAAATAAATAAATATTTACAATTTAATAAACATAGATTAAACATAAAACAACTAATACTACAAATTCGAAAAAAACTTAAATAGTTTAAAAATATTAAAAAGGTCACGTATGGGTGACAAGTGCTCGCTAAAAGAATCTTAAAAAAAATCCACTTTAACTTCATTAGCATGCCGCAAAATATGTGTAGATGCAGAGTGCACCGCATAATCAGTACGTTTGAACGGTATATGAAATAAATAGTCATTGCGTAAAACTCAAGCTGTCCGGGACATGAATACCTATAGAGCTGAGCAAGTCAGGACAGTCAATAATCCCACAAAGTACTTTAAAAACTAGTGTCAAAATTAAAACGTCTTTTTTCAAGACTGGTCATATTAAATGTAGAGAGCAGTTTTGTGTAGCTGCCTGCAATGTTGCATTTATACGCCAAAAAAGAAACAAACTTTTTTTGAATCTGTTCAATTTTTCCTTTACTGACGGCGGTGTATAGAGACCACACATTTAAACTGTACTTGAGATGGAGGCGTACTAGAGCGTTGTAAAGGATAATTAGAGTACTAAGGTCACCAAACTCCTTAGAGTTACGCTTGACAAATCCTAAAATTTGATAAGCTTTAGCCACGACAGTATCAATATGTAGTGTAAATAAAAGGCTTAAATCAAATGTAATGCCTAAGTGTTAACTCTTAACAACATTACATTCGTAAGAGAGTAACCATACATCACCGTAGACTGGCGTCTAGAAAATGTCATCATTTTGCACTTATTTAAATTAAGTAGCAAGTTATTAGCCTGACACCAACTAGAAAAAATCTGTACTTCTTCATTAAGTAGTACAGCATCATCCAAAGACTGAATTTTCATAAAGATTTTTATAATGTCCGTAAATAATAAACAACGCGCATTAGAAAATCAGTGTACCACATCATAGATAAAGATAATAAACAGTAGAGGTCCAAGATGTGACCCATGTGGAACACTCGACGTAACATCAATATTACGAGAAACGCGCTGACCGATGCGCACAAATTGAGATCTGTTAGATAAATAAGATTCAATCCACAGTAACAAGGTGCTATTGACTCGAATACCAACTAATGTTGCAAGCTGAGATTAAAAATTGTACATCTTGGTTTAAACTCAAACCAAAATTAACTTATTTTGTAAAACGATTGATTGACAAAAAACTACATACGTTTTGTTACTGAACGCAAGAACCCACACAGCAAAAAATCTATACTATAAAATTATAAAAAATATTTAATTGAAATCAACTAGACAATGTGGTAAGGACCGTTAAAAAATACACTACATGCCGATAGTACAATTATAAATTTCTCGTTATTTATTGCTAAGTAAATATGTTCGGGAATAATAAAATAAAAATTTAATTTATTATCGAAAATTGGCAATAAAAAAAACTGATAGTATTTGAATGGTTAAGCTTCAATGAATAAGATTGTAATTATAAATACCATTACCATATCATTTTGTTTTCATATGCTTTAACAGATAATAGCTTTTTCAATAAATTCAATCCTTTATAATTATCGATTGGTTATCTTCCATCTTTTATACAGGATGTCTCAAACTCATTAATCATAAAATAAATGCCAGATATCAAAAGCAAATTGAGTAATATTAACCTAAGTTATAGCTCTTTAAAGTTTATAGAAATTTTTAATTTTTTTAAATTATCAGCTTTAATTTTTAATATTTTGTAACAATTTTTTGTTTACATTAGTTTATTTCTTATTTACACAAACTGTTAAAGTTTGAATAAAAAACTCTTTGGAATAGTTTTTTAAGATTATTTAGATGTTTAACATTCTGTAACTTATTAATTTTTAAGTAAATCTATTTTTTTGTTTATTTTTCTATGTGGAAAATTTAATTTAAAAACTTTTCTGTCTCTTGATAAATTTTGATCAAATACACGGTTTTTGAGAAAATCAATTAAAACCAAAGGTCATTATTTTTTGCCAAGTTCTTTCTATTAGCACCGAGTTGTTCTTCGAGAAAAAATAATGCAGTTGGCAATTTTTTTGATTGTGGTATATCTAAATCTCTAAGTAGTTCTCCCAATAGATCATCTAAATCTAAATTAAGTCTTATTAAAAAGTCATAATCTGTAATAGCGTTTACAAGTTCTTTTAATGTAATTCTTAACTACATTAAAATCATACTAATCAAATTTTTTTTTTCACCTTGCATATTTGGAATTTTGTTTGATTTTGCATTTTATATAGCCAGACAAGAATTGTATGGTCTGTGTAAACGGTAAAATGTCCGTAAACATACGGCCTGAAATACTTTAAGGCCCATAGTATTCCTAACAATATTTTTGTTCTGTAGGACTGAGTGTTTCTGATGCGTAGCATATTGGCTTAACTTGGCCAAATTTTTTTTGTAAAAGTACAGCACCAATTCCTCTAAATCTAAAAATTTTAATATAGGTTTATTCATCAACAAAAATTTACATTTTTTAAATGCATTGACGTATCTTCATAATTTCAACTTTGGCTCTTTTTTCAAACAATTTGTAAATTTTTTTGTTAATCTAGCATAATCACTAACAAATCTCCTATAATTTCCTATAAGATCAAGAAATGATTTAATTTTTTTTTGTGTCTTAGGTTGTGGATATCTCATAATAGTATTTATTTTTTCTAGATTAAGCTGTACACCATTTTTAGTAATAAGATGGCCTAAATATTTTTTTTCTTTCTTTAGAATTTGCACTTTTGAAGCTTGAACTTAAAATTTTTTAATTGTTGAAATATGTTGTTTAATTTTACTATGTGTTCTTGAAGGAATACTGAATAAATGATTATATCATCTAAGTACACCATGCACGAGTCATCCAGGAATCTTTTAAGAATGTTATCCATTAGCCGTTGGAAAGTGGTTGGGGCGTTCTTGAGTTCAAACCGCAATCATTTAAACTTAAAGTGTCTTTGTTCTGTCGAGAACGCAGTTTTTTCGCAATCAGATGGTTAATGACACCTTCCAAGTTTATCCAATAGGTTGGAGAAATATTTGGTATGAGATACTTATCGGCAATCATTTGATTGTTTAGCCTTTGATAGTCTAAGACTATTCTTTAAAAAAAAAAATTAATTACTTGTTTTTGTCACTATATTTACTGAGCAACTCTTTAGAAACATACTCTTCTGAATTATATCTTGGTCAAAAAGTTTGCGTTTTTGTTTTTTATTTCTTGTTTGATTATAATCGGTTGCCTATGCATGCAAATAAAAACAGGGGAGATGTTTTTCAGATTTAGGTTGTTTTTCACATAATTAGTGAATGTCAATTTTTGTTCTTTAATATGAAAAACATTTTGTATTTTTTGACAAAGGTTTTTGTTTGCTTATTCTTCGATGCTCATTGTTTGAGTTTCTTTTTATATGTTCTCTTTGCAGTTGTATATTAGGTTCATATACAACCACATCCCTATAAGCTCCTCATAAAAATAGTAACAAACAGCAAAGCTAGATGCATATCAACTGGAAGAGCAATCTGGTTTTTAAAAAAACTAACGTCACAATTGATGATCTCCAAAAAGTACGCACACTATTTAAAAAATGTATTGAATACAACGTTCCACTACACAACGGTCGACTACAACAATGCATTCGATTCGTTAAATCTAGCAGCAATGTTCAAAGCAATGGATCACGCCCGAATCGACTGACGTTTCACAACTTTCATTAAATAAGACAAAATACCAATAAAAGAAGCGTCCGACAAGGCAACAACATCTCTCTAAAACTTTTCACCTTGACCATGGAAGATATGTTCAAAACTTTAACTTTAGGAGGGAGGTTTTCGGACAACATAGTCATATTTAGCAGTAACCTGGACAAACTAAAACAAATGCTAAAAAAACAAAAAGCAGCGTCATCGGAAATCGGCTTAAAAATGAATCCCGGAAAAATCAAGTTCATGAGCCCGGATGAGACAAAAGTAGAAGAATATGTGTTTTTAGGCCACCTAATCAAACTTGGTAAAACAAACCAATACACTAAAGTTACGAGAATAATACGCATGATATGAGCGGCATTCGGAAAGCTAAACTTTATTCTGAAAGATTCCGAGGTTCCTATAAATCTAAAAAAAAAGTTCATGACATGTGTATCCTTTCCGTGATGTCATATGGTCTAGAGACTATAGCACTGACCATCAAAAGTGCCAATAAATTGCGAGTCACACAGCAAGCAATAGAACGCGCAATGCTAGGAGTAAGCGAAAAAAAAAAAAGATACAAAACGTGGAAATAAGGCAAAAAACAAAAGTAGCTGCAGCAAAATGGAGATGGGCAAGTCACGTCGCTAGGCAGCAGACTACCAGTTGGGCAAAATTATTAATGCAATAAAAGCCAAAAATGCATTAAAAGAGCATAGGACGGCCGCAGAAGAGAT
This sequence comes from Tachinus rufipes, assembly GCA_963932245.1. NCBI lineage: Eukaryota > Metazoa > Arthropoda > Insecta > Coleoptera > Staphylinidae > Tachinus > Tachinus rufipes. The sequence continues at coordinate 61,442,287 of OZ010749.1, forward strand.
GGTTTTATAACATCTACTAGCAGACAATGGGTCCAGCTGGCACAAGATAGGAAGTCGTGTAAATTTAAAGGAAAGGCCTACGTCCAAGAGTGGACAGATACAGGTTGCGAAAGAAGAAGAAATAAGATTCATATTGCAGTTTGAGTTGTTCACTATAATATAGTTCTTCTACTTTATCTACTGCAACGTATCGCAGAAATTAATTGTTTGTTTTTCTTTTTTTTCTTCTAATTTACAATTGCTTTATTGTTTATCACGTTTGCAATAAATTCTTTAATTTTAATGCCAGGACAAAATTATATTTCAGGAATATAAACTGATCCTTCTTGAATGTTTACAGGTATTCTAATAAGTTTAGCTTGCAAAATCTGAAAACTTACATTGTTTGTATCAAATTGCATTGTAATTTTAGCATGTTTTGTTTTCAAAAATCTGTTTCGTATATCTAAAACTGTTTCAAGTTGATGCCCTATTAGACCGTCAAATCTCTTTCTAAAATTAAATTTAAAAAAAGACAATATTAAAAATTTCTGGAATAGTTATTTTTACAGCGTCTTCATATTTTGTCAGTGCGTGGGCAGTTTTAATTTTAAAAGAAATTTTTATAGCATATGCTTTGAAGTAATTCAATAATGGGGAACTTATCAGAGTTTTTGTTGAACTTGTATAATAAGAAATTTTTATCCATACAATATAAGGTAAATTACAATTAATATTATTTAGAGTTATTGTACATACAGATCATAACCTACTAACAGCATCTATAAATCTAACACTGAAAAAATGTGTTAGAACGCAAAAAGTACTCCGTATAGACACACAAAGGCTAAAAGATCAGACCGTAAGCTCAAAGGTTAGGAATGAAATAAACGAGAAACTAACAACATGGAGTAATACAACAGAAAATGCAGACATAGAACACACGTGGAAACAGCTAAAAACCACAGTAATAGAAGTAGGAGAAAGGTATCTAAGACCAAGCAAAAGGCCAAAAAAACAAGCATGGATGACCGAAGAGATACTATTACTAATGGATTCCAGAAGAGCATACAAAAACAAATGCGTACTAAGATATAAAGAAACCCAACAAGAAATCAGATCGAAAATAAGATCAGCAAAAGAGGTGTGGTTGTCTGAAATTGAAGCTCTTGAAATAAAGCATGACTCCTTTAACTTGCACAAAAAAGTGAAGCAGGTCGCTGGTAACCACAAGCCTATAAGATCCCAAATGCTAATGGACAAGCAAAACACTATATTAACATCAACAGAGGATAAACTAAAGAGTGGAATAGATACATAAAGAATCTTTTCAAGGACAACAGACAGGAACCCTATAATATCGAACTACTCGGAAATGACGGAAGTGACATAACAAGATCAGAAGTCACACATGCTATTGCAAGAATAAAGAATGGGAAGGCACCTGGCCCAGATGAAATACACGCAGAAATTTTTAAGATCCTAAAAGACGATAGTTCTCTCTCAATAATAGTAGACCTATTTAATAATATATATAGAACAGGTGAAATACCAAGAGATTGGTTAAAATCAACTTTCATCACCTTCCCAAAGAAATCAAATGCGAAACAATGTAAAGATTATAGGACCATCAGTCTCATGAGTCAAGTATTGAAACTATTTTTGAAGATAATCCATAATCGTATTTACCGCAAATGTGAAGTGTCGATCAGCAAGTCCCAGTTTGGCTTTCGGAATGGGTTCGGCACAAGAGAGGCACTTTTCAGTGTACAAGTTCTGATACAACGATGCCTTGATGTCAATGTGGATGTTTTTGCCTGCTTTTTAGACTATGAAAAAGCATTTGACACCGTAAACCACAATAAAGTAGTAGATATACTTAAAGAATTGGGAATAGACGGGCAAGATATCCGCATTATAGCCAACCTGTATTGGAACCAAACAGCAGCGGTGTTAGTGAACAAAAAACTGTCAGAAGAGGTCGTGATTCAAAAAGGGGTGCGACAAGGCTGTGTTCTATCGCCATTACTTTTTAACCTTTATGCAGAAAAAAATATTTCGAGAAGCATTGGATGGCAAGAACATAGGAGTAATCGTAGGAGGCATAGTGATCAATAACCTGAGGTATGCCGACAACACCGTTCTATTGGCTACAAACATGGAAGACCTACAAGAACTAATGACAAACGTTACAGAGCACAGCTTGTCCATGGGTCTTAAACTCAACGTTAATAAGACAAAATGGCTCGTCGTAAATAAAACCAGCGTAAATAACCAGCTGAATCTAAGAGTTGGAAATGAGGTGGTGGAACGCGTCAACTCCTATAAGTACCTTGGCTGTAACGTAAACGACAAATGGGACATGACATCGGAAATTAGAAGCCGCATCAAACAGGCAAGAGGAGCTTTCACCAAAATGAAGAAAGTGCTGAACAACAGGAACTTGGAAATCCCCCTCAGAATCAGATTGTTAAGGTGTTATGTGTTTAGTATCCTGTACTACGGCGTCGAGGCTTGGACACTTACGGAGGCTATGTGTAAGAAGGTGGAGGCTTTTGAGAAGTGGACTTACCGTAGAGTGCTGAGAATTTCTTGGGAGGATCGAATTACTAACGTCGAAGTTTTGCAAAGAGTCAATAAGCAAACAGAAGTTCTCAACACAATAAAGAGAAGAAAACTGGAATACCTTGGTCATGTTATCCAAAATGATAAGTACAAGTTACAGCAGACAATAATACAGGGTAAAATACAAGGTACGCGCAGTCCAGGCCACCGTAGAACATCATGGCTCAAGAACCTTCGCCAATGGTTTGGACAAAGTACAAGATCCCTATTTCGAAAAGCTGCAGATAAAATTCAAATAATGAAATTGGTCGTCAACGCCCTTGGAGGGCATGACACATGAAGAAGAAGAAAGTACATGGGTTTTTTTTTGTATAGACGCTGATGAAGTAAAAATTTCTTTTTTCATATTTGTTTTTTTTTTGTGTTTCTTGATTGAATTGTTTGCAATTTTGCATAGTATCTTCATAAGGCTTGTCAACTTAGCAATGTTGAGTTTCTTTTTGTTTGACTTCTTAATAAAATAATTGGAGACAAGGTGTCCAAGTTGGTCATTTATTTGGTTTCACTAAGGTAGAAACTGGCCTTTTTTAAGAGCTAGTATCTACATCTATCGGTGTAGGTTTCGGAAAGATAAGAGGTTGCTAATTTGTCTTTCTAAACTGTTGCGATACTTGGACCAACGTAAAATTGGTGCATTAAGTTGTTGATAATAGTTATGTCTTAGTTGTTGGTAATTATTTCCGTTATGATTAGGATAGTTAAAATTTTGTTTATGTTGCTGATAATTATTTTTGTCATAACTAGGATAAAATTGCGGTATGAAAATGAAGTAAATTATTTGTGTTTTCATCGGTTATTTAAATTAATCATTTGTTGTATTTTTTGGATTAATTTGTTGCAAGTTATTTGATCTGTAATCTCGATAAATAAAATTCTTTACTACTTCAATAACATATTTCATTGCGGCTTCTAAGTCAGCAAATTGTTTTACTTGTACCATAATTCCCGTAACGTTATCAATTTCTAGAAAACTATTTGAATATATTTGCAGTGCAGTATTTTTATAATTAGTACCTTTAAGTAATCTGCTTGCTTTGTCGTTATCTCGTAATTTTTTATGTGTCAGTAAAATTTGTAATATTTCTTTCATAAGTTTTCTATAGATATATAATCCTTCATTCTTGTGTGGGTGTAGAGCAGAAATGTCGGCAAACAGACATTATTCGCTTCGCTGATCTCCAAAATGATTTAGAACTAATTATTTTAAACTTGTCCAGGTTGTTACTTCTTCATTAATATTGACCGCTTGTAGAGCTTTACTTCTTAATTTGCCTTGAAAGATACAAAGCTTGTGTTTCAGCATTTGGGGTTGATACAAATGTTTTAATTAAAAATTTGCAGGCTGCTATATACGCATTTAAGGCGTTGCAATCATTGTCGAATATAGGGATCGTGTCTTGATAGACATTTGTAATATCTTATACTGTATAAAACATGTTTACTTGTCTTGTATTTAGATTTAGAAAGTTAATTGATTCGGATAATTCGTCAATATCGTACATACAAAGTTTATTTGTTTCTGGCAATAAGAGAAAATTCGTATTTACAATATAAGTGGTAATTCTCTCATCATCGAATAGTATCCAAAATGGTAATCCAATTTTAATTCACTTTCTGTCACTCATTTGAGTTAGTTTATTAGATTATTTTATTCGACATTCCACGTAAATCCTTGAAACGAACCGTCGATTTATAAACCGTCGTGGACTATCCTGTCAGATAAAATCAGTGAATAGTATTCTTATAAAAAAAAATAATTAATTAACTTTATTTTAATAAAGTTTACATTAAAATAAAAGAACTTAAATTGATTAATTAATAAAAATGATTTAATTTAAAAAGCGTCGCGAAGTTAATCGTCCGCTACTGAGTCTTATATAATAATTGTGTTTGCTGATACGAGTATTTTGAACCCCATAACTTGCGCTAAATATTGCGTTAGAATTGTTAACTAATGATTTTCAGTTGGAAGTAGTTAACCAAAGACTAGAACAAAATATGCCTTTTATAAAACAATACCAACAAAATAAAAGTCACACTTCGCAAAGAGTTAAACTAATACCCAATCATTTAAATGATCATTTAAGATACCATTTGAAAATACGCAATATTATAATAATGTTCATTCATTCATTCATTCATTCAATTTTAATCTATTAAGTTGCAACAAAGGAAATCAACATAGCGAAGCCTCAACGGTAAATCAAGGTAACTGACGTATCACTACTAAACAAATTTAATACCTCAAGCGTTTATAGAATAATTAGAGCGTCTTTCCTAATTAACACCCAAAGTGAACCTAAGGTACTAATTCAAAAAACAGGATACGCAACAACAGAAAAAAATGAACAAAAAAAGCACGAGTACCAAAAGAGACATTAGAAGCTAAACTAAAAATAAACACAACACTATTAGACATGGACATAAATACCCTGTCACACAAAATCACAAAAAAGTATCCAAACAGCTACAAAAAAGGTATGTACTCAATATTTTTTTCTTTAAACTTTACTACTAATTACAAGTATAATTTCCATCCATTAATTTACAATCTGAACAAACAATAATCAAACGCACAATGCACATATCAGGTGACATTTCCGCTTTCTGTACTGTTTGCAGCTAAGTTTCTTAAGATAATTACTGGTCCTGTCTACTGCGACAATTATCATAAAGTTTATTTGTGCTTGTCACACACAAAATTACTTTTATACATTAAAATATATGCGTGATATAGTGACATAGTAAATGTATTTTATTTATTTTATAATCAACTATCACATAATAACAGCCACCCACCACCATTCAATTTCTAACTTTTCATATCCAATATATTGTAAAATGTTACAATATTAAAAATGTATGGAATTTCCGTCAAATACATGAAAATATCTATTTATTGAAATTGCACGAGCGCATTCGCTACAATCTTGTAATTGCATTCGGTGTTGCTATTAGTGTCAACTTCTAGGAGAAGTGTAGACTTTTTATTAAAAAGAAAATTGTTAAAAGTTAATATACGTAGTGTATGAAGGATTCCAAGAATAACATTTTTAGCACAATCAACACAATCTATTAGTTCTTATTGAAAATGTTTTAGAACTTATAAGCGCGAAAAGTTTAATTGGATCATTTATAAGTGAGATTCTAAATCATAAAACTTATATTAAACTAGTGCAAGACATATTTAGTTTCATCAATTATTCGCATATGAAAGAAAATTATTTTAAAGATTTATTTAATCCGTTTTGTATGAATTCACAAATCTTAAAAAAATAACGAACCGTAAAATAATATTATAACAACAAAGCGTGTGTCTACAAAAGAACAAAAAATCATTAATGATATAGTAATTGAAGTGAATTCTTTGAAAAATATTTTGTATAATGAAGGATTCTTAAAAAATATATATCTAAATATCTGTAAAATTGTAATTGAATTAATATAACTTTTATATTATAAACACGTTTCATTTTTAATAATATTAGTTAGCAAATTCTTGAGATAACGTTTTAAATAATGTTATGGATCATGTTACAAAAATAACGCCAGTTCTAAATCAAACAAACTACAGGGTCCATTATGAAAGTAATGCAAATTTTCTATTAAAAATAGATTTATTGATCGTACTGATACAAACGCTTAAAATTCTTTAAAATACTCTCCTCCTGCATCAATACGCTTTTGCCTGGCACCCTAAAACTCCTCGACAGAAATGCTTTTGGATGTTTTCCACGGACTCCCAATGATTACTTTCAGCTCTCTCTTCAGTCGGGGAAACAAAAAAAGTCGCATAGAGCCAAGTCGGGACTGTAAAGAGCTGGGGGACCACCAAGAAGTTACTTTGGACTAAGAAGTTAGTAACGATGACGGCCGTTTGACTGGGGGCATTGTCATAGTGGAACTTGACCGTGTCTTTGATGTCAGTCCTCACGCGCGCAATCCGGCGTTTCTATCTTTTGAGCACTTTGAGGTAAAAGGTTGAGTTGACAGTTTCTCTTTGCGGCACAAACTCAAAATGAACGTCAAAGAAGATAATGAGCAACGTTTTGATGCAAAACTTGCTCATTCGCGATTTCTTGAGACTACCTGCTGGAGGATGATTTTGTGTACTACAGCTCTGTCTTCGTCTCTGGTTACAACAGAGGTTAGAAAGTCCCGCTCAATTTAAGTCAAAGTTCCTGACATATATTACTGATGTTTTCTAATTTTTTTCTACCATTCTTTCACGCTTTGCGTTCTACTAGAGGGTGTTCTGCATTATAATGTGTTTCTTCCTAACAGAATATCCATCTTTCTTCTTCCTTGATTTTTTAAGTTTTGTTTATCTAGATTGGTTACCTAAACCGGTTCTTTGCGGCTAAGTTGTCCAAACTTTTATTCTGTTATAGCTCATCATGAAGATACGTGAGGTCTTGTGATGTAGAAATTTGCTAAAATTTGCAGTTCTTCCTTTTTTTCTGAAAAGATGGCATATGCTAAAAGCACGTATGTTGCTTTTTTCTTAATTTTATCAGCAAAGCATTGGTGTAATCATTTTTCTTGTTTAATTTACACGCTTCTTTACCGTTCATTCCTTGTCATTATCCGACTAGTCAAAATATTTTTTTGTCGGTTCTGGAAAAGATTAACGCAATTTTGATTTTGATTTTCTAATCTAACGCGTTTTTGGTCCAACCACCAGCAACCATTTCTTGATAAGAAAACAATGCGCCAAAACAGTTTTTGTAGTTTTCAAAACTAAAGGTTGAGTTTTGGAATGACAAAAAAATGTATTATGCCGGAAAGAATCTATCATGTTTTTTATGCAAAGAACTTGTAAATATCAACAGAAATTATCCTAAATTATTGAAAAAATTCTCTGTCAATTGTATTTGGAATTTTCGGTTGGCAGAATTTGATTTGTAGAGTAGAGGTCACCAGTTTGGTTGGTTGCAACTTTTTTAACATCTTTAATCAAATATGAAGAATTAGATTTAAAAATATCCGCATCTGGCGCCTTTTTTGTACTAAAATGTCTAACAAAACCCTTTCGTCAGTTTATTAATTTTGAGACTAAATATTGCATCAAAATATTTTTTTTTTGACTGCATCATCTCCCTAAAACTAAGCTCTAATATTCTGGCAACTTTGCAAAAAAAATGCGTTCAATTTGATTCTAAAAATGTAAATTAATAAAAAGTCTTAAAAAAACTTGATGACATGTACAATTTATGGTAACCGCCATAAAGTCCTGCCCTATTTTTTTTTTCTTTATAGCTAGGGCTTAAGCCTGCTGCTCAGTGAAGGAGGATTGCCAGCTCTGAGCTTATCTTTTGGGCGGTCGTCCTGGAGGTCTTCCTTTTTTGCAAATGTGGGCCAGTAGGTTCTCTCCTATCTTTTCCATGTGGTTGATCTATTCCTTTCTGCGTGTTTTTTCCCATTTTACTACGTCCTGGATGTCAAAGCTTTCTCTGATGTCCTTGCTTCTCTTGCAGCCTCGCAGAGTTACTCCTGTTATAGATCGTAGCACCTTCATCTCCACCGCCCTGAGTGCTTCCGCTCTGGTTTTTGTGGCGTACGTGAGTATGAGGCGTACGACTACTTTATAAATTCTAGTCTTGCATTCGGTTTGCATGTGTTTGTTGCCATATATATATATATATATATATATATATATATATATATATATATATATATATATATATATGAGTTGCCTCTGTCGCTCGCTCTTGAGTTTCTTTATTTAAGTCACGGCTGCTCAATATTAGTGCACTCAGGTATTTAAAAAACATTATTTGCTCCACCATTTTTCTTTCTATTTCTAGTTTGCATCGGATTGGGGTTTTGCTTATTACTATTGTTTTTGTTTTGTCTACAGCTATTTCTATGTTATAGGTTTTTCCGGTCAAGTTAAGTTGGTAGAGTAGCCGCTGCAGGTCGTCTTCGTTGTCGGCAAGTAGTGCAGCGTCGTCCGCAAAGCAGATGATAGTGATATTATTTTTGCCCAGCGTATATTCCTTTTTGTATCTGACTGCCTCTATTAGTTTATTTATTATAATGTTGAATAGGAAGGGACTAATGCAGTCTCCTTAAATTATACCTTTTTTGATTTCTATTGGTTCTGTTGTTCCATTGGGTGTAACAATTTGTGTAGTACTACCCGTGTTGATATCGTCAATTACGTCAATGATTGTGTAAGGTATTTGGTTGTTTTCTAGAATTTGTATTACGTCACCTTTTCGTACTCAAATTCAATTGTTTTTTCAACCAGCTGTCACAGCATAAATATTGCATTGGTTGTGCTTTTATTTTTTCTAAATTCCTGCTGTTCTTTTGCAGTAAGTATCCTTTTCTTTAGCTCAATTTTTATTAGAGAAGTGAACAGTTAGCTACATCGTTTATTAGAGTTATTCCCAGATAGTTGTCTACATTGTTTATACTGCTTTTTTATGTATTGGGATAGTTAAGTTGTGCTTTCAGTCGCTTGGGACTTTTGTTTCTTTCATTACTTTGTTGAACAAGTCATGTATATGTGTTTTTAGACTATCTTCTTCGTACTTAATAAGATCATTATAAACGCCATCTTGGCTTGCAACTTTGCGATTTTTCAAGTTTTTGATAGCTTTTTTACGTCTTCTGCCAAGAATGTGGTATACCCTTTATTTCTTGCTGATGTGGGTTTGCGCATCTGCAGGCGCTGCGTATAATGCTTTGAAGCTTTCGTAGCATTTGTAGTCTTTTATTGTGTTTGTGGTCGTGTATTCATTTACTTCCCATTTTTGGTTTTTGATCATACATACATATCGTGTTCTAGGTCTTTTGTATATTTTCTCCAAAAGCTGTTTGCTGTTTGTTTTGTTTCTCATTATGACGTGTTTTGCGTAGTTTTCAGGTGTTGGTGAGGACTTATATGTCACGAACACTTTTTTCTTTTTTGCTGCTAGTTTTTTAACCTTCTCGCAAAACTATGGGGTTTTGCTTTTAGTCTTAATATTGGATGTCTTCCTTGTTCCAAGTGCGTCGTTTGCTGCCGACGTTTTTTTCCAAGTTGTGTCAGTCGATGTTTTTGGTGTTATTTTTCCGGCGGTGAGCTTCTCTTCTAGTCTTATTTTATACACGCTCTGGGTGCTAGGTGTTGTTATACTTTTAATGTTGAGTTTTTGTTTGTATGTTGGTGTCACTTTTTTGGTCTTATGCTTAGTTGCATTTTGCGCAAGACCAGCCTGTGATCCGATTCTATATTTGCCGAGGTAAGTGTTCTTACGTCTAAAATTTGCCTCGGGTTAATGATATAGTCGATCATTGAGTGTTGTCACTTTGTGATGGTTCAAGTTATGTTTTGTTGCAGGAGGTGACCAAAAAGGTGTTATTAATTCTTAACTCATTGAGTGCGCAAAACTTTTTTAGGTCCTCCCAGCTTTCGTTAAGTGCTGCCTCGTTAAATACCTGTTTAATTCCTCTTATGAGCTGATCCTCTATTTTTACGTTTAGATTGCTTAGCAGGATGATTTTGTCTTGGGGTAGTATGGTGTTGAGTATTGTTTGGAGGTTTGTGTAAAACTTTTTCTTTTTGGTTTTAGGTTTGTTTGTGTCAGGTGCATATACTGATATAATATTTAATTTAGTATTATTATAGGTGCAGTATTCTTTCGTTTGTGTCGAAGATGTTATTTGCAAATCTTTGGTGTATTAGCAGTCCTGTACCTGCATGCGTTTTCTTGAACTTGTCAACTCCACTGTATACATAAACGTAGTTGCTCCTCGTTGTTGTACCGCACCCTTTATGTTTTGTTTTACTTAGTGCACATATGTCGATTTTGTGTTTTTCTATCTCCAGAATAATTTTTTCTTCCTTCTTTTTTTATGCGAGAATGTTTCATGTGGCATATCGTAGTTTATCCATGGTCGTTGTCCGTTTCTTTGCTTGTGTCGTCGTTTTGGAGTCCGTCCTGTGCTTTCTTTGAGCACTTTGTCTTTTTTAATGGTAGGTAGGTTGCTAGTCTTATCTACCAACCCTCCTTCTTAATCTGGGCTTGGGACCGGCAGTAACACCTTGTGCTCTACTCAATTCACCTATCAGATGCTCCAGCCCTACTACATTTTTAAAAACTTCTGGTGAAATGTTAAATATTGTCAGTTAAATGTAATGCTTTATTAACGTACTTTTACAATTTTAACCCTCTACTTTAATTAGTGATATCCAGACAGACATTGTTAGATTTCAACTACACTAGATTTGTAAAGCCGAGCGGTAATCAAATTCTTCACATTAGAAGGTCTTACTCCTTATCAAATTAAATAAAGATTAAATGGCGTATACGGTGACGATTTACTTTCATACACCACCGTGAAAGAATGGGCCAAAAGGTTTAAGACTCATACTTTAGAAGATGACGTTCTGGTCAACAAGTTGAAGTGATCACAAAAGAATCAATTGCTTTTATTGAAGAACTGGTTCAAAGTAATCGCCAACTAGAGGTAAAAAATAATCAACAAACTCAAGGTACGTTAATTTCCCAAATACTCCATGACCATTTGGGTATGAATATAGTGAGTGCAAGATGGGTCCCAAAACAGCATCGAGTTGATTGTGTTTGATCTTTTTTGAAGCTTTATAAAACCACCAGAAAAAAATCTGGAATCTATTGTTAAGGATAATAAAACTATAATCTTGTATCATGATTTGCTGCCAAAAAAGAATCCATGGAATGGCGGCGTGCAAATGAACCACTACCAAAAAAAGCCAGGATATCCTCTTTGACCAAAAAGATCATGATCACAATCTTTTGAAACTGTGAAAACATTTTGATGATTGACTTTAAAAAAATAAATACAACAGTGAATGCGCTTCTTATGCTACCTTGTTACATAGGTTGAAGAAAAATAATTAGACAAAGAGTCTAGAAAAATTAACAAAAAGTGTTAGGTTGTTGCACGACAACGCACCTATGCACACCGCTGAAATTGCTCAACTTGACATAAAGCTTTCAACAAATTCCCAATCAAATCATCTCCTACAATCCAGACTTGGCGCTTAGCATTTACCTGTTTTCAAAATTAAAAACTGCGTTTTTCAAAGTTTTTTGTTTTTTTGGCAATTTGCTCATGGAGCCCAAGTTTTATACTTTTCTGCATTTCTTTAAACCGGTCAGAACAAATGCGATTTTATAGAGAAAAAATGATTATTTGTTTTGCACGTAATTTGATTACTTTTTTTTAATTTTTGACCAAAACATTTATTTTTTAATCTGTAAAAAGCGCTTGCATAATATTTTGTGCTTACCCACTTTCTACAATTAGAATAAAATTCATTTCATTATAGTACTGGTATTCAATATTTTATAATATCAAAAGATATGTAAATTACCATAACGTGTAACTATACAAATAGAGTATGCAACACTGTTTTAACACTTTTCATGTTGATAAATTGGCAAAGAAAGTATAATATTTTAAAAATTATTATTTTAATTCTTGTTACAATTTCTATATATACATTATTGTACTGGTTTAATGCTGTAACGTTTTAATTCGATTCCATCATAAACGGATTGTAGTATATGAAAGCTCTCATCAAATATTTAATTTTGCTTTATCCCTGAAATCATATTATTTTGTTTGTTTATAATATTTTTCATATTTGCAAGCCCTTTAAAAACTACAATTTCAATAAATATATTTATATTTCAACACGAAAAAAAAAAATTATCGTTAACAGTTAATTAGTGTTTAACAAAGCAACTTATTTATTAAAATTTATATTTTCTTTCTAAATTTTGTATATTAAATATTCATCACATTATATGTTATTAGAAGGTTTTGATTGTTTTGTTTTTTTCTAGTTCAGTTTTTTTTCTCTTACGAAACTTCACTATAAATAATGACTTTGTACAAAAAATATTTTTTTTACTGTACCATTCTATCTTTTTTAATTATTTCTGTCAGCTTAACTGTTTCAGCGTCAAGTTTGTTTGTCAATTGAATGTCATTATTTATTAAAATATTTAAATCTAAAATTTTGCAAAAATGTGCCCAGTTAGCGTTTTTGTAGTTGTATACTGTTCTCATCGTATGTGAAATAGCTGGGAGCAGTCTACATTTTTAATTGTTGTGGGTATTGTGCCATTAAACGGAATAATAATGATTTATGAAACAAAACAGTAAATTATTAAGGTTTCATGTGATCTTTTTTTCTAATGTCTATTGTACCTTATGTAATAAACGTGTTGATGGCGAGTTGAGTTGTGATTAGCATGTATGAATGGTACACAGTTTTAGACAAGATAGGCTTCGCCTCCTGTTCCGTCAGCTCAGTCATTTCTGGCGCAAGAGTATCCAAAAATTTTAAATTTGTGAGGGGTTTTCAACTATATTTTGCATATAGTCAGAATATCTATCTCTTTCTTGTCAAAAATTCTATAAGAATTGTTTTGTTTTCATTCTAAGTAATTTGCATACAGGGTTCAACTTAATTTTTTTTTTAAATTTATTGCATTAAATTTGTTTTGTAACTAAAAGTTATTGCTGGACTCTGTACGGTTAACATTAAGATGTGTTGGGTTTGGTATTACCCAAGTGGGCAAGTGGCGTGTTGAATCCGGAAAAAATGTTATTCAATAGATCGTAAGTTGGTCCACCGTGGCTCAAGAAATTCTCTTTTATTTGCTGTGTTGATTTTTCTAGCTTTTCTAAGTTGTGGCTGTGTATGGTTCTACTTCTTCTGGGCATTTTTTTTTCAGATATGCTGAGCATTGGCTATAGTTAGCGGGATGTTTTCTGCTACAGTTGGCACATGTCGGTTTCACGTCGATCGTTTTGTTGCATTCTTGTGTCCAATGATTTTGTGCACATTTGATGTATTTTGGTGTCATATTGCAGTTTGACGTTAAGTGACCTCAATGTTTGTCAACGTCTACATTTAGTAATTTCTTGAGTGCTTACATACTTTTTCTACTGTGCGTGTGAAGAAAGTATTTACAGGTAATATAAAACCTTTTAGTCCAGTCAAATATGCTCAAATAATGATCTCACCGCTAAAAAATTTCAAAAGCTTTAAAACTTAGTACACTGATTTATAGGTACCTAATGAAGAATATACTAAGTTCTGACAAATATGACAAGAACTTTAGCGGTAATGACCAAAAACAGAGCACTTTTTTCGGTTTTTTGTTAATATCTCAAGAACTGCAGATACGAGGTAAAAATTGACTATATACATAATAAAAACTGATAAAATTTTTAATAAAAATGATTTTGTTGTATTCTCAGCGGTTTGCGAAAAAAAGTTTATTGTATTGTTACGAGCTAAGAAGCCAATGTCTTTTGTTTGGTTCTCCGTTCATTTTGACTATCCTTTCCCTCTCCCCCAACTACCAGCCCATTCTTCCACATAGCGTTTACGAAACGCGTAGCATACGCGTCAAATTGTAGTGTTAGTGCGGTCTCTCTTTTACCTACTTTGTTCATGGAAAAATATGGTAATCAATCCTTTAACGATGTTTCTAAAGATAGCTATCAATATGCAGAGTATTGAGGACTTAATCAACTACTTATAACATAAGCTTACTCTTTATCCTTTATCTTTATTTGAGAAAACTGGAATGCAAAAACAAACAAATCCGCCTTATACGATACTTTTCTTGTACTACAAGAAGAAGTCAATCTTCTCGATTTTGACATCGTTTCGGATGGAGGATTACTGTTACACAAGATGGTGTGTCCCAAAAATTCTCAATTTCAACAAAAAACTGCATACTTCTTGTGCATGCATTTAACGGATGTGATACGACTTCCGCTGCATATTAAAAAAAGAAACTTTCTGTTTCAATTTGTTTAAAAAACAAGGTACACTGCAAAATATTACTGATGTAATAAAGCTGAAGCTGGAAACAAAATATCCCTGGCATGGTACAATGCACATCACAATCAAACTTTTCTTAACATGCATTGTTACAAGGCTTTTACCAAATCAGTTTTGAATGCTAAACCAGATTTCTCTGCGCTGTCGCTCACAGAAGGAGCAGCAATGCAGCATGCTTTTTGTGTATACCACCAAATCCAAGTTGGGCTAGGAAATGAACTTCCTCCAGAAAAGTGGGGTTGAAAGTTTAAACCAGCCGGTTAATCCCAGTAAGTACAGAAAACGCAGCAGAACCTGAGGCTGTCCTCAATCTAATTTCTTGCAAATGTATACCCCCCCCCCCCCTCCCCCCAATGATCCAAATGTATAGGCAAAACATTGTCAAAATTGATTTACAAGTATCTAACAAATGATGGTAAAAAATACACTTTTTTTTTGCATTGGCATCTTCAATAAATTACATATTGTGCCGTGCTAATTTTTATTTTAAAAATTTGAATTAAAATTGCAATCATTAGCGCTTTATAACTCTGTAACGCTAAGATTAGTAGAAAAATGTAAATGATCATTTTTATCAGCTTTCATTATGTTTATAGTTAACTTTTACCTCCGACCTACAATTCTTGAGATATTATCAAAAACCAAACAAAGTGCCTTGTTTTTGGTGATTGCCGCTAAAGCTCGTGTCGTATTTGTCAGGATTTTTAGTATATCTTTCACTAAGTACCTATAAATTAGTATAAAATGTTTCAAAACTTTTAGATTTTTTCAAAAGTGAAAAGCTACTTTGATTGGACTATTTAGTTGCACAGATATTTTTAGTTTGAAGTTCTTTTTGTACGCATTAAAAAACTTCAACAATTTTTTCCGCATTCATATCTTTAGCAAACCTTTTAGCAACAAAAGAATGAGTTTTATTCTCTTTATTAGAATAACCATACAATGGTTTTCCTTCATATAGTTCCAGTTTTTATTGCTAGTTGTTTGAATGAGTGTAAAGTTTTTGGTGTTTTATTAAATTAAAATCTTGAGTTAAATCACTTTTTGTTATTTATCAAATTTTTATGCAAAGTATTTCCTTTGATAATGATAGGAGGAATGTTTGTTTTGGATTTTTGGGTGTCAAATTAGAGTTAACGGTAGTCTGTGCTGTGTTTTCTTTTTCTATTTGTTGTATTTTCGTAATTGATGTTGAAGAACTTTGTATCAGTTTTTTGTTGGAATAGTTGCAGTAATTTTGGATAAGTCGTTGCTGTGAGTAAAATCCGCACTCTGAGGTGTTCCATAAAAATCCGCACTCTTGTTCGGCATTTAGTTATTAGTATTTTTTGTTCTATGATTGTTTAATCAATTTTGTTTGATTTATTTATTTGCTGCGTTACGTCTGAGACAACATCGACCTCTCCCTTACTCTCCCTGGAGTGTTGGCCTTTTCGTGGATTTTATATATTTGCGTGCTCAGTAAAGTCGGTAATATTGTTGGTGCTTTTAATTTCATCCATATAAACAAAAATAATAAGAGACAAGCTGGGCCTGTCCCTTGAATTAATTTATTTTATTGCAATTAATGCAGCTAATAATGAAAATTATATTTAAAATAAAAGGTTTATTTTAAATGCGAGCTTTAGTAGTCCGGCTATACCGTAAACGTCCGCACTGTATCGAGCGCATCTCGAGTCTTCAGTTGACTTGTTAACAGATTAAAAGCCATGAATTTGTTTTTCAATCAATGTTTATTTTATTAAAAGACATTATATTTGTTTTACACATAAAGCAGTAGTTTATATAAATATAAGCTAAGAATTGTTAAAACTATGTATTTCTTTAAACATACAAAAATTTGGTATATGTAATTTTTTTTTTCAATTAAAAAAATTTGATATTTAGTATTACTTAATTGTTACAACAACATAAAAATACCTCTGAGTTTTAACGAGTGAGACCTCACATTGAATAGAGTCTCGGGAAATAATAAATTTGTATGTATATAATAGGTAAAATTCCCAGCAAGCCTTGTACTAAAAGTAAACTTTGAAAATGTTTAAAAGAAAGGTACTTACGTATAAACGCTGAGTTTTATTAACACGTTTTGTATAGTAGTCTTTATAGAGAAGAATGTATGTGTTTAAATCTTGTGTAAACAGCAAGTTGCGGGAATTAAATTACTTATTGCTGTATTCAATAAAGAGCTTACAACAGGTGATTCAGTTTACGCTTCCACATAAATGTTATGGAATAAAGTTCTACGAATATATGTGCACGTGTGTGGTTATTGATTAATTGCAGGTGTGTTACATGTTATGAAAGACTATTGTATTATTTAAGCTTAGTTTGTAGTTTCTACATTATATAATGTAAAAATCTTATGTTTAGCAGCTCAGTTGTAATAAAAGTATTCAACCAGAATAAAATCAATTCCCAAAAGTAGCACAATGGCAGGATTGTGTTTAAGTGAATTAATTAAATTAAAGAAATTGTTCGAATCTTTGTGTTTCAACATATTAATTGTGGAGAACCTCTACGTATACACTACAGTTTCTGTGGTTCATGTGCGGTATCTATTCCATCAGATTTTTGTAAATTGCATATTGAAGCCCCGTATAATAATTTGCAGTGGGTTACCGTATACCGTATTTTTCTTTTAGTTAATGCCAAGTTTCTAAGTTTAGACATAAGTTATTAGTGCAGATACTGTTTTTCTACCTTTTTGTCTGTTGATTTTCATTACCACAATATGCTTTAACCACACTCCCAAACACTTTACAGCATTTTTTGTTTTAAACTGTGTGTTGTCTGTTTTTTTCACTCGGTTTATTGCATCAATGAGATCCTTTTCTATCCTGGCCCATATTATTATAGCCGTGTCGTCCGCAAAGCATATTACTTTGATGACAGTTAGTAGTCTTATTTCTAGTGTATCATTATAACATAAATTTACAAAATTGAGCTAAGCACTAACATAATTTCTCTACTCTCTCCTACGTAAAGTTTCCTGTCCTTTAAGTAGTTTGCTTAGACCTTTTTTATGTGTTTGCTAATATTTTTTCTATTTGGCATCTCCAAAAGCTCTTTCCTTAGCACAATATTAAGAACGTTCTTGATATCTACTATTACTAGTAGGCAGTATCTTTCATTTTGTGTTGCATAGAATTTTGCTTCTTTGGCCATTTTCTTCCAATATAGATTACTATAGAATTATGCAAAGATAGTGTATGGTTATTACTACTGTTTTGATTATTTTCGTAGAAATGTAGTCCAGACCAGGTGCTTTGTTATTCTTTGTTTTTCACTTCCATCGTAAAAAGGTTTGTCTCCTCTACTTTATTGTCCACTGCTCTAGTGATTTAGTGTGTGAGAAATAATTTTTTCGTTGATGCTTGTTGTAGCTCAGACCAGGTAGTTTTGTAAAGTATACTTTTTTGGTGACAATTTTGTACCTCAAACAATACGTGTATTGTTCTATTTCTTCACAAACTTTTTCTCAAACTTTTGTTGCTTTTAATATTTGTGTTTTTTAGTTATTACATAGTGACGTGATTCATAAAAATTGGCTTAAACTCTTTTCTTTGTTTAATTTTAGTGAATTTATTAAGTTCTTTGACGTCAAAATATATGTTGTAGTTTAACGTCATGTTTTCTTCTTCTGCTCTCCATTTCTAATTTTTTTGCTTATTTTTCTGAACATACAATAATATTAATATGGGAATTTGTTCTTCCTTTTTGCCGTCATTAATGACAATTAATGGTTTTTCTCAGATATCCATTCTTAAAGCAGCACTCTTTTTTTAATCTTTTGTTTCCCTTCCATAGTATTGCTTTTGAATTGAATTAATTAATTAAGTTTTTTCCAAAGTTATGCAAATATACTTCGTATTCTTTAATCATTTTGTTTGAAGACCAGTAGCAAGCATATATGACTATGCCCTTTAATTTTACCCACGCAAATTTTTTGTTGCTTTGCTCCTACTTTGTTGTTAAAAAGTTTCTATTGTAAATTTTTATTGCCTCATAGCAGTTGCTACCTGTTGCCCAAAAATTGCTTAATTGTCTGATATACAACACAAACAACGACTTAATTTTCTATGGCCGTTTAGTAGTAGTAGTAAACTCAATGTTTTCCCTTTTCTAATATAACTTTAATGTATTTTTATTAACGACCTCGCTAGATTAATTAATTCTTTAACTGCTTTTTTGTTGCTTGGGCGTATCAATTTGATTACCTGATGGCATTCTTTACCGCACTTATAGCAATATGTTTTGTTATCGCACTCTTTAAGAATGTGGCTTTGAATCCACATTTGTGACACAACTTTTTTTCTTCTTACTAGTGCAGTTTTTTGCTTCATGACAAAAATTGAGACGATTGTAGCATCTAGTTGGTGTTAAAAAAAATTTTACACACACCTAGACCATCACATTCTGATGATATAAGTAACTGCTTCATAGTTTGGTAACGTGACTACGGAATGCTTTTGTTGGTATTTATTGTTTTTTGTTGATATTTTGACATATCCTCTTTCTGTTTCTTTTCTTTTTGTGATTTGCTTTTTCTTATCTAATTTTTGTTTTGTTTTGTGCATGTCCAGTATTAGGAATGACCGCTTTTCTGTAATTTTTTCTGTCTTAGTTTTGTTTTATATGAAAAGCCCCCTCTCAAAAGAGACAGCTACAAGGAGGTTGCTTAACCGCATCTTCATGTGATGGTCAGTCTTGATGAAAAATGTTCTAACCTGGAAGCTGGATAATACTTTATCTACCCTAAGCAAAATACCTTCCACCTGCAGTGAGCAGTTGATCAAGAAGCAAGCGTCCAAGATAAATAAAAACGCGCGTTAAGAAACATGCTCGGCATGAGTGCCAGAGAATCATGCAGAAAATTATTTCAACAACATAATTTTTTAACAGTTGTTGCAATATACATTGAAGAATGCTTGCTGTTTCTTTGGAAACACCCTTATTATTTTAACAATCATATCTTTAATCACAACTACAGTACTAGGCATAAGCAAAATTATATGTTTTCCAGGCATAATTTATCATTTTTTGAAAAAAGTGCCAAATATATGTATCTTAAATTTCATAATAAGCTTCCGTCTGCCATAAAAAACATCTCTAACTACAAATTGTATAAAAAAAAAATTCGTAAATTATTATGTATTCTGTGGGAGAATATCTTTTGCACAAAGTATAGTTCATGTGTATTGTATATACTAGGTTTAGACACTGTTTTATATTTGTTGTACGCTTTATGTATTTGCAGCTTTGTATAAAATAAAGAATGTTAAATTAAATTAAATTAAATTAAATTAAAAAATTAAATTAAGCTTGAGCTGTTCATAAAATGGCTCGTGGAAGGTCAGTTTAAAAGGTCAATCCTTTGAAGTCAAATTCAATCAAATACGGCTTGACTCTGATAATGCAGATGATTGTCGGGCAACTTACCAAGCCCACTCCATCATCATTAGACGCAACTGCCTCTTGTTGGTTAATCAAGGGGCCCTGTTGGCAAAGCAAGGGGTCCTGATGGAAAAGCAAGTGGTAATCCCGCCCAAGGTCTCCCTCAAAAGACTTGCCGGCAACCAAGTCAAGTCCAACACCGCCTCTTCTGAGTAGGTGGTTCAGGAGAATAATAACGATACTGACCGGTATGAAACCCCCTAGAGGAAGAATTTATTGTCATGAAAAAAAAGCCAAAAAAACTGAGGAAGGCAGCGATTGAGCAGTTTTTATTTTCTACTTTTAGGCCATCAGTCGGCCTTTCAAGTAAAGTGCTTTCAGCACCACCAGGACAACCAGCCAGCAAGGCCAAAGAGTCCTTGACTTGGCTAGCCCCAAAGGCGCAGTCGGCAAACTCTGAGGTTTGACGGTATTACGCATGCACTTTCTAATGCATGCATACATTTTTGTAGTGATAGAGTACTATAAGGTAAACAATATCTTTTACTTTACCTATTAAAATGGGGGAAGAAAAAATCCGTAAGTTCGTGAATGTGCCCGACTGTATCACCGCTGATGTAGTACAGACTAAATTTATTGCTCAATGATACACTCGCATGAAAAGAAACAGGAAAACCTTCCGATTGCTGTACGTGCAGCTTTCCCTGAAAGCAAAAAAACGAGAAATTCTGAGAAGTGCAGGTTTTGCGTTGCCGTCGAGCATAAGCAAAAGACCGCTGATATAACACAATGCTACAGTTGCCAACGATATGATCATATGGCATCTCGGTGCAACCATATGTGTGCGGGAGCTCCACGTAGAAACTTACTCAAAAGTCCGACCATGTAGCCAAATGCGCCGCGTGCGGTGGGCCGCACATTGCTAGTTATAAAGCTTGCCTAGTTTATCACAAACTGAACAACAGCAGACTTGAGCTCCTCCAAAAGAGCATACAAATGGTTAAACATATCAGACAAGTGCTCGATAATTTGAATCTCAGACATGAACGTGGTTAGTCGGTAAGCGCTCGTGATTGTAAAACCAACTCTTTGCAATATCTTAAGGCACAACAATAATTAATATTTTATTTATTTTAAAAGTTTCTAAAATTTACAGTTTTTTTCATTTTTTGATTAATGCTGTTTTGTTCAGGTTGCTAACTCTTGCGTTACACTAATAAATAAATATAAATATTTAATTTTCTTGCAAAAATATTATTTAATGTGCTTACTCAAAATTCTATTTCACAATACTTCAAAAGTAATATATTTTTGTAGATAACACAACTTTAAATATAAAAAAAAATACAAACTCAATCCAACAATCAGTCAGTTCTTATTTGTGAGATTTGTTTTTAATTGTAAATGTTTGTTAATCTTCGTCCAGAGTGTTTAGTAATTGCCAAAACTTCCAGATTGTTATTACAGTTTAATATTAATTTCATCTCTTGCTGTTTATGAGAATTCTGTTTGCTTAGTCAGCTCATGTTATGCCTGTTAAGTAAATTACATTCAATATAAAATTGTAGTTGAACCAGACACTAGGCTCTACAATGTTTACTGCGTTTTTATTTTTTTATTAACCATTTTGAATGTATACATTGTGTATGTAAGTACATATTCAAAAAATAAAAGGGTGCGTCAAAATCGTATTAAAAAAAAAAGATCTGTTAATTAACATTTTAATATTAAACGCTAAATTATCATAAAAACTGATTTATTTTTGCGTTTTTATCAGAATTACTTTAATCAGTTTTATAATAAAAAAATTTAATTTTTTTATATTATAATGTGTAACTGTGCTTTGTTTCCTTACTAAGAAAATAGGTTTGCAACATATTTGTTAATGTTCATAAAGGGTAGTTTTGTCACATGAGAAATGAAGTCGTCAGATAATGACCCAAGATCATAGTTGAGACAAAGATTTTATTATATAATTTTGGTTGAGAGTAAATTAAGGGTATTGTATGACGATTATTTCGCAGATTAATACACTCGGTTTTATCTTGACTTTCCGAAAGGGAGACGTCTTTCTTGAGAAGAATGACTGTGTGGTCCTTGTAGATTATCACATAATAGAGATGCGGCGTTTTCAACGTCAACCTTAATTTACGCATTGCTGTTTTATCTTTGCCACAACTATCCTGCCGAGTCGACTATTCGACGTTTGGTGGCCAAATTTACGACATCCGGTTTGATTAATAAACAGTCAACACCCGTACGTCACCGAAACGCAAGTTCTGCTGAAAACAATGCAGCTGTGCGTGAGATTGTACGGGAAACCTAAAGCAGTAAATTTTTTGTTGTTCACAAGAACTTGGCCTATCTGCAACTTTAATTTGGCAAACTTGAGTCTGCACTCGTATAAAATCCAACTGACACAATAACTTAAAGTAAACAACTATAGACAAAGCCGCGTGTTTGCTGTTTGGACTCTAGAGCAGTTGAAAGTTGACAGAAATTTTGCTAAAAAAAATATTTTTAGCATTGAGTCATATTTTTGGTTTTGAAACAATACTAATCCACACAAAATACATTTCAAGAAAGTCACTGTTTGTGCAGATTTTGCTCTAGCGGAGTCATCAGTCCATACTACATACAAAATAAAACTGAGATTGCCATAACCGTCAATTTCTTGTTGCCTAAACTGGACAATATGGACACGGACAAAATGTTGTTCTAACAGGACGGCGCTACATGCCAAACAGCGTTTCTACGATAGATATTCTGCACGGGCAATTTGAGAGCATAGTTATCTCGCACGGCAGCAACGTGAACTGGCCATCAAGATTGTGCAATTTAACGCTTTTAAATTTTTTCTCTTTTCTTAAATCACAGCAAACAACCTGCAAACAATTAATGCCGTCAAAGTCAACATAACAAACGCCATCTAGACAATTTAGCCAATTTATGCGACAACGTAATCAAAAATACGTGCCACAAAGCAAAGCCGCGGCCGACATTCCATACTTAATGCCATAAAATATATTTTTTTTTAAATTGTGTATATATCTCACATACACTTGTTTTATTTGTATTTAAAAACTAAACGTCCATATTGGAAAACCCATCAGATAAAAAAAGCTGTGTCAGTGATAATTGATAGAATCACGAAGACTTTTTTACAATGATGCCAGAACTAGACGCTACAAGACATCCAATGTACTTTATATTCATTATTTATCAAACCTAACAAATGATAATAATAGAATTAGTGGTGCAAAGTAGTTGTAGCTCCATCATGTTGCTTTAACCAAAGAAACCTTTGATAAAACTTTAGTATCACAACTGGTAACCAAATTGAAATGTCTAAAAAGGTAGACAATCAAATATAAATAATTAATAAAATTTAAAATCAGTTACTCCCAATCTAACTCCAAACCGGCCAACCAAATACAAACAATTGTTTTGGATTTCACAAACTCTCATCAGTGCATTTTAGTGGTACGGCATCGCTTGATGGTGAAAGATAAATTTGAATAACTAATTTACGTGCTCATAACACAAGTTAGATAATAATTGATGCAAAGTAGTTGTAATTTTACCATGTTGCTACAATTGTCTGAATTTTGGTTGCCCACTTTGAAGTTCGATTGGGATTCAATAATTGATTTTAAACTTTTATTTTTTATTAAACTAATAAATGATGTTAAAAGGCTTTTACCAAAACCAAAACGCTGAAATCGGAAATCTATCTCTGTAGTAAAGGTAAAATGCAGCAATTGCAACGCGACACTACTCTAATACTAAACGTGATTGTAGATTATTTTTGAAAAATTTACTCTAGTTGGAAGTAAATCTATTATCATTCACAAAAAACTAGCACCAAATACTCTGGATTATAGCTGGTTCTAAACACGTTGTGAGTAACTGCATATCAAATGCTAAAAAAGACTTTGTGTTACTCTTTATGAAAGGTTATCTTAGAAACCAATAAAATATTGTTTGTAGCATACAATTGGGGGTGGTATATGTGAAGAAGATACAAGCTTTGACTTAACTTTAAACTTTAGTGTTAGCGTAGTTTGTCGAGAAAATTTTAACTTTTAGACTTATAAAGTTTCTATACTCTTGGCTAGTATAAAAAATTACATGTATACAACAAAAACTATAATTAATGCATTGGTTGTGTTCATTTCTAATTCCTCATCATCATTACTGATTTTTGGAAATTTGTATGATAAAAGTACCCATAATTTCATTTGTGGCAAATTTTTAAATTTATTTGTAAATTAGATTGTACAACAATCTACTGGTTTTTTGATTCATGTGAACTTATTGTAATGTTTAAAAAAAGTTAATAGTTGCACTTCACATGGCGCGGTAGTTGATATTTTAGATGATGTTGAGGAATGACAAATAAATTTATTGTTTTGGATTTTTATGCAAGGCAAAAATGATGATACGTACTTGTCGTTATTGGTTGCCAAATAAGAGTTTACTGGTATGATATACAAGGAAACAAATTATAAGGATCGGACACAACTAATGGTATTGTGAGAAGGAAAACTAAGCAATTTTTTATTATTTTGATATTGAAGTAATGCAACAACAATTCTGCAACAATAGAACGCTTTAAATTTTTTATGTAAATACTGCGATCATTGTTCTTTACGTAGACTTACTCTCCTACTTCAAAAGGTCTTCCTTTTGCATTTTCTTTAGATTTCTGTGCATATTTTTTTCTTTTTCTTTGGTGTTTTTGTCCTGAATCTGTTTAAACAAATGTAATAGTCTTTCTTTATGGTCATGAAGATATTAGTGATAGTAGTCTTCAGTGTAGAAATAGTCCATAGAGTCTTATATTATTATTATTATTATAAAGTTTCCTTAATTTCTCCGCACATTCTGCACATTTTCCTCTTTTTCTCATTTCTTTTTCCATACAAAATTTTGTCACTCGTTCTTCATTACCACATCTAAATCTTGCAATCATCTTTTTATCATTATCATCTTTACTATATCTATTGGTCTCTAGGTACATTGGCAGTTCATTTCCTATAATATATTCATAATTTGCGTTGTACCTAGACTTTTTTACTCGCATTCTCCTTTCTTGCCTTTGTATATCTCTATCTCTATTTCTATCTATAATTTTGTACCATGTCTCTCTCCCAGATTTTCTCATTTTTTCAATTTCTTAGCTAGCATACCCATTTCTATTGTAATAATTGTCTTTGATCTCTCTTAGCTTTCCATTTATTGCGTTCATTTTCTCTTTCATGCACTCTTGTAAGACTTTACATTCGTGTCTTTGTTTCATTCTTTTTTCATACTTTATTGCTCTTTTGTCTGCTTTTATTCTTAACTTATCATCTCCAATATTTTACAAGTATATTTCTGACCCATACAATATCATACTCCTAACTAAACTATCAAACTTAAGTCCTTTTAATAATAATAATAATAATATATTTGCATTTTGAGCCATCTTTTTGTGCTTGTTCTCGGTGTTATTCGTGCAAGAAACATATCCCAAATATTAAAAAAAAAATTACTTCTGTGATACCTTGCCCATTCCATTTTCAGTCCTCCACTTATTTTTCTCACTCCCCCCTTTCTGAACACTAATTTTTTGTTTTTTTCTACATTAACTTCTAAACTTTTTTTTCTACACTTTTCATTATCTTTTTCATTTCCATCGCTTTTTTTGCTAGTATTATTATGTCGTCTGCGCATGCTAGTGACCACACTTTTTCTCTACTAATTACTACCCTTCCTGCTTAAGCCAACTTTTTTTTTCTACATCTGCTATCTAGGTTGCAAACAAAGTAGGACTTAGTGGACAGCCCTGCTTTACTCCTTTCGTTGTCCAAAAGCTTTTACTCTCATGCACTTCCACAATTTCTTTCTATCCAGACTAACAAATGCCGCCTTTAGATCCAAGAATAACGCATTTATTTTTCCTCTTTTCTCTGTTATTTCTTTTTCCACAATATGGTGTAATAATATGGTACCTCTTTCTTTTTCATTTTTTGGTTCCACTTTTGTGTATAAACATATAAGACCTTCTCTTCACTGACTTGGAAACCATTCTCCATTCCATATTCTGTTTATTACCTCACTCAATTTCTCAATCATCTCTTCTCTACCATACAACCACGCTTCATTTTGTCTCCCATTCATACCTGGCCTTTTCCTTTTCTTTAATTTTTTTATCTTTTCCCATATTGCTTTCTTTGAAATTTCTTCCGCAATAAAGCGATGCGGTCAGATGATTTGACAACAATTTCTTATTAAAGATATTATTGCTAAATAGTGTTAAGTTAATTAAAATACGTCGTTTAAGCAAGGAGTGGTGGTTGGGAGGATTAGCGGTGCGTAAAAAAATCATTTATATAACTGTGTTCTACACAAGCCTAAAAATAATTTAATCATCTCCTGAGTTTTTGGTAATAGATATCTTTTTACAGCTTCAACTTTTCCAGGGTTAGGTTTTACACCATGTTCTGTTATTAAGTGCCCTAAATATGTTAGTTGCTTTTTCATAAAATTGCATTTTTTTAATTTAGCCTCTTCTAATCTTTTAAATATTTTTGTAGTTTGGTGATATGATCTTGTATATAATTAAATATATTATGATGTCGTCTAAATATACTAGACACGTATTTTTTTAATAAACCCTTTAGAATGTTGTCTATTGAAATGTTGCGGTGGCGTTTTTAAGCCCAAATAGCATCCGTTCAAATTCAAAATGGCCTTGCTTTGTGGAAAAGGTTGATTTATCCATATCCTGTGGATGCATTTCGACTTGATAGTATCCTGAAGCAAAATCGATGCTACTAAAATAATAACATCGACCTAATTTTGATTTTAATCATTTGTACGTTTAAGCGTCTAGAATCGATTAACATTTGTATTTTTTACTTTCTCATTAGCTTTTTTCTTGACAATACGGGGCAACTCTAAAGAGAGATAATTTCTTGAATAATATATTGGTCTAATAGTTCTAGTACTTATTTTTTTATTTCTTTTCAACTATCGATTGGTTGTCGATACATTTTTTACGTATACCGAAGTAGAGTCTTTTAAATTAAGTTTGTGTTTTATACAGTGCGTAAACAATAATAGTTGCCCTTTTACATGAAAAAAGTGTTTATAAAAGTTTTTACGGCAGCTTATAAATGCATTTACGCCCGAAGAATCTCACTTGTTCAATGAAGGAGTTCACTGCTTATAATGTAGTGCAAAATAATCTATACATCAAGCTCTTTTTAACTATGTTATTACATTTAATGTATGATCCTGAATAACAAACATTTTTCTGATGCAGAACTTATTTATTATCTATCAAACGGCGTACGAATTGTTTTTCTGCGATGCAAACCAAGCGACTGATTTTATTTTCAGTGTTAGCGCTCAATAACTTAATATGTTTACAAAATAAAACTTATCTGAGAATTTGATAACTATTGTAATTAATTTTGCCAATTAATCGTATCAATGAAAAAATGTTAATTGTTAATAAATAGTTGAGATGTTAAGGAAATTGAAAAAAAAAAGACCAATGCAATACGACACATGTAACAATGCGAGACGAGTAAAATAGACAACTTCATGTATATTGATTTCTAGAATAATTGAAAACGAAGAATAATTGAACATGCCCGCCGGCCCTCGGAAATTAAAACCTACTTTTAATAATAAACAAAACAAAATATCCACGCAAGCGGAAATAAATACGAAGAAATACAATTCAACTTATTCAAAGCGTCTAAATAAATAAATTACATTTTATGCAATAATCCAAATTTTAGACATTCTCACATTATTATTAAAATAGTATTCATCGAAATAAACGGTTAATAAAGTCCAATTTAAAAATTAATCAAGCAATTTGCCAAAAGCGACATACTCAATCAGCAAGATCTTGTCGCTGATATTTCTCGACAGTTTAATTGAAAAACGGGTAAAATGACGCGCAGTCTGATATCGTCTCTGAGCCACGATAATATTGAATTTTATTTATTTCAAATTTTAAAAGAGAGAGAGAGTTAACTTGATATTGAATCTTATATATAATCATTTCTGCCAGTGAGATACATATAAGGTGTAGAATTTAAACAGAAATGTATTATACATTTCTTTACTAAGGGTCTTTTGTTATGAATGTATGTTACAAATTGAAATCAGTGTTATAGGCCCTAATGTAAAATATTAAAAAAAATCCATCTTAGAAACAATTTTGCAGTTTACAGACACGCGTAAAAATTTTATAGCATAAATGTATCAAATCAGTCAAAAATGTTAAAAAACTTACTACGTCTATCAAAAAGTTACTAAGACTGTTAAACAATTTACAGTAATAATTTATGTTTAACAGAAATTGAGCAAATCAAATATTACTACATTTGTCAAATAGTTTTTAACTATACTATAAGTTGGCAAAGTCTGTCAATTTGAATTTTTAAATTCATATTTTAAACTATCAAAAATAATACCTCATTTTTCAAAAAGTAAAATATATCGTTTATACGAAACTATAACATAAAATAAAATACAATTCAAAATTAACATTTATAAGTAACATTTACCAAATTAGAAACTATAAACGGTCAATTTGGAAGCTTGAAATTGTTGCTTCTTTTATAAAGAATTGTAAATTCTATAAACTTTTGCGGAAACATGAGTAGCAGCCGCCAAGCAACTTAAAGAATTACTTCCTTGGACAAATGTAGTTTTTCCTGCAATAAGTCATGCTAAGAAAAAGAGTCATGTCAACACCACATCAAGAACCCCGAGTCCGACGAGTTACGTGATGGCCAAGTCTTGAGGATACTTAAACACCTAAACCCAGAAGCTAAAAGACCTCCTCATAAAGCAAAATAGGAAGGTTATCAAAATCAAGACATATCTCACTGGACTATCTAACAGTGAGGTGAAGCGCGTTGACACCCAGAAGCACAAAATGTCGGATAGCATCTTAAAGATTCTCTCGCCCCACTTTGTAAAGATTTGATGCAGAAAATTTAAAAAAACGTAGGCAATTCCAACTCCTTTATGATGTCCATCTTTCAACAAAAAGCTTACAGATATATACGTAATCCTCTTTGATTTCTCTCACTAATAGGCCCATCAGCAGACATCACATGTCAGGTGCCTTCAACTCTAAAAGAGTCTTTAGCATGTTACCGACTTCCCGCCCCTAAGATAATAAAAGAAGTCGTCGGTGTTTGAAGAGTAAGCGGCGTTGCTTTTCTCATAATAGTTGTTTATGGCTTCAGCTGTCCACTTAATAAAGTGGTGCTTTAGGTTTCAATGTAAGTAGGTTCACCTAGTAGTAGTATAAGACGTTTCACAAAAGGTGGTTCAAGGACGCTGGTGGGTGGTGTGACCATACCACGAAAATGAGTGCAACCTGGTTAGGAACGTACCCGCAGCCAGATGGTTGCACAACCCAGAACGTCATCATTATGTCCTTTGGATTTGGGACTTGTCTTACGGCATGAGGTACAGGTGGGGCTTAGAGATAGTTGTGTCAGCTCTAAGGCATTTGTCATTGTGATTTGATATCTAGAAGATACCATGGGTATAGCAGTGGTTGGCCTAGAAAAAAGTGAAATGTGTTACCGGTGCTGAAAAACACATCATATCTTCAGGAGTCAAAAAGCAACTCACGGAAGTGGGTGCAATCCTGTCACAAGTCACGTGCAGGCCGGAGTGCATAGAGTTCATTTCCAGGGCAGTTGTCGGTGTTGAAGTATAGCATCAATTACTCCCAACTTCTTAGGCGGTAATTTTATCACCTCACGTTGGTTTCGGATTGTCCGTAGGTGGCGTTGGACGTAAGTTGTCAAAGTAGAGTTTGACGGGTGGCCTGTGGGGGTGATCTTAGGTCCCGGCCATAGTGATCACCCGTTTGGAGTCTAGCCACTTGTTGTTCAGGCCCTTTGCACTGGCACCATCACCAGATCATCTGGTTTGTAATTTTTTACGTTTGTTGTTTATGGGTACCTTTTTTACCGGGACAAGGCGTAGCGTTCCTGAGCTTGTTGTAGTAAGAGATCTTGGTGAAATAAAGTTTTGCAGGGTGCATCCCAGCTTTCCGGTTTCTCAAAAATTTGTCTTAGCAGGAGTTTGCTCGATTTTTTTATTGTGGCAGCTGTTTGTCCTACTGTTGTGGGGTTGATCTTTCCTTAAGTTTTTTATGCTATTTTGAGCTCTGCATGTCTACGTTTGACAAAGTTGGCCTGCGGATGGTATGCGTTCTACTGTTGTACGACTTTTTGAAAGTTTTGGCTTGTAAAGTGCGTTTGAGTAACCTTGTAGTTGCTCACTCAGTTTGTAGTCTAAATCTACATCAACTGGATTTTCTAAGGTGTCAAGCATCTCTTGACGTAGGGGGATGATGAGTTGTGTTTGTTTGCATCTGTCAAAGTTTTGCCGGTCAGCAAGTGTATTTTTGCTTGCCGGGGATTGTAAATCCGCTCCAGTCGCTAGTACAAACATTAAATTGAGGCAGTTTTTTCACTTTTGGGTCCTTGGGCGGTAGTAAGCGCTCAGATTCTTGTATCAACTTTGCAATAAGGTTGTTGCTTGAGTTGTTGGGTTGCTTGGGCAGCAGATTTATTGCACCAGGTGTGTGTTCTATAGTAAAGTTAAACTCCTTGAAAATAAGCCACCTTGTAAATTTGGCTTTTGCAAAAGTTGAATTTTAAAAAAATAGTTTGATTGTCTTACGTAATATAAAAGGCTCGTCTTTGAAGTATGCCCAATATTTGTCTATTGCCCACACAATTGCTATACACTCTAATTCATTAGAGTAATATCTCTTCTAGCAGGGTGTCAGCTTGGAGCTGTCGTATGATATCACGCGTGGTTGTGATCTCTCTTCCTGGTTTAGAACGGCTCCCACTCTAATGTTGTACGCGTCCGTTTGGAACACGAACGATAGACCGGGTTTTGGTCAGGCAAGCATTAGAAGTTTGTCATTAACTGTTTGGCTAATCGGTAGTAGTCAGGTACATACTCTCAAAGCCACGTGCATAGGCCTAAAAAACTCTGCAGTTTATTCTTGTTCCGCAGAGTATCTTGGTCTTTGCTTAACAGATGGTATGGTAAGGGTTGATTCAAGTATTTGACCGAGTCGGTCTCAAAGTCACATTTTTGGGGTTGCACCTTAACAGGTATTCCCGCAAGCGTTTGAGCACTTTTCGTAAATAAACATGGTTTTTGGAATATACTAAAATATTCTCAAAGTAGACAAGAACTATTTTTTCCAAAAAGCCGGTTAATACTTGCGACATAAGTTTTTGGTATGTTGCCGGCGCGTTCTTTAGGCCTAACGGCATTGCTTGAAATTGGTATGTGTTTCCATCTGCGGCGGCAAAAGCGGTAAAATGTTTATCTTCATTCTTCATTGGTGTTTGCCAATACCCGGATTTTAAAACTATTTTGCTAAATACCTTGGCTGCTCCAAAATCCTTTAAAATTTCCTGAATTATAGCAGGGGGCAGTTTCTTTTCGGGTTAAGTAGTGCTCTGTAATCAATGCAGAAGCGTAGTCTGTCGTCTTTTTTCTTCGGGGCACAGTAGTAATTAGAACATTGTAGATGTAGCAAGCGGCTCGTATCGGCGTTCAATGTAATGTTTGACCGTTAGTGTACTCGTATGTGTTACATTTTCACTGAACACGAACTAGCTGTTCGAATTCTTAAGTATTGGGGAATGAGGTTGGGTAACTGCACTGGTTCGTGAGCCTTTGCCGGTGACGTCTTTTAGGATGCCCAATAGATAGTTGATTGGCCTTTGTTGCCATAGTGTGCACAATGGCGTAGGTAGTCTAGGCTCGCTTAATGTTCCTTAAACCATAAGTCACCCGAATGACTTCTTCTTCTAACTTTGGGGCAAGCAGAACTGTGTTGGTCCGCAACGGTCATTTTGACGGTAGTTTCTCTAACCGTATCAAGCAAATTGGATGGATCCGTTTGTGCGACGGAGATCGTCGGGAGTTTTGGATTCCCTAATTTAAAGCGCTCAGATCAGACGACTCAAGTCAAACATGAACTACTGATGACCAACCGAGAAAAACAAATATTTTTTTATCTTCCTTTGTCATTTATTTATCTTATTGGTTGGTCTATATAACTATTTTGTTATTAAATTTGCTAGATTATGATGTTTTTTAAATATTTTATATACAAACTTTTTTATAACTTTTTTAGTTCCCTTTTTCTTTATATAACATGAAAATTCCTATAATTTTCAGCGCCCGATCCGCAATGTCGCACTACAAGCAAGCTTTAATTCCATTCAAAATGGTTAACTCCACAAAAAATTGTACTAATGGGATCTGTTGTATAAAATCATTCTTGGCTGCTCCATATATTCAGCGTTTAAAACTAACTAAATGCTTCATCTATCACTACATTGTCTACATTTATGTTCCTGTTACCATTCACAACATTCAAATCAATCAATCAACTAACTTTACAGACTTTATTTCCACTTGTTTTTCCTATTCTATTAATTCCTCTCAATTCTTTTAGTATTTAAAAAACAAAAAAATAACATGAAATCCTTTTGTTTATGTTTTATTGACTGAATGAATAGTTAATAAAAAACATTCTTTAGCGTTCTTTAAATTCAATTGAAATACCTTCCATTCCATGAGCGGAAAAATGCCCACTTGAAGTATTAGAGAACAATATAAATGGGTTGAAAGTGGCGGCGAGACGGGAAGTGGTTGTTGTTTGCTTGAAAATTAAATTTCGTATTGAGGTAGAATATTTTTTAAAACTTTAATAATTTTTTTTGTTATATTCAATAATTTGTCTAGTTTAATTTGTAAGTGATAACAATTTTGAACGACATAATATCCTCATCCAACAAACCTCAATGAAATAAAAATACTAAATAATATCGGAATAACAAACCTTAATTTGATTAATCGATTATGCTCATAAGTAAAGTTACTATCAGTACGTAACATCAAGTTGGTATCTGAAGTACTGTTAGTTAATTGGAATAGTCGGCAGTGTAGTCTAATTATCACAAAGGACACAATAATTAAGAGCGTCTTCTATATAATGAATAGCATGCTTTATTTAATTTATAATGCATCCTCTTATAGTTACGATGGCCACTATCCAATTATTAACTAAATGAATTTCCGGTATTTATAATATGAGTAGCGGAGACAATCTGCGCTGAGGTTATATAATATATTTCCACCTATTAGAAAATAACTGTTTATACATATTCCGATTAAATAATATCGTTTTAATAATTGATTTTCATTACAAAATAGAATTGTTTAAGAATTTTCTTATCAATCAGTCAGCAGAAAAAGTTTTTACTCTAAAAAATACTTTTTATATAGTTAGTTTTACTGGATCAATGAATGCATTTATATATATAATTCAATTCTCCCATTTCAACATAAGCGGATTAGTTTAAAGCTCTCATCAATTATTTAGTTGTGCTTGTTTGAAATCAAATTATTTTGTTTGTTTGATAAATCTAACAATATAATTTATATTTGAAAGCTCCTAAAAATGCGCATATTTCAACAAGAATAATAAAAGAGTATATTTACATTTCAAGAAAAAATATAAATCACCCATATTAGAGCTTAAGGCCGGCGACAGACTTTACGGTTTTTAAAATCCTGAGTTATTTGTATTTACTTTTTTAAGATCGTAAAATTTAAATATTATTATTAAAATATAACATAAAGTAATGTATTTTTTTGCATCTTGATTGTTTTGTTAATTTTGGTTAGATTCAGGGTAACGCTTATAATGTTAGGTACTGTGGATACAAGGTATCTAAGCTCTAGTCCACAAGGAGTCTCTAAAAAGGTCAACGTGTACAATTTAGTATTAATGATGTCTTAAACTATACACACTTATTTCCCGCTTGTCGCATAGTGAAGCCAACATAACGTTCTATGCCCACAACTGACGTCACGTGCTAGTTGTGATCATATGCCCCTAGTAGTTAAATTAATTTTACAATTTTTAATAAACATTAATGAACACAATAAAATATTTATTATAATTTAATTTAAACTTTTAATATAATTTACAAAATGACATTGTTTCTGACATTAAATCCTTAATGATAAATATAAAATGTTTGCAGTAATAGATATCAATTTTTATTAAATAATTTAGCAAAATCATAAAGTACAAGTTTTATTGATATATTGGTAGAATAAGTGTTTAAACATGTTTTTTTATACACGTCAAGTCTTTTGCTACATACCCGTGTTTGTCCAAAAGTGACGTCATATGCACCAATAATGTTAGCTTCATCATGCCAATAAGTGTGTATGGTATAAGAATGATGTAAAACTCAGCTTGTAAAAAAACTTAATAATAAAATATTATGCTACTTTATTTAACTCAACTGTCAATTCTATAAAGCAATAAATAAAAAAGGACATCACCACAGAATAGAAATAATTACAACATACAACAAAATATAGACACCACTATAAAGATGATCTTAAGCCAAGTCAATACGCTTGACTAAATGTTTTTGCTGCCAGGAATGCAAGTAAGTAGCAAGAATCTGCAAAATGTTAGATTGCAGTGCATATAGTTCAAGAAAAACGATATGCATATAGGCAAAGATTGTAGCAACAAACGCAATTGGAAATGCTGAAAGCCTAAGGTGCGCGGCTTAACATAGGTGCTTTAAGAAAAAAAAACTAGATTTGGCTTCAGAAAGAACGGATAAGGCAACAACTAATGCAGTAGAGAAGTCTCCAGCAAATAACTTAATTGGCACAACACACAACCTTCTACGACTGAAACGGAAGATGTTGGCATCTAAACAGAACGTTAAGAGAGCAAAAACAAATAGCTACAAGAATGGTCAAGATCATTGACACATGAGACACGCTGGCCTACGGCATAACCAAAAGGATTTACATCTATAATTGCTACGCATCTTTAAACACAACAAAAGACAAGTTTGGGAGATGGCTCGACAAACTTGAAAACAGTAGGAGGCCCGATAGTAATAGTAGAAGGAGTCCTAACTGCCAAAACGCATGAGTTGGAGTCCCGCCATACAAACCACAAAAAGCAAAAGGGTCTTCAAATTGATTGAAAGCTTAAGCACCAGCATAGACGTAACACTGGCGTCCAATAGTAGTAAAAGTAAAAACACTTAACAATCACCGTTACAGGTTGCAACACAAACTTAGCTATCAAAAAAAGCAGTCTGATCAGTTAGCAAACTTTGTAAAAAAAAAACTGCTAAAAAATTTGGCCAAAAGTAAAACCGCAATTTTTAAATCTGATAATGCCATTTAAACAGTAATGCAGTACCAAAAAAACACGCAGAAAAGTACCGCCCTGTGTACTGGTTGTGTGAGAAAATTGCCAACCTCCAAAAGGAGTGTCACAGATTCCAAGAACTAAAGCTGGAGAAAAAACCTTAAAACCGTGATTGCGACTAACAAAACGAGATGCTAGAAAAAACTATGTTGCAAGATAGCAAAAAAGTAGAGGTAGTAAAAACTTTCTTTACAATTTGCGGCGGACTACGACAACCCCAGCGCTGACACTCCGCCATCGCAATCGAATCAAAATGACGGAATTGTTATTTTATCTTTATAGTTATATAGCATTGCAACTTCAGGTTAACGTTATAATAATTTGATTGCAATATGATCAACATGGAGGAGTGTGAACCCTGAGCAAACCGACAGTGATGCCGTCAAAAGCAAAAAGCTATCAAAAACAGCAAAAAAGTTTTCTACACAAAAACCCGCTGGCCCTAAAAAACTACCAAATAAAGTAATAAGGGTAGAACATTACCCATAACACCTCCAACTCTTATATAACTAATGCATCTATGCCTGCAGAGCGTTGTGCTCTCAACATGATAAAATGTAGCTATTAGATTAGACCTACTACTAAAGGACAACAAAGCGTCAGAAGTATTATACAGACCAATCTGTTTACTAGATGGAGCAGGTAAACTGCTAAAGATAGTGGCTGATAGGCTAATCAAATAGTTAGATGACCACGCCAAAATAAAAAAACTTTTGGTGCAAACGTAAAAAACAGTTATGTAAGCCCGGTTCAAAGTATTCGAATAAAACGCAAAACTATCAAAAAGTGGGAATTTTAGAGCAAACGTTGCATTTATGTCTATTTTTAAAATACTAAAACTCAATGAAGCAAATTGAAACTAATCCAAAACGATGCGCAATTTAATGTAAATTGCATGTGAATTTGTAAAATTGGCCAATAAAAGTGTTCGAGTAAATCACAAAAACTGTCAGAAAATGGAATTTTTAGCGCAAGCGTTGTGTTTGAGTGTATTGCTTAAAAATTACAACTAGTCCCAAAAGATTTGTGACTTTATGCAAAATAAGTTCCGTTCTAATAAGCCTCTGATTGATAAGTTTATTATCATCCTTTAATAGATACAAACATTAACAAGGATGTGCGTGAGTGTATGTGTGTAAGATTTGAGGATAACTCAAATTCAATATAGCATTCATCTTGATTTATATCTAGATAGCGTTACAAAGAAACGTTCATGACAAACGAGTGCTTTTTTTGTTCAAAGTTCTTTGTAGTATCTTATATCTTCTTCAAGTTTTTTTATATAATTTTGTGTGGATGATCTTTAAAAACAACTTTAAAGTGTGGCTCATAAGCGCATAATTTAAGTATTTTTTGGGGTTTGTTTAAATATAAGCACAGACAACAACTTCAGCTTAAAGATTTTTCTTTTTGATAAACTTTATAGGTACTTTAGTCAGAAGCAACCGCTTTACCAATAAAGATAAATTTTGTAGCTTAAAAATCTAAGAAACTGGTTCTCTAATACAACGACATAGGTCTTCCGGGCCGTTATAAATGAAAACAAAAATTGCTAACATAATAGTCAGGACAAGAAGACAAGAAATAACAATCAAAGCATATTCTCAAAAACTGCTCTGCATTGTCAGTAGTGCTGTGCATTAGTTGTTGGCGTTTTTGATGTTTCCAAATTGCTTAATACCAAATTAATACAAAAACTTATCTAGAAAGTACATAAAGTGCGTTAAATATATTTATTATGCAATTTAATAACAATAACTTTTTAGCAGAGAAATTAAAAGCAATAATAATAATTTTGTTATAAAAAATGTAAACTTGAAATTACTACACTACACAGACAATTATTTTACCAATACACGTTTGGTACGTAGTTTAAAAAAAAGCCAACAATGTAGTTCTGAAGCCTATATAGATTATAAATCTTTATATCTAAATATTTCAACTAAGCTAAAAGTTTTATTTAAGTAATATACATTACAGTTTTTGTTAGACCTGTAATAGACGCAAGGTTGTAATGGTAAATAGAATAAACAATAAATTAAATTAGATAAAGCTCAAGAATAAAATTTAAACAAAAATGTAAGTGTAAATGGTCATACTTCCACAATCTGAAACAATTTTAATTAATTTTTGATAATTTTTTATTACTCACAATAAAGAAATATAAAATTTTGTTCTTTACTGAGTTTTATAATTGTCAAAAGTAACATATTGTTACACAAAAAGATTTTATATATTAAAAAAACCGCATACATACTGATATTAAAAAAAGAGCATTAAACATACTTTATGTAATCCTTCATCACATATTAAAAACATTTAGGACATCCTGCAGTCATTTCCTTAAGTGCGCGGAGTTTCACGACTTTTTTCCACCATCCAGAGAAACCGGAACTCAATGATTATTAAAAAATAAAATAATTCAATACTAAAAATTAAAATTGATTATACAATTTAGTTTTGTGACCATAATTTGAATGGTTTAATCCATTTATTAATCCAGCATTGTAAGCGTGATTTAAAACTGCTAACGTTTTATTCAATATTAATATATTAAAGTGTGGTAATTCGCAAAACGCTACACACGCAAATTATTCGATTCCGATGTAAGTGTCGTGTAAAAAGAAATAACTTCAATTTAGTATTTTACTGAAAGCTCGAGTTGAATGAAAATGAATTTATCTAAAGAAACATACCTCAACTGACATTCACAAAAATAAAACACTTTGTTATCATAATCATTACAAAGATTTATATTATACAGAATGTTTTAGGAGGAATAATACATATTATAATATAATGTAATACTGCAATATAACAAGTAACGCAAAAGTTACCACCCTACCGAAGATGCTATAATGTTTGCAAATGGCGGTAAATGTCAATTCTGCTTTGACATTTAAGTAAACAGATACAAAATACACGTCAATAAAACATGAATTGCTATACTCCTCAAGAACGCGGAATAATTGTTTCAATTTTTTTGCGTAATAATTCGTGAGTGTTGTTGGCGCAGTGTGAATTTAGACTTAAATTTTTCGGTCGTCCTACACCATCTGGGCAAACACTACGGCGTTCAGCTGCTTGCCTAGAAGAGTGCAAATCAACACGATATGCTGTCAGGTCTGGGCGGCCCCGGAGCAACCTTTTCTATTGACCAAACGATGTGCTACGTAATTGGGCATCAATTGGCGGTCTTTACAGAGAATTTTGGTAAAAGACTTGAAGATGTTCTCTTACAAAATGCAGACAGTGCATCAGCTGCTAGCCGTGTAACCATAAGCCATCCTAAATTTCAACCACGAGGATAACAACTTTTTATCGAAAATCATCATGAGCAACAAGGCTCATTTCCATCTCTGTGAATACGTAAACAAGCAAAATTATTGTTTCTAGAGTAACACACAAAGAGCCATTACACTCGCTCAAAGTTACTGTATGTTGTAGTGTTTCCACTAGAAGCGCCAACGGGTCTTATTTTTTCAAAAATGCCGCGGGCAAACAACTACTGTGAACGGCGAGCGCTACAGAACCATCCTCAACAACTTTCTTCTACCTCAACTGGAATTGGGACTGGAGAACACGTGGTTTCAACAGGATGGAGCAACGGCGCAAACTGCACGACCCACAACCAAAATTTTGAAGGCTGCATTTCCGGGTTGCTTAATCTCTCGTTTTGGTGATTTGCATTGGCCAGCAATATAGCTTAAATTAACCGTCCTAGACTCTTTTTTGTGGGGTGTCTTGAAGTCACGAGTCTATGTCAACAAGCTTCAGACTCTTAAAGTCCTCAAAGAAAATATCCGTTAGGAATGCGTTAACCTAATGCCGAAAGTTCTGGCAAGAATTATGGAAAATGCCATAAATTGAGCCCGTATGGTCATCAATTCTGGCAACACAATCCAAAAGCTAAACTAAAGTTTTTCATCTATTAAAAAAATTACAGTCGACCAACATCGAGTGGCAACTTTTGCGCATATACACAGTGCGGCAAGAAGCATTTCTTTATTTGAAATAAACACTTTAAAGTTGATAAGAAGTCCCAAGCAAGTGTGCGTAGTTTCATTCAAGTTTGTTAATTTGTGTTTCAGTAGTCATCATGCGTTAGAGTTTCAACCCAACGCTTCCCAACATTGTTTCAATATTGCGCCATTAGGTTTTGTCACAAACCAAAAATTAATTTATTTGTAAGTAACATCGTTCAAAACAACTTTTGTGCAGACAAAAAGAACTGGAGGCGCATGTTCCATTAGAACATCTGAGAACATCAATAGATTACAGTTTAGTAATCCCCGCGATACGGCACATTGTACAAGTGTGTACGCACTATTAGAATATTATGCTGGCTCTTGTAAGTAAGATAATTTTCTCTAACATTATTGGAAGTTTATTCTACAACAACTTTAAACGCCTGGCTTTATTAGACGCTTCAGTAATACAAAAGTTGTCAATCATTCTGCACCATACATTTACAGAGAATCTTTGATACTACACAGTCATGTGGGTTGTTGTCGGATTAACGGTAAATACAATTTTTGTGATATTTTGTTGTTTTGCCTAAAAATATTAAACAAAATAATTGTTATTGCATTACGTAGTGCAAAGTTTGCTAGGAAATCTAATAATTATTCAATGACAATTTAAGATTTAAAACCAAAACTTTTAACAGAGATTTTTTAAGCAAAGTTTGCAAATGTAATAAAATCCTAATCTATTATTTCCTAAAACTTATAACCGCAACGGTTCAAAATCAATATGATCTAATTGCTTAAATTTCGTCTTCAATGTAATAGTTTTAACAAATATGGTTATATCGGTTCAAATTTATAAGTATTTTTATGTTGTATTAAATAATTGGTAAGTATAACATTAAAAAAAAAAATTATAAATATATTTTTATCAAATGCGATTTAAATATGATGCGTCACATCACGCCCGTTTAACTAATAATATGCAATTTTTTTCTAATGGGTACACCTAAACGCTTTATGGGCAATTTCATGGGGAGGGGTGCACTGAGAAACTTGCTTATTAATATGTATTTCTTTTTAGTTTTTATAATTTATTAGTAGTCTTTTAATTGGTATATGAGGGTATTAAAAAAATTCTTTCAACTCAAAAAAATAAATTTACAAATAAAATCAATCAGAAATTATTTGGAAAATTTTGTGTATTTGGGTTTTAAAGGTCTAAAACTCAAAATAAACTGCAAAAATAAGCCTATTTTCAACATAATCTTTTACAAATGCACATTTAGCTTTCAGAAGAACTATACACCAAATATTATTAAAAAAATTTGCAAACAATTCTACATAGAAAATAGACAGTGTCGTGCTCTGGCGTAGAAAAACCCATCTAGAAAAAAAAAAAAAATTTGTTCAACATTTACTTAAATATTTTTTTTTTTAAATTTTTTTTTTTTAAATTATTTGAATTATATTTTTTTAAGCTTATTTCAGAAGTTTAACATAGACATCTTTTGTTGCTTGAACCAATTTTGGGCCAATTTACTCTTTGTTTGATAGTTTTTGCGCTTGCGGCACAAATTTAGACTCGATCTATCGGCGCCAAAATTTGAGAATAATATTATTTTTGGCATTCAAACATA
Source organism: Tachinus rufipes (assembly GCA_963932245.1). Lineage (NCBI taxonomy): Eukaryota > Metazoa > Arthropoda > Insecta > Coleoptera > Staphylinidae > Tachinus > Tachinus rufipes. The sequence continues at coordinate 61,483,066 of OZ010749.1, forward strand.
AATCCACCTCAAAAATTTGTTAAAAAAGGTTTTAAACCACACCCTAGTGTGTTTATAATATTTTTTGTAAATATAAAAAAATAATTAATTTTTAACGCATTTTTTGTCTGAAAATTTTGTAAACATTTTTTTCTAGATAGACTTTTCTATAGACAATGAGTACAACACAGACTATTTTCTATGTAAAATTGTCCCCAGAATTCAAATTTTTAATAATATTTGGTGTATTGTTCCTCTGAGCGCGGCTAAACGTGCATTTGTAAGAATATGTTGAAGACTCTTAAAACCCAAATACATAAAACAAATTTATATTTTCCAATAATTTACATCTAAATACGTCAACTTCGGTGGTTAATTTTTTTTTTAAATGTTTTTTTTTGCCCAGTCCACTGAGAACAAAAACATGGTTTTATGGCTTTTGCGGCTTATAGAGAGGGTATAGACTTAAAATGGCACCAGATTTGGATTTTACGAAAAAATTCTGATTAATTTCATTAGTAAATTTATTGTTTTTGAGTTAAAATTGCGGTTTTTAAACAAAAAATGCGATTAAATTTAAAAACGTCAAAAAACCTAAAAAAATCGTAAATTTTTTTAAGGGTTTTATACCCTCTTATACCGATCAAAAGACTACTAATAAGTTATATTTAATAAGCTCTGGTTCGTTAGAAATGGAATTGCCTTCATAATATATGTATTTATATATTAAAAACAAGTAATACATTTGTCATACAATTAAAACTAAAAAAAAAACATACAAAGTACATTAAAATAAAGTGTTTTTATCAGCAACTTCATGAACTAGCTAACATGCAGTAGAACTAAAAAAAAAAAAAAAAAAAAACTGGCAACTAAGAGAGTTCATTTACGTGCACTAAATGAAGTAGTAAATATAAGCATCTCAGTTGGAATTATTATTATTATTATTATAATTAAATATGTTAATAGCTCTGTCAAAAAACTTAAAAATGTAAAACTTTATTTTTACGTTACAAATTTTGGTCAACGTAAAAACCATTAACACACTTATTCTAACAGTTCTAGTAACGCTATTCTTTAGAAAAACAAATTTAGTTTTGCAAAATACTACTCCACAATGTTTTCCAAGTCGTCATTCTATAAAAGTAACGACATCTCATGTATTTTTTAAGTTTTGGAAAAAAGTAATCACAGAGAGCAAGGTTGGAACTGTAAGGTAGTTGTTGTAATTTCTTAAAACTGCATTCATTGACTACTTTTTGAACAATTTGTGTTTTAAGCATCCTTCAGAAACAAAGTTTTCTGAGCATAATTGTTTTTTTTTTCTTGCGTATAGCCAAAGAACTGTAGTTTTTAATTATATTGTTGTAAAATTTTCCGTTATTGGCATATACTCAATTAAGAAATCCTTATAGCAACGCAGAAAACTATGGCCATAACTTTTTCACTAGCGCATTTGAGTTTGAGTTTCAAATCACGTATTTTAATCTCTTTAAGATAAAATTGACAAATGTTAAGCAATTGAAACCACTCTTGATGATAAAATGTTACAAAAACTTGAAATATGTAAATTTTTGCAATAGTATGTTGCCTTCATGACTAGGTAAAAAACATAAAAAACTCTTCTCGTAATAACTCTAGTGAATTCATAAAAAACATAAATAATGTCAAAAGGAAATGGAGTTTTTATCCAACTGATACTATTGACCCGCAATCAATAATGTGCGTGCCCCGCCCACGTACCTAACTGTTTGTTATTAGAAAGTTAGATATGTCATTTTCTTTCTTCAATTTAGAGACAAATGACATTTGCAGAGAACAAGAAATCTAATTTCTAGATTTAAAACTTCCGCAATACTTTAGCCATTCCATTTCCAGTCCTTCACTCTTTTCTCTCACTAATCATCATAATTTTTGTTTTTTCTACATTAAGTTCCAAACTTTTTTTTTTAAATATTTTTTTAAATTTTTTATCATTTTATTAAAATAGCATCAAACTGTTTCAAGATCCTTTTTCCTGTAAAGACTACATTTTTTTTACTTCATTTAGTATTTTGTTTATTGACGCTTTGCCCACTCACTTAACTGTTTAACACTTAGATGGGTGGGTGAAGTACTCTAATTGAAACTGTTGACTCGCTCACTCACTTAACTATTTGTTATTAAAACGCTGGATCTGTCACCTTTTTTCTTTAATTGATATTTGCAAAAAATAAGAAATTGTTGAATCATTAACACTTGGGTGGGTAGCGTCATTTTAATTAAAACTATTGAGTCGTAATTAACAATTTGAGTACTCTTTCTTCCCCACTTAGTTGTTACAAATGTTTGCTATTGACATTTGCAGAAAACAAGAAATTTATTTTCTGAACCACTAACACTTGTGTGGGTCGGTGTAGCATTCCAACTGAAACTATTGACTCGTAATCAATGATTTAAGTCCTCCAAACGCTCACCTAACTGTTTGCTATTTAATTTAAATACAAATTGACATTTGCAGAAAATAAATAAATTTAATTTCTAAAAAACTAGCAGTTAGGTAGGCGGCCGCCCACTCCAATTAAAACTAGTAGTCCCGCCCACATGCGCAACTGTTTGTTTGTAAAAAGTTTAATCTTTTTTTTATAATTTAGAAACAATTGACATTTGCAAAGAAAAAGAAATACAATTTTTTGGAACACTTGTGTAGGTGAGAAAAGCACTTTATTTGAGACTATTGACTTGTAATCAATGATCTGAAAGCCTAACCTAACTACCCGGTTGTTTGTTATTAGAAAGTTAGATTTTTTACATTATTTTTTAAATTTAAGGACAAATATGAATTATAAAAAAATATAAATAATTGTAAAAAACAAGAATCAATTTTTGAACTATTTACACGTGTGTCTGGGTTGTGGTGCACTTCAATTAAAACTATTGACTCATAATTAATGATCTCCCATTTTTTCAATTTAATGACAATTGACTTTTGCAAAGAACAAGAAATTCAATTTCCAGATCACTAACACTAGGTGAATCTATTACCCTTTTTTGTTAATTTAGACGTTCATAGAAAACAAATAATCTAGTTTCACTAATAGTTGAGTTGGTGGTCAAGACATTTCAATTAAAACTTCTTCATCTTTTTTTTTTCAATTAGCTGTCCACTCCTGGACATAAACCTCTTCTATTTTTTCCAATATACTATTTTCATCTTCTACGGAGTATATTAAATTTCAACTACAATTTTTAAACTTAATTTTTGAGGTTGGTTTTTAATTAGAATGTGACAAAATCAGAGCTGGCAAAAATTCATTTTTTTTTTAAAGAATCTAATTTAATGTAATAATTAGCTTTCTAAGCAAATTTAGACAAATTTAGTATAAAAAATAGTAACTTTTATAAGAAAATATGTTTTGTTGTTCAAATTGTTTGTAACAATTAGGATTGATGAGCGATTTTATAAATGCCATTGCAATGGAAGACAATGAAGATAGTCTGTGCAAAAGTTGCAAAAAAACTATTATAAGCAATGATGTCATTACAAAGTGTCGTGGATTGTGCAACCAGATATACCATGGAAGCTGTTCAGAATTAAACAACAATGAAATTCGACTGTTAAACGGATAAAACTCACTAATGTGGCTGTGCCGTCAACCATTTAATGAAGGTCAGTCTTTTTTTAACTTACTCTGGAAGCTGGAGCATACACTGAACACCCACAATAACATTATCACAACACATAGTGAAAAAATAAATCACTTAAGTAAATTAGTAGAAGATAATACACCTACTCAAAACCAACAAAAATCAAAACAAACTAAAATAATAGAAAATAATACCACTGGTGACATTTAACTAGACGGAAAAATAGTTAATATAAATAAAAAACATAAACTAAAGGAATCTTCTAAAATAAAGGATTGCGAGGTCACAAAAGAACGAAATTTATCACCACAAGAAATTAAACAAGATAACCCTTAAAAATAAACGCAAATAAAATAAAATCCAAAAACAACAATGATAATTTTATTACTGTAACATATAAAAAAAACAAAACAATAACAAAGCTTTATCAGAAAACAATAAAACCGTAGTTACTGGAACTGCTACTGCAAGTAATGAATTTAAAGCTGTCGTAAAACAAAAAAGGCTTGGTTTCATGTATCAAAATATTCTCTTACTATTACAGAAAATAAACTAAGAGATAAATTAAATAAAACTTTCAATAGAAATGATTTTACTTTGGAACAAATTAAAAGTAAACGTTCAAAACTACTTACTAATCCAAACTCATGGGAGTGCGGAATATATTGTAAGTATGTAACGTTTTTTATTCAATAGTTTGTTTTTATCGTGCATATTTCTGCATGTCTATGATTTTGTGTCTTAACTAATTATTAATTACCTATTGTTTAATTTCTATTTATTAAATTTTCTTGTTATTAAATTTAATTCAATTCAATTCTTTTTGATATAACTAAAAAAAAAATAAAATAAATGTCGCAGAAATATGTGCGCAAAATATTGTGTTTTTGTCGTTTGAAATGGAATTCCGATACGGGGTCCTTTTACGTTCCATCGTGCAACCAACCACATTGTGCCGTCCGGCTAGCATTTTGCCGGTGAACTTAATGGAGGCGTACAAAGGTATTTATAAACTAATAGTAATTATTGTGCGTACATAGTACTCTTTTTGCTTCTCGCGTTTTTCTTTTTTATTCATTTTTATTTTGTTAGTATATTATTTTCTTTATTCGATTTTAGCCGCTGCCTTAACCTTTATTTTTTCTACTATTGTGTCCGTTAATGCATCTATTAGAAGTGTGCAAGGATGCCAATAAGAGGGACGTTAATTTGGAAATAAGTTGAACCGCGCTGGATTTACGCCGACCCAAGAGGAAACGGCCATGAATAAAACCACGTGCTTCCCAATTATTACGTTCCCCCGGCTCCGGCATTAGGAAGGACACAACATTTATTAAAAAAACTCAGGTTTTTATAAACGACAGCATTTAATTATTAATTTTTTTATTATAATCGTTATGGTATTTTTGATCTACTCTATCCTCTTATATGTACATAAGTACTAAGAGAACACATCAGTTTCTTTCTTTGTGACATTGCACTACATATATGTTTTTTTTGTGCGTTGCGGAATTTTTTATGTTAAGCATAATTTTTATAAATTAATGTTAAAGTTTTGCTCGCTTAATCTTAGCTCTATCTTTTGATTTACTTGTAATACTTATTTTATTTAAATTAAATGTTAGTTTGGGAAATTAAGATCTTGTTAATTTTTATTACTTTTTGTAAAAGTAATTGGAGCCCTTTTTTTTGGAACCTACGCTGTGCAAACGAGCAGCCGGCCAAAAGGCCACGCCGCAAGTAGATATAATTTTTTTCAGGATCCCCTGGGAAATCAGATAAAAATATAACTTATCTAAAACCTAAAGACAATACAGTAAACAATATAGAAAAAATATCTGCTAAAAAGACTTTCAAACATTTTAACGTTTTTCACCAAAATGTATCTTCACTATCAAATGCAACCAATGAAGTCAGCTGCTGTGGACAAGAATATCAAGTCAACTTACTTTGTATCTCTGAACACTGGCAATCAACAAAACAACACAAAGTTTGGTTATACCAAACTATACATTACAAGCCAGTTACTGCCGTCCATATAACACTCATAGAGGAGTTACTATATATACAACAGGTGAAAAAAAATAACATGCTTTGAAAACATTGCTAATCTATCAGTAATTTATGTATTTGAGTGTGCGGCAGTTAAAATTACAATAAGAGAAGGTATTGATTTTATAATTGCAGTTATATATCGAACACCTAAAGCCGGCATTAAAGTATTTTTTGCTAAACTAAATATGCTGCTTGAAGTTTTGCGCATAAGTAATGGAATATTTTTTATACTGGGTGATTTTAACATTTCACAGACATTATATCATCAAATAACTGCTCATTGCAAATCAATGAACCTACTCGTGTTACTGTACATTCATCAACATGTCTAGATAATATAATCACAAATTATTCTGATTCTAAATGCATTGTTTTAAAAACATGTATATCTGATCACTTTAGACAGCTTTTGACATTTGAAGTTGACAAAGTTAAATTAAACACTGTTATAAATAAGCGCGTTTTTTAATAAAAATTCGATTACTTTGTTTAATAACGCATTGCAAGATGTGTCATGGGAAAATGTACTTAGAATGCAAGATACCAATAACAAATTCAATGAATTTATGTTAATTTTTAACAAGTTGTTTAATACATATTTTCCACTTCAAAAATTTAACATTCTTCTTAAAAATAAAATTAGATTTAACACACTAGAGCTTTCTGAGCTGAAAAAGAAAACTCTTCTTTTTGAAACATTGGCAACATACATTCCCAGTTTTAAAGATATTTTAAAAACTTATAAGCAAAAATACAATTGTCAATTACAAAATCAAAAACAGCAACACTATTCGAGGCTGATATCTCAATCGGATAATAAATCAAAAACATGTTGGTCAATCATAAAAAATCTTTCATCAAATCCGCATAAACTTAAACTTCCATCATCAAACCCAGCACAAATTGTAAACAATCTGAATGATATTTTTGCTAATGTTGCTTCAAACCTAATTCCAATTACAGAAAATAATTTAGATAACACTGACAGCATAGAATATAATTCTAAATCAATATATTTGTTTCCAATAAATAAAATTGAACTATCTCAAATTGTAAAAAAATTAAAAAACAGCAAAAGTGCAGCATACGATGAAATCTCCATGAATTTAATTAAAAACATAATAAATAACATTTCAACGCCTCTATGTAACATTATAAACTTATCTTTTATCCAAGGCAAATTCCCTCAACGTTTGAAACTATCCCTAACAAAACCATTTCACAAAAAAGGTAACGCTGATGACTATAACAATTATAGATCTATTAGCATTTTATCATCTTTTTAAAAAAATATTTGAAACAGCAATGGCTAACAGAATTACTGATTTTTTTAACAAAAATACACTTTTACATAAATCACAACATGGTTTTACAAAAGAAAAAAACATCAACACATCTATCTTTCAGTTTACTAATAATGTAATAAACTTCAAAGAAGAAGAAGAATTAGTTTGTGGTATGTTTCTTGATCTATCAAAAGCTTTCTATAGTATCGACCACAAACGTTTACTTTTTAAACTCAACAAGTATGGCGTAAGAGGAGTTGCAAACAGCTGGTTTGAAACCTATCTATAAGTCAACTAAACTTGAAACAATATTAGGGGTTCCTCAAGGTAGTGTAATGGGTCCTTTATTATTTAACATTTATATAAATGATATGTTTACAAGCTCTGTTGAAATTAGACAACATATAATTAATTATGCAGACGATACAAACTTAATATTGCATGGACATGATTTTATGCAACTATGCAGTAATGCCAGTGTGCATATAAAACAGCTGAAAAATTGGTTTACAAGCAACAAACTTATGTTAAATAAAGAAAAAACACAGTGTGTGTTGTTTAAATTAAATAACACAATTGAAACTCCAAATAACATACTTCTTAATCATAGACTTTATAATTTTGTCCCATCTACAAAATTTCTTGGAGTTATTGTAGACCAAAACTTGAAATGGAAAGAACACATTGATAAACTCTCTATAAAACTGGGTAGAGTATGCTATATGCTCCGTGTTTTATCAGATAATATTCATACACATATGGTAAAGATAGCGTTTTATGCAAACTTTGATTCTTTGTTAAGATTTGGTATGCACTGGGAAATATCAACAGACATTAATCGAATATTTATTATGCAAAAGCGAGCAGTAAGAAGTATGTTTAAGTTGCGTCAATTTGATTCATGTAAAACCTTATTTAAACAAAATAGTTTATTAACAGTCCCGGCTATTTACATTCAAAAATGCTTGATAAACATGTTTAAAAATAAAAATGAATTTCAAATGTTTCGTCTCAATCATGATTATAAAACTAGGCACAAAAGAAGCTTAAGATATCCGATTGTAAAATATACAAGTTCACAAAAAGGACTTCAATGCATGTGCTTAAAATTACACAATAATTTACCTTACGACATAAAACTTGAAAACGACTTCATTATATTCAAAAGAAAGATCTTCAACTTATTGTGTAATCTTGAGTCATATTCAATTGGCGATTATATTGATCTGCCAACTTAATTATTATGCATTATTTTTGACCCTATTTTATGTATTATGCAAAATGTATACAAGTATGTAATGTGTTTATACAAAATAAAGATATATTATTATTATTATTGTTATTATTATTATACAAATTAAGTATTAAAAAAATAGTAGTTTTTGGTAAGCATTGTTTATAATAGTTAATGTATATTATAGATGCTTTTCTTTCACTGTTCTGGACGGTTCCGAACACTTCTGTGCTTGACGCCCCATGTCACAGAGAGCGCGACGCCTCAACTTGTTCCGAGTTTCCTTCCCCTTTTCCCTCATGCACCACCTACCTAGACGGTGCATCAGAACGGTTCTGTGCGTCAAGCCCCGGGAACGTGTTGCTCTTGAAAGGAATGCAGTAAATACGTTCAGGTAGAGTATCAAAAAGTGTGTTCAGTTTATTTACTAATAGCCCGAAGGGATATTAGAAAAGTGTAAAATTCTTAAAATAAATATAATAAAGTTTAAACCAAAATATTTATCAAAAATTACCGTTTTTATACTAAACGTATAAAACCTGAAAGACAATTGCTCCATAACATTTGCTAAAAAAAATTTTTTTATAAAAATTATTAAAAACTGTTAATAATTGTTTCTTATTAAATTTTTCATAAATTATTATTAAAGTTTTTTATTATAACAGTGTATAACACCTTTTTTAAGAGATTTATTAAAAACGGCAGCTTTTATACTAAATTTGTATACAACTGCTCATAAAATCCATTTGTTGCATAAAATCTGCAAAAAAAAGACGTATTTTTTCAAAAATTACCGATTATTACATGAAATTTGCACAAAAAACATATTTTTTTAATGAAATTTATCAAAGTTTACACAAAATTCTCATTATTGTACTAATAATAAAATTGCTTAGAAACTGATGATATTTGCACAAAAAACATATTTTCCTCTAAAATTCGCCAAAAAATATTATTTGACAATCATAACAAATTGTAAAATTGCTTAGATAATCTAAATATTGCACTTTTTTTTTATTTACAAAAATGCTATTTTTGCATAAAATTTGCAACAAAAATTATTTTTTTTATAAAGTTTATCAAAAATTACAAAAAAATTGTAATTTTTACAGTATAATAATGACAATTTTTAAAATAATTTTTTTGCATCAAATTTGCACAACATATTTTTTTTAAATGTATAAAAAATACTATATTTGTATAAAATAGCTCAGATTAGCTACAGTGTTCTAACTTACTAAAATTATAATTATTTGCATATAGTTGCACAAAAAAACTAATTTTTCAATAAAATTCATTTTTTTTACAAATTTTTTTAATGAAATCTAATTGTTGCACAAAATTGTTCTAAATTTATCAAAAATTACACAAAATTGCCATTTTTTTAGACAAAACTTACTTTTTGATATAGAACTCAGATTACAAAATCCTAAAATAAATAAAAAATTAAAAAAATTAAACTCATAGAATAATATAAGGATCAAACAAACAAAACAAACGTTTATGAATTGAAAGCGGCTTTTATAAAATTAGATGCTTGAACTGAGTATAGGTCTTAATCACTTATTTGTAAGTCTTATTAATAGCTTTCAAATTTTCATTTTTTTTTTTAAATGAATGAATTTATTTTATATCTCATAGATGCATTTTTTTTTTAAGTTTTTGTGAAGTAAAATTCACAATTATAATACGTCAAACAATCAAATCAAAAATAAAAAAATTAAAAAAAAAAACATTTTTGATAACTTGGATCCAGTCAAAATGACTTACAATAAACTTGAAAATCGGGAAAAAACACAGATTTAGTTCCAAAAACGCCGCTTTAACTACCTTTGGCAAAAATTACTCATTATCTATTTTCATCTAAGAAGATGGGGTTGTCTTGTCTGACTTTATATTATAATAAAAAGGTTAAAAACTACTCAAAAGATTTCAGTACTAGTGTGTTCTTAGATTTATGTTTTTCCAATATCTGTGATATTTTTGTGATAAATGCTGTGGATATTTTGTTAAAACTTAGCCAACATCATAATGCTTATGTGATAGATGTAAAATATGATACTAGTCGTGATATTTTAATGTGTAATTATGTTTTTAATGATTTTAAATTTGAGGATTTTAACGCAATCAATATTTTTTTGCTGAATGTTGATTGGTCCGCCTTTTTTTATAATTGTGATGTTGATAATTGCGTTAATGTATCTTACTCTGTCTTGCATTTTGCTATTGATTGTTTTGTCCCCAAAAACTATGGCGTAAAAATCAATTCGTACATTGTGTAAAAGTCTCAGTACATGTCTATACAAGCAATATATTACTTGAACAGAAATCAACATTCAAAGTAACCCTAAACACTTTTGGAAATATGTTAGTGACACTAAAAAACTAATGATTTTCCAGCTACAATGTATTATAAACAAATAACTTGCAGTAATTGAGATGACTATGTTATTAGTTTTGCTGAATTCTTTTCCCCTGTTTACGATACACAAACTCATCCAACTCTATTGTTTGACTTTAAGAAAAACGTATAACATCAAGCATTTTCAATTAGTCTGTTGGATATATTTAAAGGGATTGAGAACCTTAAATGTTTAGCACTGGACCGGACGGTGTTCTATCTATGCTGTTAAAACAATCTATTTACTCAATTTCTACGTTTTTGCATTTACTTTTTGAAGTTTCTTTTAATGAAGCCAAGTTTTCTCTAGTTTGGAAACAAAACTACATTATGCTTTTACATAAATTTGGAGCTAATGAGAATATTACTAATTATAGAGGTATATGCATCCAGTCTACTATTCCTAAACTGTTTGATCAAATTGTAACTAGTCAAATACAATGGATGTGCAAAAGCATTTTAGTGGAACAGCAACATGAGTTTTGTGAGGGTCGTTCTACTCTTACAAATCTTCTTTGTTACAAAAATGATCCTTTGAATGCCTTTCAATCAAGAGTTCAAGTAAATTCTATTTACACAGATTTTTCAAACGTTTTTGATCGCTTTTATTATAAAATTTTGAATGCTAAGCTTCGGGTTTTGGGCTTAAAATTAATAACTTTTTATCACAAACTATTGTTGTTCTATCTGTGGTTCCTCAAGGATCTCATTGTGGACTAATTTTGTTTTTACTCATTATTAATGATTTAGTTTAATCTATTAATTCTTTATCTTATCTTTTATTTGCTGATAATCTTAAAATTTATAGAAGAATATCATCTATCAATGATTGCATTAGTTTGTAAAATGATTTGGATTCTGTTCATTCATGGTGTCTTAATAATAACTTGTTGTTTAACGCAAATAAATGTTTTTCGATAAGGTTTAACAAAAACTTAAGAAAAGTATCGTATGACTATACTATCGATTATAATGTTTTGGAACATGTTACTCAAATAAAAGATTTGGGCGTAATTTTTTACTCAAAACTAACTTTTGTTGAGCATATAAACTATATGTGCAACCGTGCTATAAAAATGTTAGGGTTTGTGTACAGATTGTCAACTGAACTATCGCCAAGCACACTGAAACTACTACGTTCTCATTTAGAGTACGCTCCGTCAGTTTGGTGTCTATTCTACAGCATTCATATATGCAATATAAAACGTATTCAAAACAAATTTTTCTGTTTATTATTGTACAAAATAAGCATTTTATCCAAAAATTATTTTAACCTCATTGCATTGCTAAATAATTTTCCGTCTCGGCGCAAAAGAGGCGATTTATCATTTTTACGTGGACTAATGATCTCCGAGATTGATTGCTAAAAGCTACTAGTAACTCTTCCATTTCAAGTCTCTATCAATAATCGCCAAACTAGACAGTCTCCATTATTTAGAGAGTCTTTACATTCTACCAATTATAGATTTAATAATCCAATTGGTAGAATGTGTAGAATTGTGAGAAGTTTTTCCAATATTATTGATTTATTTTCTGTTTCAAAATGTAGTTTTAAGAGTCAATTAAAATGTGTTGATAAATAATTTTATATTTTGTTTTTATATAAGTATCTTTTTTCCATGCTTTTATTATTTAATATTTGTTTATATATTTTGTGTAATTGTAATATTGCTTGTACTTCATCATGATTTATGTACAGAATGATGTAGATGTAAATGGTTTTTTTATATATCGTGTATTTGTAGTATTTGTATTTTGTCAAATTTGATTTTGCTTCTTTTTAAAGCAATTAATCAAATTGTGCAAAAATGGTAGATAGATCAATGATAATGATATCATTACAAAGTACAAGCAGTTACTGCTATTTTAAAACTAAATGATCCAAAACCAACCATTTTAAAATTTTGATTCAAGTTTACCTAAAAATGATCGAGTTTAAAAATTGTATTTAAAATTCTTTATGCTTCATTGAAGTTGAAAATAGTAAATTTACATTTACGCATATGAAGAAACCATTATAATAAAAATAAATGCAGTTTTTCATCTGCGTTTTCTATTTTTTATGTAAAATTGAGAAACTTGTTCTATATCTGCATATTAGATTCACTGGTTTAAATAAATAACAATTATAACACCGAACCAGAGCAAGCCTGGAGAACCCTCCCGGAGAATAAACTACGCTACAGAAAACTTCAATCGCTGTCGTCCTCGAGAAGCAAATTCGCCCGCATCTACCTACATCTTTAAGGGAATTTCCTCAGATAATTTACTGAAACAAAATGTTATTTACGACCTTAATTTTGTAAGTAATCCTTTAAAACAAAAACCCTTAAACTATGTTTTATGCATAAAAAATAATTCAATCAACCAATTAATTTATTTTAGGAACTTTGACTAATTCAAGTAATTAATTGAAATAATAAAATAAAATACTATAAAATACCAAGATAAATATTGCTAAAAAAATTATTATTTATCATATTTCATATTAGAATCTGAAAAATTTATCTCAACTTATAAAATAATTGTGGTCAGGGAAACTGTACATTAAATAAATTATTGTGCAAAATTTGTTGTTCAAAATTAATTGGTGCTGCCAGAGATACTGGTTGTCGCTAATTGTTCCACATGGAACAAAGTGAAAATTGCTTTAATAAATCGTTTTAGTGATTCCAGAAATAAAAATTTATTAGAAAATAATTTAATTACATGCTTTCAAACGTTTAATAAATTATCATTATTTGTACATAGTTTCCTATAAATCCCAATGCACAAATATCAAATAAGAAACCTAAATATCAACCTACACAAATCCACAAAATTTACTGTAAGACCACCTGGTAATAATGCAAATAGAATTATTTTCAAAATACGAATCTACTCATATTTGTTTTTGAATAACTTTTTAATATTGAAGAACCATGTACGTCTAAAAATATTTGTGAAATGACATCTAATAATCAATTATCTATATTGACTTTTAGTTATGAAGAGTTTAATGTCGATGTCAACAAACTGGCAACTTAATTCGAAAGTAGTTATTATTTAATAAAGTCAGAATTGATGGCTTCTCTGTCAATTCAGAATTCTTCAAATACAAATGTGGTAGTTCAGACAAAATCACGTTTACCGGAAGGTTATTATAAAAAGTTTTCTTTGTTTATAACTTTATATAATATCATGATTCATAGTGCAGACCTTACTGATATTGAAAAGTTTTCTTACCTGTTAGGGTATTTGGAAGGTAATGCTCTTCAACTAGTTATAACTATTGCCTTTATGCTAGATAATTGTCATTTGAAATATAATTTGTTAATAAAACAATATAAAAATAAAGAATTATTGCAAATCATTACCTTTCAAATATATTGCAACTAAGTTCTGTAAAATTCCATAATCCTAAAAGGGTCATGCATCTTTTAGATGTGATACAAGACAATGTAAATTCTTTGAAAATTTTAGGTTTGAATAATGTTTTAGATTACATTTCTTTAAGATTATTAAATTCAAAAATAACAAAACAGATTTTAAATATCAACGTTTAGATTTTGAGATTCCTTCTTTTAAACATTTTATAGATTTTTTAACTAAACAGAAAACTGTTACTGATTTGGTTTTAAAAACTTCTTCAGTTCTAACAAAATCTAATTTATCTTATTCTCACCCAAAAAAGTTTTGAAAAAGAGTTCACATGGGGTCAAAAAGATCAAACCCAAAACATTTTTCTTTGAGTGTCCTTTGTGTAAGACCGACCATCAATTAATAAACTGTCCTGTGTTTTTAGCAAAAACTTCAAGTTCTAAATATGAAATAGCCAAAGCTCATAATCGTTGTTTTGCTTGTTTGGGCCCTTTAAGATGTATTTCAAAATTTTTGTGTAAAATTTGTGGTCAAAATGATCACAACACTTAGTTGCATTTTGACCGGACATCTAACAAGATTTCAAATTCTGTGAGTTCTCAATCAGTCGCAAATTCTGTAGCTATTTTAAGAACTGCATAAGCAAGAATCTGCAACGTAGATAAATTTTGGGTAGACTGTCGTTTGATAATTAATTCAGGAAATTAAGTCAGCTTTATAACTCAGGAATTAGCTGATAACTTTTAAGAAAAAGATGTCCTTTTTCTTTGAATAAAGTGGTCAGTCTTCGGTAGGTTTATCCAAAGGAATGGTGAGTTGTATTTTACGCCCTAAATTCAATAAAGATTTTTATTTAAGTTTTAAAGCTGTAGTGTTACCTAAAATTACAACTGATATGCCCACTGTTCTTATTTATGATGAAATTGAAAGTTGGTTTTCAAATTTGTCTTTGGCAGATTTTTATTTTTATGTAATGTCATCTCTAGATATTTTGTTGGGAGTGGAATCTGTTTTGTATATTACTCCACTTTGCCCAGAACATATTAAGGGAAATCCGAGTGCTACCTTAACTAACTTAGGTTGAATAGTGATGGGTTCTGTGAAAAATGAGATTAAAAATGAGCTAAACATAACAAATTCTATGTTTGTTCATTTAGATTTGATGTCGCCTGAACTGGCCCGGACTGTTGAGTTGTCTAATTCTATCAAACGGGAATACAATAAATTTTACATCTTTTTTGGGTGCAGAAGAGTACGTTGGTAAAGACTTGCCTTGAAACAAGATACAAGGCCTCTGACATCAATCTTGGTTTGTTGCTTTTGGAGACATTTTATTTAAGCAATTCACTTCCGGACAAGATTATTAAAACTAGTTTGGCCTTGAATTCCTTGGTCATGAATCCGGAATTTGTTTGTCTTTCTCTTGAGCAATTGATTTGTGCTTTTTAGAAGATTGAGAAACCTCATTCTGTTTCGTTTTTATTTCCAGAAGAAATTCTGTGTGAAGATTACTTTGTAAAAACTGTTTTTAAAAATAAAAATGGACGTTACATTACTCGGTTAAATCTACGAGTTGAATCCAAGAGCAGTTTGGATTCTCGCAGATCCGGGTAGTCAGAGATTGCTGCTTTTGACTTTATTAAATGTGGTGGAAAAGTCCAAATTTTATTCGGAATCCAATGGTGACTTGGCTTTTGGAAGAACCAGATTTAATAATACAGGATTTACCTGAATTGAAAGAAAATCATTTCTTCTCTAATGTAGTGAATTGAGACTACTCTGAATTTATAAATTTGTTTAACAAAATGTCATCCTTATTAAAATTGCAAAGAATGATTGCATTTATGCTGCGTTTTATTAATATTTCACAAAAAAAGATTGCAAAGATTGTTTGATCAATAGCTCATCATGCATATGAAAATACAATACAATTAATAGTAAAATTAACTCAAAAGACAATGTTAAATAAGGAAAGGAACCAATTGAAAAAAAAAGTGTAGAGATTTTAAAATATTATAAAAGTTTTGTCATGGTAGAGGTCAAATCAATCAATCTCAGTTAACACATTTAAGTAAACATCCTTATTTGATTCTAAATAAAAGTCGATTAGCGATTTCGTTGGTAGATTATTTTCTTATTTTTTCAGAACATGGTGCTCCAAAATTGATTCAGTCTTTACTTTTTTTGTAGTTTTTGGATTCCGGAAGCACGAAGTTTAATTTGTCATCGGATCTTTCAATGTTTAATTTGTTATCGTTAAAAGACAAAGCCTTTACAGCCAATCATGGCGGAATTACCACCATATCGATTAGAACCGGCAAGAACTTTTAGTCATGTTGGTATCAATTATGCGGGTCCTTTTTCTATTAAAGCATCACTTTTTAGATGTAATAAGGAAGTGAAATGTTATTTGGTGTTGTTTGTTTGCATATACATTTAGAATGTGCGACCAGTCTTTCATCTGAAGCATGTTTATAAACTTTGGATAGATTTTCAAGTCGAAGAGGTTAACCAATGAGAATTTTTTCAGATCAAGGTAGTAATTTTTGTAAGGCAGCAAGGGAACTCAAGAAGTTGTTTAAAATTATGTTAATAATAGAGTCTTGTCTGATTATATTGCAATTTGGAAAATTGAATGAGTATTTTAACCTCCTTATACTTCTAACTTTGTAGGAATTTGGGAGGCTGGAGTAATATCGTTTAAATATCATTTTCAAAAAGTCATTGGACAACAATTTTTATCTTATGAAAAGTTTAACACCATAATTATTAGGGTTGAAGATGGATTTGATTATTTAACTTCAGGGTATTTTTTAGTGGGTTGACTTATTTTATCAAGGTTAGAAGAAAACTTATTAGATGTCAATATAAATTTGTTTAAACGTTGGAAATTGTCTAATCATTTATTGCAATCTTTTTGGAAACGTTTGGAGTCGTAAATATATTCATACTCAGGTTTTGCGTTCAAATGTTAAAACCAATCATTCTTCACTTCACTTTTTAAATAGTTATAAAAAAAAGAAAAATCAACCTACATAACTTGCAATACATTAAAGAACGAAAAAAAAAAACAAATCACATCCAATATACATATATGTATTTATAAAAACACATTTATAAATAATATTATAATAACCATATATATATATATATATATATATATATATATATATATATATATATTTTAAGTTGTAACGACTTGTAGGTATTTATTAAAAAATTAACGGGATTAAGTCAAATAAAATTTATAATAATAAAATATTTGGTGAGGTATATTCATAATTAATCTTATAATAGCTAGTTACAATAATTATGTTATACAAAATTCATAATTTTATATAAAATTAGTTGCCTGATGATGTTAGTAATCACTAACGAAACGTTGCATCGTATTTAAATATATTAAAATATATGTTTTTTGTATTTTACTAAATTTAAATTTTATTTGACTTAATCCCGTTAATTTTTTAATATATATAATTTAAGAAGAGTAAGCATTATTTATATTTGTTTTTATTTATGATACTATTGTTTTATTAAATTGGCAATAAATTTGGTAGAAATTAGAGTGGCTTATTTGAGTCACGTATTATTAAAATTATGTAATTCCGTCTAATGAGCCCAGATCATAGTTTGAAGTGTAAATTGTATTATATAAAGATAGTGAACAATTTGATACAATCGACATTGTTGGCTAGTAAGCAACCCTTTTCAAAAGGTCCTTGTTGATTACGGCATAACTATTGAACTTAATATTATGTTAATATTGGGATAATTAATATAATGTTATTGTTATATCCAATACTGTTTATTATTGTTATTAATTAAATTTAATAGTACATAATAGATATTTTACATATAGATGGATTACAAAGATTACGAAATTTAATAGAGATTACAATTGCATCTATTATTCTGACCTCTTAATCAGAAAGCTCGGTTCATTGTTAGATGAGTGGTTTCTATATTAATTAGAGTGAAAATTTGTTTTATATTTTATAGTTTCCCTTTGTCACATGTCCAGTACAGCTGGCCACAAAGGAGCTCTTCTGTGGCTTACACAAAACTGAACTTTGTATAGCGTAAAGTTCAGAAAACCCCTAACTTTTTTTTAATCAATATAATAGTTTTATTTTACTGTTAAAAAAGCTCGCAAAATTAAACATTTTATATCTGAGATTAACTTAAATATTATGAATTGTAAATTTTTAAAGCTGTTTACAAAGATTTAAAAAAACTTATTTACAAACTAAAAATAATTAGCATGTTAATACTATCCAGAAGTATATATTGTAAATTTTGTATTGATTATGTATTAAAGAGTATCTTAGCTAATAATAGTAGAAATTGAATGAGGCCCGTGAATCGCGTAGAGTTTAAAACGTGTGTTTGTGTTCAAACTATCAGAAAACGTCTTGGTGACAATCGGATAAGAATTATAGTTTTTAGTAACACGTGTGCAAATCTAAATCTGAACACATTGTTCATTTCTATAAATCGACTGATCTAAAATTCAGAGTGAGTACGCTAATGACACCCTTCAACACAGTGCTGGTAGTATAATTTGCAGATTTCCAAAAAAGTTTCTATCGGGGATTATTTACAACCAAAAAAGTTTAAATATGGGCAAAAAAAAACAAGCTAAGTGGAAAAAAAGTATATGAGTATTCCCCCCCCCCCCCCCCCCCCCCAAAAAAAACCCCAGACAACAAACTAATGAGGTTTCCTTTATTAGTGTCAAACCTAAATGATCCAGACGTCATACAAACATTGCAAAAGCCGGATGAATAAAAAAAAAACTGACTTAGACTCTACCCTCTCAAGTGAAAAAGCTGAGAATGTTAATCTCAACAAGAAGAAGGTTATAGACTCGTTTGAACACGTCGACCTCAGGGCAAAAAGCTAGAAAACAAAAAAAAACAGAGAAGGCAATACCACAAATGAAAATGTTCACAACTATGTAAAGAGCTGTCTAAGAAACTGATCAGACTTTGGGCACAAAACAACAAAATTATTAAAATGTTAAATTCTAGCAGAGAAATAGACAAAGTCTGCATAAAAAAAATGAACAGCTGATTAAAAAGATGCAAAACAACTAAATAGCTGCTTAGAACGGAAAGAAATTGCAAGGTTTAACGAAAGCAACCGTCTTCAGAGCAACGCTGACCAATGTTAATGGACCGTGCATTCCAAGTAACTAAAACTGAAATGAACAAGCAGACGGAAAGGTTGGAAGAGACAACCACACCACCTTCCAAAAACAAAACTTTCAAATACAAAGAGTTTAAAGAAGCTGAACCTGAACATAGGGGCAGTGTTAACTAAATGTCTTGAAATAAACTAGAATAATTCCTTAAAGGCTTTAAAAGACTTCGTTTTGGCGGTGTGGGTTAACACAAATGACTCAGACATGAAGTTTAAAATTCAAAACAGTTTGTTGCTATATTCCTAGATATATAGAAAATTGTTGAAACGCTGGTGAGGTCACTATAAAAAACATCACAAAGATGGCCAAAGGCAACATCTAACTAAGATTTACAACTAAGCCGGAAACAAGAAGCAAATTCAAAACAACTCTGAACAAGGAATTAGCGTCCATGGCAGAACACTTATCAAGACAAAAGGCAATATCTATTACTTTGCTTGATTTGGACGTTGAGACAACAGACTAAGACGTAGAAGACGTTATATAAAAAAAGATAAATGACCTAGAAAACGATATAATCAGTATTATTGTGTTGAGAGATTCAGGAAACAGAAACGTCAAGTCAAGCTAACCTTTGTTAAACTCTGCAAAAACGACACCTGTTGTTAAACAAAAAAGGGATTGGCTCTAGCTGGGAGAGTAGAGAGTCAGAACGATCACACCCGCTAAGTGCAACAAATGCAAAAGGGTAGAGCGTATGGCCAGCAATTACAGCATAAAAAATCCTGGCAAAACTGATCTCAAGATTAGAGATTGCACCCAAGAGCAGTCGTAACCGGTTATAAATCAAAGGAGAAAAAAATACCCAAATACAAAGATCTAGTCGACAAAATCAGATAAAAAAACTGCACAATCAGCAATGTCAGAAATTAAAATTATCCAAACCAACTTAAACAGGTGCAAAACGGCTATGGATCTTCTTCTTGGCGTGTTTCATCCATTTCGGATATTAGCGATCATCATGACGATCTTCTCCTTGTTCACTGCACTGCAAAAAAATGCAGCAATGTCATGTCAAACCACTGGCGTAGGTTTTTAAACCATAAAACTCGGCGCCTTTTCAGGCTTCTTTTTCCCATCACCTTTTCTTTCGGAAGCAGTTGGAGTAATCTGTATCTATCACTATGCCTTATTACGTGCCCAAGATATTTCAATTTCTTAACCTTTACTTTCTCAATACTAATGTGCTTTTTCCATGAGATATTCAGGATACGACGGTATGTCCATTGTTCGAAGGCCTCCTGTTTTTTCTTTGTATCCGTTAATAGAGTCCAGGATTCAACGCCGTACATTAGTGTTTAGAAAACGTAGCAGCGCAACATTTTGATCTTAATTTGCTTGCTCAAGTCTAGGCTGTTGAAAACTTTTCTCATCTGGATAAATGTCGTTCTCGTTTTTTCTGTCCTGCATTTGATTTCTACTAAATGATTCCAGAGTTTATTCACGCATGTGCCTAGATATGTGTATTGTTTTGTTGTTAAGAAGTATTGTCCGCTGTGATAGATTATCTTTACTGACAAACATAAATTTGGTCTTTTTGAGATTGAAATTGATTCCGTAATTCTCGCTGACTAATTTGATTTTATGCATCATCAGCTGAAGTCCTTGAGCTGTACTCGCCAATATAACAGAGTCGTCCGCATAACTTAAGTTTTTAATTATCTCGCCGTTAATCGATATTCTTTCTTCCACTCCATTCAGCGTCTCCTTAAATATTTCTTCCGAGTATATGTTCAACAAGGTTGGCAAAAGCACACAACCCTGCCTTACACCTCTGCAAATTTGGATATTTTCCGTGCTTCGGTCTTTAACTCGTACTTCTGCCTGTCTGTCTGTTGCCAGTAGAGGTTTGTTATTATGCGGATGTTTTTGTTGTCGACTCCGGTGGTCTTGAGTATCTTAAGCAATTGTTCCTATTTTACTCGATCGAACGCTTTGCTAAAAACACAAGTGTACCTTGCAGTTAACGTCTCTGCATCTCTGGATTAATACATTAAGCGGTAAAGGGCAAACACCTGTCTATAGTCTCTGAACCAAATAAAAATATGAGCAAACACGGCCAAAACTGGATCATTGGCCAAAAAATGGATGTTGCTACACTTTTTAAAAACCAGCTTTGCTCTACACTGCAAAGAGCATGGGAAAGATTTTGTTTGCTTGGATTCAGAAAACACGTTTTTTTACTTAAGCTATATAAAGCAGAAAAGTAAGCCGTTGCTGATCGGTGAAAACTTTAATGTTAACCAACTCTCCATGTGAAACTTTGACAAAAAAAAAACAAGCGAGTGCAATTCTGACAAAATTCTAACTGAAGCTTTGTAGATTCTGGTTATAAAATTGTGACAAATAAGCTGGGCCCCAAGGTCTCCATCAAAATCCCGATAAAAAAAAGTACAAGATTTGCTTTCAATACAGGTAAATTTTGTGTATGACAAAGTTAAAAAAATCCGTTTTGTAAAAAAAATCAAAATAGTAGGGTATAAAAATAAAGCTGAAAAAACAGCAGTCCCAGACCAGAAGTAATTAAAACTTGTGTAGAAAAAAAAAACTAGTGTTTGACAAGCTGTTAAAAAACCACCAAGCAACATTTAATTGAAAATCAAGAAAAAAATATCTGTGACCCGTTTTATAGACCAATATGTTTGATCAACACGCTGCAAAAAATTTGGAAGCATAACCTTAGAAAAAATAGAGGCCTATCCAGAATACAATATGGCTTTTGCAAAAGCAGATCCATAGTAGACGCCATAAAACAACTGAAAAAAACCACAAAAAAGCCAAAAACAACAGGCATTATGCAGCGCTAGTCACGGTCAATGTGAAAAATGCCATTAACTCCGTTCTTTAAAGCACTTGAGAAAAAAAGTATCTCTATTTCATTAACATGATTAAGGCTGAAGATCAGTCCATAATATTCGGGAATTGTATATGGCCAATAAAATGCGGTGTTTTACAGAGATTGATTTATGGCCAAAATCTGTCGGTGTACTAAAGCTTAATAATATATCTTTGTTAAGTGCAAAGATTTAAAGATGTTAGCAAAATAGGTTTTTAGAAAGACTGGGAAAAAGTTGGACAAGAAAAGCCTTACGATGGAAAATAATAAAATAAAATCTCTAATCCTAACAAGCGTTGTACTTGCTGATCAAATTAATTATATTATATAAACACCAGTATGATATGATCAAGTGGCCATCAAAAACTCTAGAATGTTGATGAAAATAAAAAAAAAACACACATAGGAAAGCTGCAATTAGGGTACCTATTGCTTACCAAAATGTATCAACACAAGCTATACAGGTGGGGGTCAAGAATCAATCCAAAATCAGACTGGAATCCCTTGCTATCTGAGAGATAAAATAGAAAGACCCAAATGCCACACAGATATCGCAACAAACCTAAAAAAAAAAGTCTACGAGACGTGCAGTTTACTCTTGATAACATACGGATTAGAGACTATGACTCTAACTCAAAAAAGCGTCAATAAATTAAGAACAACCCAAAAGTCAATGGAACGGGCTATGTTGAGAATGAGCCTTAAAAACAGAATACAAAATGAAGAAATAAAGCGGCAAACAAAACTTACAGATGTAATAACACAACAGTAGCTCAACTAAAATGGAGATAGGCAGGCCACGTTTCCAGACACAACTGTAATACATGGACCACCAAAATACTGCAATGGAAACCAAGAAAACCAAAAAAAAAGTGTCAGTAGATTACAGAAAAGGTGGTTGATGATATAAAGATAATTGCAGAAAAAAGATGATCTCATGTCGCGCAAAATAGAATAACATGCAGAAACCTAAAAAAAGCTTATATCCAGCAGTGGGTAGATTAAAGCTAATAAGAAAAAGAAGAAGAAAAATGCCACTACAGCCACGTGGACCAGAACCTTAATCAAGAAGTTTATACTATGGGTCACTGGAAAAGTAGGGCTCTTTCTGACGTAGTTCCTGACAAGTGCTTCAAAAACTACTTAAAGCGTATGAACATCAAGAGGCACGACAATTACACCAATGCAGAGAGCCAGATACAATCCTAAAATGCAAGAGGTGGGTAGCAATAAGGCAAAACTCAGGAGAACACGCTAGGTGTAAAGAACATCATTGCTAAGATGTTAAGCCACAAAAACTTATGGAACTCTATCTCTAAAGTTATATAAAAGATTATGAGTAAGAAAAAAACGAAGAGGTAATACCTCAAGCAGCTTAAACTAGAGACGGGTGAAGCAATGAAACAATACCGAGAGATAAATTCCACCCTTCCTACCAATGCACAAAAGTTGCTGTAGCACTGTTTTAACTAAAGATTTGTCTCCTTCCAAAAAAAAATTCTTACAGCCAAGTTCTAATTCTAATAAAAAAAACAAATTCATAATCATCCTTCTATGCCATGCGCATATTTTATAATATATACAATTCCTTCTCAAGTTTATGGTATTCTTTAAGAAAAAGTTTGCAATACTAATTTCGGATCACGGTAATATTAAATAGTAACTTTTTTGTCATCAAATATGTGGGATATTTAAAAGAATAAACGTATTTTGCTAAAAAAAGAACTGGAATAAGTGACAAATCTAAGTGTGCAACCTGCGATATGTAATTAATAAAAATATAAATTGTTTGTCTTATCCAAAACGCCCGTTTTCTTTCCAGAATGTACCAGTAAAAAAAATTAAAACAAATTCATCCAGTGTCATGATGACTACAAAGTTTTATTAAGTAAAAGTTTGCTAGCCACTCGTCCACAATTTCTGTCTTCGTTCAACAAGTGTAAAACTTTCCACTAGCCCAAAGTGTAATTGATGGTCGGTGACATGCTACTAATTGGGAGAATTAGTGTGTAGAAAATAATTACCACTAATCTGTGACAATTTAGATTTAATTAATGTATTAATGTATTAATTCTGTAAGGTTAACAAGTGTTTGCGAATATGTTTCAAAAAAATTATAAAATACGATGAAAAGAATAAAATAAAACTTTGACAAAAAAAACTTAGTTATCATTTTATTTATCATTATTATGGATTACCACAGTGTTAAGATTTTAACTTTGAAACAAGTATTTTAAATATAAAATAACATAAACACAAACAAATCGGAATAATACTAAATACTCAATAAAAGGCAAGTTCACAAGAGAAATGAATAACTGATTTAATTTCGACGAGCTTTTAAATTAGCCTCTTAAACTGTTCAAACCAGATAACCCTCTTTTATTAGTATGTATAATTAACACCCGCAAAACTGGAACTCATTTACTATTATATTCGCTACAATACCCATACATATAAGAAAGACAAACAGAGAATATTCCGATTAAGATAAGTACAACCAATCGACAACAATATAAAATATTAATATTTCATATCTTCTTATATATGCAGTCAAATTTGTTTTATTCATATTTTTATCAATTTACCCGCCAATTACAGTAATGAAGCCAATGCGCTCGTTTATGGATTAATTCCACCGTAACAATACACACCAGAGCTGTTACCTGTCTGATTTCAAATTCAATTTTAATTAATTGTAATCACTTTGTTGTTTATGTTTCCTTTTAAATTATTGTAATATTAAACACTCACAAAATAATAATCGTACTTAATTAGTTTATTATACTTTCCAAATTATTAAAATAAATTATATAGTATAAAGATTACAAAACATTTGGCAATTTGTGCAATTTGCATTACATCTTACGCAACCGTACTACAATTTAATAAAAACAAGCTTTTTCTGAGACAACTTATAATCCGTAAAAGTATATACGTAAAGTACGTTTTACAACTTTTACAACCTTTACCGTTATATGCATATTTTTCTATCCAGTTTTCACAAAAATCAATAAAGTTTTTAATAGTGTTGACAGATACTACAAAAATTTAAATCAACAAACTAAGTCTTACGGAACAAAGTCTAAGCATTCTTTGACGTAATAAACCAAATAAAAAACAACAACAAAACATTTAATAATAAGTATGGAAACGCTAATTTATTAAAAAAGAACTTACGGAACCAAAATTTAAAGATTATTCTATATTAGTCCCTTTAAATTAGACATTTTTCAGAATAATTTTACCCACATCTTAGCGACCTGTATATTTAGGTGTATTTGGACTGTCTGAAGACTATTTTCACCTAGATCACGCATAAAAAAGAGTGGTTTTAGAGTAATAGATATATGTACACCTGTATATATCATTTTTTGCGTTTTTAATGGTTTTTTGCATTTTTAGCAAAAACTATGCATTTTGCCCAAAAGTGATCACTATTAAAAGTTGTAGAGCAGAAAACTTCCAATCAAAATAAGTCATTTGAATTTTTTTAAAATTTTCAGTTCTTCCGCTAGAAAACGAGGAAAATAAAGTATATATTTTATTATTTTGCACTTAGAGCCGAAACTATACATTTTGGTAAAAAACTACAAAAGATCAAAGTTGTAAAGCAAAAATTTTCCGATTGATATTGGTTATTTGGATTTCCGATAGTAAGAGCATTTTCCGCTAAAGAATGTTAAATTTTTTTGTTGATTTTTTGGATTTTTAACCAAAACTATGCTTTTTCTATAAAAATTATAAAAGACCAAAGTTTTAGAGCGTAAAATTTTTGATCGACATAAGTTTTTCGTTTTTTTCAATAATGTGTGCAAATTTGTGACATTTTTTCCCAATGTTTCTTGTTTTCTTTCCAAACCGTTAAATTACTACCTCAGGCTATTTTATAGGCGTTCTAAGGCAACAAAGGCAAAACCACAAAGGTTTCCAGCCTACCACTGATCAAGTTAGCAACAAGATGTGCCAAAAATGTATGAAATGAATCATTGTTATCACAACCAAATCTAAATCAATTAATTTAATTTTTACATTTATCTCTACCATGCAGATGAGTGACTAGGTTGTACTAACTATCACGGATTTCAGCATCACAACTTGATGCTGAGCAATGGCGTAGGTAAGATGTATGAGCTTCACTGCAAAATATTGATAAACCATTAAAAAAAGCGTACAGAATTTTGTAATTTGTTAAACTATTGAAAAGTGTAAAATTTTATCAATACAAAATAATAAATCCGTTAATAATATTAAAATATTTTTATAGATAACCAAAAGTTGACCAAAATCGGTTGAAAAGTGCAAAAATCTATCTATAAAATGTAAAAAATAACAAATTTCAGCCTAGAAACATTTAAAATATTGTCAGAAAACACCAAATTTAGCCATAAACTGTTAAAAAAGTAAAATGTTCATAAAATCTTAAAAATAGCAAAATCTGGCTAAAAGATCAAAATATTTTTAAGAATCACCAAAATTTGGTCATAAAACTGTTAAAAAATGTAAAATTCTATTCATAAAATTTTTAAAATTACAAAATCCAGCCACGAAATATTAAAATAATGTTGAAAAATCCTAAATTTGGCCATACGTTTTTAGAAATTGTAAAATTCTATTTAAATGTGGACAATAGTAAAATGTAGCAAAATCCGGCTATAATATATATAACTGTTACAAGTTAAAATTTGGTCAAAAATTAGTTATTGTCAGAAAGTACCAAAATTGAGCCATAAATTGTTGCAAAAAACTGTCCAAAATAGCAAAATCCTGCCATAAAATATCAAAATATTGTAAAAATGTACTAAAATCTGGCCAAAACACTTAAAACGTGCAAAACTTTTATTAAAAAAACATCAAAAATTTGGTTTTAAAACATCAAAATGTTATCAAAAAACACAAAATTTAGTCTAAAACTATTGAAAATGTTTTCTATTCATAAAAAAATGCAAAATTTTATTCATAAAATCTTAAGAAGTGCAAAATCCGGTTTTTAAACATCAAAATATTGTTATAATGCGCAAACATTTGGTCATAAACTGTTGCAAAATGTATTTTTTTTTTAATATCAAAAAAGCAAAATTTGGCTCTAAAGTAATATTTATTTGTGTCAGTTTTGTGAAATGTGAAATGTATCATTTACAAAACTATTGCCTCTTAAGGAAAAGCTTCCGTGTTATCGCAATCAAGTCAAAATCGATTAATTTGCTTTGTACAATTATCTCTACTATGTTAGATGAGTAATAACTGGATTGTACTAACGCTTATAGACTTCATTATAATTTCATTAATTTTTGACTACCCAACAATTGCATTTAAAAAAAAATATAGAAAGTGTCCAGTCTATTCTTGACGAATTTATCCTGACATCAAAACAAAAAATTCTTGCTTTACACAAATAAGTAGTTGAGAAAGACAACAAAACTTTTCAGATAATTGCTCCAAAATTTTGTGAGCAGTGACGTAGGTAAAATGTATGAGTCTCATCGCAAAACATTAAAAAACCGTTTTTTTTAAAGCATACAACTATTGAAACGTGCAAAATTTTATTATTATTACAAAATAATAAATCAGTTAATAAAATATTAAAATATTTTTATAGATAACCAAAATCTGACCAAAACAGTTAAAAAGTGCAAAACTCTATTTATAAAATTTCAAAAATAACAAAATTCAGTCTTAAAACATTTAACATCTTGTCAGAAAGCACCAAATTCAGCTATAAACTGTTAAACAGTGTAAATACTTTGTATAAAACTTCAAAAATAGCAGGATCTGGCTAAAAATATCAAAATATTATTAGAAATCACTAAATTCGGGCTATAAAACTGTTAAAAAATGTAAAAATCTATTCATAAAACGTTAAAAATAACAAAATCCAGCTATGAAATATTAAAATTGAAAACCCTAAAACTTTCTAAAAGTGTATGGCCAGAATACACTTTTAGAAAGTTCAAAATTCTATTTAGAAATCGTCGAAAATAGTAAAATTCAGTCAAAAAATTAATTATTGCCAGAAAGTTCCAAAATTAAGCCATAAACTGTTGAAAAGTGCAAAAAACTTTTATTTAAAAATACTTAAAAAATCCAGGCTTAATACATTCGGTCTTAAAACATGAAAAAAATTTTAGATAAAACCAAAATCCGGCCAAAAACAATATAAAAATAGAAAATTTTATTCATAAAATGTCAAAAACTGCAAAATCCGGTCTTAAAACATCAAAATATTGTTATAATGCGCAAAAATTTGGCCTTAAACTGCAAAATGTATTTTTTTAAAATCTCAAAGCATTAAAAAATTTGGCGTAAAACAATATTTATTTGTGTCAGTTTACACACGTCAGGTACATATTAAAATATAAAAAAATATCGGTTAGTTCACTTCAGGCTATATTGAAGGCGTTTATCAACAACAACAACGCAGGTCATAAAAATCTACAACAGATATGCTACAAAATGTTTAAAATGTATCATTTACAAAACTATTGCTTCTTAAAGAAAAGCTTCCGTGTTATCACAATCAAGTCAAAAAGATTAATTTTCTTTTTACATTTATCTCTTCTATGTTAGATGGGCAATTCCATTTCATACGGACCAGAGCTGGGGGGGGGGGGGGGGGGTGTGCATTGAGAAACTTGCTTATGTATTTTTTTTTAAGTTTCTATAACTTATTAGTAGTCCTTTGATTGGTATATGAGAGTATGTAACACATAAAAAAAATTCTACGATTTTTTAAAGTTTTTATTATTTTAAAGATTTAAGGATTTATGTTTGAATGCCAAAAATAATAATATTTTCTAATTTTCGCGCCGATAGATCGAGTCTAAATTAGTGCCGCAAGCGCAAAAACTATAAAACAAAGAGTAAAATTACCCAAAATTGGTTCAAACAACAAAAGATGACTTTGTTAAACTTCTGAAATAAGCTTAAAAAAATATATTCCAAATAACCTTTAAGAAAAATAAAAAAAAATTATTTTTTAAGTAAATGTTGAACAAATTTTTTTTTTTCTAGATGGGTTTTTCATTGCCAGATAAGCACGACTCTGACTATTTTATATGTAAAATTGTTTGCAAAACTCAGTTTTTTAATAATATTTGGTGTATAGTTTCTCTGAAAACTGCTAAATGTGCATTTGTAAAAGTTTATGTAAAAAATAGGCTTATTTTTGCAGTTATTTTGTGTTTTAGACCATTAAAACCCAAATACACAGAACAAATTTATATTTTCTAATTAACTTACATCAAAACACGTCAACTTTGGCGGTTAATTTTTTTTTTTAAATGCTCCTTTTTGCCCAGCCCACTGAGAACAAAAACATGGTTTTATGGCTTTTGCGGCTTATAGACAGGGTATAGACTTGAAATAGCACTAGATTTGGATTCTACGGAAAATTTCTTATCTATTTTATTAGTAAATTTATTTTTTTGAGTTAAAACTGCGGTTTTTAAACAAAAAATGCGATTAAGTTAAAAATGAAATTGCCCAGATAAGTAAAAACTAGATTGTACTAACGGTAATGGACTGCATAATTTCAATAATTTTTGACTACCCAGATATTGCATTTTTAGAAAAAGTTTATAGAAAGTGTCTAGTCTATTCCTGGCGTATTTATCATGATAGCAAAACTTTTGCTTTTCACAAATAAGTAGTTGAGAACGGCTACAGAATTTTCAAATAATTCTACCCAAAATTTTGTGAGCAGTGGCGTAGATAAGATGTATGAGCCTTACCGCAAAATAACAAGAAATTGTTTTTAAAATAAGCAAACAGAATTTTGTAATTTGTTAAACTATTGCAAAATTTTATTAATACAAAATAATAAATCCGTTAATAAAATATTACAATATTAAAATACTAAAAAAATCTTTGAATCTTTTAACATATTGTCAAAAAGTACCAAACTTAGCCATAAACTGTTAAAAAGTGTAAAATAGTTCAGAAATAGCTAAATCTGGCTAAAAATATCAAATTATTCTTAGGAATCACCAAAATCAGAACATAAAACTGTTGAAAAATGTAAAAATCTATTCATAAAATGTTAAAAATTTAATGGCTGGATGTTGTAATCCAGCCATTAAATATTAAAATATTGTTGAAAATCTTAAAATCTGGCCATAAACTTTTAGAAAGTTTAAAATTTTATTTAGAAAACATCAAAAATATGAAAATTTGGTCATAAAATATTATTGTTAGAAAGTACTAAAATTGAGCCATAAACTGTTGATTACAAAAAAACTGTCTAAAATAGCAAAAATCTTGCCATAAAATATCAAAATATTGTAAAAATGTACCAAAATCTAGCCAAAAACAGTTAAAACGTGAAACATTTAAAAAAAATAAAATAAAAATTTTGTCAACAAGCACCAAAATCCGGCCATATCCTGTTAAAAAGTGCAAAATATTTTCAAAAAGCACCAAAATTTAGTCTATTAAAAATATTTTCTATTCATAAACAGTTAAAAATAAATAAATCCGGTCTTAAAACATTAAAATATTTTTAGATAAAATTATACTACAGCCATAAACTATATAAAAATGCAAAATTTTATTCATAAAATATCAAAAACTGCAAAATTTGCTGTGAGACTACCCCATAATTATTTTAATTAATCCCAATTAAAGAAGTAAAATTTGCTATAAATTATTATTAATATTTATTAAATATTTATTGTTTTTAGTAAATTAAAAAGAACTTTTTACAATCTCACCTTTTATTCTCTAACAAAACATGTATCGTAATGACACAAAGAAAATATTATCATTTAATGGTGTTTGAAACAGGATTAAGGCTAAAGTCAATAAGATTAATAATTAAATCATTATCATTTAAAGATAATCCTTTAATTTAGGGGGTTAAACAAGAAACATATGGTCATAAAATGTTATTAATTATACAATTTGATACTCATGTTATAATGAACATAACAATCTAAATTAAATTGCAATTTTCAATATTTATTATATACAACCCCGCAATAATTTAAAATATAATTTATTTTATTAAAATTGTAATTACGGAAAATATGTCATAAATTAAAAACAAGATTAATAATTATGTAAAAACTAGTTTTGAATAATCCTATGCAGGCAAATTACCCCTTTTCAGGTAAAGAATGCTAATTTTGTTTGATCGATTGTTTTAAATGCCATTAGAGTTGTTTTTCCTATTACGCAAAGTCCTCAAATTAGCAGCAACGATATTACAAAAAATATAAAATATAATAAAATTATAAATGAACTAGCAAGATTCAGTCAAGTTTATAACATAATAATAATGTTACGTATTATATACCGGGAGCATAAAATTTGCTTCTATAATAATTTTTGCGATTTATTCAATCGGATCGAGTTAGGGTACATATTAGATTTATTTTTTGTGTCATAATCATGCATTTCTGAATAGTAAGTGCATAATTTAATGTTTTTTTTGTTAATAACAAAATATTGTTAAAAATTTCATAAATTGTTGAAAATTGCAAAATTCTATATATCGATAGCGATATCCGATTATAAAATATTTTAATATTGATAGAAAGAACTAAGATCCAGTTAAAAACTGTTAAAAAGTGCAAAATTCTACTTATAAAATCTCAACATCCGGTTAAAAAACATTAAAATGATCAGATAAAACCAAAATCCGATCAAAAACGTTAAAAAATGCAAAATGTTATTTATAAAAATCAGAAACTTTTGACAAAATAAAAAAAATTATAAAACAGCAAAATCCAGCGATAAAATATCAAAATATTGTTAAAAATAGCAAAATCTGGCCATAATCTGTCGAACAGTGCAAAACTATACTTACAGAATATCAAAAATAGCAAAATGCGCCCATAAAGTATAAAAATATTGTATGAAATCATCAAAATTTGATATAAGATTTTTTAAAATGCAACATTTTATTTATAAAAAGTTAAAAATAATAACATCCGGACAAATTATATTGAAATAGTAAAAAAAAAACAAAATTTTGATTAAAAATGATTAAAAATGCAAAATTTTATTCATAAAACGTCAAAACAGCTTGAAATTTTAATTTTTTTTTACCAAAATCCGGCCAAAATCTTTTGAATCGTGTAACATTTTTTATAAAGTTCTAAAAATTCAAAAATTTAAAAATCTTTATATCTTTAATAATAATAATTAAATATAAAAAATGTTGTTAAAAAAACAAATTCACAGAACTTTTGGCGTTAGTTAAATCCTTTCAAGTTTTAAAGTAGACGTCAAAAAGGCATTGTATGCTTGTAGGCCTTTCCGCATTTCAGACCTTTACTTACAGATGTACTACGCTTCTCGTGAGACTCATTTTAGCAAATCTTGTTTGTAATACACCATCACCTTACATTTTGTTAATTTTTTCATGTGATCCATTTGAATCATTTTGAACATCTAACCAAATGTTAAATTCCGTACAGGTTTATTGATATAGTTTAAAGCAACTTCAAATCAATATTTAAATTTTACACACTTCTTCATACCAATCCATGGTAACAATAAAGTTAATTTATTTAAAAAAAAATAGTTTTTATAATAAGCGCTCAACTTGAGAGGTTTGACTTTGCCTAAAACCGAAAACTGAATGACCTTCAATGACAACCCAGATAATGTTCCCGGTTTAATTTTGTATTAAATTTGTTTATTTCTAACAGTTTTTGTTTATTTCTTGATAGTATTAGTAACTTTTATAAGTTTTAGGTGTCAATTTTGATACATTGTAGCTAACTTAAGTACACAAATCAGTTTTGTTTTACAATTTTGATGATTTTAGTAACAGATTAGTATTACTGTATACTTTTTGACAGTTGATTTCTGTTGTTAGTTTCAACTTTAATATTTTGGTAGTTTTTTGTTACTCTAGTAACTTTTTGACAGTTTCCAATCTGACAATTTTTCTAATTTTTAGAGAATTTACAAATTTAGAACATAATTTAATAGTTTTTATACTTTGCTTTACAATTTTAACAATTTTAGAATGTATTTGATAGTTTTGGCCAACTTTTTTACACAAAACATTTTGAAATAGTTTAAGAATGTCAGTACAGAGTTTTAGTTTTTTTTAATGCTTTTAATGACATAATATAAAATAACTGTTGGAAAGTTTTAGTAAATTTTTTACAATTTATAATGCTTGGCAGTTTTACTAAATGTTTACCAGATGTTTTCCAACTATGCTTATACACCTTACTGTAATATATTTGATAGATTATGTATGTTTTTAACTGTTACTAAGTTACTAATTTATAGAGTGCCATAAAGCCTTTGATAGCATCAAAACCTGGGCCTTCCTTTCTGCAATATATGATGCCAGAATCGACTGTAAGTACTTTACGTTTATTAAAAATATATACAAAGACGCATGCTTCCACATAAGAATAGACAAAGAACTAAAGACTGATAAAATTCCTATTAGTCAATGCGTCAGACAAAGAGATACTATATTGCCAAAATGTTTTACATTGGCATTGAAGAACGTCTTTAAAACACTAACGTGAGACACAAAAGGCGTTAACATTGATGGAACATACCTTAACTAATTGAGATTTTGCAAACGACATAATGTTAGTAAGTACAGATGCCCAAAAATTATCCTCCATGCTAACGGAGCTAAACAAAAATTCAAAATTGGATTAGATTAAAAATGAATTTAAACAAAACCAAAATACTATCTACGGGCCTCAAAAACAAAACCATTGATAACACAACAATAGAAAAGATTCTACACTATCTACCTCGGCCATAAAATTAAAACTGAAAAAAAAAAACCAAACCGCTAAAGTGGCACGCAGAATCGAACTAAAATCAGCTACTTTCGGCAAACTAAGCTTTATACTGAGAGATAAAGACATTCTAAGGAGTATGAAATGGAAAGTATATGTCTAAAAGTTACGCAAAGAGCGATGGAGCGTGCTATGCTGGGGGTATCTCTAAGAGATCAAATACAAAACATCGAAATCTAAAATAAAACATAAATAACAGATGTGATGGAACGCATCGCAAGTCTCAAATAAAGATGAGTTGGACATACAGCAAGACAGACCCAAGATAGATAGACACATAAAATAACCAAATAGAGACCACAGGAAACCAAGAGGAGTAGAAGAAGACCATAAAGATAATGTGACGAAAATAGCTGGAAAAATGTAGATGAAGAAAGCCCAAGATAGAAAAACATTGAAGAGACTAGAAAAGACTTATGTGGAGTGAAGTGAAGTCAGCCGTTCACACGCCACTGCTGGCGTCTTAGCCTCTTCTCTGCTTGTAATGCTGGCAACTTACATTACAAAGGACCTACAGTTTTAAGTAGATTCCGAACCACTGGAGAGAATTCATCACTCCTCAGAAAAGGTTTTTAGCCGTAAAACCCCACGCTGGCAAGGCAAGTTGGGAAGTGGGAGACCTATACCCAGCATTAAATGATACAAAGCTAATGAAGAAGATGAAAAAATTACTAAGCTTATTAACAAATGAAGTTACTTTATTACATGACAATTTTTTGTCAACTTATGTTTTTTTATACATTACTGTACTTCTTTTATAGTTCTTGTTGACAGATTTTCTACATCTTTGTAAACTATTTGACAGTTTTGGTAATAATTTTTTGACACTTTAAAATACAGTTTAACAGTTTAAAATATCATTTTTCAGATCTGATACATTTCTGCTAAGTTATGACATTATTGTAAACTGTTTAAAAATTTTAATAGTATTTTGTAAAATGTAGCAACGTTTTTGACAATTTTGAATCAAATTTGACACATCTAGAAGATTGTATGCGTAATGCTGTAAACTGATTTACAATTTTAGTAGCTTTTGATATTTTCAATTGGTTTTTGACAAGTTTAGTAACAGTGTTGACTGTTTAAAATGCAATTTAACATTTTGTATTGCGTTAAACTGTTTGATAGTTTTTGTAACTTTTTAAAAAATACAATTTGACATAATAAAAAGATGGTATTCATTGTAAATTGTTTGACAGTTTCAGTAACTTCTTTTAATTTTAGTAACATTTTAACAGATGTAGTAATACTTTAAACAGTTTAAAATCATGTTTGACAAATTTAGCAGATTAAAGCT
Organism: Tachinus rufipes; assembly: GCA_963932245.1. Taxonomy (NCBI): domain Eukaryota; kingdom Metazoa; phylum Arthropoda; class Insecta; order Coleoptera; family Staphylinidae; genus Tachinus; species Tachinus rufipes. Next base: position 61,518,127 of record OZ010749.1, read on the forward strand.
AACTTATTATTATTTGATAATTTTTACAACTTGTTGATAAATGTAACATATTTGACAATTTAGTATATTTTTTTGACAACATAAATTATTATTGTAACTTCTTAGGCACTTTTAGTAGCTTTTTAATAAACGTCGAGTTTTTGACAGTTTAGTATTTTTTTATTTGGTACAGATTTGCCAACCTATAAAATTTGATAAGACACGATATCTTCTAAACTGCTACCCTCATACTTGAATTATATGTTCAAATCATTACCGTGGGACAATATAGGCTTGAACATATACAGCTCTTTGTTAAACCACCTAAGATTTGCAGACAACGTAATACTAGTCAGCAAGGATATCGACTAGCTAGAAACTATGTTAAGACAACTACAAAAAGCGTCAAAATTAATCGAACTAAAAATGAACATGAACATGAACATGAACAAGACCATATGCACAAGTCCGGAAAAAATAGAATTTACTACTGACAATCACCTTCTTGAAACAGTAAATGAATATATATATCTAGGTCATAAAATTAAACTGGGAAAAGAAAAAAAATCATGCGCCGTGTAGGCCTCAATTTTTATGAACACAGATATCTTAACAAACCTAAAAAGAAAAGACTGCATCTTACCTGTGATAACATACGGATTAGACTATGATTAACTTAACTCAGAAAAGCGTCAATAAATTAAAAACAACCCAAAGGTCAATAGAACGGGCTATGTTAAGGTAAGCCATAGAGACAGAATACAAAATAAAAAAAATATGGCGGCAAACAAAACTTACAGATGTAATAACACGAGTGGCTCAACTAAAATTAGAATGGGCAACCCACGTTGCCAAACACGACTGTAATAGGTAGACCACCAAAATACTACAATGGAGACCGAGAAGAACAAAAAGAAGTGACGGTAGACTACAAAAAAGGTGGCTTGATGGTATAAAGATAATTGCAGGGAAAAGATGGTTTCAAGTCGCGCAAAATAGAATAACATAGAGAAACCTTAATTAAGACTGATAAAAAGAAGAAGAAGAAGAAAAAGAAGAAGAAGAAGAAGAAGAACAAAAAGAAGAAGAAGGAGAAGAAGAAGAAGAAGAAGAAGAAGAAGAAGAAGAAAAAGAAGAAGAAGAAAAAGAAAAAGAAGAAAAAGAAGAAGAAGAAGAAGAAGAAGAAGAAGAAAAAGAAGAAAAAGAAGAAGAAGAAGAAAAAGAAGAAGAAGAAGAACAAGAAAAGAAGAAGAAAAAAAGAAGAAAAAGAAAACGAAGAAGAAAAAATGTGTACACAGTGTCACCTCTAAACTGCAAAATTGTTTGTTTATTTAAACCGATTTTAAAAGACCTTTACAATATTTTGCAATGGGGCAAAAAGCTACTATATCCAATAGCGTAAAGAAGTAAAAAAAAGTATACATTTATTGAGAAATCTTAACTTTCTAGATACTTTTAAAACTATTTTAATAACTTGGTTGTTCTAGAGAAAATTTTGCAACATTGTCATTTCTAAAAAATAAACTAATGAAGATTTAGATATAGATTTGTTGGATTTTGATTCTGAATAAGTAAGTTGAGTTTGTTGGAGTTAAAATTGATCAAATTAGAAGTACCCTCATTCTGATTGTTGCAAAATTTTTGTCTATTAATGTTATAGATTCTTAAAGTGTGAATATAGTTTTTGAAAACTATAAAGTATAAAGGGTGCTTACATCTGCAAAACTATAAATAATACTTTTGGTTACTTAAAATAGGTAATTAATCTAAACAAAACAAAACAGTTTTACAAATAGCAGAACCTTGAGAGACATCAGCATTTCTGATTTCAGTCAGAGTTAAAATCAACATATTTATTGTTCTTTTTTTTTGTAAAATCATCGTCTATATACATATAAATATATATATACATATATATATTTTACTTTACCTTTTAATAGTTTTTTTCTTTATCATCGGCGATTGTTCTGCCATAATTTTAGTCCTATGAACATTAGCGTACGTAGAAAAAACGGAATTAAAAAAACTCAATCAAAAAGTTTTAATATTAAGATTTGAGAACGTATTCGAGGTGCTTTAAAGTAAAACTCATTTTAACATATGTGATTCATCTAATTTCTTTTTCTAAATGTTCTAAAAACAATTTTAAAAAGATGTTAAAATGTATTCTACTCAAAGTTTTGAAAGCATTCAAACTTTGATGCCGTTAAGCACAGTTTGATTCAATGTTCTTTAAATAATATATAAGTTTTCCGTAATGTTTCACTTATACTAGTAAATATTATGTTGCATCTACTTATGAAATGTTACATTTACTTAATACACTACCTACCTACCTACAATTTTCCTTAATAAATTATAAATAATTTAAAATCATGTGTTTATATCTGTAAGGAATTTTATAAATTTCATTAATCAAAAATATAATAATGTTTTCTTATCAATTTATTAATACGTACGTCAACAAGCTACAAAATAATCCTTACTTGAGACATAGAAAACAACAAAAAACAAGGTTTGGAAATCAGTGAACTAAATTATTAAAAGACTATTCTACAAAACGTATCCAAGCATGTTGTTCAACTCCAACAAGTGTTAAATTCAATATTTTACTCAAATAAATATAATACAAGGAATATAGTCGCGTTGGGAAAATAATAGAATAGAATCGAATAGATATAAAAAAAAATCAAACAATTCAAGTCAATCTGGGACGTAGTTGAAATTTAAACTAAAGCTTTGTGGTACTTATCAAATTTTAAAAGCCTCAATCTCTCTACTACATGTGCCGAATACACAAAGTATATATGATACAGAATGCATCCAAAAGATATGCAGTGAAGTAGAGAATTAGGTGAAAAAGGTTGAAATATAAAATATTATTTCAAACTATTTTAATATTTATAATGCTTTCATAAATAATATATAATAAAATATACAATGTAATATATAATTCAAAACATGTTACGATTTAAATTTCATATAAACTAGAAAATTATTATTTTCAAATCATTGATTTAAAATGCAATTTATAAATAATTAAAAAATCTTACCTTAAAGACATATAAATGACCAACACGTTTCCAGTAGCACCAACAAGCATAAAGAGGACATAGAATGCTGCCAGGCAATAATGAATTATATATGATTGTGGTCCAGCTTGAATCCATAATGGATTAATTTTTTTTAAATAATCCTTTTTAAAAAACCCATTTTGAGTCCATAAGTCTATTGGAAACTTATCATACATAGCAGTAATATTAAACTCATCATTTTCCCGCACTAAAGTGTCGTTAAAAACTTCTCCACCAACTTCAAAACCTGTTAACGTATAAACCGGAGAACACAAAATATATATAATCGCAAATATATTAAAACCAGCACGCATTTTGATATGTATAAGATGCCGGAGATGTTTATATTTCCAGCTGCTGTCGCCACTTTGCGCGATATGCGAATGAAATCTGAATTTTCCTTCGACATCCCGGATAATGCGCAGGACCACCACCAACCGGCGAAGACACTAATTCCTGATTGTCCATTTTCAAATCATGTTGCATAACTCCAATCATATTATCATCTTATACAATATAATGATGCAAATTGAAGCACGCTAGTACATTTTCTTATTAGTTTTTTTATTGGGGGTCGTTGATTACATATATATATATATATATATATTTTATATGCCGGGAATATTTTAAGTTACGTCTGCTTTTCACTGCACGATTGACTATGCGTACGGATATTTCTAAATTTAGATCGAACTAATTACATATTTGTTTTCAAACTAGTTCTCTAATCGTATCTAGTCTAGCATTGGATAGGTAATTAATGTTCTGTTTTTCATTAATTTTGCTAAAATACTATATGAGTCATTACCTACAAAAAATGTTATTGCATTAAATAATATTTAATTTAAAATCTTTTATTGATAAATTGCGGATTTATATGCAATATAAAATCAATATTTTATAAATTATTATTAAATATTTACATTGTATTTATTTTCGTAAATTGACATACACAAAGTATTTTGACAACTAGGCAATACTTCAAAAATATAAAATGTTATTTTATTATAAACATTTCCACACCAATTTTAAATGTTGAAGCAAATTCTCGTTATAAAATCATAAATGCTATAGCAAACATATTTTATATTTATTCAAAGTTAAAAAGCGTGTTGTATGTGTACAAAATATTTACAATAAATTGTCATAATAGCAAATATTACTACTACTATATACAGTATTTAACCAAAGTCGGTCTTCCCTTGTATCTTCCATTCTATGAGCTAATTATTAATACACAGCTTACTCATTTGAATTAAAATCGCCGCAACAAGTAACCAAGGCAACCGCTGATATGTAATCGCTCTAATTATTAATGCGTTCTCTCTCTATATTTTGAATACAAGACGATCAATAATGCTAATTCAACCAAGAGACAAACAATTGAAAAAAAAACACATTTTTTTTTATCTATCACACCAACGCGTACAGCCAGTTAAAACAATTTACAAAATTTCAAAAAACTTGGAAGAGATGTTTCAATTAAAACAAAACTCTAGTCACACAAGTACATCGGCACAAGTGATCCAAATCTAACGTCAAAACGGCAAAAAAATCTTCTCTACTCTATCAATTTTGTTTTTAAATTTGAACGTTTTTGAATTTTTATCAAATTTGATAAATTCTGAATTTAGAGTTGAAAGGTAAACCAAAGTTTACTACACGTAGGCCCTTTGTATCTTCTCTAGTGACTTCTCTCAACAATTACAACGCTTGGAAAAGTCTCTTTTATACTGGCTATGTCAAGCCAGCAGCCAAATTGTATGAGAGGAAATCTCGTCATTTATTTCACATTCTCTACACGTTAGACTGTCTCTAATACTAATCGTGTGCATGTGTTTTCTTAATTGGCAGTGACCTGCCAAAATTCTAGTCATAATTTGCAAGTTCTTTTTGGACAGTTGCGTTGTGTGTGTTAATTTTTAGTAGGTTATTGAAACTTTTGAGTGGTAAAGCGGTCCAAAGTTTAGATCCACACTTTTCACCTAAAGTAGCTTAATATTATTTTTACATTCAAAAATTAACTTTGATGCAGTTTTAGACTTGTTTATAACAATTAAGGCCCTCTATTATCCGTTAGAATTTTGACATTTTTGTCAGATATTTTGTAGTTCACAATTTCCATAACCACATAGATTATTCTAACTACTTCTGCTTAGTTAGTTGTGTGCTTTCCTAGTGGTAAAGATATTTTGAAATCTAAAAACTTGCAATAATTTCTCTGCAGAACATTTACTGGTTTTTGATCCATCTGTGTAGGATTTGGTTAGAATCTACAATTGATCACATTCTGCTTTTCTAGTCCATATGTGCATACGTTGTAAAGTCTTTAAAATACAAAGAAGGATGTTTTGTTTGCATTCCTAACAAAGGTGTTTTTTTAACAGCCTCTTCAGGGGGGTTTAGGGTTTGTCAGTTCTCTTTGTAATGTGCCAAAACTCAACTGCATTTAGACGCAAAGCTGCTACTGTCGCCATCTTCTGACGGCTGTGTACAACTATAGCATTATCTTTAAAGACAGTCCTTATGATTTTTCTACAGCTCTACTACATTGTTAAAAAAACGTCAGTCAAATATTTTGCTTGCAATGCTAAGAGTTGTCAGAGTAATCCTTAATTTGTTGGTTTAATAAGTTGCTTACTCCTGACATTTTTGTTTTTATTTTTCTAGACAATATGATAGGAGTTAGGGTCATATCTAACTTGTGGTACAAGAAAAGCTGTTATGTGGGGTTTGAAAACACAATCTTACTTAGTTTGCTCAATCTGCAAACCCTGGTTTGTAGAATCTATTGTTTTTGTATTAAAGTTATTGTATCTTGCATTACTTCTAATTTGCGGTAAAATACTGCTACGGCTGCTTGACAGTAATGTAGGTTGCATTAGATAATTTTAATGATTGGTGTATTTTCATCCCGGTTCTGTATATCAATCATCTCCGTTTTCATTGCTTTCTCCTGCGGCAGCACGTTTTATGTTATTTTAATGCTGGGTTTGCTGAACATAGCTCAGCAGATTCTTTTGACTATTTAGTGTACGTATGTCTTCCTCGCCAACTCTTAGAACAAAAAGTTGGCCTTCAAGTTCTTTTGACTAAGCCGTCTCAAAATGCATCAATTATTAAATTTGAGCCACTGGTTCTGCTTTCTTATGACTAAGGCTACAACATTCCAAAAGAAGCAGAGTAGCTTTTGTCAGCCTAAAAAGCTAACCCAATAGCACAACGCTTAGTTGTAATTCCGTCCACAAAGGTTGTATACCAGAAATCACTTTTCGAAGCCACCGCAGGCATTGTTATTACAGGTAGTTCTAAAGATCTCTTCTTAATGTGACAGCTCACTAAATGTAAAAGGTATCTTGCCTGGAGTAGATAAATAGATAAAATATTATCCAACTTTAAGGTAAGAGCAACTTTTATTAAATTAGGCTGCTCATAGGCAATTTCCCTGAGAGACTGATCCACGCTAGTAACTGTCATATAAAAGTCGAATAAAACAACCTTTCTGTAGCTGAGTTTTTTTTTAGATTATTTTCCCGTGTCTTTTACGCTTTTTCATGGTTGTTTAGGTAAAAACTCAGACGTGGAAGATCAAATTTTATTTTTTTGGTGTTTCCGGTTTTAGAGAAAGTATTATTTTGCTCAAAGGCTATGGATTTTATTTCTTTGAGGAAAAAAAAATTGGTTTGGCTTTGACGCATTCCGTTTTAAATTAACAGTTGCTGGCTCAACACGTGCGGTGTCTAATTTGACAAAAAGGTTGTTTGTATGCTTTTATTCAGCCAAATGCGCCTTTCTTTGTCTTTTTGTCTTAGTCCCGCTGAACCTGTATTTTTTGACACCGGTCGGTGGGGTGTAGTTCAAAAACGGAATAGTTTTAGACATTGATAAGGTATCCGTAGACTAAGTCTGAGACTTTTATGGTATTCACCGATTAGGTCTGTCAGAGTGTGGTTGTTTGTTTTACAGATTATTCTTTTTATTGCTAGAGATGTTTTACATGTGGCATTACTGTGTTTGCAATGTAGCATAAATCATCTTCTCAAGCACCACTGAATACTTGATTTTTGGTAATGTTTACTATTTGTTTTTAATAAGTTTTTTTTGAAATTATCTGTGAGATCAACTGGTGGCAATGGCGTTGCCATTTTATAGTAGGGAACTCTGCCACGTCGCTCTTAGTTGGCCAAAATTGCATTAAATCTATTTTACTTCTATGACAAAAACTTTGTCTACAAGCAAATCGTTTAAGTTTTGCAGGTAGTAGTATCGGATGTAATCAGTGATGCAAGTAGTTTTTTAGTCAAAAATGCAAATCTAATAGTAGTTTTTTTTTCTTAGTAGCTTTTTATTTTTTGTATTGAATCGGTGACAAATGATGTTTGTAACTTAATTCTTGTCACCAACCTAGTTGTTTAAGATGACGGTACTTTTGTCTTTTTAATAATACATTCTCTTTACTTTGTGACAACTGCAACGTTTGTCGCGTTCTTGTTATCATAAGTTTAGTCAATTAAAGCTGGTGTGCTGCTCAACTGCCAATGTGCTTGTCTTTTAAAATGTATCACGGCAATGACGTAGGTTGTCACATGGTTGTTGCCGAGAACTCTGATGCTGAAAGTAAAAGTTACTTTCCTACTGTTAACCTACTTGCCGTTTTTTTCTCATATTAGTTTTTTCTTTCTTTACTTACTTAATTTTGGATTTACTCTCCATAATTATACTCTCGTTTGCCATTTAAAATGGGTTGGAATTACATTGCCCGCACTGTTTAGTTGCTCAGAGTTTCGTTTATGTTTCTTTAATTAGAGATTCTCTGGTTGCTTCTTCTTCTTCTTTTTTTCCATTTTGTTTTATTTCTTTTTTAATTGCATCTTTATCTTGTTAGGTGCTAGTAAGTTGTAGGTTTTTAAAATTAGTATTCTCCCGGTCGTAACAATTTGGTCATCCAATTCTTGCTAGCTGTACTGATGTTAATTTTTGTAAAATGATTCATCACAGTATTCTTGCTCTCTGTCAGTTTGTTATAGATTTTAATTTTTGAGTATAAGCTTGATTTAAGGCTATTAAAACATTGAATTGATCGGTTTCTATGCCATTGATCTTTAAAAAACGTTAGTGTGTGCATAGTACTGTCGTGCAAAAATTTATTGTTTGACAATTAAGCTTCTGGTACAGGTGTTGTTATCTACTTGATTATCTCTTATTTGCATAGTAGTGACAATGTTTTTTAAATTGATTCTTGGCAATTGTTTGGCCGTGTTCAACTTATTTTTTAAAATTGTTTCGAGTTGGGTCATTGATAACACTAATCCTGTGTTTTCCAAACCCTACGTTGGGCACCGTTTGGTACCTAAGCGTACTCTGGAGGTGGCTCAAAGAGTATCGGTACAAAGCGTAAAGTGGCTGGTCTTTAGATGTCGTGTATGCGTTTATGTGCAAATCTTTTGAGAAAATAATTTATGCTCAAAGAATTTTACTTGGTTTCAAACAATGATACTGTGCAGCTTTTAATGTTTTATATTTCAAAAAGATATTAAAGATGTCGACAAATTGTGATTTGCTAAACAAAAAAAAATTTGTTACATGGTGTAAAAAATGTTATCATTTCTCATAGCTAAATCTTTACTACAAGCAAGTACTGAGTTTGCTCATTTGTATATGCGCTGTAAGAGTATATAAAACTGTATTTGCAATATTTAGTAAAGTATTACTTCAAATAACGGTGTTAAACGTATGGAAAGGCTAGTTTTGAAATAAATTCTAAAACCCAAGTTAGGGAGTAAACTGAATAATAAGTTAAGGAATTCTAAAAAAAAAATGAGAATTGCAAAAAACCTTAAAACTTTTATTTTTGCTTAATTTATAGCTTTTCTAGCCGCGTCAAGATAGTTTTCTTGTACGGTGGAATACAGTAAGAAAACGTTTTTTTTTAATGTTGACCTCAAAACATTTCTTGTACTACCATGTACAAAGAGCTCATTTGCAAAAGCTTTGAAAAAATGTTTTAACATCATTCACAAACCAGATAACAAGTTGTAGGTACTTTGGATACGGGTTGCCTTCAAATTTGACAAAAAGACTTTTTTTAGAAAACACTAAATCTATCAGCAGACTGAGACTGAAAAATGTGAGTTTTAGTAATAATTAGAAAGTGAATATTTCCATACGTATTTTGCAGTGTTTTCAAATGACATTTTAAGAAAATATTGTCAAAAGCTATGACTAGTTTGTTGAAGACTAAACTGAATAAATGTAGAGATTCTAACGCCAATCTATTGCGATTATAATAATGATGATTCCAAAAAAAGATAATAATGAGAATTAAAATTGCCAACAATAATAAAAGAAGGTGACAAGAAAAAAAAACTGTTATTAAAGATTTTTATTTAACAAACAATTAAGAGAACAGTAACATGACAAAATCGTAGGGTTAACTAACATAAAAGAAAAAAAAGATACTTTACTATGACTATCCTCTTTTATGTTATAGAAAAAGCTAAATCAAGAAATTGAAAAGGGTTTGTTTGAACAAATCCAAGTATCAGCGCTTGACTATTTGTTAGATTGCGATACTAAATTGTTAAGGGACGTAAGAAGGATAGACATAAACAAGATTAATTTGTGTGGGTTGTGAATAAAAAACTGTTTAAAAGCCTTGACTAAGATTTCTACAAAATTATAAATAAATGATGCATTAGTAGATGGTCTTGCATCTAAGGAAAAGTACGCTAGGGGGGTATATAAGAAGAGACTAGACACAAATTAAAGAAATAAATTCTATATTTTACGTTTAATTTTTTTTTTTTGTTGTTTCATTGTCAAAAATATACGAGTTTCTGACTCTGCAATTACAATATGCAATAAAAGTTGGGATAAAGTTGTAGAAAAAAGTTTACAAAACGTTTGCGTTCTCGTTGAAAAAAATCTCTATTTAGTTTCGCAGATTAATAGGTTAAAATTGGATGGATCAAGCTGATAAGCTTTATGGTAGCAATAATATAAAAAGCCACAACTTGTTTGATTGATTCAGATCAACTTATTAGTGTAATGCTTGTTCTTGCAAAAATTGCAAGATAAAGAATCAGGTTTTCTACAATTTTTAAATTTGTGATATTCTGAGCACAAACTGCTTTTGCACATCTAGGAAATGTGGCCATAATATTTGAACTGCATGCGGTATATGCAGTTCAAATATTTATTTACTTTGAGTACATATACTTTAAACAGCAAAAAATTGAAATTAAAATTAAAAACTCTTTATGCAAACCCAGAAGCTAGAGGACCAGCTCGAGAAATTATTGGCAAAGATTGGTAAAATAAACAACCGCTACCAGAGGCACACCAACGCCGAAAAATACCGGGTGGACTACGTGATGAATGACGTCCGTCACATAAAACAAGACATTGCCTTGGACGTCGTGAGAGTCATCAAGGCAAACCTACAAGACACTTGCACTCAGCTTAGAAAGAATTTTAAATTGGTTTTGCGTCAGAGTGAAAACGCTTTATTAATGGCTACAAATTTGTTTGATACGCAAAAAACTGAGAAAGCTCCGACCCAGGCTTTTCCCAAAGAAACTGCAACGACACCACTGCCTACTGAGCCCCCCACCAAGACTCCAAAACATTTGGTTTAGGCCTCACTCAAGCGGCCGGCCAAAAATTTGGTTGATTTCAGCCCTCGGACAAAGAAGCAATGAACACGCTAAAGATCAAAATTATTGCACATTTTAATGCCCCGCCTCTAGAGAAGAGATTTTAGACCGTGGCAATTAAAAAAAAAAAAAACCATAATACCGACTAAGGGCAAAGCATCACAATCCAATTAGGATACAACGCGGAGGTATAAATATAAAACTCTTGCGCTCCACAACCAGTTTAACTTAAAACATCAAAGACACAACTACAAATTGGTTATTTCTATTTTACATTTTAAAATGAATCATTACAACTACTTGAGCAACTTGACGACATTTGCTACGACTACTGACTGCTCTACGATGACCATGTCGACACTTACAACAACACCGGGAAGATTTATCATGCTTTCCGGCATTGATACACCGGGCGGCATTGCATCCCACGCCACCGAGTATCACACACTCTGCGGCGTAACACTACCCTGGACACTACAATTTTGATGCCCACGCACCAGCCGGATATGTAATATGCATACCTTTGCACCACCCGCTACGGACGTGAGCTCAAATTCTGGGGCAAGCTACGACCGAAAGAACCTACAGGTCATAGACACTCCACCACCTTCTAAATCTCAAAAAAAAAAAAAATGTTTTTACCTGGATACTAGCTACGCGGCCTAGTGCAAAACCAGGTGGCATTAGACTCTCCGGTACATGCGTAAGTACAATCCGTACACAAACCGCGGATTTTAATACACGCAACTTGCCCAACCGGCGGCACCTTCAACAACTGCAGGTGCTCTACCAATAACAAATGGAGCCTTGTCGTGCCCAAAAAAAAGCTTAGAATATGTGCAGAAGAGCAAAGTTGAGGCGGCAGAACCTTGGCAGCATAGGTTTGCATACCAACTAACTTGCAACCAGCTGTTGCACAACCAAAACGACTACTTTGTACGCCACACGTTCAAAAAACACCAATTTGGCAGATCAGCGTACAAAAATTTAAATTTATTTTTTGCACGCTTAGAACAGCAACAAAAAGTGCCGCAACACGCAAAAAAAATTAAAGACAACGCCTGCGTGTTTAAAGAAAAACACAATCTGAAGCCATATCCATCCAAAAATATACCAATCCCGGCATGACAACCTAGCTAAAGAGCAACTTACTGAAAAAGCACTATGATCGTCAAGAAGCATTGAAAAGTTTCTCAAAGGGACAAGCGAAAATCTACCAGTTATTGTGGCTATAGCATTTGGCTAGAAAAATAACTAGCACATTGATTACGCTAGTAAAACCTTGCTTTCAGCAGGCCTTCAACGTAATCAACTTTGACACGCTCAAACAGTTTCTAACCGCAGCTAGCCAAATAGAAACAAATATTGCCAGAAAAAAACCTCTGCTAAAAACAAAGCAACACCCAGCACCAACTTGTACAAAAAGTCGGGAAATGAGTAAAACTGGCAAGAGAATATAAAGCAAAAAATACCGGCCCAAACTCAGCAACCTAACTAAAAAAAATTAAAAAACATTTGGCGCAAGAGCAACCCGTAAAAGCAATAAGAACACACAATCTACCCCAAATTATAATTTAGATAAACGGACAGAATGTCTAAGCCTTAGTCGATAGGGGAGTTTGTCATAATTTTACAACTATAAAGCTACCCAATATTTGAACAAAATATTAAAGTTGCAAAGGCAAACAACAGTGCTATTATAAAATCTACCAGCAAAGCAACCACTAGCGTTACCATGGGTGACCACATCCTTACAATCTCCTTCCAAGTTTCACCTACACTAAAAGAAACACTGATACTAAATAACCAGTAGATGCTTGCCAATAGAGCCACCATGGGTTGAGTAGCACCAATAACTTAAAGGATTGTACCACACAAACTAGTGGCATTATCAAAACACGCTTTTCCGGAACCGGCAGAATTTGAGAAGTTAGTCAGAGAATTCCCGACCGTTTTTGACAAAAGACTGGTTCCGACTACAACAAAGACTGTAAACCGTGCCATCAAACTGACCACAAACACCAGTGAAAACTGCAAAGCATACGTACAAAGAACAAATATTTACGCAAGTGGCAATACTGTTAGACAGCGGAATTATTGAGTTCAACTCCAGCAGCTACTGCACCTTAGTGTTGTTGATTAAAAAAATAATAACAAACTACGTTTCTAAGTAGATTACAGAAAACTAAACTAAATTGCTAAGAAAAAAGCTGCACCATTACCAATGGTTTACAAAACGCAGAAGGACTTTAAATCGGCAAAAATCTTTAGCAAGATTGACTTAAAAACAAAGTACTGGCAAATACCAATGGCGGTAGGTCACAAATATTTGACTGTTTTTGCTGCGCTTAACGTCAAGGTTAGTTTAAGATCACGCCGTTTGGACTTAAGAACGCACTTGCTACCTTTCAAAAATTAATGTCAAGGGTGCTGGTCAGTTTGCTAGAAAATACCATCTTGGTTTACCTTGACAATATTTTGGTGTACTCAAACAACCACACCAGTCTTAAAGACTTAAAATGATTGCCTAGAATGCCATATAAAGATATGTTTCTTTAGAAAACATAAAACACCTTGGACATATTATCAGCTCCGATGGAAACAGGCCGCTTACGCACCACTTTAAAGGCCGCTTACGCACCACTTTAATCTAATACAAGATCAAAAAACACCCCGTAACTAGTTGCATAGTTTCTTAAAAAGAAATATATCCCCGGATATATCAACGTGGCAGCACTACTCATAACCCTACAAGGCAACAAGAAGCCTTTTGTCTAGACTGCCGTAGAAAAAAAAAACTTTTGAAGAGATCAAGGCAGCGATGGACCAACCATTTTTGTCAAAACTACAGCCAGAGATTCTCTTTGTACAGCCAAAAATTCTCTTTGTACTGTAAACCAACGCTTGCAACATTGGCGTCACAGCAGTCTTATTTCAGAAAATTGACAATTAATTAATTAATTAATTCAAAACTAAAACCATGCCATTTGCAATTCTACTCAAATGAGCTGGAGTGTGTGGCCATAATGTGGGCAATTGATAAGTACCAAGCGTATCTTAAAGACAAACCGTTTATCTTTAGAATACAATAATAAGGCACTTGTCTGGTTGGAGAATTCTTACCCGACGCGCTCAGCCGACATCTCGGCCCAGAAGTTCTTTAAGGAAATAACAACCACCGACGTTAAATTACCTGTACCCTCACGTATCACAAGCTTACCGCACAGGTTTTGCCAAAGTGTGCTTACTAGAAAAAAAGTTTATGGCGGTTATGGTTCGGCGTGTTTAAACTAAAAGCACTAATGTACAAAACATCATAAAAAATATTACAAAATGGCCGACAACCCGGAACGCCCGAAAAGCAGAACTTTGGGTATTAGATTGGTATACAAGAAAAAGTTTTTGTAAACTAGTGCAAGTAGCTACATGCGCCGGGTGCGGTGGGCCGCACACTGCCAGTTATAAAGCTGTCCAGTTACGTAAAACAACGTGCTAGTTGCCACGGCAAGGCCTACGGTAAGGTACCTGCTCATTGCCAGCAGACTACAGATTTTTTCAAGGAAACTCCAGAAGCTAGCAAGGACGTATTCTATGCACAAGCGGCGGGTTCTGCTAATAGCTCAAATCTTATTGATTGAAATCAGCTGCTACTCCGCCTATCCCAAGCAAACGATGACAATTTTAAGAAGTTAATTTGATTTTTTGCTTAGGTTTTAGTCAACTAATGGTTAATTTTCAGACTTTGTCAGATAATCTGAATTCCTAGATATAGTCGCTACAAATACTATACAATGCTTATATGATGGCACATAAGGCTTAGGTAACCAACTTTGTACTTAGTAGTACCACGGTCATGTAAAAAATATAAAGTTTTAATGGAAAATTATAACACAAAAACATCCGGACACATATCAACATTACTGGCCCAAAATGTTTGCCAACAACACTAATTATTGTTGGGTGCTTCATCTAAAAAAAAAGCCTAATCTCAAACATCAACAACAAGAGTAGATTAGTAGAAAATTTGAAATGTTAAGTTGTAAAAAAGAAAGATAAATTTAAACAGTTTTTATAAAGTAATACGTAAAGCTATTTAAGCTAGAATAATAAACATCATACTCAATTTTTTATCTTGTTTAAATGGTCAAGAAATTATTCCTGTACATTTATTTGTAATTATCAAAGCGGACTCATGCATATTACTAATGCAAACGCTATTTCAAAAACATTACTACACAAATTTTACAACTTAATTCCAACTGTGAAGTGAAGTGAAAATGAAAAACATTACTATTCTTAATTTCAAATGAGTTTAAAAACATACTTATTGCTGGCTAAAATTGCAATTTTATTGTTTTAAATCAAATTAATGTTTTAGTTGAGTTGAATTAAAACGCACTTCAGTGGAATATACAGATGTGAGTTTCCGCAAATTACTAGCAACAATAATCTCTTATTCAACGAGTGACATAAGTATAGTTAAAATATTGATAGTATTGCAGGGTAATTTGTTAAATAAGTTTTAATATAAAAATTTGATTACAGCATAACTCTTAAGATTCATTCATTTATAGATTGTAAGGAATTATCAAAATTAAGTAACCGCAAACTTTGTTCTCTTATTAAATCAGTAAAAAATACCAAATAACATGGTTTTATTATAATTGTTTGAATCAGAAAATTACATAATTTTTGTAAACCTTTAAAATTATGGATATAAACTCGGGTAACTTCATCAGCCGGCATCGATACAATTATATTTTCAATAAAATCAATTTCCTCAGCATATATGAAAAATCTAAACCATACATATTGTTAACCTCACTCAACACATCCGTAGTAATTATATACGCAAATTAACCAACATAAACTAAAAAAAAAACGTACGAGCAAAATTCTGTCATCTCTTTGCAGCGACAATTTACCCGAAATGAAGCGGGTCGCAACGAATAAAAACATAAATGTTAAAATTGATTTAAAATTTAATTTAAAAATGTTTAGAAATTAATTAGCAATTGTAAAAAACTACTAGAACAATGGAAAACCATTCTAGAAGACAGTTCTTAATTCAATTAGTAAAACTGTAGGTGATAATGTCGTCGTAAACTTTCAATTTAGTCCAGTCAAAATTGACAAAAAATATTATTATTATTATTATTATTATTATTATTATTATTATTATAAATAAAATGTAAAGAGTGCCTACTGATGCTATTTAAGCAACAAAAATTATTCAAGCAAAAGATTAAAAACCGCTTTTTGCAGATTCTTTACTACAATAAAAAGAAATATATTTTTTTCTTTACAATTTAACAATTGTGAGATTTTGCAATTTAAAAAATTGGAAGTACTAATATGCACTTATACGATCTGTATACGTCATCACATGTTTAACTTATTTGCAAAGTCTAGTGTAATCTGTCACTGTAATTTACAGCCAATCAAATAGCGCAAGTAAACTTGTTTTACGGTTAGTAGGCCTGCTGTAGTCGTTGTTCAAAGTTTGGTAGGTTTTTGGTCAAAGCATCCCAGTTTCTAAGCTCTGTTAAATTGTGTTGTATAGCAATTTGCTTGGTGTTTATTTGGTGGCAAAATTGGTTTTACGGTTGTTGTAGTATTAATTTGTCCCACTGTTTCCTTGAGCAAATTGACTTTTTTGGCTTGGCGTGTTGCTGCTAGACCAAGTGTGTTTGTAAATGATAAATGGCAATAGTATGCTCCTTTATTTTCCACTTATGCATAGCGTTTTTGAAGGTTTGACTTAGAAATTGCGGATCTTTATTAGATAGGAGTGTCTTAGAATATACTGATATGTGAATGGGATTCTTTGCTAGTTTCTGACAGCAGGAAAACAGCTTTGACTCATCAGGTACACAGCTCTAGGTAAAGGTAAAGGCCACCTTATTTCCGGCTTGGATGGTGTCAAAAGACTCAATAAAATTGATTGCCGCTCGTTCCTAGATTTTGCTAGAGAGGTACGATTAGAAAAGCGTTTGGTTGTTGTGGTATACGAAGTCTGGCTATTAAACAACAAAACTGCTTATAACAAAAAGTATTAATTTAAAAATTATTCTATAATCAAATGCTCCCTTTCCTAAATGCTAAAAGTCTTCTTTTGTAAGAGCGTTTAGGAGCTCCGCCAATTTCCGCTTTCTTTTAAAGCAAACTTGATTTTTAAAAACAGAAAAAAGTCACAGGGTCGTAAATCAGGCTAGTACTGCGCGAGTTCAAGCACTGGAGTGCCTCTAGCGGCTTAATAACTCTTCACAGACAAAGCGTTATGTGCAGGTGCGTTGTCTTAGTGCAAAATCCACAATTTGTTTATTCACAACTCTGGCCGTTCCTTACAAATTTGCTCTTGCAATCTTGCCAAAACTTTAAAAGAGTAAGTTTAATGCCGTTAATGTCAAAAAAACAATTAGCTTGGCTTTGAATTTTAAATTTGACATTCTTGGTTTTGCGCTATTTACTACTAGGTTTTGCTTTACAACCGATTTTGTAACAAATTTACTTTTTTTTTGCACTTAAAAGCTATTCAATCGTAAAAAAATTACAATTTTTAGAATTTTAATCTGTTTAGCTATGTTTGATTAAAATTGACCAACTGGTTTTTGTTTTAAAACAATTTTGTAGCAATTTTACCGTTTTTTGCACTTAAGATTTTATGAAAGCTATTCAGTCGTAAAAACGTTACGTTTTTTAGAATGGCAATCTGCTTGGCTATATTTTGCGCTACTTACTACCAAATTTGATCAAAATAAGCCGACTGGTTTTTGTTTTACAACCAATTTTGTAACAATTTTGTCGTTTTTTGTTCTCAAGAACCTATAAAAACTATTCTACTGTAAAAAAGTTCCGTGTTTTAAAATTTTAATCTGTTTAACTTTATTTTGCGCTACTTACTAGCAAATTTGATCAAAATTAGCAGTCTGGTTTTTATTTTACAACCGATTTTGTAAAAAGTTTACCGTTTTTTGCACTTAAGAACCTATAAAAGCTATTCAATCGTAAAAAATTACGTTTTTTAGAAATTCATTGTGTTTAGCTTTATTTCGCGCTACTTACAATTGTAAAAAAATACGTTTTTTAGAATTCCAAGCTGATTAGCTTTATTTCGCGCTACTTACTAGCAGAATTGATAAAAATCAACCGACTAATTTTTGTTTTACAACAGATTTTGTAACAACTCAAATTACTTAATAGCAAAATTGATTAAAATTGAATAAATAGCAAATTCCGGCCATAAAACATCAAAATATTGTCAGAAAGCATTAAAATTTAGTCATTAACTGTTAAAAAGTGCAAAAAATGTGTCATAAAAAATCAAAAATAGCTTAATCCGGTCATAAAACATTAAAATATTTTTAGAAAAAATCAAAGTTTAAGCAAAAATGGTTAAAAAGTTCAAAATTATATTAATAAAAAATAAAAAAATAGCTAAATCTGGTCATAAAACATCAAAATATTTTTAGAAAAAATCAAAATTTGAGCAAAAATGGTTAAAAAGCCCAAAATTTAATTTAAAAAATGTCAAAATAGCAAATTCCGGCCATAAAAAATCAAAATTTTTTCAAAAAGCACTAAAATTTAGTCATTAAAAGTGCAAAATTTTATTATAAAAAATATCTAAATCCGGTCATAAAACATTAAAGTATTTTTAGATAGAATCAAATTTTGGCCAAAAATAGTTTAAAAAGTACACTGTATTAAACCACCGA
This sequence comes from Tachinus rufipes, assembly GCA_963932245.1. Lineage (NCBI taxonomy): Eukaryota > Metazoa > Arthropoda > Insecta > Coleoptera > Staphylinidae > Tachinus > Tachinus rufipes. The sequence continues at coordinate 61,536,553 of OZ010749.1, forward strand.
CCCAATAACTATAAACTGTGTTCCCGCCCACCCGCCCAAGTGTTGCTTATCAAACAATTTGTTATTGTACCTACCTTTGACGTATTACTGACATCTGTCATTTAATCTGTCACATTAAAAACAGTAGAAACGGAACAATGATGAGAATAAGCAAATTTCTTGATGACATACACTTGGGCGGGTAGACGAGAACACTGTTTCAAACCACCACTTCAATATTTATTAACAGTGTTTCCGCCACCCGCCCAAGTGTGAGTTATTAAGAAATTTGTTTTTGTGTCTACCTCTGACGTATTAGTGACAACCGTCATTTAATCTGTCATATTAAAAACAGCAGAAACAAAAAAAGTGTGAGAATAAGCAAATATGTGTTGATAACAAACACTTGGGCAAGTAGGCGGGAACACTGTATTAAACCACTAACCCAATATTTATAAACTGTGCTTTTTTGCTTTAGGTTTTATTGCAAGTGATGATGTTTTTTATCAATTAGTTTTCATCTAACCTCTCAAAAAATCTGAGTAGATCTGTTGACTGAGAAGCTTTTGGTCAATGGTCAAATTTTTTATGTTTAATTTGTGATGTAAAATTTTTATAACATTTTTTTTATTGGCTTTTAAAGTCTAAGCAATCAATGCTCATACAACAATCTCCGCGCACAATTTTATTGTTTTAGTCACAATTTGCGGAGTTGAAACAGAGACTGGTTGACCTAGACGTTGGTCACTGTCAGAAAATCGTTTATACTATTGGAAAACACGCGCACGTGATAGAAAATTCTCACTATAAACCTCTTTCAACAACTTATAGCACTCAGTCAGAGTTTTTTTTTTTAATTTAACGAGAAATTTTACCTAGATTAATTGTTCGTGTTTTTTGTCACACAATATTATTAGAACAAGAAAAAAAAAATAGTTTCAATAAAAAAAAAATAGGGTTTGGTAAACTTGACACTGCAATAGGACACAAAATGTCTCTGGTTGTTTTCCTCTTAGAATAATTGGGTTTTAAGACCCAGGTTACAAGCGTCAGTTTGCAAAATTAAAAAAGCCAAACCAGTGCCGCCTTTACTATTTTAAACGGCTGCTCTTTGGTTTTAGTTCAAACAAGAAATTTTTTAGCTTTTTGCAGTTCCAAAAGGAGCTGTTTATGATAAAAAAATTATGAATGTATTTTCGGAGCCCTTCGCAGATACCCATAAAGCGGCGGAGCTGATTTTTTTGGCATTAACTTAAGATGGTAAATATGTTCCTTGTGATTTTTGAAAATATACCATAATATCATCCAGGCAGAACAAAGCAGTAATACGTAAAAACCTAACTAGTACTCTTGACATATAATTCTGAAAAGTGTCTGGCCCGTACTTGAATTCAAATGGCACCACTGAGAGTGAAGCACATTTATCTGACGCAGCAAAGACAGTGTGGCTTTCTTCAATTGCTATCTGCCAGTAGTTGGTAATGAACTGATTTTAATAAAAAATCAAAGTCATTTAAAGTTTCTTAAATTTTTGGAAAGCAGCCGATTTGGTTTTGATGACATCATTCAACTTTTTATTGCCTACGCAAAAGCGTGGTGCAGTAACTGCTGTTATTTCTTTTACCTCATAAATTTCTTTAAAAATTTTTGGAAAACTGGTTTTTCTTTGAAGGTTTTATTTTTGTTTGTTTTTTTTTTTGGAAATGTTTGTTGTTGTTTTGTCAAGTCAGGCAATTTACGTTTCTTAATCTTGGTTCTACTTATTTTCTGTACTAGACCAAAAAAGTTCAAATTGATTTTTTTTATGGCGGTTTTTACCAATTGTTTAAAGTTTTAAAAGTGATAATATCCAGCAACTGCTAGATTTGAGGTTTTATTAAAGTTTTAAACATGACCTTTTTGGAGTGGTGCAGATACACTCTGTAGTAGTTGAGTTAGCACTTTATAATAAGATAACTTGAAGAATAATTCCGGATCTTCACAAGGTTTTCCGCCAAAACATGGTGGTTTGGGTTAGTATGTCTTACTCTTCTGATAAGTGGGTAAGGCTTACAATAAACTTGTAACCTTAACCAGGACATCAGTTTAAGTTTTCATACATTGTTTTGTTTCCAATATTTCTGTCCTTCTAGTTTGTTTTTTTTTTCTTCTTTGCTTATTGTTTTTCTTTCTTTTTTTTTAATTTTCTTTATTTTGTCAATTTTTATTTCTTGTGTTGTATTGTATTGCATTCTTTCATTTCTTTGTTGTTTTTTTGTGTTACATTGAAAATATGTTTTTCTGTTTTTTTTTTCTTTAGTGGTAGTGTTTGGGATTGTAAACGCATCATGCATTTGTTTGCACGTTGAACGTTATTTGTTACCATCTTCTGGATTTTAATGCAATCTATGGAAAGAAAAACACCCCAAAAATGATGCGGTTGTACTAATATTTTTTGTGTTTTTGTGGACCCGGTATAGATGGCCACCAAGTCTTGAGCGACGTCTTATAAAAATGTGATTTTGGGGCTATAGTGATTTGTTTCCTGGCATTGGTGTATGCTGTGATACCAAGAAGGCTTCTGTCCGGACAATAGTAATGACCTACTAGTCGAGTCCTCTTCAGGTTAAAGATTCTCAGCTGCAAGCAAAGGTTGCGTGTAGAGCGGCACTGGGTTGTTGAAAACGGCTGAGTTTTGGATTTGAATAAGTAAGTGTTCCGACCACCCATTTGACTATTTATTATAAAGAGAAATAATTTGTCACCTTTCTTTCTTGGGTGGGTGAGCGCATCACTCCAATCAAATTACTTCCCGTTTCTGGATAACCAACACTCGGGTGGGTGAATAAGTTACTCCAGTCAAAACTATTTGCTTCCAACCAAAAAAATGAGTAGCGCCAAACAAAAAGCAAAACAAAAAAAGAGATAATATAGAGCTACTAACAAGGTAGAAACTTAGAAACTAAGAAAAGAAAATTCAAACTGACCAGAACGGTACCTCAAGGCTGAGCACTAAAGCCAAAAACTTTGAAACCAGTTTATATTAAACTGCTTTTGATAAGACTGCCAAAAAACGTGATAATAACGGCATTTGCGGACGACGTAGCACTAGTAGGTAAAAACATAGAAATAAAAGTAGTAAAAAATAAGATTAGAGCTGGCAATAAATATGATAAGTAGTGAGAGTTTAAAATTAGCAATACAAAAAACAAAAGTGGCACTGGTATTGACTAAAAAAAAATATAAATAGGAGATCAAATAATAATTATAGGGCAAAAAATCAAATACCTCAAAGGAAGCAGTTAGAAGAACAAAGGAAATAAAGTAAAAGCTTAGTAAATTTATGTCAAACAACAAAAGTTCAGCAGCAAAAGCCAGGAATCTAATAAAAAAGCCAATTGTTAAATATGAGCTACAAAGACAAAGAACAAGAATACAATAAGAGGAGTTACAAGATCAAGCTTATTAAAAATTGGCAAAGCTTACAAAACAATGTCACAAAAAAAAGTAAACGTAATTGCAGCATTATCTCCCGCAGATATGATGATAAAAGAAAGGTTAAAAACAAAAAAACTAGTAACAAAAGTAAAAAGAAAACAAAAATAAAAGCAAGAAAGAAGACAATGTAAAAGTGACAAAAACAGTAAAGTAAATAAACAAGAGAACTAATTTCATAAAAAAGAAGAATGGGTAAAGATACAGGTAAAGATACAACACAAATACTAATAAAAAAGTTAAGGAGGAAAAAAATGTCTATACTGACACAAAAACACACACACAATAATGCAGAACACACTCTAATAGAATGCGTATATATATTGAAAAGCAAAGTGGATAAAACAACAATTTAAGCTATTAAGCTGCAACAAAAGTACTAAGAAAAAATTTGACACCAGAAAAACATGGAAAGACAAACAATAGAAGCAAACACACAAAATAAAGCCACAAAAAAGCATAAGAGGCAGAGATATGGAATAGACTAGAGAGAAAGAGACCGGAGACAGCATGAGTGCCGCAGATACCACATAAAACCGTACAAGGCAATAACTAGCCTACCTCAAACTAGTGCCAAATCTAGATTAGATTGACAAAGACACTACATCAAAATTGCAGAGAAAAACATTTGCTGAGGCCAACACACCATAATGTCCACAAAAAAAACAGATCCTAGCGCAATAACAACTAAAATAAAGCAATTATTTTTAAAATAATTTGAAAACTCAAATTATTATCAATAAGAAATACCATAGACAAAATAAAATAAATATTATTAACAAAAATGGCGACTTTAAGCACAGACAATTGTTTTGGTTCTACAAACCTCGTCAGTGTGCTTTTTTTCTCATTAATTGTAAATATATACATTATATACAATAATAGTTTTCCTTGGTTATAAATTAATTATGAATTATCAATGCCACAGGTCAGTGATGATAACAATTATAAATTCATAATAAATCGATTTGAGAAATTTGCTTTGCATTCAATATATTAAAACTAATAATGTTTTGCATGTATACATGCAACATGACAAACGTTAAAAGGTTTATTTACAAAGGCAGTTGAACGTGCATGCCAAAGGTATGTTTTTAGTGGTTTGATTCAATTTTGCATAATATACTGTGTGTGATTATATTTTGTAACTTTGTAGTTTGGATGCAATGTACTTTACAGAAACGTCGTATAATCAATACCATAATTATAGCGTGAATATAGAACATTGATTGTTTACTAAATTGTTTGTAAATACAAATTAATTACTAATACAAATTTTTTGTTTATTTGATTTTTCTATCTATAATTAATCAATTATGTTCATATGTATGATGAATGACATAAATTTCACGAGAAATAATGAAAAGAAATATTAGTGATTATAAAAGTTGAGTTTCTTTTTTTATAATTAAATAATGAACATATTAGATTATTTATAAATGCTACAGTTTTTATTTACCACATCAAAATATATCACACATAACACGATAATAACTTGTTCTCAACAACTTATTTTTTAAAAGTGTCATAAAGTCATTTTTTTAGGTCCGCTCCTGGTTGTTTTAAAACTTTATTTATTTATAAAAGCGGGCAGATTTTTTTGTTTATCGCGCGTGTTTGAGTTGTTTGTTAGAATGTGGAAACTGATACATTTCTTTTTATATATCTAACTTTAAACTTTGCCCGAAACATTTATCGACGTCTGAAACGCACTGTGGCAAATATAATTAATTTATATTCGAAAATAATTACGTCTGCATTTAGGTAAGTGTAGTAATATTTTATTTGTTTTATTGTCAGAATTAATTTTATATGCAATTGTTTAACGGCCAATCGTATTTTTTTATTTATTTTCATTAAACTAATTGAATTAATTATATAGACTATTTCGAAACTAGTGTGACAAAGTAGCAGATGAATGTAATGCGGAACCAGTGTGCCGAGCAGAACTGCATTTCTTTTGTAACATGGCCTGCTATGTAGATAATTAAATTCGCAAAATAATTAAGCGGGGCACAATGTATTTACGTAATTACTAAACAGAATCATACATTGTCGATTCAAACTCTTTCGCCAGCGCAACTAAAAGCTTTTTTTTTGCCGTGACCGGCTTTTGCCTCAATTTTTTTAATTTCAAATTCCTTGAGGTCAGTTTCTTTATGGGTGAGTCGCATGGGAATTTTGCCTGCTTGGTGGAGGCAACTGAAAAATTAAAATAATAATAATTAAATTAAAGACACTTTCAATGGTATTGCATAAGCAAAAATTCCGAAAAGGTATCCCAATTATTTCTTTAACTCAAGGAAAACTAAAGCCACCAAAGCCTTCATTTTGAATCAAATTAACTGAAAAAAGTCATTACGTTTTTAGGAATGTACTTTTAAAAAAGAGTTTCTTTAAAACTACTTGTACAAACAAACCAACCAAAAAATTGCTCCTCAGTTTGTTGGCCAAAATAAAACTTGATAAAGAGTGAAAAAGTCTAGATTATTGGTCTGAAGGACTTAGTTTAATCTAAAAAGAATCATGTCATAAGTACTGGGACTACATTTGGAACCGATAACCCTACTAAATAAGTTGGCGGTGCAAAAGACCTGACATTTTTAAATTAAATAAGATTTCAAAGAAACACAACACGTCTTGTTTATGGAAACAAATTTTTGGGAGAAACTTAGAAGACAAGCTGCATCTGGAATTTTCGACAATAACTCTCCGGGTTCTCTCTTTTCTTAAAAAAAAGATGGAGACAAACCAAAAGCAACAAATACCGTAAACAAAGTAATAAATCAAATTTTTTTGTCGGTCACTGAAAAACTGTTACAGTAAATTTAATGTTGAACATTGTGCAAATTTATCTATTAATCTATCTACATCACTGTAAAGTTATTTATGCTTGCTAGCAGCTTAACCCTCATGCAAACTTTGTACATGTATCATAGCATCTAATGTTATTTGTTGCAAGTAAGCCCCATTAAACCCTTTGTACCTCCTTTAGTAGCAACCTTACCTCGTTGTTCCCGGATGCAAGTACAACGCTTAGAGAAATCTTCCTTATACTGGCCATGTCAAGCAAGCAGCATGTGCTTGATTGTCCAGTCATTTATTTTACACTTTCTACACTAATACCAATCGTGTGCATATGCTTTTTTAGTTGGCAATATTCTGTTATAATTTCTGTATTAGTCTCAAGTTTTGTCTAGACAGTTGCAAGTAGTTGAGGGACACTGCCAAAGTTTGCGGAAATTGTAAACCAAAACACAAATTACGTTATGTAAATTGCTTAATTACTTCTCAAAATATTCTCCTTTAAAATCTATACAGTTTTGCATCCGATGAAACCAATCTTCAAAACAATTTTGCCACTCTGAGCAAGGTATCTTCAAAACAAGTGATTTAAATGCTTCAACGGCCTCTTCAGGCGATGAAAAACGGTTGCCACGCCATTTATTTTTGATATGTCAAAATAGGAAGAAGTCATTAGGCAATATATCAGGCAAATATAGGCAATGAGTTGTTAATTGGACGTTGTTACTGGTCAAAAACTCAGTTTGTCATGCTGTGTTAGCGCTTGCATTGTCATGATGAACAATGATTTGCTGGTTTATGTGAATTTAGCGATAACTTTCGGAAACAAATTGATGTATTCCAGTCAGCATTAACTGTATTTTGATCCTCTAATACAACAGTTGCAACATGACCCGTTTAAATAAAAAACAAACAATCTTTCTTTTCAAAACGCTTTGTGAACGCACCACTTTTGTGGGCTTAATTTTTTTCTTTTAAATTGTGTAATATCCAAAGCTTCCTGACATGCAAATGATCGTGCAAAATTGTATCTATTTGTTATGCTGCAATGCCTAAGAATGCCTCTATCTTACTATAGGTTACATGCCAATCTGACAAAATTATTTCACCCACAGTTTCAATATTTTTTGCAACAACAGAAGTACATAAACGACCTTTGCAAAGATCGTCATCAAACGTATGTCTTCCACGCTTGAATTTTGCAAACCATTTGTAAACCATAGTTTTGGTAGGTGCTTCATCCCCTAATAACAAACTAAGTTTTTCTACACATTGCGGTGTTAAACCTCATCAAAAATCATAAAAAATCATCACTTGGAAGTGACGATTTGAAATTTTCATTTTTGTGTAATAACACTCGTTATATTTTGTTGAAACGAAACCGAACAGTTTGAAATTGAACCGTCAACTGAATTATAGGTAAAAAAACTTCAGCAGTGCCCCTTGTAATAGGCAGTCATTGCTTGTCTGCAGCCCAAAATGTCATACTAACGTCTTCTCAGTGCGTTGTGTTAAATAATTTTTTGCAGGTTGTTAAAGCTTTTGAATAGTAAAGCGGTTTATGGATTAGGTCCACACGCTATGAAAGTTGACCGTTTACTTGCCAGCTCGTCTGCCTTAATGTTACCTACTTAGTTGAAATATCTATTCACCCAGATCAGCTGGATGTTGTTTCTACAGGCTGCTAAAGTAACGGCACGGTGACATTCAAAAATTGACTTTGTAATTTTAGGCTTGTTTGTAGCAATTAGAGCCGCTCTACTCTCCGTTAGAATTTAAACATTCTTGCTAGATATTTTACAGTTATTTTCACAATAGGTTATCCCAATAATAATTTTCAATTTTTTAATTTCAAACCTTTTAAAGTTATTTTATGTTAGTAGACAAACCTAGTAATTTAATAAAATAAGCTTAAATATTTAAAAAAAATAGCAAATATACTAAAATATTTGTTAATTAATAATGTTAAACTGTTGAAAAAAAAAACAAATTAACCAAAACTATCTAAGCTTATACCAGTGCGTACTACCAAAATGTGAATAATTTTTATACAAAAACTTTTTATTTTTTAATTAGCTATCTAAGATCATGCTTGAAATTGTTTTATTAAAGTTAAATAAAAAGTACTCAGTTTAGAACCAAACTTTTTTTTATCTTAGTTAAGTAATATTTTAGTTTTATACATTTTGCTTCCTACTCATCTTGATACTTAATTTTTCAAAAATTTGAAAATTATTTTATTTTATTGTTTGAGTCAACTTAATGTTTTATCTATTAACTAAGTTGTTAGGTTATTATAAGATTTAATTAAAATTCAAAACAACATTAAATGTAATGTAAAAATCAAATGTTCTACTTGTGACAGAAAATCGTTACTATACTGCGTTTAATTTCAATTGCATTTTATTGCTGAAATTACACCTTTCACATTCAGTGCTATACATTTTAACTTTAAACGAACTAATTACCAAACTATACAATTTGATATAAATAATCAAACAAACGACTGTGTCCGTCTGGTGCAATTTAATACTAAATGTTTGGTATTATTTATTATTTATGCAATTGTCAGCCATTTTGCGGGTTTAAACAATTTTGAATAATCAATTAACAATTGATTCAAATTTTATCTTTCATACTTTTCCGGTAACAGTCATAAAACTTAAAAAAAATGAAGAAAAAAGTTAAGATTAATAATTACATAAAAACATTTTTTTATTTGTTTTAAATTACGATTATTATACCTGACTAATTGCATTGTTAGCAAGTTTTTCAAAAAAATTACGAAAACTTAACGTCATTTAAAGTTAACTAGAGGTGACTTTTTTACCACAGCATGATGAAAGCCTAAAGCATAAAGCTTAACTAACAAAATACTGTGGCTCACACAATCAAAAGCTTTTGAAAAATCGGTGTAAATAGAATAAATTTAAACTCTTGATTCAAAAGCCTTCAAAATATAATTTTTGTAACACAATAGGTTAATAAATGTGGAACGACTCTCACAAAAACCATGCTGTTTATCAATTATAATACTTTTGCACATCCATTGCATTTGTTCAGTTAAAAGTTGGTCAAATAATTTAGGAATTGCAGATTGAATGCATATACATTTATAGTTAGTTATGTCTTCCTTAGCCCCAGATTTCAATAAAAGCATAATGTAACTTTGTTTACACTTAAGGAAACATTAAAAAGTAGATGTAACGGCGTATAAAAATAAATGCATTTTTTCAACATTATGGAAGAGATGCCATCTGAGCCAGTGCTAAGATTACTTTGAAGATATGCTATATTTTTAAAAACATCAAACAAACTAATTAAAAAATTTGAATGTATTACGTTGTTTTAAAACTCAAACGTTAAAGTTCTGAAGATTTAAAACGTTTATGAACAACTTTTTTTCAATTTAGTAAGTGAAATCGGTTCCTTGCTAAACCAAATAAGAAAGTTGTTTTCACGCCACAATTTTTTAGGTACGTAACAATCTATTGCATAATGCAAAACAGAATTTAAAAAAATAGCACATACATTAATATCACAGTTATAAAAAAGTATAGACCAATCAACACTCAATAAAAACCATTGATATCGCTAAAGTCTGCAAATTTAAAATTATTAAAAACATAGTTACACTTTAAAATATCATAGTTGGTATTACATTTAACATCTATCACATAAACATAATGCCATTTTTACATCACGACCATTTGTAAAGCACAAGTCTTAAAAACACACCCCTACTATTGTGTGATGCCAAAAATAACTTTTACTTTTGATTGAACTAACTGGTTAGTTTTAACAAAGCAGTCGGTTCAAGCAACTAAGTCGTTACATTATTGGGTAAAGCAATATTAGAAGCGATTTATTGCTCAACACAAGTTGCATATTTTAAAATTACCTTGTCTTTTTTGGCAATCTTCTCATCAAGATAGATAATTTTTTCAATTAATAATTTATTGTTAGATCGCACTTCCTCTAACAATATTTGATCTAATACTATGTTTTCTTTGTAAAACCTAGGTAATTCTAAATTGTCCATATCAAATAAAGTGCCACAAATGCATTTTTTATATATTAAAGCTCAACTATTGTGAAAGTCAATACCACAATTAGTGCAAGTTATGCCAGATTGTATTAAAGAACAAAAATTGCTAAATCTAAAAGACAATTTCTTTGTTTTTGTTTGCATGTACAAAAAACCGATTAATTCAAACAAAAAACAAAAAAAGCAAGTACGCAAACTTCTTAACCAAGATATAATTTTAAAAAGTAAACATAGTGACACGCACAGTAAATGCAAAAATTAAAACAAAAATAGTCATAAACTATCAAAAGCTGAACGATCAAATGATTGCCAATAAATATCTCATACCAAACATTTTTGACATATTGGATAAACTTGGAAGGTGCCACTACTTCAGCTGCATAGACTTTGTTTTTGGTTAACACCAAGTGGAAATAAAACCATATGATTGCAAAAAAACTGCGTTTTCAACAAAACAAAGAGACTTTGAATTTAAAAGACAACTAGAAAATGAAAATTATAAAATTAAACTTGAAAAAGTGCAAATTTTACACAGCTTAATTTGGAAAATATATATGCCATTATGAGATATCCACTGCTCAAAACACAAAACAAAAAATCATTCTCTGGCTTTATAGGATATAATAGAAGATGTGTTAGAGATTTTGCTGAATTAACAAGACCCTTTACAAAATGCTTAAAAAAGAAACCAAAATTAAAATTAACAAAGAATACTTCAATGCATTTAAAAAATGTAAATCTTTGGTAATAAATAAGCCTATATTAAAGTTTTTAGACTTTACAAAACTTACGATAACGACCGACACTTCCGCTATAGCAATAAATGCTGTATTTTTACAGAAAATTGATAGCCACGACAGCCAGTATGCTACGCATCAAGAACGCTCAGCTCTACATAACAAAAATTTTCAACAAGAGATACAAAGTTGTTAGGAATAGTATGGGTCTTAAAATATTTGAGGCCGTATGTTTACTGACAACATTTTACAGTTTACAGACTATAGACCTGTTTGTCTAGCTATGTAAAATGCAAGATCAAAATTTCAAATATGCAAGATGGAAAATAAAACTGGATGAGTATAATATTAATGTAGTCTACAAAAAGAAAAAATACTTTAACGCGGATGCCCTCTCAAGAGTTTTAAATTTTATTAAAAATGATAATTTTTTAATAAAACCTAATCCATTATTTTCTTTTAAAGAACAAAAGAACTTGGTTTAGACAAAAACTTCTAAATTTACACCTTAAACAATAAATAGTTTAACCCAATGATTGCAACAACACAATTTATTCTAATCAATTTATAAAGTAATAGAAATTTTAGATAAGCCATTAGACAACAAACAAAGACAGTACATCATCAAACCAACAACTACAAGTGTTTAAGTAAGTAAAAAATATAAAAACCATATTGTTACTGCAAAAACATCTGCAAATAATAACAAATAGAATATTTTGGAATTTATAAAAGAATATAATATGATGTTAGCAAAAAATCATTATGCAATCGGGGCTATTCTCTATGTACATTGCTAAAATGTAAGCAAGATATATTGCTAGCTAACAATATAAACTGTCATTTTAACAAACCTTGCTTGCTAACAAAATGACCTGTCATTTTAAGAAATTATGATTACTAACAATATGAACTGTCACTTTAACAAAATTAATTTTTAATCATATTATTATTATTTTTTCTAAAGATTTGCCACGCTTCCTGATGTGATGACCGTTTATATTGTTAGCAAACAAGATTTGTTAATATGACAGTTTATATTGTTAGCTAGCAAGATTTGTTAAAATGACATTTCATATTGTTAGCTAGCAATATATCTTGCTTCTATTCTAGCAATATGCATAGAGAATAGCCCCAATTATATGTTAAGTAAACATGCAAAAATTCAAAGGGTTATTCCTTGGAACAAAATTTGTGACAACTTTATTTGATATTTGTTAAAATCATTAATATAAAAAAAGTATGGCGTTTGCCAATAAGTATAACAAGTACAAAAATCTAATAAGTTAACAATAACTTGAAACGGATGTTTTATCTACTAATGTACAATTGGATTTTATTTAAATACGGCTCGTTATTGATCATCACATGTATGGCTCACGTTTGGTTGTTTGACGTGTTTTTAATAGTTAGTAAATTCCTATACTTAAAAACAGATAATATCCCAATTAAAATAGAAGTGCGGCAAGGAAATACAATTTCTTCAAAACTTTTTGCATTAGCCTTAGAGGATGTTTTCAAAACCTAAAATGCCTTAAATATTTGCAAATTGCAGACAATATTGTTGACATTGGCAACAATGCAGAAAAACTTAAAAGCATGCTTTAGGAACTCTATCAAAAGTCAGTAAAAATCGGACTTGAAATAAATCTGTCAAAAACCAAAGTCATAAGCCCAGGAAATATTTAGGTAACAATTAATAATTAATCAATCTATTGAACAAGTATCTACATACAATTATCTTGGCCATAAAATTCAACTCGGTAAAGAAAATCAGATTTCCAAAATATCAAGAAAAATGTCTCTTTTTTGGGCGGTTTTTGGTAAATTAAGCCACATCTTCAAATTCAAAAAGTTTTCTATAAAACTCAAGAAGAAGATATTCAAATCCTGCGTGATGCCAGTGCTCACTTACGGCCTCGAGACAATGTCCATGACTCGAAAAACATCTAGCAGACTGCAAACCACACAGAGAGCATAGTAGAGGTCTATGCTTGAAATTAATTTAAGAGGCCTAGTTCGGAATAAGAAAATTTTAAGAAGATCCGGTGTGACAGAGATACTTATTAAGGTGGCGCAGCTTAAGTGGCGTCGGGCTGGCCACATAGCAAGGCAGAACTCGGACAGGTAGACAATAAGAATTACAATTGGCGTTTGAAAGAAACCAAACAAAGTGCTGGCAGACCCCAGAGAAAATGGCGAGATGATATTCAAAATATCGTAGGAAAAAACTGGATTCAAACTGCAGCAAATAGAAAGATATAAACATTTTTGGAGGAGGCCTACATCCAGGAGTGGATAAATAACGGCTAAAAAAAAAAAAAAGAAGAAAAATTCATACACCATGAATCACTATACAAACGCTGAGATGACTGACATGCAATTTAAGTATGGACTTGCTAATAGCAATTGATTACAAGCTAGACGATTGTATATTGAACGGTTTTCTGGCCGTAATATTTCTGACAGAAAAATCTTTGAAAACATTTCTTGATGTCTTTGTAAAACAGGCACATTGAAACAAAATGAAGAGTCAACAAAATCACTGACAGTAAGAATGGTACAACTAAAACAAAATGTGCTGGACATGATAGAGGAAGATCCAAATACTTCTACGCAAAAAATTGCCAATACTTTGAATGTAAGTTATTGGACAGTTTGAGAAATTCTTAAAGGCAATTTGTTGTATCCATACCACATTCAGCGTGTTTAAGCATAACTACCTGCTGATTTTTCTTCTCATATTACGTTATGTCAATGGTTTTTGCAATTCAATTCTTGACCCATATTTTTTTTACCAATGAAGCCGGTTTCTCAAAAAATGCAATAAAGAATTTTTATAACAACCATGTATGGGCAGATAAAAATCCGCATTAGGTATGTGAAGATTGTTTTTAATATAAGTTTTTCTTGAATGTTTAAGTTGGAATTGTAAGCGACTGTCTAATTGGACTAGTATTTCTATCAAAAAGACTTACCGGCGAGGTGTATTGCAACGTTTTAGAACATATGCTCAGTTTCTGGATGATGTACCATTGGCAAGAAGAATTGCAATGTAGTTTATGCACAATGGTGCACTACCACGTTTTAATTAGTTGCTCGTGATTATTTAACAGCAACATACGGAAATTGCTAGATTGGTCGAGGTAGGCCATACGCATGACCTGTTCGATCTCTAGAAGTCATTAGTTTACGCTACTCCAGTAAAGAATTTGGACAACTTGCAAAACTGGATAATTGCTGGGTGTATAACTGAATTTGAAACAACCCTGGTGTGTTTGAAAAAATTTGGCACTCAATGACTAAAAGATTAAATGCTTGTATCCAGGCTGGAAGAAGTAATTTCAAATATTTATTGTAGATTTAGCAACTTTGCATGTACTTTTTGATAATAAAATATTGTAACTGTCGCAAATTTTGTTTACCCTGTATCTTAGAAACAAAGAGGTTTTTCAGAAATCATCACAGAACAAAATATTCTTACAATAGGAATAATTTTTCCGCATGTTTACCTAACACCCTGTATATATATATATATAGATGTAAATATATTTAAATCTTATCAAGATGTGTGTTTAGGACGTGGAAATTATATTTTTATACTGATAATATGTATTAAATGTATATTGTGTGTTACCTTATTCTAACGGACATTACATTAATTATGCCAATTTTAAAATTAAAATATAATGAAAATAATTTAACCATATCATTTATTTTAAATTGTTTTATAATTACTATCAGGTTAGGCAATGTAGCTCTACAAAATCTATCAGTTGACATGTACATACAAAGCATCTATTTTAATAAAATTTACAAAAAGTTATTACTAACACGTGAATAGAAAAACTGTAATATAAGATTAAAAGATTGCAAGTAAGTACATAAGCACTGCATAACACCTTATTTAGTTGCTTTGATATAAATATTATTGCCATTTTTTTTTTCTTAATTCAGAAGCATGCATTTTTTTTCTAATGTAGGGCTATATAAAAGGAAAGCATTGTTTTGCGCCAAAATGGTATATAATGTATGTATGTAAGTCTCACATTGCCATATGAAAATGTGAGAATGTGAGACTGTAAGAATGTGAGAATGTGAGAATAATGAAAATGTGAAAGTAGTAAAAATATGAAAGTAGTGACATTGTGAAATCGAGTAGTGAGAATGCAAGAATAAGTAAGAATGTAAGAATGTTAAAGTAGTAAAAATGTGAAAAAAGTGAGATTGTGAGAGTAGTAAGAGTGTAAGAGTAGTGAGAGTAGTGAAAATGTGAAAATAAAAATAGTTACAATGTGAGAGTAGAAAGTATTTAAGAATAGTAAGAATGTCAGAATGTGATATGAGTAAGAATATACGAATAGTAAAAATGTGACTTTTGTAAGAATGTGAGAATAGTGAAAATAGTGAGAATGTGAGAGTAACAAGAACGTAAGAATCGTAAAAATGTGAGTATAGTGACAATGTGAGAATAGTGAAAATTTAAAAGTAGAAATGTAAGAGTACCTAAAATGTGAGATTAATCAGGATTTGAGAGTAGTTAGAATGTGAGATTAGTAAAAATATGAAAGTAGTAAGAGTATGAGAGAAGTGAGAATGTAAGTGTAGAGAGAAAGTAAGAATAGAAAAAACGTAAGAATGTGAGAATAGTAAGAATGTGATAGTATTAGGAAAAATGTGAGAAGTGTGAAAATGTAGTGCAAATGCAACATTAGTAAAAATGTGAGAGTATGAAAATATGAGAGTAGTGAGAATGTGATACTAAACAAAATGTAAAAGAAATAAAAATGTAAGAGTAGTGAGAATGCTAGAGTAGTTAGAATGTATGTATGTGAGAGTAGCAAAAATATGAAAGTAGTGAGAATGTAACATTAGGAAAAATGTGAGAGTATGAGAATATGAAAGTAGTAAGAATGTGAAACTAGAGAAAATGTAAGAAAAGTAAAAATGTAAGAAAATTAAAAAAATTAAGAGTATTAAGAATGTGAGAGTAGTGAGAATGTAAGAGTAATAATAATGTGACAATGGTTAGAATGTGAGAGTAATGAAAATTGGAAAATTGTTAGAACGTGAGAGTAGTTAGAATGGGGGAGTAGTGAGAATATGAGAAAGTGAGAATGTAGGAGCAGTACAAATGTAAATACATTAAGAATGTAAAAGTAATGACAATGTGAAAACAATATACATGTAAAAGTAGTAAGTATGTGAAAATAGTTAAAATATAAAAGTAGTAACAATTTGAGTGTAGTGAAACTAATGAGCATAAAGAAAATGTGAGAATAGTAAGAATGTAAGAATAGTAAGAATGTAAAATTAGTGATAATATGAGAATAGTGAAAATGTGAGAGTAGGGAATATGTGAGAATATTGACAATGTGAGAGTAGTAAGAATGATAGAGTAAAAAATGTGTGAGAGTATTGAAATGTGAGAATAGTGATAATTTAATAATGAGAATAGTAAGAATGTGAAAGTAGTAAGAATGTGAGAGTAGTAAAAGTTGTGAAAATAGTTAAAATGTAAAATTAGTTGTAAAAGTAGTGAGAATGTGAGAGTAGGAAAAACGTGATAGTAGTGAGAATGTGAGAGTAAAGAGAACATGATCGTAGTGAGAATGTGAGAGTAGTGAGAATATAAAAATAGTAAAAATGTGAAAGTTGTGACAATCTAAGAGTAGTGAGAAGACAAAGTAATAAAAATGCAAGAATAGTGAAAATGTAAAAATATTGAAAATAGTGACAATGTAAAAGTAGAGTGTATTTGAGAATAGTAAGAATGTCAGAATTCAAGAATATAAGATTAGTGAAAATGTGAAATTATAGAGAATGTAAGAATAATAAAAATGTGGGAGTAAGGAATATGTAAGAATAGTGACAATGTGAGAGTAGTTAAAATGTAAAAGTAAAGAGAGTAGTAAGAATGTGAGAGTAGTAAAACTAGTGAGAACGTAAGAGTAGTAAAAACAGTGAGAATGTAAAAGTAGTAAGAATGTGAGAGTAGTAAAAATGTATGAATAGTGAGAATGAAAGTGTAGTGAAAGTAGTAAAAATGTAAGAGTTGTGAAAGTAATAATAATTTGAGAGTAGGAAGAATGTGAAAGTAGTTTGAATGAGAAAGTAGTAAAAATGTGAGAATAATAAGAATGTGAAAGTAGTAAAAGTAGTAAGAACGTAAGAGTAGTGAGAGTTGTGAAATTGTAAGAGTAATAAGAATGTTGAAATAGGGAAACTGTGAGAAAGTTAAAGCAGTAAAAATGTGAGAATAATGAAAATAGTAACAAAGTGAGAGTAGTGATAATGTGAGTGGAGACAGAATGTAAAAATAGTAAAAATGTGAGAGTGCTAATAATGTAAGAGTGTTGATAATGTGAGAACAGTAAAAAAAGTAAAAATGTAAAAATATAGAAATTAGTAAAAATGTGAGAGTAGTGAGAATGTTAAAATAAAGAAAATGTGAGAGTAGTGGAAATGTAAGAATATTGAAAATAGTTAAAATGTAGCAGTATACAAAATGTGGAAATAGTAAAAATGAGAAATTGTACAAAAGGTAAGAATGTGAGAGTAGTGAGTATGTAAAAGTAGTGTTAATGTGAGAACATAAGAATGTGAAAATATCCACAATGTAAAAGTAGTAAATCTAATTAGAATATGAAACTTAAGAGACTGTAAAAGTAATGAAAATGTGAGAGTAGTGAGCATGTGAGAGTGAAAATATAAGAGTGAGAATGAAAGAGTGAAAATGTAAGAGTGCGAATGTAAGAGTAAGAATGTAAGAGTGAGAATGTGAGAGTGAAAATGTAAGAGTGATAATGTGAGAGTGATAATTTGAGAGTGATAATGTGAGAGTGATAAAGTGAAAGTGATAATGTGAGAGTGAGAATGTGAGAGTAAAAATGTGAGAGTAAGAATGTAAGAGTGAGAATGTGAGAGTGAGAATGTAAGTAAACTGCATTTATTGCAAAAATCAATAAATTTGTGAAAGTGAGATTGTGAGAGTGAGAATGTAAAAGTTTAAATAAAAATATGAGATTGAAAATATGAGAGTGAAAATGTGAAAATAAGAATGTAAGTAAGAGCAAAAATGTGAGTGAGAATGCAAAAATAAAAATGTAAGAGTGATAATGTGAGAGTGAGAATGTAAGAGTGAGTATGTAAGAGTGAAAATGTAAGAGTGAAAATGTAAGAGTGAGAATCTGAGAGTGTGAATGTAAGAGTTAGAATATAAAAGTGATAATGTGAGAGTGATAATGTGAGAGTGAGAATGTGAGAGAAAATGTAAGAGTAAGAATGTAAGTGAGAATGCAATAGTGAGTATGTGAGAGTGAGAATGTGAGAGTGAGAATGTGAGAGTGAGAATGTGAAAGTGAAGATGTGAGAGTAATAATGTGAGAGTGAGAATGTGAGAGTAAGAATGTGAAAGTGAGTATGTGGCAGTAAAAATGAGAATAAGAGATTAAAAATGTGAGAGTGAGAATGATAATATAATAATTGAAAATGCGAGAATCTACATTTTTAGTAGATTGTGAGAGTGAGAATGAAGTAAATAATGTAAAAGTAAGATTCTGAAAATGATAATATGAGATTGAGTTTGTGAGAGTAAAAGTAAAATATTTTGATGACCCATGGTAATTGATTAACTGTACATTTGGGAATCAGAAATTTTTTTATAGTATGGTTTTATTTGTTGAAAAATATATTTTACAACAAAATAGCAATATTTGCTAATTAAACTATTAATCACAAGATCTTTTTGACTAGATATCACTGGATTTGCTATTGTAAGATTTGTTAATTGATGTAGAATAGAATAGAATTGATTAATCTTCATAGATAATTTTCATGATATAGGATAAATTATACAATATACAAATATAATTTAAAATACAAAAAACAAGCTACATAGACACATTTGACTAAGAATAATGTATATAATATAAAAACATAAAATTTTACAAGTTACATAAAATACCAACAATAGTTGTTACAAAACGTATACTACACATTAAAATTATGATTAATATATTCCTCAACAGAATAGAAACAACATTCCGTTAATTTTTGTTTTAAATTTGCTATAAAACAACTATAATTTTATTTAATTCTTTAATTTGCGCTGGTAGGTGATTATATAGTGTAGCACCATCACCAGATGTATTTTGAAGCAAATGCAGTTTTATTCAATCTAGTTTTGTTGCATTGATAATCATAATATAGTATTTAATAGACAACTTTTACTATAACCAGTATTTTACTTGCCAAATCATTGTTTTTATTTTGTTTTTCTATAAAAAATCGCACAATCGCCTTATAACTAAAACTTATTGCTCTAAAAATATTCTGTATAATTTTTAGTTTAATCACTAACTGCTATTTTAATTTGTAAAAATTTAAATTTAATAAGCAAATTGCATTTATTGCATAGATCAATAAGTTTGTATTTTCAAATTAAAATAAGTGTGTCCTGCTAATAAAAAGAAACTTATTATTTAAGTTCAGAAGCTTTATAATTAAAACTGGCATTTATTTACAACTGGCAAAATAATAGTTTCAAACTGTCAAATTAAATAAATTGTTAAATAATTAATAAATAACAAGTATAATAAATGAATTGCTGTTATAACAATGACTGACAGATAAAAAAAATTAAAATGTTTGTTATTAATTATTATCAGCTCTAAATTAGAATTAAATAAGCAACTCCATTCAGTGCAGAAATAATTTTGAATTCACCCACGTGATTTACTATTAATTTGTATGCATCATAGTTGGCGTATTAAGAAATTAGTAATAGGCGGGATAAATTTTTACCGTCGCATCACGAACAATTTCAGTAATAACCGGCGAAAAATAAAACGATGGTACCGAATTAAAAAGAACAAAACCACAAACTCACCAAACTAAAAAAAATGTAACAAAAAAGACTAATGAATTTAAACTTTTTGAGATATGCTTTATATTGCAACAATTATATTTGAAATATATCAATTATTCATTGTTTTAGAACAATCTAAAGTTTGACTTTGATTCTTGTAGTTTTAAAAAACTAGTATTCATTATTCGTGTCAATAATTTTGATATTTCAGCGAGTCATTTATTCCTGTAGAGTATAAAAAAGTCTTGATTATGTGGGGGTATTCAGATAACGAGAACTAAATGAGAAAGATATTTGCTTATTGTTTCAAACTATAACTCAAAATAAGCTAAACACTGCTACACATGACTTGTTGATAATTATTATTAAAATTGCAAGTTGCTACCAAGCTGCTAAAATTGTAAAATGTTTTGCTAAATATATAATTAAAATATTAATCAATTATAATTAGTATGTTTATAACAATGTAATTAGTTGCAGATTGTTGTTAAATTTATTATCAAAACTTTATCAGTTATTTAGTGGCTAGGAAACAACTAAATAAAAAATATAAATGTTGTAAACGTTAAATATAAAACTTAATGTTAACTGCATTGAAAAAAAAAAATTGATAAAATTATGTATCTCACACTTTTACAACATCAACCAAACTTACAAAATATCAATATTTAGTTAAGTTAAAATGTCAGATTAAAATTATATTATATGCCGTATATACTTATTAATTATTCAGATTAAATAAATTATAACAAGCTGCATAAGAGCGCGGAGTGCAAGGGAACCTGGTGCAATATTAAAACATGACCACCGATAGACAAAGATGTTGCACCCGCCTGTCTTCCGCACTTTATCTACGATATTGTAAATGTCAGGATATTTGCAGTTATTAAATACTACTAATACTACTATGACAATGTTATCTTAGTAATAATACTATTATTAATAATTACTTGACAATAATTAGTTTGTAATACATAGTTAATAATTAGTTATATTAAATTATTTGTGAATAATAAATAATCAAATGTATGCATTACATAATAAATAATAGAGATATAAAATATATAAAGAAGAGACGCAATGTCCTCAAATGAGACAGTTGTAAAAGCAATAATTTCGAATAAAGCCTAGTTAAATAGGTAAATTTATACGAATGCCACAACGACATATGTAGCGCTCGTTACTATTTGTTCAATCGGACAACCCAATAATAACATTAAAAAATTAAATTTATGAAAAAATATTCTAAACTAAAAAACATCCATAGACGCGTTTCGAGGTTTACCTCTCATCAGTATGGCTTTATTTATTTAAACTAATTGATTTTTAACTTACTTCGTCAACATTGTTCACCACCACAATTCAAAGTGAATATTTTAAAGGGTGTATTGACTATTTATACTAACTGACTTAATGACTTTATTTAATGGCTATGGTTAATAGCATTCTGAGAATGAACAAAAAAATATTCACTTTGAATTGTGGTGGTGAACAATGTTGACGAAGTAAGTTAAAAATCAATTAGGTTAAATAAATAAAGCCATACTGATGAGAGGTAAACCTCGAAACGCGTCTATGGATGTTTTTTAGTTTAGAATATTTTTTCATAAATTTAATTTTTTAATAATAATAGAGATGTTATAAAGAAATTTTTATTTCTAAAACATTCAATTATAAAATTGTATAAAAAACAACGATAAAATTTCAAAAACAGCTTACATTTGAAATTTATTGTACAAACAAAACGCAACAGGACATACAAATTTTGCCGCGGCGCAGACGTTACTCCTACACGGATACAAATGCCGCTTCCGTCGGATCTCTGAAAAATGTAGCACAAAACCACTTTAAACGCAAAACGTTACACCGTGTCGGAATACAACGCTTTATACACTCGAGATGTAGGACGAATACACTTAAAAGACGTTTTAAAATCACAACAAATTAAATAATTTAAGATATAAACATGAACGCTCTGATCGAATTTACTAGAATTTATAGTTAATTAAACTCCATTTTAGTTTTCTTCAGATTTTAACATTATATATATTATATTATACATAAAATTATTTTAAATTTTCTGTTTGTTCTTCAATGTGGGGCTTAAGAATGTATGAAGAGACGTAAGTCGCTTGAAACGTATGCAAATTATGAGTTAAGTTCTAAACAGTCCCCATTAATTTATCAACATTAAATCATTTGAAGGGCGCAAACAATTAACCCTATTATTTGAATGGATTTGAATTATCAACAGTGGTTACTTCGTATTATAAATGTTTTATGTTATATTATGTCTTTGTGATCTAAATGATATTAATATTGTATGATAATATCGCATAGTGAGGATAATGTTTCCTCACAAATAATAAATAATAATTTGTAAAGGGATTTTAATAATGGAAAACCGGATTATTTATTTTTTGAGTTGTATTCGGGATTGTCAATGTAATCAATATGGGCTCTAACTCAATATTCCATAATAGAATAAAGTAATAAGAAGGTGATTTAATTCAATTTTCTTCATATAATTCGTTTTCATGAAAATAATCCTATTACAATAATAAGAAATAAATTTTCAACTTGATATTTTTAATTTGATTTGATTATTGAATATTAAATAAACATCAAATGTACTTGTTTAATGTATTTTGTATTTGAAATTATTATTGCTTTAATGTGATCGTATCAACATTTAGTTTGCAAACTGAACACCGCTGCTGACTACGCTGGATCATCGTTTGCTGGCAAGCGCTTATCGTGTTACACTTCATACTTTTAGGTATGCTTTTTGACTGACAAAGCGCACAAGTTATATTTGAAAAAAAAGTTGTTTTTATAAAACTTAAAAAAATATAGGTAATTAAAAAAGATAATTGGATTAGATCAAAAGCAGGCCTGCATACAGTAATAATACCGAGTACAATAGCTCCAGCTAATGTGGTGTAATTGATAACTGTAATGTATCCAGTTTTATAAGTACAATGCATACCTGCGACAGAACAAATATACATCCACGTATTCAGTTTGTAAAGGTTTTTAAGCTTTCAGAAAATTATTCTTAGTAGTCGAATAGAAAAACAATTCTCACAAGTTTTTACATTAAACCGATTTTATAAAAATAAGGTTTACGGTTACTAATAAGCACTGGAAATATTAACTTCAACAGTATAACTTATTAAAACAATTAAGGAGGGATAATGTAATGTAATAGTGATGCTGATAATAATTTACATTGAATTGAGAATGAAATGTGAAACAAACTGTAACTATAGACATTTGTAAAATGCAGATTGGTTTACTTCTATACTATCTACTTAGTAATATATAATTTAGACAATTGATAATAAAGTAACCTAACAATAAAGTACAGGCTGAGCAGACATACTCTTTTTTAGTAACATATACTCTTTTTAAAACTATAATACTCTTTACTCTTTTTAATTTAGTCATTAAAGCACTAATTAGTTTTATTGGAGAAAGACAGCATTGAGGAAGCTGACGACAAAAACCGCAAGTCAATCCGACCTCCCGTTTGTCCCCCGGCAATTTTCCGAGTTCTTTGCCTACTTCAGAATGGGCCATTCCTCTTTAGCGCTTTGATATCCCAAAAAATCAACGAGGTGTCCGCGGCGTCCATCTGTACTTTGTTAAAAGTGTAAAGTGTAAAGCCGGCACTTAAATTTGTAATTTGGCTAACAAAAGTAAGTTACCAAACTGCTAATTTGCAAACAAAATTATAAATCCGGTTTTTAAATTGAAAAAAAAAATTAAATTGTAAATACGACCTTTACAGCCAAATTTATGTTTTTGCCCTTGAGTTATAAACCTGGCATATAATCTCTCAATCCAGTTTTTAAAAATGCAAATTTTTCTGTGAAAGTGATAATCCGGCCTCCAAGTTATAAATTCAGTATTTTGTAAATTTAACTTTCAGACTTTCACTGTTAAACTTTATTAACAAATTAAAAAATTGGCTTTCAAATTGTAAGTACAGCTTTTAATTGTATTTTTTATATTAAAAAAAAATTAAAATCCGGTTACAAATGTATTTAGTCTACTGCCCGTCCGTTAATCCGTCCTCTAAGTTATAAATCTAGCCTTTATAGCCATAAACCCGTCTTCAAAATGTAAAATTTAACTGCCAAATTAGTAATCCAACCTCTAAATTATAAATCTAGATATTAAAAATGAATAAAGTAAAAAAAAAAAAAAAAAAAAAAAAAAAAAAACTGGCTTCCAACATTTTTAATCTTCTGCTAAACTTTTAATCCGGCCTCTAAATTGTCGTGTCCAGTTGATTATAGTGTTAATAGTTAAAACGCTATTCAGGTGTTGGGGTAGAAAAACGTGGTGCGTCCGGCAAAAGTTTGATATAAATTGGTTTGCCTGTTTAAGGAAAAAGCTTACACATTTTTTTAAATTCTGCCATTAACAGTTGCAAAATGCTATTTATAAAAAATTAAAAACATTAAGACTCGGTTATAAAATATTAAAATGTATACAGAAAAAACTAAAGTCTAGTAAAAAAAAACTATTAAAATTCTATTTATAAATTTTTTAAAACTACAAAATTTGGTTTTAAAACATCAAAATATTGTCAGAACGCACCAAATTCCGGCTATAGACTTTTAAAGAGTGTAAAATTCTATTTATTAAATCTAAAAACAACAAAATACAGCTTTAAAACATAAAAATATTGTTAGAAAGTAACAAATATTTATTTAGTTTTATTTTGTTTGAAACAATTTAGCTTCAAAATTAAACTCAATCAGAGAAGCAAGCAACATTTGATTTAATCGTTAAATAGTTAGATAGTAGTAGTTAGAAGAAATTAAAACTTTTAAGTATGTATTGAGTAAAAATACTTTGAGAAAGTATTATCTCCTAAAAACAATTTAAAATAGCAGCCTGGTTAAACAAATCAACCCTATTGCAATTTTTTTTTTCAAAAATAACGATAAGTAAATTTACAAAATTGTTTGAGTTTTAAAAACAAGAATACTTAGTTATAATATAATGGTTATTTAGTATTTATAAACTATAAAATGCTAAAAAATCAAAAAACCCTACAAATAATCTAAGATCAGTAATGGTAAAAGTCAACAAAGACATTAAGAAGAAACTCATCATTACTCTACTTGGAGGAGCTACAGGAAATTATTGCAGTTTCCAATGCACACACACCGAGCAAAGTTCTAAAAGTTTTAAACAAAGTCAAAGGTCAAGCTAACTTAGTCTAATAAAAATAAGAATTAATTTATAACTGTTATGTAATGTATATTATTTTTCTTTTTTTTTGGTGTGCTATTTTCTAGGTTAGAAAGTTTGGCGACCATCAACACTATTTGAACTCTGTTTACTGCTGCCTTGAATAGTAGGTTCAAAGTACATCCAAACCAATCTTGGAAGTTGCTCAGCCAAAATATTCTCCTTTTCCCAACACTCTTCTTGCGGGTTATCTTTCCCTAGATTATGAGCTGCAAAAACTTGTAACGGGCACTTCTCATAACGTGACCAAGCTATTTGAGTTTTTCGGTTTTAATAGTTATTACTATTTTCTTTCTGTTTTCATTATAGTATTTTTAGAATTCTGCGGTATATCCACATCTCAAATGTCTCTATTTTGTCACTTAAACGTTGTTTAAGCCTCTATACCATATAAAAGTACGGAAAAAATGTAGCATCCTACTATTCTGATCTTAAGAGAAGTACTAAGATGTTTGCTGCAAAAAAATGTTTAATTCTGCTTTTTATTTCTAGTTCAAAATTGTTATTATCGTTTACTCATGTACCCAAGTATTTGTATTTATGGACTTTTTGATGTTGTATTGGCTAATTGTTAGTTACCTGCTAATTCATCTTCCAGAGCTTACTGCATTATTATTTTAGAGTACAGGTTAAAGAGAATTGGGGAAAGGACACACCCCTGCCGAACACCTTGTTTAACTAGAATATTTTCCGATGTTTCTCCTTCAATGCTTATGATCGCAGTTTGGTTGTAGTAAAGAAACTTTGTCCATTCCGTTCTTCTGTAGTAGTTTAATTAGTTTCTTGTGTCGTACTTTGTCAAAAGCATTTTCATAATCGACAAAACATGCGTAGACATCCTAATTGACATCAAGACAACGCTGTACTAGTACATTAAAACTAAACAGAGCTTTACGTGTTCCTACTTCATTCCAGAAGCCAAACTGGGTATCACTTAGTTCTTTATTCAGATTATTGTACATTCTTTTGTGTAGTACTTTAAATTTTTTTTCAATATATGACACATTAGACTTATTGTGCGATGGTCTTCACATTTTTTTGCGTTGGGCTTTTTTGAGATTGTAGCAAAAGTTGATACAAGCCATTCTGATGGTATGATACCGGTATTGTATATATTGTTAAATAAGTCAACTAGTATTCCAATTTGCTCTTCTTGTATGAGTTTAAAAATTTCTGCCGGGATATTATCAGAACCAGTTGCCTTTTTGTTTTTCATATTCTTGATAGCGTATATAACTTCTTCTTTTGTTATTCTTGGTTCTGTGTCTTCTTCTGTTGATAGTCTATTTTGTTCCTCAGTTTTTACGTCTTCAAATAGTTCTTTAATATATTCTTGCCACTTATGTAATTTGGCTTGGACATCTGTTATGATACAACTATTTGTATCGATCAGGACACTACTCTGTGCACGTTTTGAAGTTCTAGCAGTTTTTTTAATTTTTTTGAGTATATTAAAGATATTATATGATTTTTGCAATTTTTCCAATTTTTCACACTTTTTATTCAATCATTTTTCCGTTGCTTCAAGGGTCTTCTTGGTAATTTTATTTCACTTAATTTAAATAAAGAGGAATAGACCTTTGTACAATGCACCTTGGTCCGCGTTTGGATTTACCTCTAAGCTATCTACATGGTATTATGTAATTTAGACGTTTGATAATAATGTAATTTAACAATAAACTACGCGTTAATAGTTATGTGTGTTTAAATTAAACGCAAACACAAACGTTACACAAATCATATTGTGGTAATATATTGTAACTGACAGAATGATTGAATATATTAAATATTATACAGTTATGTTATTAGGAAAATTTGAAATGAGAACGTAGATAATCAACTTAGTTGCTATTGAAATTGTCTTTAGTAAAAAATACATAAGCCCGTATACAGCTGCTTTATTAAAAAGTAGCAAAACTTATTTACATTTTTACAATAGATTTGTATTTTTATCCACTTGCTGCTCTACACTTTCCAAATAGATTTTTTTTTCAATTTTATAATGTGATTTTAGGAATTACTTAATATGCCACAACAACATAAAAATACTTCACTATCACATTGTAGTCTAGATTTACGTAGTCTGTGAACATTGACTTTAAATATTTGTGGCTTATAAAATTTCTGGAAATACTGAATTTGGATGTTTATTCTATTTGTCAATAGTACATTTAAAAAAATTTCTTTTAAAAGTTTCGGTTCTACTTCTCTAAACTGTCAGTGAAAATTTGTTAGAATTCCTAGCAAGCCTTGTACTACGAGTGAATATTTGTTTAGATGGCAAAATGTCTTGAATTTTGTTTAAACAATGTTTATTAAAATATTTATAGAAAATGCAAAGATCTGGAACAATACGCCGGTTGTAAAGTAACTAAGTCATTAGTCAATTTTGGATTGGCAATAATCCGAATAGCTTATTTCTGAATAGAGTTTAGAGAAAATAGTGTAGTTTTTGATGTTCCTCCTTATACTTAAAAACAATACAAGGACAAATTTAAGTTTTATATATATATATGCAAAAGTTGAACAGAAATAAGAAACATTTTACATCTGTTAAGAAATTCAAATTTTCTTGATACTTTCAAAGCTATGTCAACAATATGGTCGTTCCAGAGAAAGTTATGTGAGATTGTAACACCTAGAGGACAAATTAAAGAAGATTTAGATACGGATTTGTTGTTTAGTTTAATATTTGGTACTGATGATACCTTAGATTTAGATATTGAAACAGTAAAAAGTTGATTTTTTTAGAGTTAAAATTGACCATGTTAAGAATGCTTCATTCAGATATTGCTTTAAAATCTTTGTTTATAGATGTTACAGATTCTAACCTAGAAATTTCAAGACGCTCTAACATATTTGTCAATATGGTCTTTGAAAAGTATGAAGTATGAAGGGTGCTATCATTTGCAAAACTATGAATAAGACTTTTAATTATTTAAAAAAGTTTATTAATATAAATAAAAAATTAAATTAGCAAAAGAGCAGAATCTTGAGGAACATTAGAATTTATAGGTCACAGTTGAAATTAATTTATAAAGATATTTTTTGAAATCCTATTGCTTAAAATAAATTGGCCCCATTATTTTAGCACTAGCCGGCATTATAGGTACAACAATAGGAAGATTTATAATAGTAAAGTTAGATACAAATTGGGTTGCAAAAATATTTGCTTTTTCTTTTGGATTAGTAACTAGATTGTTTTGATCATTTCGAACAAGAGGTACTAAAGATTTTATAGTACCTTGCAATGAATTTATTGTTTCATAAATTTTGTTGTTGTTTATGGAAAGCTGTAAAATTTGATAAGCTTTGTAAATTCTATCTTTTTCAGATTCTATTACATTGTTACAATAATTACGAGCTAACTTATAATTTTGTTTAGTCTGTTCGGAACAATTACTTTCTTAAAAGCTTTTTGTTTTTTACCAACTGCCTGTTTTGCTTAAATTGAAAACAAGTTTTGTTTTGGTTTAATAACAAAGAAAGAAACAAGTTTTTCAATGACTTTTTGAATAATTTATGTGAGATTTTTTGCTGCAATATGTGGATCATTAAAATGTAAGCAATCTTTTTTCTTCTTCTCGGCCATCATTTATCCACTCTTGGATGTAGGCTTCAGTTTGAATCCAGTTTTTTCCTGCGATATTTTGGATATCATTTTCCATCTTCTCTGGGGTCTTCTAGCATTTGTTTGGTTTTTCTCGGACGCCAAGTTGTAGTCTTCATTGTTCAACTGTCCGGGTCTTGCCTTGCCTAATAAATACCTCTGTCACACCGGTTCTTCTTTAAATTTTCTTATTCCAAACTCTGTCCCTAAAAATAATTCTAAGCGTAGACTATTGCTCTCTGTGTGGTTTGCAGTTTGCTAGATCTTTTTTGGGTCATGGACATTGTCTCAAGGTTGTAAATGTGCACTGGAATCACGCATTATTCGAATACCTTCCTTTTGAGGTTTATAGAAAACTCTTTAAATTGGAGGATATGACCTATTCTTCTTGAGATTTTGGAAATCTAGTTTTTTCCTGCAATATTTTGGATATCATCTTGCCATCTTCTCTGGGGTCTTCCAGCATTTGTTTGGTTTTTCTCGGACGCCAAGATGTAATCCTTACTGTTCACATGTCCGGGTCTTGCCTTGCCTAATAAGTATCTCTGTCACATCGGTTCTTCTTTGAATTTCCTTATTTCAAACTCTGTCCCTAAAAGTAATTCCAAGCATAGACTATTGCTCTCTGTGTGGATTGCATTCTGCTTGATGTTTTTTGGGTCATGGACATTGTCTCGAGGTTGTAAGTGTGCATTGGCATTACGTAGGATTTGAATACCTTCTTTTTGAGGTTTTTAGGAAACTTTAAATTGGAGGATATGACCTATTCTTCTTGAGATTTTGGAAATCTAGTTTTTTCCTGCAATATTTTGGATATCATCTTGCCATCTTCTCTGGGGTCTTCCAGCATTTGTTTGGTTTTTCTTGGATGCCAAGATGTAATCCTTGCTGTTCACATGTCCGGGTCTTGCCTTGCCTAATAAGTATCTCTGTCACATCGGTTCTTCTTTGAATTTCCTTATTTCGAACTCTGTCCCTAAAAGTAATTCCAAGCATAGACTATTGCTCTCTGTGTGGATTGCATTCTGCTTGATGTTTTTTAGGTCATGGACATTGTCTCGAGGTTGTAAGTGTGCATTGGCATCACGTAGGATTCGAATACCTTCTTTTTGAGGTTTTTAGGAAACTTTAAATTTGAGGATATGACCTATTTTTCTTGAGATTTTGAAAATCTAGTTTTTTCCTGCGATATTTTGGATATCATCTTGCCATCTTCTCTGGAGTCTTCCAGCATTTGTTTGGTTTTTCTCGGACGCTAAGTTGCAATCCTCATTGTTCACTTGTCCGGGTCTTGCCTAATAAGTACCTCCGTCACACCGGTTCTTCTTTAAATTTCCTTATTCCAAACTTTGTCCCTAAAAGTAATTCCAAGCATAGACTATTGCTCTCTGTGTGGTTTGCAGTCTGCTAGATGTTTTTTAAGTCATGGACATTGTCTCGAGACGTAAGTGTGCACTGACATCACGCAGGATTTGAATACCTTCTTTTTGAGGTTTATAAGAAACTTCTTAAATTGGAGGATATGACCTATTCTTCTTGAGATTTTGGAAATTTGATTTTTTTACCGAGTTAAATTTTTTGGCCAAGATAAATGTATGTAGATATTTGTTGTTCAATATTGTTCAGTGGATTAATTATTAATTGTTACCTGGATATTTCCTGAGCTTATAAGTTTATTTCAAGTCCAATTTTCACTGACTCTTGATGGAGTTCCTGAAGCATTCTTTTAAGTTTTTCTGCAGTGCTGCCAATGACAACAATATCATCTGCAAACCAAAAATGATTAAATCGTACTCCGTTGATATTTATTCCTTTTTTATGTCAGTTTAAGGTTTTGAAGACATCCTCCAAGGCTAATGTGAAAAGTTTTGGAGAATTTGGATTTCCTTGTCGGACTTTTCTTTTAATTGGAATATTATTTGTCTTTGAGTCTTTGTCAATTCCGCTGGTTTGCATGGTTGGTATAAGTCTATTTTGTGAGTTATTTGGTTTGTTACTATCTTTGCTAGTAGTTTGTATAAATGTTACAGCAAGCTGATAGAACAGTGATTCTTGATGTTGTTTCTGTCACTTTTTTTGTATAGCAGAATAACTTTGGCATTTTGCCATTTGTTTGGGATTCTTCCTTCCATTATACATTTGATTAGTAGAATTTGTACACTTTCAAGAACGGCCTTACATTTTGATCATTTCGCTGGTAATTTGACCCTTGCCTGAACTTTTTCTATTTTTTTATCTGGTATGTCTGAGTCTATTTCGAGAATTTCTTCCGATCCCACATTTTAAATTTTTGATTTCTGGTATCGATAATTCAGGGTTATAGAGCTATGTTGGCCGTACGGCAGAGAGGGCATGTACAAATACCAGCGCTAACAAAAGTTAAGCAACGGCCGCTCTGGTCACAACTTGGATGGGTAAACTCAAAGTAATGCTTAGCTTAGCGTTCTTCCCAATATAGGCCCGTTACCTCATATAAGCATCCATACATGTCTTCTCTGTGGTTCGTTGTGTCCGACACCTAACGGTATTAAGAGATTATTAAATTAAATTGAATATAGAGCTATACAGCTTTTTATAGAAGTCCTAAACAGCATCTGTGATCTTCTTCCGGTTACTGACTATGATGACATCTTTGTTTCTAATTTTGGTCATTTTTAATATTTTATTTGATAACTTAGATTTGAGAACTTTCATGTTTTTGTTATCTTCAATTGTATTTTTCATCAGTTTTGCTTTATGTTTCCTTAGGTCTTTTCGGATATTCTTGCTAATGTCTTTATTACTTTTGTTATAGCCTTCTGCTTCCCAATCCATTCGTTTTCTTACTTCCATTAGGTTTCTTGTGTTTGTGCTAATTTTCATTTAGCATTCTTTGTGTTTTGAGCATATCTTCGTTTTAACTTGAATGCTTTTAGCAATGTGCTTAAAAAGTTTGCCTATTTCAAATTGTAAGAGTACTTTTAGTTTGCCTAGTTTAGTGTTTAGAGTACGTTGAAATGCGTATTTGTTTTCGCTTAGCACCTCAACTGTTGGATATTTGTGTTGGTAGGTTAGTTTATTTTTTTCAACTTTTTTATTTATTTGTAAGGTTACTCGGACTAAAGGTCGCTATTAGTATCAAATTGGTTTAGAACGGTAACATTCTGGCATATAACCTTTCTGTTGGTTATGATGTAATTGATTTTGGTACCGTTTGGACTATTCTAAGTCCATTTTTGTTGCGGAGGTTTTTGAAAAATGGAGTTCATACAGAAAAAGTTTTCATTTTTACAGTAGTTGATTAGCATTTTTTCTCTGTTGTTTTTATGACCATGACCAAATTTACCAACGTTTGGGATATCCTCGTCTGTGTTTTGCCTAATTTTTTTGTTATTTTTAGCAGTGGTTATATCTTCGTATAGCTGTTCCGTTTCTTCATCCTTGGATGCACTGATAGGGGCATACACCTGAATTACTTGTAGGTTGTACCTGTTGTTAATTTGTATCATGATTTGATATAGATTTTGTTTTAGTAATTTGATTCTTCAGACGCTTGTTTATCATGAGAGCAATTCCTCCTATGTGATAGTTGGTTTCTGTGTTGCATTAGTAAAGTAGGTGTCCTGACATTAGAGATGTTGTTAATTTTCGTTTTAATCTAGTTTTGCTTATGCTTAGGACGTTCTTGCTCTAGTCTTTCAATATGTTTTTCAAGTATTAGCGTTTGGATGTTATAGGTTGCAACGAAGTGTTTCTTTTTTATTTCTGGTGTTAGTTGTTGTCTATATTTTCTCGTTAATTTTTTGCTTTCCTTAGAATTTTTATGGCGACCTGATATATCAGTGCAAAAATCTGAACTAGAAGCTCTACTTGCTTGGGGTGTTAATGTATAAAAATTCTTTTTCATGTTCATGTTTGGAGAGTTAACGGCATTTAAACGCCACGCTTGCAAGGCGGGTTGGCAAGTTTTGGTTACAGCCGCCTATTCTGGATACAGACGCTGTTGACAGACGCTCAATCTGGGTCAGACGCTGTTGGTGTTCGCTTGCTGCTGTGCTTGTTTTGGTCCGCTTTGAGTATTTTATTTCTCCGGTATCACCTACATATATCCGCCGCAACTTTCGATGGGCGTAAACAATGACTATCAAAATCAAAATAATTATGAAATTCTTTTATTTATATTATATTCATTTTAGAATAATAAGATGAAGCTTTCTAATTTATGCGGTTTTCTCCAAACTTTACTAACATAGTGGCTTGTTTGTGTTTGCATACTACGTCAGGTATAGTCTAAGCTAGCATTGTTTTCATGTAGCCAGTTATGCCTCAATATAATTGTCTTAGCTTGAATGCTGCACGTATGCTTTGCTTGTAGTTAGTAAGACGGCCTACGAGTCTGTCTGAGTCTGAGTTATGGTTCTTGTAGTTTCCCAAACTTTTAAAAGATCTACTTAAGTATTGGATGTTTGCTTTTATTTTGCTTGCATATTCAATCAATTGTTTAAGATCAGTAAAGCATAGCAATTATAATGTTTGTTGTATCCGGGGTTTGTTCCACAAAACTATTACGTTTGTTATTTGATCGGCGTTGTCGTCTGGGTAAACCCGCTGGTACAGTGCAGCATGCTTCTGTAGATAAGATGTTACCGGTTTTTTGGTTTGGTGTACGTTGCACTCACTGTGCAGGTTAACCTATCAGGGTTTGGCTGGTGACTGCCTGGTTGTTTTGCTAGCCCAGGGTTAGGCTTTTGACGATGCAGTTTGGTTGTTGCTGTGCAGATGATGCCTAGTTGGGGCGCATCATTGTTAGTGCTAACATTAACTCCAAAAATAAAAATTTTAGAAAAAGAATGCTGTTAGAAATTTAATATTATTTTGTAAAAATTAGTCAAACTTGTTTAAAAATTATTGAATTTCAACAAAATATAATTTATAAAATATATAATTCAATATATTAAATGCTAGTTAAAGACGTCTAGTTTATTAAATTATTATTTATTATGATTACTGATTAGAATATATTTTTGTTGTAAAGAATTTTGTATATTCTTTTAACTCGCATTTATTTTATTTATGTATTTATTATTAAAAATGAATATTTTATGTAAAACTGTTAAAAATGATATGTTATTAATGTTTTATAATGTCTATTGATTTAATGTTCAGAGCTGAATGCAACAGGCGCTTGAGCTGAACTTGAACTAAAATTTAGCACTAAACGCTGAACTTTACCTAGGAGCATATATGTAAGAATTTGGGGCAAACGCGCGATAGTTACAACATTTATTTTTCTTCTTCTTATAAACTCCGGGCTTGTTACGTGTAGGCGCCCTCTCGTATGTTTGTTTTATAGATTGAGATAATAGTTTCATACAAACATGCGGGATTTAAATTCTAAACAAAAACACCAACTTGGCTTCATTCCCACATTTCATAATTTGATAATCGATTTATATTTTACCAGTTCATTTTATTAAAATTAAACTATCTGTGTTCTCCAAGCTGGATCGTAAGTGATCTTTGACTCGCTGTGTCTTCTTAACACACTTTCACACTTGTATAGACAATAAATAACAGCTTGTGATACACCGTTCACCCCACCGTACGCCTTCTTAAAATTTTAACTTGTTTTTATCAGCCCGACAAAATACTAAAAGGTTTTTTTTTACTTTAATTTCTACATAAAAGTCCATTTCACAATAAAAAAATTAATAATAAAATATTAATGACAATTATTTCAGAAATGAATAGAAATCAAAAATATAAATATTACCATTTCACAATTAATGCTTGTTTTGCCTTGACTAGTCGTTCGCGTTTACGATTTTTTGCATTCGTTAGTAAATCAATTAATTTTAATTGGATTTTTATGCTTAATGTATTTACAATTTAAATAAAGTAATGGCATGCACATTTAAACTTTTATAATTAATAGTTATAATCTAAGTGAATTTTCTTCATCGGAAATAAAGTAATTGGGTTGTAGCCTTATTTATCGTTTTTTTGTCGTGTATTATTTTGACGTCGTAATTTATTTGATTTGGCATTGCAATTTTTACGTTGCGTTTCTTTTGCTGTGTAGTTAATTAAATAATATTACTGCCCGCACTACCAAACTACAAATGTATTTATACCGTAATAAAGTTGTTAAACATTACTATTATTATTTAACATCCATAAAAGAATTTGACTGTATAAATATTTAAACTGTTAAAGTGACATTTTTTTAATTTTTTTTTATCTGCTTATGTGAGTAGACGTGTTTTGGTGCGGTCGAATTAGAGGAGATTGGAATTTCAAAGCAGCTGCCAGACAGCGAGAGGACTTGACTATCGAGCGTTCAAAACCGAGAACAAACCCGACTTAAGATAGCCTTTATAGCGGATAAATGCAATTTGTATTGCAACAACAAGCTACATGGATGATTTGATTGCGCAACACCAATAATATCATTTCTCAATTAATAACTCAACTAAATTAAATAATTAGGCAACTTATTAATTAATTTATATTTTTTTTCAGGACGAACCCACACTCAATCTAAGCAATGCCCAGATTTTGGGGTTGTTGTATGAGCAGCTAGAGAACCTTCTCAAGAAGTAAAACAAAAAGATAAATAAACTGAAGATGTATGTCATCAGTACGATGGACAATAAGTAGAAGCGGATCGACAATCAAGCCGACAAACTCAAGCAAAACAAGCTGGACCTCCAAAAGATCTTCTTTGGTTTGCAAAAGGATATTTTGCAGGAAATAAAAGAGAAAAAAAAACTACTTCTATAGCGGCCATTATAGCATTTGTAGCCAAACAAACCATACATTCCCCACGCAACCGATAGTTTCTGCAGTAACCTGTTCTAAAAATGTCCTAAAAACCTTTGCGATTTTTACAGCTTTGGCAGCCAAACTCTATGTTTTTAAAATTTTAGACAGCCCCGTTTATAGCTTCCACAAAAAGCTTGCCAAGAACCCGGTCGGTCTAGTCCTTCCAAAAACGATAAACAGTTGTATGTCCACTTGAACACCAAAAAAGTTCTTAAAAAAACATTTCATATTTGTATGCAACAAGAAAAAGACCAAAAAAACAAAAGAAGAAGAAGAATTGGTTGAGTTTTTTTTAAGTTTCTATTCCTACTAAATCATCAGCTGGCCCATCAAGTCAGGTGCCTTCAACAGAACAATTTTACCGTTTTAAGCTTTCAAAAACTAATTTATTGTAACGGTTAAACTATTTTTATTATGTAACAACTGCTTGTGCTACCAACCAACAAAATTTATAAAAATTTCTTGATTAATTTTTGTTTTAAGACAGTTTAGAGAACAAATGTATAGTTTTGAAACTTTTTAAACTTCTAGAAATGATTTCATAATTATTACTTTACTATTTTTATTATTGCAAAGTGTAGCAACAGTTTCTGGTACTAACCATAAAAATAGCTCTACTCATTTTTGTTTTACGGTTGTTTACGGAATAATTTTCTTATTTTAGCACTTAAAAAGTAGAAGCACAATTTAAACTTAGTTCCCGCCCACCCTTCTAAGCGTTTGTTATAAAAAAATTTATGGTAGACTAATCGGTTATTTTATTGCTAACAATTGCTAACTGTTTTCTTAAATGGTAAGTAAAATAATATTTTTTTTGTTTGCCAACGCTCGGGTACAAACTGAAATGCTATCTCAAAAAATTCAACTTTGGTACTGACTCGGTAAAATATTTAGACTACCAGATTAGTGCGGAAAGAAACCAACCCCTATTGCACTACTTAAAATTAATCCGAGACCAAGACGCTTTGCAGAACAAGAATCAACTGCGGAGTTTCTTGGGTCTTTGCACATGGCTGAGGGTGTATACACCCGACTACTCAAAGATGGCAGCAACACTGATGACATTGCAAGGAAGTAAACAACCTTTTGTATAAAGTAAACCTAAAAACACCGCGTTTCAAGCCGTGCTTCAAACAAACGCAACATTGAAGTGGGAGCCGTCTACACCAAAAAGAAGACAGACACCGCTGTGGTGTCTTACAAAGATTCTACTTTAACAAATTAGAGTGTAGGGCCATCATGTGAGCAATTGATAAACACAGAACTTATCTTGAAGATAAACCGTTTATATTGAGGACCAATAATCAATCTAGCTTAAAAACTCAACGGACGCCAAGGTCAATTTTACTAAGTGGTTGTTTATAGTTTAATTTGACCATAGAACACCTGGTGCAATTAACCTACTACTTAACGCGCTCATTAGAAAACCAAACAACAACCTCATAAAAGAACCAATAGAAGAAACCAAAAGTTTGCTATAGCCTAAAGACCCAAATCAACAAATAAACGCTATTATACACTGTTTATACCAACGGTTAAACCGGGTTTATAACTTACAACGTGTCAAAATAATCTACTAACCAGCAAAACCTTGACGAAATTAGTTCGGAGAGCACAAAACAAGTGCGAACAAGTACAGTTAATCATACGCCAACGCCAGGAGGTGTTGGATAACTAAAAAAATCCAATAAACATAGACCTTGAGTACAAACTAGGCCAACACGGGAAACTAATCGAAACTAGCGCAGGGCAACGAGATGTGATAAAACACAACCACAGCAGCAATCCTGAGAGCATATCACTGGCAAAACGTGCAAAAAGACGTGCGCACATTTATCAAAGAATGCATGATATGCGCCAAAGTAAAAACCGGTACCT
Organism: Tachinus rufipes; assembly: GCA_963932245.1. Taxonomy (NCBI): domain Eukaryota; kingdom Metazoa; phylum Arthropoda; class Insecta; order Coleoptera; family Staphylinidae; genus Tachinus; species Tachinus rufipes. Next base: position 61,574,025 of record OZ010749.1, read on the forward strand.
CACCACCAACAGCACTAAAAGCTTACTTTTTTGGCAAACACTGACAAAAGATAGCAATAGATTCTGTGAGACTCTTAGACACAACAATGGCCGAAAACAAATATGCTTTCACTACAATGGATATGTGTACAACATTAACATCAGTACCGGTGGCCACTAGCAAAACAAATACAAGATAACTTAATCAGCAATTTCACCGGTGGGGTACTCAAAAATTATATTGTTGTGCAATAGCATACAATTCACAAGCCAGCGCTTTCAGAACATAACTTGGCCAAGCCGAAAAGTTGGGACGCACCCTAAAAAGTCCCCTCAAACCAAGATCTTTGGTTATAAAAAAACCCGACAAGAACAAATCACATACTGTAAAAAAATGGATTTCCAAAGAATAAATTTAAGTGAGTACAAAACAAGGAGACCGTAATGGTACGAGGAACGGTAAAGACTAAACAACAAATGGTTAAACTCTAAACGGGTAAAAACCACAGCCAAAACCCAATGTTACTGGGTAGAGAATAATCTCTACAGGCCACAAGTGAAACTCTATCTTGACAACTTACTCCCAGCGCCACAAAAAGTTTGAAATCACCGCCAGGAGATAAAATTACCTCTCAAAAAGTTGAGAAGTTAATGTCCCCCGTTCTATGAAGTCTGGGTGTTGACGGTGTTCCCAGAGCGAAGGCCCGTCATAGGCGTGGCTTCAAAACGCACAAAACTCGGCCGCGCAAACTCTTCACTAGTCAGTTCTGCCGCATCTTGCAGCACGCAACATCGACTGCTTTCCAAACAAACACCAGACGACTAGAACAACTGCTAAGCAGTGTCCACCGACGCGCAAGGCCAACGTCCAACCTGTTCTAGGACGACTCATTCCCTGATGGGTAACGCTGCCAACCTTTGTCATGACCTTGCAGTCTCCAGATCACTCGAACTGCATTGCACCTGGCAAGCAGGGCCAAGATAGCGTAGCTACTTTTGACGACCCTGGTACCGTAAAGGGTAACCACCCCCTTATCGTCCAGTTTCTCGACCATTTCCTATCTCCAGAAGAAACACAAACCTCATTGCAAACCTCCCAATAATAATAGCTTGTTTTCTCAGGCACAACACCTGCCCTGACAAAAACCGACGTCAGCCGCCGCCTCCTGCCGCCGCCGACAAACCTAATTTGGTAACAATTGGCGCTCAACGTAGGATTTCCTGAAGTAAAAACGCCCCAACACCCACAGACCTATCACCAAGGAACTCTATCCACCGGGTGAAACCGCCTCAACCATACCACGCTAACCCGTTCTTTTGACAAGTTTTGATCAGCAAGTAAAAAAAACAGCGACATAGGTTTTGCTACATATAAGCAAAAAAAAACTATATACCTATATATATATATATATATATATATATTACTGCTAATCAGACAGAAAAAAAAATATATAGATATGGCAAGATCAAACTTTTGGAACGCGGACGACGAATTTGCAAAAAAAGTCAATCGAGAATTTGATTCCAAACGAGAAACCTGGGACGACTACCTTGCCTGGAAATCTCTCGAACCCTGAGAACTTGAACTAGACACGGACAAAGACCCGGAAAAAGACTCTGAACTAGAAAGCTTGGAATTGTACCTCAAAAGATTTGAGAAAAGTGATCCACGCGGCACGATGAGAGCTTTACCCGTTGCTGTTGTGCACACCATCAACAGCTTTTTTGTAAGGGTACACTTAAACCTAAACAAAAGTGACTTGAAGAAATACGATAACTTTGACGATTCAGACAAAGATGATGACACTAGCAAAGATGACGACTCAGGCAAAGATGGCAGCTCAAGCAAAGAACTCGCCTCAAGCAAAAATGAAGTTAGAAGCGCAAATGACAAAAACAGCAAAGGCAAACCCGACCTAGTAAACTTGACAGAAGTCAAAGTTAACCAAGAGTCATAAGACAAAACTGTCGACGCTTTAGCCTTGATTTTGACACCGGAAAGGCCGGTATACGACCTGATCGCGTTTGATCTGATCGATTTGAACAAACACCCAAAACTTGAACCTGGACCTAGCAGAAGCCAAACACCACCATCGGCTACTACAATCTTTTTGCTCATAAACGCGGACCAGGAACCTCATGAAGTGAAACCCCTGGGGCAGCACCACAGTTACCTCAGTCTTTCACAGATTCAGCTGTTTTTGTCCAAAGGAGAGACCTAGTGCCCGGGCCCGGAAAACGTCGCTAACAACAAGCATAACCGCGCGGTGACCAACGCTGACGCAACTTCCATGCAACCAGAAGCAGTTGGATCAAAACGCAATACGCGAGCCCGACGCCCGCAAGCTTCTAAAGCTAGTGCTAATTAACCAAGTGCGATGATTCAGTGACAAAGAAAAACCCGGATGTGACTCTCGATCTTAATTTTCGGACAAAACAATGATGTGCGTAAACTGAGCTCACCACCACGTGCTCCTCCCCTGGCTTTCCAGGAAGGTTTTGACTTTGATTGAAGCAGAAATGCGAAAGTGGGGTTAATTGTTGCCGGAGCAAGGTCCTGTCATAGACTTGGTTTCAAAACGCACAAAACTCGGCCGCGCAAACTTTTTACTAGCCAGTTTTGCCGCATCTTACACCACGCAACATCAACTCTGCTTCCCCAACAAACACCAAACGACCATGTCAACTGCTAAGCAGTGTCCACCAACAAGTAGGGCCAACGTCCACCTGTTCTAGGACAACTCATTCCCTGGTGGGTAACGCTGCCGACCTCCGTTGAGACCTTGCAGTCCCAAGAACCAAGATAGCGTAGCTATCTTTGATAACTTCCGCCAAACGACCTCGTGGTACCTTGAAGGGTAACCACCTTCTTATCGTCCAGTTCTTTGACCATGTCCATCTCCAGGGAAAACACAAACCTCATTGCAAACCGCCACCCTCTGCCGTCGCCGCCGACAGTCCGGTAACAACGGCCAAACAGTTATTTACTACCGAGCAAAAAAAAGATCAACAAAATAATAAACCGAAACTTAACCGATTTTCCAAGACTAACCATGAAGCGACACCTAAAGCCATTTTAATTACAACCATTCTGCGATGCCCTTTGACACTTTGACACGACTCACAGCACAGCAGTTTCTCAACCGGAAACTGGATTTGCTAGTATATAGTTATTGGACAATAAATAAAGAAAGTATTTTTAGTCAACTTTAAAAATTACTTTCTAAAATTTGAGCCAACAAAAGACAAAACGTTGAAAAAAAATACTGAGGTACTCAGACGTAACGTGGACAATTTTGTCGCAATCGATAAACTTTTGACAGACAAAAAGATCCGCAACTATTGAGATTAACAGCACTGCCTAGTTACTACTAGCCAACAACCTAGTCAGGAATACATTAGAAAAACTTAACAAACCGTTTGTAGAAAATACCGTATCGCAAATATACGCTCATTGCCGGTTTGATTGTTAAAAAATGTTGATTAAAACTAACAAATAAATCTCATGCGCCAAACAAACCAACCTTTATTCAAATAGCAAAAAAAGTATATGCAAAATTTTTATTTTGTCTATTGCCATCCGTAAGGGGATCTCCTTAATGTTTGTAAACCTAACAAATTGTTGCAGGTATAGACTGTCTTTAAAAAATCATAAAATACAAGAAAATAAACTCAATCTCAGTCTCACGGCATCAGTAAAGAAGTCAACATCATAAATAAAAAAAAACAAAACCTTATTTCTTGTTGTTACTATCATTAAACAACAGTTTTTAGACGACTACCTATATATAGACACCCACTTTGCTTGTACCAAAGCTTTAGCCAGCAATATAATATTTTTTATTGCGTTTTGCCAATTTTAAGATAACGTTGCAAGCACCATAGTTGTTTTAACCCAACCTACAGATACCAAAATTCTTGGACCAAAAACCATTTTTATATATTCCCAAAAGTAGAAGTCGAGATGTGTTAGGTTAGATAACCTTTGAGATCAAGACAATGAACACCTCTTCCAATCTAATGATTGTTATATTTATAAACTGTTTAAAAATGCAGCCTATTGTAAAAAAAATTTGCTTTAAGAATGAATTTGTAAACCAAATTATGAATGCAGCAGCGTAAACATTGTTGATCAAACTATTTTTTTCTTATATTACATTAATAGCTGTAGTTCTGTTAGAGAACATTTTTAAATATATCTTTACTAATCAAATTTAACTATAAATGACCTTAAATCATAGACGCCCTTATTGAATATAGTTTCTAAGTATTGAGAGGAACATTTAAAACTACACAATCCCTTTTAAATTTTATTGAAAAGCAAGCCAATTAAATCATTGTTGTTCCCTGTCTGTAATGATGGCAACATTTATTTACCGTTAGTGTCAACAATATCGGATTGTACAGAATAGAACACAATTGTGCTAAAAATTCGTTAATTAATAATCGCAAACAATGTTAATAGATGCGGCGTGACCATTGATTACGTTTCAGCAAGGTAGATAATAATACATTACGCCATGCACCTTTGTCTAGTTAAATCAATAATCGGATGACAAAATGCAGACACAATAATTAACTTACCCATTAGAACATATCAAACAAGCGTTTTGATTCTATTATTGCATAATATGAAACATGCTACGGATTGATCATTAATTAGATTGTTATTTCAACTATAATCATTCATACACTTAGTGAAATTTGAGGATGGGTAAATTGGAAAGGTACAAGATACATTTTTTTTTTTCGTAAACTAAGTATTTTTATTATTAACGGTGAGATAACTTAGTTGGTGTTCGATTTACCGGAGTGAATTCTATCAAGTCGTAAAATTTCTGGAGCGATGTAAAATATATGTAAAATAAAAGAACAAAAGTTCAAACAACTAATATAATAAGTTTGCAAATACTGATTAAAATAAATGTGATTAATCTTTCTGTGTTAAATCAATTTAAAACCCACTATTTTATATTATAAAAGTTATTATCTTTATATTTTACCGCAAACTTGGGATAATATCTTATTTCAATAAGACAGTATAGAAACGATATCATCTAACGAAGGTCACGCATATGCTCTGTATTCTAGTTGAATGAATAAATAAGTTTTAAATAAATTATTATTATTCTTTACCAATTGGTTGCAAACTAACTTAAATATAATCCGTATACAAATTACATTTAAATACTGCATCTCAATACACATTTCATATAACATCCTAGCTAGCAATCCAGCAACTATTGTAGCTTGCACTTTGCACTATGCGAACTCCATAACCCACTTCCACACACTACCTAGAATACGACCCCAATATCCCCTTCCAGTTTCTGCATCAGAAATTAAACGATAATTTAAGTTTCTACAACATGCTGTCTGACAGCATCGGTGTGACTATATGAATGATTGTTAGTACTTTTTTGCCAAAATTTGTTAATTGTTTCTTAATGAGGTTTAACACAATTGCAATTGCACACCTGACACGTGTTATAAATTATAGCAACATATTTGAGTTTGCTCGTGACAGATTAATTATTGCGTTAATACTGTTTATTGATTTATACATCAAACGTATTAAATAATATAGTTTCGGAGTATTTAATATTTCCAATAACATACTATTAGTTCGTGGAATATTGAATTGACGTTTTGATTAAAATAAATTCTAATAACTCATAAAAAGGTTTATAAAAATATTGGAATGCAGAATCAATATCATCAAACAATATAAAAATTATTCCATCTGACTTATTATATAATAAGCTTTTTAAAATTGTAAGTTTTATGGTTTATGTTGGTATAGTACTCCACCTCATTGCATTGCATTTTTTTAATTTTTTTAATTTGATTAATTCTGTAGTTTAATTTAAAACGCGTACGGTATTATAATATATTATTATGCGTTTTATATTTGTCGCCAGATTGAGATTAGTAGTTATTTTTAGTAAATAGGTAAGGAGTAAGTTTTATTTAAAAACTGGTATTAATATGCTGGAACAGTACATCTATATTCGTTGCGTTTATATAGAAATGAAATAAAAAGAAAGGCTGAATAATTTTACTATTACAATGCATAAAATATGCCACGGAAAGGTAAACATATTGATAACAATGGGGGGAACAAATATTTCAAAGAATCCATAACATTTCTATTATTTAAAACAGATTGAATAAAATGAATACAGCAAAAATGTTTTTGATTTAACAATAACTATTTTATAATTAATTTTTGTGTATTTACCAAATTTAATATAATAATATAATCTACAATTTCTTATACTGTTAGGTGTTGAGCACACCAAATCACATAGAAGACATGTATATGTTTGGATGCCTTTATGAGGTAACCGACCCACCAAATAAAATGTAAAAAAATGTTTTAAAAATCAAAATAAATTTAGTTTTTACGTAATTAAAAGAATAACTAATATTGCACAGCAGGTTAAGTCACTAGTCTGTTGTTGTAGTGTTAGGTTAGGTTAGATTCACAACAGTTACATATTACACATATATCGCATTTTGCATAAAGGTCTGCATCTGCATTCGTATAAAGTGCAGCTAGCTCAACAATTAAAGCTAAGAGACCACAAACAACGCCGTACTTTTGTTAAATGAGCATTGATAATGCAGGAAAATATCCCCTAGTTCTTCAGTAAAATCATCCTGAGCTACAAAGCTCATTTCCATTTATGTAGCTTCGTGATTTGTGTTAATTGTTGAAAACCAGTTTGGTGCGGTTTTTGGGCCGGTGGTGTAATAGGGCTATATTCTTTTAAGAATAATGAAGGTGAAACTGTTACAATAAATGCGCAACTTTACCTTACGATGTTTACAGACTTTTTATGGCCTATATTGAAAGAGATGGACGTAGGTAATTTTAAAGATAATATTCGGGCAGTTTACGCCAATAACCCCACAACAATCAAAGAACTCAAAGATAATATGCGGGCTGTTAATCGCAAAATAGAGCAACCAATGTGCGGCAAATTTGTAGGTGTTTTCAAAATAAGGTTAAAAAGATTTAAGATAAATACCAACAACTAAAAAAAGCCACTAATAGACAACAAACGGCAGCTAGCAAACCAGCTAGCATCCATCCAATCACCAACCTAGGAACAAAACAAAAATTTTAAAACTCTTTGACAATGATAGCATAAATTGGTTAACATCATACTAGATCAAATATACAACTGGATTACCCTCACTATAGCTCACAGCAAAATTTATTACGCTACCAAAAAAGCCCGGCGCAAAACATGCGCAAAGAACACAGAACAATAAGCCTTATTTAGCATACAGGTATTTTTCCAGAGATGCAGCATCATAAACGTTAACATATACGCTTGCTTTATTGACTATCAAAAAACGTTTGACAGAATTCAACACCACAAAATGATACACATCCCAAAAAACAAAAAGCTAAGAATCATCACCAAGCTCTACTGGAATCAGACCGCTTCTGTCAGATTAGAGGGAGAAAATACAAACAAGATCAAGATCTTGAAAGGCGTAAGATAAAGGTGCGTACTATCTTCCTTACTCTTACAATTTATACGCAAAACAAATTTTCAAAGAAGCTTTAGAAAACATAAATGAAAAAAATCTAAACAACATACAATACGCAGACACGATAGAAGAATTGCAAAGTCTCATTGATTGAATAACAGTAAGTAACCAAAAAAACTGCCTCAACATCAACACAAGCAAAACCAAGTTTACGATTATAAGCAAATCCAACATACCAAATTTCCACATCTAAAGCAACCATTAGCTTATTGAATGAGTGAGCAAATACACATACTTTGGCACTAACATCAACAACTAATAGGATCATTCACAGGAAATAAAAGCACGCATCATTGATGTAGAGTCATAGACACTTACCAAAGCAACAAGCAAAAAGCTAGAAGCATTTGAGATAAAGCTCTATCAAAAAATTTTGGGAGCAGAATACGCAACAAACAAAAACCTTCTACAAAGAATGAATAAAAAAAATAAGTTATAACCATCATAAAAACACACAAAATTGAATACCTTAAGCACATTATGAGGAACAAAAGATAACTTTTACAGTACATACTACAAAGAAAAGTGCAAGGAAAAAGATGCGCAGAAAGACGGCGCGTATCCTGGTTTAAAAACCTAAAAACTTGGTTCCCAATGACCACCACACAACAATTCAGAGCTGCAGCCACCAACGTGATGATAACAAACATGACTGCTAACATTCAAAATGGATAGGTATGTTAAAAAGAATAAATTTTTCTTACTGTTAAAAAAGAAGCCGTCGCAGCGTTGTCAGGTTGCTCATTTATTAAACATTGACCATCTAATTTCAAAGCTTTAACAAACTGCTTCATTAAACCCAGTTTTATATTATTTATACCACTTCTTGAAAGCCAATCTTTCTCAATCCAATGCTTGGCCCTGGCTCTGCATAAACACAAAAACATGGATACTTTGTAAATCCTTTTTGTTGACCATTTTAAAATCCACGCAGATGATTTACTAATGATCTTTATACTTAATCATCTTTTTAATTGTATTGTAGTCTTCTCTAAGAAGTATTGAATGTCCAATTGAGCAAAACGCACTTTAAGCTCCTCTTTACACTGCCCAAAAACAATTGCCACTCACTTGGAACATATAGTGTCACATCCATAAAATTTATTAAACCTGGCACATCATGGCAATAAACTAAATCACTGTCCACTTTAAAATATTGTAAAAATTTTGTTTTTCTGGTACGATAGATTGTAACTTTAAGTTCAAGCAAATTTTTTCAAAGCTAGGTAGTAATTCTGATGCTTTAAAAAAAAATTTTACTAAATTATTTAATTTGGCTTAGTTAATTCTATAAGGTGTAGATTGTGTAGAACAACTGCATTCAAAATCCTCCGCGTCCTCAAATAATAGAGATTCCTTAAATACTGCACTTTTACTTCTTCAGAATAGGGTATTGGACACATTGCTGATTCTAGGTGTAGGTGAAGCCACTAGTTTTTGTTAAACAGAAATAAATTTGCATCTGCGTTATTTTTAGGTTCTCGCCATATCATTGGAATGCCAAATGCCAGTTTTTCTTGCTTTCTTTTGCTACATTATTGTAAATTTTCAAGACAAGGTTTACATACCTTATGTGGAGTCCAAGACTTGTCTTAGTCTGCAAATCGCACTTTAAAGTATGCGAAGTACATCTGGTTTACAAAATTGCTAATATTAATCTTCTGACCAGGCACACTGTGAAGCTTCCACATATATAGCAAAATATATCTGGCAAACTCAATCAGTTTCTCCTAGTAGCCATTTCACTTGTACACGTTTGTATGTTCAAGAAATTAACTTACAGTAAACACGTCTGAAACTTTTGATTGTAAAACAACAACTGACCATTTAAAAAGTGCTAGGGTCATGCTAATTACCTGACAGTGCACTTGCTGCAGTTTTAAACAGGTAGGCGGCCGCTATCTGCAAGTGAGGCCTTTTTAGGAAACATATTGGACAATAAGATTTAAAGTAAAATTAAAATAGACGCAGACTGAAACTTGAATAAGTAAACAAAATCAAAATGCGATAGAACCAAAACTTGACGTGATAACCAAAAACTGTTAACATTTTTGAAATCAACATTTAAAATTAGTTAAATATTAGATCTAAAAAAAAAGTTAAAATTTGTTCCTTAGTGTAATATATTAACAAACATTTTCCAATTATTATCAGCTGTAATTGACATATGTAGACTCCACTATCTAAGCATGTCTCACTTTAAACTTTTGAATATCAACTTTGCGGCGTACAAAACTTAATAGTTGTATAAAATATAAATTGTTAACCATTTCATTTCATTGAATGTTTAACAAAATAAACCCATATATTTTTATTATAAATTTTAATTACTTTATATTCTTTCTGTTCTATTTACTCCACTTTGTATTTAATGTGTCTTCTTTCCCCCGGCTTTTTACATCAAATATGAAGATAAACTTTGTCAGTCACCTGTAAGAGTAAAACTGTATTCCCGTTTTATTTCTTCGTTCCACAAATTAAAACATCTATTTAATTTTAATAGCTTTGATGTAGATATCTTAAGCCGTACTATAAATAATAATTACATAAATTAACGAGTCAAATACCGAATAAGTAACATATATTATTTAAATTAAAAACAACACAGATATGTATTTAATTACTAGTTCTAATGTCACTATACAAGACGATCACAACAACACAATCGAGTAAAACCACTACAAAATACAAAACATTTAAAATTGTTATGTTCTTAATCCAATGTCTTTTAGTACACCACATTACACATAAAATTGTATAGTTTTGAGCGCAGTTGAAAAATGTCAATTATAAAAGTGAATTATGAAGAGCGGCGGCATTTTAAAACTGATATTCTCACTAACTCAATTTGTCATTTTTCCATACGGATTACTGAAACTAGTTCAACAATGATAGATCTGTTTTTTGTATTAGATATAAAACTTTCTTGTTGCAAACCTGTTATCCTGAATGATAATGACTACATAATGACTGTTTTTATTATCAAACACTTATAAATAAACATAATCCGATTGTTAAAAAAATTTTAGTCACTCGTAACGTAAAGGTGATTGATATTATATTAGGTAGTAAATAAATCAAACAATTTAAATTTACTATTAAAGGCGATGCCTACAATGCTTATGCGTTGTGTGTTGAGTTTTTCTATTATCGCGTATATAAAGGATAGGCCATTTTTAAGTTGAAATTTTAATCATATAGGATAATTAACAACCGGTTTATTTTTATTTTATTTCAGAGAGCATATACTCCAATTAAGTATAAATTATGATTTCATTTAGATGGCCGGCAGATTTCGCAGTAGGCCATTCTCAAGGACCAATTATCGAGTATTTGCGCGACTGTTTCCAGCGGTTTTTTGACGATAGCTTTGCAAATGATTTGCTTTAAGTAGTCAATTGTCTGTGGATTGTCAGCATACAGCTTTTCTTTTAATGCGCTCCAGGAAAACAAATCCAGCAATGTCAAATTGCAGCTACGAGGTGGCCAGTTCACATCACCAAAACGGCTAATAACGCGGTTTTTAAATTGCGGCATGCGCAGTATGGGATGTTACTCCATCTTGATCAAACCAAGCTGCTGTAGATCAAGTTCCTCCAAATCGGGCCATAAAAAATCAGTGATCATGCCCTTGTAACGAACTCCGGTAACAGTTACAGTTGCTCTATCGTTATTTTTGAAAAAAAATTGCCCAATAACGCCACCACTCTAAAATCCGCACCAAACAGTAACTCGCAATAGATGAATTGGTTTTTCAACTATGGCATGCGGATTTTCTGTTCTCCAAATAGGGCAGTTTTGTTTGTTTGAATAAGCTCTAAGATAGAAATGAGCCTTGTCCAAAAAGATAATTTTTTGGTTAAAAGTCAACACTCAATTTGTTTACAGCCCACTGAGCAAAGCAAAAACGGGCACCAAGGTCGGCTTTATTTAAATTCTTAAACACGTTGCATTTTGTACGCAAACATACCGAGTTCTTTGTGAAAAATCCGCCTCAAAGTGGTTTGCCGAATATCAAGTTGCTGACTTCTACGACGAGTTGATATTCCTGAGTGCTCGCGTACACAAAACAAAAATTTTGGCAGAACGTTTTAGATGAGCATGTTTGATGCGCGCATTGTCTACCAGCATTCCAGTTTTACGCACTTTTTTTACAAACTTTTGTATTTTTTAGTCAATGACGCTTCATTTTTTTCAAACAAATAAAACCCATTTTCAAAATTTTTTTTTTGTATTTTTAAACAGTGCTCCAAAGTAAAACAATGCATTTTCTGTCTAGAGAAGTATCTAACCACACTTTTTTATGTAATTGTGACGCAAAAATTGACAGCGTTTAGTAGAAACATGTAATTTAAAATTCAACTAAAACATGTTCTACCCTTTATATAAACAGTATTTTTTGAAAAAGAGTTGGTGGTATGTGATCGTTTATTTGTTAATATTAAAAAGAAGTAAACTAAAATTAGGTCTAATAGCTGGCAAGACGGTGAGACAGAGTCATACAAGTAGAATGTATTTTTTTTCCAACTTAAGGGTATGTTTCTACACTCATAAACAACTTGATATTCTTCTAACTTAGTAAACAGTACATCTTTTACCTAAAATTTTGGTATCGGGCAAAATCTGCACTTAGTTTTAAGGAATAAAGCCGTGAGGTATAACCATATCCCGTTGTAAATGTTCATGACAAGCACCCTTTGCACCATAGTACTTTTGGCAACGTTGAAACTTTTACCATCCGCTTCTTGGCAGACGGCAGCTCGTTCATTCGGTAGGCGGTCGTGGTTGCTAATTTCACTAAAAAAAAAACGGGTAAAAATAGGCTCCAGTTACTTTACCAAAAGCAACAAAGTTAACACGAATTGTCCCGAAACAAATCAAATATTTATTCAATAAAAAAATTTAAAAAAAAAACAAATAATTAACAAAATCACTGCCTAACAAAATCAATTAAACTATAATAACACAACCTTAATTAAAATTATTTGTGACCAATTTTAAACCAATTATATAATTTGTGAATGACGGTCATAAACAAAGTGCTGTCATAAATATACGCAAAGTATATAAATTCTTAGATAAATTAGTAATATGCCTTCATATTACTAAATCAAATCATAAAATCAATTAGATATTACTAACACAAAATTAATATTAATAATTTGTTTACGGAGGGTAAGCTTACCATTTGCTGGACAAATACACTAACAACTCAATTACCAACATATCTTATAACTATAATTTTATTACTAATATTACTATAGGGTTTAATTAATCAAAAATAATTAATTTAAATAAACATGTGAAGCATGCGGGTTCATTCATTCCAAATATTTTACTAATATCTTAACACCTTCGGTGTTACTCGTTATTTATATATATATATATATATATATATATAACCAATAATGTTATACTTAGCTATGATAATCGTAACACATGTAGTGTCACACATTATGTACATTTTACACAATTATATAATATACTTGTAATGACTTATCTTATTCAAAACTTGGTCGAACTAAACCATCCTTATTTTGGATGAATCGGGGAGATTGGATTAAATATTGGCTATTGATGCGGCATGTTCATCCTTAACTCATTAATAGCAATCCTTGTCAAGTTCTTCAATTTAAAATTTCAGGTTTAAGATATAAATACATGTGCAGGAATGTGCCCAAACTTAGATGTAGGTAGGTTTAGATTAAAACGCATGGCATTGCATTTTAAATAATTCAAAAATTATGCTTGTATGTTTAGCTAGACTGCACATTTTATTTAACTGCACCATGTGGATTAGTTTCACAACCTCTCGGTACCACATGTAAATCGGAAAGGATCATCCTCGTAAAGGATTTTTATTATCAGATTAATAAAAAAGAAGATCATAGATATTCAAATACTTAAGCGAGATTACAGGAATCTTTACGCGTATTGGTTTGCGAGATCGCCGCAAGATAGACGTGACCTATGACCAAGTACTGCCAACAGACTATTTTTATAAGATCGGAAATCGGAAAGGATCATCCTCGTAAAGGATTTTTATTATAAGATAAAAAAAAAAATCATAGAGATTCAAATATTTAAGCAAGATTACAGAAATCTTTGCGCGCATTGGTTCGCAAGATCGACGCAAGATGGGCGTGACCTATGACCAAGTACTGTCAACAGACTATTTTTATAAGATCAAAACATAAACGTCACGTGTCTAAACAATGTCAAAAATTAAATTCACAACAAAGAAATACATAACCCGGACCGATTGCGAGTAAAGTTGTACTGGGTCGTGGTCGTGTTACTCATTATTAAAATAATTGTTGTTACCGCCGCGCGAATGTTAGTGGACATCCAATGTGCAATTAATCTGGCATTGGGGTAAGTAAAATAATAATAAAAAAATTAAATTTATTCTCTGGTATCTTAATTAATTTACCTAAATATGATAACCACTTGTATTTACTAATTACTTGTCACTTTTTACAGAAGGGAGGAATGCTGTTCCTGTTCAGTCAGCGCTCAACCAAACAAAATGCAGCTTGCAAGAAATAATATCTGCTGACCGATGAGTTTGGCCAAACACCACAGGTAAGCTAAGTATTTAAATGATTAATAAGCATGATTAATGCTGTATTAGATATAAATTCAACTTCTTTTCTGTTTTAGTGACTGTAAAATCGAAGGATTAGAAGAGGATGTATTCTATAACGTGTGCTGGTTCAGTGCAACGTTACAAAGTTGAATGAGTTTTTGCCGTAGACCTTACGGGTAACACTACTCCACATCATTTTAGAAGAGGGCGTCTTAGCTTCTATTTGGCTAATGTTTCTAGGTGCCAAACCAAAAGATGAATCAACCCACTTTCCCGGTTTTATGAATGGCTGTTGTAGAGTCTAACAACTAAATTTGACTGCTTTAACATGCACAAATATAAATCAGTTGGGAATATAATCACAGAAAACACAGACAGACGTATAATAACCGACGTGAGAGACAAACTAAGGATAAGAAAAGTATACCTGTCGCAACTCTTTAATGACAAACAACTTTTGAAACCTGCTTTACATTATTGATATCCTCCAAAACCTTTTCAATAACATCTACAAAAAAAAAGAAATTTCTATGCATCGGCTATTGTCTACCTTTGTTCTTGTATCCAAGAAACCAAATCCAATGGAATGCTTAGATTACCGAACCATTGCGCTGATGAGACACACCTTAAAATTGTTTCTAAAAATTATTCTTAAAAGAATATACAGAAAACTTGAAGAAGAAATAAGCAATACACAATTTAGATTCCGCAAAGTACTAGGCACAAGAATGGCGTTCTTTAGCATTAACGTTCTATTCCAGTTTTGTCTAGATATGAATAAAGAAGTATATGCGTGTTACATCAATTTTGAGAAGGCCTTTGATAAAGTGAAACATGATAAGTTACTTCAACTACTCATCAGTAAAGGCATTGACTTAGATGACGCTAGAATAATTACCAATCTACATTAGGGCCAAATGGCTAACGTTAATGTTGAAAACCAAAACACGGAAGAAATGGAGATCTGTCGTGGCGTATTGCAAGAGTGTATTCTATTGCCACTACTATTCAACCTTTATAGTGAAGAAATTTTTACCAAAACTTTAGAAGAAGAAACAGCAGGTGAGATATGCCAATGACACCCTGCTCACAAGCAATTTTAATAACATTCAACATCTTCTACAAAAACTAAATGATTGATGTAACGAGTACGGTCTTAAAATAAATATTAATAAAACTAAGCTAATGATAATTACAAAGTTTTCACATAATCATATAAGTCTAAAAATAAGGAACACCGTTGTAGAAAATATAAAGGCTTATAGATACCTAGAAACATGAACAAAAAAATTGGATGATCAAACAAAAAAGGTACCAACACAAATCGAAATTGCCCGGTCAACATTTATAAAAATAAAAAAGCTATTCACTAGTAGAGACATTAATATAATAGAATTTAGAATGAGGATGCTGCGGTGTTATGTATTTTCCACACTGATGTATGGAGGTAAAACATGGACTCTCAAGAAAAACCACATAAACAAAATTTAAGCATTTGAATTGTGGTGCTACCGCAGAATGTAGCGTATCCTCAGGACAAATAAGATCACTAACATCAAAGTGCTAACCAGAATGCAGAAAGAAACAGGAGTTATTAATACCATAAAAAAATTAATACTTAGGGCACATAATAAAAGGCCCAAAATATAAACTTTTCCAATTGATTGTGCAAGGAAAAATTAGTAAAACAAGAAATATTAGAAGACGCTACGTGTTGTGGCTTAAAAAATTTAAAGATTTATTTGATTGCAGCAACATTCAACTTTTCAGAGCTGCAGTCAATAAAGTAACTATGATGATAGCAAACCTTTGATAAAAGATGCACTAAAAGAAAGAAATCTAACAACTACTGCAAGTCAAGGTTTTTGCTTGTTTAGCCTAAAAAGTGCATCTGCAGTAGTTCTTGCAAAGTTCTTTTGACCTACTCAGTGTAATTTTTTTTAGCAGGGTTTTTAGCTTTCGTGTAAAGTTTTCTAAAGGCAAGTTTGTAACATAATTAGATAAAGCACGTCCCAATTTTCCATTCTAAAGTGCTTTTGTTTGTTGTGGTTATTGCTTCCGCTTTTTTTGTTTGCTTTTTTGAAAAGCATTTTAAAGTTTTTGCCAGCATAGAATTTGGGAAGTGTGTCTAAAGAAAGAGTTACTGAGTTTCTTGAACCGTCTTTGTGTAATCTTCTAGTGTTATATCTTCTCTAACAGTTTCTTTGCAATTTAAATCTGCTAATGTAAAGTATTAGAGGCAGTTATCTTCTTTGCACATAAATTGCAATTATTTTAATAAAGTGTTTTAAATGTTTTATCATTATAATACTCATCAGATGACCTTCATTATGTAGGATACTTTTTTGAATCTTATTATACATGTACCTGGTCGGCTGACAAGGATTATAGAATAGTAAAAAGGTGGCGCACTTTTTTAGCAAGATAAATAATATTATATTATAACTCTAAACGTTTTAGATGTACTAAAAAGTTTTTCAGTTGACAAGGGTAGATTTTGGCGGCCATTTTGTTTTTGTAACATCTATCAAATCTTTTGTTTATTATTCAGTTACTTATGCCAAAACACCATGGCAAGTTACACGACTAAACAGCACGCTCAAATGATAACACTTTATTATCAAAATTAGTGTTTTTGTCAACTTTTAAACGTTTGGCCAAATTTGAAACAACGGGTTTGGTTAATAATCAGCCAACACTAGTACTTTCAAGGAACGCAAGATTGGCGGAGAACATTGCCGCGGTCCGTAAAAGTGTACAACAGAACCCGACGCAGTCGATTCCTTGCCGTGCACATGAACTTGGGCTTTTGCAGACTTCAAATTAGCAAATTTTGCGTCGGGACTTAGGCCAACATCTGTACAAGATTCAATTGACTCAAGAGCTTAAAGTTTATGACCGTAGACAACGCTGTTTGTTTGCTGACTGGGCTTCAAAAAGTTTAAAAAATGACCCTAATTTTGGCGTAAAAACCATTTTTAGAGACAAAGAGCATTTTTGGATAAAAACAAAATTGCCGTATATAGGACTACATCAACCCACACAAGGTTCACTAGGTGATAATGCATTGTCAAAAAGTTACCGGATTTTAGGCCGACGACATCATTGGTCTGTAGTTGGTGAGGCGGTCACCGTCAACGGCAAGCGCTACAAAACAATGATAACTATTTTCTATTGGCCCAATTTAAACCATATGGATCTAGACGACATGTGGTTCCAGCAACCAGAATTGACATTCTGCATAAACACTTTGAATGATGTCAATTAGCCACCAAGGTCATGCAGTTTGACTCCGCTAGATTTTTTCTTGTGGGGTTTTTTGAAGTTGCAGGTCTATGCAAATAAACCACAATTGACAGATTTCCTAAATGTGAACATAACACAAGCCATCGCTCAAATTTAGCCAAATCTATGCGGAAGAGTCATTGAAAATTGGACCACTTGGATTCGTGCCACCATAAGAAGCCAAGACAAAAATTTGAACAATGTCATATTTTACACTTAATCATAGACCTTTCAAATAAAAAAAAATTTTTGTTAATACCTCACACACAGCTTGTTTTATTCCATTTCAACATCAATAAATTAATCGTTTGATAGAATCAAACTAGAAAAATATTAGCTGAAAACAAACTGTATAAGAAATTTTTTTTTTTAAATTACAAAATGTTTTTAGTACTTTAAAGATTTTTAAAATAATTGTTTATTTATATTATTTTAAACATTAATAAAATAAACATAATATGATATAAATTCTCGGTAAAATCCTTTCAAATCTGATGCTATTTAAGTATTCCTCCTAACTAGGTCGTACATAATTAACTGGGTACAGCAGATGTTCTTCTCTGATACACAATAAACAATTCTTTTCATACCAGTTATTGATTATATTGTGGCTAACTCTTATGTTGAATGTCCCTAAAGGACTATATAATAAATTTATTACTAAAATGAATTATTAAATAAAATAATACAGCAAATTTGAAATAATTACATAAATTAAATATTATTTTTATTAATTACCTCGCCAATACGATTTTGGAACTTTTTGAAATAACAATAATATAACTCATTCAGCAATCCCAAAATAACGTGATACACATTTTTGCACTTTTCACGCACAACTAACTATCAATTAATAACATGCATTAATGATCACGTTTGGTGAAATGCATAAAATTTTGAGTTGGCACGCATCTGATAGCTCCGCACATATTTCTATTTTTGCTTTAACGGATGTGAATTGCAATGTAAAATTATTACAAGTCGTGCATTTATTTATTTGATATAAACAATGTTTTCAATGCCACTCTGTCGTGCTTAACGATGCAATGAGTCGTAGTAAAAGTTGATATAAAAATTTATTGAACATATATGATTACAATTTTTAGATTTAAACAAGTTTGCTTCTTTATAATTGTTAGTTGTTTTAATTGTTAGCAATTACCAGCTGACATAATAGAATTGTGATGTAATGCTATTACAAAAATATATCAAACGCATCTTCAATTATAGGTTGCGGAACTTGTCCATTACTATAATTGTCAATGTTTTTTATTGCTTAACCAATGTTTCTCAAAATGTTTAGTATTTGAATGTATAATATAATATATAAAATTAATAGGTATAAAATATATATTTTTATTTAAATTAAAGTTTGAGAATTATTAAAATTAACATTTAGTTGGTTAGAACATTTCTACCGCATTTAATGGTCAATGCTCTGGCGCCCTTATTTCTCAATTTCTCAATAAATTATTATATACTTTTAAAATGTACTAAAAAAATAGTATATTCTGTACCTACAAATATAACACATTACGTGCAGTAAAATTTAGAACTTTTAGTTGATATGCCAACGTTTAGATATTTTATAGTTTTCCACTTTATTAAATGACGCTTTCTGGATATACAAAAAATTATGTATATTGACTGTTCCAATAGTCTATGTTCTGTTAGGTACTACTTTTAAATTAAAAAAAATTATTCTTTTTTCTATAGCAGCAGACAAACAATTTTATTTATAAATTATAGTTATTGTAACAATAAATGGCCGTACTCAAAAACGATAGATTGTAGGACTTGAAGAAATATATGCCAAACTACTAAAAAGTGCAGCTATTTACAATAATTACAAGAATATACAGCCAATACCTAAATGGACATCCTGTAACAAAAGATGGCATATATATCACCAATACATAAAAAGGTACTAAGAAGGAATGCACTAACTATAAGGAAATTTCAGTAACAAGCATGTTAAGTCGATTTTATGAAAGAATATTAAAAAACCTAATAAAAGAAGGGTGTAGCGGAAGCGAAGAAGAGAAGCGAGAGTAGATTTAAAGCGAGAAGTACGTGTACGGATAACGTGTTCACACTAAAGCAAATCAAAGAAAAACATACAAATACTAACCAAGTTTATCGATCTTAAAATGGCTTATAATAACATTCCAGTAAGAATACTATGTGTCCAAATTCCTTAATGTCAGTCTTTCTAACGTTCAAAGAGCACTCGAGCGGTTTAGGAAGACCGACAGAAATACTCGGAGGCCGGGATCTGGCATTAAACAAAAAACGACTGCAATCGATGACTGTTTTATTGTTCGTACCACTCTACAAAATTGTCATGTGACTTCAGTGGAGACCAGAAACTCTGTAAAGTTTGTAGTACAGCTGTGAGTGTGTTGACAGTTTGTTGAAGGTTGCAAAAAGCTAGTTTAAAATCTTGTAAACCAGCAGCTGGACCAAAATTACTCTCACGTCACCGAGTATTTAGACTCCAATTTTTTGGCAAAGATTAAAATTGGACATTGGCACAATGGAAGACTGTACTCTTTACTGACAAGTCTAGATTCTGCCTACATTTGCCAGATAAAAATAAACAAATATGAAGACAAACGGAAGAACAATTTGCAAAATGCACTTTTAAGCCACGGTTTAGCCATGGTGGAAGTTGCCTAATAGTATAAACAAGAATATCAATAAATGCTTGCGCCAAATTGATTATCGTTGATAAAAGATTGCTGACTACACAACGGTATATTGAGAAGGTTTTGGAAAATTACGTAATCCCATTTGCTCTATTTATTCTGATGCAGAATAACGCGAGACCGTAATCTGCAAGTGCGTCACAGAATACTTGGTTGCAGTTGGAATAAAAAAAATCAACTGGCTTGCATGTACCCCAGATGAAAATTCTATAGAACATGTTAGGGACATGCTGGGCAGGCGTGTAGAAGACGTGCAGTTGCACCAAACACAATAAACAAGTTTTGTGTGGCTCTTTATAAAGAATGGCAGAATATCCCACAAAATAATATTTGTAAACTCATTAGTGGCACGAGCCGCCGTATGCAGGCAATAGAACTCAAGGAAGCAATACAAAGTATAAAATCTTAGTTAACTAAAATTTTCATTATTAATCTCTGTTAAGTTTATTTTGCAATAATGTATTTTCTTTTGTGTATACGTACATTATTATTTTTGCATATTAATGTTTATTAAATAAACTGATAAGTACAATACGACACAATAGGACACGTTTCTAAAACTATATTGATGCAGGGGGAGAGTCTTTCTAAGAATTTTAAGCGTTTGTACCAGTACGATCAATAAATCTATTTTTTATAGAAAATGCGCATTACATTCATAATAAACCTTGTATTATTTTCTAATTTAGAATTGCATTTCTATTTCTATTTGTAGTACTGTTTTTAGCTTTGATACGTATTTTCTTTTAAATTTTAAATTTTTCACTCAATTAATAATTTGCTTTTACTCATAGCACTGTTTTTTTTGATAAACAATACATTCATTGCATTATTTATTGCACACATCTCTTTACTAAAGTCTTTACTTTCACTATTATTTAACTTTATTACTAATGTTTTTTTGTATTTTTATATATTTATATTTAAAGCTTATTATTTAGAAATAAATATTTTGGTGCAGACTTATGTTTTCTTTTTTATAAACTTTTTAATCTTTCATTTTACAATACAAGGTTGTTGAGAATGATAACTGATCAGCCACTTAGTCAACATCAGACCCTTGGCATCATTCTCTGTTTTATCCTATATTCTAGGCTTTGCATTAAAATCACCGGCCATACCACCTTTTTATTTTGTTACATTGCACAACCCAATATGTTGGACGGAGCTTCGAGCCCACATTGTCAATTATAGGTTGCAGTGGCAGATGATCTTTTTGAATTGTGACTTTTGGTATTGGTTTTGATCACTTGTGAACGTTGTTGCTTCTCTGATTGTTTAGAAAAGACTGCTGAAGAGTTGAGTTGCGGCGGGGTTTTATTTATTCTTAAGTAAGCACGCCCTTACAGTCACGCGCTCGCAACAATCCCCCCATTTTCTCTATATCTATGTCTACCTTGTTGGTTGCACTAACGTTCGAGTAAATATAACGCACAAAGATCGTGCGGTTTGCCCGTCACATTTGAGTTTGTTTTGTTAGGTTTACTGCTGCTGTCTACTTGGTAATGCGGGTAGTAGTTTACTTCCAGTGACGCTCTTGGGGAATTAATATTGGGGTTGCACTGTTTCGTGCCGTCTGGGCAGTCTGGACTTTAGGCCTATCTATTTAGCCGCCAGTCTTCTTTCTTTTCCGCGCACCATAACCTAGTCTCCGAGTTGACATTCGATAGCGGCGTTAAGCTGTTTTGAATGTCGGCTATAGGTGGCTTGTTGCTGTCAAGCTTTTGGCAGCTTCTGGTTTTGCGCTTTGCGTCATTTTAGACTTCCTGCCAAGGTGTGCCCCAAGCTTTGGTTCCAATGCTTTTCTGTACGACACAACCATTTTGGCTATGTCATCGGCCATATTAGCTTCTTAGGCCGGGTTAAGTAGACCACAGACTTGGATTTCAAGCATGATGTAGTTTAATCGGACTCCTCGGTGGAGAGTTGGGGGTGCGTAAGTTTTTAACCGGCCAAGCATTCCACGTGATAAGCTCTTTGCCTTAAAGGGTCCAGGCTTAAGACGGTCTAGGCTGCTAGTAAACTTAATATTCTAGCCGGGCTTGCAAGACTCGAAGAGTCCCGGTTGATTCCGGAGACGTTCCAGTTTTGTTAAACTTTTAAATTTTTTTTTAATTTGATTGAACTTTAACAGTATTGTAAAACAATTTTTTTTGCGACAAAGAAACTTGTTTACATGTACAAAGCCTAGGTGTTTTTTTTAAACGTCAATTAGGTTTGTTTTGCTACTAGTTACTGCTCGGTATTTTTTTGGCAGACCGCCTTATTTGATGATCAAATTGGGCAATTTGATGAAAAAGTTTGCAGGTTGGTGGTGTTGCGGTACCTTGTCCCAAGTTGCGATAACTGTTGCCGCCTAGCCGTGCGGTGTTCCAAGTACTAGAGTTAATCAATTGTTTCAGAAAATAATATTTTGTACTTTGTTTTTGGGGGCTTTAAATAATGCTTTCAAAGTTATCGTTGTTTTCAATATGTTGGACAAAGCTGCAAGAACGCAAAGGTCAATTATAGATGATTGACAGGTTGCGGAGGCAATTGATTTTTTTGATGTGTTGCCCTTGGTATTAGTTTTGTTTGTTTATGAATGTTGTCTCTCGGATTGTTTAAAAAATTTATTTATACTTTGTTTTGAAGTGCTGAGGTCTGCTAACGTCATTGCCCGACAAATAACTGCTTTTCGTAGTACGTTATTGGGTAGGAAATGGAATAAGGGGACATTGCGCAAAGCTTCATCTGTTGGAGTAAGAGAACATTGAGCGCAACTTTATTTGTTGGAGTAGGAACTATCGTGGGAACTTTGTATTGTAATAATAATGTGTTATTACAATAGTTTAAAAACTATCAATATACTTATTAAAAAACATAACAAAGCAAGAAAACAGAAAGTAAACACTTTGCTAGAAGGAAAGCAGTATTCTACAGAAATTCGATCCGAGAGACACTACACTTATAAACGATCAAAACCAGTAACAAGGACCACAATATGAGAAGATTATTTGTCCCCGCAACCTGTAAATTACAATTAAAAACAACCATAACCTTGAAAGCATTACCAAAGGTCCCCAAAAATAGCGTGCGCGGCAATGCAAGTATAGTACAACAGTATATACCTCACTTTAGACTGATAAACAAAACCTTGCAACAAATAACAATTTTGCTAAAGATTTTAAGTTAATTAATAACTGTAGATTGCTTTTAAAAAACGCATACAACAGAAAAATTAAACCAGGTAATTTGTTACTTTTAACAAGGATCAGCAATGAGGAATAACTGACAAGTCTAGGAATCCTTGCAACGTTTATTTTAAAACTTGGAGAGGGGGTTACGATGTTAAGTAAAAATGTAATACAATTCTTATATTTTAATATAATAACTACGTAGTTGTTTATAAGCCGTGTACAAAATGCTAATGCTACAGGATATTATTAAATATATATTTTTCAATACAAAGAATAATGTGTATGTGAAAAAAGTTGAACATAAAGAAAAGTTTGTTGCATTTCAATTAAGATTTATTTAGATTTAAAGATAAAAATACTATGCTTACTAACATTCTTATAAAAAAAAAATATTTTTTCAGATTGATGATAAGCATATAAATAATGATAATATGTAACTAGTTCTATTAAAAACAAAAAACTGATGCTTTATCACAACTTTAAAAATAATATTATAAATCTTGCTTTTCTATTAAAGCAAGTGCATTTACATTAGATTGATGTCAAGTACAAACAGATTTGAAATTAGTCAATTATTAATTGAAACAGATACTAAATCAAAAGCTATTGAGTTGACACAGTACCCTACAATAATTATATGTGAACACAGATCAGTTAATGTAATATCAAAGTGCTTCTTGACCGGTTCGAAAATTATGTGTGTGATAATTAATTTGTTTTAGATGACGATAATATTGATTGAAGTCTAAAAACTAAACAATTTCAAAGACTTTATTTTTTATTTAACTCACAGTACTATTCAAAGAAACTCAACGAGCTTAAACAATTTTTTTACAAATGTTGATTTAATATTAACCTACATATAGACGATTATTTTGCAGTATGAGTACATTCTAAATAGCTGTTCTTAAATTAAAAAATAGAAAAAAATAGTGAAATTATCTATTACATTAACTTGATTACTCAGATTTTGCAGATCTAAATATAACAAGTTGCATCTCAATTAACAAACGTTCATCAAATTGTCATCAAAATCAATAATTATTTTAAAAATTAAAATGTTTTGATAAATTAATGATAAACTTGTTGTCATAAATATTGTTTAAGTTTTTTATGGAAGTATTATAAACTTACCGAAACCAATGATGCAAAAAGCGTAAAACAACTATTAACTAAATTAATTTAAATTGCAACAATTGCAGAATAGTATTATTAGTCCGCTATATGATGCAAACAAAATAATTTAAAAAAATCCACTAAATACATACTCTATTTTTATGAAATTGCTAACCAGTACCGTTTGTCCGTATCATAAAACACGCGAGTAGTTTGAGATTGAAGTGACTCGCCCAATTCAATCTCAAATTACTCGCGTGTTTTATGAATTGGATTAATGCAACCACTCACTCAAGTGTTTGTGATTAGAAGATTTTATTTAAGAACTAAAGTGTATTACGGTAATAAAAAAAAACGTTAAAGTTTCTTTACTATTTAAACTGTGCATTCGTTTACTACAAAACAACATAGATGGTAAACATTTGTAATAATAATAAAATCTCAACCTAACTTTGCCCATTATTTAGTTTTGGAGTTTACTGGTGGTGTTCCATACGATCTCATCAAGCCCGTACTCAAAAAAGCTACACCGGATCAACTATTCACCTTAGAACATTGCAACCTATACATTATTGAAGAATCGGACAAATTGTGAAACTTCTACTATCCCAGGAAATTCCGTATAAAAAACGCAAGAACTTGAAACGCTCAGAGAAACGTACATGCGGGGCCTGGACAAATGGGAGAGAAAACTAAAAACGCTGACTGTTAATATTAATCAAATTGTCGCAAAATAAGTCGTTGCCGGTGAGACTAAGTTAGCGTACGTCAATTCTGCTGTCAAACCTCCTATAAATATCCTTAAAAAACAAGTAAATTATTCAATTGTTTTTGTGAGGTTATTTTTAAGCTTATATTTGATGCTGCTGGTGTGGTTGCATAATTGTATTTTGATATTATTAATGTAAACATTTTGAGGTTAAGTAATAATACATGTACTGCATACAAAACAACACGCGGTTAAGTGTAAGTGGTGTTAATGAGCGTACGCAAGAGAATGACAAACGTTGGTAATTTTTTTTTTGTGAATCTTATATTGAATACTTATTTTCAGGTAAAAATGATATTAATAAACGACCCGCAGTGCTATCATAACCGCAATTGCCTGCATTGGTTTAAGCAGGGGATGCAATAGCAATCTCAGTTCCCGGTGCTTGTGCCTTAATTTCAAATAAATATAGTAATTTTATTAATGTGACAATTTTTATTACTTTTTATTCGCAAAAGGTGTAGCTTTCATGTCAACAAAACCCTGTTATACCAAAAATGCTAACCAGTACCGTTTCTAATTTTAAATCCACAACAACTCTTTTGCTTCTATAATCAAACCAGATAAGCCTAGAAAGCTTATTATCAAACGTATTACCGGGAAACTATTTCTGACGACGTCTGCCAAGAGATAATTGTCTCATAACCGTTTCCACTTGCTGCGGCAATTTCTAGGAGGTACGCGCACACCTCATATTACAAATTCCGTTTTTATAGTCAACACCATCAGCCTACAAACCACAGTCAACTACCGCCTTCAACAAACATATACTGTAAGGTTTTATTTATTTTTTTATTTTTTTCAGTTAGAGCTTTATGTTACTACTTTTATGTTACTAACTGCCTTTAAACATGTACTTAAAAAGACAATATATACTATAGCACCTGTTAATTGAGAAAATGAAGACGTTGTAGACTGACAAGGCCTAGTATCTGGTCTACTCACACGCTTATTTAAATGTAATTTTGATTAAATAGACACTAATTATATATTAGGCTAACGTCTTGAATTAATAATTTTTTAAAACCTGCGACAAATTATGAGCTGAGATTTGAGTTAGGCACTTTACCTAACCAATCCAAATAGCTATTACTAAAATGTTTGTGCTATAGACGTCGGGTACCCTTGAGCTTGTGCGTACGTTTTGATGCGAGTTATTTGAGTTCTGCGCTTATACACTAATATAAAAAGATTTTGCTATAGTAAACGCGCGCTTTTGCAGCAAATAAAATTATATACTAATACACTGCACTATCAATCAGTTTAAAAAAAACTAATAATTTTTAGCAAATTTTACTTTGCAGTTTCCTGGACCCAACTGCGCCTCCGCTCCGACGTTGGATCTGCAGGTGCTCCATTTGGAACAAAACACATAAAACAATAATGTAGACCAAAACTGAGCTACACCTAAGAGATTCAATCCTGTACGTGATTTTCAGGTGGATTAACTATTTTTATTACTTTTTACCTCAGACAAAGTGCAAAATATTAATGCGTAACAAAACACACAACTCTTCCGTAATACCTTTAATGATGAGAATAAAGTTTTAAAAGTAGAAGAAAATGTTGCAGGCACCAATTATAAAACCGTTGATACCTAGGTCTAAAATTTTATTAGTTTTAATCTACCGCCTCACCAATGTAAAAAACACAAAAATCAAAACAACCGCAAATAAATACACTCTGGCTTAAGGTATCCAATCTTAAAACTATTTTGTTTTATAGAAACTTGTAAATGGGCAATTACATTTCAAACGGACCAGAGCTGGGGGGAGGGGTGCATAGAGAAACTTGCTTATGTATTTTTTTTTTAGTTTCTATAACTTATTAGTAGTTCTTTGATCGATATACGAGGGTATGAAACCCATAAAAAAAATTCTACGATTTTTTTTAGTTTTTTTGTAATTTTTTAACTTCGCATTTTTTGTTTAAAAACCGCAATTTTAACTCAAAAGAAATAAATTTACTACTGAAATCAATCAGAAATTTTTTATAGAGTCTAAATCTGGCGCCATTTTAAGTCTATACCCTGTCTATAAGCCGCAAAATCCATAAAACCATGTTTTTGTTCTCATTGGGCTGTGCTAAAAGGAGCATTTTTTAATTTTTTTTAACCGCCAAAGTTGACGTATATTGATGTAAATTAATTGGAAAATATATATTTGTTCTGTGTTTTTGAGTTTGAAGGGTCCAAAACTCAAAAAATCTGCAAAGTAAGCCTAATCTTCAACGTAAACTCTTACAAATGCACGTTTAGCCGCGCTCAGAGGAACTATACACCAAATATAATTAAAAATTTGAATTATGGAGACAATTTTACATAAAAAAAGTCACTGTTGTACTCATCGTCTATAGAAGAGTCCATCTAGAAAGAAATGTTTACAAAATTTTCTGGCAAAACATGCGTTAAAAATTAATTATTTTTTTGGTGTGTTTAAAACTTTTTTTTAAGAAATTTTGATAAGCGCCAGGTGGATTTATGTTTGAATGCCAAAAATAATCATATTTTTAAATTTTGGCGCTGATAGATCGAGTCTAAATTTGTGCCATAAGCGCAAAAGATGTCTTTGTTAAACTTCTGAAATAAGCTTAAAACGATATATGCAAATAATCTTTAAGAAAAATGAAAAAAAATATTTTTAAGAAAATGTTAAAATTTTTTTTTTTCTAGATAGATTTTTTTTGCCAGATAAGCACGACTGACTATTTTTCATGTAGAATTGTTTGCAAAACTCAATTTTTTAATAATACTTGGTGTATAGTTTTTTTGAACACTGCTAAATGAGCATTTGTAAAAGTTTATGTTGAAAAGTAGGCTTATTGTTGCAGTTTTTTTGAGTTTTAGACCTTTAAAACCTAAATACACAAAACAAATTTATATTTTTTTATTAATTTACATCAAAAACACGTCAACTTTAGCGGTTAAAAAAAATTTAAAAAATGCTTCTTTTTGCCCAGCCCACTGAGAACAAAAACATGGTTTTATGGCATTTGCGGCTTATAGACAGGGTATAGACTTGAAATGCCAGATTTACATTCTACGGAAAATTTCTGATTAATTTCATTTGTAAATTTATTTTTTTGAGTTAAAATTGCGGTTTTTAAACAAAAAATGCGATTAATTTAAAAAATGACAAAAAAATTTAACAAAAATTTTATGAGTTTCCATATACCAATCAAAGGACTACTAATTAGTTATAGAAACTAAAAAAAATACATAAACTAGTTTCTCAATGCACCCCCCCTCCCAGCTCTGGTCCGTTTGAAATGGAATTGCCCAAATAAGAATAAATAAAAAAAAACTTTTTTGTAAAATAAATTAAGTGTGCAGTAAACCATTATTTTGAGCATTTTTATGCTCCGGAGATGTTCGGGTTATGTTCCCGAGCTTTGTGTTGTACGTTTGGGTTTGTTTTATGTAAGTTTCTCTTTCTACATCCCCTTTTCTCCTGTCTGATTATATAGTGAGTTCCAGTTTAGCATAGCTGCTTCTTCTTATCTTAACAGAACATAAACATTTTAAAGTAAGACTGAAAAATACCTTATTACATTAATTGTAACATCTAACTGTGAGCAGATGCGGATCTCAACTCCATTATTAATTTTTTTAACTATTGTACTACTATGCTACAATGGCATTACCATTATTATTAAAAATACTACAGTAATGCAACGTTGAATTTTTACAACTTGTTCAAATAAAAAGTTTCAAAAATAATTTTATTATGTTCCACAAACACTTCAAACTAATTTGAGATGAAAACACAACACACACAAAAACGGTAATTAAAAGTTTGCTGTCGACTTCAAACAAACAATTAAAATAATTAATTCATTAAAATCAAATAAATTTACGTTATTTATATTTATAAAATTACATTACACTAAATCAGCTGTTACGGCAGTAAATTAAATCAATAGTTTCTATTTTATACTTAACTCATGTTAAATCATGTTATCATGTTAAATGCAGTCGGAAGTTTAGTAATAAAACAAGATACAATCAGCTAAAATTCATAATTTTTTCAATATTTGATATGTAATGTTAATATACTGATTCTAATGTATTAATTATAGCCCTACTATTGTATTTATATAGATGAATATGATTTTTAATTTAAAACTTAGCAAATATTTATGTAAACTATTTTAATTTATCAAACAAATAAAGTATACAGTTAGGCATTTTCATAAACTACAATTTACAATTAAACTATTTGTATCATGAATTATATTATAGAAGAAAATAATATATTATGATTAAAAATATTTATTTATTTTAATTCAAAAAATACCTTAATCAAATTCATAAATTTAAAATATTTTGATAAACTGAAAATAATTTTAATATTTTTGTCAATAGTATTATTTATGCATGTATTGGCACATTCAATTTTATATAAACAATAGTTAGAAAATTAACATACATAATTGTATATTATTTTCACATTAACTACATAATTTTGTAATGATCAATTATTGTAAATAATAATCAGAAATTTGAAATAATAAAATATTGATATTTGTATTTTCTATAACATAATAAAATAAATCAAAAATAATAACCAATATTCGTAGTAAAACAATTGACAATATATAAAATGCAACTAAATTAGCTCTCATACTAACCAACATATTTTTTTATTAAATTTTAAACTATGTATACAAGTGTCAAATCAAACTTTTCATTAATTACCTTAAGAAACGCGTCTAGATTAATTACCAAGAACAGCAAATATTGACTGTTAAAAAGAATAAAAGAAAAATTGTTTAAAAAGTCTACCATAAATTAAGAATTAGAGAAAAATAGCGGATTTTAAACTGCTGATTAGTTTAGTAGCATATTAGCCTAAAATTCCGATTCTATTCTCTAACTATAAATAGTGTAAAACAATATGCCGCAAAATGGCAAACTTAAAAGTAAAAATAAATAAATAAATAACAAAGATAAAATAAAATTTGACAAACTATTAATCACCATAGCAAAAATCTAGATAATTCCAACAGTGTCTAAGGTGTAAAAGGTCCTAAACACTGCTGAATTTTACAATACACAAACTTTAATCATAATAAATAAATACGTATATCTATAAACTCAATCAGCTCCGTTATCAGCAATCTGATCGCTTAAGACAATCGACAAACTGGGTAATAATTCAGACGCAACTCTTTATTCCAAAAATTGCCAACAATCTAGTAAGATATAACAAACAGTTAAAAGAACATTACAAATATCACAAACAGCTCAGATGCCAATAACTAATACAAAACTGCGTGAGAATAACTTCTTTTCTACGCTTTGGCCTGCATAAGGAACTCCACGGTGTTACAACGTTTTTTGTACATTGCAGCTTGTTATCTTAAATAGTAAACTACTCAGTTTACTTGCTAGATAACTGTTTTTGATATAGAAAACTAGAAATATTCTTAACACAAACTTTAGCTGTGAGATATTTGGCGCTAGTTATTTTCAACTTGGCATCAGTTTTTTCTTGCCACTGATACAAACATGACTGAGTATCTAGACAATGTAAACAGTGACCTATATCTAAGAAACTTGAAGCAAAATTTAATTTACCTCAGCTTGTAAAGATCAGGACATTGGTCATCTATGGCGTTTAATGCACTCAATGAGTCTGTACACATAGCATAATTTGCACCTGCTTTTAATTGGATGTAGAAAAAAGCCTAATAAAATTAATAATAATAATAATAATAATAATAATAATAATAGTAATAATAATAATTTATTTAGTGCTTACATGTACAATAATTTACACAGGTCATACAAAGTTGGATATATAAAAAAAATATTACATTAAATCCTCTAAATTGTTATTTACAAATTCATCCCATTTATAAAAGGCTTTTTGAGACAAAAACGTTTTTATAGTAGTTTTAACTTGTTTAAACTATAACTATTTCTATTTTTATAACCTACAATCATCTCGGTATTTTATTCCCGAGATAATCCGAACAGCACGTCGTTGCAATGCAAATATGCGATGCCTAGATGTTGAGTAGCCCCAAATTATTAAGCCATATTGTATGCAGGATTGACAAAGTGCAAAATATACAAATTTTGATCTCCTTGAGTTTGCCATTGTAATCTGCAATCTTGATTTATCCCTAAAAACTTAATTTCCGTATTATCATCTCTAGCATTGGTTGGTTTATTGGTATATATAGCTGTTATAATTTTGGTTTTGTTCAAACACAGTTGATTACAGGTAAACCATTCTGTGGATCTTAGCAATGTCTCTTCATTTTTCTCTAATATTTGAGAATGAGATATACCCTTATTTAGTTTTGTTGTGTTATCAGCGTATAACACCACTTTATCAGCTTTTACATAATTAGGATAGTCATTAATATATGTTAGAAACAATAATGGCTCTAATATGGATCCTTGAGGTACCCCATCATCAACATTAAGTAGTTGTGACATATCCCCATTTACTTTAACACATTGTTTTCTACTCGTTAGGTAATGCATTATGAGTCTACAACTTCTTGGGTGAATATTGTATAGGTACAATTTTCTCAATAGCAAACTATGTGACACACAGTCAAAGGCTTTATTTAAGTCAAGGAATGATTCCATAGCATAGCATATCTTTTCAAAGCAGTCTATAATTTTTTCCACTAAATCAATCATAGCTGTTGTGGTTGACCTTCTGTGACAAAAGCCGTATTGACAGTTTGAAAATAAATTGTTATTTTCAAAACAATTAATTAGTTGTTTTGTTAAGATTTTTTCATACACTTTTGAAAAAACTGCTAGAAGCGATATTGGGCGGTAGTTATCTGGTGAGTTTTTTTTTCCTTTTTTGTAAATAGGGACCACAACTGCTATTTTCATTTGAGATGGGAAAATAGCTGCTTCTATGCAATCGTTTATTATATTTGTAAGCGGCTCAATAATAACGTTAGCATAATAGATAGCATACAGTTCTGCAGTATAAACACTGCTAACACTTGACCAGCCAAATGTAAACTGCAACTCATTTACCAGAAAAACACAACTCACACCGTTGCTACTTCTTAAGACATCGGTAAAAATCCAAGTGGCATTTACGTGCCTTGCTTTAATTTTTGCAAATTTAATTTAATAATTAATTGGTATTTTCAATAATAAAGTATTTAACATTAGACGTTGAAAAGTCCAAAGAACATCGCAACAGTTAGACAGTTGGTATACATCAGAAAGTTGGAAATCCAGTTCCCGTAGTATATTGCAATCTCTTACAACAACCAATTTTTGCAACAGTATTCTGATGTTGTATAAATTGTCAAAACAATTATTATGCACAACAAAAAACGTTGGATAAAAAAGTTTTGCAGCGTATCTAACAGTCAAAATCTTACGCCAAAGACGATAATTCATCCGTCTCACCTAAAACACTAGCAATAGTGGTTACAGTCGCAGTGGTTTAGGCATCCGGCCGCTGTACCGAAGATCGTGGGTTCGATTCCCATATACCGTGATATACTTTTCACTTTCTATACGCTCTCCCACTCCCCAACCCGCCTTGCCAGCGTGGGGTTTTACGGCTAAAACCTTCTCTGAGGAGTGATAATTCTCTCCAGCGGTTCGAAATCCACTTAAAACTGTAGGTCCCTTGTAATGTAAGTTGCCAGCATTACAAGCAGAGAAGAGGCTAAAACGCCAGCAGTGGCGTATGAATGGCTGACAAAGAATCTAGTGCAAAATGCGCCAATTGTTAAACAAATTTCTGTATGGTCAACATAACCAACAATACGTAATGTAGATGGAGCTGCGAAAGCATAGATTATAAAACTATAATTTAGGTTTTAACGCACTAAAGCGCAATACAAAAACAGCATTGTTTTTTGGTTTGCTTCCCATAACTTTCTACTCAACGACCTAAGCAAGTTTAGTGCCGGAACACATCTTGATTTCAGATTTATTAAATGAGGACGTCAAGTCAAATGTAACCCCAAGAAATTGAATGTTTTTTTTCAAGAGAAAATGAAAAGTCACCGTACAGGTTTGCTTTTTACAAAAATGTATAAGCAACGTTTTACTGGTAGAAAAAGTGAATCAATTGCTATTAGCCTAGTTCAAAATGCGGTTAATTTTTAATTTAAGTTGACCTTTTAATGTTGGCATGTTTTTAAGACACAACCGGACGCTTGATAAACTGATTTATGTTGTTAATAGCTATTATAAATAGCGTCACGTTTGATATGGTATCTTAAAGAATATCATTCTGTTGCTGACGTAAATCCGATATGCTGTTACCTACAGGTACTTTAAATAAAAGTTAAAAAGCTTTGTATAAACAATGCCATGCTTTTGCAAATACCTTACAAATGAAGCGTTTGTAAAACATTGTACTACCAGCTCATGTGATATGCGTTTGCAATGTCAAAGAATACAACAAGATGTCAATTTTGTACAAATGCATTTTTAACTCTTGTATTCAGCCAAACAAGATGATCAGTTGAAGACTCCTTAAACTACATTGTATATTAGAAATTAGACCTTTTGAGTCTAATAACCAAGGCGCTTATTGATTATTTTCTCTAGTAACTTGCACAAGCAGTTAGTTAAGGAAATAGGTCTATAATTAGTCGAAACTTTTTATCTTTTAGGTTTAAGTACTGATACTATGATAACCAGTCTCCACAACTCAGGACAGTACCCTGCTGACCATTCATAGTTATAAACTTCCAAAAGCTGAAGTTTAGCAAAGCGACTTAAATAAATGTTTAACTATTGCAATGTGTATTGAATCGGCACCTGGAGCAGTGTTGTGCGCTCCAGATAATGCCGAGTCAAATTTTCAAATACTAAACGCTGTGTTATATATTTCATCTCTGTCAGAGACAAATAACAGATTTTTTTTCGTGTTAATTTTGATCTGTTAAAAATTTTTTTTGTAATTATCATCACTGGAAGCGTTAAAATAAACAATGATCAAAATATTCAATATGTCAAGGAGATCAGTCGGTAATAATTTAATTACCCGATAATAACCAACTAATAGGTACTGATGCGGTTTGGCCAAAACAAATTCTAATTTTTTTTTCACTTTTCCTACAGGTATTTTTAAATTATTAGATGTACGTATTCTGACCAAGTTTTTGCGCAACAGTTACATTAAATAAGCTAACAGGTTTTTTTTAGTTGGAAAGTGATTAAACTTTCAAAAATGCTGCCTTTTTTAGTTTAGCTTGTTTTTAATCAAATTTTTCCCAAAAAACGGGTTTCTTTGAAGACAGAGGAATACTTGCATGCGCTGCTTATATGGTAAAATTAGTAAAACTTTTAACATTTTTGTCAATTGTAACTTGAACATAATTATCTGTTTTTTTTGTTTTGATTAATTATTTTTTGCATACTTGTAAAAATATAGTTGGTTTTAATAATAAATAATATTTTAGTATGCTTTATGGTGTTACGATTTGATTAATACAACATGTTTAGACAATGAGAAATTGTCATCTTTAGGCTCTGCAAGGTAACAAAACTATGCCAATTAACATCTTTTATTCTCTAATTTTGATGACAATTTTTATGCATTTTATGACCAAACACGCATATGAATATTGGAAAGTTATCACTATCATAAAAACTTTCTAATCTAATAATTCTGCAATACTTAAAACACAAATTGTATGGCCAATCGCCAAGAACAATCTATTAGCTACGGTCAAGTAGATATTGTTACTTTTGTTTAAAATAACTAAATACATTTTCGGAAATAGATTGATTAAGTTACAATCTTGTACAACAGTTTATCTTAAACTTCACATAGTGTGTGAGCTTTAAAATTGCCCATAAGGAGAAATGGGAGCAAAAGTTGTTCAAGTAATTGATCAATCGAACAAATGTCCAAACTGACATTTGGCAAAATATATAGCGGTTTTTTGTAAGATACTACTATGTTACTAGTGGTATGATGTGGTAAGAGTAGTGGGAGTAACATCATTTTTAATACAACTTCATTGCTCTAGTAACAAAAATTGTCACTAAAATAGCGTGGTTACATATATTAAAATTGTAGACCAATCATTATTTTTAAATTCTCTGATTCTAAGAAATCTCAAACAAATAAAATAAATAATTTTAAATTAAACAACTTTGTTGACAAATTTTATTTTTTTTTATAAAATTACGTTTTCATTTTTATATTTTTTATCTAATAATAAAATGTAATTAACAAATTATATTTTGTACCTACTGAACATTAATTTAGAAATGTATATTGTAATTAAAGTAATTTATTGACATCCATCAAGTTTAAATATAACCTAAATCGTCTGTCAACGGCATACTATAAGCAGTAACCTACGTCGAAGCTAGGTAAGGCGTAGTATGTCGTGGTATGAAACAATGACGTTTTAACATACGTCATTGATTTCCCCTCCGTTACTAAATGCTCGCGAAAATGCAGTGGTATGTCTGTCAACACTAACCACCTTACTATAGTAAGCAATAGTATCTCGCAAAAAAATCGCTAATTGTTTATACAAACTGTCAGTAAGAAAGAAAGTAGTAATTGAACATTGAAATCTCTGCTGAAAACCGTATCACAAACCTATAAAGCCGCTCCACCCTGAGCACGATCAACATTTATAGAACCTTTCCGATAAATAGTATAACCACAAAAATTAACTCAACTTTTAATCTTAAAATTAGTTTATTGAAAAGAAACGCATATAGGTAAATTTTTGGCTAATAAAAGCTTTGCTTTTAGTTCACTGTGATAAGCCCTATAAAAATGTGTGTAACAATTTGGCTTTTATTGGTCATATTTTGTAATCATAATAATATTAAGTTGTATTATACAGTAATATTTGTATGTTAAGTATCAATGACAAGAAAGCATTGTTTGCAGTACGCCAATGTTTGAGCGCACAAACAAAGCTGCTTTTGCAAATATCAAAGTGTTGTAAATCCCACAACACTTTGATATTTGCAAAAGCCGCGGTTTTGGTATTTTTTTTAACGGACTGTTAAAGATTTTACCACATTAGAACCGATGCAAATTTTTTTGTCCTAAAACCGCAAAGCATTACTTTTCTACCTATAATAAAAATGAAAAAAACGTCAGGCTGACCAAATATATTCTTTTTTAGTAACATATACTCTTTTGCAACTTGTAAAATTTTACTGCAAAATTGTTAATCCGACTTTTGAATTATAAATCCATCTTTTAAAACTGTAAATTTGGCCTTAAAAACTTGTGTTTAGTCAAATTAGCCAAACTGTTAATCTAGCGTTGAAAGGTGTAAACGCAGCATTCAAAAATAAAAACTTGGCCATCATTTGTTAAATTTTACTGCCAACGCGTTCAAATCATAAATACTGCAAAAAAAGTGATAAACTTTAGTGTCAAACTGATAATTTGGTCTTTGAATTATAAATCCGGCCTTTAAATTGACAATCTAGTTTTACAAAATATAAATGTAATTCCGGCTACAAACGTATTAAGTATTACTGTCAAAGTGATAATCCGACCTCCAAGTTATAAATCCAGCGTTTTCTAAACTTTGCTAGAACTAGAAATTCAGATAACAATATTTGGTTATTATAAAAAAAAAACTGATAGTACACTAATTTATTATAAAAAAAAAGTAATTGTAGCTATAAAAGTGTAAAAATTCACTGCCAAACTTTATATCCGGCTTCTAAATTAACAATCCGGTTTTAAAAATTGTAAACCGGGTTTTAAGAATTGAAAACCCTTAACGTGTTAGTAGAGGAGCTATGAGAGAACGATGACAATTTCTAATGGGGATTTACATCAAAAACGCAACTTTGCCGCTTTCTTGGATTTTGGACATCCGGTCGGGGACGCTCATCTGGGCATGTATGTCAAAAGAAGTGAGCGCTGCTGGCGGCAGCCTTGGGATTTTGCATCCGGTTGGAAGTGCCTATCTATGCGCTCTTCTGTGCGCAAAGTGGGCAGTACCGCCATAAGAGTGTGTGAGTGCGAGGGGTGTGCGAAAACTCGGAATGATTGGGATGGAGAATGAGTGCACGTCAGCGCTGCGGTGGCAGAAAATGAAGTTGTGATGGATGACGTAATTGAAATTTTGCGTGTCGAGACATGTCAAGTTTTAATTGGGGTGAGTCATCGATTAAAGGTAAGAATTGTGTACCGGAAGTAGCAAACGCAATAAGAATTTATGTACCGGATGTGCATCCGGTGAGATAATGGGTGTGTGATTAATGATGCAAGATAAGGATTTATGTACCGGAACTGCATCCTGTTGAAAAGTGTGGAAAAATAGTTAATTAAAAATTTTAATTGGTATAAAAAGAGATAAGTGTTGTGTAGCGGAAGTAGATTTTGGAAAAGTTGAGTTTGTTAAGATTTGTCTAAAATTTTAATTGGAATGACGTAATTAAAATAATTAAAAATATGATTGAGATGACGTCATGCAGACAAGTGCGTAAGTAGCTCATTGAAATTGAGCATGTTGAAACTTTATTAAAAATTATTTAGGAGTTTAGGAGTATTTGATTGGAGGAAACCAGTCACGTGACGTTTTGCGATTTATAATCTAGTATAAAAACAAGGATCAGAGGGTTTAAAATTAATCTAGTACAACCCTCGAGAGTACACTACTAATTTTTCATCATTGTTACAATTTCAAACGTTGCTGACGGTATAGTCCGATTAATGAAACAATTTATGGCTCAAAAAAAGACTGATAACTGACTCTAAACAAATTCGTATTTTAAATACAGCGTTAAAGGTGGAGACGTCTATGGGAAAACAGCAATAGATATTGACGACAATCAGTAAAATGATGACATACAGGACTTTGTTGAAAGTACCTGCAAGAGCCGGAGGCAGCATCTCTATTCACGGTCAGACTAGCGCTAATTGGGCTAGTAAGATGGTAAAATGGGAAGATTCAAAATCTGCGTTTGACGGAAGAATTAAAACAGAAGTCTTAACCAATCTAAAACATAAGGAGCCAGCAGCATATTTAAAAGATTGTGAAATTTTGTTTGTAAGACGGATAAAACTAGCGTTGAAAAAGGAGCTGTTTTATAAAATAAATTAAGTAATTTGTGGTAAGTTTGTAAAAAACAGTCAAGATGGAGACGTGGAAGATTTCAAGTACATAAACACAAAAAATGCAGTGCTTGATTGAGACTGTGAATTAAATGGGTGGTTTGAAAAGAATATATCTGACATGGTGTTGCGCAAGTTAGAAGAATTTCAAGAGCGAGACAGCGGGTGAGCATTGTCAGCAACTATTAATTTGAGTATCAATATAAATAAATATAATCCGCTGAGAAGTTCATTATACTTGGATTTACCGCAGCAAGTTAAATCAAAACAGGCGTGCGTTAATGTAAAAAACACTGATAACGCATGCTTTGCGTGGGCTGTAACATCGGCATTACACCTTGTTGCAGACGGTTGTAATCATCCAGCACATCATCCTATCCGCATTATTCCCAAGTTTTAAAGTTGGATGGCATTAATTTCCCTATAAAACGTGAGGATATATCAAAATTCAAGCAATAAAATAACATTTTTGTGAATGTGTATGTTATTAAAAAAAGCCAAAAAGCTCAGATCACCTTAAAGATGCAGCGTTCTCATATAAATTATAGGCAACACATTAGGCAGATAACTCCGTCTATGCTTTACAGATGTCGCGCTTATCAGAACAACCTGGCGAGCGGGAGATTTAAATTTAACAAGTAATTAAAATTAAATTTTAACTTTATAAAATACACACAAAAATGAATACATAATTAATATATTATATTTTTACATAAATATAAATATATTATGTATTCATATTTATGTGTAAGGGTAGTTTACATGTATATAAATAAAAAGAACAAATATTTAAGTAATAATAAAAATTTAATTTATTTATAACAAATACAGTAATACAATAAATATTTAATACATGAGAAATTATTAATTTCTTACTTTTTGAAGTTCAGGTACTCATAATTTGACTTCCAACTTCCTTCGAAACTAAAAATAAATACATATGAATTAATACAATAAATATTATTTTTAAACATGATTTATATGTAATGTAAAATTAATTTTATGTCAATTAACATCTATTCTTTTATAAATATCAACTAGATATAATGATGTCGTGACAGTACAACTTCTCTAAAAAATTAAATTGTCGAAGTTAAAACAAATTAAATTTGATATTTGATTTAATTTAGCATTTAGTTATTTATGAAGTGCTTTTAAAGTTGTTCGTACTAACATAGCATCGCTCGTAGTACAAATAAATAATTTAAAAAACAAAATTTACTAACAATATTGTACGAGTAATAGTAATCTCCTATTTGTCGTTCATCTGATCAGCAGATTTAATGTACATGTTTCATCGCAGCTCTCATTTGCAATCTTTGGCAGCTTCTTGAATACTAGATGATGATTATTATTGAAGCAAATATTTATTTGCGATCGGTGCTTGCATTATTTCCACAACAAAGAAAAGTTAGAAAAACATCTAGAAGACTGCGAACAGAAGAATGAATATAAGGTGAGTTTTGTAAAAGACAATAAAATTATTTTTAACAACTATAAAAACAAGGAGCGATGCCCGTTTATTGTGTATGCGGACATTGAATGTATATTAAATCCGGTAAATATCCGCATAGGCAACAAAAGCGTCAAGTATCAACAGCACGAGGCTTATAACAGAGAATATTATTTTAAGTGCGCTTATGACAATACCCTATTCTTTTACCGCAGCTATCGAAGTCTTAATTGCGCCGAATAGTTTGCGAAGCAATTAAAGCAGTTAGCCAAAGACGTCAAAACAGTATGTAAAATCTTGAGAAAATCTAAACGAAAAAAAGCTGCCGACGTATAACGTAATAATTTTATTCAAAGCTGACAGAGTCCATTATAAGCTTTAAAGACCACGAACACGCACAAAAAGTATGGAATGAATTCCAAATACAAACGTTGGGAGAGTATAGCGATCTATACTTAAAAAAAGACGTGTTGTTGCTAGTAGACGTTTTTGAGAATATTAAAGACGTATGCTTAAAACACTATAAGTTAGATCCAGCTCATTATTTCAGCGCTCCGGGTCTTAGTTGGGACGCCATGTTAAAATGCACTAAACATCAACGACATCGATATTTTAATGTTTATTAAGAAAGGGGTACGTGGAGGTCTTACCCAATACTCAAAAAGGCATTCAAAGGCAAATAATAAATACATGCCCGACTACAACCCAAGCATACTTCAAAAATACTTAATGTATTACGATACTAATGCAATGTATGCATGAGCAATGTCGCAATATTTGCCTCAAGGTAATCTTAAGTGGGTTGAAGGGGACGTATCCACATTTAATTACCAGGTATCCGATGAAGCATCTATAAGATATATACTCGAGGTAGACTTGGAGTATTCCGAGACCATCCACGACAGACAAAAAGATTTACCTATAGCTTCAGAGAAAGGATGTCCTTCAGACAGAAAAGATTGAAGGTCTGTTAACAATTTTGAAAAAGATTTTTTCAATTTGATGAACAATGCAGTATTTGGCAAAACCATGGAGAATGTGAGGAACAGACGATCGATTAACTTGATAACAAAATAGGATAAAAAATACGATGCAGAAGCTCAAATATCAAGTCCGTGTTTCCACAGCTGTAAAATACTGGTAGAAAATATGGTGTTAATAAAATTACTAAAAAACGATGTGTTTTTTACTAAACCGGTTTACGTGGGTATAGCTATCTTGGACATTTCAAAGACTTTGTTGTACGACTTTCACTACAAGTACATAAAAAACAAGTACTGAAACAATGCTTGACTCTGTTACACCAACACCAACTCTCTTATCTTTGAAATTGAAACGGATGATGTATACAGCGACATCAAGCAGGATATCCATCGCTTTGATACCTCTGAATACGCACGGAACAACGTGTATGAGATTTCTTTATTATACAAGAAGATTCCGGGGCTAATGAAGGATGAAAACCACGGTCAAATCATGACGGAATTTGTGGGGTTGCGGGCAAAAATGTATGCTTGTAAGGTACCGATGGCGACAACACAAGTAACAAAGAAAACCAAAGGTATAAAATCATACTTGGTGAAATCTCACATTACGTTTGACGATTACCTGAGGTGTTTAAACGGAGGTATAGAAATGGTTTATCAACAACATTCCATAAGGTCAATAAACCATACCATATATACAATAAATCAGAAGAAAAAATATCTCTAAGCCCTCACGACAACAAAAGATATTTGATTCCGGAAAGTTCCGAGACTCTGCCTTGGGGACATTACGCAATAATGAAGAGTTAAGCGACGTTAAGAAAATATGGTAGGGTTAAGAAAAAATAGTGAGAATAGAAATAAAAAAAGTAGTGGGGAGGAGAGTAGGATGAAGAGCCTTAAAATCTGGGTGTGTGTAGCCATAACTCGTTTAGAGCTTGAAGTAGAAACAAGTAAAATAAGAAAAACAATTTGAGAATCTCATCGTCGAGATGTTTAGAAACTTGGACGCCAGAATCATGATGGAAACCGTCATGGTGGGAGGATCTACTTACCCCTTAAGCATGTCGATGACAAAATATGTGTCTGTCGGCATCAGCCCTGCATTGGGTTTTCAAAATTTATTGCCAAACTAATAATCCAATCTTCAAGTTATAAATTTGGTCGTTAAAACTATAAATCCGTATATGAAAATGTAAATCTGGTCTTTAATGTGTTAAATGTATCTGATAAACTGTAAATTTGGTTTTTAATTTATAAGTTTGCTAAATAATATGTTAAACTGTACTGATAAACTGTTAATCCGGCTTTTAAACTATAAATCTAGTTTTTAAAATATTCGGCTTTTAAAAGTATAAATGAAATCTTTAAAAACAAAAGCATTGCCAATAACTTGTCTAATCTACTGCTAAACTGTTAATCAGGCTTCAAATCTGTTGTGTCTAATTATGTATAGTGTCAATAGTTAAAACTGTATTATACAGTGTTTTTTGACTGTCTTTGCGAGACAAGTTTGAAACAACTAATTTATAATATTAATTAAGATGACCACCTATTTCAGCTGTACGCCGTTATTAAGACGGTTTTAGAAAAAAAGTGTACACAATTTTGTCATTTTTTTTATTTAAAATTTAAACACTCCACAAATTTTATTCATATAAAGTCAAAAATAACAAAATCTGGTCATAAAATATTAAAATATAAAAAAAAAATCTGAACAAAAATGGTTGAAAAAGTTAGAATTCAATTTATAAAATGTTAAAAATTTTGTCTTTAAACATTAAAATATTCCCAGAAAGCACCAAAATCCGGTCATAAACTTTTAAAAAGTGTAAAAATCTATTAATTAAATTTGAAAAAAATTCGGCCTTTAAACATGACAATATCGTTAGAAAGTAACATAATCCGGCCATAAACTTCTAATGGTGCAAGATTCTATTACTAAAAACAAAAAAATACTTAATATTTTTTTAAAAACGGCAATAAATTATTGAAAAGTGTAAGTACAACTATTTATAAAATGTTAAAAACAGCAAAACCTGTTAAATGGTGCAAAGTTTTATTCTAAAAATTACAAAGTCCGACCATATAATATCAAAATATTGTCAGAAAGCATTAAAATCTGGCCCTTAACTGTTAAAAAGTTTAAAAATGTATTCATAAAATGTCAAAAATAGCAAAACTTTGCCATAAACCGTTAAAATATGCTTTTTTTTAAACGCAAATTTTAGCTAAGAAGTATACCAAATTTTGTTTATGGAATCTCAAAAACAACAAAATTTGGCCATAAACCGTCAAAAAATGCATTTTTTTTTTGAAAACGCCAAGTT
The DNA here is from genome assembly GCA_963932245.1 of Tachinus rufipes. Taxonomy (NCBI): domain Eukaryota; kingdom Metazoa; phylum Arthropoda; class Insecta; order Coleoptera; family Staphylinidae; genus Tachinus; species Tachinus rufipes. Next base: position 61,617,046 of record OZ010749.1, read on the forward strand.
TGGCCAAAAAGTTTTAACATATTGTTAGAAGAAATCAAAACCCGTCATACAAAATTTTGATAATGAAATTTCAAAAATAGCAAAATTTGCCATAAACTGTTGAAAAAAGCAACTTTCTTTTTATGAAATAACAAAAATACTAATAATTGATCATATTCTGTTAAAAAGTGCAAAATTTTATACATTAAGTATCAATAATAGCAAAAATAAACTTTAATCTACTGATAATAATCTATTTATAAAATGTCTAAACTGCCAATATCCGATTATAATTTGCTGAAATGTGCAAAAATTTGACCATGAAATATCAAAATATGGTCAAAAGGCACTAAAAATACATTTTTTTATGAATTGTCAAAGATAGCAAAATATCAATCAAAAGGCACAACATTTTATTCATAAAATGTAAAAAATAGCTAAATCCAACCAGATGCTGTTGAGAAGTGCATAATTTTATTCACAAAATGTTGAAAAAAATCAAAAATTTGAAATGAGTGGATTTGAGTGCATATCAGCGTAACCTTAAAGACATAATCTGACTTATGACAATTGAAATCAGCTTATAAAGTACATAATTTCAAAAATCCGGCTTAAAATTAAAATTTGACAAAAAAAAAGTAGTAGTTACTTTTTTATTGATAAAATATTAATACAATCTCAAAAATCTAGCGTTTAAAGGCAAAATCCGGCTTCAGAAAGATAAATTTTAGACATTAATTAATTGAATCCGGCCAAAAACTATAATAATCTGCTTTATACTGGCAAAAATGGAACAAAAGTCTAGCCAAAAATACATTTTTTTGCCTAAAAAATCCTTATTGTATTAAAATCTGACACAAAACATAAAATTCTGCTGAAAATACTTTTAAAAATCTAGTCATAAAATACAAAATCCGACGCAAGAGAATTAAAATCTGTCCATAAAGTAATTAAGTTTGACTAAAATAATAGTAATCAAATTAAAACTGGTAAACTACAAACATAGCTTTAAAAATTTTATAATATTAAAATATTGTCAAAAAAAACTAAAACACATTAAAAATTAAAAAGTGCAAAATTCTACTCATAAAATATTAAAATTAGAAAAATTGAGATATAAATTGTTAAAAAGTGCAAGATTCTATTCTTGAAATGTCAAAAAAGCAAAATCCAGCTATAAATGATTAAAAAGTAAAATGTTCTTTTTATACAAAGTGAATACTATTAATCCGATTAAAATATTGTTAGAAAACATTAAAATTTGACTAACAAAGATTTAAAAGGTTTCTACTCATAAAATAGAGAGAGAGAGTATAGTGAAGAGTTGTTGACATTTACTAAATAACATTAAAAGTGAAATAATATTTGATAGTGTATGTATAATTGAGAAAATCAAAGAAGAAGATTCAGGAAAAAAATCCTAATTTAAAAATTTATAAAAGAACATAACCTCTAAACAAACCGTATATAACACTGCTCTATGAATCGGAAGAGAAAATAAATAAATAGAATATTGAACAAGAATATTTACGCATACAAAACAAAAAAGCGTTTGATAGATGAGTGGGTAGAGACGTAGATTTTAAACGCAAAGGTTGGCGGTTTGAGGCTCGAGCGGAGAAACATAATTTTATTAAATATATAATAAAAATAAATTTAAATAAAATACAATAATGTTGTCAGACGATGATACAGTATTTAACGAAGGGAAAAATACATAAGATGAAAAGAGGTAGAGACATGGAGAATCAAATGTTTAAAGAATTTAGATGGAAATGCCAGCCACCTATTAAAGAAAAAAAAAATGGAAAGAGCAAAAGGAGGTATGATGTAAAATTGAAAATGGAAGGGTTAGTGCAACAAAATTTTCTACTGAATGGAACAAAATCAAGATGGTTAAAGTGTACAGCAGAGGAATAAAAAAAAATAGAACAACGCTAGAAAACTCAATACAAAAAACAGAAGGAAGAAAACTGATGGTAGGAGGAGATTTCAACACTAAAACCGGAATTAAAGGAGATTGAAAAACAAACAAAAAAGCAAAAGAGAGTCAAAAGATAAACTAGAAAATAAAAAAGGAAAAGAAATGATGGAAATGATTAAAAAGATTGTTATGGGTGGGACATATTAAACAAAAATATGGAAGGAGATGAAGAAAGAGAATATACCTACATAGGAGCAAAGGGATAATCGGTAATTGATTACGCAATGGTTAATAAAAAAGCGTGGCAAGAAATAGACAAATTTAAGATTGGAGAAAGAATAAAGTCGGATCATCAATCATTAGAACTTTATATAAATGGAAGTATAAACAAAGAACCAAAAAAAGAAAAGGATATAGTAACAAACATAGTATGGACACAAGAAAGGGTAGAAATGTACAAGCAAAATTTATATAAAAGACATTTCCGAGAAAAAAGCGTAAAACAACAAATGGCAGAATTAGAAAACACATTTGCAGACGCAACAATAAAGAAAATGTTTATACAAACAGAAAAAACGTTCGGAAAATGCAAATGGTGAAACACAGAATGCACACAGAAAAAAAAAGAAGCCAGAAAAGTACTGCGATATTGGAAAAATGATAATGCAACTAAACAACAATATCAGAATGCGCAAAAGGTATACAACGAAAAATGCAATGAAGCCAAGGCAATATATAAAAAAAGGAATTAAAGATAAAAGAAATACGTTTTGAGGAAGATGCATAGAAATACATAAACAACGAAAAAAAAAATAAGAAGAAGAGAAAACAACCAAATTTCATTGAAAAACTGGAGGATGCACTTTTTAAAATTGTATGAAGGATCTAACAAAAAAACCAATAACAATATAACAGCTGCAACAAAATGTAGATAAAATAATAAAAGAAATGATATGGAAGCAAATAAAAAGACTGAAAAAACAAAAAGCTCCAGGTGTAGATGGAATATAAAATGAAGCATGGATGTATAGTACGAAAGATCTGATCGAAAGACCGAGTGAGATAATAAATAAAGTATGAAAGGGAAAAGGGTTTACTAGTCAGTGGAGAGTAGGTATTGTATGTCCAATACACAAAAAAGAAAATAAAAAGCTTGCAGATAGAAGTATAACGTTATTAAGTACGGCATACAAGATCTACGCCATGGTACTAGAAGAAAAATTGCGTAAAGAAGTAGAGATAAATGGGATATTGCCAGATATTGACAGGCCGGGAAGAAAGTTGTATGCATTATTCTTGGACTTAAAAGCGGCTTTTGACAGTGTGAATAGAAAGAAATTGTGGATGTATTTGGGAAAAAGAGGAATAAATGTGTATCTAGTAAAAAAAATGGAAGAACTATACGTGAAAATAGTTAGCAGGGTCTGTATGAATGGCAAAATTTGTGATAAATTTTGGACCATAAAAGGTGTGAGACAGGGATGCCCATTCAGCCCTAGTTTGTTTGCGGCATATAGTGCAGATGTGAAAATATGCTATGTAGGCCGCAGATGGGTGAGGTGGTGGGCAGAAAGAAAGTGTGGTCGCTGACTTATGCAGACGACATGGTGATTATAGCAAAACAAGCAAATAATATGAAAGAAATGATTAGATGTTTTAGAAAAAAAAAAGTTGGAAGTGAATGTAAATAAAACAAAAATGATAATGTTCAGAAAAGGGGTAGAAAGACAATGAGTAGAAAACTGGAAATGAGATAGAAAAGAAATTGAAGAAGTAAAGTCATTTAAATATCTAAGATATGTTTTTTGTACAAGCAATAATGATAATGAACACATAAAAAATATAACATAAAAGGCTAATAACCGCTTTATAGGACAAGTATGAGTAATTGGTGAAAGAAAACTTGAGTGTGTAAGAATAAAAGAAATGATGTTTGAAAGTTCAGTAAAAAGTATGTTATTGTACAATGCGGAAATCTGGGTGTGGATAGAGCAGGAAAAATTCGAGACTATTTAAACAAAATACTAGAGATGGGTATTAGTATTAGTAAACAAAGAGACCCCAGCATACATTGAGTAAAAGCAGAAAAGCAAACAATGAGGTATGAAGAAAGAGTAAAAGAAAAAAAATGAATGTATAATATTACAAGAGTGCTTGAAGGAGAAAACAAAAGAAAAATGCGAAAAAATGGGAACAAACTGAATTTTTTTTTATAACTGGAATGAATATTCTAGTGAGAAAGTTGATAGATTGAGAATAGATATAAGTATGTGGAATAAAATTATGATAAGAAATATACAAGTGCAATAGCGTAGAATACAAATAAATAAATTTAGGTACAATTCAAATTATGTACATATTATAACGGATGCACTACCAAAGTACTTTAAAAGTGTAAAATATAAAAGAATAGAAAAAACAATGATTGCAAGATTCAGATGTGGAAATAAAGAGAAAGTTTATAAATTTTGAATGGACAAGGAAAAAAATTTGTAGGATGTGTGGAGAAGCGAGGGAAAACATAGAACACATGCTAATATGCAATGAGGTAAGAAAAAAAAAACAAACTAAGAGAAATGAGGTACTGAAAGAAGATAGAAGAAGAATAAAATGGATGACAGCGGTAACGGAAAGAAGAAAAGAAATAAACGTTTATTATTATTATTACTCATGAAATATCAAAAACAGCAAAATTCAGCTATGAATATCAAAATATTGTTGAAATGCACCAAAATCCAATCATAATCTGTTAAAAAAGTGCAAGATTTTATATAAAATAAATGACAAAACAGCAATATCCGGCCATAAACTGTTAAAACGTGCAAGATTCTATTTATAAAAACTAAAAAAACTGCAAAAACCGGCTACAAAGTATTAAAGTATTGTCAGGAAGCACTAAAATCCGGTTAAAACAATTAGAAAATGCAACAATCTAATTATGATTGCATTTCATAGATAGAATTTTTAAAGTGCAAAAATTATTTTAAAAAAGTAGCAAAATTCAGCTATAAAATATCAAAATATTGTTAGAAAAAAGTATAAAAATATTGTCAAAAGTACTAAACTGTTCAAAAATGGCATAATTTTATAATAAATTCCGGCAAAATACGCTTTGAAAGTGCAACATTTACATTCACATCTTAGATTAAGTATTTTTTACAGTTGATCATCTTTTATTAGTTATATTTTGACAGCTGCTAAGTAAAATTTTGTAATTTTGGACGTATTAAGTTAATAAATAATATTATTTTTGACATATAACACCTTATACAAAGTATTTTTTACAGTTCTTTAACATCATCTTAGATTGTGTATTTTTTGACAATTGCTATTTAAGATTTGGTAATTTTTGACATGTTAGATTAAAAAAATTATTTTTAACAAATGATATACTTGTTAAAGTACTCGTGAATCCGTTGCAAATAGTGCGACTCGGTAGTAAAAAAATTACGGCTATTGACGTTTTTTGAAAATTTGCATAAACTTTACTTGGGAAAGATAGAAATAAAATTGACAACATAAATATTCAAATGCCATAAGTTTTAAAATTAATTTCCCTACTTCTTGCTAAAAATTTCACCAAAATCTACTGTGTTAGCTAGATCTAGCGTTTCTTTTAGTTTAAACATTGAATTTAAATTAGTTATCAGGTTTTTAGAGTGCAGACTTTTTTTATTTGGAATTGAAAAGTTAAGAATTAAAGAGTAAAAAAAGTAAAAACAACTCTTTTTTATTTGTAAAAATCTGGTCACTCTAATCAAGCAAAAAGAAGAAACTTTTGAAACTAGATTTAAAAAACATTACCGTCTTTTTAGATTACGCCATTCAGATAATATTTTTGCAAATTATAATTTAGAACATATTTTCAGATAGTGATAAACTGCTGTAAAAGCAAAGAATTGAATTTGTTAGAAACTCTTAAAACCAGTAAATCAAAAAAATAATCTTTTCATAAACTTGCTTAATAATCAAATCATTCATTATAAATCTTATTTGATTGAAATAATATAATTTTTTATTTTTTTGCGGAATGTTTTTTGTCTTAATTACCTTGTTTTTGTATTATTGTATGTAATTTGTAATTATTTTAATCATAATCATTCCAATGTACTTTCCCACTTCTGTGTACGTTCTATATTTTAGTGTCGTATGTATTTTTCTTTTATATTCATAATTGTTTGTATCACCGTTTGATGATGGCATTTTAATAAATTGAAATATATTCATGATATAGTACATAGTAAATGTGTTTTATTTATCTTAAGAAATAAATAAAGTGCAAAAAGCCATAGAACTAAAAAAAAGTATAAAAAAAACTACAGCAAACAATCTGGTCGGTTATACAAAGTTAAAATGTAATCATTGGGTCCATTGTTAAAACAACATGATTAAATTTTAAGCTATATGAAATTCTCATTGTAAAACAAAGAGTTATTTGAAAACTATAAATTAAGTTTTGTTTTTAACAAAAAAGTACTGGTTATTAATGTTGCCACATATACAAAATAATAATAAATAGCTTTCAACAAACATAATTTTTTTTTTATAATAAGTAATTTTTTTGCTGCTTATCTGTTTAATAAATAAAATACGATGGAATTTTGTTTCAATTTTTCAGATCTAACATGTTATGATTACACAATCTTACATAACTGTACCAAATTATAATAAATAGTTTATGTATATAAAGTTATTTTTATTAGTAAATTTGACGGTTAAAGTCGCTTGAATAAGCACGTCCAATTTAGAGATAAAATGATAAAAATCGTACGCAATACCTAGAAGTGCGCAGACTAGCATCGCAACAACCGGTCTATGATATACATATTTCCAATAATTAGATTTTCAGCCAGTTTGATGCAAAGAGCGTTGCATTCATGCTCTCAGTGTCGTTTGGCCAGCGAACCTGCATTCAACATCGAAAGAGCGCAACAGGTTTTCATATAAAACGTAAGCTACATATTATAAATTTTATATATTAACATTAGTTTTATTTAATTTAACTATTTGAAGCGGTTAATGGATAAAATGTTTTTTTTTACATTCAAACTTGGCAATTTATTATCAATTAAATCAATTGAAAACCTTACAAAATAACACGTATATAACAGGTGAGAGTTTAACATTTAAATAATCTACGTAATTTTTTATCGGTCAAATCAAACGTTTTTATCCACAAACTTTTTTCAAGCTTTATCAGCTTTCTTTGAACATATTTTAACATTGCTATTAAAGTGATTTTTTAGCCAGTCAGGTATAGTATGCCCATATTTGCTACCAATTATGATTGTATTATATACCCGAGGTAATTTTTAAGGGTAATAATATTGTATATTTATATAATATTTTCCCTTAAACATTGAGGTGTTATAAGCTATTTGTGGAATATAATACAAACATAATTGTCTCCCAAAGCGATTAGTAATGAAGTAATCCGCTGAGATGATTTAAGGCCATGTCGTAAAAACACTATATTTACGGGCATACTATACTTAGTTATTTAAAGTTTAAAATGTTAATTTATCAATGCTGTAAAATGTGTTCAGAACACGGCTTTTAACTACTTTAAAAAAATGCCCGGCGCCTCCACCATATCTTATTTTAAAATGATATACTTATTTTTTTATAATAATTTTTAATTTCTATATTTTAAAATGTAAATTTTAAAGCCTTTATTTTAATAATGTCTTTAATTATAAAACAAAACAAATTAAATTAAAATAGTAGCGTAATAATAGTTTTCAATAATTTGTTTTACTAAACATTAAGCTTATTTTAAATGAAATGGTATAATTAAAAATATTGCTTAAAAATTTATTTGTAAAGAGTAAGTTTGATTAAATTTATAAAATGTTTTAATATATATTATAATCTACAACTAAAAATCCCGGCTCTTGTAGATTTATTCTGATTAACACTACTATATAACAACTATTTTTTTAAGTCTTATTGAATTGAACTGGCGTCAATAAGGTTTTTTCACTGCAGTTTAATAAATTTTCATAAATTTTATGCTCTAAATATATATTTTCATGTAAATTGCTTTTCTGCAACTTAAATAAGTTTTGTCTAACAATTGAATTTTTTAATCGTTCTTTTAAATGAATTTCTTGCAATAATTTTGTTTAATTATTTAAATTTAACTTTTGATGATTCATAGTAATGTAAGAAATTGGTGTTTTGTACAATAAATTTGATGTATATTTGGGGGGCTTTAGGCAACTTTTGGCCTACATAAAATTCAGTGTAATTTAAAAAAAATTTACGTAATAATTTTAAGTAAAATATTTTATGCGTAATAGTAAATTTTTATAACAAACTATTGTTTAAGCTATTTTGTTGTATGTTAATAAATAAATGTTTCTCAGAATGACAACACGCGCTGTAGATACTGACAAGGCCTAGTATCTGGTCCATTAAAAACTCTCAAATTAAATGTAATTATGGTTAAATGGACAATAATAGTTAGGGCTCGAACCTACGACAAATTATGAGTTAGACGCTTTATCTTTAGACCATATGTACTAATAGACAAATATTGTTTATTTCACACAATATTGATTATTTTTTAACCAATTAAAATGTTTATAAATTTCCTTTTTACTTTATTCTCATTAGTATTCAAAAATAAAATCAAAGCATTGCCTGGTTTACATATAAATTTATTCTATTAAAATAAATAATTATTTTAAAAAATAATGTATAATTTTAACATTTAACAATGTATATTTTGTACAAGGTTGGGTAAATGTATGGGAACACCTAATTTTTGACTGCATATTTAACTTATTTTAAAAATGACTTTTATAAAAGTTTTTGTATATTTTTTAATCAATATAGTGACGTATTTTGATTTTCAATGCATGCATTGTTTTGTGTGATATATCGTCATCATCAGTTTTTATTAATTAAAATTACATTTATATATTTATTATAGATATACGACTAGGAGTTTTTGAAAAATTCAATAAAATAATATAACAAAATGTAGTACGTTTTAAATTTTAGTTGACTTTTTGCTTTAAATATTCACTTATTTTTACGTTTTTTTTAAATTGTATTCAGAATAACAGGAACATAATCTACAACATTTTGTTTTATTATTTTAATAAATATTTCAAAAAAAGTAAGTTCTATAAAACCATATATTATTGTAATTGTTAAAAAAATTTAATTTTAATTTTTTTTTAAAATACAAGGTGTTTCATTTAAAAACTGATGATAATGTCATATCTTGTAAAACAGGGCTTGTATTAAAAATCATAATACATCACTATATAGATTAAAACTTCTACAAAAACTTTTATTAAAATCATTTTTTAGATAAACTTTTACCTTACCCTGTATACAGGGTGTAGATTAATTAGCGGACAAACGCCAGGTAACTTTGTAGACCGTGCCAAAAAAAAACGAAAACCTTAATTTCAAAATGCCGAGAAACTTTTTGATTGGCCACACGAGGTTCTCAAAGTTTCAATTTTGTCAATACGAATATTGTTCTAATTGCGTATTTTATGTACCAAGTTGCTTTTTTTTAGTATAATTAAAGTTAAAAGGTTTTTTAAAAATTAATAATAAAAAAATATTGAAAAATGTGCAAATTACTTTCCAAGAATAAATCAAAATTAAATTTAAAATACACTTGGCAACGTAGCAATTTTTTTAATAAAATTAAAATTATAACGTAGGCTATGCAATGAATGTCAGTTGATATTTCTATTTTATTATGACTTTTACTTTGAATGAATATGCAAATTACGCGGTGATGCTTGAGAATGTCAGTGGCCAATATGAAAATTTGTAGTTTATAATAAATAATAACATTTGATGTGTAAATTAAGTTGCCTACGTTATAGATTAGAATATAGAAATAAAAATTTTGCTACGTTGCCAAGCGTAACAAAACTTTGAGGATCTCGTGAGGCCAAACAAGAGTTTCTTAGCATTTTAGAATTAAAATTTTTGTTTTTTTTTTGACACGGTCTACAAAATTACCTGGCGTTTGTCCGCCAATTAATCTACACCTTGTATAAAGCTTATAGAAGACACATGATAAAATACATATCTAACAAATATTGTTTATATAACAAATAAAAAAATAAATAATTATTAATAACTTACTTTTACTCTAGTAGAATTTTTATTTAAACGTTCATCTTGATAATATAATCTAAGATTGCATTAACAATTATTTTAATTATTTTTTTATATAATCATATTTAACATCATAGTCATTTATATATTTTTTATACACATCAAACACAGAACTGCAAACATTATACTTATTTGAATTATTCTAATTTCATTAATTATTTAATATATTTATATGGTTGAATTAAGCACTTCTTGACACTGCCAACGTTTTCTAGTTGTGATTTTCTTTATCAATAGTTTTTGAGATGCTCTTTTGAACTCCAACCACTAGAATCAAACAAATCTAATAATCTGTTTTGAGCATATCTTAGAAGGTTTTGAAAGCATAACATATTCACAGCACATTATATTGTTAAGAAATCTATAAATTATTATTTTTGTTCAGTAGACAACATTATTTTTTTTTTAATTTAATTGATTTTTTATATGGGAAATAAAAAAGCAGTTTCCAGATTCTAATTAGTTTTTGTTTCATACTTAATATTGCTTTAATACTAATCAATATTTGTTGCTTTTATTTTAGCTTTAAATTAATTGAATATTAGTTATTACTCAAATAATTACTTCAAATATGCAATGATTATTGATACGTATGTTTAAAAAATTAAATAATTTTGTAACTGTGCAATTTATAATAGTTTGATATTACAATTTATATTTATTTAATTATGCCCAAAATTATTTATGTTAAATCATACAATAAAGACATAAAAACAAACAATAGTAAATAACATCAAAATAAAAATTTATATTTGTTTTTATCAAAGTTATCTAATAATTTATTGAATTAATAGCAAGATTAATTAAAAAAACATAATTATATGCAATGATAGCACCATTGTAAAGTTATACGGCTTGATTTAAGATTCAATTTTTATTATACCTGTAATGGCAATATCTTTCTGCTGGCTATTCTTACGTTGTACGTCATGCGCTTGCTTTGTATTAGCTTTGCCTCTTGACTAGCGGCCGTACTCTCTTGGCGTTCTTAGACAGTATAAAGTCGTATTTTCAGTATTATTAATATTGTTATATTAAAACTTTGATATTGTTTTTTACAAGTTTATATTGATCTTGATAGGATGGATAATAGGTCGATCTAACTAAATAAGTTTGCTGTAATCTACGGCCATATTTCAACAAATAATTTGACGCCTTTAAAAAAAAACTCAAAACAAATTAAAACTATATTAAAATTAGCAAAACATACTTGAAAAATATGATTAAATAATTAAAAATTAATTATAAATTAACCTATTGTTGCAGACGCATGCAAACGCGCAAATATTAACAATTAAAAAAAAAACAAAGTATCCGGACACGGATACAGTAACATCTCTTTTCTTAATTGGAAGGTTGCAACCAAGAAAAAAAACTGACATGGGTTTTGATTTTTCCTGTTGCTTTTGTCTAATTTAGAGGTACTAAATTCTTATAACTTATAGTTGTTACTCCAGTTTTGGTTTCAAAATAATTAATATTTAGAGTGTCCAAATGTTGAAGTAAATTTTTCAGAGAAAAATGAGATGTATTGAATTATGTCCATTGGATTTTATTAAGTTTAAGGTTTTTGTACTTTCAGTAGGAGACATTCTTCTATTTAATTGCATGTAGTAGTCAACTTTTCTTTCTTTGGAGTTGATAAGATCTATCTGTTGTCAGATGTTTATTTTTAATTTTGGTTGATTTGTACGGAGCATTTTATATTTATAATGATTCTTTTCATATTTATGTTTAATTACTTGTATTCTAAAAAAGTTTTACCCGAAAAGTCTACAATACATTTGTTCTTTAATTAGATTGCATAACTAATTGATTGAAATGACCTAATGTTATTTTTTCTAAATGAAAATTTTTGATTATTAAATTATTTTTTTTAATAGTATAATTAATGTAAGTGTTTGCTATGATTTTGTAGTTTTTTGTGATATTTCATAACTATTTCTGTTTTATAAGTTCTGTTATTATAACTTGCTTTAAACATCTAATTATTTTAGGTCCTTTAAATCTATTAAATTTTTTAACAAAAACTTTTTAACATATTTTACAGTTCAGCATCATCAGTGTATAAATAAGTTTTTCTATTATTGTTTATATGTTTTTAAAAAAATTGAAAATGTGTTGATACGTTGAAAAACATTTTATAGTCATTTTTCTTTTTATGGAAAACTTCTAAGTTATTTTTAATTTTCAGTTTGATTATGTATTGTTTTTTACGTTATCCAAAATTGTTCTATTGCGTCTATTCATAAATTCTGTTGTTAACATATTTAGTTGTATCAATTTTATTTTTGATAGTGCATCAGCATTACTGTTTATATTACTTTTTTATGTTTGATTTTTATTTTTCTAATTTTAATTATTTTCTATCTTATCAAATAACTAATAGGTTCTTTTAAGGACTAAAACCAAATTAAAAGTCTAGTCAGTATGCAAGGTAAATTTTCTTCCATAAATATAAAGTATAAATTGTTTTACAGCATAAACAAGTGCAAAAAGCTTTTTTTTTCTATAGTTGCATACTTTCTGTATCTGAAAGCATACCAATTCCTTGCGGTAGGATTGTGCTTATCGGTACTTTAGAAGCATTGATTGTTTCTTATAAAATTTAGAATATTGAGAAATAAATCATTTGTTAATATGGTTTTCCATTTATTAAATGCAGATTAGTATTTTGATGTTATTTTATTTTAACATTTTTTTTAATTACTTGGTAAAAGTTTTTGTTATAAATACAAAATCTTAAATCATTTTTTTATAATACCCAAGTAGCCCTACAAAAAACTGAATGTCTTTTTGCGTTTTAGATATTGAATAATCTAAAATTTGCTTTAATTTTTTAAGATTAGTTTTTACGTCTTTGTCTGTTAGATATTTTAATTCATTTTTTGAAGTTTACATTTTTCTTGAAAATTTTATTCTTTTAAACGTTAATTGAGTTTTATAATATGTTTTTGTAAAGAACTAGAGTATATAATGATGTCACCTAGAGAAAGCAAAGCTTGTATCTTTTTATAGTTTTTAGAAGATATTGCCCATCAATTGTTAGAAGTTTGTTTAATTTCATAAATTAAATTCATAACGTCTTTGTTTTGTGGTAAATGCTGTTTTTGGTGCATTTTTTAATTTTATTTTTACTTGATACCTGCTAGCTAACTCTAAAGATGTAAACTATTGTTATCTCTAATTTATTAGGAATATTAAAAGTGTTAGGAATGAGATACTTTCAATCATTTTTATTTAGAAGGAGGTAATCAGTAATCAAGTTTATCTTTATTTTTTTATCTTTTGCAGTCGTTACAATGTTCACATGTAGAGACTATGATGTATGTGTCGTTTATTTATTTGTTTTTTATTTTGTTCTTCATATTTGAAAGTTGACGGTACATGCAAACATAAAATGGTTTATTATTTTTCATGTTTGTGTGTAAACGATAAATGTTTTTAAATTTTAATAACAATTTTGTTTCAAAATATTCTTTATTTTTTGGATATATGTTTTTTTCATATTTATAGGTTAAACTCCTATAGTTCTGTACATTGTTGAACTGGTGTCAACTTTATCTTATGATTAATTTTTGAAGTGACAATTTGCCATATTCTGTATGCATATTGCTAGCTAACAATATCGTTATCGAGCAATTTAGTAAAAAACGTAATAAATACACAACATTGCTTAGCAACCTTCTTTTTTTGTTGTTGTTGTTGTTTGTAAAAAATGTCTTTAATATCTTGAATAATCTTCTTAAGTGTGGGTTTTAGTTAAAGTTTGGAATGTAAATATTTTCACGTTTAGGTTTATTGCAAAAAATAGAAAAATGTAATATTAAATTGATAAAAATATTATTAAAGTTGCAAAAACTGTCAAATAGCTATTAACAATGTAATACGTTAAAATAAATCTGCTGGATCTGTCAAACATAATTTTAAACTGTTCAAAATATTACTTCTACTTCAAAACTTTACTAAAAATTTCAAAAAGTTACTAAAACTGTCAAACAGTTTAGAGCAACGTAATATACTAAAATGTATTTTAAACAGTCAAAGGTGTTACTAAACCTGTCAAAAAGCAATTCAAAATGTCAAAAAGTTACTTAAACTGTCACACAGTATACAGTTAACATACGCATACATTCTTTCAGATGTGTCAAACTTAATTTAAAATTATTGAAAACGTTACTACATTTGACAAGAAACTACTAAAACTGTTTTACTTTGGCAGAAATGTATCAAATTTGTCAAATAATATTTTAAACTGTCAAACTATTTTCAGTAACAATATATTTTGCAGATTTGTATAAAGTTTGTAAAATTGTATTTTAAGCATATTCGAAAAAAATACTAAAACTGTCAATTAGTTTACAAAAACGTAAAAAATTTGTCAAAAAGGTAACAAAAACCGTAAAAAAATTACAGTAATGTATGAAAACATTAAAAGTGATACATCTGTTAAATTTATTCTAAACCGTCGTCCAAATAAGTTGTCCTGTTAGTTAATAAGTTTAGTGGCTTATTAACTGTCAATAAAATACAAAATCAATCAAATAGATTACAGTAACGTGTATAAACATTAAACTGGAAAACATTTTGTAAAAAGTAACTAAATCTGCCAAATAGTTTGTAAAAATATTATAATCGTACCAGACACGTTGAATTGCATTATAAATTGCAAAAAAAATACTATATTTAGCTTAAATTGACTAAAACTCAAATAGTAATGTAAATATATAATTATTTATATTATGTCATTAAAAGCTTTAAACATAACTAAAACTTTAATTCTATTGTATTCTATTCTATTCTATTATATGTGTGTGTTTTAAATCTGTAAAAATGACATAATAATCTATCAACAAATTTTTCTAAACTAAGGTACAACTTTAAAATATCAAAAACTGTTTGCTTTGCTTTTTAACAAAAAAAACTGCTAAAATATTAACGCTAAAAAATTGCCGTGTTTAGTCAATTTGTTCTGTTGTGGTGCCACTAGTAGTATTGTTATAGAAAAATATTAAATCCTATCACATCTACGAGAATATTGGTGAATCTATTTCTCTAGGAAAATATTGACATGTACAGCGCCGTTTTTAAATTAAAATTGGTTGTTATAGGACAAAACACCAACCAACTCAATATCCAAACAATAAGATTTTAGTCATTACTTAGTAGCTAAAATTGTTATTATAAATGCTAATTGGCTGCAATTAAATATATCAATACAGTATTGGACAAAAGCATAATGTCTATGCATTGAGTTAATCTGCCAATTACAATCATCAGTGGTGTTGCAACATAATACTGCTGTTCTTATTGTAATCCGAGGAAGGTAGGTATTAATTAATATCAACAAATCGCGGTCATGGATGGCGATTGTTTACTATTTGATGCAGATATTTGACTATAATAACATTCTGTCTTGTTGTTAGAGAATTTGTATTAAACGTTAAACTGATATAATTTGTGACCGAATCTCAGTTTGTTCATGAAGATAATGCTATTAACATTTACAAAATATGTAATATCTTTATTATACTTTTTTCAATTATTGAATATATTTCTTACTTTTAAGATAAGTACAAATCTATTATTTGTTTTTTTTGTTAAACCTAAAATTACTATAGCAGCAGCAACTGCAAGATTTTTTTAACTGCTTAATAATATTAAAATTTATTTTAGAAGTAGTAAATTTATTTATTTTATATTTATATATAAAAATTATTTGACAATATTTGGTTTAAATATGAAATTGAAATTGAAAATTAATTTATTCTATTTAATTATATCTATAACTAATTACAGACAACAAGTATGCTGCAATTGATTTTTTAATAAACTTGATAAAAATAAAACTGCTTCTAATATCAACAACATAAAAAACTTGCACTTATTTTCACATATTTCTTGCATATGCAGATGAATCAAAAGTTATATAATAAGAAGAATTACTTACTGTATTGCAATCTAATTACTTACATTCTTGTTATTAATAAACGCATAGAAAAAAAGTGTACTTACTGAAAGCTTGTTTTTTTTTCTAAAAAACTTAATACTGTAATTCTAGAAAATAAATTTTTATTTCAATATTTTTAATTAACCCTCCCAGAATTGCTGTTTTAAAGATTATTGAAAAGAAAAATATACTAATAAACGAATCCAAGTTTTGTCCACCCTACTTGCGTTTCTATAATAATTTGTTTATAGTTTTTTAAGGAAATTTGTTTTTTCTTTAAACTATTTGAAAATTAATTTAAATTTAATAAAAAATGCAAATGCAAGTTATAATCCAGTTAAAAAGGGAAGAATTTCTAGCGGATTATTGTTGCCACACTTGAGTGAGACAAAGAACTTTGCTTTGTAACACTACAAGTTTTATATATTAACGTAATTGTACTTTTTTTTAAAACGATTTGTATTTTAACAAACAAGCTTTATGAGATACATTTTTATTGTAGTTTAAAAAACGAAACAAAATGTAGGTTTTTTAACAAACAAATGCTTAAATGCATTAGTTATTAAAAATAAAATTTTGCAGTTTTAATTTAGAAAAATCAATATGTTATAATTGGTTATTTATTGACTTGACAAATATTATTTGTCACTATTACCAAATCAAAATTATTTATTTTAACTTTAAGGGGGGAAGAATAGTTGCGCTATTATAAGGGTTTACAGCATCCAACTCAGCAAGAAAACGGCTAAATTTAATTGACTAAAATTCAATCTGTGTCCTCAAATTTGTAGAAATTTAATGCATTAAGTCGTTTTTTTGTAATTATTTTTTAAAAAGTGACGTTTTTAATTAATTCTTTATTAATTTTTTACTCGTTAAATATAACTTCAAATTTTTAACCAAAAACATGAAGACATAGAATATTGTATGTAGTTCAACATATAAAAAGAGTAATGACTAAAATCTTATTGTTTGGATATTGAGTTGGTTGGTGTTTTGTCCTATAACGACCAATTTTAATTTAAAAACGGCGCTGTACATGTCAATATTTTCCTAGAGAAAAAGGTTCACCAATATTCTCGTAGATGTGATAGGATTTAATATTTTTCCATAACAATACTACTAGTGGCACCACAACAGAACAAATTGACTAAACACGGCAATTTTCTAGCGTTAAGAGCATACCAACCGCTCCGTATGGTATAGAAAATGAAGCAATTACACGACAATTGCGATTTACTCTAGCGCCCTTAATTCTCAATATTTTTTCATAATTATTTTTTTATTATGTGCTAAAAAGGTGAAACAATTGAAACTCGAAGTTATATTTGTAAATAATATATTACAAATGCCACAAAAAAAATCGCAAACATAGAAAATATTGTAAATTTAAGTTCTTTTCAACAATTTTTTTAAGGCTAATTCTAACTAATATTTGACCAAATGACTTCGACATAAGCTAGTTCGGTTCTTTCTGAACATACTGGTGAAAACTACAAATTTATTAAAAAAATATATTTAGAGATATAATGAAGCTAAGAATTGATCTTTTGTGTAAAAATAATACAAATATTTCAGCCGTCGATTCCCATCACATCGCAAAGCGTGTTCCCCTTGTTGTGGGACACTCCTTCATTCGACAGAGAAGGCAGAGTATAGTCATTGCATTTCTCATATTCTGCTCGAAGCGTACGTTTCATACAATGCGTGCGTATGTCTAGCAATTCATAGGCGAGATATCGGATATGTATGTACATTTTATTATTCTTTACAGCGATTGAATTGAAGGCAGGATTTTTGCGCAAAGGCCTTCGGTAGATTAATATATATTTTTAGTTAGTAAAAACAATTGTAACATATTTTCCAGAATTATTTTAAATTTAATTTAATTTTTCATTTTGTAAAATACAGCGTAATAATATTTACTATTTTTACTTGTATTTAGTATAGCTCTTTTGTAAATTTATTGTAATTGACATATTATTTTTTATAATGGGAAAAATTAATAAGTGTAGGCAAAAAGTGTTTAGGACAAAAAAGTTAGGAAGTCAAATTAAATATTTGAATTTGGCAAAAACAAAGAAATTTGTAAAGTCAGTATTAGAAGAATGTCTCGGTAAGATATTAGATATACCTAAATTTAGTTTTTTTTTAATAAAATAAGTTTCTGCATATAGATCGAGTTGGTATTGATTATGCTCCAGAAAGAGTCACAATTGATAATAAACCATATGATGAAAACGTTAGTTAATTATAATTATTGAATTAGTTGTATGATTTATAGTATTATAAAACAATGACTGCGTGTATAACAGTCATGTTGACTACTGAAAAATATTGAAAAAAATATTTTATAGGCATTTGATGACAATGTAATTAATTTCCCAAGTACAAGTACTGGCTTATATTGGCCTGAACCAAGTACAACAAGTTTAATTGTTGCAAAAAATGTAGAGGTTAGTAATTATTTTTATATATCAACTTAAAAAGACCTTCTTTGTTACAAATGTTAAACATGTTTAATTTTATAGACTTCAGATAGCGATGAATCGAATTACCCCGAGCAATCCATATCAAATATAATTTTACATGAGAATTTAGAAGTAATAATTAATATTTAACTATATAATTAATGTTTTGTCTTTACAGTACATCAATTCATATTTGTTGATTCCTCTCCTGAACATTTTTAAGACTAGAATAAAATTAACAATTTTCATCATTTATTACAAGGCTATTTGGCCATCAACGGTTATCTTAAAATTTTCATTCAAAGTTGTTTATTTTGCATTAGATAAATATAAACCATTTTGTGGTTTCCTTGTTATTTATGAATTTAGTGTTAGTTGTTATTTTATAAACAACTCTATTAACTAAAAAATAAGACAATATACTATGTTTTTTATTACAAATTTATTCTTACGAATACATTACTAGTTTCGGCTCTACCAGAGCATTCTACAGATGACTTATTTTATCTGTAGAAGGCTCTAGTAGAACTAGTAATGTATTCGTAAGAATAAATTTGTGATAAAAAACATAGTAAATTGTTTTATTTTTTCATAAACATGAATTATCACATAGTAGAGGTCACAACTATCAATTATATTAACTCTATTAAATGTTAACTAACTTCAATATTATTTGTTATAATTTACATATACAGGTTTCAAAATAGCCATTGATAGTCGAAATTTGGAGATCAGTAAGAAACTATCTAATGAGTTAGATTATTGATTTTATTCTTGGATAAAGAACCTTTCTGTCTTATATTTAATGTGGTTTATTTTGTAAAACCATATATTTATATTTAATTAAGTCGTTTTTATGATTTATTTAAATTTTGTGTTTATTAGATTAAATTTATACTATGTTATCGGCAAAGCGTTATGATATATTATTCATTTAATTATAACTTTAATTCAAACATAAATAAAAATTGTTATTATAGTTAATAGACTATTAAAAGATTGCCAATTATTTGAAAGTTAGGTGATTTGTAGATTTTGTTAGTCTGTACTATTTACTATAATAAATAAAACAGATAGACATTTTTAAACACACAAATTAATTCAACGTAAGTCTTGCACTTTTTCAAAGATTTCAAGTACATACATATAATACATTGATATATTCTAAACAAATCTTCAAATTTGACAAACAAAATAATAAATTTAATCAATTTACTAATAATATTAATAATAATAAAAGGTCATTCAAAGTGAAGATGATTGGCATGACAATTTGTACACCGGACCTTATTTCTGTATGACGTTGCTCGGAATGCTCAAACCATACCGGTATAAAATAAACGCAAATGCAAATGTACTTACATAAAAAAAACTATATTTAATATTATTTTCGCCTGCCTCTACCGAAACCGTATGTTTTGGCCCTAAAATGGGGGCCAAAACGACGATTTTAAAGGCCTTTAGGCCTAAAAAAGGCTCGCGGTATTTGATTGGTTTACATAACGTCATGCTTTAAAATCTGACAGTAGTGACAGATTATAATAATTAATAAACTTTGAAATTTTTTAAAACAATGTTTTTTATTTGGGTCATGCGTAAAAATATTGAGTGTAACTTGTGCCAAAATGCTTTAGCAGCTCAACTAAATGCCGCGGGCTGCTAAAGCCGATTTTTGTCCCATGATACGCTATATACTATATAATGCCTACATCAAGTACAAAAACAAATAAAGTTATAATAAAGTAATTACAAAACTATTTTCAATTTTATCCAAAAGGTTTGCATTTTACTGAGAGCATTTTTTTAATATATACATATATATATAGTTTGATTGTTAACGACTTATAGTATTTATTTTCTAATTGAATGACGGGATGATAAGTCAATATAAGTATGGAGTATTAAAAAACAAGCTAAACTATTTGTCTTGATGGGTGAGATACAATCACATTTACAGGAGATATCCTTTTTATAAAATACAATAATTTTGTTTTAACCATGTGGACGATGAGCATTAAGCTCACCACCCCCTCCGTAGCTTTTCTACAATAATTGCAAGTTGCGTTTTTTTTTATCGTTTTGTGTTGTCTGTTTATCTATTATTTATTATTAAATTGTAATTTTTGTAGGCCTGAGGATGCCAAAAAACATTGGCGAAACGTCGCACTTTGTTAAAAATAGTTTAGCTATGCTTGTTTTTTAATACTCCATACTTAAATTGACTTATCATCCCGTCATTCAATTAGAAAACATATATATATATATATATATATATATATACATATATATATATAGAGATAAAAACGCTGGTTTAGGAGCGTTTAAGCGCACACTTTCTACGTCGTAAAAGCGTCTAAGGATTGGAAGCGTACGCTCCAAATCCGTGCATATAAACTACGTGTTAAGAGCGTCCAATGGTTAGTTCAAATTGAGTGTTAATAGATGGCATTAAAATCAAGATTGACAGAATTTGTTAGTACATTACTGTAGCCACACATTTGCGCTTTGGTAGCGGACATATCTACCGTAATAAAATCAAATCGAATAGGGTTAATAACCCTTACATACATAATGTTTTTTTTTACAAGTTTTTAATAAACTTTCTTTTAAAATATTAGTTAAAAATATTCTGCCTGTATTATAAATCAACTAAAATATGACTTGCTATAAAAAAATATAAATCTTATAACTAGTTTACATGATAACACAACAGATTGTATTTATTTTTCAGGCTTGAATTCATATTTTGTTAAAAGTTGAAGTTTAAGGTCAATCATTTTTCTAGGTCTCACACCAAGTTTAAGGTCAACGCTAACGTTTATACATGCTATAATGAATAGTAAATACTAAACAAATTAAAAAATAATAAAAGTTAGTAGACAAGGATAAGTACGCCAATTACAAAGATAATGTCAACAAAGCTGTCGCTTCTAAAAAAAATTAGAGGCGGCAAAAGTATTATATTAATATTTATAGAATTTTATGATTTTAATGAAATTTAGTATACATCGGAATTTAAATATGCTAATTACCAAGATATAGTCAGTATAACAAAATTCTTGTTAGAGACGGTAAAGCTAAAACATTAATCTACACAGCATTATATGATATTAACGAAGGCTGCACAAATATAACATTGATGCACAACATTCTCATCTTAATAAATTTTTGTAAATAGAGGTACTTTACAAATCTAGTGATTTTGGTAGGCAGTGACATTGAAGTAAGCTAATTACAATGATAAAATTAAAATAACAAAATTCTTGTTGGAGGCGGCGCAACTATAACATTTATCACAACATTTTATGATCTTGATGAATTTTGATAGATAGAATTACTTAAACATGACAATTACAATGATAAAGTCGAAACAACAAAATTCTCGTTGGAGGCGGCGCAATTATAAACATTTATGCACAACATTTTATGATCTTGATGAATTTTAGAAGATAGAAGTACTTAAGTATGATAATTACAAAATTAAAGTTAAAATAACAAAATTCTTATTGGAGGCGGCGCAATTATAACATTTATGCACAACATTTTATGATCTTGATGAATTTTGATAGATAGAATTACTTAAACATGACAACTACAATGATAAAGTCAAAACAGCAAAATTCTTGTTGGAGGCGGCGCAATTATAACATTTATTCACAACATTTTATAACCTTGATGAATTTTAGAAGATAGAAGTACTTAAGTATGACAACTACAATGATAAAGTCAAAACAACAAAATTCTTGTTGGAGGCGGCGCAATTATAACATTTATGCACAACATTTTATGATCTTGATGAATTTTGATAGATAGAATTACTTAAACATGACAATTACAATGATAAAGTCAAAACAACAAAATTCTCGTTGGAGGCGGCGCAATTATAACATTTATGGACAACATTTTATGATCTTAATGAATTTTAGTAGATAGAAGTACTTAAGTATGATAATTACAACGATAAAGTTAAAATAACAAAATTCTCGTTGGAGGCGGCGCAATTATAACATTTATGCACAACATTTGATGATCTTGATGAATTTTAGAAGATAGAAGTCCTTAAGTATGATAATTACAATGATAAAGTTAAAATAACAACATTTTTATTGGAGGCGGCGCAATTATAACATTTAAGCACAACATTTTATGATTTTGATGAATTTTGATAAATAGAATTTCTTAAACATGACAATTACAATGATAAAGTCAAAACAACAAAATTATAACATTTATGCACAACATTTTATGATCTTGATGAATTTTAGTAGATAGAAGTACTTAAGTATGATAATTACAATGTTAAAGTTAATATAACTAAATTCTCGTTGAAGGCGGCGCAATTATAACATTTATGCACAACATTTGATGATCTTGATGAATTTTAGAAGATAGAAGTACTTAAGTATGATAATTATAATGATAAAGTCAAAACAACAAAATTCTTGTTGGAAGCGGCGCAATCATAACATTTATGCACAACATTTTATGATCTTGATGAATTTTGATAGATAGAATTACTTAAACATGACAATTACAATGATAAAGTCAAAACAACAAAATTCTCGTTAGAGGCGGCGCAATTATAACATTTATGCACAACATTTAATGATCTTGATGAATTTTAGAAGATAGAAGTACTTAAGTATGATAATTACAATGATAAAGTTAAAATAACAAAATTCTTATTGGAGGCAGCGCAATTATAACATTTATGCACAGCATTTTATGATCTTGATGAATTTTAGTAGATAGAAGTACTTAAGTATGATAATTACAATGTTAAAGTTAAAATAACTAAATTCTCGTTAAAGGCGGCGCAATTATAACATTTATGCACAACATTTGATGATCTTGATGAATTTTAGAAGATAGAAGTACTTAAGTATGATAATTACAATGATAAAGTTAAAATAACAAAATTCTTATTGGTGGTAGCGCAATTATAACATTTATGCACAACATTTTATGATCTTCATGAATTTTGATAGATAGAATTACTTAAACATGACAATTACAATGATAAAGTCAAAACAACAAAATTCTCGTTGGAGGCGGCGCAGTTATAACATTTATGCACAACATTTTATGACCTTGATGAATTTTAGAAGATAGAAAAAATTAAGTATGATAATTACAATGATAAAGTTAAAATAACAAAATTCTCGTTGGAGGCGGCGCAATTATAACATTTATGCACAACATTTGATGATCTTGATGAATTTTAGAAGATAGAAGTACTTAAGTATGATCATTACAATGATAAAGTTAAAATAACAAAATTCTTATTGGACCCAGTGCAATTATAACATTTATGCACAACATTTTATGATCTTGATGAATTTTGATAGATAGAATTACTTAAACATGACAATTACAATGATAAAGTCAAAACAACAAAATTCTCTTTGGAGGCGGCGCAATTATAACATTTATGCACAACATTTTATGATCTTGATGAATTTTGATAGATAGAATTACTTAAACATAACAATTACAGTGATAAAGTTAAAATAACAAAATTCTCGTTAGAAGCGGCGCATTTATAACATTTATGCACAATATTTAATAATCTTGATTAATTTTGGTAGATAGAAGTACTTAAGTATGACCATTACAATGATAAAGTCAAAGTAACCAAATTCTTGTTGGAGGCGGCTCAATTATAACATTTATGCACAATATTCTATGATCTTAATGAATTTTGGTAGATAAGAACATTTAAGTAAGCATATTACAACAATAATGTAAAAATAACAAATTTCCTGTTGGGAGGTGGCACAATTATAATACTAGTGCACAACATTCTATGACCTTGATGAATTTTGATAGACTGGGTACTTAAGTATGTCAATTACAATGAAAAAGTCAAAATAACAAAATTCTTGTTGAGTGGCACAATTATAACATTAATGCACCTATGATCCTAATGAATTTTGGTAGACAAGGGTATTTAAGTATGTTATATACAATAGTTAAGTTAATATAATAAAATTTTTGTTGAAGGCGACACAATTATAATATTAATTCAAAACATTCTATGATTTTAATGAATTTTGGTAGACAGGGGTATGCTAATTACAATGATTAAGTTAAAATACAAAAATTTTTGTTAGAAGCGGCACAATCATAACATTTATGCATAACATTTTATGATCATGATGATTTTTAGTAGACAGGAATACTTAAGTATCTCAATTTTAATGATAAAATTATAATAACAAAATTCCCGTTGGACGCGGCACAATTATAACGCACAACATTTTATGATCTTAATAAATTTTGGTAAACAGCCGTATTTAAGTATTCCAATTACAATGATTACGGTAAAATAATAAAATTTGTGTTAGAGGCTGCACAATTATAACATTAATCCACAACATTCTATAATCTTAACAAATTTTGGTAGACAGGGGTACTTCAGTATACAATTACAATCAAAACGTCAAAATAACAAAATTTCTGTTAGAACGCGGCACAATTTCTTAATTCGACACAATTATAACATTAATACACAAAATTCTATACTTTTAATAAAGTTTGTTAGACAAAAGTATTTAAGTATGTTCATTACAATAATTAAGTTAAAATAACATAATTTCTGTTAGAGGCGGCACAATTATGACATTGATGTTTACAACATTTTATTATTTATGAATGCCACTCACAATAAGAAAGTCAAATTATCAAAATCTATTGAAAAACAACATTCTTATAAATAAACAGATTAGATTTTAAAATTATTATTATGGTGTGCACTTTTCAAGCTAGATGTTAAGAATAAATTAATTAATTTAATCATAATCGGCAGCTTTAACAAAAAATAACTGTAAATTAAAAAAAATACTATTAAACAAAAAAATTGTCTTGGCTGCCGTTTATGGTTGTTTAATTTTAATTTTTAACATCCCACTTGAAAAATAAATTCCATAATAATAATCTTCAATAAATACCGATTATAATTATTACAATATTTATAATCAATAATTTATTTAATTAAATTATTAAAAAAATAATATTGCTAATTTTAAAACATCTTTTTTCACGTTTATGTAACCATTATACATAATTTGTTGAAATTAAATGTTTGGTTACCCTTGCATTGCAGTGGCAATGTCAACAAACTTTCTATTTTTTTTAACCATAAAACTCATTCAATACTAAGAATAGGTCTATTTTTAGAACTACTTATTTCAATGCCTAAAACTAAATTGCACTTTTTTTGCAATGATATGTAATTGATTCAAACGCAGGCTTAACACGGGCCATAATTTTAACTAGTTAATGTATTCTAATTTGAAATAAATAATATTCCATATTTTTTATTAGTTTATCTTTAGTTAGATTATTTAATGGTAAGTCAATTACACCATATCTATTGTTAATGTTTAATGATCAAACTAAACGTGTATGAAAAATGAGATCGTGAAAGCTTGCGTTCTAAAAACCTTAATATGCACAATATACGTTTTAGAGGCGTTTATTTGCACAATATACGTTTTAGAAGCGTTTATTTGCACATAACACGCTTTAGAGGCGTTTACACATTAACGGCAAAGCCGTGAACTGTAGTATAGCCCTAGCGGTAAACATTTAAACTCAATAGGATAAGCATGCGGTTAGACGCCCCTAAACATGATCAATTTGTAGTTTTGGGGGCGTTTAGCCATAACTGTAAATAACTTAGACAAGAACCAAATGTATTAAAATAAAAACTAAATAAAATAGGTTTCTAATTAATTAATTAATTAATCTTCTAATTTAATAATAAATTGTTGTTGTTTTCACGTATAAAGATAGTACTGAAACACTATGGCACGGTTAGTTTATAAAGTAAATTAAACGCTCCCAATCCTCTCGAGAGCAAACGCTCCTAATACAGAGTTTGTGTCAATATATATATATATATATATATATATATGATCATGTATCTTATTGACAGTTTTTTATGTGTAATGCTAATAAAAGTCACTTATTATAATGTAGATAATCGACTAAAACTTTGCCTCTACAGCATTGCAAATAACATATTAAATCCAAACTTTCTTTACTAACCCTTGAGTGCTGCATGCTGTATCAATGTGCAAGCAAGCATATATAATTTTATTTCTGAAACATATTAATTAAAAATATAAATATTATAAATTGTATACTAAAAATCATATAAAATTATAGAAATAAACGTTTTAGGCTACTAATCAATCTAACAAAGGAAAACGTGCCAAGCCAAACTACACTCCTCTAAATATTTAAAACAACCGAATTGTGGATGTTTTATTTTTTATAGAAAACTTCAAGAGTTAAACAAACATGCACCGCAGTTTGCATGCTCCATTAATAAATTAATTATTTATAATGAACTGAAAGGAGGTCTAAATTCAAAGTTTTTGATTCATTGCAATATGTGTAATTCTAATTTTTATTTGAAAACCTCAAGAAAAGATATAAATATGAATGCTGTGGCGGGAATAAGAAGCACGGGAAGTGGGTTCTACAATAGCAAAGAATTATTTTCTGTCTTAAATATCCCGTATATGTCTTCAAAATTATACGCCAAGTGACACGATACAATAAGCAAAGGATGGGAAATAACAGCAGAAAGATTGATGAAAAAGCTGCTGAAGAAGAAGCTGCGTATGCAATATCTAATGGCAATGTAGATAAAGGTGGCGTTCCATTAATTACGGTAGTTGCTGATGGATGCTGGTCTAAAAGATCTTACAGGACAAATTATAGTGCTTTATCTGGAGCGGCTGCTATAATAGGGTATAAATTTGGAAAAATATTATTTTTGGCAGTGAAGAACAAATATTGTTCTATATGCAGTCACAATTCTGAAGCATCGCCTCATTTTTGCTTTAAAAATTACAACGGTAGCTCTACCGGGATGGAAGCGGAAAGTCTTGCTGAAGGTTTTAAACAGAATGAAACTATGTATGGTTTACGATACCCAACAATGATTGCTGACGGTAACAGCAGTACATATCGAAAAATTATAGAAACAAGACCATACAAATCACTTACAGTTGAAAAAATTGAATGCCGAAACCACCTTCTTCGCAATTACTGCAATAAATTAAAAACTATTTCAACCGACACAAGATTTCCAACAAGTTGTAGAAAAATTGTTTCAAAAAATATTTTAAGGCTAAAAACAGCAATAACAAGTGCTATCGCGTACAGATCCAAAAATAAAGATGTTTTAACTGCTCATTTATTATTAAAAAAAGATATTGACAATAGTTTGTATCATGTTTTTAGAGAACATAAAAACTGTGACTAATATTTTTGCAAAAAAAAACAGTACAGACCCTGAAGACCCTGAGCTCTTTTGCAAATTAAATGAAATACTTTCATATATTTCAAATAATAGTAGGAGTTTGATTAAAAACGTCGACAGCAATAAAGTTGAACAGTTTAATTCAATAATAAATAAGTTTGTTGGAGGAAAAAGAATTAATTTTACGCAACGAGGATCTTACCAAGCAAGATGTCATGGAGCAGCTGCATCTTTTAATTCTAAACGACCTCATTACGAACTTTACAAAACTTTACATGGAAAAAGCCCGAAACAATTAGTGAAACGTTTAGAAATTAAAAGATGTCAAAAAACTGTTTATATAAAACAACGCCAAGAAGTTTTAAAATCTTAATGTAATAATAAGATTAAATCAAAAACAAAACGCTATAATTCTGGACCAGATGAACATTATGGAGCCACATGCTTAAAAGCAGATTTGGCAGAGGACATTTTAGAACTAGAAACAGAAATTTTTTTGAAAAATTTAGACCAAACTGCAATTAAAAAAAATATTTTAGAAAGAAGCACTATTCTTCAATCAGAAAGTGGGTTCTGGTTAGAAGAAAGAAGAAAGCTTCTTACAGCGTCATATTTTCATTCAGTTTGCACAAGAAGGCCTTCTACAAGTTGTTCTAAATTAGTTATAAATCTTTTGAATAAAGCGGCTAGTTTAAATGTGGCGTCAATAAGTCATAGAAAAAATTTGAAAAAACTGCAGTCAAGCAGTTAGAAGAACAAGAAGGGATTATTGTCGAACCAAATGGGCTTTTTATTGATAACGTACATCCATTTTTAGGTAAAAATTATTAATGTTTTTAGTATTTTAAATTAAAACGTTTATTTTTAAATTTTAGGCGCAACTCCTGATGGTCTTGTAGGATCTGATTTAATTGTAGAAGTGAAATGCTCATATTCTGCCTATGGCATGGAAATTAACCATGCAATTCAACAGCATAAAATGCGTTTTTGGATAATCCGAGAACCTTTATATATTTTAGATGCAAAAAAAAAAAGAAATTGAACGTTGTATAAAGCCACTAACCCAAAAAAAAAAAATAATTTAAGCGAGTAAAGTGTTTTATTTTTTTGTTTGTTTTTTTTTAAAATTTATATTTGTTATATAAATATAATATATATAATTTAAAGAATAAAATTTTGTAAAACACTAAAAATATGCAACCTTTTTGAAATAATTAATTTTCACCCACTAAAAAGTTTACAATATGAATAAGGTATAGTATGGCCTTAAATTATCTCAGCGGATTACTTCATTACTAATCGCTTTGAAAAGACAATTATGTTTGTAATATATACCATAAAGAGCTTGTAACACCTCGATGTTTAAGGGTAAAAATATTATATAAATATACAATATTTTCGCTCTTGAAAATTACCTCGGGTTCCAGGTATATAATACAATTATAATTGGTTGTTAATAAAATAATCCGTTGAGATAAATTAAGCTCATGTCGTATAGACTCTATATCTATGGGCATACTATAACATATACTTTTACTTTTGGGATTTTTTTTAAATTTGACTTTGAGCTACTTTTGGGACTTAAATTAGTTGTTGTATAAAGTATAGAACTAATTATAAAAGTTTATTATATTATTAGACAAATACCAAGATACAATATACATATATGAAATTGATTGAATTACGCCAGTATCAAAATATAATATCCAAACTATAATAAAATATGCTTTTTAAGTAATTAAATTACATACTTATGAATTTTTATTAGATAAAAAGCTATGAATAAATTAATATTATTATTATTTTGTCTTTTGATCTACTCCTCATATTCTTTTATTACCGACAGATACACAGAAACCAAACGACAAAAGTATGCGTAGAGAATATTTGGTTCTCACCAAGCGCGATAGAATACGGAACTGTACGAATCACTATTGAAGTCAACCAATAAGCAAATATATTCAACGAGTCTGGTACGTTCATAATATTTTTACAAACTATTTGGCAGATTTAGTTACTTTTTACAAAATGTTTTCCAGTTTACAATGTTTATACACGTTACTGTAATCTATTTGATAGATTTTGTACTTTGTTGACAGTTAATAAGCCACTAAACTTATTAACTAACAGGACGGCTTTTTTGGACGACGGTTTAAAATAAATTTAACAGATGTATTACTTTTTTTGCTTATACTTATAATGTTTATATACATTACTGTAATTTTTTTACGATTTTTGTTACTTTTTTGACAATTTTTTTACGTTTTTGTAAACTTTTTGAGTTTTAATATTTTTTCAAATATGTTTAAAATACAATTTTACAAACCTTATACAAATCTGCAAAATATAATGTTACTAAAAATAGTTTGACAGTTTAAAATATTATTTGACAAATTTGATACATTTCTGCCAAAGTATAAACAGTTTTAGTAGTTTCTTGTCAAATGTAGTAACGTTTTCAACAATTTTAAATTAAGTTTCACACATCTAAAAGATTGTATGCGTATGTTAACTGTAAACTGTGTGACAGTTTTAGTAACTTTTTGACATTTTAAATTGCTTTTTGACAGGTCTAGTAGCACTGTTGACTGTTTAAATAACAATTTAGTATATTACGTTGTTCTAAACTGTTTGACAGATTTAGTAATTTTTTAAAGATTTTAGTAATGTTTTGTAGTAGTAGTAATATTTTGAACAGTTTAAAATTTTGTTTGACAGATTCAGCAGAATTATTTTAACGTATTACATTGTTAAAAGCTATTAGACAATTTTTGCAACTTTTTGACAGCTTTAATAATATTTTTAACAATTTAATAATACATTTTTCTATTTTTTGCAATAAACAACCCAATTCCAAACTTTAATTTAAACCCACACTTAGGAAGATTATTTAAGAAATTACACTTTTCACAAACAACAACAAAGAAAGAAGGTTGCTAAGCAATGTTGTGTATTTATTACGTTTTTTACTAAATTGCTCGATAACGATATTGTTAGCTAGCAATATGCATACAGAATAGAGCAAATTGTCACTTCAAAAATTACTCATAAGATAAAGTTGATACCAGTTCAACAATGTACAGAAACATAGGAATTTGACGTATAAATATGAAAAAAGCATATAACCAAGAAATAAAAAAATATTTTGAAACAAAATTTAATAAATTTAGAAGAAAAAGCTTTAATAAAAATTTTGTTATTAAAACTCAAAAACATTTAACTTTTACACACAAAATAAAACATTCCCTAAACAGGAAAAATAATAAACCATTTTATGTTTGCATGTACCGTCAACTTTTAGAAATGAGAAGCAAAATAAAAAACAAATAAATAAATAACACATAACCATACATCATTATTACCATCGTTTCTATCTGTGTATATTGTAACAACCGCAAAAGACAGAAGAATAAAGATAAACTTGATTACTGATTACTGATTACCGCTATCTAAATAAAAATGATTGAAAGTATCTCATTCCTAACACTTTTGGTATTCTTAATAAATTAGAGATGACAATATTTTACATCTTTAGAGTTAGCTAGCAGGTATCAAGTGAAAATAAAACTAAAAAATGCACCAAAGCGTATGCTTTTTGGGCTTACAAATGATTTAGCAAACTTCTAACAATTGATGGACAATATCTTCTAAAAACTATAAAAAAATACAAGCTTTGCTTTCTCTAGGTGACATCATTATATACTCTAGTTCTTTACAAAAACATATTATAAAACTCAATTAACGTTTAAAAGATTAAAATTTCAAGAAAAATGTAAACTTCTAAAAAATAAATTAAAATATCTAACAGACAAAGACGTAAAAACTAATCTTAAAAAATTAAAGCAAATTTTAGATTATTCAATATCTAAAACGGAAAAAGACATTAAGTTTTTTGTAGGGCTACTTGGGTATTATAAAAAAATGATTTAAGATTTTGTATTTATAACAAAAACTTTTACCAAGTAATTAAAAAAATAACATCAGAATACTAATACATATTAACAAATGATTTATTTATCAATATTCAAAATTTGATAAGAAACAATCAATGCTTCTAAAGTACCGATAAGCACAATCCTACCGCAAGGAATTGGTATGCTTTCAGATACAGAAAGTATGCAACTATAGAAAAAAAAAAGCTTTTTGCACTTGTTTATGCTGTAAAACAATTTAGACTTTATATTTATGGAAGAAAATTTACCTTGTATACTGACTATAGACATTTAATTTGGTTTTAGTCCTTAAAAGAACCTATTAGTTTTTTGATAAGATAGAAAATAATTAAAATTAGAAAAATAAAAATCAAACATAAAAAAGTAAGATAAACAGTAATGCTGATGCACTATCAAAAATAAAATTGATACAACTAAATATGTTAACAACAGAATTTATGAATAGACGCAATAGAACAATTTTGGATAACGTAAAAAACAATACATATTCAAACTGAAAATTAATAATAAATTAGAAGTTTTCCATAAAAAGAAAAATGACTATAAAATGTTTTTCCACGTATCAACACATTTTCAATTTTTTTAAAAACATATAATTAATAATGGCAAAACTTATTTATTGACTGATGATGCTGAACTGTAAAAATATGTTAAAAAGTTTTTGTTAAAAAATTTAATGGATTTAAAGGACCTAAAATAATTAGATGTTTAAAGCAAGTTATAATAACAGAACTTTAACAAACAGAAATAGTTATGAAATATCACAAAAAACTACAAAATCATAGCAAACACTTACATTAATAATACTATTAAAAAAAATAATTTAATAATCAAAAATTTTCAATTAGAAAAAATAACATTAGGTCATTTCAATCAATTAGTTATGCAATCTAATTAAAGAACAAATGTATTGTAGACTTTTCGGGTAAAACTTTTTGAGAATACAAGTAATTAAACATAAATATGAAAAGAATCATTATAAATATAAAATGCTCCGTACAAATCAACCAAAATTAAAAATAAACATCTGACAACAGATAGATCTTATCAACTCCAAAGAAAGAAAAGTTTACTACTATATGCAATTAAATAGAAGAAGGTTTCCTACTGAAAGTACAAAAACCTTAAACTTAATAAAATCCAATGGACATAATTCAATACATCTAATTTTTCTCTGAAAAATTTACTTCAACATTTGGACACTCTAAATATTAATTATTTTAAAACCAAAACTGGAGTAACAACTATAAGTTATAAGAATTTAGTACCTCTAAATTAGGAAAAAGCAACAGAAAAAATCAAAACCCATGTCAGTTCTTTTTCTTGGTTGCAACCTTCCAATTAAGAAAAGAGATGTTACTGTATCCGTGTCCGGATACTTTGTTTCTTTTTAAATTGTTAATATTTGCGCGTTTGCATGCGTCTGCAACAATAGGTTAATTTATAATTAATTCTTAATTATTTAAGCATATTCTTCAAGTATATTTTGCTAATTTTAATATAGTTTTAATTTGTTTTGAGTTTTTTTTTAAGGCGTCAAATTATTTGTTGAAATATGGCCGTAGATTACAGCAAACTTATTTATTTAGATCGACCTATTATCCATCCTATCAAGATCAATATAAACTTGTAAAAAACAATTTCAAAGTTTTAAGAGAAATTTGTTCTACAAATCAATATCCTACTATGTTTAATGTTGTTTTTTTTTTTAAATCGTGTACATTCTGTCAAAACAATAATTCTAATCAATTAGTTTTTGTAATTTAGTATCTGAAATTAGATTAATCTTTGAAATTAAGTTGTTAAGGTCATAATTAGAATTAATTAAATATTTTATCTAATGTTTCGCTTTGTTATGCCGTTTATTTTATTAATATAACTGACCACCACACCGTATTTTAACGTAGTATATTAATTAACTTAACACGTTCACAACGGCTACTGTTTTTGCGTAATTATCTGACGGTACGGGTCACATACAGGCTGGCATACTCTTCTTTTAGTAACAGATACTCTTTTGGAAATTAGAATACTTTTTATTTTTTTTTATTCAAAATTACAAAAAATATACTTTATTTATTACCAACTTGTTAAATTTTACTGCAAATTTGTTAATGCAACTTTTAACTTATAAAGACAACTTTTAAAACTGTAAATTCAGCTTTTAAATTTACTGTTAATTCAACATTGAAAAGCGTAAATGCAGCATTTAAAAATAAAAATCCGGCTATCAATTTGTTAAATTCAAATCATAAATATTGTAAATATGCTTTTTAAAACTGTAAAAAAGGGATACTTTACTGTCAAACTGTTAATTTGGTCTTTAAATTATAAATTCGGCATTTAAACTGTCAATTTAGTTTTTAAAAGTATAAATGCGGCTTTTAAAAATATAATTCTGGCTACAAACGTATTAAATATTACTGACAAAGTGATAATAAGGCCTCTAAGTTATAAAACCAGCATTTTCTAAACTCAGCTTTTATAACTTGAAATTCAGATAACAATATTTGCTTTTAATAAAAAGAAAGTAATTTATTATTTAAAAGTATTTGTAACTTTAAAAGTGTAAAATTTCACTGTCAAACTCTATATCCGGTTTCTAAATTAACAACCTAGTTTTTAAAATTGTAAATAGGGTTTTTAGAACTGAAATTCTTTAACGTGTTAAAATTTACTGCCAAATTAATAATTCAATTTTTAAACTATTAATCCGGCCGTTAAAATTGTTAATGCGTCTTTAAAAGTGTAAATTCGGTCTTTAAAGTGTTAAATGTATTTGCTGTAAATTCTGCTTTTAAATTATAAATCTAACTAATTTGTTAAACTAAACTGATAAATTGTTAATCCGTCTTTTAAAAGCATAAATGATGTCTTCAAAAACAAAAACCTTGCCACCAACGTGTCTAATCTACTGCTCAACTGTAAATCAAAATTGTTGTGTCTCGTTAATTATAGTGTCAATAGTCAAAATGGTATTGGACAGTGTTTTTTACTTGTTTTTGGGGGGTAAGTTTGTTCCAATTGTTTAATAGGATACATTTTTAATATTTATTAGAGTTTTAGAAAAAAACGTACACTTGTTTGTTATTTTTTTTTCTATTATTAAAGTTTAAACACTTCTCAAATTTTATTCATATAAAGTCATATAACTAAATTTGGTCAAAATATTAAAAAAAGTTTAATTTTTTTTTGACAAAAACAGTTGAAAAGTGTAAAATTCTATTTATAAAATACTAAAAATAACAAAATGTCATTGTCAGAAAGCACCAAAATCCGGCCGTAAACTGTTGAAAAGTGTAAAATTCTATTCTTAAATTTCAAAAATAGCTAAATTTAGCTTTTAAACATAAAAATATTGTAGGAAAGTAACAGTATTAGGCTATAAACT
The DNA here is from genome assembly GCA_963932245.1 of Tachinus rufipes. Taxonomy (NCBI): domain Eukaryota; kingdom Metazoa; phylum Arthropoda; class Insecta; order Coleoptera; family Staphylinidae; genus Tachinus; species Tachinus rufipes. The sequence goes on from OZ010749.1 coordinate 61,652,145, forward strand.
GTTAAAAATTTATTTTTTAATTTCTTATGTAATATCAAAATCCGGTCATAAACTTTTAATATGTGCAAAATTCTATTACTAAAAAGTAAAAAATAACAAAATATTTTCCTAAAAACAACAATAAATTGTTGAAAAAAAGATTTGATTAATAAAATGTTTAAAACGGCAAAAAACTGGTAAAAAGTGCAAATCTTTGTTCATAAAATTACAAAGTTTGACAATATAGTATCAAAATATTATCAGAAAGCATTAAAATCCGGCTGAAAATGTTCAAAAATCTATTCATAAGATGTAAAAAACGGCAAAATTCAATAATCAATAAGCAAAATCCAGCCAAAAACATATTGTTAGAAAGAATCAAAATTTGTCAAACATAATTTTGTTTATGGAATGACAAAAATAGCAGAAATTTGTCATAAACTGTTAAAAAATGCAAATTTTTTCTCAAAAAATAAAAAAACATATCAATATTCGGTCATATTCTGTAAAAAAAATCTGGTAATAAACTGTCAATAAGTGCTCAATTTTATATACAAGATGATAAAAATAGAAAAACTTGACCATAAAGTATCAAAATATTCTAAGAAAAAACTTTAATATGTTAAGAAGTGCAAATTTTTCATAATCTGTTAAAAAACACTAAAAGTGTAATTTTTTTTTTAAATTGTCAAAAATTGCAAAATACTGTCATAAACTATCTAAAAGTATAAGGTTCTGTTTATAAAGTGTCAAAAACAGCAAAATCCGGCTATAAACTGTTACAATCCGGCTATAAACTGTTGTTGAGTGCTAAATAAAAAAATAAAAGTCTAATGGTACAAAATTCTATTCATGAAATAATAAAAATAAAAAAAGTTAGAAAAAGTATCAAAATATTGCCTGAAAAAACTAAAATTTGGCCATAAACTGTCAAAAGACCCAAGATCCTATTTATGAAGTTGTAAAATCCGGCTATGACGTATAAAAATGTTGTTAAAAAAACCTATAATCCGGTCATAAAAGGTCAAAAAGTGCAAAATTCGATATATGAAGTGTTAAAAATGAAAATGTCCGGCCATTTACCGTTGAAAAATGCAAAATACTGTTTATAAACAGTCAAAATTGGCTCAATTTGACTTTGAAGGACAACCACAAATTATTGAAAAAGTCAGAATGCTATTCATAAAGTTTAAAAATATCAAAATTTAGTCATAAAATAGTAAAATATTTTCCAAAAATTTGTCCATCCTCTGTTAAATACAGCGATAAAATGTTGTCAGAAGTACAAAAACCCGGCTTAAATTGTTAAGTGTACACAAATTTAAGGGTTGTACTATAAGATTGTGTGTGAGAGAAAGATAAAAACTTGAAAAGAGTAGGTTTGAAAATAAATGCATATTAACGTAACCTTGAAATTTTTTCTAGCTGGAGTCTTTAGTTTGAATTTGGTGTGGAATCTAGAAGTTATTCCACGTTGTGTGCTAAATGTTATCATGGCACAAGAAATGCACTGAAATAGTCGTAAGTGCTTTAATAGAGACTCAGAGTAAAGTAAAGCAATTGCGGACAGGCATAGATTTTGCTGGGTTCATATAAATGTTGCTAATTTATGATTATATTATAACAATCTATTATAGTGCAAAGACATAGAAAGCTAACAAATAAATGCGATTATTGCTTAAAATATAAGTTAAATATGAGCACAAAGGTTTAGAAAGTTAAAGCTTTTGTCCCATACCTACTTTCATACATTGACTGTTTGGTACATAGAATTCATGAATACATGATACAATTTAATAAACAAATAGCTAATAAACTCAAACAACTTTAAATAATATGCAGCAATTATGTTGAAAACAGTATTTTTTAGTTTCTCTCGTCTTTTGTTTGCAGAGTGGAGTAGGTGTGTATTCAGTTTATTTACAATATTTACTGATATTGTAAACAGACTGAATACACTGAATACTGTTTTGAACATAATTGCTGCATACAAGCCCTACTTGTTGCCAAGTCGCAACAAGCTTCTTGCTACGTGTTCGGGTTCATTTAAACGCATGGTAACATTTACTCTAGCTTAAAGTCGATTATCGCCGCTAATTAGTCGCAACTTACAATTTTCAACTCCAACTCTGGCAGCTTACCTGGCATGCTACAACTGTGAACGCATATAACAAGTACCTCAATGACACACATTTTTAATACTCTCTTTGGTCTATGTGTGAACAACCTCAGACAGTTGTATAGTATATCAATAACCTCATTGCCAATGTACTCTTTCACACGCCAAAGACCCAGTTGATGTATAAATAACAGATTCTTATACACTAACTGTACGTAAATAACATAATCATTATAAACAATGCTAACAAATAGCACTTGTAAGGAAATATTTGTTTAGTAGCATAGAATAAAATAAAATTTAAAATTTTATTATTGCAATGAAAATATCATTGAAATACTATTATTCTACGCGCGAGACCCTTTCGCGAACGCAAGAGCGGTCGGTTTTATTTACAAATGTAAGCAAAGAACAATTAGTGGAATTATTTCAACGTGCTATTAATATTAATACAATACTTTATAATGTTGAAATCCGTTGCAAATTTCTGATGTAGGCAGGTATATGAATATTGATTTTCTCTTCGGAATAAAGTAACTAAACAAATAGAAGAACGAATAAGAAAGGAAAAAACAAAAAATCTTTTCATTTGAGAGACCACGCTTCTTACATTGCAAAAAAGTATTTTTATTTATGTTGTCGAATTCATTAGAAATTAATCCACCGCCACAATATAGACGTTTGGAACTCATTTGCAACAGATGCCGGTAGCAAAATAATTGGCCACGCGGTTCGCTAAACAAACGTTATTCTACGAGGAACCCGATATATTTTTTTAATCTCATTATTATAGTTACAATTTATTTGTGGCAATTTAATTGGGATTTTAAGTGTACAATAATTGCGATTGCTTAGTTTATATTTTGTGTTTATTATCAATGCATAATAATTTCATTATTTAGTTTTTTGTCATTCAATTTATTATTAATTTTTCACAAATTAATAGAAATTATTACATTTAATTTGATCAATTATATTTTTTAGCAAGTTAAATTGTAATGATATTTTATCAATTTTAAACTAATTTAAGCACTATTATAAAACGTTTTAAAATATATTAAAATAGTAACAAAAAAATATTTTGAAACACATTAAAACTAAAAGGCAAGGGACAACAATTTCACAATGTTGCGTTTACAAATATTTTTTTAATTTTTTTATTAATATAATAGTTTTTTTGACCAAACTTTTTATACAGGAAAACTCATTACTGCGTAAGCTATTGATGTACATTTTCTTTTCCAATTCTCTAATGCACCACGTTTTCATTTATATTGATTCCAGAAAAGAAAACGGTTTCAACATCTTTCATAAATTGTTTCAACAAGACAAGTTTATGTTTTTGCAGACAATTAATGTAGCTTTTCAAATAACTTCTAATCTTGCTTTTTAAAGCCAATAATCCAAATAGGTAGTACGCACAATTTGCATACTCTTCTTTTTAAGTTTATAGGAATGTTTGGTGCTTTCAGTGTGAAGCCTAATTTTCCAAAAGCTTCTCAACAAAGTCCTATTTTTTTGGGTATTTTACAGAATTGGTTTTTTTTTACATAGTTCTATTTAGTGCCCAAGACAGACATAGTCAGTTACGTTTTCAAGTACCTCATTTCCATAAGTTATGTGATAGTTCTCAAAAGTCATTACTTTAGTTATATTTAAGTTTATTTCCAAACCAGTGTTTTTTATGTCTGGTGTAATTGTACTAGCATTGCTTGTAGATCATTTGAATTTGTGCTAATAAAGACTATATCGTCAGCAAATTTTAGGTGATTAGGTACTTTATCAATTGGAATTTCTATATAATTTTAGTTTAGATTTTTAAATTTTTTTTTTATTGTAACTGTGAATAATTTCGGAGAAATGGTGCCCTCTGCCGTATTTTTCTTTTAATTGGTATCTTGTCTGTTTTTGTATCTTTGTCTAGTTAAACTTGTATTGACGCATTTTTGTATGTTCTTTATAGGGTTTAAATATCAGTCAATTCTAGCTTTATCAAGAGTTTTCAAAACTGACCAGTTTTTATCGGAATCAATTGCGTTTGGATTTTTTCAATAAAAATTTTGAGAGTTTGTAAGTGGTTAGTAGTGCTGTATTCTTGAAATTCAGCTTGTTTGACTGGTTCAAAGAAATCTCGTTCTTGTGTCAATCTATTGGTGACAATTTTAGTTAGGAATTTGTACAGATGCAATAATAAGCTTATTGGGCGGTAGTATATATACATACATATAGTATGATTTTTCTGTTTTCTATTTTATGTAGAATAATAGTTTCTGCGTTTTGCCATCTACTTTGAATTGACTCTTTCCTTATACATTTGTTTAGTAAGATTTGGTGACATTTTTGTAGACTTTCTTTTTGTATTTTAAGTATCTCAGTTGTTATACGGTCTTTGCCTAGGTTTTTTTTTGTTCTTCAATTGGTATAGAGGTGCATATAGATCTTCTCGATCAATTTTTAGAATTTATTTTGATCCAATATTTTGGCGGTTTTAGTAAGTGATGCTGTAGAGAGTTCCGTAAAGTTTTTGAACTACTTGCTTGATTTTTTTCTGATTTTTAGTCTAAAAGTGTGTTTTGTTTATAAGAATAGAATAGAATAGAATATAATAGAATTTATTAATCTTTTTAGATCATTTTTATGATATGGGATAAGTTATACAATATACAAATATAATTTAAAATACAAAAACAAGCTACATTATTTACATAGATACATTTGACTAAGAATAATGAATATAATATAAAAACATAAAATTGTACAAATTACATAAAATACCAACAATAGTTGTTAGAAACGTATACTACACATTAAAATTATGATTAAAATATTCCTCAACAGAATAGAAACAACACTCCGTTAATTTTTGTTTTAAATTTGCTATAAAACAACTATAATTTAATTCCTTAATTTGCGCTGGTAGGTGATTATATAGTGTAGCACCAATCTATGATGGGTTTGATTTAAATAACTCCAACTGCTGTAGTTATGAGTATTATTCAGTGCTGTTAATTTTATTCTTTTTGTGCAACTTGGATCTCAGAATCTTTATGTTTTTGTTGACCTTGATGGTATTTATTATGAGTTTTATGTTATGTACTCTTTTTTTGTTTATTTTTGCCAATGTCTTTGTTTAGTATTTTGTAGTTATTGTCCAGGTCCATCTCTAGTTATGATTCTTTTTTGCTATAATTTTTTTTGTAAGCTTAGTTTACCTGTGTTTTTTCTTTACGTTGCACATACAACTTTGTTTGTATACTTTTGGTAATGTTTTCAAAAAGTCTTTCTATTTCTATTTGTGCTAGCTTGCTTGATTCTTCTAGTTTTTTGCTAAGTAAATATATATATATATATTATTAGTACGCCTTGTTTCCTTTCGGTGTAGGCTTTAAATTTAGTTTACATTGTTATTTACAAATTCCTTCCACTTTCTTCTGTTCCTCGCCAGATCTCTTGCTTGTTTCATAATCTTTCCTTTGTTGTTTATTAATTCTTCTATTTTGTTGTCCCACTTTTGTCTTGGCCTGCCTCTTCCTCTTGTCGTTCCTGTTCTAGCTTCCCATACTTGTTTTGCTTGATTCGTGTTATCCATCCTTATTAGGTGCCCCCACCAGCTGAGTTGTTTCTTTTCTATATACTTATCTATTGCCTCAGTTTCTAGTTCTTCTCTGATGTCTACGTTCCTTTTTCTGTCTCTTCTTGTTACTTGTTTCAGTCTTCTCAGGTATTTCATTTCTATTGCCTGCAGTCTACTTTTTTCTCTCTTTGTTATTATCCACGTTTCGCTCCCACACGTCAGAATTGGTCTGTATATCGTTTTGTATATTTTCATTTTTGTTTTTCTTCTAATCTCTTTCTTGTTTATAAATATGTTATTCAATGCGTAGTATGTTTTAATTGTGTAGTTTATTCTGTTATTTAATTCACCTTCCATTTTCCCATCTTCTGTAAGTTCTACCCCTATTTGAATTGTTTGACTTGCTCTATCTGGTATTGTCCTATTTTTATATTTATGTGATCTTTCCGTTTTCCTATTACCATTACTTTTGTTTTGTTGTAGTTCATTTTCATATTATATCTTTCTAGGTGTTTATTCCATACATTTAGGTTGTGTTGAAGGTTCATTTCATTTTCTGCTATCACTACCACATTGTCAGCAAAAGCGCCTTCTGCTATTTTGACTATTTGCATGTTTTTGTATCCTATTTTAGCTTTTATGATTTCTGTCTTCATGCTCTTCATAATTTCATCCATGTATAGGTTGAATAATGTTGGGCTGAGCCCTCCTTCCTGCCTTAGTCCGCTATTTGTTTTAAATTGCTTTTAGGTTTGCCCCTTATATATTATTGCATTATTGTTGTTGTTGTATATGTTCTGTATTAGTCTAATTATCCTGTTTTCTATACTTCTCTCTTTAAGAATGTTCCATAGTTTCTTTCTTGGTATCATGTCAAACGCTTTTTCTAGGTCTATAAAACCTAAGTATGTGTTTTTATTATTTGCTATTCTTTTTTCTGTGATTTGCTTTATTGTAAAAATGTTGTCTTGAGTAGATCTTTCTTTCCTGAAGCCACATTGTGAATCTTCTAGCGTTTCCTCTATTTTTGCTATTATTCTCTTGTTGATTGTTTTTTCTAGTATTTTCATTCCGATACTTATTAGTGTTATACCTCTATAGTTTGAGCATTTTGTTCTATCCCCTTTCTTGTATATCGGTACAATTAATGCTGTTTGCCAGTCTATTGGTATTGTATTTGTCTCCCATATTTTGTTCAGTAATTTTAGTAGTTTGTCTTTTCCTTTCTTTTCCAAATTCTTTACCATTTCTGCTGTAATTTGATCTTGTCTTGATGCTTTCCCTATTTTTAGTTCACTTATTGTTTCTAGTAGTTCTTGTTCGCTGATATTTTCCTTAAGTATTTCTGTGTTGTTCTTCTCAGTGTTTCTTTTAATTTGTTCATTGCCATTATTTGTATTTAGTAGGTCTTCAAAATATTTTTTCCATCTTTCTATTATTTCTTCACTTTCCTTCAGCATTCCTCTCTGCTTGTCTTGTATGTATCTCGCTTCTTCTCTTTTTCCTTTCTTGGCTCCCTTTAATATTTTATAGAACACCTTCTGGTTTTCCCTTGCGTTTTTCTCTATTGTCTCACCAAACTTATCCCATTCTTTAGTTTTTGCTATTCTGGTCTCTTCATTTACTATTTTAATTTTTATTTTGTATCTTTCGTAGTTGTTACTGTTTCTGTTATTTAGGAATCTTTGCCATGCTTCTTTCTTATCTTTTACTTTCTCTCTGATGTTTTCCGTCCACCATGCTGTCTGTTTTTTCTTATTTGTACTTTTTATCCTACCACATGTCTCTTGTGCTGCTTCAAGCATGTTTCTTTTTAGGTCATTCCACATTACTTCTACTTTTTCTGTTTCGTTAACTTCTTCTGTTTTGGCCTCTACTCTCTCTTTATACTGCATTGCAGTTTCGTTCTCTCTTAATTTGTATGCTCTTATCTTGCTGTAGTTTATTGTTATGGTTGGCTGCTGTATTTTTCTGACACTGTTTAGATATTTTTCCTTAATTGTGGTCAATACTAGATAGTAATCGGTTCCTATTTCATAGCTTCTCTTTACTTTTGTGTCTATTATTTTGTTTCTGTTTCTCTGTTCTGCTATTATATAGTCTATTATGGATTTTTCTTTTCTACTAATAACTTCCCTGGTATCCCATGTGTATTTCCTTATGGTTAAATAGTGTATTCGTTATTATTAAATTATTCATTCTGCAGTAATCTAACAATTTTTTCCCATTTTCGTTTATTGTATCTTCCCTATATTTTCCTCTCATCATTTCATTCCTTTTTACTTCCTTTCCAATTCTGCTGTTAAAGTCTTGTGCTATGTATATGTCTCCTGTAGCGTTTTCGGTTGTTTCGTTGAGCTATTCCCAAAACGCTTCTTTGTTGCTCGCCTTATCATCTTTATTTGGTCCGTATACTATAATTATTGTTCTGCTTCTGTTGTTATCTTTTAGGGTTACGGTTAAAATCCTTGGTGATATTTCTTGCCATGTTTCTATTTGTTGTTCTATATCTCTGTGTATTATACGTCTTACCCCTTTGGCTGCTCGCTTATCCTTGTCTGCCCTGCTGTATATTATTTTGTGCTTGTTATTGGTTGTAAACATTCCTTTTCCTTTTCTTTTTGTCTCGGTTATTGCTAATATTTCTACTTTCATTTTTTCAAACTCTTTTTCCAGCTCATATTTTGTTTTTATCATTTGTATTATTTTTATTACTTATTGTATCACCTTCCGTATCTTCTATCTGTGCATTATTTACATTTCTTTTATTTACATTATTCTGTTTTGTATTACTTTCCTCTAGTTTTAGTTTTTTGAACTTGGAACTAGTTTTTCTTGTTCTTCGTCCCATCTGTACCATTTTTCATTGACGCTGATCTTTTTGTATCCTATTTTTACTCTTTTACCGTTCTGTTCTTCCATCTTTGCTATCTTCCTTATCTCATATCGTATTTCTCTCTCTTTAATGGTCATATCATCTTCTATGTATATTTGTAGCCCTTTTAGCTTGTTTTTATTTGTCATTATTTTCATTTTATCCTCAAATGTTTCCATTTCTATGATGTTTATGGTGGTTTCGTCTTTTTGTTTTATCTGTCTGACCATTTTTACTTGGACCTCGACTTTCAACTTTTTTTGTATGAATTTTCTTGCTTCTTCTTTTATATTTCCATTTTTATCCCAGCTTACTCCTTTTATTGTAATATTTTTCTTTTTCTCTCTTTTCTCTATCTGTTCCATTTTCATTTCTAGCTGTTTCATCTTCCTATTCAAATTCTTTCTCTCAACTTCCCACTCTTCTGATTGCTTTTTCATTTCCTCTCTTAATAATTTGTTTTCATTTGTATTTGTTTCTACTTTTTCTATTAATGAAAAAATTAATTAATCATTTTTTCGAGTTTTTCCATTTCTTCTACTTCCTTATCTCTCTGTTTGTACAGTTTCTGTGTCTTTAATGTTTTGTTTTGATCTACTATCTCTGTACTGCTGTCTAAATCTGCTATCTTTCTTTTATCTGCCATTCATTTACTTATTCTTATATTATTTCTTTTTAGATTATTCACGTTATATATTGTATTTTGCAATATTTTACTTAATTGGTTTTTAGTCCGGCACTGTGCTTTTACGCTTTACTACTTTACACTTACTTCTGCTCTTAATTACTTCTGATTTTTATGCTTATTTTCTCACTACTTCTTTCTACTTTCACTACTTCCCACTGCTTCAGCGTTATTCCACCTGCCTATGCCTATTCAATAGATTTAATATGCGAGGCAAAATAAAAAAAAAATTAAAAAAAAAAAAATGCTAAGTAAATAGGTAAATGAAATTTTACCGGAAGAGTTGTTACGGTCAGATATAATTAAATTTTTTAACTTAAAAATATAAAAATTATTTGGTTGCATAGAATAAAAGATTTAAATTTAATATTTAAAACATTACACGTACGTACGTAAGCAACGCACAATTAGTGGAGTTATTTTGATGGGTAATCAATTAATACAATAACAATATTAAAATTCGGCGTAAATTACTGTTCTCGATAGGTATGTGAATATCGATTTTCTTTTCAAAATAAATCCACAATTAAATAATAATAAATAATCAAATAAAAAAACCAACAAAAAAAACGCAAGTTCTTTTAATCTATTTATTAGAATTAATCGTTCTACCGTTATACGGACATTTGCAAGGATTTGCAGGAAGTGCCGCTGTTAGCAATTAATTGACATACTAAAAAGGCGCGTTCTCGTAATTTGTTGAATATAAAATCATATTACGAAGAACTCACAGATAAGTTTATAATATAACTACATTATTAGCGTTACAATTTATTTTATTGTGGTAGTTTAATTATACTTATTCATCAACGATTGCTGATGTATATTTTAATTTGTTATCAGTGCTTAATCGTCTTCTTATTATGTCTATTGCCATTTTACATGTGGCGCTTTAGAAAATTAATTTCCTTAGTCTCTATTGGAGTAACGAGTGCATAAATTGGTAACTAAAATAAAGTGTCACAAAGTGAGGAAGCAACAACATTTTAACAGAGAGATCTTCCGATAAATCATCATTTTTTACCAATAACGTATCTCAACTTTGCAGATATTGCAATTTACAATTCCCAATTAAAAACAATATTTTAAAAAAGTGAGATTATTGGGAAAAAAATAAATTGAAAGAAATTGACGTCAAAGTCCAGATTTAACAATCATTTACTTGTGGAGTCGATTTAAACTGTTATCTACTCAGAAGAATTATAATACCAATCTGTTAAAAATAAAAAGAATTGTTAATGCAACAAATTATTTCATTACTAATTGCCTTGAAAAAGCAATTATGTTTGTATTATATACTATAAATAGCTTATAACACTTCGGTATCTAAGGGTAAAAATATTATATAAATATACAATATTTTCATCTTTGAATACTATCTTGGGTTCCAGGTATATAATACAAACATAAGTAGTTGGTAATTAAATAATCTGCCGAGATAATTTAAGCCCATGTCGTAAAGACATCTATGGGCATACTATATAAGCTGCTTAAGGCACAACAAAACAATTGACTGTCAACTACCTAGATAATCAGACCAAGCTCGTTGCTCAATTATATCCGTGATGGCAGTGCTCCTCCCACTTCATCTTACAGCGTGCCACTGTTGATTGACAATGTAATATGCCAATCAACGGCGCAACACTGTATATTTATATTTATGCATGTAGTATGTATATAGAACTCGAGAGCAGATTCTCTAGTTGGATTAGCAAATAATTAATATTGCTGATTGATATATAATAATTAAATATGAATAATGCTTTTATTCATAAAATAATACAGACGAATTTTACTGTAAAGCTAACAAATAGGATAATAAACTAATTATTAATGAAAGTGTTTTATTTTATATCAATGCTTTTATAAATTTGATCATAAGTAAATTTTTTATTCGTTTAGCAAAATGCGTGTATTTATTAGATATATTAAAACTTAATTATGCAGCAAGCAATTATAATTATATTCAATTTCTATGCAATAAAAGAGATATAAACTGACTTTCTTAGTACACAAAAAAATACTTTAATGTGAAATTACCTGAAAAACATAATTAATAACCAAAACTATATAATTAAGTCTAGCTTAAGATAATACAATTAAACAATAAAAACCTTTTTTTGAAATTATTTATTTATTCATATTTTGAGTCAAAAGTTTTCTTTCTAGAAAAACATTTAATTTACAAAATCCAGTTTAAAAGATTTCAAAATTTACACCAAGCAGTTATTGACCATCCTCTTCAGTATTTTTGCAAGACAGCTTGTAAGTGAGATTTGTCTGTTGCTAGACGGGTTATTGGAATCCTTGCGTGTTTTTAAAAGAATTGCAATAATTGACTATTTTCAAGTTGTTGGGTAAACAATTTCATATCAAAATGTATGTTTTAAGTAATCTTGCTCTCATAGCATGAAGCAGATGCTGAATTATCTAGTATAAGATATCATCTGGTCCTGGAGCGAACGAAGTTCCCGTACTACTCATTGCACTTTCTAACGCCTTTATATACAATAAAAAGTTGTAAGACAAGGATTCCCGAGATAGGAATTCTAGAGATGTTTCTAAACTTGCTTTTGTACAAAGAAATAATTTAGACTGCGGTTAGCAGCTTAAAATTGTGCTGCATCTGTTAACGTAGTGTTTCTTTTTTTATATTGTTACTTTGATTTTGTGATTTCATCAAGGAATTGTTAGGCCGGCAAGTTTACCGCTAGTTTTGAAATAAACTTGTTTGCTGCTTGTGTAATGATTGCGTAAATTTGTTGACGACAGACTTGATGTTTGCGCTCTTCAGTAAAGGTGGCGTTAGGCTAGTGAAAATTGTCAAGTACTTTCCACTGAAGACTAAAAAAATTTTGCGCTAAACTACGTAAAACTTTCTATGTTAATAAGAATTGCATTGTTCTGATCTAAAAAGCTTTCAAACAACCCCGCGGATTTTTTTCTATTAACTTTAGAAAGGGAAATTGTTGCACCAAATTTTCTATATCTTCCAAAATCCAGTCGAACTCTGGAAGATACAGGTAGTACTCGGTCATTGCTATTGATAAATATAGTTGTATTGCTCCGGTTTGAAGTCTACTTCTTAGAAAAATTTTCCTAATTTTTTTTTATAAAAATATGCCATCTTTGCCTTTGGTAAAATAAATAACATAAATAACACCAAAGATGTAAAAAGTCTTTGGTGTCTAGACAAAGTTTAAAGTTTCTTCTTTTAAGTTTTTTTTTTAATTTAAAGTTTTTAATCTTTTTCTTGAAAATCTCAAAACTCTATTTAAGTTTCAACATTAAATGGTATTTGATTAATCTTTGGTTAAAGATTGATCTGTTTATTGTTTTTCAAGTTCGCTTCTTGAGATATTGTTATAATTGTTGATTATCTTACTCTGCAAAAGGATTTAAATATAATAAATGGTGTGTTTTTAACCACATGGATCTGAATATTAAAAAATGTTAGTATATATTATTTTCAAGAAGCAAAAATCTTGTTAATTTTAATTATACTTTAAACAGTACCGATTTAAAAAAAAGTCGACTCAATCCGTGACTTAGGACTCTTGTTTTGATTCCAAACAGTCATTCAATCTTCATCTAGATTTTGTTATTAATAAAGTTAACAAGATGCTCGGCTTCCTTAAAAGATCTACGGTTAATTTTAGTAACACACGGGTTCTTCTTATCTTGTACAATTCTCTGGTAAGATCACATCTAGAGTACTGTTGCGTAATATGGTCTCCGTTTTACCAAACTTTTATTGACAGATTGGAGTCAGTTCAAAATAAATTGTGAGTATTTATCTTTTGAAAATATCGGGATTTATTTAGGATTGTCTGCATTGGAAAAACAAAGAAATAAGATGTACAATAAATATTCATATTCCCCAACGTACGGTTAAGAATTGCCTTTTGCATATGTCTTATAGTAGGACTCACTCGGCACAGCTTACTGTCTCGTATTGCACGACACGGAAGAAAAGAAAGAAAGTAAAGAGAAGCCACAGAAGACGATATTTAATACGCGGCATCTAAAATACCAACCCGGTTGGCCAAGAAGGTCCTACAGCTTGCACATTATTAAACTGAGTCAAAAGTAGGAAATTTTAAAGTTGCAAGCAAGTATGTTTAATACCTGTGAGTAGACTTTGGCCGTAATAAAAATTTTGGCCACGGCATCGAGGCTATTATGTTAAAAGCAGGCAAGGCAACAAAATCTCTAAGCAAAGCTAATGCCCAATTTAGGCGGAGCCAGAACGGACAAACAAATGCCATGTACTTGGTGACCGATTCAATCTGTTTGTACTCGGCACCAGTGTAGTGCAAATACACAAAGACCGCCAGACAAAAAAAGCTAGAACAAGTGCAGAAACAGGTTGAGATACGCATTGCAAGCGCCTTAAGAACCGTGTCCACAAAGACAATACAAGTAGTAGCGATTCCTATCCACCTGCTAGCGGAAGGAAGATTGTACAGTAGGGAGAAAAACAAAACGGCGTTTCGGAGCACAGCTAGACGTGAGACCCTCAGATAATGGAAACAGGAGTTGAACGAGGAGGACCTTACCGGAAAATAAACAAAAACGCTTATCCCCAAGGTGGAACCAAGGCAAACTGAAAGCACGGCGTAGTGAAGTACTTCCTAACCTAATTCCTCGCAAGCATAGGTGTTTTGGATTCTATTTAAAGAGGATTGCCATTGCGGATAACTGTATTTACTGCGGGGTGGTGGACACGCCTTAACACACCATCTTCCAGTGCCCGAGATAGGCTGAGGAGAGAGGCGCCATACTGAGCTCAGGACAAGGACTGACAAATACTGGGAACAGTGGAGAAGTGAGACACCATCGTCAAACAATTAAAGGCTATAATTCTAAAAAAAAAAAAGAAAGAAAGGAAGCTGCAAAAAAATGACTACATAAAAGAAAAGGGAATTTTTTTTTCTTGGCACTGTAATATTACGTGTCTTTGTTATGAGGTCTTTTTTGACTAACCCGTGTCTTTTCTTTAAACTGTGTTGTGGAGTCTTTTGAACAAAACTGTGATAAACTGTGATATATTTTTGAAACGAGTTGTGACATCTTAGATCAATGTAAACTGTTCTGTGTGTGTGTTTTGTGGGTTTTTAGACTATAACAAATACAGCACAGGACAGGTGACAGCAAAGCAATATTGTAAAGTAATCCCACTGTCATCCTGGGAGTGAGAAAAAGTTGTTTTAGTCAGTAGGCGTAGGAGCATTTTTAAACAGCACAACGTCTTTAGACGTTTTTTTTTCTCTTGCAAAAAAAAGTGAAGCCAACAACAACTAAGTTTTTGACAACAACCACTTGATAAGTCACAGACTCCAAAAACATCGGACGCTTGGATCCTATAAATTTTAAAGGAAAGTACGAAGCACCTTCATAACTATGTACAATAATTGTTTAGATGGTTACGACAAATACTGCATTGACAAAGCAGAAATTTCGCAAAAAAAAACAATTGAATCATGTAATTAGCAAACACCTGCACCTACGACAACCTTGTAGAAGAAAGCATCTAGTGTTACAAGTGCTTGATGGTGTTGCGTACAACGGCTATGTGGCTATTAACTTTTCAACAAGTTTATCAATATTAAAACTAAAGCTGTTTGTTGAGTCTGTTTTGACGTAGAATACCTTGCTGATGGGCGTTGTGATAGCTAACATTTTTTTAGCTTCATAATAAGGCAATTTACTTTTTGTTATTAATTCTTAAATTGCAATTTTTTTGTAAGCTGTGCAATTGCGTGATCTAGTAGAATGTTGATAAAATTAGCAGTGTTTTGCCACAGGTGCAAAGGTGATTTGTACAACGTGTTGCAGTGAGACCAAATCTCTGGCACTTAAAACAACGCATAGATGCCGGTTTTATAAATACATTATAAAAAGCTTTTTTTTATTTATGGAAAAAAAAAAGATGTAGAGTGTAAAAAGTTAAAATGTGATTGGGAGTCTCTAGTTTTTACACTGTCTCTGTTTATAAAAGTGCAACGTACTTCAAACACGCTTTTACTTTTTAGATTTTTCAAAATTTGTTTAGTCGATCAGTTTAAAAAGTCACAACAGTATACAAGGTTTTTGCTAGTTTAAGCAACTTGGGATTATTACACACACATTAAAATTGGCCAGTTTTGTTACTTTAAGCAACCTTGCTGATTGTGCTCTAGAAACTGTTTCTACAAATAAACCGTTTTTGAATTTTGTTTCGTTTTGCAAATAATAACATACAGTGCTTTAAGATTAAAAACTTTTTCATATTGCTTTTTTTCTAGTAACAAGCAAGATCCAGTAGCGTACTCAACTGCTATGACAGGAGTCTTGGGTTCAAGCTTTAAGCCCTGTATCTAGAGGGTCAGCCTTCTTTCGGATAAGAAAAAAAAATTAGTAGGTCTCGTGAACTGCCTTGATGTTACGTGCACGTTAAAGAACTCAATAATTTAGGTTAGAAATGCTGAATTTGCGGCAAAATTCCCAAATGTGGTAATCTTAACGTAAAATAAACCAACGTTAAATAATTAAATTTTTCATCGTCTTTCTGCTTGTGGCAGAAAAAGAAGTTGAAAGTTTATTTGTTGGTTTCTCAACTAAGAATTAAACTGAGACAGAGTAGCATTATTTATTAGTGCACCAACTTTCAAACAACTAATATTTATTATAAAACCTTTGTCATAATCAACTGGCAGCACGAACTCAAGGCATGTTTGATTTTGTGACATTATAAGAGGGGTTTTGTTTTTAACATACCGTTAGGTTGAGAAAAATTAAGAATAAAAGATAGATGTACTTACTATAAATGCTTTTAATATTTTTAAATAAATAGTTAATAGTTTTAAAATTATAAAAAAAATTAAATATGTAACTTTTTTATGTTTTTTAAGTTTGTTTTAATTGCAGTTTTTTTTTTAATATAAATAATTATTTATTAGATGCATTAAGTTTCAGGTTTGTAACTTGTAGTTGATCAATATTTTTTATGTTTTTTTGTCATCTGTTTCAGGATTCTCAGCATCTGCATCTAGATTTCCTGTCTACAAGTAATATAAAGCCTATCTACTAGCGTTGTCTTCTCTTCATCCAATGCAAAACAAGGTTAGCTGGTCTTACAAACAATCATTTTCTACATTTACTCTTTTCAAAAAAAAATTATTTAGCATGTAGTAAAACGCTATTGTCAAAAGGTTATAGAAAACTTTGCAGTTTAATAAAAACCGAAAAATTTTAAAACAACTTCTTTCTGAGTGTATGCAGTTTGTGTAAACTATTTAATTAAAAAATGATTGGTAACATATTGCGCGTACTCAAATAAGCCAAAGTGTGTACGTCTTGCTTAGACTCAAGCTAGCAACTATCCGAGGTTGCATCAGCAAGACAGATGCATTTATTGTAGCAAATAAACAAAAAATATGTTAGCGTTGCTCTTTTCCCAACATTTCCTCACTTAATAGTACTCTACAAATCAACTCGACTGTAAACTAAAGTCAGTCCCTTAACAAATTATCAAATTTTTGGTTTAATTTCTAGAAAAGCAACAAAATTTTTGATTTGCAGAATTCTTTTGCGACTGTATAGCCACTCACTAATCTCTTGCTAATCATTACACAAAATACGATAATTGACAAGATTGAAGTGGTGCTGTGACTGAACTAAATCTATCAAACCATATTTTTTAAGCTGTTCCGATACACTTAAAATAAATTAGTGAGATATTTTGCTAATTTTTCAGTAGACATGTCTTATATTGGTAATACCATAGTATAAACTAAGTAAAAATCTTACCGTAGCAAAAATATAAAATAAAAATTTTCTAGCCACAGTACACTTACTGTAAATGGTTCTAATATTTTTGAATAAATAGTAAATGCTTTTAAAATTATGAAAATTCAAAATATATAATTTATTTAAATAGCTTATCAATTTGTGTTAAATGCAGTTTTATCTTTTCTTAATTTATAAAAAAGTTCCATTAAACCTGGCTGACCAGACATACTCTTGTTTAGTATCGTATAGTCTTTTGGAAATTAGAATACTCTTTACTCTTTTTAATAAAAAAAAAAACAAAAAACATACTTTTTTTTAATTGAGTGAGAAAAAATATTTTACCATCAACTTGTTAAATTTTACAGCAAAAATTGTTAATCCAAGTTTTAAATTTTAAATCCAACTTTTAAAACTGTAAACTTGGCCTTAAAAATTTATGTTTTGTCATATTAGCCAAACTGTTAATCCGGCGTTAAATAGTGTAAAAATACAATTTCAAAAATCTGGCTAAAAACACAAAAATTAAAAAATTAAAAATAAAAAGTAACTACTTTATTGGTAAAATTTTAATATAATCTCAAAAATCCAGCCGTTAAAGACAAAAACACAAATATAATTTAACTAAATATACAAAATATCAAAAAATTGTCAGAAAATACTAAAATACATTAAAGGTTGAAAATGATCAAAATATTGGCAAAAAACATTAAAATTTGACCATCAACGGTTAAAATGAGCAAAATTCTACTTATGAAATATCTAAAACAGCAAAATTCAACTATGATTTATCAAAATATTGTTACTGTTAAAAATTGCAAGAATTTATATATAAAATGACAAAATAGCAAATTACGACCACAAACTGCTAAAACGAGCAAAATTCTAAGATCTAAAAAATTGTAAAATCCGGCCACAAAGTATCAAAGTATTGTCAGGAAGCATCAAAGTTCGGTCATAAACGGTTGGAAAGTGCAAAATTAATAATGAATTGAATTAGCAAAATTCAGTCATAAACTGTTTAAAGTGCAAAATTTATTAAAAAAAGAAAAGTAACAACATGTAGCAATAATATATTAAAATATAGTTATAAAAAAGTATAAAAATATTGTCAAAAAGTACTAAATATACCATAAACAGTTCAAGAATGACAAAATTCTGTCATAAAATATCAAAATAATTTAAAAAAAATTCAAAATCCGGCATAAAACAGTTTAAAAGAACAAAATTCACATTCACATCTTAGATTAAGTATTTTTTACAGTTGGTCATATTTCATTGGTTATATTTTAACAGATGCTATTTAAGGTTTTGTAATTTTATTCGAATTAGGTTAATAAATAATATCATTTTTGACAGATCCTAAATTAATTTTTTTTTAAACAGTTGATCATCTTAGATTGTGAATTTTTGACAGCTGCTATTCAAGATAATATAATGGTAATTTTTGAAATGTTAGATTAATAAATGATTTTTAACAAATTACTTACTTGTTAAAGTACTTGTGAATTAGTTGCAAATAGTGCGACTCGGTGGTAAATTTTTTACCTCTTGCTAAAAATTTTCCAAAAACCTACTGTGTTAGATCTGGCGTTTTTTTCGTTTAAATTGGATTTTAATAATTTTTTAAATACTGACTTACAAGATGCAAGTAGACGCCATTATTAACTATATTAGCCAGTTGCTAGAGTGCAGGTTTTTCTAATTTAAAATTTTGAAAAACAACTTAAACTCTTTTTTTCTTGTAAAAATCTGGTCACTCTAATTAAACGCGTTAAGTATCAAATTTGTAACATGTAGTTGATTAATTATTTTGATATTTTGTTTTTTTTTTAGATTCTTTATTAATACTCAGAATCATCTGCATCTAGATTTCCCGTCTAGAAACAATATAGAGCCAACTTACTACCGTTAAGGGGTCCTGTTTTCATCTAATTTGTCTCTGGTAAGTGTTCTAACGTTTGAAACTTATAAAATATTTTAATAAATATCAAATTTATTACATTAGCAAGCAAAAATAGAGGTCACTTTAAACTTATTACTTAGTTTTGTAATTTTTTGTTTTAACGTTATTTTAGCAAATTGTAAACAATTGTACTGTATTTTGCACTTTAAATTAAAAATTCAATGTCTAATTATTAAGCATATTTATTGGTTTTATTGCGTATTTTGAAAATATCACAAAATTACAGTTCAGACAAAGTTTGAATTTTTGTTCATAGGACTAATATGGAACAAAAAATATAAAAAAAAAACTTATTACTAACAACGAGTAGTACCCCCTTTTGCATTAATGACTGCTTAAAGTCAACAAAGAACACTTTAAATTAAATGAAAGATCACATTTTAGTTGATAGTTTTCCATTCCTGCAATAACAACTGTCTTAGCTTCTGAGCAGTTTTTGGAGCGGGTGTATTTTTTCAGATACGCGGTTCCAACTCATTCCAGACATGTTTTATGAGATTTATGTCCAGGCTAAAAACTGGCCAATCAAACCGCAAAATTTCCAATTTATCCAGATAATCTCTGACAACTCTGGCTACGTAAGGTCTAGCATTATCTTGCATAAAAATGCCACGCTCGCCCATAGGTGTCATGAAGGGCATAACATGATTTTTGAAAACCTTTAAAATGTATTTGTGAGCAAACCATTTTCTATAAAGATCAATTTTGTGCGTGCTTTGGTAGAAAAATCCTACCCAAACGATAACCGAAGCACCGTCAAATGGAAGGCGATCATCAATAAAAGCTGAAGCGTATCTTTCTCCGCGTTTTCTTTACACTTTAAGACGTCCATTTGATCTATTAAGGCAAAAGCGCAATTAATCTAAAAACACTACCCTGCTTCAGTCCTCATTATTTTATGCCCGGTGATTTTGGTCAAAAGCCAATCTTGCAACACGATGTCGACGTTGTAAAGGTAGACCTGTAGCCATCTTTTTACAAAACAATCCTGCACACCCAAAGCCTAAAGGTTCATTCACTAACATTTACATTTATAACTTAATGAAGTTAATTTCGTAAATAAATTTTGAAAACTGTTCTATTTCACAAACTTGTAGACACCAAAAAACGGTCATTTCTGTTTATGATAACTTTTTTTGCCCGAATCCAAATCTTCTGGTTATCAGGCCAGTATCCAAGTAACACTGATACACTTTTTATACAGCACAAAGGCATTTACCAACAATCATTGCAGTTTTCGTTTTCCTTGCCCATCTTTAATTGACGCTATAATTCTTGTCACAACAATAGGGTCTAAAGTCATTATGACCTGTTAAGTTTAGTACACCGCGTGAATAACAAGTTTTGCAGAGAAAAATCAACACTAAGTAAAAAAAACACAACAAAATGTAGGTTTTCAATTAGAGCTGTTTTATAATAGTCTGTAACACGGTGATAATAACTGACAGATAAATAGCATTTGTCAGAAAATAAATTATTAAACGCTTATTGTGCTTTACAATTTGCAAACATAAAGCTAAAACAAAAAACTCCAAAAATAAATCATAATGTTAAACTGACCTCTTTTTGCACGTCGGTGTGGTTTATAACTTTAAAAAAAAATAGTTTATGTTACAAGATAAAAGATTTATTTTTGTGGTTATATTAGATTTTGTTGTGAATTTTTTCAATCATTATATACTAGAATTTAATGTTTTGTCTGATATTTTCCAGAATGGTAATGAATACTATTTAAAATATTTAAAAAGATTATTAAAGAATATAATATAATTAAAAAAAAAATTAGTATTATCAATTCTTTATCTCTGATCGCTCATCGCTCATTGCCGATTGCATATCATCGATCGCTCATCGCCCATTGATCATCGCCCACCGTCTATCGCTCATTGCCTATTGTTCATCGCTCATCGCTCATCGCTCATCGCTCATCGCTCATCGCTCATCGCTCATCGCTCATCGCTCATCGCTCATCGCTCATCGCTCATCGCTCATCGCTCATCGCTCATCGCTCATCGCTCATCGCTCATCGCTCATCGCTCATCGCTCATCGCTCATCGCTCATCGCTCATCGCTCATCGCTCATCGCTCATCGCTCATCGCTCATCGCTCATCGCTCATCGCTCATCGCTCATCGCTCATCGCTCATCGCTCATCGCTCATCGCTCATCGCTCATCGCTCATCGCTCATCGCTCATCGCTCATCGCTCATCGCTCATCGCTCATCGCTCATCGCTCATTGCTCATTGCTCATTGGCCATTGCTCACTGTCAATGTCAATTCTATAGTACAGTTGATTATTTAACAAGGTTTATTAACAATTAAATTAAAAATAAAATAAAATATATAATAAATAAACAATTACATAAAATTATTATGCCAATCAAAGAACTAATTAAAAATTATTATAATGTTATTTTTATATTCAGTTTCCTAATTTTGACGCATTTTATTAAAAAAATGTGTAGCTGCTTATTTCAGACTTTTTTTCATAATTTGTTAATCTATTTATATCTATTTAACGTGTTATATATCCGATACATTTTATTTAAAATTGTTTACTGTTTATGTTTATTATTAGAATAATTAATTTTGTAGTGTAGTAAACTAACTCCATATTTTGTAAACCCACAATGTCAATTCATTTAACTGATCGTGTTTTTAACTAATTGATGTTTATTATTTACTAATATGGATCATAAAATAAGATGTCATTAATATATATATATATATATAATAAACAATAAATACACTAATACTAACACTTCCGGTAAATTTAGAAAGTCATATTTCTTATTGTTAATTTTTACTAAATGATTTCTACATTTCAGTAAACCAATCAGAAATTACACCACGTACACCAATTTATTCTGTTTGAGTTCAAAAAGTTATATCTTTTGTCTTATACCTGCATATTTACCACCATTATTTAAAAAGTTATTAAACTCTAAAGTTTAGATTAAATCTTAGAACTGACGCAATAAATTTTCTTGATTTTTTACGGAAGACAAAAATTTATAGCAGTTGAAAATTTTAGATTGATTTTGCTTTTGAAATATAAGCATTTTCAAAATAAGATTTTTCAGAAAAAGTTACGACCATTAGCGACGGATGCACAACTATTTTTACATATATACCAGAACCTAAGTTTTTTTGTAGGTCTTTTTAAGACAACCTTGGTATTTTTAACAAAAGGAAGTAGCGCAATAAATCAAATTGTTTATAAAAGCAATCATTTTTGTTCTAAAAAGTATCAAAATATTCTAGTAGCATCACATAAATTTTTTTGAAAAAATATAAAATCAATTCACTACCTCAAAGTCAAAACATAAAGTTTTCAATTGTTATGTATTCAATCAAATTTGCAATTGTAACAACTCTCTACTAAACTAAAGCCTACATTTTTTTTATAAGATTTTTTAAAGCTACCTTTGTATTTTTACAAAAGACAAACTATAAAACTAGTCCGGGCAGCATCAAGATTATTTAATTTTTGAAAAAAATGCAAAATCAAGACCACAATCAAAAACTCATTTTAAGTAAAAAAATAATATCAATTGATCAAAAACACTTAACTTTCTTCATAAAGTTAACCCTAAGACATTTTTGAGTAACAAAGTTGTTGTAGCGATTTAAAAGTGGCACTTAGAGGTAGGTTTTAAGAGTGCATTACTGGAAAAACCAAAACAGAAAAAAGTGTTTAGTCATAAATAAAAGATTTATTTATCTCTACAAATTTTTATTCTAAGAATTTTAGAGATTTGTACAAATAAACCAGTAACAATTCGTTCATTTGATAAAAAAAATGCTTTACTCATGCAAACTAGTAGTAATGGTGTGTTGTTGTTTACTTGTTAGTGAGTAATATAAAAGGTAAGTAGATAATAGTTTTTCAATTTTGTTGAGTTTCTCAAAAAGAATTAAAATTTATTATTTATAAACAAAAAACACATTATTAGCCATTAGTAAAACTTAATCGGTTATTTGTGTTTAAACATTTTTACGGCCGTGATGCAGGGCTTGTTTTCTAGCAACAAACAATTATTTAGCCAAAGTTACTGGCACCAAAAACTTTATTTTTATAAGTGCTCTAAGATATTGAAAAATTCTTCTTAAGTTTTTTTTTAAATTGCAATACGCAAAAATACAAAACCCGTAGGTATGTGAACTACCGCGTTTCAGTAAATGATGTATTTTAGATCAAAATTATTTTAAGAGCCAATACTGCAATCACCATTCAACGTTAGGTTAGTTTTGTGGTACTAATATTTAGTTCATCCGCAAATTTAAAATTCTAAGAAAGGACATATTTGGTGTTCATGTTTTCTCTAATGCTGTTGTTATGATAAATTTGTTGTCCTTAAATTGTTAATTTGTAAATCAATTCATCTACATGTTATGCATGGACTGAGTCTAATGTGTAAAGAGCTTAGTTTACCATGGATTGTAGAGCAAGTGGCATTAATCTACGAATCAAACTTAACTTATAATACGAGTAAATTAGCAAAATAAGGCATAGTCTGTTTAACAAACTAATTTAATCAACCAAACATTGACTTAGTTTATATCTTAAAAGTTATTTTTTATTGTTGTATACAGAGTGTAGATTAATTGACTGGCAAACGCCAAGTAACTTTGTAAACCGTGCAAAAAAAAAACGAAAATATTAATTCTAAAATTTTTAGTAAAATTTAAATTATAACGTAGGAATGCTTTGAATGAATATGCAAATTACGCCGGCGATGCTTGAGAATGTCATAAATTCGATATCAAAAAAGTGTTTAGAAGTAAACGGTTTGAACATTTGTAGATTATAATAAATAATAACATTTGATGTGTGAATTAAGTTGCCTACATTATAGGTTTGAATTTAGAAATAAAAATGTTGTTACGTTGCCAAGCGTAACAAAACTTTGAAGATTTCGAAAGGCCAAACGAAGAGTTTTTCAGTATTTTGGAATTAAAATGATTGTTTTTTTTGGCAAGGTCTACAAAGTTACCCGTTTGTCCACCAAATAATTTACACCCTGTATAAACAAAAGTAAATTCTCTTTGTTAGCATTTTAAAATTAGAAAACGCCGTATCTTTTTTTTAACTGACATTACAGTAATCAGATTGTTTTATTCTAGTAGATTAAGATAATAATCTTAAACATTTATTTGCTGACTAACAAGATCTTTATCTACACGTAAAAGACGTACACAATTTAGACCGTTTGTTATAATAGCATATATCTTCAAATAAATCATTCTAATTAAACTATTTTTGTAATAGGCATATACCGTTCTTCAAATAAAACAACTCTAAACTTTTTTCATACTTTTTCTGTTTTGATAACCTTCTTTAAAGTAGTTATAAAAAAGTTTTAAAAAAATATAAGGAAATTTTAACGCATATAATACTAAATGGTTAAGTTATCTTCTACAACACTATCTAAACAAAAAAATATAAATTATGCTTATTCAGCAACCAAATTAATTTTTTTGTTAAAACATCTTGGTAAATCAAGATTATTAGATTTGTATCTTTCATTTTTTTTATAGATTACAACAACTTTTGTTCAAGCTGCCTTAGGAAACTCCAATCATTTACTAACTATTTTTTTTATTAAACTATCTCTTCCTATTACAAGTAAATCTAAACCGCGCCTAATCATTATTCAAAATTAAACAAGTAAAAATAGAACTTTTCTATAATATTGATGTAAATACTTATTGCTTAAATTGTAAGAATCCACATATTGCAGCCAACATTTTTACAAAAACCATTCAAAAAGTTATCAAAAAGTTTTTTTTCCGTTTTATGTTATTAAACCAAAACAAAAGTACTTGTATTCAATTTAAACAAAACAAGCAAACAGAAAGCATTTAACAAATTCATCAGTAAGCGTTTCAATTAAATTAATAAAATAAAATAAAATCTCATATACAATCCAAAAAAATAGGATTGACAGAAACAATGACAAAAAAAATTTCGGATTGACATAAATAACAAAAAATGTTATAGAAAAATAAATTCTTTTAAAAGTAGTTCAATATCTGCAATATCAATTTTTTTGGCTTGCCATAAACAACAAAATATTTTATAAAAAAACAAATTTTTTAGATAGTAATTCAAAATTTGATTGAAGTCTATCATTTACTCTACATATCGATACTTTTGTAGTTGTTAATGCTTATCAGTTTTTAAGGTTCGTGAAGCGTAGCTCTAAAGAGTTTTGTAACCATTGTACTCTAATTATCTTTTACAATGCTTTAGTATGTTTCCACCTAACGTATTTCTCAAATGTGTAGTCCCCATATCCCGCCGTCAATAAAAAAAAAATAATTAGATTCAAAATAGTTTGTTTGTTTTTTGGCTTATAAATTGCTGGCAGCCACACGGAACTGCTCTCTACATGACCAGTCTTGAAAAAAACCTATTTTGTAATGGTTTTCGTTAACTTATAAATAAATAAATAAATAAAAAACCTGCAATACATTTTCTTTGAAATAATCAAAACAATTTATATACTTATAAAAAAAGCAAAAGTGTAAATGTTTAACTTATATCAAATAAAAAAAAAGACCAATTGCATTAATGTCCAAAACTGTCAATTACTTAGAACAAAATATTTTCATCTTAATAACTCAGTATGGGCTTCAATTAGAACATTTGACAACCAATATTCTGATATATTAGTTACAAATAGAATTTTACTTTAAACAAACATGGAATAAATCTTGTAGTCGCTCTAGACATTTCCAAATCACTTGATAGAGTAAGGCATCTTAATATTATTAACAAGTTTCATCGTTTTGATCACAAACCTGTAAGTAAGTCTTTCTAGACAACAAAAAAATTAAGTTAGAATTGATAGTTTTAACTCTAACGCCAAAATTATAAAAGCAGATATTCTTCAAGTTCAGAAATTTCCTACAATAACTAAATCTTATTCATAGTGTTGCAGATAGGCAACCCTATCTGCAACACTATGAACCTTTAATACTTTTTAAAAACCATATTAACAAAAATGACAGAACGTCTTGTAATTTCTAAGTTAGAATCTGTAGCATCAATAATCAAAAAACAAGCACACTAAAGCACAATCAAGTATTTTGACGTGTTAGAAGATAAATTTAATGACATTTTATAAACAAATCTCAACATGTTTGTAGCACAATTACATAGTGTATCGATAAATGTAAGTTTCTGGTCAAACATTACACCTAAATTTTTTATCTGATTTACTTGTTTAAGTTCCAATTTGACAAATTTATAATCTTAGGTTATATGCCTATAATTTTGGACAAAACTGATCAAAAAACATTTTTGTGCATTAAATAATAAACTATTATTGACACACTAGTTATTAATAAAGTTAGGGTTATTCTGTAAAAAATTACAATCTTTAAGAGATGATGTTTTTATAATTTTTAAGATTGTCAGCAAATAAAAGAAATATCTTGATAACCAGCAAACCACAGTGTTATAAAAACCAAGTCCATAAAGTTTAGCAATCAAAACACAAAATGCCTTAAAAAATCAGTGTCAAATTGCAACTTTGTTTTAAAGGCATTTTACAAACCGTTTTCATAGCAGAGCAGATTTGTCAACCTCCCCTTACAAAAACTATGTTGTTCTTTTACTACAATATTTTTGGACATCCATTGTATTTGACTAGTAATTATTTTATCAAATAATTCAGGTATAGCAAATTAGATACAAACACTTCTATAATTTTTAATGTTTACTTTGTTTCCATTCATAAAAAAATTTTGCTTTATTCAAAAACACATTAAAAAGAAAACACTATAATTACTCGTCCGCTGCATGGTAGTTAGGAAACTATTTAATCACCTTCAATGTTAGGCTAAAAAGACATACTCATTTTTAGTAACATACATTTTTTAAAGTTAGAATACTTTTTACTTTTTACAATTCATAACATCAAAAGATATTCTTAAAAAAAAAAACTGTTCCTCTTAAAGTTTTTTTTTAATAGCACACAGCGATAGGAGCTACATTAAAACATGTTATTAGGTAAAAGAAGCGCAATTGAATTTAATTTTGAATTCTAAATTTTTTTCAAATTTTTGACTTATAATCATGATTTTAACAAAAATTAAAAAAAAATCTTTATTTGATTTATGACATAAGTACGGTTAGAAATAGATCCATATATGCTGTTTAAAAAAAAATAGACAATTTAATTGTCTATAGTTTTTATATTTTATTATTTCTTTTGATATAAACTTTTAAGAGAGATATTATTTAAAGGTGCAATCCGGCATTTAAAATAATAAATTTAATTGTCAAACGGTTAATTTTATTTTAAAAAAATAATTTGACCTTTAAAAAACTGTAAATTCAACTTTTGAAACTGAAATTTTTTTATCAACAAGTAAAATTTTATTAAAAATGAAATCAAGTTTTTTAAACTAAAAAATTTAGCAACCAATGTGTTAAACTTACTACCAAACTGTAAAGTCGGCTTTCTAACTTTAAATTTAACTTTTAAAAGTTTAATCCGTTCTGTAAACTGCTAAGTTGTTAATCCAGCTTTTTATTGTCAAACTAATAATCTGGTCAAAATATTAAAATATTATTATAAAATGTCAAATTTATTAAATTCAAGCTATAAATCAATCAAAATATTGATAGAAAAAACAAAATATACTGTTAAAAACGGTAAATACCATAAAAATTGTGCAAAAAACGATTTTTGTTTCAAATTTGCTTGTGAATCACGTATATCATGTAAAACTTATCTACTTAAAAAACAAGCAAAAACTTATTTTTTGCATAAAATTTGCTAAAAAAATATGTTTACATAAAATCGCCAACAAAACTAATATTAGCATTAAACTTAATAATAATATTAATAATAATAATAATAATAATAATAATAATACTTTATATGCGGTATAAACTTACCATTTACATCTACATTAAATATACATAATTATTGCTGTTATACAAAAATATATAAAAATAAAAATACAAAAAATAACGAATTCAAAAAATTGATCATATTAAAACAAAACATTAGTCAGTTGATTTCTAAACGTAGACTTAGAGACATAAAATAAATTAAAGTTAGTTGGTAAAGTATTTGCAAAACTACACATTTCACTCATCGGATTATTGAAACCATAATTAGTAGAATGAGTAGACTCAAAGAATAAGGAAGAGTACTAAGTAGCTCCGGACAATCAATCTCTGACATAATTAAATTATGCAAGAATGACAAATCGACCCTTTTTGGCAAAGCTTCAATTACGGTAGATTGTAGAGTGAGACAATAGCTGCTTTCCCATTACGTTCTGACAGACCCTGGTGCACGCCAGGGCAAGATTCACTGCGTTCCCGTTAAGTATACATAATTGGGGTAACTTGCACAAAGTCGGTCTTCTTCTTCTAGCCCAAACCTTACAAGCGGGGCGAGTTGCACTTGCTCATTTGACTAGCTGATTTAAAAATTACATCTGACAGCAGACGTTACTTGGGCAATTCCATTTCAAACGGACCAGAGCTGGGGGGGGGGGGGGGTGCGTTGAGAAACTTGCTTATGTATTTTTTTTTATAACTTATTAGTAGTCCTTTGATCGGTATATGAGGGTATAAAATTCATAAAAAAAAATTCTACTATTGTTTTAAGTATTTTTGACGTTTTTTGACTTAATCGCATTTTTTGTTTAAAAACCGCAATTTTAACTCAAAAAAATAAATTTACTAATGAAATCAATCAAAAATTTTCCGTAGAATCCAAATCTGGCGCCATTTTAAGTTTATACCCTGTCTATAAGCCGCAAAAGCCATAAAACATGTTTTTGTTCTCAGTGGGCTGGGCAAAAAGGAGCATTTTTAAATTTTTTTTTAACCGCTGTGTATTTGGGTTTTAAGCGTCTAAAACTCAAAAAAACTGCAAAAATAAGCCTATTTTTCAACATAAACTTTTACAAATGCACATTTAACAGTTTTCAGAGAAACTATACACTAAATATTATTAAAAAATTTAGTTTTGCAAACAATTCTACATAGAAAATAGTAAGTGTCGTGCTTATCTGGCAAAGAAAAATCCATCTAGAAAAAAAAATTTGTTTAAAATTTACTTAAATTTTTTTTTTTTAATTTTTTTTAAGATTATTTGGATTATATTTTTTTAAGTTGATTTCAGAAGTTTAACAAAGACATTTTTTGTCGCTTGAACCAATTTTTGGCCATTTTACTCTTTGTTTGATAGTTTTTGCGCCTGCGGCACAAATTTAGACTCGATCTATCGGCGCAAAAATTTAAAAATATTATTATTTTTGGCATTCAAACATAAATCTGCCTGTCGCTTGTTAAAATTTGTTAAAAAAAAGTTTTAAACCACACCCTAGTGTGTTTATAATATTTTTTGTAAATAAAAAAAAATAAATAATTTTTAACGCATTTTTTGCATAAAAATTTTGTAAACATTTTTTTCTAGGTGGACTTTTCTATAGACAATGAGTACAACACTGACAATTTTCTATGTAAAATTGTCCCCAGAATTCAAATTTTTAATAATATTTGGTGTATTGTTCCTCTGAGCGCGGCTAAACGTGCACTTGTAAGAGTTTATGTTGAAGAACAGGCCTACTTTGCAGATTTTTTGAGTTTTAGACGCTTAAAACCCAAATACACAGAACAAATTTATATTTTTTAATTAATTTACATCAAAATACGTCAACTATGGCGGTTAAAAAAAATTTAAAAAATGCTCCTTTTTGCACAGCCCACTAAGAACAAAAACATGGTTTTATGGATTTTGCGGCTTATAGACAGGGTATAAACTTGAAATGGCGCCAGATTTGGATTCTACAGAAAATTTCTGATTGATTTCATCAGTAAATTTATTTTTTTGAGTTAAAATTGCGGTTTTTAAACAAAAAATGTGATTAAGTTAAAAAACGTCAAAAAAACTTAAAAAAATCGTAAAATTTTTTTTTATAGGTTTTATACTCTCATATATCGATCAAAAGACTACTAATAAGTTATAGGAACTAAAAAAAAATACATAAGCAAGTTTCTCAACGCACCCCCCCCTAGCTCTGGTCCGTTTGAAATGGAATTGCCCACTTATAAAATACATATCAAGAACAGTCAACAAAAGAAATTACAAACAAAAATTAAATATTAATGACAAAGTAACAAATCAAATAATAATCACATAAATGTATGTGATTAGTAAATATTAAATAAAAATATTTTAGATTTGACATATTCACAAACGCTACAGAAACATGTTCTCATAAAGGTGCAAGACGCTCGAATAAAAGTTGCACTGGCGTGCGCTGGGGTAAGATGTCCTGGGTTAGTAACTCTCGTAATGAGAAAGCAGCTAATGTAACTGTAACTATAATTTACTAATAGTATATCCAGTTTATAGGACAATAAACGACAATTTTTTTTTTTAATTTGTTCAATATTAAGGTTATGAATATTATAAACAGGGCTCCAAACTGACTGAGCATACTCTGAATGCAAACGCACCAACGCACAATATAAACGTTTTATTGTACTGGGTGATAAATTCGTTGACAATCTATAAACAAATCCCAACATTTTTATAGCACGATTGCACATGATGTTAATATGTTCAACAAATGTAAGTTTATGATAAAAAATTATGCCTAAATTTTTTATTTGTGTAACTTTGTCTAATACTTTAGTGTCAATTACATAGTTATAAAAAAATTTACTCAATGTTTTATGAAAACATATTGAAAAACATTTATTAGCATTGAAGAACAATTTATTAATAAAACACCAATTATTTATAGAGACTGAGTCCAGTTGTAAAAGATAGCAGTCATAAAGAGAAAATATTCTTCTGTACATTTTTAAATCATTCGCAAATAACAGAAATGACAATAAATTAATATACTGTTGGAGATCATTAATGAAAAGCAAAAATATAATTGGTCTACAATGAGATCCTTGAGGAACACCTGATAAAACACGAATGAAATGTGATAAAAAATTAATAATTTTTACACACTGCGTGCAATTTTTTAAAAAGCTAAATAAACAGAAAAGCTTAGCAATCAAAATATTGTGGCTCACACGATCAAACGCCTTTGAAAAATCGGTATAGATAGAATCAACTTGTTCTTTAGATTCAAATGCATTTAAAATATCATATAATTAACAAAATAAAATAGTAAGTGTGGAACGCCCTTTACAAAATCCGTGTTGCTCTTCCACTGATAGTGCTTAATTCATGACATAGAAGTGTATTAGCAGTACATAAAACATATTTACAAACAGTAATATAAAATATATAAATTATACATTAAAAGTGTAGCATACTACTACAATGACATATATTCTCAAATGAATAGAATACTTTAGCCTGGAAAAAACTTTTTGCATTTGTTTTAAATTCTTTGAAATTTCGTGATTTTTTATTGTCTTTAGAAGTTGTTGAAAATTTTACACATGTTAAACAAGTAAAACTTTCCAAACGCTGATGATTTTGGTATAACAGGTCTTAAAATTAAATTATTTTTTGTGCTATGAGCATGAACATTGCTACTTTTGTGATACATTTTGATATTTTTGTAGCACAATAAAACACTTTTGTATAAATACAAATTTATTACAGTAAACATTTTGGTTTCTAAAAAAATTTTTTCTACATGAATCTCAATTTTTTAAGTTGTTTATAATGCAAATTGTTCTTTTTTGCAATAACAGAATTTCACTAAGGTAAATAGAATTTCCCCAAAATATTATGTTGTATCTTATAATTGACTCAAAGTATGCATGATACACCATAATCAATGTATTCCGATTAACTGAATATCTTAGTTGTCTAAGCATAAATATTGCAGAGTTTAATTTTGATTTTATATAATTGAAATGATATTACCAATTTAGAGAAGAATCAATAACAACACCTAATATTCTGCAGCTTTCAACTGAGTTTGAAACATTAGATTGTTTTCCACAAATAACTATTTGTGTTTTGTTGTTGTTAATAATTAATTTATTTGATATGCACCAGTTATTTATTTTGAAGATAGTTTATTTAATCTTTTCAAGCTGTAATTCACTTGATTCGGCGCTTATTGTAATGCTTATATCATCTGCATACAATGTGATGGGATATTGTGTTTGATTAGGTAAACTGTTATTATACACAAGAAAAAGTAACGGACCTAATATAGAGCCTTGCGGTACCCCTACATTTGTGATTATAGAATTAGATTTAAACGACTAGTTATTATTAAACATTTCTACAAATTGTGATCGATTTGATAAGTTTGGTTTTAAAAGTTGCAAAAAATGGCCTCGTATTCCAAGTCGCTCCAGCTTAAAATATAAGATTTAATGGTTTACCAAATCAAACTCTTTAGAAAGATTGTAGTTAACTTTTGCAGTATGTTTTAAAATATTTAAAATATTATATATATATTGTATAGTATATCATAAAGAGCGTTAGTTGTAGATTTTGATTTTCTAAAACCATGTTGATATTTTAATAAACATTTATTTTTTAAAAGAAACGATTCAAGTCTATTATAAATGGCTTTTTAAATATTTTAGAAATTGAATTTATTATGCAATTGGCTTATAGTTTTCTATGGCTTGTTTATCATATTTTTGTGTATAGGTAAAACTTTTAAAATTTTTATTACTGATGGAAATTCCGATATAGCAAAATAATAATTTATTACTACTGAGATGCTTTTGCACATTCATTGTAACTGACCAGTTACAATTTTATCAAACAATTTAGGGATAGCAGATTGAATGCATATACCTCTATAGTTAGTGATATTTTTTTTTTTGCTTCAGATTTAAACTAAGGCGTAATATAGCTTTGTTTCTATAATAGAGGAAATTCAGTTTTATTCAAAGAAGCGTTGAAAAATAAGTGCAATGACTTTGCAATAAAATAAATGCAGTTTTTTAATAGTAAAAAAGAAATGCCGTCGGGTCCAACGCTTAAATTACATATAAGGTTTTCAATTCCCTCAAGAACATCACACAAACTAATGAAAATTTTTGAATAAATTACATTAAGGTTAAAGTTAAACAATAGAGTTAGATGGGTTTGTTATTATAGACTGAAGAAAAAAAATTTGCAAAAATATTCAAAGTTGTTCCTGTAATAATAGGTTTGATTCTTATAATACATTGTGGCTGGAAAACAATTACTTTTGTTGGTCTCATTAACAAATCTACAAAAATGTTTTGTAATACTTTAAATTTTACTTTCAGTTTGTAAAATATATTGCTTGTATTGATGTGCATTAAGATTTTTGCATGTAGTACAAATAGATTAAAACTTATTATAGTCCGACAGTAGTTTTGAAGATTAATAACGTTTATGCACAGTTTTCTTGAGTTAAGTAAGTGATATCAATTTTTTGTTGAACCAAATAGGAAAATTGCTTTTACGCCACAGTTTTTTAGGGACAAAACAATCATTAACATAATTGATTACAGAATAAAATACATCAAACACATATCAGTTATAAAATAGTGCAGTCTAATCAAAATTCAACAAATAATTATTAATTGCGCTGTAGTTGGCAAGTTTAAAATCATTAAAAACATAATTACAATTTAAAATATCACTGGGAATATCACATTTTATAGTTGACAAGTACGCAGTATGGTATTGGCTTAAATTTAACAAAACATCTACAACTTCTATCACAGAAATATCACGATCGTTGGTAAAACATAAATATAAAAACACACTCTCACTATTAAAAATAGAAATGCATTGTACGCAGTTTAAAAACCCAAACAAATAAACAACTAAATGAGCAGGGTACTTATCAATACAAATTACTCCTGCAAGTAGATTGTAATCGCTCAATAAAACTAGTTTACAGCTTAGAAACTTGTCGCCATTAGATTCGACGGAATAACAATGATCAATATATTTATCACTAGTTGAATTGGGTGGTATATATACCGCACAAATTATATAAAACACAAGATTAAACTTAACAACTACAAACAAATGTTCAACATTAATAAACGTAGGGTAAAGTAATACAGATTTTAGGTGAGTTTTGATAGCAATTAAAACACCACCTCTGCCTTGTTTAGAGCTTGTTAAAACCAAGCAATCACACCTAAATAAATGATAGCCTTTTAAATTTAATTCAAAGTCACTGATGTCCGGAGAAAGCCAGGTTTCAGTAAAAACAATTACATGGTAGTCTAATACGGCTACAGCTAGCAAAAGTTTTTTGAAATTAGTTTTTAAACCGAGACATTCTGGTAATAAATAAAACAGCCGTTATTATTCCTGAAAATGGGTGTTGACAGGATTCAAGCTTCATAAATCCATTGGAGATAAAAACAGGAACATTTTGTGAACAACCATAACTCACAAATTTTTTGACAGCGGTGTTTGCTGGCCAAAAGTCTTTGCAAAGAATAGCTTGAGCATGGTAGGCAAGAACCAAAACTTTAAAGCTACTGTAACTTCCAGATTGTATAGCTAGTTCTGCAGCGTCAATTGAAATATCAGGGTATTTCAATTTAATGTAGTTTATAACATCGGATTTATTAGTTCTTTGTTTAAGATTTGAGACATGTACAGTCAGTCACAAAAGTCTACATACACCCCTCAAAAACCTTCAAAAATTTGTTAAATTTTATATAGAAAAACATTTGTTTATTAAAATATTTTATAGTACATTTTTCAACCTCAGTACATGTAATTTTCAAGAAAGTTTTGATTATTTGAAAACAAAACAATCCAAAAAAATTTACGCGCAACTGTCATACACTGTGGAGGCTCGGTATGGTTTAGAGAGCTATGGCAGCTTCTGGAGTTGGAAATCTAATTTTAATTGAAGGAATAATGGACCACAAATTATATTTAAAGATTTTGCAAGATAATTTGTAGACCTCCGTTGATCTTTTAAGATTAAAAAATTGATGGATTTTTTAGCAGGACAACAATCCAAAACGTACGGCACCTGTTGTTAAGAAATATTTGCTTTATAGAACGCTAAAACAGTTTCATTCTCCTCCTCAGTCGCCTGATCTCAACCCTATTGAACATATTTGAGATGAGCTAGAGCAAAATATTAGAAAAGTCAATAAAACAAAACTTTAAAAAATGCTCTAAGACACGCTTGGTCTGAAATATCTTCTGTTATAACAGAAAATTGAATGCAGTCTATGCCGCGGCGGTTGCATAGATTTACAAGGAGGTTCAACAAAATATTAATATTGTGTAAATTTAGCGCTTTTCACTTTTTTTCTACATTAATTTAAATCATCTTTAAGTGTATGTAGATTTTTGTGAGCTATTAAATTTGAATATTATTTTATTTTTCTAATTTTTTGATTTCAAATAATCAAAATTTTCTTGAAAATTACATGTACTGAAGTTGTAGAATGTACTATAAATTATTTTAATAAACAAATGCTTTTCTATATAGAATTTTTCGAAATTTTGAGGGGTGTATGTAGACTTTTGTGACTGACTGTATATATGAGTTTGGCACATATGCCTGCAACTTAACGTGACTTGAACCACAACCAAAAATTGTCGAGGTCTTGGGCTAAACTTTTTTTTTTAGGTTTAGTTTGAACTGTAAAGGTCGCAAAATTTTTTTATTATTTACAGAATTAATTGCAGGTGGAAGCAATTGAATTTTCTCATTGATAGTTGGTGTAAGTACACCAGACATAAATACTTGAATACGAGTTTTGTATTCAAGTATAACCTTATCCTTGTTTGTAATCTTCTCCTTAAGATACAATTTATTGTTGTAATCCAAGAATAAGTGTACGGAGAATATCAGCCTCCACAAGCAGCTGCCATATCCATACCATGTACAACAAGTACAAGTTTTAAATTTTACTTATCATCAGGCACGTTTGGTTTTTTGTCGCTGGTTTCTACGCAAGGATGCTAAAAACTCACAATTTCTTGCCAAAAATTTTTTTACGGATGAAGCCGGGTTCACACAAAATTGAGTTGTTAATTTTCATTGTTGAGCCGACAAAAATCCTCATGCTGTAATTGAATGTAGACATTAGACACGTTTTTCATTAAAAATTTGGATGGGTATTGTAGGCAACAGATTTCTTTCTTTCTTTCTTTATTTTTCTGCAGAACACAATGTATGATCTCTTGGATAACATTCTTTTGGTCCGCCTGTTTTAAACCTTCTTAATTTTTTTTAGGGATATTTGAAATCATTAGTGTATGCTACACTTGTAAATAGCCTCAAAAGACTGCAGTTAAAAATTAATAAAAAGTGCCAAAAAATCTGAGCCAATTAGGAGGTTTTAGAAAAAGTACAAATGTTTTTCAGACAAATATGTTGTGCCTGTTTGGAACTGGAAAGAGGGCACTACAAACATCTTCTATAACTCTGTTATTTGTAAAAATATATAAAAATAAATAATGTTCTATATCTCCAAAACCGTTGCTATAACAACCCATATTTATTAAAACATTTTTGTTTGATGTGGTTTGTACTACCACCCCCTTAAATATTTTACTTTTTTTTTTGTTTAACACCCTGTATAAAATAAACAGTGGTAAAATTCCACAATAAAATAATTATACCATAAAAATTTATAAAAAAAATATGTCTTGCATATTGTTTATCACATAAAATCGCCCACTAATTTTTTAGCATCAACTTTGTTAAAACTGGTTCTGAAAACCGATTAATAGCACAAAAATTTGCAAGATTAAATTTGCACAAAAAAAAACTTAATTTAAGGATAAACCTATTGTATAAGGTTGACTTAGAAAATTTTAAAATTCTACAAAAAAAGCTTATATAGCAAAAAAGTTGCACAAAAAATTATTTACAGTATAAAATTTGCTAAAAAATCTTGTTTATCACACAAAACTTATTACAATTGGGACAGGAAACAATAATACAACATCAAATTTATTTTTAAAAGCTATAAAATTGTACAGAAAAATCCTTTTTAACATGAAAACTGCTCAAACTACTTTTAAAACCTCAAAATGCACAAAAAAACATGTATAACATAAAATATAATATATATAAAAGATATTGTTAAAAAGAATCAAATATCAAAATAAATTGTTGAAAAATGCAATTTTTTGTTAAGAAATTGTCAAAAATAGTAAAATTATAAAATATCAAAATATTGTTGAAAAAACCTAAATCCGGCATTAATATACTAAAATCCGGCCATAAACTGTTAAAAAGTGTCAAAAACAGTGAAACTCGGTAAAATAGTATAAAAACGTTGACAAAAAGCACCAATATTAAGTCAATAACTTCTAAAAAGTGCAAAATTTTATTATAAAAATTAAAAAACTAAAAAATTATAAGACAGATATAAAATCCGATAAAATATAAATAAAACACAATTATTATGTACTATATCACAAATATATTTAAATCGTGACTAGTTTTAACCTTTTTACAAGGACTACATCTGACGGTGATACAAATACAAATGATGGCCTTGTAAAAAGGTTGAAACTAGTTACGGTTTACATATATTTGTGCTATAGTACATACGTAGTAACGGCCATCACTATTCAGTTTTTTACATCAATAAGTATTTTTGACAGTTGATTATCTTTCATTGGTTATATTTGGATAGTAGCTATGTAAGAGGTGGTAATTTTAGACATATTAAGTTAAATATAATTATTTTTGACAGATAATCTTAGATTGTGTTTTTTTTACAGTTTTATTTTAAATTTGATAATTTTTGACATGTTTGACAATTAAATAATTTATTTTTTGCGCTTGCGGCACAATCAATCTATTAGCGCCAAAATTTGAAAACATTATTAATTTTTACATTCAAACATAAATTCGCCCGGCTCTCATAAAAAAGTTAGAAAAAAATGATTTATTTTTTACCTAGACATTTTGTAAAAATATCTTTCAAGATAGACTTTCCTACGGCCAAATGTGTATTTGTAAAAATTTATGTTGAAAAACAAGCTTATTTTTGCAGTTTCTCCAAGTTTTAAACCCCTATATATTTTCTAACTAATTTACATCAAAATACGTCAACTTTGTGTTAAACTTGCAATTTTTATACATAAAATTTATATTTTTATAAACCAATAAATAGACTACTAATAAATTATACAAACAAACAAAAATACTAAAGCCAGTTTCTCGAAGCACCCCTCTCTCCTTGCTCTAGTCCGTTTGAAATGGAATTGCCCAAAAATAATAAACTCAAGCTTATTCTTTACTGCATTCGAAATATGAATTCAACTCCCGCTCCGTTTAAAGCATCCGCGAATCCTAACATTCAAATAGCCTGGAGAAGGCACACGTGTTGCATGTGCGTTGCCTTTGCTTCATCAATGAATAAATTCCAGCGTCTTTGCGATGATAGCGGTCTCGATGTTATCCTAATGTACACAAATTCCTTTCTTAGAATTAGAATTCGATTTTATTTTCTTGATGTTTTTTCTGCATCTTGTTTTTGTCCAAATAGCAAATAGACATTATTTTCAATTGTTAATTAATTGGCTAATAAGCCACGTAGATTCAAAGTTGCGGGTTCTAATCAGTAATTTTACCTAGATCGTGTTAAATAATAATAATAATGCTATTCCAAATAATATCACAAACACATGTAGTATTACCTCTTACTGCTCCTAGGATATAAATTATAACATTTGCCCCACAAAAACTAATTTAACTATACAAATTTGCTAACTGGTCGCATTGTAATTTTTGATGTGAGTAAAACTCTTAATAGCGATTTTGTACATGTACAGATCAAGTATTATCAAACCAATTTACAATTGAAATTGCCGCTTATGATACTACTAAAATATTATGCATCTGCATTAATTAAAAATTTCAATTCATTAAGTTATTGTTTGGTATACTTTGGATATTATTAGCAATGATTGAATCAGATTTGTAATGAATATGATATATGACACTGATTCAGATTAATCCTTAAATTGAATCATTGTTATGGCGTTGAGAGAATGTTCCCAACTACTCAATTATACATTTTATTTTGTCACATAGCTTGATAATGACAGTTTTAAAAATCGATTTTACGCTGGACAAGTTAAGTTGATAGAATTACAACTTCAATTTCATTGCCACCAGCCATTGTGATTATTGATTTGATAAAATATATATTTTGTCGATTTTTTATATATTTGAAGTTATTTCATTTAATTTAATAAAATGTTTTTATTAGTTTATTTATTAAAATTTAAAGACTTTAAGAATTTAAGTGCATAAAGGATTTTGATATTTGTTTTCATAAATATAATAAAAAATGTATTTCATTTTCCTACCGTGTTGAGGAACCTTGCTAGAAAATTAGTTGCTAGAAGATTTGTTGCTAGAAGATTCACGTATCTGTTTGATCCTGGAAACGAGAATCCGTTGTTTTTTGAGAGTTCGGAATAATACAAACCACGTCGCCAATTTTGTGTTACATATTTAATTAGTAATTACCTCTTTAAACGCGTAATAGTATTGTATTAAAGACTTTAACCACAACAGACTTTAACTAAACTAAACTTTATACAACATAAGAAGTTTGATTGTTAGTTCACTTATCATAAACTAAACTAAATACTTCTTAGTTTAACACACTATGTTTGATGCATGCCTAAATATTTATATCCTTAAAAACAAAGTTTTGGCATAAATAATATAAACTCTGACCAAAGTTGCTTCATCATCGTATGCAAACTTACTGCCATATCTCGGGACAAAGAATATGCTCTATATATCTACATGCATTCGGACCGGACTGCTGCTGTCGACACTTGTTGCGCCACACTGGTGTCCTAATGGGGTATCGATCTTAAAAATAATTCAGGCGGTGTAGTTATGATAGACATGAAACAAATGTGAATGCTGGCTGATGCAGATTAAAAAAAGCATGATATTCATTTGCGGCAGGTATATGTTGAAACTCCATACTCTTTGCCATATTCTTTTTCTTATTTCTATGTCGTCTGATAGTTGTTGATTTATTCCGACAGTTGCTGTTTGGTTTTAGTACAGATTAGCATATATTTAGATATCTTTTGATGTTCAGAGGTTAAAATATATTTTATTATTTTGTGCTAAACATTGTTGAAAGCTTTTACAAAACCTATGGCATCCACATCTGTATTTTGATTAACATTGCGGCATCTTTGAACCAGTATGCCCATAGATATAATGTCTTTACGACATGGCCTTAAATTATCTCAGCGGGTTACTTCATTACTAATCGCTTTAAGGAGACAATTATGTTTGTATTATATATTATAAATAACTTTAACACCTCGATGTTCAAGAGTGAAAATATTATATAAATATACAATATTTTTACCTTTAAAAATTACTTCGGGTTTCAGGTATATAATACAACCATAAATGGTTGCTAATAAAATAATCCGTTGAAATAAAGTAAGCCCATATCGTAAAGACATTATATCTATAGGCATACTATACTTATGTTGAAAAAAGTGCTCTCAGATTGTTTTATTTATTTATTTATTCTATCTCCTTTTGGTGTAAGGCGTACATTATTAATTTGTATAATATTCTTGCCATATCTTCATAACATGTTATATAATTTTACTGTTTTTCCTATTTTGTCCTTTATTTTTTTGTATAATTTTCCTTTGCTTTGTATTATTGATTTTAGGTATCTGTATTGTTCAACTTATTTTATTATTCTTCCTTTTATTTTTAATTTCCAGATTGTTGCTAAACCCAAATTGTGTGTTTTCAATGTTCTTGAATGTACTATTACATTTGACTTTTGAATAGCTATTCCTGACAAAGCTGTAAACTATAATTACTTGTTTTTTTCAAAAAGATTTTAATAATAATACCTATGGGTACGACGTAAACCAGCTTAAAGCTACTTACAGTGGATGCACTGAACCTTACCTATAGTTGGAAAGTGTAATGCCTTTATGCAAATGTAGTGTGTGCCAAATTTAACATCTAAGAGATACAGATTTGTTTGATAGCGGACAGTTAGTGAACAATGCATTGTTGGTAGAATTTCAGCCAAAAGATATTTTTGCCGTAGTGCCGTTTTGATGTTCTACTGGAATGGAAGTGGATTGAACTGTTGGTCAAAGTTCCGGCTGTTGAGTAGTTCATTTTTTTCTAGGAGCATAAAGTTAACGGTATGACTTGCGTTACATATCTG
Organism: Tachinus rufipes; assembly: GCA_963932245.1. Taxonomy (NCBI): domain Eukaryota; kingdom Metazoa; phylum Arthropoda; class Insecta; order Coleoptera; family Staphylinidae; genus Tachinus; species Tachinus rufipes. Next base: position 61,693,254 of record OZ010749.1, read on the forward strand.
TAGAACTGCTATTTAAAATGTTATCGGTTCGTGTCGTCAAAAGGTTGCGGTAGCGGCAAGTCTAAATCCGGAAAAGGCTTGGCTTGCGAGTAGTTATCAAGTGATAAGGAATGCATTTTTAATTGTAATTAAAAGTTTTGACGGACGTATTTATCTAGAATACTCAGACACACAGTATGCGCACTCACCCCGATTGCAAATCTACCAGGTTTTGGTTTGAATCGACGTAAAAGTGCATATAGCATCTACCAGTGGTCGTTTTAAAACTCTGACAGAATGTGCAAATACAAAGTGTAGGTAAAAAATGTTTGCCTCTAAATTTCCAGAAAGTCAAATATCCTGAAGGTTAACACTGTGGTGGTCATCACAAAAACTGCAACGTTATGTGTGAATTCCAGGTAGATGCAGCAGGCAGTAAATTTGGTCTGCCTTTGGTGCAGTCCGGTTTGAAGTTGACTTGTTGGATCTTAGCTCTTGGTTGACTGTGGCCAAAAACATTTGATCTTTAAAGTAGCAGAGAATAAAGAAGTGAGCTGTTATTGGCAAAGCTTAGTTCCACTCCATCTGCATTAAATTCGGCATAAAAACAAATGGTAAAGCGGTTTGCCAAAAGAAGCGTGGCTACAAGTAGTCGTGTCTGTGACAGTTTTTCCCACTTTAGAAATTTATATTTAGTACACGGAACTATCTTAAAATATGTTATTTGCAGTTGTACTAGAGGTCCGGTGTACTAATGCTATTGTCTAAGACGTAAAAAGTTCAAAAAGTGTTTACTATAGAAACTAAACTGCATCGCGGCGAGAAGTAGTTTATGGGTACGCTTGCAACTCAGAGCAAGCTAATGTTTGATTTACTGTGTTCGGGGGCTGTGGAAGACTTTTTAAAAGGTTTTCTTTGTAAATGCCTGTCTCAGTTTCAATTTTTTTTTTATTGGGGCGTTTCTTTAATGTGTGATTCCTACTATATGAGCAAAACGGTTGTAAACGGTGTATTTTGGGTTTTTACATGGTTTAATTTGCTCGAGGAAGCTACGCTATGGCTACTTTCTTTTTTATCTTGTTTAATATCTCAACTTTGATTGCAAGGTTGTTTTGATTAGATAGGTTAGGATTACTTATACTCAATTGTAATGAAAGGTTTGAACTTACGTCTAAGATTTGTTTGGTTTTTTTGTAATTTACATTCCAGATGACATCTGACTTGGCCAATGAATTACATCTTACCGCTTGGAATAATAACTCCATTTGTTGGAAACCGACCTGATTTGTATTCATCACAACCATGCAGTTTGTAGAACTAATACATCACTTGTCACATCTGGCAAGAAAAATGTCGGTTTGTCTTCTATAAGTGACTTTCAAAGAGGTTTATGTTTTACAAGAACTTCCATCAAGCCTGCTTTACTTTCCGGTTATTGTTCCTCTATCAAGTCTGCTTTACTTTCCGGTTGTTGTTACTTAGACTCTAGTTCTTTACAATCGGATCGTGTTTGAGTTGTGCGTTGAAGGATTGCTTCAGTTTACAGTTGAGCTTTGTTTGACGGAGTTTCTGACTTGTAGATGTTTGCAGCAATGTTGGATAGTAATACCACTATTGCAGTTTCAGCGTTGATTGACAAATATATTGTAGATGGCGTATACACGTCAAAATATTAACCAATTTAATAATAAAACTGCAATAGCATTTATTTTGCAATTATTGTAAATATTTCATTTATACATATCTTTATTATTCATCGAAGGTACGACGTGCGTGCGTGCAAATATACTCCAAAGATTCAAATTCGATTAAATGTGGAATAAAAATACAAAAATAATTTGAACTTTGATATAATTAATATTTATTGTAAAAATTATTATTAGTGATAAATTTTTAATATAAAAACTCTAATTATAAATCCACGTGTGTTCCACAAATGAGCATAAACTTAAAGGTAAAATCCATTATATTATTTTAATAAAAGTCTATAAACATTATAAATTGCAAACCTATTTATAGTTTGTAAAAACAATTAGAAAATTATGTGCAAATATGTAATTTAAAGTGAGACCGAAACAAAAATGTATTCACGAAAAAAAATAATCAAAATAAGATAGTTTTAGTAGCATATAACGAAAACAATAATAAGAATGTAACTGCAACACCTAATAATTTTTATAAAGAAAAAGTAGTTAAAAATTATGATAATAACAATAACAACAATAAAACTGTGAACAAAAACAAAGTATTAATTATCGGTGACGAACAAGAACTTGGACTAAGCATGAAACTATGTGAGCACTTACCTAACCATTTTATTACTCAAGGTATAATTAAACCCGGAGCTGAATATGAAAATGTTTTAGAAAATATTGATACTGCTAAAAATTATACAAAAACAGATTTCGTTATAATTCTGGGCGGAAATGCTAATGCTCATAAAGGTAAAAATATAAAGTCAGAATAAACACTCCACCAACATTCATTATGAATGGTAACCAAAACACCACTCCGCATATTCTTCTCTGTTCATTTAGCATAAAACCTCTCATCCACTCTGTCAATGTCATACCTGATCTTTGCTCCAATTATCTAGCAATTACATTTTCAATCAATATCCAACCTTTAATCGCTCCCAAAAAGTACAACTACAATTTAAATCTCTGCAACACATTGAAAGTAAACCAAGAACTCACTTCATTTATGCTCGTACTAATAGTTAGAGATTAATTCTCGGATTGATCCTAGATTCATAAATCCAAAATTCATTTTGCTAATTGTTGATTGGCTTTAAGATAAAAACAAAAACATTTTAAAAAACCTTTTTTATTTCAGACTCTGATAACTTTGACAAAACTAATTTAGAAGACAATTATTACGACGTACTAAATAAGAGCAAAAATTTGGCACCAGGACATAATTTACTGACTAGAAAATTTTTAAGACAGTTAAGTGACAATATTCACAACTTTATTATACAAATTTTTAATTTTTGTTTAAAAAACTAATATTTTCCAAACGAAAGAAAAGTAGGAACAATAGTTTGCATCCTAAAAACTGACTCTAATCTGTCCTACTCATCTAGTTACCGCTCAATTACTCTTTTTCCGATTCTTGGCAACCAATTCGTGTCTGGTGTAAAAAACAAGCTTTTCATATTTGTTCACAACAAAATACCTATGACTCAATTTAGTTTTATGCAGAACAAATCAACTAGCCATCCTTTAACCATCCTCACATCCAATCTCCAAACATCCCACCTCAAAAGCAGGCATTCGAGCGTTTTGTTTATGGATATAAACAAAGCGCTCGACTCTGTCTGGCATAAAGCTTTTCTTTTTAAACTTTTTGTTCTAAATGTTTTAAATTACCTTATAAACATAATTTTTTTTTCTAAGATCAAACATTAAAGGTACGAATAGGTTCCACATATTCTGAAACCTTTAGTCCACAACAGGGTGTTCTGCAAGGATTCTCACTGTCGCTTTTTTTATATAATATCTTCTGTGCTGATATACATAACCTTAATCCAACCCACTTTAATCCAACTTCATATATCAATATGCCGACGACACAACATTGATATCGCACGCCAAATCGTTGCAATTGTCTATTGCACAACTACAAACGTTACTAGACAATACGCAATTGTGGTGCAATAAATGGCGGTTTTGTGCAAATCTTTCCAAAACTAAACTCCTAATACCCCATTATAAAATTCACGAAAACTCTCCTAAAATCCTAATAAACCAACAAACAATAAACCCATCCCAAATATGTAAATATCTTAGCGTTCACTTTGATAATAAACTTAATTTTAAGTTTCATACTAGTTTTATCAAATCTAACACTAAATCCAGAGCAAACCACTTTTGTTCACTTACCTACAAAAATAGTATAATCAGCATTAAATGTGCAGCACATTAATAATACTCACAAATTCAAACAAAGTCACTCTTAACTACCTATACGTAGGTGAAAGAACCTCTCTTAGATCTATTATTAATACCCGACATCCTAACAACCCTCTCCACAATTCTTCAAATAACGTCTTATACAAAAAAACTAACATTACTCCACTCCCCGAGCGACTCCATAATCTTCAAAAAAATTTGCAAATAAACGAAATAATTCTATCATTCTAAAAAACTTAATAATTCCCAGAAACTCAACAATTATTGCAAAATTTAAAAAACCTGTTCTACCTTTATACGACAAAATTTTGACACTCATTAATGACAATGACTGACTGACAAAATCATCCGACATGTCATACTACATTATACCATACTGTTTTTTTTAATCACTTTTTTTTGGCTTTTTTTTAATTAGTAGGTTATCATTTATAAAATTTATGTCTATGTGGCGGAAAGACTAAAGTCGATAGCCGGTTTTACAAGAATTATATTTTTTTACTGTGAGATTATTTTCTGTTTCTCTCTATTTGTTTGTAATATTTCTTGTATAATAAATATGTTATATATATATATATATATATATATATATATATATATATATATATATATATTTGGGTTGCCTTTACACCAAAGTAGACCTATACTAAATAAATTTGTAAATCAAATTCATTTTACTTTAAGTAATCCAATTAAACAAGTAAAAAATCATTAAAAAAAAAAAACTAATTAAATATAATATGCACAAATTGTTTCAAGTAAAACTAGCTGCTAAAATAAATAAATTAATATTATTTAAAAATAAATTAGATACTGAATATCATACATATAAATGCATTAACCTTGATAATCTTACCTACGCAAAAATAAGTTTACATTCAAATAATTACGATAATGAACATGAACTAATAAATAGTCCAATTAACCAAAATAAGAACCATAACAACGTAAACAATATAAACAATAACCCTACTGATAGCGACTTAAATAGTGATAACAATCAATTCTGCATGCAGGCTGAATGTAACAATGTATATACATTAACCAATTTTCAAGATAAACTTCCTGATCCAATTGCAACCAAAGTTTCAAAAAATATTCAAACACCAGAAATTAATAAAAATAATAAAAGCGACAAATCATTATCATCTCATTTTTTAGTGTAATTGTATTTATATTCATCATAGCAAGTGTAAGAAATAAAACTGAAAAACTTTTATTTTTCCCAGAATCAATGGGAAATCCAATAATGCTGTGTTTTACTAAAAATGTATGTAAAAAGTTACAGCATAGTAGCGACTTTTTCAAGAAAAAATATCATACACAGAGGTGCGGCTATCATGATTAGAAACGATGTAATGAGCAAAGAGATTAGCAAATATAATCAATAGTGTGATGAAATAAATTTCAAATTAGCGGAAGTTATTTGTTAAAATTTAAAATCTATGTGTTCTGTGTATATCGTTCCCCAATTGGCAATGTTGACGTATTTATGTACAAATTAGACTTAGTATTGAGTAATTTTAAATCGACTGATCGCATCATACTTTGCAATGACTTCAATATTGATTACTATGAAACATCAACTAAATCCCAAATACTTAAAAACTTATTAATAAGTCATAATCTTAAAATGCATGAAAATTTTCCAACGCGAATCACTATCAGATCTGAAAAAACAATTGACTATGTGTGCTCTAATATGGAGAATGACATAGCCAGTTGCATTAATCCAGTCATGTCAGATCATGAAAGTGTATATTGTAAACTTAATAAAAATGTAATTCATATTGAAAACACCTTTCGGTATAGAAGAGTTTATAAAACTGACTATAAATAATTTTATAGATTACTGTAATATCTCTAACTGGTCGGATAAATTTGCAAGTATGGATTTGCATCAAAAATTGAATTTGTTTTTAAAAACAATTAAAAAATACATTAACATTAACTTCCCTTTAAAATAATGTAAAATTCAACAAAATACCAAACCATGGTTGACGCCAGGTATACTAACGTCTATAAAAAACAAAAAATCTTTACATTATATAAGAAAGTTTACAGATGATACAAAACTAAAAAAATATGTAAAAAGGTATAAGAGGATTAAAAAATGTTATAAAATTGTCAAAAGAATAGTCATCTATCAATCGTATTCAAAGCTCAAATAAATTTTGCAAAAATTTATTTTATTTTTTTCCTACAGACATAACAGAAGTACAAAAAAAAATTGAAATTTAATAAATCAGATACAGATAATATTACTGCAACTATAGTTAAATCTCTTCTCGATTCAACACTAAATCTAATCAACAAATCATTTGAAACGGCCTAGTGATCTGCTAATGCATTTGACCTTGTTGATCACAAAATACTGTTGGAAAAAATGGATAAGTATAAATTTAGGGGCACATCACTATTGTGGGTGACTAATTATTTAGACAAAAGACTTCAATATGTTGAACTTAATAATATTAAATCAAATTGTTTTATAAATAACGTGTGTCCTTTAAGGTTCAACATTAGAACCAATATTGTTTCTGCTTTGCATCAAAAATCACTTTATTTGCTGTTGATATCTGTTTAACCTGGACAAACAACAAACAGAAAGCCTCAAAATTACAACAAACAAAGACTTAAATAAACTTTACTCCTAGTTTAACTTAAATACTTTTTTAATTTTAACTAAAACTAAAATCATACACTTTAAATCAAATCCAAATTATCAAATAAACGTAAACAATAATAACGATAAATTAATCTGCGTCAATAATCAAAAATTTGTAGACATTTTAATCAATAATAACTTAAGTTGGAATAGTCACATTAAAAGACGACGTCATATGCTATCAAAGCCATATATAAAAACACTGGCTAACAACTTGCAAAAATTTTGTATTATTCATTATTTGAAATATGTTATTAAGAAATTAACATCTATATTTAAGTTCCTAGATGAAAATATAAAAAGCAAAACATCAAAAAAGTAAAATTACTCAAATATCTAGTTGTATGTTTTGTGTTCAAACAACAACAAAAATATACGATAAGAAAATAAATTGGTACAAAAAATATAAAAGAAAAATTAAAATAAATGAAATGATTTTTGAAAGTTTATCCATGTGTTTGCAATATGACATTGTTCATTCATCATTTTAATCTTTGTGTAAGCAATAGCATTTTTAATAGATCTATGCAACAAATTATTATAGAAACAAAAATTTTAAATTGTTGAAATACAGATAATATTTAACATAATCCAAACATAAAAAACTAACTATTTAATCCATCAATAGTTTTTTAGTTTTTCCATGTATAATTTTAAATTATGCATTAACAGACTGAATTAACTCACTAATGTTTAAAACTGCTCGTATCTATGTATGTTTGTAATTATACTGATTTGATGTTGATTTACTCTATATTTACTTATTTTGATGTGTGCATGTGTGTGAATATATATATATTATTTCATATAGTAGTAATATTTTAATATATTATTTTATATATGTTTTTTTAAATTGTAATGATATTTTTATATTAAAGGTTGATCCGTTAATAAATGAAATGAAATGAAAGATGTTAACATTTTATTTGTTTTTTTAATTTATTATACTTGTATCTATTAATAAAATTTAACTAATGCTTTTTTCTTTTGTTTTTCAGTACTACTTTTTTCTTTTTGAACTACAAACGAAAGCGATGAACGAAAAAGCAATATATTAATGACAAATATTATTCTTACCGCGATATTTGAATGTATCTTTACGTATATAGTTTTAGAATTAGTTTGGTGGATTCGTTATTATGTTCGACGTTATTTTCTCCCAGTCCCTCCAGTTGTAATTCCTGTCGTTCTAAATTTGAATAGATTGGTGGAATAAAGACATAATCATTATGTAAGAAAAACAAGTTAGTTTTTGGTTTTATTACATTTATTGTAGTGATTTTTTTTTATTTTGATTTGTTGCATACTTGTTTAATTTGTAAACTTGAATAACTTAAGTGAATGTATAAAATTTATATCTAAATTACTGCACAAACTGTTATAGAAGTTATTGTACCTCAAACCTACACATTAATATTGTACTTTACGCAGCACCTGCATTCTAATCATGTTATTTTTAATGTCATTTGTCATCTTACTTCTATTTGTTTACTATAAATTATCATGTTCAATACATTTTATATTGATTTATTATTTTGTACGTTGTAGTAATTACATGTACTTTAAATAAATTGTAATTGTAAAAACAGTCAAGAAAGTTAATTGGCACAGTCGTGCGGATTTCCCAGAAAGTGTTAAAATCAATTTAATTTATTTGTTTCAACAATTAACGGGAATAATCTATTAAATTTCAACCCCAAATCGACTCTCCAAACATTGAGAAAGCCGAGTCGGTAGCAAAGATCAAAACCCCCATCCAAAATTAGATAGATAAGATAATAGTAGTATAAATACATTAAAATTATAAATGTTTTAAATAAATGAGTGTTAACGCATAAGTTTTAAATTCAGATTTATTATTCTATCAAACTAATCTCGATGCAATCTCAATTACTTATTGCAAAAAAAAATAACTATATATATAAGTTAAATCAGTTAAAACCCAAATTTCTGAATATGATCCCCAAATTTAAAAGAAAGATTAAACTTATATTGTAATTCAGTGATATATGTGAAAAATTGGTAAACAAAATTTATAAAACATCAAATCTTGGCATTTTCTAGAATAAGTATTTAATGTTATTAATTTTAAGTAAATTAAAATATGATTAACATATTGTTGAGTGTTATATTCAATTGGCAAAATTTAAAAACGGCATTATTAAATTTCTACGGTGAGAACGCAACATGTATAGTCTAAACGGATCGGCAAACTTATTTTGGAACGGGCCAGATCGTACAATTGTTTTAAGTTTTAAATAAAAAATGTTTTTTGCACTTGCATCAAAATTCAAAAAACAATGTTGTAACTGTAGTTTAAGTTTATAAAATATATCGGCCGCAATTTTTTTGAAAATGAGGGTCAAATTAAAAACATATGCCGGATTTGGCCCGTGGGCCGTAGTTTGTCAACCCCTGGTTGGCTACCCTTGGTTTAGAGTCACTCCAAACCAAGGTTAGCCAATCCAAATGATTTTGCGGGCTACTTTAAAAACCATAACTTTGCGGGCCGCATATAAACTATATATCTATATATGTATTAGATTTAGACCCACTATAGACAATTTGATTTTTTAGTAAAAAATAAAAACATAATAAGTTATTATTGTGTTTACTATTATTCTTATATAGAACATAAATAATTAATATAACAATAATGATACTATACACGCACATTATATCAAAATATATAACACTAAAAATAAAATATAAAAAATATATATAAATGTAAATAAAATTAAGTGCTTAATTATAATAATTGGTTTTTACTACCTTGGCCAATATAATTTACAAATTTTGTGTTCAACAAATCAAATCTATACTAAGCCAAACAACACTGTTTAAGCAATTTCTTTAGAAATAACGATTACGAGTACTTTTGCATAGTTTAAAATTTTTTATTGAACCACAGTTACGAGTAAAACATCCAGATAAACTAAATTTAGTCCACGTCCAACGTTTCATCATTTACATGCCACGTAACCCTGTACAAAAAAACAATGATTTTGGTTACTAAAAATTAAAAAAATTAATAAAACATCAAATTACACTAAATAATTTACTGTATAAGTAGTTTTTGAATCAAATTAAAGATATGTTGCATTTTACAGTTAGGATAATTTATTAAATTTTATTTTTTGTATGAGGCTATGTTATGTTTTTTTCATTGCATTATTATTGTTTAAGAATAGTACATTATGTTGTTTCTTCCTGTATGTTTATATGTAATTGTATTTTTTGTAATTTTTGTATTTTTGTATTTATTGTAGTTTTTATTATATTTAACAAATTGTATTTGCATTATGTAAAATTTTTGTTTTTCACAAATAAACTATTACTAAATAAACTATTACTAAATTACTACACAACTCTCCTATAACAACAGTAATTATAAAAACTTTGCTCAAACAAATTTTAACAATAAAAATCCAAAACCAACAAAAGCATACCGGGTTACCCCATTGTCTATTAGTACTTCTAATACTTCAAGAACGCAATGAAACCAAAATTATAATTTTAATTCTAAAGCATTATACAACAATAATAAACAGACGAGTTTTTTTATTATTTGTTTTTCTACTTATATTTTTCTAGTTTCCCTATTAGTCTTCTTTGTCGATAGCCATGCCACTTCAGTTTTCTGCCAGATTTAACTCTTATCATCTTTATTGCTAACTTTAACTTTTCCTTTAATACTTCTATGTCTATATTCCTAGATGTTTTTAATGTCACTCCTTCTGTCAGCCGCATTCTGAGTAGCTCATTATAGACTAAATTCTACAAATTAGGACCAAGTGCAAAACTTTGTGGCATTTTTCTGGTTTTTCATTTTTAGTCAGTAGATGTACCCCTTAAAGGTCATTTCATATTATCTTGATAGTTTTATTTGTAAGTTTTTCTTTTTGTTGCTTTTAACTGCTTCTTATAGTCTGCTATTAAAATCATTTTGTAGAGCTTTATTATATTTATTTCTGTGTAGTCTACTGTTTGTTTCTTTTGCTATGTCCTTTACCTTTTTAATAGCTCCAAGAATCGAATTTTCCTTTGAAAATCTACATTACTCTTATTCCGATTCTTTGTTTTCTTCTAGTTTTTGTTCAATTCTCCTTACGATAACTTTCTCAATAATTTTTGTGCGGTCTTAGTACCTTATTATTAGGTAGTTCTCTTATGATTTGTCATATCTCATTTACTGTTGCAAAAACGGTTTGCTGGTTCTTCTACAATTTCTTCAGTGGCAAACTGCCTTTATTCTTTTTAGTTTATTTATTACTTATCTGTATAATTTTTTCCAAAAATCCCCGTTGATAGATTCTAACATATCTTTTCAGCATTTTCTTTACGGCTTTTGATTGCTTTCTTTAGAACCTGTTCTTTTTTAGTTTTCTTTCAGTTTTGTCAAAAAAAATTCTCTTTCTTTTCTGTCTTTTAATCTTTCTTGTTGTTTGTATTGTTTTTTTTTTTCTGTTTTCTTTGATTTTTTTTGCACAATCATTACGGTCTTCTTCTTCTTTCTTTTCTGTATATGAAGATTATTTCTAATTGCTGGTTTCTTCAAATTTTTTGAGTATTTTTTGCATCTTTCCTTTTGTTTTCTGTCACTTCCCCTGCTTCCATGGCATGTTTCACCATTTTTCTGTCTATTTTTCTTAAGTTCTATTTTCTTTTTCTTTTGTTTTTTTTTTCTTTTGTCCGTTTGTACGGTATTGTATAAACCGCTTTTTACGTTGCAATAGTAATGTCAATGTATAATTTTGGATCTTTCTTTTACAAACATTGGTTTATCTTTTTGGTTGCATTTTGTAACATTTACATCCCCATCTTGGGGTTTTGCGTTAAAATTCTCTTCTATCGGAATTTGTTTGTTTTTTTTTTTGTTTTTTTTTTTAACTGTGTTTTAATTCTTCTATTCACTACAGTTTGGACTAATGTAACAGCTGTATACTCATACTTCTTATATTGGCCCACACTATTCTTTTTTTGGATGTTCCGCATTTTTCAACTTTAACACTACACTTACTTATTGCTAAAATAACCACGTTTCTTTTATCCACTCTCTACTTAATTCGTTTTTATTTGGTTCACTTACTATGTCTATTTTTCTTCTCACTACTTTTGCCACCAGTAGGTTGGACGCCTCTCTTTTTCTACCTGAATTTGTTTGAATAATGTTATGCGGAAGAAAAAATAAGAAATGTAAAAGAATCAACTGGCAACAGCTACATTAATATCATTAACTTTAATGTACAATCGGTTAAAAGTAAGGTACTAGAATTAAAAGCATATTTTGTTAAACAATTAACTAAGTATGATATTCTTTGTCTTTGTGAGCACTGGTTACGTGATCATGAAGCAACTCACTTTAAAATAAACGACATGTCAGCAGATTCCCACTTTTCTAGAGTTAAAATTAAACGCGGCGGTGTCATGATTATGATTAAGAATAATTTAAGATATCTACCTTTAAATATTTTAAATTTATCTATACAACAACATTGCAAAATAACAGGCATTACACTTTAAGATAAGAACTGCATAATACTCAATGTGTATCGTACACCTGATAGTGATTTTAAATTGTTTTTAACTGTACTCTCAGATGTTTATAGTAAAATTAATATTTTTAATCAACATGTAATTTTAACAGGTGACTTTTTAATGTAAAATTTAATGGCATTGACCCCAACAAGGCAACTTTGAAATATTTTTTTTGTAGTTATGGACTTGAAAGTAGCTTTAAATCCCCTACTAGGTTTGAAAACTGTATAGGTAATGCGTTTAGTAACGTTTTTGTTTATCCAATCATGCAGCTTTATCTATTAAATGTAATCTACATGCAGAGTGTAGAAATGAAGTAACTTCAATGTATCGTCCTATAACAGAAGCTGGTAAAATAATCTTTTTCAATCTTGTAGACAAAGCTGATTGGTCATTTTTTGAATATGACTTGCTAATAAACAAAAAAACTGAAATGTTTATTAATATTATTGTTAGCAGTTTACATATATCATTTCCAAAGAAAGTAATAAAAACGGCTTTTAACAAACCTCAGATTCAGTGGTTTAATAATAATGTGAAAGAAGTGAGACAAACGCTTTGTTTTATAAAGGAAACATGTGTCTGATCTAATGATCGAGATCTGTTAAGTCTAAGAAACAAATACAAATTTGAGTATAAAAATGCTATTAGAGACGCAAAAATTACGGCAAACAATAAATTTATTAAAACACAAGAATGTTCCATCAGCTATGTGGAAAGTCTTCCACCCGCACTAAACAAACACACAGTAAATTGGAGTTATCTCCTAACAATTTTAATATTTTTTTTTTAAACTTGCCTAATGTTTTGTTAGAGTCACTGCCTAAATCGGACATTGATTCAATTCTTTTAACATGTAGTGCTGTAAAAAAATGTGCAAACGTCCCTTTTACATTTCAAGAGATCTCAATCAATGCTGTTAGTTCTACTATAGATAACATGAAATTAAGTAAAAGTATAGATATTTATGAACTAAATATAGACATTATCAAATTAATAAAAAATGTTATCATAGTACCATTAACCAGGTTATTGAATATGTGCATAAAGAACAGTGTATTTCCTGATGCACTTAAAATTGCGTCTGTATTACCAATACACAAGACAGGTGATATAAACCAAGCAACAAATTACAGGCCTATAAGTCGGTTGCCAATTATTTCAAAAATATTTGAAAAGTTTTTAAAAGACCAACTGATAGAGCATCTAGAAAGCCAAAATATGCTCTGTAATGAACAGTTTGGTTTCAGAAAAAGGTTGAAGAAGGTTTATATTCCTTATCATCATTCATAGATCTTACGAAGGCATTTGATTGTGTATCTCACGAAATTCTTTTACGTAAACTGTATAATCTACACCCAACCTGCTGCAGAATAATTTTATCTTATTTGAAAAGTCGTAAGCAACAAGTCAATGTTAATGGCAAGGTCTCAGATATGGTCGAGATTACTTGCGGGGTAGCACAGGGATCTGTATTAGGGCCCTTATTATTTTTCATCTATATTAACGACCTTTCTCATAACATAGATATCGCTAACGTTATTTTGTTTGCAGATGACATAACCATTACAACTCAAGTAAGTGAAATCAATTTTGTTCAGTCTCAAAGCATATTGGCAATGCAACTAGCAACACAATGGTTTGAAAGCAATTGTCTTTGTATTAATGAATCTAAATCCGTATCAGTTATGTTCTCTTTAAGAACAGTAAATACGGAAAATGATAAGTGTACTAAGTTTCTAGGATTGCACATGGATTCAGAACTAACCTGAAAAGAACATTCTTTAGCGAGTAAACTATCATCAAATATATTTCTAATAAGAAATTTAAAAAACAATGCCAGCAATGAGGTCACTTAAATTGCTTATTTTGAGTTATGCCAAAGTCATGTAACTTGCGGCTTAATTGCATAGGGGCACTCGGCATCAAAGACAGGGTTTTCTCGTTACAAAGAAGAGTTATAAGAATACTAGCCGGTTTACAATACAGAGACGATTGTAAATCATCTTTCATAACGCCTACGTATTCTTACACTACCTTGCCTATATATATATACGAATGCTTAAAATTTATCATAACCAACATGAATGCTTTTAGTACATATGAGGATAAACATGCGTACAATACAAGAGGCAAATGTATGGTTTATCCTATTAAGTTTTTCAAAATTCTGCCAAACCGCATAAAAGACCTTGAAAGTAAGCAATTTCTAACAACGTTAAAAACTTATATGGTCCAAAAAGCTTTTTACAGTTTTGAGGATTATTTAAATAACAATTTTGAAGATATATAGCTTAATGGCAGAAGCTTATGTTAAATTGTGAACATTGTGTGTTTTTTGTTTTATGCTAGTCTTATTATTTTAACATTCTAGTCGATTTTTATTCTATACATTAATTTCTTTTTTATCCTTTATTGATATATTTCTTTTTATATACAGTTAACTTTTTTATTTTATTATGCAGTTCCAATTAACATTATTGTTTCTTTTTTCAAATATGTGACATATGTAAACATACTCTGATAACATGCAATAAATTATTATTATTATTATTATACATTTTTGCTTGTCTTCGTTCTCGTGTTGCCTTCAATTATGTAAATTTTTCTTCTTCTACGTTCTTTCTTGGTCTATTTATTTTTTTTATGACCGGGCATCTTCTTCCTCCCTTTCTTTGTCTTGTTACATTACAATCTATACAATATTCCCAATAATTGCAGCTGGCTATCTGATGCCATTTTTTTTTGCTTTTTATGCATAGTAGCAACATGTTTTCTTTGTTGACCCTTTATCTAACATTTATAACAGTTACTCTCTTTAGCTGTCCAACATTTATGCTTCCCTCTTTTATTAGTTTTTTTGCCGTCTCCATGTTTGTTCTGATTATAGCCATTTGTATATTTTTGTATCTTTCCTCATATATACATATATTTAATCGTGCTCTTTTTGTTGACACCTCTAGCACTAAGTTCTTCAAGCAGTTATTTCTTATTTGTTTATACCCTTGATCATAACTAGCCTTTTTGTGGGATCATTATTTGCTTTTAATCTATTTTTTTTTTCTGTCTCTGACTCTTTTGTTACTAGTAACAGTTTTTTTTTTGTTCTTCTTATCTCTTTAAAAATTGTTTCTTACATCTAATTTTTTGCCTGTTTTATAGGTGTGCGAATGTTGACCATACCTTGTTAACCACTACAGCTCTTGTTTGTAGTCTTCTTTTTTATCTGTTGTTGCTTGCAATAGTATTAAATCGCACAGTGTTATTTTTATCTTTGTACGCCATCCAGCTATCTCTATCATTTTGCCTCCCTTAATGCTATTCCTGTTGGTATAGGTATGTCAATTCTCTTATTATCAAGCTGCTTTGCTTTGTTTATTACTTTTTAACGCGTTTAACATACTTATATGCGCTTTTTCTTCTGTTTCAAACTGGATTTTTCCAATTGTTTTAATTATTTCTACGTTTGGCGTTTTTTCCTTTTTTTTTCTCTATTAATTTTGGGTATTTCTTTTTAGCTTGTTTTAGAATTTCCCATTTTATTTTTTCACTTTGTCTATATTTATTAATATTGTCGTATTAAATTCTTTTTTTATCAATGAGTTTTTCTAATCTTACGTATTTGTAATCTTCTTCTTTTCATTTTTTGTTTATTATGATTTTATCTATCATCTTTTGTTCATTAACAAAATTAATTTTATTGAATTTTTTTGCTAATTTTAGTCTGTGTTGCTATTTTAATTCTTACTTTACATCTAAGTAGTAGCAACCAGTTTTTTTTTTAGTTTCTTTGAATTCTAATTTTCTAAAACTGCCACTAATTGATTGGCAGCTTTTTTAATTTTTAATTTTGTGGTTACGCATTCATTGATTATATCTCTCAACTTTCTAATCGTTTTCCCTATTTTTACAGGCTGACCAGACATACTCTTTTTTAGTAACATATACTTTTTTAGAAGTTAGAATACTCTTCACTTTTTTTAATTTAAAATAACAAAAAAAAAACTCTTTTTTTTAATTGAGTGAAAAAAAATATTTGACCACCAACTTGTTAAATTTTTCTGCAAAATTGTTAATCCGACTTTTAAATTAATCTAGCTTTTAAAACTGAAAATTTGGCCATAAAAAGTCGTGTTCGGTCAAATTAGCCAATTTGTTAATTCGGCGTTGAAAAGTGCAGCATTCAAAAATAAATACGGCCATCAGTTTGTTAAATTCTACTGCCAACGCGTTCAAATCATAAATACTGCAAATTTAGCTTTTAAAACTGTAAATACAGCCTTCAAGTGTTAAACTATACTGTCAAACTGTTAGTTTGGTCTTTTATATAAATAAATATAAATTTAGCATTTAAAATGTAAATTTGGCTACAAACGTATTAAATATTACTGGCAAAGTGATAATCCGGCCTCCAAGTTATAGTCAAGAATTTTCTAAATTTGGCTTTAAAACATGAAACTCATATAACAATATTTAGTTTTAATTAAAAAAAAAACACACAGTACGCTAATTTATTATTAACAAACAAATATTTGTAGCTTTAAAAGTGTAAAATTTCCAGCATCAAAATTAACAATCCGATTTTTAAAATTGTAAATTGGGTTTTTAGAACGTGTTAAAATTTATTGCTAAACTAATAATATATATTTCAAATTATAAATTCGGCCGTTTAAACTGTAAATTTGTCATTAAAAGTGTAAATCCGGTCTTTAAAATGTTAAATGTAAATTTAAAGTATCCGGTTTTAAAAAGTATAAATGAGGTTATTTAAAACAAAAGCTTGTTAAAAACGTGTCTGATCTTCTGCTAAACTGTTAATCCAATTTTTAAACTGTTGTGTCTAGTTAATTATAGTGTCAATAGTTAAAACGGCATTGGGCAGTGTTTTTTGCCTGTCCTTGCAAGGCAAGTCAGTTCAATTGACTAACTTTTAGTATTATTTAAGATTTCTACCTATTTTAGCTGTACGCCGATATTTAGATAATTTTTAATAAAAGTTTACACAATTTTGTCATTTTCTAAAGAATAACAAAATTAACAAAATTAGGTCATAAAATATTAAAATGTTTTCAAAAAGAATCTGAACAAAATCGGTTGTAAAGTGTAAAATTTTATTTAAAAATAATATTCTGTCTTTAATCATTAAAATATTGTCAGAAAACACCAAAATCCAGTCATAAAAATAGTAAAATTTTATTTATTAAATTTTAAAAATAACAAAATTTGGCCTTTAAACATGAAAATATTGTTAGGAAGTAACATAATCCGGTCATAAACTTTTTAAAGCTACAAGATTCTATTAGTAAAAAGTGAAAAATAACAAATTATTTTCTTAAAAACGACAGTAAATTGTTGAAAAAAGGTACAAGATTCTATTAACAAATGTTAAAAATATCAAAACCTGTTAAAAGATGCAAAAATTTATTTGAAAAATTACAAAGTCTGACCATATAGTATCAAAATAGTGTTAGAAAGTGTTAAAATCCGGCCCTAAACTGGTAAAATGTTCAAGAATTTATTCATAAATTGTCAATAACAGCAAAATTTGACAATAAACCGTCAAAAAATGCATTTTTTTTAACGCAAAATTTGGTCAAGAATTAAAAACATTTTGTTAGAAAACTGTTAAAAAAGCATCTATATTTTATAAAATAACAAAAATACCAATATTTGGTCATATTCTGTTAAAAAATACAAAATTTTATCCATTAAATGTCAATAATAGCAAAATCTGGCTATAAATTTTCAACAAGTGCTAAATTTCATTCACGAGAAATTTATATCTAAATATTAAAAAAAAAAAAAATCTGCTGAGAAATGTAAATTTTTATTCATATGTCAAAATTATCAAAATCTGGTCATAATCTGTTAACATGTGCAAAAATCTAATCATAAAATGTTAAAATTTGGCCATGATATATCAAAATATGATCAGAAAGCACCAAAAGGAAAATTCTTTTTTATGAATTGTCAAAGATAGCAAAATAACAATCAAAAGACACAAAATTCTATTTATAAAATGTAAAAGTTAGCAAAATCCGAAAAGATGCTGTTGAAAAATGCAAAAATTTATTTACAATTTGTTCAAAATAGCAATATTTGGCAAAAGTATCAAGGTATTGTCAGAAAAAAACAAAAATCCGGCGATAAAAAGTTAAAAAGTGCAAAATTTTATTTATGAAATGACAAATATCGGAATTAAAACACACGCTTAGGGTTTGTACCATAAAGGTGTATGTGTGTGAGATAGTAAATTAAAAACTTGAAAAAAAGTGAGTTTAAGTGCATATCAAGGTACCCTTAAAATTTTTCCAGTTGCACTCTTTAGTTTGTTTTTAATATTAAAAACACAATCCGACTTAAAACAATTGAAAAAAATCGCTAAAAAGTACAAAACTTGAAAACAAAAATTAAAAGTAACTACCTTATTAGTAAAATTTTAATATATTCTCAAAAATCCGGTCGTTACAGACAAAATCCGGTTTAAAAAAGATAAATTATAGACATTAAATAATTAAATCCGGCCAAACACTATAATAATCTGCTTTATATTGGCAAAATATAGACATAATTTTAAAAATCTAGCTATAAAAAAAATTGTTGCTTAAAAAATTAAAATCTTGTCATAAAGTATTGAAATCCGGAAAAAACTTAAAAATTTGTTTAAAAGTAGCAACATTTATTATACTAATAAAATTCTAGTCATTAAATACAAAATCCGACACAAGAAAATTAAAATTTGTTCATAAAGTAATAATAGTAACCAAATTAAAATTGTAAAATACAATCACAATTTTAAAAATTTTGCAATCAAATATCAAAATATTGTCAGGAAATATTAAAATACATTAAAAGTTGAAAATACAAAACTCTACTTATAAAATATCAAAATTAATAAAAAATTGGAATATAAATTGTTAAAAGATGCACGATTCTTAAAATGTAAAATCAGCAAAATCTGGCTATAAGTTGTTAAAATGTACAATGTTCTTTTCATACAAAATAAAAATCCAATCAAATTATTGTCAGAAAATATTACAGTTGACCATCAAGGGTTAAAAAGTGCAAAATTCTACTCATAAAATATCAAAAGCAGCAAAATTCATCTATAAATCACCACTTAGTGCCAACCCAACAAACTTATCAAAGAAGACAATTGTTGCCAACACTCACAAATAATAGGTACATCCGTGTATGTTACATTAAATTCTACCCTGTTTAATAATAGAAAAAAATTTAATTATCAAACATCAACAAACACACAAACAATAAACATATATTTCTTAATCAACTACTCATGTCGATGAGAATCCCTATTTGATAAATTAATAAAAATAAATAAATAAATTTAAAATCATTAACAACTGCTCTAATAACAAAAAATTAAATTTGATAAAAGCTTTTAAAATAAGTAAATTAAAAAATAAACTTTTGTTTCTTTTGTTTTTTGTCTTAATTACCTTTAAGTAAGAACCAACATTTATTAATCCTTTTTCTATTTGCTTAATCTGTTTGTTTTTTGTAGTATTGTATGAAATTCCTAATCAATTTAATTATGATAATTTCAATAAACTTTTCCACCTCTCTGTGTACATTCTAAGTTTTACAGTCGTATATATGCTATATATCTTTTTTTTATATTTATGCTTGTTTGTATCACCGTCTTATAATGGTTGCGGTTGCAGTACCACATTCTTTTCATGAAATTTTCTATGATCAATTCGCACATTTGCGGCTGTATGTCCTCCATACTATCACAAATTCTATTTTTAAGGTCTTAAATCGATTGTGGAGCATTGGCATAGACCTTATCTTTCACGTGGCCTCAAAGTAAGAAATCTAAAGATCTCGGTGGCCAATTGTGATCACCACTTTGAAAAATAACTTGTTTCGTTGTTTGTGTGGCACAAAAAGCCGTCTTGCTAAAAATAAACGTTGTCCACATCAATATCTTCCAATTCCGGCTATAAAAATCATTAATCATAGCTCGGTAGCGCCATCCATTCACCGTAACAGTTGCTCCAGTTTCATATTCGAAAAAGTAGGGTTCAATCACACCGCCAGCCCAAAAACAGCAACAAACAGTGACACGTTGAAGATGCAAACACTTTTCAACAATCATTCTTGAATTTTCAAAGCCCCAAATGCGATAATTCTGCTTATAAACGTAGCCTCCGAGGTCAAAATGGGCCTCATCACTAAGGATAATTTTTCGATAAAATCTCGGATCATTTTGATGCATTTTAAGGACCCAATCAGCAAAGATACAACGTTTATGGTGATTGACCAGCTTAAGTTCTTGTGTTAACTTACCTTTAAAAGCCTTAAAACTTAAGTCTTTATGCAAAATACGCTGTAATGTCGTTTGTGGAATGAACACTACGGGCTACATCAGCAATAATCTCATGTGTTCTTGAGCGATGCACACGGTTTTGATTCTTCACACCATAAACTTGTTCAAACTGCTCAAATTTTTTCACCAGGTTTACTATTGCCGGCCGAGAAGGTGCATTACGACGACCAAAATATTCTTTAGTTTTGCGAACTTTGACTGAAATTTTTTTACCATTTTTGTAGTGAATTTTAATAATTTCAATGCGTTGTTAAAGCGTGTATGGTTCCATTTTTAATAATGGCGTAGTTTTTACTTGTCAAATGTCAAAAGATAATAGCTTCAAAATTGACAGCGGCTCAATTAGCCTGCTATTCAAAATAAAACTTCTTATTGGAAAACTCTTTAATAAGTTACTTTTTAGCTGCTTTTCTATTTAATAAATAGAATACCATGGAATTTTATTTCATTTTTTTCAGATCTTAGCTAACATATAATGAATACACAATCTTACATAATTGTACCAAATTATAATAAATAGTTTATGTATAAAAAGATTTTTTTATTAGTAAATTGCACTTGAATAAGCACGTCCAATTTAATAATAAAATGATAAAAATCATACGTTGATACCTAGAAGTGCGCAGAATATCATCGCAACAACCAGTCTATGATATACATATTTCCAGCAATTAGATTTTCAGCGAGTTTGATGCATTTATGCCCTCAGTGGTGTTTGACTAGCCGTCTAGTTCCGAACTTCAGAACAGCGCAACAAGTTTTAATATAAAACGTAAGCTAAATATTATAATTTTTTTATATTAACAACAATTTAATTAGTTTTATATTATTTAACTATTTGAAGAAGTTAATGGATAAAATGTTTTTTTTAATTTTTTTATTTAGCAATTTATTATCAATTAAATCAATTAAAAACTAATTATATCATTTTACTAAGTTAACGAAATAATACTTCTATAACATATACATATATCTACGTAATTTTGTATCCGTCAAATCATGCGTCTCTTTCTACAAATTTTTTTCAAGCTACATATATCAGCTTATTTTGAACATATTTCAACATTGCTATTAAAATCCCTTTTAAGCTAAGGTTGCGTTGTAAAAAGTGTTCCGGCTTTTAACCACTATAAAGAATGCCCGGCGCTTTCACCGTACTATTTTTATAGTAAGTTGCAACTTCTATATTTTAATATGTAAATTTTAAAGCTTTTGTTTTAAAAATCTATTCAACATGTCAATTATAAAACAAATCAAATTGTTAAAATAGTAGCGTAATAACAGTTTTCAATAATTTGTTTTACTAAACATTACGCTTATTTTAAATGAAATAGTATAATATTATATAATTAAAATTATTGCTTTAAATTTAATTATAAAAGGTTAATTTGATTGAATTTACAAAATGTGTTGGTATATATTATAATTTACAACTATAAATAAGAAAAAATTAATTAATTCCAAAATCTCGACTCTAGTGAATTTATTCTGATTAACACTACCATGTAACAACTTTTTTTAAGTATTCAGTTAAAACTGATTCAAGCAACGCTGTCGCGTCTTATTGAAGCGCACACGGTAGCCAAATAAATTATACGGTCAAAAATGTGTTTAAATTAAACATTAAGTTAAGATAAATAATTTATAAACCTGAAAACATTGTAAAATAGGGTCACAGATTTTATGCTATAAATACATTTTAATGTGAATTGATTTTTTGCAACTTATAATAGTTTTAACTTAAGTTTTGTCTAACAAGTGGGTTTCTAATCGTTTTTTTAAATAAATTGTTTGCTATAAAAAAAATTATTTGTTTAAATTTAATTTTAAATGCTCAATCTTTAATAAATTTTAGTAATGCAAATGCAAGTTTATGTTATAAATTAGTAATTTTTTTCTATCAAAATTTGATTTTATTTGCTTATTGCATAAACTTTGTTTATACAAATTTTGGCCTACATTTCTGTGTGATTTTAAAAGAATTTCACCTAATAATTTCAAGTAAAATATTTTATGCGTAATGGTTAATTGCTTACCAGAGTTCTCTTTGCGTTTCAAAGTTAATTTATAAAAAGAGTACTTTATTTTATTTGTAAAGATAACAATAAATGATACTCTAATTATTATTTTATACCTATTTATATAAAATTAAATCTTTAAAATTACGTATTGGAATGTGTTTTACATGTTTTTTTTATAAAATGCTTATTATTAAGAGATAATGTTACATATTATAACGTTTCCCTTTTAAAATAAAAATTTATGGTTTAAATAAAATGAATTTTTAGTAATATTGTATTGATTCTATATAATAATAAGTTATTGATTAATTTTTACTTTTTTTATATTAGTTTTTTTAACACATTAAATATAATATAAAAATCAATATAACTAAAATTATTAAATTTAATAATAAGGTCTATACACTAATTTTGTTTAGTTTGAACTTTGATTTAAAATATTTTCTTGTTGTTTTTCATTTATTTTGATGTTTTTAGATTTTTTAGATAGATTGTATTCAGATCCCATGTTGAAAAGTTGCACTGCTTTTTTGTTGTAAATTATTCATTGGAGACAATTCTAATATAAGTCATTAAATCGGGTTAAATTTTAATTTATTAGGTTTATAATTTTTTTTTTTTTTCTCTTGGAGTTGGAAAATCCATTTATGGACGGAGTGTGGGACTCCTCCTCTTGTTCTGAAGAGAGTGTACCCACTAAAAACCAACCCCCTCGATGTTCTTCTCATGTTTAATGTTTTATTTTTTTTTTAGTGCCACTAAGCCAAATTGGCTTGTCAGTGGCAATTATTGTGCACTATTAGTATATGTGTTAATCGGTCACTTTAGAAATGGTCTTTTATCCAGATTTTTATTTTTGGTTTAAACAGTTCTATTGAATTTGTTGTTAAGATTTCATTTGGAATTTCATTGAACAACGATCGTATGGCTACTTCTTTTCTTTTTTTTCCATACTTATTGTTATGACTTTCTACTATAAATTTTCCGGCTACATTTCTCCTTGTTTCTTTGCAATGGTTTACTTTAGTCCATGTTTCTTTTTCTTTTATGTTGTTCATTATACTTCTGAGTTTAAAAAGTTGATTAATTGTTAATAGCTCTTTGTATGGGTCTTGATTTGAATAACTGCGTAGATTTTTTATTACTCGGTTTTGTGTTTTTTGGAGTCTTTCAATAATATAATCCGACGCTTGACCGTACACAGTTATTCCATACGTAATTATAGATTCTGGAAGTGCTCGATATATCGTTGTCATAGTTTGTTCCGGTATAAACTGTCTAAGGTAGTAAAAGCTATTTGAAATGTGTTTTAATTTCTTTCTTATTTCGTTTATGTGTGGTTTCCAGCTCAGATCTTGGTCTATCCATATTCCAAGATACTTCTGCTTTTCTACAACTTCTATTTGCTCGTTGCAATCACAGTTGTCAGATATTTGGACTTTGTGTAAACATTTGGATTTATGAAAAATCAGGTTGATTTGCTCTTCTTCTTTCGCTGATGTAGTGATACTATATGAACCAATTTTGTTTTTTCTTTGTTGATAGTGAGTCCAATGTTGTGAGCCTATTTTTGAAACTGTCTAAATTCTCTTTGCATATTTTTTAACGCTTGTTGTACATTTTTGTGGATTGATACAATTAATGTGTCATCAGCGTATAAAAAGTATTTGGAATTTTTAAAGCATGATCCTACGTCGTTTACATACAACAGATAGAGTATTGGTCCCAAAATACTGCCTTGGGGCACACCCCTGTCAATAATTGTTTCTTCGCCCAGTTTGCCACTTAATTTAACCTGAAACTTTCGATTGTCTAAGTAGTTTTTAAACAATTTTTTAGTTTCTCCTTTAATTCCATTACTTTCTAAAATATTTATTAGAGTATTGTGGTCAAGAGTAACAAATGCTATTGAAAAGTCGAAAAATAAGCACAACGCGTGCATGTTCTTATCCAATGCTTGGTTAACTGTATTCGTGAATTTTTCAAGTAGCTGGATTGTGCCTTTTGATTTCTGATATCCATATTGATTGATGTCTATTAATTTATTTTCTTCCAAATACACTGTTAATGTTCTTTCAATGTATCTTTCTAATATTTTTAATACAGTTGGTAGTATAGAGATCGGTCTGTAGTTTTTAGGACTGTCTCTTTTTCCTGACTTATAGATGGGGCGCAATAATAATAATAATAATAATAATAATAATAATCATCTTTATTTTGCAAAACTACAAAAAAGGCAAAGTTCATCACATTGATGTTCTTCCACTTAACTTTAATTTCAACATTTAATTTAATATATAAAAATAATACTAAATGACTAAGTACTTCCTGGTTTTCTGTAGCAGATGACAGCTTATCTTCTTCCATTTTCCAGTTATTTTAAATTTCTATATGTTTATTATGCGTTCTAGTCTATTTTTAGTAAAATATTTTAATTTTGAAACGTTTGTAACGTCAAATAAGTTATTTTAACACTACATCCAATATTTAATTCCAATAAATGTGATCCTTATAAAGATGTTTTCTCTTCATTGTTTTGGCACGATACAGTTAATAACCTCTGGTTCAAGGTTGTAATAATCCATTTCCATCAGATAGTTTTATAACTTGAATTTCATTTTAATTATATTACAGTTCATTTTAGTTGATTGATAGTTAATTAGTTGTACAGCACATAGTGAAATTTTGTTTGTTTGTAATACATGAGCGTTTTTACATAAGAAATTTTCACTTTTTATTTTTGAGCACTTTTGGTCTGTATAGGAATATTTAAGGTTGCTAAGTGTAAGGTATGGTTTAAATTGTAAATTTAGATAAAATTTAAATGTTTTATTATTAGGAATAGGTACGAAATGTATTTTATAATATTGGTATATGTATTTCTAATTCTAGTATGAAGGTTATTACTAATTGCTTTGAATAGCTCTTAGTTTCAATTATATTTTTTATATCTAGCAAATTATCAGAATTAATTTATAAAGATAACGAGTTAGTTTTAAAATAATTTTTGAATTTATTTATTTCTGTTAATATTTTGACTTGTCAATTTTAATTTTATCAAATATATCATTAATTGATTGGTATATTACAGTAATTTAATTAATTACTGTTTTATAGAGTTTATAAACTAGTGTTTGAGAAAAATTAATCTTTTTAATTGTATTTTTAATTTGTAATATCTTTGATGAAAACTAATAATTATGTAAAATATTTGCTATTAATTTTTAAAACTTAATTATTGTGCTTTCTAAAATCTTCTAAAATCTTGGCTATTGTGTAATTAAATGATTTGGTTTTCAACTTGTTTGGCATCATTATTGTCAAAATTTTCTGTAATACATTTAATCATTGTACTTAATAGGTTAAATAGACTTTTTTATTTCTTATTAAAGCATTTCTTAAACTGATCAAGTTGATTTTTTTTGTAAATATCTAGTATTATTAAGAATAGAATTTATAAGAAGATTCGATTTTTTTTAATCAATTTAATTTGAATTTCAAATCGTAGAAGTGTTATGTGATTTGAAACAAATTTTACTGTACTTAATTTGTATAGTAAGAGTCCAGGATTTTTATTTAAATCAGGAAACATGACATCTTTGAGAAGATGATCCAGATGCACTTGAAACCAATTTGTTTCATTTATATGAATTATTTCTTTAACCTTTGTTTTTGGGTTTGTGATTTCAATTTTATTAATTTCAAAAAATTTTGTTTATAAATATGATCCTAAAAATTTTGAATTTAGTTTTGATTTTTTTCCCATAGAAGTTTTATAAATCTTATTTCCAAAACATTTATTTTATTAAAATATTTTCTATTATGTTTATTTTTGGGCTTTTATCAAAAACTTTATTATTTTGATTGATCATAATAAGTATTTTATCAATATTTTTACCTGCAGATCTAGTAGTTAAAAATTTGTCAATTATGTCAATGATATCATCAAGATTATTAATTATAGATTCTGATTCTAAAGCATTGAGTAACATTCAAGAAAGAACATCTTTAAGAGTATTTTGTTTTTTTTTTTGGAAATAATTTTGTAATTATATTCTCCGAGTTATAAATTTCTTCTTGTTAGTTTGGAATTTAGTTCTTTTAGGTTGAAACCATACAAGTGGTTTGTAGTCAATATAAATTTTACATTTTTTACCATAACGGTACGGTTTAAAATATTTGTGCATGACTTTTAAATCCTTAAATATTGTTGTTCAGTACGTGTAGCAAATGCAAACGGATTATTTTTATCTTTTTGTGATAGAACGGAGCCTCGGGCAACGTTTGAAGCATCAGTTGTCAAAGTAAAGAGTTTGTTAAAATCAGGATATTTTATTTATTTTTTCAAATAATTAAATGATTGAATATTTTTTTTTTAAATGTATTATTTTTGCAGTTTTTTTCATAAAGTTAGAGGTTTAGTGATTTTCAAGATTTTTTTATAAATTGGCGATAGTAACCATATAACCCTAAAAGTTATGTAATTTGGGTTTGTGTTTTTGAAATTGGATCATTTTTTACTGCAATTTTTTTTTGGGGTTGCTTTTTACTCTATTTTTTGTAATTTGATGACCCAAGTAAGCAACTTTTTTTTGAAAAAATTCCAATTTGTTTAATAGTATTTTGCTTGACTAATTCTTCAAAAATTATTTTTAGTTTTTACATCTGCTTTTGTTAAGATGTCAAGAATATAATAATATTGAATATACAAAGCAAATTTTGTTTTGATATCCACGTAATACATTGTTTATAACGCGTTGAAACGTCGAGAGAGCATTTTTTAGGCCAAAGTATGCTACGTGTAAACTCGTAATGTCTTATGTCTGTTAAGAAAGTTGTTTTAGATATATGGTTTGAGTCTATTTAAATTTGATTGAAATCATTTGTTAGGTTTAAAGTAGTAAAGTACTGAGCTCTATCAAGTATCAAATATGTTAGTTATAATTGACAACAAAAATTTATTATTTTTTGTTTTTCATTTAGTCTTCAATAATTAACGATTATACTTCATTTTCTTGTATTTGAAGCGTCTAATTTTTTTGGCACAATTCATATGGGACTGTTCTAAAAGGAATTACAATATTGAATAACGAAATTTTCTAACATTTTATTAATTTTTGTTTATGTACTTTGAGATAACGATAACTTTTAGTATAGATTGGAGTTTTGTTAATGCAATGTTTAATTTGATTTGTGAAAATAAGAGGTAAATTTTTGCAAAAGATTATATCTGTATTTATTACATAGTTTTCTAATTTGGTCATATACTTCTTAGCTACAATGTTGAGATTGCAAATTTTTAAGATTTTGTTTTTGAAAATTATTATTTTTGTCAGTTAATTTTGAATCAGTTTTCATTTGTTCAATAAAATTCATTTCAGTTTCATCTAATGATTTAATTTGTAAAGGTTCAAAAAATATTACTTATACGAGATTTTTTTTAGAAATTGTTATTATTGTAAAGCCGTATGAATCTACCACTTATACTAATGATTTACCAAAATTTGTATAAGGTATTATTTTTTTACCGCTTTGCGCTTTCTTGTTGAACGGGTATTTTTATTTTTTGAGTCAGACGTGGGAGAATAATAAAACTAATAGGTTTAAAAACTTAGTTTTGTTGTTTGTTGCATTGTGTTCAAAATGTAATAGTATTATTATTTATTACATTAGACATTTCAATGATCTTTTGCTACATTAATATTTGCTTAAATTTGAATTAGTATTTCCTATTAATTTGTCAAATTTTGGTGAAAACTATAAAATATAATTTGTGGTTTCCGCGTACATACAAGGATGAAAATAAGGCTATTATCATTAATAAAATATAGGTTAATAAAACTATTACCACTTACAATGTCAATAAAAAATTTTGCTTTTAATTCAAGAATATAAATAATAGGTAGATCTGATTTATTTTTGTAATTATTTAAAAGAACGTCTGGTTTATTGTGCTCATAATAAATCAAAAATTTATTCATTATAGTTATTAATATTTTCCTTGTTAAATTTGATTGGTTATTGTTCAAAATTATCTTCACAATAAAATGCGTTTAACAAATTTTCTTCATTATTTAAATCAGTATTTTCTTTATCTATAGTTTGATTATACAGTCTTTCAGATATAAAATTTTGGTTTTAAAGATTACGTTGAAAACTTAATTTAATTACAATATTTCCTAAAAAAACTTTAATTGGTTCTGGTTTATTTTTATATAAGTTATTTTTTTTTTTTTTTTTAAGAAATTATTTGAGAAAATGCTTGCTTTTGCGTGATTTGCTTAAATTTGAGTAGTCTTGGAATATAATTTTGATTAAATTGTAATTGTCTCGGAACATAATTTTGTTTAAATTGTTGTTGTTTTGGTAGAAAATTAAACGAAGCTTAATTTATATTACGGTTTTAATTTTAGTAATTCATAGGAATATTAAATATAATTACACAATTAAGGTTAACTTTATTTACTGTATTTGAACGATTTTTGTAATTCATAAAATTTTCTTCTTTGTGTGCATAAGACATAGCTTGTTTTAAAGCTAGACTCTTTAAGTCTTATAATTAATTTCATATGGTAATTTAATTCATTTATAAATGTTTTTAAAATAAGATCATTGTGCTGTGTAATTTTTAATAATTTTATATTAGTTTCTTCGTTTTCTAAATTATCTTTAGAAAATAAAATGTTATAGATTTTTATTTTTTATTTTTGAGGTTGGATTGTTATAATGTTTTAAACAATACAGTCAATTGATCGTTGATCATAAAAAAATAATCAATAATGATTCTTTCACAAGGTGCCAAGTATTTAATTTAATACGTGAGCCAATAATGTCAGCGGCTCTACTTACTAATTTTTTTAATATGGTATCACTAGATACATATTTATAGAGGCTGCTGAATTATTACGATCCTGGTGAGCAGTTAACAAGTTTTCACATGATTTAATAAAAAGGTTTTATTGTTTTGGATTGCCATCATAATGTGGTATATTATCAACTTAATATCTTATTAATTGAATATGTTTGCCGTTTTGTTAATTTTTGGTTCAATTAAAATTAAATTATTATCTCGTTCAATTCTAACAATTCAAAATTTAGAAATAATTTGTTTATATTTATATTTATTAATCATAAAATTAGTTAATCTTTATTTTAAATTAATCAAAAGTATATAATTAGGGAACTTTAATAAAGGATGCACTGTTATTTGATTGTTCTTTTTTTCTGTTTTTTTTTCTTTCTTAATCCTTAATTAATCAATTTTCTTTTGATTTACTAAAGTTCCTTAGGAAACAGGTGTGCGATGCACTAGGTTTTTTGATTATTTTTTTGTGTGATTAGGTTGGCTAGGCTGCGGATATACTGGAACTTAATTTTAAAAGGTGGGTCACTCAACTTTACTAACTTTCACTCCGTTTGATTTATTAAGTTTAAAAACTGATATTCAAAAAGAACTCTGCAATAGAATACTTAAACTCAATCCAACCGACTGCGCCAGTTAGCTTTGCGTTTCAAAGTTAATTTATAAAAAAAACAATATTTTATTTGCAAATATTTAATGCTTATAAAATAATAAAATAATTTACTGTTTACTTTATGTTTTTTATCATAAATTTATTCTTACAAATACATTACTCGTTTTGGCTTTACTAAAGCTTTCTACAGATGATTACAAATTTTCAATGCTTCTAATAAATTTGATTTAAGTTTTTTTTGTGAATTATGTAGAAACCTTACGTGCTTTAGTTTTGAAAAAGTATGTTGTTGTTCCTGAACGTGATTGGCTAACGTTAAATTTGTTTTATTAATTTAAAATGATAATTTATGTTCTTTGTACCGGGTAATAAAATTCCTGTCAGTTTGTCCTATAAATACGCTTGTGCAGTCTCCATATGTTAAGTTATATTATATACGTTTTTTATTTTGCGTTAAACAAAATGTTTGATAATTTTGACGTTGACTTAAAAGCAATTTTCATGTTAAGTTTAGAAAGCACATGTAATACAGATTTGGTGACTGGACCAAAATATGTGAGACAAGTAAATCTTAAATAGACTGTTTCTTAAATTAAGGATATACGATTTTAAAGGTGTTTTTGTTTGCTACCATTCCTAACTTTGTAGTTTAGATATTTTTATATATAAGGTTGTTGTTTATTCTTCAACTCATATAACTTATTTTATCTGTAGAAAACTTTAGTAAAGCCAAAACTAGTAATGTATTTGTAAGAATAAATTTGTGATAAAAACATAGTAAATTGTTTTATAATTTCGTAGTAGAGGTCAAAATCATCAATTATATTTATTGCTTAGTTACTAATAAACTTTTTTAATTATTATTTTTTACCTATTTATATTAAAATTAATCTTAAAAATTACGTGTTGGATTGTGTATTACAGATTCCAATTACAATAACATGTATTCTTATAAAATGCTTATTAAGGGTTAATGCAAGCCGTGTTTACTACATGTTATATACAGGGAGTTTATAAATGAATGGGATTATGTAATTACTTTAAATATGCCGCTTTTTTTAAACTGTTTACTATACTATTTGTTTTGACAGTTCAACTTTGACAGCTGTCAAGCAAGCAAGGTTATAAGAATGTATATAAATAGACTAGAGCGGCACAAACGTACATTAGATGGTTACATAATCCCAAACATTTATAATCACCCTGTAATATAACTCAGTAAATATCTTGGTTTTAAGATATTGAAGTGTAATTTTAAATCATCTAGATAAAACTTATGTTATTCACATTATATACTATAAAAGCGGCATATTTACGTTCTGTACACCGTACCCCTCTTGACGTTCTTAGATAGTATAACGTCGTATTTTTATTGTTAATATTGTTATATTAAAACTAAGTTTGCTATAATCTGCGGCCATATTTTGACAAATAAAAACATATTCATAAGAAATAAAAAATATATTAAAATGAACACTTAAAAAATAAGCTTAAATAATTAACAATCAATTGTAAATCAATCTATTGTTGCAGACGCATGCAAACATGCAAATATTTATGGAATTAAAAAAAAAAGTTAAAATACTAATAGCAATTTAAAAGAATCAAGGAATCTTGATCTAGTCTCATCAAGTACTTAAGTCTAGACTCTCTTAGTTAACAAATGTTCACCGCTATTTTTACTACCAAACTACTTTGATTTGACAATATAAAAATAAATTTTGATGTTAATAACTGCCGGTACCCGCTAGCCAAGTCTATAAATGTGAAATATTGTTTCCTCTAATTTATTAAGAATACCAGAAGTGTTAAGAATGAGATATTTTCAATCATTTTTATTCAGATGGCAGTTATCAATAATCATGCGTTTCTATACTTTTCTTTTACGGTCGTTACAGTATACACAAGTAGAGACCATGGTAATAATGAAGCTTTGTGTCATTCTTTTATTAATTTCCATATTTTGCGCCTCATTTCTAAAAGTTGACGGTACATGCAAACATAAATTGGTTTATTATACTTCATGTTTTGGGAACGTTGTATTTTGTGCATAAACGTTAAATGTTTTTGAGTTTTAATAACAGAATTTTCAATAAAGCTTTTTTTTTTAATTTAATAAATTTTGTTTTAAAATGTTCTCTATTTCTTGATTATACGCGTTTTTTATACTTATAGGTTAAACTCCTATATTTTTGATAATTGTTGATCTTGTGTCAACTTTATCTTATGAATTTTTTTTTTGAAGTGACAATGGTTAAATTTGCCAAATTAATTAGTCTAGCAGGTGATAATTTAACTTCATTATTTAGTTTTACTGTTGTTTGTGAAATGTGTCTTTAATTTCTTGAATAATTGTCCTAAATGTGGGTTTTAGTTAAAGTTTTGAATGTAAAAAAAAATTACGTTTAGGTTTATTGCAGAAAATAGAAAAATGTATTATTAAACTGTCAAAAATAAAATTAAATTTAACAAAAAGTTGCAAAAACTGTCAAATAGCTTTTAGCAACATAATAAAATAGCAAAAATCTAATAGATCTGTCAACCATGATTTTAAACTGTTCAAAATATTACTACTAATTACAAAATTTTACTAAAAATTTCTAAAAGTTACTATAATCGTCAAACAGTTTACAGCAATGTAATATGCGAAATTATAATTTAAACAGTCAACAGTGTAACTAAATTTGTCAAAAACTAATTCAAAATTTCAAAAAATTACTAAACCTGTCAAATAGTTTACAGAAATACGCATTCAATCTTCCTGATGTGTCAAACTTGATTCAAAATTGTCAAAAACGTTACTACGTTTGACAATAAACTACTAAAACTGTTTATAATTTGGCAGAAATATATGAAATTTGTCAAATAATATTTTAAACTGTCAAAGTATTTTCAGTAACATTATAATTTGCAGATTTGTATATGGTTTGTCAAATTGTATTTTAAACATATTTACAAAAAATACTAAAACTGTCAAATAGTTTACAAAAACGTAAAAAATTGTCAAAAAAGTAACAAAAACCGTAAATAAGTTATAGTAATGTATAAAAACATTATAAGTTAGCAAAAAATGTACTAAATCTGTTAAATTTATTTTAAACTGTTATACAACAAAACTATTCTATTTCTTAATGAGTTTAGTGACTTATTAACAAGTCACAAAAATACAAAATCTGTCAAATAGATCATAGTTATGTGTATAAACAATGTAAATTAAAAAAACATCTTGTAAAAAGTTACTAAAACTTACACTGAGAGACGTATCTAAAAAAAAAAACGTAAAATTTTGTCTTGTTTCAGGTGTTTAAATAAACGTCAGAGACTCCCTATGATAGTGGGTCTTTCTGCATTGCAAATCTTTAATTGATGCTCTAAATCACTATCGTTTTTACTGAAAGAATTAAATGGTAAAAAAAGAATTTGACATGAACTACTTAATTTAATTACAATCTCATCAACGCTATTTTTTCTGCAGAAATCTTTTAATAGGGAGTTGTAATCAATTAAAAAGTTATCATTCAGATTTCAGCAATAGATTTCGGTAAATAATTCAAATCTTTTGTGTCAATTGAGGAGCTGAAGTAACAAAAGGGCTAACTATCAAAATTGTTAAACAGATAAATTAAAACAAAAAACTTTTTATTTTCATATAAACTTATTTGCTAGATTGTTTACAATTTGCCTTGATACTTACCGTCTGATAGGATACAGTCAATGGCACAAAAACCTATCTTTAAAAATATATTATTTATTGTCAAATTGGCTCTTTTAATAATATTTAGTCTATAGTTCTTCTGAACGCTGATAAATAAGTATTTGTAAAATGTTAAAAAATAGGCCTATTTTTGCAATTTTGTTGAGTTTTAGACAGACCCTTAAAACCCAAGTAACAAAACAAATTTATATTTTCTAACTAATTCACATCAAAATAAGACAACTTTGTTGGTTAAAAAAACTAAAAAGCGGCTTATAGACAGGGTATAGACTTGAAATAGCGCCAGACTTGGGTTTTACCAAAATTTTTTTATTGATTTTACTAGTAAAATTTTATTTTTAGTTAAAATTGCAATATTTAAACAAAAAATGCAATTGAAAAAAAGTTAAAAAACAACAAAAAAAATTTTAAAGATTTTATATACCCATATTAACCAATCAAAAAACAACTAAAAAAATATAGTAACGAAAAAAAATACCAAAGCAAATTTTTCAATTTACCCCTTTTCCTTGCTCTGATCCGTTTTAAAAAGAATTGATAAAATAGTAGATAAAAATTGTGTATTGGTTTTAATAAATTAGAAATGCAAAAAAAAATAATTAAATAACTAATAAAATCAACAAGCATTTGTTTGTTTAAAAACTTTTATTTTGTTTCGTTATTTAAACTACAATAAAAATGTATCTCATAAAGCTCGTATTATTATTGTTATTACAATTTTATATCCTTTTAGAAAAAAGTAAAATAACGTTAAAATATCAAACTTCTAGACTTACAAAGCAAAGTTTTTTGTCTCACTCAAGTGTGGCAACATTAATTTGATAGAAATTCTTGTCTTTTAAACTGGCTTATAACTTTATAATTTGCATTTTTTATTAAAATTAAATTAACTTTCAAATAGTAAAAAAAAATCATTTTTTTTTAAGAAAATATAAACGAATTATTATAGAAAAAAAAACTTGGATTTGTTTATTAAGGGGGGAGAATTATTGCGCTATTATAAGGGTTTACAGCATCCAACTCAGCAAGAAAACGCCTGAATATAATTGAATACAATTTTCACACATTGTAGAAGAAAGTCCAATCTGTGTCCTCAAACTTGTAGAAATTTGATGCAATAAGTCGTTTCTTTGCAATTAATTTTTAAAAAGTGACGTTTTTAATTAGTTTTTTGTTATTTTTTTACTCTTTAAATATAACTTCAAATCTTTATCTAAAAACATAAAGACATAGAATATTGTATGTAGTTCAACATATAAAAAAAGTAATGACTAAAATCTTATCGTTTAGATATTGAGTTGGTTGGCGTTTTGTCCTATAAGAACTAATTTTAATTTAAAAACGGCGCTGTACGTGTTAATATTTTTCTAGAGAGAAAAGTTTACTAATATTCTCGTAGATGTGATAGGACTTATTATTTTTCTATAACAATACTACTAGTGGCAACACAACAGGACGGGGCGACTAACTCGGCAATTCTCTAGCGTTAATATAATTTTTCTTTTCCAATAAACTTCAAAACAAATTTTGTAAAAGTTAATTTAAAATATTGAAATAAAAATTAAATATTTTGATTAATAATTTGTAGAATAGCAGTTTTTAGTTTTTTAGAAAGAAAAAAACTAGCATTCAGTAACTACACTTTTTTTTCTATGCGTTTATTAATAACAAGAATGTAAGTAATTGAATATTTTGCTATTCCATATGTCGTCGCAGTAAAGTTAGTAATTCTTTTCATTAATTAACTTTTGATTCATCTGCATATGCAAGAAATATTTAGTTAATAGTCTTATGTGAAAATAAGTGTAGCCTTATCGCAAATAGTATCTTATGGTTTATATTCTATATGTCAATTTATGACAATCAACCGTAGTAAAATGCATAATGATATTGCAAATCAAAATTGATTTATTAACATAATTTGCACTAAGTTCAGCTAGTGCTGTCATCTAAAAACGTTGTTAGTTAACAATGATTTTAAAAACATCGGTTGTCTACTGTTTTTATGTTATTATTATTAGAAGCAGTTTTATTTTGATTAAGTTTATTAAAAAATCTATTGCAGTATACTTGTCTGTAATCAGTTATAGATATAATTAAATATAATAAATTAAGAGGCAGAAAAACCTCTGTCGATGTCATATTAAAACCAACCTTTGTCAAATCATTTACATATAAATATAAAATAAATATATTAACTACTACTAAAATAAATTTTATCAGTTTATAAGTAATTTTTGGATTAACATAAAACAAATAACCAATTTGTACTTATCTTCAAAGTAAGAAAATATATTCAATCATTAAAAAATAAGTATAAATGTATAGTATATATATATATATATATATATATAAATATTTTGTAAACGTTAATAGCAGTGGCGCATTATTTTCATAAACAAACTGAGATTCGCTCACAAATAATACCAGAGTTTAATGTTTAAAACAAATTCTCTAACAACAAGGCAGAATGTTATTACAGTCAAATATCTGCATCAAACAGTAAACAACCGCAATTCATGACCGCGATTTGTTGGTATTAATTAATACCTACGTTCCTCAGATTACAAATAGAACCGCAGTGATATGTTTTGTTAGCAGTTGCAACACCACTGATGACTATAATTGGCAGATTAAATGCGTAGACATTATGTCTTTGTCTAGTACTGTATTGATATATATATATATATATAATTGCAGCCAATTAGCATTTATAAAAACAATGTTAGCTACTGTAGAATGTTCATATACAGTGCACACTATATGTATATTGAACAACTGTTGATTAGTCATCTATCTTTAATATACAGGGAGAGTCAAAACTACTTAAATAATTTCCCAAGCATAAAAACATTCAAAAAAAGCTTTAGTAGTTTTTACTAACCCTGTGTTATTGTACTTTATTATTGTATAGGATTTTCCAATAAAAAGTTTCATTTTGATATTAAAAAAAAAAAAAAATAAATGTTTATTTTATTGTAAAGAAGAAGGTATGCCATTAACATTTGAAAATATTATCAGACAAATGGCCGCTACGGTTACGGTTGCAGTACCACCACATTCTTATCATGAAATTTTCCAAATTTTCCATGTGCAAGTTACATTTGCGGCTGTATGTCTTCGATAACTTTACGAATTCTATCTTTAAGGTCTTGAATCAATTGTGGTGTATTGGCGTAAACCTTATCTTTCACATAGCCCTAAAAAAAATTTAAACGTGTAAAAATCACAAGAGCTCGGTGGCCAATTGTAATCACCTCTTCAAGAAATAACACGGTTAGAATTTTTTTTTTTTTATTCCAATTGTTTTGTTACTTAAGTGGCACGTAGCGCCGTCTTGCTAAAAATAAACGTTGTCCACATTAATATCTTTCAATTCCAGCCATAAAAAATCATTAATCATAGTTCGGTAGCGCCATCTATTTACCGTAACAGTTGCACATGCCTTATTTAAAAAAAAAGTAGGGTCCAATCACACCGCCAGCCTAAAAACTGCACCAAACAATGACACGTTAAGAATGCAAACACTTTTCAACAATCATTCTTGGATTTTCTGAGCCTAAAATGCGACAAATCTGCTTATTAACGTAGCCTCTGAGGTAAAAATAGGCCTCATCATTGAAGATGATTTTTTGATTGAATTCCGGATCACTTTAATGCATTTGAAGGACCAAATTAGCAAATATACGACGTTTATGGTGATTGACCGGCATAAGTTCTTGTGTTAACTAAACTTTAAAAGCCTTAAGACTTAAGTCTTTATGCAAAATACGGTGTAATGTCGTTTGTGGAATGTCTAGTTCCAAAGATCGACAAGGAATTGACACACCTGGGTTTTCTTTAACAGTACGGGTTACATCAGCACTATTCTCAAGTGTTTCAAATCTTCACATTACAAACTTGTCTCAACTGCTCACATTTTTTCACCAGGTTTACTATTGCCGGCCGAGAAGGTGCTTTACGACGATCAAAAAATGTTTTAGTTTTGCAAACTGTGACTGAAAAATTTTCACCATTTTTGTAGTAGATTTTAATAATTTCAATGAGTCTTTAAAACGTGTATTGTTCCATTTTTAATAATGGCGTAGTTTTTACTTGTCAAATGTCAAAAGATACTAGCTTCAAAATTGACAGCTGCTATTCAAAATGAAACTTTTTATATTGTTTGTTATTAGTACACAAGATGTCTCATGACGTAAAATTGCAAGATTCTATTCATAAAGTTGTAAAATCCGAATATGATGTATAAATAAACCTAAAATCTGGTCATAAATGGTTAAAAAATGCAAAATAATATTTTTAAAAAGTCAAAATTAGCATATTTTAGCCATAAATTGTTAAAAAAATCAAAATTCATAAAAATATTAAATAATTTTTTGAAAATTTGTCTATACTATTTTAAATGCAGCAATAAATGTTGTCAAAAATACAAAAATCTTGCCTAAACTGTTAAAAAGTGTACATTTAGGGGTTGTATCATAAGATTGTGTGTGAGAAAGAAAAAAATAAAAAAACTTAAAAAAAGTAGGTTTGAGAATAAGTACATATCAAACTGACCTCAAAGCTAGAGTCTTTAGTTTGTTTTTGGTGTGGAATCTAGAAGGTATTCCACGTTGTGTGCTAAATGTTATTCTGGCACAAGAAATGCACTGAAATAGTCTTTGTTGGATCAGTGAAAGCTGACAAATAAACGCGATCAGTTGCTTATTATAAGCGCTTAAAAACATGGGTACAAACACGTAGAAAACTGAAGCTTTTGTCTCTTATCCACTTGTCTTTTGTACATTAACTGTTTGGTAGATAGAATTCATAAATACAATACATGATTTAATTTAATAAACAATTAGCCAATAAACTCAAACGACTTAAAATAACTACAACTTGAACTACAACTGCCAAGTACTTCAATGACGCATACTTCCAATACTTTTTTTGGTCTATGTGTGAACAACCTCAATCACCTCATTGCCAATGTACTTTTATACACCCCAAAAACCCAGTTGATCTATATGTAAATAACCCTAATAACAGATTCTTAGACAATAATTGTACGTAAATAACATAAGTATTATAAACAATGCTAACAAAAAGCACTTGCTAGTAAAGAATTGTTTAATTGCATAGAATAAAATAAAATTTTAAATTTTATTATTGAAAAAAAATAACATTCAAATACTATTAATCCACACGAAGGACCCTTTCGCAAACGCAAGATGTGGGAAAGAGCGGTCGGTTTTATTTACAAATGTAAGCAACGTACAAGTAGTAGAATTATTTTAACGTGCTTATAATATTTATACATTTTTTTTAGTGTTGAAATCCGTTTCAAATTTCCGATGTATGCAGGTATATAAATATTGATTTTCTATTCGGAGTAAAGCCACGGGTAAACAAACAAATAGAAGAACGAACAAGGAAGGCGCAAAAAACATAAGTACAAAACTGCAAGAAACTTTTTTTTTGAGAGATCACGCTTCTTGCAGAAAAGTATTTTTATTTATGTTGTCGAATTCATTAGAATTATTCCAATTGCAATTTTAAACTATTTTAAGCACTATTATAAAACGCTTTAAAATCTAAATTAGCAACAAAAAAAATCTTTTAAGGTACATTAAAGCTAGAGTGCAATGAACAACAATTTCACAATGTTTCAACAGTTCGGGTTAAACGTAGAAAACATACTTGGCGTTTACATAGAATTTTTTTAAATTTTTGTTAATAAAATAATTTTTTTACCAAACTGTTCATACAGGAAAACTCATTATTGCGTAAACTATTGATGTACATTTTCTTTTCAAATTCTCTAATGCACCACGTTTATCACTTGTAATGATTGCGAAAAAGAAAACGGTTTCAACATCTATCATAAATTGTTTCAACAAAACGGGATCAAAGTAGGTAGTAAGCACAATTTGTATACTCTTTTTTTCAAGTTTATAGAAATTTTTGATGCTTTCAGTATAAAACCTAATTTTCCAAAAGTTTCTCAACAAAGTTTTATTTTTTTGGATATTTTACAAAATTGTTTTTTTTTACATAGTTCTGTTTGGTGTCCTAGACAAAGTCGGTTATGTATTAAAGTATCTCATTTCCAATAGTTATGTGATATGTGTTCTCGAAAGTCATTACTTTAGATTTATTCAAGTTTATTTTCAAACCAATGTTTTTTTATGTCTGATGCAATTGTAATAGCATTGTCTGTAGGTTATCTGAATTTGTGCTGATGAGGACAATATTGTCTCAGGATTGCATTTTTAGAAAAAAATATAAAACTAATAACTTTTCATAGCCAAAATTTTTTTTATTGAATTTTAAAAATTTTGCAAAACTTTAAAAGACAGTTTTTCTTAAAAATAAGACAAAAGGTATTTTTTTTTTCAAATATGGATAAATACGTGTTTTTATATGTGCAAGAAAAACCTTAAAAAGTTTCGTGCACTACGCTCCAATGTATCGTAGAATGTATTCACAAAAAAATTGAAATTTAAGCCTTATCTTTTGCACATATAAAAACACGTTTTTATCTATATTAAAAAAAAAGAAAATACTTGTCATCTTAAAAGTTCTGCAAAATTTTCAAAAATTTTTGTTTGTGAAAACATATTTTTGGGAATATTAAAGAAAAACGTGATAATTTTTTTTATTGCAATCCCAAGAAGCAAAAAACTTGATTTTTTCAAATTTTGATTGTTTATTACTCGGAAATGGCTCACTAAAAAAATCTGAAAAAATTTGTTTGATCAGTATTCATGTAGAAAAAAGCATTTCCAATAGTATAAGCAAAAAAAATTTCCGTACACTTGACTTATACATGGCCATATATTTGCTTTTAAAGGTTGATTTTCTGCCAAGTTTTCAATCTTAACCTTGTTTAAATTTGTCATTATGTTGTTATCTTGCTTTACTATCAATTAAAGTTTAGCTACTGTCAAAATTGCGTTTAATAACAATTTTACTGTCAAATTTTATTAACTGCCAAACAACAATTTTTAAAATTATATATAAATTGCAAAAATACTAAAATGAGTTTATTGAGCAATTGGTCTTCAG
Organism: Tachinus rufipes; assembly: GCA_963932245.1. NCBI lineage: Eukaryota > Metazoa > Arthropoda > Insecta > Coleoptera > Staphylinidae > Tachinus > Tachinus rufipes. The sequence continues at coordinate 61,733,967 of OZ010749.1, forward strand.
TTTTATAACTTCAAACCAAACTAAATTTTAATTTCTTAAGAACCAATTGATTTAAATAGTTTTAATAATATGTAAAGATTATAAAAATAATAAAATTATTTTGTTGTACAACTTAATCGTCAGTTTAATGACCTCAAATCAAAATAAAATTTCAATTTTTAGTTAATTGCAAAATAAAAAAAATAAATTTATCGCTTCCTAGTTTTGTTGGTTTACTTTTTTAAAATTTAAGTACAAAATAGTTAAAAAAACGTCCCGCATTACCAGCAATTTATTACGACTAACTAGAAAAAAACTTAAAATATTTTGTCAATTTGCAAATAATTGCAAATGCAAAAAACCAAACAAAAATGTTGCGTTACCAATTTATTATGACTCGTTTTATAGTTTTGTCATTCTGAGATTTGTTATTAATTAAATACAAAGTTTAAAATCGTTCTGTGTTTTTGTTGATTACAATTAAGTGCAAAAAAGTAGCATCACGTCGCTTTGCAATTGATTGTGAATAACTGCAAAAAACGTAAAAAAATATTTTGAGTAAGTGTAGAATTGCTTCGTAATTTTGTCATTCACAAGTACAAAATGACAAAAAAAACATCCAACCTCCAATTAATTATGACTAAATTCAATAAAACCAAAAACAATTGATCGTTTTGATATTGATTGTGACTAAATGCAATAACCCCAAAAAAACATTTTCTTGCTTTATAATTAACTATGACTAATTGTTTAAAAACCATTAAATTTGTTACTTTGTTTGCTTTGTCATTCTCTTGTTTTGTTATTAATTAAATGTAAAATGACTAAAAAACGTCCTGTATTACTTAAAATTGATTATGACTAAGTGCAGAAAACTTCAAAAGCCCTTTGTCGCTTTGCGATTGATTTGGAATAAATGCAAAAATCCTAAAAACTTGTCTTATGATTAATTACGATTAAGTAGAATTACTAAAAATCAATAAATTAGTTATTTTGTGGTTTTTATTTTGTCTTTTTTTAATTAAGTACAAAATTGCTAATTGATTATGATTAATTGCAAAAAACTTAAAAATTAAGTCTTAAGTGGTTAAGGTATACTCCATCAATTGGGATTCCAATATGATAACAGTCTAGTTTAAAAAAAAAAAATTGCAGTTGTGAATAAATTCAGAAAGATAGTGTTCTCTTGCCGTACTCCTTTCTTGATTGGTATTTTGTCCGTTTTTGTATCTTTGTCTATTTGAAGTTGTATTAACAAATTTTTGTTTATGTTCTTTATGAGAAATATGTTAAATCAATTCTAACTTTATTGAGGCTTTCAAAACTGCCAAGGTTTTAACAAAGTTAAATGCCTTTTAGTAGTCCACAAAAGCAATGTAAATAAGTATATTGCACTTGTTGCTTTTTTCAATAAAGACTCTGAGTGTTTATATATGGTCAGTAGTGCTCTATTCCTTTTAAAATCCTGCTTGTTTGACTGGTTGATGAAAGTCCAGTGTTTCAGTCAGTCTATTGTTGCCGATTTTAGTGAGAAGTTTGTACAAGTGCAATAATTTGCTTATTGAGCGTTAGTTTTTATGTTGTTTCTGTTTTTTTTCATGTAGAATAATAGTCTCTGCGTTTTGCCATCTACTTGGATCGACTTTTCTTTTATACATTTATTTAGTAGAATTTGGACACTTTTTTGCCTAGGCTTTTTTTTGTTTTTGTAATTGTTTTAAAACTGCCTTTAGTTCTTTTCGGTCAATTTCTGAAATTTCTTTTGATTCAATATTTTGGGAAGTGAAGTTGTAGAGAGTTTTATAAAAAATTTAAATCACTTCAGTCAGTGTGTTTTGTTAATTTTTAATTTGAATCTCAAGATCTTTATGTTTTTGTTGGTCTTGATGGTATCTATAATGAATTTTATGTTGTATATTCTTAGGTTTTTTGTGTATTTTTGTATAATTTGTATATCCTTGTTTAGTATTTTGTAGTTATTGTCCAGGTCTCTAGTTCTTTTCTTGCTTTAATAGTTCATTTCTGTGAGCTTAGTTTAGCGGTCTTTTCCTTTTACGTTGCACATATCAACTTTGTTTGTATACTTTTGGTAATGTTTTCAAAAAGTTTTTCTATTTTTATTTGTGCTAGCTCGCTTGATTCTTCTAGTTTTTTGCCAAGTGGATAGATGGATGAGATTTTTCCGGAAGAATTGTTTCGGTCAGAATTAATTAAATTTTTTAACTTAAAAAATAAAAAAAATATTTAGTTGCATAGAATAAAAAAATTAAATTTAATATTTCCATGCAAAAATAACATTACACGTTCGTACTTGCACAATTAGTGGTGTTATTTCGACGGACAATCAGTTATTACAATAACTTATAACGTTGAAATTTTGCGCAAATTACCGTTCTAGATAGGTATAAGAATATTGATTTCTGTTTTGAAATAAAGTCACAATTAAATAATAATAAATAATCAAATAAAAGAACTAACAAGAAAAGCGCAAAAAAAAGTGGTGCAAAACTGCAATTTGCGGGAGTTCTTTTAATCTATTTATTAGAATTAATCGTTTCACCGCAATTCGGATATTCGCAAGGACTTGCAGGAAGTGCCGCCGTTAGCAATTAATTGACATAGTAAAGGCGCGGCGCGTCGTGATTTAATGAATAAAAAATCATAACACGTAGGACTCACATATAAGCTTATACTATTTTTTTTAACCACATTATTAGCGTTACAATTTATTTCAACTGCGGTAGTTTAATTTTACTTATTCATCAACGATTGCGGATTTATATTTTAATTAGTTATCAGTGCTTAATCGTCTTCTTATTTAATCTATTGTCTTTTTACATGTGACGCTTTAGAAAATTATTTTTTTCAATCTGTACTGGGTGCATTAAGTTGATAACAATAATAGCGTCACAAAGTGAGAAGTCAACAAAATTTTAATTTTTTAGATACTGAACCTCAATTTACAATTTCCAATTAAAAACAATATTTTTAACGAGTGAGATTGTTAAGAAAAAAATTGATTGAAAGATATTGACGTTAAAGTCTAGATTTAACCATCATTTACTTGTGAAGTCGATTAAAACTGTTATCTACTAAGAACAATTATAATACCAATCTGTTAAAAACAAAATTGTTAATGCGAAGCAACTCATAAAGCTGGAAAAAAAAGATTTGACAAGTTAGGAACTTGCTGTATTTTATTTTTTTGTAAATAAAATTTAAAACTAAACGTGTTATAGTATACCTTTAGATATAGTGTCATTACGGCATAAGCTTAAACAATCTGATAAAATTATTTCATTACTAATTGCCTTGAAAAGGCAATTATGTTTTATATTCCATAATTAGCTTATAACACTACGGTATCTAAGGGTAAAAATATTATATAAATATACAATATTTTTATCCTTGAATACTAATTTAAGTTCTAGGTATATAATACTAACATAATTGGTTGATAATTAAATAAGCCTAGATAATTTAAGCCCATGTCGTAAAGACACTATCTATGGGCATACTATATAAACTGCTTAAAGCCGTAGTATGTCACTTGAGTACAACAAAACAATTGACTGTCAACTACTTTGTTAATCGGACGGATATATCCGTAATGGCAGTGATCCCGATCCCACTCCAGTTTACAGCGTGAAAAATAGTATTGATAATATTGATTTATATTTATTTTAGATTATGAGTGTAACTTACAATGTTAAAACTAAACTAAACTTACAATTACAAGCTGTTATACAATAAAATATATGCTGATGTTGGATAACACGTGCCACACGTGATCATGCTCATCATTCTTGAAATTATCATAAATGTAAAATTGCATTTTAACATCTTAATTCTAACATACAGATAAACCGTGTGAATTAAAATGTAGCACATATTTTATGGTCAATGTCCGATATGTAACATAACACCTCCATCCCTTGAAGGAAGTATTCTTCATGGAATGGAAAATCCTTCTGTTTGGCTGGGTGGTGTTTTTATTCGAAGGTTCGCATCCGGTTGAATTTTCCACATCCTTGGTTTAATAGTTTTATATCCAATGTATATACAGCATAATATAATTGCTATATATATTGGTGCTGATACGTAGTAAGTTTCGTAATTGCTTACTTTGGTTGATTTAATAGAGTTGACGTGTTTCTCTAACTTTTGAAGTTAGTGGATATCGTCTAAAGATATATCTTCTAATATCAGCTTATCTAGTCCCATTGGAATAGCTTGTTGAGTGATCTTAATTTCTGGTAGTAGTAAAAGTTGACCCACGATGTTTTGATTTTGGTTTGGATAAGTAGATTTCGATGTTTGGAAGCAACACCCAGGTGGAATTGTGAAAAGAAATGTGCCTTCTAAAGTTCTAAAATCTGCTTGTTTACACTTTGTTTGGATTTTTGTATCAGTAGGGAATATTCCGATGTAATGAGCTTCGTTTATTTGCTCGATTATTTCAGACTTGATGGAAACCATTTTTGGTTGGCAACTTTCGTAATTTGAATGAATTTGAAGAAGTTGATGTATGCAATCTTCTCTTACGGATGCATCAATCAAATTGTTTTCTGTGCAGTAGAATATAGAATGAACCTTGTTGCAAGGTTTTGATGTATACTAATTCGTATTTTTGTTCATGAGCAGGAAGGTGTTAGTAGGCACGATTATGGTGTTGTTCTTTGTTGGAATAGGGTATAGGTGGTAATACGTGTATTCGTTAGGGTGCATGATTGGAAAGTGAATAATAAAAACGATTCGATTGCCTGAACAGTATGAATTAATTTCGAGAATTTCATAATATTTGATAATATCTTCTGTTTTATTTGAGAACATTAATTCATCGGATGAATAAATTGTACTGACAAAATTTAATATTGATTTAAGTTCTTCCAATTTAATAAGACTGATATGAAAAATTTTAAGTCTCGAGAATGTAACTGCATTTTCTAAATCACTTAATAATTGTAAAATGATATTTAATGCGATGTTCATCTGATCTAATGCACTTTTTGCATGAGTATATTGCTCAAAACTAAAGATAAATTTGTTGACGCTTGTGCTTAAACTATTGATATCATTTGCTATTATATCTTGATTGTGCTTAATTAGACTAATTGTTTTATTATAATTTTCAAGTATTATTTTGTTCAGAGACATGTCAGAACTTAATTGAGATATTAAATTCTGATGGTCATTTTCTAATTTTTTAATGGCTTCATCATATTTGATAATATCAACTGAATCTAGATTTCCTATTATGCTCTTAATTACTGTACCTAATCTATTAATAATGCCACGTTTTGTTCTTTTTGTAGGGTTTATTGAAGCATACTTTTGTAAGGCTGAGTATAATTGAAATTGCAAAGCTTGATAAAAATTTTGAACTTCTTTTAAATAAGGATTGTCTGTTTGCAGACCTTCATTAATTATATTTTTGATGTGTTCATATTGGTTATTAATAATATCAATTTGTTGTCCGATAGGTGATAGGTCAAAATAGTGTATGAAGGTATGGTATTTTGCTCGAATTTTTGCCTCGCTTACTTTGAAGGGGAGAATACCAGGAGTGTCCTCCATGATAGTTATCTTTATCTTCTGGGCTGATACTAGCCACAGGATGGTGAACCTGCAATTTTTTGTTTTGATTACAAATCGGTCTTTTGAAATTTTGTTGATGAAGAGTTTTTGTTGCGGTTTTTACTTTAATATCATGGTTTTCTACAACCTTTTCTTTTCGGAATTTTGGGCAAAGTTTATTTCTGTTATTTGAAGTAATTTTATGATATGCATTAGTGTTGGGAGTATAAGTTAATGGTTCTTCACGTTCAATATTGCACTTTTCAATTCTGTCAGTTTTAGAATTGATTAAATACTCATTGATTTTCTTATATATTTCTTTCGTAGTTTCGCAATGTCGAGTTATATAATTATTAATAAATTTTTCATTTAAATTGATCTCAAAAGGTTCTTTACTTTCAAAATGCCCGTTTATAATGTCAATAGGTTTTTGTTTGGTTGTGGAATGTATTGAATAGTTATAGCCTAATATTGCATATAGCATTTGGTTAAGAATGTCTAATTGTGAATGGGTTGTTGCAATTATCCTTAAATGTTCAATCAGAGTCGAGTGAAATCGTTCGACAGATCCGTTTGATTGTGGATTGCTCGGTGTAATATAATGAATACCTATATTATGTGCAGATGTAAACTCTTTCATAATATTATTTTAAAGTTCGGATCCATTATCCATAGTTATAATGTTTGGTAACCCATGGTGTGTCATAAAAATGATTAGTGCTTTTATTACGTTTAACGCATTGATACCTATTAGAGGGTATGCTTGGCTATATTTAGAAAAAGTATCAATTAATGTAAGAAATTTTTGTCCTTTAACTGAAAATGTGTCAATATGAATAATTTCAAATGGCTTTCCGGGAGTTGGAGTTATCATTAATTTTTGTTTAGGTGGGTTTCTGTCATATTTGTTAGTTTGACATATTTCGCAATGGTTTATATAATTAGTTACATCGATTTTAATATTGGGCCAATAGTACCTTTTTAATTTTTGCTTCTGTTTCTATTATTCCACGATGGTTTGTTTTACCTTCGTGTAGATTTTTAATAATTTCTGATTGTCGTTCTTGATTTTTTATATCTTCTAATATAAAATGACTTTTTACTAGTCTATAAGACGAACTCTTAAATGTTGTTCTTAGTATTTCAGATAGTTTAGGTATATTTTTGTCATCGGATAAATATATAGCATAAAGATATTTGGGATCAATGTGTTCTTTAAGTAATTGAATAAAGTCTTCTTTAAGATTGTTAATTGATATTTGAGCATGTAGTCTCAATTTTGTAGGAAAAATATGTTCTATTAATGGTGGAACTGGAGAGTGTAGCCTAAAACTTATTTTAATTTGATGATCGTATGTATTAAGTGCTTTCTCAGAAATAGGTATAGTTAGTATTGGCTCTTCTAGGTTGGTATGAATTGTTTCATTAGTGTCTACGTCGCAAGGTGTTTCTTCTGCGTCTTCCATTATAGGTAATACATCAATATTGCCGCATGTAGAACTGTTATCAATTTCTGAATCTTTAAATTGTTTTTTAGTATGTATCTCGATTCTTGAAAGAGCATCCGCATTTGTATTTGCTTTTCCTTTTTTGTAATGAATTTCAAAATCGTATTCTTGATGCAAAAACAACTGGTTTGTCTGCTCCAATAGGTCCTTGAGATAGAACGGCACCTAGTGCAAAATTACTTGCATCTGTTGTTAAGTTGAAAGTTTTTTGAAAGGTTCGTTGATTAACAAATCCTTGCAGTCTTCAAAACATTTAATGAACTCTGGAGTATGTTTTATCTTTGCATCTTTCTTTAAGCATAAGGTAAGAGGCTTTGTTATTCGTGCAAAGTCTCGAATGAACTTGCGGTAATAGCCAAGAAGCCCAAGGAAACCTTTAATTTCTCTTGTTGTCTTTGGTATAGGATATCATTGCAGAGCTTTAATCTTTTCGGGATTTGGCTTGACCCCATCCGTAGTCACAATGTGACCCAGGTAAGCCACTTCCTTTTTCAGAAGTTCAGACTTGTCAAGTTGGATCTTAAATCTAGTCTCTTTTAGCCTTTGAAATACTTTAGTTAGGCTGACTATGTGCTCTTAGAGTGATGTGGAATACACGATTATGTCGTCCAAATAGACTAGACATATTTGGTTTTGTAAATCTTTCAGTACGTTGTCCATAACGCGATGAAACGTTGCCGGTGCATTTTTAAGGCCAAATAGCATCCTTAAAAATTCGTAGTGGCCATTTTCAACGTTGAATGCTGTCTTTGGAATGTCTTCGGGGCTCATCTCAATCTGATGGAACCCACTTGCCAGGTCGATGGTGCTAAAGTAATTGCAGCGTCCTAATTTATCTAGTACATCCGTAATATTGGGCAACGGGTAACGGTCTCTATAGTCTTTTTGTTTACTTTTCGAAAGTCGATGACAATCCTCCATTTTTTGGTTCCTGAAGCGTCTTCTTTTTTGGGGGCGACCCAGATTGGTGAGGACCATGAAGAACAACTAGTTCGAATGATTTTTTGTTCAAGCATGGCTTTTATTTGCTTTTGTACTTCTGGTTTGTGTATAAATGGATAACGATAGGTTATAGAATATACAGGGTCGTTGTCTTTGGTGGTTATTTTATGTTTTACTTGGTTAGTAAAGGTTAGTCCTTTGTTTTCCATATGGAAAATATCTACGTATTTATTACAAAGTTTTAAAATTTCATGTTTTTCTTCTGTATTCATGTGAGATGAACGAATCAGGTTGTCGATATTAATTTTTTGTTTTTCCTTGGGTACTTCCATATGAAAACATTCAAAATGTTTATAAGGGGTAACTTTAATAGGGGAAAGCAATGTGAAATTGATCTCTTCATTATTTTTATTTAGTATTTCAACTATTGCCATGTTATCATTAGCTATTGACAAAGTTTCAGGGATTTTACAGTTTTGTATTATTTGTTCTGGAATAATTATTTCGCCGTTTTTTACATCCACTGGGATTTTAGCAATTATTTTTGTGTTGGGTTCTATTTTAATTTGAGGAAGTATTTTTTTGCAAGAGGGTTGAAACAGAATTTGATTGACTGAATTAGGTGTAATTAATTTAGCATTTGCAAAATCTAAATGAGCTTTTAGTAATTTTATATTATCAATACCAATCAATCCATCATAGATATTATGAAATTTGTATAGATAAAATTTTAAATTTCTTTTATAATTAAACTCATGAAATGCAGGTATATTTATTGAATATTTATGCGATGATGAAGCAAATGCTGTACACACTGTAAAAGGGTCACTAATGATTTTGTTTTTAAAATATTTAGATGCAACTTCGGGGTCGATGAACGATTTTGTTGCACCTGTATCAATTAATAATTTTTGTGGTGGGTTTTTTATAGCTAAATACGGAAGTTCGCGTTTATCGTTACAATTATTGAACTCGATTACTTCTGTTGGTAATTTGGAGGGGCCTCTTAAAAATTTACTTCTTTTGATTCACAATCATATTCATCTTGCGGCTCATAATGAAACTCTTGTTGTTTATTATTAATTTCATTTTCAATAAATTGAGATTCACAGAATTCTTGTCCGTTGGATTCATCGTTACTAATAGGTATTTTAATTTCAACACAATCTGTGTTAAATAGTTCTTCGGACTCGAAATTAGGTCTTTGTCCATTATTTTTAAATTGATTGTATTGCCTAAATTGCGAGTTTGTATTTCGAGTTGAAGTACTCATGGGTGTTGGTTGATATTGCGGGTTATTTGTTTTTTTATTCCAGACATTTTGTGTTTGCGGTTTTCCAAAAAACGCGCGAGTTAGTAAAATAGTTTTGAGGTTGCTGTTGGTATCTTTGTTGAAATTTAATTGCTTCTCTTGGAAATGCTTGATTTCATATTCATATATTGATTAGGCTGATATTGAGGGTTATAAGAATTATTAAATTTACGTGGTTGATTATAAAAGTTTTGACCTTCTTTGCGCATATAAAATTTATTAGTGCTATTGAACTTTTAATCATTATTTTGTGAATAATTAGATTTTTGAAGATATTTTATATTATCTTCTTCGGCTATATATTGCAAAGCTACTTCAAGCGTATTGGGTCTCATAGCTCGGATAGTGGGGCTTAAATGATCTTTTAAACCAGCCAAAAACATTTTAAGGGCTTGTTTATTAAAGAAAATACGCTTATTTTGACGTTCAGCAGCAGTTTCTTCGTGTAAATCAATATAATTGCAAATGGTATTTAATAGCTGAATGCATCGCTCATGAAATTGATGTGGTGTTTCGCCTTGTCTTTGGCGTAAATTTACCAAGTCTTGATTTAGAGCATTTTCGTTTCTCTGATCACCGAAATTTAAAATTAGAGTTTTTTTTATTTCATCCCAATTGTTAGTAATACCGCGAATTGCGACTACTTCTTCCGCACGACCTTCTAATTTGTTTAAAATTCCGCTAAGTAATAATTGGTTTTGAAAACTACCGATTTCAGTTCGATTCCAATAATGATTTAAAATTGTTTCAACAGAGCTTATAAAACGAAATAGTTTATTTATATTTCCGTCAAAATTGGGAATAATGCTTAAATTTTTCATATCCAAAACGGGTAATGCTAAAGCCATTGTTAATTGATCGTCGTGAATTATTAACTTATTAAAACTATCAAAGAATTGTTCTAATTCGTAATCGTTTTGATTATTTGAGGAGTTAGAATTAAAGGACATGAACATAAAATATCAGATATGACTTACAGTATTATCAGCAATTGCCACATTTATTTGTTATTCTGTCTGCACCTATACTCCGTGTTCGTCGGAGATATTCCTGGTCCGGGCACCGTATTCGTCGGGGCGGCTGTTTCTGCTTTGTCTTGGCCTGGTCCGTATTCGTTGGGATGGCGTTATTTATTTATTTCTTCTCTGACTTTACGTTTATCACTTATACTTTTTGTTTAAATTTAAATTTGTTTTATTTATTTATTTATTTTTATTTTTTTCTATCATATAACTTTATATATTGTAGGGTTGATGTATCGATTGAAATCGATATTCTACCGACTGCGCCAAAAATAGTGTTGATAATATTAATTTATATTTATTTTAGATTATGAGTGTAACTTACAATGTTAAAACTAAACTAAACTTACAATTACAAGCTGTTATATAATAAAATATATGCTGATATTGCATAACACGTGCCACACGTGTTCATGCTCATCATTCTTGAAATTATCATAAATGTAAAATTGCATTTTAACATTTTAATTCTAAGAACATACAGATAAACCGTGTGAATTAAAATGTAGCACATATTTTATGTCAATGTCCGATATGTAACATAACACGTGCCACTGTTAATTGACAATGTAATATAAAAATCAACTGCGCAACACTGTATTTATATTTATGTATGTAGTATATAGAACTTGAGCGTAAATTCTCTAGCTGGATCAGCAAATTACTAATTAATATTACTGATTATTATATAATTAAGCAGTAAACGTCTATATTTATTAAATTTCAATGCGATTAAAGAGATATAAATTTGCATTCTTAGTACACCAAAAAAAAAAAACTTCAATGTAAAATTACCTGATATAATTAATAACTTTAAAAATATCTCTTATACAAGACCAAAACTATATATTTAAGTCTAGCTTATAGATTTCTAAGATAAGAAGTCTACAGGTGTTTTTAAACTTGCTTTTGTACAGAAGAACTTAGAAGGATAGTTTGAAGTGTTGCTGGCAGTTTAAAATTGTGCTGCTATTGCATTTGCTATTTCAGTCGCGTTAGTAATTTTGCGTCCGTCAACATGAAGAACAGAAATTTGTCTAAATTTGTTTGAAACGCGCTGCTTCTTTTCTATTGTTACTTTGATTTTGTTATTCCACAAAAGAACTGTTGGACCAACAAGTTTACCGCTAGTTTTTGGAATAAACTTGTTTGCTGATTGTGTAATGATTGCGTAAATTTGTTGACGGCAAACTTAATGTTTGCGCCTTCCAGTAAAGGTGGAGTTAGGTTATCTTAACAATTGTGCGGTCAAGACACAAACGTCAAAGAACGGACTGTTTTACTCGTTAAACGCTAGTTTAAATTGCTATCGGAAAATACACTTTGCCGTAAAAAAATTTCAATCAGACAACTCCGCGGATTTTTCCTCTGAGAGAAATTTTATCTGACAGAGCAGAACTAGATACGCCCTTTTTTTATCCTGTTTTTTTTTTTCTAATTCTTTCTTTTTAAGGTTTTTAGTTCACCCTCAGATTAGTAGTCTGACGTTAATGCGGCATTTTCTGTACTTAAGAAGTTTGAGTTTTTTTTCTTTTTTGCAGATCTCCAAAAAACTCCATTAAAATTTTAACATACTTGTTGTGACATCAATCTTTGATTCAAAATCAACTTGCTTATTGTTTAGCAGTTCTTTATTTAAAACCTTGTGTTACGCCTAGTTATACAAATTTATTTTTTTATATAACTGACGCAACGCACGTTGAACCTCCCAACCACCACACCGTGCTTGAACGTCGTTTCTTATTTAATTATCACTAATTTATTATATAATTTATTATTGTCAAACCATTCGACCGCACCTCTTCACTGCGCCGACGTTAGTGATCTTCCTTCCTTCGTCCCGCAATCGACTCCCACTCTGCCGCATTGCAATCCATTCGTGCTGAACCGGTCCACCTCGTCTTGTTGCTATACCTTGCTAATGTTCCCGCGTACTTGTCTATAAATTGAACCTGCACACAATTATTAATACATTCTGTCCAATTAATATATTACTCTAGCACAAGACCAATTGTTATGCCAAAATCTCTATAACTATATCAATCCAAAGTATACTACCTATTACCTAATTAACACATCCCCAAAGTATACTCTAATTCCAGTGTGTTTATAACTGCTCCTTACCGCTGTAATGTGCCCTGCATACAATCTCTGGACCTAACTGTCCTATGTAAGCTTGACAATCTTTTGCAGTTATTGTGCAACCCCATGGCCTCAACTGCCAGTGCACAACATACTTTTGGCTGTAACGTATGAAGCCCTACTGCCAGATACAATGTTATTCACACAATCCCAAAGTCTTGGCTGCCAGTGTGTGAAATAACAATCTTTTCAGCCCTCCAAGCATGCTATAGCTATCAGTACCTCGATGACCTTCCTGCCAATGTACTTTGTATTACACACCTCTAAGACCGGTCTATGTGTAAATAACCTCTGATAGCTAAATTACACCCCTTAAAGCTCCCCTGGCCATTGTGTAATTAAGTCTCTTTTCTCCAAGGTAAAGAGTTACCAAACCTCCTTATTAACAAATATAACCATCTATAACTTGTTCATTACTTATTTATCCTTAACAGAACCTCAGACGCTCTATCTTTACGCAAATAACAATATTTATAAAACATGAACTACTATAAATAATGCCATCAAAAACTACTGTTAACACTTGATATAATGCTAGAAGACTTATATACGTCTTTTAGGCTGTTGTGTAAAGAGGCTAAATTTAGGTAAGATTTTTTGAAGCGGCATAATTGACCTGCTGCCTGTAATGCAGGAGCCGATAGACGTTGCAAAACTGACCGTTCTCTTACAAAAGTTCTTTTTTGGTTAATTGCTTGCAAAGCAATAGTTTTTTAGTTTAGTTGATTTTTTTCTGCAAAACTTGTTGTTCACACAGTTAACTGTATTTAACAGGTCATAATGCATTTCAACCCTATTGTTGTGGCAAAAATTATAGCGTCAATTAAAGATGAGCAAAGAAAACTTTAAAGTTTTGGGCTGCTGGATTGTCTTGTAAAAAGATGGTTACAGGTCCATCTTTACTACGCCAGCATCGTGTTGCAAGATTGTCTTTTGCCAAAAAATCACTAGGCATGGAATAATAAAGACTGGAGCAGAGTACTGTTTTCAGATAAGGTGCGCTTTTGCCTTAATAGGTCAGACGGACGTCGGAAAGTATAGTAAAGACGCGAAAAAAGATACGCTGTAGTTTGTATTAATAAACGATTTCCATTTGACGGTGAGGGTTTGGGCAAAAATTTCTACCAAAACACGCACAGAATAGGTCTTTATAGAAAATGGTTCTCTGATAACTTACATATACATTACGGAGGTTTTCAAAAATCTTATTATGCCTTTCATGACAACTATTGGCGGCATTTTCATGCAAGATAATGCTAGACCTCACGTAGCCAGAGTTGTCAGAGATTATCTAGGGTTTGATTGGCAAGCTTTTAGTTTGGACATAAATCTTATAGGACATGTGTAGGATAAGTTGTAACAACGTACCCAAAAGCATACATCTGCTTTAAGAACGGCTCAGGAGCTAATACAGTTGTTATTGCAGGAAAGGAATAATATCAACCAAAATGTGATCCTTAATTTAATTTTAAGTGTTCTTTGTTGGTAATACTTGTTATTAGTGTTTTTTTTTTTCATATTTTTTGTTCCATATTAGTTCTAGGAAAAAATTTAAACTTTGTCTAAACTGTAAATTTGTGATATTTCTAAAATACGCAATAAAAACAATAAATATGCTTTACGATTCAACATTGAATTTTTAATTTAATATGCAAAATATAGGACAATTGTTTACAATTTGCTAACATAAGGTTAAAACAAAATATTCCAAAAGTAAATTATAACTTTAAAGTAAGTTCTATTTTATGCTCGCCAGTGTATAAATAAATTATAAAAAGTTTTTTTTATCAAAAAAGAAAGCTAAAGAGTGTTAAAAATTAAAATTTAATATTGAAAGTCTTAGATTTTACACCGTTTCGGTTTGTTGAAACGCAGCGTACTTCAATCACGTCTCTACTCTTTAAATTTTTCAAAATTTCATTAATTAAACAGTTTAAAAGTCACGACTGTACACAAAGCCTTTGCTATTAATAATCAACTTGTAAACTGTTACGCACATTTCAAAGTTGACCAGTTTTGTTACTTTAAGCATCCTTGCTGACTGTGCTTTAGAGGCTGTTTCTACAAATAAACCCTCTTTGACTTTACGTATTTGTTTTGTTTTGCTAATAAAACCATAAAATATTTTTGAGATTAAAAACAGACTAAATTTTTTTAAAATGCGTTATTTTTTAGTAACAACAGGTTCTATTGTCTCTCCGCTTGTGTCTAGCAAAGTAAATTGTTTTGGCTTTTTTTTGTTTGCTGAGAAAGAAGTTGAAGGTTTATTTGTTGGTTTCTCAACCAAGTTTAAATTAAAATTAAACTGACACCGAGTAACAATATTTATTAGTGCAACCCGGTAAGTTGCACCAACTTCCAAACATTAGTATTACCATTATCAAAACGTTGTCCTTCAACCTCCGAAGTTGTTTTTGGCGAGTTTATTATGAAGCTCTTGCCATAATCAACTGGCGGTACGTACTCAAAGCATGTTTGATTTTGTCACATCATAAAGAGTTAAAGTTCCGTTTTTAATCTACCGGCAGGTTGGAAAAAATTAAGAATAGAAGGTAGATGTACTTACTGTAAATACTACTCATATTTTTAAATCAATAGTTAATAGAATTAAAATGTAAAACTTTTAAATATGTAAACTTTTTTTGTTTTTAAAATTTGTTTTAATAGAAGTTTTATCTTTAACTAATTTATATAATGATTTATTAAATGCATTAAATATTAGTCTTGTAACTTGTAGTTGATTAATAATTTTGTCAATTTTTTGTCATCTGTTTCAGGTTTCTCATCATCTGCATCTAGATTTCCTGCTTAGAAGTAATATGGAGCCTATCAACTAGAGTTGATAAGTACTCTCTTTATCCAATTATTTTGTGGTAAGTATCATAGCGTGCTTTCCGACCTTTTAAGAAATTTTGCTATTTTTTTCTGTAGACATGCCTCACATTGGTAATACCATATGATAAAAATCTTACCATAGCAATACTATGAAATAAAAATACTTACAGTACACTTACTGTAATTGGTTCTAATAATTTTGAATAAATAATTAATGCTTTCAAACTCTAAATATATAATTTATTTGAATGGTTTATCAATTTGTTTTAAATGCAGCTTTATCTTTTTTTAATTTATGAAATGTTTCATTAAACACGTTAAGCTTAAAACATGTAACATGTAGTTGATCAATTATTTTGATTTTTGTCCTTTTTTTCAGGTTCTTCATTAATATTCAGAATCATCTGCATCTAAATTTTCCGTCTAGAAACAATATAGAACCTACCTACTACCGTTAACAATTCCTGTCTTTATCCGATTCGTCTCTGGTAAGTGTCCTAACGTTTCAAACTATATTTTAATAAATATCATATCTAATTGTTTATGATTATTAAAAAAACTAGTTTAAGATATAATATAAAAGATTTACTTATGTGGTTATATTAGATTAAAAATTTTTGTTTGTTTATAATATTTTTTATAAATTTGTTGTAAATATCTTTAATCTTTATATTAATGTTTTGTTTGATGTTTTTTCAGCATGGTAATGAATACTATTTAAAATATTTAAAGAAATTCTTTAAGAATATAATATAATTTTAAAAAATAAATTAATATTATTAATTCTTTATCTCGGATCGCTCATTGCTAATTGCCTATCGCCAATTGTCCATTGCTCATCGTCCATTGCTCATCGCCTATTGTTCATCGCCTATCGACCATCGCCCATCGACCATCGCTCATCGCCCATTGTTTATCGCCCATTGGTAATTGCTCATCGCTCATCGATCATCGCACATCGCTCATCGCTCATTGCTTATCGCTCATTGTTAATGACTCATTGCTTATTGCCAATTGCTCATCGTCCATCGCTCATTGCTATTGTTTATAATAATAATTCTATATTACAGTAGACTATTTAACAAGGTTAAATATAAATTAATTTAAAAATAAAATAAATTATATAATAAAATACCAATTACATAAAATTACTATGCCAATCATAAAGCTAATTAAAACTTATATAAAAAACAAAATATTAATAAAAATCTGTGTTATGGTATCAAACCGTTATCATATTAAAATATACAATTTAAAAAATCACTGTATATATAGTAACGTTTTTTTAATAATGTAGATATAATGTAATTTTTATATTCAGTTTCCTAATTTTGAAGCGTTTAATTAAAAAAATGTAAAGCTGCTTGTTTAAGACTTCTTTTATAATTTGTTAATCTATGTGTATCGATATAACGTGTTAGATATCAGTTACATTTCGTTTAAAATTGTTTACTGTTTATATTTATTATTAGAGCAAATAATTTTGTAGTGAAGTAAACCAATCCATTATTTTGTAAACCTACCATGTCAGTTTATTTAATTGATCGTTTGTGTTTTTAAATAATTGATGTTTATTGTTTATTAATATTTTCACTAGAAATGTCATTAATATATATAATAAATTATAAAAACCCTACACTAACCCTTGCGGTACATCTAGAATGTCATAAGATTTTTTAGATTTGAGGTAACTTTTTTTTACAAAACTTCTTAAGACAACCTTTGTATTTTTAACAGAAAGTGGTAGACTTTAAACCAGTTATTTTTATTCCATCAAAATTATCCAGTTTAAGAAAATGCAAAATCAAGACCCCGATTAAAAACTCATTTTACGTAAAAAAAATAATATCAATTGATCAAAAACACATAACTTTCTTCACAAAGTTAACCTGAAACATTTTTAAGTAATAAATTTGTTTTTTTAGCAGTAGCGTTTTAAAAGTGGCACTTAGAGGTAGTTTTTAAGAGTGCGTTACTGAATAAACCAAAGCACAAAAAAATGTTTAGTCTTAAATAAAAGATTCATTCATTGTCTACAATTTTTTTTCTAAAATATTTCAAAGATTATTTTACTCATGCAAATTATTAATAATTGTGTGTGGGTGTTTACTTGTTTAATTTAAAAGTGTCCTAAAATAGAGCTTTAAATAGAAAACGTAAAACAAACTGCTTTCATTTCTAGAAAATGAGTAAGATAATAGGTAAGTGGAAGGAATCTTTTTAGTTTTGTTGACATTTAAAAAAATATGAGGATTTTTTTTTAATTTAAAGCAAGAGACAGATTATTAGCTATCAATAAAACTAAATCGGTTATCTAAGTTTAAACATTTCTATGGCAGTAATGCAAAATTTTTCTTATAGCAGGCCGCCATTTTAAAGCCTTAATTTGTTAATTTGTAAACCAATTTATTTACATTTTATGCTTAGAGTAGTCTACCGTGAATTGTAGAGCAAGTGGCATTACTCCACGGGTCAAACTTAACTTATGATACGAGTCAGTTAGCAAAATAAAGTATAGTCTTTTTGTTAAATCAATTTAATCAACCAAACATTGACTTAGTATAACTTAAAAGCTAATTTCTCTAAAAATTGTTGTATACAATTTTTTTTGTTTATTACCATCTTAAACAAAGTAAACGCCAAATCCCTTTTTTGACTGACATTACAGTAAACAATAATTCTTCAGATTGTTTTAATTTAGTAAATTCCAATTTTAAGCTTGAACATTCAATTGCTGACTAACACAGTGTTTGTGGCTTTATCTACAAACAAAATTCTAAACAACGTACAAAATTTAAGCCGTTTGTTATAAAAGCATTTTTAACTAAATTTTTTTAATAAAACTATTTTGTAATAAGCACATGCCGTTCTCTAAGTACAACAATTTCAAACTTTTTTGATAATTTTTCTCTAAGTTTTGATAATTATTTTCTAAGCAGTTATTAAAAAGTTAAAAAAAAAATTGTAAAGAAATTTTATAGTATATAATACTAAATGGTTAAGTTCTTCTACAACACTATCTGACTAACAAATTATGTTTTCTGCTTTATCATCAACCAACTTAATTTCATAGTTAAAACATCTTGGTAAACCAAGATTAATAGATATGTAGCTTTCAATTATTCTATAGATTACAACAATTTCTGTTAAAGCTGCTTTAGAAAACTCCAATCATTTACTGTTCTTATTAAACCATCTCTTCTTATGACAAATAAATCAAAACCGCGCTTAATCATTAATCTAGAACAAACTAGTAAAATTAAAACTTTTTTTTTAATATTGATGTTAATACATATTGCTTAAATTGTAAGAATCCACAAAATACAGCCAAAATTATCAAAAAACCATTCAAACAATTATCAATAAGTTTTTTTCCGTTTTCTGTTATTGAACTAAAACAAAAGTACTTGTACTCAATTTAAACAAAACAAGCAGTTAATAAGAATTTAAAAATTTTTGTATACAATTCAAAAAAAAATTGATTGACAGAAACAAAGCCAACAAATTTCTCGGATTGCCATAAACAACAAAAATTATTATAGAAAAATAAATTCTTTTGATAGTAATTCAAAATCTGCAATATCAAATTTTTTGGCTTGCCATAAACAACAAAAAAATTTATTAAAAAATAAATTCTTTAAAAAATGATTTAAAATTTAATTGAAGTTTGTCATTTACTCTACATATCGTTGTGGTTATAGCTTATCAGTTTTTAAGGTTTGTCAAGGGTAACTCTAAAAAGTTTTGTGACTATTGTACTCTAATTACCCTTTACAACGCTATAGTATGCTCCCACCTCAAGTATTGCTCAATTGTGTAGTCTCTATACCCCGCCGTTTACAAAAAAATTGAACAGATTTAAAAAAAGTTTGTTTCTTTTTGGGCTTATAAATTGCTGGCAGCTACACGGAACTGCTTTCTACACGACCAGTCTTAAAAATGTTTTCTTTTGTAATGGTTTTTGTTAACTAATAAATAAATAAATAAAAAACCTGCAATATCTTTTTAAAATGATCAAAACAATTTATATACTAATCCAAAAAAAGCAAAATTGCAAATGTTCAACTTATACCAAATTAAAAAAAACAGACCAATTGCATTAATGTTCAAAATTGTCAATTATTTAAAACAAAACATTGTCACTTTAGTAACTAGTATGGATTTCAATCAAAACATTTGACGACCGATATTTTGATATATTAGTTACAAATAGAATTCCACTTTAAACAAAGATTTGAGTTGTTGGGACAAACTTGTGATGTAAAGAATCGAAACCGTGTGTATCGCTCAAGAACACATGAGAATATTGCTAATGTAGTCCGTAGTGTTGAAGAAAACTCAGGTTTGTCAATTCCTCGTTAATCTTTAGAATTAGATATTCCACAAACAACATTACACCGTATTTTGCATAAAAACTTAAGTCTTAAGGCTTTAAAGTATATAAACATTTATTGCTTTCTCTTAAAAACTAACCGTTTTTTTTAATATAAAAATAAAACTTTTTATTGTAAAACCCTATACTTTCCAAAAACCATATAAACAAAAATGACAAAACGCGGTTGTAATGTCTGTGTTAGAATCTGTAGCATCAATAAACAAAAGCATTTGAGACAAAAATTTAAGAAAGATTATATTGCAGAAGAATAAAGTACTAGTATTTTGACAAGATCCTTAATTTATAAAATATTTTGAATACGTTCAATATTATGTATTTGTATTTCATAAAATAAATACTATACATTTTCTAAATGCAAGCGCACTAAAACACAATCAAATATTGAGCGTGTTAGAAGATAGATCTAAAGATAATCTATAAACAAATCCCAACTTGTTTGTAGCATAATCACATAGTGTATTTGATTGATAATTGTAAGTTTCTGGTCAAACATTACATTTAAATTTTTTATCTGATTTACTTGTATATGCCTATAATATTGGACAAAACTGATCAAAAAACATTTTTGTGCATTAAATAATAAATTATTATTAACACACCAATTATTAATAAAGTTTAAGTCATTCTGTAAAAGATAACAATCCTAAAAAAAAAGAAAAAAAATTATAAAAATAAAAATTGTCAGCAAATAAAATAAATAAACACAACATGAAAGATCATTGATAAAATGCAAAAAAAAAGTATTGACCTACAATATGACCCTTGGAGCACACATAAAAAAACAGTAATGATTTGTAACAAAAAGTTATTAATTTTTTCACACTGTGTACGATTTCTTAAATAGCTTGTTAGTTAGCAAACCACAGTGTAAATACCAAAACCATAAAATTTAGCAATCAAAACAGTAAATGCTTTAAAAATTCAGTGTCAAATTGCAACTTTGATTTGAAAGCTTTTTATAAGTCGTTTTCATAGCAGATCAGATTTGTCAATGTGAACCAGACTTGCACAAAAGCCATTTTGCTGTTTTACTACAATATTTTTGGACATCCATTGTATTTGACTAGTAATTATTTTAACAAATAATTTAGGTATGGCGGATTGGATACAAAAAGTTTTATAGTTTTTAATGTCTTCTTTGGGTCCACTTGTATGCTATAGCGTAATTTAGTTTTGTTTTCATACTTGAGGAAACGTCCTATTATTCAAAAAGAAATCACAATTTAAAACTAATTAATTGTAATGAATCATCATCGGTACAATATGAGAATTCAAATCATAAAAAGAACAAAAAAAAATCAGCAAACAAATTAACACAATTGTCTTCATTATTACTTGTTCGGTGTATGGTAGTAAAAAACTATTTAATTACCTCTAATGTCAGGCTGACCAGACATACTCATTTTTAATAACATACACTTTTTTGAAGTTAGAGTACTCTTTACTCTTTTTAGTTCAAAACAACAAAAATTATATTGTTTTTTTTAGTTAAATCTTAACAATTCCAATTGTTTTATCGGAAAAAGGACGGCATAAAGAAAACCGACGCCAAAACCGGGAGTCAATCCAACCTCCAGTTTGCCCTCAGTTTTCCAAGTTTTGCGCCCACTTTGAAATAAGCCTTTTCTTCAACACTTTGGATATCGGTTACCATTGTGTTAAGTTTTGTTACCAAACTGTTAATTTGCATCAAAAGTTTAAATCTAGCCTATAAAATTGTGAATCCGATCAACAAAGTGTTTTATTTTGTCAAACTATGAATTCGTTCTTCAAATTGTTAATCCGGTTTTTAAATTATAAATCCAGAAACTAACATTGCAAATTTGGCTTATAAAACTAAAAATTTGGCTTTAATAGTGTAGTTTTAGACTGTCAAACTGCATTAAAACTACATTTGGCGTTGAAACTGTAAAACCGACTTTTAAAAGTGTAAATGCCGCAATTAAAAATAAAAACCTGGTTATCAATATACTGTTAAATTATTAAGCCGGCATTCTATCATAAATCGTGTTTTAAAACTGTGAATTTAATTTTTAAAATTAAAATACAAATTTCACTGCCAAATTGTTAGTTTTGCCAATAAATTTTAAAACCGGCATTTAAACTTTCAACTCAGTTTAAAAATAAAATAAATGTTGCATTTAAAAATGTATTTCCGGTCACTAACGTATTAATATTACTGCCAAAGTGATTATTCCAAATTTTAAACCCAACATTTTCTAAACTCGACTTTTAGAACTGAAAATTCAGCTAAGAATATTTGATTTAATAAAAAAAATAAGGTATTACTAAAAAAAAGTATTTGTATCTGTAAAATGATAATTTGCATTTCAAAGTATTAAATTTCACTGCCAAACTCATAATCCGGCTTTCAAATTACTAATTCGGTCTTTAATTTACAGCATTAGGTTTTTAGAACTATAAATCTGGTAGGCAACGTATTAAAATTTATTGCCAAACTATTAATCCGGGTATAATAGACACGCCTGAGAAGAATGAGAATAGAATAAATCTACTTTTTTTATCACTTTAAATCATTTTCATTACACCATCACCAATAATCAGTTATTTTCAACTGATACTCATTCAATGTCAGGTGTGTTTGTAAACAGTTGATGAATTAAGCTGACCGTGCAAGATGATATAATATCATTTGTTTAATACATTATATATTTACATAACATATATGAAGGTAGGAATATGTCTTCAAAAAATAAATCAGATAATTTTTTTTTAAGTGTAAAATTGGTTTTTAAATTGATCAGTTTTTCTGTCAAACAGTTAATCCGGTTTTTAAACTATAAATCTAGCGTTTAAACTAAATAAATAAAACTGTAATTCCGGCACTAAGAATCCAAAAATTATTAAATTCAATCAAGTGTAAATTAAAAAAAAATGCAATACTGTTAATAAAGCTGTAAATCCGATCTTTAAAAGTGCAAATCCGGCATTTAAAATAATAAATTTGATTGTCAAACGGTTAATTTTATTTTTAAGTTATAGTTTGGCCTTTAAAATTGTAAATTTGACTTTTAAATCTAATTTTTTTACCACTAAAAAATTTGGCAACCAATGTGTTAAACTTTACAACAAAACTGTAAATCTAACTTTTTAAAGTTTAATTCGTTCTTTAAAGTGTCAAATTCTACTGCTAAATTGTTAATCTAGGCTTTAAAACTGTAAATTTAGTCTTCAAAGTATTAAATTTTACTGTCAAACTAATAATCCAGTCATAAAATAATAAAATATTTTTTGAAAGAACTCAAGAATTTATTTATAAAATGTTAAAAATAACCAAATTTGGTATTAAAATATAAATATTGTTAAAAAGCTCCAAAGTCCTGTTAAAAAATGTAAAATTCTACTTATAAAATCAAAAATAACTAAAAAATATTGTCAAAAAATACTTAATCCGCCATAAACTGTTGAAAATGTAAATTTTTTGTCATTAAATATAAAAAATAATAAAACCCTACTTTAAAACATAAAAATATAGTTAAATAGGAACAAAATTCCGTATACGGCTATAAACTGTTATAAAATTAAAAAAAAATAACTTGAAGTTTTATTGATTAAATATCAAAAATAGCTAAATCCTTGAAACATGAAAAAATTGTTACAAAATAACAAAATTTGGCTATAAACTATTGAACAAAATTTAGTCATTAACTGTTAATAATATAATAAGTCCGGTCATAAAACATTTAAATTTTTTTTATAAAATGTCAAAATTATTAAAATTAATCCAAAAATCATCAAATTGATGTTTAAAAAAAAAAACGGCAATAAACTGTTAACAAATTTAACAAAATCTCAAAAAATATCAAAATCTGGCTATAAAATATTATAATATTGTCAGAAAGATTCAAAATCCGGTCATAAAATGTCAAAAAGTGCAAAATTCTATTGATAGTGGTAAAAACAGCAAAATCCAGCCATAAACGAGGCCATAAAGTATAAAGAGATTGTCAAAAAATACCAAAACATATCATAAACTGATAAAAATTTTATCATTCTATATATAAAAAGTAAAATACCGCAACATTTTGTCGTAAAATATTAAATTTATAAAATCTTAAAAACAAATTTGTTCAAAAATCTTATGTTTACTATAAAGTTTACTGTAAAAACGTTAAATACTATAAGAATAGTGCAAAAATCATATATCACGTATGTTATATAAAAATTGCTTAGAAAACATCAATAACGCATCAAATTTGCTTAAAAACAGAAAACTTATTTTGTGTTTGAAAATTGCTGATAAAATGTGTTTACTACATAAAAACGCCAATAAAACTAATTTTTAGCATTAAACTTGTTAAAACTGGCACACAAATCTGACTTATAACTCGAAACTTACTCTTAAAACCTTAAAATTGCATAGAAACAACATTTATTAGATTAAATTTTCCCAAAAATACTCATTTCTAACATAAAACATTTTTTTATTAAAATTTGCGTAGTAAACCCAAATATTGTATAAGAATTTTTTTTAAACTTTAAAATTACACAGAAAAAGCACTTACAAATCTTGCTTAAAAACCAATTATAATAAAAAATTTGCTTAAAAATTATTTTTAAAATTCTTATATAATAGGAAATAACATTTATAAACTTGATCGATCAATATTAGCACAAAAAACTATTTAAAGCGTAAAATTTGCTTCAAAAACTTTAAAAATGCAGAAAAATATCATAAAAATTAAGCAAAAAACTCATTTACAACATAACATTTTTTAAAAGTCTCAAAGTTGCACAAAAAACATAAAAATAGTAACTTAAAATTACACAGAAAAAACTTTAATAAAATCAATATCGCGCAAAAATATAAATTCTGGTATCAAACTTGTTCAAAATCCACGTTTACGATAAAAACCTTACTAAAATTAACGCAACAAACTTTAAAAATGCACCGAAAAAACATTAAAACCTTATTTTTATTACAAAATTTGCTTAAAAAACTTTTGTGGGATTTTACAAAATAAACATTTAAAATATCAAAATTGCACAGAAAACTCATTTTTAGCATAAAATTGACGCATAAAACCTCAAAATTGTATAGAATAAACAATAGTAAAATTCTACAAAAAAGATAATTATACTATAAAAATTGGTAAAAAAAATAATTTCTTGCATGAAACTCGCTCATAAATCAAGAATATCACATAAAATTTATTAAAATTTGCGTAGAATACTTAAATATCGCATTTGCTTAAAAAACTCAAAAATACACAGATGAAGCATTTATATTATGAAAACTGCATAAATAAATAATTGGCTAAAAAATTATGTTTAACATATAAAATCGCCCATAAACAATTATTTAGCAACAAATTTTTAAAACTGGTAAAGAAAACCGGTTTATAACACAAAATAGCACAAAAATTTGTAAGATTTTTAGGCAAAAAAACTCAATTTAAGTATAAACCTGTATCGTATAAGAATGGCTTAGACAATCTTGAAATTACACAATAAAAGCTTTAAAATTGTACAGCAAAACATTTATAACATGAAAATTGCCCAAAAATTTTATTTGAAACACTTTTTATTTATAAACTCATATGCATAAAAAAACAAAAAAGTTTTTGACGTGCAGCTTCTAGGGTGAACATGGTTGCCTATAAGCTTATAAATAAAAATTGTCGCAAATAAACCTCTCTACCCACCTTAGAAACTTGTTACCCTCATTCATTAACACCTTTTATATTAAAAACATTGTTAGAAAAAATAAAATATCAGAATAAACAGTAAAATGTGCAAAATTCTTTTAATAAAATTTCAAAGATAGTAAAATTCAATTATGAAATATCAACACAACGTTAAAAACAACCTAAATCCAGCATTAAAACACCAAAAGTGCAATTTTTTTTTCATTAAATGTCAAAAATAGTGAAACCTAGAATAACAGTTTAAAAATATTGACAAAAAACATCAATATTAAGTTATTAATAACTAAAAAAATAATGATAGATATAAAATTGGGTCTAAACTGTTAAAAAATGCAAAATTTACAATCACACCTTAGATTAAGTATTTTTAACAGTTGATATTTTTTATTGGTTATATTTAGATAGCAGCTATGTAAGATTTGGTAATTTTGGACATATTAAGTTAAATAAGATCAGTTTTGATAGGTAATCTAAGATTATGTCAGAAATAATGTCAAGTTGACAATTTTTTGCTGTTTAAATTATATAGTAATTGGAGTGCCTGCAACACCTACAGTAGTAAATATAAGATTAAACCATGTATTAAATGAAGCAAAAAAACAGGAATAGAAGAAAAAGAAGTTTGTAAACAATTTAGATCAAAATTATTAATGTGAAAATTATAAAAGTTAAGTGGAAGAACAGACTTAGTCTGAACTTCGCCTTTTTCTATTTGTAGAATTTGTATTAAATAGAAATAAAGTTTATTATTATTATTATTATTATTATTATAATTAAATATTTTTTAACAGTTGATTATCTTAGATTTGTTTTTTTGAAAGTTTTTCAGATTTGATAAAAAAAATATTTTTAACAAATAGCATACATGTTAAAGTACTTGTGTATCCGTCGTAAATAGTTCGTGTCTTGTTAAAATAGATTCGGTGATAAAAAAGTGACAGACAAAAACATTTTATTGATTTTTTTTTATTTTGGATAGAATTTTTACAATAATTTTGAATAATTTTTCTACGTTCTGTTAAAAACTTAAATTTTTTTAAATATTGGCGCTTAAGATGCCAAAAATTTTTTTTGAAACTGATTAAGTAAAGAATATATTTAACTTATACTTTTTTGAAGTTCATTTTAGAAGTTTAACAAATACATCTTTTGTCGCTTGAACCAATTTTGAGCAAATTTACTGTTTATTTGATAGTTTTTGCGCTTGCAGCACAAATTTAGAGTTAATCTGTCAGCGCCAAAATTTGAAAAAATTATTATTTTTAGCTTTCAAAAATAAATCCGCCCGGCGCTTACCAAAATTTGACAAAAAAAGTTAAACCCTACCCTAGTGTATGTATATTCACAAAAAATATTATAACTATTTTTTGTAAATATAAAAAAAATAATGAAATTTAACGCATTTTTTGCCTGAAAATGTTGTAAAAGATTCTTCTTAGATAGACTTTTCTACGATTGATGAGCACGACACTACTACAAGACTATTTTCTATGCAGAATTGTCCGCAAAATTTAATTTTTAATAATAATATGTGTATTGTTTCTCTGAACGCTGCTAAACGTGTATTTGTAAGAATTTATGTTGAAAAACAAGCAATACACAATACAACTAATTTATTAATCAAAATACGTCAACTTTGGTGGTTAAAAACATTTACAAAAATACTCTTTTTTTTCCCAGACCCAGATTGGTTTTTGAGATTTTGCGGCGTATAAAAAAAGCGAGGAGTTCAAATGACAAGAGAATCTACGGAAAATTTTTGATTAAAAAATGCAATGTTTCAAAGTCAAATTTAAAAAGCAACAAAAAAACTTTAAAATATATTTTTGAGAATTTCATATTTTCATGAACCAATCATCTAATAAGTTATAGAAATGAAAAAGAAATACTAAAGCAAGTTTCTCGACGCACCCATCCCCCTGATCTGGTCTGTTTGAAATAGAATTGCCTACTTAAGGTTTTTAAATAAACTCACGCTTCTTCTTTACTGCATCCGAAATAGGACTTCAACTCCCGCTCCGTTTAAGGCATCCGCGAATCCTAATACTGCGTACACATTTGCAACAATCTGCCGTATCGCAACACCGTCGCGTATCATCGTCGCGTACCATCACTCTGCAACACAACTGCGAACCGCAACATCGACGTGTAACATATTCCCGCAACACAATGCCGTTCCATTGCCGTATTGTTGCGCCCTGCCGTACTAACTTGTAAAGAGAGCTGCAACATCGTCGCGCAACGTTCCTTTGATCCGACGGCATAAAACCGACAAGCGATGGGACGCTAGAAAAGTCCCATGTTGCGAGGAAATGTTGCGCGAGGATGTTACGCGACGGTGTTGCGGTACGGCAGATTGTTGCAAGTGTGTACCGACTATAACATTCCGGGCGGCGAAACAGTCTGGAGAAAGCACGCGTGTTGCGTGTGTGTTGCCTTCGCTTCTTCACTGTATAAATTCCAACGTCCTTGTGATGATAGCGGTCTCGGTGTTTACTTATGTCTTCAAATTCCTTTCTATTCGAATTCGATTTTATTTTTTCAATATTTTGTTTTTTATTTCCGTTCTTAAATTCATCTTTGAAATTGCGTCTTGGTTTTGTCGAAATGCCGAATAGATTGTGGACATTATTTTAATTGTTAATTAGTTGGCTTGGCTAATAAGCCACACATATTCGAAGTTGCGGGTTTTAATTAGTAATTTCACTTAGATTGTGTTGAATTATAATAATAATGCTAATCCAAATAATAATTTTATTCTTACAATGACATGTAGTATTACCTCTTACTGCTCATAGGATATAGTTTATAACATTCGCCTCACAAAGTCTAATTTAACTAAACAAATTTGCTAACTGGTCGCATTCCATTTTTACTGTTAGTAAAACTTTTAACAGCAATTTTGTACATGTACAAATCAAGTAATATCAAACTAGTTTACAATTAAAATTGCCGCTCATGATACTACTAAAAAATTATGTAATTGCAATAATTAAAATTTTTAATACATTAAGTTATTGTTTGGTAAATTTTCGATATTATTAGCAATGATTGAACTAGATTTGTAATGAATATGATATATAACACTGATTCAGTTAAATCTTTAAATTGAATAGTCTTATGGCGTTGAGAGAATGTTTCCAACTACTCAATTATACATTTTATTTTGTCACATAGCTTGATAATGACATTTTTAAAAATCGATTTTATGCTGGACAAGTTAATTTAATAGAATTTCAACTTCAATTTCATTGTCACCGGCCATTGTGATTTTTGATTTAATAAAATATATATTTCGTCGATTTTTTATTTAATTGAAGTTATTTTATTTTATTTAATAAAATGTATTTATTTGTTTATTTATTGAAATTTAAAGAATTAAAGAATTTGAGTGCATAAAGGATTTTGATATTTGTTTTTATAAATATTATTTTCTAAAAAATGTATTTCATACCGTGTTGAAAAATCTTGTTAGAAGGTTTGTTGCTAGAAGATTCATGATTCTGTTTGATCCTGGAAACGCGAGTCCGTTGTTTTTTGAGCGTCCGAAATAATACAATGCACGTCGCCAATTTTGTGTTACATATTTAATTTGTAATTACCTCTTAAAACGCATAATAGTATTGTATTAAAGACTTCTATTACAACAGACTTTAACTAAACTAAACTGTATACAACATAAGAAGTTTGATTGTTAGTTCACTTATCATAAACTAAACTAAATACTTCCGAGTTTAACACACTATATTTGATGCATGCCCGAATACTTATATCCTTAAAAACAAAGTTTTGGCATAATTAATATAAACACTGACCAAAGTTGCTTCATCATCGTATGCAAACTTACTGCCATATCTCAGAACAAAGAGTAGCGCAACAAATAGCTCTACGGTTACTATGGGCAACCAAAAAGAGACCAGCAGTAATTTAAATTGTATTATTTAATTAATACAAACAATTTTTAAGTATCGGGTTGTTGAAACAAATTAAAATGTGTAAATAATAAATTTATTTTCTTATTATGTTCTCTTTTTGGCATTGGTTACCGGCAACAAGTGTCCTTAGGAATTATGCTCCATATAACCGACTACTTTTTACTCGCAATGAGTATGGATACGACGCCAGTCAGGTTTTAATGGAACAACCAGACAACACCAAGTGAGCTCTATAACTGCATGCAATGATTGAATCAGATTTGTAATGGATATGATATGTAACACTGATTCAATTTAATCCTCAAATTAAATCAGTGTTATAGCGTTGAGAGAATGTTTCCAACTTCTCAATTATACATTTTATTTTGTCACATATGTAGCTTGAAATGTAATTTTACAAAATCGATTTTATGCTGAACAATTTTAATGGAATTTCAACTTAAATTTCATTGCCACCAGCCATTGTGATATTTATATTTAATTTAATAAAACTAAAAATAATTATTTCATTTAATTTAATAAATAGAATTCAATATAATATGTATTTATTTGTTTATTTACTGAAATTCAAAAAAATAAAGAATTTGAGTGCATAAAGGATTTAGATAATTGCTTTTATAAACAATTTATTAAAAAATAATGTTTATTTTTCTACCCTTTTGTGAATTCTTGCTAGGTTTATTGCTAAAAAATTCCCGTATCTTTGATAACTGTTTGTTCCTGGAAACAAAAGTGCGTTGTTTTTTGAGAGTTCGGAATAATACCAGCAGTAATTTCATTTGTATTAATTAATTGATACAAACAATTTTAAACAAACAATTAAATTTTTGTATCAAATTGTGTGAATAATAATTTTATTTTGATATTTATCTTATTTTATAAATTAGTTACCGGCAACTAGTGACCGTGTGAATTATTACGAATTACGACGACAGTCAGATATTTATTATACAACCTGCCGACGACACCAAGTGAGGTATGCTCTACATGCATTTGGACTGCTCCTGTCGCTACTTGTTGCGCCACACTGGTGTCCTAATCTAGAAAATAATACAGGCGGTGTAGTTATGATAGGCATGAAGAAAATGTAGATGCTGAGTGATGCAGACAACATAACATAATAATTGTAGATTAAAAAACACAATTTATTTAAATTTATTATTTAAAAATTACAATAAAATTTTCTTTTATTTATTTATTCTCTTGTTTTCCGTTTGACTCCATACAAAAATGTCTTTCGAGTATAATTTGAATAGTAAGGACGCATCTTTCCTATATTCTTTTCCTTATTTCTATGTCGTCTGATAGTTGATTTATTCCGTGGTTGATGTTTGGTTTTAGTACAGATAAGCAATTTATTAGATATCTTTGGATGTACAGAGATATTTTATAGTATTTTATTATCTTGTACTAAATATCATTGAAAGCTTTTACAAAACCTATGGCACCCACATCTGTATTTTAATTATCTTTGCGGCATCTTTGTAGCAGTATTTGTGTTAAAAAGATTGTTTTATTTATTTATATATCCTATCTCCTTTTGATGTAAGACGTACATTATTAATTTAAATTAATTCAATTCTTTTTGATATATTTTTTTTAATGAAGAAAGTGTTTTTAAACATGTTATTTTATTTTACTGTTTTTCCTATTTTGTCCTCTATCTTTTTGAATCATTTTCCGTTGCTTTGTATTATTGTTTTTAGGTATCTGTATTGTTCAACTTATTCTATTATTCTTTTTTTTTATTCTTATTTTCCAGATTGTTGCTGAACCCAAGTTGTGTGTTTTCAATGTTTTCATTATATTTTTGCATGTTTTTGGATGTACTATTACATCTGACTATTGAATAGCTATTTCTACCAAAGCTGTAGACTATAATTAACCGTTTTTTTTTTCAAAAAATATCAAGATTTTATTATTACTATTTAAATTTTGTTATGCTTTTTAGCCTGCACTTGGCCTAATGCTTTACAATTTCGGGAAAAAACACTTATCTACTTCTTGAAACAACCGCCATGTCTTTAAACTACTCGGGCTACAAATATGCAATACAAATACCCTCAATTTTTGTTTGACGTTTGCTTTTATATAGAGAAGCATCACTGCTAATACACTTTTGTACTAACACCCTCACTCAGAGCGTTATCATATTTTTAGAGAACATAATAATATGAGGTACGACATAAACCAGCTTAAAGCTACTTACAGTGGCTGCACTGAACGTTACTTATAGGTGGGAACTGCAATGCCTTTATGCAAAAGTGGTGTCTGGAATTGCGGTTTTATTTGATAGCAGACCGTTGGTGGAAAATGCATTGTAGGTAGAATTACGGCCAGAATATATCTTTGGCGTAATGCTGTTTTGATGTTCAATTGAAATTGAAGTGGATTGTACTGTTAGACAAAGTTTTGGTTGTTGAGTCGTGCATTTTTCTTCAGGAGCATAAAGTTAACGGTATGACTTGCGTTACAGATCTGTAGTCTGCTGTTTAAAATGTTACTGGCTTGCGTTCGCAAAAGGTTGCGGTAGCAATAAGTTT
Source organism: Tachinus rufipes (assembly GCA_963932245.1). Taxonomy (NCBI): domain Eukaryota; kingdom Metazoa; phylum Arthropoda; class Insecta; order Coleoptera; family Staphylinidae; genus Tachinus; species Tachinus rufipes. The sequence goes on from OZ010749.1 coordinate 61,765,827, forward strand.
AAATCCAGAAACATCTTGGTTGTTTTTGGGAGTAGTTATCCAGTAATAGGAAGTAAATTTTTTATTGCAATTGAAAGTTTTGACGGACGTATTTACCCAAAATACTTAGACACACCGTATGTGCACTCACCCCAAATGCAAATCTACCAGGTTTTATTTGGATCGACGTGAAAGTGCATATAGCATCTACCAGTGGTTATTCTAAAACTCTGGCGGAGTGTGCAAAAAAATATTTTCCTCTAAATTTTCAGAGAGTCAAATATCCTGAAGGTTAACGACACTGTGGTAGTCATCTCAAAAGCTGCAGCGTTAGGTGTGAATTTTAAGTAGATGCAGCAGACAGTAAATCCAGCCTATAGGTCTGCCCTTGGTGCGATCCGGTTCAAAGTTGACTTGTTGGATCTTAGCTCTCAGCTGACTGTGACCAAAAACATTTGATCTTTATAGTAGCGGATAATAAAAAAGTGAGCTGTTATTGGCAAAGCTTGGTTTCACTTACCTTGTGCATCAAGTCTGGCATAAAAGCAATTAGTAAAAGGGCGTGGCTGTAGTCGTGTTTGTGACAATTTTTGCCACTTTAAAAATTTAGATTTGGTACACGGAATTATCTTAGAAAATGTTATTTGCGGTTGTACTAGATGTCCGGTGTATTAATACTATTGTCAGAGACGAGAAAATTTTAAAATGTGTTTACTATAGAAACTAAACTGCAACGCAGCGACAAGTGGTTTATGAGCACGGTTGCAACTCAGAGTAGGCTGATATTTAATTTGATGTGTCCGGAGGTTGTGAAAGACTTTTTGAAAGGTTTTCTTTGTAAATGCCGGACTTAGTTCTAGATTTTTTTATTGGAGCGCTTCTTTGATGTTTGATTCTCATTATATGAGCGGAACGGTTGGAAACGGTGTATTTCAAGTTTTTACATGTTCTAATGATCACTTATAGTCGACTGTAATGAAAGGTTTAAGCTAACATCTAAGATCTTTTTGTTTTTTTTTTGCTGGGGTAGCGGTTGCAGTTGATAGACTGCTTTGCCGGTTGGTACTAAGTATTAATCTATATTTCTGATAACATCTAATTGACAAATATATTGTAGATAGCGTATACAAGTCAAAATATTAACCAACTTATTAACAAAACTGCAATAGCATTTATTTTGCAATTATTGTAATTATTTTACTTATACATATCTCTACTATTCACTAAAATATTATTGCAATTGTAAACTGAATTTAGATTTATTGCATATTAGCCTAAAAAGACTATTAATGTGTAAACTAAATGTGTGTAATATAAAAATTTATAAATTATTAAATCAGTGCCATCTATATGTTGTGTACAGTATTTTATTTTAGGTTGCGTATCTTAGTAAATTTATTAATCAACAGTTTTAGTTGTAGCGCAAGTGTTTTTGTTGGGTTTATAAGAAAAAGGTACTATGTCTTTAGATGTCCTTGCTCAGGGCAATTAATTATTATTAACAAACTTACCCAAAGTGTTTTAAGTACTAACATTCTCGGTCAGAGCGTTACCAAGATAAAGGAGCTTAAAGCTACTCACAGTGGCCGTACTAAGTGTTACCCGTTGGCGGAGATTGCATTGCTGTGAGTATAGAAGTAAGAGGCTTGCCTTGCAATAGAAGTGTGTTTTAAATTTTAAATCAAGGAGTCGCGTGTTTAATTGATGACGGACCGTTTATAAAACATGCGTGGTAGACAGAACTCTATCCAGAAAATACTTTTGCCGTGGTGCCGTTTTGATGCTCTACTGATTAGACTGTCGGACGAAGTTTTGGTTATTAAGTCTTGCTTTTTTTTTCAGAAGCATAAAGTTGACACACCGTAATTTAATTTACAGATTTGCAGTTTAAAACCGACAAGTTTCTTAAAAGCGACTCGTCCACAATTAGTGGAGTAATTTGCCAAAGCAGCGAAACTACGAATAACCGCGCTCCTAAAACTTTTTACTTTAGTTTAATCATTTTTTAAGCAAATTTTATCCACAGTTTAGCAACCTATATACTTGTGTATTTGGACAGTCCAAAAACTAATCTTTCTGCTATGAGGCGAGAAAAATCAACCAGAAATTTGTTGCTATACAACTTTGGTATCTTATAATTTTTCTAGAAAATGCATAGTTTTGACTGAAAACCCAAAAAATCAGCAAAAAATTACAATTTGCAAAATTTATCAACGTTCTTTAGCATAAAATGCGTTTACTATTGGGAAATAACCAACATCAGTTGGAAATTTGTTGCTCTACAACTTTGATGTCTTGTAATTTTTTACCAAAATGCATGGTTTTGCTCTAAGTGCAAAAAAATTAAATTATATATCTGCTCCCTAGCGGAAAAACGAAAAATTATAAAAAAAATTAAATGACCAATGTAGATTAAAAGTTTTCCGTTTTACAACTTTAAATAGACGCAATTTTTGCCCAAAATGCATAGTTTTTGCTAGAAATGCAAAAAATCATTAAATATATATATATATATATATATATATATATATATATATATATATGTGCACCCTCAGAAAATGTTTATGCAAAAAAAGTAAGCCATGCCAAATTTCAGCCCTAAAGATTTAAAAGAACAATATACTTAATAAATATCATAAAATTTTACATCAATATTAAGTAAGGTAATGGGTTTACTTTTAAAACTTCAAAGACAGTGCAACTCGTGTTCTTTTCATTCTTAAGTGCTGAAATTTGGCATGGCCTACTTTTTTTGCACAAAGATCACTTTCTAAGGATGCACACAAAGAAATTCCAGAAAAAAAAATAAATACCAGTCGAGTATATGTATATATATATATATATATATATATATATATATATATATATATAGATGTAAAACAACTAATACTCCTCCAAAACATATACACGCTGATAGTACTGGCCTCCAGAACGGAGGCAGGTACGAAAAACTGGAGGCAAATACGTTTTGGTGTGTATATCAATTTATTTCAACATAATACTTTACTAGAAGTCATTCTACAAAATTTTGTTCGGTGACCATTTCGACTCATATACATATACAGTTATACATTGTAGTACATTAAAGTCAACACTACGTGGCGCTATGCTTTTATACTGATATACATATTTTGTTGCGGGCCAGTAGAATAAGCCTCCTCATAAGTTAACGTTCGAATACGCCTCTTACAATTGGCAACATAGCAAATACAATTTATAAAAATAATTATATACTTTTAATATATCTAAACGGTTCATGTTGTTTATTAGTTTTGTACAGAAAATATGTAAAAATAAAACAGAAAATATTACTCAACTTTACGTTCAATGAAACAAATAAATAACATTTTTTATATTATATTATAAATATTTTTAAAATTATTCTATCGAGGTATTGTGCTATGTAGAATGGATTTTAAAAATATTATAAAATCGCAGATATAATACTATTTAATATTTCTTTAATAATAAATTATTATTTTTAAATATATTTTTTTAAATAAATTAAATAACAATAATATTGTTTATATTAGTTTTAAAATTTGATAAAAAATTCTAATTTTAGTCTTGTTTAGTAAACTTGACATCATTTGCATGTTAAATTAAAATTAATTCTTTTCAGTTTAACGCTAGAGAATTGCCAGGTTTAGTCGCACTGTCCTGTGGGGGTGCTACTAGTAGTATTGTTATGAAAAAATATTAAATCCTATCACATCTACAAAAATATCGGCAAACCTTTTTCTCTAGAAAAATATTGACACGTACAGCGCCTTTTTTAAATTAAAATTGGTTCTTATGGAACAAAACGCCAACCAACTCAATATTCAAACGATAAGATTTTAATCATCACTCTTTTATATGTTGAACTACAGACAGTATTCTATGTTTTCATGTTTTTGTTTAAAGATTTGAAGTTATAATTAACGAGTAAAAAATTAAAAAAGAACTAATTAAAAACGCCACTTATAAAAAATTAATTGAGGAGAAACGACTTATTGCATAAATTTTTTACAAATTTAATGACACAGAGTAAAGTCTTCTACAATGTGAGAAAATTTTATTCAATTATATTCATGGGTTTTCTTGCTGAGTTTGATTCTGTGAAGCCTTATAATAGCACAACTATTTTCCCCTCTTAATCAAAGTTATCATTATTTTTTTATCAATTTGAATAATTTGTTAGATCATTAATTACGGAGATAAATATAACTATCTCATATTTACATAATTAAAATTATTGTACAAAAGAGGTTTTTTATGTTATCTAACTAGCTATAACAATAATATACTATTGCAAAAAAAAAATTATAGTGTCATCTTCAAGTTTAGTTTCAACTGATTAACACTTGAACACAAAAAACGTAGTAATTTTTTTTTACAAAAGGCTGTAAAGTTTTTTTTAATATAAACCTAATAGCGTGCGGTTGAAGATCTACATTAAGGTTCTAACTAATTTAATTAAGTAACTCATTGATTGCTAGTAGTGACATGTTAAAGAAGGTTGACATCGTACGTGTTGGTATAATGTTCAAACCAAGATAAGTAATTGCTACTAGCGTTCTTGGAGTCTTGTAGCACATCAGAGATGTTCAGATTTTTGTAGAGAAATTTATTGGTGATAAATATTGAACTGTTTGTAATTGATATATCTTCAGCTTCAGAATGTTAGAAACTTACTATCCCATAGTTAATAACAGTTGGCCCATACAGGTTTTAAAATTTATTTCAAGGTACTTTGCATTGGTAGATTGTAATAATTGTTTGCCGGAGAGTGACTGTGACATGCTTAAATTTACTTTGATTGGCTCTAATTTTCAAGGTTTTAAGCTATTTTTGGATGTTTTTAAAAAAAGTCTGAAATTTCTCAGAGACAAAACTTGGAATTTTACTAACTGTTAGAATGACAAACGTAACTCTTGAAGGTTTTCTGTAAAAAGTAGATATAACACCGGTCCAAGTATACCTTCCTGTGGTACCGCTGATTTGATGAGGTGTAAGTTAATTACTTTATCTTGATGTTTAACCATAAAAATGTTTGGTGTTGTCCAGAAAAGCAGCCAAACAATATTTTTTTTGTGTTGTTAATTTGCTTTATTACTCTGTAAACCTGATCTGTAGTTGTGTGTTAGTTTAAAAAAGTTTCAAAGATACATTTTAAATAAACTTATTAAGCAACAGAAAAATGTTTCTGTCACAGGTTTATCAGTATGATTTGTGCCACTTTTCATTGAGATTGAAAATGTTCAGATCTAAGTAGTATAACATTAAAAATATGGGTGAGTGATTTTTGCACATTTTTTGAAACTAATTCTAATTGCTGTAACTTTTTTCATAGACATATGAAGATCATAGCCATGTTTTAATCACGTGTTTGACTCACATGGTATGATGGCGTTAATAAACAATATCATTGATAAAGGTATTCCAAGACTGATGACTGCTTTTTTGTCTGCTTGTAGTAGTGGTAGTTTTTTTAGAAAATTTTTGATTTTTTAGTTTTTTCTCTATGAGTAGGCATTTAGCGGGTTGTTGTATTTAGTTTTGTTTTGTGGATTTATAGTAAACTTCCATATTTAGTTGTGCTTTTTTAGTTACTTTTTAATCATTTTGTAGCTTGTTTGTAGTGTTTGTGGGTTCCAAAACTGCTTAATGCTTAAATGTTGTTTTAAGCAAGACAATTGGGTGTATTTCTTTTTCTAATATGTTTTAAAACTGGTTCCAGTTATTTTATTGGTTAAAAAATCTGGTTTTTGTTTATGGTGTATGTGTGAGCTTAAGTAGATTAGGACAGGGAATTTGTCTGAAAAGATATTAATTTTTTTTTACTTGCAGATAATTTAAGGGATAACTTTGTATACAAAAAAATGGAAGACATTTGTTTTATATATCACATGTCCAGTGTGTAGTTGCTTTGGGCTGGCCAAGTTCTAGGTCTCAGCGCTGGAAATTATGTTTGCTGCACTTTCTTGTAGACTCTGATCATGAATGCAGTAATTTTTGTACGTCCAAGTTGAAGGCAGTTAGCACCATGAGGCATCATTTTTGTTTTGCTCACTGATTTTAATATGTATTTGTAGTATTAAAGGTATTGCAATTCATAGATGATTAACTTGTTGTTACTTTGTGGTTTCAATGATAGACAGAATGTTTTTAACATTACATAAAAACTGCGTTCTTGGTTTAAATAAAAGGTGTAGTATTGCACATCACGATTTTTTGGTTCTTGAACAGCTGCTTGATATTTTAGCACATCTGTTATCGACAATTTGGTTATTATTTATTTTAAGATTAAATTTTTGTTTATTATCCTGATTGTTGTTTAGCATATCAGTAAATTATTTAATGTTTGCTACTGCTGGGATGTATATCGGTGAAAGTTTTATGTAATTAAGTAGTTCATTTGGTGATGTACTCTTGTTTTTAAGTTTATTACATGTTTGTAATAATCTAATAATAGCCGTTGTTTAACATTCCATGGTTTGGTTTCTGAAGAGTTTTAAACGTATATTAATGAATAAATAATAACAAAATAAATTAAATAGATTAAAATAATATAAATATTAGTTTAACTGAGGCAGGGAATCCATTCATGAACCGGTAACAAACAGTACAGTGTAGTATTTATTATTAGTGGTTAATTGTTTTGCAACATATTTTTTTAATAATGAGAGGTAAAATACCACAGCAGTAAGTCACCGCTTAAAAAACGCTATAATGTAGTAACAATTAATCACTGATAGCGTACTATAGTTGTTGTAATGTACACCACATAAAAAATTAAAATCAAAACAACTTTAAATAACTGTTCGTACCTACATTCGATAATTTTTGAAAATAACTATTTATTGTAGACTGTGTTGCGGTTTCAATATTGTTATAATCTTATACACACAAAAAACAACTAAACTAAACCACCTCCTGAATAAAACAAATAAATGCCTATTAATAATAGAAATTTACAAAATACGATATATTGATAGTGGCAACATTGGCAGAGGCGTATTCGACATTTTCACATATATATTTTATATATCTGGAGCCTAAAACGATGCTTTGGCATTTGGAGTTCTATTGCTATTATTAATATATCAATTTTTTTGTATATAATTAATGTTATATTTCTTTACCCCTCTTTGTGCGTCCTAATAAAGAATATTTTAAATAACTAAATGCAAAAAAATACACAGTTAATACTATTAGATTTAGGGTGGAGGCTAGGTCGCCTTATGTGTGTACGGAGGCGAGTAAGATAGCTATGCATATATATATATATATATATATATATATTTATATACATGTATAGCCATGTCTGAGACAAGTATACGGTTTAAAAATTTGATTTTGCTCAAATTACTAAAAATGCCTTTCTCTACATGAGTCCTGATCAAGTGAATTTTTTTAGATTTTTTTATTTAGCCATTTTCGAGTAATAAGCAAAAACTTTTGTTTTTTACATTTTTTGATCGTTTATACCGTTTTAGGTTTGCATTTAAAAAAAAAAACTGTAATGAACATTTTTTTTCAAAATTGTTCAAAAAATCATTTTTTACAGCCAAATTTGTTTTTTCTTAAATTTTAAAAATTTTACAAAATTTTAAAAGACAGTTTAAAAAAAAAATGATAAGTATTTTTTTTCTTAAATATGAATAAAAACGTGCTTTTATATGTGCAAAAAACACCTTGAACATTTCAGAAAGTGCCGTGTACTACGCTCCGAGATGTTTAAAAATGTATCTACAGAAATATTTAAATATTTTTTCATTTTTTGATTGTTCAAATTTTAGATTAGCATTTTTAGAAAAAAAAATTATAAGGTATTTTTTTTTTAAACTGTCTAAAGAATAAGTTTTCATAGCCAAAATTTTTAAAATTTTGTTGAAATTTAAAACACAGTTTTTTTTTAATAACAAGTATATTTGTAGGTGCAAAATATACTCTACAAATTTCAGCTAATACCGTGCACTATGATTCGAGATATCTTAGAATGTATTCACACAAAGAGTTAAAATTTGAAAGTTAGATTTTTGTCATTTTTTGATTGTTTGTAACTTCTCAAGATAGCATTTGTAAAAAAAAATTATAAGATATTTTTTTTTAAATTATTCAACAAATAAGTTTTTATTTTGCTGAATTTGCTGAAAATACAGTTTTTTTTTTAAATAAGATGACTGGTGTTTTTTTTTTAAATGAATAAAATCGTGCTTTTATATGTGCAAAAAAATTTCCTAGAAATTCCGTGCAGTACGCTCCGAGGTATCTTAGAATGTATCTACAGAAAATTGTAAAACTTAAGAATTTGTGCTATTTTTAAGTATTTTTGTGGATACATTGTAAGATATTTCGGAGCGTAGCACACGGCACTTCCTTAAATTTTTAGGGTATTTTTTGCACATATAAAAGCACGCTTTTATCTATATTTAAAAAAAATTGAAAATACTTGTCATTTTTTTTAAGAAAATTTAAAGTGCTGCAAAATTTTCAAAATTAAAAAAAAAAGTTTTTGGCTGTAAAAAATGATTCTTTAAACAATTAAAAAAATAGTTTATTACCTTTTTTTTTAAATGCAAACGATCAAAAAATGTAAAAAAATGCAAAAAAATCTTTTTTTTTCAAATTATGATTGCTTATTACTCAAAAATACAAGACTATATACGAGTACGAAGCTAGTGTGGTAGAACCTCTAATTGCTGATCATTTCACTGAACAAAACTAACGCAACTCTTTTTAATAGAAGAAGTTTTCTCAAACTGCATTATAACTCTTCAAAACTTATTGGACAGCTGTTGTCCAATTAAAATAAGAAAATACAAAAGTAAACATAAATGCAAAGACAATTGAATCATCAACACTATAATACACGAAAGTAATTCTTTAAAAAATATGTTCTGGTTAATTAGTAATTTTAATGATGCTGAACTAATATCTTCATATAACATAAAGAAAAAAGAACATTAAAATAACATTATAATTGCCAAGCAAAATACTCTAACAAAATATTAAAATCAAAAAAATAAAATAAAGGCAACTTGGAATTTAATAAACAACTATCTCAGTAAATCAAACGATTAAAATACGCAACTAGTTATAGTTTATAAAAGTAGAACTGTCTCTGAACTCGCATAAGTAGCCAATTTATTTTTCTAATATTGCTTTAGAAACTATTAATGATTGTTTTGGAATAAATAATTCTACTACACGTACAACTACTACTAATATTTCAAATAATACTTGTTGCATATCTCCGATTACCGAACACAATATAATAGATGCATTAAGAGGTTTAACTAACAATAATGCTAAAGATCCAGATGATGTACCAATAAAGGTAATGAAAATATTAATAGAAGATCTAATGTCACAACTAGTTATTATGTTTAATTGGTTGATTGATGTAGGTGTTTTTCCATCAATTCTAAAAATAGTTTCAGTTAAACCTATTTTTAAAAAAGATGATAAAAGTTAAATTAATAGTTCAATTACACACCTATATCCAAACTATCCTCAATAAGTAAAATATTTGAAAAAATTAATTAAAATAAAAATCTCATGTTAAAAAAAATAATAATTTTATAACAAAATTGCAACATGGTTTTACATCTGATAAATCAATTGAAACAGCTACCTGTAAGTTGATTAATTTTATTGTTTGAGAAGTAGATCAAAATAAACACGTTATTGTATTATTTTTCGACTTATCTCAAGCATTTGATACCATCAACATTAATTTTCCTTTATCAAAATTAGAAACTTTGAGAAAAAATTTTAATGCTAATCAAATCTTACATAAGTGATAAAATATTATATGCCAATGTTAACAATCATCAAAGCGGTAACACATGAACAGGTTTTTATACTTCAGAAGAAAATTATACGACTAATTTATGGATTACCGTATAGAGAATCATGTAAACCTATTTCTAAAAACACACATACTAACTTTTCCAAGTATATATATTTACAAAACATTTTGTTACATACACTTAAACCAATACAGGTTTCAACTTCTAAATCATACTCATAATTTTCACACACGGAATGGAAATAAACTACTGGTTGAATATCACAGAACGGCACTTTTTGAGCAATCTTATTTTTTCCAAAGATAAAATAAATAATTCTTTGGATATCAACATTAAACAACTTAATTATGCCCAATTAAAATTTAAAATAAAAAATGCATTCTACTCCACAAATGAATTTTTAAATAATTGCTAAGGTTGTATACTTATTACTTAATTGTTTCTTTTTGACACTTACATCCAAATTTTGTATATATTTGTTCTATGTATATGTAAATTGTTTTGGCCAAGTGAGAAAATGATGTTATTATTATTATTAATATGGTTTATTAAAAAAATCTAAAAAAAATCACAAGATTAGGACTCATGTAGAGAAAAGCATTTTTAGTGGTTTGAGCAATATCAAATTTTTGTTCTGTACACTTGACACAGACATGGCCAGTAGTTAATAATAAGAAAAAGTTTAATTGTCCTTTGGAATTTTTTTAACTATTTACTACTCAATATACTTCAGTCCGTAAATGGTGCCAACAAATATATATATATAATCAACGTGTGTTCTATGGGTAACTTTGTTATTTTAAAATTAAGTAATTTTTGTCTATTTACTCTAGAGCAAAAAAAAATGTATTCTGTAGATATTTTTGTGTAAAATTGAAATAAACTAACAAAAAAGTCATGGCATTTTTGATATTTGAGATATAAGCTAAACTTGCTTTTTTTAAATGTTAATTCTAGTTGGCTATGAGTTTATTAATAAGCTATTTTTTTTTATTTTAAAAATGTATAGTTTGTTATATCTTATTTAATTAGTTACTTTATTTACAAGAATAAATTGATAAAACAATTATTACTTTAATCATTTTTTTTTTTAATTTTTATTTTTTTTATTACTCAAAAATGGCCCATTTAAAAAATATAAAAAAATTTACAAGATTTTTCTATAGAGAAAAGCATTTTGACTCAAACATGGCTATAAATATATCTATCTAGTACTCCAAAACCACTCTTTTTCATGCGTGCGCCAAGTGAAAATAGTCTTCAGACGGTCCAAATACACCTAAGTATACAGGTCGCTTTGAGTAAAGTTTCTCTAAAACGTCGATTATTTGTCTATTTTGAAAATACTATAGTAATAATACGAAGTATACACTTATCTGACTTCTTTAATAACTTCAGTCTACAGACATTACAACTGTTGTGCTTCAGTTACCTTGCAGCAGTTGAACACTGATTTATGCAAATACAACAACTGAAGAAGATCCAAATATCTTTGACCTACTATTTATAAAATATGTTGGTGGAAAATTATGTTCTCCGTACACTAACAACCAAAAGAAAAAAAAGACAAAGTGTTGACATACACACAACTCTGGACAGTTTTGCAGCTGCATCTCATACATACTACATTAGAAAGCTGAAAATATAAAGAGCAAAATATCAAAAAAGTAAAATCATTCAAATATCTAGTTGTATGTTTTGTGTTCAACCAACAACAAAACTATACGATAAAAAAATAAATTAGTACAAAAAATATTTTAAAAAAAATTAAAATAAATTAAAATAAATGAAGTGATGTTTGATAGTTTATCCATGTGTTTGCAATATGACATTGTTCATACATAGTTTTAATCTTTTTGTAGGTAATAGCATTTTTAATATTTTTAAATTGTTGAAACGCAAATAATATTTATTCTAAACTTACATACAAAACTAACTATGTATGTGTGTGAATATAGATATATATATATATATATGTATATATATATATATATATATATAAATATATATATATATATATATATATATATAATTTTATTATATTATTTTGTTTGTTTTTTTTTAAATTGTAATAATATTTTTATATTAAAAGTTGATCCGTTAATAAATAAAATGAATCAAAAGATGTTAACATTTAAATTGTTTTTTTAATTTATTATACTTGTATCTATTAAAAAAAATTAACTAATGCTTTTTTCTTTTGTTTTTCAGTACTTTCCTTTTTGATCAACAATCCAAACCAAAAATGATCGACGAAACATTAATAATATTATATATTATTTTTACCACTTCTTTTGAATGTTTTTTGGTAATTTTAGTTTGGTTGATTCTTGATTATGTTCGACGTTATTTAATCTCAGTCCGGCCAGTTGTAATTCCTGTGTACATAATTTGATTAGATTTGTGGAATAAAGACATAATCATTTTGTAAGAAAAACAAGTTAGTTACTTATTTAGAAGTTATTGTGCCTCAAATCTGCACATTATTATTGTACTTTAAATCTAGCAACTGAATTTTTATCATGTTATATTTATCTGTCATTTTCTTTCTACTTGTTTACTATAACTTATCATGTTTACTATATTTTATATTGATTTATTATTCTGTACGTTTTTGTAATTACATGGAACTTTAATTAAATTGTAATTGTAATTGTAAAATCAAGAAAGTTAATTGGCACAGTTGTGCAGATTTCCCAAAAAGTGTTAAAACCAATTTAATTGTTTCAACAATTAACGGAAATAATCTATTAGATTTCAACCCCAAATAGATTTTTCAAACTTTGAGAAGCCCAAGTCGGTAGCAAAGATCATAACCCCCAACCTATATTCTGATAGATAAGATAATAGTAGTATAAGTACATTAAGATTTTAGGTGTTTTAAATAAGTGTCAATGCAAAAGTTTTAAATTTAGATTTATCATTCTCTCAAACTAATCGATTGCAATCTCAATTACTTATTGCAAGAAATAATAACCTAACTATATAGATAAGTTAAATCAGTTAAAACCCAAATTTCTAAATATGATCCCCAAATTTAAAAGAGAGATTAAACTTATATTGTGATTTAGTGATATAAGTAAAAAAATGGTAAACAAAATTTATAATACATCAAATCTCGGCATTTTCTAGAATAAGTATTAATTAATGTTATTAATATTAAGTAAATTAAAAGATGATTAACATATTGTTAAGTGTTATATTCAATTGCCAAGATTAAAAACCGGCATTATTAAGTTTCTACGTTGAGAAACGCGACATGTATAGTCTAAACGGATCGGCAAACTTATTTTGGAACGAGCCAGATCGTACAAATTTTAAGTTTTAAATAAAAAAAAAGCTTTTGCACTTGCATCAAAATTCAAAAAGAAATGTTGTAACTATAGTTTAAGTTAAAATTTAAGAAAATGAGGGCCTAATTAAAAACATATGGCGGGCCGTATTTAGCCCGCTGGCCGTAGTTTGCGAACCCCTGGTTGGCTACCCTTGGTTTAGAGTCACTCTAAACCAAGGGTAGCCAATCCAAATGATCTTGCGGGCCACTTTAAAAACCATAACTTTGCGGGCCGCATAAAAACTATATCTATATATGTATTAGATTTAGACCCACTAAAGACAATTTTATTTTTTAGTAAAAAATAAAAACATAATAAGTTATTATTGTGTTTACTATTATTCTTATATAGAACATAGATAATTAATATAACAATAATGATACTATACACGCACATTATAACAAAAAATATAACACTAAACATAAAATATAAAAAATATATATAAATATAAATAAATTTAAGTGCTTTTTTAATACATTGGTTTTTACTACCTTGGTCATTATTATTTATAAGTTTTGTGTTCAACAAATCAAATCTATACCAAGCCAAACAACACTGTTTAAGCAATTTCTTTAGAAATAACGATTACGAGTACTCTTGCATAGTTTAAAATATTTTATTGAACCGCACTTATATAAATAATAAACTAAATTTAGTCAACGTCCATCGTATCATCATTTACATGCCACGTAACTCTGTACAAAAAAACAATGATTTTGGTAATTAAAGTTTAAAAAAAATTAATAAAAGATCTAATTACATTTAATGATTTACCGTATAAGTAGTTTTTGAATCAAATTAAATGATTTATTAAATTTTATTTTTTGTATGCGGCAATATAATATTTTTTTTAATTACATTATTATTGTTTATGAATAGAACATTATGTTGTTCTTTTATGTATGTATACCTATATGTAATTGCATTTTTTTGTAATTTTTGTATTTTTGTATTTATTGTAGTTTTTATTATATTTAACAAATTGTACTTGCCTTATGTAAAACTTTTGTTTTTTTACAAATAAATTATTACTAAATAAACTATTACTAAATTACTACTCAACTCTCCTATAACAACAGTAATTATAAAAACGTTGCTCAAACAAGTTTTAACAATCAAAATCCATTAGAGCCCAAACCAATAGAGGCTTGCTGGGCCTACCCTATTGTCTATTAGTACTTCTAATACTGCAAGACCGCAAAGAAACCAAAATTATAATTTTATTTCTAAATCATTATACAATAATAATAAACAGACAAGTTTTTTAATTATTTGTTTTTTTACCTATATTTTCCTAGTTCCCCTATTAGTCCTCTTTGTCGATAGCCATGCTACCTCAATTTTCTGCCAGATCTAACCCTTTATTTCACATCTGTCTCCTTATCATCTCTATTACCAATTCTAACTTTTTTTTTAATACTTCTATGTCTATATTCTTAAATGTTTTTATTGTCACTCCTTCTGGCAGCCGCATTCTGAGTAGCTCATTAGAGACTAAATTCCACAAATTAGGTCCAAGTGCAAAACTTTGTGGCATTTCTCTGGTTACCCAATTTTTTAAATTTTTAGTCAGTAGATGTATCCCTTGAAGGTAATTTCATATTATTTTGATAGTTTTATTTGTTAGTTTTCATATTTTGTTGCTTTTAACTGCTTTTTATAGTGTGCTATTGAAAGCATTTTATAATCTACTATTTGCTTCTTTTGCTATGTCCTTTACCTTTTCTTTAGCACCAAGAATCGATTTTTTTTTTAAAGCCACATTATTCTTATTCCAATTTTTTTCTAGTTTTTGTTTAATTTTTCTTATAATAACTTTCTCAATAATTTTTGTCCGGTTTTAATGCCATATTATTAGGTAGCTTTTTTATAATCTGTTGTATCTTGTTCACTGTTGCAGAAACTATTTTGTTTTTTAGCTATTTTTGCTGGTTTTTTTACAATTTCTTCTGTAGCAAACTGCCTTTATTCTTCTTAGTTTATTTGTTAATATTCTGTATAATTTTTTCTATGAATTTTTTCAGCATTTTTTTTACTGCCTTTGATTGCTTTCTTTAGAATCAGTCTTTTTTTAGTTTTTCGTCAACTTTGTCAAAAAAAAAATCATTCTATTCTGCTTTTTGATCTTTCTTGTTGTTTGTATTGCGTTTTTTCTGCTTTCATTGATCTTTTTGCACAACCATTACGGTCTTCTTCTTCTTCTTTCCTTTCTGTACATGAAGTTTAATTCTATTGCTGCTTTCTTCAACTTTTTCAAGTATTTTTTGCATCTTTCTTTTTGTTTTCTGTCACTTTCTCTGCTTCAATTGCTTATTTTACTAATTTTCTGTCTATTCTTCTTAAGTTCTATTTTCTTTTTCTTTTGTCTTTTTTTTTTCCTTTGTCCATTTGTACTGTATTGTATAAACCGTTTTTTACGTTGCTATAGAAATGTCAATGTATAATTAGGATCTTTTTCTTACAAACATTGGTTTATCTTTTTGGTTGCATTTTGTAAGATTTGCATTCCCATCTTGAAACTTTTGCGTTAAAATTGCCTCCTATCAAAATTTTTTTGTTTTTTTGGTTTTTTGTTTTGTTTTTAACTGTGTTCTAATTCTTTTATCCGCCTCAGTTTGGACTGATGTAACAGCTGTATACTCATACCTCCTATAATGGCTCACACTATTCCCTTTTTGGATGCTCCGCATCTTTCTACTTTAACATTACACTTACCTATTGCTAAAATAACCACGTTTGAATTGAGTTTCTTTTATCCACTCCTTCATTTGTTTTTATTTGGATCACTTACTATGTCTATTTTTTTTCTTACTACTGTTGCCTGAATTTGTTTAAATAATGTTTATTTTCAAGTATTGCGTTTTTTCCTTTTTTTTTTCTTTATTATTTTTGGGTATTTCTATTTTGCTTGTTTTAGAATTTCCCATTTTTTTTTTCATTTTGTCTATATTTATTAAAATTGCCGTATTAAATCCTTTTTTCATCAATGAGTTTTTCTATTCTTACGTATTTGTAAACTTCTTCTTTTCATTCTTTGATTATTACGATTATATCAATCATCTTTTGTTCATTAACAAAATTAATTTTATTCAATTTTTTTGCTATCTTTAGTCTGTGTTGCTATTTTAGTTCTTACTTCACATCTAAGTAGTAGCAACCAGTTTTTTTTTTAGTTTCTTGGAATTCTAATTTTCTAAAACTGCCACTAATTGATTGGCTGTTTTTTAAGTTTTAATTTTGTGGTTACACATTCATTGGTTATATCTCTTAACTTTCTAATCATTTTCTCTATTTTCACAGGCTTACCAGACATACTCTTTTTTAGTAACATATACTTTTTTAGAAGTTAGAATACTCTTCATTTTTTTTTAATTCAAAATAACAAAAAACATACTCTTCTTTTAATTGAGTGATAAGAAATATTTGGCCACCAACTTGTTAAATTTTACTGCAAAATTGTTAATCCAACTTTTAAATTAATCCAGATTTTAAAACTGTAAATTTGGCATAAAAAAAATCGTGTTTGGTCAAATTAGCCAAACTGGTAATTCGGCGTTGAAAAGTGTAAATGCAGCATCAGTTTGTTAAATTCTACTACCAACGCGTTCAAATCATAAATACTGCAAATTTAGCTTTTAAAACTGTAAATACGGCCTTCAAAGTGTTAAACTATACTGTCAAACTGTTAGTTTGGTCGTAGTTTTATAAAATATAAATTTAGCATTTAAAATGTAATTTTGACTACAAACGTATTAAATATTACTGGCAATGTGATAATCCGGCCTCCAAGTTATAACTCTAGCATTTCCTAAACTTGGCTTTTAGAACATGAAACTAATATAACAATATATGGTTTTAATTAAAAAAAACTTACAATACGCTAATTTATTATTAAAAAAAAAAAATTGTAACTTTAAAAGTGTAAACTTTTTAGCTTCAAAATTAATTTTTAAAAATGTAAATTGGGTTTTTAGAACTGAAAACTCTTAACGTGTTAAAATTTATTGCCAAACTAATAATACAATCTTTAAATTATAAATCCGGCTGTTAAAACTGTAAATCCGCCATTAAAAGTGTAAATCCGGTCTTTAAAGTGTTAAATGTATCTGGTAAACAGTAAATTTGGCTTTTAAATTATAAACCCGCTAACTAATATGTTAAACTATATTGATAGACTATTAATTTGGCTTTTAAATTATAAATTTGAAGTATTCGGTTTTTAAAAGTATAAATGAGGTCTTTAAAAACAAATGACTTGCCAAAAACGTGTCTGATCTACTGCTAAACTGTTAATCCAATTTTTAAACTGTTGTGTTTAGTTAATTATAGTGTCAAAAGTTAAAACGGCATTGGACAGTGTTTTTTGCCTGTCCTTGCGAGGCAAGTTTGTTCCAATTGACTAATATTTAATATTAATTATTTATTATAATATTTCAGCTGTTCGTGGTTTTTTATAAAAGTGTACACAATTTGTTTATTTTATAAATTTAAGCACTTCTTAAATTTTATTTATATAAAATCAAAAATAACAAAATCTGGTCATAAATTATTAAAATGTTTTTAAATGAATCTGGACAAAAACGGTTGAAAAGTGTAAAATTCTATTAATAAAATGTAAAAAATAACAAAATTTTCATATTTAAACATTAAAATATTATCAAAAAGCACCAAAGTCCGGTCATAAAAAGTGTAAAACTCTATTCATTAAACATCAAAAAAACAAAACTCAGCTTTTAAACATGAAAATATTGTTAGAAAATAAATAAATAAATTATTGAAAAGAGCAAGTACGAGATTCTGTTCATAAAATGTTAAAACAGCAAATCCTGTTAAAAGATGCAAAACTTTATTCAAAAAATTACAAAATCCAATAATATAGTATAAAAATTTTGTCAGAAAGCATTAAAAACCGGCACTAAACTGAAAAAATGTTCAAAAATTTATTAATAAATTGTCAAAAATAGCAAAATTTTACCATAAACCGTCAAAAAGTGTTTTTTTTTAAACGCCAAATCTGCATAAGAAATAGAATAAACTTTTAAAAAAGCAACTTTCTTTTATAAAATTATAATATCAATATTTGGTCATATTCTGTTAAAAAGTGCAAAATTTTATCCATTAACTGTCAATAATAGCAAAATCCGGCTATAAATTCTCAACAAGTTTTAATTTTTATTTACAAGAAGTTAATAATAGCAAAACTTCTATTCTTGAAACGTCAAAACTAACAACATCTGCTCATAATCTATTAAAATGTGCAAAAATCTATTTATAGAATGGTAAAATTTGGCCATAAATTTTCACAACATAATTAGAAAATACTAAAAGTAAAATTGTCAAATATAGCAAATAAACAATCACAAGGTACAAAACTCTATTCATAATATGTAAAAAATAGCAAATTCTGGCCAAATACTGTTTAAAAGTGCAAAACTTTATTCACAAAATGTTTAAAATAAATATATTCGGCAAAAGTATCAAAATATTGTCAGAAAAAAACAAAAATCTTGCGTTAAAAAGTTCAAAAGTTCAAAATTCTATTTATGAAACGACAAATATCGGAATTATCTAAACACACTTTTAACGGTTGTACCTCAAGTGTGTGTGTGTGTGTGTGTGTGTGTGTGTGTCTGTGAGATAGACAATTAAAAACTTAAAAAAAATGGGCTTAAGTGCATATCAGCGTAACCTTAAAACTTTTTCCAATTGTACTCAGACATAATCTGACTTAAAATAATTCAAATCCGCTTATAAAGTTATAATTTCATAAATTTGGCTAAAAGTACAAAATTTGACAACAAATAATTTAAAACCGTTAAAGACCAAATCCTGTTAAAGAAAGATCAATTTTAGACATTATGTAATTGAATCCGGCTAAAAACTATAATAATCTGCTTTATATTGACAAAATATAGACATAATTTTAAAAGTCTAGTCGTAAAATATATTTTTTTGTATAAAAAAATTAAATTTCTGTCATAAAGTATTGAAATCTAGCAAAAACATAAAAATCTCTTTAAAACTACCAACATTTATCATACTATTAAAAATCTAGTCATAATACACAAAATCCGACACAAAAGAATTGAAATCCGTTCATAAAGTAATTAATTCCGGCCAAAACAATAGCAAAGTAATGACAAAAACACCACAAATAACAAAAACATCTACGTGCACAATAAACTCATAGAAAGGGTAACAAAGTACAACTATTTGGGCACAACCATTAACCAAAATAACAATTGTTAGAATAGCAAAAACTAGAACAGATTTCATAAAAATAAAAAAAGTTCTATGTGGAAAAGATTTAAGCTTGGAATTAAAAACAAAGCTAGCGGCGTGCTGTATACAACCAATTCTATTGTATGAGCAGAAGCATGGACACGTAAAAATGCAGACATCAAAAAGTTAAAGGACTTTGAACTGTGGATGTACAGAAAAATATTGAGACTACCATGAACGGACCAAGTAGCAAACACAAAAAAATAAAAAAAGAACTGTTAACATCATTAAGACGCGGAAATTACAATAACTGTGACACATGACTAGAGGGGAGGTACTATCTGCTCCAAATAATAATACAGGGAAAAATACAGGAAAAAAGATGTTAAAGAAAAAGACGTCACTTATAGCTAAAAAATCTGCGAGACAAGTTCAATTGCAATACATACCAATTATTTAAAGCGGCTATCTTAAAAGTACGCATAACGGTGATGATTGCCAACCTTCAGATTGGAGAAGGCACCTTAAGAAGAAGAAGAAAACTATAGTAATAAAATTAAAATTGTAAAATACAAATATAATTTTAAAAATTTTGCCATAAAATCTCAAAATATTTTCAGAAAATACTAAATTACATTAATGATTGAAAATGCAAAATTTTACTAATAAAATATCAAAATTAAAAAAAATATATATGTATAAATTGTTAAAAAGTGCAAGATTCTATTCTTGAAATTTAAAAAAAGCAAAATCCGGCTTCGAATTGTTGAAAATGTTCTTTCCATACAAAGTGAAAACTATTAATCCAATCAAAATATTGTCAGAAAACATTAAAATTTTACCATCAACGGTTAAAAAGTGCAAAACTCTACTCATGAAATATTATAAGCAGCAAAATTTATCAATGAATTATTAAAATATTGTTAAAAAGCATCAAAATTCGGTCATAAACTGTTAAAAACACAGCAGGGGAGGGTGCATTGAGAAATTTGCTTTAGTTTTTTTTTTACTTATTACTTAAATGCATTTTTTAAAAATTGCTAATTTAATTAAAAAAAAATAACAAGTGAAATTAATAAGAAATTTTTAGTAGAATAAAAATCTAGCGCCATTTTAAGTCTATGCTCTGTCAATAAGGCGCAAATACCATAAAATCATGTTTTTGTTTTCAGTTTCAAAAAATCTGCAAAGTAGGCCTGTTTTTCAACATAAACTCTTACCAATACACGTTCAGAAGAACAATACACCAAATATTATTAAAAATTTGAAATCTGGGGACAATTTTACATAAAAAATAGCCAGTGTTGTACTCATTTATCGTAGAAATGTTTACAAAATTTTTAGGCAAAAAAAGCGTAATTTTTTTTTCATATTAACAAAAATATTATACACACTAGGGTGTAGTTTAAAACTTTGTTTGCCTAAAAATAATAATATTCTCAAATTTTGGCGCCAATAGATCGTGCCTAAATTTGTGCTGCAAGCGCAAAACTATCAAACAAAGAGTAAAATAGCTCAAAATGGTTTCAAGCGACAAAAGATGTCATTGTTAAACTTCTAAAATAAGTTTAAAAACATATAAGCCAAATAATCTTTAAAAAAAATTAAAAAAAAAAAAATGTTGTACACATTTTTTTTTTTTAGATGGGTTTTTCTCTGACAAACAAGCACGACACTGATTATTTTAAATGTAGAATTGTTTGCAAAACTCAAATTTTTAATAATATTTGGTATATAGTTCCTCTGAAAACTGCTAAATGTGTATTTGTAAAAGTTTATGTTGAAAAATAGGCTTATTTTTGCAGTTTTTTCGAATTTTATACCTCTAAAACCCAAATACACAAAACAAAATTATATTTTCCAATTAACTTACATACGTCAACTTTGGCAATTTTTTTTTTTTTATTTTCTTTTTTGGGTTTTGCGTTTTATAGACGGGCAATTCCACGTCAAGTGAGCAGTCCATTTCACGCGACCTTCTCCGATTTAGCTCAAATTTTGTACACTTTTTTGGGTTAAAAAAATATGATTTTATGCTAAATTTCAGACCTCTAACTCACATAATTTGCCTTGTAGATCCAATTGAGTTTTTCGGCATGTTTTTAAGTTCAACTTTAATTTTTTTAAATTTTATTTGCATTTTAACGTGGACAATTTTTAAAACAGTCATAATCAATCATAAAACCAATACACAAAAATGGAAATAAACAACTTTCAGAAAATTACCGACCAATAGCTTTAGTATCCACAATAGCTAAAATAGTAGATAGCGTAATACATAACAGACTACTTAAACACATTGAACATCATAAAATTATACATGAAAGGCAATACGCATTTCAAAAATACACTGGAACTGAATCTGCAGCTATAGATCTAATACACAACATTCAAAATAGTCTGGAACTACAAAAAGATTGTTTGGTAGTTTTCATCGATATGAAGAAAGCATTTGACACAATATCCAAAACAAAATTGACAAAAAAATTAAAGCAAATGGGAGTGAAAGGTAAAAAATTACAATTAATATCAACTTTCTTAAAAACGAGATATCAACAAACAAAAATTAACAACGTACTAAGTTCACAAACGTTCAGTGATTTTAGGATATCACAAGAAGACGTACTTGCACCTCTCTTGTATATATTGTACATCAACAATATATTTGAAATTAAATTACATGGAAAATTATAAATTTACGCTGATGATACATGCCTAATACATAGCGATAAAAATAAATTAAAACTCCAAAAAGAAATGCAAAAAGATTTAGATCAAATAAATGACTGGTACTACAATAACTTACTTACCATTAATGAAAGTAAATTAAATTACATGTTAATAACACGTAAAAAAAAAATAACCAATATTACCTTACAAATTAACAATATAAACATAAAAGAAGTAATGAATATAAAATATCTAGGACTAACAATAAACAACAATTTAAAATGGGATAATCACATACAACATCTAACTATGAAAAACACAAAGGCAATTAGCGCACTATATAAACTTACAAATATAATTAATATAAATACAAAAAAAAATAATTTATAATGCATTATTTAATTCACAAACAAATTATCTAATGAAAATATGGGCAAACACTAAACAAGGAGACATAGAAAAATTACAAAAACAGCAAAATAAAGCTATAAAAACTATTTACCAACTGGAAAAATTAACGCCTACTAAAGATATACATAAAATATCTCAGCAACTAACAATAAAAAACAAAATTAAACAGCAAAATATAATCTTTATTCAAAAGATTAAACTTGGCCAAGTCAAAACAGAATTTAAAATAAAACAAAGAAAAGAAATACACACCTATAACACTAGAAAGAAGAATAATCTTAACATAGAACTGAACAGAACAACTACAAAAAACCAAAGTCTAGCTGTTAAAGAAATGCAAGACTACAATAAAATTTCCAAAGAAATATTAAATATAGAAGACATACTACAATTCAAAACTAAACTAAAACAATACTTAATAAACAATCAAACATAAAAATAACTACAACAGAAAGAAATTTCCAATACCAGGCCCCTCGAATCGTTCTACAGATGGATGGCGGCACTGCTGGAATAACCATTTTATAACAAAATAAAATAAAATTGTAAATATGTATATAATAAATAATTAAAAAAAAAAAAAAAAAAAAATGGAAAATTTTGCAAAGAATCGAATGCAAAGGTCAGATTTTTGATATCTTGCCGCGCATGCGCAAAAAAAAGTTGCCACCGGTTAAGACTCTACATTTAAGGCAAAAATAGCCAAAAGTATGTACTTTAAGATGCTTGAAAAAAATTTCTACATACTAGTGGTAGTTTTTGCTCTAGAACTTCTTAAACGCACAAAACTATTTTTCAATCAACAGTCAAAAATGGGAAATGTCCGGCTATTAATCGTTAAAAAATGCAAAATACTATTTATAAAAAGTCAAAACTAGCACAATTTGACTTAAAAAATAAAACATAAATTGTTGAAAAGATCAAAACCAAAATCCGGCCATAAAATATTAAAATATTTTCCAAAAATTTGTCCATACTCTAATGTAGCAATAAAACATCTAAATATTGTCAGAAGTACAAAAACTTAAAAAGCTTAAATTGTTAAAAAGTGTACACACATTTAGGGGTTCTACCATAAGATTGTGTGTAAGAAAGAAAAATTTAAAACAAGTAGGTTTGAGAATAAGTGCATATCAGCGTAAAATTTTTCCTAGCTGGAGTATTTAGTTTGTTTTTGGTGTGGAATCTAGAAGTTATTTTACGTTGTGTGCTAAATGTTATCCTAGCACAAGAAATGCACTCAAATAGTTGTTGTTGGGTAAGATATTCAATAGAGACTCAGAGTAAAGTAAAGCTTTGTCGATTTTGTGATTGAAGACAGGTATAGATTTTGCTGGATTTAAATAAATGTTGCCAGTTTATGAATAACAATCTTTTAGGGTGCGAACACACAGAATGCTAAAAAATAAGCGCAATTATTGCTTATAATATAAGCTGCTTACTATAAGCGCTTTAATAAAATAACTAATAAACTCAAACGACTTTAAATAATATAAAGCAAAATAAAAACTTTTTTTAAAGACACAAAAATTAATACTAACAACAAAAACAATTATATCAAGTTAAATTAATTAGCAAGTAATCAGTGAATATTGTAAACAGACTGAACACACACACCTACTCCACGTCGCAACAAGCTTGCTACGTCTTTGGGTTTATTTGAATGCATGATAACATTTACTCTAGCTTAAAGTCGATTATCGCCGCTTGCTAGTCGCAACTTACAATAAGATTTCTACGTGTTTGTACCACTCCAACTCTGGAAGCGTACCTGACATGCTCTCTTTGGTCTATGTGTGAAGATCTTCAGATAGTTGTGAAGTACCTCAATGACCTCATTACCAATGTACTTTTTCACATCCCAAAGACCCAGTTGATCTATGTGTGAATAACGCTATCAGATTCTTATACGCTAACTGAACGTAAATATCATAATCATTAAAAACAATGCTAACAAAAAGCACTTACAAGGAAAAAATTGTTTAGCTGCATAGATTAAAATAAAATTTAAAATTTTATTATCGCAAAGAAAATAACATTGAAATACTATTAATCCACACGCGGGAACCTTCCGCGAACGCAAGATGTTGAGAGCGGTCGCTTTTATTTGCAAATGTAATCAACGTACAATTAGTGGAATTATTTCAACGTGCTGTCAATATTAATACAATACTTTATAGTGATAAAATCCGTTGCAAATTTCCGATGTGGGCAGGTATATAAATATTGATTTCCTATTCGGAATAAAGCACGGATATATAAACAAATAGAAGAACAAATAAGAAAGGCACAAAAAACTTAAGTACAAAACTGCAAAGATGTTTTCATTTGAAAGACCACGCTTCTTACATTGTAGAGAAGAATTTTTATTTATGTTGTCGAATTCATTAGAATTAATCCACCGCCACAATATAGACGTTTACAACAGATGCCGGTAACAAAATAATGGTTACGCGGTTCGCTAAACAAACGTTATCCTACGAAGAACTCAATATATATTTTTAATCTCATTATTATATTTACAATTTATTTGTACTGTGGCATTTTATTTGATATTTTAAGTGCATTTATTCGCGGATGCGCTATCAGTAATTGCGGTCGGTTATTAAGAAAGGTTGATTTATGTTTTGTTTTGTTTTCAATGATTAATAATCTCATTATTTAGTTTCTTGCTTTTAAATTTATTATAAATTATATAAAATAAAATCACATATTTATAGAATATATTATATTTGTTCTGATCAAGTCATATTTTTTAACAAATTAAATTGTGTAGTTTTTTTTGCTGTCTTACCAGTTGCTTTATAAATTTGAAACTATTTTAAGCACTATTATAAAACAATTGTAGTAGCATTATCTGTAGGTCATCTGAATTTGTATTAATGAAAACAATATTGTCTGCAAATTTTAGATGGTTAAGATGTACTCCATCAATTGGGATTCTTATATGATCCCAGTTTAGTTCTTTAAAGATTTCCTGCATTGCAACTGTAAATTATTCTGAAAAGATAGAGTCCCTTTGCCGTAGTTTTTTTTGTTTTGTATCTTCATCTATTTGAACTTATATTAACGCATTTTCGTATATCTTCTTTATAAGGTTTCAACGGGGTCAAATGCTTTTTAGTAGTCCACAAAGACAATGTAAATAGGTACATAGTAAAATTCTTAAATCACTTGCTTAATTTTTTTCTGATTACTGACTAAAGTGTTTTGTTTGTTTTCCTGTTATTTTTGTTTTATTTGGGCCAATTTGATTCTTAAGATTTTTATGTTTTTGTTGGCCTTAATCTATTATGCGTTTAGTGTTGTATTCTCTTAAGTCTTTTTATATATTTTTGCTAATGTCTTTGTTTAGTATTTTGTAGTCATGTCTCTGGTCATGTTTCTTCTTTGCTTTAATAGTTCTTTAGTTTGTGAGCTTAGTTTTTGAAACGTTTTTCTATTTTTTTAAATAATATAAATAATCAAATAGAAGAACCAACAAAAAAGGCAAAAAACAAGAGAAAAACTGTAAAGATTTTTTTACTAGCGGGAGTTTTTTTTTAATCTATTCATTAGAAGTAATTTTTTCACCGCAATTCGAACATTCGAAAAGACTTGCAGGAAGTGCCAGTCGTTAGCAATTAATTGACATAGTAAAAACGCGGCCTTGTGATTTGCTGAAAAAAAAATCTTATCACGAGAAACTCAAAGATAAGCTTATACCATATATATTTTTTTAACCACATTATTAGCGATACAATTTAATTGTACTGTGGTAGTTTAATTATACTTATTTATCAACAATTGCGGATTTATATTTTAATATGTTTTTAGTGCTTTATCGTCTTCTTATTTAATCTATTGCTTTTTTACATGTGCCACTTTAGAAAATAAATTTTTTCAGTCTCCACTGGGTGCATAAAATTGGTTACAAAAATAAAGTGAGGGGTATAGTTGCAAACCCGGCAATCTCCACTTTAGCAAATTTTACAGAAGACACAAATTTTAAATAATTTGAGAACCAAGCAAGATAGCTTTATGATTTTTGTTTTAGAATAAAGTGTACTGACGTTATAATTATTTAGAATGCATCAAGACCCTAGTATCTATAATAGATTTTGATCAATTTAGTAATAAAGATTGAAGATTGCCGCCTTTGCAACCAACATGCGCCGGTTTTGTATTTACTATTCTTTAAAATTAGAATTTATTTATGGGATTATAATCAAATTAAAAGATTTAATGGAAATAAAAATTATAAGTATTTATTTATTATAAATAAAAAAAGGAAAAAACTAACATTATGGTTAGTCTTATGACTAAATAATTAAATCTGGCGTTTCGTCGCATCCATTTTTTTTTTATAACTTCCTCTTCTTCTGCTTCATTTTCATTTTTTTGATGTTTTTATCAAATTTGTATAAAATTTTAGGTTTTCTATTTTCTTCCAGTCATCGCCAAAATGTTTTGCCAATAATCTGTTATTGTCACGTTAGTTTAGAGCGTTCACTTCAATACCTTTCTTGATTAAAACTGGATCAATCATGCAAATATTCTTACCTTGTTTGCAAATGCTTTTTGCTACTCTCCCATTTGCGCGATAATGGAGTTCTCCTCGTACCAGCGCATTTTGTTTTTTTCTGGTAAGGATGAACCGCTTGCTGATTTTAATTTTAAAATGCCACGCATTAGTACTTTTAAATACTGCATACGCTTTTGTTTTCCAATCACTCACTTTTAAATCCTTACCTATTTCTCTAACCGTACCAAACTTTTTGAACACTTCTTTGTATTTGTCTGGGCTTGTAATAACCTTTTTTTTAAACTTGTTCAATCCGCCCGAACACTCTATCACTGGGCAAAAAAGAATGCCCTGTGACTAGATAAATCAGTTCAACGGAGCACTTAAGAACCATCGGGCACAGGTTGCAATTATGATGCAGGTTTTATTTTGGATGTGGACCATCACAGACTAGTCTAAGTGTTTCAATGCCAATACAGTCGTTTAAAATATTCTGTGATAGATAGCAGAAGCAATTTCACTGGACCCCTTGTGGTAATTATTTTTGGTTCAAGTGTACATAAAAGTCATACTTTCAGTATTCTTCTTTCTGGATAACCCTTGCACAAAGCAAAGGTTGTAGATATAGAGCTGTCTGCTGTAATAAGCAGACTAATCTAGGACCTTTGGCAGGCTTGTGCACACGTTTTTCTATTAACAATTCTTTTTGTTATCTGAATCTGTTTCTGCGTTTTTAATTCTTTCATCCAGTGACAAGCAGGTAGAACAAATGTCAGCGCAAGGCGTGCCAAAGCCCAAATTGAACGATTTATTGAACATGCAGCAAAAAAAATTTCCTTTACTGTTAAATTTTTTTTTATTTCACTGTTGTACATTTTTGCAATCTTTCTGATGTTTATATTAGATGGTAAATACCGCCTTACGCTGCTGACGGATCTTAAATTTTTTAATAAGATTTATGACAGATTCTTTTTTAAGTTTAAACTTATTACTGCTCCGATCTCTTCTTCGATTCTTTTTTGGAGATTGTCCTGTAAATGCGTAGTTTTTAGCAATAAACTGCAATTTATGTTTTGTAATATGCAAAATTTTGAAAAATGCCGCTTAGCATACAGGTACTAGATCTTTGCGGTTATTAGGAATGTGACACTTTAAAGTACACAACTTTGCACTACGTGTATCATCTTTTGAGCGTCTTGTTTTACAACTTTCAGTTTTACAATATTTCAGAAAAAAACGCTTCTTGCTTTTGTTTGTTATGAATGGCATAAAAATTCTTGTGGAATTCTGCAATCTCTCCCATTTTTAGGGTTGCACAGCGATAAGATTTGGTTTTGTGTCCACATCTTGGGAAAATGGAAAAAAATGTAGAAGCATACCTATACAAAAAATAAAACTTATTAAGGGAAAGTAATTGGCTAGCATTTTGTTAATAACATAAGTAACTCGACAACATGTTTAGTTGTACGTACAGTACATAATATCCCATTATTTTGTTGTTATGAGGTGATGGAACTGTGAAAAGTAATTTTCTAAGACCAGGGCTTACATGATGAATATTATCTCCACATATAAGTTACCCAATTTTATTTTTTGTTCTACGTACATTACATATTCGTAGCGTTCTGATGCGCACTGGCTATCCAGAACGAATGAGCGCAGGTCATGTGTACAACAGACTGTCTGTAATTGGCCGAATAGAGATTGCCGTGTTTGAAACTCTCCAGTGCATGGAGATGAGAGCCGCGTTTGCAACAAACCAGCATTTTTAGAGGTAAATACAGCAAGATTTTACCGCATTTGCGACAAAATTGAATTTGTACATCATTACAAATGTCTTAAAGAGCAAAATTCTCACATTTACTCATTTTCAGAAAATGATATGCCAAGTTTGCTACTACACCCTGTCACAAAGTGAAGAGGTAACAAAATTTTAACAGAAAAAGATTTTCCAATAAATCAAAAGTTTTTTACCAATAGCGTATCTTAACTTTGCAGATATTAGGTTTCAATTTACAATTTCTAGCTAAAAACAATATTTTCAAAGATTGTGTATATGGGGTTATTGGAAAAAAAAGATTGAAAAAAATTTAAGTCAAAGTACAGATTTAAGCATAATTTATTTGTAGAGTCAATTAAAACTGTAATCTACTCTAAAAGATTACAATATCAATGTCTTAAAAAAAAATGTTAATGCGGAGTAAAATAAAGTTAGAAAAAAAGTTTATATATATACTGTAAATAGCTTATAACACTTTGGTATCTAAGGGTTCTAAGTATATAATACAAACATAATTGGTTGGTAATTAAATAATCCGCCAAGATAATTTAAGCTTATATCTTTGCAAACGTCAGTAGTCACTATGTCACAAGAGAAAGAAGTAGTGAGTGGGTAAAACTACAGTTTAAACCATTTGCTTGCAATCATGCTCAGGGTTTTTGTCTACTTGCCCGAGTGTATGTTATCAATAATTAAAAGTTTTTCTTTTTGCCAGCGTTTAAAATATTTTTGTTGAAGAAGGAAAAGAAAATATCCAATCTTTTGATGATTAACATTTGGCGGGTAGATGGGTCACTCCAGATTATAATTATTATCGAGTAGATAGACCTGGGGTATCTATCCACTTTTCCAAGAGTTTGTTAACAGTAAATTAGAAGTAAAAGTAAATAAAAAATAATATACAGTTTTTTCATTATCAACATTTGGGCGGGTGGGTGCATCACTCCAGATTATAATTATCATTAAGTAATAGAAAGTTTTTTTATAAAAAGGATATCCAATCTTTTAATTACCAACACTTTGTCAATTGAGTGAGTCACTCCAGAATGTGATTATCATCGAGTAGTTTAAACTGGAGTGCCTACCCACTTGTCCAAAAATTCGTTAACAAAAAATTGAAAAATTCTTTGTTTTTATCAAATTTTTCAATGACAACACTTTAGCAAGTGGGTGGATTACTCTAGATTAAGATTATCGTTAAGTAGTTTAAACTAGAGTGCTCACCCATCCGTTGCAAAAATTTATTTGTCCAAAAAAGTAAAGAAGATATATAAACTTTTATATTTTGTTCCACCTCTAGTGTGCTTGGATTAAGATATGAGAAAATTGTTTAACAATAAATCATTTGATAACTAACGCTAGAATGGGTAAGTAGAAACAAAGTTTAATTTTTGAGGAAGTTACTTTTGTTACTGTGACCCACCCACCTGCCCAAGTGTTACTCATCAAAAATCTGTTGTTTGTCTTACCTTTTAGATATCAGAGAATTGTTAATCAGAAAATCTTTTAATAACTAACGCTTGGGGTAAGAACTAATTTCAGTTTGTAAGCAAGTTACTTCTTAAACTGTGACCCACCCACCCGCCCAAGAGTTAGTCATCAAAATATTTATTATTTGTTCTACCTTTTGTGTGCTTGCATTTAGATATCCAAGAATTGTTTAACAATAAAGTTTAATTTGTGGGCGAGTTACTTTTTCTACTAAGATACACCTACCCGCCCAAGTGTCATCAAAGATTTTATTATTATTCTCACTTCTTGTGAGTTTCAATTTAAATATGAGAAATTTTACAATAAATCTCTATATAAATAACGCTTGGGTAAGTAAGTGGGTGAGTGGAAACAAAGTTTAATTTATGGACAAGTTACTTTATCTATTGCGAAAAGTTTTATAAAAACAACCATATATTCTTCTATAGACAAAATTTTTTGAATTTGTTTAAAGCGCGCTTTTTCTTTTCTGTTGCTACTTTGACTTTGTTATTTCACCAAAAAATTGTTTGACCGACAAGTTTACCGTTAGTTTATGGAATAAACTTGTTTGTTGCTTGAGTAATGATTGGGTAATTTTGTTGACGGCAGACTTGAATGTTTTACCCGTTAAACGCTAATCTTAATTGCAATTAAAAAATGATTACTGCCGTAAACATTGTTATTAACATTCATTTGAAGACGTCAAGCTAATCGTAGAGATAAAACTGCTGTCAATTTTCAAAAACATAGAACATATTGCGCTAAAGTGCATAAAACTTCCTGTGTTGAAAAGAGCTGCATCTTTTTGATCTAAAAAAGTTTAGACAACCCCGCGGATTTTTCTTCGGAAAAGTTGTTTGTTGCACTTAATCTTTTATATTTTCCGAAGTCCAGTCAAACTCTGAGAGGTACAAACACACGGTCATTGCTATTAGTAAAGATAGTTGTTTTGCCACGGCTTGAAGTATACTTCTTAAAAAAAAAATCTTAAATGGGAGATTTTTTCTTAAAAATATATAATTCCGATTTTGGTTCTACTGTCTGGTATAATGTTATTTCTGATACAAGTATAACCCTTAACATTAAAATTCTAATAAGGTTAAAAAAATAATTTTAAAAGCACACACAGAAAGGCATCTGCCTTAACAGAATCATCTTTAATTCACAATAATAGTGTTTGCAACTATTGTAATTCTATTGAATAATTGATTCAAAAGTCATTTTAATAGAAAAAAAGTAAAATAAATACCATAAATAACACCAAAAATATAAAAAGTTTTTGGTGTCTAGACAAATATTGTTTATGGTTAATATTTCAAATAACACTAAAGTTGTGAAACAATACAACAAATAAAAATTAAAACAAATTGACGACAATAGACTTGTAGGTAATTTGAATATATATTTCTTTATTTTTTTTAGCGTCTTTGGTCTACCCTCAAATTGGTAGTCGGAAGCTCCTAAAGTCGATGTGGCATCTTCTGTACTTAGGAAGTTTGAGTTTTTTTTTGCAGATCTCTAAACTTTATTAAAGTTTCAACATTGGATGGTATTTGTTGTAAAACTGTCTCATCAGTGCTATTCATTAAATCAATCTTTGGTTAAAGATTGACCTGCTTATTGTTTAGCAAGTTTTTTTTTTTTAATCTTGTCATAATGCTAGAGAATTTGCAATGCGCTTCTAAAGCTAGGTTTACCTTTAGGTAGGATTTTAAGAGGCGGCATAATTGACCTGGTCGACTGTAATGCAGGAACCAGTGAACGTTGCAAAACTAACCGCTTTTCTACAAAACTTCTTTTTTGGCTAATTGTTTGCAAAGCAATAGCCAATTATAAAACAAATTTTTTAACAAGTTTATCAACATTAAAACCAAAGCTGTTTGTTAAGGTTGTTTTGACGTAGGACACCCCGCTGATAGACGTAGGGATAGCTAACATATTTTTAGCTTCCTCATAAGGCAATTTATTCTTTGTTATTAATTCTTAAACTGCAAATTTTATAAATTGCTTGATTTAGTAGAATGTTGATAGAATTAGCAGTGTCATGCTACAGGTACCAATTTGGTCATTTGTACAACGTGTTGCAGTGTGATCAAATCTCTAGAACTTAATACAATGCATTGGTGCAAAAAAATAGGGTTTTATAAATAAATTATAAAAAGCTTTTTTTTATGAAAGAAGGAAGTGTTAAAGGTTAAAATGTGATTGTAAGTTTTTGATTTTACACCGTTTCTGTTTGTAAAAATGTGACGTACTTCAGTCACGCTTTTGCTCTTTAGGTTTTCTAATTTTTTTCAATCAAACAGTTTAAAAAGTCACAACAGTACACAAAGTCTTTGCTAGTATTAGGCGACTTGTGAGCTGTAACGCATAATTTAAAATTAGCCAATTTTGATAGTTTAAGCAACTGCTGATTGTGCTCCGGAGGCTGTTCTTACAAATAATCCGTCTTTGACTTTTATTTTGTTTTGCCAATAAAACGAGATTACAAACTTTTTCAAAATTGTTTTCTTTTTTAGTAACAAGCAGAATCCAATAGCATACTTGACTGCTATAACAGAAATCTTAAGTTTAAGCTTTAAGCCTCCTATTTGGAAGGTCAGTTTTTCTAGTTAAGAAAAAATGTGTTGTAATTAGTACGCCTTCTTTCGGATAAGAAGAGAAACTGTAGTAGATCCCGTGTACTGCCTTGCTGTTGCGTGCACGTTAAAAAACTTTATAATTTAAGTTGGAATTTCTAAATTTGCGGCAAAATTCCTAAATGTGGTTGTCTGGCATTGGTAATTAGCTTTGGCAAGCAAAATAGACCGACGTTAAATAAATAAATTTAAAAAAAGCAGGAACAATAGTTAGAAGTTTATTTATTTGTTTCTCAACTAAATTTGATATAGAATCAAACTGAGACCGGCTAGCATTTATTGGTGCACCAACTTCCAAACAACTAGCATCACTAATACCAAAGCGTTGTCCTTCAACCTTAGTAGTTGTTTTTGGCGTAGTTATTATGAAGCCTTTGGCACGTACTTTGTTTTTGAGACATCATAAAAAAGTAATGCCCGTATTCATAAAAGCTGATTAAATTTAATGACCATTAAATGTGACAACATAACCTCACAATTCAATAAAACGTCAAAACTATTTTTATAAATTTGATAGAAATAAAAGTTATTTATTTTGCGTTATTTTTAAATATTATTTTTTATTTATTTCTGATAGTTATTTATTATGCCAAACTTGTTTTTATGGTGGAATAAGTATAAATAATTATGCGGTTGTCAAATTTAACGATCCGTTACTGTAACTGACTTTTATGAATACGGGCATTAGGGTTCCAATTTATCCTACCGGCAGGTTGGGAAAGATTAAAAATAAAAGGTAGATAGATATATTTGCTTGTAAATGCTTCTAATATTTTTGAATAAAAAGTTAATAGTTTAAAAAAAAAAATTTTTTAAATATAAAACTATTTTTTGTTTTTTAAATTTGTTTTAATTGCAGTTTTATCTTTTCATAATTTATATAATGATTTATTAAACGCATTATGTATCAGACATGTAACTTGTAGTTGATCAATAATTTTTCAATTTTTTCTCATTTGTTTCAGGTTTCTCATTATCTGCATCTAGATTTCCTGTCTTCTAGACAGGAAATATAGAGCCTGTGGTAAGTATCATAACATTTTTTCCGTCTTTTTGCTTTTTGACAATAAAAATGATTAAACTCAACATATTAATACTTTCTGGATTTATTCTGAAACATCAAATTTACGTTTTAATACAAAACAATGTTAGGTGGCCATTTTCTATATTTACCCTTTTCAACAAAATTGGTATTATTCATGTTGTCAGGTGCTATTGTCGAAAAGTTATAGAAAATTTTGCTATTTTATAAAAACAGAAAAAATTGCAAAAAAACCTCTTTCTGAGTGTACTTTGTATGCGATTCGTGTAAACTAAATAACACCGTTGATTAAAAAAATACTGGTAACATAATTTTGCAAACAAGCCAAAATATATACGTCTTGCTTACACTCAAGCTAGCAACTATCCAAGGATGCATCAGCAAGGCATGCATTTATAGTAGCAAATAAACAAAATATATATTATAGCGTAGACAGACGAGTGCGCAGCGGCTGCAACGAGGCAGCGGCGGCACTGCGAGCTCGTCTGTCTCGCCATTAGCGTTGCTCTTTTTCTCAAAATTCACTCACTTAATTGTCTTGTACACATTAATTTAAACTCACGCTACAGATAAAGTTGGAGTTCCACATTATTTTGAAAACAGTTTGATATTTTTAGTAGTTTCACTAACATTCTACTTTTCATTTCGTCTGTAAACTAAAGTCAGTCCCTTAACAGACTATCAAATTTTTGGTTAAATTTCTAGTAAAAACAAATTATTCTTAGTTTGCAAATCTTTTTTGCGACTGTATAACCACTCACTAATCTTTTGCTAAGTATCGCACAAATTACAATAATTGGTAGAATTAAAGTGCTGTGACTAAACTAAATCTATCAAACCATATTTTTTATGCTGTGCCAATACACCTTACTGGCGATAAGCGCCGTTCTGGTTTATGTTAAACAAATTAGTGAGGAATTTTGCTAATTTTTCTGACACGCCTCACATTAATAATATTTTTTAATAATTAAAATTTTTAAATATATAATTTATTTAAATGGCTTATCAATTTGTGTTAAATGCAGCTTTAACTTCTCTTAATTTATAAAATGTTTCATTAAATTTGATATTTTGTCATCTTTTTCAGGTTCTTCATTAAAATTCAGAATTATTTGCATCTAGATTTCCCATCTAGAAACAACAAAGAGCCTACCTACTATCGTTAACAATTCTTGTTTTCATCCGATTCGTCTTTGGTAAGTATTCTAACGTTTGAAACTGTTTATGATTATTAAAAAATTAATTTAAGATATATGATAAAAGATTTACTTGTGTGGTTATATTAGATTTTAAAAATTTTGATTGTTTATAATATTTTTTATAAATTTGTTGTAAATATCTTCAATCTTTTTTTTTTTTTTTTTTTTTTTTTGATATTTATATTTTTTTTTTTTTTTATTTATTGTCATATAAATTATAAATAATAAATTGTTAAGTACAGTGTCAATTTGAATGTATAAATATAAATTATTCAATTTAATTTTTTTTTTTTTTTCTCTCCCCACTTGCTGCTTTGCATCTTTCCATGTATGGTCGGCTGCAGAGCTTCGTATTCGGGGCACCATTTATCTTCTTTTTTTTTTGTGTGTGCATTATCCTTTTTTTTTTTTTTTCTTTTTTAATTAATTTGTTTTTTTAGTCTTGTTATTATGTAGTGTTCTTTTATTTTTGTTTTAAATTCTTTAAAAGTTTTCGTTTTTTTTATATTTTCAGGTAGTTGATTGTACGTGATTAGTCCATTTCCTAGTATTGTTTTTTTCGCTTTTTCTGTTCTTGTTGTGTGTACATATATATTACTTCTTCTTCTCGTGTTATGTCCGTGAATTTCTTTGTTTAATATTATTTGTAGATTTGTTTTAATTTCTTTATTTTTAACTTTATATATTAGTTTGCATTTTTCTATTTTTATTTTTTCGTTAATGTTTGTTTCGTTAATTATTTTGTATATTTCTTCTGTTGGTGTTAGCTTTGAAAGTTTATGTATTATTTTAAGTATTTTGTTTTGTTGTCTTTGGATTTTTTGTATATTTGTTTTTGTTGTTTCACCCCATATATTTATTAAATAGTTAATTTTTGCTAAATAAAGTAGTATATACTTATTGCTGTTTCTTTTAGTATGCATTTTCTGGCTCTATAGACAGCTCCTATTGTTGCTGCGCTTTCTTTTAATAATTTGTTAATATGTGCATCCCAGGTGAGTTTCTCGGTTAATATTATTCCTATGTATTTTGTCTGTTTTGTTCTAGTAATTGGTATGTTATTTATTACAATTTTTATGTCAATATCTTTTGTGTTTTTTTGTCTTATTACCATAAAAGTTGTTTTTTCTTCATTTATTGTTTGTATGTTTTCGTCGTACCATTTAGTTAGTTTCTTAATGTCTGCATTTATGTTTCTTTCTATTGCTTCTTTACTTTTTCCGTGATATATAATACATGTGTCATCAGCATACGTATATATTTCACCAGTCAGATTTATATTATATATATCATTTATGTATAGTATATACAGTATTGGTGCCAACACTCCACCTTGTGGTGCTCCATATTCTGCTTCCGTTGTTTTACTAAGTATGTTGTTTATTTGTGTTCGTTGTGTTCTGCTTTTAATATATGTTTTTAACAGTTTTAAATTTGTGTTTCTTATTCCTAATAACTCCATTTTTTTAATCAATTTGTTTTTGTCAATGGTATCAAAAGCTTTCTTCATGTCTATAAATATTGGTATAACATACTGTTTCTTGTCCAACTTTTCTGCTATATGTTGTATTATATCAGTTGTTATGCCCATTGTGTTTGATTTTTTTTGGAATGCGTATTGCTTTTTATTTATAATATTATGTTTGTTTATGTGTGTCATTAATCTGTTATATATTGCCTTTTCTGTAATTTTGCTCAGAACTGATATAAGTGATATTGGTCTATAGTTTTCACATTTTGATTTTTCTCCTTTTTTGTATATTGGTTTTATTATTTGTTTTTTAAGTATTTGTGGGTATTCACCTGTTTGTATCATTTTATTTATGAGTTTTTTCAATATTGGTGCTATTTCTTATTTTATGACTTTTATCACTTCATGGGTTATTTGATCTTCTCCTGGCGCGCTTCTTATTTTTAGTTGTTGGATTATTTCTTCTATCTCTTCTTCTGATGTTTCGTTAAATGTAGCTTCTTCTTCAATTCTTGCGGTTGTTATTGCTTCATTGTCATCATTTTTTTTTTCATTTTTTCCGCCAATTTCTTTCCCACTGTTGCAAAGCAGTTGTTTAGTTCGTCCGCTATTTCAATTTTAATACTAAAATTTGATGTTTTGTCTGATATTTTTTCAGCATGGTAATGAAAACTATTTGAAATATTTAAATGTTTAAAATTTTAAAAAAGAAATTAATATTATTAATTCTTTATCTCTAATCGCTCATCGCTCATCGTTCATTGCCGATTTCCCATCGCCCATCGTCTACCGCTCATCGCCTATCGTTCATCGATCATCGCTCATCGTTTATTACCTATCGCTCATTGCTCATTATTGCTTATTGCTCAGCATTTATTCTTCATAATAATAAAATTAATTTTATATTATGAAATAAAATATATAATAAATAAACAATTACATAAAATTATTATGCCCATCTTAAAACTAATTAAAAATAATATAAAAAACAAAATATTAAAAAAAATGTATGTTATGGTATCAAAACGTTATCATATTAAAATATATCATTTACAAAATCAATGTATTTATAGTAACGTTTTTCTAATAATGTAGATATAATGTTATTTTTATATTCAGTTCTCTAATTTTGACGCATTTTATTAAAGAAAAGTATAGCTGCTTATTTATGACTTTTTTCATAATTTCATTTGAAATTGTTTATATTTATTATTAGAGCAGATAGTTTTGTAGTGTAGTAAACTAATCCATTATTTTGTAAACCCACTATGCCAGTTCATATAAGTGATCGTTTGTTTTTTTTTTGTTTTTAACTAATTGATGTTTATTATTTACTAATATAAATCTGGAATTAAAATGTCATTAATATATATATA
The DNA here is from genome assembly GCA_963932245.1 of Tachinus rufipes. Lineage (NCBI taxonomy): Eukaryota > Metazoa > Arthropoda > Insecta > Coleoptera > Staphylinidae > Tachinus > Tachinus rufipes. Next base: position 61,803,728 of record OZ010749.1, read on the forward strand.
ATAAACAACAATAGCCCTATCATTATCCCTTGCGGAAAATCTAGAACGTCATATATATTATTGTTAATTTTTACAAAATGACTTCTAGATTTCAGGTAACTTTTGAACCAATTAGAAATTACACTTTGTACATCAATTTATTCCGTTCTGAGTTCAAAAAGTTATACCTTTTGTTCTACTCCTACTTCTGTACCGGCATTATTTAAAAAGTTATTAAACTGCAAAGTTTAATTAAATTTCAGAACTAATAAAATAGATTTTTGTGATATTTTACGAAAACACAAAAGTTTTATTTCAAAACTTTTAGCAGTTAAAAATTTTAGATCATCAATTTTGTTTTACAAACATAACATTTTCCAAAAAAATCAATAGCCGTAACTTTTTTACCAACGAGTCACAATGGTAGAGAAACCATTTTTTGCAGTTGTCAGATGTTCATTTCTTTTTCTATTGAACCATGCGCAAATTATATTTTTCTTTCCAAATCGATTAGTTAATAATATTTTCTAACTAATTCATTATTCCAAATACAGAAATAACAACAATTTTCAAATTATTTCAAGATTTAATTTTAAAAACAATTTACCCATTCACCACACAATTGCGCTTCTTTGATAAACAAGTTTCTACTTCAGCCAGGGCCTAAATTTTTTTGTAGGCCATTTCAAAATAACTTTAAAAGGAGGTAGAATTTAAAAATATTAATTGTTATTCCAAACAGCATCAAAATTATCTAGTTTAAAAAACAAATGCAAAATTAAGACACTGATCAAAAATTCATTTTAGGTAAAAAATTAATCTCATTTATCAAAAGCACTTAACTTTCTTTATGAAGTTAATTTCAAACATTTTTGAGTAATGCCTTTGTTTTTTTTAGCAGTTAGAGGTAGTTTGTGAAAGTGTCTTACTGGATAATCCAAAACAAAAAAAGTGCCTAGTGTTAAATAAAAGATTCATACATTGTCTACAATTTTTTTAAAAATATGTACAAATAAACTAGTGACAATTTTACTCATGCAAACTAGTAGTAGATTGTGTGATTGTTTACTTGTTTAATTTAAAAATGTCCTGAAATAAGGCATTAAACAGGAAACGTAAAACAAACTACTTTCATTTCTAGAGTATGGGTAAGATAATAATAATAATAATGGTTTATTAACGGAATACATCCTTTGGTTTACAATAATTGATTACAAAATAAAAGTATAAATGTATAAACAATGATACAAAACTATACTATAACTAAATTACACATTAAAATACATATTAAAATTATTTTGTCTACATTTGTTTTTAAATGAATTTGCAGATAATGTAAAAAGATCAAAAAGACTATTATCATTTAATAAATTACATTTTCTCATAAGTCTTGATGTAGGATTCTGATAGCCATAATTTGTATTATGCAACTTTTCTTTAAAAAGAGAAATGCTACGAGTTATTTTTACTTGACTAAAATTAAAATTAAATTTAGCCAACAGCTCTGAACAAACAATATAGCCATTAATTAGTTTATGAGTAAAACACAAATCACTAACAATTCTTCTATCTTTTAACGAAATCAAATTAAAGTTTAATGATAAGTGTTCTACTGTCAATTTATAATTGGTTTTATACCTAAGGTATTTGAAAAAATGTAATGGAATTTTTTCAATGTTTTTTATTTGTCCTTTATAATAAGGACTCCATATGATAGACCCATATTCAAGTATGGATCTAACCAATGTTTTAAACAGACAAACTGTTGTTGCTGTTTGTTGTTCTTTTGATGATCTTTTTACAAAACCTAACATTTTTCTGGACTTGTTTAATGCATTTTGAATATGACTATTGAAAGTAAGTTTATGATCCATAATGACACCTAGATCGCATATTTCTTTTACGTTATCTAAATCACTGTTATTAATTGTGTATGCATGGGCAATTGTGTTTCTACATCTAGAAAACGTAATTGATTTGCATTTATTAATGTTTAAATGTAATTTGTTATTATCGCACCACTGCAAAAGTTGATCTAGGTCATATTGGATCTGATGGCAATCATTCAGACTTTTTATTCTTTTAAATAGTTTTAAGTCATCTGCAAACAATAAAGAATTACAGTACTTAAATATTGATGGTAAGTCATTTATAAACAAGTTAAATAGTAATGGCCCACAATGCGACCCCTGTGGTACCCCAGATGTCACCAGTATAGGTTTAGACAAAAAATTATTAATTTTAATGCACTGTGTTCTGTTTACTAAGTAACTTTTTAGCCAATTTACAATACTGTTATTAAATCCTAAGGCAGTGAGTTTGGCAATAAGAATACAACGATCAACACGGTCAAATGCTTTTGCAAAATCCGTATAGACTGCATCTACTTGTTGATTAATTTCAAACAAGCTTAAAATAAAATCTTGGTACAGCAATAGATTAGTTGAAGTAGAACGTCCTTCTCTAAATCCATGCTGCTCTTCAATAAAAGCATTTTTTGAAATCCATTTGATCTGCTTTGAAACAATCTTATCTAATAATTTGGGGATTACTGATTGCTTACAAATCCCTCTATAGTTAGTTATTTCAGATCTTGCACCAGATTTAAATATTGGAGTGACATAAGACTGTTTCCAGAATTTAGGAAATGACTCGCTATGTAATGATGATTGAAACAGCATTGTAATTGGAGTAGTTAGCAAGCAGACACATTTTTTCAACAATACCTCAGGAATACCATCTGGACCATAACCACATAAGTCACCTAGTTCCATAATACTATCAAAAATGTCAGTTGTATTGATCTTAAAACTATCAGAGGAAACACAAGTAGACAAATTAAAATCCGGCACTTCACAATTATCACTATTAACATAAACCGTAGAGAAGTAGTTGGCAAATAAATCAACACAGTCTTGGCCACTGTTGCTAATAGTATCATCATATTTCATTTGAGTTGGAAATCCATTTGTTTTTTTTTTTCTCGTTAATAAATTGCCAGAAAGCTTTTGGGTTTGTACATATATTTGTGTCGATCTTCAAAATGTATGCATCATATAATGATGTATTTAATAATTTACATTTAGTTCTTAAAGTAGTAAACTTGTAATAATCATCATAATGACCTGATTCTTTATAAACACAATGAGCAATTTTTTTTTCTTTAATTAATTTAAGTAGGGTTGGATTAACCCAGACAGGATAACTGCTTCGATAAACACATTTCACTGGCACAAACAAAGATCTTTATCACACGTTTTAAATAAATCACTCCATATCACATTTGCCAAATAAGAATTTATTGCGTTATAATCAGCATTTTTAAAGTCTGGAATATATTCTTTGCATTCTAGAGATTTTGGAACTATGCACTCTTTAATTTTGAAAGAAAGCGCTTTATGATGAATACTATTTTTATCTAGAAGGTCATCTGATGCGCAAACTGTTATTAAATCCGATAAAAACACCAAATCTAAAATCACTCCTCGTGTATTTGTTACGGAATTACATTGAAAACAGTTATATAGAGCAAATAATTCGGAAATTTGCTGAGACATTATTAATGTACTCGATAAAAGGTAAGTAGACAATAATTTTTCAATTTTGTTGAGTTTCTAAAAAAAAATAGCCTTCAGTAAAACGAAACTGGTTATTTGAGTTTAAACATTTTTACGGCCGTGATGCAGGACTTTTTCCTAGTAGCCTTCCTTTTAAACAATTATTTAGCTAAACTTACTAACACTAAAAGCTCCATTTTTATAGGTTATCTAGGATATTGAAAAATAATTCTTTTTAAAGTTTCTTAAAGTGCCTTACGCAAGATACAAAACCCGTAGATTTGTGGACTAACGCTTTTATTAGATGTTATATTTTATATCAAAATTAGTGGCAAGGTTTTAATTCTGCTTAGTTCTTTGGTATTAATATTTATTTCATTTGCAAAGTTAAAATTATAAGAAAGGTATAGTTTAATCAATAATTTAATGTTTTTTGTAAGTTGCTAATGTAATAAAGCGTAGTCTGTTTGCCAAACCAGTTTAATCAACCAAACATTGATTTAAATTATAGTTTAAAAACTAATTTCTTTAATAATTGTTGTAAAAAAAAAAACTTGTTTATTAGCATCTTAAACAAATGAAACGCCGTATCTTTTTTTGACTGACATTACAGTGAACAATAATTCTTCAGATCGTTTTAATCTAGTAGATTCTAATTATAATCTTGAACATTCAATTGCTGACCAACAAGGTGTGTTTTTATTTACACTCAAAACGCAAATTCTAAACAACTTACAAAATTTAGACCGTTTGTTATAATAGCATATTTCTTTAACTAAATTTTTTCGATAAAACTATTTTTCTAATAGACATATACCGTTCTCAAAATAAACTAACTGCAATTTTTTTTTATAACAAAGTAGAGAATTTTAACGTATAAAATACTAAATAGTTAAGTCATTTTTTCCAACATTATCTGACCAACAAATTATAATTTTTGTTTTATCATCAACCCACTTAATTTCTTTGTTAATACATCTTAGTAAATAAAGATTATTAAATTTATATCTTTTAATTAATTGATCGATTACAAAAACTTACTTATTGCTTTGGTTATTAAAACATCTCTTCTTATTACTAATTAATCTAAACCGCGCCTCATCATTATTCTAAAATAAACTAGTAAAATAATACTTTCTCTTAATAATATCGATGTTGATAGTCATTGGTTAAATTCTAAGGATCTACATATTGCACCAAAAAATCTTACAAAAACCATTTATAAAGTCATCAAAAAGTATTTCCCGTTTTCTGTTATTAAACCATAATAAAAGTATTTGTACTCAATTTAAACAAAACAAGCAGTTAATGAGAAGCAAACAAAAAGCATTTAAAAAATTCATCAGTAAGCGTTTTGATTAAATTAATTAAATAAGGATTTAAAAAACATCATATACAATCCAAAATATAGAATTGCCAAAAACAAAACCAACAATTTTTTTGGATTGCCATAAACAAAAAAAAAATGTTATAGAAGAATAAATTCTTTTAAAAGTAATTCAAAATCAGCAATATTAAATTTTTTGGTTTGCCATAAACAATAAAAAAAGTAATTTAAAATTTGATTGAACTGTCATTTACTTTTCAAGCGTATAGTCTGTTCGCGTTAAGACTGCAGTAATGGGAGTGGTTTATTAAGTCAGTATCACACAGCTCTTTATTTACTTTAACCTAAAACTAAATTAAATGTCACTTTGCGTCAATAATGGCCGATCTCACTGACACTTCTTAAATCGATACTTAGTTAGGTCTTCCTAATAGTTAACTCATCCTTAAATTTTATATGCGTCTCACCAACCATTTGAAACAGATGCTTACGCTAAGTATTGTCGAATTTCTGACTAGCGAGCGGCACATCAGATTTCAGCCAAAATGCATTATATTGACTTAAACTTTTGCGTGCGCTTTCATCGCATTGTGTGCATAACTATATGAGAACAAAACAATATAAATTTGACAGACGTGATTTGAATTTGGTGTTGTGCCGGTTGTGATTGTTCTGTTAATGTAATGTATAATTTTTAATATTATTGTTATATATTATATAACTTTTTTTAGTACAATATATTTTTCTTGAAGCTATGCTTTCACTGTTTAATTACTATAAAATATACTATTTTTTAATAAATTCCTTAACCTTAAAATGATCCTTTTTATTTGACAAATGTTGTTGTGCAGAATGAGAATGCAATTAGGCATAGTTTCATCAACAAAAAGATAAATAATTATTATATTTTCCATCTTTAGTTTATTTGTCACACACAAATTTGAGGTTAAGTTGCACTTTAAGCCGGCAAAATTGACGGCTTATATTTAACCAATAGTTAAGCGTTAAGTACGCGTTAATAATGTCGGTGCAACGCGCTAAGCCTTACTTAGCAATTTAACTTTGGCTTAATTTTTAAGTTATGTCGGTGAGATCGGCCATAAGTAAAACAGTTAAAAAACAAAGTTGCCAGACTTGCGAAATTAACATAGATTTGGTATTAATATTTTATATTGTTTTATTTTATTTGTACATTAATTTAATCAAATAAGATTAATTTTGATACTTTTTTACTATCGAGCATATGGCTCAATCATTCTGAGCATAACAAACTGAATAAATATCTGTCTGAATTAAAAAGAAAATTTTATACTTACGTGTATAATGCTAAAAAATACACCAATTCTGCTTTTATACACTTAAAAATTATTTGTTTAAATTAAATATACATCCGTGCGTATTTGTGTATGCCTCTCTCATAGATGTTCTGTCATTCTCACACACTAGCTATCGACTATCCGCTATCTTCAAAACTCGGAAACCTTCCCCGAGATTTTTTTCATTTATTTTTTCAACGGTAACAAAAACATTAATATTTTGAGTAAGGTAATTTTATTCATTAAATTAAACTAACATATAATATAAAATGTAACTATTATATAATAGTATAATAATAAAATAATAAATGTAATTTGCATTTATTATTTACAAATATAATTATTATTTTAGAGAAATATTTGCACAATTAAAAATAATATTAAATATTTTATGCCGTTTATGGTATTTGTTTTCTTAAATTAATATTCCAATAAAATAAAAATAATACCATAAATCATTATAAAAATTTCAATTAAACATCTTTTATCAATCAATCAATCCATTTATTTAATTATGTTTTTTGTTTTGCATTTGTGCCTTAATTATATAATAGAATAATAATATTTATAATAATAATAATAATATTTATTATCCAACAGTTACAAAAATAAACTATTTACAGGATAATATTAAAATAAAACAAATACAATATATTATATGTATGTACATATACAGGGTGTCCGGAAAATACGTGTACAACGTTTGACGACAGACTCCTGACGTCAAAATAGGTCGATCTAAGCCGACTTAGTTATATCCAAAATTGTCTCGTTTAGCCGGTAGAGGGCGTCAAAAATTTGTAAATATTAAAAAGAAATTACCTGTAACAATAATTTTTTAAGTGACCTTGTTGCTATGGCGTTTAATAATTTGACAATTATTGACAAATTGTAATAATGGCGTCGTATTAGTGAATGGTTTTGTATTTTGTAAAATAAAACCTAATGTCTTATAACATTTTTTGGTAATTTTCATTACATGCTGTTTAAATGTTAGTTTGGGATCAAAGTAAACACCTAAGTCTTTAATTAAATCAACATTCTCAAGTGGAAAACCATTTATTGCATACATATATAGTATATTAGTTTGCCTTTTACTGTATTGCATCACTTTACACTTATCAGTATTTAAATTAAGCTTGTTATTTGTTGTCCAGAGTTGTAGTGCATTTAAGTCGTTTTGTAATTGCGTACAGTCATCAAAAGTTTGTATTTTGCTAAACATTTTTAAATCGTCAGCGTAAATAAGACATTCTGAATTAATGGAATCTGAAATGTCGTTGACAAACATTAAAAAAAGCAAGGACCTAAATTATAGCCTTGCGGGACCCCACTAGTAGGTATAAATGTCTTTGAATTTATTCCGTTAAGATCAACAAAGTTAACCCGGTTGTTAACGTAAGATGCCAACAAACTTATTATGCCATTACTTAGACCAAAGGAATGTAATATTTTAATAAGAATATTGTGTTGAACTTGATCAAAAGCTTTAGAGAAATCCGTGTAAATAACATCAACTTGAAATTTTTTATCTAAAGCACCTAATACAGCATCCGTAAAACTACATAAATTGGTGACTGTAGATTTCCCTTTCACAAAGCCATTCTGATTTGATTTTAAGAATTTTCCTACGTGACTATATAAAGGTTTGTACAATAATATTTCAAATAGTTTTGCAAAATTAGATATTAACGTTATTAAACGATAATTTGTCACGTCATTGCAATTTAAGTTCTTAAACACAGGTACAACTTTAGAACATTTCCAACAATCAGGAAATATTGATTTATTTAAAATCAAATTGTAAATATAGAGCAATGGTTTTGATAATATCTGGCAACAATCTTTCACTAGTAACGCTGGAATATTATCAGGACCCATAGTAAAATTTGCCTTTATAGATTTTGCTGCGTTAATTAAATCAGATTTGTTAAAACTTTTAATTCTGAGTAGAGGGTTTTGGTAAACATTTTGAGAATTTAATGAGTAAATACTATCTTTTACAGAATAAACTGATGAAAAATGAGTGGCAAAGGCATTTGATATGTCAGTAACATTGTGTAATTTACTATTATGGTACGTCATGCTAGCAGGTATTTTAGGATTTTTCTTTCGTTCATTAATAAATCCCCACATTGTTTTAGGATCAGTTGTTACTTTACACTGTACATCCTTGATATATGCTTTAAAATTATTGTTTATATTTTTTGTAACAATACTTCGATATTCAGTAAATTTTCTTTTATTGTATCTCGTACCACTCTTAAGATATATCTTCCTATAGTGTTTTTTACGTCTTATATTAAAATAAGTATTACGACTATACCAAAAAGGAAACTTTAATATTTTGTGTTTTTTGAGTGGTACCGTTAAGTTAATAAAGTTATTAATAATTTCATAAAACACTTTACATGCCAAGTTTGGGTCACTACAATTAATTACGGAATTCCAGTTTTCCGATTGAAGCATTTCGTAAAGTCTGGGATAGTCATTTTTATAATTATATACTACAGCATTAGATATTAAAGGTTGTATAGGTACGTTATCCAAGTAAGTGCAACATATTTCAAGAGCAGGATAATGTGCATCTTCCCGTACTAACGGATGTGTGGTATGACTGACTGTGCACTTAATACTATGAGAACATATAAACAAATCAAGTAATCTATTATTTACGTTTCTAATGTCATTTAACTGTACAGACCCATTAAAGTAATTAAAATTTGTGATGATATTAGACTTTGAACAATAATCTGATGGATATGAGGGTATATTAAAATCTCCAGTAATAATAAAATTGTCATTTAAGACTCCATGTGATTCCAACTTGCTAACTAATACTTCATATGTTGTTAATGAAGATTGTAGTGGTATATACCAAACAATAACAATACATACATACATTCCACAACGCAAGCTAATACAAACAAGATTAATATTAAAGTCATCAAGTTCTTGATCACAAATACGTATTTCATTCGCAGAAAAACTTGAGTTGACCGCAACTAAAACACCACTGCTATGAGACTTATCATTGCGAAAAACACTAAAGTTTGTAGTAAAAAGTTCATAATTGTTGACAGATTTATTTATCCAAGTTTCAGACAGCATTATAATATCCAGTCCATCATTTGCAAGTAAGTTGTTGTAAAATTGAGTCGTTTTAGTGTTAAGCCCTCTCACATTTTGGTAATAACAATTTAATGTTTTTGACTGTTGGATGCTTGCAATCTGGATCTCTTATCTCCATACTTTTTTTTGTTCTGCTATCTACAATTTCTGGTAACAAACAATCCATAAAAATAGCTGTTAACTTATTTTCCATTTTTTTGTTCCAAAATAAATCATTTTTCTGGATTTCTTCTACTTTTAATCCTTTAAATGTCCATACAGCAAAGTAGCATACATTTCTTTTAAAAATGTGCAGCTGTCCTTGTATTTGGTAGTACCACTTATGATTAATATTAATAGTGCCATTTTTTTTCCAAAATGTAATTAACCCCATTTGGATTCCATCTTCTGGTGTGTATTCTCGAGCAGCATACGGACATTTTACTTCTACTATATATTCTTCATCAATCAGCCCATCTGGTGTTGCAGCTAAATACGGTAAGTTCCAATCTATAAACAATCCACTTGCTGTTATTTCTTTCTCAATTTTTGTAGATAAAGCTTGAATTGCCATCGCCTCGTATTTATTACCATGTTGTATTGCAAGTGTAGTAAAGGTTTTTGGTTTTGTAAAACTTTTAACTAAATTTTTACAACTTGTGTAATTTCTTCTATTGCAAATTTCTCCAAAAACGCGAGAATGTTAGTCTATTTTTTCTTTGAATAAACCACTCCGGACACTTATTTTGCTGTTCTATGTCCTTAATTTTATGTCTATCGGTCTGCAAATTGTTTAAAAATTCATTTTTACGTTTGTCCATTTCGTAAGAGCTTATATCCGGTTTGTTGCAATTCGGCCCGTAATCTTTATCCTGTTGCAATTTTTTTTTAATAAATAAATTTTTGGGTTGCATGCGTGCCTTTTTTCGTAACAGGTTAGTTTTATTTCTTCTATTTCCGTTAATTTTTTTATGCGCGTAGTACATACTTCTTTTTGTGTTATATGATACAACTGCTGCAAAGCAACGGCTTTCATATGATCTACTTTTTGTAAAATTTATTCTTTAGCCACCAATAAATTTTGCAATAACAGAATTAAACTGTTCAACAGCATTATTATCGACATCGCATATCAAACTATTTGCATTATTAGCTAAATAGTTAGTAGCATTAAGTAAATAGTCATATAGTTCAGTCAGTTTTATATTGGCATACACACTACCATCTGTATACTTTTTTTTGCAAAAGTATTGCAAGTCGTTACATTTAGCATGTTCTCCAAAAATATGACTGCAACTATTTTTAATGTCTGCTTTAAGTAGTTCTGCTTTTTGTTTTTTATTGTATTTCTCATTTTTTCTAAATGAAATTGCTTTGGTGATAGCTCCTCAAAATCTTAACAAGTTTTGACGATTTTTTTTCTTAATATTAAAGGTCCAGCTGCCGTGTTCTTTGCAAGGTCTCTTAGTTTATTAATATAGTTTTGCACAAGATGGTTTCTGCATTCTACTTTTTGAACTTTTACTTCATATTCTGCATATGGATTTTGTTCCAAATTTTTTTTGTAGGTGCTACTATCCCCATCAGCAATTGATGTGTCAAAAATTAAACCGTGCATTAAAACGCTTTTTGCAAACCCTTCAGAAAGTATATCTGCTGCCATGCTAGAGGATGATGCTGTGTAGTTTTTGAAGCATTTGTGATCTCGTGGTTCATTTTTGTTTAATTCCTCATGTTTACATATAGAACAAATCTTATTTCGTACTCCAAGAAACAACATTTTTTTAGTTTCTGAACCAACAATAGCAGCACACCCAGAAGATGAATTATAGGCTCCTGACTTATATGATCGCTTTGCCCAAGAACCATCACAAACAACTTTGATAAGTGGATATCCATTTTTAATACGGCCACTCGTTACGGCTATGTTCCTTTCCTCATTTGCAGCTAAAGTCATTGATTCAATAGCACTTTTTTGCCACGCATTAGAAATAATATCATGAACTGCTTTATATTTAGAATTTGCCATTGACGGCATATCTAAAAAGGCACATAACTGCTCAAGTTGTAAATGTCCTGCACTAATGTTCATAATTCCAATAAGAGCCGCATGATTAACGTCCGTTGAATTTCCATCAGTTTTAACATGGGTGGTATAATTGCAAAAATTACAGGTAAAAAATAATTTTGAGGACAATCCGTTCCTAACTTCATTTTTTAAGATCATATTATTTACATTGCATCCCGTTTTTTCTCCGTGTAAGTTTAATAGTTTGATAGAGTTCCAAAAATGCTCAATATCAACCAATCTTCTTCTATGTATTTCTGAATTAGAAGCTGATGATTCCTTTTCTGTACTGATATTTTCAAAATCACTTTCATTTTCATTAATTCTAGATTCTGATACACCAGACGAATCTGAAAATGTAATAAGTTTATAAAAAAAATTTGTTTAGGTTTTATATGTGTAATATATTACCATGGTCTTTCGATGTGCTAGGTTCAGTTGATATGTCAGTCTTACTGCAGTACCAATAAAAAATATTGATAAATTTATGTATAGTTTTTTATGCATATTTTTCATGAAGTCGAATTTTACTTAATAATAATTTTTAAAATGCTTCACTATGAATTGTATATTTTAAATCAATTCAATTTGCATTTACTTCAAAATATTTACTCAAATTGTAAAGCATGAAATTTTATTATCATAATAATAAAATTTATAATTAAAATAAAAATCGGCAGCATCCGAAAAATATTACTACCGCTATACACAAGTTTTACTAATTACGTACCTCAAGTTTTTTTAATTTAATTTTCATTAAATTTCCACCACGTTTGCGCCTTTTGGTACTCAAACGCAATGCTTTCTTATTTTTCCGGCGATGTTTTGGTTCTATTGAATCCATTTTATGATAATATCAATAATTGGATAACTGTAAGAATGCGTCTATAGAGATATTACTGTTTAAATGTTTATAAAGTATATTGCTAAAGGAAAACGACCGTGAATCAAAAAAGTTGTGTTGATATTAAAATAAATTTTAAATAAATTTAAGAAAATGTGAAATATAAATTTAAAAAAACATTAACATGGATTGTGAAAAATGTAATCGCGGAATTAGAGGTGAAGCATATTACATTTACAATGGAATTTGTGAAAAATAAAGTATGCAAGATTATAATTTAAATCTTATTAATACTAACGTCAATATATATTTATTTAAAACCGTATGATTCTTGTAGAACATCTTTTAAAAATCTTGGAATTCTAACTTTATCAAGCAGTTATATATATGAAGTTGCAATGTTTGTACATTAAAATCAACAATTGTTTAATTTAAATAGCGAATATCATGTATACAATGCAAGAAATAAAAATAATATTGCAATACCTCGACACAATACATCATCTTTACAGAAAGGATTTTATTATAACGGTTGCAAAATTTATAACCATTTGCCTAATAATATTAAATTAAAATCAATTATTTTATTTAAGTCTAAATTAAAACAAATGCTACTTAATAATACAATATATACTTTAGAAGAATTCTATGAACTTAAATTCTAATTATGTATTTGGACGTGTTTTGTAAATCTTATGCACTATTTTATTTGTATTTTATTTATGAAATAAAAATTATTATTATTATTATTATTATTATTATTATTATTATTATTATTATTATTATTATTATTTATGTTCGATGTCTGCATCAAATCCAAATTAATGAAATGGAACAAGAACTTAAATGAAATAAATTAAAATAAAAACATTACAAATTTAATAAAATCAAATTAAACTTACATGATATAAAAATTTAATTTAAATCTATTAATAAATTTAATAATTATTATGTTAAAATATTAAATATGTAAAAAACCGATAAACAAACTTAAAAACATATGGAACAAATGGATTAATCAATAGTAAAATAATAAAATGAAACTAAAAAGAACAATCTTTGACACACAAACGAATTAAAAGAACTAAACAAAACACTATCTGTTTCTAGAGATATAGATCAGTCTATAAACTTGATCATGTAAACACAACTTAGATCAATTGGTTCTTTCTTTTTAAATCCGGTGGCTCATGTAGAAGTTACAGATATAATATAATTCATTTATTCAAAGTCGATGTGCAAATGCATAAAATCTAAACTTGTTATTGATTAAAAGCATAAGTAAAAACTAGAGTAACATATTGACAATCTATCCTCAAAAATTTTGCTTAAATTAACTTCTATAATATACCGGTAATATCTAACGTATTTCAAAAAGCATTATATAATAGATTGTATTAAGATGACATTGACAATAAATTTTAAAATGCTCAGTTTGTTTATAGAAAAAGTAAACCTACAACCAAGATTATCCTGTTATGTATTCATAATATATACATAATATTTGAAAGTGACAACACTTATTGTTCTGAGCAAGACATTTGACTGTGTTTCACATAAAATACTATTAGAAAAAACTTCATCATTACGGAATACGCGGAAACGTAATGAACAGAAACATTAAAAAATGTAGAAATAAAGGTTGTGGATCTTTGTGGTTCAATCCTAGATCTTTTCCAATTTTTAATTTATATTATCAACCTTCATTATAATAACTAGTCTAATGTAATTCAAGTTCTAAATGAAGCCCAATATTGGTTTAAAAGTAATAGACTAGAACTAAATAACTATAAAACTCTTCATATTAAGTTTTCTCTTAACAGGTATGGATTAAATGCAAAGTGTAAAATAAGGGTACACTTACAATCTAAATTAACATGGGAAGTACATATAGATATGGACATAAACTTAACAAAAACATTTACCTGTTAAGAAAAATGATCTAAAATACAAATCATTATATTACAAGAACTTCAATTTTTGCATATTTACACTCTATTTCAAGTTATAATATATTATTCTGGGACAATGCAGCTATATCTAATAGTATATTTATAATGCAAAAAAAGCAATAAGAATGATTGTTGTTGTCTACAAATTAAAGTTTTGAAGATATTAACTGTTCCTTAAGTATTTGATTTTCAATGCTTATTATTTCCCAAAAACATTTCAAAATTAAATAAGACAAAAAAAAATCATAGCTACAACACGAGAACCAACGCAAATATAATATTACCGGCAGCTAGACTAAGAAAAAAGCTATGAATATCTCTTAAAATGTACATTTATTTACCTCTTGCATCAGAAAATTAATTGAATAGACTGTGTCAAAGAGTTCTATATAGCTATGAACTTTGTTTTAACTTACAATTTTAATTGTTATTTTAATCTGTTTGTTGTTCTTTTATTGTATATTTAATTGTATTTATATTGTATTGACATTTATTTAGTCGTAAAATTAAATAAATATATTTTATTTATATTATATCACCAAACGGACACTTGATCAAGATCAAGATGTTAGTAATTATAATAATATAATTTAATTTTTATATGAACTATATAATTCTTATATTATATTTCTAATATAGAATTCCGTCTTGGCTAATATGTACTCTCTGCTCTTGGTTTCAATAAACATGCTTGTGCGTCTGTGCGAATGTCTCACTTTATTAGTAAAGAATAGAGTTTATTTGTGGTAGTGGGATAGACTTTTCGGTCAACCCACTTGCTACCTCATTCCCACCCGCTGCCTCCCTTAGAAACTACTCGGCACGCAGACATCGCTCTTAAGAGAGAATCTAGTCTTCAGTGTGATAGTTTCAGCAAGTGTGGTTCCTCTCGTTGAAATTTAAAGTTATTTTTATGTTGTTGTGACATATTAAGTAATTCCTAAATAACACATTTTAAAATTAAAAAAATAGTAACAATAATTTAGGAATTGTTTTCTTCTGATGAAAATTCTTCAAAAGAATCGTCAGAAGAGCAGGTGTTAACTGTAAAATTTAGTTATATGTTTTCAATATTATCCAAACAATACATTCGCTGCTCTTCTTCAATAACATGCCGTATACAATTGGTCTATTTTTCTGGTGTTACTTCTTTTAGCCCCTTTTCAAATAGGTTTTTAACATCAGCCATTTTAAAAATAGTATTATTGCCAGCAACGTAATATTAAAAAATGTTAAGTGGAAGAACAGCTACAAGCTGATTTTCTTTGTATTTAAACAAGAAATAAAGACATACTATTATTATTAAAATAATGGTTAACATTTAAGAAATTACAAAAAATATTAAACATATTGTTCAATTTACATTTCAATTTACATTTGAAAAGCCATTGAGATGACGTTTCCAAGTTTTTTAGGTTATACTTTACGTCAAAGTCAATAATTTGTATTTTAAATTTAAATACATATATTTATTTACAAATACGCAAACTTAATAATAGATAAAATAAAATTAGTTGTTCTTACATTAGCGTAAAAACGATATTTTACAAATAGGTACAAAATAAATTCAACTGCAATCAAATTTAATATGATGGATTTGAATTAAAAATAGTCTATTGTAAATTGGGATGGTCTCTAAGCCAATCAGAGCATTGTTTCCCAGTTGTTATAACAACTGCAACTGCAGTCTTAACGCGGACAGACTATAAGTTTTGTGATCATTGTACTTCAATTATCTTTTACAATGCTCTAGTATGCTTCTACCTCAAGTATTGCTCAAATGTGTAGTCTCCATACCCCGCAGTCAATAAAACAAAATTGAACATATTCAAATAAAGTTTGTTTGCTTTTTGGTGTCAAAATTGCTGGCAGCTACACGGAACTGCCTCTCTACATGGCCAGTCTTGAAAAGAACCTATTTTCGTTATAAATAAATAATTAAAAAACCTGCAATACATTCTTATCAAAATGATCAAAACGATTTATAGATAATAATAAAAAAAAGCAAAACTGCAAATGTCCAACTTATATCAAACTAGAAAAACAGACCAATTCAATTAATGTTCAAAATTGTCAATTATTATGAACAAAATATTATCATCTCAGTTGTTCAGTTAAATTTCAATCAGAACATTTGACAACTGATATTCTAATATATTAGTTACAAATAGAATTCTACTTTAAGCAAACATGGAATAAATCTTGTAGTAGCTTTAGACATTCTTAAAGCACTTGATAAAGTAATGCATCATAATCTTATTAACAAGTTCTATTGTTTTAATCACAAATTTGTAAGTTTTAGTTAGAACTAATAGTTTTAACTCAAACGACAAAATCATAAATGCTGGTATTGCTCAAGATCAGAAACTTCTTAAAACAACCAAGTCTTATTTATAGTATTTCAGATAATAGCATCTTTTATACTTTCCAAACACCATATCAACAAAAATGACAGTACATCTTGTAATTTCTAGGTTAGAATCTGTAGCAACAATAAAGAAAAACATTTGAGACAGTCTGTCAGCAAAAACTATTAGGAAAATTAAAAGAAGATTAAATTGCAGAAAAATAAATTTTTGGTTTTTTGACAAGATTACTGTTTATTAAATATTTTGAATACGTTCAATATTATGTAAGTGTATTTCATAAGTTAGATACCACACTAATAGAACATATTCTAAATGCGAGCGCACTAAAGCACAATTAAGTATTTTGAGTGTGTTGGAGATAGATTTGATTACATTCTATAAACAATCTTTACATTTTTGTGGCACGATTACCGATATACTGTATATGATCGATAAATGTAAGTTTCTGGTCAAACATTACATCTAAATGTTATATCTGATTTACTTGTTTAAGTGTTACTTTGTCAATAGTATAACCTTAGGTTATATGTATATAATTTTAAACAAAAAAATGTGTGCTTTAAATAATAAACTATTATCAACACACTAGTTATTAATAAAGTTTAAGTCATTCTGTAAAAGATAACAATCCATAAGAGATGATAAGTTTTTATAAATTTTAAAATTGTCAGCAAATAAAAGAATCAAATACAACATGAAAAATCATTAATAAAACGCAGAAAAAGTATTGACCCACAACTTGACTTTTGGGGCACACCTAAAAGGACAGTAATAATTTGCAACAGAAAGTTCTTAATTTTTACACATTGTGTACGATTTTCCAAATAACTTGTTAACTAGCAAACTACAGTGCATATCAAAACACTAAATACCTTACAAAATCAGTGTCAAATTGCAACTTTAATTTAAAGGCATTTTATAAGTCGTTTTTATAGCTGATCAGATTTGTCAATGTGTACCTCCCCTTACAAACACTATGTTGCTCATCTACAACAATTTTTTTCAACATCTATTGTATTTGACTAGTAATTATCTTATTAAATAATTTAGGTATGGTAGATTGGACAAATATTTCTATAGTTTTTAATGTTTTCTTTGGGTCTACTTTTATGCTATAAGGTGATTTAGTTTTGTTCCCATACATAAAGAAACGTTTTTTCTGGCTGACCAGACATTCTCTTTTTTAATAACATACACTTTTTTGAAGTTAGAATACTATTTATTTTTTTAAATTCAAAACAATAAAAATTATTTTTTTTTAGTTGAGTCTTAACAATTCCAATTGATTTATTGGAAAAAAAATTGCCCAATTATTAATCTGGTCTTAAAACTGTAAACCCAATTTTTAAAACTAAATCGGGTAGATTCTGTAAAATTTTATGTTTATTTTAACAGCTTGTTAAAAATATAAATATAACAAGCCTGTTAATTTTTAACGTTTTATTGATATTCTGTAACTGCAATATTAACATGACTGTTATAATACATATTTTTAACAGGTTACCAATTAGTCATGAAGTTAGTTACAAATCACTACATTTGTGCGTAAAAGTCATGTTTTTTCTTAAACCACAAAACATACGTCAGACTTAACCTCACAATTTGGCTAACGCCGAGGATCGTACAAGTTATTTTATATTTTATAATACAATTTGTGATTAAAGTTTATTTTTATTTCTTAATTAATATATTCTTTTGCAATATTGTCTCTTTTTCTTGCACATTGCACTATACTGTTATTATCATCAATATTCCGTATATCCGAGTAGTTCCGGGTCTGGAATATCTTGTCATCTGGCATATTGGCATGAAAGTGGTGTGCAATGTTATGAAGAACTCCTCATAAATATATTATTTTTGCAGATTTAATTAGATTGTAATTTAAAGTTTGGTGTTTAAGTAAAGTACTTAGCCTAGCACTTCGTAAATAGTTTATTTTGTTCAATAAGATCTTGACGAAGTTCAGATAGTTAAATTAGATTTGACATATCACGTAGCTGTCGATTATATAATCTCAGCTGATTCCTTAAAAATATAAAATGCAAATTTTCATTTATTTGATTGGCAATATAACCTATTGCACCTGCTATTTGATAATTTTAACATCCTGTTAAAAATTAAAAGCATTTAAATTTTTAACTTAACAGGTAATTTTAACAATGCCTTTCAAAATTTTAACAGGTTTGTGTTTTACAGAATACCAAATATGACTTTAACAGAGTTTTAATTTAATCAGGCTGTTAAAATTAACATTTATTTTTACACCCCAATACCCGGTAATAATAGCAATCACATTTCTAAATTTGGCGTTAAAACTGTAAAACCGACTTTGAAACGTGTAAATGCCGCAATTAAAAATAAAAACTCGGTTATCAATTTACTGTCAAATTATTAAAGCAGCATTCTATCATAAATCCAAATGCCAAATTTTTAACTTTGTCTATGAATTATATAAATCCTAAGCTTTCAATTCAGTTTTTAAAAGATTAAATGCTGCATTTAAAAATGTATTTCTGGTCACCAACGTATTAATATTACTGCCAAAGTGATAATCCAACCTCCAAATTATATATCCAGCATTTTAGAACTGGAAATTTACCTCTAACAATATTTGATTTAATAAAAAAGTACACTAATTTACTACTAAAAAAAAGTAATTGCATCTGCAAAATGTAAATTTGCATTTCAAAGTATTAAATTTTACTGCCAAACTCCTAATCTGGCTTCCAAATTACCAATCCGATCTCAAATACTGTAAATAGGCTTTTAGAATAAAAAATCCGGTAACTAACGTAATTAAATTTACTGCCAAACTATTAACCCGGTTATAATGAACACGCCGGGGAAGAAGAATAATAGAATAAATCTTGTTTTTTATCATGACTTTAAACCAATTGTGAAATAAACACCATCACCATTAATTAGTTCTTTTTAACTGATACTCAGTGACTGCTTTTAAATTATAAATCCGGTTTTTAAACTAAATAAATAAACTTGTAGTTCCGGCTTTAAAAAGTGTAAACTTGAAAAAATTATTGCAATACTAATAATCCGGCCTATAAAACAGTAAATCCAGTCTTTAAAAGTGCAAATCCGGCATTTAAAATGATAAAATTGATTGTCAAACGGTTAATTTTAATTTTAAATTTAAAATAATTTGGCCATTAAAGTTATCAATACAACTTTTAAAACTGATTTTTTTTACCAACGTGATAAATAGTTTTTTAAATTAAAAAAATTGGCAACCAATTTGTTTAACTTTACTAATTTGTAAAGTTGGCTTTCAAACTGTAAATCTAACTAAATTGTTAATTTAGCCTTTAAAACTGTAAACTTGGTCTTCATTGTATTAAATTTTACTGTCAAACTAATAATACAGTCATAAAATATTTTAAAAAAATTTAACTATAAAATATTATCAGAAAACATTTAGGGCCGTGATATTCACCTCATAATAAAGTACCTAATAAACTATAAACAGAATAACCTAACTTTTTATTTTATTCATTTTATTAAAACATATTTTATCAATTAAATATATGCTTAACACATACATTAATAACAAATAAAAACATTGAAATTTAATTAAATTAATAGTTTATTAGGTGTTTTATTTGGATATCACACTTAAACCACCATAAACTGTTGAAAAATGTAAAATTTTATTTATTATTATAAAATAATTTAAAATCCTGCTATAAAACATTAAAATATAGCTAGAACGTAACAAAATTTTTCGTCATTATTAACTGTTTATAAGTGCAAAATTCTATCATAAAAAGTCTAATAATAACTGAATCCGGTCATAAAACGTTAAAAGATTTTTAGATAGAATCAAAATCCGGCCAAAAACAGTCAAAAAAATCAGAATATTTTTTTATTAAATGTCAAAAATATCAAATTCAAGCCAAAAATTATCAAAATTATGTTAGAAAAAACCAAAATCCGGTTATAAACTGTTAACAAATTTGATAAAATTTCAATAATAGCAAAATCCAGCTATGAAAAGTCATAATATTTTCAGAATGATTTAAAATCCGATCATAAACTGTCAAAAAGTGCAAAATTCTATTGATAGAGTGTTAAAAATAGCAAAATCTAGTCAAAAAGTATAGAAAGATTGTCAAAGAATAACAAAACTTATCATAAACAATTAAAATCTTTTATATTATACATAAAAAGTCAAAAATGGCAAAATTTTGTTGTAAAATATTAAATTTATATAATTTTAAAAACAAAATTGTTTAAAAATTTTATGTTTACTATTTAATTTATTGTGAAAACGTTAAATACCATAAAAATTGTGCAAAAAAACATTTCTTGTTTCAAAATTGCTCGTGAATCACGTATATTTGCATAAAATATGAAGTCGGTGAAAGTGTGCAAATAGATAAATCAACAAAAAAATCGTGTTCTTTTTGTAGATCATCTTACAAAAAGACAGTGCAATGTCGTCAGTGCAAACGCGGTGTACATGAGAAGTGTTTTGATATCATGTCCGAGTTAATTAATATTGATAAACATAAGTGGATTTGTAAAGAGTGCTCTATATTGAATGATGAAACAGAAAATAAAAACTCAACCAAAGTGGCAAAAAGTGAATTATTATTGGATAAAATGGAGCTATGAAATAAACTAAATGTAGAATTAAAAACAGTTAACGAATTACTTAAGTTAAGGTTAATTGATATTGATCCTAGCTACAAACAAATAATATCGACATCTGGAAATTCTTCTTCAAGTAATGTTGCTATGGAACCAAAGATGTCGTCAGAATACCGGTATAGCAATATTTTAAAATCAAAGCAAAATATTCACAAGGAGACACAATCGCATACTTTAATCAAAAAGTCAAAAAACAATCAGAATATTGAAGATTTTAAAAAGCAAATAAATCCAGTGGATATCGGTCCCGGAATGAAAAATTGTAAACAGAAAAATGATTTTATGATAGTAAATTGCAGAAATAATGAACACATGCAAAAAATATTAAAGAAAAATTAGAAAACAAAGTTAGCGATAATTTCCAAATTACAGAAGCTAAAAAATTACTACCGCTAATAAAAATATACGGTGTAGAAGATGAAGATAAATACAATGATGAACTACATGCAAATATAATACAACATAACAAACTGAAAGACAATGTTAATTTTAAAATAATTCGTAGGCTTAACAATAAACAAAACGATCAGCAAATAAAAAATATGCATATAATAGTAGAAGTGGATCCAGAGACATATGAAACAATTATTAATCAAGGATATTTATATGTAGGTTGGCGAGAATGTAACGTTAAAGCGTATTATAATGTGAGGAAATGCTATAAATGTTCAGGTTTTAGTCATTTTGCTAAAAACTGCAATTAAAACATAATATGTTCACACTGTTCGGAAAACCATAAATATTATAGTGAATGCAAAATGAATTAAAAAAATCCAAAAAATTGTATTTCTTTTAATAAAAATAAAAATAAAAACATTGATGCAAACCACTTTTCAATGGATAATATGTGTCCGCATTATCTAGAAATTATTGACAGTATAAAAGCGAGAACGCAGTTTAGTAAATAGCAATTAAAACCGAAAAATAAGCAAACAAATAATTTAACTCAGATCAGCATAATTCACCAAAATGTAAAGTCTATTGGAAATTGTAAAGAAGCTATAGAGATGATACTGCAAGAAAATTCTGACTGTGCCTTATTGTGCATAACGGAGCATTGGAAATTAAAACAACAGATAGACTGTTACCCTATAGATGGATTTACACTTCAATCGTGCTACTGTAGAACAGAAGGAACTCATGGCGGATCTGCAATCTTCTGCAAAAACATTTTACAGTGCAACACAAGAAAGGATATAGCTGCTTATGCAGAGTTATCAGTGTTTGAGTGCGCTGCAGTGGAATGTACTATTGAAAAACAAAAATCAATTGTTGTGTGTGTGTACAGAACTCCAGACTCAAACATAGACATGTTTTTTGAAAAAATGGACCGTTTATTGTGTAAGCTAATAGAAGAAAATTGTATCATTTACATAGCAGTAGATTTTAATATAGACTTAAGCGTAAAATCAATTCAAGCTAAACGATTTGTATCTATTTTAAATTCATACCATTGCCATCCTTCAATCACTAGTTATACAAGAATCATTGAAACTTTCCAATCTTGTATTGATAATATACTTACTAATCATGATGATTATAATGCATTTATAATCAATTATTATATTTCAGTCAAAAGTTAATAATAAATATTAATATTAAATTAAATAATACTGAATATATATTTAAAAGATTTTTTTGTAATACAAATAAAAAGATATTTAGAAGCAAACTAAAAACAGAAATATGGCTTGGTATATATGATTGTCGTACGGATGATGTAAATAAAATATCAGTATTTGTAATATTCATACATTGCTTAAGTATAATCATTTATATAATACTAAGCAATAAAAAGTAATAGTAATTGTACATTTAATCTTTCCTTTGTATTATTTTGTTAACCCACCGTGGCCTATATTATCCAACTGTAATTGTTTATTTTTAAGTCACTACGAAAGGTCCCGTCAGTGTGAAGAACTTGTTTCCTTGTCTGATCCTAACGTCATTGTTATCAATATAATTAAATAATAAATTACTATCGAATAAAATATCAAAATAAAAATAAAAAAAATCTATAAAAACTTAAAAAAGAAAATAATACAAAATAAATAAAAATGCCACCAAAAATAAAGAATAACGAAGACGTGGGAATTAAAACAAGCCTGGAAGAACTAAAAAAGGCAGTGGACTTTATGTCTGCAAAATTTGAGGAAGGAAGAAAAGAAAATGAGGAAATGAAAAAAACTATTAAAGATATAAAAAAGGAAAATATTGAAATGAAAAAACAAATATAGGAGCTGGAAGAAAAAGTTAACGAATACGAACAAGATAAAATAAAAAATAATATTGTGATAGCAGGGATTCCGAAACAACATCAAAAAGAAGACTTAAAAGAAATAGTGGCAAAAATATTCACAAATATAAATACTGAAATTCCAAAAAATAATATTGTTGAAGCTTATAGAATAAATAACAAGAATCCGGATGCACCAATACTGGTTAAATTTA
Source organism: Tachinus rufipes (assembly GCA_963932245.1). Lineage (NCBI taxonomy): Eukaryota > Metazoa > Arthropoda > Insecta > Coleoptera > Staphylinidae > Tachinus > Tachinus rufipes. Next base: position 61,827,367 of record OZ010749.1, read on the forward strand.
AATCAGTAGAAGAAAAAAAGAAAATAATGGAAAAGAAAAAAGAAAAAGGGTCAATCAAAGCCGATGAATGTGGATTAAAAGGAAAAAAAGATATATACATTACGGAACAGCTTACATACGAAAACAACAGCATATTCTATGAAGCAAGAAAACTAAAAAAGCAAGGTTACAAATGGGTCTGGTATAAAGAAGGAAGGATACTCGTAAGAAAAACAGAAGAAGACAAGCCAATAGTTATACATCGAATTGAACATGTCAAGGAACTGTTAAACAAAGAAGAACATTAAAAAAATAAAAAAAATAAAATAAAATAAATAAAAAAATTATATATATATATACAACAATAACTAAAATGGACAAACTAAAAATATACCTACACAACGCAAGAAGTATAAGAAACAAATTCGATGAAATACTAACAATACCAAAAGTATACAAAGCAGATATCATAGTATTAAATGAAACATGGATATATACAAACGAAGAAACATACTTTCAAATTCCAAATTATACAGCAATATTTAATAATAGAGCAATGAAAGGTGGAGGTATTGCAATATATATAAAAAACGGAATAGCAACAACAGTACAAGAAAGTCGAACAGAAAAAAATACTGAAATATTAACAATAAAACTTAATAAAACCAATATACATTTAACAGCAATATATAAACCGCAGACAGCAAAATACGATGACTTTTTAACAGTTATAGACAAAATAACAAAAACTAGTACTAAAAATATAATACTAGGCGACATGAACATAAATTTAAGAGACAATAACAATATAACTAACAACTACAGAAATATAATTGTAGAAAATGGTCACTATATTTTAAATAAAATAAACAAAGAAGGAGTAACAAGAAATAACGCAGATAAACCTGGGACAATTATAGATCACGTTATTACAAACATAAAAGATAACAACAGCAAAATAAAAGTAAAAAAACTAACATTATCAGATCATAATGCGGTAATTACGGAATGGAACATAATGTGTAAAGAAACAAAATATGAAAAAGTTCTAAAAAATAAAATAAACTACTATAAAATTAAGAAAGAATTTGAAAACATAGATAATAAAACAGTAACTGATTTTGACACTCTAACAACAATATTACAAAACACAATAAAAAGAAATACAAAAGTAACGGAAATAAAAAGAAAAGAAAACAATGAGTGGATAAATATAGAAATAATAACAATGATGAAAGATAGAAACAAAACACAAGAGAGATACATCAAAAATCCAAACAATGATTTCATTAGAAAAATATTAAAAGAAAAGAAAAAGGAAGTAGAGGATAAAATTAAGGAAAGAAAAGAAAATTACTACAAAAACAAAATAAAAAATGCAAATGGAAATCAAGCTAAACAATGGTCGGAAATAAATAGTATGCTAAACAAATCAAAGAAAAAAACAAAACAAGAAATAACAGAAATTATAACACACGGACAAAAAAAAACAAATAAAATTGACATAGCGAACGAACTGAACAACTACTTTGCAACAGTGGGAAAAAACTTGGCAAACAAAATTAAGAAGAATGATAGCAGGGAAACAATAACAACCGTAAGAATAGAAGAAGAAGCTATGTTTGACGAAACAACAGAAGAAGAGATAGAAAATATAATCATACAACTAAAAACAAGAAGCGCCCCAGGAGAAGATCAAATAACTCATGATGTAATAAAAGCTATAAAAAAAGAAATAGCACCAATACTGAAAAAATTAATAAATAAAATGATACAAATAGGTGAATATCCACAAATACTTAAAAAACAAATTATCAAACCAATACACAAAAAAGGAGAAAAATCAAAATTAAAAAATTATAGACCGCTATCGCTTATATCAGTGTTAAGCAAAATAACAGAAAAAGCAATATATAACAGATTAATGACACACATAAACAAACATAACGTAATAAACAAAAGACAATATGCATTTCAAAAAAATTCAAACACAATGGGTATAACAACTGACATAATACAACACATAGCACAAAAACTGGATGAAAAACAATATGTGATACCAATATTTATAGACATGAAAAAAGCTTTTGACACCATCGACAAAGACAAATTGATCAAGAAAATGGAAACTCTTGGAATAAGAAACACAAACTTAAAACTACTAAAAACATATATTAAAAACAGAACACAAAGAACAAGAATAAACGACATACTTAGCACATCAACAACAGCCGAGTATGGGCTACCACAAGGTGGAGTACTAGCACCAATATTGTATATATTATACATAAATGATATATATGAGACAAACTTGACTGGAGAAATATATACATATGCTGACGACACATGTATTATATATCACGGAAAAAACAAAAAAGCAATAGAAAGAAACATAAATGAAGACGTTAAGAAATTAACTAAATGGTACGACGAAAACATACAAACAATAAATGAAGAAAAAACGACGTATATGGTAATAAGACAAAAAAATACAAAAGATATTGACATAAAAATTGAAATAAATAACATTCCAATTACCAGAACAAAACAGACAAAATACTTGGGAATAATAATAACAGAGAAACTAACATGGGATACACAAATAAAGAAAATATTAAAAGAAAGTGCAGCAACAATAGGAGCTGTCTATAGAGCCAGAAAATGCATAACAAAAGAAACTGCAATAAGTATATACAACTCACTATATTTATCAAAAATTAATTATTTAATAAATATATGGGGTGAGACAACAAAAACAAATATACAAAAAATACAAAGACAACAAAACAAAATACTTAAAATAATACATAAACTCCCAAAGCTAACACCAACAGAAGAAGTATACAAAATAATCAACGAAACAAACATTAACGAAAAAATAAAAATAGAAAAATGCAAACTAATATATAAAATTAAAAATAAAGAAATTAAAACAAATCTACAAATAATATTAAACAAAGAAATTCACGGACATAACACGAGAAGAAGAAGTAATATAATAATAATACGTTTATTTCTTGCCTTTCGGCCTTGAAAATTACATTTACAAATACAATTACAACTTCCCAAAATAATAAAACTTAATCCTTATAAAATTAACACAATTAAGAAAATTTGCTTCTCTGTTCGTATATTTCTTTTCTTCGTTTTTTAACTGCCCTCATCTATTCTACCCCTCTTCCATCCCCTTTCAATACCTCATTTTTTCCCATCTGTTCTTCTCTCATTTCGTTACACTCTTTTAACATATGTTCTATAGTTTACTTAGTCTCTCCGCACATTCTGCACATTTTCAAATCCTCTTCCATCCAAAATCTTGTCACTTGCTCTTCATTACCACATCTGCATCTTGCAATCATCTTTTTGTCATCTTTACTATATCTATCGCTCTCTAAGTACATTGGCAATTCACTTTCTATAATATGTTCATAATTTGCGTTGTACCTAGACTCTTTCACTCGCATTCTCCTTTCTTGCCTTTGTATATCTCTATCTCTTTCCATAATTTCGTACCATGTCTCTTTCCCAGATTCTCTCATTCTTTCAATTTCTTGGCTCGCATATCCATTTCTATTGTAATAATTTTCCCTGATTTCCCCTAGCTTTTCATTCCTTGCTCTCATTTTCTCTTTCATGCATTCTTGTAATATTTTGCATTCGTGTCTCTGTCTCATTCTTTCTTCATACTTCATTGCTCTTTTTCCTGCTTCTACTCTTAACTTATCTTTTTTGACTTCCTCCAGCACAATATATGCTGGAGTTTCTCTATTTAAACCTAACACCCATCTCCAATATTTTACATGTATTGCTTCTAATTTTTCTTGTTCCTTCCATCCCCATATTTCTGACCCATACAATATCATACTCCTAACTAAACTATCAAACATAAGCCCTTTTATTCTCATACATTCAAATTTTCTTTCACTTATTCCCCAAACTTGTCCCACTACTTTATTTGCTTTTCGAGCCATTTCTTTAATGTGCTCGCTCTCAGTGTTACTCGTACAAAAAACTATCCTAAATATTTAAAAGATTTTACTTCCGTAATACCTTGCCCATTCCATTTCCAGTCCTCCACCTTTTTTCTCCCACCCCCCTTTCTGAACACCATAATTTTTGTTTTTTCTACATTAACTTCTAAACACTTTTTTCTAAAATATTTTTCTAAGCTTTTCATCATCTCTTTCATTTCCTTCGCTTCTTTTGCTAGAATAACCATGTCGTCTGCATATGCTAGCGACCACACTTTTTCTCTACCAACTATTACCCCTCCTGCTTGAGCCAACCTCAATTTTTTTTCTACATCTGCTATGTAGATTGCAAATAAAGTAGGACTCAATGGACAACCCTGTCTTACTCCTTTTGTTGTCCAAAATCTTTCACTCATTTTTCCGTTAACACATACCCTACTTGCTGTCTCCTCATACACGTCTTCCATTCTTCTTACCAGGTGCTCGCTAATTCCTTTCTCTCTCATACACTTCCACAGTTTCTCTCTATCCACACTATCAAATGCCGCCTTTAGATCCAGGAATAACGCATATACTTTCCCCCCTTTCTCTGCTATTTCCTTTTCCACAATATGATGTAAAATATATACGTTATCCATGGTACCTCTTCCCTTCCTAAAGCCGGCTTGCCCATCTGGAATTATCTCATTCATACTTAGTTCCTCATTCAACTTTTCTTCTAATATCATCGCGTAGATCTTGTATGCCGTACCCAGTAGTGTTATTCCCCTGTAGTTATTTACCAGCTTTTTAGATCCACTTTTGTGTATAGGGCATACAAGACCTTCTCTCCATTGACTCGGAAACCCTTCTCCCTTCCATACTCTGTTTATCAACTCACTCAATCTCTCAATCAGTTCTTCCGTACCATACAACCACGCTTCATTCTGTATCCCATCCATACCTGGCGCTTTCTTTTTCCTTAGTTTTTTTATCTTCTCCCATATTGTCTCCTTTGAAATTTCTTCCGCTTGGTGGATTGGCTCTTGTCTCTCTAGTTTATTTTCTTTTTTCTTTTCTCCTCCAAACAAACTTGAAAAATGTTTCTTCCACGCTTCCATTGGTATTTCCTCAATATCTCCCTGTTTTCTTCTTCTTTCTTTGTTTATGTATTTCCATGCTTCTGCTTCTGTCTTTATTTTTTTAATTTCCATTTCATCTTTTTTTATAAATTCACTTTTAGCTTTTTTTAATTGATTTTTGTAAGCCTTTTGTTTTTTCATATATTCTTCTTTTGTGCTTTTGTTGTTTCTCCAGTGTCTTAACATCTTTTTGGCTTCTTGTTTTTTCTTAGTACATTCGCTGTTCCACCATTTGCTCTTTTTCATTTTTTCTTCTTTTCTTCTATATGGTTTTTTTACTACCGCATCTCCAATTGTTTCCTCTAATTCCCTCATTATATCTTCGACATTTCTTCCGTTTTCTCTAATTTTCCTCAGATTTTTTTTGTACTTTATCACACTTTCTTCCGTCCATGTTATCCTTTCTTCACTTTTTTCTTCATTTTCCTGCCTTCTTACAGTTTCCCCAGTTAAGTTAAGTTCTAATGGCTGGTGGTCTGATTCAACTCTTATTCCTACTTTAAGATTGTCTATCTCTTCCCACGCCTCCTCATTTACAACTACGTAGTCTATTACTGATTGCCCGTTTGTCCCTATATAAGTAAATTCTCCCTCTTCATCTCCTGTGATGTTTCCATTTAAAATGTCCCAACCTCTCTCTTCTATCATTTCTATCATTTCTTTTCCTTCTCTATTTTCTGTGGTATCTTTTGATTCTCTGTTTCTTGAGTCTTCGTGTTTGATTTTTTCTCCCTTCTTTCCAATTCTTGCGTTGAAGTCCCCTCCTATAATCAATTTTCTTTCTTCAGTTTCTGGTATTAGCGTATCTAACTTTTGTCTCGTGTTTTTCATGCCTCTACTATATACTGTTATTGCTTTATATTTTTCTCCTCCCCTCAAAAAGTTTCGTTCTTGTATTCCCTCCATTTCAATAACGTCATCTTCTTCTTGACTTATTTCTTTTTTTATGCCGGTAATTATGCCTCCTTTGGCTCTTCCTTTTTTTTTCTCTTTTATAGCTGGTTGGCATTTCCAGAAGTATTCGGCTGGCATGTTGAGCTTTAACTTTTCCCATTTCTTGTCATCTATCCACGTCTCTACCATTCCAATTATGTCAAAAGTTTTTATGTACTCCCAGAACTCGTGATCTTTGTTGTCTATCCCAGCTACGTTCCAAAACAAAATTCGGCTTGTTTGTTTTTTTGCACTGTCTTTATTTTTTACTATTTTTTGTTTTTTTTTATTTTCTGTATCTAAGTCATGTCCTTGGTCCTTGCATGCGTTGTCTACTTGAAGAAGTAATATACATGTACACACAACAAGGACAGAAAAAGCGAAAAAAACAATACTAAGCAATGGACTAATCACATACAATGAACTACCTGAAAATATTAAAAAAACGAAAACTTATAAAGAATTTACAACAAAAATAAAAGAACACTACATAATAACAAGACCAAAACAAACAAATAAATAAACAAACATGATAATACACAAAATAAGATAAATGGAAAGAGAAAATGAAAATGGTGCCCCGAATACGAAGCTTTGCAGCCTACCATATATGGAAACGGTGCAAAGTAGCAAGTGGGGAAAAAAAAAAATAATGTTGTAAATATGTAAATATATTATAATAAATTTAAAAAAAAAAAAAAAAAAAAAAAAAAAAAAAAAAAAAAATGGTATAAATTTATGAATATTATTACATTATTGTTCATAGAAACATTTCCAAAAAATATGATTAAAGTCAATAATACCTACAGCATGCGTTATCATATTAACCAAGAAACTGATGACTGTAAAAAAGAGTTAGATATATTGTATGTTATGAGCAATTGTGATAATAAATATAAGAACGCTTTTAATGACTGTAGAAAAAAATATAACAATATATTCAGTGAGAATAAGAAACAAGCGTATACAAAACAGATAGTACAATCTGAAAACAAATCAAAAGGTGTTTGGCAAGTGGCCAATAATATTAAGGGTAAAAACAGTAAGTCTAGTAAACAAATTAAATGTAGTGGAGATCCAAATATGCTGGCAAACAAATTTAACAAAGAACTAATTAATATAGCACATAATCTTATAAATCAAATTCCAAATATACAGCTTGATACATCTACTATTGACATAAATAATAAATCTATTTACATAACCCCTGTGACTGAAGAAGATATAGTAGATATCATCAGAAATTTAAAAAACACTTTTAGTAGTGGTCACGATGAAATACCTAGCTGTATAATTAAATATAGTGTTTAAGAGTTGTGTGGTCCCTTGTCATACATTGTTAGTAATTCATTACAGCATGGTATTTATCCGGAGTCATTAAAATTGGCTATTGTTAAACCAATTTATAAAAAGAGATGATCAAATCATTGAAAATTATAGACCAATAAGTCTTCTAACATCTTTTTCAAAAGTATTTAAAATGGCAATGACTAATTGTATCATCAATTTTTTTGATAAAAATAAATTATGGAGTAAGGCGCAACATGGGTATTTGAAAGGCAGATCTATAAATACAGCAATGTTATCTTTTATAGTGCGTACACATTTGCAACAATCTGCCGTATCGCAACAACGTCGCGTATCATCGTCGCGTACCATCACTCCGCAACACAACAGCGAACCGCAACATCGACGCGTAACATACTCCCGCAACACAATGCCGTTCCATTGCTGTATTGTTGCGCCCTGCCGTACTAACTTGTAAAGAGAGCTGCAACATCGTCGCGCAACGTTCCTTTGATCCGACGGCATAAAACCACAAGCGATGGGACGCTAGAAAAGTCCCATGTTGCGAGGAAATGTTGCGCGAGGATGTTACGCGACGGTGTTGCGGTACGGCAGATTGTTGCAAGTGTGTACCGACTATTACACAAAGCATATTAGATAGTTTTGAAAATAAATATTATGCAATAGGTATATTCCTTGACTTATCCAAAGCATACGATTGTCTTAATCATATTGTTTTAACTGAAAAGTTATATAAATACGGAATACAAGGTTGTGCGTTGCAGTGGATAAAATTGTATCTTTTAAATAGAACACAAAAAGTAGCAATAAGTAATAACAACACACTTATATTATCAAAAATACAAAATATAAAGACTGTAATTCCCCAAGGCAGTATAATAGGCCCTATACTATTTGTTATTTATATTAACGATTTAGCATATCTTAATTTGAATAACACTTCTTATACTATAATAAATTACGCTGAAGATACCAACTTAATAGTGTCAAGCAGTACAATGCCAGAATTAAAAGATAAATGCAGTTTTATGTTGTCATGTATTGAATACTGGTTTAGAATGAATAAGATGATAATTAACAAAGAAAAAACCAATGTGATGTTGTTTAGAACTCATGTGACACCAAATATTCCTAAATATATTACTTTAAACAACGTTAATTATTGTCTTACACATTCTACTACATTTTTGGGAATTACCATCCAAGACTCTTTAAAATATTCAAATCATATTACGGTTCTAAATGCAAAACTAAACAGAGTGCTTTACTCTTTGAGAGTTATAAAAAAATTTGTAAGCAATGACGTGTTAAAGACAGTTTATTACGTAAATTTTCAATCATTGATACGTTTTGGCATAACATTTTGGGGAAGTAGTTCTGATTCAAACTCTACATTTGTTATACAAAAACAAGCAGTGAGAACAATGATTGGATTAGAGTATCAGCAATCATGTAGAGGTATTTTTAAACAGAATAATATTTTAACTTTACTAGGTTTGTACATTTATGAATCCATACCATTTCTATATAGAAATTCTGAAAAGTTTGAAATGTTTAGATCATCTTATAACAAAAACACTAAGTCAATAAACTATAATATATTAGCACATAGACTAACAATGTACAAAAAAGGATGCACATACTCTTGTATAAAGTTGTACAATTAACTACCAGACAAGTTAAAACGTATAAAATTGTTAAACAATTAACAACATTATTATTGCATCAAATTTGCTTAAAAACAAGCAAAAACTTATTTTTCATTATAAAATTTGCTAAAAAATATATTTACTACATAAAATTGCCAACAAAACTAATTTTTAGCATAAAACTTGTCAAAACTGGCGCACAAACAAAAAATTCACTTTTAAAACATAAAATTGCATAGAACTGACTATTATTTATCAGATTGCGCAAAACATTTTTTAGAAAACCTCAAAATTACAATTAAATCTTGCTTAAAAACTATTTTTAGCAAATTTTATATTTGTTCAAAAACATGTTTACCACACAAAAAATCATTTATAAACTTGATCAATCAATATTAACACAAAAAAATAAAATTTGCTTAAAAAACCATAAAAATGCATAATTTACAACATAAAATTTTTTAGAAAATCTTAAAATTGCACAAAAAACATGAAAATTATGCCAAAAACTTATCTCTAATGTATTAATGTTGAAACATCACGTTTACTACATAAACTATATCAAAAAAAATTCAAAATTACTTAGAGTAAATTTTAATAAAATCAATATTGGGCAAAAATCTTAGTTCTGGTTACAAACTTGTTTAAAACCCACGTTTACCATAAAAACCGTACTAAAAATGACGCAACAAGCTTTAAAAATGCACAAACATTGCGCAGAAAACTTATTTTTATTTCAAAATTTGCTTCAAAAATTAAAGTCAATTACACAAAATAGTCACTTTTAGCATAAACATTGCTAAAAAATCATGTAAACACATGATTTTTGTCAAAACTCGTAAAAAACTGATTATATTAAAAAAACTGTTAAAAAATACTTAAAATTACACAAAAGTGTACTATTATTTAACATCAAAATTTTGCTTAAAACCTTAATCTAACAACAAATTTGCTTGAAAAACATTGATGCTTTATCAAAATTAACTTTAAAAATCTCAAAAAAGCACAAAACAAACATTTATTTCATAAAATTTTTAGTAAAAAATCATTTTTTGCATAACATTTGCTTTAAAAATCGCATAACTGTACAAAACAAACATTTTAATAATAATAATAATAATAACTTTATTTACGGCTTATGCTTTTAAATACAATAAATTTCATAAATACATATTTAAACTTAAAAAAAAATAATATAAAATAAATTTATAATATTTAAATCACCAGTAATTCAGTAAGTCATTCCTAGCATAAAATACTTCAATTTTTTTAGAAATTACGTTTAACACATAAAATTTAATCAGAAACTCTTTTTACACTATGAAATTTACTCAAAAAACATCAAAATTACACAAAAAAAAACATTTGTAACATAAAAATCCCCCAAAAAACTCATTTTTAGCATCAAATTCGCTTAGAAATCATGTCTATCGCATAAATTTTATTAAAATTGACGCATAAAACTTATTTATAGCTTAGTTAGCTATACAAGAAATTTAAAAAAGAATGTAATATATTTAAGGAGCAACGGTTTTAGAGATATGAAACATTATTTATTTTTATTATTCTTTTTTCTTCTATTTTTTTTTATATTTTGCAAATACGTGCATTTTTTATCATAATTGGCTGATGTTTTGTGAAATAAACATTTAGTATTTGACAGTTGTTGTTAGTGCATAAGTTTTCATTGCTATGACTAATTACTCTAATGCAGAACTAGCTGACATGCATTTTATCTATGGTCGTGCTAATGGGATTAAACCAAAGCGCGACGTCTTTATGTAGAAGCTTATCCAGATTCCTTCACATTGTATGTTTGGAAGAATTCAACAGAGATTGAGAGATACCGGTTCACTTCAAAAGCAATGCTATTTTTCTAGCAGACCAAGTCGGTATCTACTCCTAGAACAGAACAAAAAATTATAGCTCGGATAAAGCATAACTTAGGGACAAGTGTTTAGATAATATCAGCCAAAGTAGGTATTGGTGCTACTATTGTTTGGAGAACGCTCCAGAAGCAGCTGCTCTATCCATACCATGTACTACAAGTACAAGCCTTAAATTTAATTGATTATCAGGCACATTTAGTTTTGGTCGCTGGTTTCTACGCAAGGATGCTGAAGACTTGTAGTTTTTTGCCAAAAAAAAATTTACGGATGAAGGCGGGTTTACACAAAATGAAGTTGTTAATTTTCATAACGCACATTGTTGGTCCGACAAAAATCGCCATTCTGTAAGTGAATGTGGACATTAGACAAGTTTTTCATTAAACATTTAAATGGGTATTGTAGGCGACAGGTTTCTAGGTCTTGTTTTACCAAACCGATTAACAAGCGCTGCTTTTCTTAACTTTCTGCAGAACACAATGTATGATCTTTTAGATGACATCTTTTGGCCCACAGGCAACAAATGTGGTTTCAGCAAGATTGCCTGATTTTTAAAACATTTGAAATCATTAGTGTTTGCTACTTTTGTAAATAGCCTCAAGGAACTTCAGTTAAAAATTAACAAAAATTGCCACGAAATTCGAGCCAATGAGAAAGTTTTAGAAAAAATTCAAATGTCTTTCAGGCAAAGATGTTGTGCCTGTTTGATACTAAAAAAAAAGCACTTTGAACATCTTCTATAACTCTGTTTTAAGTAAAAATATAGACTTTTTTGTTTGTGCGTTTTGTACTACCACCTTCTTAAATATTTTACATTCATTTTTAAACACCCCTCATAGAATAAACAGTAGTAAAATTCTACAATAAAATAATTTTACTATAAAAAATTGATAAAAAAATCATGTTTTACATGAAATTTGCTAGTGAATCTTAAAAACCTAAATAACTCATAAGATTTGCTTAAAAAAAACAAAAAGTTTTATCATAAAATTTGCTACAAAATTTGTTGTTTGATCATCTTTCCCTGGATGTACTTTGGTAACTCTGCCTCTTAACCAATGTAATAGTGGCGCATTATCTTCTTTGATTAGTACAAAATCATCAATTTTTAATTGTAGTTCATTGTTTTCTTTCCTTCCACTTAGTGCAAGTTTGAAGTTGCCCTAAATATTCTTCACTTCAAGAAGTGCTGCCGGATTTGATTGAGAGAGAGACGGTTCTCTTTTAAAAGTAGTAAAGATGGTTCTGCTAATGCGGTAAGCTGGTCTCCAATTAAAAAATGACTTGAGGTTAATACTTCTTCACCTGTTGGATTTTTTGTCATGGGTGTTAGAGGGCGTGAGTTCAGGATTGCTTCAATTTAATATAATAGAGTTGTTATCTCTTCATACGTAAATAGCTCGTTGCCTATTATTCTTTGTAAATAAAGATTTATAGATTTAACGGCTGCTTCTTATAATCCCCTAAAGTGTGGAGCTCAAGGTGGTATAAAATGCCATTTGATGTTTTGTCTTGTTAAATTATTCAAAATGATTGTGTGGTTCAGTCCCGATTCAAATAATTTTTTTAATTTTTTAATTTTTGATTGGCTCCTATAAAATTAGTTCCATTATCTAAATACAGGTTACTGATATTTCTTCGTTGCGCAATAAAGCTGCCAAAACGGTTTCAGTTGTAAGTGTTGTTGTCAACTCCAAGTGTATAGCCGTTGTAGCCATGCATACAAATACTTCGATGTTTGCCGTTGCTGTTTTCTTGCTTCTTGTAGTTCTTTTTTTTATGTTTATAAGACCACAATTATCCACGCCGGTATTTATAAATGGCCGATTTTGTTGTACTCGATTACTCGGCAATGTTCCCATTTTAATTTCACATATTTTTGGTTTAGCATGGAAACACGTTATACATCTTTTAAAAACATCATGTATAAACTGTCATTCTCCAAAAATCTAATATTTGCACCAAATTTTAGCTAACGTTGATTGGACTCCATTGAGATAATCGGTGATTCCATGAAAGTAATATTGGTTGTTTTTGATCAAAATAGATCAGTAATTTTTGCAAACGTATAATAATACTTTATTCACGGTATATACAAAACCATTTACATCTACATCATTATATACACAAATAACGATGAATTACAAACAATATTACAATTACACAAAAATATATAAAAGAATATTGAAAAATAAAAGCATGGAAAAAAGTATACATAAATAAAAACAAAATATAAAATTATACATCAACACATTTTAATTGACACTTAAAACTACATTTTGAAACACAAAATAAATCAATATTATTAGAGAAACTATTAGCAATTCTACACATTCTACCAATTGGATTATTAAATCCATAATTGGTAGAATGTATAGATTCTCTAAATAATGGAGACTGTCTGGTTCGGCGATTATTGTTGGGGACTTGAAATGGAAGAGTTACAAGTAGCTCTTGGCAATCATTCTCAGACATCATTAGTCCACGTAAAAATGATAAATCGGCTCTTTTGCGCCGAATTTTCAGCGGCGGAAGATTATATTGCAATGCAATAAGGTTAAAATCGTAATTTTCGGATGAAATGCCTAATTTGTACGATAATAAACGAAAAAATTTGTTTTTAATACGTTCTATATTGCATATATGAACGCTGTAGAATGGACACCAAACTGACGGAGCGTACTCTAAATGAGAACGTACTAAAGCGCAATAAAGTAATTTGAGTGTGCTAGGAGATAGGTCAGTAGACATTCTGTAAACAAATCCTAACATTTTCATAGCACGGTTGCACATATAGTTTATATGCTCAACAAAAGTTAGTTTTGAATCAAAAATTACGCCCAAATCTTTTATTTGTGTAACATGCTCCAAAACATTATTATCGATAGTATAGTCAAACGATACTTTACTTAAAGTTCTGTTGAAGCTTTTCGAAAAACATTTATTTGCGTTAAACAACAAGTTATTAATGAGACACCATGAATGAACAGAATCTAAATCATTTTGCAAACTAATGCAGTCCTCGATAGATGATATTCTTTTATAAATTTTAAGATCGTCAGCAAATAAAAGATAAGACGAAGAATTAATAGAATAAACAAGATCATTGATAAAGAGTAAAAACAGAATTGGTCCACAATGAGATCCTTGAGGAACCCCAGAAGGAACAACAATTGGTTGTGATAAAAAGTTATTAATTTTCACACACTGTGTACGATTTTCCAAAAAGCTCGACAACCACGCAACAACAGATTCATGAAAACCCAAAGCCCGAAGCTTAGCAATCAAAATACTATGATTAACGCGATCAAAAGCCTTTGAAAAATCTGTGTAAATAGAATCTACTTGAACTCTTGATTGAAAGGCATTCAAAAGATCATTTTCGTAGCAAAGAAGATTTGTAAGAGTAGAACGACCCTCGCGAAACCCATGTTGCTGTTCCACTAAAATGCTTTTGCACATCCATTGTATTTGACTAGTTACAATTTGATCAAACAACTTAGGAATAGCAGACTGGATGCATATACCTCTATAATTAGTAATATCCTCCTTAGCTCCAGATTTATGTAAAGGCATAATGTAGCTTTGTTTCCAAACTGAAGGAAACTTGGCTTCATTAAGAGAAGCCTCAAAAAGTAAGTGCAATGGCATAGAAATTGAATAAATACATTGTTTTAACAGCATAGATGGAACACCGTCCGGTCCAGTGCTAAAGTTACATTTAAGGTTCTCAATCCCTTTAAATACATCCAACAAACTAATTGAAAATGATCGATGTAATACGTTTTTCTTAAAGACAAACAGAGGAGTTGGATGAGTTTGTGTATCGTAAACAGAGGAAAAGAATTCAGCAAAACTATTAACATAGTCATCTCCATTACTGCAAGTTTTTTGTTTATAATACATTGTGGCTGAAAAATCATTAGTTTTTCTAGAGTCGCTAATGTTATAATAAGTAAATAAAACAACTACTTATTAAATATGGAGTACTACATAGTAACCGTCGCAACCATCTTGAGGTATAATGTTATTCTTGTCTAAGAATGGGTCTAACGCGTATAACTTGCTGCTCTTCTTAACATTTTTATGCTATTATTTCATCACTGAATAAAGCAAGCTGGGTGATTTTAATAACTGTTTCTAATAACTTGCTTTGTTTTTCAATACTTAATGGTCCATATTGGCAATGATGTATTGAATAATTTCTAACAAATCGTATACAATATGCGTACTCATTTTGTATTCTTTGAACATTAGAAAATCGTTCAAATGTTGAGTTTGGTTGATTGGTAATCATACTCACAATACTAGTTGTATTCCTTTCCGGTAAAGATTTAGTTTAGTCTTTGCTTGTAAGCCAATGATTTTAGTTTTTGGTGAGCTATGCAAGACTATTCCACTATAGCGTATTAAATATGAGTTACGAAACACTGCTGCTTTGTGATATAAGATTTGCTGGATTGTCTAGTCCAGATATATGATATATTAGCTACAAAAACCTTGAATGATTTGTCTTTAGCATTGATCCAACCTAGTACAATAGATGAATCGGTACAATATAAAACATTTTTTGTTTTTTAATCAATGTCTGGATTATTTTTTGCATTAATTTGGCTAATAGAAGTACACCACATAATTCTTGCCGTGGGATGACGATTGTCTTGAGAGGTGTTACTCTGAATTTTGAACACAATAGTTTTATCAATAATCCTTTTTTAGAATAAGATTTGACATATATTGACGCGCCATATGCATTATTGCTAGCATCGGAAAATCTATGTATTGATAACAATTATTATTAACAATATGTTTTGGAATTATTAATTGGTTTTATAATTTTAGCTCGTTTTGAAAAGTTGTCTATTTTGTATAAATGTGAGTCGGAATTGATTTATCCCATGATAACTGCAATTGTCACAGTTTTTGCATGAGAATTTTTGCTAATAAAACTACGCGGCCAACTAGACCTAATGGATCAAATATTTGGGATGAAGATTGTGAAATTTTTAAATTTTTGAAAATTGTTGTTATCATGGACTAATGAACTAAATGAATCATAAAATGACACTTAATCTTCATATTTCTCAGAAAATTTTGGTAAATTAATTGTTAGTAATTGGATTGGCAATTGTGCTTCTGGTGCAATAGTAGATAATATTAAATTTGATAAATTAAGTTTTGTTTAATTTCTAACTTTTTTAACAATGTTTTTGTCTTTCCCAACACATGAAAGTCCTCAAATAAATCAAATTCAATGTTTTCTTTATCGGGTTCTAGTTCTTCAAGTTGAAGCTACTCAAATTAATTTCTTACTGGTTCTATATTGTTGATTCGTAACTTCAGTTCATCAAAAAACAATTAAGGAATCCGTCATCATGAATGTTTCAAACTTGGTTAATCTTGATTTTATGCTGAATTGCATCTTTTTTAATTTATCGGTCATTATTATGATTAAGCCAAATTGTCAAGTTAATTAATATTTATAAATGATTCCGGATTCGATCCGGTTGCGAAGGACCAATGTTATCGTATATATTATTAATTGACTTACTCTCTTAGAGAGTACCAACGATAACTGAATATTAAAATTATTTTGGTTATAGTAGATAGACTGATAAATAATCGTTTTAAGTTTTTAATGTAACTGATTTATTTATACTATTTCTATGAATACGAAAATAACATGTTTACTAGGATCAATAAACTGTAGTAATATAACAATGTCATTAAATTATTATTCTAATAGAAATTATAAAATGTAAATTTCAAATAGCTACATCTACACTGGTGCAGAAAACCGATTTATATCACAAAATAGCACAAAAAGTTGTATGATTAAAGAGTCCCCTCGGTTAACCATAAGTAAAATGCCCCCCATCACAAATATTTAAATTACCTCAAAAATTACTTTCCTAGAATCAAAAAAACATTTTTGGTATAATTTAAAAATTTTGTTGCCTGCCCCTTTTCTATAGGGGTAAAAAATAGCAGTTTTATGTTTTTATTTTTTTTTCTCCGCACCTATTAATGAAAAATTCTAAAAAAAATCATGAAAGTAGAGTTTTAGGGGTATTGTTTTAGTGTTGAAAAGTGTAAAATTTACATTTACATTATTAAGTATTTTTGACAGTTCTTTCAATGGTTATATTTGGATAGCAGCTATGTAAAAGTTGGTAATTTTAGATATATTAAGTTAAATAAAATCATTTTTGACAGATAAACTTAGATTGTGTTCTTTGACAGTTCCTATTTTAAATTTGATAATGTTTGACATGATAAATTAAATAAAATATTTTTAACAAATCGCATACATGGTAAAGTACTCGTGTATCTGTTTTGTTAAAATCGATTCGGTTATAAAAAAAGTTACGGCCATCGACGTTTTTTTTGAATTTTTTTATTTTGGATAGAAATTTTAAAGGCTATAAATTTGAACATTTTACCGGCCCGCAAAATTGATCACACTTTTATATTTGTTTTATAATGGCCAATTATAAAAGCCAATGTACAAAAAAATACATTATTTGTGCACCAGAAAAAAATTATTTTAATTTTAAAATAATATTCTTGCGCATATATGACAGTTACAAGCTTGCACAATAATTAAATTATATTCTGAAAACTCATGATACGCGCGCATCTTGGATCATCCAATCTAATATAACAGGTTCTATGTTTAACTCTTAAGTAAGGTGTCCATATTTTTTCAAAGGCCCAACTAGGACATACAACCAAAAAGATATTTTTAATATGACTGAATTAGTTGAAAGTAGAATCTATCTTTAGTGAGAGAAATTACATTAATTAAAATTTTGACAATAAAATAACATTTAAAAATTTTGTTTTTGAATCTATTGTTTGCGATTCTAACTCGCAATTACGCAAAAAAAATTGATTTTTATAGGTATAATGTCTATCATTCTAATAGTTTCATTCATGATTGCTTTGACTTTAATTATTGTAATTTTTTTTGTTGGAAAGTTTTTGTTTAGTTAAAACTTAAACCGGGACAATTAACAATATAAAAAAAAATCAAGACACATCGGGATCAGAAAGTTAAATCCGCGACAAATCCGGGACTCTCAGTTTCAAAATAATAGTAATCACAATAATAATATAACTCATTATGTTTTAATTCTTTACTCCACAAAAACGTCTATAGTGGGTCTAAATTTAAAATATAGATATATAAATTTATATGCATTTCTAAAGTGGCCCGCAAGATCATTTGAGTTTAAGCGCAGTTTTTCTGAAACTGATTAAGTATAGAGTATATTTAGTTTGAAGTTAATTTCAAAAAATTTACAAAAACAATTTTTGTAGCACACATTTAAAGTTAATCTATCGGCGTCAAAATTTAAGAATATTAGTATTTTCGGCATTTAAACATAAATCCGCCCGGCGTTTATCAAAATTAAAAAAAAAAAGTTAAGCCCCACTCTAGTGTGTTTATAATACTTTTTGTGACTATGAAAAAATAATTAATTTGATTAACTGATTTTTTGCCTAAAAATTTTATAAAAATTTCTTCCAAGATAGACTTTTCTACGGCCGATGGCACTGACTATTTTCCATTTTTTAATAATATTGGATGTATTGTTCCTCTGGGCGCTGCTAAAAGTGTATTTGTAAGAGTTTATGTTAAAAAACAAGCCTATTTTTGGAGTTTTTTTAAGTTTTAAACCCCTAAAACCCAAATACACAGAACAAATTTATATTTTCTAATTAATATACGTCAACTTTGACAAAATATTGGTATTTTGCGTTTTGCGGCGTATAAAAAGGCGTGGACTCAAAATGACGCCTGAAATGGATTCTACGGAAAATTTCTAATTGATTTCAATAAGAAAATTTTATTTTGTGTTAATTTTCATGAACCAATAAATAGACTACTAATAAGTTATAGAAACGGAAAAAAATAGTAAAGCAAGTTACTCGTCGCACCTTACCTCCCCCTGCACTGGTCTGTTTGAAATGGAATTGCCCACTTAAGGTTTTTAAAATAATAAACTTACGCTCCTTCTTTACTGCATCCGAAATATGACTGCACCTCCCGCTCCGTTTAAGGCATCCGCGAAAACATTCCGGGCGGCGAAATATCCTGAAGAAAACACACGTGTTGCATGTGTGTTGCCTTCGCTTCTTCACTGGATAAATTCTAGCGTATTTCCGATGATAACAGTCTTGGTGTTATACTCATGTCCTCAAATTCCTTTCTAATCGAATTTGATTTGATTTTCTCGATGTTTTGTTTTTTTTGTCGATTCTTAAATTCTTAGTTTGAAATTGCGTATTGGTTTTGTCCAAATGACAAATAGATTGTAAACCTTATTTCAATTGTTAATTAATTGGCTAATAATCCACATAGATTTCAAGTTGCGGGTTCTAATCAGTAATTTCACCTAGATTGTGTTAACTAATAATAATAATGCTATTCCAAATAATAATTTTATTACCTATTACTGCTCCTAGGATATATTTTATAACATTTGCCACACAAATACTAATTTAACTAAACAAATTTGCTAACTGGTTGCATTGCGATTTTTGCTGTGAGTAAAATTTTAACAACAATTTTGTACACGTACAGATCCAGTATTATCGAACCAATTCACAATTGAAATTACCGCTCATGATTCTACTAAAAAATTATGTGATTGCATTAATTAAAAATTTCATACGTTGAGTTATTGTTTGGTATATTTTGGATATTATTAGCAATGGTTGAATCAGATTAAATTGAATCAGTGTTGAGAGAATGTTTCCAACTACTCAATTATACATTTTATTTCGTCCATAGCTTGATAATAACAATTTTAAAAAATCGATTTTATGTTGAACAAGTTTAATAGAATTTCAACTTCAATTTCATTGCCACCAGCCATTGGCATATTTATATTTTATTTAATAAAATTTAAAAAAAAGTTATTTTTTTTAATTTAATAAAATAGAATATTTATTCAATATAATATGTATGTATTTATTTGTTTATTTATTGGAATTCAAAGAATTAAAGAATTTGAGTGCATAAAAGATTTTGATATTTGTTTTTATAAACAATTTACTAAAAAATATATTTTATTATTCTACTCTTTTGAGGATTCTTGTTAGGTTTGTTGCTAAAAAATTCCCGTATCTTTGGTAACTGTTTGTTCCTGGAAACGAGAGTCCGTTCTTTTCTGAGAGTTCGAAATAATAACCAACAGTAATTTAATTTGTATTAACTAATTGATACAAACAATTTTAAACAAAAAACCAAATTTTTGTATCAAATTGTGTGAATAATAATTATATTTTTTTATTACATTATCTTATTGGCATTGGTTATTGGCAACTAGTGACCGGGTGAATTATGCTCTATATAACCAAATACTTTTTACTCGCAATCAGTCTGTTTTCGAGGCCAGCCGGATTTGAATGATACAACCAGCTGACAGACACCGCTGTTGTCGCTACTTGTTGCGCCACACTGATGTCCTAGTAAGGTATCGATCTTAACCTTAGGATGCATGCACAACTTTTTATACATCTATACATAAGACGGGTCCGGCA
Organism: Tachinus rufipes; assembly: GCA_963932245.1. NCBI lineage: Eukaryota > Metazoa > Arthropoda > Insecta > Coleoptera > Staphylinidae > Tachinus > Tachinus rufipes. The sequence goes on from OZ010749.1 coordinate 61,847,766, forward strand.
GACCATTTATAAAATAATGCAGTTAAAATGATTTAAATATTTATTTATTTATGAACTTGTGTGCTACATTTTATATTATACAAAATAATTATTACAAAAAAATTCATTATGATCGTTGTGAAGTTTTTTTAGCACATTTGGCAAATTTGCAAAGTTTTTCTAAATATTTTACACAAGCAAACATGACTTTTTTGTTTGAAGTTTTGCTGCTAAAGATTTTAGCTTTATGGTTTGATCTTCTTTTTATAAATGACATCACCAATTTATTGCACAGATCTTTTATAAACAGACGTTTTTTTATGAGTTTTGTCAACTTTTTATCGTACGCATAAATGTGGACTCAGGAGCGGCGCTAAATACTATTTTCAAAAATTTTCAAATGGGCGTCTTTTAAAGTGTTAAAAAACAAATAAATATTAAAAAATTTTACAAGTAAAAAAAAATATTAAAATTGTAAATGCATTTTACACCAGCAAACAAAACAAAAAAAACATTTTAGATTACATACATATATAGCCGGCTTCATTCTATGCGATTGTGTCGTAGCTACGCAGTTTTGCCATGTATTAAACTTACATTGCACGTTGGACATTAGAAATTTACCAGTTTTTGCAGTCATTTGCTAAAAGCGTAGAACTTTAATGCTCTTCCTCAATGACTAAGAACTCTAATCTGGAGCATGTCGGTCTACCAAAAAGTTAATGACTTCTTAAAAGGCACTGACGACAACACAGCTATAAGTAGCGTTTGATCGTCTTTTATCAGAGAAATTATTTCAAAATTGAAAACTTAATCTGCTTTTAGACATAATCCAAGACTACACGGAATCTAACAATTTTCTCCTTGCCCATTAGTTTAGGTTTTCACGAGACTACTCTGTTGTTTACTAAAAACCCGAGTGATTGACCACATTGTTACAGGTTTCAAACTCATAAAAACCTTTGACAAGACTTGACATAAAAGTTTACTTTTAAAACTGCACATACTAAAATTTGCTGCGCCAACACACAACAACTTTTGCCAAAAAGTTCTTTAAAAATGTGTGGTTTATACCGACTCTGATCTAGCCAGATTTGTTTAGCCATACAAATATAAATATTCCTATAAGAAACCAATCAACATCATTACCTTCTAAAGTGGTTTATTTTACAATCCCACCCCGCAGAATATAGGGCGTCTTAACTATCTTTTTTCTAAAATACAATTTACAAAGAGAAGGTATATGAGCTTTACGGTCTAAAATTTTTAAGCATAATTTGGTAAAAATTTAGTCTATAAGCATTCTCTTTCAGAGAGTAAATCAGGCAGTTTTTAAAATATTCTTTTCCCAGACCACCAAAATAACAACAACACTAAACTGAAATGAACCAACCAGAGCAAAAACCAGATAATATCCAAGTTTAAAAAAGACTATCACCAATGCACAATTTGGTTGTATTCAAGGTGCAGGTGGCAAAACGAGATGACAGACAGACCACTAGTCAGTCACAATCACAAAGCAACTTCGTAGAAATTTTTTTAAATATTTCAGTTAAAAGTTAATCTAAACTAGGAAGCAATGAATTCAGTCCGAACTGGCTAAGAGAAATGAAAGCTACTTCTACTCTAACAAACGTTTCACTCTCACGCCAAACGAGCGTTTTACAACAAGCGTTTTGCAGGCCCCGTTATTAGAATTGTAATTTAAGCGGCCACTTGGTGGGTTTCAACGCCAATTTACCAACCTTAAGTTGCATCTGGAAGTCTTTAAAAATATAATCTATTGCAAGCCAGCCACGGCGTCCCGAAGCGGCGCTTACCTTGCTTACCGTCCAGGGCCGTCCCTGGGTAGGTGTATAAAATTGCTTTTATTTATCACTATCATTTTTTTTTAAATATGATATTACATTAATTAGTTTCTAGTATGTTTGGTTATAGCATTCCTGGACGGAAATAATTATAATAAACGCAATATAATAATGGCATAACAATATGTACAGCAAAGGGTCCATTAGACCTTTTCCATGCATCCTAGAGTTAAAAATGGTTCTGGCAATGTAGTTAGGATGTACATAAAAAAAATGTGAATGCTAGCTGATGCAGCCAAAATAAAGCAATTGTAGATTAAAAAAACATGATATTTAATTGATGCGGCAGAAATATGTTAAAACTCTATATTAGATTAATAGTTAAAACACAATTTATTTGATAATCTGCAATATGTTTTACCACATTGTAGCATCATCTAACAGATGATTTATCAAATTATAAATTTATACTAAAATTTTATTCAATTATTGTCTTGTATTCCGTTTAACTCTATACAAAAATGTCTTTTGTGTATAAACTATTCTTATGTCATCTGGTAGTTGTTGATTTATTTAAATTATTTTTGTTTCTTATCTCTTTGTATAATTTTCCGTAGCTTTGTGTTATTGTTTCTAGGTATCTGTATTGTTCAACCTATTTTATTATTCTTCCTATTATTCTTATTTTTCATATTTTTGCTAAACTCAAATTGTGTTTTCAATGTTTTTATTATTTTTTTGCATGTTTTTAGATGTACTATTACTTTTAACTATTGAATTGCGATACCTGCACTACACTAGACTAGAATTAACAGTTTATTTTTTTTAAAATATCAACATTTTATTGTTACTGTTTGATTTCCGTTGTGCTTTTTAGCTTGCACAAGGCTTAAGGCCTTAGAATTTCAAGAAAATCCACTTATCTACTTTTTAAAACAACCGCTATGTCTTTGAATTACTCGGGCTACAAGTATACAAATATATCATGACAATAACCCTCAATTTTGCAAACAAGTTATTTGTCATGTTTGATGTACGCTTTTATACAGAGAGGCAACACTGCTAACACACTTACCCAGTGTTCTTCGTACTAACACGCTCACTCAGAGCGCAATCACCGCAAACGCACTCACACAGAGTATAATAATACTTATGGGATACAACGTAAACAAGCTTAAAGCTACTTACAATAGCTACACTAAACGTAATGCAAAAATGGTGTGTGCCACATCTGGCATTTAGAAGTTGCGAATTTAATTGATGGCGGACCGACCAGAAAATGTCTTCGCCGTAGCGCCGTTTTGATGCTCTACTAGAATGGAAGCAGATTAGACAATCGGATGGAGTTCCGGTTGTTGAGTTGTGCTTTTTCCTTTAAGAACATAAAGTTGGCGATACGATTTGCGTTATAGATCTGTAGTATTGCAGTTTAAAATGTTACCAACTCGCATCCGCAAAAGCGGCAGGTCTAAACCCGAGAACGGCGCTTCTGATCTTGGAAGTAGTTCTCTAGGGATAGAAAGTGCTTTTTTAATTGTAATTGAAAGTTTTGACGGACTTATTTACCCAGAATACTCAACCACACAGTATACACACTTTGCCAAATTGCAAACTTACTAAGTTTTGGTTTAAATCGATGTGGAAGTGCATAAAGCATCTACCAGTAGTTGTTCTAAAACTATGTCAGGGTGTGCAAACACAAAGTGTAGGTAAAAAATGTTTGCCTAAATTTACAAAAAGTCAAATATTCTGAAGGTTGACGACACCGCGGTGGTCATCGCGAAAGCTGCAGCGTTAGGTATGAATTCTAGGTAGATACAGCAGGCAGTAAATCCTGCCTATATGTTTGCCTTTGGTGCGGTTCGGTTTGAAGTTGACTTGTTAGTTTTTGGCATTCGACTGACTGTGACTAAAAACGTTTGATCCTTATAGTAGCGGAGAACAAAGAACAAAAAAGATGCCAAATAGGATGTAGCTACAAGTAATTGTGTTTGTGACATTTTTTCTTACCGGAATCATCATAGAAGATGTTAGTTGCAATTGTACGAGAAGTCTGGTGTATTAATACTATTGTCGGAGATGGAAAAAGTTCAAAATGTGTTTACTATAGAAACTAAACTACAACGCGGCGACAAGTAGTTTATGGGCACGGAGCAAGAATAGACTAATTTTTGATTTGTTGTTGAAAACTTTCTGAAAAGTTTTCTTTTTAAATGCCGGACTCAGTTTTAGGTTTTTTTAATTGGGGCGCCTCTTTGATGTGTGACTTTCACTGTATGAGCAAAACGATTGAGAACGGTGTATTTCAGGTCTTTACATGTTTTAATTTGCTCGGAAAAGCCACGCAATAGCCAATTTTTTTTATATCTTGTTCAATTTCTCAACTTTGCAAGGTTGTTTTAATTAGATAAGTAAGGATCACTTATACTTGATTGTAATAAAAAGTTTGAGCTAACGTCTAAGATCTTTTTAATTTATTGCATAACTAGCGGTTGGCCAGTTGCAGTTAATAGATTGCTTTGCCGGTTGGTATCAAGTATTAATCTACATTTTAGATGACATCTAGATTGCGGTAATGACCCGGCCAATGTATGACATCTTGCCGCATAAAGTAATAATTTTAGTTGTTGGGAATCCAACTGATTTGCAATGACCATAACCATGCAGTTTGTAGAACTAATACATTACTTGTCACATCTTTTGTAAGTGTCTCCCAAAGAATCGCAAAAAGACAGTTTGTAGTTTATGTTCTACAAGAACCAAAATCTAGCCTGCTTTGCCTGGTTGTGGTTACTTGGACTCTAGTTCTTTACGATTAGATCATGGTTGAGCTATGCAAAAGTTAGTACGCATTGCAGAATTGCTTTGTTGACTTGTAAGTGTTTGCGACTGCGTTGTCAGATGGTAATATCAGCGTCATAGTTTACGCTACCCCGACAGTTACGTAAAGTGTCGTAGGTGTGTTTTGATAGGAAGCTGCCCAGTTGTAGGTAGCTTGTTACTTGATGACAAACGCTGACGTTGTTGTTTTTGGCTAGTACCGTATTGACAGTTTCAGCGTTGAATGACAAATATGTAAACGGCGTATACACGTCAAAATATAAAATATATAAAGAAGAGACGCAATGTCCTCAAATGAGACAGTTGTGAACAATGTGAACAATGTTGACGAATTAAGTTAAAAATCAATTATTAAGTTTAAATAAATAAAGCCATACTGATGAGAGGTAAACCTCAAAACGCGTCTATGGATGTTTTTAGTTTAGAATATTTTTTCATAAATTTAATTTTTTAATGTTACGTCAAAATATTATCCTAATTATTAATAAAACTGTAATAACATTTCTTTGCAATTATTATAAATATTTTACTCATACATATCTTCATTATTTACTATAATATTAGTGCGGTTATAAACTGAATGTACGTAATATAAACGTTTATAAATTATTAAGTCAACCAAAAATGACTAAAAAAATGCTATTTTTTAATTTTTGTTTTCTCAGCTCTGGAAATAAGTACCCGGCGGCAAATAATTTGTTTTTTATGTACTTTGATCTGAAAATTTTGCATATTGAGGTATCTTGTAAATACATTTATATTTCTCTTCTTTGCTTGTAATGCTGGCAACTTACAGTACAAGGGATCTACAGTTCTAAGTGGATTCTAAACTAATAGAAAGATTTCATCACTTTATCAGAGAATGTTTCAGCCGTAAAACCATACGCTGGCAAGGCGGGTTATGTAGTTGAAGAGCATATAGACATGTGAAAAGTATTTGACGATATATAGAAATTAATCTCACTATTTTCTGTACAGCAGTTGGATGCCTAGACCACTGCGCCACGTTTTCACTTTTTTCTCTTTTAAGGGTCTAAAAAAGGCAAAAAAAAAGTCTAGAAATCTAAAACTTTAAGAATCTTTTTTTTTTGGTTTATACTTTCATGTACTAAAATTTGGGGCAATTCTGAGACATTGAGTTTTTGATTAGACAAAAGTAATACTTTTCGACTAATTTGAAAAAGTCGATCTATTTGATTTTGCTCAAATTTTTAGGAGTTAAAATATGGTTGAAAAAAATGAGATTCCCTAAATTTTGGACCTTAGAATATTGTCTGTTTAAAATAACACACATTTGAAGATCAAAAATGTCACAATAAAATGTCTTTTTTAGCTTATTTTATATCTTAGTTTTTGAGCTTCTAGAAAAAGATAGAAAGGTTCACAATGGCTTTTTGATATATTAGGCTTCAAACATTATTCCAAAATAACCCGTAAATTTAGCAGAATCGCAAAATTTTGCTTTTTTTAAACCGTTTTAACTTTGTCAAATCTTAACAAAATTTGATCCACAAACTCTAAATTTTTTTTGTTATTGTCTAATCTTTTTTTAAAGTGATCACACAAGACGTGCACACGTTTTTGCAATCTTCAAAACTTGTAATTTTTAGGTCCCGAAAAAGCTCTGTCACCCTAAGTCGATTTTAGTCAAAATTTCAGTAAATACTCTTTAGAGCACAAGAAAAAAGGTTATCTATATAAAAAATTGGCAAAATTGTCAAACCGCACATTTTTGTATCTCAATTTTTATGCCTTTAAAAAAAAAATAAGGAGGTCTACGATGGCTCAAAATATTCCTTATTACATGTAGTTTAAAACCCATATTTGTTTATTTAATGTAGGGGCAGTCATTTTGATATATCAAACTTCAAACATTATTCCAAAAAAACCCGTAAGTTTAGCAAAACTGCAAAATTATGCTTTGTTCTAACTTTGTTGAATTTTAAAGAAATTTGATCCACAAGGTCTAGATTTCTTTGTGTTCAATCCTTTTTTTAAAGTGATTACACAAAACTTATAAAATGTATACTTATTTACCACTATTTTGATGCAGAAAGTAGCACATGTTTTCGCGATCTTCAAAACTTGTAATTTTTAGGTTCCAAAAAACGCTGTCACTTTATATCGATGTTAGTCAAAATTTCAGTAAATACTCTTCAGACCACAAGAAAAAAGGTTATTTATATGAAAAATGTATATTGGGCATTATCAAGAATTTTTTATATTTAAAAATTGTCAAAATCGGCAATGTTTTTCAGAAAATCTAAATCACTTTTTGTCTATCTTGCGTTGTTTTTGAGATAATCAACAAATACAAAATATTTTAAAAACTTTTTATTTAGCAAAAAAACACAAACAAAACAACATTACTTTAACAAGTGTGCATTGATGCAAGCTTTTGATACTTGTTTAAACATTTTTTTTTTAGTTTGGTTAGTAAAATTTGATAAAAATGCTGTTTAACAACGGAGAATACGCAGATATCATTTTTGTTTACGGATTCTGTAATGGTAATGTGCTAGCAATTGAGATTTTCTGACAGAAAGCAACTTTTTTGACGCGTTTTTTAGTGAAAATGTTCACTCTTATTATTATCAAAAGTACAATACTTACGACTTGCATTTTCTCAATGGCTTCTTGATAATACTTGATATACCATTTTTTATATAAATAACCTTAAAGATCGTAAAAACATGTGCAACTTCCTGCATCAAAATAGTGGTGAATATGAATTGGTTCTATAAGTCTAGTGTGATAACTTTAAAGAAAGATTGAACACAAAGAAATCTAGACCTCGTAAATCAATTTTTTTTTAAATTTGACAAAGTTAGAACGGTTTAAACAAACCATAATTTAGTAATTTTTCAAAATTTACGGATTTTTTTTAAATAATGTTTAAAGTTTGATATATCAAAATGACTGCCTCAACATTTAATATACGAATATGGGTTTTAAAATACATGCAATAAGAAATATTTTAAGCCACCGTGGACTTTCTTATCTTTTTCCAGAAGACCAAAAATTGAGATACACAAATGTGCCGTTTGCCAATTTTGACAATTTTTGAATATTAAAAAATTCTTGATAATGTCTGATATACCATTTCTCGTATAGATAACCTATTTTCTTGTGTTCTATAGAGTATTTACTGAAACTTTGACTAAAATTGACATAGGGTGATAGCGCTTTTTTGGGACCTGAAAATTACAAGCTTTGAAGATCGCAAAAACATATGCAACTTCCTGCATAAAAATAATGGTGTATACGTATTAATTCTATTAGTATTGTGTGATCACTTTAAAAAGAGATTTAACACGAGGAAATCTAAATTATTTATTTGACTATTGTTTGTTTTTATTTTTAATGTTAATTTATGTCTTATCTTGTAATTTATTGTAAATAGTAGTGCCCTGAGGAAGGAGGAATAATTCTCAAAAATATTGGCTGTTGATTAAATGATGATATGAAGTGATTATTGATTGTAATTTAATAATAATAATAATAATAATAATAGTCTTTATTTTATACATATGTGCAACATCAAAACAAAAAACAGATTACAATGGGTACCTAGTGTATAAAATAGTGTCAGAAAAGCATTAATAAACAAAAAAAGACTTTCAAACTTGTTATTGAGAAAATCTTCTATACAATAAGGTTCTAAATTAATTAATATGAGTAACAGTTTTCTTTTGCGCGCCATAATGTTACCTTCAGATTTTAATTCAGGTGGTAGATGATTAAAAAACCGAATGCTGGTATAGTAAACGCTTTTTTCAGTACTGGTTAGCTTATGAATCTCAAACATTAGATCGGTTTTGTGCCTTGTGTTATAGAAATGAGAAATTTGATTTTCCGTTTACTTATGTTTATTTTTGAGCAGAAAAAGGACGCAGTCTTAAATATATATTGCAGGAGCAGTAAGTAAATTATTTTTTCTAAAATGAGATTTGCATGATTCATTTGGTTTGAAACCAAAAATGATTCTAAGTGCTTGCTTTTGTAGAATGAATATTTTTTGTAAATTTGGCATGTTTCCCCAGAATACAATGCCATATCGAAAAATGGAGACAAAATTTGCAGTGTACGCCATTCTCAGTACTTCAAATGTCAAATTTTGTTTTAATACTATTAATTGGTAGCATATTTTGCAAAGTTTGGTTGACATATACTTTACATGCTCGGTCCACTTTAGCTTGTCATCTATTTGTATACCTAAAAATTTTGTACACTTCTGAAATTTTACCTCATTTCCATCCAGTTTAATACTAACTGGGGTATCAGTATTTTCATTGGTCTTAAAAAGAATGCAGTTAGTTTTGTTAACATTTAATACCAATTGGTTGTTAAAAAAACATTTCTTTATTAGTACTATAAGCCTTGAGCTACTATCGGCTAGATCAACAAAATTAGGCTCAGAGATTAAGAGATTTGTGTCATCAGCGTAACTTATGATATTATGATTAGACTCTTGTGTTATTTTGAAAATGTCATTTATATAGATATTAAAAAGTAATGGGCCCAGAACACTTCCTTGTGGCACCCCCAGATAAACTTCTAATGGTACCGACAACACTTTACCATTTATCCGTTAAGAACTACCATCTGACTTCTATTGTGAAGATATGAGGCAAACCATTTGTACGCCGTTCCGCGAATTCTATATTTATGCATATTTAACAGTAATATTTTATAATTAATGCTGTCAAATGCCTCAGAGAGATCTAAGAATACGCCACAAGGAAGTACTCCTTTTTCCAAAGCTTTTAACACTAGCTGATTAAATTCAAAAAGAGCTGTATCAGTACTTTTCTTTTTGATAAAACCATGCTGTGATGTTGACAATAAGTTAAATTTAGTGAAAAAAATCTGTTAATCTAACAGCCATAATTGTCTCAATGATTTTGGAGAAACATGACAATAGACTAACCGGTCTATAGTTGTTAAAATCAAGAGTATCTCCAGATTTGTAGATTGGCTTTACAATGGCTGATTTTAAACAAGAAGGAAATATTCCTTTTTGCAATTACTCGTTTATTAAATATTCAACAGGTCCAATAATACTATATATACATTTTTTTAGAATAAACATAGGTATATTATCTAAGCCAGTACTTCGTTTGCCATCCATTTGGTTAACTGTGTTTACAATTTCCTGTTGAGTGGCAGGAGATATAAACATGGTATATGGGTTGGTCACAATTTGAAGTATTCGAATACGTGTCTTTTAATAAGTTAGCTGCTGCGTTTATAAAAAAGTTATTTAAATTGTTAGACTCATTTATTGGATTCTCACTGATAGATTTATTTTTATTTTTTGCACCCGTTAATTCTTTAACCATCTGCCACGCCGTTTTAGTTTTATTGTGGGAATTACTTATTCTATTATTATAATATAATTTTCTACATGATTCTAGAAGACGGTGATATTTTTGTTTTAGGTATTTTAATACTGGTCCATATTCAGGATTATAAGTACAAATTGTGAAATATAACTGTATTTTTTGTTTACAATCGATTAATTCAGGAGTTGGTATTATCTTAAGTCGTTTACTAGAATTGAGTAATTTTTTCTCAGGAAAAGCTTGATTGTAATAGAAACAAAACTTTGAAATAAATAAGTTAAATTTATTGTCCACAGTGTCTGCAGATCGAATATAATTCCAATCTTCTTCTAAAAGAGTAGTATTGAATGCATTAACATTTTGTTCAGAAAAGTTGCGATATAGACAAGGTTTAGTTGAAATTTAAACATGCAGGCAGAATGTTTAAATTTAACGAGTTGTCCCTTGTGATCAGAAATATATGTATCTATCACAGTGGCCTCTGATACCAATTTAGAATTGCTTATAACATTATTAATGCATGTTTTAGATTTGAATGTAACTCTTGTGTAGTCATTAAATAATAAGTTACTACCATAAGATTCAACAAGATTTTTAAATATAAATGTCGAATTAGAATCAAGTCGAAAGTCTATGTTGAAATCGCCCGTTACAAAGTATGTATTGTTATCGATATATAATTTATTTAACAGTATTGTTAATTTAGAAAAAAATGTGTTTAGGTCACTAGTGGGAGTTCTATAAAGGTTTACAATAGTTATCTTTTTGTTACAACCTGTATTGATATCAACGCCGCAGCACTCGAAGTCGGCTAGCACAGATAGACGGTTGATGTCCTCGCGACAGCTATATATTATTCTTTCCCTACAGTAAATAGCCACCCCTCCGTGGGTGTTAGGCTGACGGCAGTAGTATGATGCTAAGTTGAAATTTATAATATTGAGGGTATGTATCTGATCCTCAGACTTCCAGTGCTCCGATAGACAGAGAAAATCAATTTCGTATTCGTCTGTAAATATTGATAATTTCCCCGTACAATTTCCAAGTGATCTAATGTTGTTGTGAAGAAGATAGAAATTTCTTTCAGGTCCCGTTATGTTTGTGCTTTGGGTGTTCATGTTATTGTTAATATTGAATGATGTTAAGTTGTTTCTTGTGAGATTTCCTTTGATCGAAATTTTTTATCAGCTGGATTACTGGGAAAATTATATCTGCGTATTGCAATATTTTGTGGCCATGTGTCCGGATTCATTAACTTGTCCAGGTATGTATAATCAGCTCCCAGTTTAAATGCTTTATTTCTTCTTTTAGTAGATAACTCATCAATTTCTTTAATTTTAATTTCAGGATGTTTAGTTAACATAAATGTTTTAATAGTTTCCACTGATACCGAGTTTGCACATTTTCCAATATATATCCACGCATATTTTTCGGACGCCTTTAATTCATTATTCATATCTTTACAGGAACCAACTACTGTTTTTAAATGTTTAGGTTTCTTTCGTACTACCTTTGTCCATTTTTTGTTAATTTGTTTTAAATCCTTATTTATTTAAATAATATCGGTTAGTTTTTCTTCAGATTGTTTCTCTAATAATGTAATATTGTTTTTCTGAGTTATTTCTTTTGATATCTCTTCACATTTATTTGTTCCCATATTTTTATTTATTTGAAGGTCATCTTTCAGAGAACTTATTATCTTATACTGCGTACACACTTGCAACAATCTGCCGTATCGCAACACCGTCGCGTATCATCGTCGCGTACCATCACTCCGCAACACAACTGCGAACCGCAACATCGTCGCGTAACATACTCCCGTAACACAATGCCGTTCCATTGCCGTATTGTTGCGCCCTGCCGTACTAACTTGTAAAGAGAGCTGCAACATCGTCGCGCAACGTTCCTTTGATCCGACGGCATAAAACCGACAAGCGGTGGGACGCTAGAAAAGTCCCATGTTGCGAGGAAATGTTGCGCGAGGATGTTACGCGACGGTGTTGCAATACGGCAGATTGTTGCAAGTGTGTACCGACTATAGAGGTTTTTGAACTCTGAATTGGCGGTTTTTGTAAAACTCTATCATTTTGTATACTTTTAAATGAATTAATTTTTTCCACTAAGAGAGCTATTTTGTCGTTTAACCCTTCAAATAATGCATTTTTTGACTCGATAATTATGTCTTTATTTTTAATAATTTCATTTAGATACGTAAATTCCACTTTAAAAACACGCGGGTTTTCACTATCTTCGGTTACACAGCACTTTATCTCCGATTCATTAAGAAATTGAACTTCTTTTAACTTCTTAACGCAACTTTGATGATAAATAGTGTCACATGTCACACATTTGAGTCCACTTACTGCAAATACACCACATTTACACTTCTTTACTTCAGGAGCGTTCTCTTTTACGTCTGACCCGACCATCTTGCCGGCCATCTTTTTGGCCGCATACCCGATAGCTCTTTCTTTCTATATATATGTATATATATATATATATATATATATATATATATATATATATAAATAGTTTGATTGATAACGACTTATAATTTGTATTGGTAATTGGATAACGGGCAAAGAAGTCACTTCAGTTGTGGAATATTAAAAAACAAACATAGCTTAACTGTTTTTAATAAAGTGCGACGTTTTGCCAATGTTTATTGGCATCCTCAGGCCTACAATACAATTATATAAATAAACATACAAACAGACATACAACTTAAAAGCAACTTACACATATTGTAGGAAAAGCTACTAACGGGGTGATGTGCTTAATGCCCATAACTCACATGGTTAAAAAAAATTTGTTATATAATAAATGTTATTTTTTGTGTGTAATTATATATAATTATATCTCACCCACCAAGACTGGTTGTTTTTTAAAAATTATTTTTTGTGTAATATCATAATTTAATATTTGGATTTTTTTTATATAAAATTAATTTTTGGATATTCCATTCTATTAAATTATTATCGGGGGACTGTTATAATACACAGTTACATTTCAAATTGGCAAATTAATGCTAAAGGCTCAAGATTAACCGCGTAGAGAGTGGAAGGTTATGTAGTAAGTGATTTCTTGGCTGCTGCTAGAGGGAGGTTGTTAACTATCTAAAGTGAGCAGTAGAACACATAGGCATAGGTAATTTAATCGGTGAGGTATAATTACAATTACCGGTAAATTAAGTAAAAAACAAATTATACAATATTTATGACAAAATACAAACGAAGCAAAATACATAGAAATAAAGAATATAAATCCAGATAATCATGTTAAAGTATATCAGAACAATTGTTGTATACAAAGTTATTTTACTATACAGATAATAACTGTTATTGTTATGTAAAATACATGGATTGTTAAAAACAGAACAAAATATATCTTTCTTAAAGTTTAAGACGTTGTTATTAGATTGGGTATGACACATTTCTAGAAAATTTCTTTTGAATTGGTTAAGTTCCTGTTTAAGGACAGAGGTGTCTGGGTTCTCAGGTAGGTGTCCGGTAGTGCTGTAGTAAATGCTCAAACCAGTGATGTTGGGCTTTAGTTTAGCATCACTTTTGTGTAACGCCAGTCTCTTGCTGAGTTTCTGTGAGGTTTGGCCTATGTACACCTTGTTACAATCTTTGCAAGGAATTTTGTAGATAATGTTAAACTGGGAAGAAATGGGTTTGGGATCTTTCAGTTTTGAGAACAGAGAGTTAATGGTACTACCGACACAATTAGCTATAAACAAGTTAGGGTTTTTTTTTTTTTTAATCTAATTAAGTTTTGAAAAAGACCTTCAATGTATTGTAGCTTTCGACAAAGGGGACACACGATGTTGAGTGAAATTGTTATTCACTGTGGTGTGGTATATAAGTTGTTTTAGGAACGGTTGGGGGTAGCCATTTTTTTGTGAGGGTATTAAATAAGATAGATAAGTTTTTCTTGTGAAAGGTTTAATGAGAGATTTAAAGGATGCGGTTTTTAATGCTAGGATGGTGTTGATTTTCTATTTGAGAGGGTGGTTAGAAGAAAAAGGTATGTAACGACCTGAGCTAGAAAGTTTGACATACAAATCTAGAGTAATGATGTTGTCAATGCCACAATTTACCAAGATGTCAAGAAAAGAAACGCTACAATGTTTTTCTTCCTCCACCGTAAATTGAAAATGTGGATTGTAAGAGTTAAACACCAAAAGGGTATGTTGGGTTAAGTTGGAAGGAACAGCGGTGATGATGTCATCTACATACTGATGCAAGAAAGGAAAAGTGAATGGGACCTCCGTACAACAAAAATTAAGTAAAGAATTTATAACTAATTAGTACAAAAATTAAGTAAGAAATTCATAACTAATTAGTACAAAAAATAAGTAAGGAATTTATAACTAATTAGTTATGAATTCCATACTCTCTTACTACATAACCTTCTACTTTCCACGAGGTTAATCTTGTGCCTTTAGCATTAATTTGCTAACATAAAATTTAGCTGTGCATTATAACAGTCCCCCGATAATAATTTAATGAAATGGAATATCCAAAAATTAATTTTATATAAAAAAAATCCAAATCTAGCTGTGATATTACACAATAAATAATTTTTGAAAAACAACCAGTCTTGGTGGGTGAGATATAATTACATATAATTACACACAAAAAATAAACTTTATTATATAACAAACAATTTTAACCATGCGGATTATGGGCATTAAGCACATCACCCCACCTGTAGCTTTGCCTACAATATTTGTAGGTTGCTTTTAAATTGTATGTCTGTTTGTATGTTTATTTATATAATTGTATTGTAGGCCTGAGGATGCCAATAAACATTGGCAAAAGTTGCACTTTATTAAAAACAGTTAAGCTATGTTTGTTTTTTAATATTCCACAACTGAAGCGACTTCTTTGCCCGTTATTTAATTACCTATATATATAAATATATATATAAATATATATACATCAATTTTTGCGTTTTTTTAACAGTTTTCTGCATTTTTAGCAAAAACTATGCATTTTGGAGGTTAAACTTTGGTATCTTATAATTTTTCCAGAAAATGCATAGTTTTGGTTAAAATTCTAAAAAATTTGCAGAAAGTCACAATTTGCATAATCACTATCGGAAAATGGCCAATGTCAATCGGAAATTTTGTTGCTTTACAATTTACTGATCTCTTGCATTTTTTTACTAAAATGCATAATTTTGGCTATGAGTACAAAAAAAATAAAATTATATACCCAGAGCGGGTATAAAAAAAAACAATTGCAAAAAAACAAAAAGTTATAGGAAAATTCAAATAACCTATGGGCAATTCCATTTCAAACGGACCAGAGCTAGGGGGGGTGCGTTGAGAAACTTGCTTATGTATTTTTTTTTAGTTTCTATAATTTATTAGTAGTCTTTTAATCGATATATGACAGTATGAAACCTATAAAAAAAAATTCTACGATTTTTTTAAGTTTTTTTGACGTTTTTTAACTTAATGGCATTTTTTGTTTAAAAACCGCAATTTTAACTCAAAAAAATAAATTTACTAATGAAATCAATCCGAAATTTTCCGTAGAATCCAAATCTGGCGCCATTTCAAGTTTATACCCTGTCTATAAGCCGCAAAAGCCATGAAACCATGTTTTTGTTCTTAGTGGGCTGTGCAAAAAGAAGCATTTTTTAAATTTTTTTTAACCGCCATAGTTGACGTATTTTCATATAAATTAATTGAAAAATATAAATTTGTTCTGTGTATTTGGGTTTTAAGCGTCTAAAACTCAAAAAATCTGCAAAGTAGGCCTATTCTTCAACATAAACTCTTACAAATGCACGCTTAGCCGCGCTCAGAGGAACAATACACCAAATATTATTAAAAATTTGAATTCTGGGGACAATTTTACATAGAAAATTGTCAGTGTTGTACTCATCGTCTATAGAAAAGTCTATCTAGAAAAAAAAAATTATGCAAAAAATTAGTTAAAAATTAATAATTTTTTTTATTTACAAAAAATATTATAAACACACTAGGGTGTGGTTTAAAACTTTTTTTTAACAAATTTTAACAAGCGACAGGAAGATTTATGTTTGAATGCCAAAAATAATAATATTTTTAAATTTTTGCGCCGATAGATCGAGTCTAAATTTGTGCCGCAGGCGCAAAAACTATCAAACAAAGAGTAAAATGGCCAAAAATTGGTTCAAGCGACAAAAAATGTCTTTGTTAAACTTCTGAAATCAACTTAAAAAAATATAATCTAAATAATCTTAAAAACAAAATTAAAAAAATAAATTTTTAAGTAAATTTTGAACAAATTTTTTTTTCTAGATGGATTTTTCTTTGCCAGATAAGCACGACACTGACTATTTTTTATGTAGAATTGTTTGCAAAACTAAATTTTTTAATAATATTTGGTGTATAGTTTCTCTGAAAACTGTTAAATGTGCATTTGTAAAAGTTTATGTTGAAAAATAGGTTTATTTTTGCAGTTTTTTTGAGTTTTAGACGTTTAAAACCCAAATACACAAAACAAATTTATATTTTCTAATTAATTTACATCAAAACACGTCAACTTTAGCGGTTAAAAAAAAATTAAAAAATGCTCCTTTTTGCCCAGCCCACTGAGAACAAAAACATGGTTTTATGGCTTTTGCGGCTTATAGACAGGGTATAAACTTGAAATGGCGCCAGATTTGGATTCTACGGAAAATTTCTGATTGATTTCATTAGTAAATTTATTTTTTTGAGTTAAAATTGCGGTTTTTAAACAAAAAATGAGATTAAGTTAAAAAACGTCAAAAATACTTAAAAAAATCGTAGAATTTTTTTTTATGGGTTTTAAACCCTCATATACCGATCAAAGGACTACTAATAAGTTATAGAAACTAAAAAAAAATACATAAGCAAGTTTCTCAACGCACCCCCCCCCCTAGCACTGGTCCGTTTGAAATGGAATTGCCCCTATATCAATTGAAAATGTTCCGTTTTAAAACTTTTAATAGACGTAATTTTTGCCAAAAATGCATAAAAACGCAAAATTGATATATATATATATATATATATATATATAATTTTATCAATGTTTTTTTTAGTATGTCCTAAATATAATACAAGACTGCAAACAGTGTTGAAGACTAAACACCATTCAACCTGTTATGGTTATAATAATCCCTTAAACCAATGTGTAATTAGTTTTAATAAATATTGTGATAATTTGTATTTTTTTAATGTTAACTGTAATTGTTTCAAAATATGTGCAAAATCTGTTATATTTCAAAATTAATTGCTTTAAACTAATGTAAAGGTTGATCTGTAAATAAATATATTATATATTATATTATAAATATCTATCACTTCAAAACTACCTTTTTCATGCGCGATAGGTGAAAATAGTCTTCGGACAGTCCAAATACAATTAAAGATACAGGTCGCTATGCTTTGGATAAAGTTTCTCTAAAACGTTGATTTTGTCTAATTTGAAAGGACAATAGTGATAATACAAGGTATGCACCTATCTGACTTTTTAACTAACTTCAGTTTAACTACAACTACAACTGTTGTGCGTCTTCAACTTTACAACCTTGCATTAGTTGAACACTGATTTTTGCCAATGCAACAACTAAACTGGAGAAGATTCAAACGTCCTTGACCTACTATTTATAAAATTTGTATGGCGTAATAGTCAGATGGATGTATTATTACAATCAGTAATAATACATAACATCATTCATCTTGCGCCATCAGCACATTCCAAAGTCGTTGGACTGTGTGGAACTGGTATATAAACCAAAGCGCAGACGAATTCAATTATGTACAATCAATTTAAGTTAAAAAAATATGCTTTTTAAAATTATCAGAAATTTTTGTTATAAAATTATATTTTTATTTTACATGGGTGTAAAATATCAAAAAATAAAAATAAAAAATGTATGTTTTTATGTAAATTTCTTCAGTGAACTAATTCCGAGTAATAAGCAATCAAAAATTAAAAAAAATCATATAGTTTGAGTTTTCTTTTTGATCATTTGTAACTTTTTAAGATTGCATTTTTAGGAAAAAATTATAGGACAATTTTTTCTTCAAAATTGTCTAAAGAATAAGTTTTTATATAAAAAATTTTTTTTCTTGAATTTTGAAAAATTTGCAGAACCTTAATAGACAGTTTTTCTTAAAAAAAGATGTCAAGTATTTTTTTTTTCAAACATGGATAAAATCGTGCTTTATATGTGCAAAAAAATTTAGAAGAAAAAAGCAAAAAAAGGCTTAAATTTGAAATTTACATATTTTGATTGTTTGTAACTTTTTTTTCTGCGTTTTTAGAAAAAAATTATAACAAACCTTTTTTTTTAAAATTTGTCTAAAAAATAAGTTTCCACAGACAAAAATTATTTTTTCTTTAAATTAAAAAAATGTTGAAGAACTTAAAATGATAATTTTTCTTAAAAAAAATGATAGGTATTTTTCTTTTTTTTTTCAAAAACGTACTTTTATATGTAAAACACGTTATTGCCCATATTTAAAAAAAAAAACAAAAATAGCTATCATCTTTTTTTTAAGAAAAACTGTTATTTGATGTTCTTTAAAATTTTAAATTTAAAGAAAAAAAAATTTGTTTGTGAAAACTTAATTTTTAAACAATTTTAAAGAGAAAAATTTGTTATAATTTTTGTCTAAAAATGCAATTCTGAGAAGTTACAAACGATAAAAAAATGCAAAACAACTCAAAAACTTCTATTTTTTAAATTTTGATTGTTTATGACTCAGAATTTTATCACGGAAAAAAGCTAAAAAAATTAGGATTCATGTCTGATTAAAGTGTACGGAAGAAAAATTTGATATTGCTCAAACCACTGAAAATGCTTTTTTCTACATAAGTCCTAACCTTTTTTTTGTTTTTTTTTAATAAGTCATTTTTGAGTAATAAACAATCAAAATTTGAAAAAAATTGTTTTTTTTTGCATTTTTTGCTTTTTTTCAAAATTGTTCAAAGAACCACTTTTTATAGCCTTTTTTTTTTCTTATACTTTGAAAATTTAGCATAACTTTGAAAAACAGTTTTTCTTAAAAAAAATGTACATGTTCTTTTAAATTGTAATAATATTTTTACTTTTTAAGATAATCTATTTATAAAAAAAATGAAATGAAATAAAATATGTTAACATTTAAATTGGTTGTTTTTAATTTATTATACTTGTACTAATAAAAAAATTAACTAATGCTTTTTTTTGTTTTTCAGTACTACAGTTCTTTTTTGAACAACAAGCCAATCCGAAAATGAACAACAAAACATTATTGATAATGTATCTTATCGGCGTATGTATAGAAAACATTTTTTGATATTTTTAGTTTTAGAGTTTTTTTATATTCATCATTATTTTTGCCGTTATTTCATCCCACCCGGTCAGTTGTAATTGGTGTCGTTCCAAATTTGATTAAATTTGTTGAATAAAGACATAAACATCATTAGAGTGCGAATATTAACAATTATTTTTCTAACATAATAAATTAAACCAATAAAAATTAAAAAAAAAACTGCAAAAATTACAAATAAAGGAAAAAAAAAGTTTGTTTGATAAGTTATATTATAAATATAACGACATTGCAAGTTTTAATTAAATTTTAAACAAAAAAATACTACTATTATAAAGTTTTGTTTTTAGTCTGACAAAATATTTTTATAAACAGATAATACGCTTTTCTAAACATCTACTGAAGTAATGGATGCAAATTTAAAAATATAAGTGGCAACTTATACTTAATCTTTAATAAAAACTTCAATTTACGTCGTATTCAAATGTAATTAAAAAAGGTTTTTTTCTACTCGAACATCAAAAACATAATGTATAGAAATTTTAAAAAATTAACAGAAAAGTACAAAAAGCCAAAAACAGTAAAAAAACAATAAAAAAACACAAATTTAATACATCTATGTCTAAATAAAGCAAAATAAAGAAAATAAACAGTGTCTGTAGTATGTATTTTGTATGAAAGGTTAATTTAACAACAAATGTTATAAATCCGCACTATAATTATCATGTAAAGAAAACTTACTTATTTTAGAATTATTACATTTATTGTAATAAATTTTAAGAGTTTCCTAAAAAACGCCGGAAGCTATAATTTTCTTATTTTAAATTTTAGACCTAACAAACTATATATATATTCTTAAATGGCAAAAAATAGCTATCTCTGACGTTCTCAGTTTGTAAATATATTTTACCTGTTTCGAGTAACAATATCCATCATCAATATTTTAAATAGAACACCCTGTATATTTTTACATATTTTAATTCAGGGTGAAATTCTGCATACAGCAGTGTATTTTATTTATTTATTTGTAGACGAAAATATTTAAAAAAAAAAATTATGTAATGTGCAAAAAAAAACAATCGTAAATACTGAAATATTTTATTGAAAAAAAAAACTACAAAACATAATATGTTGTTAGTTGTACACCAAACATATACTAGATATTTAAATGATTTTATTTTTTCGATGTTTTGTTCTTTATATTTTTAGCTTTCTAATGTAGTATGTATGAGATGCAGCTGCAATTCTGACCAGCGTTGTTTTGTTTTGTTTTCTCTTGGTTGTTAGTGTAAGGAGAACATGATTTTCAGCTAGAAATTTTATAAATAGTAGGTCAAAGATGTTTGGATTTATAACAGTCTAGTTGTTGTATTGCCATAAATCAGTGTTCAACTGGTGCAAAGTTGCGGAATTGTGAACGCACAACAGTTGTAGTTGTAGTGTCTATAGATTGAAATTGGTTGGAAATAAAGACAGATAGGTAGATATAGTATACTCATAGATATAGTGTTTTCAGAACATGGGCTAAAATTATTTGAACGAATTATTTCATTACCAAACGCCCTTAATAGGCAAGTATGTTAGCTATTTAACACATCGGCATTTAAGAGTAAAAATATTTTTTAAATATACAATATTTTCACTCTTCAACACAACAAATAGCTAAATGGTATATATAACAAACATAATTGTTTCCTGAAGGGGGTAGTAATAAAATAATCTGCTGAGATAATGTAAACTCATGTTGTAAAAACACCATATCATGGCTATACTATTCTCTGTATTATCACTAAGAAAAAGCTTTGGGGTATTACTGGCACGGTTACTTGTAGTTACGATTCTTTGGAAAATTGCTCCAGAAATTGTAGGAAAATTGTTCTTAAGAAACATGACGGTTTTAGACCGCAGATCTGTAAATCAAATCACGGTATGTGCTATTAAAAAAAAAGCACAACTCAACAACCGTAACTCCGTCCGACAGTTCAATCTACTTTGATTTCAGTAAAGCATCCAACCGGTACTACGGCAAAAGCGTTCTCCGGCTGAAAATCTGTCTACAACTTGTATTCAACTCCTAGATACAAAATTTGATACACACCATCATTGCAAAGCAAGTTTCTGTTGTCTCTCTCTATACTCACGGCATTGCAATCTTTGCCAATGGGTAACATACAGTACGGCTACTGTGGGTAGCTTTAGGCTCTCTTACCGTGTTCCTTAAAAACACCACAAACTCTGTGTGAGAAGTTTAGTAACGCTCTGGGTGAGTGTGTTAGCAGTTTTGTCTTTCTGTGTTGAAGCGTACAACAAACATAATAATTAATCTGCAAAGACGCTCTTGGACGTCTTCGCTACCCCTATGAAAGAAATGTCGGTGACAAATGTTGACCAAACAAGAACATTCAAAGACATGGTACTTTTGTGTTATTATATACACTTAAACAAAACAAAGAGACAACTAAATATGAAAAGGGTTACCTTGAAAGGCAAAGCAAACAAGCTTTGAAAACATAGCCAAAAATTTAGATAAAGAAACGATCTTTAAAGAGATAATAGAAACAAGAAAGGAAAAGCTGTTACTAGTAACAAAGCAGTCAGATACAAAAAAAAAAGAATAGCAAATAATGACCTCACAAGAAAGCTAATTATAATAAAAGGTATAAGCCCGAAAACAAACAAGGAAAAACTGCATGAAGAACCAAGACAGCACAATTATATCTATGAGAAAAAGATACAAAGATATACAAACGGCTATAATTAGGACAAACATAGAGACAGCAAGAAAACTAATAAGAAAAAAAAGCATAAACATTTGGCTCTTGTTAGCAAAACAGAGAGTGTAATAGCTAAAAAAAGTAAATGTTATAAATGTTGGATGAAGGGTCAAACAGGAAAAGAAAATGCCCGGTCACAAACAAAACAAGAATAAGAAAAAAAAAAGAAAGTAGAAGACAAAAATCTAGATAACACAAACAAAAATGTATAACATCATTCAAACAAGTATAGGCAGAGAAAGAGATGCGCACGACCTACATAGCAACAGTGGTGAGAGGGAAAATGGACATAGTGATAGTAAGTGAACCAAATTAAGTACTCCTACTGTCTTAAAAGATAAGAATTCAAACGTGGTTAACTTAGCTTGAGTTAAGTGTAGAGATAAAGTAGAAAGTTGAAAAACACCCAAAGAGAAAATCGCGTGGGCCTATATAGGAGTTATAAGTATACAGCTGTAAAATTAGTTCAAACCGCGTAATAAAAAATTATCAAAAGTAGATAGACAAATTAGAACACAGCTTAAATTTTTTTTAATACAAAACTGCCAAGATGGTGAGCGAGAAAGTGCGAGAAAAGAGAACAAATTCTTGAAAAGATGATAGCGGCAGTAAACCTTACAATATGCAACAAAGAAGATAAATCAATGTTTATAAGAGGAAAATCTAAATCATACATTGACATTCCTATAGCAACGTGAGAAACGGCTGGAGTAGTAGAGAGCTGTAAATGTATTGCAAAAATGAATGTAATTGTCTCAGCCCATAAAACTTTAAACACTTGTAAGGGCATTGTTTACTGTAGGGATTTTTTAAACTGCACGTTGGAAGAAATTGTTGAAAACTTGAGTGGTCAAGGGGTAATCAAAGCGCGTAGCATCTCTAGCATGCGAGACGGAAAACGCAAAGAAACCCTTAACCATATACTGACGTTTAACCGTTCACAACTTCCCACCACCGTAAAAAGGGCTTTTTATAGCCTCCCAGTCAGGGCATATACTCCGGCACAGTTCCTCGTTGCTCCAAAGAGCAGATTTGCGCGTGTGGAAAACCTCTGCATGAAAATAGCAAATGTCAACAGCCAACTACGTGTATCAATTGCAAAGAAGAACACTCCGCAAGATCACGTAATTGTCCAAAATATAAAAAAAAAATTGCTATCAAAGAAATCATGACTTAAAATAAATGATCGTATTTTGAAACACGTCAATTGGTATCAATCTCTACACCAATAGCCGAAATATCATACGCCAAAGCGACAACTGCATTAAAAAGCTCAGTTGACGTAAACGAGTTAATAAGCAAACTTTTACCTCCTCTTGTTGCTGCACTAAACGGACAGATTCAGCTTCCTGCAGCAAAAAAACTACCAATACCAGTCAATAAGACCAACATGCCCCCACCAAATCTTCCGGGGCAACAACGGTTGAGGAGAAATGTAATCTTCTTAACCAAAAACGTGGGGGAAGCACCCCCCACACTTTCTCAGTTTGGTTTTAAAACCGATCTGACTAAACTTGTTTTGGCATTTACGCCAAAACAAATAGATAAGGATCAGTTTGATTTGGGTAAACGGAAGAGAGATGGACCCTCTTCCAGCAACGGTGACGACAAATCCAAATCGTCATCAGAACTTTCTGTTGTCGACAGTGAAAGTAATAGAAGTAGAAGAAGAAGAAAACCTGGCTGGAAAAAGGGCAAATCACGCTCTTAGCTGTAAACCTTTTATTATGTTTTTTAATTAAATGTTGTTTTGTATCGGCACTGCAGTCCTTTACAATTGCGGTGTCATTTGTGTATTTGTATAGTTCTTTCTATTTTAAGGTTCTGGCATTAAAGAATTTTTTGTCTTTGATGTCATCTGTGATATTAGTTTTAAGTTTTAATTATAGTATAGTTCTGGCATCGGAGTCTTTTACAACTTTCATGTCATTTGTGATGTTAAAACTTTTAAGAATGTATATTTTGCTTTGTCTACGTTCAACCACCAACGTCTCTTTACAGCTTTGGTGTTTTATTTGTTTTGTGTTAACTTATTTTAATAGCTGTCCGTCTATTACATGTTTTTTATTTCTTAATCTATTTTATTTATTTAATAGTAATCTAAAATTATGGAAACGATACAGTGGAACTGCAACGGTCGCAAACGCAGCTATTGTGAGCTGTCTTGGTAAAGCAAATGCTTTTTTGCGTGTGTTTACAGGAAACGCACTTTAAGCCCCGAAAAAATTTTAATCTTTAAGGCTTTACGTGCACAAAAAGTAACGTTCTGCCGGGTGTCCGAGCCAAAGGTGGAGTCGATATTTTTTTGAAGGAAAATTTACCGTCTACGGAAATAACCTTCAGAACTAGACTCCAGGCAATCGCAATCCGGCTTACCATCTCGATAAAAGCTACAATATGCAACCTGTATCTTTCGGAATTTGATTTTACTCTGGAAGATATATAAGAAGTTATTTCGCAGCTTCCACAGCCCAATCTCCTGGTAGGCAATTTTTACGCCTACAATCCACTTTAGGGTTTCCTGAGGAAAGACACGCAAGATCGATTGATAGAGGATTTTATCGATCAAAGCGACGCTGTTCTCCTCAACACGGGTTCCGCTACATACTTTGGAGGTAGAAGTACAAACTGTTTGGCAATTGATTTGTCTCTATAGTCACAACTTTGGTGCAATCTGTGATATTAGGTTTAGTTAGTTTTTAGGGTCTGACATCAAAGCATTTTACAGCTTCGATGTCATTTGTGATATTAAATTAAGTTTTGATATTAGGTTAAGTTGTAATATTACGTTTAGTTACTTTAGTTTTTAGGGTCTGGCATTGAAGCCTTTTACAGCTTTGGTGTCATTTGTGATATTAGGTAAGGTTAATGAATAGGTACTGGCATTAAAGTCATTTACAACTTTGTTGTCATTTGTGATAGTAGGTTCCGTGATATTAGTTTTAAATTTAGTTTTTAATTTTAGCAACTGTGATTTTAGATTTAGTTTTTATCTATTTATTTATTTTTTAACCATTTTAATGTGTTGCTTTGTCTTCCTCAGGTCTATAACCTGATGTTATTATTATTTAAACAAAATAAATAGCTAATGACCTTAGTAGTCGACGCTAAAAAACACCAAAAAAAAAAAAAAAAAATTGACCGGTTGCAGTATTTAAGTGAAAACAACTACTTTTGCATCATTGCTAAGTCCCCATATAATTTGATAATCAGTTATTTTTTTCACTAGTACATTCGAAAAGGATTAAACTATATTTGGTCAGAATATTTTAGTCAAATAATAAGAAGAAATGAATCAAATTATTAAAATAAATGCGTTTTTAAATCTATTTAGGTGCTATTTGCAAATAAAATTTTACTAAAATATTCTGAAAAAATATAGTTTGATTCTTTCTAAATGTACTGGTAAAAGTAGCTGTTTTCACTACAATACAAGAAATAAAGGCAGCAATCGGTATGGTCTTAAGGTGTAGCTCAGCTAAGACGGTTTTAAAATAAAAGCGCCTTAAGTTTTAAATTTTGTTCTACCAATTAAATGTGACAGCGTCTTACCTTAGCATTAAAATACGTTTGGCAACTGCGCAAAATGCAATCCAACAAACTAACAATAGATGTAGACACAGACAGTTGTGTCTTAAAAGTCCTAAAACGCAATAAATAAAAATAATTTGTAATAATATTATTTTATAATTATTTAATTACTTACTCTAATATTGTTCTAACTATTAAAGTTGATTTTATTTATAGTATTATTTTAAAATAATTTATTTTTATATACATTATTATTCATATGTCATCAATAAAATAGAACTAAAGTTAAAGAAATCATCTGCTTGAGATATAAGACTGACAAGTGTCAATGTGAGATATAATTTTGTGTTGGTGCAAGAGACTTTAAGATGTAAGCAAGCCTTAAGCTTTACCTACAGCTTAAGTTGCGTTAGTGCAACCGGGCATAAAAGTTAATTCTAAAAAATCATATCGTACTTAAGAGTTTGAGTTTCAATTAATATAACTTATTTCAGCCTTAACACTCATTTAAAACCTCTAAAAATCCTAATGTACTTTGTTACGCGCTAAATTTGACCTACAAAAAATTGAATTAAAATATGAGCTGGTGTTCCGCTACTTTGCCAACAGGATTCGTTATTCCTGAGCCCTGGCTATACTCAGTGGAGAAAGGCGGTTTGATTTATATCGCGCCTCGTGATTTTGAATTGAACTTCCTGCAAGAATCTTGGCCATCAAATTCCAAACCACAAAGGAGTTAAAATTGAATTGATAAATTGTAAAAAAAAATAGAATAATACAAAAAAAAGAAACAATTATTTGCAACCAGATTATTTATATTTTCTAAACTTAGAATTTATATACATTACGTTCTTTAATTTTTTTCCATAGGGAGAAAAACAGTTAATTTTAAATGTTACTATATAACTAAATTTTTAAAACGAGAAAAACAAAAAAAAAACATAAATTAAATAAACAATCGCAACCGGCGTAAGCTTACGACGGCCTTACAGACCTTTGGTACTTATTTAGTATACTTTATAATTAATTTAAAACAAAAGAATATATACAAAAAAGCACACAAAAAATGTTAAAAAAAGTAATTTATAAATTTTAGCTGTCTGTTCCCGGGGGTGGTGCAGGGGTGTGTTGTTTGGCATACAGTGATCCTAGCCACGTTTCATTACTGGGGGGGGGGGGGGGATCAATGGGTACACTTCATGGTGAATATAGATGTTCCAGAGGTAATATCCGTGTAACGCGGTTTATAATAATAAAAGCCTAATAATAAATAAAGGAAGATAACACAAAAGAAAAAGAATTAAAAGAATTAATAAGATTAATAGATACCTTGGTTTTTGAGCAGGCTTTTCTTTCGTTTAACAGCCTTGGTTACATCAGACGGAAATATTTTATCCGCAATAATGCGTAGCCTAGAGCTAGCAACCTCTAGCTATGAGAGTAATCCCCGTGAATCCGCTTCCGCGATTTTCACTAATAATTATGCAGTTCTATTTTTACGGGGATCTACTTTTTTCCACGTCTGATGGAACAATGCCGCAAGAGAGAGAGATAGAGATTAATTTTATTTTACATTTCAACAGGATAGGCAATATTACGTAATTTTTATTTAAATGCACTTTTAATAAACTTTACTATAATATACTTTTACTATATTTATGTCCTACAATATGACTAAAATTATCTAATTTTTTAACCTGTAACAACTTATACTACTATTATCTTATCTATCTGGATTTGGATTGAAGGTTTTGATCTTTGCTGCCAACTCGGGCTTCTCAATGTTTGGAGAGTTCATTGAAACAAATAAATTAAATTGATTTTACTACTTTCTAAAAAATTTGAACTATTGCGCCAATTAACTTACTTTATTGTTTTTACGATTACAATTTATTTAATTAAAGTGAAGTTACATGTTATTACTACAACAAACAGAAAAAAAAAACAAATTGATATAATATGTGTTAAACATTATAATTTATAGTAAACACTAGAAGTAACATTTTATTAAAAATAAGATGATAAGAATGCAGGTGCTGCTGACCCTGCACCAAGATGTATCTAGAATGTTTACAATTATATATATATATATATATATATATATATATATATATATATATATATATATATATATATATAACAAACAATACTCTTAATTTGATGCATACTCGTCCAATCTTAAATAATTTAAGTGAATTTATAAAATTTATTTTATTATTACTACACAATTTTTTATAAAAGTTATTGTATCTCAAACCTACACATTACTATTGTAGTTTAAATGCATCTTGTAAACATTCTACATACATCTCAATGTAGCGTCAGCAGCACCTGCATTGTTAACATGTTATTTTTAATATAGTCTTACTTTTGTGTTCACTATAAACTATTATGTTTAACACATATTATATCAATTTGTTTTTTCTGTATGTTGTAGTAATTACATGTAACTTTAATTTAATTAAATAAATTGTAATCGTAAAAACAATCAAAAAAGTTAATTGTAGCAGTCGTGCGAGTTTCCAAAAAAATCAATTTAATATATTTGTTTCAATAGACTCTTCAAACATTGAGAAGCCCGAGTCGGCAGCAAAAATCAAAACCTCCAATCCAAGACCAGATTGATAAGATAATAGTACTGTAAATTGTTACGGGTTAAAAAATTAGATAATAGGACATAATTATATTATAGTCGGTACACACTTGCAACAATCTGCCGTACCGCAACACCGTCGCGTAACATCCTCGCGCAACATTTCCTCGCAACATGGGACTTTTCTAGCGTCCCATCGCTTGTCGGTTTTATGCCGTCGGATCAAAGGAACGTTGCGCGACGATGTTGCAGCTCTCTTTACAAGTTAGTACGGCAGGGCGCAACAATACGGCAATGGAACGGCATTGTGTTGCGGGAATATGTTACACGTCGATGTTGCGGTTCGCAGTTGTGTTGCGGAGTGATGGTACGCGACGATGATACGCGACGGTGTTGCGATACGGCAGATTGTTGCAAATGTGTACGCAGTATTAAAAGTATATTATAGTAAAATTAATTAAAAGTGCATTTAAATAAATATCACGTAATAATGCCTATCCTGTTAAAATGTAAAATAAAATGAATTAAATTGATAACAATTTATTTCGAGCGTATGGGTCGCAAGAAATAAATATAAGATTCCTTATTTTTTTTGTTTACTTCAAGGGTTAATATTTTCTGTCGCATGATTCTTGAGCCTCTCGCGGCATTGTTTTATCAGACGTGGAAAAGAGTAGATCTCGCGTAAAAATTGAACTGCGTAATTATTAGTTAGTGAAAATCGCGGAAGCGGATCCACGGGGATTGCTGTCATAGCAAAAGATTGTTAGCTCTAGGCTAGGCTTTATTGCGGATAAAATATTCTTGTCTGTGTAACCAAAGCTGTTAAACAAAAGAAGAGCCGCACAAGAACTAAGGTATCTATAAATCTTATTAATTCTTTTATATTCTTTTTTTGTGTTATTTTCCTTTGTTTATTATTAGGCTTATATTATTATACACCGCGTCCCCCTCCGAGTGACGACACGTGGCATATTATCTGGATCACTGTATGCCGGGGGACTGACCCCTGCCCCACCCCCAAGAACAGGCAGCTAATGATTATAAATGACATTTTTCTAACGTTCTTTTTTGAGTTTTTTTTTGTACATATTTAAATTCTTTTGTTATAAATTATTTATAAACTATACTAAATTAGTACCAAAGGCCTGTAAAGCCGTCGTAAGTTTACGCCGGTTGAGATCGTTTAATATATGTTTTTTTTTTCTTGTTTTAATAATTTAGTTAAATAGTT
This sequence comes from Tachinus rufipes, assembly GCA_963932245.1. NCBI lineage: Eukaryota > Metazoa > Arthropoda > Insecta > Coleoptera > Staphylinidae > Tachinus > Tachinus rufipes. Next base: position 61,877,151 of record OZ010749.1, read on the forward strand.
ACATTTAAAAATAACTGTTTTAAAAAAAAGCACGGTTACTCTTCCCCCTATGGGAAAAAATCAAAGAACGTAATGTATATGAATTCTAAGTTCAGGAAATATAAACAATCTGGTTGCAAATAATTGTTTCTTTTTTTTGTATTATTTTATTTATTTTTTTACAGTTCAACAATTCAATTTTAACTTCTTTGTGGTATGGAATTTGATGGCCAATATTCTTGCTGGAGGTTCAAAATCACGTAGCGGTTATAAATTAAACCAACTTTTTCCACTGAGAATAGCCAGGGCTCAGCAAGAACGAATTCTGTTGGCAAAGTAGCTGAACACCAGTTCATATTTTAATTCATGTTTTTGAAGGTTAGCGTAACAAAGTACATTAGGATTTTTAAAAGTTTCAAATGAGTGTTAAGGCAGAAGTAAGCTGAAACAAGTTAAATTAATTGAAATCCAAATTTCTAAATATGATTCCAAAATTTAAAAAAAAAAAAAAAACTTATTTAAGTAAAAATTTGGTAAATATATTTTATTATTATATAATTTTTAGAATTAAAATTTATGCTGGGTTGCACTAACGCACCTTAAGCTGTAGGTAATGCTTGAGGCTTGCTTACATCTTAAAGTCTTTTTAACCCTTTCAGACTTAAATTAATTATAATTAGTAAAAAAAATGAATTTAAGTAAGTTGCTAGGGCATACTTAAATATATTTTTGCATATTTGCAAACTGTATCATTTATATTTTAAAAATTAAGGGTTATACATGATCATGTACTTATGGTCTCAGACTTAAAAATAAAAAACATTATAACTTTTATTTGCTTTTGCGACAATACTAAACAACAAATATTAAAGTAAACTTATTATATTTATATATAAATAAACTTCAAAAATTAAAAACAAAATAAAATTCTTAAAAAAATAAACTAGAAATGAAAATATTATTAGTTTTTTTGAAATTTAACAAAACCTTTTACTTTTTTTCAATAAACATATTTTTACAATATTAATAGTGTACATAAACATGTACTTTCAGTTTCAATGGTTTTATTTCTCATAAATTTTTAATAAAATTGCTTAGAATGCTATATACATAATCATGTACAAGGGATCTAAAAGGGTTAAAACGTTGCACCAACACACAATTATATTTCACATTGACACATGTCGGTCTTATATCTCAAGTAATTGATTTCTTTAACTTAAGTTCTATTTTATTGGTTATGTTTATTAAAAGTATATACATTGATGACATATGAATAATAATGTATATAATAAATAATTATTTTAAAATAAATGAAATCAACAATAATTATAAAATAATATTATTACAAATTAATTTTATTGCGTGTTAGAATTTTTAAGATACAACTGTCTGTGTTTACATCTATGGTTAGTTTGTTGAATTGCATTTTGAGTAGTTGCCAAAATACAACAAAATTTAAAAAATTTAAAACCGTCTTTGCTGAACTGCACCTTACGACCATACTGACCACCTTGATTTCCTGTATTGTAGTGAAAACAGCTACTTTGGCGTCATTTCTATTTTTACATATAGTTTGATAATTAATTTTTTTTTTATCAGTACGTTCACAAAGGATTAAACTATATTTTCCCAAAATATTTTAGTGAAATTATATTTGCAAAAAGCATTAAAATAGATTTAAAAGCAAGTAAAATTTATTTTAATATTTCGATTTATTTTTCGGTTATTTCCAATTATCATTTGACTAAAATATTCTGACCAAATATAATTTAATCTTTTCTGAATGTACTAGTAAAATAATAATAATAAATAAATATTTCCAATTACTTCAGTTAGCTATCTGACGCCTTTTTTTTGCGTTTTATGCATAGTAGCGACTTATCAGCCGCTATATGACCCTTTATTTAACATTTATAACATTTACTCTTTTTAGCTATTACACTCCATGTTCTGCATCTCATTAGCCTAATGTATATGCTTCCTTCTCTTATTAGTTTTTCTGCTGTCTCTATGTTTGTTCTAATTATAGCCGTTTGTATATTTTCCTCATATATATAATTGTGCTCTTTTTGTTCTTTAAGCAGTTCCTCCCCGTTTATTTTCGGGCTTATACCTTTTATTATAATTAACTATCTTGTGGAATTAATATTTGCTTTTCTTCTATTTTTTTTTTCTGTCTCTGACCCTTTTGTTACTAATAACAACTTTCTTTTTCTTGTTTCTCTTATCTCTTTAAAGATCGTTTTTTTTTAATCTGAGTTTTTGGCAATGTCTTTAAAGCTTGATTGCGTTGTTTTTCAAGGTAGCCTTTTTCATGTTTGGTTGTCTCTTTGTTATGTTTGAGTTTATTTAAAAACCCAAAGGTACCATGGATGTCTTTGCTCGGGCAACATTTGTCACCGGCATTTCTTTTATGAAGGTGGCGGAGACGTCCAAGAGCGTTTTTGCAAATTAATTATTATGTTTGTTGTAGGCTCCAACACAGAAAGCTGCTAACACACTCACCTAAAGTTCTTTGTACTCACCCTCTTATTTAGAGCGTTACTACCGCAATTGCCTCACACAAAGTGCGGTTTTTGGGAAAACTTTGTGGTGTTTCTAAAGTACGAAGTATGGGAGCCGTTAGCACAGAATGCAATGCCATGGGTATAGAGACAACAGAGACTTGCTTTGCAATGATGGTGTGTGCCAAATATTTTATCTATAAGATGAATACGCGTTGTACACAAATTTTCAGCCGGAGAACGCTTTTGCCGTAGTACCGTTTTGATGCTCTACTGGAATCAAAGTAGATCGAACTGTCGGACGGAGTTACGGTTGTTAAGTTGTGCTTTTTTCTTCAGAAGCATAAAGTTAACACACGTAAATTTAACCTTATGTCTATGGGTATACTATATCCAACTATCTGACTTTATTCCCGAATAACTTTAGTCTATAGATACTATATCTACAACTGTTGTGCGTCTTCAACTTCACAACCTTGCACCAGTTGAACACTAACTTATGCCAATACACCTTCTAGACTGGAGAAAATCTTAACAACTTTGACATAGTATTTATGAAATTTCTATGTGGAAAATCATGTTTTCCGTACAATATTAATCAAAACAAAGTGACAAAGTGTCAGCATACACACAATGCTGGTCAGATTTGCAGCTGCATCTCATACATACTACATTAGAAAGCTAAAAATATAAATAGCAAAACATCAAAAAAGTAAAATCATTCAAATATCTCGAATATATTTGGTGTACAAACAACAACAAAAATTTACGATGACAAAATAAATTCAATATTTTCTTTTTTTACGCTATTAAATGGTTGTATATTCATTAAACTAGTTGTAATAATATATTAATTAATAAAAATAACATATTATGAAACAAAATTAATTAAAAACAATGAATAAAAAATAAGTTGATACAAAAAACATAAAATCCGTGTGTTTGCAAAAATATGAAATAGTTCATACATAGTTTTAATCTCTGTGTAAGCATTATCATTTTTAATAGATCTATGCATTAATAACTGTAATTTTAAAAAACAAATTATTGTATAAACAAAACTTTTAAATTGTTGAAATATAGAAATATGGGCAATTCTATTTCAAACTGACTAGAGCAGTGGGGAGCGGTGCATTAAGAAACTTGCTTTAGTATTTTTATTAGTTTCTATAACTTATTAGTAGTTTTTGATCGGTTTATAAAAATATTAAATTCTTAAAAAAAATTCTACAATTTTTTTTAGTTTTTTTGTTGTTTTTTAACTTAATCGCATGTTTTGATTAAAAACCGCAATTTTAACTAAAAAAAAAAAATTGCTAATGAAATCAATCAAAAAATTTCCGTAGAATCCAAATCTATACCCTGTCTATAAGCCGCAAAAGCCGTAAAGTTATGTTTTTGTTCTCAGTGGGCTGGGCAAAAAAGAAAATTTAAAAAAAAATAAATTTAACCGCCTAAGTTGATGTATTTTGATGTAAATTAATTAGAAAATATAAGTTTGTTTTGTGTATTTGAGTTTTAAAGATCTAAAACTCGAAAAAACTGCAAAAATAGTCCTATTTTTTAACCTTAACTCTTACAAATGCACATTTAGCAGTTTTCAGAGGAACTATACATCAAATATTATTAAAAAAATAAATTTTGCAAACAAATTTACATGGCAAATAGTCAGTGTCTTGCTTATCTGGCGTAGATAAACCCATCTAGAAAAAAAAAATTGTTCAACATTTACTTTTATTTAATTTTTTTTTAAAGATTAATTGAATTATATTTTTTTAAACCTTATTCTAAAGTTTTACAAAGACAGTTGTTGCTTGAACCAATTTTAGGCCATTTTACTCTTTCTTTCTTTTCTATGGACGATGAGTACAACACTAACTATTTTATATGTAAAATTGTCCCAAGAATTCAAATTGTTAATAATATTTGGTGTATTGTTCCTCTGAGCGCGGCTAATCGAGCATGTGTAAAAGTTTATGTTGAAGAATATGCCTACTTTGCAGAATTTTTGAGTTTTAGACCTTTAAAACTAAAATACTCAGAACAAATTTATATTTTCTATTTATTTTACATCAAAATACGTCAATTATGTGTATGTGTGTAAATATAAACAGGATGTATGGACAAAAAAACGTACGACTAAATAACTCCGTCATTTTTAACCGGTTTATATAATTCAAAAACTATTTAAAATGGTTTACTGAAGTTTTGACTAAAATCGACATAGGGCGACAGCGCTTTTTTGGGACCTGAAAATTACAAGTTTTGAAGATCGCGAAAATATGTGCAACATCTTATATCAAAATAGTAGTGTATACATATTGATTCTCTAAGTCTTGTGTGATCACATTAAAAAGAAATTAAACACGAAGAAATCTAGACCTTGTGGAACAAATTTTGTTAAGATTTGACAAAGTTAGAACGGTTTAAAGAAAGCAAAGTTTTGCGATTCTGCTAAATTTACGGTTTTTTTTTTAATAATGTTTGAAGCTTAATATATCAAATTGACTGCTACAATATTAAACATAATATTATAAGTATTAAAGTACATGTAATAAGAAATAATTTGAGCTACTGTGGACCTTTTTACTTTTTTCCAGAAGCCCAAAAATTGAGATACAAAATAAGCTAAAAAAGACGTTTAATTGTGAAATTTCTGACCTTCAAATGTGTGTCATTTTAAACAGGCAATATTCTATGGTCCAAAATGTTGGAAATCTATTTTTTTCATCTATATTTTGATCCCTGAAAATTTGAGCAAAATCAAAAAGGTCGACTTTTTCAAATTAGTCGAAAAGTAATAGAATTACCCATATATATATATATATATATATATATATATATATATATATATATATATATATTTATATATATATAAATTATAAATTAAATTGATTCTAACATTTTTTTTTCCAAATTTTGTGTGCACCCTCAGAAAGTGATATTTATGCAAAAAAAGTAATCCATGCCAAATTTCATCTTTGAATTTTTAAAATTGATATACTTAATAAGTATCATAGCTTCCAGATCTGAGTCAGATGCATACCCTGGGTTTCCAAGAAAGCAATTGAGTACTTGCTAATTAAGTTTTACATAAAATGTTAGATCAATATACTCTGTTTAATTTTTTTAATTAACTAATTTTTATTATATTTTAAATTTTGAACATAAAATTAGATTTGTAATTTATTTTTATAAGAATTTGAGGCTCTGGTCTATATTTTTTTTTATTTGGAAAACCATTAAAAGGTGTTGTACAATTTTTTTTCATTTTGTCAAATTTGTTACATTCTAATAATGTTTTTTTAAGTAAGGTAATGGGTTTACTTTTAAAACTTCGAATACAGTGTGACAAATGTTGTTTTCATTCTTAAGGGCTGAAATTTGGCATGGGCTACTTTTTTTTGCATAAACATCACTTTCTGAAGGTGCTCTCAAAAAAAAAAATTTAAAAAAATTATTTTAGAACCAGTCCAATATATATATATATATATATATATATATATATATATATATATATATATGGGTAATTCCATTACTTTTCGACCAAACTTCAAAACTGAGTATCTCCAAACTGGCTCAAAATTAAATATGTGATAGTAGGTACCAAAAAAACATATTTCCCAAATTTTCAACTTTTTAAGTCATGATCTTAATTTTTGAGAGTCACATTTTTTTGCTAATTTTCAACATTTTTTTTCTCAGCGTAGAAACATTGGAAAAAGCTCTGCAAGGTCTGATTCTTTTTGTAATTTCTTGTACTTTAACTTGTTTTTTTTTAATGTAGCCATTTTTTATTTCCTTTAGCGTAAGCCGTTGTAAAAATAGCCTAAAATTATAAAACCAGCCCCACATTAAAAATGCCATAACAAAGTCAAATTTTAATCAAATTAGGTCTAATTTAGCTTAATTTGTTTGTTTTGAATTGCTGTTTTAAATTTTGCATAGTTTTTTCTGATCATTAATTTTTTTTGCTGAAATTTTCAGTAAACTTTCCTCATATATGCCTAAAACATCTCTTACAATTTGGTTCTTGGGAATAAAAATGGGCTCAAGCTACAGAACATTCAAAATTTGTAAAAAACAACGTTCTATACGTTAATAACCTGGTAGTAATTTTTACTTACGTTTTCATTTTTGCAAAAAAACTACATTTTATCGCATTGTTTTAAACATATCATAGATTAAAAATGTGTTTCAATAGAAAATATATATTTTTATTTATATAGATATATTATTATCTTTATTATAGTACCTGTAAGACAAATACATAATTTTTGCTAAAATTATATCATGGTTGCCTTAATTCTAAATTTCATGAAAAAGCAGGCCAAAAAATACACAGGGTGTTTCCTAACTGTAAGTAAAAAATAAAACCCAAAGTCCTTTTTTTAATTACATACAGAAAATCTAAATATCTGTTTTGTCTATTTCGCTTCGTTTTTGAGATAATTGAAAAATACACATTATTAAAAAAAAAACATTTGTAACAATAGTAATAACAAACAGAACAATATTACATATTTTAATAAGTGGACTTATGATGTCTGAGGTTGATTGCCAAGAGCTACTTGTAACTCTTCCGTTTCAGATATCCAACAATAATCATCAAACTAGACAATCTCCATTATTTAGAGAATCTATACATTGGACCAACTATGGACTCAATAATCTATTGGCAGAATGTGTAGAATTGCAAATAGCTTTTCTAATAACATAGATTTGTTTTGCGTTTTTAAATGTACATTATATGTGTTTATTTTCTATTTTTTATGTCCATTGTCTAGTTTGAAATATTACACATTGTTTGTATTATTCACCATTATTTATGTGCAGGATGATATAGATGTAAATGGTTTTTTTATATGCCGTTAGTAAAGAATTAGTTTTCAAAATGACTACCATAAGCGTTGATGCAAGCTTGTTTTTTTAGCAAAAAAAAACAAACAAACAGCATTATTTTAACAATTGTGCGTTGTTGCAAGCTTTTGATACTTGTCAAAATTGTTTTATTTGGTTCGGTTAGTAAAATTTGTAAAAAATGCTGTTTAACAACGGAGAATACACATATCATTTTTTTATAATCTCAATTTCTTGAAAATCAGATGGAAAATTTGTTGGATAACAATGTCCCTCTTGCCTAACGTAACAAAGTGTAGTACCAGTACGTTGGAGCACCGCCCCCCTATGTTGTGCAATATGTAGTTCAGTGGCTTAACAATAATCTTAAGGATAGATGAATTAGTAGAAATCTAGTAAACTGACCTGCAAGATCTTCTGATCTAAATCTATTGAACGTTTAGGTGACACATGAAATAATTAATTTATGGAAAGCCAATAATCAACGTGGAGCAGCTACAATAGAAAATTGCAAATGCTGCATTGCAAATTCAACACATAACAGGTTTTGAAACAGTTTATTATTCTTTTTTAGTGTGTTCTCAAGCTTGCATCAACGCTTATGGCAGTCATTTTGAGAACTTATTAAAAATGTTCTGTTTGTTGATACCATTGTTATAAATAATCTTTTTTTACTTAAAATTTTTTAAATAAAAAGTTTTCTAAATAATGTGTATTTTTAAATTACCTCGAAAACAAAGCGAGATAGAGAAAAAAGATATTTAGATTTTCTGTTTGAAATTTTTTGCCTGCAGTTAGGAAACTCCCTGTGTATTTTTTTGGCAAGCTTTATCATAAAATTTAGAATTAAAGCGTCCATGATATGATTTTAGCAAAAATTATGTGTTTGTCTTACAAGTACAATAAAAATAAATATAAAAATATACCTATACTTATAAAAATATACATTTTTTATTAAAAACTCATTTTTAATTTAAGATATGTTCAAACCAATGCAATAATATGTAGTTTTTTTCAAAAATAAAAGCGTAAGTAAAAATTATTACCAGGTTATTAACGTATAAAACGTTGTTTTTTACAAATTTTGAAGGTTTTGTAGCTTGGGCCCATTTCCATTCCCAAGAACCTGTTAGAGATGTTTTAGGCATATATGAGGAAAGTTTACTGAAAATTTTAGCAAAAAAAATTTAGGTAGAAAATAGTTACAACGGTTTCAATGTATACAAAAATGAGCATTTTTGGCCAAATTACTAATCTTTGAAAAGTGGTATCTTACGATTTACTTTTTCGATCGGAAAAAACTTTGCAAAATTTAAAAGAACAATTCAAAACAAACAAATTAAGCTAAACTAGACCTAATTTGATTAAAATTTGACTATGTTACGGCATTTTTAATGTGGGGCTGGTTTTAAAATTTTAGGCTATTTTCACAACGGCCTACGCTAAAGAAAATAAAAAATTGCTTTATTAAAAAAAAAAACAAGTTAAAGTACAAGAAATTGCAAAAAGAATCAGACCTTGCTGAGTTTTTTCCAATCTTTCTACGTTGAGAAAAAAAATGTTGAAAATTAGCAAAAAAATGTGATTTTTAGGCGTTTTTCTGAACTTTGAGAGACTCCCAAAAATCAAGATCATGACTTAAAAAGTTGAAAATTTGGGAAATATGTTTTTTTAGTACCTACTATCACATATTTAATTTTGAGCCAGTTTGGAGATACTCAGTTTTTAAGTTTGGTCGAAAAGTTATGGAATTACCCATATATATTATTAGGTCTATTCTAACCTACAATTCAATTTAGTCAGTTTGCAAATTGTTTAAACTATGCACTCAAATAAATTACTAAGTATCAAAGATTGCCTAAGGATGACAAATATTTGTTTGTGTGCACAGTTTGTACGGTTTGCAAACTGTCCAAGCCTTAGGTTGGATCAGACATAATATGTTCATTTAAATTGTAATGATATTTTTATATTTAAGATTGATACGTTAATGAATTGAAATAAATAATAATAATATTTAAATTGTTTTTTTTTATTTATTATATTTGTATCTATTAAAAAAAATAGTTAATGCTTTTTTTTGTTTTTCAGTGTTACGGATCCCTGTTTATTGAAGGAATTATACCGATGATAAGTGACAAAACATTAATGATAATATATTTTCTCTACGTATCTTTTGATTGTTTTAATATATTTTTAGTTTTAGAATTATTTCTGTTTATTCTTTATTATTTTGGACGTTATTTTATCGGGCCAGATGTAATTCGTCTCGTTCTGAATTTGATTAGATTTGTTGTATAAAAACATAATCATTATTAGAGTGCGGATAAAAAGCATTTATTTTTTTAAAATAATAATTTAAATTATTAAAAATTAAAAAAAAAACTTTACGTGGTAAATTTTTAGATGGTATATAACAAACAATACTCTTAATTTGATGCATACTCTTTCAATCTTAAATAATTTAAGTAAATGTATAAAATTTATTTTATTATTACTACACAAACTGTTATAGAAGTTATTGTATCTCAAACCTACACATTATTATTGTAATTTAAATGCACCTTGTAAACATTCTAGACAGCAACACCTGCATTATTATCATGTTATTTTTAATTTTTTATGCTTCTAGTGTTCACTATAAATTATCATTTTTAACACATATTATATCAATATGTTTTTTCTATCTATTGTAGTAATTATGTATGTAACTTTACTTTAATTAAATAAATTGTAATTGTAAAAACAATCAAGAAAGTTAATTGGCGCGGAATTTCCCAGAAAGTGTTAAAACTAGTTTAATTTATTTGTTTTAACGATTAACGCAAAGAATCAATTTGATTTCAATTCTAAATGAACTTTCCAAATATTGAGAAGCCCGAAGATACTAGTAGTGTAAGTACATTAAGATTTTTTGAGGTTTCAACTGAGTGTTAAGGCAAAAGTGTTAAATTTAGATTTATAATTTTCTCAAACTAATCAATCACTTGCAAGAAATAATAACCTAACTGATAATACTAGCATCAATTGAAACCCAAATCTCTAAATATAATCCACAAGTTTAAAAAAGATATTAAACTCATTTTGCGATTTATTGATATAAGTAAAAAAATTGATAAATAAATTTTAAAATATAAGAAATCCCGACCATTTCTAGAATGAATATTTAATGTTATCAATTTTAAGTAAAATAAAAAGTTAATAAATGCAGCAATTAATATATTGTTAAGTGTTATATCCAATTGACAAAATTTAACTACTGTTTAAGCATTTTCTTTAGAAATAACGCATTACGGGTACTCTTGCATGGTTTAAAAAATCTATTGGTCCCCATAGTTTTAATTAAAATAAAGTTACAAAAATTCATTTTTTTTATAGTCCAATATTGTTCTTTTTTTTAAGACATAGGGAGGTGTTAACCTAGTTTGAGGTAAGCTGATTTTAGCCTCGCGGAATTCATATAGTTTGCTGTGGCAACACATGATGTTCCCAGCCCATCTCTTCCTATATCCTATTTTTTTGTCTTACTACTTACACTAACATCCGTCTTTCCTTTCTCTCATTTTGGCGTTATTTAGTCTAGATATTTGGATTAAGTATTTTTTTTTTTTTTTAATTTATTAACTTCTTCCTCGTCGAATCTTTTTTTATTGAGTGTATTTCTTTTGATATGTTAAATAATGTAAATAAATATAGTTACTTTAGTAAAATGTATACTACTACTAGAAATACAATATTTTATTTAATCCTAATCAACAGATTATGGACGCATTAGAATTAGTTTAATTAGTAGATGCGTAATAAATTAAGATAACCTAAGAATAAGGTTATACGAAGCCGCAAAGTAAAATAAATAAAGTACGTGAGTTACAATTAAAAACATTACATAAATCTGGACAAAATGTCAAAAATCAGTAATGAATAAAATCAAGTTGCAAAATTAAAGGATCGTGACAGCTATAAATTATGGAAGTTTGAGATAGATATTATTCTGGAAGGTCATGGTTTACTCCAAATAGCAAACGGTGAGTCTGAAATTACACCTGACACTGCAACAAATGCACGTGAAGAATGGAATAAAAAAGACGCAAAGACTCAATACATTAGAGTATTGACGATCTCAAAAACATGTCTGACACATATATTAAATTCTGCAACAAGCAATGACATGTATAAAAAAATTAAAAATATTTATGAAGGACAAGAAGAACAAGAAGAACAACGTAAGTGTATTTTAATGCAAGAGTTCTTTAATCATAAATATAAGAAAGAAGCTGGTATGGCAACATTCTAAAGCAAAATAAATAATATGGCTTTCAAATTTCAAGGATTAAACGCAGCAATAAGTTCTGAAATGCTTATTTCAAAAATTTTGTCAAGCTTGCTTGATTAATTTAAACATTTTGTAAGTGCATAGGAGTTAACACCTCAAGGTAATAATACATTGGAAAATCTAATGACCAGACTGCTCAGCAAAAAATTCAGAACAAAAAATAAAGAAAAAGACAATAAAACAGAGGCGTTCAATGCTACAAACAGCAAAAATGTTTTAAATGTAACAAAAAAAAGGACATTTGGCAGCAAAATGCAAAATTAAAAATCTTCCATCAAGATGCAACATCTGTAAGAAGAACAACCACGCAGAAAAAGATTGTTACTATCGAAAGAAAAGTGAAAACAAGTTAGCAAACAAAAATGAGGTAATATTTTTTGTCAAAACAAATAAAAATGATTGGATTAGCTAAAAAATGAAACACAATGTGCACAGAAGCAATAGGAAAAGTGATGACTAGGCAATGTAACCTGAAAAACGTGATTTATGCTCCAAAATTAAGTAAAAATCTTCTATCAGTAAGTGCAATAACCAAAATTAGAGGTGAAATTAAATTCACTAAAAAGAAGGTTAAGAAATACAAAAATAACATAAAGGTGTTAAAAAGAAAAAAGGAAAATGGCCTTTACAGCATAAATTTCAACAGTGAATAACAAGAAACAGCTTTAACAACGACATCGGAAAAATTAAAAATACTGTGGCATCGAAGAATGAGTTATTTAAGCAAAGAAAACCTGTTAAATTAAGAAACTTATTTACTGGTTTAACTTTAGACAAGAAACAAATCAATTTTTTGGATGAGATATGCGAATGTTGTGTACAAGCAAAACAGGTACGACTTCCGTTTAAAACAGAGCAAACAAGAGCAACTAGACCAATAGAAATAATACATTTAGACGTGTGTGGCCTAATAAATCCTATAACGTAGGATGGAAACAAATATTTCATCACCTTTCTTGATGACTTCATTCATCACTGCATGGCATTCCTGTTAAAAAGTTGTAATCAAGCCAAAGATGCTATAAAAGAATACATAAATATAGTCGACGTAAAATGGAATCTGCACAAATTTAGATGTGACAATGATGGCAAATACAATTTTAAAGAAATTAAGGCATGGTCCAAACAAAGAGGAATGATTTTGGACTCTACAGTGTGTCATACCTCTCAACTCAATGATAAAGCAGAACGATTGAACAAAACCTGTTAGAAAAGCTAGAACATTAATTTTGGATAGAAACCTACAGAAAGAAAAGTGAGAAGAAGCTGTAAGGACAGCAACTATTCTAACAAATAGAAGTTTTTTATAAACTGTTGATACAACTCCACATGAAAAATAAACAAGCAAAAAACTTGATCTTTTCAGAGTAAGAGTATTTAGAAGTGACGCCTTTGCCAAAGTGCTAGACACATTAAATAACTAAATGATTGAAGTAAGAAATTAGTATAAAGATGTAATATTTAATAAGAACATTTGAAAAAAATGGACAACTGTAATAGAAGAATTAGAAGGGTTAGAAGAGTCCAAAAACAAAATAAAAACCAAAAAACAAAATCCGACAGAAAAAAACAAAAGAAATAAAAAGCAAAAGAAGAAATAGAAACAAAAAAGATAAACCAAGAAAAAAGAAAGAATCAAGAAAACAATAACAAACCACGAAGGGCAACAAGAGGTAAAACACAAAAAAAAATATGACAACTTCTCTATTTTAACTTTTGAAGAGGCAATCAAAAGTTCCGAAAAGAATGAATGGATGACAGCTATCGAAGAGAAAAAAGAAATACTTCAAAAAAACAAAGTTTTGATAAAAGTTGACAAAACTGAAGCAGAAGGCAAGAAAATATTTAGTAACATATGGATCTTAAAAGTGAAAAATGATAGAAGATACAAGGCAAGACTGGTGGTTAGAGAATGCGAACAGGAACATAAAATTGACTACAACAAGATATTCAGTCCCGTGGTAAATAGTGTTTCACTGAGAATACTATTTGCACTAGCTGCAGCTAAAAATCATAAAATCTTAGGATTTGATGTAAAGACAAAATACAGCATTTCTCTACGGAGACCTACATGACGTAACCTACATGCAAATGCTAACAGGATTTGATAACCAGAACAAGATATGTAAGTTGCAAAAACCCCTATATAGACTTAAGCAAGCTCCAATGCTATGGAATAAAACCTTCAACAATTTCCTGAAACGCAACGGACTACAACAGATATCATGCAAACAGTGTGTCTATAAAAGCAAAAACGATGAAATAATATTAGCTATAAATGTGGATAATAGAATCATAATTGGAAGTGATCAAAACAAAGTCGATAAACTAATAATAAATCTGACACGAGAATTCAAAGTAACAGTGTATACTGAACTTAAAACCTTTAGGGATAGAGATTAAAAAATGTGCAGATGGACTCAAACTAAAACAAACTGAATCTGCAAAATAAGTGCTGAACAAAAAATTTCAAATAACCGAAGCCAAAACAGTAACAACCCCCATAAAAGCAAAACGTCACGAAGAAAAGATGGAAATACAAAAATGTGCATTTTCGTATAAAAAAGCAATAGAAAGCCTCTTATATATTTTTACTAAAATCAGACCAGATTTTAGTTACTCTGTAAGTTCTTGCAGTCGTTTTGTAGAAAACCCAACTTTATCAAACGTAACTGACCTAAAAAGATGCCTAAAATATTAAAAAAAAAAACAATATATACAGTAACATTGAGTATAAGATAAAATGACATGAATATCCTAAATGCATCCTTCTCCTTATCTCTGCAATTTCGTTTGGTATCGTAGTCTCTGTAAATGTTCTTCTTTTTTCTTCTGTTTCTTGGTATGCACAATTGTCATATCCTTTCTTATTTTTTTCTTTTTGATCTTTTTCTCTGTTTTCTTGTTTCCATTTAGCTTCTCTCATCTCTTTCCTTTCTCTTCTATGGCTTTTAGTTTGTGTGTTTGTTTCCATTGTTTGTTTTTCTATATTCTTCTATTGTCAAACTCTTCAATTTTTTTTTTTGTACACTTGTTGCAAAGTTTTTTAACGCCCTACATTTATTTTCATCTTTTAAGCATTTGTTAATGATTGTTCTTTTATCCACTTTGCTTTCTAGTATATATTCTAGTTTTTTTCTATCTTCCTCCCACGCCTCGCATTCTACTAGAGTGTGTTCTGCGTTATCGTGTGTTTCTTCCTGACAAAATGTACACCTTTCTTCTTCATTTATTTTTTTAATTTTTTGCAAGAATTTTCCAAATGCTCCGTGCCCGGTCAGTATTTGTGTTGTATAATAACACGTCTCGGGTTTCTTCTCTACCCATTCTTTTATGTCTGGGATTAATTCTCTCGTCCATTTCCCCTTTTCTCCTGTATCCCATTTTCTCTGCCATCTTTCCATAGTCTTCTCTCTTGCTCTTATCTTTGCTTCTTTTTTACTCGTTCCTTCTTTTACAAGTTTTTTTATTTCTATTCTTTCCTCCACCATCATATCCGCGGGAGGTGTTGCCGCAATTACCTCTACTGCCTCTTGTGACACTGTTCTGTAAGCTCTACAAATCCTTAGCGAGCTTGCTCTTGTGGCTCCTCTTACTTCCTTTCTGTTTTTCTTTGTTTTCATGGCTTCTCCCCATGTTTCTGCGGCGTACAGCAATTTGCTTCTTGCTGCCGTTGCTATTAGCCTTCTGCTTTCTTCTCCTGGACCTCCGTTGTTTGGCATAAGTCTACCAAGCTTTCTCTCAATTTCCTTTGTTCCAATGACCGCTTCCTTAACCTGTTCATTCCATCCCTTTGCTTCGAGTGTCACTCCAAGGTATTTGATTTTTTTCCCTATGGTTATCTCTTGATCTCCCACCTGTATCTTACCTGTTCCTCTATTATTCCTCTTAGTCGATAGCCATGCCGCCTCAGTTTTTTGTGTTGCTAGTTTTAAGCTCTTACTTCTCATCCATATTTGTATCATATCAATTGCCAGCTCTAATCTTCCTTTTAGTACTTCTATTTCTACGTCTCTACCTACTACTGCTATGTCGTCCGCAAATGCTGTTATTGACACGCCTTCCGGCATCTTCATTCAAAGTAACTCGTTATAGACAAGATTCCACAGTTTTGGTCCCAGTGCTGAGCACTGCGGTACCCCTCTAGTAAGTTTGAATCTTCCATTTTTGGTCACTAGATTTCTGTACTGTAAGTAGCTCCATATAATCTTGATTGTTTTTCTGTTCAGTTCTTTCTTCTTTGCCGTCTCTATGATTGCTGCCCATGATACGCTATTAAACGCGTTCTGTATGTCCAACGCTATTATTACACAGTGTTGCCTTTTCCTCTGCGTTCCGCTGTTTGCTTCTTTTCCTATTGCTTTCACTTTTTCAATAGCTCCTAAGGTTGTTTTTCCTTTGGTAAATCCGTATTGTTCTTTTTCCCATCCTCCTTTTTCTTCTATTTCTTGTTCTATTCTCCGTACAATAACTTTTTCCATTATTTTAGCCAGTGTGTTGATTAAACATATTGGTCTGTATGATGTTGCTTTTCCTGCTTCTTTTTTTTTCTCAATCAGTACCAGAGTGGCTTCTTTCCAACATCCTGGGAAAGTTCCTTCTTTTAGACACCTGTTGATTATTTGAGTTATTTCTATCTCGTTTCCGTCTAATGCTGCTTTAACAATCTCTGTTGTTATTTCGTCCGGACCTGGTGCTTTGTTGTTAGGCAATTCTTTTATGATCTCTTTGATCTCTTCCACTGTTGCCATAACTGTTGCTTCTTCTTCTTTTGTTTCTGGTTCTTCTACTGGTTCTCCCTTGGGAAATAGTTTTTTAATTATGACCTCTTCTTCTTCGTCTTCTTTTAAGCAGATTCCTTTTGTTCTTCCACCCAATTTGTCCATCACTATTTTGTACGGTTTTCCCCAAGGATCCCCATCTATAGATTCTATCATTTCTTTCTAGCATCTTTTTCTGCTATCCCTAATTGCCTTTTTAAAAAAATTTCTGTCGTTTTTTAGTTTCTCTTCTATTTCCTCTGTGTTCTCTCCTCTTCTTCTCAGCCTTTTGATTTTCCTTGCTGTTTGTATTGTGTTTTTCCTGCATTCTTTTATTTCCTCACACCACCAGTATGGTCCTTTTCGTCCGCCCTCCTTGTACCTAGGAATTGCTTCCTCCGCCGCTTTTCTCAGTTTTTCTGAGTACCTCTCGCATCTTTTCTCAATATTTTCGTTTTCTGTCACTTTTTCTGTTTCCATGCCTCTCTTTATCTTTTCTTTGTCCATTCTTCTTACGTTCCATTTCCTGTTTTCCTTTCACCTTTGAATTGTATTGTATATGTTTGTGTAGACTCAGTGATTCTTTTTTAGTCACGGTTCATTCATTTATTATTTTTGCCATTTCCCACGTTGCTATGGTGATGTCAATATGCGATTTTGAGCTTCCTCTTACAAACGTCGGTTTGTCTCCATTGTTGCAGATTGTAAGATTTAACCCTGCTATCATCTCCTCTAAGATTTTTCCTCTTAAATCGTTCTTGTAGCCTCCCCATCTCGGTGATTTTGCGTTGAAATCTCCTCCTACAATAATTTTTTTGTTTTTCTGTTTTCTTAAACTTCTTTCTAATTCTTCTATCCACTCTCGATAGTATTCCAGACCGCAGTTTGGGCTGATATAACAGCTGTATACTATCATGCTTTGTACTTCTGCCCACACTATTCCTTCTTTTGGTGTTCCCCATCTTTCCACCTTGTCCCTACACTTCCCCCTAGCTAAAATTGCTGCATCTGTTCCTTTGTCTCTTATCCACTAACCATTTAGTTTGTTTTTATTAGGTTCACTCACTAGCACTAGGTCTATTTCCTCTCTCTCCGCAGTTGCTATTAGTAAATCGTGAGCCTCTCTTCCCCTCCCTATGTTTATTTGTATAAACTTATACATTATGTGATACTATTTTTCCTCCTGTTCTCTCCAGTTATCTGGGTTGTTGTCCTCCATATTCTTCTTTGTTTTCCTCATTTCTTTTTTTTTTGTAGCTGGACATCTTTTCTCTCCCGTTCTGTGTCCTAATACTTTGCATTCAATGCAGTATTCTTTGTTTCTGCATTCGGCAACCTGATGTCCCTCCTTTCCGCATTTTATACATAGCGAAGACCTGTCTTCCCCATTGCATTCTGCCGCTACATGTCCTTTCCTCCAGCATTTATAACATTTTCTTTCATTTGCTTTAACTTTCTCTACTCTGCATCTTATGAGTCCTATGTTTATTCTTCCTTCTCCTATTATCTGTTCTGCTATTTTTTTGTCCATTTTGACTATAGCGGTTTGTATTTCTCTATAACCTTTCTTTATAGAAATTATTGTACTTCCTTCTGTGTTCACTTTGTTCATAATTTCTTCCAGTATTTCTTCTCTCTTAATTTCCGGGCTAATATCTTTGATTATCACCAGTTCTGTAGTTTTGTTGCTGGCTTTTCGTACATTGCAGCCTTCCATTTCATTTTTAAGTTTTTCTATCTCTTTCTCCGTCTCATTACCCTTTGTAATTAGTAAAAACTCCCCTTTTTTTGTTTCTCTTACCTCCTTGAACGTAGATCCTTTTATCTGGGTTTTTGCCTGTCTCAGCAAATCTGCATATGTGACACCTTGTTTGCTCACTACTATAGCACCTGTTTCCGTACCTGTTTTTTTTTTCTCTATGTGTCTCCGCTACCTGTCCCTGTGTTGGCACGCACAGTCTTATTTTTGTGTTAGTTCTTCTTCCTGCTATTTCCATAATTTTTTTTGCATCTCTTGCCGTAATTCCCGTTGGTATTGGTATATTTATTTCTTCAATACTTAATGTTTTTGTTTTGATAAGCATTTTTTCGATAGCTATTAGTATCTTCTTATTCCCTGCCATTTCGATTTTCTGCTTAATGATGTGTACTTTTCCCACATTTTTTCCGCTTTGATTTTTAACTATTTCTATATATGGCGTTTCATCTTCTCCTTTTTCCTCCATTAGTTCAGGGTATTTTATTTTTGCTTGTTGTAAGATACCACCTTCTTTGCCTATTTCATCTTTATTTATTAAAAGTCCTGTATCCGATTCATTTCCCATTATTGGTTTTTTTTTTCCACATTTACATATTTATAGTCTGTATCTCTCCATTCTTTATTTATAATATTTTTTATATCCTCTTTATTAGCCACTTTTAATATCTCCTCGTCCGAGATGAAATGGTTTTTACGGTTTTCTTCCCTATTATCTCCAGTTTCCATTGTCTGTGTCGACATTTCTATACCTATTTTTGTTTTATTTTCATTCTCCTGTTCTTTTTTTTGGATTTCTTCAAATTCCATTCTCTCCATATTTGTTTCTAGTTGATTCGCCACCTTTTTAATTTCCAGTTTAGTGGTTGTACACTCACTGGTTAAGTTTTTTAACTCTCTAATTAGTTTCCCCATTATTTGGATTGTTGTGGGGTTATTTGCTCTCTTCGCCTCGTTGTTACCTCCTGGCGAATCTATTTCTCTCCCTCTTTTTTGTTTCGTTTGACCTACTTCTTTATCTTTATTTTTATCCGGCGGTGTTCTTTGCAACATCCCGCTTTTTAAAAATGCATCCATCTTATTACGTTTTTTTGACCCTTGGCCTAGTTTCACTTTTAATTAATATCAAATTGCTGTTTCCGCGTTTATGTTTTATTATGTAACACTAGACGTGTCGCGCGTCACGACACGAGTGTGTTTTAAAACACGACCGCACCATTATTTTTTTTTGTGTGTCCAGTTTTACACTTTTTTGAACTTTCACAATAAACTTTTCACCTTTCCACTGTTTGTTCTAATTCACAGAATTTTTAATTTTTTAAATAACGTAGATTATTCACCATTATTTAAATCGTCTTTATGCACATTCGCGAGAGCTTCCGTTCTCCGTCGGACATTGACCGCGACTAAGATTGCAACTTATTGTGACGTTATCAAGCACAAAAACAGAATTCATTGCAGCAGCAGAATGTACAAAGAAACTTCTATACTAAAAAGAATTAGTGACCAAATTAATAACTGTACAAGTAAAACTGAATCTACAAATTGACAACCAGAGTGCAAATACATAATTAAATAAGGAGTTATAAACAAACGCAGCAAACACATAAATGTACGCTATAATGTTTAGTTTGAAAATGTTTAACTTCAAGAATGTTTGTGAAAATTTATTTTTTGTTAAGAGAAATTTACATTAAAAGGGAGTGTTAAATAATGTGAACAAATCTAGTTACTTTAGTAAAATGTAACTGTATGTTGTAAAATAAAAACAACAAGTAGTCGGTGTAAAAGCACGGTAGAAACACGTCAGTACATTTTTAACAAAAAAAGTGTGTCTATTATCAATTATAAATTAAACAATTTTGGATATAACTAAGTCGGCTTAGATCGACCTATTTTGACGTCAGGAGTCTGTCGTCAAACGTTGTACACGTATTTTCCGGACACCCTGTATATATATATATACATATATATATATATTTCTACTTAATTATATAATATACTACAAATACGGTGTTTTATTTATTCCCAATCAACATGATAGTCTTAGATTTGCCAGTTTTACATCTAGTAAGATTCTAAAATTTTTGTTTGGAGTTAGTTTTTTCTGTCTCTTAGTACCGTATACAAATTGTTTAGTCAATTTATTCAGTTTGCATTTTTTTGGCAGTTTTTATTTTCTCTTTATCTCTGCAATTTCAGTTAGTACTAATTTTTCAGTAAATAGTTGGCAACCAACTTGTTAAATTTTACTGCAAAATTGTTTATCCGACATTTAAATTATAAATCCAGCTTTTAAAAGTGTAAATTTGGCCTTAAAAATTTGTGTTTGGTCAAATTAAATTAAATGCAGCATTCAAAAATAAAAATCCGGCCATCGATTTGATAAATTCTACTGCCAACGCATTCAAATCATAAATACTGAAAACTTAGCTTTTAAAACTGTAAATACTGTCTTTAAAGTGTTAAACTTTACTGTCAAACTGTTAATTTGGTCTTTGAATTATATAAAATATAAATGCAGTTTTTAAAATTTAATTCCGGTAACAAACGTATTAAATATTACTGGCAAAGTGATAATCCGCCCTCTAAGTTATAACTCTAGCATTTTCTAAACTTGGCTTTTAGAACTAGGAATTCAAATAACAGATATTGGTTTTAATTTAAAAAAAACTTACAGTACGCTAATTTATTATTAAAGAAAAAGTATTTGTAGCTTTAAAAGTGTAAAATTTCACTGCCAACCTCTATATCCGGCTTCTAAATTAACAATTCGATTTTTAAAATTGTAAATTTTTTTTAGAAAGTGTTAAGTTATTGCCAAACTAATAATACAATCTTTAAATTATAAATCCGTCTTTGAAAGTTTAAATCCGGTCTTTAAAGTGTTAAATGTATCTGGTAAACATTAAATTTGGCTTTTAAATTATAAATCTGCTAACTAATATGTTAAACTATACCGATAAACTGTTACTCCGGTTTTTAAATTATAAATCTGGTTTTTCAAGTATCCGGTTTATAAAAGTATAAATGAGGTCTTTAAAAACAAAAGCTTTGCCAACAACGTGGGTAATCAACTGCTAAACTGATAATCCGGTTTTTAAAGTGTTGTGTTTTGTTAATTATAATTAAAACAGCATTGGACAGTGTTTTTTGCCTGTCTTTGCCATGTTTGTTCCAATTGACTAATTTTTAATATTAATTAGGATTACCATCTATATTAGCTATTTTAATTAAAAAAATCATATAAAATCAAAAATAATAAAATCTGTTCAGAAAATATTAAAATGTTTTCAAAAAGAATCTGAACAAAAACGATCGTAAAGTGTAAAATTCTAATTATAAAATGTTAAAAATAACAAAATTTTGTCTTTAAACATTAAAATATTGTCAAAAAGCACTAAAATCCGGTCATAAAAAGTGTAAAATTCTATTTATAAACTTAAAAAAAAAACTTCTTTAAACATAAAAATATTGTTAGGAAGTAATAATGCGCTCATAAACTTTTAATAGGTGCAAGATTCTATTACTAAAAAGTGAAAAATTACAAATTAATTTCCTAAAAACGACAATAAATTATTAAAAAGAGCAAATACAAGATTCTATTCATAAAATGTTAAAAACATCAAAACCTGTTAAAAAGTGCAAAATTTTATTCAAAAAGTTACAAAGTCCGACCGTATAGTATTAAAATATTGTCAGAAAGCATTAAAATCTGACTCTTAACTGTTAAAATGTTCAAAAATTTATTCATAAATTGTCAAATTTAGCAAAATTTGACCATAAACCGTCAAAACATGCTTTTTTTAAACGCAAAATCTAGCCAAGAAGTACCAACATATTGTTAAAAAAATTCATAATTTGTCATACAAAATTTTGTTCTAATGTCAGAAATAGCAAAATTTTCAATAAATTGTTAAAAAAGCAATTTTTTTTTATAAATTAATTAAAATACTAATATTTGGTCATATTCTGTTAAAAAGTGCAAAATTTTATCCATTAAATGTCAATAATAGCAAAATCCGGCTATAAAATCTTAACAAGTGCTAAATTTTATTCACGGGAAGTTAATAATAGCAAAACTTAACCATAAAGTATCAAAATCTGCTGAGAACTGCAAATTTCTATTCTTAAAATGTCCAAACTATCAACATCCGGTTATAATCTGTTGAGATGTGCAAAAATCTATTCATTAAATGTTAAAATTTGGCCATGAAATATCAGAAAATAATCAGAAAGCATCAAAATTAAAAAAAAAAATTATGAATTGTCAAATAAAGCAAAATAACATTTAAAAAACACAACATTTTATTCATAAAATGTAAAAAATAGCAAAATCCGGCCAGATTCTGTTGAAAAGTGCAAAACTTTTTTCAAAAAATGTTCAAAATAGAAATATTTGACAAAAGTATCAAAACATTGTAAAAAAAAAACCGGCAATAAAAAGTTAAAAAGTGCAAAATTCTATTTATGAAACAAAAAATATTGGAATTATCTATACACACATTTAGGGGTTGTACCATAAGAGTGTGTGTGTGATAGAAAATTAAATTATTTTTAATTAAATTGAAATGAGTGGGTTTAAGTACATATCAGCGGAACCTTTAAATTTTTTCCACTCTTTAATTTGTTTTTAATATTAAAGACATAATTTGACTTAAAACAATTGAAATTTGCTTATAAAGTTATAATTTTTAAAATCCGGCTGAAAGAACAAAATTTGTCAAAAACGAATTAAAAGTAACTACCTTATTGGTCGGCACTTAATAAAAGAGTCCATCAAATGGCGCTTACAAAAGTGCAAAGAATGGCGGCGCTCATGATAACGGGAGCCATGAGAACGACGCCTACAAAAGCCTTGAAAACAATCCTAGATATAGCCCCGGTCGATCTAATGTGCAAGCAACTTGCCATTACCACAGCACTCAGACTAAAGTCGGTGCAAATGTAGACATCGGATTATCGTGGTCACACCGGAATAATCAATAAATTTAAAAAGGTGCCCAAAAACATAGACCGCTGTCTAGCAACACCTGCTTTTGGCAATAAATTCTTATACCACATACCCTCTAAAGAGAAGTAGATGAAGAAGAAAAAGATACCAGCAGGACACCCGCAGGTATATACAGCCGGCTCACGGAAGGAGAACAAAATGGGCTGCGGAGTTTTTTCCAACGACCTCAACCTCAGAATTAGCCTACGCCTGCCAGACTACTGCAACATATTACAGACGGAGGTAACCGCCATAAAAGAGGCAGCAGAGTGGCTGATGGTAAATGGGAACCCTGGTGAACAGATCTACATTTACACCGTTAGCCAAGCTGCTCTCAGAGCAATTACTAGCGTGTGCACTAACTCAACAGTGGTCTCTGACTGTTGAAGAAAGCTGAACAAGCTGGCAGCACACACAAACTTAAAACTTATATGGGTACCAAGCCACACCGAGATCCTAGGTAACACAAAAGCGGATGAGCTTGCAAAGAATGGCACAAGCCTGCACTCAACCAAAGTATTACAGGATATTGGTATTCCATTTGCCTCGTGCAAGGAGACCATAGCCAAAATAACCTCGAACCTAGCAAAGCAAAGTTGGAGGGATGAAGACACCTGCAAGGTAACCAGGCAAGTATGGCTTCACCAAAACAGGAAAAAAGCACCAACATTGTCTCTCTAAAAAGAAACGATATCAGACTGGCAATAGGAGTCATTACGGGACACTGTCCCATTGGCAAGTACGCTGAGAGACTGGGTACAGCAAAGCGAGACTACTGCAGAGGCTGCCTGGACAAGGAGGAAGAAGAGAGTGTTCCGCATTACTTATGCCAATGCCCTTCTCTGTCCGCAACACGATTGCTCTTTTTAGGTCAACCTTTTTGATGAATTTTCTGACCTCGCATCACTAGATGTGCAGACTCTCATGAGGTTCATTCATGGCTCGAAATGTTTGACAAAATCCTCTGAGGAGGTTTGTACTTTTAAGTACTGTGGTAACACAACAGGCCCATCTGAGGTCTATGTAAGCGTTAGCTGCCACTTAAACCTATGTACCTAACTACCTTATTGGTAAAAATTTAATATAATCTTTAAAATCCGGCCGTTGAAAACAAAATCCGGTTTAAGAAAGATAAATTTTAAACATTTAGTAATTAAATCCGGCCAAAAACTATAATAATCTGCTTTATATTTGCAAAATATAACGTTTTGCCCAAAAAAAATTAAATTTTGTCATAAAATTTCAAAATCCGGCAAAAAACATAAAAAAACCTGTTTAAAACTAGCAACATTTATCATACAAATAAAAATCTAGTCATAAAATACATAACCCGGCCCAAAAGAACTAAAATCCGTTTATAAAGTAATTAAGTCCGGCCAAAACAATAGTAATCAAATTAAAATTATAAAATACAAATATAATTTTAAAAATTTTGCTATGAAATATCAAAATATTGTTAGAAAATACTAAAATACATTGAAAATGCAAAATTCTACTCATAAAATAACAAAATATAAAAATTGGAATATAAATTATTAAAAAATGCAAAATTCTATTCTTGAAATGTAAAAAAAGCAAAATCGAGCTATAAGTTGTTAAAAAGTAAAATGTTCTTTTTATACAAAGTGAAAGCAATTAATCCGATCAAAATATAGTCAGAAAACATTAAAATTTTACCATCAAGGGTTAAAAATGCAAAATTCTTTTCTTGGAATATCAAAAACAGCAAAATTCAGATATTAATTATCAAAATATTGTTAAAAAGCACCAAAATCCTGTCATAAACTGTTAAAAATTGCAAAATTCTATTTATAAAAATTAAAAAATAGTTTAGCCACAAAGTATAAAAGTATAGTCAGGAAGCACTAAAACCTGGTTATAAACGGTTGGAAAATGCAAAATTCTAACTATAAAATGAATTATCAAAATTCAGCCATAAACTGTTTAAAGTGCAAAAAATATATTGTCAAAAAGTACCAATTATAACCATAAACTGTTCAATAATGACAAAATTTTGTAATAAAATATTATTTTTTTTTTAAGATTCAATCTCCGGCAAAAAAACAGTTAAAAAGTGCAAAATTCACATTCACATTTTAGATTAAGATTTTTTTTAGTTTGTCGTCTTTCATTGGTTATATATTTAAGATTTGGTAATTTTTGACATGTTAGATTAAATAAATTATTTTTAACAAATTATATGTACTTGTTAAACTACTCCTGTATTTGTTGTAAATAGTGCGACTTAGTGGTATAAAAATTACGGCTATTGACGGTTTTTTTGAAAAATTGCAAAAGTTTTACTTGAAAAAGATAGAAACAAAATTGACGACTTAAAATTTTCAAATGACTTAAGTTTTAAAATTAATTTTTCTTCCTCCTGCAAAAAAATTCACAAAAATCTAATGTGTCAGATAGATCTGGCGTTTTTTTAGTTTAAACAGATTTTAATTTTTTTTTAAATAACGACATAAAAGATGCTGGTATGAAACTAAAAAACATCATTATTTTAGATTACGCCATTTATATAATACTTTTGCAAATTATAATTTAGAACATATTCCCCAATATTGATAAATTTAAAATCATTCACAACTGCTTCAATAACAAAAAAATAAATTTGTTAGAAGCTCTTGAAATTAGTAATTTAAAAAGTATTCTTTTTATATTGTTTGAAGTATTTTATTATTCTTTATCTTTTTTGCGGAATGTATTTTGTCTTCATTACTTTTAAGTAAAGACCGCCATTTATTAATCCTTTTTCTACCTGCTTAATCTGTTTTTTTTGTATTATTGTATGTAATTCCTAATTATTGTAATCATAATAATTTCAATGTAATAATAATAGTTTATTTAGTTTATTTACGGAAAAATCCTTTTGTTACAATATTACAAAAATAAGTAAAACAAACAATAACATTAGTACTTAAAAATAAACATATAACAAATATAAAATATTTATGATACACATAAAGAAAAGAAGAAAAACAATCTATATCAAAATGATTCAATATATATGTTAAAATTAATACGCGAACAATGATATCGAAAAGAAGTTGTAGATAAAACAAATAAATCAAAGCGATTGTGATCCTTCAAAACATTACATTCCCTCATTAATCTTGACAATGGACTGTGAAATCCATAATTTGTCCTATGTAACTTAACTTTAAACAAGTTAGTATTACGGGTAAGTTTAATTTGGTTAAAGTTGAAATCAAATTGTAGTTTTCTACCTCTCCGTACATTCAATGTTTTACTGTCGTATATATGCTATTTAATTTTTTTTTATATTCATACTTGTTTGTATCACCGTCTGATGATGGTCTTATAACAGGTTGAAATATGATTGTGATATAGTACATAGTAAATGTGTTTTATTTATCTTAAGAAATAAATAAAGTACAACAAAACCATAAAACTAAAATAAAAAGTATAAAGAAAACTACAGCAAACAATCTGGTCGGTTATACAAAGTTTAAATGTGATTATAGGGTCCATCGTTAAAACAACATGATTAACTATTAAGCTATATGAAATGTTCGTAAAGCATTTTTGCAATACGTATCATATAAAACTTAGTAATCTATAGTTAAATAAAGTAATTTCCTTTGTAAAACAAAGCTCATTTTACCTGAGTTATTTAATTAATTTATTGTTTTGTTTTTAACAAAAATGGTTTGCTTATAAACGTCGCCAAATATACAAAATAATAATAAATAGCTCTCAACAAACATAAATTTGTGTATAATAAGTAACTTCTTTGTTGCTTTTCTGTTTAATAAATAAAATACCATAAAACTTTATTTTGTTTTTCCAGATCTAAACTAACATATAATGAATACACAATCTTACATAATTCTACCAAATTATAATAAATAGTTTATGTATATAAATTTTTTTTATTAGTAACTCAGTAACTCAGTCACTTGAACAAGCAAGTCTAATTTAGAGATAAAATGATAAAAATCATACGCTGATACCTAGAAGTGCGCAGGATATCGTCGCAACAACCAATCTATAATATACATATTTCCAATAATTACATTTTCAGCGTGATGCAAACAGCCTGCAATCATGCTCTCTCAGTGATGTTTGACAAGTGCACCGCTGCACCAGAAGTTAAATTTCAACCAGTGCAACAGGTTTTCATATAAAACGTAAGCTACATATTATAAATTTTATTATATTAACAATAATTTAATTAGTTTTATATTATTTAACTATTTGAAGGGATTAATAGATAAAATGTTTTTTTTTACTTTCTTATTAGGCAATTCATTATCAATAAAGTCAATTGAAAACTTGAGTGAAAGTTTAACATTTTAATAATCTACGTAATTTTTTATCCGTCTAATCAGTCTTTATCCACAAATCTTTTTAAAGCTTTATCAGCCTATTTTGAACATATTTTAACATTGCTGTTAAAATCTTTTTTTACCCAATCAGGTACTAAGTTATTTAAAGTTTAAAAAGTTAATTAATTTCGTTGTAAAAAGTGTTCAGAATACGGCTTTTAACCACTATAAAGAAATGCCCGGCGCCTTCACCGTGACATTTTAAAATTATATACTCATTTTTTTATAATAACTTTCAATTTTTATATTTTAAAATGCAAGTTTTAAAGCCAAATCAAATTGTTAAAATAGTAGCGTAATAACAGTTTTCAATGATTTGTTTTACTAAACATTAAGCTAATTTTAAATGAAATAGTATAATATTATATAATTAAAATTGCTTTAAAATTTATTTATAAAGGGTAAATTTGATTAAATTCACAAAATGTTTTGATATATAATATTATCTACAACTAAAAATATGAAAAAGATAAATAATTCTAAAATCTCGACTTCAGTGAATTTATTCTGATTAACACTACTATGTAACAACTTTTTCTAAGTATTCAATTTAAACTGATTCAAGCAAGGCTGTCGCGTTTTATTAAAGCGCACACGGTAGCCTAACAAATTGAACAGCTGAAAATGTATTTAAGTTAAACATTTAGTATAAATAAAATTTACAAACCTGAAAACATAGTATCACAGATTTTATGCTATAGACATATTTTTATGTGAATTGTTTTTCTGCAACTTTTGATAAATTTTGTCTAACAAATGGGTTTGTAATTGGTTTTTTAAATAAATTTTTTGTAATAAAAAAATTTTAATTATTTAAATTTATTTTAAATGCTCAATATTTGAAGAATTCAAGTAATGTGTGATATTAAAAGAATTTCACGCATTAATTTCAAGTAAAATATTGTATGCGTAATGGTTAATTTTCATATTTTTGTGCAATATGTAAATAAATAAATTTTTTATGCGTTATGTTTTAATAAATTATATGCGGCAATCTATCAAAAAATGTTTACCAAATTTATCTTTGCGTTTCAAAGTTAATTTATAAAAAGAAAGCGTAATATTATTTGCAAAGATTATAATAGATTATACTTTTATAATTATTTTTTACCTAAAATTACCTGTTGGAATGTGTTTTACATATTCCATTACAATTACATGTTTTCTTATAAAATGCTTATTAAGAGATAATGTTAGGGCTCTTTTTTTAAGATAAAAATTTATGATTTAAATAAAATAAATTTTTAGTAATATTGATTTTATATAATAATAAGTTGTTAAATATTTTCTATTTCTTTGATATTAGTTTTTTTTAACACATAATTATATAATATAAAAATCAAGATGATTAAAACTAGAAAATATAGTAATAGGGTCCATATACTAATTATGTTTGTTATATATATATATATATATATATATATATATATATATATATATAAGTATATATATATATATATATATATTGGTTTTAAACTTTGATTTAAAATGTTTTCTTTTTGTTTTATCTTCATTTTGATATCTGCAGATTCTTGTAAATTGATTATATTAAATCCTATGTTAGAGAGTTGAATTGCTTTTCTTGTTGTAAATTATTTATTTAAGACAATTCTAATATAGGTAATTAGATCGGGTTAAATTTTAATTTATTAAGTTTATAGGTTTTTTAACTTTAACAAGTGTGATCCTGATAAAAATGTTTTTTTTTTATTGTTTCTGCATAATACAGTTAATAGTCTAGTTTTATTGAATTTTATGCACTTCAATTACAATTATTTTACAATTGGTTTTAGTTGATTGATGGTTAATTAGTTTTTACATCTTATTTTTAAACACTTTTGATCTATGTACGAATATTTAAAGTTGGTAAATGCAAGGTTAAACCATACCTTGCACTTAGCGTTAAATTTATATAAAATTTGAATGTTTTATTATTAGAAATAGATGTATATTATAATAATGATATATTTCTGATTCGACAAAAAGTAAATTTAGTATAAAGGTTTTTACTAATTGCTTTAAATAGCTTTTTATTTCAATTATTTTTTTTATATCTAGCAAATGATTAGAATTAATTTCTAAATGTAATTAGTTAGATAGTTTTAAATGAATTCTGAATTAAGTTTTGCTAACAAGATAGCAATTTCAATTTTATCAAATATATCATAAATTGATTGGTACATTACAGTGATTTGATTAATTACGTATGAATTCTATAGAGTTTATAATCTAGTGTTTCAAAAAGATTTATTTTTTTGATCGTATTTTCAATTTGTAATATCTTTAATTGTAAGATTAATTCATTATGGAAAATATATACTATTAATTTTTTGAATTTAATTATTGTGCTTTCCAAGAAAGTCATGTGGTTTAACATACTCATTTTTAATTTATTTTGGCTAGAGTTTCATATTCTTTGGCATCATTATTGTTTAAATTTCTTGTAATACATTTAATCATTGTACTTATGGGGTTTAATAAACCTTTTTTTATTTCTTTTAAAGAATTTCTTGAACTGATCAAGTTGATTAACAAATTTTTTTCTCTAATGTAAATATAGGTTTTAATAAATTTGTGAATTGTTGTCAATATCTAGTACTGTTATAGATATTTTTTTATAAGAAACCAAAATTTTTTTAAAACACTGTTTTATGTTTTAAGTCGTAGATTTGTATAACTGTCATGTAATTTGAAAATTTTTTTGCTGTATTATAATTTGTATGGTAGGAGTCAAGGATTCTAATTTAAATCATGTAACGTCGCATTTTTGAGAAGATAATTCATATGCACCTGAAACAACAAATTTTGTTTTATTTACATTTATTATTTTTTTTGCCTTTGTTTTTGGGTTTGTGATTTCAGTTTTTTGTTAAAAATGGTTCTAAGAATTTTGAATTTAAAAGATCTATTACTTCTCCTACGTCTTGTATTCTTGTAGCTATTACACACAAGACAAGAAATGTTAAATGTCACTTAGACACTTAGACAATTTCAAAAAAATGATATAGTGTTTCTCTCAATACTAAAGGTTGATCAAATGGTTTTTTATTATATTTTGTTTCTTGATAAATAGCACAATTGGTAATATATTTGGTTATGTCAGCTTTAAAAGATTTCCAATAATAAATTTTTTTGTTTCATCAATTCCGCAATGATTAGTTTTTTTTTTTTTTTTAGTTTATATTTTAATATTAGTTTTTGTTCTATTTTAAAAACATTTTTAATTAGTTTTGAACATTTGATTAGTTTCAAATTTTGAAAATGTGCTTCTTGGAATAATAGTTGTAAATTATTAAATAGAAAAAGATCTTTATAGAGTAATTCCACGATTGCTCGGACAATCGTCTCTACATTGACATCTCTAATTTTATTTAAATTTTGTATACATGTTTGAGGTACCAAAATATGACAATTCCTAAATTTTTAGAAATCTAGATGCAATACATGCGGCCATTTTAATTTTTTAGAAATATTTTGTCTTCTTTCAGTTTTTGTGCTGTAAATAAGCAAAAAATAGTCAAAAATCATATTCAAAAGGGTGTATTTTATAAAAAAAAATTTGTAGAACATGATCCCGCTATTGGTTTTCCAAATTTTGCAAAAAAATAGGAAAATTACTATTTTATCGAAAATTCGATATATTTGATTCCTTTACACCTGGAGACTTGAAATTTAAATATGATACTATTTTTTGATTATTTACAGCACAAAAACTGAAAAAAGACAAAATATTCTTAAAAAAATAAATTGGCCGCCATTTACACTGCATTGCACGTACAAATTGTGTTTTTACCTAAGGATCCATTAGTTAAAAATTTGTCAATTATGTTATTGTATCATCAGGGTTATTGATTATAGATTCTGTTTCTAAAGCATTGAGTGAGATTGTAGAAAGAGCACCTGTGTTAATATTTTGTATTTATTTTTTGTACTTATTTTTGTTATCATATTTTCCAAGTTTTAAATTCTTTCTCATTAGTTTGAAGTTTGATTTCTTTAGGTTAAAAAGCTAAACAAGTGGTTTGTGGTCAATATAAATTTTAAATTTTTTACCATAAAGGTACGATCAAAAATATTTTTGCATGACTTTTCAACTGTTGAATATCGTTGTTCAGTTTTATTAAGAGTACGTGAAGCAAATGCAATTGGATTATCTTTATCTTCTTGTAATAGAAGGGAGCCTAGGGCAACGTTTAAAGCATCAGTTGTCAAAATAAAAATTTTGTTAAAATTAGAATATTTTATTTATTCTTTACAGTGATTGAATAATTGTATAATTTTTTTAAATGTTTTATTAAAATTATGTAATTTAGGTTTGTGTTTTCGGAACTGGATAATTTCTGATTGCAGTTTTTTTTTAATAGGTTTTTACTCCATCTTTTGTAATTTAATGGCCCAAGTAAACAACTTTTTTTTGCAAAAACTTCAATTTGTTTAATTGTATCTTAAAATTTACTTTACGTCTGATTTTTTCAAAAATTAATTTTAGTAATAATAATAATAATAATTTATTTGGTGTTTCTTAAACATAAAGTTTATACACAAGTCATGTAAAATACAAAGAAGACATAGTTAAAATGATACATGCAATACAATAAAAAACATATACAATTTAAATTTTACAATCAGTACATAAAACTTAAAATTGAGATTAATTCTCATGCAGATGGAAAATCTATTAATTTATTTTTAAACTCATTAATAGTGTAGAAGGCATTTTCATATAAAAACACTTTTAATTTTTTTTTAAACTGAGTGATGTCGAGCGAACGTATATAAACTGGCAGGCTATTATATAAAGAGATACCAATGTGGTAAAGAAATTTTTCATAAAACGCATGATAGTGCTTCTTCATATAAATTAAGTTGTGTTGTCGAGTGACCCTGTTGTGAAACTCACCAACAATTATTAAATTGTTTTTGCTCGAATGAACAAAATTTAAGATTTTGTATAAATATATTGCAAGAACGGTTAAAATTTTGTTAGTTACAAATAATGTTTTGCAAGATTAAGTTGGTTTAAGATTAAAAATTAAACGAAGTATTCTTTTTTGAAGAATAAAAATTCTTGAGGACGTTGTACTCACACAGTCAATATTTATAATATCAAATGCTTTAGATAGATCAAAGAATATACTGTACACGTATATTTTTTGATCTAACTCATCATTTATATGCTGTATAAATGCCAAAGTTGCAATTTCAGTTAAAATTTTTTCGCAAAATCCATGTTGTTCTGCACACAAATTGTTGGTGAGTGCACAATATTTATTTAATTGTTGACCAATCACTTTTTCGAATATTTTAGAAAAACAACTGAGTACCGATATTGGTCTATAGTTTGCAATATTTGCTGAATCACCTTTTTTTTAATATAGGTGTAATGTGACCTAATTTCAAAGTAGATGGAAAAACTCCTTGGTAAATTGATTGATTTATCAGTTTACATAAAATAGGGGATAATAACAGTTGACATTCCTTAATTAGTTTTGTAAGTATAAGATCAGGTCCGGAACAAGTATTCTTTAGTTTTCCAATTATATTACGTATATCGCTCTCATTTACAGGAAAGAAAAACATTGTTTGGGGATTATTGCTTGATACAGTGCAGTTTGCATCAGTAATAATACTACTTCGTATTTTTTCTACAGAATCAATAAAATATTGACCAAAAGCATTTGCTATGTCATTGTTATTTGTAAAAAAACTGCCGTTATAATTGATATGATGAAAAGGGAATTTTCTTACATAGTTTTGTACTTGTGTTGACTGTTTTTTGCTTTAGCAGACACGAAACATTCATACGCCATATAAAGGTAGTATAAAAATTATCAAATAAGTCACAGATATTGGAATGGCAATACTCATCTGAGTTTACAAGACATAAATAATGTTTATTAAATAAAAATTTAAATTCATTAACTGCAGCTGGACTTAAATCTCTATTGTTTATTATTATACCCTTGTCAATTTTGCAAACAGTCATGCATAATTTAATTTCACAGTCTTGAGCGTGATGATCTGAAAAGCCTGGATGAAAATTGTTTTTGTTTAAAATAGACTCTATAGAATTGGTTAAAAGATAGTCAATAGATGTAGAAGTAATGCGGTCCTGATTGTGAAGTTTTACAACTCTTGTTGGTTCATTAATTAAAGAATGTAAACCGTGTGAAGTCAGTATATCACATAGTAACTTATAATCCAAAGAATTATTTTTATCTATATTATTGTTCCCACAAATATAAATATTTTTATAATAGCCATACAGTTTATCTAAAAGAATATTTAGTTGAAAAAGAAATATATTAATGCAACTCGACGGTGTTCTATAGATTATTATAAAACAAGCATGCTTATCTATTCTTACGCCGCAACATTCAAAACAAGATTCAATATTTAGTGTCTTAATAAAGTAAATTATTTGGAATTTATAAGCAATTTCTTTTTTAATATAAATTAAAACACCGCCACGAGTGATAACTTCTCTGCAAAAGGAATCAGCCAGCTGATATCCTTGAATAAATAAATTTTCCATCTGCATGAGATTACACCAATGCTCACAAAAACAAAGAATATGATACGCATTATTATTACCATTAAATTCAATAAAATTTATTTTATTTTTTAACGATTGAACATTTAAATGTAACAAATTAAAATTAATTACATTATCTAAAATAATTTGATTTGCAGCTAGATTATGTATAGGTTGTCCACTTACTTTGGATCCGCTGCTTTCCTTGGAAATAAAAAAACGATTGACACCTACTCCAAGTGGCCAAGTTTCAGGGTTTAGAATTATTTCATCATATATCATCGGGGCAGCAATTTTGAATGATGCATAAATTTCAGGTTTTAAAAGTTCACATTTGACATCAACTAGTTTTTTGTTACTTAAGTAAGATATTAATTCTTCCTTGCTGGTTGTAGGTTCAAATCTGCAAACATGATAGTGGTTGTATTTTATAGCACCTTTAATTGTGGCATTTGTGGAAGTGCCATATGTTAACTTTCTTTCATTTAAATTAGATGATTTATATTTTTTTTTGTTATATTTAGTTTGTGTTTGCCATTTGCCATTGTGTATTTTACTAACTGCAGGTTGTGATGACTCCTGTTGTTTAAAACTTTTATCCTTCTGATCATGATGTTGAATTTCATTGTCCTTGATTTTAACAATTTCATTTCTATCCATTCGATTAATTTTTGTCGACTCGAAGTATTTTTTTGGTTCAACGGAAAGTTTTTCCTTGCATTCTTTCTGTCTCGTGTCAACGTTATAATTATTTACTTGATTTTCTAGAGTCTTATTACGATCTTGAAGTTCTTTCACAGATGTTTTTAAATCATTAACAGTTTTAATTAAGTTTTTTATTTTGCTATCAACAACACTTTTTATGATATCTCTGAACTCGTCACTTTATACAAAAATAATGTCCTCACTAGACGATCTAAACTCTCTACCCATAATGAGAAGAAGAATTAGTTGTTTAAGAAAAATTAAAATTTTATATTTGAATACTGTGTACTGTTTATAAGGCACATCCGCTTCGCATGGCGACTCGGACGCGAATTGCAAGTGCTCTTGTAATGATGAGAAAATGATGATTGTTTTGATATCCACGTAATACATTGTTCATGACGCGTTGAAGCGTCGAGGGGCATTTTTAGGCAATTTTTTAGGCCAAAAAACATACGTGTAATGTCCTGTGGCTGTAAAAAAAATTGTTTGAATTTATTTAAATTTGATGCAAACCATTCGTTAGGTCTAAAGTAGTGAAATACTGAACTCTAGCAAGTTTATCTAATATGTCGTTATATTTGGCAACAATTTTTTTTTTTTTGATAATTGACAACTATTCTCAATTTTCTTGTTTTTGAACTGTTTAATTTTTTTGGCACAATCTATATGGGACTATTCCAAAGAGATTTGGAATTTTGAATAATGTCATTTTCTAACGTTTTATTAGTTTGTGTTTTTACTTTCTGTTTATGTACTTCCGGATAACGATAGTTTTTAGTATAGATTGGAGTTTTGTCTTGTAAATTAAAGCTGTGTTTAATTTAATTTGTGAAAATAAGAGGAATATTTTTGCAAAAGATTATATCTATATTTATTACATAATTTTGTAGTTTGGTATAATATAGTAATAGGGTCCACACACAAATTCTGTTTATATATATATTGGTTTCAAACTTTGATTTAAAATGTATTTTTGTTGTATCATCTTTAGATTCTTGTAGATTGATTGTATTCAAGTCCAATGTAAGAGAGTTGAATTGCTTTTTTGTTTTAAATGATTCATTATAGGTAATTAGATCAAGTTGAATTTTAATTTATTATGTTTAAGGGTTTGTAACGTCAAATGATTTATTTTAACATTACATCCAATATTTATCTTCAATAAGTGTGATCCTGATATAGATGTTTTTTCTTCATTGTTTTTGCATGGTACATTAATAACGTCTGGTTTTATTAAATGATCCATTGCATCAGAAAGTTTTATAACTTCAATTTTACGCACTTCAATTACTCAACTATTTTACAATTGGTTTTAGTTGATTAATGGTTAATTAGTTTTTATTTTGCAGTAACTTTTACTTTTTATTTTTACGCATTTTTGATCTATATACGAATATTTAAGGTTGCTAAGTGCAAGGTATGGTTTAAATGGTAAATTTATATAACATTTGAATGTTTTATTATTAAAAATAGGTACGAGATGTAATTTATAATATTGATATATTTTTGATTCGATAAGAGGTAATTCTAGTATAAATGTTATTACTAATTGCTTTGAATAGCTCTTTATTTCAATTATTTTTCTATATTTAACAAATTATCAGAATTAATTTCTAAAAGTTTTTAAATAATTTTTGAATTTATTTATTTCTGTTAATATTTCTAATGAATTAAGTTTTGCTAACAATATGGCAATTTTAATTTTATTAAATATATTATAAACTGATTGGTATATTACAGTGATTTGATTAATTATTACTGTATGAATTCCATAAAGTTCATAATCTAGTGTTTGAAAAAGATTTATCTTTTTGATTGTATTTTCAATTTGTAATATCTTTAATTGTAGGATTAATTCAATAAAATTTGATTATTGTGCTTTCTAAGAAAGTCATGTAGTTTAACATACTATTTCTTAATTTATCTTGGCTATTCTGTAATTAAATGATTTAGGTTTCATATTGTTCGGAACCATTATTGTCTAAATTTCTTGTAATACATTTAATTATTGTATCTATGGGGTTTAATAGACCTTTTTTTATTTTTTATTGAAGAATTTCTTGAACTGATCTAGTTGATTATCAACACATTTCTCTAATGTAAATAAAAACTTTAATAAATTTGTAAATTTTTGTAAATATTTAATATTAGTATAGATATTTTTTGTAAAAAATCTCGATTTCTTTTAATCAATTTATTTTGAGTTTTAAATTGTAGATTTGTGTCATGTGATTTAAAACATTTTTTGCTGTATCTAATTTGTATGGTAGGTGTCCAGGATTTTTATTTAAATTATGTAACGTCTCATCTTTTGAGAAAATGATCCAGATGCACCTGAAACAATAGGTTTTGTTTTATTTATATGAATTATTTTTTTAATCTTTTTTTTGGGTTCGTAATTTCAATTGTATTATTTTCATAGATTTTTGTTATTAAATATGGTTCTAAGAAGTTTAGATTTAAAATATCTTTTACTTCTCCCACCTTTCGTGTTCTTGTAGTTATTACGTACAAGACAAGAAATGTTAAATATCATTTATACATCAAAGAATTTTTTAACAATAATTTTATTTATAACTAATGCTAACCAAATTTAAATTGTGGGCAGGTAGCTTCTTTTACTATAGCCCACTCATCCACCCAAGTGTTAGTTGCCAAAGAATTTGTTGTTTTTCCCACCTCTTGTGTTCTTGTAAGTATTACGTACAAAACAAGGAGTGTTACTCTAGTATTTAATATGTGATTGCAAGCATATATTGAATAAGCTTGTGCAGAAAGACACATATGATCTCTCAAATCTGCATGTCCTAAAATTAGTTCATCTAGGGTATAATTAATATTTAAATGAAATTGAATGAATTAAATTGGTTATTGTTGCTATAAAGTTTTTTTAGAATTCTTAGGTGTTAAATTAAACTATTCAAAAGTGAAATCGTATGACTTTATAAAAGAGGTTTTAGGTTTTTATTTTTAAATTCTAATTCATTGTCACTTGTTATTTGATTTGGTATTTCCTTACAAGCAATTGTGTTTCCGTCTTAGGGCAAAGTTGAAGCAAATTTAAAAAAATTATCTATCAGTGTTATAAATTTTTGTTTCTGTACTACAAGGGTATATACATAAACAATTTTAAAATGATAAGATGGTGTTTCTGTCAATACTAAAAATTGATGAAATAGTTTTCTATTATATTTTATTTGTTGATAAATAGCACAAGTTAGTTTTAAATATTTGATTTGATAGTAATTTTGAAAATGTGATAATAATGCTTCTTGGAATAAAGGTCGTAATTTATTGAATAGAAAATTAATGCAATTTACTTTATTAATTATTAAAAACTTTTTACAAAATTTAAAAAATCTGATATTTTTATAGGTAAAATAACTTTAACAATATTATTATTATTATCAAAACTTTTATATTTATAGATTTTATTGAATAGATTTTTGTACAATTATTTGTTGTAGTTTGTTGTTTATAATTTTATCTAACATAGATATGTCATTTAGCATAATCTAGAAATCAATTGCCAATTTTATTCAAATATTTTTTATTGTTCTATGTTCTATGTTTATTTTTGGTTTTTTATTAATATTTTCATTGATTATAGTATGTGTTTTATCAATATTTTGACCTGGGAATTCAGTAGTTAAAGTTAGTTTTGTCAGTTATATCATTGATGTCATTAAGATTATTAATTATAGATTCTGATTCTAAAACATTGAGTAAAATTTTAGAAAGAGCATCTGCGTTAGTATTTTGTTTTTCTTTTTGTTCATAATTTTGTAATCATATTCTCAAAGTTTTAAATTTTTTCTCATTAGTTTGGAGTTTGTTTTTTTTAGGTTGAAGAGCTATACAAGTGGTTTGTGGTCAATATAATTTTTTTACCATAAAGGTACAGTCTAAAATATTTGTGCATGATCAACAATTGCTGGTAATTTCTTTTCAATCGTTAAATATTGTAGTTCAGTTTTGTAAAGAATTTTTTTCTAATTTGGCAATAGTAACCAAATAAACCCAAAAATTATGTAATTTGAATTTGTGCTTTCGGAATTGATTGCAATATTTTTTTGGGGGTTGGTTTTGAAACCATCTTTTGTAATTTAATGGCTAATTAGTTTAATTGTATCTTAAAATTTCCTTGTCTAATTCATTCAAAAATTAATTTTAGTATTTACATGTGGTCTTGTAAAAATGTTGATAATATCATCAAGATATACAAAGCAAATTTTGTTTTGATTCACGTAATACATTGTTTATAACGCGTTGAAATGTCAAGGAGGCATTTTTTAGACAATTGTATACTCGTAATGTTCTGTGGCTGTGGAAAAGCTGTTTGGATTCATTTGAATTTGATAGAAACCATTTGTTAGGTCTAAAATAGTGAAGTTCTGGGCTCTACCAAATTTATCTAATATGTCGTTATATTTGGCAACGGAATATTATTTTTGATAATTAGCGACTATTCTCTATTTTGTTGTTTTTGAAGCGTTTAATTTTTTTGGCACAATCTATGTGGGACTGTTCTAAGAGTAATTAGAATTTTAAATAATGAAATTTTCTAACATTTTATTAATTTGTATTTTTAACTTAACTTGATTCAATTACAGTATTCCTGAAAAAAAAAATTATTGATTATATAAATTATTTTTTTGAATTTCATTTTGAATAAATATTATTTTGATTAAATTGTGATTGTTTTGGTTAAAAGTTAAACAAAACATAATTCATATTACAGTTTTAATTTTAGTAATTTATAGGACAAATATTAGATATAATTACACAATTAGGGTTAACTTTATTTATTGTATTTGAACAATTTTTAAAATTTAAAGTATTTCTTCTTTGTGTACATAAGACATAGCTTGTTCTAAAAACTCTAGCTAGATCTTTAAGTTTTATAATTAAATGCATATGGTAATTTAATTTATTTCTGAATGTTT
This sequence comes from Tachinus rufipes, assembly GCA_963932245.1. Classification (NCBI taxonomy): domain Eukaryota; kingdom Metazoa; phylum Arthropoda; class Insecta; order Coleoptera; family Staphylinidae; genus Tachinus; species Tachinus rufipes. Next base: position 61,916,886 of record OZ010749.1, read on the forward strand.
TTAAAATAAAATTTTTGTACTGTGCAATTTTTAATAGTTTTATATTATTTTCGTCATTTTCTTAATTAATTTTAGAAAATAAAATATTATAAATTTACATTTTTTAGAGGTTGGATTGTTATAATGTCTTAAATAATACAGTCAATTGATCGTTGATCTGAAAAAGGAATCAATAATGATTCTTTCACAAGATGCCAAGTATTTAATTTAATACGTAAGCTAATAATGTCAGCCGCTGACATTATTAGCTTACCTACTACTAATTTACTTAATTTGGTATCAACAAGACAAATATTTATTAAGGTTGCTGGATTGTTACAACCCTAGTGTGCTAACTTTTTACGTTTTTCTTATTGTTGCGTTTGCAATTATGTTCTTTAGTTCTGCCATTTTTTGTTTTGCGTCATTTTCTTTAAAATGTTTTTTACATAAATTTTGCCTATACGTTTCTACTCTCTCTTGTGTTCATACTATTTGTGTTACTATTGTTTTTTTTGTATGCTTCCGTTTATATACACTTCTAGTGGCTAGTAGTCTAACTCTACTTTTTCTTCAACCGTAAATGTGTCTATTTCTTGCCACGCCTTTTCACTTATCATTACGTAATTAATTACCGATTCTCCTTTTGCTCCTATGTAGGTATACCGTCCCTCTTTATCTTTTTCCATATTTTTGTTTAGTATGTCCCACCCATTTTTGTCAATCATTTTCATCATTTTTTTTCCTTCTTTATTTTTTAGTTTGTTTTTTAACTTTCTTTTGCTTTTTTGTCCGTTTTTCATTTTTTCCCTGTTTAGTCCGATCAAAATTTTGTCAAACAATGCTACAACTGTCAAATGATGACAAAAAGTCAAACAGTAACAGATAGTGACTTAACTGACACAACTGTCTACAATAAAACAGTAAATTAAAATTTGGTGCTTAGTAGTACATTGCAGATTTTTGCTTACACGTAGCTTCACTCCTAGTTTAGGTTCTAAATCATTATTGTTTTTACTGAAAAAATTGGAGAATAAAGAGGAGTTTGCCATAAACTACTTTATTTACTTACAATATCATTAACGTTATTTTCATTACAAGATTTTTTTAATAAAGGGTGTTAGATAAACATGCGGCAAAAATTCAAATAGTTATTTCTTGGCTTATTCTTAGAATATTTTGTCCTATGATAATTTTTGAAAAACTTTTTGATTCAAAAATACAGGGTGAACAAAATTTGCAATACATATTTAATATTTGTTGAAATCATTAATGTAAATAAAAGTATTGCGTACGTCAATGAGTGTATCAAATACAAAAAATTAATGAGTTTATCAAGTACAAAAAATTGTTAACGACAACTTAGAATTTTATTTTATTTACTAATGAACAAATGGATTTTATTTGAGTACGTCTCGTCATTGATCATCGCATGTATCGGTCGCAGTTGTTTAAATTGAGTGACGTTTGTCTATTTAACGTATCTTTAATAGCTAGTGAATTTTTTTACCATACATTGCTATACGAACGGCTATGACTAACATGCATTTCATGTACGAACTTGCTGATGGCAGTTCATTACAAGCTAATATCACTGACCAAAAAATCTTTGAAAACATTCATTGACGTTTTCGAGAAACAAGCACATTGTAACGAAATGGAAGATCACGAAGATCAATGACAGTAAGAACGGTACAACTGTAACTAAAAAAAATAATGTATTAGACATGATAGAAAAAGATCGAAGTAATTCTACGCAAAAAACTGCCCAATACTTTGAATGTAAGTCATTGGACAGTTTGAAAAAATCTTAAGGACAATTTGCTGTATCCATACCTTATTTAGCGTGTTCAGGCACTACTACTGACTGATTTTCCTTCACGTATTGCGTTATGTCAATGGCTTTTGCATACATTAGTTGTAATCTCTTAATTCCTGACACATATTCTTTTCACCAATAAAGCCAGTTTCTCAAAAAATGCAATAAGCAATTTTTATGTATGAGCAGATGGAAACCCGCATTAAGTATGTAAAAATCGTTTTCAACATCAGTTCTTCTATCTTTATTGTAGATTCAACAACTTTACATGTACTTTTTAATAATAAACTGTCTCAAATTTTGTTTGTTTGTATATTTAGTTAATAGTTTTATGTAAAAATAAGTGCCTTTATTGCAAATAGTTTATTATCTTATGGTATATATTCTACATGTCAATTTATGACAATTGCTAACAATGATATGAACCGTAAAAATGCACGTTGATATTACAAATTAAAATTGATTTATTAAAATAATTTGCACTAAGTTCAGCTAGTGCTGTCATCTAAATACGTTGTTAGTTAATAATGATTTTAAAAACGTCGGTTGTTTACTGCTTTTATGTTATTAATATTAGAAGCACTTTTATTTTTATCAAGTTTATTAAAAAATCAATTGCAGTATACTTGTTGTCTGTAATCAGTTATAGATATACTTAAATAAAATAATTTAAGAGGCAGAAAAATCTCATTTACTACTACTAACATACATTTTAATATTATTTAGCAGTTAAAAAAAATCTTGCAGTTGCTGCTGCTTGTATAGTAATTTTAAGTTTAATAGAAAACAAATAATAAATTAGTACTTATCTTCAAAGTAAGAAAATATATTCTATAATTTAAAAAAGTATAGATATTAAATATTTTGTAAACGTTAATAGCAGTGGCGCATTATCTTCATGAACAAACTCAGATTCGGTCGCAAATGAAACCAGAGTTTAAAATTGAATACAAATTCTCTAATAACAAGGCAGGATGTTATTACAGTGAAATATCTGCATCAAATAGTAAACATCCGCCATCTATGATTGCAATTTGTTGGTATTAATTAATACCTACGTTCCTTGGATTATAAATAGAACCGCAGTAATATGTTTTGTTAGTAGTTGCAACACCACTGATAACTATATTGGCAGATTAACTCAACGCGTAGACATTATGCCTATATCCAATACTGTATTGATATATTTAGTTGCAGCCAATTGGCATTTATAAAAACAATTTCAGCTACAGTGGAATGTTTTTTTGTTGTTGTATCATTATACTCGTACTATTATAATAATTCTTTAAACTTAACTTTTTTTTTCTGTTCATAATAATAATAATAATATAATAATAATATATTTTAATCTTAAAAATGTAGTAATACAGCAGACAAATCAAAATTCACAATATAAAAGTAACACATTAAAATACATAGTCTATTACAATACAGTAGTGACACATTAAAATATAAAATAAAATTAAACATATAAAATCATTACATTTATAATTTAGTAGCATAAAATTCATTGAGTTCATAAAACGGTTTATCTAATAAAATATCAAAAAGTTTTTGTTTAAATTGAATGTATGGCAACATTTTCAATTCTTTAGTAAGATGGCAAAATATTTTAATTCCCATAATATTAGGACTTACACTATTTATATGACTTGTGTGTGCCGGAATAATCAGCTCCGTACGGTTTCTAGTTTTATAATCTCCACGCATTTTCTTTTGTTTTGCAAAACAAGCCAGTTCAAATATGTATAAATTTACTAATGTCAATATTTTTAACTTTTTAAAGTATGGGTGACAGCTATCTGAGATTTTAATATTAGCTATCGCGCGAACAGCACGTTTTTGAGAAATTAAAACATTTTTTGTATGTGGTGACAAACCCCAAAATATTAATCCGTATTTTAGGAGTGACTGTATTTCGCTAAAATATGTTATTCTTAAAATATCCAAAGTGACGCAATTTCTTAAATTCCTTAGAAGACATATTTTGGAATTTAGTTTTTTTGAAAGAATGTCACAATGTTTACGCCATGTAAGAAAATCTTCCAACTCCAAACCAAGAAATTTGATAGATTCAACTTTTTCCAAAAATACGTCATCAATTTTGATCTCAAACAAAGGAATGCGTTTCTGTGGATTGTGTATAACAATATATTTTGTTTTTTTGGCGTTAAACATTAATTTGTTTGATTGAAACCATTTTGTAAGGTCATTAAGCACATTGTTTATTTCCAATACCATATCTACAAGTCCTTCCTTGGAGATCAAAATTGAAGTATCGTCTGCATATATAGTTGTTGTGCAGTTTTTTAAGAAAATTGGAAGGTCATTAATATAAAGAGTAAATAAAACAGGTCCAAGAATAGAACCTTGTGGCACCCCCATTGATGTTAATAATTTTGATGAAATTGACTGGGTATTTTCCGCACTTTTGATATTTTGACCATTTGATATCTATTTGTGAGATAAGACAATATCCAATCTCCTGCTTTTCCTCTTAGTCCATAAAGCCTCAGTTTTTCAGTTAATATTGCATGATCAACACAATCAAACGCACGAATCAAATCGCAAAAGACTGCTACAGGTGTTTGATTTTTGCTCAATGTTGTCAAGACTAATTACGAATTTATTGCAGACATTGTGCTTTTATTTGGACAAAATCCATGTTGATTATTTAGTATTACGTTATATTTATCAAGATATGGTTGAAGAGAGTTCAGCATTGCATATTCAAATAATTTAGAAAAGCACAATAACAGTGAAATCGGCCTATAGTTTTCCATATTTAAATGATCATTCTTTTATAAATTGGTACTATTACGGCAGTTTTAAATCTTTCCGGAAAAATACCATTCTCTAAGGAAAAGTTTAACAGATGTTTTAGTGGTTTTAAAAGTTCACTTTTAAACATTTTAATAAATTTATTAGAAAAGCCACCTATCCCTGTAGTTGTCTTAGCTTTCAGTTTATTAAAAAGTTGATTCATATCATTGTCGTCTAATGAGTTTAGGTAAATGGTGTTATTTATTTTTAATTCTTCAGGAAAATTATGTTCAACAAATGGTATTTTATTTCTTATATTAGGAGCACAATTTGCAATAAACTCGTTAAATACATTTGCTATCTCTAACGGATCATCAATAGTTGTATTATCAATATAATTTTATCGATATTATGTTTATTTTTATTTGCATTTTTAAATTTGTTTACGCAGTGCCAAGGCATTCCTTTGATTTGTTTTCTGAAGCGCTGATATAATTAGAATTAAATTCGATCCTTTTGTTGTTAATATTTTCTTTGTATTTCTTAGAGTTGCTTTTAAAAAGTGGTTTAAGAATTGGATATGATTTTTGTAGGACGTACAGATCATCAAGATTCCTTTTTTCTATTAATAATTCGTTTCCAAACCACTTACTTTTATTTTTATGTTTAGTTGCAAAGAAGCAAAGATCAAAATAATAAAACAACGTCGTCAAGAACATTTCAACTTTATCGTTTAAATCATTTTTTTCGTACATGTCCTGCCATGTTTCATTTTTTATTATAGATTTAAAAAAGTCTTTATTTTCTGTATTAAAATTTCTATATCTAATACTTTCTTCACTACATTGTAATTCAGTTTCAAACGTAAGTTTTATCATTTTGTGATCAGACATGTAGCAGTCTTTTACAAGTGCTGTAAACTGGGTTTTGTGAATATTTAAAAATGTATTATCTATAATTGTGGCGGAGTTGAAAGTCACTCGCGTATATTGTAATATTGATATATTAAGACCATATGATAACAATAAATCTTGTAGTAATAATGAATCTGGGTTACAAGTTCCAAAATTATTATTAAAATCACCACAAACAAATATTGGATAATCAGCAGTAAAAAAATTGTCGAGCACTTCTGTTAACATTGACATGAATACGTTTGTGTTACCTGACGGTGGTCTGTAAATGCTAAATACATAAATGGCTTGCTTGTTTTACAAAAAATGCCACATATTTCAACTTCCTTTTCAATGCAAAATTCTTGAAGTGGTAGCAGCTGAATATCTATATTATTTTTAACCTATATAGCTGTACCGCCTCTTTTAAAGATTTTTCTACAGAAACTATTTCCTAATTTATAATTTGTTAAATACGTACTTTTTATTTCATCATCGCGCAACCATATTTCACTTAAACACACAATATCAGCATTTTCATTACTTAATAATATTTCCAGTTGTGATATTTTATTAGACATTCCTTCAATATTAAGAGAAATGATGTTTATCGCACGTTGTTTGATAGGTTCGATGACCTCGAAAAAAATTGTATTGTCGTTCGATTACATTCTTTGGCCATATATTAAGATTTAAAACAATATCTAATTTATTAAAATCAAAACTTATCTTAAATGCACTATTGTCGCCTGTTGTTTTTCAGCACTAAACGATGTTTCAGATACCACGTTTTTTAAATATGATTCGACATCCTCGGGTTTGGTGTCATTCCTCACTCTTCCAGGCCTTTTTTGATGCACCACAAAACACACTATTCACATTTTCTTCCGTTCCGATTATTGCTGTAGAATTAATTCTATTTCCTTTCTTTTCGGGTTTTGTTTTTTTTTTGTTTCTAGTTTCTTCAGCAGTCGCTGTTGGTATCCTTACTTCTTGTGTGTTTTCAGATATTTTAGTATTTGTAGTTTGTTTAGAGGACGAGCTGTCGATAAGCACTTTGATATTTTCTGTCGGGATTTTAATACTTTTCACTTTATTATTTTCAATTTTTTTTATTTTTTGTGCTACTTCCTTGTTTTTTAAAAGATCAATAATAAATGCTTGATCATCAATGCGTCCTTTCATTTGTTTGATGAGTTTTATATATAACTCTTCATTCATTATACCACGTGTATCATTTTCTTCTTTTGCTTCTTGTTTATCGCTATTTTCTTCTAACTCATTGTTTATATATTTTAATATATCACTTTCACTTATTTTTTTAATTATTAATTCAATTAATTCATACTTTCTTAACTTATTTAGCTGAACCGTTAGCAACGCAACTTGCTCTCGGTCTGCCATTTTGTGAAATACAGTGAACACTATATGAATATTGCATAACTGTTGATTTGTCATCTACCTTCAATATATAGGGTTAGTTAAAACTACCGGAACACCTAAATAATTCTCCAAGCATAAAAATATTCAAAAAAAGTTTTGGTAATTTTGACTAACTCTGTATTATTGTACTTTATTATTGTACATGATAAAATTATAAGGTTACAACCCCTACATGTAGGACCCTTTTGATGTGTTCCAGATCAGTGTTCTTGGTTATAGAAAAATCTTCACATTAGATTTATCTTTTGAAGTCTGACAGTCAGTCAGCACTGAGTTTTGTGCAACCTTACGGTCATTCTGACTTATTTATGAAGAGCGTTTAGAACCATTTTTTTATGAAAATCAATGCTTTATTTGAGCAAAATAATCCTAGAAAGTTATCAGCACAAACCTGATAAGTCTTAAAAACCTTTTCCGTGGTTTTGTAGATTTAAAAGCAGTTTGTCGGGTCCTTTAATGTCCGCAACTATTCTAGGTACTGTGAGTAGAAAGTTTCTTTATTTAATCTCATTGCATATAGTTTCAGTATTACTTGTGTACAGAACTAAGGCCATTGATTGTCTTAATTTCTTAATTTTAATTTGAAAGTTAATATCCTTGACTATCGTTACGTCAAGAATGTCCCATCTGTAACTAGCAGAACTGTAGTGTGTAGATTATTCTGGATTCACTACTTGGTAGCCTTTTTGTACAACGTAGTCTAGCAACGCTCAATCCTTGACGTTATTTTTGGCACCGTTTTACGCTTGGTGCTTAAAATTGAAATCTCCATGAGCTTAATTAAATTAATTTATGCAAATGCAATTTTAAATGTTTAAAATTGGTGATCATAAGCATTTTATTCTAAAATTTGTTCTACTAATTAATATTCTACTAGGTTTAAAGTTGTTTTTTTTTAATTGTGTACATACTGTCAATACAATAATTCCAATCAATAAATTTTTGTAATTTATTATCTGAGACTTGATTAATCTTTGAAATTAAGTTGTTACGGTCATAATTAGAATTAATTTAATTTTTTTACTTATGTTACGCTTTGTTATGCAGTTTATTTTTTTAATATAAATCACGCAAACTTAATTTTCCAACCATCGCACCATGCTTTCACGTAGTATATTAATTAACACATTCACTACAGCCACTGTTTTTGCGTAATTTTTATCTGGCAGTACGGGTCTCATACAGGCTGACCAAACCTTAAAACATTTATACATACTTTTTTTAGTAACATATGTTTTTTTAGAAATTAGAATAATCTCTACTTTTTTTATTCAAAATTCCAAAAAATATACTCTTTTTCACCAACTTGTTAAATTTTACTGCAGAATTGTTTACTTTCAAATTATAAAGCTAACCTTTAAAACTGTAAATTTAGCCTTTTTTTGTTTTTAAAACTGTAAAAACGGCCTTCAAAGTGTTACTTTACTGTCAAACTGTTAATTTGATGTTTGAATTATAAATCTGGTCTTTAAACTGTCAATCTAGTTTTTAAAATTCCGGCTACAAACGTATTAAATATTACTGGCAAAGTGATAATCCGGCCTCCAAGTTATAAATCCAGCATTTTTTTAAATTGACTTTTAAAACTAGAAATTTAGATAACAATATTTAGTTTTAATTAAAAAAACTGATAGTACGCTAATTTATTATTAAAGAAAAAGTATTTGTAGGTTTAAAATTGTAAAATTTTACTTCTAAACTTTTATCCGGCTTTTAAATTAACAATCCCGTTTTTAAAATTATAAATCGGGCTTTTAAAACTAAAAACCCAGTAACTAACGTGTTAAAATTTACTGTTAAATAAATAATTTAATCTTCAAATTATAAATCCAGCCGTTAAAACTGTTAATTCGTCTTTGAAAGTGTAAAGTTGGTCTTTAAAGTGTTAAATGTATTTGCTGAACAGTAAATTCTGTTTTTAAATTATAAATTTGCTAACTAATATCTTTTTATTCATGAAATGTCAAAACTACCAACATTTGGTCATAATCTGTTGAAAAGTGCAGAAATCTATTCATAACATATCAAAATTTAGCCATGTAATATCAAAATGTCAAAAATAGCAAAATACAGTCAGACAGTTTAATTTAAAAGTACAAGGTCTATTTATTTATATTTGTTAAAAACAAAAATTTGGTTAAAAAGTGCAATTTTTTTTAATAAAATTTTAAAGATAACAAAATAACAGTCTGAAGGTACAAAACTCTATTCACAAGATGTTAAAAATAGGAAATTTTGGCAAAAGTATCAAAATATTGCCAACAAAAAAAACAAAATTTGACCATAAACTGTTAAAAGATGCAAAATTCTATTTATGAAATGTCAAAAATATAAAACATCCGGCCTGAAACTGTCAAAGGTGCAATATTTTATTCATAAAATTGTAAAATCCGGTTATAACGTATAAAAATGTTGTCAAAAAAAACCTAAAATCCGGCCATAAAAGATTGAAAAGTGCAAAATTATATTTATGAAGTGTCAAAAATAGGAAATGTACGGCCATTATTCGTTGAAAAATGCAAACTACTATTTATAAAAAGTCAAAATTAGCACAATTTGACTCCAAAAAAGGCCATTAGTTGTTAAAAAGATTAAAAGCAATATCCGGCTATAAAATATTAAAGTATTTTTCAAAAATTTGTTCATACTCAGAAAACCCGGCCTAAATTGTTAAAAACTGTAAACACATTTAAGGTGGGAAAATTGTCCCATAAAACTACCGTGTAGCTTTTCTCGGAATTTAATTAAGATAATTTATTTCTGTTTTTGGCAATATTATGAGTATAATAACAACATTTGAATAAGCTATTTTGGTAAAAATATAGTAATAAATAAAAAAGTTTAGTGGTAAAATTTGTTCAATTTTTTTAAAACTTAGTTCTGATTAATGATATTTATATAAAAAAAATTATGCTGCAAAAATTATCACAAAATGATTATTTGTTTGCTTTAAAAGTAGCACCGAAGATGAAGATACTTTTGGGTGTAAACAATAAGCCCACCGATGGCTCCGCTCATTACGTTTTTATTACACATTTGGTAGTTTGATTTTATTGGGTGATCGGCGCTATGGGCGGTATTTTACTCCAGTGCGAGTGAAGCGCTTCCGGTAAACCACCGGAACCATTCCTGACATTTCTGTCCTTAAGGGTTGTACTATAAGATTGTGTGTGAAAAAAAAATTAAAAACGAGTGGCTTTGAAAATAAGTGCATATCAGCGTAACCTTGAAATTTTTACCAGCTAGACTTTTTAGTTTATTTTCGGTGTGGAGTCTAGTAGTTATTCGTTGTTGTGTGTTAAATGTTATTCTGGCACAAAAAATGCACTCAAGTAGTTGTTGTAAAGTAAGTGATTCAATAGAGACTTAGAGTAAAGTAAAGCTTTATTGATTTTGCAATTGCGGACAGGCATAGATTTTGCTGGGTTTAAATAAATGTTGCCAGTTTATGAATAACAATTTTTAGGATGCGCACACATAGAAAGGTGGCAAATAAGCGCAATTATTGCTTATAATATAAGTTGCTTATTATAAGCGCTTAAAAACATGAGCACGAACACGTAGAAAGCTGAGTCTTTTGTCCAATACCCACAAGCAAAATAAAAACTTTTTTTAAGACGCAAAAATCACTACTAATAACAAAAACAATTATATTTAGTTAAATTAATTAGCGAGCAGTCAGTGAATATTGTAAATAGACTGAACACACACACCTACTCCACTCTGCAAACGAAAGTCGTACGAGAGAAACTGAAAAATACTATTTTGAACATACTTGCTGCTTATAAGCGCTACTAAGTTGCAACAAGCTTGCTTCGTGTTCGGGTTCATTTGAATGCATAATAATATTTACTTTAGCTTAAAGTCGATTATCGCCGCTTGTTAGTCGCAACTTACAATTTTGAACGTGTTTGTACCCTAATACAACTCCAACTCTGTCAGCGTACCTGGCATGCTACAACTGTCAAGTATCTCAATGACACACACTTCCAATACTTTCTTTAGTTTATGTGTGAACAACCTCAGACAACTGTGAAGTACCTCAATGACCTCTTTGCTAGTTTTTTTTTTCACAATCCAAAGGCCCAGTTAATCTATGTGTGAATAACCCTAACAGATAAAATAAAATAAAAAATTTATTATCGCAAAGAAAATATCATTAAAATACTATTAATCCACACGCGATCGGTTTTATTTGCAAATGTAAGCAACGTACAATTAGTAGAATTATTTCAACGTGCTATCAATATTAATACAATACTTTATAGTGTTGAAATCCGTTTCAAATAAGTATTGATTTTCTTTTAAGAATAAAAGTACAAAACTGCAAAGATCTTTTTATACATTGCAAAAAGGTATTTTTATTTATGTTATCGAATTCACTTATTTGCAGCAGATGCCGGTAGCAAAATAATTGGCTACGCGGTTCGCTAAATGTTACGAAGAACTCAAGATATAAATTTTTAATCTCATTATTATAATTACAATTTATTTGTACTGTGGCAATTTAATTGGGATTTTAAATGCATTTATTTGCGGATGCGCTATCAGTAATTGAAGTCGGTTATTAGAAAAGGTTGATTTGTGTTTTGTTTTGTTTTCAATGCTTAATAATCTTATTATTTAGTCTCTTGCCTTGTAATTTATTATAAATTAATCACATATTTATAGAATATATTACATTTATTCTGATCAAGTTATATTTTTTAACATGTTAAATTGTGTAGTTTTTTTGCTATCTTACTAGTTTCTTTATCAATTCTAAACTATTTTAAGCACTTTAAGTTTGTGCTAATGATAATATAATAGAATAATTAAAATTCTTATATGATCCCAGTCTAGTTCTTTAAAGATTTTTTTTATTGCAACTGTAAATAATTTCGGAAAGATAGTGCCCCTTTGCCATACTTCTCTCTTAATCGGTATTTTGTCTGTTTTTGTATCTTTGTTTATTTGAACTTGTATTGACGCATTTTTGTATAAATTCTTAATAAGGCTTGAATATTTTGTCGATTTTAGCTATCAAATGCTCTCAGAACTGACCAGGTTTGAACAAAGTCAAATGCCTTCTGGTAGTCCACAAAAACTATGTACATGGGTATATTGTATTTGTTGCTTTTCTTGATAAAGGTTCAGAGTATTTGTAAGTAGTCAGTGATACTGCATCCCTTTGACTAGTTGATAGAAGTCCAGTTTTTGTGTCTGTCTATTGGTGCCCATTTTAGTTAAAAGTTTGTGCAGGTACAATAATAAACTATTGAGCATTGGTTTTTTATGTTGTTTTTGTCTTCCTTTTTATGTATAATTATAGCTATTGAGCATTGCCATCTACTTAGAATTGCTATTTTAAGAATTTCAGTCGTTATGCGGCCTTTGCCTGGGTTTTTCTTGTTCTTCTATTGGTTTAGAACTGCTTTTAGTTTTTTTTTTGGTCAATTTCTTTCTTTTCTTCTGATCCAATATTTTAGGTCTGTGATATTAGCGATTCTGAAAAGTAGAGCTGTAGAAAGTTCCGTAAAATTTTTAAAACACTTGCAAGTTTTTTTCCTGATTTCCAGCCAGTGTGTTTAGTTTATTTTTTAATGCTGTTATTTTTTGTTCTTCTTAGGCCAATTTGTATTTTATGACCTTTATGTTTTTGTTAACCTTGATGGTATCTATTATGAGTTTTGTGTTGTATTCTGTCTTTTTGTATATTTTTGCTAACGTTCTTGTTTGTTATTTTATAGTTGTTTTCCAGATCTCTAGTTATGTTTTATTGTTTGTTTTAATAGTTCTTTGCTTTGTGAGCTTAGTTTTTAAAACGTTTTTCTATTTCCATTTGTGTTTTAGTTTTTTGCTATGTAGATAGATGAGTTGTTACGGTCAGAATTCATTAATTTTTTTAATTTAAAAAATAAACAATTATTTGTTTGCGTAGAATAAAACATTTAAATTTAATATTTCCAAGCAAAAAAATAACATTTTACGTACGTACATACGTACGCAACGCACAATTGGAATGGAGTTATTTCGACTGTCAATCAATTAATACAATAACTCGTAATGTTGAAATTCGGCGCAAATTACCGTTCTCGATAGGTATATACATAAATATCGATTTCCTTTTCAAAATAAAGCCACAATTAAGTAATATAAATAATCAAATGGACAAACCAACAAAAAAATTGCAAAAAACAAGTAAATAACTGCAAATATTTTTTTACTTGCGAAAGTTTTTTTATCTATTCATTAGAAGTAATCGTTCTACCGCAATTCAAACATTCGCATGGACTTGCAAGAAGTGCTGCCGTTAGCAATTAATTGACATAGTATTTGTGATAGCCTTGTGATTTGCTCAATAAAAAATCATATCACAAGAGACTCACAGATAAGCTTATACCATATATATTATTTTAATCACATTATTAGCGTTACAATTTATTTGTACTGTAGTATTTTAATTATACTTATTTATCAACGATTGCAGATTTTTATTTTAATTTGTTATTAGTGCTTAATCGTTTTCTTAATTAATCTATTGCCTTTTTACATGTATTGCTTTAGAAAATTAATTTTCTCATTCTCTACTGGGTGCATAAAATTGGTAACAAAAATAAAGTGTCACAAAGTGAAGAGGCAACAAAATATTAACAGAAAAAGATCTTCCGATGAATCAACATTTTGAAAAAAATTGACGTCTAAGTCCAGATTTTACTTTGTAGAGTCGATTAAAAATGTTATCTAATCAGAACAAAAGCAATTCAAAGTTAAAAAAAAATTGACAAGTTAAGTTGCTTTATTTCATTTTTTTGTAATTAAAATTTAAAACTAAACATGTTATAGTGATATAGTGACTTTACGACATAGGCTTAAACAATCTTAACAAATTATTTCATTATTAATCGCAAGGCAATAATGTTTGTATTATATACCCTAAGTAGCTTATAACACTTCGGTATCTAAGGGTAAAAATATTATATAAATATACAATATTTTTATCTTTGAATACTACCTCGGGTTCCAGGTATATAATACAAACATAATTAGTTATTAATAAATAATTCGTTAAGATAATTTAAGCCAATGTTGTAAAAACACTATCTATAGGAATACTATATAAGCTACTTAATGCCGAAGTATGTCACGTGACCACAACAAAACAATTGACTGTCAATTACCTGGATAATCGGACCAAGCTCGTTGCTCAATTATATTCGTGATGGCAGTGCTCTCACTCCATCTCACAGCGTGCCACTGTTGATTGACAATGTAATATACCAATCAACGGCGCAACACTGTATATTTACATTTATGTATGTAGTATATAGAACTCGACCGCAAACTCTTTAGTTGGATTAGCAAATAATTAATATTGCTGATTGTTATATAATAATTAAATATGAATAATGCTTCTATTCATAAATTAATTCAAATAAATCTGACTAAGACTAACAAATAGAATAATAAACTAACTATTATGAAAATGTTTTATTTCATATCAATGCCTTTATAAATTTGATTATAACTTAAGTTTTAATTATATATAACTTTTTATTAGTTTAGCAAAAAGCATGTATTCAGAAGCAAATTTATTATGCAGCAAGCGATTATATTTATTAAATTTTAATGCAATAAAAGAGATATAAACTCGCATTCTTAGTACAGGACTAAAATAAATTTAAATGTAAAATTATCTGATAAATAATAACTTAAAAAATATTTCTTATACAAGACCAAAACTATATAATTAAGTCAAGCGTAAGTAAGAAAAATTAACAATAAAAACCTTTTTTTTAATTATTGATTCATTTATACTTTGAGTCAATTGGTGTTTTCCTTCTAGAAAAACATTGCAAATGTCGTTCTGAAGTTAGATCAGTTGGTCAATAGTGAAGTAGAAGTTACGTAATCCAACTTGATGTTTTACCAGGAGTTCAAAAGATAGTTTTGGTGAGTAGCTTTATCAAGACGTTAAGGAAAGTTATTTTTCTGTAATTTTCTGGTTGTTTTTTGTTGTCTGTTTTAAAATGGAAATAGTGTTGTTTTTTGCAAGTCGGTTAGTATTTTGGTTTTGTTTAGAATTTTCTGAACAAAGTCGGCTAGTTGGTCGCTTAATGGTTTACCTCCGTACTTTATTAGTTTGTTATTTAGTTTATCGATCTATGTTTTTTTTTTGTTTTTTAACTCTTTAGAGTGTATTTCTACCAGTTCATAACAGATGCCAGTATATATTTCTGCCATTGGTAGTACCTCCTGGTGTGAGTTCTTATTGTCCTGTAACATTTGTTTGAAGTGATTTATCCATAACACTTCTAAGATAGTTTTCTTTTTTTGGTTGCCTTAGAGGTTATGTTTGCCGTAAAGGTTTTTCTGCATTTGTTTTTTGTTTTTTTTTTTTTTTTCACTTTTTACTTTATGTAGCGTAGCCATTCTTCTAGTAATTCAGGTACCTTAGATAGGCTTCTCGTTTTTCTTTTGCCATTTGTTTTACCTTTGGCGTGAACCATAGTATGTTAATTATAGATAAGTTTGTGTGTCTTGATATACGTTTTTACTTTTTTCCAGCTGGTTTCCAAGTCGTCCTGATCCAGCATTGTCTGGTCTCTGATTGTTTGGGCTAGCCTATGTTTGTATAGGCTTTTTACTACACTTAACTATTAGTTAAATATAAGTCGCCAGTTTTGCCTTCACCAATAGTTAAACCTTAAGTTTGCGTTTATAAAGTTAATGTAACGCACTAACTTAAACATAGCGATTTATAAATTTTAAGACGTATCGGCAAGATTGATCATTAATGGTAATTGTGTCGGAAGTATCTGAACTTTTATAAATTTTAGCTATTTTGGGTTTTAAAAAAACAACATCAATGTTTTTTGTTATAATACTACAAAACAACCTCCAAGTATAAATTTAAAATTTAATAAAAATATTGAGTAAAACTGTATTATATCAAATTTTCTTAAAATTTCTTTAATTAAATTTTTTCTTTCATATAAAACGTTTTTAAAAAACAATTTTACATATAAATTTAATTACTGGTATTTTCTAAATAATCAATTCAATCTTCAAACTAAGGAATTAGATATTATTCATCTTTGCAAACGTCAGTAGTCACTATGTCACAAGAAAAAGAAGTGGTGTGTGGGTGAAAACTCCAGTTTATACTATTTGCTTGCAATCATGCTCTGGGTTTTTGCCTACTTGCCCGAGTGTTTGTTATTAAAAAATTTAAAAAAATCCTCTTTGCCTGCGTTTGAAACATTTTTGTCCAAGAAGAGAAAGAAAATCCAATCTTTTTATGATCAACATTTGAGCAGGTAGATTATAATTATCATCAAGTAGATTGAACTGCGGTATCTATACACTCTTTCAAGAATTTATTAACAAGAAATTAGAAATAAAGGTAAATAAAAAGGTGATATATATTTATTTTCATGATCAACATTTAAGCGAGTAAGTGCATCATTTCAGATTATAATTACCATTAAGTAACAGAAAGTTTCTTTAAAGAAGGTTATTCAATCTTTTAATGACCAACACTTTGTCAAGTGGGTGATTCACTCTAGATTTTGATTAGCATCAAGTAGTTTAAACTGGAGTGCCTACCCACGTGCCCAAGAGTTTGTTAACAAAAAATTAAAAGTTTTTTTTGTTTTATCAATTTTTATAATGACCAACACTTTAAGCAAGTGAGTGGATCACTCCCGTTCAAACGAAATTGAAAGTTTTTCCTCTTTACAAACGTTCCAAAAGTTTATTTGTCCTAAAAAGTAAAAGTAAAATATAAACTTTTATATTTTGTTCCACTTCTTGTGTGCTTAGGTTTAGATAAGAAAAAATTCTTTTACAATTAATCTCATAATAACTAACGCTTGAGTGGGTAGGTAAAAACAAAGTTTAAATTTGTGCAAATTTACTGTGACCCAGCCACCCGCCCAAGTGTTACTGATCAAAGGATCTGTTGTTTGTCTCACCACTTGTGTTACTGATCAAAGGATCTGTTGTTTGTCTCACCATTTGTGTGCTTGCATTTAGATATTAGAGAATTGTTTAACAATAAATCTTTTAATAACTAACGCTTGTGGTAAGAACTAATTTTAACTTGGAGACAAGTTACTTCTTCCACTGTGACTCACCCACCCGCTCAAGTGTTAGTCATCAAAAAAATTATCATTTGTCCTACTTTTTGAGCTTGGATTTAGATATAATAATATTCTTTAATAATAAATCTTTTAATAAATAAAACTTGGGTGCGTGAGTGGGAACAAAGTTTAATTTATGAGCAAGTCACTTTTTTTATTGTAGAGCGTTTTTTGAAAGCAACCATTTTTCTATAGACAAAATTCTTCTGAATTTGTTCTTCTGTTGCTACTTTGACTTTGTTATACTCGAGAAATTGTTGGGCCAGCAAGTTTACCGTTAGTTTATGGAATAAACTTTTGCTGCATGTGTATTAATTGCGTAAATTTGTTGACGGTTGACTTGATGTTTGCGCGGTTAAGACACCATTAGACTGTTTTACCCGTTGAACGCTAATCTTAATTGCAAATAAAAAATGATTACTGCCTTAAAGATTGTCAATAACTTCCAATTGAAGACGTCGAGCTAATCGTGGAGATGAGAAAGTCAATTATCAAAAAATTAGAACCTCTTGCGTTAAAGTGCATAAAACTTTCTGTGTTGAAAAGAGCTGCATTGTTCTGATCTAAAAAAGTTTTAGACAACTTTGCAGATTTTTCCTCTAAAAACCTCACAAAGAAGTGTGAGTGTTAAAATCACCTTGCAAAAGAAACGGAGGTAAAAGTTGTTTGTTGCACCATATTTTCTATACCTTTCAAAGTTTAGTCAAACTCTGATAGATACACACACGGTCATTGCTATTAGTAAAGATTGTTGTTTTGCCACGGCTTGCAGTCTACTTCTCAAAAATAATTCTTAAATGAGAGATTTTTTCTTAAAAATATAAAAACTCCGCCATTAGCTCTATTGTCTGGTATAATGTTATTTCTGATACAAATATAAACTATAACATTAAAATTCGAATAAAATTTGAAGTGAATTTCTTAAATGCACACACAAAAAAGCATGCGACTTACCAAAATTATCTTTAGTTTACAATAATGGTGTTTGCAACCATTGCAATTCTATTGAATTATTGTTTCTAGTGTCATTTTAATACAATAAAATAAAATAATTACCATAAATAACACCAAAGATATAAAAAGTTTTTAGTGTCTAGACAAATACTGTTTAAGGTTAATATCTCAAGTGACGCCAAAAATGTAAAATACTCTAATGCCAAGACAATACAACAAATAAAAATTAAAACAAATTGACGACAATAGACTTGTAGGCAATTTAATTATATATATATATATATATATATATATATATATATATATATATATATAAGACAATAAATTATACGGCATAAAATAAACCAAAATATGTTTCTCTGTGAACAAAGTTTGAGTTTTATTTATTATTTAACAATTATTTACAATCTTACCTGTGAACAAAGAAACGACAATTAAAGTTTTCTATTACCGCTTCTCTATGCACTACTTAAATTAATTACAATATATCTTTTTATTATAATTACGTCGTGACTTCTGTCAATTAAAAGTCAGAAGCACGGCCAACTTAAATCAAAGAAAGTATACTTTCGTTACATCTCCCCCCCCCCCTCTCATGGTAAGATTTCTTGGACATATTTTCTCTATAAATCATCTATATCATCTTCTTCTGTTGGTATTAGTTTTGATATATGGAATAAACTTGTTTCTGACTTTTTCTTGTTAGTCTTGACTTTGTATAGAGTGTTTGATATTTTTTCTATTATTTCGAATGGTCCTATTCTAAGATGGTCTAGCTTTTTTCTATTTAGTCTGTTGCCATTTTCGATATATACCATGTCTCCTGCACTGTACTCATGATGTTTTCTATTTTTATCATAAAGTTTTTTATTGTAATTATGTGATTTTATTGATCTCTCTAACGCTAATTTTTTATCATTAGACCAATCATCTTTGTTTTTTTTCCTTTTTAATTCTTCTGGTATGACACTTGTGTCCGTGCCATTTAATAAATACTCTGGTGCAAAACCAGTGACTGAGTGTTCTATCTTATTATATCTATCTACACATTCTCTAGCAACCGTTGTCCAAGCTCTTTTGTTTTCTTTTTCATTTATTTTACATCTTATTTTATTGACTAGAGTCTGGTTTAGTCTCTCGTTTAAGCCATTTGAAAATGGTGCATTAACTGCTGTAAATGTCAGTTTAACGTTCTTTTTTTCTAGGAATTCTTTAAATTCTTTTGAGTTTATTCCCGGATATTGATCCGTTAGTATCATTCCAATTTTTTCCGTTTCTAACACGTTTTGAGCTAACTTTATAAAATCTGTGGCGTTTTGTGTCTTTGAGGTTGAAACAAATGCGTATCTCGTGTAGTGGTCGACGAGTAAGTGAAGGTATTTTTTTGTTGATCTTTGTCCTCCAAATCCTCCAATGGTATCTATAGACATTATTTCATATGGTTCAGTGGCTGGTCCTAAGTGAGACATTAATCCAAATTTGCTTTGGCCTCTTGTTTTATTTTTTATGCATATGTCACAATCTTTACATATTTTCTTAATGTTTTCTATTAAATTCTTTGATGTATAATAGGGACATATTCTGTATATAGTTTGTCTAATGCCTGTATGGCACCATTCCCTATGTATGTCTTTTATTAATTTAATGCTAAATTCTTCTGATAAGATTATTTTCTCCTTATTTCTAACTTTCTTATAAAATATTCCGTTATTTCTTATTAGTTTTGATTTCATCTTTCGAATTATTTCGTTTTTTTCTTGATCCGTTCTTATTTCATCTGTTTGTGTCAGGTTTACTATTGTTAGAACCTCTTCAGTGTTTTCAGACGGTTCTAGTACTGGATTTCGGCTTAAGCAGTCCGCTTCAGCGTTATCTTTACCAGGTACATATTTTATTTGGAAGTTATATTGTGACAAATAATAGGTTAACTCACCTAATTCTTCGTCTGTTCTTGCTTTTATGTTCAAATTTTCAAGCGGTTTGTGATCTGAGTATACCTCAAACCATCTTCCAATCAACCAATGTTGCCAATATTTTACTGCTTCTTTGATTGCCAAGCACTCCAGATATATTGCTTTCTTTCTTTTTTGTACCTCATTCAATTTTTTTGAGAAATATGCTACAGGTTTTTCTCGTCCATCTATTTGTAATTGCTTTAGTATTGCCCCAATTCCTTCTAGCGATGCATCTGTGTAAATTTTTATTGGCAAATCCTTATCAAATATTTCTAATACCGGTTGAGAACATAATAATTTCTTCATTTCTGTAAAAGCCTTCTCACATTCTTCTGACCATATAAATTTTGTTTCTTTTCTTAATAATTTATGTAATGGATCCAACGTTATTGAGCTATTTGGTATGTATTCATGGTAAAAATTAATCTTTCCTAAAAATTGTCTAATATTTTTTTGAGTTTTGGGAGTTGGAAAATTTTGAATTGAAATTAGATTGTCTTTTATTGGTCTTACTGTGTTATTTTCTATGATATGGCCCAGGTATTTTACAGAGTTTGCTGCAAATGAGCATTTTTTGAATTTTAATCTAAATCCTTCTCTTATAATTGCTGCTAATACCTGTTCTATATGTCTGATATGTTCTTCAAAAGTTTGTGAATAAATTAATATATCGTCAATATAATTTTCTGTAAATTCTCTCAATTTATTTTTTCTTAATATGCTACTCAAAATCCTTTGGAATATTGCTGGTGCCGTTTTTAGACCAAATGGTAAACACGTCCATTGATATTGTCCTTCTTGCGTTACGAAACCAGTCTTTTTTTTGTCCTCGATTCGGAGTGGAATTGACCAAAAGGCAGAGTTTATATCCAGTGTTGTAAAATATTTGCAGTTTCTAGTTTTAATTATTAGGTCATCTATAAGTGGAAATGGTTGAGCTTGTGGTACAATATTCTTGTTTAGATCTCTAAAATCAATACACAGGCGATTTTTCCTTCCTTCGTCTCTTTTATACGCCAGTGTTACAGGTGCGGCAAATGGACTGTAGGATTCTTCAATCAAATTCTTTTCTAATAGCATTGCCACTTGTGTTTCTATTTCTTTTTTATCTTCTATTGTACACCTGTATGGTCTTTTACTACAATATTTGTCTACTATTAATTCGATTCTTGCCTCATAATCTTTTACCGTGCCAATATCGTATTTGTCTTTTGCAAATACACTTTTATATTTTTCAATAATTTTTTCTATTTTATTTTTTTTTGTATTATCTAGATGTTCTAGTCTTATCTGAAAGTCATCTTTCTCTATGTGTTCATTAAAATTAACTGAATATTGTTCAATTTTATTATCCAATTTTTTTTGTAATATTTGTAGATTCTCATTTTGAATTAATCTGAATTTCTTTATCATATCTAATCCTACGAGGAAATCTTCAACATCGTCTCTCTCTGTAATGAATACATCAATGTATTCCTCTATGTCAAAGATTTTTACTTTCATAGTTATTAAACCTTTTGTTTGTGTCACACCATTGACTGTTTTTAAAAATATTTTATTTACATCTTTTGCCTTCCTCTTTATTCTAACTAATTTTGGATTTATTAGGGAGACTTGGGAACCTGAATCATATGTTCCGTTTACCTCTAACTTATCTTCTAATAATATTTTTAGTTTAATCAATGGTGTGATTATTCGTTTTTTGATTCTGTATTTAGATTTACTTCTATGACTGAGTTACTCTCTATTACTCCACCTTCTTTTCTTTCTTTATTCTTGAACCAACATGAGTTTTCAGGATGATATCTAACACCTTTATTTAAGTTTTCACAATTTTTACATGGCTGTTTTCCTTCAAATCTTTTCTTGTTATCATATTTATCATCTTTCTTTTTCGTAAAACTATTTTTATTTACTAAATTTTCACATTTTCTGATGTCATGCAATAATTCAGTTGACTTTTTACAATTTTCTTTATCTATCTTATTTCTAACCAACTCAGGTAATCCTGCTGCTATAAGCAACACTAGAGTCTTTGAACTAATATCATTGTCCATATCTAGTAGTAGCTTCTCTTTTCTTATAGCATATTCAATCAATGAACCTTCTTTATACCTATAATATATAGCGTACATTCCTGTACTCCATCCATTGTCTGCAAATGACTCCAGAAATCTCTCTTTCCATTCAGACCATCGAGCTTCCATTGTCAATATTGTGAGAGTTGCTGAGTGCCAATCTGAACATGACTTATCCAAGACTAGCCTTAATATCTCAATCTTTATATTATCTTCATTGATTTCAAACCTTTTACATTCTTTTTCAAATGTTTCTAGCCATTGTTTTGCATTTGAATTTTTACATGTAAATTTTTCAATCATAAACTTTTCTGTTATGTGTTTTAAATTAAGTTGACTTTCTTTCTTCTGAGTTGATTCTACTACGTCTGTTTTTATTATTTGTTCTAAATATAAGTTATTAAACATTATATTACCATCTTCATCAAAATATTTCTGTTCCATTTCCTTTGTTAGTGTGATCCACACTGTTCTGTTTTGACCTCTTTGAGTAAGACTTTTTTTAACTCTTTTATAAACGTCTGTGTTCATCAGTTCTTCATGTTCGCTTATAAATCCCATTTCCTGTGGCAACACATATTCCTTCTTTTCCTCTGTTGTAATTGAAGTTATGGCAACAATACTTGTCTTCTTGTCCCTCGGCGATACCACATATTGGAATGCAAACTGCAATTTTCTTGTCATTATAAACAAAAATTGTCGTTTTATAAGACAATAAATTATACGGCATAAAATAAACCAAAATATGTTTCTCTGTGAACAAAGTTTGAGTTTTATTTATTATTTAACAATTATTTACAATCTTACCTGTGAACAAAGAAACGACAATTAAAGTTTTCTATTACCGCTTCTCTATGCACTACTTAAATTAATTACAATATATCTTTTTATTATAATTACGTCGTGACTTCTGTCAATTAAAAGTCAGAAGCACGGCCAACTTAAATCAAAGAAAGTATACTTTCGTTACATATATTTCCAAGTTTTTTTTTGAGTTTTTGGTCTACCCTTAAATTGGTAGTTAGAAGCTCCTAACGTCGATGCGGCATCTTATGTACTTAGGAAATTTGAGTTTTTTTTGCAGATCTCTAAACTCTATTAAAGTTTTAACATTGAATGGTATTTGTTGTAAAACTGTCACATCAGTGCCATCCATTAGATCAATCTTTGGTTGAAGAAAAACTTGCTTATTGTTTAGAAGTTTTTTTTGTAATCTTGTCATAATGCTAAAGAACTTAGACACGTCCTCGGCTGTTGGGTGAGAAGGCTTGCTAGGTTTACCTCTAGGTAAAATTTAAAAAAAAAACATTTATTGCAAATTCTTCTTTGTAAACTAGGCAAAATGTTGATAAGATTGTTTTACCACAGGTGCAAATTTGATCATTTGTACAACGTGTTGCAATGTGACCAAGTTTCTGTCACTTAAAACAACGCATTGATGCGAAAGTATAGGGAATTATAAATAAATTATTCAAAGTTTCTTTTATAGAAAAAAAAAGATTATTATTAAAGGTTAAAATTTGATTGAGAGTTTTGGATTTTACAGCGTCTTTGTTTGTAAAAATGTGACGTACTTCAATCACGCCCTTACTTTTTAATTTTTTTAATTTTTTTTTAATCAAACAGTTTAAAAAGTCACAGTACACAAGGCCTTTGATAGTATTAAGCGACTTGTAAGCTGTAACGCACAATTAACCAGTTTTGTTTTTTTAAGCAACCTTGCTGACTGTGCTCCTTAAGCTGTTTTTACAAATAAACTTTTGACTTTACGTATTTGTTTTGTGTTGCCAATAAAATCATACAGTGCTTTGAGATTAAAAACTTTTTTAAAATTGCTTTCTTTTCTAGTAACAATCAGAAACCAAAAAAATAAGTTCTATTGTTTTTCCGTTTGTTGCAAAGTAAATTGTTCCGGTTTTCTTCTATTTGTCGAGAAAAATATGGAGGTTTATTTGTTGGTTCTTCAACTTAGTTAGATTTAGAATCAAACCGAGACCGGATTTGCAATATTCATTGATACACCAACTTACAAACAACTAGTATCACCAGTATTAAATCGTTGTTCTTCAACCTTAATTTTAACCTACCGGTTAGGAAAAATTAAGAATAAATTTCTAATATTGTTGAGTAAATAGTTTTAAAATGATATAAAATTTAAATATGTAACTTTTTTATGTTTTTTAAATTTGTTTTAATGCAGTTTTATCTATTCTTAATTTCTATAATAATTCATTAAAAGCATTAAGTATGAGATTTGTAACTTGTAGTTGATCAATAATTTTTATAATTTTTTATCATCTTTTTTAGGTTTCTCATTATCTGCATCTAGATTTCCTGTCTAGAAGTATTATAAAGCCTATCAACTAGCGTTGATAAGTCCTCTCTTCATCCAATTATTTTGTGGTAAGTATCATAACTTTTTTCCGTTTTTTTGTATAATGACGATAAAAAATGATTATACTCAAAAATTTAATACTTTTTGGATTTATTTTGAGACATCAAATTTACGTTCTAATACAAAACAATGTTAGATGGCCATTTATTATAATTACCCTTTTCAACACAATTGACTTTATTCATGTTATCAGGCACTATTGTAAAAAGGTTATAGAAAATTCTACTGTTTTATATAAACCAAAAAAATTGCAAAAAAACCTTTTTCTGAGTGTACTTCGTATGCAATTCGTGTAAACTATATAACACCGTTAATTAAAAAATTACTGTTAACATAATTTTGCAAATAAGCTAACATTATACGTCCTGCTTACACTCAAACTAGTAACTATCCGAAGATGCATCAGCAAGACAGATTTATTTATAGTAGCAAATAAATAAAAAATATATTATGGCGCAGACAGACGAGCGAATTAAATAATTGATTTTGAATAAAAATAATGAGACTTTAATATCTTTATTCATTAAAGATTAAATCATAACTGAAACTAAAAGTACAATACAATCTATTTTATATTAATTATTTGATTATCAAGCAAGACGTGCGGCCGTTTACACAGTGCACGTGCAACGCATTAAATTTAATGCTTATCAATTAGACACTTAGTCAGCATCACGTCAGGCTTAATAAGAATGGAATGATATGAAATCTTCTCATAATATTTACTTGTTATTTATATAAATTTACTCTTTTTTAAAAGAGAATTTCATTTCTTCCTTTGTTTTTAATTAAAAACAATCATTCTGATTCTTAATTTCTAAAACATCTGATTGGTTTGTTTGTTCTAGCTTAATATTCCTTTTAGACATTTTGTTTTGCTTATGATATTACAATATTGATTATTAACACAATTACAAAAGAATTTATGTGACCATGATAGTTCTGTTCTATTTCTACAATCTCAGGTATTTCATTAACAATGATATTTTCTTTATTTATCTGTTTTAATTCCAGGGTTTTATTACTGACTTGTGATTTATTAATATTAAATTTTATATTTTCAAACACTATTTCTTTTGCATTTGTCATCTTATTATCTAAATCATAATTATCAATTTTACAATTTTTGTTAGTTTTAAATCTATAGATTCCTTGAGTTTGTTGATGTACAATTTTATCTTCACACTTTATTTCTATATTTTTATTAATAGTACTAACAATAATTGCCAAATTTCCATTTTCGATTTCCATAATCAAAAATGCATCATTAATTTTGTGGTATTTACACTTTTCGTTATTATGATTTAAAACAATGTTCTTGATGCAATCATGAGTTTCTATATAAGTGGTTTTACAAAAATATTGAATATTAATTTTAGAACAACCATGCGTATTATACAGTTTAGTTTGACTTAAAATTAACAGTTCCTTTTCTTCGTTTATCATAAACATTTTATTATTAATCATAGTGGGTATCGGAGTTAATTGAAACAATTTATCTTTCACATTACTATAATACACTGGTATATCCAGTAAATACTCAATCTGAAACTTATTTACTCTGCAATGACTTGTAATTTGTATAGTTAATTCCCAAAAGTTTAAGTTTTGTTTTGTTTTTTTGAATAGTTGCAATCAGCTCATTTTCTCCAATTATTGAACTGTGAACTTGGTTAAGGTTACAAAAAGTTAAACTTGTTTCTATTTCGTTCAAAATTTCAATTAAATTTATACTTAGTAATATTACTTGATTAATTGCGTCTTTAATTACGAGAATAATTGTCCAATCTAATTTTTCTTTTAATACAGCAGCAATTTGCATTATTCGAGATTTTATTTGTAATTCATTATGTTGAATATTTTGCATTTGTTTATTAAATTTGCTTTATTGACATGAATATTTTCTAAATTTTGTATTTGGAGGATGTGTTGATTTTGCTGAATTTTTCGGCATCTTCTGTATCTAAATTGCCTGTTATACTTTTAATAACTGTACCTAATCCGTTTTTAATTCCACGTTAATTACGTTTATGATGAAATAAATTGCCAATTTTGTGTTCTAATCTTAGAATATTAAATTCCAGAATGTTCATGTAGTTTTGAGTTTCTCTTTTATAATTAAAGCTTATTGACTTATTACTATTTAATTTAAGTGATATGTCATTCCTATAGTTAATTATTTTATTATACTCTATTTCTAAGTTACCTATTCGATAATTAGAATAAGAGTAGTAAGTAAGATATTTATATATATTTACGTTTCCTAAGTCTAATATGTTTATTCCTGGGTTGTCATTTAATGGAATTAATTCTTCTCCTCTACAGGAGTATCTGTAACAAAGAGACGTTTTCTTTTAATTTTATCCATTTTATGTTTTTTAATAGGGTTTATTTTAACTATACCCAGTTTAGGATTACACTCTGTAACCTTGTGGCTCTTATATAAAGGTTTTTTTTAATTTTTTTTATCCTTCTTTTTCCCTCCTTGATTAATATTGAGTCTAGTTTTAAGTTATCTAATTTTTGGAACTGCGGTTGTTTTAAAAACGTTTTATTTTTCTCTATTTCAATATTATCTTTAATTGTTCCTTGTAATGATTTGAGTTTATTTTGCCACTCTGTCAAGTAATTCTTATTACAATTGCTAAATTTTATAATTTTGTTTTCCTTTTCAGATCCAAAAAGTATCTCGTTGGGAGTAAATTTAGTGGTTGAAGCTATTTGTATATTTTTAAAAATGTCTTGTTCCTTAAAATGATCTTTTTGGTTTAAAATTCTTAGATGTTCTATTATTGTCGAATGGAATCTTTCGACTACTCCATTTGATTTGGGATTATCGACACATGTCATATGAGTATCGATAATATAGGTTTTTAATAGATCTTTAACTAAATTGTTATTAAATTCTGTTCCAAAATCGAATATTATCTTATTAGAAATTTGGTAACATAAAAAATATTGTAAAAGACAGTTTGTGATTTCTTTTGCAGAAGGTGTTTTAATATGTATTAATTGGGCAAATTTAGAAAAAGCATCAATTATTGAAAAATATTTTTTTGTTTCTAAGGTTAGTGTATCAATATGCACGATGTCGAAAGAGAATTTTGGATTTGGGGTGAGATTATCAAGAATTTTGTTCATATTTGTTGTGTTGACAAATACTGCAATTATTTACATATTTTTGGATATCTGTAAGCATATTAAGCCAATAGAAATTTCTTTTTAGTTTTTGATACGTCTCGGAAATACCTCTATGGTTAGTTTTTCCTAAATGATCATTTTGAATGGTTTCTAACTGATCTTCCAAGGTTAATTTATCCTTTAGTATTTCTTTGCATTGAATTAAATTATATGACCCTTTCTTGAAACATGATTGTAGAATTTTGTTTATTAAAATTAATAAACTTTCATCAATCAAGCAATAATAATTTATATGCGGTATTAGATATTCCTTAAATATTTTGCATATCTCGTTTTCTAAATCAGTTTCTTTTATTTTAATTAAAATTCTATGTTTGTTACCAAAAGGTCGCGTTAATTGACATATTGTTTCCTTGTTATGTTTTTGTATAATAATTTGATTCAAGCCTATATTAATACTAGTGTTTTTGTACGTTATTCCATTCACTTCATTTTCGTCTGCGGAATGGACTGTATCTAAATCTTCTTCATCAAAGTTTACTATTACACTGTCGGAATCTTCGTTTAAGTTTACTTCTTCTTAGTTTAATTCATGAATTATTACTTCTACATGGGTTTCTTTAAAAATTTCTCTTATCAATCTTTCTATTTCTTCAAATGGAATTTTATCTAAACCAGAACAGATCCGTGGCATGTGAATTTTAAAATTTTTATTTTTAATAAGGTATTTTTTTAAATTTAATTAAACAATGTTTAATAGTATCTAATGTAGGTTTATAAAAATATTTTTGCTTGGTTACTAAGTGAAATATTTTATATTTATTTTCGTAAATAGGTTGAATTATTAAATTTTCATTTTGTAAATTTGTATTCTTCAGGTAAGACTTACTATTAAAAATGTTATCTATTTGTTCGGCAAACCCTTTTCCTAATTTAAAATCCTGTGATATACAATGCACTAACTATTGTGGTTTTTCGAATATATTCTCATTAACTTTAACAATTTGAAATTTGGGTCTTATTCGTGATAGTGCATCAGCGTTGGAATTTAGAGTTCCTTGTTTATATTCAATTTCATAAGTATATTCGTCAAGTTTTATGCGTCATCTTATTAATTTAGAATTTGGATCTTTCAAACTCATTAGCCATGTTAGTGGTCGATGATCTGTTTGAATTTTAAATTTTGTACCATAAATATATGGTTTAAAGTATTTGACCGCCCACACTTTTGCCAGAAGCTCTTTTTCTGTAGTACTATAATTAATTTCATGTTTGTTAAGGGTTCGAGAGGCATAAGCAATAGGCATATCTTTTGTGTTACTGCTTTTTCTTAATACTGCACCAATCGCGTAATTACTTGCGTCGGTTGTAACAATGAATTGTTTACTAAAATCGGGATACTGTAAGATAGGTGAGTTGATTAAGAGGTTTTTACTATGTTCAAAACATTGCCTATATTCTGCATTATCTATGTTTATGGTTTGGTCTTTTTCAAACATAACGTCATCGGTTTGGTTAATTTTGAAAAATTAGGAATGTATTTCCTATAATAACCTAGAAGTCCAAAATATTGTTTAATTTCTTTTTGTGTTTTAGGGATAGGAAAATTTTTTACAGCCTCAATTTTTGCGGGGTTTGGTTTACTGAAAACTACATGTCCAAGATATGCTACTTTCTTACACATAAATTCAGATTTGTCTAACTGGATTTTTAAATTATATTGTTTCAGTTTAGCAAAGATTTTTTGTATATTTTCACAATGTTCTTGCAAAGATGTTCCTAATATTATAATATCATCTAAATAAACTAGACAAATTTTATTAATATAATCTTTTAGTGTATAGTTCATCATCCTTTGAAATGTAGCTGGGGAGTTTTTGAACCCAAATGGCATTCTTGTAAATTCAAAATGGCCTCTATCGGTATTAAAAGCAGTTTTGGGAATAGACTCAGGGTGCATTTGAATTTGGTGGAACCTTAAAGTTAAATCTAGTGTGGTGTAATAAGTATTTTGCCCTAATTTGTCCAAAACGTCGGTGATGTTTGGGATAAGAAACTTATCATCAACAGTTTTTGCGTTAACTTTACGGTAATGAATTACCATTCTAAATTTCCTTTTACCGGAAGAGTCTAATTTCTTAGGGACCATCCACACGGGTGATGACCAAGGTGAGTGACTTTCACGTATTATTTTATCATTTAATAATTTAGTAATTTGTTTATTAATTTCTTCATTGTATATTTCAGGGTATCTATATGACCTAGTATAAGTTGGTATTTCATCTTTAGTAATTATTTTATGTTGAATAAAATTTGTATGTGTTAACTTTTCATTTTCCTTAGGAAAAATGTTACTATATTCTTTTATTAGTTTAAAAAGTTCTTTTTTTTCTTTATCGTTTAAATGTTGA
This sequence comes from Tachinus rufipes, assembly GCA_963932245.1. Lineage (NCBI taxonomy): Eukaryota > Metazoa > Arthropoda > Insecta > Coleoptera > Staphylinidae > Tachinus > Tachinus rufipes. The sequence goes on from OZ010749.1 coordinate 61,946,841, forward strand.
GTTCTAATTTTAATTTCTTCTATATTATTATTAACAAAATTTTCATTTTCAAAATATTGCATTTTATAATTTTTATTTTTTATAGTAATCATATTTTTTCAAAAGTTAATTTTTACTTGCATATCTATCATTGTGGGTAAACTCAATAGTAGATTAAATTGTTTGTGGAAATCATACAAGTAAAACTTTAAATCTTTACCTTCAAATTTTATAATTACATATTTATTTCTTTTATGTTCTCCTGATGCTGTTTTAAATTTAAAATGTTCATTAAAAAGTTTGAATTTTTGTAAATTATTATAGACATATGTTTTGCTAATTAAATTAATGGTAAATCCTGTATCAATTAACATGTAATAATCTCTAATTTTTAAAAATGGTAGTTTGGAATTTTGGTACATGTTTAAGATTTCTCTTGAACATCGGGAAAAGTTTCTAAAAAAGAATTTGTTTGATTTCCGTCTTCATTTAGTTTATTTTCACATTCATCTGTTATTTCCTCATAAGCAAAACTATGGCAATTTTGTTCATTAACATATTGATTTGTTAAAAGTTGATTTTCATCAATACTTTCTGTATTATTTATTTCTTCGACAGCATATTTTGGGTTATAGGTTCCAAATTGTTCATTTTGTTGAGTGAAATAATTATTAGGTCTATTATAATTCTGTTTTGGTTAGAAAGTTTGTTTGGTTTGAATAGACATAGGAGTAGGTTTATTATTACTTTGTGCATTTCTTATCTGTTGTTTAGGACAAAATTGTTGATTGTTTTGATATTTATTTTGAAAGTTTATCGGTCTACTGAGAAAACTTGTTCCCGGAGATTTCTGTGGTGGAACATTAGGAAATTGTTTAACAGATGGTTTCAAATTGAAATTGTTATTTTGTCTTAAATACTGAAAGTCATTTTCTAATAATGTCTCGATGTCTTTTATCGATTGCGGATTTCTAGTGGCTAAATTATTTTTATATGGATCACCAATATTTAAAATAAAATTATTAACTATCAGCTTTTCGGCAAAATTAATTATTATTAATTTTGTATTAGCGTTATTCTCTTCGATACTTACTCTCGATTTAAACTTAAGGAATTTGTCTTTTGTTATTTCCAATAGTTTATATGGACTTTTAAAATTTTGTATTTTCAGTATTTCATTCATTATTGTTACTGAAGTGGTTTTATCTTTGAAACTTTTTATTAAGTGATCGCGTAAATCGTTCCAGTTATTAGTATCTAGATCTTTGATACTATCTAACGCTCGTTCGGTTATTTTTGTTTTAATACTTAAAAATGCTACGATTTTATCGAAATCGTCTAGTGCTGGATTAAAGGTACCAAAAAGAGTTTGGACCGTATTTACTGAATTTATAAAATTGCTTAATTTATTTGGGTCTCCATTATAAGTGGGAATGGATTTTAATGCGAAACTAATTTTATGTGTTCTATCAGCCATTATGATAGGATTGTTTAAATTATTTTCAAATTCTAATAATATATTAAGCAGCTCTGATAAATTATCCAGATTGAATATTACTGTTACATATAATTGTTATTTCTTAATTAAAGAATTTATTAATCATAATGTGTTATCAAATATTATGATAATTAGATATAATAATAAAATGTTTAAAAATCTTATAAAACACTTGCAATATAAAAATTATTAAAATTGTAGCAATATCCATTGCTCAATTTAATTATCCGTTGAATATGCAGGGACTTGGTGTCTCGATTATAATCTTGCGGCGACCTGAAGATGCAATTCTTCTTTATTGTTAATGGACCTGGCACTCGTACTACGGGCTCGGTGATATTTCAACTCTACGATGAAGGTTTAATTCTTCTTATTGACGGACCTGGCACTCGCACTGCGGGCTCGGTGGTGTATCAACTCTACGGCGAAGGTTTAATTCTTCTTATTGACGGACATGGCACTCGCACTGCGGGCTCGGTGGTACGGAGTTATGATTTTCTTTTATTTTAAATTCTTACGTAATGAATCGTTGAAACGAACCGGCACTAGTTTAAACGAATTTAACTTATTTAAGTTTTCGACCGAAATGCCGTTTACGATATTCTACCTGACTGCGCAAATTAAATAATTGATTTTGAATAAAAATAATGAGACTTTAATATCTTATTCATTAAAGATTAAATCATAACTGTAAAAAGTACAATACAATCTATTTTATATTAATTATTTGCTTATCAAGCAAGACGTGCGGCCGTTCACACAGTGCACGTGCAACGCATTAAATTTAATGCTTATCAATTAGACACTTAGTCAGCATCACGTCAGGCTTAATAAGAAAGAAATGAAATGAAATCTTCTCATATTATTTACTTGTTATTTATATAACTAGCGCGCAGCGATTGCAACGCCTCAGTACTGCGGCAGGATTTGAGTATTGTTGTATTATTTGTTTTAGTGTAAATATTTTTATGCATGTGAATTGTTGTTAATAAAAAAATATTTATCTCTTTGAAATTAAAAATTGAGCTTGACTGCCACGTTTATGCATGTCTCTTAAAAACCTGCGCCACACTTCAATATAATGAGAAACATAAGAATTGTCAAAATTAATGTTCACGTACAAAATACATTTACTATTGTTTATGACAAGCCGGTTTTCTATAATCTATCCCTTTGCATCCGTCTCTTTCTGTTCCGCTTCCCTTTCTAATAAATGCATCCCCAACGTTGAAATGCAGAAACCTCTTTTCTCAATAATACTCGTTTTTTAAAACAATACAATAAGCCTATAGTTCAGGTGGCAGCACTTGCTTGACAAGTGTTACATGGTCTTATGGAAATCCAACCCTAATAGTATTGTACAAATTAATTTAAACTCACGCTACAGACAAAGAAGGAGTTCTACATTATTTTGAAAATAGTTTGATGTTTTGAGTAGTTTTACTAACATTCTACTTTTCATTTCGTCTGTAAACTAATGTCAGTCCTTTAACAAACTATCAAATTTTTGGTTAAATCTTAGGTAAAGCAAAAAATTGCTAATCATCACACAAGTTACAATAATTGACAGGATTAAAGTGTCCTCCTAGTGCTGTGGCTGAACTTAAACTACCAAATCATATTTTTTAGGCTGTGCTGTACACCTTACTGGCGATAAGCGACGTTCTGTTTTACGTTAAATAAATTAGTAAAGAATTTTACTAATTTTTCTGTAAACACGCCTCACATTGATAATATTTTTTAATAAATAGTTAATGTTTTAAAATTATGGAAATTCTAAATATATAATTTATTTAAATAGCTTATCATTTTGTGTTAAATGCAGCTTTATGTTTAATTAATTTATAAAATGTATCATTTAACGCGTTAAGCATCAAATTTGTAACATGCAGCTGATCAATTATTTTGATATTTTGTTATCTTTTTTAGGTTCTTCATTAATATTTAGAATCATCTGCATCTAGATTTTCCGTCTAGAAACAACAAAGAGCCTAACTACTACCGTTATCAATTCCTGTCTTCATCCGATTCGTCTTTGGTAAGTATTCTAACGTTTGAAATTATTTATGACTATTAAAAAAATAATTTGAGATATAAGATAAGAGATTTACTGTGTGTAGTTAATTATATTAGATTTTAAAAATTTTGTTTGTTTATAATATTTTTATAAATTTGTTGTAATTATCTTCAATCTTTATATACTAAAATTTGATGTTTTGTCTGTTATTTTTTCAGAATGGTAATAAATACTATTTGAAATATTTGAAGAGATTATTAAAAAATATAATATTATTTAAAAAAATAATTAATATTATTTATTCTTTATCTCTAATCGCTCATCGCTCATCGTTCATTGCCCATTTCCCATCGCCCATCGTCTACCGCTCATCGCCTATCGTTCATCAATCATCGCTCATCGCTTATTACCTATCGCTCATTGCTTATTGTCATCATATTGTTCATAATAATATTATTAATTCTATATTATAAAATAAAATATATAATAAGTAAACAATTACATAAAATTATTATGCCAATTATAAAACTAATTAAAAATAATATAAAATGCAAAATATTAAAAAAAAAATTGTGTTATGATATCAAAACGTTATCACATTAAAATATATTGATTAAAAAATTAATGTATATATAGTAACGTTTTTTTAATAATGTAGATATAATGTTATTTTTATATTCAGTTCTCTAATTTTGACGCATTTTATTAAAGAAATGTATAGCTGCTTATTTAAGACTTTTTTTAGAATTTGTTAATTTATGTAAATCTATATAACGTATGATTCACATTTCATTTGAAATTGTTTACTGTTTATATTTATTATTAGAGCAGATAGTTTTAAACCCACTATGTCAGTTCATATAATTGATGTGTTTTTAACTAATTGTTGTTTATTATTTACTAATATGGATCAGGAAATAAGATGTCATTTTTATATATATATATATATATATAATAAACAATAAAGGCCCCATCACTAACCCTTGCGGTAAATTTAGAATGTCATATATATTATTGTTAATTTCTACAACATGACTTCTAGATTTTAGGTAACTTCTGAACCAATTAGAAATTACACCTTGTACACCAATTTATTCCGTTCTGAGTTCAAAAAGTTATAACTTTTGTCCTACACTTGCTTCTGTACCTGCATTATTTAAAAGTTATTAAACTCCAAAGTTTAGATTAAATCTCAGAACTAATAAAATTGATTTTTGTGATATGTTAAGAGAGACAGAAAATTTTATTTCAAAACTTACAGCAGTTAAAAATTTTATATCTTTGATTTTGTTTTAGAAATATAATTTCCAAAATAAGATTTTTCCGAAAAAATCATTAGCCGTAACTTTTTTACCAACAAGTCACAATGATAGAAAAACTATCTTTTGCAGTTGTTCAATGTACCATTTTTTTCTTCTATTAAACAATGCGCATATTAATTTCATAAATATTAATAAATAACATTTTTTAACTAATTCATTATTCCAAATACAGAAATAACAATCATTTCCAAATTATTTCAAGTTTTAAATTTAAAAACAATTTACCTATCTTCAGTCAAAGCCTAAGTTTTTTTGTAGGACCTTTCACAACAACCTTAAAAAAAGTAGACTTTAAAAATAATAATTTTTATTCCAAACAGCATCAAAATTATCCAGTTTTTAAAAAATGCAAAATTCGGACACCGATCAAAAATTCATTTTACGTAAACAATTAATCTTAATTGATCAAAAGCACTCAACTTTCTTTATGAAGTTAACCTGAAACTTTTTTGAGTAATGCATTTGTTTTTTTAGCAGTGACGTTTTAAAAGTGGCACTTAAAGGTAGTTTTTGAAAGTGTTTTACTGGATAAACCAAAGCAAAAAAAGTGCCTAGTCTTAAATAAAAGATTCATTTATTGTCAACAATTTTTTTAGAAGAATGTACATATAAACTAATGACTATTTGTTTGTTCAAAGAGAAAAACGCATTTTTTGTCAAAAGTGGTTTTGTTAGACTTATTTTACTCATGCAAACTAGTAGTAAATTGTGTGATTGTTTTTGTTTAATTTAAAAGTGTTCTAAAATAAGGCATTAAACAGGAAACGTAAAACAAACTACTTTTATTTCTAGAGTATGGGTAAGATAAAAGGTAAGTAGACAATAATTTTTAAATTTTGTTGGGTTAAAAAAAATTTTTCTTTATTTAAATTGGGAGACACATTATTAGCCTTAAGTAAGATATTGTAAAATTGTTTTTAAAGTTTTTTAAAGTGCAATACGCAAGATACGAAACACGTAGATTTGTGAACTACAGCTTTTATTAGATGTTGTATTTTAGATCAAAATTGTTTTAAGAGCCAATACTGCAATCACTATTCAATATTAGTAGCAAGGTTTAAATTCTGCTTAGTTCTTTGGTATGAATATTTATTTCATCCGCAAAATTAAAATTATAAGAAAAGTATCCAAGTTCTCCCTAAGAAATCAATCATTTAATTTCTTTTGTAGGTTGGTAATGCTATTGTTATAATAAATTTAATGTCTTTATACTGTTAGTTTGTAAATCAATTTATTTAAACTATTTGGATTGTAGAGCAAATGGTATTAATCCACGAGTCAAAAACTTCACTTATGATACAAGTAAATTAGCAAAATAAGGCGTAGTCTGTTTGCCAAATCAATTTAATCAACCAAACATTGATTTAGATTATAGTTTAAAAGCTAATTGCTCTAATAATTGTTGTATAAAAAAATTTTTGTTTATTAGCATCGTAAACAAAAAAAAAGCCGTATCTCTTTTTTGGCTGACATTACAGTGAACAATAATTCGTCAGATCGTTTTAATCTAGTAGATTCCAATTATAATCTTGTACATTCAATTGTTGACCAACAAGGTGCTTTCATCTACACACAAAACGCAAATTCTAAACAACAAACAAAATTTTGACCTTTTGTTATAATAGCATATTTTCTCAACTAAATCTTTTTGATAATTTTTTTTTTCTAATAGACATATACCGTTTTTAAAGTAAAGCAACTCCAAATTTAGTTATTAAAAAACTAAAAAAAGTTTAAGAAAAATTCAACTTATAAAATACTAAATGGTTAAGTCATTTTTTCCAACATTATCTGACCAACAAATTATTATTTTTGCTTTATCATCAACCCACTTAGTTTTCTTGTTAAAACATCTTGGTAAATCAAAATTATTAGATTTATATTTTTTAATTATTTGATAGATTACAAAAACTTACTTACTGCTTCCGTTATTAAAACATCTCTTCTTATTACTAGTTAATCTAATCCGCGTCTTATCATTATTCTAAAATAAACGAGTAATAATAGAAATTTTTTTTAATCATATTGATGTTGATACTAATTGCTTAAATTTTAAGGATCTACATATTGCAGCAAAAAATCCCACAAAAACCATTCAAAAAGTCATCAAATTTTTGTTTTCCGTTTTCTGTTATTAAACCAAATTAAAAGTACTTGTACTCAATTTAAACAACACAAGCAGTTCATAAAAAGCAAACAAAAGACGTTTAATAAATTTATCAGTAAGCGTTCCGATTAAATTAATAAGGATTTAAAAAATCTCTTATACAATTTAAAAATAGGATTGACAGAAACAAAGCCAACAATTTTTTTGGATTGCTATAAACAATAAAAAATATTATAAACAAATACATTCTTTTAAAAGTAATTTAAAATCTGCAAAATCAAATTTTTCGGGTTGCCATAAACAAAAAAAGTTTTTATAGATGTTTAAATTCTTTGGAAAGTAAATTAAAATTTGATTGAACTGTCATTTACTCTACATATCAACACTGTTGTGGTTAAAGCTTATTAGTTTTTAGGTTTTAAGGTTTGTCAAGCGTAACTCTAAGGAGTTTTGTGACCATTATACTCTAATTATTTTTTATAACGCTCTAGTATGCTTCCACCTCAAGTATTGCTCAAATGTGTAGCCACCATACCCCGCCGTCAATAAAAAAAATTGAACAGATCAAATAAAGTTTGTTTGCTTCACAAAACTGCCTCTCTCTCTCTACATGACCAGTCTTGAAAAGAATTTATTTTGTAATGACTTCCGTTAACTAATAAATAAATAAATAAAGAAACTGCAATACATCCTTTTTGAAATGATCAAAACAATTTATATATACTAATCCAAAAAAAAAAGCAAAATTGCAAATGTTTAACTTATACCAAATTAGAAAAACAAACTAATGTCATTAATGTCCAAAATTGTTAATTACTTAGAACAAAATATCTTCATCTCAGTAACTCAATTAAATTTTCATCAGAACATTTGACAACCGATATTCTAATATATTAGTTACAAATAGAATTCTACTTTAAGCAAGCATGGAATAAATCTTGTAGTAGTTCTAGACATTTCCAAAGCACTTGATAGAGTATAGCATCCTAATCTTATTAACAAGTTTAATTGTTTTAACAATTTTGTAAATCTTTCTAGAAAACAGAAAAAATATAGTTAGAATTAATAGTTTTAACTCTAACGCCAAAATCATAAATGCTGGTATTGCTCAAGTTCAGAAATTTTTTAAAATAGTATTGCAAATAATAGCATTTATACTTTTCAAAAACTATATTAACAAAAATGACAAAATATTTTGTAATTTTCAGGTTAAAATTTGTAGCATAAATAAACAAAAGCATTCGAGACAGTCTGTCCAAAAACAATTAGAAAAATTAAAAGAAGATTAATTTGCAGGAAAATATTTTTTTGGGTTTTTGACAAGATTACTATTAATAAAATGTTTTGAACATGTTTATAAGACCAATACCACACTAATAAAACATATTCTAAATGCAAGCGCACTAAAGCACAATTAAGTATTTTGAGTGTATTGGAGATAGATCTGATGACATTCTATAAACAAACCCTAACATGTTTGTGGCACAATTACTGATATACTGTATATGATCAATAAATGTAAGTTTCTGATCAAACATTACACCTAAATCTTTTATCTGATTTACTTGTTTAAGTGTTACTTTGTCAATAGAATAATCTTAGGTTATAAGTATATAATTTTGGACAAAACTTATGAAATTTTTTTTTTGCATTAAATAATAAACTATTAACGACACACTAGTTATTTATAAAGTTTAAGTCATACTGTAAAAGATGACAATCCTTAAGAAATGATAGGTTTTTATAAATTTTAAGATTGTCAGCAAATAAAAGAAATGAATAGTACATGAAAAATTATTGATAAAATGCAGGAAAAGTATTGACTCACATCGTGACCATTAAGGCACACCTAAAGGGACAGTAATAGTTTGCAACAGAGAGTTATTAATTTTTACACACTGTATACGATTTTTTAAATAGCTTGTTAACCAGCAAATCACAGTGTCATAAAAACCAAGTGCATAAAGTTTAGCAATCAAAACATTAAATGCCTTGAAAAATCAGTGTCAAATTGTAACTTTTATTTGAAGGCATTTTATAAGTCGTTTTCATAGCAGATCAGATTGGACAAATACTTCTTTAATGTCTTCTTAAAGTCCACTTTTATGTTATGAGGTGATTTAGCTTTGTTTCCATACATAAAAAAACGTCCTTTCATTTAAAGACTAATTAAAAAGAAAACACAATTTAAAACTAAACAAATGCAATTATTTAATAATAATAAAGGTATTCCATTGGTACAAAATAAGAATGCAAATCATAAGCAGAACAAAATTATCAGCAAACAAATTAACACAATCGTCTCCATTATTACTCGTCCGCTGCATGGTAGTAAAAAAATTATTTAATTACCTCCAATGTCTGGCTAACTAGACATACTTTTTTTAGTAACATACACTTTTTTGAAGTTAGAATACTCTTTACTTTTTTAAATTTCAAACAACAAAATTTATACTCTTTTTTTAGTTGAGTCCTAACAATTTCAATTGTTTTATTTAAAAAAAACGGCATAGAGAAAACAGACACCAAAATCCGCAAGTCAATCCGACCTTCAGTTTGCACCAAGTTTTCCAAATTTCAAATTATACATCCAGCCTTTAAAACAGCAAATCTGGCTTTTAATACTGCAAATTTGGCATAAATAGTGTAAATCCGGCTTTAAAAGCGTAAATTCAGTTTTTAAAGTGCTAAATTTAACTGCCGAATTATTAATCTGGTTTTTAAACTGTAAACCCAATTTTTAAAACTAAAAATATAGTAATACAGCGTTCAAATTTCCAAATTTGGCGTTGAAACTGTAAAACCGATTATAAAAAGTGTAAATGCAGCAATTTAAAATAAAAACCTGGTTATCAATTTACTGTCAAATTATTAAGGCATCATTCTATCATAAATCCCGTTTTAAAACTGTAAATTTAGTTTTTAAAATTATAAATACAATATTTACTGCCAAATTTTTAACTTTGCTTATGAATTATATAAATCCGGCATTTAAGCTTTTAATCCAGTTTTTAAAAGATTAAATACTGCATTTAAAAATGAATTTTCGGTCACCAACGTATTAATATTACTGCCAAAGTGATAATCCAACCTCCAAATTATAAATCCAGCATTTTGTAAACACAACTTTTAGAACTGAAAATTTGCCTCTAACAATATTTGATTTAATAAAAAAAAGTAAGAGTACACTAATTTACTACTAAAAAAATAGTAATTGCATCTATAAAATGTAAATTTGCATTTCAAAGTTGTAAAGAATTATACCTGGGAAAACGGGACTACCTAGAATTAACCGGATTATAAAACATTAATTGCAACAGCTGCTTAATGGGATTGTAAAACTGTTTGTATTTATGATATGTACTGGGTTTTTACATCGCGTTAACAATGGGGTTAGCGTCTCGCAAATCTATTTGGTATTTCCAATAATCTTTAAAGATGTTCTCTCTCTTTTAGCCCTTAATTTTTAAGTATATATATTGTATATTATTTTATGTTTAGTTAGTAAGGTTTATGATTTAGAATAAACAACATTAAAATTTTACGACGCGTTTTTCTTTGATAGTGTGAATAAAATTCTGTTTGCACTTTAAAACAAAAGTATTAAATTTCACTGCCAAACTCTTAATCTGGCTATCAAATTACTAATTCGGTCTCAAAAACTGTAAATAGACTTTTAGAACTAAAAATCCGGAAACCAACGTATTTATATTTACTGCCAAACTATTAACCCGGTTATAATGGACACACCTGGAAAGAAAGATAATGGAATAAATCTTTTTTCTTCTATCACTTTAAACCACTTGTGTAATAAACACCATCACCATTAATCAGTTCTTTTCAACTGATACTTTTAAATTATAAATCCGGTTTATAAATTAAATAAATTTAAAAAACAAATTATTGCAATACTGATAATCCAGCTTATAAAACAGTAAATACAGCCTTTAAAAGTGCAAACGGTTAACTTTATTTTTAAATTATAATTTGGCCTTTAAAGTTATCAATTTAACTTAAAATTATTTGTTTTACCAACGTGTTAAATAGTTTTTTAAATTAAAAAATTTGGCAACCAATGTGTTATAGTCGGTTTTCACGCTCAAGTAATTGGCGCAATCGATTTGTGCAAGCCATTGGCACAAGTAAATTGTAAAAACAAAAATCGTTCATTTGCACAAGCCAGAAAATTTGGCTTGAGTAAAATCTAGCTTGTTTGATAATTTGCTTTCTAGTTTGCGCAAATGCACGAACGTGTAAACAACTCGACGCAAGCGTAATAGCAAACAGCAACTTCTGATCTGCACGTCCAGCACGTTGCACGTGTTTCCTATTATAATTTGTGCCAAAACTTGTTTATATAATTAGTTTGTGTGTTGTTGTTTTGTTTGTAATAATGTTAATGAGAAAAAAATCTAAACAATACACTAACGCTAAATCTCTGGCGTATTATACGCTCGTCGAAAAAAAATAGCATTGTGGACAAACCTGCAATTAAAGAAACTGTGGTGAAAAATTTTTTTTATAAAAAAAACATATTTCAACTGATACATTAAAAAAAATAAATTTGCGCCAATGGCTTGCACTAATCAATTTGCGCAAATTACTTGAGCGTGCAAACCGATCATTAAACTTTACCAGTTTGTAAAGTTGGCTTCCAAACTATAAATCTAACTTTTGAAAGTTTATTCTGTTCTTTGTGTTAAATTCTACTGCTAAATTGTTAATCTAGCCTTTAAAACTGTAAATTTAGTCTATTAAATTTTACTGTCAAACTAATAAACCTGTCATAAAATATTAAAGTATTTTTTAATTATAAAATATTGTCAGAAAACAATTAATCCGCCATAAACTGTTGAAAAATGTAAAATTATATTTATAATTATAATAAATAACAAAATTTTGCTTTAAAACATAAAAATATAGCTTTTTTATAATAATAATAATAATATTAATAATAATACTTTTATTTTCCCAAGATGTACATACATAGCTTATACTAAAACAAAACAGTTGCACATAATAAAAGATTTGTCAAAATACAAAATAAATATCATTGTTACAGATTGGTAAATTAATGGATACTGTAAGGCTTTAGTTATAATTTAAAAAAAATTATTTCTTTTTTGAAAATGTTTAAAGAGTTTAGTTGCTTAATTTTAGTGGGTAATTTGTTAAAAAGTTTTAAACATGCATAGTGTGAAGCTTTTTTAACCATTTCTAACTTATGTATTGGATAAGCATACAGTGTCGATACATTTCTGGTACCTATATTGTGCATTAAGAGGTATTGTTGAAATAGATGTTTGTTTTTAAAAATAATTAATAATGAGTCTAGAAGATATATTGCAGGTACGGTTAATAGCTAATTTATTTTGAATATACCCCTACACGACTCTCTATAAGGTAACTTAAGATGTAAACGTAGCGCTTTTTTTTGCGTTTTAAATATTTTTTGGCTATATGTTGGAGATCCCTAAAATATTATGCCACATCTCACTATTGAATAAAATTCTGCATAATACAGAGTTTTAAGTGTATTTAAACTTACATGGTTTCAAATTGCTCTTAGTTTATAGATCACTCTGTTTAATTTAAGATTTTGATTATAAATATATAAATTTTCCAGTCAAGTGTGTTCCAATTGCAAACCTAGAAAACTGCAGTTTTTGATTAGTTGTAACCGATTGTTGTTTAAAACGAATTATATTTCTTCATTTTTTGAACGATTGTTTTTTGTTTTAAATTGAATGCAATTTGTTTTGTTATTATTTAGTAGTAATTTGTTACCACTTAACCAATTTTGAATTTTATTTAGCCTGTCAACAGCTTCTTTACCGACGTCCATTGGGTTTTTTTGCCGTAATTAACAGGTTTCTATCATCGGCATAGTTAATTATTTGACTATTTGGGTTTTTAAGTAACACACTTGGTAGGTTGTTTATGTAAATAATAAATAAAAGTGGACCAAATATATTCCCTTAGGCGTTTGTTTCTAGAACAGCTGATTCTTCACTGATCAATTTTTCCATTTTTACCATTTGCTTTCGTTTAATAAGATAGCTTTTAATAATATCGTAACAAGGTCCTCTAACGCCGTACATGTAAAGTTTATTCAATAGAATATTGTGACTTAGAGTATCAAATGCCTTAGACAGATCTAAGAATATACCCAATAAAATCTCACCTCTATCTAATGCATTTAACAATTCCCTCACAAGATCAAAAGTGGCTGAGCAAGTTGATTTATTTTTAAAAAAGTCGTGCTGTGAATTATTAAATATGTTATGTTTATTAAAAAAGTTTGTAATTCTAGACATTATTGCAAGTTCAAATATTTTTGAAAAGCTTGTTAATATCGATATAGGTCAATAATTTGATATAATTGTTGCATCTCCTTTTTTAAATATTGGTCTTATTACTGAAAATTTAAGCTGTTCTGGAAAAATACCATCTGACATCATTTGATTGATGACGTGGCATAGAGGTACTGAAATTTTATGAATGCACTGTTTTAAAACATATATCGATATTTCATCAATACCTACAGAATGTTTATTTTTCATGCTTTGTACTATGTTAAATAATTCCGATTTTGTGATGGCTTTAAGAAATATTGAATGATTGTTGAATTCTATAGTGTTTGTATTACATGGCATTTTTGGGATATTTTTTAGACATTCTTAAATGCCATAAATAAAAAAACAGTTGAATTTGTCAGCCGTGTGAAAAGTTTCAAGTTTGTTATTATGTTTTTTTTTTTTTTTAATTTAGCTGATGTAGTGCTGTTTATAATATTCCAAGTTGTCTTGTTTGTATTATCACAATTTTGTATCTGTTTATCATAATTTTTTTTTTTAGATTTTGAAGAAGCTTGTTGTAGTGTTTCTTTTGTTTCCGGTAATCTTGGTGAAATTCAAAATTGTATTTTGACAGTACTTCTAACATGTTTAGGTGATTTTTACAATAGATTAAATTTATATATGCAGTTTAACTTTGAATCATCATTGGATTTGCATTTAACTTTTGGAAACGCTTTATTATGCAACAACAAAAAATTATTTAGAAATAATTTTCATTTTAGATTTACATTATCTGCTTCTAACATATTTGCCTAACTTTGTGTAGATAAAATATGTACAAAATTTAAAATTTATTTTTTATATTTTTTTTTAATAAAAGTTAGATATTTTATGTTCTTCTATTTTAAATATTACTTTTTGACCATAGTGATCAGACATATGAAAGTTTAGTATATGTGAGCTATGTATTTGTAGAATATTTGTAACGATGTTATCAATAAATGTTTTTGAGTACTGTGTTACCCTCGTGTAAGTTTTAATATTAGAGTCTAGGCCTTAAGTATTTATGCGGCCCGCAAGATTTATTACACCTTTACAAAATATTTTTATTTTATAATGAGCAAAGTAATAAAAACCAATGTATAAAAATACATTATTTATTTTGTGCATGTGTTCAAAAATTAACTGTAGAAGTTATAAGAAAAAATTTACTTTTTTTTTAAATAAAATTCTTCCGCATATATGACAGATGTTGCCTGTTTTATTTATGAGGTTACAGTTAAGAGCTTTCAGAATAATTAAATTATATTCTGAAAACTCATGATACGCGCGCATCTTGAAACATTCAATCTAATACAACAGGTTCTATGTTTCATTCTTAAGTGACCTCACTAACGCAGTGATCATCCCTAGATACTTACTACTTAGTTTTAGAATAATAATAAATTCAATAATAATAATAGTCCCTTTAAATTAAACATTTAAAAAAAAAAAAATTACCCACATATACTCAAGTCAAATGTACGTAACAAATTTGATTTTGCTTAAACCACTGAAAAATGCAATCTTAAGAAGTTACAAACGATCAAATTAAAATTCAAGCTTTTTTTTGCTACTTTTGAGTATTTTTGTGTGAACGTAGCACACGGAACTTTTTAGAGTATTTTTTGCACATATAAATGCATTTTATCCATATTAAAAAACAAATAAACATACTCGTCATCTTTTTTTTAAGAAAATTGTTTTTTAAAGTTTTGCAAAATTTTCAAAGTTTAAGGAAAAAAATGTTTAGCTGTAAAAAATGATTCTTTGAATAAATTTGAAAAAAAAAGTTTATTACAGTTTTTTTTCTTAAAAAAGCAATCCTGAGAAGTTACAAACAATCAAAAAATGTAAAAAAATGCAAAAAATTGATTTTTTCAACATTTTTAGTGATTTGAGCAAAATCAAATTTTTGTTCCGTACACTTAACTTTTTAGGAAAAACTATGCATTTGTGCAAAAATTACCTTTATAAAAAGTTGGAGAGCGGAACATTTTTAATTGACATAAGTCATTTGGTTTTTTTTATAATTTCCCGTATTTCCGCTAAAGGGCGCGGAAAATAATATATATAAATATGTATATATGATTTCATTTTTTTCTGACGGGCAATGTACGCTATCTTCCAGAAAATGCATAATTTTGGCTGAAAATCCAAAAAATTAGCTGAAGGTCACAGTTTGCAAAATTTGTTAACGCTCACTATCGAGAAATTCAAGTGACTAATTTTTTGCTTTACAATTTTGATCTCTTTTAATTTTTTAACACAATGCATAGTTTTAGCTCTAAGTGCAAAAAAATTAAATCATATAGGTGCCCTCTAGCAGAAACACGGAAAATTATAGAAAAACTCAAATGACTTATATCGATTGGAAATTTTTGCTCTACAACTTTTAATATAAGTAATTTTTGCACAAAATGCATAGTTTTTGCTAAAAATTCAAAAAACCATTAGAAAATGCAAAAAACACTTTTTTTCATGCGTGCGTCAGAAGAAAATAGTCTTCAAACAGTTCAAACACATCTAAGGATACAGATTGCTAAGCTGTGGGTAAAATTTCTCTAAAACGTCATTTTTTGCCTAATTTGAAGGGTCTAATATATAATTTTATATGCGGCCCGAAGAGTTGTGATGCATTTCCAAAGTGGCCCGCAAGATCATTTGGGTTGGCCACCCCTGGTCTAGACCATAACTCTGTAGCAATAATATAAATTTATCAGCATTTGTGCTATTAGATAGAATGTCAATATTAAAGCCGCCGCTAATAATAAAATACTTATTTACCAATCTTAGTATATCAAGTACACTGTTAAAAAAATTAAAGAATATATCAAGTGCTTCCGAAGAAGATCTATAAATACACACAAGTGTTATGTTAATTTTATCAATAGTTATATTAGCTCTTGTACATTCGAATATACAGTCTTTGAATAGCTGGTTGATGTCGTTTTGTTCTTTGAAGTTGATATGTTTGCAAGTGTAAATAGCTGAGCTTCCGTGTGGGTCCGTTTTCCTGGTGTAGGACAATATTAATTTAAAGTTATGAACATCATAATCCATTAACTCATTATTGGTTTTTTAGTGTTTAGTCAGTAATAGTATTTTACAGTTTTTAGGTTCTGATATAAGCGCATTTAAAGCATCTATTGATGTGTTAATTGATTGAAAGTTCTGATGGAATACACTTATACATGATTTTTGACTATTAATCATTTTATTTGGTTTTATTGATTTTTTTTTTGTATATTCTCCCTAAAAAAAGATCTATAGAAACATTTTGTGGCCATATTTCTGGGTTTTTCAAGTGTTCAGATTGATTAATTGAAGGAGTCACTTTGAATGAGGCGTAGATATCTGGGAAATTTGATTGTTGTTTCTTGCAGATAGCACTTTTTATGTTTTTAGAAGCCAAAATACAATTCCAGCTGTTTTTTGGTGGTAGTTGGGTTTAATCTCGAAACGTATAATTGAATGAGTTTTGCTACATCTATTATTTCAGTGTTTGTAGATTGGCCATAGATGCTTTGCCGTTGTCTATTAGGCCTAATTAATTTATTTGCTGTATTTATTATCTATTACTATTTTTGTTTACATTTTTATTTTTATTTTTATTTTTATTGTTTTTATTCACATCTATATCATTTGACCGTGAGTTGTTTCTTGTGATTACTCTGTTTGTATTTGATTTATCCGATTAAGTCCTTGAATCCTGATTTTTAATTTCATGCGGTTTTGTTTCATTTGCTTGAATAGAAAGTTGTAAGACTTGCTCCCCCTTTTGTTTCTGGTAGGAACTGCAAGGAATTGATACAGGTTTCCTACTATATTGTTCTAACCTTTTTTCTAGATAAAATATTGTTTTGATGCATTACTATACTTTTTTCTTGCATTTCTTTTAGCAATTTGTTTAGTAAATATATTTCCCTATGAGCTCTTTGCAATTTAGGTTCCGCGGGCACAGAATCTTCAATTGCACAGTCGTGGGTACCGGATGCATCTCTCTTCACTTTAGGAAAACACCCTGGGTGATACAATGCACTGCAGATTACACATTGCACTTTATCGCGCACAATTATATCCGGCCAAAAACAGTCAAAAAATTCAGAATATTTTCATTTATCAAAATATAATTGAAAACAGTATAAAAATACCGTCAAAAAGCACTAATTATAAGTTATTAACATCTAAAAAGTGCAAAGTTTTATAATCAAAAATCAAAAAATAAAACAAAATTTAGACAGATATAAACTCCGGTCTAAACTGTTAAAAAGTGCAAAATTTACATTCACATCATTAATTATTTTTGATAGTTTTTTTATTGGTTATATTGGGATAGCAGCTATGTAAGAGATAGTAATTTTAGACATATTAAATTAAATAAAATCATTTTTGACAGATAATCTCAGATTGTGTTTTTTTAACAGTTATTATTTTAAATTTGATAATTTTTGACATGTTAAACTAAATAAATTATTTTTAACAAAAGCATACATGTTAAAGTACTCGTGTATCTTTTGCAAATAGTACGTGTTTTGTCAAAATCGATTCGGTGATAAAAAAAGTTACGACCTTCAACGTTTTTTTTAAATTTTTATTTTTGATAGAATTTTTAAATATTGTAAACTTGAACATTTTTTTGGCCAGCAAAATTTATCACATTTTTATATTTATTTTATAATGGCCAAAATAGTAAAAACCAATGTATAAAAAAATACATTATTTGTGCTCCCATATATTCAAAAATTAACTGCAGAAATTATAAAACAAAATTTACTTTAATTTTAAATTATTATTTTTGCGCATATATGACAGATATTGCTCGTTTTATTTATGAGTTTACAGTTACAAGCTTGCACAATAATTAAATTATATTCTGGAAACTCATAATACGCAAGCATTTTGGATCATCCAATCTAATATAACAGGATTTATGTTTTACTCTTAAGTAAAATGATCATATTTTTAATATAACTTAATTGGTTGTTGTAGAATCCATCTTCAGTGAGAGAAATTACATTCATTAAAGTTTTGACAATATATACTTGCAATTACGCAAAAAAATTGGTTATAAATTCTATTTTCTATCATTCTTATAGTTTCATTCATGATAGCTTTGACTTTTACTATTGTGATTTCTTTTTTTTTTTTTTATTTTTTGTTGGAAAGTTTTTGTTTAGTTAAAACTTAAACCGGGACAATTAACAGTCCCAAAAAAAAATTATCAGGACACCGGGACCAGAAAGTTAAAACCGCGACAAATCCGGAACTTATGGACTCTTAAGTGACCCCAGTCACCATCCTTAGATACGCACGCAGCTGATAGCAGAGCAGACTTTCAGTTTCAGAATAATAGTAAACACAATAATAATATAATTTATTATGTTTTAATTCTTCACTCTACAAAACTTCTATAGTAAGTATAAATTTTATATATATAGATATACAGGGTGTCCGGAAAATACGTGTACAACGTTTGACGACAGACTCCTGACGTCAAAATAGGTCGATCTAAGCCGACTTAGTTATATCCAAAATTGTCTCGTTTAGCCGGTAGAGGGCGTCAAAAAAAACAAAAGTATAACAAAGTTGAAAGTATCTATTGTAAGAAACTAAGTAAAACAAAAACATTACTTAAGCAAATGTGTAAAATGACCGCCATCTTGCTGAATACACTTATTAACACTCTTTAAAAAATGATATTGGACCCTATCTAATGTCTCGGGATTATTAAAATGGTTGCTTGTATTTAAAATCCGCTGCAATAAATCATCGCGTGTGTTTACCGGAGTCTTGTAAACTTCTGTTTTAATAGCGCCCCACAAAAAGAAGTCACACATATTTAACTCAGGAGAACGTGGTGGCCATTTTACTGGTGCATCATTGCCTCTTCCAATCCATCGGTTGGGATATTGATGATGTAAGTATTGCCGAACGGCAACAGAAAAATGGGGCGGGGCACCATCATGCATATACCACATTTCCCTCCGAAGTAAAAGGGGCAAATTCTCCAGAAGAATTGGTAATGTGTCTTGCAAAAAATTTAAATAAATATTTCTATCTAACCTGTCTGGAATAACAATAGGACCAATAAGGTAGTGATCAATAATACCTGCCCAAATATTAATTTTAAATTAATGCTGATGATGTGCAACTTTAATGGCATGTGGATTTTCATCGGAATAAATATGTTTGTTGTGCAGATTGGTTACCCCAGATCTTGTAAAGCATGCCTCGTCAGTAAACATAATTTTTCTACAAAAATTTGGAACAAGGATTCTTTTGTTTCTAATAAATTGACAAAATGTAAGCCGCATAGGGGGATCAGTCGGTAAAAGTTCCTGGACTTTTTGTATGTGGTAAGGATGTAACAACTGTTCTTTTAAAACCTCATTGACAATCGTTTTAGGAACATTTAACTCACGTTCTAAGAGACGGGTACTGGTACTTGGTTCTTCTTCAACTTTTTCCAGAATCATCTCTTCTGTTTCCACAGTTCGAGTTGTTCGCATACGACCCCTGCCTTCAAACTTTTTCTCAAAACTGCCCGTTTCCCGAAGATGACGCTCAATATTGGCAAATGTTTGGTGGTTTGGTATTCGACGGTTAGGAAACCTCTCCATGTAAACCCTAACACTCTGACGCCCATTTCCTTGACAAAACCCGTATACCAGGAGCATGTCAACTTTCTGAGAGTTTGTATAATTTTCCATTTTTAATGGTAAAATGAACTTGTAATTCAAGAATGTTGATCGTATACTTGAGTAAATTTCATAGACTGGTGACAATTTGTCAATAATTGTCAAATTATTAAACGCCATAGCAACAAGGTCACTTAAAAAATTATTGTTACAGGTAATATCTTTTTAATATTTACAAATTTTTGACGCCCTCTACCGGCTAAACGAGACTATTTTGGATATAACTAAGTCGGCTTAGATCGACCTATTTTGACGTCAGGAGTCTGTCGTCAAACGTTGTACACGTATTTTCCGGACACCCTGTATAATTTTATTTGCGGCCCGCGGAGTTGTGATGCATTTTCAAAGTGACCAGCAAGATTATTTGGGTTGGCCACCCTTGGTTTAGTCAGTTAATTGGCTTATATTTTCTTTGAAGTTTATTTCAGAAGTTTAACAAAAACATCTTTGGTTGCTTGAATCATAAATTTAAAGTTAATCTATCGGCGCGGCGTGAAAATTTAAGAGTATTATTATTTTTGGCATAAAAACATAAATCCGCCCGGCGTTTATCAAAATTTGCCAAAAAAAATGTTAAGCACACCCTAGTGTATTTATAATATTTTTTGTAAATATGAAACAAATTTTTTTTTTTTTCAGTTTTAAACCCCTAAAACTCAAATACAAAGAACAATTTTATATTTTCTAATTAATTTACATAAGAATACGTCAACTTGGTCAACTAGCGGTAAAAAAAAATTACAAAAATGCTCTTTTTTGCCCTGACAACCAGGACCAAAATATCGTTTTTTTTTAGTTTTGCGGCGTATAAAAAAAGCGTCGACTTAAAATGACGTCAGAATTAGATTCTACGAAAAATTTCTAATTGATTTCAATAAGAAAATTTTTTTTTGTGATAATTTTCATAAACCAACAAATTATAGAAACGAAAAATAATACTAAAGCAAGTTACTCGACGTACTCCTCCCCCCTGCTCTGGTCCGTTTGAAATGGAATTGCCCACTTAAGGTTTTTAAAATAATAAATTCACGCTAGTTAAATTTTACGGGTTAGAATGAGACGTTTTAAAAACTATTAAATCCTTTTTATTCAAATCATCAAATTTTACAAGGTTTGATCTATTATAATACAATTATAGTTGATTTTAATAGTTAATTATAATGATTAAATATTATTTATTAATTATTACTCAGTTATAGTAGCTTGCGATTTTAAGCAAAGTTTAGTTACCAATTTTAGGTGTACTTATAACTACTATATGTTGGACTGACTTGATTGACTCTGGGAAGCGTTGTCGTATTTATAATTTTTGTTGTGATGGCTCAGCATTTACTGTATCATAACACCTTTGGCCTAAATGCGGAGACATTCTCTGTGATGACCCAGAGGTGGGTCCCATGATCATTT
This sequence comes from Tachinus rufipes, assembly GCA_963932245.1. NCBI lineage: Eukaryota > Metazoa > Arthropoda > Insecta > Coleoptera > Staphylinidae > Tachinus > Tachinus rufipes. Next base: position 61,968,210 of record OZ010749.1, read on the forward strand.
GTGTTTTGGTCCGTGAGACTTACATTTTCAAGATTATTTTATGAAACTGATAAAAGTCTTTTAGTTTTATTATATCTTAGTATCAATATAATTGCTTTAATGATTAGAAATCTATAAATATAGATTGTTCATATTGTTGAAGATTGTTTGTAAAGTGTATTTGAATTCTTCAGTATTTGAAGATACTTTTGAAGTTTGATTAGATTGTCATTGATTCTACTTATGTTTGTTATATGCATTTTGTTTAGTTTTCCAAAGTGCGTTTTTCATTGTGCTGGTTGAGCTTTCTTTTGTGAAAAAAACTAGTTTGGGTACATTCGGTATACTAGCAGTTTTATTTTCTTGATAACTGGTCAATGTCAGATTCTTTATGTACAAAGAACATCCTGATGTCTGTTTGTTGCATCTTTTTTTAATCTTCTGATCGAAAGGTAAAACGATCGTCCATAGATTTTTGTGAATTTTTCTTATCCATGGTTCTTGAATTGTTTCATAGTTATGCACACAATTTTGGTAGTGGTTTGTGTAGAATAACAACTGAATTTTGCATGCTGAATCTTGAGTAATCTGTAAACTGCTTGAAGCTTGACACAGATACTGCTAAGTTGGTATTTTTTGGCAGGATTTAGTGAGAAATACAAATTTTTCACAATCAATTGCCAAAAATGGATGAGTTGGTATAATGTAATAAAAAATGTTGTTATAGTTTTGAATTGGTAAAGATATAATTGATAATATGAATATTGAGAAATTTCTAGTAAAGGAATTTCTAGGATAAATATGATTGAATTTTCTTTAGTATAAGCTTTTACTGTGATTATTTTTTCAAACAAATAAATATTTTCTGCTGTTAGTTCTTGTACCAATTTTTCTGTTTTTAGTGTTTGACTTAATTTATTTAATTCAAACATTAGATTATTAGTATCCATTATTGATGGGTAATACACATTTAGTTTGACAAAAATTACGGCATTTATTAGCGTAGACAAAATATTATTTGCATTCTCTATAAGAAATATAAGTTGATTGAAGGTAGCAAAAATAGTAATTCTATGTGATTCTTTTCATTGGTAGAATGTTTAGTTTTTTATAACTTCGTTAACTTGTAGCATTCTTGAGTTTAAAAGTAACTGATTACTTCTCAGTTTGAATATAGTTTTATTGAATTCTTCAATTGCTTTGATTGATAAAGAAATTTGTTTGCCTAATACTACTTGAGTTTCAGATTGTGATTGAAATATGTGCTTAATTGCTTTATCGTATTTTTCTGCATCTTCATTATCTAAATTTTTAGTTATTTTCTTAACTATCTGGCATAGCACGTCAATTGCTTTTTTAGTTATTTGTGATTTTGGCTGATGTACAATTTGGTTAAGTTGTCTTAACATTTTGAATTTTTTTACAGTTAATATGGATAAGTAGATTTCTATGTGTTCATTTTTTTACTTTGGTTATCTAATCAATACAATCTTTATTAAGATCTTGAATTTCTTGAATAAGATGCTCAAGGTAATATGTAGTTGTTATTATCCATATGTTTGATTTTATTTGAGCTTCTCCTAACTTTATAGGAAGAAGATCTGTGTTGTCAGTGATTCGTTCTAGGGTAATGTCGCTTCTGATGTTAAGGATATAACATCCGATGAGTCTGAAACAATAGAATGTTTCAAATTTCTTGTATAAAATCTTCTCATTCTTGTTTTTGTTTTGACTTCTACAGTTGAGTCATCATTAATTTTTGTGATTTTATAAGAACCTGAATAGAAATTTGTTAATTTATTTTGGCCATTATTTTTTACATATACTAATTTATTTATTTTGAAAGGTATTTTCTTTACTTTTTCTTTAGACTTTTCTACACATTTTTTCTTTTTGTAGTATATCTTTAGTTTGAATTGATTTATAAAGATGTTGCAATCGATTTTTGTGATCTACTAATTATTGATGGTAATAATCTTTTGAATAAAGTAAATCCATTAAATTTCTTAAAGCGGTGTGACCAAAAACTAATTCAAAAGGCGTAAAGCCTGTTAGTTTAGATATTGTGTTAATATAGGCTATAACAGCTAATCTCATTTGTTGTTCTATTAGATTTTTATTATTTTGTTTGTTCAATTATTGTTGAATGAAACTTGTTGATGTTTCCTTGAGAACTAAGGTTTGAAGGTGTTCCAAAATGACTTTTAATTTTATGAGCGTTAGCTATATCTATCGAGTTGATAAAACATATAGGTATTGCTTGATCAAATCTAGAGAATGTGTCAATTATAGTAAAAAACTTTGAGTTTGATATTGTAAAAGTATCCATAAATATTTTTTTAAATGGTTTATCAGGCGTATTGGTAAGTTGTAGAAGTGGTTGATTAGAGTGTCGGTCATATTTACTTTTATTGCAAATTAAACAATTTTTAATGTAGTCAGTTGTCATTTTTCTCATATCTTTCCTATAATATCTTTTTTGTTAAATGTGACAAGACTTCTTCTATTTCTCTATAGTTTGTTTTACCAGTATGATGTAATTCTAATAACTCCATTTGGTTGGCTTCATTGCTTATTACAGTAACCTTTTTTGTACATTTAATTAATTTTAGTCCTCTGTCATTAAATATTTGCGTATAAATTTTACAAAATTCAAGGTAAAGTTTTTTTTTGCTCAAAATATAAGTAATGTTTTCCTGGTCCAATCGGATATTATTTTATAAACTTTATAATTTCTTCTTCAATATTATCTGTCGATATATTAGCTTTAGTAATTTTATTTTCATTTTTATTTAATAAATCTATTTTTGAATTTGTTGTTGTAGAGCTAATGAAACATTAAATTTTTTTATCATTTACTATTTTATTTAAGATAGTTATTCCGATTGTAGGTTCGGATTATTGATTAGAATGAATTGTATTGTATCATCTTTGTTTAGTATTAACATTGGTGTTAATATTTTTTTAGAAAGATCAGTTTTTTCTAATTTTTTTCGTAACATTTTTAAATCTTTTCCTTTAGAGATAAGTTGTTCTTCTCTAAAAAAGGTTGTATTTGGTAACGTTGGTTCTTCATTAATATCTAAGTCTCTTATTATTTTGTCTAGTAATTCTTAAGTTTTGGGGTATGGACTAAGAAGCATAGATATTTTACCATATTCTATAGCATTTAATTGTTCCTGAGTAACTCTTGACAAAGCGTCAGCATTTGTATTATATTTTTCTTTTTTATAGATAACTTCAAAATCGTATTCTTCTAATCTTAGTTTCCATCTTATTAATTTAGAAATTTGTTCTTTCAATTTCCATAACCATACTAGAGGTCTGTGATCGGTGTAAATTTTGAAGTGTCTCCTATATATATATATATGGTTGAAAGTGTTTGACAGCGTATATTATTCCTAATAGATCTTTTCGATTGTTGAATATTTTTGTTCAGTTTTGCTTAATGTTCTTGAAACATAACTTACTGGTTTATTTTGTCCTAGTATTCCTTGGGACAAAACTGCTCCTATAGCTACATTTGATGCGTCAGTAGTAACTATGAATTCTTTTGTGAAGTCAGAGTATTGAAGTATTGGCTTGTTCATTAACAAAGTTTTACATTTTTTAAATGCTTCTGTGAATTTTGTGTCTATGACAATTTGTGACCCTTTTTTTAAACTGTGGCTTAGTTATTTAAACAAAAAATTTATAAATTTTTCATAATAACCCACTAGTTCTAAAATGGTTTAATTTCTTTTTGAGTTTTTGGTAGAGGGTATTTATCAATTGCATTAATCTTTTCTGGATTAGGTCTTACTCCGTTTTTTGCAATTAGATTACCTAAATACTTTAGCTTTTTTCAAAGAAATTAACATTTTCCTATATTGATTGATCTGTTCCTGGAGTGAAACTAAATAAATTATTATATCGTTTAAATATACCATACAGACATCTTCCAATAATCTTTTTAAAATTGTATTTATTAATTGTTGCAAGTTCGTTCTTTAATCCGAAGAGCATTCTTTTAAATTCAAAACGACCTTCTTCAGTTGAAAACGCAGCTTTCTGTGTGTCATAAAAATCCATTTCTACTTGACGATTACCGGATGCTAGGTCAATACAACTAAAGTAATGACATTTACTCAATTTATCCAATATATCGGCAATATTAAAAATTAGATATTTATCTTCTATCATTTAATCATTTAATCGTCAATAATCAATTACCATTCTTTTCTCAATTTTTTCATTAGCAGTTCTTGTGACTATATTTACTGGACAGCTCCAAGAAAAAATGCTTTTCTGAATTATATCTTAACCCAATAATTCCAAAACTTGTTTTTTAATTAATTTTTTGTTTTTATCGGTTGTCTGTACATTTTAACATAAATAGGTATTTCGTTTTTTAACACGTTGACTGCCACGGCAATTTTCAGAATTCTGGTCTAAAAAGCCAATTTCATTTAATCATTTTATATTATTAAAAACTCTAATTATATCACATAGTAATCATCAAAAAGCATTGTAAATGTATTTTGTTTAAAAAAAAAGGTCTTACGAATTATCTCGTAGTTGGCTTATGTAACAGAAATCTCTTCTCGGAAGCCAACCACGAGTTAATTCGTACACAGACACGTTTAGACCTGTCGCTTCGCTAAAGCTGAATCAGATATATGCGTCCATATTTGTCAGTAGTATATCAGATATTGTCGAGTGCTTTACATTTACGTCTTTCTTGAAGGTGTTGTTTTATAATTATTGTTATAATTAAATTATCAAGAAACCAATATGGATAAGAAAAGACCACTGACTGAAAATGAACTTGAGTACTACGCTAATCTAAGTGATTCAGAATTTGATTTCGGCGAGGATGGTAACGACAGTAGCGATTATGAACCTTCTGAGAATTCAAGTGATAGTGACGATGAAGTCGTCACCGAACCTAAAGATGAAGTTGTTCCCGAACCTGAAGATGAAGTTGTTCCCGATCCCGATGATAATAATGATGAACCCCAAGCAACAACATCAAATCCGAATGATAATTTGTGGACAAACATTCAACAAAATCCTGAACTATTTATTTTCCAAGAAAATGTTAGTTTCAAATTGGATACGTCAAATTTTACAGTGCAAGCGCTGGTGGACTTATTTTTTTCTGAAGAGTTTCTTGCATTACTGGTCGAACAAACTAATTTTTATGCTGCGCAAGAAATTGCAAAAAGCACAGCAATAAAAAAATCTAACAGGGTATTAAAGTGGTCAGACGTCAGTGCTGCAGAGATGAAAGTGTTTATTGGACTTTACAAATGGGGCCTTGTTCTTTCCCATCAATTGAACATTACTGGAGCACAAGCAAGCTGTATAATGTAATGTTTTGGCGCTCAAATATGAGCCGACAGGTTATACAAGGTGAGACCAATTCTAACTCATTTTAACAATATTATGCGTGAAAACTATCTACCAGATAAAAATATTTGTATTGACGAATCCATGATGCTGTGGCGTGGAAGATTGCATTTCCGCCAGTACATAAAAAATAAAAAAACACAAATACGGTACAAACTATGTGAGTCCGACGGTCTTGTAATGAAAATCAAAATTTACAGCGGAAAATCGGAGGAAACTGACCATAATTTAGGTCACACTACTGATGTTGTGTTACATTTACTCGAGGACTATCTCGATAAGGGATACATGCTTTATATAGACAATTTTTATAATTCTGTTACTCTAACTAAATTACTAAATACAAGAAAAACTTACGTGTGTAAAACTCTACGAAATAACAGAAAGGGAAACCCCAGAGATGTGGTAGATCGTAAACTCAAAAAAGAAGAATGTATTTGGCAGCAAAATGGACCTGTTACTGTGTGCAAATGGAAGGACAAATGAGATGTCCTTACCATTTCAAACATGCATGTTGTTGAAATGGTAGAGGTGTCCAATCGCAATGGAAAACTTTCTATGAAACCGAATATAATTCCAGATTACAATATAGGAATGTCTGGAATTGACCAATCAGATCAAATGCTGTCGTACTACACATCTCTAAGAAAGACTATTAGATGGCCTAAAAAGGTTTCACTACATATTATAGAGATATATATACGCACAAAATTTTTCAAAAAGTAACTTCTTCTAAAATAAAACTGATAAAGTTTAGAGAAGAATTCGTCGTCGCGTTGATTGGAGAAGAGATTCAACCAGTTTCGAAAAAAATGAGATTTGCAAGAGCTTCATTATTTAGAGAGTCTGCCACCTACCGAAAAAAAACAACGTCCGACAAAGCTATGTCGTATATGTACCCAAGCAAAAAAACGCCGAGAAACGCGTTATTTTTGTCGGGCCTGTGAAGAGAAGCCAGCCCTTTGTGTGGAAGATTGTTTTAAAAAGATTCACAAACAATAAAAATATTCTTTTACTTCTTGATTTTGAATAAATTTTTTATAATTATATTGTCTGTTTATTTATTAATAAAATTTCTGTTCATGTAGCCAGCATTGATTTTTTGTTCTCTTCCCAGAAGCCATCTATCCATATTATCTGTGTTTAAGTTTTTATTAATATTTCTTCTAAATTGTTTTAAATATTTTGTTTATTATCATCATTATCTATATCAATTTTTTCAAAAATACAATTTTCTTCAATTTCACTTATTAAATGGGTCTGTAATAAATCACTAATGTTAATGTTTCTAAGATCTTCTGTATAAATTACGGCAATTACTAATGCTTCGTAATTGTTTGCTTCAGTTATTGATTCTTTAACTTTAATTCCTGAGCAAAAATCAAATGGAGGTATGTAAATATTTCCGCTTTCTATATTTACAGGTATTTTAATAACTTTTGCTTGTAATGGTTCAAAAGTAAGTCTTTCTTTTTCAAGATGAATTGGTATGTTTGCGTTTGGAGTTTTAAGAACTTTATTACGAATATCCAATATAGCATTTAATTTGCTTAATAAATCGATTATTATATCAAGATGAATTGGTATGTTTGCGTTTGGAGTTTTAAGAACTTTATTACGAATATCCAATATAGCATTTAATTTGCTTAATAAATCGATTCCAATTAAATCATCAAATTTCTTACTGAAATCAAATTTAAAAAACGTATGTTTAATATTAGAACAAAATATTGGCGGTATTTCTGCAATAATTGCATCATTGTGCTTAGTAGTAGCATGGGCCGTTTTAATAATAAATGATATTTTCACAGCATAATCTTCTAGTTGTTTAAATAATTTAGAATTTATTAATGTTTTGGTTGATCCTGTATCAATTAAAAATTTATGTTCAGAACATGATATGTAGGGCAAACTACAATTAATGTTATTTAAATTAATTAGAGCTGTGTTATCTTTATTTTGATTATTCATCATTTTTTCTTGGTTGTAAGGCAAATGAACTGAAAATATTCCTCTGCGATGTTGACATCTTTATTGAGGTCGTCATTATATTCAGTCATTAGCAAATTCTTCTGTTTACCCCCACAGGGGAGCAATTTGAGTGTTAAGGGGAACAATTCGAAAATGGACTTAATGCGAGTTTAACCCTTTTGCTCATTTAAATGCAATGCTAGATTTCGGTGCCAAATTTTTTAATAATTATATAAATATTATAAATTTGTTTGACAAGACCAAAATATCAACTTGGTTTTTGGCGTCGTCAAGTTAACTTCCCTGCGGCAGACAGCAGGCTCCTCGGAGACCCCCGGACGCTTTAAAATCTCGCTAATCAACGCAGTGTTAACTATTTCCTAGTGATTTCTTCCTATTAATTAAGTTTCTTAAGTGAACAATTTAATTTTTTAATATTAAAAATTATGTGTATGTTACATAAGGGGGCATAAGAATTTTAGAAAGGCTTAGGTGGGGCAAACATTATTAGTCTCGTTGCGTCCGATGGATACGTATACGGTTGCTGATGTATTGTTCCTCTGTTTCTATTATTTTTTTTTTAAATAGGTAAGTTTGTATCAATTTATGTGTCTAAATTTTGTTATGTTGTTTCCCTTTTTCCTCTTTTATAAAATGTAATCAATAGATTAATTTTAAATTGTATGTTAATTCAATTACGCCTTAATTTAATTATTGTGATATCATTGTAACGCTGAAGAAAAAAATTGAATATTTTCGAAACGTCCGCTGTAATTATAAGTATGCATTATAACAAATAAAAGTGAAGATATTTGTCCTAGCTGCAGTTTTTTATTTTATGGTGGATATGTATACTCCATAGGAAAAAAATAAAATAAAATCGTTTTTAAAAAGTTAATTATAATAATTAAATATTAATTATTAATTATTACTTAGTTATAGTAGCTCACGATTTTAAGCGAAGTCTAGTTACCGATTTTAGGTGTACTTATTACTACTACATGTTGGATTGACTCCTCTGGGAAGCGTCGTCGTATTTATATGTTTTGTTGTGATGGCTAAGCATTTATTGTATCATAACACGCTCCTTCCTTACTGCATACTGCTTGATACATGCTTGAATTTCACCTAGATTGTGTTAAATAATAATAATAATGCTATTCCAAATAATAATTCTATTACCTCTTACTGCTCCTTGGATATTATTTATAACATTCGCCCCACGAAGACTAATTTAACTAAACAAATTTGCTAACTGGTCGCATTGCGGCTTTTGTTATGAGTAAAACTTTTAACAGCAATTTTGTACACGTACAGATCAAGAATTATCGAACCAATTATCAATCGAAATTACCGCTCATGATTCTACTAAAAAATTATGTGATTGCATTAATTAAAAATTTCAATACATTATGTTATTGTTTGGCATATTTTAGATATTATTTGCAATGGTTGAATCAGATTAAATTGAATTAGTGTTATGGCGTTGAGAGAATGTTCCCAACTACTCAATTATACAATTTATTTCGTCACATAGTTGATAATGACATTTTAAAAAAAATCGATTTTCTGCTGGACAAGTTTAATGGAATTTCAACTTCAATTTCCAGCCACCTGAATAAAATTTTTAAAAAGTTATTTAATTTAATTTAATAAATTAGAATATAATATGTATGTATTTATTTGTTTATTTATTGGATATCAAAAAATTAAAGAATTTGAGTGAATAAAAGGTTTAGATATTTGTTTTTAAAAACAATTTACTAAAAAATATATTTTATTTTTCAACTTTTTGAGGATTCTTGCTATCTTGCCGTATCTTTGGTAACTGTTTGTTCCTGGAAACGAGAGTCCGTTGTTTTTTGAGAGTACGGAATAATACTAGCAGTAATTTCATTTGTATTCATTAATTGTTTGTATCAATTTTAAACGAAAAATTAAATTTTTGTATCAAATTGTGTGAATAATAATTTTATTTTGATATAACATTATCTTATTAGCGTTCATTATCGGCAACTAGTGACCGGGTGAATTATGCTCTATATAACCGAATACTTTTTACTCGCAATCAGTATGGTTACGACGCCAGTCAGATTTGAATGATACAACCAGCTGACAGACACCAAGTGAGGTATGCTCTATATACCTACATGCGGACTGCTGCTGTCGCCACTTGCTGCGCCACACTGATGTCCCAGTAATGTAATATGTATCGATCTTAAAAATGGTTTTCTGGCGGTGTAGTTATGATGGGAATGAAGACAATGTGGATGCTGGCTGATGCAGACAAAATAACATAGCAATTGTTGTTTAAAAAAAACATGATATTTAATTGATGCGGCAGAAATATGTTAAAACTCTATATTAGATTAATAGTTAAAACACAATTTATTTGATAATCTGCAATATGTTTTACCACATCGTGGCGTCATTAAACAGATGATTAATCAAATTTTAAATTTATACTAATAATTAAAATTAAATTAGGTTTTGATCTATTGCCTTAAATTCTTCTTTCATTCATTTATTGTCTTGTTTTCCATTTAACCCTATACAGAAATGTCTTTTCTGTATAAATTGACTAGTAAAGACGCATCTTTGCCATAGTTTGATTTATTCCGACAGTTGCTATTTGGTTTCAGTACAGATATCAATTATTTAGATATCTATTGATGTACAGAGGTATTTTATATTATTTTTATTGTCGCTAAGCATTGTTGAAAGCTTTTACAAAATCTATGACACCCGAATCAGTATTTTGATTAACTTTGATGCATCTTTGTACCAGTACTTGTGTTAAAAAGAGTGTTCTCAGATTGATTTATTTATTTATTTATTCTATCTCTTTTTGGTGTGAGACGTACATTATTATGTTGTATAATATTCCCGCCATGTCTTCCTTTTTCTTGTAGCCTTTTCGTATATTGCGATGTTCTTTGATATTTCTTTTCTGTTAAAGAAAGTGTTTTAAACATGTTATATAGTTTTACCGTTTTTCCTATTTTGTCCTCTATCTCTTTGTATAATTTTTCGTTGCTTTGTATTACTGTTTCTAGGTATCTGTATTGGTCAACCTATTCTATTTGTTTGCGCATTATATTCTATAATTGTGTGTAGTGTTATAATTAATTAATTTAATAAGAGCGTGTTTTAGAAATAATTAATTTTTATTAACTGTCATAAAATAATTTGTCAAAATAAAGAATCTATTAAATCTGCATACTTGCAATATTATATTTCTTAGATATAAACAATACTCTAAGAAATTATTCTTTCACTTGATAAAAGGCAAGTGCTTTACAAACGTTCGGTCAAGTGGAACAATTCCTGCAGTGCTGCATCATAAAACTTTGCAGCACAAAACATTGGTCCTTCGAACAGGATCATACTAGGATTTGAAATTTAAAGGAATTTCGGCAAATAACTAGAAAGTAACATGGCCGGCGATGATGGAAACACCACCATAAAGCCAAACAAAGTTTTAAATTCGTATCAAGAAAGGATTAATAAAATCAAAACTGACGCGTTTTATTAATTTCCGAACCAAATTTGCCAACACTGACGATACACAAAAACTCATCACTTGCTACGATGAATTCTGCGCAATCCATTGTGTCATTTTAATTGAAAAACCTGAGAGAGAAAATGCACTCAAAGAAGAAATGGGTCAACTTGAAGAGAATTTCGATATTGCAATAACCAAGGGAAAGAAAATCTTAAGTTGCAGAAGCCAAGTTAAAGTTTCAGTTAGATCCACATGCAATACTATAAGCAACCAAGACTCAGTAATAAATTTGCCACCCATATCACTGCCCAAATTTAAAGGTAATCTTAAAGATTGGTACGGATTTCAAGACACGTTTATTCAATTGGTAGACAAAAACAAAAGCATCACCGACTGACAACGGCTGCATTACTTCAAATCTTCTTTGAGTGGTGAGTCAGCAGAAATTATTGCTTTTCTGGATGTCACTCCATCTAATTATAGAATCGCTTGGTAATTATTAAAGGATCGATACCAGAACAAGCAATTAATTGTACGTGAGCACATATTTGTTATTCTTGACATTATTGGTTCAAAACAAGAATTATTAGAAAATTTAATTAAACTTGGAAACTGGATAGCAAAGCACAATCAAGCTCCTAACGTGCTAGGCATAAACAAATATGATGCCATAATAACCAATATTGCTATTCAAAAAATGGATCCATTTACTGCTAAAAAATGGGAAAATTCCATACAGAGAAATTACACTGTTCCCACCGTGTCAAATTTGGTAGAATTCCTAAACTACAAAACAAACACGTTAAAATCGATATCACAAATCTCATCTGATAACACCCAACAATTCAAGCATAACTACAAACCAGCTGGAACGGTAAACCATGCCACAACTAGCATAAAATCTCTAACACGTGTTATATTTGCAAGAATAAACATTCTTTATGTTTTTGCGATAACTTCAAATCGATGGATGTTTAACAAAGAATTGGCGTTGTTTGTAAGCACAAATTGTGCATAAACTGAGAAATGCTACTAAAAGCAGAATTGCGCACGTTTTGAGAGAAGGCATCAACTCTCATACATCTATATAAACTTCCAACACCCAAATATTGTTATTAAACATCGATTAACATTGAAGAAACCTTATTACCTACAGCCGTTGTTAATATAATGAATAGAAATAGTATGCCAAACAAGCGCCGATTGCTGCTAGATTTAAGATCCCAGTTCAATTTCCTGTCATCAGCATTGTTAGCAAAGCTGAAACTGGCTAAGAAAGCAACTAATATTTCCGTTAGTGGCCTATCAAATTCGAATTTAAACATTAATTGGAAAACTAAAGCTAAAATACATTCTCGGATAAACAACTATGTATGCGAAGCAACGTTCTTGATTCTCAATAAATTAGCTGAGAATCTTCTTACAAAATTTTACAAAAGAAAAGGGTTACAAGTACCTAAACAAAACAAACTAGCCGATCCTAAGTATAACCAGTCGGACCGCATCGACGCAATAAATGGAGCTGCAATATTTTGAGATCTACTAATGGTAGGACAAATACAAACTATTGATGGATTATATTTTTAAAAAACAAAACTAGGTTGGCTTTGTATCTAGTTCTTTACGTCAGAAAATAATAAAACAACAGTATTATGTCAAGTACTAGTTGACATTGATAAAAAAATGACAATAATTTGGGATCTTGAAGAGGTTTCTCATAAATATCAATCTAATAATTATTTTTAGGCTGAAGAACACTTTGCAGCAAACACCCGAAGAAATAAATCCAAACAATTTATTGTAAAACTTCTGATAAATGCCCCTACATTTGGCAATTCTTACAACATAGCATTAAAACTCTTCTTGATGTTTAAAAAAAGATTATGCGCTAATACTCATCTGAAGTTAAAATACAAAAATTTCATCCACAAATACAAAAAACTAATAATTCTTTATTACTTACCTCATCATCCAGTGATGAATGATGACAGCTTGACAACAAAAATGCGAGTTGTTTTTGACGCATTATGCAAAACTTTATCGGGTGCGTCACTAAACGATTCGTTGCAAATTGGACCTGCCATACATATTCAATAGCTGCAACCATAGTTAGAAGAGATTTCTAAGAAGATGATCTCTTTACGGGAGCCAAAACATTTGCCAAAGCTAACAACATACGGATTCAAGTAACCGCACTCTTAGAACGAGGCGGTTTTAAACTGCACAAATGGGCATCAAATAAACAAACTCTTCTAAAACCGATAGATCATAAAGACACTTGTGACGGAATATCCATTAAAAAAAACAAAATCCTTAAAACTCTTAGATTACAGTAGAACGCATCGAATGACTTACTTCTCTATATATATATATATATATATATATATATTCAATAACCTCTTAATACCGTTAGGTGTCAAGGTGTCGGACACACCGAGCCACAGAGAAGACATGTGTATATATAGATGCCTATATGAGATAACGGACTCATATTGGGAAAAACGCTATGCTCGGCATCACTTTGGGTTTACCCATCCAAGTTGTGACCAGAGCGGCCGTTGCTTAGCTTTAGCGCTGGTATTTGTATATGCCCTCTCTGCCATACTGCCGGCTACTTACTTACTTCTTTATATTAATTCTAAATCATCTAAATCAAACAAAAAGCTAACAAAGCAAAACTTACTATAGTGTCAGTATATTTAACCCTTTGGGTCTCATCGGTCCAATAACTATAACCGCAAAAATAATGATACAGAAAATATAAAAATTAAAACTAGAATAAAATGAATCCCTGCCGATGACTATTTAAACCCTGTGATTAAAATTTTTAATCGACCTACCATACTTAAAAAACATTACAATACCCAGAAAAGTGATTAATTGGTAACACTAAAAAAAGTGGAGATGCACGCTTTCTCCGACGCCAGTGAGCAGGGATACGGCACGTGCATTTATATATGCACAATTAACAATGTTGGAAGCCAAAGTTCCAAGTTATTATGTGCTAAATCTAAAGTGACTTCACTAACAACAATCTCCATAGCGAGACTCAAACTTTGTGCAGCAGTACTACTAGCGCAACCCTTGAACTTAAAAATAAATCAAATATATTGTTAGACGGATTCAACAATAGTCTTAAGTTGGATCAAAGACGAACAAGATTGGAAAACCTTTGTTGCCAACAGAGTTGAAAAAATTACATCACTAACTAAAACAGATGATTGGAGACATGTAAAGACCTACAAGAATCCAACCGACGTAATTTCAAGAAGACAACCTCTTTACTTATTAAAAGAAAATAGTCTGTAATAGCATGGCCCAAAGTGGCTTGTCAAACCAAGTAAACAATAACCACAACTTTGACAGAGAAAAGGGCACCAACAAAGGTATGCCTATCAAGTATAACCACCAATATATTTTTTTAAGAGGTTATTGTTTGTTATTCAAATTATAATCGACTAGTAAGAATTATGGCGTATGTAAAAAGGTTCATTTGCAATTGTTTAAAGTATCCCAAACAATTTGGTACTTTAAAGACCGCTGAATCATTTGCATCAGAAGAGAGTTTAATTCTAAACAAACAAAAACATTAATAAATGAACAAAAAGTTATGAAAAATAGCAAATTGGCTCTCCTTAATCCATTTGTAAACCTAGATAGTCTAATATATGTAAGAGGAAGGTTAAACAATTCATCTGAAATATAAAATATTATTAGATGCACCCAATTGTCTTACCTTGCAGTATCTTAACAAAACTAATAATAAAATCATAGCATGAGAAACTTCTTCATAGCGGAACGCAATTTACTTTAGTATAATCCGACAGGTCTTGAAAGAATGCATAAAATGCTTTAGAGCCAATCTAATGAACACAAACCCGCAGATCATAAGCAACACGCCAAGGCATATGTGGCATTGTTTGTATGTTCCACTACAAAGGCGGTACACATTGAAGTAGTCTAAAGTCTGACCACTGAAGCTTTCTTAGCATCTCTGAAACGCTTCATTGCTAGAAAAAGTATAAAAAGTGACAACGGCACTAATTTTGTTGGTGCCAACAACAAAATAAAAAAATATATTAGTTGGTGAAGCAATCTGAAGTAAGTATTATAGAACATCTCAACACAAAAAAAATACAATAGCATTTTATACTACCACGCGCACCTAATTTTGGTGAACTTTAGGATACAGCAGTAAAATCTACAAAAACTTATATAAAGAAAGTATTGGAAAAAACAAAACTAACGTTTGAAGAATTAACAACATTTTTGTGCAAGGTGAAAGCGGTGCTAAATTCTTGACCTCTGTTCCCGTTATCCAGCAATCCAAGTAATCTTGATTGCTTGACACCGGGACATTTTATGATTGACGTTGCGTTAACAGCATTTCATCAGCCAAATCTGTTACAAGTTCCAGATAATAAGCTTTTGCGTTGGCAGCATTTAGAAAAGATGCGTCCGCATTTTTGGAAACGATTGTCAACAGAGTATTTACACACTAACTTGTGGTGATCAAAAAATGCAACACAACCTCCTTACGCTGGAAGTTAGGTGGCATTATCAAAGTGTATCCTGGCAAAAACGGTGTTGTTTAAACAGCAAACACTGACATAATAAAACGTGCATCAAACAAAATATGTCCGCTACATAACGAATAAATTCTTTTAAAAGGTGAATCTTTTAAGGGGGCCGGCATGTTTGCGCTATTTTATTCTATAATTTGTATGTATTGTTATAACTAATTAATTTAATAAAAACGTGCTCTAAAAATAATTAATTATTATTAGTAGTCATAAAATAATTTGTCAAAATAATGAATCTATTAAATCTGCATACTTATAGTTCTTAGATTATAAACAATACTTTAAGAAATTATTCTTTTTCTTTGATAAGAAGCAAGCGCTTTACAAACGTTTGGTCCAGTGGAACAGGAATTGTCAGTGCTGCATCATAAAACTTTACAGCACAAAACACCATTATTTTTTCTTTTATTCTTATTTTCCATATTGCTGCTAAACTGAAATTGTGTTTTCAATGTTTTCATTATTTTTTTGCATGTTCTTAGATGTACTATTACCTATGACTATTGAATAGCTATACTTAACTATTAAATAGCTGTACCTGACAAAGCAGTAGACTAGAATTAACCAATTTTTTTTAATTATAAACATTTTTTATCATTATTATTTGAATTTCGTTATGTTTTTTAGCCTGCTTGTAGCCTAAGACCTTAGAATCTTAAGAAAAACCACTCATCTACTTTTTGAAACAACTGCCATGCCTTTCACAATCACAAATACCTTCAATTTTGCAAACAAGTTATTTGTTATGTTTGACGTACGCCTTTATACAGAGTGGCAACACTGGTAACACACTTACCCAGAATGTTCTTACTACTACTGTACTAACACGTTCACTCAGAGCGTTATCACCGCAAAGGCACGCACACAGAGTATAATAATGCTTATGGAGTACAATGCAAACAAGCTTAAAGCTACTCACGGTATAGAGACAAGCCTCTATGCAAAAGTGGTGTGTGCCAAATCTAACATCTAAAAATTGCGGATTTATTTGATAGCAGACCAACCAAAAGATGTCTTTGCCGTAATGCCGTTTTGATGCTCTACTGGAATGAAAGTAGATTGGACTGTTGGACGGAGTTCCGGTAGTTGAGTTGTGCTTTTTTCTTCAGGAACATGAAGTTGACGGTATGACTTGCGTTACAGATCTGTAGTACTGCGATTTAAATTGATACCGACGCGCGTCCGCAAAAGCAGCAGGATTAAATCCGGAAGCGGCGCGGCTGTTCTTGGAAGTAGTTCTTTAGGGATAAAAAGTGCATTTTTAATTGTAATTGAAAGTTTTGACGGACGTATTTACCCAGAATACTCAAACACACAGTATGCGCACTTGCCCAGATTGCAAATCTACCAGGTTTTGGTTTGAATCGACGTGGAAGAGAATATAGCATCTACCAGTAGTCGTTCTAAAACTCTGGCGAGGTGTGCAAACACAAAGTGTAAG
This sequence comes from Tachinus rufipes, assembly GCA_963932245.1. Classification (NCBI taxonomy): domain Eukaryota; kingdom Metazoa; phylum Arthropoda; class Insecta; order Coleoptera; family Staphylinidae; genus Tachinus; species Tachinus rufipes. The sequence continues at coordinate 61,985,080 of OZ010749.1, forward strand.
TAAAAGATGTTTGCCTAAATTTCCAGAGAAATCAAATATTCTAAAAATTTACGACACCGTGGTGGTCATGGCGGAAGTTGCAGCGTTACGTGTGAAGTCCAGGTGTATGCAGCAGGCAATAAATCCAGCCTATGGGTCTGCCTTTAGTTTGGTTTGGTTTGAAGTTGACTTGTTATCTTGGCTTTCGGCAGACTGTAACCAAAAACGGAGAATAAAAAAGTGAGCTGTTATTAGCAAGGCTTGGTTTCCCCGTTGAATAGTAACTAACTAACTAACAAGAACCGCAACCAAATAGACAAAAATGTAGCGGCCTTAAAACATCAAAACAGAGGGTGCGCCGCAGTTTGTTTAAATAAAACTAACAACAAAACTCAGTCGATTGTAACCACTGGCCGCGTTCACTTTGCTCCACTCCGGCTTTGTGTACAACTCAAACTAGATATTATTCAATTAAATACATTTTATTTAATTATTATATTATAACAATTAAATAAATCTAACTTATAAATTTTAATAATTGTATAATGAATTAAATTTAAAAAAAAGCAGCGTGAAATGTTATTATTGAATAAAATAATGAGTTCTATATTTTCATGATTATTTTTGTAAAAAACATATACATAACTGTTATTTATGTATATTACTAGCAGTTTCTTTTATATTTTAAAACGACAACTATAAGGCAATATCGATTATAAGTAATTGACATCAAGCGGTAGTTTAAATCCGAGGAGATATTATATCTCCAAAGATTTAAATCTCCGTATTGCAAATGTTTTTTTATTTTATTTTGTATCTAAAATCTAATTCGTTTATTGAAAAACGGTGCATTATGCGTCGTAACCATAAGGAAAAGTCTACAATTTTACAATCGAGAGTATAATAATGGCGCAGATAGATGAGCGCGCTGCGGCTGCAACGCGACACGAATATTGTGGCCTCTATATAGGCAATTTAGTATACACAAAAATTATGTTGAATGTGGTTAAACTTATGCCTTTGCCCGTTTTAACATCTTTCAATCACAGAACAACGTCGCCCATGGAACGTTTAAAATGTAAGCGCAAATGAAAAGTGCTAAAACAAACAAAGGAATTAGTTTAACTACATTTAACATAATTTTTGTGTATACTAAGTTGCCTATATAGAGGCCACAATATTCGTGTCTGGCTGTAGCACGCATCGAACCATCTGAAACTAGCAAATATACGTAGCAAACTGTTTGAGGCTGTTGCAGCGCGTGTTCAAAGACCCTGCCAAACAATAAAACACAACTGAAATTCTGCTGCAGCATAGCCGCGTTGCAGCCGCTGCGCGCTCGTCTGTCTGCACCTTAGACCATAAACATTATTTATGTATGTATGGTCTAAGGTCTGCACCATAATATTTCCTGGGATTTAAATTATTGTTTGATTTGATTATTTTTATTGTATAAATAAATGTTTTAAAAATATATACAATTATAATTCATTCACATCTATCAGATGCATATTAAATGACAACGTTAAATCACAAATTTAGTCTAGGCATTGTCAAGAGTTCACTATTAAAATTAAATAAAAATATTGTCTTCTGCATTGATTTATCATTTGATTCAGGTTTTTGTTCTAATGAATAATAAAACATGTTTTTCTTATGTTTAGTACACTCTTTCAAAATAAATCACATTTGTTACAAACAATTTGCCTCAAACCATAAATTAGCAGCCGTATCGCTACTGAAGTAGCGATAGATAGAATTTTTGGGACCTCACCGCAAAATATTGAGAAGGGTTTTCCCCTCAGTCGGTTTAAAAATGAAGCTTACATAGTTTTGTCATTTTTTTAAACTTTGTTATTAACAGTTAAAAAATGTAAAGTTTTATTTATAAAATGTTAAATGCCAAAGTTTAGTCTTAAAACATCAAAATATTGTCAAAAAATCCGGGCATAAACTGTTAAAAAGTGTAATTTTTTTATGAAACCTTAAAAACAGCAAAATCTTGCTATAAAACATCAAACTATTATTAAAAAAACAGCAACATTTTGCCATAAACTTTTAAAAAGTTCATATTTACTTTTATAAAATATATAAAATAGCTCAATCCGGCTTTAAAACGTTTGAAATTTTAAAATTCTACTCAAATATAGCAAAACCCGGCATGGCAACATTGATAAATTTGGCCAAAAACGGATTAAAAATGAAAATTGAATTCACAAAAAATCAAAAACAGCAAAATCCAGTCTTGAATCATCAAAATATTGAAAAATCCGGCAATAAAATAATAAAATGTTGCCACAAAGAACTAAAATTAGAACATAAATGATTAAAAATGCAAAATTCTATTTATAAAAAGTAAAAAAAAGCAAAATTTGTTCATTAAACTGGAAAATTAAATCAATTTTATAAAATTCATAAAATAAAAAAAAATTACTATAAAATATCAAAATATTGGCAGAGAAAACATAATTTTGTCATATAGTCAAAAAGTGCAAAAACCTGTCCACAAAGTATAAAAATATTGTCATAATGTACCAGCAAACTGCAAAAACAGCTTTTTTTTATATAAAGTTAAAAATTGCAAACTTTTGTCATAAAATAGAGATTTTAGTTCTTTTTGAAAATTATTAAATTTTTTTCTTAAATGTAATTCAATTCTGCCCAAAATCAATTAAAAAGTGTGCACACTTTTTGTCATCTGTCATCTGTCATCTGTCATCTGTCATCTGTCATCTGTCATCTGTCATCTGTCATCTGTCATCTGTCATCTGTCATCTGTCATCTGTCATCTGTCATCTGTCATCTGTCATCTGTCATCTGTCATCTGTCATCTGTCATCTGTCATCTGTCATCTGTCATCTGTCATCTGTCATCTGTCATCTGTCATCTGTCATCTGTCATCTGTCATCTGTCATCTGTCATCTGTCATCTGTCATCTGTCATCTGTCATCTGTCATCTGTCATCTGTCATCTGTCATCTGTCATCTGTCATCTGTCATCTGTCATCTGTCATCTGTCATCTGTCATCTGTCATCTGTCATCTGTCATCTGTCATCTGTCATCTGTCATCTGTCATCTGTCATCTGTCATCTGTCATCTGTCATCTGTCATCTGTCATCTGTCATCTGTCATCTGTCATCTGTCATCTGTCATCTGTCATCTGTCATCTGTCATCTGTCATCTGTCATCTGTCATCTGTCATCTGTCATCTGTCATCTGTCATCTGTCATCTGTCATCTGTCATCTGTCATCTGTCATCTGTCATCTGTCATCTGTCATCTGTCATCTGTCATCTGTTTAATTTATTACCTAGATCTGATATAATTTACAAAATTCCTTATCTTAATTGTGAATTAACTTACGTTGGGCAAACTTCACAATTTTTAAAGTCTAGATTAACACAACATAAGAGTGATTCTAAATTAAAAATAGATGCTTGTGCACTAGCAACTCATGTTCAAAAAACAAATCATCAAATTAATTATAAAGAAGTAAAAATTTTAGATTGTAAAAAAGTTTTAAATAAAAGATTGTTTCTTGAAATGAATTATATTAAAAAACTAACTAACCCTATAAATAAACAAACAGATATTAAAGGATTAAGTATTATTGGTACATATTTATTAGAAAATTAATAAACATCAATCAATATTAATTTAAATTAAAGTATTATAACAAATTAACATTGTTAAATAGATTAAAAGAATAATTAAACATTAAATTTTTGTATTTAATTTAATTGAATTAAATTAAATTAAATTTAATTTAATTTAATTTAATTTAATTTAATTTAATTTATTTTAATTTAATTTAATTTAATTTAATTTAATTTAATTTAATTTAATTTAATTTAATTTAATTTAATTTAATTTAATTTAATTTAATTTAATTTAATTTAATTTAATTTAATTTAATTTAATTTAATTTAATTTAATTTAATTTAATTTAATTTAATTTAATTTAATTTAATTTAATTTAATTTAATTTAATTTAATTTAATTTAATTTAATTTAATTTAATTTAATTTAATTTAATTTAATTTAATTTAATTTAATTTAATTTAATTTAATTTAATTTAATTTAATTTTATTTTATTTTATTTAATTTAATTTTATTTTATTTAATTTTATTTTATTTAATAATCAACATATTTCAATTTAATTTTGTTTTTATAAATTATTTTTGTCTTATTGACATTTTAGTTTATATTATTTATAACCATCGTATAAATGTAAGTTATTATTATTTTTTTTTTTTATTAATTCATATTTATTATTATTATTATTTTTTTAATTGTATTTTTTATTTATATTTATATTGTAGAGCCCTGAAGAAAGAGTAACATTAACTCCAAAATATTGGCTAATTTAAAAAGATTATATAATAAATAATTTATAAAATTTGACTACTCCCCCAATATTCTTTTATAATATATTTAATTATAATTATTGGTCAATATCTAACTATTATATATGTAGAAAGAGCTATCGGGTATGCGGCCAAATTGCAATCAATAATCACTTCATAACATCATTTAATCAACAGCCAATATTTTGGAGAATTATTCCTCCTTCTTCAGGAGGATACCCGATGGCTCTTTTTTTCTAATATCTAACGGCCGCGAACTTTTCTTCTATATATATATATTTTTTTCCAGCATTTTTCTGCCTACAACTATGACTTATAAATATAAAAAAAAAAAATTTCATATTGTCAACAACCACCTTCTAATAACAGACATCTCGTTATTCATAACTTACAATTCCAAGATGGCTTATTTTACAAATTGTCAAATGAATTAATTTATTATTTATAAAAACTTCACTCAAAAAATATCAAATTTAAAATAATTTTATTAATAATTGTATTGTATTTTTATATTTTTAAGGCCTGATGAAGTTATTAATCAGTAACGAAACGTTGCTTCATATCTAAATATATAAAATATATGATTTTTGTGTTTTATTAAATTTAAATTTTAAAGACTTTAACTCGTGAACAATTTTAATAAATATTAAAAAAGTTGTTAAAACTTCAATAATATATATATATATATATAATTTTAGTAATATATTTTGAATATGTTCTTTTAAATTGTAACAATATTGTAAAAATATTATTAAATATATGTAAACATTTAAATTGTTTTTTTAAATCTATTACTATCTATTAAAAAAAAAATTAACTAATGCTTTTTTTTTGGTTTTTCAGTACTACTCTTCCTTTTTTGAACAACAAACCAATCCGATGAAGAACGACGAAGAAGCATTAATGATATTGCATATTATTTTTTATGTAAATTTTCTTTTTTTTTTGATATTTTTAATTTTTGAAACTTTTTTTTTTATTCATCATTATTATTACAGTTATTTTATTTCTCCCTCCCAGTCAGTAATTGATGACGTTTAATTAAAACATAATCATTATTAGAGTGCGGATAATAAATTTATTTTTCTGAAATAATAAATTAAATTATTAAAAATTTAAAAAAAACTTGCAAAAATGATAAAAAAGCAGGAAAACAACTTACACTCAACCTTTAATAAAAACTTCAATTTACGTCGTATTCAAATGTAATTAAAATATGTTTTTTTTACTTAAACATCAAAAACATAGATAAATCATTACAACACATAAAAGTATTATTATTGCATTTTGTTTGAAATGATTTTGTTCTGAATCCGCACTCTAATCATCTTGTAAGGAAAACTTACTTATTTTAGCATTATTACATTTATTGTAGTAAACTTTTAGATGGTCAAACAAATATATATATATATATATATATATATATATCAAACAATACTCTTAATTTGATGCATACTTGTCTAATCTTGAATAATTTAAATGGATCTATAAAATTTATATCTAAGTTATTACACAAACTGTTAATAAGTTATTGTATCTCAAACCTACACATTATTATTGTAGTTTGAATTGTAAACATTCTAGATACATTTTGGTGCAGCGTCAGCAGCACCTGTATTCTTATCATCTTATTTTTAATATAATCTTACTTCTAGTGTTTACTATAAATTATTATGTTTAACACATATTATATCAATTTGTTTTTTTTTTAATAAATAAATTGTAATCGTAAAAACAATCAAGAAAGTTAATTGGCGCAGTAGTGCAAATTTCCCAGAAAGTTTTTTTCGTTTGCTTCAAACTCTCCAAACATTGAGAAGCCCGAGTCGGCAGCAAAAATCAAAACCTCCAATCCAAATCCAGATGGATAAGATAATAGTAGTGTAAGTACATTAAGATTTTTTGAGGTTTCAAATGAGTGTTGAGACAGAAGTAGACTGAAATAAATTAAACTAATTGAAACCCAAATTTCTAAATATGATTCCCAAATTTAAAAAAGAGATTAAACTTATTTAAGTAAAAATTTGGTAAATATATTTTATAATACTGCAAATCTCAGCAATTTCTAGAAGTAACATTTATGCCCGGTTGCACCAACACCTTAAGCTGTAGGTAAAGCTTGAGACTTGCTTACATCATAAAATTTCTTTAAAACGTTGCACCAACACAAAATTATATCTCACACACCTGTTGGTTTTATATATCAACTAGTTGATTCCTTTAACTTAAGCTCTATTTTATTGGTTATGTTTATTAAAAGTATATACATTAATGTATATAAAAATAAATTATTTTAAAATAATAATATAAATGAAATCAACTTTGATAGTTAGAAGAATATTAGAGTAAGTAATTAATTAACTATAAAATAATAGTATTACAAATTATTTTCATTGCGCTTTATGACTTTTAAGATACAACTGTCTGTGTCTACATCTATTGTTAGTTTGTTGAATTGCACTTTGCGCAGTTGCCAAACGTATTTTAATGTTAAGGTGAAACGCTGTCACATTTAATTGGTACAACAAAATTTAAAACTCAAGATGCCTTTATTTTAAAACCGTCTTAGCTGAGCTGCACTTTAAGACCATACCGACTTCTGCCTTGATTTCCTGTATTTTAGTGAAAACAGCTATTTTAACGTCATTCCTATTTTCACATATAATTTGATAATTAATTTATTTTTTTACCTTTAAAAGTAAATAAAACACATTTATTTTAATATTTTGATTCATTTTTCAGTTATTTCCAATTATCATTTGACTACAGTACTCTGACCAAATATAGTTTAATCCTTTTTGAATGTACTAGTAAAAAAAATAATTGATTATCAAATTATATAGAAAAATAGCAATGACGCCAAAGTAGCTGTTTTCACTAAAATACTGGAAATTAAAGTAGCGGTCGGTATGCTCTTAAGTTGCGTTGGTGCAACCGGGCATTAATGTTATCAATTGTAAGTAAAATAAAAAGAAATGCAGCAATTAACATATTGTTGAGTGTTATATATAATTTGGAAGATATAAAAACAGTCTTGTTGAATTTCTATTTTTGTCACTGTCTAGCCCCTTACTACTCCAGCCGTTTCTCACGTTGCTATAGGAATGTACAAAATGGCGAACCAAGAGCAAGTTGCGTTGCTAACGGTTCAGCTAAATAAGTTATGAAAGTATGAATGAAAAATAAGTTAAAGTGATATATTAAAATATATAAACAATGAGTTAGAAAAAAATAGCGATAAACAAGAAGAAAATGATACACGTGGTATAATGAATGAAGAGTTGTATATAAAACTCATCAAACAAATGGAAGAACGCATTGATGATCAAGCATTGATTATTGATCTTTTATAAAACAAAGAAAAAAGAAAATAGCACAAAGAATAAAAAAATAGAAAATAATAAAGTGAAAAGTATTAAAAACCCGACAAAAAATATTAAAGAGCTTATCGACAGCTCGTCCTCTAAACAAATTACAAAAACAAAAATATTTGAAAACACACAAGAAGTAAGAAAACCAGGGTCTAGGACATTTCGGCGCCGCCATTTGGGCGCGGCCAATTCGGCGCCGGCCGTTTGGGCGCTCGCCGATTCGGCGCCGGCCATTTCGGCGCCAAAACTTTTCAAAAAAATAAAGTATATACAAATATATTATAATCATAAAAAATTATTTGGTATTTTTTACTAATTTATATTTTTAATTCTTTTACTTATTTATTTTAATAGGCTATTATCGCTTATATTTTTCAGGTTATTACCTATCATTAAAAACTGATAATTAATTACCCATAAATTATTTGCGGGTCAAAATTATGTTTATTTATTATAATATATATTGTATATTTGACAATTTAAATATGTACGTACATATATTATGATTTTTATGTATAATCTGATATGTTATGTAATTTATATGTATTTTATATTTTATTTATCATACATTATTTGTAATGTCTCATAAAACAAATCAATTTTTATTATAATGTGAATATATATTTTTGTTTTATTTGAAAAGTTCTGGCGCCGAAACGGCCGGCGCCGAAATGGCCAGCGCCGAGGTGTCCTCGTGCCGAATCGGCCGCGCCGAAGTGTCCCATTCCGAGAAAACCAACAGCGACTGCTGAAGAAACTAAAAACAAACAAAAAACAGAACCTAAAAAGAAAGGAAATAGAATTGATTCTACAGCAATAATCGGAACGGAAGAAAATGTGAATAGTGTGTTTTGTGGTGCATCAAAAAAGGCCTGGTTATATGTTGAAAGAGTGAGGATTGACATCAAACCCGAAGATGTAGATAAAACATCGTTTAGTGCTAAAAAATTAAAAACAACCGGCGACAACAGTGCATTTAAACATCATTTCTCTTAATATTGAAAGAATGTCTAATAAAATATCACAACTGGAATTATTATTATAAGCTGTTTAAGTGAAATATGATTGCGCGATGATGAAATAAAAATTACGTATTTAACAAATTATAAATTAGGAAATAGTTTCTGTAGAAAAATCTTTAAAAGAAGCGGTACAGCTATATGGGTTAAAAATAATATAGATATTAAGCTGCCACCATTTCAAGAATTTTGCATTGAAGAGGAAGTTGAAATATGTGGAATTTTTTGTAAAACAAGCAAGCTATTTTATGTATTTAGCATTTACAGACCACCGTCAGGTAACACAAACGTATTTATGTCAATGTTAACAGAAGTGCTCGACAATTTTTTTACTGCTGATTATCCAATATTTGTGTTGTGGTGATTATAATATTAATTTTAGAACTTGTAACCCATATTCATTATTACTACAAGATTTATTGTTATCATATGGTCTTAATATATCAATATTACAACATACGCGAGTAACTTACAACTCCGCCACATTTATAGATAATATATTTTTAAATATTCACAAAACCCAGTTTACAGCACTTTTAAGAGACTGCTACATGTCTGATCACAAAATGATAAAACTTACGTTTGAATCTAAATTACAATGTAGTGAATAAGAACACAGAAACTCTATATCTTTTGAAAAAACGCAAGCTTGAGTATCTTGGCCATATCAGGCTCGAAGTATAGATTACTGCAAAATATAATGCAGGGAAAGATAGCTGGTAGGCGAGGGTCAGGTTGCAGAAAGACGCCCTGGTTGAAAAACCTACGACAGTGGTTTGGGGTCAGCACTACAACTCTTTTTTGTAGAGCTGTCAACAAGACCCAAATAATGTTGATGATTGCCAACGTTTGTGGAGGACAAGGCACGTAAAAAAGAAGAAGTATTAGATATAGAAATTTTAATACAGAAAATAAAGATTTTTTTAAATCTATAATAAAAAATAAGACATGGCAGGACATGTACGCAAAAAATGATTTAAACGATAAAGTTGAAATGTTCTTGACGACGTTATTTTATTATTTTCATCTTTGCTTTTTGTTTAAAACAACTAAACATAACATACTTTTAGTAAGTGGTTTGGAAACAAATTATTAATAGAAAAAAGGAATCTTGATAATCTGTACGTCCTACAAAAATCATATTCAATTCTTAAACCACTTTTTAAAAGCAACTCTAAAAATAACAAAAAATGCAAATGCAAATAAACATAATATCGATAAAATTAATATTCATAATACAACTATTGATAAGCCGTTACAGATAGCAAATGTATTTAACGAGTTTATTGCAAATTGTGCCCTAATATAAGAAATAAAATACCATTTGTTGAACAGTTTTCTTGAAAAATTAAAATTAAATAACACCATTTACCTAAATCTATTAGACGACAATAATATGAATCAACTTTTTAATAAACTAAAACCTAAGACAACTACAGAGATATGTGGCTTTTCTAATAAATTTATTAAAATGTTTTAAAGTGAACTTTTAAAACCACTAAAACATCTGATAAACTTTTCCTTAGAGAATGGTATTTTTCTGGAAAAATTTAAAACTGACGTAATAGTACCAGTTTATAAAAAAAATGATTATTTAAATATGAAAAACTATAGGCCGATTTCACTATTATTGTGCTTTTCTAAATTATTTGAATATGTAATGCTGCACTCTCTTCAATTATTTCTTAATAAATATAACGTAATACTAAATGATATCCAATCTCCGATAGGAGTGGCACCAGAAATAGAAGAATACTAAATAATCAACATGGATTTTGTTGAAATAGAAGCACAATGTCTGCAATAAATTTGTTATTAGAAAGTGTTTTTGACAACATTGACAAAAAACAAACACCTGTGGCAGTCTTTTGCGATTTGAGTAGAGCGTTTGATTGTGTTGATTATGCAATATTAACTGAAAAACTGAAGCATTATAGACTAAGAGGAAAAGCAGGAAATTGGCTATTGTCTTATCTCACAAATAAATATCAAATGGTCAAAATAACAAAAACTGCGGAAAATACCCAGTCAATTTTATTAAAATTATTAACATCAATGGGGGTGCTACAAGGTTTTATTCTTGAACCTGTTTTATTTACTCTTTATATTAATGACCTTTCAATTTTCTTGAAAAACTGCACAACAACTATATATGCAGACAATACTTTAATTTTGATCTCCAAAGAAAAACTTGTAGATATTTTATTGGAAATATATTGTTATACACAATCCACAGAAACGCATTTCTTTATTTGAGATTAAAATTGATGACGCATTTTTAGAAAAAGTTGAATCTTTTAAATTTCTTAGTTTGGAGTTAGAAGATTCTTTTACATGGCGTAAGCATAGTGACATTCTTTAAAAAAACTAAATTCCAAAATATATCTTCTCAAGAATTTAAGAAATTGCGTCACTTTGGATATTTTAAGAATATCATATTTTAGCAAAATACAGCCACTCCTAAAATGCGGATTAATATTTTGGGGTTCGTCACCACATACAAAAAATGTTTTGATTTTTTAAAAACGTGCTATTCGCGCAGTAGCTAATATTAAAATCTCAGATAGCTGTCGCCCATACTTTAAAAAGTTAAAAATATTGACATTAGTAAATTTATACATATTTGAACTGGCTTGTTTTGCAAAACAATAGAAAATGTGTGGAAATTATAAAACTAATGCAGATTTGCACAGTTACTCTACTAGAAACCATACGGAGCTAATTATTCCGGCACACACAAGTCATAGTGTAAGTTCCAATATTATGAGAATTAAAATACTTTTCTATCTTACTAAAGAATTAAAAATGTTGCCATATATTTAATTTAAACAAAAACTTTTTGATATTTTATTAGATAATCCGTTCTATGAACTCAATGAATTTTATGCTACTAAATTATAAATGTAATGATTTTATATGTTTTATTTTGTTTTATATTTTAATGTGTAACTACTGTATTGTACTGGACTATGTATTTTAATGTGTTACTTTTATATTGTGAATTTTGACTTGTCTGCTGTATTACTACATTTTTAAGATAAAAATATATTGTTATTATCAATGTATGATTTAGATTTTCCTCTTACAAGCATTGACTTATCTCGTTGGTTGCATATTGTAAGATTTACGGCCGCTATCATCTCTTCAAAAATTTGTCCTCTTTTGTCGCACTTTGCCCTTCCCCATCCTAGAAATTTTGTATTGAACATTTTTTAAGCTGTGTTCTAATTCTTTTATCAACTTTTAATAATATACCGCAGTTTGGACTAATGTTACAGCTGTATACTATAACTATAACTCCTATATTGGCTCACACGATTTTCTATTTGGGTGTTTTTTATCTTTCCACCTTATCTCTACACTTAACTCTTGCTAAGTTAACCACGTCTGAGTTCTTATCTTTTAAGAAAGTAGAGATACTTAATTTTGTTTACTTACTATCACTATGTCTATTTTCCCTCTCATCACTGTTGCCACTTGTAAATCGTGCGCCTCTTTTTTTCTGCCTATATTTGTTTGAAAGATGTTATACATTTTTGTTTGTGTTATCTAGATTTTTGTCTTCTACGTTTTTTTTTTAGTCATTTTTTTGTTGTCTATAACCGGGCATTTTCTTTTTCCTGTTTTGTGTCATGTTACTTTACATTCTATATACCATATTCCCAATTACTTCAGTTGGCTATCTGATACCCCTTTTTTCCGCGTTTTATGCATAGCGGCAACTAGTCAACCGCTATGTGACCCTTCATCCAACATTTATAACATTTAGATTTTTTAGCTGTTACACTCCCTGTTCTGCATCTCACGAGCATGTTTATGTTTTCTTCTCTTATTAGTTTTTCTATTGTTTCTATGTTTGTCCTAATAATAGTTGTTTGCATATCTTTGTATCTTTTCTTCATCGGTATAATCGTGCTTTCTTTGTTCTTCAAGCAGTTTTTATATTTTTTATTATAATTAGCTTTCTTGTGAGGTTATTATTTGCTTTTCTTCTATTTTGCTTTTGTTTCTGGCCCTTTTGTTACTAGTAACAGCTTTCCTTTTCTTGTTTCCCTTTAAAGATCTTTTTTTTTAATCTGAACTTTTGGCGATGTCTTCAAAGCTTGTTTGCCTGGCCTTTCAAGGTAGCTCTTTTCATATTTGGTTGTTTTTTTTTGTTTTATTTGGGTGTATATAAAAATATATATCATGTCTTTAGATGTCCTTGCTCGGGCAACATTTGTCACCGTCATCTCTTTCATGGGAGTGGCGATTCAACACAGAAACCCAATACTGCTAACGCACTCACCCAGAATGTTATTTGTACTAACCCTCTCAATCAGAGCGTTACTACCGCAAACGCCTCACACAATGTGCAGTTTTTAGAAAAACTTTGTTTTTGAAATACAAGGTAAAGCTACCCACAGTGGCCGTACTGTATGTTACCTGTTGGTTGAGATTGCAATGCTGTAGGTATAGAGGCAACAAAAACTAGCTTTGCAATGATGTGTGCCAAGTATTGTACATAAAAGTTGAGTACGAGTCGTAGACAAGTTTTCAGCCGGAGAACGCTTTTGCCGTGGTACCGTTTTGATGCTCTACTGGGATCAAAGTAGATTGAACTGTCGAACGGAGTTACGGTTGTTGAGTCGTGCTTCTTTTTTTAGAATCATGAAGTCATTACACGTTAACTGTTGACATACCGTGATTTGATTTATGTCTAAAACCGACATGTTTCTTAACAGCAATTTGCCTACGATTAGTGGAGCAATTTTCCAAAAAAGCGTAACTACAAGTTACAGTGCCAGTGATACCCCAAAGCTTTTTCTTAGTGATAATATATTATCTCAGCAAATTATTTTATTACCACTCGCTTTAAGAAACAATTATGTTATATACCTTAAAACCATTTAGATATTTGTAGTATTAAAGAGTGAAAATATTGTATATTTATAAAATGTTTTTACTTTTAAATGCCGATGTGTTAAATAGCCAATATACTTGCTTCCACGGGGCGGTTGGTAATGAAATAATCCGTTCAAATAATTTAAGCCCATGTTTTAAAAACAATATATTTATATCCACCTATCTGACTTTATTCCCAACCAACTTCAGTCTATAGACACTACAACTACAACTGTTGTGCGTCATTAACTCCGCAACCTTGACGCTGGTCAGATTTGCAACTGCATCTCATACATACTACATTAGAAAACTGACACTTATAATTTTCAAGGCAACATTTAGCCAAATGTATAAATATTGTAATGTTAAGAATAAAAATAGTTTAAGATGTGAAAGAAAAGGATTAGTACGTGTTTTGTAAAAAATGAATTTTGAATTATTCTGCCCCATTAACAGGGCACTTAGATACATTACTTGGGGCACTTTAATACAAAGTAGAAATTGTATAAAATTAGTAAAATTATAACTTTCATGAAAATAATATTAAGAATGGTTTTATTTCTACTTTTATCGCACATTGTATGCACTTAAACCGAATAAAAAAGTATACATAAAAGATGTTCAAGCTGTGCTTTTTGTAAAATTTGGTTTAAGCAAGTGTAAAACAACATCTCTAAAGTCAACGCTTGTTTGGTCTTCTACATCATGAAAAACAAAAATATAAGACCTTGGATTTTTTCTAAGAAATAACACTTGGTAATCAGTCAAATTGTATTTAAAAGTAACTTTAACTACATAATAAACTACAGATTTCTTCTCTTCAAATATAATAAGAAGGAAATCCCCAATAGTTATATTTTTAAGATTAGGAATGTCAAACTCTTCTCCACCTTCTTTGTCTGTCTCTTCATCATTGTCATTGTCACTTAATTTCAATAACTTATTTTCATTGGAGTTCAAATCTGACATTGGCTTCAAACAAAGACAGACTTTTTTCTTTTTAGGTTTTTTAGTTTCTGTAAGTTCCAATAATTTTTTTGCTTTTTTCAGTTCTTTTGGTTTTTGTTTCATTAAATTGATGAAGCAAAAAGCAAAGAAAGGCACGTTTTGTTTTCTTTGTTTTTCTTCGTGTAATGTTTGTAACCGATTTTTTTCTAGTGAGTCAGTATAAACCCTGGATTTTCCTTTTTCTTTTTCTTTCTTAGATGTCTTTTCATTTAAAGCCTTTTTTTGGATATGGTCCTACAACTGCTAAAGACATTGTGTTATTATTAGTCTGAAAGCTTGGTCCAGCTTTTGGAAGCGGTAAAACGTTGAGAGGTGAAACAATATTAGCAGATGTATTAAAATCCAATCGGTTATCTAAAAGATTTGTTTGTGTTTTGTCTCTGTTGCAGCTTTCATCAATAAATACCTCAATACTCTTACAAGATGGTATAAAAGACCGGGAAAACACATTTACATTTTACGTTGTTTTTTTAGTTGGCCGCACTCGAAACACGTTACGACTTGTAGAGCGCTAACGGCTGACTGGCTGTTGGCGTTCAATCATTTCTATGAACGTTTTAGAGATGTCACCACTCGAATACATTCAATTGATTATTGGATAATGCTTATGTATCTATGTGCCTCTCTCCTTCCCCCTATATATTAGACTGGTTCTTAAATTATTTTTTTAGAATTTCTTTAGGTGCACCTTCTAAAAGTGATCATTATGCAAAATAAGTAACCTACCCCAAATTTGAGCCCTTAAGGATCAAAAGAACAAAAAAATAACTATTAAACAGATTATATTGATGTAAAGTTTTATGTGGCACCTAATTAGCAACTACTTAATTGCTTTTTTATAAACCCAAGATATATGCATCTAACTTAAATCTGAAAGCTATAATACAATTTTTATTGCACTTTTTTTTTAAAGAACTAATCTAATATTTATAAATTAGACTGGTTCTTACAAACTTTTTATTGCAAATTTTGTGTGTGGATCCTCAGAAAGTGATTTTTATGCAAAAAAAATTCATACCAAATTTTAGCCCTTAAGATTCAAAAGAACACGAGTCGGATTACCTTTAAATTTTCAAAATTAATATACTTAATAAGTATCATACCTTCTAAGATCAGATGCATACCCTGGGTCCCCAAGAAAGCAATTGAATACTTGCTAATCAGGTTCTACAAGAAATTTTAGATCAATATACTCTGTTTAATTTTTTCTTTTAATTAACTAATTTTTATTATATTTTAAATTTTGAACATAAAATTAGACAAAGAAACTTATTAGAATTTGAGGCTCTAGTCTATAATTTTTTTTTTTAATTTAGAAAACCTTTAAAATGACGTGTTGTACATTTTTTTTTATTTTGTCAAATTTGTAACATTCTAATAATGTTTTTTTTAAGTAAGGTAGTGGATTTACTTTTAAAACTTCAAAAGCAGTGTGACACAAGTTTTTTTTATTCTTAAAAGCTGAAATTTGGCATAGGTTACTTTTTTCATAAACACCACTTACTGAGGGTGCACTAAAAAAAAATGGGTAATTCCATTACTTTTTGACTAATTTGAAAAAGTTGACCTCTTTGATTTTGCTCAAATTTTTAGGAATCAAAATATAGAGGAAAAAAATGAGATTTCCAAAATTTTGGACCTTAAAATATCGCCTGTTTAAAATGACACACATTTGAAGGTCAGCAATTTCACAATAAAATGTCTTTTTTAGCTTATTTTGTATCTCAATTTTTGGGCTTCTAGAAAAAGATAAATAGGTTCACAATGGCTTAAATTATTCCTTATTACATGTACTTTAAAACCCATTTTTTATGTTTAATATCGTAGCAGTCATTTTGACATATTAAGCTTTAAACATTATTCTAAACAAAACCGTAAATTTAGCAAAATCGCAAAATTTTGCTTTTTTTAAACCGTTCTAACTTTGTCAAATCTTAACAAAATTTGATCTACAAGGTCTAGTTTTTTTTGTGCTATCTTTTTTTTTAAGTGATTACACAAGACTTATAGAATCAATACGTATACACCACTATTTTGATGCAGGAAGTTGCACATGTTTTCGCGATCTTCAAAACTTGTAATTTTTAGGTCCCATAAAAACGCTGTCACCCTATGTCAATTTTTGTCATTTTAGTTAATTTAGTTAAATTTCAGTAAATACTCTTTAAAACACAAGAAAAAAGGTTATCTATATGAAAAATGGTATATCGGGCATTATCAAGAATTTTTTAATATTAAAAAATTGTCTAAATCGGCAAACCGCACATTTTCTTATCCAAATTTTTGGGCTTCTGGAAAAAGATAAGAAAGTCCATGATAGCTCAAAATATTCTTTATTAGATGTACTTTAAAACCCATATTCGTATATTTAATGTTGTGCAGTCAATTTGATATATCAAGCTTTAAACATTATTAAAAAAAAAAAACGTAAAATTTGCAATATTGCTAAACTATGCTTTGTTTAAAACGTTCTAACTTTGTCAAATTTAAAAAAAAATTGATCTACGAGGTCTAGACTTCGTTGTGTTCAATCTGATTTTAAAGTAATCACACAAAACTTATAGAATCAATTCATATTCACCACTATTTTGATGCAGGAAGTTGCACATGTTTTTGCGATCTTTAAAACTTGTAAACATAGTTGCACAGAAAATTTGTCAAAATACAAAATAAATATCATTGTTACAGATTAGTAAATTGATAGATACTGTAAGGCTCTAGTTGAAATAATATTTTCTTTATTTCCTTTTTGAAAATGTTTAAAGAGTTTAGTTTCTTAGTTTTTGTGAGTAATTCGTTAAAAAATTTTAAACATGCGTAGTGTGGAGCTTTTTTAACCATTTCTAACTTATGTATTGGATAAGCATACAGTGTCGATACATTTCTGGTACCTATATTGTGCATTGAAAGGTATTGTTGAAATAGATGTTTGTTTTTAAAAATAAATAATAATGACTCTAGAAGATATATTGCAGGTACGGTTAATAGCTCATTTCTTTTGAATATACCCCTGCACGACTCTCTATAAGGTAACTTGAGAAGTACACATATCCCCAAAATATTATGCCATTTCTCACTAATGAATAAAATTCTGCATAATACAGAGTTTTAAGTGTATTAAGACTTACATGGTTTCGAATTGCTCTTAGTTTATAGATCACTCTATTCAATTTGAGATGTAGTTTATCAATATGAAGTTTCTAGTCAAGTGTGTTATCCAATTGCAAACCTAGAAAACTGCAGTTTTCGATTAGTTGTAACCCATTAAAACGAATTCTATTTCTTCATTTTTTGAACGATTGTTTTTTGTTTTAAATTGAATGCAATTTGTTTTGTCTTTATTTAGTAATAACTTGTTACCATTTAACCAATTTTGAATTTCATTTAGCCTGTCAACAGCTTCGTTATCGACGCCTATTGGGTTTTTTCCCGTAATTAACAGGTTTGTGTCATCGGCATAGTTAATTAATTGACTATTTGGGTTATTGAATAACACACTTAGTAGGTCGTTTATGTAAATAATAAATAAAAGTGGACCAAGTATACTCCCTTGTGGCACACCGACGTTTGTTTCTAGAACAGCTGATTCTTCACTGATCAATTTTCCCGTTCTTACCATTTGCTTTCGTTTAGTAAGATAGCTTTTAAGAATATTGTAACAAGGTCCCCTAACGCCGTACATGTAAACTTTATTCAATAGAATATTGTGGTTTAGAGTATCAAATGCCTTAGACAGATCTAAGAATATACCCAATGAAATTTCACATCTATCTAAAGCATTTAACAATTCCCTCACAAGATCAAAAGTGGCTGTGCAAGTTGATTTGTTCTTAAGAAAGCCGTGCTGTGAATTATTAAATATGTTATGTTTATTAAAAAAGTTTGTAATTCTAGACATTATTGCAAATTCAAATATTTTTGAAAAACTTGTTAATATCGAGATAGGTTGATAATTTGATATAATTGTTGCATCTCCTTTTTTAAATATTGGTCTTATTACTGAAAATTTTAGCTGTTCTGGAAAAATACCATCTGACATTATTTGATTAATGACGTAGCATAAAGGTACTAAGATTTCATGAATGCACTGCTTTAAAACATATATCGATATTTCATCAATACCTACAAAATGTTTATTTTTCATACTTTGTACTATGTTAAATAATTCCGAATTTGTGATGGGTTTAAGAAATATTGAATGATTGTTGAACTGTATGGTGTTTGTATTACATGGTATTTGTGGGATCTTTTTTAGACATTCTTCAATGCCAGAAATAAAGAAGCAGTTGAATTCGTCAGCCGTGTAAGATGTTTCAAGTTTGTTATTATGTTTTTTTAATTTAGCTGATGTAGTGCTGTTTATAATATTCCAAGTTGCCTTGTTTGTATTATCACTATTTTGTATCTGTTTATCATAAAAAATTTTTTTTAAAATTTTGAAGAACGTCGTTGTAGTGTTTCTTTTGTTTCCGGTAATCTTGGTGAAATTCAGAATTGTATTTTGACAGTACTTCTAACATGTTTAGGTGATTTTTACAATTGATTAAATTTATATTATTATATATGCAGTTTAACTTTGAATTTGAATTATCATTAGATTTGCATTTAACTTTTGTAAACGCTTCATTATACAACAACAAAAATTTATTTAGAAATAATTCCCATTTTAGGTTTACGATGTCTGCTTCTAACATATTTGCTCAATTCTGTTTAGATAAGTTATTTACAAAATTTAAAATTGATTTAATGTTTATATTTCTTTTAAAATAAAAAATTGGTATTTTTTGTTCTTCTATTTTAAATATTACTTTTTGACTATAGTGATCAGTCATATGAGAGTTTAGTATGTGTGAGCTATGTATTTGTGGAATATTTGTAATGATGTTATCAATACACGTTTTAGAGTACTGTGTTACTCTCGTGTAAGTTTTAATGGTAGGATCTAGACCGTAACTCTGTAGCAATGATATAAATTCATCAGCATTTGTGCTATTTGATAGAATGTCAATATTAAAGTCGTCGCCAATAACAAAATACTTATTTTCCAATCTTAGTTTATCAAGTACACTGTTAAAATGATTAAAGAATGTATCAAGAGCTCCCGAAGGAGGTCTATACATACATACAAGTGTTATGTTAATTTTATCAATAGTTATATTAGCTCCTGTACATTCAAATGTACAGTCTTCGGATAGCTGGTTGATGTCGTTTTGTTCTTTGAAGTTGATATGCTCACGAGTGTAAATAGCTGAGCCTCCGTGTGTTTTCGTTTTCCTGGTGTAGGACGATATTAATTTAAAGTTATGAACATCGTATTCCATTAACTCATTATTGGTTTTCCAGTGTTTATCCATGTTCATGTATAACAAAGAAACCATACCAAAAATGAATGACAAAACATATATGATAATATATTTCTTCGACGTATGTTTTGATTGTTTTATCATATTTTTAGTTAGAGAATTATATTTGTTTATTCATTATTATTTTCGACGTTATTTTATAGGGTCGTTCAGAATTTAATTAGATTTGTTGCACAAAGACATAATCATCATTAGAGTGCGGATAGAAAGCATTTTTTTTTTAATAATAAATTAAATTATTAAAAAATTAAAAAAACTTGCATAAATAACAAAAAAGCAAGAAAAAAGTTTGTTTGATAAGTTAAATAAAACGACATTGCAAGTTTTAATTATACTTTACAAAAAAAAATACAAAAAGCCAAAAATAGTAAAAAAAAACACTAAAAAACGCCAAAAAAGCAGCATCCAAACATTTAATGCATGTATGTCAAAATAAAACAAAATAAACAAAATAATAGTAGTGTCTAACTATTGCATTTTGTATGAAACGTATATATCTAAAAGGATTTTGTTTTTTATTTAATAATAACAAATAAAAAAATGCTTTAAATCCGCACTCTAACTATCTTGTAAAGAAAACTTACTTAGTTTAGCATTATTACATCTATGTGATAAATTTTTAGATGTTAAAACATATATATATATATATATATATATATATATTATATTTAACAAACAATACTCTTAATTTGATGCATACTTGTCCAATTTTGAATAATTTAAGTAAATGTATAAAACTTATTTTATTATTACTACACAAACTGTTATAGAAGTTATTGTATCTTAAGCCAACACATTATTATTGTAGTTTAAATGCATCTTGTAAACATTCTAGGCAGCAGCACTGCATTATTATCATGTTATTTTTAATATAATCTTGTTTCTAGTGTTTACTATAAATTATCATGTTTAACACATATTATCAATTTGTTTTTTCTGTTCATTGTAGTAATTACATGTAACTTTACTTTAATTAAATAAATTGAAGACGCAAGTGGATGAAGGGTTCATAAAACAATTTATTAAATAAAAATAAGATTTTCAATAGATAAAGGTTTTAAGTCACTAGAATTTTTTTGGGCTATGTCTCGTTCGTCTATTGTAAGAAATATAGAAGTTAGTAGTTGGGTGTATAAACAACTATTTCTCTTAATGTATAAGATAAAATAATTGTTTTTTTAAATGCCTAAGTTTGTTTCCTATTTTATGTATCTAGATATAATTCTACAATAAATGTTTATTTAACTCCACCAAACTTGTTTTAGTAAATCTAACCCCAAAACACTGCGGATAAAAAAAACTTTAAACGGCAATATCTCCAAATGAAGTCTAAATAGACTCTCCAAACATTGAGAAGCCCAAGTCGGCAGCAAAGATCAAAATCCCCAATCCAAATCCAGATAGATAAGATAATAGTATTGTAAGTACATTAGGATTTTTAAAGGTTTTAAATAAATGTTAAAGCAGAAGTTTTAAATTTAAATTTATCATCCTCTCAAACTAATCGATTGCAATTCCAATCACTTGCAAGAAATAATAACCTAACTGATATTACTAGCAAGTTTAATACGATCAATTAGAGTCCAAATTTCTAAATATGATCCTGAATTAAAAAAAAAATAACTTATTTAAGTGAAAAATTGGTAAAACAATTTTATAATACAGCAAACCTCGGCAATTTTTAGAATAAACAGTTAATGTTATTAATTTTAAATACACTAGACAGTGATGCAATTACCATATTGTTGAGTGCTAAATGGGTAATTCCATTTCAAACGGAGAGCTGAGCATTGTCAAATTTCTACGTGTCACTTTTCAGCCTCCTACTACTCCAGCCGTTTACAAGAATGTCAATGTATGATAGAATTTTCTTTTGCAAACATTTGTTCATCTTCTTGATTGCATATTGTAAGATTTACAGCCGCTATCATCTCCTCAAAAATTTGTCTTCTCTTGTCGCACTTTTCCTGTCCTTATCTTGGCAATTTTATGTTAAATTTTTGTTGCTTTATAATTATAATTTTTCTATTGACTCCTAATAAAATTTTATTTTGCAGTATGGACTGATCTAATAGCTGTATACTTATAACTCCTATATCGGCCCACATTATTCTCTCTTTAGGTGTTTTTTATCTTTCTACTTTATCTACACTTACCACTTGCTAAGACAACTACGTCTGAGTTTTATCTTTTATCTACTTATTACTTAATTTGTTTTTATTTGATTTACTTACGATTATTATGTTTATTTTACCTTTTACCACTGTTGCCATCAGTAGGTTGCGCGCTTCTGTTTTTCTGCTTATATTTGTTTGAAGAATGTTATACATTTTTGTTTGTGTTATCTGAATTTTTGTCTTCTACGTTCTTTTTTGGTCTTTTTATTTTTTTTATGATTGGGCATTTTTTCTTTCTGTTTTGTGTCATGTTACTTTACACTCTATACAATATTAATGCAGTTGGCTATCTGATGCTTTTTTTTTTCGCATTTTATGCATAGTAGCAACCTGTCAGCCGCTATGTGACTCTTTAACCAACATTTATAACATTTACTTTTTTTAGCTGTTACAATTCCTGTTCTGCATCTCATGAGCCCAATGTTTATGTTTTTCTTTCTTATTAGCAGTATTGCTGTCTCCATGTTTGTCTTGATTATAACCGTTTGTATGTTATTGTGTTTTCTTTTCTTTATAGATATAATCGTGCTTTCTTTGTTGACATCTCTAGCACTAAGTTCTTCAAGCAGTTTCTCCCTGTTTGTTTCCAAGCTTATAGCCTTGATTATAACTAGCTCTTCTTTGAGATCATTGTTTTCTCTTTTTTGTTTTTTTTTTGTCTCTGACTCTTTTGTTACTATTAACTGCATTTTTTTTTTGTTTCTTTTATCTTTTTTAAAATTTTTTTTTTTTCATGTAAAACTTTATCTGTTTTAATAGGAATATTAACCCCACCTTGCTTACCACTATAGCTCTTGTTTGTGGCCTCCTTTCTCTATTTGTTGTTGCTTGCAGTTCTGCCTCTCTTGGTGCCATTCCTGTCGGCGTAGGTATGTCAATTACCTTAATATTAAGCTGCTGTGCTTTGTTTAAGACTTTTTCTACGGCGTCTAACATATTTATAATCACTTTCTCCCATGTTTAATAATATGGATTTTTCCAATTTATTTTTAAATTAATTCCTTTTTCACTCCAATAATTATAGGTATTTCTTTTTTGTTTGTTTTAGAATTCCTAATTCCTTTTCCACTTTGTCTATATTTATTAAAATTGCCGTATCAAATCCTTTTCAGATCAATGATTTTTTTTTATTCTTACGTATTTGAAATTTATATTTCTTTATTCTTTGTTTATTATTATTTTATATCTTTATTTGTAACAATGTCTATCATCTCTTGTTCAATAACAATGTTTTTTTTTTATTTTTTTTGCTAATTTTAGCCTGTGTTGTTATTTCAATTTTTTGTTTTTTCAAACTCTAATTTCTCTAAATTACACTATTGATTGACAGCTTTTTTAATTTCTAATATTTTGGTTACACATTTATTGGTTATATCTCTTAACTTTCTAATCATTTCTTTCATTTTCATATTGTTCAATTTAATTTAATGTTAAAATCACAATATGAAATTGATTTTTTTTTTTATCAATTTTTTTGTCTGTTTATTATTGTTATTATTGTAGTGCTAAAAGTTGCATAAAATTATAATTAATGTTAACATCTATTGTTGGTATAATTTATTATTTAGTTTTTTAAATGGTAAGTTTGTTAAAATTATTATGTTTAAAAATTACTAATACATGATTAGTTGTTTTATCTTGAATGCCAGTCATCTATATCTATATCTTAATCGTTTCGAGTTTTAGATCTAAGTTCGCCACTGTTACAGTTCTGCTTTTGGATCGTCCCTCGTATATGTACTTATGGCTATGTTCACCCTGCTGCTGCTGTACATTTATCAGCTGATCAGCTGTCACTCGGATTTTGGGTTAATCTTGTACATAATTTTGTTATCATCCTGGCACTAGCCAGCTGCTTGTGTTATAGTGAAATGAGTTACAGCAATTATGACTGATGATAAACCTTTGCTATTTTAAAATGAAAAGAAAATCAGATTCAGGTCACATGCAAAGGTTCTATCATGGAATGATAACAAAGTTGAGGACATAGTTAATAAGACTGATGAAACAGATTCACCAAAAAGAGGTATGTCAACAAAACATTATTCAATCATATAATTTAAACATGAAATTAACTTAATATGTAGAATGGTATTGAAGGATTATAATATGTTACAGATTTATTGTTAATTATTCTGTGTAGTGACTGTGCTTTATTTAACGTCAATTAATTTTTGTAATAAGTATTGATGCCAGAAATTATTTAGGAATTGCGTAGCTAATTCATGGAATGTGTATTAAACTACTGCAATTAAATGATTTTATTTTATATAATAACTTTAAATGAATCTGATATATTATTAGTAGTATATATCGTTTACTTACTACTTGATAGTTTTTAGAATTGTGTGAATTTAATTATATTCTTTCAGAAAAATGTCCATCTTTATTTTCATTTCTTCAAGTGGAATTAACGAGAGGATATGTTCTCGAACACGATCAAGAACGTTATTCGGCAAGAAGAGAAAAGGTATAATCATTTATAAAAATACCTAGAGAAGTTGAAAAGTTTATGAATTACGGATTTATGCAATGTGCGGATTCATTTTTGTTTGTGTACACATTTACCTCTACGAGTGATTTTAGCTATTTGGGCACTGTTCACCAGACCATTTGCAAAATGTTTTGGGTAAATATTTATAATTTAATATTATTATTAATATTAAGGATTTAACTATATCTATCAAACACACACAAAATCATTGTATATTATTAATTATTTTTTTAGGCAAAATAATCCGAACAAAACGATCTTATCACCAGCAGAAATCTGTGACCTTCTAAAAGCCTTAATACTATTTACGTGCAGTGTCTTGATGTTTTATATTGATACTAATATGATGTATCATTTGATTATTAGTCAGTCTGTAATCAAGTTGTATATATTTTACAACATGTTGGAAGTTGGAGATCGATTGTTTTCAGCATTTGGGCAGGATACAATTGATGCCTTGTTTTGGACAGCTACAGAACCGAGAAGAAGACGAAGGGAACATCTGGGTGTACTGCCTCATTTGAGTTTTGCAATTGTATACGTGTGTATCCTTTTACAATTTATTTAAACATTGCGTCAGAGAATTTTAAAACAATATTTTTATTAGATGGAATGGTAGGCATGTTTAGATTTTATAGAAACATATACATTTTATTTTCATTTATATTTGAGCAAGGAATACCTGAACTGCACTTTTATACATTCCAGCTTTTAAAAGTGGCAATTACACTTTTAAAACTTGGAATGTAAATTTGTGGCCAGATTTTGTAATTTTATCATCCTGTCATTTGGGGCTATTCTCTATGCATATTGCTAGCATGTAAGCAAGATATGTATTGCTATCTAAGAATATGAAGTGTCATGTTACCAAATCTTGTTTGCTAACAATATAAACGGTCATCACATCAGGAAGCGTGGCAAATATCTAAATAAAATAATAATATTCATAAAATAAAATATATAAAGATATAATTATAATTTATGCAAAAAAAATTTATTCTATTTTTAATTTTCAAATTTCCTTTTTATTTTTATTTCTTTCATGTCATTACCATCAGCTAAATATCCCGAAATAATTAGTTTCTCAGAATGCTATTAACCATAGCCATTAAATAAAGTCATTAAGTCAGTTAGTATAAATAGTCAATACACCCTTTAAAATATTCACTTTGAATTGTGGTGGTGAACAATGTTGACGAAGTAAGTTAAAATTCAATTATTAAGTTTAAATAAATAAAGCCATACTGATGAGAGGTAAACCTCGAAACGCGTCTATGGATGTTTTTAGTTTAGAATATTTTTTCATAAATTTAATTTTTTAATGATATTCATAAAAATTAATTTTGTTAAAGTGACTGTTTATATTGTTAGTAATCAAGATTTGTTAAAATGACAGGTCATTTTGGTAGCAAGCAAGATTTGTTAAAATGACAGTTCATATTTGGGGCTACTCTCTATGAACATTGCTAGAAGTAAGCAAGATACATATTGCTAACTAACAATATGAACTGTCATTTTAGCAAATCTTGTTTGCTTACAATATAAACTGTTATATCTTTCTTACATTCTAGCAATGTAC
This sequence comes from Tachinus rufipes, assembly GCA_963932245.1. NCBI lineage: Eukaryota > Metazoa > Arthropoda > Insecta > Coleoptera > Staphylinidae > Tachinus > Tachinus rufipes. The sequence goes on from OZ010749.1 coordinate 62,011,322, forward strand.
ATAGAGAATAGCCCTGATTAACTGTTGAAAAGTGCAAAACTATTTTTTATAAAGTAAAAAATAAAATCCCGTCATAACATTGAAATATTTTTAAAAAGAACTAAAATTCTTTTGTTCAAAAATAATTTAATTAAAAAGTGTCAAATTCAAAATGTTAAAAATAACTAAATTCGGTCTTAAAATATTGTCAGAAAGTACTAAAGACAAACCATAAACTGTTGAAAATGTAAAGTTCTATCATAAAGTCTTAAATATCTACAGGGAGTTTATAGATGAATGGGATTATGTAATCACTTTAAATGTGCCGTTTTTTTTTTATTTTGTCAACTATACTAGTTGTTCTGACAGATCAACTTTGACAGCTGTCAAGCAAACATATGAAAACATATGTAGTACAGTGGACAATTTTAAAAAGGCGGTATATTTAAAGTGATTACATAATCCCATTCATTTATAATCTCCCTGTATAAAATATTGTCAGAAAGCATTAAAATTCGGCCATAAACTGTTTAAAAGTGTAGAATTCTATTTATTAAATATCTAAAACAACAAAATCCGGCCTTGAAACATGAAAATTTTGTTAGAAAGTAACGAAATCCGGCTATAAACTGTTGAAAAACGAAAAATTTGAATTCATAAACTTTCAATAATTGAAAAATTAGGTTTTAAAACATCTAAAAACTGCTAGAAATTAAAATAATTCGGCTATGAACTATTGAAAAGTGCAAAATTCTTTTCATGGAATGTCAAAAATTTAGTTAACTATTAAAAAGTGCAAAACATTAAAATATTTTCAAATAGAATCAAAATTCTGTAAAAAAATCCAAAATACATATATATTTTTTTCATAAAATGTCAATAATATTAAATTTCGGTCATAAATCATCAAAATATTGTTGGAAAGCACCAAAATCCGGCCATGAACTGTTAAAAAAGATAAAATTTAAAATTTATGACATCTTAAAAATTTGAGATAACAAAATTGTCCAGAAACTCATGTTTACTATAAACATGGTTGTAAAAACTTTGAATATCGTATAAAAATCGTGCAATAAAATATTTTTTGCTTGAAATTATTTGGTGGTGAATCACCTATATCATACGAAATTCATTAAAAATTGCGTAGAAAATCTAAATATCGCATAAAATTTCCTTGAAAAACAAGCAAAAAACTTATTATTCGCATAAAATTTGCTGAAAAATCATGTTTACCACATAAAATCGCCAACAAAACTAGATTGTATCATGAAACTTGTCAAATCTGGCGCCTAAAACTGATTTATAACACAAAATTTAATCTTAGAACTTTAAAATTGCATAGAAACAACATTTATAAGATTAAAATTGTGCAAAATACTCAAATTTATTAAAGTTTGCGTAGTAAACCTAAATATTGCAGAAATATCTTAGAAACCTCAAAATTTCACAGAAACAGCACATGAAAATCGCGCTTAAAAATCATTTGTAGTATAAAATTTGCTCAAAAATCACAAAAACTAACTAAAACCTTACAAATGCAATGATCATACATTTATTATATATTTTTGTAGCTAAAAGCTTTAAAAGTAGCAAAATTTTACAGTAAACTTATTCTTAACATATTTTTTTTTGGAAAACACGTTAAATACATAAAATTGAAACAGAAATCTTATTTATACCTTGAAATTTAGTTAGAAAACATTAAAAATACGCAGAATAAACATTTATAACATAAAAATTGTTCAGAAAACTCATTTTTATTATCAGATTTGCTCAGAAATCATGTTTATCACATAAAACTCATTAAAATTGACGCATAAAACTCATTTATAGCTTAGAAAACCTTAAAATTATATATAGGGTTTTCAAAGAAGAGGTTTCATTTTGATATTCAAAAATAAACGGGTATTTTTTAAGAGAAATTTTAACATTAACATTTGAAAACGATATCAGTCAAATGGCCGCCACGGTTACGGTTGCAGTGCCACATTCTTTTCATGAAATTTTTCATAACCAATTCGCACATTTGCGGCTGTATGTCCTCGATAACTTCACGAATTCCATCTTTATGGTCTAGAATTGATTGTGGACCATTAGCATTGTAGACCTTATCTTTCACGTGGCCTCAAAGAAAAAAGTTTAAATGTGTTAAATCACAAGATCTCGGTGGCCAATTGTGATCACCTCTTCGAGAAATAACACGGTCAGCAAACTTTTTTTGCAAAATTGCGGTTGTTTTGTTGCTTGTGTGGCACGTAGCGCCGTCTTGCTGAAAATAAATGTTGTCCACATCAATATCTTCCAATTCCGACCATAAAAAATGATTAATCATAGCTCGGTAGTGCCATCCATCCGTAACAGTTGCACCAGCTTCATTTTCGAAAAAGTAGGGTCTAATCACACCTCCAGCCCGAAAACTGCACCAAACAGTGACACGTTGAGGATGCAAAAACTTTTCAACAATCATTCTTGGATTTTCTGCTCTCGAAATACGACAATTCTGCTTAGCCTCCGAGATGAAAATGGGCCTCAGCACTGAAGATGATTTTTTGATGAAATTCCGGATCATTTTGATGCATTTGAACTACCCAATCGGCAAAGATACGACGTTTATGGTGATTGATCGGCTTGAGTTCTTGTGTTAACTGAACTTTAAAAGCCTTAAGACTTAAGTCTTTATGCAAAATACGGTGTAATGTCGTTTGTGGACTGTCTAGTTCCAAAGATCGACAAGAAATCGACAAACCTGGGTTTTCTTCTACACTACGGGCTACATCAGCAATATTCTCATGTCTTCTTGAGCGATGCACACGGTTTCGATTCATCACATCACAAACTTGTACCAATAGCTCAAATTTTTTCAACAGGTTTACTATTGCCGCCCGAGAAGGTGCTTTAGGACGACCAAAAAATGCTTCAGTTTTGAGAACTGTGACTAAAAAATTTCATCATTTTTGTAGTGAATTTTAATAATATCAATGCGTTGTTGAAGCGTGTATTGTTCTATTTTTAATAATGGCGTAGTTTTTACTTGTCAAATGTCAAAAGATAATAGCTTCAAAATTGACAGCTGCCCAAATAGCTTTTAAAATGAAACTTCTTATTGGAAACACTTTTACAATAAACAATTGCAAAGAAAAATTGATCAAAATTTACATAGAAAACCCAAATATCGCAAAAAATTTGCTTAGCAAACCCCAAAATTACACAGAAAAAGCATTTATACCATAAAAGTTGCGCAAAAATCTTATTTTTTGTATTAAATTTACTAAAAAATCATGTTGACTACATAAAATTGCCCACAATACTAAATTTTAGCATCATATTTTTCAAAACAGGCGCAGAAAACCAATTTATAACACAAAATTTACCTTTAGGACCTTAAAATTGCACAGATAATAAACATTTGTAAGATAAAAAAATCAATTTGAGCATAAAATATTGCTTAAGAGCCCTCTATACCCCCGGCCGGTATAAGGAATCACATATATACGGGCGCCAAGATTATTAATTTGTTATAATGGATGAAGCTTGCGTACTTCTTTAATATTATAAGTTTTAATGAAATTAAAAAAGTATGCAAGCTTTATCCATCATAACAAAGTAATAACAACATTATTCTTTAAACTCTTCGATCCAATCGTGAATAAATGTTAAGTTTTTTAAATCCGGTCTCGGATTGTAATTATGTTAACATGTAATTCCCTATACCGGCCGGAGGTATAGAGGGCTCTTAAGGTTTGCTTAGAAAACCTTAAAATTATACAGAAAAAACTTTATAGCAAAAAAATTGCACATAAAAATCATTTGCAGTATAAAATTTGATAAAAAATCACGTTTACCACACAAAACTTCCTATATTTAGTAGATACTAAGGTGCTACTAGCGGCATATTACTGTTGATCGTATGCTTAGTGATAATTAAAACTATATCTAAGGACAATGATTTGTCTTAGATTTAATTGCAAAGCAAGACGTGCCTTGTGAACTGTTTTCATTTGCTCTGACTGTCTCTGAAGACACTTATTTAATTCATAATCGATTACAAAGCGACAAACTGTTTTTGAGGAAAATAATCTATCTTACAATTAATTGCGAAGCGACATTGTTCTATGAGCGGTTTAAGTTTGCTAAAATTCTCTGAGGACAATTATTCAATTCATAATCAATCGCAAAGCGACAAAATGTTTTTGAAGACAATGATTTGTCTAGAAAAATACTAACATGCTTTGACAGTTCATAGAAAACATACACTTTGACAGTTTATTAAAATAAAAATAAAATATGTCAAAAATATATAAAGTTTCTGCTGGCACATTGACAGTTTAAGACAATTATCAAAAGAACATTCGTTCAGATACTTCAACAGTTTATGTCATTTCAGGATCATAATGTAATCAAAATATGTAAAAAAAAACATTGGTCTGCTATTGGATTCTTTGACAGTTTTGAGACTTATGTCGTTTTCGTCTGTGACATTTGAGGTCGTTCTGGGGCGCCCCGTGTTTTGACGTTCAACTTTGTCGGTGCCGGATATGCACTAGTTTAAAGCAAAAATATAACTAAAACATTAATTGCGCCTGCCTACCCGCCCAAGTATTTGTCGTTAAGTTGGTATTACCATCTCTTTGAATATAGAGAATTCTAACTCTTGTAGAAAGTACACATATTTGGACGGGTGAGTGGGCACTACAGTTCAAACTACTTATGCCCGTTTGCACCGTTCTGTTACTTATCTTACCCTTTTGTAGGTTAAACTTAATATTAAGGTTAACCTTATCTTAAATTGGTTTGCTTGTGTAAATAATTTTGTTTTCTTAGCTACGACGTGGTTTAGGAAAAAGAAACAACTGTTTTCGATTAGATAGTATATGTGCCTAACTTCACCCTTGTTTATAGTTTCATTATTATCGGCTATATAATGGAAGCAAAATTGAATATTAAAAAGGAAACGCTGAAAACTATAAAAAATAATATGTAGTACAAAAAAATAATAAAAAGTTTTGTATAAATTTAATTTGAATGTAGATTATTGACTTTAATATTTGTTTTGAATATTACAGATTTCAAAACTAATTGTTTAAATTTTCAGTTTGGCAATGGGGTCTGTCCTGGGTCCCACCTTGTGGAATATATATTATGATAGTCTGCTGAGAGAGCAGATGACACAGGGGATTACCACAATAGCATATGCTGATGATCTAGCTATGGTTGTCAGGGGTAACAGTATAAGGGAAATAGAAGAGGAGGCAGAGTGGGCGTCCTACAAGATAAGAAGGTGGATAAAAAAAATGGGTCTAGAACTGGCAACCCATAAAACGGAAGCTGTTGTCCTGGTGGGTAGAAGGAAGGACATCACAGTTAAAATCAATCTAGGGGGTACAACAATCACATCCCAAGGCAGCATCAAATACCTAGGGATGAGGATAGGTAAAAACTGGAATATGAGCCCTCATATAACAGAGGTAAAGCAAAAAGCAGAGAAACTTGTAATGGCCCTGGCGGAAAAACGTAAAGTTATGGGTGCAACGGTGGACTCAATACTGTTGTACGCTGTACCCATCTGGATAGAAAGCTGCGAGAAAAAAAAAACAAAATAATACTAGAGCGGGCCAAAAGAAAAATGGCAATTAGAATAGCCAGTGCTTACAGAACAGTTTTGTCCAAGGCCATACAAGCAATAACGGGCACAATCCCCATACACTTTCGCCAAAGAGCGGGCCGAAGGTAGAGCGAAACAACCAAAGAGGCACAGGAAAGACAAGAAAGTGGAGACAATGAAAAAATGGGAAGCAGAATGGCAGTGCAAGGGTGACATCGCCAGATGGACACAGACCCTCATACCCTTGGTGACACAGTGGGTAAACAGAAAACATGGTAACCTGAACTACCACCTCACACAGATCCTAACAGGCCATGGATGTTTTGGGTCATATCTAAAAAGAATGTGCCTAGCAGAACTGGACGAATGCCCCTATTGTGGAGAGAAAGATACCCCGGAGCACACACTGGTGAAGTGCCCTCGATGGAGAAGCACCAGAGAAGAGATGCAGCTAAGAGTCGGTAAAGAGGTAACCGTAAACAACCTGACCACACTCATGCTTGAAAGTGCATACAACATACATTGATGATGGCATACGGAGAATAATGGCAAAAAAAGAGGAAGAGGAGAAAGCAAGAGCAGGAAGGCAAGGATAGTAGGATAAATAGAAAGTGTCCAGACTTTGTGAAGTAATACCACAACGGTAATCCCGCAAGGCTTGGAGGGCTTAGAGGTTAGGGTTTTTAGTGGGTATACGGGTAACCGGGAGCCTCACACAAAGTGCGTAAGGCATTTTACCCTCTCAAATAAAAAAAAAAAAAAAAAAAAATATGGCAATGAATGTCATATTCAATTAATTCTAATCAGATATATACAGGGTGTCCGGAAAATACGTGTACAACGTTTGACGACAGACTCCTGACGTCAAAATAGGTCGATCTAAGCCGACTTAGTTATATCCAAAATTGTCTCGTTTAGCCGGTAGAGGGCGTCAAAAAAAACAAAAGTATAACAAAGTTGAAAGTATCTATTGTAAGAAACTAAGTAAAACAAAAACATTACTTAAGCAAATGTGTAAAATGACCGCCATCTTGCTGAATACACTTATTAACACTCTTTAAAAAATGATATTGGACCCTATCTAATGTCTCGGGATTATTAAAATGGTTGCCTGCATTTAAAATCCGCTGCAATAAATCATCGCGTGTGTTTACCGGAGTCTTGTAAACTTCTGTTTTAATAGCGCCCCACAAAAAGAAGTCACACATATTTAACTCAGGAGAACGTGGTGGCCATTTTACTGGTGCATCATTGCCTCTTCCAATCCATCGGTTGGGATATTGATGATGTAAGTATTGCCGAACGGCAACGGAAAAATGGGGCGGGGCACCATCATGCATATACCACATTTCCCTCCGAAGTAAAAGGGGCAAATTCTCCAGAAGAATTGGTAATGTGTCTTGCAAAAAATTTAAATAAATATTTCTATCTAACCTGTCTGGAATAACAATGGGACCAATAAGGTAGTGATCAATAACACCTGCCCAAATATTAATTTTAAATTGATGCTGATGATGTGCAACTTTAATGGCATGTGGATTTTCATCGGAATAAATATGTTCGTTGTGCAGATTGGTTACCCCAGATCTTGTAAAGCATGCCTCGTCAGTAAACATAATTTTTCTACAAAAATTTGGAACAAGGATTCTTTTGTTTCTAATAAATTGACAAAATGTAAGCCGTATGGGGGGATCAGTCGGTAAAAGTTCCTGGACTTTTTGTATGTGGTAAGGATGTAACAACTGTTCTCTTAAAACCTCATTGACAATCGTTTTAGGAACATTTAACTCACGTTCTAAGAGACGGGTACTGGTACTTGGTTCTTCTTCAACTCTTTCCAGAATCATCTCTTCTGTTTCCACAGTTCGAGTTGTTCGCATACGACCCCTGCCTTCAAACTTTTTCTCAAAACTGCCCGTTTCCCGAAGATGACGCTCAATATTGGCAAATGTTTGGTGGTTTGGTATTCGACGGTTAGGAAACCTCTCCATGTAAACCCTAACACTCTGACGCCCATTTCTTTGACAAAACCCGTATACCAGGAGCATGTCAACTTTCTGAGAGTTTGTATAATTTTCCATTTTTAATGGTAAAATGAACTTGTAGTTCAAGAATGTTGATCGTATACTTGAGTAAATTTCATAGACTGGTGACAATTTGTCAATAATTGTCAAATTATTAAACGCCATAGCAACAAGGTCACTTAAAAAATTATTGTTACAGGTAATTTCTTTTTAATATTTACAAATTTTTGACGCCCTCTACCGGCTAAACGAGACAATTTTGGATATAACTAAGTCAGCTTAGATCGACCTATTTTGACGTCAGGAGTCTGTCCTCAAACGTTGTACACGTATTTTCCGGACACCCTGTATATATATACATGTATATGTATATTTCTTATGTTCTGATTTGAGCCGTTTTAAAATCACAACAAATTAAATAATTTAAGATATAAACATGAACGCTATCTAATTTACTAGAATTTATAATTAATAAAACTCCATTTTAGTTTTCTTCAGATTTCAACATTATATATATTATATATAAAATTATTTTAAATTTTCTGTTTCTTCTTCAATGTGGGGCGTAAGAATGTATGAAGAGACGTCGCTTGAAACGTATGCAAATTATGAGTTAAGTTCTAAACAGTCCCCATTAATTTACCAACATTAAATTATTTGAAGGGCGCAAACAATTAACAATATTATTTGAATTTTCAACAGTGGTTACTTAGTATTAGAAATGTTTTATGTTATATTATGTCTTTGTGATCTAAATGATATTAATATTGTATGGTAATATTGCATAGTGAGGATAATGTTTCCTCACAAATAATTAATATAATAATTTGTAAAGCGATTTTAATAATGGAAAACTGGCTTATTTATTTTTTGTGAGTTGTATTTGGGATTGTCAATGTAATCAATATGGGCTCTAACTCAATATTTCATAATAGAATAAAGAAATAAGAAGGTGATTTAATTCAATTTTCTTCATATAATTCGTTTTCATGAAAATAATCCTATTACAACAATTACAAATAAATTTTCAATTTTATATTTTTAATTTGATTTTATTATTGAATATTAAATAAACATCAACTTGTTTAATGTAGTTTGTAATTGAAATTATTATTGCTTTAATGTGATCGTATCAAAATTTAGTTTGCAAACTAAACACTGTTGCTGACTACGCTGGATCATCGTTTCCTGGCAAGCGCTTATTATTTTACACATCATACTTTTAGGTATGCTTGTTTACTGACAAAGCGCACAAGTTATATTTGAAAAAAAAGTTGTTTTTATACATAATAAAACTAAAAAAAATATGGGAACAATATAGGTAATTAAAAAAGATAATTGGATTACAACAAAAGCAGGCCTGCATACAGTAATAATACCGAGTACGATAGCTCCAAAGCTAATGTGGTGTAATTGATAACTGTAATGTATCCAGTTTCATAAGTATAATGCTTACCTGCGACAGAACAAATATACATCCACGTATTCAGTTTGTAAAGGTTTTTAAGCTTTCAGAAAATTATTCTTGGTAGTCGAATAGAAAAACAATTCTCACAAGTTTTTACATTAAATCGATTTTATAAAAAAATGATTATAGTTACTAGAAATATTAACTTCAACTGTATAACTTTGTATTAAAACAATTATGGAGGCATAATGTAATGTAATGTTGATGCTGATAATAATTTACATTGAAAAGAGTTGTGAAACAAACTGTAACGATAGACTATTGTAAAATGCAGATTGGTTTACCTCTATATTGTTTATGTATTAAAGGGGGGGGGGGGGGGATAGTTGCGTTATTATAAGGGTGTACAGCATCAAACTCAGCAAGAAAACGGCTGAATATAATTGAATAAAATTTTCAAACATTGTAGAAGAAAGTTCAATTTGTGTCCTCAAATTTGTAGAAATTTAATGCAATAAGCGTTTCTTTATAATTAATTTAAAAAAAATGACGTTTAATTTAGTTTTTTATTAATTCTTTTAATCGTACTTTTTATTGCTTCATCTACTTCATTTTGCCATGATCTTCTTGGTTGCAATTTCTATCTAATTGCTAGCGTTTGCTCTTCTTGTGTGTCCATACATAATCTTTTTTTTATTGTATTTTATTATTATTCAATTTACGCCTATCCTACGCCGAATCTCTTTGTTCCTTATTTTGTCCATCTTTGTCATTTTACAACATCTTCTCTAGTATTCCATTTCCACTGCACGTATTTTGTCTCTGATCTTTTTGTTTGTTACCCAGATTTCCGCCCTATACGTCATTATGCTCCTAGTTAGTGTGTTCTATATTTTTTGTTTTGTTTCCTTATGTATGTTCTTATTCCATATAATGGGGAGTAACTTTCTTATGCATGTTCTCGTTTAGCCTAGACAATATTTTTTATTTCTGTATTTGAACTTTGACGTGCCTTTTATCTTGATGTTATCGTCAATGGTTAGATTTTGTATCACGTTGCTTCCCGTTTCAAGATATTCCGTTTTGCTATAGTTTATCTTTATTCTGGCTTTCTGGTATTTTTCTTGCAGTTTTATCAACATATAGCTTAATCTTCTTCATTCTGGACGATGGTTACTTGGTCATCGGCAAAACATAAAGTAAACAAGTGTTTGTTTTGAATGTGTAGTTTTATCGCTTGACATTTTATTTTCCATGTTTTTAAGGTGTCTTCTAAATATATCTTAAAGAGCGTTGGAAATGTACAGCATTCCTGGAGTAGTTCTTTCGATGCAAAATCCGGTCTTAAAATATGAAAATATTGTTAGAGAGTAACAAATATTTTTGTTTTGTTTTATTTTGTTTAAAACATTTTAGCTTCAAAATTAGACTGAATCAGAAAAGAGTTAAAACAGAATTGGATATAATAGTTAAATTAGAAGTTACGAAACCAATAAAAAAACGAATTTTATGGTAGTAGTTAGAAGAAATAAAAAACCATATAGTTTGTACATAGAAACTAGAAGGAAGAAAAAACCAACGTCAGTAATGGTAAAAGTCAACAAAGATATTAAGAAAAAACTTAGTTAGTTTAGATTTTTGGCGTATCAGCCTAATAAGACTATTAACGCCGATTCTTTTCTCTAACTATAAAAAAGAGTAAAATAACATGCTGTAAAATGGCATATTAAAGAATAAAATTAAATAAGTAAATAAACAACAAAGATAAAATAAACGTTCACAAACTTTAATGACTATAGCAATAATGACTAGATAGTTCCAACAGTGTCTAGGGTGTAAAAATTCCTAAACACTGCTGGATTTTACGATACACAAACATTAATCATAATAAATTAACAATTATATCCATACACCCAATTTGCTCTGTCGAATAAATTTGAACAGACGATCGACTTCAACGATCTGATCGCCCAAGACAATCGACAAACTGGGTGATAATTCAGACGTAACTCTTTGTTCCGAAAACTGTCGACAATCCAATAAGATATGACAAACAGTCAATGGGACATTACAAGTATCACAAACTGGCGGCACCTCAGATGCCAACAAATGCCTGTGAGTCCATCGACAGTGACCGATGCGAAGTCGCGTGAGGATAACCTCTTCCCTACGCTTCGGCCTGCATGACGAACTCCACGGTGTAATAACGCTTTTAGTGCATAGCAGCTTGTTGTCTTGAATGGCAAACCACTCAGTTTGCCAGCTAGACAGCAGCTTTTGATGTAGAAAATTACAAATATCCCTAACGCAAACTTTAAATGAAACATATTCGGCGCTAGTTATTGCCAATTTGGCAAGCGCATCAGCTTGCCAATGATACCTACGTGACTGGGGATCCAGACAAAGTTAACAGTGACATTTATCTGAGACACCTGAAGCAAAATTAAATGAATTTGCCTCAGCAAGTAATGATCAGGATATTGGTCATCTATGGCGTTTAATGCACTCAACGAGTCTGTACATATAACATAATTTGTACCTGCGCTTAGTTGGATGTAGAGAAGAGCCTGATAGACAGCATACAGTTCTGCAGTATACACGCTGCTAACACTTGGCAAGCCAAATGTAAATTGCAGCTCATCTACCAGAAAAGCACAACCCACACCGCCGTTACTTTTTGAGCCATCGGTATAAATCCAAGTGGCATTTACATTCATTGCTTGAATTTTTGAAAATTCAGTTCGATATTCAACTGGTAAAGTTGAAGCTTTGCTCATTCTCGATAAAGCAGTATTTAACCTTGGACGTTAAAAAGTCCAAGGAGGATCGCGACAGTAAGACAGTTGATATACATCAGGGAGTTGGAAATCCAGTTCCCGAAGTATACTGCAATTTCTTATAGCAACCGGTTTTTGGGACCGTATCCTGATGTTGTATAGATCGTCGAGACCATTATTGTACACGACAGGAAACGTCGGATGCAAGCGTTTAGCTTTTAGTTTCGCGGCGTACCTAACAGTCAAAATTTTACGCCGAAGACAGAGTGATGGTTCAGCTGCCTTACACAAAACACTAGCAATAGGGCTAGTGCGAAATGCGTCAGTTGCTAAACGAATTCCAGTATGGTGAGCAGGATCAACAATACGTAATGTGGATGGAGCTGCGGAAGCATAGATTATGGAACCATAATCTAGTTTTGAGCGCACCAAAGCGCGATGCAGAAGTAGCATTGTTTTCCGATCCGCTCCCCATGACTTTCCACTCAACGACCTGAGCAAGTTTAGTGCCGGGACACATCTTGATCTCAGATTTATTAAATGAGGACGCCAAGTCAGCGCACGGTCAAATGTGACACCGAGAAATTGAACACTATCCTGTGCAGGAATAGGTTCTCCCCCAAGATATAATAAAGGGTCACCGTGTGGGGTTCGCCTTCTACAAAAATGGATAAGCAACGTTTTACTAGTAGAAAAAGTGAATCCATTCTTATTAGCCCAGTTCAAAATGTGATTGATTGTTAACTGAAGTTGACGTTCCAATGTTGCCATGTTTCTCGAGGCACAATAGATAGCTACGTCGTCAACATACATACATCCGCTTACCGGATGCTTGATGAACTGACTTATGCCGTTAATCGCTATCATATATAGTGTCACGCTTAGAATAGACCCCTGAGGAATACCATTCTGTTGCTGACGTATGCCCGAGATGTTGTCACCTACACGTACCTTAAATGAACAGGAAGTTAAAAAGCTTTGTATAAACAATGCCATGCTTCCGCGAATACCCCATGAATAAAGCGTTCGTAGAACATTGTACTTCCACGTCATGTCATATGCTTTTGCAATGTCAAAGAATACAGCGACAAGATGTTGATTCTGTACAAAAGCATTTTTAATTGCTGTATCCAACCGAACAAGGTGATCAGTCGTAGAAAGGTGACGCCTTGAACTACATTGTATGTCAGCAATTAAACCTCTTGAATCTAATAACCAAGTAAGACGCTTATTGATAATTCTTTCTAGTAACTTGCATAAGCAGCTAGTTAGAGAGATAGGCCTATAACTTGTCGCGAGCTTTTTATCTTTACCAGGTTTAAGTACTGGTACTATGATAGCAAGTTTCCACAACTCAGGACAATACCTTGCTGACCATATCCGGTTATAGAGTGCCAACAATTGAAGTTTGGCAGAGCGACTTAATTGCTTAAGCATAGCATTGTGTATCAAATCGACACCTGGTGCAGTATTGTGTGCTTCAGATAATGCCGAGTCAAATTCCCAAACACTAAACGGTACTATCTTCTTTAGCTCTCTCGTCCGTAAACGGGCGAGATCGTTTGGTTGGAGGTTTAGAATCTACCATAATAAACTCCGTCAAATTCATCACTCAATCTCCCCACCCACCACGGAGCCACATATGGGACGCTACATCACAAACTGATGCAGTCGCCAGGGCTAATCAAGCGATATAGGATTCATAGATGTAAATGAAAGACTTCCGCGAACACAAAGAATACTATCGGGAACCAACCGTAGCACATTGTGAACCTTCCATCTATCACCACATAAATAATTCCTCACCCTAACGTTAAACAAAACAAGCCGATTGATTAAAACTGGGTTAGGTTTAACCTCCCGTTTTACCAGAAGCTAAGGCCAAAGCAGTGTGTTGGAACTAACACTCTTTTAAACCTGAGTATTAGCCCCTCAACTACCAGGATCCTCTTTTCCTAGCTTTTGGGTCAACGCGCACGGCAAACACGCAGGTGAGTTTTACAAGTTGTTCGGTAAATTTTGTCAAAAATTAACTCACAAATAAGTTTGACTTGTCCTAGACGAACTGTGGGTTTTTAACGAGGTTATCTCCTTGCCTATTAGACGCCTTTTACGACCAGCAAAGGGGCTAGCGGAAGTATTCTTTTGCACCACCCCCTCTCGCAGGGGGGAAGAAAAAACTTATCCTTCACTTGGAGGAGCCACAAAAAATTGTTGCAGTTTCCAATGCTTACACACCGAGCAAAGTTTTAAAAGTTTTAAACATGGTCAAAGGTCAAGCTAACTCAGAGTTAGACACTAAACAACTTAGCAACACCACAACAGTAGTCAAAGTAATAATAAGAATGAATTTATAACTGTTATGTAATGTATATTATTAAAAATCAGTTTTTCTTCTTCTTGGTGTGCCATTTTCAACAAAGGTTGGCAACTATTATGACTATTTGAACTCTGTTTACTGCTGCCTTAAATAGTTGGTTTAAGGTACATCCAAACTAATCTCAGAGGTTGTTCAGCCAAAATATTCTCCTCTTTCCAACACTCCTTTTGCTGGTTATCTTCTTCTAAGTTATGAGCTGCAGAAAATTGTAACGGGCACCTCTCATAACGTGACCAAGGTATTTGAATTTTCTTGTTTTAATGGTTATTACTATTTCCTTTTCTGTTCTTATTCTCCGCAGCACCTCGTCATTTGCAACTTTCTCGGTCCATACTATTTTCAGAATTCTGCGGTATACCCACATCTCAAATGCCTATATTTTGTCATTTAGACGTTGGTTAAGTATATTAAAGTACGGAAAAAATGTAGCATCGTACCATTCTGATCTTGAGAAAGTTACTAAGATATTTGCTGCAAAAAAAATGTTTCATTCTGATGACCATGTACCCAAGTATTTGTATTTATTGACTTTTTTGATGTTGTATTGGTTAATCGTAAGTTGTGTGTTATTGTTTGTGGCAATTTTGCTTATTAACATAAATTTTTTTATATTCATTTTAAGTCCATAGCAATTACTGACTTCTTGGACGCGATCTTTTATATTACTAACCAGCAACACCGCGTCATCGGCGTAGCGGATGATGTTTACGGGACTACCATTTACTACAATACCAGCTAATTTATCTTCTAGAGCTTTCTGCATTATTATTTTAGAGTACAGGTTAAAGAGAATTGGGGAAAGGACACACCTTGTTTAATCGAATTATTTTCCGATGTTTCTCCTTCAATGCTTATTATTGCAGTTTGGTTGTAGTAAAAAATTTCCGTCCAATCCGTTCTTTTGTAGTAGTTCAATTAGTTTCTCGTGTCGTACTTTGTCAAAGGCTTTTTTTAATCGACAAAACATGCGTAGACATCCTAATTGACATCAAGACAACGCTGTACTAGTACATTAAAACTAAACAGAGCTTCACGTGTTCCTACTTTATTCCGGAAGCCAAACTGAGTATTACTTAAATCTTTATCCAGTTTGAATGGTTGAGGCTGATACGTGTTTGAACTCCATTAACATTAATAATAAAACACAAATAGTGTAAAGGTTCAAAAAAGTTTTATTGTTTACTACAATTGTTTCGCCACACAGTGGCTTCATCAGGTATAATGAACATTTTGTATTACATTGTCACAATAATTACGAGCTAACTTATAATCCTGTTTAGTCTGTTTGGAACAATTAGTAATGTGTTTCTTAAATAATTTTTGCTTTTTACTAGCTTTGTTTTGGTTTAATAACAGAGAACGGAACAAATTTTTTGATGATTTTTTGAATAGTTTTTGTGAGATTTGCTGCTGCAATATGTGGATCATTAGAATGTAAGCAATCTTTTTTTTTTCTTTTCTGCCATTATTTATCCACTCCTGGGTGTAGGCTTCCTCTAAAAGTTTTTACGTCTTCCTATTTGCTGCAGTTTGAATCCAGTTTTTTTCTGCAATATTTTGGATATTATTTTGCCATCTTTTCTGCCAGCATTTAGTTTGATTTTTCTCGGACGTCAAGTTGTAATCCTCATTGTTCACCTGTTCGGGTGTTGTCTTGTTTAATAAGTACTTCTGTCACAACGGTTCTTCTTTGAATTTCCTTATTCTGAATTCTGTCCCTAAAGGTAATTCTAAGCATAGAGCATTGCTATCTGTGTGGTTTGCAATCTGCTAGATGTTTTTTGGGTCATAGACATTGTCTCGAGGTCGTAAGTGAGCACTGGCATCACTCAGGATTTGAATACCTTCCTTTTGAGGTTTATAGGAAACCATGTAGCGGGTAGAGACTCCATTACGATCCCGGTAAAGGATAGCTCTACTTCAGGGACTTCCTGCCTACGCAAGCCTTGGTTATATAAACTTCACATCACTTCACATACACTTTCCCATTAATTCCGTCCCACACCCATTCTCCAAGCCGTTTAGCCAACGTGGAGAATTAAAGCTATATACCGAGTCGTTGCCGGGATAAGTAACAAACTTTCTTCCGAGCGATGGGCACCTTCTTGTCCAGGAGGCGGAAAAAATTTCCCAAAGGCGGATTATCCGAAAGATAGGACAACGGCATAAGATGTAGAAGGCAACGGGAATCTACTACATTAAAGATCCCTTTGGATATCCGCAGGAAAAAATCATCATGATGACTTCATTCAATTCTAATTTATCCGGAGTATCAATTCCCCCAATCGGGAGGGAAAGCCTTAAATGACGGAATCAAAAAAATCAATAAATGTTCCAAAAGAATAGAAACATGGAATGTAAGAAGTTTATACCAACCCGGAAAAATACACAACCTAATAACGGAAATGCAACGGATAGATATAGAGATCTTAAGTATTAGTGATGTTTAATGACCAGACTGTGAAGAACACCCGATCAATAACTATCACATGTATTACTCAGTAAGCAATGATGCGCAACATAGATACGGAGTGGCCATAATAGTGTCACAAAATATCAAAAAGGCTGTCTTGAATGTTGTGAACCTATCAAACAGAGTAATAATAGTACAACTCAGATCTCATGCAGGCAAAATTAACATCATCTAAGTGTATGCACCCACAGCAGATAAAAACAAAACAGAAGTAGAAGAATTCTACAGCCAACTAAACAAAATTATAAAAATAGTCAAAAGCTCAGATATTACCATTGTTTTAGGGGACATTAACGCAAAAGTCGGGGAAGAAAGTGTAGATGAATGTGTAGGCCCATATGGTCTAGTGGAGAGAAATGAGAGGGGAGAAAGACTCATTGAGTTCTCTCTGGTTAGAAAAATGATTATTAGAGCCGTCTGACACGAGACTGATTTTAATACAAGTGTCAGTACAATAATTTTGCGCGCCAATTTTTCAAATATTTATCAAGCTTTTAAGAAAGAAATTATAACAGTTTCTAATTTCTTGTATGAAATCTTACTAAATAATTAACACATAAATCCGTCAATGTATATATATGTCGCTAAGATCACTGGATTATAAAATTATTTTTTTAAATAATTGGCGCGCAAAATTATTGTACTGACACTTGTATTAAAATCAGTCTTGTGTAAGACGGCTGTAACACTTGGACCACACAACAGATAAAATAGTACGGAACCAAATAGATTACATCCTAATTAACAGAAGATATAAAAACGCTATTAGCACAGTTAAAGCGTGTCCAGGGGCAGGTGTGTATTCTGATCACAACCCTATTATAGCCACCCTAAAAGTTAAACTAAAGAAAGTCCAAAGAAAGTATCAAAAACTTAAATTAAATACCACTATGCTACGGGAAGAACAAATCAGACAAAGGGTAAAGACAAATATCAACAAAAACCTCAATCGATTCATACAGAGAGGCGTGGAGAACAAAGGCGTAAACAAGACATGAAAAGACCTTAAACAAGCCTTGCTAGATGGAATCAAAAATAAACTTAAATGCAGTACTCGGTCTCCCAAAAAACAATGGATGACTGATGAAATCTTGATTCTAATGGAAAATAGAAGACAATACAAACGACAGAATAGGGATACATACAAAAAGATTCAACAACAAATAAGAAGAAAAATTAGAGAGGCCAAAGAAACATTTATTAGACAGATGTGCGAAGAGATAGAAGTACAAGAACAGAGATACGATTCATTTAATCTACATAAAAAGGTCAAAGAATTTACTGGCATAGGAAAGAAAAAACAAAATGGTTTAATAAAGGATACAAACGGAAACATTATAATGGACATAGAGAAAAATCAAAAGGTGGGAGGAATACATACAACAACTATTTGATGACACTAGAAATGAGATAAATATACAAGAAACTACGAAAGGCCCCCTTATAACTGCCGAAGAGGTAAGCCATGCTATTAAGAACTCAAAAGATAAGAAAGCGATAGGTCCAAATGAGATACCAGTAGACCTCCTCAAATTAATTGATGACAAGTTGAACATTCTAGTAAATCTATATAATACCGTCTACAAAACCGAAATCATACCCCAAGAATGGCTTAAATCAACTTTTATTCCGATACCAAAAAAGCATAACGCAAAAGCCATACTTTAAAAGTGTTCTTAAAAGTTATTCATAGTCGCATATACAAGAAGCTAGAAGCAGATATCAGCGAGACACAGTTTGGATTTCATAAAAACTTAGGTACAAGAGAGGCGTTATTTAGCATAAATGTCATAATGCAACGATGTCTCGATATGAACGTCGACTTATACATCGGATTTATTGACTTCGAGAAAGCCTTCAATAAAGTTAAACACGAGCACCTAATGGAAATAGCACAATAGAAAGGTCTTGACTACAATGACATGACTCTGGGGAATTAGAAATCTGCCGAGGTGTTTAACAAGGCTGCATACTATTGCCAGTCCTATTTAATATCTACTCAGAGGTCATATTTAAGGAAAGCATTAACGAAGATTCCGGGGGAATAGTTATAAACGGGCAAACTATCAATAACATTTGATATGCAGACAATACCGCGATAATAGCAACAAAGATCCAAGATTTTCAGAAAATGCTAGTAGACATAAATACTGTTAGCCAATCCTATGGACTAAGAATGAATTTAAATAATACTAAAATTATGGTATTTAAAAAGAATGACTTTAATAATATCCCAGCCGTCGCAATAGATAATACCATAATAAAAAGAGTGAGAAGCTATCAGTACTTGGAAACACAAATAGGGGAAAACAACGACCAGACCAGCAAAATTAATAAACGTATAGAGATAGCAAGAGCAACGTTTGTTAAAATGAATAATTTTTTTGTAGATAGAAACCTCGATATAGCCCTGCGAATACGAATGGTGCAATGTTATATCTTCTCGACTTTATTGTATGGTATGGAAGCATGCACACTAAATAAAAACAACATAAAAAAGTTTGAGTCATTCAAAATGTGGCTCTACCGTCGTATGCTAAAAATACCTTGGACGGACCTTGTAAGCAATGAAAAGGTATTACGAAGAACCTTGTGCGAAAGAGAACTTTTAATTACAATCAAAAAAATATAGCTCGAATATTTAGGGCACATTTCCCGCGGAGAAAGGTACTTAACTTTCCAACTAATTATGCAGGAAAAGAGGGAAATAGATCCGTAGGACGCCGCAAAACATCTTGGCTAAAAAACCTCCGGGAATGGTATGGAAAAACTTCGGTGGAACTATTTAGAGCTGCAGTTTTCAAAATAAACATTGCTATGATGATTGCTAACCTCCGTTTGGAGAATGCACCATAACAAGAAGAAGAGGAAACTCCTTGGATTTGAGGATATGACCTATTTTTCTTGAGATTTTGAAAATCTGATTTTTTTACTGAGTTAAATTTTTTGGCCAAGATAAATGTATGTAGATACTTGTTCAATGGATTTTTTATTAATTGTTACCTGAATATTTTTTGGGATCATGACTTTGGCTTTTGACAGGTTTATTTCAAGTCCAATTTTTACTGATTCTTGATGGAGTTCATGCTCTTAAGTTCTTCTGCAGTGCTGCCGATGACAACAATATTATCTGCAAATCAGAAATGATTGAGGCGTACTCCGTCAATTGTTACTCTTTTTTTATGCCAGTTTAAGGTTTTGAAAACATCTTTCAAAGCTAATTTGAAAAGTTTTAGAGAAATTGTAACTCCTTGCCGCACTTCTTTTTTAATTGGAATATTACCTGTCTTTGAGTCTTTGTCAATTTAACTTGGATGGTTACGTTTTCGTAGATCTGTTTGATAAAGTTTGAGTATCTTGAGTCAATTTTTGCATTGTCTAGGAATCTTAGTATTGCACCGATTTGACAGAGTCGAAAGCCTTCTTGTAATCCACAAAGGCTATGCGCATTGTTATATTATACTTTTAGTATACTTATAGTACTATATACTTATAGTGCTTTTTTCGATGAGAATACAAAGTGTCTGCAAGTGGTCTATAGTCCCAAATCCTTTGCGGAATCTTGTTTGTTTGCATTGTTGGTATAAGTCCATTTTGTGAGTTAATTGGTTTGTTACAATCTTTGTTAGTAGCTTGTATAAATGTGACAGCAAGCTAATAGGACGGTAATTCTTGATGTTGTTTCTGTCATTTTTTTTGTATAGCAAAATATTTTGTTGGTATATTAGTTTATTTTTTTAAAATTTTGTGTTTATTTGTAAGGTTGCTCGGAGTAAAGAATGGTCGCTATTAGTATTGAATGGGTTTAGAACGGTAACATTCTGGCATATATGCTTTTTGTTAGTTATGATGTAATCGATTTTGTTTTTTACGGTACTGTTTTGACTTTTCCAGGTTCATCTTTGTTGCGGAGGTTTTTGAAAAAAGGAATTTATACAAAAAAAATAATTATTTCTACAGTAGTTGATTAGCATTTCTACTCTGTTGTTCTTATGACCAAGACCAAATTTACCAACGTTTGGGATATCCTCGTCTGTGTTTTGACCAATTTTTGAATTAAAGTCTCCAATAATTGTTTTGTTATCTTTGTATAGCTGTTCCGCTTCTTCATCCCTGGATGCACTAGTAGGGGCATACACCTGGATTACTTGTAGGCTGTATCTGTTGTTAATTTATATCATGATGTTTATGACTTAATTTGATATAGATTTTGTTTTAGTAACTCGATTCTTTAGACGCTTGTTTATCATTAGAGCAATTCCTTTTATGTGATAATTGGTTTCTGTGTTGCATTGGTAAAGTAGGTGTCCTGACTTTAGAGATGTTGTTAGTTGTCCTTTTAATCTAGTTTTGCTTATGCCTAGGGCGTCCCATTTTATATGTTAAAGTTTTTGCTCTAATCTTTTTATATGTTCTTCGAGTCTTAGCGTTCGGATGTTGTAGGTTGCTGTGGTATTTTTATATTTTAATAAAACTTCATTTATTATTTTATACGTGCTGTTTATTACAGGTCTATTTTGCAACTACCCTGTCGTTAGTGGTACTCGTGTTTTACGTCTTTCTCCCCTCTGTCTTTTGAGACTGCGCATTAACATCACATCTCCCTTCTTTTATTAAATATACAAAACTTAATAATATATTCTATACATACAATTTATAACATAGGTAATTTGGTGATTAGCTTAAAACTAAATAATACATACAATTTATAATATAGGTAATTCGGTGATTAGCTTAAAACTAAATAATACATAATATACATACAATTTATAATAAGGTAATTTGGTGATTAGCTTAAAACTAAATAATACATACAATTTATAATATAGGTAATTCGGTGATTAGCTTAAAACTAAATAATACATAATATACATACAATTTATAATATAGGTAATTTGGTGATTAACTTAAAATTAAATAATACATAATATATTTTCCTTAATACTACATTATTTACAAATTTAGTCTATCGGGTTGTTTTAAAATTCTACCTGTTCTTGATAGTTTATTTTCAGAATTTACTATTTGTTTTGTTTGAGGATTCCCAATGTCAATTATTGTATTGGTCTTTTCTATTTCAATTTCTTCATATTTGTTGATATTGTCATTAGCAGGAATGTCATATATTAATTTAATTAAATGTTTTCGGTTTCTAGTGACTTGATTACCAGTCTTATCTAAACGAACAACATATGTTCTGGGTACATTTATTTTCTTATCCAACACCGTACCTTTCAACCATTCTTTATTATTAAAATTTTGTACATTTACTCTATCCCCTTTCTTTAAATCTTTCAAGTCTTTTGTTCCTTTATTATAATATTTACTTTGTAGTTGTTGTCTAGTTTTTAGTTCTTGATTTATATACTTAATTGGTATTACTTTTGGTTTTAATTTATTTGTTGACAACGGAATTACACTTCTAATTTTTCTACTGAATAATAATTGTGTTGAACTTGGAATTGTGTTTGATATTGGTGTATTTCGATATTCTAAAAGAGAAAGTAAACGATCTGTATGATCTGCATCCGATTTAATAAATATATTTTTAATTGTTTGTATTGTTCTCTCTACCATTCCATTAGATTGGGGGTGGTGAGGACTTGATGTTATATGGTTAAAATTCCATTGTATATTAAAATTCCTAAACTCTTGTGAAGAATAGCAAGGTCCATTGTCGCTTATTAAGGTAATTGGTATACCGTGTCTTGCAAATATTTGCTTTAAAAATGTAATTACAGTGTGACTCGTCATATTTTTTAATTGTTCTACTTCGACATATTTTGAATAGTAATCTACCGCTATAATATAATCTTTATTTTTATAACTAAATAAATCTGTCCCAATTTTCTCCCAAGGTCCATTTGTTAACTCATGTGAAAGTAAAGTTTCATTTTGGTTTTTTCTGGGATAACTGTTGCACACATCACAGTTATCAATTAAATTATCTATATCTTAAGATAAACCAGGCCAAAATATACTTTCTCTTGCTCTTAACTTAGATTTTTCTTTACCCATATGACCAATATGAATATTCTTCAATATTTCCTTTCTTAATGTAGGAGGGATAAATAATCTATCTGATTTTAAAATTGTACCATTATAATGTGTCAATTGGTCTCTAAAACTCCAATATGGATGAAATTCATTGTCTAAATTATTTTTATGTTCAGGAAATCCACCTTTAATTAATATTATTAAATTTAATAAATGGCTGTTCTTATCGATTTCCGATCTTACTTTATCAACATAATGTTTTGAAACCGGTTTATTTTCTGTGATTATGTATAACTGATGTTCTATTTCTTCTAATTGACTTTCAAATTTTGTGTCTATGGTATTTATATAAGCTCTTGATAAGGTATCTGCTATATGCAAATCTTTACCAGGTTTATATACCAACTCAAATGTATATGGTTGTAACAAAATCAACATTCTTTGCAGTCTAGTAGGTGCATTATTTAATGGTTTATTATATATAGAAATAAGCGGTTTATGATCCGTTTCAATTGTAACATCTGTTCGTCCATATATATATTGATGAAATTTTTTACACGCAAAAACTATTGCCAACATTTCTTTCTCTATCTGGGCATAATTAATTTGAGTATCAGTGAGTGATTTAGATGCATAAACTACCGGATTATTATTTTGACAAAGAACTGTACCTATTCCTGTCTTAGAAGCGTCACAAGAAATTACAATTTTATCTTTTATTGAATAAAATTTCAAAATAGGGGCTGTACCTAGCTTTTTCTTAATTTTTTGAAAAGCATCTTCATGTTCATGATTCCATTGGAAATGAACATCCTTTTTCAATAATTCTCTTAAAGTTGAAGTCATTTCAGAAAAGTTAGAAACAAACTTAGAAAGATAGTTAATTACTCCCATTAATCGTTCAACTCCCTTTTTATCTGTGGGATTAGGCATTTTTATTACAGCTTCAACTTTTGATTTGTCTATTTGAATGCCACTAGCTGATATGATATGCCCCATATACTTGACTTCATTAATACAGAATTTACACTTGTTTTTATTGAATTTAATATTGTTTTTTTGTGCTATGTCCAAAGTAACTCTTAAAATTTTATTATGCTCTTCTTTGGTCCGTCCCCAGATTAAAATATCATCTATATAAACCACAACACCCTTAACACTTTCAAAAGTTTGTGACATTCGCTTTTGGAATACTTCAGGAGCTGAAGAAATCCCATACGGCATTCTTAAAAAGTTGTATCGTCCATAAGGTGTATTGAAAGTACATAGTTTACTACTTTCTTCATCAAGTTTAATTTGCCAAAACCCATTTGAACAATCAAGAACCGTAAAATATTTCGCATCTTTAAGTTTGCATGTCAAGTCTTCTAATGTTGGTATATAATAATGTTCCCTTAGTATGGCTTTATTTAAATCTCTTGGATCGATACAAAGTCTTAAGTCTTTATTTGGCTTGATCACTATTACTAATGAATTTACCCATTCAGTTGGTAAAGTTTCTTTTCTTATAATTTTATTTCGTTCCAGATCATCCAATTTATTTTTTAATTGCTGGTGTATTGCAAATGGCACCCTTCTAGGTGGGTGTACTACCGGTATCACATCTTTTCTAATATTTATATGGTAACTTTCTGTAAAGCACCCTATTCCTTTAAAAATATCGTAATTATTTTGTATTATTACATTCATGTCACTTATTGATTCAACCGAATTAACATTTTTTATAATTAAATTCAATTTTATGCATGATTCCAGTCCCAATATAGCTAATTTGTCAGTATCAATAATATTAAATTTTAAAAATTCTACCCTATTACTTTTTAATAACTTTACATTTAATTTAACTGTTCCTACTACATTAATTTTAGTACCACTATAACCTGTTAATACATTATTTTTTGTTTTATCAATATCATTAAAACCTAAGTTTAATTGTTTTATATATCTGTACGGTAGCGTGTTGCATTCCGCTCCGGTATCTAATAAAAATGGAATATTTAAACAATCTTTTATTAATAAATTTTCTATCCAACGTCCATTATTTCTATATTTTATTTCACTATTTAAAGCATCTATAGCCAATTCATCCAAATTTGATTGACTATCATATATATTATTAACGTATTTGTTTTTAAAGTTATTATTATTACAACAATTTGCAAAATGGTTATTTTTATTACATTTATAACATATTTTATTAAAAGCAAAACAATTTCCATATGTATGAAATTTATTACATTTTTTACAAGGACTTTTACTTATCTTATATTTATTCCCGAAAGAATTTGCTTGTCCGCTCCAACTCTGATGCCCTTGGTGAGGTCGTTGCGATTGATGTTTCGTTTGCGGCCACTTTTTTGTTGTATTTCCTTTATATCCTTTTTTTGTGTTTCTTTGTAACATATCTATGTTGTCACCTTTGCTTCCATCTTCATTTATATTCTTCATTCTAATTGATGTCATTTCCACCATTCTGCATATGTCCATTGCGTCCTCCATCGATATTTTTTTCTCGCGAAGCAATCTTTCTTTTAAATTTTTATTATTTATCCCAACTACAATCTGATCCCTAATTAAACTATCGGCCAGATTTTCAAATTCACACGATTTTGATAATTCTTTCAAATCATCAAAATACGTATCGTACGTTTCTGAATCTTTCTTCATGCGGGTAAAAAATATATGTCTTTCATATGTTATATTTTTTGTTGGAACATAATATTCCGTAAATTTATTCATTATCGCCGTGTATTCGTCTTTGAGTTCTTCATTATCGAATTTAAAATTATTGTAAATTCGAAGAGCTGTATCGCCGATTCTATTTAAAAGAATATATTTTTTATTTTCTTCATTTCCTTATCTAACTTTGCTGCTTTTAAATATATTTCAAACTTTTGTTTGAAGAATGTCCAATTGTCCGCCATGTTTCCTTCATTTCAGAGCTCCGGCACCACGTGCGAATTTTCCATCTTCTTTTTTCTTGATAATCCTTACACTTTTTTCTCTTTAATTGTTATTACTTTTCACTAATTTTCCTTTCTCGACTGCGCCATGTGGTATTTTTATATTTTAATAAAACTTCATTTATTATTTTATACGTGCTGTTTATTACAGGTCTATTTTGCAACTACCCTGTCGTTAGTGGTACTCGTGTTTTACGTCTTTCTCCCCTCTGTCTTTTGAGACTGCGCATTAACATCACAGTTGCAATGAAAAGTTTCTTTTTTCTTTCTTTCTAAGTTATGGTTCTTGTAGTTTCCCAAACTTTCAAGAGATCTACTTGAGTTTGCTTTTATTTTGCTTGCATATTCAATCAATTCTTTAAGATTTAATGCTTGTTGTATCCGGGATTTAATCCACAAAACTATTACGTTTGTTATTTGATGGGCGTTGTCGTCTGGGTAAACACGCTGGTACAGTGCGACATGCTTCTGTAGATAAGATGTTAACGGTTTTTTGGTTTGGTGTACGTTGCACTCACTTTGCAGGTCAACCTATCAGGATTTGGCTGGTGACTGTTTGGTTGTCTTGCCAGCCCAGGGTTAGGCTTTTGGCGATGCAGTTTGGTTGTTGCTGTGCAGATGTTGTCCAGTTGGGGCGCATCATTAATGCTAACATTAACTCTAGAAAATTAAATTTTTAGAAAAAGAATGTTAGAAATTTAAGATTTTTTGTAAAAATAAGTAAAACTGGTTTAAAAATTTAATGAATTTTAATAAAATATAATTTATAAAATATATAATTCAATATATTAAATGCTGGTTAAAGACGTCTAGTTTATTAAATTATTACTGATTAGAATATATTTTTGTTGTAAAGAATTTTGTATATTCTTTTACCTCGCATTTATTTTATTTATTAATTTATTATTAAAAATGAATATTTTATGTAAAAATGTTATAAATTATATGTTATTAATGTTTTATAATGGCTATTGATTTAATGTTCAGAGCTGAATGCAACAGGCGCTTGAGCTGAACTTGAACTAAATTTGAGCACTAAACGCTGAACTTTACCTAGGAGCTTATATGTAAGAATTTGAGGCAAACGCGCGATAGTTACAACATTTATTTTTCTTCTTCTTATAAACTCCGGGCTTGTTACGTGTATGCGCCCTCTCGTATGTTTGTTTTGCAGATTGAAATAATAGTTTCATACAAACATGCGGGATCTACAAGACCATTCCGAGTGCTACCTTGAATTGTAAATAAAAACACCAACTTTGGCGTCATTCCCATTTCATAATCGATTTATATTTTACCAGTTACAGTTCAAGTTGGATCTTAAGTAATCCTTGACTCTTCTTAACACACTTTCTCATTTGTATTGACAATAAATGAACGCGTGATCTTGTGTACGCAGTACAATGTTGCAATTTCTCTGCAAACAAAATGATTCACCTCACCATACGTCTGCTTTAAATTTTAACAAATTGCTTCTTTTTTTACTTTAATTTCTTCATTACAAACAAAAATTAAAAAATCCATTTCACAATAAAAAAATTAGTAATGAAATATTAATGACAATTATTTCTGAAATGAATAGAAATCAAAAATATAAATATTACCATTTCACAATTAATGCTTGTTTTGCCTTGACTAGTCGTTCGCGTTTACGATTTTTTGCATTCGTTAGTAAATCAATTAATTTTAATTGGATTTTTATGCTTAAAATGTATTTACAATTTAAATAAAGTAATGGCATGTACATTTAAACTTTTATAATTAATAGTTATAATCTAAGTGAATTTTCTTCATCGGAAATAAAGTAATTGGGTTGTAGCCTCATTTATCGTTTTTTTGTCGTGTATTATTTTGACGTCGTAATTTATTTGATTTGGCATTGCAATTTTTACGTTGCGTTTCTTTTGCTGTGTAGTTAATTAAATAATATTACTGCCCGCACTACCAAACTACAAATGTATTTATACCGCAATAAAGTTGTTAAACATTACTATTATTATTTAACATCCATAAAAGAATTTGACTGTATAAATATTTAAACTGTTAAAGTGATTTTTTTTTTATTTTTTTTATCTGCTTATGTGAGTAGACGTGTTTTGGTGCGGTCGGATTAGAGGAGATTGGAATTTCAAAGCAGCAGCCAGACAGCGAGAGGACTTGACTGCCAACTGCCGAGCGTTCAAAACCGAGAACAAACCCGACTTAAGAAAGCCTTTAGAGCGGATAAATGCAATTTGTGTTGCAACAACAAGCTACACGGATGATTTGATTGCGCAACACCAATAATATCATTTCTCAATTAATAACTCAACTGAATTAATTAATTAGGCAACTTATTAATTAATTTATATTTTTTTCCAGAACGGACTCAAACCCAATCTAAGCAATGCCCAGATTTTGGGGTTGTTGTATGACCAGCTAGAGAACCTTCTTAAGAAGTAAAACAAAAAGATAAATAAACTGAAGATGTATCTCATCAATATGATGAACAACAAGTAGGAGCGGATCGACAATCAAGCCGACAAACTCAAACAAAACAAGCTGGACCTACAAAAGATCTTCTTTGGTTTGCAAAAGAATATTTTGCAAGAAATAAAAGAGAGAAAAACTACCTCCATAGCGGCCATTATAGCATTTGTTGCCAGACAAACCATACATCTCCCACGCAACCGATAGTTCCTGCAGTAGCTTGTTCTAAAAAAGTCCTAACAACCCTTGCAATGTTTACAGCTTTGACCAAACTTTATGTTTTCAAAATTTTAGACGGTTCGGACTATAGCTCTCACAAAAGGCTTGCCGAGAACTCGGTCGGTCTAGGCCCTCCGAGAACAATGAGCAGTTGTAAGTCCACTTAAACACGAAAAAAGTCCTTAAAAGAAGATTTCACATTTGTATGCAACAAAAAGAAGACCAAAAAAACAAAAGCGAAAATTGGTTGAGTTTTATTTAAGTTTCTTTTTCTATTAAAGCATCAGCTAGCCCATTACTTCAGGTGCCTTCAACAGAACAGTTTTACCGTTTTACCGATTTAAGCTTTTAGAAACTATTTTATTGTAACGATTTAACTATTTTTATTATGTAACAACAGCTTGTGCTACCAACCAACAAAATTTATAAAAATTCTTTGATTAATTCTTGTTTTAAGACAGATTATAGAACAAATATATCGTTTTGGCACTTTTTAAACTTCTAGGAATGATTTCATCATTACTACTTTACTATTTTTATTATTGAAAAGTATTTAGCAACAGCTTGTAGTACTAACTATAAAAATTGCTTTACTTGTTTTTGTTTTACGGCTGTTTACGGAATAATTTTGTGTGTTTTAGCACTTAAAAAGTAGAAGCACAATTTAAACTTTGTTCTCGCCTACCCATCTAAGCGTTTGTTATCAAAAAATTTATGGTAGACTAATATTGGTTATTTTATTGCTAACAACTGCAAACACTGTTAACTGTTTTCTTATTAAAAACAGCCTCAGGAACACAAACGGTGGGTAAAATAATATTTTTTTTATTTGCCAACTCTTGGTAGGTGGACCACAATAAAACCACAAGTTTACAATTCACACCCATCTGTCTAAGCGTTTTTCATTCAGAAACTTTTGCAAACTATTTGTCTGTTACATTGCCAATAACTGACAATTGGATTCATGTTAAAATAGCAGCAAAACACAAGAAGTCAAAGATGTTATCTGGCATTTTAGAAAGTATTGTCTTTATTTATTTGTATATCTGGACAATATTTTGGTATAGAATAGAATAGAATAGAATAGAATATATCTTTATTACGTATGCTAGTCATAGGCCAGTTGTAACATGTCATGGAATTACATTAATTAGTTAATAATAACAGGTTAGTGCACAACATAAATATAATAAATAATCGATAATAAGTCTATTCCAACCCACAACTCAAACAGCACACAAACCGCATAAACCATGCACACAGACAAACTACTGCGTATAAAAGATTGCCTAAAGATGGCAAATATTTATTTGTGTGCATAGTCCAAACGGCCCGCAAACTGCCCAAACCATAAGCCGGAACAGACCTACCACCACATCAAAAATATAAGACATTTAAAATATAGCAAAATACATATTAAAATTGCATCTAATTAAAATAAATATTAGTCTAATGTATAACATATAAAATAACACACAGAGCTTTTAAAATGTAAAAATGTATATAACCATAAAACGTTTGACAATAACATGTTTTGATAAGCGACAATTGAGATTTGCAATTAGAGACAGGTTAAAACAGGTATTCTTCAATTGTGTAGATACATTGATCCAGTAGTATCAAATATAAGACATTTAAAATATAGCAAAAATACATATTAAAATTGCATCTAATTAAAATAAATATTAGTCTAATGTACATATAAAATAGCACACAGAGCATTTAAAAGTAAAAATGTATATAACCATAAACGTTTAACAATAGCATGTTTTGATAAGCGACAATAGAGATTTGCAATTAGAGACAGGTTAAGACAGGTATTCTTCAATTGTGTAGATACATCGATCCAGTAGGTAGGTTTTCAGACACTTTCTGAACAGGTTGAATTTTTTTATATTTTTTATTTGTATAGGCAGTCTATTATACATATAGCTTCCTGCACAGTTAGGAGATTTTTTATATTTACTTATTCTGTAGTGAGGAATATTGATATTATTTGCCAAACGTGTTTGGTGTTGATGAATATCATTATTAACAAAATTTTGTTTATTGTTGTATACATAGGACAATAATTTATACAGATAGATGGCAGGAACTGTTAGAATTTCATGTTTTTTGAAAGTATTTCTACAAGACTCTAAGTAGTTAAGATTATAAATTATTCTAATTATGCGTTTTTGTAAGACAAAGACCCTATTAATATCTGCTGCTTGCCCCCACAGTATAATGCTGTAAGTTAAGATTGGATATACAAGAGCGTAGTAGGAAGTTTTCAGCGCTTTCTGATCTAGACCTTTTTTTAGGTTAGTAAATCCAAAAACAGATCTGCCTAGCTTAGTACAGATTTCATCTACTTGTGCTGACCAGCTTAATGTTTGATCTATAATAGTGCCTAGGAATTTAGTGGACTTAGCAAATGTTAGAATATGTCCATTCAATGTTAAGTCAGGCATTATTTCTTTATCGATGCAACATGAAAAGTGTATGCAGACAGTCTTTTTCACATTTATTATTAGGCAATTTCTTTGGCACCAATTTGAGAATTCATTTAGTACCATTTTTGTTCTATGTTCAAGGTCTGAGTATTTTTTTCCTGACACAATAATGGACGTGTCATCAGCGTACATAACAACATCTTGTACCGATATACTTTGTGGTAGGTCATTTATAAAAATTAAGAACAGAAGTGGTCCTAGGACGGAGCCCTGTCCAACACCTACATTTAGATTTTTTTGTTCAGAACTACTTTTTTTGATGGTAACAAATATTTTACGTTTTGTCATGTAGGATTTGATCCATGTTTGTATGTTGCCTCTGATACCTAATTTTCCTAGTTTGTTAATTAAGATGTCAACACTCACACAGTCAAAGGCGCTTGTTAGATCAAAGAACAGCCCAATAACCTTCTCCTGCCGATCTAGCTTATTGTAGATGGTTTGGATAAGACTTATTGACGCAGTTTCTGTAGATCGTCCCTGTCTGAAACCATGCTGACACTTCGATAACAGATTATTTTGATGTAGATAATTGTTTACTTTATCAACCATTACTCTCTCAAATATTTTTGAGAAAGTACTTAATAGAGTAATAGGTCTATAGTTAATAGCCAGTGTTGGATCCTCTTTTTTGTGCAAAGGAATAATATTTCCCAGTTTCAGTGCAGAGGGAAATTCTCCTAAGACTATTGATTTATTGATTAGGAAGGCAAGCCTTTCTGAGATGGTATCTTTACAAGATTTTAAGAAACCTATATCCACACCGTCGTGTCCAGTACATTTTTTGTTGGACATATTTGTTATTATTTTGTCAATGTCTCTATCGCAAACAGGAGTTACAAACATACTGTGCATAACGTACGAAGTATGCGTAGTGCAATTTTGCTGCGAGTGCTGACTGATGTGTTGATTTATCTTGGCATCAGCATTACTAAAGTGCTCTAAAAATATATCAGCTATCTCTTTATCATCTGTTATCACCTTGTTGTTATGCCAAATTTTAATTGATTGTTTACTGTTTGTATTAACTTTACCCTGTAGATTGTTTATAATCTGCCAAAGTGTCTTACTTTTATTTTTAGAATAATTTATAATTTTCCTATTATAATTTTGTTTAGTTATATTTAAGTTACTGTAGAATTGTTTCTTTTTTAGATTATACAGATTGTTCATTTCATCTGTTTTAATTTGTTTTTTTAGCCAGTTCAGATTCCTCAAATCATCAGACTCCCGTTTAACTTGCGCACTTATCCACTTGTCGCGTATTTTATTGGTTGTACAAACTATTTTCTGATTTAGTGGGCAGCAAACGTCTCTTGCCCAGGTAAAAATGTTTAAGAATTCATCAAAATACAGATCAATAGAGCTATGATTATCCTGTATCACATAATTATGATTAAAAAGTGATTTAAAGCTATTTATACTATCTATAGTCACTACTCTAGTTTCTTGAATAGTATTTTGCTGTTTCTTTACATTGATAGGAAATGAGCAAGTAAAATGCAAGACATAATGATCAGAGATATGTTCATGTAAGACTTTGCAGTTTATATCTGTATCGATATTTGATATAATGTAATCTACAGCTGTCTCGGTTAATTTTCCAGAATGTACTGACACTCGAGTTGGTTCTTTTATGTGTGCAGTTAACTTAAATGATGTAATAAGGTCAAACAGTAGCTTACGTTCTACGGTGTGTACCAACGAGTCTATGTTTAGGTCACCTGTTACTATAATATATTTAAATTTGATAATCATTTCTGATATTATACTATTCAACCTGTCCAGAAATATCCGAAAACACCCACTTGGAGAGCGATAAATGTTGATAATGCATAAAATTTTATCTACAGAGATACCCACAACTTCAAAATTTATTTCAGAGCAATAGGTCTGTAATGATATAGTTTTACAATATTTTACAAGGTTATTTTGCACAAATATAGCCACTCCACCATGTATATGGATTGTTCGACAATAACAGGCAATATTTGTATAGTTTGGGATAATCATCTGCATGCTTTGAATTGATTTCATCCAGTGTTCTCCAACACTAATGAAATCTGGGTTTAATTTATTGTTAAGCAATTCTAATACATTTACTTTGTTTGTTAAGCTTTGAATATTTATATTTACTAATGATAACTTACTTTTTTGTAACCTGTCTCTAATTGCATTGCATGTTGTTTTATTTGCAGTCAAACAGTCTTCTGATTGTTTTTGATATGTTGAAAATTTTTCTTCGGAAAGAAGTGTCTTTTAATTACAGCTCCAGAAGGCCAAATTGTAGGATTATATATGGTTTCATGTTTGTCAAAAGGATATGAGATTCGAAATGATGACGAATAGTCTCCTTTCTACAGCTGTTCTATTGAAAAATTCACATTTGGAACGGTTACATCAAGAAATTGTTTTAAATCTTCAGTTGTTGTCGTAGCATTCAGTCTCGATACTTGTAGATGTCCATGTTTAGTGATAGCTTTAATTGTAGTGGATGCTGTCAGTTTTGAACCTGTAATATATTCGGTATATTTACGCTTATTTATTGTCTTTATTTTATTATTATTAATCACAGCTGTTGAATAAGTATTTAATACCGCTTTATCAACCGCATCTGCCACTTGTTTCTCTGTTATTAGATTAGATATATTCCAAAGACCATCCCACCCACCTGGTGCACCTACTAAAAGTGCTTGAGCGCCTGCAAACTTAAATGCCATCCCAAGAAATGCAACTTTAGTACCGACTCGGTAGAATATTTAGGCCACCGGGTTAGTGCGAAAGGGAACCAACCCCTATTGCACCACTTAAAATTAATCAACTGCGAAGTTTCTTGGGTCTGTGCACATGGCTAAGGGTGTATATACCCGACTACTCATGGCAGCACCACTGATGACATTGCAGGAAAGTAAAAGATTTTAAAAAAGTGATCCACGCGGCACGCCGAGAGCTTTACCCGTTGCTGTTGTGCACACCATCAACAGCGCTTTTGTAAGGGTACACTTAAACCGTAACAAAAGTGACTTGAGCAAATACGATAACTTTGACGACTCAGACAAAGATAATGACACTAGCAAAGATGCCGACTCAAGCAAAGATGACAGCTTGAGCGAAGTACTGGCCTTAAACAAAAATGAAGTTAGAAGCGCAGATGACAAAGACAGCAAAGGCAAAACCGATCTGGTAAACTCGACAGACGTCGACGCACCTTACAAGGTTGAAGTTAACCACGAGTTATGAGACAAAAATGTCGACGCTTCAGCCTTGACCCTGACACCGGAGAGGCCGGTGTACAACCTGATCGCGTTTGATCTGATCGATCTGAACAATCACCTGGAACTTGAACCTGAACCTAACACAAGCCGAACACCACTATCGGATACTACAATCTCGTTGCTCATGAACGCGGATTTGGAACCTTATGGAGTGAAACCCTTGAGGCAGCACCAGAGTGACCTCATTTTTTCTCAGACTCAGGTGTCTCCGTTCAAAGGAGAGACCTAGTGCCCGGACTCGGAAAACGTCGCCATCGACAACCCAGGCATAACCGCGCGGTGACCAACGCTGACGCGACTCCCACGCAACCGGAAGCAGTTGGACCAAAACGCGCTACGCAAGCTCAACGCCCGCACACTTCTAAAGCCAGTGCTAATTAACCAAGTGCGATGATTCAGTGACATAGAAAAACCCGGATGTGACTCGATATTAACTCTCGGACAAAACAATAATGTGCGTAATGTGCGCTTATTACCACGTGATCTTCCCCAGGCTTTCCAGGGAGGTTTTGATTTTATTACTATATTTTAATTCCTCGGGGGAAAAACGCAAAGACATTACTACGACTTTCTGTAAACCCTAAAAACCGAAAGTGGAAGCAGAATTGTAGAAGTTGGGTTGATTGTTGCCGGAGCGTAGTCCCGTCATAGGCTTGGTTTTAAATCGCACAAAACTCGGCCGCGCAAACTTTTTACTAGCCAGTTTTGCCGCATCTTACACTACGCAACATCTACTCTGCTTTCCCAACAAACAGCAAACAACCAGGACAACTGCTAAGCAGTGTAAACCGACGCGCAAGGCCAACGTTTACCTGTTCCAAGACGACTCATTCTCTGGTGAGTAACGCTGCCGTCGAGACCTTGCAGTCCCCAGACCATTCGAGCTGCATTGCACCTGTCAAGTAGGGCCAAGTTAGCGTAGCTACCTTCAACGACCTCCGCCCAGCAGGGTGGTACCCTGGAGGGGAACTACTCTTTTATCGTCCAGTTCCTCAACCATTTCCTATCTCCAGGGAAAACACAAACCTTATTGCAAACCCCCAACAATAATAACTTGTCTTCTCAGGCACAATACCTGCCCTGACATAAACCGACGTCAGCCGCCGCCGATAGATCTAGTCCGGTAACAACGGCCAAACAGTTAGTTACTACCGAGCAAAAGATCAACAAAATAATAAACCAAAACTTAACATTTTCCCAAGACTAACCATGCAACCCTCAAGCGACACCTAAAGCAATTTGAATTACAACAATTCTGCAATGCTCTCTGACACTTTGACACCGAGGACGGCCTCGGGAATGCATTACTTGAATTCCGACTTGTACACGATTCACGGCACAGCAGTTTCTCAACCGGAAACTGGATTTGCTTGTATATAGTTATTGGAGAATAAATAAAGAAAGTATTTTTAGTCAACTTTAAAAATTACTTTCTAAAGTTTGAGCCAACAAAAAAGAAAACGTTGATAAAAATTCTGAGGTACCCAGACGTGACGTGGACAATTTTGTCACAATCGATAAACTTCTGACAGACAAAAAAATCCACAACCATTAAGATTAACAGCACTGCTTAGTTACTACTAACCAACAACCTAGTCAGGAATACATTAGAAAAACCTAACAAACTGTTTGTAGAAAATACCTATCCTAAATATTTGCTCATTGCCGGTTTGATTGTTAAAAAATGTTGTTGACTAAAACTAACAAATAAATCTCTAGCGCCAAACAAACCAACCTTTATTCAAATAGCAAAAAAATATATGCAAAAATTTTCTTTTGTCTATTGCCATACGTAAGGGGATCTCTTTAATGTTTTGTAAACCTAACAAGGAAACTGTTGCAAGTATAGACTGTTTTTGAAAAATCATAAAATACTAAAAAATAAACTCAATCTCAGTCTCACGGCATCAGTCAAGAAGTCAACATCATAAATAAAGAAAACAGAACCATACTTTTTGTTGTTACTATCATTAAACAACAGTTTTTAAACACCCGCTTTGCTTGTACTAAAACTTTAGCCAACATAACATTTTTGATTGCATTTTGCTAAATTAAAGATAACGTTGCAAGCATTATTGTTGTTTCAACCCAACCTACATACGCCAAAAATTTTGGACCTACAACCATTTTCATGTTCTCAAAAGTAGTAGCCGAGAGGTGTTAGGTTAGATAACCTTTGAGATCAAGACAATGGACACCTCTTCCAATCCAATGATTGTTATATTTATAAACTGTTTAAAGTGCAGCCTATTGTAAAAAAAATTTGCTTTAAGACCATACCGACCGCTACCTTGATTTGCAGTATTTTAACAAAAACGGCAACTTCTCCTTCATCGCTTCTTCTGCAAATAATTTGATAATTGATTTATTTTTTTATCAGTACATTTAGAAAAGATTAAACTATGATATGTCAAAGTCTTTTTTGTGAAATTATATTTGAAAATAGCAACAAAATGCATTCAAAAATATAGAAAAACGCATTTATTTCTATATTTGATGGGTTTTTTCGGCTATTTCCTAACTATTATTTGACTAAAAGACTTCGACATATCATAGTTTAATCTTATCTAAATGTTCTGGTTAAAAAATAAATCGATTATCAAATTATTTGTAGAAGCAGCGATGAAGGGGAAGTTGTCGTTTTTGTTAAAATACAACAAATCAAGGTAGCGCTCGGTATGCTCTTAAGAATGAATTTGTGAACCAAATTATGAATGCAGCAGCGTAAACATTGTTAATCAAACTATTTTATTCTTAAATTACATTAATAGATGTAGTTCTGTTAGAGAACATTTTTAAACATATCTTTACTAATCAAATTTAACTCTAAATGACCTTAAATCATGGACTTTGTGTATATAAAACTTATTTACGCCCTTATTGAATATAGTTTCTAAGTATTGAGAGAAACATTTAAAACTACACAACCCTTTTAAATTTTATTGAAAAACAAACCAATTAAATCATTGTTGTTCCCTGCCTGTAATGATGGCAACATTTATTTACCGTTAGTGTCAACAATATCGGATTGTACAGAATAGAACACAATAGTGCTTAAAAATCGTTAATTAAAATTGCAAACAATGTTAATAGATGCGGCGTGACCATTGATTACGTTTCAGCAAGGTAGATAATAATACATTACGCCATGCACCTTTGTCTAGTTAAATCAATAATCGGATGACAAAATGCAGACACAATAATTAACTTACCCATTGGAACATATCAAACAAGCGTTTTGATTCTATTATCGCATAATATGAAACATGCTACGGATTGATCATTAATTAGATTGTTATTTCAACTATAATCATCCATACACTTAGTGAAATTTGAGGATGGGTAAATTGGAAAGGTACAAGATACATTTTTTTTCGTAAACTAAGTATTTTTATTATTAACGGTGAGATAACTTAGTTGGGGTTCGATTCACCGGAGTGATTCGCAAGTCACCTAATAAGCCGTTAATTCTATCAAGTCGTAAAATTTCTAGAGCGATGTAAAATATATGTAAAATAAAAGAACAAAAGTAGTTCATACAACTAATATAATAAGTTTGCAAATACTGATTAAAATAAATGTGATTAATCTTTCTGTGTTAAATCAATTTGAAACCCGCTATTTTATATTATAAAAGTTATTATCTTTATATTTTACCGCAAACTTGGGATAATATCTTATTTCAATAAGACGTAGTATAGAAACGATATCATCTAACGAAGGTCACGCATGTGCTCTGTATTCTAGTTGAATGAATAAATAAGTTACACTGATTATTATTATTATTTACCAATTGGTTGCAAACTAACTTAAATATAATCCGTATACAAATTACATTTAAATACTGCATCTCAATACACATTTCATATAACATCCTAGCTAGCAATCCAGCAACTATTGTAGCTTGCACTATGCGAACTCCATAACCCACTCCCCCACACTACCTAGAATACGACCCCAATATCCCCTTCCAGTTTCTGCATCAGAAATTAAACGATAATTTAAGTTTCTAAACATGCTGTCTGACAGTATCGGTGTGACTATATGAATGATTGTTAGTACTTTTTTGCCAAAATTTGTTAATTGTTTCTTAATGAGGTTTAACACAATTGCAATTGCACACCTGACACGTGTTAGAAATTATAGCAACATATTTGAGTTTGCCCGTGACAGATTAATTATTGCGTTATTACTGTTTATTGATTTATACATCAAACGTATCAAATAATATAGTTTCGGAGTATTTAATATTTCCAATAACATACTATTAGTTCGTGGAATATTGAATTGACGTTTTGATTAAAATAAATTCTAATAATTCATAAAAAGGTTTATAAAAATATTGGAATGCAAAATCAATATCATCAAACAATATAAAAATTATTCCATCTGACTTATTATATAATAAGCTTTTTAAAATTGTAAGTTTTATGGTTTATGTTGGTATGGTATTCCACCTCCTTGCATTTATTTAATTTGATTAACTCTGAAGTTTAATTTAAAACGCGTTAATAGTGTATTCTGGATTCTGGATTGAAAGTTGGAGGGTAAACCAAAGTCTACTGCACGTAGGCCTGATTAGGCCCTTTGTACCTCCTCCAGTGGTGACCTCACTCTGTTGTCTGCAGCCCGGTGTATCATCCCAACGCCGTCTCAGTGCATTGTGTGTGTTAATTTTTAGTAGATTATTTAAGCTTTTGTGTGTTTAAACGGTCCAGGGTTCAGGACCACACGCTATGAGGGTTGACTCTTTACGCGCCAGCTTGTCCGCCTTAATGTTACCTACTTTGTTAAAGTGTCCTTTTACCCAGAGCAGCTCAATGGTATTTCCACAGGCTGCTAAAGTAAGGGCACAATGACATTCATAAATTAGCGTCGATGTGATTCTAGGCTTGTTTATAGCAATTAGGGCCGCTCTACTATCCGTTAGAATTTGAACATTCTTGCCAGATATTTTGCGGTTCACAATTTTCATAACCCCATAGGTTATCCCAACTACTTCTGCTTGGAAGATAGTCGTATGAGCTCCTAGTGGTAATGATATTTTGAGGTCAAGGTCTTTGAGAAGATTCCCGCTCCAGAACCTTTATTAGTTTTTGAACCATCCGAGTAGATTTTAATCAAATCATTGACCACGTTCTGCTTCTTTTGTTCATGTGTGCGCACGTTGTAAGGTCTTTGAAACACAAAGAAGGGTGACATGTTATCTGTTTGCACTCCTAACAGAGGTGTTTTCTTAACAGCCTCTTCCAGGAGAGTACAGTGTTTGCCAGCCCTCCCTGCAGTGTGCCAAAGTCCAGCTGCATTCAGACGCAAAGATGCCATTGTTGCCATCTTCTCGACGTAAATGTCGAGGGGCAGCAGACACAACATTGCCTCCATAGCTGCAATTGGTGTTGTCCGCATGCCACCTGTTATACTTAGGCATGCAATTTGTTGCAGCTGATTTAATTTGCTTGCAGACGTTTTTTGTTTAGCTTTTGTCCACCATATTAGTGCCCCGTATGTGATCATAGATCTTATGACGGCTGTGTACAGCCATAGCACTATCTTTGGAGACAGCCTCCATGTTTTCCCCACAGCTCGTCTGCATTGCCAAAAAGACATATGAACATTTTTGCATCTCGTATTTAGATGTGGTCCGCATGTGAGTTTATTGTCAAAGACCACCCCAAGATATTTTACCTCGGAGTTTTGGTAAGTTTAGATTTTCAATTTTCCTTTTTTTGTGAAGAGAACCAGTTCGGTTTTCAAAGGGTTGACCGTAAGAGCCTGGTCTTTGAACCAATTTTCGATTATTCTTAAAGCCTCTTGCATCAAGTTACAGAGTATGCTTTCGAATTTACCGCTTAATAGGATTGTTATGTCATCTGCATAACCAATTGTGTAGAAACTATGACCATTGAGTAGGCGTATAAGACTGTCGACTACTATATTCCATAGTAGTGGAGATAATACACCTCCCTGGGGACATCCTTTAGCAACAATTTTCCTGAAAGTCGAATCCTCTACATTAACTGTAACGGCTCTTTTTTCTAACATGTGTTTTATCCATCCACTTTGTGGGGTTTACACCATGTGTTGCAAGAGCAGTTTCTATTTTATTGAAGGTGGTTTTATCGAAAGCGCCTTCAAAATCTATAAATACGCCCAAAGTAGACATTTTGTCTCTTAATGATCTTTCGATTCGGTCCGTTACGAGATGTAGGGCCGATTCGGTAGATCTTTCTTGAGTGTATGCATGTTGGTTTGGGTGTATTGGTTTAGTAATAAGAGCTGTTTCCCGAATTGATCTTTCGCACAATCGTTCTAATGTCTTCAGAAGGGAAGACGTGATGCTGATTGGGCGATAGGATTTTGCAAGAGTGTAATCGTTACGCTCTGGTTTTGGTATAAATACAACTTTCACTTCCCTCCATGCTATAGGTATGTATCGAAAAGCAATGCATGCACTATAGATTCTTGCCAGGTGAGTTAGTATGATATCTTTGCCCCATTGTAGAAGAGCAGGAAAGACTCCATCTAATCCTGGCGCTTTATACGGAGAAAAGTTTTTAATTGCCCATGCTATACGCACCTCTTCAACAAGCTGGCGAGCAGC
The DNA here is from genome assembly GCA_963932245.1 of Tachinus rufipes. Taxonomy (NCBI): domain Eukaryota; kingdom Metazoa; phylum Arthropoda; class Insecta; order Coleoptera; family Staphylinidae; genus Tachinus; species Tachinus rufipes. The sequence continues at coordinate 62,051,984 of OZ010749.1, forward strand.
TACCCAGTCCTCTTCTGATAGAGCTGGAATTGTAGCGTCGGACCAGACTTGTTCTGGGGCGGTACAACCTTGGAAGTGAGTTTCTAGAAGTATCTCCGTTGCTTCCGATAGATTGGCTGTGTATGAGCCGTCAATTCGTTTCAGGCAACCCAGTTGCTGTTGGGAGTCTTTGGACAAGATTTTTTTTAACCTTGCAGCAGTTGAGGTGTTTTCAACATCCTCTCAAAAAGATCTCCAAGTTTCCCGTTGACGTTGACGTATGACTCAGCCACCAGGACTCCTTCATCCTCCCTTACGGGTTTCCACGCACGGCACAAACACGTGGGTAGTCATACCACAGACCCTCAGCGCGACTACTACGTTGCGGGGTGATCGTAATTAGTCTGGAACTTCGCCCTTGGTCGCTTAGTAGCATGTTGTCCGATACAAAAAAGTTTCCTTCTCGACCGGACCCACTGACCACGTCCAAGGGGGAACACGCAAGCCCCATAACCACGGCAAGGTTACGATCATCAAAGGAGGAAAAGCGTTGCGTTTGATTAGCTATTGCCTTTTTCCTATGGGGTTAATAGTGTAATATGCGTTTTATTTGTCGCCAGATTGAGATTAGTAGTTATTGTTAGTAAATAGGTAAGGAGTAAGTTTGATTTAAAAACTAGTTTTAATATGTTGGAACAGAACATCTATATTCGTTGCGTTTAAATAGAATTGAAATAAAAAGAAAGGCAGAATAATTTTACTATTACAATGCATAAAATATGCCACGGAAAGGTAAATATATTGATAACAACGGGGGGGGGGGGGGGGGGGGGGACAAATATTTCAAAGGATCCATAACATTTCTATTATTTAAAACAGATTGAATAAAATGAATACAGCAAAAATGTTTTTGATTTAACAATAAAATAATGTAATATATTTTTGTGTATTTACCAAATTGTATATAATAATATAATCTACAATTTCTTATACTGTTAGGTGTTGAGCACACCGAGCCACATATAAGACAAGTTTGGGTGCCTTGATGAGGTAGTTGACCATTTTAATATGTACGCAAATAATCCACTTATGAACTTTATACTTAATTAGCAGCTTTTATCACCTTTCTAATTGTATCGTAGTCTTTTCTAAGAAGTACTGAATGCCCAATTAAAATTAAACTGTATTTATTTTTATTGTGGAGCAAAACGCACTTCAAGCTTCTTTTTAAAAACAATTGTCACTCACTTGGGTCATATAGTGTCACATCTATAAAATTTATTAAACTTGGCCATCATGGCAATAAACTCAATCACTGTCCACTTTAAAATATTGTAAAAATTTTGTTTCTCTGGTACGATAGATTGTAACTTTAGTACCTGGTTTGAGCAATTTTTTTTCATTAAGCCTGGGAACTAGCAATTCTAATGCTTTTTTTGAAAGATTTCAATCTTTTACTAAATTATTTAATTTGGCCTAGTTAAATCTATGGAGTGTAGATTGTGTAGAAAAACCGCATTCAAAATCCAAATCAGCATCTTGTTCTTCAATTTTATCTGCAAAACCTTTTGCGTTCTTAAGTAATGAAGATTTTTTAAACACTAGCACAAGTACTTCTTCAGAATGGGGTATTAGGCGCACTGCTGATTCTAGGTTTGAGTATGTAATTTTTTGTCTAGTTTTTTGTTGTTGCCACTAGATTTTGTTAAACAGAAAAAACAATCATTTGCGTAAGTTTTAGGTTCTTGCCAAATGCCAGTTTTTGTTGTTTTCCTTTGGTACACTATTGTAAATTTTTTAAAAGATGTTGGATGTCATTAAAATTGCTTGTGAGCAGGACGGTGTTATCAACATATCTCATGTTATTGACCAAATCTCTATTTATAACTATACCTGCTGTTTCTTCCTCTAAAGTTTCAATAATAAAAATTTACTATAAAGGTTCCATAGTAGTGGCAGTAGAGTGCACCTTTGCCTTACGCCACGACGGATCTCCATTTTCTCTGTGTATTGGTTATCAACATTAGCACTAGCCATTTGGCCCTAATATAGATTGATAATTATTCTAGCGTTATCCGAGTCAATTCCTTTACTGATGAGTAGTTGATGTAACTTATTATGTTTTACTTTATCAAAGGCCTTCTCAAAACTGATGTAATACGCATATACCTCCTTATTTATATCTAGACAACGCTGGAAAAAAACGTTAATGCCAAAAAACGCCTCTCAACTTTAAGGTGTGACTCATAAGCGCAATTGTTTGGTAATTTGAGCATTTTTTTGGATTTGGTTTTTTGGACATAAGAACAAAGGTAAACGATAGCCATTGCCAAAGAATTTTCCCTTTTTTGTAGATGTAATTGAAAAAATTTTGGAGGATATCAATAACGTCGTCATTGAAGAGTTTAATAAGTTTTATAGGTGTTTGGTCTGGACAGCTTTTCCGAGTTTTATAGTTTTCAATGCATGTTCTATTTCTGGTCTTAATTTTTTTAGACTTACGTAGTCTGAATGTAAAGCAGGCTTTGGAGGTCGTTTGTCATCAAAAAATTGTCCCTCACGTCGGTTATTATACGTCCGCCTGTGTCCTTGATTAAGTTTCCATCAGATTTATTTTTGTTGCATCCAGCCTTTTTTTAAATTTTTTTGTGCATGTTGAAGTAGTCAAACTTAGTTGTTAGACTCTACAACAGCTATTCATAAAACCGAAGAAGTGGGTTAATCCAACTTTAGCTTTGGCACCTAGAATCATTAGCCAAATAGAAGCTAAGACGCCATCTTCTAAAATGATGCGGAATAGTGGTTCCCGGAAGGTCCACGACAAGTCTACGTCGTGGACCTTACGTTGCCGAGAGTACTGTGTTGCAAGCGGTCCTTGTCATGAGCATTCACCACAAGATACGGCTTTATTCTTTTGAACTAAGTGCAGATTTTGCCCAATACAAAATTTTTGGGTAAAAGATGTCCCGCTTACTGAAGGTAAAGTAGGAGCCCCACCGGGTGGATGCTGGTACCTATTTGTATAGAGTTGGTTTTTTAGTAGTGATGCCGTTCCTTAGTAGTTAGGAAAATATCAAGTTGTTTATAAGTGTGGATACATATCTATATAGGTTGCTAAAAAATTCATTCAGCTTGTATGACTCCGTCTCACCGTCTTGCCAGCCATCAGACTTAATTTTAGTTCACTTCTTTTTAATATTAACAAATAAACAATCACATACAACCAACTCTTTTCTAAAAAATACTGTTCTTATAAAGGGTGGGACATGTTTTAGTTGAATTTTGAATCACATGTTTCTACCAACTTTGTTAAATTTTGCGTCACAATTACATAAAAAAGTGTGATTAGATACTTTTTTATACAAAAAATGCATTGTTTTACTTTAGAGCACCGTTTGAAAATACTAAAAAATTATTTTGAAAATGGGTCTTATTTGTCTGCCACAACGCAAAAATTGCATACGATGTTTAAAAAAAATGAAGCGCCATTGATCAAAAAAATACAAAAGTTTATAAAAACTGGAATGCTAGTAGACAATGCTCCCATCAAACAAGCTCATCCAAAACGTTTTGGTAAAATTTTTGTTTTGTGTACGCAAGCACTCAGAAACCTGAACTCGGCGTAGAAGTCATCATCTCAATATTTGGCAAACCTCGTTGAAGCGGATTCTTCACAAAGAACTTGGTATGTTTAAGTACATAATGAAACTTTTTCAAGAACTTAAAAAAAAACAACTTTAGTGCCAGTTTTTGCTTTGCTCAGTGGGCTTTAAACAAATTAAATGTTAACTTTTAACCGAATCATCATCTTTTTAAACAAAGCTTATTTCTATCTTAAAGGTTATGTTATGGTTATGTGTTGGGGAACAGAAAATCCACATGCTATTATTGAAAAACCAATGCATCCATTGCGAGTTACAGTTTGGTTCAAATTTTGGAGTGGTGGCGTTATTGACCCATTTTTCTTTGAAAACAATGATAGAGCCAACGTTACCGTTAACGGAGATTGTTAATCACTAATTTTTTTGTGGCCCAAATTGAAGGAACTTGATGTATAGCAGCTCTGGTTTTAACAAGATGGAACAATATCCCTACTGCATATGCCAAGATCTATCTTCTGCGCGCCAAATTCAACAACCGCGTTGGTGATGTGAACTGGTCACCTCGCAGCTGCGGTTTGACATTGCTGTATTTGTTTTTTTGAGGCGCATTAAAGTAAAAGGTGTATGCTGACAATTCACAGACAATTGACCGTTTAAAGCAGGACATTTGCAAAGCTATCGCCAAAAAAACCGCTGGAAACAGTGGCGCAAATACTCGATAATTGGTCTTCGATAATGACCTACTGCCAATCCTGCCGGCAATCTAAATGAAATCATATTTTATACTTAATTGGAATATGCACTCTTAGAATTAAAATAAAAATAAGCCGGTTGTTCTTTATCCTATATGATTAAAATTTTAACTTAAAGTTGGCCCACCCTTTATATACGCGATAATAGAAAAACTCAACACACAACGCATAAGCATTGTCGGCATCGCTTTTAATAGTAAATTTAAATTGTTTGTTTTATTTACTACCTAATATAATATCAGTCACCTTTAAGTTACCAGTGACTAATTTTTTTTTAATCTTTGATAATAAAAACAGTCATTATGTTGTCATTATCATTCAGTGTAACAGGTTTGCATCAAGAAAATTTTATATCTAACACAAAAAACAGATATATCATTGTTGAACTAGTTTCAGTAATTTGTATGGAAAAATGACAAATTGAGTTAGTGAGAATATCAGTTTTAAAATGCCGGCGCTCTTCATAATTCACTTTTATAATGGACATTTTTCAACTGCGCTCAAAACTCTATAATTTTATGTGTAATTGAATTAAGAACATATTAACTTTAAATGTTTTGTATTTTGTAGTAGTTTTTCTCGTATGTGTTGTTGTGATCGTCTTGTATGGTGACATTAAAAATAGTAATTAAACACACATATCTGTGTTGTTTTTAATTTAGATAATAAATTTTACTTATTCGGTATTTGACTCGTTAATTTATGTTATTATTATTTACTATAAATACGGTTTAAGATCGACATCAAAGATATTAAAATTAAATAGATGATTTAATTTGTGGAACAAAGAATAAAACGGGAATACATTTTTATTCTTACAGGCGTCTGACAAAGTTCGTCTTTCATATTTGATGTAAAAAGCCACGGAGAAAAAAAATGTTCTATTTTCTATAGCTGCAGACGAACAATTTTATTTATAAGTTATAAAGTTATTGTAACAATAAATGACCGTACTCAAAAATGATAGATTGCAGGACCTGGAGAAATATATGCCAAACTACTAAAAAGTGCAACACATGAGCTGCTTACAACCAATACCTAAATAGACATACTGCATTGGAAGATGACATATATGTCACCAATATATATATATATATATATATAAAAGATAGTAAGAAGGAGTGCACTAACTATAAGAAAAATTTTGTAACAAGCACATTAAGTCGACGTTATGAAAGAATACTAAAAAACCTAATAAAAGAAGGGTATAGCGGAAGCGAAGAAAAGAACCAGTGTAAATTTGGAGTGGAAGTACGTGTACGGATAACGTGTTTACACTAAAGCAAATCAGAAAAAAATACAAATACTAACTAAGAAACACATTTATCGGTCATTTTAAATGCTTACAATAACATTTCAGTAAATATGTTATGTGTCCAAATTCCAAGAAACATAAAACTACTGCTATCGATGACCGTTTTATTATTTGTTCAACTCTACGAAATTGTCATGTAATTTTAGTGGAGACCAAAAACCAACTCCGTAAGGTTAATTTGTTGTACAGCTGTGAGTGTGTGGACAGTTTATTGAAGGTTGCAAAAAGCTGGTTTAAAATCTAGAGACCAGCAGCTAGACCAAAATTACTCTCACGTCTCCAAGTATCAAGACTCCATTTTTTTTGCAAAAATTAAAATTAAAGATTGGCACAATGAAAGACTACTATTTACTGACAAGTCTAAAGTCTGCCTACATTTGCCAAATTAAAAAAACGAGTATAAAGAAACGGAAGAAAGATTTGCAAGGTGCACCTTTAAGCCCCGGGTTAGCCATGGTGGAGGTTGTCTGATGGTATAAACAAGAATATCAATGAATGCTTGCACCAAATTGATTATCTTTAATAAAGGATTGCTGACTACACAGCGGACTATTGAGGAGGTTTTAGAAAATTACGTAATCCTATTTGCTCTATTTATTCTAATGCAGAATAACGCGAGACCGTATTCTGCAAAGTGCGTCACAGAATACTTGTTTGCAGTTGAAATAAAAAAAAAATTGAAAAGTTTTGTGTGGCACTTTATGAAGAATAACAGAATATTTACTAAAATAATATTTGTGAGCTTATTAGTGGCATGAGCCGCCATATGCAGGCAATAGTTAAGACTCAAAAAAGCAAGTATTGAAATCTTAGTCAACTGAAATTTTTATTATTAACCTCTGTTAAGTTTATTTCCAAGATTTGTCTACGGTTACGTTAGAGTTAAAAAAATCCGGTTCATTTTAAATCAAATCTAAAAAAATTTAGTCAGCATCCAAAAGCACGGAATGGGACACTTCGGCGCCGCCGTTTCGTCGCGGCCGATTCGGCGCGAGGACACCTCGGCGCTGGCCGTTTCGGCGCCAAAACTTTTCAAATAAAACAAAAGTATACATATTCTAATAAAGATTGATTTGTTTTATGAGGCATAATAAATAATGTATGATAAATGAAATATAGAATACATATAAATTAATTACATAACATACCAAACAGAAATTACAGATAAAAAACATAATATATGTACGTACATATTCAAATTCACAAATATACTTTATATAGTATAATAACTAAATACAATTTTGACCAGTAAATAATTTATGGGTGATTAATTATCACTTTTTAATTATATGTTATGACCTGAAAAGTATAAATGATAATAAATAGTTTATTAAACTAAATAACAAAAATAATGAAAAATATAAAATAATGAAAAATACCATATTAAAAATTTTATTTATCATACATTATTTATTACGTATATAGAACAAATAAATGTTTATGATTAAAATATTGATGTATATATTTATTTTATTTAAAAAGTTATGGCGCCAAAATGGCCGGCGCCGATGTGTCCCCGCGCCGAATTGGCCGCGCCGAAAAGGCCGTGCCGAAGTGTCCTAGACCCCCAATAGTATGTTACAAGGTTTATTAAAAGACATTACTGGAAAGGGTTTTTAAGCATGGCAAACACGTTTTCAAAAATGTATTGATGCAGGGGAAGAGTACTTTCATAGAAAATCCGCATTACTTTCATAATAAACCTTGTATTATTTTCTAACTTAAAATTGCATTTTTATTTCCTTTTGTGGTGTTCTTTTTGGCTTTGCAACGTATTTTCTTTTAAACTATAAATTTTTCAATCAACCAATAGAGTTTGCTTTTTATTTTTACTTTTTTTTTATAAACAATACATTCATTGCATTAATTGTTGCACACATCATTTTGCTTAAGTCTTTACTTTTAATTTTATTTAACTTTATCATCAAAGCTCTTTTGTGTTTTTGGATATTTATATTTAAAGCTCACTATTTTAAAATAAATATTTTGGTAAAAACTTTTTTTTTCTTTAACTTTTCAATTTTTTTGAGAATAATAATTGATCAGACATTTAGTCAACATCAAACCCTTGGCATCTGCGTTTTACCTCATACTCTAGACTTTGCTTTAAAATCACTGGCAATACCATTTTTTTGGTTTGTAACTGTGCACAATTTAATTTGTTGGACAAAGCTTCAATTCCGCAATGTCAATCATAAGTTGCGGGGGGAAAATGTTTTTTTTTTTTAATTGTGACTTTTGGTATTAGTTTTGATTGCTTGTGAACGTTGTTGCTTCTACTATTGTTTGAAAAAAACTTCTAGAAAGTCAAATCGCGGCGGGGTTTTGTTAATTCCTAAGCTACGTTTTTACAGTGGCGCGCTTGCAACAATCCCCTCATTTTCTATACATTGTGCAATGTTTGGGATGGCAATTATGTGAGTCCGACACTTTTGCACTAAAGTTTAGCACAAAGGTTGTGCCGTTTGCTAGTCACATTTGAGTTTGTCGATGTCTGTTAGGTTTTCTGCAGCTGTCTACTTGGTAACGCGAGTAGTAGACACGCATTGTCAAGGTTGGGTTTTACGTCCGGTGACGCTGCTTGAGAAATATATCCTGGGGTTGCACTGCTCCGGGCAGTTTGAGTAGTCTAGTTTTAGAGCTAGCCGTATGTTTAACCGCTTTGAGCCCATCTATTTGGCCGCTAGTGTTTTTTCCGCTCACCATAACCTGGTCTTTGGGTTGATATTTGATAGCAACGTTACAATGGTTGGATTATTGGTGGTAGGTGGCTTGTTACTGTTGAGCTCATTGCAGCTTTTGGCCAAAGTGTGTCCCAAACTTTGGGTTCGGGGCAAATATAGTTGAATATTTGTTCCTAATAGTGCTTTACTCAGATTGAGGTCGGTGGCTGCGTTAGTTTGATGGTGGAGTTGGAAGATGGCAAAAGGCATCAATTGATCCTAAGGCGTGCCTGGGATTTTTTAACTCCGCGTGACGTCATTCCGGAGAATTAGCGTGAGTACTCAATCTCTGTTTGACCAAAATCGCATTTTTTCTGGTTGGGCAACCCTATCTGTTCTTTACCAAGTCTTTGCTTTTTCTTTTAACGGCTTTACTAGGCAGCTGTGGTGGATCTGCTCAAGCATCTGAAAGACTCAAAAATAGTCTTCAAGTTTGGTAAAAGGCCGGTGGGGGTTTTTGTGGCCAACCATTTGAAATGTTGGCAGGTGATCTTTGTGCGGTATTTTTGCATGGAACTTTGGTTTTGCCGGTTTCAATGCTTTTGTGTACGACAAATTTGGCTATGTCATTGGTCATATTAGCATTTTAGTCCGAGTCGCGTGAACTTTTAAATCTTCTTCCACCCAAACCAGGTGGTAGCCAGTTTGGTCTTCCGCAAAAAAGAGAATCCGGTCGGCTGGCGTTCAAGTAGACCGCTGACTTAAATTCTAAATATTTTTTAGTTTAGATGGAAACTTTAGTGGAGGTTTAAGGGTGCATAAGACTTCAACCGGCTAAGCATTCTACGTAACAAACTTTTTGCCTTACGGGGTCTTGTTTTGAGGCTGCTGGTAGGGTGATATTTCGGCCGGGTCTGCAAGACTGGAAAATCCCGGTTGGTTCTGGAAACGTCTCGGTTTTATTAAATATTTAAGTATATTTTTTACTTGATTAAACGTTGACAGTATTGTAAGGCTATTTTTTGAATTAAAAGTACCCGTTTACATGTGCAAAGCTTAAGTATTTTTTTTAAACGTCAATTAGGTTGTTTTGCTACTGGTTACTGCTTGGTATTTTTTGTTTGTTGATTGTTTAATTTAATACCCAAATTGAGCGGTATGATGAAAATATTTTCTCAGATCTTGGGAAGTTCTCGATATCAAGTTGGTGGTGTTGCGGCGCCTTGTCTCAAGTTGTCCCACGTTGGACGCCAATTGTTGCCGCTTAGCTCTGCGGTGTTCCGGGTACTGGAGTCGATAAATTGCTCTAAAGAACAAAAGAAAGAAGGATGCGGGGATAATCCTATCTTAGATCGTTCAAAAAAGTCTGCTAAAGAGTCGGGTCTGCTAACGTCATTGTCTGCCAATCCCTGCTCTCCGCAGTACGCATTGAGCATGAGGTGGGAAATAGAATAAGGAAACATTGGAGTAGGAACAAGCGTAAAAACTTTGTATTGTAATAATTATCATATTATTACAATAGTTTAAATACTATCAATATAAACAAAACAATAGACCAAAACAAAGTTAGTATTGTCGTAAAAAGTATAAATAAAATACACTGCTCAACATTTAAACTGGTACACTTACAAGAACATATATAAAAAACAAATTATTACTTTTTGAAGAACGCCTTTTGGCTTAGTTGATAGTATATGGTTTTGGAAACACTAAGGCAAAGAATTAAAAGAATAAAACTTGAATTACAAATTTCAAACGTTTTAATAAAAAAATAACAAAACCTTCTTTTTAGTATAACAGAAAAGCTTGCTCTAGAAAGAAATGATAAACAAACACTAAAAGATTAATAACGCTTAGGATTTCCTCTAGCTCTTATGACCTTTTGCCAACGTTTTGGCGGGCTGGAAATCAAATCTCAAATGTAATGCTGAGGAATATTTAATCATTTTTCCAAAACGGCAGTTCGGAGCTGAATTTTAATTGTTTGGATCCATTCCTTGTGACCTTATCAACCTTTTTAGGTAATCCCATCTGTAATGTATGTATGTAGGGTATATTTAATTTAGGTTTATATGTGCGCACGCGCAAATGTTAATGCGTGTGTTTAACGCCGAATTGGGCAGTGTACGTTTGACCGTAAATATATATGTTTGGTTTGGAAGTGTTCCGAGTTTACTTTGACCCCAACCACGTTTCCCAGGCCTTACACTACAGTGGCGACGAGGTAAAATAAAATTTCAACATGGTTACAGGATCGATTGGTGTTCTTACGGAGTTTAATCCAAAGACATCGGAGTGGTGCGTACACAAAATACGCATGGAGCAATATTTTATTGCTAACGACATCACGGATGAAAAGATACAGCGTGCAGTTTTGTTAAATGGACTAACGCAGGAAGCATTCAAATTAATTATAAATAATAAATAATTAAGTTTATGGACAAATATTATATGCAAGCAAAAGCCATATTTGTGGAACAATATCGATTTTATAGTGCAAAAAAGGATCTGCAAGAAACGTTTCAAGAATGGGCTGCGCGTATTAAAAATCTTGCGTCTTATTGTGAGTTCGACACGTTCTTGGATACAGCAATGCGCGACAAGTTTATCATGGGTTTAGAAGCTGGAAAAGTGCGTGATAAATTATTCACCAAAAATGTGCAATTAACATTTAATAATGCACTTAAAATTGCAATTAGTGCAGAAGCAGCAATGTGCCATTATGGAATAAATGATCATCTAACTGATAAGAATATCAAAGTTGAGGCCTTGGATTTAAATAAAATATCCGAGCGTCGAAAATTCCTTCCAGGAGGACGCGCTAAGCAAGAGCAGCGCGAGTATGGAGAATGTAAAAGATGTGGACGGACAAATCATTCTTCTGACAGATGTCGGTATAAAGGGTATGTTTGTAATAAATGTAATAATAAAAGACACTTGACAAATGTTTGTAATAAAGTTATTTCATTTAGATATTTATCTAGTATTGTAAATAAACCATTGTTTTCATTAAAATCAATTAATAACAAACCAATATTAGTAACTATAAAATTAAATGACATCCCTTTAAAAATGGAACTTGATTCTGGCGCGGCAGTTTTTGTAATTTCAAAAAAATGTTTTGAGAATTTATTTAAAAATAAAGTACCATTATCAGATACAAATTTAAAATTAATGATGTACACTGGTGGAGAAATTTCACCACTAGGTAAAGTTTCTGTTAATATTTTTTATAACAATAAGGTAAAAGTCATGAACTTATATGTAATAGAAAATGGTGGTCCACCCTTATTAGGGCGTGATTTTTTAGAGATGTTTCAAATTGAATTTAATGCAATAAATTTTATCAATAAATCAGATAATATTGCTGAATCTTTAATAAATAAATATTTATCTGTTTTTGAAAATAATCTGGGAACTTTAAGAAATTTTAAATAAAAATAAAAATTAAAGCATGATGCAGTTCCAAAATTTCATAAAGCAAGGGCCTTACCATATGCAATGAAAAGCAAAGTTGATAACGAAATTGATAGATTAATTTGTTGTAATATTTTGTCTCCTATCACAAATAGTGATTGGGGAACGCCAATTGTACCCATCTTAAAGGTAGACGGAACAGTCCGGTTATGCGGGGATTACAAAGTAACTTTAAATCCATTTTTAGATATTGATCGTTACCCGCTACCTCAAATTGAAGATCTGTTCACAAAATTGCTAGGTGGTGTGCAATTCACAAAAATAGACTTAAAAGATGCTTATCAGCAAGTACTACTGAGTAATGAATCCCGCAAATATACGGCTATTTCAACCCATAGGGAAACATTTGTCTATAATAGATTACCGTTTAGAATTAATTCAACCCCGGCGCAATTTCAGCGCATTATGGAAGAATTGTTTGACAGTTAGATGGGGTATGCATATTCCTTGACGATATTCTAATAACGGGAAAAGACAAAAGCGAACACTTAACTAGAGTTAATAACGTTTTAAAAATATTAGAAAAATCTGGATTAACAATTAAACAAAATAAGTGTGAATTCTTTAAAGATTCCATATCATACTTGGGTCATGTAATTGATAAAGAAAGTCTGCACAAATCGGAAAATATTTTAAAGTCTATTAAAGATATGCCAGTTCCAACAAACACATCTCAATTAAAATCATTTTTTAGGAACAATAAATTATTATAACCGATTTGTAGCAAATATGCCAGATATACTTCATCCATTGTATGATTTAATTAAGCAGAAAACTGAATGGAATTGGGATTCAAAATGCGATAAGGCATATTCTAAAATAAAGTTAATTTTGTTATCTGATACAGTACTGGTTCACTATAATCCTAAGTGGGAATTAAATTTAACTGTTGATGCTTTGCAATACGGGTTGGGTGCGGTTTTATCGCACACCTATCCAAATGGAGAAGATAGACCAAATTCATTCGCTTCGAGAACATTATCAAAAGCGGAGCATAATTACTCACAAATTGATAAAGAAGTGCTTGCAATAGTATTTAGTAATACAGCAAATACATAGATATTTATAGAAACGGTTTTTTCTATAAATATCTATATGCAAGAAAGTTTAATTTAATTACAGATCATAAGCCGCTTGTTTCAATCTTTGGTTCAAAGAAAGGTATACCACTAATGGCAGCAAACCGGTTGCAACGATATGCTTTATTTTTATTGGGATTTGATTTTAATATAACTTATATAAAATTCTCACAAAATAAAGCTGACTTTTTATCTAGGCTTCCATTAAATAATATTGTTGAAAGTGAACCGGATGATTCAGTCAGTATAAAATATATTAATTCAACAGAATTAACATTAAACGTAGAATCAATAATTAAAGAATATGAAAATGATGAAATTATTTGTAAGGTAAAGAGTTACATAATGAATGGTTGGCCTAACATAGAAAAAAATGATGAATTAATTATCAAAAAAACTTTGCAATTCTTGTGAAGTTTGTAAAATATACAGAGCTTCACCAATTAAATCACAATTGAGATCGTGGCCAATACCAGAAGAAATATGGGAAAGAGTTTATATTGACTTTTTAGGACCTTATAAAAACAGTTATTTTCTGGTATTGACAGATTCTTTATCTAAATGGCTCGAGGTTTTTCCAATGTCAACTATTACAACTAATAAAACAATAATTATATTGCGAACTATATTCGCAAGATTTGGAGTACCAAAAGTACTTGTATCTGACAACGGGCCTCATTTTAAATCAACAGAATTTATCAATTTTTTAAAAATGAATAATATTAAATTTCTTAATTACCCTCCATTTCACACTGCGTCAAACGGAGCAGCGGAGAACAGCATAAAAACTGTTAAAAGTTTTTTTATAAAAGAATGCGCATCAAACAATTATGTTAATTTTGAAGTTTTTGATTAATTATTGAAATACAGAACATTGTTCTACAGGAGAAACCCCAGCCAGAATCATGTTTGGTAGACCATTACGAACGGTACTTGACGCAATTAAGCCGAATAACAAGTCAAGACAAACAAAATCAATAGAACTAATCAAAAACAATTTACAGAAAGTTCAAATTCGCAACTCAGATAATTACAAAGGGAACCGAACATTGGTTTTGATGTTAATAAAAACGTATTGGTTATGGACTATAGATTTAAGAAACCTAGGTGGATTGAAGGGAAAATTTGTAAAATTATATCTAAAAGTATATATGAAGTTAATGTAAATGAAATGATGTGGCAAAGACATGTGAATCAAATGTTAAAAATAAAAAATTATGATGTTTTAGAAATTGAAAACAAATCTGATACAGAAAATGAAAGTTCAGCACAATTAAGTTTACTTTGACCCCAACCACGTTTCCCCGGCCGTACACTACATCATCGGTTTTCTATGAGATTAAGATCTGGACAGTTTACAGGCCAATTCATGTGCGTAATATTGTTTTCTTAAAAAAATGCATTAGTTGCCTTGTTCTATGAGGACGCGCATTATCATCAACAAATACAAAACCATTGTCTATGTTTATTTCATTAGCAAATGGCAACACTATAGAATCTAATACTTTATTATTAAGATACCCGACTATTCATTGTAGCATTTCCTAGCATAACCAATTCAGTACGACAATATAGCGTTTTTATCTGCTTCTCCAAACTTTTACTCTTCCATTGGAGCTATGGAAACGCACTCTGGTCTTGTCACTGAATAAACAACGACCTCAATCTTTAACACTCAAATTTGCATGTTGGTGTGTCTATTCTAGCTTTTTTTCTTTTGTGGGCTCTAGTCAACAATAGACATTTTTTAGAAGATCTGGACCTTACATTTATTGCATGAGATTATCTTCTTACTGTTTGAGTGGATACTTGAGTACCTGCTGCATTCATTAAATAAACTTGAAGTGTTTTTGCAATAGGAAATTTATTCCTTCCACTGAATTGTAATAAACCGGTTTTCCATAACTGTTCTACTGCAATTTTGTCCTCCGCCGTGCCTATATTGGACAGTTCTAGTGTCATTAAACGCAGTCAAACTTTTCTGATCACATTGTGGTTCATATTAAAATGGACAGCAACAGTTCTTAACGGTGCTTCAGTAATAAGGTAATAAGCATTCCCACCGCTTGGCTCATCTCTTCAACACTTACACGCTTTAATGGCATCTTTAAAATGCAGTCAACCACTCTAAATTAAAACTTACTCAAAAAATTTGCAAAAAAAAAAATGTAAACTTGATAAATATAAGCGTCCGCATGCTCAGTA
Source organism: Tachinus rufipes (assembly GCA_963932245.1). Classification (NCBI taxonomy): domain Eukaryota; kingdom Metazoa; phylum Arthropoda; class Insecta; order Coleoptera; family Staphylinidae; genus Tachinus; species Tachinus rufipes. The sequence continues at coordinate 62,067,056 of OZ010749.1, forward strand.
ACTGCACCGATGACAGATAAACTGTTTCGAAAATGTTATTCGATAGGCATTTGTTTCTATTCCAAAACACAGCTTCTATTATTATTGTTATTATTATTTATTATTATTACCTTTACCCCATGTTATGTAAGTGTACCAGTTCAAATGTTGAGCAGTGTATACTTATTAAAAAACATATCAAAGCAAAAGAGCAGCCAGCGAGTAAACACATAGCTAGATAAAATGTAGTATTCTACGAAAAAAAAACCAAACACGAAATAGATCCAAAATCAACAATTCGTTATTCAAACTGCGTGTGCGGCAATGCAAGTAGTTCAACAGTATATACCTCACTTTAGACTGATAAAAAAAACTCAGACAACGTTTAAACTAAACAATGCAATTTGCTACTTTTAAGCAAGGATCTGCAATGCGGAAGAATTGACAAGTCTAGGAATCCTTGCGACGTTTATTTCAAAACCTGAGAAGGAGTTACAAAAATAAGTAAAAAAATAATACGATTCTTACATTTCAATATTTTGCAGTGAAATTTTCAAAAATCATAGCTACTCTAGTGAAACAAAGTTATTAATTTAATAACTTCAAAAACAAATAAAAAGATTGTTTATTTTAATATAGTATGCTATTAATGATAGCTCTAAAAAAATTTTATTGCTACAGAATATTATTAAATATGTTTCTCAAGACAATAATGTTTATTTAAATTAGGATTTTTTTAGATTTAAAAATAAAAATAGTATGCTTGCTATCATTGTTATAAAAAAAATTAAAATATATTTTTTCAGGTTAATGATAAGCATATAAATAATTTTAATATGTAACTAATTTTATTAAAAACAGTACTTCCAAACTTACAAACAAATGTTTACTTCTGAAATCTGTATTAAAGTAAGTGCATTTAGATGTCAAGTACAAACAGATTTAAAATTAGTCAATCATTAATTGAAACAGATGCTAAATTAAAAGCTATTGAGTTGACACAGTACCCTTCAATAGTTATGTGTATACAGATCAGATAATGTAATATCAAAGTGCTTCTTGACCGATTTGGAAATTATGTGTGTGATAATTAATTTGTTTTGGACGACGATAATGTTGATTTTCTAGCAAAGTCTATAAACTAAACAAAGATATTTGCATTAATTTTTATTTAACTAACTCACACTACTACTCGAAAAAACTCAACCAGCTTAAATAATTCTATTACAAATGTTGATTCATTATTAACATACATGTACGATTACTTTGCAGTATTAGAAACTACAGCTGTCCTTAAGTCAAAAGGTAGAAATAAAAATGAAATTATCTATTACATTAACTTGATTACTCAGATTTTGCAGATCAAAATATAACGAGTTGCATCTCAAGTAACAAACGTTCATTAAATTGTCATCCAAACTATAATTATTTTAAATATTAAAATGTTTAGATCAATAATAAACTTGTGTCATAAATATTGTTTTTCTTAATTATAAACTCACGGAAACCATGATGCAAAAAGCGTAGAACAACTAATAACTAAACTAATTCAGATTGCATCAATTGCAAAGCAGTATTATTATTAGTCCTCCACTAATTACAAACTCTATCATATGACCTCGTCATCAAACAGAAAGTAATACAAACTGTAATGACATCTAAAACATTGCTTACTTAATTGCAAACTTACAATTTGTAATTATAATAACCTTATTAAATTGACCACCACACACTACCACACTGTCTTTGAATATGAACCTGAAAATACAATATATACTATAGCACCTGTTAATTGAGAAAATGAAGACATAGATACTGACAAGACCTAGTATCTGGTCCGCTCATACTGTCAAATTAAATGTAATTTTGATTAAATGAACACTAATTATATATTTTATTTTATATATACAGAGAAAACAGAGAGAAATATAGACAAAAACTCAAGTCCTCTCTAAAAAAGAAAAATATAACTCCTGGAACAATACATGACATGGAAGAAATTAAGCGGTAATAGAAGCAGGACAATAACCACAAAAAGAAAATTAAGAAAAGAAAAAAAAATAAGCAATAATACAAAACAGTTAATAAAACACAAACAAAATTACTGGAACAGGAAAAAAGAAACTCTATAAAATTTGCAGAACTTTACAAGACTATAAGCAAAATGATTAAGAAAAATGTCAGAAGATTTGAAGATAAGAAAATAAAAAAAAATATTGAAAATAACAAGATTAAGGAAAGCCTAGGACCAACTCTAAGAAGAACGGAAATTATTGCGTTGAAAAACGGTAAAGGTACTGAAGTAAGAGACAAGCCAGGAGAAGCCAAAATAGTTGAAGACTTTTACCAAGAACTGTACAACTTCAAAATTAAACGAGGAAAGCAAGCAAATTTTAAGCAAAAAAATTGAAAACGTTAACTCCGAGGACTTGCCAGAAATATATAAAATTAAAAAGGCACTTATCTCTATGAAAAACAACAAAGCACCCGGAAATGATGACGTGCTAACAGAAATGCTAAAAGAAAGAAAAGAAATTATGCTAAAAACACTAAAAAGCATGCTGAACAAATGGCTGCACACAGAATTTCAAATAACTGAAACAAAGCGACCACCATACTACTCCACAAGAAGATTGAAAATGCTAAATCTGAAAAACTACAGACCAATTTCTCTGTTATCCCAGCTATACAAATAATTTATGAAAATAACCACGAGCAGACTCATCAACAAACTTAATGCTTACCTACCAGTCAAACAAGTGAGGTTCCGCAAAGAGTACAGCACGGCGGACCCCCTCCTAACAGTGAGAACTTTAATTGAAAAGGCTGAAAAATACCATATTCCGCTCTACATAGCGTTCATCGACTATGAAATAGCGTTCAATTCTGTAGAGCTTTGAACAGTGGAAAAAGCAATAAACCACTGCAGAATAGACCATTGGTATAGGCAATTGATACACAACATATACAGACACGCCACAATAAAAATACATTTAGCAAACAACACATAATCAATACGTATAGATTGCAGAGTAAGACAGGAAAACGTTATATCACTAAAACTAAAAATAACATAGACAAATTATTAAAAACCTAAAAACAATGGAACTCTCAATGTTGAACATTATTCTTAGAGTCCAAAAGAGAAACACTTGGATTAAGCAAAAAAACAAGTTAAGTTGCAGAACATGTAGCAAAACTCAAGTGGAGCTCTACGCTAGCCACAATGCAAGGCACACGACGATCTATAAAAAACAGAGAAATTTTGCTAGAAGCGATTTGCGCATAACAAATAAATATAAAAGGAAACAAGAGAGGTTTAGGTCCAAAGTTGGACAAATACAGGCTAGAAAAGAAAAAAAAAAAAACAACCGTATATTAGACTAACGTTTTAAATTAAAAATGTCTTAAAACTTACAACAAATTATGCGCCAAAGTTTGAGTTAAATTCACCCAAATAAGCCACTCTTGTTAATACTACAATGTTTGTGCTATAGATGTTGGGTAGTCTCGGGTTTGTGCGTATGTTTTGATGTGAGTTATTTGGGTTGTTTTTTCACACTCTAATCTAAATAGATTTAGCTATAGTAAGCGCGCACGCTTACAGCAAATATAATTTTATACTTATACACTGTACTATCAATCAAAATAGAAAAAACTAATAATCTTTAGCAATGGCTTATTCAAGCAAGATCTGTTAGACTATGTCGGTCAAGATCCGGAACAAAAAAACCGTTAAGAAATACCTTACCTGGACACATCTCAAACCAAGGAAACTTAAGTATCACCCGGAGAAAAACTCTGAGCTGTAAAGCTTAAAATCTTACCTTCAACACTCCATCCGGTTAGTCAGACACAAGCTCAAACGTAAGACATTTTAGCAAAAAAAACTATACTGAGCTGACAGCAGTTTGCTGAACCCTTTGTTCTAACGTTAGATAACACTACTTTGAGCAAAACCTATAAGACAAAAATGTGAAGCAAAACTGAGCCACACCCACGTAATCTAATCTTGTACGTAATTTTCTGATAGATTGACTATTTTTATTACTTTTTACCTCGGGCAAAATACTATAAAAGCACACGACTCTTTTGCAATACCTTTGATGTTAGTTCTTTGCTTCCGAGATGATAATGGTGGGGGTCGGCGTTGCTGCTTAATGTATTAGTTAGTTTGTTATTGAGATTATAAGCTTTGGTTTTTCACCTGGATTGGTGGTGCAGTGGTTCATAATGGTCGTAAGTAAGATACTACTGTGTTTGCCAGAAAGTTGCATGTATAGTTGAATATAACCCTTGGTTTAACAGGTGGAAGTGATTGACGTGTTGTTTTCTTTCAGGGATCAAAAATACGCAGTGGGTATGAGCTGTGTACCCATGCATCACAGGGTAATGTGCGCTCTAGTTTGAGACGCTACCAGATTGCACGCCCCAGGACGGCAAATGTTTTTTCTTAGGGTTTGAGAATTGTCCCACGGCGTGAGGTGAAATGCTGTGAGTGATGGTGTTTGCTAGAAGTAAGTGAGTCAGAACATACTAGGGGCATAGCGGTGGTCAGCTTTAAAAAAGATTGTGGGTTTTGTTCTCGGTGTAGAAGAAACTAGTCCAGTCTCCGGCAAGTCAGGAGTGCAATTATAATCATCAATCTCTCAAATAGTTACATACAAAGAGAATTGCACGGTAAACCATATTCTTTCAACAATTTTATTTAGAAAGAACTGGAATGAGTTTTAAATCAAATGGTAAACGTGTTTTTCTTTACTTTTGACAAATTTTGAAATAAAGTTGGTTTAAATTTCTGATTTGTTTTGTTTTAGAATGTAATATAGATACCATTTATACTTAAATATCTTCTCAGCACTCATTGCAAAAGCGTAAAACTTAATGTATAGTTTACAATAAAATTTAAAAATTTGTTTGGATTTGTTTCATCATCCCAAATTCTACTACTGCTTGACATCTTACTTAAGAGCATGCTAGCCACATCTACCATTAAACTGTACTTCACTTTGCCACCAGTTGAAATATATCTATTGACCTATTTACAACTGAAAAAATATCTATCTGTTACAATCATTGTATAAACTAGATTGTCATCTATTTCTAAAAAACAACAAAATCCAAAACAAACACAAAGTTATATTTTTATTACTTTGACTTATTGGATTAGCTAATTAATAGTCTCTTTGGGGATCTATTAAATGAGTACTTAACAATCTCTCATCTTTTATACCTGTACTAAGAGGGTAAAACAATTTTTTCAAAAGAAAACAAAACATAGCCATTTACATAAAACGTAAGAATAATTTTAATACAACCTCTGCTTTTATAGATTTAGGTAACATTTTAATAGTCCGTTCCGTACAGATATAATATATGGGAGATTGTTAAGTACTCATTTAATTTATCCTTAAGGAGATCAAAGTAATAAGTCAAAGTAATAAAACAAATATATCTTTAGGTACATAGAGATTCTAAACCGTAAGAAAGTTTTAGAGGAAGAAACTATACAAGAAGTCATCAAGCGTAAACAGCTTGTATGGTTTGGACATGTCAAAAGGATGCACAACAAACGTATTTCAAGGGTGCTGCTTTACTGGACACCACAAGGTAGAAGGAAAAACATTGAAAAATGGTTTTGTGCGTTCAAAAGACTCTAGTGCAAAAATTACCACTAGTGTGGGAAAATTTTAATTAAGCATCTTAAAGTACATACTTTTGGCTATCTTTGCCCAAAATTTGGAGTCTTAATCGGTGGAAACTTTTGAGAAATGAATTTTTGAAAAAAAACTGTTTTTTTGCGATTTCTGCGCTTGCGGAACAAGATAACAAAAATCTGACTGCTGCATTCGATTCCTTGAGAAATTTTCCATCGGTTATGACTAATCTAAAATTTTCCCAGACTGAAATGCAATTAAGATAAATAAAGTTAAAAATTGAACTTAAAAATTGCCGTAAAATTCAATTGGCTCTACGAGGCGAACTAAAGATCTGAAATTTGGCATGAAATCATATTTTAGGTACTCGAATAAGTGTACAAAATTTGAGCTAAATCGGAGAGGGTTGCGTGAAATGGACTGCTCACTTGACGTTGAATTGCCCAAATAGGAGATTTAAAAAAAAACTCTTTTTGTAAAAAAAAGAGTTGCAATAAACTAGTATTTTTTGTTGTACGCTTGGGTTTGTTTTGTATCCAATTTTCTTTTCCTTCATCTCTTTCTCTCTTGTCTGGTTATATAGTAAGTTTTAGCTTAGCATAGCTGCTTCCTCCTATCTTAACAGGATATAATTGTTTCAAAGTAAAACTGAAAAATATTATTAATAATAATAATAATAATAATAATGTTTATTAATGTTATGTATATACATGATATTTACACAAGTCAATACATAAGTACAATATAATTTTATACATAAACAAAATCTGTATTCAAAAAATTTGTTATATGTATAAAAGGCATTGGTTATTAAAATGTTCTTAATGTATGTCTTAAATGGTGTTTCATTTAAGTCATAAATTAGCTTTGGCAGTACGTTAAAAAATTTAATTGCAAAATAGTTAGGGCCATCTCGAGATTTATTTAACCTCAAATAATCTGTTCTTAAATTGTTGGATAGTCATGAGATGTTGATTGTGTATTGTATAAAGTTATGTTGTGTTTTATATAAGTAAGACACTCATAAATATATATACAAGGAACGGTGAGAATTTTCAGCTCAACAAATTTTGCTTTGTAATCGTCTCTGTAATTTAGTTCACCAATAACTCTGATGGCTCTTTGCTGTATTCTAAATATACTACAAACTGTTGCCGCGTGACCCCAATTTAAAATACCATAGAATAATATTGAGTAAATATTAGTTTAAGTTTAAGGGAAGAAACTTTTCCCAATTTTTGCAATAAGTATATTTGTTTAGATATTTTATTAGAAACATAAGAAGTGTATTTGTCCCATATTAATTTTGTATCAATTTGGATTCCAAGAAATTTTACACATTCAGTAGGATATAAATCTTTAGGTATTTTGCGCATTGAAAATACTAAGTGCTCAGTTTTATTTTTATTTAAAAACAGCTTATTTGCTAGAAACCATTCCTTAGCATTTGACTGTGTATTACGCATATCAGTTTTATGATTTGCTATGTTGTTATTTTGATTTACAATTGTTGTGTCATCAGCAAATAGGGTAAAATGTGAATGCATATCGCAATGAGGAAGGTCATTAACATAAATTAAAAAAAAAATGGGCCCTAAGACGGAACCTTGTGGAACACCGATAGACACATTCCGTAACTTTGATTGCGTTGCGTTTACATTCATTTATTGAAACATTTAACTGTAAGCAGATGCGGATCTCAATCCCATTATTAATATTTTTAACTATTTATGCTACAATAAGAAGAATGCCGTTACCATTATTATTAAAAATACTAAAATAATGCAACGTTGAATTTTACAACTTGTTCAAATAAAAAGTTTCAAAAATAATTTTATAATGTTCCACAAACACTTCAAATTAATTTGAGATGAAAACACAACACACATAAAAACGGTAATTAAAAGTTTGCTGTCGACTTCAAACAAACGATTAAAATGGTTAGTTTATTAAAATCAAATAAATTTACGTTACTTAAACTTATAAAATTACATTACACCCAAATTAGCTGTCACGGCAGTAAATTAAATCAATAGTTTCTATTTCATACTCAACTACAATCATGCAGTCGGAAGTTAAAAACAAGATACAAACAGCTAAATTTTCATCATTTTTTTAATATTTATTATGTAATGCCAATATGCTGATTCAAATGTATTAATTATAGCCATATTATCGTATTTATATAGAAAAAATATGATTTTTAATATAAAACTTAGCAAATATTTATGTAAGCTATTTTAATTTATCAAACAAATTAAGTAAACAGTTAGGCATTTTCTTGGAATACAATTTACAATTAAACTATTTGTATCATGAACTAATTATAGAAGAAAATAATATATTATTTATTTATTTTAATTCAAAATTACCTTAATTAAATTCATTAATTTAACATATTTCGATAAACTGAAAATAATTTTAATATTTTAGTAAACAGTATTATTTATGCATGTATTGGCACATTCAATTTTATATAAACAATGTAAATAACTAGTTAGAAAATAAACATTCATAATTGTATTTTATTTTCACATTAACTACATAATTTTGTAATGATAAATTATTGTAACTAATAATCAGAAATTGGAAATAATATTTGTATTTTCTATAATATAATCAAATAAATAAAAAATTATAACCAATATTCGTAGTAAAACAATTGACAATATTTAAAATGCAACTAAATTAGCTCTCATTCTGACCAACTTATTTTTTTAATTAAATTTTAAACTATGTATACAAGTGTCAAATCAAACTTTTCGTTAATTACCTTAAGAAACGCGTCTAGATTAATTACCAAAAACAGCAAATATTGACTGTTAAAAAGAATAAAAGAAAAATAGTTTAAAACGTCTACCATAAATTAAGAATTAGAGAAAAATAGCGGATTTTAAACTGCTGATTAGTTTAGTAGCATATTAGCCTAAAATTCCGATTCTATTCTCTAACTATAAATAGTGTAAAATAATATGCCGCAAAATGGCAAACTTAAAAGTAAAAATAAATAAATAAATAACAAAAATAAAATAAACTATTAAACACCATAGCAAAAATCTAGATAAATCCAATAGTGTCCAGGGTGTATAAGGTCCAAAACACTGCTGAATTTTACAATACACAAACTTTAATCATAAATAAATAATTATATATATATATTTATTCAATCTGCTCTGTTATCAACGATCTGATCGCCCAAGACAATAGATAAACTGGGTAATAATTTAGACGCAACTCTTTGTTTCAAAAATTGCAAACAATCTAGTAAGATATGACGAACAGTTAATTGCACATTACAAATATCACAAACAGCTCAGACGCCAATAAATGCCTGTGACCAATAGAAAACCACGTGAGGATAATCTCTTTTCTACTCTTCGGCTTGCATGAGGAACTCCACGGTGTTACAACGATTTTTGTATATTGCAGCTTGTTATTTTAAATAGTAAACCACTCAGTTTGTAAACTAGATAACAGCTTTTAATGTAAAAAATTATAAATATCCTTAACACAAACTTTAGCTGTGACATATTCAGCGCTAGTTATTGTAAACTTGGCAAGCGCATCAAATTTTTTTTTGCCACTGATACCTACATGACTGAGGATCCAGACAATGTAAACAGTGACCTATATCTAAGACACCTGAATCAAAATTGAATTTGCCTCAGCAAGTAATGATCAGGACATTAGTCATCTATGGCGTTTTTGCAAATTTAGTTTAATATTCAATTGGTATTCTCAATAATAAAGTATTTATTATTAGACGTTGAAAAATTCAAAAATTGCAACAGTAAGACAGTTAGTATACAACAGAAAGTTGGAAATCCAGTTCCCAAAGTGTACTGCAATCTCTTACATCAACCGGTTTTTGGAACCGTATTCTGATATTGTATAAATTGTCAAGACAATTATTATGCAAAACATAAAACATCGGATAAAAGAGTTTAACTTTTAGTTTTGCAGCGTACCTAACAGTCAAAATCTTACGTCAAAGACAATGGTTCATCCGTCTCACCTAAAACACTAGCAATAGGGTTAGTGCAAAATGCGCCTATTGCTAATCAAATTCCTGTATGGTAAACAGAATTATCAATACGTAATGTAGATCGAGCTGCGGAAGCATAGGTTATAGAACCATAATCTAGTTTTTAATGCACTAAAGCGCAATGCACAAGTAGCATTGTTTTTTGGTTTGCTTCCCATAACTTTCTACTCAATGATCTAAGCAAGTTTAGTGCCGGAACACATCTTGATTTCAGATTTATTAAATAAGAACGCCAAGTCAAATGTAACACTAAGAAATTAAATGTTCTCTTTCATGATAAAATGAAAGGTCACTGTGTACGGTTTGCTTTTTAGAAAAGTGAATCAATTGTAATTGGGTAGTATTTTGAACTAAGCTTAGTTCAAAATACGGTTAATTTTTTATTTAAGTTGACGTTCCAATGTTGGCATTTTTTAAGACACAACCAGACGTTTGATAAACTGATTTATGCCGTTAATAGCTATCATAAATAGCGTCACGCTTAATATGGTTCCTTGAGGAATACCATTCTGTTGCTGACGTAAATGCAATATGCTGTTACCTACAAGTACCTTAAATAAAAGAGAAGTTAAAAAGCTTTGTATAAACAATGCCATGCTTCCGCAAATACTCTACAAATGAAGCGTTTGTTTGATATGCTTTTGCATTGTCAAAGAATACAGCAACAAAATGTCAATTCTGTACAAATGCATTTTTAATTCTTGTGTTCTGCCAAACAAGATGATCAGGTGTAGATGCCATTGCTGCTTCTACAAATAATTTTATAATCGATTTATTTTTTTACCAGTACATTAAGAAATGATTAAACTATGAAATGTCGAAGTCTTTTAGTCAAATAATAGTTAGGAAATAGCCGAAAAAACCTATCAAATATAGAAATAAATGCATTTTTTTGTATCTTTAAATGCATTTTGTTGCTATTTGCAAATATAATTTTACAAAAAAGACTTTGACATATCATAGTTTAATCCTTTCTAAATATACTGGTGAAAAAAAAAATCGATATCAAATTGTTTGTAGAAGCAGCGATAAAGCCAAAGTTGCCGTTATTGTTAAAATACTATAAATCAAGGTAGCGGTCGGTATGGTCTTAAACTACATTGTATATTAGCAATTAGACTTTTTGAGTCTAATAACCAAGTAAGGCGCTTATTGATTATTTTCTCTAGTAACTTGCATAAGCAGCTAGTTAGGGAAATAGGTCTATAATAAGTTGGAAACTTTTTATCTTTTAGGTTTAAGTACTGATATTATGATAACCAGTCTCCAAAACTTAGGACAGTACCCTGCTGATCATGCATGGTTATAAACTGCCAAAAACTGAAGTTTAGCAGAGCGACTTAAATAAATGTTCAGATAACGCCGAGTCAAATTTTCAAACACTAAACGGTGCGTTATATATTTTATCTTTGTCGGAGACAAATAACAGATGCTTTTTTCCGTTAATTTTGATCTGTTAATTTTTTTTTGTAATTATTATCACTGAAAGCGTTAAAATAAACATTGGTCAAAATATTCAATATGTCAAGGAGTAATTTAATTGCCCGATAATAACCAACTAATAGGTGCTGATGCGGTTTGGCCAAAACAAATTCTGACTTTTTTTACACCTTTCCGACCGGAATTTTTAAATTATTTTTTTTTAGTTGGAAAGTGATTAAACTTTTAAAAATACGGCGTTTCTTTACAATCAAATTTTTACCAAAAAACGGGTTTTTTGCATTTTTTTTTGAAAACATAGGAATACTTGTATGTGCCTCGACAAATATACGCCCCAACGAGCGCCTCAGAAAACCTGGCTATTGAAAACTTGTACAAAGACATAACAAAACCTTAAGAATTAGGAAAAGCTAAATTCCAAATAGTAATAGAAGACTTCAACGCCAAAGTTAAGGAAAAACTAAGAGGACTAGGAAACAAAAACGCAAGAGGCGAAATGCTTGTAGATAACCTGCAAAAAGAAGGTGTATACTGCCATAACACCTTCTTTAAGAAAGCCCGCTAAAGGAAATGAACTTGGAGGAGCCCAGATGGCCACACATAAAATGAGATCAACTACATAATTTTAAATAGGCAAGAAATATGCAGCGATGTAACAGTACTAAACCGATTCAGCACAGGCAGCGATCACAGACTAGTTTGGGCAATTATTACCTTCAACACTAAGTTTGGTAAGAAACAAAATGATCTAAAACAAGAAATACCCAACAACAAAAACCCTAAAGGAAAATGAGATTAAATATCAAGACAGCGTGAAGAAAACCCTACTAAAAGTAAGGGACCTAGAACAAAAGGACATAGACCATATATCAGAAAACATAACAAACAGCATAAGAACCGTAGTAAAAAAAAATTAATTTCAGGAAAAGTCCCAAAACAGAAAAGCTCAGTTTCAACACCCTGAAATTACTAGAACAAAGAAGAAACACAAATAAAGAAAGTTGCCAATACAAGGTCCTAAGTAAAATAATAAGCAAGGAAACGCAAAGAGACATAAGGACATATAACACCTAACTTAAACAAAAGGTTATTGAAGACAACGCAAACATAAAAATACTATGAAGAAACAGATCAAAAAGAAAGAAGAAATTGTACAGGATCAAAAACCAACACGGAGAAGTCACCGTAAATAAACAAGAAACTATAAACGTCATCCAAAATTTTTACCAAGACCTTACACATAGCAAAACCAAACAAGGGTAAATATACAATCTGTAACGTAGGCTCGGAAGAAATACCAGAGATTAAGAGAACAAAACTAATGAAAATCAGGAAAACCCCAGGAGAAGACCGAGTTACTGCAAAAATGCTAAAAATGGGAGGGGCAAAATTAGAACAAGCCATCTGAACCCTACTAAACAAATGCTTAAGCAAGGGAAAAGTTCCTAAAGCCTGCTTGAACGCGGAAGTAATTCTGATTTTTAAAAAAAGCGACACCAACAACATCGGCAACTACCGACCAATTAACCTTCTAAATCACATGTACACACTGCTATCCAAGATAATAACAAACCGCCTGACAACTAAGCTTGACCAATATCAACCATGCGAGCAGGCAGGGTTTCAAAAAGAATTTGGTACAAACGACCACCTCCAAACGATACGTAGTCTGAAAGAAATGTGCACAGAGTACAATGTCGCTATAAAATTAACGTTTGTAGACTATGAGAAGGCTTTTGATTCGGTGAAGACATGAGCGACAGTAAAAGCAATAAATGGTGCAAGAATTGATTCACGATATACAAGGATCATGGAACAAATATACGACAAAGCTACAATGCACATAACCATAGACAAAGACATGGTAACAAATAAGATAAAGATTCGGAAAGGAGTAAAACAGGGCAATGTCATATCACCAAAACTCTTCACAGCGGCCCTAGAAGACATATTTAAAAACCTAGCCTGGAAAACCAAAGGAATAAATATAAACGGAACTTGACAAAACAATTTCCGCTTTGCAGACAACATCGTGCTAATCAGCAATGATAACGACAAATTAAAATCTATGCTAGAAGAACTTAAAGCAGAATCAAAACAAATCGGACTAAAAATGAACCTAACAAAAACAAATACAATAACAAATGAGAACGAACGCTAGAATAACCATTAATGGAGAACCAGTGGAAGCAGTAAAAGAATACACATATCTAGGCCTCAATACCAAACTGGGCAAACCAAATCAAACAGCAAAAATAATTAGAAGGATAAAGATGAGCTAGGCTGCATTCAACAAAGTAGATTACATTCTAAAATCTAGAACCATTTCAATCAACCTTAAAAGAAAAGTATACAACAGCTGCATACTACCTGTCACAACCTACGGAATAGAAACTGCAACCCTGACGCTAAGAAGCGCAAACCGACTTATCGTAACGCAAAAATCCATGAAAAAAGCGATGCTAGAGGTATCAGCCTCAAAGAACACGTCAAAAACAAAGATATCAGAAGCTGAACAGAACTCAAAGACCTCACCAGGAAAATAGAAGAACTGAAGTAGAAATGAGCGGGTCACCTGGCAAGACAAGATTGAACCAAATAGACCAAAATAATCACAAAATGGCGCCCAAGGACAACAAAAAGAAGCGTGAGCCGGCCGGCAACAAGATGGCAAAACGATATACAAAAAATAACAGTAAAGAACTGGATCCAAACAGCCCAATCCAGAGAAACATGGAAAACATTAGAAGAGGCCTACATCCAGGAGTAGATAAAAAACAGGCTGAAGAAGAAGAAGAAAACTTGTATGCGTTGCTTGTATGGTAAAATTGGTAAAACTTTCAACATCTTTGTCAATAGTAGCTTGAACATAATTATCTGTTGTTTTTGTTTTGATTAATCATTTTTTGCATACTTGTGAAAATTTAGTTGGTTAGTAGTCATGTTTCGACAATGAGAAATTGTCATCTTCAGGCTCTGCAAGGTAATACACAGAATAAACATAAGACACATTTGACAATGGTACACATAAATTAAAGGTTAAAATTGTAAAAAATATAAAACTATAAAGAAAATGAGAACAGAATGACTATAGACGCTTGTGGCGCTGCAGCGTGACGTATGTTATAAAGATTATGTTAAGTGAGATATTATTGTAGTTGCTGCTTAAAGTTATTGATATTTACGTGGGATGGTTTTAGTAGTTTTGTTGGGTGGTTAATATTTATATTTATGATTATCGGTTTTTTAGGAAAGTGTAGATGTGTTGAAAATTGTTGTTAAGTTGATCATTTAGGCAGATTATATTTGGGTTATTTTTTATTTTGTCTATTTCTAAAGATTTCAGAATGGACATTTTTAGTCCTTTTGTAGAGTTGTGTAAAATTTAAAACTATTTAACTGTATATATATTGGAAAGCGATCACTATCATAAAAACTTTCCAATCTAATAATGCTGCAATACTACAATAAAAAAAACAAATTGTATAGCCAATAGCCAAGAACGATCTATTAGCTACGGACAAGTAGATATTAGCTGCTTTCTCAATAATAGGGTTTCTAACCCAAGGCATCTTTCCCCAGCCCGCGTCAGTGCAAGTTACACTCGAGCGACTTGCTCCTTTATGGGAACATGTTTCTGTAGCGTTAGTATAAAAAACGTAAGATTTTTTTTTAATATTTAATAATCACTTACATTTTTTTGTTTATTATTTAATTTGTTTTGTTGTCTTTAGTTTTTAATTTTTGTTTGTAATTTCTTCCGTTGACTGTTCTTGATATATATTTTAATTAATTAACGGTTGCTGTCAGATGTAATTTTTAAATCAACCAATCAAATGAGCAAGTGCAACTCGCCCCGCTTAAAAGGTTGTGGCTAGAAGAGGAAGGGAAAGGACGACTTTGTGCAAGTTACCTCACTTCATAAAATGTAACGGAAACGCTGTGCATTTTGCCCTGGCGTGCACTAGGGTATGTCAGAACGTAATGAGAAAGCAGCTAATATTACTTTTATTTAAAATAACTAAATACATTTTTAAAAAATAGATTGATCAAGTTACGATCTTGTACATCAGTTTAACTTGAGCTCCACATAGTGTGTGAGTATTAAAAACACCCATAAGAAGGAATAGGAACAAAAGTTGTTTAAGTAGTTGATCAATCAAACAAATGTCTAAACTGATATTTGGCAAAGTATAGATTGAACAAACTGCTAGTAAAAAAGGGAGTAGTAATTGAACGGCTACTTTTTTGTATTAAAGTGTTAACACTGAAATCTCTGTTGAAAACCGTATCACAAACCAATAAAGCCGCTCCACCCTGAGCACGATCAAAATTTATAGAATTTTTCTGATAAATAGTATAACCACAAAAATTAACTAAACTTTCAGTTTTAAATTAGTTTCTTGAAAGGAAACGCAGATAAGTAAATTTTTGGCTAATAAATGCTTTGCTTTTTAGCGTGTCTATTGGTTTTTTGTCGGAAAAAGTGGAGTTATATAACACCCTTTCTAAGCTGGGTAAAAGTGTAAATTTTAGTTCAATGTGATAGGCTCTATAATAATGTGTGCAACAATTTGGCTTTTATTTGTCATATTTTGTAATTAAAATAATATTAATTTTTGCAGTAATATTTGAATGTTAAGTATTAATGACAGGAAAGCATTGTTTGCAGTATGCCAATGTTTGGCCGCACAAACAAAGCGGCTTTTGCAGATATCAATAATAGCAAAATTCGGCCATAAATTGTCAACAAGTGCTAATTCTATTCACGGGAAGATAATAATAGTAAAATTTAACTATACAATATTAAAATATTTCAAGAAAGCACTTTAATCTGTTGAAATGTGCAAAAGTGTATTCATAAAATGTCAAAATTTTACCAAATATCAAAATATGATCAGAAAGCATCAAAAATATTTTTTTTAATTAACTGTTAAAAATAGCAAAAAAACAATAAAAAAACACACAATTTTATTCATAAAATGTAAAAAATAGCAAAATACAACCAGATGCTGTTGAAAAGTCCAAAATTCTATTCACAAAATGTTAAAAATAGAAATATTTTGCTAAAGTATTAAAATTTTGTCAGAAAAAATCAAAAATCCGGCAATAAAAGTTTAAAATTCTACTTATGAAGTGTCAAAAATCAAAAATAAAAATATTTAAACAAAAATTAAGGAGTTGTATTGTAAGAGTGTGTAAAAGACAGAAAATTAAAAACTTAATAAGAGTGAGTTTGAATGCATATCAGCGTAACCTTAAATTTTTTCAAGCTGCAGTTTTTAATTTGTTTTTAATATTAAAGACATAATCCGACTTATGACAAATGAAATCAACTTATAAAGTACATCATTTTAAAAATTCAGCTTAAAATCAATATTTGACAAAAAAGATTTAAAAGTAACTACTTTATTGATAAATTTTAGACGTTAAGTAATTGAATCCGGCCAAAAACTATAATAATCTGCTTTAAATCCGACAAAAAACATAAAACTCTGCTTAAAAATAGCAAAATTTGGTCATACTTTTAAAAATTTAGTCATAAATTATTAAATTATTAATTATTAAAATCCGACGCAAGAGAAAAAAAAAATAATGTTAATAGAAACTGCACAATAAAATAAAATAGTTTACTGTATATAAACAGAAATATATCAATAAAGGATAAAAAATAAACTAAAGTACGAAACAAAAATCGTCTAGAATGTTTTACTTATTAAACTAACATAAATCACATTCATTCAGGTTCACGAGTAAAACATTCAAATACAAAACAATTAAGGAGATATAACTAAAATCATTTTAGTAAAATAATAAGACAGCATAATACAAAAAATACAGAATGTTTACAATTTAACATAATCAGCTTTCATTAAGCTATATATCTTCAAAATTGTTATTTAAATAATCCTCAAAACAATAAAAAGCTTTTTGGACCATATAAGTTTTTAACTTTCCTAGAAATTGCTTTTTTATGCGGTTTGGCAAAACGTTGAAAAATTTAATAGCATAAAAGTTAGTGCCTGTTTGCGATTTGTTCAGTTTCATTCAATTTGGATAAACCATATATTTACCGCTTGTATTGTATGCATGTTTATCCTCGTGTGTACTAAAAACATTCATGTTGGTTATGATAAATTTTAAGCATTTGTATATATTTATTTATATATATATATATATATATATATATATATATATATATATATATATATATATATAGACAAGGTAGTGTGAGTATACGTAGCGTTATGAAAGATGATTTACAATAGTCTCTGTATTGTAAACCACCTAGTATTCTTCTGATTCTTCTTGTCGTAAGTTATATGACTTTGACATAATGCAAAATAAGCAATTCAAACGACTTTATTGCTGGCATTGTTTTTTAAATTTCTTATTAGAAATTTATTTAATGATAGTTTACTCGCTAAAGAATTGCCATGTTTTTTTCAGGTTAATTCTGAATTTATGTGTGTTTACTGTTATGGATTTTGATTTTGAGACTGAACAAAATTGATTTCACTTCCTTGAGTGGTAATGGTTGTGTCATCTGCAAACAGAATAATGTTGACGTTATCTATGTTATGAGGAAGGTCGTTAATATAGATGAGAAATAGTAAGAGCCCCAATACAGTTCTTTGTGAGACCACGCAAGTAATCTCAACTATATCTGAGACCTCATCATTAACACTGACTTGTTGCTTACGACTTTGTAAATACGATAAAATCTTTCTGCAGTGTGTATTTGTATTTGTTTCTTAAACTTAACAATTTTGGATCATTAGATTGAATACATGCTTTCTTGATAAAACAAAGCGCTTGTCTCATTTCTTTCAGATTATTATTAAACCACTGAATCTGAGGTTTGTTAGAAGCCGTTTTAAGTACTTTTTTTTGCAAATAATGTATTTAAACTGCTAACAAGAATATTAATAAACATTTCAGTCTTTACGGTTATTCGCAAATCATATTAAAAAAATAACTAATCAGCTTTGTCTACAAGCTTGAAATTTTTTTTTTCTAGATTCTGTTATAAATACATTGTAGTTACTTTATTTTTACACTCTGCAGGTTGATTACATTTAATAGATAAAACAAGATGATCGGATAAGCATGTATTTAAAGTGCTAATAATAATGTTTTCTGGTTACTAAACGCATTATCTATACAGTTTTCAAATCTAGTAGGGAATTTAAAGCTACTTTCACGCTTATGTCTACAAAGAAAGTATTTCAAAGTTGCCTTGTTGGGGTCAATGTCATTAAATTTTTCATTATTTCCTGCTAAAAATTTCATAATTTTTTTTTTTTTTTTTAGTTTAAATATTAGATTTTAATAAATTTTTGAATAATGACATTAAAGATGCTGATTTAGGATCAAAAAGTACAACTTTTTTAACCATAAACGCCAATATAGTTAACCAGTTGTTAGAGTGCAGGTTTTTCTAATTTAGAATAGAAAAGTTAAGGATTTAAGAGTAGAAAGGTTAAAACCATCTTATACTTTTTTTTCCTTGAAAAAATTTGATTACCCTGTGATATTGGATGTCGTTGGTCAAAAAAAAATTTTGGAATCTGCGGCAAAATTCCCAAATGTGATAGTCTTAACCTCCAGCATCAAATATTGGCCTTGCAGCAGAAATAAAACGACGTCAAATAAATAAATTTTACAAAAATGATTTAGTTAGCTATAAAAGTTTTTTGCATTACGTCAGCAATTAAAAAAAAAATTGTTTACACGCCGTTCTGATGAAAGCAACGTTAGCCAAAAGTGGTTCATTAATATTTAAGTTGTTAGGCAATTTTGAATCGATTTTAAATAGGGTTTAGAAAAAATAATGTAGTTTTTGATGCTTTATTTTAAGAAATGAGATACTTAAACCAATGTCCTAAATTTCGTATGTTGCTAATATGCTGTTTGTATGTGGATATAAGCACAAATGAATGCTTGACGTGATAATTAAAATTTAATAATATAAAACAATCTGAGTTTTTATTGTTTGGCTTGGTTTTAATCAATCTATGTTTAAGATGCTAATAAACTAAATTTAAATTCTTTTTTAGATTACACATATTAATGAAATTAACTATACAAGTCAATGTTTGGTTGATTAAATTGGTTTGTAAAACATTGTTCTACCAATTAACAACTCATATCATTTACTTCCAAAAATAATGCCAAGTCGTTGTTTATATGAAACTGGGTTTGTTAGGTTAGGACATGATTAATCAATAAAATCAAATTTCTGTCTTTTCCGCATTTCTTCATAGACTAACATTTCATAATATACTAATACTTACAATAACTGAGTTGTTTGTGCATCCTTTTTCCTAAAATTAACCGGCAACCAAACCATCTACAATAAAAATAGTTTGCTTTTTTTGATTTGTTTTTAATAATTTGTTACTTAACCTAACCTAACACAGGAGCCGCAGCTACTTCCGGTTTTTCATCCCATTTGTCAAAATCCATGCACTCATTATATGTTATAATGTTAATCGTAAATTACAGTTTTTTTTTAATTGACCAAACTCATGAAGATTAGATTTAACTTATAAAAGATTATTTCATATCAATATCATTGAAACTGCGTAACCCCATTAGACTAACTAAAGAGGATCAACTAAAGATGCTACAAGAACTGTTGTCATGTTACAATAAAATTAATTGGCCAAACAAACAATACTAGCAGAAGTCTTTAGAAAAGAGATTTTAAAGGTAGAAAGAAAAATTAAACTAGAAAAATCTGCTTGTCCAGATAGCATTTCAACAAAGATAGCAGCAACCCTAGCATAAAAAACACAATATTAGTAACAATCTGCTGACTAAAAAAATTTTTCATACAAATAAAAATTGGCTAATCAAACGCTATTTTAAAAGCCAAACAAAACTGCTATTGAAAATATGGCGTACAGACCACTGTGCCTAATCAAGACAAAAGGTAATCTTTTTGATCATATATTAAACAATCGGCTAACAAAATAAATGTCAAATTACGGTGAGGTTTTAAGAAACGCTTAATCATAGATATCATTAAAAGAATCAAAGTTGTGGCAAAAAAATAAATATGCCATCTTAGTGACGTTGAACGTAAAAAATGCTTTCAACTTGATCCCCTTTAAAGGCATTATCCTGGAAAACAGTCAAGTTGTAAAGATAATATGCGGTTACTTAAAAGATAGAAAAATCTAAAAAGAAAATAACTAGAAAATGTCCATGGCATGCGAGTTTCACAAGGTTTAGTTTTGAGACCGACCTTGTGGAGTATACAGGGTTTATTATGAAAGTAAAGCGCTTAGTTTTATTGTGACGCGACTATCCATCCCAGTCCGGTAAAAACAGATGAAAAATGTGGTAGAGGATCTGCTTTTCTAACTCATCCGGTCGCCAACTTGCTCTGACTGTCTTCTTGCATAAAAAGTGTTTTTAACTTTGTAACACGGCGCAATTTTGCGTTTTCAAAAACTTTTAGATTTGATTTAAAATGAGCCGGGCTTTTTTAATTCTGTCGTAACCAGAGACAAATCCTAGATGATTGAGTACGACCCAGAACCGAAAAAGCAAAGCAGCGCGTGGCACACAAAATTATCCCCACAAGAAAGCTCGAATGTGCAAGTTTTGCATCAAAACAATGCTCATTATGATGTCCGAGAAATCGTCTATTTTGAGTTTGCACCGCAAAGAGAAACTGTCAATTCAACATTATTATCTCAAGGTGCTCAAAAGATTAAAATTGCGCGCGTGAGGACTGACATCAAAGACACGGTGAAGCTTAACTATGACAATGCTCCCCCGTTAAACGGCCGTCATCGTAATTAAATTCCTGGCTCAAAGCAACACCTCGATGGTCTCCTGGCTTCCTTACAGTTTTGATTTGGCTCCGTGCAACTTTTTTTGTTTTTCCGACTGAAATAGAGCAGAAAGAAAAGCATTGGAAATCCGTGGAAAACATCTGAAAGCATGTTACACGGTTATTAAAAGAAATTTCTGTTGAGGATTTTTAGGGTGCCTTCCAGACGTAGCAGACACGCCTCCAAAAATGTATTGATATTAAAAGGGGAAAGTATTTTGAAGAATTTTAAGCGTTTGTACCAGTACAATCAATAAATCTATTTTTAATAAAAATTGCGCATTACTTTCATAATCGACTCTGTATACTACTACAATCTTTTAAACCTAAAATTGCCTGAAAAAGTTACAGTGATAAGCTACGCAGATGACTTGGCAATAGTAGTCAGCAAGCCAGACGGAGAGATGATCTAAGAAAATGCAAAATAGGCTATAGACTAAATAGGAATATAGCTTAAAAAAAATCTGCAATTGGAGCACAAGAAAACAGAATTTGTAATACTCACTAGTAAAAATACCCTAAAAGTGGAAGACAAAGTCGTAACAAGTCAATGCAGCATTAGGTATCTTCTAAATGTAGTCCTCGGAAGAAACGTAAATATGAGAGCGCACATTGTTAAAACCTTCAGAAAAACAGAAAAAGCGGTAACTGTGCTCAGTCTACTTGGGAGGTGCTGTAAATAGTAATAAACTCCATCAAGTTGTATGGTGCCGCTGTATGGTATGAGTTTGCCCAGAACAAAGTTAAACATAAAAAACTGCAGAAAAAAGTTACTGGTATAGGAGCGTTGCTAAATTCTGTGGGCCAACAATATACAAAAAAAAATTGCAAATAAAAGTTGAAAAGTAAAATGGAGTAAACCAAATAATACCGGCCAGTACTGCATAATGCTAACCAACAGGATAAAACTGGCTAACATGTAAACACAAAGAAGTACTACTTCACATTATAATTTCTTGCAGGCTGCTTTAATCTAAAAAAATTAACTTGGCTAACAAGAGCGCATGCGTCTACTGTGGGAAAATAAACAGGTTCCAGAAATTGGCAGTAATTGACAACATAATTAGTACTATGCTACAAAGTAAATAAACTAAAAGTTTGTAGAATCAATAACCAAAATAATATTAAGCAAGAAAAATAAAAACAAGCGGTGAGTAGAACCGCATCAAAAACAATAGCAGCACAGCCCAGATGTCAGTAAGGCAATGCCGCGAATTGATCCTCATAATCATGAATACATGTTAGTCAATAGACTTGGATTGAATTTGCCTTATATCAAGCATTGAAAAATATACAAGTTAATATTTTCAATCCTTTAAACATCAGCTATTATCCAAATAATACGTCTTTGTATACCAAAAACTCTTTTTGTGGCTTGAGAGTTTTTTTACATTAGAATGCTGTAACTTATGAGTGACTGAAACAAGCTATGCAATGTTAATAACAAAACGTTATGTTATTTGTTAACTTTTCACAATAATATCTACTATCAAAGTAAATTCTTAGACTGATCTAGGCATCTTGTGCTTATAACTAATTGTTTAGTTTTATTTAAATTTATGTCAAGTAAAATTTTGTAATTTTAGAAGTATTAATAAATAATATTATTTTTAACAAATAACATTTTAAATTAAGTACTTTTATAAGTTGATCATCTATTATATACTTGTTGAAGTACTCCTGTATTTGTAGCAAATAGTGCAACTCGATGATAAAAAAATTACGGCTATTGACAAATAATTGCAAAAATTTTACTTGGGAAAGATAGAAATAAAATTGACGACCTAAAATTTTTAAATGTTATAAGTTTTAAAATTAATATTTTCACCTCTTGTTAAAAGTTTTGCAAAAATCTACTATTAGTTTAAACATTGGTTTTTAATAAGTTTTTAAATAATAATATAAAATATACTGGTGGACGCCAATATAGTTAACCAGTTGAGTGCAGGTTTTTCTGACTTTTACAATCGTCGGTTAAACAAGGAATAGCGCTATTTATAGAATAATTAAAAATGCGCTTTTACAATCTCTTATAACTTATATCTAGTATTGTAACTAAGTAACGCTCACAACAAATTAGTGTATAAACAACGTATACGTCAATTTCTAAGTCAGTTCCAGAAACGGCCATCTTTGTGATAAGTATTTTTTTAGAAAATGCATAAACGTGTTACAGCTAAAGTAGGATTTGTTGCAAAAACTTTTGAACAGAAGAAAATTGATAATTGTCGAGCATTATTTCTTTGATGGACCTAATCATTAGGACCTTCAGGAGGTTCGTCTTTATTTCTAGTTCTAATTTGGGATTCATTAAATAGAGATTCTACTCGAGTGTGCGGGTGATTTAAATTTTACAATGGCTCCGATTACTTTAGGATTCCTAGCAATTTCATAAAACTTTATTTGTATGTTTTGAGGAGATTAAACCAGGAATAACTTATCCGGTGCTTGGAGCAGTAGTTTTTTCTAGTATAGTAACCAAGTAACGCGCACAACAAATTTGCGTATAAATGATTTATACGTCAGTTTATAAGTCATTATTGACGTTTCAATAGGTTATCTAGACTGTAAAAAGGGCAAAACTAATGCTATACCAGGTATATACATTTAGATAAATTTATTCCTGGCATAAGTTATCTGACAATTGTAAAAGCGGCCTTTAGAATAAAAAAATTAAAAATTTAAAAGTAGAAAGGGTAAAAACAACTTATACTTTTTTTACTTGTAAAAATCTAATCACTATGATTAAGCAAAAAGAAGAAATTTTTGAAACTGCATTTAAAAAACATTACCGTTATGTTATAATTAATTATATTAATTTATAATTTAAAACATATTTCCAGATTTTGATAAATTTAAAATCACTCACAACTGCTCTAAAAACAAAAAAATTAACTTGTTAGAAGCTCTTGAAATAAGTAAATCAAATAATAATCTTTCTATAAATTTGCTTAATAATCAAACCGACCTCTATAAATCTTCTTTGTTTAAAATAATTTAATCTTCTATCTTTTTTGCAAAATGTTTTTTGTCTTAATTATTTTTAAGCAAAAACCGCTATTCATTAATCCTTTTTCTACCTGCTTAATTTGTTTTTGTTTTGTTTTTGTATTATTGTATGTAATTCCTAATTATTTTAATCATAATAATTTCAATGTACTTCTCCATATTTTAGTGTAGTATGTAATTTTTTTTTATATTTATACTTGTTTGTATTACCGTTTGATGATAGCTTTATAATAGGTTGAAATATATTTATGATATAGTACATACTAAATATGTTTTATTTATCTTAAGAAATAAATAAAATGCAAAAAACCATAGAACTAAAAAAAAGTATTAAAAAAATACAGCAAACAATCTAGTCGGTTATACAAAGTTTAAATGTAATCATTGGGTTCATCGTTAAAACAACATGATTAAATTTTAAACTGTATGAAATTCTCGTAAAACATTTGCGCAATATATATCATATAAAATATGATAATCTACAGTTTAATAAAGTAATTTTTATTGTAAAACAAAAAGATATTTAATTAATTTATAGTTTTGCTTTTAACAAAAAAGTATTGCTTATTAATGTTGCCACATATACAAAATAATATTAATAGCTTTCAACAAACATAAATTTGTTTATAATAATTTACTTTTTTGTTGCTTATCTGTTTAATAAATAGAATACCATAAAATTTTATTCCGATTTTTCAGATCTTATCTAACATATAATGATTACACAATCTTACATAATTGTACCAAATTAGAATAAATAGTTTATGTATATACAAATTTTTGATTAGTAATTTTGACGGTCAAAGTTGCTTGAATAAGCACGTCCAATTTAGAGATAAAATGATAAAAATCGTACGCGATACCTAGAAGTGCGCAGACTAGCATCGCAACAACCGGTCTATGATATACATATTTCCAATAATTAGATTTTCAGCCAGTTTGATGCAAAGAGCGTTGCATTCATGCTCTCAGTGTCGTTTCATCAACCGTTCTGAATTCTACATCCAAACAGCGCAACAGGTTTTCATATAAAACGTAAGCTACATATTTTATATATTATAGTTTTATTTTATTTAACTATGTGAAGGGGTTAATGGATAAAATGTGTTTTTTTTACATTCATATTTTGCAATTTATTATCAATTAAATTAATGGAAAACTTAACAAAATAAAACTTATATAACAAGTGAGAGTTTAACATTTAAATAATCTACGTAATTTTTTATCGGTCAAATCAAACGTTTTTATCCACAAACATTTTTCAGCTTTTTTTGAACATATTTTAAAATTGCTATTAAAGTCATTTTTAGACAGTCAGGTTTAGTATGCCTATATATATAGTGTTTTTATGACATGAGTTTAATATATTTCAACGGATTATTGTATTTGCAACCAATTATAATTGTATTATATACCCGAGGTAATTTTTAAGGGTAAAATATTGTATATTTATATAATATTTGCTCTTGAACATTGAGGTGTTATAAGCTATTTATGGAATATAATACAAACATAATTGTCTCCCCAAAGCGATTAGTAATGAAGTAATCCGCTGAGATGATTTAAGGCCACATCGTAAAGACACTATATTTATGGGCATACTATACTTAGTTATTTAAAATTTAAAATGTTAATTTATCAATGCTGTAAAATGTGTTCAGAATGCGGCTTTTAACCACTATAAAAAAATGCCCGGCGCCTTCACATTTTATTTTAAAATTAAATACTTATTTTTTTATAATAATTTTCAATTTCTATATTTTAAAATGTAAATTTTAAAGCCTTTATTTTAATATTGTATTTAATTATAAAATAAATCAAATTATTAAAATAGTAGCGTAATAATAGTTTTCAATAATTTGTTTTACTAAACATTACGCTTATTTTAAATGAAATAGTATATTATATAATTAAAATTATTGCTTTAAAATTTGTTTGTAAAGGGTAAGTTTGAATTTATAAAATGTTTTGATATATATTATAATCTACAACTAAAAATCTCGGCTCTAGTAGATTTATTCTGATTAACACTACTATATAACAACTATTTTTTAAGTCTTATTGAATTGAACTGGCGTCAATAAGGTTTTTTCATTGCAGTTTAGTAAATTTTCATAGATTTTATGCTCTAAATATATATTTTTATGTAAATTGTTTTTCTGCAACTTTTAATAAGTTTTGTCTAACAAATGGATTTTTTAATCGTTCTTTTAAATGAATTTCTTGAAATACATTTTTTTAATTATTTAAATTTAACTTTTGATGAATCTTAGTAATGCAATAAATTGGTGTTTTGTACAATAAATTTGGTGTATATTTGGGGGGCAATTTAGGCAATTTTTTTTATACCAAATTTGACCTACAAAAAGTTCTGTGTGATTTAAAAAAAAAATTACGTAATAATTTTAAGTAAAATATATTTTATGCGTTATGGTTAATTCTTATAACAAACTATTGTTTGGGCAATTTTGTTATAAGTAAATAAATAAATTTTTTAAGCGTTGTAAAATCTTGGTTGTAATATATTGTAGTGTAATTTAAATCATTCTGACATTACGCGCTGTAGATACTCACAAGGCTTAGTATCTGGTCCACCAAAAACTTTCATATTAAATTTAATTATGGTTAAACGGACAATAATTTTTTTGTCAGAGCTAGGGCTTGAACCTACGACAAATTATGTTTCAAAATTAGAGTTAAACGTTTTACTCTTAAACCATATATATTAATAGACAAAAATTGTTTATTTCACACAATATTGATTATTTTTTAACCAATTAAATTGTTTATAATTTTAATTTCTTACTTTATTTTCATTAATATTTAAAAATTAAAAAATAAAATCAAAGCATTGCCTGGTTTACATATAAATTTATTCTATTAAGATAAATAATTATTTTAAAAAAATAATGCTATAAATAATGTATGAATTTAACAATTAACAAAGTATATTTTGTACAGGGTTGGGTAAATGTATGAGAACACCCAATTTCTGACTGTTTTTTTTTAAATATCTTTTCTTTTATACTATATAGTGACTTTTTTAAATTTTCAATGCATGCCCTGTTTTGCGTGATATAACGTCTACATTTGTTTTTTTTTTTAAACAAAACAACAAGTATTTTTTTTTATTTTTAGAAAAAAAAAATTATTAACAATTATATTAATGTAGGTACTATGGATTTACGACTTACAGTTTTTGAAATATTTAATAAAATAGTGAAACAAAATGTAGTACGTTTTAAATGTTTATAGTAATAATAAAAATCATATTTAGTTGTAGTTGACTTTTTGTTTCAAATATTCATTTATTGTTACGTTTTTTTAATTGTATTGAGAATAACAGAAACATAATCTACTACATTTTGTTTCATTATTTTATTGAGTATTCCAAAAAAAGTAAGTTTTATAAAATCATTTCAAACGGACCAGAGTTGGGAGGGGGGGGGGTGCAATGAACTTAGGTATTTTTTAGTTCCTATAACTTATTAGTAGTACTTTGATCGGTAAGAAACCCTAAATAAAAAAATTCACCATTTTTTTTAGTTTTTTTGTCGTTTTTTAACTTAAGGGGGGAGAATAGTTGCGCTATTATAAGGAATCACAGCATCCAACTTAGCAAGAAAACGCCCGAATATAATTGAATAAAATTTTCACGCAATGTAGAAGAAAATCCAATCTGTGTTTTCAAGTTTGTAGAAATTTGATGCAATGAGTCGTTTTTTTGCAATTAATTTTTAAAAAGTGACGTTTTTAATCAGTTTTTTATTAAATTTTTACTCTTTAAATGTAACTTTAAATCTTTAACCAAAAACATGAAGACATAGAATATTGTATGTAGTTCAACATATAAAAAGAATGATGACTAAAATATTATCGTTTGGATATTGAGTTGGTTGGCGTTTTGTCCTATACGAACTAATTTTAATTTAAAAACGGCGCTGTACGTGTCAATATTTTTTCTAGAAAAAAAGGTTCATTTGTAGATGAGATAGAATTTAATATTTTTTATAAAAATACTACTGGTGGCACCACAACAGAACGGGGCGACTAACCCGGCAAATCTAACTAAAAATAAAAAATTTACTAATAAAATCAATCAGATATTTTCCGTAAAATCTAAATCTGGCGCCATTTCAAGTTTATATCTTGTCTATAAGCCGCAAAAGCTATAAAACCATATTTTTGTTCTGGGCTGGGCAAAAAGGAACATTTTTTAATTTTTTTTTAACCTCTAAAGTTGACGTATTTTGATGTAAATTAATTGGAAAATATAAATTTGTTTTGAGTATTTGGATTTTAAAGGTCTAAAACTCGAAAAACCTGCAAAGTAGGCCTATTCTTCAACATAAACTCTTGCAAATGCACGTTTAGCCGCGCTCAGAGGAACAATACACCAAATATTATCAAAAATTTGAATTCTGGAGACAATTTTACATAAAAAATAGTCAGTGATGTACTCATCGTCTATAGAAAAGTCCTTCTAGAAAGAAAAGTTTACAAAAATTTCAGGCAAAAAATGTGTTAAAAATTAATTACTTTTTTATATTCACAAAAAATAATATAAACATATTAGGGTGTGGTTTAAACCTCTTGTTAGACAAATTTTGATAAGCTCCAGGCAAATTTATGTATGAATGCCAAAAATAATAATATTCTCAAATTTTAGCACCGATAGATCGAGTCTAAATTTGTTTCGCAAGCGCAAAAACTATTAAACAAAGAGTAAAATGGCCCAAAATTGGTTCAAGCAACAAAACATGTCTTTGTTACACTACTGAAATAAGCTTAAAAAATAGAATCCAAAAAACCTTTTCAAATTATGTTTTAAGTAAATGATGAACAAGTTTTTTTTTTCTAGATGGGTTTTTCTACGCCAGTTAAAGCACAACACTTACTATTTTTTATTTAGAATTGTTTGCAAAACTCAGTTTTATAATAATATTTGGTGTATAGTTTTTCTCAAATCTGCTAAATGTGTATTTGTTAAAGTTTATGATGAAAAATAGGCTTATTTTTGCAGTTTTTTCAAGTTTTAGACCTTTAAAACTCAAATACACAAAACAAATTTATATTTTCTAATTAATTTACATCGAAATACGTCAACTTAGGCGGTTAAAAAAAAACTAAAAATGCTCCTTTTTGCTCAGCCCACTGAGATCAAAAACATGGTTTTATGGCTTTTGCGGCTTATAGACAAACAGCTTTAAAATGGCGCCAGATTTGGATTATACGGAAAATTTTTTATTGATTTTATTAGTAAAGCTTTTTTTTAAGTTTTGAAACAAAAAATGCGATTAAGTTAAAAAACGACAAAAAAACTAAAACTAACTAAAAATGTAGAATTTTTTTTATAGGTTTCATTCCCTCATAAACCAATCAAAGGACTACTAATAAGTTATAGAAACTGAAAAAAAATACTCTGCTCTGGTCCCTTTGAAATGAAATTGTTCATATGTATTATTGTAGTTGTTAAAAAAAATTATTTAAAAAAAAAAAAAAAATACAAAGTGTTTCATTTAAAAAAATTGATTGCTTTAAATTAATTGAATATTAGTTATTACTCAAATAATTACTTTAAATATGCAATGATTATTGATTAGCATGTTTAGAAAATTAAATCATTTTGTAACTGTAACAATTTATAATAGTTTGATATTACAATTTAAATTTATTTATTTATTTACGCTCAAAATTATTTATGTTAAATCATACAATAAAGACAGAAAGACAAACAATAGTGAATAAAATCAAAATATAAATTTATATTTGTTCTTATAAAAGTTATCTAATAATTTATTTAATTAGTAGCAAAATTAATTAAAAAAACACAATTATATGCAATGCATGATTGCATAAAGTTATACGGCTTGATTTAAAATTCAATTTTTATTATACCTGTAACAACAATATCTGTCTGCTGGCTATTCTTACGTTGTACGTCATACGCTTGCTTTGTATTAGCTTCGCCTCTTGACTAGCACACTCCGGATATACTATAATATAAATATAAAAGCGTTCTATACACAGGAAGCCGTACTCTCTTGACGTTCTTGGATAGTATAACGTCGTATTTTTATTATTATTAATATTGTTATATTAAAACTTTAATATTGTTTTTCACTACTTTATATTGATCTTGATAGTATGGATATTAGGTCGATTTAACTAAATAAGTTTGCTGTAATCTGCGGGCATATTTCAAAAAATAACAACATTAAAAAATTACTAAAAAATATATTAAAATTAACAAAACATAATAAGCTTAAATAATTGACAATCAATTGTAAATCAACCCATTGTTGCAGACGCATGCAAACGCGGAATTTAAAACAAAGTTAAGATATTAATAATTTAAAAAGAATTAAAAAAATGGGATACGGATATAGTAACATGTTTCTTCTTAATTAGAAGGTAGCAACAAAAGTTAAAAAACTGACATAAATCTCGATTCTTTCTATTGCTTTTCCTTGATTTAGAAATACTAAATTCTTGTTTTGGTATAACTTTTAGTTGATACTATTTGTTGAAGTAAATTTGGTTGTATTGAATTGTGTTCATTAGATTTGATTAAGTTTAAGGTTTTTGTACTTTTACTAGGAGACGTTTTCTTTTAGAGTCAATAGATCATAATTTCTTCATTCCAAGTTGTATTGCAATTACTGCTGATTTGGATCAGAGTTGTTCCATTAACTTGTCAAAGTTTTCTTTTTTATTGCATGTGTTAGTCAACATTTTTTTCTTTGAAGTTAAGTAAATCCATTTGTTATCAGATGTTTTTTTTTATTTTGTATGTTTTGGAGAATTTCATGGATAGGGTTTTCCAATAAGAGGTTTCATTTTGATATTAAAAAAAAACGGGTATTTTTTAAGAAAAATCAATAAATGTTTATTTTATTGTAAAGATGAAGGAATGCCATTAACATTTCAAAACAATATCAGTCAAATGGCCGCCACGGTTACTGTTGCATAACCACATTCTTCTCATAAAAGTTTTCCGCACATTTGCGGCTGTATGTTTTCGATAACTTTACAAATTCTGCCTTTAAGGTCTTGAATCAATTGTGGAGCATTGGCATAGACCTTATCTTTTACGTGGTCCCAAAGAAAAAAGTCTAAAGGTGTTAAATCACAAGATCTCGGTGGTCAATTGTAATCACCTCTTCGAGAAATAACACGGTCAAAAAACTTTTCTTGCAAAATTGCGATTGTTTTGTTGTTTGTGTGTCCACATCAATATCTTACAATTCCGGCCATAAAAAATTATTAATCATAACTTGGTAGCACCATCCATTCACCGTAATAGTTGCACCAGCTTTATTTTTGAAAAAGTAGGGTCCAATCACATCGCCAGCCCAAAAACCGCACCAAACAGTAACACGTTGAGAATGCAAAGATTTTTTAACAATCATTTTTGAATTTTTTGAGCCCCAAATGCGACAATTCTGCTTATTAACGTAGCCTCCGAGGTGAAAATAAGCCTCAGCACTAAAGATGA
The DNA here is from genome assembly GCA_963932245.1 of Tachinus rufipes. Classification (NCBI taxonomy): domain Eukaryota; kingdom Metazoa; phylum Arthropoda; class Insecta; order Coleoptera; family Staphylinidae; genus Tachinus; species Tachinus rufipes. Next base: position 62,098,531 of record OZ010749.1, read on the forward strand.
TAAAATTTTAAATTATTTTGATAAATTTGAAGGACCCAATCAGCAAAGATACGACGTTTATGGTGATCGATTGGCTTGAGTTTTTGTTTTAACTAAATTTTAAAAACTTTAAGACTTAAGTCTTTGTGCAAAATGCAGTGTAGTGTTGTTTGTGAAATGTTTAATTCCAAAAATTGACGAGGAATCAACAAACCTGGGTTTTCTTCAACACTACCAGCTACATCAGCAATATTCTCATGTGTTCTTGAGCAATGCACGTAGTTTCAATTGTTCACATTGAAAACTTGTCCCAACAGCTCAAATTTTTAAAACAGATTTACTATTGCCGAGAAGGTGCTTTACGACGATCAAAAAATGTTTTAATTTTGCAAACTGTAACAGAAAAGTTTTCACCATTTTTGTAGTAAATTTTAATAATTTTAATGCGTTGTTGAAGCGTGTATCGTTCCATTTTTAATAATGGCGTAGTTTTTACTTGTCAAATGTCAAAAGATAATAGCTTCAAAATTGACAGATGGCCAAATAGGCTATTCAAAATGAAATTTTTTATTGGAAAAACTTTTTTATTTTTTTTATATTTATATTTAATTAGTTTTTACGCCTTTGTCTTTGTGTTAGATAGTTTAATTCCTCTTTTAGAAATTCACATTTTTTTAGACTTTTTTAACATTTGCATATTTTAGACATTGAAGAACTTTATTGAGTTTTATAATATGTTTTTGTAAAAAGCTAGATTATATAATGGTGTTATCTAAAAAAACAAGGCACGTATCTTCTTGTAATTTTTAAAAGATATTGTCCATCAATCGTTAAAAGTTTGATGAAGCATTTGTAAGCCCAAAAAACATACGCTTAAATTCATAATGTCTTTTTCTATAGTGAATGCTGTTTTTGTTGCATTTTTTAGTTTTATTTTTGCTTAATGATACCCGTTAGCCAACTCTAAAGATGTAAAATATTGTCTTTATTTTTATTTAGATGTTGGTAATCAGTAATCAAGTTTTTCTTTATTCTTCTTGCGGTCGTTACAATATACACAGGTAGAGACCATGGTAATAATTATGTATTGTGTCATTCATATATTTGTTTCTTTATTTTGCTCCTCATTTCTAAAAGTTGATGGTAGATGCAAACATAAAATGGTTTATTATTCTTCATGTTTAGGGAATGTTTTATTTTTTGTGTAGGTAAACGTCAAATGTTTTTGAATTTTAATAACAAAAATTCTAAATAAAGCTTTTTTTTTCTAAATTTAAAAATTATGTTTTAAAATATTTTCTACTTCTTGGTTATATGGTTTTTTATATTTATAAGTTATTTTTGAAATGAAAATCATTTTATTTAACAAACTATTTATTTTTATTAGTGTTTTTTAATATTTATTTTGACTAAAGCAGCAAGGGATAATATAACTTAATTATTTACAAGTTTTACTGTTATTCAGGCTGACCGGACATACTCTTTTTTAGTAACATATACTCTTTTGAAAATTGAAAGATTACTTTATTCAAAATAATAAAAAATATATTTTTTTATAAAATGAGTACTAATAATTCTAATTGTTTCAAGACCACCAATTTTACTGCAAAATTGTTAATTCGACTTTTAAATTTGGATTTATAATTTTTTAAATTGTAAATTAAAAAATTTGTGTTTGGTCAAATTTGCCAAACTGTTAATTCAACGTTGAATAGTGTAAACGCAGCATTCAAAAATAAAAATCCGGCCATCAAATTGTTAAATTCTACTGCTAACGCGTTCAAATTATAAATACTGCAAATTTAATTTTTAAAACTGTAAATACGGCCTTACAAGTGTTAAACTTTACTGTCAATAAATTATAAATCCGGCCTTTAAACTGTTAATCTAGTTTTATAAAATATAAATGCGGCCATTAAAATGTAATTCAGGCTACAAACGTGTTATATATTACTGGCAAAGTGATAATTCGGTCTCCAAGGTAAAAATCCAGCATTTTCTAAACTTGATTTTTAAAACTAGAAATTATTTAAATTCTAAAATAGTTGGTTATAATAAAAAAACTGACAGTACGCTAATTTATTATTAAAGAAAAAGTATTTGTAGCTTTAAAAGTGTAAAATTTCACTGTCTAACTCTGTATCCGGTTTCTAAATTAACAATCCGGTTTTTGAAATTGTAAATCAAATTTTTAAAACTAAAAAATTTACTGTTAAACTAATAATGCAATTTTCAAATTATAAATCCGGCCGTTAAAACTATAAATCCGTCTTTGAAAGTGTAAATCCGGTTTATAAAGTGTTAAATGTATTTGGTAAACAGTAAATTTGGCTTTTAAATTGTAAAACCGCTAACTAATATGTTAAACTATACTGATAAACTGTTAATCCGACTTTTAAACTATAAAACTGGTTTTTAAAGTATTCGGCTATTAAAAGTATAAATGAAGTCTTCAAAACCATAAGCCTAATCTACTGGTAACCTGTTAATCCGGCCTCTATAAACTATTGTGTCTAGTTATTTATAGTCTCAATAGTTAAATAGTTTTTTGTTTGTTTTTGTGGAGTAAGTTTGTTCCAATTGACTATTTGTTAATGTTAATTAGGATTGTAAAAGTGTACACAGTTTTGTCATTTTTCTTTAATTCTAATATTAAAATTTAAACATTTCTCAAATTTGATTCATATAAAGTCAAAAATAACAAAATCCGGTCATAAAATGTTAAAATGTTTTCAAAAAGAATCTGGACAAAAACGGTTAGAAATGTAAAATTCTATTTATGAAATGTTAAAAATAATAAAATTTTGTCTTTAAACATTAAAATATTGTCAGAAAGCAACAAAATCTGTTAAAAAGTGTAAAATTCTATTCAGTAAATTTCAACAAAAAATTAGCCTTTAAACATGAAAATATTGTTAGAAAGTAACATAATCCGGTCATAAACTTTTAATAGATGCAAGATTCTATTACTAAAAAGTTAAAAATAACAAAATATTTTTCTAAAAACGGCAATAAATTATTGAAAAAAGCAAATACAAAGTTCTACTTATAAAATGTTAAAAATAGCAAAACCTGTTAAAAAATACAAAATTTTATTTAAAAAAAAACAAAATCAACATATAGTATCAAAATATTGTCAGAAAGATTTAAAATCCGGCCCTTAACTGTTAAAATATTTAAAAATTTATTCATAAAATGTCAAAAATAGCATAATTTGGCCTTAAATCGTCGTTAAGTGCATTTTTTTTAAATGCTAAATTTGGCCAAAAAGTATGAACTTATTTAAAAAAAAAATCAAAATCTGTTATACAAAATTTTGGTAATGGAATGTCAAAAATATCAAAATTTGCTATAAACTGTTAAAAAAGCAATTTTTTTTCGTAAAATAACGTAATTATAGATACGTGGACGATATAATTGCATGTTTTAGCGGAACATCACGTCAACTTGATCAATTCTTAAATAAAATTAATGACATTCATCCTAAAATTAAATTTACAATAGAAACAGAGCAAAATAATCAAATTAATTTCTTAGACTTAACCTTAATTCACAAGAATAGTAAAATTGAATTCAATATATTTAGAAAACCAACCAGCGTCAATACTACAATTCCTTTTAAATCCAATCATCCCATGTCACATAAGCTAGCAGCTTATCATTCTATGGCACAAAGAGCAGTTTCAATTCCATTATCAAATCATTATCGTAATTTAGAACTAAATAAAATTATATCTATAGGAAATATGAATGGTTTTCCAGTCAATATTATTCAAAATTTAATTAATAATAAATTGTATCAAAATACAATTTCTCACATTTATCCAAAAGTTTCAAATTTAAACAAAGAGTCATTTACAACATTAACTTATTTTGGAAAAACCACAGAGAACATAGCGCACATCCTTCGAAAACAAAATCAACAAATTGCTTTTAGACCAAGTTGTAAATTATCAAATATATTATTTAATGCTAAAGATAAAATTAATCCCTTAAGGAAATCGGGTGTTTATGAAATTTCATGTTCCGAATGCAATAGTGTTTATGTTGGGCAGACTGGCAGAAGTTTTGAAACACGATATACAGAACATTTTAAAGCGTTTAGACTTAATCATGACACAAGCTCATTTGCAAATCATATTATAAATTCGAATCACACTTTTCCTGAAATTAATCAAATCAAAATATTACATACCTGTACAAAAGGCACTAAGCTTAATCTGTTAGAAGCCGCCGAAATTCACATAAAACAATGTAATCCTCTTGTTAATCTTCTCAATGAGCAAAAGGACTTACCACAATATAAATCACCTCTTTTCAAATCCCTCTAGACCACTAGTAATACGATTTATTTTTCCCTCACTTCAATTTTTATAATAATTTTTTTGTATAAATGTATTTCTTTGTTAGTTTGTTTTCACTTGATAATGGCCTTCAAAAGTCGAAACTCGAGTCGTGAACTTTTGTTAATATTAATATATATTCTTTAGAATATAGATTATATCAATAAAATATTTGTGGTAAAAAACGTAGACAGTGTTTTATTTTATTATTAATAATAGCAAACTTAACTATGAAGTATCAAAACATTTCAAAAAAGAACTTTAATCTGCTGAGAAATCTATTTATAAAATGTTAAAATATCAAATAATGATCAAAAAGCACCAAAAATACAATTTTTTTTATGAATTGTCAAAGATAGCAAAACAATAATCAAAAGGCACAAAAATCTATTTATAAAATGTAAAAAATAGAAAAATCCGGTCAGATGCTGTTAAAAAGAGCAAAATGCTTTTCATAAGATGTTAAAAATAGTAATACATTGGCCAGCAAAATTAACTACCACTACTATATTTTGAAAAATATTTTTTAGTTATAATATTGATCAAATATTTTTATGTCTTAAGTATATTCTTATTCTAACTTAATAAGGGTATTAACAAAAAATAAAATTCCAAAAGAAGATTAAAAAAACAAATTAACTTTAGTTAAAAATAATTAATAACTGGTATTTCCTTCTCTATTTTGAATAACAGCACGGCAGCGTTTATTCATGCTTAAAATTAAAGGCCTTAACTCGTTTTCATTCAAATTATTCTATATTTGGACAATATCTCCAGTAAACCAATTCACAGTGTTAGAAGGGTTAGGAAGTTATTGAAAACGGCGGTAGATCATGTCTGAAACATTCTCAATTGGGTTAAGATTAAAACTGTTTGCTGGCCAATCTATAGTTTCAATTCCAACCTTATTAAAATAATTTTGCACAATCTGACAGCATAAAACAAAAAATTCTCGCCAATGAAAGTGCCAAATGGTATCACATGTTTTTGCAGAATCTCCCTTATGTACCTGTCTGCTGTTAAACTTCCATTATTAATAACCACTAAGTCAGTACGTGCAGTTAAAGAATTTTCTCTCCAAAACATAACTGACCCTCCACCAAATAATCTAGTGTTTTGGAAGTTACATTAGGCATATCTTTCATTTGATCTTTGATCAACTTTCATACGTCTATCTGAGTTGTAGAGACAAATTCTGCTTTCATCTGACTAAAGAACTCTTTCGCAATCTTTATTAATGTAAATGTACCAAACTATTTTAATTTTCGTGAATCAACTTTAATTGAAATGAGAGACACAATCAAACTTCTGAAAAAAAGTAAATGTTTTGATTGTTATAGTATCACTGCTGATATGATACAGCAAGTGTCACATTTTTTAATAATTCCACTTACTAAACTGTTCAATGAATGTATTATTAGTCAAACGTTTCCCGACGCTTTAAAACTAGCTGATGTAAAACCTATTTACAAAAAGGACGACATTAATGACCCTTCAAATTATAGACCTATCAGTCTGCTACCAATTGTTTCCAAAATTTTCGAAATTTTATTAAAGAATCAATTAGTTGATTTTTTTGAATCAGAACATTTATTTTCTGATAGCCAGTTTGGATTTCAAAAAGGAATGTCTACAACACAAGCTGTACTAAACTTTGTGAGCAACACAATTGATTGTTTTGAAAATAGTGAATATTCAGTAACTTCTTTTATCGACTTAACCAAGGCATTTGATTGTGTTGATCACGAGATTTTATATATGTATAATATTAAGCCAGAAAGCTGTCGTTTGTTGTCGTCTTACTAACATAATAGGAAACAGCGTGTTTACCACAATGAAACACATTCGGAGTTTGGTTGTCTAACTACAGGTGTACCACAAGGTTCAGTGCTGTTCCTTATCTATATCAATGATCTTTTAACTGTAAACTCTTAGAAATCCATTACTCTTACGTTTTCGTTACGAAATCATCAGGAAACTAGTACCAATACAAAGATATTAGGTCTGCATATTGATCCAGATCTGAAATGGTCAATGCATGGAGATGCACTAGCAAAGAAATTATGCAGCAATATTTTCTTATTAAGAAATTTAAGCGGTACTGTTTCTGTCTTTGTCTTAAAAACGGCCTACATTGCTCTCTGTCAATCACATCTAACGTACGGCTTATTGATATGGGGACATTCTTATATTCGTAACAGGATGTAGGATACAAAGAAGAGCCATCAGGGTAATATCAGGCCTTGGTTATAGGGATGATTGTTTGAATCAATTTCGTGTATTAAAGTTAATGACATTTCCGTGTTTGTATATATATGAATGTATAAAATATATGCAAAGCAACCTCAATAAATTCCAACTTTATGAAAACAATCATTCTCATAACACTAGAAATAAAGTTGATATTTATCCAAACCAGCTAAGATTGTCAAAATCACAAATGGGATCTAATTACCACTGCGTTAAGTTTAACAACTTAATTCCAAACCATGCTAGAAATCTTCCTAAGAAAGCTTTCTTGAACTATATGAAAGACTATCTAATAAAGAGGGCTTTTTATTCAATTGATGATTTTGTTGGCAGTACTTTTAATTAAATTTATTTGTTTTGTCTTACTTTGTATTGTATCTTTACTGTATTTTTTATATTTTTATTGTACTTTTATTTTTGTAACATATTTTTCTTACTTAAATATTTTTTTTGTATATTCTATTTGTTAATGCAAACCAAGTGACCTGACTTGTGTAATACTTTTTGTAGTTGGCACTAATAAATTATTATTATTATTATTATTAGCCCAATTGATGTGTACTCTAGCAAAATTTAACCTTGCTCTACAATGCTCTGGGGTCAAAGTTGGTCTTCGCGCTAGAATTCTTGGTAACAGATCAGATTCAGCTGGGCGTCGACAAACAGTATCAGTTGAAATTCTGAGTTCATCTGCTTCTTGTAGCTGTGTCTGCTGCAATCTTCCTGTTACAAACCGTTGTCTTAAAGCAGAGACTCTTAATAAAAGGTCTTAAACTTGCGTAGTTATGCGATATCTGCCTTGAGCAAGTCTTCTTAAGTGCTGAACTGTCTCTCTATAACGTTCGATCATACGGGAAACGGATGTATGCGATACACCAAATCTCTGTCCAATTCTTTAAAAACTCCATCCCACTTCTAGTCAAATGACTGCCTGAACACACTCTTTGGCGGTCAAATTTCTAGATTGGCGTTCCATAATAACACTTTACTTAAATTTACAGTGCAAATGATAAATTGTAACAACAAAACCTAGAGGTATGTTAATTCAACTTTTATCTGAACTCTAACAAAATAAAGATGAGATAAACAGACTTTGATCAAAAAAACCAACTGTATAAAATTAGAATGTGTGTACTATTACAGTTTAAAATAAAAATTAATATTTTCATTTTTATATGAATTTCTAAAAATAATTCGGAATAATTTAGTAGTGCGTTAATTTGGCTGGCCAGTGTATTTGGCAAAAGTATCAAAATATTAACAGAAAAAAAAATCAAAAATCGGAAATATCTAAACATATATTTAGGGGTACAACCCCCAAAGAGTGTGTGTGTTTGACAATTTGGACAAAAAAAAAGTAACTACCCTATTAATAAAATTTTAATATAATCTCAAAAATCCAGCCGTTAAGAACAAAATCTGGCTTAAGAAAGATAAAGTTTAGACATTAAGTAAATGAATCTGGCCAAACACTATAATAATTTACTTTATATTGGCAAAATATAAACATAATTTCAAAAGTCTAGCCATAACATACAGTTTGTTGCCTAAAAAAATTAAAATCCTTTCATAAAGTATTCAAATCCGGCAAAAAATAAAAATTAAATTAGCAAAATTTGGTCATTCTTTTAAAAATCTAACAATACATTACAAAACAATAGTAATCAAAATAAAACTGGTAAAATACAAACATAATAATAAATTTTTGCAATAAAATATTAAAATATTGTCAAAAATTACTAAAATAGATTAAATATTGAGAAGTTCAAAATTCTACTCATGAAATATCAAAAATTGGGATATAAATTAAAAAGTGTAAGATTCTATTCTTGAAATGTCAAAAAAGCAAAATCCGGCTATAAGTTGTTAAAAATAATGTTTCTTCATATAAGATGAAAACTATTAATCCGATCAAAATACTGTCAAATTAAAATTTTACCATCATGGGTTAAAAAGTGTAAAATTCTACTTATAAACTATCAAAAAGCAAAATTCAGCTTTGAGTTATCAAAAAATTGTTGAAAAGCAGCAAAATTGGGTCATAAACTGTCCAAAAAGTGCAAGATTCTATATATGAAAGAAGAAAACAGCAAATTCCGGCTATAAAATGTTAAAACGTTCAAGATTCTATTTTTAAAAACTAAAAAATTACAAAATCTTGCCATAAAGTATCAAAGTATTGTCAGAAAGCACCAAAATCCGGTCATATACAATTGGAAAGTGCAAAACTCTAATTTTAATTATAAAACAAATTATCAAAAGTGCAAAATTTATTAAAAAAAAAAGTTGCAAAATCCAGCTATAAAATATTAAAATATTGTTTGAAAAAAGTATAAATGTTTTTTCAGAAAGTACCAAATATCACTGTTCAAAAATGGCAAAATTCTGTCATAAAATATTAAAATATTTTCAAAAAGATTCAAAATCTGCCAAAAAACGGTTTAAAAGTGCAAAACAGTTGGTCATTTTTCATTGATTAAGTTTTGACAGCTTCTATTTAAGATTTGGTAATTTTTGACATGTTAGATTAAAGAAATTATTTTTAACAAATAATATACTTGTTAAAGTACTCGTGTAGCCGTTGCAAACAGTGCAACTCGGTGGTAAAAAAATTACGGCTATTGACGTTTTTTTGAAAAATTGCAAACATTTTATTTGGGAAAGATAGAAACAAAATTGACAACCTAAAATTTTTAAATGCCACAAATTTTAAAATTATTTTGTCAACTTTCTGCTAAAAATCTATTGTGTTAGATCTGGCAATTTTTTTAGTTTAAACATTGGATTTTAATAAATTTTTAAAAAATGACATAAAAGATGCTGGTTTAGGATTCTGCTATTTGTATCGTATTTGGAAAAAGTTGTATGTCATCTAAACGAGTGTAATAAAAAAAATTAACTTTAGACGTTCGGATTACTGTAAAAGTATCTATTTGCCCTTTAATAGCTTTTATAACGTTTATACAAATAAACATGTTATAATAATTTAAAAAATTAAAGCAGTTATGTATATTTTCAATTCTTTTTAAACGCCATAATTATATTTCAATAAATTATAAATTTCCTCATTAATTAAAGATTTTGAACATTAAAGCAATTGTGGATCTAATTTTATATTGTATGTGATTGTCCGTGTGTTATGTTTCGTCGTTTGCTTTGCAAACTATAATAAAATTTAGAACAGGGTTTAATTGTTTCGTTTCTAAATTTCTGTATTTTTGTGATCAATCAACTGCAATTGCTAATTGTTTATCTTTATAATATTCAGAACTATAAAAATTCTATTAAAGTTTGTTAGAATATTAGTCAGAATTTTCATCAGGTATTGTAATTAATACCAGTCCATGTGTGGGTGCAAATCTCTAGAATGTGTTACGCAGCATCATCTATTGTAGCGCTTACTTTACTTGCATTATTGGCATTGGTGGCTGGTAATTTGTTGGTAATGGCATTGTGATCAAACTTTGCGACGGCATAAATGTTTGTCTCAAAATTTAAGGTTTTTCAATTTCATTGACAAATCTTTTTGCATTTTTGATATTATTAGGGTTTTTTAGTTTTACTTTGAGTTTTATGCAATTGTAAATTATGCCAAGTCTAAATAAGAATGTACACAATGCGATTGCATTATATTGCGTAATTTTTAATTGACGTATGCCTACATTATTTTCTTCCAAATTAATTTTTGACTACAAAGTATAAAAAATGGCTTTAATTTGCAGCACATTTTTTAAAACTATTTTTTTTAACAAAACTATGAATTAAAATGTAATATATATGGCCATGTCTGAGTCAAGTGTACGGAACAAAAATTTGATTTTGCTCAAACTACTAAAAATGTCTTTTTCTACATGAGTCCTTGTGAATTTTTAAAAAAAATTTCAATAAGCCATTTTCAAGTAATAACCAATCAAAATTTGAAAAAAATTGATATTTTGCATTTTTACATTTTTGATCGTTTGTAACTTTTGAATTTTGACAAAAAAATCAATTATAAACTTTTTTTTTCAAAATTTTTTAAATAATTATTTTCTATAGTCAAAAATTTGTTTCCTTAAAATTTGAAAATTTTGCAGAACAGTTTTTCTTAAAAAAAGATGACGGGTATTATTTTTTTCTCAAATATGGATAAAAAGGTGCTTTTTTTTATATGTACAAATGATACCCTGATAATTTTCGATTTCTCAGCCCAGGCAATAGGTACCAATACGTACCCGGCGGCAAATGATTTGTTATTTTATGTACTTTAATCTGAAAATTTTGCGTATTGAGGTATCTTGTAGATACATTAATATATATATATATATATATATACTGCTCCAATTGTAAACACATTTTATAAAATTTTACCTGACTTCAAAGCGGTGCCACATTGCAAAATCACAATATCGACACCAATTTGCTAATAAGACGTAACGCACAAAAGTAAAATATTACAGGAGACACAAAAAACTGATTATTTCAGAACTGGCGGGATATATTATTGTAAATTTTTTTTAACAACTTTTGTGCAATGTTAGATGCTATTTACATAACAGAACTTGGTATTTTGAAATAATATAATGGTGATACGTTGGTTACGACTTATTGCCATATTAGTGGTGGGTTGGATACGATTCATTTGAACACTTACGTAATTCTGTAAAGTCCTAACCAACATTTGGCCATTGACACCAACTCGCTAATAGGACGTAACCCACAAAAATAAAATTTTACAGGAGACACTAAAAATTGATTATTTCAGAACTGGATGGATGAAGCAAAATATAATAATAAAGCGAAATAAATATTTAGGACTATTTATTAAAATTACTAGGTTCAAATAAATAAAAACATATAAATAATATAATATATTATGTTATAAGGAGGATCTTTGTGGTTTTTTTTTCCTATTATTCTCTGTCTTTGCTTTCAGTATTATATCTCGTAGTTTTAACTTTCTTATTTTTCTTGAGTTTCTTTTTTGTATTTTCAGTGCTTTTGGTAGTCTTTTTGGCATTTTTATTTGGTTTTTCTATCTTATTCTCAGTACTCTTGCCGATGATATTGGCAGTTGTCTGACTACGTTTTTTTTTATCATAATAGCTTATGGAATCGTAAAAATAGTGAGTATCTTTGGGTAAGACTTTTTTAAGATCCTGGAGATGCTGCCACTTCGTTTTCGGTATATTTAATCTTTCTGTATAGAGTGGTTTAGGAATATAATTCATGTCAATTATTTTTTGCCTCTGCGGCAAGGTATGATATTCATCCAAATATTTAACTTTATACACAATTGAACCATCTGGTTCATATTTTAGGCATTTGAGATTGTAGACTTTTAGATTATTTTTATTTTTTCCTGGTCTAATTGTGGAACACCTCATGACATTTTGATCGTCGTAATTAATAAAGTCAGTATGATCCATGTATTCCACATCCATGGGTTTAGGAATCTTTCTAGCATCTTTTACTATGCTTATATAATCTGTAGGCAGATAAATATCTCTTCCTTTCAAACGTCTTTCAATAAGACTATAAGAAGAGTCACACTCCATTTGAGTGTGACCCTTCTCAAGATATTTTTGCTCAATAACTGTATCATACTTGGTAGATAGTCGGGACAAGGCATTTGATAGAAACACATTCTTATTTTGGTACCCGCAACTGTCTGAGAATAAGACAACAGGAAGATTTTTAATTTCCAGGACTGCTTTTAAGTGCTTGATTATGCACGTAACATATACAGAAGCAGAAAGTTCTGCTTCGCATTCATTTCATAAATAATTTTTGCTTGCATGTGTGGCTAAATTATAAATGGTGAAGTTGTGCACCTGCAACTTTGTTTTATATTACAAGGCACTCGCTTGTAATTGAGGGCATAGATTTACGGCTTGTACATCCATAGTAAATGCGTGTATATTCTTCGCTTGGGGCTGTTTTTTGTCTGCTTCATTTGCTGCTCTTGCCAAGTCCTTTGCAGTGATGTGTTCATTATAGTATATTTCACCAACCTGTTTCATTTTATAAGAGCAACAAATGTCGCATTAGTCTTTTCTGGGTTTGAAAAATGCTTCAAATTCTTTTAAAAACGTAGAAATCGTAAGTGGTTTCAATTTGTCTTCAACACATTTTTGTTTGTAAACATTATATACATCTGATTTGGATTTAAAATCTTGCTCCAAGTACAGCTTTGCTGTTTTTTTTTTCTGCAGTAATGACTTTCCATTTTGGGCAAATCGTTTAAAAAACTAGTGAATACACTCTTTTGTACATTTAGCTCTTCAACGAAATTCGAATTTATTTTTTTCTGTGATTTTTGATTATTTTAATTTCCTGATTATCTGGTATTCTATATTTTTTTCCTTCATTAACCCAGTTCTGTACCATCCTTTCTTTTAATCCCATTGTACTTAAAAATGTTAGTTTACAGACCTGATATTTACCAGTCTCTTTTCTTAGATAATACTTATTGAACCTATTTGCCGCGAGGAAAACTTTGTGTAGTTTTTTTTTTTTTCTTCATAGGATACCATGTGTAACACAAAAACCCTTTTTTGCTCCCATAACATACTCCAAAATTTATCAAACATTCGTTGTCGTTCATTTTCACCAAATAATTCACATTTTCTATTAATGGCTTTTTTGCAGAAACTGGATGGTCCCAGGGTATTTTTATTTTTTGGTGCTTCGTTTTTTACAATTCCTTCCTTGTTTCGTGTGTATCCAATATAATCTTTTTCCAGCATTCTGTTCCTCTTAGCAATATTTTTTTCCATAAATCCGAATTATGTCTTTTCTTTTTCGTCAACTCAGTGTTGTGATTAATATTGTCTACTTCATTTTCTTTATTATTATCAGTTTTCTCTTCTTCATAAATAATAATTGCATTAGTGTTGTCCACTTCCATTCTTTCTTCTATTTCAATTTCATAATTATTCATTATTTCACAATTTTTGGCTTCAACAATAATTATTGTGTTATCTGATATCTCAAAGTCATCATTAAGTTTAAAAGGCTCAGTAATTTTTACTACATTTTCTTCATTAACGCTTTCTTCCATATCAGTTTTATTATTATTAATCACTTCATGTTCAGCTTCCAAAAACGTAGTCTCAGTTGTGTTATCTGGTATATAATTCTCTTCGATTTGGTTTATTTTTTGCACGACTAGATTCTCAATAAAGTTAGCAGATCTTTTTAGGTCCTCGTCATTTTCAATTGTATTAAGCAGTTCTTCATTATCGTTAAAATTTGCTGCTATGTTAACCTTATTGTCCAATAATGTCATGTTGGTTTCTTTCTTGGAATCGCCCACTATATTATTATCGAATATATTATCCAAAATATTGCCTTGAAATATTTTTTGTGACGCATTCATGTTTATTTTAACATCAAATATACCAAAAACGTTTTGCTCATTATTTTCTAGCGCCAATTTTAATAATGTTTCGCACCTGTCCAACATTCTGTAAAAAAAAAACTAATTAAACCCACTTTTAGTGCATTGTAAAATACATTTGAAAAAGATTCTAATATGTCGTAAGCCACAAATAAAATATTCTAATATGTCGTATATTAAGACGAAATAATTAGCATTTGTTTGTTAATCTTGAAATTAATAAACATTTTAAAACGGTGTAATTATAGATAATAAAACAAGTAGGTACTTACGTGTTATTTATAATTAAAATTAAACTATTCGCACGATAAGAAAGTTAATAATAAAAATAAACGGAGCTGCACCATAACGTCTAGCATCTAGCAGTTCTAATGAGCCTCTGTGAAGAGAACATGTGCAAACTGTTGGATTTGCTTTATTAGAACTGCGCGGTTGTTTACGACGTATTAGGATACAAATGTAAGAAATAAAAATATTGCTTACTACATATTAGAAACGTGGGAAATGACCTAACGAATCTATATTGCACAAACTGTTGGATACGCTTTCTTATACTGCGTACACACTTGCAACAATCTGCCGTACCGCAACACCGTCGCGTAACATCGTCGCGTACCATCACTCCGCAACACAACTGCGTACCGCAACATCGTCGCGTATTATTTTTTTTTATCCAACTGCAGAAAACCGACAAGCGATGGGACGCTGTTGCGGGGTGATGTTGCGCGAGGATGTTACTCGACGATGTTGCGGTACGGCAGATTGTTGCAAGTGTGTACGCAGTATTAGAACAGCGCTGATATTTACGACGTATTAGAATACGTTAATAAGAATTTAAGAAATAAAAATATTGCTTACTACATATAAGAAACATATAGACACCATAAAGTCATTTTTGAATTTTTGTGGGATATGTCCTATTAGCAAGCATTGTGTCGATATAATTAAACTCACAAAGGCTCAAAATGTTCCCTTCCCAAATATTTAAAGTCTTTTTATGATCACTCAAGTACTTTCGGAGATATAGTGTTTCAAAGTTGTCTATTTTTGACGACAAACGCAAAAATTGACATTTTCAAACAAGCGTAAAATTTTTCTATCAAAATAAAATGCTTTGAAATTCTGAGAAAATATTCTTCAAACATGTATAAATAAATTTTGAAAGGTTAGTAATAAAACTTGGAGTTTAAAGTAGCTAATATAAAGTCTAAAAATTTTAAAAATTTGTTCCTGCATCACATTGTTTTTTGAGATTTTGATCAAGGAGCATAATTTTTTTCAAAACTTATAAGAAAACAAAGTTGTAGAACGAAACATTTCTTGTAGATATGAGCTGAAGTGTTTGAGGCAAGCACACATAAAACTACAAATTTGACTGTGTTCTGGCCATATATTTAGCATTATTTTTGCGTCTCGAGCTTTTTCTTCTTGATAGATGTATTTGCATAAATGCGTCATTTAAATTTATAGTTAAGCGTTCATCAATTAAATATTTACATGCTGTGACTTCTGATTTTCTCGCTTTAATTTCTCGAGCCATTTGTCTTTAATTTCATAAACAACCTTCAAATGGGCTTAAATTAAAGTTTGAAATGTTGAAATTTTCACGTTTAACGTTATTGCAGAAAATAGAAAAACGTAGGTACACTTATCAAAAATTTATTAAGTTGTCAAAAATATTATTACATTTATAAAAAGTTGCAAAAACTGTAAAATAGCATTTAGCAATAAGCATAAATCTGTTACATTTGTCAAACATAGTTTTAAACAGTTCAAAATATTACTACTACTTTTAAAATGTTATTAAAATCTTCAATAAGTTACTAAAACTGTCAAACAATTTACAGCAATGTAATATGCTAAATTTTTTATTTTAAATAGTCAACAGTGTTACTAAATCTGTCAAAAACTAATTCAAAATGTCAAAAAGTTACTAAAACTGTCAAATAGTATACAGCAATTTGCTTACAATCTTCCAAATGTGTCAAACTTGATTCAGATTTGTCAAAAACTTTACTTACGTTGAGAAAAAAAACTACTAAAACTGCTTATAATTTGACAAGACTGTATCAAATTTGTTAAATAATATTTTATACTGTCTTAAACTATATTTAAAAAATACTAAAACAGTCAAATAATTTACAAAAAGGTAAAATCTTGTCAAAAAAGTAACAAAAACCGTAAAAAAGTTACAGTAATGTATAAAAATATTATAAGTTGGCAAAAATGTACTAAGTCTGTTGAATTTATTCTAAACTGTCATACAAAAAGCTATTCTATGTGTTCATGAGATTAGTGACTTATGATCAGTTAACAAAATACAAAATCTTACAAATAGTTTACAGTAATGTGTATACAGATTGTAAATTAAAAAACATTTTGTAAAAAGTTACTAAAACCTACACTCAGAAACGTATCTAGAAAAAAACGTACAATTTTATCTTGTCTCAGGTCCACGTCATGAGCCCGTTATAATAGTAAGTCCTTTCGCATTGCAGATCTTTGATTCAACCTAACTTTATCATTAATTCAGACTCTAGATCACTATTGTTTTTACTGAAGAAATTGGAGGGAAAAGAAGAGTTTGACTACTTTATTTAATTACAATCTCATCAACGGTATTTTTATTGCAAAAATTTTTTGATAGGGTCTTGTAAAATTTGTTGTAATTAACTAAAGAATTATCACTCAGATTTCAGCGATAGATTCCAGTGAATAATCCAAATCTATTGTACCAATTGAGAAGCTGTAGTAACAAAGAGGCTAACTATCAAAATTATTAAACAAAGAAGTTAAAACAAACTTTTTATTTCACATAAACTTATTTGCCTGATTGTTTACGGAATTTGTCTTGGTACTTTACGTCTGATAGGATACAGTCGATGGCATAAAAACCTACCTTTAAAAATATTTAATTTTTTGTCTAATTGATTCCGATTTTTAATCATATTTGGTATATAATTTTTCTAAACGCTGCTAAATGAGTATTTGTAAAAGTTTATGTTAAAAAATAGGCCTATTTTTGCAGTTTTTTTGAGTTTTAGACCCCTAAAACTCAAATAGACAAAACAAATTTATACTTTCTAACTAATTTATACAAAATACGTTAATTTTGTTGGTTAAATAAAATCTAAAAAATGTTCCGTTTTGCCCAGCTACTGAGAACGAAAAATTGGTTTTATGACTTTTCACTTAAAATAGCGCCAAATTTGGGTTTTACGGAAAACTTCTGATTGATTTTACTAGTAAAATTTTATTTTGAGTTAATTTTTAAACATAAAATGCGATAAAAAAAGAATCAAAGTTAAAAAACAACAAAAAAAATAAAAAATTGTATAATTTTATACCCTCATAAACCGATCAAAAGACTACTAATAAAATAAAGAAACAGAAAAAAATACTAAAGCAAATTTTAAAGCACTCCCCGTCTCTCTCTGAGCTCTTTGAAATGGAATTGCATGTACAAAACAATTTTTAGAAAATAATTAAATACACAACCGTAGCGTGCGAGGACTGTTGTGCAGGCAGCCCGGGTTCGATTCCCGGCAGCGGCAATACCTAATTTATCGAATATATTTCGATGCGGTCGTCTCTTTTACAAGGCAATGGCAAACTCGCAAAGTATTTGCCTAGTAAACCCCTCCAGTGGTGTGGTTCGGATTTCACGTTAAACTGTAGGTCCCGTATGTTTGAGTGGAACTATTATCGCGTACCACAAATATACGAGAGGGGCGCCGAACACTCGTAGCGAGTATGGCACTATAAGAAGAAGTACACACGTGTGATAACACAATAAAGCAATTATATAATTTTGCGCAAAAGTGTTTGCGTTCATAATGATCTCATTCAAAAACGTTATTGGGTTTTGTAATAAAACTTGTTAAAACAGGATTTTATTATTTAACGCGTATCGTTATAAAGTCATTGCGGTACAGAACATATTGATTTTAATAAATTAGAAATGCAAAAAAAAAAATTAATTACTAATACATTCAAGCAATTGTTCGTTAAAAAAATTTCATTTTGTTTTGTTCTTTAAACTACAATAAAAATGCATCTTATAAAGCTCGTTTATTAAAATACAATTTTATATTTTCCTAGAAAAAAGTACGATCACGTTAAATTATCAAACACTAGAATTGTTACAAAGCAAACTTCTTTGTCTCATTCAAGTGTGGCAACATTAATCCGATAGAAATTCTTGCCTTTATAACTGGCTTATAACTTTATAATTTGCATTTTTTATTAAAATTAAATTAATTTTCAACTAGTAAAAAAAACAAATTTCCTTAAGAAAATATAAACGAATTATTATAGAAACGCAAGTGGGGTAGAGAAAACTTGGATTCGTTTATTAATATATTTTTTCTTTTCTAATGAATTTCAAAACAGCAATTCTGTAAAAGTTAATTTTAAATAATGAAATAAAAATTAAATATTTTGATTAATATTTTCTAGAATTGTAGTTTTTTAGAAAAAAAAACCAAGCTTTTAGTAACTACATTTTTTTTCTATGCGTTTATTAATAACAAAAATGTAAGTAATTAGATTGCAATTAAGTTAGTAATTCTTCTCATTATATAACTTTTAATAGTCTATGAAAAAATAAGTGCAACCTTATTACAAATAGATTTTTTTTAATTGCAGCTAGTGTAGTTAACTAAATACGTTGTTGATTGATTTTATGTCTACTGTTTTTATAGTATTAATATTAGAAACAGTTTTATTTTTATCAATTTTATTAAAAAATCAATTGCAGCATACTTGTTGTAATTAGTTATAGATATAATTAAATAGAATAAATTAAGTCAATTTCATATTCAAACCAGCCATTGTCAAATATAAAATAAATATATTTACTACTTCTAAAATAAATTTTAATATGATTAAGCAGTTAAAAAAATCGTATAAAATAGTAATTTTAGGTTTAACAGAAAACAATATTAGATTTGTACTTATTTTCAAAGTAAGAAAATATATTCAATAATTAAAAAAGTATAGTATAGACATTAAATATTTTCTAAACGTTAATAGCAGTGGCGCATTATCTTCCTGAACAAACTGAGATTCGGTCACAAATTATACCAGAGTTTAACGTTTAATACAAATTCTCCAACAACAAGGCTGAATGTTATTACAGTCAAATATCTGCATCAAATAGTAACAAGCGCCATCCATGACCGCGATTTGTTGGTATTAATTAATACCTACGTTTCTCGGATTACAAATAGAGCCGCAGTAATATGTTTTGTTAGCAGTTGAAACACCACTGATGACTATAATTGGCAGATGCGTAGACATTACGCCTTTGTCCAATACTGTATTGATATATTTATTTGCAGCCAATTAGCATTTATAAAAACAATTTTAGCTAATGTGGATGTTCATATACAGTGCACACTATATGTATATTGCATAACTGTTAATTTGTTATTTACCTTCAATATATAGGGTTAGTCAAAATTACCGAAACGCCTAAATAATTCTCCAAACATAAAAATATTCAAAAAAAGTTTTGGTAATTTTGACTAACCCTGTATTATTGTACTTTATTATTGTACATTGTCTCTGTTGTTAGTATACAAGATAATATAAAGTTACAACTTCCTTTACGTGCGGGACTTTTTTGGCGTGCTCCAGATTAGTGATCTAGGTTATAGAAGAATTTTCACATTAGATTTTATCCTCTGAAGTTTTTTTGTCTGCCCTGACTTTATTATAAAAAGCGTTTAGAAACTTGCAGTCTTGCAATGCCTTTGTCATTAATGTTGGCGGCATTTTTTCTGCATATCAATGCTTGATTTGAGCAAAATAATTCTAGAAGGTTATCAGCACACACCTTATAAACTTTAAATTTTTTTTTTGTGAATTTGTAGACTTAAAAGCAATTTGTCGGTTTTTTTGATGTCCGCAACTATTCTAGATACTGCGAGTAAAGAGTCCCCTCCTTTCCCACTTTTATTTAATATTTTTATATATAGTTTCAGTAATACTAGATTGTGGTCAAAACTAAAGCCATTGATTGTTTTAATTTCTTAATTTTAACTTAAAAGTTGACGTCTTTGACTATTGCAAATACGTCCCCAAATCTGGGGAGTGTGAATTTTTTTAGACTCACTACTTGGTAGCCTTTTTGCTCAACGTAGTCTAGCAACTCTCAACCTTTGACGTTGTTTTTGGCATTGTTTTACGATTGGTGCTTAAAATTGTAATTCCCAGCAATTATGGTAAGAAAAAGGTTTCATGCAGATACAAGTTTAAATGTTTAAAATTGATGATCAGAAACTTTTTTTCTAAAATTTCTTTTACAAATCAATAACCTACTATGTTTAATGTTGTTTTTTTTTCTAAAATTATGTACACTTTTTCAATACCATAATTCCAATCAATTAGTTTTTGTAATTTACTATCTGAGATTTGATTAATCTTTGAAATTAAGTTGTTACGGTCATAATTAAAACTAGATAAATATTTTAATATAACTGACGCAACGCATGCTCAACCTCCCAACCACCGCACCGTATTTTAACGTAATTTATTCACTGCAAAAAGTCCGGCCATATAGTACCAAAATATTGTCAGAAAGCATTGAAATTCGGCCCAAAACTGTTAATATGTTTATAAATCTATTCATAAATTGTCAAAAATAACAAAAATTTAGCTATAAACAGTGCAAAATTTATTTATCAAAACGCCAAACCCGTCTAAAAAGTATAAAAATATTATAAATAATCAAACGAAAGACTGGTTTGCCATCTAGTTGCAATTTTTAATACTAAAATGTCCGCATTAATCGGTATCATTTTAGCATTTATGCAATTTTGTTTGATTATTTATAATATCAATTGTGTTCATAAGCACAGAAATATTTATTCAAAATTGTCTTCGCTATCATGCGATGCCGTGGTCGTACAAGGCATACTGACGAGGTTTGTAGAACCGAAACAATTGTCTATGCTTGACCCTTGGCCGCTGTGATTCGATTGACTGATTTTGAATAAATTATTAATTCATTTATAAAAATATTGTTAAAAAATATCAAAATGCGTTCTACAAAATTTTGTAATTTTGAATATCAAAAATAGCAAAATTTCATTTTTAAAATTTCAAAAATAGCAAAATGCAAAGTGTCAAAAATCCGGCTATAAACTGTTGAATAATGATTTTTTTTAAATAAAATATCATAGATAGCAAAATAACAGTCTAAGGTATAAAATTCAATTCATAAAAAGTAAAAAAAAAAGAAATTTTGGCAAAATATTGCCAGAAGAAACCAAAATTTGACCATAAACTGTTAAAAAATGCAAAATTCTGTTTATGAAATGTTAAAATAATTAAAATCCGGCCATAAACTGTTAAAAGATGCAAGATTATATTTATAAAAATTTAAAATCCGGCTATGACGTATAAAAATGTCAGAAAGAACCTTAAATTTGGCTATAAAAAGTTGAAAAACGCAAAATACTATTCATGAAAAGTCAAAATTGGCACAATTTGACTCTGAAAAACGGCCATTAATTGCTGAAAAATTCAAAATTTTATTCATAAAGTTTAAAAATATCAAAATCCGGCTATAAAATATGAAAATATTTTCCAAATTTATTCATACTCTGTTAAACGCAGCAATAAAATATTTAAATATTGTCAGAAGTACAAAAACCAGGCTCAAATTATTAAAAAGTGTACATAAATTTAGGGGTTGTACCATAAGATTGTGTGTGAGAAAGAGATAAAAACTTGAAAAGAGTAGGTTTACCAGCGTAACCTTGAAATGTTTCCCCGTTAGAGTCTTTAGTTTGTTTTTAGTGTGGAATCTAAAAGTTATTCCAAGTTGTGTGCTAAATCTTATCCTGGCACGAGAAATGCACTGAAATAGAGACTCAGAGTAAAGTGAAGCGATTGCGGACAGGCATAGATTTTGCTGGGTTTAAATAAATGTTGCCAGTTTATGAATAACAATCTTTTAGGGTGCGAACACATAGAAAGCTGACAAATAAGCGCGATTATTGCTTATAATATAAGTTGCTTATTATAAGCGCTTAAAAATATGGGCACGAGCACGTTGAAATCTGAAGCTTTTGTCCCATACCCATTTTTACACATTAACTGTTTGATATATAAAATTTACGAATACAATACACAATACAATTTAATAAACAAATAGCCAATAAACTCAAACGACTTTAAATAATATAAAGCAAAATAAAACTTTTTTTAAATCGCAAATTTAAAACTAATAACAAAAATGATTATATCAAGTCAAAATAATTAGCCTGCAGTCAGTGTATATTGTAAACAGAGTGAACACACACACCTACTCCACTCTGCAAACGAAAGTCGTACGAGAGAAACTGAAAAATTCTGTTTTGAACATACTTGCTGCAAGCGCTACCAAGTCGCAACAAGCTTGCTACGTGTTCGGGTTCATTTGAATGCATGGTAACATTTACTCTAGCTTAAAGTCGATTATCGCCGCTTGCTAGTCGCAACTTACAATAAGTTTTCTATGTGTGAGAAGAATAACCCTAACAGATTCTAATACTCTAACTGTACGTAAATAACATAATTATTATAAACAATGCTAACAAAAAGCACTTGCTAGAAAAGAATTGTTTAGTTGCATAGAATAAAATAAAAGTTAAAATTTTATTATCGCAAAGAAAATAACATTAAAATACTATTAATCCACAAGCGGGACCCTTCCGCGAACGCAAGAGCGGTCGGTTTTATTTTACAAATGTAAGCAACCTACAATTACTGGAATTAATTCAACGTGCTATCAATACTAATACAATACTTTATAGTGTTGAAATCCGTTGCAAAGTTCCGAGACAGGTATATGAATATTGATTTTCTCTTCGGAATAAATCCACGGGTAAATAAACAAATAGAAAAACGAACAAGGAAGCCACATAAAAACATAAGTACAAAACTGCGAAGATCTTTTCATTCGAGAGACCACGCTTCTTACATTGCAGAGAAGTATTTTTATTTATGTTGTCGAATCATTAGAATTAATCCATTATAGACGTTTGCAACTCATTTGCAACAGATGCCGGTATCAAAATAATTGGCACGCGTTTCGCTAAACATCTTACGAGGAACTCGATGTATTTTTTTAATCTCATTATTATAGTTACAATTTATTTGTATTGTGGCAATTTAATTGGGATTTTAAGTGCATTTATTCGCGGACGCGCTATCAGTAATTGCGGTCGGTTAATGGGAAAGATTGATTTATATTTTGTTTTGTTTTCAATGCTTAATAATCTCATTATTTAGTCTTTGCCTTTTAATTTCTTATAAATTAATCACATCATTATATAATATATTACATTTGTTCTGATCAAGTTAAATTGTGTAATTTCAGAGAGATGGTATCCTCTTTCAGTACTCCTTTCTTGATTGGTATCTTGTTTGTTTTTGTATTTTTGTCTATTTGAACTTGTACAGGGAGTTTATAAATAAATGAGATTATGTAATCACTTTAAATGTGCCGCTTTTTTAAAATTGTCCACTATACTACATATGTTTTTATATGTTTGCTTGACAGCTGTCAAAGTTGATCTGTCAAAACAAATAATATAGTGGACAATTTTAAAAAGGCGGCATACTTAAAGTGATTACATAATCTCATTCATTTATAAACTCCCTGTATTAACCCATTTATGTATATGTTTTTTATGAGGATTATTTTGAGTAAATTCTAGTTTTATTGAGGGCTCTAAAAACTGCACAGGTTTCAACGGAGTCAAATGCCCTTTAGTAGTCCATAAAGGCGATGTAAAAGGTATACTGTACTTGTTGCTTTTCTTGATGAAAATTTTGAAGTGTCTGTAGGTGGTCAGTAGTGCTGTATCTCTTTCAAAATAAAGATTGTTCGACTAGTTGATGGAAATCCAGTTTTTGTGTCAATTTATTGATGACGATTTTAGTTAAAGTTTGTACAGGTGCAATAATAAGCTTATTGGGTTGTAGTTTTTTATGTCGTTTTTGCCTCCTTTTTTTATGTAAAATAATAACTTCTGCATTTTGCTATCTACTTGGGATTTACTCTTTCCTGATGGGTAATACATCAATATTTCCAATTTTGCTCAAATTGTACACATGTTTGGGGTACCAAAATATGACAATTTCTAAAATTTTAGATCTTTAGATGCAATACATTGTATATGGCAGTAATTTTAATTTTGTCTTCTTTCAGTTTTTGTGCTGTAAATAATCAAAAAATAGTCAAAAATCATATTCAAAAAGGTAAAGGTAAAGAATTTTTTTGTAGAACACAATCCAGCTCTTGGGTTTTCCAAAATTAAAAGGATTTTAAAAAACAGACATAAAAATTGCGTTCTACAATTATTTTTTTTATTACACTATTTTATATTTTTTTTAACTTTTTTTGCAAAATTCTTTCTTTTTTATCAGCCTTGTAACGTCCACTCCTGGACATAGGCCTCTCCGTATTTCTTCCACATCTGGCAATCTTGAGCCTTTTGAAACCATTCTTTGCCGACGGCCGACTTGATATCGTCCAACCATCTCCTTTGTGGCCTGCCTCTGCTCCTCTTTGTTTCCCTCGGCCGCCAATGGGTGACTCTGACTGTCCATCTGTCGATATTCTGTCTAGCGACATGTCCTACCCAGCGCCATTTTAGCTGAGCTATGCGTTCTATAATGTCAGTCACCCTTGTTCTCTCTCTGATTACCTCGTTCCTGATTTTGTCCCTTAACGAGATGCCAAGCATAGTGCGTTCCATCGCCCGCTGTGTTGTTCTTAGGCGGTTTGAGCTCTTTTTTGTAAGACTCATTGTTTCTAAGCCATATGTAGCTACTGGCAGTATGCATACGTCGAAAACTTTTCTTTTGAGGTTTATTGGTATGTCGTTGTTGGCCAGTATGTAGCGTAATTTTCCAAACGCCGCCCACGTAAGACCTATTCGTCTCGTGACTTCTGCTGTTTGATTCTCCTTTCCAAGTTTAATGACATGACCAAGGTATGTATAATGGTCTACACATTCAATTTCCACGTCGTCTAGTACGGTGTAGGGGTTATCTGGGCTCATTATTTTGGTTTTCCCGATGTTCATTTTGAGCCCTATACTTTTTGATGCAGCATTTAGTTGTTGTAGCATCTCTCCAAGCTCTACAGGATCGTTTGATATTAGGACTATATCATCCGCAAAACGGAGGTGATTAAGGTATATTCCATCGATCTTAATTCCTTTTTGATCCCACTGAAGTTTTTTGAAAACATCTTCTAAGCTTAAGGTGAATAGCTTTGGTGAGATAGTATCCCCCTGACGCACTCCTCTCCCTATGTTTATTTTATTGGTGGTTAGTTCTTCTTCGATCTTGACGTGAAATGTAGCATTATTATAGATATTTTCAATAATGTCAGTATATCTTGAGTCTATTCTAGCATTCCTCATAGATTTTAGGACTGCCCACGTTTCTACTGAGTCGAAGGCTTTGTGGAAATCAATAAATGCCAAGTGTATAGGGACGTTGTAGTCGGTAGCTTTCTCTATTACGGTGCGTAGTGTTTGTAAGTGGTCAATTGTACTGAATCCACTGCGGAAGCCTGCCTATTCTACTGGTTGATAGAAGTCTAATTTTTTCGTAAGTCTATTGCATATAATTTTAGTTAATAATTTGTATAGTTGCGATAGTAAACTGATAGGACGATAGTTTTCAATGTTTGTTGTGTCCCCTTTTTTAAAAAGGATAATGATTTCGGCGTTATTCCATTCCTTGGGGAGTACACTATCTCTGAGGCACTTATTCAGTAAGGTTTGTATCGATTTTTCCACCGTGCTTCCACCCAGCTTTAGCATCTCGGATGTAATACGGTCTTCTCCAGGACATTTTCCATTTTTCATCTTACTCAGAGCAGATCTAATTTCCTGTAATGATATTTCCGGCATATCCTCTGATCCCACGTTTAATATTCTACCTTCTGTCGGTTCTATATCTGGTGTTTTTGATGCATATAAGTTAGTATAGAAGTCTTCGACTATTTGGGATAATTGCTCTGAGTTTGAGATTATAATTCCGTGCTTGTTCTTGAGCTTGGTTATTCGTGTTCTTCCAGTTGAAAGTTTTGATCTCAGGACTTTCATATTGGAGTTATTTTCGATTGTTGTTTGAATTGTTTGGGTCTTATATCTTCGTATGTCTCGTCGTATGTTTTTCTTTATTAGTCTGTTCAATGCCTTGTACTCCACTGTTCCACCTTTCATGTGTCTTCTTTTTTCCATCATTTCTATAGTGTTTGCGCTTAGTTTTGGGTCTACTGGGCGTTTTGCTCTAGAGCATATTTTTTTTGTTGTTGTTTGGATACCTGTTTTTATTCTTTCGGCCAGTTTATCTACGTTCATATTTATTATATCCGTCGGTTTTAGGTATTTCTCTACTTCTCTCTGGTATTCTTCTTTGTTTGCTTCTAACTCGTCGATGGTGGGAAATCTGGGGGTTTTTATCAACTTGTTTCTTTCCGGTCTTAAATCAATCCGCAGACATGCTCGGAGAAGCCTATGATCGCTTCCTGTATCGAAGCGGTTAAGGACCCCTACGTCCTTGCATATTTTACGACTATTTGCTAGAATAAAGTCGATTTCGTTTTTTACCGAATTGTCTGGGCTTCTCCATGTCCATCTGCGTTGAAGTGGTTTCTTAAAGAACGTGTTTAGGCAGTATAGGTTTTCCTTCTCCAAAAAATTTACAAGCATTTCGCCTCTGTTGTTTTTTACTCCTAGTCCATAGTTCCCAACATAATCAGTGTCCGTATTAGACTTTTTTTCAATTTTAGCGTTAAAGTCGCCTATAACTATTTTGAAGTATGATTTTTCCAGTTCTTTTGCTTTTGTTATATCTTCGTATAATTGTTCTACTTCATCATCTTCGGAAGTACTTGTTGGTGCGTAGGCGTTAATTATTTGCATCGAGTTTCGCTTGTTTAGTTTTACTGTGATATATATTACTCGGTTGGACACAGAATTAAATTTGGTTACATTATTTTTAATATTCTTGTTGATGAGAAATCCTACACCTCCTAAATGATCATTAGTATCGGAGTTTTTTTGGTATAGTATATGTCCTGACCTCAATGTGGTAGTTTTTTCGCCGGGTAGTCGTGTTTCAGATAATCCAATGATGTCCCACTTGATGCCAGCCAGCTCTCTTTCCAGTTCTATTAGATGTTCTTCGGATCTCATTGTTCGTATGTTGTAGGTCGCGATAGATATACATTTTTTCTGGTTGTTGTTTTTGTTTTTGTTAGATTTGTACAAATTTTTGCTTTTCCGAGAATCCGTAGGGCAGACTGACGAGTCAGTGCGAGATTTGGAACTTAATTCTCTACTTGCCTGGGGTATTTTTGTTGTAAAATTCGTTATTTTCATGGTTTTGTACGGAGGTTTTGGCAAATTAAAACGCCGCGCTTGCCCTGCGAGTTGGCGAGTCCATTTTCCAGGTTTTAAATCAGCCGCCCATTCTGGGTACAGACGCTGTTTGCAGCCGCCCAGTCTGGAACAGACGCTGCGGTTTGTGTGTTTTTTGGTCCGCGCCGGCTATTTCATTTTACCGGTACCACCCATATCTGGGAGGCTTTCCCCTATCCGCCACCCGGGGACGCGCCCGATGGGGGAAACACACACAACCCCACACATTTTTGCAAAATTATTAACGATAAAAAAATATATAATACATATATATATTACTTTTCAACTAATTTGAAAAAAGTCGACCTCTTTGATTTTGCTTAAATTTTCAGCAATCAAATTATGGATAAAAAAATAAAATTCCCAAAATTTTGGACCTTAGAATATTGCCTGTTCAAAATGACACATTTATTTAATTATTTATTTGTTTATTTATTTATTAAATTTATCATTTGCGTTGCAACAACTTAATCTAAACATTTAAATAATATTAATATATATATATATATATATTGCCCAGAAGTTGCTTATAACTTCCTCCTTCTCTGACTAAGGGACTTGTAGCACTTGAAAGAGGAAAAACTTAAAATTTCTTGTTGACAAACTGTTGGGCAAGTAGATGAGCACTCTAGTTCGAACTAATCGATAGTAATTATAAACTAGAATATCTCACCCATTTGCTCAAGAATAAGTGATCAAGAGATGGAATATAACCTCCCACTTCTACGACTAAAGAATTTGTAACACTCGCAGAAAGGAGAAACTTCAATTTTTTTGATAACAAACACTTGGACGAGTGGGTGGGCACTCTAGTTTAAACTACTTGCTGGTAATCATAATCTAGAGTGACCCACCTACCCGCTCATGTGTTGATGATTAAGAGATTGGTTATAACTTATTCCTCCTCCTACTTCTAACGCTTACAAAAAAGAGAAACCAAATTTTTAACAAATACTTGGGTAGATGGGTGGACACTAAAGTTTAAACTACTCGCTGGTAATCATGATCTGGAGTGTCCTACCTACCCGCCCAAGTGTTGGTGATCAAGAGATTGGATATAACCTCTTCTTCCTTTGACTAAAAGACTTCTAATATTTGCAGAAAGGATAAACTTACAGTTTCTTGATAACAAACACTCGGGCGGGTGGGTGGGCACTCCAGTTTGAACTACTCGCTGGTAATCATAATCTAGAATAACCAACTCACCCGCCCAAGTGTTGGTGATCAAGAAATTGAATATTACCTTTTTCTTTTTAGTCTAAAAGACTTCTAACACTTGCAGTGAAAAGAAGTTTTAATTTTTTTAATAGCAAACACTTGGGCGGGTGGTTGGGCACTCTGGTTTAAACTACTCGCTAATAATCATGATCTGGAGTGTCCCACCTACCCGCCCAAGTGTTGGTGATCAAGAGATTGGATATAACCTTTTCTTCCTTTGACTAAAAGACTTCTAACACTCGCAGAGAGGAGAAACTTACAGTTTCTTGATAACAAGCACTCGGGCGGGTGGGTGGGCACTCCAGTTTGAACTACTCGCTGGTAATCATAATCTACAATAATCAACCCACCCACCCAAGTGTTGTGGATCAAGAAATTGAATATTACCTCTTTTTCTTTAGTCTAAAAGACTTCTAACACTTGCAGTGAGAAGAAGTTTTAATTTTTTTAATACCAAACACTCGGGCTGGTGGTTGGGCACTCTGGTTTAAACTACTCGCTAATAATCATGATCTGGAGTGTCCCACCTACCCGCCCAAGTATTGGTGATCAAGAGATTGCATATCACATCTTCATATTTCTTCTAAAAGTCTTCTTACACTAGCAGATAGCAGGAAATTTAATATTTTTGATAAAAAAAAGTCGGGCGGGTGAATCATGATCTGGAGTATTTCATCCGCCCGCTCCAAACTGTTGGTGATTAAGAGATTGGATATAACTTTCTCCTCTTTCCACTAAAAGTCTTCCAACACTCTCAGAGAGGAGAAACTTCTAATTTGTTAATAAGAAACACTTGGGAGGGTGGGTGGGCACTCCAGTTTAAACTACTCGCTGGTAATCATAATCTAGAATAACCAACCCACCCCGCCCAGTGTTGGTGATCAAAACATTAAATATAACCTTCTCCTCTTCCGACTAAAAGATTTCTATCACTCGCGGAGAGTAGAAACTTTCATTTTTTTGGGCGGGTGGGCTGGTGATTATGAAATTGGATATAACCTTCTCTTCTTCTGACTTCTAACGCTTGCAAAGAGGATAAATTTTCATTTTCTTGTATACTGTTGGGCGGGTGGGTGAGCACTCTGGTAATCGTAATCGAGAGTAACCCACCCACCCGCCCAAGTGTTAATGATTAAAGTTTAAACTACGCGCTGGTAATCATAATCTAGAGTAACCAACCCACCCGCCAAAGTGTTGTTAATTAAAAGATTGTAAATAACATCCTCCTCTTTTGAATAAAGACTTTTAACACTTGCAGATAACTTTAATTTCTTTGATAACAAACACACAAGCGGGTGGGTGAGCACTGTAGTTCAAACTACTTGATGGTAATTGTAATCGAGAGTAACCCACCCAGTCGCCCAAGTGTTGGTGATTAAAAGATTTAATATAACCTTCTCTTCTTCCGATTAAACGACTTTTAACACTTGCAGAGCGGAGAATTTTTTATTTCTTTAATAACAAATACTCGGGCGGGTGGGTGGGTACTCCAGTTTAAACTACTTGATGGTAATCATAATCTAGAGTAACTCACTCACTCGCCCAAATATAGGTTATCAAGAAATTGCTTATAACCTTTTCCTGCTCTGACTTCTAACGCTTGCAAAGAGGAGAAATTTTTAATTTCTTGTTAACAAACTGCTGGGCGGGTGGGTGAGCACTCTAATTCAAATTTAATCATAATCTAAAGTAACCCACCTACCCGCCCAAGTGTTGGTAATCAAATGATTAGATATACCTTTCTCTTCCTCTGACTAAGAGACTTCTAACACTTGCAGATAGGAGAAACTTTATTTTTTTTTTGATAAATAGTTTGGCGGGTGGTTGGACACTCTAGTATAAACTATTTGCTGGTAGACATGGTCAAGTTTTGGTGATCAAGAAATTAGTTATAACTTTCTCCTTCTATGACTTCTAACGCTTGCAAAGAGGAGAATACTTGTTGAGCGGGTGGGTGAGCATTTTAGTTTGAACCACTCAATGGAAATCTTAATCTAGAGTAACCCACCCACCCGCCTAAGTGTTGGTGATCAAAAAATTCAATATAACCTTCTCCTCTTCTGACTAAAAGACTTCTAACACTCGCAGAGCGGAACTTTCATTTCTTTGATAACAAACACTCGGGCTTGTGGATGGGCACTTCAGTTTAAACTACTTGCTGGTAATCATAATCTAGAGTAACTCGCCCATCCGCTCAAGTGTTGGTGAATAAGAAATTGGTTATAACCTACTCCTCCTCTGACTTCTAACGCTTGCAAAAAGAAAAAAAATTCAATTTTTTGTTAACGAACTGTTTTTGGTTGGGTGAGCACTCTACTATGAACTACTTGATATTAATCATAATCTAGAATATCCCATCCCCTCGCCCAAGAGTAAGTGATCAAGAGATGGCATATAACCTCCTACTCTTCCGACTAAAAAACTTCTAACACTTGCAGAGAGGAGAAACTTTCAATTTCTTTGATAACAAACACTCGGGCGAGTAGGTGGACACTCCAGTTTAAACTGTTTGCTGGTAATCATGACCTGGAGTGCCCCATCTAAGCGCCCAAGTGTTGGTAATCAAAAGATTGGATATACCTTCATCTTCCTCTGACTAAATGATTTTTAACACTCGCAGAAAGGAGATAAGAGAAACTTTTTTTCTTTGGTAACAAACACTTGGGGGGGGGGGGAACTTCAAAGAGGAGAAACTTTTAATTTCTTGTTAACAAACTGTTAGGCGGGTGGGTGAGGACTCCGGTTTAAACTACCCGCTGGTAATCATAATTTGCACACCCACCCAAGTGTTGCTGATTAAGAGATTGGTTATAACCTTCTCCTCATCTGACTTTAACGCTTTAAAAGAGAAGAAATTTCTAATTTCTCTAGTTCAAACTACTTGATGGTAATCATAATCTAGAGATAAATACAAATAAAGATACACATTAAAGATATCAAGATCAGATTCATTTATAAATCGACACACACGCTGCAATGGAGAATTCTTAAAATAATTTGATCTACAAAACTTGAAATAAAATGTTTTTATATTTCTAGTATGTCTTCTAGGTACATTAAAATTTACTAGACACAAAAGAATAGGAAAATCAATAATTCCATTTGCTCTTTTTACAATACATTCAACATCAAATTTTTTTCTTCTATCACAGAGTGTTTCAAGTTGGATTAGTTTCACTCATTTCAGTACAAGAAAAGTTATAATATCTCCTCTTTTAAATGACAAATATCTAAGAAATCTGTTTTGGACTTTTTCAATTTGATCAATATGAATTCTATAGGATAGATACTATACCACAGAACCGTATTTCAAAATAGGGTGAACCAGACCACGGAATAGCGATTGAAGAGCTGTTAGCGACGTAAAATGCTTTGATAAATCCTAATATTCTTAAAGCTTTGTTGGTAACATAATGAAAATGTTTAACAAACGTCAATTTGGTATCCATAAATACACTAAGATCTTAAAAAAAATCGACTTTTTTTAATATCTGTGAGTTTATCCTATAGTCGTATGCAAAATTAGATTTTGATCTATTAAATGTCATTAGTTTACATTTTTTTTACATTTAAGTCCATACCATTAATAGTACACCATTTTTCAACATTTTTTGATGTCATTATCAACTAAAAATGCATTTTCAGCTGTTGTTACTGCTCTAAAGAGTTTTAAATTATTTGCATGGAGAAGGAAATCACACGATTTTATTGACTGAGAAATATCATTGATAAAAAATAGAATTAAAATATTTCCTGATACGCCTATGTTTTCCAGTTTTTTTTATTAACACATTTTGATTAACTCTATCAAATACTTTAGATAGATCAGTATATATAACACAATATCTTCAACAGCTGAACAGCGATCCATATACTTTAAAATATTACTTGATGGTGATATATAAACTGCGCCAAAAATGTAGCAGTTTGTTTGGTGCTTAATTTTAACAAAATCATGTTCGACTGTATTAAAAGAAGTAGCTATTTCACTTGAAATCAAATCTGAACGTACAGCAATTAAAACACCACCTCCGTTCTTTTTAACACTACTTTCTGTACTTCTATCTTTACTATAAATACAAAATGATGTTAATCCTAGTTCAGAAGATAAAATATCCTTATAAAGATTGGTTTCACTAAAAATTTAAATATCAAAATCACAAAGTCTTACGTTATTTGACAAATTTTCTAACTTGGTTCTTAACTCATTGACATTCTGATAATAATTAGCTAATGTCCGTTTTTGAATTATTTGAGACTTTATTTTTTACTATCTTTGGAACTCCTTGAATAAACCGCAAGCTGATGTTCTGCTGACCTTCTAGTTTACTGCAAACTTTCTTGAATTTTGCCTGTTATTTGGGAGTGTTATCCACTTCCACACAAACATCTCCAATTTCCTTTTTCTACAATGTTTAATTATAGCTTTAGCTTATTCCTCTCTATTAAAAATAACTTTTATCAGGCGAGATAATGATTTATTAAAGCCAATACGCGCCACTTTTTTAATTGTATGATTGGATATAATTTCATTTTCCATTCATTTAATGACATTTGTTTCATCCTCAGATTGACGTTGAGTTGGATTTGATGAACGAGATTCGGAAAAATTAAAAAGCATGACTTCTTCGTTGACGGTCCTGAATCTCAAATATAGCTTCATCCAAACATTGTGGTTGTTTTTCTTTAAGGATTACTATATCAGCTTTGAGTTTCATGTTTTTTTTCTTGAGACTTTTAACTCTTTCACCAATATCATTAATAAGTGCTGTACATGTGGCAAGTTGCAATGAATTTTTTTCGGAAAATGCATTAATTTGTTCTAAAAAGAATCTTCTTCTAAATCGACTAAATTTTTGCTAGTAGAACTACAACTATCTTCTGTCTGTGATTTCATAAATTTTGTGCAAGAAGGACATATCCAATCATTATCATTTATCTTAGTAGAATTTGCAAAATAATGAATTTGTAAATCCTTCTGACAATTTAAACACTTAAACATATTGATTAATCCAAATAAACAGATTTAAAACTAAGGAATTAAAAACAAAATTAAAACGGATTAAGGATTAAATTATAAAAACTGGAACTTTCTTCACACTGATAGGGTCGTTTACCAATTGCCTTACTAAAACGAACAATAAATGAAAGACTTTTATGTTTTTTCTTTGTCTTTATTTTTGTAATCATACTTTTTCAACAAAAATTTTTATAAAAAATAATTATTTTTTTGATTTTTTATAATTTTGCAAAAAAAGATCAAAAAAATATTGAATTAATGTAATCAAAAGAAATTTCTCGTAAAACGAAATTTTCTATAAGGTACACCCTTTTGAATATAGTTTTTGACTATTTTTTGCTTATTTACAGCACAAAAACTGAAAGAAGACAAAATTTTTCTAAAAAATTAATATGACAACCATTTACGCTGTATTGCACCTAGAAATCAATAATTTTAAGAATCGTCATATTTTGGTACCCCAAATATGTGTACAGCTTTTTTCTCTTATTTTGAGTATCTAAGTCGTTATGTGGTCTTTGCCTGAGTTTTTCTTGTTCTTCAATTGGTTTAGAGCTGCTTTTAGTTTTTCTTGGTTAATTTCTGATCCGAGGTTTTAACGGTTCTGGTAAGAGTAGAGAATTCCGTAAAATTCTTGAATCACTTGCTTGATTTAATCCTGATTTCCAGCCAGTGTGTTTTGTTTATTTTTCAGTGCTGTTATTTTTGTTCTTCTTTGGCCAATTTGGATTTTAATATCTTTATGTTTTTGTTAACTTTGATGGTATCTATTATTAGTTTTGTGTTGTATTCTCTTAGTTTTTTTTTCATATTTTTGCTAACGTCTTTGTTTAGTATTTTGTAGTTACTGTCCAGGTCTCTAGTTATGTTTTTTTTGCTTTAATAGTTCTTTAGTTTGTGAGCTTAGTTGTCAAAACGTTTTTTTATTTTCATTTGTGCTACCTTGCTTGCTTCTTCTAGTGTAAAAATAGATGAGATTTTACCGGAAAAGTTGTTACGGTCAGAATTAACTAAATTATTCAATTTAAAAACTAAAGAATTATTTGGTTGCATAGAGTAAAATATTTAAATTTAATATTTTTAAACAAAAAAATAACATTACACGTACATACGTACGCAGCGCACAATTAGTGGAGTTATTTTGACGGGCAATCAATTAATACAATAACAATGTTGAAATTCGGCGCAAATTACTGTTCTCGATAGATATGTGAATATCGATTTCCTTTTTAAAATAAAGCCACAATTAAATAATAATAAATAATCAAATAAAAAAACCAACAAGAAAAAAGAAAAATAAGTGCAAAATTGCAAAGATTTTTTTTTTATTTGCAGGAGTTCTAGTAATCTATTTATTAAAATTAATCGTTTCATTGTTATACGGACATTTGCAAGGACTTTCAGGAAGTGTCGCCGTTGGCAATTAATTGACATAGTAAAGGCCCGTCTTCGTAATTTGCTGAATAGATAATTATATTACGAGGAACTCACAGATAAGCTTATAATATATTCTTATAACCACATTATTAGCGTTACAATTTATTTCTATTGTGGTTGTTTAATTATACTTATTCATCAACGATTGCGTATGTATATTTTAATTTGTTATCAGAACTTATTTAATCTATTGCCTTTTTACATGTGGCGCTTTAGAAAATTAATTTTCTCAGTCTCTACTAGGTGCATAAAATTGGTAACAAAAATTAAATGTCACAAAGTGAGGAGGCAACAAAATTTTAACAGAATGAGATCTTCCGATGAATCAAATTTTTACCAATATCGTATGCATCTCAACTTTGCAGATATAATTATAAGATAATATTTTCAAATAATAATTATTGGAAAAAAATTGACGTAAACGTCCAGATTTAACTATGTGGAGTTGATTAAAACTGCTATCTACTCAGAACGGTTAGGTTTTAGAAAAAAAGTTTTGACAAAAAATTGCTTTATTTCATTTTTTTGTAAATAAAATTTGAAACTAAACGTGTGTAGTGATATAGTGTCTTTACAACATAACCTTAAACAATCTCAACAAATTATTTTATTACTAATCGCCTTGAAGAGGCATTTATGTTTGTATTATATAATCCAAATAGCTTATAACATTTTGGTATCTAAAGGTAAAAATATTATATAAATATACAATATGTTCATCCTTGAATACTACCTAGGTTCCAGGTATATAATTCAAACATAAAGCATGGGCATAAGCGCACTTAAAGCAACGGAAATAATAATATTCAGCGGCAAATAAAACAGTCCCACTCTATTTAATTCACCTGTAGGTTTATTGTGATCAGGGTTTTTCTTTATGACAGATTAATTAATTACATATTACATCTACACTCTTGATACATTTTTTATAAATTAACTAATATAAACGTACGAAACAATTAATAGCGCGATCCTTACTTCTTAACTCTTGTACGTGACGTTCGTCTTGTCGGTTCAGTTTGACTCTCTCGGGTCGGGCGTCTTGTATCGTACAGGGGCGTCCGGTCCTACAACTCGGCCATCCGTACTTTCGATCTCGTCCTCGTGGTCGACGCCGGTTGCCTCATCCTCGGATTCGTCATCTTCTCCACGGTCGCCTTCGGAACAGAGTGCCCACGGTTTCACGAAGTCGGCTGCAGTGGATGTCTTCTTGGGACCCTCTTCTGGACCAACTCGTTCCACGTCGTATCGGTCGTGTCTTTTGACTCTGGTTACTCTGTATGGACCTAGAAATTTACGTTTTAATTTGCCCAAATTGGTGAACTGGGTTCGCTTTATGGCGATGAGGTCACCAATCTGGTAAGTTCTGGCCAGCTTCCGTCGTTTGTTGTAGGTTCTTCGGTTCTCTTCCTGCAATTTCAAAATTTGCTCTTTAGTAGCCTTTCGGACTTCTTCTCGATCTTCCAGGAACGTTCGACGGTACTCCTTTTGTATTAACTCTTCCAAACCAGGATCACTGGGATGACGCATCTGCACTCCAAACAACAGTTCGAATGGGGTCGTGTCGATGCTCCTTTGGTGAGTCCTGTTCAGTGCCCTTTGTACGTCTTCTACATTTCGGTACCATTTCGCCTCTTCTTCCAGTGAAAGTTTCGTAAGGATGGGAATTATGGTTTTGTTCATTCGTTCTACCTGACCGTTCGCACGAGCAACTCCCGTGGTGATGTGGGTCAGATCGATTCTTTCAGTTCTGCAGTAATCTTCAAAGGCTGTAGACGTGAAGGCGGTCCCTCTGTCTGCGATAATGCGCTTTGGATTCCCAAAGGTGTGCTTTTGGACCTCAAGCTTTGCAATGGCTTCTTGACTTGTCACCGTTTTCTTAGGGTACAACCAGACAAATTTGCTAAATCCATCAATGATTACAAACAGGTACTTGTATCCCTTGCCTGTGGCTGCCATAGGACCAAGGTGATCGATATGGTAGGTAGTAAGTGGTAGCTCATCCTTGCTAATAGGATTTAGGAACCCTTCGGCCTTTCCCGTCTTCTTTTCGAATAGGATGCATGGGATGCAGTTCCTCACGCATTCCTCAATCCTCTCTTGCATCCTTGGAAACCAAAATTCTCTGAGAACCAGGTCCTTGGTCTTCTTGATAGCAAAGTGACCATTGTTCTCATGGAAACTCTTTACGATGCCAGCTTGCATCAGCTCTGGGACGACCAGCAATGTCCTACCCTCGTGTTCTCGGTAGAGCAAGTCGTTCCTCAACACGTACTCTTTGTATGGTCGACCAGTGGATAGAAGTTGCCTAATGACGCATAGATGCTCATCTCGTGATTGAGCAGACTCCACGGACGCAATCAGTTCATTCTTGACGACTAACATCACACTGTTTCGGGATAGAGCGTCAGCATGTTTCATCCTGGTACCAGGTCGGTGCTCGATGGAATAATTGAACTCGCTTAACAGCATGGCCCATCGTGCGACTCTAGTACATAAGTCTTCTTTCTTCATCGTTAACGTAAAGGCTGAGCAATCAGTTGCGATTTTGAATGTCAACCCGAGTAGGTATACTCTGAATTTTTGTAAAGCGTATATGACGGCGAGAACCTCCAGTTCGTAGCTGCTGTACTTTCGTTCGGCCTCTGAGGTTTTTCTGCTCATATAGAAGATTGGGTGAAGTTCACCGGAGTCGTTTTTTTGTAACAAGATCGCCCCGAATCCGTCTATACAGGCGTCTGTATGCAGTTCGGTGACCGCGTTTACATCGTACATCTCCAGGACTGGACAGTATTCGCTTTAACTTCTCAAAGGCTAGATTTTCTTCGTCGCCAAAGGTAAAAGGAACACTCTGTCTTGTTAAGTTGCTAAGGGGTTTTGCGATTATCGAATAATCCTTAACAAACTTCCTGAAGTACCCCGTCAAGCCTAGAAAGCTTTGTACCTGCTTCACCGTAACGGGTTTAGGAAATTTTATCACGGCATTCACTTTCGCTGACGATGGCCTTATCTTTCCGTCTTCGATCCGATGTCCCAAATAATCGATGGTATTCGTTAGGAACTGACACTTCTTCCATTGAATTTGGGGACCATACTCTTTAGCCGTCTTTAAAACTATGGCCAATCTCCTCACTGCTTCTTCTTCGTTTTTGGCGAGCACTACCAAGTCGTCCATGTAGGTTAGTAAGATTCCATCTTTGATGTGTTCTTTGAATACTTCGTTGATGAATCTCTGGAACATGGCCGGCGAGTTGCACAAACCAAATGGCGTCTTTATGAACTCGTACTGGGCTGTTGGCGTGACAAAAGATGTATATTTTCGACTTTCTACATCAATTGACACGTGGAAGAATCCGTTTTTCAAATCCAATGTACTAAAGATACGGTATCCTTGCAGACGATCTAATTGGTCCTCGATCAAGGGCAAAGGGTATCTGTCCTTGACGACTTGTTCATTCAGTCGTCTGTAGTCTTGGCAAATTCGTACTGCTCCGTCCTTCTTCTTCACCAAAACGATCGGACTCGCAAATTCTGACTGGCTAGGTCTGATTATGCCTTCTTGTAGCCATTCTTCCATCTGTCTGTCCACTTCGATTTTTTCCGCATGTGCCAACCTTCTGGGTCTGTGATAAATGGGAACTTCGCTCTTCAAAATGATCTTCATCTTCAACGAACTCTCCTTCGTCTTCTTAGTTGGATCGTAAGTCTTGTGTAACTGGTTGATCTCGTCTCTCAGGTCAGCGTTGATGATGTGACCTAGATCTAGTACAGGTGCTTCACATACAATGTTTAACATCTGTGCTTCGTCATCGGAAAGGTCGTCGCACACTTTCTTCGTCACCATTATCCCATTTGCGTCCATCTTGATGACAGCGTTCTTCAAAAATTCTTGGCCGATGACCATTGGGATCTTCAAAGCGTCGCTTGGTACCACGTACATCTTTGTGCTTACCACGACATCGTCGACTCCAATGTCGATTTGGAAGTTGCCTAAAGTGTCAACTCTGCTGCCTCCAATGCCTGTTAACGTTATTGTATCGTTTTGTAGACGTATTGGACCCAACGTCATAAAGGCATCGCGTTTGATTAGGTTGATGTCGCTTCCGGTGTCAAACAATGCAGGTATAGACTTTCCTCGTATGTTGACATCTTTGACAGCATGGTTCTTCTCGTGGTTGATCAACATGGTGCTCTTGGTATTGGTATCTTTTGGTTTGGTAGGACACACCCCCGCCTTGTGTCCAAATTCGTTACAGTTGAAACATTTTACTCCTCGTTCCTTGAACGGACAATCCTTGGATACGTGGCCTTTGCTTCCGCATCCATAACAACGCATGCGCGTGCCCTCGTCTTTCGTGGTTGGAGGTTTTCCACCACTTGGCGTTTTCACTTTGGTGTTAGGAGGTTTATCTTTTGAGTTTGATTCCGTCGTAGTTCTTCTGTGCATCGCTTCGTAGAGTTTGATCTTTGCTTTAAACTCTCGGAAGTCGTTGGCTCCGTACAAAATCATTTTGTTTGCAGGATCACCTGGAATTCCATCAAGGATGTATTGAATGGTGGTTTCTGGTTCGATGTATGCGCGGCTAGCTATTTCGCGCATGACCAGAGTGTATTCTTGCATCGTTTCCTCTTTCTTCTTAGCTCTGCCCATCAATGTTCTATGCACTTCCGCGTTGCTAACTTTCTCTTCAAATTCCCTCTTCAGTAAAGCCTTTAATCGATGCCAGGTAGTTATACCTTTTTCGGACTGAACTAAAAGCTTTGCAAGTTCATCTAGAAGTTTTTTGGCATAGATCACTTTCTGGAAATCGTTCCAGTTTGCAAGTTTAGCTAATTCTTCGAATTCGTCAATCCATTTCAATATAGGATATCCATCCTTGCCGTTGAATCGTCTTATCGAATCTTCCATATCCCTAAAAGCGATCGAACAGGCTGCAAAACGGTTCCTCATAACGTCATAATTTCGAGCTACAGCACCTTCATCGTCGTCGTTGGCGTCTCCAGCTCTACTGTTCTTCTTTGATTTCGTCTTATTTGCATCTTTCGTCTTATCACTGTCATCTGATCCGTCTTTTCCGTCTTCTTCGTCATGTTCGTCGTATTCGTCGTCTTCACTTTCTTCTTCGGCTTCGTCTTGGTTAATTCTTTCATCACTTTTGTCTACGATATTGCATAGAAATGTCAATATCCTTTTTCGTACGTTTATATTAGTTAATTTATAAAAAATGTATCAAGAGCGTAGATGTAATATGTAATGAATTAATCTGTCATAAAGAAAAACCCTGATGACAATAAACCTACAGGTGAATTAAATAGAGTGGGACTGTTTTATTTGCCGCTGAATATTATTATTTCCTACAGTTGCCGAAAAATATGGTTTTATAAATAAATTATAAAAAGTTTTTTTTAATTTTCGGAAGAAGGAAGATGTGTAGTGTAAAAAGTTAAAATATATTTTTTTTTATTTTTACATTTTCTTTGTTTATAGAAATGCGATGTACTTCAACGCCTTTACTGATTAGATTTTCCAAAAAATTTTGAATCAAACATTTTAAAAAGTCACCACAGTACACAAGGTTTTTGTTAGTATAAAGCAACTTGTGAGTGTTACGCATACTTTAAAATTGGCCAGGTTTGTTATTTTAAGCAACCTTGCTGAATGTGCTCCGGAAGATGTTTCTACTAAATAAACTTTGTTTTGCTAATAAAACCATACAATACTTCAAGATTAACAACTTTTTCAAAATTGCAAGAACCAATAGCGTACTTGACTGTTATAACAGAAGTTTTAAGTTTAAGTATTAAACCCCCTATTTGGAGGGTTAGTTTTTCTGGTTAAAAAAAATGTGTTGTGATAAGTACCCCATCTTTTGGATAAGAAAAAAAACTTTAGTAGGTCCCATTTACTGCCTTGATGTTGTGTAATAATTTAGATTGGAGTTTTTAAATTTGCGTTAAATTTTTCAGATGTAGTTGTTTTAACTTTTGGCATCCGCAATTAGCGTTGGTAGCAAAATAGACGATAAAGGATTTTTGGCTTCTATTAGATTAATTTAAAGTCTCCTTGCTTAAAATTAGTTTTATTATATAGAGGAGCTTCAAATTATTTCTAACATGAATTAAAATTATATAATTTGTTATGCTTTAACAGTATTAGGCTTAAAATTTTGATTTTTTGAAGGTTTTTTGGCTTCTTCTTGATCAATTTAAAGTCCCCTTGCTTAAAACAAATCCTAATACGTAGAAAAGTTTTTGGTTATACTTTACAAAAATTAAAATTAAATAATTTGTTATGCCTTAACAGTATTAGGCTTAAAATATTGATTTTTTTGAAGGTTTGGCTATTTCTTGATCAATTTATAATCCTCTTGCTTAAAATTAGTGAAGAAACTTCAAATTATACTTAACAAAAATTAAAACTACATAATGTGTTGTGCCTAAGTATTATTAAGCTTAAAATATTGATTTTTGAAGGTTTTTTGGCTTCTTTTTAAAACAATTTATAGTCTTCTTGCTTAAAACTAGTCCTAATATATAAAGAAGCTTTTGGTTATACTTTACATAAATTAAAACTACATAATTTGTTATGCCTTAGCATTATTAGGCTTAAAATAACAATTTTTTTTAAGTTTTTTGGCTT
Organism: Tachinus rufipes; assembly: GCA_963932245.1. NCBI lineage: Eukaryota > Metazoa > Arthropoda > Insecta > Coleoptera > Staphylinidae > Tachinus > Tachinus rufipes. The sequence goes on from OZ010749.1 coordinate 62,140,235, forward strand.
TTTCTTGATCAATTTAAAGTCCTCTTGCTTAAAATCAGTCCTTCTATGTAGAGGATCTTTAAATTATACTTTATATAAATTAAAATTACATAATTTGTTTACTTAGAGCATGTTTGATTTTGAGACATCATGAAAGAGTTAGGGCCGCTTGCACCGCCTTGCTTAAAACTAGACCTTAATCAAGTACCACTTATGTCTAAGTGAAGCTTAAAAAAATATTCTGTTGCACCACTGTATTTTAAGGTCCACTCACGTAAGATACAGATATATGTGGCAACACAGCAAAATTTGCTTTATTCTGTCATTATTTTTTGACAGCAGAGAAGGCAGACAGTGTCTGAACAACTAATATTATTGCATTTGCAGTATATAGAAGGTTAGGTAGCAAAAAAGACCTAGTTAATGGTAATTAAAACTTTTAATTACTCATATGGGTGATTCATTCGCCCGACATACGTAAACACGATCGGTTCATTTCGTTTGAAGTATTTATTTCACGTTTATTCTTAATAGAATTATTAATTAAATGGGGTTTTACGTGGTTTTGATATTAATAATTAATATTACTTTTCAATATAAGTAAGTTTTACATAATTGTTCTGATAAAACTCCGAAACCTCTGCATTTTTTTTTTGCAAGTTTTTTATTATTATTAACTGAGTCCTTATTGCTACCTAACCTTTTACATACTGCTAATGCTCAAAAAGGACATAAAATAATTTTATTCAAGTATTGCATTTGTCTATAATGCGAGATGCTGTAGATATGTACACAAAACTCCCTACACTTGTATGTTGAATAAAATCTAGTCAATAGGAGCATCTAAAAATCTATCTATTTGTAACTTAAAGTAGTGTGTAAAACACAGAATTTTAAGATTTTTTATAAAAATGACAAAGTCAATGCAATTTTGTAAAGCAAATTTTAGGTTATTCTGCACCTTATATGCATAAACCGAACTCAAGGTTCGGCTTTCAATAAGTTCCACTTAGGGGTTTTTATGTTCTTTAAATTTGTTTTATTTTTTCTTAATATATGTAATTATTTATTAAACGCATTAATTTTCAGACTTATAACTTGTAATTGATCAATAATTTAGATATTTTTTTGTCATTTGTTTTAGGTTTCTCAGCATTTGCATCTAGATTTCCTGTTTAGAAGTAATATAAAGCTTATCAACTAGCGTTGATAAGTCCTATCTTCATCCAATTATATTGTGGTAAGTATAATAACATTTTTCTGTCCTTTTGCTTTTTGACGATAAAAAATGATTCAACTCAACAATTTAATACTCTCTGGCTTTATTCTGAGACATCAAACTCTAATGCAAAACAAGCTGGTCTTACAAACGACCAATCTCTACATTAACTTAAAAAAAAAATGTTTTATTCAGCATGTTGTAAAACGCTATTGTCAAAAGGTTATAAAAATTTTTGCAGTTTAATAAAAACAGAAAAAAATGCAAAAAACCTTTATCTTTTTGCAAATTTTTTTGAAAACACGTCTTGTATTGGTAATTGGCGTTAAGCACTAAATTTGTAAGATGTAGTTAATCAATTATTTTGAAATTTTGTTTTCTTTTTCAGGGTCAGAATCATCTGCATCTAGATTTCCCGTCTAGAAACAACATTGAGCCTACCTACTACCGTTAACAGTTCCAGTCTTTATCCAATTCGTCTCTGGTAAGTAATGTAACGTTTGAAACTTTATTAAATCTAATACACTAACAAGCAAAAAATAAAGGTCATTTTAAAATTGTGACTTAGTTTTGAATTTTTTTGATTTAATCTCAGACAAAGTTTGAATTTTTGTTTTTTAGACTAATGTGAAGCAAAAAATATTTAAAAAAACTTATCACTAATAACGAGTATTACCCTCTTTTGCATTATTGACTTCTTAAAGTCTACAAGGAACACTTTAAATTAAATGATGGATCACATTTTGGTCTATGTTATTTCATTCCTGTAATAGCAACTTGAACAGTTCTTGGAGCAGGTGTATGCTTTTAGATACGTCGTCTCAATTCATCCCAGACATATTTATGTCCGCGCTGAAAGCTGGCCAATCAAATCGCAAAATTCTCACTTTATCCAGATAATCTCTGGCTACGTAAAGTTTAGCATTATCTTGCATAAAAATTACGCTTTTGCTTAAAGTTGTCATAAAAAGCATAACCAAATTTTGGAAAACCTCCATTATGTATCTGTGAGCTGCCAGGAAGCTATTTTTATATAGACCAATTCTGTGCGTGCTTTGGTAGAAATTCTTGACCAGACTATAACCGACCCACTGTCAAATAGAAGTTGCTCATCAATACAAACTGAAGCGTATCTTTTTCCGCGTCTTCTCCACAACTTTTTGACGACCGTTTTATCTATTAAGGCAAAAGCACAACTCATCTAAAAACAGTACCCTGCTTTTAGTCTTTATTATTTTATGCCCGGTGATTTTGAGCAAAAGCCAATCTTGCAACACGATGTCGGCATTGTAAAGGTGGACCTGTAGTTATCTTTTTACAAGGCAATCCAACAAACACGGATCCTTTTCCTAACGGCCCATTTACTAACAATTACATCTCTAACTTCATGAAGTTAATTTTGTAGATAAACTGCAGAAACTGTTCTATTTTGCAAATTTGTAGACACCAAAAACTTAACTTTTTTTTGCCCAAATCCTGATCTTCTGGTTATTTGGCTAGTATCCAAGTAACGCTGATACACCTTTTATACAGCACAAAGGCTTTTACCAACAATCATTGCAGTTTTACGTTTTCCTTGCTAATCTTCAATTGAATGTATAATTCTTGCTAGTGTGATAATAACTGATAGATAAATAACATTTGTCAGGAAATAAATTATTAAACGCTTACTTTGGTTAACAATTTGCAAACATAAAGTTAAAACAAAAAATTCCAAAATTAAGTCATAACTTTAAAGTAACCTCAATTTTTTGCACGCCGGTGTAGTTTATAACTATTAAAACATTAGTTTAAGGTACAAGATCAAAGATTTATTTGTGTGGTTATATTAGATTTTGTTGTAAATATCTTCAATTTTTTATATACTAAAATTTAATGTTTTGTCTGAAATTTTTTCAGCATGGTAATGAATACTATTTGAAATATTTAAAGAGATTATAATATAATTTAAAAAAAAAATTAATATTATTAATTCTTTATCTCTGATTGCTCATCGCTCATTGCCGATTGCCCATCGTCGATCGCTCATCACCCATTGTTCATCGCCCACCGTCTATCGCTCATCGCCTATTGTTCACCGCCTATTGCTCATCGCTCATCGCTCATCGCTCATTGCTCATTGCTCATTGCTCATTGCTCATTGCTCATTGCGCATTGCTCATTGCTCATCGCCCATCGCTTATTCCCCGTTGCTTATTGTCATTATCAATTCTGTAGTACAGTTGATTATTTAACAAGGTTAAATAACAATTAAATTAAAAATAAAATATATAATAAATAAACAATTACATAAAACTATTATGCCAATTTTAAAATTAATTAAAAATTATATAAAAGGCAAAATATTTAAAAAAATTTGTGTTGTAGTATCAAACCGTTATCATATTAAAATATATAATTTAAAAAATCAATGTATATATAGTAACGTTTTTCTAATAATGTAGATATAATGTTATTTTTATATTTAGTTCTCTTAGTTTGGCGCATTTTATTAAAGAAATGTATAGCTGCTTATTTAATACTTTTTTTTATATTTTGTTAATCTTTGTATATCTCTATAACGTGTTATATATCCGTTACATTTTATTTAAAATTGTTTATTGTTTATATTTATTTTATAGATAATTTTGTAGTGTAGTAAATTAATCCATTATTTTGTAAACCCACTATGTCAGTTTATTTCATTGATGGTTTGTGTTTTTTAACTAATTGATGTTTATTATTTACTAATATGAATCATGAAATAAGATGTCATTAATATATACATATAATAAACAACAAAAGCCCCAACACTAACCCTTCCGGTAAATCTAGAAAGTCATATATCTTGTTGTTAATTTCTACTAGATGACTTCTAGGTTTTAGTAAACCAATCAGAAATTACACCACGTACACCTATTTATTCCGTTCAGAGTTCAAAAAATTATATCTTTTGTTCTATACCTGCATTTTTACCAACATTAGTTAAAAAGTTATTAAACTCCAAAGTTTAGATTAAATCTCAGAACTGACACAGTAGATTTTAGTGATATTTAAAAAAACAAAAAATTTTGTTTCAAAATTTAAAGCAGTTGAAAATTTTAGATTGTTAATTGTGTTTTGAAGATACAACCTTTTCCAAAATAAGATTTTTTAGAAAAAGTAGATATCCGTAACTTTTTTACTAACAACGACGATTAGCGACAGATGCACAACTATTATTACATATATTAAGTTCTTTTGTAAAACCTTTTAAGACAACCTTGGTATTTTTAGCGCAACAAATCAAAGTGTTTATATTTGTTCCAAAAAGTATCAAAATATTCTAGTAGCATTACATAAATGTTTTTGAAAAAAATCAAAATCCATTCACCACCTCAAAGTCAAAACATAAACTTATCAATTGTTATGTATTCAATCAAATTTGCAATTGTACAACTTTCTACTTTAACTAAGGTCTAATTTTTTTTTATAAGATTTTTCAAAACAACTTTTGTATTTTAAACTTTAAAACTATACCGGGCAGCATAAAAATTATCCAGATTTAAAAAAAATGCAAAATCAAGACCTCAATCAATCATTTTACGTAAAAAAATAATATCAATTTATCAAAAACACTTAACGTTTTTTATGGAGTTAACCTGAAACATTTTTAAGTAATGTAGTTGTAATAGCGTTGCAAAAGTGGCACTTAGAGGTAGGTTTTGAGAGTGTATTACTGAATAAACTAAAAAAAAAGTGTTACGTCTTAAATAAAAGATTCATTAATGTCTACAAATTTTTATTCTAAATTATTTTATAGATCTGTACAAATAAACCAGTAACAAATTTGTTCATTTGTTGAGAAAAATTTGTTTGTTTTTTATCAAAAGTTGTTTTGTTAGACCTAGTTTACTCATGCAAACTAGTAGTAATGATGTGTTGTTGTTTATTTGTTTAATAAAAGTGTCATGAAATAAGCTTTTAAATGAAAAACGTAAAGTATGAGTAATATAAAAGGTAAGTAGAGAATAGTTTTTCAATTTTGTTGAGTTTCTCAAAAAGAATTAAGATTTATTATTTATAAGCAAACGTCTATTATTAGCCATCAGTAAAACTGAATCGGTTATTTGTATTAAAACGTTTTTACGGCCGTGATGCAACGTTTTTTTTTTAGCAGCAAACAATTATTTAACCAAAGTTACTAACACCAAAAGCTTTATTTTTATAGATGCTCTAAGATATTGACAAATTCTTCTCAAGGTTCTTTAAATTGCAATACGCAAAGATACAAAACCTGTAGATTTCTGAGCTACCGCGTTTCAGTAAACATGTATTTTAGATCAAAATTATTTTAAGAGCCAATCAATTCAATTCAATTTAATAACCTCGTAATACCGTTAGGTGTCGAGGTGTCGGACACACCAAGCCACAGAGAAGACGAGAAGGATGCTTATATGAGGTAAAGGACCCATATTGGGAAGAACGCTACGCTTGGCATCACTTTGGATTTTAAGAGCCAATACTATTCAATATTAGGTTAGTTTTGTGGTACTAATATTTATTTCATCCACAAACTTTAAACTCTAAAAAAGAACATATTCGGTATCCATGTCTTCCCTAAAAAACAACAATTTAATTTCTTTTGTTGGCTGGTAACGCTATTGTTATGATATTTTTTTTACCTTAAATTGTTAATTAGTAAATTAATTCATCTACATGATATACTTTGACTGAGTCTAATGAGTACAAAGCCTAGTCTATCGTGAATAGGAGAACAAGTGGCATTAATCCACAAGTCAAACTTGATAAAATGATACGAGTAAATTAGCAAAATAAGGCACTGTCTGTTTGCCAAATTAATTTAATCAACTAAACATTGACTCAGTTTATAGCTTAAAAGTTATTTTCTATAATAATAATTGATGTATAAAAAAGAATTTAAATTCTGTTCATTAGCATCTTAAATTTTTTTTTACTAACATACAGTAAACAATAATTCTTTAGATCGTTTTAATCTAGTAGATTAAGATTATAATCTCAAACATTCATTTGCTGACCAACAGAATTTTCATCTACACACAAAAAGCATGTTCTAAAAGACAAAAATTTAGATCGTTTGTTATAATAGCATATTTTTTTTCAATAATTTTTTTTAATAAACTATTTTTGTAATAAGCACATACCATTCTCTAAATAAAACAACTTCAAAGTTTTTTGATAACTTTTCTTTAAGTTTTAATAAATTTTTTCAAAGTAGTTATTAAAAAGATTAAAATTTTTTTTTAAAGAAATTTTAACGTATATAATATTAAACGGTTAAGTTATCTTCTACAACACTATCTGACCAACAAATTATGTTTTTTGTTTTATTATTAACTAACTTAATTTTATTGTTGAAACATCATGGTAAACCAAAATTATTAGATTTGTATCTTTCAATTATTCTATAGATTACAACAACTTCTGTTGAAGCTGCATTAGGAAACTCCAATCATTTACTAACTATTTTTTTTTATTAAACAATTTTTCCTATTACAAGTAAATTTAAACCGCGCCTAATCATTACTCTAAAATAAACTAGTAAAAATTAAACTTTTTTATAATATTGATGTTGATACTTATTGCCTAAATTGTAAAAACCTACATATTGCAGCCAACATTTTCACAAAAACTATTCAAAAAATCATCAAAAATATTTTTTCTGTTTTTTGATAATGAACCGAAACAAAAGTACTCAATTTAAACAAAACAAGCAAACAAAAAGCATTCATCAAATTCACCAGTAAGCGTTCCGATTAAATTAATAAAGATTTAAAAAATCTCGTATACAATCCAAAAAATAAGATTGACAAAAAAGGCCAAAAAAATTCTTGGATTGCCATAAACAACAAAAAAATTTATAGATAAATAAATTCTTTGAAAAGTAATTTAAAATTTGATTAAAACCTGTCATTAACTCTACATATTGATACTGTTGTGTCTAAAGCTTATCAGTTTTTAAAGTTTGTCAAGCGTAACTTTCGTTTGTTTTGTGACCATTGTACTCTAATTATCTCTAATATGCTTTCACCTCAAGTATTGCTTAAATGTATAGTCTCCATACCCCGCCGTCAATAAAACAAAATTGAACAGATTCGAATAAAGTTTTTTTTTTTTTGGCTTATAAATTGCTGGCAGCTACACGAAACTGCCTCTCTGCATGACCAGTCTTGAAAAGAACTTATTTTGTAATGGCTTTTGTTAACTAATAAATAAATAAATAAAAAACCTGCAATACATCCTCTTCAAAATGATCAAAACAATTTATATATACTAATAAAAAAAAAACGCAATATTTCAAATGTTCAATTTATACCAAATAAGAAAAATGTCAATTACTTAGAACATACAAAATATCTTTATCTCAGTATTTTATTATAGATTTTAATCAAAACATTTAACAACCGATATTCTAATATATTAGTTAAAAATAGAATTCTACTTTAAGCAAACATGAAATAAATCTTGTAGTAGCTCTAGACATTTCCAAATCTCTTGATAGAGTAAAGCATGTTTTAATCACAAATTTGTAAGTCTTTCTAGACAACAGAAGAATTATAGTTAGAACTAATAGCTTTAACTCTAACGTCAAAATTATAAATGTTAATATTGCTCCTGTTCAGAAACTTCTTAAAATAACCAAGTCTTAATCATAGTATTGCAGATATAAGCATCCTTTATACTTTTCAAAAACCATATCAACAAAAATTACAGAACATCTTGTAATTTCTAGGTTAGAACCTGTAGCATCAATAAACAAAAACATTCAAGACAGTCTGTCAGCAAAAACTATTAAGAAAATTAAAAAAAGATTAAATTGCAAGAAAATAAATTTTGGTTTTTTTGACAAGATCACTATTTATAAAACATTTTGAACACGTTTGATATTATGTAAGTGTATTTTATAAAATAAATACTGCACTAATAAAACATATTTTAAATGCAAGTGCACTAAAGCAAATTAAGTATTTTGAGTGTGTTGGAGATAGATCTGATGACAATGCCAACATTTTTTGTGTCACATTTACTGATATACTGTATATGATCAATAAATGTAAGTTTCCGGTCAAACATCACACCTAAATCTTTTATCTGATTTACTTGTTTAAGTGCTACTTTGTCAATCGTATAATCTTAGGTTATATGTATATAATTATGAACAAAACTTATCGAAAAAAAAAAAAAAATGTGTGCATTAAATAATAAACTATTATTACTTAAACTACTAATAATATACTTAAACTCTATAAATAACTAGTGTGTCATTTATAGAGTTTAAGTCATTCTGTAAAAGATGACAATTCTTAAGAAATAATATGTTTTTATAAGTTTTAAGATGTCAGCAAATAAAAGAAATAAATACAACATGAACGATCATTAATAAAATGCAGAAAAAGTATTGGCCCACAACGTGACCCTTGGGGCACACATAGAAGGACAGTAATGATTTGCAACAGAAAGTTATTAATTTTTACACATTGTGTACGATTTTTCAAATAACATGTTAACCAGCAAATCACAGTATCATAAAAACCAAGTGCACAAAGTTTAGCAATCAAAATACTAAATGCCTTGCAGGGCATTTTATAAATTGTTTTTATAGCAGATCAGATTTTTCTATGTGGACCTCCTCTCACTAAAACCATGTTGTTTATCTACTACTATTATTTTGGACATCTATTGAATTTGACTAGTAACTATTTTATCAAATAATTTAGGTATGGCAGATTGGACAAATACTTCTATAGTTTTTAATGTCTTTTTTGGGTCCACTTTTATGCCATGAGGTGATTTTGCTTTGTTTCCATACATAAACAAACGTCTCTTCATTTAAAAACTAATTAAAAAAAAAAGATAATTTGAAACTAACCAAATGCAATTATTTATCAGTATAAAGGTATTCTTTTGGTACAATATGAAAATGCAAATTATAAACAGAACAAAAATAATCAGCAAACAAATTAACACAATCGTCACTATTATTACTCGTCCGCTGCATAGTAGTAAGAAAACTATTTAATCGCCTTCAATGTCTGGTTGACCGGATATACTCTTTTTTAATAACATACATTTTTTTTTTAAGTTAAAATCCTCTTTACTCTTTTTAATTCAAAACAACAAAAATTTTACTCTATTTTTTTTAGTTGAGTCCTAACAATTCTAATTGTTTTATTGAAAAAAAACGGCATAGAAAAAACAGAATCTAAAAACCGCGAGTCGGATTGACATCTAGTTTGCCCCAAGTTTGCCAAATTTTGCGCCCACTTCAAAATAAGCCATTCCTCTTTAGCACTTTGGATATTGACATTGTGTTAAGTTTTGTTATCAATTTGTTAATTTAGCATCAAAATTTTGAGGTAGCCCCGAGAATTTTGGAACCTCTTCGTCTATCGTGGCAAACGTCATGTAGCTGCAAGTAGTGCTTATTCTATTTTTAGTTCCGTTGCTTGTGGTCTATACTACACAAAAGAAGCTGGTACTTAGCCCACATACTAATGGTTAAACTTTGGTTGACTTCTAAAGTCAACCATATTGTAGTGTAGTTGTGTTGCCAAGTTTTACCTTGTTGCGTCATATCTGTGGTCAAGATTCGATTTGGTTCCGTAATTGGCCCGATATGACGTCTGCGGCTGGTCCCAACTTTTGGTGACTTGGAACATAATTTGGTAACTTTGTTTGAGGTTCAATGATAACATAATTGTTTGCTTCTAACGTTTCTTTACGTTGTGTCCAACCTGGGTTATATTGACCTTCTTACATTTCTTTTTTCAGAGTTATGTGTTTACTGAAACTTATTTGCTTCAGATTCAGCTTTCTAGTTAGGCTCCATTTCCCCCTTAAAGTAAAAAGAGAAAAAGTAGTCAGACAATGCTTGTGGCGCAAGTTGCTATTAATATGCTCAACAAATGTGAGTTTGTGATCAAATATTACGCTTAAGTCTTTTATTTGAAAAACTTCTTTCAACGGTTTATGATTAATATCATAACCGTAAAATATTTTATTCAGTGTTCTATTAAAACTAATTGAAAAACATTTGTTAACGTTAAGAAAAAGATAATTATTATGGCACCAAATAGTTACAAAATCTAAATCTTGATGTAACAGATGACAATCATTAACAGATGATATTTTACTGTATCGACAATGAATGAATACACTGAGAAATATCATTGATAAAAAGCAGGAACAGAATTGGACCGCAGTGTGATCCCTGGGAAACACCTGAAGATCCAAGAATTGGCTGTGAAAGAAAATTAATAATTTTTACATATTGAGTTTTTCTAAAAACTAGATAATCATAAAACCACAAGATGAAAACCTAAAGTATAAAGCTTAGCTAACAAAATACTGTGGCTAACACAATCAAAAGCTATTTAAAAAAAATGGTGTAAATTGATTCAAAAGCCTTCAAAATATAATTTTCGTAGCACAATAAGTTAGTAAGTGTAGAACGACTTTCACGAAAACCATGCTGTTCATTAATTATAACATTTTTTGCACGTTTATTATATTTGTTCACTTACAATTTGATCAAATAATTTAGGAATGGCAGATTGAATGCATAGTTAGTTATGTCTTTCTTAGCCCCAGATTTAAATAAAAGCATAATGTAGTTTTGGTTCCACATATCAGAAAATTTAGATTTGCTTAAAGAAGCAGATGTAACAGCGTAGAAATAGAATAAATGCATTCTTTCAACATCATAGAAGGGATGCCGTCTGAGCCAGTGCTAAGATTACTTTGGAGATATTCAATACCTTTCAAAACATCAAACAAACTAATTGAAAAATTTGAATGTATTACGTTGTTTTAAAACTCAAACGTTAAAGCTGTATAAACTTCGGAATTATAAACAGATAAAAAAAATCTGCAAATTTGTTGACATAATCATCCCCATTAGTGCAGATTAGGTCGCCATAATACATTGTAGACAGAAAGCCATTAGATTTTTTGGTTTCGTTGACAAATTTTCAGAAATGATTTAGATTTGTTTGAATATTATTCTCGGTACGTGCAATATACTGCTTGTAAAGACAAACGCTAAGATTTTTACATGAAGTGCGAATAGATACAAACTCATTATAATCAGATAGAAGTTCTGAAGATTTAAAACGTTTGTGAACAACTTTTTTCAATTTAAAAAGTGCAATCAGTTCCTTGCTAAACCAAATAGAAACGTTGTTTTTACGCCACAGTTTTGTAGGTACGTAACAATCAATTGCATAATACAAAACAGAATAAAATAAATCAACACATACATTAATAAATAATCAAACGAAAGACTGGTTTGCCATCTAGTTGCAATTTTTAATACTAAAATGTCCGCATTAATCGGTATCATTTTAGCATTTATGCAATTGGCAGTCATTTCGCGGCTATAACGATTTTGAATCGCCAATAAATTATGAAATGAATTAATAATTTATTCAAAATCAGTCAATCGAATCACAGCGGCCAAGATTAATGCGGACATTTTAGTATTAAAAATTGCAACTAGATGGCAAACCAGTCTTTCGTTTGATTATTTATAATATCAATTGTGTTCATAAGAACAGAAATATTTATTCAAAATTGTCTTCGCTATCATGCGATGCCGTGGTCGTACAAGGCATACTGACGAGGTTTGTAGAACCGAAACAATTGTCTATGCTTGACCCTTGGCCGCTGTGATTCGATTGACTGATTTTGAATAAATTATTAATTCATTACATACATTAATATCACAGTTATAAAAAAGTAAAGACCAATGAACACTCAATAAAAAACCATTGATAGCGCTAAAGTCTGCAAATTTAAAATCATTAAAAACATAGTTACACTTTAAAATATCACAGTTGGTATCACATTTATCATCTATCACATAAGCAAAGTGATGTTGGCTTGTGTTTAACAAAACATCAACAGCCATTGCCACTTTTACATCACGATCATTTGTAAAACACAAGTCTAAAAACACACCCCTACTATTGGGTATTGTTATGCATTCAATGCAGTTTAAAAATCCAAAAGAATTGGCTACTAAATATGCAAGGTAAGTTTCACTGCAGACTACTCCAATTCTTAATTCATCATTTATCCACAACGCTGCAGGTAGATTATAATCTCCTTGTAGAATAAGTTTACTACTAGGATATATATATATATCAGCTAATGATTCCAGAGAGTAGCAATGGTCGGCTTATTTATCACTAGCTGAATTTGATGGTAAATATACCGCACTAATTAAATATGACAGACTTAAAGTTAACAAATACAAACACATGATCCACGGTTGAATAAGTGGGGTGCAGTAATATACTTTTTTAAAATAATAAATTTACGCTCCATTTTTACTGCATCGGACTCCAACTCCCGCTCTGTTTGAGGCACCGCAAATCCTACAATTCCGGGCGGCGAAATAGCCTGGAGAAGGCACACGTGTTGCATGTGTGTTTCCTTCTCTTCTTCACTGTATAAATTCCAACGTCCTTGCGATGATAACGGTTTCGGTGTTATACTTATGTTCTTAAATTCCTTTCTATTCGAATTCGATTTTATTTTCTCATTTTCAATTTTTTTATCTTTGAAATTCCGCCTTGGTTTTGACCGAATAGATTGTGGACATTATTTTAATTGTTAATTAGTTGGCTAATAAGCCACATAGATTCAAAGTTGCGAGTTCTAATCAGTAATTTCACCTAGATTGCGTTAAGTAATAATAATAATCACATGTAGTATTATCTCTTACTGATCCTAGGATATAATTTATAACATTCGCCCCACGAAGACTAATTTAACTAAACAAATTTGCATGCGATTTTTGCGGTGAGTAAAGTAAAACTTCTAACAGCGATTTTGTACACGTAAGGATCAAGTATTATCGAACCAATTTACAATTGAAATTGGCGCTCATGATATTATTAAAAAATTATGTAATTATTGAATCAGATTTGTAATGGATATGATATGTAACACTGATTCAGTTTAGTCCTTAAATTGAATCAGTGTTGTGGCGTTGAGAGAATGTTTCCAACTACTCAATTATACATTTTATTTTGTGCTTGATAATGACATTTTTAAAAAATCGATTTTATGCTGGACAAGTTTAGTGGAATTTCAATTTCAATTTCATTGCCACCAGCCTTTGTGATATTTGATTTAATAACATATATATTTTGTCGAATTATTCATTTATTTAAAGTTATTTCATTTAATTTAATATAATGTATTTATTTGTTTATTTATTGAAATTCAAAAAATTAAAGAATTTGAGTACATAAAGGATTTTATATATATTGCTAGACGGTTTGTTGCACGTATCTGTTTCTGGAAACGAGAGTTCGGAATAATACAATCCTCGTCGCCAATTTTGTGTTACATATTTAATTTGTAATTACTATAAAACGCATAATAGTATTAAATTAAAGACTTCAAACACAACAGACTTTAACTAAACTAAACTTCATACAACATAAGAAATTTGATTGTTAGTTAACTAAATACTTCCGAGTTTAACACACTATATTTGATGCATGCCCGAATATTTATATCATTAAAAACAAAGTTTTGGCATAATTAATATAAACACTGGCCCAAGTTGCTGCATGCAAACTTACTGCCATATCTCAGGATAAAGAGTAGCGCAACAAATAGCTCTCCGGTTACTATGGGCAATCAAAAAGAAACCAGCAGTAATTTATTTTGTATTAATTAATTAATACAAACAATTTTTAAGTATCGAGTTGTTGAAACAAATTAAAATTTTATTTTGTTATTGTTAACCGAATACTTTTTATTCTCAATCAGTATGGTTACAACGCCAGTCAGATTTTAATGGTACAACCAGACGACACCAAGTGATGAATATATGCTCAATATACCTGCATGCATTCCGACTGCTGCTGTTGCCACTTGTTGCGCCACACTGGTGTCCCAGTGAGGTATCGATCTTAAAAATAAAACAGCCGGTGTAGTTATGATAGGCATGAAGAACATGTGGATGCTGGCTGATGCTGACAAAATAACATAGCAATAATTGTAGATTAAAAAAACATGATATTCAATTGATGCAGCAGATATACAGGGTGTTTTATAACATGTGTCGAAAAATAAAGGGTGGGATTGGTTGGCTAATTATAAGAAAAAAAGTTCCCATTAACATGGTTCCACAAACGCACCGTTTTCAAGATAGAAAGTGTAAAAAAAAATTATGCATCAATCCTTGGACTTTCCGATTGTTCTGTGAGAAAATTTCTTTATGATGATCTTCATTTCTATCCTTACAAGAAGGCGATTGTGCAGAAACGTGATTTGGAGTAGCCGGCCTGCTCTTCCGATTTGTCTCTTAGTGATTTTTCCTCTGGGGTTTTTTAAAATTTTGTGTTTATGTGAACCGTCTAAGAAACTTACAAATTTTGAAGGCCAACATCTAGCAACATAACGCCTCATATGTTGGCAAAGGTCATGACAAACGCCAAAAATTAGTTCACACAGTGTATGGAGAATGGGGAATGTCACCTACTTCATTTTATCTTCAAAACTATTCAAACAAAATTTTAGGTATGTGTCTTAATTATAAAAAACAAATAAAAAAATTCTGATTCATACAACAGGTTTTATTAGGTTTTAAAAAAAGAAAGTTATGCTGTAGCACTCTGTATTGTTAATTGTTCTTAAATTTTGTCGGGATGTGCAAACAAAGAATGTAATTAAAAAATGTTTGCCACTTGTTACGTCCAGAATTCGGCGTACAACTAAAACAAAACAAAAATTACACAATTAAACATTATTTTATTTTTCAATTTTATTTTTATTAATTCATGGAAGGTTGGTTGTTAGCTAATTTAGCTAATTGCCAAAGGGGTGTAGCAATTAATTTGGAGCCCAACGTGGGGCTGTGTTGGCTAATTGTGTTATAAATTTAATTATAATTTTGTTTGTGGAATTGAACATTTAAACATTGATTTTTTTTGTAAATATTAATAATATTTTTGTTGTTTGCGCACCATATATATATATATATATATATATATATATATATATATATATATATATATATATATCATTTTTTGAGATAAATTGTGAATTAAAAGTACAATGTCGAAACTCGAACCCGACAGATTAAATCAAGATGAGGTGGTGTACAAGTTGGCCGTTAGAGGTGTTACGGCGACGGGAGATGTGAAGGAGCTTATAAGATGTCTACGAGTGGCATTAAAATTAGAGAAAAATGGAAGGTCTTTTAGCAGTGTCTGGACTGAGGAGCCAGAAACTGACATAAAAGCTTGTTCTGACAAATTGACGGTGGTGGAAGGGTCTGCTGGTCGAAAGATAAAGACAAAGTTAGCACACATTTTGGGTCGTTTAGAACGTTGCGCGAGTGAAGACAAAGAGCTAGATAGACAAAGAGCAGTTTTATTACAAACAGCAATGTTATTGTATGGAGAGTTGCAGGATAAGTGTGACGAACGGACTGCAAAAAAGGTAGACGAGGTTCCGTTAGCAAATTTTATTAAATCAAGGGGGTCAACCTCTACCTCAATCAGAACTCAAGTACCTCTACCTTCTCCCGTAGCTGCAGGTTCTACCGGCTTAGGTAATCTGCATTTAACACCGCAACACGCGTGTTTAAGTAAATGGAACATAAAGTTTTTTGGCGACTTTAATGACAGCCTCAACGAATTTTTACAAAGGGTGGAAGAGTTTAGCGAAGCCCGTGGGGTTAGTCAAAGTGCATTGTTTCGAAGTGCAGTAGTGCATTAAATGGTAGAGCGTTGGTGTGGTTCAGAGCAAATAAAGCGTTGTTGCAGGACTGGAGTGGACTATGTGCAGGTCTTAGGGCAGAGTTCTTGCCGCAGGATTATAATGAGCGCATTTTGCGGCAAATTAAATCTTGAACGCAAGGCTCTGACGAGTTCATAGGTATATTTATGGCGTATATGAATAACCTGTTTGATAGGATAACTTGTCCAATCTCTCCTGAAATGCGCCTGAAAACTATTCGTCGTAACCTTCACCCCATGTACCTAAATAAATTAGTTTTGGAAGACATTGATTCCGAAACCAAATTGATTTCTCTGTGTCGCAAGATTGAAGAGTCTAAAAGTTTTGTGGACGATTATGTTCCCCCTTCAAGGCGACCATCAAAATGCAATTTAGAGCCAGACCTCTCGTGTTCTTGCAAATTAGGGAAAGTAGTAAGCGACACATACCTGCGTACAAATACGTCGAGGTATTATGATAGTGACGATGATTGGGTAAAACCTGACTCAGGCTATTGGGGAAATTGTAGGCGTGAAAACAGAGGGCGTATGAATGATGATGAACGTGCTCGTGAGTGGAGTGCAGAGCGTTATGCACCATGAGAACGTGACTTTCAGCGAGGTCTTTCCCGTAGAGAGCGGCGCGACTCCAGTAGGGAGTATTCATGTCGAGATTCTAGTAGGGAATATTTAAATAGAAGAGAACAATCTTATGAAAATCGTGGCCATGATAGCGGTAGACAGGGCCAAAGAGCGTCAAGCACTGTAACTAAATTAGGAGCTACTAAAGCTAAAGTTAGTTTCCAGGGAGAGCCTGAAAACTTTAACTGTAGTAGTGTTAGTGTTGTATGTTTTAAGTGTGGAAAAAAAAGGCACTTTGCTAGGGAGTGTTTCTCGACAGATATTAAATGTTTTGGGTGTGGACTAGCCGGCTATATTAAGCCAAAGTGTTTCAAGTGTCAGGGAAAAGGAAGCAGGAGTCAGTCACAGGCCAAGAATTGATTCCTTCCGGTTTTGAGGCCGACATAAAGAATAAAAAATTGATTTTGGACTTTATCCTCAGTCAATCTGAAGAGAACGAATGTCCTTATATGAGTGTTTTGTTGTATGGGATTTCAATGTTGGGGTTGTTAGATTCAGGGGCTAATGGAATTTTTTGGGGTTATCGGGTTGGGATAAGCTAGAAATGATGGGGTTACGATTAGAGAAATGCGCTACAGAGTGTACCGTAGCAAATGACCAAAAAATTAACTGCATAGGGAAAGTTCGGTAGAATTGCAGTGAAAGACGAAAATTTTTGTTGTCTATATTGTACCAGAGTTACGACATACACTTGTATTAGGAGTTAATTTTTGGGTAGCTATGAACATCATTTCCAATCTAAGATCGGGAGAATGGGTATTTGGGACGAATAAAGAGATATTGGAGCATGGTCGGGATTTGCAAGTCAGTTCTTTGCAGAACACGGATGACTTATCTAGTGTAGAGAGAAAGAAATTATCCAAAATAATTCAGGAGTACTTTGCAAAAGTAAAGGATGTGGATTTGGGTTGTGCGAGCGAGGTTGCACATGTCATAACGACCGATAGTCCACCCATTAAGTCTCGTTATTATCCGGTGAGTCCTTTTATGCAGCGGTTAATTGATGCAGAGGTATCAAAAATGAAATTGGGGGTTATCGAGCGAAGCTCCAGCGGTTGGAGCTTTCCAATTTTGATGATACCCGAAAAGGACGGGACTTACCGCTTTTGTGTGGATTATTGCAAGTTAAATGCGGTGTCTGCGCCTTACGCATACCCACTTCCCTATATCAACTCCATCCTTGCAAAGTTGGGAAATTCAAAAATTCTCTCCAGTCTTGATATCAAGTCTGCGTATTGGCAAATTCCGATGCATAAAAACAGTAAAGAGCTAACGGCATTTACCATACCAGAGAGAGGATTGTTCCATTTCAATCGAATGCCGTTTGGGTTAAGTGGAGCACCCGGAACTTTTCAATCCCTGGTGGATAAACTTTTTGGAGCCGAACTTGAGCCTTATCTCTTTACGTACCTAGATGATATCATCATTACCACCCCTGATTTCCCAACTCATGTGCGTATTTTAAGTAAAGTGTTTGAGCGTCTTTTAAAAGCAGGTTTAACGTTGAGTCCCGATAAGTGTGTGTTTTGTCGCAGTGAGTTACGTTATCTGGGTTATGTTGTGAATCGTGCTGGTCTCAACGTTAACCCCGACAAGGTAAGGGCGATAGTGGAGATGCCCACTCCGAAGTGTGTAAGGGACGTCGGGATGGCGTCATGGTATCGGAAATTTATTCCCAAGTTCACCGAAGTTACCATGCCATACGTCACTCCTTAAAAAGAGTCGCAAGTTTGAGTGGACTGAAGAATGTGCGGCGTCTCTCACACAATTAAAAGAGGTGTTAGTAAGCCCAGTTATATTAGCTTGTCCAAACTTTGAGGATCCGTTCACACTCCAATGTGATGCAAGTTCATATGGTTTAGGAGCTGTGCTGACGCAATCCTATAATGGGCGGGAGTATGTGATTTGTTATTTATCTCGCGCATTAACTAAGTGTGAATTAAACTACCACGTCACGGAGAAAGAGTGTTTGTGCGTGCTATGGTGTGTCGAGAAATTAAGGTGCTATTTGGAAGGGGCAAAATTCACAGTTATAACAGACCATTATAGTCTGTTATGGCTGGACAATTTAAAGCACCCACAAGGCAGGTTGGGAAGATGGGCACTCCGGATGCAACAGTTTCAATTTGAAATAAAACATTGAAAGGGAAAAGATCACGTTGTCCCGGACTGCCTGTCCCGTGCTATTCCCGACTCTCCTTGTGAATCTCCCTTGTGTAGTTTGGTACTCTCGTCCTTAGCATGTACAACAGATATCCGCGATAAGTGGTACCGTCGGATGGTTGAAAAGGTAGAAGCCAAGCCTTTGGATTACCTAAATTGGAGGGTGCTTGAAGGGCAATTGTATAGGAGCATGGAGAATGTGGTGTCCGATGTAGATGTTATCAACGACTGTTGGAAGATTGTCCTACCAAAGGAAAAACGCAAAGAGGTATTATGTAGATTTCATGATGATCCTACTGCGGGTCATCTTGGAATCTACAAAACCTATCACCGAATTGCCTCTAGCTATTATTGGCCTAAGTTGAGGGCGGATGTTGCTCGCTATGTGAACGGCTGTACAGTCTGTGCCACACAGAAACCAGAGCAGCAAAAACCTGCTGGACTGATGGGCAGTAGGCCCGTTGTTTCCAAGTGTTGGCAGATGATCAGCACAAATTTGGTTGGCCCTCTACCACGTAGTACGAAAGGCAATTGTTTTATCCTCGTAGTCACTGATCATCTCAGCAAGTTTGTCTTACTACTTCCTCTGAGACAAGCCACCACTGCCATTGTTTGTTAATTGTTGGAAGAGAATGTGTTCCTCTTATTTGGTGTTCCTGAGCTCCTTATTACCGACAATGGCGTGCAATATAAAAGCAAGGAGTTCACAAAATTAATGTCAAGTTATCACATAAAGGTCATTTACGGGTGAACCGTGTAGTTAAGACTATGATTGCGTCTTATGTTGAGGATGATCAACGCAAGTAGGACCAAAATTTACAGAAAATTGGGTTTGCAATTTGCACTGCACGTCATGAAGTGACTCGTAAGACTCC
The DNA here is from genome assembly GCA_963932245.1 of Tachinus rufipes. NCBI lineage: Eukaryota > Metazoa > Arthropoda > Insecta > Coleoptera > Staphylinidae > Tachinus > Tachinus rufipes. The sequence goes on from OZ010749.1 coordinate 62,159,854, forward strand.
TAATTCTGTAAATTTTGATCAGGAGATGGTGATTGACGGTAGAAATTATGGTGAGCAGAGGCTGAGGAAATATATGGCAAAAGAGAGCCAGGATAAACTGGTAGAGAGTGATAAAGGAGAGCAATTATTAAAACTTCGAGAAGAAGTAAAACTACGTTTAGCTCAGGCACATGTAAAGACCCAACAGCGTTATAATCTTCGTAGACGTGAGGTAGTTTTAGAGATAGGGGATAGGGTTTGGAAGCGTGAGCATCGCTTATCAAATGCTATCAAACATTTTAATTACAAATAAGGAGGTAAATATTCAGGGCCTTACAAAGTACGAAAGAAACTAGGGATTAATGTCTATGAATTAGAGGATGATCATGGAAAATCTAAAGGATGCTGGCATATCGAAGATTTAAAGCCAGTAAAGGATCAGTACATAAACGATTAATAACTCATTTGCAAGTAATTACCTTATAGAACGCATTTATTTTATTTTAATTACAATTTATTTCATTTCTTTTAATTTAATTGGTTCTCTTATAAAAGTGTTAAAGTGTTGTTAGTGGTGCAACAAGCAATAAAAAAAAAAAATTACATTACATTTCATTTTTTTTTTTTTTTTTTTGAGGTGAGAGTGAGGTTTGTTACCTCCAGAATTCGGCGTACAACTAAAACAAAACAAAAATTACACAGTTAAACATTATTTCATTTTTATACTTATCTTTTTCAATTTTATTTTTATTAATTCTTGGAAGGTTGGTTGTTAGCTAATTTAGCTAATTGCCAAAGGGGTGTAGCACACTGAATCAACAATGAGTCAAACGTCCTGGAAGTTGACAACATCGTGGTGGTCATCGCAAAAGCTGCAGCGTTAGACGGTGTAAATTATGTGCAGCTAGCGGTAAATCTAGCCTATAAATCTGCACTGAGTTGGTCCGGTTTGATATTAATTTGTTGGATCTTGGCTCTCGGCTGACTGTAATCAGAAAAGTTTTATCTTTATAGTTGCGGTTATTGGCAAAGTTTTTTTTAGCTTTACCTACTTTTTGCATCAAATCCAACCTGCAACTGGTACAGCGGTTTGCCAAAAGGAGCGTGGCTACAAATAATTGCGCGGAAAATTGTTTAAAAGCACGGTTGCGGCTCAAAGTAGTCTAATGTTTAATTTGACGTGTCTGAAAGTTTTAAAAGACTTGACGCAACCTGCGTTAATCTATTATTCAAGATTTTCTTTGTAAATGCCGGACTCAACATTAGGTTCTTTTAATTAGGGCGTCTTTTTAATGTGTGTCTTCTACTATAAGATCAAAATGATTGGAGATGGTATATTTTTGGTGTTTTAGTTTGCTCAGAGCAAGCCAAGTCATAATTTTTTTTTCTGTTTTGTTTGGTATATTGGCTTTGACCGCAAAGTTGTTTTGATTAAATAGATTAGTGTCACTTATACTCGACTGTACTAAAGAGTTTGAGCAATTTTTTTTAGTTTTTTTGCTGGGCCAGCGGTTGGCTTGTTGCAGTTGTTGATAGATTGCTTTGCTGACTGGTAGCAAGTATTGATGTAAATTCCAGATGACATCTGAATTGCGGTAGTGACCCGGCCAATGTATAACATCTTGCCGCTTAAAGTAAGAACTTCAGTTGTTGAAAACCAACCTAATTTGTTTTCACTATAACTATGTAGTCTGTAGAACCAATATATCACTTGTTACATCTGGCAAAAAAACCGTCGGTTTATCTTCTGTAAGTGACTCCCAAAAAGTTGCAAAAAAACAGTTTGTGGTTTATGTTTCACAAGGACCTCCATCAAGCTTGCTTTACTTTCCGGTTGTTGTTACTTGGATTTTAGTTATTTACAATCGGATCGTGGTTGAGTTGTGCAAATTTCCTAGACAGGAACGGAGGCCTAAGTGAAAACCAATACGGGTTTAGAGAAGGTCACTCTACACTAATGCACTTAGACATGTTAGGGAAGCAGTGAGGCATGTAGATGAACACCCTACACACAATTTGCGGTGTTGATCACTTTTGATATAAAGAACTCGGTGCTCTGGAGGGGACTATTGGAAGAACTAGAGAAAAGGAAAATTTCAACATACCTCAAACAAATCTTATGCCACTATCTACAGAATAGAATCATAGAATGCTGCTCCGGAGCAACTCTCTGAAAATAAATTGCGGGGTGCCTCAGGGGTCTGTCTTGAGTCCCATACTGTAGAATATATATTATGATGGTCTGCTGAGGGAACAGATGATACAAGAGATTACCACAATAGCATATGCTGATGATCTAGTTAAGGTTGTCAGTGGTAACAGTATAAGGAAAATAGAAGAGAAGGCAGAGTGGGCGTCCTATAAGATAAGAAGGTGGATCAAAAAAATGGGTCTAGAACTGGCAAACCATAAAACGAAAGCTGTTGTCCTGGCGGGTAGAAGAAAGGACATCACAGTTGAAATCAACATAGAGGATAGAACAATCACAACTCAAAGCAGCATCAAATACTTAAAGATGAGGATAGGTAAAAACTGAATAATGGGCCTTCATATAACTTAGGTAAAGCAAAAACCATAAAAACTTATAATAGCCCTGGCACGTATCATGCCTAACGTAGGGGGTCTAAGGGCGAAGAAACGTAAAGTAATGGGTGCAACGGTAAACTCTATTCTGTTGTACTCCGTACCAATCTGTATAGAAAGCTGCAAAATAAATAAATACAGAATAATACTAAAGCGGGCCAGGAGAAAAATGGCAATTAGAATAGCCAATGCCTACAAAACAGTTTTTTCGAAGGTCATACTCCAATAACAGGCACAATCCATTTACACCTCTTTGCCCAGAAGCAGGCCGAAAGTAAAGAGAAACAACCGAAGGGGCACAAAAAAGACAAATGAGTGGAGACAATGAAAAAATGGGAAGCAAAATGGTAGTGCAAAGCTGACATCGCCGGATAGACACAAACCCTTATACCCTTGGTGACATCGTGGGTAAACAGAGAACATGGTAACCTGAACTACTACCTCACACAAATCTTAGGTCATGGATGCTTTGGGTCATATCTAAAAGAACGTGCCTAGCAGAACAGAACAAATGCCTCTATTGTGGAGAGATATCTCGGAACACACACTGATGAAGTGCTCTCGCTGGAAAAGCACAAGAGAAGAGATGCAGCTAAAAGTCGGTAAAATGATAACCGTAAACAACCTGACCCCACTTATGCTTGAAAATGCATACAACTAGAAGATTATTAATAATGGCATACAAAGAATAATGGCAACAAAAGAGGAAGAGGAGAAAGCAAAAGCAGGAAGAAAAGAGTAATAGGATAAATAGAAGGTGTCCAGACTTTGTGAAGTAATACCACAACGGTAATTCTGCAAGGTTTAGAGGGCTTAGAGGTTTTAGGGTTTTTAGTGGGTATACTGGTAACCACACAAAATGCGTAAAACTCTTTCAATAAAATATTTAAAAAAAAAAAAAACGTATCAATTGTCTAGGCTTGACCCTTGGCCGCTGTAATTTGTTAGATTAATTTTGTACAAATTGTTAATTTATTTCATAATTTATTGACAATTCAAAATCGTAAAAAAACTGCGAAATGACTGCCAATTGCGTAAATGCTACATGATTAATGTGGATATTTTTGTATTAAATTTCATTAAATGGCAATACCAGTCTTTTGTTTCATTATTTAAATATATTGTAGATGGCGTATACACGTCAAAATATTAAACACATTATTAATAAAACGGCAAAACAGCGGCAATGTCTTGTTGTTGTTGATGCCTTTTGAAAAACTCCTGTATTTTTTTACCAAAATGCATGGTTTTAGCTTAAAGTGCAAAAAAATGAAATTATTGCGGAAAAACAGAAAATTATAGGAAAATTTAAACAATCTATATTAATTGGAAATTTTTAGTTTTACAACTTTTAATAAACGCAACTTTTGCCCAAAATAGTTTTTGCTAAAAGCAAAAAACTATTAAAAATAATACTCGAAAATTGATATATACTGAAAATGATCCAAACATCTTTGAACTACTATTTATGAAATTTCTAGGTGAAAAATCATGTTCTCTGTAGACTAACAACCAAAAAAAAAAACCAAGTATGGTCTTACACACAACTCTAGATAGTTTTGCAGCAGCATCTCACATTAGAAAGCTAAAAATATAAAGAGCAAAACATCAAAATAGTAAAATTATTCAAATATCTAGTTGTATGTTTTGTGTTCAACAACAAAATAATATTAGTACAAAAAATATAAAAAAAAAAGATTAAAATATTTAATAGTCACTTAGTTAGTTTAAATTTTTGGCGTATCAGCCTAATAAGACTATTAACGCCGATTCTTTTCTCTAACTATAAAAAGTGTAAAATAATATGCTGTAAAATGGCATATTAAAGAATAAAATTAAATAAATAAATAAATAAACAACAAAGATAAAATAAACGTTCACAAACTTTAATGACTATAGCAAAAATGACTAGATAATTCTAACAGTATTTAGGGTGTAAAAGGTCCTAAACACTGCTGAATAATCACAATAAATTAACAATTATATCCATACACCCAATTTGCTCCGCGAATAAATTCGAGCAGACGATCGACTTCAACAATCTGATTGCCCAAGACAATCGACAAACTGGGTGATAATTCAGACGCAATTCTTTGTTCCGAAAACTGCCGATACAAATATCACAAACTATCGGCACCTCAGATGCCAACAAATGCCTGTGAGTCCATCGTCAGTGACCGATGCAAAGCCGCGTGAGGAAAACCTCTTCTCTACGCCTCGGCCTGTATGACAAACTCCACAGTGTAGTAACGCTTTTGGTACATCGCAGCTTGTTGTCTTGAATAGCAAACCACTCAGTTTGCCAGCTAGACAGCAGCTTTTGATGTAGAAAATTACAAATATCCCTAACGCAAACTTTAAATAAAACATATTCAGCGCTAGTTATTGCCAATTTGGCAAGCGCATCAGCTTTTTCATTGCCACTGATACCTACGTGACTGGGAATCCAGACAAAGTTAACAGTGACATTTATCTGAGACACCTGAAGCAAAATTAAATGAATTTGCCTCAGCAAGTAATGATCAGGATATTGGTCATCTATGGCGTTTAATGCATTCAACGAGTCTGTACATATAACATAATTTGTACCTGCACTTAGTTGGATGTAGAGAAGAGCCTGATAGATAGCATACAGTTCTGCAGTACAAACGCTGCTAACACTTGGCAAGCCAAATGTAAACTGCAACTCATCTACCAGAAAAGCACAACCTACACCGTCGTTACTTTTTGAGCCATCGGTATAAATCCAAGTGGCATTTATATTCCTTGCTTAAATTTTTGCAAATTCAGTTCAATATTTGACTGGTAAAGTTGAAGCTTTGCTCATTCTCGATAATGCAGTATTTAACTTTGGACGTTGAAAAGTCCAAGGAGGATCGCGACAGTAAGACAGTTGATATACATCAGAGAGTTGGAAATCCAGTTCCCAAAGTATACTGCAATTTCTTACAGCAACCGGTTTTTGGGACCGTATTCTGATGTTGTATAGATCGTCGAGACCATTATTGTACACAACAGGAAATGTCGGATGCAAGCGTTTAGCTTTTAGTTTTGAGGCGTACCTAACAGTCAAGATTTTACGGCAAAGACAGAGTGATGGTTCAGCTGCCTCACACAAAACACTAGCAATAGGGCTAGTGCGGAATGCGCCAGTTGCTAAACGAATTCTAGTATGGTGAGCAGGATCAACAATACGTAATGCGGAAACATAGACTATGGAACCATAATCTAGTTTTGAACGCACCAAAGCGCGATGCAAAAGTAGCATTGTTTTCCGATCCGCTCCCCATAACTTTCCAGTTAACGACCTGAGCAAGTTTAGTGCCGGGACACATCTTGATCTCAGATTTATTAAATGAGGACGCCAAGTCAGCGTACGGTTAAATGAGACACCGAGAAATCGAACGCTATTCTGTACAGGAATAGGTTCTCCCCAAGATATAATAAAGGGTCACCGTGTGGGGTTTGCCTTCTACAAAAATGGATAAGCAACGTTTTACTAGTAGAAAAAGTGAATCCATTGTTTTTAGCCCAGTTCAAAATGTGATTGATTGTTAACTGAAGTTGACGTTCCAATGTTGGCATGTTTCTCGAGGCACAATAGATAGCTACGTCATCAACATACATACATCCGCTTACCGGATGCTTGATGAACTGACTTATGCCGTTAATCGTTATCATAAATAGTGTCACGCTTAGAATAGACCCCTGAGGAATACCATTCTGTTGCTGACGTATGCCCGAGATGCTGTCACCTACACGTACCTTAAATGAACGGGAAGTTAAAAAGCTTTGTATAAACAATGCCATGCTTCCGCGAATACCCCATGAATAAAGCGTTTGTAGAACATTGTACTTTCACGTCATGTCATATGCTTTCGCAATGTCAAAGAATACAGCGACAAGATGTTGATTCTGTACAAAAGCATTTTTAATTGCTGTATCCAACCGAACAAGGTGGTCAGTCGTAAAACAATGACGCCTGGAACTACATTGTATGTCAGCAATTAAACCTCTTGAATCTAATAACCAAGTAAGACGCTTATTGATCATTCTTTCTAGTAACTTGCATAAGCAGCTGGTTAGAGAGATAGGCCTATAATTTGTCGGGAGCTTTTTATCTTTACTAGATTTAAGTACTGGTACTATGGTAGCAAGTACTAGTACTATGATAGCAAGTTTTCACGACTCAGGACAATACCCTGCTGACCATATCCGGTTATAGAGTGCCAACAATTAAAGTCTGGCAGAGCGACTTAATTGCTTAAGCATAGCATTGTGTATTGAATCGACACCTAGAGCAGTATTGTGTGCTTCAGATAATGCCGAGTCAAATTCCCAAACACTAAACGGTGCGTTATATAATTCATTTTCAGCAGAGACAAATGACAGAACGTTTTTCTCCATGTTAATTTTAATATCTCGGAAATTTTCATCGTAATTATTATTGCTAGAAGCGTCAAAATAAACATCGGCCAGGATATTCAAAATGTCAAGGGGATTGGTAATAATTTGATCACCCGACAATAACCCACTAATAGGTAATGATGCGGTTTGGCCAGAAATTTTTCTGACTTTTTCCCACATCTTCCCGACGTTGGTTCTCGAATTAATAGAAGTAACATAATCTGACCATAATTCTCTTTTAGCTTTTCTGCATGTTCTTCGAGCAACAAATTTGTACCTTAAATAAAGTAATAGGTTCTCTTCTGTTGGAAAGTGGTTAAATCTACAAAAAGAACGGCGTTTGTTCAATTTAGCTTGCTCACAATCAAAATTCCACCAAGGAACGGGCTCTCTGCGAGGTTTTCCGGAAGATAACGGTATACTCGCATGTGCTGCCTGTATGATAGAATCGGTATAAGTTTCAATATCTTTGTTGATAGTGGCTTGGACACTGTCATCGTAATCAAACACTTGAACAAACGTATTCCAATTGGCATCTTTTATTCTTCAATTTCGATAACGGTTTTCATTAATTACATGACCAAGCACGCGAATGAATATGGGAAATCCAGCAATGCTGCGATACTTAGAGAACAAATGGTAAGGTCAATAGCCGAGAATGATCTATTGGCTACGGAAAAGTAGGTATTGTTACCTTTATTTAAGATAACTAAATCCGTTTCTGAAAAAAGATTGGCCAAGTTACGACCTCGCACATCAGATCGATTTGAGCCCCACATAGTATTATGAGCATTAAAATCGCCCATTAGCAGGAATGGGGACGGAAGTTGTTCAAGTAATTGATCAATCAAACGAATGTCCAAACTGACATTTGGCGGAATATAAATTGAGCAAATGGTCCACCCTGAGCACGATCAACATTTGCACGATCTTTTCTGTAAATAGTATAACTACGAAGATTAACAGAACATTCAACCTTAAAATTTGTTTCCTGTAAGGAAACGCGGATAGGTGAATTTTTGGCTAATAATATTTTAAAGGATTCGTAGTGTGAATTATATCCGTTGCAGTTCCATTGTATAATGGTTGAAACCATTTTTAATGTTATGTTGCGAACGTAATTTTAACTCTTTGTTTATTAGCGTTTTTTTGTTTAACTTCTAAATTATCGTCTGGGGGAGTAGAACTCCCACTAATTGGCATAATTTCATCTGTCAGAGTAGATGGCGCGGAAAGAACTTCCACATTCATCGACTCTAACGACACGTCAATATTGGGGTCTGTAGGCGCAGGATCGCTAGAAACCTGCACTTCAGGTGGCGGTAGCCTAGATTGGGCTGCCGTCTTTGCAGGCTTTGACTCGGACTGAGCCTTTGCCTGTTTAGGCTTTGACTTGGAAGTCGCAACCTTAGTTAGTTTTGGCCCGATACGAGCCAATACCTTAGATGGTTTAGGCTTTAAATAAGCCCCCATCTTGAGTGGTTTTGCTTAAAGTCCCACTCGTTGTGACCTTGGAGCGGATTGGGCCGTAGTCAGTTTTGGTTTTGAGCCTGATGGGCCCGCAACCGGTTTTTGACCTTTCACATTAGAGCCCTTGTCTTTATTTAAAGTTTCTGCAATAGCAGTAAATTTCATAATTGGTGGTTGTTGAACACTAGGCGTTTCAACAACTGCAGCAAACGATCTAGAAAAGGTAAGAACCGTAATTGCTTTATACCTCTTTTGAGCATCAAAGTAAGAGAGTTTGTCTGTTACTCTGATCTCGGCTATCTTCCATTCCTCTTTCATTTTTGGACAATCTCGGGAATAGACAGGATGCTTACCACCACAATTCACACATAAAGGTAAACTTTTGCATGGATCGGGGTCATGTTTCTCCTTACTGCATTTTGCACATTTTGCAACACCTGGACATCTAACTGCAGTGTGTCCAAAACGTTGGCATTGGAAACACCGCATTGGGTTAGGAATAAACGGGCGGACCGGGCGAGTAACATATGCTACCTTGACTTCATCTGAAAGCCGTTCGGAATTGAATGTTAAGATCATAGATGTTGTATCTCTGACCTCACCATCTTTTCTACGGGTTAGTTTTTTAATATTAATAACGCCTTGCAACGCTAGTTCTTGTTTGCATTTGTCTACAGTTGTGTATAACAACTCATACCATGAAATAACTCCCTTAGAAATATTTAAGGATTTATGCGGCTCAACTGTCACCGCAATATTACCTAACAACGTGCATTCCTGCATTTTACTGCTCTGCATTTTATCTTTTACTTCAATAAGCAAGGTGCCGTTTCTTAACTTCTTACACGAATTTAGAGTTCCATTAATAATACAGGAAATGGTCCTATGAATTGAAAAGGAAGAAACCTCCTTTAAAATCTGGCCACTTTCCGTACATCTTACTATCAAAAATCTTATGAACTTTCCATTTGCACTACTACAAACTTCTTTAGCTCTCTCGTCCGTAAACGGGCGAGATCGTTTGGTTGGAGGTTTAGAATCTACCATAATAAACTTCGTCAAATTCATCGCTCAATCTTCCCAACTACCACGGAGCCACATATGGAACGCTACATCACAAACTGATGCAGTTGCCAGGGCTAATCAAGCGATTTAGGTTTCATAGATGTAAATGAAAGACTTCCGCGAACACAAAGAATACTATCGGGCTCCAACCGTAGCACATTGTGAACTTTCCATCTATCATCACATAAATAATTCCTCACCCTCAAAATAAATAACGAGCCGATTGGTTAAAACTGGGTTAGGTTTAACCTCCCGTTTTACCAGAAGCTAGGGCCAAAGCAGTGTGTTGGAACTAACACTCTTTTAAACCTGAGTATTAGCCCTTCAACTACCAGGATCCCCTTTTCCTGACTTTCGGGTCACCGCGCACGGCAAACACACAGGTGAGTTGCACAAGGTGTTATGTGAAAATTGTCAAAAATAAACTCACAACACAGTTTGACGTGTCCATGACAAACTAGGGTTTTTTTAACGAGGTTTTCTCCTCGCCTATTGGTCGTCTTTTACGAGCAGCAATGGGGCTAGCGGAAATATTTTTTTGCACCACCCCCTTTTTTTTTTCATAGATCTATGCAACAATATCTGACACAAATTATTATATAAACAAAATTTTTAAATTGTTGAAATACAGATAATATTTAACCTAAATCTAACATAGAAAACTAACTATTTAATCTATCAATAGTTTTTTGAATTTTCCTTATACTTTCCTGTATACTTTTAAACTATGCATTAACAGACTAGATTTATTTAATGTTTAAAACTGCCTCCATCTATGTATGTTTGTAATTATACTGATTTAATATTGATATTTGATATTTATTTATTTTTATGTGTGTATGTGTGTGAATATATATATTTCATATTTTATTTTATTATATTATTTTAAATATGTATTTTTAAATTGTAATTAAAGGTTGATCCGTTAATAAATGAAATGAAATAAAAGATTTTAAGATTTAAATTGTTTTTTTTAATTTATTATACTTGTAACTATTAAAAAAAATTAACTAATGCTTTTTTCTTTTGTTTTTCAGTACAACTCTTTTCTTTTTGAACTACAAACCAAAGATGAACGAACAAACAGTATTAATAATACTTATTATTCTAAACATAATTTTTGAATGTTTTTCTGTATGTTTAGTTTTAGAATTATTTTGGTTAATTCGTCTTCATGTTCGACGTTATTTCATCCCAGTACCGCCTGTAATTGTAACTCGTGTCGTTCCGAATTTGATTAGATTAGGTTAAAAACATAATCATTATGTAAGAAAAACAAGTTAGTTTTTTTTTTTATTTTGGCTTTATTATACATTTATTGTGGTAAATTTTCAGATGTTAAAACAAATATATATAACAAACAATACTTTTGATTTTTAATTGATGCATACTTGTTTAATTTGTAAACCTGAATAACTTAAGTGAATGTATAAAATTTATATCTAAATTACTGCACAAACTGTTATAAAAGTTATTGTACCTCAAATCTACACATTATTATTGTATTTTAAATCCAGCACCTGCATTCTTATCATGTTATTTTTAAGGTCATCTGTCATTTTATTTCTACTTGTTTACTATAAATTATCATGTTTAATACATTTTATATTGATTTATTGTTCTGTATGTTTTTGTAATTACATGTACTTTAATTAAACTGTAATTGTAAGAACAATCAAGAAAGTTAATTGACACAGTCGTGCGGATTTCCTAGAAAGTGTTAAAATCAAATTAATTTATTTGTTTCAACTATTAACGAGAATAATCTATTAGATTTCAACCCCAAATAGACTCTCCAAAATTTCAGAAACCCGAGTCGGTCAAAACCTCCAATTCAAATTCAGATAGATAGGATAACAGTAGAATAAGTACATTAAGATTTTAGGTGTTTTAAATAAGTGTTAATGCAGAAGTTTCAAACTCAGATTTATTATTCTCTCAAATTAATCGATTGCAATCTCAATTACTTATTGCAAGAAATAATAACCTAACTATATATACATATAAATCAGTTAAAACTCAAATTTCTAAATATGATCTCCAAATTTAAAAGAGAAATTAAATTTATATTGTGATTCAGTGATATAAGTAAAAAATTGGTAAACAAAATTTATAATACATCAAATCTTGGCATTTTCTAGAATAAGTATTTATTGTTATTAGTTTTAAGTAAATTAAAAAATGATTAACATGTCGTTGAGTGTTATATTTAATTGGCAAGATTTAAAAACGGCATTATTAAATTTCTACGGTGAGAAACGCAACATGTATAGTCTAACGGATCGGCAAACTTATTTTGGAGCGAGCCAAATCGTAAAAATTTTAAGTTTTAAATAGAAAATGTCATTTTCATTTGCATCAAAATTCAAAAAACAACGCAATTTTTTAGAAATAAAAGCCAAATTAAAAATAAATGGCGTAGTTTGCCAACCTCTGGTAGGGTAGCCAACTCAAATGATCTTGCAAGCCACTTTAAAAACCATAACTTTGCGGGCCGCATAAAAACTATATATCCATATATGTATTAGATTTAGACCAACTATAGACAATTTTATTTTTTAGTAAAATATAAAAACATATAAAGTTATTATTGTGTTTACTATTATTCTTACATAGAACATAGATATTTAATATAACAATTATGATACTATACACGCACATTATAACAAAATATATAACACTAAAAATAAAATATTAAAAATATATAAATATAAATGAGGTTAAGTATTTTTTAATACATTAGTTTTTACTACCTTGGCCATTATAATTTACAAATTTTGTATTCAACAAATCAAATCTATACTAAGCTAATCAACACTGTTTAAGCAATTTCACGTTTTTTTTTATTGCATTATTATATTTTATGAACAGAACATACATATATTGTTGTATTTTTTGTAATTTTTGTATTTTTGTATTTATTGTAGTTTTTATTATATTTAACAAATTGTACTTACTTTATGTAAAACTTTTGCTTTTTTACAAATAAACTATTACTAAATAAACTATTACTAAATTACCCTAATCAACTCTCAGATAACAACAGTAATTATAAAAACTTTGCTCAAACAAATTTTAACAATCAAAACCCATTAAAGTCCAAAACCACTGGGGCTACCCAATTGTCTATCAGTACTTCTAATACTGCAAGACTGCAAAATTATGATTTAAATTTTGGAGCATTATACAACTTTGATAAACTGACGGTTTTCTTTATTATTTGTTCCTATACTTATATTTTTCTATTTACCTATTAGTCTTCTTTGTCGCTAGCCATTCCGCCTCAGTTTTTGCCAGATCTAACCCTTTATTTCTCATCCATCTTTTTATCATTTCTATTGCCAACTCTAACTTTTCCTTTATAATTTTTATGTCTATACTTCTAGATGTCAAAACCACGTCATTTGCAAATGCCGTTATTGTCACAATAGCTCATTATAGAATACATTCTACAAATTAGGTCCAAGTGTAGAACCTTGTAGATTTGTCCTTTGAAAAAAAAATTATATTATTTTGATAGTTTTTATTGTTAGATTTCTTTTTTGCTGCTTCTATAATTGTTTCCCATAGTATGATATTAAAAACATTTTATACAGCGCTATTATGACACATTTGTTGTATTTTTTGTGTGGTCTACTGTTTGCTTCTTTTGCTATGTTCTTTACCTTTTTAATAACTTTAAAAATCAATTTTTATTTTGTAAATCCACATTACTCTTGTTTCAATCCTTCATTTTCTTCTAGTTTTTGTTCAATTCTCTTTACGATAATTTTGTATCGGTCTGCATTTTTTTTCTTATCAATTAACGCTTTATTTTTTGCAAAAATGTTCTTTTTTTTAGACAACTTTTTATTATTTGTGTTATCTTTATCTCATTTTCTTCTAACGCTGCTTTTACTATCTTTGTTGTAATCTTGCCCGGTCCTAGTGCCTTCTTATTAAGTAGTTTTCTTATGATTTATTTTTTCTACTGTTGCAGAAACTGTTTTTGTTTTGTCAGTTATTTCTGCTGGTCCTTCTACAATTCTTTCAATTAGAAACAATTTTTCAATTAATATTTTTTCTTTATGCAAACTGTCTTTAATATTCCTAATTTATTTATTTCTATTTTGTATGGTTTTCCCAAGGAATCCCTAATTCTCACATTTCTTTTCAGCATATTTTTTACTGTTTTTAATTGCTTCCCTTAGAACCAATCTTTTTTTTTGTTTTTTTTAGCTGTTAATTTGGTCGTATTAAATATTACTGGCAAAGTGATAATCCGGCTTCCAAGTTATAACTCCAGCATTTTCTAAACTTGGCTTTTAAAAATAGAAATTTAGATAACAATATTTGGTTTTAATAAAAAAAAAACTTACAGTACGCTAATTTATTATTAAATAAAAAGTATTTGTAACTCTAAAAGTGTAAAATTTCACTGCCAAACTTTATATCCGGCTTTTAAAATAACAATTTGGTTTTTAAAATTGTAAATTAGGTTTTTAGAACAGAAAAACGTGTTAAAATTTATTGCCAATAAATAATAATACAATCTTAATCTCCGTTAAAACTGTAAATTTATCTTTAAAAGTGTAAATCCGGTTTAAAGTTTAAATGTAACTGGTAAAAAGTAAATTTGGCTAATAAATTATAAATCCGCTAACTAATATGTTAAACTGTACTGATAAACTGTTAATCCGGCATTTAAATTATAAATCTAGTTTTTAAAGTATCCGGTTTTTAAAAGTATAAATGAGGTCTTAAGAACAAAAGCTTTGTCAACAACGTGTCTAATCTACTGCTTAACTGTTAATCCGGTTTTTAAATTATTGTGTCTAGTTAATTATAGTGTGAATAGTTAAAACGGCATTGGACTGTGTTTTTGCCTGTCCTTGCAAAGCAAGTTTGTTCCAATTGATTAACTTTTAATATTAATTAAGATTACTACCTATTTTAGCTGTACGCCGTTCTCAAGACGGTTTTTAAGTACACAATTTTGTCATTTTTTTTTATTATTAAAACTTAAACACTTCTCAAATTTTATTTATATAAATTCAAAAATAACAAAATTTTGTCATAAAATATTAAAATGTTTTAAAAAAGAATCTGAACAAAAACGGTTGTAAAGTGTAAAATTTAATTTATAAAATGTTAGAAATAACAAAATTCTGTAAGTGTAAAATTCTATTCATTAAATTTCAAAAATAACAATATTCAGCCTTTAAGCATTAAAATGTTGTTAGGAAGTAACATCCGGTCATAAACTTTTAAAAAGTGCAAAATTCTATTACTAAAAAGTGAAAAATAACAAAATATTTTCCTAACAACGCCAATAAATTATTGAAAAGAGCAAGTTTAAGATTCTATTCATAAAATGTTAAAAACAGCAAAACCTGTTGAAAGGTGCAAAATTTTATTCAAAAAATTACAAGGTCCAACCATATAGTATCAAAATATTGTCAAAAAGCATTGAAATCTAGCCTAAACTGTTAAAATGTTTAAAAATTCAGTCATAAATTGTCAAAATTAGCAAAATTTGATAAACCGTCAAGAAGTGCTTTTTTGTCAAAATGCAAAATCAAAAAGTATTAACATATTGTTAGAAAAAATCAAAATCCGTCATATAAAATTTTGTTTATGGAATGCCAGAAATAGCAAAATTTGCCATAAACTGTTAAAAAAGCAACTTTCTTTTATGAAATAACAAAAATACCAATATTTGGTAATATTCTCTTAAAAAGTTCAAATTTTTATTTATTAAATGTCAATAATAGTAAATTCAGGCTATAAATTTTTAACAAGTGCTAAGTTTTATTTACCTGAAGTTAATAATAGCAAAACTTAACCATAAAGTATCAAAATATTCCAAAAAAAAACTTTACTCTGCTAAGAAGTGCAAATTTCTATTTATGAAATGTCAAAACTACCAACATCCGGTCAAAATCTGTTAAAATGTGCAAAAAACTAATTATAAAAAGTTAAAATTTGGCCATAAAATTTCAAAACATGATCAAAAAGCACCAAAAGTAAAATTCTTTTTAATGAATTGTCAAAGATAGCAAAATAACAATCAAAAAACACAAAATTCTATTCACAAAATGTAAAAAATAGCAAAACCAGCTATTAAAAAATGCAAAATTTGATTCACAAAATGTAAAAAAAAAGAAATATTTGGTAAAAGTATCAAAATATTGTCAGAAAAAGCAAAAATCCTACAATAGAAAGTTAAAAAGTGCAAAATTCTATTTATAAAATGACAAATATCAGAAATATCTAAACACACAATTAGGGGTTGTATTATAAGAGTGTGTGCATATCAACGTAACCAGTTGCACTCTTTAGTGAATAATATAAATAATACGTTTTTTTCTTGCCTTTTGGCCTTGAAAATTACATTTACAATTACATTTATAACTTTCCAAAGTTATAAAACCTAATCCTTATAAAGTTAACACAATTAAAATTTGTCTACTTCTTTTCTTCGTTTTTTAACTGCCCTCATCCATTCTATCACTTTTTATCCCCTTTCAAAATCTCATTTTATTCCATCTGTTTTTTCCTTATTTTGTTACACTTTTTTAACATGTTTTATAGTTCTCCACACATTCTGCACATTTTCAAATATATATCCATCCAAAAATTTTCACTCGCTCTTTATTACTACTACTACTCTTGCAATCATTTTTTTATTATCTTTACTATATCTTTTGCTCTCTAGGTACATTAGTAGTTTACTTTCTATAATTTGTTTATAGTTTGCATTGTACCTAGACTCTTTTACTTGTATTCTTCTTTCTTGTTTTTGTATATCTCTATTACTTTTAATAACTTTTTCAGATTTTCTAATTTTTTTAATTTCTTAGCTAGCATAACCATTTTTTTTGTAATAATTTTTTCTAATCTCTCCTATTTTTTCATTTCTTGCTCTCTTTTTCTCTAACATGCATTCTTGTAAGATTTTACAATTGTGTCTCTGTTTCATTCTCTCTTCATATTTCATTGCTCTTTTTCCTGCTTGTACTCTTAATTTATCTGTTTTGGCTTCTTCCAGCACAATATATGCTGGAGTTTTTCTGTTTAAACCTAGCACTCATCTCTATTATTTTACTTATATTGCTTTTAATTTTTCTTGTACTTTCCACCCCCATATTTCTAACCCATACAATATTATACTTCTAACTAAACTATCAATCTCTTTTTATTCTCATACATTCATTTTTTTTTACTTATTCCCCAAACTTGTTCTAGTACTTTATTTGCTTTTTGAGCCATCTTTTTAATATGCTTGCTTTCGGTGTTATTTGTGTAAAAAACATATCTTAAATATTTAAAAGATTTTACTTCCGTGATAACTTGCCGATTCCATTTTCAATCCTCCACTTTTTTTTTACTCCTTTTTCTGAACATCATAATTTTTGTTTTATCTACATTAACTTTTTTTTCTAAAGTGTTTTTTCAAACTTTTTATCATTTCTTTTATTGCCGTCGCTTCTTTTGCTAGAATTACCATGTCGTCTGCATATGCTAGCAACCACACTTTTTTCTACCGACTACTACTCTTCCTGCTTGAGCCAATCTCATTTTTTTTTCTACATTTTTTATGTAGATTGCAAACAAAGTGTGACTCAATAAACAGCCTTGTCTTACTCTTTTTGTTGTCAAAAATTTCTTACCTATTTTCCCGTTAATTTACACCCTGCTTGCTGTTTCCTCATACACTTTTGTTTATTTTTCTTACCAGGTGTTTGCTAGTTTTGTTCTCTTCCACAGTTTTTCTCTATCCACACTATCAAATGCCGCCTTTAGATCCAAGTATAACGCATAATACTTTTTTCATTTTTTCTACTATTTTTTTTATGCACAATATGGTTTAAAATATATACGTTAACCATGATACCTCTTCCCTTCTTAAAGTCGGCTTGCCCGTCTAAAATTATCTTATTCATACTCAGTTTTTCATTCAACTTTCTTCTAATACATGGCGTAGATCTTGTATGCCGTACCCAGTAGTGTTATATCCCTATAGTTATTTACTACTTTTTGATTCTACACGACCTTTTCTTCATTAACTTGGAAACCCTTTTCCCTTCCATACTCTATTTAATAATTCACTCAATTTCTCAATCGACTTTTCCGTACCATACAACCACGCTTTATTTTGTATCCTATCTATACCTGGCGTTTTCCTTTTTTTTTTTTCTCCCATATTGTTTCTTTAAATTTTTTTTGCTTGTAGAATTGGCTCTTGTCTGTCTAATTTTTCTTCTTTTTTTTTTTTCAAACAAACTTGCAAAGTGTTTCTTCCACGCTTCTATTGGTATTGTCTCAATATCTCCTTGTTTTTGTCTTAGTTCTTTATTTATGTATTTTTATGCTTCTGTTTTTGTCTTTATTTTTTTAATTTCTATTTCTTCTTTTTTTATAAATTCATTTTTAGCTTTTTTGAACTGATTTTTGTATGATTTTTTTAAATATTCTTTTTTTGTGTTTTTCCAGTGCCTTCACATCTTTCTGGCTTCTAGTTTTTTTTAGTACATATGCTTTTCTACCATTTGCCTTTTTTCATTTTTTCTTCTTTTCTTCTATGTTTTTTTACTTTTCTGGTTGTTTCCTCTAATTCTTTTATTATCTCTTCAATTTATTTTTTGTTTTTTTTAATTTTTCATAAATTTATTTTGTACGTTATCACACTTTCTTTTGTCCATATTATTCTCTTTTCATTTTTATTTTTATTTTTCTGTCTTCTCACAGTTTCCCCAGTTAAGCTGAGTTCTAATGGATGGTGGTCTGATTCAACTCTTATTCCTACTTTAAAATTGTCTACTTTTCCTACGCTTTCTCATTTACAACTACATAGTCTATTACGGATTGTTCATTTGTCTCTATATAAGTAAATTCTTCCTCTTAATCTCCTGTGGTGTTTTCATTTAAAATGTTCTAACATCTCTCTTCTATCATTTCTATCATCCTTCTTTATTTTCTGTGGTTTTTTTTTTTTTCTTTGTTTCTTGTGTCATCTTGTTTGATATTTTGTCCTTCTTTCCAAATCTTGCATTTCTATAATCAACTTTTGCCTAGTGTTTTTTATGCTTTTGCTATATACTGTTATTGCTTTATATTTTTCTCCTTCTTTCAAAAAGTTTTGTTTTTGTATTTCTTTATTTTTAATACCTTTATCCATTTCTTGACTTATTTTTTTTTTATGGCAGTAATTTAGACCTTCTTATTTTTATAGCTGGTTGGCTGCTGTATTTGGCTAGCATGTTGAGCTTCAACTTTTCCTATTTCTTGTCATCTATCCACGTCTCTACCATTCCAATTATGTCAAAGGTTTTTATGTACTACGTTCCAAAACAAAATCCTGCTTGTCAAAAACAGACAAGCACTTTAGAAAACATTAAAATTTGACTATCAAGGGTTGAAAAGTGCAAAATTCTACTCATGAAATTCAGCAAAATTCAGCTATGAATTATCAAAATATTGTTAAAAAGCACTAAAATCCGGTTATAAATTGTAAAAAATTGCAAAATTTTATATATTTAATGACAAAATAGCAAACTCCGGCCATAAACTGTTAAAACGTGCAAGATTCTATTTATAAAAACTAAAAATTTGTAATGTATTGCCAAAAAAAAACAAAATCTGGTCATAAACGGTAGGAAAATTCTAATTATAAAATGAATTAGCAAAATTCAGCTATAAATTGTTTAAATTGCAAAATTCATTAAAAAAAGTAGCAAAATATTACAGTATTGTTGGAAACAAATATAAAAATATTGTCAGAAAGTACCAAATATCACTATAAACTATTCAAAATGTCAACATTTTGTCATAAAATATCAAAATATTTTTAAAAAGATTCAAAATCCGGCAAAAAACGGTTTAAAAATGCACATCTTAGATTAATTATTTTTTTACAGTTGGTTATTTTTCATTGGTTATATTTTGATCAGAATAGAATAGAATATAATATATTAGATTTTACAGACCATGTAAATGGTATAAATCATGTCAATATTACATTTGAATATACATATTAGATAATAAATTACAATCAAAATTAAAAATACAAAAAAAACCAGTAAGTTAATTAAAAAAATTGAATATTAAAATAATAATAAATAATTAAAATTGTATGCTAAAAAAGGGTTCATAGGTATTTATAATCTTTCAAACTCTATTATTTCTTTTACTATTAGCATTGTTCCGCCACGTTCATTATTTTTTCTACAAAAACAATTGGCAGTGACAAATCGACTTCTTCTTTCAGCCAGTATTTATTAATTGAAATAATTTCAATGGTATGGTTTTCTTTGAGATAATTTTCCAAATCTATTTCTTTAATTCGAATTGAAATGACATTAATGTAAAAAAAAAAATCAATTTTTGTTTTTTATGGACATCCGGTGGTTGCTATGCTGTTGGTGATGGCCAATTGAAGTTTATTTTTTCCTTTAAAGCGGAAACTTTTTTCTTATTGCAGCTGTTAGTTGGATCATTAACTTCTACTTTTCTGTTTGATAAATAGAATACCATGGAATTTTATTCCGTTTTTTTCAGATCTAAGGTAACATATAATGAATACACAGTTTACATAATTGTACCAAATTATAATAAATAGTTTATAGTATATAAAAAAAAATTATTAGTAAATTTAGCGGTCAAAGTCACTTAATAATAAGCACGTCCAATATAGAGTTAAAAATCATACGCTGATACCTAGAAGTGCGCAGGATATCATCGCAACAACCAATCTATAATACACATATTTCCAATAATTAGATTTTCTGAGAGTTTGATGCAAATGCATTTGTGCTCTCTCAGTGGTGTTTCACTAGCCATCCTGCATTCAAGTTCCGAGCAGCGCAACAGGTTTTTATATAAAACGTAAGCTACATATTATAAATGTTATATATTATAGATTTATTCAATTTAACTATTTGAAGGAGTTAATGGATAAAATGTTTTTTTTTAACTTTCTTATTTGGCAATTTATTACCAATTAAGTCAATTGGAAACTTAACAAAATAACACTTGTATAACAATTTTTTACCCGTCAAATCAAACGTTTTAATCCACGAACTTTTTTCGAGCTTTATCAGCTTTTTTTGGACATATTTTAATATTGCTATTTAAATCATTTTTTTAGCCAGTCAAGCTACTTAGTTATTTAAAGTTTAAAATGTTAATTTAATCACTATATGAATATGCCCGGCGCCTTCACCATACCTTATTTTAAAATTATATATTGATTTTGTTATAACTTTCAATTTCTATATTTTAAAATGTAAATTTTAAAGCCTTTCTTTTGATAATGTATTTTTATTGCCTTAAAATTTGTTTATAAAAGGTACGTTTGATTGAATTTACTAAATGTTTTGATATATATTATAATTTACGACGAAAAATAAGAAAAAAATAAATAATTCCAAAATTCGAGCTTTAGTGAATTTATTCTGATTAACACAACTTTTTTTAAGTATTCAGTTAAAACTGATTCAAGTAACGCTGTTGCGTCTTATTGAAACGCACACGTTAGCTAACTAAATTAAGCGGCAAAAAATGTATTTGAATTATACATTGTTAAGTTAAGATAAAAAAAATTATAAATTGTAAATTAGGATCACAGATTTTATGCTATAAATATATGGCCCAAATAAGCAACTTTTTTTGCAAAAACTCTAATTTGTTTAATTGTATTTAAAATTTACTTGTCTAATTTTTTTTTAAATTAATTTTAGTCTTTGCATGTGGTTTTGTAATGATATCAAAAAGATGATAATCTTATCAAGATATACAAAGCAAATTTTGTTTTGATATCCACGCAATACATTGTTCATGATGCGTCAAATATTTGTTTCTTATCTTTTTAAAGATTTACAATGAAATTGATAGTGTTCTTTGGTTATTTTTTATATTTATCGAATTGTTCTGAAAGTTTCTAATAATATATTAAAATATGTAAAGAATTATTTCAATAATAAATTGAATTTATTCCATTATAAGACTAAGTTCATTACAATTTTATTGTTTTATTAGTTTATATATATTTATGTATAAAATACAAATAAATTGTCTAAAGATTCAGTTAACCATAAAATTGTAATTACTTTTAAAAACAAATGTTAAATGTTAGAAAATCTATTAAATATTTTATTAAAACTCAAATATTTGATATAGAATGCGTAGAAGTCAAAAATTAGATCAAAATGTGATTTTTTTTTACAAAATTAATCTAAACTGTGCACAAAACTGTCAAAACCTGCTCCAAACTAAGAAAACATTTTAAACGCAAAGAAGCTAAATGTAGCTTTACAAAATTTATGTTTTAGTAATAAATTAATTTAAAACTTTATTCTAGGCTGTGTTTTTTTGCAGTTAATTCTGAGTCAATTTATGTGTTTTTAAAACATTTTACAGTCATTTTTTTGTATATAATAACTACAAGAACACAAAAAGTAGGAGATACATGAGATTCTTTGATGACTAACACTTGAGTGGGTGAGTGGACCCATAACTTAAACTTGTTAAACAATATTCTGACATCTAAGTGACTTCTGACATTCATAATTTTGTATAGAATAGCTACAAGAACACAAGGAGTAGAGAAAACATTGAATAAAGTAAAAAAGTTACCCGCTCACAATTTAAACTTGGTGCCCGCCCACCCACCCAAGCGTTAGTTATCAAGAGTTTCATTGTTAAACAATTTTCTGATTTTTTAGCTGCATTTGACATTTATTTTCTTGTAAATAATAACTACAAGAACACAAAAGTTAAGAGAAACATATAATTCTTTGTTGACCAACACTTGGGCGGGTTACAGTAGAAAACGTTTATAGCTCACAATAAACTTGGTGCATTTATAATTTTGTGTAGAACAGCTACAAGAACACAAAGAGTAGAGAAAGTAATAAATTCTTTGATGACCAATATTTGGGTGTAGGGTGGGCTACAGTAAAAAAGTTATTTGCTCAAAATTTAAATTAGGTGCCCGCCAGCTTACCCAAGCGTTAGTTATCAAGACATTCATTGTTAAACAATTTTCTGATGTCTAAGTGACATCTGACATTAATTCTCTTGTATACATGATGTTTCAAAACATATGTTGAAAAATAAAAAGTGGGATTTCTTGGCTAGTTATAAAATAAAAGTTTGTATTAACATAATTTCGCAAAACGCACCGTTTTTAAGATACAGAGTGGAAAAAAAATTAAATTTTTTAACAGAAGAAGTAGCAACATGATCACAAAACCTTTATTTTACAAAATTAAGCAATAACATAAAAAACAAGAAAAAGTTAAAAATTACCTCCTTCTACAGTAACGCAGGCTTCCAACCTACGTCTTAGTGACTGACGTACCCGTTCAAAAATACCTGGAATGTATCGTAACGTATTGCAAGATGCAATAATGCAATATCTTAGTTTTTCATCAGTATTATCTGATGTAAACTAAACTTTTTACCTCACAAAAAAAATCCAAAACATGTAGATCTGGAAACCGAGGAGACCAAGCCTGTGGTCCTATCCAACGATTCCTATACTGTTCATTTAAGAATTGACGCGCAACTAAACTAAAACGTGCAAGAGCACCATTGTGCATGAACCATGTTTTGTTTCTTAATTGAACCGGAACGTCCTCTAAAAGTTCTGGCAGTTTTTTTTTCAAAAAAATTACAAAATGATTGACCATTTAGCCTAAACGGCAAAAAATATGGTCTCCTACAACACTTGCCCAAACATTAACGGAAAATGATTGCTGATAATGGCTTTCTATTATGGCATGTTGATTTTTGTTGGTCCATACATGACTATTATAGAAGTTCATCATTGCATAGCAAAAAAAATTTGCTTTGTCCGTAAATAAAACTTGTTATACGACTCAAAGATTTTGCGCAATTTTTTTTTGAAACCATTGACACATCTTCGCGGAAAATGCGCTGGTAAAAGGGTTTGTACTTGCTGTATGTGATAAGGATATAACATCTGGCTTTCTATTATCCTCTACACTGTAACGTAATTAAAGTTTAGGTTTAAATTTATTCTTCAAGTGCTAGTTGATTGTCTTCGATTTCTTGAAGAACATTTTTTTCAATTTGCGGAAGTAGCAGGCATGGTCATTTCCTGCAGCTTTTTTATGTACACTTCTAGTTGATGTAGACGTGAATTCAAATGAATGTTTTTTTGTTTGGTACCTGTTGGTTTGGTAACCTTTCTTGATAAATTTGACAAGCTTTTGCTGCATTTCTATCGGTAACGCTATAAACAAAATGCATATTGCACATCTCGCTATCACTGTAATTATTCATTTTGCTATCACCACGCAAGCAAAATACTAAGAATAAGCAAATTAATTGAGTAATAAAAATAATAAGTTTCCGCGATATTAAACGCTGACGACTAGATCAAAAACAAATGTTTTTATCAACAACAAAACATGTTGCTACTTTTTTTCATGTTTTCCATCATAAAATGCAGTATTTTTCAAAAACGGTTTATGTTAGAGCTTTTGACTAAAAGTACCTTTTTTGTGTAGAAAATATTGGTGGTTCACAATGTGCTTTCAGAATACTAATTTCATAGAAATTAGAGCCATAAAAACCTCACGCAACCCTAAAATCTCCGTCAATGGTACATAGAAAAAATTGAATAAGCGCTTAAAAAGTAGCTAATATTAATGCTAAGATGTGTACAAAAGCTGAGTTTTGTATCTCAAACGGTTTCTAAGATAATGTCAAAAAATTAAAAAATAATAATTTTTTTACACCCTGTATCATGAAAACGGTGCGATTGCGGAACTATGTTAATAGAAACTTTTTTTCTTATATTTAGCCAAGAAATCTCACCCTTTATTTTTCAACACATGTTTTGAAACACCCTGTATATGGCCATGTATGAGTCAATGAGTCAAGGAATAAAAACTTTTTTTGCTTAAACCACTGAACATGCCTTTTTTACGTAAATCTTGATGAAATTTTTTCAGATTATTTCAGTTAACCATTTCCAAGTAATAAACAATCAAAATTAAATACATTTTTTGATCAATGTAACTTTTTAAAGATGCATTTAAAAAAAAATTTAAGAAACTTTTATCTTTAAAATTGTTCAAAAAATATTTTTTTCATTTTTTTTTTTGAACTTTGAAATTTTTTTGAACTATTAAAAACATGCTTTTATATGTGCAAAATATACCCTAAAAATTTTAGAAAGTGCTGTGCGTGCACTATGCTCTGAGATATCTTATAATGTATCCACAGAAGTTTTTTTTGCTATTAAAAAAAAAATATCGGTAATCTTTTTTTGGCTGTAAAATAAATTTTTTAAAACAAATTAAAAAAAAAGTTTTTAACAACTTTTTCTTAAAAATGCAACCCTGAAAAGTTACAAATTATCAAAAAAAATGTAAAATACGCATTTTTTTTTTTTTTTTTATTTTGATTGCTTATTACTCGGAAATGGCTTACTAAAAAAATCTGAAAAATTGACATGATCAAGATTCATGTAAAGAAAAGCAATTTCAGTGGTTTAAACAGAAAAAATTTTTTTGTTTTGTACACTTGACTCATACATGGCTATATATAAGTTTTGCCAATTTATTTAGCATTATTTTTGTGTTTTGGGCTTTTCTTTCTTATTTACTCATAAATATCATTATTAGACTATTTGTATACGTTCGTTTTTTAAATTTGAAGTTATGAATTCATAAATCAAATATTCACATGTTGTGACTTAACTTATGTGTCATTTTCTCTCCAGAATAAACAAGAATTAAGTTTTGATTAACGGGTTTAATTTCTCGAGTCATGTCTGTTATGTTAGAATTTTTTACGTTTAAATTAATTGCAGAAAATAGAAATATGTAGATACACCACACTACCAAAAATGTATTAAATTGTCAACAATATTATTACATTTATCAAAAAGTTGCAAAAACTGCCAAATAGTTTTTAATAATGTAATAAGCTAGATCTATTAAACATGATTTTAAACTGTTCAAAATATTACTACTACTTTTAAAATGTTACTAAGAACTTCAAAAAATTACTAAAACTGTCAAACAATTTACAACAATGTAATAGGCTAAAATTTATTTTAATTAGTCAACAGTGTTACTAAATCTGTCAAAAACCAATCCAAAATGTCAAAAACTTACTAAAACTGTCAGATAGTATACAGCAATTCGCATACAATCTTCAAAATGTGTCAAACTTGATTCAAAATTGTACCCATATGCTAGTGGGCCCTTTTGCATTGCAGACCTTTGATTACACGTTGCTCCACCATTAATTTAGGCTCTAAATCATAGTAATTTTTATTAAAGAAACTGAAGGGTAGAAAAGAGGTTAACATAATAATCTTTTGATAAGATTTTATACAGTTTGTTGTAATCAACTGAAGAATTACCACTCAAATTTTTGCAATAGGTTCTGGTAAATAATCCAAATCTATTGTGTCAATTACATACTTTGAATAAAATCAATACATACAAAATTACTACTGTTTTTTTAATTAAATGTACAATTGTGCTTACATTAGTAGTTACAAGATTTTGTACAAACTTAAAACTAAAGACATGCATCTTATATTAATCATAAATGCAATAGTCTGCATTTATTTTTTTGGAAGTATTTGACTAATGAATAAAAAAAAAATTTAAAGAATAGGTTGTATAATATTTATCTAGCACACACGTAAGGTAACACGATAGAGCAATTATATGATATTGCGCAAAAGTTTTTTTTTTAATTTTGCGTTCAAAATGATTTCATTCAAAAACGCTATTGGGTTTTGTAATAAAACTATAAAAAAATTAAATAACTAATTCAATCAAGCATTTCTTCGTTAAAAACCTTCATTTTGATTTGTTCTATAAACTACAATAAATATGTATCTCATAAAGCTCGTTTATTAAAATACAATTTTATACCTATAAAATATCAAACTTCTAGAGTTACAAAGCAAAGTTCTTTGTCTCACTCAAGTGTGGCATCATTAATCCGATAGAAATTCTTTCCTTTTTAACTGGCTTATAACTTTATAATTTGCATTTGTTATTAAAATTAAATTAACTTTGAAATAGTAAAAAAAAACAAATCTCATTAAGAAAATTTAAACGAATTATTATAGAAACGCAAGTGAGGTGGAGAAAACTTAGATTCGTTTATTGATATATTTTTTCTTTTCCAATAAACTTTAAAACAGCAATTCTGTAAAAGTAAATTTTAAAATATTGAAATAAAAATTAAATATATTGATTAATATTTTCTAGAATTGCAGTTTTAAATTTTTTAGACAAAAAACCAAGCTTTTAGTAACTACACTTTTTTTCTATGCGTTTATTAATAACAAAAATGTAGTAATGTTAACTAAATAAACGTTGTTAGTTAACAATAATTTTATGTCCACTGTTTTTATGTTATTAATATTAGTTTCAGTTTTCAGGTATAGATATAATTAAATAAAATAAATTAAGAAGCAGAAAAACCTCAATTTTATATTCAAACCAGCCATTATCAAATCATTTATATAAAATATAAAATAAATATATTGGACCACAGTGTGATTCTTGGGAACACCTAACGATACAAGTATTGGCTGTGAAAAAAAACTATTAATTTTTACACATTGAGTACGATTTTCCAAAAAAAAATAGATAACCATAAAATCACAGCATGATGAAAACTTAAAGCATAAAGCTTAGCTAACAAAATACTGTGGCTCACTGTTCATCAATTATAATACTTTTGCACACTCATTGTATTTGTTCAGTTACAAGTTGATCAAATAATTTAGGAATGGCAAATTGAATGCATAAACTTCTATAGTTAGTTATGTCTTCCTTAGCCTCTGATTTAAATAAAGGCATAATGTACCTTTGTTTCCACATATCAGGAAATTTAGATTTGCTTAAAGAAGCATTAAAAAGTAGATGTAACGGCGTAGAAATTAAATAAGAGCAATCTTTCAACAATATAGAAGATATGCCGTTTGAGCCAGTGCTAAATACCTTTAAAAACATCAAACAAACAAATTGAAAAACTTGAATGTATTATGTTGTTTTAAAACTCAAACGTTGAAGCTGTATCAACTTCAAAATCGTAAACAGATGAAAAAAAAATTGCAAATTTGTTGACATAATCATTCCCATTAGTACCGAGTAGGTTTCCATAGTACATTGTAGACGGAAAGCAATTAGATTTTCTGGTTTTGTTGACAAATTTCTAGAAATGCTTTAGATTTGTTTGAATATTATTATTGGTACGTGCAATATACTGCTTGTAAAGGCGAGCGCTAAGATTTTTACATGAAGTGCGAATAGATTCAAACTCATTATAATTACATAGAAGTTTTGAAAAATTTAAAACGTTTATGAACATTTTTTTTAAATTTAATAAGTGAAATCAGTTCCTTGCTAAACCAAGAAAGTTGTTTTCACGCCACAATTTTTTAGATACGTAACAATCAATTGCATAATACAAAACAGAATAAAATAAATCAACACATACATTAATATCACAGTTATAAAAAAGTAAACACCAATCAACACTCAATAAAAAACCATCGATAATGTCTGCAAATTTAAAATCATTAAAAACATAGTTACACTTTAAAATATCACATTTGGTATCACATTTAACATCTATCGCGTAAGCATAGTGGTGTTGGCTTGTGTTTAACAAAACATCAACAGCCATTGGCACTTTTACATCACAATCATTTGTAAAACACAAATCTAAAAACACACCCTTACTATTCGGCATTGTTATGCATTCAATGCAGTTTAAAAATCCAAAAGAATTGGCTACTAAATATGCAGGGTAAGTTTGATTGCAAACTACTCCAATTCCTAATTTATCATGTATCCACAACGCTGCAGGTAGATTATAATCTCTCAGTAGCATAAGTTTACTACTGGGATATATATCAGCTAATGATTCAACCAAGTAGCAATGGTCGGCGTATTTATCAATAACTGAATTTGGTGGTAAATATACCGCACTAATTAAATATGACACAGACTTAAAGTTAACAAAAACAAACACATGTTTCACGGTTGAATACGTGGGGTGCAGTAATATACCTTTTAAATAAGATCTAATTGCATTTAATATTTCCCCACTATCCAGTTCAGCACTAGTTAATGCGGAATAATCGTATCTAAATAAATCGTAACCACGTAGTTTAAGCTCAGAATTGTCAATATCTTAGATGAGCCAAGTTTTGGTACACACTATCAAATCGTAACTGGAATCCGCTACGGCCAGCATTAGTTTTTTAAGCTTAGTTTTTATGCCTCCGACGTTTTGGTAGTAGATTTTGAGGCCGTTGGTAATTCTACAAAAAGGTCTAAGTTGTTGGCTGGATCCAGGCTCCAAAAATTCTCAGCAAAAGAAGCAGGAACGTTTTGTGCACAACCATAATTTGTAAATCTTCTGACTGCAATATTAGCAAGTCAAAATTCAGCAGGAATAGCAACTTTAAAGCCGCTGTAACTTCCAGATTTGACAGTTAAGTCAACAACATCAATCAATATTGCCGGAAACTGTGTTTTTATGTTTTATGTAACTATATAAGATTTTTTAGTCCCACGTTTTAGTTTTAATACGTGAATGTATGCAGTAGACAGCTTGTCATCATTAGGGCTATCGCTAAAAATAACTTTTGCTTTTGGTTAAACTATGTGGTTAGATTTAGTTTTAATTTTAACAACTGAACTTGCTAAAGGTGAAAAAGCAGCCGATTCAAGCAACTGAGTAGGTACATTAGTTGGTAAAGCAATATTAGGGGCGGTTTGTTGTTCATTACGAGTTGCATACTCTAGAATTACTTTGTCTTTTTCGGCAATCTTCTCTTCAAGATAGATAATTTTTTTGGTTAATAATTTATTGTTAGATCGCACTTCCTCTAACAATATTTGATGTAATACGATGTTTTCTTTGTAAAGCCTAGTTAACTCTGAATTGTCCATATCAAATAAAGTGCCACAAATGCATTTTTTATATTTTAAAGTGCAACTATTGTGAAAGACAATACCACAATTAGTGCAAGTTATGCCAAATTGTGCAGCGCTTTTGCATTTGCCAGTAGGCATGATATCAATGCAGTAATAAAATAAAACAATAACAAGTGATAACAATATTAAGGAAAATAAATAATACAAGGATACACATCACACCGGTGCGGTCGATCACCTGGTGACTTACTAAAACAAACAAGAGTAGACTACGGTAAGGTAACAAACAAACAATAAGATATAGAATAAGAAGTTAAAATATTTAAAATCACAAGTTAAAATTTAGTTATTAAATTAAAAAAAAAATGTAAATAAATGAAAAAATAAAATAAAAATGGTGCCCCGAATACGAAGCTCTGCAACCTACCATATATGGAAACGGTGCAAAGCAGCAAGTGGGGAGAAAAATAAAATAAATTAACAAAAAAAAATGTTGTAAATATGTAAAAAAATTATAATAAACTTAGTTAATTAAAAAAAAAGCAGTTTGTTGTAATAAAATTTAAAAAAAAAATTTATGTAGTATCTAAATCCAATCATAAACTTTTAATATGTGCAAGATTCTTTTACCAAGAAGTGAAAAATAACAACATATTTTTCTAAAAACGGCAATAAATTGTTAAAACATTCAAGTGCAAGATTTTAATAATAAAATGTTAAAAACGGCAATAGCAGTTAAAAGGTGCAAATGTTTATTCATAAAATTACAAAGTCAGGCCATATAGTATCAAAATATTGTCGGAAAGCATTAAAATCTGGCATAAAACTGTTAAAATCTATTCATAAAATGTCAGAATAAGCAAAAATTTAGCTATAAACAATCAAAAAGTGCAAAACTTATTTATCAAAACTAAAAATCTAGCCAAGAACATATTGTTAAAGAAAATCAAAACCCGCCATACAATGTTTTGTTTATGGAATGTCAATATTTGGTCATACTCTGTTAAAAACGTAAAATTCTATGCCAGTAATAAATTTGGTTATAATTTGTTAACAAGTGCTAAATTCTATTCACAAGATGTTAAAAATAGCAAAACTTGACTAAAAAGTATCAAAATTATCCAAGAAAAAACTTTAATCTGTTGAGAAGTGCAAACTTTTATTTATGAAATATGTCAAAACTACCAACATCCGGTCATAATTTTTTAAAATCTCAAAATATGATCAGAAAGCACCAAAAGTGTAAAATTTTATTTATAAAATTTCAAAAATATTATAAACTGTCTAAAAGTACCACGTTTTATTTATAAAGTGTCAAAAATCCGGCTATAAACTGTTAAATAGTGCAGTTTTTTTTTAAATAAAATGTCATAGATAGCAAAGTACAAAATTCTATTCATAAAATGTTAAAAATAAGAAAATTTAGCAAAAGTATCAAAATATTGCCAGAAGAAACCAAAATTTGGCTTTAAACTGTTGAAAAATGCAAAATTTTGTTTATAAAATGTCAAAATAATTAAAATCCGGCCATAAACTGTCAAAAGATTTTATGTATGAAGTTTAAAAATCCGGCTATGACGTATAAAAATGTCAGAAAGAACCTTAAATTTGGCTATAAATAGTTGAAAAACGCAAAATACTGTTCCTAAAAAGTTAAAATTAGCACAATTTAGCTCCAAAAACTGCCATAAATTGTTGAAAAGATTAAAATTCTACTCATAAAGTTTAAAAATATCAAAATCCGGTAATAAAAATTTAAAATATTTTCTGAAAATTTATTTATACTCTGTTAAATGCAGCAATAAAGTATTTAAATATTGTCAGAAGTACAAAAACCAGGCTCAAATTGTTAAAAAGTGTACATAAATTTAGGGGTTGTACCATAAGATTGTGTGTGAGAGAAAGATATAAACTTGAAAAGAGTAGGTTTACCAGCGTAACCTTGAAATTTTTCCCAGCTAGAGTCTTTAGTTTGTTTTTAGTGTGGTATCTAAAAGTTATTCCAAGTTGTGTGCTAAATCTTATCCTGGCACGAGAAATGCACTGAAATAGAGACTCAGAGTAAAGTGAAGCGATTGCGGACAGGCATAGATTTTGCTGGGTTTAAATAAATGTTGCCAGTTTATGAATAACAATCTTTTAGGGTGCGAACACATAGAAAGCTGACAAATAAACGCGATTATTGCTTATAATATAAGTTGCTTATTATAAGCGCTTAAAAATATGAGCACAAATCTGAAGCTTTTGTTCCATACCCATTTTCATACATTAACTGTTTAGTATATAGAATTTATAAATACAATACATAATACAATTTAATAAACGAATAGCCAATAAACTAACGACTTAAATAATATAAAGCATAATAAAAACTTTTTTTTTAAATCGCAAAAATTAAAACTAATAACAAAAATGATTATATCAATTCAAAATAATTAGCGAGCAGTCAGTGAATATTGTAAACAGACTGGACACACACACCTACTCCACTCCAGAGAAATTGAAAAATACTGTTTTCAACATACTTGCTGCTTATAAGCGCTACTAAGTCGCATCAAGTTTGCTACGTGTTCGGGTTTATTTGAATGCATAGTAACATGTCAATTATCGCCGCTTGCTAGTCGCAACTTACAATAAGTTTTCTACGTGTTTGTACTACTCTAACTCTGGCCGCGTAGCTGGCATGCTCTCTTTGGTCTATGTGTGAAGTACTTCAATTACCTCATTGCTAATGTACGTTTTCACACCCTAAATATCCAGTTGATCTATGTGTGAATAACCCTAACAGATTCTTATATACTAACTGTACGTAAATAACATAATCATTATAAGCAATGCTAACAAAAAGCACTTGCAAGGAAAATTGTTTAGTTACATAGAATAAAATAAAATTTAAAATTATTGCAAAGAAAATAACATGCTGAAGTACTATTAACCCACTCGGGACCCTTCCGCGAACGCAAGAGCGGTCGGTTTCATTTGCAAATGTAAGCAACGTACAATTACTGGAATTATTTCAACGTGCTATCAATATTAATACAATACTTTATAGTTTTAAAACCCGTTGCGAATTTCCGATGTAGGCAGGTATATGAATATTCATTTCCTATTCGGAATAAAGCCACGGGTAAATAAACAAATAGAAAAACGAATAAGGAATGCACAAAAAGTTTAAGTACAAAACTGCAAAGAAGTTTCTATTTGAGAGACCACACTTCTTACATAGCAGAGAAGTATTTTTATTCATGTTGTTAAATTCATTAGAATTAATCCACCGCTACAATATAGACGTTTGCAACTCATATGCAACAGATGCCGGTAGCAAAATAATTGGCCACGCGGTTCGCTAAACACTCGTTATCTTACAAAAAAGTCACAATATATTTTTTTAATCTCATTAATCTCATTATAATCGTTACAATTTGATTGTACTGTGGCAATTTAATTGAGATTTTATGTGCATTTATTCTCGGATGCGCTATCAGTAATTGCGGTCAATTATTAGAAAAGGTTTTGTTTTGTTTTGTTTTCAACGATTAATAATCTCATTATTTAGTCTCTGTGTAGTAAATTGTGTAGTTTTTTTTTTGTTATCTTACCAGTTTTAAACTATTTTAAGCACTATTATAAAACAATTGTACTAGCATTGTCTGTAGGTCATCTGATGTGCTAATGAAAACAATATTGTCTGCAAATCTTAGGTGGTTAAGGTGTATCAATTGAGATTCTTAAATGATCCCAGTCTAGTTCTTTAAAGATTTTCTTCATTGCAACTGTGAATAATTTCGAAAAGATAATGCCCCCTTGCCATGCCCCTCTCTTGATCAGTATTTATCTATTTGAACTTGTATTGACGCATTTTTGTACAGTACTTATAAGGAAAAGTTTGAGTATCTTTTCAATTTTTTTTTGTAGTCCACAAAAGCTATTTTTGAGGATAGTTCAGAGTGTTTGTAAGTAGTTAGTAGTACTGTATTCCTTTGATTGGTTGATGGAAGTGCAGTTTATTGATGCCAATTTTAGTTAAGAGTTAGTGCAGGTGCAATAATAATTTTATTAA
This sequence comes from Tachinus rufipes, assembly GCA_963932245.1. Taxonomy (NCBI): domain Eukaryota; kingdom Metazoa; phylum Arthropoda; class Insecta; order Coleoptera; family Staphylinidae; genus Tachinus; species Tachinus rufipes. The sequence continues at coordinate 62,193,352 of OZ010749.1, forward strand.
GCATTGGTTTTTTATGTTGTTTTGCGTTTTGCCATCTACTTAGAATTGACTCTTCCTTTATACATTTATTTAGTAAGATTTGGACATTATCTTGTAGACTTTTACCTCCTATTTTGAGTATTTCAGTCGTTATGCAGTCTTCGTCTAAAATTTTCTTGTTCTTTAATTGGTTTAGAACTGCTTTTAGTTTTTTGGTCAATTTCTGGCTTTTCTTTTGATCCAATATTTTGGGTCTGTGGTATTAGCGGTTCTGAGAAGTAGACCTGAAGAGAATTCCGTAAAATTCTTAAATCACTTGCTTGATTTCTTCCTGATTTCCAGCCAGTGTGTTTTGTTTACTTTCAGTGCTGTTATTTTTGTTCTTTTTAGGCCAATTTGAATTTTAGTATCTTCATGTTTTTGTTAATCTTGATAGTATTTATTATGAGTTTTGTGTTGTATTCTTTTAGGTTTTTTTCTATATTTTTGCTAACGTTCTTGTTTAGTATTTTGTAGTTATTGTCCAGGTCTCTAGTCATGTTTTTTTTTTGCTTTAATAGTTCTTTAGTTGCGAGCTTAGTTTTCAAAACGTTTTTCTATTTTCATTTGTGCTACCTTGCTTGCTTCTTCTAGTGTATAGATATATGAGATTTTACCGAAAAAGTTGTTACTGTCAGAATTAATTACAATTTTTAACTTAAAAAATTATGAATTATTTGGTTGCATAGAATAAAACAATTAAATTTAATTTTTCCACGCAAAAACATTACACGTATAGAATTATTTCGACGGGCAATCATTTAATACAATAACTTATAATGTTGAAATTCGGCGCAAATTACCATTCTAGATGGGTATATAAATATTAATTTACTTTTCGGAATAAAGCCACAATTAAATAATAATAAATAATCAAATAAAAGAACTAACAAGAAAAGCGCAAAAAAACAAGTGTAAAACTGCAAAAAAAAATTAATTAGCGGGAGTTCTTTTAAACCATTTATTAGAATTACTCGTTCCACCGTAATACGGACATTCGCTAGGACTTTCAGGAAATGCCGCCGTTAGCAATTAATTGACATAGTAAAGTCGCGTGATTTGCTGAATAAAAAATCATATCACAAGGGACTCACAGATAAGCTTATCCCATTTATATTCTTTTAACCACATTATTAGCGTTACTATTTATTTGCACTGCAGTAGTTTAATTATACTTATTCATAAACGGTTTCGGATTTATATTTTAATTTGTTATCAGTGCTTAATCGTCTTCTTATTTAATCTAATGCCTTTTTACATGAGGCGCTTTAGAAAATTAACTTCCTCAATCTCTACTGGATGCATAAAATTGATAACAAAAATAAAGTGTCACAAAGTGAGGAAGCAACAAAATTTTAACAAAAAGAGATTTTACGATAAATCAACATTTTTTACCAAAAATATTTTCAAGTTGGAAAAAAATTGATTGAAAAAAATTGACGTCAAAGTCCAGATTTAACTTTGTGGAGTTGATTAAAACTGTTATCTTCTCAGAATCTGTCAAAAAAAAATTGTTAAAAATATTATATAAATATACAATATTTTCATCCTCGGGTTCCAGGTATATAATTCAAACATAAAGCATGGGCATGGGCATACTGTATAAGGTGCTTAAAGCCGGAGTATGTCACGTGACCTCAACAAAACAATTAACTGTCAATTACCTGAATAATCGGACCGAGCTCGTTGCTCAATTATATTCGTGGTGGCAGTGCTCCTATTTCATCTTACAATGTGCCACTGTTGATTGACAATGTAATATGAAAATCAACGGCGCAACACTGCATATTTAAATTTATGTATGTAGTATATAGAACTCAAGCGCAGATTTTCTAGTTGGATTAGCAAATAATTAATATTGCTGATTGTTATATAATAATTAAATATGAATAATGCTTTAATTAAAAAAATAATACAAATGAATCTGACTGTAGGGCTAACAAATAGAATAATAAACTAATTATTAATTATAATGATTATAACTTAAGTTTTAATTATATTAAAATTTTATTAGTTTAGCAAAATGGATGTATTCAGAAGCAAATTTATTAAATATATTAAAACTTAATTATGCAGCAAGCAATTATATTTATTAAATTTTAATGCAATAATAGAGATATAAACTCGCATTCTTTGTACAGGACAAAAATAAACTTAAACGTAAAATTACCTGATATAATTAATAACTTAAAAAATATCACTTATACAAGACCAAAACTAAATAATTAAGTCTAGCTTAAGATTAAACAATTAAACAATTAAATCTTATTTTTTGAAATTATTGATTCATTCATACTTTGAGTCAACTAGGTGTTTCCTTCTAGAAAAACATCGCAAATGTCGTTCTCAAGTTGGATCAGTTGGTCAATAGTGAAGTGGAAGTAACGTAAACTAGCTTGATGTTTTACCAGCAATCTAAAAGATTCCAAAAACCACACCAAGCGGTTGTTGACCATCTTTTTTAGTATCTTTGCAAGTGCTTCTAAGTGAGATTGGTCTGTAGCTAGACGGGTATTAGAATCCTTGCTTGTTTTTAAAAGAAGTACAATAATTGATTCTTTTTAAGTTGTATGGTACGGGCATGGGATATCATCTGGTCTGGGAAGTCCCCGTACTACTCATTGCACTTTCTAACTTTTTATTGAAAATGAAGAATTATGGGACAAAGATTTCTAAGATAAAAAGTCTACAGATGTTTCTAAACTTGCTTTTGTACAAAAGAAGATAATTTGGAGTGCTGTTGGTAATTTGAAATTGTGCTGCTATTGTATCTGATATTTCAGTCGCGTTAGTAATTGCGTCTGTCAACGTAAAGAACAGGTGCATCACCCGCAACTGCATTCAGCTTTTTCTAAACCTCACTAATTGAAGTGGTTGGCAATATTGTAAAAACGTAGTTTTTTTACGTCTTAGTTTTGCTTTCAAAAATTTTCCTGTGATGTTATTCAGCCTCACTTAGTCAAGCGTTTTGGTTAGATCTATAAAGCACATATAAGCTGGTTTCTTATATTTAATTGATTTTTCAATTCTTTGTTTTTTCCGTATAGGTATGCATTCTTTGATAATGTTGCAGATACTTTTGGTGAGTAGCTTCATCAAAAAGTTAAGGAGAGGTATTTTTCTGTAAATTTCTGGTTGATTTTGTTTTTTTTTTTTAAATGGGAATAGTTACGCTATTTGCCATTTGGTTAGTATTTTGGTTTTGTATAAAATCTTCTAAAAGAAGTCGGCTAGTTGGTTGCTTAATGGTTTACCTCAGTACTTTATCAGTTTGTTATGTAATATATCGATTCAAATGGTTTTTTGTTTGTTTTTAGAGTCTTTTTCTACAAGTTTATAGCAGATGCGTGTATTTATTTCTGCCATTGGTAGTACCTCCTGGTGTATGTTTTTATTGTCTTCAAACATTTGTTTGAAGTAGTTTAACCATACTTCTTTTAGGATGGTTTTTGTTGTTACGTATTTGCGTTTTCTTCGTCGTATCATTCCCCATATCTTCTTTTGGTTGCCGTAGAGGTCATGTTCCATGTTTGCCGTAAAGGTTTTTGTATTTGTTTTTTATTTTCCTTATTTTTGTTTTTACTTTAATTCATATTTCCTTGTAGCGTAGCTAATCTTCCAGTGGTTCAGCTACCTTAGGTAGGTTTTTCGTTTTTCTCTTGCTATTTGTTTTACTTCTGGCGTGAACCATGATATGTTAATTTTGGATAAGTTTTTGTGTCTAGATGTACGTTTTCACTTTGTTCCAGCTAGTTTCCACGTTGTCCTGATCTAGCATTGGCTTTCGGGCAAGTCTTGTTTGTAGTTTTTTAATTTACTTAATTATTGGTTAAATATAAGTTGCCAGTTTTGCCTTCACTAATAGTTAAGCCTTAAGTTTGTTTTATGAAGTTGAAGTTGAAGTTTCATATAAAACGTTTTTAAAAAACAATTCTACATATGAATCTAATTACTGGTATTTTCTAAATAATTAAATCAATCTCCAAACACAAGAAAAAGAAGTAGTGAGTGAGTGAAAACTCAAGTTTAAACTAGTTGCTTGCAAGCATGCCCTGGGTTTCTGCCTACTTGCCCGAGTGTTTGTTATTAAAAACATAAAATTTTCTTCTTTGCCAGCGTTTGAAATTTTTTTGTCCAAAAAGGAAACAAAAAATCCAATCTTTTAATAACCAAATTTGGGCGGGTAGATTATAATTATCATCAAATAGATCAAAATGGAGTATTTATCCACTCTTTCAAAAGTTTGTTAACAAGAAATTACAAGTAAAGGTAAATAAAAAGGTGATATATAAATTTTTGATAATCAACATTTAAGCGGGTGGGTGCATCATTCTAGATTATAATTACCAAGTAATAGAAAGTTTCTTTAAAGAAGAATATCCAATTTTTTAATGACCAACACTTTGTCAAGTGTGTGAGTCACTCTAAATTATAATTACCATCAAGTAGTTTAAACTGGAGGGCTTATCCACTTGTCCAAGGGTTTGTTAACAAAAGATTTAAAGTTTTTTTGTTTTTATCAATTTTTTTACTGACCAACACTTTAGCAAGTGAGTGGATCACTCTAGATTATGATTAATTATCATTAAGTAGTTTAAACTGGAGTGCTCACCCACCCGTTCAAACGTTTGTCAACAAAAAATTGGAAGTTTTTCCTCTTTGCAAACGTTGTCCAAATAAGTAAAAATGATATATAAATTTTTATATTGTGTTCCACCTCTTGTGTGCGTAGGTTTAGATATGAGAAAAATGTTTAACATATACTAACGTTTAAGTGAGTATGTGGAAACAAAGTATAATTTTTGAGCAAATTCTATTATGATGTGATCTGTTGTTTGTCTCACCTCTTGTCTGTCTAGACAAATACTGTTTAAAGTTAATATCTCAAGTAACACCAAAGTTGTAAAACATTTTAATGTCAAAACAATACAACAAATAAAAATTAAAACAAATCGACAATAGACTTGTAGGCAATTTAAATATATATTTCTTTTTACAAGTTTTTTTTTAAGGTTTTTAGTTCACTCTTAAATTAGTAGTCGAAAGCTCCTAACGTTAATGCGGCGTCTTCTGTACTTAGAGAGATTGAGTTTTTTTTGCAGATCTCTATTAAAGTTTTAACATTGGTATTTGTTATAAAATTATCACATCAGTGCCATCCATTAGATCAATATTTGGTTGAAGATAGACCTGCTTATTGTTTGGCAAGTTTTTTTTTGTGATTTTGTCATAATGCTAAAGAACTTAAACACGTCTTCAGCTGTTGTGTGAAAAGGCTTGCTAGGTTTATCTCTAGACACAATTAAAAAAAAAAATTAATTGCAAATTTTTCTTTGTAAACTGGGCAGTATGTTGATAAGATCAGCACACGTGTTCTCTCGTGCAGAGTTTTACCACAGATGCAAATTTAATCATTTGTACAACGTGTTGCAGTGTGACCAAATTTCTGTCACTTTAAACAACGCATTGGTGCCAAAGTATAGGGTTTTATAAATAAACTATAAAAAGTTTTTTTTTTTTTTAAGTGGAGTATTCAAATTTAAAATTTGATTGAGAGTCTTGGATTTTACACCGTCTGTGTTTGTGGAAATGCTACGTACTTTAATTCGTTTAAAAAGTCACAATACACAAGACTAAATACAATTAGCCAATTTTGTTACTTTAAACAACCTTGCTGACTGTGCTTCTTAAGCTGTTTTTACAAATAAACTTTTGACTTTACGTATTTGTTTTGTTTTGTCAATAAAATCATACAGTGCTTCAAGATTAAAAACTTTTTTTTAAATTGCCTTCTTTTTTAGTAACAAGCAGAAACCAAAAAATAAGTTCCATTGTCTCTCTGTTTGTCGCAAAGTAAATTGTTTTGGCTTCCTTCTATTTGCCAAGAAAAAAGTTTATTTGTTGAATCTTCAACTAAGATCGGTGTAGAATCAAACTGAGAGCGGGTTTGCAATACTCATTGGTACACCAACTTACAAAACAACTAGTGTCACTACTATTAAATCGTTGTCTGGTTGGGAAAATTTCTAATATTTTTGAATAAATAGTTAATAGTTTTAAAATTATATAAAATTTAAATATGTAACCTTTTTATATTTTTTAAATTTGTTTTAATGCAGTTTTATCTATTCTTAATTTCTATAATAACTCATTAAACGCATTAAGTATCAGATTTGTAACTTGTAGTTGATAATTTTTGTCATCTTTTTCAGGTTTCTCAACATATGCATCTAGATATTCTGTGTCTAAAAGTAATATAAAGCCTATCAACTAGCGTTGATAAGTCCTCTCTTCATCCATTTATTTTGTGGTAAGTATCATAACGTTTTTTCCGTCCTTTTGTTTTTTGACGATAAAAAATAATTCAACTCAACAATTTAATACTTTCTGGATTTATTCTGAGACATAAAATGTACGTTCTAATACAAATATTTTGCAAATAAGCTAAAATATATACGTCCTGCTTACTTACACTCAAGTTAGCAACTATCCGAGAATGCATCAGCAAGACAGATGCATTTATAATAGCAAATAAACAAAAAATGTATTATCGCACAGACAGACAAGCGCGCAGCGGCTGCAACGCGGCAGGATTTGAGTTGTATTCGATCGTTTGGCAGGGTCTTCGAACACGCGCTGCGGCAGCAATAGAACGTACCTCAAACAGTTCGCTACGTATATTCGCCGGATTCAGATAGTTCGATGCGTGCTCAGCGCGTGTTCGAGGTAAACATAATTACACCGCGACAATGCAATGCCGCATTGCAGCTCTGAGCGCATATCTGTCTGCGCCATTAGCGTTGTTTTTTTTCCCAAAACTCCCTCACTTAATAGTACTGTACAAATTAATTTAAACTCACGCTACAGACAAAGCAGGAGTTCTACATTATTTTGAAAACTGTTTGACATTTTTAGTAGTTCCACTAACATTCCACTTTTCATTTCGCCCGTAAACTAAAGTCAGTCCTTAACGAACTATCAAATTTTTGGTTAAATCTCTAAGAAAAGCAAAAAATTCTTAGTTTGCAAATCTGTTTTGAGGCTGTAACACTTACTAATCTAAAATTATAGAAATTCTAAATATATAATTTATTTAAATGGCTTATCAATTTGTGTAAAATGCTTAACTTATAAATTGTTTTATTAAACGCGTTAAACATCAAATTTGTAACATGTAGTTGATTTTGATATTTTGACATTTTTTTCAAGTTCTTCATTAATATTCAGAATCTTCTGTATCTAGATTTTTCGTCTAGAAACAACATAGAGCCTACCTACTACCGTTATCAATTTCTGTCTTTATCCAATTCGTCTTTGGTAAGTATTCTAATTTTTGAAACTTATGACTATTAAAAAATTAGTTTGAGATAATGATAAAAGATTTACTTGTGTGGTTTGTTTATAATATTTTTTATAAATTTGTTATAAATATCTTCAATCTTTATATACTAAAATTTGATGTTTTGTCTGATATTTTTTCAGCATGGCAATGAATCCTATTTGAAATATTTAAAGTGATTATTAAAGAATATAATATAATTTTAAATAAGAAATTAATATTATCAATTCTGTATCTCTAATCGCTCATCGCTCATTGCCGATTGCCCATCGCCCATCGTCTATCGCTCATCGCCTATCGTTCATCGCTCATTGCTCATCGTCGATTGCCCATCGCTTGTTGTCCATTGCTCATCGCCCATCGCTCATCGCTTATCACCCATCGCCCATTGCTCATTGTCATTTATTATTGCTCAGCGTTTATTGTTCATATTATTAATATTAATTCTATATTATAAAACTAAATATATTATAAATAAACAATTATATAAAATTATTATGCCAATCATAAAACTAACTAAAAAAAATATAAAAAGCAAAATACTAAAAAAATATTGTGTTATGGTATCAAAACGTTATCATATTAAAATATATCATTTAAAAAATCAATGTTTATATAGTAACGTTTTTCTAATAATGTAGATATAATGTTATTTTTATATTCAGTTCTCTAAGTTTAACGCATTTTATTAAAGAAATGTATAGCTGCTTATTTAAAACTTTTTTTTATATTTTGTTAATCTTTGTATATCTCTATAACGTGTGTTATATATCCGATACATTTTATTTAAAATTGTTTATTGTTTATATTTATTTTATTGATAATTTTGTAGTGTAGTAAACTAATCCATTATTTTGTAAACGCATTACGTCAGTTTATTTAATTGATCGTTTGTGTTTTTTACTAACTGATGTTTATTATTTACTAATATTTTTACTAAAAATGTTAAATTAGTATATTTAATAAATAATAGAAGCCCTAACACTAACCCTTGCGGTAAATCTAGAATGTCATATATCTTGTTGATTATTTCTACAAAATGACTTCTAGATTTTTTTTTACAAGACTTTTTAAGACAACCTTTGTATTTTTAACAGAAAGAGGTAGACTTTAAAAGCAATCATTTTTATTCCATCAAAATTATCCAGTTTAAAAAAAATGCAAAATCAAAGACCCCGATCAAAAACTCATTTAAGTGAAAAAATAATATCAATTGATCAAAAGCACTTAACATTCTTCATGAAGTTAACCTGAAAAATGTTTAATAATAAATTTGTTTTTTTTTAGTAGTAGCGTTTTAAAAGTGGCACTTTGAGAGTGCGTAACTGCATAAACCAAAAAAAAAATGCCTAGTTTTAAATAAAAAAATTATTCATTGTCTACAAGTTTTTATTCTAAAATATTTTAGAGATCTGTACAAATAAACTAGTCACAATTTGTTCATTTGTTGAGAAAAACGCATTTTATTTGTCAAAAATTGTTTTGTTAGACCTAGTTTACTTATGCAAACTAGTAGTAATGGTGTGTTGTTGTTTACTTGTTTAATTTAAAAGTCTCTTAGTTTGAGTAATATAAAAGGTAAGTAGAGAATAGTTTTGCAATTTTGTTGAGTTTCTTAAAAAGAATTAAGGTTTATTATTTATAAGCAAAAGTCACATTATTAACCATCAATAAAACTAAATCGGTTATTGGTATTCAAACGTTTTTACGGACTTTTTTTTAGCAGCAAACAATTAATTAGTCAAAGTTACTAACACCAAAAGCTTTATTTTTATAGATGCTTTAAGGTATTGAAAAATTCTTTTCAAGGTTCCTTAAACTGCAATACACAAAGATACAAAACCCGTAGACTTGTGAGCTACCGCGTTTCAGTAAATGTTGTATTTTAGATCAAAATTGTTTTAAGAGCCAATACTGCAATCATTATTGAATATTAGGTTTGTTTTTTGGTAATAATATTTATTTCATCTGCAAACTTAAAACTCTAAGAAAGGACATATTCGGTATCCATGTCTTCCCTAAAAATCAACAATTTAATTTCTTTCGTTAGCTGGTAATGCTGTTATGATTTTGTTTTACCTTAAATTGTTAATTAGTAAATCAATTCATCTACATGATATGCTTAGACTGAGTCTAATGAGTACAATGCTTAGTCTATCGTGAATTGTAGAGCAAGTGGCATTAATCCACAAGTCAAACTTGATAAAATGATACGAGTAAATTAGCAAAATAAGGCATAGTCTGTTTGCCAAATCAATTTAATCAACCAAACATTGACTTAGTTTATAGCTTTGAAGTTATTTTTTTTAGTAATTGATGTATAAAAAAGAATTTAAATTCTGTTCATTAGCATTTTAAACATAGAAAACGCAGTATCTTTTTTTACTAACATTACAGTAAACAATATTTCTTCAGATTGTTTTAATTTAGTAGATTAAGATTATAATCTCAAACATTTATTTGCTGACTAACATGATCTTCTTCTAAACACAAAACGCAAGTTCTAAAAGACGTACAAAATTTAGACCGTTTGTTATAATAGCATATTTCTTTCAATAAATCTTTTTAATAAAACTATTTTTGTAATAGGCACATACCGTTCTCTAAATAAAACAACTTCAAACTATTTTGATAACTTTTCTCCTAATCTTTTTCAAAATAGTTATTAAAAAGTTTAAAAAAATGGTAAAGAAATTTTAACGTATATAATACTAAATGGTACAACACAACAACAAATTATTATTTTTGCTTTATCATCAACCAACTTAATTTTATTCTTAAAACATCTTGTTAAAACAAAATTATTAGATCTGTATCTTTTAATTATTTCATACATTACAACAACTTCTGTTGAAGCTGTTTTAGGAGACTCCGATCATTTACTAATTATTTTTTTATTAAACCATCTCTTCCTACTACAAGTAAATCTAAACCGCGCCTAAACATTATTCTAAAATAAACTAGTAAAAATAAAACTTTTTTATAATATTGATGTTGATACTTATTGTTTAAATTGTAAGAATCCACATATTGTAGCCAAAATTCTCACAGAAACTATTCGAAAAAGTATCAAATTTTTTTTTTCGTTTCCTGTTGTTGAACCAAAACAAAAGTATTTGTACTCAATTTAAACAAAACAAGCAAACAAAAAGCATTTAACAAATTCACCAGTAAGCAATCCGATTAAATTAATAAGAATTTAAAAAATCTCGTATACAATCCATAATAATAGGATTGACAGAAACAAAGCTAACAAATTTCTCGGATTGCAAAAAACCACAAAAAATGTTATAGAAAAATAATTTTTTTGGAAAGTAATTTAAAATTTGATTGAACTGTTATTTACTCTACATATCAATACTATTGTGACTAAAGTTTATCAATTTTTAAGGTTTGTCAAGCGTAATTCTAAAAAGTTTTGTGACCATTGTACTCTAATTATTTCTAGTTTGCTTTCACCTCAAGTATTGCTCAAATGTATAGTCTCTATATCCAGCCGTCAATAAAAAAAAACTAAACAAATTCAAAAAAATTGTGTTGGCTTTTTAGCGTATAAATTGATAGCAGCTACACGGAACTGCTTCTCTAGATGACCAGTTTTAAAAAAAAACCAATTTTGTAATGGCTTCCGTTTACTAATAAATAAATAAATAAATAAAAAACCTGCAATACATTCTCTTCGAAATGATCAAAATAATTTATATATACTAATCCTAAGAAAAAAGCAAAATTTCAAATGTTCAACATATACCATCTCAGTAACTCAGTTAAATTTCAATCAAAACATTTGACAACCGTTATTCTAATATATTAGTTACAAATAGAACAACTTTAAGCAAACATGGAATAAATCTTGTAGTAGCTTTAGACATTTCTAAATCTCTTAATAGAGTAAAGCATCTTAATCTTATTAACAAGTTCCATTGTTTTAATCACATTTTTGTAAGTTTTTCTCGACAACAAGAAAATTATAGTTAAAACTAATAGCTTTAACTCTAACGTCAAAATCATAAATGCTGGTATTGCTCATGTTCAGAAACTTCTTAAAATAACCAAGTCTTATTTATAGCATTGCAGATAATAGCATTCTTTATACTTTCCAAAAACCATATCAACAAAAATGACAGAACATCTTAAAATTTCTAGGTTAGAATCTGTAGAATCAATAAACAAAAGCATTCGAGACAGCCTAAACTATTAAAAAAATTAAAAGAAGATCACTATTTATAAAATACTTTGAACACGTTTGATAATATGTAAGTGTATTTTATAAAATGGATACTACACTAATAAAACATTTCTAAATGCAAGCGCACTAAAGCACAATCAAGTATTTTGAGTGTGTTGAAGATAGATCTGATGACATTCTATAAACAATCCCAACATTTTTGTGGCACAACTACTGATATACTGTATATGATCGATAAATGTAAGTTTCTGGTCAAACATTACACCTAAATCTTTTATCTGATTTACTTGTTTAAGTGTTACTTTGTCAATAGTATAATCTTAGGTTATATGTATGTATATAATTTTGGACAAACTTATAAAAAAAAAATGTGTGCATTAAATAATAAACTATATAACACACTAGTTATTTATAAAGTTTAAGCCATTCTGTAAAAGATGACAATCCTTAAGAGATAATATGTTTTTATAAGTTTTAAGATTGTCAGCAAAAAAAAAATAAATACAACATAAAAGATCATTGATAAAATGCAGGAAAAGTATTGACCTTTGGGGCACACCTAAAAGGACAGTAATGATTTGCAACAGAAAGTTATTAATTTTTACACATTGTGTACAATTTTTCAAATAACTTGTTAAGCAGCAAACCACAGTGTCATAAAAACTAAGTGCATAAAGTTTAGCAATCAAAACATTAAATGCAACTTTGATTCAAAGGCATTTTATAAGTCGTTTTTTATAGCAGATTAGATTTGTCAATGTGGACTTCTTTTCATAAAAACCATGTTGTTTATTTAATACTATTATTTTGGACATCCATTGAATTTGACTAGTAATTATTTTATGAAATAATTTAGGTATGGCAAATTGGACAAATACTTCTATAGATTTTAATGTCTTTTTTGGGTCAACTTTTATGCCATGAGGTGATTTAGCTTTGTTTCCATACATAATAAAACGTTCCTTTATTTAAAAACTAATTAAAAAAGAACACAATTTAAAACTAAAGAAATGCAATTTTTCAATAGTAATAAAGGTATTTCGTTGGTACAAAAAGAAAATGCAAATCATAAGCAGAACAAAAAAAAATTAACACAATCGTCTCCATTATTACTTGTCCGCTGCATGGTAGTAAGAAAACTATTTAATCACCTCCAATGTCTAGCTGACCAGACACACTTTTTTAAAGTTAGAACACTTTTTACATTTTCAATTCAAAACAACAAAAATTATACTCTTTCTTTAGTTGATTCCTAACAATTGTTTTATTAGAAATAAATTGCATAAAGAAAATAGACGCCAAAAACCGCGAATCAGTCTGACCTCCAATTTGCCCTCAGTTTTCGAATTCTGCGACTACTTCAAAATGAGCCATTCCTCTTTAGCACTTTAGATATTGGTTACCATTGTGTTAAACTTTGATATCAATCTGTTAATTTGGCATCAAATTTATAAATCAAGCCTTTAAAATTGTAAATCCAATTGAAAACGTGTTTCATTTTGTCAAACTATGAATTTGTTTTCCAAATTGTTAATCCGGATTTAAAATTATAAATCCAGTCTTTAAAACTGCAAATCCGGCTTTTAATACTGAAAATTTGACATTAATAGTATAAATCCAGCTTTTAAAGTGTAAATCTAGTTTTCAAAGTCTGTACTGTCAAATTATTAAGCCGACATTCTATCATAAAACTGTAAATTTGGTTTTTAAAATTATAAATATAATTTTTACTGCCAAATTGTTAACTTTGTCTATGAATTATATAAATCTGACATTTAAACATTTATATTTCTATTCTCTGCTTGAAATGCTGGCAACTTACATTACAAAAAAACTACAGTTTTAAGTGGATTCCAAACTACTAGAGAGATTTCATCACTTCATCAGAGAATGTTTCAGCCGTAAAACTCCACGATAGCAAGACGGGTTGGGTAGTTGGAGAGCGTACAGACATGTGAAAAGTATATTACGGTGTATGGAAATCAATCCCACAATCTTTGGTACAGCGGTTGGATGCCTAGACCACTGCGCTACGCTCTCACTTTTCGGCTCCTTAAAGAGTCTAAAAAAGGCAAAAAGGGTCTAAAAAACTAAAACTTTGGGAATCCTGGTATCTTATAATTTTTCCAAAAATTGCATAGTTTTAGTTAAAAATTTAAAAAGAGAAAGTTACAATTTACAAAATTTGTCAACGTTTAGCAAAAAATGCAATCACTGTAAATGTCAATCAAAAATTTTTTGGTCTACAACTTTGATCTCTTGCATTTTTACTTACCAAATTTCATAATTTTGGCTCTGAGTGCAAAAAAATGAAATTATATATCCGCTCTCTAGCGGAAAAACGAAAAATTATAAGAAAATTCAAATGATCTATTTAGACGTAATTTTTGCCCAAAATGCATAGTTTTTGCTAAAAAAACATTAAAAAAACGCAAAAAATATATAAATATCTATCACTTCAAAAATAATCTTCAGACAGTCCAAATACACCTAAAGATACAGGTCGCTATGCTTTGGATAAAGTTTCTCTAAAACGACCATTTTTTGTCTAACTTGAAAGGACTATAGTGATAATACGAGGTATACACATATCTGACTTCTTAACCAACTTCAGTTTATGGACACTACCACTGCAACTGTTGTCCGTCTTCAACTTTACAACCTTGCATCAGTTGAACACTGATTTATGCCAATACAACAACTAAACAGAAGAAGATTCAAACGTCTTTGACCTACTATTTATAAAATTTGCAATGGCGTAATAGTCAGCCTTCCCCTTGGAACATATTATGTAATTATAATAAGTAAAGTAAACTAAGGAGATGTATGTATTATTACAATCAATAATAATACATAACATCATTCATCTTGCGCCATCAGCACATTCCAAAGTCTTCGACATTGGACTGTGTTGAACTGGTATATAAACCAGAGCGCAGGCAAATTCAATTACAATCATTTTAAATTAAAAAATATTTTTTTTTTTTTTAGTTTATCAGAAATTTTGTTATAAATGTATATTATTATTTTACATGTAAAATATCAAAAAAAAAACGAAATAAAAAATAAAAAACGTATGTTGCTATTTAAAAAAATTGCTATAGCAACTATAGTAAAAATAAAAACATACATGTGTGCACCTTTTATAATAGTCAAAAAACCAATTAAAATAGTTTTTAAATCATATAAAAATTATTCAGCTGTACGTTTTTTGTCTAACACCCTGTATATATATATGACAATGCATGAGTCAAGTGTACGGAATGAAAATTTGTTTTTGCTCAAACCACTGAAAATGCCTGATTATGTAAGTTTATTCAGTGAACTATTTTCGAGTAATAACCAATCAAGTTTTTGTGTTTTTTACATTTTTTGATCATTTGTAACTTCTCAGGATTGCGTTTTTAGAAAAAAATTATCTTCAAAATTGTGTAAAGAATAAGTTTTTATATAATTTTTTTTCCTTAAATTTTGAAAATTTTGCAGTTTTTTAATAAACAATTTTTCTTAAAAAAAGATGTTGAGAATTTTTTTTTTTTTCAAATATGGATAAAAATGTGTTTCTATATATGTGCAAAAGTTTTCAGAAGATAATAGCAAAAAAGACTTGAATTTTAAATTTACATTTTTTGATTGACTTTTTTCTGCATTTTTAGAAAAAAATTATAACAAACTTTTTCCTTTAAATTTGTCTAAAAATAAGTTTATACAGACAAAAATTATTTTTTCTTTAAATTTTAAAAAATTTAAAGAGCTTAAAGTTTTCTTAAAAAAATATAATGGGAATTTTTTTTTTTCAAAAACGAGCTTTTATATGTAAAGTACGTTTTTATCCATACTGGAAAAAAAAAACAAAAATAGCTATCATCTTTTTTTTTTTCAAAAAAACTCATTTGAAATTTTGTTTGTAAAAACTTAATTTTTAGAATATTTTGAAAAAAATAATTGTTATAATTTTTTTCTAAAAATGCAATCCTGAGAAGTTAATAACGATAAAAAATTGCAAAACAACTCAAAAACTTTGATTTTTTCAAATTTTGATTGTTTATAACTCAGAATTGGATTAATGAAAAAATCTATAAAAACCACATCCATCAAAACTGTGAAAAAATGCAAAAAAAATATTTGTTTTTAAATTTTTATTGCTTATTACTCAAAAATTGCTTAATGAAAAAATCTAAAAAAAATCACAAGATCAAGACTCCTCCAGAGAAAGGCATTTTCAGTAGTTTGAGCAAAATCCGTACACTTGACTCAGACATGGCCATATACATATATTATTTTATTATAGTATTTTGTACATGTTCTTATAAATTGTAATAATATTTCTAAATTAAAGGATAATAATAAATAAAATGAAATTTATTATTTTTGTATTTATTAAAAAAAATTAACTAATGCTTTTTTTGTTTTTCAGTTCTACACTTCTTTTTTGAACAAGAAACCAATCCGAAGATGAACGACGAAACATTAGTGATAATATATATTGCATTTTACGTATGTTTTCTATGTTTTATGATATTTTTTGTTTTAGAATTATTTTTTTTTGATTCATTATTATTTATGCCGTTATTTCATCTCCCCCGGCCAATTGTAATTGGTGTCGTTCTAAATTTGATTAATTTTGTTGAATAAAGACATAATCATCATTAGAGTGCGGATAATAACATTTATTTTTCTAAAATAATAAATTAAATTGTTAAAAATTAAAAAAAATAGCAAACTGATAAGCTATATTATAAATAAAACGACATTGCAAGTTTTAATTAAACTTTAAATTTGAAAATATTTAGTAGCAAGTTACTAAATAGGCTCGTTAATTCAAATTTAATTAAAATATGTTCTTTTTACTCAAATATTAAAAACAATACAAGGTGCTTAACTTAGATAAATAATTAAATCAATTAAAAAAAAAAACAGAAAAGTACAAATAATCCGCACTCTAATCATCGTAGAAAACTTACTTATTTTGGCATTACATATTATATATATATAACAAACAATACTTTTAATTTGATGCATACTAGTTCATCTGGAATAATTTAAGTAAATGTATAAAATTTATTGTATCATTACTACACAAACTGTTATAGAAGTTATTGTATCTTAAACCTACACATTATTATTGTAGTTTAAATGCATCTTAAACATTAGAACAAATGTCCATTAATACATGACACAAGTGATTAAATATTAATCTTGAAAAACGAAATAACCGTTAAGCTTGTGCATACGCGTCTTACAAAGACGAAAACAAGTAACTTAGAAAATAAAAGTAACTTGCACATTACAGTTAGTACTACTAATACTGCAACATTGAAAAAATAAATAAAATTGAAAAATGTGGTTAAAATTTAAAAAAAAAAAAAAAAAAAAAAAAAAAAAAAAAAAATTAAATTAAACAAAAAAAAAACTGTGTGTACATTTATACGAACATGTTTTACCTGTTCTAGTGTTGCATAGTCTAGATATTAATTGATTTCCAATTTATTTTTTCCTTTATCTATAATTTATTTTCAAAATACTTCTTTTTTGTTTAATTTTAATTTTATTATTATTATTATTATTTTTATTATTATTATTATTTTTTTATTTTTTTATTTTTTTTTTTTTTTTTTTTTTTTTTTTTAAAATTTTAACCACATTTTTCAATTTTATTTATTTTTTCAATGTTGCAGTATTAGTAGTACTAACTGTAATGTGCAAGTTACTTTTATTTTCTAAGTTACTTGTTTTCGTCTTTGTAAGACGCGTATGCACAAGCTTAACGGTTATTTCGTTTTTCAAGATTAATAAATGCATCTTGTTAACATTCTAGATACATTTCGGTGCAGCGTCAACAGCACCTGCATTCTTATCATGTTATTTTTAATAGTCTTACTTCTAGTGTTCACTATAAACTATTATGTTTTTAACACATATTATATCAATTTGTTTTTTCTGTCTGTTGTAGTAATTACATGTAACTTTAATTTAATTAAATAAATTGTATTCGTAAAAACAATCAAAAAAGTTAATTGGGTCAGTTGTGCGAGTTTTCAAGAAAATCAATTTAATTTATTTGTTTCATTGAAAAGCCCGAGTCGGCAGCAAAAATCAAAACCTCTAATCCAAATCCAGATGGATAAGATAATAGTAGTGTAAATTGTTACGGGTTAAAAAATTAGATAATTATTAGTCATATCGTAGGACATAAATATAATAAAAGTATATTATAGTAAAGTTAATTAAAAGTGCATTTAAATAAATATCATGTAATATTGTCTATCTTGTTAAAATGTAAAATAAAATGGATTAAATTGATAATTTATTTCGAGCGTATGAGTCGCATCAAATAAATATTAAATTCCTCAATTTTTTTGTTTACTTCAAAGATTAATATTTTCTGTCGCATGATTCTTGAGCCTCTCGCGGCATTGTTCCATCAGACGTGGAAAAGAGTAGATTCCTAGTAAAAATTGAAATGCATAATTATTAGTTAGTGAATATCGCGAAAGCGGATCCTCGGGGATTGCTTTCATAGGTAGAGGTTGTTAGCTCTAGGCTACGCATTATTGCAGATAAAATATTCCCGTCTGATGTAACCAAAGCTGTTAAACGAAAGAAAATTTATTATTAGACTTTTATCATTATACCCCGCGTTTACGCGGATATTACCTCCGAAACATTTATATCCACCATGAGATGTACTCATTGATGTATTTATATTATTTGGATCACTGTATACAGGAAGGCTGTCTCCGGGGGTGGTGCAGGGCCACCCCCGGAGACAGACAGCCAAGATTTATAGATTACTTTTTCTTAACATTACTTTTTTTGTGCTTTTTTTCGTATATATATAATTCAATTCTTTTGTTTTAAATTAATTATAAACTATTCTAAATTAGTACCAAAGGCGTACGCCGGTTGCGATCGTTTAATATATATTTTTTTTTTCTTGTTTTAAAATTTTTGTTAAATAGTAACATTGAAAATTGTTTAAAAAAAGAGGCAAAAAAAAATTAAAGGGCGTAATGTATATAAGTTCAAGAAATATAAATAATCTGGTTGCAAATAATTGTTTCTTTTCTTTGTATTATTCTATTTATTTTTTTTACAATTCAACAATTCAATTTTAACTTCTTTGTGGTTTGGAATTTGATGGCCAAGATTCTTGCTGGAAGTTTAAAATCACTTGGCGCGATATAAATCAAACCGCTCTTCTCTACTGAGAGGGCTCAGCAAGAACGAATCCTGTTGGCTAAGTAGCTGATCACCAGCTCATATTTTAATTCAATTTTGTAAAGGTCAAATTTAGCGCGTAACAAAGTACATTGCGATTTTTAGAGGTTTCAAATGAGTGTTAAGGCAGAAATAAGTTAAATTAATTGAAACCCAAATTTCTAAATATGATTCTCAAATTTAAAAAAAAGATTAAACTTATTTAAGTGAAAATTTGGTAAATATATTTTATAGTACAGCAAATCCCAGCAATTTCTAAAATTAACATTTATGCCCGGTTGCATAAACGCATCTTAAGCTGTAGGTAATGCTTGAGGCTTGCTTACATCTTAAAATTACTTTAACCCCTTCAGACCTAATTTAAATATAATTAATAAAAAAAATATTTTTGCATTTAAGTAAGTTGCTAGGGCATACTCGAATATATTTTTGCATATTTGCAAACAGTATCATTTATATTTTAAAAATTAAGAGTTATACATGATCATGCACTTACGGTCTCAAAGTACAGACTAAAATAATAATTAAAAAAAAAAAAAAACACTGAATATGCTTTTCTCTACATGAAATGATTTTTTTAGATTTTTTCAATAAGCTATTTTTGAATAATAAGCAATCAAAGTTTGAAAATAATCGATTTTTTTTCATTTTACATTTTTTGATCGTTTGTAACTTCTCAGGCTTGCATTGTTAGACAGAAACTGTAATTAATTTTTTTTAATTCTTCAAAAAATCATTTTTTTTTCATTAAATTTTGAAAATGTTGCCGAACTTATAAATAAAAAAAACATTTTTCTTAAAAAAAGATTACGGGTATTTATTTATTTTTTAATATGCACAAAAACGTGCTTTTATATGTGCAAAAGATACTCTGAAAGTTTCAGAAAGTGCCGTGCTCTACGCTCCGAGATATTTTACAATGTATCCACAGAAAAACTTAAAAATAACAAAAATTTTAAATTTACATTTTTTGATCGTTTGTAACTTTTTTTTAGGAAAAAATTATAACAAATTTTTTTATTCAAAATTGTCTAAAAAATAAGTTTTCACAGACAATTTTCAAAATTAAAAAAAAAATTTGGCTATGAAAACTTACTTGTTGAATAATTTTGAAGAAAAAATTCCTTAATTTTTTTTTTTAAAATGCAATCCTAAAAAGTTACAAGCGATTAAAAAATGGAAAAGGCTTAAATTTCAAATTTTCAAGTATTTGATATCTCGGAGCGTACGGCGCTTCCTAAAATTTTCAAGATATTTTTTACACGTTTTTCTATATTTAAGAAAAAAAGAAAATACCCGTCATATTTCTTTAAGAAAAACTGTCTTTTAAAGTTTTGCAAAATTTTCAAAATTAAAAAAAAAAATTTTGATTGTAAATAATTATTCTTTAAACAATTTTGAAAACAAAAATCATTACAGTCTTTTCCTAAAAATGCAACCCTAATAAGTTACAAACTGCAAAAATGCAAAAAAATAATTTCTTTTCAAATTTTGATTGCTAATTACTCAAAAATAGCTTATTCAAAAAAATCTAATTAAATTTACAAGATCAGGACTCATGTAGAGAAAGGCATTTTCAGTGCTTTAAGCAAAATCAAATTTTTGTTCCGTACACTTGACTCAGACATGGCCTTATTATATTATTAGGTCTGTTCCAACCTACAATTTAGGCTGTTTGCAAACCGTTTAAACTATGCACACAAATAAATTACTGAATATGAAAGATTGCCTAAGAATGAAAAATATTTGTTTGTTTGCACAGTTTGTACGGTTTGCAAACTGTCCAAGCCGAAGGTTGGAACTGATCTATTATGTTCTTTTAAATTTAGTTAATAAATTGTTTTTTTTTAATTTATTGTACTTGTATCTATTAAAAAAAATTAATGTTTTTTTTTTGTTTTTCAGTATTACAGATCCCTGTTTAAAGAAGAAACCATACCAAAGATGAATGACGAAAGATTAATGATAATATATTTTATCGACGTATGTTTTGATTGTTCTATCATATTTATGGGTTTAGAATTATTTTTGTTTATTTTTTATTATTTTCGACGTTATTTTATGGGGCTAGTTGTAATTCGTGACCTTCCGAATTTGATTAGATTTGTTGTATAAAGACATAATCATCATTAGAGTGCGGATAAAAGAATTTATTTTTTTGAAATATTAATTTAAATTATTAAATATTAAAAAAAAACTGCAAAATTGATAAGCTATATTATACATAAAACGACATTGCAAGTTTTATTTAAACTTTAAATTTGAAAATATTTAGTGGCAAGTTACTAAATAGGTTCGTTAATTGAAATTTAATTAAAATATGTTTTTTTACTCAAACATCAAAAACAATACAAGGTGCATAACATAAGATAAATAATTAAATCAATTAAAAAAAATAACAAAAAAGTACAAATAAATCCGCACTCTAATCATCATCTAAGAAAAGTTAAAAGTTAGTTATTTTAGCATTATTACATTTATTGTGGTAAATTTTTAGATGTTAAAACAAACATATATAACAATACTTTTAATTTGATGCATACTCGTCCAATCTTGAACAATTTAAGTAAATGTATAAAATTTATTTTATTACTACACAAACTGTTATAAAAGTTATTGTATCTCAAACCTACACATTATTATTGTAGCTTAAATGCATCTTGTCATCAGCATCTGCATTCATGTTATTTTTAGTATAGTCTTACTTCTAGTGTTCACTATAAACTATTATGTTTAACACATATTATATCAATTTGTTTTTTCTGTCTATTGTAGTAATTACATGTAACTTTACTTTAATTAAATAAATTGCAATCGTAAAAACAATCAAGTAATTGGTGCTGTCGTGCAAATTTCCCAAAAATTATTAAAACCAATTTAATTTATTTGTTTCAATGGATTCTCCATTGAGAAGCCCGAGTTGGCAGCAAAGATTAATACTTCCAATCCAAATCCAAATGGATAAAATAATAGTACTATAAGTACATTAGGATTTTTAGAGGTTTCAAATGAGTGTTAAGGCAGAAGTGTTAAATTCAGATTTATCATCCTCTCAAACTAATCAATTGCGCTTCCAATCACTTGGAAAAAATAATAACTTAACAAATAATACTAGCAAATTTAATACGTTAAGCCAATTTAAACACAAATTTAAAAAAAGAGATTAAACTTACTTAAGAGAAAAAATCTGTAATACAGCAAATCCCGGCAATTTCAAGAATGAACATTTAATATTATCAATTTTAACTGAAATAAAAGGCGATGCAGCAACTAACATATTGTTGAGTGATATATCCAATTTGCAAGATATAAAAACAGCTTTGTTAAATTTCTACTTTTTACTGTCTAGCCCCCTATTACTCCAGCCGTTTTCCACGTTGCTATAGGAATGTCAATGTATGATTTAGATCTTCCTCTTACAAACATTGGTTTATCTCCTTGGTTGCATATTGTAAGATTTACAGTTATCATCTCCTCAAGAGTTTGTCTTTTGCTGTCGCACTTTGCCTCTTTCCATCTTGGCACTTTTGCGTTAAAATTGCCTCTTATCAAAATTTGTTTGCTTTTTTGTTTTTTAATCTGTTTCTAATTTTTCTATTCACTTCTGATAATTTTTCATTTTGTTGTTTAAACTGATGTAACAGCTGAATACTCATAACTTCTGTATCGGCCAACACTATTCCTTTTTTGGGTGTTTTTTTTATTATTTTACCTTATTTCTACACTTACCTCTTGCTAAGATAACTATTTTTTTTATTTTTTAGCCACTCCCTACTTAATTTGTTTTTATTTGGTTTATTTACTATCATTATGTCTATTTTTTTCTCTCACAACTAATGCCACCTGTAAGTTGTGCGCCTCTTTTCTTCTGCCTATATTTGTTTAAATTATGTTTTACATTTTTGTTCTTTGTTTTGTCTCTAATTATTTGGATTTTTATTTTCTACGTTCTTTCTTAATCTCCTCCTTTTTTATTTATGACCATTTTTTTTCTGTGCCATGTTACTTTACACTCTATAAAATATTTCCAATTACTGCTATCTGATGCCCCTTTTTTCTGCACTTTATGCATAGTAGCAACTTGTTTCCTTTTTTGCAGTCAGCCAACATTTATAACATTGACTCTTTAGTTATTAGTTTTTTTAGAATAATTTTTTTTTAAATTATAGCTGTTTGTATAGGGTTTTATAATAAGAGATTTCATTTTAATATTAAAAAAAAACTGGTTTTTTTTTAAGAGAAATCAATAAATGTTTATTTCATTGTAAAGAGGAAGGTATGCCATTAACATTTGATAACGATATCAGTCAAATGGCCGCCACGGTTACGGTTGCAGTACCACATTCTATTCATAAATTTTTTTATGACCAATTTGAACATTTGTCCTCGATAACTTTCACAAATTTTATCTTTAAAGACTTGAATCAATTGTAGAGCATTGGCATAGACCTTAATTCTCACTTGGCCCAAAGAAAAAAGTCTAAAAGTGTTAAATCTTGGTGGCCAATTGTGATCACCCCTTTGAGAAATAACACGGTCAGGAAACTTTTTCTGCAAAATTGTGATTGTTTTGTTGCTTGTATGGCACGTAGCGCTGTCTTGCTAAAGATAAATGTCGTTCACATCAATATCTTTCAATTCCGGCATTAAAAAATCATTAATCATTGCTTGGTAGCGCCATCCATTTACCGTAGCAGTTGCGCCAGCTTCATTTTCGAAAAAGTAGGGTCCAATCACACCGCCGGCGAGAGCTACTAGAACTAAGTAGTACTCTGCTGGACCTGAATTTAGTAGGGTTCAGTCCGAAGCTGCAAATCAATCACCTTCGAGCAGCAGAGTACCAAGAGCGGCGCTGATGATGCTAAGTGAGACGGATCAACAGATAGCTCAAAACACCAAAACTATCTGGAAAGAAAAGTACACGCATACATACTGTAGAATGGAAAAAAGCAACGGAAAACTATTTCCATTAGCACTCCCAAAAGAACCACATAATGACTACATTCAACTCAAATCAAATTACCGGAGTTTTAAACAGTTCCTCATTTGGATCTCCGGGAGAAACGGACTTGAATGAAGCCACAAGATCAAACATACAAAATAAAATCAGAATACAAACCTGAAACGTACAAAGCTTATACGAAGCAGAAAAACTAATAAACCTAACACAAGAATCACAGAAAAGAAGTCGTATTTTTCATCTTTAAATCTATCGCAAGGTGCGTGACCAATTTTACCCCCTACTCTGAAAAAACAGAATTATTAAAAATCAATGCCAAGCCCGTAAATCTCAACATCATTCAAGTGTATGCTCCAACGGCCAATGCAGCAAAAGAAGAAACAGAATTATTTTACTCTGAAATAAAATATCTACTCAAACTTAGGAAAAAACAAGACATAAACATAGTAATAGGGGATTTTAACTTAAAACTGGGGAATGAAAAACTTGAAAACCTTGCTGGCCTCTTTGGATTAGGTATACGTAACAAAAGAGGAGACCGACTCTTGCAATTCTGCTAAGAAGAAAATATGAAAGTAAGCAACACATGGTTTCGACTACCAGCCCGCAGACTGTACACGTGGAAATCCTTAGCAGACCAACCGCATAGTATAATCAGAAATCAAATAGACTTTATACTAATTAATAAAAGGCTTGTTTCATCTATGACAAAGGTTGCACCTATCCAGGAGCAGATGTCCCATCTGACCATACACTACTGATGGCGTCGATCAAGACCAAATTATCGAAACCTAGCAAAACAACTCCTAAACGGAATATAGATCTTGCTAAACTCAAACAGGAAGTTATAAAAGCGGCAGTTATAACGGAAATTAGCAAGCAAATTAAGAGCAACTTATCTAACAGTATGGAACAAGATAATATAAACCATATATAGGGCCAAATGAGAAAGATTCTATTAAGCAGCACACAACACAAAGTTAGATATAAAACACAAGGCCAAAAACAAACATTAATGACAGAAGAAATTATTACACTAATGGAAAAACGGCAAAAAGTTATGAATCAGAATAACAAATATAAGTGCATAGAGAAGCAGATTTGGAAAAAGATTAGAACAGCAAAAAACGAGTGGCTGAACCGTAAATGTAGAGAAATTGAACAATTGCAGGCTCTACATGATAACTTTAATCTTTATAAAAAAACTAAAGAAGACAGCAGGAACTTTCCGAAAAAATAATATTTCCATGTTAGTAAATCGACAAAATCAAATTGCAATAGATATACAACAGAAAGAGACATTTGGAAAAACTACATTAAAGAACTATTTGCAGGTGACAAAAGACAACATAGGGCAATTGAGGAAGACAACAACTTAACAGGTCTTTCAGTTAGCAAAAGTGAAGTAGTAAAAGCTATACTATATAAACTGCAAAATCAAATAAAACAGCAAACCGGATGAAATTTCTTCAAAAATCCTCAAACTTCTGGATGAAAAAGATATAAAAAATATTCAATAAAATATACGATACGGGTAAATACCCTGCACAATGACTCACGTCAACGTTTATCCCTCTCCCAAAAAAGAAAACCGCCAAAAAATGTGAAGAACATTGGGCACAAAGGAAGCAATAACCGCAAAACAAGTCCTTGGGCAGAACTGTTACAACCAGAGAAAAAGTGTATACCTAGGCTTCATAGATTACGAGAAGGCGTTTAATCGCGTTCGACATCACAAGCTTATTGAAATCCTTAAAAACTTAGATATTGACCAAAAAGATCATCAGATGTATTGAGAACCTTTATTGGAACCAAACAGCACAAGTTAAAATTGACACCAAAGTAACCAAACCAATACAGATTTGTAGAGGCGTCAGACAGGGGTGCATTCTATCACCTTTCTTGTATATTCTAAGAAGCATTTGGCAATATTAAAAAAGGAATTCAAGTTAACGGAAACTGGATATAAGACATTCGATATGCGGACGACACAATACTGATAGCTGAAAGCATAGAGAAACTACAACAATTAGTTAACAGCGTCGAACTACATAGTAGACAAATGGGATTGAACATTAACACTAAAAAAACATAGTTTATGGTAATTAGCAGAGACCCAGACGCAACGAGGAATGACAGATTAACATTTGACGAGTTACCAATTGAGCGGGTAAACAAATTTAAATATCTCACTGAGGAATGGACATCGGACATTGAAATAAAATGCAGAATTGAAAATGCACGTAGCGCATTTATGAAGTTAAAAAAAGTTTTAACCAACACTGACTTTGATATCAGCCTCAAGCTACGGCTTGTCAAGTGTTATATATGGTCGATTCTCCTTTACGGTATGGAGGGATGAACAATGAAAACAGCATCAATGAACAAACTTGAAGCCTTTGAGATGTGGCTGTACCGCAGAATACTTAAGATCCCATGGACAGCAAGAGTCACAAACAAAGAAGTGCTCAGACAAATTAACAAAGATCGCGAATTATTAATTACAATAAAAGAAAGCAAAACTGTGTACCTGGGTCACCTAATGCGCAATCAAAAGTACCACATACTGCAATTAATAATTGAAGGCAAAATTGATGGAAAAAGGGTAATAGAAAGGAAGATGATGTCCTGGTTGCAGAACATAAGGCAATGGACGGGACTCCAAACTGTAGAAAGTTTGATCCATACAGCTAGGGATCGAGTAGAAATGAAACATGTGGTTGCAAACATCCATTAATGGATATGCACAGGACAAGAAAAAGAATCACACCACCAGCCCAAAAACCGCACCAAACAGTGACACGTTGAAGATGCAAGATGCAAAACTATTCAACAATCATTCTTGGATTTTCTGAGCCTCAAATGCGACAATACTGCTTATTAACGTAGCCTCTGAGGTGAAAATGCACTTCATCACTAAAGATGATTTTTCAATAAAATTCCGGATCATTTTGATGCATTTGAAGGACCAAATCAGCAAAGATACGACGTTTATGGTGATTGACCGGTTTGAGTTTTTGAATTAACTAAACCTTAAAGGTCTTAAGACTTAAGTCTTTATGCAAAATACGGTGTAATGTTGTTTGTGGAATGTTTAATTCCAAAGATCAACGAAGAATCGACAAATCTGGGTTTTCTTCAACACTACGGGCTACATCAGCAATATTCTCATGTGTTCTTGAGCGATGCACACGGTTTTGATTTTTCATTACAAACTTGTCCCAACAGCTCAAATTTTACTATTGCCGGCCAGAAGGTGCGAACTGTGACTGAAAAATTTCCACCATTTTTGTAGTAAATTTTAATAATTTCAATGCGTTGTTAAAGCGTGTATCGTTCTATTTTTAATAATGGCGTAGTTTTTACTTGTCAAATGTCAAAAGAATATAGCTTCAAAATTGACAGCTGCACAAATAGCCTGCTATTCAAAATAAAACTTCTTATTGGAAATATAATTGTATCTTTTCTTTATAGATATAATTATGCTTTTTTGTTGACACCTCTAGGATTTAGTTTTTTCCTGTTTATTTTTGGGCTTATACCCTTGATTATAACTAGCTCTCCCGTGGGATCATTATTTGCTTTTCATCTATTTCTTTTTGTGTCTGACTTTTTGTTACTAGTAACAGCGCTTCTTTTTTTGTTACGGATTAAATATAAAAACCTGCTTTTACAATCAATAGTTTAATACGAGGGGCACTGCTAAAGTTTGCGGAATCAAGTACTGCCTGTATTGCCAGCGTTCTGCAATTGTCAAATTTGTAAAAAATTTCACCTATAATTCAGTTGACAGTTTGATTTTAAACTGCTCGGTTTTGTTTAAACAAAATTTAACGAGAGTAATAATTGTGTGAAATATGGAAATTTCGAATCGTGACTTTCAAATTATGATTTTTTATGATTTTCGATACGGTTTAACACCGCAGCAAAGTGTGAAAAAACTTAGTTTTTTATTTGAGGATGAAACACCATCCAAAACTATGGTTTACAAATGGTTTGCAAAATTCAAGCGTGGAAGACCTATAGTAAGATAAAGGCATCTTTAGGCATTGCAGCAAAACAACTACATACAATTTTGCACGATCATTTGCATGTCAGGAAGCTTTGCAGTCGTTGGTCGTTGGAACCCAAACAATTTGAAAGAAGAACATAAACAGGCACGTGTCAAGTGGTGCAAAGAAATGCTAAAAAATGTTAAAGAGAGTCGTTCAAACTTGGTATATTACATCGTAACAGGTGACGAATCTTAGATATATTCATATGAGCCTGAAACTAAACAGCAATCGACCGTATGAGTGTTTCAAAATTATTCACAAAGCGTTTCAAAAAGAATGATTGTTTGTTTCTTTGGAAAAACGGGTCATGTTGCAACTGTTGCATTAGAAGATTGAAGGACAGTTAATGCTGCATTTTTAAGACAACATTGACGTTTTTATATACTGTAGCATTTAATTTCTTCTAAATCACTTGGGGTGGTGGCGGTAGAGTTGATATGTAGGAAGGACTGCGCCGTCTAGCTCAGTGAAGATGGGCGGGTCTACCATATCGCCTCTGCAGGGAAAAGCTTAAACCCTATAAGTTGGTTAAAACACTCTTAAGAAAAACAAAGGACACAATCCAAACAATAAATAAATATGTCACTTTAGTCGGAACACTATATTCAACAGTTAAACATTTGGTTTTACATAATTCAGTAATTACAACAAGCGGGTGGTGACACCGCAAAACGCTTTGCAGCAAATTAATCGTGTTGGCACAATTTGCCAATGACCAAACCGTTAGAACCCAAAACTCGGCGTCGCGTAGCGCTACTTGATCCGCAAATGAGATTTGCGGATCTTTTATTAGGATTAAATTTAATTTAATTTGCCGCAGACGGTTTGTCGCAATTTCCACATATACAAAATAATATATTAGAAGCGTAGCCGTAGCCACACACAAATAATACAATTAGAAGCGTAGCCGTAGCCACACACACACATGATATAATTAGAAGCGTAGCCGTAGCCACACACAAATAATATAATTAGTAGCGTAGCCGTAGCTACAACTTTTAAATTAAAAGAAAGGATGCATAAAACTTTCGTTGTGCAAGGTGGCTCGAAGCTGAGGGCTTTGCCGTTCTAAACACAATAGCCACAATGAAAATCCCTTAAGGCCCGAGTTACAACTGAAAATGTTCAGCGTACATGCAACTTTCCAACACAAAAATCTGAGAGCGATAGCTTCTTATTACAACAAACAATAAATCGAAGCTTCATCGCAACACAACTAAAAGTCTTTTATCATTACACCCGAAAGATTATAAAAGTTAAATTCAAGCCTGAATGTAATGTGACGAGCTCGACTGGCCTCCTTCCACACGGGTAATTGTTGGATCGGTCCTGTATACCTCGATCTGGATTGGAAAATCCTTCCGATGGCCTAAACGATGGTAACTGAATAATCTTCACCCATTAATTTTGGACACAATCCCACTTCGTCAACAGCAACTATCCCATTAGATGGACAAACAATAACTGGCATTGAACGCCTCTCAATTGAAGCAGTAAAAGGCATTGAGCGCCTCCCAATTGAAACAGCTTATAAACATATACACCCTTATGCATAGTCATATTTAGTAGCTATTAAGGTGCTACTAGCTGGATATTACTGTTGACTATATGCATAGTGATATTTAAAACACTACTAAGCTTAATTTTTATCTAATAGGTTAGTAGCCAGTGTTACCGCGTGAAGGCGGAGCCTCGCCCGCCAATCAGAACGCAGCGCGAGCGACCGCGCGCCTATAAATATACAACTTTCACCCTCAGCCAGTCAGTCAAGACCAAGCATCAAACCAGCCAACATCGGATCGGATCACTCTTCGCAGTCATAGACCGGAACTACCCAACCGTCTGCTGCTACCAGAGTCCACCATCCCCAAGCTGCAGCTTCCTCAACCAACACCACCACGGTGACGACGACCTCACATCAGGTAGGTAATATTGTGAGCTATGTGAAATTGACTAAATCAAGTTCACAACTAATGACGGTGATTGTAAATGTCAACAACAATAAAGATTAATTAGATAAGGTAAGTACCAGCAATTATATCACATTTAAATTACTGAACACAACCTTTCCAACCAATAATTAATCCCCTGCTCTCATAAAAAATCACACAAACTCCAAACATTTAACCGAACAAAATAATTATAAAGACACCTGAAAACCTCCAATAACATAATCTGCAGTTGCAAACTTACAATCTAAACCTGTCTCATTTTAGGATAGATCCACAGGATGACTGTCAAACTGGATTACAACCCGACAACTGGAGAATGAACCAAACACGTCAAAATCAAACTGTAAATGCTACACAAATTATTCCCTAACAAAACTAAACCAACCTAGCTAAATAATATTTAAATCTAACCATTAACCCTTCTACACTAACTTAATTAGTGTAATGCAAAATATAAAAATTAATTATTAATTACTGTACTAAATTATATACAGGGTATAGATTAATTGGCTTACAAACGCCAGGTAACTTTGTAGACCGTGCCAAAAGAAAACAAAAATATTAATTCCAAAATGCTGAGAAACTCTTTGTTTGGCCTCTCGAGATCCTCAAAGTTACGTTACGCTTGGCAACGTAGCAAAGTTTCTATTTCTATATTCAAACCTATAATGTAGACAACTTAATACACACATCAAATGTTATTATTATAAACTACATATGTTCATATTGGTCACCGTTTACTTCTAAACACTATACGGTATCGAATTCATAACATTCTCAAGCATCACCGGCGTAATTTGCATATTCATTCAAAGTAAAAGTCATAATAAAATAGAAATATCAACTGACATTCATTGCATAGCCTACGTTATAATTTAAATTTTATTAAAAAAATTGCTAAAAAGTATTTTTAATTTAAATTTGATTTACTCTTGGAAAGTATTTGCTCAATTTTCAATATTTTTTTATTATTAATTTTTAATAAACTTTGTAACTTTTATTACTAAAAAAGAAAGCAACTTGGTACATAAAGTACGCAATTAAAACAATATTTGTATTGACAAAATTGAAACTTTGAGGACCTCGTGGGGCCAAACGAAGAGTTTCTCAGCATTTTAGAATTAAGATTTTCGTTTTCTTTTGGCACGGTCTACAAAGTTACTTGGCGTATAGTACGTTAAATTAAGATATTTTAATTTTCAGGAACCCCGGCAGCAGCGTAAGCTGAAATTGGAACGCTACAATACATAAAATGTTTTGCAGGTATAGTTATTCGACACATATCTGACAATTGTAAAAGCGGCCCTAAGAGCGTATTAAAAAAGAACTTTCTTACAAAATATTAGTAAGTTAGTTAAAATTATAATGTTTAAAAGCTTAGATTAGTTATCATCCATATATCTCATTCGTTTCGATGTTTAGATCAAAGTCTGTTATTCTAACACTAACTTTTCTATAGTCCCTCGTATATCTACTTACGGCTATGTTCACCCTGCTGCAGTCATTTATCAGCTGTCACTGTCAGTACATCGGATTTTAGGTTAATCTTGTACATAATTTGTTATCATCTGGCACTAGCCAGCTGGCTTGTGTTATAGTGAAATGAGTTACAGCAATTATGACTGATGATAAACCTTTGCTATTTCCAAATGAAAAGAAAATCAGATTCAGGTCACAAGCAAAGGTTCTATCATGGAATGATAACAAAGTTGAGGATATAGTTAATAAGACTGATGAAATAGATTCACCAAAAAGAGGTATGTCAACAAAACATTATTCAATCATATAATTTAAAGGGTGAAAATGGTATTGAAGGATTATAATATGATACAGATTGGTTGTTAATTATTCTGTGTAGTGACTGTGCTTTATTTTTTACGTCAATTAATTTTTACAATAATTATCGATGCCATGGATTGTGTATTAAACTTTTATTTCATATAATAACTTTAAATGAATCTGATATATTATTAGTAGTATATATTGTTTACTTAATAGGTTTTGGAATTGTGCGAATAATTATTATATTCTTTCAGAAAAATGTCCATCTCTATTTTCATTTCTTCAAGTGGAATTAACGAGAGGATATGTTCTCGAACACGACCAAGAACGTTATTCGGCAAGAAGAGAAAAGGTATATTCATTTATGAAAATACCTAGAGAGGTTGAAAAGTTTATGAGTTACGGATTCATGCAATGTGCGGATTCATTTCTGTTTGTGTACACGTTTTTACCTCTACGAGTGATTTTAGCTATTTGGGCACTGTTCACCAGACCATTTGCAAAATGTTTTGGGTAAATATTTATAATTTAATATGATTATTAATATTAATAAATAAAATTATTAATTATTTTTTTAGGCAAAATAATCCGAACAAAACGATCTTATCACCAGCAGAAATCTGTGACCTTTTAAAGGCCTTAATACTATTTACGTGCAGTGTGTTGATGTTTTATATTGATACTAATATGATGTATCATTTGATTAAAAGTCAGTCTGTAATCAAGTTGTATATATTTTACAACATGTTGGAAGTTGGAGATCGATTGTTTTCAGCATTTGGGCAGGATACAATTGATGCCTTGTTTTGGACAGCTACAGAACCGAGAGGAAGACGAAGGGAACATCTGGGTGTACTGCCTCATTTGAGTTTTGCAATTGTATATGTGTGTATCCTTTTACAATTTATTTAAACATTGGGTCTGAGAATTTTAAAACAATATTTTTATTAGATGGAATGGTAGGCATGTTTAGATTTTATAGAAACATTATATATTTGAGCAATAAGGAATATCTAAACTGCACTTTTATTCATTCCAGCTTTTAAATGTGGCAATTACACTTTTAAAACCTGGAATGTAAATTTGTGGCCAGATTTTGTAATTTTATCATCTTGTCATTCGGGGCTATTCTCTATGCATATTGCTAGCTAACAATATGATCTATTATGTTATCAAATCTTGTTTGTTAACAATATAAACGGTCATCACATCAGGAAGGGTGGCAAATATCTAGGTAAAATAATAATAATATACATAAAAATTAATTTTGTTAAAGTGAGAGGTCGTTTTGTTAGCAAGCAAGATTTGTTAAAATGACTTCAGATTCGGGGCTACTCTCTATGAACATTGCTAGAAGTAAGCAAGATACATATTGCTAACTAACAATATGAACTGTCATTTTAGCAATCTTGCTTGCTTACAATATAATCGGGGCTATTCTCTATGCATATTGCCAAAATGTAAGCAAGATATATTGCTAACTAACAATATGAAATGTCATTTTAACAAATCTTGCTAGCTAACAATACAAACTGTCATGTTAACAAATCTTGTTTACTAACAATATAAATGGTCATCAGATCAGGAAGCGTGGCAAATCTCTAAATAAAATAATAATAATGTAATTAAAAATTAAATTTGTTGAAGTGACAGTTCATATTGTTAGTAATCATAATTTGTTAAAATGACGGGTCATTTTGTTAGTTAGCAATATATTTTGCTTACATTCTAGCAATGTACATAAAGAATAGCCCCGAATATTTATAAAATGTTAAAAATAACTAAATTCGGTCTTAAAATATTGTCAGAAAGCACCAAAGACCAACTATAAACTGTTGAAAATGTTGTTTTATTCATAAAGTTTTAAATATCTATAAAATATTGTCAGAAAGCATTAAAATTTCATTAAATATCAATTTATCAAAATTAACTTCAAAAACCTCAAAAATGCAATTATCATACATTTATTATATATTTTTGTAGCTAAAAGCTTTAAAAGTAGCAAAATTTAATAGTAAACTTATTCTTAGCATATTTTTTTTGAAATCACGTTAAATACATAAAATTGAAATAGAAATCTTATTTATACTTTAAAATTTAATTAGAAAACATTAAAAAAATACGCAGAATAAACATTTATAACATAAAATTTGTTCAGAAAACTTTTTATTATCAGATTTGCACAGAAATCATGTTTATCACATAAAACTCCTTGAAACTGACGCATAAAACCGATTTATAACTTAGAAAACCTTAAAATTATATAGAATAAACAATTGCAAAGAAAAATTGATCAAAATTTACGTAGAAAACCTAAATATCGCAAAAAAATTGCTTAGCAAACCCCAAAATTACACAGAAAAAGCATTTATACCATAAAAGTTGCGCAAAAATCCTATTTTTTGCATTAAATTTTCTGAAAAAATCATGTTTACTACATAAAATTGCCTACAATATTAATTTTTAGCATCGAATTTGTCAAAACGGGCGCAGAAAACCATTTTATAACATAAAATTTACCTTTAGGACCTTAAAATTGCACAGAAAAAAAACATTTGTAAGATAAAAAATCAATTTAGGCATAAAATGGCCTGTGAATTATGGAAACGTTTAAAGAAAACCCAAATATCGCTTAAGGGCTTTTTATACCCCCGGCCGGTATTAGGAATCACATGTATACGGGCGTCAAGATTATTAATTTGTTATAATGGATGAAGCTTCCTTAGTATTATAAGTTTTAATGAATTTAAAAAAGTATGCAAGCTTTATCCATCATAATAAAGTAATAACAACATTATTCTTAAAACCCTTCGATCCAATCGTGAATAAATGTTTAAGTTTTCTAAATCCGGTCTCGGATTGTAATTATGTTAACCGATGCTTTAGTTATCTTGGCGCCCGTATACATGTAATTTTCTATACCGGCCGGGGGTATAGAGGGCTCTTAAGATTTGCTTAGAAAACCTTAAAATTATACAGAAATAACCTTTATAGCACAATAGAATCATTTGCAGTATAAGATTTGATAAAAAATCACGTTTACCACACAAAACTTATCAGTAAAAATCTTAAAGAAAACCGGTTTTTATTCATTAAATCCTTATGCCTATATTTAGTAGCTACTAAGGTGCTACTAGCGGCATATTACTGTTGATCGTATGCTTAGTGATATTTAAAACTATATCTGAGGACAATGATTTATCTTAGATTTAATTGCAAAGCAAGACGTGCCTTGTGAACTGTTTTAATTTGCTCTGACTGTCTCTGAAGACACTTATTTAATTCATAATCGATTACAAAGCGACAAACTGTTGTTGAGGTGAATAATCTGTCTTACAATTAATTGCGACATATGAAAACAATTATTCAATTTATAATCAAAATGTTTTTGAAGACAATGACTTGTCTTGCTATACACTAACATGGTTTGACAGTTCATAGAAAACACTTTGTCAGTTTATTAAAATTAAATATGTCAAAAATATAATAAGTTTCTGCCAGTTATTACCAGTTTGTGACTATTATCAAAAAAACATTGTTCAGATACTTAAACAGTTTATAACAAATAAAACAAAATATGTAAAAAAGAAACATTGAGAGCTCATGAGTGTTTGACAGTTGGTCACAGTTTAATAAATTGACAACCAATGAATTCTTTGACAGTTTTGAGACTTGTGTCGTTTTTCTCTGTGACATTTGAGGTCGCCCTGAGACGCTCCGAGTAGTGACGTTCAACTTTGCCGGTGCATATCCATATATTTTACAATGTGGCTTTTCTGAATAAGAACACATAAATAAAAATACGCCATTAAATATTGAGTATGCACAAAAACTTTGACAGTTACTACAGTTTAAAACAAGTATGTCAAATTGACAGTTTATGACATTTCAAAACCACTTTGAACTATTATTATTTAAAAAAATGTCATCTCAAGAAATTGTTAGTTTATATTTTGACAGTTATTATAGTTTACAGCAAAAATATAATTAAAACAGGGTGATCAGATTTTTATAAGTGAAAGAGTATATTACGTTAAATCTTATATTTAATTTTTGACACTCTCTCTCCCCACCCCCAAAAAACGTAAAATAAATGTTTTTGGAATATTTGAGTTTATTTTTGTTTTTTATTTATTATTATGGCCGACGAATTCCAAATTTTGTTGCAAGGTTTTCTCATTTTTGGGTGTACCGTTTTTAAGATATCGTTGATCTTTTTGGATCGCCAAAAGATCAATCGGACAGGCACCGTCTGGACCGGGAAGAACGGAAAAACTAGAATTTGGGCTCCGAATCGCGATACGATTGCATCCGCAAGCCACAGGCGTGCAAACCCAAATTTCTTTTTGGGAGGGTGCCGTGTATGTATTAGTATCAAAGTTGTCATCTTTCTGGTGTGCCTACCCACCTGCTCAACTGTTTGTCATTAAGAAATTCGAAGATAGTACTCTCTGCAAGCGTTAGAAGTCTCTATATTCAAAGAGGAGGTGTTGACACCGATATTTGATTTCTAATTTATGATTACTATTGAGTAGTTTAAACTGGAGTGCACATCCACCCGCCTAAATGTTTGTCATCAAGAGATTGGATTAGTTCTTTCTGAAATCTGCAATCATTGGAAGTTTCCATGTGAGAGGAGGCAATGGTGATAACCAACACATGGGCGAGTGGGACACTCAATTCATAATTACCATTAAGTACAGTGTCTCTGTAAATGAATGGGATTATGTAATCACTTTAAATATGTTGTCTTTTTAAAATTGTCCACTATACTATTTGTTTTGACAGTTCAACTTTGACACCTGTCAAGCAAGCAAGGTTATAAGAATATATGCAAATGAAGAGAATATTTTTATTATTGAATTCTGCTTTAGGAATGAGCGGTTTGATAATGGGGAAAGGCTCTATTCTATTCCGGACTGTGTTCGAGAGTTTCGACTGCAGTTTCCGGATCATGAATTTGAATATTTATCATAAGAATAGTCCAGCGATTCAAGGAAACTGGTAGTGTGCAGAAAGGCAAAACATTATACAGACCATCTGTATCACAAGAGGTTGTTGAAGATGTGCGCCAACGTTTAGATATAAGCTCACAAAAATTTGCCTTTTCAAATTCAATAATTTAGTAGCACCAAACTATTATTTTGTTTACAACTGATAATTATTAACATGTGAACATACAAATATATTTTTATTATTGTATCCTAAGATCGGCAACTTTATTTACGTATTTCACTAGAGCGGCACAAACGTACAATAGATGGTTACATAATCCCAAACATTTATAATCACCCTGTAGTTTGAATTGGAGTGCCTGCCTCTCCTCTCAAGTATTTGTCATTAAGTTGGTATTTCCTTTGAATATAGAGAATAAAAAGTTCTAATCCTTTAATAACACATTTGGGCGGGTGAGTGGGCACTAGTGTTCAAACTACTTAATGATTATTAAGAGTTGGCCGGATTTTAATAATTTTGACATTTGATAGCCGAATTTATTGTGTTTTTACAGTTTTTAAGTTTTCTGACCGGATTTTTGACATTTTATTATTCTATGTTTGCTAAAGACATTATCTAGCTGGATTTTGGTATTTTTTACATGATTCTTAAGTTTTGTTGCTAGATTTTAGTGTTTTTTGACATCTTGTGGCTGGGTTTTCTACTTTTTTACAATTTTTTAATTTTTTGGTTGGATTTTTGATATTTTATAGCTAAATTTCAATATTTTTACGTTTTATAGCCGGATTTTAGTATTTTTTTACGTCATTCTTAAACTTTGTGGTCGGATTTTAGTGTCCCTAAATTTTTTTTTGCCGGATTTGGTACTTTTCTTACAGTTCTTGAATTTTCTGGCCGAATTTTTGACATTTTGCTATTGGATTTTGGCTTTTTATTATTCAGTTTTGTTATTTTTAAGATAATATAACCGGGTTTTGGTATTTTTTAAATTATTTGCATTCTTGACACTTAATGAATAGATTTTTGTACTTTAAATTGGAATTTTAATATATTTGTTATTTATTGGCCGGGTTTCTTAATTTTTATTATTTTATTATTAGATTTTGATTATTTTTTTCAAGAATTTGATATTTTTGGCTTTTTATGGCCGGATTTTGGATTTTTTTAATTATTGTTAAATTTTGTGGCTGGATTTTAGTATTTTCTACATTTATTGTCCGGGTTTTAGTACTGTTTATTATTTTATAGCCAAATTTTTACATTTAATGAACGGCTGTTGCTACATTAAAACGGAATTTTAATATTTTTGTTAAATATTGGCCGGATTTTTGTTAATTTTAACATTTTACAACTGGATATTTTTATAAAAATTTGACATTTTTAGCTTTTATGGTCCGATTATGATATTTTTTACATAAATCTTAAGTTTTGTGGCTTATTATTTTTAACATTTAATGGCCGGATTTTAGTACTGTTTGCAAATGACTTTATGGCCGGATTTTAGTATTTCTTAAATAAAAAATGTTTTGTGGCTGGATTGTAATATTTTTATAATTTAACTGCCGGATGTTAGTACTGTTTAACATTTTATGGCCGGATTTTTACATTGTTACCTTTTAATGAACAGATTTACTAGTCTATAGCAAAATGTTGATATTTTTGTTATTTAATAGTCGCGTTTTGGTTTTTTTGAGCAAATTATTGCCGGATTTTTTTTGCATTGCTAACATTTATTTTTTAATTTGTCAAATATGACAGTTTTGATGTCAAATTTGATATATTATGTGAAACTTTTGTGAGGTTTTAAATATCACCGCCATCTTTTCTAAATCTACGCAGAGCACAGACGGTTTAGTAGAAGCAAGTGTGGGTGCAACTAAGTTGAAATGAATTGCTTTAAAAATCATAACTTGTCAATTACTGATGTTACGTTTACAACAAAACAAACCTTTTAGAATGTTTGGGGGTTGAAATGAACTAAATTGGAATAAGTTTTTTTTTTTCAAATTAACCATTTTTTTATATAAAATGTTTTTAAAATACAATTCCATATACGAATCCACTTATAGGTATTGTCTCTATATGATAAATAAATGCCAATTCTTGGACGGAGTAAAGCTGTTTCAAATCCAATTGAACCTTGCGCGGTTCTTAGCTTTTCTGCTACTTTCTTTGAAATAGGGTTTCTAGTCCACATCTGAGACCGGAAGTATGCATCTGCCATGTACCTTGCTTCTAGAATCTTTACGCAAGATAGTGTACAGATATCCAAATCATATAACAAATGGTTATCTAATCCCATTTCTTTGCACATCAATCTAAATATCCGAG
Source organism: Tachinus rufipes (assembly GCA_963932245.1). Taxonomy (NCBI): domain Eukaryota; kingdom Metazoa; phylum Arthropoda; class Insecta; order Coleoptera; family Staphylinidae; genus Tachinus; species Tachinus rufipes. The sequence goes on from OZ010749.1 coordinate 62,232,155, forward strand.
AGTTTAAATCGCATGCCTTTATGGAGTTTATAATTTGGATTACGTAAATATCCAAATAAGCAACTCGTGACAACCATAAAATGAATAAACGATACACCTGTTAAAATGATTATTTAAAGTGTTGATGAAACGCCAACATTTTTAAAGTTTGTTCGAAATTACGTCATACTATCCGTTAATATGGAATCAAATATATAATAACATTTTTTTTTTAATTTGATTTAAAAATATTAATTAATGAATTGATATTCGTATATACATACATCCTAATCAATAGGGCAAATGTTTTAAATGTGATCTAATTTGATTCCTTTAATAATTAATACTTTATAATTTAATAAACATAAGCAGATATTCCTTAATGATCACTCAGTTCTTCATAGTTTATTGGTATTATTTCAAGCCACCACATTGAATGTTGCTATTAATTCCAACAACAAAGCTCTTCTTACTATAATGATGTCAAATAACGTAAGTAAAATCCAAACAGCATTATACAATTTTATAAATTTTTGTTTTAGTTTGTAGAATTGAAAGGAAGCGTATTCAAGAAATTCGACAAAAACAATCTATTCCAAGTTGCATGCAGTGACATCCGCGAACGATTCCACTTAGTAACATTATTATTCATTGTTGTCTTGCAAACAATGAAAGAATATTCTTGGAAATCTGACAGATTTTGGGTCCTATTACCCGACTGCATCATAGTTCTAATAGCTGAAATATTTGTAGACTGGATCAAACATGCTTTCATTACTAGATTTAATGAATTACAAGTTGATGTTTATCAGGACTATACTACAAGCCTAGCGTATGACATGGCGCAAACAAGACAAAAACATGCATTTTCAGATCATTCTGATTTAGTTGCAAGACGCATGGGTTTCATTCCATTGCCACTAGGTGTTGTAATGATACGGGTTCTAGCACACGCTGTTCACATTAGTGATATACCTTCAGTGATAATATCAACAATTGCTTTTCTATGCATGGGAACTTTGCGTATTTTAAATAGTGTTGTTATTTTAGGAGTTGCTTGTTACTTAATTACACAACATAAACAGGAAAAAGCATCAACACAATCACCATCCTCGAATCGAGCCAACAGTCCAATTCCTAGTAATATTAAAACATTGCCAAAAGATTGGTTAAGGGATTCCACGACTAGTCCTATTAAATTTGATGGACCTGTCACATCTCAGCCCAGTAAAGCTAATGGTTTGAACTTATTTGAAACTATCAAATTTGATAATGTTGAAAGCGAAGTACCTTTAGATCGTTTAAATCTTGATCTCTCATCTGCGGCGATTTTTGCCAACAGTACTGTAGATCTTAAAAATGTAACTTTAAATGAGGAACTATTAAAAGTGGAAGGTGATGATATAAAAATTGAAACTACAGATGAGAATTTTTCAAAAAGCGATCCAAGTTTAAATTGCGAGTTTTCAGAAATACCTATTGATAAGAATATCGAAATCAAGGAAAATTTAATCAAGAAACGGGCAGAATCAGAACCAAATTTAGCTAATTGTAATGATGAAGATGAATAAATTTTTTTATTGTACAGACATTGGGATTGTTGTTTAAATTAGACTGGGTTATTTTTGTAAATTATAAGATAGTTTGTATATTCAACACGAGGTGATCATTTTTTTATTCTTTATTTTTGTATTGTAAATAATGTTTTATACTATTATTTTATCTATCAATTAGTTGTTGAAACTTTGTATTAATATTGTGATATATAAATTGAGAAATGTTATAATTTTGTTATTATTGTAATTGATGAAGAAATGTCATTCTCATTTTTTGGTTTCAGACCTCCAATCCCTGAACAAGTGAATTGGTAACACATTTAGGAAAACAAACAAATTTATTTATATTAATCATTTCGGAGTACACTATAATAACAATCTTTGTTGCTTATGTGTATAAATGTAGATCTTGAAAGAATTTTTGTTACGCCTATGGTGATGCGTATGATTGGTTGCCTACACTTTTACGGTTTTTTTAAATACAAGCGTTTTTTATTTTCTTGTACCTAGCTATAGATCATACTATCGCGAAAGTTGTTTTATGTCAAGTTTCTGTGATATTTGTAGTGTCCATCTCTAAGTTTAGTTCTAATTGTTTAATATTTGTCATTTTTATATCAATTTAAAGAGGTGAAAATACAACTTCAACATAGAACTGTAATGAAACTTTTATTGAAATAAGGCAGTAGCCCGATGAATATTAAATATTGAGGATGACCCAAAGTGTGGAAAATCTCTACAAGCACGAACTGACGAAACAATGTTGAAGATTTGGTTTTGATTGACAGCCCAGTAAAATGCAAAGTGTCGGTATAATGAATTCCTAAGCTGTTTAATCACTAACAAAAACTGTGTTGACGACAAATTTGCGAGGAGTATTTGACTGCTTTATCTCAAGATGAAAACTTTCTATAGAATTGTAACTATCTATGGAAGAGAACTGCATACAAAGTTCATACAATGAGTTCATAAGTGCTCAACCCACGAAGATTGATTATATGTCAAAAGAAACTACAATAAGAACCCACAATTATGCTTCTGCAGGGTGCATAAACCACGAATTGTTCAGAAGTAGTCAATATTTTGTTGTTTTTGTAGTATTTACTGTTTTTTAAATGCTGAAGCATAGTACACACTATTAGACATGTTGCGCAATTTTGGTCTTTGAGACGTGTCTGAGGTTGTCTACGTAGACATGTCTATATCCCCGTGTACGGGCATGTTGCAAGACTAAAAATCGCAGGTCTAAAGTCTCCCAATCGGAATGGGAGACTTTAGGTTAGCAAGGTTAGACATGTTGCGCAACATTTTGACAGTGTAGACGTCATTCGGCGTCTAGAGACGAGACACGTCTTAGTCAGTCTCCAGCTAATGAGTAGTGTGGTTTGGCTGTTTATAGTTATTTTTCAACGTGTTAAAGTTTTTATGAAAACATGTGGTCTAACGAGAAAGTTTTTAAATTAATTGAAGATTACAATGCGACTTATTGTTTGAGGGATGTTACAAGTCCCAACTACAAAAACCGGATAAAAAGAAAAGTGGCCATGGAATCTCTGACTGCACAATGTGACTGTGGCGGAGATAGAAAAGAAAATCCATAATTTAAAAACATTATTGAACCCAGTTCACGGAAATTGACATCGTAGTGTGGACGCTAGACGGAACAAAAAACGATGTCTTTAAACGGTCTATAGACCGTGTCCGTTGAATGATAACTCTAACAAAAAGCCCAACTAAATAGACGAAAATGTACCGACCAAAAACACCGAAACAGAGAGCGCGCTTCTGTTCTGTTTAAATGAAAATAACACCGAAACTCGATTGTAAGCACTGGCCGCGTTCACTTCGCTCCGCTCAGGCTTTGTGCACAACTCGAATTGGATATTATTCAATTAAATACATTTAATTTAATTATTATGTTATAACTTAATTAAAGATATCTAACTTATAAATTTTTGTAAATGAATAATAAATTAAATTTGAAAATATCGGTGTAGAATGTTATTATGGATTAAAATATTTAGTTCTATATTTTCATTATTATTTTAATAGCAGTTTCTTTTATATTTTAAAACGACAACTATGGTAGAATATATATATATATATATATATATATATATATATATATATATATATAATGTAATTAAAAGATCAAGCGGTAGTTTAAATCCGAGGAGATATTATAATATCACCAAAGATTTAAAAATAGCTTGAATTCCGTATTGCATATGTTTTTTATTTCATTTTATATCTAAAATCTAATTTAACTTTGGAAAAACTTGCATTGTGCATCATAACCATGGACAGTATAACAATATCCGCTTGGATTTAAACTATTGTTTGATCTTAATTACCTACATAATATATAATCTTTGTTGTTATTGACAATGGATATAAAAGAATACTTTATACTATTATTTTTAGTATATAAATAAATGTTTAAAAAACAAAAAGAAATAAATAATACACACATGTGTTTTAAACCATTCACATCTATGTATTAGGCGATGGTCATTTGACATATTTATGTGTATATAAAATGACAACGTTAAATGACAAATTTAGTTTAGGCATTGTCAAAGTTTTGGTCACTTATTTATAAGTGACCAAAATAATTGAAATTGTTTATTGTCAAATATTATTGTTGTTGGATTTAACATCTGCATATACATTACTAATTTGGTTAACTTCATTATGCCACAGCAGAAAAAGTAACAAAACTTTGTTGTCATTTTGTCAAAAGTATCTTCTTAAAATTACTTCTATTGCAACTTTATTATATTATCTTTAGATTGTGCATTAAATTTATCATCTGATTTTGATTCCAATGAATAATAAAACATGTTTTTGAGTGATATGTTTAGTCTAGTTTGGACTATGTTGCCACATGTCCCTGATATATTCCAAAAGAGCCTCAAATCATAAATTCGCAGATATGGTCTATAGTGGCGTCAGTAGGATCTTTGGGTCTCACCGCAAAATATTGAAGGGTCTTCTCAGACGGATTAAAAAAAAGTACAGTTTTGTAATTTTTTTTAAATATTAACTGTTAAAAATTTGTAAAATTTTATATATAAAATGTGATAAATAACAAAATTTGGTCTTAAAACATTAAAAAATTGTCAGAAGTCGTCCATAAACTGTTGTAAAGTGTAATTTTTTCATGAAACTTCAAAAATAGCAAAAATCTTGCTATAAAATATTTTAAAATGTTGTTAAAAACAGCAAAATGTTGCCATAAACTGTTGAAAAGTTCAAAATTTTATTTATAAAATATGCAAAATAGCTCAATCCGAATTTAAAACATTTGAAAAGTTTAAAATTTTACTCATAAAATGTCAAAAATAGCAAATCGCGGCATTGGAAACATTAAAATACTATTAGAATGCACCAAATTTTGACCAAATACATTTTGAAAATGTAAAATTTTATTCACAAAATGTCAACAATAGCAAAATCCTATCTTAAAACATCAAAATATTTTTAAAAAGCATTTAAAGCCGGCTATAAACTGTTTAATGCTACAATTCTATTTTATAAAATGTTAAAAATATCAAGACTGGATCTCTTGAATCATTAAAATATTGTCACAAGGAACAAAAATTGGAGCAAAATTTTATTTATAAAAAGTTAAAAATTCATAATAATAAGTTCGTAAAACTGAAAAATTTAATCATTTTTATAAAATCTTAAGAATAGCAAAATCCTGCTGGGTAATTTAAATGCGATAGTTCGGATAAACGTCCTTACATCAACATTTCCGATTTTTCTCAAATTTTGAACACATGTTTGGGGTACCAAAATATCATGATTCTTAAAATTTTAGATCTATAGGTGCAATACAGTGTAAATAGCTGCTGTTTTTTATTTTTGAATATTTTGTCTTTTTTTAGTTTTTGTGCTGTAAATAAGCAAAAAATAGTCAAAAATCATATTCAGAAAAGTGTATCTTATAGAAATTTTTTTGTAGAACACGATCCCATTCTTCGTCTTCCAAAATTTTTTGCGGAAAATGGGAAAAATACCATTTTATTGAAAATTTAATATCTTCAGTTCCGCTACACCTGGAGACTTTGAATATGATACTCCTGTACTGTACTCCTGTACTGTACTCCTGTAGTACTTTTGGTCGCAAAAATTAAAAAAACTGGATTCGCTTGCCCTAGAGTGAAATATCAGTATTCTTTTTAATTTTTTGGTTTGTTTTAGAAGGATTTTAAAAAACGGACATAAAAATTGCGTTTTACAAATAATTTCCTTTTGGTTACAGTGATTCAATTTTTTTTTTTACTTTTTTTGCGAAATTAAGATAAAAAAATAATTAATTTTTATTATTATATTTTTTTTTTTAAATCTGTTACGAAAGTACCCATAGAACTACATACTTTAAAAAAAAATTTTTTTTTTGCGATCAAAGTACTATGTTTTATTATATTCAAATTTTAAGTCTCCAAGTGTAGCAAAATTGAAGTTATTAAGTTTTCAATAAAATAATATTTTTCTCATTTTTCGCGGAAAATTTTGAAAAACCAAAGGCGGGATCGTGTTTTACAAAATTTTTTATATCAGATACACCTTTTTGAATTAGATTTTTGACTATTTTTTGCTTATTACAGCACAAAAACTGAAAGAAGACAAAATATTCCTAAAAAATATTATATGGCCGCATTTATACTGTATTGCATTATTGTAATGTACAAACAAACTGCAAAAACAAAATTTTTTTAATAAAAAATTAAAAATGGCAAATTGTTTAAATCTAAAATTTAAAATCTGGCCAAAAACGGTTGAAAAGTGTATATATTTTTATAAAAAATAGCAAAAATTAGTTATGAAAAAATATTGTTAGAAAAAGTGTTGATAAGGTACATTGTTAATAACCATCACACATTTGTCTTGCAATTTGTCCAAAGCAGGATTAAGCTGATTAATAATTTTATTAAAATTGTTATTCTAAAAATCGTTACATTTTGCGTTCAAAATAGTAAATCTATTTATATATAATTGAAGGAGGTAACAGTTCAGCGTGTGATATGAGGCAATCAACTTTGCAATGATGTTCCTAGTATTCCACTTGATTTTATTTAAACATCTATTAGGAAATTCTAGTTATCTAGATACTTTTGATGCTATATGGACAACATGGTTGTTTCAGAGAAGATTATGTAAGATTGTAACACCTGAAAAAGATTTAGATATGAATTTGTTGTTTAGTTTGTTTAGAGTTAAAATTGACTATGTTGAGAGTGCTCTATTCAGATATTGTTTTGAGGTTTTTGTTTATAAATGCTATAGATTTTAACCTAAAAATTTTAACTCGCTATGCCATGTTTGTCGATATTGTGATTTTGAGGTTAGAGTTAAAACCATAAATTTTAACTATAATTTTTCTATAGTCGAGACAACTATTGATGAAATTTTCAGTTTTTTTTTACAAGATTAAGATGACATACCCTATCAAAAGTTTTCTTTTTCTTCTTGTTTGTCTATAGTAGAATTTCATTTGTGACTAACATGAGTCAAGATCTGTTGTCAAACGTTTTGATCAAAATCATATTCAGTATCTGAAATAAAGTAAGAACTTGAAAATGTGAAAAATAATATACCTTTCAAATTTTTTTGACATGTTGAACAATAATGCAATTGGTCGATAAATTGAAAAATCAAACTTGTCTCCCTTTTTAGGTATAGGTTGAACATTTGCAATTGTCCAACAATTTGGGAAAGTATTATTTTTCTATGATAAAGCAATTATTTTAGTCAAAATGAGAGCTAATTCATTTGCAAATGTTTTGAGAATAAAAAGTGAAATTTTATCTAAACCTGATGCCTTTCTGGTATCTAATTTAAAAAGGTAGTTTTTGACAACCAAAAATTTGAAGTACTTATTGACGTTTTAAGGTTTCTAAATATTATCCGTTAATAAAATGAAAGAATCAAATTGAAATTTAAAAGACTATGCAGCAACAGGACTATAAACAAAAACCAATTATTTCCAATGTTGTCATTTATTCGTACCATTCAGTCATAGTTGCAAGTTACAGGCTTGGAAACTAGAGTAAATACAAATTTCATACAAAAATTTGTCGAGAAAGTTAAATGTAAGAACAACATGGAAAAGCGATGCGCTTAAGACGAAGAAATTCAAATATATATATTTATGTTAAAACAAACATTTATTTTGTGTTTATTAAATGTTTGGGTATTGTAAAATTTAGCAGTGTTTAGGACCTTTTTCACACTAGACACTGTATGAATAAAGACTAGTTTGTGATAGCCTATTTCATCTTTGTTATATATTTATTTTATTTTTTTTATATATGCAACATTTATTTTGGTCCAGGAACTAGAGTAGTATTTTTTATTGTTATTTAATTACATATTATATTTTATTTTATTACATATTTTATTTTTTAGCTTTTCAAACTTTTTTTTATATTAGTCAATAACAATTTTTTTAGTTAATTTTCAAATATTCTCTCTACTAACTCACAAAATAGCAAGTCAAATTAGCCATACGCATAAATCATAAAATTTAGTTTCAAGATATACCGCTAAATAAGCCAGATGGCGCCTTTGTCCAACGGCATGGTACGGTAAAATACATTGACGCTGCGCTTCTTGTTAGAGTTATCATTCAACGCCGCCGTGTCTCTAGATGGTCTATAGATAAATTGGGCGGGGGGCATTGTCATAGTCTACTAGTGTGTAGTAGCCATACGATTTTTATTTTTTTAAATTTTATTTGGTAAATTATTAAATTCATTGCTGCTTTCTACAATGAGATCAACAATGAATGAGGTATTTCAAATATTTTTGGGATTTTTTTAGTATTTTAAGTGTATACCATAGTGTAAACCTGTTTCCCCTGAACAAAATGATCCTAAAAGTCACAATTTTTTTTATAGACGTGCGTTGTTTGAAAAAAATAATTTCAAGGTTAATTTAATATAATAAAATGCGAATTGTGAAAAAATGTCTAAATTTTAAATAGTGTGCATGTGTTATGCATAAACTGTGAATTAAACTATACATAATTGTGAATTAAACAGAATTGTAACGCCTGTGGTTATGGTCAAGAACAGTCTAAGGATATATTTTTTTAATATTTACGGTAAGTGTATATTTGGTTGCCTACATCGGAAACCTCGGTTATTCTCGCCCACCCTGTACAGTCATGTTCGTGTTTTAATGTTTTGTATTATTTTATATTTGTTTTTATGTCGGCTTTTGCTTGATTATTCATCAATACTTTTTCTGAATTCCAGTAAATCCATTTTTCTGAATGTACTGTTGAAAAAATAAATTGATTATCAAATTATATGTGGAAATAGGAATGACGCCAAAGTAGCTGATAAAAGTTTTTTTTTTTTTATTACTTTGTCCAGCCAAAATATTATAAAAATAAATTGGTTTAATAGCAATCTAAAAGACATGCGAAAGAATATATTGTTTTGGACAGACTTTAATAAAAAACTCTTTATTTGAATTTAAATGAATCTATTTCAAAGCTGAAATTCAATTATAAAACGGAAATAAAAAAAATAGTAAATTAAAAGCAAATAGTGACGACTTCATCAACAAAACAAACAATATACATAAAGCAATGTGGAAAAGTAAACTCCAACTTTTTTTATAAAGATTTCATGGAAATTATAAACAATATCCTATCGTCTAATCATGATCATGATAAATAAAATGTGTGGAAAAATATGTGTATGTAAGTATCTACAGTTGAAGTTAGAGATATAATAAAAGGCAAATATTAGCGTAGTCTCGATTCAGATGGCTTAAATAGTGAAGTAATAAAGCAAGTAAGTAATATTATTATTTTCCTATTAACAAAGCTGATAAATGTATTAATAAACAATGTTTTCCAACTTTTAGAGTAATACAATAAATCGACAATATCAGCCTTATTGAAGTTTGTTTTCGATGTTTGCCAAGCAATATGAATATTCTGTATATGTCAATGCTGTACTTTGCAATTTGACCAAGGCATTTGACTGCCTTTTACATGATAATTTATAAAGAAAACTTAACTATTATAAGGTAAGATTTAGAGCCAAAATTTACACTTTTGGAGGCGTGTCTCCTACGTCTGGAAGGCACCCTGAAACTCCTCAACATGATGTCTTTTAATAATCTTGTAACATGCTTTTAAATGTTTTCCACAGACTCCCAAATGCTTTTCTTTCTCCTATTTTTTTAGTCGGGGAAACAAAAAAAGTCGCACGTGTAATGAAGCCAGAAGACCACCGAGGTGTTGCTTTGAGCCAGAAATTTAATAACAATGACGGCCGTTTGACGGGGGCATTGTCAGAGTGAAGCTTGACCGTGTGAGGACTGACCTCACGCGCGCAATCCGGCGTTTCAATCTTTTGAGCACCTTGCGATAAAATATTGAGTTGACAGTTTCTCTTTGCGGTGCAAACTCAAAATGGACGATTCCTCAGACGTCAAAGAAGATAATGAGCATTGTTTTGATGCAAAACTTGCTCATTCGCGCTTTCTTGAAAGGATGATTTTGTGTGCCACGCGCTGCTCTGCCTTTTCGGTTCTGGGTCGTACTCACACATCCAGGATTTGTCTCTGGTTACGACAGAATTAAGAAAGTCCGGCTCATTTTGAATCAAATCTAAAAGTTTTTGACAGCGTAAAATTGCGCCGTGTTACAAAGTTAAAAAACACATTTTACGCAAGAAGACAGTCGGAGCAAGTTGGCGACCGGCTGAGTTAGAAAAGCAGATCCTCCACCACATTTTTCATCTGGTTTTACCGGGCTGGGATGGATTATTATTATTATCATTATTGTTATTATTATTATGGACATTTTCTGGTTATTTCCTACTTAGATTTTTCTATCTTTTAAGTAGTTGCATATTATCTTTACAAGATATGAAGCAACTTGACTGTTTTCCAGGATAATGCCTTTAAAAGGGATCAAGTTGAAACCATTTTTTACGTTCAGCGTCACTTAGATGGCATATTTATTTTTGCGCCACAACTTTGACACTTTTAATGAAATCTATGGTTGAGCGTTTCTTAAAACCTCACCGTAATTTGCTATTTCTTTTGTTAGCCAATTGTTTAATATATGATCAAAAAGTTTACCTTTTGTCTTGATTAGGCACAGTGGTCTGTACGCCATATTTCCAGTGGCTTTTTCAGTAGCGTTTGTTTAGCCCAGTTTTTATTTGTATGAAAAATTTTTGGTCAGCAGACCGTTACCAATATTGTGTTTTTTATGCTAGGGTTGCTGCTATCTTTGCTGAAATGCTATCTGGACAAGCAGCTTTTCCTGGTTTAAATTTTTTTTCTACCTTTAAAACTTCTATTTCTAAACATATTGGCATCACCTCTGCCATTATTGGTTTGTTTGACTAGTTAATTTTATTGTGACATGACAACAGTTCTTTTAGCATCTTTAGTTGATCCACTTTAGTTAGTCTAATCTTTTATACGTTTAATCTCATCTTCATGAGTTTGGTCAATAAAAAAAACTGTGATTAAAGATTAACATTTTGGCATATAATCAGTGCACGGATTTTGACTAATAGGATGAAAAAACGGAAGTAGCTAGGGCCCCTGTGTTAGGTTAGGTCAGAAAAAGCAAACTATTTTTATTGTAGATGGTTTGGTTGCCGGCCAATTTTAGAAAAAAAGGATACATAAACAACTCACTTTTTGTAAATATTAGTATATTATGGAAGTCTATCAAGAAATGCGGGAGAGACAGAAATTTGATTTTATTGATTAATCATGTCCTAACCTAACAAAAAAGTACCGGTAGAAGGCACCCAGTCTCATATAAACAACGACTCGGCATTATTTTTGGAAGTAAATGATATGAGTTAATTACCATTATACGAACCAATTTAATCAACCAAACATTGACTTAGTTTATGATTTAATAATTAATTTCTTTAATATGTGTAGTTTAAAAACAAATTTAAATTTTGTTTATCAGCATCTTAAACATAGATTGATTGAAACCAAGCCAAACAATAAAAATTCAGATTGTTTTATATTAGTAAATTTTAATTATCACGTCAAGCATTCATTTGCTTATGGATGTAAGCACAAACACCCTGTTGTGCTTACGTCCACAAACAACCAGCATACTAGCAACTTACGAAACTTTGGACATTGGTTTTAGTATCAAATTTCTTAAACTAAAGCATCTAAAACTACATTATCTCTTTTCAACCCTTTTTAAAAACGATTCAAAATTGTCTTATAACTTAAATATTATTGGACCACTTTTGGCTAACGTTGCTTTCAACAGAATCGCGTGTGAACATTTTTTTTTTAATTGCTGATGTACTGCAAGAAACTTTTATGACTAACTAAACCATTTTTGTAAAATTTATTTATTCCAAACCTTTTTTTGACCGAGATCCAATATTACAAAGTGATCAAATTTTTACAAGTAAAAAAAGAGTATAAAAACCTTTCTTCTTTCTCTCTTAAATCCTTAACTTTTCTATTCTAAATTAGAAAAACCTGCATTCTAACAACAGGTTAACTATATTGGCGTTTATGGTTCAAAAAGTTGTACTTTTTGATTCTAAATCCTAAATCTAAATTTTGATCTTTCCCAAGTAAAGTTTTTGCAATTTTTCTAAAAACTTCAATAGCCGTAATTTTTTTATCACCGAGTAGCACTGTTTGCAACGGATACACAAGTACTTTAACAAGTATATCATTTGTTAAAATTAATTTCTTTAATCTAACAAGTTAAAAATTACCAAATCTTAAATAACAGCTGTTAAAAAATACACAATCTAAGATAATCTACTGTTAAAAATGCTTAATTTAAGATGTGAATGCGAATTTTACAGTTTTTAATCTTTAATGTATTTTAGTATTTTTTGACAATATTTTGTTATTTTATTCCAAAATTTTAAAAAATTATGTTTCTAATTTACCAGTTTTAATTTGATACTGTTTTGGCCAGACTTAATTACTTTATGAACAGATTTTAATTCTCTTGCGACGTATTTTGTATTTTATGACTAGATTTTTAAAAGTATGACAAAATTTTGCTAATTTTAAGCAGATTTTTATGTTTTCTGCAAGATTTCAATACTTAATGATTATAATTTTGTATGCAAAAAAATTGTATATTATGGCTAGACTTTTAAAATTATTTCTTTAATTTGCCAATATAATGCAGATTATTATAGTTTTTGGCCGGTTTCAATTACTTAATGTATAAAATTTATCTTTCTTAAGCCGGATTTTGTCTTTAACGGCCGGATTTTTGACTTGACTTTTAATTTTTTTTTTGTCAAGTTTTGATTTAAAGCTAGATTTTTGAAATTATGTACTTTATAAGCAGATTTCAATTGCCTTAAGTCGGATTATGTATTTTATATTAAAAACAAACTAAAGACTGCAGCTTGGAAAAATTTTAAGGTTACGCTATTATGCACTGAAACCCGCTCTTTACAAGTTTTAATTGTTTTCTCTTACACACACACTTTTATGGTACTTCTTCTTTTTCTTTGTCAGCCATTTACTGTCCACTCCTGGACATAAGCCTTTTTTAATTTTTTCTATTTCTTTCTGTCTTGTGCTTTCTGAATCCACTCTATTCGTGCTACTGGTTTGATATCGTCAATCCATCTCTTTTGGGGTCTTCCTGAGCTCTTTTTAGTTTCTCTTGGGCGCCAGGTTAATATTTTCTTTGTCTATTTATAGTTGTGCTGTCTTGCGACGTGCCCTACCCATTGCCATTTAAGTTTTGCCACGCGGGTCATGATGAATTTGACTTTAGTTTGTCGTCTAATCTTGTCGTTGCGTATTTTGTTTTTAAATGTGATTTCTAACATTTCTCTCTCCATTGCTCTTTGTGTTGTTTTTAGTTTATTCGTGCTCTTCTTTGTTAGTGGTAATGTCTCAACGCCATAAGTGACTACTGGTAAAATGCATGCTTCATATACCTTTCTTTTTAGGTTGATTTGGATGTTTGGGGCTTTTATTATGTATTTTAAGTTTCCAAATGCTGACCAAGCTAAGCCAGTACGTCGTATGATTTTTGCGGTTTGGTTATCGTGCCCTAACATGATGTTGTGTCCCAGGTAGACATATTTATCTACTTGTTCAATACTTTGGAGATCCACTTTAACTTCTGTTTTGCTTCCACTCATAATTTTTGTTCTGTCCAGGTTAATTTTTAGTTCTATGGCTTTTGATGCGTTGTTTAGTTGTTTGAGCATAGTTTTAAGTTCTGTAATGTCACTGCTAATGATCATTATGTTGTCAGCAAATCTAAGGTGGTTTAAATATCTACTATCTATCTTAATGTCGTTATTTGACTATGTCAGTTGTTTAAACATATATTTCAACGTTAGGGTAAACAATTTTGGAGATATAGGGTCTCCTTGTCTTACACCTTGGTGTACTGGGATTTTGTTTGTTTTCATAGATGTTTTTTAGGACCTTGGAATACCTAGAGTCAATTCTTGCTCTGTCCATTGATCTTAAGAATGACCAAGTCTCTATCGAGTCAAACGCTTTGTAGAAGTCCACAAAGACCAGATGTAGAGAGACGTTATACTCAGTAGTTTTTTTTATTAATAGTCGTAGTGTTTGTAGATGATCCGTTGTGCTGTAACCTTTCCAAAATCTTGCTTGTTCCACCGGCTGGTAAGAAACTAATTTTTTGTTAGTTCATAATTATTCTCGTGTATAGTTTATACATTTGTGATAATAGGCTGATAGGGCAATAATTCTCTACATTTGTTTTTTGATGTGTACAGCTTTTCATAAAAGTTTTCAATCACTTCTACTATTGCTTTCTTGTGCGAAATAATAGTCCCTTCGGAATTTTTTAATTTGGAAACTGTTTGTTTTTCTATTGACATTTTGGATCTCAAAACTTTCATGTTTGTGTTATTCTTTATTGTGTTTGTTATTATCTTATTATTATAAGCGCGTGTGTCTTTACGAATCTGCTTTTTTATGTTCCTGTTTAAGTGTTTATATTCTGTGGTCGTGCGGTCGTGGTGTTTCCTTCTTTTCTCCAGTAGTTTTAAAGTTGTAATGCTTAATATTGTGTTCTTATGGATTTTTCCTTTTGTGCACGTTTTTCTTGCAGCCGTTTGGATATCGGTCTTGAGTTTGTCTGCCAGTTGGTTTATGCTCATACTATTTAGGTGTTTTGTATCTCCTAGTCTTTTTGTAAAGTTATTTTGGTACTCCACTTCTTTTAGTTTTAGAACTTTGCCAGTAGGAAATCTAGTGTTTTTTATAAGTTTACTCCTCTCTATTCTAGTTTTGATTTGTATTCTTGCCCTTACTAACCTGTGGTCGCTTCCTGTGTTGAATCTGTTTAGTATTGTCACGTCCTTGCATATTCTTTTGTTGTTTAATATGATGTAATCTATTTTGTTTTTGACACCTGTTGGGCTTTTCTATGTCCACTTCCTCTGCGTTGGTTTATCAAAAAAAGTGTTCATGCAGTACATGCTTTTACTGTTTAGGAAATCGAGCAGCATGTTTCTTCTATTGTTCCTGATGCCCAATCCGAACTTTCCAATATATTCTGGCTCTTCTAATAATTGTTGACCAATCTTTGCGTTGAAATCTCCGATGACTAGTATGTATTGTGAACACCCTTTTGGCGCGTGTCACATATTCCAGATATGTTCCATTTGATATGTGACAGTTCTTGTTCTAGTTTATTCGTTCTCATGGTCCTGATGTTGTAGGTCACAATGAAAAGTGAATTTTGTTTGTTTGGTTGTTTATTTGATTTTGTCGAATTTTTTCCTTTCCAATAATCTATGAGCTATGAGCTCTACTCAACTGGGGTATGTCTGTTTTAGAATTTGACATAGTCATAATTAAAAGGTTTTGGCTTTAAAACGCCGCGCTTGCCGAGCGTGTAGGCAAGTTTTGTAGTTTTTCCGCCTCCAGTTTTTATCTGTATTCCTAGACAGGGGCTCTTAATGGGTGCTGTCAGCCGGAGCCAGCTGAGCCAATGTTTTTTAGCGAGGTGTTACTCCTCGAACAATCCTTCTTTCTCATTCGGGTTTGTGACCGACAATGGCAAACTCTTATGGTACAACTTTCAAATGTGTGTTTAAATATTTCCGATTTTTGGCACTTCATAAATAGAATTTTGCACTTTTTAACTTTTTATAGCCGAATTTTGTTTTTTTTGACAATATTTTGATAATTTTGCCGAATATTTATATTTTTAACATTTTATGAATAGAATTTGCACTTTTCAACAGCATTTGACCGAATTATGCTATTTTTTACATTTTATGAATAGAATTTTGTGCCTTTAGATTGTTATTTTGCTATCTTTGACAATTTATTAAAAAAAATTGTATTTTAATGCTATCTGATCATATTTTAATATTTTATGGCAAAATTTTAACATTTTATGAATTGATTTTTGTACATTTTAACAGATTATGAACGGATGTTGTTAGTTTTGACATTTTACAAATAATAATTTGCACTTCTCAGCAGATTAAAGTTTTTTCTTGGAATATTTTGATACTTCATAGTTAAGTTTTGCTATTAAATAGAATATAGCATTTGTTGACAATTTATGGCCGGATTGTTCTATTATTGACATTTAATGGATAGAATTTTGCACTTTTTAACAGATATGATCAAATATTGGTATTATTGTTCGTTCATAAAAAAGTACCTTTTTTTTATCATTTAATGGCAAATTTTTTTTGCCATTCTATGAACAAAATTTTGTATAACAGATTTTGATTTTTTCTAAAAATATGTTGATGCTGTTTGGCCGGATTTAGCGTTTGAAAAAAAAAATGCATTTTTGACGGTTTATGACCTAGTTTTGCTATTTTTGACGTTTTATGAATAAATTTTTGAACATTTTAACAGTTTAAGGCCGGATTTTAATGCTTTTTGACAATATTTTGATACTATATTATCAAACTTTGTAATTTTTCAAATAAAAGGTTGCTGCTGAACATTATATGAATAAAATTTTGTACTTACTTTTTTCAATAATTTATTTTTGTTTTTAGAAAAAATAAATGAATAGAATTGTACACTTTTTAGACAAAATTGTGTACCCTTTTTTCTAAAACCGTCTAAATAACGGCGTACAGCTATAATCTTAATTATTATTAAAAATTAGTTGTTTCAAACTTGCCCCGCAAGAACAGCCAAAAAATACTGTCCAATACAGTTTTAACTATTAACACTATAATTAACTAGACACAACAGTTTAGCAGTAGATCAGGCTTTTGTTTTTGAAGACTTTATTTAAACTTTTAAAAATCTGATTTATAATTAAAAAGCCATATTAACAGTTTATCAGTGTAGTTTAACATATTAATTGAAAGAGTCGCGGTCAATGTCCGACGGAGAACGGACGCGCTCGCGAATGTGCATAAAGGCGATTTAAATAATGGTGAATAATCTACGTTATTTAAAAAATTAAAAAATTCTGTGAATTAGAACAAACAGTGGAAAGATGAAAAGTTTATTGTGAAAGTTCAAAAAAGTGTAAAACTGTGATAAGGACACATTAAAAAATAAAGGTGCGGTCGTGTTTTAAAACACACTCGTGTCGTGACGCGCGACACGTCTAGTGTTACATAATAAAACACAAACGCGGAAACAGCAATTTGATATTAATTAAAAGTGAAACTAGGCCAAGGGTCAAAAAACGAAGATGAATGCATTTTTAAAAAGCGGGATGTTGCAAAGAACACCGCCGGATAAAAAAACAGATAAAGAATTAGGTCAAACGAATCAAAAAAGAGGGAGAGAAATAGATTCGCCAGGAGGTAACAACGAGGCGAAGAGAGCAAATAACCCCACAACAATCCAAATAATGGGGAAATTAATTAGAGAGTTAAAAAACTTAACCAGTGAGTGTACAACCACTAAACTGGAAATTAAAAAGGTGGCGAATCAACTAGAAACAAATATGGAGAGAATGGAATTTGAAGAAATCCAAAAAAAAGAACAGGAGAATGAAAATAAAACAAAAATAGGTATAGAAATGTCGACACAGACAATGGAAACTGGAGATAATAGGGAAGAAAACCGTAAAAACCATTTCATCTCGGACGAGGAGATATTAAAAGTGGATAATGAAGAGGATATAAAAAATATTATAAATAAAGAATGGAGAGATACAGACTATAAATATGTAAACGTGGAAAAAAAAAACCCAATAGTGGGAAAGGAAATGGATACAGGACTTTTAATAAATAAAGAGGAAATAGGCAAAGAAGGTGGTATCTTACAACAAGCAAAAATAAAATACCCTGAACTAATGGAGGAAGAAGGAGAAGATGAAACGCCATATATAGAAATAGTTAAAAATCTAAGCGGAAAAAATGTGGGAAAAGTACACATCATTAAGCAGAAAATCGAAACGGCAGGGAATAAGGAGATACTAATAGCTATCAAAAAAATGCTTATCAAAACAAAAACATTAAGTATTGAAGAAATAAATATACCAATACCAACGGGAATTACGGCAAGAGATGCAAAAAAAATTATGGAAATAGCAGGAAGAAGAACTAACACAAAAATAAGACTGTGCGTGCCAACACAGGGACAGGTAGCGGAGACACATAGAGAAAAAAAACAGGTACGGAAACAGGTGCTATAGTAGTGAGCAAACAAGGTGTCACATATGCAGATTTGCTGAGACAGGCAAAAACCCAGATAAAAGGATCTACGTTCAAGGAGGTAAGAGAAACAAAAAAAGGGGAGTTGTTACTAATTACAAAGGGTAATGAGACGGAGAAAGAGATAGAAAAAATTAAAAATGGAATGGAAGGCTGCAATGTACGAAAAGCCAGCAACAAAACTACAGAACTGGTGATAATCAAAGATATTAGCCCGGAAATTAAGAGAGAAGAAATACTGGAAGAAATTATGAACAAAGTGAACACAGAAGGAAGTACAATAATTTCCATAAAGAAAGGTTATAGAGAAATACAAACCGCTATAGTCAAAATGGACAAAAAAACAGCAGAACAGATAATAGGAGAAGGAAGAATAAACATAAGACTCATAAGATGCAGAGTAGAGAAAGTTAAAGCAAATGAAAGAAAATGTTATAAATGCTGGAGGAAAGGACATGTAGCGGCAGAATGCAATGGGGAAGACAGGTCTTCGCTATGTATAAAATGCGGAAAGGAGGGACATCAGGTTGCCGAATGCAGAAACAAAGAATACTGCATTGAATGCAAAGTATTAGGACACAGAACGGGAGAGAAAAGATGTCCAGCTACAAAGAAAAAAGAAATGAGGAAAACAAAGAAGAATATGGAGGACAACAACCCAGATAACTGGAGAGAACAGGAGGAAAAAATAGTATCACATAATGTATAAGTTTATACAAATAAACATAGGGAGGGGAAGAGAGGCTCACGATTTACTAATAGCAACAGCGGAGAGAGAGGAAATAGACCTAGTGCTAGTGAGTGAACCTAATAAAAACAAACTAAATGGTAAGTGGATAAGAGACAAAGGAACAGATGCAGCAATTTTAGCTAGGGGGAAGTGTAGGGACAAGGTGGAAAGATGGGGAACACCAAAAGAAGGAATAGTGTGGGCAGAAGTACAAAGCATGATAGTATACAGCTGTTATATCAGCCCAAACTGCGGTCTGGAATACTATCGAGAGTGGATAGAAGAATTAGAAAGAAGTTTAAGAAAACAGAAAAACAAAAAAATTATTGTAGGAGGAGATTTCAACGCAAAATCACCGAGATGGGGAGGCTACAAGAACGATTTAAGAGGAAAAATCTTAGAGGAGATGATAGCAGGGTTAAATCTTACAATCTGCAACAATGGAGACAAACCGACGTTTGTAAGAGGAAGCTCAAAATCGCATATTGACATCACCATAGCAACGTGGGAAATGGCAAAAATAATAAATGAATGGACCGTGACTGAAGAAGAATCACTGAGTCTACACAAACATATACAATACAATACAAAGGAGAAAGGAAAACAGGAGCACACGAGATAAGGTAAATGGAACGTAAAAAGAATGGACAAAGAAAAGATAAAGAGAGACATGGAAACAGAAGAAGTGACAAAAAACAAAAAAATTGAGAAAAGATGCGAGAGGTACACAGAAATACTAAGAAAAGCGGCGTTGGAAGCAATTCCTAGGTACAGGGAAGGCGGACGAAAAGGACCATACTGGTGGTGTGAGGAAATAAAAGAATGCAGGAAAAACACAATACAAACAGCGAGGAAAATCAAAAGGCTGAGAAGAAGAGGAGAGAACACAGAGGAAATAGAAGAGAAACTAAAAAACGACAAAAAAAATTTAAAAAAGGCAATTAGGGATAGCAGAAAAAGATGCTGGAAAGAAATGATAGAATCTATAGATGGGGATCCTTGAGGAAAACCGTACAAAATAGTGATGGACAAATTGGGTGGAAGAACAAAAGGAATCTGCTTAAAAGAAGACGAAGAAGAAGAGGTCATAATTAAAAAACTATTCCCCAAGGGAGAACCAGTAAAAGAACCAGAAACAAAAGAAGAAGAAGCAACAGTTATGGCAACAGTGGAAGAGATCAAAGAGATCATAAAAGAATTGCCTAACAACAAAGCACCAGGTCCGGACGAAATAACAACAGAGATTGTTAAAGCAGCATTAGACGGAAACGAGATAGAAATAACTCAAATAATCAACAGGTGCCTAAAAGAAGGAACTTTCTCAGGATGTTGGAAAGAAGCCACTCTGGTACTGATTGAGAAAAAAAAAGAAGCAGGAAAAGCAACATCATACAGACCAATATGTTTAATCAACACACTGGCTAAAATAATGGAAAAAGTTATTGTACGGAGAATAGAACAAGAAATAGAAGAAAAAGGAGGATGGGAAAAAGAACAATACGGATTTACCAAAGGAAAAACAACCTTAGGAGCTATTGAAAAAGTGAAAGCAATAGCAAAAGAAGCAAACAGCGGAACGCAGAGGAAAAGGCAACACTGTGTTATGATAGCGTTGGACATACAGAACGCGTTTAATAGCGTATCATGGGCAGCAATCATAGAGGCGGCAAAGAAGAAAGAACTGAACAGAAAAACAATCAAGATTATATGCAGCTACTTACAGGACAGAAATCTAGTGACCAAAAATGGAAGATTCAAACTTACTAGAGGGGTACCGCAGGGCTCAGCACTGGGACCAAAACTGTGGAACCTTGTCTATAACAAGTTACTTCGAATGAAGATGCCGGAAGGCGTGTCAATAACTGCATTTGCGGACGACATAGCAGTAGTAGGTAGAGACGTAGAAATAGAAGTACTAAAAGGAAGATTAGAGCTGGCAATTGATATGATACAAATATGGATGAGAAGTAAGGGCTTAAAACTAGCAACACAAAAAACTGAGGCGGCATGGCTATCGACTAAGAGGAATAATAGAGGAACAGGTAAGATACAGGTGGGAGATTAAGAGATACCCATAGGGAAAAAAATCAAATACCTTGGAGTGACACTCGAAGCAAAGGGATGGAATGAACAGGTTAAGGAAGCGGTCATTGGAACAAAGGAAATTGAGAGAAAGCTTGGTAGACTTATGCCAAACAACGGAGGTCCAGGAGAAGAAAGCAGAAGGCTAATAGCAACGGCAGCAAGAAGCAAATTGCTGTACGCCGCAGAAACATGGGGAGAAGCCATGAAAACAAAGAAAAACAGAAAGGAAGTAAGAGGAGCCACAAGAGCAAGCTCGCTAAGGATTTGTAGAGCTTACAGAACAGTGTCACAAGAGGCAGTAGAGGTAATTGCGGAAACACCTCCCGCGGATATGATGGTGGAGGAAAGAATAGAAATAAAAAAACTTGTAAAAGAAGGAACGAGTAAAAAAGAAGCAAAGATAAGAGCAAGAGAGAAGACTATGGAAAGATGGCAGAGAAAATGGGATACAGGAGAAAAGGGGAAATGGACGAGAGAATTAATCCCAGACATAAAAGAATGGGTAGAGAAGAAACCCGAGACGTGTTATTATACAACACAAATACTGACCGGGCACTTAGCATTTGGAAAATTCTTGCAAAAAATTAAAAAAATAAATGAAGAAGAAAGGTGTACTTTTTGTCAGGAAGAAACACACGATAACGCAGAACACACTCTAGTAGAATGCGAGGCGTGGGAGGAAGATAGAAAAAAACTAGAATATATACTAGAAAGCAAAGTGGATAAAAGAACAATCATTAACAAATGCTTAAAAGATGAAAATAAATGGAGGGCGTTAAAAAACTTTGCAACAAGTGTACAAAAAAAAAAAATTGAAGAGTTTGACAATAGAAGAATATAGAAAAACAAACAATGGAAACAAACACACAAACTAAAAGCCATAGAAGAGAAAGGAAAGAGATGAGAGAAGCTAAATGGAAACAAGAAAACAGAGAAAAAGATCAAAAAGAAAAAAATAAGAAAGGATATGACAATTGTGCATACCAAGAAACAGAAGAAAAAAGAAGAACATTTACAGAGACTACGAAACCAAACGAAATTGCAGAGATAAGGAGAAAGAGAAAAGAAATATTGAAGGAAAGCAGAATAACAGAAATAACAAGGCATATACCAAATGGTAGATATGCTATCTCGAGGATGACTGAGAACGCAACCTTTCAGATAGTCAGAATATACCTGGCAACGAGAGGACATGAAGAAGTAATTCCTGATGGAGATACAAGGATATCACTGGAGGTAAAACTTACAAATCTAGGACTGCCAAAAGGAATACAACTGATGGAACTGCATAAATTATTCATGAAAGAGAGAGGATATGACAAAGAAGAAGTGAACGAAGACCTTAGTAAGCTAAGAGCACATCAGAGAACAAATTATATAATTAGAGTAAATAACACAAAGATGGGAGAAAGAAGAAAATGCAGAGGTAGATGCCAGTGCAGATAAGAAAAGGCAAAATGACAAAAGAGACAGTCAAAGGTAGGGGCTATAGGGAGAGAGAGGCCGGGGACAGCATGCGTGCCGCAGATGATGCGTGAAAATCCGCGAAGCAAAAACCAGCCCGCCTCAAACTAGCACCAAATGTAGGTTAGTTTAGACAGGGACATTAAAACAACAGGATTTGCGCAGAGAAGAAAACCGGAAGGTATTACCATGCGTAAGTTATTCTTAAGGGCCACTTGTTGAGAGCCAAACAACTCAGTACGTCCTAAAAAAAAAAAAAAAAAAAAAAAAAAACATATTAATTAGCGGTTTTATAATTTAAAAGCCAAATTTACTATTTACCAAATGATTTACAGTTTGATCGGCTGGGTTTATAATTTGAAGATTGGATTTTTAGTTTGGCTGTAAATTTTAACCCGTTAAAGGTTTTCAGTTCAAAAAACCCGATTTACAAATTCATATTTTATAAAACTAGATTGACAGGCCGGATTTATAATTCAAATACCAACTTAACAGTTTGACAGTAAAGTTTAACACTTTGAAGGCCGTATTTACAGTTTTAAAAGCCAAATTGGAAGTATTTATGATTTGAACTCGTTGGCAGTAGAATCTAACAAATTTTTATTTTTAAATCCTGCATTTCCATGATCCTCTATTCAACGCCGGATTAACAGTTTGGCTATTTTGACCAAACACGAATTTTTAAATTTACAGTTTTAAAAAATAATAATAAATTTGAGATACAAACTATTATTTTAAAAGTTAATTAAAAACTTTTAAAATAATAGTTTGTATCTCAAGTTTACATCTTGTAGATTTTAAGTTTTGAAAGTTATATAGTGTTTGTCTTTATTTTCAAGACAGATAACAAATAATTTTCGATTTTTATTAAATTTTACCTGTGGCATGAACGAACTGATATTGAATCAATTGAAAACACATTTAGTCATTTTTATTATTTATAAGCAAAAATTTTAAAATAAAATAAATAGTTTATAAGAAAAATATACATAATTTAGATACTTATTATTGTTCGTTTTGAATAAGAATAATAAGATATGCTTTCCATAATAATACAATTATTATTGTTTTATCATATAAAAAGTTTAATAAATTGATAAGAATACTTTTTAAATTATTTTTTGCATATACAATACAAATGCCATTGAGGAATTTTTTTCGTTAAATTATGAATGGCGTATTCTCGTAAACTTGACAACGAAAAGAACTTTAGCTATCAAGAAGTTCTGGTATCTGCGCACAACGAACATCGCGTCGTATAATCAATACCCTCAAACATTTTCATTATTAATATATATCTCGTAACATTGAAAGGAAGAATAAATAATATAATTTTAAAATAAAAATTAATTTTTTTTTTAAATAAAACTAGTAAATATATTTTGCTTAAGACAGATTTAGATTAAAAGTTTAAAATTTAATTCAAATGTTTGAAGGTTATATTTAGATCTTTTCAATTGTATTATTATAAAAAAAATATTTGTTTTGAACTACAGCTAGACACGAATTGTGTGGCCAGTATAATAGGCAACTTAATATACACAAAAATTATATCGGATGTGGTTAAACTCATGCCTTTGCCCGTTTTGGCATTTTTCAATCTGAGAACAACGTCGCCAATAGAATGTGTATGCACAAGTTGGATTTAGGGATTTGCAGACACAATTTAGATGCATTTGTTAGCATTTTGCTTATACAGGGTGTTAGGTAAACATGCGGCAAAAACTTAAAGGCTTATTCCTTGGTCTATTTTAAGAATATTTTGTCCTATGATGATTTTTGAAAAACCACTTTGTTTTGAAGATATAGGGGGAACAAAATTTGCGACAGTTACTACATTTTATTATCAAAAAGTACATGTAAAGTTTATGAATTTACAATAAATGTTCAAAATGACTTCTTCTAGCCTGGATACAAACATTCAATCTTTTTGTCATTGAGTGCCGAATTCTTTCAAACACATCAGAGTTGTTTCTAATTGAGTTACACCTAGCAGTTATCCGATTTTGCAAGTTGACCAAAATTACCACTGGAGTAGCGTAAACTTTAATGACTTTAGATATTCTTAAAAGAAATAATCCAAAAGGTTTAAGTTTGGGGTGTGGCTTATCTCGACCAATCCAGCAGTCTCCTTATGTTGCTGTTAAATAATCACAAGAAACCAAACTGAAATATGCTGGTGCAACATTGTGCGTAAACTACATTGCAATTCTTGTTGCTAATGGTACATCATCCAGAAACTAAAGTAGCATGTGTTCCAAAAAGTTGCGATACACTTTGCTGGTAAGTCTTCCTTAAAAATACTGGTCCAATTAGATAGTTACCCACAATTCCAAGCCAAACATTCAGGGAGAATTGATGTTGAAAACGATCTTCACATACCTGATGCGGATTTTCATCTGTCCACACATGGTTCTTATGAAAATTCTTTATTGAAAAACTGGCTTTATTGGTGAAAAGAATATGTGTCAGGAATTGAGAAATTAGAACTAATGTTTGCAAAAACCATTAACATAACAAAATACTTAAAAGAAAATCAGCAGGTAGTAGTGTCTGGCCACGCTGAATGTGCTATGGATACAACAAATTGCCGTTAAAAAATTTCTAAACTGTTCAATGACTTACGTTTAAAGTATTGGCAGTTTTTTGCGTAGTCCATACATGAAATGCATGTCAGTAATCTCGGCGTTTGTATAGTGATTTATGGTAGAGTAATTTAATAACTATTAAAGACACGCCAAACAACCAAACGTTACTCAATCTAAACAACTGCAACCGATACATGTGATGATCAATGACGAGACGTATTCAAATGAAATCCACTTGTAAATAAAACAGCCGTTCCAAGTTATTGTTAACAATTTTTTGTACTTGATAAAATCATTAATTTTTTGTAAAGACAAAGTTCCAGTGTAATGACTGCAGTGCGTGAAAACCCGTAAGAGAGGATGAAGGGTCCTTAGCCGCACTCTACTTTGACCTGGATTTCTTCTTAAACGGAGGATTGAAACTAACCTAACTCGATCAATTGACTGCGTCGTCTAGTCAGATGGCCGACAGGGTGAGTTCTTGAAAGTGAAGGAGTATGCAGTAAGCCGCACACTTATTGGTTTAGTGTGCGTGCGTCACTCGTTTCTATACAGCTCATCTTTGGGGCTATATTTTTTTCGTAATCCTGGCAATCAATTTTAAACGTCCCCAATTTGCGGGTTCTATATCGGATGGGGAGCCAAAGAAATAGTTTTTAAGTCTCTCAATTAAGGAGAACAAAAATTTCAAAACCAATTTATCAGGTGAGTCCTCGGATACTTTGAAAACCACAAACTTGGTGAGTGCGTTTACTTCATTGACGTCCAAAATTGTTCCGCTTTATAGTACATCCCACAGACTGGTGTTAAAAACACAGGATCAGCGGGGCAAAAAAACGAAGTAATGCGCTTTGGAAAAGCAAATTTTCTTGCTGGCAAAGTAAATACCCCATGTGCTGGGCCTGCAACTGCTAACCCAAAACAGAAAGCATCAAAGCAAGCAAGGTCTAAAGCCTTTTAGCAAAAAGACACTTCCTCCAAAACCGGAAGCACAAAAGAAGAGGACTTTTATGTGGCGGTTACCAGAATAATTTAACTTCTAGGTATAACTACCAGTGAGCAGGCTAATTTAATAAAAGATGCCAGTGTGCTGTCACACTTAGGAGAGATCATTACGATAATTAAGTAGCTTTAAAAAGTAATTTCTTTTATACAACTTTTGTTTTTGGAATCAAAACTAGGCCAACGCCTAGCCACTGTGTTGGCTTCCTAGGCTGACAAAGACTACTTTGTGGCTTCCGGGAACGTTACGATTTTTCTAATGGGGTGTGTGCAAGTAAATAAAACATTTTCACTGTTGAAAAAAGTTCACATCAGAATCTATTCTTTCTATTCTATGTTGATTTTAATAAAACGATTTGAGTTATTATTTGTATTACTTGTTTATAAAGGATAAAACAGTACAAAAACAATTTTGTTACAATCAATTCAGAATTAATAATAATCTGCCATTATTCCAAGTCATTGTTTATCTAAAATAATTAAATGCTTCTATACATACAGTTAAAACGACAATAAATGTTATATAATACATTCCAACTTTTACATTCTGGTGATTAATACTTATATTTTTTTATTGATTTCAATTTCTATTATTTACGTCTATCAGTAGAAGCTATTATATGGTCGCGCTTACTAGAAAACTATATTATATTTTCATCCTATTGATCACATACATGACATTGAATTGTGCTACAATGCTTTGACGAATTCCTCCGTAAAATACTTCCCCATCGTCAAGACTGCATGTTTTCCCATTGTCGTGCTCAGCAACAGGAAGATCCCTGTTGAAGTAGGTCAAGGAAGCACTATTTTTGTTGCATAACACCATACCACTGAAGGGTGTATCGCCCACGTCCTGCGTTCCCCGGAGCATAATACAGACGCCTTGTGACGTAGACTGGGAGCGCTCTGACGTCAGTAATATTGATTGGTGACGTGAGCAAGTCCTGTAACCAGGACGACGAGAGTCTACTGAATTTTATGAATGGAACATCGGGAAATGTAACCTAGCCCTAGACATTGAATAGTGTGTTCGTGGAAAGTGAAATTCAATCATATGAAATTTTAAACGTAACAATTTAATTAATTAAATAAAAGCAGCAATTAATTATAGTATTTAATAGTTTTTAGTTGCACGAGTAATTGATATTATGAGATAATACACATTTGCGTGTGTTATAATTAGTAAAGTGTGGTAAATAATTATTGAATTTAATTACAGATTTGAACAGTATTGATCTGAACTTAAACTTTTTGACGGACATTCAAAATTGATCAGATTACACTTTTAAATAAATAATAAGCATATTTTATCATTATTATTTCATTCATCATTTTATTAACATTTTTCATAGTGAAAGAACAAAAAAGTGATTAAGGAACAAGGATACACAATAAACAAAGAGTGGAATTACTCATTAGAGAATTGGTGCCGTATAGTATAAGCAAGAACTGCTTTCATCCGCTTGAATGAGATACTTACAGAACATGACCTGCAGCTGTGTATGAGAATATTAAAATGCTATGTTTTTTCTGCTCTTATGTATGGAGTTGAGGCGTAGACACTGTCATAACCAACTCTTAAGAAAATAGAAACTTTGAAATGTGGTGTTTCACATGCTTTGCATTAGCTGGACAGATAGAATCAGCAACCAAATTGTAAAAAATTGCATAAAAATGGGTAAAAAATTATCAAGATTGTAGCAACGGTTTGACTGCATTACAGAATTACTGTTAAAAACGATTTCTAATATGATAACCAACGTTTGTTGAGCAAATATAGCACGCAAAAAATAATTTTAGAAAAGATGTTGAATTTAGTTTTTTGACGACCAATATTTGGGTGGGAGGGGTCACTCTAAATTATAATTACTAGCAAGTTGTTTGAACTAGAATGCTCAACTACCTGCCCAAAAGTTTGTTATACAATTGTTTTTTTTGCATGCTTTTAAAGTTTCTTGAGAAGTTGATATCTAATCTTTTAATGACCAACAAATGGGAGGTGGCCAATCCAGATATTAAATACCGTCAAGTAGTTTAAACTGAGCTGCCAACTTACTCTGGGTTTTTGTTGTCAAAAGATTGAAAGTTTCTTGTCTCTAAAAATGTTATAAGTCTCTTACTTAAAAGAAGACATTAAAAACGCATTTAACTCTGCCAGATTTCTATCTTCTTTTTCTTAACTTGATAAAAGTAAAAGGTCAATATTAATTGATAAAAAAAAAAAATACATATAACTAAGTACTAGGAATTAAAACCAGAAAAAGAGTAGAGATCCTTGGTTTTGCGGACAACACTGCGATAGTTGCACGCAAAAAAAACACAAAACGGTATTGAGTACAAAATAAAACAAACCATTGAGAATATAACTAAGCTAACCACAAGCTTTGTTCTAAAACTGGCCAATAAAAAAACAGAAGTAGTAGTCCTATACAGCGGAAGGCAGCTCAAAAAGATGGAAATTGATGAAGAATTACCTCATTCAATACCTAGGAATTATTTTCAGCAGGAACACCAACCACAGAGAGCACCTGAAAAAAGCAAACGCAAAGATAAAATCCAAAGAAGAGCTAGACTAAGAGTATGCAGTAAATGCCGTACTACCTCCCTGGAAGGGGTGCAGGTAATTGCAGGGGTAATACCTATTGACATCTTTGAAAAAAGAAAAAGATAAACATAACGCGGGAAGGCTAGCTGGACTAATTCACTGATTAGAAACCTCAAAATGTAGATTAACCGTAGGACTAACACAGATCACGGATAAGTAAACTACTACTTCACTTAAGTTTTAAGAGGGCATGGATGCTTTGGTAGTTACTACTAAGATTTTAAACCAGTAAAAGTGATTTTGGCCAACACTGTTGGAAGATAGACAGGGTCACGCACGCCATAACAGAATCTGCATTAAAGATGAAACTGAAAAAATACTAATGGGCAACATGGTTAAAACAATCCTAAAAAACCAATACTTGTAAATCCAGATTGACAAGATGACAAACACATTATTAAAAAAAAAGACAACCAACAAAACACACACACAAAGCAGGCGTAATGAAGTAATAATACAACAATCTTGTTACGCCTACTAAGGAGAACATAAAGGTTTTTTAGTAAGGTTGGGCAAACCTTACTTTTGGGCAACTCCAATCCCACACAGAAACCAAGTAGACCATATAAAAAATAACTTTGTTTGGAAATTGCTACTAGTCAGTCAAACTGAAGCCTCAACACAAACATTATTTTTCTTTTGATTAAAAGTACACTATCAAAAAAACTTGTTTTTGCTATACACCTATTAACCAGCAAATATTTTTGTTAAAACCTCAGTTATTTTTTTGAAATTATTATTATTTACATTAAACGACCTTAGCTACACTTTTGCATAATGCTTCCAGAGTAACAACTTTGAACTACGGCAACTGCTAACATAGACTTAAACCGACAACATCAAGAACTTTAGCTTTGTTTTTAATTATCTACTGCCATGATAATAGTGTACTATTCTCGAGATGGTTATTTTCTTAATTTTTTGCAAAATCATTGTTTTATGGGAATCACTGATAACATACCTGCAGTCATTAAGAGTGCTTGTGTGACTTTGTCAGGCCCTACTCTTATTCATTTTGTCGGTATAACCTGTAATACTGTGGTTGCACATCAACCATATCTTATTTGGTCTTATTTGATTGTCTGTTGTAATAGAAATTGGCCGCGCTCATAAATCTGCATCAATTTCCTTAACTTCTAAAACAGAGGTATCATCTACCCGTGTATTATTTGATTTCAGTAGAAGAAGTAGTTGTAGGTAGTCGATGGTGTTGATGAGTTAGTGGTTTTTTAGTTGGGGCGTAGTTCCGAGGGTAATCTATTGTTTTTTTTTTTTAATTTCTTGTGTTTTTCAATCATCCTTATTGTAGAGTACATTTTAAAGTACTTTTATATTTTTTTGCTATTTGTTGTAACTGTCTATTTTTTTTATTGAGGTGGTTATTGGTTATGGATTTCCAAGAGACTCCAAACTATAAAGCAAAATTTGGAATAGTTGGCCGCGTACTTGGCATGTTATTTGATTGCAGAACCAAGAGCTATGACGTACCAACAACTAAGAACTTTATAAATTAACAGGTAAAAATAGTTTTATGTTAATTTGTTTGGAATTATCTTGTATTGATGATGAGTTTTAATGTAGATTTTAGATTTGATTAACCTAATGTGAAAAAATTTGTGATTTTATAGTAAACAATGGTTGCTGTTGAAAATCCATTTAAAAAAAAATAGGCCGTTCTCCATTAGTTTGCAGACCTAACTTGATTATTTATCTTAGAATGAAGATTGTAGTTAATACGCATTATTAGTATTATACCTACAAATAACACAAGAAAAACCATCACCAGAGTCGCAAAACCTACTCCCGTAATAACGTAAGAGCCTGCGACAAATGTATTTAAAAAGTTATCATCAACAGTTAATCACCAATTATACACTATAATGTTGTAAGCAATATGAAGGATAAAACAAGGTTTAAAGTGTGATAGTACAACAGTTTAAAGATGCAATGATTACCTCAAATTCTATAACAACCTCTTTACTTGTAACTCTTTAAAAATAGTAAAAGTCTGGGCACTTTCAACTAAAAGAAAAAACATATGTTTACAATAGACAAAGTTGATAAAGTTTGTAAAATATGAAATAAACAAGGAGACAACTGAGCATGTACGTACACTTAGGTAAAAAAGTTCATGGTAAGGTATTATTTGCTTGATATAGCCAGTGTAAGAGAACAGAGTAAAAATATCACTAGACCTTTACGGTCTAAATTGCACTGAATCCAGAATTCCAAATTCAAATCAAGAAATTCTTACTAGAAATTTTTTTAAATAGTATGCAGAAGTTTAACAGTACGTTAAAATCAAATAAAAAACAAAAAGTTTTTACATCTTTGATTGTCAGCAGCTTTGTCTACGTACATAGAGGATCTTAAAATTTATTACTATTAATCGATGACTTCTTGTAATACTTGGGCAACAGTTGATTGTCAGTTATTGGTTTGTGAAATGTCTGTTTTGGTAAGAATTAAGTGTCAAACAAGGTTAAATGATTGACATATAGTATAATCAGATATCTGCCTAGAAGACAGGTGAATGCTTATTTGTTGCACTTTACTGAACTTAAGGTGTTTACCGTAAATATTGTAGAATTAACGGAAATAGATTAGCAACAAATTTTCTTTGATAAACATAAATATTTTTTTGTACGTTTGGAGGTTAAAACGCCAATAAAGATTTTGAGTCTTTTCTAGCATTTTAACTTCCAAACCTACATATATTTTATATAAAAAACGTGTAAGTACCAAATTAAAATTTTTATTTTTTAGTTTTTTTATCCACGTTGGCATTTTATCTATCTCATATTTGAAAACTGCAATTACGGTATCGTTGTTTTATTGCATTCTTTTTTAGGTGCATATCAGATTTTGGATGTTTGCAATCAGCATGTCTATCTTTACTTTGTTGTTTGTAAATTTTAATAACTTATTGAATATTTTCTTGTACTACGCTTTTAGGTTCTGAAGCCATGATATTTTTTGCGTCCCGGTCTCCGCTTCTTTGTATATCTTGCTTTGTATAATATTTTGCACTTTCTTTATTCTTCATTTTGTGTCTTAAATACTGGAGCTTGCGAGTCTTGATAATGTGTATGATTCTTTTCTTTTTTTCATTGTTTAGAAGATTTCAATGTTTGTTATATGGTTTTTCTATATTATCCGCAACATTCTCCTGTATAACCACATTTCAAAAGTTTCAGATTTTTTTTGCAGTTTTCACCCTATACAGCAAAGTAGAAATGATTTTAGTTTGCGAGTTTTGATTTTGAGTTGTGGGTAATTCCACGGAAATTTGGACAATTGTCCCTACATCGACATTTTCGATTTTGCTCAAATTTTGTACACATGTTTGGAGTACCAAAATATCTTAAGTGCTTTTTTCTGGTTCTACCATTTTGTGATATTAAACTTGTTCAAAAACTTTTTGGTAGTCAATCAGGTACACATATATATCTTGTACCTTTAAAAGAGAACAATGTTTTCCTGGTGCTCACCGCATTAACAAATCCAAATTGATTTACTTAGGTTTGTTCTTCAAAGAATTTGTATATTTATTTTTGTAATGTTTATAATATACTATAAAAAGATGACTTAACTGATGATTTAATATTCTTTGCACTTCTTTGCTTGTACTTTTTTGAGCAATGTATTTTACCTATGCTGTATTTTTATTAAATATTTTAGTAGTTATTTTAATTTGTTTTTTTTATTCAGAAGTTTTATTAATTTAGCTTGTATGTTGTCTGGACTTGTACTCTTTCCATTTTTTATTTGTTTTATGATTGCCTTAATTTTTTTTTTTTATTATTTTAGAGCCACTTTTTCTTTGTATTTTTTGTGGTTATTTTTGTTCATTTTTTTCAAACAAGCTATTTGAGTATTTTTTTCTATGTTTTTGCTTTCTATGTCTATCAGCTTTCTTTCTTTTTTAGTCTGACCTTAAATTCTTCAACTTCTGCTACACAGTTGGAACTATATCCGTACTTGGGAATGTTTTTGCGAAAGTGCAGTTGTTTTTAAATCTTTTACTGATTAGATTGTATCTGGTTCTGTATTTAGCACTACATATTTTTTTTTATAACTCTTTGTTTTTAGTTTGTAGGTTCCGATATAAATTGATCTGAGTTTAGCATTAAAGTTTTCTATAGTTATTGCCTCTTTTTCTTTTGCAGTTTTTTATTATATCTGTGATATTTCTATAGAACTTTTCTATTTCTTTATCTGCTTTATCCGTTGTCACTACCCTACCATTTTATGTACATTTCTTTGCGTGAGAAGTAGAAATTTTCAAAAACCTTGGGCAGCCCCTACTGTCCAGTAGTGTGTGGTTTTTATTGACTAAAAAATTACACTTTTCTTTTTGATAAAGTTCAGAATCTTATTCCAAAAGATTAATTTTAGTTCTACTTTGGTTAGATTGTGTTTTCCAAAAAAGGCTGTCACATGACAGACTATAAGCCCCGCATGCTTAATGGTAGCAAAGTTTGCTTTCCTTAGTCTTTTTTTTTGTAGATTCCAATCCAGGTTATTCTGGTTTTAACCCCATCTGTGTACCAAATAGTTTTCTTAACTGTTTCCGGTTAGTTTTTGTTTGTTTATTTGTTTTGCTATAGTATTATCACATAAAATATTTTGTGATGCGATGATTTTTCATAAAGTCTAACCTCATTGTTACAGTTTTTTTTTTCATGCAACACATTTGTTATAGATTACTAAGTTTAAATAAAGTGCGCGTGTGGTTTGGATTGGTGCTCCCTACCCAACCGCCCAAATTTTGGTGTTTTATTTTCTTGACCACAAACACTTGGGTGGGTGAGCGTAAACTAAGTTAAAGTTCAATGGGTGTATGGATTGGATTTGTGTTGTACACCCACACGCCCAAGTGTTTGATATCCATTTTTTGACTACAAACTCTTGGGTGGGGGAGCGGAAATTAAGTTTAAATAAAGTGCGCGTGTGCTTTGGATTGGTGCTCAAGTTTTGGTGTTTCATTTTTTGACTACAAACATTTGGGTAGGTGGGCGTAAATTAAGTTAAAATTTTGTGGTCGTATGAATTGAATTTGTGTTGTCCACCTACCCGCCTAAGTTTTTCTGATCCATTTTCTTGACTACAAACTTTTGGGTGGGTTGGCTGAAACTAAGTTTAAATTATGTGCTTTCTAAGGATTAGATTGGTGTTTCCCACTCACCTGCCCAAATGTTTGTAATCCATTTTTTTGACCACAAACACTTGGGTGGGTGAGAGGGAACCAAATTTAAATAAAGTGAAGTTTAGATTGGTTTACATATAGTTAGTCAACCTAAACAACAAATTTCAGTTAATAATTTGATTTAACTATTGAGTTATAAGCAGTTAACTATCAATTCTCCAACAATTGATTATTGATCTAACGCTAGTTAATACGTCGTCATTTAGTTAATAAAACAAATTAACCAATACAACTTCAAAAAACCATTTATAGGTAGTTTGTAGATCTTAAAATTTACAATGTGTATGCTGTTTGTCTTGCTTCCGCTATTACCAGTAAGTGAAGTGGCGATAACAATACTAGTACTTCCATAGCTACTTAAGGAGTTGTTCTCATTCCCCGTTATCAGCAGATATGCTAGCATCAAAACTTTATTTAATTTGTTAGCCTTGTTCTTAGAGGGTTTTTTCCCATATACAAGCGCTCCATATGTAATAATAAATCTTAACATTACCGTGTAAAGTTATCTAGTCATATTAAGTATTTCCATGTTTTGGTTGCAAAAAACATTTGAATGGCTTTTGTAGTTATATTAGTCAGAAGACAAAGCCTAAGGCAAAGACGCTCGTGTTGTTATTAAGGGTGATAGTACACCTTTTCGTGGGCACTCGTCGGAGACTTTAGCTCTTACAATCTTTTCATGTAATGTTATGGTAACAGTTCGGTTTTTAGCATTGAGTTAACCCTTAACGGTTATTACAATCTGTGCATCTTCATGGTCTCAGCTTTGAATAAAGTCACTTACTATATCCTAAGCTTTCTTAAAATTAATATTAGGCAATGTTTAAATGGTTATTATAAAAACTCAAAACAAATTTTAGTTAAATACTGCAATGAAATTGAAGCATTTAATAAATTTTATAAGTACAACATACAAGAATGTCTTAAAGAGACATTATATCTCATGAGAAACTTATAGATTTACCTGTTGTAATTTTATATTAACAATTTACATAAAATTTCATAAAGTGTAGCGGACTTATAATAATGAATATACCAGAGATAATCGTAGGTCATTTATAGTCCGCATTAAATTCGCAATGGAATCAATTTAAAACCAGTAATAAGAACTGATTGAATGATTGGAAACATGCATTGTATTTAAATCGTATCATTATTATAAATCACGTATTATATAATAAAGTATTGAATATGAAAAGAATACGAGATTAACGTTATCATTGTTTATGAAAAATTAATGCATTCTATAAGCTTAATAAAACACAATGCTTAATTTTATACTCGAATTATATTTGTAATTTAAAATTGCTGTTATCTGCTTTTAATTAAATTTACAATTCCTGATAATTAATACCGTTTGTTAGTTTTTATTTATTTTCTGCTGCATGTTTACATTTTGCTGAGCTGAAAATCGAGGCTGAAATGTTAAGGTCAAAGTTGAATGCAGCTTAAAATGCGCAGTTTGGATTAAAACAGGCTTGATCTAGACATGTTGGTGCCCCACATAGTATTAAATTTTGATCTGTGCATATTTGTATTTTATCTGCACTAATAAATTATTGTTTACATAAATAATTTATATTTTATCATAAGATACAAGCAAAAGTGTCACTTTTTACTGAAATGTGTCATTTATGAATATCATTTCTAATGGATTTGAAGTTTTGGTTACACATATTTTATATTAATATAGTTTTTATTAACTTGGTTGGTTTGTTGTTTATGTTTAAGTCTTTACAGTTTGGCTATTAGTTTTCTATTTTTAAGTTTATTGGGTTTTAAATTTCTATACAATTAATGAGGTTAGTAATAAATACAAGACAAATTTGAAATGCTGATTGTAGATGTTAAAAAATTGGTCAATATAACATTGTTAATCATTGTTAGCCGCTCAATTGTCAGACAGTCACCATCAGCCAGCACAACAAAAACAAGTCTGCCTTCGTGTTTGAATTGATTGGCAATATCAACAAACATGATGCTAATCTGAATATTTATTATTTATTAAGAAAATTGTATCAAAATCATATTTTTAAATACAGTAAAATCATACTTCAAATTGTACTGACGTGATTAGGTGCTAGGTTTTGTCGGAAAATGGAAAAAAGGAAAAGAACTATGTTTTTGACGTTTTAAAGTTGATCTAACGTTGAAGTTGATAGGGTTATTTGAAGCCATAGTAAGTCGGCAAAATAACGCACAAAATTGCAAACTGTAATTCTGCAAGTCAACTGTCAGAAAAACTTTCTGTTATATAAAAAAAAAGTGAGAACAAAGACAATTTTTCAGCTTTAAATACAACACCACAAAATCAGCAGTGGAGAATTACTTGTAGCTGCAACAACTTGCCAAGA
The DNA here is from genome assembly GCA_963932245.1 of Tachinus rufipes. NCBI lineage: Eukaryota > Metazoa > Arthropoda > Insecta > Coleoptera > Staphylinidae > Tachinus > Tachinus rufipes. The sequence continues at coordinate 62,268,376 of OZ010749.1, forward strand.
ATCTTTAAGCTGAAAGCAAAAACATTAAAGGGAGTATAAATGCTGTGCAGAATTCTGGGATTACCATGAGACTACTACATCCAAAGCCGTGTCATTTATGTACACTTTATGTTTACCGGTGTGAATTGTGTCCTTGTATCAACCTTATCCTGTTTTTATTTATTTATTGCTTTAGTCATTTTTGTAACTGCATCTGTTATTATGTCCGGCCTAAACTGTAAATGCAAAACTATTGCACAATCCGGTGTAACCTGTAGCAATTGTGGCGTTATCTTCCATAACAGCTGCGCTATTCGTTACAAGAAATGTAATTGCGGTAATTTATTTGAATTGGATGATTCCAAACTTTATAAAGAAAATATTACTTTTTATCAAGTTTTATGTGATGAGTTACTATTCTTCAATACGAAGCTCGCAGTAAACAACTAACTGCTCCTACTACTGCGCCGCTCACTAATGATACGGTGCAATTGTTTCAACCTGCAGTTTTTCCTTTTTTGGCAAGCTCTGTTGTTAAGAAGAAAACTAATAAAAAAACTCGGCCAAGAATTCAAACTATCTTTGGTGTGGCCCAACCAATAACAAACTGCAGGCTTATGTGCCTACTTCCTACGTACATGTTTCTAAACTTAGAAGTGGAACTAAAAAAACTGATATAGTAAATCATATTAAATCTAAGTTTTCCACGATATCAGTTGATGTTGTTGAGTTAAAAGTAAAATCTGGAAACTACAGCAGCTTTAAAGTTTCTGTTCCAGCTAATCATGCTTGATATATTCTTTGTAAAGATTTTTGGCCTGCAAATATAGCGGACAAAAAATTTATAAATTAAGGGCGACTTAATAATGTTCCTGCTTCAACTTCGGTGGATTTTCAAAATCTGGATCCAGCTAACAATCTAAACTCGTCACCAGAAACACCAGCGGTATCTCCATCTATTACCAAAATGTCGGGGGTATAAAAACTAAACTCGAAGAACTTATGCTGGCTGTAGCTGTATCTAACAACTATATTATTGTACTGACCGAAACCTCGCTAAATCAAGACAATTAATTGGTTACTGTTTGATTAGATGTGATCGCTCTTCATTAACAAGCCTTAAGCTTGACAGAGTTGGTGTCTTAATTGCTACTAAAACTTGTTTTAATTGTACTTTATTACAACCTACATTTTTAAGTGTTGAACATTTGTTTGTAATTGTTAAGTTTAAGTTTGTATCATATATTATCAGGGCATGTGATAAATACTTAGATCATTGTTATTCCGTTAAATCTATTGCTGACAAATATCCAGACAGTAAACTAATTTCACTAGGCGATTATAATCTACCCGCAGCGGTATGGGTAAATGATGAGTTAGGTATAAGTGTTATTCGTAATGATTCTTATTCTGCTCATTTTGTTTCCAACTGTTATGGATTTTTAAACTGCGCTAAATGTATTTCTACCTAACCTAACCTAACGATGGTGGTGTGTTCTTAGATTTGTGTTTTTCTAACATCTGTGATATTTTTGTGATTAAAGCTGTGGATGTTTTGTTAAAACTTAGCCAACATCATATTGTTTATGTGATTGATGTAAAATGTGATACTAGCTGTGATATTTTATTGTGTAATTATGTTTTTAATGATTTTAAATATACCGACTTTAACGCAATCAATATTTTTTTGTTGAATGATGATTGATCCGCCCTTTTTTATAATTGTAGTGTTGATAATTGCGTTAATTTATTTTACTCTGTGTTGCATTTTGCTATTGACTATTTTGTCCTAAAAAACTATGGCAAGAAAACAATTTTCCATTTTGGTTTAATAAAGAATTGATTTCACTTACTAGACTCAAAAAAACTGTTCATAAACGTTATAAATCTTCAAGACTTTTGTCTGATTATAACGAGTTTCAATCAATTCGTACTTCGTGTAACAATTTCAGTACATGTCTATACAAGCAATATATTACTTGAACAGAAATTAACATTCAAAGTAACCCTAAACACTTTTGGAAATTTGTTAGCGACTTTAGAAAAACTAATGATTTTCTAGCTACAATGTATTATAAACAAAAAACTTGCAGTAATAGAGATGACTATGTTAATAGTTTTGCTGAATTCTATTCCTCTGTTTTCGATACACAAACTCATCTAACTCTTTTGTTTGACTTTAAGAAAAACGTATTATATCAAGCATTTTCAATTAGTTTGTTGGATATATTTAAAAGGATTGAAAACCTTAAATGTAACTTTAGCACTGGACCGGACGGTGTTCCATCTATGCTGTGAAAACAATGTATTTATTCAATTTATACGCCAATGCATTTACTTTTTGAGGCTTCTCTTAATGAAGCCAAGTTTCTTTTAGTTTGGAAACAAAGTTACATTATGCCTTTACATAAATCTGGAGCTAAAAAGGATATTACTAAGTATAGAAGTATATGCATCCAGTCTGCTATTCCTAAGTTGTTTGATCAAATTGTAACTGGTCAAATACAATGGATTTGCAAAAGCATTTTAGTGGAACAGCAACATGGGTTTTGCGAGAGTCGTTCTACTCTTACAAATCTTCTTTGTTACAAAAATGATCTTTTGAATGCCTTTCAATCAAGAGTTCAAGTAGATTCTATTTACACAGATTTTTTAAAGGCTTTTGATCACGTTAATCATAATATTTTGATTGCTAAGCTTCGGGTTTTGGGTTTTTATGAATCTGTTGTTGCGTGGTTGTCGAGCTTTTTGGAAAATCGTACACAATGTGGGAAAATTAATAACTTTTTGTCACAACCAATTGTTGTTCCTTCTGGGGTTCTTCAAGGATTTCATTGTGGACCAATTCTGTTTTTACTCTTTATTAATGATCTTTTTTATTCTATTAATTCTTCGTCTTATCTTTTATTTGCTGACAATCTTAAAATTTATAAATGAATATCATCTATCGAGGACTGCATTAGTTTGCAAAATGATTTAGATTTTATTTATTCATGGTGTCTTATTAATAACTTGTTGTTTAACGCAAATAAATGTTTTTCGATAAGCTTTAACAGAACTTTAAGTAAAGTATCGTATGACTATACTATCGATAATATTGTTTTGGAACATGTTACACAAATAAAAGATTTTTGTTGAGCATATAAACTATATGTGCAACCGTGCTATGAAAATGTTAGGATTTGTTTACAGAATGTCTACTGATCTATTTCCTAGCACAGTCAAATTACTTTATTGCGCTTTAGTACGTTTTCATTTAGAGTACGCTCCGTCAGTTTGGTGTCCATTCTACAGTGTTCATATATGCAATATAGAACGTATTCAATACTATTTTTTTGCTTATTATCGTACAAATTAGGCATTTTATCCGAAAATTACGAATTTAACCTCATTGCATTGCAATATAATCTTCCGCCGCTGAAAATTCGGCGCAAAAGAGCCGATTTATCATTTTAACGTGGACTAATGATGTCTGAGATTGATTGTCAAGAGCTACTAGTAACTCTTTCATTTCAAGTCCCCAACAATAATCGCCGAACCAGACAGTCTCTATTATTTAGAGAATTTATACATTCTACCAATTATGGATTTAATAATCCAATTGGTAAAATGTGTAAATTTGCAAATAGTTTCTCTAATAATATTGATTTATTTTGTGTTTCAAAATGTAGTTTTAAGTGTCAATTAAAATGTGTTGATGAATAATTTTATATTTTGTTTTTATTTATGTATACTTTTTTCCATGTTTTTATTATTCAATATTATTCAATATTCTTTTATATATTTTTGTGTAATTGTAATATTGCTTGTAATTAATCATTATTTATGTACATAATGATGTAGATGTAAATGGTTTTGTATATACCGTGAATAAAGTATAATTATAATAATTATTATTATTATACTGCTTGAGATGATATTGCTGTTGCCAAAAAGATTTTGAAAAATAAAAAACTTTGAGACAAACAAAAAAACCACAAGCACCAAAACCAAATTTTCAAACTCTCATTCCTACAATCAAAAAACTGCTGAAATTTTTGTTGCAAAATATATGTGGCGTTTTTAGGAGAACTCAAGTATTTCTTATTTTTTAAAAATGATGTTTGACACTTTTGTACTGTCTTTTTTTTAACAAACTTTTAGATAAAACCGTAGCAAAAAAATTGATTTAAAAAAAAATGTTAAAGAATCAATTTGATTGAAAGGTTAAACGCTTAATGTCAAACAATGGTACCAAAATAAGCTGATCCAACGTTGTTGGTTTATTGGCGTACACTAGCGACTTCACATATTCCCACAAAAAGTATAATATCACACGACCGTAGCCAATTCGCGGGTCCGTTACGCAAGATTATGCGAATGTTTCTTGTAATAAGTTGATTGTGTGACATGTTGCTTGCGCCGTCTTGTTGAAACCAAAGCTCCTTCACATTTACGCCATTCAAATAGAGAAAAAAAGTCAGTAACCATAGATCGATACCGCTTTTTATTGACTGTCACGTATTAGCCGGCATTATCTTTAAAGAAATATGAGCCAATGATTCCATCAGCCCATAAAGCACACCAAACATTGTGTTTTTGTAGATGTAGCTGTTACATCTCAATAATGGCTTGTGGATTATTTTTCCTCAAAATCCCGCATTTTTGTTTGTTCACGTAGCCATTGTGCCAAAAATGAGCCTTATCGTGGAACAATTTTTTTTGTGAAAATGAAGATCAACAACAATTTTGTTTTTGGCCCATTCTCCATTAAAATAGTCACACGGCATCAGCTCTTGCACGAGCTGTACGCTCTACAACTGCAACAACTTCTTCTGTGCGCACTATTCGACGTCTCTGCGGATGCACATTATCAATCAGACTGGTTTTCCAAATAACTTGCTCGGATGGATGATTATGTCAACCGTAAAATGGAGGTAATGCACTGTAAGTTTTGCAAACTAAACCACGACTTCCAAAGTAAATTTGCACAATTTGCGAGCGTTGTTATGGCGTAAGTCTATTCATGATAAAATGGCAAAACATACCGAGCAGAAATCAGCAATCGTTTATCAAATTGACTGTCAGTAAAAAACAGTGTTGCCAGGTCAAAAAACAAACCTCTAAAAAACACCTTTTACTTATCTTTAAATAGAAACAAGGCAAGATGAGTAGAAAGAAAGCCGTGCTATCAAATTTATTGGATAAATTAGTGCAAAGTTCTATGTTCGGACAATCTAATTTTGTTAGGTAGGCCAAATCTGAGAAGAGTAACAGAGAACAATCAAAAGGAGAACCTAGATAAACCTGAAACCTGCAGTACATTGGATTTGAGATTAATTATTTTGGAAATGGGATTAACAGATACATTACGTACTAGCGTATGCTACATATTTGATTGCTAACGATATCTTTATCAGAGCTTTAAGTTTTTGCGATGCTTGTTGAAACATTCTTAAAAGTATTCACTTACAAATACTTCAAAATGAACATTAACAATGTAATCATCATATACACTGTCGAGCATAAAATTAAGGTCACTTCGTAATTTGTTTTTTTTTAGAAATTTTTAGTTTTTTTAACAATATTTTAATATTTCATAGCTGAATTGTTCTACTTTTCTTTTTTTAATAATTTTTTTACTTTAAAGAATTTATGACCGGATTTTAGTGTTTCCTTACAATACTTTGATACCTTGTGGCCGGATTTTGCATTTTTTTAGTTTTTATAGATAGAAACTTGCACGTTTTAACAGTTTATAGCTGGAATTTTTTGTTTTGTTATTTTATATATAGAATCTTGCAATTTTTTAACAGTTTATGGCTGGATTTTGGTGCTTTTCAACAATATTTTGATAATTCATAGCTGAATTTTGCTAATTTTAATACTTTATGAGTACAATTTTGTACTTTTCAACCCTTGATGGTCAAATTTTAAAGTTTTTGACAATATTTTGATCGGATTAATAGTTTTCACTTTGTATGAAAATAACATTTTATTTTTTAAGAACTTATAGCCGGATTTTGTATTTTGACATTTCAAAAATAGAAACTTGCACTTTTTAACAATTTATACCTTAATTTTGCTAATTTTGATATTTTATGAGTAGAATTTTGCACTTTTTAACCTTTAATGTATTTTAGTATATTTGGACAATATTTTGATAATTTATTTCATTTCACATTTTTAAAATTATGTTTGTATTTTACCAGTTTTAATTTGATTACCATTGTTTTGACCGGACTTTTTTATTTTATGACTAGTATGACAAAATTTTGCTAATTTTATTTTGTCTTAAGTTGGGTTATGTTTTTAATATTAAAAACAAATTAAAGACTGGGCAGTAGAAAATAAAAGCTTTTTGTGATTTAGGCTACAGACAATTATTTATTACTGTAATAAGGTAGTTATATGTTTAAATTCAGTAAACTAACGTAATTAATTACATAGCCTCTTCATTTTAAACGCAACAAACGCTTAAAGATTAAATCGAAAAATAATGATATCATGCTAGAGTTGGAGCAAAGATGTTGTATTCGCATACTATTTTGTATCTAAATATTATATATAAAATTACAATTTATTTTAAACTATAATTGTTTTAGTTATCTGTTGAATCATCCTTGTATCTAGTTCAAAGAACTTGCAATCAATGACGGGATTGCGGATGGTATTGCCAGGGGTTGCGACCTTGGATGTGAAAATTGTCAGGGTTAGAAGGATCGACCAGCGCCGTTGCCATGACAATCTAGCACCTGTTGCGGCCAACGTCACAGCTTTACGTCACACCGTAAGGAAATTGAACTTGTGCACGTCATCGCTTTCTATAATTGTATAGGAAGTTTTAATAATACGTGCAACACTGACTGTGATCCATTGATAGATTGCCATTCATAATTCAAACATCTTACATACTTATAATGATCGAAAGAGGAAATTGAATTTATAATTTCTATTATATTTTTTGTATTTTTAGAAAGTATTTAAAATTGCTTTAAATCTTTTGATACAAAAAATATAGCATTTTTAATTTTATAAAATATAAAAAAAATTAGAAAAAAAAAATACGTGTCTCTATTCCGCAGTAATAACACATTAAACAACATACAGCAACTAAGTTTTGTTTTAAAACCGGTGAAACATTCACGGAAACGTATCAACTATTACAAACGGCTTACGGTAAGGAGTGCATATTACGTCCAACTGCGTTTATGTGGTTCAGAAAATTTTGTGAAGGCAGAGACAGTGTAAAAGACAATGAAGCACAAGCCGAACAAACAAAAACATTAAATCTGTGCGCTCTGAGCTGAATTCTGATCGTCAATCAATTATCAGAATAAGCAGACAACTTAAATATGGATAAAGATACCGTCCGTCAAATAATCACCAAAGAATTAGGGAAAAAAATTGTGCCCGCTTATTTCCGCAAAACAGCAGAAGAAAGATTGTGTGACCATGTGTGCAGATCTGATCAAATTTACAGTGTAAAAGACAATGAAGCACAAGCCGAACAAACAAAAACATTAAATCTGTGCGCTCTGAGCTGAATTCTGATCGTCAATCAATTATCAGAATAAGCAGACAACTTAAATATGGATAAAGATACCGTCCGTCAAATAATCACCAAAGAATTAGGGAAAAAAATTGTGCCCGCTTATTTCCGCAAAACAGCAGAAGAAAGATTGTGTGACCATGTGTGCAGATCTGATCGAATCACACAGAAACAATCTAAGAGATTTGGAAAAAAAATTGATAAATTGTAGTGCTTTGCGTATGACCCTGAGACCAAAAAACAGAGAAAATGGAAGAGCTCTTCAAAACCAAAAATTTCGTTTTCAAAAATTGCATGTCAAAACCATGTTGGTTATGATTACCGGGAAATAATCTATAAAGATTTTGTTTCACTTGGTCAACGTCAATGCGTTTTATAAAGGTGTGTTTAAGAGAATTGTGCAGAAATGTTTGCGTCCGAGGAATGGGATCTGTTACGCAATAAAGCGCCAGCCCACAACGCCATTCTTGTTTAGAAAAAAGTGTTCGTGTTGCACCACCCGCTTGATTTGGATCCGGCTGAATATGTTTTATTTCAAAAAATTAAATTGCATTTGTCATTTTGACAATATTTTGACTATTCAAAAAACTTTGATAAGAGAGTAGAATGAAGTACCAGAAGAAGATATTGCATTAAATAAAATTAAAAAAATACATTTTTTTTGTATAGTAGTCATAGTCACAGATTTAGATCTAGATCATGTACATTTCTGTATCTTCTACTAAACATATATTTTTTGTGGTTTATTAGTTTGTGTGTGCTTGGGTTATTAATATACTGACAGTAAATAATTTATTGGGGATAAGTATCCAAAAATATATTTTATTAAATAAAATAGGATCAAATATTAAGACTTACTCAACTATATATTAATGAAGAACGGTTTACAACAAATCATTATGTATTAATAAATGAGAGTAGAAATCCTTTTCAGTAATTTGTTTGAGATTGCTTGTAAAATTCCTTTTTATTACATTTATTCAAAGCTTCTTATAAAATTCTTTGCATTACATTTATTCAAGACTGTTTGTAGAACTTTATTTATTTGAAACTGCTAGTTCAATGTGATTAAGTGCTTTTAATTTGAAACCATTCTCAGTTATTCATACCTCACTTACTTAATAGAATTTGTAATAACAAGCAAGGTAAACCAAGCTTATTACTGAATTTTAACTAATTTAATATATAATTTTCACGTTGATTATTGGTTATGTATGAAATTTATGAGTGAGTTTTTAAAATCATTCAAAAATGTACTAAATTGTCACCGACCACAAATAGATTTTAAATCTAAAAGAAAAAAAATTATAGATGATCAATCGATATAAAAATAGGAAAGAACTGTATGATTTGTGTAGAGTAGAGTAAACTCAAATATTCTATACAGAGAGCAAAGTATTCCATTAACTGAATGAATATTCCATTACAAATTACACCGAGCAATCGGAAATAAATTTGAATTGTATTTGCTAAAACACTGCAAGAGTGGTTAGAAATACCAAATCCATTAGTAGTTAGATAAATAAATGTATTTAAAATTGGCATTTTACAAAATATAAAATGTATGATAATATAATTACAAACACTTAAAAGTAACTTTTTAATCTGTTTTAAATTTATTTTTTATTAAAGTATAATGATTTTTTTTTTAATTTAGTCGATTTAGTAATTCACACGTAAACATTTTTTTTTAAATTTTATTATCATATTTACATTACATTTGTAACTTTATTTTATTTTTCTTCTATATTGCTACATTGTTTCCGATTAGATGGCTGTACTCGGAATATCATTATTATCTTCTTTGCAGTTTTGTTCTATTTTTGTTATTATATTTTTCTCCTTAATATGTTTGTTTTGACTTGCTATATAGGGTTGTTTTATTTGTTATTTTAAATTTAAATTACTCCCGGGTATTATTAAAATCACTGCAAATATGCATGTAACCACAGGCAATTTATTACTTTCTTACTTTTCAATATCAAACACACATTTAATGCTTTGAATTTTATCCGCTTTAACATTTGTTTAGTTTATCAATATATAAACTAAAAGAAAAACAAACAAAATATGAAAGAATTTTTAAACAATTAGTATTTGTTCATTTTTTTTGTAAATTAATCATAGTACATCAAACATTACTAAATTATTATTGTATGTGGTGTGCATTATTGTGTATGAGTAAGTCTTAATTATTAATATGATTGTAATATTAATTAGTAGTTATATAAGTTATAACTTATAAAGACTTTATCAAATGTTTTGATTGACCTGATCCAACACATTTTTTTAAAATCGCTTTCAGTTGTGAATAAAATTAGTGAAACTTTAATTCAATATTTAATTATTATTATACTTATTGATTGATTGATCGATTGTATTTTACCAAAGTTAATTTCAAAATTCAAAAAAAAAGTTGGTTGTAAAATATTATTCTATGAACAATTTTGAAGAAAAAAATGTTTTACATTTTTTTTCTTAAAAATTACAAACAATCAAAAAGTGTGAGAAAACGGAAATGGAAAAAATCGATTTTTTTAAATTTTGATTGCTTATTACTCGGATATGGCTTCTTTTTCTTGGCGTGCTTTATTCACTGCACTGCAAAAAAGTTGCAGCAATGTCATGTCAACTTACTGGCGTAGATTTTTAAGCCATGAAATTTGGCGTCTTCTCGGGCTTTTTCTTTCTATCACCTTTCTTTCCAGAATTAGTTGGAGTATTCTGTATCTATCTCTATGCCTCATTACGTGCCCGAGATATTCCAATTTTTTAACCTATACACCTTTTAATACTTCCTGTTCCTTGCCCATTCTCTGCAGAACCTCCTCATTACTAATGTGCTCTTTCCATGAGCTATTCAGAATACAACAATATGTCAATGGATAGGCTGTTAAAAACTTTTCTCATCTGGATAAATGTCGCTTTTTCTATCCTGCATTTAATTTCTACTTAATGATCCCAGATTTACGCATTTGCCTAGATATGTGTATTTGTCTTCTTAGTCTATGATTTTGTTGTTGAAAAGTTTCTTCTGCTGTGATAGATTATCTTTACTGACAAGCATATATTTGGTCTTTTTGAGATTGAGATCAATTTCGTACTTTTTGCTGACTAATTTGATCTTATGCATTATCAGCTGAAGTTTTTGAGCTGTACTCGCCAATATAACAAAGTCGTCCGCAAACTTTAAGTTGTTAATTATCTTGCCGTTGATCAATATTCCATTCTCTACTCCATCCAGCGCCTCCTTAAATATTTCTTTCGAATATATGTTAAACTAAGTAAGCGAAAGCACACAACCCTGCCTCACACCTTTGCGAATTTGGATATTTTCCGTGCTTTGGTCTTCAACTCATACTTCTGCTGTCTGTTGGCAGTAGAGGTTTGCTATTATGCGGATGATTTTGTCGTCGGCTCTAATGGTCTTGAGTATCTTCGTTTCGTGTTTTACTCAATCGAACGCTTTTTTGAAATTTATAAAACACAAGTGTACCTTGCAGTTAACGTCTCTGCATATCTGGATTAATGCATTAAGCGCAAATAGTGCTTTCTTGGTACCCAACGCATTTCTGAAACGTCGGTATATATACGGCGGTGTATAATTTTGAAAAATATCTTAAGGGCATGGCTCATTATGCTTATAGTACAATATTTGTTGCACTGATTTGATTTGGTTTTTATGAAATAGTAATAAATTTAGATTTGAGCAATTCTTTGGGTATCTTTCCATATACTGCATTATATAGTTGAGTAAGCGTATTTATGGCATTTTTGTTAAAGAGCTTGATTATTTTTGTCTGGATTTTATCTGAGACTACCCCTTTTGCCATTTTTTATGTGTTTATTGCATTTCTAACCTCCTCCTTTGTTATTTAAGATCCGGACAAGCATCTTCAAAAAGCTTGTGGATATAGTCTTTTCACATCAATATTTTCTTTTTGGTGTCCGTAGTTTTATTTCCACTTTTGTCAACAAATCTTCCCTGTACTCTTTTCCTTCCAGTACCCGCGGCCTTCTTTATCTTACGATGCATATTAAAGTGATCATATTTCTTTTGTGCTTTTTCTATTTCTAGACATTCAGCTCTTATCAGTTCTTTCTTAGAATTCCTGGTTTTCTTTCTATATTTGTTTATTTAGTTCTTTAAATTTTTCTTGGTTTTTTCCATTTAGCATCCTTTTATCATTCATCATTTCTAAAATATCACTTGTCATCTACTCTTTATGTTTTTTGCGTCTTTTGTTTGGTACAATTTTTTTAATTATAGTACCAAGTACGTTTCTGATGTTTTCCCATTCTTGCTCTACGCTTAATTCTCCTGTGTTTATTGTTTCAAAACTTTTGATTATCAAGTTGGTTATAACTGTTCTGAGATTAACGTCTTCTCTCACCTTCCGTAAATCGTATATTGGGTCTGGTGATTGTTGTTTTTTTTTTAATCTTTTTAATTCTAGTCTTAAATAATGTAACAAGAAGGTTGTGATCAAAGTTTGCATCTATTCCCGGATATATTTTTTGCAGATTTTATGTTTCAAAATCTCTGGTTGATAGTTATATATTCAATTTGGTTTTTGACTACTTTTTAAGTAAGATTTGCTGGTGATATCCAAGTATATAGGAGCCTTTTGGGAAGTTTATAAAACGTATTTGTTATAAGAAGTTCTTTTTCACTACAGAATTCTGTCTGTCTGTTCTGAGTCTGTCCCTTCTATCATTCCGTGACTCAAATCCATAAGGTCCGACTATATTGTATTCTTTTTATTGTTCAACCTTAGCATTGAAATCTTCCATTACTAGTGTAACCTCGTTTTTCTTGGTTGACTTTAGAACATGTTCTATCTGTTCATACAGTTCTTTTACTTCTGTGTCATCCTTGTCTGTAGTTGGAAAGTATACCTGTACGATGTTTATGCTTTTAACATTTTGGGTTACTATGATGGCTACCCCAATTTGATGTAGTTTGTCGTCGTTACCTGCAAAGTATATGCAATGGTCAAGATCTAAATTACATCCTGAGCCTTTCCAGCGGATCTCACTTATGCCCATAATTTCCATCTTCATCCTATCTATTTCTTGCAGAATTTTGTGAATGTTTCTATCTTCATATGCACTCCGCATATTTCACGTGCATACTCTTATTGGTTTAATTTTTTTTGTTGCGTTTTTGCGCTGTAGTGTACTGTTCTTCTTTATTTTGGACTCGGAGATTTTTTGCACTTCTGTATCATTTAAGAGACGCCGATACTCAGTACCGTTTTTAATTTTGTTCGTCATAATGATAATTGTACCAGAGATGTCTTAAAGACCTTTAATCTGGTAGTTTCCTGTTTCTTTCCGCATTACCAAGCCATTGACCAGTTAGTCGGTTCATCCGCTTGTAGGAGTGATTTCTCACTTTCGGATTAAAGAATTGCCCCACTCCTGCCAGCTCTTCCACCCAAAGCTGTTGGCTGGCAAGAGGGTGCTGCTTATACCGGCAGCAACTCGGTTAATGCAATAAATAAGTTTAATGCAACAAATTTACAGTTATTTCAAGATTACAAAATATTTTTGACTAACAAAATTAATTGAAAAAATTTGAAACAAATCACATGACTAGGATTCATGTAAAGAACGGCATTTTCAATAATTTAAGCAAAACAAAATTTTCATTCCGTACACTTGACTCATACATGGCCATATATCTCTATTCTACACCACTTGATAAATGTAAATCAAGATCTATTATTATTATTATATCTATGGTTGGTTTAGACAAATGTCAAATTTTAAGCGCTAGTTTTTTCTGCATTTTAAAATTATACGCAATTACACAAAGTGCGAGATGCGTATTCATTCAAAGTGCGGTTCAATCATTGGAACTTCATCATTCTTCTCAGTTTATCATTTCCCTTCTTGTGGCGGTTTTCAGATTTTTAGGCAAAAACAATAACCAGAAGCCAAGCACAACTTTACATTAATTACTACTTTCTCAAACATCAACATTAGCTCAGAACCGTCGATAGCTACTACTTCTGACTATACTTCAACAGTTAGCGCCCAACGTAATGCGACTTGGAGTAGAAGCACTCTAACCCTACAAACCCGTCACCACAAAAATCTCTTGACATCAATGGGAGCTTCTTCAAGAGATTAAACAGATTTTTTGCTGAAAATAAATCCGTCCCGTTTGTTCCATACTCCAAAAAGACATCTATACTCATAAAAATTGTTCTGTCAAGCTTTGCTAGCTTTACATAAAACCAGCAATTCTTCCGTTCCAACTCTGGATTTGCAGAAGCTTGATCTGATCACAAAAGCACCCGGAAACTAAACCCATACTTAGCTAAAATCAACCATTAATATGGTTCTCTTACTACTAGATGCGGATGTATAACATTATACGACAATACTCATAAAGCTGCGCCAGGATGACTATACCTTGCCCTAGGTTTAAGTACCCACGTCTAAAAAACCCATCTTTACAGAAAAGTGTTCATTTTACCAACATCTGTGACTCTACTCAACATAACAAACCGACCAACATCTGTATCCCCAGAGGTTTAAAAAAAAACTCAGATTAAAAATAAACCTTTTTCCTTTATATCCGACCTCCCAAAAGAAACCAAAAAAATTGCACCTACCTGTAAATGAACACAGCAAAGCCCTCAACGCAACTTGTATAGTTCATATGCATTTACCACGACCAAAAATACAATTTTGGCATACAGGATATCCTGGAACCGACACGCCAAAACTGCAAGAAATAACAGGACACGCTGCACCTGGTAAACAAACACGTCAAAAAAAAAAAAAATTGTGCAATATAGAACTACCGCTTAGTGAAATATAACCACCTCAAAAATAACCGCCAAAACCTAGAACAATATAATACTAATTAATATTTTCTTCTTTTATTTTGTAGAAATTTTTTATATTTAACATTTTTTATTCAGAAATAATAAAATATTCTACTATATAATTATTTTTTAATGGCAAACATGTTTCGCAAAATGATTTGCATTTTCAATGCCATATTTATTAATCATAAAATGCCATATTTATTAATCATAAATATGGCATTGAAAATGCAAATCATTTTGCGAAACATGTTTGCCATTAAAAAATAATTATATAGTAGAATATTTTATTATTTCTGAATAAAAAATGTTAAATATAATACTAGTCCGTGCCGTGAATGTTTCAAACAATTCAAATCCGCGACATCCAAACTTATACTAAAACCTCAACAAACATATTTGGTATATTATAAATTACTCTTGTCTTGTTAAAGTAAACAAACATTTGGCAACACCTACACACCACCTCTATACAAGAAAAATTTAGAAGCTCAGTCTAAGAGAACGAAAGAAATTGTTACAATGCGTGTAAGGTACGACACAATAACGCAAGTTCCTATAAAGATAAAAATTTTCCAACTAGTCAGTCAGCTAAAAAACGCATAAAAGAAGGTACTATAGTGCTACCAGGTAACCTTTAACACAACCTGCTGTCGTCGACCACAAGTAGTGGATATTATCTGAAGATTCTGAGGCTACTATAAACTTGTAATCTCGATTCTTATATCGTGTCCAAACTCAGTGCAAATACAATGTTTTGTAATATTTATTTTTTTTTAATCTAAAATTATTCAATATAAATTATTGTTAATTTACAATCAATTTTAATTATAAGCTTAATTAAAGCCATCATCGTTATAATTAGTAGAAGAGTTGAGGATAGACCAGAGTAGACAAAAAATACGTTTTGCGCCAAATGTAAATTTTAACTGGTTTCAACTTTTGGAATGATCCTTCTTTTGCACTACTTCATCTATTACAGCCGGCTCTGGTTGACTATTAGACGTCCATTGTTACTGGCTTTAGTCGTAGGATGAACCTTTGCACTGCAGTAGGATATCTAGATTGTCCTCTTCTTTGAATAAGTATTTTTGGTGCGACATTAAACGTAGTAGACCCATGGTATCTACTTAGCATAGACATGCTATACTCTCAAAGACTTCTCTGACTTTTCCATGCAAGCTATTTTATACAAAGTTGGTCCATGTTTTTTTATGGTGATATAGTTTTGCAGTAATTCCTTTGGATGAATTGCTAAGTACAAATGTGGCATAAACTAGGTCTTGTCAACAATGGCTATCAGTAATTTTATTGCAACATCTTCAATTTGAAACTTTTTTAGGGCATCAGAAAGCTAGATAGGAGGTGATTTCTTCCACAAAACTAGATAACTGTTGTTAAATTTCTGAATACATCGCTTTGCAATTTTTTTCTAAAAACTAAATAGGCTGGTGTGTAACCAATAGTGTGGTTTCTTGCTAAATTTAATGAAAATTAAATTGCTGAGAGCTTTTTAGGCCATGTAATCTGATTATTCCCAATCAAAATAGCAAGTTGTGGATTTAAATATTCTTTTTTTAACTTAATTGGATTCAGGATGATAGAAAGGTGTAAAAAATGGTCAATGTAGTAAATTTAAAGTACTTTGGCACAAGTTTTGAATGCGGTTTTTTCTAATAAAAATAACTTAACCCATTGGAAAGTCAACATTTTCTAAAATAAATTTTATAGTTTTTCCATCACTTAAAGTTGGTAATGATCAAAATAAATTAAAAGCGATTATTTTAAATTGCTGGTTTGGTGCAGATGTCTGAAGTAATTCTGCAGGTTTGATAATGGTTTTGTACTTTTAACATTTAGCACAATTTTGAACATACTTGGTAATGCTTTTATTCATTTTGTTCCAGTAGTATTGTGCAAAGATCTGACAATAAGTGTTTTGAATTCCTTTAGGTCCGTTGGTAAAATCATCAAGGTAAGTTTTGAGATTAAATAATATCTCGTTGTTTGGGACGGCTGGTTTGGTTTCTTTAAAATTGTTTTAGTCATAACAATAAAGCATCTATTAGGTCATAATATAACCATTGGATTTCCAATAGTGTATACTTATATCGGTGATTGACTTTTTAAAACATTTGATATTGTCTTGTAGATGTAAATTTTTTAATTGTTCTATTTGAACATTCTTATTCCCTTTAGTAGGGTCAGGTCAATTATTATATTGCAAAGACTGCAATAAAGTTTCTAGAATCACAATTCTTTTTTTGCGACATGATTTGTTCTTTCCGGAGACAACAATATTTTCAGATTATAAGGATTATTGTTTCTTCTTCCGGTTAAAGTTTTTAAATTTATTAACCATTTTAATGCTTAATTATCAGTTATGACTTCAATATATTTTTTAAATTTATGGATTGACCAAACAATTGCATAAGCTTTGCGTTCTGTTGCAGAGTAATTTTGATTGTCACTAGTATGTCTACTTGCATATTTGATCAAATATTTATTATTATGTTTGTACCAATTACGCAGGTAATTGCAACAGTATGAAAGCTAACCCAATTTCCCAATTTCCAAAAAATGCCTATGGTGGGTCGGTTAATAGGACGCAAGAAAATTTAACAACAAATCGACAGTACTATGCACATGTTTGTAGGAATGAAAAAGCATGTTTCAAAGAAGTTGGTTTTGTCATATCTACAATTGCTTTTATTTTTTTAAGATCGGTTTTGATCCCTTTTGACTTTAACAAAATGTTTATTGCTAAGTTGATATTATCACTAGGTTATCTAGATAATCAAGCATTTAAACAGTTAATTTTTTTTTTTAAATCAGTTTATCATTTGTTGAAATGTAGCCGGTAAAGTTCTTAAAATTATTTTAGACAAAAAAAACATTTTTTTTAATTATCTAGTTGCATTTAAATCTGATAATATCTACAAAAAGCTTTTAAATATTTTAAAGAAATGAATATTGACCATAGCGACACCAGAATTATATCAAATCTTTATTGGGGCCAGACCGCAAAAATCAAAACGAAATTAACCTAAGAAAAAGCGTCAGACAAGGATGTGTTATCTCGCCAATGCTGCTTAACATATACTCTGAAGCTATATTCAGTGAAGCCATGAAGAACATGCAGGAATTGTCGTAAATGGCAGAGTAATAAACAACATCCATTACGCGGATTACACGGTTGTTCTCGCAGACAATAAGACCATAAACAAAGTTAATGATAATCTTTAAAAAAACTAAACAGCAATTCCAAATGCAAATAAACGGAGAACGTATCAACCAAGTATCAAAGTACAAATATCTTGGAATCTGAATGAACGACGAATGAACATATTGGCAGGAAATCTTAGCACGCATCAAGCAAGCTAAAGCAGCGTTTGTAAAAATAAAGAAACTACTAACTTCTCCAGGCTTAAACCTGAGAACTAGAATGGCACGCTGCTTTATTTTCCAATCTTGTTATATGTCGCAGATAATTGAACCTTAACTCAAGAAACTACCAAAAAAATCGAAGTTTTGAGATTGCCGAATACTACTCATACTATGGGTGGATAAAGTGACTAACATCGAAGTGCTTCAAAGAATGAACAAATCCACAGAAATCCTTTTTACCATAAAGAAACGTAAGTTCCAATACCTAGGACATATTACAAAAAACAAAAAATACGGATTACTTCAAGTAATAATTCAAATTTAAGGAAATTGCAGCGTGGGAAGAAGACGTATATCCTGGCTGCGTAACCTCAGGGAGTGGTTTGGAATGTAATCGGCAGACCTATTCCGCTCAGCCTTTTTAAAAGTTAAAATAGCCACAGTGATCAGCAATCTCCTACGGAAAAACTGATTGCAAGAAGAAGAAGAATATCTAGTTCTTTAGGAGCGGATAAAAATTTATTTTAGTTATGGCATTAATTCTACAATAGTCAATACCTAAAGTTTTACTATTTTTTTAGAAACTAATACGACAGATGCAAATTATAGTGGTTGACTTCAAACTATAATTTGTTCTTCTAGCATTGAAATTAATTCTATTTTGAGTTTAATTTTCTTTTGTGACAAAACTCAATACGGGTGTAATGGGTGTGGTGTTTTCCATACCCAAATGACAACCTCACCTGCACGTGGTACACCCTGCTGGATAACTAACGAGGCTTTGTCCACCGAATGTCTGCCGGAATAAGCAGGCCCCTCTGACCAGCCAACAGCTTCGGGTGAAAGAGCTGGTAAGAAACAGGGCACCTTCTTGTCCTGGAACGATAAATCGTGGCCAAAGGCGGATGAATCATCTATTGATCAACGGCATAAAGATGCAGAAAGCAACGGGTGCAGTGGTTGCACTAAAAATGGCCGGAAAATGGGGTTCATTACATGGATGAATGTTGTATGTTTTATTCCGGAAGCACGGATAAACCAAACAAATATGGAGTCGCTATTATGGTCAATAAGAACGTACATAAAGCAGTAACCAGTTTTGTTCTCTATTCAGATAGAGTAATGCTGATACAAATGCCATCTCATCATAAAACAAACATTAATATTCTCCAAATTTACGCACCAACAGCGGACAAACTCGACGAGGAAATAAAACAGTTTTACAAAGATCTGTACACTGTTCTTAAAAGCACTAAGAAAGAAGACATCACAATTATTGTGGGAGACTTTATTGCAAAGATTGGAGAGGGGGCAGTAGGAAGTTTTGGAATGGGAGAAAGAAACAAAAGGGGCGATAGGCTTGTGGAATTCTGACAGAGAAGCTCGTAGTTACTAATACGTGCTATAAATTAAAACAAAGGAGGTTTTATACGTGGACATCTTCTCAGAACACTAAAGATAAGATAGTAAAGAACCAAATCGACTACATATTTATTAAGAAACGATTTAGAAATAGTATAACAACAATAAAAGCCTACCCAGGAGCTGACGTCGGATTAGACCACAACCCTATAGTTGCCAAACTGCATATTAAACTTAAACAATTAAAACCTAAAGGAAAAAATAATAAAATAACAACGGAAAAATTGAAAGAGACAGACATTAAAGAACAAGTGCAAAGAGAGGTTAATAATAAAATTAAAGCTACACGAAAAAACATGATAAACACAGATATAGACATAGACCACAAATGGATTAACATAAAAACAGCGCTAATAGATGGAAGTAAGGATAGTCTAACACCAAAAAGGAAAAAACCAAAAGAGAAATTATGATCCTTATAGAAGAAAGAAGAAAAAGTAAACCTAATCTGAATACATATAAAGAAATACAAAGAAAAATAACAAGAAAATACGTGAAGCAAAAGAAATATGGATAGGGGCAAACTGCGATTATATAGAAGAACTACAAACAAAATACGACAGCCGCAATATGCATAAAGAAATTAAAGAGTTAACAGGAACAACTAGAAAAATAAAATCCTCTATTATTAAAGATAAAAACAAAAACAATCTTAATAGAAACAGAACAAAAACTTAAAAGATGGAAAGAATATGTACAAGAACTGTTTGAAGACACAAGATGCACCGAGTCTAAACAAAATACTACAGAGGGACTAAACATATTAAAAGAAGAAGTTCATTATGCAATAGAAACATTGAAAACCGGAAAAGCAGCTGGACCAGATGAAATTCCATGTGAATTTCTAAAATTAGTAGATGAAAACCAGCTGGACGTTATGGAATGGATGAAATCTACCTTTATAACCTTACCGAAGAAGCCAAACGCCAGAGAATGCAGTGACTATAGGAAAATTAGCTTAATGAGCCATACACTGAAAGCATTCCTAAAAATTATTCATAACAGAATATACAACAAACTAGAAGAAGATATAAGTAATACCCAGTTTGGCTTCAGGAAGGGCTTTGGTACAAGGGAGGCATTGTTCAGTTTCAACGTACTGGCACAAAGATGTCTAGACATAAACCAGGATATGCACTTATGTTTCATAGATTTCAAAAAGGCGTTTATGAGACCCTGATAAACTTATTTAAACAAAGAAGCATCGACTCAAGAGACATAAAGATTATAGAATCGCTATATTAGTACCAAACAGCTGTTGTTCAAATATACAAATATGTTACAGAGGAAATACAAATACGAAGGGGAGTGAAGCAAGGGTGTACACTGTCCCCTATGCTATTCAACCTGTACTCTGAGGCAATATTCAAAGAAGCTCTAAATGAAGAGCAGGCAAGAGTAAGAGTAAATGGCCAGCCAATTAATAACATTCGATACGCGGACGATACTGTAGTTATAGCAGAAAATTTAAACAATCTACAGAGAGTAGTCCAGAACATTAAGGATGTCAGTCTACGGTATGGACTTAGAATAAACCTGAAAAAGACAAAATACATGATAATAACAAAACCATCAACACCAATACAAGAGTTATACATCAACAACATAATAATTGAAAAAACATATAAATATAAATATCTCGGAGCTTGGATAACGAACAACGGAATCGAAACCCGGATAAAAGTGGCTAGAAATGCATTCCTTCGAATGCGGGCTTATCTATGTGATCGACAAACAAAAGTAGAGCTAAGAACCAGAATGGTAAGATGTAACGTTTTCTCTATTTTACTTTACGGAATTGAAGCATGAACGTTAAAACAAGCAGATATGAAGAAAGTAACAGCTTTTGAAATGTGGTGCTATAGACGCATGCTGAAGATATCCTGGACAGATAAAGTGTCAAACAACAAGGTATTAGAACGTATGTATAAACCACTGGAAATCACAATCACAATTCAAGAAAGAAAGCTAAAATATCTGGGTCACATAATAAGAGGAAAAAAATACGAACTGCTCCAACTGATCATGCAAGGAAAGATAGCTGGTAGAAGAATTATTGGCAGACGCAAAATCTCATGGCTGCAAAATCTGAGGAAATGGTACAATATAACATCCAAAGAACTATTCCGAGCTACCTACTCAAAAGTAAAATTAATGAAAGGAGTTGCCACTTGAAGAAGAAGAATACAGCAATCCTGCATTAAGACGGTGATAAACGTCTATAGTATTGCAGTGTTTTGTTAATTTGTTTTTCCATTTAGTTGATAGTTGTCAACTTTTTTCCATTCTTTATCAACTCAGTGTTAGTATATCGAAGTTTTACAGAAAGTATCAATATTTTACAAGGTTTTTAATTTATATGATTTGCGAGATTTTTCAGTTATATATTTATCTGAAGTGTATTCTGCATCAGGTTGTCTATGTATTCAGATGAATAAGCAGCATTTAATAAAGATGGGCTAAAATGCATTGGCTTTGCCGATTCTTTGCAGTGCCCTTTTTATTACATCCAGTAACGTTGCAGTTGGCTTTCTTGGAAGTTTATTGCTTTACAGAGACTTCAAAATAATCAAACGTTGTTTTTTTATGCTTTAATTTGTATTTTAAGGTATTCAAGTTGAGATATCTGTTTGATGAAATGGTCCTGCACTACCACTGCATCTGATTGGTAATTTTGCAATGACTTGGTTTTTAATTTTGTTGGTGGAAATTTTTATATTGATTATGTCGCTTGCTGCTTTGAATGTGTTTAGTAAACGTTGAAGTCCGTTTTCTAAATCTGCAATGTCTTTTCTAGAGTATATCCGTTAGTTACTCAATAATGTTGTCCATTAGTTAAATAGTTGAGGGCTGAGACTGTCGCCGTTTGTATTTCTTAGTTTTATCTTTTTACCTGTGTTTAATTGTTTAATCATTTCTATTACATGCAAATGGGATGTAAAGGGTGGTGACACAACCCAAACAAACCACACATGGTCAACGGCAAAAAGAAACAGAAAACCACTGCATTAAATATCCTATAGTAGAATATCCCTAGTACTTATCATCATGGCTATTTTTAAAACAAATCAGTCCGGAGTTTTAAATCCTCTAATCGAATCTCCAGCGAAGACAGTTTTAAACAATAGCACAAAAAAAAACAACAAAAGTAAACCAAAGAACCATCAACATTGGTACACGAAATGTAAGAACAATGGCCCAAGATACAAAATGCTATCCAAGAAATGAACAAACTTTGGGTAAACATAATTGGAAAAATAAGAAACGAAGAATACATAGAGAATTCGGGCCTAGAATTTAGAAATGACAAAGTAGATAGATTACAGTTGTTTGCAAAAGAAAAAGAATTTGTCATACTGAACACTTTTTTCAAACTCCCACCCAGACAATTATATACATGGACATCACCACAAAACCGACGTTCAGAAATCAAATCAATTATGTGCTTGTAAATAAAAGATTTTGCAACAGCTGCCTATCTATTAAGACTTATTCTGGGGCAGATTCAAAATTAAACTGAAAAATACAAAGAAGAAAATTATTAGGAAAAAGTTGAATATGAGGAGTTTACAAGAACAAGAAATAAACAAAACAGTGAAAAAAATAATAAACATTAATTGTAAAGAGATAGAAGAGCAAAGGAATAATACAAATAAAACACTAGATAAAACACTAGAAAACCTATCAAGAATGCTTAAAGAAGTAAAAGACAAACACCTAGTGGATAAACAGAAGAGAAGAAAAAGCTAGATGACGAACGAAATACTAAAGCTTATGGAGAAAAGAAAGAAAGTAAAAACCAACCAAGCAATATACAAAATTTTGCAAAGACAAATAAGACAGGAATTTAGAACAGCAAAAGCAAACTGGTTTAATATACAATGCGCAGAAAAAAAGGCCCTAGAGAAAAAATACGATTTATTTGATATGCACAAGAAAATCAGGGAAACATCAGATATTAACAAACCCAATACAACAAGAATACTACATAATGCTGATAAAAACATAATAATAGACCAAGCAGAAAAAATGGACACGTAGAAAGCGTATCTAACAGAACTCTTTGAGGACACCAGGGGAGAACAAGGTTCTGTGAGGAATAACTTTAAATTCATTACTATAACAACAGATGAAGTCTCAAAGGCAATATCACAACTTAAGGAAAGCAAATTTCCAGGATCAGATGACATCCACAGCGAACTAATAAAACTATTTGATGAAGATGGCATAAGATGGCTAACAGCAATATTTAACAAAATATACTCAAAAGGAGAAATACCGAAGCCGTTGCTAAAACTGACTTTTATAATGCTTTTTAAAAAACCTAGTGCTAAGCACTGTAATGACTACCGTACCATCAGCCTAATGAGCCGAGAATAAACAAGATATGCAAAGAACATATAGGTAAAAACATAAGTCGCACACAATTTGGATTTAGGAACGCATTAGGCACCAGAAAGGTTATATTTACTGTCCAAGTCCTAGTTTTAAGATGCAGGGATGTGGACTGCAATGTACATGTATGTTTTATCAATTATCAAAAAGCTTTTGACAATGTACAACATGGTAAGCTCATAGAGATACTAACAGAAATAGGACTGGAACACCAAGACCTAAACACCATAAATAAATTCTACTGGAACTGAACAGCCTCCGCATGCATTCAAGGAGAGCTCTCAAGGGATATAAAAATTTAAAAAAAGGAGTTCGGCAAAGATGCGTACTGTCGCCAACACTATTTAACGTATACTCAGAACAAATATTTTAAGAAGAACTGGAAGGTACGAAATATGGATTTAAGATTAACGGAGAAATCATAAGCAACATAAAATACGCAGACGATACGGCGGTATTTGCAGACAATCACAAACATCTCCAGATATTAATGAACAAAGTAGAAAAAAACAACCAAAGATATGACCTTGCACTTAACATAAAAAAACTAAATATATAATAATTACCAAACAGAATTATGATTAAAACTTAATAAATGTGAACAACAAAACAATAAACAGAGTAGAAACATACACATACTTAGGCACAACACTTAACAAATCCAAAAATCATGCAAAAGAGATAAAGTGCAGAATAGAAAAATCCAGAGTCTCATTCACAAAAATGTCAAAAATATTTAAAACACACAACCTACCTATACCAACAAAAATAAGATTACTTAAGTGTTACATATTTCCAATCTTGCTATACGTAGCCGAATCCTGGACTTTAACAGAAACGACATGCCGAAAGCTAGAACCTTATGAATTATACCGCCGCATTCTGAAAATACTCTGGACGGATCATGTCAGCAATCAACATGTTCTAAACAGAATCGGTAAAGTATAGAAAATAATGATGACAATAAAAACAAGGAAACTATAATATCTAGGACATTTAATGAGAAATAAAGAAAAATACTAGTTACTGCAGCTAGTCTAACAGTCAAAAATAAAGGGAAAAAAAAGACCGGAAAGAAGAAGAAGCTCCTGGTAGAAGAATTTGCGCACATGGTTTAACACAACAACGGTGGGCCTATTCTGCGCTACAGCAAATAAAGTAAAAATAGCTATGATGATCGCCAACATTTGATACGGATGGGCACAAAAAGAAAAAGAACATGCAAATGTATGTTTTTTGCCTTAAAAACTTTTGGAAAGTTGCACTTTGTCAAATATTTTTTTAAGATTTATAAAGCAGAGGTAGGCAAATTTATTGAATTCCAATAATAAAGTCCGCAATTTGACAAATCACATAGATGGCGTCTGTGGTCCTTGTTGTTTGTCTTGAATAGATATTGTTTTGGCAATATTGTCCGCCAAAAGTTTAGTGAATCTTTATAGAGATATCAAGCAGGGAGACGCATCAGTAGTTTTTAGATCGTCTAGTCTACCTTTCTTATGTAATGCAATGCTTGCACTCTGTTTTCAGTCTTATAGCACTTGCATAGTTGAAAGGAACTTATTGTCCTCCATATTTTAAAAGTTCCTTTCTAATGTTATTTAAACCCGGTGGTTTTCCGGTTTTAAGAGTTTTCATTGCTGCTTTGACAGAGGATGTCTTGATATTTTCTAGTATTTGGGTATAATCTGTGGGTAATACCCATAATTTGCTCCGTTAGCTGTCTTCCTGTAAGTACAGTTGCGTTAGGAATTATCCCAGTTTTTGCTTTTTGATTGTGCTTATCTGCACCGTTTTATTGACTTCTTTTTTGAGACTTCTTAAAAAAAAAATATTTTTTTTGTGTACCATATTTATTAACCACTTTCCATCTAACGTTCTCTTTTGGTGGCGCGAATTTGATTGGTGGTTCTATTTCTTATCGTTATGTAACTTTTTTGTCTATTACTTTTGCTTTATAATTTAATTGTTTGCATTTACAGGAACAATATATCTATACTGTGTTTTATTTCTATTTTTTATCATCGTTATTATTTCCATATTTATCCACTCATTATTTTCTCTTTTGTTATTTTTAGATTTCGTTTTATTGTGTTTTGTAATATTGTTGTTTTATTTATGGCTTTAAACTAGTCGATTATTACAAACTATTTTACTGCATACGACATAATATTAATTTGAAAATTGATTGATTGACAACTTTGTCGTTTACTTTGATAAAAACTAACGTGACGTAAACTTAATTGCACATGCAGTGTTTAGTGGTTTTATAACATAATGTCAACGAAAATTTACTCAATTATGAATTAATAATAAATATCAGTTTATTAACAAAATTTGATTGTTTATTTCCTGAACATATTTATGAGCATCAAATGTGATTTATATTAAAAATAAATTGAAATTGTATAGAAAATAGATTATTTTTTATTAGACATAACATTGAGTGCATTGAAAAAAATGTGTACTTTGCTGTAGTAACTTTATTTTAGATAAATGCGATTCTCGTTGATCGGCTTTGATATATCAAAAGAGTAGAACCATTGTAGTGAAGTGGCTTAGTTAGAGCTAAGTTAGTTTGTTCGGTGTGATTTTAGTCGACGATTTCCAATCCGAAGATTGTATACAATGTAACAATTCAATGCCATAGTAGAGTGCATCTTTCGAAAGGTAAATTTATTAAATCTTTTATGTTAATAGAAATATACTAAAGAAATTATTTTTGCAATATTCTGCACATAGTTTGTTTTTTATTTGTTTAGTATGTATTAATTAATATTCTCAAGAAGATATCTAACTTGCATGACTTCTACAAAAAGTATTTGAAACCTTAAGAAATTATGATATCATATTAATTGTTTATAATTACATATAAGTATACATATAAAAATAATAACTGGTATTCTAATTTAATCAGCAGAGATAAGTAATGTAACATAATTTGCTTAAATATTTTACCTTTTTACAGAAAAGAGTAAAGATTAGTAAACTTGAACGTGTGTTACAAGTCATTAATCTTCAATCTTATGTATATTTCACTTGTACAGTACTGCGTAAGAAGATATATCAATAACGTTTATTACATGTCGAATACATTGAATAAACTTGAAAAGAATGTGTCTTTGCGTTTTACAAAGTTGGAGTCACCAAAGCAACTGGTTGATTTTTTATGCCTTAATTAAACTAGAGAGAAAAAACGTTGAGTCTCATCTTTATCAACAAGCTTGTTTTGGATTATCACTTTGACTGACTTGTCGTCAAACGTTTGGAACTAGAGAAAATAACTAATATTTATAATATTAGTCTCTTAATGTTGCTGATGTTAGTAACACTAATTAATAATATTTTATTAATTTGCTTTATTTTTTAAACCTTTTTTTCTGGCAAATTTCAGAGTGAAACTAGATTTCAAAACGCAAGTTTTACAGATTACAAAATTCTTTTGCTCAGTCACTAAAAAACCGTGGGACTACCAAAATTATTCTATTCAGTTATTAAAAAACCTTGGACTAACAAAATTCTTTTTATTAGACACCAAAAAACAGTTGGACTACTAAAACTCTTCCATTTTAACAATAAAAACCCGTGGGACTGCCAAAATTCTTAGATTTAGACATAAAAAAAACGGTAAAACTACCATTATTCTTCCGTTTCAACACTAAAAAATTGTGAAAATACTAAAATTCTTCTAATCAGACTCTAAAAAACCGTGGGGCTACTAAAAGTTTTCTTATTAGACATTAAAAAATCATGGGACTACCAAAATTATTCTATTCAGTTATTAAAAAACCTTGGACTAACCAAATTCTTTTTATTAGACACTAAAAAACCGTCGGACTATTAAAATTCTTCCATTCTAACAATAAAAAGCCGTGAGACTGCCAAAATTATTTGATTTAGACATAAAAAAATTGTAAAACTACCATTATTCATCCGTTTCAACACTAAAAAATTGTGAGAATACCAAAATTCTTCTAATCAGACTCTAAAAAACCGTGGGAAGTCTTCTTATTAGACATTAAAAAATCATGGGACTAGCAAAATTATTCTATTCAGTTATTAAAAAACCTTGGACTAACAAAATTCTTTTTATTAGACACTAAAAACCGTGGGACTAACAATTTTTTTTCTATTAGACACTAAAAACCGTCGGACTACTAAAATTCTTTCATTTTGACTTTACAAAATTGTGGGACTACCAACATTCTTTCATTCAGACATTGAAAAACTGTAGGACTACCATTGTTCTTCCATTTTAACACTAAAATACCTTGGAATACCAAAAATCTTTTTAGACACTAAAAAACGTAGTTTTACCAAAATTCTTCTATTTAGACACTATAAACCTGCAGGACTACTAAAATTCTTCCGTTTTGACTCTAAAAAGCCGTGGGACTACTAAAATTCTTTCATTTGGACATTGAAAAACTGTAGGACTACTATTGTTCTTTTGTTTCAACACTAAAAAACATAGAATTACCAAAATTCTTTTTATTAAACACTAAAAAACCGTAGGACCAACAAACATTTTTTTATTAGACACTGAAAAACCTTGGGACTACCAAAATTCTTTTATTCAGGCAGAATTAAGCACTACTTATGTTAGTGAAAATGGGTCGTAGTAAAGCAACAAAAAAGGACATTTGTAAAATTGTTGTGATACAGTATTATAAAAGAAAAGACATGAGATAATAGGCAATAATTTAAATTTAACAAATTTAATAGTAGGACGTATTATCCAGTGTTATAAAGAAATTGGATAAACAATTGGTAGTAGAAGTACTGGTCAACTTAGTAAAATAAACTGCAGAAAGAGCAGATTGCTTGTGAAAATATGTAAAAGTCACTAAAGAGTCAACAGTAAAATAACGGTCATACTTACTAGGAAAATAAGGAAATTTTTTACCGATAATATTGTAGGCACTGCATTGATAAGTAAAAATTAAGTTACTGTACTTTTTTTTAATTTACATTTTTTTATTTTATTAAGAACTAAACAAAAACTTCTATTAACTAACAACCAGAAAAAAAATGTTTAATTTGAGTTTAGTCTTAATTGTCTTAAACAGCAGAAGACTGGATCAAAGTTGTAATTAAACATTAATCAAAATTTGACGTTTTTGTAAGTAATTGCAGAAAAAGAATTATTGGAGATATAACGGAAACTTTTAAATTTGATTGTATAGTTTCTAAAAAAAGTGATGATTTACCTACCCGACAGTTTGTTATCCAAAAGTTGAATTAATTACCCTCTTTACCCAAATTAGTGTCAACTAACATTTGTAAAAGAAAAACTTTCAATCTCTCAATAACTACAAGTTAACTGGATGGGCGGGGCACAGTTAAAAATCTCATCTCATCATCTGCAGCGCTTATTTCGTCCATTTATGAACATATGCCTCTTTTAGTGATTTTTATTTTGTCCTGTTCATTGCCTCTCTTGCCCAATGCTTCCACGCCACTTTTGATAGAACTCTCTCTACCTTGTTCTGGTTTTCCAAGGCCCCTGTTCATCGTTTGTGGCCTCCATTCAGTTATTTTTTAGTTCCAGCGTTTTCTTCTCTTTGTGTTACGTGGCCTGCCTATCTTCACTTATATTTAGCTATCTGTTGTGTTACATCCACTACTCTAATTTTGTTTTTGATCCAGCCGTTTGTCTTCCTGTTTCGTATTGTTATTCCGAGCATTTTTCTTTTTATGGCTCTTTGTGTTTACCCCTAATTTTTTTATGGTTTTTTCCGTTGTTGTCCACGTTTCCAAGGCGTACGTCAGGTTGGGTAGTACACACTGGTCGAATACCATAGTCTTGAAGTATTGTGAGTATTTGGCCTGGAAAACGTTTTTGATCCTTCCAAATGCTGCCCATGCAAGTTTTATACGTCTATCAATCTCCGCTTCCTAGCTGTGCTTTCCAAAGGTAAGTAGGGTTCTTAGGTATACATATTCGGATACTATTTCTAGTGTTTGTTCCCTCACTGTAATAAGTGATTTCAAAGGTCGATTTGCCATCACCTTGGTCTTTGAAAAGTTCATGAGTAATTCGACTTGTTTTGCTGCTTCATACAGCTGTCATGTCATCTGCGCTAGTTCCTGCGGGTCGTCTGCTAGGATTCCTATATCGTCCGCAAACCTAAGATTTGATATGTATTTCCCGTTTATATTGATGCCTTTTTTTTCCCAATTTAATGTTTTAAAAACATCTTTTAATGTATTTATGATACAGAGATAGAAGAGGTATATGGTCAGTTGGAAAAGATCTTAAAATCTGCTAAAAACAATGAAGTAACAATAGTAATGGGCGATTTCAATGCAAAAATTGGACAAGGAAAGGAAGGAAGCATAGTGGGGCAGTATGGTCTTGAGACACGGAACACAAGGGAAGATAGACTTTTCCAGTTTTGCAGAGAAAAAGAAAGGGTAATCATGAACACTTTTTTTAAACTTCCGCCTCGAAGACTATACACTTGGACATTGCCGGCAGATACTGTGGGGAGAATAATCAGGAATCAAATCGTTTACATAACAATTAACCATCGTTTTCGTAATAGCATAACATCTGCAAAAACTTATCCTGGGGCTGATAAAGGCTCTGATCATAACCCCCTTATCGGGGTACTTCAGACAAAACTTAAAAAAGTAAAAAAACAAGCTAAACCTCCGGTATACGATATAAGAAAAATTAGAGAAGACAATACTCTCAAAGAAACAATATCTGAATCTCTGACAAAATATTTCAAAACGAACAACAGTGAAAGTTTAGGAGTAGAAGAAGATTGGACTAGCTTACAAAATGAACTTGATACAATAATTAAGAAACATGTGCCACTAAAGAAAAAAGAAAAACACAAAGAATGAATGACACCGGATATTTTTAAAATGGTGAAAGAAAGAAGAAATATGAAAGGGAAAGACCAGGGCAGGTATACTGAACTAAACAGACAAATAAAAAACAGCATAAGAAAAGCTAAAGAAGACGAAATGAAAACGAAATGTCTCGAAATAGAAAATCTGCAGAAAAAGTATGACCTGTTCAATATGCACAGAAGAATCAAGGAAGCTGCAGGCACACATAAGAAACAGCAAAGCGGTTGATTAATAGACGCAAATGGAAATGAGATCTCAGAGATCGAAGAAAAACTAGCGACCTGGGAAGAGTATATCCAACAGTTATTCGAAGACGATCGCCCAGAACATCATGGCATGAATAACACGGATATCGAGCCTCATATTACGAAGGAAGAGGTCCAGAAAGCAATAGACACAGCGAAAAATGGAAAGGCTGTAGGTCCAGATAAAATACCAGCAGAGATCCTAACATTTTTGAGTGAAGAAGGAATAAACATTCTTACCCGCCTGTATAATATGGTGTATGATACGGGAGAAATACCCACGGATTGGCTCCACTCAACATTTGTCACTATTCCTAAAAAACCAACATCAAAAAAATTGAAGAATATCGGACTATTAGTATAATGAGTCATACACTAAAGATATTTCTAAAAATCATACACGCTAGAACATACCAACAATGTGAAGCAAACATCGAGGAAACGCAGTTCGGATTTCGCAATGCCGTAGGTACCAGGGAAACACTTTTTGCATTAAACGTTCTAATTCAGCGATGTAGAGACATCAATTGTGATGTATATCTATGTTTTATAGACTTTAGCAAAGCATTTGATAGGGTGAAACATGAAGAGCTGATCAGTATACTTAGGAAGACGGGAGCCGACGACAAAAATATGAGTATCATAGCAAATCTATATTGGCAACAAACAGCAGACAATACGCCTATCGAACAGGTAGATAAATATCCATACTTAGATACCTGCATAAACCAACAATGGGACCATTTTGTGGAAATAAAGTGCAGAATTGAGAGAGCAAGAGCTGCATTCATACAAATGAAAAAAAATATTCACCAGTCCAGACCTGACTCTACAACTTAAAATCAGAATCCCACGATGCTACGTATTTTCCACTCTTCTGTATGGCGCAGAATCCTGGACTCTTACCAAGGATTTTGAAAGCAGGCTAGAAGCGTTTGAGTTGTGGACCTACAGACGTATACTAAAGGTAACGTGGATAGATCATGTTACTAACGAGGAGATTCTTCGGCGAGTGGAGAAAGATCGAGAAATAATCACTACAGTAAAAGTTAGAAAACTAGAATACCTTGGGCATGTAATGAGGCACAAGGAAAGGTACAGAATACTCCAACTTATTCTGGAAGGAAAGGTGCTGGGAAAGAGAGGTCCGGGGAGAAGAAGAATATCCTGGCTTAAAAATCTGCGCCAGTGGTATGGAGTGACCTCAATACAACTGTTCCGAGGAGCCGTGGATAAAGTGAAGATAGCCATGATGATCGCCAATATTCGCAACGGATAAGGCATGGAAAGAAGAAGAAGAATGTATTTGTAAAAACCTTTGAAGATATTGTGTCTCCGTGCCTAATGCCGCGGCCGATGTTAAATGGGTTTGTAGTGTCAAAGGTCTGTATAGTGAGGGAAGCATTTTCATAAATGTCTTTAATAAGATCGATGTATCTGTAGACAACCCTGCATCGCTTCATCGCGTCTATTAAAGCCCACGTCTATTGTATCGCCTTTTCAAAGTCTATAAATGTAATATAGAAGGGTCAGTTGAAAATAGGCATTTACAATCAATTTTTGAGTGCTACGCCCACCCTCTTAACACTATGTTTTCCACACCGCAGACTAACATCCTTAATGTTCTGGACTATTCTCTGAAGTTTGTTTAAAGTTTTTGCTATAACTACAAGATTGTTTGCGTATCGAATGTTATTAATTGGCTGGCCATTTACTCCCGCCTGCTTTTTATTTAGAGCCTCGTTGAATACTACCTTGGAATACAGGTTACATATTATAGGGGACAGTGTACACCCTAGTAAACTAGTAATCTGCAATCAATTCTTTGAGTGCCATGCCATCAACTGACATTTGCAAAAAGATAATTATTCAATTTTTGGATAATGGGTGGACGGGGGGACAGTTTAATAGAAACCATTTCATTTGTCCAATTTGTGCAAATTATAATGTGAGTGTCCCGCCTATCCACGCAATAGGTTGATATCCTTCTCCGGCACTATTGACTTTTGACAGTTGCAAAAAAAGATATATTCAATTATTGAAGGTGGAGGCACACATGAAGAAACAGAACAAAGAGTTCAAGAGCCTGAAGAAGCAAGATGGTCTCCAAAAGTATTAGAAACAGCAAAGCCGCCTATAAAACAGCAAAAATCAATTCTAGAAATTGAAAGCCCACATAAAAAAACAGAACAAAGAGCTCACGATTATGGAAAAGCAAAATGCTCAAAGACAAAACCAAAAAATCAACATTTTCGCTGACGACAAGAAGCAAAACCGCTGGGATTTTATTGAGATCTTCTTATAACGCCGCAAGGACACTTTCAAAAAGATTTAGAGCAGCAAAACCGCCTCCAAAGCAGCAATAATCTCCTTCGTTGCCATGCACGTCCCAAAACCCTCTAATACAATGGAAGTTTCGGCCTTGATCTTTACCAAAAAAATCAAAAAGATCTCTGCATCTTCCACCGCTGCTGCATTTAAGTTCTAACCCACCAAGACCCTGGATTTCTTGGGCCAGACTTCCCTCAAGAAGCAATCCAAAAACCTGATCAACTTCAGCATCTCCCAGGATAATGCTTTTATGGATTCTAGCAGGAGAGCAACATAGATGCCTAAAAAAAGCTTAAAAAACAAGATGAAGAAACTGAAAAACGATTCAGATAAGTTTTTTTTTAAATTCCTATATAGGCCTTCATACGGTTGCTCAAGTCAAGCGCACTCAGCGCCAAAAAGGCTATCATCCAACAAGGTTTAAAAAGTTCTCAACTTAAACATTTATTTTTGGACCGCTTACTACCTTCTTAGGTCTTTCTAAAAACCAAAACTTTTTGACAGCACCCGCAGGAAGTGTTGTGTTAAAACGCCATCGTAACAATGTGTTTTATTATACATAAGTCTAAAAAAACCGTTGCAAATGGTGCAAGCACAGCTTATTGCTCTATTAGTCAAGCGCATGTAAAAGCCTTTTCTAATGTGTAACGTACAGCTACCACAATACACACAAAATCAAAAAAATTTAAGTCTATTAAAATTGTGCAACTTAACGGTCCTAGTAGAATATAAAAACAAGTCAAGTGACATTGTACCACATAGCATGTGCAATTTATTATATGTTTGCGTGAAATGCTCAGGAGTTTATCACACCTCCACTTGCACCACTTGCATGAAAAGGGCCGCACACAGCAAGCTACAACGGCTGCCGGGCTTACATTAAGCTGAGGGCAAGCCAAACTTTGTCTAAAGTCCAATCCAATGCACCTGCCCCTTAACGGCAAATTTCTTATTCTCCCGGGAGCACACTTAATGCAAGCAAGAAAAAATTGTATATGATAACGCAACGAGAAATTGGGCTCAACACGCTTACACAATTTTTGACAAAAATTGATTTTAAGAAGATATTTATATTTTTCCTACATCTCTTAGTGTAAGAACTAGCAACAGATATATTGTTTGATAGTCTATAGTCACACTAGATGCATTACTAATCTTATCTCAATACGATCAATATCAGTTAGGCCAGAAGGAATTTCTAGAAATACAAATAGGAAGAGTTTTGTTTGTAGGCGCTCGTGAGAGTAAAGATTCTCTTCCCAATCCACAAAAAAGTGAGCTTGTCCAAATAGAACATTACCTGCGTTGAGTTTTGCATTGACTATTTATTTAAGACTTAACAGAACTTTGTAAGATTAAAGTGATTTTTCAACTTTAGCAGCTGCACGTACTGCAATAGAAATTTTACTTCTCGGTACCTAAAGCAGTGTACTGACGCAAAATTGTATTTTTGTGAATTTAGTTTGAGTAGCACCTCTGTGAAGCTATTGAAGAAACACCACTACTAAAGATTTTTTATCTTTGTTTTGACAGGTGTAAAAATCTTTTTTGCTTTTCAAGAGTTTCTCCGTTTTTTGGTAGTCTTTGGATGTAACGGGAGATAACCGCTTATGTTGGTAGTTCGGATAATGTTGAAACTTATAATTAAATTAAACGCCAAGTATTTGATCTTGATTTAACAAGAGGTGGTAGTTTTTAGTTTTTGTTTTGTTCTTTTGCAGAAGGCGGCTGATTTATTTATTTCTTAAAGGAATACATTTGCGGTATTTTTGAAATTGCGTGACAAGTTGTTTATAATTGAAGAAAAAAGATCAGTATTAGTATTAGCAATAACGTTAATTTACTGACGTTATTTTTCATCCGTTTTATTGCGCCGTGGTTTACTATATACAATATATCTAGCTAAATTTACATCTTTAATCACTTTTCATCATTTTAGGTGCATAATTTTGATTTCTTTAAATTTTGATTTTTTAAAAGAAACTATGCAAATATAGGTACTACATAAAAACTCTTGTTTAACAGTCATGTTGTATTTAAGTGATTATTATAATTTTAAACAATTTATTTTACATTTCAGTGTTTAATACACATTGTTCTTAATGTAAGTCGAAGGATTTGAAATTTAGTTAGTGAATGTACTATAATACTATCTTTTTATAAGCATGGTTAATTATGATTGCCAAAATTCTGCATAAATTAATCTTATCGCAAAACAATTAATCAAAATTGAAAGATATGAATTATTATTTACTATATTGCAGTTGACGTCATTGACGCGTAACACATTTAGATAAAAATAGATAATGCAAAATGTACATAGTATAATATATTAATAAAAAAGTTTTTGAGGTATTATAAAATATAACAAAATCGGAAGTTTAATTTTTAATACATTTTGTTTATGCAACTTAAAAAACAAAAAGTTGCAAAAAAAGTTAAACTTATAAGAAATATAAGATTATATTATATAATATTTAATAAATTATTTATTTGTTATGCATTGCTTTCTTACGTGTTGCTACATACAAAACACGCTTTGGTATTTAATCGCATCTTTAATCATTTAAAATTAATAATTGATGGATGTTATGTAAATTATTTTTCACACAGTAAGAGACACATACACTAGTGTTTCAGGGTATGCACCCTTCATTAGTGTGTCTAGCATCAATTTACATAAAATTACAGTAACTATTAATCAGTTTATGTTTAGTAATGTCTCGAATAATTTTAATAACGCAAACAATATGCTAACTGGTGTTAAGTCAGTTAAGTTTAATTAATTTTGTTAATTTTAGCAGATAACTATTATTAATATTAATTAAAATATAATGGCATTTGATTACAATTATATTCAACAACCGTTGCGGCGCTTAATGTATATATTTCTGCGATTGCAAATAGTAATATTATTTGAAATCGCATTGATGAAAATTTACTGGAAATGCACATTTAATTGTAATTTCAATGCAATCAATTAATCGACCCAATGCTCAATATTATACAATTCACCACAATTGACCGCAATTAACCACCCTTCAAAATCAAACAGTATTGCTCTAATATAGTAAATCGAAAAACAATTTTCATTACAACATAATACAACATTTCACGAATTAAAATTTAATGGAGCGATAATGACGCCCCCAATTCGCACCGTTAAATATTTATAGGCAAAATTGTTACCACGTGTTTTTAATGAAACAAAACGCAATGGAAACGTTTTATGTTAATCGTGTATAAAGTTGCTAAACATGAATAAGAAATTCGTGTTTGTGGTGGGATCTGTGTAGGCTGGCAGAAAGTATGAATGAAACCAGAATCATGAAGAATGAAACATAATGTTGACCTTAGTTTCTAACAACTTTATGTAATATACAAAAAAAATAAATGTTGCTAGAGTGGGCTGAGTAATTATTTTTTGTAACCTAAATAATAGATTAAAAATTGATTGAAATTTAGCAAGGTAAAGTAATTAATGTATAATAACAATAAAGTTTATATTATAATTTTGCAGATTAAATCATAATTTTTAATGAATGGGCTATGACGAATAGGAAGTTCAAAGTGATGCAGAAAACATATCTGACCTACATCACAAACATACTGCTTATAAGTACCATATGTGAATGCCAATTTAATGTAACATCTCATTTAAATCAGACTGCCTGGTTACTTAACACAACGCATAAATTTAAACTCAGTAATGAAAAATTACCAATAATTATTTTCAAATATTTAATATGGGAGACATTTAGCTAACATCAACATATATCCAGCTTCCAGGGTTGTTTATTTTTTGAATATATAGTTATTACACAAACATAGTAGCAATTAAAAGTATTTGCTTATGATGATTCCGAATGGCCGAGTAATAGTTATTTGCTATTCACACGGGATTTTAATATATTATTCAGTGTCGTGTTTGGTAATGTTATGTTTGTTTAAAAAATTACTCGAAACATGTGTTTGGAGTGCCGATAAAAAACAATGCTAATGACATTAGACCTCGTTTATGGAACAAATCATTTTACTTCCTACTAATCGCCTTTTTAAGATTTTTAATGAGTGATAATTGAATTGTACTTAAATATTATAAAATTATAAATACACATAAATTATTGTTTTAATTTCTGATTGAGAGTATTTAAATAATTTACAAATTACATATCTTTATTACTTCATGATGTTAAAAGTTTTTTAGTATTCTAAATGCAATAGTATATAAATTTAATTAATTAGAATACGCGCCATCAACTTTTACACTTTTTTAAAATAACTGTTTATAGACATTTTTTGATAACATTAAAAAGTTTTACAATTTTTTTTAAATACATTACACGTTTTAAGAAAATGTATTTATTTGATGTATTTTAGATATTCATAAAAATAATGTTAGATTTATATTGTTTACTTCTTTTTCTTTTTCTGTTATTCTTTTTTACCCGTGCTTCGGGTACTCGTTATCTCCTCTATTTTTGAGTATTTTCCGCAATTTTCTTAAGCTCTTTTGTTCTTTTTCCTTGTTTCTCTTCTATTTGCTATCGTTATTTTGCGTTTTTTTTGTCAATTTTCTTTTTTTAATTGCAATATCGTCGTCGTTTTTGATTTCCTTTCTTTCCTAGGTCTTTTAGAGGGGCTAGGAAGCTTTAGACTATGTTTGTTAGTTTTCTTATTAGGATTTTTCTGCTTTTCTTCTGTTTTTTTTAACTCATTAGGTTTTTTCTTTTTCTTTTT
This sequence comes from Tachinus rufipes, assembly GCA_963932245.1. Classification (NCBI taxonomy): domain Eukaryota; kingdom Metazoa; phylum Arthropoda; class Insecta; order Coleoptera; family Staphylinidae; genus Tachinus; species Tachinus rufipes. Next base: position 62,306,112 of record OZ010749.1, read on the forward strand.
GTTACTTGCTTCTTCCTTCTCTTCCTTTTTCCGGGTATGTATTAAATTTGTTCTCCAACGTTTTGTTAGTATACTTTGTCCTAAAAGCTTTTGGTTTGATCTTGTTTTTGTGGAACCTCCTTTTCATTTATAACTTATTGTATTTTATGTAAACTTTTTTTCTTTTTTTTTTAATTTGTTTTACTTTTTAGTATCTGCAATTTTTTTTTTGTATGAAGTTAACCCAATTAGAATTGGGTTATTTGTTGTTCTTTTATTAATTTGTTTTTTTTTTAAGTAATTTTCTTCTTCTCTTACAGCAACCTTTAGTTTTGTTTTAATTGTATCAGTTTTGGTTAATTTATTTGGAGTAGCTTTTTTTTCTTTTATTTTAATTTAAAAAAACATCAAGTGTTTCATTCTCAGGCTTCTATCTAGTTTTGTTTCTTTGAACATTTTTTTACGTGTTTTACTTTGTTTCCTCTCATCACTAAGCATTACTTGCCTCGATAGCACATACGTGTTTCCTGGCAATGTTTATTAATTAATTCAATGTTGGGAGCTTAGATGGCTCATACAAGTCTCCTCCTAACATTGGATTGTACCCCCCGCTTTCCAACCTTTACCTTGTTTGAAAATAATTATATTATATTATTAGTTAAGTTATTAGAGTTAGGTTTCTGAATTAGTTTAGTTTGTTGAATAAATTAATTTGCATTATTTATTATCACCTTACCTTTCCTCTTTATAGGAAGACAAAGTTGTCACAGTTTTATTTAATCTTCTACTGAGTACAATCGCATTGGCGTCGCATCGTTTTGGCAAATGTTAATTTTAAATGTTTGGAGCTCATCCATTGCCTCACCTCTCGGAGTTCTCTATTAATTGCTATTATTGCAAGGTTATTTGCATAAATAGTTTTGCTTACTTTGTTGGGCACTTTAAAATTAAATACTGGGTCATAAAATATGTTTTACAGAAGTGGCCCAAGAACCAATCCTTGTGTGACACAACATGTTCGTATTTCTAAAATTTATGCAATTTTTTGTTTTTGTCTTCTTCTTGCAATTGTGTATATCTAGAGAGGAACAACAAAAAAGAATAACATCAAATTGTGTTTCAATTTTATTTGTGAGCCAACGACGGTCGTAGTAGAGTCAAAGGTACGCGCGGAGAACGCATTAATTCAACATTTTTTGTAGAACGCAACACAGCCCTTGCACAATATAGAGAGCAATATGTTATGGTAGCAGATTACCCTTAGTCTTCATTGATGGTACCTTAAACGCTGCAAGTTACATTGCCAATGTGCTGTAGCTTGTTGCATTTATATTTTTTAGCGGTTGGAAAATCCTAATTTTGAACAAGATAACGCACGTTCTTACACCGCAAGGGTTTTTTAAGTAGTAGTAAAATGTTGGTCTTAACAAATGGCCTTTGAGAATAACTAACGCCTTTCGGTTTTCTTCTCTGCGTAAGTCTTGCTGTTAATTTGTCCTAGTCATTGTCTCTAATGTGGTACTAGTTTGCCTCGCGAAATTCACGCAGTTTGCTGCGGCAACACATTCTGTCCCCGGTCCATCTCTTCCTATAACCAATTTTTCTGCCTTACTTCCGACACTAGCATCCCACTCTCCTTTCTTCCATTCTTGTGTTATTATTCAGCCTAGATATTTGCATTGTTCTTCTTAGATTTTCTATATCTTCATTAACTTCTTCCTCGTCGTATCTTTTTGCTTTCAAAAATATTAAGTGCAGTTCCATTACGTGCATCCCCATTGGTAGTCCTACATTTATCATTTTACTTCTACTGAGATTTTTGAATCTCTTTTTGTGATTAACTCTTTGTGTTCCTTTGTTACCAGATATACTCTAACCATTTCAAAAGTTGCATTATCTGTCAACCTCAAAAAAGCGTATCTTCCGATTGGAAATTGCTTAGTTAATTCTATTAACTTTTTTTTAGCAGTTTTCTTCTTTTCCTTCTTATTTTTGCAATTTCTGTTGGTATTAATGTTTCAATATGTGTTCTTCTTTTGTCCTTTTGTTCACTTTCCATTCCTTAGAAGGCATAGTTGTTTAGACCTTCTTTGTTTCTTTCCTTTTTATTACTTTTTTCATATTTTTTGCTTTCATTTAGCTTCTCGGACCTCTTTCCTTTGTCGTTTGTGGCTTTTAATTGGTGTGTTTTCTTCTATTTCGGTTTAAGTTTCAAACTCTTCTGTCTTTTTCTTCAGTACTGTTGTTGCTTAGTTTTTTAGTGTTCTCAATTTGTTTTTGTCACTCAAGCATATTTTAATGATTGTAGATTTGTCTACTTTGTTTTTCAATACCTTTTCTAGCGTTTTCCTATCTTCCTCCCACGCTTTGCAGTTCACTAGCGTATGTTCTGCGTCGTCACACGTGTCTTCTTGACAAAATATTAATTTTTTCTCTTTTTCTATCTTATTTATTTTTTGGAAGTACTTTCCAAAAGCTTCATGTCCGATGAGTAGTTGTGTTGTATAGTAAAACGTCTCCGTTTTTTTTTCGCAAAAGTTGCAACACTATTTTTGCAATAAGCTAACATTGTTGTTCTTCTATGGCCTGGTCGGACGCCAAATTTGTCACCGTGTTTGGGATATAATTGGTAGAAGGCTGACTAATTCACCACAACCACCAAAAAACTTGCAGCATATTTGGCTACGGATTCAGAAAGTTTGGAACAATACACCGCAAAAAAATTATCATTGACAGTATGCTTCGCTGTTTGAATAAGTGCATAACAACATTTTTGTTTTTTTCAAATGTTAAAGTCAGTACGTTATATTTTAGCATAGTTTTTTTGAGTAGATCTTGAGTCGCATGTTACGTGTTATCATTAACAGAAAAAAAATTCTTTCCACTGTTCCCTGAGATGAATTTTAAAGTTTTTTCTTTTGCTTTTTTGTTTCTTAGCGTACAGATTAGATTTTTGTAAACATCACATGCCATGGTTTCAACCTGCTCTTCTGTATTGTACTCAGAACATTTATACGCATACTTTGGAGAATGTCCTTTATAGTTGCGTTTATGACTATTCTTGTTGTGTTCACTTGTTTTTAATTTGCATTTCGCAAACATATGCCCATGTCGCTTACAGTTGAAGCATTGTATGGGGTTGATAAGCTTCTACACTACACATTTTGATTTTTTTTTGTCAAATAAGTTGTCTGTCACAGTTTTTAGCAGGCTAGCAATAGTCACCAGTGAGCTTTGCTCTCTTTTTGCTTTATTTTGCTTGTCTTCAGGTTAATCCATCCATTATCTTCTGCAGCTAGTATTGTAATAGTTGCCGCTAATACTACTGGTACAATCAACAATCATCAACCTTTTCAGGTAAATGCTCAAAATTAATTGGTTTAGCAGTTGTTAGTGAGACCATGAAATTTACAATTGGTTCATTGGCTGCAGCAATAGATGTATTTTTTGGCCAACTGTTTTGTCAAAATGTAAAAGATTTTGCTTTTTATTAATATCTGGTTTTTACTACTATCTACTCCTGTTAGCAATCTTGTTAAGTTTTTTTCTTTAAAAACTATTGTCTTTGTTCGGTTGTTTTCAAAATGTACCAAATGATTGTTACCCTTTAAAATCCAAAGAACTACTTGGCTTGTGACTGGTGTAGGATTCTGCACTATCAGTGCTACTAACCTGAAGTATTTTGTTAGTATTGGACAACATTTTATAAAAGTTTATTTTTTGCTTTATGGTAGGTTTTTTTATTTATTAAAAATGTATGTTAAGATTAAACCAAAAAGTTTGACCAAAGAAGGTTAGCAATTCAAAAGGGAAAAACGTAGAGAAGATGGTGGAAGTCTCACTGTCATAGCAGAGTTACCGTGTAATAGTGTTGGTCCGCAAGTGTCACCTGGAAATACACATGGTTAAAGGTTTTACATTTTCCTAATCTTAAATTTGAGACTAAGCAATGTCTACTGATCCTTTACCGGTATACGTAATTTTCTTTTGATAACTAATAACTTCAAGTAGAAAAGTTATCAATAAAAAGTTATACTCTTGTGTTCAGGATTAGAAATTATTTTCAAAAGTGGCAAAACCACGGCATGGGAGAAAAAAGCAAGTAGATACAACTGCACTAAAAATCCAAAAAAGATTTTCCTAGTACAAACGCCATGACTACTTTCAAAACAAAAAATTACTAAAAAATTCTCAATTTAATTTCTGAAAAAGGAGATTTTAAACATGGTTATAAAAAACAAAACTTAAAACGTACGCAGAATGTATAAACCCAAAAACCTTAAAAATCCAAAAAATGAACCTAAACATTTTAGAAGTCAGCAACACAATACATACAATACGTCAGTCAAATGAAACTACTTATTATTGAAGAAACAACAACTCTCACCATAACTATGATGGTACCGGAAAAAAACAAATAAATCAGTAATAAATTTAAGTTTATTATCAGATTATGTAATGCTACTGCAATCACAAACAAAACATTTGCAAACTTATTATAATCAAGGCAAGAAAATAAACAAAACTTTGTAAACTCTATATATTCTAAGCTCATGTTATTGGCCTAGAGGCCTCCTAGGAGAAATAAAAAGGCTTATTTAAGGTCCATCAGCATTGGGCCCTTTGAGCGGCTTTTAACATGCGGTCCGCGCGCTTGGCCGTTTTAACCGATTTTCTTTGCAGATCTTTTTTTCAGCCCAGAGGTCGAAACAAAGTAGACTTGGTCTACTGCCTGCCGGAGACTGCCAGAAATCAAGCACGAAAACAATTTCGAGAAAAGAAAAGTTTTTCAAAATTAAGACCTTTTTAGAACATTGTTGGGATCTATCTTTTGGGGCCAACCTCAAGCACACAAAAACAAAGTGCAAGTAAGCAAGTACTTAGCCCTCAAAAATCATTACGCCCTTTGAGCGGCTTTTAACATGCGGTCCGCGCGCTTGGCCGTTTTAACCGATTTTCTTTGCAGATCTTTTTTTCAGCCCAGAGGTCGAAACAAAGTAGACTTGGTCTACTGCCTGCCGGAGACTGCCAGAAATCAAGCACGAAAACAATTTCGAGAAAAGAAAAGTTTTTCAAAATTAAGACCTTTTTAGAACATTGTTGGGATCTATCTTTTGGGGCCAACCTCAAGCACACAAAAACAAAGTGCAAGTAAGCAAGTACTTAGCCCTCAAAAATCATTACTTGAAAGCCCCAAAACCCAAAAACAACTCACAGACTTGGACTAACAACACCCACCGCAGACTAACTAGACAAAAGTATAAAAATCATCTATAAAAAGATTTCAAAATCCTACAATCAATCAAATTACTTAATTAATTACCAAACCGTTAATTTGCCTTAAAAATTGTTGTTTCGGTCTATTTGCGGCTTTTAAGAATTAAAATTCTATTCATAAAAAATTAGAATTAACAAAATCCGGATATAAAGCAGTAATATATTTTTAGAATAAATTAAAATACGGCCAAAAACAGTTAAAAATTTGTAAAATTCTATTTATAAAATGTTGAAAATAACTAAATTTGGTTTTAAAACATCTTAATGTTGTCAGAAAACACTAAAATCCAGCAAATAATTTGTTAAAAAAAGAAAACATTTTCAAAAAAATTTAAAAATACCAAAATTTTGTTATAAATTATCAAAATATTATTAAAATAGTAAAATAAGCATAAACTGCAAAGCTCTATTTATAAAGTTTAAAATAGCTTTAATATAATATTAGAAAGCACTCAAATTAGGCTATAAACTGTAGAAAAGTGTAAAATTCTGTTCATCAAGTATCAAAAACAACAAATTTTAGTCTTAAAACATAAAAAAATGTTAAAAATTAACAAAATTTAGCTGTAAACTGTTAAAAAATGCAATTTTTTTAATAAAATGTCAAAAATAGCTAAGCCTGGTCATAAAACATTAAAGTACTTTCAGATAAAATCAAAATCTTGCTAAAAATGATCATAAAACCAAAATATTGTTGGATGCACCAAAATACGTCCATTAAAACTGTAAATTTTTTATACAATATTTAAAATAGCAAAATTAAGCTATAAAATATTAAAGTATTGTTAAAAAAATTTAGCAGCATTTTATTTATAAAAACAAACTTTAGCTAAAAACGGTTGAATAGTAAAAAACTTTGTTCACAAACAAAACAAAATCCGGCTATGAAATGTCAAAATATTGTCAGAAAAATTCAACATAAGCCATAAACTTATAAAAAGTGTACAAGTTTTAATAAAATTAAAAAAATAGCAAAATTAAGCTATAAATTATTAAAGATATTGTTAGAAAAAACCAACCTCTAGCATAAACCTTTTAAAAATACTATTTAATTTAATAAAATGTCAACATAACAAAATCAAATCAGATAGAATCAAATCCGAGCAGTAACGGTTAAAAATTTTGTTGGAAATTATTAATAAAATTTCAAAAAAAAAACAATAAACAAAAAACTCGGCTAAAAACGGTTGAAAAATGCAATAATAATAATAATAATAATAATACTTTATTTACGGTATAAAAACTTACCATTTACATTTACATCAAACATACATAATTAATAATGTTTTACAAATATATATATAAATTTAAATTAAAAAATTAACATACAAAAATCGCACATATTAAAACAAAGCATTAGTCAGCTGACTTCTAAACGTAGACTTAATAAATTAAAGTTAGTTGGTAAACTAATTGCAAATTTACACAATCTACTCAGCGGATTATTGAAACCATAATTAGTAGATTGGGTAGACTCACGGAATAAGGAAGAATGCCTGCTGCGTCTATTATTAGGTGCTATATGGAATGGAAGACATAAGACATAATTAAATTATGCTAGAATGACAAATCGGTAGCAAAGCTTCAATGACGGTAGATTATAGAGTGAGGCAATGTAACTGTAATTATAATTGACAGAAAGTATACCCGATATATAGGACAATAAAAGACATATACACAATAAACAAATTCCAATATTTTTATGGCACGATTGCACATGATGTTAATATGTTTAACAAATGTAAGTTTATAATCAATAATTATGCCTAAATATTTTATATGTGTCACTTTGTCCAATACTTTAGTGTCAATTACATAGTTATAAGAAATTTTACTCAAAGCTCTATGAAAACTTATTGAAAAACATTTATTAGCATTGAAAAACAATTTATTAATAAAACACCAATTGTTTATAGAGTTTAAGTCCAGTTGTAAAAGATGGCTGTCATTAAGAGAATATATTCTTCTGAACATTTTTAAATCATCTGCAAATAAAAGAAATGACAATGAATTAATATACTGTGAGAGATCATTAATAAAAAAGCAAAAATAAAAAACAAAAATAAAATTGGTCCACAATGACATCCTTGAGGAACACCTGATAAAACACGAATAGGCTGTGACAAAAAATTATTAATTTTTACAGTAAGTTAAATAACCAGGAAATCACAATATGGTGAAAACCCAAAGCTCTGAGCTTAGCTATCAAAATATTGTGGCTCACACGATCGAACGCCTTTGAAAATTTGATATCAATAGAATCAACTTGTACTTTTGATTCAAATGCATTTAAAATATCATTTTGATAACAAAGTAAATTAGTAAGTGTGGGAAGCCTTTCACAAAATCCGTGCTGCTTTTCTACTAAGGTGCTTTTGCACACCCATTGTAACTGACCAGTTACAATTTTATGAAACAATTTAGGGATGGCAGATTGAATAGTTAGTGATATCCTTTTTAGCTCTAGATTTAAACAAAGGCGTAATATAGTTTTGTTTCCATATTTAAAGAAATTTAGTTTCATTCAAAGAAGCATTGACAAGAAAAGTAAGTGCAATAGCTTTGGAATAGAATAATTGAACTTTTATAGCAGTAAAAAAGGAATGCCTTCAGGTCCAACGCTTAAATTACATTTAAGGTTTTCAATTCCCTTAAAAACATCACACAAACTAATGGAAAATTTTGAATGAATAACGTTATTAATAAAATTAAACACTGGAGTTGGATGGGTTTTGTTATCATAGACTAAAGAAAAAAATCTGCAAACCTATTACAAAGTCGTTCCCATTATTACAGGTTTGATCTTTATAACACATTGTAGCAGGAAAATCATTAGTTTTTTTGGTCTCATTAACAAATCTCCAAAAATGTTTTGGATTATTTTGAATTTTACTTTTAGTTTGTAAAATATATTGCTTGTATTGATGTGCACCGATATTTTTGCACATAGTACGAATAGATTAAAATTCATTATAGTTTGACAGTAGTTTTAAAGATTTATAACGTTTATGTACAATTTTCTTGAGTTTAGTAAGCGATATAAATTCTTTGTTGAACCAAATAGGAAAATTGTTTTCACGCCACAGTTTTTTAAGAACAAAACAATCAATAACATAATCGATTACAGAATAGAATACATCAAGACACATATCAATATCACAGTTATAAAATAGTGCAGCCCAATCAACATTCAACAAATAATTATTGATTGAGCTGTAGTCGGCAAGTTTAAAATCATTAAAAACATAATTACAGTTTAAAATATCACAGGTAGTATCACGTTTTATAGTTAGCAAGTACGCAGTATGGTTTTGTCTTAAATTTAACAAAACATCTACAGCTCCTATCACAGAAATATCACAATCGTTGGTAAAACATAAGTCTAAAAACACACCTTCGCTATTAAGAATAGAAATGCATTGTACGCAGTTTAAGAACCCAAACGAATGAGCAACTAAATGAGCAGGATAATTAACATTACAAATTACTCCTATACCAAAATCATCGTTAACCCAAGACGGTGCAGGTAGATAGTAATTGCCCAATAAAACTAGTTTACTGCTTGGAAATTTGTCGGCAATAGATTTGACGGAATAACAATAGTCAAGATATTTATCACTAGTTAAATTAGGTGGTAAATATACCGCACAAATTATATAAGACACAAGATTAAATTTAACAACTATAAACAAATGTTCAACATTTATAAACGTGGGGTAAAGTAATACAGATTTGAGGTGAGTTTTGATAGCAACTAAAACACCACTTTTGCCTTGTTTAGAGCTTGTTAGGGCCGAGCAATCACACCTAAATAATGTCAGAGTTTTAAATTTAATTCAGAGTCACTGATGTTCGGAGAAAGCCAGGTTTCAGTGAAAACAATCACATTGTAGTCTGATACGGCTACAGCTAGTAAGAATTTCCTGAGTTTAGTTTTTAAGCCCCCAACGTTCTGGTAGTAGATGGAGAAGCCGTTATTATTCCTGAAGATGGGTCCAAACTGTTGACAGGATTTAGGCTCCAAAAATCCATTGGAGATGAAGCAGGAACATTTTGTCAACGACCATAACTCACAAATCTTTTGACTGCAATGTTAGCTGGCCAAAGGTCTTTGCAAAGAATAGCTCAAGCATGGTCAGATAAAACCGAGACTTTAAAACTACTGTAGTTTCCAGATTGTACAGCTAGATCTACAGCGTCGAATGAAATATCTGGCTGTTTCAATTTAATGTAGTTTTTTAACATTGGATTTATTAGTTCCGCGTCTTAGGCTAAACTTTCTGCTTAGGTTTAGTTTAAGCAAAAAAGAATTATTATTTACAAAATTAATTGCAGGTGTTAGTAATTGAATTTCTTCATTAGTAGTTGGTGTAACTACACAAGGTATAGATACTTGAATACAAGTTTTGTATTTACGTATAACCATAATCTAGTCTGGAATCTTCTCTTCAAGATACAATACTTTATCTAATAGCAATTTGTTGTTAGACCAAAACTTGATATAGTACGATAGTCTCTTTATAAAGCCTGGGAAGTTCAAAATTGTCAAATTTGAATAGTGTACCACAGTGGAATTTTTTATGACGAATGGAAACTGTTATGAAATATAATTCTACAACTAGTACATGTTACGTCAAATTGTGCAACATTTTTGCAATTGCACGCTTGACCAAACATAATAATAAATTAAAGTTTAAAATATAAAAATTTAACTATAAAAGTGATTAAATATTGAGGAGTAAAAATAATACAAGGATGATACAAGAATACACAATTCACACCGGTGCGGTCGTACACCTGGTGACTAGCTACAAAACAAACAAAAGCAGACCACGGTTGGGTAACACAATAAAACAAAAGTGTTTAAAACAAGATTAAAATATAAAATCACAAATTGAAAGAAAACAAGTTACGCCACTGGTAAAAATATTGCTTTGCGCTGCGCGAACGAGAATGCGCGGACGGCTATAAATTTAGGTTAAGTTTCAATAAACAAACTTTACCATAAATTTTACAGAATAATGTTTAAGACATATAGCACAAACAGTCACAAATATAATTACCAGTACGTTAGCTGAAACTTAACAACTAAAAACTCTTATAATCACATGAAATTGAAGGAGTAAAATATCATAACTCAGTGCAGAACACCAATTCTTGATTTCTCAATACTCACATCGTAGATTAAGTATATTTTATTGGTTATATTTTGACAGTTGCTATTTAAGATTTGGTAATTTTTGATATATTAGATTAAAAAAATTATTTTTATTAAAAAGTTTAAAAAATTTAAGTTTCTACTTTCTAGTAAAGTTTTTACAAAAATCTATAGTGACAGATTTGAGAACAGCTGTAAATATGCGAGTAAAAAACCAAAAAATACAACTTTTTGATTTCTACATGCTAAAATAGTTAGCCAGTTGTTAGAGTGCAGTTTTCTGAAACTGCATTATATCAACTGAAATATTTAGAAAAAACTGTCAATTCTAACTTATAACCATTAATGATAACAATATTTAATAATTTATTAGATTATTGGTCACCCATTTTTTATTGTTTTCTTCTAATGTAACATAACACACGTAATATTTTAAAATACCTATCATAAAAATGTTATTAGATATCTACAAATTGATTTAATTAATATGTAATAATTACATAGACAATTTATTTGACCCTCCTTTGGTTCCGTCTATGACTGGAAGCCATTATTAATTATGCAGCAAACGGCGCACTATATATTTTCAATTGCAACACGCTCTGTTCCGCAATCACCGCATATTTGCCACTCTCACCTCAAATGCGCAATTAAATTATGAATACCAAACAAGATTTCCAAACAGAAAACAAAATCTTAAAATAAAAGAGAATTCTTATTTATTATATTAAACTTAATATAGTTAAATATTTTAATTCATTATATAAATAAGTTTGTTTTTGAACCAAAACTGATGCAGCAATCACAAGTTTGATATACCATAAAACTAATTGTTAATTAAGCATTCAACAAAAAACTATTAATTGAAATTAAAATAAAATATCCGGAAATAAAATTCTGACCTTAACTTCTCAGTATTTATTTTATTGCACGTTAGTATTTTGTTCAATTAATTTACATTTACAAAATTTAAATCAAGAGAACAATCCAGACTTCTATTGCAGTTTTAATTTAATAGTTCATGCGCTGCGGTTTATCAGTGGTTTCCTTTCAGTTTCATAGACATTCCAACATCCAAAAATAGCACCAACTCATAACACGCTATAAGAGTATTAATTATAAACTTCATCATTACAAATCATATTGGCGGAAGCATAATACAAAATTATTGTATAATCAATATTTTTATTATTATTATTCACCATGACCTAGACATCCAAAATATGTTTACAATTTTATCAATGAAATTGTTTGTAAAAATTAAATTAACAATATCCGTCGTATAAATCAATTTGAATATCTATATAGGTAAAGATTTCTTCAATAAACATTGTGCAATAAGCAATCAATTCTGTTATGCGCATAAGTTTAACTTATGACATTTTGTCGTTCATTTTCCGTATTGGTAAAACGCGTAGGATTTTCATTCACAACAACTCTTACAGATATTCAAATTGATAATATACAAACATAAAAAATGTTATTACCATCTAGCATTTAACCATATGCTATAGCAAATTACCAATAAGCAGTCATAATAAGAAAAATCAATTTTATGGTTTATCAGTATAGTAGTATCGTTCATAAATTATTGTTTAATACATTTATTGGTTAAAAATTTGTTTTAAAATAAGAATTGCTATTTTTACAATCAAATAAATTGCAATGCGACATAATTAGACCGCAGGGTGATTTTGTAAATAATTTTAAGATATAATATGATATGGGCACCCAATTAGAGTTAATTTATGGCGATACTTATATATGTAATTTATCTTAATCACATATTCACAGTTTTGGATGTATTAATTTTACAAACATAAATTCTGATTAAAATAATTTATCTTTGGTTATTTTATACTTGACTATCGTTTTTAAAATTATTATATAAAGAAGTAAGTAGGTGTAATGGTGAATTGTAAATGGACATAAGAGGTGGGTTGATATCATAGGCGGAATATCTGTAAACCAAAAAAGCAATATTAAATAATCAACTAATTAACATTAATAAACGGAACTACTGTTGCATAAATTTAAATTATCCTTTGTTTAGATGTAATGGTATTTATTTTAAATAACATAATATTGTTGAGTTGTACGGAAATTATCTACATCTCTCTACTTCCTATCTTTATATCCTTCCTTGATTCAAATAACTCGGTAAAATATGTCAGTGGACGCGTTATCTTTAGCTATCAGCTGCCGCAGAGTGGACATTCATCTCCGGCCGTTCTTATCCAGTCTGCTCCTGTCCTCACGTGCTCTATCATTTCATCTCAACGGACTGCTGGTTACTCCAACTCATCTTACTACGGGATCATTCACAGAAATATTTTCTAACCAAGACAAACAATGACACTGCAACAGAGAAAATTGTTCTATGAATAGCTAAAGATAATATAACATTTCAGTTAAATATATAATAAGTCTTTTTATACGTAATTGTAATATATTTTATTAAAAATTCAATTTATAATATTTGTATAGTGTTGTAATGTAAATAATTTTAATATTGAAGTACCCAAAATCAACATAGTCACTTATTTATTTTGTATTATACTACATAGGTCAATAGTTTTGACTCGACTTTTTGTTTGTGTATTATAAGTATAAAATATACAAGTGTATACAAAAAGTCAACAAAAAATAACAATATAATTTTATTATAAAAGTGCATTTAAAAAAATTACTTACACGTCAAACATAATAATTGTTTATTAAAAAATATATTATATTATAAAATAATGTGTAATACATATTTTTTACTACGGGTTGAGAGTTATTTGAATGATATATGCATTAAAAATATTTTATGCATTAAAACGAATAATGTGTGCTTTAAATAGCATATTACGATGTATTCAGTAAGTGCATTTCACAAGTCAAGAAAATAATATAGCAAAATAAGACTCTCAGGCCGAGATTTGCTAGTTTTCAAGACCTGTAGTATTTACTGAATAAGTATTGTACACAATTTTCGTTGCACAATCATGTTTTTGTTAATAAAACAGATAAAATTTAAATTTGATGTAATATAAATTATTTAAAATAAATTTTTGGTTCTTCCCATTTCATTTGATTTTAAATGTAAGAACATATTTGTGGTTTTCTTTATAATAATATTACGTTTATTTCCTGCTTTTTGGCATTGAAAGTTACATAACATTTACAAATATATCTATAATTTTCCAATATAACAAATCACAATTCTTATAATTATCATAATCAGAAATGTTTGTTATTCTACTGCCTTTCTTTGTTTTTTAATGCTTTCATCTTTACTATATCTGTTGCTCTACAGGTACATTGTCATTTCACTTTCTATAATATATTTATAATTTGCGTTGTACCAAGACTTCACTTGTATTCTCCTATCTTGCTTTTGTATCTTTATCGATTTCTTGACTAGCATAATTCATTTTTTATTTAATATTTATCCCTGATCTCCTTTAGCTTTCGTTTCTCTATTTAAACCCAGTACACATCTACAAAATTTTGCATGTATTGCTTTTAATTTTTCTTGTTTTTTTCATCCCCATATTTTTGACAATTTTTTTCAATTTTCTTTTACTTATTCCCTATACTTGTTCCACTACGTTATGAGCCATCAGTTTAATATGCTTTTATTTATACAAAATACATATGCTAAATATTTAAAAGATTTTATCTCCTCAATACATTACCCATTATATTTTTAGTAGTTCATTTTTTATTCTACTTTTCTTTCTGAACACCATTATTTTTGTTTTATTCATTAATTTTCAAACTTTTTTTTAAAAGTTTTTCTAATTTTTCATGGATTCTTTCATTTTCTTTGCTTTTTTGCAACTATTACCATGTTTCTACCTATTATTAACTTTTCTGCTTGCGCCAATCACATCTTCTCTTCTACATTTGCTATGTAACATTTCTTTTGTTCCCAAAAACCTTTCACTAATTTTTCTGTTAACACTTACCCTGATTGCAATTTCTTCATACATTTGTTCCATTCTTCTTACCAGATGTTTGTTAATTCCTTTCTCTTTCATATAATTTCACTATTCTTCTATGAACTCTATCAAATGCCGCCTTTAGATCCAGTAATAACGCATATACTTTTCTGGAAGAATATTAGAGTAATGTAAGTTGCTAGCATTACGTGCAGAAGTGGAGGCCTACATCCAATAAAGATAGAAAACGGCTGAGGATTATTATTAGTTATTAATAAATAAGTTTTAGTTGAATGAGGTGGAAACAGTGCGGTGTGTGTGCAAACAATAATAACCAAAACAAAATAACAAGAAACAAACGTAAGACCTAACAAATAGACAGTACACCGGGGTGTATTGGATTTTTGTGTGTTTTCAAATTAAAAATTATAGAAAAAGAAATAAAAAAAGTGGTGAAGAACCAGAATTATTTCAAAAAAGCAAGATCACCGGAGCAAAAAAAAATAAAAGTGAGAAGAAAAGTAAGCACTAACGAGTCAGAAAAATGATGCAACAAATGATAGTGAAAATGATATAAAACCAAAAAATAAATGAAAATGAAAATGAAAAACATGAAGGAGGAGATTGTAAAAAGAAAAAAAAAATAGGAAGTTTATTCATGCTGGAACAAACAGGAAAAAAAAAGAAAAAAGGAATAAAGGTACAGACAGGAATAGAAAAAGAAACCATAGAAAAAATAATTAAAAAAAAAACTTAAAAACAGAGACTGGAATAGTTACTGCATACTTATACAATAGGCAGAAAAGTATAGGTATGGTAGAAAAAAATTAGAAATAAATAAAAGAGTATACAATAGATGTGATTAAAATAAAGTTTTAAAGTTTTACAAATAGCAAAAAATAAAGACAGTAAAAAAAACAGACAAGCAGAATTTGTTTTTAGAACGTAGCTGGGATCGACAACAAACATAATTAGTTCTGGAAACATATACAAACTTTTGCTATAATTGGAATGGTAAAGACGTAGATACATGAAAAGGGATGGAAAAAGTTAAAATTCAACATGTCAGCCAAATACATCTGGAAATGAAGAAGGAATAATTACTGGTATACAAAAGAAGAAGTCAAGAAGAGGCTGGGGTTATAGAAAATAAGGGAATACAAAAAAAACATTTTTTGTAGAGAAGAGAAAAATATAAAATAATAACAATATACAGCAAAAGTATGAAAAGAACTAAGCAAAAGTTAGAAACATAGAAGAAACAAAATAAACTGATTATAAGGAAGGGGAACTTTAAGGCAAGAAATAGAAAAAGGAGAAAGAATTAAACAAGATGACCACACAAAATACAGAAAATCAAAAAACACAACAGAAAATAAAGAAGAAAAGGAACTAATAGAAATGATAGAAGAGAGGGCTTGGGACATTTTAAATAGAAACTACACAAGAGATGAAAAGGGGAAATTTACTTATATACACACAAATAGGCAATTGCAATCAATTCTAGGCAGCGCGGAAAAAAGCAAACAAATTAAAGTAGAAATAAGAATAGAATCAGACCAACAATCATTAGAACTGAGTTTAATTAGAAAAAAAGTAAAGAAAATGTAATTTGAACAGAAAAAGTATGCTAACTTCTCTTCTAATTCTTTTTAGATTTATTTTATATATAAATCAAAAAAGAATTAGAAGAAACGAAAGAAATGTTGAAAAGATAATGAAGAAATTAAAGGAAACAATCAAGAAAAGCGCTAGTAAAAAAGCAAATGATGGAACAGATGACTGGAGAAACAACAAAAGCACAAAAGAAGAATATCTAAAAAATCCAAAAACATAAAATCAGTTTAAAAAAACTAAAATTAAGTTTATAAAAAAAAAATCAAAATAAAAAAAATAAAGACTCAAAAACATAAAAATACATAAACATAGAAATAAGAAGAAAACAAGGATATATTGAGGCAATACCAATGGAGGCGTAGAAGGAACAGTTTTCAAGTTTGTTTGGAGAAGAAAAAACAAAGAGAAAAACAAGACAAACAAAAGCCAGCAAGCAAATTAAAGAAATTTCAAAGAAAGCAATATGGGAAAAGATAAAAAGCAAGCGTCAGATATAGATGGGGTACAGAATGAAGCGTAGTTGTATGGTACGGAAGAGTCAATTGGGAAATTAAATAAGTTACTAAACAGAGTGTGAAAGAAAAAAGTGTTTTCAAGTCAATAGAAAAAAAAGTCTCGTTTGCCCGATACACAAAAGTGGGATCAAAAATCTAGTTAATAACTACTAGAGAATAACACTGCTAAGTACTGCATACAAGATCTATGCCACGATATTAGAAGAAAAGTTGAATAATAAACTGGGTATAAATGAGACTATTCCAGACGGGCAAGCCGGTTTCAGGAAGAGTAGAAGTACCATGGATAACGTATGTATTTTACACAATACTGTAAAAAAAGAAATAGCAAGAAAAACGGAAAAAGTATATGCGTTATTCCTAGACTTAAAAGCGGCATTTGACAGTGTGAATAAAAAAAACTGTGGCAGTGTATGAGAGAGAAAGGAATTAGCAAGTACTTAGTAAGAAGAATGGAAGTGTATGAGGAGACACCAAGCTAGGTGTGGGTTAACGGAACAATAAATGAAAAATTTTGGACAACAAAAATAGTAACACAGGGCTGTACATTGTGCCAAAAAACAAAAATTATGGTGTTCAGAAAGGGGTTAGAAAAAAAAGTAAAAGATTGGAAAGAGTATGGGCAAGTTATTACGGAAATAAAATAACAGCAAAAGCAAGCACGTTAAAAAAAGGCTCAAGAAGCAAATAAAGTAGAAGAACAAGTTTAAAAAAAAATTTGAGTGTAAAAGAATGAAAAGAATTATGTTTGATAGTTTACTTAAGAACATGATATTGTATGGTTCAAAAATATGGGGTTTTCATCAACAACAAAAAATAGAAGCAATACACGTAAAATATTGGAGATAGGTGCTAGGTTTAAACAGATAAACTCCAGCATATATTGTGCTGGAAAAAATCAAACAAGATAATTTTAGAGTAGAAGCAGGAAAAATATCAATGAAGTATGCAGAAAAAATTAAACAAAAACACGAATGTAAAATCTTACAAGAATGCATAAAAGAGCAATAAATGAAAATCAAAGAAAATTATTACAACAAAAATAGTTATGCTAGCTAAGAAGTTGAAAGAATTAAAAATACTGAAAGAGAAACATTAGACAAAACTATGAAAAAAAAATGAAATATACAAAAACAAGAAAAAAAAATACGAGTAAAAAAATCTAGGTACAACGCAAATTATAAAGATATTATAAAAAATGAACTGCCAATGTACCTAGAAAGCGATTGATATATAGTAAAGATGAAAAAAATATGATTGCAAAATTTAAATATGGTAATAAAGAGCAAGTAACAAAATTTTGGATCAAAGAGTGCAGAATACGCGGAGATACTAAAAAAACTATGAAACATATGTTACTAGGAGTAACGAAAAAAGAAAAAAAAAATTTAAAAAAAGAAAAACAGAATAAAGATAAAATGAATAATAGCAGTTAAAAAACAAGAAAAAAAGTAGATAGACAAACAAAAAACATTTTTTAATTGTGTTAATTTTCAGAAGATTTGGATTTATTGTTTTAGAAAATTATAAATATATTTTTAATGTAATTTTCAAGGCCAAAAGGCCAGAACTAAACGTATTATATATATATACACTTTTTTCCTGCTATTTGACTATATGATGTAAAATATATACGTTATTCATAGTACCTTTTTTTTCCTGAAACCAGTTTGTCTGTCTAGAATTATTTCATTCGTATTGTTATTTATATGTAGTTATTTGCTTGATTTTTTTACACTTTTATGTATCGAACATACCTTCTCTATACTGACTCGAAAACCCTTTTCTCTTCTATACTTTGTTTTTTAACTTATTCACTCTCTTAATCAATGTTTCATTTCGTATTCAACCCATACCTTGTGCTTTTTTAAAGTTTTTTTCCATATACTTTTTACATTGCTTTTTGTATGCTTTCGGTTTTTTAAATACATTTTTTTTTGCGTTATTATTGTTTCTTTAGCGCCTTTACATCTTCCTGCTTTTTAACTTTTTCTAAGTACATTTGCTTTTTTTATTTTTTTTTATTTTCTAATTTTTTGTTCAAATAGCTAGTGGTTTGATTTTACTCTTATTTTTACTTTAAATTTGTTTATTAAGAATTGCCTATTTGCCAGTATGTAAATAAATTCCCCCTTTTCATATCTAGTAAAGTTTTTTTCTTCTACAGTTCCTTTTTTGCTATTTTCGGTTTGAATCATTTGATTCTGGTTTTTATATTATTTCTCTTTTCATTTTTGCTTTAAAGTCAATATCTATCTTTTTTTCAGTTTTTTGTGATCTAACTTTTGCATAGTTCTTTTCAGATTTCTATTGTATACTGTTATCGTTTATAATTTTCTTCTCTCTTCAAAAAATTTGTTTCTTGTATTAATTCTTTGTCCATAACCTCATCTTAACTTATTCTTTTTTATACCGGTAGTTATGCTTTCTTTAACTTTTTTATAGTTGGTTGGCATTTCGAAAAGTTAAACGTCTCTACCAAGTTTTTATATTTTCCCAAAACTCATAACTTTTGTTGTCGTATTTATGATACTATTTACATCTTTGCTTTGCGTTCACTTTCTTTTGATATTTCTTGACCTTCATCACTTCAGTTGTATACTTTTTTATCATTCTAAAGTCAAATTGTTTTTAATGTATTAAGCCCATAACTCTGTTTCTGTTAATATTGTTTGTTTTTCTTTCTACATACTCAGTGCAGTAATTATTTTAGTACTATTTTTAAGTTTTTTTTATTTATTTTTTTCTATTGATTCTTTACCAGTCTAAACCTCTATTCCTTTTATTACAAACCTATTTCAATTGTTTTTCTATTTTTTTTCCAATTTTTCTTCAATTACTCTAATTTTATATTCTAGTTCTTTTTTCTTTACTTCCAATTTTCTTTTTTTTTTATCATCTGCTTTTTCATATTTTTTATTTCCATTTTTATTTTATCTTTGTTCTTTTTAATTTCCAGCATTATTTACTGCATTATTTCATAAATTTCTTCCATTTTTGTATTTTTGCCGAAATACAGTTTTTAGGGATTCTTAGTGCTTACTTTTCTTCTTTTTCCTCTAATAATCTATTTTTTTTTTTGCTTTTGTTGAAATACTTCAGGCTTTTGTTACGTCACCAAGTAAACCGATGTCAGTTTGTGAAAGTAGCAAGAAATTAAATAACAAAATAAATGTATGCTGTTTTAATTAAACATTTTTAGATAATAATTCAGAAGTTTCCGTTAGGATTTTAAGCAATCTTTCCGACCAACGAGTTGTGTTGGTCGGAAAGATTGCAATATTTTAAAATATTTAACATAAATTAAGTATACCATTTTAAAAAAAGATTACTAAAAACATTAAAAAAAAAAATTTGTTTTGTTTCTACAAATAAAAATTTAAATAATTCTTACAAACAAAAAAAAAATAAAAAAAATAAGTTATTTGCAAAAGGGTTTTTCAATCTCTAGCTACGCCACTGGCTAGAAATATTTTAAAATAAATGACAATAAAGTTTTAATAAGTATTACACAACATGGTGGAGGAGCCGGGGGAAAAGAACGGGCATTATTGAAATCATTTGTAAATTTATATTCAACTTTTTATTTTTGAGGTATTTAAAGTTGATGGCTAATCTTGGTTATTTGAAGATTGTGAATAATTGCTTATTTTAAAGCTATATAGTTTTATTAAATATTAGAGCAGTTACAAGTACGAAATACGTATACTATAGCACTTCAACATCGTATAACAACAATAACAACATCGTCAGAGTAACTAATTTTTCTAGTTTCTTACGGCCCAATATTGCAATATTTCTAATTTCGTAATAATTTTGTTCATGATAACTAGACACCGGATTATATGCAACTTAAAAACGCTAAAATATGCAATAAAAAAGCCCAAATAATGCATAAAAATAGCAAAAATATGCCAAAATATGCAACTATATGCAATATAATATAAACAAATATAGTTTAATCATTTTATTAAAAAAAAGAAAATATATAACAAATTTTTTTTTTTTTTTAATTTTTAATAAAGTTAAGTAGGTAAAATAACCTTAAAACACAAACTCGTAAAAAAGAAATGGATGCCAGCAAAACCTAAAATCGACATTCAAAAACTGAAAGAAAACCGAGAACAGTTTAAAGATATAATTAGAAAAGAACGCCAAGAGAAACTATCAGGAGACCTACGTAACATGAATGCCGTAATAACTAGCATCATCAAAAACACAAGTGAAGGGTTAGCAAAGAACACAAAACCAAGGGATAAAGGAATCTCTAACAACATTAAAGACCTTTTGAAAAATAGAAAGATACTAGCCAATAATGGGAAACAACACACACAAGAATTCACAGAACTCTCCAAAACAATAAGAAAAGCAATAAAACAGGACGGGATAAATAAGAAAGAAAACCAAATAAAGCAAATAATATTAAACAATAAAAATATGAGACCACTAAAACAAGTACTTGGTAAAGCCAAATTAATATCCACTCTCGACGAAGATGGTATCGAGATACGAGACAAAGTCCTGATTAACAAAAGAATTAAAAACTTCTATCAAGATCTATACGAATCAAAAGTGAAACCACCCATCAGCACACAGGAAAATCTCAAACGGAAAGTACTCAACGTAAGATCAGAGGACATAGAAGAAATTGACAAACATGAAATAGCCCAAGCTCTGAAAGAAGCCAAAAATAATAAAGCACCTGGCAGTGATGGCATTATGACCGAAATGCTAAGAGTAGGAGAGGAAGCGGTAGTAGACGCACTAAAAATCATATATAATAAATGCCTGCAAGAAGGAAATATACCTAACAAATGGAATCAAGCTACAACCATACTACTACACAAGAAAGAAGATAGACGAAACATAGCCAACTATTGGCCAATAAAATATTCGCTAAAATAATTAATAAAAGACTAACCAATAAACTCGAAGCTTATCAAACCAAAGAACAGGCAGGCTTCAGAAAAAGTTATAGCACATCAGACCACCTGCTGACAATAAGAACCGTCTTAGAAAAGGCCAATGAATACCAACTACCAGTGTACATAGCTTTCATAGACTACAAAAAGGCGTTCGACTCCATTGAATGGTGGGCATTCGAAGAGGCACTCCATAACAGCAGGATAGACCATAGATATATAACACTATTGCATAATATATACAAAGACGCAACTATGAAAATCAAACTAGAGGAGGATACAGAACCAATACCAATTAACAGAGGGGTAAGACAGGGAGACACTATCTCGCCGAAATTATTTATATCAGCTATGGAAGACATATTTAAAAAATTAAACTGGGAGAATAGAGGTATTAACATAAATGGACAAAGATTAAGTCACCTCAGATTCGCAGACGATATTGCAATATTCGCTGAAACAAGAGAAGACCTGAAGTTAAAGATCGAAGAAATAGAAACAAGATCGGCTGAAGTAGGACTGAAAATGAACACAGGAAAGACCAAAGTGATGACAAACCAAACAGAAGAACTGCAAATTGAAGTAGCAAATTTGGTCTTGGAACAGGTGGAGGAATATATATACTTAGGTCAAAACATCAGACCAAATAAGGACCAGCAAGAGATCGAAATTCAGAAAAGAATAAAACAAGGATGGAAAGCGTTCGGGCGCCTAAGCTTTGTACTGAGGAGTAAAAACATACCGCGACACTTAAAAACCAAAGTGTTTGATCAATGCGTATTACCAGTAATTACTTACGGAGCCCAAACCTGGTCCTTTACTAAAGGCAGCTTACGTAAATTATCAGTAGCACAGAGAGCAATGGAACGAAGAATGCTACACATTACCTTGCGAGACCACAAAAGAAATACGTGGATAAGACAGAGAACAAATGTGGCTGATCTAGCCGAAACAGTCCTTGAACTGAAGTGGAATTTCGCGGGGCATAATGCACGATACAAAGACCGTCGATGGAATAACATCATCCAGCAATAGAGACCCTGGATTGGCAAAAGACCACGGGGAAGACCGCAAACTAGGTGGAGTGACGATGTGAAAAGGATAGCTGGATTTGCCTGGATAAGAGTAGCACAGGACCGAAAAAGATGGACAGATATGAGGGAGGCCTACATCCGACAATGGATCGAAATGGGCTAATAGAAATAGATAGATAGAAGTAGGTAAAATGTGTCAAAATATAAAACTTCATATATACTTAGACAAAAAACGTAAGGTTAAATAACTCTATTTTGAATGGTTTTTTGAGTACCATAAAAGCAGGTACATGTATGTTTCAATTTTAAGTATACTTGTAATAAAAACCAATTTTAGTTTTTTAAAGGGCAATATATATATAGATATTTTAAATATAACATAGTAAATTGAAAAAAAAAAAAAATTATTTGTTTTATATTTAAAATGATTGTAATTGAATAGTTGGCAGTAAAAATATCTAATGTTTATTTTTGGGATATTTTTATGTAAATACGCATAATATATTAACTTAAAAAATTGTCAAAATATGCAAATGCATATGCAAATATGCTGGGGGGGGGGGTGCGTTGAGAAACTTGCTTATGTGTTTTTTTTTAGTTTCTATTACTTATTAGTAGTCCTTTGATCAATATATAAGAGTATAAAACCCATTAAAAAAAATTCTACATTTTTTTTTAGTTTTTTTGTCGTTTTTTAACTTAATCGCATTTTTTGTTTAAAAACCGCAATTTTAACTCAAAAGAATTAAATTTACTAATGCAATCAACCAGAAATTTTTCGTAGATTCCAAATCTGGCACCATTTCAAGTCTATACCTTGTCTATAAGCCGCAAAAGCCATAAAACCATGTTTTTGTTTTTAGTGGGCTGTGCAAAAAGGAGCATTTTTTAATTTTTTTTAACCGCCATAGTTGACGTATTTTGATGTAAATTAATTGAAAAATATAAATTTGTTCTGTGTATTTAGGTTTTAAACGTCTAAAACTCAAAAAATCTGCAAAGTAGGCCAATTCTTCAACATAAACTCTTACAAATGCACGTTTAGCCGCGCTCAGAGGAACAATACACTAAATATTATTAAAAATTTGAATTCTGGGGACAATTTTACATGGAAAATTGTCAGTGTTGTACTCATCGTCTATAGAAAAGTCCATCTAGAAAAAAATGTTTACAAAATTTTTAAGCAAAAAATGCGTTAAAAACTAATTATTTTTTTATATTTACAAAAAATATTATAAACACACTAGGGTGTGGTTTAAAACTTTTTTTAACAAACTTTAACAAGCGACAGGCAGATTTATATTTGAATTCCAAAAATAATAATATTTTTAAATTTTTGCGCCGATAGATCGAGTCTAAATTTGTGCCGCAGGCGCAAAAACTATCAAACAAAGAGTAAAATTACCAAAATCTAGTTCAAGCAACAAAAAATGTCTTTCTTAAACTTCTAAAAAAACTTAAAAAAATATAATCGAAATAATCTTTAAAAAAAAATTAAAAAAAAAAAAATTCAAGTAAATTTTGAACAAATTTTTTTTTCTAGATGGTTTTTTTTTGCCAGATAAGAACGACAATGACTTCTTTCTATGTAGAATTGTTTGCAAAACTAAATTTTTTAATAATATTTGGTGTATAGTTTCTCTGAAAACTGTTAAATGTGCGTTTGTGAAAGTTTGTGTTGAAAAATATTCTTATTTTTGCAGTTTTTTTGAGTTTTAGAATTAATTTACATCAAAGCACGTCAACTTTAGCGGTTAAAAAAAATTCAAAAAATGTTTCTTTTTGCCCAGCCCACTGAGAACAAAAACATGGTTTTATGGCTTTTGCGGCTTATAGACAGGGTATAAACTTGAAATGGCGCCACATTTGGGTTCTACGGAAAATTTCTGATTGATTTCATTAGTAAACTTATTTTTTTGAGTTAATATTGCGGTTTTTATACAAAATATGCAATAAAGTTAAAAAACGTCAAAAAAACTTAAAAAAATCGTAACTTTTTTTTTTATGAGTTTTATACTCTCATATACCGATCAAAGGACTACTAATAAGTTATAGAAACTAAAAAAAAAATACATAAGCAAGTTTCTCAATGCACCCCCCCCCCAGCTCTGGTCCGTTTGAAATGGAATTGCCCATATATAATATATAATAATACTGGACTAACACTTCGTCTCGTTTTATATCGTTTTTATTTTTGTTGGTGTATTGCTCATATTGTTAAACTTTTAATTATTGTCTCAGAATGTTAAGTCTTTTTTTTCTTTGTTAGCTAAATTGTAAATATTGCACCCATTTTTTATCTAATGCTTTTATGACAATGTCTATAATAACATCTTGAATTATATATAATTATAAAAAAAGTTTTCTGTAAAAAGCACAAATAATAAGCACAAGTAAAACTTTCTTCGGCAAACACAAGTTAATCAAAATAGAAATCAAAACAGTTTTTATTAAAAAAAAAACAGAACTACTATAAGAGTAAACAACCAGATATTCATAATAAAACCAAGAAACGCAAAATCAAATCAAACTTGGGTCTAAAGTACTTTGTTATCTTAAAGTATTTTTGAAACGTTTCTTATATATTATCTTAAACTTAGTCTTCTATAGATTTCCAAAGTCTTCTCAGTCAG
This sequence comes from Tachinus rufipes, assembly GCA_963932245.1. Taxonomy (NCBI): domain Eukaryota; kingdom Metazoa; phylum Arthropoda; class Insecta; order Coleoptera; family Staphylinidae; genus Tachinus; species Tachinus rufipes. The sequence continues at coordinate 62,331,176 of OZ010749.1, forward strand.
ATTTAATGACTCTTAAAAATATATAACATTTTTAAAGTCTGTTCAAACTTCTATTATAATTCTATGATTTTAAAAGTATTTGTCAAGATTTGCCAGTCATCTAAAGCTTTCTAGATTCTAAAATGTGTTTAATCTCCTAAGTTAAGATAAGTTTATCCATCTGCCTTACTGTAAAATGTATTTATTTATACAGTATATTTGTTTTTCTTCACGCATTTGAGTGTTTTTATAGTGTGTTTTCGATTGATGTTGAGACTCACCTTTATTGCCATATTTTTTGTAATTTTTTAGAATGTAGTTTTTCTGGCAATTTTAATTCTCTAGCTCTGGTGACAGGATTGATCAATTCTCTTCTTACATCAACTTCATTATGTTGTAACTTTGCACTCATTTCTTACATCGGTGTTTTTATTCTGTCTGTTTCTGTTTGTTTACCGTTCTAAAACTGTTTATTTTTGCAATTTTTAGCATTTTTTATGTTTTGTTGTTGTTGTGTGCTTGCCTTTCTGCTGCATAGGTTATTACTGGTCTCTCTATTGTTTTTTAATTTTTTATTATACTTGGCATTTGCTTTATTTTGCATAGCAGTAGTGAGTGGTCATTGTTAAAGTTTGCTAGTATTTCTGTTGGTTATAATGTAGTATAGTTGTTTGTGGTCCTAGTGTATTTGTACTTGAGATTGTATTGTTGATTCTCAGGCTATTTTGGGCACAAAAGTCATTGTCGTTTCTGATATTTTCATTAAACTGTTGGTTGATGCCATAGATTATGATCATTACCTATCAAGTCGCCCATTATAATTATGAATTGTGTCTATTTGGTTTTGGAGATGTCGGGGTTAGATACTAATTATATGCACGTGTTTTCCATTTAGTTTCAGTGTGGTCTTTAATATTCTTTTGTTTTCCTACACTTTTTTGCTTTTTAATATTTTTTCCCCGTTATGTATATGAGGATGTAGTTATTGGGTTGTTGGATGTCTTTTTCCTTTTTTTTTTGTTTTAATTATGTTTCATATGTCTATTTGTTTTTCTGAGATCTTTCTTATTACTTCTTGATCCTTGTTGTTTTAAGATATTTTGTTCCTTGTTCCCAGCTCTTATGTTGCTTTTCAATTATTTTTCTTGTTTCTTTTTTGTTGCCTTGTCGTTACCGTTCTACCTGTCCTGTTTCCAAAGCTTTGCTTGGTTCTGTGAGCGTTTCTTTTTCTTTTACTATTTTTGGAGGAGATTGGAAAAGAAAAATAGATTAGAAAAGATAATCAACGCCAGAATTAGAAAAGCAATGCATTTGGAAAAAACAATTACAGAAGATATAAGATCAAATCGCAAAAATTACAGCAAGGAATTTGGATCAAAGGTCATAGGAAGATATAGAGACGTGAATAGAGGGTACCGGAACGCTATAACCAATTCCAATTAGATAGAATAAAATAGATTGCTAATCTAGCCTGCCAACCCTCTTTTTTATCCGAGTTGTGGACCAAAAGCAAAGCCACAGATCTATTCGATCCATTATTAACTTTTTTTGATATATTAATAAATGATGTAAATCGTACACTTTGGTAGAAGCAATTTACATAAAATACATCATTTAATAAATTTAATTCGGTCATCTGATTTAATTAAAACCGACAAAATGCCGTGTCCTATCCGTTTAAGGATTTAATTTACTACATACTCCTTAAACATATATACAGTTCAACTAACTCGTAATAGATAGCGTAGCGTTATAGCCTCGTCCAATATATTGATAAATACAGAAAAAAACCTGCAATAGTGATTATTTAATAAATTTTAGCAATTATTAAAATAGAAATGATGCACCTTTTCATGGATGTAAGCAGGTTACTCACTATTTAATTTCAATATGTTTAAACATGGTAAATAGAACTGCTATAATGCGTATTTGTAAATTCCAGGAAAAATAAATTTCTTTCACAAAATCGTTTCTAGATCTTGTCCAAACCAGTAGTTTTCCTAACTGTAAAACAAACTTTGTTGATTTATTATCTATTTGCAATAAACGTGTTGTAAATAAATTGTAATATGTTTTTCTGCATGTTTATTAAATGTGCTAAAAATGGTTTTATCCAATCTTAAAAATAAGAATGTAATAGCAATTATAAACCCGGTATATTTAATAATAATAAATACTACGTCTTGAGATTAATAAAGTCATTATGATTATTATAGCCCCCATTTAACTAATCGTAAGTTAAGTATAATATAACTGAAATTACAATTAAACTTGCTGGTTAATAATTAGCTTGTAAAACGAGAATCCAGCAACTTTAATAGTAAATTCAGACCTTTGTTGTATGCAAATAAATGTATGGTGCCTCACGTATGCACATCACCAAACAGTCTCAAACTCCATGTGTGGCATCCGCAAATACTCTTAAGCAAGACATGTCGTGTCTGTTTGGAGTGTTGGTGCACATCGAACAGTCCCAACACTAAGTTCCAGCGCCTGTCCCATTATGCACGTAGCTCTTCAACGATTAGGAACTGGTTATCGGGTCGACCACTCCTCCGTGCCATAACACAATACAAGTACACACAATGATACGGCCCATATGTTCGAAAGATTCTGATCTCCTACGGGCTTGCCTAATAAAATTTGACCACTATGAATAATTACCGGTCGCGTTTCGTCCTCTCACCGGCTTGAAATAAAAAATATATTTATAAAAACGGGTCCTCAATGGCAAGGAATTTATTATTTACTTACCTGCAAGAGATTTTATGTTTAGTGGTATAAATAGTTTGCGATTATGAATGGGTTGATTTAAGTGTATAGGATTGAATTAAATAAACTGTAGTCATGCGCTTATTATAATATATAGGACTAGGCCATCATCGTCTATGATTATTGTATGGTAGGTAAGTAATATAATACATTACATATATTGAATGTTTAGGACCGTGACAAGGTAACGCCAGAGAGGCATCTTAAAAGTAAACATAAAAATTGATTTTAGAATACTGTAATTAATAAATTAGTTTTGTTAAAATATTTGTCTAAGAAATTCTGCTTAGATTGCCATCTGCGGTGATTCGGAATATTGAATTTAAGAAAAAAAGGTTAATTCGCTTAACGCAAATATAAGTATTTTTAATTTTAAGACATTTTTTGTTGTTTGTATTGCGGTACATTTATTAATTTATGTATTATGGTTAATATTTTATTTCTTTCTATAAATATAGGTCTATTTGTTGTGTAAATATTTTGTGTTAATATGCGATACAGGTTATAAGGTTTTTTTTATCGTGTTTCATTAACATATGCTAATTAAAGACTCTATTTACTGAATTGTTAGCCATAGTTACAATTTGTTACTATTAAACGTAAGAATTCACAAACAATGGCAGATTTTTTGCCGCTCGATACCCAAAAAGTTGATTATTTTTGATTTTGATTTTTTCAAAAACTGAAAGAAAATCAGCTGTCATTTTGATAAAATTATTTCGATCACGGAAGAACTTTTGCTTTGGTTGAGCATCTAACAAGTATAAATATAAAAGAAAATTTATAAAGCTTATATACGACAGTAAAACATAAAACGTACTAGAAGGTGGAAAATTGCATTGAAATGATTATGGTTAAAATGATTATGAATTACATACAATAATACAAAAAGCAGACAGATTAAGCAGGTAAAAAAAAGATCAATAAATGGCGGTTTTTACTTAAATGTAATTAAAACAAAGAACATTCCGCAAAAAAGAGGAGAGGATTAAATTATTTCAAATAAAGAAGATTTATACAAGTCGTTTTTATCATCAAGCAAGTTTATGGAAAGAAATTTCTTTCTGTTTGTCCTATCATTACATGTGGGACAACTTAACTCATACACTCCTGATATTAAAATTGTATCTGTACGGTCTTTAGCGTTGACTAAAATGTTTGATAACCAATTTTGACTTTTAAACGCTACTTGATGTTTCTAAAGTTGGTTTTGTACAAAGAAACCTATTGCTAGTGCTATTGGCAAATTGACGTGAAGAACGAGTGCAATAGCAGAAAACTTTTGTCTTCCTACTGCTTTTACCTTTTTCTAAACCTTACCGACCAGAGTGGTTAATAATATTGTCAAAACGTAATTTTTCCACCACTTGATTTTTCGTTCAAGAATTTTAGTTTTATCTCTTCTATTGCTACTTTCATTAACAAAATTGTGTTGTGCTTTTCTATATCTGCATTTTTTCACCATCCAAAATATAGATTTGTTAGACTAACTCAATGTTAATCTTTTTATAATGAAGAGCAATGTTTAAAATTACATGTGTTAAGAGAACATTTAAAGAGTCGCAGAAATTGACTATTTTCTGGGCAATTTTTTTATACGGAAAATTGTTTTTTTTTTTAGTTTTAGATTAAATTTTTGATTTTTGATCAAATTTCCGTGATAAATAGATTTTCTTTTTTTTTTAATTCTCAAGACTCAAATGACGCCTTTTAGCATAGGAATGTTTCCATACTTTGTACTGTACTACAAAATATAAAATCTTTCATCCTACATTAAAAACATCAGATCGGACAAATTGGCCAAACTTGTGACGATTATGAAACCTAGTCGACTCTACAGTAATCCAACGCAGACCTAGTAGCTTCTACATACACTAAACTTTATTCAAATCCACGATAGAGTGACAGTATGTAAAAAAAGACCTGTTCGGTCTACATTCCTGTAGCTGCATTAGAGAAATGCACGTGATCAACGCGTGTATTTGTGTATTTTGACTTTGCATAAACTATACTTCTGGATCTAATCGGACCACAATTAGGTGGTACATAGTTTACTTTTTTGCCACAATTTGGTATCTCAATAGCAACTATTCTACCAGCTGCAGTTTAAGTTGTCTGAAAACATATTTACTCACTGGATATTTACAGTTTTAAGAGTCAATAAATTAAACAGTAAAAGCCCAAAATTAGCTCGAAGAATCATACAAGCCACAAAATGACGTGGCGAGAACACAGAAGAAACAAATATAAAAAAACATACTAAAATTGATATGCTGAAATATAACATCATGGAACTATAGATACCAAGAAATCATACTGGTGATAAACCGATACTAAATCGGTATACGCTCCTTAGCAAAGACAAAAAAAAATCAACTCAAAATACTAAAATTACAACCAATTATACAACAAAAAAAACAAAATAAAACAAGTGCAGGCTGGTATAGGAATTTTCATACATAAAATCCAAATATTAAAAATACTGTATACATCAACGAAGACCATTCTATCAGGTTTTAGAGTTATTAAAGACTTCAAGGGTGTCAAACTACAAAATAAATAATACGCTTTTTCAAATTTTTTTGTTGAAAACAATTTAGTTTTTCAAGATGTCTTTCCTCTCCAACAAAATCTCAGTTACATATTCAAAGAGCCGCCGGTTGCCAACCTTTTTTTAACTTTAAACTAATTTTTTTGTACATAAAATTTTAGAAAAGAATATTAAATAATTTTATTTAAAACTATTCAACAGAACTCCCTACGGTTTAAGTCCCGGATTTGATTCTCCAGAAAACCGCAAATTATGCGAGAGTTACTGCCGCAACAATCTCTCTTGCTTCATTAAAACTTATAATATTATTACTACAATCTATTGAACTAACTAAGGTACTTAGGTGCCAAAAGCGTGGCATGTAAAGTCACTTTTATAAATAATAATTTGATTACTGTAAGTGGTATATTTATAAAAATTATTAAATTGTATTTTTATAAATAAAATAATGTTTTCCAAAAATTAACTCTCACGAATATAACATTAAGAAAAAACATAAATTTTGACTGACTAAGTAGCTAAGATTGTTGAGCCTTACCACAAAGTATAGAAAGTAAAAAGTAATAAGAGAGACTTTCAGAAACGGTTTTAGAAAAAAGTTTTGTCTTTTTTTTAATGCAGTCATAAATTATTAAAATATAAAAACCTTTTTTATAATATGTCAAAAATAGCTAAATCTGGTCATAAAATATAAAAACTGTTAGAAAAAAACAAAACTCAGTCATAAACTATTGAAAATGCAAAATTCTAATAATGAAATATTAAAAATAGCAAAATCCTGTCTTAAAACATCAAAATATTGTTAGATAGCACCAAAACCCGGCGATAAACTGTTGAAAAGTGTAAAAAATGTAATAAAACTACAAAAACAGCAAAATTCGGCTATAAAACATCAAAATATTGTTGAAATAGAAAAAATCCAGCCAAAAACCAACCCAAAATTCAAAAAAGACAAAATCTTTTATAAAATGTCAAAACTGACAAAATTTTGTCATAAAATATTGTAAGAAAGTACCAAAATCGGTCTATAAAAACAAAATCCCGTCATAATCTATAGAAAATAATAAAATTCTATTAATGAAATTTAAAAAATTGCAAAATACGGTTAAAACATCAAAATATTGTTAGATAGCACCAACACCTGGGAAAAAACTGTTGAAAAGTGAAAAAACTTTAACAAAATAGCAAAATCCGGCTAAAACTTCATACTTGGGCGACCTCTGACAAACGCAGCCTTCAGATTGCGGAGATCATGAATCTCATAGACTTATTGGGTCTGAATGTTATAGCCAAGCATAAGAAAAAGACCAGCGGCATTTCTTAGTGTCAGCTTTGCCAGAGGCACGGACACTAATCAGTGGCTTGCCCTAACAAATCAGCGTAATACCGCAAATTTCAAAGGATCCAAGGCATACCTAAAAGCAATTTACGCTTATGAAAAAGTTGTCAACTCCAGACCGGCAGCCAAGTCCGCGCCGGCCTAGATCCTGTTTTCATCTCCGCAAATACTGCAAACAAGTCGTTCGCAACGACTGTTGCTCTTCCAGCGCAACAAACAATATTAAACGAGAAACTGCCGCCATCTTAATGGAGATGGGTAGATCTCACATGAGATTCATGGCAAACATCTTGTCTATTTTTAACAATTAAAAATGGATAGAACACCCGACAATGTATTACTCCGCGTTTGCTTCTACATTACGGAAAAAAATGGGTAAAGTGGTAGAGTTCTTTTTCGATCAGAACCTCGACGTACTGCTGGTGTCAGAATCGATCCACAAACCTAATCAAGCACTGAGAATCTCAATTACTTTTACGTATTTGGGACCGCCAGTAATACCCACAATACTTGAAACAAATCATTGGATCACTCCAAAGTAGATACATCCGACTCTTTTTCAAAGCTAACTCGATAGTGGTGACTGTGCCAAGGCTCGACACAATCAAATTTTGCTTAGATTCGTCCGCAAAGCCGTATCAAAACTGCGGATTTTGATACAGTTTTTGCTAACCCACATACAATACAATTGCTGGGGACTTTAATTTGAATAGCTTAACAGCGTGAATCTAAAAAATTTACAAATCCTGGGTCCCACTCACTATAGCGCCGCGAGCCACCAAATGGACATTTTTGATGTTGCATTATTAAAGAACGTCAACTCGCAAGCTGCGGTAACAACAATCAACCGCCTGACCACAGTCTGAAATTATAAGATCTGGAAAGGAAGGAAAATTTGTCATCTGGCCCCAGTACAAACAATTGAAGAAAACAAAAAAACTTTGCAATTTTGACTCGGGAAACAAAGACGTTGTCCAAAAAAGAAACTCCGCCAAACATCAATGGCAATGGCATCGCAACCCCAGAGATTGCAAGATCTTAAATCGACTTCACAACAAAGTCAGAACGGCCACAAGAGAGCACAGAAAACCAATGTTGAAAAAATACACTAGAATCATTCTTGAAAATTGGATGTGAAAGGCCTAAGCACTCGCAGACATAACTCCAACGCACCGACTCATACACCGAGTACAAGGATCTGGAGTACATCGAAAGAATTCGCAGAAAAATCAGAAATTTTCTGAAAACCACTGACAATGACAACACTAGATAGCGTCAGACCTTCCGGAGACAAAGAAATTATTAAAAAAATTTAAATTTTGTTCTGCCCTAGTTCCGGATAAAATTTCAAACAAAGCTCTGAAATCGTTCTCGCATAAAGCAATAATGGCTCTTACCAATATTAAAAAAGCTATTCTATGAATAGGGTACTTTCAGACAGTTTGAAAAGGCTCTCATGTTAACAACATCGCTAAACCTGAGAAAGACATGGAGTTTTCCTAAAACTATCGGCCTATAAACCTACTACACACCTTAAGTAAGATCATAAGAATGGTGATCTTGGATATTTATCATAAACACACGGAATTGAACAACTTTCTCCCCTCCGACTAACAACCAACAACCAACCGCGTGATCTGGTAACAAAAATTGAAAATTACATTTCTACTTCACGGCAGACCACAGCTGAAGATCCTCAAAGCAAATTATATGCAAAAAATTAAAAAAATTGCGCAACTTTTATAATATAAATGCTTTTTCTGTGTAATTTTGGGATTTGCTAAGCAAATCTTTTGCGATATTTAGGTTTCTACGTAAATTTTGATCAACTTTATGTGATATTCTTGATCCACTAGCAAATTTAATCTATTTTTTTGATACAATCATTTTTTTCTGTTAGTTGTTTACTTAATATAATTTTAAGGTTTTCTAAACTATAAATAAGTTTTATGAGCCAAATTTTTGTGATAAACATGATTTCTGATTTTAAAAATAATTTTTCAACAATTTTTATGTTACAAATGTTTATTTTGTATATTTCTAATGTTTTCTAACTAAATTTTATGATATAAATAAGGTTTCTGTTTAAATTTTATGTTAAACGTGATTTCCAAAAAAAATATGCACAGAATAAGTTTACTATTCAATTTTGCTACTTTTGAAGCTCTTATGTTAAAAATTATTTAATAAATGCTTGTTCTTTGCATTTTTAAGGTTTTTGAAGTTAATTTTGATAAACTTTTTGTGATTTTTTGAGAAAATTTAATGCTAGAATTAAGTTTTCTGCGCAATTTTGTTATAAAAGTATATTCTGTGTAATTTTGAGTTTTTTTAAAACAAATTTTATACTATAATTGTTTTTTTTTACGAATTTAGATAAAGTTCAACGTGAGTTTTTAGCAAAGTTTATGCTAAAAGTAAGTTTTCTGTACGATTTTGATATTATAAATGTTTCTTCTCTGCGGTTTTGTAGTTTTTGAAGCAAATATTGTGCTAAAAATGAGTTTTTTGTGCAATGTTTATGTTTTTTTAGTAATTTTATAAGTTTTCGGTTTGATTTTCATGTTTTTTTCTGTGCATTTTTGAGGTTTTTAAAGAAAATTTTAAATTGTTAATAAATTTCTGCTCAATTTTTGAGTTATAAATGTTTTTTCGTGGATTTTTCAGGTTTTTGCAGCAAGTTTTATGATTTTAATGTTTTTTTGGGTTTATATTGATCAAAGTTATGTAGTAAACGCGATTTTTAGCTAATTTTATGCTAAAAATTAGTTTTCTGTGCAATGTTTATGTTATAAATATTTTTTCTGTTATATTGTGTGGTAAAAAAACGCAAATTGTATACTACAAATGGGTTTTAAGCGCAATTTTTATGTGCTTTTTCTGTGTAATTTTAAGGTTTTTTAAGAAAATTTTATACAATATTTTTATACTATGCAAACTTTGATAAATTTGAGTATTTTGCACGATTTTAATCTTATAAATGTTATTTCTATGCAATTTAAAAGTTCTAAGAGTAAATTTTGTGTTATAAATCAGTTTTACGCGCCAGTTTTGACAAGTTTTATGATAAAAACTAGTTTTGTTAGCAATGTTGTGTGGTAAACATCATTTTTCAGCAAATTTTACGCAAATAACAAGTTTTTTGCTCGTTTTTCAAGGAAATCTTATGCGATATTTAGATTTTCCACGCAATTTTTGATAAATTTCATATGATATAGGTGATTCACAACCGAATTTCAAGCAAGAAGTATTTTTTTGCACGATTTTAATAATAATTCAGTTTTTACAACCATTTTTATAGTAAACGTAAGTTTCTGGATAATTTTGTTGTCACTAATTTTTAATATTTCATAAATTTTATAATTTATGACAAAATTTTACACTTTTTAAACAGTTCATGATCGGATTTTGGTGCTTTTTAACAATATTTTGATGATTTATGGTCATAGTTTGCTATTATTTTTTGACGGGATTGTGATTCTATCTGAAAATCTTTTAATGTTTTATGACCGAATTTTGTTATTTATGACTTTTTATTATAAAATCTTTCACTTTTTATTAGTTAATGACTAAATTTTTGACGTAACATGAAAAGAATTTTGCACTTTTTAATAGTTTATAGCCAAATTAAATTATTTTTTAATAGTTTCTTAATATTTTACAATCTGATTTTGATATTTTTGAAATTTTATGAATTCATTTTTCAACAGTTTATAGCCGGATTTTGTTACATTCTAACAATATTTTCATGTTTCAAAGCCGGATTTGGTTGTTTTTGATATTTAATGAATAGAGTGTTACACTTTTAAACAGTTTATGGTCGGATTTTAATGCTTTTTAACCATATTTTATAGATATCTAAGACTTTATGAATAGAACTTTACATTTTTCAACAGTGTATGGTCGGACTTTGGTGCTTTCTGATAAAATTTTAAGACCAAATTTTGTTATTTTTAACATTTTATAAATAGAATTTTGCACTTTTTAATTGTTTTTGGCCGGATTTTAGTTTTTCTAAAAATATTTCAATACGTTACTACTGGATTTTGTTATTTATTACTTTTTATAAATAGAATGATGACGTTTTTTTTTCTAAAACCGTCTCAATAAAGGCGCATAGTTTAAATAGGTGGTGGTAATCTTAATTAATATTAAATTGACTCAAACAAATTAGTCACTCTTTCTTACCCCAGCAAAGACGGTTAAAACCTGAATTCTGCTTCAACTATTGACACTATAATCAGACCGGATTAACAGTTTAGCAGTAGATTAGACACAAATCTGGCCACGGATTTATATTCATGGTTTTAAAGTGTAATTGGCACTTTTAAAAGATGGATTTGATATCTAAATTAGCAGTTTGGAAAATCTTTACATTTTTAAAAGAAAATTGAACACGTTGGTAAAGGATTTTTTGTTTTAAAAGTTGAATTACAGTTTTAAATGCCAAATTTTAATTTGAAAACCAGCTTTGCTTTTTTAAAGGCCGGATTAACAGTAAAGATCGGATTTATAATTTGAAAACTAAATTAACAGTTTATCAGTAAAGTTTAACACGTTAATTACCGGGTTTATAATTTGAAGCCGGATTAACTGTTTGACAGATGAATTTAATACTTTGAAGAGCAAATGTACTCTTTCAAAAAACGCATTTATAGTTTTTTTGGCCGGATGTAAAATTTAAATCCAAATAGTTTGGCAGTACATTTTAATACGTTTGTTACCGGATTTTCTATAAGCCCTATTTACAGTTTTAATGATTGCTAATTTAGAAGCCGGAGTAAGAAATTGGCAGTGAGATTCATTACTTTGAATGGCAAATTTACATTTAAAAGATACAAATAGTTTTTATTTAATAATAAATTAGTGTATTCTCACTTTTTTTTAATAAATCGCTTATTGATAGCTAAATTTCCAGTTTTGAAAGTCAAACTTACAAAACGCTGGATTTATAACTTGGAAGCCAAATTATTACTTTGGCAATAATATTTAATACATTGGTGGCTGGAATTACATTTTTTAAGTGGATTTTGATCTTCAAAATAAAAGCAATCATATTTTGAACTATAGTTGGATGAGCTATCCAACAAAAAGAGTTTCTTAGAACAATGTTTTAATCTGTGAAAGAATATGAAGAAACGAAGAAGAAAACTTCTGATTACTTTTCTTGCAAGCACAAAAAACTGAAACGCCATTAATTGTACAACCTGAACACGATATTATTAAACCAAATAATTATTTAAAATTAACCGTATATTTCAGACAATGTCAATCTGAAAAGTACTGTGAAAAAGCCAATGTAATTCTTAAATCAGAAAAAGTAACATTTGAAAAAACTTATTTAGGTTTTATAGCAAAAGTGGATTCAAAATAAATGCGATCATATTTATACTTATACTCATATTAAAAACTGGATTGAGAGTTTACAGGCCGGATTTATAATTTAGAGGCAAAATTAACAGTTTAGCATCAAAAGTCGTTTTTACAATTTTAAAAACCAGTTTTAAAATCGGAATTTAACAAGTTGGATGCCAGATTTTCATTTTTAAAGACCGGATTTACAATTTAAAAAACGAAATAGTTTGACAGCCAAAATGAAACACTTTATTAATCGAATTTAAATTTTAAAGGCCGGATTTACAATTTTAATGCTAAATTAACAGTTTGATAACGTATCAATGTTAACTAAGTTTCAAATTTAAATGACGGATTTATACTTTACATTGTTACCAACATATGGGCGCAAAGCAAAGAAAATTGACGGAGGCGAACCGGAGGTAAAATTAACTTTAGTTTTTGGCGTCGGCTATCTCGATGCCGCCTTTTCTCTGATAAAGCTAAATTAGTGCTTTTATGATAGTTCTTTATTATATAAATTTAAAAAAAATGTTTCTTCAATCAATTTTAATTATTAGAACTTAACAAAAAAAAAGAGTATATTTGTTGTTATTTTGAATTAAAAAGAGTAAAGTGTATTCCAACTTCAAAAAAAGTATGTCTGGTCAGCTTGTGTTTGCTAACAATATAAACGGTCATCATATCAGGAGGGTTAGCAAAACTTTAGATAAAATCTTAATAATATAAGTTACACTTCATATTATTAGCAATCAAGACTTGTTAAAATGACAGTTCATTTTGTTAGTAAGCAATATATATCTTGCTTGGTTCTAGCATTTACATAGAGAATAACCCCCATTATTAGTATTTGCAAACTGATTTGTCATAATTATCCTTTGTATAGAATGATAAAAACTATATACATTAAGATTTAGCATTAAAAAAATTCATATTACTTAAATATATTTAGAATAAATTTATTTAATATTAATTAGTTTATAATACTTACAAACAAATAGCTGCAATTGGAAGAAAGTAGATAATTTTTAAGTAATGTTTTCATACTAAAAGACTGTTTATTTTTCAGTACACAAAGTGATGAGCGCCTTCTTCTATTACTGCTCTAGGTGGAAATGTAGCTAGTTGCGGGCCTGTAAATCATGTTTAAATTAAACTAAATGCGTGGACGGTACCGGCGCCACAAAAATATTAGAGGTGTGTCGCACCTGTTGCCCAAATACTCGCGCGTTAAATGCTATCTTATTTACAACTGAAAAAGAATTTGATTTGAATAAAGTCACTGATCTCTTAGTTTTATTATGAATATACTTGATATCTCCTTATTTGTGTCGAGTAGGCAGGTTTGAAATATAACTATTAGCATATTTTCATATAAATACGTTTGAATGAATAAAAATGATTAAAACAATTGTTATTGTGGTAGCAAGATGATTAAAAAAAATAGTGTGACAGAGAGAGTTAAGACCATTCACAAAAGCTCACCTTCCCACGCAGCCCAAATGACTTGTATCAAAGTGACGGTTTAGGAAACTTGCCTTAATGCAACTAGATAAAGGCTTGGTCAAGGTGGGGCACGCGCTAACAGGATCATGACGTCACTCGCGTGGCTGAAGAAGAATTGGATCCTAATAAGACGATCCGGGACCAAGCTGCAGACCACAACAGATAAGTGCGTTGACTCTGGGCGGAACATTAATAATAATAATAATAAAAGACAATTATATTTTATCAGCATTTTTTTTATAATTTATTTATCTTTCCTCTGGTCAAGTGAAATTTTAAGATGATTACATCCACATATGAATATATTACATCGACTTGAACAGCATATGCATAACAACTGAAAATTATATTTTTTGGACAACATGTACAAATAAATAGGGATGTCTGTGTGATAATAATTTACAATATTCATGTATTCAAATATCACATTCACATACAACAGCCTCATGAGTTGAATAATTTTTACATTTCGTTTTTTAGTCAAAAGGTAACATCTAATATTTTTTAGGATATAAAAATAGATAGTATAAAGTGCATCATGGAAGGGAATAGATTTAAACCGTGAGGGTCTCACGTGCAACAACAATTAGACAACAGCCGGATAGTCAACAATTCGTCCTTAGATCATTTTTTTTAAATACTATGTACATTATAACATTATTTACAATATATTAACATCCTAATATCCTGTAGGTATGCAATTAGGCCTATATGATATTTGATTGCTCGTTTTTAAAGTGGCAAGCGCCACTGATCTTAACATGTAATATATGGGTTTGTGAGCTCTTTCTTTATTATCCAATATTTCTGCCCGGTCGGTCGGTGACAACAACTACCAGTTGGTAACTATATCCTATGAAAAATAATATGGCCTCATACTTATACGTTTTAAATTTTCAAGACACTTCGATTAAGGCATTTTCTCCAGGACGCATCACCATTCAATTAACAATCAATCAATCAGGAACAAATAAAAACAAAAAAGTGCCCATATAATAATAACATGTGCGTAAATTACATCACATGACTTCATATTGACTATTCTGACACAATCGTTTCATAAATATAAATCTAATAAATTTGCCAACAATATAATATAAAAAAGAAAAAAACTAGTACGGAATGTATAAAATAGTTTCAAAATGTGTTATTTGGCAACAATTATTATTAATATTATTATCATTTAAAAAAAACAATATATTAATTAAAGCCTTTGTTAAAATTTTCTCTATTAGTGTTAAAAACTATTTGATTCTCATTTTTGGAGAGAATAATAAAATATAAGATATTATCAACAAATCAAAACACATTTTCTTTTTATATAAAAATAGGATTTGCTACTCTTCGCAATACAATCAATCAGTCAATCGAAGAACTGGCTCGTGTTTGCTTTGCGGGAAAATTAATAAAATTATTTCTTTTTACAACACACTTGTGATGCACAAGTTGAGTTAAATGAACGACACAAATGGCACACTTGAAGACAGGCACATGGGCCAGCGGAGATCAGGGGTTCAGGTCGCGAATTTTCAAAAAAAAAATTTACTCTATGCGCACATATATTAGCCGAGCGTTGTCGGTGCCGAGATCACAGTCGTCACGGATGAAAAGAACACATTCGCCGGGTGCCAGCTCGGCGGTGGGCAATTCTCACAGCGTAGTTGTCACCACTGGTAGTGACAAACCATCCTCACTTGTCACCGTATGTGTCGTGTGCATGTGATGCTGCTGGTGCGGATGCAAATGGTGATGGTGATGTTGTTGTTGCTGCTGCTGTTGAGGCTGTTGCTGATTTGCACTAGATTGTTGCGTTGTACTTAGTTTATTTTCCTTCTTCATGCGTTGCTTGAGGTGTACTTTAGCGTGTCGCTTCTTCTCATCACTGCGGGCAAACTTTCGGCCGCACACATCGCATGAGAATGGTTTTTCCCCAGTGTGTGTTCTAATATGTGTTGTTAAATGATCAGACCGCGAAAATGACCGCATGCAAATTCTACACTGAAATGGTTTTTGTCCCGTATGGATACGAATATGCCTTGTAAGCTCATCAGATCTTGAAAAGCGGCGATCACAATTTTCAACTGGACATGCATACGGCCTTTCATGCACCGGAGTTTTGCTAGGTCTATTCGGATATTTTCTCGGCTTAACTGGAACTAATTTTAATGGTATCGGTGATTGCTGATAGACTTGTGATAATATTTCATGTCCTTTACTCGTGGATGGGTTGTATTCGGCTAATGTGACACCGTAATTTGAGCCTGTTTGTTGATTAATGTCCCCCGAACAACCCGAACTGAACGGTTCTTGTTTTGGCACTAGGTTCGATGTACCCGGCACTATTAAAGCACTAGAGCCCTGCGGACTATAGTCCTGCGTGTCCCACTGATATTTAGCCGTACTGGCTACCAGAGGTTGTCCCACACGTGAATACACTAAATCTTGTTGCTGCATATCTAATTGCAATGTGGATGCCGATGAACAGCTTGTATACGATGGGGGTTGTTTAAGCGCAATATTGCTGCTGCATTCCATACTGAGCATAAGTTGATCTGTTTGCGATCTGTCATCGTAATGCGTGCCTGCTGGACTGGGGGTGGCTGAAGGATA
This sequence comes from Tachinus rufipes, assembly GCA_963932245.1. Taxonomy (NCBI): domain Eukaryota; kingdom Metazoa; phylum Arthropoda; class Insecta; order Coleoptera; family Staphylinidae; genus Tachinus; species Tachinus rufipes. The sequence continues at coordinate 62,347,288 of OZ010749.1, forward strand.
TTGCTGTTGTGGCGATTGCGAGTTTCCCGATTGTCCCAGTAATCCAAACATTGCAGGGTAAAGCGGTTTATCCCCTGTTGATATAAGCCAGGGATTGACCGCAGATGGTGAATGCATACCCTGATTCGCTAAACCCAAAGGACTTCCCGCGGAGTGCATCTGTATATTACCAGACAAACTCGGACTCGCCGCCGATGTATAAATATTTCTATGTTGCATTTTCGCCGACACATTGTTTACAGAATGTGTCGGGTACATGCTGAGGGTACTGTTATTGGTGGCGTCTTCCTCGTGGACACTTGGACTTATAGCGCTTTCCTGCGGCGTGCTTCGCTCGCCCAGGTGGCTGTTACTTGGAGAGTGTCGTGGGCTGCCAGATTGCTCCAGGGATAATTCTTCTGGATCTAATGAACCTGGAAATAAAAACAATCATTAATGTTTGTGATTAAACAGCACGTATTGCAGCAGCACCTGGTCATATGCTGATGCATAATTAAATTAATTAAACTTGCAAAAATATTTAATAAATTCATCTTGAGAGGGACAATGTGTAAATTGTTGTCTTTTTCAGTATATTCAGGCGTCGTTTCATTCATTCAGATATAACTTTGAATGGGTATAATATTGATCCGGGTTCGCGTTTCAGTCAGGATTGGCGTCGCTCGAGGTCCTGCTAAAAGTGGCGCCATTCGTAGACGCGCACAAACTTGTTGATGGTTATTTTTGAAATGAAGGAGGATTGTCTTGGTGTTTGCCGGCATTTGTGCTGTGCAATATTTTTCACGGTGTGTATGTTACATACATATACACAATCGATTCGATATAGACATAACACAGTGACGCAAGTGGCTATTATTATCGTGCATGTATATACGTGCTGTGACCGCGGAACCGATGTTAGGCTACGGCACCGCCGCCGTCTCAAAATACTATAAATAAATCTTAACTTTACACCTGTTGGTTTTAAATTTTCTGTAATTTTATAATATTTTTGTGAGTACTCACCTGTGATAGGTGGAGGTTCGACAACTGTGGATGGAAAGAATGATGGGATGTCTCCGGATGTGGTGACGGGGGTGTTCAAATCACCAGGTTGCGGCTCCGAGGGGGCCGTTTCTTCGATTACCGAACAGGTTGCCGCAGGTACCGGACTGCCGCCGCTTTCAATGCTGGAGCCGGTGCCTTTGTAAAGACACGTGTCGAAGCTGAGCACGTTGAAGTGGTGAGCTGCGGCAGCAGCCGCCGTCTCAGTGAGCAAGAAGGTGGAAGCGTGATGATGATGGTGGTGCTGAGAGGGCAGCGTGTCCAAGCCGTCCATGATCATGGTGGCCGACGGGTTTGGAATACTCGCCGCAGGGCCGCCTATCACAGAACAAGCAGGACTTGTAGCGCCTGTTCGCACTACACTTGCAAACTTGTCACCGCTCGTCGCGATGCTGCGAGGGTGACAGGACGCGTAGGTAGTTTGGGTAAATAAACAAGCACCCACAGGATTTATATTTTCTCGTAGGGAGAGCGCGCGCGGTCAAGGATAACCCGGTCCAGACTGTTTACTGGCACTACCTCCTCGTTTCAAAGCTGCTCGGAAACTGGTCGCGACGCGAGCGCAACTTTACTTTTATGAATGGAGCATCTGTTCCATATTTGGAATCGCAATCAACGCTTTCGACCAATCAAACCAAGAGGCCGCGACTCCCCTCCACGAAGATCCCCACCAAGTGAAAACGTAACGTGACGTCGCGTCGACGTAACTCGACGCTCGGATATAAGTATTTAGTCTTGCAGGTCGATTTCAGCGAGCTTGATATTGAAATTTCAGGAACACAACTTTCATTTAATCAATTACCAATTAATGAAATATAAATAACTAACCGATTAAAATTAATCAATTGTTTTATAATAATTATTCTAATTTAATAATACACACAACATAAATTTAATTAGTAACAAACTTGGTGTGTTGATCCACACAATTTCGATTTTATTCGCATTAAATTATTATAAACATCTAGCAATAGCTGTTAAACATTTCCGCTTTTAATTGTCACAATTTCTTATTATAAGTTAAGTGATTTCAAACATTTCATGACACAACATGGATAATATTTACTGCGCCATATTTACTGAAAATTATTATGAATTTCATTTTTAGTTAAAAAATAACAATTTATTAATCCGCATTTCTTAAAGTAATTGGTATTTATTAACTTTGAGAACACACAAAGAAATAATTAATTTGAAAAACAATTTAATAACATTTAATTAATTTGAAATGAAATTATTTTTCAAATTATTTTCTTTGTTTGTTAATAAATTCTTATAAGATTACTTCAAGAAATGCAATGCAGACTTATTAACAATGCATCATAATTAATCTTATATTACTTTTGTAACTGAAAATATCACCAAACTCTTCTATTGTCTCTTAATCCAATCAAATATGTTATAAATAAATGAAATAATTCCAATCGATTTTTAAAAGCTCTCAATGCTAAATAAAATAATTAAACGGCATTCATAAAATGTACCACAATTCCAACAATCAATTTAGTTATAGACAATAATGATGACATTTGCGATTTATATTATTTTATATAAATTAGTAAAAAATAACTTTTCAACAAACTAAATTCTTTTTAAAAGTTGTTGACATTTAAATTCATTTTTTTAGAAAATTTCTCAAAACAAAAAATTTAGTGGAAAAAAAATAGTTAAAAAAATTGGGGATATCGTTTTTAATAAAGATTAGTATTTACTATAAAAAATTCAATTTTTTACAAATAAGCTAATAATTTAAAAATAAAATAAAATATCTATAATTTATAATTGTCCCTTAAAAGTAACCCATGTATAGCAATTATGTGTTGTATTTTACCCTAGGACAAGCAAACCCAGTTTTTTTTTAATTTTGCGATCAAAAGTACTATGTTTCAGAAGTATCATGTTCAAATTTCAAATCTCCAGGTGTAGCGAAATCAAAAATATCGAATTTTCAATAAAATGGTATTTTTCCTATTTTACGTGTTCTACGGATTTTTGACTATCTTTTGCTTATTTACAGCACAAAAACTGAAAAAAGACAAAATATTCCTAAAAAATTAAAATGGCCGCCATTTACACTGTATTGCACCTAGAAATCTAAAATTAAAAAAATTTGGTACCCCAAACACGTGTACAAAATTTGTGCGAAATCAGAGATGTCGATGTGGGGACGTTTGTCCGAACTATCGTAGAATTACCGTAGAGGCCTTTCTGTTAGTCAAAAACACACAATATTTTTAAAAGTTTCTTTCACCACCTGTAGCTTTTTTATGTAGCTTATGGCTCGACCACATACACTTTTTTGCATTAATCCTGAAGATAAGAGTGAGACAAAAGAAATAGGTTAATTCTGTGTTTTATAAACAAAACTTTGAAAATTTTCCTTTATTGAAAAAAAAAAACAAATATTTTTAATTTTAAATTTTCATTGAGTTGCTCTACTAAAGCAGAACTCCGGGGTGGCTCCTTAGTTTTCCTTTAGTGATCGATCAAATGTGTTTATAAAATTTGGAAAGAATTTATTGATTTAATTTCGTTCATGTTTTAATATTTTCGTTCAATAAAAAATCTTTATAGTTTTTTTAGTTTTAATTTTTTTGTGAAGCGGTTAGACGCAATTTTTCTAACTAACCCAAGTAGTGGAATATTGAGAGATAAAATATTTTTGTATCAAATTTATCGAATATTTGAAACATTTAAAAATGTATTCTACAAATCTTCTTACATATCAACCAAAAGAACTATTTTCTGGTTGATTCAAACTGTGCCAACTTTCCAAATCTTTTCTCCATGTAAATTAATGGGTTTTATTTAAAGAATTACAGATATTATAAGGTACAACTACTTGGTGTGATGAGATCGCATCCCAAAAAAAATTTAAAATTTGAACAGTTAAATGCAAACAAAAAGTTTTCTTGTTGTCATCTTAAAGCACAATACGGATTTTGTGTAAAGCGTGGCTAATTTCTATCTTAATTTTTTTAGAGAGTAAGAAAAAAAAATGTTTTTTGACAGAGGTCACATATTTTAGTATAAAGCACTAGTGCATAGCAATTTTAAATCATTTTAAGAAAAGTAAAAGTTAAACGGATTTGACCTTGATATATCTAATATATTTTAGTTTCTTCTTCTTCTTATAGTGCCATGCTTGCTACGAGTTTCTTCTTGTTCCACTCTTATTGGAAATGGGAAATTATTAATGCTATCTTCATTCTGTTCATTGTTGTTCTAAATAGTTCGGTTGTACTGCATCCTTACCATTTGCGCAAATTTCCGAGCAACAAAGTTTTGCGCCTTCCTAAACTTTGTTTCCCTTTTATTTTTCCACTCATAATGATTTGAAGATATGTGTATTTTGGTCCCACCAGCTACTTGTCCAAAGTGTCTAGAAAGTACTTTACATCTTCAATACTCATCGGTATCACCACCTATCAAAAGCCTGTATCTTATTCATGTAAGCTTGTTTTAGTGTCCAACTTTCCATATCGTATAATAAAATCAAAAAAAACATAGCAAGAAAACAACCTTACTCTAAACTTTAAGGTGAGATCTCTGTTATTGAAGATTGTATTTATTTAACAAAAGTCATTTCTTGTCTGTATTGCTACTTATCCAAGTACAGAAGTATTTATAAGTGTCTACTCTTTCAATATTGGTGTTAGAAATTGTCAGGCTATTAACGATATTGAGATCGCCATAAATTTTGTTTTTTATAGATTCATTTTTATACCCCATTTATTTCATACTGTATTGGTAGGTTCCACAAATCGTTAGGGGTTTTCTATGTTAGTGGTCAAAATAACTGTACCGTCGGCATAGCTTTGTTGTTTAGTATTTTGCCATTTATGACTACTCCTGCTCCTTCTTGTGGGGTTTTTGTAAAGATTTCCTTGCAGTATAAGTTGCTGATTTCGTTACCCACTCTGATGTTTGCTGTTTGGTTATTGGACAGATTTTAAGTTTTGTAAATGTCTAGTGTAATTAAATACTAAATGACCAACCATTCGTCTCATTACGTGTATCAACTGTGTTTATGAGCACAAAATTATTTAATCAAATTTATCCTTCACAATCATGAAACGCGGTTAGCATACTGACAAGGTTGGTAGAACCGAAACAATTGTCAGTGCTCGACTGTTATGATGGTTGGGTTTGAATAAACTATTTGTTTATTTCATAATTAACCTATTTCATCAAATAAAATAAAATATACAGTCTCCTTTACATAAAAAAGCCGTCTTCTACTATTAGCCCAAGACATATAATTACAAAAACTGCTTTGATAGTATCGATACTCTTATCGTGCACCAACATAAGCGGACCCTTGCGATTTTAAAATGTTTCATGTCTGGAAACACCGGTTTTCAAATATAATTTGCCACACTAAACACGAGTTTATTCCGTCTGGAAATAAAACGGGATTTGTTCTATTATTCCCAACGGGTAAATTCCGAATAGGTTTCTCCATTGTTCGTTCGTATGTATTTCAATGATGAGCAACAATCTGGTTTTCAGAACTAAAAGTAAACAACAACAAAATCACAACATATTTTTTCTTAACCAGAAAAACTGACCTCCAAATAGGGGACTGTAGCAGTCAAGTACGCTAACCACTACTTCATCTAGGCGGTGATGCAATTTGTAATATTAGGTAATATTTTAGAACATTAGCACAATTACTTTTGCTATTACAACTATCAGCAAAATTTTGTTCTGAACAAATTACAAACAGATTAAAAAAAAAGTGAATTCAAAAAATATTTTTTAAACTATTTAAATTAATATGAAAATAGATGGAAGATTTGCCAAAAATGTATACTTTTAAGGTTTGCCGAAAATGTATTTCAACTTTTAATTTTTGACCTTTGACCTTTGACCTTTATAAGTCTCAAATTGGAGGTATTGTATCAATTATTATTGGGATCACTAAGTTTTATAAAATTAAACTTTTTTAGCAGATTTACGTTACGTGCCCTTTGGACACTAAGACGGACAAGTGACAGCAAAACAAGCAAACTGTACAGTAAACCAAGTAAAAGTAACTGGAATGGAGTAACCGCCGCTGAGATTACAGACACCACCTGCGTGACAGAGGACCCAAAAACAACGCAAACATTTAAATCAATTTTTTGCTACTTTTGGGATTTTTTTTTCCACTTTTGTGTTTATAAAAATCATGTCTTAAAATGTACGTTCACTAAGAATATTAAAATGATGAGTGTTTTGTTTCCTTTCCTTTCTTTTCAGATATTTTTTTTAAATATTTTATTATTTTTCTCGCATGCATATATATATTTTTTTTCTTAATGTTCCATAAGTTTGGACAGTACAGATCAAAATCAACAACAATCTTGCAAGAAATAAAATCAACAACAAAAAAATCTAAAGAATCAAATCAACGCATTAGGAAAAATCTCCAAGAACATGGAACGGAACTTCTATAAAGAACAGAAAAAAGGTGGAATACGTGTATGCTCAGAAATAAAACAAAACCAATAAACAAATAAATACAAACAAAAGAACACAATCAAGGATTGGGAAAAAATCTTTTGTGATAGCTGAACGGAAAAGCTGTCAGTAACACCAAAAACATCAAAAACCAAACAGATAACAACACACACCCAACGTGGACCAAAAAAATTAAACAATTAAAAACTGAAAATTAGTTAGTTAATTCATTTATTTAATGTCGGCCTATTTCTGCTGCCAAGGATAATCACTAACGCCAGAGATTAAGACTACATCTGGAAACTTTGCTGCAAACTCAAGATTATTGGGTTCTTTAACGTGCACGCAACATCGAGGCAGTCCACAAAATAAGACGTATTCGTCGCAACACATTTTTTCTTAACCAGAAAAACTGACCCTCCAGGTAAGAGACACAAACCCGAGACCCTAGCAGTAGAGTACGCTAACTACTACATCACCTGGGCGGTTGCAAACTAAAGAACCAAAAGTCGCTGGGGAAGGATGAGATAAATAAAATAATCAAATACGGAAGTAAAATGCTGCTAGTCCAGATCTATATCTTACAGTACAGTATATATTGTAATTAGTGCTACTACCTGGGGAGTGATAATCAAGCGAACCGCCTCAATAGATAAAAGGTGGGGTTTTTAGTCAGTAAAAACCTGATACTCTGACATACTTAAAAACATATATAAAAATGCAACAATGCATGTAAAGATTGACAACGGACACCCAAGAAAACACCATGTCTCCAAAACTATTCACCGCAAGTTTAGAAGACGTCTTTTTAAGTACTCAAATGGGACTCAAATAAAATAAAGACAGATCACGACATTGTCTTAATATCAAGCGACCCAAAAAAACTAATAGAGATGCTGTAATAGCTAAACTAAATATCTAAAAAAAATTAAGTAAAAAAGGACAACAAATTCAAAAACAATACTAGACAATGAAACCATCAAATGCATAGATTTACCTTAGACGGGCACATGCTTAAGTTAAGAAAAACAAATTAAACAGCAGAAGAACAAACGCAGAAGCTTAACTTTGGTAAACTGCAACACATTCTGGAAAACAACAACATCCTACCGGTGGTTACTGCCCATCAGTCTTACCAAAAAGAATATAAATAGCATGCAAATAACACAAAACCGCAATAGATAAGCAGTCAGAGTCACGCACTAGCAACCAAGAGGAACAATGAGGAGCAGAAGCCGGCCACAAAGGAGATGGCTGAACAATATTAAGTCAACTGAAGGGAAGGGATTAGTTCTACAAAACTCAAAATCGGTAAACATGAAAGATATATAGAGAAACCTACGTCCAGGAATGTACTAAAAAGAAATTGTTACTGGTTACTGATGGTACGAGGGGCACTGCCAAAGTTCGCGGAATAAAGTACTGCCTGTATTGCGTTCTGCGATTGTCATATTCGTAAAATTTTACGTTTTTTACCTATAATTCAGTTGACAGTTCGATTTCAAACTGCTCGGTTTCGTTTCAACAAAATTTAATAAGGGCCAATATTACAATAGTGGTTTAAACTGCAAGTTTACTAACTGCTAGTTAAAATTTAAATCGCTAGTTAGTGGGAACGCGTATTACAATTGTCCCTATATTTTATGTCAACAAAATATTTAAAATCTTAACCTATAAATTGACGTGTCAAAAAATTTACATTAAAATTTAATTTAATAAATATATTGAATATCTAACAACAAAAAAATTGCAAATTTATAAATATGGATAGCTCCTTATAAACAATAGTAAGTTTTTAGTAATCACTATTAATATAATACACTCATTTCTTATAAGTAATAACTGTCATAACTCACATAATTTAAGGTTATTTAAACTGCTAGTTAAAACGTTAATTGCCCATTTCCGCCAGTTAGCTATCCAAATGTTTTAATCCACAGTTAACATTAATCCACGTATGTGTGAGTTAAACCACTATTGTAATTTCGGCCCTAAGAGTAATAAATGTGTGAAAAATGGAAACTTTGAATCGTGACTTCCGAGTGATGTTTTTTTATGATTTTCGATACGGTTTAACATAGCAGCAATGTGTGAAAAAACTTAGTTCATTATTTAAGAATAAAGCTCTATCCAAAACTATGGTTTACAAATGGACCAACGTTTGATGACGATCTTCGAGAAGATCGTCCATGCGCCTATGTCGCAAAAAATATTGATGCTGTGCGTGAAATGATTTTGTCAGATCGGCATGTGCATCCTTAGGCATTGCAGCAAAACAAATACATACGATTTTGCACGATCATTTGCATGTCAGGAAGCTTTGCAGTCGTTGGATCCCACACAATTTGAAAGAAGAAAAAAAACAGGCACGTGTCAAGTGGTGCAAGAAAATGTTAAAGAAATTCGAAGAGGGTCGTTCAAATTCAGTATATAACATCATAACAGGTGACAAACCTTGGATATATTCATATGAGCCTGAAATTAAACAGCAATCAACTGTATGAGTGTTTCAAAATAAACCTAAACCCACAAATGTGGTGTGTTGCAACTGTTGCATTAGAAGATCGAAGGACAGTTAATGCTGACTGGTATACTTCAATTTGCCGGAAGTTATCGATGAAATCAGAAAGAACAACATAAACCGGCAAATCATTGTTCATCATGACAATGCATGTGCTTACACAGCACGACGGACTGTAGAATTTTTGACCAGTAACAACATCCATTTAATGACTCTTTGCTCATATTCGCCTGATTTATCGCCCAATGACTTTTTTCTATTTTGACATATCAAAAATAAAATGCGTGGCAAGCGTTTTTCATCGCCTGAAGAAGCCGTTGAAGCATTTAAATCACTTGTTTTGGAGGTACCTCGCTCAGAGTGGCAAAATTATTTTGAAGATTGGTTTCATCGGATGCAAAAGTGTATAGATTTTAAAGGAGAATATTTTGAGAAGCAATAAAGCGATTTACATAACGTAATTTGTATTTTGCTTTACATTTTCCGCAAACTTTGGCAGTGTCCCTTGTATAGTCTGCTTCTAGCAATGACGGTCAATCTACCTGCATCACACCAATACCTAACTATGATGCCTACAAAGCAGTGTTACTATTGCTAAATTTTCCTAAAAAAGATTCCTCACAGATCTCTCAAGACAACTGCGTGTATCGGAACATTGTCGGCATCTCATGACTGCTAATCCTCTTCAAGTTACGCCACTGGTAAGCTCAACTTCAGTAATAATATAAAAACAATCATTTAAAGATATTTACAATTTGTCCATTTAAAACAAATAAACTTGTCTTTATTAAAAAAAAATTACAGCTACTATTTTACCTCAAACATAGTAATTAACCATATATATTCAGTTACTAAGCAAAAACGAGCCACAAATGCAGAAAAGAATTATTTAGGTGCAAACAGATTCACAAAATTGTGTCGGTCATAAAAAAAGATTAGATAGAAATATTATTTAAAAAAAAATAACTTTCATGTTAAAAAAATCAATATTCAGTAACAAAATATCATCCACTAAAAGTTTTAGTTATTTATTTGTAAATATTTATAGTAGTAAACTTAGACCCACACATCTGCACCGCACACTAGCCTTCATTAAGTTACGCCACTGATAAGTGATAATAAAAATCATTTAAAGATTTCAAACTAAAAACATAATATTCACAATTCGTTCAAATTTTTTTATCTTAAAATAAAATAATAATATTAAAATGTTTCTAAATTAATATTGAATATACTACGACTTATTTCAAGAATAATAATAAAATTTATAGCTACTAAACAGTAAAGCAAGTAATAAATTAAAATTTGATTACACCAAGTTTTCTTAGCAGACTAAGCGGACGTCGAAATTGCGTATTTCAGAGCCACGTCACCACTGGTTTAATAGTTTTTTTTAAATACTTTATTTAATTATTTAATCAGATTTGAAACAATAGGATAGTCGGAAACGGAGGGATTTTCCCGGAAATGCGATACCAGGAGAACAAGCAGCATCTGAGGGTTGGTTTATACTGGTGGGGATAAAACATATCGACCGGGAAAGTCGGGGAAATTCTAGGAAGTGGTAGGGCGAAACCATGAATGAATTTGCGTCACAATGGAAAATTTTTAACCCCATTCCTCATATAATTAATGGTAGTTCTACTGGGAAATCGTACGCGTTAATGAATAATAAAACTGCACCGAATATCGAATTTTATTTCCGTCCTTATTACATGTAGAGTATGTCAATAGATTAGCAATTTCTTTAAATATAGAATTGTGTGTATTGAGTGCAGCGGCGTTACATAACAGGGCGGACGTCACTAGTTTTTGTTCAGACGGTGGTTCACGGATTTGACTCACGACGCCTAATCAGATGCCAGCTGATGTGTAGATGTATTTTCAGCAGTGATTCTGCGACTCGTTGTTATTTTTAATGAGTGGCAACAGCTGTTTTTCGAAAATAGTACAGCGTACATGTTTAATATTTTGCTACACGATGCGCGTTCCATATTTACAACTGGCTCTCTAGTGGAATTACATCTACAACTTATTTGATCACCTCTGCTATCTGCACACTGTTGTTTATTTCGTTCCATTTCAATTGAATAAATAAATTGTTATTGTCCAGAATTTATCGCATGCATTGTTTTATTAAAATTGTTGATTATTTTGCAGATTCAATTAATTTGATAAAGACGTTCTACATTTTGCTACAATCATATTTTTTTATTGCTTTAAGTTATATTATTTCCTTGTGATATATATAGAACTAGTAAAATTACTATGATATTGTTTAAATAAATTTGTTTTAATAATTAAGAAACTACTAAAAAGTTGTATAATGCAATAAACAAGCTCTCAACAATGTTGGGGTTAATTTATTATAATCAAACAGCGATGTGTTCATTATAAATTTATTAAGAGTTCAATTATAAATGCAAATTCATCATTAATCCCAGTGCATCGTGCAATTGATGAGCTTTTGTGGAAACTGAAATACTATTATTAGCTGAATGATAAAGATTACATACATTAATCCCTAATTAAATATTTTCGTCACTTAAAAATTCTTTTAATCTTGTTGAATCGAGTTCTCAAAATAATCCCAAAATATTAATGTATTAGCTGTACACACGGAGGCAATAAATTAAAGTAGATTTCAAAATGATATCTGCTAAAAACTTTTCGTAATGTCACCGGATATACATTTATTCATGATGAGCATCAGCTGTTTGGTCAATATGCTAGTTATTGGGTGTTAAAAATTTGCTTATTAATATGTTACACGGATATGCATTTTAACAAGAACATTATGTTAATGTAAAAATCTATTAATAAACATTGAGATTTTTTTTAAATTAAATCAATAATTCTTCTCTTCATATAAATGCAGACTTTAAAATGCATGATTAATAATACATTTGAACACTCTCTTGTAAAGAACTAATTTTATTGATTATCATTTTGTAACGAATGCGTCGTTTTGATGCGCTTCATTGAAGCTATTAACAAGGATAGTGGAGTGTGACAAGTGACATGTCATGGTTAATTTCCTTTTATATTAATATTGAACCTGAAAAGATACAACTTCTTTTGTTTTAAAGTGGAATGTGTACTTTATAGGTTTAAAAATTTATTAAAACAATGTTGCCATTTTAAACTATTCAAAAATCTTCCAAACTCTCATAAGTGTTTTATTATTACAATTAGTACAAACTACAAACAGCAATCAAATCGTACAATTTTAAAAGTTTTAATTCTTGTATGTATTTACATACAAGAATCAAAACGCAGCAATTACAGATAATATCAAATTTATAAAGCAAAGAGAGAATTTTATTAGAAAGCAATAAAAAGTGATTCATACTGAGTTTCCACATGACACACATAAATATTTTCAAAGCATCAAGTTATAGTTAATGTTAAAAGTTTTTTTGTATCCTGTCATGGCCAAATACTCAATAAAACAGATTTTTACTAAAAGTCCTTTTTAGAGATAAGACCCATTTTCATGGCCAAGATCGAGCAATATCACTTCCTTAGTTTTCTTTTTTTGAAGTTATTTGAAGAGTAGAACTTACAGAAACAAACAAAACACTATTGCATAGCTGATATAGCCGATGTTATTGAAAATTATGACAAGCAGAATGTTATTTTTCATGTGTAATTGTAATAAATCGACCTAATATATACACATACAGAATTTGTAAAATGTTTATGTGTTTTCTTTAATAATAATTATAATCTTTATCTCAAGTTCAATGTAGCACTAATTTGTACAAACATTTTGTTCTAAATCTTTGTTGCTCGAGGTCTAGCTAACTCTCCTCAGTGTATAGTTGGTTTTAAACATGTTTTTTTCTTAACAATTTACCATTTAAATTCTGCATCATAACTATAATTTAAATACTTTAAAAAATGTTAATTGTGACGAGAATATAGTGAACGAAACCTAAGTTTTTAGGATTTAGAGAAGATAGATTGTATTTGCCTTTATCTGATTAAACTGAGAAACACAAACATGTTGATTTTACTGCAAAAAATAATTGCAAACAATGTGTAAATATCAAAATTGGTTACAAAATTGGAAAAAAATCCGAAATAAACTTGAAATTTTGATCTTGGTTTATAAAATGCGGTAGTTTCCATCAAGTGTTTTGGCCAACTTTTGAAAGATATTAAATTGCACAATAAGAAACAAGATTTTGAATTGTGTAAAAAAAGTGTAAATAAACACAGTTTATTCCGACTTGTGATACCTATTTCCAAACAATAAAGGTAAATGGTATGACTTGATAGACAAAATTAATGCGGTCACAATAACGCGTTTCAATGATATCTAAAAGGTCTTTCAATAAGACGCACAAAATTTTGTAAGTGTTATAAATTATTCAGTAGTGTATGGCAACATACCATGGAAAGTTATAACGTTAAACAAAATATGCAAATCATAAAATTTTATTATCAAAATCAGAGCTCCGCTCCGTTTAAAAAACGTTCCGCGCATTACGTGATTTTTATCCTTGCTAAAAAAATCACCTTTAGCAACGAGGCCCATTTTTGTATGAATGGATATGTGAACAAACAAAATTGTCGGATTTAGAGCAATACCAATCCAATTGGTGCGGATTTTGGTATAGCGAAATAATTGTAACATGTCCAAAACTAATCTGGCACTGCCATAATCGTCAATGGCAAGCTCTACAGATCGACGAGCAACTTCTTATAACTTAAATTGATAATATGGCTACCGACAACATGTCACAATGAACATTCTGTACAAGCAATTTGAAGATATAGTTCTTTCGCGCGGAAGGACGTGAACTGGCCACCAATATCGTGCAATTTAACTTCTTTCTTTAGGGTTATTTTAAATCGCAGGTCTATGAAATAAACTGCAAACAATTTATGCCCTCAAAGTCAACATAACAAAAACCATCCAGCAAATTTAAGCAAAGCAAAAAAAAAATGAGTGGTTAACTCAAACACACAAATTGTTTTATTTACATTTAAAAATTGAGCGTATTTTAAAATTGTTTTGAAAAAATCAACTTTGAAACGCATTGAATAGTGTTTTTAATTTAATTATTTATTTTAAAAATTTGTTTGTTTGCCGTATAACCAAAAAAAGTATTGACTTTGTCTAATTTAATTAGGTTTTTGACCAATATTTCAGTTCTAGATAGAATCATAATGTACTTAATTTTTTACCAAAAAGGTATATTCATTTTTTTATGTAGTATCAATCCCACAAGCTACAGACAAAATAGTTATGAGTCGTATTGCATTCTCAGCGTATAATATTTTTTTTCCTATATTACCACGCACTCTACTTGCTATGCTTAGTTGTCCAACTTTTTAACAATAATTTTCTTGCTGAATTTAAGAATAGCAGCAACACTTTCAGTTTAATCTGCGCACTTCCCTCCTTCCCCATACAATAATTAAAGTTTTATAATTTATTTTCACCAATCACTTCTTTTTTCATGTGCTCTGTCCGGTCTCCCTGATGTTGGCAATCACTTTGTGCCAACCTAAAAAGTTGTCTTGCGTTTTAGATCACTGATACAATTAATTTTAGAAATAAAATGCACTTTGTTGATGATGAATTTTTGATTCACTCATTAATCAAAATAAAAATCGGTTCAAATTTCTATTAAGTGAGAAACTGCAGTATTTTATTTCTTCATACATTCAGTGGATTTGACACAACTTATGAATTCTTTAGACTAACTACAAAATATTGTAAAATGTTTTTTAAATTTCAATTTTATCGGTATAGCAAGCCAAAAAGCCTTATACGGAACAGAACCCAATGAGCTTTCTTTAAATAAATTCATGTATATATATATATATATATATATATATATATATATATATATATATATATTGTCAAGTCAGTAGCAAACTGTTTATGCAACCTTGCATTGATACCTCATTCTACCAAATTCAGCAATCGTGCAAATTACAGGTTACCCAAATTTTTAGAATTATAAGTATTAACCAAAATATAACTCTCAAGATTTGGGTTAGATAAAAATATTGGGTGATTTTCTATTCATATCTTCTCTGAACTTCGTAAGATATGGATATAACGTAAGAAAATTTTGATACTAAAATTATTTGTCACAGAATTTTTGAGCAATTTTTTGGCAAAATTGTGGTGTTCCGGGAGATGCGCAAGTAAAACCAATTCCAATAATCTTCAAAAACAAGGATTTTTTAGAGATAAAAATAAAAATATAATTATTGACTTTTCAAAAAAGCTAAAGCGATAAGAGCAGTACATCAAAAAGCCATTCCATAATAAAAAAGAAAAAAACAGCTTAAAAACACTACAGAGATAAAAATATACAAATGCATAAGTAAAATATGCAATTAAAAACTCCAAACAGAACAAAGCAATTTGCCCCAACCTAATAGCAGTAGAATTACTGAAACTACTAGAAGAACCAAACCCACAAATATTAGTTGACTTATACAACACAATTTACAACACCGGCATCATACCAGAAGAATTGCTCGGATCCACTTCAAAACATCGAATACTGAGTCTTATAAGCCATACACTAAAAGTACTCCTTAAAATAATACACAACAGAATATTTAAACAACTAGAAAAATCTTGGCAACACACAATCTGAATTTTGCAATTATATAGGAACTAGAGATAGATTCTTTGCAATTAACATCCTAATAAAACAATGCTGGGACGTAAACGTTGAGCTACAAGCTAGACTATAAAAAGACTTTTGACAGAGTGCTACATGAATAACTAATCTCTATACTGAAAAACAAAAGCATAGAAAACAAAATTATTAATATAATAAAGACCATATATTAAAACCAAACAGCCATAATACAAATTAAAAGAAAAATTTAAATGAGCAGAGTAAGACAGAATATGTGTGCTATCCCTAATATATTTAGAAGAAATTTTTGGCTGTGCCCTAGAACATGTCATAAGTGGAATAGTGGTAAATAGAAAAGCATAAACAATATAAAGATGTTACAGTAATCATAGCAACCAGCTTAAATTACATTCAAACAATGATGGAACGCATAAACACCAATAGCAACAAACACAAAATCAACATAAGCTTTAAGAAAACAAAATACATGCACATTAGCAAAGCACAAGATAGGGGCCAACATACAATGACAATTGACAACACAATAATAGAACAAATAAAAAAATACCAATACCTAGGCACAATCATAATTAAGGACAACAATTACACAACAAAGAAAAACAAAAAAAAATTTAATTGCAAAACCTGCGGTCCTAAAAATGAAACTACTACTAGCACAGAATAAAATTCATCTAGAATTAAAAAATCGCAATGCGCAATGTTATATCCTAACAATACTACTATATGGAACAAAGACGTTAACGCCAAAGAAAATTGAAGCCTTTAAAATGTGGATATACAGACGCATCTTCAAAATCCCGTAAACAGCCAAAATCACTTACAAAGAAGTAATATAGAGAATTGGAAACAAAAAATACTAACCGATCTTCACTATTCAGAAACAAAAACTAGAATACCTAAGACACGTCATGAGAGAAGCAAAATATGGAGTTTTACAACAGATAATCCAGAAAAAAATCGATAAAAAGCGCTCCATAGGAAGAAGGAAAATCTAATGGCTGAAGAACCTCCGAGAATGTATATCAACAGATCTGTTTAGTTTAATGATAGTCAACAAAACCAAAACCAAAAGAAAACAGCACCTTATGAAGATAAAAAAATTGTTTAACTTAAAAATAATGTTTTGCTTTTGCGGCAAATGTAAGTATTTTATGTTCAATTCAAAATGATTGTAAAATAAGTTGTAACGTTGTTGATATATACATTTCGCCTCATACTCATCTTGATACTTATGAACTTATCTTTCAAAAACTTGAACATTATTTTATTTTCAACAAACATTTTATTATTTGTGGCAATTTTAATATTCTATCATTTCCATCTATTCCAAACTATTTTATTATTATTTATCATATATTTTATGCACGGTATTATATTATATAAATATTTATTAATCAAAAATATATATTATTATCTACATTAATTTATACTGTGCCGTGTAATTAAACCAAATTAGAAACTCCAATTATAGGTTACTGGATTAAATAATAATGTCAAACAACATTGAATGTAACATAAAATAAATAAATGTTTCACTTGTAACAGAATATTGTTACCACTCTGCGCTTAATTTCAATGCTGTAAATACACTGGAACCTTTCATATACAGTTCTTTATGATATAATTTTAAACAAACTAATTTTACTAAACTATATAATTTAATGTTAACAACAAACTGGGACAAAGTTTTAACATGTTCTTGTTCAAATAAAGCATGATATATTATATGATAAATTGCTAGAATATATATGTATCTAAAACAGTATGACATGATAAGTCAAGCCAAGCACATGCTGAAAAATATTAAAAATTGTAATCAAAAAACAACAAGTGAATAACAACATTGAATGTTTTTTCTTTGTTAATTATAGGTAGGATTAATAATTAGTTTAAATTAATATATTCAAAAACAACTCTGCTGTACATAATCTTCATTCGCACACCAGACGGCCAAACTTATTCAGTCCCGCCCGAATATATGAGTACACAAAACCATACAACACTTATGAAAACAACAGCATATGCAAAGGTAAAGATTAATCTAACTGAAGTTTTGAAAACAAATGTGAACGATTTAATATAACAACAAATGAAAAAAAAAAAAAAAAATCATTTTTGGAAAAAGGGCCTTCAGATTGTTATAGCTGCACACTTTTGAAATGAACTGTTCAAGAAACATGGGAGGATTGGAAGAAAATATTTGTTGATACATTTGCAAATAATGGTTGGGCCTGTTCACCATTTGGACTAAAGGCGGCACCTGCTATCTTTCAAAAAACATTAAGTAATGTAATTAATGTAATATTAATTTTTTCAAAATCTTTTGATGACCATATAAATCACCTATCACAACTACTAGAAACAATAATAAAAGAAGAGTTCAGATTAAAACTTGTTAAACAATTTGCATTAAATTCTGTACAATATTTGAGCCATATTATAAAACACAACTCGGTATCACCAATAAAAGATAATCTAGTTTCAATAAAAAACTTCCCAGTACCAAAGAATCAGAAAAACATTAGACAATTTCTAGGAAAAATTAATTTTTATAATAAATACATACCAAACATTTCACTAATATTAGAACCTTTACACAAGTTACTAAGAAAAGGGCAAATATTTATTTGGTCTAAAAATTGTCAAAAAGCTTTTGAATATATAAAAAAAATCCTTTGCAGTCAACCAATATTAGCTATCTTTAACCCAGGCCTACCAACACATACAGATGCCAGTTTACAAGGTAGTAGCTGTGTTAAAACAACCACAACTAAAAGAAAAAATTGAAAAACTAAAACTAAATGAATCACAGAAAAGGAAAAAAGCTATCTATTTAGAATGTTTAGCAATTAAAGAAACAGTAAAATACTGGTAACACTGGCTTATAGGCAGACCATTTAAAATATTTTCCGATCACAAGCCACTAGAGAAAATGAACATTAAAGCAAGAACAAACAAAAAAATTAGGTTATCTCACCTATTATTTGTCACAATTTGATTTCGAAATAATATACCTTCCCGGCAAAGATAACCTAGAAGCAGACTCTTTAAGCAGAAACCCAGTATTAGTCTCATAAAGACATAGAAGATGAATTAAATATATAAAATATATATAATAAAAGATATAATAAAAGACCAAAAAAAAAAAATTAAAAGATAGAAAACTTATAATACAAATAACTTATATTATAGAAAAATAATTAAAAAAAAGAAGAATTCTGTAAAAAACTTATAGAAAATGTACACATAATTTTTTGCCACATCGGCATAAAACAAATGCAAAGCAAGATATCCCCATTTTATACGGCAAACAATATTTCTGAATTTATAAGAAAAATATGCAAAAATTGCAAAATATGTATAAAAAATTAGTCAAAAGAACAAAACAAAATTGGTCTAATGTCACATCTTAGTCCCGCAAGAAAACCGTTTAAAATAGCTTCGATAGACACGATAGGTGGATTCGGTGGTTCACGATCCACAAAAAAATCTTTACACCTCCTAGTAGACCAATTTACAAAATTTGCTCACATATTAACTTAAAAAATGCAAAATACAAATGAGTTCATTAAACTAACAGAAAACGTGGTCAAAGAACACAATATAAAAGTAATTCTAACAGATCAATATCAAGCCATAAATTCCAAAGAATTCAAAAATTACGTGATTTTCACAGCAGTTAATGCACCATTACACAAAAGGCTCAACCAAACATTAGTTAATAAAATCAGATGTGCAATAAATAAAGAAAATAAAAAATGTGCGTTTACAACTATAGCGCACAAATGTGTAGAAAAATATAATAAAACTGAACACATAATCACAAAGTTCAGTCGAAAATATCTATTACATAATGAAGACACCTCAGTATTACCAAATGAATTAAGAAAAAAAAAGATAATAATGTTCTAGAAAATGATAGCATAACTGCTTTCAAAAACAATACCAAATTTCATAATTAAAATAAGAAATTATATGATAAAAACAGGATAGATTAAAACTTTAATGTCGGAGACTTAGTATATGCTGAAAACGGTAATCGATTAAACCAAAAAAATTAGATGAATTAAGAATAATTGGTCCTTATAATATTTTACAAAAAATTTCATACATTGAGTTTGTAATTTTTTGTGACACAAAACATAAAAAATCAGAATCTAACCAGTTTCACATTTCTAAGCTCATTACAGCTTTAAATATAATAACCAACAACAATACTAATCGCCATTCTGCACAAACCATACATTGAGTCAAAAAATATTATGGTAAATCAGTGATGATTTAGGGCGAAATTAATCTTAATAAAAACAGTGCTTGTGCCAGTTCGTTGAAAGGTACATCAATATCGTCCTGGAAGATCATGTCATACCAGCCGCTTATACAAATTTTGTGTTTTAATGTTGTACGTTTTAATCAAAATATCATTAAACATTTTTGGAATTTGTTAGATAGTGTTTGGACAAATGCCCTAATCGAAAAATTGAAAAATATACCACAAAAAAACATCCGTCGGCTCAAAGCATATCTCAAAAATGTCAAACAGTAATTAATGCTAATGAAAGACACACACGTTGAAACAAATCTTCTTAGCAATTTTATGTTATACAGACAAGATATTTGCTTGCTCCACATTGTTTTTGTGTAATTTCTAATTGTTATTGTTATCTTAAAAGTGATATGTAAAATTTGTTTTGTTTCTGCAAATTTAATCGGACAAAATGTTTAAAAATTAAAAAAAAAAAAATATTACGATCTAAATATTTGTTTTTAAAAACGGCAATGCAAAAGAAATAAATAACTATCGGCTGATTTAGGTATCTTGCCACACGTAAACAAATATCTTACTCTAAAGCAGCACGGTTTTAGATATCAAGTTGATGTTGTATGCACCAATTTTTTCCAAATCTTTTAACCAAGTAGAGCACAACAATTTAATAAAAAAGTAGCATTGTTTTGATTTAATCAACAATATTATTTGTCTATTTTTATTTTACCAATAAGTTTAAACATTTGAAGACCATGTATTATAATCCAAATAGCACTATAAAATACTTGGTTATATTTTAAGAAACACAACTATTTATTGGTATGAAAGGTTTGATATATTTTTATATTTTTTTTATACGTAGCAAATAGTGAATATTGATGAAATTAAAAAAGAAGATTCGTTAAAACATTATATTTTCGCACACGTAAGAACTAATATCTAAACTAAATTTTTTAACACCTCGATTAAATAGTAAAAGAAGAAATAAAAATTTCTAAAAAAAAACAATATTTTCCTTTTGTTTGTAACAAATTGAACGGAAAGATCACAAGTTTAGCGTTTATTAAAACAATATTGATAGATCATGATTCTGAAGGGTTTGTTTACTAGTTTACAGTAGCTATGATAAATTCTATAACTTAGGCATAAATATGTCAGACTTGCGTTTTAAAACTTATGTGAAAATATGTTAAATGTAATACGCTGAGTTATCAACTTTCTATGTTGGATTATATAAAAGATAAATTTTGTATGCAAATTTCCAAATGTTATGAAGAAAAGTAAAAATTATCTCCTTAGGGTAAAGCTACAATTTTTAAACTTTGTGGTACAATTCCAAAGTTGCAACATCTAATTAATTGATTAAATAAATATTTCTTTCACTATACATACAAAAATAAAATAATAATTTATTTAAATTTTATGGAAATAATAAATATAAATAATTCTTAATGAAAATTTAATATTATAATAATAATGCAACAACATGTAATTTTTCATTATATAAAATATAAATATTTCTTTGGAAGCGCTCTAGATATTATACTAATTTATACAATCTAACAAAAAAAATTGTTAGCCTAAGTAATCTCAAAAATGTTGTTTTTGCAATAGTTTTTGTTCTGTTGTCATTGAAAATCAGGATGGTTTAATTGCGCCAACTAGAATCCTGTTTAATTAATAGAAAATCTCACATTGGGTCTCTGCTTTATTTAATTATCTATATTAATAAAATTTGTTGTATTAATTCTTAAATATTAAATACAATAAATTAATCAGAATCATAAAATATCTGTACCTATCCAGAATATAAAACTTAAATTTCATATAAAATCAGCATTGATTTATTAATCAAATTTTTAACCTAATTGATCGTGTAATATCTAATAATTTATTATTATAAAATCTTCGATTAAACTCGTGTGAATGATTCATTGACATAAATGTTATCTCTATAGCCAACCGCAATTAGACTTTATGATGATCACACGTTAGAAAAGATTTATAGTTAATATGAATGAATTATCACATGCAATCGTAAATATTTTTGCGTAATTTGGTTTTTAAGATTATAAATGCATATCAATTTCATTTTTTATAGCCAACTTTCTTGAGCAAATAACTCAAGATTAATTAAAATAAAATGAAAATAAACTTCGTTCAGCTATAAAAAAATTAAGTATTTTTTGATGAAAATACAGAAGTGATAATTGTAACTTTTAAAGCAACCATTTCTGTAAAATAATTTAATTTTATTGAATTCGTTTTCTCCAGAAAGTATACACAAATGTTTGTGTTTCAACTCTCGGACTGAGATTTTTCAAGAAATTCCAACAAAGTTTAAAAATACATTTCACATTTTAACTTCACTCTAAATCAGACGACTTTTACTGTAATTAAAAATGTCTGTTATTTTTTTATACTGATTATCAAAGAAATTAAAATCCAATTAAAAATTCATATAAAATAAACAAATAAAAACTCGTCATAACAATGTTTATAATAATATTAAAATGGTTAAAAAAAATTCTTAATATTTTTGCTAATTATTAAATTAAAAAAAAAGTAACTCTAATTATTATTTTTTTAAATAATATTTACTAATGTTATTATTGCATTAGTATATGCTCTTTGGTGATCGACAATAATTTAAAACTGAATTCAATCATTTTTCAAATAATTAAACAATAAAAACATCGTTATACTTGATGGTTGTTTTAATCTGTTATGTTATTTCAACTTTTATAAATAGGTTAACCAATAGTTTTAATTGAGTTACATTTTATATAATTATCAATCAAGTTGATTATAACCAGTGCATATAAGGACACTCAATATAATAAATACTTTCCAGAAAAAATAGATTAAAATTTATATAATTTTATTACGATAATCTATAACTGCAACATTAACAACATTTAAAATTTCATTTAGTTTAGAGTTACAATTAGATTGAAGGCATTGTTAAGTTAATCTAAATGTTTGTGGAAATGATTTAATTATTAAATGTTGAAATTAATTAAAAATAAACTTAATTTGAAACGACGTCAACCCTTCAGTTATATTGTTTATTATAATTTACTTTATAAAATATTTTTAAATTTAGATAATTAATTGTATTATATTATAATTAATTCCACTCATTGATTTAAATTATTTGAATACTAAAGAATTCATTGCCAGGTACAACGTTCGATTCATTCAGTATATAAATAAATAATCGTTATGTAATAGCCGAAATATGTTTTATTTATAATTTGTGATAGTGGTAAGGGTCGTCAGACTTAAATTAAAACCGTGTGTACATAAATGTTTAACAACATTGTGACGTAGTGAAAAGCGTTGGATGAATGAATAAACGTGTGGGTTAAGTGGACTTGGTGTAAAAGAGAGAAAGAGGTAGTTATGTACCAATGGTAGATAGACGGACGGAGTATTATTATGTAAGTAAATCCTAATAAGGTGATATTTAAGCGAGTAATAATTATAACAAATCAGTAGGTGTTCGGGATTGTTTTAATGTATGCGAGTAATTTGCAAAACAAAGTTGCGGGGACGCCCGCGTTGTAATTGTTGCGCAAATGAATGCATCCGCAGATCGCGACGGAAATATAATTGAATTGAATTGAATTCAGCACACACCTGAAGAAGCTCCCGGTCCGGTGAACCAAAGGGCTACCAAATCATCCACACTGGTGGTCGGCGGGGTATGATGGCCATAGCTCCCGTAATAGTAGGACGGCGCGGCGAAGGCGTCGAGCAGTCTTCCTCGGCTGTCGACCGTCGGGATGGTTTCCCGTCCTCTCCCTCGGGATCTAACCCCGTTGGTAGCCGCGCCGCCATCTAACAATAACTGTTGCACTTGAAGAATATCCACAAATTCGTCACCACCTGTTGCACTATCCCGAATATCACGAGATTCCCGCGAACGTTGCCTCGTGTAGCCGTCACTCCTCGAGTCCTCGTGTTCCTTCCGCATAGCTAGTGTTAACATGTTGCTGGCGCTCGGCACCACAGCGAACCTCCGTTGCCATAACGCACTTCACCACCAGGATAATAACACTCGCACACTCCAGAGACGGGATATGAATGAATGCCCGACATGCGGACATGTGTGCTTGCAGGTACCGAACGCCAACTCCCTACGCCTCTGCTGCACCGCCTCGGTGACGTCAGACGCGTCGTCATGGACAGTCCTCGCGTGGGACTTCTGCTTGAAGATTCTATCCCAGGTCGCGGTACGGCACGCTCTGGAACTCTATGGCATGCCGCAGCACGTTGTAGCACGCTCTGCTCTGCTTGTTCTCGTGTCCGTCCTCGAACTCTGTCCCCCACTTTGAGTATCGCTTATTTTTGCACTGGCAAATCCAGGCGATTTAACAAATCCATCCTTCTCATACGCATAATGATCACCAAGAGTCTGTCGCTTTTTTTTCGACCCGAACATTTTGACCACGCGCTTTTCCTGGCAACTAGCAGAAGATACGTCACCAGCATCAGTCAAATCCCAGAAAAGGAATCAAATTAATGAATTGTATGGACGTGGTCGTCGTGTTCGTGATGTCACTACTGACTCGTGCCGCATGAGACGCCTCCTATTTTTAACTAGTCTCTAGAATGTTAACAGAACTTGTGCCAAAATATAAACGGTTTTACTGGGATGTGATCGGTGGAGCTAAAAATAATTACCCGAATGTCTAACGTACGTTTCTACTTTTGATACATAAGAGAGGACGACAACCCAATTATCTCTAGAGATTATAGCAAAAACAAAAACCCACTCGCGTAATAATAAACACATAACCCACATGCATAGGGAATGCCTTCTACCACAACAAATACATTTATATTTTTCAAAATAAATCAACTCTATTATCGCATACTTGACAATTTATTTCAAATAATTGTAAATTTTTATTACAACAATTTAAAAAAAATAACGTAAACATATAAAACATTGTTATTATCACCACAGTTAATTAAATTATCTGATTTATTGTCGTTTATGTAATTATTTATTTCAATTTGTTCTCAAAGCACTTTAATTTATGATTTTAAACAAAATAAATAAATTACTTTATTATTTATAAATAAGAATTCTATTTATTGCAACTTTTTTTTTTCTTAAAAAAAAATGTTATGTATTTATATTTACACATTTGATTGTTGTTATTGTTTGCAATTTTATTACTTTTTAGTAATTCCAATTATGTAATTGTATGATTAAGATATTGCAACTAATTTAATTTTGAATACAATTAACATTTTTCAAATCACAAAAATTAACAGTTGAATTGTTATACTTATTAACAAATAATGGTAAATAAACAGTCATGCTAACATTATTTTAGTCGCAATTGTTTTTATTGTTTAAACAACATTAGTAAATTTTATTTTCTTGCAAAAAATTAAATGAAAATAATTGTAGGAAAATTTCTTAATTACTTAATTGCTGTATGTGTTAATATTGAAATAAGTTAAATAAGAAAGAATAGTTCACTGTTGGTAAAAGTATTTTATTGTGCACGAATGCACGATATTTTTCATATATGAAGAATTTACAAAAATAAACAGGAGCCATTAAATTGGATGATATGGCTGAGTCTCCTTTATCAATATTTATATCAATAATTATTACTGTTACAATTATTTAGGGATTCATATTTAAATTTAATATTAAAAAAAAAGCTTTGATAAAAATCATTTAATATTGGTCATATAATCCGTGCCGAGTAAAATATTTAATTGTTTGCGGCCAATATTATTAACTGTATTTAGTCTATTGCGGCTGTACTCGAAGTGTGTTTATGTAACTTCTAATTAAATAAAAATATTTATTTTTTGAAATCAATTACATACTAAATAAAATAAATTCAAATGGGTTGTTTGCATTTCTATTTTGAATCATGCATCTTTTCACGCTACTTTTAACTCAAAGCATGGAATAAAATAAAAATTTTAAAATATAAAAAATTTAGTTTGGGTTTCTTTCTAAATTTAGAAATAATTGAGAAAAATATTTTTTATTGACAACAAAAAAAAAATGTGGCCTACTTTAAGATTTAAAATATGATAATTTCATATTTTTTCTTTAATGTATAAAATTTCAATTTTTAGTGGCTTTTTTTAGGCTTCAAAATATAAAAACTGTTTGAGCTTTATTCATGCATACTGAACAAAAGAAATTTTATAAAAAAATTGAAAAATAAATTACTTGTGGCCGAGTTTAGGCTAAAAATATTTATAGTTTTTAAGATTAATGCAATCTATCAAACTTCTAGTTTTTAGAAAAATGTATGTCACATACTATGCGATATACTAAAAACATATTATTTGTTAGACTTAAAAATATAAAAAATTCTTAATTTTTAATTTATTTCTACAATGTATAGAAACTCTAATAAAAAAAAAATGATGTAGTATTTGTATTAAAACGTGTTTATTTGAAAAGTTTTTATGTTTTTATTTTAATAAAATTTTGGCATAGTGCCAGCTGAAGTTCATCAACAGCGCGTCAAATATTGTTTTTCAATTTATGTATTCTCCTTGGATTATTGAATAACACATTTTGTTTAAAAAATTCTTTAAAGAAAAAAATAAAACGGCGTCAAATTGCATAATTCACCAAGATTTTGCACACAGCAAACAAAACAATGAAATTTTTGCAAAAAAAAATTGAAGAAAGAGTAAACTCTCTGTGGCAGATTGCGCCGTCTAGTTGAAACTACAAGTCTTTAAAATCCATTTTAGTAATAAAAAATTCAGCAAAAGTTGACGGTAAATACATTGCAAGCCAAACCTTTAAAGAAGAACGGTTCAACCATTTTGACTGCTTTGTGAAAGTCTCAATTACTGAGGACAATGACAGACAAATCAAAGCAAAAGAATTCTGGTCATCACTCTCACTAACTGCTACAATGTTTTCATTGCACCAAGCTGTTTGTTTTTTCTGGATTTGAACTGTCCTAATCCCCTCAAATTTCTTAATTAATCGGACAATTGTAAGGCGGGAAAGTGCGTTATAAAGACCAAAAACTGTATGAACCCTTCAAAACGTCTTTGCAAAAATTTCACCATTTTAGTAGTGAGTTTCCACATTTTTTATGCGTTGTGCATCCTTGTAATTCTTCATAGCTAAACATCAATGTTTACAATTAACAGCTGCAAAAACAAACGCTGTATTATTGACAGAGAAAAAATGGCACTAAATTCAAAATAGGCGGTTTTAATGAGACACTTTTATATATATATATATATATTATATATATGGGTAACTCCATTACTTTTCGACCAATTTAAAAAAGTCGACTTCTTCGATTTTGCTCCAATTTTCATTGATCAAAATATGGATAAAAAAAATTAGATTTTCAAAGTTTTGAACCTTAGAATATCGCCTGTTCAAAATGACACACATTTGAAAGTCAGAAATTTTACTTTAAAACGTCTTTTTTAGCTTATTATGTATCTTAATTTTGGGGTTTTTGAAAAAAGATAAAAAAGTTTGCAATGGCTCAAATTATTCATTATTACATGTACTTTAAAACCCATATTTTTATGATTGATATTGTGGCAGTCTTTTTTATATATTAAGCTTCAAACATTATTTTAAAAAAACCGTAAAATTAGCAAAATCGCAAAATTTTGTTTTCTTTAAACCGTTCTAACTTTGTCAAATATTATCAAAATTTGACCTACGAGGTCTAGATTTCTTCGTGTTTAATCTCTTTTTAAAGTGATCACACAAAACTTATAGAATTAATACGTATACACCACTATTTTGATGTAGGAAGTTGCACATGTTTTTGCTATCTTCAAAACTTGTAATTTTTAGGTCCCGAAAAAGCTCTGTCATCCTATGTCGATTTTAGTCAAAATTTCAGTAAATACTTTTTAGAACACAAGCAAACAGGTTATCTAGATAAGTAATGGTATATTGGGCATTATCAAGTATTTTTTAATATTCAAAAATTGTCAAAATCGGCGAAACGCACATTTTTGTATCTCAATTTTAAGGCTTCTGGAAAAAGATAAGAAGGTCCACAATGGCTCAAACTGTTCCTTATTTTATGTACTTTAAAACTCATATTCGTATATTTAATGTTGGGGCAGTCATTTTGATATATCAAGCTTTAAACATTATTTAAAAAAAAAACAGTAAATTTTGCAAAATAGCAAATATATGCTTTGTTTAAACCGTTCTAACTTTGTCAAATCTTAAGGAAATTTGATCCACATGTTCTAGATTTTTGTCTGTTCACTTTTTCTTTAAAGTAATCACACAAGATTTATTAAATTAATTCATATTCACCACTATTTTGATGCAGGAAGTTGCACAGGTTTTCGCGATCTTCAAAACTTGTAATTTTCAGGTCCCAAAAAAACCGCTGATACCCTATGTCGATTTTAGTCAAAATTTTAGTAAATTTTTATCAAACCACAAGAAAAAAGGTTATTTATATGAAAAATGATATATCGGGCATTATGAAAAAGCCATTAAGAAAATGCAAGTCGTTTTGCTGCGTCGCCTGGTTGTAGGTGTTTTACTTTTGATAGTAATATGAGGAAGATTTTTACTAAAAAACTTGTCGAAAAAGTTGCTTTCTGTTGATCTCAATTCCCAGGGCATTACCATTACAAAATCCGTAAACAAAAATGATATCTGCTTATTCTTTGTCGTTGAACAGCAGTTTTATCAAATTTTACTTATCGAACCAAAGAAAACTGTTTTGACAAGACTGAAGAATCAAATTCTTGCATTAATGCCCACTTGTTAAAATAATGTTGTTTTGTTTGTGTTTTTTTTGCTAAATAAAAAGTTTTTTAAATATTTTGTATTTGTTGACTATCTTGAAAACGAAGCAAGATAGACAAAACGTAATTTAGATTTTCTGAAGAACTATGCCGATTTTGACGATTTTTGAATATTAAAAAGTTTTTGATAATGTCCGATATACCATTTTTCATATAAATAACCTTTTTTCTTGTGGTCTGAAGAGTATTTACTGAAATTTTGACTAAAATTGACTTAGGGTAACAGCGATTTTTTGGGACCTAAAAATTACAAGTTTTAAAGATTGCGAATGTTTTTGTGCAACTTCCTTCATCAAAATAGTGGTGTGTACGTATTGATTCTATAAGTCTTGTGTGATCACATTAAAGAAAGATTAAATACAAAAAAATCCAGATCTCAAAAATCAAATTTCTTTAAAATTTGACAAAGTTAGAACGGTTTAAACAAAGTATAATTCTGCAATGTTGCTAAATACCACCATTACTTTGATGCAGGAAGTTGCACATGTTTTTGCGATCTTCAAAATTTGTAATTTTTAGGTCCCAAAAAAGCGCTGTCACCTTATGTCGATTTTAGTCAAAATTTCAGTAAATACTCTTTAGAGCACACAAAAAAGTTTATCTATATGAGAATTGGTATATCAAGCATTATTAAGAATTTTTTAATACTCAAAAATTGGCAAAATTGGCAAACTGCACATTTTTGTATCTTAATTTTTGGGCCTCTAGAAAAAGATAGAAAGGTCTGCAATGGCTCAAAATATTTCTTATTACATGTGCTTTAAAACCCATATTTGTATATTTAATGTTAAGGCATCCATTTTGATATATCATTTTTTAAACATTATTTAAAAAAAATCCATAAATTTTGCAAAATTGCAAAATTGTGTTTTGTTTAAACAGTTCTAACTTTGTCAAATCTTAAAGAAATTTTGTTCTTAAGGTCTAAATTTTTTTGTGTTCATTCTTTCTTTAAAGTAATCACACAATACTTATAGAATCAGTTCATTTTCACCACTATTTTGATGCAGGAAGTTGCACATGTTTTCGCAATCTTCAAAACTTGTGATTTTCAGGTTCCAAAAAAACGCTGTCACTCTATGTCGATTTTAGTCAAAATTTCAGTAAATACTCTTTAGACTACAAGAAAAAAGGTTATTTATATGAAAAATGATACATAAGGCATTGTCAAGAAGCCATTGAGAAAATGCATGTCGTTGTGCTGGGATGCCTGGTTGTAAGTGTTGTATTTTTGATAATATAATGGGTAAAGATTTTTTCTAAAAAAGTTGCTTTCTGTCAAGAAATTTCAATTGCTAGGGCATTACCATTACAAAATCCGTAAACAAAAATGATATCTGCGTATTCTCAGTGGTTGAACAGCATTTTTATCAAATTTTACTAACTGAACCTAATAAAACTGTTTTAACAAATATCAAAAGCTTGCATCAATGCATACTTGTTAAAGTAATGTTGTTTTGTTTGTGTTTTTTGCTAAATAAAAAGTTTTTTATATATTTTGTATTTGTTAACTATCTCGAAAACAAAGCAAGATAGACAAAAGTGATTAAGATTTGCTGAAGAACTATGCGCTTTTGACAATTTTTGAAGATTAAAAATTTTTTGATAATGCCCGATATACCATTTTTCATATAAATTACCTTTTTTCTTGTAGTCTGAAGAGTATTTACTAAAATTTTGACTAAAACGTTTTTCGGGACTTAAAAATTACAAGTTTTGAAGATCGCAAAAACATGTGCAACTTTTTTTGATTCATTTGATTAATTTATGAGGGTATGAAACCTTTAAAAAATTTTTTTTTTGTTATTTAGTCGTTTTTTAACCTAATCGCATTTTTTGTTTAAAAATTGCAAATTGAACTAAAAAAAAATTTTACTAGTGCAATCGATCAAAAATTTTCTGTAGAATCTAAATCTGGTGCCAATTCAAGTCTATACCCTGTCTGTAAGCCGCAAAAGCCATAAAAACCATGTTTTTGTTCTCAGAGGTCTAAGCAAAAGGAGCATTTTTTAAATGTTTTTTAACTTAACCGTCAAAGTTGACGTATTTTGATGTAAATTATTGGAAAATATAATTTGTTTTGTGTATTTGGGTTTAAGGGGTCTAAAACTCAAAAAAACTGCAAAAGTAAACCTAATTTTCAACATAAACTTTTACAAATACAGCAGTTTTCAGAAAAACTATACACCAAATGTTATTAAAAATTTGTGTTTTGCAAACAATTCTATATAGAAAATATTTAGTGTTGTGCATATCTGGCGTAAAAAAGCCGATCTAGAAAAAAAAAAATTGAAAAACATTTTTTCTTTATTAAATATTTTTTTTTTATTTTCTTTAAAAATTAATTGTCTTATATTCTTTAAGCTTATTTCAGAAGATTAATAAAGACATCTTTTGTTGCTTAAACCAATTTTGAGACATTTTACTCTTTGTTTGGTAGTTTTTGCAATTGCGGCACATATTTAAACTCGATCTATCGACACCAAAATTTAAAAATATTGTTATTTTTGGCATTCAAACATAAATCCGCCCGGCGCTTATTAAAATTTGATAACAATAAAAGTTTTAAACCACACCCTAGTGCTTATAATATTTTTTGTAAATATCAAAAAATAATTAATTTTTAATGCATTTTTTGTCTGAAAATGTTGTAAACATGTTTTCCTAGTTAAATGATCTTCATCCAATCAGTACACACTGACTATTTTTTATGTAAAATTGTCCTCAGAATTCAATTTTTTCTAATATTTGTTGTATGCTATTATTTTTAAGAGTTTATGTTAAAGAATAGGCTTACTTTGCAGATTTATTGAGTTTTAGACCCTTAAAACCCATATACACAGAAGTTTATATTTTCCTATTAATTTACATTAAAATACGTCAAAAACCTGGTTTTATGGCTTTTGCGGTTTATAGATAGGATATAGACTTAAATTGGCACCAGATTTGGATTCTACAAAAAAAATCTAATTAATTACACAAATAATTTTTGTTTTTTAGTTAAATTTGCAATTTTTAAACAAAAAATGCGATTAAGTTAAAAAACGACAAAAAAACTAAAAATTTATCTTTATAAACCGATCAAAAGACTACTAAGTTATAGAAACTGAAAAAAAAACTACTAAAAAAAATTTCTCAATGCACCTCCCTCTTGCTCTGGTCCGTTTGAAATAGACTTGCCCATATAATATAAACAAAACTTACTGGAAAATATTTTGTAACAAAAAGAACAAATACTTATTTGTCTAATTTAGCCTTAACAGATTTAAAAATATTTAGTTTTTGTGCATTTTATGTGAGATTGTAACTCTTAAAATTAAATAATATTTTAAACTAGATTCGTTGTTTAGTTTAATATTTGGTACTGATGATACCTCTGATTTTGACTTGGAAACATTTATAATGTGAGTTTTTTTAGAGTTAAAACTGAAGTTAAGAGTATTCAGATATTGTTTTGAAGTCGTTGCTGCTACAGATTTTAAAACCAAGAAATTTCAAGACGCTTTATCATATTTGTGGATATAGTCTTTAGAAAGTATGCAGTATAAGGGTGATTTTATGTGCAAAATTATAAATAGAACTTTTGCTTATTTTAAAAAATTTATTAAAGTAAATAAAAAATAAGATTGGAAAAAAAGCATAACCTTGAAGAACACCAGCATCTAGAAAGCTATTTATTAAATTTAGAAATTTATGATCAAGACATATACAATTGAGCATGTTAATAAGATTAGGATGCCTAACTCTATCAAATTCTTTCGAAATTTCTGAAGCTACTGCAAGATTTTTCTATGTTTGACAAAAGTGGAATTCCATTCGTGGCTAAAATATGGCAGAAGATGTGTTGTAAAAACGTTTTGATTAAAATCCATCTTGAGTATCAAAAATAAAGTTATTTTGTTCCAGGTATGTAAAAATTAATATATTTTTCAAAAAAAAATTGACAAATTGGACAGAAATGCAATTATAAACTAATTTGAAAAACCAGATTTGTTTTTCTTTTTAGGTATAGGTTGAACATTTGCAAACTTGTTACAATTTAGTCATTTTTTTTGTATGAATTGACAAATATTTTAGTCCAAATGGAAATTAATTAATTTGCAAATGTTTTAAAAACTTCTTTAAGAAATTTTTTTATCTATAGCTGGTGTCTTTTTTTTAAATAATAATAATAATAATATTTATAAACAATTCAGCATTTACAAGAACAATATAGTATACATATAAAAAACACTATATATAAAAATACAAATAACAAACTATTAATAATCAAAATACAATCAAAAAATATATTCAAAATACAATCAAAATACAATTATATATATATATATATATATATAAGTGAAGATTAAAGCACGCTCCGGCATTGAGCTTTGAATGTAATATATGACACTCCGGTAAAATCAATTAATTGTGCTACTATATTAACTTTTTTAGAAATGCGAAAGATAGAACAATGCATACCGTACGTTGTTTTATGGAGGTTTTGATGTAGAAAATTATATGATTGTAGTAATCTAGAAAGTACGTTAATGTCAAACCTACTCAGCAATTGCTTTGATTTAACAATACCATTTAGTAGATACACAATTGTTCAGGTGTTAAAAGAATTTTTTGGTAATATAGTTATTTGATTAATACTTTTGAAAATTTGCTCTGTACAGACTCCAATCTCTTCACTTGAGTTGCATATAATGGTGACCATACTAAGCAGCAATATTCAAAGTGAAACCTTACTAATAAATTGTATAAAATTACAAGCGCCTGTATGTTGCTGAATTTAGCTTTATTGATGGCATGGTTTATGTGTAAGTTGTATGACAGTTTTGGATCCAATATTACATCTAAATCTCGAATGGAATTTGCTTTGCACAATGTTATGCTATTAAAAGTGTAATCAAAGTATATTAGTATTCGTGTAAACTTCATGAAGTGACATTTTTCAATGTTTAATTCCATGTCATTAGTAATGCACCAGTTTTGAATTAAAGTTAAATTATATTGAATATTAATACAATCATGTGTTTCCTTAATTTTTAAAAATATTTATAAATCGTCAGCAAAAAGTAAGTGTGGACAGCTTTTTGTACTAGATAAATCATTTATAAATATTAAAACTAATAGTGGTCCTAAATGGGAACCTTGAGAAATTTCTGAAGTTACATTAAAGGTGTGTGAGGTGACAGCAAAAGTATGACTTAAACCATTTAAGTATAAGATCTATACCTTATGCTTGCAATTTTTGAATAAATATTAAATGATTGACGCAATCAAAAGCTTTGCTAAAATGCGTGTAGATAGCATTCAGCTCCACTTTCAAATGCGTGAACTATATTATTAGTGAATAATAATAAATTAGTTTGAGTGCAACGACTTGGATAGCATTTATGTCGACTTTCACTTATTATGTTTCAAAAAACCTCAAAGATCTGACCACATATTAACTTTTCAAAAAGTTTGGGTATGACTGAAAGCAAAGAAATTGGTCTGTAATTCCTAACATTGGTTTTAGAACTTGCTTTATGAATAGGTGATACGTATGCCGATTTCCATGCGTCGGGAAAAATGTCCAAATTCAACGATTTGGAAAAAAATCTAAATATAGGATAAGCTAATATACTGCTACATTTTAGAAGAAATATTGTCTGGACCAGGCCACAAGTAATTTTTAACTGAGAGAGCTCTTTAAATACACATTTTGGTGTTATGTTAAAACTGTTTAAATTTACCGATATATCAGACGTAAATGTAGTTACTAATTCAGTTGCGGATTTATAAACAGAAGAGAAATATTTAGCAAACAAATTAGAAATTTTCTTGGGAGTCATAGCAGTATGTACGTCATAAAAGTTGGTATTCCAGATGATTTATTTTTTGATGAACAAAGAACCGAAAACACTTTATAATAGAAAGAATTGATTGCTCAACGTTATTTAAATACCTTTTAAAACATATCACAGTTTTAGATTTACATTGAATTCTAATTTGTTTAAATGCCATGTTATTACAAGATAATATCCATTTTTTGTGAGCTTTGTAGATTTTATCATATTAATCAGCTTTTAAAAAACCCTACAGAATAATTACTGTAACTTACACGTTTTTAAAGTGCAAACAAGTCTATAACAAAATTAATAATGTCATAAAATATTTGAGTACCATTGTTAATATCAAGACTATTATTGAATGCAGACCAATCAACAGATGTTAAAAAGTTATTAATTTGATTCTAATTAACACGCTTACAGTTAAGTTTATAATTTACATTATATAATATTCACTATAACATAAATCTAAAATTATTACAAAACTATTTAGAATAGAATTAAACTGATTGAAACCGATAGATTATATGCTATCACAAGAAGATACTTCGACAGGAGAATGCTCGTTTCTTGGTGTCAGTCCGCTGCTCTCATTATCATTGACCCAGTTAATATTTGGTAAATTAAAGTCTCCGACAATAACAAGTTTGTGACCAGGATGATGCATTACCAACTCTTCAAACATTTTGCAATTGTCCTCATAAACTTTTATGGAAGATTTGGGAGGAATTTAGCAGCAGCATATAATAAATTTCATAAATTTAATGATAATTTTAACACAAATCAATTCCAAATTACCATTTGTCTGTATGTTGGTAGATTTAAACTCATTTTAAATTTCTATAAGCACTTTGCCAAATCTTCTTTTTGTGCTCGGTGCAACTGAGCGGTCAGTACGGTAAACAATAAATTGTCAATCAATTAATTCATTATTTTTTATTGAGCAATACAACTCAGTTTTAGTAAGAGCATGTATGCAGTAATCTTTAGTCAGACAGGAATTGGAAAATTCTACAACTTTTGTTATCTTATATTTTGATAGTATAGAGAGAGACCACTCGTATGTTTAGTCATACTTAATCCGATTGACTTGACTAATTTTTTGGAGGAGTATGCTTCTTTCCGTAAGGACCTAGGAGAAAAAACTTTTTTACTAGAATGCCAACAGGCCATTGGTTTGGATTTAATAAACTTTGAATTAATAATTCTCGTACACCAACCTTAAATGAACTGTTATCTTTATTGGCAGCTAGCGGAAAACATTTAACATTATCAATGTTTAGCACTTTATTTATGTATTTTATTATATCTGTATCTTTAATACCAGGCTAAACTCTACCAACATAAGTCTAGTGTCGCCTTTCAGCTGAACACAAAAAGGACAAATTATTGAGAGTAGAGTTTCCAAGAATTACCGGTTTACGATGAGTTGTTGATTTAAGAGCATGCTAATATTATTAACATTTTTGATAGATTTCCTACGTATTATCAACAGAAATTTGTCTTTTTAAATTATTTATTTTTAAATTTTTGTAATCAAGTTGTTCAGTAAGCAACTTATTTTAATTTTTTTATACGGAATTTGATGACTTGAGTTTCTCAATTAGTTGTTTATATAATGATATATTATCTTAATAAATGACAAATTAAAAATATTGGTTGTATTGTCGATACATTTGGCAAATTTACTTCTAATGGTTTGTCACATTTAGGGCATGAATTAGTCAAGTTGCTAATATCAGTAGATTTGTAATTTTGATAAGATTTTAAATAGCCAGGATGCCATGTATTGTTGCATTTAGTACATTCAATTTTATCATTTTTTGGCGTTGGACAAGTAAATGCCATATTAGAGCAAATATAAAATTAAAAAGTATTAAAAATAATAATAAAAAAATTATAAAAAATTATAATAAAAAAGAAAAAGCAATTATACATAATTTAAATTGAAGTTATAATTACGATTAAGTAAGTTCAGTAGTAAACTATTTATGTTCAAACATTTATTAAATTATTTAACAAACAACTTTATATTAAAACTTGAATCAATCACAAGACAATAAAATAAAATACGGTAAAACAAGGACATTTCTTACACTAACGGGGCCTGTCGTACTGCATCGATTAAATTAAAATAAAATATGTACGTGTTACTAGTTAAAAGAAGTTGGATTTAGAAAATGTGACAATATACTAACTTAGAAAGTTTTATTAAAGAACTGGATGGTTTTGACATTGACGTAATTAATGAATTCATCAATTTTGGCAATTTTTGTAATAGCTTAATTAATAGTATTTATTCCAAGTCTTAGTAAAGGTCACTGTTTCTGTAAAACCAAGGAGCATTAACAATGTTTCTTAGTACTTTACTTTGGAATTGTTGAATTATTTTTAAGTTGCTTTTTCTGGGGCAACCAGCTGGATGCCATATCTCAATACGGACTTGAGAAGTTGTTTGCAAAAAATACTTGTTATACGCCTGTACAGAAATACGGTTGTTATAAATTGACAAAGTAGAAATTTTTCTACTCAGCTAGTACTTTTTTTTTTTAATTTGATGTTCAATTTTTCAAATTTTCCAGTGTTTCATGTTATAACCAAATACTTGCTAACGCTTCTCTGTAATATTTACGTACTGCCATTATTGCTGTGTTGTCAGCAAGAGTAGCTATCGTGTTATGCTTTTATTCTAGAACATTACTGGTGTTTACAATAGATAGAGAACTGATTTTATTACATTGCTTTGTGGAATTTATGTTATAATTTTTTTCAATTTAGAGTATCTTGTTGCTTAATTCTAATAGCTCTGTATAAAGTATAATACCTCAATAATTATTGAAAGAAGTCTTTGAGTAAAAGTTTGCTAAATTTATAATTAAGTACTTTGTACCACATCTTATCAAAAGATTGGGTTACATCAAAAAAGATGGTAAAACTAACTTTGGTAAGATAAGACTTTGTCTTAAGAACATATTTTAGTTCAAATAATGCATTAATAATGTAAGTTTTACTATTTCTTTACAAAAAAGTTGTTTTAGAATTTTCAGTAAGTAAATCAAGCCATGCAACTCTCTTAAAGTTTATATTTTTTTTTTAATTTCTGTAGCTATTTTTTTTTATGTGGCAAATGTAAAATTACCATGTCTTTTATAAAACTTATTCAATCAAATATGTCTTTACTTACAAATGATTAAAAAGTCGTTTCAAAAAATTTGATAGTTTTTTGTATGTTGTTTATCGTATATGTCCTTTTAGTCTTTTAGTGGTTTTCCAAAAAGAATAGTCAGTTTTAGTGTCATTTAACAATTCTCTTAGATAGTCACTAACTTAGTATACTTTTAGTTTCTTGAGATCAAAATTGGTGTTTTTTTTTTTGTAAAAAAATACTCTAATTTCTTTAGTTATTTACTTTTGGTTTGCAGAATAATATTAAGAATGAAGCTTGTTTGATATAATTAACAATTTTTTTAAATTTATTGTTTAGTTGATCTTTGTTTTTTAATGGGATTATCAAGTTGATAGTTTCTACAAGTTGAAGTTGTCAATCAGTTAGTCAATCAAAGAAACATTTTTTGAATAATGCTATTGTTTAAGATAACAAATTAAAAAAATGGTCTAGAAGTCCATATGTCAAGCTTCTTCTACATACATATAGTTTACAGACATCTTTTGAGTTATTAAATAAAGAAATTAATTAGATCAAAAATTTTATTAAAAGACAAAATGTCGGCTTTCCAGTTAATACTGTGTTGCATTTTAATTGATTAAAATTTTTATAATTTTTGTTCTTGTAAACCTAGATCCTTAGTGAACTTGTTTGTCATTAAAATCAGTAAACTGCGGCGATAATAATTTTATATGTTTCCACCTAAAATTGTTTTCTTTTATATGGGTCATAAAATCTTGATAATAACAGATGATGTGTAGATCAAGTAGCTCATCAAACGTCACTGCCGGTTTTAAACCTGGGCAAAGAAAAAAGGTTTGTGAACAAGATTAGCAGTCTATGTACATACAGTAAAAACATTTCAACTGCTTATAGAAATACAGAAACCTTGGAAAACGGACAAAACTTACGGAACGACATGTTAAGAAATAGAAAAAAATGAAAATACAAAATCACAAGTATAGGATGTTGGAACATCATGTCCTGGCACAACATATGCTCCCTAACAGAAACCAAATAGAAAAAAAAAGTAATACAAAATATGAAAACTATATTCTAATCTACAGAAAGAAAGGATAAAAACCAAAGAACTAAGACAGGGGTTAGACTACATAAAACACAAAATTTGAACCACACATTGAAGAAATGTTATATAAAAACAAAAGATTACTCCGCACGACGCTTAAGTTTGATAAGGGCAAAACGCACCTCATCAGCACATATGCACCAGACATAAGCAACGCAATCAAAGAACGAGAACTATTCTTTACATAAAATCCTTGACAAAATACCGGCATATACAAGAGTTGAGAACAAAATCATACCCGGAGTGATGCAAAAATTAATTAACCAACGCAAAACAAAAACGGCAATATGCTGAAAGCATTGTGCACACAAAATAAGCTTAAAATTATCAACACTTACTTCCCACACAAAATGCATTATATATATATATACATGGTTAAACTCACGAAACTAAAAATCTGTAATAGATTACGTCATAACCAACAAAAACATCAAACACCAAAGCCAGACACCGGTAGATAACATCAAACAGGCATGGGAAACTTTGGTTCACGAATGAAGTAAAAACATTTGCCGCCTATCTAATATACAGAAGCAATGCTACACCAGATGAGTACTCTAAATATAAACAAGTAAGAATTATGGTAATATGATAATAACAAGACAAAAAGATATTTGAAAAAAATTCTCAAAGGATATGAAGTACGACTTACATGGACAACAAGAAAAGGTATGGAACATGCTCCGTAACAAAAAAAAACAGTAAATGAATATCTTTAAACGTTAACTAACCTACCAGACACATGGGTAAACCATTTCAGAAATTTATACAACACATTAGAAGAAACGGTTGAGGAAGCCACAAGGAACAACCAACAAAACCGCAAACCAAATTTGAAAAATTTAATAAAAATGTAGCTAAGACAATAAAGAAGCTCAAAATAAAAAAATCCCCTAAAATCGACACAATAACAAACAAAATGGTAAAATAGGGAATTGACTGGCTAACTCAAGAAATAACCAAGCTATACCAGAAAACAATAGAGCGCAAAAACATAAGAGACAAATGAAGAAAAAGCATAACTATTTTAGTATTCAAAAAAGGCATTAAGAAAAACCCAAAAAACTACTGAAGAATAAGCCTCTTGAGTGCAACATCAAAACTACTAACAAAAATACTAACCGATAAAATAACCTCAGAAACCAACAAATAGTTGAGAAATCTATAGAAGTCAATAAGCACTCTACCTATGCTTTATTGATTTCATGCAAGTTTTTGACAAGATAAAACTCTCGGATATGATAAAGATCTTACAAAGAAACTAAACCAATAAAAAACTAATAAACATAATACTCATCATTCCAATCTAATACAATTTCTTTTTTCCAAAATTGTTCTGAGTTCTATTATTGAACTTATTTCAGATGACAAATAAAGCTGTCTTAATTAGCTCTAGTTTTCTTTTAGGCGCCTCCTCCATGTTCATAATTTGGTGTACAATTTGTTAAGCATATCTGATAAACCCTCCTTATCACAGAATATAATACATTTAGTCTTAAGCCCATAGAACGGTGGAACATTCCTATCTCAATTGCTTTATTTAATTCAGTTACACTGAGTCTTCTTAAAAGCATAATTAAAACTTAAACATAATGCAACACTACTTAATAATTTATTAATAAATATATAACAAACTGGATATGTAAAATTTAATATTTTCAAATGATAATATTTTGTTTATGAACTTTAGTTTCATTGCAATAAAATAATAAAATTGCTATAAAGTAATAAAAACAAATTGTTGTCTCAACGAGATATGAAAACACAAAAGTTGTAACAAAAAGCCAAATGTCTATCAGTTTTTGGCATACTACTTAAAAAATTAGTACTGGTTTTATGGAAACCATAAAAGCACGACAATCTTCATTAAAACGTATATGTGTAGGTAGAAGAATTGATATTTTGTTTTGAAATCAAGATCTAAAATACCCCAATACTAGATTGCACATTTAAATATAGAATCCAATGTCCCGCAAATTAAGTTATAAATCTATTCAAATATATTTTCTCTCTGGATATTTTTAAATAAAAATCCTGAAAACAAATATGTTTTGCGTATTTGAAAGAAGCTGAGCCCATAGTAAACTATTTTTTTGCTATAGTATATATAAAACGTGTGGAATGAATGAAATAATCACAAAGTGTAATTGAGACGATTGCCCAGCATATATAAAATGCAGCGGTAATGCGGTTGCATTGTACATTGTGATAAAAAACAGTTGCTTATCATATTCTTGGTACGTGTGCTCAGTGTTTTTAATATATTGTTATTATATATCCAGTTATATGGACCACACCTAGATCTAAAAATAGAAACATGCTTTAGTCCTTAGATATATAACTGAAATCTCATATATGTGAGTTAACTTATTACAACAAATAATTAGCTAAAAAATTACAAAAATTTCTTAATAACTTTATTAATTAATCTAATTGGATTTATACGTAATAAAGCTTTGTCTAAAGTCAATAGAATTTTATTACAAATAACTAAGTTTTGTATATTAATAAAGAATGTGTGTGACAATA
This sequence comes from Tachinus rufipes, assembly GCA_963932245.1. NCBI lineage: Eukaryota > Metazoa > Arthropoda > Insecta > Coleoptera > Staphylinidae > Tachinus > Tachinus rufipes. Next base: position 62,388,621 of record OZ010749.1, read on the forward strand.
TATATTAACAACAATATTTATTAATATAAAAAGTAAAGATAATAAGATTTATCTGCTGCTATCTATCACATGATATATACTGGAAATTAAGTTCCGGGAAGTATGATTAGCTCTCTGCAACATAAAGCATCAAACTAAATTTAATTATTCATATTACATGTCTGCACTTAAATTTTGTTGTTAATACTCATAGATTTTATGGGGTAAATTAATTCCTTATAAATAAGGATAAACTTACATGTCTTAGTTATTATTATGGTAATAATGGTATTATAAACTTTAAATTTAAATGTTTAAATTTTCTTGTTTTTAAGACGCTTTAAGACAAACTAGTACTATTGAAATCGATAAAATCATCTTATTTTCCAATAACAAACGCAATCGAAAATACAAATTACAAGATTATAAGTTTGTGAAGGAATAATTAAAATTAACTGGAGCATGCCAATTCAGTAATTGGTACTACGAATGTGATTATGCTGTTTATGTTTGTTTGTGATATCGATTTTTGCAATCGATTCAAATATTATTGAAATCTGGTTGCGGCAATGCAAATATTAAATGGCACGAGATCATTCGATTCTTGATAAGGTATTGAGGAACAATAAAAATCGAGGCCGTTTTCCGTGCTTCACGCCGTTTTGCAGACGGACAATCGATTTTTAACAATTAACCCGAAATTAAATTGCCGAGCAAGATGATAAATGTTATTGAATTATAAATAGCATAATGTATAATGAATTTAACTTGAATGTAAATTAAGTTGCATCATAGATGGAAGCACGGGTCAATATAATAATATATTTTTTTATGTGTCCAATTGTTGTATTATTATCAATTCAATATAAAATAAACATTAAGTAGTTCATTTTAGTTTTTATTACTATTGAATAAAATCCTTATTGCTACCTAAATTTTCTTCATTTAACTAATTAAAAAAATGACATAAACTAAATTTACTATAGAAACAATAGTTGTTAATTAAATAATTTAGAAACATTTTTGTAGAGTAAGTGTGTTTAACACCAAGTCTCTTACCCACAATTTACGTGACACGCATTTAATGGCTTTGCCTTTTTTTTCAGGCGCAAGGACTAATATTTTAGGGTTTATGCTTATGTTACTACCTCATAAGCTGCCTTTGAGTATATACCTGTAAATTAATTACATAATTTATACTACCAAACCCGTTAATTGAAAAAATGGAGACGCTGAAGATACTAACGAGGCCTTGTGTGCACCAAACCCACACTCTCATATTAAATGTAATTATGGTTTTTTATCAGCCTTCTGACGTCCACTCCTGGACATAGGCCTAAATATATTTTCCACATCTGGCTATTTTAAGCCTTTTGAAACTCTCTACCGATGGCCGACTTGATATCTTTGTGGCCTGCTTCTGCTCTTTTTTGTTTCCCTTTGTTTCAAGCATGGAACGCTTTTCCATCGCTCGCTGTGTTGTTCTTAGTCGGTTTAAGCTTTTTTTGTAAGACTCATTGTTTCTAAGCCATATGTAGCCACTGGTAGTATGCATGCGCCGTAAACATTTTTTCTTTTAGATTTATTGGTATGCCATTGTTTGCTAATATATATCGTAATTTTTCAAACGCCGCCCACGTAAAACCTATTTGTCTTGTGACTTTTGCTGTTTGATTCTCCTTTCCAAGTTTAATGACGTAATCAAGGTATATATAATGGTCTACACATTCAATTTCCACGTCGTCTAGCAAGATGTGGGGATTATCTGAACTCATTATTTTTGTTTTTCCTATGTTTATTTTTAACCTTATACTTTTAGATGCTGCATGTAGTTGTCATAACATCTTTTCCAGCTCTACGGGATCGTTTGATGTTAGGACTATATCATCCGCAAAACGGAGGTGATTTAGGTATGTTCCATCAATCTTAACTCCTTTTTGCTCACACTAAAGTTTTTTGAAAACGTCTTCTATGCTTAAGGTGAATAACTTTGGTGTTATAGTATCTCTCCTGATGCACTCTTCTTCCTATGTTTATTTTATTGGTGGTTAGGTTAAGTTAGGTTCTTTAATCTTGACGTGTAATGTAGCACTTTTATAGATATTTTCAATGATGGCAGCATATCTTGAGTCTATTCTTGCATTTCTCATAGATTTTAGGATTGCCCACGTTTCTACTAAGTCAAAAACTTTGTGGAAATCGATAAATGCCAGGTGAATCGGTACATTATATTTGGTAGCTTTTTCTATTCCGGTGCGTAGTGTTTATAAGTGGTCAATTGTACTGAATCCACTCCTGTTCTACTGGCTGATAAATGTCTTTTTTTTGTAAGCTTGTTGCATATGATTTTAGTTAATAGTTTGTATAGTTGCAATAGTAAACTGATAGGACGATACTTTTCAATGATTGTTGTGTCCCTTTTTTTTAAAGGATAATGACATCTGCGTTACTCTATTCTTTGGGAATTACACTATCTCTCAGGCATTTATTCAACAAGATTTTTATCAATTTTTTTACCGTGTTTCTACTCAGCTTTAGCATCTTGGCTGTAATACAATCTTTTCCGGGACATTTCCTATTTATCATCTTACTCAGAGCAGATCTAATTTCTTGTATTAATACTTTAGGCTTATCTTCTAATATCTTGGTTACATGACACTAATTTGAATTATTTAAACAAAAGTTAAAATGGTGTATTGGCATAGATAACACGTGTTTCAGCGTAGTGCATCTGTATGAGCACCTCGCTACTGATCTACGCAAACCCGACTGCTTTTCAGTACCAACTATCTCTCAGCCTGAGAAAACAAAAAAATTTAAACCAACTCATCATCCACTATACATAAAGTACATTTTCAAAAACAAAATGAATAATCAAATGTGCAAGTAAATCATAGAAATATTTTGTGAATGATTTGCCGTAGAAAGTTCAGAAAAAAAAAACAGATTCCGGCAAACAATTTAATGAGAATAACCTTGCAGCGTAGAGCATAAGTAGCGGTTTTCTAAAATCCCAACTAAAAATGGTCAAACGTGCAAAAAAAGCACTTAAAAAGAAGTGTAGTAGTAAACTTACTAAGTTGTAACACGTGGAGCCAACTACAAGGTCATTATAAAAGTTTGGGATTATGTAACCATCTAATGTACGTTTGCGCCGCTCTAGTAGAATAGCTCGGTAATCGTACACAGTTGAAGTTGAACTGTCAAAACAAAGTAAATATTTTGGTTACCATTTTAAAAAGCGGCATATTTAAAGTGATTACATAATCCCAAACATTTATAGAGACCCTGTACAACTGGTTCTATGGCAGCTTGAAGAAGACACCCAAAGCTGACGTCAACTTTACGTTGGCAAATCTCGATAGCAAATGGGAAGAAGGTGAACATTCTGAGTTAACTACGAATCGCTTTTAGTCTAAAACTTTATAGCAAAATGCAAGATTTAATCCCCAGCTGACTCAACGGTCAAAATAATTCTTCTGTGTTGCTACAACCAAACCAATATTTTTTTTTTGAATGAAATGATTGATATATGATTACAAAATTGGTTTTATAAAAATAAACTTGACATAAATTCAAAATAAAACTAACAATTAGTTATGAGCACAAGAAGCCTAGATCAGTCTGGCTTTACAAGACCAGTCAAATTATTGGGAATTTACTTTGATAGTAGTTTTCATTGTGAAAAAATAACTAATAACTCAAAGTTTTGTTATCAACATTTTATAGCTGGTTTCAGTCACTTATGAGTTATGGTATTCTAATGTAGAAAAACTCGGCAGCTACAAAAAGAGTTTTTGGTATACAAAGACGTATTATTTGGATAATAGCTAATGTTCACTACCAAGATGATACTCTGCCGATGTATAAAGGATTAAAAATATTAGTTTGTATATTCTTCATTGATTGATATAAGTCAAATCCAATCCAAGTCTATACACTAACGTATGTTTATAATTATAAAGATCAACTCGCAGAATTGCTTTACTGACATCTGGCCTGTGTTGCTATTGATTATGTTTTTGATGCGGATTTACTGAACGCTTGTTTTTCATTTTTCTTGCTTAATATCATTTTGATTATTAATTCTACAAACTTTCAGTTTATTTACTTTGTAGCATAGTATTATGTTGTCAATTACTGCCAATTTCTGGTTCCTGTTTATCTTCCCACAGTAGACGCATGCGCTGTTGTTAGCCAAGTTATTTTTTTTAGATATGTTCCGAAGCAGCTGTAAAAAAATATGATGTGAAGTAGTTTACTTTTTTGTGTTTACGTGTTAACCTTAGTTTTATTCTGTGGATAGGCATTATGCAGTACTGACAGGTTTTATTTGGTTTACTCCATTCCACTTTCCAATTTTTATTTGCAATTCTTTTTTGTATACAGTAGGCTCACAGATTGTAACGCCACTCTTATGCTAGTAATTGCATTAGTACTATCCCAACTATCACATAGTATAGCCCATGTTGATACTGTTCAGTAAGTGCTGGGATTTTAATTACTGCTTTTTTGTGTTATATTAAGCAGTTTCCTATATTTGACTTTGTCCTGGGCAAGCTCATACTATACAAGAACGCCATACATCATAATGGAATTTATCACTATGACAGCATCTTGCTCTTGCATCTCTCAAGTTAGGTATATACTGAGCGCAGTTACCGCTTTTTTTGCTTTAATGCAACTGTTTTATGCTGCTTTGACTTGTTACGACCTTGTCTCCCATTCTTAGGTTTATGGTATTTTTACCAGTGAGTACTATTATTTCCGTCTTCTTGTGCTCTAATTCTAGATTTTTCATTTTAAACTATATACCTATTCTGCATCTTCTTAGAGCCTTGCTGGCTACTATTGCCAAGTTATCTGCGTAGCCTATCAATGTAATACTTTCAGGCAATTTTAGGTTTAAAAGATTGTAATAGTTTATATTCCACAGGATCGGTCAGAAAACCAAGTCTTGTAAAACACCGCATGCCATGGACATTTTCTGGTTATCTATAATTAGAGTTTTCTATATTTTAAGTAGCTATATTTTTCCCAAATTGTTCACTTTGGCCTTAGAAAATGTCTTTGAACAACTGACATGGGACAAGATTGGCCTGAACATCGACGGTTCATACTTTAACCACTTAAGATTTGCCGACGGTATAATTATAATAAGTACTAACATCAAAAAACTTAAAAACATGATAATGTAAAAAAATACAAATGGAGGCAATCGAATGAAAGCAACTTTTACCGCAAAAAACCTAGACCCATCAATGTGTATTAATCAAAATATATCACTGAAATGTAAAACTGTACCAAATTCTAATCTACATAATGTTCTTATACTTGGCCATAATCACTGCAAAAATGTTTTTCTTTACTTATTTCAAAACCACGGTAATACCGATAATACTTACAAATTTCAAACTATATTTAAACCAAATGCCACCTTTGAAAATGTTATCAATGATGTAGAAGAATTAACAAAACAATTTACCAAAAAGGACTTTGTTATATGTATGGCAGGTTCCGAAGATGCAATACAAGGTACCAATATAAACAACGAGCAAATACGGAAGCTATTGATGATCTCTAAATATACCAATCTCATTATTATTTCTGTGCCTTACTGGAAAAATTGAGTAGTGTTAAATAAATTTGCTTATGATATCAATATGAAATTATACAGTGAATAGTACTGTGGCAATGATGTGCCTTTTATTGATGTAAACTCAATTCTTACTCATAAACATTTCATTCCTAGTGGAAAATACTTAAAAGCTAGTGGTAAATTTATATTGTTTAAATATATTTTAGAAATACTAATATATAAACACAAACAAGAAAATTACATAATAAATAGTAATCTAATTTGTATTAATACCTTAAGGAAGAACGAAGTATATTGCAAAATAAACAACAACAACAACGATGAACTAATTAGTATAACAAACAACGAAATAAATTATGTCAGTGTAAATGGCTTAATCGAAAAAAATCCACCGATACCTGGATCTTCTAACATCCAAGAAGATGATGCCCATAAGAAAGAAATTCAACATTTTTTTTTGTGTAAATAAAGACGCAAATAAACTAAAAATTGCACATATAAATGTACAAAGTGTAGTGAATAAAATAACAAATCTTGAGTTTTTTTGTTCTTCTAAACATATTGATATTTTATGTGTCACCGAGCATTGGTGCGTTAAGGAAGATATAAAACTAATTAATACTCCTTGGTACAAGCTGGCGGCTAGTTATAGTAGAACTGTGCACATCCATGGAGGATGTGCCATATTTGTAAACTGCGGATTAGAATACAAAACAATAAATATACTAGATATGTATACAGAAAAACTTAATATTGAAATGTGCGGCATAGTTATTAAAGTTGATAGAATAAAATTGAATATGTTAAATTTGTATAGATCTACACATGGCACGTTTGATATTTTTGTTTCAAATTTGTCACAAGCCTTAAGCTCTCTTTGCAGACGCGTATTTTTACTAATGTTAATGGAAGAACGTCGTATTCTGCAATCGATTATATGGTTTCTGATCTACCTATGCAGCAATATAAGTTTTCTATAGTAAATGCATCCATAGCTGATCATCAATCACAAATTTTTGAATATTTATTATGCAGAAAAAATGTCTTTAATTTACCAGAGAATATTTATAGTTATAGATGTATGTCTGACGATAATATAAAACATTTAATATCACTTCTAGAAAATGTTAACTGGGATGATATTATATATCTAAATATTGAAGACGCCTTTGATAATGATAAATATTATTACAACTGGAGTAGAAAGTACATGTCCTTTGCAGTCTTCTAAACCTAATTCAGATAAAAAACAGTGGATTACAAATGACATTATAGTAGCTAGCATAGAATTAAAAAAACTATATTGGATGTGTTTAAAAAGTAATGACAAAAGACTTAACATGCAGTATAAAGTAACAAAATCAAAACATAAATTAAACATTGATAAAGCAAAACGAGAGTATTTTTCGTCAAAAATCACAAATGCGGAAAATAAGGCTAAAGAAACTTGGAAGCTAATAAACAAAAATTTAGGACGTTCAAAAACAAATCCAATAATTAAACTAAAGATAGACAACCAAACCAAAAACAGCTCTGAAGAGCTATCAGATATATTTGCTAACTACTTTGCTAACATAGCTGATAATTCATTAAACGCTCACTTTAGCTGCTGTTTATCAGCAAACTGTACATATATGGAATATCAATGTAATTCAACGTACATATTTCCAATTGAAAAGGCAGAAATTTTAGAAGTTGTAAATAAACTCAATAATAACAAATCTCCGGGTATAGATGGAATTACTGTTAAGGTTATAAAAAAAATTTAATACACTACAGAACTGACTCTAGTCAGACTTATAAATCGTTCACTATCATTGGGAGTTTTTCCTAGTGTACTGAGAACGGAAGGTGTTACACCTGTATATAAAACGAAAGGATCTATGGATATTGAAAATTATCAACCAATTTCAGTGCCAAGTGTCTTTTCAAAAATACTTGAAAGAATAATATATAATAGAATTATTTTATACCTAAATAACAATAACTTATTTACTGAAAATCAACATGGATTCCGTAAAGACTTTTCAGTTGAAACAGCATCTATTCAGTTCCTACAATACGTTTACGATAAAATGGATAAAAAAAAAATATGTTCTTAGTCTTTTTTTTTTATCTGTCAAGAGCATTTGATACAGTAAATCCGGATTTTGTAATAGCTAAACTTTGTGCAATGGAGATCAGAGGAAATATTTCTGAATGGCTTAGATCTTACTTAACAAACCGCAACTTAGTTGTAAAAATAAATAAAAATTTATCAGGAAAATATCCAATAACTTTAGGTGTTCCTTAAGGATCTGTATTGGGTCCTTTTAATGTACGTGAATGATTTGCCTTCATCGATTAGAAACGGGTTAGTATAGTACAATATCAGCAAACACAGAAGAAGAGTTAGTTGCAAGTGTGACAAACACTATTAATGATTTTAATCAATGGTGCTATAAGAATAGACTTATATTATATACAGATAAGACTACATTTATAAATTTTCATGAAAGAAAATGTTTATCCGACGATTTTATAAAAACATTCAATTATGATCTTAGTAAAAATGTAAAATTTCTAGAAACCATAATTGATGAAAATCTGAATTGGTCATGTCAAGTTGACAGCGTTTGTGAAAAGCTTAACAAAGCTTATTTTGCAATCTTACAAATGCGATTGACTTTAAATTTAGATTCATTAATGAAGATTTTTTTTGCTATGGTATATTCACACTTAACCTACAATATTTTAGTGTGAGGCCAAGCAACAAACATAAAATGGATATTTGTGCAACAAAAACGTATTATACGTTTAATATATGGAGCGGATAGACTTGCGACTTGTAAAGACTATTTTATGAACAATAACTTACTAACGCTGCCATCTATCTATATTTATAAGTCAGTAACCTATGTTAAAAAAATATATCTAAGTTTCAATCAACAACGTCCACACATGGTTACAATACACGTAATATTAATCACTTGCGAGTTAAACACCATAAATCAACCAAATACAAGAAATCTCCAATATTTGTATGCGTGCGACTCTACAACAAATTACCTACATACTTGCAAAAAACTACTAACTACAAACTGTTTAAAACTCAAACACATATATTTCTAGTCACTAAATGTTATTATAGTGTGCAAGAAAATTTAGTTGATTCTTTATAAAATGTTTTTAATATGTGTCTTATATTATAATGTAATATTATTTTTATCTTATTTGTTTATACATATATGTCTATTTTAATGTGTATTTTTAATTTTTATGTATTATGTATATTGACTGTTCATATCCATCTATTTGGCCAAAATGAATAAATAAATTATTATTATTATTAAAAGAACTAAACAATGCATCTAGGAATGTGGGGCTAAAAATGAAGCAAAACAAAACCAAAACTATGAGTAATAGCCAACAGGAAGTTGTCATAGATAACATCAAAATAGAAAATATAAAAAATACACATATTTTGTCTACTCAATTACCAAACCAAACTGCCAAAATAAAACGTAGAGTCCAACTAAATTGGGTTGCCTTCGGGAAACTTAGTTTTAGCAGCAGTATACGACAGCTGCATCTTCCCCGTTGCGACCAACGGATTAAAAACTATAGCAATAACTAAAAAATTGACAAAACAACTCAGAACTACAAAAAAGGCATAAAACTTGCAATGTTAGGTATCACCCTCAAAGACAAAGTGCGTAACAGCAAAATTTGAAGAAAAACCAAAATACTGTATTATAGAACGCACTGCAAGCCTCAAATGGAAATGGGTAAGCCACGTCGCAAGGCAAAGCCCAGAACGATAGTCACACAAAGTAACCTTTTGAAAACCAAGGAAAACTAAAAAAAAAAACACGGAAAGACCCCAAATGAGATGCATCGACAATATTAAGAAGAAGCTTATATCCAACAATAGATTAATTAAAAAGCTAAGAAAAAGAAGAAGATATTATTTTTACAAGAAATGGAGCAACTTGACTGTTTCCAGGATAATGGAATTTTACTTTTTCAATGACATCTATGGTTGAGCATTTTTTAAAAGCCCACCGTAATTGGCTATTTTTTTGTTAGCCGTTTATATTATTAAAAAGTTTACCTTTTGTAATAATCAGGCTCAGTGGTCTGTACGCCACATTTCTAGTAGCAGCTTTGTTTGGTTTTTCCAGTAGTATAGTCAGTTTTTATTTAGAGTATAAAAAAATCTTTTGAACAGTTGAAACGTCTGCTACTACTTTTGCTAGAATGCCGTCTAGACCAGCAGCTTTTCCAGGTCTAATTTTTCTTCACACCTTTAAATCCTCTTTTCCAAACATTGCCAATTAATTTGATTGTGACATAAGAACAGTTCTTGTAGCACCTTCAGTTGATCCTATATATAGTTAGTCTAAGTAGGTTACGCAGTTTCAATAGTTTTGATATGCAATAATCTGTTATAAGTTTAATCTCATCTTTGGTGTTTTTTTTTTATGAGTTTGATCAATAAAAAAAGTTGTAATTAAAGGTTAACATTTTAATAGATAATGAGCGCATGGATTTTGGCTAAAGAGATGAAAACTGAAAGTGGCCGCAGCGGCTCCTGTGTTAGGTTTGACAAACTAGTAAAAAAAAACAGAAAATACAAATTATTTTTATTGCAGATGGTTTGTTTGCAGGCTGATTTTAAAAGGAAGGATGCACAAACAACTTATTTATTGTAAGTATATTAAGAAATGTTTATTATATCAGAAAATGCGGGAAGGACGGAAATTTGGTTTTATTGATTAATCATGTCCTAACCTACCAAAACAGTACCGGTAGGAAAAAATTATTTATAGATCTTAGTTTTCTTGATATTTTCAAAGCTATGTCAATAACATGGTTAGTCCAGAGAAGATTATGTGAGATTGTAACACCTAGAAGACAAATTGAAGAAGATAGCTGGTACAGATTTGAACCTAGTAATTTTAAGACGCTCTGCCATATTTGTCGATATGTTCTTTAAAATGTACAAAGTATGAAAGATGTTATTGTCTGCAAAACTATGATTTTAGTTATTTGAAGAAACTCATTAATGTAAATAAAAAATAAATTTGGCAAAAGAGCTGAACCTTAAAATACGCCAGCATTTATGATTTTGGGATCAAAGTTAAAACCAATTTTAACTATAATTTTTCTATTGTCAAGAAAACTATTGATGTAATTTACAGTTTTTTATCAAGACTTATACAATAGAGCTTGTTGGCAAGATTAGAATGCCATACACTATCAAACGCTTTGGAAATTTGTTACTGCAAGATTTTCTCCTTGTTTGTTTAAAGTAAAATTCCATTTGTTACTAACATAAGTCAGAACATCTGTTGTTGAGTGTTTTGATCAAAATTCATATTGTATCTGATATAAAGTAATTTTGTTCTAAAAATATGACAATGTGAAAATTAATATAAGGTCTGTTCTAACGGTTTTGACAGTTTGCAAACGATCCAAACAATGCACACAAACAAATATGTGTCATACTTAGGCAATCTTTTATACACAATAATTTATTTGTGTGCATAGTTTAAACGGTTTGCAAACTGTCCAAATTGTAAGTTAGAACAGACCTATAATTTTCAAAAAAAATTGACAGATTGGTCTATAATTTAAAGAATTAGACTTGTCTTTTTTTTAGGCATTGGTTAAACATTTGTAACTTTCCAACAATTTGGGAATGTTTCATTTTTGTATGATAAGGCAAATATTTTGGTCAAAATAGGGAAACTAATTCATTTGCAAATGTTTTAAGAATAATAGGTAGAGTTTCATCTATACCTAATGTCTTTCTGGTATTTAATTTAAAAAGATATCTTTTGACAACCCGTTTTGTAAAATGAATTGAACCCATTTTTTTTTACTAGCTTGAATTATAGGTACAGCAATGGGAGGATTTATAATAGTAGAGTATACAAAAATATCTGATTTTTCTTTTAGATTAGTAACTAGATTGTTTTGATCATTTAAAGATTTTCCAATAAACTTATTGTTTTATAAAAAAAAATTGTTGTTTATGGAAAGCTGGGAAATTTGTCAATTCTATCTTTTTCAAATTGTATTAGATTGTCACATTAATTACGAGCCAACTTATCCTTTTTCTTATGGTAAACCCGGCAAAGAAACATAACCGTATGGTAATTACTAAGTTTATGTTTACACATACAGAAAACAAATCAATGTTATTGTTATATTATCTGAAGAGAGAGAAAACAACTGAATTAGAGTAAATTGTATATTTATTGATTTAAAATAATATAAAATTGATAAAAAGTTTTTAAAGTGTTAAAATACTATAAAATGTATTATTGCAGATGCCTCGCCTTTATATAAACGTGTAGTAATCGGTTCAGAACAGTTATTTTAAAAATGGACCGAGTGCTTAGGAATGCGAGAGAAAAACGTAAATATTTTTAGAAGCTAATGTTCGCGTTAATTTTCATTGTTTGGGTTGGCAAGCGAAAGGCCGCAGTGATATATGGCCAGCGTCTGCCGATTCCAATTCCCTTACGGTTGTTCCTCTTGATGGGCCAGTTCGACTAATTAAATATAAGTTACAGTGACACTTTGCATACTGACCTTATCAGAGACAGTACATTCATCCGTCTTCCTTACACGTTGACCAATGCGAGCGCATTCAAGTGAGATAGACGCCTATGGTTAAAATGCAGTAACGAATGTTCAATGTGACCATACAAGAAGCTGGTTAATTGTCATCTCCTTGTATTGGAGCACTGACTTTGACTCGAGATAAGTCAATTAGGTGAACGCAAAAATCTATATCATTGTTTGTGCTCGCCTTTGTATGCAATTGATTATTCTTCTATACAATTGAAATCGCATGCATGCAGCGCTTGTGTCAGATGCTTATATTGCTGCAATCACTATTACTGACTTATACTCAAGTTGCAACATCAACAACACAAATCATACCGGTCATGGGCATAATATACACTCTTGGGCATTAATATTATACGCCGATTCATTATTTTCATTCAATTACCGGATGATTAGTCAGTTGGTTACTCTTCATAATGAAATTATAGAATTGTGCAATTATTGTAAAATATTCATTCAAATCATCAATAGGAATGGGTAATGCATACATGTCTATATCATAATATTTTAATAATAACGTTACACGTGTATATTATAAGCAGGCTGCACTACTCCCAATTATCAGAATATTAATTAAATAAATTGTTAGAGCATAGCTAAACGCAAACAAATACATAAACTATTTGTATCAGTAATTAAAATTAATTAATTAATGCATGTTACACATTGACATATACTTATTCTAGTAGAAATTTCTTCATGACTGGAGTAATTCCTAATGCGCTAACTGTTATAAAATGCGACGGTTTATTTTTATAACTTTTGAATGTTTTAATTATTCGACCAGCAACATGTACGGTATTGTCAACATATATGCAGTAGTGAAAAATGAATTATATATAGTATAGAAGTAAGTTGTGCAGAGTTTATACGTTTAGTGAAGGAAAATCAGGAAGAAGCTTAAAAGTGCTTGTGCATGTAAAGTATAAATGTCATCCCGAATCTAGAAAACTATTTCGAATCGATTTTGAGATTTAGAAATGGTACATAGTCGCTTGCTTGTATGTCAGCAAGACAAATACATTTATTTATACTTTGAATACAAGAGTACGCCTAGCGTATCGTCGCAATGCGCTCTCACTTAACTTTTTATTGTTGAAACTTCACATCTACTTCTTTTCTTGGATACTTGGACTTTTATTTGCTACAATCGACTATTACAAAATGGAAATATATTACTAAGTTGTTTTTATTTATTTATATATGAACAATGAACATGATTTTTAATATAAATTGGTGTAATACTACTACTACTAGTACTTAAAAAGATGGAATGGTCAATCTAAGTTAATATATTAAATTTGTACAAATATGTACTTAATATTATGCCACTAATTTATGTTAGCGTTTCTATTAAGAAATAATTTTGTAATAGATTAAAATTTGAGATCTAATATTATACAAAATGTAATAATTTAATATTCTAATTTATTAATTATATCGATCTCAAAACCTGGCTTTAACAAGCTAAAATTCTTTCCAATTAAGAAGCAAGATAAATAATGTTTAAAAATTAAATTGTCTTAAAAATAAAAACGAATAGACGGTTACTGTTTTAAACTTGTTTACAAATAATTTACGGCAAAATAAGATTCAAACTCGCTAGCGTAAAAGCCTTGCAGGATTTTGTTCAGTCGACGGTCCGCGCGTGGTGCCTTGGTCTACCGCCAGATGATTAGTCTACCACGAAACGTTGAAAAAGCCTCTGATAAGGTTTGGCTCCATTCTCTCCCCGCTGCTATTTAACTTATACGTTACCATCATGCTTTTGGGATTGAAGCACAAATGGCACAATATGCTGACGATACAGCACTTCATTACTTTTTAAGATTTTTTGGGAGAGTCACTTTGAGCTTACAAAAAGCCACCAACGACCTAAAAGAATGGTTAGACAAGTGGTAAGTCAAAATTAATTCGGAAAAAGCAAATGATTAGAATGTCCTTCTTAATGACATTCCCATACCGTGGTCCGTCAAATTGCACGTGCAGTCTATTCTCGATAAAGCCAGAATGGCAAAAAATCCAATGTTGTGTCGGGACAAAACCCGGCTCTACATATTTATCATCAAACCCATGCTTACTTACGAATCGCCAGTATAGAGAATAGCTGCTAGCACTTACCTCAATCTTCAATAGAAGTTTTCAAAAGTCACACTTTGAGGATGCTACACAGACCTCCATGGTATGTCCAAATTTGGCCAGACTACGGAATATCCCAGTTGCGTCACTACATCAAAGCTTTGGCCATAAAATACTTCGATAATTTTGCAAACCATCTTAACCTTGAAATAGAATTTCTTTTACAAACAACCGGTGAATCAAGTAGCAGCACTTTAACCTAAAATAAGTAATACTACATATCACCCCATAACCTATAGGACATAATCTTAACCTTCTTCAGCTTCTCAATCTCCAAACGGGTGGTAAGGTCTCAAACTTCCAGGCACTCACAGATTGGGTAAATCCGACACGTCCTGTGAGCGTCTTTAGAAGATTTCTCACTTTCGCCAAAGAAAAAGGAAAAAAAAAACAAGCACAAATGCATCGCTCTACAACACCGTCAAGTTAGTTTCTATTGGAGATATCTAAAAATCTAGAATTTTTATGGCCGAGAAGATAGCAAAGCAAAATCAATTTGAAAAACGAAAGCAGCAGCAAACTACAAAGATAAATTTTCAGCGGACAAGAAACATCTCACACAACCATCTGGTCCGCTGCCAGATATAGTTACTTCATTTCATACACGAAGTCATCTTGCAAAATATTCTAAATTTAATACCCAAAACAAAGCAAATCATATCCATACAGAAACTATTGAAATTATTTCACGTCTTTTGCAAGCTGTAACAATTGACGCCTAACAACGGGAGGCATTCTTGTGTCAAAGGTATATCAACCTGTAACCACGCTTACTTTAAAAAACCGCTCTACCTATCACGCGCGAGTCGATGGCATAAAACTCGTCCGTTTCAGAGTTCCCCACCGCAGGTCTAGAACTCATTCGCTGCGTCATCATTAATTTCCCGCAGACGAAGTCTAATCACAAATGACCGGCATTCTGTCTGACCGTCACTTCAACTTTACTCTTGGTAGAGACCAAACGACTACCACGGCAAAGACGTTTCCCTAGGCAAGAATTCCGCCTTTGTACCCCAGTACGACCACTGTGGGTAGCTTTAAGGTTCTTCACGTTGTACATCAATAACGTATAACTATATGTTCTTTTGGGAACTGCACTCTGTGTAAGTGCGTTTGGGGTGACGGCGCTCTGAGTAAGCGTGTCCGTAGTGTAAGGCATTCTGGGTGAGTGTGTTTGTGGATGGTCTTCTGTGTAAAGGTATTTGTAAAAGACAAAAGAAAAAGAAAAAGAAAAAGAAAAAGAAAAAGAAAAAGAAAAAGAAAAAGAAAAAGAAAAAGAAAAAGAAAAAGGAAAAGAATAAGAAAAAGAAAAAGAAAAAGAAAAAGAAAAAGAAAAAGAAAAAGAAAAAGAAAAAAAAAAAGAAAAAAAAAAAAGAAAAAGAAAAAGAAAACGAAAAATAAGGAAAAAAACAAACAAACTGACGACTTCATAACATTAGAGAGAGTAACTAGCATCCACAAAAGATTAATATCTTTGACTAATCAACTATCTAACATAGAATTTGAAGTAGACAACAATGACTAGAAAACATTGCCAAAAAAAATACAAGCCAGATCTTGCAAAGATGATGGCCACCAAGTTTGTAGCGGCAACTAGCCTTATAACAAAACAGCCAACCACAACCTAAAATTGCGCATTTGATGGTCAGGCACGACTATTATTTACCAATATTTTAAGACCTAAGGCATAAAGACCTAAACAAGTTTTAGAGAAACACTTTAATATCTTTGAAATACAAAAAACCCTCTATTATTGCTGTTTAACAAAGGCACTGCAAGACAAAGAAAAAAACTAGCAAAAACAAACAATCAATGGCTCTGCTACAAAAATTTTCAAATCCCAACCTCATCATCAATTTGTAGACAAAACATCATGACGGTTTAGATCTATAGCTACATTACTTTAACGTAAGGTAGCGTTCCATTACTTTACTATCAGAACAGGCCACAACAAACCGACTAATAAACTTTGTAGATCTACAGATTTAACAAACTATCAAACGCAAAATCCAACCAATAAAAGAAACACTAAAAAAGCCGACGGGTAAGGAACGCAGCCCAGATTGGCGACGTATAAGCACAAAGCGTCGAGTAATTTGCGCACACATTGAGCGAGCTGGAGAAAACTACCAAAAAATAGCCTTCTAATTTTGCCCGTTTCGTGCTGAAGCACCTCAAGCAACCTATCCAACAAGTCGACTAAAACCAAAAGTTTTTGTCACCGGAGAAGCAACAACCTTCCTCACAGTCTAGGGACACAAACAAGAAGTGTTATTCCATCATGCTAATACACTGTGAAAAAATATTATCTTCAAACACCAGTGGTTGATAGAAAACCAAATAACCTTGGACTTTACTCAAAGGCTAATGCACTCTAGCCAAAAGCACCAAGCAGTTGTGTATTAAAAGCAAGAAAAACAAACCACTGCAAAAACAGTTTTAAAGCCGCAAAATATATAACACTAGTAAAAATTTTTTTTGGTATCTTTGTTGACAGGCCCACACTACAAACTCAAAGAGGTCACCCACTTGATTATTCAAAAAACGTTGGATAATTTTAGTAGTCTGTCAAACTTGACTTTAAAATTGGATACTGGCAAATTTTTTGCACCCAGATAGCCAGCATTTCAACACCCAATGAAATCACATATCACTTTAAAATAATGCCATTTAGGCTTAAAAATGTGCCGGCCAGTTTTTAAAAGTTGATGGTTAAAGTATTGGCAAGATGGCTCAAATAGTTTTGGAATACGGTCTACACAGCAAGCCCGATGGAACAACACCTGCGACTGATAAAAAACTATTTTTGACCAAATACCCTAAAGCAACTCCAAAGCTTTCTACGAGTCTACACGTGCTTAAGGAAATACGTCTCAAATGCTGCACCACTTACTGATCTTTAAGAAAACAAGAAGTTCTTGAAGTGGGACTGCAAAACGGACATAGAATGTGTTCTATCAAAAAGAAAGAGAACGCCGCCAATTTATTAGCTGTGTTAGCTCAAAATTTAACATTTAGCATGACAACAAGCAGAAATGCCTTGCCATTATCTAGGCAATAAAAAAGTACCGACCATATCTCAAAGACAAAGCATTCCTCCTAAAAACAAACAATTAAGCTCTTAAATTTTACCGATGCCAAAGCAAAATCCACGTGATAGTTGCTGGAATAAGCCAGAAAATTAATACCAACTGCTAAATGCCCTGTTTAGATCACCAGACAAAGAAAAACAAAAATAAATGTAGATTATATAAGCATAACCGGACTACCATCGCTTGTAACGGCAAAACTAACAACAGAAAATTTTTGCTGCACAACCTCTCAAGGCCAACATTCTGGCCATGGCAGTAAACCGCATTATAAATGACGCATCATTGGCTAAAAAAACCCACAAATTCTACTAAAGCAAAAAGTTACCTCAAAACTTACTCCAAATTCCCACAATACCCAAAACAAAACAAAAATAGTTCCAGGTAGTCTCCGGCAACTGTTCACATTTGTCAAAATAAGACCACGCTCTCCTTAAGCTGTAGCACCTACAGAAGGTATGCAACATCTTATTTTCAAATAATTAATAATAATCTTCTAGAATTAATGTGTTATTAATTAATTTTTCCAACCAGGCGGGCTAGCAATATGTTTAAATTCCATGTTGCATCCACAATGGATTCTTTTGCAATTGGCAGCTACTAAGCTAGCTAGCGTCTATAAAAACATCTAATTTAAAAAAAGGTGTAAAATAGACATAATTGCACTGCAAAAAACATTATAGGAAGGCTGCTGTTTTTTAGTAAAAAAGAAGCTGGAAAATAACATACATAAATTGAAATTGTGCAATAAAAGAATCTTGAAAATCAAAGTAAGATACCAGATAGCTAATATAAATACCATTAACGCGTATGCAACAACAGAAAATTAAAATATCACTTAAATGACAATCTTGTTCTCAAATGCAAGTTTTAAGTTTATGTTTGAAGTTGCCCATCAACATCTTTTAACAGTTCTAGATCAATTCTTTGCAATTTATAGCAAATAGCATCTTTTGACTCAAAACTTTAGGCCAAAGCACATTGCCAAAATGTAAACTGATTTGTTACTGAATTTTTTTTGATAAATTCTTAGCCATTGTTGTGTTGGTTGTCGTATTCTGCTGAAACTATACACTTCCATGGTTATATTTACCGGTATTTTAAGTAATATTACGTAATATTACCAACCAATTTTATTTTACCGGTAATTTAAAAAATATTACGTTTACGTTGCTGCTGAATTGGCAATATGATCATCATTAAGCTTTTGTGTCACTTTTTTGGTTACTTTGTCTGCTGTTAGAACATATATTTGTATAATAATAATATTAAACGGTGTTCTGAAGAGTTGTAGTAAAAGACACTACCTAGACAACAAAACAAAATTTATGACTGTTTTATTTAAGTCTATACTTAATAAGTGGCTTTTGTTTTTGTTACCAAGAGTAATAGCACATTTTATTTTAAATTTGTAGTTTTTCCGAGTTTGGCCATCTTACTTTGCTGATGCTTAAGACAACAATGTTAAGTTTATCTATTTCACATCTTGCGTTTACTAATTATTAGTTTTCCTAGTTAATACAAACTTTGGACGTTCCAGATGGCAATTTTTACTAGTTTGTTGATTATTTTAAATGTTGTATTAGGGTAATTCCACGGAAATTTGGACAATCGTGATCACATAATTCAATTTTGATTAAATTGTGTACACATGTTTGGTGAACCAAAATATGATGATTTCTAAAATTTTAAATCTTTAGGTGGAATACAGTGTAAATGGCAACCATTTAATTTTTTTAGGAATACTTTGTCTTCCTTCAGTTTTTGTGCTGTAAATAAGCAAAAAATAGTCAAAAATCATATTCAAAATAGTGTAACTTATAAAAATATTTCCGTAAAACACTTCTCCCGCTATTGGACTTTCAAATTTATCATAAAATGTTACCTTTGCTTTTGGACATTGTTGTTATAATAAACCAACAACCTCCGGACGCACAAAAAAAGTTAAAAAACCTCAAACAAGTGGCATCAGAAGTTGGACTGTAGAAAATCCTAGAGACCGACAAAGAAAATGAAATAGAATGTTTTGGCCACAAAATAAAAACCAGCAGAGACAACCAAACAAGCAAAATCTCTTGACGCATAGAGCTTGGCTTGGCAGTTTTGGTAAACTACAAAATACCATAAAAGGTGAATATGCCTAGAAAAAAACGTGTTTGATCTTTGCGTGCTTCCAGTATTGACGTATGAGGCGGAAACACTGACCTTAAAGAGCGCTCAGTTAGCAAACTTTTGATTGCGTAAAAAGCGATATAAAGATCATATTTGAGAATGAGTGCTCAACACAACAATAAGGCACACAACTAAAGTTTAACACTGCCCAAAACGGAAATCAATAGAAAACTCTATGTTCAGCAGAGGACAAGAATGACTGACGGATATTGATGATTGCATCATTTTTACTTGGGTTTTAGTGTTAGTACGTTTTTATATAAGTATTATGAAATAATTAAAAAATATAGTTGAACACAAAATTTGGTATTAATTAATTATGTTCGGACATCTAATTTGTTTGAGTGCTTGTGTGCATTGCACGCACAGCAAATCAGTAGTATATTAAACATATTAATTAAAATGGCGCGTGCATTATAAAAAAAAGCATTTTATTGGCTGGTTACTGACTCAACAACTCACACTTAACCCATTGGCCAAATGTCTAAGCTTTCCCAAGTGCAAGGCCCACATCCAATACGTTTGTAGTAATGTGTTACTTAATCAATGCTATTAACTGACAACAGATTAACTGCACAAAAAAACTGTTATTTGTAAAATAGAGCCAGAAAAAAAAAGAAATGTTTTTAACTATCATTTGTAATAAAATACTATTTACAAACTATTACTTTTTGATTTTGAATCTATACTTATAAGATATCTGACATTAATCTATATTTTTTTAAGCAAAGTATATTGCTTGTTTTAATTCATCTTCTTTTTTATTCTAATTTTATAACTGAAGTATTGTGACATTACTGATATAGTCAAGTTGTTTGGTAGACCCGGGTTTTCCATTGTTCTCGGTCTGCTGCTTTTTTGAGACTGGTGTGTATTGATTTTCTTGCAAAGTTTTTAACTAAATTTGTCATGGCCGCCCGTGCAATTGCGATGCGTCTTCTAATTTCAAGTTTACATTTTTCCTGATTGGTAATTAGCAACTCTAGGTATGTAAAATCCTCGACAGTTTTGATTTTATTTAATTTGTAAGTTGTAGTGTATTGGCTTTGTCCACTACCATGAATTTTATTTTGTCTAGATTAATTTCTAGCTCCACTTCACGACTCTCATGTGATTACTTATTTTTTTACCGTTGATTGCAACCCCTCTTTAAAAGTTCTCTAGTGCTCGTTTTATTATGTGTTCTCCGTATGCGTATTATTTCCAAACCGTTTTCTGCCAACAACTTCAACATTTTGGGTTGTTTGGTTATCATTAATTCGTCTTTGTATAGTTCTTTGCAGTATTGCTTTAATTTTTCTGCAACTTTATCACCTTCCCATAGTGTTTTTCCGTTTTTATCCTCTATGGTAAGTGTTTTTGGTTTGGGTTTCCTTGTTAGTTCTCTTACATTTTTATATAGATTGCAAACGTCGTTTTTGTTCTGGTGTTTTTTTATTTCCTTGCAGATTTTTTGGACGTGGTTGTTCTTATCTTGTCTACATTGTCTTTGGATCTTCTTTGATAGTTTTCTGTATCTATTGTTGTCTTCCTGAGTTACTAGTCCTGTTTGTTTTAGGGTCTTTCATTTTTTCAATTGTGTCTAACGTTCCTTGTGAGATCCACTGTTTATTTACTTGCTTTGTTGGTTTGGTCTGTTCTTGAATTTCCTCTGCTGTTTCTTCTATTTTTTTTTAGATTTTCCTATTTCAGCTTCTCGTCTGCGATGTTTATTATTACTTTTTTTTTCTTTAATGAGTTTGTCTTTCAGCTTTTGTTGAAATTGCTGACTGGTAGCGTCAATCATTCTGTTTCATTTTTCCTTATAGTGGATTTTTATTAATCGTAAATCTAAATTGCATTATAAGAAGTTGGTGGTTCAAACCGCAATCTGCTCCTGGAAACGTTTTGCAGTTTATGATGGAGGATTTCTATCTCGAATTGACCATGATATAGTCGATCTGGTTTCTATATCTATCTCTTGGTGATTTCCACGTGTATAGGCGTCTGCTATGGTGTTGAAATAGCGTGTTTGCAATGGTTAAATTGTGTTCTTGGCAGAACTAAATCAAACGTTTGTTTCCTTTGACTAAACCGTAGCGCCCTATTGTGCCGCAGAGTTGTTCTTCTTTGTTCAAGTTTTGCCTCTCTTTTGCATTTATGTCTCCAAGCAGAACAAGTATTTCTTTTTTTGGTAGGTCGCTTAGAGTGTTTTGCATCTGTTTGTAGAATGCTTCCATTATTTTATCCGATGTTTCCGATGTTGGTGCGTAGACTTGGACAAGGTTTATGTTGATGGGTTGGGACTTGATCTTTAGCACTATAATTTGATTACTGATGCATTGGTACCCCAGTACTGCTTTGTTGGCGGTTTTGTCTAACAGAAAAGCCACTCTATTGCAACTTTTCTCTGTGTTTCCTAAGAAGTATATGGTATGTGCAGTAATTGTGTTAAAATGTCCAGCTCCTTTCCAATGCGTTTTACTCAGGCCGATAATGCCCAACATGTGTATGTCAGCTTCTCTTTCAATCATATCAGGTTCCTATTCGGGTTGTGTTTTGTAATTTTATTTTAGTTTGATTTTTTTTTATTTAATCAGTTATATCTATTTTATTTATTAGTGTAATTAAGACGTAACTTATAAACAAATTGATTTGTTATACCTATTTATAAATCTTTCATCAAAAGATTTATAATAATTTATGTTTGACTTATAATAATCACAACCACATTTAACTAATATAATAAATTAAATATGTTATGCAATTATTAAATACTAAAATTGTGCAACGCAATTCTGTAATGCAGATTGTTAACAGAAAGTGTCTTATTAAAATATTTGCTAATGGCTTTTATATCTAAACACGACTAATAAATCCCCAGCTCTACAACATATCTCTGCAGATGACATAAAATAATATATATCAACACTAGTACAGCCATACCATTTCCGCGTATTCTATTTTTTAACGAGCCCATATTTCAATTAACCGATTGACATGCATTCGTAATACGGAATGCTGATAGTTTAACGTTTTAGATTTATTGCGTACGGTGTTAGCCGTCAATTTCTCCACGTCGTAATATTAATATAACCCCACGGAAGAAGGCTTTCTTAACATCCTGGCCACTTCATAGTTTTCAAGTTTCCATTTTCAGCGTGCTAATTAATGTTGCTGGTGGTGATTGAAACGGAACATTATTTGCTGCGATTAGTCTAAACGGCCTCACGGTGTTATTCACTTAAAACGCAATCAACAAATCGAAACGGGGAAGTGAGTTGTAAAAGGCGTCATTTATATTATTAATTTTTTGTTTGTATTTTTTGTCAGAACCATATTTGGAGAGTAGAATACAATTATTACGAGTCGATTATTGGAATACAAATTACCGGTGAGGAAATTACATTCTGCGGAGCGTAAATACTTTCGACGTCAAATTTAATGATCTTAGAATTGATAATAAAGATATGGAAAATCATTTTCTCACAACATTTATTTTAAAAGAGTAAAACAGGATAGAAAAATAATTATAACAAAATATTAATAATAATAAACTTACGGCATTTATTCATTGACAAATTGCTTTGTCATACAGTGAAAATATTAATATTAAATCTATTATTTTAGCTCAAAGGTCGGTAATTTTTTTGAGTAATACGCCAATTTTTAAATTACAAGTGCAGAAAAATATGTTATGTTCTTAGCGATGTCATTGAAAAACCACAAATAAAACAAAAATTACAAAGTTATTAATTGTTAAAACTAAAAACATTTCACTGTAAATAAGAGTAGTATCTGGAGAGTGGCTTTATTTTCTTTTGGTGATTACAGTTTGACTATGTTGTTAAGTCGTTCTGTATAAAAATTAAATAATACCAATTTATTTTTTCTTATTAATATTAATGTTGTTACATTGATTACAATGATCTTTATATTTTGTGAAACTTTTGTCAAAAATAAAAGTTTTTCCAATAACATCTCTTATCATTCAAAATGTTACAATTTTTGTCATATTATTTTAGACACCTAAATCAAAATATAAACTTACTTTTTGATTAATTTCATTCTGGTTAATTGCTTTTTTTACAGTATTTGCTCTTTTTTTATCAGTTATTTTGAATTTCTATTAGTCCAAATCTGTTTTAACTTATCTGTTCAAATGACCAAACCATAAAACATCAAAATTATATTTAAGTATTAACTAGTATTTAATGTTTATGTTAAGTAATACTTGATGTTTTATGAGCAAATCGTGCAAAACACAACAAAATAGAATTAGCGTTTTTATACTCTATTGATCTAACTTGATTCTAGCAGACCAAAAGTTCTATCAAGTATGAGTGATGAGGCGAGATAATTAATGTAACTAAATTTGTTTGTCGTTGAAACCATGAATGTCGAAGCCGATAAAGCGTTGAACAAATTCATAAATAATGTACGACAGATTTGAACTCAGTATCGCCAGAATGAGAAGCAAGCACCTAATAGTTGCTTAGGTGTTTGCTTCTCATTCTGTCAAAAATTAAATAAAAATTGCACTTGCCAACAAACCCCATTGCATGGTAACCATCTTTGAACTGGCTTTTGACGTAATTTTTGGTTATTATTATAAAACTTCTTTGTTTATCTCTATAGTAGTGCCCTACAACTTTAAACCAATATATAATTAATTTTCAGGGGTCTCGATAACTGGGGTAACTTCAGACCACTGGAAACAGTAGATTAAGAAAAGTAATCTAAATTCGACAAGCACTAGAAACAACCACGGCAATAAACAGACAAAAGGCAAAAAATAGACAATTTAAAAACAAACAACTTTCCTAATGCAGCCAAAGTAGCAGTTGGAAATCAACACGCCATAGACAACAGCCACTGGTAGCAAAGTATCTGAACGGCCTTCAGTAGCAACTTCTAACAATAACCAGGTAAATAACATAGACGTAAAAAAAGAAACAACTGCGTAGCCTAGAGGCAAGCATAAAAAAGCAAAATGGCAAAAAAGTAGGAGTAAAAGTTTGCTTAGAACAACAACAAGCGCGCTCAAAGCAATTTATCGATGTTAAGCTCACAAATGTGTTAACTCAGAGCAATAAGATTATTACAAGTAAAAAAGAGAATAAAATGTTTTTAACTTTAAATTCTTAATCTATCTATCTTTCCATACTAAATCAGTTTAAAAAAAATTGCACTCTAATAACTGACCAATTATATTAGCGTGTATGGTTCAAAAAGTTGTACTTTTTGGTCCTAAACCCGCATCTTCACCGCCATTATTTAAAAAATTATTATACTCTAATGTTTAAACTAAAAAACGCTAAGTCTTGAATCAAGATAAATTTTTGTAAAAAAAATAATATACAGGGTGTTAATAAACTGGCTATGTTTAATGTCTTAAATCGCTTATGATTTTGACAAAGAATTGGCATTAATAGTCTTTTTAGGATGATATGTTATAAATCTGATCTAACTAACTTATTAACTTGCGCCACGTTTGTATACAGCCCGATTTACAAATTGTCCAATATCTTATAATATAGTGTTTGCAAAAATTTATCAGCAATTGCAAAATACAGGAACTTTTGCAGTCAACAAGGTAAATTGCATATTTGCAAGACATCGTCGAACCTTACGATTTGAAGAAGATGTGCTTCATAAGATAGAGCAAAACTCATTCAGCAGAACTCGAAGCACTGCACATGACATTTGTGCTAATCATGTAAGTGTTTGGCAAGTTTGAAAGAACGTCAGCTTCACCCCTATCATCTGCAAAAAGTTCAAGCCTTAAATCCAATCGATTTTCTACCACATATTAACTTTTCTCGTTGGTTTGTAAATTGTCGCTTACAGTATCAATTTTTACAGTGTGTTCTTTTTACTGATGATGCAACATTTAACAGAGAAGGCATTCTTAACTCTTGCAATAACCACATTTGAGCTGACAAAAATCCTCATACTAGTCGACAATCTAAATTCCAACAAAGTTGAGAATCAACATTTTTTGCTTGCTGTTGCTACCTCAACGAACAGTTTGGAGATAGATGGGTTGGGCAAGAACGGCCAGTAGAGTGGCCGCCACAATTCCCGGACCTAATGCCCTTAGATTTTTTTTGTGGGGTTACATAAAAAGTCTGGTGTACGAGACGCCAGTTGAATCTGCAGACGATTTGTTAGCGCGTAGTATGGCAGTTGAGCAAAAAATTCAAGATACGCCTGGAAATTTTAAGAGAGTTTATAAAAATATACTGCAAAAGGTGCAATGTTTGCATCAAAGTTAATGGTAGACATATTGAGCAAATATTGTGATCAGTTTAGATATCTCATTAAAGTTTCCATTGAAGTTTTTCTTTAATAGCACACAATCGGTAGAAACTTTATTGAAACATGTTATTAGATGAAAGAAGCGCAGTCAAAATGCCTTTAATTTTAAATTACAATATTTTTTAAAATTTTTGACATTTAAACATGATTTTCAACAAAAATAACAAAAAAAAATAAAAAATAATTTTTTGATTTTTGATATGAGTACGGTTAGAGATAGATCCAAATTTGCTGTTCAAAAACAACGGACTATTTAATTGTCTATAATTTTTATATGCTATTTTTTTAATTTAGACTTTTAAGAGAGATATTAAAGTTTTGCAAAATTTTCTGTTTTTAAGTATTTCTGTGGATACAATGTAAAATATCTCAAAAAGTAGCACTTCCTGAAATTTTTAGAGTATCTTTTGCACATATAAAAACACTTTTTAAAAATAACAGTCATTTAAAAAAAAAATTGTCTTTTAGAGTTATGCAAAGTTTTCAAAATTTAAGGAAACAAAATTTGGCTATAAAAACTTATTCTTTGGACAAAGTAGCAAATGATCAAAAAATGCAAAAAAACTCAAAAACCTATATTTTTTTCAAATTTTGTTTGCTTATTACTCGGAAATAGCTTACTAAAAAAATTTGAAAAACTGACATAATCAGAACTCATATAGAAGGGTGTAAAGGGTGATGACACAACACAAAGGTCAGCCCAAATGACAACTTCTCTTGCCCGTGGTGCACCCTGCTGGATAACTAACAAGGCTCTGTCAACCAAATGATTGCCGGAATAAGTAATCTCCTCTTGCCACCCAACAGCTTTGGGTGGATAAGCTAACAAAAGTAAGGGCACCCTTTTGTCTTTGGAATGAAAAATCACTCCAAAAGGCGGACGAACCACACACGGTCATCGGCATGAAGATGCAGAAGGCAACGTTAAACCACTGCATTAAAGATCCAACAGAAGGATATCCCTAGTACTCATCATTATTGCTATTTTCAAAATAAAATCAGTCCGGAGTTTTAAGTCCTCCAATTGGGTTTCCGAGAAGGACAGTTTTGAACAATAACACAAGGAAAAAACCAACAAAAGTAAACCAACAAACCATTAACATTGATACATAAAATGTAAAAACAATGGCCCAAGATGGCAAAATACAAAATGCCATCTAAGAAATGAACAAACTTGGGGTAGACATAATGGGCATCAGTAAAATGCACTGGCCGAATACAGGATGCTGCGTGGTTAAGGAGTATAAGGTCTACTACTCCAAAAATACTAATGACCAACACAAGCACTAAATGGGAATAATAATATCAAAAAAACTTCAAGAATATAGCATTCATTTTTCACCAATATCAAAAATAATGTTACTCATTCAAATAGAAAGCACACCCATTAAATTGAACATCATTCAAGTCTATGCCCCAACCGCTAATAAATCAAATAAAGAAGTAGAAGAAGTATACTAATCACTAACAGATATACTCAAACAACTCAACAAGCATAACATAACCATTATTATAGGGAATATAAATGTCAAAATTGGAAAAAGAAGAAGAGAAGAATACATAGAGGCCTAGAAATCAGAAATGACAGAGGAAATAGATTACAATTATTTGCAGAAGAAGAAGAATTAGTCATTCTGAACACTTTTTTTAAACTCCTACCTAAACAATTATATACATAGACATCATCACAAACCCGACGTGGAAATATCATCAAAAATCAAATCAATTATGTGCTTGTAAATAAAAAAATTTGCAACATCTGCCTATCAATTAAGACTTATCCTTGGGCAGATATATCATCAAACCATTGCCTTTTAATCAGAAGAACTGAAGAAAATAAAAAAAAAAAAATTATAAAGAAAAAGTTGAATATGAAGAGATTAAAAAAAAAGAAACGAGCGGAACAGTAAAAAAATTAATAAATTAATTGTAAAGAGATAATAGAGCCAAAGAATAATACAATAATCACTAGATGAAACACTAGAAAATCTATTTAAAATGCTCAAAGAAGTAGAAGACAAACGCCTAGTGGATAAGCAGGAGAGAAGAAAAAACTGAATGACGGACGAAATACTAAAACTTATGGAAAAAAAAAGAAAGTAAAAACCAACTAAGCAAGAGACAAATAAAACAAGAGATTAAAACAGCGAAAGCAAACTGGCTTAATATACAACCAAAAATCAAGCTAACATCAGGTCTTACTAAACCCAACACAACAGAAATACTACATAATGCTGATAGAAACATAATAATAGACCAAGCAAAAAAAATGGACACGTAGAAAGCATATCTAACAAAACTCTTTAAGGATACCAGGAGAGAACAAGGTCCTGTAAGAAATAACTTTAACTTCATAACTATAACAACAGATAAAGTTTCAAAGGCAATATCACAACTAAAAGAAAGCAAATCTCCAGGACCAGACGACATCCACAGCAAACTAATAAAACTATTTGACAAAGATGGCATAAGATGGCTAACAGCAATATTTAACAAGATAGCCATTTATTAAAAATATTTTTGAAAATCATACTCCGGAGAATAAACAAGATATGCAAAAAACATATAAGTTGCACACCATTTGGATTCGGAAACAAACGTGTTAGGCACTAGAGAGGCTATATTTACTGTCATATCCTTTGTTCAAAGATGCGGGGATGTGATCTGTGATGTACATGTATGCTTCAATGAATATCAAAAAGCTTTTGACAATGTACTTCTACAACATGGTAAGCTCATAGAGATACTAACAGAAATAGGCCTGGAACACTATGTCCTAAATATCATAAGTAATTTGTACTGGAATCAAACAGCCTCCGCCCGCATTCAAGAAAATTTCTCAGAGAAGATCAAAATAAAACAAGAAATTTGCAAGAATAGTACGCATTCTTGCAAATTTCATTTTACGTATACTCAAAACAAATATTTCAAGAGGCACTGGAAGGTACGAAATATAGAATTAAGATTAACAAAAAAGTCACAAACATCTCCAGATATTAATAAACAGAGCAAAAATAAACATCCAAAAATATGGCCTTGCGCTTAACATAAAGAAAACTAAATACATGATAATTTCCAAACAGAATCATGATCAAAACAAATAAGAGTGAACAACAAAACAATAGACAAAGAAGAAGCATACACATACCTAGACACAACATTTAACAAATCCTGGGATTATGCAAAAAAGATTAAGTGCAGAATAGAAAAATCTAAAGTTTCATTCACAAAAATGTCAAAAAAATTTAAAACACACGACCTACCTATTCCAACAAAAATAAGATTACTTAAAAACTACATACTTCCAATCTTGCTATATGGAGCCAAATCCTGGACTTTAACAGAAACAACATGCCGAAAGGTAGAATCCTATAAATTATGGTTACACCGCCGCATTCTGAAAATACCCTGGATGGATCATGTCAGCAATCAACATGTTTTAAATAGAATCGATAAAGAACAGGAAATAATGAAGACAATAAGAACAAGCAAACTGGTATATCTAGAACATGTAATGAGAAATGAAGAAAGATACGGGTTACTGCAGCTAGGCCTACAAGAAAAAAATGAAAAAAAAAGGACCAGAAAGAGAAAAACTTCTTGGTTTAAGATCTGCACACATAGTTTGACACAACAACGGTAGACAATAGGTCTATAGTCCGCGCTACATCAAATAAAGTAAAGATAGCTATGATGATCGTTATCATTTGATACGGATCGGCACCAGAAGAAGAAGAAAATGTAAAAAAATGCATTTTTAGTGGTTTGAGCAAAAACAAATTTTCATTCCGTACACTTGACTCATACATGGCCATATATCACCGAGTCGATTTTAACGAGACACGCAACATTTACGACGGATTAAAAATATTTTTTTTAATCTAACATGTTAAAAATTACCAAATCTTAAATAGTAGCTATAAAAAAAGGCATAATCTAAGATGATCAAAAACACTTAATTATTTGTCAAATATGATCTTATTTAACCTAATATGTCTAAAATTACCAAATTTTACATAACAGTTGTCAAAATATAACCAATAAAACATGATCAACTGTTGAAATACCTAATCTAAGATGTGAATGTGAATTTTGCACTTTTCTTCTTTTTTATTGCGCGCTTTACAGCTATTTAACATTGCCCCAGAAGTTTTACGACTTGTTTGAAGGGGGTTGATGGGGGTTGATGGGACCAACGGCTTATTAGGTGACTTCCGAATCATCCCGGTGGATAATGAGCAAATTATTATTTTAGTCATATTCGGACTGTTAGCTAATGCTCTATAACTGAGCCATCTCACTTTTCAACAGTTTAAACTGGATTTTTAACCTATCTGACATTATTTTGATTTCTTGACTGTTTATAATAATTTTTTTCACTTTTTAACAGTAATGACTTAATTTTAATGCAGTTTGACAATCTTTTCATACTTTTTAACTAAATTTTACTATTTTTGACATTATTGTAATAAATTTTAGACTTTTTATATTTTGATGTTTTAATGCTGAATATAGGTTTTTTTAACAATATGTTATTATTTTATGATTGGATTTTATAATTTTTGACATTTTATTAAAATAATTTTGTTTTTTTTTAATAGTACATTTTCTGAGCGATTTTCATGTTATAAATGTTTTTCTGTACAATTACAAAGTTTTTAAAAATAAATTTTATGTTATATTATAGTTTTCTGTCATTTCTTTTTTCATTTTGTGTGGGAAACGTGATTTTTATCAAATTTTATACAGAAAATAATTCTTATGTGCAATTTTTTTGCTATAAAGATTTTTTGTGTATAATTTTAAGGTTTTCTAAGCAAATCTTATGCAAAATTTTGATTTTTTTTCTACGTTTCCATGATTCACAATTTTATGCTCAAATTGAGTTTTTTATCTTACAAATGTTTTTTTGTGCAATTTTAACATTTTTAAATGTTGACAAAGTTATGACATTAAATTTGTATTGTAGTAAACTTAACAACAAAAGTTCCAACAGAAAATTGCATTGTAACTTTTTTGAGTATCAAAGTAATAAAGTTTCTCCGTTACTCTGTTACAGCCATTTTTTTCTATTGTTTTTCTCAAAGATGCATGCCCTCAAAGTTTAGGCAAAAGAGAGTTTGTGCATTTATCTGGATCATGAATATTTTTACCACACTCGTTTACAACGTTTACTACACTCAAGCATTTGATTGTGGTTTGTCTGATTCGTTGGTATTGAAACCACCTCATCGGATTTTAAAGAGCAGAAAACCTAAACCTGAAAGAACAAGAGGATAACATAGACAGGCAAAAAAGAAAAAAAAAAGAAAGATAAAGTTATAGGAAAAAGAAAAAAAAAACTCACAAAACTACTAAATGACATAGCTAAAAGTACTAAAACACCAGCAGATTTAAACATAGAGAAGCACCCAAAAAAGAGATATTTATTTCTGCTTCATTGACCTAATAACGCCTTTTATTCAACTTGGTAAGAAAAGGATATCTTCCTATATATATATATATAGGAAATATTACAAAAACAAGGAATAGAAAAAAAAAAATTATAAAACTATTAAAGACATGTATAAAAAAAAAACAAAAACATCGCAAAAACAAATAATAAACTAAGAAAATTTGAAACAAAGATCGGACTGAAACAAAGATGTGTTCTGAATCCAATGTTATATACAATAGTGCTAACCAAAGCAAAAAAAAATATGAAGACTAAAAAAAAATAAATAAAAATGGAAGCAACACATGTAGCACAAATTCTATTTACAGATACTATTTGCGGAAACAAAAGAAGGCAACATAATAGATAAGAAATTAAAAGAAATGAACATGACGATTAATATATACAAATCTAGAACAATGATAATATCAAGAGAAAACAAAAACCCATAGAATAAGAATAGAACTCAAATACTTAGAGACGATAATTGAAAATAAAGAAAAGATAAACAAAAGATTAGAAAAGACGGGAAAAATACTTAACATTATAAAGAATATTAAAAAAACAAATATAGTAAATTTAATAATGTATTCATAACATGGACATTTTCAGAAAAACATAAATTGAGAATAAATGCACAGAAATAAAATTCTTAAAGATTGAAAATAAAACAAGAAGAGACAGAATAAGAAACAAAACATCTCAGGTAAAATCTATAAATAAAACCCATAAATAAAAAAAAGATTTAGGAACGACTGAGATAGTTTGGTCATGTATGCCAAGTGAAGGATAATTGAATAACAAAAAAAGTATTTCAAACAAAGAAAAACGGAAAAAAAACCACTAAGAATGACCGAGAAAAACTTAGTTACAATGTAAAGGAAGAAGCGGAGAGAAAAAGAACATGGGAAGAAATTAAACAAATAACACAGGACAGAAAAAAATGGAAAAAACTGTATTAAATAAAATAATATTATTTCCAGAATAATACCCACTTTTAAAAAAAGCAAAAACAAAAACAAAAACAATTATAGGCCAATATCAATTATATTAGTATATTTGGCAAAATCTTTGAAATTGCATTAATAACAAAATTGGTAGAACATTATAAAAAAAAATCAATTGTTCTCTATAAATTAATTTGGTTTTTGGGCAAATAGATTGACAACATCAGCCTTATTAAAGTTTGATTTTCATGTTTACAAAGCAATTAAAAACCGTAAATATGTTAGTGCAGTACTTTGCAATTTGACAAAAGCATTTGACTGCGTTTCACACGATATTTTATTAAAAAAACTGATTAATTATAAGGTAGGATTAAAAACCAAAAACTTATTCAAATGTTATTTGTGAAATTGCAAACAATTTGTTGAAATTAACAACAAAAAATCTGACACTTTGTTATTAAAATTTAATACTACAACGATTAATACTTGGGTCTCTGTTTTTTTAAAATTTTTATAAATGATATTGACAAACACGTGTCATACTTTTTGCAGATGATACTACAGCGTTAAACCGTCATACCAACTTAAACAAGGTACTTGTGAAATCTGAATTATCATCATATAAATAGCAAAACTGATTTCATAAAATTAAACTACACATGAATACAAATAAAACTCAACAACTAGTTATAAGCACAAGATGTCTGGATCAGTCTAGCTTCACAGAACCTGTTAAATTATTAGGAATTTGTAATATTTTTATTTAATAAGGCAATTTCAGTTAATTCTGCTATTAAAATGCTAATTTTACGTAGTGGTAATTTGAAAAAATATTGATAAACTGCGACAAAATGGATCAATACACGAGTAAATGCAACCTTTGCTTTTTTGGAATTTCTGAAAATAATGAAAGTACTACAAATACAATAATTCCGATTTTGAAGAAACTTTGTCATTTATTTACCCCACAGTGGACGATATAACTGTTTGATGTGCTGTCTTGATTTTAATACTTTTACATCTGATCTTTATAGCATTCCATTTGATTATATCTACGATATGAATACTGTTGATTAAAAACTCAATTTCTTTAATGAACACCTACATTTTCCTTTCATTAATCAGTTTTCAAAAATAAAAATCCAATGCAAACCTTAATTATAAATGTATTAAATCTAATTCCAAACGGTAATATTATAAAACTTTAAGAAACATTACTACTGAAGCCATACGCAGTGAAAAACAAGCTTACTTAGACGTACAACTAAATAAAAAGTCTTCAAAATGTGACTGGCTTAGAATGATATAAAAGTTATTAACAAAAAATTTCCCACCACTATTGAGTTGTGTAAATACAATTAACATTTTTTTTATCTCTTTAGTACCTGTCATTGAACCTTCAGTAAACTTAATTACTTATTATTTATCTAATAAAATATCTAACAAAATATTCAAATTTTATGAAGTAGATGATATCAATAATACTAAAAATTATTAAATCAAAAGCAACTGGAAGCGATGAGTTTAATATCAAATTTATTTTGGTATGTTTGCATATTTTACCGTTTATTACTAATATAATTAATTGTATTATTACTACTGACACATTTTAAACTGGTCAAAAAAAGGTTAGTAATTTATATAAAAAAAAAAAAACCGAAGACCTGGAACCTATCAGCATTATGCGGTAATTGAAAGAATACTTGAAATTTGTTTAAAATTATTTCTAACAGATAATTCAATTCTTCCTACCAACCAATTTGGTTTACTTAGAAATTAAAACTGTGCTACAGCACTTACAAATGTATTTGATGATGTACTAAAAGCTAGTAACAAAGTAAATAGACAGCTTTTGCAGCTTTAGATCTTAACAAAGATTTCGATACATTAAATCACAAACTGCTATCAAGTGTTTTAAATTTCATAGGTTTTGATCATTGTTCCATAAACTTAGTAAGTAGCTACTTAAAAGATTGAATTCAAGTTGAAAAGTTAAACAAACTGAATCATCTCTAACGGTTATAAACAATGATGTTCCACAAGGATCTATATTAGGCCCTATACTTTATAATATTAAAAACCGTCTTACACGATGCTTATTTTAATATTAAATTTAATATTAAATGATGCGCGCGCCGAGTTAATATGTTTTGATGCAAGAAAATAGAACCTGTTCTAATTTCTTGGACAAAATATGACTTTATATGTTAATATGTTTTGTTCCTTTCTGTTGATTTGTTAGTTTTATTTGTTATTACATTATTAGCAAGTGCCTAATTATGTCTACAAAAAATATTTGCCGAATTCCTTTACTTAACCTATAATTAATAAATTATATTTAAATATTATTATACTAATTTTAACACTATTATATAAATTTTAAAATTAAATTCAGTCACTGGCAGCGGACTGAAGAGTGTTTTTTCCGCGGTTTTGAAAAAAATATAATATTGGTATTGATATGGGTAAAATTCATAAAAATAAACAAAACATATTTCAAAACTGCCTGGAATTTTCGGTGTTCTTTGAATATATAATTACATCAAATATAAATCAAGCAAACATGTATTAATATGTAAAATATTTATTAGTTATTCAGCCAATGTTTATTATAGTTTTAAACGCTTTTTTCTTTTTTGTATAATTTAAGAATAATTTTATCACAAAATTGTTTATAATCTACACACAAATATTGATTTTATTAATTTCATTAACAACCATGATTATTGTTATGAATTTATTAGTTTGTTTTTTTTTTATGGGATATTTTATTAGTAGTAATAATTTTATGCAATACTTAAAGCTATTGTTTTGTTGTCCATATACACAGTTGGTTTTTGAATTCAAATCATCTTATAGATCTGCAGCCTGTGCAAATATATGTTTATAATGCATGGCATGTCAGTTAGATAGATATTATTAATTATGTCGTTACATTTCCATTGCATCCATCCAATAATAAATAGATAATCAGTTATGAAAAGAGTATAAAGTATCAGCGTGTCACATTCTGGCCAATTAAGCTGTACACGTTTGACTAATAGCTGAAGACTAATGAGAAGTGTGAGTTCGACAGAGAGGCGAACGAAGCTGTCCATCAACATCAGTGTTACTAAACTGAATCATTTACCTGAGTGACGGTTGCCCAAATACGGATAAATGGCCCAGCTCTCGTTAATGGTTTTGAGTGGTGATGAGTTCTGCCAGCTGGAGGCGCTATATTATTTATAACCTCTCCGATATTACACAAAACTACATGAGCTGTGTTTACGATGACTCCTAATTATCAGGCCGTTGGAAATTATGTAAATCGCCGTATGTACGAAGTGGAAGGAAGGGCCTTGCACTTTGTGCAGCAATCAATTACACGATTGTCAGTACGACCTCAGTTCTGTGGGGCGATTAGTCGCATGAGAAATCGTGCAACAATTTGTTTCTATTAAATTAAATTAAATTTTTAATTCTGAAATTATATTTACTCAATAATTCAGTTTCTTATTTAGACAGTACGGGAGTGGCGAGGCGGACGTGTGCGTTGATAGAGCATTGCAGCGGAGAGTAGAGCGTTACGTTAGAACGGTTACCTGAATACGTAGGACGTTTGCAAATGCCGGGAAAGTGTCCAGATCGAAGTTTCCATCCTTCCTGAACTCGCACAGTTTCGCACTGATCGAGATGCATCTGCAGTCACTTTAATCTGAACGCGGACTGAGTTGCGGCGAAACGTTGCAGCGGTGCTGATGCGGAGGGAGGAAAACGCAAAGTGACATTTTTACATCCAAGTATCGGCAAATTGCAAGTTGAGTTGCTCCGGGGCCTCTATCGTTGATCGCTATCTCGTGATTTCGAATGCACAACAGTATAACTACAGAATTTATGCAGGTTATTATGGAAGTGAACGTTGCTAATGTCGTCATTTGGATTGAATATCTGCACAGTCTGCGGTTGCTTTGCAAATTGCTACAGATCACCACTTAATTTATCGGTTATCAGGTTATCAGTTTCCTATTACGCCGTGTTAAACCCGGTGTACATACCTTCTCAATTAAATAGGTCAATTGCTAATTCATACCGCAACAACCGATACTTACATGTTATTAACGAAGCCGCATTTACATTTTATGCAATTTTCTTAACATAATACATGATTTCAAGATATTTTTGTTAATTAAATTAATTTAAAATTAAAAAGCAATGATGCATACAATTAATTAATTAATTAACCAAAACTGTATCTCTGATATTAATTGCAGTTAGCATATGGCAAATGATGTGTTTTTGTCTTACTAATTAATGATGAGTCTTGTTAACCTGGAACAAAATAACTAATTACACCATTACATGATTGCACTTACCTTTTACTTAACTACTCTTACTTATCTTGTTAAGATTAATCAATAGGTAATCATCAGTTTGATGTAATAATATCTTTACTGTTATAGCATTTAGCTATTCAATATAGTAGATATTTCTTTGTTTTGATTGTATTTAATAATAATTTGATTCTTTTAAGACGTTTTTGAGAATAATTACTTTATATTCCACTTAATGGCTTTGATAGCATTTGATTTTAAATAACAATATTTTAATTATTAAATAATGAGTAGTGATATAATGGTCTGCTTTTAATCTACTATTATAGCCAATGTTATTAGTACTTACGACTGATTTGGATTATATGTACAAAAGTAATTTAATAATGTTACGTATACTTTTAATTATTCGTTTGCTGACAAGAAACTACATATTATTTTTTAAACAGTTATTGGTAAAGTAAGAAACAAAACAAATGTTAAATTTATACAAACTAGTTTTATTTTTCTAACAAAATCTTATAGTCCAGTCAAAGTAGCTTTTCACCTCTAAAAAGTTTCAAAAGTTTTAAAAGTATGTACTCTGATTTATAGGTACCTAGTGAAGAATATACTAATTCCTGACGAATGACACAAGCTCTAGAGGAGAACTGTAGATCGGAGGTAAAAGTTAACTATATACACAATGAAAGCTGATAAAATTTGCAAATGATCATATAGATTTTTTTAGTATTTTTAGTGGTTACAGAGTTATAGAGCACTAATGATTGCGTTTTATTCAAAAAAAAGTTAGCACTGTTCAATATGTAATTTATTGAAAATGTCAAAGCAAGAAAAATAAGTGTACTTCTTCCTATCATTTGTTAGAAACTTGTAATTCAATATTTGACAATGTTTTGGTTACGCTTTTGGATACGTTGGATTATTGTGAGAGGGGGGTATACATTTGCCAGAAATGAGTATGGGAACAGCCTCAGGTTTTGATGCGTCTTCTGTAGTTACTGGGATCAACCGGCTGGCCCATACTTCTAACCCCACTGTTCTGAAAAAAGTTTATTTCTTAGCCCAACTTGGATTTGGGCATGCTGCATTGCTGCTTTTTTTGTGGGTGACAACGTCTGGTTTAGCATTCAAAACTGATTTGGTAAAAGCTTTGTCACAATGCATGCTAAGGGAAGTTTGCTTGTGAAGTCCATTGTACTATGCCAGGAATATTTTGTTTCCAGCTTCAGCTTTATTACATCAGTAATACTTTGCAGTGTAGCTCGCTTCTTGAACAAATTGAAACAGACAAGTTTCTATTTTTGGTATGCAGCGGAAGTTGTACCACATCCGTTGAATGCATGCATAAGAAGTATGCAGTTTTTAATTCCCACAGTTTGTAATTGCTGAGGAAGTCAATGAGATCAACATTTTTGTTAAGTATTGTTACCTTGTCAATTGTTAATGATGTCATGACTTTTGTGCGGATGATCAATGTATCAGCGTCAATAGATATTTGTTTTATTTTAATTCGATGGTTATGAAGGGCAGTTAAGAGGAATGAAATAAGAATTTATTGTGTTCATTAGAAAGAAAATTATCTTCTTTGTCTGTGATTTGTGTTCAAAGTTTATGTCAATGCCGCTGAATAAGCATCAAACACAACAAAAAAGCACTTGCCAACATAATGCTTAAGAACATAACATTTGCAAATTGTTGAAGTTAAGTAACTTTTGGATTACACTATCTTGTGTACCAGTAATCCTCCATCCAAAACAATGTCAAAATTAAGGAGATTCCGCATTCTAGTTTCCTCAAATGAAAATATAGTATAAGAAGCAAGTTCATGCGGTAAATTCAAGTCCTCATCATTCTGCTTGTTGATAGTTATCTTTTGAAACATCCTTAAAAGGTTATACACCACATTTTTTCCACAAACTTTAACTGAATTGTTTGCGTGCCAATTTCAAAAGCAATATAGCACGTTACTCTGCTATCACTTGCCACACTATTGATAATTAAAATTATGTCATAAAATGAATTAATAATTTATTCAAAATCAGTCAATCGAATCACAGCGGCTATGGGTTAAGCATAAACAATTGTTTTGGTTCTACAAACCTAATACCAGTCTTTTGTTTGATTATTTATAAAATTATGTCGTTTGTTTGAGGAAAAAGTGAATAATTTTCAAACCACTGAAAAAGTTTTGAGTATTATTTAAATCTCTAGCTCTATAGCTCTACGGCTCTCTCTAAAATCTTTATTCTGCATGTAGAAAACAAAATTCTTGTAAACTCTTTAAGTGATGTACAAATTTTATGAGTTGTAGTCATTCTTAGTACTTATCTTGCTAAAACAATGTCCGCAATGACGCGCTTTTTTGTCAAACCACCTACGTTCTTTATGCTACGCATAAGGGTCATTTCTATGGTGATATCCGACCAAACTCTAATAAAAAATTTATCAGTTCTTTGCACTGTAAAAAACAAAAATCTACAAATTTTTGGAATTTTGATAGGGTCATAACTGAGGAAAATTATATTCCTCACGCAACTCAAATGACCTTTCCAATCACTTTAACGCTCTGCATGAATGTAATTCTTTAGCAGAGTAATCTAAATATTGAATAACAGGACCTAAAGGATTGTTGTTGGCCCTATAACTCTGTAACAGCTGGGAGTATATGAAAAATGCATATGATCATATTTATTGCTAACTATCAGCTTTCATAATGTTTATAATCAACTTTTACCTCCAATCTACAGTTTTCAAGATATTAACAAAAAAACAAAGTTTTTAAATTTTTTAGGAGATGAGATCAATTTTTGAGCATAATTGAACTAGACTAAATAGGTTTTATAAAAAATTAAAAATAAATTAAAAAAGAAGTTAACTACTAGAACAAAAGTTTATTATGTCAACAAATTCTAATGATCCAAATTAGAGGAAGTTGTGATAATATATTAATAATTACTTTAATTGATTGTAGCGCAACGTAACTGCAACCCAACCTATCCTAAACTAGCCAACAAATCTAATCAATTTTGAAAATTTTGTAGAATTTACTTGTTGTAACACACAATTTATAAAATTCTTCACAGAAATAATAATTTTGGTAGTAACTAGATGAAATATGTGTTTTATTAATTGTTTTTATTTTATCCGTAGTTTTTTTGAGATATTTTTTAGGTAAGTACCAAACTAGCAACTAAGACAATTTATTAAAATATCTGAGAACACAAATTCTCTTTTTATTCTATAACGTCTTTATTATTTTTGGCACAACAATACACCCGCAGGTACTTGTAAATTTTACTAAATTGTTTATTGTTTTTATAGGTTTTTCTAGGTATTACTAATCTCAGATTCTAATCTAACTTACTAGGTCAACTTTCTTCTAAGCTATATTATGAATTTATAGTTTGCATTGCAAAATTTTGTAATTTTTTTTCTTGTTTCTGTTAACATTTTTAGTCCATTAGGTAGTCTACTTTGCGTATCTCGTTAAAGTTTATTTGAAGTTATGTATTTGCAAATTGTTTTTGTTTTTGACTAACTATATGAACCAAAATAAACAAAGTTCAGTCATTATATGTTGTTTAACTATTAACTTCAATTCATTATGCCTCATTGCAATAATTGTATATCGGGGCAGTTTAATAATTAGTTGACAATTTGTCACTTTGCGATTAATTATATGTCAAAATGATTTAATTTAATCATTAATATGTAGTTTAACGATTAACTATAGTCCGCTATGACTGATTACAATAATTGCATATCAAGGGAACTTAATTAATTGAGAGTTTGGTTACTTTGCAATTAAATTATTTAGTAGCTATAACGCATTTTAAAACCAATTTGAGAATAAAAAGCTAATAATTAAAAGCTATTTTATCCATTATATATTATCCATTTGTCATAACATGAATGAATTAACAAATCTTGTGCTATTGTTAAAATTATTCAAGAACCTACAACAGACACACTAATGTATGACGTCGACAAAGTTAGATGCCATTACTAAGGATAAGTGAGTGAAATGTTAGAAGAATTTACCAAGTAAAATAAAAATACTAATGAAAATGGTTTATTTTTTTATTTTTGTTCATCTCGGTTTTTTGCAGTCCAACAATATTCAAATTTTGTTGCAAAGTCAGCCAAAACGTTTTATTTGGAGTAAGTAACGTAAGTAAAGTATCGACGTACGTGTTATTAAGATAGTTGTAATTTTTGCAATGATGATTTAAACCGGAGTTTCTGCTTTCTTGCTCAAGTGCTAGTTATCAAGTAATTAGTTTCTTTTCTTTGCAAGCTTTAAAAGTTTCTATTTTAAAGGAGGTTATAGTAACAAATTCTTGATGACGGACATTTGGTGGTAGGCGGGGCGAGGTACTTCAAAGTATAAATTTGGACAAATAGTTTGTCAAAGTGCTTGTCGTTAAAAGATTAGAAGTCACTCTTTTTTGCACGGGTTAAATATTACTATGTGAGTAAAGACAATGGTAATACCAACTTTCTGACAATTCGGTGAGTGGATGGACACTCCAATTCATTCAACTGAAGTGCACACTTGTCCAAGTTTTTGTTGTCATGGGATTACAAGTTTTTCTTTCTGGAAGCGTTAGAACTCTCTATATTCTAAGAAAATGTAGTGATAAACAACTCTTGTTGACCAACACTTGGGTGAGCAGGTAGGACACTCCAATTTATAAGTACTATTGAATAGTTTAAATTAGAGTTACAACCCACCCGCCATTTTTTTTTTGGAAATTATCAAAATTTTAGACTAATGCTCTGAGTTATATCAAATGTTCTCAAAATTTGTCAGTAGACTAGTTTTAGACCCCTTAAACCCAAATACACAAAACAAATTTATATTTTACAATTAATTTACATCAAAATACGTCAACTTTGACTGTTAAAAAAATTAAAAAATGCTTCTT
Organism: Tachinus rufipes; assembly: GCA_963932245.1. Taxonomy (NCBI): domain Eukaryota; kingdom Metazoa; phylum Arthropoda; class Insecta; order Coleoptera; family Staphylinidae; genus Tachinus; species Tachinus rufipes. The sequence continues at coordinate 62,430,145 of OZ010749.1, forward strand.
TTTGCACAGTCTACTGAGAACAAAAACATAGTTTTATGACTTTTGCGGTTTATAGACAGGCTATAGACTTAAAATGGACCATATTTGAAATTTACAAAAAAATTCTGATTGATTTCACAAGTAAATTTATTTTTTTTAGTTATTTTTGCAATTTTTAAACAAAAATTTAGTTTAAAACGACAAAAAATTGTAGATTATTTTTAAGGGTTTTGTATCATCATGAACCAATCAAATGCAAATTTCTCAATACATTCTATGCTTTGGTCCGTTTGAAATAGAATTGCCCTTATGTAAATTAAAAAAAAAAAACGTAAAAACAATACTTTTTGTTTAGACAATTAAAACTATTAGATCTCACCCTAAAAATATTTAGTCAGCTAGAAATTTGGATTTAATATTTGATTAAAATATAAGCAATATCACTAACTAGAGAAGGCTCTTAACAAGGAAATATAACTAAAGTTATATAGATTATATTTTTTATAAATTAATATTTTTAAAGTTGAAAAATTATCTCATAACTATTATCAGTATAGTAACGCATTACCTATAGAAGGTAAATACTACAGCGATGGTCAAGGAGAAGAACAAATCTTTCAAAAATGGTAAGTTATTTTGGCCGCCAACTATTTTGCAAATAAAGGATTACGAGGGGCGCGTATTTATAATTAAATAACGTTTCTATTTGATAAATATTTAAAAATTAATTTGATGCAGTATAGAATAACTTTAAAGTTTTCTAGTCAACAAGAAATTTTCTTTAAATATTTTTTTTACAAAACAATTAATTTTGGTTTATTGGCATAGACAATTTGATAATTAAATTAGTTAATTAAAATAATAAATATTTTAACCCAAAGTTAATGTTAAAATCAATTTATTTTATAGCTCAGTGTTTTGAGACTGTTAATTGATTTTATTGCAATCAGCTTCGTAACTGTTGTATAAGAAATACCGTTAATTTTATATTTTACACATGATTTCATCCACCTACTGAATGTCTTGTTTTTAGAGGGTTACCAAATTTAGGCAGGTTCAGGTTTGGTCATCTTTCGTATTTGCGAATTTATTTGCTCATACATGAAAAAAATTACATTTTTTTATATTTTATAAAGCTTTTAACAAACAATATTTTTTATTAAAATCTAATTAACTGAGGTAACATGTTTACTAACCATCACAAGAAAGGCTTGATTGAAACAATCAATACTGTTATTGCAATTTAATTCAAATATAATATTTAGCAAACAACAATGTTATATAAATGTCTGGATTTAAATATAATGGCGATTACAAACAAATAGATAATTTAGAACAAAATATGGCATCTTAAGCTATTCAAATTTTTTTTGTGTATATTAGTAAATGTAATACTTTCAATTTGATAAATATAATGTTAATTTCCTGTAGCAGAACTTACACCTCTCTTGGTGTATAATTAGACAATACAGGATCAAGGCACGACAATAAGTGTACCGATAAAACGGCGTTCGTGAAACATTAAGGTTTTATTTAAGATTGTAAATGAGTCGAAAATTTGCATTGTTTACTTTAATGTGCGTATGCACAGTCGTAAATATAAATAAACGCCTCAGCGCAATGGTACGCTTTGTAAAATTTGCAAAACAAATCGACTAAATCACGCGAATTTAATGGTGACGATAGTTCCAACACGATGAGTACCATTCGAAAAATTATACATGTACAGGTGCATACAATTATTATTACGTACGTACGTAGCATTAATATATTCAATGCGAGCCGTGATATGGGATATCAAGCGCGATATGCCATGCAATCAAATGCAAGTTAGTCTTGTTTATATTGCGCAAAAGAAATGTGATCTGTATGTAATTGGAATGAAATTATAAATCGATTTTAAGCATATCCGTCTACCAGACTTGAAATTTGAGCGCGGTTGTTTTAGAATTTTATTATTTAGAAATTAATCGAATCAATTTTCTATTGCGGTACTTGTTTCTGTTGTAAATGTTCTATAGCGTTTATTTTGTTTTATAATCAGTTGTTAATACCCAAATATATTTGCTCGAAAGCGGCTATTTGTTGTATAGGAAAAATTAATATTTTTTAAAAAATAAAAAAAAATTAAAATTAAATAAAACCCATACATGTAGTCATTGTGAATGTTCATTTTAAAGTGTTGTGCGCGTTACGAACTATGCTATCTTTTTTATAACAAGTCTAGCTACGATTTTAAGCCTCCAGCGCACGGGTGAGGCCTGTGAGTCCAAGTAAAAGTTAAAATAGCTTTAAATAATGTAATCGTAACGCTTTCAACTTCTATGTACCTCTCAGAGTTGTAAAAAGACATGTTTTAATGTTATTCAAATATAAATATAAAATTTTATTTTTGTGTTAGTTTTGTTATAATATGATATAAATAAAAATTGTGGTAAAAAACAGATTTTTAGTTTTATGGGTCCTAAAAATATTATTTTTTTTACAATTCTAATTATGCACAATAAAACATAAACAAATGTACTTTAATATCATCAAAAGTAACTCACTTAAATATATAAACAAATATTGTTTACAACCTATTATAAAATGTTCTTGATGGCCTCACCCGTGCGCTGGTGTGATATCAAAGTCACCCGTTTACTGGAAGGTTAAGCTACGCGTGTTACAAATGTCACCCAACCTTTTTGAGAATATTTTGACAGTTATTATGATTGAAGCTTAAAATAAATTTTAACTTTAATTAATACATAGTTTTATTAATAATATTTTTTTAAATAATTGATTAAAATTTTTTTTTTAAGCTTAATTTGATTAAAACACTGTATTAGATTTTTATTGGTCTTTCAAATGCTTTTTGCACATCTAATTTGTTCCTGTTTTGTCTACATTTCTGACAACATCCTCTACTTCCTCTGTGCTCTGCAATGTTTTAGTTTATTTGTAATATTCCAAGAAGTAGTTTAGACCTTTTTCAAATTTTTGTTTTTAGATTTTTTTAATATTTGGGGTTTTATCCAAATAAAGTTCTAAAAACTATTTTGTTTTTTTTTGTTTTTGTTTTTAATTATAAAATAATATTATAGTCTAATCGTGTGTTTTATGCTATATTTTAGTTTTGACATAATTGGTCTACAAGAATTGCATCAACTTTTGTATGATTGTAGAACGTAACAACTTGGGATTTGTTTTTATCTGCCGTAGACGTATCGATTGCATTATTGTGGTGCATTATTGAAATTAATAAAACCTATTTTTTTAGACAGTAGGAGACAAGCGCGGCATTATTATTTTTAAACGCAAACAATGAAGTGTTAACTGGCAAAACATCTTTAGGCATTTATTTCTTATTTTTTTAGTTTTCTTTTCTTTTAGAAGTTTGTTAACTAAAAGTACACTTTTGTTTGAAAGGTTTTTTGAACATTATTTTTTTATTAGTCTGCCTTCTTCTATCGTCTGGCCGTGACTAAACTATCTCAATTGCTTTGATCTTATATTCTCTGTAATTGAACTTCTCACATGCTATATTTTTCTTATTCTGGCATTGTTTATTTTTTCTAATCTATTTCTCTCCGCCGATGTCTTTCAAAAATCCATTTTAATAGTTTCTAGAGCTTTTTCTATTTTACCGCCAATTGTTCAGACTTTTAACGATGGTGTTATAAACAAGTTTTTGTTTTTTTTGAAATGCTTTGATCTGAGAGAACGGAGTTGAACAGTAATATAGCCTGTCTAGACTACGTATTTTCCTTCTGGTCTCTAGTTTGAGTCTTGGCAATAATAATTTTTTTAGGCTAATATGCCATAAATCTTAATTAACTAACTAACTCTGGTTTGAATCTTACGTCGTTTCTAATTTTTTATATTCTTCACGTTTTTCTATTTCTTGGCCTGTACTTAATAATAATATTCTGTACTCTTTTTAAGCACATTGCACATATATTAGGTTTTTTGTTTATTTATCTCTAACCCCTATAATTAATATTTCTGTATCAGATTTTTTGTCATATATTCTATATTTTTGTAGTTTGTTTGTGGCCTAAGAGGCTTCTTTGTGTTTGGTATTGATGTTGCGACTTTCTTAGCTAGTCTGTTATCAGCCATTTTTTTTCATTCTTGACGTCTTTTTTGTCTAACTTACGATATTATAAACACCGCAGTCCCTTCAAATTTCCTTGCTGCGTACTCTGTCTCTGATGTTGAGACCCGATATGGTTCATAAGGTCTTCTGTTGTTCGTGAAGCCCTTTTGTCTTCTTTGTGTCCGCTCTGATCTCAACTGCATACGTCATAATTGGCCTAACGCAGGTTTTATATATGCGTATTTTACTTTTTTTTGCATGCATTTGTTTTGTCATACTATGATTTGAGCATCATTGTATAGGTCTCCTTTACTAGATAATTCAACGCCTAGGTAGTCTGTTTTATAGAACTGCCTTCAATCAAAAGTTTGCATCTACTGAGGTCTTTTGATAGTACCATTGCTTTAGTTTTTGCAATGGATATCTGCATATTGAATTGTTTTGCCTTTGTGAAGAACCTATGAAGCCGTCTCTGTAGATTGTCTTCGTCTTCTGCTATGATTATTGCGTCGTCCGCATAACATATGATACTAAGTTTTTTGTTGCTTATTCTGTATCCAATATCCATGGTCTTCACGTCTTCAATAATTTCTTCCATAATAGTGTAGAAAGCGTTGAAAATACGCTGACGGGTATTTTGTCAGTCAGTTTTTTATATACAATGAGTTTTTTTCTATTGTCTGTATTTAAAACTCTGATTAGTTTAATGATTTAAGAGTTCACGTTTTTTGTTTTCAAAATCTTTTCAACGTCATGTAATTCTATTCTATCAAATGCCTGCATAAAGTCTACAAAGCAAACGAAAGCTGGTTTGTTGTATTCAATACTCTTCTCTGATATTTGTCTTAAGATGAATATTGCGTCGATCGTGGATCTGTTGTTGCGGAAGCCTTGTTGTTCTTCAACCATTCCTATTTATTCTACAATTTTATCTGCGATGATTTTGGTAAGTAGTTTTATGGTTGTGTTGAGTAGGCAAAGGTAGTTGTTGGGGTTGCTTTTGATTTCTTTTTTGAACAGAGGAATAGTAATACCTGTATCCTGTTAGCAATAATGTTAATTAATACCAAAGATTCCCACAGTTTTGCAAGGTGCGCACTATTGTAGACTTTAGTAAGATCTACATAAGAATGTATTTTTTAAGATAATAGTTTTTTTTCTTCTATTAGTTGTCTTATACAAAATAGATTGTCAATTGTTGATATGACAGCGCAAAACCCCGATTGTTTTTCTTCGGTGCCTTAGTATTTTTTTTTTCTAGTTTTTTATTGATTATTGTGCCATATACTTTGCAGGTACCAATTACTGAAGTTCCGCAATAATTGTTACATTTGCTTTTGTCGTTTTTTTTTGTTATGTTACTTAATTCATATAAGATTTCTTCTCCACTTTTTTGTTTGTTTTTTAGTAATTCTAATAGAATGCTTCCGGAGCTGCTAGTTGTTCTACTTTTTAGTTTATGACAAGGTTTTTTTACCTTATTTATGTCTACTTTTAAGAAAGATGTTGTTATGGTGGTATTGTGGTTTTCCATGCTTTTCTTATATTTTAGTTTCATAGTATTTTTGTTATTTGTTTAGAGTTATGCTTAATATTATAGACTTTTTGAGACAATCCTTAGTTTTTTTGCATTTTTCAGCTCTCCGCATATCTTCTCCCATCGGACAATATTTTTCAGATGTTTACTTCGTTTTTTTTTCTTTGGCATATTTTTTGACGGACATTGGCTTAAACTCATTTATATGCAATTTTATCTGAATTATATTTTGTGGTGAGGTACTTAAGTACACACTTACACTTAAGTGTTTTGCATTCTCTAAATCTTGCTTTCAATTTTTCAATTGAGCACGTTTCTATTTAATTTCTTTCCTACTATTTCAAGAGCCTCTGTAGCTGTATTTTGTAGTGCCTTTGCAATCTTTGTAATGTTGCTGTGTGGTTTTTCAACTAGCTATTTTTAGTTTTTGATTTAAGCGTTTTTTACTCAAACCCTTTAAATTAAAATTTTGTTTCCTTTATCTTGTTCATCCTTTCTTTATTAATCTATAAAAATGCAATTTTCATGCTTAGTATGTGTCTGAACCGTACGTTTTTCTACAATGTACTTTTACAACTTGCACTTTAAGTCTGATAATCCCATAGTCTATTAATCTACGTGTTTCTTGGTTGGAGAATTTATGGATCTTGAATCTATTTTGCTGGCACACATTAAGCATACATTAACCAACTTTCTTTTAATTTTTATTTAAGACATTATCTTTTTTAATTGTTTTATAGCTTTCTTCAATTTGGTAAAATTTAATCTTTGATACTTACTAGTGCACCATCATTTACTGTATATACTCATAATATTGCTTCAATATCTATTAATGTTTATATCTATTGTAATAATTTTTTCATTTAGTTCACTGTTTGTTATGAGATTTTTATGGTTTTTTACTGCTTTGTTTTGCTATACTTGCTCTTACATAATGCATCATCAGGGTATCTGGCCCTGATGATGCATTGTTTTTTACAAAGTCGTTAATTTGGTTTGAGACAGGTTTAGACAAGTTTTTTGTAGTTATTGTTTTTATTATAAAAATTATCAGATTGTATGCATAAACATAAACCTCAAGGTTCATATTGTAGGCTAACTTTACATCGACTACTGCTAAGATTTTTATTCCATGCTATGCGAGATATTAAAATTATGTTAGAAATAATCAAAATATATCTAAAAACACTTAAAAAAAGCAAAATTTTATTTATAAATAGCTAAAATTAGCTCGGATTTAAATCATCAAAATAATGTCAAAAAGCACCAAAATCCGGCCATAAACTGTAGAAAATTGTAAAAATTCTGATTATAAAATGTATAAATCAGCAAAACTTGGTCATAATATATTAAAATAAATAAGAAAACATCCAAGGTAAAATCTGGTTATAAATTTGGTCAAAAACAATTGAAAACTGCATAAATCTGTTTATAAAATGTCAAATCAAAAAAATATACTGCCTTGAAATTTTAAACAATTGTTAGAAAGCACCAAATACATAAACTTTAAATAATATAATATTTTATAAAATCTTAAAACTAGCAAAATATATAAAATATCAAAAATATTGCTATTAAAAACTAAAATCCGTTATAAACTGTTAAAAATGGAAAATCTGACCATAAAATTTTAAAAAATTGTCAAAAAGTTCCATAAAATCTTAAAAAAATTTAATAGGTTTATAAAATCTTAAATACAGCAAAATTTAGCTATGAAATTGAAAAATATTGTCCAAAAGAACTAATATTTAGCTATAAACTGTAAAAAAATGCTTAATTCTATTTACGGAACGTTAAAAATCAATATTAAAAACGCTACCATTTGATATCTCGCTTTTTTGTCTTCTTTGTGTCTACTACTGTACGTTATACTGTTTGTTACATTGATTAAAATAGTAAAAACAATTATCTAAATTTGCCACTTTTGCTATCTACTTGTTGTCATTGAAGTGATCAGTACATTTGTGCTTTTAATCTATTAAAAATATTTCTATTTTAAAAGTAACAGTTTTGAACTTGGAAATTGTTTCTTTTATTAAATCCCGGCCATTTCCATCTATAAAGCTGATTTCTGAGTATGTTTTTCCAATTTATTTTCAAATATGTATTACTTTTTTACAATGCCATAAACGTGATTTATTAATAATTTAATAAGCGGAAACGGTTTAATCTAATATTTTTTTAAATGTAATATTTTAATTTTCCAATAGAACTGCTTTATATCTATGTATAGTTCTTGTAATTTAAAAATTAACAATAACCATTACAATGTAGCATAATAGTAAATTAATAAAAACAATTATCATTAATATTACTTTATATAAAAATGCATAAACAATGGTATTTAATACGAGATTGGCTTTTATTGCCGCAGGAAAGCGGAAATTTAATGATATGCACGCCTAACGTACGTTGAGATTCAATTGATCGTTGTAATTAAATTGGCAATGCGGATGATTGCATGGTCAAGTGGATTCTTACCGTGAACAATTTGTCTCGGTGAGATGGTTAATGGGCGAAATGTTCTTCAGTTGCATCCACGTTTGCGACGTCCACTTTGTTTATGTTTCACATATTTATGTTATTTTTCAATTATAACCGTGTAGAAAACCGGTAGATTAAAAGACGACAAATGCACGCATTTTGGTTAATGTCATTCCGACTCACCCATTCAGCCGCCTATAAAAACCGACAATTGAGGATTTAAGAATGTCATTAGATTTTGTGACCGTACATTCTAAATTAATTATAGGCATATAAAATCTTTCAGATATTTTAATGCATTATATAAATTAAACCAATCTTAAAATCATAAACTAACAAACAAAATATCAATAAATTAAAATTGAAAGAATTAGCATTCAGTGCAACGGCTTTAATTTATTCAAGATAGACATAACTATTTATAAAAGCGAAGCTTTCGATATGCAAATATATCAATGGAGCGCATTTGCACCTATTCTATGCTAAAACGACGCTACTTAACCACTTTACGTTTAAATATAAACTTTATCTAGACGAATTTTTGCGCACATACACGCGAGCTTAAACCGTAAAGATAATAAAATTTCTTGAGTGAATTATAATAGGTTTATTTCTTTTTCAATTCAATCGTAATGCATTCAAGTAACAACTTAGTATACTATGTTGTACACCAAATTTAAAATTATATTAATGTTTTACAATTTATGAATAATAACTAAAAGTAAATATTGAAAGTGGTAATAAATGTATAGAGTAAAGTGTACAATAGTACCCACAAAGTAATACAATAGAACAAGAATAGTCACCTATTAAGGTATAGCGTAATATAATGCATTGTTGTGCTTCTACTATGTGCGGCAATAAATTAGTATTTTTTTCGCAAAACCAGCAACTTTATAAGAGCAACCTATATGCTCGGCACACAATATGGTAATAAAGCAGGTCGCTAAAGTATAGCTAGATGACTATCAATACATTTTTAATTTGATCTGCATTGTTAAATTGCATTTAGCAATGCTCCTTTTAATTCTATTCGTTGTTAATTTAATTTTATCTATATGCATTCTTCTGTAATACTATCAATTAACTTTGTATTTTTATTTAATTTATTTTACAAAAATAAATTAAGTATTTTTGGGTGGTTGGCATTATTACCAATTTTTGTTTGAAGCTTGTTTAAATAATAAAAATAATAATAAGAAAAAATTGAATGGTGGTGGTCAATACTATGTGATAGTTCATTATAAAATAAATAAAACACATTTACTATGTAGAGGGCAGTCGCAAGAAGTACGGCTGCCTGTGTGCAAAACATAAATATGCCGCTTTTTATAGCATATAAAGTAAAGCTCATTGGTGTTGCTAAAATGATTCAAAATTATTTTAGAATTTTTGACACTCACCGCAAAGTATTTAGAGAGTACAATTCCATCAGTGCTTTATCTTACAATTGAATATACTATCTAACTAGCCATCTCCCAACATGATAAACCTAAAAATTCTAAAAATACCTATAAACAAACATTTATGTTCAAAGATATAATTACCAGCATATATATATGTACAACGGTTTAGTTATGTTGGCAAATATGTGTTACGGTAACAAATCAAGACACTTGATGCCCAGTCCACACTTGTTGGGAAAATGTGTGATCTATATTAATAAAAGTTAGAAAACCTGTTCTATATTAACAAAAGTTAGAAAACCTGTTCCTCAAAACAGCTAAAACTTTAAGTTATTAATCGTCTTTTTTATAAATTTTCTGTAACTTTTTAAATTAGCATTTTTAAAAAACTTGAATCTAAAATTGCTTTTTTTGTTTAAATGTTAGTCTATAACAGTGTATTTTAGTGTGTTTTCTTTTTTTTTTAACTTTTTTTGCAAAAATTACATTTTTTATTACATTTTGGTTTAAAAAGCTTTTTCTATTAAATTTTTTTGTCAAAAACAGCATTTTTTAAAACTTTTTAATCTAAAATTATTTTTTGTTTAAATTTTAAGCTATTAAGTATTTTTAAAAGTTTTTTGTAACTTTTTTTCACAAAATCACATTTTTTTTGTTATTGTTTTAAAATGCAGTTTTTCTTAAGATTTTAGTCAAAAACATTATTTTTTTAACACGTTTTAGTTCAAGATTAATATTTTTGTATATATTTTAGTCCTTTTTTTAAGTTTTCTGTAACTTTTAACAAAATCACATTTTTTGAACAGTTTTTGTACGAAAATGCTGTTTTTATTAAAAACATTTTTTAAAGACGTTTTAGTAAAAGATTTTTTAGTTTAATTTTTAGCCCAAAAACAGTTTTTCTATAAGTTTTGTTTAACTTTTTTTGCACAAAATCACAATTATCACTTTCTAGTTTAAGAAGAAAGTTTTATACAAAAACAGCATTTTCTGAAAACATGTTATATTAAAATTGCTTGCTTTGTTTCATTTTTAGTAAAAAACAGTATTTTTATGAGTTTTTTATAACATTTTTGCACAAAATTAAATTTTTTTATTTATTATTTTTATTAAAAACATTTGTTATTAAGTTTTTAGTCAAAAACAGCATGTTCTGAATACTTTTGTAAAAAATGCTTCTTTTGTTTAATTTTTAGTTCAAACCATTATTTCTGATATGCTTTTAAAACTTTCTAGCACAAAATTAAATTATTTTATTAATTTTTGGTCTAGAAACCATGTTCTATTAAGTAATTAAGTAAAAAATAACGTTTTTTACACACTTTAGTCCAAATTTAATTTTTTGTTTAAGTTTGAGTTCAAAACAGTATTTTCTACAATTTTTTTTTTATCTTTCTTGAACAAAATTACATTTTAAATTACTTTTTGGTCTAGAAAGCATTTTTTATTAAATTTGTAGTTAAAAACAACGATTTCTAAAAATTGCTTCTTCTGTTTAAGTTTTTTTTAAAACAGTATTTTTTTTTTCAACTTTCTTGCACAAAATCACATTATGTTAATTTTTGGTTTAAAAAGCATGTTCTATAAGGATCTTAGTCAAAAATGTCATTTTCTTCAATCTCTTAAAATTGTTTTTTTTTTTTTAAGTAGTATGTCTAACGTCTCTGCACTGCAATCTCTTCTTTCTATTGTGCATCTTTTTTTGGTAGATGTATTACTATAGTTATTAAAAGCAGGTTCAGTCCATTCAGCATTTCTGTAATTTTTTATTTGTCCGCTTTAAAGTTAACTTCTGTTTTTTTTGCAATTAAGAACTAAGTTCTGTTATCTGCCTTCTAGCCTTTTATTGATGCTAACATCTAGGTCTTCATCAATTTTTTAAGTAGTCTGCCTAGAGGTTTTCTACTTTGGGATCTTTGGTCTTTACCTCATTTGGGAATTCTGTTGTAGTTCGTTCGATTCACATGGTCCTCTATTGCCATCTTTGTAATTTGACCAATCTAGCTAATACCTAGTTCTTCTTTGATAGCGCATCACGTAGTTTACTGCTTTTATTGTTCTAAGACTTTTTATATCCGTGTTTTTTATTAGTCTTTTAATTTTAAATGTTTCTGCGTTGGTTTTAGCGGTGTAGGTTAGGATCGGCCGCACACAAGTTTTATAGATTCTAACTTTGCCCTGTTACCTTCTATACTCTATTTTTTTTAAATACAAATTACCAAATGTGCTCTTAATGTTCGACTTCAAAACATTAAACAAGAAACTAACAACAAAGTCTAACCACCATTGAGCCAGAGAGCTATTTAGGACAAAACAAGTCTAAAATGGCAAAAATAATATTTTGATAAAACGACATAGCATAAATATGCTACAGAAATAATAACTTGGTCACTGATTCAATTCAATTTACAAAAAAAAAAACTATAAATATTTTTAATTCAATAATCAATTTAAATACATTTTTGGCCGCTTTATTCATTTGGTCGCCATATGAACCGCACACACCGCACAATATGTAGCGACGGCCCTGACTATGTACTATATCACAAATATATTTTAACTTTTTTTGTAATTTTTATAACTGTCTGCTCACACATTAGTGTGCTCTTTACTATTTGCAGCAAATACGGCAATAATTGTTTTTTCTTAAGCCCTTCCATGGGTCAGAACTGAACGCGATTTTAATATCAAGTGTACTAGTACACAGAGCTCTATGTTGCTATGCAGGGTGCCTTGTTAGCTTCATCTAACGCTCTCTCCATTGCATTATTGATCAATCTACTTTTTATAAAACCATACTGTGTGCTAGCCAGATTTCTATTTTTTTTTCTAGTTTCTCCAGTATATTGTGTTTTAGCAACTGCTCAAGTAGTTTTCCTAAATAGTCTAGAAAACAGAGTGGCCTGTATGTAGGCTTATCTTGCACTTGCTTGCTTTTCAAGTAGTACTAGTTTTGTTACCTTCTAGATTTGTAGAAACTCTGTAAAACTCGATTTATAATAGTAGGCAGTCCTCATTTGCCATTTTGGCCACTATTTTAAAAAGCTCAGAAGATATACTATCTGGCCCCGGTGCTTCATTTTTTCTTTTGTAGACAAAGAGATGTTATGTGGCTTAAGCGTGATGCAAACCCAGTTTACTTCTCGGTCTTCTGTAAAAAGTTTTTTTACGTCACTTGGTATCTTTTTTTAAATAAGACTTTATTGTCTTAAACGTTGTGAGTTGCAATTTGATATTCTTTTCCATATTTGCTGTTTTTCACCTCTACGTTGGTAGTATTTTTATACTGATTTATAGCAATAGTGTTATCTATATTGTACTTAAAGTAAACAGCAAGTCAAAAATGAATACAATTAAACAAGGATATTCTCCTACAAGTGCATCATTGAACAATGAAAGTGAAGAGATCTATTACAATAGCCCATAACCGGAGACTTTAATACAAAAATTAGACCCAGAAAAGCTAGTGACCCATTAAACATTAGCCTCCAAAAGTCAAAACATGGATGATTTCTTGTGCAAAAAAAACTTTTACTGCACCTTCTTCAAGAAACCACCGCAGCTAAAATGAACAAATTCTCGGTGGTATAGATTATGTACGAGAATAAAAATCAACACCAAAAGTTAATTAAAAAAACTATAAAACTATTTATAAAAAAATATAATAAACAAAAAAGAAAAACATTCAACAACACAGTAATTTATTAAATAAATGAACACCACATCACTGACAAAGACTCAAAAAGTTATAAAACACAAAACAAACTTGCAGACAAACAATACGCAATAGGTTCTTGATGCCATTAAAGATGACTTAAATATAGAATACCTGCGGTCAAAAAGAGCCAAAGAAAAGATAATGATCTATAAAATAAAAAACAATCTAGGACAGATGATTACAAAAGAAATCATATATATTAAACTCAAAGCAGCGCAAAATTGCAAAACATCTGAAAAAGACAAAGTGCTAAAGGCTGGATCAAAACCACTAAAAAAATCAATGCTTATTTTATTCAACAAATGTTTAGAAAAAGGGAAAATTCCAGAAATATAGCAAAACGCTGAAAAACACATTGACTAATTAATTTACTTGTTACACTATACAATCTGTTGGTGATAATACTTACAAAGTGCTCAAAATAAAAAAAATGATTTCTACCAACTTAAACAACAAGACGGTTTTTGAAAAGGGTACAGCACGGTTGACCACATACGCTGATAGAGAAATGTTTCTGCATTTGGCGTCTCTAGATTATCAAAAGAATTCTATAGTAGTATTAACAGTACTGGAAACCATGAACAAAGTAAGCAAAATACTCAAAAATAATAGAGTAAGAAGAAAATTTATAGAGAAAATCAAATTCAAGGCAAAGAAAGACTTTTTTTTTCAAAGTTATTTACTCTGGCTCTAGAGAATAGTTTAAAATTTTTAAAGGTATTACAAACAGGTGTGTATGTGTGCTAAATGCTAAAGCCAGCTTCATAAAACGTTGGCCTAAAGATAAATTTTTAGAAAACCAAAATATTATTTTCGGTTATTTCCTAATAACACTAGAAAACCATATTATAAAACCGTGAAACTACAGGTTTATCTAGGACATAACATTAAACTGAGTAGAAACTACCAAACAGCAAAATTTACACGACTAATAAGCCTAACTTGTGCAGTGTTTAAAAAAATAAACTACATCCTAAGGCAAGGGTCTCCTAACTACATCCCGCGAGCTTTGCCAAATCCGGCCCACGGCGAACTGGAAAGTCTAAACATACGGATTGCTGTAAAACATTTTACAAATCATTTGTTAATTTCAATTCCAACATGTATTTTTTTTAATTTTATTCACCTTACATAAATGTTTTACATGTTACAACAATTAATGTGATTTATGTAGTTATGATTTGCCGCTGATAAGTTAGAGTTAAGGATCAAATTTGCTTGTGGATATTAAAAGCAGCGACTTCATATGTTTTTGCTCAATTTGGTCTTGTAAGCCATTTTTGGGTGTTTTATTTTTGAAAACGTTTTTTTGCACAGTTATGTTGTGCCAAAAAACAAGTAAATTTTTGAAGGTTTTTGAACTGTGTGGTGAGTAGACTCTTATAAAAGTCCAACAAAGATAAAGTTGCATATTTTTCTTTAAAAAGATCGTTATTTTGCAATTCAATTATCTTCATTTGATATATAAGGTCAATTGTTTTTAATATCCACATTAAAGAGATTTTGATATAGCTTGATGTCGTTTGCAATTCTATCAAAATCAGAAACAAACAAGACTCAAAGTTATGTTTCAAAGCTTCCAAAACTTTAATTGCAAAATCTATAAGAAATTGTGTCTTGGTTTATTGACTGAAAGCATATCAAGTCTTAAAATGGGTATTTTTTGCCATTTTGTATATAAATCTGGTAGAAGCTGGTTCTTCCCTTGTAGCTTTAAATTAAAGCCGTTCATGTGCTTAGTTACTTTGGAATAAAAAGCTAATTTCTATAACTAATTATTACAGTGTAGCTTAGCCAACAAACAATTTTTGTCTGTCATGAAAATACATATATATATATACAGGGTGTCCGAAAAATACGTGTACAACGTTTGACGACAGACTCCTGACGTCAAAATAGGTCGATCTAAGCCGACTTAGATATATCCAAAATTGTCTCGTTTAGCCGGTAGAGGGCGTCAAAAATTTGTAAATATTAAAAAGAAATTACCTGTAACAATAATTTTTTAAGTGACCTTGTTGCTATAGCGTTTAATAATTTGACAATTATTGACAATTTTCACCAGTCTATGAAATTTACTCAAGTATACGATCAACATTCTTGAATTACAAGTTCATTTTACCATTAAAAATGGAAAATTATACAAACTCTCAGAAAGTTAACATGCTCCTGGTATACGGGTTTTGTCAAGGAAATGGGCGTCAGAGTGTTAGGGTTTACATGGAGAGGTTTCCTAACCGTTGAATACCAAACCACCAAACATTTGCCAATATTGAGCGTCATCTTCGGGAAACGGGCAGTTTTAAGAAAAAATTTGAAGGCAGGGGTCGTATGCGAACAACTCGAACTGTGGAAACAGAAGAGATGATTCTGGAAAGAGTTGAAGAAGAACCAAGTACCAGTACCCGTCTCTTAGAACGTGAGTTAAATGTTCCTAAAACGATTGTCAATGAGGTTTTAAGAGAACAGTTGTTACATCCTAACCACATACAAAAAGTCCAGGAACTTTTACCGACTGATCCCCCCATGCGGCTTACATTTTGTCAATTTATTAGAAACAAAAGAATCCTTGTTCCAAATTTTTGTAGAAAAATTATGTTTACTGACGAGGCATGCTTTACAAGATCTGGGGTAACCAATCTGCACAACGAACTTATTTATTCCGATGAAAATCCACATAAAGTTGCACATCATCAGCATCAATTTAAAATTAATATTTGGGCAGGTATTATTGATCACTACCTTATTGGTCCCATTGTTATTCCAGACAGGTTAGATGGAAATATTTATTTAAATTTTTTGCAAGACACATTACCAATTCTTCTGGAGAATTTGCCCCTTTTACTTCGGAGGGAAATGTGGTATATGCATGATGGTGCCCCGCCCCATTTTTTCGTTGCCGTTCGGCAATACTTACATCATCAATATCCCAACCGATGGATTGGAAGAGGCAATGATGCACCAGTAAAATGGCCACCACGTTCTCCTGAGTTAAATATGTGTGACTTCTTTTTGTGGGGCGCTATTAAAACAGAAGTTTACAAGACTCCGGTAAACACACGCGATGATTTATTGCAGCGGATTTTAAATGCAGGCAACCATTTTAATAATCCCGAGACATTAGATAGGGTCCAATATCATTTTTTAAAGAGTGTTAATAAGTGTTTTCAGCAAGATAGCGGTCATTTTACACATTTGCTTAAGTAATGTTTTTGTTTTACTTAGTTTCTTACAATAGATACTTTCAACTTTGTTATACTTTTGTTTTTTTTTGACGCCCTCTACCGGCTAAACGAGACAATTTTGGATATAACTAAGTCGGCTTAGATCGACCTATTTTGACGTCAGGAGTCTGTCGTCAAACGTTGTACACGTATTTTCCGGACACCCTGTATATAACCTTTCGGAACTTAAAAAATCTCATAAGAACGTTTCCACAGCTAAGCCAGCGTACAGCAGTGTAATATAAAAGGTCATTTTATTTAATTTTTTTAAGTAACTTGTCAAACTGGCGATGATTCAGCGCATTGGATTTGATCAAATTCACTGTTGATACAACGAGCTTCAAAACTTGTGACATATTCACACATTTTCCGCATAAGAATTGTTATGCAATGTAAAATTATTGGTGCTGATCTCCCATTATTTTCTACCGCTTTTAAAACCAGAGCATCAACACTTTTTTTTTTTTGACTATATTTTTGCCGCCGTCACTAGTAGTTTTTTAAAATTGCATTTTTGACCCTTTTAAAAATATCTTTGCCAGTTGTTGTGCCGTGAATGCTATGCACGCAGTTCTTTGTACACTTCACAATTTTTATTTATTATTTAAATAATGGTTAATACCTGAGCAGTATCTAACATGTCCGTTAATTTGTCCAAAGTTAGAGAGATTTTAATCTCTTCGCGCAATAGTGTTTGCCAACAAACTAATTGATTTGAATATTTCCTTTTCCTGGACACATTTCTTCTGCCCCTGCAATTAGGCATTCTTAAATTAATGCACTAAAGGTAAATGGCTTCCCATATTTGGCTAAAAAATGAACCACGCAAAAACTTGCCCGAGTTGCTGTTTCTTGCTTGTGATTCACCAGTTTAAACATCATTTGTTGCAATTTCAATCTGCCTTTTAATGCTTTATATTTTTTGGAACGTAGGGTTCTTGTATATTTAATATAATTGTTTCCATGTTCCATTGCTTCTTAAAAATTCTGCACTCGCTGTCAAATTTACGTATTCTTTCTATGCCAAAAAAAAATTAGCACAAATAATATTTACGTTGTCCCTAAAAACGGTTGATCTTAATTGACATAACTGCTACAGATGTTAGATGCAATATGCAAGTCAGTGTTGCTACACTTAAATCTTGTGAAATTTCAAGACCGGTATTGGTGAAACCCCGAAAATAGAGTGTGTTATCGGGGATTTCCCACAGTGTATGTACATAATTTTATACTCACATTCAAATTTTAACCCGCGGAATTTTTTGCGGAAGGATCAGTGTGGCCTTTGTAAGAAATAGTTTGGAGACCCTTGTTCTAAGGGACCGTAAAGTTTCTCCCCGGGTTAGATACGGTAACTCTTACGGATTTGTAATACAAAAATTTGGAAATGCACTAAAGTGACGGATGTTATAGTTCAAATTGTTAGGTCAAAGTTGCAATAGGTGGAGCAACATTGCCCAAAACAATGTCAAAATAGACGAAAAGAATAATACAATGGGTACCTTGACAGACACAGCAAGCCGGGAAAAACTGGATGCATACAACTCAAAACAAAAACACAAAAAAGTTAAAACGTGGATATACCTGAAAATACTATAAACCGACAAAGTTACTAAAGAAGAGGTATTGAGAAAAAATTTAAAAAAATTAACATTTAAAATTAAAAATCTTTAGTTGAGTATAATTGACAATTTTTAAGATAAAATTAGATGTCCCTTAAACCAACTATTTAAAGTAGCAGTAAACAAGTTTAAATTGTCATGATGTTTGCCAATCTTTGTTAAAGTTGGCAGAAAAAGTGGTTAAAAGTAAACTGAAATATTTCTATTTTTTTTTTCAAAATTTGTTAATTTTCTACAAATCATAACTCGGCTTTATTAATTAAACATGCTAGTTGCAGAGAAAGACTGTTTAATAGATTTTGTTAGCTATAATAAAATTAGAATTATTTTTATAATTTTGATTTATATGATTGTTATTTATTCTGTTTTTTTTAGACTGTACTTGTTTTTTAATTAGTTGGCATTATTTGTTAAAAATATTTGGAGATGCTCCGCTTATTTAACTTTTTTTCAATAATGCGCCATGGAAATGAGTTAACAGCGTTTGACAAATCTACCATCACCATGACTCAATAATTTTGTTGTCTGAGAAGACTTAAGTTTTTTATGTGCTACTTCATCACGGATCGAATAGTTTGAGCCGTTAAGCACCGTTTTTCAAAAACAGTATTGCTTTTGGATAACCCTCGTATTATTTCTAGCTTCTCCTTGAGTCTGTCCATCAATAATTTTCAAAAACCTTATTTGCTCTGTTTTTTAGGCGAATGGACAACTAAGTACAAAGTAAGAAAAGTAAGATTAATTTTTGGTTTTTCTTGCTTCAGTTTAAGACTTTGGTAAACTTTTCGAGAACTATTGCAACTGCTATCTTAAGTAGTTTGTTGAGATTGCCGTCAGGTTTTAGTGCCTTTTTATTTGGAAATTTTATAACTATTGCAATTATCCACTTGCAAGAGCACATTTTTATATCTATAAGACAAATTTGCTTTGATCACTCTTAGTAGTCTAAAAGCGTTGTATAATTTTTTCTTGTTTATTAAAGCTAATCTTATCTGGCAGCTTAAGTTAAAGTATTGATAAAGTTGCTTGTCTTGTGTTTTAGAGGTTTGTTTTTACATGGACAAAAGTCAAATAGGGTTAGGGTCTTAAATCCAACCAATCCGGTTGAGTAAAATCTAAATGATCTCAATATTTCCAAATCATAAACGGTTCAACTGAGTTTTGCAGTTAAGGTATAATTTAGAATCTTCAACAGTGTATTTCGGTGTTTATTAAGGTTTTTGTTGTAGTTTAAATTTGTGATCATCTGCCAAAACATGTCCAAACACGCCTAAGAACCCTCCCCCCTCCTATACGAAGGTATAACCATTGCCAGAAACAACAAAAACGCCAAGTTTGTTACAATTATTGGAGACTTTAATTCAAAAATTGGGCAAAACACAGACAAGGATATACCAAACATTGATAAATTTGATCTTAGTCATAAGATCAATAGAGGAAAAATGCTAATCAACTACTGTAAATAAAAACTTTTTCTGTATGAATTCTTTCTTTCAAAAACCTTCGCAACAAAGATTAACCTAGAAAAGTCCAAACGGTGCCTTGAAAAACAAAATCAATTACATCATAACCAACAAAAAGGATATATGCCAGAATGTTACCGTTCTAAACCGATTCGATACTAATAGCGACCATTGTTTAGTCCGATTAACCTTACCAATAAACACAAAATTTGAAAGAAATAAACTAATATACCAACAATAATACTCAACAGTTGAGGTGCTGAGCGGAAACATAGACGCATTCCAACGTACTTTAAAAGCTAAACTAGGCAAACCAAAAATACTTATACAATTCAAAATAGACAAACTGTCCGAGCACATAGCAAAGAGCATTCAAGTTGCAACAAAGGGAATAGCTCAAAACACAAAGAAAGTTCAAAGAAAATTAGCACAAACACCAGAAACTTAATGAAAGTAAGAAGACAAATGAATCGGAAAGCAGAAGGCTATAAGGAAATTAATAAAGACATTAGCAAGAATATCCAAAAATACCTAAGGAAACATAAAACAAAACTAATAATAAATACAATCAAAGATAACAAAAGCATGAAGATCCTCAGATCCAAGCTATCAAATAAAATATCAAAAATGACCAAAATTAGAAACAAAGAATGCATCATAGTCAGTAACCAGAAATAGATTACAGTTGCTGTTCAGGACTTCTATAAAAAGCTATATAGCTCTACAATCAATAGCAGAGATCAAAAATTCAAAACATGTGATCAGAAGAAATTCCCAAAATAGACACAAACAAACTAATAGCAACATTAAACTAGATGAAAAACAGAAAAAGTCCAGACCAGGATCAAATTACTAGCAAAATGAATAAAATGGGAGGCAAAGCCTTTTTGGAAAGTGTACAATTTTTACTAAACAAAAAATCCTAAACAAATGGCAAATTTCCAAAGTTATTCTGCTATACAAAACAGGTGACAAAAACTACATCGAGAATTACCGTCTTATCAGCTTGCTGTCAAATTTATACAAGCAACTAACAAAAATTGTAACAAATTGATTAACTCACAAAATAGACTTATACCAACCATGCGAACAAGCAGAATTCCCCAAAGGATTTAGGAGTATAATATAACAAGGCTTTTGACTCCGTCAAAACGCAGACAATACTAAGATAGCTAGACAATGCGAGAATAAATTGATGAAGTACGCCTCAATTATTTGCGAATTGCAGACATTATTGTTGTCATCGGCAGCACTGCTGAAGAACTTAAGAGCATGCTTCAGGATCTCTATCAAAAATCAATATAAATCGGAATTGAAAAGAACTTATCAAAAACCAAAGTCATGAGCCTAGTTTAAATATCCAGGTAACAATTAATAATTAATCTATTGAACAAGTTTCTACATACATTTATCTTTGCCATAAAATTCAACTCGGTAAAAAAAATCAGATTTTTAAAATCTTAAGAAGAATAGGTTTTTTCTTGGGCGGCTTTTAGTAAATTAAGCCACATTCTCAAATCTAAAGAGTTTCCTATAAACCTATAATGTCAAATAGAAGGAATTCAAATTTTTTGTGATGCCGGTGTTCACTTACGGCCTCGAGACAATCTAGCAGACTGCAAACCACACAGAGAGCAATAGAGAGGTCTATGTTCGGAATTACTTTGAGGGACAGAGTTCGGAATAAGAAAACTTAAAGAAGAACCGGTGTAACAGAGGTACTTCTTAGAGTGGCGCAATAGGTTAGCCACATAGCAAGACAAAACCCGGACAGGTGGACAATGGGGATCACAATTTGTCCGAAAGAGACCCCAGAAAAGATGTTGAGATGATCCAAAATATTGCAGAAAAAAATTGGATTAATACTACAGCAAATAGGAAAACTCCAGGAGTGAATAAATGATGGCTTAACTAAGAGAAAAAGAAGTTTTTTGCTTAAAGTAGGCTTCTAGCATTTTGTGTAGCTAATCTCATCTGTTTAAATGTTTGGTTTTGTGTCTATTAGTTGGAAATTTTTAGTTAACCAAAAAAGAAAATTAATACCAAAGTACAGTGGCCATATTAAACAGTATTGTCAAACAAAAGTGAGAACGCGGCGCACACAAGCTATTTGAGACTTTGTACTGTTGGTATGTTCCAATAGCCACTGCGTTCCTGTAGAAACAGGCTATTTGAGTAAACATAAACAAAATGGATTTTAATATTTTGTTAATGTATAGTTTCGGTTTAGTTAAGTTTGAGAACTTCCTTAGGTTAGAAAGGCCTTGTTAGCAACAAGTAATTATAAGATAGATGTAGCTCAACTTGCATTGTATAGCAGTAAAGTTTGTTAATTAATTAATTAACCAAATATTAGTATATATTTATAACTTATTTAAAATTATGTGATTTTTTATCTACCAAACATAAATAAGTTTTTTTTTAATTTGTTGCTTTTAATAGTTTATGATTTTTAAAAACGCTTTGTATTTTTTAAATATCAATTATACCTTATAGCAAAAGAAACATTACAAATTATATGTAATGTGTATCCCATTTCTGAAATACATTTTTGCTCACTTGCATTTCTAATAAATACACAAATATGTAACGGATGAATTGACATTTACAAGACCATAAAATCTGTAACATTATGATATTATGTGTTAATCATAATGGAGATTTTATTGTAGTCATGTATGTTGTAAAACTGCTTTACGGTTGAATTAAATACTCACATGATGTTTCAAAAGGTCACCTCCATCCAGCGTGAAATCGGTCTCGAAAAATATTGTCGTAACCTTCTTCACCTGCAAATTAAATACTAATCAATTATCAGATTATATAAATAATATACGAGTATTACATTTTATCTTAAGTAGGAAACATTACGCGTTTTTAAGATTAGTTGCTTTAATTTATGCTTTGACAATAATTACTTATAATAAGCACTTGGATAATTGTATACAGTAGCAAATCTTGACTATTATACAAATTTATTAGAGTATAAAAATTAGAGATGAAATAATTTAAGCAAGTTATTTTCCGAGATGGTGATTCAGTGAGGGTCAGAGCATTAGAGCACGACCCCGAGATCAAGTGGACATCATTACGGGGACTGTAGACTCACTCACTGCACTCTTTATAAGACTAATAACGTCGATCAATGCTAGTTAAAGTTTAGTAGGTAATTTTAGTTTAAAGTAAATTTAGGACAAAAATAATAATCAATTAATATGCGAATCTACACGAAATGCTAATTATATAAAATAATCGACAAGCTGATGGTATTAGCAATAATTATCATAACCACTTTATAAGTGAAATTATTACCGACTTAGTGTAGTTTTCAAAGTTTCGCACCATTTATGATTTATTTTAATGAATGCTTCATGCAAATATTTACTGTTACATGTCTATATTAATAAATTATTTCTGTTAATACTTGTCTATAATTATCTAATTAATTATAATAATATCTAAATTATATACCATGATAGATATTGCCTGAATGTTATGCAAGCGTTGAATAACTAATTATGTTTAAAATTACAAAAATACGCTAGTCACTACAAAATAGTTAGTACAACATATTTTTTTTAAACGTTACATCGTTGTTTCTTTTATATTATTATTACTTGTAACTGATCTTTTTACTACCATATAATAAGTTTTTGTTAGCTTTACTAGTTTATCTTCATGTTGTTGTCTCGCTGTTTTTTTAGAAAAGTATGCTATTTACTTCCAAATTATGAAAACCATTTTAAAAATAATACAGTCGTTATAAATAATACAGTTGTAAAAAACATAGGGTGCAACTCAAATTTGTATAAATTGCACTACTCGCCGAGATTTGTACCTGTATACAAGATTTATTCACTGTAAAATTAGGCTTCAAACCGTGCTTGCACAAATGATTGATAAGATGATCAACTGATCAACTTAATTTAAGATGTTATCTTTCAAAAATAATATTATTTATTAACCTAAAGCGTTTAAAATTACAAAATCTTACATAGCAGTTGTCAAAATATAACCAATAAAAGATGACCAACTGTAAAAAAAACTTAATCTAATTTTGCCATTTTTAAACAGTTTATAGTAATATTTGGTACTTTCTGACATTTAAACTTTTTTTAACAATATTTTAATATTTCATATCTGAATTTTGCTACTTTTTTTTAACGAATTTTGCACTTTTGAGCAGTTTATGGCTGAATTTTGCTAATTTATTTCATAATTAGAATTTTGCACTTTCCAACCTTTGTGACCGGATTTTGGTGCTTCCTGACAATATTTTGAGACTTTGTGGCCGGATTTTACAATTTTTCAGTTTTTATAAATAAAATCTTGCACGTTTTTACGGTTTATGACCAAAATTTGATGTTTGGTCATTTTATATTCAAAATCTGGCACTTTTTTAACAGTTTATGATCGGATTTTAGTGCTTTTCAACAATATTTTGATAATTTATAGATAAATTTTGCTGTTTATGATATTTCATGAGAAAAATTTTGCATTTTTCAACCTTGTATGGTCAAGTTTTAATGTTTTATGACAATATTTTAATTGGATTAATAGTTTTCAACTTGTATAAAAAGAAAATTTTACTTTTTAACAACTTATAGCCGGATTTTGCTTGTTTGACTTTTTAAAAATAGAATCTTGCACTTTTTAGCATTGAATATCCCAAATTTTTCAATTTTAATATTTTATGAGTAAAATTTTGCACTTTTAATCTGTAATGTTAGTTATTTCTGACAATATTTTGATATTTTATGACAAAAATTTTAAAATTATGTATTTATTTTACTAGTTTTAATTTGATTACTACTGTTTTGGCCGGACTTTACTTTATAAACGGATTTTAATTCTCTTGCGTTGGATTTTGTATTTTACGACTGGATTTTTAAAATTATGACAAAATTTTGCTATATTTAAGAAAAAAAAATATGTTTTTTTCCGGATTTTAATTTTTTTGAGCAAAAATTTGTATTTTATAGGTTTTTTAAATAATGTCCATATTTTGCCAATATATAGCAGATTATTATAGTTTTTGGCGGATTCAATTACTTAATGTCTAAAATTAAGTTTTCTTAAGCTGGGTTTTGTCTTTAACGGCCAGATTTTTGAAATTATTTTAAAATTTTACAAATAACGTAGTAACTTTTAATTCTTTTTTGTCAATTTTTGTATTAAGCCGGATTTTTAAAATTGAAACTTTATAAGCAGATTTCAATTGCCTTAAGTCGGATTATGTCTTTAATATAAAAAAAAAACTAAAAAGTGCAGCTTAAAAAAAAAATTAAGATTACGCAGAAACCCACTCTTTTCAAGTTTTTAATTTTTTCTCTCACACACACACTTTTATGGTAACCTTAATGTATGTATAAATATTTCCAATTATTGAAATTTTATAAACAAAAACTTGCTTGTTTCTGACAATATTTTGATACTTTTGCCAAATGTTTTTATTTTTAAAATATTTTGTTAAAAGAATATTGCACTTTTGTTTTGTTTTGTTATTTTTTACATTTGATGAATAGAATTGTGTGCTTTTTGATTGCTAATTTGCAATATTTGACAATTTGTAAAAAAAATTACTTTTGGTGCTTTCTGATCATATTTTGATATTTTATGGCCAAATTTTAACATTATATAAATAGATTTTTGCAGATTTTAGTTCTGACACTTCATGTATAGATATTTGCACTTCTCAGCAGATTAAAGTTCTTTTTTGGAATATTTTGATACTCCTTGGTTAAGTTTTGCTATTGTTAACTTTTTGTCAATAAAATTTAGCACTTGTAAACAATTTATGGCCAAATTTTGCTATTATTGACATTTAATGAATAAAATTTTGCACTTTTTAACAGAATATGACCAAATATTGGTATTTTTGTTATTTAATAAAAAGATAGCTGCTCTTTTTAACAGTTTATGACAAATATTGCTATTTTTGATATTCCATGAATAAAATTGATACTTTATTTTATAAATAAAATTTTTAATATATTTACATTTTAGGGCCAAAGTTTAATGTTTTCTGACAAAATTTTAATACTATATGTGTCGTTTTTAAAATAAAATTATGCACCATTGGTTTTGCTGTTTTTAACATTTTACAACTAGAATTTAGTACTTGCTCTTTTCAATAATTTATTGCCGTTTTTATAAAAGTGTTTTGTTATTTTTTACTTTTTAGTAAAAGAATCTTGCACCTATTAAAAGTTTATGACCGGATTGTGTTATTTTCTAACAATTTTCTCATGTTTAAAAGCTAATTTTTTTTTTTAATCTAATAATTAGAGTTTTATCCTTTTTAACAGTTTATGATTACCAGCTTTCTGACAAGATTTGAATGTTTAAAGACAACATTTTGTTATTCTTAACATTATATATAAATAATTTTACACTTTTTAACCGTTTTTGTTCAGATTCTTTTTGAA
This sequence comes from Tachinus rufipes, assembly GCA_963932245.1. NCBI lineage: Eukaryota > Metazoa > Arthropoda > Insecta > Coleoptera > Staphylinidae > Tachinus > Tachinus rufipes. The sequence goes on from OZ010749.1 coordinate 62,456,087, forward strand.
AACATTTTAATATTTTATGACCGGATTTTATTATTTTTGTTTTTACATAAATAAAATTTGAAAAGTGCTTAAAATAACAAAATTTTGTACATTTTTTTCTAAAACCGTTTTAATAACGTCGTACAGCTAAAATAAGTTGCGGTTATCTTTATTAATTATAAAAATTAGTTGTTCTAAACGGGGCACGTAAGGACAGGCAAAAATTACTGTTCAATACCGTTTTAACTATTGACACTATAGTTAACTTGTTTAGAAACCGAATTAAGTGTTTAGCAGTAGATTAAACACGTTGTTGGCAAGGCATTTGTTTTTAAAAACCTCATTTATATTTTATACCAGATTTATACTTTCAAACACGAATTTAGAGTTTTAACGGTCGGATAATAATTTATAAATTAAAGATTGGATTGTCAATTTGGCAGTAAATTTTAACACGTGAGAAGTTTTCAGTTTTATAAACGCGATTTACAATTATAATATCTGGATTGTTAGTTTAGAAGCCGGATATACAGTTTGGCAGTGAAATTTTACTCTGTTAAAGCTACATATATTTTGTCTTTAATAATAAATTAGCGTACTGTCAGTTTCCTTTTATTATATTCAAATATTCTTATTTAAATATCTAGTTCTAAAAGCCAAGTTTAAAAAATGCTGGGCTTATAACTTAGCAGCCGGATTATCACTTTGCCAGTAATATTTAATATGTTTGTAACCGGAATTACATTTTTAAAAACTGCAATTATAATTTATCAAACTAGATTGACAGTTTAAAAGCCAGATATATAAATCAAAGACCAAATTAACAGTTTGATAGTAAAGTTAAACACTTTGAAAGCCGTATTTCCAGTTTTAAAAGCCAAATTTGTAGTATTTATGAACGCGTTGGCAGTAGAATTTAACAAATTGCTGACCGGATTTTTATTTTTGAATGCTGCATTTACACTTTCCGGATTAACAATTTGGCTAATTTGACCAAACACGAATTTTTAAGGCTACACTTACAGTTTTAAACGCTGGATTTATAATTTAAAAGTCGGATTAACAATTTTGCAGTAATATTTAAGTTGGTGACCAAATATTTTTTCTTAAACCAATAAGAATTATTAGCACTCAATTAAAAAAAAAAGTATATTTTGTGTTATTTTGAATTAAAAAAGGTAAAGAGTATTCTAACTTCCAAAAGAGTATGTCTGGTCAGCTTGTATAATCTATATCATTTTTATCACTTGCTATTATCACTTGGTCATCAGCAAATTGCAAGCTTGTCAAACAATGTTTATCTAATCTTATTTCTATTTTGCTGTTTTTCTTCTTCAGTTTGGTAAAACTTGTTGTACATAAATTTAAAATAGTGTTAGAGAGCAGCCTTGTCTTAATCTTTTTGTTGTATGAAAAGGCCAAAATGTACCGTTTCTTATTTTAACTGCACTTCTTGACAGTATACATTATTAACCCCAATTCTTTAATGTTTTAAAAAGCTTTTTCTAGAGTACTGTATAGAAAGTTTTTTTTAAGTTGACAAATAAATGGGTAAATTTCTAGCCTTTTACTTTTCTACAATTTGTTGTAAAACAAATATACTGTCAATGTATGATTTCTCCGCTTGGAAACTACTTTGCTTTTCTATTTCTGTGATTCTGCTATGCTCTTCTATTTCTGTGATGCTGCTGTTAATTTGTTTTTATATATTGTATAGGTTCTAATCATAAGTTTGTTAATCTCAGCAATAGTTTTTTTGACAATAGAAAAACTATGGTTAAAATTGATTTTAACTGACACTAAAATTATAAATGCTGGTGTTCTTCAAGATTCTGCTGTTTTACCAACTTTATTTTTGATTTACATTAATATACTTTTTCAAATATCTAAAAGTTTTATTCATAGTTTTGCAGATGGATGGTGGTTCATACTTTATACTTTCCAAAGACCATATTGACAAATATGGCGGAGCGTATTGAATCTTCTAGGTTAGAATCTGTAGCATCTAGAAACAAAGACCTTAAAACAAAATCTCAATAAAACACTCCCAATATGGTCCATTTTAACTTCTAACTGTTTCAAAATCAAAATCTGAGGTATCATCAATACAAAATTATAAACTGAACAACAAATCCATATCTAAATCTTCTTCAATTTGTCTTCTAGGGGTGTAAATCTTGCATAATCGTTTTTAGAACAAACATGTTGTTAACATAGCTTTAAAAGTATTTAGAAAACTAAGATTTCTTAATAAATGTAAAAAGTTTTTAACTTTTGTTCAACTTTTCTTCTTCTTTTAGTGCGTCTCCAATCAGAAGTTTGTTATCATTATAGATATTTGCACTTTATTGATTGCAGCTCTGAAGAGTTGAATGTTGCTGCTACCAAACCCAAATCTAAGATTTTTAAGCCACGACACGCGGCGTCTTCTAATATTTCTCGTTCCACTAATTTTTTCCTGCACGATCAATTGAAGAAATTTATATTTTGGGCTTCTCATTATGTGCCCTAAGTATTAAAGCTTTCTTTTTTTTATAGTATTAATAACCTCTGCTCCTTTCTGCGTTCTAGTTAGCATTTCGATGTTAGTAATGTTATATGTTCAAGGGATACGCCACATCTTGCAGTAGCACCACATTTCAAACGCTTGAATTTTGTCAATGTGAATATTCTTAAGATTTTATGTTTCACCTCTATACATTAGTGTGGAAAATACATAGCACCGCAGCATCCTCATCTAGTTTTATATTATTGTGCCTACTAGTAAATAGCTTTTTCATTTTTATAAATGTTAAACTGGCAATTGTGATTCGTGTTTGAATTTTTTTTTGTTTGATTACCCAATTTATCTATCCATGTGCCTAGGTATCTATGGGTCTGTATATTTTTTAGAATGGTGCTCCCTATTCAAATTTATATGATAATAATTATGTAGAAACTTTGCAATTATGATTAACTTAGTTTTATTAAGATTTATTTTAAGACCGTACTTTTTACATCGATCATTTAGTTTTTGTAGAAAATGCAATGTCATTAAAATTGCTTGTGAGCAGGACGGTGTCATTGGCATATCTCATGCTATTGACCACTTCTCCATTTATAACTATATCTGCTGTTTCTTCTTCTAAGGTTTCGATCAATTTTTTTTTACTATAAAAGTTGAATAGTAGTGGCGATAGAATGCCTTACGCCAAGACGGATCTCCATTTCCTATTATTCGTTTTTAACATTAGCACTTGCCATTTGGCTTCAATATAGATTGATGATTATTCTAGCGTCATAAGAGTCAATGCCTTTACTGATGAGTAGTTGATGTAACTTATCATGTTTTACTTTATCGAAGCCTTTCTCAAAATCAATGTAACACGCGTATACCTCCTTATTCATATATAGACAACGCTAAAAAAAAAACGTTAATGCCAAGTGCCTAGTCCTTCGGGAACCCAAATTGTGTATTGCTTATGCCTTCTTTAAGTTTTCTATATATTATTTTGTGACTCATTTTTAGGAACAACTTTAAGGTGTGACTCATAAGCGTAATGGTTTGGTCTGAGCATTCTCTTGGATTTGATTTCTTGGGTATAAAAACAAAGGTAGTCGATAGTCATTGTCTAGGAATTTTCTCTTTTTTGTAGATGTTATTGAAAAGGTCTTAGAAGATATCAATTACGTCATCATCGAAGAGTTTAATAAGTTTTATAGGTGTTTGGTCTCAACCAACAGCTTTCCCGGGTTTCAAAGTTTTCAATGCATGTTCTATTTCTAGTCTTAATATTTTTAGACTTACGTTGTCTAAATGTAAAGCAGGTTTTGGAGGTTGTTTGTCATCAAAGAGATTTATTTTTGTTACATCCAGCCATTTCTTTTATTTTTTTGTGCATGTCGAAGCAGTCAATTTTTTTTTTCTATATTTTCTATCAATATATGGAATTGAGCGGCTAAATAATTTTCTTTAGTTTCTTCAACATTTTTTTGTACCGCTTTATGTAGTGTCTTATAATTTTCCCCTTTTCCTTTGTTCTTTCTCCTCTTTTACATAAGATTCAGGATTTATGTTGTTATCCAGGGTTTTGTCTTGGTTCTCTTGCTTATTAGATGGTTTAACTTTTGCATGTATACAAAACTTATATTTGTCTTTGTATTAAATCTTGTTCTCAAATATGAGGAGGAGCTTTGGAAGCTACACTATCTTTTTTAAATTCTATTCAGGTACGAGTTATTTAGATTATTGTCAACCCAAAATTGACTAATAACTTAGATACTTTACAACACAAAATTCAAAACTCAAAATTCAAACAAAATAAAAAACATTTTGCCATCTAAACAAATTTTTACTTGTAGTACAAGGATAAAAATTCTAACAAATGTTCACTGACAGTTCAGAAATGTAGTACCAAAACTTTTAAGAGAATTTTTTTTTAATCGTACTGTTGACACATAGAATAAAGTTTCAAATTCAGTATTTCCCAAGACTTACAAATGTTTAAGGTCAATGTTCACAGATTGCTTAAATCTAGTCTTTAATGTGATAGTTTTAACAAAAAAAAGTTAGGTAAATTCTTTTAGTGTGCAATATGAATACATACAAAACAATATATTTTAATAATATAAATGAATTACTAAATAATTAAAATAAAAATAACTCTTACTGAAATTGCGCAATACTCGTATTAATCTTAGTGAAGATAAACAAATATATAAGAAGCGTATTTTATTACTGCATTTGTGTATAAACGGAGTTTTAATAATAATAATATACCTTTAATTCATGATATAATGTGTATAATAAGGTTGATATATGATCGTATTCGGTGACTAAATAGATGTCCAACATTTGTGACAATATGAATTAAAAACACAATAAGCAGTAACCGTTAATCACGCCGAATTAGCTTCTATTAAATGAAAAAAATATACGCATTTGAAATCACATAAATTGTTAAATGTGTGTAAGTTGATATAATACAATCCGATTCATGAGCGTTACGATTCGTCACGGTGTTCTAACCTACCCCTATAACAAAAAATGAAACGGTTATCATAATTGAAATTTATGGGAGACAGATAAATTAAGAGCCAATCAGTGTGAATGATACGACGGAGTACGATATATATAATAAATGAATGGAACTAACAAATTGAGTTTATTCGCGGTGTCTGAATGACCAGATGGCCAACCGCCAACGCAAGTAACGCGGCCCGTGCTCAAGAGCGTGGGCCTGTTTGAGTCTGTTGAGCTTTCCGTGGGCACGGCTCGCGACGGATGCTCTGCATTATTATAATGACAGACTCAGCATGTCACTTAATGCCATAGAAAATAGTATTGTATGAGAAATAAAATGACTGAATTATAGGCGATTGTAAAATATACAGGAGAACCGTATTTTTTTAAACTTATTGTAGTCAGCATTCCACATTCTGGTAATGTATTTTTATTTTCATTGTCGAGCCAAACATTGCTGCTTCCAGGCTATATTATATAACTGTTCGAAATTGTCAAGAATATATATGGGTAGAATAATGCTGATAAAGATCTTGAATAACTCAGTCAATAACATAGCTACTGTACAGGATTGTAACTCATCAAAATCTCACCTCAAATCTGGACTTACATTACATATCTTTATTTAAAAACAAAAGAATTAAATATTACTAAATTAATTAAAATAAACATATGAATTTTTGCAATTATATGGTAAACCTATTAAAAAAAAATGTATAGTGGAATGTCATAAAAATAACATTCTGTTAATTTAATTATAAAATTAAATGTAAATAATGTTTTCTTATAATTATAAATAATATTATAAAACAAAGAAAATATTCATTAAAACTGTTAATAATAATTTAAAATTATTTTAATATTAATAAAAACCTTTATGTAAATGTAATATTTCAATTATGCTTATACAAAATGTATGTACCCCTATTATTGTTAGAAGCTATGGGTTCAAAATAAACATTCCATTCATTAAAATTCAGCAAGTGTGTAATTCGTTTTTCTATGTAGTCATTATAATGCTGTTATACAGTTCATCATTTTTTTGAAACATACATTTTATTTCTCATTAATTTTAATTATGATTTTGTTAATAATAATGCCTTAGATTTTTGTAAGTAGTTTGCAAGGCAGTTGTTTGACCAACAATAAGAATGTTTAACTACATCAACTAGTGAAAAATAGTGAGATTAATTAAATATTGTGGACGGCTGCGTAGAATCAGAAACCAAGAAAAAAGCAATTGTTAATTATGTAATGAATATATTAAAATCATCAAAGACGTTAAATGCGATTCTCTGACATCAACGGATGACGTGTGTTCACTTAAAGTAGGAATAAAAGAATCGTTTGTACCAAAATTACTAGTACCAGATGTGTGGCCACCCGGAGTAGCTGTTTGTGAATTTATCTCGTATAATAAATCATTAAAGAATAGTTATAGACATTTTCAGCAGCGGATACTGCAAAAACCTCAATCTTAAAAAAGGAGATAACTGAAGAATATCTGGTCTATCCAGAATGAGGATTTTGAGCTAGAGATATATTATTCTGCGTAATTTGGATGTAGTATCGGTAAATGAACAATTTTTACAACAAGAAGAGATTAGTCTGCTATAGAAAGAAATAATGTGGTTAATTCAATTAGCAAAAAGTTTACTATTTATGGAAGGACATTATTACTAGTTAACACCTTACCAAGTATTGACAAGCTTTCTGTTAAAGTGTCTTGTGAGGTCTGTAGCATTTACAAGGGACACTGCCAAAGTTCGCAAAAAATGTAAAAGAAAACAGAAATTACGTTGTGTAAATCGCTTTATTGCTTCTCAAAATATTCTCCTTTAAAATGTATACACTTTTGCATCCGGTGAAACCAATTGACGAAGTTATATCTGTTTTTTTTTTTGGTGATTACAAATAAATTTATTATTATTAAATATTATTACTAAGGTCCCTGCATTTCAAATTATATGTTGATTGTTGTATTGCTTTTTTTCTGTTTTGTTTAAGCTGTTTTTTCACTATATCTGTTATTTCTGTTAGCATACTATTTTTTCTGCTTCTATAGCTTTTTTATTACTCTTTTGATATTCCAAAACTTTTCAAAAATATTGTGTATTCTTCTTCCTATTTATTTTGTTTGTTTGTTTTTGAATTATTTACAGTAGGATTTTTACCTCAATTATACTTTTAAAACCTTGTAACATAACCACTATGTCGTCGGAGTAGCTAAAATTCTATATTTTCCGTCGGCCAAACACATTTTTTTCCGTGATCTTTTCTTAATGTTTTTTATAAGAATAATAATAATAATAATAATAATAATAATAATAATAATAATACTTTATTTACGGTATAATCTTACTATTTACATCTACAATAAATATACATAAACAATGATGTTTTACAATACAAAAATAAAGAATACAAAAAATAACATACATAAAAGCGCACATATTAAACATAAGTCAGCATTCTAAATGTAGATTACAAAGACACAAAACACATTAATATCAGTTGGTAAATTATTTGCAAATCGATACATTCTACCAAGTAGATTGTTGAAACTATAATTAGTAAAATAGGTAGACTCACGGAATAAAGAAGAATGCCTGCTATGTCTATTATTAGGTGCCACATGGAATGAAATGGTACCAAGCTCCGGACAATCAATCTCAGACATAATTATATTACGCAAGAACGACAAATCAGTTCTTTTGCGGCAAATCTTCAATGGCGGTAGGTTGTACAATAAAGCAATGTAGCAGTAATCATAATTTACTGATAATATGCCCGATTTATAAGACAATAAACCACAAAACTTTTTTTGAATTTGTTCAATACTACGGTAATGAGTTTCATAAATAGGAAGTTTTAGTGTACTGGCTGATAAATCCGCAGACGATCTATATACAAATCCTAACATTTTTATGGCACGGTTGCACATGATGTTAATATGTTCAACAAATGTAAGTTTATGATAAAAAATAACGCCTAAATCTTTTATTTGTGTGACTTTGTCCAACACTTTTGTGTCAATTATATAGTTAAAAGATATTTTATTTAAAGATCTATGGAAACTTATTGAAAAACATTTATCAGCATTAAAGAATAATTTATTAATAAAACTCTAAGTATTTATAGAATTTAAGTCCAGTTGTAAAAGATGGCAGTCATTGAGAGATGATATTTTTCTATACATTTTTAAATCATCCGCAAATAAAAGAAATGACGATGAATTGATATACTGTGGGATATCATTAATATAAAGCAAAAATAAAATTGGTCTACAATGAGATCCTTGAGGAACACCTGATGAAACAAGAATGGACTGTGACAAAAAATTATAAATTTTTATACACTGCGTGCAATTTTTTATAAAGCTAAATAACCAGGAAATCACATCTTGATGAAAACCCAAAGCACTGAGCTTTGCAATCAAAATATTATGGCTCACACGATCAAACGCCTTTGAAAAATTGGTGTAGATTGAATCAATTTGTACTTTAGATTCAAATGCATTTAAAATATAATTTTTATAACAGAGTAAATTAGTAAGTGTGGAACGCCCTTCACGAAATCCATGCTGTTCTTCCACTAAGATGCTTTCGCACATCCATTGCAACTGAACAGTTACAATTTTATCGAACAATTTAGATATTACAGATTGAATGCAAATGCCTCTATAGTTAGTGATATCCTCTTTGACTCCAGATTTAAACAAAAGCGTAATATAGCTTTGTTTTCGTATTTGAGGAAATTTAATGAAGCATTGAAAAGTAAGTGCAATGACTTTGCAATAGAATAAATGCACTTTTTTAACAGTAAAAAAGGAATGCCGTCGAATCCAACGTTTAAATTACATTTAAGGTTTTCTATTCCCTTAAAAAAATAACACAAACTAATAGAACATTTTGAATGTATTACGTTATTATTAAAATTAAACAATGGAGTTGGATGGGGATGTGGGATGGTGCAGTCCAATCATCATTCAACAAATAATTATTGATTGCTCTGTAGTCGGCAAGATTAAAATCATTAAAAACATAATTACAATTTAAAATACCACAGGTAGTATCACATTTTATAGTTAACAAGTACGCAGTATGGTGTTAGCTTAAATTTAACAAAACGTCAACAGCTTCTATCACAGAAATATCACGAAGAAACTCATTTATAATCTCTTGTGGTCAAGTACCACTTGGTTTGGTATATGCACTTTTTTTTTAGGGTAGTTGGAGGTTGTGGCGTGTGGATTATTATTTTTTTTAGTGTACTTTATTGATTGTAGTTTGCTCCACGGTTTAGGCGCAAATTGCCGGCAAATAGTGCAAAGCCAATGATAGCAAGTTGGTTTAAAAATGCGTAGTGCAAGTGCAAGAAGAGTGTAAGGAGTAATGACACAAAAAAAACAGCGCAAATGACATTCTCGCTTGCACGTGGTGCACCCTGCTATGAAACTAAAAAGGCTCTGTCGACCAAGCATCAACCGAAATAAGCAGACTCCTCTTGATAGCCAACAACTTTGGGTAGAAAAACCGAAAAGAGTTAAGGCACCTTTTTGTTTTGGGGAAGAGAAATCTTGCTTAAAAACAAATGAATCAGAAAATAACCAACGGCATAGGGATGCAAAAAGCAACGATAGACCACTGCATTAAGGATCTCTTATGAATACTCCCTAGTCAAACTATATGTTTAACGGAAAAAAAATTATAGGAAATGTTGTGCCTAGAAATCTGGCTGGCAACCGGCGCCGTCAACATTCCGGGCATGGCGTTGTGAAATTGACTACCAGACGCAGGACGGTGGGAACCGGGTTTCTTGTGGAAACATTGCTACTGGCTAAAAAAAACAACAGATGAGCCAATTTAAGACGATTAGCAACATGGATCAAAACACTGTACAAACCTAGTAGGCTCCAAAATGCAGTAAATGAAATAAAAAAACTGAACATAGTCGTCTTAAATATATGCAAAACAAAATGGCCGGGCAACGGTATAAGCCAATCAGATGGGGCTGCAATGTACTACTTTGGATGTGCAGAAGATAACAAGCACCACCGACATGGAGTAGGAATAATCATAAGCAAAAAAATTAAAAAGTATATAAAGAACTTTATACCATATTCTGAGAGGTGCATGATGATACAACTAAATACTAAACTTGCTAACAACAGCATAATACAAATATATGCGCTCACAGCCAATAAACCGGAAAAGGAAATCAAACAGTTATATAATCAGATCCAACATATAATGAAGTCTCTTAAGAAACAAGACATTACCTTCATAATGGGCGACTTCAACGCAAAAATAAGAAAAAGGAGATTTGAGGACATAGTCGGAGACTTTGGGTTAGGCCAAAGAAATGATTGTGGGGACAGACAATATTGCCAAGAAGAAAACATGATGGTTGGTAACACCTGGTTCCACCCAGCAGACTCTCAGAAAACTCCACATGCAAGAAAAACATTAAAAAAGCTAGACCACATCAAATTTAAAAATCCAGATATTTTAAAAACCTATGCCGACAAGTTAAATATTAAGATGAAGGATACAAAACAAAACATCATATTGGTAAAAGAAACATGACAACAAGTAGTAGACACAATAAAGACTAAAAAACAAACCTCAGACTGGTACCAACAATAAAGTAAACAAGAATGAATGAGCGATAACATCTTACTGTTAATGAAAAAACAAAAAAAACATAACAACAACAAAAATTAAAAAAAAAATCCGAATAGCGAGAGAAGCATGGTTTAGAAAAAAGTGTCGGGAAATAAAAAAATGTCACGCAAAACACAACTTCTTCAACATGCACAAACTTATTAAGGAAATGACGCATACATATAAAAAAAACCAATATGAAAAACTATTAGATGATAACAATAAATTAATGGTGAATGCAGAATAATCAAATAAACACGTGGAAGGAATTTACAAAGAAGCTGTTTACGGATAACAGACTAACCATCTTAGTTGAGACGGACACTACAATGAAAGGACCGACCATTCTCAAAGAAAAACTACGGAAAGCAATTCAAGACAAAAAGTAGAAAAGCACCTAGACCAGACCAGCTAAACGCCAAACCCTTCAAGGCAATGAATAATAAAACTTTAACACATTTACTACGATTAAACAATAAGTTATACAATACTGGCTGCATATCTAAAAACTGGCTAAAATCAACTTTTATTACTCTTCCCAAAAAACTAAACGCTAAGAGGTGTAGCAAGGTACCGTCTCATTAGCCTCATAAGCTATGCGGTGAAGATAGAAGCACATAAAGAAAAAGAATTCACAAACGCTAACATTAACTTATGTCTGAAGCATTTCTGTAGAAGCTTTTATAAACGGTGTACAATTTTGTGCATGAAAACATAGATTTTTATATAAATGAAAACCCGCTTTGCCTGTGTTAACTTGTCTACAACATATGCCCCAACCCAGGTTGGTTTCTTTTTATCTAACCAGTAGTTATTTTTATGATATTTTTAAATTGAATTTCTTTTTTAGCAACTCTTACATTTAAACTTATTTGCAGTTGAATATGATTTAATAAAACCTTGAACAATTTGTACAATCAAAAAATTTTTAAAACTCTTTGAAGCAAAAATAAAATGTCATTGAAAACCAAAGACAATATAATTCACTTTTCATTTTAAAGCCAAACTGCATTGTGAAGAACAAAGTGTTTAAAGTGTTATTAAAAATAAAATAAACTGATTACATTTTTATGTGGGTAATATAACATATTTTTGCATAAAAAATTCTGTAACAATTTGCAATAAAGTTTTTTTATTAAGTATCTTATTGTTTTATTTGTTATCTTAATGAAAAATGTAATTGGAAATTGACAGTTGGTCGTAAGCAGTGATTTATGTTGTATTGTTATTACAATAAAGTACAGTGATGTCACAAATATTATCTCAGAACGTTATAAGGTTAATCCAAACGCGTGGATAATACAAGAAATAAAATAGAAAAAATATTAATAGTCCGCAGACAATGCTATCCTCGTTCTAATGAGGCGAACACAATAAATAAATATATAATGCGGTTGGTTTTTGTCGTAGATCTTCAACATTCGTATATCATTAGCTATAATTGTATTTGTTGGCAATAATCCCCGACACGAATTCCAGAACTTTAATAATAAGGCAGCAAGAAATTTCATACCGCGTAATATTATGTTGAGGTGTTAATGTTATTATTACACATGCATGTTGGATCTTCTAACCGCGCTATTATCTGCGGCCGGCTATTAGACAGTCAGTGTGAGGTCCAAGCCCGACAAAAGCCAGTTCACATGGCCCTATCCGGAAAGAATAAATATCAGAATGTATGGGTCGATGTGTATGACCCGCATGGTCGTCGGTATAGCACACCACGGCACGGGACTCGTGGTCTCGGGTCCTCCGGCGGGATTTACAATTAACAGGTTTTGATTACACACCTAAACGAATCCAGTCCCATGCCTACAAAGCCTCTCTGTAGATATTCTTCCATAGCAAATCGTTTATTAATTTTTAATAATAATATATCATTATAGAAATGCTACGTGCGCGCTAAATGTTTTAATTCGGAGGGTTTATAAAATGTTAGATTGTAACAACAATTAGGGAAGTAATACATATATTTACTAATATACAATTAGTTTGAAAAAATCATTTTAGTATGATTCATATTAATTCTGATTAATGTAAAAATAAAGACAGAATAAACTATTTAATTATTTTAAATTGTTTTGTGGATGTATGTTTTCTGCTCTTGGTCCGTCGATGTCAATCAACACTTGCTTATTAAACTACACAAGCTTGAAACAGCATTAGATAAGAATAAAAGTCAAAAAACAAATCATTTTTCACAATTAAAATAGAAAACCTGTGTCTAATACTCAACGTTTCTTGTACGATATGCAGGTCTCTAAAAATCACACTCTAAGATCTATTCTTAACTTAAATTTTAATTTTTTATTTTTATCTCCGGACTAACACTAGTTTATATATTATTACCAAAAGAGGCTTTAAAAAATAATCTAAAAGTTTACTAAGTATTCTTAATAAAATTTAAAAAAAATGCACAGAAAAGTTTTTGGCTTGAGTTGATTTAAATATGAGTTTTATTATACTAAGAGCTTCAGTAATAAACAAGGCTGTAGAAAAAGTAAAAGTATGCACCTGTAGAAAATATTCAACGTAACCCAAACAAAGTGCAGTTAAACAATATGTAAGAAGTCAAAAATCAAAACAAAAATATAGACTGTGTAACATAAGTAAAAAACTGGTTGATTATGGTCTACAGGTTTTTGAAGTTGCAGTTGGTAGTAGCTGCTAGTGTCAATTTTAGAACTAAAAAAAGCTTGTCTTGCAAACAACTCAGTTGTTTTTTAAATGCAAGTCAATCAGAAGCTATGCTTAATGTCGATTAGACGCGTTGTCAAAAAACTATTAGGTTAACAAGACCGTTGATGATTGCCTTAAAACTAAAAGTAATCAGATTGTGTGCTTTAGATTGTATGTTTTACATGTACTAATAGAAACAGTATCTCCATACTCTTACTTTTTCAAGTTTGTTTCTTAGATTGCTATCTTTGTTTTGCACTGCTGCTGGTTAGAGAGTGGTGGAAAAAATGTTTGTAATGCTTCTTCTCATTCGCTTTATTGCCATAATAATCAAAGCGCAAAATAAAATTCTTATAACAAAAGACTTTTGTTTTAGATCTTTTTGGAATCTAAATGTTTTGCACTTGGTGTAGGTTTTTGTGACGGTTGTTGTTTTATTGTCAGGTCTGGCTAAAAAACATCTTTTCTACCGTATAGAACGTCAATAAAAATAATAAAAGGTTTGTCAAGTTGTTTTCGACCTCTACTATTCACCAAGGTCTTGAAGTGCGTTTTTTTAACTAAAAATTTGTCTTAGTTCTAAACTATTCTGTGCTATTTCTAGTTTTGTTGCGGCTAACAAAGCTGTAAAACAAGTTTGAGCATGCGTCAGTTGCAAATTTTTAACAAAATGCAATTTAAACAATGTGTAAGTGGGAAAAACCAAAACAAAAGTATAGAGATTATGCGACATAAATAAAAAAAACTTTTTAATAAGAGTTTGCAGGTACCTGAAGTTGTAGTTAGTTGGTGTGTCAACATTTTTTTGTTGAGGTTGCCTATATAACCAACTAATGATTTTTTTAAGCTGCAGAGGTGGTAGCTGCAGGAGTTTATTTTAAAACCAAAAAAATGTGGCTTGCAACCAGTGTAGGTGTTTCCTGCAAAGTCAAATATCAAACGCTATGCCTAAATGTCGGTTTTTGTGATTTTTCTGGTTGGTTGATGATTATTTTAAAAAATATTAAAATAAAACAGTTTGCATGTTTCAAATTGTGTGTTCTAAACGTACCAATAGAGGCACTATTTCTATGTTCTTACTTTTTACCTTTCAATGCTTAAATAATCAAGTACAAAATAAAATCCTTATAACAAGAGTTTTGGCTTTCTTAAAATCTAAAAATTTTGAACTTGGTGTAGATCTTTGTGTCGATAGTTGTCTTATTGCTAGATTTGTTTAACAAACATTTTTCTTTTGCACGATGACAAATATTAAAAGAAATTAGTCTATATTAAGTTGTTTTTGACTTTTACTTTTTCCAAGACTTTTAAGTGCTAATTTGCTTTTGTTAAAAACTATTATGTGCCGTTGCTAAATTTAAACATATTCTTTAAAAAGTAGAATAAAATCTTAGCTTTCTGTATTTTTATACTAATCATACAGTACTAATAGCTATTAGAATGATTGATTTTTTAACAATATTTCAATAAGACAGCAATATATCTAACAACTATGAACTGAAAATTTTTCTAAAAAAAAAACTAAATAATGATAGTAAGCAAAATACCTAACAATAATTTTTCGACCTTAAGCATAGATAACAACAGAATTGAAAGTCATAAAATAAAAATATCTGGAAACATGCAATGGAAAAAATATGCTCTACTAAAAATAATTATTAAAAAAAAAATGAAAGAAATAGATTAAGAGGGAAAGAAGTACGTGCAAAACCGCTGAAAATAGTATTGCAGTAATGATTGCCAGCTTCCGAGTAAAAATGACATATTAAAAAAAAAACTATTTATCATCATGTACACTTCAACCTACCAAATTTGATGTGCCATATTTGTACTAATATTTACCAGAATGATGGTTTTCCAAACAATACTCTAAGGAACCAGCAATATATCAAACAACTACAAACTAAAAATAAATCTCAAAAATATATGATAGTAAGTAAAGGCATATAACAATAATATCCCGGCTTTGAGCATAAGTAAGAACAGAATTGATTGAATCATAAAATGCTAATATCTAGAAGCATGGTTCATAGATAATAACAATTATACTACAAAAGTTAAAAAACAGATTAAGATAACAAACGCAGTCATTTACTCGAATGAAACTACTCTTTACAAACTGAAACATTAATCTAAAACTAAGGTTGCGTATGGTACGGTGCCATAAATATAGAGATATTTGTGCTATGGATAGACAAAACAACAAATGAAGTTATAAAACAAGTTACAAAAAAAAACTTAACCATAAAAGAATAAAAACTAAAATATTTCAAATATGTTATGCGGGAAAAAATATGCTTAATAATTACCGACTTATCACTCTAATAACTACGTCATACAAAATATATACAACAGTAGTTTAAAAAAATTGGTTAGAAAATGAATTGATAGAAAAACAAATATTACTGAATACACAAATGGGGTTTAAAAGCAATAGAGGTATAATTGATGCGATGTATACTCTTATTTGATTTATAGATCTCAATATAAAAAAAAATAATCATTGCTAAGTATATGTTTTGTTTCTTGATTTAAAAACAGCGTTAGATTTGATTAATAAAGACTACTTAATAAAAATTACAACAAAATAAAATTAGCTGCATCCAGCATACTACAACAACCTTCTTTGCCATGACACAACATTGATGACTACTTTAACACCGAAGACCGCACCGGGAAAATTTATTATGCTCCCCGGTCTCAATACATCTTGCAGTATTGCACCCTTTACCGCAGAAAGTTATTAACCCTACGGTATTGCACATTCCGCCGTAAGAAACCAACAAACTATAATGACGACCTTTGCTACAAATATAGACAAAACAAGTATAGATTTGACACTAATCTTGACGTACCCGTCGAAAGTGCACTTCTAAACCAACTTGGAGTCAGTGGTTTTGCACTACTTGTTGCCAACTTGCGCTCACTTATACACTAAATGTCAGTTTTAACAATTAGATTGATATTAAATTTAATAGAATAGAAAGATTATGCAGACTCAATAGAGCAAGAAAAAAACAGAAACACTCTGA
Organism: Tachinus rufipes; assembly: GCA_963932245.1. Taxonomy (NCBI): domain Eukaryota; kingdom Metazoa; phylum Arthropoda; class Insecta; order Coleoptera; family Staphylinidae; genus Tachinus; species Tachinus rufipes. The sequence continues at coordinate 62,472,445 of OZ010749.1, forward strand.
GCCAGATTATTAAGATGGAAGTGTACTGCAAAAGAATGAAGAATAATTTTAACACCAACTTTGTTATATTAAAAAAGGTTAAGTGGAAGAAAAGCCGCAAGTCAAACTTTGCCATTTTCTTTGTATATCTTTTTCCTTCAGTGCCTTCTCCTCACAGGAGGTTGGCGACCATATGTCAAAACTCGTCCCGGTTTTTTGAATTAGTGTAAAAGCCTCCCTGATTAAAATTAAAAAAACAATTGTTGCAGGTTTAGCAGCTAGGAGAACCTCTTTTTTCCGAAACCCCGTTTACCTTTTATTTTTTCTTCCATGATTAATTGCAGGAATTAGTATTTGTTATTTCAAAATATATACGTTTCATTATCGTGAGTAGTTCTGTATTTTTATCCATTCATTTGAGTTCTTTGTTGTTTGTTACATTGTCTGTCAATGGAATTTTTAGTATCCTTCAATACAGCTACATTTTAAAAGCTTCGATTTTATTTATAAATGATAACTTCAGTGTCCACCCCTTGACTCCATACAATAGTACCGAGAAAACATAACATTTGACGGTTTTCCACCTGATTTTAAGTGAAAGATCCGTGTTGCATACTAATGGTTGGAGTTTTTGAAAAAAGGATTTGGCAATTTCAATTCGTGTTTTGATGTCATGCATCAAGTCTCACTGTTTGTTGAGCCAGCTACCTAAGTATTTGAATCTTTGCACCCGTTCAATTGGATCACCGTTAATGGTTAGTGCATTGTTATTTGCGGAGTTGTCTTTGCTAATAATTATTAATTTGAGTTTTGCAATGTTTATTTTGAGTCCATACTCGGAGCTATCTTGTTGAACTTGGTCTATAAAGCATTGCAGATCTTTGATGATGTTGGTTAGTATCAAAAAATCATCTGCATATCTGATGTTTTTTACTGGTGTTCTTTTTACTTTTGTGCATTTGTCTAGTGCCGTCCGGAATATGTTCTCGGCATATAGGTTGAACAGAAACGATGACAGAATGTATCCTTGTCGGACGCCTTTTAATATTTGGAACTCCTCCGTTTGATCTTGCTCGACTTTAACCTGTGCTGTTTGGTTTCAATATAGATTTGTGATATGGCGGATGACTTTATTGTCAGTATTGGTTCTTTTAAACATTTCAACTAGTTTCCTATGTTTAACATTGTCAAATGCTTTTTTGTAGTCTATAAAACAAGCATAGACTGTGCGGCGTTAATCTATACATTTCTGGGTTAAAACTTGCATGGAGAACAGTGCCTCTCTCATACCAAATTTGTTCCTGAAACCAAACTAGGTGTCTCCAATTTCTTTGTCAATCTTTTCCATATACGGGTGTGTATAATACGTAAAAAGTACAACATAAATGTTTTTAAATCGTTCGATAAAGTCTGCCATTAAAAACTACTTGAGCTTCTTTGGAAAAAAAACTTAAACACTAGGGACACTTGCATACTTCAAAATCTAAAATCATTTGCCAAAAAGTCTAGGCAGCAAGTTAGTGTAAAAACTTGTATTTATTAAACCATTTTTTTTTGTTCAGGTATAACAAAATCATGTCACTGTCTTACTTTATTACGCTAATTATTATTCTCTTACACCTGTTTTTGTTTTTCTTTTTTACATAATATTTTTTATCATAATAGATATTGTGTCTCAGCAAGTTGCATTGCTTAGCGTGTGCCTTAATATGTTTTTAAATGTTAAAATTTGTTCTCACAATGTTTAACAATAGTGTGTTTTATATTGTCAAAATTCTGGCAGTAAGAACAGTTTAGTGTCGCCCTTGTTTTATAATTAATAATTGTGTTTTGACCTTAACATTTAAAAATTATTTTGAGCAGATTACTAACGCGGCTGTTAACTAAGCGCATTTTTGTCGTTCAAGTTTAACTTACTTTTTTAACACTGCGTTAGTGACAAATAACTCAAACATTGTTAGTTTTTAAGGCTCTAATTGTTACTGAGATTTTAACAGTAATTAGCTAATTTACAGACCCATTACTTAAAATTAACTTTTGATTTTGCCAAATAGCACGTGGCATGCTAAAATCACATTTTGACAGGATCAATGTTATTCAGATTTTTAAACAAAACATTTTTGATCATGGTCTGATCATGATATGATCTATAATATTCTTATAAATAAAATTCTTGTACACTTAGCTAAAAATGCAAATTTCCAAATCTATACTCTACATTAAACCCGGAAATTAATTCTGACTCTTCTTTAGCAAAATTAAAAAGACCAATGCTGCCACATGTATGTAAACTGTATAGTATGCACATAGATATAGTGTTTTTACAACATGGGCTTAATTGATCTCAAAGGATTATTTTATTAGCAACCAATTATAATTGTATTATATACCTGAAACCCGAGGTATTTTTAAAGGGTAAAAATACTGTATATTTATATAATATTTTTACCTTTGCACATTGAGGTGTTATAAGCTATTTATGGTACATAATACAAACATAATTGTCTCCCCAAAGCGATATGTAATGAAGTAATCCGCTGAGATAATTTAAGGCCATGTCGTAAAGACACATTATCTATAGTCATACTACACCACACACTACATTTTTTGAATTTTCCATGTACAACTATTTTGTCTATTAACATACATCATAAGCCAACAACATATGCCTCATCAATAACCACAATTTTGCAGTTGCAACTGGTTGCACTTTGGTAGTTTCTCTGTATAATTAATATATAACCTAATAAGTAGGTTACATTTTTTCTTACGCTTTTTTTACGTTGTTATTAGATAATACATGAATATCCGTTTGTCCGCCGTTCTTTTGTTTGAATTTGGTTTTTAATTGACATTTGTTATAATATACTTTTTAATTAAATTGTGCATCAACAACCACACACAAATAGGCCACATTTTGCTGAACCACTTTGAGAAAAGGTAGAAAGCCGTTGAGTAATTTTGCAACCTCGACGTTATTTTTGACAAAAATCTTATTACCAAAAGAGCATGTCGAGAATGGTTTATTTACTTCAAAAATGATGACGCCAAATCATAAAGGAGTTTATGTTTAAACTTTGATGACCAGGTTTTTTTGGCGGCTGTAGAAAAAATAAATAAAAATTGCACCACTAGGACACTGGCTGCAAACGGTTGTTGTTGATTTCAAAAAACTTGTCCAAGGTTTCAGTATAAATTCAGTTTAAAAGTTGTGCACTACAAGAAAACTATGTAAAGTGTCTGGTAAACACAGAGCAAATTTATTCACTGTGTTATCATCTCCAACGGTCACTGTTACTGGTGAAATGACAACGATAAGCGTCACAAGTCACAAATCCTGGACAGAAACGGCCAAAAGCAACATCGACAGCAACGTATACCTGGCCTAGCTTGATCGCTTTTATACTGCTAATTAACGGAAAAAATCGCTAAAAAAAAATTGTTAATCAATAATTGCGTGTGGTTGAATCTATTGCTAGAGATAGATTTTTGGTTTCTTATTCGATTTACTCGTCAAATGAGGGGGCTTCATACAACTTATACATTAACTTATTGCTGAAAAATTTACAGGTTGGCAAAGTTTTTGACACTTTGGAAGTAATTGATTTTAATGGGGATTTAAAAACTAATTATAAAATGTTTTTAGTTTGTTTTTGGTTTTGTTACATTATAATTTAAAAGTTGGCCAATAATTATGCATCAACCTTATTGCTTTAACGTATTTTCTGAATTTATCTGTTTAAGGCGTGCACAATATACGTTGTTTTTTTATGCTAAGCTAATTGCATGTTGCAACTAACAAAGTTTTTTTTATTTTGCCTCTTATTTCTTTTGTGTTTTGCTGCGGCATTTTTCAAAATTACTATACTAGCGTGCATTTTTCTCTCCATTACTTTCCAACTTGTTAGCAACTGTTTGAAGTTGTTTCCCACATTTTTTATGCACAATACCTATGCTATTAAATGGCCATAAAAATATAAATTGAATGTATTGAAGTAAGGTAACCGTAAGAACCAGACCAAAAAAGAAAGAAATATATCAAAAAGTGGATTAAAGAGAAAAATTAGACAAAAAAAGTAGGTTGCATGATGTGTACAAAGAAAAAAGTTGAATGCAAAGAAAGTAATAACTGAAAGTAAGAAACAAATATGGACAAAAAAATCGAAAAGAATGCAAAATTAAAGAAATAAAATTAGTCTAACCGCAGACAATGTAATGAAATCTATAAAATTATTAAAAATGGTAAATTTACAGATGCAGATGGGATTACTGGTTAAAATGTTAAAGTATAGAGGTATATCACTTATTCATAGACTAATTGGTTCTATCAATTTGTAAAAATTGTTAATGCCAAATAAATGGAACGATGTTGTGATTGTTTCTTTGTACAAAAATAAAAACAATAAAAAATGTAAAAATTATTGTGTTATTAGTTTGCTGAGTAACTCACGACAAATGTAAGAGTATTGATTGAAAGAGTGCGTGAAATAGCGACTGAACAAATTTAAAGAGTGCAATTTGGTTTTGGCTGTATGGTTGTGAAACGTTGTTTTAAAAGTCTAAGATGTAAATAAATGTTTAGTAAATGCCATTATTGGTATATATGGTAGCTAAGCGTGCGTTAGGATGGATGGTACACTGAGCGATTGGTTCAATATAGTACAAGATGTCAGGCAGGGAATCGTTATGCTCCCGTAATATACTAAGGATAAATGTGTAAGGAAAGCTTGTAGTAAAGACATTAACGATATACGGATGGATAATGTAAATATAAAAAGCATGTTGTATGCTGACAATGTTGTAATAGTGTGTGGCACTGAAAATGTCTTTGATAAGAACAAAGTAGGCAGTGATTGTAGAATTGGATTAAACGATGAACGCTTAGAGCAAGTAAATGTTTTTTTATCTGCTTCTAAAAGCGTCTTTTCAGCCCTTCGACAGTAGTGAAAGATTATATTAAACATTGAAAGCAATGTTTTTAATTAAGGCAGGCAAAAAATTATTGAATGTAACTCGTACCAAAAAGCTTTGGCAGCCCTTCGCTTTAGCAGCCCTCACTTGTTTTGCTCGTTTGTGGGCAGGTTGCTAAAGCCAATTTTTAGCGTACACTATATACTATTGTTTTTGTAAAAAAATGTTCAATAAAAATAGTAATTTTGCTGACGAAACTGAGAGATAAAAAAGAAGTAAATGCATTGCAAAAAGTAGTGTATGATTGCAAACAATAAAGTATTATCTAAAGAGGCAAAAAAGGCAGTTTATAAAAGTGTGGTAGAACTGTATTTAAGTAAGAATGCAAAAGTTATTATCGTTGTTAAAACAAGCACAACTCCATCTTAGCAATTAAGCTGTAGCAATTTATTTTGTTGCAAAAGGCTTTACAGGTTAAAAAAATAAATACATTTTAAATTTTTTCAATTTGCGTGACTCAAACTTAAAATTATTGACAGAATAGTCAGAAACCATTAGCGTCCTAAATACATAAATTAGGACTTTTTAAAACAATTTGTCTTAATCTTAATGTTTTTGTACACATATTCTTCTTCATGTGCATATCCGATTTCGGATGTTTGCGATGAGCATGACTATTTTCACTTTATTGGTTGCAATTCTGAAGAGCTCGTTCAAAGTCTTCCCGTACCACGCCCTGAGATTCTGCAACCATGAAATTCTCCTCCGTCCAGGTCCTCGTATTCCGTGTATCTTGCCTTGAATGATGGCTTGTAATAGGGCGTATCTGTCCTCGTTCCGCATGATGTTGCCTAGATATTGGAGCTTGCGGGTTTTGATGGTGTCCATGATCTCCTTCTCTTTCTTCATCCTGTGGAGGACTTCGATGTTTGTTACCCGGTCCATCCAAGATATTTGCAGGATACGTCGATACAGCCACATCTCAAAGGCTTCAAGCTTTTTTGTTGTTGCATCATTTAGTGTCCATGACTCGACTCCGTAAAGTAATATTGGGAAAATGTAACACCTCAACATGCGAACTTTGGTTTCAAGATGTAGTTCGTGATTTTTGTAGAGGTTATTCATTGTATTGAAGGCAGATCGGGCTTTTCCAATTCTACATTTTATCTCTTAGCTATTGTCCCAGTTTTCGTTCACAAGTGTACCTAAGTATGTTGTTTGTCTCACTCTCTCTATTTGTTGGTTGTGAACGTAGAGATTTGCATTAGTTATATTGTCTTTGCTAATGACCATGAATTTTGTTTTGTTGTTATTAATGTTAAGTCCATATTTTTCACTAGCCGCTACAATTCTGTTCATTAGTGTTTGGAGTCCTTCAAGAGAGTCAGCGAATACCATTGTGTCGTCGGCATATCGGATGTTATTCAATCTGACTCCGTTCAGTAAAATGCCTTCTTCTATGCCTTCTTGCGCTTCGTTAAAGATCCGTTCGGAGTATAGATTGAACAGAATCGGAGAAATAATACACCCCTGCCTTACCCCTCTAGCTATTTCAATGTGTTCTATTTGTTCCTCTTCAATTTTCATGGATGCGGTCTGTTTCCAGTACAAGTTAGTGATGATTTGTAGGTCTTTGGCGTCAATTCCCACATGTTTAAGGATGTCTATCATTCTGTGATGTTGCACTCGATCAAACGCTTTCTGATAATCGATTAAGCATACGTAGATATCGCATTTCACGTCTCTAGATCTTTGAAAGAGCACCTGCACTGAAAAAAGCGCTTTCCTTGTGCCTACGGCGTTGATGAATCCAAATTGATTTGCTGAGATTTGTTCTTCACATTTGTTATAAATTCTCTTGTGTATTATTTTTAGGAATATTTTGAGAAGATGACTCATGAGACTGATACTTCTATATTCCTCGCACCGTTTTGCTCCTACTTTCTTTGGTAATACGATGATTTCTGACTTCAACCACTCTTCTGGTATGCTGCCCGACTTGTATATTTTGTTGAAGATGTTGGTAAGTATTTTGATATGTTTGTCACTTAGCAGTTTCAGGATTTCAACTTGTATATCATCCGGCCCCGCCGCCTTCCCATCTTTCATTCGTTTTATTGCTACGTCCACTTCCTCTTCCAAGATGAGCGGTCCCGTTTCTCCTTCGATGATTGGTGTTGCTATTCTCTCTTCATCTTCAAATAGTTTGTTGAGGTATTTTCTCCACGTTTTCTTTTTGTCTTCTAAGTTTATGATGATTTTTCCCTCGTTGTTCACCAGCTTTCCAAAGTTCTTTTATCTTGATTTGCCAGTCAGTTCTCTAATTCTTCGATGCACGTTAAAATCATCATATCTTTTCTGCAGCTGTTCTATCTCTTGACATGCTTCGTCTCTTTCTCTCTCTTTTGCCTTTCTAATTTCTTGTCTAATTGTTTTGTTTATTTTTCTGTATTCTTCATTGCTGTTCTTTTGTTTACGTCTCTGATCCGTTAATTTTAGTATCTCGTTTGTCATCCATGATTTCTTCTTTTTATTTTCTCCCTCCTTCATATGTGTCTTCTTGGTATTTTGGATGATTTTATTTAAAACTGTTATTTGTTGTTCTACTGACTCGGTTTCATCAATTTCTTTATTGATTTTCTCGTTTAGTTCCTTTTCTACCTCTCTTTTGATGTTAGGGTCCTTCAGTATTCTCATGTTATATTTGTTATAGCTTTTGGCCTTCGTTTTCTTAAACCGAACTTTAAATTCCCCAACCACTGGTACATGGTCGGAGTTAATATCGGCACCGGGGAATGTTTTAGCACAAGTGCAGCTATTTCGGAATCTTTTATTTATCAGTATAAAGTCAATCTGATTTCTGATGAGACGGTCTGGCCTGCTGAGTGGAGATTTCCAAGTATAGAGCTTCCTTGGGGGCATCTTGAATTGCGTGTTTAGTACGACGAATTCATTCTCCTCGACGAAGACTTCCATAGTATCCCCCCGATGGTTTCTTTCTCCTAACCCGTACTGACCGATGTATTCCGACTTGAATCCTGCTAAAAGTTTTGAATTAAAGTCCCCCATCGTAATGATGATTTCTTGTTTTGGTAAGGCTTGTACTAGTTCTGTGATGGATCCGTAGAATTCCTCCTCTCTTCTTTTGGTTTATCCGCAGTAGGTGCGTAGACCTGGATAATATTGATGTTTGCGGGAGTTGCGTCAAGTTGTATCAGTATAACTCTTTCTGATACCGGTGTGAAGTTCTTCACGCTTCGAGCCATTTGTTTGGTCATAATGACGCCAACTCCATGTTCGTGCTTGTTATTAGATGTTCCAGAATAAAATACTTTGTGTTCGTCTATATCTATAACTCCTGTGCCCGGCCACCGCATTTCACTTACCCCCATTATGCCAATATTTAGTCGTTTCATTTCTTTCATTGCGTTGTATATTTTTCCTTCTTGTGCCATTGTTTTAACATTCCACGTACAGAATCTCATTTTACTTTTCTTTGTATCTATTGATGTAGTTGGTTCGCTCTTCACTGTCTTCTTCCTCATCCTTATGCCGTTCACTGCATTGATTTCTTTCTACAGTTCATCCGCCTTTGGGTCGATTTCTCAATCCCTGGACAAAAGAGTGCCCTTCTTCCTCTCAATTCTTCCACCCGAAGCTGTTGATTGACACGAAGGGAACTACTTATACCGGTAGTCACTCGGTCGACAGAGCCTTGTTAGTTTCTGGCAGGGTGCACCACGTGCAGGTAAGGTTGTCATTTGGGCCAGCGTGTGCTGTCACCCCTTGCACACATATAAAAACCTCTAAAGCAAACATTTAACTTCCATTCGTAAAAAAAATTGCAATAAACAGTTATTGCATGTATGTATCTTTCCGGTTTGTAGCTATACATAGTCTATTTTTTCTTCTTATTTCAGTACCTAACCTGTTTTCAGACGTTGGTTATCATCAAGTTTAGAATCAGTTTGTGTGTTTTTTAAGAAATAAATGTTTGTTATACTCAAGGCTCTAATAAAAAACTTTCAATGAGTTACTACTATTTGCTTCTCTAGTATTTAATGCATATGACACAAAAATATAACTAATATTTGTATTCCATACAGATATTTAACTTGCAATTAAGTTTGCTAAAAACGCACTAAATTGGTGGCTAAAACTACATTAGAAACTATTTTATTTATTTGACAAGCCAATGCGAGCAACATTTAAAAACGATAGTAACACTCGCAAACGATAAAAACACACACACACAGTTAACTACTTCAGAATTGCAGTGCTTACTTGATATGGTCCTAGTTGTGCTCCGTTTTGTTTTGTTATTGTAAATGACATAGCTTTAAAACATAAAAAATATAATAAGATAAACTACTAATTTAAAAAACCTTAAACAAACTTCTGTAAACATTTTATTTAGTTTTTTTCTAAATTAGAAAAATTAAATTAACTATTAATTTTGATAGACAACTTAAAATTATGGATTGTCTTTGGAATTGTTTCCGCAATTCTATTCAATTGCACAAAACAATTATGTTATCCCACATGTAATGTAATTATTTGTCTAAAAATGTTAACTAATTAACATATTTTGCTCGCCCTCACAAACGAAAATTATAAAAGATTATATTTGCAATTACATACAAATTGTTTATGTATGTAGTAAATTGTGAATATTATTAACTATAAATTTTATTTGAATTGTAGTCTATATCTATGAGTGATAGTAATAAATTATTACTATACATTTAATAACTTAAAAAATATTTAATATATTAATAATACGAATTGAAGCTTTCAATGACCAACATATTATATTAAAACTTTCTATTTACATATGATGTATTATAATTGAATAATATATACAGAAGTATGTTTGAATTAGCAAGTCATCTCCTGTCTTTAATTTTAAACCACAAACACACAAACAAAGGTTGTTAATATTTGTAGTATTAGTTTATAGTATTAAACTATTGCATTAATTAATTAATAATTGTTATAAACTTTTATTTTTAATTTAATTACTCTTACTCTATTAATTTTATTATAATTTGCTGTTAAGACCTAAAAGAAATTGGCAATAAATTTAATTGTAATTGATTTATGACTAAATTTCATTAAGTAAATAACTTCAAACACTGTGTGCGGTTACGCACTGTGTCAAAATGGTCAATTATCTATTAAATGATTAAATGCATCCGGGCTATACTAGCACTGTGGTCCTCTACTATTTATATTATTTATAAAACATGTCATAGATAATTGTCAATTCCACTTTGATGGCGACTTGAAAAGTTTCAGTCATCACACTCGAAGAATCAGTATTGCCACAACAAAGATCATTATTTCAGCAATAGCTTGATTTTTTTAATATTTATTAATTTTATTAATATTATAAGTAAATAATACTTTTAAGTGGTAATTAAAATTTTCTTGAAATGTATCGAATACCGACTACTCATAACTTCAGTAGAATTTAAATTATAACAATTCTAAAAAACTTTAATAACTTAAGTTTCGTGAATTTATATAAATAGAAAAATGTTAACTGCCAATTATAAATGATAAATATGAAAATATATTTGAAGCAGTACGATACTGCAGTTATAGGAATAGTTCCGTCGTATCTTGATTCTGTATAACTTACTTACAGTAAAAGATGAGTATACCTTTGATTGAATTACGTTAAATTTTTCTACAACCAAAACAAGTTGGGCTCTTTCAAACAACCAAGTTAATTATATCAACACCATTAAAGGTTTTTTTTTAATTAAAAAAAAAATATATTAAGTAAAACCTGTATGACACTGTCCATAATTATGTCTTGAATTATATATATAATTATAGATCGACCATTTCCGTGTGTAAAACACACAAATTATCAAGGTCACAATTATATCTTGAAAAATTTAGAACATGTTCTATTTTCCCATCTATAATCGACGCGAACGTCTATTGCGCATATCATATCTAACCTAATTGTTTTGTTTATTTACATGTTTGACAGAAGTGTTATTGAATATTTGTGTTGTATATTTAAATATATATTCAATTGTAATGTCTTGGTCGCGGGAGCAAGTCGAGGTGCTAATCCAGGAATACAGAAAATTTCCATGTCTGTATGACATAAAATCTAAACAGTACAGTAATAAACATGCAAGGAACTCTGCTTTGGAATCTGTTGTTGGTACTTTATCTGTTATGAGATGTGTAACAACAACAGATATCAAAGCAAAGTTCCAAGCTTTGAGGTCAAACATCCTTAGTGAACATAGAAAACATGTAAATTCAATTAAAAGTGGTGCAGGAACTGACGAGGTAAGCAAAAATTATAAACACATTTACTCGTAGTCAGCTCTATTAATACAAGTAAAGCTTCTTAAAAATTTGTTAAATAATATTTATACATTTTTCTAGATTTATCAACCAACAGTTTGGTACTTCGATCTAATGAAATTTTTATTAGTGTCATCGGGTACCAACAGGAAGTCTTACGACAGTCTTGAAATTGTTGACGATTCCAATCCAAATCAAGAATTGGAATCAGTGGAGCAGGTAAAATAATTGTCTAAAATAAAAATTCATCAAAATAATATCTATTTTATATTTTTAGATTTTAGTAGATAGTGGCGATTACGTTTTTGAATTGAATGATGAATTAAGTACAAATTCAACGCCAGTTAGCAGCAGAGCGCCAAGCCGAACTGAAGCGTCTTCCTCTGAAGCTCGGGGTCCTTCCAAGAAGAGAAAACGAGCTGGGGAAATGTCGAATGAGGAAAACTTTTTCCAATCAGCCTCAGCAGCATTAAAATCAATATCTTCCACTTCCACTTCCACTTCCACTTCCACAAAACCATCAAACCCAGATGTGGAAGAAGTGGATGCCTTTTTAACCTATCTACGAACAAAAATGTTAAAAATAAACACAGACATGAGGCAGGAGTTAGAAAAAGAAATTCTCGAAGTAACTGATAAATATATCATGGCTGCAAAATTAAATTGATTATGAAAATAAAGTATATATATATAAAAAAAAACATGTTTTATTTAATTTTTAAATAAATGGTGTAGGCAAAAGAAATAAACTTTTTAAAGGTAAGTAATTTATTTACATTATAATATATAATAGAATATTTAATTCATAATATGAGCAACAATTTAATAAAACGGATATCAATACAATCCAAGGGTTCTCTGTGTATTTAATATGATCATAGTAAATAAATTGGTCAGTAAATTTGAGCAAAAAATTGAATAAAATCATTACAAAAGAAAATATTTTAATTAATAACAAATAAATAAACAAATGGTCATGTTAGTGAATGTTGTAGTCAATTATACAGGGTGAGACAAAAAACGTACAGCTGAATAACTCTGTTATTCTTTACCCGATTTATATGATTCAAAAACCATATTAAATGTTTTTTTGAGTATTATAAAGGCATGTATGCTTTTATTTTTAGTATAGCTGCTATGGCAACCAATTTTATTTTTTAATACAACCATGTAAAATAGTAATATACTTATAAAATCATATAAAGATTCCAAAAAAAAAAAATAAAATGTATGTTACCATTTAAAAAAATAAAGTTGGTTGTCATAGCAAGTATACTAAAAATATTCATGTGTGTACCTGCCTTTATAATAGTCAAAAAACTATTTAAAATGGTTTTTAAATTATATAAATCGTTTAAAAAATAACAGTTATTCAGCCGTACGTATTTTGTATAACACCCTGTATATACACAATTAACAAATCACATATTAAAATTTTTGACTGCTTCATCCTGCCATGGCACACTACCGTTCGGTGAAGAAAAATAATTTTTAAAACCATCTCTAATACTTAAGGCATTTAGAGATGGCCGGTTAGCACCTTGCTGGTTTAGTAACCCTTCAGGTTGCTGCAAGATTTCTAAGTTTTCTGAAGTATTAACTTCACCAACAGAATCCTTCGTTAATAAGTTGTGCAGCACAACACAGGTTAATGTTATGATTTCCACTTTTTCAGGATTTAAATTTATTGGGTTCAAAAGAACTCGGAAACGATTCGCTAAAATACCGAAAGCATTTTCAACAATTCGCCGTGCCCTAGATAAACGATAATTGAAAATTCTTTTTTCGTATGATAGATTTCGTTGCGGATATGGTTTCATAATATGATCAGTAAGAGGAAATGCATCATCCGCAACGATTACATAGGGCACGGGATTATTGCAACCTTCCAATAGGTGTGGTCCCGGAATACCTAGCGAATCGTTTCCAAGTGCTTTTGATAAACCGGAATCTCTAAAAACACCACCATCACTAACACCACCATTCACTCCTACATTCACATATAAAAATCTTCGATGAGCATCCACTAATGCTAATAAAACTATCGAGTTGCTCCCTTTGTAGTTGTAGTAAAAGGAACCCGCAGACATAGGAGCTCTAAATTTAATATGGCGTCCATCTATTGCTCCAATACAACATGGAAACTGCCATAAATCTTTAAAACCTTCCGCTACTTTTTCCCATTCTTCTTTCGTATAAGGGGTCTAAAAAGAAAAACATTAATACATTTCCTATGTTGGTGTAAAATACTTACTTTTAAAAACCTCACTTTCAAAGTCTGAAATATTGCATGGCAGACTTCTGGCACAAACTTTGATATTGTTGACTCATGTATTCTTGTAGAATACATGAGAGATCTATATGATTCACCGGTAGCCAAGAAACGTAATGTAACCTCCAGCCTAAAATACAAAAATACATTTATTATATTTAATCTGCTTATTTTGTTATCACATATATTACCTGTTTCTAGCAGATACACTTTCACGTAGATGAGTGTCTTGTTTTGATATCAGAGGATTTACTAAACCCAATAAATATTCCAACGTTTCATTGTCCAACCTCAAAAAATTATGGTAGGATGTTGGATCTTCTGTCAGTAATTCATTATTTAACATATTTAGTAGTCCTTTTCCTTCATTTCTTCTCTGATGCCAGTCTTTCATCCAGATTTTTCTTTGTGTTTTCTTATTTTTTTTTAATTTTGCCACTGCAGCTCCACATATAGCAATTGCAACAACTTTTTTAATTTGATCCGCTTCCATTTTTTAATATTTTCACTTAATTTATAACTTGTAGCACATTAATAAATTGTAAATCAAATTACCTAACCTGCAAAGTGCAGTAAACACAAGTAAACATTGAACTTGATTTGACAGCTCATGGATAAGGCGCATGCGTCGTTTTATAATTATATAAAGAATTATAGACAGTGTCATACAGGATATAAATTTTATATATGGAATTATTGCACAAATTCTAATAAAAATTATATATATAATTCAAGACATAATTATAGACAGTGTCAAACGGGTTTTAGAAACATGAATAACTTACATAAAAAAAATATAATAAAGATTTTGTAATAGAAAAATAAATATTTGCAATTGATAGATATGTAACGACACACACATAAACTGTGGCCATCACCTTTTGCGCATAAAATTGGCTTTGTTTTCTTAGGTGACGGATAGCTTTTATAAACCCATTTCATAAACTCTTGCTTTGTAAGAGAATCTCAGTAGTGTTTTTAGATCTCATCCTTAGTTACAATTTATTACCGGACCAAAGTTCGCTATGAGTGTGACCTCAGAATGCACAAAACTTCGCTGCGCAACTCCTCAGTAGAGAGATATTGTAGAGTAATTTTCAAGGTTCAGATACTCTTCAGCCTGTATGTATCAGACGTACTATGCATCACGTCTGGTACTGATGTACACTTTTAAGCAATTAAAAGTAATCACGCTAAAATTTTAAGTGGATTGTAAAGCGTTTAAAACTTGGTTAAAATTTTTTTTTCAAAAAAATGTTTGTTAATTCACTACAAAAACGTCTATTTAAACTAATTCTGTAGATAGGTTCTATAAATTACCTAAGAATAGAGTTAGACAGAAGATTAACTCTCAGATTGCACAGAACAGCTATATTAGGTAAAGTCAAAATAGCAAATAAGTTATTAACTCCAAGCAACATGAAGTCTGGCAACAAAATGCAACTATTTAAAACAATTATTTGCTCAATTCTGGCATACGTATGTTTAGCTTGGGGTATAAGTGCTTTTTTATCTATAAAGGATAAAATCATTTCAAAGTAAAACTTTGAGAAAAATACTCAAAACACCTAAATAAAAGTTGATACAAGATTCGACTCAATCAAAAATCACATATTGGTTTTAGCAAAAGCTGTTTCGATAAAATTGCTAATTACTTACACTCTGACTTAGCTTGTCTTGTTGTACAAGATAAACATACATCTAAATACCAGCGACCAATCAATATGCCACCACACTAAGTCAGTGCCTACAAGGCTAGCTAACCCTACAAACACGTCACCTAAAAACTCTATCTACCTGGTAAAACCTTCCGTAAAGACCAAAACTATTTTGTCAAAAAAGTTTACTATTTGGTTGCAAATCACCGGAACAACTTCCAGACCTCTCTACCACCTAGATGACGTTACTTGAACTCTTGACCAAATTTGCAACCACACATTTATCCGTTTTTTCTTCAAACTTGGATTAATAAAAAAAAAACTAAATAGGTTTTTGTTAAATTGAAGCAAGGCCCTTGCAGCAAAAAACTATACACTTATACACTGTACTGCTGATCAATTATATAAACATTTTGAAACTTAAACTAAGACTTAGCAAACAAGGTCAGTCAAGATTTTATATGTTAATATGTTTAAAAACTGTAACATGTTTCAACTTTCTACAAGGTCATCATCAACTTGTTTGTATCACCGTCTGATGATGACTTTGTAGAAGGTTAAAACATGTTACGGTTTTTACTATTTGGCGAGAAACCCAAAACAACAAGCAAATCAATCAACTAATCAATAAAACCTATTCACAAAACTTATGTTACAACCACTTTGAAGTTGTCATAAACTAAAAACACCGTAGCCACTGAATTAACTAGATGGTACAAGAAACTAAGATATTACGACCGTCTCTAAAAGAACTCATTCTAAAAACCAAAAAGAGAATAATGCAAGCCATAACTTAGGCCAGGTCTTGCTGTCACATTTATCTAGCAAATTTACTAGCCTTCTTTTTTCCGTGCTTTATCAAATGTAAATATTAGCGATCATCATGGCTATCTTCACCTTGTTGACGGATCTTCTAAACAGTTTGATTTAGGTTACTCCAAACCACTGTCTCAGATTTTTAAGCCAAAATATGCTTTTCCTCTCTGTACATTTTTTTTCCAGCTCTTTTTCTTCTAGAATAAGTTGGAGTATTCTATACTTTTCTTTGTGTTTCATAATATGTCCAAGATATTTTAGTTTTTTGGCTTTTACGGTCTGCTTTCCGAGTCCTTCAAAACATAGCATCATTCTGATTTTATGTTGCAGAGTCAGATTTGAACTGGTGAATATTTAACTCATTTGTGTGAATGCTGCTCTTGCTTTTTCGATTCTGCGTTTTACTTCTCTAGAATGATCGCGTGTTTTTTGCTAGTGGATTTTATCTGTTCTATTATAAGTTGGAATTCTTTGGCACTACTGGCCATTATGACGGAGTCGTCTGCATGTCTAAAGTTATTGAGGAGTTTACCGTTGACTAAGATTTTTTGATTTTTTCCCAGTATATATTAAAAAGCATAGACAAGAGCACATACCCCTGCCGCACACCTCTACATAGTTTTTTTCTTTGTTTTATCGTTTTCTACGTTTACTTCTGCTGTTTGTTGCCAGTATAGTTTTGCTATAATGCGAATGTTTTTGTTGTCAGCTCCCATTTTCCTAAGTATCCTGATTAGTTTTTTGTGTTTTACTCTGTCAAAAGCTTTGCTGAAGTCAATAAAACATAAGTTTACTAGTCGCATTCAAACAAGTATAAAAAATCAAAAAAAGAACTTTAAACCTATCAAACATAGAAATAAATCCCAACAAGGAACTAATTGCTAACTTTTTAGAAAGCTTTAAGACAATTAGAACCCAATAGATGAAACCCATGTAGAACTGCCTCTGATCAAAGCGACAAAAATTAATCAAAAATTACTGACAAGCTAGGTTACTGTTAAAAGCTACAGGCAAACATAGAGAAAAAACAAAAAATAATCAAAACCAGCAAACCTATCTAGACGTCTTAATACCATTACTACTACAACTATTTTCTAAGCAGAAATAACGGTAATAACCCATGGGATAATGGAAATAGCTCAAGAAATATTTGGTAAAAACGTACAAATCGTAACATATAAGAAAACAGCAATTTTAGCTATAAAAAAAACTTAAAATTACATGAAGGCTACTAGAAAGCCTTCACATTGACAGCTTACGCAAATAACATTAAGTTGTGCTAGTTAAAAGGGCACCCCAACACAATAGGTGCAAAAGATTAACCCTCAACATGTGTAAACCTAATCTCTGGACCTCACTATGATTAAAAAACTTTAACATATAGTGTAAAACGTTTAAAGTACGTTGGTATAACAACTCAAATTGTATACTAGCAAAGAAAGCAATAATTGTCCTAAAATTTAAAACGGCAGTAATAGCAGAAATCCCGACAAGACACTTTTAATTAAAAAAACACATGTTTGATATAGGTATTGTGCCTTATGTGCAAAAAATGTAAAATAAAAGACATGACTCTCTTACACAAATATGTTAATAAATTATTAGTTTGACATAGCCAACATAATGAAAACCCTTCCAACCAATGTTCTAGCCATATAAGTTAGATGTGTGTTGTGACAAAAGAGTAAAGTTTACTACTGAGTAAAGTACAAATGCCTGCAAATTTACTAGAAAAAAAGTGTAATTTACTTAAACCAGACCAGCTACTAACTACGGATTTCTGGCAAGTAAGGGTGTCTGCAAAAGCTAAAGGCAAATATTAAGAAGAAAAACCAACTGAAAAACATTTTTTTGGCAAACTACCAACTTTGATAGAAAAGCTAATCCTAAACTATCGGACTTCAAAAAAGTTTTTTTTTACCAGAATTGGATTAGATTAGACTGGCGTTATATATGTAATCTCTGCAGTTTGCCCTGCACCAAAGTTTTTTTATTAAAGCATTACTTTCAATCAAGATGTTCTTACAGCAATATTCAAGAAAATAAGCACATTTTTTTATAAAATATTCCAAATACAGACAAAAAAAAGGTACAATCTATATAGCTATTCAATTAACTACCTGTTAAAATTAAAAAATAAATAATAAATAAATAAAAACATTGTGTAAAAGTAGGAAGGAAAATATAGTACTATGCAGAAAAGACAACCAATAGTAGTTAGCCAAGTAGTTTTGAGTATATTTGTGTTTTTCAAAGTGACAATAAAAGAAAATTTACCAACAATATAATTAATAGTTTAACAAGTTTGTGGCCAAGTTTGAAACTAATGCACAAGCATTCACAAAGTCAAAGACTCGTAGAAAGATAAATTCAAGATGTAAGAAAAATGTTGGTAGTATGAATGTTACATAATAAGTTCATTTAAAGCAAAAATAAATGTTCATTAAGCAAAGCAATTAAAAAAAATCCTTACAAAGCCAGCCATGTTTGGTAGTAAACAAAAAATTGGATTAACAGATTCTGCATTGAAAAAAAAATACAAATTTTTTAAAATTAAAAAAGATTTAGAAAAGCTTTTGCATGAAATAAGCGATATTGAGTTACAAAATTATGAAAGAAAAGAAATTGAACTAAAAATATTTTTTTTGCGCCAAATACAAATGTTACACTTAATGTGTGGACATAAAAATTAAGATAAAGTAGTATGTAGTTATTGCAGCAGAACTGAAAGAAAAATGTCTTCCTGTTGAAACGAGTCAAAATATTGTAGTCAAAGTTCCAAATGTTGACAGGAGACTCCAAAAAAGAGTTGGTTGTAGTTTTAAGTTACAACAAATTTGGTTTATATAAACTGGAAACTAAAGAACAGCTGAACGTAATTTATAGTCAAAATAAATTCAAGTTTTCTTGGCTTGGTGAATATGTCTAAAAAAAACCTTAATTTTTTTATCTGTGCCAAAACAAAGTTTTGTTCTGTGCCATTGTAAGCGACACTAAAAAGTGTAATAGTGTAAAAAAGTCTGTCTAAGAAAGTATTATGAAGTATAAAATAGCAGTGCTTGCAAGAATAAATGATTTTGTTTGGTACTTTTTTTAACTAATAATATTTTTTAATAAAGTTAATTTCTTAATTTTACTAATTCTCAATGATAAAATCGGTTGGTGACACTTTTAATTCATCCAAAACGCGGCGTTGTGGCCATTTCTTAATAGCACAGAACGAGTTATGGCCGTTTTTTAACAGCAAATAACGCGCTGTGGCTTAATTAGCACGACTACATACCAAAAAACTATGTAGTAGTAGTAGTGGCTGATTTTTTTGCTTACCGAGTGGTTTTGGTGTTTGGTGTTATAAATTAATTATTCTTATTTGAAAAAGATTATATCTTTTTCAAATAAGAATAATTAATTTATATAATCAAATTTCTATTTAATTTGATAATTAATTAAAACATAATAATTATATAGTGTATTGTTTCATAATAGTCTATCTTATAATCTATATTGAATAAAAGTATGTTCTTTCTCTTTGAATAACAAAAAGCATTGAAAAAGAATAATATGGTAAGTTGTGTAGGTTTCATAGAGAGCAAAAAGCAAGTGGACAACCAATGAGAACTTAATAAATTGAAATAATCAAGATAATGATAAATATGATGGGTGGCATCAAAGAGGGGGAGTGATTAATGATAAATCTGGCCGGCACGAGGGCAATTGCGCATGGTGCAAAATAACGGGAAGCATGCGGTCATCTATAGTTATCTCATTATAAATCAGAATTATGTTATAAAGATAAATTGGCACGCTTATGTCATGGCGTGGCACTTCGCGGTCAGATATTAGATAGGGTCGAGACATTCCCCATTTAACGCGGTCGTAAAATGTTAATCGCGCGAAATTAAATGTTTAAGTAATTATTTCCTTTTTTAACTCCTGCATTTGACACTTTTAGATCATAATGTGGTTAAATCATGTTAATTATAATGTCACTATATCTTGAAATACCATTAAGAAATATCTACATTTAAATAAATCAATTATCCACGTGTAATTTAGTAGTAGCCAATATAATCTTATATCTAAATGTTAATATCTCTGGAATGTTGAGTTTAACACTACGGACCTACTTAAATTTAATAATTTAACGGTTAGGCTAATGTCTTTTAATCGATTCAATCAGTCAAATGGAGTGGTTATTCCATTCTATTGAATAAACTAATTATAATTAAAGCGTATAGAAGCATTGCTTTCAATTAATTAGTCACAAGATTGTAATTACGTTTGTCATGGATGAAAAGATGTTTAGAATAAACATTTCTTTCAATTGCACAATGAAATAATAATAGTCAACATTTTTAAATCTTACTAGTAAATCTCAGCTTTGATGTAATCTATATTAGTTAGTTTTTTTTTTAATTTTTTTTCTGCCGGAAGTGGAATGTTTTGAAAGACGCCGTGTATGACTTGCCTTCTCTTTTTCAGAAAATGTTTTACTGACTAAATCATCCCCCAGATAGCTTGAAGTTTTGTAAAAATAACAGTAGTGTAGTAATATAAAGTCTGAGATTGCAAGCTTATCGTCAGTATCTTGCCATTAAGTCTGGAGGCTTATCAGTGGAATATATTATTATTTCATTTTGCTTGTTTATTTGTTTGTAATTTCTTGTTGTAATTGCAATGCTTTGGTGATATTAATTAAAGTTTAAAAGTTATACATCTTATTATGGTTTTGGTTAAAAAAGAAATTTTTTAGAGCTGTTTTTGCGGTATTGTAGCATTTTGCACTGTTTTGGCATGTTGTTAAATAGGCTGGAAAAGCTTCTAATCTATCTTCATATTTATTGGTTCACATTGTAACATCTATGCAGTTGCTTTGTCTTCTTGTATCATATCTACGTTGTTCTGTGATAAAGATATTTAATTTGAAATAATATTTGATAGCTAGTTTATATTTGAAGAGAGTTCCCACTTGCTAGGATTTTATATCATTGGGATCTATGTTGTTAAGTATTCTTCTTTGGCTCTTTTAAAGTAATTCTATTAGATAGTGAGACGCATATCCCTACACCGTTATGCCTTAGGTGATACTAGAACTGTTTAAATTGATTTTTTTTTTCAAAACGCCGCAGTATGTTCTTTCCATAGAAATCCGTGATCCATACTTATACCTAGATATTTTATCTGAGTTACCTATTTAATTTTTCTGGTACAATTGCAGTTTAAGTTTTCAATAGAAAGGTAGTCGTGTGAGTAATATTTCAATTCAAGGTTTGTCATTTTTTTGTTATGCGGTGATTTGATGTGCATTAATTTTGCTTTTGTTTGGTTAATGATAAGTTTTTTTTCATAAGCCCACATTTAAAAACTTTTCAAATTTACGTTTAATCTTTCCATGGTTATATTTTGATTTCTTTGTGTGAACACTATCATCACCGTACATCAGATATTTACAGTTTTTAAAACAATGTTTGATATCATTCACTTATAGTATATAAAGTAGAAGTCCAATGATACTCCTTTGTGGACACCTATATCCACTTTGTTATAGCTACTTCGACACTGTCCTATGCTGACTTTATATTTTCTTCCGGTTAGATAGCTCGTAAACCAGTCCAGTACTTGTCCTCGGATGCCATATTTTTCTAATGTGTCAATAAGTTGGCCATGGTCGATGATGTTAAAGGCTTTGGTAAAATTAATGAAAACACAAAATAGGTGCATGCCTTTGTTCAGTTGTGCATTAACGTTTTCTGAGAAAATTTTAAGCAAATCACACGTTCTTCTTTTTTCCACAAAGCCATATTGGTATATATTATATCCAAGATATTTTTGGTTTTTAGGATTTCTTAAAAGCAATTTAGTTTTTATGTATTTTTCTAGAATTTTGTCTATGCAGGTACGCTGGGATACTGGTCTCTAATTTTTGTAGAAATTTTTGGCTCTCTTTTTATGAATTTGTTTTACTATAGCATCTTTTAGAGAATCAAGTACTTTTCCTTTTATAATGGATCTATTTATTATGGTACTTATTAGTAGACAAAAGCTTTCAATTTTGTTTTTGATGATATTGGTTATTATCTTTGTTGAGTGTCTTAATAATTTTTTAAATTTTTGTTTCTGTAGTTAAAGATAGATACACTGAGCTTTGTAGAATATTTTTTCCATATAATAAAAACTTTTTATTACAAACGTGTTTTATTTGTTGGACCTGGTCAGATAGAGTAGCGGCAAAATTATCGGCAATGATTTGATCGCAGTCTTTGAGTATTTTTAAAAGTTTCCTAGTGCGTCATTAATTGTACTCCATGTTTTTTCATATTATTTTTGTATTTGTAGAACAACTCTGATTAATATTCTTGTTTCAATTTTCGAAAGTAATTTGTTGCTCTGTATCTCATTTTCTTGTACGCGTTTCTTCCTTGTTTGACCGTTCCATGATCACCATTTCTGTCTATAACATTTTTCCATCTCTTAAAAAGGACATCCCTTTTTTTCATTTCTTTGAGTATATCCTGTGTAATCCATGGTTGCAGTATATACTTTTTTTCTTTTCCATATTTTGTCTTAGTTGACAATGCTCTTGCTTGTTCAAAAATATATAAAATTGTTGTTATTTCTTCCGGGTTACCTATATTACGCTATTCTAGGTTACTCATGTCTTCTCTAACTTTTTCTTTTAGTTGATTATAATTTATTTTCGTGATTAGTAAGTTGTGAGTTGTGCTTATTTTTTTTTGGCCAATTTATAGCAATCTACAGTAACGTAGTTGTCTAATATTTTAATTTATATTATTGCACATTCTAATTGGTTTAGTATTCCTTTAAAATATCTATGATCAATGCAAGATTGTTTGAGTCTAGTAAAATTGTTAATTCTAAAAATAAAACTTTTTTGGACAAGATGCTTTTATATTCCTTAACATGTGGGACTGTTGAAAAAAGTCAATGTTAGTATCGCCTATTATCAAGAATGGTTTATTATGATGTAAGTTTATAAAGCTGTTAATTTCTTTATTAAACAAATTTAATTGTTTAACAACTTGCACTTAAAATGCGATAATAAAAAAAAAATAATATTTTTCCTTACGCTCAGCTTTATATAATTGCCAACTCACTAGTGATATGTATCATACCAAATTTAAACTGCACCCAACCATGCTTGCTTATATAACATTTCATGTGAATAGCAACAGACGACATCTATTTAACAACATAACACCGCATTTAAAGCACTGACAATGCTACTAAGAGACAATTTATAACACCAACGCTGACTTAATTATATTTTTTGTATTTTATATTTAAGGTCTGCAAGACGTAACATTAGTACTAGTATGTTGAAATTTTAGGTTTTAGGCCAGATGTGGATGGAATACAAAATAAAGCATAGATGCATAGTACGGAAGATATGATTGATTGACTAAGGGCTGTAATATCCAACTCCTAATAAACCACCTAATAAACTATTAGCTGAATAACCTAACTTTTAATTTTATTTATTTTATTAAAACCTATGAATAGCCAATTAAATATACGCTTAACATATATATTTATAACAAATAAAAACATTAGGCGTATAATATATTAGCCGCTCAAAGGTGTAACAAAAATAAATCAAATTAAAGTTTGAAAAAAGTTAGGTTATTCAGCTAATCGTTTATTAGGTGCTTTATTAGGAGTTGGATATTACAGGCCTAAGTGAGATAATAAATAAAGAATGAAAGAAAAAAGAGTTTTCTAAGTCTTGAATACAGAACAGGACGTTACTATGTACAGCATACAAGATCTACGCCGTGGTACTAGAATTGAAAAAAAAAATGAATAAAGAACAAAAGATGAATGGGATATTGCCAGACGGACAGGCCGGGTTTAAAAAAAGATAAAGGATCATGAATAATGAATACCTACTATACCATATTGTAAAAAAAAACAGCAGAAAAGGGAGGAAAGTTGTGTGCGTTATTCTTGGACCTAAAAGCGAGACTTGACAGTGTGAATAGAAAGAAATTGTGGATGTATTTGAGAAAAAAGGAAAAATTTTGAGCATCTAGTAAAAAAAATGAAAGAAGTATACGAAATGATTAGATGCCTGAATAAATATTTTAGAAAAAAAAGTTGTATGTGAATATTAATAAAACAAAAATGGTTGCCTTTAGAAAAGGAGAAGAAAGACGTAGAATAGAAAATTTGAAATGGGATAGGAAAGAAATTGAAGAAGTAAAAACATTTAAATACTTAAGATATGTTTTTTTGTACTACCAATAATGAAAATAAACAATAAAAGGAATGATGTTTGATAGTTAAGTTTGGGGATTAGAAGTAAACAAAAAAACTCCAGCATACAATATAATAGAAAAAGTTAAAACAAAAAGATAAACTAGAGTAGAAGCAAAAAAGCGTGCAATGAGGTATAAAGAAATAATAAGAAAAAAAAAGAATGTAAAATATTATAAGAAAATAAAGAGAAATTGCGGAAAAATGAAAACATGCAGAGAGAAATATTTAAACAAGAATGGATATGCTATTAAAGAAATAGAAAGTTTGAGAATAGGTAGAAATAAGTATGTGTGAATAAATTATAATGAGAAAGATATACAAGTGCAAAAGCAAAGAACTCAAATAAATGAATCTAGGTACAATTTAAATTTCAAATACAATATAACAAACGCACTACTTTAAAAATGTAAATTATGGAAAAATTGAAAAACGAATGATGGCAAAATTTAGATATGGAAATGAGGAAAATGTGCAAATTTTGAATGGAAAAGGAAAAGAAAATGTATCCTACACAGTGTAGAAAAGTTAGGGAAAGCATAAAACACATGTTAAATGCAATGAGAAGAAAGAAAAGCAAATGAAAAAAAAATGTACTAAAAGAAGATGGAGGAGAAATGAAATGGATGATGGCAGTAACAAAAAGAAGAATGAAAATCGAAACAAAATTAATAAATAATTAATTATAAACAGGGTTTAGCGTTATTAAGTTTTTATATTATATTAGTAGTGAAATAAATTATATGGTAAATATTATGTTATGTTAAATTGAAAAAATTTTAAGACCAAAAGGCAAAAAATAAACGATTATAATACTATATAAAGTAGCAAATGTTAATAAACTTTATACTCTACAGTTATAATAGATGTAAAAAACCAAAAACTATTGTACAAAAAAAGCATTAATAGATAAACTACAGAGAATCAAAACAATTACATAATCGACACAATTTCACAAACTTCTGGCAAAGTTTCCAGAAATACAGATAAAACATTAAACTAAATTTTAAATTAAAACAACAATAAGCTTTTTTTAAAGCACTTAGGTCACAATACTTGTCCCATAAAGCATCAAGAAAAAATTTGACGCTATGTAAAAACTTGAAGCTGCACTAATATCTAACCGAACACATTATAGACAATCAATAATCAATCTTGTTTAGTATTTATTTAAATATGAGTTGTGGACCAAAACTTAGTCAAAAAAGCAATAAAAAAGCTGTTTATATTATTTGAGCTTATTAGTATGAGCTGTGGTCTCCAAAATGTTATTTAAACTTTTTAGAGATTTAAATATCGCAGTAGAATGGCTCAATTAAGTGAAGCAAATAACTAAAATTCTGACGCATAAATTGTCGCAGGATTGAGCCCCTGCTCTGGAAAAACATTTTAAAAATTTGTGACATTTATTTAATTGAGGACAGTACATGTAACTACAATTACATTTAATATAAGAACGTGGGTGGATCAGATACTAAGCGTTATCAGATATACTTCTATTCTCTCAATTTAACAAGTTTGGTTATGTATATTATGTAATTAATTTATAGGTACATATTCAAAAGAAACTGTAAGATAGTAGTAGTAACACAATTATAATTATTTTTTGTGTAGCTTTTCATTAATTTCCAAAAACAATTTTTTTCAAGAAAACTGAAAGCAACAGAATGCAAATTTGCAGTTTATGCAGGGAGTTGCTTGCAATGTATAACCCGTCAAATATTTTTGTCAAATAATTAAAACCAGAACATTTATCGATAATATGACAATTATTTATACGTTTTCTAAAAGCAACAACAATTTTAATAGCTGGAATATATAAAGCAAATTATCACAGACGCACGTCAGGTATCAAAATTACATAACAATATTGCTAATTATCTCTCCCACATTGAAGAAGTAAAACCTGTCATAATCTTAAAACTGTGCAGATAAAGATCTAAAGATTATGCAGTTAAAAGAATAATTAATAACGGACACTTTCAACATTTTTAAGCAATTTTCAGAATTAGTTCATTTTTATCAACAAAAAAAACCCACAATACAATAAAAAACAAAATAAAATACATTTCAATAATCATCTAAGCCAGAAAAGGTAAAATTACTTGCTTATCCCAAACTTGACGTACTTGCCATAATTTGCAATTTAAAACTAAAAAATTTGTTTAAATAAATTGCCAACATTTCATATAAAACTTTGCAAAGTAAAACAACTACTGTTGTTATGTTATTGTTATGTTATGATATATCACAGTTTTGAAAAGCAGTATTTAATAGTATCTCTTGACTCTCTATTTCAAATATAAACAAACTTATAACACCACGCTATTTTTGGTTATCAATTTGAAAGAACTGAAACTAGGCACTAGGCACGTTTACAGTTTATACCATCTAAAAAGTTTAAGCATGTGCTTCTAAATATTGTCATTGAAATTGTAGGGTTGCAGATATTATTTGATTTGTATAAATTGCTTTTTATAGTGGTCATAAACAATTTTTAAAAATAAATATAAAAAGTAGCTTGCCTTCTACACACTCTGGATTGCTAGATTTGGCACGTTACTACAAATATCTCTAGACAAAAAAAAAACATTTGAGCCTATTAACCCACTCAACAAGTATCTCTGATTTTAAAATAACGGTTTTTACCAAGATTAAAAAATTTGACTTGCAATTAATGGCAGCAATTAGATGCCACAAAACCAATTAGTTAAGCATAAATAGGCGACATTTATGCAAAAGTTGCAAAGTTATTGTTCGGAGAACTAATCCGACTGCTAAAAAAATTGTTAACATTTTTGTTTTATTTCAGATATTCACTCCTGGATGTAAGTGTCTTTTGACTCTAATTTTTAATTTTCTAGATATTTTGATAGTTTATCTTGTGGTCTAGGTATGTGTAATTGTTTGCATTTTTAAATATTTTTTTGTTAATATTAATTACATAGTTGTTCTCCAATGTTATTATTTTTGATTTATCCAGGTTTATCTGTAGTTTAATTTTTATCTGTATTTGGTAAAGTTTCTCAAACATTATTTTTAATTTTTTTATTGACGACTATAATGTTTGCAATTTTGTTTTTTCAATTAGTTTTTCTTTTGCTTATTCTTCGATATCTTTTTACAGCATGTTTTCTAAATTTTTTCTCATCTCTAAGATTAGAAAGAACTTTTTGTACGTATTTAAGTTAGATGCTTTCAAATCAACCGCTTTTCTAATGACAACTAATTTTATAAGTTATAACTCTTAGAGAGTTTGAAACATTGATTAAATTCTCGAAAAATAGATTTTGCCTTCTGTTCAAGTTCCGTTGACATAATATACGTTATATTATCCTTACTAGGAGCAGTATTTTTAGTTGTTCTAAGACACAACTCTAATTCTTCTTTAAAAAGACTTGATTGAAGTCCCGACGTCGGCATTATTTTGTATGAAAAGGGTGTTGTGCCTGGAGCAATCTTTTGGATAAAAAGTTTTTTTTCAATCTTCTGAGCTATTAGGAATGCTTAAGAGTTAGAAAAATGGTCTGTTGAATCTTAAGTGTCCATATTTTTGTGATTCTGGATTCTCCGCTTAACGATTTACAAAATTTTCTGAAGTTTTTAGTTAATGCCATTTGTTTTTTTAACTTGATAAAGTTTTCCAATCTAAAAAAATCAAGAACCTCTTTCATTTTGCTATCAAGCCAGTGCACTTGCCATCCCACAATAAGCATGGATTCCGAGAAAAGATTGTCGGTTTTTAGTTAGGTGCACCTCTTTTCACCAAATTCCACATAATTTCCGTAAACTTCTTTTTCAGTGCGGCGGTAAACGGATTGGGAAATCGTGTTTTCCTAACGTTAAATTTTTTATTCTGATAGTATTCTTCTCGTCCTTCACTTTAATAAATGTAGAGGAAGTTTATTTTGTTAATAAAAACAAAAACGCCAATAGGACTTATATTATAATTTAATTAATTTTTAATCATCGAACGTTTCGACAGAAACACCTGTCTTCATCAGCACTACAATCCAATTGGATATAGAGGGTCTTAGTGTTATCTATCGTAATCTACTAAAATTATAATTGTCTATACAACAACTATTTTTATTATCATGTTTAAAATTTTTTTAATTATTAATTAATGTTAAATTATACACATATATATATTTTACAATTGTAAATGGAATTCCTATAAGATTATTAGAAAATATGTTAGAAATATTCCAATAAAAATATTTTTTCTAAATAATTCATAAAAAAGTATAGGACATCGAGAGCAAATAATAGTCGCTCTTTCATATTAATATTCATATTCCAACTAGAACACTCACACGACAATACATATACACTTGAATAATGTTATTTCATTCCGCATAATTTTAACTTTTGTTTTTAATGATTTTAATGTGTTAGTTTTTAATCTTGTAAGTGTTAGTACTATGTACTGGATAATCGACAATTTCCATTTTGATGATTGTATATTGGTGATCCAAACATAAGCAATTTTATTTTATTTTTAATTAAGGTAAGATTTTAATAATATTAATGTTTTTTGTAATTTGTATTTGTATCTGTCTCATAAAATTATTTTTTTATAATGTTAAAAAATGTCTTTGCAGTGCTGATGAAGACAGGTGTTTCTGTCGAAACGTTCGATGATTAAAAATTAATTAAATTATAATATAAGTCCTATTGGCGTTTTTGTTTTTATTAACAAAATAAACTTCCTCTACATTTGTTAAATTTTTTCTTAGTATTTTTTCCGGTTTGTCATCTTTATCAATTTTAATTTGCATATATGTATTCTTGTATATGTTTCTTATAAAGCTTTGCTTTGTTGAGTTCTTCTAGAACTGTTCAATATAGGACCGTTTGATTTGGTTCTATATTGACCTTTTCGGTAATCTACAAAGACAATGTGGTATATTATTTTTGTTTTAATTTGTCAATCAGAGTTCTCAGTTTCTGAAAATGGTTGATGGTACCAAATTCTTTTTTGAAGCCAACCTATTTGATGATGAAAATCTAGTTTTTGTGTTAGC
This sequence comes from Tachinus rufipes, assembly GCA_963932245.1. Classification (NCBI taxonomy): domain Eukaryota; kingdom Metazoa; phylum Arthropoda; class Insecta; order Coleoptera; family Staphylinidae; genus Tachinus; species Tachinus rufipes. The sequence continues at coordinate 62,501,715 of OZ010749.1, forward strand.
TCATTTCTTATTATTCTTGTAAAGAGTTTTAAAATATTTGTGATAGCAAACTTCAATAATTTTTGATGTTTGTTTGGTTTCCTTTTGTTCAAAATTATGGACTCTAGCTAGTTGCGTGCTATTGCTTTCTTTATAATATAGTTGTACATTACTTCAATAGAATTCATACATTTGCTTGTGGTTTTTTTCTCTTATTTTAAATACTTTACATGTATTTTGTTTTTACCATTTGTAAGCAGCGTTTGGAAAACTCTTCACAAAAAATAGTTTTAACCGACTAAAAACATCACAAAAAGCAATAGAACTTGGAATGCTAAAAATATCACTGAAAGACAGAATTAGAAGAAAGAGGCCAGACTGACATAGTAGAACGTATAGCAGCCAAGTTAAAATAAAGCTGGGTGAGGCATGTTGCAAAGCAGAGTAGTGATAAATAGATGCTTAAAACTACACAATGGCGTCCAAAAACAACAACCAGAAGTAGAGGCCGACACCAAAAAAGGTAGCTAGACAAGATTGACAGACATGGAAGAAAAACGGAAAGGCTTATGTCCAGGTGTAAATAAATGACGGCTGATAAAAAAAGGCTTTTGTTGTTCTTCATCTAGTTTAGCGCTAGTCGGTTTATTTCTGAAATTTTTTCTTAGCTGTAGTTTGTATTTTCTGGCTTTGATATTTGTTGTTTTGATTTCTTCTCTACTATTGACCATGACACCTTTTCCGTTTTTTATTTGTGTATTTTATTATATATATTTTATTTATTCTAGTATTGATCTGAGAGCCTTCATATTTTTATTGTTTTTTATGAGTTTTGTTTTATAATTTCTTTGATTGTTCTTTATAATTCTAATTGCTTATGTGTTTAGTCTTTTGTATTTCTCTATTTCTCTGTTAGTGTTTCTTCTTTGTTCAATTAGGTTTTTGGTTTGTAAATTTATTTTACCGGACTGCCCTTTTTGTTTTGCGCTTATTACTTTTTATGCTATTTGTGTGCTGTGTTTCATATTGTCAGAATTTTTTTCTCTATTTTCTTGTATTTCTAAACTTTATTCTGATTATTTGTTGGAATTTGTCTATATTTGTAATTAGAATTTTTGTTTTTGTTTCTTCACGATTTTTTCATTTTTGTAATTTGAATTGATTAGTGGTTGCTTTTTGTGTCAAATAAATTTAATAATGTGGCAGATGTCTTTTCTATTTGTAATAACATAGTCTATTTTGATGCATACAAAACTAGAATTGGACGAGACAACTAGACTTGCAAAATAACAAGTCGAGTAGGTCTAGGATGGGCAGCCTTTGGAAAACTTAAACATAATCTCAATGAAAAATTACCAATCTGTCTAAAAAGGCAAGTTTTTGACCAATGTGTTCTGCCAATATTACAGTATTAACGTATGACGTAGAAACATTAACGATAACTAAAGCTTTGACTTAAAATTAAAAATGACACAAAGGAATATGGAACGGGCAATGTTAGAAGTCACGCTACTCGACAAGATTCCAAACCTCCACATCCGCCAACAAACTGGTGTTTGCTCGACAGAGTCGCTAGACTAAAGTAGAGATGGGCAGGACACCTTGCTAGATTCCAAGACGACCGCTAGACAAAAAAACTTTTGGAATGGCGGTCACTGGGGGATAAACAAAGTAAAGGTAGACCACCAACCCGATGGACAGACGACTTAAAGCGTTTTTTGGGAAACTGGATAAACGTAGCTCAGACTCAAAACAAATAGACAAATTTAGAAGAGAAGTATGTCCTGCAGTAGATACAAATGACTGGGTGATGGATGATGATGATGTCTATTTTATTGTACGCGGTCTTTTTTAGAATGCATGACAACTCTCCAAGAACATATGCTAATCTTACATCAGGTTGACTGTTGTTTATAATTTTTGTTAATGACATTCTTTTGCACTTGCCATGCCACACAACATTATACGCAGACGATACAAGCATTCTTGCTTTGAGCGGAAGCTTAGACGATTTAAAGACACATACAATCAAAATTGAAACCAAAGCTAATGAATGGTTTGTGTCAAACAAACTAAATTTAAACCAATCCAAAACCAGTCATGTTCTTTTCTCAGGTTCACATAGTAATGAAACTAAAATGTTAAATTTTTGAGAATTACTGTAGATTCTAATCTTCGTTGGGATGTTCATATAAATAATGTCTGCGCTAAGCTAGGAAAAGATATATGTCAAACGAAAAACACAGAGTGGAGAAGATGCAGCTCGAGTAGTATATTTCACTTTATTTCACTCAATTATGGTTTATGCTATTCAAGCTTGGGGCAACGCAATTACAGCCAGCAGAGTTTTTATATTGCAAAAAAAAGCAGTAAAGGCAATACTAAGTTTAAATATAACTGCATCGTGCAGGAAAAGTTTCAAAACATGTGGCATTCTGACATTCTCGTCAACTTACATATTGTCAAATACTATTTATGTTCACAAAAAGCAACGTCATTACCCAAAACATAATCATCCTTACCTAACAAGAAATAAAGAAAAAATGTTAGATATTTTTACAAACTATCTAAAAGCAAAAACAAATTCTTGTATCAAATTATACAACTATCTACCGGAACGCTTTAAAGCTTTGAATTTTAAATTTTATTTTTTTGTATCAAATATTTATATGCAAATTATTGTATCTTGAATGCTTAATTTTACTATATTCATTGACTTATTACGTACAACATATTGTTTTTTTTTTAATACGTTGTAAGATGTAACGAATAAACTATTATTATTATTATTATTAAAAAAAATCTTTGTTGGTTGACACTACCAAACATGACATTTAATTGTTTTTTTTTATAAATTTATAATTATTATCTGTAAATAACTAATGTATTTATATTTGTTAATCTTAAGCCAATGCAAACTGATCGGATTTTCCAACGATGTAATAATGTTTCTGTAATTGTATTTTTCTAACAATGCTTTTATCAACTAATTTGATTTTTTTTAAACTGATTAATTAATTTCAAACTACACGCGTAAGCTGTAATAATATTGTAAATAAATTAACATCAACTATGCAACCATTTAATTACTAAAGGTTTATTTAATAACAAATTATAAAAAATCTAATCTGTAACCAATTCTTACATTGTATAAAATATTAATGATGTCCATATTATTATGATAATGCATCAATTAAAAAATTACAGTTTGACTTATTTAGATAAAGGTCAAGTTACAGATAGATCTTCGTGGTGGTTGTAATTATACCTTACGATGAACACTATAAAATTCATAAGTCACTGATATGCATCTAGAGAAGGTAAATTTATAATTAGTAACCACTAGCACAGTAACACGTGTATTAATTTACATATTTTTTTTATTTATATGGGCGAATGAATAGATTTAAGAAAATTTATATATTTCAATTTATTAATATCGCCTGAGAACATAACTGATTTATGTTTAATATGCTCCGAGTGAAAATGCCATTTCAACAAATTTCGGTCATAATTAAGACATAATTACTTTTATATGTTAATTTGCTTTTGCAATTATTATTGATAATATTTGTGGTTCAATTTATAGGCTTGCAATATCTGAATTATTTTTAAATTGATCTAAGCAATGCATACTTTTAGGGTATTTTTTATGTTATTAAATATTATGAATGCATGATTGGCAGTTCAGCTGGCGGCTAAACCATTATACATTCGTATAGTAAAATATTAGATAATTTATACATTTAAAAAAATGTATATAATTATATGGGCTTGAGTTAATTTGTGTATAAAATGAATGAACTTTATTTACAGTAATTAATTTAAATTATTCAAATATTGTGTATTAAATTATTTTCAATGCTTTTTGTAAGTCTTATATCAGATTGAGTTAAATTTAGAAATTAACATTGAATTGATCTGGGTTAACATTGACATTTTTTATGACATTAGAATTGTTAATAAAAACAAACCATAAACTCGTTGCACATTACTTCTAGATATTCCATACTGCAAAGCTATAAATCACTGACATTTTCTGTTTTGAAGTAATGTAAATTGTTTTAAAGTTTACAGCTACACTTATCACACTACACGTATCTTTAGCACTAACATCACAAAAACTAACTTCCAGCCAGCATCAAGTAGCAACACATGCATTCTTATTGGAAACCGTATTAATATTTATATTAAAACACGAAATTTTTATTAAAAAAAAATAAAAATTGCCAAAATGAAATCCGACGCTGCTTTGATAACACAGCAGGTGCAGCAGCAGTTAAACACTCAAGCAAACAATAACTTTCAAGATACCCAGGAGATAAAACACGATAGAGAGCAAAAGAAGAAAAAAAACCGGGACAGGTCCCAACCTAGAAACCTGGTTATACTGCGTTAGCCCAAGTCTAGAGTTTAAAAAATCAGATTTTTGAGATGGCGTAAAACTTTGATCAAAAAGTCAAACATTATCATGGACCTCACAGACACTATCTTTGTGGCGGTTGACGCTATCGCTAAAGTTCTATTTCTACCAACCGCCGCCGAAAAAAGTATGGAAGCAACCAACCCTAACAAAAAAGAAGAAACTAAATAATCTTCACCCTGGGTCAAACACCAAGTTCTGCACTTTTCTATAGAGAACAAAAGGAAACCCGCCAGTCGTTTTAAAGAATACCGCTTTTTAAACTAGCAACACCACCGTGGAAAACCTTAAAGTAAGGTTTGGACCTGCTGCCTCGGAATTTCAACTACGCTGGTGACACTAACAACTTCAACTTTGAATCAAGTCATCTAAGTCTCGCCTCCTAGCATTTGTCTTGTTCAACAACAACAATTTTAGAGCTGTTCTAAATTTTTCATAAATAATATTGTTGCAATATTATTTCTTGCACTACTCACAATTTTTTTTTAATTAATCTGGCTTCCAGCGCTGACCAGAATGCGACAGGTTTTCTCAAATCTAAAAGACCCAATTTTATACTTGGTTTACTTTTAAAAAACTCTACCTTAAAAAGGTTATCTAAAACGTTCCGCAAAAGCTAACAGAGACAAACAAACATTTAAATTTGCGCCAACCAACAAGCAACATACACCAAATAAAAAATATGTTTGTTTCATTTCCATTAATCTCCGTAAAACTCTCAAAAAAGCAAATTAAAAATTTTAGTAGGTTCATAAACCTAACGTTTTTAGTAGACCCAGTTTTGCGCTGAAAATTTCAAATACGTTTAAGTATGTAGGGACATCGGTGATAGACCGGAAGCGTGGGATAGTAAATTTTGCAAAAAAAAAACTGTTGGTTGTTTTAAAGTAAACATCTCAGACACTTTTACGCTAGAGTTATATGCAATTGTCTCACAAGTGCCGGAGCTGGGCACCTTCAACTTGCATTTAGATACATCAACCAAATTAATTTTATCGAAAACGTTTTTTTAACCTTTTCCCATAATAATAGCTAAGGATTTTAACTCAAAACCGCTAGTAGTTTTATGCCAGTCTCACAACCAACGTAAAAAGTCACATTGCAAAATTACGTCATGCAAAAAGGTCACCAAGTTCTGGGTCCAGACAAACCCACGAATAACCACGTTGCGGGTTACCAAGGGCAGGTTTTTGACCTAGCAATACTCAAGAACGTTAACTTGCAAATTAAGTTAAGGCAATCAATGACCTATGCTCCGATGACAATCCAGTATTACTAAAATTCTACCTAAAAGAATCAAATAAGAAAGGTCACTAAATTCTAAGTCCAGACAAACTCACGCTTAACCACGATGCGGGTTATCAAGAGGAGGTCTTTGATCAAGCAATACTCAAAGACGTCAACTCGCAAACCAAGTTATAGCAATCAATGACCTAAACTCCGATCAGAATCCAGTGTTACTAAAATTCTACCTAAGAAAATTAAATGAGAAAGAAGAAAGTTTTGTTACCTAAGCGAATTAGACTTTCTTCTTAAAACACCTAAAAAATAGCTTTAGTAAGAACAGTAGAAAACATTAAAGGAACTATTAAGCTGTTGTTTAATCATAACTATAAAGTCACAAAAAATCTTCTAAAATCTATCAGGTTTGCACTGATAACCTTTTAGAATTATTTTTTGCACAAAAGTTATTAATTTGCAAAAGAAATGCCGCTCAATATCAATGGCAAATACATTGCGACCATAAAAATTACAAAATCTTTAACTCACTCCACTAGGTCAAGTCAAAAAATTTTTAGTCAATTATGGCAAAAATAAGTTTCAATGCTCTATTGAAGGAAAACAGTCTCAAACTTCAAAAGCGTTCTCTCTATGACAGAAAACACCAATTTAAAATACGTAAAAAAATCTACAAAGAAATCAACAACTTCTTGGAAGACACTGACTACAACACACCGCTGAACAGCGTTTGACTTTCTTAGATAAAAAAATCATATCAAGCTTGATGTGCAGGCGTTGAAGGAATTTCCAAGAAAACACTAAAATCCTTTTTGCACAAAGCAATAATAGGACTAACCAACATTGCAAATGCGATCTTACATACAGAGCACTTTCCAAAAGCATGAAAAAACCTACACGTAATCAAAATTCCAAAACTAGCAAAAAAACGCAAACTTACCCAAAACTACCAACCAATCAGTCTCTTGCACTTTAGCAAAATCATAGAAAAAAAGTAATTCTGGATAAAAACCAAAAACGCAGAAATAAACTTATTCTAACCGCCTATCAGCAGTTCCGACGTAAATACTTTGCTGTTCATCAGTTAAACCTCGTGACAGATCGCATTGTCAAAAGCTTTAGACTAAAAAATACTACATAGATGGTTTTATTTAACGTCAAAAAAGTCTTCAAAAGTTTTTCTACTAAAACAGCACAAACAAAATTTTTTACTGTAAATTATAAAGCTGATAGTTTTATATTTGAAACGCAAAAGTCTAACAGTAAAACTCTGAAACCATGTTTCTACCTAAAAGCAGCTTACGGCAAAGTACCTCACCGGTACCGGTACCGGTACCGGTACCGGTACCGGTTTTTTTTCAATTGCCTATGATATTTAACCTATACGTTGCTTGTATTGATATGCACTGAGATTTTTGCACATAGTATGAATAGATTGGAATTCATTTCGTCCGACAGTAGTTTTGAAGATTTATAACGTTTTGTTTAATAGTTTCTTTAATGTTTTTGTTGAACCAAATAGGAAAATTGCTTTTACGCTACTGTTTTTAGGGACAAAACAATCAATCACACAATAGATTACGGAATCAAATACATCAAGGCACATATCAATATCACAGTTATAAAAAAGTGCAGATCAATCAACATTTAAAAAATAATTATTGATTGCGCTGTAGTCGGCAAGTTCATCATTAAAAACATAATTACAATTTAAAATATCAAAGGTAGTATCACATTTTATAGTTAGCAAGTACGCAGTATGGTATTGGCTTAAATTTAACAAAACATCTCCAGCTTCTATCACAGAAATATCACAATCGTTGGTAAAACATAAATCTAAAAACACACTCTCACTATTAGGGATAGAATTGCATTGTACGCAGTTTAAGAACCCAAACAAATTAACAACTAAATGAGCAGGGTAACTATTATTACAAATTACTCCTAATCCTAAACCATCGTTAATCCAAGACGCTGTAGTAGTGATAAGAACAAGAATTGTTAATTTCTGCAAAGAAATTTGCTGTGATAAAAATTTAAATTACAATATTGTTATGATACGTAAGCTTTCCACATTTTGTGCAATATAATATCATATATTTATATTGTATTTTATTTATATTATTTTAGAAACTTCTCTCTAAATCGAAACAATTTTGTATAAAAATAATAATCCGTCATAAAAATAATCTCAACGCTAAAACTATACAACTCGTTCCCATTTTTTTATTATAAAATGTAAATATTCTGTCGTCCATAAATCTACGTTACCTTCACATTAAACAGATTGAAAAATTATTGTATCGCAGTTGACAGCAACGAAATATCACGTCACCAAATCTGGATCGTCCTTCACAATAAATAGCGCCCGAATATTTCATAAATAAATGATTAATATATCTGTTATCTTGATGAAATATTTCAATTGAAAATAAGTATGATTTTTAGCATTGAGTTTAATTAGAAAAATTAGTGGCTGTCATAATTGTAAAGTATTGCAGTTTTGAAAGAGAAGAAATAAGATATAAATAAAACACGAGATAGTTTAATACTAGTTTTCAAATCTCAAATAAAATAATTAAACAAATACCAAGAAACTAATCATAGATTTATAAAAATATATTTTGCTTTTATGTAAATATGTATATAATTTTAAATATATTAAATATTTTATTTGTGAGTAGTGTAGATTATTTATTATTGTTTTAATAAATAGAAAGCTTAGTTGAAATTTTAAATTTAATTTAATGTTTAATAATTTTCTATTAAGGCAGAAACAAGTTTGTGTTTTAAATATGTTAAAAAGTTCTTATACATACATACAATTTAGGGGATTACTTTGAAGTTTCGTGATTGCCTCCAGGTAGTTTTACCGCACGTGCTCTAATTACCTGTTAAAATTAATTACAGAGATGCAATTTTAGAGTAATCGTGCTATGATTAACACCTCGTACATCTTACTGCAAGGCATTTATCTTGTAATATGGAAACGTGTTTCTAACATTTGCATTAATTTCAAAAACATTAAAGTTTATTACAAATTATTAAGTGTAGGTTAAATTATATCTTATAAATATTTTTATACTTTTATATGCTTTATTTGTTTTGGCGATTTAGGCCATCTTTGGTATTAATATGTGTTGGTATATTTTTTGACAGTAGAAATTTAAACATAACAACGTAGTAGATTTTTGAGCTTTTGTAATAGAAACTGCTTAAGTTATTGCATTGAAAAAAGGCAAAATTAGGAAGTAGTGACAATAATAAACATCAAATAACACTCACCCAAATATCAACCTTTCTTGCACGTTGGTGCCTGCTGCTAGATAATTAACGAGGCTTTGGCAACCTAGTCATGGCAATATAATCATTTTACCTAGAACCAACAAATGTAATTCTACACCTACCAAACCACAATGGCTAGTGTGGTAGATTACAGCTAAAAAAAACAATAAAAAAAATTTGGGAAATTAGAACAAAGTTTGTTAAGTTTCTTAGTACAGAAAAACTACTACAAAACAATCATCAGCAAATCGAATAGATCCTTTTTAAAATTTAGTATTTTTTCTCATACTTTATACTTTTCAAAGACCGTATTAACAAATATGGCAAAGCGCTTAGGTTAGAATCTGTAGCATGTATAAACAAAAACCTCAAAACAATATTTGAATGGAGCAATCCCAACATACATTTTAACTCTAAAAAACTTAACTTCTTACTGTTTTCAAATCTAAATCCGAGGTATCATCAATTCTAAAAATTAAACTAAACAACCAATCCATATCTTAATCTTTTTCAAATTGTCTTTTAGGTGTTACAATCTTACATAATCTGGTGTAGAACAACCATGTTGTTAACATAGCTTTAAAAGCATCTAGAAAACTAAGGTAGATGTAACAAGTTTTTTTACTTCTGTTCAACTTTTGTATATAGGTAATTCCATTACTTTTTCACTAAACTTTAAAACTGAGTATCTCCAAACTGGCTCAAAATTAAATATGTGATAGTAGTTACCAAAAAAATCTCAATTTTTGGGAGTTTCTCAAAGTTTAAAATAACGCATAAAAACCAAATTTCTTTGGTAATTTTTAACATTTTTTGTCTGCAAGGTCTGATTCTTTTTGTCATTTTTTGTACTTTTACATTTTTTTTTAAATTTAGCCATTCTTTATTTCCTTCCGTAGGCCGTTGTAAAAATAGCCTAAAAATACAAAACCAGCCCCACATTGAAAATGCCGTAACAATGTCAAATTTAAATAAAATTAAGTCTAATTTAGTTTAAATTTCTTGTTTTAAATTGCTCTTTAAAATTTTGCAAATTTCTTTCCGATCAAACCAGTAAATTGTGAGATACCACTTTTCAACGATTAGTAAATTGGTCAAAAATTCTCATTTTTGTATACATTAAAACCGCTGTAACTTTTTTCTATCTAAACTTTTTTTGCGTGAATTTTTTGAATTTTTTTTTATATATGTATACTCAAAACACCTCTCAAAGTTTGGTTCTTGGGAATCAAAATAAGCCCAATCTACAGAACTTCAAAATTTGTAAAAGAAATCGTTTTATTTGTTAATAACCTGGTAATAATTTTTACTTACTTCCAAAAAACTACATTTTATCGCATTGGTTTAAACATATCTGAGATTAATATTGTGTTTTCAATAGAAAATGTATATTTTTTATATACATATATATATATATATATATATATATAGATATTTATTTATATTTTTATTGCACCTGTAAGACATACATAATTTTTGCTAAAATCATATCATTAAAGTGTCCCAATTCTAAATTTTGAAAATTTATTAAGCAACCAATTTGCAATATTTACAGTAAATTTTGAATAGTTTTTTGAAAAATTATAATTTTAATTACAATTTTTGTAAAATAACAATCTTAACAATTTTGAAAACTCCTAAAAACATGTTTAAGATTTGTTGATAATTACAAAATTTTGGAAATTTATTAAGCAACCAATTTGTTACTTTAATTATAATTTTTACTAATAAAAAACTAAACAATTTTGAAAATTGCTAAAAACATGTTTAAAATTTTTTTGATATTTTCAAAATTTTGAAATTTATTAAGCAACCAATTTACATTTTTTACTGTAAATGAATAATTTTTTGGAAAGTTGTTACTTTAATTACAATTTTTGTAAAATAAAAAATTTAACAATTTTGAAAAAAAAAATTGTTAAGCAACCAATTTACAATATTTGTTGTAAATTTTTAATATTTTTTTGAAAAAATGTTACTTCAATTACAATTTATGTAATATAAAAAACTTAACAATTTTGAAAATTTCTAACATGTTTAAGATTTTTTAATATATACAAACTTTTGGAAATTTATTAAGCAACCAATTTACATTATTTACTGTAAATTTTAAATATTTTTTCGGAAATTTGTTACTTTACTTACAATTTTTGTAAAAACTTAACAATTTTGAAAATTTCTAAAAACATGTTTAGAATTTTTTGATAATTACAAAATTTTGGAAATTTATTAAGCAACCAATTTACATTATTTACTGTAAATTTTGAATAATTTTTTGGAATTTTGTTACTTTAATTACAATTTTTGTAAAATAAAAAACTTAAGTATTTTGAAAATTTCTAAAAACATGTTCAGATTTTATTGATAATTACAAGAATTTGGAAATTTATTAAGCAACCAATTTACGATATTTTTTTTAATCATTTTTTGGAAAACTTTAATTACAATTTTTGTAAAATAAAAAACTAAACAATTTTGAAAATTCTTAAAATCATGTTTAGAATTTTTTTATAATTACAAAACTTTGGAATTTTATAAAGCAACCACTTAACATAATTTATTGTAAATTTTGAATTATTTTTTGGAAATTTGTTACTTTAATTACAATTTTTGTACAACAATTTTGAAAAGTTTAAAAACATGTTAGGATTTTTTGATAATTACAAAACTTTGTAAATTTAGTAAGCAACTAATTTACATTTTTTTGTAAATTTTGAATATTTTTTTGGAAAATTGTAACTTTAATTACAATTTTTGTAAAATAAAAAAGTTAACAATTTTGAAAATTTCTAAAAACATGTTTAAAATTTTTAATAATTACAAACTGTTGGAATTTTATTAAGCATCCAATTTACATTAGTTACTGTAAATTTTGAACAATTTTTCAGAAATTCGTTACTATAATTACAATTTTTGTTAAATAAAAAACTTAACAATTTTAAAAATTCCTAAAAACATGTTTAGAATTTTTTGATAATTACAAAAATTTGGAAATAAATTAGGCATCCAATTTACATTATTTACTGTAAATTTTGAATAATTTTTCGGAAATTTGTTACTTTAATTACAATTTTTGTAAAATAAAAAAATTAACAATTTTGAAAATTTTCAAAAACATGTTTAGAATTTTTTGATAATTACAAGAATTTGGAAATTTATTAAGTTACGATATTTTTTGTAAATTTAGAATAAGTTTTGGAAATTTGTTACTTTAATTACAATTTTTGTAAAATAAAAAGTTTAACAATTTTGAAAATTCCTAAATACATGTTTTTAGGATTTTTTAATAATTACATAATTTTAGGAAATTTTTCAAACAACCAATTTACAATAATAATTGTAAATTTTAAATATTTTTTTGGAAAATTGTTACTTCAATTACTATTTTTGTAAAATAAAAAAAGATGCTATTTAAGATTTGGTAATTTTTGACATGTTAGATTTAAGAAATTATTTTTAATAAATATTATTCTTGTTAAAGTTTTCGTGCAAATAGTGCTACTCGTTTGTAAAAAATTACGTCTATTAACGTTTTTTGAAAAATTGACAAAATTTTACTTGGGAAAGATAGATGCTAAATTGACGACCTAAATTTTTCAAATGCCATAAATTTTAAAATTAATTTTTCTACCTCCTGCTACAAATTTCACCAAAATCTATTGTGTTAGATAGATTTTTCGTTTTTTTTTTTAATTTTAAACATTTGATTTTTAATAATTTTTTTAAATAATGACATAAATAAAGCTGGTTTGCAACCAAAAAGTACAACTTTTTGAACCATATACGCCAATATAGTTAGCCAGTTGTTGGCATGCAGGTTTTTCTGATTTAAAATAGAAAAGTTAAGGATTTAAGAGTAGAAAGGTCAAACAACATTATATACTCTTTTTTACTTGTAAAAATCTAGTCACCCTGTTTAATAGAAGAAAAACATAAATAGCATCTCAATTGATATGTAAATATACATAAAAAATAGTAAAATATGCTGCTGAATAAGAATTGTACATTTATCTATTTTTAGAAAATATTAGTTAATACCTTTATTCATCAACCCTTATCAATTATAACTGTGATAGAAAGTATATTAACTTCGCTCTGGCATATGCCATATATTTTGTGACCAATTTTAAGTAAATTTGTTATTTAATTAAATGCGTATGTTTAATATTTATGTTTCAAAATACTCTTTAATATTGATTATGAATAATATAATAGTTTGACAACAATTAAAAAAACCCAACTTTTTAAACGTGAATTGAGCTATTTTCATTCAAGTTAATTATAGTTTTTTTTGCAATTACAACAATTATGTTTTATATCCAACGGTATGTATTGAACAAATATTATTCAAATATATTCAAAACCTTAAAGGCATTTAAGAAGTTAAACATACAGGAAGTCTTCCAGCGCAATGTGGAATTAAAAATGTTTATCTGCATACTAGATGCGTATCTTCCTAATATATATTTGAACAGAAGTTAATTTGCAAACTACTAAATTATTTGAAATATTATGATACGGACATTGTTTCTTGGCAATGTTCTGAATAAACAGTTATTGTTATAACGTTCGTAAAGTTAAAAAGACAGAAGAGGTCAGAAGTTTTTTATTGTAATAATAAATATAGTTAAAATTTTAAGATAAGATAAGGCGTGGACATAAGCCTAGAAAAGGTATATTTGAGATTTTATTATTATAAGCATGAAGAAAATTAATGTAGAAGATTGTGTTACAAATTATAATGTAGACATAAATGATAAGTATGTAACGATATACATCCTACGAATAATAAATATAAAACATGAAAGGTGTATGGCTGTTGTATGAAGTGAACACACACGTATAAATGACCTTGTGGTGAAAAAGAACAGTAACTGATTCTGAACAATGCACTACAATGCCTCAAGTGCATACAGGTATGAGCAGTGGTCTCGAGGGTGCGGCCAGCCGGTCCCACCGATGCTATCTATCTTCCGTGCCCAGTCCATTGCCAGGCACTGGTCCAGCACCCCTCATCAACTGGGCCCCGCACCCTGCCGTACTCTGCGTGTCGCGAGCCGCCAGAAAAAATCCTAAGCATTCACTAGGCACGCACCTTCAGATAGACCGCACGTGTTACCAAATTGCATCCTAACGCGCGTACCCTTCGCATCACGGCCAATTGACTTACACCCCTAAAAAGGGCGCAACTTAAACTACCATTTAATACAAAATCGTCTCGCCAACATTCAATTTACCGCGAATTAACACCGTTTACATGTCAAGATACGTGTATACGATTCTCGGTCTCTTCAACCGTTTTAAAACGCAATAAAGTCTGATATTTAAATTTTAATTACAAACATGAATGAAATTGTAAATGCTGCAACCACGCTATAGCAGACTATGCCGTAAAGAATACCTTACTACGCATTTTATTTTATATCAAAACTTTCTATCCGTGAATTAACAATTATATAGTAATCTACTGCCGCGACCCTCTCTCTTATTGTTTAGTAATTAGATGAACTCATTAGTTCTATTTGTGGTCACTATTAATTATAATCTAATACTAAAATATTATTTTATTTTTCAAAATTTTAAGAAATATGCAGGCTCAGCAGGTCATATTAGTGGAAATAACTAAATATTCAATCCTACCTGAATGAGTTTATGAAATAATAAAACAATTTACTATGTTTTTATCACAAGTATTCAGAGTAAATTGTTTTATTATTTCATAAACATGAATTGTGACGTAAAAATAATTTTAAAATGTATCATTACTATTGTAGCAAAGCAATCAATGCTTTTTAACAAATCTTTTATATCAAATCTAGGTATTGTTTGCATAATTAATTGTTGGAATCACTAAATCATTTGTGATTGTCATACTTTATTCCTATAATTTGATAATGAATACTGTGTTGCATTTAAAATATTGGAATACTGTTTTGTGTGCATATTATACTATTAAAATTAAAATTTAGTTACTATATATTACAGCTTGTTGATACCATCTTTAGTAGTTGAATTATGATCGATATTGTGGATAATTACTAATAAAGTAATGCTTCTTGAATGTATTCTGTTCATCTTTCTATTTTCTTCTGTTTATCAAGTATTAGTTTAATATCCTAATTTTTTAATATTTTACGTTGATTTTTCTGAATGTAGTTGTTTCCATCCCGTAATTGTTTTATTTTGACAAATGTGGCTTGGACAGCTTCTATCCTGCGGTTAATTTTGATTAAATGGTTATCTGTTTTGATAATCCATACGACTACGTATTATATTTTTGCAATTTTTCAATGCCAGCAGTATCTACTGCTACTGGCGGTATTGTGTTTTGTGATTTTAATATTAACATAAACGTTTGATAAAGTAGACATCCGGCGGGAAGTTTGTCAAAAGTGCATACTATTGCCGGTCTTATTTAATTTGTATTTCGAATACTTATTTAAAGAAGCCATTAATAAAGATTCAAGTAGATTAATTATAAAAGGTCAAATCATCAACAACATTTGGAATGCAGATGATACTGCAATAAAAGCAACAATCATCCACAATCTTCAAAATAACACTTCAAGACATAAACTCAGTTAGCCAATCTTATGGATACAAAATGAATTTGAATAAAATTAAAATTATGATTGTCACAAAAACCAATAACAATAACATCTCACCTATACTAATAATTAAAACTTTAATTAAAAGAGTAAGAAGCTACCAATACTTAGCGTCACGTATCAAAGATAACAGTGATATCAAACCACAGAAGTTAACAGACACATAAAAATAGCTAGGACCACACTTATGTCAAAATGAAAGTATTTTCATAAATAGAAATCTTAGCTTAACCTTGAGAGTTTGCATGATGCGTTGTTAAATTTTTTTCAACGCTTTTGTACGGGATAGAAGCAGAGATGTTGAAGAAAAATAGCACAAAAAAGTTACGGGCGTTTGAGATGTAGATTTATTGCCGCATACTAAAAATGCCCTAGACCTATTAACTAATTAAAAAGTCACGCAAAGAATGCACAAAGAAAAAGAACTGATCTTTACAATTAGAAAACGGAAGCTAGAGTATCTAGAACACATTACGCGTGGAGAGAGATACTCAATTTTACAACTTATTATAAAAAATCCATGTTTAAGTTAAAATTTTAATTGAAGACGCAAGTGGATGAAAGGTTCATGTAACAATTTCTTAAAAAATGAGATTGTTTAATAGATAAAGGTTTTAAGTCTCTGGATTTTTTTGGGGCTATGTCTCGATCGTCTATTGTAAGAAATATAGAAGTTAGTAGTTGCTAAAGGGTGTATAGACAACTATTTCTCTTGATGCATGAGATAAAATAAATGTTTTTTTAAATGCATAAGTTTGTTTCCTATTTTATGTATCTAGATATAATTCTACAATAAATGTTTATTTAACTCCATCAAACTTGTTTTAGTAAATCTAACCCCAAAACACTGAGGAAAAAAAAAACTTTAAACGGCAATATCTCCGAATGAAGTCTATGCGACATGAACCCTTTACTCACTTGCGTCTTCAATTATATAAGATAAAAAACAAACGTCTCATTTTAAGATTATTTTTATTTTATTTCGGAGTATATTCCGATTAAGTAGGCAGAAGGCTATTCTCAAAGACCATTGTCATTGTTTCTAGCGGTTAATCCAGGAGGTGGTAACAAAAAAGTGCAAGAGTTTTGGAATGTTTGATATTTTTAGATCGGACTGTATTTTGGCCATAGAATGCCTCCGTAGAGCACTTAGGAACGGAAGGAGTAACTCTATCAAAGTGATGCCGTGAAGTATTTGTGGCAACTATGACGCATTAGTTGAATATACTGCATCTGCTGCTTAAACCAATCAATAAATGCTTTTTTATGTCACGACTTCAATTGGCTTCTGACTGGGTAACATTGTATAGTTTGAAGCAGATGGTTGCAAGATTTTTAATCAAAATAATGAATTGATTGCAACAGCTGATCTAATCAAAAATGTTTATAAGTTAAATGTTGAAAGTTCAATTGACCATATAAGCAGCCTGTTCAGTACAGCAGTAGTCACGAGGGAAGTGTGGCATTACAGATTTGGACATATCAACTATGCAGATCTTAAAAAATTGCAAGGTGAAGTGGTTAAAGGAATTCAATATAAAGAAAGTCAGATAGAACAGTGTGTAGTTTGCTATAAAGAGAAACAAGCAAAACTTTTGTTTAAACATAAAAGGACAAGGGCAGACAGAATCTTGGAAGCTAATTACAGTGATGAGTGTGGTCCTTAAGAGGTTCCAGATACTTTGTGTTATTTGAGAACAATTACAGTTGTATGACATTTGTGTATTTTCAAAAGATGAAGTAATCAATCGATTTGAAAAGTTCCAATCAATGGTAAAAAAACAGAAAGACTGCAGAATATAAAAGATAAGATCAGACAATGGTGGTGAGTTTTGCAATAATAAAATTAAAAACTTACTTTAAAAAAATAGTATCATACACCAGAGAACAAACCCCGACACTCCTGAACAAAATGGTTTATCGGAAAGAATAAATAGAACTATTGTGGAAAAGGCAAGATAGATGTTATTTGATGCAGAACTAAAAACCAAATTTTGGGTAAAGCTGTACATACAGCAGAGAAAATCAGGTCAATAGTATCAGGCTTAGAATGAAAAACTCCCTATAAAGTTTGGCATGGTCACAAGCGATTTCAAAATCTTTAGGAGCTCAGTAATGGTTCTTATTTAAAAAAAAAACAAACCAAATAGAAAAAAAAAATTAGTACAGATGATACTAGTAGGATACAGTAAAACAACAAAAGAGTAATCTGTACGATGCTAGCAGAAACATGGTAACCACAAGTAGAAATGTAGTAGTTATGGAGAACATTTTAGAAAACAAACTGCTGGTGACAGTCAGGTTCAATGAAGTGTAAAGATACAGAAGCAGAAGAATCAAAAAGCAACACTAGTAATAGTAATTTTTTTGAAAAAAAAAAACAAATTAGAAGATCAGAGCAACAACCGAATTCCAAGATGTTTGAGGATTTTGTAACGTACATGTGCTGTGATAACAACGTCGACAAACGTGGTCAATTTCTAACACAAATGCTGTTTGTACTGTGCGGATATCAGACAATATATTGAGCCTAAACTGAAACAGTTGTATCAATGGTTTTTGATTAAACCTTGAGTTACGGTCTGGCTTGTTTTTACTTTTTTGAGAAACATAGTCCCACTGTCTGGTGCTAAAAATTAAAAAAAAAAAAACAAAAAATAGACATTGGAAGCGTATAGTTTCAACACGGCAAGAGTCTCAATGAGACCTTCTACATTACTTTACATATATTATTAAACAAGTCGGCAGTACAACATAGAGGAGATGTATGATTAGCAGCACTAACAAAAATTAAACAACGCTCAAAGCGATCACGAGTTGGATAAGTATCCCCAACAAAGTGATGCAATATGTAATTTTTTTGTTTATTTTGTTCAAATGGATCAGTTACTTCTTATACGCACTAAACATTGATTGTTTACCTCAAAAGGGAAAGGTGTAACTAGTTATAGGTGTAGGTACATTACATTGTTATACAGATATGTTCCGCGACTGCAAATTTGACTACACTTTTCTAGTTTTTATTCGCAGTTTTTAGCACACCAAATAATTAGTACTACTTGTAACAGCAATTTATAAACAGCTAAGATAGACTCCCACCGAACATTTTTTTATTAAAAATTTTGAAACAAATTTCAACCTAAAATTTTAGCTTGGTATCAACATGGGTGCTTAGAAAACTTTATAAAAAGCGCTTTTCTAGTTTTTGGAGAAGCATTGCACATATTATGACTTATTCTGGTACGCTGGAGAGTACTTGCACATAATAGTGACTTTATAAAACCAAGTTGACAATACTAATGCACACAAACACAGAAATACAATAAAACATGTCTACAAACACATACCAAACAACTCCAAAACCTACCCAGCAAAATTCAATCAAATAACTTGCAACATCAAACCAGCAAATACACCACTTAACCACTAACAAAATTTCAACAAAAGATTCAAAGAAACTGCCTGCTTGGAGTTTTAAACTGCTCTTTTCTTCTTTAAGTGTTGTGACCGATTCGATCGTTTACAATTATGCTGGCTAACAAATTCACTATCTTAATTTTATCAACTGCTGCTCTAAACAGCTGGGCTGTTGTTTTGCCATTCCATGTTCTTAAGTTTTTTAGCCATTATGTTGTCCTTTTGCCTACACTCTTTCTTCCCATTATTTTCTCCTAAATAATTAGATGCAGCAAACCATATTTTTCCGGGTGCCGCATAACGTGTCCAAAATATTTGAGTTTACGGGTCTTGATGGTGTTTACCAGTTCCGTATTCTTATTTACTCTCTGCAGGATCTCTTCATTTGTGATTTTTTCCACCCAATTAACCTTCAATATCCTTCGGTAGGCCCACATCTCAAATGCCTCAATTCTTTTCAGTAGCGTGTCTGTTACTGTCCATGCTTCAGCCCCGTATAATACAACCGGGAGTATGTAACATTTAAGCATTTTTACTCTTAGCTCAACTGTTAGATTGTGGGTACATAGCGCGCGTTTCATTTTGGTAAAAGTTGTTCTTGCTATTGCTTTACTACGCTTTACTTCTTCGCTAGGATCCCAATTTTCGTTGATTAAACTTCCCAAATATATCAAATTTCTTACTCTTTGAAGCTGCTTACTATTTACGACTAAGCTTGCATCTTGCGTTCTACTTTTACTCACTATTAAGTTACTTGATCTTGTTGATGTGCAGTGTTAAACCATACTTCTCAGAGCATTGAGAAATTCTGTTTAATCAACAGCCAACGCCAAATCCTTAAACGTGTTAAAGAATGTCTGTTCCGAGAATAATAAAATATCAAGAAACCGTCATCTAGCAAACCACGGTGAGTAGCAAAAAAAGCAACATCAAGAAGAAACTTACCGTTAAAACTACTAATTAAACAATGAAAAAAATGTTAGGGTTAACAACATTACATAGTGTTTATACAGACGTTGCAAAGTGCTATTTTTTAAATTATACTAATTTTAAAATTATTGCCAAATCCAAAATATTTTGGACTAGTTTATGGTACGAGTATTTTAAGTTCTTTAACTTTGCGGCTCCAAAACTTATAGTAACTTGCAAATAAACATTTTTATTATAAACTACTCGTTCTTGAATAATAGTGTCCCAAAATCAAACTAATAATCATGTAGACGTTACTACTGCATCACTCGCCACCTAGATAAAATTGAAAGTTTGTTATTGGCGCCAAATATGGTGTTGGAAGCGGTCCTAGTCCAAAAACGATTGGGTGTTTTTTAGTGAAAGGGTACGAGTCACACAGCAAGGGTGATTGCTGTGATTAAATTTTATAATCAAAGTTTTTATTTACTTAGAGATTTGTTTTTTTTAAGAGTACATTGGTAATATTTGTGTAGTACAACGTGTTGTGGTGTATAACCAAAAACAGTGATTGTACTAAGTGTATAGAGGCAAATCTTTTTGCAAGTGTCTGATCTGTTGCTCAAAATAATGTCGAAAACAATATCGCCAATTTAAAATTCATTTAATTAAAGTGTGCGGTGTTGACTTGTCTGAGTTATTTGCAGCACAAGCTTGCGCAAAACAAGTTATGTTCCGGGTTTTGTAGAAAATTTATTGTTTGTTTGTTTGTTTATGGTATATATTTTTAAAACGCACTGAATACTGCAGCGTAGTGGCAAGTTCTTTAAAAACACGGTGTTTTGTACAGTGATATCTACGAGATTTGTTTGAAACGTGATATTACTTTTTTTGGTTTATTGTTTGTTGCTGAAGTTTTGATTATGAAACCTGTGGAGTGATAGTGTCTTTGCTGTGTATAGAAGTAGAAACGGCCGTGCTATTGTTGACAAAGTGTTTTGTACAAAGAGTATAAACCGTTAATGTTTTAGCTAGTTTGGGAGCGTGAGTGGTCTATCTTCTTGACGTATAATAAGACCCAATTTGTCAATAAAGTTGTTTTTGTTGTTGCTGAAATTATCTGTAAGGTATTTTTATGGCATCAAAGTTTTTATAAAAGCTGCTATGTTGGCAACCCCCCCGGACGTCAGTTGGGTTCTACATCGTACTTTTCAGAAAGGTAAGATTTGAATGAACTCAGTTTATACGTCGTCTATACGGTTTGGTTATAGCTTTGCTCGAGGGTACTTTTCTTTACATGAGTTACTTTTGATATTTTAAGATGTGTAAGAAAACTTAAAAACAAAAATGTGTGTTGGAAGTTTAAAAACGGCGTTTTTTGGTATAGAGGTTTGGGGAATCGAGGGGTGGAAGAAATATTAAAGACAACGTTCCGTAGAAACAAACAGCCACAAATGTCAAGCAAATTAAAATTGTTCAAAAAACATGTACTCTGTTTAGACGTTTTATTGTTTATAACCGCTGCAGACAGCATCTCCTTGGTGACGCCAACCACTCTTTATTGTCCATATATATTACTAACACCAAGTAATATGTACCCAATAACACAAACCCACTCTACTCTTACAATGTGTGCCGGTAACATTATCCCTTATTTGCAATTCAAGAGCAACACTTGAACAAAAGCAGATAATTAAAAAATTGTATGAAACTTCAAAATTTCAAATACTACATTGATCCAATTACTGACTAGGCCAACAAACAATTAGCACTTTGTTTGATTACAACTTACAATAACCTCGTTTAGTTTTCAACAATTTCTTCAGATTGTTTAAAAAAAGATTTAAACGTGCTTCTTGGCGTAGTTGCAACCGGTTTTGGACAACCACTTGGTTGGTTTCCAAGCCAGTTTAACGTCATACCGTAGAGCAACTTCAGATTGCACTTGCGGGTTAACAACATTTGACGTTCCCAGTTTTGGTGTCTACATACATTCAGACACTCGAAACCATTACGCAACGGATGAAACCAGATCGTTCCAAACTTCTAACAAGTTGCTTATTTTAAGTGAATTTACCACTACTTTTGATGCGCTTTTTGCTCTCACGGCCAACAAACCTCTTAGAAAGCAATGGCATACTTAAAAAACTACAAATTTGCATTACGTCTTTAACGCTAGAGAACTGCCGGGAATAGTAACCCCGTCCTGTTGGGGTGCCACTAGTAGTGTTGTTATGGAAAAATATTAAATCCTATCACATCTACGAGAATATCTGTAAACCTTTCTCTCTAGAAAAATATTGATACGTACAGAGCCGATTTTAAATTAAAATTGGTTCTTATTGAACTAAACGTCAACCAACTCAATATCCAAACGATAAGATTTTAGTCATTACTCTTTTGATATGTTGAACTACATACAATATTCTATGTCTTTATGTTTTTAGTTAAAAATTTAAAGTTATATTTAATGAGTAAAAAATTAATTAAAAACTAATTAAAAACGTCATTTTTTAAAACTAATAGCGGAGAAACGACTAATCGCATCAAATTTCTAAAAATTTAAAGACACAGATTAGACTTTCTTTTACAATGTGTAAAAATTTTATTCGATTATATACAGGCGTTTTCTTGCTGAGATTGATGCTGTAAACCCTTATAATAGCGCTACTATTGTCTTTTCTTAACATACTATATGTATAGATAAAAGTAACGCCAAAGTTGCAGTATTGGAAATTAAGGTTTAAAGCAAACTTGTTTTGATCTTGACTGTATTCCAAACTGCAGTTATAAACTGTTGAAATCTAAATATACTCAAATGTTGCAACCAATCAAAATCTAATAATCGACTTAAAAGTTAGTGCAAATCTTGATACAAACCAAACTGTTTATGATGACCATTTTACATTTACATCAGCATTAATATATTTTTAATGCCTAGTATGCTAAACAAATTAAATAAATAAATTATTTTTACCTGGTTATACTACAGTTTTGGAAAAAACCGTTTGCAATTAATTAAACTGAATTGATCATTAGTTATCAATATTTATTTGACTGTAAACTATTCTCAAAAACCAGCTTCGCATTATGAATAGAAATGGCAAATATCGATTTATTACGTATTCAAATAAAATCGATGGTAATAAAAATATAATATTGTTGGTCATATATGTATATTGCAATAAAAATGACCATAAAAGCAAATCGTATTATCGAAATAAGTAAGCATTGTACAAATAGCTCATACTATACTAGCAAAACCGCGAATATTTAGTTCGGACTGTTCTATATTAGTCATCAGGTATTATTGCGGTTTATATAATTTCATTTACTGAAGCAAGCCGTAAAACTAATAATAGAGTATATGATGGAATTGACCATCTCATACTATATTCGGTAAACAGTGACGCTTTTGGTAGGGGTTTGTCAGTTGTAAACGTTTCTTAATTATAGTGTAATTATGTCTAACTAATGCGGTTATGTAATATTAAACCTTATATATAATTAAAACTATTATTCTTATCCATGTCATTTATGGAAGTAATATAGCTTATTTGTTGTAAATAATGATTCATTTTGAGACTAATTCATGCAACACAAACACAACATGTTTTAATAAATGTAATATAACACACCTGTAACAATATAATTTATTATGATATTAATCAAAATAATTTATTTCAGTTGTGTACTTAAAGTATCATCAAAAATTATACAAATAACAAATTGTGGTACCGAACTTGTTCTAAACTATTAAAATGTTATTAATATAACACATTAAATTAATATATAAATATAATTTTGAAATAGTTACATGATGATATAAAATTGAAACACAAAATGTGATTCAATTACGATGTTCTCTTTAATATTTTAATTTAATTCATAATTTGTTTATTCTTGTTTGAAATTACTTACTATACATTTTTGTTATTATTCTAAGATTTATAATTAAACCATAATAATAGTTATATTTGTGAAACAATAATGTATATATATAGGGTTTTCCAATAAGAAGTTTTATGTTGAATATTTGGGCAGCTGTCAATTTTAATGCTATTATCTTTTGACATTTGACAAGTAAAAACTACGCTATTATTAAAAATGAAACAATACACGATTTAACAACGCATTAAAATTATTAAAATTTACTACAAAAATGGTAAAAAATTTCAGTCACAGTTCGCAAAACTAAAGCACTTTTTGGTCGTCGTAAAGCACCATCTTGGCCGGCAATAGTAAACCTGGTCAAAAAATTTGAGCTGTTGGGACAAGTTTGTGATGTGAAAAATCAAAACCGTGTGCATCGCTCAAGAACACATGAATATATTGCTGATGTAGCCCGTAGTGTTGAAGAAAACCCAAGTTTGTCGATTCCTCGTCGATCTTTCGAATTAGACATTCCACAAACGACATTACACCGTATTTTGCAAATAAACTTAAGTCTTAAGGCTTTTAAAGTTCAGTTAACACACGAACTCAAGCCGGTCGATCACCATAAACGTCGTATCTTTGCTGAATGGGTCCTTCAAATGCATCAAAATGACCAAGAATTTGATCGAAAAATCATCTTCAGTGATGAGTCCTATTTTCATCTTGGAGGCTAGGTTAATAAGCAAAATTGTCGCATTTGGGGCTCAAAAACTTCAAGAATAATTGTTGAAAAGTCTTTGCATCCTCAACATGTCACTATTTGTTGCGGTTTTTGGGCTGGCGGTGTGATTGGACTCTATTTTTTTGAAAATGTGACTAGTGCAACTGTTACGGTAAATGGATGGCGCTACCGAGCTATGATTAATAATTTTTTATGGCCTGAATTGGAAGATATTGATGTGGACAACATTTATTTTCAGCAAGACGGCGCTACGTGCCGCACAAGCAACAAAACAGTTGCAATTTTGTAAGAAAAGTCTCCTGACCGTGTTATTTCTTAAAGAGGTGATCTTCTTCTGATTTAACACCTTTAGACTTTTTTCTTTGGGGCCACGTAAAAGATAAGGTCTATGCCAATGCTCCACAATCGATGCATGACCTTGAAGATAGAATTTGTAAAGTTATCGAGAACATACAGCCGCAAATGTGCGAATTGGTCATGAAAAATTTTATGAAAAGAATCTGGTACTGCATCCGTAACCGTGGCGGCCATTTGACTGATATCGTTTTCAAATGTTAATGGCATACCTTCCTCTTTTCAATAAAATAAACATTTATTGATTTCTCTTAAAAAATACCCGTTTTTTTTAAATATCAAAATGAAACCTCTTATTGGAAAACCCATAAATATGACAATTACAGTATTTTTTGGACTAATTTGAGAAAATTGGATTTTGCTCAATTTTTGCGAGATTAAAATATGAATAAAAAACAAGATTCCCAAAATTTTGGACCTTACAATATTGCCTGTTGAAAATGACACACATATGAAGATCAAAAATTTTACAATAAAACGTTTTTTTTAGCTTTTTTTGTATCTCAATACTTGGGTCTTTGGAAAAAGATAAGAAGGTTTACAATAGCTCAATTAATTTCTTATTACATGTACTTTAAAACCCATATTTATATATTCAATGTTGAGGCAGTCATTGTGAAATATTAAGTTTTAAACATTATTCCTTAAAAACATGTAATATTAGAAAATTATTCTTTCTTTAAACTGTTCTAATTTTGTCAAATCTTAACAAAATTTGATGCACGAGGTCTAGATTTTTTGTGTTTAACCTTTTTTTTAAATTATCACACAAAATTTATATAATCAATATGTATACACTACTATTTTAAAGCAGAAACTGCACATGTTTTTGTGATCTTCAAAACTGGTAAATTTGTTGGCTAGATACTATACCCAAAACCTTAATAAAAAAGTTTATTTAAAGGTTTCATGTTTTTGAGAAAAAAACGAGTTTTTTTTGGCTTTCTATTAGATAATAACTCGGCTTTTTGCACACTACCAAAAACTAAATCTTACTGAATGTAATAATTGAAGGCCGTTCTATTTAATATTTAGAATTGGTGTGCGTGGCCATTGACCAATAAATTTTCTATTGTATTGGATTAGAATAGTTAGATGCGTTATTAAGTAATGTAAGAGGGTATGTAGTCTACGTAGTCAACAGATCTGTTGTTCTTGGATATTTTAGATTCTTAGCTACATCGGGGTCAATGAAAGCTAATGAGCTGATTTTTCAATTGAGATGTGATAGTGTCTTTGTTAAGAAAGACTGGGCTAGTTTGGTGATTGTTTCTTTTAGCGGTAATATGTTGAAGTCATTACGAATGACGAAGGTACAAATATACCATAGAGCATTGAGTAGTTGTTGTATGGTTTTAGATTGGCAAGTTTTTGCATTAATCCAGTTGAAGTTGGATGTAATAGCTCAGATGGGGCAGGCGTAGGAAGTGTATGGCCTCATTACAGTTTTATAGAAATAAAATATTAGTAGCTAGTTTGGCCTTGTTAATGACAGTTGTGTATCGCGTCTATTAGAAGTCGTTTGCAAGGTGGACACCTAGGTATTTGACGTTAGTAGTTGATGGAATGGGCATATTGTTAAAACTGAGTGTCCCGCTCAGCCTGCAAAAAATACGGCGCCGGAAAACTATAGCGTTGCTTTTTTGGGGATTGACTTTAATTTGCTATTTTAATAGCTATTTGTTCAAGATGTTTAGTGAAAATTGTAATCAGGAGGTAACCACTTTGTTATTTTTAGAAGTATAGAGTAGAGACGTATCATCTGCGTATTGAGCGGTGAAGACTTAATTATTAGGTATTGGGATAAGTTTGAGCCTGGAGGACTATAGCCAAGCCAAGTAATAGAGCTTCTAGATTAAGCCTTTATGCCATACGTTATTGAAGGCTTTCTTAATGTCTAGGAAAACCGCGCTGGTTGCTTTGTTGATGTTAGAACCATCTGAGATCTTGTTGCTGACACAAAGTAGTTGGTGGTTCGTAGGTCAAAAGCCGAGCTAAAAAAATGGTATAAAATTTTGGGCTGTGCGTTTTTTGAGCTCTTGGATAATAGTGAGTATTTCTGAAGGTTTAAAGTGAATAGAGCTAGTAAAGGAGTCTTTTTTGTTTTTGATATATTTTATAATAAGAGATTATTTTTGACCCATTTGCCAAGGAGGTGGGACCAACTTTTTGATTTGTGGTTTCTTAATTCTTCAGTCTTTTTAGAAGCAATTTTAATACTATTAAAAGCAAATATAGCTTGTTATTCAATCATTGGTCTAATTTCAGCATTTTAAAGCCACCTACTGCTAATTATTAATTTAAGTAATTATTCTTATTGATTATGTTTTTAAAACACGTCATTTGCTTGCCTCAAAAAAAGTCTCTGATTGATTTAGGTCACGTCAAAGTTTTACAACAATAGCACAACCTGGAATTTAAAAAACAAATCCAACACATCAATCAATTAACCCAAATACCGCCCTGATTACGGTTGGCCAAGCAAAAACTTTAACAATTGAAAAAAGTTGACAGAATGTACAATTTTTCGTTGCCGTTGACTTGAAAAAAATAAGTTATTTTAGAACTCATATAGAATCAGCAAACCTTGTTAATCTAGATTACACTCTAAAATGTCGTCATTACCAAGAAACATACTCACTAGTTTAGAGTAATATTTTTTGGCTACGTTCCAATAAAATAATGTTATTTGAATTAGCTATTTCTAGACAAATGTGTACTAGTATTACTTATATTTATTCATGTGCTTAACGTTGATTTAATTTTGATGCCAAAGCTAATCATTAACGCCAGAGGTTAAAACTAATACATTTAAGAATTTTGCCGCAAATTTAAAAATTTTAACTTAAATTATTAGGATATTTAACGGGACCTACTAAAGAAGAAAATGTACTCATCGCAACACATTTTTTCTTAATCATAAAAACTAACTCTCCGGATAGAAGACTCAAACCCGAGACCGCTAATGTTGCAGTCGAGTACACTAACCAGTCCACTACTGATCCAAAAATACCCAAAATTAAATAAAAACAATTTTGCAGCTTCTCTGGCTTGTGCGTCTGATTTTGAGAATATGTTCTTTTAATGCAATGCATCTAGCAAGATCATTACCTGTTTGCCCTTTGTGTTACAAACTGACGCTTGAAAAAAACAGTCTATACTAGGAATCACGCTAAAAGGAGCACTCAAACTAAAGCTTCAAACTGACAAACTGCCGGCCATCATACCATTCAAACAAATTGGTCTGTACGTATTAACGTTGTGTGGATCATTAAACAGTAACAAGCTTATGTAGAAGATAAAATAATTATGCACCAATAACAAAGCGTTGGTATAGTTAAACAGCTTTACAGATGCCAAAACCAACTTCAATAGATCGTAACTTTTAAAATAAAACTTCTAGACCAAATAATTAGTGGCCAAAAAAGTCAAAATAAGTAGAATACTACAACCAAAAAACATTAGTTTAAAATAAAACTATAACTAAATAGGTGGTTATGACTTTGCTAAAACTACAAAAAAATATAAGAAATATTGGTAGATACTGGAACTCTTGTCTGCATACCGCATTGGCTAGAACGGAACAATTCCAAGTTAAAAATGAATTGGTTGTACCACTGTCTGCACAAAAAAAATAATTCTGAACTACTACAACTCTCTTCTGATAAAGTAGACCATCTAGGTAAAAATAAGAACTATTACTGGTTCAAACCAAAACCAACTAATTTTTTGAGATATAGGCAATTAATTATATTAGTTTTTTGAGACATGCACTAAATGAATTAAAACATAGTCTCCGCACTATGGAATAGAAGATCACTATTAAACAAAAAAATATTATTTTATTGTTTTAGTTTTCCGGCTGTTTATTTTTGTCAAAAAATATGTTACAGTTTTTAGTAACATAAAACCGAAAAAGCGCTTATTACATCTACTTACCACCTATAAACAGCAAAACGCTGCTACGCATAATTTTAAAAGATTGTAAAAGTTGAACAACGTTCAATGGAACAAATTGTTGCCACCAGCAGTTTGCCACAACAATAAATGCACAAATCAAAATACTACTAAAACAAAACAATTATTAACTAAAAAGTTAAAACAAGTCTATAGAAGAAACTAGAAACTCAAACCTAAACAGCATGCTGCAACAAACTAAACATTATTAAATCTAAGTCTAAAAAACGTACTGATCGCTACGTGCAAAATCTATAACAGGTGTTTCTCCCAAAGACACCACAAAAAAAAACTATTTGTACAAACTGACGTGGCTTCTAAGAGAAAAACGAATTATTAGATCCGCCAGACAGCTCTATCAATCCTAGAAAAGATGTTGTTTTAACTGGGCTAAGTCTCAAGAACTTTAGTTTTTTACATAAACCAGACAAAAACAAAGATTAAAATTTGTTGAAGATGCAATAAAACGTGAAATATTTGAAGCAAGTTTATGAGAGAAGGAATGTACAACCGCACCAGATAAACTGACTTACGTCAATTGCTCAAAAAACTGGAATTATTTATGAAAAACTTTTTATTTTAAACCACATTTCACATCATCAACTTTTGCTATAGCCCATGCCAACCTGAACGGGATGGGTCTTAAGTTAAAGAAAAATTGTTGTGGTTGTCAAACCGCTCTACAAATCTAAAAAAAGATGTTGTTTTAACTGGACAAAGCTTTAAGAACATTGGGTTTTATATACATTAATCAAAAACAAAGATGGACCAAGTAAAATGCACTCTATGTGCAATAAAACGTAAAACACGTTAAGTAAGTTTGAAAGACCACATAAAAAATAAGTAAAACCACAAAAAAAAACCAAGATTGTATTGCAAAATTTAAATGAAACTAGATAAGACACGTTGCCAGACAAGAATTTGCAAAACAGATCAACATATTCAATGGCTCCCAAAAAAAAAAAAAAACAAAAATTAGGAAAACATAAAAAAATAGCTAGACAACACTAAAAAAAATAACAAAAAAATGTGGTACAAGACGGCACAGGAAAGACTGGCATAGAAATCTGTAAGAGAAGTTTACGTCCTAAAGTAGACATCTAGTGGCTAAAAAAGAAAAAAAATACTATTTGTGAAGAATTTACATCAACCGCTCAAAAAACTGCAACAGCTTAACTGCTTCAAGCTACCACTGACTTGTTACACTACACACCGACAATATTTGTTTTAACCTATGCCAACACCAACGCTTGAATTAAAAATAAGTACTATGATCAAGCTTTGCATTATATTTATTGCTGAAAAACACGTAAGTCAACACTCCAATGCATGTAAACAGCATAATTGTAGTGTATTAAATAGTATATTAAGTATCAAGAGCACAAAAGCTATGTTAACAGCACGTTAGTATAATAAAACCGCACAAGCGCAAATTTGAGTGCCTTAGAGTGCTGCATATAATTTTCCCATTTTGGCTTGCAAAGCTTTACTTTTGGATCTAAAATACTAGCAAAACACTGTTTTTTTTAGAGTGGACAAGCAAAAATGAGATTTAAGGTCAATAGAAATCTTTCATTATTCTACTGACTAATTGTTGAGTTTTCTTTTTGCAGCAAAACAAAGTTGTTTAGTGACTATTGACTGTTGTCATAAAAATTCTGATTGTTTTTTTTTTAAATAAAGATATAGATGCATATACACATCTACATAGTATTATTTTATATTGGTGTTAGAATTTATAATGGTAACATTGTCACATGTACAAGCTATATTATTAAGGTGAAACAGAAGGTTTTTTGATCATTGGAACTGTGTTAGAAGTAAAAATGTTTTATTAGCCAGTAGTAGCATTTTTATTGTTGTAATTAGATTGTATTAAGTCCGTCTTTGAAAGATTAAAATTTGTTTTAGTATAGTTTGAATATTCAGCAGTATTCCTATAGAAATCAATACAGGCAACTCAAACGACAGCATCTTGCGCTTGATTGTGGAGAGACATATTACAAGCTGTTTTTCCAGTTCTTCATTGGTTTATCAAGCGACCATGTACTTATTTCTGTATTTTTTAGTTGTTATTTTGTATCTGCCATATTGCTTTTGCTGAATAATAAACATGAGTTTCACGCATGCTTTGTAAGTTTTTGATTTGGTTGCTATTGTTATATTTTTGTTTTTCTAAATAGAGTTTTGCAGTGCTGGCTTTTAAGTCTCCGTACACGTTTATCTGGATCCCTTAACATTGAAATTCCGATTTGCTCAATAAAGGTATTGTTTACGACTAGCTTACACTTGGTTAGACATTTTGCAATGATTAAGTTTTTAATTTTTGCTGTGGTTATCGTGTTGATTGTTTTGCATTCTTTTCTAAAAGTTTTGAATAACGATTTAACACCAACTTACACGGCGTTGCATACTGATTTAATTAGTGTGTGCTCCATCTCTATTATCTTATCCATGAAAAGGTTAAGCAGTAGCAAGCCTAAACAATCTCTTTACCATTTCTTTTCTATTTGTCACTCTCAGCTTGATTGTGTTGTTTGAGTTTAGTTGTTTTATTGTTTTTGTTATGAATATTTTTACTAATAAGTGTTTTACTACTAATAACCAAGTTCTATCAAACGCTTTCTCTAGGTTTACAAAACAAAAATTGGCGTTTTTTCTAATATTTGTCGTACGAAGTGTAAATGGCATCAATGGTTGATTTTTTTTTAAACCCTTTTTTTGTATGGTAGTTTTCTTGAATATATTATCTGTTGAATGTTGTGTTAATGCTTTTGCTGATGTATCCAACAGAAAGATGCATTTGTAATTTTTTAAACTGCCTCTCCTTTCTTTTTTGTATATGCGTACTTTCTTTTTCCAGTTTTGTGGTGTTTGCATTGTTGACAAAACTATGTTGTATAGCTCTGCCAACTGCTTTGCTAGTGGTTGTGTTCCTTATTTAAATAAATTCTTTTATGTCGTTAGGACCGGGCGCTTTGCTGTTTTTCACTCTACTTAGTATTGCTTTAACGTCACCAAATGTTACTCTTTTTAGTGCGAGATGGTTTTTGCCTATTATTGTTGTCATATTCCGTAGTTTTTTATTCTTCTTTTAGTGCATCTTCTGTCAGAGGTTTGCTATCATCATAGGTATTTGCACCTTATTGACTGCAGCTCTGAAGAGTTTACTGTTGCTTCAACCAAACCAGTCTTTTTAAGCCACAACACTCGGCGTCATCCAATATTTATTGTTCCACTAATCTTTCCCTGCACGATCAATTAGAGAAGTCTATATTTTGGGCCTCTTATTATGTGTCCTAAGTATTGAAGCTTTCTTTATTTATGATATTAATAACTTCCGCTTCTTTCTGCATTCTGGTTAGCACTGTGTGAGTGAACTTATCTGTCCAGGGGATACGCCACATTTTAATTGCTTGAATTTTGTCTAAGTGGTTTTTCTTGAGGGTCTATGTTTTACCTCCATACATCAGTGTGGAAAATACATAGCACCGCAGCATCCTCATCGTAAGTTCTATATTAATGTCTTTACTAGTAAATAGTTATTTTATTTTTATAAATGTTGACTTGTCAATTTTGATTTGTGTTTGTATCACTCTTGTTTTTTATCTTTGTAAATAGAGTTTTGTAAAAAAGGGTTTTAACTTGCACACTGTTTCTTTGTACTGTTTTGTTGATTTTTTTTCTTAATCCTTGAAGAACTTTTAGATTCTTTTCTCTATATCATACATAGCATTTTCTATTTCCCTGCTAAATTAATTCTAATGTGTTTGTTTAATAGTGCAGGTTCTGTTAATAGTTCCATTTTATATCTCCCGATATCTCTCATAGTCGTTTTGTATTTTGTTATGTGCTAATTTTTTGTTTTTTTTTGTAAACCAAAGCTTAGATTTTCTTAAATTTGTTAGTGTTTTGTTTATGGTTTTTTCCCCAATGCTTTTGTGGCAGCTTGGTTTATGTTCTGTTTTAATTGTTTCTATGATTTTTAAGATGAGTGTGCAACAAAGTTGTGTCTTATCTTTAGAACCAGCCGTTGTTAGTATAAAATTCTTGTACTTTTTAAATGACTGATGAGTTAAATTTTTTTGTTTTTGCTGACATTGGGTATGATCTGTATGAACTGTGGTTGCTTTAGTACAAATTCACTTACAATCAGATTGTGATTAAAGTTAGTCCTCTAATGTCAAGTTCTGTTTGTTGGTAATAATATATTTAATAATTAATTCTTTCTTGCATTTCAGAAAGATATCATATCTTGTGTTTAAAAAATAAGTTACAGATTCTTAATTCATTTTGTATGCTATAATCTATGAGTGTCTTTATTTCTGTTGTTAAGGGTTGGTTTGTTAAAATTCTACAAGGTCTGCGAGGCCTTTGCTACGGCGCTGTCAGCGCCAGATGCTGCTCGTTGGTTTTTGTTTGTACCTAAAAATACTAGGACATAGTTTAGGTATTGCGTTACCCAATTTCTTTGTCTCCAAGAGTGCACATATATCTATTTTATGATTGTGTAGTTTTGTTAGAAATTTTTATCATTGCTATTGAGTGACCTTACGTTCCAGCATCTTATTGTAAGTAGAGTTTCTTGTTATCTAGTTTTCTGAGCTATTCCTATTTCTCCTATGTCAGTAGTTAATATTAAAACTATATAAGTCTGATACTTTTTTTAATCTATAGCAATATAAAAAAGACCTTGTCTAATCAGTGAATAAAAACCAAAAAGATCTTTTTCAAATTTTACCAGAATGCCAGTTTACGTATTTTGCAACGTATTTAAGAGTCAAAATCTATATTGAATTTAAATTAGAAAGTCTGGATACTTCGGCAACTCTATTATTGTGATACATGTTTTTCAGACAATCTACTTATCATACTGGGCTTAGTACCATCTGCAGTTTTTAATGTTTTAAACTTGTATATTTAGAGTATTAAGCTAGTGTTCCTGATAGATGCAAAAGTAAATTTATGATTTCAAAGTTGGCAAAAGTTAAACTGTTCTTAAACATATTATTGCGCTATCCTGTTGATGACAATGTTATAAATTTATTAAGCTGCCCCACAGTTTTATCTGAGCGACTGCAACATGCTACAATTTTGCGACTCTACTGGTTATATGTATATAATATTTTAATTGTTAAAATTTCCGAAAAACGTCGCTGTGACTGAAATAATTATATAGGAAAAAGAAAGTTGCGACCGCGCGCAACGGCAAACTACTACTAGGATTTTCTAGCTACAACAAAATTACAATTAAATTGTTTTTCAAATGCTTTATTACAGATATCGCAAGGTGTTTAATGTATACCTGTATCTTTAATTGAAATACATTTTTGAAAAACTTATTTTACTTAATTTATTTCAACAAAAAGCGATCATAATTATAAAATTTATAATTTTATTGAAAGATGTATATCAGTTCATTGCTAGTTTACCAGATTAACCATTGCTACTGTAAATACTTCGCTATCAAGACGGCTATAATAATTAAATTACAGCAAACATGAACATTGCTATGCGTTAATTTATACGTCTGCAATATGAATTTAACACAACAACCTATAAAATCCAATCTACAGCAACGTATAACAAATAAAACTACAACTATGCAATGTTTACGCATCCTCACGTAAGTGCGGCAAGGATGAAAGTTGTCCATCATAATTTGTTACGCAAACAAAAATTGCCTACCATATGAAGCTACCATAATCGCCAACATTATATGCAATTAACAACTATATGTTAGCTATATAACTTCTATCACGAAACAAAAAAAAATGATATATTATTATGTGCCATATACGTGTAAGCTAGGTAGTAATATATATGTAATTCCAAAAATAGTCAACAATAGGAAGCTATTATTCTTAACGATGATTTGTTACTGTTACTAGATAGCCCGGTGAGTCCGAAACGTTGTTTAATAACAAGATATACCAAAATGATTGAGCAGTATCGGCTGCTAGATTGACTGCGAGGTATTGTATGATTGTATAGATGAAAGGAAGCGATGGATGTGCCGAATCACGCGTGCCGCCCGCCCACACATACTCGTACCGGACGGTAGCCAACATTGATGCAAGCGACCCACAACGAAGTGCAAATGCCACATAATTCATTAACTCTTGGGTATTAATAAATTCCCTCTCGTGGCGTGCTCCTAACTGGGTCCATTGATTGTACGCATCACTGCGATTTTTACTATTACACAATGCTGTCTGCCGTTATTTATACTATTCTCTAAAACTATTTATAGGAATTATAATAGGTTGAATTAAAACATGACTTGTGAATTGTTTATACGTCAAAATAAATCTCTAGATGAGAAGTTCTATTTATATTTTTATAATATTTGTTGTCTGCATAATAAATGACGTAAGCATAAGGATAAAAAAAAAACAAGAACCAAGCCAACACACTTATTTATCTCAATTGTCTCGTCCTAGTTCAAAATGCATAAATAAACAGAACATAAAGTTACAATAATGACGTTTTTAAAACTTTAACATTATGTTACAAATTATTATGTTTGGATAAGTTGTTAATATTTTGCTTTAAATTATTTAATCTATTAATTAAGCTCATTGGTACGGATTCACCGCTTTTTTTAAATTGTTGATAACTATTAACGTTTTTGGACTGCACTCAGTAAATTCTCATTCAAATAGATTTTTTTTGTGTATTATTTCATAGCTTATATATACATATATGCCAATTTATAACAATTTAAACCGTTAATAGTGCAAATTAAATTTAATTTATTTGAATAATTTCTACTAAGTGCTGTTAGTGCTGTCATTTAAAAACGAACCATTCTCAATACTGTTGGCGTCAATCAAGCACTTGAAATTGATCAAAAACTTTAATAGCGCATACTCATTCATGTCCACCTAAACAACTTTCATATCTCTAATCAAATATAACAATTAAACTTTATTGAATATATAATGATCAAACCAGCGAAATAAACAGACGTATCAAGATCAACTTTTATTAAAATAAAAAAACTATTGACATGTAAGAGCTTGATTTTAACATTACAAATTTGGTTAGTAAACGGTACAAATTATATATTTTTTTATTTATTCAAAGCACATATAAGCAATTCCATTTCAAACGGATAAGACCATTGAGAAGTTTGCTTTACTTTTTTTTTTCAGTTTCTATAACTTATTAGTAGTCTTTTGATCACTTTATGAGGGCAAAAATCCTTAAAAAAATTCTACAGTTTTTTAAAAGTTTTTTGCCGTTAATTGCATTCTTGTTTAAAAATCGCAAATTTAACTAAAAAAAAAACTGTAAAATCTATCAGAAATTTTCAAGACTATCTATAAGCTGCAAAAGCCATAAAATACACCTTACAAATACAAATTTAGCCGCGCTCGGAAGAGTAATTCACCTAATATTATTCAAAATTTGAATTCTGGAAACAACTTTACACAGAAAATAGTAGTTGTACTTATTGGCCGTAGAGTCCAGCTAGAAAGAAATGTTTACAAAACTTTCAGGCAAAAAATGCGTTAAAAACTAATTATTTTTTGATATTCACAAAAAATATTATGTGGTTTAAAACTTGTTTTTATCAAATTTTGATAAGCGCCGGGCGGATTTATGTTTGAATGCCAATAATAATAATATTCTCAAATTTTGGCGCCGATAGATAGAGTCTAAATGTGTGCCGCTAGCGCAAAAACTATGAAACAAAGAGAAAAATGACCCAAAATTGGCTCACGCGTCAAATAATGTTTTTCTAAAACTATTAAAATAAGCTTAATAAATTATAAGCCAAATAATCTTAAAAAAAAAATAAAAAAATATTTTTTAAGTAAAAAAATTTGTTTTTTTTAGCTGGGTTTTTCTACTCCAAATAAGCACGACACTTATTATTTTCTATTAGAATTGTTTTCAAAACTCAAATTTTTAATAATTTTTAGCGTATAGTTCTTCTGAAAACTGCTAAATGTGTAATTTTTGCAGTTTTTTCGAGTTTTAAAACCTTAAAACCCAAATACACAAAACAAATTTATATTTTCTAATTAATTTATTTCAAAATACGTCAACTTTAACAGTTAAAAAAAATAAAAAATGTTCCTTTTTGCCAAGTCCACTGAGAACAAAAACATGGTTTTATGGTTTTATACC
Organism: Tachinus rufipes; assembly: GCA_963932245.1. NCBI lineage: Eukaryota > Metazoa > Arthropoda > Insecta > Coleoptera > Staphylinidae > Tachinus > Tachinus rufipes. Next base: position 62,538,643 of record OZ010749.1, read on the forward strand.
CTCATAAACCGGTCAAAAGTCTACTAATAAGTTATAGAATCTAAAAAAAAAAACTAAATCAAATTTTTTAATGCAACCCCCTTCCCCTTGCTCTAGTTTGTTTGAAATGGAATTGCCCATATAATAAAACATTTTATGGTTATGTTTAAAAAATTATATTGTTTAATAATTGACTTTGCCGGGCAATGCTGATGTCCAGCGGTTTTTTAAAGTTTTTTTCTAGTTTTAAAACTAATAAAATAAAAATTATGGAAATTAAAGCTCGATTGAGATTTTGTATAATACAAGTTGGATTCAATCCAATCATACAAAATATTAATTGCAAATCAAATAAACAAAATCAAATTTTGCATTAACGTAATAAACTGGCACCATTGTCACGGTCTGTCAGAGGCAGTTGATAACGTTTTTTTCGGCTAGTGTTTTAGGGACAAAACAAGCAACAGTAGTCATCCAAAAATGTCCTGACAGAATGTGTAAACATGTGAACTGGTAGAAGAATCGACAAAACTAGAGTATTCTATTGAAAACTGCAACGTTGTATGGGCATTGTGACTCAAGGTGGCACAAGACGGTAAATCTAGTGTATGATGTATATTAATAGTCTTTTTAAGTCAAAATGTCAAAAATTTAAAACTAACAGTTTGTGATGATTTTGGGTGTTGTACGTGTTGGTTATTTATAGTATTGGAAATCTTGTAATACTCTAGACTAACCGGTGTCTCGATTTTAGAACGTAATTTCCTGGAGGGACAGCCATCCCCGTAACTTTATCTACTTCTTGTGGCAGTTTCCAAAGAAAACCAACAGACAATAATAATAAATCTATTTTCTAGTATCAACCCAAGCCCAGAATCGATGCTAGCAACCACTTCTGACAAAGCTAGACCGCAACAACTGGCAACTTGAAGTAAAAGCACTATATGGACTTGTTATCATAAAAAACTCCTACATAGAGAAATTTCTACAAGAAATCGTACGGATTTTTAGTCAAAATAACTTTCATACACCACCACCTAGCAAACGTCTTCAAAAGATAACTTATTTAATAAAACAATCTGATCGTTTAATCTGATCGATCTACACAACCCAAAAAAGCACCCAAAAATAAATAAAACCCAAACTTAGATAAAATCAACCACCAACTCTGGCTAACATGGTTCCTTCTAGACGCGAATCTAGAATTTTATGAGAATATCTTAAAGGACTCAGATCTGCCTTATGAGTATTGACTTATGAGGCAGCACCTTAGCTTGCTTAACACTCAGGTGCTCACATCTAAAAGAACCACATTCTTCAAACTGGCAAACGTCGTCAGAAAAAAACCAAAGCAAAATTGAGTTTGACCTTTTTTTCTATTATTTATAGTACAACTACATTAGTGCATGCCACAATCCGTAAACTGTTGCAAACACAGGTTCTGCTAAAGGTGTAGCTTTAAAATTAACAAAATGGTTACGGATGTCAGACGGCGCTGACATCCATAACACATGCCCATTCCGCAATGCACTCGACCAAAATGCATAATTTTTTTTTTAGTAATTTGCAGTTAGTCCTGCAGCAACAACAGACGCAGTCACATTGTTGTTAAAAGCTGGATATTTGCCCTAACCAATGCTGATCTCTAACATCCAGCAAGCAATCTTAGACTTGTGACGGTCAGAATGTTTCTCAATAAAACCGCGTTTTAGTAACAAATGGTGCTTAACTAGAGGGCAGATTTTGAAACAATTGCAATTTATAACAATGTATATCTTGAAAAAAAAATACATCATGGTTCCTGGACGCAACAAAAAATAATAATAACAATAACAATAAAAAATAATAATAAGAATAATAAGAATAATAATAATAATAATAATAATAATAATAATAATAATAATAATAGCTCTCTGTATTTATTACATGAATAACAATTTTTTTTTTTAGATGGGTTTTTCTACCCCAAATAAGCACGACACTTACTATTTTTTAAATAGAGTTGCTTCCAAAACTCAAATTTTTAATAATATTTAAAGTATAGTTCCTCTGAAAACTGCTAATTGTGTAATTGTAAGAGTTTATGTTAAAAAATAGATCTATTTTTGCAGTATATTAGAGTTTTAGAACCTTTAAACCCAAATAAATAAAACAAATTTATATTTTTTTAGTTGATTTACTTCTAAAGACTGGATATCCGCCCTAATCAATGCTAATCTCTAACATCCAGCAAGCAATTCTAGACTTGTGACGGTCAAAATGTTTTTCAATAAAACCGCGTTTTAGTAACAAATGGTGCTTAACTAGAAGGCCGAATTTGAAGCAATTGCAATTTAAAACAATGTTATCTTAAAAAAAAAACATTATGGTTCCTAAACGCAACAAAAAATAGCGTTTACATACAATAATAATAATAATAATAATAATAACAACAATAAAAAAATAAAATAATAATAATAATAATAGCTCTCTGTATTTATTACATGAAAATGGCAAAGTTTATCCTAAGACTAGTTTTCCACTTAACCTTTTAAACGTAATTACAAAAATTTGGTGTTAAATTAATTTAATTTAATTTAATCACTAAGCAACTATCTCGAGTGAACCATTTGCGACTAGGCCAAGAACGAAGTTGGTGCTTCCAGTGTATTCATAAGTAGCAAACATAAAATCAAAAAATTAGTAGTCATGCTATTGGTTGGTTGCTATTGTCTGGAAATGATGTCGTCATATATGTTCCAGAAAAATATACTTAAAACGTAGCGAAGGTTGGCGTATAATAGCTTTTGAAAAACGATTTGTCGCAATAGCAATTTATGTCTTAGCTCTAAGTTGACTGTTTGATACCAGTCAGAGTGTAACGTTAGATGGCAGAACTGGCAATCAACTCACTAGAATTTTCTAAAGCAATTTAATTTATAGCACTGCCTTGTTTCCCATTGTTTGTCATTCTCAAATGAGCATGTGTATGGTAAGTAGCGCCGCTTGTCAACCGTAACAATTCCCTTTTATTTTCTCGACAAAAACAATGTCTTCTAAGGTTTAGCAGCCAAGGAGCATTATTCAACTGCAAACAACCGTCGAGACAACAACGCAAGGAACCACCGCAGCTCACCCAACTACGGAAATTCAGAAAAAAAACTGAAATTTTATTGCACAACCTTCAATGTTGTTAAGTTACGCAATTAATCATTACTCACTAACACATATTGATAATACAATTAAAAAAATTTCAGCAGCAAAGTCGTTGCCATGATGTACCGGTATCTGACGCTTAATGAGAATCTTATTAAAAACGGGCGCAGAAAATTACTATCACTACCAAAATTGATGCAAGAACTTATTGCTCTAGAGTACGCTCCACTCTCTGTCAAGCGTATGCAAAGAAATAAAAAATCCTTTTTTATGTTTTACGTTTAGTTGCCCTAAAATGCAACTAATCGAGAGATCTTGTCTTTTACAAAATTGTGTGAACTCACAGTTAGGGTGAAATACAAACGCAAATCAGGGAATATTGTTGTTATTCCCAACGCCAGCAAAGAGCAATTATATTCACAGACAACGGGAAGCTTGGCTTAAGCAAGCAAAGCTGATTTTAAAAAAATTCTTTCATCTTTAATACATCTTTTTGCTTAAAAAGGTAAAATCAGACTACTTGTCTGTCAGTTCAGACATAGTCATGGTACAAGTTCTCCATATGCATTTTTAACATTCTCATTAAGACAACTTTAGTAAAACAAGAAGATCTATGCATCAACCAATTGCAGATTTCTAGGAAAGTCAAATTTAAAAAAAAAATTCTTTCTCTTTTTTTTTTTCTCTTTTTTTTAATTAAAGTTATCTTAGCTTCCTGGTGGTTTCAAAGTCTGTCCCAGCAACATGTTGCTAACGTGATAACTTTATTTTAGTATTTATAAGGATTTTATTTTAGCAACGCCCGCACGCTTAATTTGACGTGCTTGCGTTGTTAGACGGTGTTGTCTTGTAGATGGTGCAAGGATGTCGTCTAGTGTACGCAATTTCACTTACATTTTTTATTTTTTTGTCAACTGTTTTCAAGCACGCTTTTCTAGACAATGCATCTGCCAGTAGTTGATGGACTAAGGGATGTGTTCTAATTTAAATAAAAATTCTTACAAAAGCAGCAACTACTTGGTAAACTTTGTATTTGAGTCCGTTAACTTCTTCAGCCATACCAGCGGTCTATTTTTTATTTTTAGTGCAAAGGGAGATCTTCCAGGTAAGCCCAATATTTCTTTACGGCCCAATATAAGGCTATACATTTCAGTTTGTTAGAGTGGAGTTTTTTTTCTGAAGCTCCGTGAGTTGAGCGCTTTTGTAAAAAACTACGTGTTTTGTTTTATCTTTTTCTTGGTATAACACGCCTAATCCTGTGTTGCAAGCATTGGTTTGTAATATAATCGGAAAGTCAGGTTGCGGCCGGGCAAGTTTCATTAGTTGGCTTAGTAAGTTTATTATTTGAAAAGCTTTGTTAGCGGCTTCCGTTTAACGCAACGGTTTTTTAGTCCTTGCAGGTCCGTAAGCGGTTCAGCAACTTTAAAAATATTATCTTGTACTTGCAATGCTATGTGCAGATTCTTAAAAAACTTTATAGCTAAAACTTGCACTTAATAATTTGCATTTGAGTTTGTAGAGTCTAACACCAATATATCATTAAGGTACACTTGTACAAACTAACCAAATATTTCGGCTAGCACTTGCAACGTTTTCTTATCTGAAGAGAGCGCAGGTTCAGTAATTGTTTTACCTCTAACGGTTTTGTGTTTAACTGCAACCAGTACACTGTAGTGCGTCGGTTTTGTCCAAAATGTAAACCAAAACAAAGATGGTAGACTTGACTACATCTAGGAAAAAATGTTATAAACAAAATTGATTTAATATTATCTATCGACAAAGCCATTATCACAAACACTAAACAAGTTCCATACCGGCAGCAATCATAAACTAGTAAGAGTGTCTTTAATCATAAATGCAAAGATTGAAAGAAACAAAATGATCAAAAAGACACCATACCCAACTATAAATTATTTGAGGCAAAACAAAGATAGATATGCAAGCAAAATGAAAACAGAACTAAACCAACTAAATCTCTTACAAATGAACAGCAAAAAGCTAAAGACAAATTAACAAAGGACATACAGACAATGAATAAGAAAATATGTGCCATAATTAAACTAAAACAAGACAAAATAATCAGTAAAACTCATAAATAAAAGAATTTACTTAAGTCGAATATTTGCATAATACCGGCAACTAAACAAACGCATCAAAAAAGAAATATAGAAAGACCACAAAAAATACAATGCCAAACTCATAAAAATATAAAGTTTTTAAAAGCGGACAGGTCTAAAGAAAAGTCAACTATCCATAAAGTTAAAAACTACAAAGGTAACATAATGCACGACAAACAAAAGATATCTGATATTATACGAGACATTTACAAATTGCTGTACAGTTCAGCAACAATAAATATTCAAAACCAGAACAACAAAACAGTAAAGCACGTTAACTCTGAAGAAATAGAGAAAGCACTTTGACAACTAAAACTCTTCCTAAATGCCGCAAATATACTGCTAAAAAGATGTCTTGTTGAAAGGAGCATCCCTACAAGTTGGCAAAACTCAAAACAAGTGATTCTGTTACATAAGAAAAGCAATAACGCAAATATCAAGAACGACATACCAATAAGTCTTTCATCACACCTATACAAGTTACTAACACAAATTATAACAAACCGCCTAACAAACAAGCTGGATTTCTATCAACCACTAGAGCAGGCTGGATTCCAAAAAGGTTATAGCACATCAGATCACATACATTAATAGAAAAATGCACAGAAAATAACAACCTAGCATTTATTGACTTTGAAAAAGCATTCAATTTAATAGAATTATGGGCAATATTTACAGCAATAAAAAATGCTAGAATATATTCAAGTTACTCAAACCTCCTTAAATACATTTACCAAAGTGTTACCTTCCAGGTAAAAACAGATATCAACACGTCCACAGACAAGATCAAAATAAATAGAGGGTTTGTCTAGAAGATACTGTATCACCCAAGCTATTCACTCTGGCACTGGAAGATGTTTTCAAAAACATAAAATGAAAAGGCAAAGACATAAACATAGATGGAAAGTAATTAAATCAATTAAAATTTGCAGACGATATAATTCTAATCAGCCAAGACCAAGAAAAACTAATAGGTATGCTTAAACTGAACCGCTAAATTTAGGTTCTAACAGTGTGCGCTTAAAAATAAATTTATCAAAGACCAATATTATGAGCCCTTATGCTACATGCTTTCAAATAGAAGGTAATAAAACAAGTGGATGATTATATTTATTTTGAAAATAACAAGATAGATCAGATAGAGCTGAGCAGCGTTTGACAGACTCGGACACATTCAAAAACATCGAGCTTTAAACGAAAGAAATAATATATGTGCGTATTACCTGTTACGACATATGGCCTCAATACTATGACGCTAACCGTGAAAAGTGCCAACAGACTACAAAGAAGTTTCAAAGTGAAAGACGTAATTTAGCAAATATCCAAACTGAAATGAAGCTGGTAGGTCACTTGGCGAGATACCGAAAAATGGACCCATAGACTTTTATAATGGAGACCAAGAAAAACCACCCGTGACAGAGAAAGACTACAAAATATTGACAACATGAAAGAGACCGCAGGAAGAAGATAGTACCAAGTCGCACAAGACCGACACCAATAGAATATTTTGAAGAAAGCCTAGGTCCTGCAATAAATAAACACAGGGTAAAGAAGAAAAAGAAGAAAAGTTGGCGTAAAATCTGTAGGCAACATGGTTTTTTGGGTACGTTTCTTAGAAACACCTATATTTTTGTAATTTTTTGCATCTACTTAAAAATTTTGGTACCTTCTTTTCCGTTGTTTAATAAATTAATAATTATAAATCTGCTTTTTTTGGGAGTGTCATTACTTCTATGGCCAGCATTGAAGCAAACTAACTAAAACCAGCTGCTTATATATGCGTGTACGCTTTTTGTAGAGCAATTTAAATATCTAACATATTTAAGAATTATATAATAACAAAAGTAAAATTCAATCAACAGTGCAAAACGGATAATTATGCATAAACTATTAAAGAATTTAGTTTGAAAATCATAATTATGATAATTTTGTGGCCGTCCTATAGTGGCATATAATGGTCTTCAATTGACAAATCCCATTATAAAAGAACAACATTTCAATTTATTATAATCAAATAGCTTTTTTGCGTTAGATTTTTATCAGTTTGTAATAAAATCCGGACAATGTGTCAACCTTGATAGTTATAGTGAATATAAAATCTAGCATCAAGACATATACAAGAATTGAAAAGGATTATTAATAATCCAGCCGGACCGGCTATATCAATTTAATATTATACAAATGTATACGTATAAATTTACGTTAAAATTGAATATTATATGTTAATGACATAAAACTACTGGTTCTAGCGAATGCACACAATCTTATCCTTAACAAATTAGCTATAATGAATCAGTCCCTGCTGGAGTCCATCCCATAAACTCGGCCTATACTACGGCGAGAGTATAAGTATGGCCCGTGCTCGGCACAAGCTACAGGTTAGCCCACGCAAACGGCTTATAAAAAATAACAACAAATCCACCGGAAATGCATTGTACTTTCATTTCAATAGTCAGCCACAATTATCTCTTATAAAACCGGTGCGTTTTTAATTTTGCGAATGATTAATATCGCGCCATTATATCCATACAGAAAAACCTACCGCTTAATTATTTTGATTGATTATAACTACATTCAGTTAACGATTAGCAAAAATAATTCGCATAATAACTGCTATTTCAAGTATAAAGTACATGTGTTCATGTTAATTTATCTAATATTACCAAATCTTCTTTATATATTAAGCGCATTTTAACGCCATATGGTTTTAATTTGAAAAATGATATAGGAGCATAAGTAATTTAAACTTTTGAATAAAATCCTTATCCAAATAGCTACATCAACGTCATTAACGGTAAAAGTGGTTTTATATTAGGTATATCATTAAAATAAAGGCCATCTATTATCCAGCGTCTTGTCAACCAATTGATTTTGAAGAATGGAAAGCTGCAGGCTCGTTCTCAACACTGAATCGAAATCTTATTATGCATTTATCGACGTTGTTCGTAAAATAATAATTACACGTTCATAAAAAATACTTTTGTTTCAAAAATAATTGTTAAATATAATTAGATTCTAGTTAAATATATTTGTTCTTAGTTATAACATCACTAAATTATTTTTTATGGGAAAGTATTAATATGAAAAGTAGCAATAATTAATTTGCGACTATATCAGCGATATTATTGAGAATTTTGCCATTTTATAGTATTACTTTTAATTAGTGGGTTACATAAATATAATTATTTTGTTTAGTATTCAATTAATTTCAATCAACATTCTCGGTTATTTAAATAATCAATTAAAATCAATTGCTTGTATAATTTATTGTTGTAATTCTGTATGGTACGATTTTGTAGTGATTATTTGAAAATAATTGTTTTAAAACGTAATTTGCTATGCAAACATAATAGCCGGATTTTAATTGTAATTATAATTTATGCAAAATATCCGACTTGTGTTATGTTATTTAATAGGAATCGGATAGTCAGTTAACATAGTTTACGTTTTTACCTGCACTAATTTTAATTAAATGTTATTTAATTTTGATAAACATTGAGATGAATATGCATGGATGTATAGTAGTGCAAGTGTTTACTATTATAATAGTGATTTAACGTGTATAAATCTCAAAGATTTACTTATTTCTTATTGTGTGTATATTTAACCATTTTTTGTTTTCTCATAAAGTATTTCTACCGGGCTTCTTCTTGCAGATTAAGTCAAACGCAATGTCAAATATAAGTATGTAATCTATTAATTGTGATTTCAATACACGTGTTGCACCTCTTTCTCTTTTGATACAATACTGCCAAACTTCACTTTAATGCTAACTTAACATCGATACATATCTTTACATTGCCAACTTAACATTGATACACATATTTGTTCTTACATATGCTAACAAACAAATACTTATTATTTCATTGTTCTCAAATCTCAATACATTCATAAGTAAATAACAATATTTATTTCAGAACTAAACCTAGGCGACATTTTTCAAACAAAATTCTATTAAGCGGCTTTGTGTATGAACACATTTAATTTCAATTATACCATTACTTATTTTTTCTTAAAGAAAATGATGTGTTATATCTACATGTTTCAAACATTTGCAATCTTCAGGATTTTTAGCCACCCAAATTGCAGCCTGATTATCTTCATAAATTCTCTTCTAATATGTTTTGAATCCAGCACACTTTACAAACAGTTTGGCTTATAGCCACTTGTTCCGCCTCCGTTAAAGATAATGCTAGTGTAGGTTGTTTTCTTGAAAAACGTACTTAGATGTTGACTTTCTATCATTTAAATATCTTCCTCAATCTGAGTTCACATATCCATGCAACATTTGCACTATTTTTACGTTTATACCCAATGTTTAGTTTTAGTTTTTCTTTAATGTATAGTAACATTTTTTTTTAACAACAACTTTGATGCTGGATTAATATATATATATATATATATATACTGATGCACATAAGTCAGGTCTCAAACCTAGTAGTATATTTGTACAGCATTAAGCATACATTAAACATCCGATGATCTGTTTACACATACTCCTTTATTCATTGTTTTTGTCAGTTTATTTTAAGAGTCGGTTTCCACTCTTCTATCTCAAACTTCTTTAACACTAAATAAAAGTAAAACATTTAATTTAAATTCGTTATTCTTATTTTTTAATTTTGAATTATGTTATTTTCTAAATAGTTTGATGCTAAGCCCAAATCTTTTATTTTGAAATTTATTAACAATGTTTCTTTTAAACATGTTATTTGGTTTTCATTGAATTCTAGATTTAATAAATCATCTAGAGATATAATTATACAAATAATTCAACTGACTCTTAGATCTTAAAAATCCTTCTTCCTTTATAAGCACATTGAATCTTTCATTCCAATTTTTTGGTGATTTTTTAGGCCATACATAAATTTATTTAATTTATATATTTTACTAAAGTTTAGTTTTATTTTTTCTAGTAATTTCATGTACACTTTTTCTAAAATATTTTCATATAGAAATGCACGTCTATCTGATAATCAAGCAGTTTCCACTAGTTACCAATGCTTAAGAGCATTCGAAAAGTAGTTAATTTTGTTACTTGTAAATATATTTTTGCAAAGTTAATGTGTCCTTTCTGTTAGAAACTTTTAGCAATTAGAAAAGCTTTGTACTGTATTTCTTAGTTTTTAACACTCATTTTACTTCCTATTACGTCTTAGTCTGTTACTTCTGTAAATGTATTTTCTTTTAAAACTTTCATTTTAGCATCTATAGCATTTTTTCCAACAGTTTTTATTTTACTTATTATAGCTTCTTAATATGTTATAAGTTTATCTTTATTTACAATGCCAATGAAGCTTATTTTATACTCATTTAATATATTTGCTTTTCTAATATTGTTACGATCCCTAAGTTCACGTCTATCATTTAACTCTTTTGATTGTACCTTAATTTTTTTTCAAGTTTATTTTCTAATTCTGTTTCTTGGACATCATCTTTTTCAAGTTTTCTTCAGTCAATTCTCCATCACTTGATGTATCTAAATTAAAGTTCATTATTTCAACTGTGTTTGTCTTTTCTACTTTTCTTTCACTTTCCAAAACAATAATGACATCTCAAGTACACTTAATTTTGTCTTTGGTATGATAATATATTTTAAATGTTTATGAACTTTGAGCATAACCCACAAATATTCCCTTTTTGTTTATTTATTCTATTTTTTTAACTATGGTTTTTATTTTTTTTTTCTACCTACCTTTTTATTTAGTGCATTTTTGACTTATTATCAGTTCTTAATATTTTCAGTATCGTCAATTTTATTCTTTGCAAGGTTTAAATAAATCAGTATGTTGTCTCTTAACTCAAATTTTTTTTTTTTTTAAATATACTGTCCTGTAGTATGAATAATCATTTTTTAATAGTAAAAAATATTGAAAATTTCTAATCAATTCTATTTTTATGAGGATCACATACACCCATGTACTATATTACACGTTTGCAGAGTTTTTGAACTACTTTTACTGAACTATGATGTTTTCCTTAAATGCATGCTTTACAAAGGAAATTCTTTTTTTTTGTAAATTGTATGTCATATTTTTTAAGAATATTTTTTATTTGTTTTAAATTTTGATATACAAGTCTTTTATGCCATATTTTTAAGTAAATCTTTTAACTGATGTTTATGACACTTTTATTTACTGATTTAAATATTATCTTGTATAACTCACCAAGTTGCCATTGGTCTGACTTTTCCAAAATTCGCATGTTGTATCATCTGATCTTTACTCATATCTTCTGTCTAGAGCTGTAGTAGCAGAAAACAGATTGAATTTTAATATGGCTCATATAACACATTATTTAGCTCAAATGGAATCTATTTTTTGTTGTTGAATACTTGTACTTTAAATCTAATTGTAGAGAAATCTTGTAATAATAAAAAATAATTTACCGTTTGTTATTCAGCTGCTGCAATGGCGCCTCTGCCAAAATTACTTATTAAAGAACACAAACTGTCTTCACCCTGTAGAAAAAGAAAAACTCAAATCAACAATAACAGTTCTTGTCCGTCAAGTGCAGGAGATGAGGCACACGACAAAAAATACTTAATCTCTAGTTTTACTACCATCAAGAGGCTTGTAGACATTACTGAATTAATGGACCTTTCTGTCAACGCACCAATTCAACGAGTAGATGTATATTGCAGACATAGAAAAAAAAATAAAAAATTAGTCTATTTTCCTAACCACAAACTAAACTTCCTTAGTTTGTGGTTAGGAAAGTAGACTAATTTTTCAATTTTTTTTTCTATGTCTGCAAGGTACATCTACTCAACGGCTGAGACTTTCCTTAGAAAGACAAACTTGACTCCATCCTCTATCACCAAGTGACTTCCTTATTTGGGTTCTTGACAATTAGTAGACTCCTCTTAAAACACATTACCAAAGTGTCGTTTCTTTTAAACTACCAGAGATAGATTGTATATAAAAAATGATTGCTTCACAAAACAAAAAGCCAATAAATCTGCGTTTGTGCCTGAATCGACAACAGTAAACAAATTGTTTGCCCATGCTCTCACACCATCAGCACCAGCACCAGCACCAAAAACGGCAAATGCAAAAATAGCCAATTTTTGAGCACAGATTACTCATTAAAAAAAAATTATGTACTACCATCAATTTCAAAAACAATAAATAATTTACCCGACGTATTTATTCCAGATAAAATGAGCGTATTTTTTAAACAGAACATTGACGTCGTGCTAGTGTGTGTATCAAACCACAAACCCAGACATGCGCTGAGAATACCAAACACGTTTAAGTAACTTAAGAACTTTGGAAGTAAACCGGAGACGTGCGACAATGATCTTTGCAAAACAATCATAGTTTGACACTTAAAACAAACGCAATTGTCGTAAACGTGCCTTGACTGGGCACGTTTAAGCTTGCATATGCTTACGTCAATCCAACTAACTTAATCAAAAAGATTAACTTTTCCTCTTCTTACCATAAATGCTAGAGACTTCAATTCCAAGTACACAGAGTACAACAGTGGTAAAATCAACGTAATTACAAGACTACAACGAGCAAATAGGCTAAACGTATTATGTCTAGTAAAACCCACACACTACAACTTGCTAGTTACCGAGGAGATGTCCTTGACGTAACAATACTCAAAGACGTCAATTTTTAAATCAAAATTAAGACAATCAATAACCTAAACTCCGACCACAACCTAGTACTACTAGAATTTTACGGAAGAAGATCAAACAAAGAGGTAGGATGATTTGTTACCTATTCTGATTGGTCTCTTTACTCAAGATACCAGGTAATCACCATAATTAAAAATGGGTTGCGGACATTAAAACTGTTATTAAATCTAATTCACAAAGCCACGAAAAATGTTAATATCAAGTTTATGTTAACAACTCTCTAGGATTATTTTGCGCACAAAAAACAACAAATCGTAAAAGAAATGCCGCCAAACATCAATGGCAAAGACATTGCAACTTCAAAGATTGCAAGAACGTATACGTTTTTTATAACAAAGTTATAACCATAAGGTTGCACAAACATTAATGTTAGCAAAAAAAATTAGAATCAACCATAGAAGATGAAAATCTAATGTGGCAGATCTCCAATGCTTTACGCAATAGACAACGTTTTATTTTAGTTATTTATAGCAAAAACGTTCTACAATACTCGATTTAAAAAAACTAAAGCATTTGTTGATTCTAATTTTTCTTCTTTATAGCAGAGGACATTGATCTGAAGTACGCCAGAAGAGTCTCAAATCAGAAAACCTCAGTGACTACACTTCTAATGTACTTTGCTATATACATTATAAACAACTTGGTCTATACGTGAATAGCCTCAATCAAGTCAATTTAATAATTATTTTTATAAAACATAATCATTTTTGTTTAAAAATTAATTTGTCAGTTATCAATTAATTAGTTTTATACATTAGTATTTCAAATACTTTTAAAACTGTTACTTTTAACAATTATTAGCATGTTTATCTCTCAATCATTTCTCTCACAAAATACCGCAATAATATTTTCGTAGGTGATTTTTAAGATTAATCAAAAAAATGAATAAGTTTTATGGTTTTATATTGTCTAATATGATATTCTGAGAAAGAAAATACCAATACTTATAATTCCAACTTTTATATGCTAGTCATAATTAATTTTCATCTTGTAAGCAAAAACAAATAATAAATAAAAAAAATAAGTAAAGTATTAAAAAACATGAAAGTAATTGAGTCCCATATATTGCTGTCAATCACAGTCATTCCAAGAGGCAACTAAGTAAGTCCAGTCACACTCTATTACGTGTCTGTCTCTCGTTCTTTCCTTTTAAACCAGGACCCGAGCTTGAGACATCTACACCACCACGGATAATTGATGAAGTTGATCTTTTACACGAAGATAAAATAATCCTGTTTTTTTAGTCCAGTTTGTGTGTGTGTGTGTGTGTGTGTGTCACCACTTAACGAAAAGGTCTGAATGGATTTCATTCCTGACAATTTACAGCAAATTTTATAGGATTTTTTTGGTACGCTGATGCTCTAAACGAATTTCAATCGACATAAATTATGTTTAAGTGTCTGTTCGAGAGACACGCGCTGTGTTCATTAAACGCGGATTCTTTTAACGTCCCTAATATATTTTTTAGAAATCCATTTATTTTTGATTCGAATTTCTTACGACAACATTTATATTGTTTAAATGGATTACTCTCACGCTACGGAAATGCATATACTTTTTATTTTACATACTTGATAGAACGGTTTAATTATGCTATAATTGTTATAAAATATTTATAATACAATCATTAGGTAGTAAATACTTTTAAGACAAAGTGTAATATATTTTATATTGTTATAATAATCTTAAATTACTTATGCTATAAGCAGAAATAGAACAGAATAAAAATAACATATAAATAAGGTTATAAAAATATTCTACTATGCTATTGTATGATGTTATTTATTTTATTTTAGCGACATGTTTCTGTAATATTAATACACAGAAAACATAAACATAAGATAAACATTGAAAGATGGTATATTTATATTATGTTTATGTTTTCTGTGTATTAATAATACAGAGCTAGAATATGACGTACTAAAATGTCAAAACATGTTGCAAACTTATATAACTAAATTAATACAGATCAAGTTTCACAATAATTATCTTAATATACGTGGATAAATAGCAAAGTTTATATTTATTTTACGTTTGAATGAATAATGCTAAACTATAATTAATTATGTCAGTTTCCTAGATATACAGTTCAGTGGATAAGAACTTGACGTTTAAGAATTGGAAAAATTATCTTACAAACAAAGTTATTGAAGTGTTCTTACTGAATTTATATATTATATATATTAATGGTTGCGACCTAAAAGGCACTTGAGTTACATATAATACTAAATAAGTGTCCACCTGCCTAATTGATTTATATTGTCTTACTGTCATCCACTGTTTATTTTTTTTTTAAATGACAGCATTTTGTATGTAAAGTTGATGTATACTTTTGAGAATATATACTAAACATCCTTCCACTTGACAACTTATCTGTAATCATAGAATTGCAAACATATCTTCAGGAATACTCATTATTCTCTTTATCTCTATTATTCTCTTGTCCTTTGTTTAAAGGATTTGTCAAATCTATGATATTTTCAAGTGTTATTCTTGTGTCTATTTCCTTTTCTAGTTTTAGCTTTTTTTCTAGAAACTATTTACTTCAAAATTGATACAGGAGCTGCCTTCACTATTTTCTTTGCAATATCAGAGGGTATGCTATCCTGGTGCCTTTATCTTTTTAAACTTTTTGTTGCTTTTTGAAATTCCTTAATGGCAAATAGAGCAGTTTCTTTTTCCTCTGTTATTCTTAACTATCTTACTGTAGCTCGCTTTGAAAAGAGCTGTTTAGCATTTTTTTATACGAAATGTTGGAAGACAAACTCAATACATAGTCAGAAGAGGCAAATAGAGAAGAAGAAAATGAAAGTGACAAGAAGAGTCTTTCTTTCTTACCTAACCTAACCTAACCTACTTAGTTTGGAAAAACTACAAAAAAACAAAGGAAGTCCAAAAAACTAACAAGAAAGATAACCAAATATTACAACAAATATCAACATTAAAACAATCAACAAAAAAGAAGATAAAATTGTAGAAAATATATAAAGACGAAATATACACATAATGGAAGTTAGAAAAACAAAGAAAAATGGAAACTGATAGAAATAGCTAAAAATCGGGTGAACTACTTAGAAAAACCAACGAAAAAAGAAGAAAAGAATCGTGCAAATTTACGTTCAGTCCAGTTCAGAGAATTAAAAAAAAAACTAAATGAATTCTATATAGAACTTTAAGAAACACTCAAAAAAAAAAAACACAAAGCACATACTAGTTAGTAAAAACTGGAACTCAAAAATAGAAAACGACGTAAAAAGGGCCCAATATAACATAAGAAAATACGGAGAAAACAATAATGGAATTAAAATGATAAACATTTTCATAATAATCGGATACACATTCTTTGAACAAAACATCTACTACACAAATGAAGATACAAAAAAGAATGCTAGAAGCCTAAAAGACTACATAACATATACTCAAGAGATGGCAAATAGTACTAAATTTGCCATTGGTAAAAATAAGTAAAAAACAAAACTAAGTACGGATCACAAATTAATACTAACAAAAACAAAGCTAACAAGTACAGAAACAAAATCTAGAAAAAAAACACAAAATGATAAAAATAGAAAGGTTAAAAAAAAAATGAACTAAAAATAACGAAAAAGTTAACAAAACTGAAACAAAAAGAAAACAAAACATTAAAACTAAAAATAAATAAAACTAAAAACACCACACTCAGCAAAAAAGATATAAAAAAAATATAACAAGCAACAACAAGAGCACAAAATAGTGGAACAACAAAGAAAAACACAAAATTAAACTTAAGGAAAAAGCATAGAAATAATACTTACAAAAAAGGAAAAGTAAAGACAAATAAGCATACCAAATAAGAAAAAATAAATCTAAAAGAACACAGCAAAATGCAAAAAAGAAAAGCTAAACAAAATCCAATAACTAAATAAAACAGATAATAAATTTTGGAAAGAAATTAAATCTCTTAAGATAAAAAAAAGAAGATACGAAGTATTAGAAACAAATACAAAACCATATAAACCAATACAGAAATGATAGTAAAAACATAAAAGAACACTACGGAGAAAAATTATCAGCAAAAAACAACGTGAACAGTAAAACAAAAACAAAGAAAAAAAATGAAAAACAAACACAAGACCAAGAACAAAAATACAAAAAAAACAAAATAGCAGACGCAATAAAAAAACTGAAAACAAAAAATGCGACGGGACCAGACGGAATTACGCCAGAACTAATTAAATTTTGAGGTAAAAAAATAACGGAATAGATAAAATATAAATGCAACATGGCATAGAATAAAACAAAAATCCCAAATGATTAGGAAACAAACGCGCTGGTGCTAATACACATAAAATGAAGCTTTACAAAATGCGACAATTATAAAGCAATATGTTGGTCACAAAAGTGTTTTGTAAAATCTTAGAAAAGAAACTAAGACAACAAATAGAACACATACTAAAAGAAAAACAAAATAGTTTTAAGAGCAAAAGACAAACTACAAATCACATAAGCGACTTGGAAAACCAAAAATAGAAAGGAATGCAAAACTATAGTGCTTTTATCGATCTGAAAACACCAGTTTAATGTATTTATTCCCAAACCAAATAAGTATAGAGCACTTTAACGCATTGAAATCTACAGCAAATAACTCTTTTGGCAAGCAGAATTTACGGCATCTAAATCAACATTTGAAATTGCACAGTCTATTCAACCCGGACTGCAAAAATTACTCTACTATAAAAACCGCTTTTAATGCCTAAGACATTGCTATATATCTTCAAAAATAAAACAAAATTTGCTTTTGCCTAACTGAACCCGAAATTCATTTATTAATTAAGTATTTAAATCTTTGCAGTCAAACTTATCAGAGCGACTCTAAATAACAACGATCACAATTGTCGCTTAATTGGCCATCAATAATACTAATTCTTTTTTTACTACCAAGTTACCTAAAGTTACCAGACCAGGTTACAAGCAACTTGAAACCCAAAGCAATATTTTCTAAGATTTCCGCAAAAAAAAAATCGCAATAAATTGTAAAGTTTATGTTAAGTAGAAAGGTTTTAGTTGATTTCCAAAATATTGTGGCAACAATTCAACAATCAGAAATGGTAGCATACTTTTAAACACATGATATGACTAGGAAATTATGATCATACGTAGATTTTCATCTACTTTTTCACACATGATAACATACGAACGTGGCCGCAATGAAACGGACAACATGATTAAAAAAAAAAACAAGACCACACAACTATAAAAAAAATTTAAGATTCTTTCAAAAGCAAACACATACAATGTCTATAAAGTACATTGCGGTATACACCTGACTATTACTACTAAAAAAAATTAAATTATAACAGACCACTGCCAACAAAAAAGTACATGCACACAATAAGTTGTAGTTAGCCCGATATGTAGAAATAGCTCTAATTTGAACAACTTGTAGTAATCATAATTTTCTTTTGTCTACATAATATAAATAAATCTGTTTTTACTTTAAAAACGTCTAATAATTTATTATTAATATAAAAATTATTTTAATTTACGAAATATTGACAGTGCTTTACAGTCAACAATTTGTATAATAATCAAGTTCTTTCTTCTAAATTACGTACTTCAACAAATATAAACAAATTATTTAAATGTAATTTTTTATTTTGTTACTTAATGAATAACTAACTTTTTCCTTCCAAACAAAAACATATGTTTCTTTCAACTATTGACCGATAGACGGTTAAATCTTTATGTTAACAGCTTAAAAGTAATCTTATGCCTTAAAAGTTTAGAGCGGTATTTATAGACTAATCTATGGGGTGGTCTCACTTAAATACGCGTACAGATAAAATTAGTTTTGTATAGCCATCTTCTGGCTAATACAAAAAAGTGATGAATCTCTACCTAATTTTTTTCAAAATCTTTGTTAACAGGTATGTGTTTTTTCTACACCTAAGTTTTTGCAAAAAAGAAAGATCTGCTTTCTTAATTTTTTTTCTGAATTTGTGGTAAATCAGTGCCGCTTTTAAGATGTGAATAAAAACGAAAGTGGTGGGTGCTTTTTAGTTTAATACTTTGTTGAACTAGAAGGTGTTTTGCGGTTAACTAAATTTTAATTAAAGGTGTTATTGCTCATTTCTGAACGGTTGGTGTATTCTTTATTTTTTGTTTAATTCTTTGGGCTCACTTTAATACATTAATACAAAAAATTGCACGTCAATGTTTTTCGAAACTGCAATTCAATCAAAATTAGCAGTTTGTTAGCCATATTGTGGTTGTTTGTGTCACACTTTGGCTCTTTGCTTTTAAAGTAGAGTGACTATAATTTTAAATATTTATTTTGACAAACTAAAAACAAATACTATGTTTTTTATTAAAGGAAAAAAGTTTACTAATTGGGCTAATAAAATCTAAAACACATATAGATTTAGCAGGTATGTTATTAATATGTTTACCAAATGTAAGATCGATGTCAAAAACAAAAACAAGTTGATGTTAGTTAATAAATCTTAGATCTGCTGATTAGAGATAAAAGATGAGCAAAATAACAATTTCACTAGCACATAGTATTCTCTAACACAAATTAACAAAGTTTTGTCAACCAAACGTCTACCAAAATAAGTGTAATAATCTTGCTGGACAAAAGATTTGGATAAAAAATCTTTTTTTATAGAAAGAGAAATGTTCTATTTTATATAAGAAGTCCAACTAACTAAACTTACTTTCTTTCTGCTTCCCCGCCTAGATGGTATCACTTTCGCAATCTTTTTCTAGTAAAGTTTTGTTAATGTTTTTTTTTCTAAGCTTTTCTTCTTTTTTTTGCGCATAATTTGACTTATCATTCCGTTTATGATTTCCTAGTTTTTTTTGTTTTCAAACACAACTTTTTTTCTTTTTGCCATCTAGTACATGTGAACAGCGTATGTTGTGCAGTGTAATCCTCTTTGCAGTACACGCATTTATCATCTGTTATTTTTTCTATTATTTTTGGGTAGTTTTGGAAACTGCTATGACCTGTAAGGCACTGCGCAAGGTAATATTTTATTTTCCCATAATCTATGTCTATCCACTTTTTTTATATTGGGTTTTATCTTGTGAGTCCATTGTCCCTTCATATCTTTTGCCCACATCTTCTGCCACTTGTTTAATGTTTTGTTTTTAATTTACTCATATTTTTGTTTTTCTTTTTCTCATGTGCTATTTTCTTCTATTTTCTTAGATAGCAAAGTAAAAGAAACCATGCGTGCAAATACCATTGTACTCATTGTTGAGATTGTTTGATATGCCCTACTAACTATGATGAGCCAATTTTTTTTTGCAAACTGTATAACACAATTAGCACGGCTAATAACGCCAAAGGCCTCTTCTTGCTTTTGCTGATTTCTCCTATCCTAGCCATCATTTTTTACCAGAAGCGGCTGCTTTTTTTGGCTTATCTACCAATTTTACGTTATCCTTCTATGTTAAATTTTTGTTTATTGCCACTCTTACGTACTTAATATTCTTTTTTGGGATATAGTGTTTTGCTTTAGTAATTAGCAATGTAAAATGGAAGCGTCAACAAATTGTACTATGTACCACTCAAGCAACGTTGATTCACTATTATGGACTATCTATTATTGTTAACAGAATAATAAAAAAAATATATAACAAGTTTCCTGCTTATTTTGCATAAAGTTGTGTTACTGAAAATAAAAACTTATGGAACAACAATAAATATTGAATGCTCTAACAGCTATTAAGAACAAAAATCAAATTGAAACATTTGACGACCAACTAAATACAGCTTTGAAATTAACAAGAAACTAATATAAGTCAAATCAATTTTAATGCCAAGGTAAGACAAATTACTGTTGAACCATGTGTAGAAAAACTTGGACAAGAAAAGTAAAAGACTAATGGAATTCTGACAAACCTTGTTTAAGATGCCTGAAAGGAGATTATATAATTGGAAATTGCCTGCAGATAGAAAGACAGAGCAGTTAAAAATCAAATATAAATTATATTCTCATAATTTATAGATATAAAACCTCAATAAAAAATGGAAACATGTACAATCAGCTATAATAAAGACGGGAAAAAATTCAAAATTAATAAAGAAAATATTTTAAAAAAGAAAGCTTACTAACTATCAAAAAATAAAATCTCAAATACATTGTACATAAAAAGAGATAGATACAAACTGAGTAGAATAGAATAACATCTTGGTTTCTGAATAGCTAAGATGATCCAACATCCGATAGGAGACGGTACGTTAATATAAAAAAATTGCTGAACAATATTGAAATACTTTTGCTAAAATATAAATCAAGTCAATTCAAGTTTATAGCATCAGCAAACAAGAAAATAAACAAAAATTTAATTTTATTCTAATATCATTTATGAACTATAAAAATAGTTTTCAATTCACATATTATAACTGCATAATTTTTATTATTTTTTACAGATTATACAATTTCTTAGAAGTTTCCTAAATATATATATATATAAAATTTTAAGTGTTTATCAAAATTTTATTTGTAAAAAACCTCTAAGCACTGTTTTTTTAATTGTTTTAAACTCATGTTTTGATTTAGAATAATTGACAATTTTCAAAATTTTAAATATTTAATAATATTATCAAAATTAATTTTCATAGTTTAAATATAGCATGCTCAGTGAATTAATACTTATACGTTTTTAATAACATAAACTTAAGAGACAAAAAACTTTTTCTGATTCACGCAATGTGGTATTAATTTTGTTAAAGTAAACACTTTGCAAAATTAATACATCCATGTAATGATGATAATAATAATATAAAAATAATAATAAAAATATACATATTAATGTAAGATGTCGTAAAGAATTATAACGACTGATATAAACCATATGAAATGACTTGCAAAGCCTATAATACCACTCTTAATAACTGTATAATTGGCAATAATTGGATTATTGGAAAGATTATAGAAAATATATATGGTGAAGGGGGCAATTCGTTCGTAGTTATATAAAATATGAAACCGGTTATCTCCTTTCAGATGGTAACTTTAAAGAATAATTTACATTTATAAAAAAAACAAACGCACTAGTAAGATGATAAAGTAAAATGCAGATCTGAACATATTTATAACCATGGTTCTTTATAAATACCCATTTTCTTTGCCATAAAAGACTTGGCTCGCGCGACAACATTTTAGGCGCCAGAGCTATCTTCATAATAAAAATCAAGGTAGATATCGTATATAAAGCTCTGCAAAAGCAGTTTATACATTTTAAACTACTTTTATTCAAGTAAACTTATTTATTTTTACCTATAATTAAGCATAATACAATGCGCTCATTACTTTTAGTTCTATGTTGGTGGTCCGAAATGGTTTTATCAGATAAAAACATTTTTTTAATATCGATAATGGCCTATAATTATTAAAAACGACCTTTTCCCATGCCTAATATAAAACAATGAGGGTGAATTTAATTTTTTTTATTTCTTTCACACACTTATATATTGTCTATTCTAAATCATACTTGAGGTCCATTGTCTGCAAACCTTTTCATCGGCTCCGAATTTAATAATAAATCTATTTATTATTTATCGATTACTTCTTAAACAACTGTTGCAAAAATTATAAAACATATAAAGACTTTTTTTAATAATGATATTAAACAATGAAAGCCTACACAACGAATGTAAAATAGTGTTGATTTATCTCAATCAAGATTTGATTCATTAGAATAATTGTTATGCTACCAAATAGTTTTGCATAATATTACTTTAATTACAATTTTAAGCATTTTAATGTTTACTTTTCTTTAACAAAGTTTAATCATATAATACAGTAATTAGTAATTAGATAGACAACTAAATTAATCAATTTACAAACATTAATTAATTAATTGCTTTGATGTGACCTCTTCAATCTCTATAGCAAGATTTTTAAAACTAATTTAAAATTAATAATTGAAAATCTCAAAATAATTTTACCAACTTATTATCATTTTAGGAAAAATGGGTTTTTATCGGGTTTGAATTTTGTAAGGTTTAACTCATCGTTTATTATAAGAATAAGGTATATTGTGCTTAGATTTGATACTAAATGTAATCTATGTATATCTACAAATAAGAGTGACAATGAAAACTTTTCATTCTCATCTACTTTATTAAGCTGACATATGGAGCCAAATTATAATATTGACAATACTGTACTTCAAAAATGACGTTGATTCTGATTATAGTCTGGTAATGTTATAAATAAAAAGTATACATTTTTAAAACTCAAAATAAACGTTTCAAAAAATATTAAACGTAAACATAATCTAAAAACAAAACACAGAAAAACTTGCAAATAGTTTAAATAATAATAATTGCAAAACCAATTCTGAAAGTTGCAGTAAAAATATTAGTGATGATAATAGATTGCAACCTAAATCAAAGAAGAGAAAGAAAAACAAATTATGGAAGCAAGAAGCACAAATATCGAACCAAAATAGTGGAAAAGCATATGGCAAGAATATTCCAACTTAAAAAGCTATTATTGCAAGTGTTGCAATAAATGTACACAGAAATAGTCAGAAAATGTTAAACTGAATATATAAAAAAAAAAAATAGTAAGACGCGTATCTTTTTAGGCTAATACCAATCTCTAAAACTTAAAAATCTACAAGAACTATTTGAGTGTATACTTCAAGTATATAAAGAATAGTACTGTTCTTGGAAACAAACAAGAGAACAAAACAGAAGCAGAGGCCTGACAAAGACTAATGTTTTATGACCTAATAGGAGATAGTCCTTGTAAGTAAAAATTGAATAAAACTAAACTATTTTATAATGTTAAAGTAATTTTTTTTATCTAATCAGAAATATACATAAGTTGTCAAAAAACAATAAAATACTTAGTTAAAAATATTAACCATTAAAAAAAATTAAAATGCACAAAAACAGAAAGACATATTATTAGTTTCATCATAATCTTTATCAAAAATGTTAATAATTGTATATTTGGTTTTAATCAAGTTATCATTCTTAAATCCTTAGTTGTTTCGCAATTTTTTGTTTATTTATTATAAAAAAAAAATTAAAAAATAAGCTTGTTTGACTTAAAAAAAAGATGTGTGCTGGTTACAATAACAAAGGTATTAGGTGCATGACTGAGGCTTTAATTTTTGGTTGGTGGATTGATATTGACATATATGAGGATGCACGGTTTAAGTTGTTTTCTATTTCTGTGTATCTTAGGTGTGGATTAATTAACGTTTTTATTAGGTACATCTGGTATATTAATGTTAAAAAATGTTAAAGTCATTGGTTTTAACTTTATTTAAAGTCTAGACAAAGGTTGTGCGTAATTGCAGACCTGAGTCAAAACTTGTTGCATTTTTGTGACCTTTGAACTGCAAGTGTTGTTTTGTGGCTAACCTTGCTATAAGTCACTTAGCATAACTAAAATCTTTGGTTAGAATTTCTTTGTTTTATATGGTTATTTCTTTAGTAGGTTTGCTTTAGAGTTTTACCAATAAGGGCCGAAATTACAATAGTGGTTTAACTCACACATACGTGGATTAATGCTAACTGTGGATTAAAATATCTGGATAACTAACTGGCGGAAATGGGCGATTAACGATTTAACTAGCAGTTTAAATAACCTTAAATTATGTGAGTTATTACTTATAAGAAATGGGTGTATTATATTAATAGTGATTACTGAAAACTTATTATTGTTTATAAGGAGTTATCCATATTTATTAATTTGCATTTTTGTTGTTGTTAGATATTCAATATATTTATTAAATAAAATTTTAATGTCAATTTTTTGACGCTTCAATTTATAGGTTAAGATTTTAAATACTTTGTTGACATAAAATATAGAGACAATTGTAATACGCGATCCCACTAACTAGCGATTTAAATTTTAACTAGCAGTTAGTAAACTTGCAGTTCAAACCACTATTGTAATATTGGGCCTAAGAGATAAATTTGTTGATCCGCACTTGCTAAGACTGCGCTTGCCACCTTCATGTAACTGTAAAACTGCTCCATGTTTTAATTAATGTAGTAAGTCACGTCAAGAGATGGCGGACTAATTTGTATTGTAGTCGAGCATCAGTGAACAGATTTTTTACTATTTGTATTGGCATTTAGGTGCGGTGAGAGTTAATGTAATTGAAGGACAATTTTTCAATAAATTTGCTTTTGTTCTTAATGTTTAGTAGTAGTATTGAGTAACAAGTCTTGTTAGGGAGGTTGTGTTAAAAGTACTCAAATAGCTTGAATTGTACTGTTTTGTTGTTGAAGTCTAATAATAGTATTTAGTGACAAATCTTGTTAGGGTAATTGTGATAACATTACCCATGTAACTCAATTGTACTTTCAGTCAAGTACTTTTGTTGTGACCGTTAATTGGTAGAATGTTGTTGTTTGTGAATGCTTTGTTAAGCGCACTTGAAAAGAAAATATAACATTAAAAAAAAAAATTAGGGTAAATGTGAATTGCTGTTAAAAATTGTTACAAAAGAATACAATGCAGGTTAACAGAGATGGAATTCTTGCCTATATGTCATTTGCAGTTACTATTATTAATGTTTTAGCTTTGGGTTCTGAGAGTTGACTAAAAATGTAGTAGATAATTAAATATTTATAAAAATAACACAAAAATATATTTTGTTTATATTGCTGCTATAACAATACCTACTTTTTTGTGGCCAATAGGACATTTTTAGCATAACCTAACTTTAAATAATAAATACTGCAATATAACGGATGGATGATTTAAATTAGGGTTCTTGTTCAACAAGCCAAGTTGTTTGTTGTTTAAAAATTAAAAGTTTCTCTTCTTTGCAAGCGTTACAAGACTCTATGTTAAAGGACAACTCCAAAAGATGAGGTACAAACAGATGGTTTGAATTAGGGTTTTCGCCTACCTACCTGAAAGTTTACTACTACTCTCTGCAACCGTTTAAAGTCACTATATAAAAGGATGTGATGATAATATCTAATCTCTTCATGACAAACATTTGGGCGGGCGGATGGGTCACTCCAAAACATGAGTACAAATAGATGCTTTAAACTGTAATTTATGTCTGTTAAGACCATACCAACCGCTACCTTGATTTGTAATATTTTAACAAAAACGGCAACTTTGGCTTCATTGATGCTTCTACAAATAATTTGATAATCGATTTATTTTTAACATTACATTTAGAAAGGATTAAACTATGATATTTTTTTTAATTATATTTGCAAATGCATTCAAAAATACAAAAAACGCATTTATTTCTATATTTAATGAGTTTTTCAGCTATTTCCTAACTATTATTTGACTAAATAACTTTGACATATCATAGTTTAATCCTTTCTAAATGTACTGGTAAAAAAATAAATTGATTATTAAATTATTTGTAGAAGCAGCGATAAAGCCAAAGTTGCCGTTTTTGTTAAAATACTATAAATCAAGGTAGCGGTCGGTATGCTTCTAAGTGTTAGTTATTAAAATATTGAAAGTTTTTTTTCTCTGCAAGTGTTAAAAGTCAAAGAAGATGATGGTGACACCTAATTCTTTAATGACGCACAAGGGCGGGTAGTTGGTTCACTCCAGAACATAAGTACGGGTAGTTTAAACCGGGGTACCCGCTCAATTGCCCAAGTGTTAAAAACTACTACGTTAGAGAAGGCGATGGTGATACTAATCTTCGGATAATCAACATTAGAATGAGTGGGAGGGTTACTTCAGAACGTTGTATAAAAGGATGGTTTAAACTAGGGTTTCTGTCCACCCACCCAAGCGTTTTGTCTAGTTACTATATAGGAAATGTGATGGTGATCTAATACCTTAACGACAAACACTTAAGCATGCGAGAAGGTTACTCTACAACATAAGTTAGGACGGATGGTTTGAAATGGAGTATCTACCTACCCGCCCAAGTATTAGTTGTTAAGAAATTTAAAATGTTTTTTTCTCTACCAGCGTCAAAAGTCTGTCAAAGAAGGACATGTTGACAATCTTCTAATAACGAACATTTGTGCGTACGGTTGGGTTACTACAGAACAGACAGTTGAAGTTGCTCAAGTTAGTTATTAAAAAAATAGTTTTTTTTTCTTTACAAGCATTAAAAGTCTCTATGTCAAAAGAGGTGATGGTGACAGCAAATTTCCAGAGAACAAACAGTTAGGTGGGAAGAAGGGACATTGCACAACATAAGTACGGACGGATTGTTTAAACTAGGATTCTCGCCCACCCGCCAAAAGGTTAGTTATCAAAAAATTTAAATTATTTTTTCTCACCAAGCGTTAAAAACTTCTATGTCAAAAAAGGTGATAATAATATCCAAAATGTTGATTGAAAAAACCACATTTATACCTATTAGCGGGTTATTGGCATATAATCAAACTATTACTAAACCTGTCAATATCTTGAATATTTTGGCCATGTTTATTTTAAAGCTTGCAACGATGATAGTTATGATGTAAATTTCTAATAGATATAAATTAACTCTGAGAAACATTTGTTTGTCTCTAATTAACACTCTGTTTAGTATTTGAAAATTTGACTTGACATTATCTAAATTGCTCAGTTGCAAGCGTTTAAGTTGCTTTGTCAAACTTTAACTACTAGCTTTCTTAAATTGACATGATCAGCAAAGTATTGTAAGTATAACTCGTAAATATTTGCAATCATAGTACCGGTAGTGAAATCTCGTTGTGTTAAGATAAAAAGCTTCCAATAAGCTATAAACCTATATCCTTGACGTATGTCATTAAGAATCAAATCAATAAACGTTTTTATTGGTTAGTAGATTAAAAAAGTTTAATAACTGATAGACAATATGTTTCATCATTTTTCATCTTTCTACATCTTGTTGCAGTATTCTTTGACATTACTAAAGCACATGACATAATATGAAGATAAAATGTGCTACTGACGTTTTATTTGTATTTGTATTTGCAAAAGTATATTGATTTCTCGGTGTCACATTTGACCGTGCTCTGACTTGGCGTCTTCACTTATTAAATCTGAAATCAAAATGTGTTATGACACTAAATTTGCTGAGGTCAATGAGTAAAAAGTTGTGAAAAACAAATTGAAAATCAACATAAAGCTGGACGCTGTGAGAAATTGCAGTATACTGTGGAAATTGGCTTTTCAACTTCCTGATTTCTTCCAATTGTCTTACTGTTGCAATCTTCCTTAGCATTTCAACGTCTCAAGTTAAATATTGGTTTAACAAAAACATTTTTTAATTTTATCAGTTGAATATTGAATTAAGTTTGCAAAAAATCAAATAAAGTACGTAAATGTCATTTGAATTTTTATCGATGACTCAAAAAGTTGCAATGATGTGAATTTCAGTTTACAGTTGACTTGCCAAGTGTTAGCAGTGTTTACTTTAAAACTGTATGTTATTTATTAGGTTTTTATCTACATCCAACTAAGTACAAGTATACGTTACATTATATGTACAAATTTGTTAAATGCATTAATAACAATAGATGATCAATAAAATAAATGTTACTGTTTACTTTGTCTGGATCCCTAGTCATGTTGGTATTAGTGGCAATAAAAATCTGAGAAGCTTGCTAAGTGGGCAATAACTAACGCCAAAATTTTGACAGAAAAGGCTTGTGGTCAGAATATTTTTAATTTTCTACAACAAATAAGTGGTTTTCTGTATAAAACAGTAAGTTACAATGTACCAAGTGTGTTATTACAGCGTAGAATTTGTCATGCATAGCAAAACGTAGAGAAGAGGTTATTCTCATGCGACTGGGTATAAGTCACTGCCGATGAACTTACAGGCATTTATTGGCATTTGAGAAGTTTCTATTTTGCTAAACTCAAATTATCACCCAGTTTGTCGATTGTCTTGGGCAATCAAATTGCTGATGTTAATCGTTTGCTCAAATTTCTTTAAAGGATTGGAATGGGTAAATAGAAATAAATATTTATATTTATTGTGTTTAATAAGAAAGTTTGTATATTGTAAAATCCAGCGGTATTTAAGACTTTATACCCTGACACTGTTTATTTTTTAATATGCCATTTTACAGCATTGTATAGGATTTTCCAATAAGAGGTTTCATTTTGATATTTAAAAAAGCGGGTATTTTTTAAGAGAAATCAATAAATGTTTATTTTATTGTAAAGAAAAATATATTCCATTGACATTTGAAATCGATATCAGTCAAATTGCCGCCACGGTTACGATTGCAGTACCAAATTCTTTTCATCAAATTTTCCATGACCAATTCGCACATTTGCAGCTGTATGTCCGCAATAGCTTCACAAATTTCATCTTTAAGATCTTGAATCAATTGTGGAGCTTTGACATAGACCTTATCTTTTACGTGGCCCTAAAGAAAAAAGTCTAAAGGTGTTTAATCACAAAATTTTGGTGGCCAATTGTGATCACCTCTTAGAGAAATAACACGGTCAGGAAACTTTTCTTGCAAAATTGCAATTGTTTCGTTGCTTGTGTGGCACGTAGCGCCGTCTTGTTGAAAATAAACGTTGTCCTCATCAATATCTTCCAATTCCGGCTATAAAAAATTATTAATCATAGCTCGGTAACGCCGTCTATTCACCGTAACAGTTGCACCAGCTTCATTTTTGAAAAAGTAGGGTCCAATCACACCGCCAGCCTATAAACCGTACCAAACAGTAACACGTTGAGGATGCAAAGGCTTTTCAACAATCATTCTTGGATTTTCTGAGCCCCAAATGCAACAATTCTGCTTATTAACGTAGCCTCCGAGGTAAAAATGGGCCTCATCACTGCATATGTTTTTTCGATAAAATTCCGGATCATTTTGATGCATTTGAAGGACCCAATCAGCAAAGATACGACATATATGGTGATAGACCGGCTTGAGTTCTTGTGTTAGCTAAATTTTAAAAACCTTACGACTTACTTTTTTATGCAAAATACTGTGTAATGATATTTGTGGAATGTCTAATTCCAAAGATCGACAAGGAATCAACAAACCTGTGTTTTCTTCAACACTACTGGCTACATCAGCAATATTTTCATGTGTTATTGAGCGATGCACACGGTTTCAATTCTTCACATCACAAACTTGTCCCAACAGCTAAAATTTTTCCATTAGGTTTACTATTGCCGGCCGAGAAGTTGCTTTACGACGACCAAAAAGTGCATTAGTTTTGCGAATTGTGACTGAAAAATTTTCACCATTTTTGTAGTGAATTTTAATAAATTCAATGCGTTCTTAAAGCATGTATCGTTCCATTTTTTACAATGACGTACTTTTACTTGTCAAATGTCAGACAGCTGTCCAAATAGCCTGCTATTCAAAATGAAACTTCTTATTCGAAAACCCTTTATAATAATCTAACTAGAAAAATAATTAGTAATTTCATTAAAAAATTAAATTTATGAAAAAATATTCTAAACTAAAAAACATCCATAGACGCGTTTCGAGGTTTACCTCTCATCAGTATGGCTTCTCTTCTTTATATATTTTATAATTAGTAATTTATTTGAACACATTTGCTATTAACTATAGATTAATATTTACTTATTTTAATCCATATTTAAAAACTTTATTAAACATATACCTACTCTATAACTTTATATTATGTATTTGTACAATTTAAAATTGCGAATTAGTTCCATACTGTATAATGCAATTACGTTTACGATTTTTTTAACTAAATTGGAAATGAAATGAAATGAAATGTAATCCTCAGCAATTGCTCTGAAATTTCAGTCGTCGACAATAAAACCCATCATCAATGAGGGATTTTCAATGCTTACTCGCATAAGTAGTCCAGTAATTGAAATAAAAATTAAAACAAAAAAACTTCGTTTAATCAATTAGACTTAAAAAAAATTGCTGAATATTTTATTCTACAAAATAGTTTAAAACTATTTGTAATTCAAACAAAACCAATTGCCTAATGTTGCTAACTCAAATGTGTTTTAATTTAATCGTTTATGTTGAATATCAGAAAAAAACATTTAAATAATAAATTTAAAAAAATTAAAAGTTTTTATTTAAAATTGTTATTTATGATTACTAAAAAAAATGTTTGTTGACGATGAATATGAAATATTTAACTATAGCAAGAGCACTGTCTTATTATCATATTAAAATTTAATACAAACCGTTATTGGTTTAAAAGTTTGATTAATAAATCACAGTACGCTGTTTTGAGCGGTTAAAAGTAATACCAGTGGGCACAATGGTTCAAATAAGATTCACGGCTTAAGATTATGATGTATGATCTTAGTTAAAACATTGCGGTAGCTGTTGAAAGAGTTGGCGTGGGTTTAATGTTCCACCTCGCTCCTTGCCGGGTTTTAAGCGAAACACCTAAGGGTTAGATAAGTTACTTCACAGCAAATGTACCGAAAATGATCAGATTAATTATGTCTTCTGATGGGTGTCAATTTACCGAAGAAAAAAATTAAATCTCATCGTTATATTTGATCTATATTCACGCATTCCTCGAGGCTTTACTTTCCCGTTTATATTGGTATTATAAGAATTAATGTCATAGTCAACGTTTATTCGATATTTAACGCACTCTCCATGTTTGTGTATGTCCAGACATATTTGGTATGGTAGATTTAAATTTATAATCAAATTATATTAATCTCTTCTATAGCTTAAACAAATTGTATTATTTCATCTTTAATAATATCCATACGCTTAACATAAATATCCATATTTTATAGTTTATACTACTCCTAATATGGTTCTCACCTATACGATTTCACAGGTATTTTTTATTAATAATTATTACATACTATTATATGATTTTATTTATTTATAGTCATTATTTGCTTTGGAAATACCTGTTGGCTATATACCGACACACTTTAAATATCAATAAACATTATTATTATTATTATTTAGAAACAAGATATTTATCAGTAGTATAAGTAATAACAATAAAATTATAATTTATTAAAAAAATATTTTATTTAATTTTTATTGGAAGATTAAAGAATTATTTTATGTTTTAAAATTTTAATGAATGTTGTTGAAATTACCTAATAATAATAAGAAATTTATTAGTGATATTATTATTCATACAATAAATTAGAATTAAAGTTAAAACTATCTAGCAATAAAAAAATAACAACAAATATGGATTTCAATAATATTAAAAAAAAACTGTTTTTATCCCTTTTTTATCGTCCTAAGGTTTGCGGGTGTTTATTGTCATCTCATGCTTGTTTGAGTTGTTATTTCTTTCTTGATATATTTATATTTTGTAAATATTTGTATGTGTTTTATTTAGCGCAAATACACCTTGCTACCGACGCGTCTTCTGCAAGTGGCTTAAAATGCGTTGATACAAAAAAACGTAACTTGAGTGTCCCGTTTTCAAGTTCGTGTATTCATTAATATGTGAAACTTACTGAAAAAGTTTTTTTAGGAGCACGAAGTTTTGCTGTGGTTGTTTTAGGTGTAGCATGTCTGTGTCTGCACTGCGGCATAGTTGTTTACTTCCTTCTAGAACAGGTTTGTCCGGATCAATCTGTAAAGTTTTTAACCAAAATTAAGGCCTTTTCTAAACAGACTTTTTTCCGCATTTCATCACGTTTAAGACTTTGCAAGTTGTACAAAATGTTTAAAAAAAAAACAAATTTATTAAATACAAACTCTATGAAAGGTGTTTATTTTTAGATTTGTAAACATTATTTGTAAATAGATAATGTATGTATATTTATTAAAAATATAATTAATTAAAATATAAGTAGCAGCATTTGGTCATTTGAAAATTGTTTTAGTTTTGCAATGACATAAACTGAGCGTTTTTTTAATCGCAATGCTTTGCCTTAGACTCGTTGACTACAAAAACTAACTCTGCTAAACTTTCCATATAAATTAAAAAAAAAAACACTATTATCAACATCTACCCCTAGTATATTGCTATCTTTGTCAAATGCAATACAGCACAACTTTGTAACTTTTTCATCCACAAATCCGCAACAAGACTACAGAACAACACCACAAACAAGTTTTTTAGACACGTAGTAGTCACAACTTACATTAATTTAGCAACCAAAATTCTTATCCGCAAAGATTTAAGGTATAAGAAATTACCGTACCTACTAGTTTTGTTCCAACATGATTTGTTAGTGTGCATAAATCCATAAAACACAATTACAAACTTTTATCAACAACCACTAACTTGGCAAGGCTGCCAGTGTACCAACTGCATTATTAATACTCAATGAAAAATATGCAGTTTGAGTCTAAAACCAACCCATGTATAGCCTAAAAATTACTACATTGATAGTGGCGTATTGCTAAAGTCAACTACATAGAGAAGCATATTATCAACGTCAACATACCAACACCAAATTTCTTCTTCTTAATACTTAACAAATGTTAGCTATTATGTTGGCAATTATTACTTTATTGACTGTTGTTCTAAATAACAACTTTATTGTTACTCTAAACTATTGTTAAAAGTTTTTTAGTCTCGTTTACTAATGATTTTTTTATGCATGATTATATGCACAATGTTATTTGTCACTAAGTTTATCATAAAATGTACAAAATATGCAAGTTTTTTTGTCTTTATTGTCTGCACTTGTATTAAATATGTTGCGTCCAGCTGATGTAGAGTATCTTTTAGTAGTACTACATCTTTTGTTTTTGAGGCTCTTTTCTGGTATCATCTATGCCGTAATTTTAAGAACCAAGAATTAGAAAGTACTTTCTTCATACAAAGAATGCAATCCTTGCTTGTTCAATGCGGCAGAGATTTCAGTTGAGTGATCACAGTTATTGCTCAAAGTGCAACCAAGGTATTTTATTTTCTTAGCATCTTTAAAAAGAACACCGTCGATTTGAATGTTATGGTTGCTTGTTGATTCTTTGCTTATGTATTTGCTTATGTCCAATGTTGTGCTGTAACTTCCGCTTATAAACTTTTTGCAATAAGCACTGTGTCATGAGCGTATTTCACACTATTTATTATAGTCTCATTTACGAATAAGTCTTTTCCCTTTAAGAGCTTCCGTAATTATTTACTCTGCATATTTGTTAAATATAAGTGAAAATGAAACGCACCCTTGTCTTACTTTTTTTTATTATATCAACTTTCTCGGTAAAACTGTTTCCTATTCTAACGTTTGTAATATTTCCAGCATTTTGTTGTAGTGTAGTTTGTAAAACACTTCTTCAAAGTTCATACAACACATGCATATATTTTTTTGCGTTTTTGTGTTACGACTTGTAGACTAAATAACGTTTATTTTGTTCTCAAGCATTTACTAGAAACGTGCCGTGCTTGTCACGCCGCTTGCGCGGACCTAGATTTGACATTCCCCAACCATTTGTACTAAACATGCGGAAAAAAGTTAAAAAAATGCCTCTGCCAACTTGTCATCCCAAACAAACTTAACAATTTTTTTACAGCCAAGAAAAAAGTATTACCGGATTACAGTTTGTGTTTGTTGTTATTATTATTATAATTCTCCAAGACATACCAAAATAACCTATCATTAATATATATCTGCGGCATTAAACTTTCCAGCAAAAATACAACCAATAACTTGTCACAGCAATAACTTTGTCAAAGGTTCAACCGTATAAACAAAAATGTCATCTCAAGTCTAAACTTTTCCGGAAAAATAAACATAAACTACATAAATAATTAATGATAATTCATTTATATTACGTTTATTATGCCAAAACAACGAAACAAATACCACAAGTATAAGACAAAGATATTTGTTAAGCCCGTTCTTATTCAACCTTATAATGAACAAAATAACAAGAAAACTACCAAAACAAAAAGAATACAAACTGACAAAAAAGTGCTTTTTTTGCCATTATTCTTAATTACCTCACTTAATAGACCGTTCAGATGAGCTGCAAAGACTTTTGCACCAGTTCAATAGAACAGCTAAATCATTTAACATGTTAATAAGTACAGAAAAGACTAAATGTATGACAATATCAAAAGAATGTCAGATGCAAGTTAGTGATAAAAATCAAAATAACAGAATGAGTTAAAAAAATCAACTATTTAGGCATAGAAATAAGAAGCGATGGTAACATAAATGAGAAAACTAAAGCACAGCGTCAAAAATATTAAGATGTCTCAAAGACCTAGTGTAGAGAAACAAACACCTAAAAACAGAGTCAAATTAAAACAAAGATTTACAAAACAGCAATACGGCTAATAATAACATATGCCACATAGACTAAAACAGACACAACAAATAGAAAGCTAATAATAAACACAAGCAAAATAAAAATCTTAAGAATGGTGCAACAAAACACCTTACACGATAGAAACAACAAAATACAAAAGATGTCTAATGTACAAGATGTGAACAACTTAATCAAAAACAGAAGGAAATATTGGAATAAACACATCAAGCGTATGGACAACAACAGAATAGTAAAACATATTACTTAAGGCAGACCAGAAAGAAATAGAAGAAAAAAAACAGGACTCCAAAGAGATGTAGGGAATGCTGGACATCAACATCAGAAGAAGTATAACACCAAGTTGAAATAAAACAGGCTTTTTTGTTGATTTGATTAAATCTTTTTTTCTTATTTGAAATTGATTACTTTGGAAGTAAGATAGTGAATAAAAGTCTAACGTATGCTAAATTTTATTTGCTAACGTTTTGATAATTTTGCTATCTTCATCAGAGCTAAAACACATAAACTTAATTACAAAATGATTCAATATTTAAAAGAAAACAAAAAACACAAATAAAATCAAAATTTTAAATTTAAATTAATAAAATTAAAAAAACATGCTAACAGCCTACCTAAGAATGACCAAAAAAAAAAAGATGTACAAAAAAAAAATTAATTACAACAACTACGTTGAATTAGCCTATAATAAACTACAATAACATTTTTTAAACTGTCATGTTGACAAATAATTTACTCCGCAAAAATTACAAGTTAATAGAGTGTTTTTAAGAAATAAAATAAGAAAAAAGAAGATTTTGAATAACATAGAACATTGAAACACTACTATGCTGCAGGTTCTGCAAGATTTTGGAAAATAAATGAATAAATTATAATGTAAAATTAGGGTTAAGTGGAAGAGAAGCAATTGTGCTGAACTTTGCTATTTTTATATATTGTTATTGTATTTAATATTTATATAAAATAACGATTCACGTGTATTAATACTAATACAAATTATTCTTCTTCACGTGCCATCTCTTTCTCGGAGGATAGCTATCATTGTTGCTATTCTGATCTTTGAAACAGCAGCTCGGAAAAGATCTTTAAAGGTGCAGCCAAACCAGGTTCCGCATCCAGGACATTCTGCGTCTTTCCACACTTCTTGCCTGCTGTTTTCTCCTGCATAATCAGCTGCAGTACATTATATTGCTTTTATACAGTATAATTGGAAATATGTAGCATCTTACTATTCTAAGACAAAGCTCCAGCGTTAGATCGAGATCACAGAAAAGATCTCTCATTTTGAGGAAGGCAGTTCTACCCATCTCGATTCTGGACTTGATTTCTACTGTCTGTTCGTTTGTATTTGTTATCCACGTACTTAGGTATTTGTACTTGGTTACCTTTTAAATATAAGTGTTATCAATAAAAAAAATTGCGTTAGGTGGTATACGTGTTTTTGAGATAATCATGTATTTTGTTTTCTTGAGGTTCATATTTAATCCATATTTTGAACTGACAGTTTTTGTGCGTTTACCATTCTTTGCAGGTCTACAATGTTGTCTGCTACTATCACCGTGTCATCAGCGTATTTAATGTTGTTAATTGGTAGCCCATTAACAACAAGCCCACATAGTTCTTCAGATAAGACTTCTTTGAATATAGCTTATGAGTATAGATTGAATAACAACGGTGACTGTATACAGCTTTGCCTCACTCCCCGTTCAATGTTTATGCTTTCTGTGGAATCATTGTCAACTCTCACCGTCGCTGTTTGGTTCCAGTACAGGTTATCAATTATTTGTATGTCCTCGGAGTCAATACGTTTGCTTCTTAAGAGTGTCACAAGTAGTTCATGGCATACTTTATCAAACGCCTTCTCGTAATCTATAAAACAGGCGTGTACCTCGACATTCATATTCATATTTTTGTAGTAGTACGTTAATGCCAAATAATGCTTCTTGTGTTTCTAAGCCATATCTGAATCCGAATTGAGTGTCGCTAATATCTTGCTTAAGTTTGGTGTCTTTTATGTATTATTTTCAGGAATGCTTTCAAAGTATGGCTCATAAGACTTATTTTTCTGTAGTCACTGCATTCTCAGGCAATTAACTTCTTCGGAATCGTGATAAATGTAGATTTAAGCCATTCCTTTTGGTATTACGCCTGTTCTATATATGGTATTGTATAGGTCAACGATTATTTTCATTTCCTCACCTTCTATTAGTTTTAATAATTTTATGGGCACTTCATCTGGGTCTACAGATTTCCCCCCTTTTACACTCTTTATTGTTTGCTCTATTTTGTGTTTTGTTAATTCAGGGCTAGGGCTATGCAGATGTTGTTGCGTTTTACTTTCAAGGCATCTCGTGTCATTGAATAGCTCTTCAATGTATTCTTTTGTTTTTATATTTGGTTCTTATTAGTTCCTGTTAGTTTTCTCTAATTTTCTTATGTAGATTGAAACTGTCGTATTGACTTTGCAGCTTTTCGATATCTTTGCTTTTTTCAGACATCCAGTTTTCTTTTGTTTTACAAATTTTTCTTTTGATTGTTCTGAAAACCTCTTTATATTTTATTTAGTTTCCTTTATTTCTTCGTCTTTTATTCATAAAGTCTAAAATTTCTTTTGTCATCCATTGTTGTTTCGGTATAACTTTGTCTGGTGTTAGCATATCTCTGTTTCCTTTCAGTAACGCTCTTTTGATGCTTTCCCATTTCTCAATGAGATTATCTGTATTTAAGTTTTTTAAGCCTTATTTTAACATTGGCTACGACTGAATTGTGGTCGGATGAAGCATCGGCTCCTGGTAGGTTTTGACTGAAGTGCTACTATTCCTATATCGTTTTCTAATTAGAATATAGTCTATTTGATTTCTAACTATTTTTTCTTTAGAATGAGCTGGAGACGTCTACGTATATAGACGTCTTGGTGGTAGTTTATAGTGCGTGTTTTTCACTACTAAATTTTCACTTTGACAGAATTCTATTAACCTATCTCCTCTATCGTTTCTCATGCCTAGTCCGTAGTTTCCGTCAAGGCCTTCTACCCGTCCTTCTTCTATTTTTGAATTGAAGTCTTCCATAACGATTGTGACGTCGTGCTTATTAGTGAACTTCAAAACGGTATCCACTTGTAGATAGAATTCTTCCATTTCATCATCTGGTTTATCACTAGTGGGTGCATACACTTTGATCAAATTTATCTTGCCAGTTGTGGATTGTATTTGCAACAACATTACTCGGTCTGAATATGGTTCAAAGCTTGTTACGGACTTTTGTACTTTCCTATCAACTATAATTGCGGTGCCGTATTTAGTTTTGCTGTCTGTGCTACCTGCATAGTACATTATTCCATTATCGGTTAAGTGTGTTCCCAAACCTGGTCATCGTAGGTCACTAATTCTCAATATATTTATACGCATTCTATGCATTTCATTTACTGTGTTATCAAGTTTTGCTGCTTCAAACATGCTTCTTATGTTCCAAGTTCCTATTTTCTTGTTTCTTGTTTGGTGTCAATTTTGTAACTTTGTTCAATACTGTTCTCTTTGGAGATCCGATAGGGAAACTTTTGGCTCCGGAATATTTTGTTTTGAACAATGCCATACTGATGATTTACTAGGAATACCCTTACGGGACTTTAATGCGGTAGTTTTCTGTTTCTTTTTGCATCTTTATGCCGTTGACCAGTTTGTCGGTTTATCCGCCTTTGGGAGTGATTTCTCACTCCCGGGGCATAAAGTTGCCCCACTCCTGCTAGCTCTTCCACCCGAAGCTGTTAGCTATCAAGAGGGATTACTTATACTGGTAGTTATTTGGTCGATACAGCCTCGTTGATTATGTAGCAGGGTGTACCACGTGCAGGTGAGGTTGTCATTTGGGTTGACGTATCAGTGTCAGTGTCATCACTCCTTGCACCCCTTATACAATTATTAACAACGTTTATTGGTAGTTGAGCTTTTACTTTACTTATAAAACTAAAAATTAACTTTGCACGCAGTCAGGTAGACTTTGCAGGTAGATTTCTTGTAATCTTAATTACTGGCAGTAAGTTATGGTAAAATTATATTATTAGAGTTTATCTATAAAATTATTTTTAAGCTTTAGACGACTAACAAAACTGGCGACATCCAGTCATCCAAATAATTGCACCAAGCGGGGTGCACAATGAATCAAGCAAGACAAAAAAAGCGGTTGGCTGCTGCAGAACTTAAAAACCACATTTTTAACAAAAAAAATAAAAATCAATCAAAAAAGCTGTACTAAAACACCTTTAAGTAATTGTCACCAACTAGTCCTATTTCTTAGGTAAAACCACTAAGACACAGGCAAAGTAATTTAGCTCCGCCCTAACTCAAAAGCTGATCACAACCATGTCCAACTCCACAAAAACACCTCCTACGTTTAGAGGGTAGTCACACAGAAAAGAAAACCTTAAGATCACATGTAATAATGACACATCTTTAGAAATCTCCGTATGCCATTGAGACGGCATTAAGTCGCTTGGAGAAGCAAAAACAAAAACTTTACCTAAAAGATAGAGAGTATTTTATATTAGGTATAAAAAAAACAGCTGAGTAAGCTACACGTTTGTCAAACCATTTATTAAAGTAGCCACCAAAGATGCAATGCAATAAGTGGAAAGCATGGAGGAAGAAGAGAAAGTTGACCTACCCCCAGTTTGAAAAAGAAAATCACCCAATCAAAATAAAGATAAAAACCTCCACCCGGACAAAACCAAAAAAGAAAAAACACCTTTTAAAAATTCTGCAAAAAGCTCCGGGTCACATTGTTGTAATTCAATTAACTATGCCGCAAAACTAAAAGTAATGCAGGATACAATATCTATAATCCAAAAAACATAAATATCGAATCCAAAGTTTGTGGCCTTAGCAAACTTAAATGGAAAGGGAATGTTTTTGCTAACGTATAGTAAACAGTAAGCTAATAATGTGCAATTACACATCTAAGCAAGTCACAGCTGTGAAGATCAGCTTAGCCACAAAACTAAAAACGGACATCATTATGATGTCCGTATATCCTTTCCAGGGTTCACTACTTCAAATTGCAGCTATGGAAAAGTTAGTACAGTACTAAATACTATCACCAATTTAACAAAAAATCCTAAAAGTAATAAAAATTTGTTGCAAAAACCAGGTTTGTAACCTCAAATAACTAAATTGGTTTTCTTAAAAAAATGGCCGGGATGGGCCGGAAAATGCTGTAAATAGAACATAACACCCTATTTTGTATTTAAAAAATCCTACAGTACTTACACATAAACAACAAAGCAAAGAGCAGATAAAGACAATATCCTTTAAATCTATACAGATGACTCAAAAATTTTACAAAGAGAGATTACTCTCAAGATCTACGGCTAACAGAGCAGCATAGAGCCCTTATATTAGCAGGTTGCACCAATAAGAATATTAAAAAAAAAACTCCAACACAATAGGAAAAAGATTAACCTTTAAGATGTGTAGATCTGAAGTCTAAACCGCACTACTACTAAAAAGCCGCAACGCTAAATTAAAAGCAAATACTTACAATACATTTAAAACCCTATTGTATAACAACCTAAGCAAAAGACAATAATTGTCCCAAACTCTAAAACGTTCGACTACTTTTTGCAAATATTCAGCAAAAACATGCAAGTCATAACAAGGATCCTGAAAAAGCACTAACAATTAAGATAACAAAAATATACAATAAACAACCAAAATGAACGACGCATTATGTACGTGTTCGGCGTTCTTCTACGAAAGATAGTACATGTTAAGGAATTGCTGGTTAGCATAAGAAAAACCGTTTCAAGCAATGTCCTTGCGTACATCAACCACATAGGTTGGGCGTATGCTGGGACGGAAGAGTAAGGTTTGTCACTGGAAGAGGTACAATATGCTTAAAAAAGCAGTAAAAATGGCTTACTCTTATTTAAATCCAGAATCAATATGTAAAAATAAGAATGACGCCAAAGTTGCTGTTTTTGTTATAATACTACAAATCAAGGTAGCGATGGCAATGGTCTTAAGAGCAGCAAGTTAGCCCTTTTATACATGTATAGACAATAAGTAAATAATTAATAAGTTTTAAAAAAATATGAAACGTATTTGATATAATAAAATTTTTATTAATGATAAAACAAATTACTATGTTTTGTGGTAGTTAAAACCTTAGCAATTTAAAATACTACAAATCAAGGTAGCGCAGCGATCGGAATGGTCATAAATGTAAGTTATTTATGTTTTTCTCTTTTAGTTTTAATATACCTGTATATCAATACTAAATAGATTAAATTATACAATACAAATATATATATATATATATATATATATATATATATATATATAGTTTTAATGTATTAATAAAAATATATAGATTTCCAACAAGTTTTACAAATAGCAACTAATTTATGTATTTTGTTCAATAGTATTATATTTCTTTGTTCTTTGTTATATTTTCTCAATCTTTAAACCTATATATTATTAACACGTCCGTATTATTTACATTTAGATTTATGTTATTGTTTAATTTTTAAATAGACATACAATATATTATGTATATTTATTATAGTGATTTTGTTATAATATTCATGTAATGGCAGGAAAATGTAACATCTGTTGATCACAGAGCCAATGTATATAAACTTGTTCTCTCCTCCAAGCGCAGCGTTTTCAAACAAATACCAAACACAAATATTAAACATATTTCTATAGGGACCAAGCCGATAAATTAAATGGCGATGTAATCTAACCAATATCTCTCTCATTTGAAGATGGTATAAAAGCAAATCTATATGTTCAGCATCCACTATACATCCAGGTATGTACTTACACATGGCACGCGTTTCCATTCATCTCTCTCAACTGGTAACGAACGCGGATGGCACGTCAGTCATTTTAACTGATGATGCGTGATGCTGTCAATCAATTACTTGAGTTTTTTTTGTATTCCTATCGGCGGATAAAAAAATATTACATGCTATTTATTACATCTTGAAGATGTGTTCATTGCTTGATTGATTGATTGGAATGGCTTATTTACAGTCTATTGATTACATTAAAATCGCGTTTTTAGACTTTTATTACAAAATTGATTTTTTTTTGTGTGTAGTGCTATATTTAAATAAGCATTTTCAGATCAGATACATAAGTTTTCGCATATAAAGCTGCGTCCACATCTATAAATATTTACACTAAATTTTAAATACGTAAATTGTTAATGTTTGTATTAAAAGTGTTACGAGTTATATTCGTAATTTTGTATATGTATTATTAAATTCTATATATTCACAGATTATTTTATGTAAACCTTGTTTTATATAATCCAGTAAAGAAACAATAACAGAAATATCAATTGATGCTAACCTAACAATTAAAAAACTCGATTGAGAAAACCCTATAGAGTTGCCCATAGACTTAAAAATTTCACAAACTTTTCTTTTTGTTCTCTTAACAGAGGAGAAGCTACCTTTAAGCAGGGGTTGGCAATGTGAAAGGGCCTACATTCTCAAGGGCCACCGACGTTTATTTAAAGACATGGGAGAATGTTCTACAATAAACTTAAAAGAAGATGACAAAACTGTACGTATTTAAACGCACGATAACATAGCAATCACAAAGATCTAGTCACGTTAACCGTTAGCAGTGAATTATTGACCACAACTATCTGTACGACTAAACTTAAACTACTCAGAACTTATTTCTGGTTTAACTTTGCTGAAGATCTGGTTTCAATTTGCAAGAGAATGTGGATAACTTTGCTAGAAACTCAAACTATAATTGGATGTGGTTATATCAGACGCTGCTCAACACGCATAATATTCCCATTCATTTCGAACAGTTTTGGTTTATTTGATGATAATTTTAGTAACTTTTATTAGTCTTAGGCTCAAAACTGTCAGTTTTGATACATTGCTGGTAACTTTTGTATATAAATTAGTTTTTTATTACAATATTAGTACTTTTGATGATTCTTGATTAAAGTTGTTATAAACAGTTGCATTACGTAAACTTTTTAACAGTTTCAATAAAAAATTTGATGATAAAAAACTTTTGGCAGTTATATAGTTACACAATATATACTAATCGGGTTGTTAAACCCATAATTTGTAGAACGTATAAACTCCCATAAACTCAAATACCCGCACCTAAAAATAAGAACAAACCAAGAACTAAGAGTGGTCAACCAATATCAAAACGATCCACAACAAAACAGATAGAGAAACACAAATTGAGAATCATAAAATAGGATGTTCTTGGAATATGTGATAAAAAAAAGTAAGGAAAAAGAACCACAACCTTCAAATTTGACCACACGATCTACCAAAACAACTGAGACTTACTAAGAAGTGAAATAATAGCCATCTTAATAAACAAGAACTGTGAAAACCTTATTCAAAATAAACCTAAAAGTAGAAAGAGAAAGTATATCACAATCAACTGCTATCAACTATAAACATTATTGAAAATAAGTTCAATAAAATAAACTTGAATATACAGATATTTTACAAACTATAAAAATAGACCAATTAGTGGAAAAAATTACGTCCAACATACAAGCAATCTATAAAAAATAGCATTACAACAGCAGAAAACAAAGAAACTTATAAAAGGAATACAGAAATAAGAAAAAAACTCATTCATTTATTTAAGAAAAAAATTACATAAAGGTACTAAAACCTAAGAAAAAAATTTAACTAGAAAGAAATTCACAAAGAGAACGCTTACTAAACAACCTACAAAAGAAACACTTATTCAGTATGAATTCATTTTTTTTAAAACCGGAACAAAGTTAAAAATAAAATTGATTTCATATTATCCAACAACAAAACTATTATTACAAACATTACCACACTAAGCAAGTTCCATACCGGCACCGATCACAGACTAGTAAGAGCTTTCTTAAGCATAAATACAAATATCGAAAGAAACAAAATGATCAAAAAGACATCATACCCAACTACAGATTATTTGAGGCAAAATATAGACAGATATGCAAACAAAATAAAAACAAAACTATACCAACCTAATCTCTTACAAATGAACAGCAAAAAACTAACTTTTATAAAAAGTTGTACACTTCAGCAACACCAAATAATCAAAACCATAACAATAAAACAGTAATGAAAGTTAACTCTAAAGAAATTTTAGAAATAGATATCTTCGAAATAGAAAAAGCACTTCGGCAATTAAAAAATGAAAAAAACTCTTGAAGAAGTTAGAATAACGTGCAAAATGCTAAAACTCAGAGAAAATGCGCTTTTAAATGCCGTAAGTATACTGCTAAATATATATTTTGTTGAAGGGAGCATCCCTACAAGTTGGCAGAACGCACAAGCAATTCTGTTACATAATAAAGCGACAACGCAAATATTATAAACTACAGACCAATAAGTTTTTCAATCATAACAAACCGTCTAACAAATAAGCTAGATTTCTATCAGCCACTAGAGTAGGCTAGATTCCAAAAAAGTTATGGTACATCAGATAGTCCATCCGTACATTAATAGAAAAATGTACAAAATATAACAATCCATTGCACCTAGCATTTATTGATTTTGAAAAAGCGTTTGATTCAATAGAATTATAAGCAATTAAAAATGCCAGAATAGATTTAAGATACATAAACCTCTTTAAATACATTTACCAAAATGCTACTTTCTAGGTTAAAATAGATGCAAACACTGCTACAGATAAAATCAAAATAAATAGAGGGGTCTGTCGAGGAGATACTATATCACCCTAGCTATTTACTTTAGCACTAGAAGATGTTTTTAAAAACATGAAATGGGAAAGCAATGGCATAAACATTGATAGAAAGTACCTAAACTACTTACTTACGTTTTGCAGACAACATAATTTTAATCAGCCAAGACCCAGAAGAACTAATAGGTGTGCTTG
Source organism: Tachinus rufipes (assembly GCA_963932245.1). Taxonomy (NCBI): domain Eukaryota; kingdom Metazoa; phylum Arthropoda; class Insecta; order Coleoptera; family Staphylinidae; genus Tachinus; species Tachinus rufipes. Next base: position 62,583,514 of record OZ010749.1, read on the forward strand.
AACAGCTAAATATAGATTCTAACAATGTGGACCTAAAAAATGAATCTATCAAAGAACAAAATCATGAGCGTACATAATAATAATAATACTACTACTAAACCAGTATTCAATACATGACAACATAAGACTGCATTTATCTTTTAATTCTGTCATTGTACTGCTTGACACTATTAAGTTGATATCGTCAGCGTAATTTATTATAGTATGAAAAGTGTTATTCAAATTAAGATTTGCTAAATCGTTAATATAAATAACAAATAGTGCTTTGGAAAATTATACTGATAATATAAGTGTTGTTGTTACTTAATGCCACTTTTTGTGTTCTATTTAAAAGATACAATTTTATTCACTGCCAATGCACAACCTCGTATTCCGTATTTATTTAACTTTTCAATTAAAACAATATGATTAAGACAATCCGTATGCTTTAGATAAGTCTAGGAATATACCCATTGCATAATCTATATTTTCAAAACTATCTGATATGCTTTGTGTAAAAGTAAACATTGCTGCATCTATAGATCTGTCATTCAAATACCCATGTTGATCTTTACTCCATAATTTATTTTTATCAAAAAAATTTATGATACGATTTGCCATTGCCATTTCTTTCAAATAAAAAACCCAGTAATAAAGCAAGTGGGTGATATTTATCTTGGTCATCAGGTAAAACTAGGCAAAACAAACAAACTGCTGAAATAACGCAACGAATCAGACACATACTCAAAAACACCAATATACCATGTAGCTTTAAACGGAAAGAATATGATATGTGCATATTACCTGTCGCGACAGATGGTTTTGAAACTATGGCGCTAACTGTAAAAAGTGCCAACAGACTGCGAGTCTGTCAACACGCGATAGAGAGAAGGAGGAACAAGAATATCCAAAGAAGTTCCGGAGTAAAGGATGTAATTGTGAGGAATATCCAAATTGAAGTAGAGCTGAGTAGGTTACGTAGCAAGAGCAGACACCCAGAACTAGACTCACAGACTTTTACAATAGAGACCAAGAAAAACCACCCGTGACAGAGAAAGACCACAGAAAATGTGGATTGACGACATATAGGAGACCGCAGAAAGGAGATGGTACCAAGTCGCACAAAACCGACACCGATGGAATGTTTTGAAGGAGGCCTACGTCCAACAGTGGATAAACATAAGCTAACAAAGAAGAAGAAGATTAAAACCCAAAATGTTACTGGTTAAAACCAGAATAACAACACAAAATATGATAGAGAAAAAAACATAGACAGAAGTAAAACCGTTACAAAAATAGAAAAATTTTACAAAAATATGTACTCCTCGACAATCCCAAATCACAATCAAAAACAAAGACGGGTAATAAATGTTGGTTTCAAAAAATACTTACGCCAAAGCAAACTGAAAACAGCGCTAATACAAATAAAAAAATCAAGTCACAAATACTAAAAAACTGAAGAAGAGAACTATTGGATGCGGTACAGATACTATTTAACAAATGTATTGAACAAGAGAAAACTCTCCAACAATGGCAAAATAGCAAACTTATACTGCTGTTTCAGAAGGGTGACAACAAAAACTTTGAAAACTACTGCTCCATCAGCTTGCAGTAAAACTTATACAAACTAACTATCTAACAGGTCAATTTGACAAATATCAACTAATAGAATATCGATATCTAAACATTTTTTATCCTAATAAAAAAAGCGACAAGTACAATCTTATTTTCTACATAGCTTTGATCGACTATAAAAAGCATTTAACTTGCTATAAAAGTAAGCAATTTAAAAACCATTAAAGAAGGCCAGAATGTCAATAAAGTTAGAAGAAAACCAAAACACAAAATACGATTGACAGAAGAGTGAGACATTTTCAAAAATTGACTGTGAGAAAAAATAAACTAAAATTCATCACTTACACTTACACTACCTACGTTTTGCAGATGCCGTGGTACTAATCAATAAAAACCCAAACAAACTAAAAATTATTATTAAATAACTAATCCAAGCTTTCTAAAAAGTAGAATTTAAAATGAGCACCAACAAAAGTTTAGAAAACCTTATGTTAAATATCGATTTGAAACAAATAATTAGAGTAAATGAATACATATACGAGGTAACCGCCATATAGTCCCGGCGTTATCAAGAAATCATGCACTTATAAAAAAATATTTTATTATTCTTTAATACATTGGCAATCAAAAAATAAAGGTCACTTTAAAATTATGACTTATTTTTGGAATTTCTTGTTCCAACTTTATGTTTGCAAATTGTAATCCAGAATAGTTTAATAATTTATTTCCTGCCAAATGTTATCTATCTGTCAGTCACCGTGTTACAGACTTTTATGAAACAGCATCCATTTTGCTCTAATAGAAAACCTACATATTGTTGTAGTTTTTTTACTTAGTGTTGATTTTTCTTTGCAAAATTAGCCATTCACACAGTGTACTGTAGGTCATGATGCCTTTAGAACTTATTGTTGTGGCAAGAATTATAGCGTCGATTGAAGTTGGGCAAAGAAAACGCGAAACTGAAAAGGTTGTTGGTAAAAGTCTTTGTGCTGTACCAAAGGTGTATCAGCGTTACTTGGATACTGGCCTGCTAACCAGAAGATTAGGATCCAGGCAAAAAAAATCACCACAAACAAAAATGACTGTTTTTTGATGTCCACAAGTTTGCAAAATAGAACAGCTTCTGCAGTTTATCTACAAAATCAACTCTATAAAATTAGGGATGTAAATGTTAGTAAATAGACCGTTAGGAAAAAATTTTGGGCTGCTGGATTGTCTCGTAGAAAGATGGTTACAGCTCCACTTTCACAACGCCTACATCGTTTTGCAAGATTGGCTTTTGCCGGAAATCACTGGGCATTGAATAATGAAAACTGAAAGAGGGTACGGTTTTCAAATGAATTGCGCTTTTGCCTTAATGAAAGTGTGGAGAATACGCATAGAAAGATACGTTTCAATTTGTATTGATAAGCAACTTCTATTTGGCGGTGCCTCGGTTATGGTTTGGGCAAAAATTTCTACCAAAGCTCGCACATAGTTTGTCTTTATAGAAAATGGCTCCCTGACAGCTTGCAGATACTTTATGAAAATTTTCAAATATGTTATGCTTTTAATGACAACTATGGGCAAGCGCAACATTTTCTTGCAAGATAATGCTAGACCTCACGTAGCTATAGTTGTCAGAAATTATCTGAATGAAGTGAAAATTTTGCGGTTCAACTGGTCAGCTTTCAGCTCGGACATAAATCCCATAGAACATGTCTGGAATGAGTTGAGACGACGTATCCGAAAGCTTACATTTGTCTAAGAACTGCTTAGGAGCAGGAATGGAATAATATCGAATAAATGTGATTCTTATTTTTTTTTTTTTATTGTTATTTACTATAATATATTTACATATTTATAGTTTATAGTTTATATTTCATTTTGTTTTCTCTCCACTTGCTGCTCTATACCGTCTCCATATAGATGGCTGCAGATCTTCGTATTCGGGGCACCATTTTATGTTTCAATTCTTCTTATTTGTTATTTATGTTGTTTGTATTATCTACTTTCTTTATTTCTTTGTTTTGATCTTTTTAATATATAATGTTCTTTTATTTTTATTTTGAATTCATTATAGCTCTTTATTTTCTTAATACTTTGAGGCAGTTGATTGTACCTGACTAGTCCATTGCCTAGTATTGTTTGTTTTGCCTTTCCTGTCCTTGCTGTGTGTACGTGTATATTGCTTCTTCTTCTTCTAGTGTTATGTCCGTGAATTTCTTTGTTGGTTTTTATTTGGAGGTTGGTTTTAATTTCTTTATTTTAAATTTTGTATATTAGTTTGCATTTTTCTATTTGTATTTTTTATTTATCTTTGTTTCGTTAATTATTTTGTATACTTCTTCTGTTGATGTTAGTTTTGGTAGTTTGTGTATTATTTTTAGAATTTTGTTCTGTTGTTTTTGTATTTTTTGTATGTTTGTTTTTGATGTTTCTCCCCATATGTTTATTAAATAATTAATTTTTGCTAAAAATAGTGAATGGTAGATACTTAATACAGTTTCTTTTGCAATGCATTCCTTAGCTCTATACACAGCTCCTATTGTTGCTACGCTTTCTTTTAATAATTTGTTAATATATGGATCCCAGGTGAGTTTCTCAGTTAATATTATTCCTAAGTATTTTGTCTGTTTTGTTCTAGTAATTGGTATGTTATTTATTTCAATTTTTATGTTAATATCTTTTGTGTTTTTTTGTCTTATTACCATATAAGTTGATTTTTCTGCATTTATTGTTTGTATGTTTTTGTCGTACTATTTAGTTAGTTTCTTAATGTCTGCCTTTATGTTTCTTTATTTAATTTAAAGTGTTCTTTGTCGACTTCAAGCAGTCATTAATGCAAGAAGTGGTAATACTCGTTAATAGTGAAGTTTTTTTTCATATTTTTTGTTTTATATTAGTTCTTGGGACAAAAATTCGAACTTTGTCTGAACTGTAAATTTCTAATATTTTTAAAATGCGTCTGGGCAGCAATTGGTGATTAAAAACATTTAAAAAATGCTCAAAAGTATAAAAAACATCGCAAAAAGTTCAAAAAATCACACAAATGAATGTAGTCAATCACATCAGACTAAAAATGAGAAAAGTGTGGCATTGAAACCTCTGTGGTATGACAAAGAACCCATATCAAACTATGACAAACAAGAGAAGTAGAAAAGTATTTGACAGTCAAATCACATAAATATGCGCAAAACTTAACTGCAATTTAGTTCTTGTAATAGATGCAAATCTCTGGTTTATAATAATATGCTAACATTTTTTTCTTGAATTACTATTGCAATTTAAACATTCTTCCAGAAGCCTACGATTTGTTTAATGAGACTTTATAAACTTTATTTTTAGCATGTAATATACTCACAGACTGCCGACTAATACAATAATTTTGAGCATTCATCTCTCATATTTATTCTTAATCCTCAACTGCTACAACTTATCAAAATAGAAGCACACATGACACAAACCAATCCATATGGTTAATGAAGATTCAACAGTTTTGTTTCAATTTCATAAATATATATTTTTTCAATATTATTTAAATTTGCATTATCTGCGGATGAATGTTATAGTCAATGAGACGTATGGTAATACACACATGTTATTAGCGTGTATATTATCATACATGCATATTTATGATAAATAAACTCATTATTATTATATAAAAGAAAGATCGAGGTGTTGCCCATAGGTGGGAATTATTATTAGCGTCGAGCCGTGATTCTCCGTCGAGAAAATCATAAACGCGAGAACGAGGGGTTTCAGTTAAGTTGTGTTGTATGTTTTAATTACAGTCATGCATACAAATATATGCAAAGTTATCACGTTATAATCACCACTTGCTCACTTGACAATTACCGGCCGGTATAAAAATGCGCGCTTATAAAATAAATATTTCAACATGCATATTTAAATGGAAATTTCTTATCCAGTTATAAGGAAGGCTGGGACAGAGAAGAAGAAAAAATGAGCATAATAAATGTATACCTTAAAAGGTCTGATATCATAAGACATAGATAGTGCAGAACAGGTTATACAATATTGGGCAGTAATTAATTAATCCTGTGGACTAGCGATGTGTCGTGCATCTCTGGCAGGCGATTACATCAAACCAGTCCAGTAGAAGATGCGATCTTTGATAAATGTCCGAGATAACTGATCACCTCGCTGTGAGTTCGACCTTTTTGGTATTTAATTAAGGCAATTAAGTGTCTCATATACAACTACCCTCGAGATAATATCGTAGATGTCGATAAGCGACGGCTCAGGTGTGTGTGTGCTGCGCGATGCTGAATTATGTCACAAAATACTTTTCACCGAACTTGTAATTAGGTGGGATCATGATGTGTTTGTATGTGCTATAGCTATGATCCTTATCTGCGATGACAGACAAAACGTTGCGTGATCTTTGCTTTATTATTTTTAAGCCAGAAGCGTAGTTTCATTGAGAACAATATTTTTACAACCATTTCCCAATTAAAAAAGAAGAATGTACATCAAGATTAATAAGATAGATCTAATAATGGATGAAGAATGATGCTTCTGCTGGCTAACATATGCACATTAAACTTAACCAGAGGGGTAACAACATTATACGCTATAAATATTATTTATTGTATCCACGTAATAAATTTAACCACTGAATTTTTGGAGAATAAATAAAACATCGATATTCATAGGGTGAAATTTCAGATTAATTTTTCTATTTATATCAAAGGTACAGGCGGGTCGCCTGGCTCATACAATAGTGTCCCGTCGATTGTAAGTTTACTGGAGCAGCAGGAAGTAAAAGCAGGCGTATTTAATCTTTCCGTCGAGTGATTGATGGCTTATGCATCGCTTACAACAGTACTTGGCCACGGTACGCAGATATGAACTGAAAATAGACTACTTTGTCAACATGTTCTCTTACATGCTGTGTGAATATACCCATTTATCTTAATTCGCGGCGCGTATTTTAGTTGTAGGATAAACTGGACGGCGCGCGATCATAAAGAAGGAGATATCGTTCATGCAGGGGGGATAACTCAGGAGATTGGATTGTGAGTGATGGCACAACTTCATAGCTAATTGCTGTGGCAAGCCTTGTCCGCACAAGAAATATGACTCGGCCAATAGTAATGATCCTTTGAGCTTTTGATATCGTACCGAAAAATATATGTTTTGTATTAATGGAAATTTTATTAAAAAATAATGCATTTGGTATTCGAATAATATAATGTTATAATAAACTATTATATTTGTTTCTTAAATAAATAATGTAGTAAATTGCTATTGCCACCACATTAGGAAAACCAGGGTGATCAGATTTTTACAAGAAAAAAGAGTATAAGATGTTTTTAACTATTCTACTCTTAAATCCTCAACTCTTCTATTTTAAATTAGAAAAACCTGCACTCCAACAACTGGCTAACTAAGTTGGCGTTTATGGCTCAAAAAGTTGTGTACTTAAAAAAAAAACGACAGATCTATCTAACAAAATAGATTTTTGTGAAATTTTTAATTTTAACATTTTTGACATTTGTAAATTTAAGTCGTCAATTTCCGTCAATTTCAACTGTTACAAATACTTTATTTAAAATGTTATATGTCAAAATGATATTATTTATTAAACTAATACGTCTAAAATTACAAAATCTTACATAGCAACTGTCAAAATATAACCAATAAAAGATGACCCACAGTAAAAAAATACTTAATCTAAGATGTGAATGTGAATTTTGCACTTTTAAACAATTTTTTGCCGAGTTTTTGTTTTTCTTTTTTTAAATATTTTAATGACAAAATTTTGACATTTTTGAACAGTTTATGGTGATATTTGGTACTTTCTGACAATATTTTTATACTTTTTTCTAACAATATTTTTATACTTTATAGCTGGATTTTGCAACTTTACTTTTTTTTAATAAATTTTGCACTTTAAACAGTTATGGCTAAATTTTGCTAAGTCATTTCATAATTAGAATTTTGCACTGTTAAACCGTTTATGACCAGATTTTGGTGTTTCCTGACAATACTTTGACACTTTGTGGTCGGATTTTGCAATTTTTTAGTTTTTATAAATAGAATTTTGCACGTTTTAACAGTTTTTGACCGGAATTTGCTGTTTTGTCATTTTAAATATAGAATCTTGCACTTTTTAAATAGTGCATGACTGGATTTTGATAATTCATATCTGAAATTTGCAGATTTGATATTTCATGAGTAGAATTTTGCACTTTACAACCCTTGATGGTAAAATTTTAATGTTTTCTGACAATATTTTGATCGGATTAATAGTTTTTACTTTGTTTGAAATGAACATTTTACTTTTTAACAACTTATAGCCGGATATTTTATAAGTAGAATTTTGACTTTTCAATCTTTAAAGAATTTTAGTATTTTATGACAATATTTTGATATTTCAAACAAAATTTTTAAAATTATGTTTGTGTTTTACCAGTTTTAATTTGATTACTATTGTGTTGGCCGGACGTAATTACTTTATGGACGGATTTTAACTTTCTTGCGTCGAATTTTGTATTTTATGACTAGATCTTTAAAAGAATGACCAAATTTTGCTAAATTTAAGCAGATTTTTAATGTTTTTGCCGTATTTCAATACTTTATGACAGGCTTTTAGTTTTTTTAGGCAAAAAATTGTATTTTATGGCTAGACTTTTAAATTATATTTCCATATTTTGCCAATATAAAGCAGATTATTATAGTTTATGGCCGGATTCAATTACTTAATGTCTAAAATTTATTTTTCTTAAGCCAAATTATGTCTTTAACGGCCGAATTTTTGAGATTGTATTAAAACTTTACCAATCAAATAGATACGTTTAATTCTTTTTTGTAAAATTTTGTATTTTATAAGCGGATTTCAATTGTTTTAAGATTATGTCTTTAATATAAATAACAAATTAAAGACTGCAGCTAGAAATTTTTTTATTTTTAACTACCATGCAATTTATAAACTAAGAGAAAACACTAAGGGAGAGGGGATATTGGTCTATATAAACAAAAAGATGGACTTCTCAAAACTCATTTTAGATACACAGAATCCTTGTTTTTTAATATTTCTGAAAATAATATACCTTTAAGGCACATCCTTGTTCTGTACAACCTCCCAATTTTTTTTAATAAAGAAATTAGCAGATTTAGAAACTTACATCATAATAAACCATTCTTCATAATAGGCGATACTAACGTTGACCTTCTCACAACAGTCCCACATGTCACGGAATATAAAAGCATCTTGTCCAAAAATTCATTTTTAGAATTAACAGTTTTACTAGAGAAGAAATTCGACTCAACCAACTCAAACAATCTTGCATTGATCATATATATTTTAGAATCACTACGTTATTGCAGGTTACTATAAATTGGTTTAAGAAAAAATAAACACAACTCACAACTTGCTAGTCACAAAAATAAACTATGATCAACTAAAAGAAAAAGTTAGAGAAGACATGAGCAAAGTATAAGGGCGTAATATAGATAACCCGAAAGAAATAAGAACAAAAGTTTTATCTATTTTTGAACAAGCAAGAACATTGGCAACCAAAACAACTATATGAAGGAGAAAAAAGAACTCATCGAAATGAAAAAAAGGGATGTCCTTTTTAAAAGATGAAAAAATTTTATAGACAGAAACGGTTATCATGGGACTGTCAAACAAAGAAAAAACGCGTACAAAGATATGAGAAACAAAGTGACAAATTACATCAGAAAATCAAAACAGAAATATTATTCAGAATTATTCTACAAATACAAAAATAATATGAAAAAAACATGGAGTTTTATTAATGACGCCTTAAGAAAAAAGAAAGGCTGGGGTAACAACGATAATTTTTTAAAAATATTTAAAGACTGCGACCAAAACATTGCCGATAACTTTTCTGCTTTATCTGACCAGATTCAACAAATAAAACACGTTTGTAATAAAAAAAAAAATCATATGAAAAAAATATTCTACAAAGCTCAATGTATTTACCTTTAACAACAAAAACAGAAATTAAAAAAATTATAATGACACTCAACACAGATAAAGCTCCCGGCATCAATAACATGTCAACTAAATATTATTAAAGACAAAATTGAAAGTTTTTGTCTACCATTAACTACAATGATAAATATATTTATTATTAAAGGAAAAGTACCAGATTATCTAAAAGAAGCTATAGTGAAACCAATTCATATAAATTCAATAAAGAAGTGAACGAACAAACCTTAAACTGAAATATCACTCACACGACTGTCTTTCTATTAACATTTTAAACTGATATTGTTCAAGAAGAATTGAATGGGTAACTCAGATGAGGTATCTGGGTATAATTATTGATCACTGATTCCTATAGAAAGAACACACTACGGCATTAAACCATAAACTGCGACATGTTGCGTTTGAAACAGTTCTTGCCAATATCTGTACTGCAAACAATTTATACAGCTTTGGTGGAATATAGTATCACCTAAGGCATAACGGTATGGGGACATGCGTCCCACTATCTAATAGAATCACTTCAAAAGAATAAAAAAAGAATACTAAACAACATAGATCCCAATGATAAAAAATCCTTGCAAGGGGAACTCTCTTCAAATATAAACTAGCTCTCAAATATTATTTCAAAGTAAATATCTTTAACACAAAACAAAATAGATACGATACTAGAGGACAAAGAAGCAACTACATGGATGTTATAATGAGCACTAATAAATACGGAAATTGATAAAAAGCCTGAGCCATTTCCAGACTATTTAAAAACATGCCAAAAACAGTGCAAAAACGCTACAACAATGAATACCGCAAAAGCAGCGCAAAAAAATTTCTTTTTCAACCAAGACCATAATAAGACGTAAAAAAAAATAAAACTTTAATTAATATTACCCAATCATTTTAACCATACATAGCAAGAGATTAAGAACAAATAAACAAGCAAAATAGAGTAATAATATACGCCACTGACAAGTCTCTAGGCTTATTGACAGGCAAAAAACACTGTCCAATATCGTTTTAACTATTGACATTATAATTAACTATGCACATCAGTTTAGAAACCGGCTTAACAGTTTAGCAGTAGATTAGACAAGTTGTTGGCAAGGCTTTTGATTTTGATGACTTCGTTTATACTTTTAAAATCCGGATTTATAATTTAAAAGCCGGATTAACAATTTATCAGTATAGTTAACAGGTTTATAATTTAAACGCCAAATTTACAGTTTACCAGATACATTTAACTTTTTTAAGACCGGATTTGTATTTTCAAAGACGGATTTACAACGACTGGATTTATAATTTATAGATCAGATTATTAGTTTGGCAGTAAATTTTAACACGTTAAAGGTTTTTAGTTCTAAAAACCCAATTTACAATTTTAAAACCGGATTGTTAATTTAGAAACTAGAAATTTTACACTTTTAAAGCTACAAATACTTTTTCTTTAATAATAAATGAGCGTATTGTCAGTTTTTTTAATTAAAACCAAATATTGTTATCTGAATTTTTAATTCTAAAAGCCAAGTTTATAATACACTGGATTTATAACTTAAAGGCCGGATTTTTATTTTGCCAGTAATATTTAATACGTTTGTAGCCAGAATTACATTTTAAAGGTTTTTTTAAACTAGATTGACAGTTTAAAAGCCGAATTTATAATTCAAAGACCAAATTAACAGCTTGACAGTAAAGTTTAATACTTTAGATGCCAAATCTACAGTTTTAAAAGCCAAATTTGCAAAATTTATGATTTGAACACGTTGGCAGTAGAATTTAACAAAATGATGATTGGATTTTTAATTTTAAATGCTCCATTTATATTATTAACAGTTTGGCTAATTTTACACAATTTTTTAAGGCCAATTTTACAGTTTTAAAGGCTGAATTTATACTGAAAAAAGCAAATTTAAAGCATTTCAAAACAACACTTCATCCAGTCCTAGTTTTAATGTTTTAAAAATCATTCATCAAAATGTTCAAAGTCTGTTAAGTAGTATCAATAAAATTGAAGAAATTTTACGTAAATCAGATTGTGATATTCCCTGTGTGTCTGAACATTGGCAACCAGTTGATAAAATACAATTATTAAACATACTTAACTATAAATTAGTATCGTCGTTCAGTAGAAAAATAACCTTCCATGGCGGATCTGCAATTTACGTCAAACAAGCCATTAATGGTCAACCTAATAATATAGTAAATAATATATCTGAATGTTTTGTGTTTGAATGTTCAGGAATAAATATTAAAACTAAAGATAACAAACTGTTAACTGTCATATCTATTTATCAAACTCCAACTAGCTGTGTAATAGACTTTTTTATAAAATTGGATGACTTATTATCAAAGTTACATAACTTGGGACTTCAATATTGACACAATGCAAGATACACGCAAATGTAAAGATTTTATATTTTTATTAGATTCACATGATGCACATTTAACAATAAAAGAATATACAAGAATTGAAAAAAAAAGCAAGTCTTGCTTAGATAATATTATAGTCTGCAATACAATAACTAACTACACTGCGAAAGTAATAGAATTTTGTATTTCGGACCACAAAGCTCAGGAAATTATATTTGATATGCTGAAAGTAAACACAAACCAGTATACGTATAAAAGAACTTTTTCTGCAACATGTATTAATATTTTAAAGACACTTTTAAAATATCAGACATTAACACCAAATATAATATTTTTATAAATTGCTTACATACTTACGTAAATAAACATTTTCCAATTAAAAAGATCAAAATATGTAAAAAAAAAGTAAATTGTGTAACATCTGAAATTATACATTGTAAAACACAAATGAATCTCTATCAATCACTCTCCGAGATTGATCCACTTTTTAAACCTAAACTAAAAGAAGCTAAATCTATTTACAAAGGGCTTCTAAACACAGAAAAAAATAAGCAATACGAATACAAACTAAAAACATCATCAAATAAGTCAAAACATCCTGGCAAATAATATCCAATATTATCAGCAAAAACAAAAATAATGTAATTTTGCCATCTTTTACACACAACCCGTTAAATTCAGCAAACTTATTTAACAATAATTTTAATAACGCCGCACACCTTTTGTTATTACAACAGCCCCAATCAAATGCTCCATATACATGCAATATCAAAAAATGTAATGACATAATGATAATAGAGCCTGTCAGCAGATATGAGCTGCTACTTACTATTCATAAAATGGAAAACAAAAGAAGATAAAAGAATGTATCCATCAAATCTTAGAACCTCTACTACATATAATTAATCAATCTTTTCAAGTCGGAATATTTCCCGATAAACTAAAATATGCTACAATTACGCCTATATATAAAAAAGGTGACCACAACACAAATTGTTGAAAACCTTATGTCAAAACGCATTATTCAGCATTTTACAAAAAACAATCTTTTTGTAAATTTTCAGCATGGATTCTTAACGGGAAAGAGTATAGAGACAGCCATCTTTGACTATTTACAATCCTTAAATACGGCATAAGATTTAGGTGACTTGGCCAGTGGTATCCTCTTAGATTTATCTAAGGCATTTGATACCATTGATTATGAGATTTTATTAATAAAACTGCAGCATTATGGAATACAAAACATAGCACATAAATGGATACTGTCATACTTAAGTTTTAGAACTCATTCCGTAAAAATTAGAGATCCAGTTAGCAACCGAGATGTGACATCTAATGCTGCAAATATTAAAATGGGAATTCCGCAGGGAAGCATTTTAGGTCCTCTATTGTTTGTAATTTATGTCAACAACCAACAAATGAACATTCCTAATAATGCGCGCTTAGTAAATTACGCCGACGACACAAACCTTTTGTTGAGAAGCTCAAATTATATGGAATTAATAACCGTAGGAAATAATATAACGAAAAGTTTGAATGAATGGTTAACAATTAATAAGTTGATACTAAATTCTGAAAAAACCAAATGCATTTTATTCAAAACTGGTAATTATGACCAATTGCCACAAAACATCAACTTGAATAATACAACATATAATTTTAATGACAATGCAAAATTCTTAGGCATCGTAATAGACAAAAATCTGAATTTTAATGAACATATTGACTACACCTCTAAGAAATTAAATAGCGTCTGTTACGGTCTAAGAATTTTATCTAAAAATACAAACCGGAGTATTGTCACTACATTCTACTACTCAAACTTTTATTCAGTCTTAAAATTTGGTGTTATAATTTGGGGTAATAGTTGTAATATAAACACAGTTTTTATTATTCAAAAATGAACGATCAGAATTATGTTGCAGATAAAAGAACAAAATAGCTGTAGAGGAACATTTAAAAGAATAAAATTACTAACAGTTACTGCCATGTATGTATTTGGGTCTATTAAATTTGTATGGAAAAATAGATCTAAATTTACCAACTAGAACATTATGATACAAGACATGGCCAAAAATACAGAATACCAAATCATAATCTAAAGTCACTGGAAAGAAGCCCTCATTATAGTTGTATAAAACTATACAATCATATTCCTAGATCGATAAAACAAGAACTGAGCTATAATAATAAGAAATCAGGTCTTATCAAATTTTTAATTGAATGTGAGCCTTATAATCTGTTGGAGATTTATAGTTATAGACTGGATTTGTAAATTAATTTAAACTTGTTTTGATTGTATTATAATTATGTTTTTTTTTATATACTGTTTTTACTATTTTCTTTTTCTTTTTTTTCACTAATTAATTAAGCTTTTTTTTGACAAATTTTCGTGTGCGTGTGTACACAATTTATTGTATATTTGCTGTACAACAAACATTGGAAATAAACAATTTATACTATACTATACTATACTATACTTATCATTTAAAAGTCAGATTAACAATTTTGCAGTAAAATTTAACAAGTTGGTGGCCAAATATTTTTTTTTGGAACAATTAGAATTATTATCACTCAATTGAAAACAGAGTATATTTTTTTTTAATTAAAAAGAGTAAAGAGTATTCTAACTTTCAAAAAAGTGAATGTTACTAAATAATAGTATGTTTGGTCAGCTTGGGAAAATCCAAATAAATGTCAAATTATAAAAACTGATTCAAAATCTCAAAATTTACTAAAATTGTCAAACAATTTACAGCAATGTGATAAAACGCATATAATCTATCAGATCCTATATACTACGTTTGTCCAAAAGTTACTAAAACTTTTAAACAGTTTACAATATAATAATTTAGCACTTATGTATCAAACCTGTCAAATAATATATTAAACGTACAAAAATTTTAAATTGTATTTTAAACAGTAAAAAAGTTAATTTGTTTAATGTAAACATTATAATTTGGTAAAAACGTAACAAATTTCTCAAAAAAGTAACAAAAGCCGTAAAAGAATTACAGTAATGTATAAAAATATTATAAGTTAGCAACAGATTTACTGGATCTATTAAATTTATTCTAAACTTTCATACAAAAAGTGATTACATCTGTCAATAAGTTTTAGTAACTTATGTAGTAAGTGTCAACAAAAACTGTCAAATAGGTCACAAAAATGTGTATAAATATTGTAAGTTAGAAACAATTTATCTGATCTATAAAAAAAGTAGAAAAATATTGGTATGCTAATTTGACACAATCTCATTTAAATTTTTTTTTTGTTATTTTTTTTTTTTTTTATTAATAAAAGGTATGAAAGAATAGAAGTAGAGAGAAAGAAATATTAAAATGAAAAGGGATGACTGTAAAGAAGTACAAAACAAATGCAAGAGAGAAAAACAACAGTGAATGAATCAAGGTGCAATAAAACTATGCAGTTATTATAAAAAATAAAATCCCAAAATTCCTTAATAACTCAAAATCTACAAAAACAAAACAAAAACTAGCAAGATGTAGGGGTGGAAATAAAGAAAATGTCTGCAAATTTTGAATAAATGAAAAAAACAAAATGTGCAAAATGTGTGGAATAGCCATTGAAATAATAGAACAAATGTTAAAAAAATTTATTGAGATAAAATAAAAACAAATAGAAAAAAGATAAAAAAAAGATAGAAAAAGAATAATGTGGATAAAAAACGTCATTAAAAAAAAAGAAATTGACAAAGATTGTAGAGTTTAAGTTGTATTATAAAATATTATAGTTAATAAGTTTTATTAAATAAAGATTTCAATTAAGTTATGTATAAATTGTAACATGTAAATACTTTCCAAGGCCAAAAAAATATAATATTATTATTATTAATAGATTTGAAAACAATTTAATAAAATTGTGACATTTTTTACACTTTAGAAACGTTTTTGTCAATTTTTTAACATTTTTTACAATTTTAGAACATTTTAACGGCCTCGAGAAACGTTTTTGAAAATGTTGCAACACTTTTCACAATTTTAAAACAATATATAACATTTTTGACAATTTTAAAACATTGACAAAAAAAATATTATACTTTTAAATCGTTTTCTTTAATTTGAAACATTTTTGTGTTGTTTTTTACAATTTTTAAAAGTTCTGTAGTTTAGGCCCATTTTAATTCCCAAGAACCAAACCAAAAATAGATGTTTTAAGTATATATGAAAAATGTTTTCTGAAAATTTCAGCAAAAAAAGTTACAGCGGTTTCAATGTATACAAAAATAAGCATTTTTAACCCAATTACTATTTGCAAAAATTTAAAGAACAATTGAAATCAAGAAAATTAAGCTAAATTAGACATAATTTTATATATATATATATCGGGCAGGTTTTGACGCCATCTTTATATTAAGGCAAATGGTAGAAAAATCAATTGAATATGCCAAACCGCTTTTCATGTGCTTTGTAGATCTAAGCAAAACTTTCGATATGATTAGAATCCGAGATGTCATCCTCCAGTTATTAAAAATTTAAACACAAACAATCAGACGCAGATTAAGACGGGAGTTTTTACAACACGCAACATACCCGTAGCCGATAGAATCCGCCAAGCCCGACATTATTCAACTTAGTTATAGACAAAATTATTCAAACCATTAAAGCACTAAACATCGGCTATAGCATGGACGGCAGAACTACAAACATCATCTGTTACGCTGATGACGCAGTGCTCTTAGCAGACAACAAGGACGATCTCCAGCGTCTACTATATAAGTTCTCCCTATCAACAGCAAAGTATAACTTGCAGATTTTAGCCAAAAAAACTAAATGCATGGTTATCAGCAAAACACCAATAAGATGCAAGCTGCAGTCCGCAAACAACATTATAGAACCAGTAAACACATTTAAGTATAGTAACACCCTACAGGCTGCAAAGATGCACCACCTGAGGTGGTGGCTCCGGCTAGCTGTCGGCGGGGCCTGGGTCTTACGAAAGGACGGGTAGGGTTTGTTATATAATAATAAGGGCGCCAGGTCGTGCACTATCAGCTTTATCACACTATCCGGCATAGTACATGTATATTGAATATTACCAATTATACTATAACGTCTTCCGCACTCGCGTCATAGACCTATTATGCCGAACGGATTCAATCCGCACACTTGCAATATATAAAAAGCCCCTTTCTCGGGAACCACCAAATTTATACTGAAGTGGCTGCAAGGTTTCCGGAGGATTTCCGGAATTGTTTCCATTACTACCAACTACAATAACGTGTAAGTTGAGTGGCCTATCCGCCATTCTATACGCACTACACGTTACAGTATCTTGTGGTAGACATAACGGACAGCAAAAGACTTAAAGAGGAGATCAGAAGATCAACAACTAAAGCAGCACAAATATCCGGAGCACTACATAATTTCATTTGGAGGAACAAATATATGTCCTTACACAGCAAAAAAAAAATTTCTTAACTTTGAGAGACTTCCAAAAGTTGAGATTATGACTTAAAAAGTTAAAAATTTGGGAAATAGGTTTTTTTGGTACTTACGATCACATATTTAATTTTGAACCAGTTTGAAGATACTAAGTTTTTAAGTTTGGTCAAAAAGTAATGGTATTACCCATATATACAGGGTGTAGATTAATTGGCGGATAAACGCCAGGTAACTTTATAGATCGTGCCAAAAGAAAACGAAAATCTTAATTCCAAAATGCTGAAAAACTCTTCGTTTGGCCTCACGAGGTCCTCAAAGTTTCAATTTTGTCAATACAAATATTGTTTTAATTGCGTATATTATGTACCAATTTGCTTTCTTTTTTAGTATAATAAAAATTACGAGGTTTATTGAAACTTAATAATAAAAAACATTGAAAAATGTGCAAATTACTTTTGAAGAATAAATCAAATTTAAATTAAAAATACGCTTGGCAACGTAGCAAAATTTTTAATAAAATTCAAATTATAAAGTAGGCAATGCAATAAATGTCCGGTGACTTTTGTCATCAGTGACTTTTAAATTCAAATAAAATTCAATTTAAATATTATGATATACTTTATTCTTTTGATAATCATTAATTTAAAATTGTGTGAGGTTGCACATTGACGACACATACCGCATTATTAAATTATGAATGGTGTTTTGATGCATTTGCGAAATATATTATGTTGCGTTCGTCTAGTATGCGGCTGTCTGCCTTATGTCTGTCTCGGATTAACAACTACTACGTTGCCATGTCAATCCCGTGACCACCCTTGACAAAAACCATCGGTGACTTTTGTTGTTTCACCATGCGGCTAAGGGCCGGTATTATAAAGACAACGCCGCATTTATATGTTATTTTAATATTGAAGTTATTGATGTTTTGTATTGTAGCCTTTGTTATATTACAATAATCTCCTACAACATTTTGTAAGGGCCGGTATTATAAAGACAAAATAAATCACCGAATAACAAATCTCAAATTAAATATATTCGACGAATAAACGTATTTCGGTATTATAAATCTAAATTAACTATTCGTAAAATAAGAAATTGCAACGCCGCATTTATATGTTATTTTAATATTGTAGTTATTGATGTGTTATATTGTAGCCTTTGTTATATTACAATAATCCCCTACAACATATTGAAAGTCAGTTGCATAACATCGTAGAGCAATCAAAAGCTGATTTTCAACAGAAATTGCTCCACATTAAAAATAACCTAAAAAACATGACATATGTCAAGTTATTCATTGAATAAATTTTAATCCCTAGATTTTGGATGATTAATTTACTCCATAGATTTAGTTACCTACTTTTATTATTTGACGTTTATAATACCAAAATCAGCCAATTAAAATAATTTACTTGGTTAGTAAATAAAATCTACAGATTTTAATGGTTTATAACACCGGCCCTAAGTCAGTTGCATAACATCGTAGAGCAATCAAACGTTGATTTTCAACAGAAATTGCTCCACATTAAAAATAACCTAAGAAACATGACAAATGTCAAGTTATTCATTGAATAAATTTTAATCTCTAGATTTTGGATGATTAATTTCTTCCATAGATTTAGTTGCCTACTTTTATTATTTGACGTTTATAATACCGAAATCAGCCAAGTAAAATAATTTACTTGGTTAGTAAATAAAATCAACAGATTTTAATGCTTTATAATACCGGCCCTAAAATGCGTTTTCAAAATAAATGTGTGAATTCAGCAAATAGGTACTATAATTATTATTGAATTATAGAACAATTTATACATTGCAGCTGATACAACTATTATAAATTATTAGATTCTGTCATAAATAAAAATATTAATTATTTCAATGCACAATTGATTGTTTGAAAATATATTTAAAATAATTGACATGAATATAGCAACTCTGACAGATTTAACATTTAACGCCGGCGATGCTTGAGAACGTCATAAAT
Source organism: Tachinus rufipes (assembly GCA_963932245.1). Classification (NCBI taxonomy): domain Eukaryota; kingdom Metazoa; phylum Arthropoda; class Insecta; order Coleoptera; family Staphylinidae; genus Tachinus; species Tachinus rufipes. Next base: position 62,602,787 of record OZ010749.1, read on the forward strand.
TCGATATCAATACGTGCTGTAAAGTGTTTAGAAGTAAACGGTTTTTTACAGAATACACCCCATTATAGGTTTGAATTTAGAAAGTTTGCAACGTTGCCAAGCGTAACAAAACTTTGAGGACCTCGTGAGGCCAAAAGAAAAGTTTTTCAGCATTTTGGAATTAAGATTTTCGTTTTCTTTTGGCACGATCTATAAAGTTACCTGGCGTTTATCCGCCAATTAATCTACACCCTGTATATATATATATATATAATAATTTTTTATTAAAAAAAATGATAAAAAATAATTATTTTTTGGTCTTTCATAATTTCGCAAAAAAAGAAAAAAAAATTGAATTAGTGAAATCAAAAAGGAATTTCTTGTAGAACGCAATCATTATGTCCGTTTTTTTTAAATTCTTTTAAAAAAAGAAGACAGAAAAATAGTAAAATTACGGAAAATCTGAAGAAAGTCTATTAAAAGTAAAACATTTTTAGCAATTATGAGTTATATTTTACCTTGGGCAAGCAAACCCTTTTTTTTAATTTTTTGATCAAATGTACTATGTTTTTGGAGTATCATCATTAAAGCTAGGATTTTAAGCATTTGCATATTCTATAATATGTATATGCCAATTAAATAATTTTGTATCTACACGAATAAAAAGGAAACAACTGACAAAAACCAATTTTTTTGCATATTTTGCATATTTTTGAGTTTTTCAGCATATTTTATTAAAAGTTGCATATCAGTGCATATTTGGTGCTTATTTGGTGCATATTTGCACATTTAATGCATATTTGGTGCACTTTATCAGTACAAATTGCAATATTTTTAAGTGAACGCATTTTGTAAAAATATATTCATTTTATATGTAAACAACACGTGCAAATGCAATTTTGGTCCTACAACTTAGTTAAGCTTTTTTCTACCTTTTCTTGTTTGTTTTAAAGATTCTTGTTTGGAACATAAAGTTTTTTAAATAAATTAATACTTTAAAAACATTTTACTGTACGCAGCACATATTTAAATATATTATATTAATGATATATCTGTATATTAGCATATTTAGTGCATATTTTGGCAAAACTGAGCGCACATTTAGTGCATATTTTGGCAAAATTGCGTGCATATATATGCGCATATTTTTAACGTTTTGAGTGCATATAATTTCCAGCTTTAATCATCATATTCAAATTTCAAGTCTCCAGGTGTACCTACCAAGATCAAAAGTATCGAGTTTTTAATAAAATAGTAATTTTTCCATTTTTCGCGGGTAATTTCAGAAAACCAAAAGCGGAAATATGTTTTACGGAATTTTTTTTATAAGAGTATGATTTTTGACTATGTTTTGCTTATTTATTACAAAAACTGAATGGAGACAAACCATTTCTAATAAACTAAAATGGCCGCCATTTACACTGTATTGTACCTAATGATCTAAATTTTAGATATCGTCATATTTTGGTACCACAAACATGCGTACAAAATTTAAAATATCGATGTGGGGACGATTGTCCAAACTATTGTGAAATTACCCTAAAAGTTTTTGGATTAAAAAAAAACATTTTTTGGTAAGTTAGTTGGATAAACCAATTGTTTTTTGACTAGCCACTAATCTTAGTTAAGAAGATGGTTTGTCAAGCGCTGCAATTCCTCCTAATTTTGCAATCAAACAACTTTTACTCTTAATAAGACTGAAAAAAATAAATAATGAATAAATGTTTGTTATTATATTTTTGGTATTTTATACGGAATGGTATCTAGATTTTAGTTTTGTGGTCTATTTTATTTGTTTTATTCTATCAGAAGTTAAAAAACATAAAAATGGTTTATCAATTTTTGACTATAATTTTGTTTACCATTAGTGAACAAAAAATTTTTCATTTAAAAAAAAGTTTTTTTTTTCAAAATAAAATATGTAATGTTTAAAAAATATGTATTGCAGTACCCTTAATTCAGTATTGTTGCATACTCATAATTTTAACATTTTTCCATTTTGAGGCTAGCAACTGAACCCCGTAGAAGTCTAGCCAAGTGTTATTCTTTTGACGTTTAAAAAATGCTTGCTCTAGTTTTATATTATATTGCTTATTTTGCTTACACATAGTTTTATATAGCACAATATTTCACTTCCGGTTAAAGCAACTTTTTGCAATAAGTCGCTGACCACTATAGTTAATCTGCTAAAGCGGAAGATTAATGATCATATCATTTGTCTTTGTTTTTTTTGAAAACAAATTTTATTGTTTTGAAAAAAAAATGCATTTTATTACGTCCATAATTTTAACTCCGTGAGAGTCCAAATCTAATATTTTTAACACTTTTTGACAAATATTAAAAATTCTCCGATAATGAAGTGAAATAAAATGTTGTTGTTATTTGTTTGTGTTTAGAAATAAAATAGTTCTTAGATTTTGATTATGTGGATCTGAAACCAATCATTTTAACGTCTTACTATAACATTATAAAATTTGTTTATTTTTTAGTATAACAGTAATTGTATAGTAAAGAAATTTTTCTTCTTCTGTATCTATTTTTTCACAAAATACAATTCAAGAGTTTACCATTCCAATTAAGAAGTTTTTTGATTTTTTCTCAAAGTTATGATTAACATTTTAATGAATCTACTTGTGATAATTCAAAAATAAAATCTATTAATGCAATTACATCATGTATGTTTATTTAAGCGAGACTATAAATAAAATCAGAAGAAATAGTTGTTGCCGTTGTGGCTCTTCTTTTAACATGTGTCATCAGGAGTGCACCTTTGCATGTTCATCACGTACTTGTGCTCGGTGGCCATCAATCTAAACAAACGAGCACCGGCCCATCACAATACAGAATCTCTCGAATTAATTCATCCATTGTGCAGTGATTGTGATGTTTATGTACGGTAAGTAGTTTTCTTTCAACACGCACCAACCATAGATATGAAGTGACACTATCGAATGAGTTGAAAATAAAGAATACGCGCCAGATGCTTGACTTCGATGTTATCTCTCCGGAGATGCATTCCATCGAAATGTAATTATTTTTGTAATTCGTTTTTTTTAATAAACGCGTACGGTGTCGGGTCGGGCTAGTGGTGTATAAGGTATATAGCTATTTAACCCGGAGCATCGTGAATAAATTAAAATCCTCACAATAAATCCTGGACATATGATGCATATAACAGCGAGTGGATCAAGAATGTATTATAAATGCAGGCTTGTTCGGCCGCCGCAATTAATATTTTTTTCCAGGTGCTTCGAGTTTTGCCATTAGCATGCTCGGTTGTTGTTATGGCCGGGGCCGCTCGTCTAATCACAACCCTGTCACCCCAAGCGGTCCAAGTGAAAACCAGACTTTTGCGGTGCGGCATACCGTCTACCCCATATATCTGCAGAAGGACTGAAACTGTCCTGTCACATTGCAGTTTCCATTATCCGCCACCTTACGCAGATATAAATCGTCCCAACCGTGATATTCATTTGCATTTTTTATCGCAAATTTAAAATTAATAATTACGATGCCCTAAGAAACGAAAGCCATGGACATAATTAACTGCCATTTAAATGCTCATCACATCGAAATAATTAAGGAATTTTATATCGGACTCTCGCCGCGCTTAATTGCTTGGATCTCGGCTTATGTTTTTTTTATTTAGCGAACGGTGATTATTTCAATTTATAAGAGTAATTTTATTTACAGATTTATTTGTGTAATATTTATATCAAACGACTAATTGTGTTTAAAGTTATTTCCAGAAAACTGTGAAATAAAAACATTCTAATGCTTGCAATGATTTTAAATTAATATAGTATTAATATTTATGACTTAAATTATTTCTGATTTATATTTTAAATGGTTATGATAAATAACGGCACTTCAAGTACTAATTCTGTTTTGTTAGCATACATTTTATATGCCGTTTGTAACGCTTATCTTTGCTGACTAGTCTCTAACCGGATGTCAAAAATACTTAAACTGAAAACTAACTTAAAATTTTAAAATAAAATATTATATTTAAGATTTTCCAAAGTTACAACAAACTTAGGTTAGATAAAGATTAGTAAAGCTTAGAAATTATTAACTTAAAATTTAAGCCAGAGATTATTTTAAGAATTTAAAAAAAAATCTTTTTTTATTAAAATCATTGTTTACCTAGCTAAAGTTATAATTTTAAATTAGAAACTTAAAATATGAAATAAAAGACCTTTTCTTCGTTATTTTTTTTGTTGTTTGTGTTCAGACGTTGGTTATCATCGTGTTGGTAATTCGGTAGTATCTCGCAGCTTGAAACAGTTCCTCAACTGTTAAGTTTGTCCATTGTACATGTTGCGCAGCTATGATAAATTCTTACGTTCTATCCATATCTTTCCTCACACACGATTCGGTTCGGTTTGATTTGGTTTCAATTAATTAAAATAATTTTCCATCATCTAAATGCAACTCGAGACATCTCGATACGCGAAAGGATCTCTTTGTCAAAATTATTTGCCACATTTAAGATATTTGAAATGTTGTCAATTAGTATCTTGTTATTTTTGACGTTTATTTTTCCAACTGCTATCTATTTAGTTTTCTTAATATTCATCTTTTGTTGGAGCTTGTCTTGCTGACTGCGTTAAATAGACGTTGTATTTTCTCTTTCAATCTTTACGCCTTTTGTCTGCACCTTTAAAAAAAATAAATTACAGTAGATAATAAATAGTTAGCAATAAAACGTTTAATTGGAATTTTCTATGTTAACTCATCGTCAATATTAATTTTGGCTATTTGATTGATTAATAGCCTTAAGTCATAATTGTGTAAATTTTTAAAAGTAGGTTATTGAGGATTTGGTCAAATGTTTTTTTATAGTCGATAAAGCAGACATGTGCATTTTTCCAAAATTAGCACATTTTTTGTAAATAGATCTGCATGCAGAATAGCGCTTTCCTGGTTCCTAGGTCTCTTTGGAATGTAAATTGTTTATCTCCCTTGTTATTTTTGCATTGTGAGATTTTTAAGAACATTTTAAAGGTATGGTTTATTGAAAAAATTAATCAAAAGTCATCACCTTGGGCTTGCTTTGGCAGTGCTTTAAATAGTGATTGTAACCAGTTTACTGATATTTGGCCATTATGATAGATTTTGTTTTGTCAGAACATTTTTTGCTATTTAGTAGCTTGAGAAGCTTGAATGGGATATTATCGCAGCTTTTCTTTTTTGGTTTGTTGACTGACCTTCTCTATTTCCGCATTTAGTATGGCTGGGCTTGCGTTTACATTGTTAGTTACGGTAGCGTGCTTTGTGTTCCTACGGTTATTGTTCTGGAAAAGCTCTGCATTATACTTCTCTAATTCTTTACAACGCTTGTCAATTTTGCTTATAATGATGTTCCCATTGGCGTTTTTTTAGTATAGAATAGTGATACTTGGTAATAAGTCTTCTATCCGTCTATGCATTCTGGTAATAAGTTTTTTTGAAGTTATCTGTAGGTACATCTTAACTTGTTTTTAAAATTCAATTGGAGAAAAAGACAGGATTTCTCCAGTTGTTTGTCTTGGTAATAACTCGATTGGCAGTTAAAAAACGTCATTTTTTTTATATTTGATGTTTAAGGCACGTTGCTTCTGATCAAAATTATTCTTAATTATTGCATACAATCTGAATCAGACCCTGTTTGTAGATGTATGTTACGTTATTCTAATACTACTTGCGTTTTTTATTGTTAAGTTGTTTAGCAGTAGTATAAAATATTACAAATATTCCTTTTCAGTTTGATAGGAACAGTTGTAGATTTTAAAAGGAGTTTACCAAATATACCCTAGTTCAAAATGATAAATAATAGCAAGGATAAAAAACCAAAATACTAAAGAGTTGAATACACAGTGCGGTATTAAGGTTGCATACTATCTCTTTTGCTTTTTAAGGTGTACACTAAAAAATTATTTGCCAAAGTATTTGAAGATGCATCTGTATAAAATGGCATTAAGATTAATAACATTTGTTATGCCAATGATACCGTCATATTGGCTGACACATTTGAAGATATGCAATTATTTATTAAATTAATTAATAATGCATCTGAATCATTATGGTCTACAACTAAACACAACAGAAACCAAATACATGATAGTAAGAAAGAAACTACCTGAGATAATTCAACTTTGCGTAACTAACACAATTGTAGAGAAAAAAAATCATATTTTTTATGTCGGGTACTTATGTCGGGTACTTATTACCCGGGTACTTATTACATGATTCTTTTTTTTCTGCCCTTATTTATCCACTCCTAGAATGAAGTTACTTCCAAATTTTTCTATGTCTCCCTGTCTTGGGCAGTTTGTATCCAGTTTTGTCCTGCAACCTCCTGGATATTGTCTCTCTACTGTCTCAAGGGACTTTCCACGCTATTTTTTGTGCCTCTCAAGCGTCATTGCTCCAATCTATTTGTCCATGTGGTACAGTTCTGTTTTGCTACATGGCCAACCCATCTTAATTTCAGTTGTGCTATTCTCTTAAGAACGTTTGTTACCTGGCTCTTTCTTTAATTATTTGTTTTTGATTTGGTCTCTGATGCTGATTTCTAACATGGCTCTCTTCATTGCTCGTTGGGTAGTTAGTAGTTTATTTGCTGTTTTGCTTGATACTGCCATGGTTTCAAGGCCGTAAGTAAGCACTGGTAAAATACACGCCTAGTAAACTTTTCTTTTTAGATTGATAGGAAATTTGCGTGAATTGAGTATAAATTTCAGTTTCCCAAACACCGCCCAGCATTGACCTATCTTCTTCGCTATTTCGGTAGTTTGGTTTTTTTACCTGCTTGGATTTTATGGCCTAAGTAGATGTATTTGTCTACAGCATCAAATTTTTTGTTTTTGAAGGTCACCTAAATGTTTTTGAAGGTCATTATTTTTGTTTTATTGAGGTTAATTTGTAATTCAATTTTTAACAATGTTTGGTGGAGTTCTCTTAGCATGGTTTTTAGTTTATCGGTTGAGCTAGTGATAATGACAATAATGTGAAAACCTAAGGTAGTTAAGTACATTTTATCGGTTTTAATTTTTTTTTCCCAGTTTATGCTACTACTTTACTACTTTAACCTGTATGTGACTGATAAGGTACCCGGGTACCTTTTTGAACAACTTTAAACATATACATTTTTTTGGCGTTTAAAATTTTTAAGTTTTTAAATTAATCTCTTAACTATCCTAAATTTTGTATTTACTGAAAAATTAAGGTCGAAATTTTTTACATACGAACGTGACGGTTAAGGTACCTGGGTACTTTTGGTAATTTAAAACAAATTAAGATAAAAACTATTGTAATTAGTTGAACAAACGTATTTTTACAACTATATTGAATTTAATACAAAATTAACAGTACATATAATATAGTTAATTTGGTAATTGCCACACAGTGCTCATTGCAAACAGGTTTTGCACAAGAATTACATGCTTTTAGTGATAACTTGTTATTAAATATAATATTTTGCAAGTACTAGAGTACTTCTAGAAGCATTTCAAGCTAGATTTCTAATTATTGCTGCAGCGGGATTTATTATTCAACGTCCTAGAACCATTTACGCAGAGCTGTTGTATGCATAAATGACAAAAAACAACGGATTTGTTTTTCTTAGGAAGCATAAAGTTGTTTCTTTACTAAACGCAAAATATTTTGCCGTATTATTTGTACTAGTATTGTTGGAAAATCATACCAGTTAATCTATCTTTTTCAACTAAAGTTACACTTTGTGAAAGCGTTTCATCTTTATCGCGTTTTCGTCTAAATCGAAACATTTAATTTCAATATTTAGATTGTTTTTTACATCAGATTGTTCCGATTCACTGTTTTCTAGTTTCAGAACATTTTCTTTTTTACCAGAAGCAACAAACATCATGTGCATAATGTGTTTTTGTTACGGAGTACCCGTGTACCCATGCCGTCATTAAAAGGTGTTTTATTTTCCAGTCACATAAAGGTTAAGACATCAAAACATTTAAGTTTTTTTTTATTTCGGTCATATAAGTCCCGATAGAAATCAAATATTTAGGCTTATAAAACTACAACAATGGTACGGAAAAAAAACATCAGTCAAACTGATTGAGAAAAAGAAAACCCTATTTTTATTTGTATCCTTCTTAATTTTTGGTTGTGTGGATTTGTTTAATTAATTTAACGTTATGATCTAAATATGTATGTTTTTTAGCAACTTCTAGAACTTTTCGAACTTTTGTTTACTATAATAATTTTCTTGGTCTTTTTAAATTTGATAAAATTTATTTTTGTTTCATTTGTTTTACCTTGTTTGCAGTTTTTCTAACATTGATTGTCGTTTTATGACATTTCCACTAATAACCATGATGTATAAAATAACTAGTATATAATTTACATTATAATATTCTTTAAGTTTTCATTTGGTTAGCTGATTTATCTGTTTAGATGTTTACTTCAATAATTTTTAGTATTGCTTCTATAAACTTTATGATTGTTTAAGATCATCTATTGTTATTATCCTTTTTTTAAAACGTCTGAGCTCCTTGTATATAATTGTTGCTTAGGTTTGTTAAAAAAGGTTGGTTTCCTCTTTTATATCTATCTACCTTTTCTTCTCCTACTTTAGCGTTGAGATTTTCAATTATAACTCTTACTTCGTGTTGTATTAAAAACTGTTTTTAATTGTTTATAAAATGTTTTTATTTTGGCTTCTTCTTTGTCTGCGGTGGGCACATATACCTGTATTACGTTAAACTTGCCAATAATAGTATTTAATTGTAGCATTATTACTCTATCGGAGGTTAGAGTAAAATTGTATGTAGTTCTTTTATTATTTATTCTAGCGTAATATATCATAACGTTGTTAGTAAGGCACTTTTTAGACCCTTCCCATTGAACATTGCTTATTCCAAGAATATTTATTTTTACTTTTTGCATTTTCTAATTTGGTTGCTTGGTGTAAACTGCAAGCGTTTCATGTAGCAATTATCATTTGAATTGTTTTGTGTATCTTTTTTATTCTTGTAAAACAGTCATTGTTCTTTTGTGTTTTTTTATTCAATACTTTCAACCATGGAAATCCGATTGAGAGAATTGACACTTCGTATAATAAATTAGGATTGAAAGTCATTTTGATAAACTTTTCTGATGATATCTATATTTTGCTACAGGGAAGTTGCATGTGAGATTTTTTCTTTATCAAGCTGTAGACCTAAAAGCTTTTTTTAGCCCTCTGGTACTTCAGAGTATACAGTCCATTTTTATTTATTTTACTTTTTAGCTCATTGTATAAGCCTTTACGCCAGCTTTTTTTTGCTTTTCTTGGTTTGCTTTTTTTGTGGATTAACGGTCAAGTATTTGTTTTGGGATTAAGCATTTGTTGTCATTTATGATTTTGTGTGTTACATCGTTGATTTTTCTGATCCGTTTAACTGTTATTAGTTCCATTTTAGTGTTTTTTAGTGTTCCAACATTGTTACTCCTAGATACTTGTATTCTTTGCAATATTTTATGACATTTTTATGCCCTCATGTTCTCCTTCTATACACATGTTCTTGGCCTTTTTAATATTCATTTATATTTTCCATATTCTTTAATGAGTTGTTGCGTCATATAGTTTACATCATTAGAGTCTTGGCAAACTACCATCTGATCATCCGCAAACACAGCAATCTGTTAATTTTCATCTATTTTGCTTTCTGTGGTCATCCGCTTTTTTGTGCGAGGCTGTTTGACTTGTCTGCTATTGTTTATTTATTGCACGTGCTGACACCACTTTCAGCGCCTTGATCTTGTTTAGCGCACGATGTCTGTGACTCCACATTTTTTCTTTGTATTCTGTCACGTTATGTAAAACTAGACATGGCTTTTAGAGTTTTCATTTCTGTTGCTTGTAAGCGTCCTTTTGTTTTTTAGTGTTTGCTCTAGTTTTGACTGCATAAGTCATAATAGGTTTGACGAAGATTTTATATATCCGCACTTTGTTGTAGTTTTGCATAAATTTGTTTTTCCATATTACGTATTTTAGACATCCAGCAATTTTTGGGTTCAGACTTGGCTTTTAGGACTACATTTTAAATAACGTCCGTGACAAGCAGCAGCCCTGGTTGCTGTAAATGTTGGCGTTGCAGTTTTTCCAATTTTAATTTTTGTTTGTTGTATAGTTTTTAAATTGCTCTAATTATACCTACGTTTATATTGGTTTTTTCTAAGATTTGCCAAAGTATTTCTACTGGTATACTGTTATATGTTTTCTGTAGATCTACAAAAAAATAGATTGCTGTTCTGAGTATGATTATAGAGGTCGATTGTGCCGTACTCTAAAAGTTTACTTGAGATATCTCTAAGCTTTTCAGATTTATAGTTTTAAATGTTTTGCATGCATTAGTTTTTTGTACATCCTAATTTTATTAGTTTAAAATAGTCTTTGCAATCTTTGATATAATATTTTTATTTTTAGTGTTTCTTATATTTTTTATTATTTTTTGCTCTCAGAGCTATTGGTTTTTCCTAAATACACGTTTACTTTTTGACAGTTTTTTTTCCCAATTTTCATTCTTGGGCTAGTTTGTAATCTTCTTTTGATGTTTTTCGCTTCTGTTTTTGATCTTTTTATTCTACTAGTATATTTTTTTTTTAATTTGTTAAAGGTAAATTACACAATGCCACAAACCAAGTACTGAATTTTAATACTCCTCTCATGTAAACAAGCAATATAGTGTTCCCAGTACAGTACTCGCTTCAGTAGCAATTCCAGTCAAGTAAATAAAATTCAGTTTTTTTTAGTAGCCCATGTGATTAGCTTTACCCAAGTTTTTCTTGACTGTCTACAATACTAAACACGTGTACACAGCTGATATAAATGCCCATTTTAATAAAAGTTTCAAGTTATTATTTTGCGGAAGATTTATAAAAATGGCTTCTAAATGGAGCAAGGACACAACAGTTCAATTTGTCAAAATTTATAAGAAATTCTAAAATTGCTGCTTACAAAAATATTTTGTTGTTGAGATTTAGTTTTTGCTGGAACATGTCCATTACTTTTTTGCTTAATAACTTTAGACAAATTGTAATATTATTTTTCATGGCAAACAGCATTATTCAATTTTTGTAATATTAAGGGCTTATTTTTAAAGACACGAGATTTCAGATAACTTTACAAAAAAAATCACAAGCCATTAGATTAGGAGAATAAGGTGGCTAAGGCTCATCGCCAAATCCTGGAATAATTTATTACTAAAAAATCTCCCAACAAATTTTTATTGAGGCTTTTCTTATACGTGTGTTCTAGCTAAAATTACACTTTTTATATCTAATAACTGTTTCTTTAGTTTTGGCACCGAAAAGTTATTAATCACTTCAATGTAGCAATCTAGACCACACCGTTACTCAAGGGGTAAGATAGGACCGTTAATACAACTGTTGTGGATTATCTATAGCCCCCCAGTATTAGTAGCTTTGTTTATTTTTGTATTAAAATGCCGCAAAAGAATTTGAAAAATAAGATTTCCAATTTTTAACATAATTATTGTATACAAACGTATACTAACATACAATGCTGCACATCCCACTGCGCCATGGTGACTAAAATGGCGTAGCCTGTAGAGTTGAATTACACTGTACCGGCTTCTTTCACTCTTCTACTTATTGTGTATTGTGCGTTTAAAAACCATGCGGTTCTTCTGAATCACTCAGTACTAAAATGATATTTACTAAAAGCTGTGTAAAAGCTACTATCTTACAAAATACTGGCAACGTGTAAATTACCCTTTAGTATTAGAACTATAAGCTTTAAATGCTGTTTTGTAAATGGCTTGATTAATACATTCATTTTTGTTGTTTTACGTTGTTGAACTGTTTTTTTGCAGTTAATTTTCTTATGCCTTCTTTTTCTAGAAGTGCTAGGTTTTTTCTTTTTTTAAGTTTTTCCGTATTGCCATTTTCTTTTTGCTTTGAGTTTTTTGTTATTTTTTTTCTAGAAATAGTATTTTTTCTAGCAGTAAGTGGTGGTTACCACCACATTTGGTGTTTCTATAAATTTTTAGAGTTTGTGTATTTATTTGTGTTTTTTGTTTTATAATTATGCAATCGATAATTAATTTGAAGTTTCTTGTTTATTGAGTCTTATTTTTGGCCTACCTCTGCCTTTCTTTTCAACATATAAGCGCCATTTTAAAATAACGTGGTTCCATCTTCAGTCTATTTGCTTTGCGTTCTGACCAGCAAACCATTTTAGCAATGCTACTGCCCAGATAGCATCAGTCACTTTAGTTTTTCTCTAATTTAAGTATTTCTTTTTCGGTCTTGTAGGGTGATATGAAGCATTTTTTGTTTTATTGCTTTTTGTGTTGTTGTTTTTTTGTTTACGTTCTTCTGTGTTAGCAACCATGTCTACAAACCGTAGTTTAGTACTGGCAGTACACATTGTCTTTAAATATTGTGGTATATTTTTGTTCTTAAAAACCTTTCTTAGTTTGCCAAATGTTATAAACTTTCTAAAATTGTTCAAGTTTTTATACTGATGAAGGCTGTAGCGTAGTGCCACGTATATAGAAAGATAATATTTCATAGTTTTTTCCAAAGAATTCTCATAGTCAATAAATGGTCACTGGTGCTTTAACCTTTGCAAATCATCATCATCGTCAAGGAGCTCGTTTTGTCCACTCCTGAACAAAGGCCTCTTCCATAACACTCCATCCTCTTCCGTCTTGAGTTTTGAGGATCCAGTTGTTTGCAATCCTTTTTAGGTCATCGGTCCAACGCGTAGGTGCTCTTCCTTTGCTACGTTTATCGATTCTTGGTCTCCACTCTAGTATTTTCTTTGTCCATCTTTCGTCCTTCATTCAACCCACGTAATCAGCTCATTTTCATTTGAGTTTAGTTATACGCTCGATCACGTCTGCCAATTTAGTTTTTCTTTTTAGATTGGTGGTATGGTGATGTAGGATTACTCCGATCATTGATGTTTCTATTTTTCGTTGGGTTATTTTAAGTTTTCTTGCCTTATTGGGGGTTAGAGTTAAGGTTTCCGCCTCATATGTAAGGACAAGCAAAATACATTAGTCACGTTTTCAGACATATCGTAATTTTGCTTTTAAAGATATGGCTGAGTTTCTCATATGCTGCCCAAGCAAGGTTGGTTCTTCTCTGCAATTCGCAGGTCTGGTTATCTCAAGATATTCTGATTTTATGACTAAGGTATATGTATTTGTAGACTAAATCTACGTTTGTGTTTCTGATGTTAAAGTGTTTGCTTGGTAATTAGTCATTACTTTTGTTTTTGAAAAGTTAATCTCTAATCCAACTTTCAAGCATACAATATAAAGTTCTTCTAGCATCTGCCTTAACTCTCCCAGGTTGTCGGTTATAAAGACTATGTCGTCTGCAAAACGAAGGTAGTTTAGTTTTTTTTATCTACGTTAATGCCTCTTGTTTCCCAATTAAGCTTGTTGAGAGCATACTGCATTACCGTTATAAATAGTTTTGAGGACATAGTATACCACTGTCTTACTCCTCTTCCACATTCAATGAGGTTGGTGTTTTCATGTAACTTTATAGATATTGTAGCGTGCTAGTAGATGTTATAGATTAGTTTTGAGTATATGTAATCAATGCGACACTTTCTCAATGCGTCCATGGTGGCGTATCAAATCTACAGTATCAAATGTTTGCAAATAATAACGTAATAATTCTGATAAAAAGTTTATATACCTGAAAGAGAAGTAAAATAGGATTATAACTTTTAAGGTTGCTTCAAGTAGATTTTTTAAATTTTTATTCGTTTCTATAATTGTCATGATGTGTTTTGTGCATTCGGATTTGTGGCGTTTTCCTTCAGATGATGTGTTTGACGCTGCTTTATTAGTTTATTGATGCAATTGTTAATAATGTTTTGTCTGGATTTTCTCTTTGTTTTTTAGGGTAGTAGTGGTAATACAATTGTTTTAGTCATTATAGATGTCATGTAGTTCTTTGTTTAGCAAGTCTGTCTTTATCATGTTTTTGTTAAGGTATTTGTATTTATTAACGTTGACAATATGTGGAACCGCGTGTATCTTGATAGGTTTTCTTTTAAAGTGTGTTGATATATGTTGGTAAAATCTGTTAAAAATTGTAAGTGTCTTTTGGTTGGTTGGATAAGTCTATTAATCTTTTATTGTAATTATTAACTGTTACTTTCTGCGCTTTCCCACTACCCAGTTGCATCTATTTGGTCTACCCTGCTATTAAAATTTCTATGAAGTATCATGCAATCCATAAAAAAATCAGTCGACTGCTAGCAGCCGACTTGTATGCAGCTTTCGAAACGCTCCTGATTTATATGCAATTTTTATTACTTGTATACAACAAACAGAACAAATTTCTCTTTCAGCGGTCGATGGTTGCAGCAATGGCACCCGTGCCAGAACAGCAGCTGGAATTTGCAGCTATGAAAAAGGAAGCCAAGAACGTTCCGGCCGACTTCTAATCTCAGGATAAGAAGACAAAGAAGAAAAAATCCCATGCGAGGGATAAACCTGGAACCAACGCCAGAGTCGCTGCCCTGTCCCACTAAATCCAAGGGAGAAAGGCCAGATGGCCTCCATGGCGGCCACAATCGTAAGCCTCAATCAGAGGATTATTGAAATATTTTCCTCATTACAGTTTGTTGCCAAAAAAGCCTTTTACCTCAAAACGCGCCGTTCCTGCCCAAAAAGGGACCCCCTTCGCCGAGGTGAAGTTCCGGCTTATAGCCGCAGACTTCAACCACGACGGCGAAGGCCTTATGGTTAACGATGAAGCCCATTTCCTGCTGATTTTGTATTGACTGACAAAAGCAAATACCCGGCTACTTCTAAATGGCTTAAGGATAACCGAGTTGTTATTCTTTTATCACGCAATACTCAAGATGGTATTCGTATGGCGCCAGCCACCTCTGACAATTACAGAAAGGCAACTGCTTATCTTAATTTGGCGGGTGCGGGCTTCCACACTTGGTCAAACGCCGAGGAGAGATGTTTAAAATTTGTTATTTGGCACGTCGCTGAATGTTATACCAAGTAAAACTTGGGTCAAGCTTTTGTTGATTTGGGGTTCTCCCTTTCTAACGTGCATTATATGAAAAACGAGTACGTAAAGCTTAGCTTGGTTTCGGTACAGCTTCCTAAAGGCGCCAAATCTTCGGAAATTATGGGATTGAAAGAACTCCTAACTTTTAAGGTCTCTGTCGAACTTAAAAAACGTGGTGGTAGCTTTCCTTAATGTCACAAATGCCACACGGCTAAACGTTGTTTTTCTAAGACACCAGTCTGTCGCATCTGTTCCGGGCCTCATCAATCGATGGTCTGCCCCAAAAACACACCTCAAAAGTGTGCTCTTTGCGCGGGTTTGCACCCCGTCAATTTTAAAGGATGTTCCTTCAACCAGAGAATGTTGGCCTTGCACGGCAAGGCAAATAAATCAGCCTCTTTGACTCCCGCGGCCGCTTCGGCTCCGGCTCAGTCATCCTCTAAGCCCGCAGGTCCCCGCACACATGAAGTTGTCACAGGCAAATCTTTTGCTAACACGGTCGCTCCACCGGCAATTCCTCCGGTTGCGAGCCAAGATGATAGGATAGTCTCTTTGTTGAACAACTTCAACGATTTTCAAAAGAAAATCATGGCGTCTCTTCTTCAGAATCAGTTATGGCTAACAAAGAACCATTACTTCGTGTTTGTTTCTGGAATGCCAGAGGCATTTCAGAAAAAATAGGTGTGGTGTGGGTGTGGTGTGGTGTGTGATCTTTGCAAATAGATCATTAGACCACTCCGAGGTTGACACCCCCAAGCTACTCTCTCTAGAATCACATGCGATAGTGGTCAATGTGCCCGGCTTAGGGACATTAAAAATCGCATCTGGCTATCTCAGCCCGAGTAACCAAATCGAAACGGCGGATTTCAAATCGGTCAAATCTAACCCTCTCCCCACAATCATTGATGGGGACTTTAACTGTAAACACTTGGCGTGAAAATATTTACAGATAAACGTCAAAGGTCGGACGTTGCTCGACTTTGTAGAGCAAAGAGAGTTACAAGTAGTGGGGTCCAGAAGAACCCACCTTCTATCATAGCGCAGGGCACCAAGGGGACGTTTTTGATGTGATATGTGGCGATATGAGTTCCGACCACCTCCCGGTCTTGCTAGAGCTCTTCGAAAAGGGGGTTATCTGGGGAGGGAGAAAAGTCCGTCATCCGTACGAATTGGCCCCTCTTTTCACAATCCCTGGAAGAGAGTATCGGACGCATGACTCCGGCGAGAACGGCCGCAGACATCAATAGGGCCGTCGAACTTTTTACGCGCCAAATCCAGAAGACTTTGGAAAAAGCCTCTAAAACCC
This sequence comes from Tachinus rufipes, assembly GCA_963932245.1. Lineage (NCBI taxonomy): Eukaryota > Metazoa > Arthropoda > Insecta > Coleoptera > Staphylinidae > Tachinus > Tachinus rufipes. The sequence continues at coordinate 62,619,087 of OZ010749.1, forward strand.
ATCAAGTTTGAGTGGACAATCCTCTCGGACTATCTCGAGTTGTAAAAGATTTAATCCGTAGACGAAATGCCGCCAGACACCTTTGGCAGCGGCACCGCGACCCTTAGATCGCCTGACATTAAACTCTTTTCATGGTGAGGTGAGAAAAGCTATAAGGTCACACAAAGAATTGTGCTAAGGATAAATACCTTGGAATCTTTCACGAAAGACAATCATCTAATGTGGAGAGTTTCCAAATCCTTAAGGAACAGGCCGGTCCCCATTCCAGCCATTCATTGCAAAAATGGGGTACAATACTCGCTTGAGGGAAAGGTCAAAGCATTTGTTGACAGCCTGCAACTCCAATGCTCCCCAAACAATTGTTTGGACTTGGAGCACGTCAAAAGTGTTAAAAAAGTGGTTAGGAGAGCAGATAAGGTTATCTTAGATATTATTCAGGATTACGTTGATTCGAATAATTTACTTCCATTGTATCAGCACGGATTTTGTTGGAAACATTCTTCGGTCCACTAGTTACATTGGGTGACTGATTTTATTGCGGAAAGCGTTAGATTGAAAAAGGCCACAGGGATGGTCCTTTTTGACGTTGAAAAAGCCTATTACAAAGTGTGACATCATAAAGGTCTTCTCTACAAACTTTACAATCAAAAATTTCCTCTACGTCTTATAAGGCTGATAGCTTTATATCTAATCCGTAGAACCTTGGCTATTAGAATTTAGATACACGTTTCAACCACGCAAAATATCACGGCAGGGATCCCTCAAGGTTCCATTTTCTATCCGGTCCTTTTTAATCTCTTCGTTGCGGACATGCCTTTGGGATCGAAGCACGGGGTTAAAATAGCACAATACGCGGACGATACAGCGCTCTTGTACTCGTCAAAGTCACCCTTGGTGATCATTTCTAGGCTACAAAAAGCCACCAATGATTTGGAATGCATGTTAGATGACTGGCTAGTTAGGGTCAATCCGGAAAAAAACAAAGCCGTTTTCTTCACTCGGCGACGGAACGTACCTCATGAGAACGTTTGCCTCGACAACGTTCCCATACCGTGGTCCGATTCTTCTAAGTATCTGGGAATTACCTTTGACAAAGGGCTCACGTACAAGTTGCACGTGCAGTCAATTCTCGATAAGGTTAAATTAGCTAAAAATCTTCTGGTTCCGATGTTGCGGTGGAATAGTGATTTCTCTCTCCAAAACAAAGTCCGATTATTCACGTCTACCATCAGACCCATGATGAGGTACGCGTGTCCCGTCTGGGGAACCGCCGCAAATACGCATCTAGATAGGTTAGAATCGATCCAAGGCTCGACCTTGCGGTGGCTCACTGGAGCTCCATGGTTTGTCCGAAGTTACGATATTTAAAGCGATCTCGGAATTCCACAAGTACGCAGACATATCAAACCCGCAAAGTACTTTGACAATCTTGCGAGTTATTCCAATCCTGATCTGGCGACACAAGCGCCCAGTTAATCAATCGATTAACATTTTCTAAAATTTCTTTCCTCTTCCCTCAGCCTATAAGGCGCATATGTCTTCTCTTTTTTGACACTGTTTTTGTCTATTAATGGGGGGGGGGGGGGGAGTCGGTAGGCGCCTGCCTCTTGTAGGTAAATCCAAAACTTTCAGTTTTTAAAAGATTCTCCTCCCAAACAACAAAAAAAAAATGCATTCCATCATTTATTAGAATTTCTCATGTAAATTGTTTTTTGTAGATACTATTACATCATCATTGATAGCATACATTTCCTTGACAGTAACTGTCCTTGTATAGGCATATTAATTTTAATGATTTTCTTACTGATTGTTTCTCATGTTGTTATATGTTTTCTAAATTTATTGTAAATCATTAATGAAATAATCTTTTATTCTCTTTTCTTTTTTGGAGCGCCGCTGTAGAAGTGGTAGTATTTTTTTTTTGTTTTATGGTTATTTTACATTATCTTTTCGACTTGTTTAAGGAAAGTTGATGGGTCCAACAGATTATTAGATAACTTCCAAAGAACAAGTTCTTAATTAGTCATGTCAAGGATTCAACCCCTGATTGTTTGTCTATCAAAACTAATCATTTTGATTTTTTAACAAGCAAAGGTTTTTTATTCATTTTTTTAAATTTTTTTATAGTGGTTACTTTTTCTTGCAACTACGGAGAACCCCACTCTTTCGGAAAGTAAAATTTCTTTAATTTCAAATGCGACGCTTATTCCGCCGTGTTTTTGTTGCCAGAACCTTGTTTGTTATGTACTACGTGCAGGATAGGTTAACATTTGAGTCGCCCTTTAAGTTAGTTTTATCACCATTTACGTACTTGTCTGTCAGGACGGCAAACCATAAATGCTATCAAACAAATAACCGACATTTCCAAAGATGCAGTTGCGTATTCAGCAGTACACAGAAAGATTTCTATAGTCTAAAATCCTTTCATTTGATTCTAGAAAAACTAGTCAAAAGAAAACCTAATTGCTATTATAACATCTGATCTTAAAATTCTAACAATAACATTAGAAACAGAAAACGTAATTAAAATTTTGAAAACAAGTCATTACCATAGAGTTCAGTGCTAAGCCTACGACCAGACCGAGATGCCCAAAGGCATTATTTTAATTGGTTCTGCAGACAAGTTGGCACTTATCATAACATGCAAAAAGTAAAGACACTCTTACAAACACAGCCAATATTGGCCTGCTATAACTAACTAAGAGCTTAGATTAACACCGCAAAAAAACGAATTCAGTACTCCTGGCGGCAAAACGGAAAATATATTTTAACATTAAAGGCATGACCGTCACGGTAAAACATCTTAAAGTGTGCAAAAACTAGTTAAATGCCAAAAGTTAGAAGACCTAGAACCCCAAAAAAAAGTTTTTGCAAGTGCTTAGTCTATTTACGTGTTCCAGATGGAACGACGCTAAGAGAAAATACATTCACATGCCCAAAAAAACATTTAATGCAAATAATCTAATGGAAAGTTTAATAGAATCACCTGAAAAGAAGCCTACGCAACCACACAAACAATCATAGAGTCAGAAGAAAGAGAGTCAACAATAAAACACTGAAGAAATGCAAAAGCAAATGACGTATGACGTAGTAAAGAGGATAAAAGAGAGAGTCTAATAATATGGGTTTCCATAAAACTTACTTTGCGATGGAAGTTTAAGCCTAAAATTACGTTGGCAAACGGTCAAATGCTGCTATACGGAGTTGAGACATGGACCCTAAAAACTAATATGTTAAATAAACTAGAGGCCTTCGAAATGTGGTTATATCTGAGGCTGCTAAAACTATCTTGGACGGAAAATGTCCGGAACGAAACGGTACTCCAGAAAATGAGTAAAGAAAGAAAGTTGCTCTTAACAATCAAGCAAAGGAAAACTGCATACTTGGAACACATAATGCGCAACCAAAAATACAATATTTTAAAGTTGATAATAGAAGGCCGCATTGAAGTTAAAAGATCGATTGGCAGAAAAGTACTTTCCTGGTCACGAAATATCCGCAACTGGACCGGCATGGAGGTGGGGCAATTGTTTCACGCGGCTGCCGATAGGAAGAATTTTAGTGAACTGGTCGCGAACCTTCAGTAATAAAGATGCACCAAAAGAAGAAGAAGAAATCTGCAAAAGATTTTCTATCCACCACAAAAAAAAGGCTTGCCGCTAAGAAATCCAATACAATATTAAATTTTTATGATTTTTAAATTGTAAAATTATTTTAAAATAAAAAATCTTAAGAGAAAATTTTTTAATCTAAAATCACGTATTCAATATTATTATTTTATAAGCTTATTGAGTCTTGTTCTACTATTTAGTATGGCAAAACCTCTTTTTATAAATCTAAAAATAAAATGTAAGTAATGTTTCCATTAGAATATATCATCCGTAGAACATGACACCGTCCACCAATAAAACTCATTCATTCGAATGGCCTTTTTTGTCTTAGTGAAATAAAACATGCGTGTGGTAAATGATTCATATACGAGATAATTTTTTTCTTCAATGGAAGTGAATTGTCGGAACATAGCGGCCACTTAACGTTAAAATTGTTCTCATTAAATAAATAGCTGGCACGCTTTAATCATGTCTGGAGTCGAATTCCGCGAGTAAGACAAGTGTTTAGTTGTCCGTGTCCGGGATGTCATGAATAAAATTCACATTAGATGCTGCTGCTGATATTCTATTTATAAAATACTATACTATCATGTCATAATATCAGCGCATTTACTTTTCTGTAATAACGGCGCATTTGAAAGATTATCTAAAATTATTTAATTAGAAGAAGCTATAAAAAGGGTCTTAACATTATAATAATAGGTTACGAATAAGTTTAAGGTCATTTCAGTTTATTATAATTCTTTTGGGAGCAAATTGTTTATTATCATAACCATAAGACACGTATGCATTAATATTCAAGATGTGAATGATTCTAACTAATGAGACCAAGATGCGGTAGATTTTAAAGTAGAATCTTCATTTATTAAAATTCATGTAAACTCGTGGTTTACTTTAGAACATCACCGACATGCAATATCGGCCAATGCCTAATAAAGCTTTTATAATTAGGGACGACGAGAACATATGGGCTAAACGAGAACTACCATTCAAGCAGACAAGGAGTGTCTCGTTTAATATTCAGGACAGTCTCGGGATGTACACTGAGACACCCATATATGGAGCAGGTCATGATTTACGTTTGAAGATATTATTGGTCACTTGTAAAGCGTTCGATACACCGCTCAACTTCTCTATCTTATCGTATGGGGACTGTGACATACCTGGACTGGAAATGCTAAACATACTTTTATACATACTATCAACGTGTAGCTTGTTATAGCGAGGCATAGCTTTGGAACAAGAAACGCACTCAGAAATGTCTCTATTGAAGCTTGTCAAGCTGTGCCGTGTCTGTGTTTGTACGTTACAAACCCGCTAGACGATTTATATTGATGTAAACGATAAAAAATGATAATATTATACATATAAAGTTGTTATTGTTACATGCGTTTCTTGTACCTCATTCGATTTTATTTTTATAGCGCACAATGCAACAACAACAACCCCACCTTTTACAGATTTAATAACATACATTTAGATATCTGAGAAAAATATAATACCAAATTAAGATGAGAAATATGATAATTTGCGTCTTATTTTGTATTTATATCACGTGTCTACAAGTATTTCCTCATTCCTCCTACAAAATCGTTGATTTTACGTTGTTTCGCCTGAGTTATGGTGCTTATGAATGCATGCCTAGTGCACACCGAGCTTGTATAATTAATATACTCGATGACACCGTCCAATTTAATATACCGGCGCCTTGTATTGAATGAAGGGGTCACAAATTAAAGTTAACTAGCAGGAATGTTAGAGTTCAAGAGGATATACGCTTTACTCATAATCTTATGCTTGTTTCCTAATTCTGGCTGCGTAAATTATTGTTCTTGTCTTATTTCTTTTTACTGTAATATGTTTCTTATGCTATGTTTATTGTTAACTGCATATAACACTTAATATGACAGTTTTATATTACAATAAAGAATTAATTACGCAATTGCTAAAATATAGACGCTAAAGTTACAATTTTTTATTAATGAATTACAAATTATAAAGTTTAAGAAAGTAGATGTTTGTAAATTTAGTTTATTCTTTGCATAATTTATAAAAATAATAAATTAAAATACAAAACTGAAATCCAACAAACTAACAACATTCAGTAACATAACAGACTAGTTAAATTCTTTTATTTATATCTAAATTTTTGCAACTATAGAAACGCAAAAGGTGATTTATTAAATAAAAAAATTTTGAATCTGAAGCAATTTATGCCAGATACTTATATATTTTCTCACAAAATTAATAGTTAATTTGTCAACAACTGACAGTTACTTAATTGACAGTTGATGTGTCAAACTGACAGTTGACATTCAACAAAAAAAGTCAGAAGTTTACATATTAATCGTTTTCCAAGATAAAAGTTAACAGTTTATAAGATAGCTCATTTATGTCAGACAATTAGAAATTGATTTGTACAAGAAAATATTAAAAGTTATATAAAAGAATTGTTGACAATTTATATGACAGAATTGTAAATCAGTTGATTTATAAAATTAACAGTTGGCAGTTTATTTGACAGGTTTGTGAAATAATTAAAGTGTTTTGTTACATTGACAATTTACACAACAGATTTGTCAAAAATAATGTTGGCCATAAGTCAAATTGATAGTTCTATGACAGATTTGTTGAAAATAATTTTACTACACTTTATGTTAGATAATTCACCTGTCAGATTTGTAAAATAACTGACAGTTGTTCATTTAGTTTAACATGTTGCAAGGCAAGATCCCAACAAAAGGACAATCCGCATTGTTAAATGGCGGCAACGACAATCAAAACGGAGCGTAAGAAGACCTCAAAAGAGATTGCCCAAAACAGAATCGCATGAAAAAAATATGGAAGAGGCCTATATTCAGGAGTGGATGAGCACAGGCTAAGAAGAAAAAGAAGAAGAAGTTCATTTAATTGAATTTGGAGTTATACGTCAGATAGAGAAAATAATAAATTTGAAAAACAGTCTATAGATCTTAAACTGATAGTTTGTATGACAGACTTGTGAACAAATTGACAATTGCCTTGCCAAATTTACATTTGACAGTTTATGTGACAAATTTCGATTCAGTTGACAGTTACTTTACTTTTAGTTAAATTGATGGCCATATGATAGATTTGTAAAACAACCGGTACTTGAGTAAAAAAAAATTATTAGAAAGATTAGATATTTTTATTTAAGAATTAAACACAACATCATTCAAATGACTACCACGGCTGGATTGACATCCCATCTGATTAACTCAATGTTTTAGTACATTTTATATTGTTTGGGCTCCAATCGCATGAATGGCAACTATGATTTTGTATTTCAAAGCATCAATTGTTTTTTGTTGGTTAGCGTAACACTTATCCTTAAAGTCTCCCCACACAAAAAATCTAACGGGATCAAATCACAGCTCCTAGGCGGAAAACTGACATCAGCATTTTGGCTGATTATTCAATTTTCAATAACAAATGGTAAAGTTGGCAAATGGCCCTGTTCTGTTAAAACCAAATGTCATCTATTTTATACTATATAAAACTTTGTTTAGCATAACACAGTAACGTTTGACATTGCCGGTAACGGCGGTTTCTTGCTCATTTTTGAAGAAAAATAGCCCAGTAATGCCGCCGACCCAAAAATCATACCAAACGGTTAGTCGTTGTGGGTGTATAGGCTGTTCAATAGCCATGTGTGGATTCTTTTATCCCCAAATGCAACAATTTGGCTTATTGACATAGCCATTAAAATAAAAATGAACTTTATTAAAAAACACGTTTTTGTTATGCAAATGCTCATCTTTGGCAAAACAATCTTTAGCTCATTTGGCAAACTGAAAACGCATCAGATGGTCATAAGGTTTTATTTCTTAAATTAATTGAACTGTGTAGGCTTTCAAACCAAAGTCTTTATGCAAAATTCTCTTCAGAGAATTGCAAGAAATGTTCAATTGTTGAGAACAATGACAAGTTGGTGTTGATGCATGTTCACGCACACTCTGAGCAAGAGCATTATATTTTTTAGCTGAGCGCACTGGGCGAGAACGTGAACGTGTTGTTATATCCACTAACGATCTAGTTTTGCAAACTTGCTTTACAAATTGGTCTACAAAATGCGTTGAAGGCACTTCTTTTCTATCAAATTTGTTTCGTAAATTTCTTACCGTTTGAGTAGAAGACTTACCACTTTGGAAGTAAGTTTTTATTATTTTCCAATTTTGTTTAAGTGTAAAGCGTCCCATTTTGTATATAAGCAAAGATCATGTAGTTCCCAGAGAATTACCACAAGAGTCAGTATTGAGCCTTTATTTTTAAAACACACTATGACCACTACGGCAAGAATACTAATCAATTTTGTAAGATAATAAACATAACTTAAGCAGAAAGTTAATTTGCCTTAACGGCAACAGATCTGTGCAGTTGCAATAAGTAAACACATGTATTGTGCTGGTTTATATTTAATGTTTTAGTCATCTTTTCCAAATCAACACAGAAAAAGTATCTAATTATCTACCATTTTAATATCAAAATAATTTTTTTAGATTTGTATCAACCCATTGAGCTTATTTTACAAAATCTAAGTCTAGAAATCACGCTAAAGGTAAAACAAAAATGCTAAACTAATTGTGATTTGCAAAAAATGAATACAAAATCATTATATAAACTATAGTAAAACCAAACGTGCAAAAAAAAGAGTGTGTGAATATAAATATCAACACGCAACTTTATAATAAAGCTATTTTTGCCGCATAAATGGAAAAAAAAATGCACTATTGGAGGTCTACACACACAAAACAAATCTTTTTGTAAACGTGCATTTTTGATAGTATTTCATCATATGTAATTTTTCTAATTTAATTAACAAGCAAGTTTTACTCTAATCACGCGACAAGTTTATTGGAAAACGTCAACAAACTTAAAAAAAAATATATTCTTTTATTCTTCAATGCAAGCTTTACAAAATATTTAAAAAAAGTTTGATTCAAAATTTACTATTAGCAAAACTAAAATAAGCGTAAACAGATTGAGTTATTCAATACCAACACCTTTGACTAAACCTCTAATCTTTGCCAACTGTTACTGGGTTTTTCCTTGTAGTGTAGGCAGGTTGTGCCGATTGTGACAGATAGTACGTGGTAAAAGTTACCTTAAATTTTACATCTCCGTCTAGTGGGGTTTCTAGGTTTAACCGAATATCCTTGGTGTTTTCGGTTTACTTAGTGTTACAAGCTTACAAGCAATCTAGTTTCTTTTTGATAATTTCTTTTTGTGTTGTCAATCGTTTAATGTTTTTAATGTCGTCTCTTTTAAATCCTAGCTAAGATTTCTTAATAGTGGTAAATGGTTAATGGGGGGAAGGGGAAAGATGTGTAATTATCTGTGTGCTATGTAAATAGAGCTTTTTCCAGATAGAGATAACTTTTTCTTCTTTTCTGATATAACATGGTTTCCAATCTGGTATTGCAAAACAGATGCTGAGGTCTCTAATCCATATGGTCCGACTACTACTAAAAGTTTAGTATATATTCCTGAAGCCACATATGTATGCATAAAAAACTCTTCAACTCTTTGCGTAAAAGGTCGTTGGTAATCTCTTATTAATGTCAGATTGTATTTAAGGTTTACTTCTTTTAAATTTTATTACAATTTTCTAATTTGCAACAAACCATATTTATTTAAGTCGAAAACCTCAAAACTATAAAATAAGACTCAAAGTAACAAATAACCATTGATTATAATTGCAATTTTGTCATTAAATAAATTATATTTCAAACCTCAAAACTGTAAGAGAACTTATAAACTGACAAAAAAAACAACTTTAATTGTTTTTAGTTGCAATTTTGTCATTTATTTAAAACTTATTTATTTAAAACTTAATTTTTTGATGACCTTATAACTGTAAAGTAACCTCTGAACTAACAAAAAAACCACTTTCATTAATTTTAGCTGCAATTTTGACATTTCTTTACAACTTGGTTTTGTTATAAAACATACTTAGCCGAGTTGCAAACCTAATTTTGTATATTTACCCAAATTGATAACTTCAAAATTGCAGTATAAGCTTCAAACTGATAAAATACAAACTTTTATGGATAGTAGTTCTGTAATTTATCTACAACGTAGATTTATAATAAACCATACTTAGCCAAGTTGCAAACCTCAAAACAGCAAAATAAATTCTAAACTAACAAAAAACTAACAGTCATTGATTATAATTGCAATTTTGTCATTTGCTTACGACTTAGTTTTGTAGCTAACCACAATTAGCTAAGTTGCAACTTTTATTGAGTTTTATTGAAATTTTGTAATTTGTTCACAACTTAGTATTGCAACAAACCATATTTAGTCAATGTCCGTCATCAAAATATTGTTTCCAGGGATTTATTGTTTGTCCCACCTCTTGTGTGCTTGGATTTAGATATGAGATAATTGTTTAAGAATCAATCTTTTGATAACTAACGCTTGGGTGAGTGGGTGGGTGAGTATAAAGCTTAAATTGTAGGCGAGTTACTTCTTCTACTGTAACCCACCCACTCACCTAAGTATTAGTCATCAAAAAATCTATTAATTGTCCCACTTCTGGTTTGCTTGGATTAAGAAATCAGAAAATTGTTTAGCAATAAATGTAAACTAACGCTTGGGTAGGTGAAATCTTTCTTCTACTGTGGCCCACCCGCCCGCCCAAATGGTAGTCATCAAAGAATCTATTGTTTGTCCCACCTCTTGTGTGCTTGGGTTTAGATATAAGATAATTGTTTAACAATAAATCTTTTGATAATTAACGCTTGGGTGGGTGGGCATAAACAAAACTTAATTTGTTGGCAAGTTATTTTTTTTACTATGGCCCACCCACCAGCCCAAGTGTTAGTCATCAAAGGATCCATTGTTTGTCCCAAATCTTGTGTGCTTGTATTTAGATGTGAGAGAATTGTTAAACAATAAAGGACTTGATAACTAACACTTGGGTGGGCGGCCGAGAACAAAATTTAATTAGTGTGCAAGTTTATTTTTTCACTGTGACCTATACACTCGCCTAAGTGTTAGTCATCAATGGATCCATTGTTTGTCCTACCTCTTGTATGCTAGATATGAGAGAATTGTTTAACAATAAATGACTTGACAATTAACTCTTAGGTAAGGGGCAGCAACAAAATTTAATTTGTAAGCAAGTTACTTTTTTTTATGATCCAACCACCCGCCCAAGTGTTAGTTATCAAAGAATCCATTATTTGTCTCACCTCTTGTGGCCTTATATTTAGATATGAGATAATTGTTTAACAATAAACCTTTTGATAACTAACGCTTGGATGGATGAGCAAGAACAAAATTTAATTTGTTGTCGAGTTGCTTGAATGGGTGGGCGTTTCTTTTTTCTAGTTTTGCATTTAGTCACGCACTTTTATCCGGTTTCTTGTAATCTTTGGAAAACTTATTAGAAGTGCTCTAAATGTTTGTTGTAATTGTTCAAGTGTATCAATAAGTTATCTAAATGTACTATTATTCATTCTAAGGAGCCCGCTTACAACATAAGTTTTTGGATTGTTGGGGGGGGGGGGGTTAAGCCCGAGCAGCTAACGTAGAGTAATGTTTATGTATAAGAATTTAAAAAAATCAGCATTCTGTCCTTTAAGCCTGGTTTAGTAAATACACGCGCAAAACCAAAGTTTTTTAAGGCTTTATGTATTTTGGTAGCTTCATCCATGGCCGTGGCGTTGAACCGTCTGTAATCAACGCAACATCAAGAGACTCCTTATTTCTTTTACACTATCACTATCGAGGCACAATAATCACTTATGTTTGGTTTTTCAACTTGTTGATAAATTACGTTTTTTATTAGCGATATAAAAATAACGCGGAGCACGCGCGGTGATTAAGTCCTTTAGTTTGATTTTAAGCGTCACTAGATTTGTAGTATTGAGAGTTGGATCTTCTGAGTTTACCTGGATAAACTAGTGCAATAACTATTTTAATTATCTGTAATGTAAAACATAAATACATAAATTAATTTTTTTATTTAACTTATGAGACGCACGCTAATCCTCCCAACCACCACTCCGTGCTTAAACAACGTATACTAATTAGCTTTACACTACTCAGAAATAATATTTGTAATAATAAAGAGCGGTTATTTTGTCAAATCATTTGACCGCACATATTTGTGCGTCCCGAGCCCGACCCTCGCTTTAAGCTGCTATGCTCCACTTTACTCCATTCGTGCTGGCTTGGTCCTCTATTATTCCCGCTTTGTTTTTCTACAAATTAAATCTGCACATAATTATTGTAATATTCCGCGCACTCAACAAACATATAATACCTGTAGCATAAGACTGGTAGTCATATCGCAATTTCTACAATTACATCAATCACTTAATTAACACATCTTCAATTTATTTTTAATACTAATGTGTCTATAACTGCTCCTTACTAATGTAATGTGCTCTGCATACAATCTCATGACACAACTAGCTTGTGTAAGCTTGACAATCTTTTGCAGATATTGTGCTACTTCTAGGCTTCAACTGCCAGTGCACAAGCATACTCCCAACAACTGTTACGTATAAGACCTTAATGCCAAAATACGGTGTTAACATAACCTCAAAGCTTCGCGCTAGTGTATGAATAACCATCTTTTACAACCTAGTACAACCCCAACACTGGCAGCGTACCTGGTATGCTACAACTGTCAAGTACTTTAATGACCTCAATGCTACTGTACATTTTTTTACACACCTCCAAGACTTTTCTCAGCTCATGTGTAAATAACCTCAGACAGTTGTAAAGTACCTCAATGACCTCTTGTTAATGTACTTTTTACACCTCAAAGACCCACTTAGGCTATGTGTGAATAACTCTTAAGTTCTCAGACAATACTCGTACGTAAATAACATTATATACAGCACATTAATGATTATAAGCAATGCTAACAAAAACTACCTCTAACAGTAATTCAAAAATGCGTCTGATGTTACTGGCACTTTCGTTGGTAGAAATGTTAGTTTTTTAATTTCCTGTGTTACTTCTTCCATTTTGACTGTGATCTTGGCTTTGCTTGTGGTGTGTAGGGCGGCAGTCAAGTCTGCTTAAGCAACTGTTTCTTGCTTTGCATTTAATAGTTAAGTCTTATGTGTTGATTGTAGTTTTTAGCAATTTTCACATTTTTGTTAGTTGTTTTTTTTCTAGTACTGCTTTATTCCAATTTAGCGGTTTGCTTTATCAGCTGTTCCAATATCTGGTTTTAATTTTGTTCAAAAAACTGTTTTAATCTTAGCTTTACTAAGGTTGTTAACGTATTGGCCATTATTTGTTTTGTGTTGTCTGGGCCGTCGGTAAAGTACAACTTTTTTGTAGGTACGGTTATAACTAAAGTTTTCGCAAACGTGTTATTTGCCTTACATACGCATTAATATTTTTGTAGTTAAATTCTCCTTAAAACTGATTTTTATTAGATCTGGCGTCCTTTTTTAAAACTATCAACAGTACGTTGTAATAAAATCTGGTTGGGATATGTGGTTTCACCATAAATCTCTCTAGCCTTTGAAAGTAGATTAATGGGTTTTCATAAAACTGTGCACTAAATTTTGAAACGTCGTCATTTTATTGTCTTATGTGTTGCCAGGTCTTTGAATGCCAGTGTTAACTTTTGGTTTAGAATTTGTTTGTACTTTTTTTGTTCTTTCTACAGAGTTGGTGGTTGGAATTGGTGTTTTGAGTAAGCGTTTGTTGACTTATATTATATTGTTACTTTTTCTATCATAACAATTAAAAAGACCTGAGTGCGTGGGAAAGCACTAGGTGTTGTTGTGAAATAACAATGTTTGTCAGAATAAATGTTTTTCTTTAGGGTTGTGTATATAGAGTAACCAGGTGGGTAACAGAGGTTGGCGTTGGTGGTTATCAAATTTGGATATCCATAATTGTTTAGTGTAGTTGATTGTAACTTTGATATGGCCCATGGTTTGTCGGCAAAATTTCTTCTTAAAAAAAAAGTGATAGACTGATTGAAAATTCTGATTTGCATTTCTGTTATTAGTCCGCTTGGCCGTAGTTATCTGTTGCGTTTTCTAAACGGGAGTGTGTTAAGCAAAACAACGCCACCTGGTGACCAAAACACAACTTCAGTTCTTAAATACTCAAGGTTAAAACTTTAGCAACCACCAATAACGCAATTTACTAAAGTTTTTTAAGATAAAAAAATTTTTGCAAAGTTACCAACAACTAAATTATTATTATTATTAATATTATTTTTTATTTATTGCTGTCGATAAAGTGCCAATGGCTTGAGGCAGGAAATTAGAGCTCGATTGACATGGTACAAAGTTGTATTGACATGTGAACGGATCAAAATTCTGTCATATACTATTCGTAAATTAACATTTTTTTCCTGTGTTTATTAGCATTATTTGTAGTAAAATATTTAAATTTTCATATTTATGGTCAATCTTTTATTTTATATTTATGTAGAGAATAATATTTATTGCAAGGCAAGAGATCAATTAGTAACGTATTTAAAATAATAAAAAACTTGATCAACAAATTTCAATAATCTTTGTTTTTCTAAATTATGCAACTATTATTGTAATATTATGTATACCATAAATGCAATATGTTACATATCATTGGCACATACAAGTAATACAGCAATAATTCTCCATATATGGTATGAGGCTGCCACCACTAAGACCGTTACTATTGAATGAAATAATTACAGACATTAGATGTGGCGCAATATTCTATTAAAGCATTTTACAACATTTTATAATTAAACTTTAATAATAGTTGTTAATTTAATTAATTTAGTAAATAAATATTTATTTAAAAAATATATAAAAGTAATTAATTAAATAAATATTTATGTAATTACAAGTAATAATAATTTGAATAACGAATCAGTTCATAATTTATTTGTTGTAAATATAACAGGTGATAAATCAATAATTTAAATGTGCGTTTGTTCAGTTACACACACATTCGTATCTACATTTGCATCAGATAACAATTACAAAACAACAACTATATAAATTCAAAACATTTATATGTTTACCTATAACTGAAATGCCCGCGGCGCAGCATACAAATTATACACAAATAATTCAGATTTAACCATTAACTATTTATCAAATACTTTCAATTATAATTGGCACCTAACCGAGAAAACTAGTGAATTAAATACGTTCGCCATATAATAATTACTAGAAATTCGCTATTTGAATAATGATATAATTTAATATAAGCGCATTAATTAAGCACTAATTATAATTTTCTTTTGTTTTATTTGTTTTACTTAGGTTTTAATACATGAGATGAATACGCTTATAGCTAAGCCTGTTTATAATGCATTTTTGGAGTTAATTTGTATTGGTTACATTAAAGTGCTTTTTCAGGAATAAATCTATTAAATTGCTTTGTTCTTTATAATTAAACATTGGCTATTTGATTGAATTTGTTATTATTGTACTTTACAGCATTATTTTAATTAAACTGCTTATATAGACTTTAAGAATATAAAATAATGCAATAGATAAAAATCAATCCGATATAACTAAAATCTAAAAATGTATTTATTACAAAATTAATACGCATGTTTTATTTCATAAAAAAATCAGGTAGAAAAGATTTTGTTTTATTCTTGTATTACAATGTAGCTGTTAAGCGCAAATATAATTATTTTGTCTTAATTAATCGTGTCATTTTTTGAGAGTTATGGGCCTTGGATGTAATTTTGTAAATGTCTACATCACGTCAAGCAAATAATTTTAAGGTTATTTATGGCATTAATATTTCATACCTGAATTTTGCTACTTTTCTTTTTTAATGAGTTTTGCACTTTGAACAGTTTATGGTTGAATTTTGCTAATTCATTTCATAATTAGAGTTTTACACTTTAGAACCGTTTATGACCGGATTTTGGTGCTTCCTGGCAATACTTTGATACTTCGTGGCCGGATTTTGCAATTTTTGCAGTTTTTATAAATAGTTTGAACAGTTTATGGTCAGTATTTGCTGTTTTGTCATTTTATGTATAGAATCTTGCACGTTTTTAACAAATTCAGATATTTCATAAACTTTTCAACCTTTGATGATCAAATTTTAATGTTTCTCATGACAATATTTTAATTGGATTATTAGTTTTCACTTTGTATGAAAAGAACATTTTACAAAATTTTTAAAATTATGTTTGTGTTTTATTAGTTTAAATTTGATTAGTATTTTTTTGGCCGGACTTACTTATTTTATAGACGTATTTTAATTCTCTTGCATCGGATTTTGTATTTTATGACTAGGTTTTTAAAAGTATGACCAAATTTTGCTAATTTTAAACAAATTTTTATGTTTTTTGACGGATTTAAATACTTTACGACAGGATTTTATTTTTTTTAGGCAAAAAATTGTGTTTATTGGCTAGATTATTATAGTTTATGGTCGGATTCAATTACTTAATGTTTACAATTTATCTATCATAAGATTTTATTAATAAGGTAATTATTTTTAATTCTTTTTTGTCAAGTTTTGTATTTTAAGCCGGATTGTTGAAAACATGTACTCTCGCATGTACTTTATTAGCGGATTTCAATTGTCTTAAGTCAGATTATGTCTTTAATATTAAAAAAAAAAAACAATGCTGCAGCTAAAAAAAAAATTAAGGTTACGCTGATATGCACTGAAACCCATCCTTTTCAAGTTTATAGTTTTCTCTCTTTCTCTCAGATACCATAAGAGTGTGTACAACCCTTTAATGTGTGTTTAAATATTTCCGATTTTTGACATTTTATAAATAAAATTTTATACTTTTCAACAGCATTTGGCCGGATTTTATTATTTTTTAAATTTTATAAATAGAGTGGTGTGCCTTTTGATTGTTATTTTGCTACCTTTGGCAATTTATAAAGAATACTTTACTTTTGGTGCTTTCTAATCATAATTTGATATTACATGGCTAAATTCTAACATTTTATAAATAAATTTTTGCACATTTCAACAGATTATGCCCGGATGTTGGTAGTTTTGACATTTTATAAATAGAAATTTGCACTTCTCAGCAGATTAACGTTGAGTTTTATTAAGTTTTGCTACTATTATTTTTTTGTGAATAGAATTGATGGCCAAATTGTGCTATTACAATTTCAATACAATTACAATACTTTATTTACGGTATAATCTTACCATTTACATCTACATCGAATATTCATAACCTATGATGTTTTACAATACAAAAATAAAGAATACAAAAAATAACATACATAAAAGCGCACATATTAGAGACACAAAATACATTAATATCAGTTGATAAACTATTTGCAAATCTACACATTCTACCGAGTAAATTGTTGAAACCATAATTAGTAGAATGGGTAGACTTACGGAATAAAGAAGAATGCCTGCTATGTTTATTATTAGGTGCTACATGGAATGGAAGAGTACCAAGTAGCTCCGGACAATCAATCTCAGACATAATTAAATTACGGAAAAACGACAAATCAGCCCTTTTGCGGCAAATCTTCAATGGCGGTAGGTTGTACAATGAAGCAATGTAGCAGTAATCATAATTTACAGATAATATGCCAGATTTATAAGACAATAAACAACAAATTTTTTTGAATTTGTTCAATACTACGGTATTGTGCCAATTATATAGTTAAAAGAAATTTTACTTTAAGTTCTATGGAAACTTATTAAAAAACATTTATCAGCATTAAAGAATAAATTATTAATAAAACACCAAGTATTTATAGAATCTAAGTCCAGTTGTAAAAGATGGCAGTCATTAAAAGATGATATTCTTTTATAGAATTTTATATCATCCACAAATAAAAGAAATGACGATGAATTGATATGCTGTGGGATATCATTAATAAAAAGCAAAAATTAAATTAGTCCACAATGAGATCCTTGAGGAACACCTGATGAAACAAGAATGGGCTGTGACAAAAAATTATTAATTTTTGCACACTACGTGCGATTTTTCAAAAAGCTAAATAACTAGGAAATCACATCATGATGAAAACCCAGAGCACTGAGCTTTGCAATCAAAATTTTATGACTCACACAATCAATCGCCTTTGAAAAATTGGTGTAGATTAAGTCAACTTGTACTTTAGATTCAAATGCATTTAAAATATCATTTTCATAACAAAGTAAATTAGTATTTTGTAAAAGGCTGGAAAGCGTTTCACAAAATCCATGCTGTTCTTTTATTAAAATGCTTTTGTACATCCATTGCAACTGACCAGTTACAATTTTATCGAACAATTTAAGTATTGCAGATTGAATGCAAATGCCTCTATAGTTAGTAATATCCTCTTTGGCTACAGATTTAAACAAAGGCGTAATACAGCTTTGTTTTCATATTTGAAGAAATTTAGTTTCATTTAATGAAGCATTGAAAAGTAAGTGCAATGGCTTTGCAATAGAATAAACGCACTTGTTCAACAGTAAAAAAAAGGAATGCCGTTGGGTCCAACGCTTAAATTACATTTAAGGTTTTCAATTTCCTTAAAAACATATCACAAACTAATAAAAAAGTTAGATGGGTTTTGTTATCATAGACTGAAGAAAAAAAACTGCAAAACTATTGACAAAGTCGTTCCCATTATGACAGGTTTGAACCTTATAATACATTGTTGCTGGAAAACCATTAGTTTTGTTGTTCTCATTAACAAATCTCCAAAAATGTTTTAGATTATTTTGAATTTTACTTTCAGTTTGTAAAATATATTGCTTGTCGTGATGTGCACTAAGATTTTTGCACGTAGAACGAATAATAATAATAATAATAATTTTATTTAATCCACAAAGATTCAAAAACTGAACATAGGACAAGTCTTAATTACAAAATATATAAAAAAATAGAAATTTTAAAGTACATAATTTACATAATTATAAACAGTGGTAAATTTAATAAAACACAATGGGGTGTATTCTGTAAAATTTTATGTTTATTTTAACAGCTTGTTAAAAATATAAATATAACAGGCTTGTAAATTTTTAACGTTATATTGATATTCTGTAACTTAAATGTTAACATGGCTGTTATAATACATATTTTTAACAGCATGTTAAAAATTAGTCATGAAGTTAGATACAAATCTCTACATTTATGCGTAAAAGTCATGTCTTTTCTTGAACCACAAAACATTATGCGTCAGATTTAACCTCAAAATATGACAACCGCCGGTGCTCGTAGGTAATCACAACACAATAATCGCATTAGTTTTAAAAGTGAATTAAAACGTTGAAACGCGAAAGAATGACTAAACGGCAATTGAAAGCCTGATGACATATATAGAACAAAACAAAAAGTTGTCCTATGGAAATAAATAAATAATTAATTAATTCATTTAAATTTTAATTCTAATTTTATTATTTTGTTGGTTTTGTTGCAAAATTAATTTCAATCAACATATATGCTAGCATAACAAATAAATAACTACGCTTGTTTTATATCGCTGCTCAAAATACACAATTTTGCAATACGTATTATTTCTTATAGGTGTTTGCAGATTTAAAAACCAAATACAAGACACAGGTCACGATTAATTAAATATGATATTAAGAGCACGGGAGGGGCAATTATAGCTACATGCGAGCAGTCAATTGTACAAATTGTCCCTGGAAAGCCATACTTTTGAAAATACAATGTTTTATTTTGATCAATAAGATCTTACCGAGTTGGAAAATTAATCCATTTGTTTAATAGTGTCAATAATATTACTAACTGCTAGTTGACTAATTGCTATATTAGCAGATGCTTCAACATTCAACTGGTAACTACCATGTCCATAAAAATGCAAAGCACAAAAAACCTTTAAATAGTTTGGTGTTGCAGTATTTCTTCGTATAATTGCCAAATGTAAATGGAGTAATAGCGTTAATTAAATATTGGGCTGCAATTTTATTTAGACAAAATAATTTAAAAAAACGAAATTTGAGAAGTTCAAATAAATTGTACATATCCCATCCGTAGCTGTCGATTATACATGGTGTCCGGAAAATACGTGTACAACGTTTGACGACAGACTCCTGACGTCAAAATAGGTCGATCTAAGCCGACTTAGTTATATCCAAAATTGTCTCGTTTAGCCGGTAGAGGGCGTCAAAAAAAACAAAAGTATAACAAAGTTGAAAGTATCTATTGTAAGAAACTAAGTAAAACAAAAACATTACTTAAGCAAATGTGTAAAATGACCGCCATCTTGCTGAATACACTTATTAACACTTTTTAAAAAATGATATTGGACCCTATCTAATGTCTCGGGATTATTAAAATGGTTGCCTGCATTTAAAATCCGCTGCAATAAATCATCGCGTGTGTTTACCGGAGTCTTGTAAACTTCTGTTTTATTAGCGCTCCACAAAAAAAAGTCACACATATTTAACTCAGGAGAACGTGGTGGCCATTTTACTGGTGCATCATTGCCTCTTCCAATCCATCGGTTGGGATATTGATGATGTAAGTATTGCCGAACGGCAACGGAAAAATGGGGCGGGGCACCATCATGCATTTACCACATTTCCCTCCGAAGTAAAAGGGGCAAATTCTCCAGAAGAATTGGTAATGTGTCTTGCAAAAAATTTAAATAAATATTTCCATCTAACCTGTCTGGAATAACAATGGGACCAATAAGGTAGTGATCAATAATACCTGCAAAAATATTAATTTTAAATTGATGCTGATGATGTGCAACTTTAATGGCATGTGGATTTTCATCGGAATAAATATGTTCGTTGTGCTGATTGGTTACCCCAGATCTTGTAAAGCATGCCTCGTCAGTAAACATAATTTTTCTACAAAAATTTGGAATAAGGATTCTTTTGTTTCTAATAAATTGACAAAATGTAAGCCGCATGGGGGGATCAGTCGGTAAAAGTTCCTGGACTTTTTGTATGTGGTAAAGATGTAACAACTGTTGTCTTAAAACCTCATTGACAATCGTTTTAGGAACATTTAACTCACGTTCTAAAAGACGGGTACTGGTACTTGGTTCTTCTTCAACTCTTTCCAGAATCATCTCTTCTGTTTCCACAGTTCGAGTTGTTCGCATACGACCCCTGCTTTCAAACTTTTTCTCAAAACTGCCCGTTTCCCGAAGATGACGCTCAATATTGGCAAATGTTTGGTGGTTTGGTATTCGACGGTTAGGAAACCTCTCCATGTAAACCCTAACACTCTGACGCCCATTTCCTTGACAAAACCCGTATACCAGGAGCATGTCAACTTTCTGAGAGTTTGTATAATTTTCCATTTTTAATGGTAAAATGAACTTGTAATTCAAGAATGTTGATCGTATACTTGAGTAAATTTCATAGACTGGTGACAATTTGTCAATAATTGTCAAATTAGTAAACGCCATAGCAACAAGGTCACTTAAAAAATTATTGTTACAGGTAATTTCTTTTTAATATTTACAAATTTTTGACGCCCTCTACCGGCTAAACGAGACAATTTTGGATATAACTAAGTCGGCTTAGATCGACCTATTTTGACGTCAGGAGTCTGTCGTCAAACGTTGTACACGTATTTTCCGGACACCCTGTATAATCTCAGCCGATTCCTTAAAAATACAAAACTCTTTTATTAACGCATGTTAGAATTATTGAATATCTTACCTTCTTCCTCTTTCATGCAAATTTTTATTTATTTGAATGGCAATATAACCTATTGCACCTGTCATTTTATAATTTTAACACCCTGTTAAAAATCAAAGGCATGTATTTACATGCCTTTAAATTTTTTAACTTAACAGGCAATTTTAACAGTGCCTGTTAAAATTTTAACAGATTTGTGTATTATAGAATACCAAATATGACTTTAACAGGCTTTTAATTTAAACAGGTTGTTAAAATTAACATTTATTTTTACAGAATACACCCCAATAAACATTAAAATAAACAAAACTATAGATCACAGATTAGTATTTATAAATTTGTTAAAGCTATAAGAACCTTTTTTTATTAAATAAAGTTTAAGCTCCTGTTTAAATTTTATTAAATGCATTTTTTTTAAATACAATGGAAGCTTGTTATAAATAGTATAGCAAGCATGATTAGGTGCATTTTCAAAAAAATTTGTGTTGTGATTAGGAATTCTTAAACAGTCTATATTTCTTGTTGCATAAATGTGATTATCTCCAACTAAAATTAGAAATGTTTGATTTGGTGTAGACTGCACATTTATATATATATATATATATATATATATATATATATATATATATAAATTGATGTTAGAGTCAGAATACAGTTTTGTTTAAAAATGTCTCTACAAGATTCTCTATTATCTAAACCATAAATCAGTCTTATAATTCTTTTTTGCGCAACAAATAATCGATTAACATTTACTGCTTTACCTCAAATTATGATATTATAATTCAAATGTGAATAAACAAGCGAGTAATAAATAGTCATTAATGACGAAACGTTTACATATGGTTTTAACTTTAACACATAAAAATAAGCCTTATTTAATTTATCGGCAACATACTCAATATGTCGATCCCATCTTAACGATTGGTCAACATATATACCCAAAAACTTTGTGTTTACACTACAATCTACAATAATAACTAAAGGTGGTTTTCTAATAAAAAAATTCACAAATACTGATTTTTTTTCATTCAAAATGAGTTTATTATTATGGCACCAAGATTTCATTGCTACTATTATTGTATTTACAGCAGTTTGCAAATCTGTTTCATTTTTGGCACATATTGCCACAGTGTCATCAGCATAATTTATTAAATTTCCTTGTTCTACAATAAACTTGAGGTCATTAATAAATAATGTAAATAGCAATGGTCCTAATATGGAACCCTGTGGTACACCTACTGTACTATCATGTTTGTTAGATTTATAGCCATTGATGTCTACATAAAATTTTCTATTACTAATATAATTTAAAATTAAACGCAAGACATTGTTACGCAACCCTAACTCGTTCAATTTAGTTTCTAAAATTGTAAAATTAACACAATCAAAGGCGTTTGTAAAATCAAAAAAAAAGTCCAGCAACACATTTGCCTTCATCTAAATATCTATACACATAATTAAAAAACTCAATTCCTGCTGTTTCGGTTGATCGGAAACTTCTGTATCCATGCTGACACTCCGACACTAATTCATATTTATTAAGAAAACACCACAACTCCTTGCTTATTATCTTCTCAAATATTTTGGAAAATACAGTTAACATTGAAATTGGTCTATAGTTGGTTACGTCACTAGAATTGCCCGTTTTGAAAACTAAAATTAGATTGGAATTCATTATAGTCCGACAATATTTTGAAGATTTATAACGTTTGTGTACACTTTTCTTGAGTTTAGTAAGTGATATCAATTCTTTGTTAAACCAAATAGGAAAATTGCTTTCACGCTACAGTTTTTTAGGAACAAAACAATCAATAACATAATTGATTACAGAGTAAAATACATCAAGATATATCAATATCACAGTTATAAAATAGTGCAGTCCAATCAACATTCAACAAATAATTATTGATTGCGCTGTAGTCGGCAAGTTTAAAATCATTAAAAACATAATTACAATTTAAAATATCACAGGTAGTATCACATTTTATAGTTAACAAGTGCAAAGTATGGTGTTGGCTTCAATTTAACAAAACATCTACAGCTTCTATCACAGAAATATCACGATCGTTGGTAAAACATAAATCTAAAAACAGACCTTCACTATTGGGAATAGAAATGCATTGTACGCAGTTTAAGTACCCAAACGAATTAGCTATTAATTGAGCAGAGTAACTATCATTTCAATTTACTTCTATACCTAAATCATCGTTAACCCAAGATGCTGCAGGTAGATTGTAATTGCCCAATAAAACTAGTTTACTGCTTGGAAACTCGTCGGCAATAGATTCGACGGAATAACAATGGTCAAGATATTTATCTCTAGTTGAATTAGGTGGTAAATATACCGCACAAATTATATAAGACACAAGATTAAACTTAACAACTACAAACAAATGTTCAACACTAATAAACGTGGGGTAAAGTATACAGATTTGAGGTGAGTTTTGATAGCAATTAAAACACCACCTCCGCTTTGTTTAAGGCTTGTAAGAGCCGAGCGATCACAAAGAAATAAAGAATAGCCTTTTAGATTTAATTCAGAGTCACTGTTGTCTGGAGAAAGGCAGGATTCAAAGAAAACAATCACATCGTAGTCTGATACGGCAACAGCTAGCATGATTTTCCTGAGTTTAGTTTTTAAACCCCCGACGTTTTGGTAGTAGATGGAGAAACCGTTATCATATCTGAAGATGGGTCCAGGCTGTTGACAGGATTCAGGCTTCGAAAATCAATTGTAGATGAAGCAGGAATATTTTGTGAACGACCATAACTCACAAATTTTTTGACAGCTATGTTAGCTGGCCAAAAGTTTTTGCAAAAAATAGCTCAAGCATGGTCGGCTGGAATTGAGACTTTAAAGCTACTGTAGCTTCCAGATTGTACAACTAGATCTACAGCATTGATTGAAATATCGGGGTATTTCAATATAATGTAGTTAATAACATCGGATTTTTTAGTTCCGCGTTTAAGTTTTGAGACAAGTATATATGAGTTTGGCACATATGCCTGCAACTTATCGTGACTTGGACCACAACCAAAAATTGTTAGAGCTTTAAGCTGAACTTTTGGTTTAGGTTTAGTTTGAGCAGTAAAGGTTGCTAAAGAAGAAGAATTATTAATTACAGAATTAATTGCAGGTGGAAGCAATTGAACTTCCTTATTAATAGTTGATGTAACTACACAAGGCATAGATTCTTGAATACGAGTTTTGTATTCAAGTATTACCTTATCTATGTCTGCAATCTTCTCTTCAAGATTATTGACATTTATTGGATAGAATTTTCCACTTTTAACAGAATATGACATAGTATTAAATTTTTTGATATTTTATGAAAAGAAAGTTGCTTTTTTTAACAGTTTATTGCAAATTTTGCTATTTTTGACATTTAATGAACAAAATTTTGTATGACGGATTTTGATTTTTTCTAATAATATGTTGATACTTCATAGCCATTTAAAAAAAAAAGCACTTTTTGACGGTTTATGGTCAAACTTTGTTATTTATAACAATTTATAAATGAATTTTAATATTTAGAGCCGGACTTTGTAATTTTTTGAATAAAATTTTGCACTGTTTAACAGGTTTTGCTGTCCTTAACATTTTATGAACAGAATCTTGTACTTGCTTTTTTAAATCATTTATTACCGTTTAAAAAAAAAATTGTTATTTTTCATTTTTAAGTAAGAGAATTTTGTAGCTTAAATGTTTATGACCGAATTATGCTACTTTCTAACAATATTTATATGTTTAAAGACTGAGTTTATTTTTAAGTTTAATGAATAGAATTTTACACTTTTCAACAGTTTTAGGTGCTTTCTGACAATATTTTAATTTTGTTATTTTTAACATTTTATAATAAAATTTTGTTTCAAACTTGCCCTACAAAGACAGGCAAAAAACACTGTCCAATACCTTTTTAACTATTGACAATAAAATTAAATAAACACAACAGTTTAAAAGCCAAATTAACAGTTTAGCAGTATAGTTTAACATATTAATTAGCGGATTTTTAATTTAAAAGCCAAATTTACTGTTTACCAGATACATTGAACACTTTAAAGACCGGATTTACACTTTCAAAGAAGGATTTACAGTTTTAACGGCCGGATTTCAGTAAATTTTTTAGTTCTAAAAACCCAATTTACTATTTTATAAGCCGGATTGTTAATTTAGAAACATAAAGTTTGGTAGTAAAATTTTACACTTTTAAAGCTACATATACTTTTTCTTTAATAATAAATTAGTGTTCTGTCAGTGTTTTTTTATTAAAACCAACTATTATTATATAATTTTTTTAGTTCTAAACGCCAAGTTTAAAAAATGCTGGATTTATCACTTTGCCAGTAATATTTAATATGTTTGTAGCCGGAATTACATTTATATTTAATAAAACTAGATTGACAATTTAAAAGCCGGATTTATAATTCAAAGACCAAATTAACAGTTTGGCAGTAAAGCTTAACATTTTGAAGGCCGTATTTACAGTTTTAAAAGTCAAATTTGCATTATTTATGATTTGAACGCGTTGGCAGTAAAATTTAACACACTGATGGTCGGATTTTTGTTTTTAAATGCTGCAATTACACTTTTCAATGCTAATTTAATCAAACACAAATTTTTAGGCCAAATATACAGATTTAAATGATAAATTTATAATTTAAAAGTCTGATTAACAATTTCGCAGTAAAATTAACCAAATTGATGGCCAAATATTTTTCCTTGAAACAATTAGCACTCAATTGAAAAAAAGGGATATTTTTTCTTATTTTGAATTAAAAAGAGTAAAGAGTATTCTAATTTTCAAAAGAGTATATGTTACTAAAAAAGAGTATGTCTGGTTAGCCTAAGTTAAATACATGTGTTTCCTAAAAAAATGTTTGTAATTTAAAAGTAATATTAATTTAATAACAACTAGGTAAGGTAGTTATTTAAAAACCGCAGGCTGGAATTGCAATTATTTAATGCAACAGAAAAGCCGAAACTCCAGTTCTCAAAGCGACAATTTGCAAAATAATGACTTAGCAGAAATCCCGTACGGCGGCACAGAAAATAAAAAAATAATTGGATTAGCCCTTAAAAGCACTATATCTACCACATTATAAGGCTTGTCGATACAACAACTAGTACGGACAAACCGAGCGGACCTTGAAGTTTATCACGAGCAAGTTAAATCCAAATCTGCACAAGGTCTGAAAGATGATAAAACAGAGTCGCCTACTGACTGAATTTTCCTTTCAATGATTCCTAGAAGTTTGCACTTTTTAGTGCAAAGACCTTCTTAACTTTAGTGAAAAACGTTGTAGTAGAAAAACTTAAGATTGCATATTGTGCAAGTACATAGTGTTTGGAGAAAACTTGTACCCCAACTATGTCTGGTTACAGACTAATGAGCATTTATTCTAAATCTAGAAATTAATCTAAAAGATGTGTAGAACCTGTGATAAACTTCTTAAAATTATCATCAAGCAAATTGATACAAGCAAAAGATAAACTGGTTTTTCTCTGATAGTTTAGCGTTTTGCGCCCGACTACTCATTGCTTGAGCATATTATTGCTCCATGCCAACATTGGAAGTGCTCCCGGAAGAAGTTGGAGTTTGCCTTTGAGAGGCAGGTGCGTTGGAATAAGGCTTAGAGGACATACTTTTCTTTAACTTGAGATCCTCTGTAACTATCTGTGTAGGGGCCTCTTGCACAATGCGTTTGTTGTTATATGCCCTGACTTCTTGGTATATTTGCACGTAAAAGTGGGATGCCTTCCGGCGCACTTAACGCACACATAAGAGGAGTTGCATTTGCAAAGCTGTGTGACCATATTGCTGGCAACGGTGGCATTGCCAGATGTCCCTTGACTTGCATTTGGAAATAAAGAGAAGTAGCGGAGAATTTTTACCTTTTTTTGAAAACCACAAATTTTTATGTAATTAATTTCATTTTATAATGGAGCAAGCCACACATTTATCCGCCCGTTGCAAAGTTGGTAACCGGTGCATTAACATAGGTAATTGTCTGTGAGCAATGCCATAATACAAAACAAACTTTTTAAAAAGCGTACTTAGTCGGGTTGGTACGTTCTGCAAAAGCACAACACACACAATCTTGCAGCGCAAGTATCCAACGCGCAATTCTAGGAAATAACAATCTACACATATCAAATCACCTCAAAATGCGGTGATCGGTAATTACTTGAAATAGTTTATCAAACAAAAATAGATTGGCGGCGTCGTTAGTTCCTTTTCCGCAGCAACTGAGTTAAAGGGGCATCTCCTGATGTTATCCGCAAACGCCTGGTCAAAGTTTGCTAAACCTAAACATGCATTCAGTTTCCTAACATTAAAAAACTTTTATAGAAACAACCGGGTCTAAATTGACTGTAAGGTCAAGCGGCGTTAAAATATATCCTAGTTTTTTATTTAAACTTTTTTTTAGTTTAAAACACCGGCATTTATAAACAACTTGGCGTGGTGGTTTATGCATCCGATTATTGCACCAACGATTGTGGGTTTGATTCCCATATACTATGAAAAACCTTTTCACATGTTTATACGCTTTCCCGCGTTGCTAGCGTGCGGTTTTGCGGCTAAAACCTTCTTTGATAGAGTGATAAACAATCTCTCTAATAGTTTGGAATCCACTTAAAACTGTAAATATTTGACGACAACAACCGGCATTTTTTTAAAACAAAGTCTAGATGTATTTAATGCTCTTGGTATAAGTTAGAGGTAATAATAATAAAATAAAAACTATTTTAATGTTTCCGTAAAAGCGCAAATACTTGTTTATTTTAAACAGAGTTAAAGAGAGTTTTACAAATAAAAAATCTAGACCAGATTTGTCATAAATAAAACAAATAAATAGAGGTATCAAATTAATCTAGCAGATTCTTATCATTTGCTCCAAAAATTTGTAGTGCTTGCTCGTCTAAAACATTTTTTACTTTATATTCCTGAATAAAATCTGGGCCTAGAATTAATTATTATTAATAATATAGGTATTACCGAAAATTTGCATTTGCCTAAAAATAAATCTAAGAGAAATGCAAGTAGCAGCTGGTAAGTTATTTTGCCGACTTTAATTAAATGCACAAATACCGTGTATTGGCAAAATTGGTAAGTATTATTTAAAATATTTTATTTGACACACAAATGATATCATTACCTATGTATGTCCACAAAAAATTAAATTTCTTAACTGCAATAATAAAACCGGAGTATTGATAAGAGTAGTAAGATAAAAATAATCGCATCTTTCTTCTAAGATTTTTTAAAATATTTTGATTTAGAAAGGGGTTGCTTCTTTTTAGTACACTGACCTGTTAACATAAACAGTCAAAATTAAGGAAATAAGAAGTAAATTATAATAAAAATGTATAACGGTCTATTTTGTTTAAATAATGAGTTTTATGCTGTTGATCTACGCTCCATTATTTGCCAATAAACATATGTTTAAATGAGTTAAAGTTGCAAAACATATTAACTACAGCGTTAAACCAAACTTAAATTTCATCCATAAAAAGTGCCCCTATAGACCAAGCTGATTGTAGTCTATTTTTTAGGTTAACATTGTCGTTTTCAATCATTAAAAAAATACAATACAATGGTTGTAAAAACGCTAACCCAACTTGCTTAGCTGAAGACCGCAATGCCGACCGACAGCATGTGGCACGCGACAAATGTACAAAACTCTATCAAATTTTTGTCTTTACCATTATTGAAGTAAAGTTTAAAGCACTTGTTTTTTATGTAGTATTTAAAATAGGCTTAATTTACAATCCGTTTTTAGTGTTTAAACTTGTTTATAGATTTGGTTTATCTTTTTCTAAATATTTCTCAAGATGCAAAGTTTTTACAAAATGAAGACGCGGAGAAAGATACGCTTCAGTTTGTCTTGATGAGGCGATGGAATAATATCGACCACAATGTGTTCCTTAGTTTAATTCAAAGTGTTCCTTGTCGACTACAAGCAGTCATTAATTTAAAAGAGAGTAATACTCGTTATTAGTGATTTTTTTTTCATATTTTTTGTTCCAAATTAGTCTTAGGAACAAAAACTCAAACTTTGTCTGAACTGTAAATTTGAGATATTTCTAAAATACGCAATAAAAACAATAAATAAGCTTTACAATTCAACATTGAATTTTTAGTTTAATGTGCAAATTACATTACAATTGTTAACAATTTGCTAACATAAAGTAAAAAAAAAATTTTTTTTACTTGCCAGTTTTTAATAATCCTCATTCTCTAAATAAGAACTTCAACTTATTTGACGTTGTTGCATGTTTGTCTACAAAAATGTAGATAAATAATAGAACGCATCAACGCAAAAACTTTACATTTTTGTTTGCACTTTTACGACATAAACTTTAAAAATGAAACCTATAATTTGTTTGTCGCCAACCTAATTCTGTAAAATCTAAGTCAAGTTTGTATTTGGTAATACGTCCAAACAATATGGTGCAGTTTTTGTTGGTAAAAGTTAAATCTATTTTTTTGTGACTAATTTTGCAAAGTGCTTTAATCGTAAACTAAATATAGACTGTTCTCTTCTCACCGTAATATACGGCAATGTTCTTATATGTGCTTTCCTGATCAACTTTCTTTTTTAAACATTGCCACAAACTCTGTATGTTTTTTGAGAATGTTGATAAATTTTGATTTGTTAATTTAAAAAAAACGGTTAAAAGTATAAAGAAAAATTATGCAAACAAATTTACCATCTTTATTAACACTTCTCGAAGAGAGAAAGACTTTTTTCTAAAGTAAACGTTTGTTGTATGCTCCGCAAATTTACTGAGTAAAACCGAAAGAAATTTTTAAGACAATTTTAACAGTCATAAATTGATGGTTCTTGATATAATTAAGATTAGAGTATCTTTGTACTCAAAAACCTCTTCAACTTTGATTTCATTATTTTTTTAATAAACGTGAAGCATTTGTACCAAGTTATATTTGTGTTTGTATCTCTTGCAAGATTTTTTTTTAGTTATCTTTTGAAGCTGTAGCCTTCATCAAATGTAAGTTCAGGCAATACTCACGTCAGTCGGGTATTTGTGAAATATAATTCTGACGTTCTTTCCAAACCGCTGCTGCACGTACGCAACGTATTTTTAGAAATCAAGGCAAATGTTTTAATACAGTTTCAAACAACTGTATGCAAAAAAAACCACTGTCAATTATTTGAAGAATTATAAGAATGATTTTTTTGTATTCCTTCTTCAGCGAATAAAGTTATATTTTTTCATATCGGTCTCGGATTTCTTTGCAATGCAGGTTCTTTAAAAAGGTAAAAGTGCAACTAACGAAACTGATGACGTATCGATTGTTAAGCTGCAGAAAACAGTTACTAGCAAGAGCATATGATTTTAGTAATTGGAACTAACTTTCTTTAAACTGTGACAATTATTGTTCTGATTTGATTATTACTTATCTCGCAGTACGATTCATAGTACGGTTAATAATTAAAAGTCAATAATATAATTAGCCTGATCATCTTCATGTGGAACGGCATCGATATGGATTAGCTAATTAAATAATTTTCAATCACTTAAAATGCTTGTGATAAATAATTAGTGAAAAAACAGTAAATAAATAAAACTGACAAAAATGCAATTATGATAATGTATTTATTTAATATTGCTAATAAGAAAATTTGTTGTTATTCCAATAAACATGATAACTAACTGTTTGTGAAATAATATTTAAATCTATTAAAAAAATCTAAGAAATTTGCTTTCAATGTCGTGATAAAAACTGGAAAAATAAAATGTATTTTTGCTCGGTTGTTTACCGCTCCGCTCTTCGGTGCTCTGCGTAGCCATACAATTTTGTTTGTGAGGGTGCATTGAAGGCGATGCCACGCGTTCGCTCGCGCTTTACAATATTAAAAATAATACCCTCGTGTTCTTTCATTGAAGGCCGCCCAACAACTAAAGGTACTTAATACAACATTATTGTAATTTAGTTTAGATAATTAATGTAATACAATTGTAACAATTTATATGTATTATTTTATGTATGTACTACCACGTGTTATTCGATTTTAATGCTGTTAATCTTCCTATTAATTTTGATCGGCATGAAGTCATAATACCCGTACCGAGTAACCATGGAGATAATTTGCATTTAATGGAATTTCGAACTAATTAATGCTGGATTCAAAATAGTCAAGTCAAGTAAATGGAATAATGGAATTAACTATAGTGGATGGAGCACCTGTGCGGCCTTCAAATGAATAACAGCCAGATAAGAGATTAAAATGTAATTGTAATTGAAAATTGAAAATTGAAAATTGAAAATTGAAAATTTGAAAATTGAAAATTGAAAATTAAAAATTGAAAATTGAAAAATGAAAATTCAAAATTTAAATTTAAAAACATTAAAATTAAATGGGATTTAATAACACGGAATTACTTAAAACTTGTAAATTTATAATTAGAACGTTATGGTTTATGTATAATAGTTTATAAGTGATACGTTTATAACCTATCTAGGAGTACTCCGGTTATGATTGCAATCTTTGTTTAGGATTAGTTTATTAAGGAATTATTTATAACTATTTCTTAGGTTTTATTATTCATGAGTGGGTCCCTTAAATTGTTTATAGTTTTTAGTTACAATTATTTTTTTAATTGGTATAAATTGCACTTTATTCCAGGTTTCTACTGCATGTGCATGTGGTAGGCCGTCATTGTTAATTTACCAGATACTAGGCCTCGTCAGTATCTTTAGCGCCTCCATTCTCTCAATTAACGGGTGCGATAATATTATTTGTGTTTTAGGTATATAAATAGTCAACGGCAGTTTGTGTGGTAGTAGCGTAAGCGAAGCTCTAAAATATTGGCCCTTGCAACTTAAGAAAAAATACTAGTCTTCCGCGGCTCTAGAGTACTCCAGAGAAGACGTTACATACTATCTAAGCTATAAAAACAATCAAATAAAATAGTATTAAATAAAACTGATCAAGAAATAAATGTATAAAACACTAAATATTTTTTGGGTATGTGATGATTATCGTTTTCCGCTTAACGCAGCGCATTTTTTGCGCCTCGCGCGGTATACCATCAGACGTAGAAACAAACACATTATACCTTAAAATTAAATTAAGTGATTGTAAATTTTTGCGAAAGCAGATCCATTGGGATTGCTTTGATAGTCAGATATTCGATATGAGTTACGCATTATAGCGGATTAGAATACTTGCCCGTCTGATTCTGCAACAACAAAAAAAAACTTTAAATTGGAAAAACCTATTAAAGCGAATAACACGTGATTGCGTTCTAGAATCCATTAACATTACAAAATTTAACGATTGAAAAGCCGCACTCATTGATTAGCCAGCTAACATTAGTCATTTATTAATTATTATACAGGGTAATTCTTAACCTATGCGCATAAACTCGAAGAATTATAGTTTACTATCAATATTATTGATAAATGTAGTAAAAGTTTTATAATAAGCGAGATAATGAATTATAAAGTTTTTAGAAAATTAAAATTTATTACTTGAAAAAAATCGGTGTGCCATGCCAAAATTAAAAGAATGCACGTTGAAGTCACGGCGGTTGTTGCCAAAAAATTAAAAAAAAACTAGGTGGAGCCGATCAGTCTGTAATAAAATTAAATTATGGCGCAACATAACATGACCAATGCAGAATTTGTGGATATGATATTGGTGTATGGAGAAGTTCATCAAAATTCAGTGGCTGCAGCTCGCCTTTATTCCGAGAGATTCCATCAAAAGTATCATCCGGCTCGTGGATTGTTTGTACGTTTGGTACAGCGTGCAAAAGAAACTGGGCACTTGCAGCCCAGACCTGGACAGTATGGGCGACGTTCTAGACCAAGGCATATTTTTAATCTTGAGGAGAATATTGTCGATGTTGCTGAAGAACGTCCTGACATCAGTACCCGGATAATTGCCGATCAAACTGGGGTATTGCAGTCAACTGTATGGCGCATATTAAAGCATGAATTACTGTATCCCTACTATGTACAGCGTGTACATGCCCTGTTACCAACAGATTTTCCTCTTAAACCTGTATGACACTGTCCATAATTATGTCTTGAATTATATATATATATATAATTATAGATCGACCGTGTGTAAAACACACAAATTATCAAGGTCACAATTATATCTTGAAAAATTTAGAACATGTTCTATTTTCCCATCTATAATCGACGCGAACGTCTATTGCGCATATCATATCTAACCTAATTGTTTTGTTTATTTACATGTTTGACTGAAGTGTTATTGAATATTTGTGTTGTATATTTAAATATATATTCAATTGTAATGTCTTGGTCGCGGGAGCAAGTCCAGGTGCTAATCCAGGAATACAGAAAATTTCCATGTCTGTATGACATAAAATCTAAACAGTACAGTAATAAACATGCAAGGAAGTCTGCTTTGGAATCTGTTGTTGGTACTTTATCTGCTATGAGATGTGTAACAACAACAGATATCAAAGCAAAGTTCCAAGCTTTGAGGTCAAACTTCCTTAGTGAACATAGAAAACATGTAAATTCAATTAAAAGTGGTGCAGGAACTGACGAGGTAAGCAAAAATTATAAACACATTTGCTCGTAGTCAGCTCTATTAATACAAGTAAAGCTTCTTAAAAATTTGTTAAATAATATTTATACATTTTTCTAGATTTATCAACCAACAGTTTGGTACTTTCGATCTAATGAAATTTTTATTAGTCATCGGGTACCAACAGGAAGTCTTACGACAGTCTCGAAATTGTTGACGATTCCAATCCAAATCAAGAATTGGAATCAGTGGAGCAGTTAAAATAATTGTCTAAAATAAAAACTCATCAAAATAATATCTATTTTATATTTTTAGATTTTAGTAGATAGTGGCGATTACGTTTTTGAATTTAATGATGATTTAAGTACAAATTCAACGCCAGTTAGCAGCTGAGCGCCAAGCCGAACTGAAGCGTCTTCCTCTGAAGCTCGGGGTCCTTCCGAGAAGAGAAAACGAGCTGGGGAAATGTCGAATGAGGAAAACTTTTTCCAAACAGCCTCAGCAGCGTTAAAATCAATATCTTCCACTTTCACTTCCACAAAACCATCAATCCCAGATGTGGAAGAAGTAGATGCCTTTTTAACCTATCTACGAACTAAAATGTTAAAAATAAACACAGACATGAGGCAGGAGTTAGAAAAAGAAATTCTCGAAGTAACTGATAAATATATCATGGCTTCAAAATTAAATTGATTATGAAAATAAAGTATATATCGAGGGGTTAACAACTTTCGTAATCAGTGTACAAAATAAAAATAATCATTACAAAATCAAATAATAATTACGTAATATTTGTAATCATTACATAATCAAGTAATCATTATATAATCACGTAATAATTATATAATCACGTAATCATTACATAATCAAGTAATCATTATATAATCACGTAATAATTATATAATCACGTAATCATTACATAATCTTGTATTAAATAGTATAATCAAATATTAAAACACGCGTATTCAAATAATCAAATATTGATTACTCGTATTCAAATAATCAAATGTTGAGTACGCGTATTCAAATAATCAAATATTGATTACGCGTATTCAAATAATCAAATGTTGAGTACGCATGTTCACATAATCAAATATTGGTTTTATGGAATCATTTATATTCGCATGGTAAATTCAGTCGTGTCCAATCCGTATCTAATTGTGCCGCTAGAGATTTATTCCCAGACAATTTTACAGGTGTTTTTATACAACCCTTGTCATGTGTGTGTGTGTGCAGTTATTTATTTATTATATTAAAATAAAAACCTACTTCAGTCGAATATAATTATTCAGTGGTACAAATTTTATTATGTATTGTTATTATTTTTGTTGAAAAGATTTTTATATGTTTATTTTTTAATGTAATAAATCATATTTTTATTCTTGGTGGTGGATTTTTTCTAATCTACATAAAACATTAATAAACATCGAGATAGGTATATTTTTAGTTTATGTTTCTTATTATCTATAAGAAATTACAGTAAGTACTTTATTGAAGATTATTATAAAACATAAGTATTATAATAATATATTAATATTAAACATTATCAAAATAATTTTATGATCGGTATAAAATAATGAATGCATGCAGATTTAATACAGAATTATAAAATCTTAAAAAATTGTGTATTTATTGAATAATCATGTATTCATTGAATAATCATGTATTCATTACATAATCATATAATCATTACGCTTTCATTAAATAATCACGTAATCATTGCGTATTCATTAAATAATCACGTAATCATTGAGTATTCATTAAATAATCACGTAATCAAGGCATAATCATAATCATAATCATGTAATCATTACATAATCACGTAATTATTACATAATCGCGTAATCATTACATAATCACGTAATAATTACGCGTATTCATAATCAGTTGTACATTTTTTTACTTAGTTGTTAACCCCTCGGTGGTATATATATATAAAAAAACATGTTTTATTTAATTTTTAAATAAATGGTTTAGGCAAAAGAAATAAACTTTTTAAAGGTAAGTAATTTATTTACATTATAATATATAATAGAATATTTAATTCATAATATGAGCAACAATTTAATGAAACGGATATCAATACAATCCAAGGGTTCTCTGTGTATTTAATATGATCATAGTGAATAAATGAGATTTTTTTGTTAATTTTGTAGAATAAACTTGTTATTTATTAAAATATTCTACTTTTATATATTGGTCAGTAAATTTGAGCAAAAAATTGAATAAAATCATCACAAAAGAAAATATTTTAATTAATAACAAATAAATAAACAAATGGTCATGTAAGTGAATGCTGTAGCCAATTATACAGGGTGTTAGACAAAACACGTACAGCTGAATAACTCCGTTATTCTTTACCCGATTTATATGATTCAAAAACCATATTAAATGTTTTTTTGAGTATTATAAAGGCATGTATGCTTTTATTTTTAGTTTAGTTGCTATGGCAACCAACTTTATTTTTAATACAACCATGTAAAATAGTAATATACTTATAAAATCATATAAAGATTCCAAAAAAAAAAAAATGTATGTTACCATTTAAAAAAATTAAGTTGGTTGTCATAGCAAGTATACTAAAAATATTCATGTGTGTACCTGCCTTTATAATAGTCAAAAAACTGTTTAAAATGGTTTTTAAATTATATAAATCGTTTAAAAAATAACACTTATTCAGCCGTACGTTTTTTGTATAGCACCCTGTATATACACAATTAACAAATCACATATTAACATTTTTGACTGCTTCATCCTGCCATGGCACACTACCGTTCGGTAAAGAAAAATAATTTTTAAAGCCATCTCTAATACTTAAGGCATTTAGAGATGGCCGGTTAGCACCTTGCTGGTTTAGTAACCCTTCAGGTTGCTGCAAGATTTTTAAGTTTTCTGAAGTATTAACTTCACCAACAGAATCCATCGTTAATAAGTTGTGCAGCACAACACAGGTCAATGTTATGATTTCCACTTTTTTAGGATTTAAATTTATTGGGTTCAAAAGAACTCGGAAACGATTCGCTAAAATACCGAAAGCATTTTCAACAATTTGCCGTGCCCTAGATAAACGATAATTGAAAATTCTTTTTTCGTACGATAGATTTCGTTGCGGATATGGTTTCATAATATGATTAGTAAGAGGAAATGCATCATCCGCAACGATTACATAGGGCACGGGATTATTGCAACCTTCCAATAGGTGTGGTCCCGAAATACCTAGCGAATCGTTTGCAAGTGCTTTTGATAAACCGGAATCTCTAAAAATACTACCATCACTAACACGACCATTCACTCCTTCATTCACTCCTTTATTCACATATAAAAATATTCGATGAGCATCCACTAATGCTAATAAAACTATTGAGTTGCTCCCTTTGTAATTGTAGTAAAAGGAACCCGCAGACATAGGAGCTCTAAATTTAATATGGCGTCCATCTATTGCTCCAATACAACGTGGAAACTGCCATAAATTTTTAAAACCTTCCGCTACTTATTCCCATTCTTCTTTCGTGGTAGGGGTCTAAAAAGAAAAACATTAATACATGTCCTATGTTGGTGTAAAATACTTACTTTTAAAAACCTCACTTTCAAGGTCTGAAATATTGCATGGCAGACTTCTGGCACAAACTTTGATATTGTTGACTTATGTATTCTTGTAGAATACATGAGATATCTATATGATTTACCGGTAGCCAAGAAACGTAATGTAACTTCCAGCCTAAAATACAAAAATACATTTATTATATTTAATCTGCTTATTTTGTTATCAAAAATATTACCTGTTTCTAGCAGGTTCACTTTCACGTAGATGAGTGTCTTGTTTTGATATCAGAGGATTTACTAAACCCAATAAATATTCCAACGTTTCATTGTCCAACCTCAAAAAATTATGGTAGGATGTTGGATCTTCTGTCAGTAATTCATTATTCAACATATTTAGTAGTCCTTTTCCTTCATTTCTTCTTTGGTGCCAGTCTTTCAACCAGATTTTTCTTTGTGTTTTCTTATTTTTTTTTTTTAATTTTGCCACTGCAGTTCCACATATAGCAATTGCAACAACTTTTTTAATTTGATCCGCGTCCATTTTTTAATATTTTCACTTAATTTATAACTTGTAGCACATTAATAAATTCTAAATCAAATTACCTAACCTGCAAAGTGCAGTAAACACAAGTAAACATTGAACTTGATTTGACAGCTCATGGATAAGGCGCATGCGTCGTTGTATAATTATATAAAGAATTATAGACAGTGTCATACAGGATATAAATTTTATATATGGAATTATTGCACAAATTCTAATAAAAATTATATATATATAATTCAAGACATAATTATAGACAGTGTCAAACGGGTTTTAGAGTAGTATTTTGCGAATGGCTGTTGCGCAGCATGATGTGAACCCAAATTTTTCTACTAACATTTTAGTGACAGATGAGACAATTTTTACTCGTAGCGGTGTGCACAATACGCATTATTGGGCAGTTGAAAATCCACACATTACCCGGCGTACAAATTTTCAACACAAATTTTCGGTAAATGTATGGGCTGGAATTGTAAACGGCCATCTTATTGGACCTATTTTGTTACCAAATTGTGTAACGAGCGCACTACTGGAAGAAGTTCCAATTAATGTTAGACAGCGCATGTGGTATCTTCACGACGGAGCTGCACCACACTTTGCAATAGATGTGCGACAACATTTGAACAATGTGTTTCTGAGGAAGTGGATTGGTCGAGGAGGTCCAACTGCCTGGCCTCCTAGATCACCTGACCTAAATCCCCTAGACTTTTATGTTTGGGGGCATATGAAACATCTGGTATACGTGCTGAAGAGTTGCAACATCGCATACTAGCTGCTACTGACACAATTTGGCAATCACCCAGACTTCAACGTGCACGTAGCGCAACATGGCTTCGGCGGGCGCAGATGTGTTTGGAAAATAGAGGAAATAGTTTTGAGCATTTATTATGAAATTAAATGTTTTAATAATTTTGTATTTTTGTTATTTGTTTATTATTTTGATAATTCGTTGATTTAAAGCTGTACTACATTTTAATTATTTTAATTTTGGCATGGCACACCAATTTTTTTCAAGTAATAAATTTTAATTTTTCAGAAACTTTATAATTCATTATCTTGCTTATTATAAAACTTTTACTACGTTTTTTTAACATTTATCAATAATATTGATTGTAAACTATAATTCTCGAGTTTATGCGCATAGGTTAAGAATCACCCTGTATATTAACTTTATTTTATTTTTAATTTGTTTTACAAAATTTCAATAGTTATTAAATTGAGTATTAAATACATTATCTTTCAGTAGCAAAGGGGGTTCGATGCTACTTGGGAAACCAACCAGTATCGTTCTACACATTATGAACCACAATTTAAAAACAATATAAATATAAATGATAATATATATAAGCTAAATTAATCATAATCAGTACCAAATACTTGTAAGGCATATTTAAATGTTTAAGAGCAGCTTATTACAATGCTTCCAGTAATCTAAAATTACTTCCCTTTTTTGCAGAATAAATAATGTAATGTATGTATATATGGTCTATGTTGAGTCAAGTATACGGAATCAAATTTTGTTTTGCTCAAACCAATGAAAATGTCTTTCTTTACATAAATCATGATCATATGAATTTTTTAGATTTTTTAAGATAGCCATTTCCGAGTAATAAATAATGAAAGTTTGAAAAAATCGATTTTTTTGCGTTTTTTACATTTTTTGATCGTTTGTAACTTTTAAAGATTGCATTTTTTAAAAAATAGTGTACAGCATAATATTTTAGAGCCAACAGTTTTTTATTCTTAAATTTTGAAAATTGCCCAGAAATTAAAAAAAAAACACAATTTTCTTAAAAAAATAAGACGGTTATTTTCTTTTTTTCTTAAATAATAGTAAAAACGAGTTTTTATATGTGCAAGAGATACCCTAAAAATTTTAGAAAGTACCGTGCACTACGCTCCGAGATATCTGTTGCACATATAAAAGCACGTTTTTATCCATATCATGGATATACTGGATACCTGACTCGCGTTTATAAAGTGACGCAAAATATTTTACAGCGGCCATTTGGTGAGTGACTTGATAATACTAAATATGTATTAAAAACATCTTACATTTTATCATTTAATTTTTTAAACGTTTTTTAAAACATGCATTATATACTACTAACATTGTAAACTAACTATTAAAATGTTCCGAACATTTTAAAGAATATGTACATCTAAATTTGTGGGTTTTTAATGATCTTAGAAAATTCATCTATGTTTCTGCATGCACTATTTGGTAATGTTACGTACGAGTAGTTAAGTCTGATAGAAAGCCAATAACGTTAATCATTTTTTTTGTCTGATATTTTTTATAGAAAGTTGGCAAATATTATAGCAATTCTATTTTTTAACGCAGCAGCTCGGAATGATAATTTGTTGCGTTGGCAGCACCATTCTCAAAGCTCTGCTCTCTAATTTTTACTAAATAACTAACTGCAGTATTTGGTATTTGTTGTGCCAAATTACATGTCCAAAAGTACTTCTAATTTGTTTTCTCATGTTAAAGATAACTTAAAGATTAGTGTAAAATTGGTTATTTTGTTAAACCATAAGATGCAGAACAGGCATCTATATGTCCACACGCTTCCAATTTTTTTTCTGCAAGAGTTTTGTAGAGGTTTATCTCTTGAGTTCAAAAAGCATTATACCATTTTACCATTATTTTATGTAATGAGATGTTGACTTTAGCAAATGTCTTTTGAGAATGACTTACGCATGCATTATCTTCCGTTTTTTTTTCTGCGTAAGTCTTGATGTTATACTGTATTTTTTAATCTAGTTTGGATTTGGCACTAAATCAAGGTAGGTTAGTTATTACATTGCAAATTTTTAAGCAGTTTCTGCGGCACACATACAGTCCCCAGCCTTTCTGTTCCTATAGCCCCTACCTTTAGTCTTTTGTATTATTTTATGTACACTTACATTTATCTTTGCATTTTTTTCTTTCTTTAATTTGTGTGCTATTCATTCTAATTGTTTGGTTTGTTTTCAGATGTGTTATTAGTTTTTTTAGGTTTTTGTTTGCTTCTTCTTTGTCGTATCCGACTCTTTTATGAATAGTTTATGCAGTTCCATTAATTGTAATTTTTCAGTGATATCCAGGTATTTCTATATGGACTA
This sequence comes from Tachinus rufipes, assembly GCA_963932245.1. Taxonomy (NCBI): domain Eukaryota; kingdom Metazoa; phylum Arthropoda; class Insecta; order Coleoptera; family Staphylinidae; genus Tachinus; species Tachinus rufipes. Next base: position 62,659,986 of record OZ010749.1, read on the forward strand.
CTTTTTCGTGTTTTTGTTGCCAGGTATATTCTGGTCATCTCAAAGATGTAGATAGCGTATCTACCGTTTTCTTTTGCTTTGTTATTTCTGTTATTTGGCTTTTCTTCAACATTTCTATGTAATTTACATGCTTTTTTTTTCTATTTTTTGGTATGCATAATTTTCTAGTCCTTTATTTCTTCTGGGTAATTTTTCCTGTTTTCTATTTTTATGTTGTTTCTCTTGTCTCTTTTGTTTCTTTTTTCTTGATTTATTTTGTTTGTTTGCTTTTACAAACAGTAGTTTTATATTCTTTTGTTGTCAAATTTCTCAATTTTCTTTAGTACTCTTGTTGCAGCAAAATGTTTCGTGCTCTATTTATTTCTATCTTTCAGGCATTTCTTAATCATTGTTGTTTTATCCACTTTGTTTTTAGTGTAATTTCTAGTTCTTTTCATCTTTCTCCCTGTTCTCGAGTGTTTCTTCCTGACAAAATAATAATATGGCATCAAAATTATAAATCTGGTCTTTAAAATTGTAAATATAAGGTCTGTTCCAACATACGATTTGAACGGTTTGCAAACCGTTCAAACTATGCACACAAACAAATTACTGTGTATAAAGGATTGCCTAAGGATGACAAATATTTGATTGTGTGCACAGTTTGGACGGTTTGCAAACCGTTCAAATCGTATGTTGGAACAGACCTATTAATAATGTGTTTTTTTTTGTCAAAATATTAATTTGTTTTTTAAATTCTAAATCCAATTTATTAAATTGTACTGCCAAATTATTCAAATGATAAATCCGGCTTTTAAAACTGCAAAACTGGCTTGTAAAATTGTAAATACAACCTTTACTGCTGAACTGTTAAGTTTTCCTCTGAGTTATAAATCCGGCCTTTAAACACTCAATCCTGTTTTTAAAAGTATAAATATGATCGCTTTTATTTTGCAGATCAAAATCCACTTTTGCTATAAAACCTAAATAAGTTTCTGCAAATGTTACAAAACAAATACAGTTGATCGCTGTAAAATGACAATCTGGTATTTAAATTTCACTGCTAAATTGTTTAGCCGGCCTTCAAATTTTAAATTTAATTTTTTTAAATTGTAAATTTGGCATTTAAAAGAGTAAATCTGGACACAAACTTATTTAAATTTACTGCTATACTGTTAATCCGGCTTTTAAAAGTGTAAACCCGACATTCAAATCCAGCTTTTAAAAGGCAATTACACTTTAAAACCTAGAATCCGTGGTCAAATTCGTATCTAACCTACAAGTATTAATTCGGTTTGATTATAGTGTCAACAGTTGAAACGGAATTCAGGTGCATGTTTTTACTGGAGTAGGAAAAAGTGAAGTGACCAAATAATGTTTTTTGCATGCCCAGGGCCAAATTTATTCCAATTGACTAATTTGTTTCAGACATTTTAATATTAATTAAGATTACCGCCACCTATTTGAGCTGTGCGCACAATTTTGTGATTTTATTATCTTATCATTAACTGTTGAAAAATGCAAAACTTTATTTATAAAAAATAAAAAATAACAAAATCTTGTCATAACATATTGAAATATTTTTAGAAAGAATTAAAATTTGGCCAAAAACAATTAAAATTGTGAATTACTATTTATAAAATGTTAAAAATAACTAAATTTGGTCTTAAAATATTGTCAGAAAGCAGTAAAGACCAACCATAAACTGTTGAAAATGTAAAGTTTTATACAGTTCAGTTATAAAATATTATCATAAAGCATTCAAATCCGGGCCATAAACTGTTTCTCTTCTTCTTTTTTCCAACCCATAGTTAGTCTAACGTCGAACGTAAGCCTTTCCCATTACCTTCCAACTGTCACGATCTTTGGCAGTTTTTATTCAGTTAGTGTCTGCCTGTTTTTTTCCGTCCACCTCGTTTGGGGGTGTCCAATCGTTCGCCGATGGGGTTGAGGTTTCCAGTATATAAGTTTTTATGTATATCTATTCTCTTCTAGTTTTGCGATGTGGCCTGCTCAGCTCCACTTTAGCTTTGCCATTCTTTTTACCACATCGACTACCTTCGATCTTCTTCTTATTTCTTTGTTTCTAATCCTGTTCCGAAGGGTGGCTCTTAGCATACGTTTCTCCATGGCCCGTTGAGCTACTAGCATTTTATTCACGATTCCGTGCAGTACACATTGATTAAATGCTGGTGCCTTTAGTACGGTTGGAATGTTTGCTTTGAAAATGTAGCTCATTTTGCCAAAATCCGCCCATCCTAGTCTGATTCTCCTGTTGAGATCAGCAATCATGTTATCCTTGGATAATTTTGTTATTTGTCCTAGATATATGTAGGACTCTACTTGATCTATTATGGTGTTTTCAAGGTATATTTGGATGTTATTTATAACTTATTAAATATCAAAAACTACAAAATCCGGTCTTGAAACATGAAAATATTGTTAGAAAGTAACGAAATCCGGCTACAATTTTTTGAAAAATAAAAAAATTTAGTTTATAAAATTTCAAAAATAGCAAAATCAGGTTTAAAATTCGGCAATAGACTATTGAAAATTGCAAAAAAAAGTATGAAATGTCAAAAATTTAGTTATTAACTATTAAAAAGTGCAAGATTCTACCATAAAAAAGTCAAAAATAACTAAATTCAGTCATGAAACATTAAATATATTTTCAGATAGAATCAAAATCCTGTAAAAATATCTAAAATATGTATTTTTTTCATAACATGTCAAAAATAGCTTTAGGCTATCATCAAAATATTGTTGGAAAGCATAAAAATCCGAACTGTAAAGAAGTGTACAATATTGTCACAAAATATAAAATTTATGTAATAGTGACAACAAAATTGTCCAGAAACTCATGTTTACTATGAAAATAGTTGTAAAAACTTTAAATAGTGCAAAATAGATTTGTTTCTTAACATTTGGTCGTGAATCACTTGTACCATATGAATGAATGTCATCAAAAATTTCGTAGAAAATGTAAATACTGCATAAGATTTTCTTGAAAAACAAACAAAAAACTTTAAAATACAAAATTTACTCTTAGAACTTTAAATATGAATAGAAACGACATTTATAAGATTAAAATTGTGCAAAATACACAAATTTATCGAAGTTTTCTTAGGGTCTCATAATTTTTTTTTAGAAAACTTTAGAATTACACAGAAAAAGCACTTAAAACTATTTGTGATATTAAAGTCGCACAGAAAATCTCTTTTAACATAAACTTTGCTAGGAAATTACTTTTAAAAAAACACAAAACTACACAAAATATATTTTTATAACAACAACATTGCTAATCTAGCATCAAATTTGCTCATAAATCACAAAAAATTTATCAACATTAAATTCAAAAACCTTAAAAATGAAAAAAACAAACATTTATTATATAATTTTTTAGCATAAAAGCTTTAAAAGTAGCAAAATTGAATAGTAAAATTATTTATACCATAAAATTTAAAATCCTGTTTATTACATAAAATTCATTAAAATTTACTCATAAAACTCATTCATAGCTTAGAAAACCTTAAAGTTATATAGAATAAACAATTGCACAGAACAAATAATGTAATAAAATTACAGAAAAAAAAAAAAATTTGCATGAAATACGGTCTTGGATCAAGAATATCACATAGAGTTGATCAAAATGTAAGTAGAAAATCTAAATATTGCAAAAATTGTGTTTAGCAAACTCCAAAATTACACAGATAACGCATTTATACCATAAAAGTCGCGCAAAAATTCTATTTTTTGCATAAATTTTGCTAAAAAAATATGTTTACTACATAAAATCGTCCATAATACTAATTTTTGGAATCAAATTTGTCAAAACTGGTTCAGAAAACCAGTACATGTAAAAAATAACATTTATCACACAACATTTATCACAACTGAGACAGAAAACTATAATATAACATAAAATTTATTTTTAAAAACTTTGAAATTGTACAGAAAAATATTTATAATAAGAAAATTGCGCAGAAAATGTACACAAAAAATACTTTTAAAACCTTCAAATTGGACGAAAAAAACTAAATTTTTACTAAATGAGAATTATCAATATTAAAAAAAATTAACGAAAAAAAAAACATTTATAACATAAAAAAAGCATTGAATATAAAATATAATATCAATTCCGTATACCGTTGCCTGATACAGACGTATATTCGCAGCCTCTAAGGGCTGATATTTCAATCATAGTTTAATCCATTGTTTAACTCAGTTTGTGATCTGAGATTAATATAATAAATGTATTTTAAGTTGGTAGTAAAATCTCTGAAATATCATTTATTTCTCACTTCATTTTATTTATGACATTTTATTCTGTAAAATGTTCGCAGCGAAATGATAAAATAAACATATTTAAACTACATTATTACTACGTTTTTAAGAATATTGTTAATGAAAAACATATAATGCATAACATTTTTAAGCGACAATCCTATTATTACAATTTTATCAACTTTTTTTTTAAATTTAAATGTCCCGCATTTTTATGACTCAAAGCATGACACATAACCTATTTACAAATAATCCATTATGACAAATTACATTGACAAACTCAGTTAAACTGATTTGAAAAGAGCTTAAACTCCAACCTTAGCTTAAACTCAAAATGAAAGACCGGCCCTTAAAGAATTTAAAGCAAGTTTAGTGTTTTAATTATTCTATCCATGTTTTTACAATGGGAACAGCAGATTTAAGATCTTCAAGTGAGGATCCAATTATCTCTTTCTTAAAAAGCCCCAATTTCAAGGAACTAGTGCAAGAAATTGTTAAACCACTGAAAAAAACTATCTCTAAATTAACAAAGGTGATAAAGCAGTTAAGAGAAGATAATGAATAGGTAATGAAATTACAAATCAATAACATAGATGTAAGAAATACAGATTTAAAAATTGCATCAAATATAAATAATACAGAGAATGCTAGCGATGTATTAATAAAATATTCCGATGTTACAAATACTGACAAGGAGACAAAAAATGTCTCAAATAAATCAAACATAATATCAGTAAAAAATAAAAATTCGCCCGTGAAACTGAGAAGCAATAGTGAACGTATATTTATTGAAAACAAAAAAGCAAATAATATTGTAAATAAAAATGAAAAATAGAAAACGATAAATAGACGTCGGCCTAATAAGAAAATAAATGTTACTTATTGAACATCAACTGATAGTGCATTGAAGAGTGCATCAAGGTATTATCACTACCACATATGTCGATTAGATATTGAAACAACTGCTGACAATATAAAGGCCCATTTAACATGTGATAAACTGCAGTCAAAGAACCCGGAAGAATATTCCTTTTTCAAAGTTACCACACCTATGCTATATGACGAAATAAAAACTAATTCTCAAAATTGGCCGAGAAATGTAGGAATAAGCCGTTTTTTTCTTACTACAAAAACAGCACTCCACGAAGCCGTAGAAATAAATAATTTAGACACTGATCAACAAATTTTAAAAAACACTGCAAAGACTTTAAACATTTTATATCAAAACACTCAAGGGCTACCAAGTAAAGTTTATGAACTAGAAGTACTCCTACATGAAAAACCTTATGACATTCTGTGTTTTAACGAACATTGGTTAACAGAAATGGAAATAAGCACTTAAAAATTAATGACTATATTGTAGCTTCACATTTTGCAAGAAAGAAATTTGAACGTGGCGGAACGATTATTTCAACTCATAAATTGAAAGGAAGATGCATTGATGTTGTGAATAATCTCTCAATCGAAAAAGACTGAAATGAATGTATTATGTGTGTATCGTTCGCCTCTTGGCGATTTAAATATGTTTTAAAACATCTTATGTCAAGCTTTGGACAATATAGATGTAATAAACAGGTATGTGGTCTTAACCGGAGATTTTAATATTAGTTTTAATTCAAAGAAAGTAGTAAATTTTGCTACTCGCACACATAATTGTATTGACAATATTTTTGTAAATGTTGATATTAATCTTCTAAAGGTTTTTTTTCTGAACGTCGGTTCATCAGATCATATTGCTATTTCTTCAGAAATATCTCTGATAGCGCAAAATTCAAATTCAAACAAACTTGAAAACATCAAATATCAGCCGGTAACTCAACATGGATTTTTTAAATTTTATTATTGTTTGGAGAGCATAAATTGGAATTTTCTAGACACTAATACTACAATTGAAAATAAGACATCATTTCCAATCAAAACTAGCCAAGGCAGGAGATGTAAAAACTTATCATTAAATTGATTTAATGATGATATTAAAATCATGAGAGATAAGTTAGAATTATTACATCATATAAAAACTCAATTTCCAAATCCAAATAACATTCAAGTCTACAAGGCTTATAGATGCAATTATAATAAACAAATTAAAAACGCAAAATCTAAAGCAAATTCAACGTACATTATAGATGCAAACAATCGAAGAAAAGCAGTATGAGACATAATCAACAACCATACAAAAATAACACCTCGAGAAAGTACACCATCTAATTAAAAAACAAAAACAGTAAAGACATATATAATACAAACGCCAGAATGATAAAACAAGTAAAAAATTTTGTAGTAAGTCTTCTTACTAAATTATTCAATATTTGTATTAGAAGTGGATGTTACCCAAGTGCTTTCAAAGTTGCTAAGGTTATTCCTATATTAAAAAAAGGATCTGCAGATGAGTGCAACAACTACCGGCCAATTTCATTAATTTCTTTAATATCAAAAAATTTTGAAATTTTATTAAAAAAACAACTAATTGGAATATTTCGAAAACTATAAAATTTTTAATGAAAAACAATTTGGCTTCAGAAAACACAAATCAACTACTATGGCTATAAATCATTTTGTGGAGTGCGTAGTTAAGGGTCTTGAAAAGAAACAGCATATTGGTTCTATGTTTTGTGATCTCAGCAAGGCCGTTGACTGCGTACTTTCGAATATACTTATTGAAAAGGCTGCTTTCTACGGAATAGAAGGAACTAGTCTAGAGTTGTTGCATTCATATTTGACAGGTAGAACTCAACAGACATTTTTTGATGAAACTTTGTCACCTATTTGCAAAATAAGTTGTGGTGTTCCGCAGAGATTTGTGCTTGGGCCCTTATTGTTATTAATTTTTGTAAATGACATAGTGGAAGCAATTCCAAATACAATTCTTTTTTGCGGATGACACTACAATTATCAGTAGGCACAATAATAGGAATACATTAATGACAAATATGACTGAAATACAAAATAAAGCCCACGATTGGTTTACAGCAAACAAGCTTCACTTGAATAACAGCAAAACAGCACTCTGAGACATGAAAAATTTCTTGAAAATTCTCAAACAATCAAATTTTTAGGAATACACATATAGATCCAACTTTAAAGTGGGATTATCATGTTCTACATATGTCTAAAATCCTATCGCAAAACTTATTTGTTTTGAGAGCACTTGGCCCAATTGTACCGCAAAGCGTTATAATGACCGTATATTACTCAATGTTTCAATCTATAAGTTCATACGCAATACTAGTATGGGGACATTCTCCACATGCAAATGATATTTTCAAATTGCAAAGAGCAGTTTGTGTAATATGCGGTTTAAATTATAGAGATTCAGTTGAAGGGAAATTGAAGGATCTTCAAATCCTTACAATACTTTCTCTCTACATTCTTGAATGCTTATTACATGTAAAACGTAATGAAAATAACTATAGTAAAATTAGAGAAATAAACTCAAATAACACTCGGTTTGGAAATAATTTGATACCGGAGTTCAGCAGAATAACCAAAACTAGAACTGGCATTTCACACTATGCACCCATTTTTTGGTATAAATTACCAATTGAAATTAGAAATTTCCAGTTCAAACATTTTATACTTGCTATAAAAAAAGCCCTTATTCAGTGTGAATGTTTTAGCATAAATGACTTTACATTGACAAATGCAAACAATATGTTTTAGTCACAATTTTGTATCTTTTAACGTTTTTATATTATACTTATATATTTTATGCATATTTATACGTTTTTTAATGTGTATCTTAATTTTATCGATGACCTGTGTACAAATTGTATTTTTTTAACACCAATAAATATCTATCTATCTATCTATATACCAATGGTATTGTTAAAAAGAATCACATTCCAAAATAAACTGAAAACAGCAAAATTCTTTTAATAAAATGTCAAAAATAGTAAAATTCAATAATAAATTATCAACATATTGTTGAAAGGAACCTAAATCCAGCATTAAAACATCAAAATATGAAAACTGAAATTCTTTACAACTAATGTCAAAAATAGTGAAATCCGGTAAAAGTATGAAAAGATTGTCAAAATGCACCAAAATTAAGTCATTAACTCAAAATATTGTAAGAAAAATTATAAATCCGGTCATTAACTGTTGAAAACTGCAAAATTTAAAAGATATATATAAAATATTAAAGATTTGGTAATTTTAGACATATTAGGTTAAATAAGATCATATTTGACAGATAATCCAAGGTTAAGTATTACTGATCAACTTAGGTTGTGTTTTTTTTAACAGCACATTGTTTTTGCTTTTTGCTGACGTTGCCATTAGCCTTCTCTCAGGCCCACCTTGTTTGACATAAATCCACTGAGCTATTTCTTGATTTTCTTTGTTTTTTTGGCCGCTTACTTAACGTTTGTTCGTAATTTCGAATATTTCTCAAAATATTTATTTTTTTTTCCTAAAATTATTACGTTGTTTCGTACTTGTATTTTATATGTTTCTCTATTAGTACCTTTAGTAGATAGCCAGAGGTGTGTTGTAAATTTTAAACCCTTACTTCTCATCTTTATCTGTACCTCTAACAATTCTTTTAATTTTTTCATGTCTACGTTCCTCTGTAATCTTATCTGAAGTTGCTTATAATAAACTAGGTTTTGCAGTTTTGGTCTTCTAAAGCTTGCCGGAATTCAGAGGGTTGGTTATTGTTATTATTGCAATTAACATTAAACAAAAAATATGATTTTTGTTTAATTTTGCATTGCAGTATTGCTACTATCAATTGTGCTCCATCCTTTGTATCCTTAAATAATAGCCACGGCGCCGCGGCGGCTTGTCCGCGTTCGCTCTGGACTCATACATTGTAAGCATCGCTTTAGAGAAAAAACTATCAAATGAAATAAAGTATAAGTTTACTTTTTATATCATTTAACATCAAATTTGTTGTACGAAGTGAATGAAGTGATTTTCCATTCTGTAAAGAACTGAAAAAACCTTAAAAAATTACTAAAGTGAACTAGATTGAAAAAAGACTTTATTTATTTACATTAATAAATTCATTATAATAATATCAGATCAAAAGTAAATATATGTAACGTGCATAATGTTGATGTTTGATCAGATTTATCTTAATTATCCTACCCAACTAAAATTATTACTTGAGAATTGAATATAGCATGCATAATATGTGATATTATTGATAACATATTCAATTTCAAACCTGGAACTGTTAGCTTTGAAGCTTATATCCATGTTAACAACAATGTTATTGGATTTCATTGCATATATGTGCAGAGTTGATATTGTTATAGTAAATTTATCACATGATATGGTTTAACCAATGGAATATACATAATTCTTTTCGAAAGAATTTGAAACAAAAAATCCAACATGTTTCTGTTTTCTGGAATTTAATTTACTAATTTAAATATAAGATGTGATGTATATGGACATCTATATTTTAATATAGATGTGTAGTAAATTAAAATTGATAAAAAACTGTCCTTTTAGTATTTATTAATGCATACATATATTCTAATTTCAAAGTCAAGAGTAGGTAATAAATTGAACAGAATGATAGAATGCAGAAAGAATTTAAATGTATATATCGAATATACAAGATAGCATAAAAGTGGTTAATTTATATACCATTCATTCTATTTATACAACTGCAGCAATATATAACAATGCAAGGGTGTGAGCGGTTAGGGCTAATGTATGCAGATATAGCGCCCAACAATGGACGTATCAGATTCTTTTCCACGGTGTGGTGGTGCACGTCTCGTTTCGAAATAACTGAGCGTCCCATAGCGGGATGAAAAACACGCATTTTGTTGAAACGCTTCGCAGCATGGCGCGCACATATTACTTATTTGTCTTGTGAAGTTATGTCAAGCTCGCGAAGCCCGGTAGATGGAATTATTACAAGTCTGATCTTTGATCCCAGGAATCAATCACGCTTGTGGCTTCTGTAATGGGACCACACTTATCTTAATTGCATGCTGCAGCTGTTCGCGGACCGTGGCGAACACACCCGACCCGACTTAATTAACTCTGACGTTTTGATAGAATTCGTTAATTACCGACCGTTTAAAATTTCATCATTACATCCAATTTACTAATTCTATAATATTAAAAAATTAATTACTCTGATTAATGTCTGACCATTCTTCTCTTGCTCGTACTTGCGCGTAATAATTTTATGACCTTCGTAATTAGTTCTCAATTAATTTTGTTTATTTTTTTTTTACTTGTAATAAAGTAGTATACAAAGGTATCTAAAAACTAAAATGTAATTAAAATCATAAAAACTGCTGTTTCTTTTGTAAATAGGAATTTTGTTATTATTTATTTTACATTAATCAATATCGACCACCAAAATATAAGGTTTTTAAAATAGGAATTTTATCTTTTTTACAATATCAGATTGTATGCAAAATTGCAATTTTTAACGAACATGCGTTTTGTTTAGATTTTTTTACGTGATCTATTTTGAACATAAATAATTTGATAATTGCCTAAGAGCATGTTTAAATTTGATCAAGCAGAAACATGCTTATGACAAAAAAAGCATGTGAGTAAAACTTGCAATGTATGTGAGAACCATTGCAAGGATTATTTATTATTATATATTTTTATATGTAAAGCACGTTTTGATCTATATTTGAGAAAATAAAATCAAGAAGAAAAAAATTTGTTATAATTTTTATTTTCGTCGCTATTTTTAAGTTTTTCTGTGGATACATTGTAAGATATTTCAGAACGTAGCACACGGCACTTTCTGAAATTTTCAGGGTACCTTTTGCACATATAAAAGCACGTTTTCATTCATTGCTCTTTTAAGCCTAGAATTTTTTCCGATCAATTAAAATCAGCTATAATTAAACCTATGTATAAGAAAGGAGATAAGGATACTTTTGAAAACTATAGACCTATTAACATTCTGACAAATTTTTTTAAGATCTTTAAAATGACCATTCGTACAAGAATTATAAAGTTTTTTAAACAATGCAACCTTTTTTCAAATAAAAAAGGGTTTCTTAGTGGCTGATCTACAACAACTGCAGTTTTTTATTTTATTACAGAAATATTGTCAGCCTTTATGGCATTAGAAGTAACTCCAACTATTACGTTTGTAATGTATATTATCTTTGGATACAAAATTTGCACACATATGATATGTTAGGAATTACTATGGGCATTTCTCAAGGAAGTTTGATTGGCCCTATTCTGTTTGTAATCTATATGAATAACTTGCCTTCAGTATTGAGTAGTGAAAAACAGTTAATTATGCGGATTATACAAGCATTTTTGTGTATGATCAAACTACTGATGCAACTATCGCACGAGGGAATATAGTATTAACAAGTATTTCTAAATGATTTTGTTTTTTAAATCTAACAAAAGTAGAATTCAGCTACCTAGTGATACATGTCTTGTTGATCAACAATACCAACTACAAAATCAATGCAAGTTTTTAGGACTTTATTTAGATGACACTTTAGGCTGCTCAATTCATATATCTAGCTTAAAAACTATACTAAATGGAGTAATCTACTCATGAGTTTTAAAACCTTATGTTAGTACTGACACACTAAGAACCGTGTATTACTCAAATTAAAATCTATTGTGATCTGCCAGATAAGCCAATGATATTTTTATACTTCAAAATTGGCAATTTGAGTAATCTGTGGTATGGATTATACACAACCATGCTAAAGAGTATTCAAAACAAAATGTCAATAAGTTGTGCAACTTATTAACATTTTATGCTTTGTATGTTTAAGACTGTTTAATATATATTTATAATCAAAACCTATTTGTGAAAAAAACACTGCAAATTATTTATATGAAACAAGAAATGTTGATTTATATTTGTAAAATATGCTTGCATGAAAATGTATAATGCACTTCCTTTAACATACAAAAGTTTAAATATTAATTTATTTAAATTTAAAATTAGATTGTTACTAATAACTATAGAGCCATACAAAATAGATGATTTTTTTTTAAGCGATGTAGTATTCTAGAGCTTACCTACTACGTTTCTTTGTCATTATTACTGTAATTGTATATTTTGTAACTATAATTATTTTAAAGAAATAAAAGATTTATTATTATTATTATTACTATTATCACTAATTAGATGCTCAAATACATCTGGAGGCTATTTAAAACAATTTAGTTAAAGTGTTGAGAAGTTGTAATAAACGACGTAATGTATCATATCTAAGTCATGTTCTAAAAAGTTTAAGTCGGTTTTTCTTTAGACAATTTAGCATTATTTTTTGACTTGAGTGGTACGATTGAATTAGAGAAACAAGGTCTTCCCTGTTCCACTAACCAATTTAATTAACCAAACATTGACTTACTTAATTTTTCTAATATTTATGGTTTAAAAATGAATTGAAATTCTGTTCATCAACATCTCAAACATAGAAAACTTCATATTTTTGACTGAAACCAAAACAAACATTATTGATCTAGATTGCTTTAGTTTAGTGTATTTTGATTATTCTCTTGACTAACAAGGTGTTTGTTCCTACATCTACAAACAACAAGCATATTCTAGACTGGTGGCGTACAAAATTTAAGGCATTGGTTACAATAGCTTATTTTTTAAACTAAATTTTCCAAATAAGACTATTTTTGTATTAGGCATATACCGTTCTATAAATAAGGCACAATCTTACGTAACTTAATCAGCAAATCACATATTTTTCAAAATGATCAAAACAATCTAATTACCGATCTAAAAGAAAAATCAGATATTTTTGCATCTAATTTTTCTATTCTTATATTTGTTCTCCATTCTATAATCCCAACATTTGCAAACAAATTGGTTCCTAATCTGACTAAAATATTTGATTTAATATACAAATAAATTCCAGAGCTCTTAGAAGATTGCAAAATGTTTAACCTATACCTAAAAAAAGGAGACAAGTCCGATTCTTTAAATTATATAGCCAAATGCAATAATTTACTTAAAACAAAATAATTTTATCTCAGATTATTAATATGGATTTTGATCAAAACGTTTGATAACAAATATTCTGACTTATTTAGTTACAAATGGAATGCTACTTTAGACAAACATAGATAAAATCTTGCAGTAGCTCTAGACATTTCTAAAACATTTGGTAGGGTATGGCATCTTAATCTTATCAACAAGCTCTATTGTATAGGTCTGATCATAAATCTGTAAATCTTAACAATAATTTTTTGACAATAGAAAAAATATAGTTAGTACTGATGGTTTTCACTCTGACCCCAAAATCATAAATGTTGTTGCTTTTTTACCAACTTTATTTTTGATTTACATTAATAAGCTTCTTCAAACATCTAAAAGTCCTATGCATAGTTTTGCAGATGATCATACTTCCATATTTTTTCAAAAAATTATTTTGATAAATATGGCAGAACCTCTTGATATTTTTGAGTTAGAATCTGTAGCATCTCTAAACATAATTCTCAAAACAATATCTGAATGGAGCACTTTCAAACATAAAAAACATCAACTTCTTCAATTTGTTCACTGGTTGTAAATGGCAATACGTCCGTTTACCAGACAACCCAGTAAATGTTTTGTTCAAAGAAGAACAACTTTTTAAATTTACAACAAATTGCATATGGCAATCAAGATCAGTTTTGCTGAGCAAAGATGAAACATGATACAACCGATTTAAGAGCCAACAACAAATACAAAATTACATGCTTTCTTATCAAATTAAGCAATTCCGCAATCTCAACTAATCTAGAATGTTAAACATCATTTGCATCCTCGTGTAATTACCCATACATTACAAAACAAACAAGTTTTAGCAGGCTCATTTTAGATTGTTGAACTATTGACAGTCGGAACTGCAGCAATCTAGTTTGTGCAACAATATATAATTGCACAAGAAATCTATGCAATAGAACAAGGACAACCTTTGGTAAAAAAAACGACTTCAATTAAATTCATTCATTGATAAAGAGGGCTTAATACGTATTAGAGGTGGATTTCAGAAATTTTACTACAACAACAAATTTTACTACTAAAAAATCACCAATCACAACTCCATTAATTAAGCAGGTACACGAACATAATCTACATGCCGGCTGTCAAACAACGCATTATGTAACAAGGCAACGTTAATGGATTTTAGATAGGCGCAATAAAATTTGCAAGGTAATCAGAATATTGAATCAAACCATTTTTAAAAGAATATGAAACTTGCCACAAAATTGAGTTAATGCATTACGGCCGTTTTCTCTATTGTGGACCATTTTATATAAAGGAGAAAATGTATTGCAATAGTACATTGTTGCAACCATATGCCACAACGCATTATTTTATTTTATTATATTTAGCATAAATATGTTATAAAGATCATTTTATTTCCAGATAATATTAATCTTTGGAATAACCATCTTTTTAATCTTCATTTTCGGTAACAAAATAAATGTATTTTATTTTTATTATAGGTAATTAAAGTTTTTTTAACTACCCTAATGCTGCAGGGGTGTGGCAGCAAGTATATAAAGTAATATTATTTGTAAAATAAAGACAGTACAGTTTTAAACTTTAACAAAAGCACATTTAGTTCTGAAAACTATTCACCTTAAACTAACTTTCATCAATATTATTAAACATATTTTATGGTCCTTCGAATCGTATATTCAAAGAGTTTTTTTAATAAAATCAGACATTAGTGCAGAGTAACATTGTCTACGTCAGTAAGTCGAACCACTTTCAGCCAGAAGCAGCCAGAGAGGACTTATCTGATTAAGCATCGCCGGGGCACATCCGGACGATCATTAACCAGCTCCACCCAGTTGTGGACATCTACGTCGGTGAGTCGAACCACTTTGAGCTACAAGCAGCCGGAGAGGATCAAATTAAGCATCGCCGGAACACATACAGACGAACCAAATCAAAAGTACTCTGACGAGGAATCACTAGTAAGCTCTCCTTTTTTAACCTTTTTTCCTTTTTTATTGATATTAACATGCCTGAAGACGCATCAAGTGAACCCACAATGTCAAAAGAAACTAAAAAAGCTATTGCTACGTTAAATAAAGATCATGCGTACATTACTAGTAGATTTAGCGTTTTAGAAAAGCAATCGGTCAAATTCTAGAAAATATTTACAAATTAATTGAAGATTATATTCAGACTGAAAGAAATTCTTTTGAATTTAACTTTACGGAACAGTTTGTTGCTAGTCAAAATTTATTGAATAAATTTCACATATTAAAAAAAAAAGTCAACTCATCAACAAAATAATGGAAAGTCAAATATGGAAGTCAAGTTACCATCAATTGATTTACCTTTGTTTTATGGTAGTTATCGTGAGTGGTATTTTTTCTTTGACACTTTTAATTCTATAATCTGTAACAATAACGTATTATCTAACTTGCAAAAGTTCCAATATCTGAGTTCATCGCTAAAGGGTGATGCGGCTAAATCAATTAATTGTTTAGAAGTCACAAACGCAAACTATTCAATTGCTACACAGCTTAAAAGACAATTTTGAAAACCCGCGTCTTATCATTCAATGTCATATTCAGGCGCTGTTTGATTTGTCTATAATTAAATAATTAAATACGGTTTCACAACATTTACGCTCGTTACAATCATTAAAACGACCGGTAGATACATGGGATGATTTAATTATTTACTTAATCATTTCAAAGATTCCTAAAAATTCGCGGGTTGAATGGGAAAATAAATGTTCGCGGACGACAATGCCTACATTTAACGAGTTGAAAGAGTTTTTATGCCAGAAAAATCAGACAATAGAGGCTTGTCAAAATGTCATAATTTATCAAAATACAGTTAATAAATGTGTAATAACTTTGGACATTTAATACATCAATGTGAAAAGTTTGAATTATTAGATCCTTTAAAACGGAGTGAAACGTGTAAACAAAAACGGCTTTGCTTAAATTGTTTAAAAGCAAATCATAATACATTAGATTGTAATTCGGCGCAACGATGTAGACATTGTCAGAAACATCACCATTCAATGCTTCATTTTCCGAAACGAGTTAACGAATCTCAACCATCCACATCTAGTAGTTTGTACGTGTTTAACAAAGCACAATAAAATATTACTGGAAAATTACACAGTATTAGGGCTGTTTTAGATACATGATCACAAATAAATTTAATTAGCACTCATGCCGTTATAAAACTTAAATGAACCAAAAACGTTGCGAGGGTAGGAATATCATGCGTAGGATCTCAATCAGTAGATTCACAATGATATGTGGAAACAAAATTAATGTCAAAAAATTCAAATTTCAAATGTAATTTATCTTTATTTGTTCTTGACCATGTCAGAAACCGATTACCATCTTATCATATTGATTTAAAACTAATAAGTTTTAAATCAATATGATAAGATGATATGATATGATGATGAAGAAGTCAATAGACTTGCCAAATTACATAATTCTTGCCGATCCTGAATTTAATAGTCCAGCAAATGTAGATGTGTTAATAGGAGCAGAACTAGCATACCGCATATTAGGCACTCAACGTGAATTTGTTCAAAACACAAAACTAATTCTGCAACATACAAAATTTGGGTGGGTTGTTACGGGACCAGTTCCAGGACCTTCTAACATAGTCACATGCAATTCCGAAACGTTTAATCAAATTAACAAAAACCTTCAAAAGTTTTGGGTAGATCAATTCAATGACACATTTTGTCCAGATAATACCGGTCGTTTTATAGTAGCGTTACCTTTCAAAGAGGATCCTACGACGTTAGGTTCATCGTACCATCTTGCAAAGAATAAAATTTTAAATTTGGAACGTAAGTTACATACAAATTTAGAACTAAGTAAACAATATCAATCATTTATAAAGGAATATATTCAATTAGGACATATGAAACAAGTATTCAGTTCATTAAACACACCAGGATATTTTCTTTCACACCATGCCACTATAAAAGAGTCTAGTTTAACAAACTGACAATGGAAAATTATTAAACGATATACTTATGCCAGGGCCTATTCTACAGGACGACTTGTTTATGATTTTGTGTAGATTTCGTACACATGAGTATGTCATTACGGCTGACATTCAGATGATGTACCGCCAAATTAATGTACAACAAAAACACACACCATATCAGCGCATTTTATGGCGAAATTCACCACATCAGAATGTATAGGTGTATATGAACTTCAAACTTTAACATATGGTACAAGTTCTACACCATTCCTTGCGGTTCGTTGTTTGCAGGAGCTTGCAAAAGATGTAAAAAATGAGCAAGTTGCTACGGTAATACTACGCGATTTCTATATGGATGACCTTCTTACAGGCGCTAACACTATAGAAAAAACACTACATTTAAGAGATTAGGTTAAATCTATGTTAAAATCAGCGGGATAATATTAATCTTTGGAATAACCATCTTTTTAATCTTCATTTCCGGTAACATATTAAATAAATGTATTTTATTTTTGTTGTCGGTAATTAGAGTTTTGTAACTACCCTAATGCTGCCTGGGTGTGGCAGCAAGTATATAAAGTAATATTATTTGTAAAATAAAGACAGTACAGTTTTGAACTTTAACAAAAGCACATTTATTTCATCAATATTATAAAAAATTAAAAACTTATGTTGCTGTATTTGTCTATTGAATCACAAAGGCAGTTCATTTTGAACTTTTTCACATTAGCAAGATTTCTTTAAACTTTATATGGCAAACCACACTAATTTGATGTTAAAAATGAACTTAGATTTGGCTAACACATTAAAATTAGATTATCACAACCAGATAATACATTTGTGGCTGATACAGCAACAAATAGAATGGGAATGCATACCAGATTTTTCTTTTCTTAAATCATTTAAACATCATCTGATACGAGTTGCTTGGAATAAATTATTTATCTTTGAAAAGTTCAATACATTTACTTAAAATGAACCTATTTTCAATTCTTTTTCATTTCATAGTATTAACACCGGGTCCTTTTTTTTTAAAGGCAATACTCTAAACAGCGTACCCAAACAATACTCTGACATATTAAACTGACACATTAAAAACATAATCTAAACGAATTTAAGATGAGACGCAAGTGGAACCATCTTTTACAGCCAAGTACAACCACATTGCAGTGTCTAATCAACAAATGGGTCTTTGCCAACACAGTTTTTACACAGTTAAACATTATGCAAATTTGTTAAAAGTATATTCATTTTTATTGGACCTCTCTATTGTTAGATCAATCTATCTTAAATCTTAAAAACATTGCCAATTCCTCACATATTGCTTACAAGCTGCAACATAAATCTTATTCAAAACTCAAACAAACAAACTGCAGCTATGTCACACTAAACTTTTCTACATTTAGAAGAACCCATTTAACTCTACAAAATTTCTTACTATTTTTCATTAATAATAACAAACTTTTGCATTCTGCAAATCTAATTTGCAGCTTCAGAATAATCTAAAATACTGCAAGGTATTAATATGACGTTAGTCAAAAAATATCTAAAGCTTGCATTATAACTTCCAAAAATCCATAACTGGCTTTTTATAATCAAACGACCTCATTAATACACACCAGCTAAGAAACCCAGAGTGGGTTTGTTAGTTAGAACAGCGTTTATCATCAAAGACATTCAAATATTAAGAACAGCAATATCCTACCGTATTGCGTCCGTATTTTTTTTTTGCAATACAACAAAATTGAACTAAATAAAAAAACACGTTTTAATTAAGATCAGCGCTCTTGACAACAACGCCACTACGTTTTTTACTTCCGTATAAATTGCAAATAGCATAAATCAACAAACACAGATAAAAGTAGCAACAAAAATTACATTATGCACTATACAACACACCAATTTATAGAATGAATTGATAGACTATTCAGTAACAATCAAATTATTAACTAAATGTAATTGATTGGTTACAAACACGCCACAAAATTGCTGACAAACCGCTTTAAGTGTATAATACTCAACTGCATTAACATTTTTAAATTTTCTCAACTGATAGAGAACTGAAAAAACAACAAGTTTAATTTTTAGCATATTAATCTCAAAAGACTATTGCTAATAAACACCAAAAACCACGCCATGCATCAGCATATTTGTTTATAAGCCACCTCATTTAAAAAATCTAGCAAAACCCAAAGCATATTTGTTGTTTTTAACCCGTAATTTATTTATGCTGTTTACATTTAAACTCTTGCTGTCAAATTACAGGATAACGTGTGATGCATCTCAGCACAACCACTGCTCAGATATTTCATAAGCCCCCAATCCAAAATTATGTTTGCAAATCCATCACTGAATGTAGTATATTGGTCTCAAATATTATTGGACACAGGGAATTCTTACATCAGAAGTTCTTCATTATGATCATATCTATGTCACCACCGCTTGGATTTTAACTTCAGAGTTTTGCTGCTTTTATATTATTTTTGTTACAGGCACTGATAACTTAAACGCCGTCAAAATCAAGGATTTACTCGATGGTGACGGTAAAGTTTCTAGGGAAACGAAGCAAAAGAGGTGTAACCAGACACCAGAAAGCGAGACGGGCGAAAAAAATAAGACCGGGGTCAGATACGAGAACACCAATGCTCAGCTATTTTGACAGTCGTTGGAGAAATGTACAAACCGAAGACCGAAATCATAGAAGGTGTCAGCGCAATGGCTTTAATTGCTGAGAAATTGCAGAAAGAACTGTCTGACTGGCTCAATCAAGCAATACATGGGTCAAGAAAAGAAAGGCCTGACAGAGCACTAGTCGAAGAAAATAAACAGCTGAGGAGACATCTACAAGACCTGACGCGGAAGCATGAACAGGAAGGAAAGTAAGCCGAAGACGAATACTGAAGTTGGAGGAATCTTTTGAAAATTTCCAACTAACAACAGAAGAAGATTGGGAGTACGAACTATTCCCCAAGTTGCAAATACATAAGAGACCGATACATGAGGCACCCTCGGAAGTGGATATAATTCTTCCATGTAACAAGAATTTTGACTCAAGCAACAGGACAGTTGTGAGTGCTATCAACATGTTTGGCGGCAAGGTCGGTCTTAGAAAGCAAGGTAAAATTGAAGGAGAGGTGGCTAAAATGGTCCATTTACTTGGTTTTTCGGATGAGGATAACATGTTGTACGTGTCGAGATGCATATACTACTCCATACTAACAAACGGACGGGTACAAGAATAAGCTGACGTCTTAAAGGTTTTCTCAGCCCTTAAGACCATCAAAAAACAAGCTCTGCAACAAAACAAGACACAGTTGGCCGTACCCGAGTTGGAAGGAGTAGGGGGGCTTATGTTTGAAAGAATTGTGGAATATCTGTTTGCCGACACAACAATACATGTTATACTGTATAAACCAAACCAGGCCAGTAAACAAAGTTCTTTGGGCAATAAAACAAAACTGCCTTACGCAAGTAACAGTAATACCGCAACTACCGTCACACAGACAAGGCGAAAACCAAAGCATGAAGCCTTAATCATCGATATAAAGGACCGGACATATGCGGACTTACTTAAGATGATCAAGGAGAAGCTAAACCTCGGCAAACTTGGAGTCAACGTGAAGGAGGTGAAAAAAACGAGGAAGGGTAGCCTGTTAGTCTCCATACAAAATAGGTCTGAGAAAGCAGAAATCCTAAGGAGAGAAATTAAGGAAAAACTGCCCGAAGCAAGAATATCCCTCCTTGAAAATAAATCAACGATACATGTCAAAGATTTGGACGAGATAACAACGATGAAAGAAATAAGCGAGGCCATCTCCAAGGCAATATCCATAAGACCCGGAGATTTCAAAGTGAAATCATTTCGCCCGGCATACGGAAATAAGCAAAATGTTACCATAAGGATGTCAGACGTCGACGCGAAAAAACTGATTAAAATAGAAACAATTTATATTGTCTGGTCATCGTGTAGAATCCTAGAGAGAAAAGACGAAGTCAAATGCTTCAAGTGCTGGGAAAATGGCCATGTAAAAGCGGTCTGCAAAGGCTTTGACAGAGAAAACCTGTGCCTAAGGTGTGCAAAAGAGGGACACAAAGCAGCTGAATGCAAGAATAATGCAAACTGCGTGCACTGCAATAAAGAGGGTCACCAATCCGGAAATCCTAAATGCTGAGTGAAAAGGGGAGTTGTTGAGACAAACAAAAACCAACAATGACCAAAATCCTTCAGATCAATACCAACAGAAGCCGTCCTGCTCACGATCTAGCACTTGCCACTGCAAGAGATATTAAAGCAGGGATACTAATAATCAGTGAATCTTACCGAAATGCTATTAGAAATAGGAATGACTGGCTCTATGACGATAAGATGGACACGGTAATAAAGATACTAGATACTAGATACTAACCTAGTCATTAAAACACATGGGCATGGTCTTGGATATAACTTCATTATGACAACAGCTGTCACTATATATAGTTGCTACTCATCGGGAAACGATGATATACAGGACCTAAATGATGCACAGAATAGGAATGCAAATCAGGTGCAACAGAGAGAGTGCAATAATTGTTGCCGGAGACTTTAATGCAAAATCGCCTCAATGGGGTATGCACCTCACCGACAGAAGAAGACAGATTGTGACGGACTGGATAGCTACGAACAACCTGTGCGTGGTAAATCGAGGCAATAGAGCGACGTTTCAAAGGCAGGACTACTCCTCTATCTTAGACCTGACAATAGCTAGTCACTGTTTTAAACTGAGTGTCACGGAATGGGAGGTTAGTGAACGAGAATCTCTGAGCGAACACAATTATATTGTTTTTAACATCGGAAAAGGGAAACATCTGGTATGCCCAAACAAAGGTTGGCAGGTTAAGAAGCTTGACAAAAAAAACTTCAGGATGCTTTGAAGGAAATCGTGTCGAACGGAGAAACAACTTCGGCTGAAGGGTTCTCTAAAACCGTGGCCAGGATCTGCGACAAATCGATGCCGAAGAGAAAATTTGCTGCAAGAGGACGACTTGTATATTGGTGGAACGAGGAGATTGCTCAACTACGCCGGTTATGTATAACACGTAGAAGAGAGTACACCAGAAACTCCAGACAAATTATGCCTCTCGCAAAACACCAATTATGGGAAGAGTATAAGTCTTGCAAAAAAAAACTGCGGGACGCGATAAAGAAGGCTAAAAGATCTAGCAGGAAAAACCTCTGTCAAAATGTAGACTCTGACATCTGGGGCGACGGCTACAGAATAGTCATGAAAATGATGGCAGGATTCCCGCCCGTCCCAAAGCTGACGATGGAAGCCATGGAGAAAGTGGTTAAGCACTTGTTTCCGGTCCAACCAAAAGTAAAGCATGACTGTGCCATTAGCACCAGTTTCATCAATTTTACGAGCGAAAAGCTACGTGAGGCATGTGCAAATCTGAAGCACAACAAATCTCCAGAACCCGATAATATTCCTGCGGAAGTACTGAAAGAGGTAGCTCTGAGCAGTACAAATCTGGTGCTGAGGGTATATAACAACCTTGCGGCCACAGCAACATTTCCAACGGTGTGGAAACAAGCGCTACTTGTTCTGCTACAAAAGGGAAATAAAACAACTCCGGAAGAGCCTGGGTCTTTTAGACCAATTAGCCTTTTGGATGCAGAGAGAAAGATTTACGAACACCTGTTACGCAGTTGGCTTAATAAGGAACTTGAGCGTACGGACGCTCTTTCAGAAAAACAATTTGGATTTTGAGAAAGACGGCAGACAGTGGATGCTCTCAAGGAAGTAATTAACGTTGCCAGGCAAGCGGCTGCGTTCTCAGCAGCGCACCGGAGACTTTGCGTAATGGTAACTCTCAACGTCCAAAATGCGTTTAACAGCGCATAGAGGCAGTTGATCCTAGATGAGCTGAGGAAAAAAGGGGTTCTAAAAAACCTAACCGCCATTATAACTTCCTATTTAACTGACAGAAAAATAATTCTAAAATCAGAGAACACGACCAAAACCGTCGAAGTAAGCAGTGCGGTGCCACAAGGGTCAGTGCTGGGCCCAACACTTTGGAATATTCTCTACGACGATTTACTCTGGACCAAGATGCCCGAGGGAACGGTTTTGATTGGCTTTGCCGACGACGTGGCGATGGTAACGACGGCAAAAAATGCAGAAACGCTAATAAACACAGTCAACACTGGACTACTGCGTGTGACAAATTGGATGGACAAGAAAGAGCTAAAACTAGCTCCGCATAAAACCGAGGCGGTACTTTTGACGCCAAAGAGGAAACTTACTCCGATTCAGTTTGGCATCTTTGGTACTGTAGTTGTGCTGAGTAAAGCAGTTAAATACCTAGGAGTATGGCTCGACACCAAACTAACGTTTGCCGAACATATCAAGAAAACAATCGAAAAGGCCGAAAAAACGTTAACAGCCCTAAGCAGTCTAATGCCCAATTTGGAGGACCTAAGGCTTCAAAAAGGAGGATTCTTGCGAGTGTTGTCCAGTCGCAGTTGCTGTATGCCGCACCAACATGGCATGCAGTAACCGACAACAAAAAGCTGTCTATCCGAGTATGTAGTGCATACAGATCTATATTTGCGGAAGCTGTTGGGGTTATTGCTGAAATACCGTCTATCGAATTTCAGATTAAGAAAAGAGCTGAGGTGTACAGTGGAACACCAAGGAACGCTACCAACAAATGCAAATGGCCAGATGGCAAAACAAATGGGACAACGGGACTTACGGACGATGGACTTGAACACTGATACCACAGATCCAAAAGTGGCTCGACAGACCTTATGGGGATGCTGACTATTTTATTATCCATGTTCTTTCAAGGCACGGTTGCTTCGGAAAATATCTCCACGAACGCAGGAGAGCGAAAACAAACGAGAATACCTACTGCAAGGAAATAGATGACGCAAATCATACTTTGTTTAGTTGTCCCAAGTGGAATGGTGTAAGATCAGCTTATACGGATATGACGGGAAAGGTTTTCACCGCTACAAATATGATGGAGAGCCTCGTAAAGTCGGAAGACACCTGGAGACTGGCGTACACCACGATACGCAAAATTATTGAGTCCAAAGAGAAAGACAATCGACTTTGAAAGGACCAACCTTTGCTCTAAAGAAATGCGAAAGCGGATTTCAGTGTAAATGTGTGTAGTGAGAGAGGTGGTTGTTTTAGTTGGGTCGAGCTGCTTAACAGTCCAATCCCACACTGTTGCCTAATTTCCGTCTGGGGGCTTTGCCTTTTGAAGGTTTTTTCCATCTCTATAATAAAAAAAAAGAAAGTAAGTGTAATCTAGGTCCCGGTTAAAATTATCCAGATCCGCAATCATGTTTCAAATTGATGCATAATTTTAGTTTACAATACTTTTTTGTCCATATTTATTAGTTAATTTGAATTATTCCATTCCAAGTTTTAATTAGATCTGAACCGTTTTTTGTTCAGATCCCACTTCTGATATGTTAGTAAAATTTGTTTTTTATATAAGTGACGCAATACACGCTGGTCCTCCTAACCACCACACCGTGCTCTATCGTTCTATATTACTTAATTACTTTTAGTTTATCAACAATCAATGAACGGCCGTTGTCAAACCATGCGTTTTGTGCAGTAAAAAGCACTGCTATAAACTTACTGATGCTTCTTTCTTTGTCCCGCAATCGACTACCACTCCATTGCATTGCAATCCATTTGTGCCTACGATAGGTCCATCTCGTTTTCTTGCAATAGTTTGCTAATGTTTTCGTGTACTTTTATATGAATCAAACCTTCACACAATTATTAATACATTCTGTCTAATTAATAAATATATATCTCTCCAGCATAGAATCGACTGTCATGCTAGAATTCGTATAATTATATTAATACATAGTATACTATCAGTGAGAGCGTGGCGCAGTGGTCTAGGCATCCGGCCGCTGTACCGAAGATCGTGGGTTCAATTCCCATATACCGTGATATACTTTTCACTTTCTATACGCTCTCAAACTCCCCAACCCGCCTTGCCAGCGTGGGGTTTCACGGCTAAAACCTTCTCTGAGGAGTGATAAATTCTCTCCAGTGGTTCGGAATCCACTTAAAACTGTAGGTCCCTTGTAATGTAAGTTGCCGGCATTACAAGCAGAGAAGAGGCTAAGACGCCAGCAGTGGCGTATGAATGGCTGACAAAGAAGAAGAAAGAAAGAAAGAAACTATCAACTACCTAATTAACACACCTCCTAGGTATGCTCTAATACCAGTGTGTTTATAACTGCTTCTTACTAATGTACTGTGTCTTACATACAACCTCAAGGCTTAACTGACCAGTGGATGCTTGACAATCTTTTGCATTTATTGTGCAACCCCAAGAGCTTAAATCCCAGTGCACAAACATACTGTTACGTATAAGACCTCAATGCCAATCACGGTGTTAACATACAACCCCAAGGCTTCTTGCCAATGCACGAACAACCATCTTTAGCAGCCTAGTTCAACCCCAACTCTGGCAGCGTACCTGGTATGCTATAACTGTCAAGTACCTGAATGATTTCAATGCCACCTCTAAGACCCTCCTATGTGTAACAGTTGTAAAGTACCTCAATGACCTCTTGTCAATGTACTTTACTACACCCCGAAAACTCACTTGATCTATGTGTGAATAATATGTATATGTACATAAATAACGTCATATACAGTATATTAATTATTATAAAACGCTAACAAAAATCACTGTTTACATACTTTTCAAAAATATTTTTATATGCCACTGATGATTTTTCTTAGACATAAAAAGGGTTTCTTATGGTTTTACTTACTTAATTAAATTTAGAAAACATAGATTTTGTTGTTGTTTTAATTATAATAACATAGTTCAATACCAATTAGTACAAGTACAAGTTTGAAGCGTTTGGGTATATGAGGATAAAATATAGCGCAACACCAAGAAAGAAATGATGATTAATATTTGAATTGCAAGTTCAAGCATTCACAATATAGAATGACCTTGGTGTTATTTATATAAATAAAATTACTAAACCAAAAAAATTACTTTAATATAATGGTTAAATTTGATTACATTGACTACGTGTATCAGGTCGCCTAATTCTAATTGAGATCTTACCCGAATAAATAAATGTCAATTCAATTTGCAAGAAAAACAAGGCTGATCTGACTTTAAGTAGCTTAAAGATCTAAAGCCAACCCAACTGAAACTTTGCTTAAAACCTTTAAAGGATATTAAAATAAGCGAATGCAATGAGTCGCTTGTCATTTGTCAGTCTTATAAGTTTTTTTTTTATTTTTGATAATTATTAAAATAAACTTGTATCTAATATTAAAATCAAAAATTATTATGTCAAAAACTATACACACGAAATGAATTATTTTAATACATTGCTATCCTTTTTTTTCTAATCAAAGCGACTTGAAATTACAGTTAACTCCCGAGTATTTATGCCATGGAACATTAAGCGGATTAAATTTCAATCAGAGTTGAGCGACGAGATAAATGTAATAGACTTTAGCTTGTACTAGATGCATTGTTAAGCAGAATGAATTTTCGATGCACAAAACATTTATAGTTCTACGAAAAGCTGCATTTTGATTATATTTTGCCCTTAAATTAAACCGAAACGTTAGAACAATGATTAAATGCACAGGTGTGGTTGTGCATTATTTAAAGCATTATATGGCTAATGTAATACACTAATTATTCAATATTGTTATCTAAATGATTGTAGTGAGAATGCTAGAAATAAACTAGATATCTCCGGTAATATATTTATGAATTGAAAAAAATTACAAGAAAATGTAAACGCATAATATAAATTAAAGCAACTGAATACAGAACTCAGGTAAGATATAATGCGTTCACACAGGTCGCTAAAGTTCCTCGGATCCCAGTTTGCGATAGAATCTTTCATTCATTTAACTTTAGAAGAGAATAATTAATGCTACAAGAAAGTGATTTAAATGTCCAGCATTTTAACATATATTACTAGATTGATTCAAGAAAGACGATTATATAAATTAGTCTTTGCTTTTATTATTTATTTTTAAGGAGTGGACACCAAAGTCCTCCTCTTATCTTACAAATTATGTGAAAGCTACCATATTACGCCGCTTACTGTCTTACTGCCTGTGTAACCGTTTAAGCAAATATGCGACATAAGATCTGGTATCGGATATATTGATGTCCTCCCGCCGGAGGCTTGTAGTAATGCGTTAGCAGCAGTTAGCAGTCTTGTCGGACAATCGACTGCCCGACTGCCGAGTAACAGACTAACACCAGCCAACAGTCTCGTCGCAGTCTCGTAAATCCGTGGCTTCACTCGATTGCATCCACGACGGTGGATAAAACGTGACCACCGTTTAATACTTTATTTGCATTATTTCCATTTCAACACCCCACAACAACAACGAAATATGACGGCTATATATACTAAAGAATATTATTCCTCATTAATATAGAAAGATACTTTAAACACTTTTTAATAATATAGTTTATTAATAGCACAATGAATCAAAGTAATATGCATGTACCGATCAAGGCACATACCTTACATATTATATCAGTATCAACATTATTAGAACAGGATTTTTTTAACTACAAAAAAATAAAATATACGTTCTGTTAATAAGCGATATAGCTATGGTTTGTTGCGATCTGTCAATTATACAAACCATATTTCTAAGTAGAACACGCCTATGTAAGTTCGCAATGATTAAAAACCATTAATTGCATACAGTTGTATGTCAACTGAGGTGGAAACAGATCGTAAATTAAACGAATAATATTTAAAAAAAATTATATGTCAGTCGTCGTTTATATTTCACGTCTGTCGCTCGTAAGTTATCCTGTCCACGTGCCGCAACACAACAAATAGGATAATAAGAGTATGATATCGCATTGGTTATTATAATGTTATAATTGCATTAATTCGCCGTGACAATTATACATACTTAGATGTAGGACTTATTTGCTTGTTAATGTTGAGTTAATCCTTTTCATGTTAATAATATGTACAATCAGATAAAGCAAATATGCATAAATAAGTTATTTTTGAATAATTTTATATTAACTAATATATATTAAATAATTATAAAATCTGAATGATTTTATAAGTTTATGTTTATTATTTACAAGATTAAAAAAGCACTAATTAGTAGAGTTTGAGTAATTAAAATAGAAGTTAAACTATTGTATAAATTAGTCTAAAAATCTTTTATGTTCTAAGCTTCTAAATTATACAAAAATTCTTTTTTTTTTTAACTTAACTATTGCTTGCTGTAAAAGTTTAGCTATTAAACATTTAATTAGTCCCATAACTTAGGCCCGATTTAATAGCTGTTCGTTCAAAACTTGGCTGAAAAAACCACTCAATCTTTGGAATTGCATCATTTCCTTCATCGTTATTTGGTAGTTTTTTTTCAATTCCCTAAAAGCCCCACAAAGTTAACACCCTAATCTAAAAAAAAAAATAATTGGTAAACCATTTCAATTTGAAAAACAATTCAAAGCTTTTAAAAACGCGTTGGTAGTAAGTTCTACCACACAATCCAACTGAACTGTTTTAGTGGTCATACACCCGAACAAAACAAGATTCATTAACTTATTACACTTAAGTAAAGATGCTTTGATAAAAAAAGAACCCGCACAATCTACGCCAACGTAAGTAAATGTCCTTAAAAGCTCAATTCTGCAAGTAGGTAGTTCCGCACTACCGGAATCCAAAACCTACAAAAAATTGTACTAACTTTGAACCTTCATCTCCAGAAAAGATGTGAAAATAATCTTACATGGAACCAGTAAAGAATATCTACTTTCACAACTGAACGGTGGTTGATCCAACACCCCACCATGACAAAACCCTCTGAATTGAGGAAAGGACTTAAACTACGATACAATTTTGCAACATCCTAACCTTTGATCAATTAATTTCGTTCTTTTTCTAAACACATCCTCTGAGTTATTTGTACAATCTTCAACATCGTATCCTTGTATTCCTGATAACTCCAAAACATAATAAAATTTAGCAATCTTTTTCTTCAAAATCTTTATGAAACGCAGCATTAAAAACCACTACTTTCTGCAATTTCAACAAAAAATACATCTTTTTGAACAAGATCTGATAGAAAACAAATTAAATTGCAGATATGAAGAATTTTTTCTTTTATTTTTAGGTAAATCCTCAAAAGACAGTTTCAAGTCGGTCATGGGACAACTCGCTAAAGGTTCACAAACAAAATATGGTTTTTTCCCCTACAACTGGCATTCTAAAAGTTCTGGAACTAGTAAACCCCGACTCGCCGGGTCCGCCAAATTTTGAACTCTCAATACAAATTGCCTTTGGATTCATTTTTTAGATTTGCGCAACTCTATTTGCTACAAACAAAGGAGTTTGTATCCAAACCAAAGCCGTCATAGAGTCTACAAAACAACGGGATTCCTCTATAAGAAAGCGATTAAATGTAGGTAAAACAGAGAAAAACAATTTTGATTAAAGCCATGCTGCACCCAGTTCTAGACAAAGAACAGTCTACGTTTTGAGAGGAGCCACACGAGACTTGACAACAACAAAATTCACCACAGTGTCAATGGTTTTAACCCAAAAGTAAATCACAGGTGCCATGCTACGCGTGCTAGCATCAGAATAACCTATCAAACGTAAACTAAAAAAAAAATATTTGGATGCAACGTGGTATAGTAACATGTCACAAATTGTTTAGACAACTCATAATCTTATACCAAACAGACAAAATGTTACATGGTTATAGATCATTCCATCCAGTTTTCTGTAACCAAAGCTGTTACAATATAACTTTTAACAAAAAAAGGAACAAACACAGATATCCGATTATACAAAAACCTGTGCTACACTATAGCTAACACAGATTGATGCAAATTGGCCCACTTTGCCAATTTAAAACCACCGCAACAAAGCAAATCAATTAGTTTTTGTTTTAATTTTAGTGCATCAGTTTTGTCTAAACATAAATCTTAACTGAGCAGCTTCATTTTCAACAATTTAAAGAATAACACGTTGAACCAGGTAAAAACTCAAAGTAGCTCCAAAAATCAATTTGTTATGTTCCAACTCTATAGCACATTGGAATTAAACCGACAAAAAATATATTGAAAGATGCGATCTTCTTCATGCAAAACTACCTCTCTAAACATATGACAGATATCACTCGTTAAAGCAAATTTGAATCAAGTCAAAACTAAGCCAGACTGTAATTTCCTTCTAGGCACTAAAGTATCATTAAGACTGATTCCATTAGAATCCTTTACGGCAGGGTTAAAAGTTACACAAACCGCTAGTCTTGAAGGTTTCTTTTTCTTGATACCATGATGAGTCAAAATATAAAAAGCTAAATGTTTCACAAGAGATAAGTGTTCTTGGTCAAGGTAATCTTAAAGGTTTTCAACATAAAGCTTAATTAAGACCTCGCTCAAAACGTACTTTTAATTAAAAAAAAAAAACGTTTTAACGCCAACTCTCAATTACCTGTTAATAAAGGACAAATATTTTTGTAAGAGTTCAACTCAAAGTTTTTGAAACATATTTTTTGCACAGAGTATCTTTAGGTGAAAGTAATGGAGTATAAGTCCATCTTTCAAAACGCACAAAGCGTCTGCTCAAGTTAAAGAGAAACTGACTCCATAGCGTTTATTTTGGAATAAAAACCTCTACATGATAGAAGGAATCCTGTCCAAACTTGGCCCACAACACCACGAGAAGAACTTTCTACAGTTGAGATTATTTCCTGATTGAGACAGATCCCATCCCAAATTAGTCAAAATAACACTTGGTCTACCCTTAATATGTGCCGGGCAAACTTGAATGCAGCAAAAGCAATACTATTAAAAGAAGCATCTGTCAAAGATAGTTCAGCACAACAATCTTTGATATCCATTGAAATGAGCATTTTTGGAAACTGTGCAGTAACACTACAGTTTTAAAATTTAGATGAAAGTTTAAACTAAAATTTGATTTCAGTAACCAAACCTTTAGCTAAGCCTACTGAAAATGACCATTCAAAACGTAGGGACACCTACGTTTTGATAAGTTCAGCATTTTCGCAAACTCCTGGGTGATAAATTTCACTCGACTTTTGGAATCTATAACCAAACGGCATTCTACCCAAAAAACACATAACTCCGCATTCTGTCTAAGGCTGTACCCAACAAAACAATAAAATTACTTGGAAAGTGACTTTTAAAACAATTCAAAACAGACTTTACAATAAAATTGTATCTTCAACTTTATTCAAAGACGGTTGATTTCCAACTAAATGAGTCACCTTTACAGGCGTCTTATCAAAATGTAACAAAATATTTTGGTCTTTGCGCCACACGTCTTTCAGGTGAACTATGAAATGCATTTTGATAAATGGTATGCTCCTAAGCAAAGAAAGAGAACATTTATAAAAACTGATAAAACTGGTAAATTTAAACTCAACAAACCATTTACGTTGGCCTGCAAAGTGTCCAAAAAAATTGCTATAGTCCGCGGAAATAGTAGTTAAGTAATGTGTTCTAATTAATTAGAATATCGTTTAATTAATAAAGTATAAGCAAAAGTATAATTATTTAATAAAAATACAACTGTCTCGAGAATTGCAACGCAGGACCTTTAAAAAATATAAGCAAATAACGGACGGAGCTCACACAGCTCTTAATCACTCAATTTAAGAAAAATGTTTACTGAACGTCCGTTCGTTTTTTTGTGGGAATATCTGAATAAAAACGTGTTAAAACATTGCCATCGCATCCTACAAGATACGGATTATTGCTGAAGTTATTGCTACACCCCTTGAAATGTGTTAACTAACAATACAAAAATTTCTCAACAGTGTGTTTCTGCTATCTAGAGGATATTATTTTTAACTGATTCAGTTCAGATTTAATTTAGTATTGTCTGTAGTCGCCATTGAAAATTAATGAATTTAGTTTTAATCTTAATTTTGAAGTTAAAATTGTAAAATATTGAAAAATATTTCAATAACTATAGTTTGTTATAAAAAATGTAAATTGTACTCGTATTGTATGGAAAAACTAAAATATAGAAAAAAAGTATATGTATAACCAAACATAAATGTGATTTTCAAATTTTTGATCTACATTGCTTATAAAATTTTTAAATGTTACACCACAGACAATATACTTACTCAATACTGAATTAGCGTTGGGCAAATACACTGCAGTATTATTTATACAAAGAAAAGGTCACAATTCTATACATCCATCTACAAAGGAAATAGTTTGCCAGGCATAATTTGTAAATCATTTATTCCAGCATAATATTAACAATGAAATTGAATGGAACATATATAAAGTAAGGTATGCCGTAATAAACACGTTGTATATTAAAAAAAATCAAATAAAAACAAATAGATAACAATGGATAAAATTATATTAATATACCCGGAGTATATCTGGGCAATTATAAAAAAAGGGCTGGAAACGTTTTTCGTTACCTGTTGGTTTGTTAATAATAGCCGCATTCAGAATTGATTGCGCGACACGCCCACTATTGTTTTAGAACCGCTGTTGATTGTCTTCAGGTCTCCTCTGATAAATAATTGCAGTATAACTATCAGACTTCACATCTTTAAGATTTATCTGCCCCCACCTGGAACAAATGGCCATTGTGTAAGATATTATTGTGTGACTATATGTGCGAGCAATTCAACAATTTATATCATTGTTACAGAACAACGGACACATTATTACAGGTGCTGAAGGTAACGGAAGAGAAATATTGAAAATTACCTCGGCGGAACAAATTCGACAGTTAATTTATTCACACACTGGCGCCTTCATAAGCAAACACACACACGTTTATTTTCGATACACGAGCCCACACTATTCATGTTTTATTGAGCTTCTCCATTTCGAACTTCGCAATCAATTAATGGTGTTAAAATGTTATAATAGCATACAATAAAAAATGACTACATACTAAAAGACATTTGTTAATAAATAATTCCATAAGAATAAATCAATTTGTCCCAATATTTCATGTTAATTATACATTTATTCATGCAAACATGTGTTGTTATTACTCATAATTACATTTGATATAAAATTAAATATTTAGTCATCATGTGATCTTTAATCATTATTACTAGGTATGTATTGTAAATTTATAAATATTTGGAATCCGATGACGCATGTGTAAGAAAGAATAATTATAGTTTACGCTATGCTCGCAGCAGTTTTTAAAATGGATAAATATGGCAGTGATTAATGGCCCGTTATAAATGGCAAGAATTAACTCATCAGTGGTATTCGAAATCATTAAAAACAACATAAGAATATTTTATTATAATTTACAAGTATCTTAAAACGAACATGTGTGCATATAAGGTATGAGTATGCATAGAATTCGAGCCTATCATCCGATCTTATCCCGTATCCATCCAACATATAAAACACACAATTTAATATACGAAGATTTTATTAGAGATTTTAGAGTGTCATTCTTGTTTGTAGAAAGGAAACGCATAATCTTCGGTCGAGATGATTGAATCTACGTAAGCGTCAATGCTAAATAGAACTTCAATGCCCGATGAAGATACACACGCGCGCACACCTAATATTGAAAGCTTCTTTAGTCAGCAGCCTTTGATTGTTAGTTTACTGGATGAAAAAGGCAAAGTCATTCTTAGAGGTGTGCCCCAAATACAGTATAAATATCATCATCGTCATAACAATCTAACAATCCACTGTTTTATTGACAAATTGTATAGCATGAGTCGAATACCATTACGGATTACATATAGGCGGCATGCATTTACATATTTATCATTACAATGCTTTTAACGATATAATGAAATGGATTATACATCCCGATTATGTATTTTTTTTTTAATTTGATTTTACCTGTTGTAATCCAATAATACTCATATTAATTAGATTTATTATCAAGAAAGAAAATATTATTAGTGAGTTGCTTAACGATACCCACTTATTTATTTAAAATTTAATTCTAGTCTTTATAAAGTTTCTTTTTTTATTCATATAGTTTTTTTAATTAATTTATTATAGCAGATATCCACTTGATTCACTAAATGTATTTATACAGAAAAAAAAAAATGATTCATAGTCATAATTTTAATTCAAATGTGAATAATCAATCTAGAACGGTGAACAATGTTGGATAACTAATGCCCGTGTTGGATTATTAAAAATATTTATTAGAAATGATATAATTTATATTTGTTATTATATTCATATTATTTCATATAATATTATTATTTATTTATTAATGTATTATTTACAACATATAATTTATGGTTGTGACCTCTACTACGTGATAATTTATGTTAATAAAATAATAAGACAATTTACTACGTTTTTTTATCACAAATTTGTAATCAAAAACATTGTTTTATTATTTTATTAGAAATAAGTTTGAAATAAAACTATTGAAGTCTAAATCTTAGACGTTAAATTATAACATATAACGGTCAACTTATGTTGATAAATTATTGAAAATATATTTTTTAGATAAATACTTTTGAAGTTAATACTTGTTTTGTGTTTTTGATTTTCAAACTGCATGCTATGTTTATACATAGTTATATAATATTGAATTATTAAACTATAATTTTTTATTGTATATAAAAACTATAATACCTTTTGCATTTATTTTATTTTTATTAGTTTGTTTTATGGTAAAGTAAGAAGTTTTAATTCAATAAACTTGATGCGATTAAATCACATCTACATAACAAATTCAAAAATTTGCAGATGGCACAAACTGCAGACACAATTAATAAATTGTTGAATAACTTTTCTTGAAATTTGTTTGAAACAAATTTTGTATTTGGAAATACTTTTTAACAGTTTTTTTTTTCATACAATGCACATGACCCTACATCTCGTAACGGACCGAATCGAAAGATCATTAAGTGACAAAATGTCTACTTTGGTCGTATTTATAGATATTGAAGGCGCTTTCAATAAAACCACCTTCAATAAAATAGAAACTGCTCTTGCAACACATGGTGTAAACCCCACAATTAATGGATGGATAAAACACATGTTGGAAAAAAGAACCGTTACATTTAATGTAGGGGATTCGACGGTCAGGAAAGTTGTTGCTAAAGGATGTCCCCAGGGAGGTGTATTATCTCCACTACTATGGAATACAGTAGTCGACAGTCTTATACGCCTACTCAATGATCATGGTTTCTACACAATTGGTTATGCAGATGACATAACAATCCTACTAAAAGGTAAATTCGAAAGCATACTCTGTAACTTGATGCAAGAGGCTTTAAGAATAATCGAAAATTGGACCAGGCTCTTACGGTCAACCCTTTGAAAACCGAACTGGTTCTCTTCACAAAAAAAAGAAAAATTGGAAATCTAAGTTTACCAAAACTCTTAAATACCCCACTACCGCTATCAACCGAGGTAAAATATCTTGAGGTGGTCTTTGACAATAAGCTCACATGGGGACCACATCTTAATACGAGATGCAAAAAAGTTCATATGTCTTTTTGGCAATGCAGACGAGCTGTGGGGAAAACATGGGAACTGTCTCCAAAGATAGTGCTATGGCTGTACACAGCCGTCATAAGACCTATGATCACATATGGGGCACTAATATGGTGGCCAAAAGCTAGACAAAAAACGTCTGCAAGCAAACTAAATCAGCTGCAACAAATGGCATGCCTAAGTATAACAGGTGGCATGTGGACAACACCAACTGCAGCTATAGAGGCAATGTTGTGTCTGCCGCCCCTCGACATTTACGTCAAAGAAATGGCGACAATGGCATCTTTGCGTCTGAATGCAGCTGGACTTTGGCACACTGCAGGGAGGGCTGGCAAACACTGTACTCTCCTGGAAGAGGCTGTTAAGAAAACACCTCTGTTAGGAGCGCAAACAGATAACATGTCACCCTCCTTTGTGTTTCAAAGACCTTACAACGTGCGCACAAATAAACAAGAGAAGCAGAACGTGGTTAATGATTTGATTAAAATCTACGCGGATGGTTCAAAAACTAATAAAGGTTCTGGAGCGGGAATCTTCTTGCAAGACCTGGACCTCAAAATATCATTACCACTAGCGGCTCATACGACTATCTTCCAAGCAGAAGTAGTTGGGATAACCTATGGGGTTATGGAAATTGTGAACCGCAAAATATCTGGCAAGAATGTCCAAATTCTAACGGATAGTAGAGCGGCTCTAATTGCTATAAACAAGCCTAGAATCACATCAAAGCTAATTTATGAATGTCAATGTGCCCTTACTTTAGCAGCCTGTGGAAATAGCATTGAGCTGTACTGAGTAAAAGGACACTCCAACAAAGTAGGTAACATTGAGGCGGACGAGCTGGCGCGTAAAGGGTCAACCCTCATAGCGTGTGTTCCTAAACCCTGGACCGTTTTAACACTCAAAAGCTTAAATAATCTACTAAAAATTAACACACACAATGCACTGAGACGGCGTTGGGATGATACACCGGGCTGCAGACAGGCAAAGGAAACAATGAGTGCTAGTAACGCCAAAACAGCCAAATACTACTTGCGACTTTCCAAGAAGAATTTGCAAATTATGACAGGAATCTTGACAGGACAATGCCAACTAAAGAAACACATGCACATGATTGGTATTGGAGACAATCCAACGTGTAGAGGATGTGAAATGGACAACGAGATAATTGAGCACGTGCTATGCACATGCCCGGCCCTTTCATACGATAGAACCAGCACAAGGGAGACCCCTCCAAGCATTGTACTTGCATACATCAGCCACATAGGGTGGTTAAATGCAAAAACAACGGAGTGAGGTCACCACTGGAGGAGGTACAAAGGTCCTAATGAGGCCTACGTGCAGTAGACTTTGGTTTACCCTCCAACTTTCAATCCAGAATCCAGATGTTAAAGCCTGGTTACACAGTGCGAGCTAGCATCCGAGATGGCATAGTCAGTTAACACAACTTGCTTCAAATTTGTATAATGCGGTCACACGGTGCAAGTAGCTGCACTGCAAGTAACTGACTAGGCCAGCTCGGATGCTAGCTCGCACTGTGTAAAAGGCCTTTATTCTCTGAGCAATTTTTGTACAATTTTATGCATCAAACTGCTCATTTCACGAGAGACATGCTACTCTATATGATGATAACCAAGCAATAGTTTAGATTAGAGTAGTCTACTCACCCGCCCAAGGTTGGATCACGACCTTTTTTGTGACAAAATGATTTCTGACGTTTGCAAAAAATTCAAACATTCAATCTCTTGATTACAAACATTTGGGAGGTTTGGTGGGCTACTTTATATAATAATAACCAAACAATAATTTAAATTGGGGTGGCACACCAGGTGGGTGGGCTCAAGTGTAACTTATAAGGTTGGATCATGATCTTCTCCTGTGACAAAATGACTTTTGATGTTTGCAAAAAGTTTAAACATGTAATTTCTTTATGACAAAACTTGGGTAGGTAGGTAGGTGGGATAATCTATTTGATGATAACTAAGCAATAGTTTAGATAATTAGAGTATCCCACTTACTCGCCTAAGTGATACTTTTTAAAAAGTTGAATCACGACTTTCTCTTGTGACAAAATGACTTATGATGCTTGCAGAGAGTTTAAACATGTAATCTCTTGATGACGAATACTTGGATAGGTAGGTGGGTTACTTTAGATCATGATTACCAACAATTAGTTTTGAACTGATGTGTCCAGCCCGTTTACCAGAGTGCACAAATCAAGAAATTGGATTTTAGTATAGTTTTATGAATTATTTTGTGTTTTGTAGAATATGTATGCTTGTATGTTTTGTAGAATATGTATGCTTGCTTCTAAATAAAATTGTTGTTATAAGTGAAGTAAGTTTGTAAATTTGTTTGTTGCTGAAACCATGAATGCCAAAGCGGTTAAAGCGTTGAACAAGTTTACAAATAATTTACGGCATAGTAGAATTTGAACGCTTGTATTTATTTTTATTGTATGATTCAATATGTTTTCTAATATATGTATATTAATAAACGGTATATGCACGATGTAATGATTAATCGTTCTTGATGCCTATCATTTTCAAAATACGCTTTTCCAGAATATTTTTTTCTTATTATAAAAAAGTAGTTTATAGGTAACATGTGAGCTTATTGTCAAAGACCACCCCAAGATATTTTACCTCGGTTGATAGCGGTAGTGGGGTATTTAGGAGTTTTGGTAAATTTAGATTTCCAATTTTCCTTTTTTTTGTGAAGAGAACCAGTTCGGTTTTCAAAGGGTTGACCGTAAGAGCCTGGTCTTTGCACCAATTTTCGATTATTCTTAAAGCCTCTTGCATCAAGTTACAGAGTATGCTTTCGAATTTACCGCTTAGTAGGATTGTTATGTCATCTGCATAACCAATTGTGTAGAAACCATGATCATTGAGTAGGCGTATAAGACTGTCGACTACTGTATTCCATAGTAGTGGAGATAATACACCTCCCTAAGGACATCCTTTAGCAACAACTTTCCTGACCGTTGAATCCCCTACATTAACTGTAACGGTTCTTTTTTCCAACATGTGTTTTATCCATCCATTAATTGTGGGGTTTACACCATGTGTTGCAAGAGTAGTTTCTATTTTATTGAAGGTGGTTTTATTGAAAGCGCCTTCAATATCTATAAATACGACCAAAGTAGACATTTTGTCACTTAATGATCTTTCGATTCGGTCCGTTACGAGATGTAGGGCCGATTCGGTAGATCTTTCTTGAGTGTATGCATGTTGGTTTGGGTACATTGGCTTAGTAATAAGAGCCGTTTCCCGAATTGATCTTTCGCACAATCGTTCTAATGTCTTCAGGTGAAAATACGTAAGGCTGATTGGGCGATAGGATTTTGCAAGAGTGTAATCGTTACGCCTTGGTTTTGGTATAAATACAACTTTTACTTCCCTCCATGCTATAGGTATGTATCGAAAAGCAATGCATGCACTATAGATTCTTGCCAGGTGAGTTAGTATGATATCTTCGCCCCATTGTAGAAGAGCAGGAAAGACTCCATCTAATCCTGGCGCTTTATACGGAGAGAAGGCTTTAACATGTATAACGTATTGTGCATACATAGTCGTTTTCATAACAATCAATCAAAAAATCAGCACAGAAAAAACGTTTATTGCTTAAAATCGCTTAGAAAATAAGTTTAACTAGTAAGTATTGAGTATTATAAAATATTGTTCACAAATGTTGGTTTTTATAAAAAATCTAATAAAATTCAAATATAAAATGCATGTTTTTGTCAAAATTGCACAAAAATAGCATTCGTTGCATGTCACTTTTAAAATTACAACAGAAAAAACGTTCATTGCTACGCAAAAATCGCTTAGAAAACTAGTTTAACAATTAAAATTTATAAAATATTGTTTATAATATGACGTTTTCATTAAAATCAATAATAATACAAAAAGAACACAAAAATCAGCTAAAAAAAAAATTAAAAATTAAAAATAAACAAAACTAGCTTAGAATACAAGTTTGGCAATTAAAATGCATGAATTATTGTCCATAAATTGTCGTTTTTATAACAATCTATCAAAAATCATTTATAAAACGTATGTTTCTCGTAAAATTTGCACAGAAAAAGCATTTGTTTGTTGTTTAAAATAGAATAAAAATTTCTCAAAAAACAAGTTTAACAATTAAAATTTATTTTCATTGACAACCTTTTAAAAATTAATTATAAAACACATGTTTTTTTTTTGTAAAATTAGCACATTAAATGCGTTTATTGCTTCAAATTAAACAAAAATTGCTTAGAATATAATAAGTAATTAAAATTTATAAAATATTGACCATAATATGTTGTTTTCATAAACAATCTATCAAAAATCAATGATAAAAAGCTTTTCTAATCAAATTAAAATAGAAAAAACGTCCGATGCATTAAATAAAATATTAAATACATTATTGCCCATAAAATATTATTTTCATATACATTTTAGTAAAATTGAATTATAAAATGCATGTTTCTTAAAAACTATTGTAAAGTATCATTTTCATAAACAATCCATTAAAAATCATTTATAAAACGCATGTTTC
Source organism: Tachinus rufipes (assembly GCA_963932245.1). Taxonomy (NCBI): domain Eukaryota; kingdom Metazoa; phylum Arthropoda; class Insecta; order Coleoptera; family Staphylinidae; genus Tachinus; species Tachinus rufipes. The sequence continues at coordinate 62,700,187 of OZ010749.1, forward strand.
TTGTAAAATTACCATAGTTTAAACTATAAAACTCAAGCTCAACTGTTTATGAAATAGCCTCTAAGCATGTTCCAATAAATTAATTGTCTGTCAATTTCCCAATGGTTTAATGACCATAAATGGCATAAATTCTTTTACCGGTTGCACTGCTGGTTCCGTTGTGCACCTCTGATTTATTATTACTATTAATTTATATATTTAACGTCGGTCTATTTCTGCTGTCAAGGCTAATCACCGGTGCCAGAAGTTAAGGCAAATTCAACCGTGCACGCAACATAAAGGCAGTACACACATCCACTAAAGTTTCTCTTCATATTTGAAAAAAAGCGTACTCATCACAACACATTTTTTCTTAACCAAAAAAGCTAACCTTCCAAATAGGTAATTCAAACCCAAGATCTCTGGTGTAACAATCAAGTACGCTAACTACTACACTACCTAGATGTCTTATTTTTTTAGCAACTTTGTTTCTTTGATAAAATCCAAAACTTTTGGCAAGAGATTATCTTTTAACTTTTCTTTGATTAAGTTATGATTGCCAAAAAAAGCTTTACTTGCGTTCATTTAGCAAGTGTAGCACAGTATCTTCTTCCTCTTTGCACTTGCGACATAATATTTATTTCCATTCTATGGATGTGTTTGTTAAGACCACAGTCTCCGGTTATCAGTCCTGTAAACTTTTGACGTCTGATTTGACTGATTTGTGTTACCAAAGTTTTGTTATTATGTGATAATCTTGTTAGAAATCGTCTTAATTGTGTCATTCCTTTAAAGTTTTTCCACAAATTGCTGTGTTCCGCATCAAGGTTGTTGCAAATTTTATTTTTTGTCTTGTATAGAACCCCAAAAACAAGTTTAAATCCCGTAAATGTTTACTTTGTTTCATCTTTAGTTAATTTGCTATAAGGTTTTCTTATATCTCCTGGATTTTTAAAACTCAGACCAGACCAATGCTTTCAGACTGTTTATATAGGTCATAACCAGTTTCAATTTATTGACTATTTGATATGGCGGTTATTGGTCTGTTGAGGTTATATAGTCCCATTCCGATCATGTTTCTTGTGCACCACTCAGTAGCAGCCACCGTCGCCTGGAAACTTTTCATAAAGTCCAAACTCATTATTTGAATTTTTCCTCAAACACATTTGTTATACTAGGTTTATAATGTATTCATTTATCTGTAGTCTATACGCTGCTAAATAAAGTGATGATAACAATAAATAACTATTATTGCTATCATAATGCCTCCGTTATCAATAGACATGCTAGCCTTTGAACTTACTACCTAATTTGATAGCTGTACTCTTAAAATTAGTTTTTTCGGCATAAAAGTGCTACATATGTAATAATAGGTTTTATCACTGCTGTAAATAGCCATCTGGTCATATTAAATGTCAATCTCTATGTGCGTCCAATCATCATTTTAGTTGCATAATGCACCCAAATCAGCATTGCGGTTATATTATCCAGATAAGTCTTAAACGTGAGTCCAACATATTACTTCCTTTGTCATCGGTAGCGTAACTTCACCATTTTTAAACCAATATAATATTTTTTCAACGTGTCAACATGGTTTTTGTAAAGATAGATCTGTTGAAAAGGCTGCACTGGAATTAATTAAATTTCTCATTTGCGAAAATGACCAAAATAAATATGTCATTGGACTTTTTTTTATTTGTCGCTTGCGTTTGACAGTGTAAATATTTAAATATATTATAATAAATTTAGTATAAATAAAAAAAATTAAATAAATAAATAAATAAAAATATATATACATTATTTGGACATTAAATTGCAGAGTTTAGGATTTAGAAGTTTTGCACCAAATTTTATAATTTCTTACCTTACTGATCGTAATATGTTTGTAAGAATTAATAACTTTACATCAAAACAGAAAGGTTTAGAAATGAAAGTTCCAAAAGACTCTGTATTAGGTCCCTTGTTATTTTTAATGTTTATAAATGATCTACCAGAGTTTGTAACAAAAAGATTTATAACAATCTATCAAAAATCATTTATAAAACGTATGTTTCTCGTAAAATTTGCACAGAAAAAGCATTTGTTTGTTGTTTAAAATAGAATAAAAATTTCTCAAAAAACAAGTTTAACAATTAAAATTTATTTTCATTGACAACCTTTTAAAAATTAATTATAAAACACATGTTTTTTTTTTGTAAAATTAGCACATTAAATGCGTTTATTGCTTCAAATTAAACAAAAATTGCTTAGAATATAATAAGTAATTAAAATTTATAAAATATTGACCATAATATGTTGTTTTCATAAACAATCTATCAAAAATCAATGATAAAAAGCTTTTCTAATCAAATTAAAATAGAAAAAACGTCCGATGCATTAAATAAAATATTAAATACATTATTGCCCATAAAATATTATTTTCATATACATTTTAGTAAAATTGAATTATAAAATGCATGTTTCTTAAAAACTATTGTAAAGTATCATTTTCATAAACAATCCATTAAAAATCATTTATAAAACGCATGTTTCTTGTAAAATTACCATAGTTTAAACTATAAAACTCAAGCTCAACTGTTTATGAAATAGCCTCTAAGCATGTTCCAATAAATTAATTGTCTGTCAATTTCCCAATGGTTTAATGACCATAAATGGCATAAATTCTTTTACCGGTTGCACTGCTGGTTCCGTTGTGCACCTCTGATTTATTATTACTATTAATTTATATATTTAACGTCGGTCTATTTCTGCTGTCAAGGCTAATCACCGGTGCCAGAAGTTAAGGCAAATTCAACCGTGCACGCAACATAAAGGCAGTACACACATCCACTAAAGTTTCTCTTCATATTTGAAAAAAAGCGTACTCATCACAACACATTTTTTCTTAACCAAAAAAGCTAACCTTCCAAATAGGTAATTCAAACCCAAGATCTCTGGTGTAACAATCAAGTACGCTAACTACTACACTACCTAGATGTCTTATTTTTTTAGCAACTTTGTTTCTTTGATAAAATCCAAAACTTTTGGCAAGAGATTATCTTTTAACTTTTCTTTGATTAAGTTATGATTGCCAAAAAAAGCTTTACTTGCGTTCATTTAGCAAGTGTAGCACAGTATCTTCTTCCTCTTTGCACTTGCGACATAATATTTATTTCCATTCTATGGATGTGTTTGTTAAGACCACAGTCTCCGGTTATCAGTCCTGTAAACTTTTGACGTCTGATTTGACTGATTTGTGTTACCAAAGTTTTGTTATTATGTGATAATCTTGTTAGAAATCGTCTTAATTGTGTCATTCCTTTAAAGTTTTTCCACAAATTGCTGTGTTCCGCATCAAGGTTGTTGCAAATTTTATTTTTTGTCTTGTATAGAACCCCAAAAACAAGTTTAAATCCCGTAAATGTTTACTTTGTTTCATCTTTAGTTAATTTGCTATAAGGTTTTCTTATATCTCCTGGATTTTTAAAACTCAGACCAGACCAATGCTTTCAGACTGTTTATATAGGTCATAACCAGTTTCAATTTATTGACTATTTGATATGGCGGTTATTGGTCTGTTGAGGTTATATAGTCCCATTCCGATCATGTTTCTTGTGCACCACTCAGTAGCAGCCACCGTCGCCTGGAAACTTTTCATAAAGTCCAAACTCATTATTTGAATTTTTCCTCAAACACATTTGTTATACTAGGTTTATAATGTATTCATTTATCTGTAGTCTATACGCTGCTAAATAAAGTGATGATAACAATAAATAACTATTATTGCTATCATAATGCCTCCGTTATCAATAGACATGCTAGCCTTTGAACTTACTACCTAATTTGATAGCTGTACTCTTAAAATTAGTTTTTTCGGCATAAAAGTGCTACATATGTAATAATAGGTTTTATCACTGCTGTAAATAGCCATCTGGTCATATTAAATGTCAATCTCTATGTGCGTCCAATCATCATTTTAGTTGCATAATGCACCCAAATCAGCATTGCGGTTATATTATCCAGATAAGTCTTAAACGTGAGTCCAACATATTACTTCCTTTGTCATCGGTAGCGTAACTTCACCATTTTTAAACCAATATAATATTTTTTCAACGTGTCAACATGGTTTTTGTAAAGATAGATCTGTTGAAAAGGCTGCACTGGAATTAATTAAATTTCTCATTTGCGAAAATGACCAAAATAAATATGTCATTGGACTTTTTTTTATTTGTCGCTTGCGTTTGACAGTGTAAATATTTAAATATATTATAATAAATTTAGTATAAATAAAAAAAATTAAATAAATAAATAAATAAAAATATATATACATTATTTGGACATTAAATTGCAGAGTTTAGGATTTAGAAGTTTTGCACCAAATTTTATAATTTCTTACCTTACTGATCGTAATATGTTTGTAAGAATTAATAACTTTACATCAAAACAGAAAGGTTTAGAAATGAAAGTTCCAAAAGACTCTGTATTAGGTCCCTTGTTATTTTTAATGTTTATAAATGATCTACCAGAGTTTGTAACAAAAAGATTTGTAATAAAGTACGCTGATGATACCACAGTTTTAATATCTGCAGAAAATCCAGAAGAACGGTTAAAGTAAAAACAGCTATTACTCAGTTTAATATCTGGTGTTTAAAAAATAAACTTATTGTCAATCATAAAAAAACAGAATGTGTATTTTTTGTAAAGCGTAAAATTTTTCCGAATAATTTTAGAATATTGAAGTAGATAATACTTTATATAACTTAAAACAAAGTTGTACTTTTTTAGGGCTGATTATTGATTCTAAGTTAGTTTGGTCGAAAAACATAACTTGTATAATAAACAAACTAAATAAATCTTATTTTCAAATTTAAGAATTAAAGCAACTGATAACTAAGCAAACGTTATTAAATATGTACTATGCTTTCGTATACTTTCATGTATCTTATATAATTTTAGTTTGAAGACGCGCATTTGAATCTCAAAAAGTATTTCTGATGCAGAAAAGAAATCTCACAATTTTTGATCTGGGTTTGAGAAAGTCATGTAAGGACACTTTTATTAAACATAAAATTTTAACTCTTCCTTTAATATATATATTTAAAGCACTCTGTTATATAAACTTAATTATAACATCTTTTTATGCTATATCCGAGTACCATAATTATAATACCCGGCACGGATCACTACTTACAGTGGATGTACATAAAACACAACTGTTTCTAAAATCTTATTTTAACACCGTGGTTAAATTATTTAATAAGTTAAAAATTGAAACTAAACAACTAAGTTTTTGCAAATTTAGAACTTTAATTAAACATTATCTTATTTCTAAAGCTTTTTATTCCATCAAAGAATTTCTAAATTTTGCTAATTTAATTATATAAGTTGTATAGTAGAATATATGTTAGTCTATATTTCTATATTAGAATTATATTTTTTTCTAGGACTATCATTTTTGATATTTCATACCCAATATTACGTTTTGTAAATATGTTGGCAAACATGATTAAAGTTTATTATTATTTTTTTCTTCCTAGCTTTATTGCTGTTATTATTATTATTTTTTTTTTCCACACAGTTTCCTGGTATTTAGACTGCCGTCGGGTACGACCAAGACAGACAGCTATTTTTTTATTTATTATATAGAGAGGACTTCCGTTACGATATTTGCAGTACTTAGCAGAGTGCTTTTTTGCATTTTCTTAAAGATGTTAAATTCCAAGTCTACTTTTGTAGGTTTTCAGCTAGGTTTAGTGGTACGACTCCAGTAGCTGATATAATCAGTGGGATGATGTGCACTGATTTTTGCCTCCACATTTTTTTTGTTTCAATTGCCAGATCGATGTACTTATTGATCTTTTTGTCGTGTTTTCTTTGCAGGTTCGAGGATTCTAAAACAGAGATATCTATCAGGTAGGTATTGCGGCTTTCCTTATCTCGTATGGCAATGTCTGGTCTGTTGTGAAGGGTTCTTACATCCGTGATAATGGGTCTGTCCCAGTAGATAAGAAACCTGTCGTTTTCTTCAACTGACTTGAGTTCGTACTTATAATATGGGACGTCGCCTTTTGCTATTTTACAGTTCTTTAGCACTTCCTGGTGTATTATACCTGCTACTAGGTTGTGTTTCCCAATGTTTATGGCATTTTCTGCACAGGTCTGATTGTAGATCTTCTTTAAGTATATACTTACGGTAGTTCCTCGTATTTACTACTTGATCTTGAATGCTTATTATGTTTCCTTCGACTTCTGTGTAGATCTCGCCTTGAACTAGCTAGTATACTGATGCTGCTTTGTTGACGTGGTCAAATTCCAGCATGCTTCGGAAACGTCCATGAAGTTGTTTGGATCTCCATCTTTGTATCTTCTTATCGTCAGTGACTAGGTTTTCATGGAGGCATATATGGTATCTTTTAGTTTAAGGGGTGTGAAGTTATTGTCTGATTTAGTGATAGCTTCTATCAGTGGATTGTTAATTCTCTTGTAGAAGTACTTTCGCAGCCCCTCTACTATATAGTACTGGAGGTTAAAAATGTCTAGTATGCCACGACTTCCTTCGCGCCTAGGTAGTGTTCCATACATGCCTTGAGATGATGACCTAGATACTGAGTAAGGTAAGTACGAATTTTTCGGTTTAGGTCTTCTAAATCCGTGTCCGACCATTTGATAATGCCGAAAGAATAGGTAAGTATAGGTATCACGGTACTTAAGTTTTTAGGTTTAAATTTCGTCTTGAGAATTGTCTTTAATCTATGGCAAAATTTGGAAAGAAAATTATTTTTACTTTGGTATGATCTATTTTGATGTTCTCCATAATGCCCAAATATTTGTACGTTTCTGTTGGCTCCATTTCATCTATAAGCGCTTCATTTTAGAATTTCCTTGGTCCAACCATTACCCCTTTTTCTATGGTATACGTTCTGCATTTGTCGTATCCAAATTCCATACTGATCTCCTTCATGTTACCTACTAGCCTAGTTAGCAATTCTAGTTCTCTTGGTGTACTCGCGTATAGTTTTAGGTCGTCCATATACAAAAGGTGGTTAATTTTGTAGAGGTTTTGACGGTTCTGCTTAATTGTATATCCGTATCTTGTACTTTCTAGGGTGCTAGATAGAGGATTCAAAGCCATACATAACCATAGTGCGCTTAGTGCATCTCCTTGGAATATTCCCTTTTTCACCATTACTTCGCTAGTAGTAATAGTACCTTTTTCAGTGTTCAGGTTAATTGTTGTTTGCCAGGTTTTCATAGTGGTTGCTAGAAAGTTTATGATTATTGGGTTTATTTTATATATGCATTTTATATATGCAGAGTGTGGATAAGCCAAGAGTGAGCCGAATCGAACGCTTTTTTATAGTCTATGTATGCAGCATGCAGGTTTCTATGCGTTGTACGTACTTGTCCTAGTATAACAGCGTCAATTGTTAGCTGCTTTTTACATCCCATCGCGCCATTCCTACACCCTTTTTGGGCGTCTGTAAGAAGGTCTTCTGTTTATAGGTGTTCGTGTATTTTTGAGCAAATAATAGATATTTTGTACATAGTAGGTAGACACGTTATAGGCTTATAGTTGGCGGGATTATTTTGAGAGAAGGTACGTTACATTTTTAGTTAAAAATTTTGATGTAGTGGCCGCTTTTCTAACAATCGCTGATAGTTGGTTTGCTAGGAAATTCCTCATTGCGTTAAAGTTTTTGTATCAGAACACTCTTATATTAAATGTTATATCTTTGGGTAAGTTTCAGTATTATAAAGCATACTTTGGGGCTTATGCTTTCTAGGTGTAGGATCTGTTTTTAGTGTTTTTTGTAGATTATAAAACCTACTCTTCCGTCTGAGCTCTCTTTGTTTTCTCTGTAGTATAGGGTGTTTCCTAATTTTAGGATAATCTGCTGTTCTCTTTTTTTTTTGTTCCTCAGCCAGACATACTGTATCCCAGTAGATTTGGTTTAGTTTTTCTTTGAGCTGTAGTACTTTTTTTTAGCTGGAGAGCGTTCTCGTTTTATATGTAGAGGACTCTTTGACCGCTGCTTGATTTAACCGCTACCTTGATTGGGAGCCGTGTTTTTAATGTATCTTTTATGTTAAGAGGAGTTAAGCCATTACCTATTACGCAGGTTGATAGGGAATCTTTCTAAATATCTAAATATCATTTCCTCAACTCCTGTTTTGATGGTGATTCCGTCGTTACTAGGTTGAGAGACCCTCGTTTGTTATGTACCGGATGACTAAGGTCATTGCTTGTGCTTGTGCAGGTGAGATTAACTTTATGGGTGGTATTTTAACCTTCTTACCTTCTTCCTTTACACCTCCTATTTATTTTTAATAGTAGTAGATTGGCATCCTTTATATTTGTTTATGTCAATCTGATATAAATACTAGCTTTGCCGCATTCCAGCTGCTCGGTATGATTTGAGGATCTTGCATAAAGCTCTCTTAGAATTGAAAACCCTTTTTATTGTATAATGGGATAGACAACATTGGCTCCTGGCCTGTCAAGCCTACTATTTTACCAAGTAATTATGTTAGAGGTGTTTTTGATAGTGCTTTACATATTTGTTATTAGAAAATAGAAATTCTAACTATAGGCACAAAAGACCAAATAAAACTTAAAAAAATTACAGAACTAAAACGTAAAATCAAAAAAATTCAAAAAAGGAACATCAGAAAACACCAAAACACGCTATATAGATATATACAGAAACCACTGTCAAAGGTACACCTGCACAACAACAAAACAACCGGAGAAATAACTAACTGCCCAACAGAGCTAAAAATTCTGAAGGAATATATAGTCTAAGCCAATAAACCACAAATGCGGACGGATTATAAAAGAAAAAAAAAGTCACAAAAAATAACATAAAAAAAGCAATTTGAAAGAAAGCAGGACCGGACAATATTCAAATCTTGAATTAAGAAATTTACTTTGTTCCACGCCACATACGCACGAAAGACTGTTTACATTCATAACCCATAACCCTAACACCAATCCAATCTTCCTAACCTATCTTAAAAATTAATTCTTCTAGTCCAGATTTCTCCAAATACCAACCATTAACTTGCTTATGCACTTCATATAAGTGTTGGTTATGACTAGTTCCTCTTCTATACAAATTTAGACAAATCTACACCGTCTGTCGTTTCCTATTTGTATTTTGCGCTATCATATGTAGTACAATTACAATGTGAGATGTTTTTCTACAAACTAGAATAAGTAATAATATGTGTTTATCTAACATTCCAAAAATTTAATTTGAGCATAAAGGTACTGTAAAAGATAAAATTCATGTTTTCATAACATTTCTTATTATACATAATCTTTCATCGTAGTTCTTGCAATCCAAATAAAAAATACAATACAATCTTAATAAATACTGTAATTAACTTACAATATCAATGGTAAATCATGCTGGTACTCATCGAATTTGTTTATAAATAAATGATTGAATATAAGGCTAATTAATATTCTGCTTCGATCGCGTGATAAAAGAATTATTGGCCGCCAGATCTATCAACATAAACTACATACATAATATTCGTTGTAACGAAGCTCGCATTACAACACATAATTCGTGGTGTGTAATTAACAACAAAGATATGATGAGTGCCCACAGACATGAAAATGTTATGGAGGCATATAGCACGTGAACGGATGTCAAGCAGCCTCCAGCACCACCAGTTTTCTTCAGCAACATTACAATGCCGTTGTTAGTCTTCTTCGCTCTTAACCATGGGCGTACGTCAACAGTGTGACATTGATATATTCCTCGGTAATAAATAAACTCAACGCTAAATAGTCTCTTTTAGAATTGAAAACACACTAATGGAATATTAATGCATCATTACAATTTGTACGTGTATTTTATTCTCTTTATGATAAAAGAAGAATATAAATTGTCGCAATTTACAGAATGTATTTATCATATGTGTCCGTCCGTCTTGTATGACTATAATGCATATTTTATGATGAAATTGTTTTACTTCCTAAGTTTTAAGTATAAATTTTAAATGGTAATATTTCACGGGTTTTATGATACAGCCATCATGATAATCTTATTATGAATATCTCATTATTTACAACGGCTATATTATCAAAGATTATTATTTTATTTCTTCCTCATATTTGTATTTAATCATATGTATTATTCGACTAATTTATGTATTATTTTTCGCCTTTAAAATAGAATTTATGTCGCACCAAGACCATCTGCGTACACCACATAAAGACGAATACATATTTCGAAACGGGTAAAAATGCACACACGCTGTTTGTTGTACGACAATAAAATAAAACACAATAGATACAGTCGTAAATTATTTAGGATTTCTATTTTATCGCTATAAAATGTATATTCAATTACCAAAAGTTAAGTCATAAAATAAGTGACATACGGTGTTTTCATGGTGGCCATCTCGTTCAAGGGAATCTTTCAATTTGTAGTAAGGATGCATACTAATCGCTGTTTATTAATAGTTATTACCAATCAAATCTATTCAACAAGTTTCAATTCAATTATTTAATTAAAATGATGTGCGTCGTGTTGTGTAAACAAATAAAAAAATAAATAAATAAAACGGGACGCGATTTATTTCCATTTTATTTATACTGGAGAAATGTTGGAAACGAACAGCGAGGCTGTTTATCAGATAAGAATTAGCAAGGTAGTAAAAACGTCAAGTGTGATAGCGAATGTCCGGTGGCACATTCACGTGTGCAATTTGTGTTCTTAGGCAGTCAGCTCCGACATCTTTACACAAATACCACAACCACCCCCAACACTGCCAAGACACACCTTTGTTTATGTTATCATTAAAATGAATTTATTATTTTCACATTTTCGCGTTATTTATACATAGAAATGTAGTTTTTCACATATTGTTAATTATATTATATTATTAGTGTAACTAACTAAAGAAAAAAGTTACGAAATTATACGATAAATAAACAAATTGATCTAACCAACATTATAATAGTGATAATAACTTTAATGATGGAATCTCTATTTTAAATTAATAACGTATTACTTAATAAATATTACAATATAAATTTAACGCAATACAACTCAATTATAACTTACTAATATTATTTTTAAATACAATTTTTTTGTTTTTTAATTGCACTTATTTATTATATATTTTTCATATTCTTTCCTGATCTCCCTTAGCTTTTTCTTGCTCATTTTACATTTGTGTCTCTGTCTCATTCTACTCTCGTACCTCATAGCCTATTTTCTTGCTTCTACTCTTCAATTATTTATTTTTACTTCCTCCAACACAATATATGCTCTATTTAAACGCAGCACCTATCTCCAATATTTTGCATGTATTGTTTTTTTTTTTTATCCCCATACTTCTGACCCATTTAATATCTTGTTATCACAGGCTCATCAACCATTTAACTATAAATTTGGCCATACAAATTTTTAATAACTGTTAATCCGGCGTTGAAAAGTGTAAACGCAGCATTCAAAATAAAAAATCCGGCCATCAATTTGTTAAATTCTACTGCCAAGGCGTGCAAATCATAAATACTGCAAATTTGGCTTTTAAAACTGTAAATACGGCCTTCGAAGTGTTAAACTTTACTGGCAAACTGTCAAACAAATTTTATAAAAAATAATTTTGGCTTTTAAAAATGTAATTCCGGCTACAAACGTATTAAATATTACTGGCAAAGTGATAATCCGGCCTCCAAGTTATAAATCCAGCATTTTCTAAACTTTGCTTATAGAATTAGAAACTAAGATAACAATATTTGGATAACCTGAGGTTATTATTATTTAAACAAAATAAATAGCTAATGACCTTAGTAGTCTACGCTAAAATACAAAAAAAAACAATATTTGGTTATATTAAAAAAAACTGACAGTACGCTAATTTATTATTATAGAAAAAGTATTTGTAGATTTGAAAGTGAAAAATTTCAATGCCAAACTATATCCGGCTTTTAAATCAACATACCGGTTTTTAAAATTGTAAATTGGGTTTTTAGAAGTGAAAATCCTCAACGTGTTTAAATTTACTGCCAAACTAATAATCCAATCTTCAAATTATAAATTAATATGTTAAACTATACTAATGAACTGTTAATCCGGCTTTTAAATTACAAATCTGTTTTTAAAAGTATAAATAAAGTCTTCAAAAACAAAAGCTTTACCTACAACATGTCTAATCTACCGCTACGTTATTAAAACGGTTTTAGAAAAAGTGTTTGATCATTATCTTTATATTATTGTTAAATTTTTTTTATATAAAATCAAAAGTAACAATACTTGGTCATGAAATATTAAAATGTTTTCAAAAATAATCTGGACAAAAACGGCTAAAAAGTGTAAAATTTTATTTATAAAATGTTAAAAATAACAAAGTTTTGTCTTTAAACATTAAAATATAGTCAGAAAGCACCAAAATCCGGTCATAAACTGTAGAAAAATGTAAAATTTTATTAATTAAATTAAAAAAAAATTCAGCCTTCAAACATGAAAATATTGTTAGAAAGTAACATAATCCGGTCATAAACTTTTAATTAGTGCAAGATTCTAGTACCAAAATGTAAAAAATCACAAAATATTTGTCTAAAAACGGCAAAAAATGATTGAAACGAGCAAGTACAAAATTCTATTCATAAAATGTTAATAATAATAATAATTATTATTATTCTTTATTTACGGTAAAAGTTAAACCATTCACATCTACACTATAATATATAAATAAACATATTACATCAACTAAAATAATATACATAAAACACAAAAAATACAAAAAACAAGTTTAATCTAAAATACAATTCAGGTACACAATTCAATCAATATGATTTATTTGCAACCTAAACTGCAATTTGGTACAAAACCAATTAAAATTACTTGGTCAGTTTACACATTCTAACAAGTGGGTTGTTGCACCCGTAATTTGTAGAATGTGTAAATTCTCTAAACAATAGCATCTGCCTGGTTTGTCAATTGCTAATAAGAATACTGAATGGTAGAGATGCGAAGGACAGTGTACTTCAGACATCACTAGTCCACGCAAAAACAAAAGATCAGCCCTTTTGGGACAAAATTTTAGTGGTGGCAAATTGTACAAAAATATAATGTAATTGCGATCAAAATCAACCGCTAAAATCCCCGATTTATAAGATAATACTCTAGCAAACTTATTTGGAATTCGTTCAAAACTTTGAATATGAGACTGACAGAGCATATTCTAAATGAGAGCGCACCAAAGAACAATAAAGTAATTTGAGGGTACCTGGGGGATAAATCTGCTGACATTCTGTAAACAAAACTAAGCATTTTTATATAGCCTGGTTATACATATAGTTAATATGCTTGACAAATGTGAGTTTGTGATTAAAGATTACGCCCAAGTATTTTATTTGAGAAACTTGTTTCAACGGTTTATGATTAATATCATAACCGTAAGGTATTTTATTCAATGTTCTATTAAAACTAATTAAAAAAACATTTGTTAACGTTAAGAAAAAGATAATTATTATGACACCAAGCGTTTACGGAATCTAAATCTCGTTGTAACAGATGGCAATCATTAACAGATGATATTTTACTGTAATGCTTTAGATCATCAGCAAATAAAAGAAAAGACGATGAATGAATACACTGAGAAATGTCATTGATAAAAAGCAGGAACAGAATTGAACCGCAGTGTGATTCCTGGGGAACACCTAAAGATACAAAAATTGGCTGTGAAAGAAAATGATTAATTTTTACACATTGAGTACAATTTTCCAAAAAACTAGATAACCATGAAACCACAGCATGATAAAAACCTAAAACATTAAACTTTGCTTACAAAATACTGTGGCTCACACAATCAAAAGCCTTCGAAAAATCACTGTAAATAGAATCAATTTGTATTCTTGATTCAAAAGCCTTCAAAATATAATTTTCGTAGCACAATAAGTTAGTAAGTGTGGAACAATTCTCACAAAAACCATGCATCAATTATAATACTTTTGTAGATCTATTGTATTTGTTCAGTTACAAGTTGATCAAATAATTTAGGAATGGTAGATTGAATGCATACACCTCTATAGTTAATTATGTCTTCTTTAGCCCCAGATTTAAATAAAGGCATAATGTAGCTTTGTTTCCCATATCAGGAAATTTAGATTTGCTTAAGGAAGCATTAAAAAGTAAATGTAATGGCGTAGAAATAGAATAAATGCATTCTTTGAAGGTATTCAATACCTTTAAAAACATCAAACCAACTAATTGAAAAATTTGAATGTATTACGTTGTTTTGAAACTCAAACGTTAGAGCCGTATGAATTTCAGAATCGTAAACAGATGATAAAAAAATTGCAAATTTGTTGACATAATCATTCTCATTTGTGCAGATTAGGTCTCCACAGTACACAGTAGAAAAAAAGCCATTAGATTTTCTGGATTTGTTGACAAATTTCCAGAAATGCTTTAAATTTGTTTGAATATTATTTTTGGTAGTTACGTGCAATATAAAGGCAAGCGCTAAGATTTTTACATAAAGTGCAAATAGATTCAAACTCTTTTTTTTTTTTTTTTTTTATTTTTTTTAATATTTATTGGTGTTGTTTATACTACAAAGTATTTACACAGGTCAATAATACAATATGATAGATAGATATTAATATGTACATTAATAATACAGTTAGAATCATACTAAAACATGTTCAAAATAATCATTAAATGTATAAAATGCATTGGCTGTAAGCAGGTTCTTAATTTTTACTTTAAATTTATCTCCATGTAGTTGTTGAATTTCATTGGTTAGTTTATTGTAAAACTTAATAGCATAGTAGTTTGCACCATCTCTAGATTTGTTAATTTGTTTAAAATCAAATCTTTAGTTATAGTTCTTGCGAGTAAGATAGTCATGTAGGGATTGCTGTGTAGTATACATGTTAATATTGTTCTTTAAAAAGATAAGACATTTGTATATATAAATGCACGGAGCAGTTAGTATTTTAAGATCAATAAATTTCTGTTTGCAGTCATCTCTATATTTTAGATCACCTATTATGCGAACAGCTCTTCTTTGTATTTTGAAAACATTACTTAGTCTTGCGGCATGTCCCCAGTTTAAAATTCCATAATGAATTGAAGAATGTATATTTGCATAATACAAAGACAGCATTAGTTACTGAGACGTAACTTCAGCTAATCTCCGCAACAAAAAAATATATTTTGAAAGTTTGTGGCTTAGATAAGTCGTATGTGCTTCCCATGTAAGTTTAGGATCTAGTTGCAACCCAAGAAATTTTACAGTTTTTTTTTTAATTATCTCCAGGTTTTAATGAAAAAAGTATATGTTGAGTCTTATTTGTGTTAAGACTTTTTTGCTTAAAACTATTGGTAAGCTTTGGACTGTGTTTCTTCAATATCTTGAACCAAAACATCAAGTTGTTTATTAGACTTTAAAGCCGTCGTATCATCAGCAAATAATGTAAATTAAGCTTCAATGTCACAAAACGGTATATCGTTGATGTATATTAGGAATAATAACGGTCCTAAAACCGAACCTTGTGGAACACCCAAGCTAATTTCTTGTATGTCTGAATTTTGAAAATTTACGGTAACGTATTGCATTCTATGCTGTAGATAGGATATTAAAAGATCCATCGATAAATTACTAAAATGAATTTTTTTTAATTTTTCTTTCAAGATATCATGGCACACACAATCAAAAATCTTACTTAAATCACAAAAAAAAGCAGACGTATAACATTTATTTTCAAAACCATTAATCACAACATCTAATAAATTTTTCACAGCAAGTACAATAGATTTCTTATTTCTAAACCCGTATTGTTGTTCAGAGAGCAGATTGTTATTTTCAAGATGATCACTTATTTGCAGAGCTAAACATTTTTCAAATAATTTACATGATATTGGAACAACCGATATTGGTCAAAAGTTATTTAATTCAATGTTTCCCTTTTTAAATATGGGAACAACTTTAGCCACTTTTAAGATGTCTGAAAAAATATTTGATTTTATACATTCATTGATTAATTTTGTCAAAGGTACCAATATTAAATTAATTACGGTTTTAACCATTTTCAAATTTAAATTAAGATAGTTTTTGCTATTAGAGTTTTTTAAATTTGTTGTTATATATCGTACTTCGATGTATGTGACTTCTCAAAAACTAAATTGATTTGACATTGGTATTTCATGCATGTACTCTGTGTAATGCATTGTACTTGCTGGTAAATTATTTATTATTTGAGCTGCAACATTGCAGTAATGGTTATTAAACTGGTTTGCAGAAAATGTATTAGCAGTAGAAGTAATACTATTGTTATTATTATAATGAGATCTAATTATTTCCCACATAGCTCTATGAGGAGATTTAGAGTTTTTTATATAATTATCGTGTGCTTGTTTTTTAGATTTCTTGATTTCAGTTTTATAATGTTTTGTAAGTTCTTTAATTTGACTAGATATTAATTGCGAGTCTACATGTTTGTTTAAAACTCTTAAATCAAGTATATTTTGCCTCATATTATGTAGCAAAGGAGTAAACCAGTTGACTTTATTGATTTTGTTTAGTATTTTGCATTTTTCAGAAAATGCTTGACAAACTGCTGATGTAAGAATGTCAATAAATATTTGAAATTTAAACTCTGCTTTTATGTTTGAATTATCCACAAACTCCAAATTTACATTTTCAACTACTTTGTATAAATTAAACAATCCATGTTCTGTAATAGGTCTATAGTTTACTCTTGGCTTATTTGGTAATGAATTGACTAAACACGAGACTAATTTTACACAAAGATGATCTGAAAATCCTGCATCCATAGTATTAATTTCATACTCATGCTTACTCAAACCACTGAATATATTATCCAGAGTATTCTGCTTTTTTGTTGGTTTTTTTAGCTTTGAGTTCAATCCAAAAGAACAGATTAAAGAAATCAAATGTATGGTATTCAAATCATTTTGGTGCTTAAATTTTACGTTAAAATCACCAGTTAGAAACAACGTTTTACATAGACTTGTTAATATTTCTAAAACTTCCGTTAAAATATTAAAAAATATGTTTATATCACCTGAAGGTGGACGATATACTGTGGCAATAATTATATTTTTAGTTTCAATTGCAGCTAGTTTGATATGGTAACAGACAGTCAAGTTTTTTAATTCTACTATTGGAGTACATTCAATAATTTCATTAACCATTACTGCAACACCTCCATGACTACCCTTATCTCGACAATAACCTGAAATAACATTATAACCTGAAAATTTAAAAAAACTTAATTCATCTTCTGACAACCAATGTTCATTTATACAAATATAATCATATTTAGTATGATTGCAGTTATTGCAATTATCACAGCCATTAAGTAAAGCTTCAAACTGATTCATTTTATTGCTAATACATTCGGTATTTAAATGCAGCAGTTTAATATTTAAGTTTTTATTGTTTGATTTTTTTGTAGATCCGGTGGTTGATTTGCAATAATAAAAAAAATGTTGATAAATATGCCCTTGGGCCAGAAAGGTGTATTGTTTACTTGATTTATTATTTCAACAGGAATTCCGATTTTAAAAGAACTATATCTTTCGTGTTTTGATTTTAGCTGCTCCACTATGCACTGGAATGATGTTTTTTTGTGAAGAAAATCTTTAATTTGATTTGCAGTTATCCATCCGCAAGTCTTGAAACACGCCAATAGCCAATAGCCATTTGCGTTTACTTGATGGTGCTGTTAGAAGTTTGCTAGATGTCGCCGATCCTTTAAAACTAGTTTTCTTCCGTTTATGGGATACAGTTTTCCACGTATTAGTTTGTATATTTACATCAGTTATTGGTGTCTTGTCCGAGTTAGCCGCTAAAGCATTTGCGTACGAATCGTTTTGTGTTAGAACAGAGCCATTTGTTTGTACGGGATTAATTGTATTTGTATTCTTTGTTTTCTTGCTGTTACTTTTTGTGTTTGAGTCTGCATTAACAGTACGCTGTAACGTTCCAGGTTCGGATTGTGTTGGTACTTTACATGGTATGTCAGTTTTTTTGCAATTTTTATTGTTTTCAGATAATTTATCTACTTTATAACATAAATTTTCAATTAAAATATCCTTACTTGCAATTTCCGTTTTAAGTTTGCTAATTTCCCTTTTTAGCAATAAATGCAGTTTAAGAGTAGTTTTCTGCACTCCATTTCCATCACATTATGTACATGCCCCTACTCCCAGCTTATCTTCCGACTTGTTACAATCTTCATGATAAAAAACTTCACAAATACAACATTTAAAATAGTCTCCAAATATAGCTTTATCACAACTTGCACAAACTGAATTTAAGTCTATTAACGTTGTGTTTAACTCGCTTTCAGATAGCGCACGGCCGTGTTTACTTGTCGCCATCACTATATATGTAAAGGCATAAGCTGGAAGGCGTCAATTACGTTATTTTTGGACAAACAGCGTCAACTGTTTAAACAAAAAAAATCAATTATTAAATGGTGTGTTAGTGTGTGGACACTACGGCTATCCGACCGACCGAATTATAATCAGATAGAAGTTCTGAAGATTAAAAACCTTTATGAACAACTTTTTTCAATTTAGTCAGTGAAATCAGTTCTTTGCTAAACCAAATAAGAAAGTTGTTTTTACTCCACAGGTTTTTTAGGTACGTAACAATCAATTGCATGATACAAAACAGAATAAAATAAATCAACACATACATTAATATCACAGTTATAAAAAAGTAAAGACCAATCAACACTTAATAAAAAATCATTGATAGCGCTAAAGTCTGCAAATTTAAAATCATTAAAAACATAGTTACACTTTAAATTATCACAGTTGGTATCACATTTAACATCTATCACATAAACATAATAGTGTTGGCTTGTGTTTAACAGAACATCAACAGACATTGCCACTTTTACATCACAATCATTTGTAAAACACAAGTCTAAAAACACACCCCCTACTATTGGGTATTGTTATGCATTCAATGCAGTTTAAAAATCCAAAAGAATTGGCTACTTAGTATGCAAGATAAGTTTCATTGCAAACTACTCCAATTCCTAACTCATCATTTATCCACAACGCTGCAGGTAGATTATAATCACCTAGTAGAATAAGTTTACTACTGGGATATCAGCTAATGATTCAACAGAGTAGCAATGATCGGCGTATTTATCAATAGCTGAATTTGGTGATAAATATACCGCACTAATTAAATATGACACATACTTAAAGTAAACAAAAACAAACATATGTTCTACGGTTAAATACGGGGGGTGCAGTAATATACTTTTTAGATGAGATCTAATTGCAATTAAAACACCCCCACCATTCAGTTTAATACTAGTTAATGCGGAACAATTGCACCTAAATAAATCGTAACCACGTTGTTTAGAATTGTCAATATCCTGGGTGAGCCAAGTTTCGGTAAACACTGTTAAGTCGTAACTGGAAACCGCTATGGCCAGCATTAGTTCTTTAAGTTTAGTTTTTATGCCCCCGACGTTTTTGTAGTAAATTTTGAGGCCGTTGGCAATTCTACAGCAGGCTCTAGGTTGTTGGCTGGATCCAGGCTTTGAAGATCCTCAGCAGAAGAAGCAGGAACGTTTTGCGCACGACCATAACTTGTAAATCTTTGGACTGCAGTGTTAGCAGGCCAGAATTCCTTACATAAAATGGACCACGCATGATCAGCAGGAAAAGCAACTTTAAAGCCGCTGCAACTTCTAGATTTGACAGTTAAATCAACAACATCAACCGATATTGACGGAAACTGCGCTTTTATGTGATTAGGTATATCACATTTTTTTGTCCCACGTTTTAGTTTAGATACGTGAATGTATGTAGTAGGTATATATGCCTGCAGTTTGTCATTATTAGGGCCACTGCCAAATAATTTTTGCTTTTGGTTGAACTATCAGGTTGGATTTAGTTTTAATTTTAACTACTGAACTTGCTAAAGATGAAAAAACAGTCGGTTCAAACAACTGAGTCGTTACATTAGTGGGCAACGCAATATTTAAAGCGGTTTGTTGCTCATCACGAGTTGCATATTCTAAAATTACCTTGTTTTTTTTTGGCAATTTTCTTTTTAAGATAGATAATTTTTTTAATTGATAATTTATTGTTAGATCGCACTTTCTCTAATAATATTTGATGTAATACGATGTTTTTATTGTAAAGTCTAGCTAATTCTGAATTGTCCATATCAAATAAAGTGCCACAAATGCATTTTTTATATTGTAAAGCACAACTATTGTGAAAGACAATACCACAATTAGTGCAAGTTATGCCAGATTGTGCAACACTTTTGCATTTGCAAGTAGGCATGATAATAAAATAAAACAATAACTAGTGATAAAAATATTAAGGAAAATAGATAATACAGGGTTACCTTCACACCGGTGCGGTCGATCACCTGGTGACTTACTAAAAACAAACACAAGTAGACCACTGTAAGGTTACAAAAGAAACAATAGGATATGGAATATAAAATTAAAATAATTAAATCACAAGTTAAAAATTAAAATTATTAAATTAAAAAATGTAGGTTACGCCACTGGTAAAAGTAGTTAAAAATTAAGCCACGGACGCCGCGGAAGTACTAGTGCGTACTAGTGCGTGGATGTAATTTAAGGTTAATATTTATAAATAAACATTAACAAAAATTGAACTAATACATGTACAAAACATAAAAAGTTGCCTATATAATTACCAACAGAGTAGACAAGAACTTTAAACTTATTTCACACAAAACAGCAAAATCTGTAAAAAAATGCAAATTTTATTCAAACAATTACTTTTACCAAACTTTGACCATATAATATCAAAATATTGTCCAAAAGCATTAAAATCCGGTCCTAAAATGTTAAAATGTTTAAAAATTTATTTATAAAACGTCAAAAATAGAAAAATTTAGCCATAAATCATCAAAAAGTGCAATTTTTTTTTCAAAACGCCAAACTTGGGCAAAAAGTATCAATATATTTTAAGATAAAATCAAAAATCGTTATACAGATTTTGTTCATGAAATATCAAAAATAGCAAAATTTGTCATAAATTGTTAAAAAAGCAACTTTCTTTACATAAAATAACAAAAGTACTGAATATTTGATCATATTCTGTTAAAAAGTGCAAAATTCTATTCATTAAATGTCAATAATGGCAAAATTCGGCCAAATTGTCAACAAGTGCTATATTCTATTCACAAAAAGTTAATAACAGCAAAACTTAACTATAAAGTATCAAAATATTCTAAGAAAAAATTTTAATCTACTGAGAAATGCAAATTTTTATTCATGAAATGTCAAAACTACCAACGTCCGCTTATAATTTTTTTAAATGTACAAAAAAAATCATAAATTGTTAAAATTTTGCCATAAAATATCAAAACATGATTCTTTTTTATGAATTGTCAAAGATAGCAAAATAACAATAACAACAAATGGCACAAAATTCTATTTATAAAATGTCAAAAATTGGAAATATCTAAACACACATTTAGGAGTTGTACCATAAGAGTGTGTGTGGGAGTGAAAAAATTATAAACTTGAAAAGAGTAGGTTTGTGTGCATATCAGCGTAACCTTAAAATTTTTCCAAGCTGCACGATTTACTTTGTTTTTAATTTTAAAGACATAATCCAACTTAAAACAATTGAAATCCGCTTATAAAGTACATAATTTCAAAAATCGGCAAAAAATACAAAATTTGACAAAAAGGAATTAAAAGTAACTACCTTATTAGTAAAATTTTAATATTTTTACAGATTTTAAGACGTGAAAGCGTACGCATGTGCTCCTCAATAGTTGCTGTTTTAAGTGGTTAATTTATTGCGGAAATTAATCATATTTGTCAAATGTGTTGTTGTTAATACTGTGCTTTAAGTGCTATAATTATCAATGATAATACTTTATCGTAAGTAGTGATATTTAAAGTATTTCCTTATATGGACATATTTTTAAATCTGGTAAATTCCACTCACATTTTATTTATTTTCATTTTGAGCAAAAAAATTAAACAATATAAAAACAATAGAATGTTTTAAAACAAAGAAATAAATAATATAAATATTACAATATTTACACTACTTACATGTCATCAAAATTATTGTTATTATTTTTATAAAAATAAATATTGAATCAGCTTTGTTTCTCATAATATATGGTTCATTATTTAATCATACATTTTAATTTGATAATATATTGTATTATTATATTTAACTTGCTTATTACTAATTTCTTGTTATCAATAACTTTTTACCTTTCCGTGGTCTTCCTTTCTGTCTTAAGTCATCACAACAGACCGGGTGATGTGAAGAGTTTTTCCTTATACCTATTCTAATTTATCATATTTTATTTTATTTGTTTATTTATAATATAACTGCGTGTTTTTATATTTATTGTGAAAAATGGTCTCATCTTGCGGGATTTGTTTAAAAAATATTAGTCCTCGATCCAAATCAATTAAATGTGTTAAAGGTTGTGCAAAATGGTTTCACATATCATGTGCAAACTTAGATGTGATTAGAGCCAATTACTACATAGATGAAGCAAACAGTGATAATAGCACTGATACTTGGATGTGTGAAACTTGTCTACCGCATGATGATTCTGCCGATAATACTGATTCTTCTGCTATACCTAAGTTTGCACAATTACTGAATAAATTATTTTGCCAAAATTTTGAGAAATTTAAATTAGATGTTCTAAGGCCCGTTTGCACCAACATCGCTTAAATCTTAAACTTCCCTTAAAACGTTAAGGGTGGCTTATTCCGTTGCACCAAATAGTTAAGGGAAGTTTAAGACTTTAAGGGACCCTTAAACTTAAGCGGTCAATATTGCCGGCTTATTAAAAACTTAACCTAAAAATAATATTATTGAACGTCAATTTTTGTACGCGAATATTTGCATTCATTATAATGGAGTTTGTAATTATTGAAAACGACATTCTCGACGATGATGTTGAAGTTATAGAAATTTTGGAAGTTGGTTTACCACCAAATTTATGAAAGAGCAGAGTATTTTAATAGTTTTGATGAAAATGCTTTTTTTAAAAGATTTCGAATACGAAAAGCAACTGCTTTGGAAGTCCTTCAACAAATTGAAGTGAAACTAGAGTTTCCTTCAGATAGGTAAGTACATACACTGTTATTATATAAAATTTAAATACATGTTTTAAATTAATAGTATCTTTTTGTTATATTACAGAAATAATAGTGTTTCACCGATCAACCAGTTGTTAGTTGCACTTCGTTTTTATGCAACTGGTAATCATTTACTAAAGGTCTGTTCCAACATACGATTTGGACAGTTTGCAAACCGTTCAAACTATGCACACAAACAAATTACTGTGTATAAAAGATTGCCTAAGGTTGACAAATATTTGTTTGTGTGCACAGTTTGAACGGTTTGCAAACCGTCCAAATCGTATGTTGGAACAGACCTTAAGTATCGCTGATTTTTCTGGTATACATACTTCAACTGCATGCCGGATAGTGCAAAGGGTATCTAGAGCTATTGGTTCTTTATCTTCAAAATATATAAAATTGCCAGAAAATGTTGAAGACATACAAGAATGTCAGAGACGATTTTTTGATATTGCCAGGTTTCCTAGGGTAATTGGAGCCCTCGATGGAACACACATTCGAATACAGTCTCCAGGTATGCAATTTTTAAAAATATATTCAAATTAATGTGTATTAAAAAAGTGCAAAGATTGATTGAGAATAAAAACTATATATATATATTATATTTATTAGGTGGTGATGATGCAGAAATATTTCGAAATAGAAAACAATATTTTTCTATAAATGTGCAAGCAGTTGCAGATGCTAATTTAAAATTTTTGAATATGGTTGCTAGATGGCCTGGATCGGCACATGATGCCACTATTTTTAACAACTCGAACCTTCGGGCACAATTTGAGAATGGGAAATATCAAAATTGTGTTTTATTAGGTTTGTAAAAAAAATATATATCATTGAAAATTTTAAAATAAAATTATTTTTATTTTTTAGGTGATGGTGCTTATCCAATAAAACCTTATTTATCTTAAATCCAATTGGTAATGCCCAGCAAAGGTACAACAATTCCCATATTTGCACCAGAAATCCTGTAGAACGATTGTTTGGTGTTTGGAAACGCAGATTTCCAGTAAACGCTTATGGTTGTCGACTAAAAGTTGAAAACACATTAATAGTGATAGTTGCAACAGCAGTATTGCATAATATTGCCCAGGAAATAGGAGAAGTAATTGTGCCACCAGCTGAGGGAGATGATCACATACTTGATCAATTAATTTTGCAAGGACAAATACCGAACGTTGGACATTTAGCAAACCAGGCAGAATTAAATATAGCAAATGTGCGAACTACGTTAATAAATCACTATTTTACTCAGCCGTAGCTGATTTGTTATTATTATAAGTTGTTTTGTAATAAAAATAATAATAGTTTAAAAAAATTATTTATTACACAAAAATATAATTTATAAATTTTGAAGTTCTAAAGTTTTCTGTTTAATTTGGTATTCCAATTCATATAAATTCTTACTTCTTTCATTTTCTTCTTCCATTATCTTTATTTTTAAACTATGTTCTTTCATCTTGGCTTCCTCTTCTTTTTTCATCGACTCCAACTGATGTTTCGCAATTTCAATTTTTAATTTGGCTAATTCAATATAGTGCTCGTTTAAATTAACTGACTTTGCAACAGCCATAACTGGTCTTCGCCTCATACTCCAAGGTGTTTTTTTTCTGTTTGCAGTTGGGGTTTGCAAGTGTTCTTCGGTTTCCTAATTTTTTCAAAATATGAGTTATAAATAAGTATAAGTTAGGTTTTTGTAAATGTTAAAACTTATGATGATATAAAATTATTACTTCATAGTTTGATAACATTGAGACCTAAAAACCGGTCAACAATAAACAAATATTAAAAAAAGAACATAAGTTTTAACACGGATAAGAATAAAATGTTTGGTTCGGTTTGCAAAATAAAAGTTTTGTATGTAATGGTGGACAAATTATTTTTAATGTAAAAATATAATGCTTGTTCTTTTAATATTTATATAATAAATTAACAGTAATAATTATAACAAATATATTAATTAATGAATATACTAACTTAAAATAAAGAATAAGAACAATCACAATATTGCTATGAACGATAGACATGAAATTCGCATGAAAAAGGCAACTACTAGAATTCCAGGAAAATTATACTGTGGTGATGAAACCTTTGAGTCTCCACAAGACATAGTTAACGCTTTTGCAACTTTATTTTCAAAAACATATGACACAACTCATCCTAGTACTACTTATACAAACTTAATTTCAAATTGCGAATTGCTGCACGTGCAATCTATTACTGAGTCAGATGTACTTGTAGGCATAAATAAGCTTAAAAACTCTTATACGGCAGGGAATGATTGTATCCCATCTTTTTTAGTACGTGACTGTAAACAAACTTTTGTTCATCCACTTCTATGCATAATTAACTTATCTATTCAAACCAGTACATTTCCAGATGCTTGGAAGACAGCTGTAATTAGCCCAGTACATAAAAAAAGTGACGCTACAGTAATAAACAACTACAGGCCGATTGCTTTATTACCTAATTTCAGTAAAGTATTTGAGCATATATTGCATAGTAAAATTTACAACCATGTCAGTAAATATGTTTCTCCTCATCAACACGGTTTTCTGTCGGGTCGTTCTACAGTCACTAACTTGGCTGTCATAACGCAACATCTGTCCGAGTCACTAGATTTACGTGGTCAAACTGATGTAATCTATACAGATTTTAGTAGTGCGTTTGACACCATTAATCATTGTGTTTTACTTAGTAAACTTGAATCTTACGGACTTACAGATAATCTTATAAAACTTATTTTTACATACTTAGATAATAGGTTCAACTATGTTTATTATAATGGTTTTAAATCATGCAAGTATTTGTCTACTTCTGGTGTACCACAAGGTTCTAATCTAGGTCCCTTACTCTTTGTGATATATATTGATGATTTAATATCCTCTTTTACTTGTCCCGTACTGGCTTATGCGGATGATATAAAACTGTTTCTGAATATTAAAAACAATGATGATGTAGCTGTCCTTAATCAAAATCTTGAAAAACTTGTAAACTGGTGTTGTGCCAATAGCCTTCATTTAAATGTAAACAAATGTCATACAGTCTCATTCTGTCGCCGGCGTTATCCATTACACTCGGAATACCTTATTAATGGTATCGCATTGAAACGTAAAACCGAAGTTCAAGATCTTGGTGTTTGGTTTGATAATAATCTTCGTTTCGATGTTCATGTTAGTCGCACTGCCACATCTGCTATGAAGATGCTTGGTTTTATCATGCGTACATCTAAATTTTTTACTGATGTTTCTCTAGTGAAATTGTTATATTACTCCCTCGTACGAACTAAATTAGAATATGCCTCCTTAATATGGTACCCAACATATATGAATCAATTCTTGACTATTGAGCGTGTGCAAAGATGTTTTTTAAAATATTTGACGTTTAAAATAGATAACGTATATCCAGAGCAGAATGCGGATTATCAAAGTATGTTACAGCGTCACGATATCTTATCGCTATCTACAAGAAGGAAAGCTTGCAGTGCACAATTTATGCATAAATTATTAAATAATGTTTACGATTGTCCAAATTTACTTGCAAAAGTAAATTTTTATGTCCCACGTCCATCGTTGAGATATTCTTATACATTTATTAATAAAACCGCAAGAACAAATATTTACTATAAAGCACCTTTGACCCACATATGTAGTAATGCTAATAAGCTTTATAATGATATATTTATGCAGTAATCTTGTATGTCTTTTATGTTTTATGCGTTTTGTTATATCTATAGTAGTTACATCTACTTTAATTAATTATTATTGATTTAATTGGTTATCTCTATTATTTTTTTTTCTTCTTAATTGTTACCTTTTGTTAAATTTGTATAAACAACATTTACATTTATGTTATTATATTATTTATTTTATTTTATATTTTATATTTTTTATGTCGAATTGTATATTCCTGTAATTGGAAGTTGCTTCTGTGGGAATAAATATATATTATTATTATTATTAAATATAATCTCAAAATTTCGACAGTCTTTAACAAAGTCCGGCTTAAGAAAAATAAATTTTAGCCATTAAGTAATTAAATCTGGCTATAAAAATTTGCGTTATATTGGCAAAAAATAGACATAAACTTAAAAGTCTAGCCATAAAATACATTATTTTGCCTAAAATGTCATAAAGTATTGAAATTCGGAAAAATACATAAAAATTTGCTTAAAATTAGCAAAATGTTGTCATACTTTTAAAAACCTACTTATAAAATACAAAATCTAATGCATTAGAATTAAAATACGTCCATAAAAGAATAAAGTCTGGCCAAAACAATAGTAATAAAATTAAAACTGGTAAAATACAAACATAATTTTAAAAGATTTGCCTCAAAATATTAAAATACTGCCAGGAAATACTAAAATACATTAAAGATTGAAAAGTGCAAAATAATACTCTTGAAATATCAAAATTAGAAAAATTGGAATATAAATTGTTAAAAAGTGCAAGATTCGATTTTTGACAAAAAAGCAAAGTTTGTTAAAAAGTAAAATGTTTTTTTCTTACAAAGAGAAAGCTGTTAACCCGATCAAAATATTGTCAGAAAACATTAAAATTTGACTATCAAGGGCTGATAAGTGCAAATTTTAACTCATAAAATATCAAAACCAGCAAAATTCAGCTATGAATTTACAAAATATTGTTAAAAGCACCAAAAACCGGCTTATAAACTGTATAAAAGTGCAAGATTCTTTATATAAACTGACAAAAGAGCAAATTCCGACCATAAACTGTTAAAACGTGCAAGATTCTATTTATAAAAACTAAAAATTGCTAAAATTGGACCCAAAGTATCAAAATATTGTCAGGAAGCACCAAAATCCGGTCATAAACGGTTGAAAAGTGCAAAATTTTAATTATAGAATGCTAATTCAATTCATAATTCATTAAACTGTATAAAGTGCAAAAATCATTAAAAAAGAAAAATAGCAAATTACAGCTATAAAATATTAAAATACAAAGTAAAAATAAATTATAAAAATATTGTCAGAAAAAATATTTTAAAAAGATTCAAAATCCGGCATAAAACGGTTTAAAAGCGCAAAATTCACATTCACATCTTAGATTAAATATTTTTTACATTGGTTATATTTTGACAGCTGCTTTCAAAGTTTTTGTAAATTTAGTATAATTTATTAACCTAATAAATACTATCATTTTTGGTAGATATACTTGCTAAATTATTTGTGTATCCGTTTAGTGTAGATTTTTCTGATTCAGAATAGAAAAGTTAAGGATTTAAGAATAGAAAAGTTAAAAATATCTTATACTCTTTTTTTTACTTGTAAAAATCTGGTCACTATGGTTATCCTAACTAAACTATCAAACATTATGAAATATGTTGGTTGGTTTTTCTTTTTTTATATAAATATAAAGAAAAAACGGCTTCTAAGACTTTGATTTTTTATTTGGTAAGAATTTCAAGTCGAACTAACTCTTTATTTTTATACACATTTTTTTCATTTTTTCCCTATACTTGCTCCACTACTTTATTAGCTTTTTGAGCCATCTATTTAATGTGCTCGCTCTCGCTGTAGTTTGTACAAAATACATATTCAAAAGATTTTACTTATGCCTTGCCAATTTTATTTTCAATCCTACACTTTTTTTCTTCTACCTTTCCTTTCTGTACACTATTATTTTTCTTTTTTTTTTCATTAACTTCCAATTTCTTTGTTCTAAAATATCTTTTTAAACTTGTAATTTTTTTCTTTTCTTTTGCTTCTTTTGCAACTATTGCCATGTTGTCGACATACGCTAGCGATCACACATTTTCTCTACTAACTACGTTTCCCCTACTTGAGCCAACCTCAGTTTTTCTTCTACATCTGCTATATAAGTCGCATACAAACTAAAACTTAATGGGCAGCCTTGTCTCAGTTTTTTTGTTGCCAAAAACCTTTTATTCATTTTTTCGTTAACTAACCCTGCTTGCTGTTTCTTCATACAATTCTTCCATTTTTCTTACCAAATGCTTGATAATTTTTTTTCTTTCATTTCCACAATTTTTCTTTATCTAAACTATGAAACTCCGCCTTTAGGTGCAGGAATAACGCAAATACTTTTCTTTCTTTTTTTGCTATTTCATTTTTTGACTATATGGTATTATACATTATCTATGATACCTCTTTCTTTCTTGAATCCGGCTTGCCCTTGTTCTTTATTTAAATTTTCTTTTAATATTAAGGCGTAAATCTTATATGCCGTACCCAGCAGTGTTATTTCCCTGTAGTTATTTGCTCTTACGTACCATCACGCTACATTTTGTATCCTATCCATACCTAGCGTTTTTCTTTTCATTATTTTTTTTATCTCTTCCCATATTTCTTTTTTTTTCTTTGTTGGATTTTTGTTTGTCTAAATTGTGTTCCTTCTACGTCTTCATCAGTATTTCCTTAATATCTCTTTGTTTTTTTATATCTTCTTCTTTATGTATTTTCATGCCTCTGTCTATATATTTTTGAGTTTTAATTCTTTGTTTTTTATAAATTTACTTTTAGTTTTTTTACACTCCTTTTTGTATGCCTTTTCTTTTTTTAAATATTTTTTTTTGTTGTTTCTCTAAAAAGCTAAAAGCCCGAAAGATGATAAAACCATCTTTTGGGCTTTTAGCTTTTTCTGAGTACATTCGCTGTTCCACCATTTGCTTTTCTATTTTTACTACCGCTTTCCTGATTGATTTTTTTTATTTCCTTATTATTTCTTCTACATTATTTTTTTATGCGTTAACATACTTTTTTCCGTTCTGACTACGTTTTATTTACTTTTATTTTCAATTTTCTGTTTTTTTTACAGATTCTCAAGTTAAGCTTAGTTTAAAAAAAAGAAACATACACTCAAATACTGTAATGCTTATCTGTGAGCTGAATACCGGTGGTCATGCATTTGTAAAAACGGTGAAGGGACTTACAGAGGGTATACCAATAGCCACTAGTATTCAACAGTGAGACAGCCTCAGAGCCCTACCTTATTAGTGATAGATGAAATAGTTGTGGAAGCGGTGCGCAATAGAAGGGGATACCAGATGAGCAAACAATAAATAAAGATCATTTGTTAAGCAGACAATGCAACCATAATCTCTAAAGACGAGCTCTAAAAAGACTATTTAAATTCAAAAAGATTGCTGAAAGATATAAAAATTTCTATACAAAAAAAACTTAGTCTATAACAATAGCTAAACAACCGATAAAGTGTATATATTTAAACCATAGAAGAAGTAATGCAATTTAAATACCTTGGTGCAAACATAACAAGTAACAGAGACATAAAAGAGGAAGTCAGAGCCTAGGCAACAAAAAGAGGACTAGTAGTGGAATATATTTAAGAAGAATAAATACCTAAAAATAGGTAGTAAGACAAAAATCTACAAAACAGTAGTAAGACCGGTGATGACATACGCAGTAGAGACAAGAGCAAATACATAACAACTAAAAAGCTCCTCAGAACAACAAAGATGAGAACCCTTTAAGCAATAACTGGTCACGCTCTACTAGACCGGATAAAAAAAAAATTGGGGACAATTGCAAAGTACAAAATGTGGTAACGCACAAACAAGACAAACAGAATGGAATGATCATGTTAAAAAAATGTCCAAATACGCAAAATTGTCAAGGATGGAAAACCACATAACAGCAGACTTACTAAACACCAAAGCGGTGAAACAAGAGTTGAAGCTTAGCATCCCAACTCATACTTCAGTAGCGCTGTTGAAAAAAAACAGGGCTTAATCCTACAAGAAGAAGAACAAGAAGAAGAAAAAACTCAGTTCTATTAGCTGATGGTCTAATTTTACCTTTATTTCTACTTTAAATTTGTGTACATTTTTTTACAATGTCTCATTCACAACTACATAGATTATTAAAGATTGCCCTTATATAAGTCCATTTTTCGTTTTATCTCCTGTAAAGTTTCCATTTAAAATGTCTCAACTCTTCTCTTTTATCATTTCTATCAGTTCATTTTCTTCTCTATTTCCAGTGATACTGTTGTTTTTCGTGTTTTTTTTTTTTGTTTGATTATTTCTCCCCTCTTTCAAATTCTTGCATTAAAATCTTTCCCCCCTTTTTCAGTTTTTTGTATTGAAGTGAGAAAGGATATATAATTTAGAAAAAAAAAAAAAACAATACACATTGTACCTTTAGGAACCTCAGATGATGCATTGAATCTTAATTCACTTAATTTTTGAAATAATAAAATGTGATTTATTTATTTTGCTGAAAACCTGTATATACAAATGTACGGTTGAATAGTTCTATTATTTTTAAACCAATTTGAATAATTCAAAAACAATTTTTAGTCTTTGTTATACTATAGAAAAAAGTGTTTGCACTTGCTAAACTTTTTTTTACTAAAAAAGCTTACTAAAAAAAGGAAAAACAATATCGAGTACACTCTTGTCAAACTTCTAAAAACTCCAAAAAATAGTTTTTAATTAAAAATTGCTGTAACTTTGGATATTTCAAACAATTGGATCCCTGTTCTAACAATTTAGCAAAAATAACCTGAACCAAAATTAAGTTTATGTCAAAAGCTAAAAATGTGAAAAAAAAATACAAAACAAAAACTAAAATCTTCAGATGCAGTTACAAATCAGTGCTTACAATTTTTTATATACCACTTCGCTATAAGCGGTTACATCCCAATATTTATTAAAAATGCGATATTTAAAAAACGCTACTAGTCCCCCAAGTTCACTCTTGTAGTTTTGCAATCATTTGCTGTTTATCAAAATTACAAACATTTATGTACAACAAAGTTGTGGTTTTTGTGCAAATGTTAAAAAAATAATTTTGACTTGCGATTGGTCTGTTTATGTATACAGAAAAAGCAGAAACTGACGCAAAAACTTGTTGCTGCTGATAGGCAGCACAGTAGCCAAACATCACGTTTTAGTATGCGGAGAATAACGCTAAAAAAATGCACTTAGTTCTAGTGGTGCAAGTGCAAAGCAGCAATTTTCTAGAAATCTAAGACATCAATTTGCAAAGTTAAAAACCCCGACAGTCTGTCATCTCCTAATAACACTTTGCAAAGCCTTAAAACAATCGGTTTGTTTGTGAACACCACACATTTCAGTCAATAGAACTATAAACAAGTTATACTAAAAAACAAATGACCAACTAGATATTTGACACTCCATATTATACAATTATTAAGAAAATTGTAGAAAAAGTAATTCTATCTTTATCAATCTCATTCATTGTAACCAGTTACCTGACCACTGCCCAAAATTATACCACTTCTTTGACTTCAATATGCAACGCCTGACATATCCCACTGTACAGTTTCAAAACGCTAAAGACCATCACCAAACTACTTTTAAAATATTATTTACACAAACACATACAACATTGCACTACCTGTCAAATGTTATTGAAAACAACCAGAATAAATGTGCGCCTCATTACGTTGTACCACGCACAGCCAATAAGAATTTGTTAATTAAAAATTTGTAAAAAAAATTAAACATTGTCTACTCCATTTTAATAAATCTTTACGGCTTTCTCCACATTATCTACCATAGACGTGCATCTTTAAATTGTACAGCAAAATTTCTTACTTATAAAAAAGGTCAGAGCAGTTGTCAAAATTTCATAACCATTTTAGGACTAAGCTCAACCAAAACTGTGCCAGTGTCAGAGTCAAACAACTCACCGCAAAATCTACAAAATTATCTAATTACTACACTAATAAATTGCAAAATAACCACAATTAATGCAAGATTCTCCAACTATTAATCATTCAAGCAAGGGTTTTTTTTTAATATCTGACACTTCAAAACGACAAATGCAAAAATAACGTGTCTGCAATTTGTAGGATATTACTAAAGCTGTTGAATAATCTAATAGCTTTCTTACGCGCTAAAGAAATACCCAAACTTTCTAGTAATCAGAGTTGCAGAATTTGCTGGCATGGCTGACAATTTATTGTGGTTATCTATAATCAAAAAGTAAGGCTATAGAAATTATTTTAAAATAAAAGTATGCTAATGCAACTTACTTATATTGCTTCTAAAATAATATTATCAAATACATGCACAACACAAATTTAAAAATTTTCAAATGTGATAGTACAATAATAGAGCGCTTATATATCATGAGAGCAGTCCGCGGTTCGATCTTAGACATGACTACATAAGAACTTGCTTTTTATCCAACAGTTGAAAATTAAATTGTTTATCTCATTAACCTTTTCAAAAATGTTGTAGACTTACTAATACAAGTAAAAGTATGGCTAAAGCACAATAAAAAAATGCAAAAAAAAAATAACAATGTGAAGAAGTTTAAGTAACAAAAAATTGGTTGGTGGTTAATTAAGTGCATTGATTTATTTTATATTATTTCTTATTCCAAAAACAAATTAGGCAAATTTGATATCTATAACAACTATAATGTATGCAGTGTTGATGAGCATGTGCATTGTGTTTCAAATTTAAATATTCGTATAATAAGAAGGCACCAAGAATAAAGCACATGAATGTAGCAGATTAAAATGCAAAAGATAGGCAAATGAAAGCCACATGACGGTGGAGACAGCACAAAACACGGGTTCAAGCGCTTCTTCACCTCGCAACCATTATGTAAATCCGGGAAATATCTTCTACATGCTTGTATCAGTTACCTGATGATTGATTTACAGTGCACGAATACAGTGAATCCTGTGATGCTCTGATACAGGCGAGCAGGGAATGTGTCCAACGGTATTCCGAGTATTCGTATACAGATTCCTATCGCACCTTGTCAACACCACCAAATTCCCAAAATAAAAGAAGCTGCTACCCGTTCTCAACACATTTTTATTAGAAAATTATCTTTAAAGCGGACATTATTGCATTCAACTATGCATACTTAATTTTAATATTATATCTCACATCTAACCATTCTTAATTTAAAAAAATAATATTACATTAACATGTTTTTATAATAATAAATAAATTGTGATTGATTAAGTACATTACAGTTCATGAATTTTGTCGTGTACATAGTTATAATTATAATAAATTGCCTGAAATATTGTAATTTATTTACGAGAGTGAATTAACGATGCATGAATTGTTGTATTTTATTTTATTAATTAAAAATGTATATTTATCGACGCTTGCTTTGCTTTATATGGAGATGACGAGAAGAAGAAAGAGTTCATAGCACGTGGTTTGGAGAAGGTGCACCCGAAGGCACACGTCGGCCAACGCAAACCAACGCTTGGCCGGATTCAGCTATCAATGTTTAGCGCCACGTACCTGTCAGAATGTTAAATGTGTTATTTATTAATTCAGATCCGTGACTTGAAAATTTAATGTGCACGGACACAAACTCCAAATTAGATCTTGCCTAATAATGCTATCAATTAATCCGTATTATGCATTAGTTTTCTTATTTTAAATTATAATTAATTGAGTTATGGCAACTAATTGGTATTCAGTGTGTCTAATCAATTTCTTCTTTAATTGCAAGATAAATTTAGCATTTTAATTAACGTAGTTATAATTATAGACACTTTCAACTTATTTATATCACCTTATTGATTTCAGAAAGAAATTATTTTTATTGAGCAAATATTTAATCATTTATGCAGCAACTAATACTTAATGTAGCCAATACATATTTTTTTAAACTAATATTATTTTTGTTCTTGTATCTATAGTTACAATCTTTAGCATTTTACAAGTATCTTTAATTATTTTTCTCATTGAATTTATAGGGTCATCCTGTTTCCTAATATGTATCCTGCCCAACTACGATTCCAGTCACAACAACAGTATCGTATGGAAAGCCTTTTGTTAATGGATATCCTGGGATCATATTGCTGCTAAAAAAACTGAAAATTTTATATAAAAGAACAAAATATAATAAGAAGAGTTTGTAATGTAAAAAGATCAATAGTACAATAAAAAATACAGTCCGTTATTTATCATACAGCATTACTTACAACTATGTTATTGAGAACTTTCCTTTTTGAAAAAATAATTCATTGGTACCTAAAAAAACGTTTGCAAAATTAAATCATACAAAATTATTTTTTGTGTAGGTGGATATCTCAATGGCTGCTCTGTCAATTTCAGCTATCTATGCGTAAAGTTAAATGCCCCGTTTAAAAATCCTAAATCTCCAAACAACAACAAAAAATGTTTCTCTACAAATACAGCTTTAGTTAAACTAGCAAACTCTAAAAACTAGTTAACTAGTTAATTGATTATCTTAAAACACCTTTACGTAGCTTAGCTTAATTGTTAGGTTTATTTGATAAGGTTAAGTGGTATATTATGGGCTAGACTACAACTACAACCACTACCAACACAAACAAAAAACAATTGCTGCCTAGACAACAAATCTTACAGACTTACAAAAGCAGCAAGTGACGGCCTAATAAAAACAAAACATACTTTAATAGTGGTATTAAAAAGCATGACTTTAAAAATTGTACAAATACTGAACATTGTTGTTTTTGCAATAAATCAGTAAGTGAGCTGCATTTATAAAGATTCTTTCAACGGCAAAAAAAAATAATTGAGGAAGAAATAAAATTCAACTACATTGCCGGAAAACTAGACTTTGCTAATGTATCTCTAGAGGCATCTCCACCACACCACGTTGCTATAACAATAATTTTGTTAATTATGGAAGCCATATATCAACAATTAACCATATTAACGACAAGAATCGCTAAAGTAACAGCTACTTTACAAAAGATTTTTTTATAAAACAGTTAACACCACTTTTGCTCTTTAAGTAAATTTAGATATAATATCTGCAGCTATTTGCAGCATATCTCAAAAAAGTGCTAATATTATTTAAATTTTGGTGCAAATGCTAAGAAATGCAATCCTCTATGCAATTACGTATCAGGAAACAAAATAGCCAATTGTTAAAAAACGTTATTTTCTCAAAGTTTTCTCGCCTGTCTCCAATAAACAAACAAAAATACAATATTTGATCAATACCCTAAGAGAGATTTAATTTTTTTTTTTTACACTTGGGACACAGAGGTGTTTTCAATAGAAAGCACCGGTTATACGTCATTGTCAACGTCAGCAACCCAACTATTGGGGCAGACTTTCTAGCCCATTAGAACTCTTAGTAGATATAAAAACTTAGCGTTTAATCGACAAGTATACTATATTATTTATCTCAGCAATAGTTATGCCCTGCTAATATACTTGGGTATGAATTCATGTCGTTTCAAAACCTTTTATCTCGCACCAACTTTTTAAACAATATCCGGAAATAACTCTACTCAAAACATGCTATACTTGTTTCTTTTGGCCTACATGTTACTAAAAAACATTAACTCCTTGCTACTGACATATTAAAAAGAGCAAAGAAAGAATTTCAAAACATGTTTTATGAGTATATCAAGATATTCAAAAAGTACTTGAAAATCTTCACTTTACATTGTATCTAAACAAGATGGTTTATTCTACAATCAACCTAGTCATGTAATGGCATAATAGCCAACCTTCCTCTTGGGATATATAAATGTAAATACAATAATAATAAACTAAAAATATGTTATGTATTATTACAATAAGTAATAATACATAATATCACTCACCTAGCACTATCAGCGCATTCCAAAGTGAAGATAATACGATTGATAAGAGTGATAACGCGAGTCATCGTAGACCGTAACATATATACCTAATTATGTTATAGTTATAAAGATAATAAATATATAGTGATAGTAAAGACGGAAGGAGTTTATATTTAATCCCCGATAAACCAAAAAATATTACAAAATCCCAGTCACTAAAATATTTCAAAAACAACAATCGGATTATTTGAGTATTTGTTTATAATTTTTGAGCTCCAAAATTTTTGTTTACATAGATGACATCTTAATTGCAGTTCAGAAAAAAACTCAAAAATTATTTTTATTAAATGTTTGAATGTTTCAAATAATATAAAATTTGTATTAACTTTGCTTAATGTACCTGAAGAAAATCTGCAGTTAACCTTGAAATATAAGTTACGCAACAAGAAATCAAACCACTTTATGAAATGTTGAAACTATTACAAATTATCCACTACCTAAATCTAAAAAGATCTAGAACATTTCTTAAAAAATCATATTCTTTAAACTTGGTATTGTAAAAGCAGCAACTCTGCAACCACCTTTCAATAAATTGACAAATGTAAATGTAGTTCAAACAAAGCTGCTTTGGTAACATATCTAGCAGCAGCAGCCCCACTCAAGAACTGCTAGTAGTAAAATATTTTTGACACATGATTAAAAGTAGAGATTATTTCATATATACGAATCCCAAACCCTATCAATCTCAACACCTTGATTTTATCGGTTAATTTACCACCAATTTCTGGGACTAAAAATGTTGTGGCAGACACACACTGTGTCTGCTACAACTGAACGAGTTTCCAAAGAGACCAACTTTTTTAGCTTTAGCAAAATTCCTAACAACAGTAGAGGAAAACTTTTACAATCAGGATTAGCGCAACTAAAAATAGTAACACTTGCAAGTAATACAAAACTGTATTGCGACAAAAATTGACAAAGTCAAAAGTGTCATGTTGACAGAAGTTGAAAAAAAGGCTTTTTAATAATTCTTCTCGGCCTTAAAGCTGCTTGCCACAACTACCTCAAATTAACCATTGTTAAACTGACGTATGCGTTTACCAAGACAATGTTTGGTACCTAATATAAACGCTAACCTGAGTTATATCCCAATTTGTCAACAATTTAAAAAAAACTTTTTGCAGACTTAAAACCAGTTTCTTGCTCACATCACGGAAATAGAGCAACATGTGTGATCAAAGATCTCAGCTTTTGTGACCAAGTTTTTGTTCAAATTGAGATTATTAAAAAAGCCTTAAAAACGCCATACAAACTTATTAAAAACAAACAAGTCAAAGTGTCAACCAATGTTTTAAAACCTACATACGTCATTACGAGAGAGAGTGAACTACTTCAGCAACAAATCTCTACCAAATGCCAAATATGTATAATAATAATAATAATTCTTTATTTACGGTATAAGTAAAACCATTTACATCTACATAAAAATACAATGAATATAAACAATATAATACATATATAAAATTATCAATACAAAAAATATAAAATACATAACATTTAATCAATATGACTCAATTGAATCTTAAACATAGATTAGAACAAAAAAATTGAAATTGTTTGTTAAACAGTTTGCAAATCTACAAATTCTACCAATGGGGTTGTGAAATCCATAATTAGTAGAATGTGTAAATTCTTTAAATAATAAAGTCTGCCTGGTACGACGTTCACTAATAGGAATGTAGAATGGAAGAGATACAAGTAACTCAAGACAGTCTACTTTAGACATCACTAGACCACGCAAAAATGAGAGATCTGATCTTTTGCGCCGAAGTTTTAGTGACGGTAAATTGTATAGTAAAGAAATGTAATTGCAATCAAAATTAACCGACAATATTCCAGATCTATAAGACAACAGACAAAAAAATTTGTTTTAAACACGTTCATCAATATTCTGACTATGAATTTCATAGAAAGAGCACCAGACTGACGGAACGTACTCTAAATGAGAACGCACTAAAGCACAGTATAGTAATTAAAGAGTTCTTGGAGAAAGATCAGCTGACATCCTATATACAAACCCCAGCATTTTTATAGCACGATTACACATGTAGCTGATATGCTCAACAAACGTAAGTTTAAAATCAAAAATTACACCCAAGTCTTTAATTTGTGTTACTTGTTGTAGCACCTTGTTATCGATAGTATAATCGTACAAAATTTTGCTTAGCGTTCTATTAAAACTGATTGCAAAACATTTATTAACATTAAACAATAGGTTATTAATAAGACACCAAGCATTAACAGAGTCTAAATATTGTTGTAATAGATTACAATCATCGATAGATAAAATACTTCTATACATTTTTAAATTATCTGCAAATAACAGAAATGATGATGAACTAATACAGTCAGAAACATCATTGATAAAAAGTAAAAATAAAATTGGTCCGCAGTAAGATCCCTGAGGAACACCTGATAGAACTAAAATAAGTTGTTATAATCATTATTTCTATGTGTATATTTTTTATTATAATTTTTAGAGGCAGGGAAATATTTGTGACAACTATCAAGACGTGTTTTAATAAATTAATCTCATCTAGACAGACAATGTTTTACCCCCTAATAAACAAGTCTTGAAGAGTTTTACATTAAGTCATACCGACCGCTACCTTGTTTTGTAGTATTTTAACAAAAACGGCAACTTTGGCTTCATCACTGGTTCTACAAATAATTTGATAATCGATTTATTTTTTTACCAGTACATTTAAAAAGGATTAAACTATGAATTAAATTTTTTTCAATTTGCGTTTTTACTGTTCTTTTGGGATACAAATCTTGAGTATTTTGTTCATTTGGTGTCTGAGTGTCTTCTGATTTTATTAAACTTTCCATCATGTTAGTATAATTAAAAGTATTCTTGGATATATGCATGTACAGAGATCTGACGTCATTCTATTTAAGATACATAAACAAGGTAGGAGTTGCGTCATCAACTTCTTGGCAGTTGGCAGTTTCCGCTCTCCTGCGATTGTGTAGATATTTTCTGAAACATCCGTGACCAAAAAGTGCTTGAATAATAAAATAATCTCATAGGGTCTGTTGAGCCACTTTTGGATGTCCGGTATTAACTTCTACGCTCAACGTCCTTTGTCCATATGTCCCCTTGCCTCATTTGTTTTGCCATCTGGCTATTTAAGTTTCTTTGGCGGTGTTTCTTGTTGTTCCACTGTAAACTTTAGTTTTTTTTTAATTAGTAATTTAATATGCAGGGTTCCAGCACTAACCCCCACAACTTTTGCCGATATCGACCTGTATGTGCATACTTTGATGGACATCATCCTTTGTATCCTAGCTACCAAGCTCAATTTGAGGCAACATAACAGACATGTAAGTGTGAACTAGAAGATTGATTAACGTTTTTAGAAGCAATATCTTTGACATTATTTTAAATAAAAGCATTAAGACCAAACTAAATGTTTTCACAAATATGATTTGTTAAATAAAACTAACTAAAAATACTGACAAAACTTTACAATAAAATTTATCATACTCAAAAAAATTCCTCAAGACGTTTATTACCCTTCCGGAGACACAAATCTAAGAACGTGCAAGCAATATCGGCTCATACGTCTAATGTGCCATTTCCTAAAATAAGTTCACGCGTTTTATATACAAAGTTATACAAAAAGTGTGAAAAAGCCAGTAGAATCACTTAATCAGGCTTTACAAACGACCTTGAAACACGCAAAGCTAGTTTTAGTCTGCATTCACTTTTACAAAACTGCCTCAAACAGCAAAAAGAGTCTATATAACTTACAAAAATATGATTATATGCTAAATTATTTCCAAGATCTATAAATAAATTAAAAAAATACCAATTTTTATTGAAACTAGACAGCCAAGATATGACTTACAATCAACAATTAAATTAGACTGGCTATATACTCTTATCTATGTTGTTTAACTTTTACTTTGAAAAAGTCTTTGTCAAAGCTGTATCAAATAGTCAAATAAACATCATAATTAATAACAATCCGATCAACAATATAATATATGCAGAGGACATAATCATTTTAGCAAATAACGGAAAAGATCTCCAAGTTTTCATAGACAAAACACACAGATCTGAAAAGAAGCTGGGTCTACATTTAAACCTAAAAAAGAAAATAAAGTATAAAACCTGCCGACAACACCATAACTCTAACAGATAACTCAAAAAACCTCTAAGTTCTTACGAACAAACCAAACAGATTGAAAAAAAAAATGGGTCTACATATAAACAAACAAAAAAAAAGAAATTAGAAGAAGAAATTCAACGTGTGCGATAAATAACAAATAGAAATCTTACATCAAAATTAAATGTAAAATAGAACAAGCAATATCAATACCAGCATTACAAGCAGAAAAGAGGCTAAACGCCAGCAGTGGCGTATGCATGGCTGACAAAGAAGAAGAAGAAGATATATATGGTTGGTTTTGATGTTTGTAAAACGTAGACGCTAAGAGTTAATTCATGAAATAAACTAGAAGCTTTTGACGCTATGACAAATGCTCAAATTATACTAAGTCGACAGAGTAAAAAGCAAAAAAAAATTTAAAAGATTATACGCAATTGTAAAAAAAATCCTACTTTGGACAAAATTTTGTAACTGGTTTTTTTTAATAATAATAGTAATAATAATAATATTTATTTCATTAACTAGGACATGCCTAATACATAGTAAAATAATGAATACATACATATTAATTAATAACTAACCTATAAATAACAAATTATCACACATAAATACATTAAAGTTTATGAAATACTATTTGTTATAATAAATTGTTTTAATGCAAATTTAAAGTTTTTAACCGATAATAAATTAGTAATATCACTAGGTAATTTATTAAAATCTATTAACACTTTATGGTATAAGGAAAGAGTACCATATTTAGTTGTTGAAGTATGGACATTAAAATTATTTAATATTCTAGTATTATAATTGTGAATATCTCTATTAAAGCGAAATTTGGTCATTAAATAATTTGGAAGATCTCCTTTTAAAATTTTGAAAACAAATGTCATTGTAAGAAATGTTAATCTGTCCGATACTGATAACCATTGTAGAGCACTTAACATAGATGCTATTGGTGTGTACCTATTACAGCTCAATATTATTCTCATACCTCTATTCTGTAAGATTTGCAGTTTATTAATATTTGATTGAGGTAATAAATATAATACAGAACTACAGTAGTCAAAATGCGGTTGAATGATTGACCTATATACTGTAATTTTTGAATACGTTGACAAGTTAACAGATATTCTTGAGAAAAAGTACATTTTTTTTTTAAATCTTATTATAAATATATTCAAAATGTTTTTGAAAATTTAAGCAATTATGAAGATTAAATCTTAATTATATTATATGATCTACGACTTCTATGCGTTCATTGTTTATGTAAATGTTTATATTTAGCGGATCTAAATACGAAATTTTATGCTTTGAAGAAATAATCATGGCTTTTGTTTTATCTGTATTAAGTTTAAGTTTGTTTATTTTGAAATATCTGTCTAATTTTTGCAATTGTGAATTTAGCTTAAGAACAGCATCATCGAGACTATCCGAACTAACTGAAATTAGTGTATCATCCGCAAATAGGTTTAAAAAAGTATATTCTTTGTTAATAAAATATTCAATATCATTTATATAAATGAGGAATAGCAAAGTTCCCAAGCAACTACCTTGTGGTACCCCAATTTCAACATCACATTCTTCAGATAAACTATTACCATTTTTTGTTTTCTGTTTTCGCTTTGTTAAATAATCGACAAACCACTTTAACGCGGTTCCACCTATGCCATAATATTTCAGCTTTTTAATCAACACCTTTATCTCAATTGTTTCAAATGCCCTTTTTAAATCTAGAAATACTGCGACTATGTATTGTCCGCTGCATATATCTTCCTTCCAATTGGAGATGGTTAATTGTAGTGCAGATTCACAAGAATGATCTTTTCGAAATCCGGACTGGTTTTTCATAAATAAATCATTTCCCACAAAATATTCATATAATTGAGTGTAAACTGCTTTTTCAATCATTTTCTCAATCGCTGGCAATGTATTTATAGGTCTATAATTCTCTACTAAGTACTTATCGTTAGTCTTAGGTATAGGACAGATAACACTCGATTTAAGACATGTAGGAAAATCTCCATTATCTAATGACGTATTTAATAGATAAAGTAATACATGATCTATGACATTGAATACACTTTTTAATACTTTGTTATTAACAATATCATGATTACTCATTTTATTGTCAAAACTAAGAACTATTTTATGTAGGTTAGAAAACGTGATCATACCAAATTTATGAAATTTGCAATTTATTTGTCTATAATTATCACATGACCATTCTTCAACAAAGTCAATTGATTCAGATATTTGAACAATGCTATTTTTAAAGTAAATATTAAATTGGTATGCTTTCTCTTCATCTGAGGTTGCTATCTTACGCCCATTATTATTTGGGAAGGAAATGTAATGTGATATACTATTATTTGAAGGTCCTATTAGTTTTTTCAATGTTTTCCACATTGAGTAAGAGTTATGTTTATTTCGATCTATTTCATTGAAATAATAGTTATTTTTCTTTATTTTTAACAAATTAACAAATCTATTACGTTCGGTTTTATAAGATTGGAAAAGCATATTTTTATTTGTTGAATTATAATTTATTTTAAAAAGCTTATAGGCACGGTCTCTTTTGCCAGCTTGTTCTTTTAATTCTATATCAAACCAAGGCAAAGCATTTCTATTCTGTACAAGTTTCATACAAGGAGCTACTTCGTCTAGTGCACAAGAAATATTATAAAATAATGAGTTAGTAATCTCGTTTACATTTGTAGAATCTAATGGCCATGTACATACTATAAGCTTTTCATTAACTAATTTTAACTTATTCTTACTTAGGTTTCTAGTATATTTGAAGGAATTATTTAAATTATGTATGTTCTTAAATCTAACTGTAATTATTGAATGATCGGATATTTTAGGTATATCTAATACTTTGGCATTTAAGTTTATACTATTCGTAACTGCATAATCTATTAATGTACTGCTACGATCAGTGACTCTTGTAGGTAAATTAATGATTTGTTCTAAACCCAATGAAAATAGAACATTTTTTATTTGCTTAGTGTAATAATTATTATTATCAATATAGTTAATATTAAAGTCTCCCATCAATAAAAACTTATGTGTTGCTAATTCTACTTCGTCATACCAAGATTCTAACGCATCAATAAACACAGCGTGATTTGCGCTGGGAGAATGATATGTATATATATATATATATATATATGTATGAAAAACTTAATGTACAGTGAACAGTTGCTGCTGGGATGATTCCATCAGTTTTCTTCATTTTAGTAGTAGTAACCTTTTCTTAAAACATTATTAGTTTACCTACTACGATGTTTGCAGATTTTTCTTTATTTGGTTTTAATTTGTAGGCATCTTAAACACTCCTTACTCAAACGGGCCCAAAAATGTTGTCTAAATTGTTGCATGCTTTGCCATCAAAAAAAGTCTATTTACGTTGATGTCTTGTAGATCCCCAATTAGGAAATGTCCAGAAATAATTTTTTTTTGATCATTTGAATTTTCTGACAGTCGTGAATTCAGTTTGACTTCAATTTGTGTTAGGATTGTTGTTAGTTTTTCTAATGTGACTGACTCTTTGCCCAATATTTATTTTAGTAGTAATTTAATAAATTTTACAGCCGCTTCCCGCAAGCTTTCAAAAGTTAGTCCTCGTAATGAGATGAAATGAAATATTATTCCAGATTGTTCTAATTTAGAATTGATGATTTCTTATGTAGTTGTTGAGTCAAATGTTGCTTTAAGTTCTTTTAACTATGAATTTGCTTTTACAAAATTTGTTGCGTTATTGAAATACATATTTAGTATTTTGCCTGAACGTGAGACAAATTGTTTGATTGCTGTTTTAAGGTTTTAGTCGACATGTTTGAGACTGGTTTTATAAGCTCTGCTTTTGTAAGAACCTTTTT
This sequence comes from Tachinus rufipes, assembly GCA_963932245.1. NCBI lineage: Eukaryota > Metazoa > Arthropoda > Insecta > Coleoptera > Staphylinidae > Tachinus > Tachinus rufipes. Next base: position 62,744,870 of record OZ010749.1, read on the forward strand.
TAATAAGAATAGAATCTCACAGATCGATTTCAGTGTTGAAAAACTGCCTTGCTGGTTTTGTTTTGTAATCTGAAAATTTCCAATTTTTGGAGTTAATGTCTTTGGTGATACTTTGATAAACTGTTTGCATTGATTAATGTAGTGGTTGCACTTCAACAAACACATGTAGCTTGTTGAATGAGTATGTGCACTTTGTTTCCTGTCTAGTTGGTTTATTTGATGATGATAAGCATGACCCAAAAGTTTAGTTGGCCACAGTAGTATAAAAAAACACACAATTAAAAAAAAACAGCAACAAAATACTAACGCAACTCTGGGTAATACACACATTGTCACTTGGAAGAATCCTTAGACCTAACACCTCAGTCATGAAGAACGTAGAATCTAATACATCTAAAGAACTCCTTCAGAGATCTCCACACAATAACAAACAATTTCAAGTTTGCATGTAGCACTTAAAAGTCCATTACACCTAGTCAAGTACCCCAGATGATTTTACACAAGATTAATCATAAACAAACTGCGGTCAAGCAAGCAGCCACCTACCCCGTCTGGCTAAGTGGGTGTTAATTAAAACAATATTAAAAATGACACCGTCAAGATTTCAAAAATATTTTGTATTTTGTGATTAATTCATCAATAAGTGCTCAAAATGCTTTATCAAGTACAAACGTTACAAAATGGTTAGTTAAGTAGGTACTAGGTATTTATCAACAACGTACTGTCATTTTCTAACAGGTGTAATCATCAAATCTGTGTATGTTATTAACAGAAATTGCAAAAAATCGATCCTTTGAAAACACTGTTCTTTAAACATAATGTTTTAAATTAATAGTTTTCACTCTTACTTTGAGTTACATAAGCCAGATTGCCGAAGCAGATAAGAAAAAAAAAATAGTTATATAAATTTCTAGCTTTAGCAATTTAGCAATGGCAGATCTTTTTCCAGCAATCTGAGTAGACGCTGCGTTTTTATTATATCAAGTAGTAGATTTTTCTCTGGTATGGCATTTATATTTTTTTGCGTTTGGAACAATTGAATTATTTTTTTTTTGCTTCAAACGGCACAATCAGCAATAAACCTTTATGGCAGTTTTGTTATTTCAATGATTTGGAAACTTTGTTGGTTTGCACAGTGATAACTTAAACAACAGTCTTTACTTAAAACAGCATTCTTTTAGTAAAATCTTTTTATTTTTTTAAAACTTTAATAAATTTAAGTACATTTTTAAAAAATAAGGTCCTCATTAATTTATTTGAGACTTTTGATGAACTTGCCGTATAAAGTAATGTAATTATTATTTCCAATATAAACAACCATTTACACCTACTGAATAAAATACAGTTCATATTGAAGATATTAAAGTTACTTAGTATAAATCGAAACAATTAAGTTTAGCAATAATTTCTTTATATGTGATAATCGAGCATTTATCCAAGTATTTTAAAGTTTATACATTGTTAGATTTTATGCGTTTTTAGATAACCATTTTAGTGTGTACATACAGATTGTATCTTTATTGTGTATCACTTACATAAATTCAGTGTAATCTCTTGCGGCTTATGGCATTAAATTATGCATGCCGTTCTAATAAAATAGTTGGTGATTATCCTCCAACTATTCAGAATCGTGGAACAGACATATTATTACAATAAAATCCCAATACAATCTTTCCAATAACCAAATTAGGATATTCCAGACTTAATATATACCGAAGTGTTCGACGGGCTATTTATTTACTTTACTTAACCGGTTCGGAATTAAATGTAAGGCAGTAAATGCTACATTAAAAACGTTATTTATACGGGAATTGATGTGAATTGTATCACGGCATTTGCGCGAGAAATCCGAACCAGAAAGGTCGTCAAAATTGCATTTATACAATTGACGCGCAATTTATTGTCTTTTAAAAATATTCCTGCCTTTATTTATTACCCTGGCGGATTTCTATTTATCTTACCGTCCCATAAACTTCAACTTTGGCAAATATACAAGCCTGTAAATCTGTGGACATGGTATTTGGAGAGGGTGCTGTTCTGTGTTCTCCATTCTTGTAAGGCGAATCGCATAAATACTTATTTATTGCAAGCGGCATTATAGTTGCACTTTCATAATAACGATTTATTTACTGAATTCTCCGCGTATCGGGTTCTATCTTTAATCACAATCTGCAGAAACTATATTACTAAAAAAAAGAGATGCAACACTGAAAGGTAAGGTTGTTATACGGTCGCAAAATTGAGTCAATAAATAAGAATGGAATGTTACCGGCTCACGGTAGCACGGTGCGTGTTCTGATTGATAGGGATCATTTATATTATTATTCCTGCAACAGTCGATCCCTATAATTTAAAATGTGAAATTCATGCGAATTCTTATTTGCATTAACAAATTTCCATTTTCATTAAAAGTTGAAACGATTTGTAATTAACTGTCTTGGATGTGACGCGACGTAATTGTTGTTTACCAGTGTAATAATAAAATAAAATTTGAAAGACTTATTATTTATTATACAATGGTTAAATGAATGTACTTGTCATTTTGGTCAATGTTTTTGGTTTATAACTTTTAAATATTAATTGCTATATGTTCCATCATTTTTAAAAGGTAATTTGTAATTTATGATTTTTATAAAAAAGCCTAAACAAGTGCGATTGATAAATGTACTAAGATAAGCAACCTGAGATAAAATACCGTTTATGAGATATAGTTTATATTACGTAAATTCTGTTCTCAAACGTAATGATATTATAGTGAATGATGCAGATATGTATAAGTAAAATGTTTATAAATTAATAATGCATACAAAACTAATCCAATCTTATGGACAATTACTTAGAGATTATGTCCAGGTTGCGGTTAGATAAGACCGCTGATTGTTTTGTGCAGTGTAGTTTGCATATCTCTACTTTGAAGTATGTTGTCAAATGGGCTTGATACACGTTTAGACTTTGTTTTCTCTACAAAATGCCACAGGTAGTAAAACAACATTTCTGATAACTGCCCGATTAGTAAATTACGTTGTGAAAAAAGGAACAAGGTTACATCCCAAGGTACAACGAGGTCTCGGCGGTGTTTATCATAGATGTTCTCTCGGTTACTTCAGGGACTAAACTATCTAAGGCTCATCGCAGCCGATAGATACAGCTCTTGTTTACTGTGAGGTTTCAGCAAAAATTGTCAAAGTCACAAGGAAAAAGGGTTATTCTGAGTCAGATAACTTCTCCCATTACGGCCAGTAGATGCATCACAGCAGTTTCTATCCAGAGGTTAATTCTGATCTTGGTGACTTCTGCCAACGGTCAATTTTGTTATAAAAATTAGAGTAAAATGTAAATAGCAGTTTGAAACCAAATTTCACTATTTTTTATGAGAAAAGTCATTGATGACAAACATCATATCAATTAGAATTAGTTGATCTTAAATTTTGCAAAAAAACTGGCTGGTGAGTTAAGTTGTGCCAAAGTTTTTATAATTGTAAGTCTCTTGTAGACTCCCGCTTGCAATAATAAAATGGCTTGTGTTTGTTGCAATCACACATATTTGCATTTGCCAAATTTGTGAAAACTAAAATGAATAATCTTAACGCCTCCTGCCAACAAATCATGTCGCAAGACTTAGCAGTATTAAACCTGGCAATGAAAAAAGTATCCAACATCACCACTCATATAACAACCTAAACAACCACTACGGCAACAATATCTTTCCCGACTAAGACAACTACGGCCAACTTCCTTGTAAATTACTCTGAACAAAAACTTCAGTGGCTCCCCATACAATCCCGGCGCATTAATGACATCCGACTCTCTAATGTTGCAAAAAAAAACATGGACACTAACGCCCAAGATCAAGGCAGTTTCATCCAACAGAAGCATCAAATCCAAAATTTAAAGCGCAAGATGTTCATGTTTCTACCTCAGCCTACCCCAAAACGCACTGATTCTCCGACAACAGCTAAGTATCACTATACCCTTCATAATTTTCTTAATAAAACTGCCAAAATCCCTTAACAAAGCCATATCTATAAGACCACTCTTAACTTCCACGGGTAAACGCAAAAGCGTACACTTGTCCAAAACCTGTTCTAAACGGACATCTCTATCTTAGCCTCTTAAAAAACAAAATCCTCTCCCAAAACAAATTTATCACTTTCTAAATTCCTATTGTACTAGAAACACGCGGTTGAACCAATCAGAGGGTGTGGCTATTACCTACGATGCCTGTCTTTCAAACTTTTCCATCACTACCTCCGACCCCTCACGGACGGATGTGGTGGCGGTAACGCTGCAAAGCGTGACTAGCAGCATATTTGTTTTCTCCACCTACCTCAACGCCAGCAAACCATTTTTATAATAATAATAATAATAATACTTTATTCACGGTATAATCTTACCATTTACATCTACATCAAATATACATAAACAATGATGTTTTACAATACAAATATAAAGAATACAAATATACCATTCATAAAAGCGCACATATTAGACATTAGTCAGCATGACTTAGCTGACTTCTGAACGTAGATTTAGAGACACAAAATACATTAATATCAGTTAGTAAATTATTTGCAAATCTACACATTCTACCGAGTGGATTGTTGAAACCATAATTAGTAGAATGAGTAGACTCGCGAAATAAAGAAGAATGTCTGCTATGTCTATTATTAGGTGCTACATGGAATGGAAGAGTACCAAGTAGCTCCGGACAATCAATCTCAGACATAATTAAATTACGCAAGAACGACAAATCAGCTCTTTTGCGGCGAATCTTCAATGGCGGTAGATTGTACAATAAAGCAATGTAGCAGTAATCATAATTTACAGATAATATGCCGGATTTATAAGACAATAAACGACAAAACTTTTTTTGAATTTGTTCAATACTACGGTTATGAATTTCATAAACAGGACTCCAAACTGAAGGAGCATACTCTAAATGCGAACGCACCAATGCACAATATAAAAGTTTAAGTGTACTGGCTGATAAATCCGCGGACATTCTATATACAAATCCTAACATTTTTATGGCACGATTGCACATGATGTTTATATGTTCAACAAATGTAAGTTTATGATCAAAAATAACGCCTAAATCTTTTATTTGTGTGACTTTGTTTAACACTTTAGTGTCAATTATATAGTTAAAAGAAATTTTACTTAAAGTTCTATGGAAACTTATTAAAAAACATTTATCTGCATTAAAAAATAATTTATTAATAAAACACCAAGTATTTATAGAATTCAAGTCCAGTTGTAAAAGATGGCAGTCATTGAGAGATGATATTCTTCTATACATTTTTAAATCATCCGCAAATAAAAGAAATGACGATGAATTGATATACTGTGAGATATCATTAATGAAAAGCAAAAATAAAATTGGTCCACAATGAGATCCTTGAGGAACACCAGATGAAACAAGAATGAGCTGTGACAAAAAGTTATTAATTTTTACACACAGCGTGCAATTTTTCAAAAAGCTGAATATCCAGGAAGTCACATCATGATGAAATCCCAGAGCACTGAGCTTGGCAATCAAAATATTATGACTCACACGATCAAACGACTTTGAAAAATCGGTGTAGATAGATTCAACTTGTACTTTAGATTCAAATGCATTTAAAATATCATTTTCATAACAGAGTAAATTAGTAAGTGTGGAACGCCCTTCACGAAATCCATGCTGCTCTTCTATTAAGATGCTTTTGCACATCCATTGCAACTGACTAGTTACAATTTTATCAAACAATTTAGGTATAGCAGATTGAATGCAAATGCCTCTATAGTTAGTGATATTCTCTTTGGCTCCAGATTTAAACAAAGGCGTAATATAGCTTTGTTTCAATATTTGAGGAAATTTAGTTTCATTCAATGAAGCATTGAAAAGTAAGTGCAATGGCTTTGCAATAGAATAAATGCACTTTTTTAACAGTAAAGAGGGAATGCCGCCGGGTCCAACGCTTAAATTACATTTAAGGTTTTCAATTCCCTTAAAAACATCACACAAACTAATAGAAAATTTTGAATGTATTACGTTATTATTAAAATTAAACAATGGAGTTGGATGAATTTCGTTATCATAGACTGAAAAAAAAAATCTGCAAAATTTGTTACTAAGTCGTTCCCATTATTACAAGTTTGATCTTTATAATGCATTGTGGCTGGAAATCCATTAGTTTTTTTGTTTTCATTAACAAATCTCCAAAAATGTTTTGGATTATTTTGAATTTTACTTTCAGTTTGTAAAATATATTGCTCGTATTGATAAGCACTGAGATTTTTGCACGTCGTACGAATAGATTGGAATTCATTATAGTCCGACAATAGTTTTGAAGATTTATATCGTTTGTGTATAGTTTCCTTGAATTTAGTAAGAGATATCAATTCTTTGTTGAACCAAATAGGAAAATTGCTTTCACGCCACAGTTTTTTAAGGACAAAACAACCAATAACATAATCGATTACAGAGTAAAATACATCAAGACACATATCAATATCACAGTTATAAAATAGTGCAGTCCAATCAACATTCAACAAATAATTATTGATTGCGTTGTAGTCGGCAAGTTTAAAATCATTAAAAACATAATTACAATTTAAAATATCACAGGTAGTATCACATTTTATAGTTAACAAGTACGCAGTATAGTGTTGGCTTAAATTTAACAAAACATCTACAGCTTCTATCACAGAAATATCACGATCGTTAGTAAAACATAAATCTAAAAACACACCCTCACTATTAGGAATAGAAATGCATTGTACGCAGTTTAAAAACCCAAATGAATTAGCTACTAAATGAGCAGGGTAACTATCATTACAAATTACTCCTATACCTAAATCATTGTTAACCCAAGAAGCTGCAGGTAGATTGTAATCGCCCAATAAAACTAGTTTACTGCTTGGAAACTCGTCGGCAATAGATTCGACGGAATAACAATGGTCAAGATATTTGTCACTACTTGAATTAGGTGGTAAATATACCGCACAAATTATATAAGACACAAGATTAAACTTAACAACTACAAACAAATGTTCAACACTAATAAACGTGGGGTAAAGTAAAGATTTGAGGTGAGTTTTGATAGCAATTAAAACACCACCTCCGCTTTGTTTAGGGCTTGTAAGGGCCGAGCGATCACACCTAAATAAATGATAGCCTTTTAGATTTAATTCAGAGTCACTGATGTCTGTAGAAAGCCAGGTTTCAGTAAAAACAATCACATCGTAGTCTGATACGGCTACAGCTAGCAAGAGTTTTTTGAGTTTAGTTTTTAAGCCCCCGACGATCTGGTAGTAGATGGAGAAGCCGTTATCATTCCTGAAAATGGGTCCAAGCTGTTGACAGGATTTAGGCTCCAAAAATCCATTGGAGATAAAGCAGGAACATTTTGAAAACGACCATAACTCACAAATTTTTTGACAGCTATGTTTTTTTTTTTTTTTTTTTTTTTTTTAGGACGTAGTGAGTTATTTGGCTCTCAACAAGTGGCCCTTAAGAATAACTTACGCATGGTAATACCTTCCGGTTTTCTTCTCTGCGCAAATCCTGTTGTTTTAATGTCCCTGTCTAAACTAACCTACATTTGGTGCTAGTTTGAGGCGGGCTGGTTTTTTGCTTCGCGGATTTTCACGCATTATCTGCGGCACGCATGCTGTCCCCGGCCCCTCTCTCCCTATAGCCCCTACCTTTGTCTGTCTCTTTTGACATTTTGCCTTTTCTTATCTGCACTGGCATCTACCTCTGCATTCTCTTCTTTCTCCCATCTTTGTGTTATTTACTCTAATTATATAATTTGTTCTCAGATGTGCTCTTAGCTTACTAAGGTCTTCGTTCACTTCTTCTTTATCATATCCCCTCTCCTTCATGAATAATTTGTGCAGTTCCATCAGTTGTATTCCTTTTGGCAGTCCTAGATTTGTAAGTTTTACCTCCAGTGATATCCTTGTATCTCCATCAGGAATTACTTCTTTATGTCCTCTCGTTGCCAGGTATATTCTGACTATCTAAAAGGTTGCGTTCTCAGTCATCCTCGAGATAGCATATCTACCATTTGGTATATGCCTTGTTAATTCTGTTATTCTGCTTTCCTTCAATATTTCTTTTCTCCTTCTCCTTATCTCTGCAATTTCGTTTGGTATCGTAGTCTCTGTAAATGTTCTTCTTTTTTCTTCTGTTTCTTGGTATGCACAATTGTCATATCCTTTCTTATTTTTTTCTTTTTGATCTTTTTCTCTGTTTTCTTGTTTCCATTTAGCTTCTCTCATCTCTTTCCTTTCTCTTCTATGGCTTTTAGTTTGTGTGTTTGTTTCCATTGTTTGTTTTTCTATATTCTTCTATTGTCAAACTCTTCAATTTTTTTTTTGTACACTTGTTGCAAAGTTTTTTAACGCCCTCCATTTATTTTCATCTTTTAAGCATTTGTTAATGATTGTTCTTTTATCCACTTTGCTTTCTAGTATATATTCTAGTTTTTTTCTATCTTCCTCCCACGCCTCGCATTCTACTAGAGTGTGTTCTGCGTTATCGTGTGTTTCTTCCTGACAAAATGTACACCTTTCTTCTTCATTTATTTTTTTTAATTTTTTGCAAGAATTTTCCAAATGCTCCGTGCCCGGTCAGTATTTGTGTTGTATAATAACACGTCTCGGGTTTCTTCTCTACCCATTCTTTTATGTCTGGGATTAATTCTCTCGTCCATTTCCCCTTTTCTCCTGTATCCCATTTTCTCTGCCATCTTTCCATAGTCTTCTCTCTTGCTCTTATCTTTGCTTCTTTTTTACTCGTTCCTTCTTTTACAAGTTTTTTTATTTCTATTCTTTCCTCCACCATCATATCCGCGGGAGGTGTTGCCGCAATTACCTCTACTGCCTCTTGTGACACTGTTCTGTAAGCTCTACAAATCCTTAGCGAGCTTGCTCTTGTGGCTCCTCTTACTTCCTTTCTGTTTTTCTTTGTTTTCATGGCTTCTCCCCATGTTTCTGCGGCGTACAGCAATTTGCTTCTTGCTGCCGTTGCTATTAGCCTTCTGCTTTCTTCTCCTGAACCTCCGTTGTTTGGCATAAGTCTACCAAGCTTTCTCTCAATTTCCTTTGTTTCAATGACTGCTTCCTTAACCTGTTCATTCCATCCCTTTGCTTCGAGTGTCACTCCAAGGTATTTAATTTTTTTTCCTATGGTTATCTCTTGATCTCCCACCTGTATCTTACCTGTTCCTCTATTATTCCTCTTAGTCGATAGCCATGCCGCCTCAGTTTTTTGTGTTGCTAGTTTTAAGCCCTTACTTCTCATCCATATTTGTATCATATCAATTGCCAGCTCTAATCTTCCTTTTAGTACTTCTATTTCTACGTCTCTACCTACTACTGCTATGTCGTCCGCAAATGCTGTTATTGATACGCCTTCCGGCATCTTCATTCGAAGTAACTCGTTATAGACAAGGTTCCACAGTTTTGGTCCCAGTGCTGAGCCCTGTGGTACCCTTCTAGTAAGTTTGAATCTTCCATTTTTGGTCACTAGATTTCTGTCCTGTAAGTAGCTCCATATAATCTTGATTGTTTTTCTGTTCAGTTCTTTCTTCTTTGCCGCCTCTATGATTGCTGCCCATGATACGCTATTAAACGCGTTCTGTATGTCCAACGCTATCATTACACAGTGTTGCCTTTTCCTCTGCGTTCCGCTGTTTGCTTCTTTTGCTATTGCTTTCACTTTTTCAATAACTCCTAAGGTTGTTTTTCCTTTGGTAAATCCGTATTGTTCTTTTTCCCATCCTCCTTTTTCTTCTATTTCTTGTTCTATTCTCCGTACAATAACTTTTTCCATTATTTTAGCCAGTGTGTTGATTAAACATATTGGTCTGTATGATGTTGCTTTTCCTGCTTCTTTTTTTTTCTCAATCAGTACCAGAGTGGCTTCTTTCCAACATCCTGGGAAAGTTCCTTCTTTTAGGCACCTGTTGATTATTTGAGTTATTTCTATCTTGTTTCCGTCTAAAGCTGCTTTAACAATCTCTGTTGTTATTTCGTCCGGACCTGGTGCTTTGTTGTTAGGCAATTCTTTTATGATCTCTTTGATCTCTTCCACTGTTGCCATAACTGTTGCTTCTTCTTCTTTTGTTTCTGGTTCTTCTACTGGTTCTCCCTTGGGAAATAGTTTTTTAATTATGACTTCTTCTTCTTCGTCTTCTTTTAAGCAGATTCCTTTTGTTCTTCCACCTAATTTGTCCATCACTATTTTGTACGGTTTTTCCTAAGGATCCCCATCTATAGATTCTATCATTTCTTTCCAGCATCTTTTTCTGCTATCCCTAATTGCCTTTTTTAAAATTTTTCTGTCGTTTTTTAGTTTCTCTTCTATTTCCTCTGTGTTCTCTCCTCTCCTTCTCAGCCTTTTGATTTTCCTCGCTGTTTGTATTGTGTTTTTCCTGCATTCTTTTATTTCTTCACACCACCAGTATGGTCCTTTTCGTCCGCCTTCCCTGTACCTAGGAATTGCTTCCTCCGCCGCTTTTTTCAGTTTTTCTGAGTACCTCTCGCATCTTTTCTCAATATATTCGTTTTCTGTCACTTCTTCTGTTTCCATGCCTCTCTTTATCTTTTCTTTGTCCATTCTTCTTACGTTCCAGCTACGACAGCTATGTTAGCTGGCCAAAAGTCTTTGCAAATAATAGCTCGAACATGGTCGGCTCGAACCGAGACTTTAAAGCTACTGTAGCTTCCAGATTGTACAACTAGATCTACAGCGTCGATTGATATATCGGGGTATTTCAATTTAATGTAGTTAATAACATCGGATTTTTTAGTTCCGCGTTTAAGTTTTGAGACAAGTATATATGAGTTTGGCACACATGCCTGCAACTTATCGTTACTTGGACCACAACCAAAAATTGTTGGGGTTTTAGGTTAAACTTTCTGTTTAGGTTTTGTTTGAGCAGTAAGGGTTGCAAAAGAAGAAGAAGAATTATTAATTACAGAATTAATTGCAGATGGAAGCAATTGAATTTTCTCATTAATAGTTGGTGTAACTACACAAGGCATAGATTCTTGAATACGAGTTTTGTATTCAAGTATTACCTTATCTTTGTCTGCAATCTTCTCTTCAAGATACAATACTTTATCTAATAGCAATTTATTGTTAGACCGAACTTCATCTAACAAAACTTGATACAGTACGATAGTCTCTTTATAAAGCCTGGGAAGTTCGGAATCGTCAAGTTCGAATGACGTACCACAGTGACTTTTTTATGGCGAATGGCACAACTGTTATGAAATATAATTCCACAACTAGTACATGTTACGCCAGATTGTGCAACACTTTTGCATTTGCACGCTTGACCAGACATAATAAATTAAAATTTAAAATATAAAAATTTAACTATAAAAGTGATTAAATATTTAGGAATAAAAAATAATACAAGGATGATACAAAGATACACAATTCACACCGGTGCGGTCCTTCACCTGGTAACTAACTACAAAACAAACAAAAGCAGACCACGGTTGGGGTAACACAAGAAAACAAAGGAGTGTTTAAAACAAGCTTAAAATATAAAATCACAAATTAAAATTTTAAATCACAAATTAAAAGAAAGCAAGTTACGCCACTGGTAAGAATATTGGTTTGCGCTGCGCGGATGAATTTACTGAATACTGATTAAGACAGATAGCACAAACAATCACAAATATAATTACCAGTACGTTAGGTAAAACTTCACAATTAAAAACACTTATAAACACTTATAAACACTTAAAATGAAAGAGTAAAATATCACAACTCAGTGCAGTGCAGTTGCATTGGAATCTCAATCAGACAGGAAAAACAATTATTCTTGGCGATATGAATGCCCGACACGTATAGTTTAGTGACCATTTTTCTAATTCAAAAAGCATCATTTTGGTGGACATCCTCATCAATTATCCTTTATCCTGTAGGAAAACAAACTGCTTGATCAAGTGCTTTGGACATAGTTATGGGGGTTTCTCAAGGGTCTAGGTCTAGGTCTTTTAATTTTTAATATTTTTATTAACGACATCATTAATATAAATTGCAATTTATCTTACAAAATTATAACACTTATCTGAGTATCAAATACAAGGATTTGTCGGAAATGCCTAATAAAGCGTACGTGTTACTATACGCTCTAAAACAATGGTTTAGTGAGAACCGGTTAATATTAAATAAATCAAAAACAAATGTTATGATATTTAAAAAAAAGTGAAGCAACTGCAATTCCTTCAAACATTGCTTTAGGTAAAGCAAGACTCAATCTTGTTGGCCAAGTAAAATTTTTAGGTGTCTTTGTAAAATTAAAATAGAAATATCACATTGACTACATTTCTACCAGACTAGGTAGAGTGTGTTATATGCTCAGTATATTAAAACCGAATGTTTCCTTTACAGTTCTTAAATTTACGTATAATGCTAATTTTATATATTGGGAAAGTTTAACATATTTCAATAAAAAATTTATTATACAGAAACGAGCCTTAAGGATTTTACTAAACTTAAAAAATAGTGAGTCTTGCACAACAATGTTTTCAAAACATGAACTGTTACAGCAACTGCAATTTATATTATAGATATATTCTTTTTATGTGGAAACAAAATCAATATTTTGTTGGAAATAGGCCCATGCATGTTATACAACCCGCAATAACCAACAGTTTAATTACCCAATTCATAATTCATTATTCATGTATAAGGTTTTATAACAAATTGCCTCTTTTTTGTCAAACAAAAATCTGTTTTTGCAATTTACAAAAAATGCATATTTGAAATTCTAAAAGAAATTAAACCTTATACTGTTAGGGAGTTTATGAACTACAATACTGATAATATTATATCTTTCTAAGCTATAAAATACTACATCACAGTTGAATTGTTTATTAGAATAAACCCGTTTATTATTATTATTACTAACTACAACGACAACTCTATTATCAATCACATTGTGGTCACACTCAACCTGATCCCCTATTTCAATCTTACAGCACAGTTGTACCCAAACTACATTACCAGCAACTACTTGCCCTTCCTAGGCTACACCCGATGTTCCTGGCTGAATATCTGCAAGACGTCCTCTTTTTTAACCGTCCTTCAGGCAGCACCGCTCCAGGCCTGACAACCACTTTCTGCCTACTATCAAGTAAAAACTTCAGGAACTTTATTGCTCACCCAGGAAAAGCACCGCCCCAGGTATTAAAACAAATTCCACATCTGCCATAACAAATCCCAGATCCACATATCCCTATAAAACCAACACATCATTTCCATCAATTAAATCACTTATTTGGGCATCACCCTCTTCTCCACCCTTAACCGTTCAGAAATCATTTTGGCAATCTGCTAGCAAGTCCACCAACAGTTTAGTTTTTTCAATGCATTCTATGGTACATTTAAGTACCAACCAACAACCCTCTTCTACATATATAAAATGTTCATTTCAATCGCACTGCAACCCTTATTCACTCCATCGCTAGCCTAAAATAAAGAAAAAAAAAATTTGCAACATCTTCTTGCGTCACCCCTCATCGGCCCTTCCAAAACTTTTAAATTTCCCCTATATCACCGCACGTTTTCAGCTCCTTTAAGGCTAATATGCTAAAAATCTGTTGTCTTCTTGCTGCCGTCCATGCGGACACGGAAAAGTTCCTTCTCGACCTCCAAGACCTTTTTTATAATATCCCAGTTATTTTCAAATAAAATATATAAATTTGTATCAAACTAGATAATATAACTTTATAGTAACCGCATCCCCTTTGAAATATTCAACGATTCTGTAAACATATATAAATTGTAAATTTTCTTTTTATCTCGTTTTATCTAAGAACCTACTATGTAATGTTTTATCCTGTTCAGTCTATTTTTTATATATATTTTTCTTTCGCTCTAAGAACCATTATATATGTAATACTCTATTTTTTTACTTTCATATGTAACCTGCATTGTAATTATTTAATTTCCTTTTGCTAGTATATTCAAATGTAGAACAGATCCCAGGCTTACAATGTACAACGTCAACTCTGATGTGTCTACTGGCCGCAATAGGACTTGTTCGTCTAAACCAGGGTGACCCATTTTGCCAAAAGTTTTGCAATATCTAACACCACTGAGCTGCATCTATTGTCCGCAATGTGCAATGATTTAGTCCCAAAACTACTAGAAAAATAGCTATGATTTTCACCAAAACTTATAATAGCCTAGAGCAGAGATCGGCAAACTTATTTTGAAACGTAAAAATTTTATGCTTTAAATAAGGAAAAAAATGTTGTACTTTCATCAAAATCCAAAAAATGTTGTTGTAACTTCAAAAAATATACACGCCAAATTTTTTTTAGAAATGATGACTTTGCAAGTCAAATTAAAAACATATGGCGGGCCAGATTTGGCCCGCGGGCCGTAGTTTGCCGACCCCTGCCCTAGAGAGTAATCCTGTTCTCATTTTTATTACGTAATTCTCTGAACGGGCAGTCATCAGAAGCTTCGTCCCATACTCTGTGGCATTTTCTATGGAAATAAAGCCCAAACAGGCACTTACCCCATTTGTTACTAATATACATTTTCAGGTATACCACCAGAAATATAAAAAAATTGTTTTGTAGCTGTAACTCCGGAGATCCAAAGATCAATGAAATTGATAATAAACGCAAAGAAACTAAAGCTAAAGAATAAGGTTCCAAGATTAAGTTTCTTACTCTGTCGCAGTAACCACCTTGTTAAATTTATAGCTTCATCAATAAACGTCATAACGTCAATTATCTACTCATATGACCTGCTTGAATCATATTTGGTAAGAAGGTCAATAGAGTAAAAAATGATGTACTTACCTATATTTGCGGAGGCAGTTGCTCAAACAGCGCCCAATATACAACCAGTTAGGGACATGCTTTTTTACCACTATAACATTCTTTTTTGAAAAGATTTTTAAACAATTTTTTTGGAATTTGAATTTTCCAAGGATCATTAAGATCAACGGCCAGACGCGCACTACCTTTATCAATGATGAAGCCACATTGTCAAATTTGTGGTTTATCAAGATGGAAGCCAACCTCAATTAAGGCCAATAAAGCTTTTACGTAATTTTTTTTTTTATAAATATCTAGTAGTTCCGATTTTGTCCCGCTGAACGGGCTACTGTTAAAATAGTCGTCTTAAAAACAAATTCCCATACTAGCGAGCGTTTCGAGATCTCTTCACAATCTATGCAACAACTTTCTTAAAGTCCACAAAACACACTATTTCCAAAACTTTATGCCTAAAACCTAACAAAAAAGGCCATCAATTTTTTTTTAGTTTTTATTGTTTACTTCTGAACGTAAGCCTCTTTTAAATCTTCACATTTTTTTTTTAAATCCTAAGCTAGATAATACTAGGCCGTTCTGCCATTTCTTTAAATTTGTTTAGATATTGCATTTAAGACTACGACAAAGTAAATTAGCTTACTCCAAGATAGAAACTAACACAAGCTTGTACTACACGCCCAAAATACTTTCCATAAGCTAATGATCAAAGTACTCACTGGTCTGCTAAGTAATATAGCAACAGATGTCTACATAAACGATATTGTTGTGTTTTTGAAGAATTTTGCGGAGCACATCACTAACAGCAAAAAGGTTCTAGAACAACTCCAAAGTACAACCTAATTGAGATAGAGTGCCTCGGCCACCGGGTCACTGACAAGGGTAACAAGCCCTTAAACAACCACTTAAAGCTCATCAAGGATTATCCAAAACCTATCACCAAAAACTTAAAGTCCAATCATGACACCGACTTCAAACAGATCTAAAGCTTGCTCTGCAGTTTTCTAAAACTAGGAGCAGTCTTGTATCAAGAAGGTAGTAAGAACCGTAGGATAGTATTGTATGTCTACACTATGTTACCATAGAAAAGAGGTAAAATGCTAAGTTGCGGTATAAGCAATAATAAAATACAGAAAAAAAATGATAACAAAATTGTCAATTGCAAATATTTTTAAGTTTTTCAGTTTCTATTGATATAAAACGCAGTCTAAAAAAGTTGTTTAATGTAAATACCAGTGTTATAAGTTTCTATATGTACTAAACCGACGCCAGTGCTCAAAAAACTGCACTTTCACATTTTTAATATTTTAGAGTAGATTAAAACATTTTTGAATAACAATGTAAATAATTTTTTTTTTTTAATTTATTTATTTATGCTTTTTACGGCTATTTTACATCGCCACAGTAAGTCTACGACTTGTTTAAAGTGGTTTGATGGGACCAACAGCTTAAAACGTGACTTCCGAACCACGCTGGTGGATAAAGAGCAAGTTATCATTTCAGTCATATTTCGGAGATCGAACCCCGGACTGCTCGCATGATATGCAAGTGCTCTACCATTATTAATCAAATTTTAATTTCATTATTTTTTTGTGCATTATTTATGTTTTTTATTAATGTATTGATAACAAAACGAACTCCTAATTATTAACTACTATTTTATTAAATAATATTATTTCACTGCAAGTTTAAATAGACAAATCAAAAACCATTATTTAAATTGCATTTTGCCAAAATATATATCACATAAAAATCTTCAAATTGTTTGCTATATATTTTAACTGCAGATAATATTCTTATATAGTCATTTATTATGTTTTTGAAATTTTTAAAACCATGAATTTGAAGCAAACTTTGCTATTGAAAACTATTCTATTGAACTTGTTTATTAGTTTTGCATTTGTTCATTTTAGAGTAAAAGTCCACTCTTATCTATTTTCATGTTTGCGGAGAATTATTAAAACAAACTAATACGCTTACATTAACAAAATTAATATTTGAAAACAAAGAAAGTTTTTATAAATAGCAAATATATGTAGTACGCAAAAACTCATGCCCATTTACTTTATTACTTTCTCTAATAAATTGTATCACATTTTATTATGTTCTTATTCAAAACCTGACTTGTTTTAAATTAATATTAAAGATGCAAAGCTTTCAATAAGAAATGAATGTGATTAGAAGCAAAAATAATATACAAATAGCAATTTCTAAACTATTGTTAGTTTAGTCAAAATACTAGAAGATTTCATTTTTAGTTAGAAATATGTAAATAATTTTAATAGGTCTAAAAATAAATATACATTTTATTATTTAAGTTATTAGTATGTCAAACAGATACCCATTGTTTATTATTAGCCGTATTAAACAATTGTCTAAATAATTATAACAAATCTGAAACCTACAATAATGCAGTAGTCATTAATTACAGTTAACAACAGTCATAGGACTAATTGAATTAATGAAGGGCGATCCGATAAGCAGATACGATGCAAGGTGGATAAAAAACAATAATCCCTGCATACGCAGCTATGTAACTATGTATCGTATGTATTCAGTAGATAATTAGCGGGTACGTCTAATTGGTAATTTAGCGTGTAATCCGGGGCAGCAATACAGTAGCGCTGGATCCGCCTATAATAACATGCTCAGCAGGTAGCTCGGGATTCCTCCGATGCTTAAGATCTTTCGCTGCACTGCAAAGCACATATCAGCCCATAATTTATATATTTACAACGATGCAATATATATACACATGCAATTTTAACTTGAGTGCAAGGTGATTTAAAGCAATCTAGTTCGTGTGTAATTATTATTAAATGAAAATGTATGAATTTAAAAAGTCATTTGTATTAAATAAATATGCTCATATAATGGAATATTTTTAGACTATAATCAACTGTTCATTTTGCAAATGCCAATCAAGTAAAAGTATTCATAAATAGCAATTATTATGTGTTTATACATTATACGTAACGTCTTCATTGAAACTCATTTTTAATGAACAAGATGCAAAAGTAATCTTATCATATTTATAAACAAAATCCTTTTTATTATTTAATAGTAACTTACAATCATACAGATCTGACTTTTGCAATAAGTAGTGATTTTGTTAAACAATGTTACAAGAGAATTAGAATAATATATAAATGGCAGTGAAGCCTAACATGTACACTAAAATAATTAGTTGTTAATTATTACTAAAAATATGTTTAATTCTTATCTTAAAAAACAAATAATATACATTCACCCGAATATGAATTATTATTATTATTATTTTTTTTTTATGCTTTTTACGGCTATTTTACATCGCCACAGTAAGTCTACTACGACTTGTTTAAAGTGGTTTGATGGGACCAACAGCTTAAAACGTGACTTCCGAACCACGCTGGTGGATAAAGAGCAAGTTATCATTTCAGTCATATTTCAAGGATCGAACCCCGGACTGCTCGCATGATATGCAAGTGAAAAATGTGTAAAACTGGCTAAAAGTTTTAGAACGAGTATACTTTTTTCTGCTTATCAGATCAGATTAGCAGAAATGAAAAACTGATAAATAAAATTCAAATATTAACAAATAGTATTTAAAAAACGTTATAAGTTATACTTAATCTACTTACTCTTCTTTTCTGAATGTATACTTATTTAGCTTGCTTCAAATGTATCATCTCGCTAGTTATGTACTTTTAACTTAAAAATATAATAAAGTGGCCTACCTATGCTAAGGCAATAAAAAATATGCTTTCTGGTTGTTCATGAATACTTAAAACTATTCAAAAACACTATATTTACTATAAACATGGTTTTGGCCTTAAAACCATTAAAGTATTTAACTAAATAAAGTCTTTATTCAATGCCTTTCTTTTTACAGTTCTTTTACTGATAGCAGACAAATATTTGCTCACTTACCTGTTTTTTTTTTCAGATGCTAACTACTCGTATTGCCAGGTTAACCAGATATAATCTTTTTCAGTAACATTTACTCTTCAATCTTTTTGGAAAACTTAGTTTATTTAAAGAATTATATTCTGAAAACATTTGGTTGTTGGTCATCAAAAGTTAAAAGTATCACCACTTTTTTTAATATAGAGACTTCTAACGCATGCAAAGAGGAAAAAAATTTATATCATTTAATAACCAACAATTGGACAGAAAAGTGGCACAGTTTAAACTACTTAATGATAATCATAGATTGGAGTGTCTCACCATACCACCCAAGCTTTAATCATTAGGAAATAAGTATAACCCTTGCTTCTTCTCACATAGTAACTTTTAATGATTGCAGAAAAGAGCAATTTTCAATTTCTTAATAACGCGTACAGAAAAAAAAATTATCAAATTTGTGACAACTAACACTTAGGTGAATAGGCGTTAACCCCAGTTCAAATTACTTGCCCATATTTATGTTTTAGATCACCCATCAGCCAAAGTGTCCGTCATCAAAGAATTGGATATTACCTACACTTCATACAACATATAAAGTTTTAACGTTTGCAGAAAAAAAACTTGCCCAAGTGTTTTTCATCAAAGGATTAGAAGTTTTTATTCTCTCTAAGCTTTAAAAATCTCTATGTCAAAAGATGTATATTAAATTCCTCTATGATTCTCTAATAATAATAATAATAATAATAATAATATCGTTTATTCCAGAGATCAAAGACATAGGACAAGTCATGTTTACAAACAAATTAAAAATTACAACATACTACTAGATAATAGATAATATTAATTAAAACTAATTACATTTAAGGAACTGATTATAGAATAAAAAATATAAATATAAATATATGATCAGTAATACATTTCAAAGATCAAAGACAGAGGACAAGTCATGTTTACAAACAGGTTAAAAATTACAACATACTACTAGATAACAAATAATATTAATTAAGACTAAATACATTTATCAAACTGCTTATAAAATAAAACTATGAATATATGATCAGTATAGCATTTCCAAGGCGCCCGAGTGTTTGTGGAGAGAGAAGTCAATCCCGTCCATATTACACTGTATATCGATACCCCACTATGAAAACTCCGCATGCGCTTCCAGCACCATTCTACAGGAACAAACAAAAAACTGTCTTGTATCGACTACAAAAAATACCGCTCCACAACGATTCCCAGCTCTATCCCATATTTCAGACAACAAAATCTAAAATATGCCACAAAACCAAAAACCATTACAGAGCAGCACTTTCAGTCTACAGAAGAAAGTCCCTCGCTCCTGCAAAACAGTGCTAAAGGCACACACGAGGCCCCCACAGCAAGGCACCGATATTAACACTAAATGTGTTCAAATTCTAGAGAATCTTCAATAAAATCGGCAAATGAATAATAACATTTTTGTATCAATATATTTTTTAATGTGTTTTTATATATTTTGGTTGGCATTTCTTTAATTTGGTTAGGGATTTTATTATAGGCTTTAATGCCAGCATATTCCGGAGATTTTTCATATGACGTTAAATTGTGCTGCGGGATTTCCAGTAGATTTGAACCGTGCCTAGTATTATAGTTATTAAAATTGTTTAGTTTTGTAAACAAATTTATGTGCTTTTTGACATACTTCAAAAGTTCAAAAATTAATAGTTATTAACAACAACAACTACCTTAGTAACATCTGAAGTTTGTTTTCTCACTGAGCAACTTTATTTTGCACGCTTGTGGCTTGCAAACACGCAAGGTTGGATAGCAATTTAAAGCCCAAATTTAAATTTTTCCAATTTTTCCGTTCTAAACAATGCCGATCCTGTCTGGATCGGTAGCAACTAAGCGGGTACCAATCGGTTTGTCAAAAAAAAAAACGGTTGCAACAAAATTTAAAATTTGTCGGACTGCTGGAAGCTATAATAAATAATGAAAACCAAACAAACCTTTATTTATAAAAAGGAAGTGTTCAAAAATTAAATATAAAATACAACAAAATCATCTAAAACTCTTTTATACTTCTATAATCTAGTCACTCTGCGTAAGTTGGTTAGTTAGTTATACTAACTAAATCTTTTAAAAAATAATTTAAAACTGTCAATCTAGCATCAATTATTATGCCACAGTAGAAGCTGTCTAAGGGCTACCTACATGCTATTCTCTACAAATTATTTTTGGGCTGCACATTCTTGCTGAGTTTAGACTTAATAAAGCGTTTCTTATCTAAATTAACCAATATAAAATTTGATAAACATATTGAATGACACCTTCAAATAACCAGCTTTGAGATATAAAGCTAGCTTCTTCTTCTTTAAGTGCCTTCTCCGACCCGAAGGTTGGCAATCATCACCGCTATGCGTACTTTTGAGATAGCCGCTTTAAATAGTTGGTTAGTATTGTAATTGAACCAGTCCCACAAAGTGGCGTCTTTTTCCAACGCTTCTTTTTCCCTGTATTTTTCCTGTATTATAATTTGAAGCAGATGGTATTTCTCTCATCTAGTCACGTGTCCCAGATATTGTAATTTCCGCGTCTTAATGATTCCGCGTTTTTAATTGTCCATGCTTCTGTTCTATACAATAGAACTAAATGTATATAGCATGCCGTTAATATTGTTTTTAATTTTAAGCTTAGATCTTTTCCATATAAAGCTTTTTCATTTTTATAAAAACTGTTCTAGCTTTTGCTATTCTAATTTTTATTTTTACTGAACAATCGTTATCTTGGTTAATGGTTGTGCCCAAATAGTTGTACTTTGTTACCCTATCTATGAGTTCATTGTGTACGTAGATGTTTTTGTTATTTTGTGGTGTTTTTGTAGTTACCATGAATTTGGTCAACTTCGCGTTTAGAGATAGTCCACATTCTTTGCTTACCGCTGTCATTTTGTTGAGTATTTTCTGAAAGTCTGTTGCAATTGCAGCTGTGTCGTCAGCATATCTTATGTTATTTATCGGTATGCCGTCCACTTTTACCCCTATTGTTTCGCCATTTAGTACTTTCTTCATGATTTTTTCTGCATACAAGTTGAATAGTGTTGCTGATAGTACGCATCCCTGTTTGGTATCTTTTTTTATTCCAATCACTTCCAATGTATTGCCGTCTATTTGTATAATTGCTTTTTGATTATAATACAGGTTCGTAATAATTCGAATATCTCTAGTGTCGAGCGTCTTTTCTTTGAGCAGATGGATAAGACGGTCCTGTCGTATTCTATCAAATGCCTTCTTGTAATCGATGAAACATATATATAGGTCTTGATTGACATCTAATCATTGCTGCATCAGGACGTTTAAAGCAAAAAGTGCATCTCGCGCACCGAGACCGTTTTGGAACCCGAATTGTGATTCGCTTATTTCTTGTTCTAGTTTACCGTGTATTCTGTATTGTATTACCTTCAAGAATGTCTTTAATGTGTGGCTCATAAAGCGTGGTCCGCACATAGCTTTGCGTTCGTCTTTTTGGGAAGCGTTGTAAAGGTTGATGTTGGCCATTTATTTGGTTTATTCCTGTGCAATGGCACGCATTACTTCCTCTTTGGTTATATTAGGTTCATTGCTTTCTTAGTGTTTTTTTGTGATGTTGCCAAGCCTTTTGTCTTTGAAAAATTTTTCAATATATGTTTTTCACAGTAGCAATTTTCCGTGGTCTGTATGACAATTTTACCATCTTCATCTGTCAGAATACTTGGTTGTCTACGTTTTGTGTCCCTGTGAGTTTTTTGATTTTCTTATGTATATTAAATAGGCCACGCTTTACTTGCAATTTTTCTATCTTCTTGCATTTGTGTTTGTACCATTCTTTCTGTGCTTTTCTTTTCTGTGTGCGTATTTGTTTTTGTATCTTCATGTGTTCGTGTACGTTGCTTTTTAAACTTTGGCGTTTGTCCATTAGTTTTAGTATCTTTGAAGTCAGCTATTGGTGTTTTGCTTAACATATTGAATGACACTTTCAAATAACCAGCTTTGAGATATAAAGCTAGCAAAGCAGTATATGTGAAGTGCAGTTGTTACGTATTTTGCAGGTGTTACCATACACATGATAAAATTCATGTCTAGCTTGCTTTGCTCGACTTCAAGCAAAATCGCAAAAGTGACGCAGTTTATTAAAAAAAACTATTAATTATTAATTATAATTACTACAACTGGAGCAATACGTAAAAAAAACTTAAGTTAAACGATCTAAACTTCCAACAAATAAGTAAAAAAAATTGAAGAAAAAATGCGATTAATGACCAAAGCAAAACAGTAACACAGTTTGGTTTTATAAGTTTTTACCCATAAGATACTAAATATGGTTCACTTAGTAAAAGATTGCTCAATAGGCTTTATGAAAAAAGTACGTCAAACTACCATCAGAAACTGTAAAGTGATTGTTCAACAGTTTTTGCTTCTCATCTTAAAAAAAAAATCGACCAGTTACAGACTTGACAACATTTTTTGGCTATTAAGTTCTAAGAAAGATTTGATTAAAAATTTTCCTCTCACAATTTTTTTCTAGAAAGAATTAAGATAGTGTAAAAAGCCCCTGCCTAGAATACCCAAGGTCTTAATCGTTGTCAAATCTGCATTTCTTGTAAACTCCTTCAATGCTCATTTGGCTGTCGTATCAAAATGTTATTAAAAAATAAACCAAGACCCACAAGAAACGTGGCATATTTGACTTTTTAGCGAAACGATTAAATAATGTGAGATAGTAATTTAAGTAATAGATTCACCATTTTGAACATAAAAGCAAACAATTCGCAACAAGACTGGAAATGCTAAGCATTACATTTATGCTACAACTGATAGCAAAAGACTGACTTGTACCTGGTAAGTACAAGCTTTAACTAATCCGATAATTAGTGTGTCCGCGTAACGAGTCAAAAATATTTTTTTAATCAGTTTATTTATTACTTATATTAACATCCGTTGACTGCAGTTTATATTTCATACAAAATCTTGCGTTAAGCCTTGAATGATGCTATTCCCCTTTCTCCACTTTGTTTTTAAAATGTTCTCTTGCAACCGGACAAGCTTAAACTTGCTAGACAGCACTTTACTGTACCAACTTACTTGAATCAAAACTGCAAAAAAAGCACAATAAATTTTTGTCGTCCTTTTCATGTATTTTAAATTAACAGTTTTATCAATAACATTCACATAACAAACCTGCGTTCTGAGCCTATTATACATGCAGATTAGCAAGCCCGCCAAACATTTTCCTGCAAATTACTTTATTCATATGGTCGGATGGTTACAAATTCAAAATTAAGTTCAAAACTAAAAAAAACTAAACTTACACTAAAACGTTTTTTTATTAATTATAGTAAACTCAACAAAACTTATTTTTTGCAGACGTTTAAAAATCTGTCTATTGCGTAAATGTCTTTTTGATAAATACTAACTCCGCTTAGGAATTCTGGATTATAGCACACGCTATAAATACTTCATACTACAATGTGTCCCTTATTACAGTTATTGATACGGAAAAGTATGCAATCAATGAATCTATAAGGCAAATAACAACCAACTTGCTTAAATTTCTTGTACATTAAAAAAATAATTTTGATGTTGCACAAACTGAAAAACGCAATAACTCAATTAGGTTCAAAGAATAGTATCCTTTACTCTTACCGCGGTTAGCCTCAAATATTTTAGTCATAAAAAGAAAAGTGTATATATTTATTGTAGGCGTAAAAGTAAAGTAAATGTAGAGTGTACAACTTACAACGTATTGTCTATTTTGCACTTGTATAAATTGCTGACTTGCTAAAAACTTTTGCAAACAACGTTCATACTAGTGGAAAATAGGTATCAATACTTGCTAGTTGTTTAATATACTATTATAGACTAGGTTTTTACAGTACTTAAATTTTGTACTTCAAGCAACGTTTTGGCAAGTATAATTTAGTTTAGTTAATAGACTTTATTAAGTTTATCAGCACCTTAAATGTTAATTTATATTCAATTTATACCGCAACTGAACCAATTCTTAAATTTGTTTGAGGACACACTATCAGTGCCGTAAGTTTAGGAAGTTTTATGCGCCCTAACCAAGTTGCGTCCGGTGCGGGTGCACCGACGGCACCTAGTTTTTAGAATATTTAGAATTCCATAAAGCTATAACGTCTTACAGAAAGTAATTAATAACTAAACCTAGTTATTTAAATTTAATAAATAATACATTTTATGTAAATTGTCTTTTCATTCAGTGTAAGGCTCATACATTAGTGTTTTAGAGTATGCACCCATCATCAGTGTGCCTAGCATCTAACTAGTCAAAAAACAATATGATAAGTCTATGCTCTGAAACACTAGTGTCCGTGTCTCACATTGGGTGGAGAGGCAATTTACATAAAATACATAAAATAAATCATTTATTAAGTTTAAATGATAAATTTGTTTCGGTCATCTGATTCAAATAAAAAGTGCCAAAATGTTACCGCCTTTCTTACATACTCACGCAGTTCAATGTTTTTCCTAAAAATGTTATTAATCCAAAAAATAATTTTTAAAATATTAGAATTCAAATCAAATTGACCATTTTCTTGAAAATTCTATGAAGACAGAATAATAAGTAAAAAAATTAAAAGCATGTGCGGCATCGTTAAGACTAAGTTGCGGATAAATCATAAAAATACCTAAGTGTCTTGTCTGCACTACGCACAATTTTTATGCCTAAATGTTAAATCGTTTAAACCAACATACAGTTGCATCATTTTATCTCTATGCTAAAAAGAAACCTTATTAATTTTTTGAATTTTTCAAACAATTTTAGTTAAAACCCATAGAAAATACATCAAACTAGATGAAAAAACTAAATTTACTGGTTTGAACATAGCTACATATAAAACTATTTGTTCCTACCATTTTCCAAACACTACTTTTGTTCAAAAACTACAAAGTAATACTTACAGATTCTGTTTTTTTGCAACTTTTGCTAGAGTTGCTCAGCAAGTTTTGTTGAAAAGATGTAAGTGCTTTCTAATATACCTACTCTAAATGATGAGCTGCTTTTCATTAGATGTGCTATTGTAGCACAAATATTCTACTTTTTTCACCAAAAATGCAAACAACTTTTGGTAAAATTGCAATAGAGACAGTTTTTTTAGCAGTTTTTACACCATTTTAATATGACATCGTTAAAAAAAAGTGCTCAGCAATCCAGCACATTAAAATGCCCATCTATTTAGTGCAACAAAGATGGTCAAGTGAATATAAACTTATTTTTGAAAAATTATTAGCAACCTCAAAACTCGTTAAGGTTTCTTCAATACGTGGCAAACATGCAGTTTTATTTGCTTAGTTTAATTTTTTCAAGTTTATTCGGGTGATCTTTTTTTTTTGTAACAACTCCATTTGTTTGTGATAGAAATTATGATTCCGGTTTGCTAGATACTTTCTATTTTTTTAAATAACTGGGTCATAGATGTACCTTAGAACACATACTGAATTATAGTATCAAATGTTGTTAGCTCTATTAGAACTGTTCTTGTAGTAGTTGTTTTCTGCGTTAGCTAACATGAATGTAGCAACGTGCACAGATTAAGCTGACCTTGTTTTCTATCAGCCAATATTGACAGCGTATCGAGCAGTTTCACGGTTTGCATTTGGTCAACAAATTTGATGTAAATGACGGCTTTGCCAGTTACTTTTAGTTGTGCAATCCATTTATTACTAATTTTAACTTTAACCCAATCCAACATGCATACATCTAAGGAAGATTCACTAAATAAGCCCTACATTTTGTAATGGACGGAATCAAATAATCATCGATAGACAAAATGTTTATCTTAGGTATTTAAAGATATTAAAAGCGCTTACATTAAAACCAGCTTAAAAAAAATAGAAACTGCTTTGGCAACAGTTAGTAGATGGATACAACAACAATTTGACAGTAAGTCGTTGTTAAAAGTTGTCCCCAGAAAGGAGTATTATTTCCACTATTGTAAAATAGTAGTTGACAGCCTTATATAAAGCTACTCAATAATTATGGTTTTTATGCATGCGATAAAATCAAGAGCATGCTCTGCAATTTAATGCAAAAGGCCATATTTGACATATGCTCACAGGGCATTAATGTGAAAACCAAAAGTTATACAAAAAACGTCCCAAAAAACTAAATTAGTTGCAACAAAAGACATGCCTAAGTATAAGAGGTGGCATGCGGACAACTGCAGCTGGTCAGCTATAGATGCAATGTTGTGTCTGCTGGCACTTGACATAACGGCAATAACAGCTTTGCGACTGAATGTAATTGGACTTTGGCACTTTGCAGAAAGGGCTGGCAAACACTGTGCCTTTTTGAAGAGGCTGTTAAAAAAAAACATTTCTGTTGCGAGCGCAAACAGATAACATGTTTTTTTTTGTGTTTCAAAAACCCCACTACGTATGCACACATAAACAAAAAAAGCAAGATGGTCAATAATTTGATTGTAATCTACACTGATGGCTCAATAAAAATTTTAGAGCGGAAATTTTTGCAAGACCTGGACATCAAAATATCTTTACTACTAGGAACGTACACAACTATTTTGTAAGCAGAAGTAGATGAAAATGGTCAAATGTCTAAACTCTAACGGATAGTAGAACGGCCCTAATTGCTATAATCAAGCTTAAAATTACATCAAAGTTAATTATTGAATGTCACCGTGCCCTTAGCAGCCTGTAAACAACATCGAACTGCTCTTGGTAAAATAACACTCCAACATAGTATGTAATATTAAGCTTTACCACTCAAAAGCTTCAATAACCTACTAAAAATGAACACAACACAACGCACTGAAAAGGCGTTGAGATGACACTCCAAGCTGCAGACAGTCAAAGAAAGCAATGGCTGCTCTAAACGCTAAGATAGTTGATTACTATTTGCAACTGTTAAGAAAAAAACTTGCAAATTATGACAAGAATCTTGACAAAATACTGCCAACTAAAATAGTACAACGTGTAGAAAATGTAAACTGGATACATGTCCGGCCTTCTTATACAATAAAAAATAACATGTTTTGTCTAAGATCTGCTGCGGAGCAGATTTTTACAACCAATACCATATGCGTTTTCATGACCAGCAAGTTTGGCTTTAATGCTTTTTCTCCTTTCTATGTTCCGCTTAGTTTTTAAGATTTGGTTGAAAAAAGTGTGGTATTCCAAAATTCGTGTAATTATTAGGTTCTTGGTTCTATGCTAGAGCCTTAGTTATAGTATTTTGTTGTAGTGGGGCCACATTGGTTAATATAAAGTAGCTTGTTTTTGTAGAAAAGTTTTGTCAGGCTCTCTAGATAATGCGTCATCATCATAATATTGGCGAGTTGCGTCACTAAAATGAGATCTGCATATTTTTGTATTGCAATAGCTAAGTACCATGGTAAATTGTTTTTCGTACTTCTTACCATTAGTATATTGCAAATGGCCTTTTCAATTTGTTAAAGAAGTCTTCTAGGTTCTCACAGTATCCTTCATTGACTTTTTTTTAAAATAGTCATCTGTTTTATTTTAGCGCTTGTGCAGTTGCATTCATAGCATCCCTCATAACTTGTTGATGCGCACTACCTACTTATAGTGCAAAGGTGGTAGACTGATACAGAGTTAGTTTTTAAAAATCCGGGCTTATCAAGTAATGAGGCTTCATAGTAATTGAAGACAACGGAAAAAATGTATAAAATTCAACAGAACGATGCTTAGATAATACCATGACGTTGAAATATTAGGTAAGTTCTGATTTTGTCTATATATGTAATCATTTCAAATTTTTTTAAATACTCTTTATTTACACCATTTTTGCAGTAGATACAAGTTCAGAAATTACAATTACTTTTAGACAAAATTGTTATTAAAGTTTTATAAAAAATTTAGATTAATTAATAAAGGTTTTTCTTGTAAAATTAATATCTTATTCTAAATAAGAATCAATTATGAATTTATATTTGTTGCACTTTATCATCTTCGGATATTCCACTTTGCAAGTTATATTTAATCAAAATTATATTCTAAAACAATATTTATAGTCGGTTTCCAAACACCAATTTATTAGAGTCAGCTCATTATATTATAATAAGCAATACATATACAAATTAATTAATATTAATAATTTATTATTTCGTTGCGGCTTGAGAGGACTGCTTGATTAATCTACGAATGAATATTTATGTTGTGTAGACCAAAGAGTTTGACCGCACTTTTACAAGTGCCTAGACGAGACCTTTTGATTGCGTATAACATTGATTATATTGTCATTTAAATATTAAAGCTTCTGTATGGTATAATGATCAATCATGCATGCGGAGCTAAGTTTTATTCTCAGATATTGGATACGCAATTAGGAAAACCAAAATGCTTGTCGAACATACAGGTTATGTTAATATAATTTTTTATACAATACTGGTGGAATAGTATTAATATTTCAATCAGCGTATATCATCATTTATTATCATGTAATCATGCACAATAAATCATAAATCAGGCGGTTAAACGAACCATGCAATGTAATTAATTAATATTACAAAAAGCTCAAGTATTTGCTTGTTTATTTAATGTAATGCGGAAATGAGTAATATAACAATATTAAAGTTCTTTTGATATAAAATTAATTGATTTTTTTAAACCTAATCCCGGTACAAGTGAATGCTTATCTATACGTGTTCACCATTTATTTTCATTGGAATATAAATAATACTTCGATACATATCCAAGTATGTTTCTAGCCGGGAGCCGATAGCGAAACACCTGGACAGTTCGATTCCAGGACCCCCCAGGAGTCCACGCTCCTGCTGAAACCCCTCGGTCACCTATTAGTACCACCACATCGATAAAATCTCAGACGCATCCTCGTTACTTAATCATTAATGAATGATTTCTTTTTTTCAGCCATTTTCTCATTCCGATCAATTGATGGAACAATATAATTAATCAATACCCAGCAACGGTATATTAAAGATCCTCAATATCGATATATTTAACGCACAAAATATTATAAATGATACACATGGTGCGGTTCAAATTAAAGTTTTCGAGCGATATCATTTCGAATAACAATGACTGCTTAACGAGTAGTTCTACGCTCATTTATTCTTTATATGGATCGCCTCGGAATGTTACAAATTTGATATTTAAATTTCGAAAAGATTAATTGTAATGCCCGCTTTAAAATCGATTAATTTGCATCATTTTTCAATTATGAATTATAATATAACAGGTGATGATGAATAATTCTGATTGGATTAGTTTATATCTTTCCTGTACTATTAAAGATATTTATTTATTAATAATGTATAAAGATTATACAAACATAAAATCCAACTGTTTAATACCAGACTGTAATAAATAGAGTGTGTTGGAATACATTAGGGCAAATGATGTCAAAGTTCTTTAGGCACCCCGCTAGTCTGTTATTTCGTGCTGGATGGAGGTTGAACTAACATCATACATCATTCAAATCAACATGTATTATTACATTGTGTTTTCTTCGGGGTGTTGGATATTTTCATCACTCTTACAACATAAATTTAAATATGTCAACAAGGTGGAAAAGGACGAATGTATGAATAAGAACGTTGTCGTCAATTTGATACGTTTTTTTAATCAATGGAATATTTTTCAAACATGATAAATATTTTTAGAACATATGCACGTAGAAAATATTAAATTAATCATATAAAAACTTTACTGCGCCAAATTTTGAGACTAGATATTTGTTGCATAAGTGTTTTCCATTAATTCAGCTAATACAATTATACCAAATATATCAAATTAAAATTGGTTTCTTAATTCTAATTATTTTAGTAGTATAATTACAATATTTTCTAAGAACCGTCTGACACAAGACTCATTTTAGAGCAAATGTATAACCAATTATTTAAAAATAAAATTTTACAATCCAGTATTCTTATCGTAAAATGTTCTAAATTTAAATTTTTTGTTTGTTTTCTTAATTACTTTTTAATAAGTGACAATTGCAAAAAATATTAATCTTTATTTTTGATTTGTTCAGCAGGTTATTATATTACAAATTGTAAGAAGCTGCAATCACGTGCAGTGATCATTTTAATCTTATTATAACATAATTAATTTTATTTAGTTTAGTTTTGTTTAGACAATCATATAGTAAAGAGACTTAGAACTCCGACCTATACAAACAAACTTTTTTTAAAAGTTATATTAGTCGTTAATGAAATAAACTGTCAAGAAGATTACAAAAAGGCATTCATTGCTATTAGTTAGTGCCTTTTGAGTTTTTACTCTTAATTGTAAAAGTAATAATAAAAAGCCTCACAGAACGAGTATCGTCCACCGGAGCCTTTCAACAACCGAGCCAAGCACCCAAAAGGAAGTTTTCCAAACATCAAACAGCCAACTTCTAGCAACAAATCAGCAGATGCAAAATCGACGGAAACAAGAATTGTCTTAAGACTCGCACCTGCTTCAATTAATTTAGATTATATAAATAATACAGATCAAGTAATACCCAATATAAACAATTTAAAAAATCTTTAAAAAAATTTAAACTTTAAAATAGCACAACAACTACAACAAATTCAAGAATATTTCCAAAATTCCATACATCTTTTTAAATGAGATACCATTGAAGGAAATCCATCAGAATTGTCTGAATATGTACGAGCTGTTAAAGACATGTTAACACAAGGTAAATTAATGATCCTAGTGCATATGTTAACAGATTATTACTTTCTGATGTTTGCAATCGCCTAAAAAGCGCTGCTTTAGAAGTTGTTGGCAAAATACAAAAGAAAGTTTAACTGAATAATTAGAGGTGTAGAATCTATATTACCTATAAAAAATTCAAAAATTGCTCTTAACAATGAAGACAATGCTAAAAAAAATAAAACAGAGAAAGCTAAAAAACTGATATTAATTGCATTTACTAGAGGATTAGTAGACCCATTAAGTTTTTTTAATCAAAAACCAAGGCCCAGAATTATTAAAAACTACACTAACCTATGTCAAAAATAATCTTGAAATACTTAATATATTTTCAAAATTTAAACAACACCTGCACAACAATATAAACACAATTTGAATCAAACTAAACCCAAATTATATCAAACTTGTCTAAAACTACAACAATCTCAATTGAATACCAATCAATTTCCTAATTATCGATCAAACTCGCAACCAACTCAGTTTTTTTGTTATCAAAACTCATTTGTAAAAC
Source organism: Tachinus rufipes (assembly GCA_963932245.1). Taxonomy (NCBI): domain Eukaryota; kingdom Metazoa; phylum Arthropoda; class Insecta; order Coleoptera; family Staphylinidae; genus Tachinus; species Tachinus rufipes. The sequence goes on from OZ010749.1 coordinate 62,776,751, forward strand.
CGACAGAATGCATTTGCTCCTAAACAGAACTATCAACCCACTTATCAATTTGAACCAATGCAATCAAGTACTATTAATAAACTACCTGGTACACAACTTCAACTCGCAAGAGTTACCTAACGTAGATTTTTACGAAATCCCTGTAGAAGACCACTATGATCCTAGTGTAGGCAAAACCACAAAAATGCCTAAACACCTATGAATACAACAATAATCAAGAAGAATCTGTAGAACTATTTATTGATTATTCTGATCAGCAAACCAATTTGGAAGATGCTGTAAATTTTTATTAACAGCCTTGATCAAATCATTTTCAATCAACGCAAAATCTAACCTACCATATATATTGATACCAAAACCAAACAAAAAACTATTAATTGTAACCGGAAGTTCTTGTACTATATTTTTATTTGAGATTGTAAACACGTATTTATCAAAATCAATTAATACAAACAACCTTTTAAAATTTTCCAAGTTCCAATTCTAAATTTATTTTCTAAAGAATAATAATAATAATAATAATAATACTTTATTCACGGTATATACAAAAACCATTTACATCTACATCATTATATACATAAATAACGATGAATTACAAACAATATTACAATTACACAAAAATATATAAAAGAATATTGAAAAATAAAAGCATGGAAAAAAGTATACATAAATAAAAACAAAATATAAAATTATTCATCAACACATTTTAAATGACACTTAAAACTACATTTTGAAACACAAAATAAATCAATATTATTAGAGAAACCATTAGCAATTCTACACATTCTACCAATTGGATTATTAAATCCATAATTGGTAGAATGTATAGATTCTCTAAATAATGGAGACTGTCTGGTTCGGCGATTATTGTTGGGGACTTGAAATGGAAGAGTTACAAGTAGCTCTTGGCAATCAATCTCAGACATCATTAGTCCACGTAAAAATGATAAATCGGCTCTTTTGCGCCGAATTTTCAGCAGAAGGAACACATTTTAGACCTATTTAATTTTCATACAGAATACGTCGGACTGATATAAACAGATTTATTGGCTATATTGAACACAAACAAATAAAACTAAATAAAAAAAAAAAAACAAAAACGTAATAAATAAAATTTCTTATAAACCAAACCTTCAAAAAATGCGATAAAAACTATAAATATACCACCTAGAGTAGAAACGTTTGTAACTCTACTAACAGTTAGAAAAAATGGTAATACACTTGCTCTTAAATAAAACTTAACAAAATATGTACTAATGCTTTCAGTTATAGTATTACTATATAAAAATTGGTTTAGAACTACTTTAATTAATACTTCAGAAAAACTTAAACTTTGAGTATTTATCAAAATTTAGTTTTAGAAAATTATACTCCCTTAAAGAATGCTATTTAAATTAATAATATTAATTGTTCAGACCCTAACTAAAAACAAAAAAATAAACAAAAACTTAATATTAGACCATCTTAATTATTTCCAAAAAACTAACAATGCTAACAAATTTATGTATCAATACAAATACATTTTATATACCCCAAAAATTTCTTTAACTTCTACTACTTTGACAAAACATTACATTCGGACAAAACGAAAACACTTATATTTACTAAAACTTACAGGTATCCTCATGTCCATAGACAAAAAGTATAACAAAAATTGAAATAAAGTTGCAAAACAACATAGAACCTAGCAAATCACCGTATAACTTTCTAATTTGGGTAATTCCTAAAAAACAAACCGCTTTAGGGAAAAAAATGGGAAATTGTCATAGACTATAGAAAGCTTAATAAGCAAACTATAGACGATAAATTTCTCTTGCCTCAAATAGAAACTGCGTTAGACCAGTAGGGTAAAACTAATTATTTTAGCACTTTAGATCTAACTTTTGGATTTTATCAGATTAAAATTAAAAAATTAAACACAAAAAAAAGCTTTTTTTACTTAAGAAGATCATTTTCAAATTTCCAAAGATCGCCCTTTGGCCTAAAAAATGCTTTGGCATATTTTCAGAGAAGTATTAATGTAGTTTTAAAAGGTTTAACGCCTACCCAATGTCTAGTATACCTAGAAAATATCATTATTTACTCCAGTTCACTAAATTAACTAATTAATTGTTTGAAAATGTTTTCTAAAAATGTTGGGAAAGCAACATAAAAAATTCATTAAACAAATCTGAGTTTTTTCAATAATCAGTTAAATATAGTTAAATCATATTATAATCACTGACGAAGTAAAATCAGACCCATCAAAAATAAAAGCCATAAAAAAATTTCCTCTGCCGAATACAAGAATTAAAATAAAATAATTTTTAAGACTTATTGGCTATTATAGAAAATTAGTTAAATATTTTGATAAAATTTCAAAATGTCTTACTTATTGTCTCAAAAAAGAAAGCAACATTCACAAAGTTTTATAGATTCTTTTGAATATTGCAAAAATCTATTTTATTAAAAAAACGTCATTCTAAACTTACCAGATTGGCTCTTAAATTAGAAGTACAACTTTGATATAAAATATTGAAACTGAAAAACAATCAAACTGGCTGATACCCTTTTTCATATTAAAATTTACCCATTTTCATTTCAAGATAATGTCATTGATGATATCAATAAAATTATACTTAATTTAGATAGAGTAGTATCGAATGACACAGTGATACTGGCAAAAAATATAGAAAATCTGCAAAGAATGGTAAAAAGAACAAATGTCATTAGCTTGCAATACGGGTTGAAAATGAATCTTAAAAAAACCAAATGTATGATAATTTCAAAGGCAGCAACACCTAATGCTAACCTCATCGACAATATCCGCATCAAGAAGGTAACAAAATATAAGCGCCTTAATTGATACCTGGATAACAAGCTACAATGTTTGCACAAAAGAAATCAAATACAAAATTGAACTAACCAAAGCTGCTTTATATTAAAATGAAAAACCTCTTTTGCAATTGTGATCTAAAGAATTCCGAATTAGAATGGTAAAGTGCTATATATTTTCCATATTAATGTACGTCGTGGAAGCATAGACACTAAATCAATAAATTATAAAAACAATTAAATGTAGGAAACTAGTATATCTGGAACATACTATAAGAGGAGCAATGTATGAAACACTGCAATCATAATATACGGAAAGATTGCAGGAAGTAGAAGTGCGGATATCTTGGTTAATAAATCTTAGAGATTTGTTCCGGTGTATTTCAATAAAACTATTTAGAGCAACCGTGTCAAATGTAAAAATTGCTTTGTCTCCAAGTAATAGACGGCAATTAAAAAAAAAGTAACACTAGCAGGTTGTCTAATCGATCAGAAACATTAATGACTTGTTTCTCATTTTCTAACAATGATGACAGTTCATTAGCAGATACAATTCACACCCAACAAAGTTCAACTATTGTTATAGATATAAGCACAAAGCCACTACAATGTTTTAATAAGCAAATTAAATTTATTGAAGCACAGTTAGAAAAATAAAATTCCAAGTTTGACAACCAATACACACTATTTAGTTTTTATTAGTCCCAAAGAAAAAAAGAATAAATTTAACAAATGTCAACTACAGACAAACTGTTATTTTCCAAACAAAATGTTTAAAAAAATAAATTTATATAAATTCAATTAGAAACATAAACACAACAAAATTCCATAGATGTACAAAACAAATTACTTATGTAACTGATCTTAAAAAATGTCAAAACCAAATTACCAACTACCATCTTGGAAAAACTAATATCAGAAACTATCGAACACCATCGACGTAAATATTTTTGGAAAAATGTCTACTGACATATTAAAAAATTTATTGATAATTGTTAAATTGTAAAACCCAAAAATATATTTAAAATCCTTTAAAACAATTACTCTAAATTTTAATTATCATTTTATACAATTCATGAAGACATATTCCAAGTCAATAACAGTAAATATTTAACTTTACTAGACGCTTTTTCAAAGTTAATTTGCCCAAACATATTCATTGCACTCTAGCAACCTAATCAAAATAACAAATACGTTATAAAGTTTTTTTACAATTGCTATACCATTCCTAATGTAATAGTTGCAGATAAAAAATTTAAAACACATCTTTTTATTAATTTCTTGTAACTACACAAAATCCAAAAGTGGCGAGCTGCTAAGCCTAATTTTGGCTCTTGATACATTATATGCTATATAGGTGTTGTTCTCAAGTATGTTAGCCGGCGTATAGTTGTAATATAAACGCGAATCTGCAGTTTGGTTAACTTATAATGCTTACTTGCGCATGTCTGTATAAAGAGCTAGTGGGCGCTAAAACTCTGCAAGCTGAAATTATATGTTGAATATATGTCTCGGTCGCAAAAATAGGACTTGCATTATAGTGCAAGATCTATAATCCATGCCAAAAATTTATCAAGGTTACAGGGTTAAAGCAAATAAAGGTAAATTACTCTGCTCATTGTAGTTCAAAATAGAAAAAAGTAAACAAGATGTTTTAAAACTTGACAGAAAACGCAAACAAGTGAATTGGTTAAACAGTGTAGAGAAAAATATAGTTTTAGAGTTTGGTAACCTGCATAGAAAGTACATATTGTGATATTTCAAAACAAGAATATAAAAACGAGAATAAACAATTAAAGTGAGATTAGAGTTACAGTAAATATTTGAAAGAGAAATATAAACTTTAATTAAAATTTTATTACAAACAAAACTAATCTCCGTATTACAGTGACAATAATTATATCTTGAATTATATAAAGGGTTTTCCAATAAAAAGTTTCATTTTGAATAGCAGGCTATTTGAGCAACTATCAATTTTGAAGCTGTTATCTTTTGACGTATGACAAGTAAAAACTACGCCATTATTAAAAATGGAACAATACACGCTTCAACAACGCATTAAAATTATTAAAATTTACTACAAAAATGGTGAAAATTTTTCATAGTTTGCAAAACTAAAGCACATTTTGGTCGTCGTAAAGCACTTTTTCGGCCGGCAATAGTAAGCCTGGTGGAAAAATTTGAGCTGTTGGAACAAGCTTGTGATGTGAAGAATCATAATGATCACATGAGAATATTGCTGATGTATCCCGTAGTGTTGAAAAAACCCAAGCTTGTCGATTCCTTGTCGATCTTTGCAATAAGACATTCCATAAACGACATTACACCGTATTTTGCATAACGACTTAAGTCTTAAGGCTTTTAAAGTTCAGTTAACACAAGAACTCAAGCCGATCAATCACCATAAATGTCGTATCTTTGCTGATTGGGTCTTTCAAATGCATCAAAATAATCCGGAATTTTATCAAAAAATTATCTTCAGTGATAAGGCCCATTTTCACCTCGGAGGCTACTTTAATAAACAGAATTGTTGCATTTGGGGCTCAGAAAATCTAAGAATGACTGTTGTTTTTGCATCTTCAACGTGTCACAGTTTGCTGCGGTTTTTGGGCTGGCGGTGTGATTGGACCCTACTTTTCTGAAAATGAAGCTGGTGCAATTGTTACGGTAAATGGATGGCTATGATTAATAATTTTTTTATGGACGGAATTGGAAGATATTGATGTAGACGACGTTTATTTTCAGCAAAACGGCGCTACGTGCCACACAAGCAACAAAACAATTGCAATTTTGCAAGAAAAGTTTCCTGACCGTGTTGTTCCTCAAAGAAGTGATCACAATTGGCCACCTTTAGACTTTTTTCTTTGGGGCCACGTGAAAGATAAGGTCTATACCAATGCTCCACAATCGATTCATGACCTTAAAGATAGAATTTGTGAAGTTATCGAGGACATACTGCAGCAAATGCGAATTGGTCATGGAAAATTTCATTAAAAGAATGTGGTACTGCAACCGTAACCGTGGCGGCCATTTGATGATATCGTTTTCAAATGTTAATGGCATACCTTCGTCTTTACAATGAAATAAACATTTATTGATTTCTCTTAAAAAATACCCGTTTTTTTTTAATATCAAAATGAAACCTTTTATTGAAAAACCCTATATAACTAATATTTAAAGACCGTAGAATTAAACTAATCAACAATATGTGACGCACTATTAATAATAAATTTAGCCAAGTTAATTAAAATAGGGTTGTATTTATGTTTTATATCCAATAACGCTCCATGCCTCGTGTTAAATAAATTTTGATCAATACGTATAGATAGAATTACCACAAAAAAAAATAACAAAAAGGCTATGTACCAAAAAATGAGATGTTTATGTCTATTATGTCTATTATGTCTATTATGTACGTCGTATCTGACGTCCTATCTATGAATGTAATGGATAGGCGGTCACAATTCATGGCTATGTCTGTTATAATGCTGAGGTTTTAATATATTTTTTTTAATTGCTTCTACCAAAACCATCACTTTCGGTCTTAATATTCAGACCAAAACAACTATTTAGAGACCCTTGGGCTTCTAAACAATTGCTGTATTTTGATTGGTTTTGATTGCTTTGCTCCTTCGTGTTGCTAAAAGTGGCGAGCTTCTAAAGCCTATTTTTGGCTTCTGATACACTATATACTAAAGGGTAGGTTATGCAACGTTTAGTATTTAAACTACCGTTTATTTTGTTTTTCAAAAGTACAATAACATTTATAAGTTGACAGAAATTTAGTTTTTTGTTCGACATTTACAAAATGTTAACTTACTTCCAAAGTGGTGAGTCTTCTACTCAAACGGTAAGAAATTTACAAATCAAATTTGATAGAAAAGAAGTGCCTTTCACGCAGTTTGTGAACCAATTGGTAAAGCAAGTTCGCAAAACTGGATTGCTACTGGATAAAACAACAAGTTCACGTTCTTGTTAAGTACGCTCAGTAAAAAAAAATTAATACTGTTGCTCAAAATGTGCGTGAACATGCATCAACACCAACTTCTCATCGTTCTCAGAAAATGAAACTTTTTTGCACTTTTTTAAGGAGAATTTTGCATAAAAACCTCGGTTTAAATGCCTACAAAGTTGCGTTTTCAGTTCGCCCAATGAGCTAAAGATTGTTTAGCCAAAGATGAAAATTTTTATCAAAAAAACGGGTTTTCCGATCAAGCTTATTTTTATCTCGAAGACTATGTCAATAAGCAAAATTGTCGCATTTGGGAATCAAAGAATCCACACATGACTATTGAACGGTCTATGCATCCACAACGAGTAACCGTTTGGTGTGGTTTTTGGTCAGACGGCATTACTGGGCCATTTTTCTTTAAAAATGAGCAAGAAGCCGCCGAAACCGTCAATAGCAAACGTTACTGTGCCATGCTAAACACATTTTTGTTAGTAGTATAATATGGAAGACATTTAGTTTCAACAGCACAGTGCCACTTGGCATACAGCTAACGTAACCAATTGTGATACAGTTTACATCACTCTGAAAAAGAAGTATGAACATGAAAGATTGCTGGCTACGGCCTACTACAATCAATTACAAAATGCCGTTGTTCTGCAACGTGTAAACGCAAAGAACTTTTCAATAAAAATGTAAAGGCGCTTAAAGCTTCAGGTTTTTCCACAAATGCGTGGGATTTTTTACTATTTAATTTGCTTTTACAGAAATTGGATACAAAAATTAGTACAGACTTTAAGTTAGAACATAGTAAAATTAAAATGCCAAGTTTTCAATAATTAATAATGACATTTTCAAGACCACAACCAACAATCGCGTCATCTGTTTTGCAATCTTATAAACGTCCTAATCAAGCTTCCAGTTTCATAAATACTAATAGCAGCAATACATCACAAAACAATTATACATTAAATTGCCGTTTATATTACCCTCCATCTATTTCTTTGTAAAAATTGTTCAATGCACAATACATTGCACTGTGGATCACTGTCAAGATGTCTAGTCTGCCAACGCATGCATCATGCGCTTTTACATTTAAATCAAAAAAATTCTAATTTTCAATCGTCTTATCAATCAACTACTACAATAGAATCCAAAAATAATCCAAGTACTGCGCAAACTCAGTCATTAAGTGTTATGTCTTTAGTCGACAGCTACTATGCATGTCAAGAACATTCGACGCAATTGCAAAACAGCTTGCCTTCTTATAGATATTGGTAGTACGGTTCAGAAATAAAGTTATTCTGAACCGTGTCCTAACATATGAGGTTTAAAACGCAACGCCTCATTTTTAATCATACAAGATCTCAATGACATGTCAACGCACTGTAAAAACTGAGTTACGCTCTGTAAGATAAAACCAACGCATATGCTGTTACCAATTTTTAATTTTGAAACTATCATTGTACCTAAGATCAGTAAACCACAAATTAAACTGGATCTTGAAAATTGGCCTCATATCCACAATTTAAAGTTGGCTGATCCTGTGTGTAACACGCCATCGCCAATTGACATTTTGATTGGAGCCGAATTAACACCATATGTACTTATAAGCAATAAAATCTTTGATAAATTTAAAAAGCCAGTCGCAATAGAAACTATGTTTGGATGGGTACTTCAGTGTAAGACTACATTTTTTAGTAACCATAATATGAATACTACTTTGCTTAGTTGCCACGCGTTTATAACTCCTCCTTTAAATCAAACTCTGCAAAAATTTTAGAAATTTGAACAAATCAAACCCCCTAGTTTGCTTCTTAGTCCTGAAGAGTTACAGAGTGAAGCAACTTTCAAGGAAACTTTACAACGCAATAAATCAAGGATATTTATAGTCTCTCTACCTTTTAGGCAAGTTTCACCAACTTAAACAATTCTTTCAACCAAGCCTAACAAAGATTTCTTGTACTAGAAAACAAACTGTTTAAAAACTCCGATCTCAATACAGCATATTTTTATTTCATAAAAGACTTTTTAGATAGAGGTCACATGTTAATGGTGTTAGGTTTAGATATCAAAAATGACAACGCTTATTATATTCTTCACCATTGTGTTCACCGCTCAGATAGAAATACAAAATTACGCGTCGTCTTTGATGCAACCGCTAAAGCCTTTTCGGGAATCTTTTTAAACAATACCCTTCTTGTAGATCCTAAACTACAAAAGAACATTTTCTCAATTCTACTTAATTTTTTATGCTTTCCTTTATTTGCCATATAAAACAAATGTTTAGACAAATAAACGTTGTTAAAGACTATAGATTATCAAAAGATGACCCAATTAGCGTCAAACACCGTCACGTACGGATTTACTTGTTTGCCATACTTAGATAATCACACAATTTTAGAATTAGCTAAGTTGTATGAAAAGGACAATCCGAACGCCTCATACATACTACATATGTAGATGACGTAGTTTACGGCTCAAATGACATTTCTTCTGCAATTGAACAGCAACAAGAACTTATAAAGTTAACGGAATTGGGGGCTTTCGAACTCAGTAAATAGGCTAATAATTGCCCACAGTTGCTACTAAAGCATGTGAATTTCTTTAAAAAGCAAGATATTGTGAATTTCGATAAAGAAAAACCTCATTTTATTAAAGTTTTAGGTTTACACTGAAATCCGTCAACAGATGCTTTTTTATTCTATGTTGTCTATGTTCTATGTTATATGTTGTTACAAAAAAACTTTACTTTTACAACCCTTTAGATCTCCTTTTGCTTTGCGTTATGTTTGTTAAAATTATTTTTCTCCTCGTTGATTTAGTTGTAAGTATAAAACAGACACTTTTAAAGTTATTGCAATTAACAAAACCTACGCATGGCCCGATAGCCAAACTGTTTTCTCTTGGATCAGTTTGTCGCTTCATAGTAAAAAGGTTTTGTCGTAAATAGACGTTGGTTCACGGGGAATCTTACCATCACAATTAGTAACTCATGCGCTATGGTGGACAAGGCCGAAATGGCTCACGCAACCGTGCAACCTCAACAACAGAAATTCATTACCTCAGTTACTAATGAGGAATCAAGGCTTGTTTTAAATACGATTGTTAAAACACACATCATAGCATCACTTTTAAACAAATTTTGATCATTATTAAAAATTCAAAAAATATTTGCTTTCATATTTTATTTTGCATTATATATAAGGAACTCTATACTCTACTAACGCAAATTTAATCTTTATTAAACTCAAAATATTAAAAAATCAAGTTTGATGTCTTGTTTCTTTCTTGTATCATATCCATGTAAGCTTTGATGACTATTATAGTCGTCTGTGTTTGTTTTCATATATTTTAAACAATTATATATATATATAAACTGCAGGCATCATTAAGACTAAGATTAATGAACGCATATTTGCAATCCGCTCTATAATCTAAAGCAGATAGTATTTGGACTGCTCTACGCTGAAGTTTAAACAGTCGTTGAGTAGCCAAAAAATGACAACAAACTGTAATAGCTAATGAAAGTTTTGACGTGATATATCTATTGTAAACTGCAATACTCACATTTAGCGATGTTATTTTTGCAATATTACGTACGATAAAGATATTCTTATTAACTAAGGAAGCTATGCTGTCAATATGACAATTCCACGTAAGCCCCGGATCCATTTGACCAATATAAAACAAATAATATTGAAGTAAACACGTGGGTTCTAATAAGAGATGAGCAAAAATCATCTTTAAATTATGAAAAATTTTCTCCTAATTTTTTCTTTTCTTTAATATTTAAATTTTCACATTTACAATTTACCTCTTATTTGGACTATTTCGGCGCTTAAGTTGACGATTAAGAACGGGATGTCTCTGTGTTACGGCAAACACCATTACGGTATTCAAATTGACAACCAGGAACGGAGTAACGTAACATAATTTTATGCTATATATTTCTTCCAGTTTTTCTCATCATTTCAATTTCTTGGCTAACATGACAATCTCTATTGTAATTTTTTTCTTTGATTTCTCTAACTTTCCTTTTCTTGTTTTAATTTTTTTATGCATTTTTATAAAATTTATTTTTTTAAATTTTCTTTTAGTACAAGATAAACTGATGTTTTTCTATTTAAACCCATCTTCAGTATTTTGCATGTATTGCTTCTAATTTTTCTTGTTTTTTCCATTCCCATATTTCTGACCCATACAATAACACTACTCTATCAAACACAATATACATAATATAATATTATATATAAACTATACTAAACTATCAAAATAAACACGTTTATTCTTATACAATCAAATTTTCTTTCATTTATTCCCCATACTTGCCAAACTACTTTATTTGCTTTTTGAATCATTTCTATAATGTGCTTGCTCTCGCTGTTATTCATATAATTAACATATCTTAAATATTTGAAAAATTTTACTTTAGCCAATATCATTTCCAGTTCTTTATTTTTTTTTCACCCTTCTACAGAACACCGTTATTTTTGTTTTGTCTATATTAACATAAAGTCTCAATCAAAATCGAACTCAATAGGCAGTCCTGTCTCAGTCCTTTCATTGTCTAAAACCTTTCAATAATTTTTCCGTTAACCCACATTTTGCTTGGTGTCTCCTCATTTTTTTCTTCTTACAAGATGCTTGTTAATTCTTTTTTGTTTTTTTTTCATACACTTCTACAGTTTTTCTCTTTCCGCACTATCAAATGCCACATTAACAACCAGAAATAATGTTGTCCTTTTTTCTGCTATTTTTTACTATGTATTATTAAGTATGAACGTTATCTACGGTACCTCTTCTTTTTCTGAAGCCCTTTTGCATGTCTGAAAATATTTCGTTCATACCAAGTTCTTCATTTAACTTATTTTGCTAATATTATAGCCTAGATTTTGTTTGCCGTATTTGGTAGTACTATTGCCATGTAGTTATTTACTTAATATTTGCTTTCACTTTTATGTATCGGGCATAAAAGACATTCTCTCCATTCTCTTCCGTACCATACCACTAAGTTTTATTCTGTATCCCATCTATACCTGGCGCTCTGGTTGCTGAATATATAAAGAGCGCAGTGTAGGTGTTTCGGTCAAGCGCGTTTTTGGCAACAATAATATCTCGGTTTCTTTAAAGAAACCCGCTACTTTTTGTATCTGGTGAGTAGATTTGGTAATAAATTGATGTTGCCAAGCATGTAATTCACTTTGAAATAAAATTCTGCGAGTAGGAGTGATTACCCCGTAAACTTTACCTTAACGTCGGTTAAATTCTGTAATCAAATCAACTATCTATCTGTGCTTAAGATAAATGCTGTATCCTCTAACCCTGCAAGTTGTCCAACACTCCAATTTATCAAATGTTGTCGGGTATAGCACGGAGCAAAATTACCGTGCTTTCATGATGGTATATAAAAGTTGCCACATCGGTGTTGCAGGCGTCTAATGATAGTAAAAAAAAAAACAGATTTTGGTTTTGCTAACATCTGTCTTAATTGATTCAAATGTTTTGTTCTCAATTTCTGAGTAGACAAAGTGTTTTTGAACATTGTAGTTTCATCAATGATGAAAGAACACAATTTGAGAGCAAGTACACAACCCCCGATGCTTCTCAACTGCCTTTTTTAATTTAATTCATTTTTAAAGACCCTGTTTATAAAAAGTTAATTTTCCTCAAAATATAAAAAAAAAAGTTTAGTCAATTGATGTTATAATTTTAGATGTCTTGTTTCATCCAACATTTGACTCATATTATAATAGAAAATATCCTTTTCATTTTGGTAGAAAATACAGTACCATCGCCAATAGTATTTAATATAAATTAATTAAAAATATATTTTCTTAAAAATGGTTGTTAAATGTGTAATGTATTTTATATCAAAGAGTAAAACAAACAAAAAAATTATGTAAACATTAGGTTACTGTACTAAGTAGATAGCAATTAATGTAGAATATTTTAATTCAGAAATAACGCATTTCAAATTCCAGAATGCATGTGCACTTTTGGTACTATTTTGTATACGGAAATTTATATTTTACACAGCAGAAAGTAACACACTATTGTTTGAAAATACAACACCATAAGGTACTATCATTAAAATATTTTCGTATCTGTTAACGCAAAAGGGTTTCGATAATCCGCCACATTTGCAGATTACATCCTACAGAACTAAAACCATAACTTACAACCTCATATATTACGCACGATTCGTATTGTCTTCCCTTTTGGTGATAGAAAATATATTGCTGCAAAACAAGTATTTAATTGTTTTCTATATTTCAACAAATAACATAAAAAAAATATGTTTGCGGGTCGAAATCAAAACAATTTAAAGAATGTTGCAACGGTGGTTACCTAATTAAAACCTGTTAGTTAAATTTAATACATCTTAAAAACAGTATTCTTTTAAGGCAATGAAAATGTTAAATAATAGTCCGCTGTAAATAAATTTTACATACAATATTTTAGTAGGTATTACCTTACAAGAAATCCGGTAAAAATTTAGAGGCCATAACTTAGTAATAAAAAGCCACCGAGTTAACTACTGGTCCTGGCTTTGTAAAGTTAATTAATAATGCGATCTTGATAGCGAAGTGTTCAACATTACTTAGTGTGAAGACCGCACGGTGCTGGACCGATTATTGCATTGTAATGATGCCGTGGGCGACTCTTCTTTATTACCGACTCTTCTTTTTTTTTAATAAATCTTTTATTTTTATTATTATCTGTGTCATATATCGATCTAAAAAATATATTTATCTTGAGTTCGATGATCGAAGCATACCAATTTTTATTGCTTATTTTATTCGCAGTAAAACAACCATTACACATCCAATCACGTAAATGTACACATATATTATGACCAACAACCCAAATTTCATCGTTTTATGACTTGATTTAACTGACTTTTTGCATCGATTCTTATGCTAATTTGTGTTGGGAAATATTTTATTGAAAGAAGTTTAATTTTATCTAAATGAAATAAACTTTGTAGTAAAATGTTAAATAAAAGGAGTGGAAATATGTGCTGCATTATTTCGCACACAAAGAAGACAACATTTTGTATAAAAATTTCCGTGCGGGTACAAAATAAAACATGAGGTAAAATGTACTCGCATTCATAAAATTGTTTGAAACAAATTCTTACTTTATTCTGTAAAAATAATAAACATCAAAGTAAGATTTAAGATTTCATTTTATATTAATCTATTTATTCATAAACATAATATTTATGGGCTTTATATAATTCACGTAAAATGATTATAAATTGTTTCGAATCGGTGTACAAAATAAAACAATTATTACTTGTAATAAATGGTGAATCAAATATTGAGTAATATTCAAATAACCAAATAATAGTAATGCGTATTTAAATAATCAAATATTGAGTACGCGTATTCAAATATGACTATGAATTTTATTTTAAATGGTAGTTTCTTTCCTAAATTAAATAAATAATAATATTTTATTTTCTTAACTTTTAGCCAACTTGAATTCTCAATTCGATAAAACCCAAACATAATATAATACAAATTGGTAAATGAAGGAACTTGTAAACAAGAAGCAAAGAGACGGGCAAGAGAGAATATAATAGAAACATGGCAGAGCCTATGGAAAGAAGGAGAAAGGGGAGACAAACGAAGTAATACCAGAAATAAAAACAAATGGGTAGAGAATAATCCAGCGACGTATTACTATACAACAAAACTACTCACCTTTGGTAAGTATTTACAAAAAATAAATAAGATGAAAAAAGAAAATAAGATGCAAATTTTGTCAAAAATACACTCAGGACAAAGCAGAATATACGCTAGTAGAGTGCAGAGCGTAGGAGGAAGATAAAAAAAAGTTAAAAAAGGTATTGGAAAACAAAATCAACAAACCCACAATTATTAATATACATAAACTATGCAACGACAGTACTGAAAATAAAGATAAGCTTTAAAATTTAGATAAACCAAAATGATAAAAAACCCACAGATCAAAAGCCACAGAAGACAAAATAAGGAGAAGCGAGAAGCTAAATGAAAGCAAAAAAACAAAGAAGTCTATGACAATTATGTCTACCAAGGAATGGACGGTGAAAGGATAAAGATAAAGAAAAGAAAAAAAACTGCTCAAGGAAAACAAACTGAATGAATTGACTAAGAAATTTCCATACGACAGATACGCCATCTTGAGGTTGACAGACAATGCAACTTTCAAAATAGTCAGAGTATATCTGGCAACCAAGAGACACGAAGAATTAAATCCAAACTACGTCTCAAATTAATTATTTTTGAAGATTTATGTCTGACCAAATTTTTCCCTGCTTCTATTCTATTATTATATTTTTTTTTTTTTCTAAAATATGGTTTGCTACAGTTTTTCTATTAACCGCAGTACCTATCTCAAGTATTTTGCCTGACTAGCTTCTAGTTTATTCTGTTTTTTACCTACAAATTTCCTTGATTAATCTTTGTAACGTTTTGGACAGACAAACTTGGGACAGGCGTAAACTATTTAAAGCCTAATGATGGTTTTGTATAACCAGAATTGCCTGTCCAGCAAAAGTCAGTGGTAAAGTAGACGTCTTAAGTATTTTCATTGATTACCCATGTAATGAAAGTGTTGTTAAGGTTAAGTGTGCCGGTAAGGCAACAAGAAGTTTAGCGCCGAAAAATAAATATAATTACTTTTTTGGGGTTTTACTTTGGTTTTTCATTTTAGGAGCCAGTTTTCTAAGATGTCAAGAGAAGTGCAATAATTTGGGCAAAAACTGAGCTAACAAAATGGACTATTTTATTTTGCTTTTCTAAGTGATTCTTTAGTTTCAGAAGGATTGCTTTTTAACAATTTTTTCTAGTGTATTGAGCAAGCTTATTGAGCGGTAGTTTTAAGGACCACGCAATTTTTTTTCTGATTTAGGCTGCATTATAACGTATGCAAATTTTCACAATAAAAAAAATATTAGAAAACCTAAAAATACTATTGACTATATTAGTCAGGGTCAAAACAACTTAATTTAAAATTATGGATAATATTAACTACTTCCATTAGCTTACAACGTATAAGGGTGGCGTTTAGTGCTAAGACTATTAAACTTTACGATAAACGCAATAGACGTGGTCTAAGTCCAAGTACCTTCGCTTGAGTATTGCAATCCATTAAGATTGTAGATAGCTGGTATAGGCGTTCTTATATTCTCTAAAGTTTTGAAAATGTTTTGCTAAAAGATTAGTTTTTGTTGATTTTTTGAATACAATAACATTTTTTTAAACTGTCATGTTGACAAATAATTTACTCCGCAAAAATTACAAGTTAATAGAGTGTGTATAAAAAATAAAATAAGAAAAGACAAAATTTTGATTAACATAGAACATAGAAACACTACTATGCTGCAGGTTCTGCAAGATTTTTGAAAATAAGTGAATAAATTATAATGTAAAATTAAGGTTAAGTGGAAGAGAAGCAATTTTGCTGAACTTCGCCATTTTCACATTGTTATTGTATATAATGTATATGAAATAAAAACTTACTAATACTAATACTAATACTAAATCTAACTAGTTTTTTGTTTCTAATTTTTTGGCAAACACGGTTCTAGAGGTGGTTAAATTAGCGCCTGTCGTTTGAGGCTTTCGACTTTGATCATCTAAACCAAGCTATGTATTTGTCACAAGTTATTTTTTTTTAATTGTTTAAAGATTCCAAGCAGAGTAGAAGGTACTAGCATTGACGAGCATTGCCTATGATGTGGTCTGTCAGTATATGTGGTATTTAATGAAACTGATTTAAACTTGGCCAGTCATAATCTTTTTAAAGTATTGTCAATTGATACAGCAAAAGCAGAAAATACCAGAAGAAGAATGTAGTAAAGTTCAAGTTTACAGGAAACCCAACAGTAGTCTGAGCTTAGTTTGCTTAATTAATACTGATTATTCAATACAGTTAATTGTGTTTGTGATGACTATGTCTAACACATCGGAATAATGAGTTTGGTTGCTGTAGTATTCAGGTTCACTTGAGCTATAAAGTTGTAGGCCAGAAGGAAAAGCGCGTTCAAATAATTTTTTTTTTAATTTATGATGCGGCCAGTACCTGTGTTAAAAGTTGCTAGTTATAATAGTTAAGATGTTTTCTAAAATTAAAAAAAACAAGGCATTAGGAATCAAAGCTTTGTTTGGCTCCGACGTTTGCAGAAATAGTTTTAAATTGGCCATGGCCTCGTAAATTTATGACTATTGCGGTCACCTCAAGTAAATAGGGGTTTAATTACACTGAATAATTTTAATTACCCTAAATATTTGTATCATTAATTCTTTTGCCTGTAAAGCAAGATTTTTTTAAATATTTTTTCTGTCGATTCCATCAAATATCCAATAAACTATTGCGGAGTTTGCTTATTGAGTGCAACCATAAAATAAGTAACTTAACTGCTATCATGTAAAATAGCAAAAACAAGAAAGAATGAACAAAAAACAATAAGAATTTTTACAGAATAGATCCAGCATTTACATAGTATTCACTTTACGCCAACTAGCATGCTAAGGAAACAAGAAAACTGCATTTATATGCTGTATTGACGATCTTACACAAAACTTCAAAAAAGTTAGGTTAAAAGATATACTCAAACTACTAAAGAAAAAAGTTCAACTGCAACATAATATCAACAACCAAGAAACTCAATATAAATAATTCAACAAGGATTAGAACAGGCAAAAAAATGACAAAGAAAATCCTAATAGCAAAGAAAATTAGTTAAGGAAACAGGCTCATCTCAATTCAATTTAATTTAATCATAGACAAAATAATCAATATGAATAATAAAAAAATAAAAATTGTATATTATGCAAACAATGCAGTCATAATATGAAGAAACAAACACGATCTGCAAAAAATGCTGTACAAATTCAAAAATTTAGTAAAATTGTGTTTTTTGAAAAGTTGTTGCAGCTATGACTAAAATTTAATAAAATTGTAATATGACTTATGCTAGTTTTTCATATAATAAAACTAGAAAGCAAATGTACAATCCGCACAATCTATATTTGCTTCCAGTCAAATGTACGTACAACTTACTTATGTTGTGCAATATACAGGTAACTGGTAAAATCCCGCTTAAAGTCTGAAGTCAATTATTTCTTGAATGCATAAACTACATCTGCGTTCCGGTGGATTCTTGTATTTACCCCCAGCAAGGGTTTTTAGATTTCCCACCGGGCGCCTTCCTAGGTGGCGGCTAAGGGAATACCTCCTAGATATAGTTAGTACTGGGGAAATCAAATACCCGGGGCGGACCAAAACTAATAAAGCAGCGTCTGTACCCAGATTGGGCGGCTGTACACGGCGTCTGCATCCAGAGAATCGGCCAAAAGAAAGCTGGCCAACTCGCAGTGCAAGCGCGGCGTTTCAACAGCCAAAACCTTCTATACCAATATGTCGAACTTTAAAACTCAAATACCTCAAGTGGGTAAAAACCGAGATTCAAAATTCCACTCCAAAGAAAACTCGGTTAGCTTCATCGATTCTGGGGGAAGCAAAAATTCGATAACACCTACTCAACATAGACAAAATAAGTCGCTTACATTCTATATCGCAACATATAACATTAAAACAATGAGAACAGAAAATCACCTAGAAGACCTCAAACAAGAGTTAAATAACATAAAGTGGAGCGTTATAGAGATATGCAAAACAAGACTACAAGGCGAGAACATCACTACTCTTAAGTCCGGACACATATTATACTAGAAAAATTCGGAAACTGACTATACAAATAGAGGAGTAGCACTAACGATAAACCAAAAAATAAATCATTTAGTAAGCAAATATGGCTCAATCTCAGAAAGAGTAATTTACATTATACTAAAACTAAACAACAGATGCAGTATTAAACTAATACATAGCTATACACCAACTGCTATACTATACTGAGAGCGACCATAGATTGGTCCAAGCAACTATTAAAATAAATACAAAGATGGAAAGAACAAGAATGATGACCAAAAATATGTTCCCAACTTCAGACGCTCTGCTGCTAAACCAAAAAGAGTATAAAAAAGAACTGGAGAAGAAATTAAACCCATTATTAAAATCACAAAATAAGAGCATAGACCAAATGACAGAACAGATAACAAACAACATTTAAGTAGTAACAAATAGTAGTAATAGTAATGATAAAACAAAACTAACACCGGAAACAATAAAACAATTGGAGAAGAGAAGAAACACCGACCGAGACGCACCAGACTATAGAGATATTAATAACATAGTAAAAAAATCACAAACTGACTTAAGAGAATACAAAACCAAACAAATTCTGGAAACAATTGAGAACAACAAAAGCATAAAAGTTCTAAAATCAAAGCTCTCAAAAGAAAAACAAAAAAATTTCAAAATTAATAATCAGCAAGGAAATATTACATCAGACAAAACAAAAATTGCTACAGAAATCAAATCTTTTTACAAAAGATTATACACATCGGTTATACCTAGCCCTAATCAACTCAAATAGCAACCCAAGACTATTATAAATGTATGATCAAAAGATCTACCTAAAATAACCCTACCTGAAATAAAACATGCTTTCAAAAAAATAAAAAGCAAAAAGACACCTGGTGAAGATCAAATAACTACCAAGATGCTGAAAATGAGAACAAGCACTTTGGAGGAAGCCATAAGACAATTATTAAACAAGTGCCTTTTAGAAGGCAAAGTGCCTCAATTTTGGAAGAACGCAGAAGTGATATTGATACACAAAAAGGGAAGCACCACCAATATGGAAAACTACCGGCCCATCAGCCTACTATCTCACCTATACAAGCTTTTTTCAACGATAATAACAAATCGACTAACAGACAAACACATAATGTTAGTAAGTACAGATGCCTAAAAACTATCCTCCATGCTAACGGAGCAAAACAAAAACTTAAAACAGATTGGATTAAAAATGAATCTAAACAAAAACAAAATACTATTTACTGACCTCCAAAACATAATCATTGATAACACAACAATAGATAAGGTTCCACACTATATCTATATGATTCAATGTTCTACTTCCGCCGTACATTTTAACCTTACTCCACCCGTTTTGACAAAAAACTTATAAATTATCTTCTGTAGTTTAGACTTTTTCTTTACAGATAAAACCATAGAGCATTTTATAGAGTCTGCCACAAATCTCTGCCTGTTCATTTGCTCAACATCATTACTACTTCTAAAATACCATAGCAAGCCATGAAATAATAGCGAGACTATTTAACCACATCATAAAACATCCAAAATCAATCCCAAGCTTTCTTACAAGAGGCAAAACATATCTTCTTCCCAAGGACAATAACACACTAGACCCGTCCAAGTACAGACCTATTACATGCCTTCCTACAATTTACAAACTCCTAACATCTGTCTTAACCAACAAAATACAAAACCACTTAGAAACTAATAACATAATGACTGAAAAGCAGAAAGGGTGCTATAAGAACTCTAAAGGCTGTAAGGACCAAATTACTATCGATGCAATTGTAGTCAACCAGGCTGTAAAAACACAAAGAAATCTTAGTATGGCATACATTGATTACAAAAAAGCGTTTGATTCGATGCCTCACTCATACCTAATTGACATACTAAAAATATACAAGATAGACCAAACCTTAATTCACTTTCTCGAAGAAGCGATGAAGCAATGGTCTACTGAACTATATATCTCAGATAAAAAGCAAATGATAAAATCCAGAGCTATTAATATCATGCGGGGAATTTTTCAAGGAGACGCACTAAGCGCGCTATGGTTCTGCAGTGGCCTCAACCCGCTTAGCCGAACACTCAAAGATACGCAAATGGGATATAATATAAAAAACCTGGACGCAAACAGAAGCGGGCATACCATAAACCACCTACTATATATGGATGACCTCAAGTTATTTGCAAAATCTACCACACAACTTCACGAACTACTAAACATCACCAAAGAATTCAGCGATGCCATAAAAATGGAATTCGGTATAACAAGTATAAAACTATCCAACTCGAACGAGGTACGCTAACTAGAACTGAAGGTTTTCTACTAAATGATAAACAAGTGATCAAAAACCTAGACAAAGAAGATAACTATAAATATCTAGGTATCATGCAGCTACGAGGTATTAACCATACCAAAATTAAACAAAAACTTATAATAAAATTTGAGAAACGTATATAACTGATCCTTAACACCCTATTAAGTTCAGTTAATAAAATCAAAGCACTTAACACATACTCTATTCCTATATTACCCTACTCATTTGGACTCATAAAATGGTCAAACACCGACCTGGAAAAAGTATCTAGAATAATACGGGTAAGTATGACTAGATACCGTATGAATCACCCAAAATCAGCAATCAAACGCATCACCTTACCCGCGGAAATGGGTAGAATGGGTATACTAGACATAATGCAGCAACACCTATCTCAAATCACTTTACTTAGAAAGTATTTTATGAGCAAAGCTACCCACAACATCATGTTTGAAGCAATATGCAAAGCAGATATTAACAATTCGCAACTACACCTGAGCCAGCATGAGCATGAGCATGAACATGAACCGTATGAAATTGAAAGCAAACCGCAAAGATGGAAACAGAAGGAAATCCACGGTACTCACCCGCATCAACTGTTATCTGATACAAACGATATTAGCGCCTCTAACATATGGCTAAAACAAAGAGGTTTGTACGCTGAGACAACGGGATTCATGCGAGTCATCCAAGATAGGGTTATATTAACCAAAAACTATCAAAAATACATTATTAAAAAAACATCAATAATTGATAAATGCCAAAGATGCGGAAAACCAAATGAAACCATTGAACACATCACTGGCGGATGCTCGATGTTAGCGAATATGGACTACACGCAGAGACACAACAACATGGCCAAGATTATCCATCAACAGCTAGCCACAGATCTT
Organism: Tachinus rufipes; assembly: GCA_963932245.1. Lineage (NCBI taxonomy): Eukaryota > Metazoa > Arthropoda > Insecta > Coleoptera > Staphylinidae > Tachinus > Tachinus rufipes. Next base: position 62,798,446 of record OZ010749.1, read on the forward strand.
ATGCTTCTCCCATCTGATACCCCGTACTATAAATATGAACCAACAGATGTACTTGAAAATGATAGGTATAAACTATACTGGGACCGCGAAAAAGACTAGACGTTAAAATAAAAGCAAACAGACCTGACATAGTGGTATATAACAAAGAACAGCAGGAAGTGTCAATCATAGACATTGCAGTACCACTAAACCACAACTTACAATCAACGTATGCCACAAAAATAAATAAATATTTAGAACTGTCGAAAGAAATACAACAAATGTGGCGATTGAAAGGAGTACGTATATTCCCACTGGTTATCTGAACTACAGGAGTCGTTCCGAAAACCTTACTCACTGAACTCGATGCTTTAAAATTACAACACGTAGTTTAGACTTTTTCTTTACAGATAAATCCGTAGAGCGTTTTATAGAGTCTGCCACAAATCTCTGCCTGTTTATTTGCTCAACATCATTACTACTTCTAAAATACCATTTCCCTGACCATAGATTTGAGATGATTCCCATTCCCACCCAGAAGTCTATGCCTAAGACTATGCTATGGCTTAATTTAGAAACCACGTATACGTTAAAAATCTTTACTTTTTAAAAATGTTATCTATCCTCCTTTCCGGAGATATAGATCTAACGTTTTCACGTTGGTAGTGCGCACTATCCTGGTACCTATGACTTGGACCTGGTTCCTTTTAGCAACCCCAATCATCACTTTGCATCTCATTAATTTGAACTTTTATTAGTATCCTATTTTGTTTAAAAACAATCCACTTCAACATTCATAAGACCAGATTGAGTAATTATAAATGCATTATTAATAGTAATAAAAACAAAACATAATACTAACAAAATAATAATAAAACTATAATGTCATTTATAAAATTTTACAGCAAAATTATATTCGATTAAGACGTTTATAAACTATGATACACTAAACACTACACTAGCTGATTAAGCAACCTTTTCTATTTTAATCCGAATTTATTTATCTATATTTTAAACCATAAAACACTAATACATCTGGTATAGATCTTTCTATTTCTGCTTTTAGAACCCATCTTTAAGATAAGATAGTGATGTGGGTAAGAAAATCGTTGCTTGAATCGAGGCCCTGTAGAAAAGAATATCGTGCACATGTCACATACGCTAGATTAGCTAAAAATTTACAGCTTCGGAAAACCATAAAATTTATTATTTATATAATTCAGTACGTTTAATATTATTAAATTTATGTCCGTCTGGCAAGAGGAGGATTGAGCGTGTTGTTGCGTGTGGTATATTTTTCCGTGGCAGCAATGAAAAAAAAAAAACATCGCATAAGAGATTAAATCTTGATAGTTGTGCAGTATATCACATATTATAATGCCCTACGTTAGATATCATATTTATAGCGGCAATAAAATTGTGGTATTGTTTACCAATTGCAATTTTTGATTGTAATTAGGAGATTAAAAGCACCGATTAGTATGAATGCATGTCCTAGCAGCAGGTGGGTGAATGTCAATCACACATTTATTTTTTTTCGGGGCCGAGTCGTGACCTCGGGTAATCCATCATCAACATCAAGTCGGGGCATAGTGCCAATAGACTGGCGATCCTTAATTGCATTTAGAGATGAGAGTTCAACAGTAATTAATAATTAAAGCCTGTTCGTGCTCTCGGATAGTGAATTATTAGGCGTTCTCATTGCTTCAGGGCCTACGGTGAATAAGAAGATAGTCATTGCGTCCGCTTCTCAGAAAGAATATTATAATGGTGCACATGAATACCATGTAGCAAGCTGTTGTTCATTTCTTATTCATTGATTGAATTACATTGCAGGGCGAGGCAACAATATCTATAATTTTTACTTTTAAATTGTAACACATTATCTAGTTACATTATGACTGTGTTTAAGCAATCTTAATAGCACGATTCATGCATTCAGATAATTAAATTTTTATTTGTACAACTGACATACTTGTATACATAATGCAATATTAAAATAGTATACCTTGTATCATAAATAAATTAAGCAATCTAAGCTAAGAAAAGTTATAACGAACATCCCCAAATATTCGACTTACACTACTTCCACTATCGGTTCATTGAATTAGAACTAACAAGTAGACGCTGTAATTATAATTAAAATAAAAATAAATAATAATACCTTAATGTTATTTATGTAGCTTAGTAATAAGTGCAAATACTGCAAAACTTAATCCGCGTAGTAATAGTCGTATGTCAACATATCATATTAATAAACATTAAAAATCAAACTTACCAACCTGATTCATTTTTGAACGGACACTTGAGCAAATCATAATATCAATACCAGGCAACTAAGAACAACACAAAAAATGTGTTTTGCTCCTAGAAGAACTGACTAAAACTGTCTCTCGTGAGAACGGTAACAAATAGCGTCCAACGTAAAACAAACAGTGGCATAGTGCCCCAACTACCCTAAACACTACCCTTTAAAAAGAAAAGGATAAACAAAGAAGAGAAAAAAAAAATTAGACGCAGAATATGCGCTCACAAATACATTTTATAAAGACACAGACTGAAATTCTGGTGAAGGTATCAAATTTATTGTAAACCTTATCCACACACCAAAAGAGCCAGGTATACCCGCCAAACCATCAAACATCGGCAAAGAGTATTATAAAAAACAAAATTATTTTTCAAGGTTATTGAACAGATCAGAAAATCCCAGAAACGACCTATTACAAAGTGCTAATTTAACAACTCAGAGAAACGACCAAAATCTTTAGAAGCCGATACAAAAAAACCTTGCCCAAACTATGCAAACTCCATAAACTGGTCAAAATGGATAACTAATAAACCATTTTTATGAACAAGTCAAAAAAACCAGTGAAGTTGTTTTGTATCTTTTAATGTACCAGCACTACTCCAAGAAGGTTGTATCTAACACCTTTGCAACTTTGATAAAACTTCAAATCCAGCAATCGCTAGATATCATCATTTTCAAAACTTACATATAATTGGTAGAAACTAAATTAAAATAGAAACCAAATTTGGCCCACTACCTACTCCACGACCACCAACGACGGCAAGCACTCTCACCAACTCCGCACACCCGTAAAACAAGTAGAAAATCAAACCAAAAAACGCAATTTGTCTGATTTGACCAAGCAATAACAAACACCGTCAAAGAAATTTTAAAAAAATATAAACCTAGATCCGATGTTAAACTAATTTCTCACAACAAGTGTACCAGCTACCAAATACCCAGCACCAAATGACAGCGTAAAAACTGTGAAAAATTCTACTTTGCATCACCGTAAACATCAAGGAATTCTAGAGATCAAGGCCATGGTAAATTTGGGGGCCACCAATAGCTGAAAGGTCAGTAAGTCAGTATCAAATATTCCTGCCAATGTTTGAATTAGGAAAATATACTAGTCACAACAACAATCAATCAAGTTTTGGCCAAAGAAGAAATTAATATTTTTACCAATTCATTTCCAAATCAGACCTACTTCAAGATTTCACACAGTATTAAATGATAGCTTTGTTCCAACAGCCATTAAAACCACCACCTACAAAATGGATCTAGTAAACAAAACTCTGCTACAATCTTCCCGATACACCATCTGGAAAGCACACATTTTTGAACAATTTACTCACTAATAAAATAATTGAACAGAGCAGCAGCAGTTACTGCGCCTCGATGGTACTAAAAATGGAAATAATATCACAAAGACCAAAACAAGATTTTCAAAAACCCAAAAATCCTTAAAGAATTTTGGAATCGCTTAAGCGTTCACATAACTGGACTTAAACACAAACTATTAGCAGATACCGACTACAAACCTTACACTTTTTGTGGCAATAGGTTATGACACTTACCGATTTACAGTGATGCCATTTGGATTGAAAAACGGGCCAGACACTTTCCATAAATATATGTCGAGAGTGTTGGATGGACAATTGTCCTGGTCTACCTGGACGATATCATAATACTAAATATTGTTTAAAATGCAAAATAAAAAATTCAAATTTGAAATAGACACCGTCAAATACCTGGGGCACTAAGTTAGTGCAAAAGATAACAAACCGCTACCACATCAACTGGCCGCAATTAAAGATTACTAGATGCCAAACAATTGTAGCAACTCCGCCGCTTTGGGAAAATCTGTACCTGGCTCTGGCTTTATCTTTATAACTAAGCCCGCCATAAAACAGCAAAAAGCCAAAAAACAACCGTTTGTGTAGATGGACGTCAAACAACAAGCGTTAAAAACCGTAAAAGCAGCATTAACTCGACCCCTTCAACTTGTCAGACTCTAACTAGGAATTTTTGTCTTTCAAACAGACGCATGTAACCAGGGTCTTGAAGCTGTATTGTATTAAAAAAAAAACAACCAAAAACATATATATTATATCTTAAGAATAAAGATAAATAAATGGTAATACAACTACAGAAATCTGGAGAAGCGAGAGAGAAATAAAGGTACGCATAGGAATGTCAAAAGAAGCTTTAGAAGAAAGAACATAATATTTTAGTAAGATATAAATCTGCATTAAAGAATTGTAAACTGTTTTGTAAGAAGTGTGTTCCTATATGGAAAATTAAAAAAAGGATTAAAAACAAATAGAAGTATTCGAAATGTGGTTCTAAAGAAAAGCAGGGAAAAAGAGAAAGAAGCGCTAGTAAGTACAATAAATAAAAAAATGTATGGATAGAACACACATTGAAAATAGATTGTTTGTCAAAAACGTGCAAATCCGAAAGAAAAAAAAATTGCAAAATGACTTATGTTTAAAAAAAAAAAAAAGGTACGGTAGTATAACAAAAAAAAATTAAAAAAACATTAAAAAATAATGTTGAAAGGTCAACGTCATTGTTAAAGTGATGCGATGCTCTAAGTAATGAGGTTTAATTTGTTTTTAGATCACTTATATTGTGCAACATGAAGTCTAGATTTAATATGTCATTTGCTTGCAAAATATAATTACATGTTTTTAACTACTTCTAGCAACAGTATCTTCTGGCAAATACGTGTAAAAACCTATGTATTAAATTTTTGAAATAATAAATGGTAAAAAATAAATGTTAAAGTACTATACAGCAATTGTTTAAGTTCAAAAACCCCATATACCAAACGTGTAACTAGCTAGAGCAATGACTTATTTTTTTAAGGACGTAATGAGGTGTTAGCCTCAAGAGGCCCTTGAGAATAACTAAATGCTATTAATTTGTCCTAGTCATTGTCTCTAATGTGGTACTAGTTTGAGGTGGGCTGTTTTTAGCCTCGCGGCTTTTCTGCTCTACTTCCTGCACAGGCATCCCACTTTTCTTTCTCCCATTATTGTGTTATTCAGCCTAGATATTTGCATTGTTTTTAGGTATCTTCTTAGTTTTTCTATAATTTCATTAACTTCCTCTTTGTCGTATCCTCTCTTTATAATAAATATTTTGTGCAGCTCTACTAAGTTCATCCCCTTTGGTAGTCCTACATATGTCAGTTTAACTTCTAGTGAGACTCTTGAATCTCTATTTGAAATTTGTTCTTTGCGTCCCCTGATTGCCAGATATACTCTGACTATATTAAAAATTGCATTTTCAGTCAACCTCAAGATGGCGTATATTCCGTTTGGAAATTGCTTGGTCAATTCCGTCAACTTATTTTCCTTAAGCAGTTCTCTCCTTTTTCTCCTTATTTCTGCAATTTCTGTTGGTACTAGTGTTTCAGTATGTGTTTTTTTCTTGTCTCTCTGTTTACCTTTCATTCATAGTTGTTTTGATTTTCTTTGTTTCTTTTCTCTTTATTACTTTTTTCCATATTCTTTTGCTTCCATTTAACTTCTTGCTCCTCCTTCCTTTGTCTTTTTTTATCTTTTTCCCACGCTTCGTACTTTACTAGCGAATGTTCTACGTCGTCATGCGTGTCTTCTTGACAAAATATACATTTTTCCTTTTTCTCTATCTTATTTATTTTTTGTAAATACTTTCCAAAAGCTCCATGTCCGGTGAGTAGTTGTGTTGTATAGTAACATAACTCCGGATTTTTCTCTACTCATTCTTTTATTTCTGGTAATAGTTCTCTAGTCCATTCTCCCTTTTCTCCTTCTTTCCACTGCCTTTGCCATTTTTCAATCATATTCTCTCTCGCTTGTCTCTTTGCTTCTTGCTTACTAGTTTTTTCATTTATCATTTTCTTTATACCTAATTTTTCTTCCATCATCAAATTTGCAGGTAGTGTCGCCGCAATTACTTCTAGTGCCTCCAGCGACACCGTCCTGTAGGCCCTGTAGATTCTTAATAATAAACAATGTATGTAAAAAATTCAAATGATTCTAAATTTTTATAAAATTAATTGGGATTTATTGCTTTTATACAAATTTTCTTATTTTGGTTTTATATTATATTTATCTCAGATTATCTGCAGAAAACGCGGAATGCAATCTCTAACTAAAGTCAAACAAAAGCTTTTTTCCAGGAAGTATTAAAGAATTTAATCAAAGTAACCAAAAATTTTAAAAAATGTATAAAAAAAGTGAAAATAAAAAAGTTGAATAAAATGAATAAAATAAAAAATAAAGTAGCAAACGTATTAAGAACAACAATAAAAGAAAGACACATAAAAAGATAAAAATAAAAAACTGAAAAAAATATTTTGAAAATCTGCTTTGAGAAGACAACGGTGAAATAGAATCAAAAAACATTTAAAATCAAAAATTTTAGATTTTTTTTTTATGAAATTTTAGAAAAAATAAGAGAAACGGGAGAGCCAGACGGCATACCAAATAAAGCTTAAATACACACCTGTATAAGTAAAGAACAAATTAATATATGCCAGAAAATTGGAAGTTAAGGAATAAAAAATTTAAAAAATCCGGAAAACTATAAAAGCATTACATTAATAATTGATTTCTACAAAATATTTGCAAACATGATAGAGAAGAGGCTCCCATTAGAAGTAGACAAAAAGCAGATAATACCAGAAATACAAGCGAGTTTAATAAAAAAGATAGACAGCCAATTTATAGCGTTAAAATATATAGTAGATAAAGAGTTAAGAAAAAAAAAAGATAAGAAAAGAAGAATTTTTGCTTTTTTTATTGACTTATAGGCAGCGTACAATACAACTGAAAAAGTATGTTTATAGAATGTTTGAAAAAAAATTGTTAATTGATTGAACTGGTGAAATTGATAAAGTATTTGGAATTTATTTTTACCAGTGATGGCTAATAGAGAGCATGTACATTATGTAAGTAAGAAAGCATAAGTTGCAACCAAAAGATTTATGAATATATGGAAAGATGTTTAAAGTAAAAATGGTAATTTAGAATGCATGTATTAGAAGTGTTATGTTATAAAAAAACAATTAATAAAAAATGAATAGCAAAAACTTTTAAAGCAACCATGTAGAGCTTTTAACACCTGGCTATATAGTTCTATATGCAGAAAGCCAACTGTATGATAGTCAGCAGCAAAACTACTAAAATAATTTTTAAGCGATGCAAGCTTAGTAGGAATAGAAGAAAATCGAACTGTAGGTGTAACAAATTTTAGTAAGGAAAAAAAGAAATTGTATAAAAGAAATAGAATATCAGTGAAAAAAATAGGTAAAAGTGTAGACAATACATTTATTTTCTGAAGAAGGCTGAGGTTTAGCCAAAACTGCAGTCACAGTGTGACAAAATAAATTGTGATATGAAAAAATAGTGATTGTTTTACTTAATCGTTTATTGTTTTGTGTTTCCTATTCTTAGGACTTTGATGTCCAACTCTAGTGCCAATATTTTAGCTGCTTTCCCGGTAGTCTTGAATTTTAGATTTTGTAGTTATTTTTGGCAGCCTATTGTTTGTCATTTTGTTAACGTAATCTCTTTATTTTTTATTTGTTTCATAATAAACTTAACTATGTCTTAAACTTTGTACTAATCTATTACGTCTTTGTTATTCTTTTTGTCATGTAGTGTGTTTCAGTGATTGTTTTTAGGTTTTTAACCTTTGTTATTTTTAACAGTAGTTTTGATTTTGCATTTTCAGTTAATTTTTTTACCGCGTATGTCGGATTTATGTTTAGTATGTCCTCATTTTTGCTCTAATGTTTATATATGTGTTTCTGAATGTCACATCTCTTAAGTATCCCAATATTATGGCTGCTTTGGTTGTTTATTCTCTCACTAGCTAGTTTATATTGAATTGGCTCTTTTGCGATAGTCATCAATGTCGCTTTTCTTAATAACATGACTGTAGTAAATTTACTATTTACTAACAACTAGTTTAAATTTTTACAGCATTCTCTGCAAGTTGTCTTTGTTTTCTAATATGCAACATCTGCATAGCACACAATTTTGATTATTTTTTCTTTCTTATACTGTATTCCTTGTCAGCTAAAATTGGGCTGAGGCTGTCTCCATGCTTAATTTCATCCGCAATCGGATTTTGCCGTTTGTTCTTATCTATCTTAATATGTTTATGTTGAACTCCTAGATTGTTAATATTATTTGCAGTTGAACTGTTTTTTTTTTTTAGTTGTTTAAGTAAATCTCGTAGCCATACTTTTTTGAAGTGTTGTGTAAGATCAATAAAACACATAAATAGAGTTTTGTTATATTTCTTAGAATTTTTTGCTATTTATCGTAAAGTGAATACTGTGTATGCTGGATAATGTTGAATCTATATGAAAAAATCTTTGTTGATCTTTGCTTATTTTTGTTTTTGATATTACTCATGTTTTTGCAGTTTAGTTAGTATTTTCAAGTTTGCATTCAGTAAACAACTGCAGCAATAGTTTTTGAATAGGTTTCCTTTTTTTTAAACATGGCACTATAACAGCCGTATAATAAATTTAAAAAAAATTACTTGATCACGCTTTTGTTTCTGGCTTACAACTCTATAGCCCAATTAAACCAACCTACTACAGCTACTAGACATAGTCAGTACAAACACAATTAATTGCTTTGACTTATCAGTATTAAACAAATTTAGCTTAGACGACTATTCGATTTCCTTAAATGGTGCAATTTTTCTCATCTAGTATTTCCTGTTTTTGTTTTATTAATTGACAATATTTAAAAAAAAGTATGATTGACATTTTTTAATCAATTTCATTAATTACCACATATACCAACATTGATAAAACTATCGATAACTTTCTACCCTGCCAAAAGAGCTTGGAATCTCTAAACAATAAAAAAAACCTGTTGCTAAAACAAACCAAGATCCAGAGACCCAGACAACAGACGTCAAATTAACCATCTCTAAAACAGTGTTTCAAAAATTAAAAACATAGAAACAAGAAAGTAATTGCATTTACTCAAAGATATCGACAAAAATTTATCTATTTACCAGAACATTTTCAAAACTTTAAAGAATTGTCTGCAAAATTGAAATTTTGAATATTGTTTGGTATATAGTTCATCTAAGCGCTGCTAAACGTGTTAATGTTAAAAAAGTGCCTTTTGAGTCTTATAGACAGGGTATAGACTTAAAATAGAATTGAATTCTATGTAAAATTTCTGATTAATTTCACAAGTAATTTTCTTTATTAAGATCTAGAAACAAACAAAAAATACTAAAGCATGTTTCTTGACGTTGAGTTAGTAATGCCATCTTGTAGCAAATTACGTACTCTACAGCGTAATACTATTTTTTTTATACAATACAATAAAATTAAGTTTTGTTAATTTATTTTTTTAATTTTGTTTTTATTTAAGAAAAATTTTAGGCAAGATTCAGTTTAAAAAGACATTATGCAACCTGTAATTTGATTTAACTTGATAATTTATTGATCAAATTAATTTAAATTTATAACAATGTTAACAAATGTTTTGTAAATAACTTAAAACGCACAGAAATCAGTTTTTAGAATTACTTTAGTTGTGACAGTTTATTGAAGTTTCTGAAAAATTAATTACCGTAGAGATTGTACCTTTTGAAACTACACCCTTCATATATAAAATAAGATTTAACAGAAAGTATTTGCATCACAATTACATAAGAAAAGTGTGGTTAGATACCTCCGTAGACAAAAAATGCATGGTTTTACTTTAGAGCAACTTTTTGAAATACTATAAATTTATTTTGAAAATGAAACCCATTTGTCTGCAACACTGCAAAAATTGCGTACGTTGTTTGGATGAAATGAAACGCCATTGATCAAAGAAATACAAAGGTTTGTAAAAAAAGTGCGTGAAATTAGAATGCTGGTAGACAATGCGCGCATCAAACATGCTCATCTAAAGCGTTCTGCCAAAATTGTTGCTTATGTGACTTGAAGTGCACGCGAACACTCAGAAACATCAACTTGGCACAGAAGTCAGTAACTCGATATTTGGCGAACCACTCTGAAGCATATACTTAACAAAGTCCTCGGTATGTTTGCGTACAAAATGGAACTAGTTCAAGAAAATAGCCGGCCTTGGTACCCGTTTTTGCTTTGCTCAGTAAGCTTTAAAGTTTAAACAAATTGAATGTTGACTTTTAAACAACAAAAAATCCACATGGCATAGTTGAGAAACCAATGCATCCATTGCGAGTTATCGTTGGTGCGGATTTTGAAGTGGTGGCATTATTGGGCCATTTTTCTGTAAAAACAATAACAAAGCCAACGTTACTGTTACCGGAGATTGTTACAGAGGCATAGTCACTAATTTTATGTGGCCCAAATTTGAGGAACTTTATCAACAGCAACTCTGGTTTCTGAGGCAACATCTCATACTGCACATGCCACGATCAATCTTCTGCGCACCAAATTCAACAACCTTGCAGCTGCGATTTGACACTGCTGAATTTTTTTGTGGGGCGCATTGAAAGAAAAGATATATGCTGACTATCCACAGACAATTAACCACTAGAAAACAGTGGCGCAAATACTCAATAGTTGATCCTCGAGAATGGCATACTGCCAAGTCTGCCGTAACTGTCTTCTAAATGAAATCATATTTCATACTTAATTGGAAAAAATACTCTCTGAAATAAAATAAAAATAATCTAAAAATAAACCATTTGTTTTTTATCCTATATGAATAAAATTTCAACGTAAAGATAGCCCACCTTTTATAATAGACAAGAATACGATGGTAAAGAAAAAGACATGTTTGAGACTTTGTCATCAATAGCTTTCCTCTGATCGGGAGGCTGCGATCAGAGAGAGTAAGCGTAACCATGACAATTTTTCAATTTTGTTATTATGAATCATTAATATTTTATTGTAAACAAAAGAGGTCAATATAAGCAGTTTTATCATACAGAGCAGTTAATAACCGGCAAAGAAGATGCAACCAATAATTATGCTCGTGGTCAGAACTCTATTGAAAAAAATAATTATTACTTTCCCGTCAAACAGCGTGCATACGACACCTACAAAATAGAACAATCCAACCGTCACCATCGAACAACATCAACAATATTAGTGAATAAAAACATTTTTATGTAAGTCTGTCTTTTTTTTTTCTGTTTTGCCTGTTGTTTATTAGAGAGCTATTGGTGACATGTTCACATATATAAAGAGTTTTCCAATAAAAAGTTTCATTTTGAATAGCAGGCTATTTGGGCAGCTGTAAATTTTGAAGCTATTTTGACATTTGACAAGTAAAAACTATGCCATTATTAAAAATGGAACAATACATGCTTCAACAACGCATTGAAATTATTAAAATTCACTACAAAAAAGGTGAATAATTTTCAGTCACAGTTCGCAAAACTAAAGCACTTTTTGGTCGTCGTAAAGCACCTTCTCGGTCGGCAGTAGTAAACCTGGTAAAAATTTGAGCTGTTAGGACAAGTTTGTAATGTGAAGAATCAAAACCGTGTGCATCGCTCAAGATCACATGAGAATATTGCTAATGTAGCCCGTAGAGTTGAAGAAAACCTAGGTTTGTCGATTCCTCGTCGATCTTTGGAATTAGACATTCCACAATTGACATTACACCATATTTTACATAAAAACTTAAGTCTTAAGGCTTTTGAAGTTCAGTTAACACAAGAACTCAAACCGGTCAATCACCATAAACGTCGTATCGTGCTGATTGGGTCCAAATGCATCAAAATAATCCGGAATTTCATCGAGAAATCATCTTTAGTGATGAATCCCATTTTTACCTTGGAGGCTACGTTAATAAGCAGAATTGTCGCATTTGGGACTCAAAAAATCCAAGAAAAATTGTTGAAAAGTCTTTGCATCCTCAACGTGTCACTGTTTGGGTGCGGTTTTTTTCCTGGCGGTGTGATTGGAGCCTACTTTTTCAAAAATGAGGCTGGTGCAACTGTTACGGTGAATAAATGGCGCTACCAAGCTATGATTTATAATGACGGCAACCAACAACAGATAAGTCCGACTCAAATGTCAACGTCGCCTGCAAGTTGGTGCCCCCTGCTAGAGAACAAAAATGGCTCTGACGACCAAGTCACGGCGGTATAACCGTTCCAACGAAGAGCATAAGAAATGAAGCTCTCGAACCCTACCAACCCGCACTGGCCAGCGTGATAGGAGTAAGGCTAAAAACCCCATATCATGAATACAGCATTTATTATTTAATGAAGACACACGGCTTTCAGTGCCCGGCAGCTTGTTAGTGCCCGGCCACGGTAGCGACAGAAAAAGACAGCAAGCAGAGAGTGCGAAGAATCCCCGGGCTGGACCAGGCTACCATGGACGACAAAAACAACTATTAATAGCCACTTATAATACTAGAACCCTATCAACGGATGATAAAATCTGGGAACTCAAAAAAGAAGTAACTCATATCCACTTGGATATAATAGGACTAAGTGAAGTAAGAAGAAGAGCAGCAGCAGAGAATCAATTAACACTACAGTCAGGCCACCTGTTCTATCACAAGGAAAAAGAAGAATCATCAGATGGTGGAGTTGGTTTTCTTATCCACAAGAAACATGTAAAGAACATAATACAGATAGAAAGCGTTAGCAAAAGAGTTATATATCTGACTCTGAAAATAAATTCTTGCACCAACAGCTGCACATCCAGACGAAGAAACCGAAAGCTTTTACAAAGACCTAGATAAAGCAATGCATCAAAAACCAGCCTACTACACACTAATTGCTGGAGATTTCAACGCAAAACTTGGTTACAGAGAAGACGACACCAAAATAGCTATAGGTGACCATGGATACGGCCAAAGAAATAAAAGAGGCGCCACGCTCCTGGACTTTCTAACACACCACGGATTGTACGCTATGAATTTTTTCTTCAAAATAATGCCTCAACGGAAATGGACATGGGCTAGCTCAGATGGCCGCACCAAAAACAAGATTGACTTTATTATAACTAACACCAAGCATATTACACAATATAACAGTACTTAACAATTGCTCGATTGGTAGAGACCATAGAATGGTCAGGGCAAAAATAATTATAAACGTGCATCGAGGAAGATCAAAACTAGTAGCTACACCAAAAAACGCAAAATGGTCACCAATCGGAAATAAAGACGCATACATGAAACAAATTGAAAAAGACCTTGGACATATTCTAAATCTTGAAGACGATGTACTGGATACTGACACCCTAAACCAACAAATATTAACTACATTAAAAGATGCAGAGAATAAATACAGGACTAAACCAAATAAAACCAACAAAAAAAATAAGCAAAGATGCAAAGAATCTCATGGGACAAAGAAAAAACCAAAAAGACAAACACGGCTTAAGATCTGAAGAACTAGAACAACTAAATAAAGCAATTTCCAAATCTGTAAGGAAAGATCTTAGAAAATATGAAACAGAACAGATAAGTAGAGTAATATAAAAAAATAAAAACCTTAAAAATCTACGAAGACGACTTACTACAGGAAAGAAGGATATCTGCAAACTAGCAAACAAGCAGGGCTTGATAACATCAAATAAAGACAAAATTAAAATAGTAGAAAACTTCTATAGAGAGCTGTACCAGAAAGAAACTGCAATTAGACACGACGAAGTCAGTTTACCAAAAATTCAAAACCAAGGTTCAAAAGACGTTCCGGATATAACCGCAGATAAAAATAAAAATGCTATAAGGAAGATGAAGAACAACAAATCTCCGGGTGATCAAAGCGATCAAGGAAGGTGGTGATATACTAATACAATCTATTAGACAGTTATGCAACATGTGCCTAGAAAAAGGCAAAATTCCATCTACTTGGAACAACGCTATTATTAAAATAACGCACAAGAAAGGAGATATAAAAAACCTTGGTAATTATAGACCAATTAGCCTGCTATCGCATACTTATAATCTTTTATGAAGATCTTCGCAAAACGACTAACACCTAAATTCGATTTTTACCAGCCCAGAGAACAAGCCGGATTTAGATCTGGATACGGAACAAATGACCACCTTCAAACAATTAAGACACTTATCAAAAAGTCAATAGAATACAACAAACCATTTATTCTTGTAAACAAAAATCATTCGACACAATTAACCAATGGAAGATGTTAGAAGCTCTTGGCAAATGTAAAATCGATCACAGATATACTAAACTAATTAAAAGTATATACGAAAATGCGACTGCGTGCCTAAGTCTTCACGAAAATACAGAGATGTTCCACAGTGGGATACGAAAAGCGTATGTCCAACAGTGGACGCTTATGGCTGCATGATGATGATGATGTGGACGGCGTTTATTTTCAGCAAGACGGCGCTACACAAGCAACGAAACAATCGCAATTTTGATAGAAAAGTCCGGACCGTGTTATTTTTTGAAAAATTGATTGCAATTTGCCACCAAGATCTTGTAATTTAACACCTATAGACTTTTTTCTTTGGGGCCACGTGAAAAATAAGGTCTATGCCAATGCTCCACAATCGATTCAAGACCTTAAAGATGGAATTTGTAAAGTTATCGTAGACATACAGCCGCAAATGTGCGAATTGGTCATGGAAAATTTTATAAAAAGATTGTGGTACTGCAACCGTAACATTGGCGGCCATTTGACTAATAACGTTTTCAAACGTTAATGGCATACCTTCCTCTTTACAATGAAATAAACATTTATTGATTTCTCTTAAAAAATATCAAAATAAAACCTCTTATTGGAAAACCTTATATATGGTTTGAAATAAGAAAAAGAGTGAACCGAGGTTCAACAAAAAATATGTAAAATACTTACAATAATTTACAAATCCAGAAAATAACATACTAACAAAAGTTAGATAAAAAAATAAAGTTTTTTTTAATAAACTAAGAAAGCAAAACGTGCAGTATTTAGAGAAGTTAATGGCAATAAAACATATTAATAGAATATATTGAGTTAAGCAAGACCAAATAAAAAAATAAGAATATTTGAAAAAAGTAAAAGTATTATTTTATGGTACAAAATAGCAGTTTTATTAATATTTAATGTTTTAGTTCTATTATACTATTATTATTACATTATACTATTAGAGTTAAATAAAATTCAAAGGTCTGCTAAGTGATCAATCGCAACTTTTACTTAATTTTACGTATGCTATAAATCGCCTTTATAGGCAGCAAATTTTATGATGATTGTTGATAATACTACCATATGGTGGTTCCAATAAATTATTATAAATCTCATGGGTTCGGCTTAACAATCCATGATGTGACTCTTAATACGCAGTGTTATTAATCTATGCAAATTGAACGTATTTTGGTTCTCAAAGTTAAGCGAGCATCCGGTACTTAAAGAAAATAACCTGTTCCATTGTTCGACAAGTGTTTATCAAATTATTGTAATTTAGGTGATGTCCTAGCAGGTATAATATAATACACTGACGTTATAAATAATTACAAACAATGGACAATTATGGCCTTAACGATTAAATTCGCGTTTCCTCAATCGTATGCGTGCCTCTTGACGCGGACAATTTATTATAATGTTTTAAAGTTGGTATTATTTATTAACTAAGCCTAACAAGACTTACGGCGCCAACACTATCTAGCAATAAAAAAAATCTATATATTCCGTGTAAATGAACCACATGGCACACACTGGGTCCATGTCCAGATACGAGCAAAGATGGTTTTACTACGTTCAATAAGTCACAAGTGATTTATAACGCACACATCAGTTCCTTATAGATAATAATTGCATTGTAATGGCCCGGGATGCTGAGAAATAAATTATGCATGCAGACTAACAGACTGACTCTTGCGGTATTAAGGAGCTTTATTACGGTCATGACTCCATACAAAAACCCGCAAATGGATTATGCAAAATATTTTCAGATTTGTTTTTCGTTTTCCGGCGACCTGTCGGTTAAACGGCCGCGAGCATGAAATATATTGATACTTGCCGATAAAATAAAGCAGTGCATTTGTTAGTATACAATTAAAGGAATGACCAGTAATAAAATGTAGCAATTACATTAATACTATAGCAAGAAATCAACAAGTAAAATATAGTTAAAAATGCCTTTAGCTTTGTTTTTATTATTACCATAATAATCAATTAACTAACAATAAACTTTACTTCAAACAGAACGGGAAACAGTTTAATAATATTAAATTGTTAATCAAAAATTTTTTTTTTTCATTATGTCCATTCAAAAATGCAGTTATATTTATTAGTGTTAGTAGTAACAGGAACAAAAGTTTATTAACATAAATAATTTTGATCAAAATTATACACACTAAAAATAAAAACAAGTTATGAGTTACTTCTGCTTTTTGTCATTTAGCACTAGCCTAAGAAATATAAAAAACTCGTTGGTCATTAAACTTAAGTTTACGCAAAGAAAAAAATCAAATTTTTGGTAGTAATTTTTAAAGAAATAATTGTTTTATTGCCTACATTCATTCGTGTTATGAGTTACCTTTTGTTATGCATCATAAACCAGTCGATCAGATTGCAGTGGTTTCAATTAACATAAAATCTCTCAAATCACCATACAATGGAACCATAATCTCATGAATAATTTTTGGACTAATGCCTCCTATTGATAAAAGGTACATGACGCTTTTGTATTCAAGTAACAAATTACTAGTTTTTGCCTATTTAAGCTAATATAAAAACTCAAAACCGGTTTCTAGAGAAACATTTCTTTCCAAATTGTCTATTTTTTAAAGCAAACATTAACTGCAACTTAGCTAGCTTGTTGAGTGATAACTCTAACTTTAACTTTACTTTACTATAATCTCTGAAACGTAAAAAAATAACCTTTATATCTTCTTTTACTCGCAAAATACTTAACACCTCTTCTGTCCAAAAAATTACTGTGACGCTAACTTTATTAATAAATTAGTAAATACTCTTATTAAGACAATCCAACAATTTTTAGCTGTCAATCCAGCATACAATTCTTGTTACACAAATATCGATTATAACTTATTTGAATCTATCAATAGCTCAAGGGTCAATTTGGCTAATTTGCTAAAATATACAACCTGGTTGTGCCAACAAGATGAGCATAATAAAGATAATGTTCAATTCGAAATTTTGTCTATTGCTAATATCTCCTTGAGATATTGCCCTACCAATTGAACTATTAATAGAAAGCAATAGTTAGAGATTCTCAACTCCTTGTCGTTATATGTCACCAGCCGTCATGTGGGCACCACAATCATAACTGCAATGGCTTGGAACTAGAAGCTACTATCGATCAGTTTGAACTGGCAATTTTAAATAATGGTTCTCCAACTAACATCTATAAAAAAACATTATCGACTTAAGTATTGCCTCCTCCGACATTGCGTTTAGATGTAACTCAACTACTCTTCAAGATACTTGCGCAAGTATTTACTTTTCTATAGTTACAAAAATAAATATCGCTTTTACACCTAGTCTAAACCTTAGATCTCTCTACTAAATGAACTTTAAGAAAATCAACTTAAAAGTTTAGAAAGATAAACTCATCTCCTTAAACGTAGGCCATCTCCAGAATACTCTAAAGTTAAAAACTGTCTAATTTTCTCTGCCAACATAACTTCCCCAAAAAATTGAAACAAAGAGTGTTCCGATGCTTTGAAGCAACTTTTGCATAATTTATGAACTAAAATCACATCCAGCCCACTCAATTCTTAATTATTTTAAAATAAGATGTAACATTCTTTTTGCTGCTTTTGACTGTAAAAAATTTAATAACAGTTACTACAAAGATGTCAGAAGTAGATGCAGTATTCAATTTTTTAATAATTAACACTTAAGCTGGTGTCACCAGCTGAGCTCTCATAACATCCGTTGTTTGGTTGTGTACTCTGACAATGTGTGCAAGCACAGAGTATGGAATCGTGGTCACCTCAAAATGTCCATAAAATGTTTTATAATTAATAGTCAAAGTCACTAAGCTAAAGTTCTTGTAAAAATTGCAGTTATATTGTGTGGATAGAGTCACTTGGTGTCACTAGACGTAATTTATGATCTATAACTGTAGCCAAGTGATTATATTTTTTCTCAAGTTTGACTGATTGTGAACCAAAAATTTCAACAAATACCAGTGTTGCACGGTGCAAAAACAAATTCTGTTTTTAATAATCTAATATATTTGTCTTAAAACAGCTGTTTTAAATCAAATCCAAAATGGAGCAATTACAATTAATATTAAAATACATGAATACAACTCCACTTAATGTCATAGAAGTTAAATCGGGCTTCCTCTCTCAATCCGTTAAAACTTCCTTGTGCAATATTTCTTCTCAAAGCTTGTTTCTATGGTTTTAGAATCCACCACTAATGCCAGCAATTTCTTTTAAAATAAACCGTTTTAGACATCTTAATTCTACTTTTAACTAGGTTTCTCTTCAAACTTTGTTACATTTCTTAGAAATCTATCATCTCCGCTAAATCTTTCAGGTTATTTTCAAAGCAGTTAGCAATACTTTACTTCCTCTCTCAGGTTAATTTGACTTTCCAAGACTTTAGTAACAATTATTAAAACCAATATATTAAAATACGGACGGTACAAACTAAACTTCCTTTGTTTGTATTCTACGGCGTACTGATTCCCCAATTTAAGATTTAAAATGTGAAATGTGAAAAACTTTCCAAACAATCGACCATATTCACTGCAAAATGTACGCCATAGATAGAGCGCCAAATAAAATTTAGGTTATAAATGGACGAATATCTTTATTATTATATATTGCATTACATCAGAAGCAACACCATTGGCGCTAGCCTTACCACGGCAATAAGACTACCAAAAACTTTATTTTTTTTTTCGGTGCTCTAGACCATCTATCCATTTTCAACACTACTAGATCTCAAAGGCTAAAGAACCAATATATCTTTTAGTTTTTTTCATTCATTTTTATTTTACTTCTTAATAAAATATAATAAATACCAAAACGGTGTAGGGAAGCAATACCTCAATACCGGTCAAACTAAAGTGTGGCCAAGCGGACATACCTTCATTGTCAACCAGCAACCCCAAGATTTATGACGCATAGACGAGAACAAAAAAATCATGTTACTGACAAGGTAGAAATAATCAAAACCGCAAAGTCAAATAAAAGTAGCCAAGCCCAAACAAAGCAATAATTCAAGACCTGATAGAAAAAGCATAACCTAAAGACAAAACTTTTGAAAAAAATAAGCTAAGTCAATAAAAGTCAAGATGCAAAATCCAAGACAATGGATCTCACCAACAAAGCGCTATAGGTTTGCACAAAAAAGAAATGATGTGACAGTAGCAGTAATAAACCAATTGTAAAGCAACTTAAAAAAAGAAGTTTTTGAATGCTTGTGTGTCGAAAAAGTTATCAAGGTTATCTTGCACCAACTAAAAAACTAAATAAAAGCCAGCTAAAGCTAGGCGGTCAAACGAAGCTGCAATGCCCACACGTAGGCCAAAACCAATCTTTGTAGAAACAAACTCCAAAGTGTCAAGACAATCATCATAAAAAGTAATTTAAAAAAGCAAGTCAAAGCTGATGCCAAGGAGACCAAAAATAGAACGCTTTTGCTGAACCTGGAGAAAGGAAACAAAAGAGTTAATTAAAACCTCATCCAAACAATATTTGGTAGTGCAGATGGCATTAAAACCAAAATCCTTAAAACAAAAGATGAGGAAAAAGGTTACAAATAAAAAAAAATTGCCATCGCAACCAACAATAAAGAATCAAACATGCTACTAAAGACGCTAAAAAAAACGGCATCACTAGACAGTAACAGCAAAGTTTCTGAAACTGGCGGACAGCAACAAAAACCGCAACAAACGTAAATTTTAAAAAATGGTGCGTTAACAAAAAATCACAAAAAACTACACGTTTCCGTTGCAGAGAAACGGCAAATGTTAGACAGAACAAAGCTGTGTAAAAGAGAAGAACATAAGTCCACAATATAATGCGCGGATGCCGTCTACCCTATCCGTAAAGTAAATAACCACAATGCCGGCAGTGTTAGGTGCAAACCAAACACAACAAAAAAGTAACGAGCCAAGGTGAAGGATAAAACACACAAAACAAAAATGTTAATTAACTTTACTCAAATAAATGTTGAATGTTGAAACTTTTTAAGCAGATGACCCATAAAAAATCATTAGATATATTGCTAATTAGCAAACCCAATAAGAATGTGGCAAGATCCCTTCAATAGTATTTAGACACACGCAAAGACGATGCCATCTGCTAGTCTGCAGCCACAGACAGAGTAAAATGTTTTTTTTTGTAAGAGGCCCAGCATATCGTAGTGTACAACTATTACATATCTCCAAATGTTAAGCAAAAATGCAAACGCTTCCTGATTCAATTAAGCAAAAACATACAAAAGAAAAAAGATTTCAATGCGTGCCACATCATGAGGTTCTCCTAGCATTAACAAAAAATGTACCATGCGTGCTCAAGTAGTGTACAATTTAGTCATGCTAAACCAAAAACAGAAATCAACATTGACCAAAGAAAAAATAAACTTTAAGTTCTGGTAGTCACAAATAATCGAGTAGAGCGATTTAGTCTTTAAGCAAGTAAAAAACTAGAGGCCGTAAAAAATATAGCGGTAGTTCCTTGATGGCATAAAACGTAAACCCAACAAGGCTGAACAAATTGGCAAAAAGATATAAGGATAAATTGGGACGTGTACCAAAACCAATTATTGTCAAAGCTTGCAGAAACGTTAACAACCAGCTAAACATCAGTATACTAATAAAACAACAACATTGCTATAACCAGAAAGTCTGTGTTCAGTGTATAAAAAAAACTACAAAAGCAAGAACCCAACAAAATAAAGATCAAGAAACACCAGGGTAAATAGTAAACATTTCTGTTTGAAAACCTTCCAAGCCAATCCACTATCAACGCAAAGCTTAAGATAAAAAAAAACTTATTAAAAAAATTAAGTCTGTGTTATGGTAATTGTAGACATCAAGAATGTTTTTAATACCGTCTCTGGAGCGGAATCATAGATGCGTTAACCAAAAAATCTAAAACTGCTTAGCGGCTATGATAGTTAGTTACTAGACCAACCGCAACTGACCGTGATTTCAGGTGACCAGATGTGCCCCTAGGATTCACACTAGAACCATGCTTGAGCAACTTCTACTATGACCACATACTTAGTCTAGACCCAAAGAGAATGCTTCTAGTGGCCTATGCCAATAATCTGAATTTTGTCATATACCATTCTAAGATATGAATAAAAGCAAAATTCCAAACACGCCATCGCCCAAGTGACAAATTTGTGGCAAGGTTGCAACAACATGAGTTGCACATAGTGGCGGGCAAAGCAAAAGCTCCTTAAAGTTTTTGGTAGACAACAAGAGAAAAAGCGCAACCAAAAACATGAAATACCATTAGTTGTAGGTGAACAAAGTTTTGCACCTACCTCCAATAAACGCAAGATTTTAAAAGTAATTGCCTGTACGCCAACAAGATGCTTTTTTCCAAAAAAAGATTAGCGGCAAGGGTGCGCTGCAAATATCACACTATCAAAACCGCGGAATTGCCTTACCAGAATTGCCTCTTCTAGACTTGCTGATCAGATAAAAAACAACATAAAGAACGCAATGAAATAAGCGAGGCAAATGGTTATAAAAAAATAGCAGCAGCAATGAAGTTCTTATTGTATACTATAGTGACACCAAGAAACACAACTAGACCAAGCAACTGATCCTAAAAACTAACTCGTGAGTATATCGAGACCACGTTGAGTTTTCCTATGGGTTTGCGCAACTGCTAACCGGACACTGGTGCTTGAAAAAATATCTGTTTCAATTAGATGCATGCGTATTGATATTTTTGTAATATGACTGTTAGTAAGCTGTACGTGTTTCTTTATATTGACAATAATACAACTGTGTCATTAAATAATTAAAACAATGTAAGTGTCTTTTACATCTGATGGCGGAAAGCATGGAGTGCGTAGTAATGCCAAAAAGCAGTACTACTCTATGACCGACAGAGGAGAGGTTTTTATTTATGAGGTAGAAACTTGGCACTACTATGCAGCGCAAGCTCGCAGTGTTTAAGCTGTACATTAATAAAGGTTAAGTTAGGTTAGACAAAACTCTGGCAAACAATGTACATCAAAACAAGCAACTTAACACACCTCTTGGTAGTGTTAAGTTAGCTTAGGCCAACATAATTAATATCCCAAACGGTGAAAAAGAAGCCTTTTAACCAATCCTAGAAATAACACAACGGCCGCTACCGAGACCAACACCAAGTGCAACACCTCCTGATTTTGCAAAAACCAAAATAGATATCGCTTGTCAAAAGAACACTTTACATTTAAACCACTGTAACATTAACACCCAAACAGCAGCAGCATTGAAATATTGCGGCGCACGGAGGTAGTAGCAACCAAATAAGCGCTCATTTATATAATAAGTATAATAATTAATTTTATCCATGTGCATACTTCCATGTGGATATTATAAGATTCAAACAAGCAGATTTATTTACTTTCAGTCACAAATAGTCATCACATCAATCAATCAACATCATAAGATAAATTAAAAAACCGCATATTTGCCGCTATCGCTTCCAACAGACTCCTGCAGTAAACATTTGATAATGGAGCTTTTTGGCAACTTAAGGTGGAGTAAAATAAAATAGCTCACTCGGACTAACCAGGATTGCACAGAAAGTCAAACCTCATAAATAAAAAGTATTTCTGTTACCTATAGTCGTTTTCTCAATATATCTACATTCTAGTATGCCCTCTTCCCTATTTTTCCTATAGGCAAAATTTTGTCAATAGAAAGTAAAGCGCAGTATAGCAGTATAAATATGTCGTCTAGTAATAAAAATATACTACAGAGAATCTCAATAAATACTGGAAAATCCTCCTCCAGTTACAAACCGGACAGCTCTAAAGATTCTGGGAAAGGCAACAAAACAACTAAGCATACAGATGTTATAAAATAAAATAAAAACATTAAAGATAGTTTGAATAAAGATGATAGAAAGTCAGACAGTGCCTAAGAAAAAAAAATCCAAACAGATTACACTTGCGAGTATACTTAAGTATGAAATAAAACTCCTAAATACTGTGTATAGAATTGTGACTAGAAACCATCCGGTAACAGAAAACAAAAGGGAAGACAAAAACAAAGAAAAAGTGCAACATTTTCTTACTGATTATGAAAAGATACTTCAATTTCAATTACGAAAAATGTACAAAAAAAAACTTTTCTCCCCGGCAACTGCTGGTAAACCAAAAGTAGAAGAAGACAATAATAAATAAAAAAGTAAAATATATGGTAAGGATAAAGAAAAGTTATTTACTGAATTCAAACAAATTTCAATAACAATAGGTAAAAGCAAAAATAAAATTTCTAAAGAGAGAAGTAAATCTATGGGAAATGCTACTGATCTGAGCACAATCAATGAACAAAAAATGTTTTGCAGAAAAAAAAAAGATAGACTAAAGAAAAAACTAAAAAGTAGGTCAATTAAAATAAAAGAGGGTCCTTCTATTATTTTGATTGACCTAAGAAAAAAAGCAAAAACCTAAATAGCCTTATTTAATAGCATATCAACACCAAGACACAAATAAAAAAGGCAATAAATAGGTTGTATTTCTACATAATTCAAATAAAACAAAAGAAAATACAAAACTAAATATAAAAAAAGCAAATTAAAACAAAAATAAAGAAAAAGAACAATAAACCAAGAAAAAATAAAAATAATGATGAGTACAAGAGATGATACAAATATATTAAAAAACGGTATTAAAATGAAGTAAATTGAGGAAGACTTTAGAAACAACAGTACAAGCATAAAATTTTTTTTAGAAAAAATGAGGTAGATATAATCCTACTCCAAGAACAAAAAGTAAATGCAGATGATAAAATAAAAAGTAGCGTAAAGCAACCCCTAGCTAAGAGATACACATCGCCTCATAGAAAAACATAGTCAAAAAACTAAAGAAATAGAAAGTAGTACTTGGACTCTGGGTACAGGTCTGCAAAATTAAAAAAGTTCAAGTGTCAAGCATCATCCATTGGCCCGACTAACAACTGCAGAGTCGCTAAAGTATCTAAGCATTACCTTCGATAGAAACATAAGAATCTCCCAACATGTAGCAAAAACAGCTACCAGAGCAATGTATTTGGTAAAAGTGCTTAGCAGGATTATGCCCAACATACAGAGCTACAGTATGGTACCAAACACGCAATAAAAACACACCTCAAACAATTGTTCGGCTACGGTCTTGTGCGCATTTGTTTACTAGCTGTCATTTTACAATTGAGAATATAAATAATCAAAGTGAATTTTAAAGATTGTAACTACATATATGATCTTTTTATTGTTTGTGTTGTTATAGTGACTAAAGTTAATGTTATTTAAAGCATCATTAATATAATATTAATTTTACTTAATTGCGCATACGTCATAGCTAGATCAGCGCACGTGCTCTTTTGAGTAAAACCACAGATCCGTATCCCGGATTATTATTATTTTGAGTTTTAAAACAAATTAATTTTAATATTTCCTTGTTTGTTTGTTTGTTTGTTTATTCATTTGCATACATGTTTGTATTAATTAATTTTAATTATTTCCTTCTGTAATCTGTTGCTGATTTTCCATGGTCTTTGCTTATCTGTCCGTTAGCCACTACTATCGACCCAGTAGTGTGAAAAGTCTATCCTCTCCTTTCCTAATTTTAATTTCTTGTTTTTTTTTAATATGAATGATAATATTAGCAATGATGAGCTATACAATAAAATTGAATTGTTATTAGACACAAAAATAAATAAACTACAAATTGACTTAAAAAGTTCATATAAATCTAAAATTAATGAATTGGTAGTTCATAATTCTGAATTAAAACGCCGTATTAACAATTTAATAATAATAATAACACTAATATAGTTGATAATGTAATTCAATTTATAAGTAATCGCCTACAAGTACAAATATCCATCTGTGATATCAACAACGTTTATCATATCGGCAAACAGAAAAATGTAATTATTTACTTCATATCTAAAAAACTAAACATAAAAAAGAACTTATACAAACTTAAAAGTACAAAGATTAGCTTTTCTGATGATTTGTCGCCTGAAGAAAGAGCTAAACAACAAGTACTTTGGAAAAATTTGCAAATTGGCAGAGCTAAATCTCTAAATGCAAAAATTGTTTAAAAAAACAAGTTGTTAATTCAAAGTGATATTTATACCGTCGATCAGTTAGAAAAAAACTCAATAAAAAATATTGCAACAACTACTGAGTTTGGAAATCCTCCTAAAAGGTTAACGACAAGTGCACCCGGAACTCCAAATCCTAATAGTTACAAAGATATTGAAGAAACTCAATCGCAGTTACATTCTGAACCTCCAATCAACCAGTCTATAGAGTCGAAAATATCAGTTCAAACGACTTCGAAGACATGTAATGCAGTAATAGCTAATACTCCAAAAATAAGTAACAAATTAAACCGTAATTTAAGAAGCAACTCAGCATCTAACGCCCCGATATCCAAGTTAACATCAAACAAAATATCTAGACTTAAAGCAGTTTAGTTTTCTTTATTTTTACAAATATTAAATGTAATTTTTCTTATTTTTTTTTTATTATTTACATATATTGATTATTGAATATATACTACTTTGGTTTAACTATGTCGACAAGCTGTTAAATATACTATCAGAATGTCCAAGGTATAAATACTAAGTTAGATCAGGTATATGCATTAAGTCATTATCTATTATACAATATTCTAGCATTTACTGAGACATTTTTAACTGCAGATGTTTGCAATTCAGAGATCATAAATTGTGATAACTATTGCATATATCGCTCTGATCGTACATTATCAAAATGTGGAGGTGCTTTAATTGCACTCAAAAATACTATGGAAGGTCATTTAATTGATACTTCTATCTTTAAAAACGCTCTGCCTATTGTAGTTATTGTTGGCTTAAAAGTGAAATGTAGTTCATGTGTGTTTTATATTTTCAATCTGTACATCTCTCTTAAGTTTGGTGTAGATAACTACGCAACATTATTTGATATTTTGAAAAATTTGAAAAGATTTATGAAAGTAAGGTGATCATATTAGGTGATTTTAATATTCCAGAATTCTGGAATTACTCAAATAATATTAATTTTGATTACCAGTCATACATGTTGAGCAATTTTTTAGTTTTTTTTTTATTTTAAGCAGTTTAATTCTGTTACCAAGAACATGAGTCGTGTACTTGATCTTGTACTTTCTAACTTAAACTGTATTGTTGAATTAGATACTTCTCCATTAGTAAAAATTGATGCTTATCATCCACCTCTGTCAGTAATAGTAAATATTATAACTTCAGAGAAGCAAATTATATTTTGTTATATGATTTAATGATCCAAGTAGACTGCTCATTTTTAAATAATTACGATGATGTTAATGTTGTTTGTGAGAACTTTTATGCTAAATTATATAATATACTTGACTCCGCCGTGCCCATTGTTACACCTAAAAAATCTTCATACCTTCCTTGGTTCAATAAAGAAATTATTTCTCTAATAAAACAAAAGTCTAACTGTTTTAAAATTTATAAAAGAAATGAAAATGAATGCACCTTAAGTAAATTTAAAAAACTACGATCTCAAATTAAATCATTAATTCAAAAATCATATAATACCTACATCAAACAAATTCAATCTTCAATAATAAAAGATCCAAAACAGTTTTGGTATTTTATAAACAATAAGAAAAAAAATTCCGCATTCCTAATTTATTAAAATATATGGATGATAACGAAATTAAACAGTTTTGCTGCATATTTTAATACTGTTTATACCAAACTAAACGATGCTAGTTACTATTTATTTGAGTCAACAATGCAAACATGCGTCAACACTCCTACTTTTACTGAAGAAGATATTTTAGAATCAATAAAACAGTTAAATCTAAGTTATCTTGTGGTGTTGATAATATCCCTAGCTTAATTATAAAAAATTGTCGTTTTGTTCTTGCTCAACCTCTATGCATCTTATACAATCTTTCACTAAAAACTGGCACATTTCCTCGTGTTTGGAAAACTTCAAAAATCTATCCTGTATTTAAAAACGGCAATTCATCTGTAATTGAAAACTACAGACCAATATCTATTTTGCCGTGCTTTGCAAAAGAGAAAAATTCTTTTATAACTATGTCTATAGTAGCACCAAACATAAATAAATAACATCTGTTCAACATGGCTTTGTCAATAAACGATCTACATTAACTAACTTAAGTTGTTTTACTGAATATACTAGTACGGCCTTAGACAATAAACAACAAGTAGACGTGGTTTATACTGATCTTTCTAAGACATATCACAAAATAAATCATAATATTCTTCTAAAAAAACTAGATGGTCTGGTTTTGAAGACAACTTTGTTTTGTTTTTTAAATCGTATTTGTTAAATCGGGACTTGTTAGTTAAATATAATGGATTTACTTCAATAACACTCTGCTATTTAATTTATATATTAATGATGTTACAGATATGACCGAGCTCAATAATTTATTATATGCTGATGACCTAAAATTATATACCGTTATTAAAACTTATGACTGTATTAAACTTCAAAACTCCTTGAGTAACTTACATCACTGGTGTTACTGCAACCAACTTAGTCTTAATGTCCAAAAATGCATAACAGTTATATTCAGTCGCAAAAAAACAAACATCACTTTTCCTTAATCAATCAATGGAAAAGTTTTATTAAAAAAAGATACACACAAAAATTTAGGGGTAACATTTGATTCAACCCTGTCTTTTAAACAACACATTAACGTAACTGTAAAAGATTCATACAAGTTTTTAGGTTTTGTAAAACGATCATGCAAACAGTTTTTTAATTTACAATGTGTATGTTTATTATACTTCACCTTAGTTTGCAGTATACTTGAATATGCAGCGCTAATATGGGACCCTCATTATCAAACAGATATTAACTTAATTGAAAATATTCAACGTAATACTTTAAAAACGTATTTATATATGAAAAAGTTTGGATTTTATCCTGTTCAAAGTTTCAATCATACTGCATTACTTAATACATTTAACTTTATTCCATTAAAAATTAGGCGAATAATCTCGTCACAATCATTTCTGTATAAATTAATGCACAACTTGATTGATTGTTCATATTTAATAAATAAGCTTTCATTTAATGTTCCCCGTTTATCATGTAGATTTCAGCAATTATTTTACTTGCCCAGGATATACAGCAATATAGCTTACAGCTCGCCAGTATATAAAATGTCTTTTATGTATAACAGTTCGTGTAGTTATTTAGATATACATTTTATACAATCACTTAAATTATTTAAGGCTAAGCTGATGATATCTTTGTTAAATTAAAGCACTGTTGCATCAGTGGATAGTTTGCATTTTTATTTAGATTTTATTTTGTGCATTTTAATTGTATATTATATTTTAATCTATTTTTTAAGATTTTTTATGTTCTTTACATGTTTTTAATGTTTTATGTTTTTTGTTCTTGTATTTTTTATATTTGTATTATATTTCATATACTCTGTAATTGGGTACTTGTACCTGTTTGAGTGTTTACCTTATAAATAAATAAATAAACTTAAAAAAGCACAAACGTCAGCAGTACTGTACGTCTGTATCGCATACCGTACTGCCTTAATCAAAGCACTGCTCGTCATAGCAAATTGTACTACTCTTGGAAGAAAAAAATCAAATCTATGAAAAAACAAAGAAACCATGGCAAAAGAGCAAAACAGATTTGAGACCAATACAAATCCTCCGCAAAAGACAAAAAGACTGATATTGTTTTTTTGTTTTGATTAACCATTTTTTGTATAAAAATGTTGATACCTGACATACAATCATGGATGCGTAAAAGACATGGAGAGGTCAATTACTATCTGACACAATACCTAACTAGTCACAGGTACTTTTAAAAATGCGGATAGCAACAAGTGTTACTACTGAAACAAACAAGTAGACACTGCAGACCACATAATTTTTGACTGCAAAATATAAGGCACCAAAGAGAAAGAAAGGAACTCTCAAGAAAAAGGTAAATAACACCTACTTTTTGACAAGTGTCATAAGTGATTCCAAAAAGGCAAAAAAAAAGATAAAGCGCAAAGAAAAGAGGTTTTTTGCCGATAGAAGCCCGGCATTAACTGCAACACAAAGTTGCAGGTGTTTAACTGAAAGTTTTCCTAATTTCACAAAAAAAAAACTAACCAAAAATAGTTAGATAGAAAATAATGGACTTGCGGTACTAAGAAATGATATTACTAGAAGTAGAAAGAATTAAATTGCCTACTGTAAATATAAATGTAAATATTAAAAAAAGTCTTCATCATAATTCACAATATTATGAAACGTGTTAAAAAAAAGCAAAAGTAAAAGAAACGTGCAAGATGTATTGCTAGGGTAAACGCTAATGACAGTATATTAAAATTAAATTGATTAAGCAATAAAAAAAAAATTATAGCAAAAATAAACAAACAGAAAAATTCAAAAATCAATAAAAAGCAAGCGTCATAGGCAAAGATGACATTGCAAAGAAATAATGGGTGAAAAGGCATTGATGCACATTGCATCGGCTAAAAATGCATGTATCCTGATTGACTTACACGTAACAGCAAAAGAAAATAAAGTAATAAAAACGCGAAACGCAGTGCTAACTTTATCCACAATGAAGCTAAATAAATTTGTAGTGGCGTAATAGCCAACCTTCCTCCAGGGTTATAATATGTATAAATAAATAATATAAACTGACCTACCAAAAGTACCTTGCCGACACAGCACATTTCAATGTCTGTTTATCAACACAAGCGACATTGAGGGAATGCTGGATCAGCAAGTACTTGGTATATATATATCAATCGAATGATAATATGAAATCAATCAATCAATCAATCAATAATCGTACACTAATGAAATAAAGTAAAGTTTAATGTAAAGTGCAACGAGTATTAGTTTCAATCCCTCAACAAACAATGCAGAATTAACATGCATTACAAATTGCTAAAAATAGGCAAAGTTAAAGAGTGAATAAAAAGCAAGATAAAAGAGTTAGTGTCACCACTATAGTCGTAACAAAAGCAAGCAATGGTAAAAAAGAAAAGCATAAATCATGCTATAAACGTGGTAAAGTATGTGTAATAATGTAATATCAAAGGACGCTGAGCTGACAAAAAAAGGTGTCTAGCATATAAAAAAATGCAAAATAAGAAAAAGAATTATGGTAAAAAAAATAAAAAAGAGAATTCTTTAAACTAATCTAGAAAGAAGAAGAGCAGTCATGGATTTGCTCCACAAATGCCATAGAAAACAAAGTAGACATAAGCATTGCAGCAAGGTCAAATAATAGATTGGGGGTGAGTAGCTTGTGGGTAGTAGACAAGTGCCAATACACTGCTGTATAAGCGTACAATAGTAACTTAAAAATCTATAAATCAAAAAACAAAAGTAAGATTTGCATTTGTTAAATTAGAGAACATAGTAATATTCTCATGATACTAGTTCGCTAGTAAATCGTCACAGATATCAAAAGCATTAAAACACAAAATTTAAAAAAATTCATAGCCGGAGATTTCAATGCAAATGTAAAAATGTAGAGAAAAAAAAAATAATGCAATATGCTCGAAATCGATATACGGAATAATAAAAGATTGAGAAGTAGATGAAAAGAAAAACTTGAATCTGCACCAAAATATCAAGTATAAAATAATACAAAATAACTGTAAAAAAGAATCTAAAGTAGAGAGCAAAATGGAGTTAGAAAATAACAAAAAAAAAAAAATAAAACAAAAAACTTAAATACTCAAAAACAAAATGCAACTGATCTTCCCAAAAAAAAAAAATACAAAGTAAAAAAAAAATAAATCTAGAAAACAAGTAAACTTAAATACGTGTATAGGTAATGTCAATAAGAAACAAATAAAAAAGAGCTGTACTTTAGCAAAGAACTGATACAAGTATGCAATCATAGATGCAAAAAAAAGTCATGAAAAGACCTGTGCAATGAAGTGGAGAATGATGTATGAGAACTGGGTTACAAAATTATGGCAAATAAGATTAGACTTAACCCAAGCACCAAGTTAACAAATGTTAAACAAAAAGTGCTAGTTCAAAAACTTTTTTCTGACCCATCCAAAAACTGAATGAGAAAACTTAAAAATAAATAAAGTATTAGAGCTCACAATGACTAAATTAATAGAATCGGCAAAAAAATAAATAAGGCTCCGTTACCAGATAAAATTTCTTCTAGTATAGTGCTGGAAACAGTTAAATTAATTCCTAAGATAACTTTAGAGGTGATGAATCAAAAACTTAAAAAGAAAACTTCTTACAAATATGACAAAAACCAAAACTGGTCTTACTGAAATGGAAAATATTATGAAAGTCGTCAGAAAAACCACTGAGAAAGCAGAAAAAATAGAAAATTTTGTCTATTAATTACAGTAAATATCAAAAATGAGGATACTGAAAAGAATGTAAGTTAGCGTATGGTTAAAAAAGATACTTTCCACATTAATCATTAGAAATAAAACCAATTGCAAACCTAATTACAAATGCAAATATTTTTTTTTATATTTGCATTTATCAATGATAAGATAGAAAGCAAAAACAAAACGAAAGCTGTAATTTTCAACAAAAAAAGATAAAAAGCTAGAAATACAATTTTGAAATACTAAGATTAAAACAAAAACAGCAATTATATACTTAAAGATCTGGTTCAACCAAAATCTTAAAATAAAAAGAATGTCTACAAGTTTACCAAAAAAGCTTACTAGTAAATGCAATTGACAAACTAATGCCAAGCAATAACGGACGGTCCGCAAGTAGAAAAAGACTACACACTCAGTGATCATGTACAATGCACAAATTTGAAAGAAAGTATTAAAATATTATAAGAAGTATGCTAATTTTGCAGCAAAAAAAAATTGCGTAAAAAGCAATTAACTATATTTACGGAATCGGTCCTAGTTATTGCATCTATAATGCCAATAAATCTCATAATGGAACAAAAAAACGTATGCAAGGCAAAGATTCCAGCAAAAAAGCATGTTAATTAAATGTCAAATAAAATGGCGAAAAGATCCAGGTAAAGCAAAATAAACCAAAACACTAATTAAAGACATACCGAAATGAACATGTCGAAAACATGACAACTACTATCTAATCAAGTTTCCAAGCGGCCACGGTAGTTTCAAGGCCTATTTACATAAGTTCAATCTAAGAAAGAATAGCAGATGCAAGTATTGTGGAATCAAAAACACGGCGGAATATGCAATTTTAAATGTAACAGGTGGCTTGAGAAAAAAGAAAAATGGAGGACAAATTTAAGATAGCAGTAGGAGCCAAAACATCACAGACACAATGAATGGAAATAAGAACTGTTAGAAGAACAATCCAAAGATCAAACCCCAAAGAACCAAATGAAACAGAAAACATAATGATATTTAGGATATGCAGAAAGCACGTCTAGGCGTACCTTTTCTGATGCAAGATTTTGGCTAATTCTAAAAATGAGACAAGTGAAAATAGGGTTTTAGTGAGTGAAAACTCCATACACAGGCTGATAAAGCTTTCCCAAAAACCACATTAAAAAGCTACAAACCAAAAAATCTATGCATTGCCAAAACTTTCAGGTACCTTGGCAAAACTAACACATATTATTTATCTATTCTTTTGCACCTCGACAACCTTAACAAAAAAACATAACATATTTGAGACAGATTAGACATTTGCCACGACACACCCTCATTGTCCGAATGTATAAAACCTAAAGACAATTTATATTAAAATTTCTCATGTTGTATGTGTCATAACATTTTTCTATGTACACATGTTAGCAAAAGCATGCAGACTAATTCCATTATTTGGTACAGTTTAATACTAATAATGTTTTTTTTTTTAGTAGTAATATATAAAACATTTTTTTTAAGGAAACGTGTTCATTGTCTGATTTTTAGTATAATAAATAATATAACATTAAGTCAAAAAATAAAATTAATAATAATTTACCGCAAAAATATATTTTAGTTCTACGTATTATGATTATTTTTCTGAAATGGTATTTTACTTACGATATAATTTATGATGTTGGAACATTAGCATCAAAAGAGAACCGTTTTTATAGTTTGCGTGTCTTGATTTTTTATGTTATTAATGGGTACCATACGAAATGAAACACCTTCATAATTTACAATAATTTAAAATGAACCTCAAAACCCAAACAAAATAAAAATAAGAGGTTAAATGCCAGTCGATTAACGTTTTGACATTATAATAGCGGTTGTAGGAACAGCGTGCGCTTCGAGACGTCCTTTTTCCCATTTGTTTGCGCTCAGTTGTGTGTCCCATTGTTACGTGGTCAGTGGTTAATTTAGTAATTTTCCGGCGCATCATTGTTTATTGATCCCCCGCGGTTTGCGAGATGTAATCGGCGTTAATCGGCGGGGAGACTCGCACCTCCCCCGTAGTGCATCCGTTTAAAGGCAACTACCCATTTAAATTGGATATTATATGCAGCTAATGGTTATTTTTATTACTGATTGAGATAAGGAGTATGGAGAAAGAGTGCAAAGACAAAAGTATAATTATGCATTTATAACGGCGCCAAGTCATATCACATTAATGTAAACCAATATTATTACCATAACTATCCAATAATATCATGACTAATAAGAACACATAAAACAGATTTATTACAAGAACCTGTCTTTTAATTTATCAAATATTAATTAATACTCACGATAAAAATCAACTTACAACGAATACAAATCAAATATTATTATACGTACAGCACGATTTTGCACTTTTGCAGCCAATTGCTTTTACCATTATATAACTGGCAATTAAATAGATCAACTATACAATACATGTTTAATGTTTGTGTTTTAAACACCTTTTTAGAAAATAAATTAATCATCAGCATTGCATTAAAACGTTTTAAATTATAAAAATTACATGCTACGATTCACATTGGTGGTTAGGAATCCTTCACGCACCGATGAATTTCACCACGAAAGGTTTGTTTACAAGTAAATATGCTGTCATCACATGCGAGCACCATACATGAAAGAGATAATGTGTTTACTTTTTGACCGAAATTATAGGCTATTATTTAAAACGAATGTCCAATTCAACACATTTGATAATGTGTAAATTATATGTAATTTTCGAAATTTATTGACACTAATTACTAGACTTGACTTACATACATATTTTTTTTATTCTTTCTCATATCAATCAAACATTTACATTTTGGTATTTTTGATATTATTAAATTATTATAATAGTAAAGTGCCCAACACGGATTTGTATACGACTTCAATGAATTTTATTATTTTAATATTTAATAGATAGATAGATAGTACAATAGAAATAAATCGTTAATCAATGTCCGGTGTGTTGGTAATTATTACAACAAACTCACTTGTGGTTTACTGGAGAAATATAGTCAACCAATTGGTGGTTTGGCCATGATTTTGTTTACTGGATCTTACAAAATATTATGCATACAATATTTATAATCTAATGTAAAAATGGAGTATAAAAAAGTTAGCAACTTTTATTTTATATTTTATGGGAAATACATTTTAAATAGAAACTTCGTGCAAGTTCTACACGCGTTATAAAAATTAATGAAAGATAAAACTACTCCACATCAATTATCGCCTCTGAGAGATTTAGGAATGTTTGTTGACGTTGAGCTGGACAATAAAGATTTTTATTTCATAGCTTCCGTGCTACACAGTTTTGCAGAAAACCAAATTGGAATCCTCACGTAACTGAAAATTGTACTGAAACAAATCTACAGCAATTCATACTACTAATACACTTACTTATTTAGAAAAAGTCATACGGTATTTACCTAAATAAAATTGCAATAAGTTTACTTTCATTTACAAATGGGGATGTGGTTTGCAGCAGTCCCAATTCAAGCAAAAGTTTAAAAACGATCAAGATTCAAACCACAATATTTTGATTGTACTATATTGGTAAGTTTAGACTAAAAAAAATCATATGGCAAAAGTCAACACCATCTTCACCTCCATATTGTCCACCAATAACAATACGTTTTACCAAAAAAACAACATTACCAATAAAGAAATCAAATACTCAATCCCGTAGCAAAATTGAAGCACACAAAAGTAGCATTGGCAGATAGAGTATAGTTTTTGATATCTGATTTTTGCAAACTTTTGTTACAATACTTGAGGTTAAGTTTATATTAGATATTTTAATGTGGTCTTTTGAGTTATTTAATTATTTAAGACCGGATTTGGCTGTTTGTACTAAAATATTACATTGGGGTTTTAATGGATGTTGGCAACCAATTTGGCTATTATTGTCTTGTTGACAGCTGCTCTAAATAACAAAGAGTAAATCATCATAACAGAACAAGATGTCCACCCTAAAAGTATTCAAAGACATCAAAGGTACATTTGATAAAACCACTTTCTATAAAATAAAATCAGCACACATGATGTTAATACAACAATCAGTAGATGAATAAAACACGTCAAGTAAAAAAACCGTAATGGTTGACATAAGCTGCTTTCAGGGTAATCTACTATAATTACTAATACTACTATACTAATCCACAAAAAACTAAACTGGTTCTATTCACAAATAAAAGGGAAAATGGCCAATTAAATTTACAAAAACTCCTAAACATCCCATTAACGCAGTCAACTAAGATAAAAACTTAAGTGTAATTTTTGACACCAAGCTTACATAAAAGTCACACTTAAACATGTGATGTAAAAAGATGTATAG
This sequence comes from Tachinus rufipes, assembly GCA_963932245.1. Taxonomy (NCBI): domain Eukaryota; kingdom Metazoa; phylum Arthropoda; class Insecta; order Coleoptera; family Staphylinidae; genus Tachinus; species Tachinus rufipes. The sequence goes on from OZ010749.1 coordinate 62,834,500, forward strand.
GTATGTTGTTCTGGCAATGTCAATAGACTGTTGGCAAGATATAGAAACTGTTTTTAAAGATAGTACTATGGTTATACACAACTGTTGCTCCTAGAGGCATTAGTTCAGTAGCCAAGAACCTAACAGTAAAACGTCTGTCAAAAATAGCAATATTAGAAGCACTGCGCATAAATGCAACCAAATTTGGTGCACTGCAAAGAAAGCTGGCAACCACTGTTCCCTTCTAAAAAAAGCTGTAAAAGAAACTATGGAAATTTAATGTCAAGATCTAAACGCCTTCACATCCATACCACTAAAAATACATACGTCTATCCTCCAGGCAAAAATAGCCGGAATAGCCCATAGGGTGATAAAAATGGTAACTCTGCTAAATGGTAAACCCAAACCCTAGACCGCAGTACTACTAAAACATCTTAACACAATACTAAAAGCAAATACAAACAAATCATTTGAAACACAATGGTATAACCAACCAGGTTATAGACACGCAAAACGGCCAACTACTACTTTAGACTGACCAGAAGAGCAAACCATATTATGAATCTTAACAAAACACTCACAATTAAGAAAACACATTTATACTATAGGCATTGACAAGACAATTAAGCAAATACTGTGTATCTGTCTGACGCTTTCTTACGCAAAAAAAATGATAAGGAATTGCTGGTTTGACATGGCCAGCATAATGAAAACCTGTCCAAGCAATGTCTTAGCATACATCATCTACTTAGGTTGGCTGTGTGTTAAGACAAAAAAGCAAAGTTTACTACTGGAAAAGCCACAAAAGGCCTAAAGAAGCCTAAATGCCTTTCACCCTCATACTCAAATCCAAAATCATAAAAAAAAATTCTTAATGTTTTGAAGTCATAAAATTCTTTTCCTGCCCTCGTTTTTTTCCCAAGTGTATTTTTTTATTAACCGTATGTATTAATATGCTAGATAACCAACGAGGCTCTGTCGACCAAATAACTACCGCTATAAGTAGTCCCTCTTGCCAGCCAACGGCTTCTAGTGAAAGAGCTGGCAGAAGTGGGGCAACTCCATGCCCCGGGAGTGAGAAATCACTCCCAAAGGCGGATGAACCGACAAACTGGTCAACGGCATAAAGATGCGGAAAGGAACTGAAAATACCGCATTAAAGACCCGCAAGGGTATCCCTAGTAAATCATCAGTTAGGCATTGTTCAAAACGAAATATTCCGGAGCCAAAAGTTCCCCAATCGGATCTCCGGAAGGAACAGTATTGAACAAAGTTACGAAATTGACACCAAACATAAAAATAGAAACTTGGAACATAAGAAGCATGTTTCAAGCAGGGAAACTTAATAACACAGTAAATAAAATGCATAGAATGCGTCTAAATATATTAGGAATTAGTGAACTACGATGGCCAGGTTCGGGAACACACTCAACCGATAATGGAATAATGTACTATTCAGGTAGCACAGACTGCAAAAATAAATACGGCACCGCAATTATAGTCGATAGAAAAGTACAAAAGTCCGTAACAAGCTTCGTACCATATTCAGACCAAGTAATGTTGTTGCAAATACAATCCACAACTGGCAAGACAAATCTCATCCAAGTGTATGCACCCACTAGTGATAAACCAGATGATGAAATAGAGGAATTCTATCTACAAGTGGATACCGTTTTGAAGTCCACTAATAAGCACGACGTCACAATCGTTATGGGAGACTTCAATTTAAAAATAGGTAGAGGACGGGTAGAAAACCTTGTCGGAAACTACGAACTAGGCATGAGAAACAATAGAGGAGATAGGTTAATAGAATTCTGTCAAAATGAAAATTTAGTAGTGACAAACACGCACTATAAACTACCACTAAGACGTCTATATACGTGGATGTCTCCAGCTCATAACAAGAAAAATTAGTTAAAAATCAAATAGACTATATCCTAATTAAAAAACGATATAGAAATAGCATCACCTCAGTCAAAACCTACCCAGGAGCCGATGCTTCATCAGACCACAATCCAGTCGTAGCCAATGTTAAAGTGAGGCTTAAAAAACTAGAGTCAAAAAGAAAACCTGTAAGTATTGCAATCGAAAGGCTAAAGGATGCTGAGATAAGAGACCAAATCAAACAAAAAACAAAAGCAAATATCCAGAAAATAGGCACATCAAATACAGATAATCCCAATGAGAAATGGGGATGCATCAAAAGAGCGGTACTGAAAGAAAACAGAGATATGTTAACACCAGACAAAGTTATACCAAAACAACAATGGATGACAAAAAAAATTTTAAACCTTATGAATAAAAGACGGAAAAATAAAAAAAACCAAATAAAATATAAAGAAGTTCACAAAACCATCAAAAGAAAAATTCGTGAAGCAAAAGAAAACTGAATGTCTGAGAAGTGCAAAGACATCAAAAAGCTGCAAAGTCAATACGACAGTTTCAAGCTACACAAAAAAATATTAGAAAACTAACAGGAACTAATAGGAAACGAGTGACAACAACATCTACATAGCCCTAGCCCTAATATAACAAAACACAAAGTAGAGCAAGCAATCAGGATCTTGGAAGGGGGGAAAGCTGTAGGCCCAGATGAAGTGCCCATAGAACTATTAAAACTAAAAGACGATGAGAAAATCAAAATAATCGTTGATCTATACAATGCCATATATAGAACAGGCGTAATGCCAAAAGAATGGCTTGAATCTACATTTATTACAATTCCGAAGAAGATAAATGCCCGAGAATGCAGTGACTACAGAACAATAAGCCTTATGAGCCATACCTTGAAAGCATTCCTGAAAATAATACATAAAAGACTTTACACCAAACTTGAGCAAGATATTAGCGACACTCAATTCGGATTCAGGAATGGCTTAGGAACACGAGAAGCCTTTTTTGGCATTAACGTACTACTACATAGATGTATGAATATGAATGTCAAGGTACACGCCTGTTTTATAGACTACGAGAAGGCGTTCGAAAAAAAACGCCATGAACTACTTGTAACACTCCTAAAAAGCAAACGTATTGACTCCGAGGACATACGAATAATTGAAAACCTGTACTGGAACCAAACAGCGATGGTAAGAGTCGACAATAGTTCCACAGAAAGCATAAACATTGAACGGGGAGTGAAGCAAGGCTATATACTGTACACCAATGTTATTCAATCTATACTCAGAAGCTATATTCAAAGATGCCTTATTTGAAGAACTATGTGGACTTGTTGTTAATGGGCAACTAATTAACAACATTAGATACGCTGATGACACGGTGATAGTAGCAGACAACATTTTAGAACGCACAATTAGCTCAAAAAATAGATTAAATATAAACCTCAAGAAAACAAAATACATGATCATCTCAAAAGCACGTATACCACCTAACGCAAATATTTTTATTGATAACACCTATATTCAAAAGGTAACCAAGTACAAATACCTAGGTAAGTGGATAACAAATACAAACAAACAGACAGTAAAAATCAAGTCCGGAATAGAGATGGCTTGAACTGCCTTCCTTAAGAGATAGCACGTAAAGAAAAAGATTAATATCTACTTTTGTTTCACATGATATGTCCAAGGTACTCGAAATTACGTGCTTTTGTTATCATCAATAGTAAAAAGAATTACTTCATTCGCAGTGTTGTCCGTCAATAGCACTCTTAATATTTTGTAGTAGAACCACATCTCAAAAGCTAAGAGACATTTTATTTGCAGCTTCTGTAGATACCATTAATTTCATGACATACAATAAAACTGAAAACACATAACCACACTAGAGCCTTATTTTTTGTGTCTATTGTGAGATAATTATTTTTTTTAAATCTTAGTCATGTTGTTGAATACTGATCTCAGATCTGGCCTTTTCAGTACGTATTTTAGTCTCTTGCAAATGATACCAATTGTCATCCAATAGTAGTGGCTAGATATGTATATTTTTGTACTTGTTCAATGTTTTGATGGTTTATTTAGGTTGCTGAAAACTACGTTTATCACTCAAAATCGCTAACAAAACAAATTTTTAACACAACAACACAAGACCCAAACCATAAGACCAAAACTGGCGCACAAAATTTACTTTTAGAACTTTAAAATTGTATAGAAACGATGTATATAAAAATAAAATTGCGCAAAAAACTTATTGCTAGCATAAAACTCGTTCGTTAATCGTGTATAGCACGCAAAATTTATTAAAATTTTTGCAGTAAAACTAAATATCGCATCAGATTTTTTTTTAAATTTTAAAATTACATAAAAAAGCATATAAAAATTGTGCTTAAAACCCATTTGTAATATAAATATTACGTTTACATTTTCCAACACTTGCAGTATTTTGTCAGCCATTCAAGACTTTTTTTACCATTTGTGTATGAAATTGGATTCTTAACAAAAAATACAAAATAACTTTTTTTCCAATTGGCTTTTGTTTTGCATATATCGTAGTTCAAACTTTTGAAAGATATATTATAAATAAAACAAAAACTAATAAATTTTTTATTTAATCCAATGGATTCAGATCTGGCGACCTAGCAGGCCACTGAACTGAACAGCGCTTACTCTTTCACTTTCCATTAAAATGGTTTTCTAACCATTCTACAACACGCGGTAGTTGTTTACATCATGTTAAGTAAAGACTGATAAAAGTATATAGTGACATCTTCCAGCTCGAAGCATTCTAGAAGCAACAAAATTCGTGAAGATCGACTCTTTAGATAGATGGACCATACGATTGGATTTAAGCAAACAAGATCCATTGCTGTAGATTGGATAAAAGCTTTTATATGCCACGTAGATATGTCAACAATTGACAAAAGAATTTCTTCTTTTGGTTTTCATTTATACCAACCAAATTAACTTACATTAACTGCAACTTACAAAACTGCTTGTTATGTCAAGAGCGGCAAGTCTGAGATTATCAAATCAAATTAAATTGTCTTTAATAATGAAACCCTAGGTTTTGTTTCTCGTTAAATAATAGCCGTAGAAAGGTTGACTGGTGTAAACAAAAAAGCAATTTTGCACTAATACCTGGTGTTACGGTTTGAAGTGTAATGTATATTAGTAAAAGATTACCTCTTGTGTTCATCGTAAGGACTTTAAATGCACATAGTTACATCCATAATGAATTACAAGCAATATTTTCATTCAGGCAATACCAAATGGTATCTTCCAGTAAGACAAAGCAAAACAACACATTCATTACTAAAAGGTACTTAGAGCAAGTACAGCTCCAAATATTGCCTTGGCCTGCATTATCCCCAAATTTATTACCAATCAAACATGTCTAAGATAAAATAAATTGACGGTTTAAAATATGCCCAAGCCTCCTCCGGACAATTTGAACAATTATATGCTACAAAAATGAAACTTCTCTATTGATGCACGTGAAGATGTCACTCATTATAGACTTTTTTCTGTTAATTGTATGTTTTTTAGTGAGAAAAAATAATCAGACTAAAATAATCATAAGAAGAATAATCAGAAACAAGTACAAACTATAAAGAAGAAAAATCTATATTGAAGACACGAAAAAACTTTAAATAGTAAAACAAAAAAAAAAAAAACAACATTTTTCTTTGGGATGTTGCAGGACTAAACAACACAACAAAAAAAAAATTCTCAAAAACTATGTAACAATTTTTTAAGTAATTAAAACATGGCTAAATGCAAAAAGATAAATAACAATTAATGAAAATAGGCCAAAATAAAAATGAAAATGTTTGCCAGCAGTTAAAAAACAAGGTATGGCAAAGAGTTACATAACAAAATATCACAAGAATAATATCACATAACAAAACATCACTAGCTGTATAGATCAAGTCCTAAGCTCAGGTTTTAAAATCGTTTGTATATGTATATGTAAACAACTTTTTGATAACATTTTCCACATTTGAAAAAAAAAATATAAGTGAAATTACACTTGCAGTTACTTATAATGGCTCCTCTTCTTATAGTGTTATACTCGCTATGAGTGTCGGCACCCCTCTTGTATGTTTGTAGTGTGCAATAACAGTTCCACACAAACATACGGGACCTACAGTTTAACGTGAAATCCAAACCACACCACTAGAGAGGTTTACTAGGCAAATATTTTGCTGGTTTGCCATTGCCTTGCAAAAGAAACGATCGCATCAAAATATATTTGACAAATTAGATATTGCCGCTGCCGATAATCGAACCCGGGCTGCCTGCACAACAGTCCTCGCGCTAAACCATTGTGCTACGGTCGCCTTATAGCTCCCACTAACTTAAATTTTCTGCGGTATTTTCATCTTAACTAAAGGCCTTTTTCTAATCTTAAACTTGTCTTCTAATATAGGATTGCATTGCAAGAATACTAATTTAATGTACATTAAATTCTCAAAACCAAAAACTTAATAGCCAATAACTTTTAAAAAATCTAGCTTCTATATTGCCGACGCTATAAAACTGTTTATTTACATAAGCAGTAGTTATGACTAACACTAGTGCAACGTCACATTTTGCCCGTTTGCGTTTAACTCAACTATCCAACAAGAAATTACTGTGTATATTTACTATAATTTTTTCATACATACAATGCACCATTTTGGTTTTGAGGACCTCATAAAAAATCATAAAGTTTTATTATGTATATTTTGAACATTATGAAATATTTTAAAACTTGCTATTCTTTTAGAAAAAAAATTGTCATTGTCATTTGACCAAAGCTTGTCTCAAAACCGCAATAAACCTATAAATGCAAACGCTCTAAATGACCTAGTAACAGTAAATATATCGGCTGCTGTTACACTCAATAAGCAGAGTAGTATAGTTTGTTTGTAGCTATCAAAGCTTTTACAAAGTTAGTCAATTTATACCCACTTAAAAAGACCACTACAGAGGTTATTGTAAACAGGTTTTCCAAAAAGTATTTTCCTAAAGTAGGTATTTCAGATAATTAAAATTATGCGGATACCGTACCGTACCAGCATCCACAAAAAATTACCTAAAACACCTAATTGATAATGATCTGAGGCAATGCAATAAATACAGCCTTAAGTTTAATGCAAAGAACACCAAGTATACAATAATAAACAAAATGCTACTAAAAAAAACCAAAAAAGCATATAGTACACAACTAGACAAAAAAATCAGAACACGCATTAAAAAAGTTAAAACCAGTTTTTTCAAAATAAAAAAGATCCAATGCGGTAAAAATAAAATTAACTAAAATTTAAAATACACCATGATCATGACAGATACAATACTTTGTAAGCTTAAGGTCTTTGAGATGTAAGAGTATTGCAAGATATTGCGCATAAGTTGGGTATTTAGAGTCAAGATTGAAAAAATTCTAAACGCCCTGACTAAGGAAAAAAAAGTTATTAAAACAATAAAAACACGTATACTTAAATATTTTGGAATTTTGGAATTTTTGGTATTGATTCTATTAGTCAACAACATTCCAAGAAACCAGTAACAATCTATTAATAGTCAATATAGTAACCAACATAATAGCTAACGTTTGTTAACAAAAATAGTACAAGAAAAAAAAATACCTCAGTACAAATACACAGTAATCATGGTTCTCAGTTTAATTCAAATTGCTAAAATAATTGTTTGCAAGATCATGCGGTTAAACCAGTGTTTCGTGTTTTTTCCACCCATATCTTTTCTTTATGAATGTGCATGAGTTTACTTGCTACAGTGCTTTTGAACATCATTTTGGCCTCCCACCAACATCTTTTATCCGGATTTGGCTAAACTTGCCCAAAAATGTGCAACTGAGTACCAAGTTCATGCAGAAAATTATTTTTATTTTTGTAACTAATTAATCATTTATTCACTTCCAAACCCGTTTTAACGCACAAATTACGCATTCTACTATTTTAAATAATAATAAATCATTTTTTAAAAATCTTTTTCAACATCGCACGTGCACCGCGATGTAGTAAATCATAAAATTGCTAAAATAATGATTAAACTCGCAAATTCCAGATACTGCAATAAAACAGTTAAAGTATGCACGCCATTGTAATGCAAAGCGACGCCAAATAACCGCATACTATAAATGAAATATTTCATAGTTTTAAAGCTGACATGTTGTCTCTTGGTTTGACCTACGCGTATTGACTAATGTCGCTAGAAATAAAACATAAAAAAAACACTAGGTTTATTTACAATAATAAAAGTTTTATCATTTAGTTTAAAAACAGCAGTGTCAAGCTTTTCCAGATGTATGAGTACTATATTCGATTCAGAATTTAATGAGTTACTTGTAACGTATTTCAACAATATCTTTAATTGTACGAAAACTTTTAAACAACATATTAAACATTTATATAAAACGTTATACCGTTTTTTGCAAGCTAGTTTAACATTAAGTTAAATAAGTGTTATATATTTTAGAAAACTATGACGTTCTCGAGCTATAAATTAAGTAGTGAAAAAATCGAATCGTACACGCCATTAAAGCTTTACCTAAACTGCAAAACACTAACAACTGCAGGTATTTTCAGGCTTTGGGAACATTTTTCAACATGTGCAGAAATATTTACCTAATTACAAAAAAAAAATTAATTAATGTGAAGAGTAGAACAAAAAAAAACTGGTTTTAAAAAAACTTATTTTTAAAAAACCTTTGCGCTACTATCTTAATCCAAAAAAGAGTTTTATGTTCAAAAAAATTCAAGTTTATTTTAATTTTACATAATATAATGTAGTAGTTTTGGAAGTAGTGACTCATATCCAAAAAATTGGCAAATACATCTTAATAAATTAAAAATCCCAATTTTAGCCATTCTTCTTTTTTGTAAAATGTTAAATAACTATTAAACTTGTAGAACATGCTAATACATACATTACATTGTAGTAATTATTATATTTTTATTAAAAAAAATAAATTGACAGCTTTTAGCACGTTGCAAATTCAACCGTAGCATTACGCTTTTTAATAGTAGAGCGCTCTCTGGAATTTTAGAGAAGAAGTAGGTATAATTAACCTTTTTCTGCTGCGGAATTGTTTCATATGCAACAAAACCTTTGAGTAAAGACGTTTACGAGTCCAAAAAAATATTTTTTTTTGCTGCAAGCATGAAGAAAAGAGATAAAAAACATCAACGTATGTTAAAAACTGTCAATTCACACTCTATACACACTTAAACACACAACCTAGTCACCTAATAAGTCGTTGGTCCCATCAAACCCTTTCAAACAAGTCGTAAAACTTCTGAGGCAATGTAAAAAGCTGTAAAACGCACAATAAAAGCAAGACATACACCACATCTACACTATTATGTAAACATTTCATACGCCACTGTTGTTAATAACATTGTGCTAACAACAAATCAATTTTAATTAAGTTTTAACCTGTTTAAAATATTTCGACATAACTCCCCAACAACAAGAGTACGAAAAAAATATTCGTGCTTCTTTAAAGTCTCGCATTGATAACGACGAAAAAAACCTTTATATTAAGTATATAAACAGTACTCCTACAATACTTGTACAAAAAAAAACTAACATTGTCTTAACAGAATGAATTAGTAGCTCACTTTTACTATCAAAACACACAAGGATTAAACAAAAAAACTCAAACTTTCTTTGATTGCGTATGTTCTTCTAATTTTAATATTATAGCAATAAGTGAAACCTGGTTAAAAGAAGTAGGAAACAATTTCCAGAAACTTATTTTGTGCATACAGTTGATCGTACACAATGTAAAGCTGGTGGTGTTTTAATTGCTGTTGATGATGCAACTGCACAATGCATTCCAATTACTAATGCGCACTGTCCAATTGTTTAAATAGATTTTTCCGCAGCTACCATTCATTTTCATAAATACAAGCTAACTCTTTTAATAATTGTTTGTTATATACCACTCTCTCAATCAACAACTGTACATGAAGCATTTTATGAATTTATCGAAAAAAACTTTGATATCAGCACTAATACAATTATTGTAAAAATCATCGTCTAGATATCCTCGGTGGTTCAGCACTGATTTATGCAAACTTCTTGGCAAAAAAAAGCGTTACCACAAGTTATATAGTCAACAAAAATATCAATTATTATCGGCAAAAGTATTTCAACCTTCGAGGAGAAACAGAACGCCGTATTTCATTGGACAGAAAAATGTTTACTACTGCAGCTGAAGCAAAATTGAAAAACAATCCAAATCAATTTTGGTCATACATTAATTGCTTGAAAAACAGTTCAAGAATTCCATCATTTATGATTCATAATGGATTTATGACGTCAAACCAACAAGAAATCGTAAACTCATTTGCAAATTTTTTTAGTGGTGTTTACAAAACTTCAAATCTTCCATTAAATACTAATACCGTCAATAATACTATTTCATTTGGAATTAAATCCATATCAAGTTGTGCAAGCTTCTAAACGTCTAAAAGCAAAATACACGTCAGGTCCTGATTGCATTCCTTCTTTAGTCAAAGACTGCGCTACTGTCTTAGCCAACACACTGCATTATTTGTTTAACTTAATATTAAAAACTTCAATTTTTCCAAACTATTAAAAATTGCCCGTATCAGCCCAATTTTCAAAAAGGAAAACAAAGAAGACATATCAAACTATTGTCCAATTGCTTTAATTAACAACTTTGCCAAAGTTTTTGAACGGATAATAGCAGAACGGCTTTATTTGGGAGTGAAAAGTCGAATATTAGATAACCAGCACGGTTTTGTTAAGAAGAGGTCTACTGCGTCAAATTTGCTATGTTTTGCAGAATTTGCTTCCACATTGCTTGATATGCGACAACAGGTGGATGTAATATACACTGATTTCAGTAAAGCATTTGACACATTAGATCACGGGATTATAATAGATAAACTACGTGTTGTTGGATGCAATAACAATCTTTGTAATCTATTACAGTCATATCCTAATGACAGATTGCAGTATGTTGAGGTTTTAAACTTCAAATCTGCTAACTATCCAGCACTTAGTGGTGTTCCCCAATGGTCCAACTTAGGGCCATTAATTTTTATCATTTTTATTAATGATATTTGCAAAACCTTAAAAAATCAATGTCTATTATATGCTGACAATTTAAAAATATTTTCTACAATTTGATCTATGGCTGATTGCATATCCCTTCAATCTGACATTCAAATGTTATTTATGTGGTGTAAAACGAACTACTTGCAACTAAATATATCAAAATGCTGTACGATGACATACTCTCGCAAAAATCAAATATAGTTTTTGTTTATACCATTGACAACCAACCTTTATCAACAATTACAACCTACAAAGACCTTGGTGTGCTGTTCAACAATCAATTAACATTTAATAGTCACATAGACAATATTGTCAACTCAGCATTAAAATCGCTAGGATTTATTATTAGGTCAGCAAAACCATTCTCTAATAAAGAATCTTTGCACGTACTCTATTTTGCTTTTGTCAGAAGTAAATTAGACTAGTAACTTATTCCTATGCTCTGGAAAAAGTTCAAAGACGTTATTTAAAGTATATGTGTTACCGATAAGATAGCCACTACCCGCCTCGTGGTCGTACAGATTATAACGCCCTATTAAGCCGTTTTAATTTTGACTCTCTTCAAGATCGTCGTAGCAGCGCTGATATATCGCTGGCCACTAAGCTGGTTTGCGAGATATGGATTGTCCAATCCTATTAAGCAGTTTGAACTTCCATGTACCAAAACTAGCAGCTAGAAACCAACCAGCAATTACTTGTTTCAGGTCGCACAGTAATCTAGGAGTAATTGCACCGATAAACAGAGTAATGAATGCTGTAAACTCCGTAGCGCCCAATCAAGCATTTTTTTAATCATTTTATTTTATATAATTTTTGTAAAACTTTTGTTTATTTTTTGTTTATTCATATTTTTTTGTTTATTCTTATCTCAAAACTTCTTTATTTAATTTTATTGTATCATAATTATTTTCTTTCCTTGTATCTATCTACCTATGTCTGTATATTATCTCCATGTTGGAACTATTAGTTCTGTTGGGATAACAATTTAATAAATTAATAAATAAATAAATAAATAAATAAATAAATAAATAAATAAATAAATAAATAAATAAATAAATAAATAAATAAATAAATAAATAAATAAATAAATAAATAAATAAATAAATAAATAAATAAATAAATAAATAAATAAATAAATAAATAAATAAATAAATAAATAAATAAATAAATAAATAAATAAATAAATAAATAAATAACTAAATAAATAAATAAATAAATAACTAAATAAATAAATAAATAAAATAATAGAACAATTTTGTTCCCTCCTTCTACACCTAGAAGACTTGGAGTTGTCCGTAAAAAAGTAGAATCCCTACCAAACAACACAACCCAACATTATTATAAGTTTTACTACACACAATAAGAAACTTAATAGGCGGAGATGATGCGTTTCAAACATTATCTCCAAAGTGATGCTTCCTTTCCAGACCTTCAACAAATACAGAAGACGGTAACTTGGTGTTATTATACTTTTTTGTATGTTGAACATTTATTAACAATTTAAAATGTATTTATCTGATTTAAAATATTTGATTTAAGAATTAAACAAATCATATTTGAGTGATGTTTAAAGATTGATGTTATTCTTTATAAAAGTGTAAAAAACAATGCTTAAACCAATCAAACTTAGCTTTTTACCTAACATACATCGTCAAAAGCACTGTTAACTGCTACCGTTCAGGCCGGTAAGTACAACCTACAAACCTCGTTGCTAAACTGGTAGAGAATATAACCAAACTACAGCTATATAAAACCAATAAAACACGGAACCTTCATCATATGAAAGTAATAACCTATATAGCTTCAAGTATCTGCCGCACAAAACTAGTAAAACCCACAGTACAAGATCATTTCTGGCTAACGGCACCAATTAAAAATTAAAAAAAAACTGCGTCTAGACAACCTTCAATACTTGGACCAACATTTACAACAAAAATATATTACAATAATTTCTTTTAGTCTTAAAAAATAGAATCCTTACATTTGTGCCTCATCAGACGTTCAAATAAACTACAAAAACTTCTTACTTACTTAAGAAGCTCAAATCAAATAAGATAAACACACTTTGAAACTCTAAGAAATATATTAAAAATAAAAGTTTCTATAAATCTGCAATAACTTCCTTGACCCAACAAGGAAGTTGTAGGCTGCTATTTTTAAACTGAACGTTGTTTGGTAAATTATTTAAACAGTGTAGCTTAAGAATAGCTTAACACCGTCTAATCAAAAATCTTAAGACCAACCTAAAAACTTAAACAAAGTAAATTTTTTTAACACATTACTAAAGTATCTTTGCAAATAATCATCAAACATAAAAGAAGACAAAAGTCTGACATATCACATTTCCAAACAACCAACCGACTTACAACCAAAAACTCCACAACTGTCATCAGTTACAGAAAAAAACAAGCCTGAGTAGGCAGAGTATGTTACCGGCTCTAAAATGTGTATTGAAACCAGTGCCGTGCTGTAACTTCTGATGCGCCCGGCGCTCTCTTTCCTCTGTTTATAGTAGGAGCATTAAGTTGGCCGATGTGTTTTCCTTGATTTTTTTGCTACTAATTTTTTAATTTTTTCTTCTGACGGTGCAGGGGAACCAACGGCATCATTCTAGTTACGGAACTTCTTTGGTAAGTGGAAAAACACTAAACAATTTCAATATTGTTACAGTATTTTGTTCAGTCCGGCATCCACAAGCAAATTTGTATCTAATTAAATATCTTACTTGTGCAAATATATATAATATATAATTATAATTACTAGTTACTTTATGTTTGTTATTAACTTTGTTACTTTATTTAATATTATGTATTAATAGAACAACAAAAAATCCTTCACATTTTTTTAATTATTTATCACACCGTACATCTATAAATTAAATTAAACAGATCAAACATCCATACTTACCCGGGATTTAAAACCAAAACCTCCAGTACCAAAGCGTAGCGGTTCAAACTAACTACTGCCCCCCCCCGATATCTGTAGCTGATTAATTTTTTTGGTAATTAAATGGGAATAATATTTTTGTTTGTTTTGAGATACTTAATTTCAATTTATTGTTCTCACATTTTGTTTTTGGTACTTGATGGTTAAAGTATCAGTAAATATTCTGTTGTACTATAAGCATATTGTTACTCTCAACGACAGAAGCGTTATTTTACTCCCAACAAACCTATCAATGTTCTGTATGGGATATAAAACCGTGTTTTTATAAATTGAAAGTAAAATTCATTTTCAAGTTCAAATTATAACATGACATCATCACAATCATCGTACATACATTTTACTGTGAGGTAGTAACACAAACTCTAAAAATATCGAAAAAAAAATGGTTATGATCAAAGATGATATAGTTTATATTGAGTTATTAACATAAAAATGTAATTTATTGTCAGCAAACTCAACTGTCGGGGTGGATTGTAACGATAAAAATGAAAGAGAACAAAGAAAAAAAAAACACATTGATTGATTTACTCCCGGTTCTCGCCTGTATTTTATTTCCAAGATTCACGATTGTAATAAAAAAGGTTACTTGTTTTATATAAGTTAAGGCAATAAACTACTGAAGTATAAATACTATAAAAAGAACGCGTTCCTGACACCTAACAGGTTTTATTTTTGCCCGTTGCTTTTCACATTTCCATTTGCAAGCATGTCATGTCCAGCGACACTTGCAGATAATATAACCTTTTAATTTATAAACAGGAAAACCAGTTGGTCGGACTTATCGGACCAACTGTTCCATATTCGCTACCTGGTGCCAGGCAATATCTCAATCAACCTTTTATTTCTATCTAATTAGTTCGCGCCAATCATTTTTATTTCAACTTAGAATTATTATAATAGCAAATATTTACAATTTAATTGCTATAATTAATAATAACTAAAAACCATTTAAATGAACAGTTTTCTAAAAACCAGATCAATAGAATGAGATTTGCTATGATTTATGATGCCGAATTTACAACACCAAATTTAAAGGTGATTTATATATCACATGGATATTAGTATGCCACGTTCGTAGACACTTAAAACTGAGAAAAAAATAGTCAAGTTCATCATATTTTGTAATCGCCTTTTATTGGGACAACGTCTTAATAAGCTTAAATGTCATGTATCTGTTTTGAAACCTACATAAAATGCATTTGTAATGCTTAATAAAATAAATCATAATTTTTATCTGACGGAATTCTTAAAGTAAAACCAACAAGTATTACATAATAACTATATAAAATATATTGTTTTATTTATATATTCTTTCCAAATTGGTTTTACTAATCTTTTAAATATAAGATAACTTTTTTGGATTTCTATACAATAAATCAATTACATGTAATTATAAGTATTAATTATATTAATCAATGCTGAATTAAATTGAAATTAATTGAAAGTGTGTGTAAATTTATGGCCAGTCATAATCAACTATCCAATAAACATATGTTTCACCATGTGGGCAGTGTATGAATATTAAAAGTGAATCCGAAATTGAGGAAGTGGAGGCGCGCAATACGGAGGCCGCCAATAGATTCAACAAGTGACCTCGAGCCGCACGCGTTCGTTCATTCATGATTGTCCCTACCCAAACCTTACCATTCTCAACCCCAGCCGACGTCTGCTGCTGCATATCTGCCATCCATCCAGCATCCCCCTTGCACTGCCCGGTCCGCACACAGACACGCAACAAGGTTACCGACCTAAGTTACCTCACCCACCTGAGCGAGATTACACACCAACTCTCGGCAACACGGACATGGCCATCTTACCCCCACGGAGAGGATCAACCCGCACATTCGAATACAGTACGTGGGTGTTTTTGTCGGATTCGGTCGGAGCGATTCGCATTAATAGAATACTCGTGGCACGTGCCACACGACCAGACACTTGTTATGATTTTAAGGGTTACACGGATGTTTGGTTTAAGTTCCACCGGGAAGCCAAGAGGATTAAAGCGTCGAAGCGAAGGACGCGTGGGCGCCAGTCGGATCCATCAACGACAACTACCTGCGAACTTTGACCTTTGACTTGAACTCATCTGCCAACTTGTGTTCACCAGACATCACTAAGTATTTTTCCTTGCGGATTATCAATTTGAAATATCTTGAAAGCGACATTCTAAGGGAAAAATGAAAATATATACTTGATTAAATTCACGTTTTCTAAATAAAAAAAAAATATTTCCGCAAATAAAATAAAAAATATCTTCATTACATTGAATATCTTTAGCTTTCAGCTTTAAAATATAAATATATTACATTTATTTTTCTGTATAAATTATATTAGAAATAAAGACGCTATTATTATTATTATTATTATTATTATTATTTAAAAATATTAAAAATGGTTTTCAATCTTTTTTGTGTGAAACACTATTAAATGACAGTTTTTAATTTTTTAAGATAATTTGCTTTGTCTCGCCTCAACTTTATGTAGTAATTAAAAAAACTTTTTTTTGCCAAAAAAAAACCTTTGAAATTAAGGAATAAAAAGAACGTAATCTACTTATTCATTACAAATTTACTTGGCTACCCATACTAAATATGATGTTTTTCGAAGAGATTAAGGAACTTTATGAACAACATATACTGAATCTAAATCGCAAGATGGAAGCCTAAGCGTTGAGAAACGCTGATGAAGATAGGAGTGGCCTATTGAAATGTTTGCCTCAACTTTATGTAGTAATTAAAGAAAATTAGTCCTAAATAGCCGTTTTTTTGCCACAACCTTGAAACTAAATAAAGGTGATCACCATCCTAATTTTGGGAGGTAAAGAAGAAAGAAATGCTTTCACTTATCTCCAGGGTCAACAACCTTTCATGAGCTAAGTGTTATTTTTATTCAAATGAAGCGTTGAGAAAACATTTACGGAACATTTTTTTACGTTTAATATGTTATTAGAGCATCTGTAGTTTATAATTAATTTCTGGTAATAAAAGTTTTGAGTAATTTTACGCAGTAATTGTGGTTTTTAAGCAATTTTTCTTTTTTGTGTATATTGGACGTAATAGTTTTTTTTTATTTTTTTTAATTTTAGACCCCTCCTCAAAATTTTAAGACCTCTAAAATAGTTTTCCAAAAAAGCATACAGTTTTACAGTTTATAGTTGTGTAAAATTCTCATTAGTTGACAAATCTATAACAAATTGTCAAAACTGTAGATAAATATAAAATCTGTCAGAACAGTAATAAAAACCGTAAAAGTTACAGTAATGTATAAAAATATCATAAGTTGCTAATTAATGTACTAAATCTGTCAAATTTATTCTAAACTGTTATATAAAAAGTAACAAATAACTTAGCAACAGTTAAAAAAATACAAAAACTCTCAATTAGGTCACGGTAATGTGTTTAAAGTATTGTAAGATGAAAAAAATTTAACTGATTTGTCAAAAAATCAGTTTTGAAAAATAGAAAAGTATTGATACGCTTAATTTGGCATAACCTCACTTGAGGAAATTTAGTGAATATTTTTGACAATTTTAGAACATTGTTTCATACATAACATAATTATTATCCAATATTTTTGACAAATTTGATTTTTTTTTTTAGTTTTGAAACGTTTTTGATATATTTTTTTTACATTTTGATAACGTTTTTAATAACTTTAGAATATTGTTGACAATTTTGAACAAAACAAATTTGAGAAACGTTTTGACAATTTTGGAATAAATTTACACTTCTAAAATATTTTTGACAATTGACAGATTTGAAATAGATTTCTTCCATCTCTTATGTGCTTGCATTTAAATATTAAAGAATTTTTTAACAATAAATCTATTGATAACTAATGCTGGGGTGGGTGGGCAAGAACTAAGCTTAATTTGTGAGCAAGTAGTTTTTTCTACCTCTTGTGTGCTTGCATTTAGATTTCAAAGAATTGTTTAACAATAAATCTCTTGATAAGGAACGCGGAGATGGGTAAGCGGAAAGTTTAAGTTGTAGGCAAGTAACTTTTTTACTGAAAACAATTGGGGATTCTTTAGAAAACCCAAACTCAGCTAGTAGGCAAGGCAAGGTAAAAACCGCAAAGTCTAAGTTTTCGGTAGCGGCCAGGCGTAAGCTTCAAAAACAAAGAGATGCACAGGGGGCTCAGGCAACTGAGCCAACTAAGGCATCCGGTAATAAAACGAAGACACATCAACTCCACTCCACACTACCTGTACAAAACACCTCGGAAACATCTGGGACGCAAAAGCAAAACCTATCAAATAGTAGCACGCTAAAATCGCAGATAAGACCGGCAAAAAAAGCAAAGACAAACGAGCCTCAAAGAGGACTTTTAAAAACACTCTTACGGGCATTGCACTAGCAATAATTCCAAGGGGGTTTGACTATTTTGGGCAGTATAGACAAAATAGAAAATGAACAGGTATCATCTTGTTTTCAAAAATGCTCCATTAAAAAAGTATTTCTGAAGATTGTATGTATGGACGAGCAAAATAAACAATGGTTTCTTAGCACATCGGCAAAGGACACTTTATTGAAACACAGAGACCTGGCGAGTGGTCAATTCCAAACCAGATTCTAAGAGGACCCAACATATCCTACTTATGGTTAAAGGAGCTTGGAAAAAGGTGGCAAACCTAGGGGAAAACTCTTTCTACGTTTCTCCAAAACTTTACTTCAAGTTTGGGTTCTCTCTAAAAATGAGTTAGGAAAACCAGAAGAAACAGAAACCGTCAAGAAAGCCGTGTATGAGAAACCACCGCCAATCGCCAAGGAACACTAACGGTAAGTACAATGTTAAACATTGTGCAAATCATTCTACATCACTGCAGCTTCCATAACTCTCAGTGCGTATATTGTCAAACACAATATTGACATTCCTCTTATCCAAGAACCTTGGATCTATAAGGAAAAGATAAAAGAATTAAGCACACCAAACAAGTGGCTGCTAACAGCACAACCCAAGCTTTGTACATGCATCTTAACAAAGCATGTACTCAATTTAATGCCATTATAGGACCTATGTTTCAGAGACCTAGTGACAGCCAAAGTGGTGGTAGAAAAAAAGAGAAACAAAAAAAAGATAATTTTTGGATTTGAATACCTTCCCTACGATTAGTAGGATTCTCCACCACCTGCAGCTGACAAACAGCGACGACAACACACCGCTAATCCTTGGATACAATGCTCACGTCCACCACGTAGCCGGGGGGAGCAAGGACACAAACATAAGAGGTAAGAAATTTCTAGAATTTATAGCATAGCCAACGTTTTGCAATGCAATGAGGTTATTGACCTAACATTAGCTAGTCATAAAGCAAGTGAAGTGATACAAAAGTGGTACGTGTCGGACAAATTCAATGTCTGACCATGCATACATCCGATTCAATATTAAATCTGAAGAAACGTTTCTTTTGGAATACAGAAACCTAAAAAAAAATTAACTGGGATCTATACAACAAGATACTAGTCAACCAAATCGGGATCTGTTCAAAGATAGCAAGGACAACACACAAACTGGAGACAATGACAAACATATTTGTCAACTCCATCAAAACCGCCTTTGAAAGAAGCTTCCCTAGTACTGTCAAGCACACCTTCAACAAGATTACTTGGTGGAACAAAGGGCTGGACAGGGCAAAGACGGCTATTAGAAAAATGTTTAACAAAGACAAGAAGAACGGTGACTGGGCCGCATATAGAACCAGTCTCACGGCATATAATAAAGTCATAAAAAAACTAAAAGAAAATAGTGAAGAAGATACTGTAAGGACGTTCAAAACGGTTCCACATGCTTACGCTTTCAAAAAGCCCCAAGCAAAGACCAAACTAGAAACATTGATTCCTTGCAGACCCAAAACGAAAAACACACAGAGTTGGTCAAAATCACTCTGCAGAACTTGCTGCAGACACACTTTCCGGGCTCTGTGCTGACGGAATTTTTGTACCAAGAGAAGTTAAAACTGCCAAACAAAGAGACAGTAAAAAAAACTAAAAAAAAGCTAAGACTATAATCAATCAGGGCAACTTGAAAAGTGTAATTAACACATTTAAACCACTCAAGTTGCCAGGAGTCAATGGAATCAATCCTACCATGCTACAGAAAAAGTAAACAGTGTTAAAAAAGCCTTTATGCAAGATTCTCAGAGCAAGATTAACACTTTCACAAGTCCTACAGACTAATCAGCTTGACATTTTTTATCCAAAAAGTATTGGAAAAAATAGTCGATAGGCACATAAAAGACGGGGTACTAAAAACTCGACCACTGCATCAACATCAGTATACCTACCAAACGGGTAAATACTTTGAGCTAACTATACACAAGTTAGTCAGCAAATGCGAGAACATTGTTCAATGCAAAGAAATTGCTTTAAGTGCTTTTCTGTATATTGAAGAGGCATTTGACTTATACTTTCAAATCCATAGCAAATGCAATGGAGAGACGAGAAATAGATTTTCTCGTCCAACATAGGTCAACTCCATGCTCAAGAACCGGACTGTAACTATAAGACTATATGGAAAAACTGTAAGAGCCAAAGTTGCCTAGTTATGGATGTCTTACTACAGATACTCAACGACTTGAGCATTTTTGCCTTAGTCTACGCAGACAATCTTATATCCTCACATACGGGAAGTTTGGAGCAACCGTGTCCAACATAATACAGAGTGTGAATCTGAATAAAACGACGATTGTACTGTTTACAAGACGGCAAAAAACCACAGACCCTAAAAACCCGAGTATGTATGGAACCACGCTCCCAATGTTAAAGGAAGTAAAATATCTGGAACTAACACTTAACACTAGGCTAAACTTTAATCTGACAAATATAACATCAAAAGCCATTCAAGTGCTTTTTGCAACCAAAATGATGAGTCGGACGTACATGGGTATTAACACCTAATATGAGCAGATGGTTATACATGGTGGTGGTAAGACCTATTATCACATACGAACGATTGTATGGAAGAAAAACTACTCTCAAGTGTACAGACAAAAAACTAAACAAACAAGTCCGCTGATAACGGAGACAATAAGAACGACGCTATTGGCAGCTATGGAAGTACTACTATTGTTATCTTCACTTCACCTGATGGTAATGGCGGAAACTAGACAAACAGCATACAGGTTGCAGATAAACAAACACAATGTAAACCTTGAGACTCACAGACCTAACACAACAAATGTGTTGCATGAAGAAAAAACTCTAATGATAAGGTCGGACTTTATAAAGGGCTACTGCATCAGTAAGAAATTTATTGTGACAATACCACATCAAAATAAATGGATAAAGAATAGATACCTAAAAAAAATTAAAGGTACTATTTGGTACACAGATGAGTCCAAAAACCAAATTGGAGCTGAAATCTACAAGGACAAACACTAAGGAAAGCAAATTTTGTTACCTTTAGGTAAACCTGCCTCAACTTTTCAAGCAGAAATGACTGTCATTGAGTGGTGCGCCAGAGACATCATTGAAAAAGTATTAAAACCGTACAGACTGATAACTATCATGTCAAACAGTCAAGCGGCATTGCAGGTCCTGCAATCGCCAGTAATAAAATCCAAACTGATTTTGACCTGCATATACAACCTGGAAGCAGTGGCCACAATCTGCAAAGTTTGCCTGGTATAGATAAAGACTAGGAGACAAATGGAAACTTCATGGCAAATTAGTTTGCCAAACAAGGAGCAAGGAGGACATTCACTGGACTAGAACCCGCTTTTAGGATCCTATACAAGACCGGTAAAGATACTGGGCTTTATTGAAGAGACAGAGCTGCTAAAGGAGTAGAACAGCAGAAATGTACAATAGGCCCAAAAGTACCGCAGTGCAAGGAGCGCCAGGCAAACTACCTCAATGTAAGGAAGGAAAAGGTGGGTTTTTAGTCAGTAAAAATCTGACACTACTTGACAGTACGGGCTGCTCAGTGTCTTTTAAAGATTTTTTTCTTCTTACGCAAAAAAAAAAAAAATTTTCTACTGTTATAAGTGTCATCAAAAGATTTTTTGTTTCTTCTACCTCTTGTGTGCTTGCATTTAAATATCAAAAAATTGTTTAACAATAAATCTTTTGATAAGTAACTCTTGGGTGGGTGAACGGAAATTAATTTTAATTTGTGAGCAAGTAAACCACCCACCGCCCAAGTGTTATTTTAAAACATTTTTTACAATTTTGGAATACTTTTAAGAAACATTTTTGATAAATATGAAATATTTTTGACGATTATTGTACTTTTTAACATTTTTAAAACTTTTTTGACATTTGGTAATCATATTTATTTGCTTGTGGAGTATGATAGCCATGAAAGTATATTTACAATTGTAAAACATTTTTAGCAATTGTAAAACATATAGTTTTAACGGTTATGGTATTTATGACGTTTGGTAATCATATTTGACATCTAAGGAACATTTATTTTAATGTGGAACATTTTGAACAGTGCTTTTACATTTACTGACTTGTGGACAATTGAAGAACGTTTTTACAATTGTTTTAACAATCTTTGAAGTATGGATATGTTAAGAAAAACTCAAAAGTAAAATAAATGCAATTAGAATAGAGTACTTCAGAAGTGTGTGCGGTTGAGAAAATGAATGTGGATAGAATTACAAAACTAATGTATGTAAAAAATATATTTGGATCAAAATTTAGAGAGAGACCACGTAAAAATTGGTTGAATGTTGTAAATAAATGCGTACAGAAAAAAAAGTGGAAAGATTAAGAGAGCACGCATGACTAGATGTATAGATATTCCTGAAGCAAAAGAAGTATGTAAAGACAGAAAAACGTAGAGACAAATTACTTTAAAGGTTTAAGAACCAAATTACAGTGTTACCGCCTACCCCAAAAGGAAACGGCGTGACTAAATATGTAAATATGTAAAACATTTTGTGCTAATTGCTGAATATTGT
This sequence comes from Tachinus rufipes, assembly GCA_963932245.1. Lineage (NCBI taxonomy): Eukaryota > Metazoa > Arthropoda > Insecta > Coleoptera > Staphylinidae > Tachinus > Tachinus rufipes. Next base: position 62,857,324 of record OZ010749.1, read on the forward strand.
GGACAATAAAATTGTAGAAAGTTTTTGACAAAAACAAATTGCAATTAAAACATTAACGACAAGTAGTAAGTTACCATATTATAAACCCAAAAAAATGTTAGCTGTCCCAACACCCATCAGCCGGATGGGATGTTCTACGCCAAGTTAGATCAATAAACAGTCTAGAAGACGTGTCTAAATTTTCTAGCATTATGACAAGATTTTTAGGAAAAATTTTGCTAAACATTTACGCTTGTATTACTACCTCACAAACTTTTATATATCTACCTAAAAAAACGTAGTAGATATATTGCACCCGTTAATTGAGAGAAGTAAATTTTAAATCAAAATAATTAAGTGAATCTTTAACCAAAAGTCAATCTAATACGTAACATTAATGTGACAGTTTTACAACAAATACCATTTAACGTTGAAAGTTTAACAAAATTTAAAGATCTGCAAAACAGAAAAGTGATTCAAACTACCCAAGTACAAAAGATGGCACATTAACGTTAGGAGCTTCTAAGTGCCAATCCCAAGATAGAACAAAAACCTTAAAAAAAAGAACTTGTTATGTTCTACAAAATAAAAAATAAAAAAGAATTTTATTATTTATTTTACTTTATATGTCAATCCAATTGCTTGTAATTGTCTGATTAAAAAGTTTTATTTAGATCAGAACAATGCGGTTCTTTATAAAAAAAAGTTTGCCGCAAAAGGTATGAATATTTCAGCAATTGACTTGTCTTTTTTATCTCCATAGTTAGCTAGTTTTAGATACATTTTACGGCAGTAGTTATTTCCCATAATTACAATCAGCGTTTAACGGGTAAGACAGTTTATCTCCCGACGTTAATGTCTTGACCGCGCAGATTGGCTAGGTTTTCAAGCCAGCCTAACCCCACTTTCATTGGAAAACGCATTGAGTCTTTTGTAAACAAATTTACGCAATATGTTATGGAAGCAGCAAACAAGTTTATTCCAAAGACTTGCCGATCTACCAGTTTAATAGTAGAATAGTAAAATTAAAGAAGCAATAGAAAAGACAAGCTACCACATCACTACGCACAGTCAATGCATGCAAAATTACTAACGCGGTTAAATTAGAACATACGATAGCAGCGCCAGTAACACCCAAAATTCTAAGTTTTTTTTGTACAAAAGCAAGTTTAGAAACATTTCTAAATTTCTTGTCACTGGAGTCCTTGTCTTACAACTTCGTCCGCGCCCGGGCCATATGATATCTCATATCAGATAGTCAAACATCTACCTCATGTTATGAGAACAAGATTTTTTGATATATACAATGTAATATGGGATTAAAGCACTTACCCAACAACTTGTAAAGAATTAATTATTGTATTTTTAAAAAACAAACAAGATACTTGAGCTCCTTCAACAGAAAAACCTGGACACTAAAGTCATCTGCATAGTTTAAAATCTCCAATAACCAAACAGTAAACATCAGAGTGAATAACAAAACCAGCCATAATATAAAAATATGCAGAGGGGTGCGACAAAAATGTGTTTTATCTACACTGTTGTTTAAATTATACAACGACTAAGAAATTAAAATTATCTTTTGGCTAATGGCCATCATTAAATGAGCATTACCAAAAGTTTCTCACTAAACTTGAAGTTAGAAGGTAATATTTGATTATGATCTAGTGCCTTCCTTGAACAGATTTTAATAGAAGTAAAAAAAAAAGTATCAAAGATGTGATTAGCCTTTCAATTATTACTAGGAGTATTATAGACCAAAAAACTCAGGTTTAGTAGGTATTATAGGTGTTTGTTGATTATCTTCTTCTAAAGTTTAATGTATAAAAAAAATTAAACTATCAACTCTTTGGTTAAATTATTTGATGCTAAAGACTAGCTATAATGAATATCAAAATTGTCAATATCAATATTTTAAAATAATAAATTTTTGAAAGTAAACATAATAGATACTTTGCAAAAAAATTAAAGACATTATCTTCAAAAACTTTGAAGAATTTTTTAAAAATGCTTTAGATATTGTTTTTTTATGCATAAGGTAAATGTAACTTTATATTATTATTTACAAATCTACTTCAAATAATTAGTTTGCAGATTGTTTTTATTTTTGGAATTGCTGACGCATGCCACTGTAAAGAACTAACATTATTTAGTTTTATTAATAAAAATTCTTTAAAGTAAAACATACAAACTACAATTTTTTTGTTTTACAAAAAATGTTTTAAGTAATTATATAAAATTTGTCTAAATGCGTACAAATTATGTTGTTGCTAAAAGAAATGCATTAAGCAAGTTGTTGGTATTCAGAAAATTGGCTCAAGTCTGCAGAAAATTGCAATATTTTTAAGATGCATGAGATAATTTGACGTTGTTAAAACATCATGAGAAATGAGAAGTATCTATTGTTGTTAAAAGCTACATAGATGATTCTATTTGCAATAAAGTGGAAGTAGCCTATCAAAATTTTAATACAGATTTAATGGCATCAACTTCTACAACAACAAAAAATATAATCTGCATAAAAACATCAGCAAATACTTCTAGTATAATGGAAAACAGCGCCACATTAAACAGCACTGCAATATAATTGCATACAAATTTATTTTAAATAAATTTATTTTGTTGGTCAAGAGTTTAGTCTCCATATTTTACTCTAAGTTGGGTGGGGTGCTTTGCTCAGAAACTTATTCGTAACTTTAAAAATAATTGCAGTTTTTAAATTTCAAATTTAAGACATTTGCTCACATCACATCACAGAAATTGATAATTAATATAGAATCAGTGCTAATTTTGTGAGTGAAATGAAAACAATATTAAGAAGATAGCAATTTTTGAATTTGAGTGATTTGTGGGATAAAACTGCTGCAAAGCCGTATTTGAGGACGTTTCCCAACTCTTTCTCAAACTTTTTGCAATTTCCTACTGAAATAAAAAAATGTATTTTTTTCTGATTTTTAATCTTGCCTTGAAAACCATTTTTTTTTAGATACGGAAGTATTTATAAAAACAAATTATTTAATATTGTTTTATGCTCCGCAATTTTTAAATCCGGTTTGACAAATTGGTTGTACTTTATGGATTGTATAATAAATATTTTAGTCATCATATACATAGAACTAACTCAATTAACAATTACATATTTGTAAACTCTTGCATATTTTCAAATTACTATTAAGTATGTTATAAACATAATATGATAATAAAATCAAAACAATTTTAAAATATAATTATTATTGACTGAAGCGAATGAAACCAGCAGCGACCGGAATGATACGAAAGCAATTCGATATTTAATCCAAAAATGCCCATTATTAAATAGTTCGATTTGGCCACTATATCCACGATTATACGCTAAAAATAGTATAGTAAAAAAATCAAAATATAATAAAAAACTATAAATTCTTTCAATGGTAACCAAGGCACCCATCAATCTTCAATATTCAAAAGCCTTTCGCGGAGCGGGTATTTTAATTTTTGTTTGGCCTCGCTTTAATGCCGATAATTCGGCCGTTATTTATGGCAAAATATGTTATAGATCTTCGCGCGATATTTTGTCCGTTTCTTATTTATGCACGGCCAGATTATTTATAGGTTTTGATGTTCATGTCTGTGAAATGAACACACCCAACTGCTGCCGCACGCGTTGTCATTGTCCGGCGACACCTTATTTGTTGGGTTATTTATTTTATTAGTTTCTGGAATGTCACGATAACCCATAAAAATGTTATAGGCAATAACGTTTTATAGACAAATAATGTGTAAATACGGACACCGTGCGTTTGAAAGTTATAGCGAGCAATATCCATGCGCCCGGCTTGTTATTTTTAATAATAATAAACTTACACACATTACATTATTTTCTTCATCAATCAAGTTAAAATGCATTTATAATTAAATTAAACATAAATGTAAAGCAACACACTTAACGATTTTTATTTATAATACAATTATAAAGTAATCAACAAGATACGAGAGCTTAATGTGCGCTGCTTTATCAAATTATCCTCTAACAAGTTCGTTGATAGAGTCTATATTTGATGAGTCTCTGACATCCATCAAGTTTAATATCGATCAAGACTACACTATTATTTGCCTGTAATAATTTATATATTGAAGTAGGCACATTAAGATCGAGACCAGCAGGTATAAAAATAATAAGAATCTAACGAGAAAAGTCGCTCTCTATTCCACTCAGTACGCTATTGATATATTGTTAATGTATGCTAATTTCTCAGTAAGTCGAGTTAATAGTTTTACGCATGATTTGACTGGAGGTGAGAAGATAGGATCTCGTATATGAACTCATCCCATAAGTCATTAGTGAAGGCCCAAACCGACTAACAATTAACTTGTCATTTTTTCTAATAACATTCCAATACGTGCAGGAGAAACCATAAAAGTTCAACAAAAATGGACAGAAGCTTCGGCCGAGATGAGACGATATAATTATCATACGCATTTTTACCTATTCCAATCACGTTTAATTAAAACAACCAACTTTATTGCTACTAATTTAAAGCACGCTCTAGTTTTTTTTTTTATTTAAGGAGATAATTAAATCGTTAGTTAGTTAGTATCTCCCTAGGAAATGAAATATGCGCTGCATTTTAATGCAAAGTAATGGAACACCTCCACAAATAACTAAAAGACAATGCGTATTTGTACACCTACTTGTGAATATGAGTTTATATATACAATTGACTATTTATATCTTTAAGAATTCATTTAAATTATATGTGGCTTTATAGGTAATGATTAAATTGCATAAACCATACAGGAATTACTTTAATATTCAAATTAACTCAACCAGGAATAGGTATACCGCTACATCATTTAATAATGTATTATATTTTATTGGTTTTCGTGCTTCAATCTGGTTATTATGATAACATGTTTTGCAGCACATCTGTTTGAGAAAATGGTATTACTGAATTATACTAGTGAGCTGTACATATTTTACAATTTGATATTATTTTTAATTGTTGATGATGTATTATTATTTAACAAAAAATATGTATAAGTCACAAAATGGTACCCAAAATTAGAAATTAGTTCAACTCAGGTAATTAATAAAAATTAAACAACTCATTAATTTGGCTATAATTTTTACCTAAAATAATTGCAGATCTTAGAGAAAATTCAAAAGCAATCTAAATCTGTTGTTCATATCAAACTAATTTACTATGTTTGTTTCCAAAAATGATAAAACAAGTTAAAGAATGCGAAAAAAGTTTCAAAGTGTCAGGCTTGTTGTTTATGGCAATTTTTGGTAGTCTGTTGTTAGGCATTCTACGAACATAATTTCTCCAATCTTTTCTTCAACGTCTGTCCCACCTGTTGATGTTTTGTATCTCACAGTTCGCTTGTGTTTCCTCGTTTGTCTTGCGGTCATATCGTGTGAATCCTGCTATTAGGCGTAGTGTATTTATTTCTGTTGTACTGGTTATTTGCTGAGAAGCGGCTGTGTCGGCTCTAGTCTCTATAGCGTACGTCAGGATTAGGCGGACACATGTGTAGATTTTTGTTTTACTCTCAATACTTTTTTTTTAATTCATTTATTTAACGTCGGTTTATTTTTGCTGCCAAGGCTAATCACCAACGGCAGAGGTTAAGACTACCACATCTAGAAATTTTGCCGCAAATTTAAGAATTTCAACCTAAATTATTGAGTTTTTTAACGTACACGCAAAACCAAGACAGCACACGAGACTTACTAATTTTTCTCTTTTTATCCGAAAGAAAGCGTACTCATCACAACATATTTTTTTTTATTAAAAAAATTGACCCTCCAAATAGGGAGATACTGAATACTCATGTGTTTATTGTGCCAGATGATGTTTCGCATGAATTCCGATATTGTCGCTGCTTTTGTCGCATTTATTTTGGCTTCTTTTCTTTTGTCCCTGCTGTTTGTAATTAGAGATCTAAGGTAGTTGATTTCCATGGTTATCCCAGTGCTTGATCCATAAATGCATTGAAAAGTATTAAGCTCAAACTGTCTCTTTGTTTTATTTCTGATGCAACTAGAATTGTGTTTGTTAAGATCCAGATTGCTTTGATTGCTGTTGTGTTGCTTGTGTTCAGGTGTTGTATAATAAAGATTATGTTAGATTGTACATCTTTTTGATTTAGTATGTGCACTATGCTATTGAGTCTGACCTTGTCAAATGCTTTTGATAGATCTATAAAGCACATGTATGCTGGTTTGTTATCTTCTATTGAGTTTTTCAAAATTGTCTGGCATTGATGGTAGATCTATTTTTGAAAAATCCTTCTTGCTCTTCACTTATTTCTTTGTTTGTTATTTTTTCTGCTAATATTTTGGTGAATAGTTTTGACACAGCTTCCAAAAGCCTTACACCAGGGTAGTTTTTTGGGTCTTTTTTATTGCAATGGTACTATTTGTTTTTTGCATATCTTTATAAAGAATGCATAGATTTCACTTATGAGTGTTGGTCTACCATATATGAGCATTTTGTTTGTTATTTTGTCCGGACTTTTGGATTTTTGGTTTTTTAGTTTAGTGACTGTTTTCTCTATTTTGTGCATTGATGGTTTGTATGCTATGGGTTTTTACTTTCAATATCTTTAACATAGGATTCTGTTGAGATGTCATTATTAGTGTTAGAATATAGCAAAATAAAGTGTTGTTTTCAAGTCTTTGATGTTATTGTGTTGATTGCAATTAGCTCGATTAAAATAAATTTTAAATTTTTAGTTGTGTTTCATGTTTGCAAAGAATCTTTCCCAGAACCTGTAAATAATAATTCTTCTTCTTTTGCAACCCTTACTGCTCAAACTAAACTTAAGCAGAAAGTTTAGCGTAAAACCCAACAATTTTTGGTTGTAGTCCAAGTCACGATAAGTTGCAGGCTTATGTGCCAAACTTATATATATACATGATTCAAAACTTAAACGCGGAACTATTAAATCCGATGTTATAAACTACGTTAAATTGAAATACCCTGATATTTCAATCGACGCTGCAGATCTAGCTGAACAACCTGGAAGCTACAGTAGCTTTAAAGTCTTGGTTCTAGCCAACCTTGCTTGAGCTATTGTTTGCAAAAACTTTTGGCCAGCTAACATCGCTGTCAAAAGATTTGTGAGGTATGGTAGTTTACAAAATGTGGTTGCTTCACCTCTAATGGATTTTTGGAGCCTGAATAATAACGGCTTCTCCATTTACTACCAGAACGTCGGGGTTTAAAAACTAAACTCAGAAAACTCTTGCTAGCTGTAGCCGTATCAGACTACGATATGATTGTTATCACTGACTCTGAAATGAATTTAAAAGACTATCATTTATTTAGGTGTGATCGCTTGGCCCTAACAATCCCTAAACAAGGCGGAGGTAGTGTTTTCATTGTTATCACAACTCACTTCAAATCTGTATTACTTTACCTCACGTTTATTAGTGTTGAACATTTGTTTGTAGTTGTTAAGTTTAATTTTGTGTCTTATATAGTTTGTGCGGTATGTTTACCACCCAATTCAACTAGTGATAAATATCTTGACCATTGTTATTCCGTCGAATCTATTGGCGACAAGGGTTCCAAGCTGTAAACTAGTTTTATTTTGCGATTACAATCTACCTGCAGCGTCTTGGGTTAACGATGAATTAGGTATAGGAGTAATTTGAAATAACAGTTACCCTGTTTATTAAGTTGCTAATTTGTTTGGATTCTTAAAAAGCGTACAATGCATTTCTATTAGTAATAGTGAAGGTGTGTTTTTAGATTTATGTTTTACCAACGATCGTAATATTTCTATGATAGAAGCTGTAGATATTTTGTTAAATTTAAGCCAATACCATACTGCGTACTTGTTAAATATTAAATGTGATACTTCCTGTGATATTTTAAATTGTAATTATGTTTTTAATGATTTTAAACTTGCCGACTACTAATGAGACCAAAAAACTAATGGTTTTCCAGCCACAATGTATTATAAGGATTAAACTTGTAATAATGGAACCGACTTTGTCAATAGTTTAACAGATTTTTTTTCTTCAGTCTATGATAACGAAACCCATCCAACTCCATTGTTTAATTTTAATAATAACGTAATTTATTCCAAGTTTTCCATTAGTTTGTATGATGTTTTTAAGGGAATTGAAAACTTTAAATGTAATTTAAGCGTTCGACCCGACAACATTCTTTTTTTTACTGTTAAAAAACTGCATTTATTCTACTGCAAAGCCATTGCACTTACTTTTTAAGGTTTTTTTGAATGAAACTAAATTTCTTTAAATATGTAAACAAAGATATATTACGCCTTTGTTTAAATCTGGAGCCAAAAAGGATATCACTAACTATAGAGGTATATGCATACAATTTGCCATCCCTAAATTGTTTTAAAAAATTGTAACTGGTCAGTTACAATGGATGTGCAAAAGCATCTAATGAAAATGATATTTTAAATGCGTTTAAATCTAAAGTACAAGTTGATTCTATCTATACCGATTTTTTAAAGACGTTTGATCGTGTGAGCCACAATGTTTTGATTACTAAGCTTAGAGCTCTGAGTTTTTATCATGATGTGGTTTTCTGGTTATTTAGCTTTCTGAAAAATTGTACGAAATGTGTAAAAATTAATAATTTTTTGTCACAGTCTATTTGTGATTCATCAGGTGTTCCTCAAGGATCTCATTGTGGACCAATTTTATTTTTGCTTTTTATTAATGATCTTTCACAGTATATTAATTCATCGTCAATTCTTTTATTTGCGGATGATTTAAAAATGTACAGAAAAATATCTTCTCTAAATGAGTGCTATGTTTTTTAACTGGACTTGGACTCTATAAACAATTGGTGTTTTAATAATAAATTGTTTTTTAATGCTAATAAATGTTTTTCAATAAGTTTTCATAAAACTCTGAGTAAAATTTGTTATACTAGTAATTGACACTAAAGTATTGGACAAAGTTACACAAATAAAAGATTTAGGCATAATTTTTGATGATAATCTTACATTTGTTAAACATATTAACATGATGTGCAATTGTGCCATAAAAATGTTGAGATTTGTTTATAGAATGTCAACAAATTTATCACTCAGTACACTAAAACTTTTATATTGTGCGTTGGTGCGTTCGCATTTAGAGTACGCTTCGTCAGTTTGAAGCCCTGTTTATGATATTCATAACCTTAATATTAAACAAATTCAAAAGAAATTTTGTCGTTTATTGTCTCATAAATTATACTATCTGTAAATTATAATTACAGTTACATTGCTTCACTCTATAATCTACCATTATTGAAGCTTCGCCAAAAATGGACCAGTTTGTCATTCTTGCATTATTTAATTAGGTCAGAGATTGATTGTCCGGAACTACTTGGTACTCTTCTATTCCATATAGCACCTAATAATAGACGCAGCAGGCATTTTTCTTTATTCCGTGAGTCTACCCATTCTACTAATTATGGTTTCAATAATCCGCTGAGTAGAATGTGTAGATTTGCAAATACTTTTCCAACTAACTTTAATTTATTTTGTGTCTCTAAGTCTACGTTTAGAAGTCAGCTGACTAATGTTTTGTTTAAATACGTGCGATTTTTTGTATATGTTATTTTTATATATGTTTGTAAAACATCATTAATTATCATCATTTTTCATTATTCTGTTTCTTGTAATTTTATATTCTTTGTAAGTTTATTTGTATTTTTGGTATTGTAAGAAGTCTGGTTGTATCTCTGCTGCTAGGATTTTGATATTTAGTACCAGGGTTTACGTTTATTATTCTTTTTATTGGTATTTCTTTAGTATGTTTGTACTTAGTTTGTTTCACGAGGTGTCTGTCATGAGTTTTATGTAGAAAGTATGTGTTATTTATCTAGAGTTTGTTTAGTTGGCAGAGTTGTATTAGAAGGTCTTCGTTTTTGTTTAGTATGTTTTTGTTAAAGCGTCATTTGCCTCTATTAATTGTATCATTTCCAACTTGTGCGTTGAATGCTTAATAGTAATATCTCTTCTCTCTCCGGTATACCGTCTAGTGTTTTTTGCAAGTCGTTGTAGAAGCGTTGCTTTACGGCATCTGATTTTGTTATGTCTAGGGCGTATATACAAAAAAGGTTACTTTTGACTTGAGTTTTTTCTGAAGCGGCTCTTTTATGTTTTTTTTTACCATTGATAAGAATGTAGAGGTTATATTTTTTGTTTTTTTTGGCTTAAATTTTGACTTTAAACCCAAATTGTCCTTATTAGTCGCGCGACTGATTTGTTATTTGTTTTGTTTAAGTGATTGTTTTATTTTTTAGTGAGTTGTAGTAGACTTGTCTTCATCTTTATTTTGCTAGAATGGTCAACCTTTTGAACGTATTTAATAACACTTTTAGTATTTAGTATTTTGTACACCAATTCTCAAAGATTTAGAGGTTGACAGTGTACCTCACGTTAAATATAATAAAGATTTTTTGAAGCTTTTGAACAAACAAATTTTTCTGCATAATTTTTTATGACACATTTTTTGGTCGGTAAATTGTAATAGTGCAAGAAAAAAAAAGTATCAACTATGTACATAAATATGACAAGAAATTTTTCTAAAGGAATACAATAGATGGCTGAAACTGTAATGAAAGATCCAAAATTTATGAATTTTAGAAATTCAGGTGAAAAAATACGATATTGTTTTACATATGTGGGCAATGAATAAAATATTATTGAGTATTGGCCATCAACTAAATGCAACTACAATAGCATTCAGTTCACCTTTTGTTAAAAACTTAACAGGAGTGCTAAGTCTTACATTCTATGTACCACATTTAATGTCATCTTATACGGATAATATGACTTTTATGCAACGTGTAATAAATACTTTGTTTACAACTGCTTTTGATTTTGTATATTATTTTATTGATTTATCAATACATAAAACTTATTTAAAAAAAAAAAATTCTAACGCTCTACCATTAGAAGATTTGTTAACTAATGTAGATTTAGCATTAATCTGATTACATTTTATAACTAAAATCTTATATACCAAACATTATACAAATTGGAGGTTTCCATTTACAAGATAAAGAAGTGAACTAGAAAATATTTAAATAAATCAAAAAATAGAGTGATTTTATTCAGTTTGGGTACTAATGTAAAAAATTTACTACATAAAACCTTAAAAAGCATTTTAATAAGTTTGAGTGCAATTAAATATGATATTCTATAAAAATTTGAAAAAAATTAGATAATATTCTTAAAAAAAAAATTAGTAACTGGATTCCTTAAATATCAGTATTACACATCCTAAAGTTAAAGGGTGAGGCAACTGTATCACAATGGTCTAGTGCGAGGACTGAAGAACAGACAGCCTGGGTTTGATACTCCCGTCAGCTGCAATATCTAATTTGTCGAATATGTTTCAATGCGGTCGTTTCCTTTGCAAAACAATGGCAAACAAGAAAAGTATTTGTTTAGTAAACGTCTCTAGTGGTGTGGTTTGGATTCCACGTTAAACTGTAGGTCCCACATGTTTGTGTAGAACTTTTATCGCACACCACAAACATACAAGAAAAAAGTTAAAGGATTTATTACTCATGGTGGACTTGGAAGTACAATGAAGGCTGTTTATTATAGCATTCCTATGCTTTGTATTCCATTTTTTTGAGATCAAATGAAGAATGCTGCTGATAGCTAAAGGTTATGCAAAATTGTTGAACATGATATGATATCACTGAAGAAATAATGACTAGAAGTATTTTGGAAATTGTTGAGAATCTAGTTTATAAGCAAAATGCAATGTTAAGATCAGATATGTTTAGAAATAAAGAAATTAATCTAATGAATGAAGTATAACTCTTAAAGTAATTTCAAAATTTAACAGACAATTGAAGGTTTTGGATTTTTATTTATTTTATAAACAAGATATTTTATTCTCTACACGTTACAAAACCCTAATTTTAAAAAGAAATAAAATTGCGTGAGTTTTGCTCTTAGTTTTATGACACTCCCTAAACCGCGCCCTTAAATAAATGTTATCAACTGTTATTATTATATTAAATTAAATAAATTCAAAATATAAATTTATTTATTCTAAACAAACAAAATTTTAATATATGATTATAAATCAAGTAATTCAAAATTGACAATTCAGTCAACTTGTTGTTGCTCTACTACAAGTTATTTATTTTTCACATGCCTCTATTACAAATATTCCAGATTTTAATTTGTATATCTCATTTAATACTGTTTAGTTTATTTTTATTGATTTATATTTATATTATATAATTATTATATTAATTAGTTGTCAATTTTTATGTATAATTGCGTTCTAATGAAAATATATAATTTATGATTGTTTTAGGTTTAAATTACTTATAATAATATCGTAAATAAACACAATATTTTAAATAATAAGTTATGAACCGTATACATTGTAAATAAATAGCACGTGCTGAAATTGCCGTTATTTAATTCGATCATTTATTAACAAACACCGTAAAATATCAACGCCATTAAAATGGCAAAGAAGGCAAACGCTTGTAAAGAGAAAGTCCAGTAATAATATACTCATATGATACAACTTATAATAAGTACACAGATAGTTAGATAAGTTTGAATGGAAAATAATATGAAAAGTAAATACGTTGCATATATCGCTTTTGTAATAGTTGTGAATAATTATATTTACACTTCATTGCATTGTCTCTAATACAATTACTGTCAATATAAAGTTATTGTTAAATCTTTCGTTCCATTTGATGCCAAGAATTTATTTAAAAGAATGCACATTTTATTTTTTTTTCCTAAATCCGCAACTTATTATGTACACCATAATTTTCATTCATTTGTAATATGTTACACAAATCTAGAACCACTACAAAATTAATGCTTTTAACTGAAAATGGCTGGTTCTTTCTGATTGTCTGTAATATTAAAAATGTTTTCTAGTATTTACTAAATTTCTACAAAATCACTAAATTATTTATTATTAAAATACAAACTAATATAAGTTTTAGTGTTTGAATAGGTTTGTAAAAAATAAAAAAATAATATTTCTAGGATCAAACTGATTCTTAGAGATGAATTAAAAAAACAGTCAGAAAGTCGTTGTTTTGTTACAATTTTTGTTGAGAAAAAAAATTGCGGAGCTATGATAATAGAACTAAAACTACATAACGCTTAGCACTACGGTTTTAGGCACAACAATTTATTTGAATTGACTCGCAAATCAAAGCTTGTAGTTGTAACAATAACCGCTTTAAACTTAAGAAATCTAAATTTTTTGAGTTATTTACATTAATAAACAAGATTCAAATTTAACAAACACAACTAAGTTCTTTAGGCTGCACCTAGATAATATATGAACATGCTTTATATTATGGAATGGAATGATTCAACAAAAGAGCATACATTATCCCCTTTTTGGAATGCACCCAAAATTGTGGATTCATAAAAATTGTATGTGCAGCTAATCATAATTGGTTTAAAGGAACTGCCTGACCCAAAGAAGACAATGATGTGGGTACCAGCGCCACAATTGGAATCGGCTACCTTGTTAAACAAACTAAAAGTGCAAAACAGCATACGCACCAAGACTTAGCAAGTGAACTCAAAACTAAATCCCAAAGAAACTCAACACGTTTTACTCGTAGGCAAGTGCCTGAAAAAAAATAGAAACCCTAGAGAGCAAATTGCTTCTGGGTTTTTAAAGTATATTGTTCCGGGCACTGTGTAATCCTTAAAAAGATGAAAATTGCAAAAATGTCCCGTTAAAAAAGCAAAGAAAGAAGAAAAATTTACAACGATAACAAAAAAAATACGGTAAATGTTAAAAGTTGTGCATATCAAAGTATATCATTGCAGGGCAATCTCAGCAGCTCTCAGTGCGTACTTATTATAAAACATAACATTGACATTGCCCTTTTCCAGAAATTCTTTGTTAACAAGAAGAAAAAAAGTTCAGCATTCCTGGTATATGGCTATTATCAACTTAACCATTATGCAATTTTCGTACATGCATCATTGCAAAATAAATTTAACTTAATGCTAGTATGACAGCTATAGTAAGAAATTGTTTTTATTAAGATATCTTTTGCACAGTTAAGTCCTCCACTATCAAACAGAATCCAAAGACTGATAGTAGCGGGTAAAACAACGCTAGTTCTTAGATGCAATGCAAATATACACCACATTGCAAGGGGGTCACTGACATCAACCCAAAAGGTGAGAAGTGTTTAGAATATATTTTAGAAACTAACTTTAACATTATAAACAAAGCTAATTTGCCCACGTTTGACCTAACATTAACAAATGACAAAGCAAGTAAAATAATTAAAAAGTAGCATGTATCGAATAAGCCCTTACTGTCAGAATCATAAAAAACACTATAAGATTTATAGCAAACTCATACTGAACCATCCTTACAGCATATGACAATGCTACAAAAAGAAAAGAAAAAGACTCCTGAAAGAGATATTATGACAGCTTCCAAAGCAAACATATATGTTCACTCGCTTTTAAAAGGCCCTAAGCAAAGATCACATTAGATTCTTTTAAAGAAAAAAAAAAGTTATACAGAGACGGGCAAAAAATGTTGCAGGAGCTACTGCAAACACACTTCCTAGACTCTACAATGGCAGAAACCTCTTACCAAAATACGCTGAAAGAATCTATTTTATTATATTACAAATAAAGCCAAGTGCTCTATGTAAAATAATTAAAACCAGTTTAGCACTTTTATGTATACCAAGCTGCTAAAAAAAGTTAAATTAATACAAACGGCTAAATCCTGCCGACCAATTTGTCTGACATTCTTTTTGCTAAAACTATTAAAAACTATCTTTTTTTATAGTGCCGTGCTTGCTACAAGCATAGTCACTAGGCAAAAATTTTGCCTTGCAAAATTTAAACGACCGCATCAAAACATATTTGACAAATTAGATATTGCCGCTGTCAAAAATGAAACGTTAATATTATATATTTATACTAACCAAAAAAATTTTGCAAACTTGCTATACATTAGCTAATAAACAAATGTAAAAAAACTATACACTGCAAAACAATTGTTCTGGAACTTTTTAGACATTGAAGAAGCCTCTGATAAAACTCCTTTTCTATTTATTGCTAAAGCAGAAAGTTTAAAAAAACTATGTCTAACATTATAAAGAATGCAATAAATATTGTCAAACAGTGATACTAAAAAAAAGAACTATCAGTAAACCTAACCAAAATGACAATCGTCTTTTTTACAAGTCAAAAAACAGAAAAGTTAAAAAATGTGAAAATGTATAAAAGTACATATACAATTAAGTAGTTAGAGTTCACGCTATACCACAAACTAACCTTTTATTTTCATCAAAAAATGTGACTACAGAGGACATTTGGGTGCTTTTTGCAACTAAAACTATCCTTAACAAACATAGAGGTTAACACCCAATATGACCATATAACCAAAATTTCCAAAGAATGAATCACACAAAGTTATTTCTAACAAAACCATCATACATTACCCAAACTATAATAATGCAAATAAGTCAACAAAAAAAGTAAGTCTCTTAAACCACAGTTGTCAAAAAAATAAAAAATTCTACTACATCAGCTAAATGAGTGCAAAGCTTACAATGAGAAACACAGGGTCCTTTTTGCAAAACACAAGCTAATTAACTAAAAACTGGAAGAGTAACAATCAAAAATACACAGTAGGACCAAGAGACCGCAGTGTGTTTTTTAATGTACTATTACAAGAAATGCGCTAACAAATAAAAAAAACACAATTAATTAAACAGCCATTCTACGATTAGATTAAATATATGAATTTTAACTTTTCCAACTATTTTAATCTATAAAGTTAAGTTTTAAACACTTTATATATGTCTGCTTTTCTATAATTTTTTAATCTTGTTTTATCTAGTTAACTATTTACTACACATACTGAGTGACATGGAAAATACTACACTAGTGAAGAATTAAAAAATTCAATCTTTGGCAAAAACTTTTGTCTATTGAAACTAGCATTTGTTTAAAATTTGAGTTAATTTGGATGGAGTATTTCTTTTAATTTTGATATATTTTTAAGTTTTCTCAAATAATGTTATTTTGTGTTTTTTCAATCTCTTTGTAAACTTACGTATTTTTGTTTTACTTCAGCTGTTTTGATATTAAAATTATGCCTACAGTAAGAGAATAATTGTTCGAGCCTGCCAAGAGGTTGTCAACTTTTTAATGCACTCTTTTGACGTGCTCTATACCAGTGTCTTATGTCACAAAAGAGGAGCATTGGAGTTTGAGGTTGTCAGCAAATGTTTTGGTTTTTTCTTTGATAGAATCTTCTTTATCTTCTTCTTCTCAGCCTGTGCTCATCCACTCCTGAATATAGGCCTCTTCCATATTTTTCTATGCAATTCTGTCTTGGGCGATTTGATGCCAGTTTCTGCCCGTAAGTTGTTTTATATTATCAAGCCATCTCTTTTGAGGTCTTCCTACGCTCCGTTTTGATTGTCGTGGCCGCCATTTAACAATGCAGATTGTCCATTTGTTGGGATTTTGCCTTGCAACATGTCCCACCCATTGCTACTTTAGCTCAGCTACCCGCTCGATGATGTTTTTCACCTTCGTCCGTCTTTTTATTTCTGTATTGCGTATTTTATCTCGCAAGTTTATTCCGAGCACCAAACCCTAAGTAGCTACTGGCAAAACACAGG
This sequence comes from Tachinus rufipes, assembly GCA_963932245.1. Classification (NCBI taxonomy): domain Eukaryota; kingdom Metazoa; phylum Arthropoda; class Insecta; order Coleoptera; family Staphylinidae; genus Tachinus; species Tachinus rufipes. The sequence goes on from OZ010749.1 coordinate 62,873,940, forward strand.
CATCATATACCTTCCTCTTGAGATTAATAGGTTTATTCACATTTTTTAGGATATGCCCCAACTTCCCGTATGCAGCCCCACTCATTCGTATTCTATTGGTAATCTCAGCAGTCTAATTATCTTTACCAAAATTCACAGAATGACCGAGGTAAACGTATTCTTTTACCGTTTTAAAGACATAGTTGTCGATAGTTATATGTAATTCTTTGTTACTCATAATTTTAGTCATATTTAAGTTTATTTTTAGTCCAACCTGTTTAAAAGCTTCCTGTAGCTAGGTCATCATATGTTTCAGTTTATTGAGATCGCTGCTTATCAAGACAATGTCGTCCGCAAAGCGTAGATGGTGTAGGTATATTCCGTCTATATTTATACCTCTGGCTTTCCAGGATAGTTTTTTGAATATATTTTCCATGGCCAATGTAAAAAGTTTTGGAGAGATCGTATCTTCTTGACAAACGCCTCTGTTGATTGGGATTTGATCGGTCATTGAATTCTCATTGATTAGAACTTGGAGTGTTGCGTTTTGGTATATGTATTTTAAGAGGTTCGTATATCTCGTGTCAATCCTTGCCTCGTCCATGGCTGTTAAGAACGCCTATTTTTCTATCGAGTCAAATGCTTTGTGATAATCGATGAAAGGAAGATGAAGAGAAATGTACTCTTACTCCGTGCATTTTTCGATTAAGTTGTGGATTGTTTGCAGGTGATCTGCCGTACCAAATCCTTTACAAAACCCTGTTTGTTTGACCGGCTGATAGAAATCAAGTATTTTAGATAAACAGTTTGTAATTATCTTTGTGAAAAGTTTGTACAGGTGTAACAACAAACTTACTGCTAGAGTTATCACCTTTTTTTAAAAAATAGAACATCCTCCGCATTCTGCCATGTGTCTGGAATTTTTTACTGGTGGACACACTTGTTTAAAAGTATTCTGACTGCCTCTTCCAAGACGTCTCCACCTAATTTGATCATTTCAGCCGTTATTCTATCTTCCCCGGGTGATTTCCTGTTTTTCATTTGTTTAAACGCCATTTCCATTTCCGCTTTATCGATATCGGGAATTTCCTCCGAACCCACATTTATTATCGTTTGTTGCCGAATTCTTGGTTTTAGTTCTGGAACGGTTGAGCTATACAGATGAGTATAGAAATTTTAAATCACATTTCTGATTTCGGTTTTATTTGTAATGACAATTCCATGTTCGTTTTTTATCTTGCATATTTTAAATTTACCTTTCGACAGCTTGGATCGTAGTACCTGATATTTATATTATCTTCTATAGTGTCTTGAATTATTTTAGTGTTATATGATCTTAGGTCTTTTCTGATTTCTGTGCGGATTTTTTTGTTTAATTGTTTGTATTCATTTGACTGTCGGCTAGTATTCAGGCTCTTTTTTATTAACTTTGTCATTTCTTCTCGAATTTTACCGGTACTTTGTTTTGATCGTGTGCATAACTTCTTTGTAGCTGTTTGTATACTCTCTGATATTATCTGTTCTAGGGTATTTATTTCCATCTCTAGTAATGGTATAGTTGCTTTTAATTTTGCCTGTAGTGCCTCTTGATACTCGCTTTTTCTTTGCTCAATTTGTTCTGTTGTTGCATAGCCGGTTTTTCTCACTAGTTTTTTGCGTTCAATTTGAGTGGCTCTAACTACTCTGTGGTCGCTTCCAGTATCTAATTTGTTAAGTACCGATACATCCGTGCATATTTCTCGCTTACTGTTGATGATATAATCGATTTCATTTTTTTACATTTCCGTTGAGGCTTTTCCAGGTCCACCTTCTTTGCGGCGGTTTCTTAAAGAAGGTGTTCATGCAGTAGAGGTTTTCACTTTGGAGATAATCTATAAGCATTTCTATGTCCCAGGCCAAAATTGCCAACGTTTTTGATGTCGTCTTCCGTTCTATTTTCAAATTTTACATTAAAGTACCCAATAACTACACAGTATTTAGTTTTTCAAATGTTTTTTCAGCCGTGATGTCTTCGTAGAATTGTTCCACGTCTTCATTATCTGCTGCGCTGGTTGGTGCATAACACTTTATAATTTGAAGCTGGTATTTTTTATTTAGTTTTATCATGATTTTTTATTCTTATGGATCATGATGGCTACTCCTCCAATGTGCAAGTTTTTCTTAGAGTTGTTTTGGTATAACATGTGACCAGATTTTAGTATAGTTGTTTTCTCTTCGGGTAATCGTGTTTTGCTTATTCCCAGTACGTCCCACTTTAATTGCTGAAGCTCTTGTTGCAGCGATTCAAGGTGTTCTTCTTGTCGCATGGTTTTGATGTCATATGTTGCAATCCTAATTTTGTTTTTTTGGTGGTGTTTCTTTTTATAAATGTTATCTTTACTTGTTTGTAAAGGTAAAAGTATGTCTGTCAATTTCTTGCCTCTCCCAGAATCCGCTATGCAGACTGACGTCTTAGTGTAAGGTTGTGAACTTGTTCTACTCACCTGGGTTATATTATTTGAACTTGACATAGTAACATTTGGAAGGGTTTAGCATTTTAAAACGCCGCGCTTGCCGAACGTGTTGGCGAGTCCTGATCCCAGGATTTAATTTAGCCGCCCAATCTGGGACAGACGCTGTTTGTAGCCGCCCATTCTAAGACAGACGCTACGGATTTGCCATATCTGGCTACTTTTTTCAATTAGCCTGCGGGTCAACACAGTTTCCAGGGTGTGGCACGAGGAGCGATGAGTAAGAGTTGTGCACCCTACAAGGACCAGTTATTGACATCTATCTCCTGTCTATGACGTTTGATGTGACCGATGACTATAAAAGGTACTACCTCTGTGGCGTGACACTATTACACCGATAGAGTATTGAAGCTCAATCTCATCATGGATGACTGGTATCGGGACTCCTGTAGCGTAATGTTTTAGACATCTTCCACATTAGATTTGTATCTTCTGTGGTTGATTCCAAAATTTGTTGGCAACACTGATTTTTGTGCAGTTTTATTGGCGCCCTAACTTCCTTATTAAGCGTGTTGAGAATTTTACAATCTAAACATATAAATTGACGTTTAGTATTGCTACATTTACGACAACTCGTCGATAACCAGCATGGTTGTAGTGAGTTTGTACTTCCGGACCCATCAGTCGAAAACTTTTTCTTTCAACGTAATTTTGCAAAGCTTGACCATAACTTTGGTTGTAAAACTGTTCCAAGCCGGATGTTAAGAATTAAAGTAAGTATAGTGGGAAGATGAAAGGAAAGTTTTTTTTCAAAACCCGCAATTTTGGTTGGTTAGGTTGACATACTCAGTTTGAGAGTTGACAACCCCGGCAGCTTCACTACAACCGCATTTGATTTTAGTGTCAAAGTGTCCAAATTGTCTACTTCGGAATGGTCCAGCAATCTTCTTGCAAAGATTACTGTGCCATGCTTCCAATTGATTTTAAGTATTAAATATTCACCAATTGAACAAATTTTATAGAGGCATAATTGTCTTTTTACGTACAAATCGTTTTTCATAAAAATAGCAAATTGTTTTATCAAAAACCAATCTACCGTAATGAAATATTATTTATTATGTCTGAGCTAGAGAAAGATAAAAAAATTAAAAAAAGAAATCAATGGCCAGAAATAAATAAACAAATCTCAGGATAGTCGTGTTTGCATTGTGACTGTAATAGATTGTTTTACAAATAGCAGGTCAATAGCTGATCAATAGATTTGTAAAAAAGGTCAGGTATTATTAAATAATTTAATGCCAAATTAATTTTTGTTGTATGAGATCATACAGACTACATCTTGTGATATCACTCTCAACTCAACATCGACAGAAGAATTTAGATTAGGTTTAGATTAAATTGGAAACAAAAAATAGTAAACTAGCAAAATGTTAAGTTTTCAAATGACTGTGTTCCATTATACATTATAGTATGGGGTGTTATTGTATATAAAAACGGTTCCCTTAAATCTTCATTAAAAAAAACGCCTAAAAATTATGATAAGATAGTAGAATTTTAAGTGTTATTTAAGACGTTTAGAAAATTGCTTTTTTCAGGAAGGTTGCGCTTTAGGAATTTTTTAAAGCCTTGCATTTATTAACTTGTTTCAGTAACTAACTAAATCTTTAAATTATTAGCCAATTGAACATGGTATAAAGTAAATTAACAAATTTTTCAAATTTTTCAAAGACATTGAATGTATCATCCACTCTTCTTTTTAATCTAAAAATTCTTACCGCTAGCAAAAATAATAAACTTACTATCCCAATTAGATTTTACTTCCTCTTCTTCTAATTGAAAGAGTTTTGACACAGGCAGAAGAAATAAATTTCTAATTTTTATAATAACAAATACTTGAGAAAGTGAGTAAGCACTTCTGTTTGAATTACTTCTGTAATCATAATCTAAAGTGACCCACCCACCCGCCAAAGTATTGGTTAATAAAAAACTAAATATTACTTTTTTTTCTTGGACAAAGTAACTTCAACCTCTTGCAAAGAGAAAACATTTTCAACTTTTTTCTAACAAACTTTTGAGCAAGTGTTTGTGTAGAAGAAAAAATTTCCAATTCTTTGATAACAAACTTTTAGGCGGGTAGATGAGCATTTCAGATTAAACTTTTGAACTACACAACAAAAATTATTACATATACATTCTAAAGTGACCCTTCTACTTACCCAAATGTTGTTTATTAAAAGCTTAGATTCATCATCTTTTTGTTTAACTTAGATACTTCTAACACTTGCAAAATAAAAAAAAATATTTTAACCAATACATTAATAAAAAACACTTAGGTAAATAGGTAGGCATTCCAAATTAAACTACTCAATAGTAATAATAATTTGGAGCAGCTCACCCACCCGTCCAAATTTTGGTTGTTAAAAAAATAGATATCACCTCTTCCTTTTCCTTTAATTAACAAATTTCTAACACTTGCAAAAAAAAACCTTTAATTTTTTTATAACAAACATTTATCATGTTATCATGATTTGGAGTGTCGTACCTACCCTCCTAAGTGGTAGTTATTAAAATATTAGATATCACCTTTTCCTCTTCTAACTTCTAACTTTCAGTTCTTTGATAAAAATCACTCGGGCGGGTTAAACTACTTGCTGGTTATTATTGTTTTGTGTAGCCCACTCAATCTCCCAAGTGTTTTTTATGATAATTATAATTTAAACAATACCAGGTAGATTTATTAGTAGACTTGTCATTTTGTATAAAAAAGAAAAATAGTTTGTTTAAAAAAACTATATTTAAAATATATAGCTACAATTTTTTTTTTAAATTCAAAGAATTAGCATTTTATAATTTACATTACTCATTCTCAATCTATCAAAACTTACAAAACGTGATGGATAACATTAGCATACATGACAGAGTTTTTATTCTTGGAGACCTGAACGCTAGAGTTGGAAGCAAAGTAATACCCTGGCGTAAAAAATCGATACAACAAAAAAGACAAAATTAAACTAATACAGCTATGCGCGCAAAACGAACTGAGATTAAACAATACCTTCTTTTCACACAAGCCGCAACATAAATATACCTTCGAGAACACACGAGCTCAGAAAAGTCCATGTCTTTGTAATCACAAACATAAATATACACCCCCGCAGAATTTAAGACGTCAGAACCCTGACCTCAACAAATGCCGGAACCAACCACAGCCTCGTACTGACAAAAATCATAGCCACACTACATCACAAAAAAGAGAGGCATCAACAAACTCAACGTGGAATCTTTATCAGACAACTCAACAAGATTTCTAACCACTAAAGATTAGAGAAAAAAAATCGAGGCATAAAGAATACAGGAAAATAAAAAAACTAGAAAACGCATGAAGAAAACTAAAATCAAATACGATACTCGGAAGAAAATGCATCAAAAGGTGTGAAAACCAGAATACCAAACCGTGGTTCTCCTAAGATGTCAAGAACATACATAGCAAAATCAATCACAAACGAGAAATATAAGCTGGTAAGAAACAGAAACAACAACAAAATTCAAATAATCAAAACCGAACATTTTCCAAAAATATGGAACGCGACCTCTACAAAGAATAAAAGAAGGTATTGGAACATACTCAAAAACCAAAAAAAAAACAGTAAACAAATATTTACAAACAGCAATGAACACAATCAACGATTGGGAGAAATACTTTTAAAAGCTATACAGTAAAGACGACAACAACGTCATTAAAACACAACACAAAGATAGAAGTACTCATCAACGACTCATGAAAACAACGGAGATGCATAGTAGGATGTAGTCTCCGGGACTTCATAAGAAGCAAAGACGTCAGAGCAAAGTGCGACATTCAATACGTGATAAGATGGGCCCGAAACAGAAGATGGAAGTTGAGATACCATGTGGACAAAACAGACAAAATGAGACTGCTAAAAATTGCCAGAACGGGGCTACCGAGATCAAGAAGACCCCCTGAAAGACCACCAACAAAATGTTAAAAAAAAAACAAGATCTAATCGTAACTAAAGAGAAAGATAAAGAAAAAGAAGAAGATTCTCAATTATTTAAAATCATTTTAAAAGATTTTATATGTAGTCTTTGGCTAAAAAAACTGTTGTAGCGTATGCAGCCGCTGAGGATGACGTTTTATATCAATTTTTGAAAGGCTTAAACTCTAAAAGTTTCAGAAAGTAGATATTCAGATGGCATGAGAAAGTCAGTTACTAAAACTTTTCAAAGTTTTAGAAAGCCCACAAAGATATACATGTGAAATGGTAAGATACCGACAAAACACAGCAAAACAACACAATCTTCTTAATTATAAATAAAAATTTCCCAAAAAACGCAAAAAATAATGGATAGGAAAACTATACAATTTTATCAACAACATTGATTTAATGGTGAAAAACGAGAACGAGAAGAATTACCGAAAACCTGCAACAGTATAAATGTAAAACCAAAAAAACAAAAACAAAAAATTAAAAACTAACTCCCGGAATGTTAAATCTATAATCTGACAAACTTTGTGATATTTTTGCTTTATAATTTCTGCCTAATTTCAGAAAACCAAAACTCTTTTCTATACTTGTTTAAAACTAATATTTTATTGAGTTTGATTACTGAATAAGATATTTTATGAATTATGGGTTAACAGCAAAGCTTTACCTTTAATTCATATATTTAGATAAAAATCTTTTTTTTTCTCACTATTATATATATGTAGTTAATTCTCAATTATGTTTAATATAACTATTAATTTCTGTCTAAATGTTTACTACTATTTTAGTATAATTTCAATTTTCTCAAAATTAAAATGCAAATTATCAATTGAAGTTGAAGAAATATCTGTTCTATAGATTCTTATATTACAAGTAATATTATTTATATTGTCCGCATGCTTTCATTAAATCTCTCATTGATATTAAATACCGATTACAGAGAATAATGCGCTTTTACATTCCATGTAGCGCTCCAATTTAATGATCTCCATTATCTCTATAGCTACTACAGATCGCCGGATCAGATTTATTGATTTTATATACCTATAATAAAAGTTTATATCTTGTTTGAAGTTTCCGGTTGGTTATTAAAAATAAATTGCGTTCACCATTTGTTATCTGCGTTTATTTATGTGGAGTAATTAATATAAATTACAAAAGAATTTTTAAGAATTATTAAAATTGAAATGATGCGGCTAAGAGAAATGAAAATAAATATGTTGGATAAAAATCGATGTTTATAATTAATAATTCATAATAATTGTGCCTTAGGTTATGTAAGTGGTTGGAGATATTTTTTGAAAGGGAACCGCTCGTGGTTCTAACAAATGGCCTGGGCATTGTACCCATCATAATGACTAATGAAGGCCTAGATGCTAATGAGTTTTTACTAATGTCTTCATATCTATTACTAAAGCTCGTGGGCTTGAGGAGGAAATAAAAGTCGCTCTGGCTTATAGAATTTTATTTTTTTGCATTGCTTGCACCCGATTATGGCTAAACGTGTAATCAACAATTCGCCAAGCAGCGTTAATTAATCGTTCCAATACGACAATTAATTATCTTGTCAGTTATGCACTTTTACTTGAGTTCTTAAAGTGATTTTTACTGTTTTTGATTCATATCGCGCATTAACGGGAACGCAGTGCGAACGAATGTGTTCGTCTCTGACATAATATGTCTTGCAGCTTAAATTTTCAAAACAGAGCTAACAATTATTTATCACTATCGCAAAGTTCTATCTTGCTGAATATATTTATCTACTGGACAGAGTTATGGTGTCACTTATCTAAATAAAAATAACACACCTAAAAAGCATTATATTAATTGATGATGCGTTTTTATCGCTAACCCCATTATTCATTTTAATATGACGCGCAACCTGCTGCAGTTAATAAATGTTACACAATATAAAAAGTTGATGTAAAAATATTCTAAAATTATTGACTAACTAATTTCATCAAATATTTATAAATATTTAGTTTAAATTAATGCATTCTTATCAGAAGCTTTCTAATTATTTATAATAATAATAGATACATTAAAATATTAATACTAATAATTTATATACAAAATACACCAAAACATTGAATTTATTTTAATATTGGATTGTCTATTAATATGTTGCTCGCCGAACATAAAACGCATAATTAGAACAATGTTAAATAAACAACAACAACATTGCAAACCATTGTTTTGGGAAAATAAACTTTAAACTATATGTAGTGAATATATTTTAGTAATCAGAGATATTAGATACATAGGAATTGTATTACTTAATAAACTCCTCAATTCTATTAAAGAATAAAGCTTGATTATATTCAAAATATATTCAAATATATAATTCATATTTAAGTATTATTCTATAAATGAATATTTGAATGACAACAATTGAATGGAAGTTTAAAAAAATATTGTCGTTGTTGTTTGACTTGAATGATATATTAATTTTATAATTTTTTTCTAATTTTTATTATTAATTACTGTAAATATTCATGTTTAATTTTCTTCAATAAATTTATTATTACTTTACTTTTATATTGAAATACAACCAGTATAAACGACTCATGGAGAGGAAAACACGCCGGAGATGATGCAGTGGATACACTTTCTCGTTTTGTTTTTGGTGTAGATGTATAGATGTACACCAGGTCTTTGGCGATTTCCTAGACTTCTGATTGTTGGCCGCTTCTTCGGCACAAAAAAGCGTTGCAGTCGTCGATACATGCGTGGAGATCTGTTGCATCAACCAGTCGTTGCAGGTCAGTTAGTTACTTTATTTATTCATTTAACGTCCGTTTATTTCTGCAGCCAGTGCTAATCACCAACGCCAGAAATTAAAACTACCATATTTGAGAATCTTGCCGCAAATTCAGGAATTTCAATCTAAACTATTGGGTTCTTTAACGTGTTTACTACATCAAGACAGTACACGGGACCTACTAAAGTTTTTCATCTTATTTGAAAGTAGGCTTACTTATCACAACACGTTTTTTTTAATTAAAAAAAACTGACCCTCTAGATAGAAGTATCAAACACAAGATCCTTGGTGTAGCAGTTAAGTACGCTAACCACTACACCACCTGGGCGGGTTGTCCGTTGCTAGTGTTGTTGTAAGTTTGTTTGTTATATAGGTTATTGTTATCCTGTTGTCGTATCTGTTGTTTTAGTTTGTGTTAAACATAGTTCCGGTTTCACTTTACTTTGTACTATTATTGATTGTTTGATAGAAAAACTTCCTAGATTGTTGTGTACCACTGATGTTCTGCTAAAAAAGTGGTGATTGGTTAAAACGATAACCAATACAAATTCTGCCTATTTGATATCAATTCTTCCTAACTTCAGCTGCATCTTCTTGAATTCCGTTGGGTGGTCTAGCAGATGGTGCTGGCCGGATATCGTACAGATAAAATTTGGCTGATACCCAGTAATAGTTGTGGTCGGCAGGTGTCCTTTTCAGGTCCATCTTTTTATTTACAAAACTTTTAGTTTTTTTGCGCGTCATGACATGATCTCCTAAGGCGTAAGTACGTACGTTTGCCTATCCTGGGTACCGTTTTTTTTTTTTCGGTAAGTAGCTTGGCAATGCCTTGCTTTTTGTAGTCGTTGGTTTTAATCAAATTTTTTGGTTGGGGTATGCTAGCTTCCGGGTTCAGTTAAGTTATGGCTTAGCAGTAGCTTGTTTAGTGTTTTTCCAGTGTAGGCATTTGTCTTGCGGTAGTTGTAAAAGACCGCAAGAGGTAACAGTTTGTCCCACTGTTTTCTTGGATGTTCTTTCAGCAAAGTTTGGATTAATTCCTTTAGTTTGGCGTGACGCTGTTTAATTGTCTGTAGATGGTAAGTAGCTTTACTTTTGCATGGCATTCATTAGATATTCCCACCAGTGTATCAGTTGGTTTTTCAGTGCTTGAATAGTTGTTTCACTGATTCTTGAAGGCAGTGGTACGGCCAGTGCACAAACCCATATTTCTAGATCGGGTAGTATTTAAAGGTTTTATAAAATTGATCACCACTCGTTTGCAGAGCTTGCCAGAGAAGTGCGACTGTAGCAAAACCGTTAGTTGTTGAGAACCGAGGTTGTTGCGCAAGATGGCTGTATGAGTTTCATCTTGTTCAAGACGCCCCACAGTGTAAGTGTTGTAGTGGATTTTTTGTCTAGCTTTTGCTGCACAGATAACTGTTTCCAGCCAGCAAAAGTGCAGAGCAGTTAGTCTTATTTTTCATGTACATTTAATAGAGGTAATCAGAGTCCGTTGATCGTTTTTTGTACTCTTGTATGATGCTAGGTTCTAAAAAAATTTTTTCTGGCACCGACTTACCATTTATGGAAAGTTTACTTTAGAACAATTTTGATGTGATCCTGCAACAAATGGGAACTAGCAAGTTGTCTTATCAAACAATTGAAAGTTGGTTAGATGTTTCTGTTTTTGTGTGATAAATGCCGGTCATTGATTTTGATGGCGGAGTCATCTATTTTGTCTCCTGGATTTACTATCCAGAAACCCATCGGATACAATATTTGAGCTTCCCGGGGAATGTTCAACGCAGGATTAGTGACCCCTTGGTCAATTTGGCTTTGCAATTTATAAAATTGTTCAGCCTGACCAAGGTTTTTAATTTAAAAAAATTATCTTCAATATATTTTCATTTTTTTTTACAGCTTACACGATCTCTATACATTCTAGTTTGTTTAAGTGGAACTTCTTCTGAAACTTAGTGAATATTACTGGCATACAACACAGCATGGTTTTGGTCATTTTTTTCTTAATATTATACGGCTCCAAAACTCAGGTTGCATACGTCTGATTAGAAGACAAACCAAATTCTTGGTCAGGATTTGGCCAGTTAGAAAAACTAGACCAGTGCTGCGTTTACGGCCTCAAACGTCTGTTGTTTGGCGTCTGTCCACACAAACGGCTTTTTGGCTCTTTGCAGTTTTATAAAAGGACTGGCTATAATAGAAATCTTAGGAACATACTTCGGAAACTCTGTACAGCGTACATGCGAATATAGTTAATGTGCTTTTTATGATTTTGAAAACAGATCATAATATCGTGCAAGTAGACTAAGACCCAAATGTTTATCTAACGCCTTTAACATATACATCTAAAAAGTGGCTGGCTCGTTTTTGAGTCAAAATAGCATAGCTGTCAATTAGTAAATGTGGAACTCTTAAAATAGGTCTGTTAATTGGGTCTGATTTGTAAACAAATTGTTAAAAAATTTATTTATTTTTTTAGCCAAAAATTAATTATTGTTGTAACCGTATATGGTAGACCTGCGTATTTTTTGTAATGCAAACATTGGCAAGAATGTTGTTACTGACTTCTTAATCTTTCAGCCATTGGTGGCTCAGTATCACTTTTTTTCTCCAACTAAGTGTGATAAAAAAAGGAATGACTTGTCATTGGTTGCCAATCTTTAGGTTTTTAAGTTGGTTTGTTTAACTTGTTGCTTGATAGTTGTGTTTTGAGCAGGCATAGCCGAGTAAAGTTCTGATTTGCCTTCAAATCTATCAAAGCTTTAATTTGTGTTTTGTTGATGTTAATAGTGATGCGGTAAAAATTCCTTCTCTCATAATTACTGCTCTGTCATTTGGTGCGGAATGTTTGGTAGCTGGAAAATTTGTCGTAGAAAACTGGATTCTTTTTAAGGTTTAGTTTTTGTTTATTAACTTTTAAGCAATTTGCATTTTTCAGTTTGACCCTTTATTTGTGTTTTGGCTAGGCGGTTTTAGCATGAATGTTTGCCGTAGTTGTTGGTATTGAACTCAAAAAAGTTTTTGGCCAAATTGGTTTTTACTTTAATGACAATTTCTACAAATTGTTCAAAGATTTTGAAAGCAATAATATTCAGGGACTGTTGCATTCAAAGTTTTAATAAAGTTGAAAAGGTGTTAAACATTACTTTTTCGGAGTGATGCGGGTACACTCGGCAATTTATAAAACTTTTTACTAGTTCTTTTGTCTTGTGAATGGAAGTAGTTAATTAACGGTCGTTGTTACAAGCTCTACTAAGTTTGCGTACTGCCAAAAACTTATTTGCTTTGAGTTTCCATAGTAGTTCAGCTAAGTACTTTTGAGTATTGGTGTTTAATAGTTTTGTTTAGTTGTTGAGTTACCACTTTGTGATAGGCCGTCAAAAAATTGTAATTCTTAAACTTAGAAATATTTCCTTGAAGAATAAGTTTGGATGTTTATAGGGCTTATTGCAAAAGCTTAGTGGTTTGGTCAAATATCTTTAGCTTTATTGATGTATAAATAGGGTTTGCAATAAACTTGCAATCCTTTAGAAATTCTCTTTGTGCGCATGTTCTGTGTCCAATGTTTTGGTCTCTTATTTAATTTTGCTTATCTTTTTTCTAATATAAGAACTGTAATATGTAAATCATGTTTCAGAATCTTGTTTAACAACAATTTTTTAATGTTTATAGTTCTTGACTGCGTTTGTAAACTAATTGAGACGGATTTTCACGCACTAAAACCTGGATTGTGAATTTGTACACACGCACCAGTATTTTCTAACAGTCTAATCTATTTTCTGATAGTATCGTCTTTTGGTGAATTCCGTACATTAAATTCGGCACGATATAAACGTTGACTTGTGACTACGCAAAAAGCGCGATGGTTTTTCGGGAAACCATTTTGATTTATTTAGCGTTAACCGTAAGAGCTTATTTTTTGCACCAATTTTTTTTTTACAGTCATTGATAGTACCCCACCTTGAAGACACCTTTTGTCAACTACTTTTCTGACTATTGTATTGTCTACAGTAACTGTTACGGGTTTTTTCTCAAGCATGTATTTTATTTATAAACTGATTGTTGGATTAACACTATGGATTTGTCAAATGCACCTTTGATGTCTATAAATACTCCTAGGAGAGACATTTTGTAATTGTAATAGTCTTTTGATTATGTAAAGCCAATTCTGTAGATCTTCTCTAAGTGTATAAATGTTGGTTTAAGTGTATTGGCGTAGTAATAAGTGCCTATTTCTAAATTGTCTTCAGAAAAACAGACATAAGACTTTTAGACCGATAGAATTTTGCCAGGATGTAATTAAGTGTCCTGGTTTTGGTTTAAATAAATACAACCTTTACTATTTTCTATGATATGAAATGCAGCATAAAAGAATACATGCTGCTTCATAGATTTTTACCATGTAAAATAGAATGATATCCTTGCCTTATTGCAAAAAAAAACTGAGAAAATTCCGTCTAGTCCTGGTGCCTTGTATGATGAGAAGTTTCTGATAACCTATTTTATATACGTTTCTTTTACAAAATGGTGTGCAGTGTCCCAGTATCCCCTTGATAAAATCAGGCCGCAGCGCTAGATCATCCTTTAGTTGAAATGGCACTTTACAACCTGTAAAGTAAATTTTCTAAAGTGTTTTGGATCAGCGAGCCACACACTGCTTCACTCGTTTGTATACAACCCACGTTTGAGGTTAGATTTTTACAGTAACATTGGCAATCAATTTTAAACGTTTCCAAATTGGCGAATTGCATGGTGAGTAAGAAGCCGGAGAAATGAATTTTTAGTCTCTCAACTATGGAGAACAAAAATCCTAAAATCAATTTGTTAGCTAAATCCTTGAATACCCTGAAAACTGCAAACTTGATGAGTGCGTCTACGGATACCTTATCGACGTTTAAAACTGTTCCGTTTTTAAACAAGACTCCACAAAAAAATACAAGACATGCGAGACTAAGGCAAAAAAAACAAACAAAAAACAAAAAAAACGCGCTTGACTGCTGAAAAGCAAACAAACCCTTGTTCCGGCAACACCTCATGTGCTAAACCAGCAACTGCTAACCCAAAACAGATTGCGTCAAAACCGAACCAAAAACTCACTCAAAAAAATCAAGGTCTAAAGCCTTCGAGCAAAGAAACATTTCTTACAAAACCGGGAGCACCAAAAAAGAGGATTTGTTCTTTCACGTCTGAGCTCTTACCAGAACAACCCAAAAAAAGGTAAAAAACCCAAGAAAAAAAGAGGAACCCAGCTACAAAGACATTGTTTCATTGCACTGCAAAACACCTGTCACCTTTAGTAGGCTGTCACACACAAAAAAAATCCTTAGGATTACCTGTGATAATGACGCCAAAATTACAACTAGACGTTGTGCCACTAAGCCGGCTTCTTAAGCTGTCAAAAACTACTCTGTAGTTTCTAGAAAAACTAGATATTATAGAGTTAGTCATGAAACGCTTAGCAAACTCACTATTAAAATAACAAAAAATGTGCCGCCGCAAGAAAAAGCAATGGGAACAAAAGTGATTGATCCACCTGGAAAAAACCAAGATGGAAATACACTACTGTTCCCAAAACCGACCAGTAAATAGCAATAACTTTAATCCAAGAACCATGGTTCATATAAACCAGAGTCTGCGGATTGGGTAAACTAAGTGGGAAGGTGTTTTCAAACAAAACTAACGGCAAGCTAAGAATGTGTTTTTATACACCCAAGCACATAACTGCGTTTCTTATGCTACAGCTTTCAAACAGTTACCTTACAACGATCAGAATCACGAACGCCACAGAATTTAGGAACCGGTTTAAGAAGGCTGCACAAAGATTTTTTAACAGATATTATACAAAAATGCCCAAAAAAATTATAAATGAAACATACGTCAACTGCTGCAAAACAAAACAAAATCTTATCCAAAGACCCCTACAGCATCTGGGTTGCCTGAAACAAATCGACGGCTTATACACAGCTAATCTATCAGAAACAACAAACATACTTCTAGAAACCCATTTTTTAGGCTGTACCAATCTGGCACAAATCTGGTCCGACGCTACATCTTTTCTTCCCTTATACTGTTGCAAAAATATTATACTAACTCATTTAGCAAATATTTTGTATTTATACCAAAACCAGGGATAATGATTACACCCTTGCAAAATTCTATCTGAATGAAGACATTAGAACGACTGTGTGTGTGTCAAATTTAGAAACGGTTCTTATCACTAAGCCAATACACCCGAATACACCCAAACCAACATACATACACCCAAGAAAGATCCACCAAATTAGCCATATATTTTAAAGTTTGCGTCTAAATGTCATGTCACTTTTTTTTGTGTTTAAAAGACCCTACAACGTGCGCACTCATAAACAAGAAGAACAGAATGTGGTCAAAGATTCTATTAAAATCTACACAATTGGCTAAAAAACCAATAAAGGTTCTAAAGCGGAAATCTTCTCGCAAGACCTGTACCTCAAAATATCTTTACCACTAAGAACGCATACGACTATTTTTTTAAGCAGAAGTAGTTGGGATAAGCTATGGTATTATAAAAGTAGTAAACCGCAAAATTTCATCACATTTTGGACTGCAGACTAGCAAAGGAAGCAATGACTGATCCAAACGCAAAAACAGCCAATTACTACTTGCGACTGTCCAAAATTGCAAAATATGACATGAATCTGGACAGAACACTGCTAACTAATAAAACACATGCATACGGTTGGTATTGGAAGCAATTCAACGTGTAGAAGATGTGAAATAAATGACGAGATAATCAAGCACGTGTTATATACATGCCCGACCCTCTCTTACCATAGAGAGTCTATGTTGGAAAGTTGCTGGCTTGACATGGCCAGTATAAGAAAGACACTTCCAAGCGTTGTATTTGCATACGTCTGCTACATAGGGTGGTTGAATGCCAAGACAACGGACTATGGTCACAACTAAAGGAGGTTTAAAGATCCTAATAAAGCCTACGTGCAGTAGACTTTAGTTTACTTTCTTTCCAACTTTCAAATCTAGAATCCAAAAGTATCTTGGATGTTTCCAATAGATTGTCTGTATATGTATGTGCCGTTCAAGCCTTTTAGGCAACCGAGTTGTTAACGTGTCAATTAAGTTTTTTGTAATCCATTTGGACGTCTTTATAGGCCATCCAGTCTGATTGGCATTTTGAGTTTTTTACTCTATTAAAAGATTTTGTTGCGGCCATTTTAAGTTGTATGAGTTTGTCACATTACCAGGGTATTACTATCAGAACCAAACACCGACTCAAGTGGGCAGCAGAACATATATACCTGTTTTAAAGAGTTTTCCAACTTTCCAAAGTAGTTTAAAACTTTATAAGCATTTTAACGCTGCAATAGTTGTTTCAAAAAGCAGCCTTGTCGATCTGCAATTAGTCTTTATTTGTAATAATGGTTTATGGTTTTTAAAATTTTAAATAAATGGGGAATAAGAGAATTAGTGTCAATTACTA
Source organism: Tachinus rufipes (assembly GCA_963932245.1). NCBI lineage: Eukaryota > Metazoa > Arthropoda > Insecta > Coleoptera > Staphylinidae > Tachinus > Tachinus rufipes. The sequence goes on from OZ010749.1 coordinate 62,890,614, forward strand.
CGGCACAATATTGAGCTTGCACTGTAACATATACAAGGTGTTTGAAAAAATATAAAATATTTAAGAGGGTGGGTAGTAAGAACCACAACAAACAAAAAAATCTTAATAAAAATGGGTTGTTACAGCAACGGTTTTGGAGCTATAAAACATTATTTATTTTTATTATTCTTTTTCCCTCCGTTTTTTATTTTGTAAAAACGTGCATTTTCTTATCATAGTTAGTTGATGTTTTGTGAAATAAACATTCAGTATTTGACAATTGTTGTTAGTGCTTAAGTTTTCATTGCTATTACTCTAATGCGGAACTAGCCGACATGCCTTTTATGTATGGTCGTGCTAATGGGATTGCCAAAAAAAGCGCGACGTCTTCATGTAGAAGCTTATCCAATTTGCCAGATTCTTTCGCATCGTATGTTTCACCAGAGATTGAGAAATACCGATTCACTTCGAAAACAGTGCTATCATTTTGGCAGACGAAGGTCGTTATCTACTCCTAAATCAAAACAAGAAATTATAGCACGAAGAAATCAGCCGACGTAGGCATTTGTGCTACTCTTGATTGGAGAACCTTTCACAAACAGTTGCTCTATTCATACTGTACAACAAGTACAGGCCTTAAATTTAACTGATCATCAAGCACGTTTGTTTTTTTTGTAGCTGGTTTCTACGCAAGGATGCTAAAGACCCGCAGTTTTTTGCCAAAATTGTTTTTACGGATAAAGCCGGGTTTACACAAAATGGAATTGTTTAGAATTTTCATAAAGCACATCGTTGGGCCGACAAAAATCACTATGCTGTAATTGAACGTGGACATCAGACACATTTTTTATTAAACATTTGGAACATTTGGATGGGTATTGTAGGCAACAGGTTTCTAGGTCCTGTTGTTTTACCAAGAACACAATGTATTATATTTGAATGACATTCTTTTGGCCCACAGACAACAAATGTGGTTTCAGCATGATGGTGGTTTATTTTAACCAAACTTTTTTACATAGGTGGGTATCAAGAGGCGGACCAGTTTTATGGCCAGCAAGTTTGCCTGATTTAAACTTCTTTGGGTATATTTAAAATTATTAGTGTATGGTACTCTTGTAAATAACCTCGAGGAGCTGCAGTTAAAAATTAATGAAAAATGACAAGAAATCTGAGCTAATAATAGGGTTTTAAAAAGAGTACGAATGTCCTTCTGACAAAGATGTCGTGCCTGTTTGGAAATGAAAGAAAGGCACATCTTCTATAACTCTGTTATTTGTAAAAAAAATTAAAAATAAATAATGTTTCATATCTCTAAAACCGTTGCTTTGACAACCCATGTTTATTAAGACTTTTTTGTTTGTTGTGGTTCGTACTATCACCCTCTTAAATAATTTACATTTTATTTTGAATACCCTGTATAATAATGTGCAAGTAGAATCAAAATTAATTAAAATTTGCTTGAATGTAGAAAGTGATTTTTTGCGCCAAAATTCGTTAAAGTAAAACAAACTTAAAATGTTATTAATGTCTTGCAGTATTATTACTGTATCATTTTGGTGTTTCTACTCAATAATATAATAAAAAAATGATTGAATGCCATCAAACATTGCCATTTAATCATACATATAACAATTTGTATTAATATAAAATAGCTGCACACTAAAATTGTATTGTAATGTATTCACATTTATAATAATTATAAATTCGTCGTTGTAAATTCTCTTTAATTATACACTAAACGTATAGAATGATGATTTATTAATAAATTTCATTGTTCCAACAATATGAATAAAATTTACGGGTTTTTAACGTGCTGAAAATGTTTTGAGACATGGCAAAAAAACTCGATACGTGTCTCGTTCAGCAAGCATCGCAATATCACACAGACAATAAAATGTATAACATATGGATGTACAGGAAGGCAAGCTCGTGTTGTTTTGCTTGTAACATTTCATAATGACGTTAGAATAAATTAGCCGGTATCTGGCATACAAAAATTAATAATACAAATAAAAAATTAATCACTGGTTATCTGGTAAAAGTTACAAGAAAATAAGGTCATCGAGTGGGCTTTATTGGGTTTATGAATGGAAACGTTTTAGAAAAAGAAGTGGTAAATTTATGTAGGTGTATATGACTATTAGAAAATACTATAGTAAGCGATATTTATGTTGATTTTAGTTGGGTGTTGGTAGGGAGACTTTGAGGTAAGGTCAGTTAATATCGAATGAGATTGTGATTGATTTGATTATGTGTTGATAGTAACTATTATAGTTGATTATAAAATGGGTCAATTTCACCTATTAAGTGCATTTTAGAAAGTAAAATTTATTTATTTAAATTTATTTTGTATAAACACTGAATTAAATCATGCATCTAAATTATTCAAAAATTGCGTTGATTAGAATAATAATTTACTTCAATAGCAATATAATAACATTATCCGGCTTAAGAATTTAAAAACAAACAAACATGAGAATTTTTATTATTTATAATTACCAGTTGAAGACAATTTAAATTAAAATATTATACAAACGTTTATATAACTGTGCATTTATGGTACAAACAGTAATCGAATCTTGAGTAGAAGAAGCAAGATGTATGTAATTATTTAAATGAGCAGTAATGAAAGACTCTCTAACATTAAATGCGTCGTAAAGTGTAAATAATAATGTCTAATTGATAACCCAGATATAATTGAAAAGAAACTGAAACTGTGAGAACTATAATCTGCCGCATAAATTATAACTTAAATCGTAAATTGAGCGGGGTGTGTTAGTTGTGTAATGCATATTAAATATAGTGATTTGTTTAACTTTAAATGCTAATGTATGTTAAATAGCATTAAATTATTATCAAATTTTTAACAAATTCTGAACCAATCATTGTCAATATTAAATATACATTATTAAATTAAAGTTAATTTGTCATAAACTTTAAAATTTCCTTAATACTTACTTTCATTACTATAAAGTGAAAATAAGAAAAATATAAATTTTTATTATTTGTTAATTTCAAATTGTATATAAATAACTGAAAAACTACATAATTACTTAAATATAACAATAAATTTGGATTATATCTCAAAAATTAAGACTAATATGATTTTTTTAATAATTAATATTTAAATTGTACTCAAAAAAAATAAAAAAATAGTTTTTTTTATTTTTGCTCTAAATCACTTAAAATTAAAATTATTAATTGCCAATAATTTCTTTTATTTTATTTTATTTATTATAATATAATATACAAAACTCATCTATTGCTTTAATTTTTGCAAAATGCAGACAGAAAGCTACAAAAAGCAAATGATGTCAAAAATTGGTAAAAATCTATTTTATTGCACAAAATTTGCAAAGAAAACCTGTTTTCTGATAAAACTTAATAAAAATTGTAAAAAAATAAATTAATAATTTATTTAAACTCAATCGAGTCTAGCACAAATGATTGTTTGGGTACGTCATCGCATGATAACAAATGACAAATTTAAATAAATAATTCTGTGCTTATAAACACAATTATTGAACAATAAAAATTAGCAAAGAAAACCAATTTATAGCAATTTTTTGTTTCAAAAACCAAAAAAAAATCTAAAAGGGTTTGAAGAAGATCTAAAAGTTTCAAGTTCTCTTTCAGTCCGTGTTAAAGTTTGGCGGTGCCGAGGTTGCTTGAGAAGTAAGTCGTTTTTAGAGGCAGTGGTTATGCATGTGGTAGATCCAAATTATTTTAAGATTTTTTGGTTGACTATGAAATTTGGTGTTTTATTGTATAAAAGCTGTGTTTCTGTTTCAAACATCTCCAACAAACAAAATAAATTTTTGGGTATTAGTAATTTGGACATCAACCCAAAAACAACTTATCTTAACGTAGTGCATCCTGCTAGATTACTAACGAGGCTCTGTCAAACAAGCGGTTGCCGGAATAAACACTCAATTCTTGCTAGCCAAAAGCTACGGCAAAATAGATAACTAAAATGATCACCGACAGATGAATACAGAAGATAATAATAATAATAATAATAATAATAATAATAATAATAATAATAATTTATTAGTTCCAACTACAAAAAGTATTACACAAGTCACGTCACTTGGTTTGAATGAACAAATAAAATATACATTAAAATATTTAAGCAAGAAAAATATGTTACAGAAATAAAAGTACATTAAAAATATAAAAAATACAGTAATACAATACATATTAAGACAAAACAAATAAATTTAATTAAAAGTACTTCCAACAAAATCATCGATAGAATAAAAAGCCCTTTTTATTAGATAGTCTTTCATATATTTTAAGAAAGCTTTCTCAGAAAGATTTCTAATATGGTTTGGAATTAAGTTGTAAAATTTAATGCAGTAGTAGTTAGAGCCCATTTGTGATTTTGACAATCTTAGCTGGTTTGGGTAAATATCAACTTTATTCCTAGTATTATGTGAATGATTGTTTTCATAAAGTTGGAATTTATTGAGGTTGCTTCGCATATATTTTATACACTCATATATATATATATATATATATACAAACACGAAAATGTCATTAACTTTAATACACAAAATTGATTCAAACAATCATCCTTATAACCAAGGCCTGATATAACCCTGATGGCTCTTCTTTGTAGGGAGAACATCCTGTTACAAATAGCAGAATGTCCCCATATCAATAAACCGTACGTTAGATGTGATTGGCAGAGAGCAATGTAGGCCGTTTTTAAAACAAAGATAGAAACAGTACCGCTCAAATTTCTTAATAAAAAGATATTGCTGCATAACTTCTTTGCTAGTGCATCTTCATGCATTGACCATTTCAGATCTGGATCAATATACAAACCTAACAACTTTGTATTGTTACTAGTTTCCTGATGATTTCGTAACGAAAATGTAACAGTGATGGATTTCTGAAGATTTACAATTTAAAGATTACTGCGAAACCATCTCTCTGCCATAACGATAGCTGCATTATGTCCATTCTTAGCTATATTGATATCTTTATGCTTAAATGAGATGATAGTATCATCCGCAAAAAGAACAACATGTTCATCTTTAAAAGTTGAGGAAGATTATTGATATAGATAAGGAACAGCACTGGACCCAGTACTAAACCTTGTGGTACACCTGTAGTTAGACAACCAAATTCCGAATGTGTTTCATTGTGGTAAACACCCTGTATCCTATTATGCAAGTAGGACGACAACAAACGACAGCTTTCTGGCTTAATATTATACATATATAACTTACGTAGTAAAATTTCGTGATTATCACAATCAAATGCCTTGGTCAGATCGATAAAAGATGTTACTGAATATTCACCATTTTCAAAACACTCAATTGTGTTGCTTACAAAGTTTAGTATAACTTGTGTTGTAGACATTCCTTTTCAAAATCCAAACTGGCTATCAGAAAATAAATGTTCTGATTCAAAAAAATCAACTAATAAAGTTTCGAAAATTTTATAGACAATCGGTGGCAGACTGATAGGTCTATAATTTGAAGGGTAATTAATGTTGTCCTTTTTGTAAATAGGTTTTACATTAGCTAGTTTTAAAGCGTCGGGAAATGTTTAACTACAGAAAACCGTTGCAATAAAAATCTAAACGGATTTCTCCATAAAAGTTATCATTATGACAATATTCAACTCTAAATCAGCGTCAATTTCTCAACTCAAATTTTTAAGAGAAAAAACTTGCTACATAGAATTTAACAACTTTGTACAAAATAGGAAAACTAAAAAACCTGTTACTAAAAATTTGATATATGTGGGGTAAGCAAAAGAAGATGGCAAAATGCAAGAAACGGGTATGGGATCTAATTTTCCGAAAATAACTGTAACACAGAAATGAAGTACCAGTTATTATAAAAGAATCCATCAGCAGATCGGTAACTCAATTTATATCAATATCAAATTAAGTGATGCTAATACAAGCTTGTTAACATCAACAATATCCAGGTCTATGCTCCAACGGCATATAAAATAGACAACAAAATAGACATTTTTTACCAACAAATAAACAAAGCTTTGAAGATAACAAAAAAACATAAAGTCATAATGCTTATATGCGACTTCAACGCCAAAATTAAAAAAAAACAAACAAACAAAAGAAATACTACAAAAATTTCTTGAGCTTTCCAAAAGTATTTTGGGTTCATCTAAAGCTTTGTTGTTTCTTGAAAAGTTTCTAAAAATTCATTGTTAATTAAAAAAAATGTTTTTTAGCTTATCAAAAGTTTCTCGAGATTAGCAATTTTTTAGAGTCTCTAAAAACCTATTAAAAGTTTTTTGAAATTTCTCAAACTTCCTAAAAAACTTTCACAATTTCTCAAAAGCTTCTCCAGCTAATCAAATCTTTTCAAACTTATCAAAAGCTTTTTAGGCTTCCAAACTAATTCTTTAACGTTTGTTAAAATTTTTAAGATCTCTTAATATGTTTTTAACTTTTTAAAAGTTTTTTAAACTTATCAAAAGTTTTTTGAGTTTTTTACAAAAATTTTAAAAGTTTTTTGAAATTTTAAAATTAAAAAAAAATCGATTTTCTTAAAAGCTTTTTGAGTTAATTACCTTTTTGGGATTTTTAAAAATTTCTTCAAGATTATCAAAAATTCTTGAAAAGTTTTCCAAAAACTTCTAAAATTCATCAAAAGCTAGGATTCCCTAAAACTTATTTAAAAATTCTTTCGAGATTTTTATAATCGTTTAAAATATTTTTTTAGTTTTTTAAATGTTTGTTAAGTTTACCAGAAACTTTTTAGAATCCTTTTTTAAAAATCCTCTAAAATTTCCTAAAAATTTTTTGAAATTTTTAAAATCTACTAAACAGTTTTGTAACCTTCTCAAAAAAGTTTCAAACTTATCACAAGCTTTTTGGGATTCTTAAAAGCTTTTTTAAAAAAATTAAAATCTTTAAAATCTTCTAAACTGTTTTTTCAGCTTTTCAAAAGTTTTTCGAGCATATCAAAAGCTTTTTAAAGTTCCTAAAAGTTTCTTAAAAGTTATTTAAAAATTCCAAAACTTTCTGAACAGTTTCCCATTTTTTTCAAAAGCTTCTCGATCTAATCAAGTTTTCAATAACTTATCAAAAGCTTTTTGATATTTTTAAATTTTTTTGAAAAGTTTTCCAAAAATTTTTTGGGCACATCAAAAACTTTTTAAGCTTTTCATTTTTTTTCAATGTTTTCAAGTGTTTTTAAAAGGTTTTTGAGCTTCTAAAAAGCTGTTTAAAACTTTGTGGCCTCTCTAAAAGTTTAAAAAAAAAATTTGATTCTTTAAAATTTATTAAAACAAATTTTTAGCTTATCTAAAGTTTTTCGAGTTTATCAAAAATGGAATTCATAATTTTATTTTTTTAAAATTTTCATTATATTTTAAAAAGTTTTCCAAATTTCTAAAAAGATCTTAAAATGTTTTTTACCTTCTCAATAACCTTTTGGGTTTTTCTAAAAAGTTTCCCAAGTTTCACAAAAGTTTTATGAGATTTCTAAAATTTTAAAACGCTTGAACTGTGTTTGAATTAATTAAAAACTAATAAAAAAAAGCAAAATTTTAATTGTAAATGAGCACTAGGACTTATTTTTGTGTAAAAATTAACTAAGTTTTAATCAATTTTGATTTGATTATGCTAAAAATAGTTTCAAATTGCTTGAACTGTATTTATAGCAATTAAAAACTAATGAAAAAAAAAATATTTTAACTGTAAATGAGCACCAGAACTTATTTTAGTATAAAAACCATATTTTTTTTATAAGTTTTGATTTAATGTTGTTCAAATTAGTGCCAATATTTATGAATCATGTATAAAGCAATTGAAAATTAATAAAAAAAGCCAAATTTGAATTGTAAATAAGTATTTATAAGAGAGAATAAAAAAAAATTGTGTAGAGATAGATTTGTTTCCATGAGCGGCAAAACAATGTCTGCCTTTTGTAAGTAGCATATCAGTAGTTAATCAGAGTTTAGAGTTGTAACTCTTTCTTGGTTTAACAAGACTGATTATGTAAATTTCTTAGAATTAAAGCCTGTGTTGTATTCTTGGTTGCTATTAACCAAATCGACTGCAGGTTTTTAGTTTTTTTTTAACTTGTCAAGTCTGATTATATCTGCTACCTAGATCAAGAGTAAGGCGATGTAGATTACATCCGTTGCAAACGGTTGTAGAACTGCTAACTTGAGATTTTAGCCGGAGTCAAATTTCTTCTTAAACAAAAAATACATCTTTTGTTGCTTAAATCTTTATAGCTAATCCGGTTGAGTCAAAACTGAAAAGTTTTGCAATATTTTACAAATAAAGAAGGTTTAATCAGGGTTTGCTTTTGAGTTTCAGTTAGAATCTTTGGCAGTTATGCTTATATCTTTTCCTATTTTCTCAAAATGAAGTTTGAGCTTTTTTATGTATAGTCCAAACAATCACTTCTGGTGCAATGCCGACAAAGTTGTTGGCAAATAATAAAACACGCCTGGTTTCCTATGCGCTTGCACATGCTAGACAGTTACTAAAAAAATTGTTTGAGAATTTAAATTATGGTTTGCAATCCGCGACATAGATGCGTGTACCAGTAAACTGGCAACAGTGACAAACGTGACAACAACTTTTCCGTTTCTAAACAAGCCTTTAGGATTAAAACCATTAACTTTAAAGTAATCACAAACAAGTAAAATAATCTAAAAATTAATTGATTGTTGTGGTAATTTATTTATTTACTAGGCAAGACTTGTAATGGTTTACAGCTCGCCAACAGTTAGCTTTTAAAATTGCATATGTTTAGTATTTATCACTAACCACCAACACCCAAAGCAAACTACAAAATCAAAAGTTGGCACTGCAAAATTTGAGAATAAAATAAAACAAGTAAAAGAACAACAGCATATATATTATGCAACAAACTTAATGCAGACAGTAGAAAAAGCACGCAATAACACACAAAAAATTCAGCAACTTTTGCAAAAAAATAGTTTTCTGTTAGCACGACAATATTGCAGTCTACCTTACAGCAAAACAAAAAATGACTAAAGCAACATAAGATAAACAACATAAAAATGAACAAAATAAGGCAAACATGCAAAGATAAGAAAACAACTCCAAGAAAACAATAAAAAATGCATTTTTTTTTTAATTTACTATAAGTTAAAGTACAGACAATCTTGCAGAAATACCAGGAAAAAAAGAAAAAGCAAGAGAAAGAAATTAAGAAACTAAAAAAAAAAGACAGAAAGAGAATAAAAAAGTGTCAAGGTTTCAAGAGGAAGCTACAAAGAAAAACAAAAAAACGGACATTAATATCATAGAAACAATAAAAGAGACTACTAGGTGACGCCACAGAAAAAGAACTGATGGAGAAAGTCATAAAAAAGATTGGCCTGAGGAAGTACACAGAAAGGTACATATAGTAGAAAGAAAAGTGGATATAAACATAGCAGGTACCATAATCATTGGGTTAAGGTAAAAGGAAGATCCTTCAAAGAAATGTGTGCAAAAAAAAATCAAGGATGGATACCCGGAAATTGCTGAAATAACAGACGAAGAAGAAGTAGGACATTTAAAACAAACATCATAAAAAAAGAAAGAATACAGAAAGAGAACACAATATTTAGGATACAAATTAAAAAAAAAAAACAAGGATTATATAAATGTGTTCAAAAAAGCAATAGAACTAGTAAATAATAGCACAGACCAGGAAGTAAAATTCAAAAGATTCAAGGGGTCAAACCAGAAATATTGAGAAAAATTATAGAGATTGCAACAAGAAGAACACAAATACCGGTACGGATCACGCAAAGAAAGCAAATACCCGGTGCAAAAAAACAGAAAAAAAGATGCAATAGTTATTGAAAAAATAATGGCTGTTCCTATGCAAAAATACTCAGAGAAGTAAGGCAACGGCGGTGGCAGCCAACACAGATAAAAGTATCCGGACAATTAAAAAAACAATAAAGGGAAAGCTGTTAATTACGGCAGAGAAGGGCAACACAGTGCTGCAAGAGCTTAAAAAAATTATGAGCAATAAAAAAAGAATGAAGACAAGAATGGCAGATTACAACAGACTTAAAACATAGATAGCATAACGATAAACAAAGAGATCAAAAAAGCAGTGAGATATTGGCTGCCAACTAAAGAAGATAAAAAAAACGAATGCTGTCATAGCAGTAACCAGGCTAAGTGAGTACGAACAGGGCTACCAAAGAGCATGAGTTGTAATAGATTAGGTGCCGCATTACAAAATGGATGACGCCAAGACAATGCTACAAATGCTGGGGCTTCGGTCACTTGACAACTGCAAGAGAGACGACCGCACAAAAATGTGCCGGAGATGCGCAGGAACAAGCCACTTTGCCGCAGGATGCAAAAACACACCATACTGCTCGTTATGCAAAGCCAAGCAGCCCAGGCATTATGCCCAAAATACAAAAAGAAGGTGAGTAGATTGATGCGCAAGAATAAACCACATAATGAAGATACTACAAGTTAATTAAACATATGCAAGGCGGCATATGAGCTTATGCTACATTATATGATAGAAGAGAACATACAGATAGCATATTTAATGGAGCCAAACAAAAAAATAACACAAACAAGAAACTTAACGAGAAACAAGAAAATGCAATAATAAAAAAAGTGAATGGAATCGGATATACATATATACACAAATTAAAAAAAAAAATAATTACATATGCATGCCATATATAACCTAATAAAAAAAAACTACAGAATATGATGTGCCGAATAGAAGACCAATGGACACAAAGATGACAAAAACCAATAATACTACTAGAAGATTTTAATAGAAAATGTAGAATTTAGGGGTCAAAGAAAAAAGACGCTAGAGAAAAGATACTAGCAGAATGGATATCCAAAAATAACATGATGGTACTCAACAAGGCAAACCAAAAAAACCGGACTCATACAGACCGATCTGCTTGCTTAGGAAAAGTTGATTAATACAACATAAAGAAATTAAAGACAAAAGAGGCCTCTCTCTAGGGCAATACTGCCTTTTGAAGAAAAAATCCACAATCGACGCTTTGCAACGAGTGAAGAAGGCAGTCCTGGAGGTAAATTGAGCTTCAAACTTTCAAAGAGGCCATTGTGTGTTTGTGTCCTTTCATGTCATGAACGCAAAAATTAGAGAAAACATGAGAAATCAGCGATTATTTCTTGAACGTAATTAAATACTACTTGGAAAACCGTAAGATTAACATTTACAATGAAGAAGTAATGCTCTGTGGTTTGCCGCAAAATTCCATTGCGTACGCTGATGACCTAGCATCAATAGTAAGGGAAAACTAAAACAAACATTACGACACGGATACAATAAGGTAAAAAAGCTTTTTACACTGGATGAAGGAGAATAAACTGCAACTGGCACCGCAAAAAAACGAAAACGGTAGTCCCATGTAAACTCTAACGATAGTAAAACATACCATTAGCACTAAAAACAGTGTGAAGTACCTTGGAGTACACCTAAACAGAGACATGCAAATGACCGAGCATGTAAAACATATTGCATGGAAAGCCAAAAAAGTTGCTGCAGAATTATACAAAATAATGCCAAACTGAGCTCCAAAAAGATTGAGCAGCCGATTACTAAACGCAAGTGTCATCAACTCTATGATTCTATATGAGGCATTCATCTGGGCGGAAGCGCTAAAACACAGCGCTAAAACACAGAAAATACACACGGCACTTCCTGAAAATTTCAGAGTATCTTTTGCACATATAAAAGCACGTTTTTGTCCATATTTGAAAAAAAGTTCTGCAAAGTTTTCAAATATTTTTTTCCTAAAAATGCAATCTTGAGAAGTTACAAATGATCAAAAAATGTAAAAACACTTAAAATCTCGATTTTTTCAAATTTTGATTGCTTATTACTCGGAAATGGCTCAAAAAAATCTGAAAAAATTCATATAATTAGGATTCATGTAGAGGAAGGCATTTTCAGTGATTTAAGCAAAAACAAATTTTCATTCCGTACATTTGACTCATACATGGCCACAATGGTTCACAATTTTTTTGAATCAAATTTATATTTCTAGCGTATGTTTAAATCAGTTTCATAACTTAAAACTTAAAACATCAAAAAGGAAATAATATTGAGCAAATGCGTCTTTCTGGATTTTATTGTGTTCATGTAACGTTTATCTGTCTCTAGTATTATTTTGCAGTTATTTTGATTTATTTTGCAATCAATAGAATTTTTTTATTGCCTTTCAAAGAACATGTACTCTATATTAGACCATAATTTTGAAGTTTATTGCTTTACTTAGACGTCTACAAATTATTAAGCTTTATCCGTAGATGAAATTGATTTAATTTTTACTATTTATAACTAAACAATTTAACTTGACTAATAGAATTTAAGCTTTTTAAAGATAATTTTTATATTAAATACAAAATAATCTGTAATTAGTTGGATAGAAACAATTTTAAAAGGTTACAAAATATTTGATTATTATTTCTACGTAAAATATATTAACTCCGATGAAACTAGTGATCATTTTCATGGACATTGAAAAGCACTTGGCTTCCTTTTATAGTAAAAGGTAGTTGGTCAATTTAATTTTATCTTTTATAAGGTTTCGTTCTTTCAAATAATCCTTTCTTGATAAAAGGATATAGAATTTATATTAGTACCATAATTTCATTTTTAACTTAAAATTATTTGATGTAACTTTTCAATGTTGTTACATTGTATATTAATATATTGCAGATGATTACATAAATAAAATATATGGTATTAAATGTATTGTTGTTTAAAAATGGAAACTGAATGCAAAAACATCTTCGCGAGAGAGCGGGAAGAAGTTCTCCCACACAGGATGATTCAACATTCAGGTGTGAGCAGTTCATTAATAAAAACATACGATGTTGATTAAAGTTTACTATAATAGGAAGACTAAGGTGCGGTGCAGCGGAAGAAAACTAGCTAACTGACCTAAAATAAAATATTCCGTATGTAAATTGTTCTTTGCGCAAGAAGACGGAATGGGAAGAGGGGACGGGCACGAGAAAACTGATGAATGAGCATATGTTGGCTTCATGAATGAATGATAAAGTAACTCGTGCCGAGGGAGATAACGTATGATCAGACCAGGGTCAGTCGGGCGTGGTGTTAAGGGTCGTGGGCGCTAAAGAATGGTCTCGAGGAGTGTCAATATATGCTAACATAGATTTCATCGGATACATGTGTTCGAACTTCTGCTACAAACTGCACTCACACACAAAACAATGCAGCAGTCATTAAATTAAGCTTTGTGATGCATTAGCATTTCCATTTTCATTCACTCGTTTACAAGACAATTTACACTTTCACATTCTGCGCAACGAGAGTGGATGTATATGCAATTATCAGTAAAAGTCAAAACGGTTTACACAACGAGTATTAATATGCTAATCGTAATAATACCAACTATTTTTTTCATTAATAAAATAGCCGCATTGGCACGTGCTAACGTATGGGTCTAATCTAATATATGACACGGAAATGTACGAGATTAGTTTTATTCAAAAGAGCACATTTATAACGCAAACAAATGGGAAAAATCATGCTAATATATTCGACAGGTATGACTGTAATCTTATTATAAGTGGCAGTGCTGAATACTAATGCGATAGAACATGAATGAGCTCTCCAATGTTGAGCAACTGTGAGTAAAATTGAGCAAGACCTCACCGTATATGGATAGTAACAGATGAATGAACTAGAAGGGTGACAAGGCGAGGAGATTTCTGAATGGTTTACGCAATGACATGGCTCTAGCTGCAGGCGGTTTGTTGCGAGTTGCGACTCGCCTGTTTCGTGTTCGTCATTGGTTGAAGAGCGGCATTACTGACAACAAGATTGGCAAAAGAATAAACGGAAATCGCATTGTGCGAATCAGACGGTTCTATTTATAGAGCACGATTGATATTCGTCAAGCATACTGAATAAATCTTATCCCTCTGCCTTCATATTACATCCTGTAGTTGTATTACAGTAAATAAGACAAATTATCTTGCTATCAGCAGTATAAATGTATAATAGAAACACGCGTCAGTTATATTCAATACAAAGATCAAAAATTTTGTCGAAAAGTTCACTAAAAATCATTTAAGTATAAATAGCAGGTTTTTAAATTAAATAATTCTAATCTTTGCTTATTTAAATAATTAGTCACTAGTAATAATATATTGAAAATATTTATGAAAGTTTTATTGCTATTCTACATGAAAAATTCAATTAAATTGACTGTGATATGAAAATATCGAACTAGTCTGTAAGAAACAGAAAGTAAAATTTATAATTAAAAATTTTACAAAATTAATTAAATAAATTACCTACAAATGTTATCGTTTAAAATCGAGTAAATGATAACAGAGAGAAGAAATCATAACTAACATAAAGATCATTAAAAATCATCTTCATGTCATCACCGACGCATGATTTTTGCACCTTCTAGAAATATCGCTTTTTATTAAACACTGAAAATCAAAACTGAAGAAATGTACTTTTTAATGATATCAGAAAGTGAGTATGATCTAGTAAATCAAACAGTGATAGAATGTAATGTAAAATTGAATTCAAATTAACGTTTATGTTTTAATAATTAATATGTATATAAATGTAAACTTAAATTGAGTTAATTTTTTATTAATATTGTATTGAAGAGTAGCAATAATCTGAAATTTTACTAGAAAAATTCAAATAATTTTTTTTCTTAAAATAAACTTTATTAATGCTTTCTTGACCATGTTTATTACATATTTGTTACATTTAAGGTAAATATAATTTCCCTAAAAGAATAAAATTGACTAATATGTTTTTATTTAAATTTTAAAAAGTACGTTGCGTTTGATAAGCAAGAACAAATTGATTTAGCAAAATAAACTCGCTTGAGATACTGCACGTTTGATCCGATAGAGCTCTTTATATAATAGTTGGTCTGTTGTGCCACCGCGGAATACAAGGGGTTTGTTCTTAGATAAACTTAACGGCTTGATGTGGCGGTTGAGGTTTGAAAGCCACTTTAGTAAACTAGTTTGACACTGTTTAAATTCATAGTTAACACAGCGGTCAGGGCGGCCACAAAGTGTGTGCACAAGGGGCTTCTCAAACAGGCCAAAGTGTAGATTTTAGTATTAATTGTGCAAAGCTCAGTGTTTGTAAATAAAAACTTAATAATAGTTTATTTACTAATAAAAAAATGTAAATACAGCAATTTCTAAGAGTATCTGTCAAATGAACTGTCATCTGTCATATTAGCAGTTTGACATATAAACATAAATATTGACAAATCTTTTATATAAACTATCAATTCGACAAACATCTATCAACTATTTTAAAAATCTGACTTATAAGATTGTTAGTCTCTGCATTGCCTTCAATCTTTTAATAAACGGGTTTGGTAGTACATAATTGTATTTAAGGTTAAAATATTGGTTTTTGTAACAATAAAAAACCTGTCAACTTTTAATTTTTATAAATTACATGATTGTCAAACCATAAAAGTAACTGACAACTGTTTTACAAATCTGATAAACGTCATTTTTTTTTTAACTCTGAGCAGAAAAACGAATTTGTTGCTACTTTTTCAGGTCAACTATCTATCTAGTTGGCGGTGTACTTCTGTTCCGTTTACTTTTTCGGAACTTCTACTCTAAAACTTGTTTGTTCCAACGGCTGTCCGTCCGGCTATCTGGCAAAAGTGTCCTGCTAATCTCCATTTCAGAGAAGAGTTTTTTTGGATTATGGCACTTATTTTTGTTTTTTGTCAGATGATGTTGTTTGTAGATTGGTCTTGTAATAATATACCAAGCATAGCTTGCTCCATTGCTATTTTTAGCGGATTCTTTAGTTAGAGTTAGCGTCTCGGCTCAGTATTTTATTACTGGTATAGTATAGCTATAGATATAGTGTCTTTACGACATAAACTTACACATTATCTTAATAGATTATTTTATTACCAACCGCCTCGGAGGGCAATTTGGTTGGTGTTATTACCCGAAACTCGATGTAGTATTGAAGAGTGAAAATATTGTATATTTATATAATATTATTACCCTTGAATATCGAGGTATTAAATAGCTACCAGGTAAGCTCATGTCGTAAAAGCGCTATATCTACTGCTATACTATAGGATGCATTGTTTGTAAACTTTTCGGCATACTGGTAACTTAATTTTGAATATATTGCGTAGTTTACTAACTGCAGTTCAACCCAGCCCTATTTTTTGCTAGGTATTCAAATTTTATGGCCAAGATTGTTATTAGTGCTAATTAGGTTACGGACAACTGTATTAAACGCTTTCTGGAAGTCTATAAAGGTTAGTACTAAAGGTTTGTTGTACTCAATTTTTTTTTTTTAATGTTTAATAGCTTAAAAGTGATTGTTAGTACTATATCCAGCTCTAAGACCAGTTTGATATTTTGGTTTTTATGAAAAACTTGTACAAATGCAACAAAAAATTAATTATTCTATTTGATGAGAATGATTGCAGTATTTGATTACAATTAGTAGTGCGCTGCATTTTAGCTATATCAATTTTATTACTAAATCATCTTCTTTTAGAAATTTGTTGTTGTTCATACATAAAAAAACATTTCTAATCATATCCAATGACTTTTCAGGCATATCTTTTGATTCCTGATTTATTACCTTATCATTACAAAGAACTTGTATGTTTATTTTAAGTTTTTTCTGTTTGTCGTTAGCACTCCTATGTTGTTCTTTATTTTGTCTACTTTTTGTTTCATCATGTTTGTGTGATATCTTGTAAAGTTTTGTTTAATATTTTTTTTATATTTTCTTGTTAAAATATCTCAGTTTTATTTTTTATTTGTGTCTTTTTTGTATCATAATTCACTTTTTAAGATTAGTTTCCTGAAATTTGTTTTGTCCTTGATGCTTTACAGTATGTCTTGTTGGTCGTATGTACGAGATAAAGTATTTTGTCGTCTATTTTATCTACTGTCGTTTATTTTATAGATTTAACTTTAGTATCGCTCTTACCATTCTATGGTCCCTTTCAGTAAAAATGTTGAGCACAGTACCATCCATAACTGTTAATCTTTCATCAGTTAGAATAAAATCAATCTTGTTTTTGTGTTTCCATATAAGTTCATCTAAGTTCAACAATAACGTTTTTTTTTGTTAAAGAAAAAACTATTTATTGAAAAAAAGTTTTGCATTGCAAGAAAATTTAACAGCTCTAATTTTGAATTTTGGATTCAGTTTTGGCTGCATTTATGCCAATTTCGGCAATAGAATTGTCACATAATATTGTAAAGTAAGTTGGCATGCTACTTCAGGCATGATAAATATCTTTGTAAAAGTTTTCTACTTATAGTTAGATATTGGTGTATAGGCTTGGATGATTTTTATGTTATATTGAAAATTCAGTTTAAGTATTAATTATATAACCTTTAGGAATATACATTTATAGTTGTAATTATATATATACTTAGGTCAAAAGATCAGACCAAATAAGGACCAGCAGGAGATCGAAATTCAGAGAAGAATAAAACAAGGATGGAAAGCGTTCGGGCGCCTAAGCTTCGTACTGAAGAGTAAAAACATACCGCA
This sequence comes from Tachinus rufipes, assembly GCA_963932245.1. Lineage (NCBI taxonomy): Eukaryota > Metazoa > Arthropoda > Insecta > Coleoptera > Staphylinidae > Tachinus > Tachinus rufipes. The sequence goes on from OZ010749.1 coordinate 62,908,139, forward strand.
ACACTTAAAAACCAAAGTGTTTAATCAATGCGTATTACCAGTAATTACTTACGGGGCTCAAACCTGGTCCTTTACTAAAGGCAGCTTACGTAAACTATCAGTAGCACAGAGAGCAATGGAACGAAGAATGCTACACATTACCTTGCGAGACCACAAAAGAAATATGTGGATAAGACAGAGAACAAAGGTGGCTGATCTAGCCGAAATAGTCCTTGGACTGAAGTGGAATTTCGCGGGGCATAATGCACAATACAAAGACTGTCGATGGAATAACATCATCCAGCAATGGAGACCCTGGATTGGCAAAAGACTACGGGGAAGACCGCAAACTAGGTGGGGTGACGATGTGAAAAGGTAGCTGTATTTGCCTGGATAAGAGTAGCACAGGACCGAAAAAGATGGAGAGATATGAGGGCGGCCTACATCCGACAATGGATCGAAATGGGCTAATAGATAGATAGATAGATAGATAGTTGTAATTAATATTTATATTTCTTTAATCATTATTACAACGCATGTTATAGTTATAACCAAACATTCCTTTAGTAGTGACTATTATTGTCAAAATTATCTGGTATTGTAAGCTGATAGCAATAATATAAAAAATATCTTTGTAAAAGCATTATTTTTTTTCTTATCGTTTTTTTTTTCCTTATCTTAATCAGCACTTTTCTTACACTTCTCTAAAATTTTAAGAATTCTTGCATGTTGCCTGAATTTGCAGCTGCAACCGCATCCGGGTTGAAATTCAACATGATTCAACTTACCGGATTCTAATAGACTCAAAAACTGAGGAACAACCTGTTGAAATTAAAGAGATTGAAGAGTTGAACGCTGTTGCTTTTAAGCAGTTACAAATGTTTGTCTCCCAAAAAACGTGAGATAGACTGATTAATCAGTTTAAGAGTATTGGAGTTAAGGTTATAGGTTATGAATGTAAACTGTTTTGCGTATATAGCGTGAAACAAAGTAATTTTTTTATCCAAGTTTTGGAAATTGTTTGGTTCTATTTTCTTTCAAACGTCGTCTTCTGTGATTGTACAATCTAATATTTTTGTGTTTTTTTTTTATAAATCACCATTTGTGGTTTACTGGCTTAGACCATATATTCTTCTAGTTTTTTTTGTTTTGTTGGTTACCTCTCCGGTTGTTTTGTTGTTGTGCAGGTATATTTTTAACTGTACTATAAAGTGTTTTCTGTATATATTGGTGTTTTTTGATGTTACGTTTTTGTATTTATATTATATTTATTAAGTTTTATTTGGGTTTTGTTTTGTTGTTTTGTACTTATAACAATTATAAAAACTACTGTCAAAAACACCTCTAACAAAATCACTTGGTAAAATAATGAGCTTAACAGGCAAGGATAAGTTGCCAGTAACCAATGTTGTCTATCACATTATGCTACATAAAAGGTTTTCAATTCTAAAAAAACTTCATGTAAGATCTTTAAATTATACCAAGCAGCTGGAAAGCGGCCAAGGTAGTATTTATATCAGATTGACATCTTTTATACAATAGCTATAAATAATATCAATTTGATATAAATACTATTAAAAATAAATAAGGTGTGTAAGGAGAGAAGGTAAGGTCGAATACTCCTCTAAAAGTCAACCTTACATGCACGAGCAATTACCTTGGTCATCCGGTACACCCTGCTAGATAAGAAACAAATCTTTGTCGACCGAGTAACGGCAAAATAACCGTCAAAACAAGAGTGGAGGAAATGACACTTTAGGACAACACTTATCAACCCACATTGACCAGCGTGATAAGTAACGGCTTTTAACAAGAAAGATACAACAAGAACACGGCTCTTAGACCGCTAACTTTCAACCAAAGTAGCAGCTGGATCAAGCAGAGCCAAAAGGGTGCAAAAAATCACCAAACAAACAACAGGCTACCAAAGCAAAAACAAACACTGCACATCTCTACTTATAACACGAGAACGCTCTCCAGCAAAGAAGAAATGCTCCACCTCATAAAAAACTAAACCAAATCTGCTTGGTTATAGTATGTTTGGCTAAGCTACAAAAAAGAGGAGAACAACAAATCACCCTAAAATCAGAAAATACCCTATACTACATAGAGAGTTAAAACAAAGGAGTAGACTTTATAATCCACAAAAAAAAACAATCAAAACAAATCCTACACCTAAAATGCATAAGCTCCGGAGTATGCTTTATAATACTGAAACTAAAATATTTAATATAAAGATTATTCAGGTGTATGTCTCAACATCCACACACACATAGAAAAAAAATCGAGATATCTTACAAAAGCATTAACTTTGCAATGCCAAAAACTTCACGGAACAATATATTTTATCATCACGGATAAGAAACAAATTGTACAGGATGTCACAGTACTCAACCGCCTATCAGAGGAAAACAACCACATAGCGCTAAAAGCAACAATGGTGCTACTATTGAAAAAAAAAAGAGAAGTCAACATACCACAACAAAAAGAAAATAACAATAACAGTAAGCAACAATAAGGAGTACAAGCAGAAAGACTTAAAAACAGTAATTTTGACAAAATGAATATAGAAACCTTGAGCAACGCAATCATAACATTGATACAAGAGGCAAAACAAAGATATAGTACAAAAGTAAACAGTGAAAAGCATTTAAAACGCCACGTTTGCAGTGCATGTTAAAAAAATTTTTATTCAATCGGCCATTCTGGGTAGACGCAAATAGAATGCATTGTAGAAACTAGTTTCCTGGTTTTGATCGTGGTGAGAATTTCTTTTGTTTTGTTCATTCTTTTTAGTATTTTGTTATTGGTTATATGAGTTTTTTTGACATCCTTAATATTTTTCTATAAAGCCACATTTTATACGCTTCCAGTTTCTTTATGTTTGTTGCCGTCAGCGTCCAAGCTTCAATTTCTTATAATAACACAGAGAATGCGTAGCAGCGTAAAAGTCTCATTTGTGTGTCTTTAGTTAGATCTGTTGCCATTTTAATGAATATGTTTTTACTGTTTTTAGTTTTTATTTTTATTTTTTGTATCTGATCCTATTGCTCATGTAATGTTTATCAATGTTAATATGTAGTCCATATCTCTGACTGGTGTTTGTTAATCTATTCATCGGGTGTAGTAGATCTTTTATATTGTCAGCAAAGACCATAGTATCATCTGTATATCTGATGTTATTTATCCGTTTTCTGTTTAGAAGAATTCTTTTTTGTGCATTTTCTAGGGTTTTTAAAAAAAATGTTTTTGTAGTAGATATTGAATATCATGTTACTCGCCCTTTTAGTTTGTGATCTTAACAGAGCTAGCCTGGCTCAGCTAGTGGAGTAGGGTCGGGTAAACTTGTAAAGCTCCTTTACAACAACATAATGGCAAATAAAATAATAAACACTCACCGATGACGTCACAATAATTACACGGATAATGTCGGGCTCCAATTGGTTTTTTCGGACGATTGGTGTCGGTAATGAGGTCCTGGTATAACCAATAAACCTATGGTTGGAGGTAAAAAGGATGGCACAAAACAAGTATGACCGTGAGTAATTCCCAAACAAATGTATTTGCTTATGTGCAAGTAGCCAAACGGTAAAATATAAAAACACAAAAAAAATAATAATATTGAAAAAACTCAATTGTTCTCACACACTCACTCTGAAAATAAACTAGATTTTACTATGAACAAAGAAAAAGTATTTTAAATAATAACAATAATGATAATAACTTAAAATATGACAACTAATACAACAATAACTCCGTTAAGTTCTACAATTAATTTTCCGGTTAGTTCTTGCTACACATTGGACTAATCGGTAGCCGCCTCTCCCACGATGGGCGATTACGGACCAAGTTGTGATCCACGTGTCACCGATTCCTTCCAACAGATTAACGGGGCAATTAACGCTTGATAGTGAAATTATTTGTAAATCCCACGTTGGAATCCTCGTAGCGAACTCAGATCCACGTGTCGGTTTCAATATTTACGATAATGATGTAAGATTAAGTTAATTAAATTTTACGCTAGCATCACACTTGGTGACAACAAAAAAGACACATAAAAAGCAAAGGGGGGCTCTTAAACTAAAGCTAGGCCTCCACAGGATGTACTCTTCTTAAGGATAAAATTTCGGCCAAGGACGCACTGTATAATACAAAATGGACAAATTGGAAAAGGCAAAACAATAGAAGAAATACGTACTTACATGAGAAAACATCAAGTAAATTATTAACTATAATCTTAAGTAACGTCCAACCAATTGTGGATAGATTCCGCTTAACACGCGATATTAGATTCCACAATTGCCCTAATCCGCCTAAGCAATGCTCACTGGGAGAAAGTTGGATGCAAAAGACCTCTCAAAGCAATGATACTCCGGGTGCAAGTCAACAATTTTCCCTGCGCATGTCACTCTCAGATAAATACGTATTTCAGGATAAATATGCACAAGACTAGTAGGAAACATGAAAGGAAAAGGAATAAACAAACAAATACACCGATAAAGACAATTAATCGCGACTAGGGCTAGCGTAATTCCTCATTAAAATTTAAAATTACTCATTACACAAGTTTGGGTACAAAAAGCACAACCCGGCAAAGTAGCAAATGTTGGTAACCCTGGACATATGCTCTAGACAGTGAAGTGAGCAATCAGCAAACAAGATAGCTAATGTTTGGGTTATTTAACAGTTATTTAATATGAATGTAAATAAAAGTGTCAAGTGAACTGACAACAATTAAGGATAAATAAACCAATCGTAAGTAAATCAATTAATTAAATACTGTTAACTACTTCACTGTGTAATTAGATTTTGTTTGCAGGTTATAGGATATTGACAACCAGAGAAATTATGGGATTAATTAACATCCACAGGAATCAATAATTAAAAGGGACAGGACAGGTGTGGGAAAAGAAATCCAGCTTAAGTTAATAAGCACCGGCTTGACAGTCCTCTATATCAACAGTAAGTATTGTTCGTCATTCATTTATAATAACAACTAATAACCAATTGGTAATTTGACTAACTAATTAATATCATCAAACTTACAAATAACTTTACTACCATTATATTAATTGCAACAAATCCCCACAGGCACCCTTCCAACTCTGTCACGATGGGCAACCCATCAAATGTCGCAACCACACAGGAGGCCGATCCCAAAAGATATGTAAATGCTTTGTATACAATGAATAATTCATATTTAAAAATTGTTTTAGGTCTGGAACCAACTTGGACCGTGACAATCAGAAGAGATAATACACATCCTTGCCTCACCCCACGTCAAATTTTACTCTCTTTGTGCTATTGTTGCCAATTTCTAGAGAGTTTTCTTTGTCCCGATCGTGTCCCTAAATCTAAATTGCGAAGATCCTAGTTGTTTTTTTATACTATTTTGTATATTTTTTTATGTGTCTTTTGAAAGAATACTTTCAAAAAGTGGCTCATTAGGCTTATTGTTCTACATTTTTGGCATCTTTATGCCAATGCGTTTTTTGGAAGTGTTATTTATGAATTCTAATTTCAGCCATTGTTATACAGTAAAGTCCGGTTATAACAAACTTAAAAAATGTACCAAAACCAGTTTGTTATAAACAGTAATAAAAAAATATTGTAATTTGTTTTATATATTTATTTTTCTATGTTAAAAGTAACGTAAGGATCGTTTTTACAAAAAAAAAACGGTATTTTAACATATATGTATGAAGACCTACATGTTGTAAAAAAAACTTTGAGAGTTTAAAGAAGATTTTCCCATGTTAATCAAATTTGATTTGCCTGCATGCACGCAAAAATACGGTTACCAATGAGTTTTATTATTTCAAAATAGTTATTTATCAAGAAAAGAAGATATGTAAATAGTCCTCTAAAAAAATCACAATTTGGGAAATAACGGACACCCTAATGGATATACGATGTAAACAAAATACAATACTTCCAAGAAAATTCCGCGCAAATCCATTAATTGGGAAACCCCAAAAAATAAACCCTAAAAAGTACGTTATAACAGAAAAATTGTGCCAAATTTAGATATATTTTGGTTCGCTGCTTTATCCAAAAGTTTGATATAAGCTGGTTCGGTATAACTAGTAAAAAATAGCGTTGAGTTTATGAGAAAAAATTTGTTGTTTTAATTTAAGTACGTTATACTAGAGAGGTTGTTATAAGTTTGTTCGTTATAACCAAACTTTACTATAGTATAATACAACTGTTATAGATATTATTAAATATATTAGTTAGCTATTTTAAACATTCTTCATCTAATAGTTTTAAAAATTTGGCGTAAAATCCGTCTGACCCTTGAGGTTGGGCCTGTTTCTAGCTTTATTTAAATTTTCAGGTGTTTTTTATTGCGTTTCTGTCTATTAATATGTTTTTATTGTTGTCATAAGTTTGTTTGTTTTTTTTTTCAATGTTCTTGTAACATGTTTTACCTTTCGGTGTACGTTAAAAATGTCATGTTTATTTTGTAAAGTTTCTATTTCTGCACACCTCTGTTTTGTTTTTGCTTCTTTTAATTTATGATATCTGTATTCTTAAGGCCTCTTTTTCTTTCCATTAGATCTAGAATATCTTCTCTACTTCTGCGTTTACCCTTTTTATATTATCTTCTGCGCATGTGGTATAGTTTTTTGGTAAAATATTTCTGCTATTTCTTTCTCTAATTGTGTTTTTGTAGTTGATTCATTTTGTACTTTTTTTATTTGTACTTTCAGACGTTCCACTACTAAGTTGTGGGAGCATTGTATGTCTCCTACTGTATGTTTTTACTGAAGTAACGCTCTTTCTGTATCTTTATCCTACAAAAATGTAGTAGATTTGATTTTGACTATTGTTTCAGAAATCAACAATTAGCAAAAAAAATGTTAGATTTATGAAATTATAATCATTCCAAGATTTAATTTCTGATCTTTGACTATCAGTACAAACATGATTCTATAAAACGTACGCTTAAATTTTTGTTTTTCTAAGTATCATTCCCTAATTGTCCTCACTATACCAATCAAATTCTTTGTCCACATTCCTTTTCTAAATTCATGCATAACAAAGCATTAATTTTTACCACTTAGTCTACAAAACGTATGCGTTTAAAGGTAGCAATAAAAAAATTAGTGGCAATCTTTTTTTTTAACATTGTTGTGATAACTTCAGCTTGTGTTCTGCCTGGAAAAGGCGTTGTGATGTTTATGGATAAAGAAATGTTGTTCAGGTTCAATTGGAACATTTTTCTACTATTAAGGTCGCGCGTAATTTTTGACTTTGTACTTTTGCATGCACTAAGGTCTTCTAAGATGATCAAAACGGCCGGGGTTATACCATAAGCGTCTGCTTTATGGTAGCGTTATCCACTAAATAGATATGCCAAGTTTCTGCAATGCTTTTCTGTCAAAATTGTTGGTTAAGGTAAGCTTGACAGTCTTTTGTGAAAACAAACCCAACGTAGAATTAATAATGGCAAAAACTTCAGTCTCATTAAACAAAAATATTTTATTAAAACTTTTGTCTTTTTTCTTAATAATTTCAATTCCGGTTGTTCATCGGTTTACATTGCTGACATTTAATTGACTTGCGTTTGGTTTAACTACTAGCAGCTGGCAAAATTGCTAAGCTCTTGCAAAATTTTGCTGACATAGAAAAGATGCCATAACTCCTCAAATTGCGCTTAAAATTGTTATAAGTTGATTACCGCAGAAACTAAAATTGGGTTGACTGACGGGATTATTTCTGATGCTTTTTATTTCCAGAATATTTTGTAGCAAAGGATGTTTTTTACCCTATTCTATCATTTTTGTTTGTCATTGTATTTAGAGTGAATAACGGCTTTCTAGTTTTATTTATTGATTTCCAACTAGCTTCTCTTTTCCGGTTTTTCTGTTTGAGCAAATGCAGATGAACCACAAGGCTAGCAACCTAGTATTCATAAAATCAATCATCTGCTAAAAACTCTACAACTGAGCCTCGGAACGAATATGATAGGAAAACCTAACGAAGACAACAGCAACAAAAACAGACTATGAATATTGGAACCTGAAACGTGCAGGAAATTAAAGGGAAAACAAAAAACAAAAAAAATAAACTTAAGAGAATAAAGATAAAGGGTTTTCCAATATAAAGTTTTATTTTGAATAGCAGGCTATTTGGGCAGCTGTCAAATATGAAGCTATTATCTTTTGACATTTGACAAGTAAATACTACGCCATTATTAAAAATGGAAGAATACACGCTTCAACAACGCATTAAAATTATTAAAATTCAATACAAAAATGGTAAAAAAATTTCAGTCACAGTTCGCAAAACTAAAGCGCTTTTTGGTCGTCGTAAAGCACTTTCTTGACCGGCAATAGTAAACCTGGTCAAAAAATTTGAACTGTTGGGACAAGTTTGTGATGTGCATCGCTTAAGAACACATGAGAATATTGTTGATATAGCCCGTAGTGTTGAAGAAAACCCAGGTTTGTCGATTTTTCGTTGTTCTTTGGAATTAAACATTCCACAAACAACATTACACCGTATTTTACATAAAGATTAAGTCTCAAGGCTTCTAAAGTTCAGTTAACATAAGAACTCAAACCAATCGATCAGCATAAACGTCGTATCTTTGCTGATTGGGTCCTTCAAAGGCATCAAAATGATTCGGAATTTCATTGAAAAATCATCTTAGTAATGAAGTCTACCTCGGAAACTACGTTAATAAGCAGAATTGTCGCATTTTAGGCTCAGAAAATTCAAGAATGATTGTTGAAAAGTCCTTGCATCCTCAACGTGTCACTGTTTGGTGCGGTTTTTGGGCTGGCGGTGTGATTGGATCCTACTTTTTCAAAAATGAGGCTGGTGCAACTGTTACGGTAAATGGATGGCGCTACCTAGCAATGATTAATGATTTTTTATGGCCGCCATTGGAAGATATTGATGTGGACAACGTTTATTTTTAGCAAAACGGCGCTACGTGCCACACAAGCAACAAAACAATCGCAATTTTACAAAAAATAATCTTGACCGTGTTATTTCTCAAAGAGGTAATTACAATTGGCCTTCGAGATCTTGTGATTTAACACCTTTAGACTTTGTTTTTTAAGCCACGTAAAAGATAAGGTCTATGCCAATGCTCCACAATTGATTCAAGACCTTAAAGATGGAATTTGTGAAGTTATCGAGGACATACAGCCGCAAATGTGCGAATTAGTCATGGAAAATTTCATTAAAAAAAATGTGGTACTGCAACCGTAACCGTGGCGGCCATTTGACTGATATCGTTTTTAAATGTTAATGGCTTACCTTCTTTTTTACAATAAAATAAACATTTATTAATTTATCTTAAAAAAATCTCGGTTTTTTTAAATATCAAAATGAAACTTTTTACTGGAAAACCCTATAGATATAGCAGCTCTCAAGAAGTGTATAACAACTGGCAGTCGATCAATGAACGCATAATTACTGTTAACATCAACTACTTATCCGACAAGCTGACTATAATCGGAACATATGCCCCAATTGAGGATGGAAGCAAAGATAAAAAAGACAAATATACTGAATGACAACATCAGCCAAAATTAAACAGAAAAATCCTTATCATTGGAGATCTGAGAACAGGGAAAGCAACGAATCATCAAATAGTTTGCCAATTTGGAATGCTGAATTTTACGGAGTGGAAAGGGAGAACGGGGAAAAGGATGAACGATTTAGAAAAAGAATCAAGGCAAGAATAGTTGGCTCAAGCACAGGAGGAAATTATCGGTATTATGCATTATCAGCAGATACGAGAGTAAAAGATGCATTAGTAGAATCACCTGTACCAGGAAAAGTACAAGTTTCAATCTTATCCACAGAATTATCCACACTGCTAGAAGAATTACTAGAAATTGTCAGAAATCAGCTAAACAGGGAGGATGTGAGGATTTTAACAGATACAATAGAAGTGGTAAGTTGCAATATTATAGAAATAGATATCCACAGTAAAATTAGCATTAAAAGACCAGATATTATTGAAACGGTGAAGAAGCAATTTATAGAAAAATTTGAATTAGCAAAAAGATTAGGATGGAATGGATGTAAATGAAAATGAAGAATGACTATTTGATATATGCACTCAACACGACCTTAAGATAATGAATGGTTTCTTCAAACATTAAGAATCTAGACAGCTTAAATCCGTAATAGACTATTTGATTATGAAGCAAAACTCGAACCTAAAAGTGGATGATGTTAGAGCATACCGGAGAGTCAAATGCAGAAGTGATCATTATCTAGTCAGAACTATAATCATTCTACCATACCAAACAGTCCGCCAACAAAATACCAATACAGATACTGAAAATACAGGAATACAAAAAATTGAAACACCTGTATACGACATTGATAGTTTCTATCATACAAGTACTATTAACTTATACCATCGGCGTCTAGATGCTCTATTATCACAAGAAATTGAAAGTAAAACTTCACTACAAATATATGAACATTTAACATCATCCATCCATTCTGCAGCCAAGGAAGCAGTACGCCTGAAGTCCAAAGAAAATAAAAAAAGGAAACACTGGTGGACAGAACAACTTCAAACAACAAAGAATGAAAAACAGAAACTATATCACAAATGGGTACAGACACAATAATGACAAAATTGCCTACAGAAACTCGCTTGCAAAATTCAATAAAACTATCACAACTGAAAAAAATAACAGCTGGCTTACAAAGTATAAAGAACTAGACACATACCTGGGAGGCAGCAAATCACAGGAAGCCTGGCGATTTATAAGAAATATAAAATCAGACAAAAACGTGAAAACCCAACTAAATAACACCAGATAGATGGATACAACACAATAAAACACTGCTGACTGAAAGCCAACCTACTTACATAAAGCATAACGGTGTAGAGTGTCTTCTCAAAAGAGAAAGTATGGAAATTTGCTCAGAGTCTGTTGAAAAAGCCGTTAAACAACTAAAAAATTAAAGATTATCTGGCCCAGGTGGTATTCCCTCCAAACTGCTTAAGGATGGAACAAAACAACTGTTTCACCAAATATCCCAAATGTTTACTAAATGCATCAATGGGGATAAAATACCAACTGAGTGGAAAACGCCGTGGATATCACCAATACACAAGAAGGAAAGCAGAGATAACTGCCAGAATTATCGTGAAATATCGGTAACCAGCACATTCAGTCGACTATACGGAAAAATTATAAAGGAACTAATATACAAATAATACAATTCACACAAAATAGAAGAACAAAGTGGCTTCCGAGCGGGCCAATCAACTGTTGACAACATATTTTGTCTAACCCAGCTAATAGAAAAACGGATAGCCAGAAATAGAGAGGTACAATTAATGTTTGTAGACCTAAGCAAAGCATATGATAACGTGCCAGTAGAAAAGTTATGAAAAGTACTCGACAAAACAAACATTAGCGCATTGAAGGAGCTCTACAGACAACAAACATTTCAGATAAAGATTGGAAACTAACTAACAAGCAGTTTTGAAGTGACATATGGACTCAGACAAGGATGCTGCATATTGCCAACACTGTTCAATCTATATCTAAGTGCTGCCCTAAAGCAGTGGCGAAGAAAATGTCAAGGAATGGGAATGGAATTAAGAGATAACACTCTTTACACACTACACTATTCCGACATTCAGGTGGAGACGACATACTCTATATGTCCAAAAAATTCAAGAAGAAAATGGAAAGTGGGGACTCAAAATCTAAGTAAAACTTGATATATGTGTATTGGCTGAAAAGCTACAGACTTTGTTATGGACAATGAGGATAAAATAAAAGCCTGTCGGAAATATATCTACCTTGGCAATGACATGAAATGTGGGCATCAGAAAGGCTATGTCAGAGAGAAACCTAAATGCTGAAGATTGGCAAAACCGCAAAGCTTGGAAGCGAAAAACGACACTATTTGTTATAAAACCGAAAAAAAAAAACGGTTAAAAAGTGCAAATTTATTTGTTATTATAATCGTTAAAAATAACAAAATTCGATCTTACAACTTGAAAATATGGTCAGAAAACATCAAAGTCCGGACATAAACTGTTAAAAAATGTAAACAAATTTAAAAAATCTTAAAATAGCAAATAGTATTAAGTTACAAACTGTTAAAAAGTGCAAAGTTCTATTCATAATATCTAAAATAGCTATGAAATATTGTCAGAAAGCACTAAAATCTAGCCATAAACTAAATAAATTTTTAATTATTATATTCTTAAACTAACAAAATCAGGCCTTGAAACATAAAAATAATAATAAAAAGCACTGAAAAAAGCATATGGCTATAAACTGTTAAAAAATTTAAAAAATAATTTGTAGAATATCAAAAAATAGAAAAAATTGGCTTTGAAACATTAAAACATAGTTATAAAGTAACAAAACTTAGCAATTAACTATTGAAAAATGCAAAAAAAAATTATGGAAATTTAATGTATTCATTAACTGTTAAAAAATGCAAAATTTTGACATAAAAAGTCAAAAACCGATCATAAAACAAAGTATTTTTAGAAAAAATCAAAATTTTGTCAAAAACTTTTAAAAATTATATTCATAAAATAGTAAATCCGGCTATAACACATCAGAATATTGCCTGAAGGAATTAAAATCCAGTCATTAACTGTCAAAGTTTTATTTATAGAATGTTCAAATTCTAACCATAATATAAAAATATGGTAAAAAAGTTCCAAAAATCATCATAAACTGTTAAGAACTGCAATTTCTAGTTATAAAAATTGTCATAAATTATTAAAATATTTTTAAATAACAAAAAAATGCAAAATTTTGTTCATAAAATATCAAAAACAGCTAAATTTGAATAAAAAATTTTAAACAATTGTCAAAAAATTAAAATACTGCCGTAAACTCCTAAAAATTGCAAAATATACCTAAAAATTATAAAAGATATTGTCAATAATAACCAAGTTCCGACATAAACTGTTAAACTTCACAATTCTTTTTATTAATTGTCAAAAATCCGGGCAAAAAGTATGAAAATATTATCAAAAAACACCAAAGTTTTGTCATTAATCACTTCCGGCCAAAAACAATTCAAAAATCGAAAGTTTTATTCAAAAAAATATCAAAAATAGAAAAAATGTTGTTGGAAAGCATTAAAATCAAGCCATAAACTGTTAAATTTTTTTTTTCATAAAATCCCAAAAATCCGGTATTTAAATATTAAAATTTTTTTAGAAAGATTCAAAATCAGGTTATAAACTGTTGAAAAATGCAAAATTTTATTGATAAAATGTCAAAAACACCAAAATCTAGCCGTAAAATATTAAAATGTTGTCAGAAAGTACCAAACGTTATAAACTATTAAAAACTACAATATTCTATTTATAAAAATTAGAAAATGGTAAAATTTTTTCATAAAACATTTAAACATTTTTGTTAAAAAATTACGGCCATCAACGGTTTTTGAAAAATTTCCAAAATTTTATTTTAAAAAGATTAAAATAAAATTCTCTACCTTTTTTAAAAAAAATCACAAAAATCTTTTTATTAACAATTAACAATGTTTAGTTAATTTTTTTTAAACACAATTTTTCAAATCCTACTCCCCAATATAGTTTGCCAGTTGTTGGAGTACAGTTTTTTTGAAACTGATTTAGTATACAGAAATTAAAGATTAAATCCTTAAGGTAAAAGAAATCATCTTATACTATTTTTTACTTGTAAAAATCTGGTCACCATGCTGTTGGGTTGTACTAGCAGGAAACATTTGATGTTGTGCTACTATAGTACTAATAGTGTTAGCGTTGAGGTTTTTAGTTTTTAGAATATATCTTACCGTTTTCCCAGTAACTTTCTAGGGTCCAAAATACACCAAAGACAGAAAAAAGTATGGGCAGACTGCAGGCAAGATGGCGAGACGATCTGCTCAAAACAAATCGACGTGTAAAAAGATGGAAGAAGCCTATGTTCAGCAGTAGATCTAAGGACTGAAGAAGAAAAAGATTGTGTAGTTATCTGGCCTCACTGTGTACTAACACAAAATATAATATAAGTGCAAATTGACAATAATAATATAAGTTATGATAAAATGATCAGATTATGAACATTTTAGAAAAAGTTAAAATGTTTACCCTTTAAATAATAATAATTTAAATAAAAATAAATCAAATATCTCACCCACTTTATAAAATAAAAATTTAAAATAATGTATCATAGTTATAATTTTATATTAAACTGATTGACATGTGCCACTTTATTCTATAGAATATTTTTAAGTATTATCAACAATAAAACAAGCAAACAAAATCCGTATATGGTTAGCATAATCAAACTATTCACAATCTATAAGCAAGTTGTATATATAAACTAATTAACTATTCGCAGAAAATAGTAAATATTATTACTGCGGTTAATGTAGCAAACATAAATAACACGTTTACAATTCACTGAGAATTAGTGAATGGTCTCGGAAATAACATTACTCATAAAATCTGAATTACATAGTCGCATTATTCATGCACAGAGACAGATGTGCGAAAAAATAATTGATGATAATCAATTCAAACCACAAATAAAATGATTATTTATGTTACCTAGTTTGCGGTTTTGCAAGCAGTAAAACTACTCTTGAGAATCATGATGTCATTCATATACCTTCCACAATGACTGCCATAACGGACCGGAAACATTCATCCTTACGCTTTTGCATAATACACGTTTTACATGTTGACTCTTATTATTATTTCTTTTTTTTTGCAACAAACTTAATCAATTCAAATGCCCAACCCAAAACCACATTTTTACTAGATGTAATTTGTAAGTGTCTTATAACAATATAAATGTTAGACAATTAATTATTGTTTTTAACTGTATATAACTTTATTTTCAATAGGCTATGCGATCGTTATTAATCTGTTTGATTTGCTAGAATTGACATTATTAATATGTTATTGTTAATTTCACCTTGACATTCAAGTGCATCTTAAACTAAAATAAATTGCTACACAATTCTTAGATCATATTTGTAGTGACCTGCTGTGACTTTATCAGGGACAATTATTATAAGTATTAATCACTATATAATAAGAAGTGATACTGATGGGTTTTAAATAATTTAGTTATTTTGTAGGCTTATAGTAAAATAGGGCTTTTCATAAAAAGCGTAGATAGTTAATATAAAATTGTATAAATCCCAGATTTTATGAAAAATGATTAATTTAAAATGTTTGTTCTCGGCTTATTTAATTTGGCATATATTTAAAAAACAGAATTTTCAAAGTAACTGTTTTAAAATTCAATTTTATTATAGAAAAATAATCATAGAATACTGGCAAAGTAAACAAACACACTGATTTATTTCAAAACCTTTATAAAATGGAAACTTTTCCTAATAGCATAAAACTATTTCTGCCATTTGCATTTTCAGCTAGAAATTGTACTGTCGACGAAGGTTTCCAGTTGCACTAGCAATCATACCAAAAAAGTACCTTCTACTCAACATCAAAAAGGCGGAACTCATCAAATCAAAATTAAAAAAAAAATACATCACTCCGTTTCTTGAAAGGTATCTACAAAAGTGAGTTTGTAGAAAAACACGTGCAGACAAAGCAACTAAAGAGAGGCTTTAAAGCAGATTTACTACAAAAGGTTTTTTGGAGGGCAAAGAACTTTGGGTAATTGGGTTAAAGGAACTGCCAGACCCAAAAAAAATCTTGACATGAATACCGGGGCTATAACCATAACCGGCTAGCATGTTAAGCTGAAAAAAAAAACAGACCTCAACACCCCTACTTATAAATAAACAGGCATGGCATGAAATAGAATCATTGTCATGCAAATTGCACCTGGGTTTTTCTCAAATATTCTTCCTGACACTGTTACACTTTAAAAAGGATTTTGTTTTTTTTTAAGGATGAGAACTAACCGGAATGATGTGCCGTCAAAGAAAAAAAAAATAAACTAAGACAAAAAAAATGAGTAATTAAAATGTTAAAGGTTGTGGAAATTAATGTACATCACTGCTGGGCGGAAAACTTCCACTTTCAGCGCATCAAAAAACCTTAGATTAACAAGGGAAAGGTACAAAGACTAAGCATTCCGGATAGATAGTTTTTATCAGCCAAACCCTTATGCCATCCCCTTACATGTATCATAACAAAACATAAACTGAACCTAATATTAACTATGGGACTTTTGTTTCAGAGCCCAAGTGTCAATCAAAGTGGCATAGTATAGAAGAAGAGATCCAAAGAGAAAAAAGTCACATTGGAAACAGAATAATTAACAGGGTTTTCCATCATCAGAGAAATTCAAAGACTGGTCAGTAGCGGGCTCAAAACACCGCTAATTTACACATATCACATTGCATAGAAAAGAGCACCAACATCAACCTAAGAGATAAACAAGTCTTAGAACATATTTTAAAACTAATATTAACATTATGAACTAAAGTAGCTTGTCCATGTTGGATTTATTGTGTTAAAATCCTTTGTAACAAAAATGTAAAAGGGAAATACCCGGATGACGAAGTTCCTTGAACTGCCCATTGTATAAAAACCAAATTCAGCCTGTACCCCTTATCACTTGTGTAGCAAGTTAGTTGAATTCTGTCTGTTGACTAATACAGAGCATATTTTATAAGTTAAATATAAAGTGTTAAATTGAAATAAAGTGTTTTATTACAAACCTAAGACAATTAATTAAATTAAAAACTGTTAAAATAAACAATATGGAAAAAAAACTTGCAAAACGGAATATAAAACCTGGTGAACGTTATAGTGTGTGGAAGTTTCGAGTTAAATCCCTGTTAGCAGAGTTAAATGTGATTAACGTATTAGACAAAGAAATGCCGGATTCGCCCAGTGATGAATGGGTACAAAATGATTGCACCGCAAAAAGCATTATTATTGAATATTTAAGCGATTCTTTCCTTTGTTTTGCACAAGAATCTGATACGGCTAAAGAAATAATTAATAAACTTGACGCATTATACTAGCGCCGTAGTTTTGCAACGCAATTAGCTTTAAGAAAAAGACTATTGAGTTTAAAATTAGCAGGTGATGTACAATTTTTAAAACACTTTACAACCTTGGATGAAATTACTACAGAATTAATTGCCGCTGGTGGAAAAATGGATGAAATGGATAAGGTATCTCACCTATTAATAACATTGCCCAGTTCATACAAAGGATTTGTAAAAAAACACGCTTGCTCGATCAAAAAGTCAAATTAATAAATGAAAACAGAACGAGTACCAAAGTTTTAAATGCAAACACAAGTTCGAGAACGGATTTAAATAATAAAAAAATTAGAAAAAGTTTCCATCACAACAACAATAAAAAAAATGAGACCATTTCATAACTCAAAATATAATAAATGTTATGCCGAAGCATTTCATCAAAAATCAAATATAAAATGCGATCATTGTGGAAGACGTAACCATTTAAAGGATGATTGTTTCTACTACAAAAGAAATAATAAAAATATGGACAATATAGACCACAACAAAAAAACCATGCATACTTTTTCTCAAGGTTTTGCACTTATGACTGGTGTAAATTATGGTTCGCCAAATGACAAATTAAGCTTTATCCTGGATTCTGGAGCTACGGATCATCTAATAAACTGAAGGCATGATTTACATCATCAATAGAGTTGGCTGTTCCAATCAAGATTTCAGTCGCTAAAGAGGGTACTTCAATAATGGCTACCGGAAGAGGAAATATAAACATAATAACGGACTTATGCACCAGAAGTGCCATACAATCTTCTTTCGGTAAATCGAATACAAAAAGCTGGCTTGAAGGTTATTTTTGAAGAAACCGAAGAAGTAAAAATTAAAAAAAGGTGGTATAAATGGCAACACTATCATAAATGGTGAGTTTTTAAACAAGTTAATATATGTAAAACTTTACTCGGACTTAAGAGCCGTCTTACACGAGACTGATTTTAATACAAGTGTCAGTACAATAATTTTGCGCGCCAATTATTTAAAAAATTAATTTTATAATCCAGTGATCTTGGCGACATATATATACATTGACGGATTTATGTGTGAATTATTTAGTAAGATTTTATACAAAAAATTAGAACCTGTTCTAAATTCTTGCTTTAAAGCTTGCTAAACATTTGAAAAATTGGCGCGCAAAATTATTGTACTGACACTTGTATTAAAATCAGTCTCGTGTAAGACGGCTCTAAGAAATAAAAACGGGCAGTATCAAGCAAATGCAAGTAAACATAATGAGCAAAATTATAAAATTTGGCATGCACGTCTTGGTCATATAAGTACAGATAAATTTTTAAAATTAAAAAATGATGAAATGATTCATGATTTAAACCAAATTAAACAAATTTATCCTACAAAGGATATTTGTGAAACTTGTATACTTAGTAAACAATCTAGATTGCTTTTCAATAAAACAAAAGATAAAAGTTACATAAAAAGACCATTTTTTTATTATTCATTCTGATGTGTGCGAACCAATAAATTCAATCACGATAGATGAAATGAATTATTTTGTTACATTTATTGATGAGTTTACTCATTACACTGTCACTTATCTTTTAAAGTATAAGTCTGATGAATTTGAAACATTTAAAGATTTTGATGCAAAAAGTAAAGCACCTTTTAATTTAAAAGTTTCTCACTTATATTGTGATAATGGAGGTGAATACCTCTCAAATAACTTTAAAGATTATTGTGTTCAAAAGGGCATAAGCTATCATTTAACTGTACCGCATATTCCTCAACAAAATGGGGTTGCAGAGCAAATGAACAGGTCAATTACCAAAAAAGCCCGTGCAATGATAAGCGGAGCATCACTTGATAAGTCATTTTGGGGAGAAGCAGTCCTAACTGCTACTTATTTGATCAGTTAGACACCTACCAAAGCACTCAAACAATGTAAAACACCGTTTGAATTATGGCATAATAAAAAGCCTAAACTAGCACATCTAAAGATCTTTGGTTCTACCGTTTATATTCATAATAAAATCAGAAAAACCAAGTTTGATGAAAAATCATTTAAAGGTATACTGGTTGGGTATGAACCAAATGGCTATAAAGTGTTAAATTCAAATACTGGTAAATTCATAACAGTACGTGATGTTATAGTTGATGAATTAAATTTTATAAAAACCAGACCTATAAACATTGAAGAGGTTAATATCAAGGATTCTGTTTCTGAAGCAAATATTAAACTAAATGAAATGTCCAATAATAATAACAATAATATAAATTATAAAATATTAAATAAATCAGGATTAAAACCTGATGAAGCTGTTAATAAAACAGTTAATGAACACAATAACAATTATTTATTAAATGAACTCTTTTCAAATAAAAAAAGAGATATTAGATGAAGTGATATATCTTATAACGAACAAGATATTGATATAAACAATTACCTCATGTGTGCTACATCACTGAATATTAATATTCTTAAAAATTATAATGAAATAATTAAAAGTGATGATAAAGTTCAGTGGTAGCAAGCAATAAAAGATAAAATTAAATCACTAGAGTTACATAAGACTTGGTCTTTAGTTCTAAGACCAGTTGACAAAAATATTGTAGATTGTAAATGGATATTTAAAATGATGTTTTTGGAAATCCTTTTAAATATAAAGCACGATTGGTAGCAAGAGGGTTTAGTCAAGAATATTTACTTGATTATAATGAAACCTTTTCACGAGTTGCACGTATTTCAACTTTTAGATTTCTAATAGCATATGCAAACCAAAATAAATTGTTAGTCCATCACATGAATGTTAAGACCGCTTTCCTAAATGGTATTTTAAAGGAAAAGATTTATATGAAAGTTCCTAAAGGGGTTAAAGCACAAAATGGCCAAGTTTGCAAAATGAATAAAGCATTATACGGGCTAAAACAATCTGCAAGATGTTGGTTTGAAAAAATTGATCAAGTGCTAAAACAATATAATTTCGAAAACTCATCCGTAGATTGTTGTTTATATTTTTTAGACAAAGGCCATATAAATAAAAACATATATGTTGGTCTATATGTAGATAATCTTTTGATTGTTACACATGATGGAATTAGAATGACTAAGTTTAAGCAATATATGATGAAACAATTTAATATGGTAGATCTAAAAGAAATTACATTATTTTTAGGTATAAAGGTGGAAAGACATGAAAACCAAATTGCACTCGACCAAAGTATGTTTTTACAAACAGTACTTAAAAAATATACACCTTTGCCAAGTAAATTGGATTATAATGCTTTAAATTCTAAAGAACCAAGTGAGGCTCCTTGTAGAAACCTCATTGGTGTTTAATGTACGCAATGTTATGCACTCGACCAGACATTTGCACTGCTGTAAATATACTTAGCAGGTATCAAAATAATAATAACAAAAAACTCTGGCAACAAAAGATATATCAAAGGTTCTATAAATTTAAAATTAGTATGTTAGAGGGTTGAACAAATAAATGAAGTTCTAGTAGGTTTTGTAGACTCTGACTGGAGAAGTAATGAAACTGATAGAAAAAGCACTACAGGTTATATTTTTATTTAATAATTGCTCGATAAGCTGGAATACAAAACGCCAAAACTTGGTAGCAGCTTCATCAACAGAGGCTGAGTATATGGCTTTGTTTGAAGCAGTTAGAGAAGCTGTATGGTTGAAGCAGTTATTATCTAGTGTTGATTTAAATATTTTAGAACCAATTACTATTTTTGAAGACAACAATAGTTTCATATGTATGGCTAATAATCCAACCATAAAAGATCAAAACATATTGATATAAAATATTATTTTACAAAAGAACAGATAGAGACAGGAATAATAATATTAAAATATATTTTTACAGGTCAACAACTAGCCGACGTATTTACCAAGCCACTACCTGCACCAAGATTTTTGGAGTTTCGTTCCATTATTGGTTTAAAGGAATAATTTTATATTCTTCAATTTTTGGCTTGATTAGGTTTTAATTGGGTTTTTCTAATTCCTGCAACAAATGTTGAGCTAAACATCTACACTATTACCCAAGAATAATAAAAACACTAAAATACTTTTTTGTAATTCAAAAGTTATGTTTTTATGTATATTAATATTAAGTTTTAAATGGTTTTCATTTTTGAGCACCAACATCAACCTAAGAGATAAACAAGTCTTAGAACATATTTTAAAACTAATATTAACATTATGAACTAAAGTAGCTAGTCCATGTTAGATTTATTGTGTTAAAATCCTTTGTAACAAAAATGTAAAAGAGAAATACCCGGATGACATAGTTCCTTGAACTGCTCATTGTATAAAAACCAAATGCAGCTTGTACCTCTTATCACTTGTGTAGCAAGTTAGTTGAATTCTGTCTGTTGACTAATACAGAGCATATTTTATAAGTTAAATATAAAGTGTTAAATTAAAATAAAGTGTTTTATTACAAACCTAATAATATAGCAAATGACAAAGCAAGTAAAGTGATTAAAAGTGGCATGTGTTGAATAAACCTTTGCTGTTAGACCACAAGAAACGCTTCTACATAAATATCAAAAATCAAGAAAAACTGACTAAAACTTCTAGAACAACCTACTAGTTAGTCAAATTTAAGATTATCATAAAAATAACTTTTAAAAGTATCTCATGTTACAGAAAGGGTTAGCTACTTTAAAAGGTCAAATATAAGAAATCTTAAACAGTTTCACATATACAAGAGCAGTATTGGAAGAGTGCTATGAGAAGGATGGTCGACATTTAAACAACATTGTGTTTAAAAAATAAAATCCGCATCTCTGTACTTTTTTAATTTAATATTAAAATTATTCCAATACTTTTTATACTGTTATTATAACGTGTTAAAAACTGAAATCTACTCTGAGTCACGCAGTACCAAGCTGCTAAAAAGTAGTTAAGGTAGTATTTATACTAAAACCAGATTGACCCATGCGCTGGCTAAATCCGACAGACCAATCAGTCTAACATTTTTTATACTAAAAGTCTTTAAAAAAAATTAATAAGTTTATACGGGGCGGAGCATTAAAGGCTTTGACCAATTCCAATTAAAAAAATCTTAGCCATATATTAGATAGTTAGCAGATGTGCAATAACCATACACTACAAAGAAACTGCCTTGGATGACTTTTCGACCTTTGCATTCATTTATATAGCAATAGAGAACAAAAAAAATGTATGCTCAGAAACTAAACTGTAACAATTCCATTATATGGCAAGACAGTAGAAACTAAAGTTGCTAGAAGTTGCTCACAAGGCGGTGTGTTATCATCTCTACGGTAGTGCCATGTCATAGAAAGCTTACTGCTGAGATTAAACAACACAGGCGTAGTTGCCATAGGTTAAGCCAATGATAAGCGGAAAGTTTAGAGAAACTGTATCTAACATTATGCAGAATGCTCTAAACACTGTCAAAAAGTAACGCAAAAAAAAGTGTAAAGGATCAGTAAACCCAACCAAAACGGCAATCAATTGTTCTTTTCACAAAATAACAAAAAACCAAAAAATCTGAAAATATATGGAGCAATCCAAACAAACAAAAATATACCCAGGAAACATGAAGAAAACCATCTGGTATACAAATAGGGCCAAAGACCACTATAACACCAGTGCTGGTATGTATAAAAGCAAAAACCAAAAAACGTCAGTTACGTTGTTTTTTAGAAAAATATTTCATTTTTCTAGCAGAAATAGCTACCATTAAGTGGTTTGCTAAGAACACCATTGAATCAAGACAAACACACTAGCAAAACCAATATTTATCATGTTCAACAGCCAAGCAGTACTACATTCAATACGCTCACTATCCAAACTGGTAATAAACTGCATAACCAGTTTAAAAGCATTAGCTAAGAACAGCAGAGTTCTAGACATTAAGAAATCGGGGCATAAAAAAACTTTATGGCGGATTAGCTTGCCAAACAAAAAACCACAAAACTGTTTATTGGACCAGAAAGAAACATAAACGCAGACATTAAGAAACTAACTAATTAGTACAACAAAAACATACAAACAATAAATGAAGAAAAAACAACTTATATGGTAATAAGACAAAAAAACACAAAAGATATTGACATAAAAATTGAAATAAATTACATACCAATTACTAGAACAAAACAGACATAATACTTAGAAATAATATTAACTGAGAAACTCACCTGGGATACACATATTAACAAAATATTAAAAGAAAGCGCAGCAATAATAGGAGCTGTATATAGAGCCAGAGAATGCATAAAAAAAGAAACTGCATTAAGTATCTACCATTTAATAAACATATGGGGAGAAACATCAAAAACAAACATACAAAAAATACAAAGACAGCAGAACAAAATTCTAAAAATAATACACAAACTACCAAAACACCAACAGAAGAAGTATACAAAATAATTAACGAAACAAAGATAAACAAAAAAATACAAATAGAAAAATGCAAAGTAATAAACAAAATTAAAAATAAAGAACCAACCTCCAAATAAAAACCAACAAAGAAATTCACGGACATAACACTAGAAGAAAAAGCAATATACATGTACACACAACAAGAACAGAAAAGGCAAAATAAGCAATACTCGGCAATGGACTAGTCACGTACAATCAACTGCCTCAAAGTATTAAGAAAATAAAGAGCAATAATGAGTTCAAAATAATAATAAAACAATACTATATATTAAAAAGATCAAAACACAAAAATGAATAAAATAGATAATACAAACAACATAAACTATTTAGAAATATAGAAACGTCAGAGAATGAAAATAAAATACCTCATGGATTTACCAAAAACGGAAAACCCTCTACTGCTAATGCAATCTACTTCTAAGATTCTAAGAAAGCAACAATCTGATAAACAGCAAAAGAAAAACTATGACAATATTGGCTACAAAAACGAACATAAACAAAGTTAAATTTTTTTTTTTATTTGTTCTTAAAAAAAAGTATCAGATAGCAAAATCACCATCTAGCCTAAATCAGGTAGAGAAAAACCCAGTTTTGAGATAGATCTGATTCAGTAACACCCAAAAATAGAAACTTAACCCAAAAACAAAATAAAAAATAAAAGCAAACGTTTTGACATAGCTGCACTACGGTCCATGGTGGATACACTACTTATAATACAAAAACAAAGATAATGGCTGTTGGGCGCATTGCAGAGTCACTAAAATATCCTCAAATGCAGAAGCGCAGGCAGAAAGCGATGCAATCAGAAAGCCGATAAATTAGATATTGAAGAAAATGCAAGATTTGAGCACCCAAGTACAAAATCTACAAAAAAATAGAAAAAGAAAAGACACATAACATAATAACCCGTAAGATTATTCTGCAAATTAGATGGAAAAGACTGTCAATAGTTATAGATGAAAAGAAAAATGTCTTTCGAGTAACTAATACCGCTTAGATATATTCCAATATTAAGACACTGATAGTAGAGAGACTCAAAAAAGGCGTATAAAGTAAACTAAAATAAGTATGGAGATAATTGCAAGCAAAAGAATAGTATACATTTTTGATGTTCTACCAAATCTGAAAAATGAGGTAACCATACACAAATCTAAACATACAAGTAAATAACATGCAATAAAGAGGAAAAAACAAAAAAACTTGGACCATGTACCTCAGCAAACAAAAAATAACGAATTTATTAAGCTAAAGTCTTACAAAATTACTTTCCAAAATACAATAAAGAACGCAGATACAAAGCTAAAAAAACACAAAACGGAGATTTGATGCTAGAAATAAAAAGAAACAAGAAAAAAGCAAAAACTGTGAAAAAGAAATTAATAAACAAAACACCAAATATGAGTATGTTAATCGAAATTAACAAAAGACAATTTGCATATTTGACTAGATAAAAATACAACCAATGAAGAAATAAAAAAAAATAATTCTAAAAACAAAGTCAAATCCCTGCAAAAAAGACATGCTCTAGAACTTTTAATAAAGGTAAAATTAAAATAAAATAAATGTCTTGTATGATAAAAAGAAAGGTAAATTTACAGAAATCCTTCAGATATCTAAATTTTAGCTGCCGAAATAATAAATGTCAAAACAAAACAAAACGCAGGAATGTATTCTATTTAAGAGAATTAACCAAGAAAAAAGACAAAGTTTTAGCTAAAGCTAGACGTAAAAGTATTATCAACAATTAAAATGCTTATAAAAATAATTCAAATAAACATAGGGAGAGAACAGCACAAGATCAAGCATATGTTACTACAATGCAAATGCAAATGCAAGTAGATATACTATTGATATGCAAACCAAACAAAAAATGATTGATAAGGTTACGTAAATAAAAGACAATAGAAATGACGTGACAGTAACTTTTTAAATAAAACTGTAGAAGCAATATAGTCAGAAAAGACAAAATACATGTGTGTCAAAACAAGTAATTTTAACTTGATAAGGTATAACATCTCACTTCATATTCCGTTAGAAACATAAGAAAAAGGCTCTAAGGTTCCAAAAAGCAAAACTATTTTGGCCAGAGACATTAATGCTAAATTACCGGTATAGGGAGTCGTAGACGTAAAAAAACAGCATTGAATAGACCGTTTTTCTTTATGCAACATGATTTTTATTAACCGTGAGAAAAAACCCAATGTTCTCAAGAGTGTAATTAATAAATGGTATTTTGGTTTTTTGACGACATGCCTAAAGTATTTGGTTTTTCTTGTTTTTATTGTATTTAAATATTTTTTTTTAAATAATAAATTTCAATGTCTTTATGTAACGGGTAATAAACATAAATACTTACTATTAAATTCTTTCTTGGGATATTTAAGTTTTAAAATGTATTACATCCTTGAACAGGGATAGCAGTTTATTGTTTGTTTTATTGTTGGAAAGTATATTTTTCATTGCGTAACGTGAATCTTTTCAAACAATTTAAAAATATTTTTATTGTCAGACTAGTCACTATTTCTAGATGTACCTCTTTGGTTGAAAAACATATAAATATTAATATACATTCTTTCTGCACTCGTAATTCTTTGGTTAATCAGGTTTAATATAGAACGGCTTTGAAAAGTCTACACCAGCATAATGAAACGGTCAAGATGCACTGTTGATCTTCCACCAATTAGCTAAAAGTTGGACCGCACGTTTTTTAATAGTAGATTTATGTATGCAGTTGGTTGAAACAATAATGGTTAGGATTAGATGTTGTTTGTTGTAAAGTTCTCAGTTGTTCTCTAACTCGTATGATGTTAATTGTGTTGAGAAATGTTTTTTTGACGTTTTTCAATCAATGATATCTTTTAAAACTCGGTTTGCTGTGCCAATCGTATAAGTTGGAAAAATGTTTTCTCAAATCCGCTAACTGATAACTTTGCAATTTGATCATACGTTTTAAAAAATCAGTAACGTTGTTGTAATTATTGTCAAAATTTGAGACAACTAAAATTTGCAATAGTTTGTCTTAAATCTGCTAAATCTGGTTTTAGGTATAATGACTGCGGCCATTGGTTTTCAGTCTTCTCTTTTTTAAGAAAACTAATCTAAGCCGCTATAAAAGAAGCAAAATTAATTTATCTGGGTTAATTCCTTTTGAAATTATGTCAGCTGAATTGCATTTTGCTGATCTTGTTTGCAACAAAAATTGATTGAGATTTGATCTAGTCCAAGACTATTGTCAAACATGTCTAATAATATTGCCTTTAAATATGTTCGTTTATAGCTTTTTTGATGGTGGGATTAGTTAAGCTAGCTACCATGCACTGCACAACTTAAAACAAAAAATAATTTGTACATTTTGAACAAAGTAGTGCTACTTAACGGTTGTTGTCGATATTGATTCTGCGTTTGTGTTTATCGATGTCTCTTGCATAGCATTGATAAGTGCTTTGAATAGTATGTAATTGGGTAATTGTAAATCGGGCTTTTAAAACTGTAAACCCAGTATCTAACGTGTTAAAATTTATTGCCAAACTAATAATCCAACATTCAAATTGCAAATCCGGCCGTTAAAACTGTAAAACTGTCTTTGAAAGTGTAAATCCGGTCTTTAAAGTGTTAAATGTATTTGCTAAGCAGTAAATTTGGTTTTAAAATTATAAATCTGCTAACTAATATGTTGAACTATACTGATAAACTGTTAATCCGGCTTTTAAATTATAAACCTGGTTTTTACACTATCCGGCTTTTAAACGTAAAAATGAAATTTATAAAAACCTTAACACCAACGTGTCTAAACTACTGTTAATCTGTTAATCCGGCTTCTAAATTGTTGTGTTTAGTTAATTTTAGTTTCAATAGTTAGAACGGTATTGGACAGTGTTATTTGCCTGTCTTTGCGGGGCAAGTTTGTTTCAATTGATTAATTTGATGCATGTACGTTGATATTAAGACGGTTTTAGAAAAAAACGAACATTATTTTGTCATTTTCTTTATTCTATTATTAAAGTTTAAGCACTTTTTAAATTTTATTCATATAAAAAAAATAACAAAATCCGGTCATGAAATATTAAAATGTTTTCAAAAAGAATCTGTACAAAAACGGTTAAAAGTGTAAAATTTTATTTAAAAATAATATAAATAACAAAATTCTGTCTTAGAACATTAAAAAATTGTCAAAAAGTACCAAAATTCGGCCATAAACTGTAAAAAAAATTATTTATTAATTTTCAAAACTAGCAAAATTTTTCTTTTAAACATAAAAATACTGTTAGAAAGTAACATAATCAGGCTATAAACTGTTGAAAAGTTAAACTTTTTATTTTTTAATAAATAATCCGGTCATAAACTTTTAATAGGTGCAAGATTCTATTACTAAAAAGTAAAAACAACATTTTTTTTTCTAAAAACTGCAATAAATTGATAAAAAGAGCAAGTAAAATGTAAAAAACAGCAAAAGTTGTTAAAAGGTGCAAAATTTTATTTTTAAAACTACAAAGTCCAGCCATATAGTATCAAACTATTTTTAAAAAGCATTAAAATTTGGCTCAAAACTGTTAAAATGTTCAGAATTCTATTCATACAATGTCAAAATAGCAATATTTAGCCATAAACCAACAAAAAATGAAATTTTTTTTTTCAAAACGCAAAATTTAACCAAAAAGTATAACATATTGTTAAAAAGAATTAAAAATTTTGTTTATGGAATGTCAAAAATAGCAAAATTTGGCCATAAACTATAGAAAAAAGCAATGTTTTTTTATGAAATAACAAAAATATCAATATTCAGTCATATTAAAAAATGCAAAATTTTATTTATTAAATGTCAATAAAAGGTAAATCCGGTTATAAATTGTCAACAAGTGGTAAATTCTATTCAATAACAAAACTTGATAAAATATTAATACTATCAACATCCTGTCATAATTTGTAGAAATGTGCACAAATCTATTCATAAAATATCAAAATTTGGCCATAAAATAAAAAAATATGATCAAAAAGCACCAAAAGTGTAAAATTCCATTTATAAAATAGCAAAATACAATTATAAACTGTCTAAAAGTACAAAGTTCTATTTATAAAAGGTCAAAGACATCAAAATTTGGCTATAAACTGTTAAAACTCGGCCATAAACTGTTGAAAAGTGCAAATTTGTTTTTAATAAAATGTCAAAACTAGCAAAATTAAAAATAGAAAATTTAGGCAAAAGTATTAAAATATTGCCAGAAAGAACCAAAATTTGGCTATTAACTGTCAAAAGGTGCTAAATTCTGTTTACAAAATGTCAAAATAAGCAAAATCCGGTCTTAAACTGTTAAAAAAGTGCAAGATTTAATTCATGAAATTGTAAATTCCGGCTATTAAGTATAAAAAGTGCAAAATTGTATTTATAAAATGTCAAAAATAGAAAATATCCGGCCATTAACCGTTGAAAAATGCAAAATACTTTTTATAAATAGTCAAAATTAGCACAATTTTGCTATGAAATATAAAAAATATTGTCAAAAACTTTTTAAAATTGTAAAATTTTATTAAAGAAATGTTAAAATAACATAATCTGGTCATAAAGTATCAAAATATTCTCCGAAGGACGGCCATAAATTGTTGAAAAGATCAAAATTCTATTCATAAAGTTTAAAAATATCAAAATCCGGCCATAAAATATTAAAATATTTTTTGAAAGTTTATCCATAAACGCAGCAATAAAATATTTAAATATTGTCAGAAGTATCCAAATTGTTAAAAAGTGTAAAATTTTATTTATGAAAAGTTCATAAGTCTGTAAGTATGTGCCGTGTGTTTGTTTTTGATGTGAAATTGGGGCATCCAGAAGTTAATTCACGTTGTGTGTTAAATGTTATCCTATCACGAGAAATGCACAAAATAGTCATTGTTGGGTAAGTGATTCAGTAAAGTGAAGCATTGTCGATTTCGCAATTGCTGACCGGCAGAGATTTTGCTGGGTTTATATAAAATGTAAGTCCCTATTGAATCTAAACGTTAAATTTAATGCAGAAAAAATAAATTAAATGATAACTACAAATAGTTTGCAGAAAAAAAAAATATTTTTAGCAATATGGAGAGATTTACTTATGTATTGCAAATAATCAAAATGTAATATTAAAAGATGATTATTTTAATTCCTTATTGCCAATAAAAGACACTTAAAATTTTGAAATGTGCTTTTAAATAATTGGCTTGTATTAAATATACAAATTGACTAAGAAATGATTAGGTACTGATATGAAGTAAAAAAATATTAATTTTTTATGGTGTCCAGAGTATCATAATAGTGTGTAATTTCTAATAATTCCTGTGTTTAACATTTTCATAGTGATTATGTTGGAGGTTTAGTGCTGCATAACCAATCAATAATTATGAATGAAAATTCTCAATGTCGATTAATAATAAAATAGCCGACAATTCATCATACGAAAAAATATAAATTGTAGGTTACAAGCCGAAGTGAATGGGCACCAAAGACCTTCACTTAAACACAAAAACAACAATGAGTTATAAAAATACAGCAATCTGTAAAGCTTGACCGCAAAACAGTTCGAACGCGTGCCGTCGACAATCTTCTCTCTTGATGAAAGTTACGTCATTGATGCTGGCGCCTAAGTACGCCCACAAAGTGCAGACGTTGTTTCTATAATCCTACCTCGGTATACAAAAACATACTGCTATAACCTGTACGATTTAATGGGCGATTAGTTAAACTTTCGAAACTATTTTTTATGTCCAAAATGACACAAATTACGAAAATTAAAGATCATCTACTGTTCTCAGCGCTCCTTATTGCAATTACGGTCGTAATTCCTCGACACCTAATTGAATGATAACACTTTATAAAACTGACGTCGTAAAATTTAAAGGATTATTTACACTTTCTCATACATGCCTGACACGGAAATTATTATTTACCAGGCGACACGTTTATTTTTAACTGCTTTTATAAATAATATGTTATATTGCCATAACAAAGTAGGAATAACTAATAACCCCTACGCTAAATTCATCATATTTATTATGTTTTTTTTTTTAATTTTATAATTTGCAATTTATTTTAATAAACTAAAATAATCCGATTAGTAATAATTACTTAAACTACATCAAATTTTTTAATTATAAAATTATTATGACAAGCGAGTAATTTTAGACTTTTCTCTGGAATTAACTTGTCATCGAAGTATCCATATTAGAAATTGTACGGTAATTAGATCCTTCATTTAAATCAAAATATTCTACGGATTAATTCGCGTCAATAAATACAACATATCGTCTTAAGCAATTTTACACAGTGTCAATCATTGTGGAAACATAAGATTAGTTCCAGTTATTATCACTTTATAACTGAACCTGGAGATTAATTACTCCAAAAAAATATTGATTGAAACTTTGATTCCTTGTTGTAAAAAACTAAAATGGTTCTAAGGCCAACAGTGGGCAGCACAAATGTAAAATATTTTATGTTGAAGGTTAATTATTGCCATTCATGAATTGAATTATATTTGAAAATATTGATTTTATAAAAAAATATTATTATACCATATTTTTATGCATTTAATTAAAGATTTAAAGTTGATTAAATTGAAAGTACATTTGAATAAAATTATGAATATTATTAGAAAGCATACATTTAAATTGAAACACAACTAATTCTGCAATTTTGATATACATTGGCAAGCAAAAAATAGAGGTCACACACAAAATTATGACTTAGTTTTGGAATTTTTGTTTTAACCTTATGTTAGCAAATTGTAAACAATTGTACTGTAATCTGCACACTAAATTAAAAATTCAATGTTGAATCGTAAAGCATATTTAATGTTTTTATTGCAAATTTTGGAAATTTCACAAACTTACAGTTCAAACAAAGTTCAAATTTTTGTTCTTAGGACTAATATGAAACAAAAAACATCAATAAAAACTTATCATTAATAACGAGTATTACCCCCTCTTGCATTAATGACTGCTTGAAGTCGACGAGGAACACTTTGAATTAAATTAAAGATTACATTTTGGTTGATATTATTCCATTCCTGCAATAGCAACTGTCTTAGCTCCTGGGCAATTCTTGGAGCAGGTGTATGCCAACTCATCCCAGGTGGTCTAGCATTATCTTGCATGAAAATGCCACGCTCGCCCATTGTTGTCATGAAGGGCATAACATGATCTTCGAAAACCTTTATAACGTATCTGTGAGCCATTCTCTATAAATACCAACTCTGTGCGTGCGTCAGTAGAAATTCCTACCCAAACCATAACCGACCCACCGCCAAATAAAAGTCGCACAACAACACAAACTAAAGCGTATCTTTTACCGCGTCTTCTCCACACTTTCCGACGTTTGTCTGATCCACTGAGACAAAGACACAACTCATCTGAATCGTTGTTCCAGTTCTCATTATTCCATGTTTGATGATTTTGGAAAAAAGCCAATCTTGCAACACGATGTCGACGTTGTAAAGGTAGACCTGTAGTTATCTTTCTACAAAACAATCCAGCAGCTCAAAGCCTTCTCCTAACGGTTCATTCACTAACATTTACATCTCTAACTTTATGGAGTTGGTTTTGTAGATAAACTGCATAAGCTGTTCTATTCTGCAAACTTATGGACACCAAAAAAAGGTCATCTCTGTTTGAGGGGACTTTTTTTTCTCCGAATCTTGATCTTCTGGTTACGAAGCTAGTATCCAACGTTGGTACATCTTTCGTACAACACAAAGGCTTTTACCAACAATCCTTGCTATCCCAACTATTTATTCAGTCTCAACCGTTTTTAGTTGATTTCAACTTTTAGCTTAATCTTTTTGTTTTATTGTATGTTGATTATAAGTTGTAGGATCTAAATAGCAATTTTTTTTTTTTTATTTTCTTTATTTCTTATTCTTATTTGTTTTATTAAATTAAGTTATTAGAATCCGGGTCTCATTTTTCTTTCAAATTGGTATTAAATCAACATTTTCTGATGGTTGGAAAATTATCAATATTGTCCACAAAACAAAAATACAAAATTTAAATTTAAATTCGTTAGCTGACAAATCCACATCGCTTATGGAAGAAGAAGATGCCAACCCCAAAAAGTTTCAGTCAAAACTGCAATCTTTATTGCAAAAAACACTAACTATTGTTGTTTATTAGTTGTTCAAGTTAATTCTTAAATAACTAGTAGTTAATTTCTTTTAGCCACTAAGCTGCCGCAATAGCTCAGCCTGATCGGCTGCCCAGCAAGAAGGAAAACGGAATAATAAGAAGGAAAACATGTCTCCGCACCACCGTCACTGGACTATTGGAGATGCTTTAGAAGTATAAAAAAAAATAGACAACCTTTGCTTTGGTGCAAAACCTGCAACTCACTTTCAACGCAGCTTTTGCCGCTCTTTCTGCCACTCCAGCAGAAATTTCTTACGCTGTTTTTCATTGACCGGCGCAGAGCCAGCAGTTGAAGAAATAAACCACAAAAAATGGCATACCATAGCATCGCCCCCAAACGCCATAATCTAAGAGACAGTACCGAGGAGAGCTCAGACGACAAGGGATATTGAAGCACGGTAAAATCCCATGCCGCCTATAAATCACGCGACGCTATCGCCATTGCAGACACCACTAAAACTGCAAACATCACCGACGCTAAACTAAACAAATTCATACTGGTGAGGCACTCCAAAAAAAACAGAGAATACACAGAGTGAGTTCTTGCCATATTCTAAGCACAAGAACGGGTCTTGAACCACTTTCAATATTGCGCCAAGACAGTCAAAGCTGCCTTCAGCGCCTGCAAAGCAACGGCCGGGTTCTTATCCAACACGGCTTCTGAGCCTTCTGCTTTTCAAAAGAGTACCGCCTTTACCAAAAAAAGGAAGGCTAAAAATCAAAAAGCTTTTAATGAAGGCAGGTTCAAATCTACCTTAAACCTAAACAATCACGGTCACACCTGCAAACACCGTCTTGCCCGCAGCTACCACTGCCCCAGCTAACACAGCGCCTGTAGACACAACCGTGCTCTTAGCCACAAATAACTACTACACTCAAGCAATAGTTATCAAAGTAAAATCAAAAATCACGGGACATTTTAAATCAAAAATTAATTACGAAGGCATCACTAGCACATCCGAGAGCATTACTGTCGATAATCGATCACCGACCACAATAAATTTCACCAAACCTGGCAGGCCAAAGACAAAAAATGTCTAGAAACTGTTCTCAAACTTGCAAAAATAAGGTTAAACTCTAAACATGTCCACCGGATTGATAATCAAAACAAAAGTTCTCATTAGTGTCGGTCCAGTTCCCCAAGTAACAATCAAATTTTCAAACTTGCAAAACAGTTCAAATTCAAAATAAGTTAAAGCAAAAAAAAAAATCCGCACACAACCAAAGTGTGCCCTACGCTCAAAGCCTTACCTAACCAACTACTTAGATTGCAAAGCCTACCAGAGACAACAGGGAACATATGCAACCGGCCCCAACAAAGGTTCAACCGCAAGAACCTCTAAAAAAAAAATCTGTTCAATCTTTTGCGCAAGCAACAAATTCTCCACAGAAGAACATGGACGCAAAACTAGACGCTATTAGCAATTAAACGTCTCAAAGACCAATCATAAAGCGTGGCACCGTTTTAAGTTTCTAAATACCTTCACCTATCTGGAAAGCAGTAACGTGAAGCAAAAGTGTGAAATGGCAATCTTTATAAAAAAACTGTTGAACCACCAACACCGTCACGCTTAAACTAAAAATAAATGGTTTACGGACAATTAAAATCGCGTCGACTTACTTAAACCTTTTCAATTTAATTGATGTTACAGATTTCAACAAAGCGACCAATCGCCAACCATAATCGATGGCAACTTTAATGCAAAACATCTTGCGTGAAATAGTTTAAGGACAAACGCAAAAAGACGGGACAAATCTACATACTATTACAGAGCAAGTCATATGGACAATATACTTGACATAACAATACTCAAAAATATCAAAGCCTAGATAAACATAAAGATTTGTAAATAATCCAAATTCAGATCAAACCCTAGAATTTTTAAAATTCTTGATTGGAGAAAAAAGAGTTGTCCATAAAATAATATTTTTTTCATACGATTGCAACATAATAAAATTAAAAAGCGCACTGATCTTACAAACAAAATAACCAAAGAAAATGTAACAGACTACCAAAACATAACACTTTTTTTGCAAATAAAACGCGGCCATACAGTTCAAGCAAAGAACCCGCATCTCAAATTATTGCAAAACAATAAACATGCTTCACAGCCAAGTCAAAAAGACTTTTAGAGCTCATAAAAACAAACTCAAGAATTCATCTGATTTAGCGGGTTACCAAAGTCTTCCAGGTTAGTGTACGCATTAAAAAAAAAGACCGAGGCATTTGTTTAGAATTGCAATGCACGTCAAATCTGGACAACGACTCAGATTTGGAGCACATAGAAAAGATACATCAAAAGGTCTTGGCAGATTACAACAATCATTTAACACTAAAAAGCGCCCGTCCTTCCAGAGTAGCGCAAGTAATGTTGCAATTAAAACCGTATAGTATTCCAAATAAAGCTCTTAAAGCATTTTCTTTAAAAGCGGTCGCCAACATAACACATCGCGTGTGTTATGTTGGCGACCTTTGAACCGGTCATTTTTAAAAGACTTGCAAAAAGTTGTGTCAGCAACAATTCTAAACTAAAAAAGAACAGAAAATGTCCTCAAAACTACTATCTTATCAGTCTGCTGTGTACCTTAAGCAATGTCGTAGAAAAGATCATTTTGGTTATAATCCAAAACCATACTAAACAAAGAGATTGATACTAGATTGTAAACACTCAGTTGTTTATTACCTGAATTAGGTTAAAAAGACTACAAGGGTAGTTTTGTTTTACGTTTAAAAGGTTTTTGACAAAGTATGTCATAAAGGGCTACTCCTAAAACTTGTTTAATATAATTTTCCAATTTATCTAGTGAAATTAATTTCATTCAAAATAAAAAACAAACCTTAGCAAATAAGCTAAACGGTCACATTTTAACACCGCGCAGCATAAACGCAGGGGTACCGCAAAGCTTGATTTTCTTGCCGATACTTTTCAATTTGTATGTCTCTGACATGCCATTTGATGTTAACGGAGTTAAAATAGCTCAATATGCCGACAACAAGACACTAATATACAGTATGAAATTTTCGAGAGTTGTCAGAAGCTCTAGAAAACTGGTTGACAGTATGACGTGTCAAAGTAAATCCTGAAATGAGCATAGCTCTTTTTACAGCGACATACAAAACCACACAATTTTTTTCAGCGTCACTCCAATTTTGTGGACTAAATCCGCAAAGTATTTTAGGGTCTATCAATAAAAAATTAACATTTAGATTGCATATGCAATCAGTTTTGGTAAAGTTAAGATGATAGCAAAAAACTGTTTAGTTCCGGTTTTGAAACAAAACAGTAGACTAAAATTTGCTTTTACAAGACAATAATTTGTCCGCAACTTATTTTGGATCGTCGGTATGCGGAACAACCGCCAGCTCACACCTTATTTAAATCGAAGCCTTCCAAAGCTAAACTTTGCGTTAGTTTATTAATGCGCTGCAATACCAAAATTTGCCAGGATTTTGAGATACCATTGATATAAAATTTTATTAAAGTAAACGCCGTCAAGTACTTTAAAAAACTAACAACACAAACTAACCACAACTGACCAAACTTGCTGAACCAGGTAAGGACATTGTCTTTTCAAAACACAGACGTCCAACTAATTTGCTTAAAGTATAAATCTCGTGGATTAAATCCTCACACTCTTGAAATTGTCATAAATTTAGATTACTTGGTATTCAGTGTAAGCCTCGTTTTTTGGCTGGTTTTATTTATTTGATTCATCAGTTTTTGCAGTAAAGTATTATCCGCATATTTAATGTTGATTACACCATTAAGTTTTACTTCAATTGTTCTGCTATTGTTTCTTGTATTATATCAGTTTTATGGCCAGTAAGATTGCCTGATTTAAACCCTCTTAATTTTTTTTTTGGGACATTTGAAATGATTAGTGTATGCTACTTTTGTAAATAGCATTGAGGAGCTGCAGTTAAATATTTTACATTCTTTTTTGAACACTTTGTATATACTTCTGGAACTTTTTCTGAAAATGTAATACATAATATTAAGTATTACTGTTAGAAACTGCCAAAAATCTATCTAGCTAAAATTCAAAATTGTCAATGAACAAGTCAATAATCTTCTCATATTGCATTATAAGTATAGCATTTTATTTAGTAGTTACAGTTTGTAGGTGTAACATTTGACAAAAAACTATCCAGAAATAAACGTACATTGCCAAAATCTTATACACTAAGTTCAATATACTCAGATTTGTGTAAGTACCACTACTGGAAAAAAGCTTTTGTTTGGTAATACTTCAACATTTATTTTTACCAGCTATTATCCTAAAAGTTCAATACATATATTTTTACTTGTAGTAACCAAAGACAATGTTGCTAAAAGTAGTTATAAACATAACTACAATTGCAATTATATTTTGCAAGCAAATGACATAATACATCTAGACTTTTAAGACTTGGTTTTTGTTGCAAAAAGTAAAAAATAAATAACAAATATAAGTGATCTAAAAAGCAAATTAATCCGCATTACTCAAAGCATTTTTTTTTCTTGTTTCTCCAATTTGTATTAATTTTAGTACTTATATCTGCTTTTACGATTTTAAACGTTTGTTGTTTGACGACCGTCTACACAAACAATTTTTTGGTACTTGAAGTTTTTGACGGGGTTGGTTATAAAGTGTCACCGGCTGCATTCCTCCGTAGTATTAAAAGGTGGAGTCGGTAGTGTTGAAAGACGTAAGGGTATGTCCTTTCAGTGTTTCCGCGTCAGCGGAGGGTGAATAACCGTAGTTATTATACTCCGTGTATGGAGTGGACCCATGACGTGCAGGATTAGTGCGACTGGGTTAGGGACGAACCTGCAGTCCAGAGAATGCACGCCCCAATGGTTGCCGGAGTTGTGGTCTTGGGGTCGCTGTGGAGGCGACGTGTGGCTTCCGCAGGCGTACCTACGGGAGTTGTCCCTAGGGTTCGGGACGTGACCCACGCCAGGGTGTGCAATGCCGTAAGCCCGCTGTGGACCTGGGGCAAAGGTACCGTCGACGGTATTAATTGTGTTTGTGGGGGGTGGTCCAGGTGAGTAGCGGAGGTCGGCGTGAAGGTCTTCCAGTCGGGGGTCCTGGTTGTCGGGTTCAGGTCTACGGCGGGGTGTGCAGGCCGATAGACCTGGTGCAGTCTAGGAGTCACAGGATAGACTCCTGGGGCGATTGTCGGTGTGTAGTTGGCGGTCAAGGATCCGTTGGCAAAGTCCGTGAGCATTGCGTTGGTCGTGTAGGGAGCAGTGAGGTGGTTGTACTAGGGTCGCATGTTGGCTCGGTGTGACGATGTCGTTCCTGATACTTTCGATGCTTGTTGAACACTGAAGTTTTGGCGTAAAAGTTTTACCTTTATACCCCTTGCCTCTGCTCCTATTGGTCGTCGATGCTCCGCCCAATAAGCGGCATCAATTCCCCCCCCCCCCCCCACTTACAGAGACTGCGACCTCTGGTGGTGGAACCGGCGGTTCTGGTGTTGGAGCCGGTGCATCTGGTGCTGGAGCCGGTGCTTCTGGTGCTGGAACTGGCGCTACTGGTGGCGGAATAGGTCGCAGATCGTCGGTATGTAGTTTTACCGGTGGTCTGTAGGGGTTGTCCTCCACCCAGTAGCAGCAAGTCCACGCCGTCGTGATAATCCGTTTTGGACCCAGCCACTTGTTGTTCAGCACTTTGGCTCTGCCTCGCACCATCACTCGTTCTCCGACTTCATACTCTCGGACGTTGGCTCATCTCGAGTATCGTCGCTTTTTGTAGACCGCTTGCCTATGTCGGGCTTGTTGTAAGCGGTTGTCCCGGTCTTCCGGATCTTTCTGGGGTGCTTTCCAACTGCCAGAGTCGGCTAGATTCTGCCCCAGTAGTAACTCGCTTGGAGTTTTTCCAGTTCGTCCCATTGTTTATTGGGTTGTTCCTCTCGCAGGGCTCGAATATTCTATCTCCGCGTGCCTCCGTTCTACCGGATTGGCTTGCGGGTGGTAGGTGGCGGTGGTGTAGTGCTTAACCTTCCACCGTTGTACCGCATTTTTGAAGGTCTGACTTGTAAACTGGGTCCCATTGTCAGATAGCAGAACCTTGGGGTAGCCCCACCTGTGGAACATGTTGTTCTAGTATCCTGCACTGCTTCGACCCACCGGGTGCATAGGTCCATCATGATGAACGCGTATCAATTTCTTGTGGTCGTAACGTCCATGGGGCCTACGTAATCAATGGCTATTCTCTCCCATGGTTTGTCCGGCGGATGCGGGTTTAGAGGGCCTTTGGTTGGGTCGACCCGGTCTTGACCTTCAGACACGTTAAACACCCCCGAATGAAGGTCCTAACGTCTTTCCAGATGTTTGGCCAGTGGTAGGCCCGTAGGATTGACGCCGCAATTTTGTCTCTGCTCGGGTGTCCAGCCGTCGCCGTTTAATGGTGTTGTTTGATTACCTCCCGTTATAAGTCTGGGAGTACCACTCTCCTAGCTTGTATTCCAAATCAATTCCCTCCGGGTATTCTGGGTCGTCAACCCGTGTTTAGTACCCTTGGATAATAGCTTGCGTTTGTGAGCACGCTTGTTGTGCACGTCGGACT
The DNA here is from genome assembly GCA_963932245.1 of Tachinus rufipes. Classification (NCBI taxonomy): domain Eukaryota; kingdom Metazoa; phylum Arthropoda; class Insecta; order Coleoptera; family Staphylinidae; genus Tachinus; species Tachinus rufipes. Next base: position 62,947,158 of record OZ010749.1, read on the forward strand.
GCCGCTGCGAGTGTTTAGCCTTCTAGGAGGTGTAATTTTGATCTGTTTGGGTTCTGAGCGCGTCCGAGGAGTTGATAGAGTTGGCTCAGGCTAGTAGTTCCCGGGGCATTTGGATCTTCTGGTGGTAAAAGTCTCTCGGAGTCGTCCACCGATTCGGCAATCAACTTAATGCTGGGGTGCCGGCTCAATGCGTCAGGTAGCAGGTTGGTAGCGCCAGGTGTGTGTTCCACTTTAAAGTCAAACTCTTGAAAAATGAGGGACCAGCGGGTTAATTTTGCCTTGGCGTCTGTGGAGTTCTCCAGCTATTCCAACGGTCGGCGTCGTCGTGGGAGTAACATCTTCGCGAAATACGGTTGGGAATTCGCGTAGTAGTTGCTCAAATCCCGCCGGTTCCGGAAAGGCATGTGGCGGCAATTTGACCGGTTCGTGTGGCGCTGGTGCTTGGGCCTTTGGTGGAATCCAATAGATCGTGGAGTGCCGCTTCTTGCCGTAGTGGATGCATTGTCGCATATAATCTATGGTGGCATTGTAGTTAATTAGCCACGGGTTGCCAAGTATTACTTCTTCACCCAAGGCCGGCGTGACCACGAAGATGATGTCGTGATCTTGGTCCCCAACGTTCACGTTGGCCATTACTTCTCCCGTAGCGACGAGCAAAGTGGTAGGGTCCGTTTGAGAGATAGTCATTGTTACAGATGTGGTCTCTGGCAGTCGCAAGTTTGTAAAGTTGTGGGTGGCTCCCGAGTCTACTAGAGCTTCTACTGTCTTACCGTTGATGGTGACTGTGACTCGGGGTAGGTTGTGTTTGCCCACTGTGCCTACACTTCCAGTGAGTCGCTCGCGCCGGGGTTGTTTCTCGGCGTGTTGCTGGTGGCGGGTCGGGTAGGTTTTCCGTTTGTTTCCTGACCGGCCCTTGGTCCGTTTCCCGAACTTTGATTGTTACGGGTGGGTCCAGGTGTTATATTTTTATTACCAGCTCCCGCTCGTTTGCGGGCGATATTGGTTTCGACCTTCGATGCCAATGCGAGCAGCTGGTCGAAGGTATGTAAGTGTACCACATTCAATGATTGTTGAATCCTAGGTTCGACTAGGGTAGCTAGGACATTTGCTAATGTTTCTTCGGAGTGATGTGGGCATATTCGCTGATATAGCGCGGCTTGGCGGCGTAGAAAGCTTTTTGCAGCTTCCAGCGGGTCGTGTTGTTGGGTAGTGAGAGTGCCCATCAACCTGGCTACGGCCGCCGGATCGGCGTATTACCTCAGGATCCTATTCTTGGTGTTGTTTCATCAAAAGGAAAAAACAAAGTGGTAGAGGTTAGTTACCTTTGGCACTAAGTTGGTATTTGACGTTGTTTCAATTGTGCACGGCTTGTGCGTTTCCTAAATTTTAAAAAGTTTTTTGGTTTTTTGAAAGTCTTGGTTTGGTCTTGGTCTGCTGCTGCTCTGGAGGGCATTGTGTGTCTTTGGAGAGACGGTAGTTTTGTTGGCCGTTAGAACAATGCTACAATTGAATATTGTGTGGAATCTTGAAATAAGTGTGTTAATTGAGCCAGATTTGAAAATGAGTAGATAGGAATATCAATTTCTTTTTAGCCAAAACTTGGTTGATTGTTGTTGTGACTAGTATACGGTAGACTTGAGATTCTTTTTCGGAAATATTTAATACTGACTTCGAAATCTTTTAGCCATTAATGGCCCAATATCACTTTTTTTCCTAGACTAGGTGTGATGAAGAAGAAAATGATCTAGCGTTGGTCGCCAATCTTAACGGTAGCATTTACCTTGCTCATAATTTGCAGTAAAATTTTTGAGTTAGCTTGCTTGACTTTGCCGCATACTTTGTTTCCAACTCTATCAAGGTTTTAATCTAAGTTTCGTTAATGTTGACGGTAATGCGGGGTGGAATTCTTACTTTGTCAATTGGTCATTAGTGCTTTAAGTGTTTGATAACTCGTAGTTTTGTCGATTAAAACTGCTTTCTTTTTGAGGTTTTGTTGTGTTTTTTTTTTTTTGGCAACGTTTGTTGGCTTAAATCGGACAAAAATTACATTTGTTGACTTGACTCTACTTGTTTCCCGGCTGAGCAGATTTAGCAAAAGTGTTTGTTAATTAGTTTTTGCCTATTCTGACAACCTCCACTGAGTTCGCATACTGCCAAAAAAATTTTTGCTTTGAGTTTCCATAGTTTGAGCAGGGTTCTTTTTAGTATTGGTCAACAGTTTAGGCTGTTCCTTTCAGTTGTTGAGTCAGCACTTTGTAAGAGGCCGTTTTTGGGATTTCTTGAAAATATTGTTTGATAACGTTTGAAAAATAATTCTGGATCTTTATAGGGCTCCTCCCCCATGCTCGACGGAGATTGGTTAAAGCAAATTATTCCCAGTTAGTATCAAAAGCTTGGACACTTACTGAAACAATGTTAAACCGTTTAATCGTATTTGAGATGTGAATGTACAGGCGTTTACTGAAAATGAGCTAGACGGACAGGGTAATAAACGATGAGATACAGCGAGGAATGAACAAAGGAATAGAAGTGTCCAAACTAATAAAAAAAACAAAAATTCAAATACTTTGGTCATATTATAAGACGTTCCTCATAATTAAAAAATAATCTATGTCAATAGTTCAGACAGTGCACCTTTTTCAAGCAGCTGTAGACAAAGTGATGAAAGCCAGTATAGTCGCCAACATTTTTGCCAACGATTGATAAACGGACCAGGCAAAGAAAGAAAATGAAATAAAAGTATAATTTATAAATAATATGAGTCAATCAAAATCAATTATAAAAAATTTTAAACAATTATAAATCTATTTGTGGTTTTCTGCCAAATAAACATTAATTATTAGAACTGTTTTGTATACTTTTTAATGTATTTTACTTACTATTAGATTTTGTTTATTTTGTTTTATATATTTAAAATATGTATTATCCCTAAATTATGTAAGCTATTGTTTCAAAATGTTAAATAAATTGAATTAAATTTAATTAGCAATTCACTTTAATTATTAGATTTTAAATACTGTCCTGCTTAAGCTGTAAAGTGCATAAGCTGATGGAATATTGATGACGCTCTTCTGATAGTTAATAAAGTTACGTTAAATACAGATTATGTCATAAAATTCAATTATTTTTAGCAAAACTGTACATATAGTACATGAAGCATAAAGTAGATAATTACCAATATCACACACGCTTTAGAAATAATTTAATTATTTTTGAGATTCGATTACAGAAAACAAAGCCGAGCTTATACGTTTATACACTAAACTGCCAATTAAAAAAACACAAAATTAAAAAAGTTTACAAATATACTCATTTCTTTTTTTTATGTTTGTGATTGTCCGTTTTATCTTTATCTATAAACTATAGGCTTATAGGCTTACCAATATCACAAAACCTCAATTTTTTTTCATACCTGTATATTTTAATTTTTATGTACTTGACTGACTTAATCAATCGTTATTTAGTTTTAATACAAATTTTACATTTGGGTTCTATTTTTTTTTCTGTTACATACATAATTAGATCATATTACTTATTATTAGGGGTATCCAATTAAGGTCCTTACAACACATTCAAGTTTGATGCTAGACAGAATCGATCAAATTCCGTATAAAAAAGACGATATTCGAGTGTTGCCACTTGGAATGACAATTTGCATCTCGTTAAGGCGTGATGAGACACGAACGAAATACCACCATTTAATTAAAACTAATTTGTTTCGTTAGCTGTGCATCAATTTCGCATGGCAGTAAATTAAAATCCGCCATCATTCGTCCGCAAAAAAAATTAACATAAAATCCAACACACTTCGCATTTGCATACGATTATGGACAGAATGTAGATATAAACCGTGACGTAATTGTTGTTGATTGTTATTATTGGTTGCATGATATGTCCACTTTTTACAAACAGGGGAAACGAGGTGGGGTCGATCCGGCCCCTCATCGCCTTATAAAATCGTAACCCTCTCTTTTAATTAACAGCCTTTGTAATTATCACCAAATATGGAGCTGCAATCATTTCACAGAAATTAATTTCAAACAAAAATGAGTCCGACACAGTTACAATTCTGTTTTAATGGATCTATTACGTGTTTAATTATGGAAAGGCATCGAAAGTGCTGCAGAATAACTTAATGCAATTTAAATATATTAAAGCATAAATATATCAATGTTGCACATTTTATAAGTCTTTATGTATTCCTTTCGCGTTGTTTATAGTTGTTATAATGTCCCCCAACAGCTGGTTACAATATAATATAAATTGATTACAAATTATTATGTTTATTTATTTTATTTATTCTCTTAAAGCTTCATAAAATTGACTTTTATAGTGTTGCCTCTGGTTATAAAACTACTTTTAATTTAAAAAAAAGTCCGTTATTTTGTGTAATTTGTGGTCAAGCATTAAAATGATATGAAATTATAAGCTTTGTAATTGACAGGATGAACATTGGATGCGATGTTTAAAGAAAATGTATTAATTTAATTCAATGTTTAATGATTGTGGTTAGCATAAATGCAGTTTACACAGTTAATAGAAAAAAAAAACAATTTAATCAAACTTGCTGGGAAACTTGTGGTTTTTATTGATCCAATTTAATATAAGTGCATGTAACATCGTGTGTGTAAATAATCAGAGTAGATTAATACAATTATCCTGTATGCTAATAGAAAATCAGCAAATTGTGTTCGATTATATTTCTACAACGTTGCTTAACGCAAATAATTGTTTTCAATGGATAGATCTACTTGTCCTTAATTTCTCTCAGTCTGTTGCTTCTTCATACTTTACGCTGTGATAGCTTTCATTATTTCTTTTGTTTCTTCCTTCAAATTTCTTCCAGTTCAATTTATTTATTTAAGGATACATCCTGCTTTATTAAAGTCGCCGAGTATTTTTAGATTGTCTATTGCACTTCTTGATCTTGAACTTGCTATACGATATTTTAATAATTAAGAAAAACAAATTGGTTTCGATATATGTAATCGAATATGGAAAAAGTTTTTTGTTAAAACAGGGATTTGTTTCGCAACAATAGATTAAAGTAATTCGATAATAAAATCAAATTATTTCTCAATTTTATTTAAATGAACAGTTTTAAAATTCTAATTTATTTCTTACTTGTTCCGGATAAGATGCAATTCTACGACCGCATTTTTTAATATTCAACAAGACAATCAACGAAGTAATCTGAAGTTTTTAATTAAAAGCAAAAAATGAGAAGTAAAATAAATAAACACATTTACTATGTGGGCAGTTCCATTTCAAACGGATCAGAGCAGGGTGAGGGGGGGCATTGAGAAATTTGCTTTATTAGTATTTTTATCAGTTTAAATAACTTATTAGTAGTCTTTTGACCGATTCATGAGGGAATAAAACCCTTAAAAAAAATTCTACGCGTTTGCGATTTTTAAACAAAAAATGCGAGTTAAGTTAAGTTAAAAAATGACAAAAAAAATTGTAATATTTTTTTAAGGATTTTATATCCTCATAAACCAATCAAAAGACTACTAATAAGTTATAGAAACTAAAAAAAAAATACTAAAGCAATATTCTCAATGCACCCTCTCTACTCTGATCCGTTTGAAATAAAATTGCCTATATATTTAAAAACCGTAACTAGTTTCAACCTTTATAAGTCATCATTGGACCGTGATACAAACAAGTATATGTTTTTTTGTGATAACATATTTGTAATCATAAATCTGTAAATCTTATCCGTAGTTTTCTTGACTAAAGAAAAATTATAGTTAGAATTGATAGTTTTAACTTTAGTTCCAAAATCATAAATACTGGTGTTCCATAAGGTTCTGCTTTTTTGCCAACTTTATTTTTGATTTACATTAGTAAATTTCTTCAAATAACTAAAAGTTCTATTCATAGTTTTGCAGGTGATAGCACCCTTCATATTTCATACTTTCCAATAACCATATCAAAAATTATAGGAGCGTGTCTTGAAATGTTTAGGTTAGAATCGGTAGCCTACTCACCCGCCCAAGCATCCTTCATCAAAAGTTTAGATATCATGATCACTTCCTGTGATATAAAAACTTTTAACGCTAGCAGAAAACAGAAACTTCAAATTCCTAACACACTAACACTTGGGTGAGTAGATAAAAACCCTAGTTTAAATCATTTGTCTGCACGCATGCACCATAGTTTAAACTATCCGTTCATACTTATGTTTTGGAGTGACACACCTACTCGCCGAAATGTCCGTCATTAAAGATTTAAATAACACCATCACATCCATTAACTTAAAAACTTTTAGCTCTTGCAGAGATAAGAAACTTTCAATTTCTTGATAATTAGCATTTGGGCGGGTAAGCAAAAACTCCAGTTTACCAAGTATAACTAATCAACAATCCATATCAAAATCTTTATCAATTTCTACAATGTACCTTTCCTACAAGCTAGTATCATATTATGTTGGCTCAATTTTATTGCCCAACAAGCTAAACAACCTACCGGGTCTTTAATTTTTTTTAACCAAAAAAGTTATATGCGTCCCTTCTACATACAGCCAAAACCTATCAATTGCAAAAAACAACGATAAACACTCGTTCCGTTATTAGATAGTTACTCTCAGTTCTGCTCAAAGTCCTGCTTGCATAAGCAATTACTCGTTTCCAATTTTTTTCATTTTTTTGTAGTAGCACACCTAATTTAACCTAACCTAACTTAACTTAACCTAAAGTTTAAAGTATCACACATTACAACAACACTTTTTTAAAATTTTCAGAAGTTTTTGCTGCCATTGATTTTTTTTTTCTTTCTTCCGTTCTTTGATCAGATCGTGTATAAAAGCCATTACTATAAAACAATTTGCCATAAATTGGCGGTACCATGAACATACCCCAATAAAACGCTTTACTTCTGTAATTTTTTTTTGTTAGAACGTAGTAAATTGTTTTCTCAACAAGTGGCCCTTGAAAATTACTAGCGCATGGCAATATCTTTCGGTTTTCTTTTTTGCGTTGATCTTGCTGTTAATTTGTCTTTGTCATTGTCAGGGGTGTAAAGGATGATGATACTGACACTGGTACGTCAACCCAAATGACAACCTCACCTGCACGTGGTACACCCTGCTAGAAAACCAACAAGGCTCTGTCGATCAAATAACTACCGGTATAAGTAGATCCTCTTGCCAGCCAACAGCTTCGGGTGGAAGAGCTGGCAGGAGTGGGGTGAGAAATCACTCTCAAAAGCGAATGAACCGACAAACTGGTCAACAGCATAAAGATGCGGAAAGGAACGGGAAACTACCACATTAAAAACCCGTAAGGGTATCCCAAGTAAATCATCAGTATGGCATTGTTCAAAACGAAATATTCCGGAGCCAAACGTTCCCCAATCAGATCTTCGAGAGGAACAGTATTGAACAAAGTTTCGAAATTGACACCAAACATAAAAATAGGAACTTGGAACATAAGAAGCATGTTTCAAGCAGGGAAACTTGATAACACAGTAAATTAAATGCATAGAATGCGTATAAATATATTGGGAATTAGTGACCTACAATGACCTGGTTCAGAAACACTCTCAACCGATAACGGAATAATGTACTATTCAGGTAGCACAAACAGCAAAAATAAACACGGCACCGCAATTATAGTCGATAGAAAAGTACAAAAGTCCGTAACAAGCTTTGTACCATATTCAGACCGAGTAATGTTGTTGCAAATACAATCCACAACTGGCAAGATAAATCTCATCCAAGTGTATGCACCCACTAATGATAAACCAGATGATAAAATGAAGGAATTCTATCTACAAGTGGATACCGTTTTGAAGTCCACTAATAAGCACAACGTCACAATCGTTATGGAAGACTTCAATTCAAAAATAGGAGAAGAACGGGTAGAAGACCTTGCCGGAGACTACGGACTAGGCATGAGAAACAATAGAGGAGATAGGTTAAGAGAATTCTGTCAAAGTAAAAACACGCACTATAAACTACCACCTAGACGTCTATATACGTAGACGTCTCCAGCTCATACTAAAGAAAAAATAATTAAAAATCAAATAGACTATATCCTAATTAGAAAACAATATAGGAATAGCATTACCTCAGTCAAAACCTACTCAGAAGCCAATGCTTCATCAAACCACAATCCAGTCGTAGCCAATGTTAAAGTAAGGTTAAAAAACTAGAGTAAAAAAAAAAACCTGTAAGAATTGCAATCAAAAAACTAAAGGATGCTGAGATAAGAGAGCAAATCAAACAAATAAGCAAATATCCAGAAAATAAACACATCAAATACAGATAATCCCAATGAGAAATGGAAAAACATCAAAAGAGCGCTACTGAAAAGAAACAGAGATATGCTAACACCAGACAAAGTTATACCAAAACAACAATGGATGACAAAAGAAATTTTAGCCCTTATGAACAAAAGACGGAGAAATAAAAGGAACCAAATAAGATATAAAGAGATTCACAAAACCATTTAAAAGAAAAATTCGTGAAACAAAAGAAAAGTGGATGTCTGAGAAGCGCAAAGATATCAAAGAGCTGCAAAGTCAATACGACAGTTTCAATCTACATACGAAAATTAGAAAACTAACAGGAACTCATAATAAACGAGTGACACCAATTATAAAAACAAAATCAAGCAAAATAATAACAGACCAAGCCCAAAAACTCATACGATGGAAAGAATACATTAAAGAGCTATTTAACGACTGAAGACGCCCTCAAAGTAAAACGCAACAACACCTGCATAGCCTAGCCCTAAATAACAAAACACAAAGTAGAGCAAGCAATAAGAAGCGTGAAAAGGGAGAAAGCTGTAAGCCCAGATGAAGTGCCTATAGAACTATTAAAACTAATAGAATCAACAATTATTTCGATTTCCTCATAATTGAAATAATTGTTGACCTATACAATACTATATATAAAACAAGCGTAATACTAAAAGAATAGCTTGAATCTACATTTATTACAATTCCGAAGAAGTTAAAAGCCCGAGAACGCAGTGACAACAATAAGTCTTATGAGCCATACCTTAAAAGCATTCCTGAAAATAATACATAAAAAACTTTACACCAAACTTGAGCAAGATATTAGCAACACTCAATTTGAATTCAGGATTGGTTTAGAAACACGAGAAGCATTATTCAGCATTAACGTACTACTACAGAGATGTATGGATATAAATGTTAAGGTACACGCCTGTTTTATAGACTACAAGAAGACGTTCAATAAAGTTTACCATGAACTACTTGTAACACTCCTAAAAAGCAAACGTATTGACTCCGAAGACATACGAATAATAGAAAACCTGTACTGGAACCAAACAGCAACGGTGAGAGTCGACAATGATTCCACAAAAAGCATAAACATCGAACGGGGAGTGAGGCAAGGCTGTATACTGTCACCGATGTTAATCAATCTATACTCAGAAGTTCTATTTAAAAAAGTCTTATCTGAAGAACTATGTGGGCTTGTTGTTAATAGGCGACCAATTAACAACATTAGATACGCTGATGACACGGTGATAGTAGCAGACAACATTGTAGACCTGCAAAGAATGGTGAAACGCACAAAAACTGTCAGCTAAAAATATGGATTAAATATAAACCTCAAGAAAACAAAATACATGATTATCTCAAAAACACGTACACCACCTAACGCAAATCTTCTTATTGATAACACCTATATTCAAAAAGTAACCAAGTGCAAATACCTAGGTACGTAGATAACAAATACAAACAAACAAACAGTAGAAATCAAGTCCAGAATAGAGATGGCTAGAACTGCTTTCCTCAAAATGAAAGATTTCTTCTGTGATTGCAATCATATTTTTAATTATACTGTATGGTATGGAAGCATGAACACTGAACCAACACTTTAACGACAAACTCCAAACTTTTGAGATGTGGACGTAATGGAGAATCTTAAAGATCTCATGGACAACCCCAAATGCCGAGGTCCTCAAAAGAATGAAAAAAAAACTAGAAATCCTTCTCATGATAAAAATCAAAAAGCTGAAATATTTGGGACATACCATGCAAGGGGATAAATATAGTGTACTGCAGCTGATTATGCAAGGGAAAATAGCATGCAAGAGAAATGTGGGAGGACGCAGAATGTTCTGGATGCGGAACCTAAAAGACTGGTTTATATGCATCTCTAAAGATCTTTTCCGAGCTGCTGTTTCAAAAATCAGATTAGCCACAATGATAGCTAACCTCCAAGAAGGAGATGGCACGTAAAGATAAAGAAAACTGTCACTAATGTGGTACTAGTTTGAGGTGGGCTAGTTTCGGCCTCGGAAAATTAACACCTATACCTTCTTTTTTTGTCCTACTTCCTACACTGACTGACATCCATCCATGAATCTCTCCTTTTTCCTATTCCTGCTTTATTCAGACTAGATATTTGCTTTGTATTTAGGTATCTTTTTAGTATTTTTATATCTTTATTAACTTCTTCTTCATCGTATCCTTTTATTTTTTTCATAAATATTTTGTGTAAATCCATTGAATATACTCCTTTTGGTAGTCCTAGATTTGCCAGTTTTACTTTTAGTGAGATTTTAGAATTTTCGTTTAGAATTAGTTTTTTGTGTCCGCTGGTTGCCACATATACTCTGACCATTTCAAAAGTTGCATTGTCTGTCAGCCTCGAGAAAATGAAAATTGTTTAGTCAATTCATTTAGTTTGCTTTTCTTGAGCAGTTCTTTTCTTCTTCTCCTTATTTCTGCTTTCTTGGTTGGTACTAATGTTTCAATAAATGTTTTTTTCTTGTCTATCTTTTTACCGTCCATCCCTTGGTAGACATAATTGTCTTAGCCTTTTTTGTTTTTTTTTTTTGCTTCTATTTAGCCTCTCTTTTCTTTGTCTTCTGTAGCTTTTAGTCTGTGTTTCCTTCCATTTTAGTTTATTTAAATCTTAAAACTTCTATATATTTTTTCTCATCTCTGTAATATTAGTTGGAACCGGGTATGCTAACATATTTGCAATCTTATCAGGTTCCGATCGCAATCCTTCTTTGTCGACAACAAATCCTAGATAATTTAATAAAACTTTGCAATACTTGCACATCTGCACATTACGGTTAAATTGGCACGGAATAATCTTGCACAAACTTCCTTCTGCTCTTCAAAAGTTTTATCTATGACAATAATATCGTCCAAATAAACAAATACATTTGGCTCTATTTTAGGCTCAAAAATTGTGTCCATTATAAAACAAAACATTAAACTCATAAAGTCCCCTTCCAAGAATCAATTGCTCTGTTTTTTTCTGTGAGCAAAATCTGCAAAAAAACGCTCTTTAAATCAACACTGGATATGTATTTAGCATCTTTCAACCTGTTGAGAATGCTATTACGATAAAACAAGATGTAAGCCAAAAGTTTAATAACAGCATTTAACCTCCTTCCGACAAAACAATAATAACGTTATTGGTTTGTCGTTTTTTTTGTGGCAAACTTCACAGATTTAAAAATTCTTTAATACATAACTCCTAAATCCAACATTTTTTTTAGTTCTAAATCTAAATTGAGAATAATTAAGGTCTCTGCTTAATTGGCTTGTAATGTCCAGTATCAATATTGTGAGTATACAAATGTGTATGTTTAAATGGTTTACTACCTAAAACAAAAAATATTTTTTTAACCTCATTTAAATTAGTCAACTGCTCAGAAGTTAATAATTTTCTAGACTTAATCCCACATATTTGACGTTAGCATAGACATTTATTGGGACCAAACATGACTTTTTCTAGTTTCCTATACTCTAATTATTGTTTATAAAATCAAAACTTATTCCTTGTCTTTTGATTAAATCCGTACCCATCACTAAAAGTAGAAATGACGGCACTACTTAAAAACCAATCGAAAGAACTTATTGGTTACTTTAATATTGATCTTAAAATATTATTTTACATCTCTAAACAATTTGTCTACTATATTTGCAGTTTTTGGTGAACCAAATCTCATCTCCATATCCAAAATTTCTTGTCCTAACAAATCAACTGCTTTACCTCCTAAAATAGAACAATTTGCTAAAAAATAATTCCCAAAAACGGTTATGTGAAGTCTACCATCGTCTTTAAAGTTGGTAAAAGTTAGAACAATAAAGTATTTGGTTAGACGACTCAAGAGTTTTTGTTTCTAAAACGTCGTTTACCGGCCGGAAGAAATTGTGAATTTGTTAAATAAAACCATTCTTCCTGGCTGACCTTAGGTAGTTGGTAGGAGATGCGTCGGTTAAAATGCACTTTTATTTCTCGTTTTTTGAACACTTTGTACAATTGTTTGCTTTACTCTTAGCAAAAACTTGTACCATGCCACTGCATCACCTAAAAAAAGATCTACCGTTAAAGTAAATTTGCCTTTTAACCAGACTTTTCATCAAATTTGACATTCCATCTATAATCAAAAACAGAAAAACTCCTAATTGTGTTACCGACTGACGGTCTTAAATGTTCAACCATTTTCACCTCACTTAAGAGCATACCGAAAAATTATTTGTAGAAACAGAGATGAAGCCAAAGTTGCCATTTTTCTTAAAATACTACAAATCAAGGTAGCGGTCGGTATGGTCTTAACTCATTGGAATGGGACAGTTGATCATTGTTCTCGTCGCTCTCAAAATTTACTCTAGCGGGATTTGCTACTTTTAAATCTAGTTTTAAACACGAATCAATGACTTTTTCTATTTTCTTAAGTTTACCTGCTGGCTTGGAATACTTTTTTAACCTACCCGTTATGTGAAGTATGCGGTTATTTATTCTACAATGCGACCTCTTGGCATCATTGCCTGGATATAACTCAATTAGCTTGCTAATATCTTCTGGCGATTTTTCCTCTCTCAATAAATTGCGCAGTAAATACCTCAGCTCTCTCACTTCCTCAGTACCAGATAGTTTAAAGTCCCTAATTGTTATCTCATAAAAAACTCACTACTCTTTAAGTGGTCTGTGATTAAAAACCTCTCTGTAGTCATTTCTTTTATACAATCAAACACTACTAAAATTTTCAAACTTAAATTGCAAAACTTGCATAATCAAACTACATCCAAGCAAGTTCACTCTTACAACACATGCGGTAAGAAGAACCTGTACATTTTAAACATGCAAACGCTAAAAATATTCCATATTTTTCCACTTTATATTAGACAACTGAACAAAAAAAGAATTTAAAGTAATAATAGGTCTTGTCTTGCATAAATTTTTATATAATCTACTTTAACATTTTTGCTTTATGATCAAACTTTTTCAATCTCTGCAAACACTTTCTAAAACTACCATTTCATTACTCTTTTAACTGAAAATAAATAATCCTAAAAAAATTTGTTGATTAAAGTCATTACAACAAAACAAAAAACATACATATTGTACATAATTGAAACATGGATTATTATTGATTCCAGCACATACATTTGCGCATTGTATTGAGTAAACCGCATTGGTACACATTTACATTCAATTATCAATTCGAATCAAAACATGTAATTGTAAACTTTGCAATGCTTCTATGCAATGTATATACACATATCAAATTGTTAATTTTACCTTTTGTTTACACCAGTATTTTAATTTATTTTATTTCTATCAACACTAAAAATAACCCGTCAAAAATATTTTACTACCAATCTAATTAATACCAACAGTAATTTCCAAATAAATATTTATTCTACATCTTTTAATTCTAGTATTAAAAAAATTAGTTATAATAAATTTGATTACATGTAGTGTTGGCATTTAAGCTAAATATAGAATACAATCATAATTTTATTATTTATTATCATATAAAAATAATATAAAAACTATTAATTGTGGTTGATGATAAAATGACAAAGTATTAAGTATTAAATAATAAGTTTTATTCATGCACTAAAATTATAAATGCTTACAAACCACTCATCATAGTTGTAATATTTGTTCAATTGTAAGAATGAAAAGTTTACAAACATCTAACAGTATTGGGCGTTGTAATGATACTGCAACTACTATGCTTTTTACTAGGATTTTATGGTAAATGTATTAAACAAAGATTTAACGTTTCAGTCAATAATCAAGCATTCCAGATCGTTGCAGTAAAAACGTTCAGCATCATAAAACACTCGTTGCTTCAACTTTATATCTATTAAAAAAAACTCAACAAATCTTTTAGTGCCGTTATAAAAGCGTTTGTTATCAATGCATAATCAAGACTACTTGTTATTCTTTCTGATTATGATGACAGTAACACAGTATTTATTTGTGCATAGCATAATAATTCCTTGTGATAATCTACTCCTTAAGCAACTCCGTCTCCTAGATAAAATCATGTACCTTTATTGGGTTGTCTTTAGCATATCTGCGGTTATGTTATGTTTGCCAAAAATGTATCAAAATTTTATCTTTTTCCATACACCCGCGGCATCACACATCTATGCACGTGTTTGTTGAGTCCACGTGTCCGGTTGTCAATCCTGTGAGCCTTTGCAGTCTAATACTCATTTGTGTTACCACTGTTTTGATATCATGTGATGGTCCTGTTAGGAATATTGTTGAGTGTGTCAACTTTTTACAGCCCTTCCACAGGTTGTTGTGTTCCGCTTCAAGTTTGCTGCAGATTATTTATTTCCGGTCTCGGGTGGAATTACAAAAGCAAGTTCTGGTCTGGTTTTGGCAAATCGGGCAAATTTTGCAGGTTGTGACTATTGCTTCCAGACTCTATATGAAGGTCATAGCCAATTTAGATTTTATTACTGACGATTGTCTGCAATGCCGCTTGACTCTTCGACATAATAGTTATCAGTCTGTCAAGTTTTAGTCCTTTCTCAATTATGTCCTTGGCGCACTACTCGATGGCTGCCAGCTCTGCCTAAAAAGTTAAAACATATTTACCTAGTACGGTATTAACCGTTTTGAACGTCTTCACAGTACTTTCATCTAGTCACTAGTCACCGTTTTTTTTTTAGCTTAGCTGAACAGCTTTCTAGTATCCGCCATTGCCTTGTCGAGCCCCTTGTTCTACTAAGTAATCTTGTTGGAGGTGTGCTTGACAGTGTTGGGGAATTACTTCTAAAGCGGTTTTAATAAAATTGACAAACATATCATCATTGTCATTGTTTCCAGTTTATGTGATGATTTTGCTGTCCCGATTTGGCTAACTAGAATTTTGTTGTATAGATCCCAGCTAGTTTTTATCGGGTTTCTGTATTCTAAAAGGAGCGTTTCTTCAAATTCAATATTAAATCTGATGTATGCATGATCAAAAAATGAAAACTTGTCCAACACGTACCAGTTTTTAATTACTTCATTTGCTATGTTATGTCAATAACTTTTCTAAGTTTATATCCTTGCTCCCCCAAGCTACGCAATAGGCGTTGGCGTCGCATCTAAAAACCAGCGGTGCGTCGTTCTTGCTGCTTGACAGCTGCAGTAGTTCTGCAAGTGGTGGTAGTTCCTGCTGTTTGTAAGAAAAATACCTAGATCTGAAAATAATAGTTTTTTTGGTTCCCTTCCTTACTATCACCACCTTGGCTGTCACCAGGTTTTTAAAACATAGGTCCCATAAAAGTATTAGATTAAATACATGCTTTGCTAAGATGCATGTACAAAACATGCATATGGGCAAGCAGCCACCTGAACGGTATGCTTAATCCCTTTATCTTTCTCTTATAAAACCCAAAGAATTATTTTGGAGAAACCTAAAAAGAGTTTCACTTTGGGTTTTGGTTTGGAGTTGACCACTCGCCAGGTCTTGGTGTTAATACTGTTTTACACAACTAACCTTTTCAGGAAAGTTGCTGGTTCCAACTGTGGTACCAGTACCTACGTCATCACTTTTTTTAATTCCGGTAAGTCCATCAGATCTATGATCTGAAGTTTTTTACTCTCCAATAATTTTTCTTTTGCCGATCTGCTAAGGGGTCATTGTTTTGTTGACTCTTCTATACATATAATTTTCAAAAATTTCTTTTTAAAGGAGCGTTTTTGAAAGCAAAGTAATGCCTACTTATTTTCTATCTTGTCAATTCTGCCCAAGATATTCTACTTTATTAATTCGCTTTCTAAGAGATAAGGTAAAATTTGGGAACCTTTTCGGAATTATTGCTAGTGCAATGCCTTTCTTTGAGAGTAAATCTTTTTTGATGTTTTTTTATTGTCCTTGTTTTTTTTTGCGGGTTTTGTTAGCAATTCCGGCGTGCTGCTGCTGGATAGATTTTGCTTTTGCGTCTCAGATGGTTGTTAAGTGCAGGTAATGTAGAGAATTGCTGCTGTGTCCTTGTTGCATTGCCGGATGTTTTAGTTAGCTTAATTGCCTGAGCATCTTGTGCATCTCATTGTCTTTGGAGCTTACGCCTGGCCGCCCCCGAAAGCCTAAGCTTTGCGGTTTTGACCCTGTCTTTGCTTGGCAAGCTTGGGTTCTCCAAAAAATCCCCAAATATTTTAATATTTGTAGTTGCCACATTGCCATTGTCAGTCATCGGTTTGCTTCCTTCAGAATCCGAGGAGCAGTTTACCATTTTGGTAGTGGAAAATTGCCCGCTAGCGGGGTCTCTCAAGTCTTTTCATATTCAACCTCCTGGAACAGTTTTTGCTTTACGCCGAGTATTTTATTTCCCCGGTTCTTTCCGGCAAGCCGGCAAAAGTTTCCCGATTTCCACGGAATGCATCCATAGCGGAACTGACAACCTATTTATAGATAAAAACAGACTTGCTTGAGTTAAATGTTGGGGCCGACTATTCAAAAGTAAATCTCAGCAAAACTATCCTTGAAAGTTAAGATAGGATTTTTGAAGATTTTCTGATTTAACCTAGAGTTAAGTAACATAATTGGCAATTTCACTTGTAACAAAAATGGGTGAAATAGACTTTTTTGTTTATAACGTTGTCAGCCATTTGTGGAAATTAGCAAATATTCTGTTTTGCAATTTTTTAAGAGTGACTTTCAGTCTTACTGTCTTATTTATTGTAGAGAAAACACGGCTCTTTTTTGTTTAGTTTTTCGGGTTATATTTGATATTGTACTAGACTATAGTCCATTCGCACCCAAGAGAGTTTTCGTTACTACATGCACTCTCTTCCTAGGGTTTGGCCGTTTTCTTGGTCTGTTCTTCCTAACATTTGTCAGCTTTCGATCTTCTCTGGAAATCTATTTTTCCATTTTTTGCTTCGAATGTAACTTTAAAATTGAAATAAAAACGACGAAATAACGAAAAAAAAACTCTCTTGGGTGCGAATGGACTATAGGGCGGAACATATTACAGAAATTTAATAATTCCTATAATTCGTACAAAGAGCGCCACCGTATAAAAAGTCTAGGTGTTGTAATAAACACTTTCAAAAATCAGTCGACTGCCAGCAGCCGACCTGTATGCAGCTTTTTCCAACGCTCCAGCACTATTTGCAATTTATCCCAGGATAAGAAGACCAAAAAGAAAAAGTCCCAAGCAAGAAATAAACCTGGCACCAACGCCAGAGTGGCTGCCTTGTCCCACCAAGTGCAGGGGATAAAAGGCCAGATGGCCTCCATGGCAGCCACAATAGTAAGTCTGAACCAGAGAATTATAGATATATCCTCTTCGTTGCAGATTCTTGCAGATTTTGTATCGTCCCTGAAGAACACTGGATCTACCCCCATCGCCGAGGCACCTAAGATGAAGGCAATGGCCCCTACCGCCGGGAACAAGCGCCGCCATGACTCCACTCCCTCCGATGATGGATCTGATCCAGACGTGAGAAGCCACGCCCCCGAAAAACAAAAACCTCAACCACGACGGCAAAGGCCTTATTGCTAACGATAAAGTTCATCCCCCTGCTGACATTCCCGCGAATAATAATTCTTCTAAATCTCGTCCGCCGGCTTTTGTTTCGACTGACAAAAGCGAATACCCGGCTACTTCTAAATGGTTTAAGGATAACCGAGTTGTTATCCTTTCATCGCGTACTACCCAAAAGGGTATTTGCATGGCGCCAGCCACCTCAGAAGATTATAGAAAAGCAACTGACTACCTCAAATCGGCGGGTGTGAGCTTCTACACTTGGTCAATCGCCGAGGAGAGATGTCTAGAAATTGTCATCAGACACGTTACCAAATGTTTTACTGAGCAGGACGTGGGTCAGGCTCTTGTCGATCTGGGGTTCTCCCCTTCCAACGTACATAGTATGAAAAATGAGCACGTTAGGCTTAGCTTGGTTTCGGTGCAGCTGTCTAAAGGCGCCAAATCATTTGAAATTATGTGGTTGAAAGAACTCCTTGGTCTCAAGGTTTCAGTTGAGCCTAAAAAATGTGGTGGTAGCATTCCTCAATGCCACAAATGCCAACGTTTGAGCCACACGGCTAAACGTTGTTTTTCCAAAGCGCATGTTTGTCGCATCTGTTCTGGGCCCCATCAATCGATGGTCTGCCTCAAAGACACACCTCCAAAGTGTGCTCTTAGCGGTGGTCCGCATCCCGCCAATTTTAAAAGATTTTATCAAAGAATGTTGGCCTCTCACGGCAAGGCAAATAAATCAGCTTCTTCAATTCAATTCTTCGGTCTCAACTCAGTCATCTTCTAAGCCCTAACCTAACCTAACCTAACCTAACCTAAAGTTGTCACGGGCAAATCTTTTGCAAACGCGGTCGCTCCACCGGCAATTCCTCCGGTAGCGAGTCAAGATAGTAGGATAGTCGCTCTGTTGTTGAACGGTTTCAACGATTTTCAAAAAAAAATCATGGCTTCTCTTCTTCAGAATCAGTAATGGCTAACGAGGAACCATTACTTCGTGTTTGTTGAAAAAATGGGTGAGGTGAAACAGTTCTTCAGCCAAGAGAACCTCGACATCATGCTGGTGTCCTAGACAAACCACCCGTCGTTGAGACTATCAAGAACTTTTACGTATTTGGGGTCGTCAGGGATTAGACTAAAGCATGGGACTTTGATTTTTGCAAAAAGATCATTGGACCACTCCGAGGTCGACACCCCCGAGCTAGTCAATGTGCCCGGCTTAGGGACATTAAAAATCGTATCTTGCTATCTTGCTCAACTTTGTAGAGCAAAGAAGGTTACAAGTAGTGGGTCCAGAAGAACCCACTTTCTATCATAGTGCAGGGCATCAAGGGGAAGTTCTTGATGTGGCTTTATTCAAGAACGTCAACCTGGTTTATACCAATATACCATCCGAGTAATCAACGATATGAGTTCTGACCACCTCCCGGTCTTGCTAGAGCTCTTCGGAAGGGGGTTACCTGGGAAGGGAGGAAAGTCCGTCATTCGTACGGATTGGCCCCTCTTCTCACAATTGCTGGAAGAGAGTATCGGACGCATGACTCCGGTGAGAACGGCCGCGGACATCGATAGGGCCGTCAAACTTTTTACGTGCCAAATCCAGCAAGCTTCGGAAAAAGCCTCTAAAACCCACCAGGTTCGCGTTGATAATCCTCTCAGACTATCTCGGGACGTGAAAGATTAAATCCGTAGGCAAAATGCCGCCAAGCACCTTTGGCAGCGGCACCGCCACCCCTTAGATTGCATGACATTAAACTCTTTTCATGATGAGGTGAGAAAAGCCATAAGGTCCCACAAAGAATTGTGTTGGAGAAATACTTTGAAATCCTTCACGGAGGATGATCATCCAATGTGGAGGGTCTCCAAGTCCTTAAAGAACAGGCCGGTCCCCATTTCAGCTATTCATGGCAAAAATGGGGTACAATACTCGCTTGAAGGAAAGACCGAAGCATTTGCTGTCAGCAAATGCTTCGGATGCCTGGAACTCCAATGCTCCCCAAACAATTGTTTGGAGTCGGAACACGTCGAAAGGGTTGAAAGGGTGGTTAGGAAAGCGCTGAATGCTGCTGACGACGACGTGCCGTTGCAAAGCGTGAAACTGTCTCGAATACGAGAAATTATACAAAGACGAAAAATCCGGTCTGCTCCAGGTTCTGACAAAATACCTAATAGAGCGCTAAAATGGTTCTCGCACAAAGCGATAATGGTTCTCACCAATATTGCTAATGCAATCCTTTGCACTAGTCATTTTCCTACGGTTTGAAAAAGCTCAAATGTCATAAACATCCCAAAACCTGGGAAAGACCGACGTTTTCTTCAAAACTACCGGCCTATTAGTTTACTATGCACCTTGAATAAGGTCATAGAAAAGGCTATCTTAGATATTATTCAGGATAACGTTGATTCAAATAATTTACTTCCTTCGCATCAGCACGGTTTTGGTTGGAAGCATTCTTTGGTCCACGAGTTAAATCGGGTGACTGATTTCATTGTGGAAGGTTTTAGGTTGAAAAAGGCCACTGGGATGGTCCTTTTCGACGTGAAAAAAGCCTTTGACAAAGTTTGGCATAAAGGTCTTCTCTACAAACTTCACAGTCAAAAATTTCGTCTACGTCTTATAAGGCTGATAACCTCATATTTAAACAGTAGAACCTTGGCTGTTAGAATTCAAAAACACGTTTCAACCACGCAAAATATCACGGCAGGGGTCCCTCAAGGCTCCATTCTCTTTCGGGTCCTTTTTAATCTTTTCGTTGTGGACATGCCTTTGGGATCGAAGCACGGGGTTAAAATGGCACAATACGCAGACGATACTGCACTTTTGTACTCGTCAAGGTCACCTCTGGTGATCACCTCTAGGCTACAAAAAGCCACCGACAATCTGGAATGCTGGTTAGATAGCTAGTAAAGGTCAATCCGGAGAAAAGCAAAGCCGTTTTCTTCATTCGGCGACGAAACGCACCTCATGATAACGTCTGTCTTGACGACGTTCCCATACCGTTGTCCGATTCTGCTAAGTATCTAGGGATTACCTTTGACAAGGGGCTCACGAACAAATTGCACGTGCAGTCAATACTCGATAAGGCTAAATTAGCTAAACATTTTCTGGTTCCGATGCTGCGGCGAAACAATGGTTATACACGTCTACCATCAGACCCATAATGACGTACGCGTGCCTCGTCTAGGGAACCACCGCAAATACGCTTCTAGATAGGTTAGAATCGTTCCAAGGCAAGACCTTGCTCACTGGAGCTCGATGGTTTGTCCGAAATTGCAATATTCAAAGCGATCTTGGGATTCCACCACTACGCAGACATATCGAAGCTTTGGCCGCAAAGTACTTCGACAATCTCGCGGTTCATTCCAATCCGGATCTGGCCCGACTCGCCGAGCCAGATAAGAAAGTTTTGCAACACAAGCGCCTGGTTAATCAATCGATTAACATTTCCTAAAACTCCTTTCCTCTTCTCTCAGTTCTCTCAGCCTATAAGGCGCATCCCCTCTTTTTTGACACTGTCTTGTCTAACAACTATCAACGGAAGGTTTATGAGCTTAAGGTGAATCCAACACTTTCAGTTTTTAGAAGATTCTTCTCCCAAACCACAAAAAAGCACTTTTTAGGTTTAATTTAATTATGTATCTGAATACAAAAAAAAATTACAAGACATAAGTTGTCTTGTAATATTTTTTTACGTTTCCAGAAGAAAATCATTTCACTAAATTAAAAAAAATAATTAATAAACTTATTAATCAAAAAATAATTATAAAAAAATAATTTTATAAGAAAATGCAGAATTGTATTTCAGAAATTATTTGTAAAAACATTTTTTTTCTAAAACTCATATTTAAGATTGTAACTGTAAAATTAGTAAAAAGAGGGTCTACAAAGTTTTAGACTTTGCAAACCTTAGAACGCAAAACGCAGACAATTTTGTAGCTTTGCTATTATATAAACTATTTTTAGCTGTCCAATACGTTTATTTTAGTTCCAAACGTAAGTTTTACTTAACAAATTCAAACAATTTAAAAAAGTTTTTGGTTAGTGGTATTTGTAAGATAGTTAAAGAAAAGCAAGGTTTGATCATTTTTAAACTTCTTTCTTTTGGGTGCTAGTTGCTGTAATGACAAAACTAGTACTAAAACTTTAAAATTGACCGGTCTTACGACCGCTTGTTATTAGTTGAGTAAATTGCAAGATAAGCGCATATTGCAAAATTGTAAGCAGATTTAGTGCACAGTTCTATCTACGGAGATAGTTAATTTATTACTATTGTTAATAAAATGAGCACTTTACTATTTAGAAATGTTTACAAGACTTTTCACTGTTAGTCGGGGTAGCGCGGTGTCAAATTGTCTGAATCACAAACAGCGCACAAGTTTGTCCAAAATTGATTATGTCCAATTTTTCAAAGCGCAAATCACAAATATCTAGCAGCTTGCAAACTTGACTCACTTAATAGTTTAAGAGTACAATTTCAGTAATGGATGAACCGGTTTTTTCTACAATAATAACCCTACGGTTAGTTAGTTAAATGAGTAATGTAACCTTTTCTAATCTATTGTTTAAAGTTTTGCTCATAAAAAGTTTGAAGTACAACAAGTTCTTCTGGTTGATGCCTATTTTTCTTCTTTGTGTGTTTTTTCAGTATGAACACAGTGGTTGAGAATAGCATCAATCCGGCTTTTATGTTTTTTAGCTCATCATGAATGACCACAATAAGCTATTTTTTTTGTTTGATAAGTTGACTTTGCTGTAAAGCATTTTTTGGTAAAGATGACTGAATTTGGTAATACTTGCGTATTCAAATCGGCATCTATGCCAGTCATATTGTTGTAGATCTGTCAGCATACGTAATTCAATACATTTTATGTATGAGCTGAAAATGTTGTTGAAGTCTTCATAAATAGGTTTTCAAGAAAATTGCAGGTTGGAGAAGTAAAGTCGTGATCTAGGCTCTACAAGAATATTTATTAACTCTGTTTATTTCTTCAAGTAATTGTTTTTTAAATGATTATTAACCATCTAAACTTAGATGTTCCTAAACGTGAGAATGCAATAGTTCACGGTTGAACTATTGTCAACAAAGTTTTTGGCACTAAAAGATTTAATCCACCAATGAAACATTGATGCTGGAACGTTGATGGTGTAACTTTTCTTTAGTCAGTAAAGCTTGTAGTAAAACACGTCCCGTTGTTAATAAAGTTGTCTCTGTTGTTGTTTAATTTTTATGAAAACCAATAAAATCCCTAAGTAACCAATCGTATCGGTTGATCGTCGTTGTAAATTGTTTTTTTTTTTAAGTATTCATGTACAATTTAATAAACTCTAGTTTTTACGTTTACAATGCTTCCTTTACATTTATAATTTTTATTACGTTAGGGTGTGTAAGAAGACTTAAACTAACTTTGTTTTTGGTTGTCCTTGCTCACGCGACATTTGCTATTAGCAAATTCCAAAGATAATGTAGAAGACGGTTGATCCAAGTTTAAAGCGGTTGAGTGGCTCTTGGCAAAAGTCACGCATGATGAGTGCGCAAAGCGTTTGTATTTTATAAAAGTAAAAGTTGCCATTTATAAACACTTACTGAATAGTAATAGACAAAATTTAAAAAAACTGACCTGGTATGACCATATAGAGAGAATGGGAAAAAATCGATTACCAACACGGGTACTTTATTGAATCCCAAAGACTAGGCAACAGCGTAGCAAAAAATGCAAGACTTGGAAAAAAATTAAAAGAACTATAAGCAAAAAAACAGAATATGAAACAGTGTGAGAAGGCTCCGCCAAACGCAATAAACTCAGAATGTTAGTTCTAAAAAAAAATAATAACCTTTGTTGGACAAATCCTATACTTTTGTTCCATCTGGGCTATTACCACAAACACAAGCTTGTTAATCTAAATTGTTACAAAAACGTCCAAAATTTCACTATTCGCCATGATCTTAAAATCGCTACCAGGAAAGATACGGTAATGAAATTAACCGAGACATTTTTTACTAAGACTTCTCATTCGGAAAATCAGAATGTTAGTTGGCATTGATCCATATGAAGCAAAACTAATAAATATCTCAAAGCTTTTAGATTTGCTAAGCACTTATACCACATCTAACGCATAAGAATTTAAAGCAATAAACTAATTAGACTTAGGAAGTTAATAAATCAATAGTCTGGACATTGCAGACCAAAGCCTTACCAGAAGTCAACACTGGTTCAGCAACCACCGCATTTTTTGTTGCATTGTCTACCAGTAATCCCGCCATCAACGCAACAAACAACTACGGCATGTTTCAGTTTCAACTTCCTACCAACAGAATCCAAAAACACCAAATAAACTTTTAGAAAAAAATTATTATAAGGTTTTCTTTTAGCAGTAAAGATACCGACAGCTTCCTACATCAAAACTCAGCAGCCTTAGGCTTAGACAATGCTTTCCCATTAAGACCTTTTAAGATCACACCGCGTCCGCAATCATAGCACCCACAAAATTACATTAAAGCCGACTAGATAAGATAATCAATTCCGCTTATTAAAAAATTTTGGTTTTTGACTTACAAACTTTTCAAAATTGGCTCACTTAGCAAGCTGGTTAATTTGCTTTAATTTTTGACATATAAACTCTTCAAAAACAGTAGACGTGGTTGTCTGTAGAGTCTTCAGTAGAAAATTTGAGCAGATAGATAGTTTGACCACACAGCAATTGACATAAAATTGGTCGTTTTCTAGTCAAAGATAAAGATTTAAATGAGGGTAGTTATATAACGACATAGTAGTTGGTCCAATTGGGAGCATAATGCAGCAAAAACTAGAGATAATAGCAAACAAGTTTTTTTTTAATTTTCTTCTTATCCAAAAGAAGGCGTACTCATAACAACACATTTTTTCTTAACTAGAAAAACTGACCCTCCAGATAGAGGGATTAAAACTCGAACCCAAGATCCCTAGGCTTGACTGCTGAGTACGCTAACCACAAACCACCCGGGCGGTTAACAATCATGTTTATTAACTCCATAAAAACAACTTTTGAGAGTAGCTGACTACGCACTGTCAAACATACCTCCAACAAGATTATTTGGTAGAATAGGGAGCTAGCACTAGAAAACTGTTCAACAAAGCCAAGAGAAATGGCAGAAGCCTCCAACTAAAAAAAAAATATGCCAAACAAACAAAGTAAATAAAAACCGGTACATTTAAACCATTCAAATTGACAAGCAGATAGAATTTATCCTATCATGTTATGCTGGTTATTTTAAGAGAGCCACTATGAAAAACCCTTAGAACCAGCTTAGCACTTTCACTATATACAAGAAGAATCATTAAAGGCGATGCCTATGCACCGATACCAATATGCATACCAATCAGAAAAATGTTGTTTTTGCCTTAAGTTTAATTATCCTGATAAGCGGAAAATTTAAAGAAACTGTATTTAACATGATGCAGAATGCACTAAAAACTGCTAAACGGTGCAGCACGAAAAAATTGAAAAAAGCACACTCCGCAAATTTAAAAAAATAAACTACCTGGCGCTTACGCTAGACACCAAATTAACCATTCATACTCATCTAGAAAATGTGACTACAAAGGCTATCTGAGTGTTTTTTTTACCAAAGCAATATTGGACAAACATAGAGATTAACATCCGATATAACCAGATGGTTATGCACTCTGATGACTTACAGAGCACTTGTGTCTGGTGAAAAAATTACCTTTAAAAGTACGGCAACTAAACTAAATAACATACAAAGGTTAGCATGTTACTAACTACGCTACTAACAAAACCAATAAAACAAATTTCCACAGCTGCATTTAGGAGTAATGACACTATTGAATTGGATAACACGCTCGCAAACTAGTAATTATCATGTTCTACAGCCAAGCACGTTGGTGCCCCCTGCTAAAAAACTTTGAGGCTTTGACGACCGAGTCACGGCGGTATAACTGTTCCAACGGAGCTATGCTCTCCGTTGGAAATGAAATGATGCTCTCGCACTCAACCAACCCGCACTGGCCAGCGTGGTAGGAGTAAGGCTAAAATCCCCATATCATGAATACAGCAAAAGACACACGGCTCTCAGTGCCCGGCAGCTTGCTAGTCCCCGGCCACGGTAGCGACAGGAAAAGACAGAAAGCAGAGAGTGCAAATAATCCCCGGGCTAGACCAGGCTACCATAGACGACGAAACCAACTATTAATAGCCACTTATAGTACCAGAACCCTATCAACGGATAATAAAATCTGGGAACTCAAAGAAGAAGTAACTCATATCCACTGGGATGTAATAGGACTAAGTGAAGTAAGAAGAAGAGCAGAGAATCAATTAACACAGTCAGGCCACCTGTTCTATCACAAGAGAAAAAAATCATCAGATGGTGGAGTTGGTTTTCTTATCCACAAGAAACATGTAAAGAACATAATATAGATAGAAAGCGTTAGCAAAAAATTTATATATCTAACTCTGAAAATAAATTCTCGATACGACATCAAAATTATCCAGGCATATGCACCAACAGCTGCACATCCAGACAAAGAAACCGAAAGCTTTTACAAAGACCTATATAAATCAATGCACCAAAAACCAGCCTACTACACACTAATTGCTGAAGATTCAACGCAAAACTTGGTTACAGAGAAGACGACACCGAAATAGCTATAGGTGACCATGGATTCGGCCAAAGAAATGAAAGAGGCCCACGCTCCTGAATTTTCTAACACACCACGGGTTGTACGCTATAAATTCTTTCTTCAAAAAGATGCTTCAACGGAAATGGACATAGGCAAGCCCAGATGGCCGCACCAAAAACCAGATTGACTTTATTATAACTAACACCAAGCATATAGTACACGATATAACAGTACTTAACAATTGCTCGATTGGTAGCGACCATAGAATGGTCAGGGCAAAAATAATTATAAACATGCATAGAGAAAGATCAAAACTAGTAGGTACACCTAAAAACACAAAATGGTCA
Organism: Tachinus rufipes; assembly: GCA_963932245.1. Taxonomy (NCBI): domain Eukaryota; kingdom Metazoa; phylum Arthropoda; class Insecta; order Coleoptera; family Staphylinidae; genus Tachinus; species Tachinus rufipes. The sequence continues at coordinate 62,973,848 of OZ010749.1, forward strand.
CCAATCGGAAATAAAGACGCATACATGAAACAAATTGAAAGAGACCTCGGACATATTTTAAATCTTAAAGACGATGTACTGGATATTGACACCCTGAACTAACAAATAACAACTACAGTAAAAGATGCAGAGAATAAATACAGGACTAAATCAAATATAATACAACAAAAAAAAAATTAGCAAAGATACAAAGAATCTCATAAAACAAAGAAGAAACCTAAAAGACATACACGGTTTAAGATCTGAAAAACTACGACAACTAAATAGAGCAATTTCCAAATCAATAAGGAAAGATTTTAGAAAATATAATACAGAACAGATAAGTAGAGTAATCGAAGAAAATAAAAATTTTAAAGTTCTACGAAGACGACTTACTATAGGAAAGAAGGATATTTGCAAACTAGCCAACAAAAGGCCTGATAACATCAAACAAAAACAAAATTCTTAAAATACTAGAAAACTTCTATAAAGAGTTGTACCAGAGAGAAACTGCAATTAGACACGACAAAGTCAGTTTAAAATGCTATAAGGAAGATGAAGAACAACAAATCTCCGGGTGAGGACGGTATTGTCATTAAAGCGATCAAGGAAGGTGGTGATATACTAATACAATCTATTAAGAAGTTATGTAACATGTACCTAGAAAAAGGCAAAAATCCATCTACTTGGAACAACGCTATTATTAAAATAATGCACAAGAAAGGAGATTTAACGAACCTTGGTAATTATAGACTAATTAGCCTGCTATTGCATACCTATAAACTCTTTATGAAGATCATCGCAAAACGACTAACACCTAAATTCAATTTTTACCAGCCTAGAGAACAAGTCCGGAATAAGATCTAGATACGGAACAAATGACCACCTTCAAACAATTAAGACACTTATCAAAAAGTCTTGTATTTGTGGATTATAAAAAAACATTCGACACAATTAACCAATGGAAGATGCTAGAAGCTATTGGCAAATGTAGAATCGATCACAGATATACTAAACTAATTAAAAGTATATACAAAAATGCGACTGCGTGCGTAAGTCTTCACAAAAACACAGAGATGTTCCACATCGAAAAGAGTGTTCGCCAGGGTGATACTATCTCCCCAAAGTTAATCTCCACCTTACTTGAATCAGCTTTCAAAAAAATTGATTGGGAGAAAATTGGTATCAAGGTAGACGGACAGTTTCTAAACCATTTACGTTTTGCCTACGACACTGTCCTGTTTGCTGACTGCTTAAATGATGCTCGCAAGATGCTAAAACAAGTGCACCGTGCTTCACTAGACGTTGGACTTAAAATTAACTTTTCAAAAACGCAATTTATGACAAATATGGTACTAAACAATCATATCTCAGTGGGCGGAGTCCAAATAGAACAAGTGACATTCTACAAATACCTAGGCCATAAAATACGGTTAACCAGAGACAACCAAACTAGCAAACTTCTCAGGAGAATAAGCTTGACGTGTGCGGCCTTTGGGAACTTAAGGGACATCTTTAAGTCTGAGATACCCATTTGCCTGAAACGAAAGGTAGATGATCAATGCGTGTTACTCGTTATGATATAACCTAACCTAACCTAACCTAACTTTAACAAAGAAAGCTGCAAACAAGCTACGCGTTGCCCAGTTTGCGATGGAAAGGGTTATGCTGGGTAGAACGCTTAGAGACAAAATTCCAAACAAAACCATTCGCCGAAGAACTGGCCTAACAGATGTTATTGAAAGGGTATCTGCTCTGAAGTGGAACTGAGCTGGACATCTAGCCAGAATTAGAGATGGTAGATGAACAAAGAAAATATTGGAGTGGAGACCTAGAAATGACGCATATAGGAATAGAGGACGACGCCTAACAAGATGGACCGACGATATTAAGCGCATCCAAAGGAACTAGATGCAAGTCGCACACGACCGTAATAAATGGAGTGGAATACGGGAAGCCTATGTCCAACAGTGGACGCTTATGGCTGCATGATGATGATGATGATGATGACAGCCAAGCGGCACTACAAGAGATTTGATCGCTAATCATAAAATTTAAACTGGCAATACACTGCATAACTATTTTGAAACCATTAGAAAAAAAACAGATTAACTTACCAAAAGAAGACTCCAAAGACCGGATTCCATACAAGACGGTAAACAATTAATCCGTAAAAAACAAACCACAGCAAACTTGTAACAAAACTGTCAAAGAATGAAACACACAAGGCTATTCCTAACACAAAAAGCTTAAAAGAATCTTTTAGCAAAATATTGTGGATTTTATCAAAAAAACAAAACTACTAGAGGAATAACAACAAGAGGTTTGCACAATAAAACCAGCAGGACTGCAGTGCAACAAACGCCAAGTAAACCACTCCGAAGGAAGAAGCTTTAAATTATGCCAACTAAACATCAAATTCAAACAACAAAACAACTTTAAAAATGTATCAACCTAATGTTAACGCAATTTAGTAAAAGTATTTCCTTTGATTTCTAAATATCAACAATTCTCTGAAATAAGGCAATTATGTGCTAATACTTGATTTTACGTAATTATAAAAAATTATTCACAAAACGTTGCAAATGCAAAATTTGAAACAGTGTTTCTAAATTTAGTAGTTAAAAATGCTATAATCTGATACAACTAATGCTACAAAAGTTTTGCAATATAGCCAGACGATGCAATAAAATTGTAATAGCAAAAGAACCAATAAATAAAATGAAAAGTATTATATGCTATGTTGCATAACAATCCATATATAAAATTATAACTAAAATATTACATATCAAATGCACAACTTTCGTATTCACCATTTTAACGGCGAATAATAAAAAACGAAGAAAGATGTGAAATGCGATCCCTCTGAAAGTAACTCATCACCCATATATGGCCACAAACAAATCACAATAAATATCCAACACTCCTTCGGCCACAAATTACGTTTCAAAGTTTTGTTTCTGATTTTAAATTATATATATACACCGCGCATACATAGAATGGGTCGGTCCGACCGCAAACTCATTCATATTATTCAAATCACAGCACGTGCTTAATAATATACACCTCTAATATTATATTAACAGACTGCAGAGGAGATGAAATATCAAGAAGATCGTAATGGGCTTCGGATATTCGTATCGAAACAGAGGCGTTGGAACGATGGATTCTTCTTATTTTATTTTATTTTTGTTATTGCTAAAGGCCAGCACGGGCGATGCGAATACACACCTGCGATGTAAATCAAGCATTAAGTATGCAATTTGTCGGTATTTTGTTTCCTTTCTTTTGTCAGTTTTTTTTATGTAATTTTATTTACGAATTAATGATTAAATCTTAATTGTGAATTATCTCTACATAGTTTGATTATTAATAAGCATAAATTTAATATGCAAATTGACAACACTATATACAGGGTTGGGTAAATATAAGAGAACACCCAATTTCTAACTGCATTTTGACTTTATTTCAATAATAATAATAATAATAAAATGTGTATTTTTTATATATATATAGTGACGTATTTTGATTTTCAATAGCATTGAAATTGCGAGATATGACGTCATCATCAGTATTTACAAATGAAATGTTTTTTTTTTCTTTTTTTTTTTAGAAAAACAGTTACAATTACTTAAGATTTTCAAAACATTCATTAAAATAATAAAACAAAATGTAGTAGATATGTTATTATATTGTTTCTGTGTTATTCTAAATACAATTTAAAAAGACGTAAAATTAAGTGAATATTTGAAGCAAAAAGTACAACTACAAAAAAATATGATATATTTCACATTGTGCATAGTAAAAAGAACAAAATTCAGCTCAATAGCTGCTTAATTGAAAATTCAAATTGAATAAATTGTTTAAGAAACAATACATATTAAATTCACTAAAGAGCCTTCAGCCAACCCCCAGCCGCTTCCAGCAACTGCAAAACCAACGACCATCATGGGCTAATAATAACAATAGTAACAAATCTTTATTTAAAAAAAAAATATACATGAAAAAGACAAAGTTCAATGTAGCACTGATCTTCTACTTAACGTTAATTTGCACAAAAAAAAAACCTGAAGTCAGGTTCAAACTTTTAATGAACATAGACAACTCAGGCAAATACGGTCCCACCTGCCAACAACGACGCGTCCGCAGCTATCGCCACCCACGCCAATATCGCAACTAAATAACTCGGGTCTTCTAGAAACAATAACGACGCAAAAATCAACACCAACTAAGTGAATCAGAATTTCCCCAGTCTCTATGTCTGACCACCGTTGCGCAATCTCTTATCTTGTAAAAAACAAAAAACAACATCACACATGGCAGAACAAAGACAAGAAATGCCTCTAGGCTGTCTTTAAAAAAATTTCCGAGTTCTTAACGGAGAAACAAATAAGACAAGAACTTCAAAGACTAGGGTTTAGACCTAAATATGTCCATCAAATAAAAAATCTTAAGAAAAAGTTTTCACTGGTGTCAATGCAGCAAGTCCAAAAAAAGCAACCAAATTTTAGAACTTGTCTAGCTGTTTGATTACACTATCATAGTGGAATGTAAAAACAGAAGTAGCAAAGTGCTACACCAAATCTCCCAAAGAACAATAGAAACGCGTAAATAACCAAGCTCCGCAAAAACATGGCCGACTTTTAGGCCCAATTCCTCTCTGCCTTATCAGACTTACAGTAATGGATAACGATCCTATCAATGTAGTACTTAGAATAAGTTTCTGGAACACATGTAGCATTCTAAATAAAATGGGACAAGTAGAAGAATTCTTCTTTGACCATCAACTAAACGTCTTACTAGACTAAACATAAAGCGTGGCACCGTCTTAAATTTTCAAATACGTTTACGTACTGGAAAACTATTAATGTGGAACGGCGGTGTGGATGGGCAATTTTTGTAAAAAGTACTTTAGAGCATTCCAAAGTTGTCACTCCAGACACTGTCATATTAGAATCTAATGCGATTGTAGCTAAAGTGTCTGAGTTTGGGACATTTAAAATCGCATTCGCTTATTTAAACACATCCAGTTTGTTAGATATCTCCGATTTTGACAAAATCTTAAACGACCAACTGCCAACCATAATCGCGAGCAATTTTAACGCAAAACACCCTGAAACAGTTTAAGGACAAACACGAAAGAACGTGCACTTCTTAAATACACCTTCCAAAAGAGTCTTCAGGTTGAAGCGCCGGACAAACCAACTTTCTATCAGAGTGCAGGTCATCGGGGCAATATTCTCAAAAATATTAATGAACTAAGTTCAGACCACAACCCGGTAATTCTTAAGATTTGTGGAAGAACCTCGAGGGAAAAGGGAAGTTTAAACATAAAACGGACTTTTCTTTGTTTGCCCGATTGCTAGATATGAGACTAGATAAATTACCTCAATCACGTAATCCCAGAACTTGAAAGAACCGTCGTGAGCCTGACAAGTAAAACCACAACAGCTATGGAGAAAGCCATCCCTTTCGGGACTATTGCTAGCCAATAAATATGCTAAACCGTCAAATCAAAAAAGCCACCAAGACTCACAAAAACAAGAACTGGAAGAAAGCTATAAAGTCCACTACTAATAATTAAAATCTAATGTGGCAAATCGGCAAGGCCATCCGCAATCCAGAAAAACCTCTACCTGTTTTTATGGTAAACGTTCATTGAAGAAAAAGGTTGAGGTATTTTCCGACAACTTAGAACGGTTTCTTCTTCTTAGGGTGCCGTCTTCAATCAAAGGTTGGCGACCATTATGATAATTTTGATTTTATTTGTGGCTCTTCTAAATAGTTCCGTAGATGTACAATTCGACCATTCTCTTAAATTTCATACCGTTGAACTCGCATCACATAGCCTAGGTATTCTAGTTTTTTGGCATTTTATTGTGTCAACTAAATGTCTTTCTGGTTCCATTTTCCTCAAAACTTTGACATTAGTTATTTTGTTAGTCCACGGTGTTCTAAGGATCCTTCTGAATATCCACATCTCAAATGCCTGAAGTCAGTAAATTTCATTAGCTTTGAGTGTCGTGGCTCCTATTTCATATAATAATGTTGACTAATCTTACCATTTTGAGTTTTAATTTATTTTTAAGATTCTTACAACAGAATTTTTTTTCATTTTTATAAATGCTTTGCGAGCTATTTCAATTTTGCTTATTATTTCATCTGTGCTGTCACTTTGCGAATTAACCCATGTTCCCAAGTACTTGTACCTTTCAACTTTTTTTACGATTTTATTTGCTACTATAAGTTGTTCGTTGTTATTGAGGTTTTTTGGTAAAAATCATAAATTTTGTTTTTTTTTCAGATTCATGGTTAATCCGTATTGTTGGCTGACTTTTTGGACTCTTTCGGTCATTCTTTGCCGTTGACATTGATACCAGTTGTTTCGTTGTGAGTTACTTCTTGGATTATCATTTTAGAGTATAGATTGAAGAACAGAAGTGACAACACGCAACCCTGTCTCACTTTTCTTTCTATATTTATGTGCTGTAATTTCTGACCTTCTATTTTTATAGAACCATTTTGGTTATAATAAATGTTTTTTTATTATTTAGATATTTTGCTTGTTTAGTTGTTTACATTTTAGTAGTCTCATTAGGTGTTTATAGTGCATTTTATTGAACGCCTTTTTATAGCTTATAAAGCAGGCGTATACATCTCTGTTAACGTCGAGACATCTTTGTGTGGAAACATTTAAAGTGATGAGTGCGTTTCTGCACCGAATTGGCTATTACTTATTTCTTCTTCTAATTTTTGATAGACACGTTTATGAATTATCTTTAGTAGTAGTTTTAATGTATAAAACATTAGACATTGTACGGTGTTCTTTACATTTTTTGGCAGCTGTGCGCTTAGAAATCGTGATGAAAGTTGAGCTCAACACCATTCTGTTGATATTATGCCTGTTATATAGATGTTATTTAGAAATTCGGTAAAGTCTGTAAACTGCTCTTTCTCTAAGAGTTTGAGTAATTTTATAGTTACTTTATCTGGGACAAGTGTTTTCCCCTTTTCCATATTTTTAAGTGCGTGTACAACTTCTTTTTTTGTTATAGGTGGACCGGTATCTTCATTTGCATTTGGTATGTCTTGCTGCATTCTAAGTCTTTTGTCTTTAAATTGGTGTTTTATATAGTTGCTCCAGGTTATAAACTTGTTCTCGATGTCAATCACTATCTTACCATTTGCATGTCTTCTAGTACATTGGAACGACAGAGTTCACTAAACAAGGAAATCAAAGCGGTTTTGTACCACACTGATACGGTTTGCCAAAAAATTCGCAACCAATTGGCAAATTGCAAAAATTAAGTACTATTAGAAAGCACTTGGTATTTTTTAAGGCTCTTAAAGCACTCTTGCTAAAAGCAATTATGACGGTCGCCAACATAACCAACGTGCTTCTTCGTACCGGTCATTAGCAGGAGTCAGTGAAGAAGTCGTATGTCATAAACATCCCCAAACTAAAAAAAGACACAAAGTTTCCACAAAACTACTGTGGCAGAGCACATGGGGTTGGGGGTTAGCCGAGCATGTGGATGGTAAATGTTAATTAAATAAATAACTTTAATCCTTTCCATACATTTAATTCGTAAATAATCTGTAAATTAACAAAAATAGAAACACTTAATACATCGAAATAATTACTACATACCTGGGCTGGTAATATATGACAAACCAAATAGACCGCGTTATTTACTAGTTAACGGTAGGGAACGAAAAGGAATAGGAAACTCTCAGTCAGGAACACAAAACCCAAGGACCCAACGCGCATGGACGGCTTTACGTCTACGCCATAAGTTGATTTAAGTCGGTATACCGGGTGGTTCCGGCACACTACTGTTCATCAGCCTGCTATGAACCTTAAGTATGGTCGTAGAAAAAGTCATTTTAAAAATAATCAAAAACCATACTGAGACGGAGAAGTTGATACCCGATCATCGACACAAATTCCGTCGCAAAAACTCAGTTGTCCACCAACTGAATATAGCGTCAAACCATATGGCCAACGCGTTTTGACAGAAAAAGACTAGAAGGATAGTATTTATTGACGTTGAAAAGGCTTTCGACAAGGTGTGGCACAAAAGGCTTTTTGTAAAGCTCTTCCGCTTTAATTTTCCAACACGTCTTGTAAAACTAATCGCAATCAGTCATATCTCTACGCCGCGCAGCATATCCGCAGTGGTCCCGCAAAGATCGATTATTTTACCAATACTTTTCAATTTGTATGTCTCTGAAATGCCCTCCGTTATGAACGGAGTTAAAACAACTCAGTACGCTGATGAAACGGCGCTGATCTACAGCTTGGAGAATACAGAAAAGCACAGAAATATTAAAAAACTAGCTGACTGCTTGGCGAGTAAAGGTAAATCCTTAGAAGTGCAAAGCCGTTCTCTTCTCACAGCGACACAAAAACGCACGGTAATGTCTTCAACGACATACCAATTCTGTAAACGGATTCTGCGAGATATCTTGAAGAAACCCTCAACAAAGGGTTTACATTCAGATTGCATGTGCAATTAGTTCTAGCTAAAACTAAAATGGCAAAAAACTTAATCCCGGTTTTGTGACTAAACAGTGGAATGTCACTTAGCAATAAAATTCGTCTTTACAAGACAATAATTCGTCTGCAAATAACGTTTGCGTCTTCAATATAAAGTATTACCGCCACCTCCTACTTTGGTAGAAGCCTTCCAAAGTCAAACTTTGCGTTGGTTTATCAAAGCACCGTGTACGTCTGCAACGCAAAAGTTCGTTAGGATTTTGGAATCTCAGCAATACGCAAATTTATTATAGAAAACGCCGTAAAGTACTTTGATAAACAAACAACCCATAAAAACCGCGATTTGGCCAGACTTGCTGAACCAGATAAAAACAACATGTAATAACAGACTCTTTATCAGCTTATAAGGCAATTCTAAAACACTTCTATCAAAATATATATTGTAAGTAAAAGATTTCATTTTTGCAAGACCATTTAGCTGAACAAAAACTTTTAAACTGTGGTAGGACAAGTAGCTTCTCTATTGGAGCGGGATTTTTTGAACTGAATTCTCGCCCAGCTGACATTCATTATTTTTGATGTAATGATTGCAGGAGCATCAGCAGAGAGTGCGACATAAAATACTTTGATAACAAATGGGTGGGTGGGACAAGTAGTTTATCTATTGAGGCGGAAATTTTTAAAACTGCAGAGATTGCAGAAGTATCAGCAGTGGGAGCGACATAAAATACTTTGATAACAAATACTCGGGTGGTTGGGTAGGACAAGTAGTTTATCTATTAGGGATGGGATTTTTTAACTGTGTTTTCACCCACCCACCCAAATGTTTGTTATCAAGTGGTTGGTTTACTCTTCTTGTTAGTGCACTTAAATGGCAGCTGACATTCATTTTTTTTATGTAATGATTGCTGGAGCATCAGCAGTGGGTGCAACATAAAATACTTTGATAACAAATACTTGGGTGAGCGAGTGGGACAAGTAGTTTAACTATTGGTCCGGGGATTTTGTTAACTGTGTTTTTGCCCACCCACCCAAGTGTTTGTTATCAAGTGGTTGGTTTACTCTTCTTGTTAGTGCACTTAAATGGCAGCTGACATTCATTTTTTTTATGTAATGATTGCAGAAGTATAAGCAGTGGGTGCGACATAAAATACTTTGATAACAATTACTCGGGTGGGTAAGTAGGACAAGTAGTTTATCTATTGAGGCAGGGATTTTTGAACTGTAGTCGTAATATAATGTTATCACAAATTACAATGAAAGAACATGCCAAGTCTTAGACTTGACTGGTTCATACACTGCATTATAACCTAGCCAACCAAATATATACTACTATAAGCGCTTTAAATATACTGCAGTGCTGATGTATGCGCTGGAAGATTCAGAATTTAAAACTTTACAAGAATATACTCTCAACTCATTTTAGCTAAAAAATGGACTTGGCTGCTTTACGCATTTACAAATTTTCTTACAATAGCTACTTCAAAACAATAATAATTCATTATGAATGCACTAATTTACATTGAAAGCGTAGCAAACTAAAATTATGCTTATTTGTACTTATAAGAGTTCTGCATTCATTCGCATCGGTTTTAAAAATGACAAACCAACATAGGCAACCCACTGTACAGATTATATAATTTTTTTTAATATATATATAATAAAATAGAATTTAATGTACTTTTACTCTAAATTATTAATTAATTAAAATTAATTAAATGTGATATTTTTTATTTAAAATAATTTATTTAAGATATTAATCATTATATATAATAATTATTTATTTGTTAATGATGTTTTATTATAGACTTCCCATTATACACCTACTAGTTCATTATAATTTCCATAGATACCACTAGTATAGTATTATAAATTATATCAGCACTAGAGGTCGCTCCGGTCGCTCTAAATATTTATAATCATTTCAAGATTCCTATAATTTTCGTTTGCACTGTTTGCAGCTAGTTTGCTAGTTGTAAATTAATTTGCATCCGTTGCGGTTTGACTGACAATGAAATGTCAAATTTATTTTAATGCAATTGTATTAATATAACAGTTATGTGTATTGTCCATATTCTATGTTAATTTATAAACCTGCTCATAACATTATTTAAATATTAAGAGATGGAAAATTCTGCCTTGAATAAAGTAAGTTTTTGAAAACTAGGTTATGTTTATTTACCAATAACTGGGTCAACATATTTTCACTTGTTTTCAGGCACACCAACAACACAGACGTGCTGAAGCTCATCTTCGTAACAATCGTTTTGCTGAAGCAATCGAATGCCATAAATACGCAGCTGATTTGTTAACAGATGCACTTACATGTACACAAAATCCACGCTCATTAGAATCTATAAAACTACAACAAAGTTTTCATGTAAGACAAAAGGATATTATTATGGTCCGTAAAGAACAATACGAAAATTACAAGAAAGCTATGGAAAATCAGCGAAATAGAATGGCGTATTGCAACGATTATGAAATAACTAATGATAATAAAAGCACATCATTACAAGTAGCTATATACCGTACTATGGAAGAAGCCGATTCATTATTAGGTCAATTAATTAAGCGTGGAAGTAGTGGTAATAGCGATAGTGAAAGTTTAAAGAGTTTTTCTACTACAGATACAGATGATAAGGCAGTTTCATTAGACACCATCGATAGTTCGAATTCGAATCCAATTGTTGGATCGAAACATCCTAAAGATGATACAACAGTTATTGAAGAGTTAAGGACTCTTAATGAACAGTTGCATTCATTAGTATATCGACTAGTTACACAATTGGATGCTAGTACCAGGGAGGTTGATATGTTGAAAGATAAAGTAAAACAATTGGAGGGTGAAAAGTATAAAGGTACTTATGATAATTAGTTGTAGTTAGTATCATTATTTAGTTGTTATTGTGTTGCTTGATGCTTAACTCATTCAATGTTTATTATACAGGTTGAATTAAGTACACAATGTCTTCTACTGATAATTTTACACATTAATAATAAAAGTTTATATTAACAAAAGTTCTAATGTGGTTCCTGAATAATACAAATTTGATTATTGGCTCAAAGAGTAGGTACATTTGCCTGGTACAATTAATGCATAAAATTTACAAATAAAATTGTTTTTATTGATTATAATCTATTAATAGGTATTAAATATTATTAAACTTTTATGGCCTGTCAAATTTGTATATTGTATTTTATTCATTTTAAGTTTTTTTATCACAGTATGGGCTGGTCTTTCATTTTCTGCTTAAGTTAAAATTTGAGTTTAAGCTAGGTTCAAAACAGTTAAAAAAATTAAAAAAACTGACTGACTATTGACAAAGTCAGTTTTTTTTTTTAATTACAATGGTAATCTGTCATAATGCATTATTTGTAAATAGTAGTAGATTTTTTATTTAAAAATGTTGTGCATTACATGTTTTTAATTAACAATATTCTCAAAAACGTAGTAATAATGCAATTTAAATATCTTTATTTTGTCAATTTTCTGCAAACATTTTACAGAATAAAATGAAATTGAAAATAAACGAAATTTTAGAGATTATTACTATCAACCTACAATACATTTAGGATTTTAATTTGAGATTATCATGTAAATTAAACTCAGTTAAACACAGGATTAAGCTATGATTGAAATACTAGCTCTTAGTCATTCAAGAAGTGTAAATTATAATTGTTAATATTTTCTGACAAAATTGACATGGTTAAAAATTTGATTATCCGGTAAAATGATGTTGTGTGAAAATATTTGAAATATAAAATTTAGCTTTGTTTGGTCAAAAGCCAATTTGACTATTTCTTATGCCTGGCTGCACCAAAGCAACAACAAATTACTTGAAACAGGTTTGAGGGAATGTTTTTACGCGAACGGCTTTACAGTCGCTGATATTCTGTATAAATTTTTTTCATAATCCTGTCGGGTTGAAATAGAAGTTTAGGCTCCGCAAAACGCTCCTTTGTGATTTTTTGGTTATGAGGTTTTACCCTTTTGAAGGTCGCCGAAAAACACGCGAATCCGAAGTTGTTCGGGCACCAGCTATAATTTTCAGTGGAGGGCTGTCTATGGTTTCCAGATATCCGAAGCAATTACCAAATTTTTTCCGAAATTGTACGGTTTTCTGTAACTTTTGCTATGGCAAATCAGGCCCTGATTGATCAGTTTTTATTGTTCATGTAAACTCCATAAAAATTGTCCAGTGGCTTCACTAAAATTGTTTGTTCAAAGTCAAAACTTTTGTTTAACGTTTATCCGGGCACGAACGTCACTGCGCTGTCGTTATTCTTATAATTTTTGGATATACATAGTTTAAAAGTATTATTTTTTTTTAATAGCGTTACAAAAGCTTAACCTCGAGTTGTCGTCCAAGATTTCCTATGAGCTTTTGTGTGGTACGAAAATTGCGACCATATAGTTTGTTGCTTTTCTACAATTTTGCTTATATAACTTTTTTGTGTACTATTGTTCGTTGTCGAGATATTGAACGAGAAATTAAAAAAAATCTTTATGGGGGTAAACTTTATGGCACGTGCCATTTTGAGACGTGACAAAATGGAAGCACGAAGAGCTCTTGCATATGCTAGAATAGTCTACACAATTTTCTGCGTAGATTAACTTTAATAGCTCTTTGTGGGATTGAATTCCGATCATACCGTCCCATAAACGACATCAATCCTTCGAGCGAAGATGTCGCATGCTTTCCAGTATAGTGACTGTTTTTTTTTTTTTTTTTTAATTCAATTATTTAAAGTTGGTTAAGACTACCACATCAATTTTGCCGCAAATTCAGGAATTCCTACCTAAATTATTGGGTTCTTTAACGTGCAAACAACAGCAAGGCAGTACACGGGACCTACTAAAGTTTCTCTTCTTATCTTGAGGCTCGAACCCAAGATCCCTGGTATTGCAGTCGAGTACGCTAACCATATAGTGACTGATAAAATGTAACAATTGAATTTCTCACAGCTGTAAAAGCCGGACTGAGAATAGTATCGTGATCTGATAGCTGGATATTGATAAATAGAAGTGGGTTAACTTTTTACTGTTGGTATTGCATTGGCTGTTTTTCTCTATATAACCATTATATCTCGGAATTCCGGCAAGCCAAATTAAATCTGGGATTGTAGGTCGCATGAAAGTTAACTAATGGCGTTTTCGGCTGTGACGTTTGAGGTTGCTCCTTCCAGGTACATATCCGTCTATCCTTCAATGTGGAGTTCTGAAAAAGAGCGTAGTCAGCCGAACACAAAAATATGCACCGAGAGCACCTCATTGCATAAAGAGTGACATAGCCGAAAACGCCATAAGAGTTTTGACATTCGAGACGTTTATGGACTCGCGGATTTATGTTGGGAATCGTACGCAGAATTACAGTTTCACGCTCAATAGCGGTGTTCGGAGCCACGCAATGTCGGAATTATCCTACTTCCCGCAAAGCCGTTCATTCTTAGTCTCCTTAGAAGATAGTGTATGCACACACAAATTGCATTCTTGATGGTACTGAGCTCCTGTGTCGACGAGACCCATGTACATACTGAATACGCTCTAAGATTGAGCAAAATCATCGTCGCGTCCATCAAGATGTAGCTAATACTTTAATGACTTTTAGGATACTGAATAAATTACTTTTTATCTGTTTGCCATTTAAGTTGATTGGTAAGTACATCTTCACAAAACAAACATTAATTTTTTAAATCAAAAACATACTCAAGCTGCGGTTGTCATTCTGGTTCTTTGGATTCTTCCGGTTCAGTTGCGGACCGTGAACACTAGTTTCTAACATACGGCGATGTTCCTCACGTTCGCCGCTAAAAATTACTAAACAGCTTTCTTCTTAGCCAATTAAACGTCTTGGATTAAAGGTTTTTGGCAAATGTAACAATTAATTATTTTGAAATACGTACTACCGTTTTGAAATGCTCGAAACAACTGCCTGAAATGCTACAAAGAGATGTTCCGCAACAGAAATACGAGTAATTTTCTATGAAATGTCAGGATTATAAAGCTTGACGCATCTGTAGCATGAGGAACGCTACACGACGCGCTAAAAGCGAAAGTTGAATTGTAGGTATTGGCATGTTCTACAAGATTGATTATTGATTTTTTTGCTATATATATATATATATATATATATATCAAAAGAAGGGAGAAAACAAAATCTTATTTTTTTACTTGTTCGATATCTATAAAAATTGACAGTGCGTAAAAAAATTATTGTAGAATAAAAAGCAACAAAAATTATATGGTCACAATTTTCGTATCGCGTCGGAGAGCCAATCTTTTTTGCTTTTTTTACTAAAAAACACAAATCGACTATAATTCCAGTTTTTATTGCAGCACCCCGTAAAAATCGTCTAGTGCCGTCTCTATTTTTTTTTCCGTTTTTTGGCGGATACGTCATAAATACTTTATTTAAAGGTGTTACCGGTTAACCCAAAAGCTCAGCGTTTGGTTTTGAACGAAAAATCCATTCTGAATGTCCATACGAATAAAATGCCTTTAAGGTCAGAAGAATTTTGAATAACCATTGATTTTGGTTTTCTTCAGTAGTTTTTGGATAGAGATTTATAAAAAATTCTTGAAGTTGGCCGTTTTTTTTTTCAACGCCATATTGAGGCTTCATTCAGTATATATTTGGCATAATCTTTTCTAGGGATATGGTTAGGTTCTCTGCCTTGTTGACATGGTCTAACATTTGCAAGTTGTGGTCGAAGTATAGCCTAGATATAAGGACATCTTTGCTGATGTTATTTTTGCATCATCAATTAGTATCGTGATGCTCGCGACTTTCTGCGGGGTACAATAAGCATTGCCTCCTTTTTTCAGGACGAGCAGCAGTTTTTTTATTGAGCCATTTAGTGATGTACTGCATAGCAATTTTGGTTTGGTTGGTACATTTAGCTTTAGGTCGTCATTATAATATATGTTCCATAGCAGAGGCCACTGATTCCTGTGAAACTACGCAGGTCATCGCAATTCTTTCGTGTGGCCTACTTTAATTTTGGAGTTTCATTTGTTTTAGTTTATTCATTATTTTTTGTTTTGTGAAGGATTTTACTGTCTCGCAGCCAACTTGGGGAACTATTTTACGTCCGTCATACCTGGTTTTCAGATCTTTTTTTACTCTCATTAGATCACCAATACACCTTATTTTGCTAGAAGTTGTTTTTTTAGGGAACGTTTTGCCGCAAACTATTTTATCATTTGTTTCATGTGCTGTAGTCTAGTGCTTAGGTTGCGGTCAAAGCTTTCCATAAGACTTGGATTTACTTTCCATCCTGCCGTAACTGTCTCGTGAGTGTTTTGTTTTTGTTTTTGTCTTTGTATAATATACACGACGGTAATTTTAGTTGTCTAGCACTTGCCAATCGTTAATGGGATGAATGAGCTGCACGCGGTGAAGTCTATATGTGACTACCTTGCTCTTTTAGGAATATTACCTTTGATAGCATTTCTTTGAGCCAATCGGCCAAGACCTCGTCTCTTAGGTTCGGATCCTCATATTAGCATTGAAATTGCCACCTATTTATTATGTCTCTTCCTTGTTGCGTTTTAATATTTGATCCACCACGTACTCATCAAATTCATGTAGGCTTTCATTGTTGGGCGTGCTGTGTTGCAGTATTGTTTTCGCATCACTTTTATTGATACTAATTGTCACTGATTGGTTACTCGTCGCGTTTTCCCGTAGGTCTCCTATTTTGTATCCAGGTATCTAATTGTGTAAGAGCCTCTACGATTTTCGTGTTATCAGTCACTTTGTCCACCCTGATGTGTATCGTCTCTGCTTCGAGTTTCCTCGTTTTGATTTTGATTTTTATATTTCCTCCAGGGCAGCTGGGTTGTTTTCCGTCGTCATGAGCTTTACTTCCAGTTTGCCAGTTTCCAACAGATTTCTGGTTCGTACTTTAGTCGTCTGTTCTATGACTTCAAACTCTTCAATGATGGAAGCAAGCTTTGGATATCGATCTTTGTACATTTTTGGATGTTGCGTTCCAAGTCTTTGTCCTTTATTTCTACATTGGTGATTGTGTCTTCCGTGGTGAGTGGGATCCCACTTTGATAATATGTAGTGTTTTTGAACGATGTTTCATTCCAGGCTTTGTATTCACCTCGGAAACTTTTTAATGCCTCCCGGAGAATCAAATTGTTCCATCACCCAGCTGTCTATTCAGTTTGTATGCTAATTTCACATGTCTTTGGCTACATCGGTCAGTCCGGATTATCTTCTCGGTATCCTTTCTAGTCTTGTCAGATTCTCCGTGTTTACTGATTGCATCATGTCTAGTGTTTCCACTTTCGCAGTCAAAGTTTTCAACTGCTTCTGCATTTTGCTCTCCGTAGTTTGCCTATCGCTCAGTGTATATCCTTCTGATTTGTATTATTTTTTCGGGCGTCTGTTGTCCCTCTGCTAGGAATTGTGATGTGAACGATAATTGTTTTGGTGGGGTCCGTAGGGTTGATCTGTTTCTGGCCTTAAAAGCGTTTTCCTCTTCTTCTTGGCCCGGTTTTGGCCGGTTCGCCCAGGTCTTGTTTACTTGTCTTTTGATTGTTGTCTATGTTAATTGCTGTTTGTCGTCTCGCGGTCGCTGGTTAACGATCGAGGTGTGCCCGCTTGTCAACAATTTTCCTCGGCCGGTAGGCCGGTATTGAGGTATCATAACCGTGAAAATTTTATCTTGCGCAGATTACATTAAGTAAAAAAAAGGTGTTGGGTCCGTGCATTTCATTACCTCTTCCCAGGTTTGAGTTCGTTGTCGTTTTTCCACTCCGGTGACGAAGAAATAAAATGACTATGAATGAAAATATAATGGCTCCCCAGCCCTCGAGATTTAATTAATAGCGTCGAAACCGGAAGATGGTCTAGAGTAGGCCGAAGAGTTTGGCCAAGGGAGGTCGGCAGTTCACAGAGAAGTTTTTGGTAGTTTCATTGCCGTAGAAAAGCTACCGTGCAATCGTGTTGATCCGCGAGTGCAATCAATCTTCAGCTGCGTTGGTACAGCCGGGCATTAAACATCAAAATCTGACCTGTTTTAGTTAAAATTTAAAATTTAGTTTTAAATTTACATTAATCAAGACCATAAATGTAAAAAATTTGGTTCTAAAATGTATAAATAATATAGAAATATCAAAATCTGGATTTATTTCGCTAAAATCGGGCTTTAAGTATTAAAATAATGTCAATCCGGCTAAAATATATCTCAAATATTAAAATTTGAAACATGAAAATCTGGCCTTGTAATTTATCATTTTAAATGCAAAATGTGGTCTCTATATATGAAATCGCCCTTGATATATGACAATGGAGCTTTAGTAGTCGTCAAATGGCCAAAATTTTTGGACATCTTTCTGGTTTAGAAATAATAAAATCCGGCTTTGTTTAATATCCGACTTTGGATTATCAGTTTTTTTTTATTGTTTGTATTTGGAAATAAAATTACAAAAAAAAACAATTAATTTTCAAATAGAATTGAAGTCATAAAATTGATTTCAAATATTTTTATTACCAGCCTTACATGAGAACTGAACCGCTATTGAAATACAGTTATTATGTTTATCTAATATAAAAGTTAGATTAAGCTGTGATTGAAAGGCTGTGCCTAAATGAGTTAAGCTAGAGATAAACACACGCATGATTCCCTTTGTAGTTGCAGAAATGTGTCCGCTTATAGATCTTCCTGTAATGCATTAGTTAATTATATTATAAACAAATTCATTCGTTCATATATAATGTTTTAGCTCAAACTAAAAACTCCACTAACAACTTAAAAGTAGTAACGGATTCGTCTGGAGGCACATCACCGTACGTATACTCGCCTTGCAGCGAGTTCAGTCCTGACGTACATGAAAACCACCGTGTACTGCCGGTACTAGCTCCACTAGAAATGCCAACATTTGACTTTACAAACTTTGTTAAAAATAACTCTAACCCCAGTTCTAGCATAAATAAATTGTAATGTACTTCAATCGAATTATCAAACGCACTGCTTGTATCTATTTTCTTGTAATAAGAAATTATTTTTCTATTATGATTAATACTGCCTCAATCAACTCATTTTAATAATGTTGACACATTAAGTATTACAAGATCTGGCTTGTAGTTAGTGATAAGGCACTGAATATTAAATTAATTGCATTGATTATAAAATATTGTACTTATTCATTAAGTTCTTATCAATCAAAATTTGTTCCATTTTAATTCAATAAATAATATAATAAATTATTTATCATGTAGCATTATTATTTATTGAATTATTCTCTTTTGTTTTTATGCCCTGTGATACATTTTTATCTATTTTGGTTTTATGTAAATATTGTGAAATTGTAATATATTTAAATTTAGCTTCAGAACGTACTATGTGAAACAAGTTTTGATTGTATTATTTAAAATATTTATGTGTTTTTAGAATATTTATTTTTATTCTAAATGTTATTTTATAGTAATTATTTTTTATATTATGTTTAATAAAGGATTGTTGTAAATATGCTTTTCTTGTATTCATTGTTATAATTATACGTAGTAGTAATTCATTTTTAATTAACAATTTACATTTATACTCCATGGAGAAAATTGTTCAGTTAAATAGATGCGGTATTCAATGGTCAAAATACCCAAAAGCAATTAATGCTGAAACTTTCACTTAAATAGTTGAGGGACTATGTAATGCTAAATTCTAAGTGATATATCCATGCTACTGTTGTTACCGGCTGGTCTCCGAGGTGGGCGACGGAGGCAGCTGGTCCAGGTCCGAGAGTATTCGATGGACTTCCTGTGATGGTTTCCAGAGCGTTGGCTGTGCCCACTCGCCCACACAGGGTGCAGTTCGATAAAAACATTTTGTTTTGGAGCAACATGGATGTGCCGGAACATCACCAGTGGCCGTTCTGAAACCTTGTCTGGGGTGTGCAAGCACATTGAGAAGCAGTCTCCCGGACAATCCCAGGGATGTGGTTGCGGTGTGGTAGTCGACGGTACCATGTTAGGGACCTTCGACGGAACAGGGTGGCCCGAGACGGACCCGAACTTTGTTACGCAACTTGCACCGACAATACTCACACATGGAGAAGCCCCGACCCCTGTCGATGTTTGATGTCTGAGATGTAGAGAACGCGTTAACATCAATGACAATACCTGCCATCAACCTTGGCCGGCCCCCCTCTCTTCTACTTGAAGGGGAAACCGGTAACAAATGGAGCCCAGCGTGCGAGGCACATAACATACATTGCACTATTAGCAAACCTCAATCACATAACGTCTATCAACCCAGTAGGAACTGGGAGTAGCCACAAACTAAAAACAAAATTTCAATGAAGGTTATGATGCCGCAAAGCACCCCCTTTCTTCATGCTTCAGCCTAAGACGCAGGGAATGGAACCGGACGAAGGACAAGTGTTAGCAGCAGCGGTGAACCACAACATGGCGTTCGCTACAATAGATGAAGAGGTCCCAAAATTCTCGGGACAACCCCAGGAGGGCCCTTTTAAATATTTTCAAAGATTGGAATATTTCATGCTCGAACGACGATTGCCGACAAAGTAATATTACCCCACATTACGGAAAAGACTGAACAGCGACTCAAAAGCGTATGTAGGTCAATTCGGACTATGCACGACCCGCTAGAGCCGGTGGGAAAGTTCTTGCGTAGACAAGCAGCATTGTATAGGCGAGTATACTCGACACATTCCGAACAGCTCATGGTCGACAGCTTGACCACCATGACTGCTACAGTGACTAGAGCTTCAGCAGCACGAGACGCTCGAAGATCTGATTGAGAGATTTTCGTCAACCCTCGCAACAGACCACAGAACGTGATAATAGTCGTCAGGGAAACGGCAATAGAATCGGAGAGTGGGAAAAGACGTAAATACCCTTTCGATCCGCACGCAGCCACTAAGCCGTCCAGACGGAAACACATCTACGACCAAAGAGAAGCGATTCTCGACAGCGTAGGTTGGAAACAATAATTCTCTCCCAAGATTCAAAATACACAGCGAAGGTAAACAAAGAGAATCGCTTTTTATTTTACTGCCCAAGATCTCCGAAATTAGCCAAGCAAACTTTCACACATGTCGCTCTGAATATCACATCAACAATGGAGAAATGACACAGGAAATGCAATTCCTAGTAGCACCTCATTTAGGATAAGAAGTGACATTGGCTAGCTTGTAAACAACGACGTGAGCATTAGACTACACCTGGAAGTGCTTACACTACAAGCAGCGCAACTAGGAACAATTCCAGTACTGTACCACGAACCCGCTTTGGTTGAAACAACTATTAAAGAGTTTAGTGTGGTTTTCTCGGACAGTACAATTCCCACCACTACGAAGAACAAGCTTGCTTGCCAATGAAATTATTGGGCAAAGCATCGGCGAATACTGTGCATACGTCGCGTCGTATTAGTGAACAAATAGAACGGGTCGCCGTGCTTTTCTGAATTGCCTATACGTCAACCAGAAGTAATACTAAATAGAAATGGCGACCTGATCATAGAACCGAAAGAAAAACTAATGAGGTGGTGCGAATACATAGAAAAACTATTTAATAACAATCGAACAAAACCGACAAACTCCAAAACAAAATATACTGGCCCAGAAGAGCTGGAATACGCAATCAAGAACACCATATCCGGAAAAACACCTGGACCCGACGAAGTGCCCGTCGAAATAATAAAACTTATGGATGAAGACTCCATAGATACTCTACTACAAATTTTTAACAACATATATGCGATTGGAAACTTACCAACCGAATGGTTAACCCAACTTTCGTGACGCTACACAGAAAGAATGGAGCCAAAGAATGCTCCGACCATAGGATCATTGCCCTGATGAGCCACACCTTAAAGGTCTTTCTAAAAATAATACATAATTGCAACTTCAAAAAACCAACAGAAGGAATCAGCGACACATAAATGGGGTTTAGAAAAGGCATGGGAACCAGATAAGCTCTTTTCGGTTTAAACGTATTGAGGACAAAGATGTCTAGACATGAACCACAATATGTCCATATGCTTCATTGATTTTCAAAAGGCGTTCGATAGAGTCCAACACGATAACCTACTAGAAATACTAAAAAAGAAAAACATCGATAGCAGAGACATACAAATAATATTCAACCTCTACTGGAACCAAACAGCAAAAGTCAGAGTCGGTAAAGAACTAAGCGAAGAGGTTAAGATACGTGGAATAAGACAAGGATGCGTGTTGTCGGCTCTTTTATTTAACGTGTATAGTAATAACTTTGCTCTTTATCCACCGGGGTGATTCGGAAGTCACCTAATAAGCCGTTGGTCCCATCAACCCCCTTCATACAAGTCGTAAGATTTCTAGGGCGATGTAAAATAGCTGTAAAACGCGAAATAAAGAAGAATATTTGAAGAAGCATTCAGAAATAGCGGGAATACCTCCCGTCATAAACGGACAAACCATAAACAACATACGATACCAGCATAATTGCAGATAACTTAGTAGATCTACAACACCTAGTCGAACAAGTAAACACTCATTGCAAGCTATACTGTCTAGACATCAACATAAAGAAAACCAAAGTCATAAACACCTCAAAGGACATAAACATAAATACACGCCATAATAGACCCGAGGTATACATCAACAACGAAACTATAGAATGGGTATCCTGTTACAAATATCTGGAAACATGGGTAACCGAAAACACGGAACACACAAAAGAAATCAGAAGCAGAATAAAGACAGCTCGCAATGCTTTCACAAATATGCGGAAAATTCTCTGTAACCCCGACATAAAACTAGAGCTACGAACCAGAATTCTAAAGTGTTATATCTTCCCCACCCTTTATGGAATGGAAGCATGGACCACCAAAGCAAACAACATCAAGAACCTAGAAGCATTTGAAATATGGTGCTACCGGAGGATGCTGAAAATCTCATGGACCGTCAAGATCACCATTGAGGAAGTACTTTGCCGAATGAACAAAACAAGAGATATCACTAACACAATAAAGAGGCGAAAACTAGAATACCTCGGTCATATTCTAAGAGGGGACAGGTATAACATCCTAAAAATAATTATTTAGTGAAAAGTTAAACGAAAAAGGTCAATTGGCAGAAGAAGAATCTCCTGGCTCAGAAACCTAAGAAAGTGGTTTGAATGTACATCTGCTGAACTATTCAGAGCAGCTGCCAACAAAGTCCGCATAGTCATGATAGTTTCCAATCTCCGTTAGGAGCGGAACTCAAAGAAGAAGAAACTTAACGTGAAAACCAAGGACAAAACCGCTTCCAAAGATACATGAGGCACTGAAATACTGGCAAGGCGCGTATACCAAAACGAACCTAAATCCGGGATATTGGCATAAACATCCATTTAGGAAGTCCATAAACATTATACCTAGTTTGCGGTTGCATGTATCAGTTCCGAGTGATGACATTTGGACTTAAGAACGCCCCCGCATCGTTTCAAAAACTGATGTAGCGAATGTTAGCCGAGTTGTTTGGTCGGTTCGTGCTTGTATATCTCGACGATATATTAGTCTATTGCGACAACCATGATGACCACATTGACCACGTCGACGCATGCTGGAAAGACTCCAAAAGTACTTTGGGCACCAGGTTACAAAAGATGGAAATTTACACCTGACGCTTATTAAGAAACACGAAGTACCACGAACCAGCTCCAACGTTTTTTCTTGCCCATGGCTGCGCGAGTACGTGCCAAATTTTCCTACTGGACACTAAGGCAGAAAAAGCCATTTTGCTGTTCTAAGAAGTAAACATCTATTAGGCCGACCGATGAAACTTGCCAGTCCGCAACCTAGACTACCTTTTGTGTTATAATCAGATGCTTGCAACTCAGTATTAGGCGCCGTGTTATACCAAGAAAAAGGTAAATCAAAACACATTATTTCATACAGCATCGCTCGACTCACGGAACGCCAGAAAAACATCCACTCCAACGAACTTGAGTGTATGGCAATAATATGGACCTTAAAGAAATATAGAGCTTCACGTTAAGAACAGAAAATAATCAGTGGAACACACCCCTGAATCCAACAACCATGACGCGCTGTCCAGAAATCCATGCTCGGTGTTAGTCGAGAAGGACTTGTAGAGCGGTTACTGCCCTCAGAAGGCGCTAAGAACAAAACGTCCAAAAACCTACGTTATCTTTACAGTTGACTAAGCAAAAAAGTCATCAAAGACGGAATCTTCGTACTAAGTAAAAAAACATTGAACGCCTTAGTGTGAAAAACACAAATCGAGTGTCCTCAAAAACAAAAGATCATACGACATTACCAAACGTCGCTAGACGACCCCGAGATTCCAGATAGAATTGACGTAAGTTCGAAGAAACGGAAGATCTTCTAGGAACATTAGCAGGACACAGCCAGCTCGTAGTGCCACCCGCAGTCCAAAAGGAGGTGCTGGAACAATTTCACTCATGCGATATTAACGGCATACCATAGGTTGCGTAGTGTGCGCCGGAATTAAAGCAAGCCACGCTAGATCTGGAAACCCGTTACTACCCCACTCACCAAAGGCACTATGGGAGAAGACAGCAATTGATTATATCGGCCCATTCGACGCTACCTGGTTGGGAATAAACTGGGATTAACAACCAACCCGGACTGTCTACCATAAAACATTTACACAAGGCCAAGAACTCTCAACGCTCAAGTCTATTTAGAAGACCCAGAAGAGGACGGCCACACATAATGTATCAGCGTATCTACTCTACTCAATGGTAGAGTATTGAACAATATACGGTACGCTGATGATACCGCTATAATTGCTGACAGTCCGGAAGCACTACAACGGTTGCTAAATAAAATTACAGATGCTGGTGACAACCTTGGCCTAAAGATTAACACAGAAAAAACAAAGGTTATGGAAGTAAGTAAAGTAGTACCAAAATTTAAATATCTGGGAAGTTGGATCACAGAAGATCTGGACCCGGAGTGTGAGGGTCGTGCTAGGATAAAACAAGCCCGTGCCACCTTGCAATAGCATGAAACCACTGTTAACAAATACAGGCCTAAACTTAACCCTCCGACTAAGATTTGTGAAGTGCTATGTGTATTCGGTATTGTTGTATGGATGTGAAACGTGGACATTAAAGATGAACACCATGATCGATTAGAGGCTTTTGAAATATGGGCGTTCCGTAGGCTTTTAAGAGTTTTTGTCGTGAGTAGATCATACCACTAATGAAGAAATGTTGCGACGTATGTGCCAAGATCGACAATTACTGATAAATGTTAAACAGAGAAAAACGGCATATTTGGGGCACATATTCCGCAATAATAAATATGAAATCTTAACGTTAATAATGAAGAGCAAGATAGAAGGGTGACGAGTCATTTGCCGTAAAAAATACTTCTGGCTGAAGAACATCCGGGATTGGACTGGCATAGATACTCATTCCTTGTTAAGAAGTATCTACTCTGACCACAATAAGATGGTCATTGCAAATATCTTGGCAATTTAGTAAAACCCCGCATCCAAAAGTCAATTGACGTTCACTACTTTACGTCGTTTGACAATTTGAAGTCGCAGCCAAAGCCAAAACACGTTCGACCGACCCAGAATCAAACAAAATCAGGCAGCCCAACGTACTGCCCTAGTCACAATCGGCCAAACTGAAGTAACAATCATTATAAGAAAGAACCGACAGAAATTGAAATTCCTCGGCAATCTTAGTTTATTTAAATCTTGTTTTTAACATATTTTTTTGCAAAATATTAGTTTATTTAGATATATTTATCTTAAATTTTAGTTTTTTTGGCGTTTTTATGTGAAATTATATTAAATCTTGTTTTTATGTGTTTTTACGTAAAATAGAACTGAAAAGCACAACCAAATACTCGCACAATACCCACAGAAGAGCATCTACTAACAACGCTCAAATTCTGCATCGTACACACAGCTCAATGAAGCTTCCAAGGATGAGGTAGCTCCACTCCAAAAACACGAGAATGTTGAAGAATTTCGAAGAAGATAAAATGTTCTCAAAAATGAATCTCAGAACTGACTATTGGAGGATTCTCTATGCACAAGCACCTGAAAATGATGTTCCAAATACTCACAAATATGGCCAAAAGCAAATTTAGAAAAAGGAGAAGTAGAATATCTGGGACACCGAATCACCAAGAGAATCCGTAAACCAAACACAAAAAAAAAAAATACCCAAAAATTCCGTTAACGAGCAAGACACAACAATTAAAAAGAGACATTAATGCACCGTTAGAATTGGCAAGACCACGACCCATCCTGCACTTCGTTATCATATGAGCTGTAGTGTATGGGCCATAAAACGTTACTGAGCCTATTTTAGAAGACAAAAACAGTAATCTCAGAACCGATAACAAGGCGTTAGTTTGACTAAACACTTCCAGCGATGCAAAACTAACCAGGTGGTCAATCCAACTGAAGAAATTTTATTACATCCTGGAGCACAACTAGTTGCAGCACGCTTTGTCCCAACACCAGAGCTATAAACTAGTGGACAGGCTATTGCCACCCAAAACTTTGCAACCGCAGACATCGTAACCAACAAAGAAATCCTGTAGATGCAGCTGGGCAGGCGCTACCGTTCTAAGCGTGAGCAAATCACACCACTGCAAGTTAAAGTGACAGAAATAGCCCATAAAGAATGCCCACAGATACAAGAAATCATTCAAAACTACCAGATCTAAAAACCCCGCCTTCCTAGATGTAGGATAGTTCTTCATTATTGTGAATTTTACACCAATTTCCATCGCCCCAGAAGTCTTATATTTCGTCTGAAGGAGGTTGATGGAACCAACGGCTTAGGTGACTTCCGAATCACCCCGGTGTATAGAGGGCAAGTTATTATTTAGTCATATTTTGGACTGTTAGGAACGACGCCACGCTGAAATTAAAAAGAATGTCAGGGCCTTAGCCGAACAGTATACAAAGCAATACTGGGACCTATAAAAATCGGCTGACAAACGCAGCCACAGGGCAAAACATTGTTAGAGTCTAAGGGCAAAAGGCCCGAGAAAACTGCCTCTGGATTGAAGAACTGCCGTACCGCCTCCAACCAAGGTACACGAAAGCAAACTTAGGCCGGCACCACAGGAAGAATTACCATTCCCAGATGTAATTCCCGCCTAAAAAAAGAAGGATGAATTGTTATAGCAGCCAGATATTTCGGTCAAAAAACGCTCTGCCTGATGTTCTCAAAGACTACTTTCACATGACGACCTCCGTAAAGAAACCGACTAACCCCTTGGCAAACACCGACGCCAGCATCTGGAGCAACCATTATTCACCCGGCCCCACCTGATTCAACCAGCTTCGTGCTGTGCAAGACGTAACACTGCATTCCCGATGCCATTGGAACACCAGAATGAAGATTCCCCAAAAACAACCACAGCAAAAACATCTGATACCGACGAGAATACTTGAAGATATCTTAATCTACAGTGCTGGTGTTTCGTTACCCATGGGACACCGCACTGATTGTCCTACTCCAAACTTGAACCATCTGCGTGGTAAATATAAATTAAAAATAAAGTTGTTATACTCAATTCATTCTCTGGGTCATTACTTTTTGAGAAGTAAATCAATACACGCATAATTAACGTAAACTGCGTAGCATTTGCCAACTGTCCGATGACCGACCGGGTAAGCTCCCTATAAATAAGACTACGTGTGCCCTTCGTTATATGATGCCGGCAATATTTTATGCTTTATTTTTAAAGGCACCGCTAAAAAATTTGTAGATGTAAACGTTGCATTGGTGTCCAACGACAATTAAACCGATTTTACTTAATTTAATGTCCCAAACTGACATTGCGATAATCATTACAAATATTTAAATTAAAGTACACAGTAAAATGTAGCAAAAATAGTTTTCTGCTACCACTGTTCATATTGTATCACTTGTTTTTTTCTAAACTAAACCTATAGAAAGAATCAAATGTTAGGTAATAATAGCGCTACTCGAAATATCAAAATCATAAAACTACAACGAATTTTTCATTCTAACATAACAAATTGTTGCTATAATAGCAGTAGCGCAACTCATCTTTAAAGCAAACTAAAGTTTTTTTTTTCAAACTGATTGAATCATAAAAATTTGAGCACAACTCGCTATTTTTAAATAATACTTACTCTCAAAAGATGATTTTTTTGAACTTGCAGATCATACCTACACAAAGTACAAAAATAATAATTTAGAAACATTAATTACATATAAAATAATATATTCCATTGATATTTATATATACATATCTGTTTTTTACAATCTGTACAAGTTGTACAAAGAAATAAAAATAGATTCTATTGAACAAAAGATTAATATTGATAGTTATCTTTGGTGCATCCATGTAATACGTTACTTCAGCGGATTAGAAAGACTAGAAAAGGCAATTATCACATAATGTTGTGCAAACCAGATTTTTGTTGACCAAGTCATTAAGTAACATAAACAAGACATTTTTATCCTTATATAGATCTGGTTCCATCATCTAAAAATACATTTATACGCAATAAAATTAATAATAAATATACCTGAATGCAATACTAAAAATTAAATAAAAACTCGGAGGTTGCTTGCGATTCAAAGGCACTAAAAAGCGACAATATGAGTAGAGTAATTAGTGTGTAGTCCTCCAGATTGGATAATACTAATAACAAATAAATACTATTGTGTTGTACATTATGGTGCATATGGGGGTGGTGGAACATTATAAGGTGGGGGTGGTATTGGAGTATTAAAAGTTTCGAGATTATCATCATAGCCGTCAATAAGACAATTTTCATCACCAGAGTATAATTCCGGGGATGATGTATGCATTAATATCAACGTACAGAATGTACCTATAACTGCTACACCACCTAGAATAATTATTATTTATTCAGAAATGTCAACACTGTATTAATATAAAGCTTACCAGTCCCGGCAATTAGGTAGAACCCATATCCGTAAGTAACAGTAGTATCTTCTTTTGGATACAGCCGCTCCAAAGAATCTTCTAATAGCACCGCAACATAATAACACGTACTGATAATTGCCATAATCCATAACACTAAAATAAACAGTTTAAGTTAAAACAAATTTCTTAAAAAAAAAAAGATAAAATAAAATAAATAGTTTTTAATCGTTTGTTTAGTTCATGTGACCTGGGAAAAGTAGTAAAATTTTAAATATAACTTGAATACAGTATTTGACTTCACAAGAATACTTAATTATATTACTACAGTTACTTCACTACCACAGCGGACATACGTATGCGTGCTCGCTTGTGTCCAGAAAACGGGGCTCAGATACCATCGCCCAGCAACACCAGACAGACCGGTGATACATTAGATCCAACTAGTAGACCACACCGTAAATCTGTTCGTTATGTAAGAGGTTGATTTGGTTTGTTAATTAAAAAATAATATTTTAATTCAATAAGAAGTACTAAAGAATGTCCGGAACGTTCCAAAAGCTGATAACCAGAATTAGTAAAATCGCTACTTTTTCCAGAAACCACGTAGAACATTTCAACCACCAACGAGAAATATCATAGCAGGTCCAGGAATATATACTGACCTGCAAATGCAATGTTGAGCAGTCAAAATTGACTACCACCTGATCACTGTCAAAAGTAACTAATCCAAGGGTAGCCCCTACCGCTCATCCGGGATTACCCCAAATCCTAAAAACAACTGCGGAGCTTCTCAGAATTTAACGTACCTGGCGACGCAAATACTTCAACAAAATCGCATATATCACAAATGCATAAAACCTTTTAGAAAGTAAAGACAGCCGACCACAACCAAGCCTTAATCAAACTTGCAGACAGTTGCCAGTAAGAGGAGAAAAGTAGTATGCTACGCCAGTACGCTTGAAACGAGTTGGAGCGGCAGTGCGAGGATGACAACGTAAAGTACAAACAATACAAAAACTACAAGTAAATCCATCACTCCAAGAAGCGTACAAAATAGGGAAACATAAAGATAAACAAGCCATAATAGTAAAAATGGGAAGTTGGAAATCAAAGATGGAAGTAATGCGAGCAAAATCAAACTGAAAGGAACAAAAATAGTGATTGAAAACGACGACCTTACACAGAATGAGAGAGAAACACAGAGCAAAATATGGGAAGCAGCAGAAAAGGGAAAAAATGAAGGCAAACAAGTACGTGAGAAGTACCAGAAATTAAAAGTAGAAAGCGAACTATTCGTCGGGATATATGGCAGCAACAAGGGCAAAGACAAGGAACTCGTATGTTGCATAAAAGAAGTCAAGAACTGAACAGAGAAGGAAAGTTAAAACAGCTGACTGAAGAAACAACAAAATACAACATCAGACATCCTTGGAGTGCAAGAAACCAACCTAAAGGGCGACTCAAATACACAAATGAAAGACTATATATGGTTAAACGAAGGAGAAGAAAGCAGATACGGAACATGATTCTTCATCAACAAAAGAATAAAAGGAGAGGTAATAGAATGAAAGAAAATAACTAAAAGAATAGGTAAGTATACTAAGAATAAGAGGAAAATATAGAAAAATAAGTATTATATACACATACGCTCCTACTGAGACAACGGAGAAAGAACTAAAAGATAAGTTTTATAAGGAATTAAAAAGCACATTCGAAAAAATTTGACATAAAAGTAATCATAGGCGACCAAAACGCAAAGATAGGAAAGGAAAAGAAATACGAACAAATAGCAGGCAAGGAAAGCCTACACGAGACAACAAATAACAACGAAGGACGTCTAATCAACCTGGCAGCCAGAAGCACCATGCAAAAAAGGAAAAATATCCACAAAGAAACTTGATACAACTAATCTCAAAAAAGCTGGCCAACGCAATAACTACAGCCCAGACATGTAGGGTAGCAGAGATCAGATCTGATCATTTTATGATGAGAATTAAAACTAAGCAGACCAAACCAACATACAAAACAATAAAAGAACGCAGCAACTCATAAAAAATTAAGAAACTCAAAGAAAGTACTCAGAGAAGCTGGAGCGCAGGTTACAAGAAAACAACAAAACCAATAACATTGAAAATGAATGGCATTACCTAAGATCAACACTGCTAGAATGCGCAAAGACGGTACAAAACATTAAAAAAATAAAGACTGGTTTGACCAAGAGTGCAAGGAATCCATAGAAAAAAGCAAACAAGAAATAGAAAGCTTGAAAGAACCCTATAACGCAAGAAATATAAGGATGTTTTATAAAGCAATAAATTGGGAAAGGAAAAGATTTCAACAACAAACTATAGGACTCAAAAACAAGGCGGGCGGGAAAAGGAAATAGCGGAGATTCACAAACAGCATACAGCAAAAATATTCACGAATATCAGAGAACAGCAAATGGAACAAAGGTGGAAAGACATAAAAGAATCAAAACTGCCAAAGTGGGAAGTGTTTCAAAAATCATCAAACATGATAGATAATATTCCTTTAGAACTTATAAAATATGGAAACAACCAATTAGGGAGGAGAATATTCAAGCTAATAAAATAAAATATGGACCAAGAAAAAGATACCAAAAGAATGGAAAGAAAGCTGGCAGAAAATTATAGACCAATATCACTCCTAAGTACGACATATAAGATCTTGGCATCACTAATCACCGAAAGAGTGACAAATAGGGTGAAATGTAAAAGCTGCATGTCGTCGGAGTTCAAAAGCAACACAGGACTAAAACAAAAGGACCCTTTATCACCACATCTGTTCAACATTGTCCTAGAATACCTAGTGGGAAGAGCAAAAATCGACACCAACAAAAGTGTAATAAATGGACCATATCAAATACTGGCATTCGCGGACGATTTGTTATTTATGTCTAGAACAAAAGAGCAGCTAAGAGAAATGATCAAACATTTTTAAAAAGAAGCACAAAAGGCGAGGCTGAAAATCAACACCAAAAAATAATAAAAAATATATAATGGGGGATAGAAAACAGGACGTCAAGAAACTTAGTACAGAAACCGAACACACCAAAGAGAAACTCACCTTTAAAATGACGAATAGTATCACATATCTAGGAATTGAAGTAAACAGTGAAGGAAGACAAGCCCAAGAAATACAAAACAGAATCATATGTGCATCTAAATGTGGCGAATCCCTAAATTACATCCTGACTAACAAAAGCGTCTCAAGAAAGCTAAAGATCCGTTTATACAAATCAGTGATTAAACCTAACCTGACATACGGAAGTGAAACATGGGTTTTAACACAAGCAGAAGAAGATAAACTAGCAAAATGGGTACAAAATATACTAAGAAGGATCCTCGGTGGTCTCAAAAAAGGACAGAGCTACCGCGGAATAACAAACGAAGAACTAGCAGACCTATATAAAGAGACAAATATAAGCAAAGTGTTAAGACAGAACAGATTAAGATGGTTTGGGCACACAATGAAGAGAGGGGACGATGATCCAATCAAAAAAATAATAAAACAAAAACCCGAAGGGGAAGAAAAACAGAAAGACTAACGAAAACATTGTGGCACCAAATAGAGGAAGATTTGCGGGAGATGGGCATGACTATCTGGAAAGAAGAAGTTATAAACAGAGGAAGATGAAGAAGAAAAATCAAAGCCATATATATATATATATATATATATATATTAATTACTATTGAATTAATTATTGTATTTTCAATAATATGATTATGTTTTTTTTAAATTATATTAATTACTAAAATTGAATGCTATGTTTGTACATTTATAAATAATGGTATTATAAGTGTAACTTTACCTAAATATTAACAAGACTTATAATTAGGACTAACCAAGAAAAGTTTCTTTATAACAGAACTCTTAGAAAATAAAATTGTGTGAATATATATGTAATGCATGAACTGAACAAAACAACCCACTAAATACCTATTTTATTTTAACTTCGTTTTTATTAAGTTATTAGACACGTTCCTTTTGCCAATAAAGTAAGCCAAAATACTCACTTAACCTACATTGTATGAGTTTTCCATATCTGAATGAAAATTACAAGTTTGAGTGTGATTACTATTAATATGTAGCATCTCACAATTCTTTTA
Organism: Tachinus rufipes; assembly: GCA_963932245.1. NCBI lineage: Eukaryota > Metazoa > Arthropoda > Insecta > Coleoptera > Staphylinidae > Tachinus > Tachinus rufipes. The sequence goes on from OZ010749.1 coordinate 63,006,344, forward strand.
CGATACACAGGTTCAACTCTGTCTGTGGAAGATGATGGGTGAACTGAGTAGCTCAAAGTCTGAAGCAGCCAGTCCCAAGCCCGGATAAAAGAGGAGAGTTAGAGGGTAAGGTTAGCTACCTGCCTGAAGTAAAAACAACCAAGTGGCTCAAAGAATATAATGTCTTGGAATAATGGAATAACAAGAACCAAGACCAGTGGGATAGACGAGAGAGCGCGCTCTGGAGTGGGACTACTAGTACACGAAAAATTCCAACAGCAAATAGAAGAACCTAAACAAAGGTACAACCCACATAATAAGCATATATGCCCCTGATATCACTAAACCAAAATAAGAGAAAAATCAGTTCTATGTAGGCCTACAAGGTATACAGAATAAAATCCCAATAAACGACCAAGTGTGCATCATGGGCGACTTTAATGCGCTGCAACGAAGCGATAGACAATATTAAGCAAAGACTTAATGAAGACGTCATAAATGAGAATCATTGGTCGACCTATGTATCTACAACGAGTTATAAAGAAATAACAAATTCTACGCCAGCATAAAATAACCTGGTCAAACACTAGATTACACGAGTCAACAATCGACTATATCACACATACAACCATCGCGAATACTGAATGTCCCCTCACTCACCTCAGCAAACATAGGTAGCGACCACAACCTGGTACTATGTAAACTCCGCATGAACATCACGCGAGCAACACCACCAGAGTACCAGGAGAAACTCAACGTGGAGGCCTTCGCGGATGATACCACGAAATACCTGTATTGCAAACGACTGGCCAAAAAAATTAAAATCACTCACATAACACCGGCTGATGATATGCAAAGAGCATGGCAGAAAATATCAACGAATATGTTTGAAGTCGCAAGGAAAGCAATCGGACACAGGAGAGTCAACATTAACGAGACACACTCCAAAAAAACATGGTTTACTAAAGATGTGAAAGCACTAACATCAGAAAAACGGAAAGCCTTTTGCTATATAGAAGTAATAAAACACCACAGCACTACCGAGAAGTTTCTGTGAAAAATTCTCCAGAGTCATGGAACACGACCTATATGGAAGACAGAAGATAGTATGGAACATGATCAGGAATAGAAAGAAACTAATTAAAGAACTAATTCAAGGAAAGTCCATACCCAAAGCAACATGGATAAATCACTTTAAAAGTTTATATAAACAAACAACATACATGCGAAATGTCCAAGAACAACGAAGAACACGGAGGAAGAAGAGAACAACATAGTAGAGATAAAAAAAAGCTAATAGGAAATTGAAAAACAGGAAATTGCCAAGGCCCGATGGCATAACGAATGAGATGATAAAGTATAGAGGGAAAAAGCTGGTAAAAGAACTAACATCTTTATTCCAGAAGGTATTATACTCTGTCAAAATTCCCGAACAGTAGAAATCCAGTATTACTATCCCCTGTTAAAAAAAAAGAACCAAGAGCAACCCCAACAACTACCGCGGAATATGCCTACTAAACACAGCCATGATACTACTTACCAAAATCATCGCAGATAAAATTGTAGAACAAATAAGAATGGCCAAGGAACAACAAAGCTTCCTCAAAAACAGATCCACGATCGACGCAATATTTATCATATCAGAGAAAAGTATTGTAATTTGAAAACAAAAAGCGTGAACCCCAAAATCATTAAACTAATCAGAGTTCTAAATACAGAGAATAGAACAAAGCTCATCGTAAATAAAAAACTGACTGGCAAAATACGTGAAGACAATGGATATTAGATACAGAATAGACAACAAAAAATTTAGTATCATATGTTATGCGGACGACGCAATAATCATGACGGAAGATGAAGACGACCTACAGAGACTGCTTCATAGGTTCAACACAAAGACAAAACAATTCAATATGCAGATATCCATTGCAAAAACTAAAGCAATGGTGCTATCAAAGGACCCCATTAGATGCAAACTTTCCATCGAAGGAAGTTCTGTAGAACAGATAATGCGCTTTAACTACATAGGCGTTGAATTATCCAGTAAAGGAAACCTATACAATGATGCTCAAATCCAAATAAATAAAGCATCAAGAATTGCGGGATGTCTACGTGACATAGTATGGCAAAACAAATTCATGCAAAAAGAGAGTAAAGTACGCATATATAAAACCTACGTTAGACCAATTATGACGTATGCAGTCGAGACCAGAGCGGACACAAAGAAGACAAAAGGGCGTCTACAAACAACAGAAATAAAGACCACATCCGTACCATATCGGGTCTCAGCATCATACGTTGAACAAGAACAAAATGTCGAGAATGAAACCAGCACGTACTAAGAATTGCTGATAACAGACTAGTCAAGGAAGCCGCAACATCAATACCGAACACAAGAAGGCCCCTTGGACGACCGCCCAAAAGATGGAAAGACAGCTGGATGTCTATATCACAGGAGGTACAATAGCTGGAAATTAACAGAACTAGTCCTACATTAAGAAGAACTCGTTCAAAAATTACGTTTACCATAAAAACTTTACTAACATTACTAAAAACATTAAAAGTATGCAGAACAAACATTTGTAACATAAAAATCGTCCAAAAACTCATTTTTAGTATCAAATTTGCACAGAAATCAAGTTTATCACATAAAATTCATTAAAATGTACGCATAAAACCCATTTATAGCTTAGAAAACCTTAAAATTACATAAAATTCGCTAGTGAATCAAGAATATCACATAAAATTTACGTAGAAAACCTAAATATCGCAAAAGATTTGCTTAGCAAACCAATAAATCGCATAAAATTCGCTGTAAAATCATGTTTAACACATAAAACCGCCTACAATACTAACTTTTAGCATCAAAACTGGTACAGAAAGCCAATTTATAGCACAAAATTTACCCTTAGGACCTTAAAATTGCATGAAAACCTAGAAAGAAAACCCAAATATCGCATAAGATTTGCTTAGAAAACCTTAAAATTACAGAGAAAAAACCTTTATAGCAAGAAAATTTCTTATACAAATCATTTGCAGAATAAAATTTGATAAAAAATCACGTTTAGCACACAAAACATATCACAACTAGAGTTTCAAAATTTCCGGAAAAATTGAGTGAGAAAAATTGGAAAAAACGGAAATTTTGGGAAAAATTAATAGTTTTCTGTAAACTAGAAAAAAAGAGTTTTAATTACTAGAATTGATTTATATTATTAAATATAAGTATTTCAAATAATATTTATAAATTGTTTTGATTAAAAAATGCATGTAATAAACAGGAGAGAAAATGAGATACGCGGCTATGCAAAGTCACCGGTGATTCCCCTCCGTATTTCGGTAAATTCCCAAAAAGTTTCACTTTCTTTGATAACAGAGAGTAAATGTTTTGTTTTTATTACTTTAAAATAAAATATTACGTAATTTATAACAAATATTAAGTTTTTGGTTTACTTTTTAAGTTTCCTGTTTTGTTATAAATTTTTTCTGTTTATTCCAATTTTTCCAATGAAAAAAAAAACCGGAAAAAACGTGTTTTTTTCGAATTTTTCCTGTTTTTTTCCAAACCTTTAAATCTGTAATCACAACTGAGCCAGAAAACTATAATATAACATAAAATTTGTATTTAAAATTTTGAAATTCTACAGAAAAAAAATTTATCCCATAAAAATCGCTCAGATTTATACTAAACGAGAATTATCAATATTAAAAAAAACATAAAACCGCACGGAAGAAACATTAATAACATAAAATATAATATATATCAAAAAAATTGTTATATAGTGAAATCCAGTTAAAAAGTATAAAAAGATTGTAAAAATGCACAAAATTAAGTCATTAACTGTTAAAAAGTGCAAAAATTTATTTTAATAAATCAAAAAATCAAAATATTGTCAGAAAGATTAAAAATCTGGTCTAAACTGTTGAAAAGTGCAAAATTCACATTCACATCTTAGAATAAGTACTTTTAACAGTTGATCATCTTTCATTGGTTATAGTTTGCTATGAAAGATTTAGTAATTTTAGACATATTAGGTTAAGTAAGATCATTTTTGACAGATAATCTTAGATTAAGTATTTTTGATCATCTTATGCCCGTACTAATAGTCAGAGATTAAATCTCCAATTCATGAATCCGAGATTCGTTTTGTTAATCGTTGATTGGCTCTAATCCAATTCACGGATACCGTGATAGTGAATATAATTGCGATCGGCCAATGTAATTTATTACCAAACGTCAGAATTAATATATGACACACTAATAAACAATCTTGGGTGGACCCAAGATTATTTGAATCTAGGATTATATTGACGGTTGCATAGTTTTCAACTCGATCCGAGAATTAAGCTAGAAATGCATTGGTCGATCGCGACTAATAATATCCGTGAATTGACTTAGAGCCAATCAACAATTAGCAAAATGAATCTCGGATTCATGAATCCGAGATTTAATCTCTGACTACTAGTACGGGCATTAGATTGTGTTTATTTTTTACAACTGCTATTTAAGATATAATCATTGTTGACATGTTAGATTAAAAAAAATGTTTTTAACAAATAGCATACATGTTATTTGTGTATCCGTTGCAAATGCAGCCTACTTAACATAATCCAAGTTAATTAATCCAAACAGATCTAATAGCACCCAACCTAACCATACCAAAAGTAGATACTAGTAACAAAGCAATCGTTTTGCTTCTCATTGGTATTTTACAAATATATATTAAGTATTTCATAACATTACATAGACATTCATAACATTGCATATTTAATGATACATATATGTATAGAACACAATGGAATAACATCCTGACAAAAAAAAGACGACACCAATGTTGGTTTGATTAAATCATGTTTATACAAGCTTTTATTTTGTTTTAGTTACCATTTAAAAATAATTATCCCAAATTTGCAAATTCAAAATTAAATATCAATATGAACATACCTGTACATGTACTAGCTAAAGCATACTTCCTTATAAAATAATAAATGTAACTTTTCGGTCCAATTACGTCCAAAAAGAATCCGCCCAATGAAAATATAATAGCCATAAAACATAACAATATAATAATACGCATCATGTTAACGATAGTACTGTTCACACATTTGTATTCTAAAACAAAACTAATTAATCACATCATGAAGCAATTGTAAACATTTTCTTACGTTCAGATTCCATATTATTATTCGAGTATCCAAACCAAAAAAACTGTCCCAATGTTAGATAAGGCGTGCATTCTCCACCAATTATCGTAAACCATTCCAATTCAACAAGAGACATACTTATTAATGTTATTGTAATCATGTGAAATGCAGCTGATATTAGATTCCTTTCCTGACTTTTTGGATGTATCCATAATAGCAGATGGTTTAAAATATTATTGTTTATTCTTGAAGCCATGATTTAGCTGAAATATAATAAATTTATGATAACAAGATTGTGGGATATATATTTCAATGTTATTTAAACAATACATGACTAATTGTTATGGTTTGTGGTAGAATGATTGATGTTGATAATGTTTTTATCTTACCTTATTTTTATTATATAGTACAGAGGAATTAACACATTGTTAAATATATATAGCATATAATGGAAGATATATTTAGGTTATTTACTAACTAATTAATTATCAATGTCAATAAAAGATTTGCGAGAAACATGACATTGGTTTGACAGATGATTGTAAATTCAATCAATTTATGTGTATTCTTGGTTGCCTACGTTAATACTCCATAAGAGAATATTAAAAATAATGTACAGGGTGATCGTAAATATAAAAAAATTAAAGAACTGATTTATTTTTGAGATAAAACTTTGATTGATACGTTCAACACCAGGTAACTTTTATTTTTTGACACATAACAATTTAATCGCAAAAATAGCAACTGTTGACAAACCGTTTCTGGTTTGTTTGTACTACTAAAAATATAAGAACAACAGTTTGTAGATCAAGGTTGGGTTTTTCGTGTTCACCCCAAGTCATCAAAGGCAAACGTTAGTGTTATCACAGTGTTAGAGGAAATATTATTAATTATAATCTGTACTTATACCTTGTTTGAGTGTCAAACTGTCATGTTTTATTTTCTTTTTCTAGGCATCTTTGTTTTGGGCTATTTTCTTATGTTTTCAATTTTGTTTTTGTATTCTTACTTTATTTTTTTTCTGCACTTTTACATTGTGTATTTTCTTTGTTATTTTGCATTTTTCCTAGCCATCCTAGTTGTTTTTTTTTTCTATGGCTATTTTTGTTGATTTTAGTTAGTTAGTTATTTTAGATTTTTAGCATATTAGCCTAAAAAAACTATAAAAACATTAAAAACTATAAAAAGTGTAAAATAATATGCTGTATAATAGCATATTAAAAAATAAAAATAAAAATAAATAAATAAATAAACAACAAAAATAAAATAAACTTTTACAAATTATTAAAAACAATAGCATAAAATGACTAGATAATTCCAACAGGGTCTAAGGTTTAAAAAATCTTAAACACTGCTGAATTTTACAATACACAAACATTAATCACAATAAATAAATAATTATATCCATATATTCAGTCTGCTCCGTCATACAAATTTGAGCAAAGACAACTGGGTGATAATTCAGACGCAACTCTTTGTTCTAAAAACTGCAGACAACCCAATAAGATATGACAAACAGTTACAGATGTCACAGACGTGGGGCAACTCAAATGCCAACAAATGTCTGTAAGTATTAACAGTGACCGATGCAAAGTCGCGTGAGGATAAGGTCTTTTCTAAGTATTTGGCCTGCACTTTTTGTACAATGCAACATGTCATTTAAATCACTCCGTTTTCTAACTAGACAACAGCTTTTGATATAGAAAATTACAAATATTTTGTATACAAGCTTTAACTGTAACATATTCAGCGCTAATTATTGCCAACTTAGCAAGCGCAACAGCTTTTTTATTACCACTGATATTTACGTGACTGGGGATCCCGACAAAAAAAAGTAACATTTATCTAAAAAACCTAAAGCAACGAATCTGTACATATAGTATAATTTATACCTGCGCTTAGTTGGATGTAGAAAAGAACCTGGTAGATAGCATACAATTCTGCAGTAAAACACTGCTAACACTTAGCAAGCCAAATGTAAACTACAGTTTATCTACCAGAAAAGCACAATCCACACTATCGCTACGTTTGAAGCCATACCTAAATATTTGCAAATTCAGTGTGATACTCAACTGGTAAAGTCGATGCTTTGTTTATTCTTTATAATGAAGTATTTAACCGCAAACGTTAAGAAAGATTGCAACAGTAAGACAGTTGATATACATCAAGAAGTTGGAAATTCAGTTCCTAAAGTATATTGCATTGTTTTACAGCAACCGGTTTTTGCGTTCGTACACGCACACGTATAATTGCTAAAGACGTACTGAATCTAATGCTAATATGAGATAATAGTAGGGAACGGAACCAAGCATTACAGAATTTTTGGGTTTGTGTTAATGGCGCCGGTGCCGGACCTAGTAGTAGGAGCGGCTCCGGTGGTTCAAAAAAAATGTGAGTGCCCTTTGGTGACGGCAAAGTGTTCATCTGTCGGTTTTAACAAAGGAGAAACTATTTGATTAATTGATTATTGTGCAGTGACGCTTGGGAAAACGTCTGGAGTGCTAGGTCACGTTTTATTCTACTTGTAGTATCGGCTTGGGTGTGTTATGGCTGGGAGCGGTTGGATTCTTCCAGCTGCAATCTTCAAACCTTAAAAGTCAGTCATGAGGTTAGCCGGATTAGTTGCGGAAGTCAAAACGACCGTAGGTTTTATCTTAACGGTAGTGGTCTAGTCTGTTGATGTGATTAGTCTTGGAGTCGGATTCAAAATGAGTGATTTTGAATTTATTACCGTCTTCCTCTAACGACAACTTGCGGTAAGAGTAATGATCCGAAAAAGATGCAGTGGTTGCACTAACTTTGGTCAATAGCTTTTTACTCTAAAACAAATGTATATTTGTGTGTTTGTTGGATGGTGTAAGTATTTGCCGGTTTTTGACCTATTTTCTTAAGATATTTTCTAGATGTGGAGTAGCCTTGGGGCATGATGGTGTGGTTACCCGGCACTAAATGCAAATACGCCGGAAAAGTTTTTGTATAGTTCCCAGAGTTTAAAAAATCCCAGATGCAACCAAAGGTTGCGTGGTTAAACGGCGTTGAAACGACACTACATCCGCTCATGTGGCCGTCTTGAAAGGAGTCAACAAGGGCGGTTGGTGCAAAGTTCTTGCGCTAGTCTTGCTATGTAGCTATGATTGGTTGGTCATCGTGTAGATAGATAGTTGTCTTGTCAACTATTTTGCTTCTGGTGTCGTTATCATAGACCTATTTGTGGTCTAAGGTATTGCGAAGATTGTCATAAAATAGTCATCGTTAATTTTTTTTTGTTGTGCCGGTTTCACTATCACGTTCACTATCACTATTAAAAAAAAAAAAACTTTTGTAGGTTTGCTTCCGTAAGGACTCAAAATCAACTAACAGTTTACTAATAAAAATAGACTTTATATATGTTTTTGTGGGCATTTATTACCTCTTCTTCCATGCTTGATGATGACTAGAATACTTCTCATTTGGTATCAATTCCAACTTTTTTGAAGGTGGTGCGGGCCGGATTGTTCAGATGAAGTTTAGTAGAGGGTCTCTATAGATGGTTTTTTGCCCAGTAACAGACGTGGCCGACAGCAGTGATAATCTGTTTGAGGTTTAGTCATTTCTTTGTAAAATCTTTAGTTCTAGTGCGCAACATAACCTGCCTGCCTTGAATATTGTTTTTCTTAGTACGTGGCTTGGCGATGTCATGCCTCTTGCAACCGTTGGTTTTTGTTGAGTAGTTGCTTGGTTGGGGCGTTCTAGCTTCTAGGCTTAGTCAGATTGTGATTTAGCAGTAGTTTACTTAATGTCCATCTGGTGGCGGCATTTGTCTTAGAGTTGTTGTGATAGACCGCAAGAGTTAACAGTTAATTTGTCTGTTTTTTTGTATGTTATTTCAACAATGTTTGTATGGATTTTTTTAATTGGCATGACGCTGCTTAACCGGGTTTGTCTGGGGATGATAAATGGCGGTAGTATGCTGTTTAATCTTCTACCTTTTTTTGGTATTCTTAAAAATTTGACTTTGAATAAGTGAGTTATTGTCGGGCAGAAAGATGTTTGGATATCTCTATCTGTGTATCAGTTGGCTTTCTAGTGCTTGGATAGTTTTAATAATAATAATAATAATAATAATAATAATAATTTATTTAGTGCTTACATATACAATAATTTACACAAGTCATACAAAGTTGGATATATAAAGATAAAAAGATATTACATTAAATCCTCTAAATTGTTATTTACAAATTCATCCCAACTATAAAAGGCTTTTTGAGACAAAAACGTTTTTATAGTAGTTTTAAATAACTTTTGTGGCAGTTCTTTCGCTTGTCTGGGTAGTAAGTTATAAAACTTACTACCATAATAGTTTGTGCTATTTCTAGAGCTATTTAGACGAAGTGCACATGTTCTTAAATCACTCCGGCGGCGAGTGTTGTGGTTATGATTATCTTTGTTTAAACTATAACTATTTTTATTTTTATGAACATGCATTAAACATTCTAAAATATACAAACATGGCACAGTTAAAATTTGGTGTTTCACAAAGCTTAGCCTACAATCATCTCGATATTTTATTCCCGAGATAATCCGTACAGCACGTCGCTGCAATGCAAATATGCGATGTCTAGATGTTGAGTGGCCCCAAATTATTAAGCCATATTGTATGCAGGATTGACAAAGTGCAAAATATACAGATTTTAATGCCGGTTCAGCTATGATATTTGCAAGGTTACGAAGCAAATATATATTTTTGTTTAGATATTGCGCAACTTGATCTCCGTGAGTTTGCCATTGCAATCTGCGATCTAGATGTATCCCTAAAAACTTAATTTCCATAGTATCATCTCCAGCATCGGTTGGTTTGTTGGTAAATATAGCTGCAATAGTTTTGGTTTTGTTCAAACACAGTTGATTACAGGTAAACCATTCTGTAGATCTTAGTAGTGTCTCTTCATTTTTCTCTAATATTTGAGAATGAGATATACCTTTATTTAGTATTGTTGTGTCGTCAGCGTATAACACCAATTTATCAGCTTTTACATAATTAGGATAGTCATTAATATATATTAGAAACAATAATGGCCCTAATATAGATCCTTGGGGTACCCCAACATCAACATTAAGTAGCTGTGACATATCCCCATTCACTTTAACACATTGTTTTCTACTCGTTAGATAATGCATTATGAGCCTACAACTTTTTGGGTGAATATTGTATGTGTACAACTTTCTTAATAGCAAACTATGTGACACACAGTCAAAGGCTTTACTTAGGTCAAGGAATGATCCCATAGCGTAGCATCCCTTTTCAAAACAGTCTATAATTTCTTCCACTAGGTCAATCATAGCTGTTGTGGTTGATCTTGCGTGACGAAAGCCGTATTGACATTTTGAAAATAAATTGTTATTTTCAAAAAAATTTGTTAGTTGTTTTGTTAAGATTTTTTCATACACTTTTGAAAATACTGGTAAAAGCGATATTGGGCGATAGTTATCTGGTAAGTTTCTCTTTCCTTTTTTGTAAATAGGGACTACAACTGCTATTTTCATTTGAGATGGGAAAATAGCTGCTTTTATGCAATCGTTTATTATATTTGTAAGCGGCTCAATAATTATGTTTTTGATACATTTTATTATATTTGATGATATTCCATAGTAGTCACGGCTATTGCTATTTTTTAAGTTATCGATAGCATCCCTAACGTCTATGAACGAAACTTGGTTAAATTTAAAAAATGATTGGGTATTTGTTAAAAGTACATCACCCATAAAATTAATTGGATCATTACTTGGCAATGGTAAAGACGTCACAATATTTTCAGCAACAGACACAAAAAACATGTTAAAATCGGTAGACTGTCGCTGCGGGCAGTGGCACAGCTTCAATAAATTTATAACTGTTAAAACCACTTTATTTTTAGATTGGGTACTGCTGATATTATAATCTATTGCCACTTGTAACAAAGGTTGTCGAGGGTGCAGGAAAACTTTTACATATGCTTGGTGTTGTGGTAGTGTTTGAAGACTTTGTGTCTAGCTTTTGGTAGCATATAGAGCAGTTCCCAGCCAGCAAAGATGCGGAGCAGTGGTAATAGCCGGTTATCGGTTTTAATAGCTAAGTTAACTATTTTTTCTCTCTGGCTTTTAAATAGTACATCGGGTAAGATGTTTGAGCTTCCTGGGGTATTGGAGGTATATTCTACTGTAACGGGATCATAACTTAGTGTGAGCGCGCGTCAGGCAGCGGCAAATATAAGCCTTTACACCTACTTTAACTCCCGGTCAATAGTACAAGCATAAGATGGCTGTATAAGTTTTATCTTGTCAGAGATTACTTGCAATGTCGGTGTTGTAGTAGTACTTTGTGTCTAGCTTTTGGTAGCATAAAGAGCTGTTTCTAGCTAGCAAAGATGCGGAGCAATTCATTTTTTTTTAGCAGTACCCCACATCTGTGACACGACGTTAATCTGAGTTTTGTAATTGTTTTTTGTGTCTGAGTCTGAGGATTTATAACGTTGTAATATTTTTGAGTAAGTTTGTTTAAAGTGTTCTTTTATGTGACGGATGGGAGCTAGCAAGTTGTCTGAGAACGCTGTTTTTTTTTTTTTTTTTTTTTTTTGGTGAGGGGGAATGTCCTACGTCACACCGTCTACTTGGTTCTACGCAGACGGTAGTGTGGGGCTTTTACCCACTAAACCCCCTCGCTCTTCTGCCTCTCTTGCATTTCTCACGGTCCACCGTGTATGGACGATATATCAACGGGAAAAAGCTGGCTCTTGGTTAAACTCATGTGTTCGTTATTGTCTCAGATCTTTTTAAATGTTTTCTTTCTTCTACCTTTTTTCTTTGCATGATAGTGATGATCATACCTTGCAGAATTTTCCACTTTTCCCTTGATTCGATCATTTTTGATACAAATATATCCGGGTTTATCTGGCTACCAAGTTTTCTACATGCACTCTTTCTTGTTTCTAACCATCTTTTACAAGCAAATATAACATGTTCTGGGCTGTCAGTTTCACCGCAGTAGAAACACGTATATGTTTCGGTAATGTTCATTCGTATCGTGTATGTTCCAAAAGATCCGTGTCCCGTCAGCACTTGCGTTAGCCAGAAATCGAGGTTTCTGTGTTTGCATTTCACCCATTTTTTCAAACTTGGTATAAACCTCTTGGTCCATTGTGCCTTCTCAGTGTTTTGAAACCACCTTTCTTGGTTTTAAGCACATTGTACCAAATTGGTGCCCCATACAAAATTATGCTTTGTACAGTTGAGCAAAGGACTTCCCTTTTTTTGCTACTTGGTCCTTCTGTATTTGGCAGCAATCTTGTCAGTACTGCGAGTCTCGTTTCTGCCTTTTTAATAGTCTCTCTGATGTGGGTATCGAAGTTACCACGGCTATTAAGGTATACTCCGAGGTGTCTCACCGATTTTGTAGGTTTTACCACTGTATCGCCCAATTTAAATGACAACTCTTCTTTTCCCTTTTTTCCCCGCATTACTAATGCTTTCGTTTTTTCGGTTGCCAAAGCCAGTTGGTTGATGATCATCCAACGGTTTAATCTGTATAGGCACTCATCTGTACAGGTTACCAAATCTTCTTTATCATCTGCTGTCACAAGCAATGCTAGGTCATCGGCAAATGCAATTGTGGTAGCATTTCCCAATAGTGGCACTCTCAAGACGCCGTCGTACGCAACATTCCACAAAGAAGGTCCAAGGACCGATCCTTGCGGGACACCAGCGTCTATATCCGTTTCCTCTCCATTATATGTGACCTGTCTGTTTTTTAGATACGTGCATATTACATTTATCAAGTATGGTGATACATTTCTGCGCTTTAGTTTCTCTATTATTAGGCTATGTCTTAAGATGTTGAATGCATTTCTTACATCCAGTAGTACCAATACACACCAGTCTGTGTTATTCCTGCTCGCAGTCTCATGGATCTTCTCTAATGCTTGTATAGTCGACCTGCCTCTCCTAAACCCATACTGATTTTCGTGTAGTCCCTCTCCGGTCTCGATTTCCACCATCAATCTCTTTTTTAGTAATGTTTCGTAAAGGTTGCTTAGCGAGTTCAGTAGACATATGGGTCTAAACGATAGATTCTCTATGTATCTGTTTTCTTTTGGCAATAGAACTAGCTTTGCAACTTTCCACTCCTTTGGGAATTTCTGCTCTAGGATAAGTTTGTTTAGCACATCTAAAATCCATTTTGGCCACTGTTTTACCACCTTTTTAATGACCTCTACTGGTACTCTGTCTAAGCCAGGAGCTTTCCCGTTCTTCATTTTACCTGTGGCTTCAAGTAGCTCTTTGATGGTAAAAAGTGGTGCTTGTTTTTCACAGGCTTCATCTGTCCAACTATCATCCTCTCTTGGAAATAGTTTCATTACAGCTTGCTTCTTTATATCTAGGTCTAGTTTGCACGGTAATTTATATTTCAAACTATTCATGACTATTTTGAAGCCACTGCCCCAAATGTCGTTTTCTAGCTCGTTGCATAAATTCTTCCATAATGTTCGTTTGGAGATCCGAATCAGTTTTCTGAGTTCTTTTCTAGTCTCCTTGAGCTGGCTCCTGGTTTCTTCTATTTTGTTTACATCAGGTATTTTTTTGTCTATTAGTCTTGAGAAGCTTCTTCTAATCTGGTTGCATTCTTCACGTTTTTTTGCAATATCGTAGTTCCACCAGTAGGGTACTGCGTTTATCAAAGTATTTGCACTGTTGTACTATCTTTGAATGCTTTTTCTATTATTTTATAGGGTTTTTTTCCCTTTTTACAGCTAATTCTAAACTCCATGGATGCCTTAAACGTATTCCAATCTATGGGTTTCATTATATGCCTCCTGTTTTTCCGTGAGCTTTCTGAGAACGCTGGTTGTTTGTCGTTGTTCTTGGGTGGTAGTAGCTAGCCATTGGTTTTAATAACTAAATCCACTATTCTTTCTCTCGGGAATGTTTGAGCTTCCTGGAGTATATTCTACTGTGAACGTAAATTCTTGCTGGGTTAATGACTACCGAGTTAATTTGAATTTGGCATCTATAAAATTATTTAGTCAGACGAAGGCCTTGTTGTTAGTTCTTAATTTGAAAGATTTATTTTCTAGATAGGTTTTTATAGCCTACGCCATTACAATACATTTTAGTTTTTTAAATAAAACTTTTTCTGATGCTTGGTGAGTTTTTTACTGACACACGACACAACATGTTTTTGTTTGTCTTTTTTTAATATACAACAGCTTTAAGACATTACATGCGTCTGTTTGGAGAAGAACGATGTTCCTGGTTAAGATCTGGCTAGATAGAAAGATTGGGCCAGTGCGGCTTTTACTGCTTTGAGCACTTGTTCTTTAGCATTTGTTCACACAAACAGTTTGCTTCTTGCAGTTTTATGAGAGGTTGTTTTTTTTCTAAAACCAGGTACAGAATCTTATAAAGCAACGGAGTTGCGTCTTGTTATTTGACGTTAGGTAATCTTATTGCCGCCATGTGGTTATTTTTGGCACTAGCTTGGTGTCCTAAATATTCGACGCTGTCCAAATTTTGTATCGTCAACGGCATTTTTTGAGATGTTCACTTATTTTTAAATACCTTGTATATTTTGAAAACGATTAAACAAGTACATAATAGCTGCGTTCAGAACAACTCATCAGTTGCAATTATGAAGTCATCAATTGAGCCCGCCGGAACGGTATATTTTTGACTATTGCTAACTTTTATGATCTACATAAACGTAAAGCTGAATGAAGCTTGAATTTAAATAAATAATAAAATTAGTTTATGAAACCGCTACTTAAGGAGATATAATATTTGTAATATGTAATATCATCCTACTTTGTAATGTTTTTAGGTTTAATTATTTTTATCATTTTTTTATATTTTTTAATTTTTTCACCCAAGTGTTGTACGTTGTAATCCCATAAACTTATAAATTACCTATATTGTGTTCTTTCTTGAGTTTTTTAATAATATGTAAATTTATATGCGCCGATTAACTGCTGAGTGAATTTGTACGCAAGCAAGCAAACCTAAATGTATGATGAGTAAAATGACAAACGCTGCCAGTAAACGATGACAACCGCGTTCAGTTTGCATGATGAGTCGTTCTGAAAGCAGCCAATGTTTTACTACGAAACATGACATGGTAACTGAAATCATCAACATCTGTGCACTAATACAAAACTACAATTTATTTATTAAAAAAAAAATAAACTTTAATATGCCTCAGGTTTCCATTTCAATTTAACTTAATAAGTTATTAAAAACGCAATTATTTTGTCAAAATTGTAACACCCTGTATATTAAAAACATTCACGTTTGTATAACAAAACACACTGTATCAAAATGTTTAATAATTTGAAGTTTAAGTTGGCAGTGTATTATTGACAAATTCAAACACTTCAGTGCGAACTTATTAGACAAGTTAATTTCAAAGTGAATCAAAATTATTCTTGTTTTAACCATCTACATACTCGATATTAATTTACATTGCAAATGCAAAGTTTGTATTGATTTGTATGATCCGTGGAAAAGTACAAACTTTATCATTTATATATTGTATAATAAAAATCTTTATTGAATATTAATAAACAGCTATTTTAACTTGCTATGTATATATATATATATATAAATATACGCAATTATATTTTTTTTGTATGTAGAATAAGTTGGTAAAATTTATATGCACGATGCTAGTTTGGTTGCCTACCTTATTTTACTGTTTATTTAATATTTTATTTTGAAACTATTGTATCATGGCAATAATCATGATAGTTCATAAAATATTTGATTTGATTTTTATTGTTAATCGAATTTACAAAAAAAATATATATAGGATGACTTACGCAATCTAAGACAAAACTATAAGAATATTATAATTCTCAGTATTGTCGATTGGGTTTTTATACACCTTAGAAGTGTTTTAACTGGCTACTTGTGTAATGTTTGGATATTTTATACAATTATAATTAACAAATATGATTTCATAATTTGTTATTTAGTTATATAAAGTATTATTATTTTAATTAATATTTAATTAAATGTATATTCAAAATTCTCCGAACTTCATCAACTTTATTTTATTAAAAATTAAATTAATAATATTTAATTAAAACATAAATATTACATATCCATTGTGTATATTAATATAAACAACAAGTTGCAATAAATGTATTTTTATTTGATAGTTATTGATTACTTACTTCTGAGAGGTAGTTGAAAAACTAATTTGTATTGTTTTGAAAAGATACTGGCGAGAATGCCCGAGGTTTACAATATAGGCAACCAAATATACACTTATTTGACCATTACCGTAGGCGTAACACAAATGTTTTTGTGGTAATTAATGTAATTATAAACAACTAAAACAAATACTATGTACATAATATACAATGATGAATTAGTTTAAAACTTTGTTAAAAAAAACAACAATTTTAATACATTTAATATACAAATAAATAAATAAACTTAAATAAAATATTTCTATAATTTAATTGACCAAACCATTATAAAAAGTAGCAATTGTTTATTTTTATTTATTTAATTATTAATGAAAATATTAATTCTCAGTATTTAACATAATAATAATAATAATAGGTAAATGTAGAAGAGTGTAAATTGAACGATTAAATTACATAAACAATACAATATACACAAGAACAGAATTCTTTTATAGTAAAGATTTATTATTGCAGATAATACTTAATAAATATGGCACAAGTTGTACTCTCTTTAGTCGTGCCTGATTCAATAATTTTTTTCCCAATACAAAATTCTTAATAAAATATTTGTAAAACACAAATTATTGAATGGTTTAAAAGAAAGAACTGCATCCATAGAAGAAATCATCAAGAACAGTTTCACGACTCTTTTAATATCTTTAACCGTTATTACTGGTGCAAACCTGCCAATTCTTTTTTCCAGAGATTGTGAGAAGAAATTTAAATCCGTACATGTTTACATATGTTTCTTTCTCTGTAGGTGATCCACTTTCGTAGACTTTTAGTATTACTGAGCTGTGATCGGAGCTAAGGCTATTAATGACGTTTATACTATATTGAAAGTTGACGTTTTTCAGTTTTGCTACATCTAGAACGTCCCTTTAGTGACCGGAATTGCTGTAGTGGGTAAGTTTGTCCGGACCCACAACTTGTAATATTTTTTGCTCAAGATAGTCAAACATTTGACCTTTGATAAGTTTTTAAGTTATTCCACGCAGTGTGCTTGGAGTTGAAGTTCCCCGCAAATATTATGGGGTAGGGATTATTGCAAATTTGGAAAGTTTCACGGATTTTTTTGCAAAGGTATTTTAGATTTTTAGCGCTTAATTAGGGTTGTAAAGCTAGTCAGACACCAGCATAATGTTGAGGTCTTGTTCGATGAAAAATGCTTCTACTTTACTTAATGCATATGTAATGCTGTTATCATTCTAGAAACATATGCGGCATAATATAGGGTTTTCCAATAAAAAGTTTCATTTTGAATAGCAGGGTATTTGGGCAGTTGTCAATTTTGAAGATATTATTTTTTGACATTTGACAAGTAAATACTACGCCATTATTAAAAATAAAACGATACACGCTTCAACAACGCATTGAAATTATTAAGATTCACTTCAAAACTGGTAAAAAAGTTTCAGTTACAGTTCGCAAAACTAATGCACTTTTTGGTCGTCGTAAAGCACCTTCTCGGCCGCCAGTAGTAAACCTGGTGGAAAAATTTGAGCTATTGGGACAAGTTTGTGATGTGAAAAATCGATACAGTGTGCATCGCTCAAGAACACATGAGAATATTGCTGATGTAGCCCGTGGTGTTGAAAAAAACCCAGGTTTGTCAATTTCTTGTCAATCTTTGGAATTAGACATTCCACAAAACAACATTACAGCGTGTCTTGCATAAAGACTTAAGTCTTAAGGCTTTTTGAGTTCAGTTAAGACAAAAACTCAAGCCGGTCGATCACCATAAACGTCGAATCTTTGCTGATTGGATCCTTCAAATGCATCAAAATGATCCGGAATTTTATCGAAATATCATCTTTAATGATGAGGCTCATTTTTACCTCGGAGGTTACTTTAAATAAAAATAAAAATGAAAATCCAAGAATGATTGTTAAAAAGTTTTTGCATCTTCAACGTGTCACTGTTTGGACCACACTTTTTTGAAAATGAAGCTTGTGCAACTGTTTCGGTGAATGGATGGCGCTACCGAGCTATGATTATTGTATTTTTATGGCCGGAATTGGAAGATATTGATGTGGACGACGTTTGTTTTCAGCAAGACGACGCTACGTGCCACACAAGCAACAAAACAATCGCAATTTTGCAAAAAAAGTTTCCTGGTCGTGTTCTTCTCAAAAAGGTGATTACAATTGGCCACCCAGATCTTGGAATTTAACATCCCACAATTGATTCAAGACCTTAAAGATGGAATTTGTGAAGTTATCGAGGACATACAACCACAAATGTGCAAATTAGTCATGGAAAATTTCATGAAAAGAATGCCGTACTGCAACCGTAACCGAGGCGGTCATTTGACTGACATCGTTTTTAAATGTTAATGGCATACCTTCCTCTTTACAATGAAATAAACATTTATTGATTTCTCTTAAAAAATACCCGTTTTTTAATATTAAAATGAAACTTCTTATGGTAAAACACTATACATTGGGTATTCATGTTAATTATTTAGTTAAGAAAAAATATATTTCCATAAGGTTTATTTAAAACTCATTTATTTCTTTCAAAATGGCGCCTATCTTTTTGTTTGAGATTACTTGGCTGTGTTGGACGAGTGACAGCATTGGCAAACGATTTATTTGCTGATGATGCTGCAGGTTTGCGGAGACTTGCATTTTGAACGGTAGTCTGAGAGACTGACAAAACTTGACCCGTCGGGCTGGGCTGCCGGTCTAAGTTTTTTGTTGTTTCTGGATGAGGGCCATAGCATAGAGTGCATCTGGCTAGAAGGTTTTTGGGGCAAGCTGCCGACTGGTAGGGCCCCGCGCAATGCCGGCAGATGAGTGTCGTGCGGCCGTGTTTCTGACACTTCTGGTTTATAAATGCCGCAACTGCGCTTTTTGCATTCAATTCTGTGAGAAACTCTAGAACGGTTGCATGCGTGTGGAAACCCGCCATGCGCAATTTTAGAAAGGCGGTTGTTTTTCTGTAGTTGGCGATGGTAGCCAAAAGTATACGTATGCTCTCGTGGATGTTACGTGCGGACAGAATAACGATATTTTTGTTTCTGAATGTTTTAGATAATTCCGGAAACAATTTTTTGTTGTCTAGAACAATTGCCGGAGGACGGTACTTAGAAGTGGAAGTGATTTTGGAAGAAAAGGAGTCACCATCTGCTTCTAAGCACCGTCGTGATTGACGTTTGAGGCAGCAGGCCTAAACCCTTATCTTGGTGAGGCTTTTTCTGGTGTTTCCCTTTTGACTTCGGGCGGCGCTTTTGAGGCAGAAAGCTTTAGCGCCTCTTACAGCTGTCAGTTTGCAGTTGCTGATAGCAGCTAAGAGGTGCTTGAAGGCTTTTTAGATAATTTCTGAGGTGGGCACTTACCCCGGGAATTTTTCTTCTTCCGGTTTCTTATATCATCTGGTACCCCTTATCGTCCATGATAGTTTCTTTGGTGGCATTGACAGTAGTGATTAGTCGCTGCAACTGGACTAGACTGGAATATGGTGTCCTCAGTAGACAGATGTGTTGAAAGTGACTTGTTTTTGGCCTTTTTATTTCCTCTTTTTTGTTGTCCGCTTGTCTAGGCAGGGCGGTGAGGAAGGCGGCAATTGCTGCAGTATGGTTTTTTCTTATCTTTTTCATTAGATTTCTTGAGGGAAGAGGAAGAGGCGGTCACCTGGACGTTGTTGTGGTAAGAAAGCGGCTAGGGTTTTGATAGTAGCAGTAAAGGTTTTAATAGTAGCTGCTTGTCCCGCGTTGGTGGCGGTTAGCTACGCTATGAATTTTTAAAACGCCGCAAATTTTTTTTCAAAGTTCTTTAACATTGTCTTTTTCTGGAGCTGCATCTTTAGTAGCTGGCCTTCTTGGGTCATGACCAAGGTTCTGTATTTTGAGTAAGTCCTTTTGAGAGAGAGCTCTCCCTGGATCGGTTCTTGCTCCGCTTCTGCCGGTTAAGTTCCAGTTGCTGGGTCGCGGCGTCTGGGGACACTTTATTAATTAGTATTAATACTTAGCGGCATCAATAACTATTAACACTGTGGGGTGCAATGATAATTGAAGTTATGTTGAGTTGTTGTTGCTGGCTAAATTGCTGGCGGCTCAGATTTGCTAGATGCTATCTCATCGGCTGCTTGCAGTTGAATGAAATAACATCTCTTTGTTAACTGTCACTCCTCTCAACAAATGGTTTTTTTTTAAATAAACTTTTGCGGTTATTTATAAACTCTTATTTTATAAACTCCTTTTTTATGCTCAACTGTGATTGGTTAAGGTGATAAACAATAAAAACCGTTTCCAAAAAAAGGGATTTGATTTTAAAAATAGCCAATCAGAACTCAATAGCAAACAAAAGCTAACCAAATTACAGTTCAAATAAATTTTTTTTGGACAGCGCAAGTATAAAAGCAACAATTTTTGATTAAAAGTCAAACCTAGGTTGAGAGAACCAGATAGAGGGCTAGTAGAAGAGTTTTCAAATAGCAGTCGTCAAGTCAATACCTCTGAGAATAACAAACTTTACCACTCAAAGAAAGTAAGCCCGCAGTCCGGATAATTGCAGTTTTCACTGCAACTAGTCAAGTTTTTGATTGAGCTTAATTACCAATCATATTAACTTTGCGCATTAAATACTCTAACCACACAAATTCAAAGTTTAACTTGCGTGAGAAAAACTGTATGTAAATAATTAAAGATGCATTAAAGAAAAAAATTTAAAAAAATCTGAAAGTGTAAATTTTTATGCAAAAAATCGAGAAGAACAAAGCTTTCATAAAAGCTATTTTTTGCAAAACTATTAGAAATCCCTCTTCTCCGCGCGGAAGTCAGATGTTACCCAACCGGACTGCAATGTCGACTCATACCATGAAGCTCCGCTTTATCTAACACAAGTCAAGTGCTTTCAGGGCCAAAACAACTTTTCTCCTAAAGAGCAACAAGCAAATTCTAGTTTGACTACTAGAGTCTTAGATGCTCTCTAGCGCTTATCCACAGAAGACGCTGGCACACGTCGTCTTTTTCCCATCATTGTTGGCAATTTTTAAGTCAATAAATAACATCATCATCATTGACTGCGCAATAAACGTGCTTGATGGCATCTGCATGCATCTTTTTTTGCATACGGACAAAATATATTATATTCCCGATTGCATCACGGTTGACGTAGTGCAATCTGAGCTTATCTATTTAATTCATAATCTACGACACGCATGGGAAGAGACGGAAAAACCTTCTCAATGCTGTAGTTCTAGCAGAACACGGCATTCCGGTGCAACGCACCTTATGCGTGCGTCACAGACGTCAAAGTTTATCAAAGTTTTGCGTGCACCTTTAAATAAGTCCCGGCATTTAACTATATGCGCTGAGTGCGGTGATTAGCTGTTGATCCGCTTGTCTCAAGCAAATGACGACAATTTTAAACTAGATAGAGAATCTTCTAAAGACTTATTGTTCTTAGAACGTGTTGGATTTACCCATCTGGGGTCCTTACCAACTAAACCCTACCCTATTTGGAAATTGCCTAAAAGTTTAAGATCTTAGCTTATAAACTTTCCTTTTTGAAATAGTTAACGGGATGATTAAAAATAAGACGCCTTATAGGCTGTGGTGTGAGTTTGTGAAATAAACCCACTTAGGTTTGTATTAAGTTGACCAGTTTTTTATTGAAGTGGCTTTTCTTGTCAGGCTTTGCCAGTTTGGCTAGATTGGTATTAGAATGAAGCGCAAAATTTGCCAAATATTTCTTGGCAAACGCGTCAAAATGTTGCCGTAGCGGTGTGATACCTAAGTCGTTGTGAATGTCTACATTTCTAACGTACTATGAAGCTCCTACAATCCAACAAAATGTAAAATTTTGAAAAGCGTCCAGACAAATTTGCCTTCCCCAGATTGGAAAACCAAACGTCATTTGCGGTCTAATGATAGACGTCTACATCCGGAGTTTGTTTTTAAGCGATAGCCTACTGTTCTGGCGAAGCATTAGAACTAGTAGGTTTTTTGCCAATTTGGCTTTGACTAGAACGGCTTGGACGTGCAATTTGTACGTTAGACATTTATTGAAGGTAATTCTCAAATACTTTGCAGAATTTGACTACGGAATTAAAACGTCTTCAATAAAGAACAGCTTTGTTCTTTTCACTTTGACTTGCCAATTGTTACACCATTCTCGTAGACCGTCGGTTACTTTTTGAAGCCTTATAGTGGCCACCATAGGCGACCTTGAGCTGTAGAGAAGAGCCGTATTGTAGCGTATTGTGCCAATTTAAACCCATGCTTTTAATTCGATGGCATGTCGGCAACGAAAAGGTTGAATAGCAAAAGCAATAGTCGACAGTCTAAATTTGGGACATAGAACAGTTTGAAGCTTTGAGATTTTGGTAAAACAAAATAGAAGAAAACACACAAATTAAAAGCCACAGAAAACAAAGGAAGGAAGAGCGAGAAGCTAAATAGAAGCAAAAAATTACGGAAAAGAGTAATAAAGAGGAAATAAACAAAAAAGGTCAAAACAACTATGCCTGCCAAACAATAGAAGATAAACAGAAAAACAACAAAAGAACATATGCTGAAACATTAGTACCAACAGAAATTGCAAAAATAAGGAGGAAAAGTAAAGAACTGCTCAAGGAAAATAAGTTGACGGAATTTAATAATCAATTTCCAAACGGAAAATACGCCATCTCGAGGTTGACAAAAAATGCAACTTTTGAAATAGTCAGAGTATATCTGGCAACTAGGGTACACGAAAAACTAATTTTAAGTAGAGATTCAAGACTCTCACTATAAGTTAAACTGGTAAATGTAGGACTACCAAAAGGAATGCACTTAATGAAACTGCACAAAATATTTATGAAAAAAAAAAAATACGACAAGAAAAAGTTAATGAAGATATAGAAAAACTAAGAAGATATCTAAGAACAATTCAAATATCTAAGCTGAATAACACAAGAATGGGAGAAAAAAGAGGAAAATGCCAGTGTAGGAAGTAGGGCAGAAAAATAGGGTATAAGGAGAGATGAGCCGGAGACAGCATGTGTTGCAGCAGCAGACTGACAAACTAATACTACATTAGAGACAATGACTAGGACAAATTAACAGCAGGACTTACGCATAGAAGAAAACCGAAAAGTATTGCCATGCGTTATTCTCAAGTGCCACTTGTTAATGCCTACACCTTACTACATCCTTAAAAAACAAAATTAAAAAATACCGGACATAGACTTATTTCACAAGTTTTCTACAAAATTCTATGCAACGCCTATTGGGCGGCGCATATGTGCAATATGTTATTTATGGCTTTGCACCTTAGCCGTAGGAAAAATAGGGTCAGCGCACACTTAGAAAACTATTCCACTGGGTCCTACACAAAATACAAATACATCGGAATTTCACTCTACCCCCGTTGTCGGAAGGGTCCATCAATCTTTGTTAACGCATAATAACTCCGTACCTTTTGTTCTGCCGTCAACAAAAGCAAGCAATTAATTATTGTAACAATATCTTGCTCAATAAACATGAAACAAATCTTAGGTTTGTTGCAATACTGTTATGCTAGAAAAGATCTTTTTAAAAAAAGATTTAAATCTCTCAAAATTTTGTCTAACTATTATGGAAGATTTTTTTTTTTACGTTTTAAACAATTTTACAAATAACGTAACGTACAACGCTAAACCTCTTATCTACCACATCGAGCATTTACGTCGTTTATTAATTAATTAATCATTAATTTTACTTTTAGACTGAGAAATGGTCAAAGACATCCAGAGGACACAAAGAACTAATTTCAAACGGAGATTCTAGAATCTAAAAGTAAAACTGGCAAATCTAGGAATACTAAAGGGGATACATTCAATAAAACTACACAAAATATTTGTAAAGAAAAAAGAATACGACAAGCAAGAAGTCAATGGAGATATAGAAAAACTAAGAAGATACTTAGGAACAAAGCAAATATCTAGGATGAATTAAGCTAGAATGGAAGAAAGGAGAAATGATGTTAGTGTAGGAAGTAGGTCAAAAAAACGAGAGTATAGGGAGAGATGGTCCGGCGACGATCACTTGTTGAGCCTCACTACATCTTAAAAAAAATCAATACATAATAAAATACCATAATACTTTATAATTTCAAATACAAATGTTATAATTATAAATGTTAATTTTGTATTATAAAAATATATTTGATACTAGTTTAAAATCAATTATTTATTTAATAAAAATGTATGTCAGCATCTAATTTAAAGATATTGGAGGAGGATATAAGGATAATCCTAATGCTAAACCTCATTTTATATTTATGTATGTAAAGTTATTTTTTGTTTAACTTTCTAATAATCAATAGTCATATTAAATATGTTATATAAAATTATTGTTTGTTTTAAAAATTAAAAACTATTTCAGGCATATTAAAAGCTGATGTTTATAAAGTAAAGCCAATTAAAATGTTATTCAACGTATTAATTTTATTAGTATTGTTTGATAATTTTAATCATTGCTAGTAAACTTGTTGATTTTTTTGGTTGTAAAAAACGTGTTTCAGTTTGTAATACAATAATTTGTGATCATTATTGCTTGACCCAGAGTCTTTGCAATATTTTTAATTACTGTAAACTTTAATTTCTGCAATAAGTAAAACTGCAACTTTAATCCATAAAAATCTGAAAGCATACTTAATTTTATAAGAAGCCCATTATTTTTAAAAGGGATTTTGCAAAGTGCAATTTAAATGGAACAAAAGTATTTGAAAGAAAAGAAATTCGAACATGTAAGTTTCCTTCAAAAACTTTTTAAAGCAAGTAACAATGAAACTTAAAGAAAAAATTGTTCCATTATATTCCATTTGATACTGTTTTACCTGTAGACAATAATAAATATAACAGCGAAATCTGATAATCCTTATTAGAGCGACTGAGAAATAAAACTTACGTTGAAGCAATCGATTAAAAAAAAGCTTCAGATTTAAGTCAATGTAATATTAATGTTCCTGGATTTAAGAAAGTGCAGTATATATTTGAAAGTTTTAAATAATGGAAAGCTGAAACTGATTAATGTAAAGGTTCAAATACGTACTTATTCTTGCAATGGCGACCTGAAATTAATCACAACTTTACTTTTTTTGTTTACTTCAAACAATTGTCGTTCTTTAAGCGTCTGCTTTAATTTTGCTTAATATTATTTATAGCAGGCTATATTAGAATTTATTGAGGCAAATTTACTCGCATTTCGAAATTAAATACTAATTTACAAGATAATTTGTAAACGACGCGGCGTCTTTTGTTACAAGAACAGTAAACATTTATAAATATTTAAATATGTTTGTTTCTGTAAACAGATATAGCTGTTGCTTTACACATATAAATTGTTTACTTGTTTGTAATTTATTTGATAAATTCCTTTGTTGTTTATTTTTGCGTTATAATAAACGGAATATATTCCTGAAGAACTGAAAAAATAAAAAAAGCTTTCTTAGTTTACCAGAGCAATTTTAAAATAAAAAGGAACGTTTAAAAACGGTATTCATGTGGTCATTGATTTTCTCATCACGTGCGTGTAGTAATAATTAAGTAATTATAAATTAAATGTATTTATTTTTTAATCAAAGTAAAATGAGATGAGAAATTAAACATATTATTTAAGGTAAGGCTGAGTCGTTTTCTTTAACTTTATTGCAACTATTAATCTTTTAAAAACTTAACTAATGCCACAAACAATTTTTTAATGATTACATCTAGAGTAGATCGATTAATACTAAACATCTGATTCTTTAAATTATATTATTAAATTTTTCATTGTCAAAATTTTTAGAACAAAATAACTTTATCATAGATACTTAATATGGATTTTGATCAAAACTTCTTCTGACTTATGTTAGTCTAGTAGTAGTTCTAGACATTTCCAAAGCGTTTGAAAAGATATGACATTCTTATCTAGTCAACAAGCTTCATTGTGTAAGTCTTAATAAAAAAACTGTAAATCTCATCAACAGTTTTTTTGACAATAGAAACCTTATAATTAGAATTGATGGTTTTAACTCTGACCCCAAATACATAACTGCTGGTGGTTCTGATCTGCTCTTATCCCAACTTTATTTTTGATTTACATTAACGAACTTCTTCAAATAACTAAAAATCCTTTTATCTCTTTGCAGATGATAGCATCTTTTATGCTTTATACTTTCCAAAGACCATATCAACAAATATGGCGGTGCGTCTTGAAATTTCTAGGTTAGAACAAATTAATGTAGTACAAAATCTACAATTGCTTTATGTTCAGCATAATAGATTGTAAAACTTAAGTAATAAGTTTGATTTGGTAGTTGTCCGTAAAGTTTTTCCAGTATTCTGTATACCTCGTCAAAGATGTTAATCGTGGCTCTATATTGGTTGTATAGTGTAACAAGACAAAGTTGAAACCATTGGCCTTGCTGAATGTGTTAGAACTTTTGTGCAATGACACAGTAGATGTTTCTCCGCCATGTTGGAGATTCTTTGAACAGAATTTCTGTTATATAAATTGTCTTCTTGCTTAGTTAGGACTTATGATTTGTTACCAGCAAACATACTATAAAATAAGTAAACGGGTTGGTGGCTGTGGAGGGGTTGTGAGAAAACCTTCTGTATTGTAGTGAATATCGGTTTGATGCGGGTAGATAAAGTAATTCCACCTAGTGCATGTGGAGGCATTGCAAATATAGGAAGATGTACCATAATACCCATAAACATGGGTGTAGAGCAAAACAAACTGCTACAGTCAAGATAGACAAAAAAAAAACAGTGGAACAGATTATAGAAGAAAGAAGAATAACTATAGAACTCATAAGAGCAGCATAAAGAAAGTAACAGCAAACAACGAAAAGAAAATGTTACAAATGTTGGATGAAAAGATATGTAGCGGCGGAATACAAAAAGGGAAGATAGGGCATTGCTACGCATAAAATGCGGAAAGTAAGAACTGCTGAAAATAGGGAACAACAACCTCGATAACTATGTCCAGTTACCACACGGAGCAGATAAATTAACAAATCATATAAGTTTATATAAACAAATATAGCTAGGTGAAGAAAGACTCACGATATATTGGTAGCACCAGAGAAAGAGAAAATAGACCTAGTAATAGTAAGTAAACCAAATAAAAACAAACTTAGTGGTAAGTGAATAAAAGACAAAGAAGAGGATGTGATTAATTCAGTTAGAAAATAAAAAAAAATAAAGAGGGCACAAGAGAAGATTGATGAAACGAATAAAAGTTAAACAGAAAGAAGATAAAAAACCATAAAAATTAAATAACTGATAGAAAACAAAAACTTAGAGAAAATATGCAAAAAACACTAAAACTGAGAAATGCGGCAGAATAAGCAATTTTCCGATACACAAATAGTGAATAAAGAACTATACTGGTAAAAAAAAGTCAAAACTATATTATAAACTAATTAATCATCATTTTAATTATTTATTTACTCTAATCCAATAAATCTCAATTTAATTAACCAATAATACCAAAGATAAAAACATAATTTCTAATTTGTTTTAATGACACAAAAAAAATGTATTACTTTTTGAGGAAAATAACCCTTAGATTTTTTTCCGAAATGTGAACAAAAATTTAATTCAATCAAATCAAGAAAAGAAAAAAAAACTCTTTGCTTACTCATTTTCTAGGAAGAGTCCAAAGAGCCGTTACCAAGGGCGACGACGATATTAAAACGCGTTCAGCATATCTGGTGAAGGAAGCATAGATAAATTAGATGCTAAATTACTTGCAGATGTTTCAACTTTAGACCTAAGCTTATTGTCTCTACATCTACCCAAAAAGACACAACCATTGCCTGACGCGCAAGCTACTACTTCAATTGCAAATTCCACCCTCAGATTTTTTAATTCAGCAAGATCAGTACCAGTTTCTAAATAGGACTTGAAATTTACGTGAGACAATAAGACCATGTCACGTCAATAAATTGCGTTTTGCTTGTGGAATTAGCAACGCCGAACTAGTTACCTCTGCAATAGATTTATTTTCCGATAAAGCCTTACTATGGTATCGCGCAAATAAAGATCTGGTAACAAATTGGAACAGACTAGTAAAGTTACTGCGGAACAATTCCAACCATCGGTTGTAGGATGAAATCAAAACCCGTACTCAAGAGTTGAATAAACTTATTGGCCTGTACATTGCCAGTATGACATTTTTATTTAATAGGTTAAGCGATAAATTGCCAAAAGAAACACAGTTAACCATTATCAAAAGAAATCTAGCTCCTTATTACCTTACATAAATAAATTTAACTCAGATATCAACTATTACCAAACTATATTCTTTGGGTAAAATTTTAAAAACCAATAGAGATTCAATAGATAATTATCAACTGCAAAAATCTACAAAAACTTCAAAATTTTTACAACCAGACTTAGCCTACGTAGACACAACTATACAATTGTGTGAAAATGTTACCTGCTATAACTGCAAACAGGTCAGACATTGCTTTAGCAATTGCTCACAACCTCAAAGAAAGTTTTGCTACAAGTGTGTTAAAGCTGACGTCACTGTCAGGACATGTTTATAAAATGAGTCGTTAGGTAGTCAAAACATCCTACCTTTTGGATTTTATCTTGGCTCATTCTGAAGGCAACAAACTTAAATTGAACTCTACGTCTTTGTTTATTTGGACAATATTGTTATCGTCACGCAAACTTTTGAGAAACACCTAGAAATTGTACAACTTGTATTCTAGAATTTGAAAGATGCAGGTCTGATCTAAGCTGAAGACAAATGCCAATTCTGTCGACCCAAATTACGGTATTTGGGATATATAATGAACTTCATGTTGATCCAGAAAAGGTATCGGCAATTATAAATATACCAACGCCAACAACGGTGACCAAAGTACAAAAAATAATGTCGCGGCTCTGAGTGGTTTACTTAAGAAAAACAAGAAATTTGTATGGGATTCTTCTTGCGACAAAGCACTTAAAGCGGTCAAACAAGTTTTAATTTCTGCCCCGGTTTTTGGTTGCCCTGATATCTTTCTAGTGACGGACCAATATTTGTTGCTATGGTTACATAACTTGAAAGACCCTATTGGAAGAATTGCCCGCTGGAGCGTTTGACTTCAACAATTTGAATTTTCAATTACTCATTGCAAAGGAAAAGACATGGCATTGCCAGATGCGCTAAATCGTTTAGTGCAGCCCGTTGACAAAATCAACATTACGAACAGTACATTTTGAGAATGTCCGTGTACACAAAAATGAAGTTGCGGATTACAAAATACCCTACCAAATACTCTCAATGGGAATAGAAGAAGAGAAAATTTTTAAATACGTCAAACCAAAATACAACACCCTTGACAGGGAAAATGAGTGGAAATTGGTTGTTCTATAACTAGATAGAAAGCAGATAATAATGGTTTATTATGACTTGCCCACATGCGGTCACGCAGGTGTGGCCATCTATATTAAGCACTGTAAAACGTGCATTAAAACAAAACCAGAACAACAAGCTTCAGCAGGTACATCCACCGGAACTATGTCAAAGATTAATTGACCGTGGAAAGCAATTTGCTGTGATATAATGGGTCCCCTACCAAGGAGTCTAAAGGGATACGCTTACATCTTTGTAGTAGCTGATTTATTTAGTAAGACTTACTTTGCAGGTTTTTTGAGTTTTAGACCCTTAAAACCCAAGTACACAGAACATATTTATGTTTTCCAATTAATTTACATCAAAATACGTCAACTTTGGCTGTTAAAAAAAAATTAAAAAATGCTTTTTTTGCCCAGCCCACCAAGAACAAAAACATGGTTTTATGGCTTTTGCGGCTTATAGACAGGGTATAGACTTTAAATTCTACAAAAAATTTCTGGTTGATTTTATTAGTAAATTTATTTCTTTTGAGTTAAAATTGCGGTTTTTAAACAAAAGATGCGATTAAGTTAAAAAGGGACAAAAAAACTAAAAAAATCGTAGAATTTTTTTATGGGTTTTATACCCTCATATACCGTTCAATGGACTACTAATAAGTTATAGAAAGTAAAAAAAAATACATTAACAAGTTTCTCAATGCACTCCACCTCAGCTCTGGTTCGTTTGAAATGGAATTGCCCTTATTATAATATATATTTAAATTCAACCAGTTTTAAGATCATATTTTACTCCCGCTCGTCTCCACTGGTAACTAGCTGGCAACCTACATCATACGTGCCAATTATACTTTAAGGGAAAATTGACACGTAACAAAAGAAATAAAAGAATGCAGGTAAAAAGCATTACTGTTTGTATTGTATTGGACAAAAGTTAAAAAACAAAAAACAAAAATACAAAAAACAAAAAAAAATCAAAAAAAGAACAAGCAAATCTAAAACACAATCAAAGATAGCAGAAAAGATGCTGAAAAGAAATGATAGATTTTATAGACAGGGATTCTTGGGTAAATAGTAGAGATGCAAATAAAATAGTTATTCGTTACTTAGTAATCGGTACCTGACGAGATCCGAAATAACGAATAACCAAATAAACAAATAATCGTTACTTTTTACAAACAGTTACTCCGTGTCCGCCCGTATTCCATTCGATATATTTTACCCGCGCACGGAACCGGAGTAACTGTTTGATATTTTGTATTCGAAAGAATCGAAAGTACCTAGTACCTATACTATCTATAGTAGTCGGAGTAGTCGGACACACGCATTAAGCTGGCAGTGCTGGCAGTGGCACATGCACCCGGCGCAGCTATATATTATGAAACACAAAACTTAAATTTATTTAGTTCTTTTTTTTTAAATTCCCTAATCATTATTATATTGATTTAATTAATTAAATAATTTATATAACAATATTAACAATGCATTTACTAAGTTTTAGCATTATTAATGTAAGATATAAAATATAGTAATTGCTTCAATAAATTTTTATATCAAATAGTAATAGTCAACATCAATTACATTTAATTCTTAACACAGTAGTCAGTAGGCTAGTTAATTAAGTAGTAAGTAGTCTCTAAGAGCAGTATATGTTAGCATTGGTAATTATAATTATAAAACTTATATATAATAATTTATATTTTGTACTATTTGTAATATTTTGTAGTTACACTAGCAAATAAATAGGATATAAATTTTATTCTGTTGCGTTTTTTTTATACCTGCTTATTGCTAACAAAATAAAAATGACTATAATCATTATAATGAGTTTTTGTTACATTTTTATATGATGGTTTTCTTATGTCACGATTATTACGTAATTGACGTAAAATAAACGATTACTTGTAACGAGTATTAAGTAACGAGTATTGTACCGAAAGTAACGAATAGTTACAAGTATTGAAAAGTAACGAAAACTTGCATCTCTAGTAAATAGTGATAAACAAATTAAAGAGAAAAATCTACCTAAAAAAAAGAAAAAAAAAGTTATAATTCAGAAATTGTTAAACCGACAGAAAAAACAGAAACAGAGGAAAAAGAAGAATAAAAATGATAACATTAAAACAGACGAAGAAGATCATGGAAGAAAATCAAATACTATGAAATGATACTTAGAACAAAGGGATAGAGCAAAACAGGTTAAGAAAAGGGCCAAAAAAACATATAATAAATAAAATCAATAAACAAACAAGAAAGAAGAGATCAGAAAGCAGAATAGCAACATCAGCAAGACGCAACACGTCATGTGCTGCAGAAACAGAAGAAAAAACCAAAAAGACAAAAAATCAAGAATAAAATTAAAAAAGAAACTACAAGAGCAAACTTGTTAAAGTGCTTACAAAACCATGTTATAAGAGATAATAGAATTAGTTGCACAAACGCCTCTCTTAGATTTGATAGTATAATAGAAGCTAGAAATAAAAAAAAAAACTAAGAATGTTTCTAAAAATAAACCTAATAATTAAAATGAATAGCACACAGAGAGAAAAAAAAGAATCTAGAAATAAATGTCAGTGCAAGTAAAAATCAGCAAGGCAATTAACCAGCCCACCTCAAACTAGTGCCAAAATCTAGACTAACACTAAAAGGTAATGCAACGCGTAAATTATTCTCAAATGCTACTTGTTTAAGCCAACACATAAAAAACCTAGTGCTCGTGAGTGTAAGTATAACATTATTTCTTGATGCTTGAGATTGACCGGTTGCGGTATATTGGCAGTTTTAATATCTAGTCTGGCAGACAGACAGAAAGTGATATTTTAAATTCAATTCAGGCTGGCATTGCGCTGAAATAATTGAATTTTTATTTATAACAAATCAGTTTTAAAAGGTTTTATACGCATATTTTGAAAATGTAGAATAATGGCGTTTACATGGCATACGTACTAATAAATTATCTATTTGATTATTATGTTTATTATAAGACTTATGTTATAAAAATAATTAAACCTTGTGCTAAAAGTTTTTGTAAAATATAAATTACACTTTAAAACTTTGTTTTTATAAAATCCGACTGTTATTTTATTATCCAATTAGCTTTTTTCGCTGGATATTAATACGCAATAAATAATCAAAGATATGCAACAAGTACATTATGATATGCAATTTATTATACTTTATATTATTTACAATATGAATAAATATTATAATATTATATTAATCAATATTTGTATCCTGATTTCTGATCAAAGCTTGGCTTATTTGGAGCCAAGTATTGTCTGGAAGCGGCTTGTGGTGGTTGATATTGTTGAGTGGCTGCTTCAATTGCAACAGCTTGAGATTCATGATAAGATTCGTTGCTTTGATCTTGGTGATAAGTAGGTTTCTGGGATGGGTAACCTTCTTGTTTGTTGGAATCATTGTTTTGGTATCCTTGGTTATTACCGGACTGGTGAGCTTGGTAACCTTGTTGCGATTTTTGATTCGATTGATATGCTTGATTATTTCTAGATTGTTGACCTTGATTGTTTCCAGATTGGTAACCTTGATTTTTGCCAGATGGATATCCTTGTTCGTTAGATTCTTCAGCGGCATTTTGTTCTAAAGATCTTTGAATTTCTTCTGGTACTGGTGGTGGGGTTGGAATGTGATCTCCTGTAGCACGGAAACCATTTTCATCAGCAATGTAATTAACAGTGTACATAACGCCATCAGGTCCCATATATGAGAAAGATCCTTGTACTACTGAACTTTCTTCATCAGTGCCGATGTTCTTTAATTCGCCTGATTCTTGGTGGGTAATTTTATTTTCAGTTTCATATCTGTACAAATAATGAATGTTAAAAAACTAAAAATATTAATAAAAAAGTTAACTTACTCAAAACTGTAAGTACCATCACCATTGTTTTCATTATTGAAACGTAAAGTGGCTGCATGAGCATCGGGTCCTTCAGCTTCATTTCCATTACCATTGTTAAAATTGCTTGCAGCATGATTAGGGGCACTGTATTGCTCATTAAGAGCTTGTTTACCAACGTGGTTTGGGGAACTATAGTGTTCACTAGTGGCTTGTTTACCTGCATGATTAGGGGCACCATATTGTTCATTTAAAGTTTGTTTGCTAGAATGATTAGGGGCACCATATTGTGCATTGGAGGCCTGTTTACCATCATAATTATCAGCGGATGCAGAAGGTGCACTAGGATTTTGTTGAAAAGGTGTATTCAAAAAATTTCCATTTCCACCAGCAGTTTTTGAATTTCCAGGTGGCAAGTAGGTATTTTCTAAACGGTCAGCTGCTACTGCAGCTACCAAAACAGCGACAATAAACTGCAATTATAATAATTATCACTTATTTCATTATTAAGTAGTAATGTTCTTACCAATTTCATCTTAATAGTTGAAGAGCTAGTTATCAATTGATGCTTTTACATTAATCCTCTGGCGTTTATATACAATTTTTTTCATTACTATTATAGATAAATTTCGGTAGTGTGTGTATTATTACACAAGTACCGGTTTCAAGGTGCTACCCAACAAAATCAATTTGCATGCTCATCTCCTTTACTTATTTTAAAAAAAGAAGAGCAATTAATGACGACCTACAAATGATTATTCAATTACCTTTCTTTTCATACGAAAATAAATCATGCTTAAATGTCAAGTGTTTTCAAATATTTTTGTGATATGGATTATATAATACTATTGCAAGTAGCAATTACATATTTATGTAACTATATTAATATAAAAATTACTGCCTGCAATTTAAAATTTAATTGTGAGATATGCTAATTAATTCCGCGGTCTTTCACTTTGCTCACGAAGAATGTTTCAAATACTTATCAACAATACTTGAAGAAATAATAGTTGTAATTAATATTAATTATGAAGATGTTATTAACTGGATCAAGGTGCATTTAATTGATCAATAATGTGGTTAATAATTAGTACAATCAATCATTAGAATGGAGGTTATTTGAAAACGTTTAATCTAAACATTTACTTAAATATAAACTATTTATTTTAATTTAAATAATTATATTTTACCCTCGTTATAATACAAGGTTAATATTGTTCTTTGTTGTTGAATGTAAATAATAAAACGAAATTAAAACTCTGTTGGCAGTGAGATTAGAATCAAGAAACGTAATTCCTACAAATAATAAACAAACATAACTTCAGCTGATTTTAAATAAGGAATAAAAAACAATTTTCTAACCATCACGTACTGTATGAATTACTTTTATATAGAACGGTCTTACATGCTGATTATACTTTTTTGTGATGTTTTCATACATTCAAGTCACATATTTGAATGTATAGAAACACGTATTTTTTGAAGGGCGCGGGTATAAATAATTTTACATATATTTTTTAATTACGTGTCTGTTAGTTTTAGATTCGGTATTGACAGTGCGTTAGTATTTTGATGTCATGGTGTTTGTTGTGGGGATTGTATTATTATCTAGAGAGGTTTTTTGGTATTGAGAATTTTGTGTAGTATTGTACTCAAAACAGATTTTTGTGCAAATGTAAATAATCCAGTAAATGTTTTTATTATGGCTGACCAGACATACTTTTCTTTAGTAACATATACTTTTTTTGAAGTTATTATATATTAGAATACTCTTTACTCTTTTTAATTCAAAATAAAAAAATATATTCTTTTTAGTTGAGTCCTAATAATTTCAATTGATTAAAGAACATTTTTTTTTTTAATTTAATAATAAAAAACTATCATAAAAGCACCAATTTAGCTTTATCGTAGAAAAGGAGACCAAAAACAGCAAGTCAATCTTACCTCCCGTTTGCTCTCGTCAGTGTTTAGAATTCTTTGCCTACTTCGGAATGGGCTACTCTTCTTCAGCGCTTTGAATATCTCAACAAATCGTGTCCGCAGCACTCATCTGTGCGTTGTTAACAATGTAAAGTATAAATCCGCTATTTAAATTTAAAATTTGGTTAACAATCAGCACGTTCATTTCCGACATTGCCTATGTGGCTGAGTACCCAGCACAGTTTTACTATGGACTTTATTTTTCGAAAATTGTCCAGAACCACTTTAATATTGGATGCCCAGCAGTTGCTCTTGATGTTATGCGCTTGGGTGCATATAGCATTGAGGGAACTTCTGGAATCCATAACAATAAGGATTATCTTCCGTTTTTTATCCAAATTTATGTTTAGCGCTCTATAGATAGCGTATAATTTTGCAGTAAATACAGAAGATTGATTAAGAAGTTTGCCACATTTCTTTATCTTAAATTGAGTTTTTGAGCCGTCTAAGCAGATTTTAATATATTGGTCAACATTTGTTACTAAAGTTTTGAAAAGCCTCATTAACTTGCGGGGGGGGGGGGGAATAAATTGATGATTAACTCTTTTAGAAAAACTCTAAAGGATTTAGCGAAGGTAATAGATTCCTGAGAAATATAAAAAAGTTTAGAGAATGCATTCGGCTTCCAAGACCATACCATTACCTATGGTAATCAGCTTTAAAACATATTTTTTTGGCAAGAAGGTTCTTACGGATAAATAGAGGCATTATGCCTGATTCAACCTCCCTAACATTAATTGGGGTTCAGTTTATGTAACCTAAGCTTATTCTAATCTCTATTTTAAATTTGTTCCAAAACAGCATGAGCAGACCGGCTACAAAAGAAAAAAAATGTGAGGCAAAATCTATCTTAGACCGTATACAGGCTTTGTAAAAGATCAGGAGAATTTCAACGTCAATACCCCAATATGTGCCTGAGACACAACGCAACATGTTAATCCCTTGTGCACACGACTTTTGTAGAAGTTTAAAGTGAAATTCCAGGATAGCTTTTGGTCAAAGATGACAGAAATTTGTTAGAGGCCACGCAAGATATGGCAGTTCTATTGATTATAAGAACATAATCAATTGGGTTTACATTCCGAGTGCGTGCTGAGAAGAACATACATTTGCACTTTTCTAGGAATAAATTAAAATTTTGTTCAAAAAGTAGGGCTGTGGTTTCTATTAAATATCTATCTATGTTTCTTAAAATACTGTCAGGAAAAAGGCCAGAGTAGTACATAGCTAGGTCGTCCTCATAAGAGATTATATTAACTGACGGAATTGTCAAGGTTGATAATTTGATTAAGTATATATTATAAAGTATAGGTCTTAACGGACTGCTTTGGATCAAGTCTTGCAAAGATGTTCTAAGGTTGTTTTTGGCCGAGGATCCAGAAATATAAAGTTTTTTAAAACCGCACAGGTTAATAATTATATTGATAAACGCGGGTGGGAGGGTTATACTAATCAAGATTGACTTTAACGTCGCAATGCAGATAATGTCGTAGGCTCCCTTGATGTCCATAAAGCAGACGCAGGTTGTCTGGCTGCGTGATCATGCTGAAATAACCTCACAGTAGAGTGATGATAAATTTTCACTAACACTGTGACCCTTGCGAAAACTAGTTATAGAATGGGGGAATACGTTTTTGTTATTACACCACTGCTCTAGTCGGTGTTTCAGAACGTTCTCGAATGTTTTCTGAAGCTATTACATTCTGGGGACGGTTTTTTTGGAATACGACAATTTTAATTATTTTCCTTTCTTCTGGAATATTATCTTGAACTAGAATGGTGTTGAATAACTTCCGGAGAATGATTTTTAGCTGACTAGGCAGTTGTTGAATCATTGAGTATAAAATATTATCATGATCTATCGCAGAATCTTTTCTGCTTAGATTTGATTTGTAAAGAAATGGGGAGTTTGAGGGAATTGATTGATAAGAAAGAATATGGAAGGATGTAGTATAGATGGTAGAGTTAATTTACACATGAACTTTTTTTCCAGTCTTAATTCTCAAGCCGCGCTCCTTGCGGAAAATTTTAGAAAAACGCTTTATAGTTTGTAAAAAAACGATAAAGTCCTGCTAAGAATGCCTTAAAACTGTCACGTTTTTTGCGCAGTAGAAGTTTTCTGGTTTCCGTCATAGCCTTCCTCGCTGCTATCAGATGTGCTATTTTGCCCGTACAAAAATATTTCTTTTTGGAAACGGCATCGGAACACTTTTTGTCTACAACGGGCATGGCAAATGTTTTGATTGTGGTTTTTTAGGAGATAGAAAAGCTTTGATGGCATAAGAGACTAGCCAATTAACTACTTGACAGTAGTTTGGAGATGGCTGACTTACGTTTAACGAGATGAGTTCTTCTGTGTAAACGTCCCCGTATTTTTTTTTAGATTTTTTTAACCAGGAAGATCTTTGGTCTGTGTTAGGGGTAAAGTCATTAATAATTTCCGTAACTATGGGAACGTGAATGCAACCGCACGTATCCTGGAGAGTAGTTGAATTGCATCTGAACGTAATATTGGGGGTCGCAATAACTAAGTCAATAACATTTTTATAGATGTTAGTTGAAGAACCATCATTTAAGATTACCAACCTCAACTAGTTCATAGCAGCTTCTAGTTCTAGGCCATTGCGGTTACGATTGTAGTGACCCTAAGCCGGGTAGTGAGCATTAAAATCACATATTAAGATAAAAGCACCAGGTCCGGACGAAATAACAACAGAGATTGTTAAAGCAGCATTAGACGGAAACGAGATAGAAATAACTCAAATAATCAACAGGTGCCTAAAAGAAGGAACTTTCCCAGGATGTTGGAAAGAAGCCACTCTGGTACTGATTGAGAAAAAAAAAGAAGCAGGAAAAGCAACATCATACAGACCAATATGTTTAATCAACACACTGGCTAAAATAATGGAAAAAGTTATTGTACGGAGAATAGAACAAGAAATAGAAGAAAAAGGAGGATGGGAAAAAGAACAATACGGATTTACCAAAGGAAAAACAACCTTAGGAGCTATTGAAAAAGTGAAAGCAATAGCAAAAGAAGCAAACAGCGGAACGCAGAGGAAAAGACAACACTGTGTAATGATAGCGTTGGACATACAGAACGCGTTTAATAGCGTATCATGGGCAGCAATTATAGAGGCGGCAAAGAAGAAAGAACTGAACAGAAAAACAATCAAGATTATATGGAGCTACTTACAGGACAGAAATCTAGTGACCAAAAATGGAAGATTCAAACTTACTAGAGGGGTACCGCAGGGCTCAGCACTGGGACCAAAACTGTGGAACCTTGTCTATAACGAGTTACTTCGAATGAAGATGCCGGAAGGCGTGTCAATAACAGCATTTGCGGACGACATAGCAGTAGTAGGTAGAGACGTAGAAATAGAAGTACTAAAAGGAAGATTAGAGCTGGCAATTGATATGATACAAATATGGATGAGAAGTAAGGGCTTAAAACTAGCAACACAAAAAACTGAGGCGGCATGGCTATCGACTAAGAGGAATAATAGAGGAACAGGTAAGATACAGGTGGGAGATCAAGAGATAACCATAGGGAAAAAAATCAAATACCTTGGAGTGACACTCGAAGCAAAGGGATGGAATGAACAGGTTAAGGAAGCGGTCATTGGAACAAAGGAAATTGAGAGAAAGCTTGGTAGACTTATGCCAAACAACGGAGGTCCAGGAGAAGAAAGCAGAAGGCTAATAGCAACGGCAGCAAGAAGCAAATTGCTGTACGCCGCAGAAACATGGGGAGAAGCCATGAAAACAAAGAAAAACAGAAAGGAAGTAAGAGGAGCCACAAGAGCAAGCTCGCTAAGGATTTGTAGAGCTTACAGAACAGTGTCACAAGAGGCAGTAGAGGTAATTGCGGCAACACCTCCCGCGGATATGATGGTGGAGGAAAGAATAGAAATAAAAAAACTTGTAAAAGAAGGAACGAGTAAAAAAGAAGCAAAGATAAGAGCAAGAGAGAAGACTATGGAAAGATGGCAGAGAAAATGGGATACAGGAGAAAAGGGGAAATGGACGAGAGAATTAATCCCAGACATAAAAGAATGGGTAGAGAAGAAACCCGAGACGTGTTATTATACAACACAAATACTGACCGGGCACGGAGCATTTGGAAAATTCTTGCAAAAAATTAAAAAAATAAATGAAGAAGAAAGGTGTACATTTTGTCAGGAAGAAACACACGATAACGCAGAACACACTCTAGTAGAATGTGAGGCGTGGGAGGAAGATAGAAAAAAACTAGAATATATACTAGAAAGCAAAGTGGATAAAAGAACAATCATTAACAAATGCTTAAAAGATGAAAATAAATGGAGGGCGTTAAAAAACTTTGCAACAAATGTACAAAAAAAAAAAATTGAAGAGTTTGACAATAGAAAAATATAAAGAGACAGACAAAGGTAGGGGCTATAGGGAGAGAGGGGCCGGGGACAGCATGCGTGCCGCAGATGATGCGTGAAAATCCGCGAAGCAAAAACCAGCCCGCCTCAAACTAGCACCAAATGTAGGTTAGTTTAGACAGGGACATTAAAACAACAGGATTTGCGCAGAGAAGAAAACCGGAAGGTATTACCATGCGTAAGTTATTCTTAAGGGCCACTTGTTGAGAGCCAAACAACTCACTACGTCCTAAAAAAAAAAAAAAAAAAAAAAAAAAAAAGATAAAAGGATAGAGCATGGAGTTGAGGATATCCAGCCATTGCTTTCTATTAATAGATTAATTGGGTGGGCAGTAATCAAAAGGAAATATTAGCACTAGGCGAGATTACAAATTGTACATGAGAGGAGACGTTAAAGGACGGTATTTTAGATTTAGTTTTGAAAGAGTAATAGAAAAAGAAAAAAACTCCACTATACCCATCATCTCTGTTATTGTGAAAAGAGCTAAAGCAAAGAATAAATAGATGTTTATTAGGGCAAAGCCAAGTTTACTAGAAAAAATTGCATTAATTTGGTGTTCTTGGACCAGGTGGCACAGATCTGCTTGTTATCCACAACCAGATTGTATGTTTTAGTTAATTAGCCAAATTGTACTCCTGAGCCATTGATAGATTCATATAAGTTGTGAAGGTCGGATAAAAGATTATTTATGTGAGCAGAGCTATATGCTGGATTGACAGCTGAGAATTGTTGTATTGCCTTAATAAGAGTATTTACTAGTTTGTGTATAAAGTTAGCGTCACAGAGATTATCTGCATTATCAACAAAGGAAGCTAAAGGAGTATAAGGAACAAAAACAGAAGAATTGATTTGAAATCAAAAGGCTTTAGAAGTTTTGCGAGAGAGCGGGAATTTAATAGATTTTCTTCTACGTTTTGGAAATTGAACCAAAGTCAAGTTAAAATCAGAGATATTGCTAAACGAGCTGACTAAGTTGCTAGTGTTTGCATTGGAAGGTAGGCAATCCGGGGAGAAAGGTTTCAGTTTAGACACCATTGTGGAACATAAGTTGCAATTAAGAGTGCGAGGCGGTTTTACTTCCGGTAAAGTAGAAGGAAAGTCCCTAGATAACTGAGTGAAGTTTGTATTTGTTGAAAATAATTTATTGGTCTAAAAATGAAAACCATGAATGCCATAGTTTCTTTAATTTTTGACTATCTAATATATTCTGGGCAGATTCTGTTTGCAAAGAAGGTTTTATTTTGATTATTAAAATGTTTACCTTTACAGAAGATACAAGTAGGTGAATTTTTAATAAGACAATCTTCGATTTTGTGTTGATTCTACAAATTTTAGAAGTTTGTTTATATTGCAGACAGTTAAAGCATTGTATCACTTTTGACACAAATAGTTTATCTGGCTTTGAGTAAAGATTGTAGTAAAAAATTTGAGGGAGAACGTGTCCCCAGAATGTGACTAAAATAGTATTTCCACTTTTAGAATGTCAGTTTGCGACGAATTGCTTGCGTTCGTTTTTATGTCCTCTATCTTGAATTCCTTATCAACTTTGCGTACAATGCCCTTATATGCGATGTGATGTGACGGAATAAATGTTTTTAATTTATTTATATTTAAAAAATTGCTGCTTAAAACATTGATAGCTTGATCGTATTTTTTGAAAAAAAAAAAAAAACTATTCCTAAAAATTAGTGACAACAAAATTGTCCAAAAACTCACGTTTACTATAAAAATGGTTGTAATATAAACACACTCACTAAGATGTGTAGAAATTAAACACAATAATGTTTTTTAATATAATAATAATTTTTTTTATTAATATATATTAACATAAACGTATATATTTTACGGTCAATCGGTTGTTCACTGGTAAATCTCTCGATCCCCAGTCCCCGCGTAATACTCTCATTTCCTCGATTGGTCCGTAGAAGAATTTCGGCGTTCCTCTCGGCCTGCCGGGTCATCTTTTTATTTGCGGCGTTTAAAGTCGGCCTCGCTTCCATTTACCACGTCTTCATGGTGTACAATTCTTCTTTATTTCGCGTTTTACAGCTATTTTACATCGCCCCAGAAGTCTTACGACTTGTATGAAGGGGGTTGATGGGACCAACGGCTTATTAGGTGACTTCCGAATCACCCCGGTGGATAAAGAGCAAAGTTATTATTTTAGTCATATTTGGGGATCGAACCCCGGACTGTTAGCGTGCTACGCTAACGCTCTATAACTGAGCCATCTCACCGTTATATTCCATCTTAAACCTACAAAAAAAACAAAATAGATTAATATGGATATCTAGTCATGTGTATGCCTTAATACACACAACCTCCTTGATCTATAACGTCACAAAGTAACGTTCACATCACGTATTGTTAGTAGTCGCACCAAAAACAACAAAAAGATTAAACATGTATTAAAGACAATTTATCGTATGATGTTTGGTAAAGTTGTTGGTATCGTTTCCACGGTTTGCAATATAGTAAGCAAGTCTAAAATGTTACGTTAGTAGCTACTTAATTACTTACTGACTTGTCAGATTCTTTGTATGTGGTTTTGTTTCTACTACCTATTGTTTTGTTATAAGTTTTTGATTCTATTGACAACACAAACATTTTTGTAGGGTTTTTGAGATCTAGTAAAACCTTCTATGTCACCAACAAGATATCAATTGTTTCCTAAGACCTTCTTTACGGTGCATGAACCACTAAACTTTGTAAAAAGTTTTTTGCTTTTGCCATCATTTAAACTTACGCTTTTTCAAATAAGTACAAGATTACCTACATTGTAATTCTTTGGTTTACATTGGCTTTTATCATATCTCAATTTTTGTGTTGCTTGTTTTTTAATTATTTTTTGGTTTATTGCTTTTTGAGTGGTTTTGAGAATTGTATCTCTGCTGCTTTGACCTACAACATTAGAAATAATTGAGTCACTTACATCTCAAGGATTATATCCAAAGAATAACTTGTATGGAGTCTTGCTTGTTGCGGAATTTAAAGTAGAATTTAGGCTCCATTTAACTCTGTTTACAAACATTTCCATCGTTCTTCATTGTCCACACATGCAGTAAATTGGGAAAGTATGATCCGATTATCTTTTAATCTGATCATTTGCACGTAGCGTAGCTGTTGCGTTTAGTACCAATTTCACATTCAAATTCTTGCATTAGTTTTTAATTTTTTTTTAGTAAAACACGATTTTCTGTCCGTGACTAACCGTCTTGAAATACTAAACGTTTCAATTACACTGTCTATATACTTAATAACAGGTCCCACTTGAGTATTA
The DNA here is from genome assembly GCA_963932245.1 of Tachinus rufipes. Lineage (NCBI taxonomy): Eukaryota > Metazoa > Arthropoda > Insecta > Coleoptera > Staphylinidae > Tachinus > Tachinus rufipes. The sequence goes on from OZ010749.1 coordinate 63,049,503, forward strand.
ACCATTGCTTTCATAAATACAAAGTTTGTAAAAAAATCTACTATAACAATCAAATACAAATTTTTCTGTTTATTTTTTACAAAAAATAACGTATTAAACGAGGTTCAAGAACTCAAATTTTGTTTTGGTTATCTGCACATTATGCCTCTTTACATTAGAGCTTCTTTTTCTTTTGATATGCTTTGGTTTTGGTAAAAGCCTCCTAACATCGTTCGTTACCTAACCTAACCTAACCTTAAATCGTTTGTTAACGTTGATATATAATGGCTGTAGAGCGTCTTGGGCGTGTAGTAACGTCCGGCTCTAGAACCATTTTGTAAGAAAGTATCGGTGATACCATCAATTACCACTGACTCAGCCTTTTTTAGTTGAAAAAAACAAAGCTTTGCAAAATAGTACTCTTGGAATGTCTCACCTTTTTTTTTGACACGTGCCAGAAGTTAATGCAAATTTTTTGCATAATCCTGGTGTTTAGAAAACATCTTTCTTAACAGCCTCTTTTGTTCCCTTCAACTGTAGCTGTACTTGTTAAGATTGTTATACCAAGTTTTAGCTATACCTCCCAGATTGTTTGTCTTGGCGTAAATGGTAGTATCTTCCGACTATTTATTGAGATTCGACAGCTGGTCAATTTTCTAGATTCACTTCTCCGCCGTTAGAGTGGATACCTGGTAAAAACTGCAGCAATCTATCTGCTTGCACATAGTAGCAATGAGTACTTTTCACTACAGTCTCTTGAGATCTTGTAGTTTCTTTTACTTTTACAGCTACTATTTAAAATTTCGTAAATTTTGACAAGTTAAATTAAAAAAAAAAAATTATTAACTAATACTAATGCTTTTTCCAACCGAACTCTAAATGAACAATAATAATTACTTTTTATTATGCATTTGCATTCATATTGAAGATTAGAAGCATTTGTTTTTAAATATTTTATAACATCTTCAGATTGTGTGTCTGGGTGTAATCTAGATACATAATGATGCGCTCTTTTAGGTACTGATTTAAAATTATGTGTTTTGTTGATTTCTATTACTGGTTTTATAGATTGGTTTTTACCATCTGTATTTATTAACTTTGTCAAAATTTGTTTTTTCTTGTTTTTTGTATTGACACTATTATTTACGTAATTATCTACAGACTACATAGGGATTGTAACTTTGAAAGTTTTTAATTTAAAATAAAGTAAAGCTTGTTTTTTGACTTTTTCTTATAAAATACATTTTAATAAATTATTTTCTGCAATTAATTTTTTTAATATTTGTAGTTAATTAAATTCCTTACAAATCTTAATAACAGTTAACTATTATTTTTATACAATTTTAATACGTGTTTAAATTCTTTATTTAAAATAATTATTTGTAATATCTAGAATCTACTGATAAATATTGAATATTAAATTATTATAATATCAATTAAAATATCTATATAATATAAAGTTAGCAGTAATTTGCAAATTAAAATTTAAGTTGGTACTAATGGTTTGCAGCATATTATAACTATCTACATATTGGCAGTTCAGTGCATGATTAATAGTGCTCTTGTTAATTAAAATGAAATCCTAATATAAAGTTAATTTTGAAGTGAATAAAATATAATTTGTTTGTGTAAACTAACTTGATAATTACGTACACCGCGGAAGCAAAATTTGTATTGGAAATTTGTATAATGCGTAGCCGCCACCGTAAGATCAAAAGAAACATTGGATACAACTTTTAATAATGAAATTATTTATTGTTGTTTAGTTTAGTTGTTTACCTTACTTTTGTTTATTAGGTTTATTAGGTTATTCTCTAGTTTCTGCCGTCTTGGGGTACTTTAAAAAATATACACATTTATTTAACTCTTTAACTTAAAAAAAAAATACTAATAAGTAAGGTCTTTTGGTACATAACATGCTGAATGACTTGTAGTTATTACTATGAATTTGTTTTGTAAATTCTTTTAAATATTGTAAGCATATTCTATTATAAAATAAAACTAGAAGAAATTACTATTTTATATATATTTAAAAATGGTTTGTTAATTTTTTTGCTACTTGTGTAATATTTCAATATTTTGTACTTATAATTGACAAATTAAATATTGATTTCATAATTTCATATGTAATTATGTAAAATATAATTTTTTTTAATTAAATGTCATAATTAAGTTGGCATTTTTTTTTAATTACATCATATTTGTTTTTTATATTTAGAATTAAATCGAAAATGTTTAATACATAAATTACGCAAGCATAAAATTCATCGTGTTTGTAATGTAAGTTTATTTTCAATCAACATAGAAACTAAATTTCTGTTTGTTAAAGGAATTGTTTTTACTATACACTACACCAGCATTTTCAATATTAAAACAAAAATAATGTTCTTAGAAACTACAAAAATAGTCTTTAAAGCAAAACTAAAAAAAACTTTAAAGTTTAAAAAGGCGTTAAGAACTTTGAGAGCTTTAACCTTTTAATTACTAAAAGCTTAAAAATGAAAAAAATTATTAGGTTTTCAAAAATTTGAATTTTTTTTAGATTACTATATAGGCGCTTATAATATTTAAAAATCTTTTGAGACTGAAAAGCTTCAAAACATACAATGTCAAATAAAGTTTCGCAGGTTTTAGCAAATACGACAAGCCTAGGTAACAAGTCAACACAATTCTTAACACACACAATCAATACACGTAAAAGTGCAAAAGCATCTAACGTAGTGACGCAAACACATCCTTACTAAATCAATCTATAGAAAAAATATAAGATTTGACTGAAGTTTTTAGGCTTTACGATTCATGAAAATTAAAATACTAGCGACTAAGAAAGTCATAGATAAAACATTTTTTTTTTGAATGGGAGGAAAAAAAGTTCTAAAGACGTTTTGCCGAAAGGCTCTCCAAACAATCCGGCTAAAACAATCCGCTTTCACTTCCAGAGTGATTACTTTGCGGTATTGCTTTGGTGATATTTGGTCTGTGCTGCTATTTGTTATAGTTAGAATAAAAAAAAATAATCTTTGTTACACTACTTATTTTTTTGGCAAAAGATGGAAAAATCATCTAAAGACGTTTTGCCGGATTTGCTTGGAAAGGCTTCCCAAACGCCTACCGGCCAAAACAATCTCTCTCACTCCCAGGGTGACAGTGGGATCACCTTGTAATTTTGTGCTGCGTTGTTATTTGTTATGGTCTAACGACCCACTAGCATTTTAAAAGAAAAGAAAAAATTACATAAATTGGTAAAAATACCACATTGATTAAAGATCTTACTACCCCTTAAAAAAAAAGACGTTATATCACAGTTTTATACTGTTTTGTTCAAAAAACTGTACAACACAGTTGAAAGGAAAAACACAAGTTGGTAAAAAAAAACACGTAGTGTTTTCAATTATTTTTTAGCCACTTTTTTGCATTTTTCTTCTGGTTTTCTTTGCATTATAGCATTAACGTGTTTGATGATGGTGTCCCACTTTTCTTTGCTTTTGAACATATACTAGACATTGTTCTTAGTATTTGTCAGTCCTTGATCTGTTCTCAGTATAGCGCTTCTTTCCTCAGTCTATCTTGGGCAATGGAAGATGGTGTTTTTGGGCGTGTCCATCTTCTTGCAGTACATGCAGTTGTTGCTATGCGCAATAGTCATCTTCTTCAAATAGAACCTAAAACACCCATGTCCTGTGAGGAACTGGATTAGGAAATAGTTTACTTTGCAGTGTTTTTTATTTAGCCATGGTTCTACTTTAGTGATAAATGCAGGTCGTGTTAGCTACTATTTGTATTGTCATTGTAGACACAGTTTTATAAGCGTTTGTAATGCGTATTGCAACATGCGGTTTTTGTGTGTCTGCACCACACTTGTGCCGGCAGGCTTTGACGCTTTTTAGGTTGTTTCTTCCAACTAATATTACCATCTCAGTTTTATGGTGTGCAAATTATATTTTCTTTTTGAAGATTTAGGTTTCTATTTTAAATGACGCGTATTCAATATTGTTTTCTATTGCTTTTCTTTCTTTCTTTCCCACAAACCATTATTTCTAGATCGTTTGCGTATCTCACAAGATGGGTTTTTCCCGGGAGTTTTATCATCAGTACACTGTTGTATAAGATGTTCCAAAATGTCGGCCCAATGACGGAGCTTTGTGGAACACCACAAGTCATTTGCATTTTTTAGCTTTTGCCAATCATGATTTTTCTGTCTTGCAGGTAATTTTCCATGATTTTCGGCATGTATGGGAAAACTTTTTGCCTAGTGACTTCTTGCATTATGTCTCTCCACATTGCTTCAGCCGCTAGCTTTTGTATGACCTACATGGAGTTTATCGTTGATTGTTCCTCAAAACCCAAACTGCATGTTTTCCGTTTTCTTTGATTTTTTTTAGGAGTCACTTGTTTAGTAATTGTTTTAAAAGTTTGTTCATCACGTTTAAAAGGCATATTGGTTAGTAAACCTTTGTTATTTTGGATCTAGTTGGTTTTTCTATCACTGTAAGTTTATTGATTTTTTACTAGGGCTGGAATACTTCCGACTAATTACATTCCCAAGGTATTTGGCAACTGCTTTGGCAACTTGCGGCGGGGTGCCGGGCCCAGTGTTTGTCGGATTTTAGCATACTCTAATTCTGAGCATATTTTGAGTTTGTGATTAAACAATAATTTTAAAGTTTTTTTTTTTGCTTTTTGTCACTTAAAGATATTGGCAACCGTAATCTCATCTTCCCGGTTACGATTTTGTATCCTGTTCTTCACACGTGTCTGTTTACTGGCTTGCACAGCTTGCGCCACGTTCTTTTTTTAATCTTTTATCGCCTTTTTAAAGTTTTTTTTTTTTTTTTTTGAACTCTTGGTGTGCAAGTGATTTTTTATTGTCACTAGCTGATAGTTTGCCGTTTGCTCTTGTAAATTTTTTTTTAGTTTTTGGGCACTCTTTTTGCAGCTCCTCAATGTTGGTGGTTCTAGCTCCGTCAAGTAGTGTTTCAGTTATAGTAGGGTGTTGTTCGGTAATATGCAGATGATTGTTACTCCTGTTACTATACAGACAATTTTTTGTTTGTTTTCTGAATCATGTCTTGCATGTTTGCCGCGTATATGGGAGCATCTGTACACTTAAACATCTGCAAAAACAGCTAAAGCAAAATTTTTAAACAGGGTAAAGAGATTGAAACGCACTAAAGTAATTACGATAACTTTCAAATGCACAAAAAAATTAAAGAACTGACAAAAGTTAAGAAAACCTTAACAAATAACTGGATAATTAAGGGTACAGACGGTTGCATACTGATAGATGTTAAAGAAAAATTAGAAAGATGGAAATCTTACGTCTAACAACTTTTTAACAACAAAAGACAATTACATTATTTTGCAAGCAGAAGATAAACATAAACTTGAGCACGCCATGAATAGTATGAAACTAAGAAAATCCACTGGCCCAGATCAGATATCAGTAGAGATGCTGCAACTGTTTGATGAAGAACTAACAGATAAATTTCTGGATCTTTTTAACACAATATATGACACATACATTATGGCTCGTATCGATATTTGTACTGATTCTCAAAAAAACAAAATTAGAGAATTTACAGATTATAAGACTAACGCACTTATGAATCATATACTATAGCTTTTTCTAAAGATTATACATAAGAAAATATACAAAAAACTAAAAAAGGACATAAGTAACACACAGTTTGGGTCCTGAGAAGAATTGGCAACATGAGAGGCTCTTTTTGGAGTTAATGTTCTTTTTAACGCTGTTTAAGCATGAACCAAGATCTATTTGTATGCATCATTAACTTTCAAAAAGATTTGGATAGGGTTAAGCACAATATATTACAACAACTGATACTTAAAACGAACTTAGACAAGAAGGATGTCAGAATAATCAATAACTTATCTGTAAGTGTGAAGGTTGAGAATGAGTTTACTAAGATTAAAATTTGCTAAGGAATCAGGCAAGGCTGAATATTGTTTCCGCTCTTGTTTAACATGTATAGTGAGGCCATATTTGATAAGGTCTTATTTGGGAAACCCATGGGTATAATCATAAATAGAGAAGTACTAAACAACATTAGATATGCGGATGATACAGTGTAACTGGCAAGTAGTATAACAGAACTTTAGCTCATGATGGAAACAGTGAACGATAAATGTAATGACTACAGATGAACCTAACAAAAACTAAATATATGATAATTTTGTAAACACATATCCAACAGTTTCAACGAAAAATTAATGACACTGTAATAGAAAGGGTTGATTTGTATAAGTATCTTAAGACTGTGCTTTGTAAGACGGATGACCAGGCAAGTGACATTAGCAGTAGAGTAGAGATAGCAAAAGCGGCTTTCATGAAGATGAGGAAGTTTTTGTGTTGTAGAGATGCCAGTATAGCACTCAGAACAAGAGTGCTGCGCTGCTACGTCTTTCCCACTTTGCTGTACGGAGTTTAAGCCTGGACTCTAAAACAACTTGAGCTAAAGAAAATAGAGGCTTTTGAGATATGGTGCTATTGTAAAATGTAGCAAACTCCTTGGAGATAAAAAAAGATTGCAAAGTTGTGCCATCTCTGAAGAAAAGAAAACAAGAATATCTAGGTCACGTCATGAGAGGTTCCAGATATGAACTTTTGAGGCTCATTATGCAGGAAAAATCAAGGAAATGCTCAGTATTGGTTGGCGTCGGGTCTCCTGGCTAAAGAACTTGCACGATTGGTTTAATTGCAGCAGTGGTAAGTTGTTTAAGGCTGCAGCTAACAAAATTAAAATTGTTATGATAATGTCCAACCTCCAATAGGAGAAGGACGACAATTTTTGTTTGTTAATCATCTTATGTTGTTCTTTATTATGTTTTTGTTTGGTTCTAATAAAAGAACTAGGTCTACTTTCCTTGCAGTGCAAATATATCTAAACAGGTCCATGGTATTTTGTCTCTGTTTAGATTGGTTTGCACATTTTTTTATCCATTATTGGGGTTAAACTCACTCACTTGTACTTTGACTCGGCCCGACTTTCATTACAGAGATAGCATGCGCAATCATTTTGGTATTTTTTGATCATATGCTTTGGTTTGCCGCAGTTGTGGCAGACTTTTGTTTTTTTGCACGCGTTAGCAATATGTCTAATTTTGCGGCATTTGTAGTATCTTTGAGGAAATGTTACATATTTTATCCTTTACTTATTTCAGTCTTTGCCAAACCTTCTATTTACTAGTAGTTTGCAAGCGGTTGTCTTGTTTATTGTCACAAAGCTTTGTTTTGTTTTGCTTTTCACTTTTTGGTTGAATTTTATAGTGTCCGTTTTGTGCATCTTCGTCCCTTCTAAAGACTTGTTTTGTCATATTTTCGTCTACTATTAGTATAGTGAGAGTTTGAGTGTGTTACTGTGTTTGCACTTTTAGGAGTTTTGTTGCGTCTTCTTTCTTTTAATTTTAAGCTGAACACTTCCGTTTTGTTGTGTGCTTACGCTACCTACGGTCACTTCTGTGGCGTCAACTTGCTCTCTCATACTTTTAATGACTTCTAGTGCTGCTAGTTTTTCTTCTAGTCTTCCGCCTTCTTGAGGCTTTTTAAAATTTATCCGTCCCTATGATAGTCAAAGTTTATCTACATTTTGTTTAGTCTGCACTACAGATTCTTGATTGGAATGTGCACTATTTGTTTGTTTAGTAAACGAAAAAGTTTCTTTATGTGCGTACTTGGCCGTTGTTTCTCAGCCATTTGTCTTTCTAGATTTTTTTCTTTGTTATTTCTAGGAGTTTTGCCTACTTTTGTTTTGGATAATTTTGGCTTCTATTGTTTTATTTTTTGAAAGTTTTTACCACAATGTTGTCTAAGTTTATCATTTCTTTGAGCTTCATTTGACCAAATCGTGAAGTTAAGATTATTGCTGCATCTTACATTGTTAATTGTGCTACAGCTACATTTTTTTCTTTGTTGGAGTTAGGGATTCTTTGTCTAACATTCCAACAAGTTTTTTTTGCGCTTGGCTTACGCTTTTTTTCTTTCTTTTTTTACTTCTAAAATTTCATGTTTTTTCATGGTTTTTGGCGGCGTTGTCTAGCTCCGTTTGCATTACCAGTGCTCTTATTACCTTGGATGTATTTTGCTGTTTTTAAAAGACGCTAAGAATTTTATCTCTGCTTTTATTTTTTTTTTATGTTTCTGTATTTTTATAATTGAGTCGTAATTTTTATTATCAGACCTAACCAATTTTATTTTTTGTTTGCTTTGCCAGTTATTATTTCCTGAGTCGATTGAGTTTAGATTGCTTTTTCTAAACTTCTCAGAACAGGTTGTTGTTGCCAGTGAGGGAGGACTACTAGCAAGTCATTTGCACAATATTTGGAATGTTGCGCATCTTTATAAATGTTAATAGTGTTGGGTTCCACTGTAAGAAAAAGATTTTAAAGCTGTTTTAGTTTGACATGTTCTTATTACCTAATAGCGTTGGTAACTAAAAAGTAAATCAAGATAGACTAATAAATTGTCCAAGAACGGACAACAGTTTAAAGAAAAAGAAAAAAAAAGTCTCATCACTAAGGAACTGGCTATTGTGCAATGGTGTTGGTCCGCGATTGCAATTCTTCTATCTGCTACCTAGAGAGGCGTCTGGCAAGAGTTATACTTTTTTCATGCCACATTACCTAAAATTTATCAAAAACCAGACACTTTGCAAAACAAGAACCAACTGCAGAGTTTCTTGGGTCTATGCGTTTGGCTCCGAAAGTACCTACTAGACTACTTAAGAATAGAGGCATTGCTGATAGCACTACAAGGAAACAAGTGAAGGTTTGTGTGGGGCAAACTTAAAACCAAAGTTTTTGAAGCTATTAAAACTGCACTAAACCAACCCCCAATGCTTGCCTGACTTAAATCTGGGCTTCCGTTCATACTCCAAACGGACAGATGCCAAATCTGAGTTTATCAAGTAATCCCTTACCTTACAAGAATTTAACTTTACTGTAAAACATACCTCTGGTGCCGTAAGAATTTTGTACGACGCACTCAGTCAGAATCCAAGCAACAACTTTATTGCCACGGTGGTAAAGATGTCCAAACAATTGTTACCGCCCAAGAACTCAAACCAGCAAAAACCAGACACTATACAACCGAGCACACAAGCAAAACCTCAAGCAAATTTCTGCTGGGGCCGAACTTGGTCAAACCGGGAAGTTGTGACGCACTTAACAAAGCTTTCCAGAATTAAGACTTCCATCTACAGCAAGCTCAACAACGTCAAACCGCACATCAGGAAAGGAGATAACCCAAAAGAGCTAACATTTAAAATTACGAATTAGGAGACTTGGTGATGGTGCGAGAACAAGTAAAAGAACTAACCAACATTTGGCTAAGCCGGGACCAACTGTTATTAGATACAAAATAACGTTAATAGGTTACTTGTTAAACCCCATCTTAAAGAATTGTGTTCAACGCCAGTTGCAGCAAATTCAGAACTAATACTAGAAGATAAAATTACCATTCAAGAAGTTGGGGAAAATTGATTAAGTATTACGTACTAACCTAAGCATACTACTACGGATTCTCTATTTATAAATACTGGATTTGGACGGACCAAACATTAGTTATTACCAAGCTGGAAACGTCCAAGTAACCATCTATATTATCGACACCGACGACTGCCCCAGAAACAAACTTCTTGCATCTCGGCTTGCACACGATTTACGGCATTACATCAACTGCCGCAAGTTGCTTCTTGACATTTCAAGATCTCCGCTATGCACCCGGTATATTCTGAATACTAACACACTTTGAAGAAGTGTTTTAAAGATGACTCACCTATTTCTAAGCCTTACCTGCACTCACGGCGTTGCAAAATCTGGGAAAATTTTGTCTACGACCTGGACTTGCAAACATCTGGCTGCGGGTACGTACCTAACCAGGTTGCACTATCCTATGCGGTGAACGGTCAGTGTCCATGCCTGCAGCGCGTTTTTGATTCTTGAAAGACCGCACTACGCCACATTACCGCACTATACTACATTTTCACCAGGTAAACTAAAGGCGGTATTTTACTTGCAACTTCTTGGCAAACAATGTGGCAACCTACTTACCTTTATCAGCAGGTTTTTAACTAAGATTGCATGTTTCAAACTCCACTCTACTATATCGAGAAGAGCAACGCTGCTTTCTCTCAATTGTCGACCTTCTTCCTTATCACTACATGAGTGGGGAGCCGGTAATACCTTGCGTAGAGTAGTTGATAATTTAATTTTTGTTTTTCTTTTTTTTAATCTTTTTGAAATGTTGTTAGTTTTATGGTTAAAAATATTTATTAATTTTCTTGTTATAGTGATTAATCCGTTTTCTTCTTGCTTTTGTTTCATACAATTTAAAAAAAAAATACTTATTTACGATTATTCAAATTAAAACAAACAAAAATGTAAAATAATCACGTAATACTTACATTTTTCCTACTTTGATAGTATACTATGCATTTATAAAATTTGTTTTATTACAATCTCTGCATAAGTAGCAGTAGTATTGGATGACACTGAATTACATTGTGAAATTGTTATTTTTAATACTAAATATAAATTTTTAATTTGAACTTTTTACATCATAAAATATTGTGAATTTTATTTAAGCAAATAATTATTTTCAGTGAAGTGGTTCTTGTGCATTTCGCTTGGTCCTGAAATAGGAGAGCATCGCCGATCTTCAAAGAGCGCTGACGTGAATACACGCTTTTAATGCATGCAGGTTTCTAACTGCATTCATGGTAGCTTCTACAAGAGATGACGCCAAGACGTAAGTAGTAAGTATTGCATGGAAATATATAACTAGTGAGTCCCTTAACGAGTAGTTTAGTGAGCAAACAAACTTTTACTGTATAATGGTAGTAAGTTTGAATGCTGTTAATATAATTTCATATATGAGGAAAGTAAATGTGAAAAAATATATTTACAATATAATTTTTTACTTCTGTTCTATTACAATATAATTAAACCCGTTTGGCAACTACAATAATTGTTATTAAATTAATTCAAACTATATACAATTATATTAATCAAATTACCACATTTTGAAATGGAATTTATATAATGCACAATTAATAAATAATTATTTGCAAACATATCATATTTTTGTTTAATTTATATATTTATCATATCATTACTGCAGAAGTTTCCATTATTTTATAACTCACTGTCTAGATTAGTCTAAAACATTTATCAAACTCACATTTAAATAAAATATGTACATGTATTATATAATAATGATTGGAAACTTCTGCGAAATGGCATCAATATATTGTGTTTTCTGTTTTTTGATTATTCTATATAATTTAGTTGTTTGTGCATGGAATAAATACATAATTAAATGGTAGATTACATAAAATATACTAAAATTAGTTCATTTAAAGCTTAAAATTGAGCACAAAGAAATTAAATATGTTATAATAGTTGATTTTTTTGTTTCAATTTAATTCAGTAGTTATTTTAAAAAGTTGTTGTAGTTGTAAGTTGTTGTATTATAAAATATCATAATTTCATAAGGGCATGTTGAAATCAATCTTAAAGTCAACTACATAACTTTATTTTGAATAGATGGCGTCATTTTTTTTGATTTTTTAATATCTGCACAAAAACACCCGCTGTAAACCTTTTTTGAATGAAGAGTCATTTTTGTAATTAGAAGTGTTAAGAAAGCGTTTATGTCGCACAAATTGTTTGTTTTTTCGACTTTTACTTTAAATGTGTTATGTACGGTAAAATATGTAGCTTTTAAGATGCATAATCTTAGCGGCAGTGACGGAAAAGAAATTGTAAATAAACTGAACGCTAGAGAATTGCTACTAGTAGTATTGTAATGGAAAAATAATAAATCCTATCAAATCTACGAGAATATCGGTGAACCTTGCTCTCTAGAATTTTTTTTTAAATTAAAATTGGTTCTTATGGAACAAAACGCCAACCAACTCAATATACAAACGATAAGATTTTAGTCATCACTTTTTTTATATGTTGAACTACATACAATATTCTATGTCTTCATGTTTTTGGTTAAAGATTTGAAGTTATATTAAACAAGTAAAAAATTAATAAAAAACTAATTAAAAACGCCAATATTTAAAAATTAATTGCAGAGAAACGACATATTGCATTAAATTTCTACAAATTTGAGGACACATATTGAACTTTCTTCTACAATGTGTGAAAAGTTTATTCAATTATTTTCAGGGGTTTTCTTGCTGAGTTTGATTCTGTGAACCCATATAATAACGCAACTATTCTCCCCCTTAAAAAGAATTCAAAGTTAAACAAACATTATTAGCAAAAAATGAGGACATTTCATCATCATCGGCAGCGCTTATTTTGTCTATTCCTAAACATACGCTTCTTTAGTGATTTTTATTTTGTCCTGTCCATTGCTTCTTTTGCTTATTGCTTTCCGACAACCTTCGATAGAACATTTTTCTATCTTGGAAGACCCAGATTCCAATGGCTCTTCTCTCAGTTTGTGGCCTCCATTCAGTTATTTTCTGGCTCCAGCGTTTGTCTTCTCATTGTGTTACGTGACCTGCCCATCTCCACTTACATCTACCTATCTGTTGTGTTTCATCCACTACTCTAGTTTTGTTTCTAATCTAACTGTTTGTTTTCCTGTCACGTATTGTTATTCCGAGCATTTTGCTTTCCATGGCTCTTTGTGTTTCTCTAATTTTTCTATGGTTCTTTCCGTTGTTGTCCACGATTCTGAGGCGTACGTCAGGTTGGGTAGTCCACACTGGTCAAATACCTTGGTCTTCAGGTGTTGTGGGTATTTGGTCTAGAAAAAGTTTTTGAGCTTTTCAAATGCTGACCATGCAAGTTTTATACGTCTATCAATCTCCACTTCCTGGCTGTGCTATCCAAAGTTATGTAGGGTTCTTAGGAACACATATTCGGATACAATTTCTAGTGCTTGTTTTCCCACTGTGATAGGTGTTGTCAAGGGTCGATTTGCCATCACCTTTGTCTTTGAAATGTTCATGAGTAGTCCGACTTGTTTTGCTGCTTCATACAGCTCCGATGTTATCTGCGCTAGTTCTTGCGGGTTGTCTGCTAGGACTCCTATATCATCCGCAAACCTGATTTGATAGGTATTCTCCGTTTATATTAATGGCATTTTTCTCTTAATTTAATGTTTTAAAAATTTGTTTTAATGCATTTGTAAGAAGATGTTTTTTAGGACATTTACTAAATAATAATATACTAGACATATCATAAGTGCTACAAACTGGCAAAGTGACACGTGCATGGAAATACATTTAAAAAACTATCTAAAGAAGAGTTTGCAGATTTGGACAAGTAGGAATAAGAGCAGATCAAACTGCACACAACTGTAACGCTAAAATAAAACTAATAGCTAAAAACACAGCAAAAAAAAACTTAGCAGAAACTTGATGAATTAAAAGCTAAACTGAAGAAAAAAGTCAAAAAGAATGATTATAAATTAAAGTAAAAAAAAAAACAAAAACAAAAAAATTAAAAATAGAATAAGATAAAAATAAAAAGACAATAAAAATGGCTTTTAAAAATAAACTGGAGTTTAATGAAGCATTTAAACCTTATTAGACTTTTTGTACTTCTTCCAGTAGTAAACCTTATTTATTTATTCCTACACACTACCTATGTAGTTAATGTATGCTAGATCACGGCTTGGAGGGGTTTTCCTTATGCTGGCCATGTCAAACCAGAAAATATCTAAATATTAGATTGTTTAAATACAAAAGTGATAGATATCAAACGTGGGTTTTGCCAAGGGTGTTTACAATTTCCGATGCTCTTTAATGCTTATTTGGAAAAAATCTTCAAAATTGCCGTAGAGAAACCAAAACAAGGGTTTGAAATTTTATGGCCAATGGATTAATAACATACGCTTTGCGGATGATTCCTGCAATATGGCAAAAAATCAAGTTGATTTACAATATATGCTTGACAGAGTTAAACTTGAAAGTACCGCAGCAGGTCTATCCATAAACAAGGCCAAAGCAAAAATAATAAAAGTAAACAAAGCCGCCACAAGTATTGGAGATATGGACATTCAACTCAATAGTAGTAAAACTGAACAAGTTAAAAAGTTCAGATACCTGGGAACAATGTTACATAAAAAATGGGACTCAAAACAAGAAATAAGATCTAAAAAGAACAAGCCATAAACACATTTATAAAATGGAAGAACTTACATTGCAATGGAAGTTTAAATCTAAAATTACGTTGGCAAACGGTCAAATGCTACGTCTGGTCAGTGCTGCTATACGAAGTTGAGACATGAACCTTAAAAACTAATATGTTAAAGAAGCTTTGAAAATGTGGTTATATTGAAGGCTACTGAAAATATCTTAGACGGAGAAGGTCCGGAATGAAACGGTACTCCAGAATATGAGTAAAGAAAGAGATTTGCTCTTAACAATCAAGCAAAAGAAAACTGCATACTTAAGACACATAATGCGCAACCAAAAATACAATATTTTAAGGTTGATAATGGAAGGCCGCATTGAAGGTAAAAGATCGATTGGCAGAAGAGTACTTTCTTGGTTACGCAATATCCACAACTAGACCGGCATAGAGGTAGGGCAATTGTTCTACGCGGCTGCAGTTAGAAAGAATTTTAGTAAAATGGTCGCAAACCTTTAGTAATAAAGATGCACTAGAAGAAGAAGAAGGTTGTTTCTAATGCTTATTGTATGCATGTATTTTTTTAATTGAGAGTGCCTTGTTAAGATCTTTTATGTTTTGTAATTTTTTCTGGTCAGTTGCAAGTAGTAGTAGGCCGTTTTGGGACAAGTAGGCTAAAATTATATTCTCACTTTATTGGAAATGAGCCTGGAAAATTCCATCTAATCCTGGTGTCTTGTATGGAAAGAAATTTCTAATTGCCTAAGTTATTTTCTACAAAATGACGTGCAGAACTTGAATAATTTTTTGATGAAGGTGGGGTTGCAGCGTCAGACCAAAAGTATCTCGGTTGCGTTTTTATAAAACATTTTGGCGCTTTGAGTTTTTTGCTTTATTAAAATATTTTTTTGCGACCAATTTGAGTCGTTTGAGTTTGTCACATCACTAGAGTATGAGTATAATATTGTCAAAACCAGAAACCAATTTAAGTGGACAGGCGTTTCAACACTTTTGAGTTTTTATAAAAGCTATGAGCACGTAAACGCTGTTGTCTTAAATAGCAACCTTGTCATTTGTTTGTGACCATGTTTTAAATTAAATTTTGTTCATTTGTAATCTGACATTGAAGCCGACGTTGCCAATTCTGAATTTTTCATAAAATACTTATATTCCTTAGTGTAACATCTACTACAATCTGGCTGCGAGATGATGTGGCACTTAATTCCTCTCTTGTGACTTAGGGGTTATAGCGGTAGAATTGATGCGTAGGAAGGTCTTGCCGTCTAGTTTACTGGAGATGGGCGGGAAGAATTTAGTGCTTCACGAACTTGTAATGTTCCTAAAATTCCTTCCCTTCACTATCGCATTATCAGGACATCCAGCTTCTTACAATATCCAAGCCAAATCGATCCCCTAGATTGGATGCCAAGTAAAGTGATACTTCTGATTAAAACTAATTTTCTAACATAACTCCAGATCGGAAATCAAGTAGAGATTGGCTACTGTTGTAAATTCAATTCTCCAAATTAAATCCCAGATTAAAAGCCACTTGTGTAAATCCATTCTTCAAACAGAATGCTAGATTGGAAAACAAGTAGAGATCAGTTTCTCGTGTAAATTCAATTCTTTAAATAAAATTCTAGATTGAAAGCCAGGTAGAGATAGTTTTTTGAATTAAATCTAATTCTTTAAATATAACTTCACATTGGCTTCTGTATAATAATTCTAAATTTTTAAATAAGCCCTAACCGACCTAAATTCTTAGACCTTAAGCGCTTCCAATCTACGCAAACAAAACCGGTACACAAAAGTAAACTTTACATACCACAAAATTATGATAAAACCAACCACAATTACTGATCTGAAATGTAATGCGGCTGTTAAAAACTATCCTAAAACGAACTTAGCGTGGAAACTTTAGTTTACTTGGAACATTTCACGTGGGTGTAACATTTGTTACAAAAAAACATTAAGCACTAAAATACGTCTAAAATAGAATACGTGGCTCTTAATACAAGATAATACCAAAGCTGGTACAACCTGATGCCCAAATCCGGTTTGGATGCCGATAGATTAAACTTATAACCACTTATTTATTCCATGTGATACTGTAGGCGTCACCATCATGACTGCGCACCTTGTGAAGACTGAAGATCTTTTTCCAAGACTCCTTTGCTATAACAAAGTTAGGTCTATTTACTACAAACAACTGACTTTAGGTTCACATATAATGGCGGTAACTGTAAATACAATATGTTGACAGTAAAGTTAAACACTTGAAATAAATAAAATTTAGTAAGTACAATTATAATAACATCTGTCCCATTACTCAACACCCTAGAAATCATTATTGATAACTTCCTAGTACTCAATTAATCCACCCTGTATATACGATCCACATAAGCTCTAACCAATAACTAACAAAACATTTAATTATAAATCCTATAAAACGTTCCCCCCATTTTTTACGTAGCAATAAAGCCCTCCCCGAAGTAAGATTTTACAACATTTATCCTCAATAGTAACTCAAAAACTAGTTTTAATCCTACTCCAAGAAAAAATAACCTTACTCGTAACCGACGATACTAACAACAAAATAATAATTATAGTTCAACATACATGCTAATAATTTTTTATTCTATAATGAACAAAAGAAAAGGCTTCTAGAAGCAGAAATAGCTCAAATAATTAGTCAGGATTAACCCAAATAGTAAGTGTCAATGATCTCCTTAATTCTTAACAAACACTAACAAAAATTAATTAAAACATATATCACAATCCACAACGTCAGATAGTCATATCCCCAGTTACTTCCTACTTTTACATTACATTCTTACCTTAAATTATAAAATAAACTTTATTTGTTTTAGGCAGTTTCTTCGGAAGAATCGTAATGCTACAATAAATTAAAAGTTGGTTCAACGCCTCAGTTTAACATTTCTAGGATAGCACTAATAAAAATTATGTATAAGTTTACTCTTGTTGTATGTGTTTTTGTTTTATAATATGACGTAGTTGGAGTTTGCATTACATCTGATGACAAGATTTATGTTGTTACATATGCAATACTGTACCAACTTTATGAATGTAATTGGAAGTGGTGTATTGTGGGCTAGATGTGAGGACGCAACAATGCTGTTTATTTTTAGTACTGTAGCCGAGCTGATCTTTACAGCTGTAACGTCGCTGGTGTGAATATTAGCTTACCGTTTGTGGTGTTTGCAAAAACATTCCTTTTTAGTTTGCATAGTTGGATTTTACTATCCGTAATTTTTGGATTATTGTATTTTACTAATTCCATTGAATTACATAAATAAAACTCATAGCCTTTACGGGGTTTTAAAAAGTTGGTTCCTTTTTTTGGTTTTGTTTGGGTTTTATAATTTTCTTTTCTATTTACAAGGTTTTTTTCTTGTTGCGTTGCATTTTTGGTAGTTAATTTAATAGGTAGTTTAAGGAACATGTAGCTTACTTGGTTGTTCTTCTCATTTAATTTATTGGAGTTTTTTTTTTCTATGCCAAGGACAAGGAGTCAATCTTTTAGGTGCTTCTTCTTGGCGGTATTAAAGTCGCTCTAACTCTTTAGGTTGAGTTTCTGGTTTTGTCTTTTCAGGTAGCTCAAGACCATTTTATACCACAGAGTGGCTTTTGTTTGCTTAGGATGATTTGTCTGCATAATTCAAAGCTTTGACTACGGCCACAGTAATTCTATGCTGGAGATTATTTTTATTATTATTACAGGTGATCTTAAGGTTCTTTACTGTATAACAACCCATTAAAGGTAAAACGTGTTTTTTTGGGAGTGGACAGGGTTTTATTCAGTTCTTGAGTTGGGGTAGCTTTTATTAACTTAACTTGCCTGTGCCTTAGTAGTTTTACTTTTAAGATGAGATAGGTAGATAACAGCAACTTAAAGCTGTTTTAGTACAGTTTTTTTTGTATAAAAAGGTAATTTTTAAACTTGACCCAGGCTTCTTTAACTTTTTTTTAGCAAAGTTTTCCATTTCAGCACGAGAAGTGTCCGTTGTCTAAAAAGAAGCTGACCTGCTTTGCAGCAACCAAATGCGTTATTTTTTTGGCTTTAGCACAGCGGACCTTTTAAGCTGTTTGTTTGATTTATAATTAATAATTGGCGTATTTTATGCAAATTGCTTTTTCATTCAGTAAGAAACTCATACACTCATGTTTCAGGGTATGCACCCATCATCAGTGTGTCTAGCATTTCAATGGTCAAAAAGACAATTTACATAAAATTGCAGTAACTATTAAACAGTTTATGTTTATTAATGTGTCAAAAGTTCAAACAGTTCAACGTTTCTCCTAATAGGAAGCTTCAACTGTTTGTTTGATGTATCTTAAGACGCACTTTGGTTTTTATTCTCTATGTTTGTGAGAATTGCTTTCATTTATCTGATTCCTCACTCTTTATGAAACAAAAACAAAAACAAAACAAAAATTGATTGCCAGGCTACCAAAGAAGTATCGTTCCTGGAAGTGGGTTGTACACAAACGGGTATTACATACAAAAACTGTTGTGTATGCAATTTGTTGCCCACTGTCGGTTATCTCACTTCTCGCGAGCTTTTGACACCGTGGAAGTGAAATTTATCAGTGATAAACTTAATGCGTTTGGCATACGAGGAACAGCGTTAAAACTTGTGCAATCATTTCTGACAGACCGTAATCTTTATGTACAAATCGGACAACACGCCTCGAAAACATGTAATCTAAGTAAAGGAATTGTGCAAGGTTCAACCTTAGGTCCAATATTATTTCTTCTGTTTATTAATGATCTTAGTGAGTCTATTAGCACAGGATACATGATCAACTTTGCGGATGACACCGCAATAGTTTTATCAGCTGACAACCAGGAAGACCTGGTATCTAAAATAAATACTACAAATGTAGAAGTAAGTGATTGGTGTTTTAAAAACAAGCTTATTTTAAATAAAGAAAAAACAACTTCTATTCAATTCTATAATCGGAAGCCTCCTGAAAAACCTATAGAAAATAATTCAAAGTTTGTCAAATACCTAGGGAGCCTAATTGATGACAAACTGTCATGGGATAAGCAAGTTGATCACGTAACCAGTAAACTAAATAGCGCATATTATGCCATATTAAAACTGAAACGTAATTTTAGCTTTAAATCATTGATTGACATGTACTACGCACTTGTTTACTCGCATATGTCATTTAATGTACTAGTCTGGGGCAGGAGCGACACAAATAGAGTCTTTGTTGCACAAAAGAGAATCATTCGCTTAATATTTGGTATAAGAAGTACTGAATCTTGCCGTCCAGTATTTACTAAATACAAAGTTTTGACTTTAATTAATATATATTTATACAAGTGCGGCATATATGTTTATAAAAATAATAGTAACTTTGTTAAAAACTGTAACGTCCATCATTATTCAACGCGACATGGATCTAATATAAGAACTATCGCACATAGCAGCACTATGTACGAGAAAACAGCTAAATATTCATGTCAACTGATATACAACAAACTGCCAGAGTATATCAAAATCTCTAAAAGTATAAAAACGTTTAAAGATAAACTAAAAGAATTTCTCGTGCAAAACTGCTTTTACACCTTTAATGAGTTTATTGCTCACTAATTTTAATATTTTTTTTAATATGTTTTTGTAATATCTAAATGTATTATATTTTAATTAATTTAAGTATGTATGTGTATATAGTATTAGGTTTGACATCCACATCCGCTTCAATGTACATGAAAACATTGTAATGTACTTGTAAAAAGTGGCTTAAGTGCAAATAAAGATATTATTATTATTATTATTACGTGGGATAGTTTTCATACACGACACAAACACGCAAGTATCTGTAGTAGTCTGGAACCTCGCCGCCGGCTACGTACCAGTTTAATGTTCTAATGTGAAAACATCTTCTTTTTTACTAGAATTACTTGTTACGCCCTGAAAGTTTATGGAACAAGCAAACATAATAATAAATGAACTAAATGCTTTGTCTATCTACTTAACCATTTGTTGTCGAAATGATAGATTTATCAACCTATTCCCCTTAAATTAATAACAAATTACATTTGCAGAAAAAAATATAAAAAAATATTGAAAGACTAACTTGCCGTGGTTATTTACAAAAATAAACTTAAAAGCGTTATATTTTCTTAAATTTTCATAGAGGAAGTCTACAAACATTATGCCAAATTTGCAATACGTATAAGATTATTTGCTCGATTCGTGCATCTCGACAATATATTGGTATATTTGAACAACCATGACCACATAGACTACCTCGAAGCGTGCTGGAAAAACTCAGAAGTACTTTAGGCACTACGTTACAAAAGATGGTAATTTACACTGCAGCACCACCTGACGCTTATTAAGAAACACAAATTACCACAAACCAGGAAGCAGCTCTAAAGTTTTTTCTTGTTCATAGCTTTTCTTGAAAGTAAAAATCTATTAGGCCAACTAATGAAACTTGCCAGTCCGCAATCTGGACTACTTTATGTGTTACAAACAGATTCTTGCAACTCAGGATTAGGCGCCGTGTTATACTAAGAAAAAAGTGAAACAAAACACATTATTTCATACAGCAGCTCTCGACTTACGGTACGCAAGAAAAACACCCAGTCTAACAAATTTGAGTGTATGGACCTTGAAAATATATAGAACTTACTTCGTTTACGTTTAGAACAGATAATAATCCATGTGGTCGTTACTCTTGCAAAAGCTCTTATTTAAAGTGAAACACATTCCTGACGCGTTGTTTAGATATCCATGCTCGGAGTTAGTCGACGAGGTCTTGTAGAACGGTTACTGCCCCCAAAAAGCTCAAAGAACAAACAATGCAATAACTTACGTTATTTTTACAGTTGACTAAGCAGTTTGTTATCAACTTTCCCCAAAATTAAAAACAAATTATTTTTGCAAAAAAAAAATCTAATTGAAATCAAAAGAAGCAAAAAAAAAATGGAGATTGCTGGAACGCGGACACAAATAAAGATGACCCGATACAACTGCAAACAACAACAACAAGAGCGATTGTGGTAAGCAAGAAGGGTGCAACTTATACAATCCAATTAAAACAGGCAAAAATCCAAATAAAAGAAACAATATTTAAAGAAATAAAAAAACAAGAACAAAAGAGCTGGTACTAGTAACAAAAGGGTCGGAGACAAAAAAGAAATAGAACAAGTAAAAGACGGAATGGAGAGTTTTAATGTAAGAAGAGCAAATAATGACCCACAGGAGAGACTAACAGAGAAGAACTGCGTGAAGAAATTGGTGGTAGAGTGGGCAACAAAGATATCACAGATATATCTGTGAGGAAAGAGTACGAAGATATACAAACGGCTATAATCAGGACAAACAAGGAAACAGCGGAAAAACTAATAAAAGGTTTTGTGAAATGCAGAACAGGGAATGTAATGGATAAGGAAAGCAAATGTTATAAATGTTGAATAATAGGCCACATAGCGGCGGACTGTAAAGAGGAAAAAATTATGCATAAGATGCGGAGAAAAAAGACATTATATAGCCAAATGCAATAATAGGGAATATTGTATAGAATGTAAAGTAACAAGACACAGAATAGGAGCAAAAAGATGACCAATCAATACAAAAAAGAAATGGAAATAAAGTAGAAGATAAAAATCCAGTGGATAAAAGATAAGAACTCAGGCGCAGTTATCCTTGCAAGGAGTAAGTGTAGAGATAAAGTAGAAAGATGGAGAAAGAAGAATATAGTGTAGACCAATATAGAAGATTTGATAGTATACAGTTGTTACATCAGTCCAAACTGCAGAATGGAATATTATCAGGAGTGGATAGAAAAACTAGAACACAGTTTAAGGAAACAAAAAAGCAAATAAATTTTAATAAAAAAAGATGGAGAGGGACCAAATGCGATAGGAAATGCCAAATTCTTTAAAAGATGATAGCAGCCGTAAATCTTACAATATGCAACTAAGGAGATAAACCAACGTTTGTAAGAAGATCCAAATCATACATTGACATTACCACAGCACAAACAAAACAGGGAAAAATAAAGACAAAAGAGAAGGAAAATGGAACATAAGAAGGATGAACAGAGAAAGGATAAAGAGTGCTATAAAAACAGAGGAAGTGACTGATAACAAAAACAGAAGAAAGATGCAAAAAGTAGAAAGTTGAAGAAGGCAGCGGAAGAATCACTTCCCAGGTACAGAGAGTAAAGAAGAAGAAAATGAAGTAGTAATAATTGAAAAATTGTTTCTCGCTGAAAGTAAAAAAACTAGCAGGAATAGCTGACAAAACAGAAGCAGTTCTTGCAACAGTGAAGAAGATAAAACAGATTATAAATTTACTACCCAAATAACAACGGACATAGTGAAGGCAAATATTATTTGATTAAGTGATTTTTCCGGCAAATAAAAAATTGGAAATATGCAAACCTAATACTAATTGAGAAAAAGAAAAAAGCAGGCAAAACAACGACGTATAGACCAATATGCTTGATCAACACGTTAACAAAAATTATGGAAAAAATTATGAAAAAAGTTATCGTAACAAAAATTAAACAGGAAATAGAAAAAAAAGCGGATGGGAACAGAAGCAATATAGATTTACAAAGAGAAGAACAACTCTAGGAGCCAATAAAAAGGTAAGAGCCATAGCAAAAGAAGCAAACAGTAGACTATACAAAAAAAACAAAACTGAGTCATAATAGCGCTAGATATACAAAATGAGTTTAACAACATACTATAAAAAGCAATTATAAAAGCAGCAAAAAAAGAGAATTAACAAAAAAAACTACCAAAATAATATGGAGCTACCTTCAGGAGAAAAATCTACTTACCAAAAATAAAAAACTTAGACTAACTAGAGGGGTACCACAGGGTTTGGCACTAGGTCCTAAACTATGGAATTTAGTTTATAATCAACTACTCAAAATGCGGCTTTTAAAAGAAGTGACAATAACGTCATTTGCGGATGACGTGGCTCAGGTAGAAAAAAATATAGACATATAAGTACTAAATGAATGGTTAGAGTTGGAAATAGAGATAATAAAGAGATCGATAAGAACTAAAGGGTTAGATCAGGTTCCGCAAAAAAACAAGGCGGCATGGTTATCGACAAAGAGGACTAACAGGAAAAATGGAAAAACTTAGGTATGTGAACAAATAATAACTATAGGGAAAAAAATACTTTAGAGTTACACTTGAAGCAAAAGGATGAAAAGAACTAGTTAAGGAAGTGGTAAAAGGAACAAAAAAATAGAAAAAAAAAGCTTAAAAGGCTTATGCCAAACAAGAAAGGATTAGGAGAAGGGGCAAGAAGGCTAATAGCAACCGCGGCTAGAAATAAACTATTGTTTGCCGCAAAAACATAAAGAGGTGCTTTGAACACAAAAAGAAAACACAATAAAAGTAAGAGGAGCTATGTGAGCAAGTTTGTTAAAGATCTGCAGAGCCTACAGGACAGTGTCGCAAGAAGCACTAGATGTAATTGCGGCAACACCACAGATTTGATAGTAGAAAAAAAATTAGATATAAAGAAAATGATAAATGAGAGAACTAATAAGCAACAAACAAAGAGACGAGCGAGTGAAATCATAATGGAAAGATGGCAGAGACAATAAAAAGAAAGAAAAAATGGAAAATGAACAAAGGGACTTATATCAGAAATAAAAGAATGGATAGAGAAAAAACCGAAGACGTGTTACTATACAACACAACTACTCACCGGACATGGAACCTTTAGAAAGTATTTACAAAAAATAAATAAGATGCAGAAAAAGGAAAAATGTATATTTTGTCAAGAAGACACGTCTGACGACGCAGAACATACGCTACTAGAGTGCGAAGCGTAGGAGGATGATAGGAAAACGCTAGAAAAAGTATTAGAAAACAAAGTAAAACAAATCTACAAAATATTGTTTAAATAAGCCTGAGTGACAAAAACAAATAGAAAGCAGTAAGAAACTATGCAACAACAGTGCTAAAGAAAATATAAAAGAGTTTGAAGCTTTAAGATTTAAGTAAACCAAAATGAAAGAAAACACAAATTAAAAGCCATAGAAGACAAAGGAAGGAGGAGCGAGAAGCTAAATGAAAGCAAAAACATATGGAAAAAGTAATAAAAAAAAAGAAACAAAGAAAGTCAAAACAAATATGCCTGCCAAGGAATAGAAAGTGAACAAAGAGACAAAAAAAAACATATACTAAAACATTAATACCAACAAAAGAGTAGAAGTAAGAAGAAAAAGGAAAAAACTGCTTAAAGAAAATAAGTTGACAAAGCTGACTAAACAATTTCCAAACGAAAGATACGTCACCTTGAAGTTGACCAAAAATGCAACTTTTGAAATGGTATATCTGGCAAGTTAACCCTAAATGGAGACTTAAAAATCTTACTAGAAGTTAAACTGGCAAATCTAGGGTTACTAAAGGGAATGCACTTAATGGAGATGCATAAAATATTTATAAAAGAAAGATAATACAACAAAGAAGAAGTTAATGAAGATATAGAAAAATTAATAAGGTACCTAAGAACAATGCAAATATCTAAGCTGAATAACACAAGAATGAGAGAAAGAAGAGTGGGATGCCAGTGTAAGAAATAGGGCATAAAAATAGAGTGTAGGAAGAGATGGGCCGGGGACAGCATGTGTTGCTGCACCAGACTGCAAAAATGTCGCAAAGTCAAAACCAACCCACCTCAAACTAATACCACATTAGAGACAATGTCAAAAATTAACAACAGGACTTTTGCAGAGAAGAAAATCAAAAAGTATTGCCATGCGTTAGTTATTCTCAAACCTCATTATGTTCAAACAAAAAAAACAAACAAAAAAATCACTTAACTGGTACTATCAAAAAGTTGGATTTTAACTTTTTTTCTCAATTTAATAACAATTTACATTCCCAGAGTAGAGAAATATTTTATTTCTGAACTAATTATACTTTGGCGGGCGGACAGAGCATTTCAATAAAAATTAAACTACTTACTCACAATCAATGAACTAAGGACGGAGCGACCCATTGGTAGACCAAACTGTTTATTATCAAAAAATTAGATTTATCTACTTCTTTATCCAATTTAATGACAATGACACAGCCAGTTCACATTCTATAGAGAGAGCTACACATTCTATCAGCAACGACAACTACGTCAAATAAATAAATTTTTTATTGCAATTAGACACGTCACGCTAACCTTGAATATTTGTGATTTATCACATTTAGTTAACAATATTTTATTTTCAGCTAACCAACATCTATCAGAATAGATATGGTAATGGCCAGGATAAGTCAATTTGGAATTGCTCTGATCAACTTTGACTTAAAGGTTAAATTAATAGAGGAAACGGTTACCTAAGCGTTTTAAATTTTTAATTAACTAGAACATCATGTTGGCAAACAGTCATAATAATAAACTATTTTGGTATTTTCAAAATTTTTGAAATTAAATATGTCAATAAATTGTCAGTTTGTATTAGGGGTCCCAAAAAATATTTTGCAACTGCACTGAACCGTAGTAAAAAATGCTTATAATTACCTTAATAAAAGTAAGTTATATTTTTTTAGATATTATAGTTTGTATCATGACATTTTTTTATATAACAAATTTTCTATGTATTATATCATGAATACATATCATAATTTACTTTTTATACTATATGCTTTCTATATTATTACTGACTTTGTTTAGTTATTAGTTTAAGCAAAAATATTATTCAATATTAAAAAGTAAATTTATTACTAAATTAAATTTAACAATAACAGAAATCTCTCTAAGGTATCCATGACAAAATGATATATTTTCGTATGCGAAACGATACATTATTCGGTGGCAAATAAAGCTGCTTACCTTCGACATTCTATGATGTAGTATGTATTAAACGACTTAGAGGGATGTTAAATAGGTTCGACCAGACGGTGTGTAGATTGGATTATTCAACACTATTTGTTCATACATATTTCAAGACATCAAACTTAATTGAAAATAGATCTTTCCATTAAATTAAATTATTCATGAACACACCAACAATTAATTTATTCATTTCAAGGGTTGAATTCAATTAATCATGTTTGTTATTAAAACCATTTATTTATTTACATCTATTTAATTAATATTTATTTAATATTTATAACCGGAATTCTGTTGTTTGTTTGGAGCCAAATATTCTCTGCTTGGAGCTTGATATTGTTGATTTGAATTATATTGATTGTTATTATTATAATTATTACTTTGTTGATATGAATTTGAAGAAGATATTTGTTGTAATGATTTTTGTATGGCTTCTGGTACTGGTGGGGCAGTTGGTATGTGTTGGCCGGTTGCACGGTAACCGTTCTCATCAGCAATATAATTAACAGTGTAAGTAACACCATCAGGTCCTTCATATGAATAAGATCCTTCAACTACAGAACTAGGTCCTTCTGAGCCACCTTGTTTTAATTGGCCTGTTTCTTGAAGTCTGATTTTGTTATCAGTTTCATAACTGAAATATAAATTAATTAATTTTAAGATTAACTAAAGTGATGTTAATTACTTTATCCTGTATGTACCATCCCCATTATTTTCATTATCGAATCGCAATGTGATTGCGTTACCATACGGTGATTGATTTTGAATTCCATTAACAGATGAAGATTGGTAATTATTTGTCTGGCTTGAATGTTGCGGTTGATTAAAAGGCGCACTCAAGAAGTTTCCATTGCCACCAGAGGTTGTTGCCCTAAGGGGTGGTAAATAAGTATTTTCCAAACGATCTGCCCCAACGGCAACAACCACAAATAAAACAGCAAACTGAAAAAAATATTGAGTAATTATAAAAAGAATTAATAATATTATTTTAATATTACAAGTTTCATCGTTATTAAAATCGTATTACCGAATGATGTTTGATATTTGGAGCAGATTCTTTATATACTAACTTATGATGATACATTTGACATTAAAATACACATTTTTTTATATCTAATTAGAGCACATCAATTTCAAGGTGAGCGCCTTAAAATTGATTTGTGAATCAAATGTCATTTATCTGTATCAAATATACGTTATAATTGGGTTTATTATAAAATTTAGTCAATTAACATTATCTTTTAATAAAAAAGAAGGTTATTATTTGTTAATTGTAAGTAGCTTCATAATTCAAGGTATTTTGATCTAAATTTCCTCTTCTGTTTAAATATGATTAAATTATATGTTAATTAACATGCATTGGTAATAAAAGTTTATTAATTTTTAATTAGTGTATACAATTTTTTTGATATTTATCATTAAGAATCTTTAAAATGTCAAGGAGTATTCAATACATTTTTTTTAGAATATATTTTATGCCCTCTGTAATTTAAAGTACTTGACAATAAACATTTATTATAGGTATACTAAAAACTAAATAGTTTTTTTTTTAAGAAGGTTTTACAAACATATAATAAAATATAATTTCTAATGTCAACAAATTAATTTTTACTCTACACACTTTAATTTGTTGATTTTTTAAAATTTTTGTTTTTTAAATAATTTGGTTCAGCAAATTTATCTGAGATTTTATCTATTATTTAATTTATATATTACACTATTTTTATTAAATGAAATATTAGTGATGTTTCATACCTAAACCTAATATAATTTTTTAACTTTACTGAGATTAAGAAATTTAGTATACAATTCAGCTACTTGGTCCACATTAGGAATATACATATCTTAATATAACTTTATTGTTTTTAGAATGCATTCTACAAGGTAAAGTAGAAAGGAAAAAAAGCATAACCAAAAAAAAAATATCATGCCTAAAAATGTCTAAAGAACTAGTTCTCTACAACAACAACATGTCTATTTCGGGTAGCATCCGGCCAACATGCGGAACGGATAAGCACTTTAAGAATAAGAATAGTGTATCAATATCCTTCATTATTTTATAATGTTTAGAGTTCTACATTACGCATATACATGACTGCTGACCTTCAGAATACGTTATTATTATACATTTTAAACACCTATCTTAATGTTTTTTGATGAAGTCTCTTCCTTAATTTGCGTCCACGTACTTGCACATCACTTTCCTTTTGCCCAGTTAAAGTCCATTGATTCTTTTACATACCGTAACACTTGTTTTAATAATACAAACATTTTTTTGAGAAACACAGGTTTGAAATCTGCTCAGAATACTTAAAGCAGCACACAAGCCTAGTCCTACTTCTAACATGGCATACATCAGGCTGCCGATTAATTTTCTGCATTGTTTTTCCAATTCGGGTTTTTTAATTTTTTTTTATGTTGCACTTGGATTGTAAAGTTTGCATCAACTTTTTTGTTTCAAAACTAAAAAGATCCAAAAGTTTTAAAACTTTTTACACTGGTTTATAGGTACCGAGTGATGAATATACTAAAAGTCCTGACAAATATGATACGAGCTCTAGCTGCAATGGTCAAAAACAGCAATTTTCTCGGTTTTTTGTTAATATTTTGAAAATTGTAGGTCCGACGTAAACGTAGCAAAAAATGAGATTAAGAACTGCTTTAGGTGTTGCTGCGTCTTTTGTAGTTACTAAGGTCAACCAGCCGCTTTCAAACTTCTAACACCACTGTTCAGGAAAAAACTCATTTTTTAGCCAAAATTTAGTGATATACTCAAAAAGCATGCTGCATTGCTGCTCCTTCTGTGAGCGGCAGCGCAAAAAGATCTAGTTTAGCATTTGAAATCAATTTAGTAAAAACATTATAACGATGCATGTTAAAGAAAGTTTGCTTATTAGGTGCATTGTACAATGCCAGGAGTATTTTGTTTCCAGCTTTAGCCACAGACCCATGGAATGAACTTAGTTAAAGTTTGCAGTGTCGCTTGCTTCTTAGACAAATTGAAAAAACAAGTTTTTCTTTTTGATATGTTGCAAAAGTTGTATCATATCTGCTGATTGCATGTACAAGAATTATGCAGTCCTTTATTTTCATAGTTTGTTTAATTTAAATATACCATTATTTTTACTTTGCCTTGGCTTGGTTTTACCGAATAATATCTGTCATTCAGATGGGGTTAAAGCCATGAAGAAGGCAATAAAAACTATTGCTGCTTTGTCACTAGTTAAAGATTTTATGTTTGTTTTGTTTTAATTTCATGGTCATAAAGAACAGTTAAAAGGAATGAAATAAATCTAAATTAATTGTATTTATTAGAAAAAAATATTATCCTGTTTGACTGTGATTTATGTTCAAAATTTAAGTCAACTTTTGGTTTTGTTTAGTTCTCTTTGTACTGGATAGTGCCGCTGAATAACCATCAAACACAATGGTAGAATTTAAAACATATGCCACATAATATTGGAAAATTGTTAAGATTGAGGAATTTTTAAGCCACACCAACAATGTCATAATTGAAAAGATTAGTTTCTTGTTGTAGTACAGGAAAATAGTGTATACGGTAGATTTTTTTGTTTTCTGCATTTTAGTTTCCTCAAATAAAGATAACGAGTAAGGAGCAAGCTCATGCTGTAAGTAAGTTTTCATTACTTTGCTTGTTGAAAGCTATTTTTTGAGGGTTGATTACCACATTTTCTCCATAATTTTTGGACTGAATTAGTCATGTTTGCTAAAAGGAATGCTCGTTCCTTCAGTGAAAGCTTAACTTCTAAAAAAGTCTGTCAGACTGATTTGGGCATTATAACACGTTACTCTACTATTCTCACCACACCAGTAATAATTGAAACTATGTTGTTTGTTAAAGAAAAATATCAGCTAAATCTCTAACTCTACGGGTTTCTTCAAAATCTTCATGTTGTTTACTTAAACAGAATTCTTGTAAACTTTTCAAGTAATATACACATTTTATAAGTTGCTGTTATTTTTAGTACCCATCTGACTAAAACACTGTCCGTAATGCCGCGTCTTGTGTCAATCCACCTACGCTCTTCATGTTACGCATGAGAGTATTTTCTGTGGTCATATCCGACCAAACTCTAGCCTAAAATTTATCAGTTCTTTTTACTGTAATAAACAAGATGTACAATTTTTTGAAATTATAATGGGGCCAAAGCAGAGAGAAGCTTCATCATGTCTTGCACGCACAAGTGACTTGATTTGTCATAATGGAAATGTCCACATGCATGAAAATAAAAAATAACCTCTCTAATCATTTAAACGTTTTGCATAAATGTAATTTTTTAGTTTTTTTGATTCATCTGCTTTTTTTATGATAAAAATGCTCAGAAAAAAATAGAAAATTGGGGACACACAAACAGATTCTTCTTTAAAAAAGTAATTGCATGGAAGGTATGTGGTTGTATTAAACAAATTTTTTTGAACATTTTGCTTTATTAATTTTGCTGCTGCTTTTACAATTCTTAATCGTTCTTCACATTTATCTGCCTTTGTACCATACATTTAAGATTTTCAGTCTAACATTATTAAAACAGATGTTTGCATTCTTTCATCCAATTTTTACAGCTATTATTATATTTGACAAAATTTTTCTAGATACTGCGGAACGTAGTTGTTTAAAGAAAAGTTAGCGTTTGCATTGTGTATCTTTTCTATAGCTTTTAAAATGTAATCTTACTGAGGCTGTCTACGTTTTCTGTTTTTGTTTGAAGGTAAGTCGGTAAACAATCGTTGATAGTAGTTTAGGTAGTACACTTTTTTTACAGCAACAAGATCACTAACGGCAGACAGACAAAACTTAACTTTTTCTACTTTATCATCATTTCTTCTGTTTGCTTCAGCTGCTAATACAGTATAATAATTTACAACAGTAAGCATCACTGCAGGCTTCAATAGGATTCTTAAGTTGTTTATTAAAATAATTATAATCAATAATATCTTTTTTTTTTGCTTGCTACCTAACACTAAACGGGAGGGTCGTCAAGAAATACGGAGGAATGGAAAAAGTGGTAGAAATGTGTGCAGAGAAAAGAACGTTGCACTAAACAAAAGAGATCGGTTCCTGGGTTTGTACTAGTAAAAGAAACATTTTTTTTATTTTTTAGCGCTCTATAATTTTGTATCCGCTGGGAATACAAAAAAAATGAGTAAAAATTATAAATAAAAAAAACTTATAAAAAGCATAAAAGTGCCTTGTTTTTTTTATTTGTCAAGAATTAAGATATTTTTTGTTTGGTAAATATAAATCAGTGTAAAAAGTTTCAACGTTTTTGGATTTTTCTGGAGATGAGATCAATTTTTGAGCATATTTGACTAGACTATATTTAGTATATTAGTTTTTCTATTTGTACTATTACTGTTATAAATATTTTTACAGTTTTCATCTTTGCTACCGGTGCATATTTTTTTTTTGTTTGTTAACTTTCTCTAACTACCAGTATGGTTTAATAATGGAAAGCATTTCCATCTTTGTCACTCTTTTGCAATTGTTTTATTTTTTTTAAAGTTTTTCTTAGTTTTATTTTTGTGTTTAGTACTAATTTCTACCTTGAATGCATTTATTTTTTTTTCAGTTTTTGCATGTCACTTTAAATTTACAAAACACATCTCGTAATCTTTTAACTTTTCAGGAAGTTGTGTTTTAAAACTATTTTTTTTACTGTATTTAACCAATTGATCTTTTTTTTGCGTTTTTTGTTTAGTTTCAAAGCATCTTAGTTACTTTTTTTTGTGAACTACAATGGGTAAAGAGATTTACTTTTAATTGCTTCAACTTATAGTGCATTTGGTAAGTATTTGGCATGGATTATGGATCTTGCACTGTCTACTAGAGTATTTTTTTCAAATCCGCCGTTATGTTCAGGTGTATATGGCATTGTCTAATAGATATCCAAATCTTCTTCATCTTCAGAAAGTTCTGCATTTGGTTGGTATTAAATTCTTTCCTTCTATCAAATAGGAATTCTTTCTTTCTATCAAGTAGAAGTTTTTTGAAAACTTTTAACAACAAAAAAACTTTTCAAAACTTTCTTAAGTTGTCCTTAAAAAAAATACAAAATATTTTGATTAAACTATTGACATTGTCTGCATAAGTTTAGCATACACAAGTTTGCTTGCCTTACTATCTCGTTTTTTTTTTTTTTTGGTTTAAAATTGTAACCTTGGTTTCTTGTTTATATATCTTTATCATTGTTTGATATTTAACGTTTAGCTGTCTACATCATTGATCTTTTTGATAAGCTTGCTGAACGTGTTTTATCCACTTAGTCATAGATAACCACCAAATTAAGTACGTACAGGCCTCTGCAGTTTTTCTATTGTTTCATTTTACTACTTCATCTTTCCAAAATTTGCATACTACCTTGATTGCTTCAAATAGAATTTTTTTATCTAACGTTTTTTCTATTGACATTCTGGCTTAACTCAAATACTAACCGTCTTCTAGGTAATGTTAGTGTTTTTGACCATTTATTTTTTCCACAAATTTTACATTTTCTGCTCTAAAAGATTTAATTTTTTTCTATTTCTAACATTTTTTTTTAGAAGTTTTGCAACTTTTGTAACTTAAAAAGTATTTTAATTTTTTAGTCATATGTATTGAAACTCTTGTATACGCTAACCAGTTTTTTGGTTTTGTAGTTTATTGTAAAAAGTGCAAATGTCATTACCCTGCCATTTAATAACAATTTAGGTAATTTGTTGTTAACTATTCTCTTTAATTTATTGTTCAGTTTATGATTTTTTTTTTTTAATTTTGCTTTAAATTTATTATGTTATTTACAGAATTTTTTTTCATTTGTAAAGAAGTTTTGGAACTTTGATAATAGATTAATAATATTTGAGGTTAAGGTATTTTAATAAAATTTATATATACTTTATTGTGCTGATTTTAATTTTAATTTTTATTAAGACCGGTTTTGGCTGTTAGGCCATCATCAGATCTAAAAATATTACATAAATTATAAATATATATGTGATACATAGATGATTTTATTAACAAAACTTACTTTTTTTCACAGGTGTTGTTATGTGTTGCGGGTGGTGTGAATTTGTTGTGGTTACTGTTACATTGATTGGTTATTGTGTGGTGTGGTTATTGTTGTTGAGTGATTAACTGTAGTGTGGTTATTGTTTTTTTTAAAATGTATAGATATGTTGGTATGGGTTATTGATTTATTTGTTCAGGCATCTGTAGTTTTTGTTATTATTTAATTTGTCTATTTCATATCATTCTAATATTGTCATTTTAAGCCTTTTTTACATTGGTGTAGGAGTTTTATATTATTTTTGTTTTTGTTTTATAAAACTCCTACATCAATGTAAAAAAGGCTTAAAAATGACAATATTAGAACACTTCGATTAAATCATTCAAAGAGGCGATAAAAAATGATTATTTAAAAGACAAACAATTTATGACTGTTTTTATTGTGTGTCGTAAATACTATATTTATTTTAAAAGAACAGTACTGTCTTGTGTTTGAATGAAGTTTTACGATAGCTATTTTTTATTTAAAATGTTGCGTATATTTCAAGAAAAAATAATTTCAGACAAAAATAAAAAAACAAAAAATCTTCAGGCTTGTCGTCCGATACGTCATGTATTAACATCTTTGTTTTGAACTTGTATTCTGGATTTTGATAATAAACGTGGTCCACCCTGGCTGATGCCTAGGGTTATAGCTCGTCTTGATCTGACCTCCCAGAGCAAACGAGAAACTTGCCCTGACGTTTTAAGGAGCAAGTTTCTTGAAATTGTTGCCGAATACCCAGACTCTCCGCGGTTGTATACGGACGGTTTGAAAACGGATCGGAGATTGGGAAGTGTCTTCGTTTTAGATGGTACGGCTCACTCATGGTCTTTCCCTAAAGAAGCTTCCGTATACACCGCAAAACTATATGCATTACATAAAGCCTTTCTAAACTGTGAGACGTCATCTCACAGTTTGTTCCTCCTTTGTTCCGACTTGCTGAGTGCCATCCTGAGTATACAGTCTATGTACTTGGTCGATCCGCTAGTCCAGCTCGTACAAACTTCGATATTCTACTTGGCCGGGTTTGGACAGAAAGCTATCTTTGTCTGGACACCGGGTCATGTGGGTATCGAGGGCAACAAGCTGGCCGATAAAGCCGCCTGCCAGGCGGCTGACGCGGATCTACGGACAACATTCCCGTAAGACTCGATGATCTCAAAGGATACGTCATATTAAAGGTCATCGAGGATTGGCAAAGAGTATGAAACGACTTTGAGAAGAAATTAAAGAAAATCAAGGTCTCCGTGACGGCATGGAAGTCGCCGGTAGATCTTAACAGGAGAAAGGAGGTCGCCTTATGTTGCTTGCGCATAGGTCTTACCAACTTGACTTCTTTGTATCTCCTGACCGGCGACAAACAACCAGCATGCCAAACATGTCACGACCCTTTAACGGTAAAGCACATTTTGGAGGAATGCCGAGCCTACCTTCCTCACCGTAATCGGCTCGAGCTCCCTAACAACGTGGCGTCTATTTTATCAAATAAAGAAGAATCTATGGAAAGGTGCGTCTAGTTTTTGAAAGACGCAGAACTCCTCAAATAGGTGTAACCAAGTTTTTGTGTTGTCTTATAATGATTTTGGTGTTAATTAATTAATTTTTATTAATCAGTTTGTGTTGTTGAGTTGTTTAAAGCATGCTAGTCTTTTACAACTTTGGTGCAATCTGTGATATTAGGTTTAGTTAGTTTTTAGGGTGGGGCATCGAAACATTTTACAGCTTCAATGTCATCTGTGATATTAAGTTAGGTTGTAATATTTGGTTAAGTTGTGATATTAAGTTTAGTTACTTTAGTTTTTAGGGTCTGGCATCGAAGCATTTTACAGCTTCGGTGTCATCTGTGATATTAGGTTAAGTTAATGTATAGATACTGGCATCAAAGTCTTTTACAACTTTGTTGTCAGTTGTGATAGTAGGTTCTGTGATATTAGTTTTAAATTTAGTTTTGAATTTAAGCAATTGTGATATTAGATTTATTATTTATTTATTTATTTAACCATTTTAATGTGTTGTTTTGTCTCCTCAGGTCTATAACCTGAATTTATTATTATTAAAATAAAATAAATAGCTAATGACCTTAGTAGTCAACGTTAAAATACAAGTAAAAAAATAAATAAAAAAATAAACGTGGTAATAATTCAGCAAAGGCTGTTACCAATTGTTTAGAGGTTTTGGAAGATTTAATTGCCGTGAGTGCCTGGTATGAGAAACCATCTAGATGATGAGAATATTATGATAGCCATAGAAAATATATTCTTTTATATTGAAAATAATAAAGATTGTCAATTCACTGTCAATAAGTTAAAAGACACGTATAATATATAAGGGTAAACCTTCTACAGGTCAAACAATTAGTCTTTATCTTTTTATTTTGAATTCTGATTTTTATATTGACTGCCAGCATGGTTGCTTTTTAAAACCGTATGTAAGCATTGGTAGGATGCACGTTTTGTATTTTTTTTTAAATTTAGTGATAATTGTTTTGATTTAAGTATAAATTCTATTTTACTAAACGCTGACCCGCATAGACCCACTTTACTTAATGAGACTTTGGTGTACTTTTTTTTATTGTTTTTTTTTTTTGCTTTGTTGTTTTTTTGTCAATTTTGATTTGCATATACGCATTCTTATAAGATTTGAGTATCTGGTTTATTTTGATTTGTTGAGTGTATGTTGAACTGCTCAATGTAGGACTAAATAAAATGCTTTTTGGTAATCTGTGGTAATATATTATATTTATTTGTTTTTTTACCACAATTCTTAGTATTTGTAGATGGTCAATGATACTAGTTTTTTTCTTGAAGGAAGTTTATTTATCTGGTTACTAGAAGTCTAGTTGTTATTTTTATAAGAAATTTAGGTGTAGTAGTGGCTTATGAGCCGATAATTTACAATGTTGGTTTGGTTTATTTTTGTGCATTTGTTTATTATCATTTGTACATTTTCTTGTAGGTTCTTTCTCTCATATTCTTTTATTCATAATCTTTGCCAATGCATTTGTTGTTTTTCATCTAATTTAGCGCTAGTGTTAGTTTGTGTGGGTTTATTTCTGGGATCTTCTCTGAGCTTGTGTTTTGTATTTTCTGTTTCTGATATTAGGTTTGTGGTTTTGAGTCTTAAAGCTATATAAAATCTTATAACAGTTTTGGATTGTTATTTTGATAATTTTTTTACTATTGACCATGACAGCTTTTTTGTTCTTTGTTTGTGTTATCTTTACTCAGAACGTGTTACTCTTGTTGGTTTATTAATTATTATTTTTTTAGATGCAAAAACTAACTACTCAATGTACAGGGTGTTAGGTAAACATGCGGCAAAAACTCAAAGAGTTATTTTTTGGCTTATTTTAAGCGAACTAATATGTTATCGTTTGGATATTGAGTTGGTTGGCGCTTTATCCAATTTGATTTAATTTTAATTTAAAAACGACGATGTACGTGTCAATATTTTTCTAGAGAGAAAAATTCACCGATATTCTCGTAGATGTGACAAGATTTAATATTTTTCCATAACAATACTACTCCAACAGCAATTCTCTACCGGTAAGTTGTTAGTTTTTGCAAGACCTGTGACTATGATTAATCACAAAGTTATTTGGGTAAGAACACTACAATAACTTCCAGCTAAAATTTTTAGATTATAAAAACTATTAACTAATGCTTCATTATTATAAAAAAAATTCTTGGCATAACTTACATTGTTTATAAAAAACAGTTAACAAAAAAAAACACATTTTTTAACTGCACAGAATTAATGAAATATTAAGAAATTGTAGCACATAAAAAAGTAAACTGCAAAAAAAACATAGATTATGTACGCACAAGTAAAAAAATAATGTTACAACAACTTTGGTTTGCATGCAACATTGGGGTTAAAGAAGAACGCGACAAGAACTGTTTATTTAGAAACAATTGAAAATTACTACCAATAAATGGAACAACACATAAGTGAATTTAAATTTAATTAATTAAAACAATAGATAAGCTACAATACATTAAGATGTCGCAATCTTTACAGCAAAAAATACGTACGTGTAATAAGTTATAAGTTATAAAACTTTTAATAAATGTTTATATAAATTACACAATCGGATTCGTTATCTGTACATGCGGCAATAAAATAAGTTAAGACCAATAAGACCAGAGATATAGGACAACATAACGCGCAAAAATAAATTTTGAAAAGTATTTGGCTATTTTACGGGTTCTATAGATTTTTGAAGTTATGTAAGTAAAAATGTGCTTTTGTAAGAATGTGTGTTTAATGTTGCTGCCAAAAGACAAGTAGCAGTTAATGCAAACTGAACAAGAAATATATTACCATTTATTTGTATTGTTTATCACAATCACAAAAAAATTAGTACGATCAGAATATCTCGAGATTTCAAACGCAACTTTATCGAGAGGTTAAAAATAATCTTTCAACTCGAATGGAAGCTGGAGAGAAGAACATTAGAATAAAATACATAAAATGTGTTCCTACCATAATGTCAACTAATTCGGAAAACTAAATATGCCCGGAAATCTTAGTATCTACTACTAGAATGTTAATGGCCTCAAAACAAAAACTAATTTATTTTACAAAAACACCTGCAATTCTGATTTTGACATAATTTATTTATCTGAGACAGGTTTAGATAATTCAGTCTATTCGACTGAACTATTTGATTGTAATTATACAGTTCTTAGATGTGATTGTAATTTTTTGGCTACCAATTGTGCTACTAGAGGAGGTACTTTGCTAGCGTTTTCTAACTCTATAACTTTTGAGCGGATAGATGTTTCACATATTAGTAATAATATTCCATTAATAGATTTTATTGTGTGTAAATGTAATTATTATTCATTCTTATTTTATACTGTTGTGTTATATATACCCCCTGATCTGCACAATGATATTTGTGACTCATTTTTTGAAGCGTTAGAGCTAATTCTAGTTGACAAAA
Source organism: Tachinus rufipes (assembly GCA_963932245.1). Taxonomy (NCBI): domain Eukaryota; kingdom Metazoa; phylum Arthropoda; class Insecta; order Coleoptera; family Staphylinidae; genus Tachinus; species Tachinus rufipes. The sequence continues at coordinate 63,087,434 of OZ010749.1, forward strand.
ATATAATATTAGTTGGTGACTTCAACATTCTTTCTTTTAGTGATAAACCAGTTTTAAATGAACCAAAGTTGTCTTCTATTCTTAGTTTTATGGATTTATTAAATTTGTCTCAATATAACACTATCAGGAACCATAATAACAGGCTTCTAGATTTAATTTTGTGCAATTTTGATTGTAATCTTGATGTGCAGCATGATTCTGCTCCTTTGGTTCGTGAAGACAAACATCATCCAGCTCTGTCTGGGTTATTACAGTTAAAGCACAGTGTTGAATATACCAACTTTCCATCTAACAACAACAAACGATACAATTTTCGGAAAGCTAATTATGTTGATCTATACAATGATATTGCTCTAACTGATTGGTCATTTCTTGAATCATGTGAAAATGTTAATTATGCTGTTGATAAATTTTACAAAACAATTTATTCTAGTTTTGATTAGTACGTTCCTCTGTATAAACGCTCTAAAAGTAACCGGTTTCCACTCTGGTTTACTTATGAATTAAGAAACAATATCAAACTTAAGCTGCACTATCATCGTAAATGGAAATCTACTCTATCTCCTTTTTACCAAATCAAATTTCAAAGAATGCGAGCTTTAACTAAGTCACAAATTGAAATAGCTTACAACACCTACTTACAAGAAATCTAGACTAATGTTAAAAGCAACCCAAAAAATCTTTGGAATTATGTACGTCTTAAAAACTCTAGCACTCGAATTCCTGGAAAAATGAGTGATGGTAATTCTGAATTTTCTTCTCCTCAAAGTATAGTTGATGCTTTTGCTGATACGTTTTCTAAAGTTTATTTACCAAAAAGTTTATCTACTATCCCAGATATGCTTTCTAATCGACTACCATTATACATTTCACCTATTAGTGAGTCTGATGTTATTGCTAGTGCCAAAAGTTTAAAAAATGCATTTACTTGTGGTGTTGACTGTATTCCTAGTTTTTTGGCTAAAGATTGAAATACTAGTTGGGCAAAACCACTTTCTTTAATATTTAATTTGTCGCTTCAAACCGGTGTATTTCCTAACAAATGGAAATGTGCTATTATAAATCCGGTATTTAAAAAAGGTGATTCGTCGTTGCTAGATAATTATCGGCCTATTGCAATTTTGCCAAAATTTTCCAAAATATTTGAGCATATTATTTGTGATATTGTCTATAAACATGTGCGGAAATATGTATCTCCTCAACAACATGGGTTCCTACCAGGGCGCTCTACAGTAACTAACTTAACAGTCTTAACACAATTTTTGTGTGAAAATATGGATAATAATTGTGCAAACTGATGTGATTTACACCGATTTTTCACGTGCATTTGATACTATTGATCACAATATTTTGCTGAACAAGCTTAGTACTTTTGGAATTGCATCAACATTTTTGAGTTTTTTTTCTTCTTATCTTGATAGTAGAACAAATATGGTTTCTTACAATGGTTTTAAGTCGTGCAGTTTTATGTCTACTTCTGGTGTTCCTCAAGGTTCAAACCTAGGGCCTCTACTATTTGTTCTATTCATAGACGATTTGATTACTTCACTATCATGTTCTGTTCTGGCATATGCTGACGACTTAAAAATATATCAAGCTATTAATTGTGTAGATGATATTAACTGTCTACAACAAAACCTTAATATTATAGTTCAATGGTGCGATGCAAACAAACTTACTTTAAATATAGATAAATGTTGCGTTGTCAGTTATACTCGAAAAGCTGTTCCTACTTTAAGAAATTATGATATTGATACTACTTCTTTAAAAAGGAAATCTGAAATGAAAGATCTTGGTGTGTTATTTGACTCCCATCTTACTTTCTCCAACCATATAAATACAACTATATCGTCAGCTTTAAGGCTACTAGGATTTCTAATACTAATACGATCAACTAAAGAATTTTCAGACTTAGATTTATTGAAAGTATTATACTTTGCCTTGGTTCGCTGCAAACTAGAGTATGAATCTATCATCTGGTATCCTCTCTATGCAAATCTTTCTTTTGCATTAGAAAAAGTTCAGAGGCGCTTCCTTAAATACTTATGCTTCAAAACTGAAGGAATATATCCTGTTAGATCTTGTGATTATAGTGAACTGCTTGAAAAGCATAAATTTGTTTCGTTGTCTGATCGCAGGGACTTATGTAGTGCAACATTTCTATACAAATTGCTTCATAATAACATTGATTGCTCCGAATTAGTTGCTAAAATACAGTTTCGTGTACCACGGCTAGCATCTCGCCACTTTAACATTTTTTTTGTTAAGACTGCACGAACAAACATATTAAGCAAATCTCCAATTTCGCACATGACGCAAAATGGCAATAAACACTTTAATGACTTATTTTAGTTTGTTCGTGCACTCTGTATGTAGTTGTACTTATTATTTTGTTTATAATTATTGCACCTTTTATGTTTTTAAATTTTTATTTTTTATTTCTATTTTATATCTTATATTTCATTTTATTATATTTTTCCCTTATTGGATTTCTGTTGGGCTAATAAAGATTATTTTTATTATTATTATTATTATTATTATTATTATTATTATTGTTGTGTATATAGTTTTCATTTTAACATTTTTTTAATTATTTTTTACTTTAGGTTGTTTTATGATTAATAATGTAATTATACTCTGAATATATAAAGGGTTTTTAAATCTATTTTATTAGCTATACATTAGTTTTTTTAAGATTTATTATTTTTTATGCATGCTTGCTTTTTTGTATACTTACTAACTTTTAATTTTGCCATACTTTATTGCAATTGTAAGAAAATATTTTTTTTTGGAAAAAGTAACGATTACTGCAGAAATGTTCAAAGTCATATATTTTTACGGTTATTATTGATGGCTTATCATACAAACAATTACTTACATTTAGTCTGTAGTAGCCCGTTATGTTCTAGATTCTTAAATTAAATACAGCATCTATTCGTGTTGGAATACATTTATAACTAACTAAAAAGAATTTCAAAGAAACTTTACATACAATAAATACTAAACATAATAAAATAAAATAAACAAAACACATTCTTTACAATAAATATATATGTATGTAAATAAATATTATACACATACCTATATGACATAGTCAACAAATTAACACCAAAATGCATTTATTATTATTATTATTTGTAGAAAATTGCAAACAAAAATTTAAAAATGTTTTGTTTGTTTTACTTTAAAAAGAAAACCAATAAACGATAAATTTTATAAATTTAAACGTTCTTTTGATTTCCAAAAAAATACTTTTTACAGCATCTACGAGGATTGATCTAAACTGCAAAAACAATCGCACATTTCTCTGATTTACTTGAAAATTACCAACAAATTTTTTATCAATAACTCTCTCATTTATTTTATGTAATTATTTGAAGTTTTTTAATTGTTTATTGAAAAAGTTTAATTTTAAAACCTTTTAACGCTAATTATATTATGATATATCATAATTCTACATTTCTTTAAAACACTGGGCTTGTTTACTATGACTTCTTAGGTTTTTTTAAAACCATTTCTAAAAAATGTTGTAGTCCTTTTATAACTTGCCTTAAAAACCGGAGAATGTGTAAAGCTACGCTCCCGATGACAAGGGAAGTAAAATATCTGCGACTCACGCTTGACACTAAACTAAACTTCTTCACTCATCTAAATAATATAACTACAAAAGTAATTTGGATGCTTTTTGTAACCTAAATGATGGTCGGACAAACATAAAGACTGACATCTAATATGACTAGATAACAATACGATTGTAGTAAAACCTATTATTTGATATAGAGCGTTTATATGAAAATACATCTATTCTCAAAAATACAGATAACAAACTAGGTTCACTAGGTTAGCATGTCTGTTGATAATTGGTAATAAAAACAACGCATACAACAGTTATAAAAGTACTAGTATTATTAATGCAACTTTACTTAATTGTAATGGCGGAGGCAAAATAAGCAGAAAACAAAGTGCAGATAAATAAGCACACTTTGTAAACCTTGGACTCATACATACCTAGTTTAAAAAATGTGATGCATAAGAAGAAAATCTGATTAGAAGGTTGGATTTCATAAAAGGTAGTTGCATTAAAAAGAAATTTGATGTGATAACACTACAGTAAAATAAATAAACAAACAAAAGATACCTGGACACAGTCAAAGAAACTATATACACTGGCAAGCAAAAAATAGTCACTTTAAAATTATAACCTATTTTTAAGTTTTTTTGGTTTAACTTTATGTTTGCAAATTGTAAACTAAAACAGGCGTTTAATAATTAATTTCCTAACAATTGTTATCTATTTATAAGTTATTATCTTTGTTTTACTGATTTTTATAAAACAGCATTCAATTTGCTCTAATTGAAATCCTACATTTTGTTGTTTTTTTACTTAAGGTTGATTTTTCTCGACACTTGTCATTTCTAAACTTAACAGGTTATAATATCTTTAAGCCCTATTGTTGGGGCAAGAATTATAGCTTTGATTAAAGATGGGCAAGAAAAACGTGAAACTGCAAGGATTGTTGGTAAAATCCTTTGTGTTGTACAAAAAGTATATCAGCGTTACTTGGATACCGGCCTGATAACCAGAAGATCAAAATCCGGGCAAAAAAACATCACCACAAACAGTGATGACCGTTTCTCTACTAAACAACTTCATGAAGTTAGAGATGTAAATGTTAATGAATAGACCGTTAAATGAAAGTTTTATGCTGTCGGATTGTTTTGTAGAAAAATGGTTACAGGTCCACCTTTACAACGCCGACATCGTGTTGCAAGTTTGGCTTTTGCTCAAAATCACCGGGCATGGAATAATTAAGACTGGAGCAGGGTACTGTTTTCAGATGAGTTGCGCTTTTGCCTCAATGGATCAGACGGACGTCAACAAATGTGAAAAAGACGCAAAGAAAGATACTCTTCAGTTTGTATTGACAAGCAACTTCCATTTGGCGGTGGGTCGGTTATGGTTTAAACAGGAATTTCTACTAAAGCACGCACAGAGATGGTTTTTATAGAGAATAGCTCCCTGACAGCTTACTGATACATTATGGAGATTCTCAAAGATTATGTTATGCTCTTCATGACAACAATGAAATACAAAGTTTGCGGTTTGATTAACTAGCTTTCAGCCCGGACATGAATCCCATAGAACATGTTTGGAGCGCGCAACGTATCCAAGGCATACACCTGCTCCAAGAACTGCTCAGGAGCTAAGACAGTTGCTATTGCAGGAATAGAATAATATCGACCAAAATGTGATTAAATTAACTCAAAGTCTTACTCGTCAACTTCAAGCAGTCATTAATGCAAGAGGAGGTAAAATTTGTTAATAATGATACATTTTTTCATATTTTTTGTTCCATATTAGTCCTAGGAACAAAAATTCGAACTTCTTCTGAACTAAAATTTTGTAATATTTCCAAAATACGCAATAAAAACAATAAATATGCTTTACGATTCAACATTGAATTTTTAATTTAGTGTGCAAAACACAGTACAATTGTTTACAATTTGCTAACATAAGAAATAAACAAAAAAATCCCAAACTAAGTCATAATTTTAAAGTGACCTCTATTTTTTGCTTGCAGGTATATTTAGTAAGTAATACACAGTGCAATAAACATTTTATTAGTTTTTCTAATAAATAATTTATATAATTATTTTATATTATATTCTATTATATATTACAAATATTAATTTTTAATTAATTTTCTTTAAAAATAAAAATTTGCAAAACAAAACAAAAATTATTGTAGTAAATTAATTAAATAATTGTTCATATTTCAAAAACTATTTCAAATCGATCTAAATAAAACCCACTATTTTCATTTGCATTATTGATTCGTGTATGCGAGATCTTCTTTCATCATGTTTTCAATTTGTTTCTCAAATAAAAAGACATTTAAAGGCTTGTAAAATGCACATCTAATGCATTTGAAATGCGATTTGTTGATCAAAAAGAAATTAATAATTTAGAAACTTGTATATCTGTACTTAAACTTTGCATTTTGTATGAACATTCGTCGACTGTTATTACATAAGATTTGTTATTTTATTTAAATACAAATTTATGTTAAAAGCGGATTAACTCAATACTCAAATTATTTCAGTGTTACAATATAATCCTTATTTCTTAAAATTGACAATTTAGTTATAAAATTAGAAACATAATTCATCAAGATCAGAATTTAATTAATATAATTTAATTGCTTTCAATAAATCCTTTTAGCATGGCAGAAGCGACGCAAATATATTTTGCAATGTTTTATTATTAAAAACAAATAACCGAAAGCATTTTTATAATTTATTTTATATAATTATTAATTTTACAACATATCAGTAAGGCACGTTTAAGATAACATGTCCCGCAGATATAAAGATTGTCGGCATTTAATTTAGACGGTAGCTCACCTTGAAAGTGCTCGCATTAACCGAAATATGCAGATGGGTATTTAATTTATTTAAGTGGCTCATCATTTTCGACTATATAAGATGATTTCGCTTTTATCGAATTATCATTCATTGACAAGCTACATCCAAAATCAATAATGAAACTGGTAAGCAAACCATATGTGGAATTTATATTCAATATATTATTAAATATTTTTTAAGTTTATTGTTGCCTGTTGCATTGGGGCTATTGTGGCCGATCGCTTGGAAAATACTTATCTTCCACCTAATAATGCAAGAACTGCGGGTGGTAATGGTAATTTCTTAAATGCACCCCACCAAGGAAATCAGTTTAATAAACCTAGCACACAATATGGTGCTCCTGCTAATCAAGGAAGATTTAATGCACAAGCTGCAAATAATAATTATGGCGCATCATCTTCCAGAAGCAATTCACGTGATGGAAATGCAGTTACTTTACGTTTAGAAAATGTAAATAATGGAGATGGTTCTTATAGGCTACAGTAAGTAAATTTTTTAATTTTTTTATCTGTATATTACAATTTATTTATTTAGGTATGAAACTGATAACAAAATTTCTCATGAAGAATCAGGAGAATTAAGGAATATTGGTAATGAACAAGCTACTGTTGTACGAGGATCATATTCATTTGTTGGTGATGATGGTAACACATATACTGTTAATTATATTGCTGATGAAAATGGCTTCCAAGCAACCGGTGATCATATTCCAACCCCACCACCAGTACCAGAGGCAATTCAAAAATCTTTGAATCAAATTTCTCAAGCAAATAGTTATTCTGGAAACAATTACCAATCTAATCAAGCCAGTAGTAGTCAAAACAGTTATAACCAACAACAATACTCACAAGGAAATCAAGCTACAAACAGACAGTATCTTGCTCCAAACAAACCAAGTTTTAATCAACAATCTGGATACAATTATTGATTTATTTTTTATAAAAAATAAATTGAATAAATTATTTTTATAACATTTGTGTATATTTATTTAAAATGAGTATAGATATTTTAAATATTACTTCTTTTGAGAATAATACTTTTTATTCAGTTTTATTTTACTGTATAAGTCAATTAAATAACAAAAAAGTTTTTGTTAACATTGACAATCATTACCTTTGTTCCATACATAATATTAGTTTATGTTTGCATTTTGTGTAAATTTTCTCTTGCTACGACATCACTTAAGTGTTTTTATCTAACTTGATTTCTGTCTAATATTATATAGATTACTCTAGTAAAATCTAAACACGGGCATGTATTTAGTAAACATTGAAGACATTTGTAGCTAATTTATATTTAAAAAAATAAGTTTGAGTTTAATGCCGGTCAAAAAATATCCCTATCTAAGTACACTATTGTAGCAAGAGTGTAAGGCAAGTACAAGCCTTTCTGCAAAGATAACATATTATACAGAGTGTTAGGTAAACATGCGGCAAAAACTCAAAAGGTTATTGCTTGGCCTATTCTAAAAATATTTTTTTCTATGATGATTTTTGAAAACCCCCTTTGTTTTGAAAATAAAGGGTGCTTTCTCAGTTTCTGGGTGATGTAACATTAGCAAAAAAAAAATTGCAATGTGGTTTACATACGGAGATTGCTAGATTGGTCGAGGTTGGCCACACGCATAACCTGCTTGATCTTCAGACCTAAACCCCATAGATCTGAAGTCATTAGTTTACGCTACTCTAGTGAAGAATTTAGACGACTTGCAAAATCGGATAATTGCTGGGTGTAACTCAATTAGAAACAACCCTGGTGTGTTTGAAAGAGTTTGGCACTCAATGACAAAAAGATTGAATGCTTGTATCCAGGCTAGACAAAGTCATTTCAAACATTTATTGTAGATTTAGCAACCTTACATGTGCTTTTTGATAATAAAATGTTGTATCTGTTGCAAATTTTGTTCACCCTGTATCTTCAAAACAAAGAGGTTTTTCAGAAACCATCATAAGACAAAATATTTTTAGAATAAGCCATAGAATAACTTCTTGAATTTTTGCGGCATGTTTACTTTTCAGTAAGAAGCTAAATTTTAATTATAAAATATAAAAAAAACATGTTTTAATTCTCAAATAACACATTCTTTTTAATTTAAATGTAGTACAAACTTTGCGATTACTTGTAGAAAATAATATCTACATTGACTTTGTTTACATAGTCATTTTTTTGAGTATGTTTATCAACATTGAGGCTTTATTAAGTAAATAACAGCTTAAATATTGTTTATAAAGGCTGGAATTGTATGCAGAGCAGTTATATACTATGTAGTGACAAAAACCTATGCAGAAACGTATCTGAATTAAACCAATTCCGAAGAGTAGCTTAGTTGGGTAAAACGCCTAACTCAAACCTTGGCATAATTTGTCGCAGGTTTGAGCTCCAGCTCTAGCAGAAAATATTATGACATTTATTAACTTAAGTAGTTAGTTTTTATTTAACCATAAAAACTTTAAAGTATTGGCCTTTACAAAGAAAAAATAAGCGTAAATGATTAGAGGCTAGTTCGATCAACCATTAAAATAAATACAAAAATTCAATAAAGCTAAGATGATGACTAAAAATATGTTTCTAACTGTTGCTGCTCAACTAAGAAGTATAACAAAAAAAACTTGACAAACAATTAAAATCACTAATAGAGCTACAAAATTTGAACATAGATCAAACTGCAGAATTAATAACAAAAAATATACAAACAAAAATAACAACAAAGTCTAAAAAATTAACCTTAGGGCCTATAAAACTAATGGACAATACAAAAAATCTAATCAAATCAAATTTGAGTTTATAGCAAATTAATTCAAATTCTGAACAGTAAAAATATGAAAGTTTTAAAATCTAAACTCTCAAAAGGAAAACAGTGTATCTCAGTAAATTAGTTCTGAAAGACAAAAAATGCTAAATTGATTTCTTTGTGTTGCAAAATTGAAGAGTCTAAAAGTTTCAGGGCGACCATCAAAATGCAACGCCGAGGTATTATGATAGTGACGACGATTTGGTAAAACCTAAGCTATTGAAGAAATTGTAGGCAAAGAAAAAAAAAAGACAAAAGCGTATAAATGATAATGTACGTGCTTGTGAGTGGGGTGCAAAGCGTCAAGCACAACGCAAACGTGACTCTCAGCAAGGTTTCTCTCGTAGAAAGCTCCAGAAAAGAGTATTCATGTCAAGAAAGACAAAATTCTATTAATGAACAAACATGTACTAGAAGAATTTTGTAAAAAAGCCGATGATCGTCTACAGATATCAAATGTTTTGAGTGTGGACTAGCCGGATATATTAAGCCAAAGTGTCCTAAGTATCAGGAAAACGGGAACAGGAGTCAATCACAGGCCAAGAATTGATTTCTTCCGACATAAAAATAAAAAATTGTTTTTAAATTTCATCCTCGGTTATCGGGTTGAAATAAGTTACAAATGATAGGGTTACGGTTAGAGAAATGCGCTACAGAGTGTACCGTAGCAAATAACCAAAAAATTAACTAATTAGGGAAACTAAAAGTCCCTATAAAATTGCAGGAAAAAACAAAAACAAAAATTGACGTCTATATTGTACCGGTGTTACGACACATACTCGTATTAGGAGTTAATTTTTAAGTAGCCATAAACATCATTCTTAATTTAAGTTCGGGAGAATGGGTATTTGGGACAAATAAAGAGATATTGGAGCGTGGTCAAGATTTGTAAGCCAGTTTATTGCAGAACACGGATGACTTATCGAGTTTATAAAAAAAGAATTATTTAAAATAACTCAGGAGTACTTTGCAAAAGTAAAGAATGTGAATCTGGGTTATGCGAGAAAAGTTGCACATGTTATAACAACCGATAATCCACCCATTAAGTCTCGTTATATTATGTGAGTCCTTTATTGCAACGATTAATTGATGCAGAGGTATGAAAAATGTTAAAATTGAGGGTTATCAAGCAAAACTCTAGCGGATGAAGCTTCCCAATTTTGATGATATCTAAAAAAAACGGGATTTACTAATTTTGTGTGAATTATTGCAAGTTAAATGCAGTGTCCGCGCCTTGCGCATATTCACTCCCTTATTTTAACTCCATCCTTGCAAAGTTGGGTAATTCAAAATTTCTTTTGATACCAAAACTGCGTATTGGCAAATCCCGATGCATAAAAACAGTAAAGAACTAACGGCATTTACCATACCAGAGAAAGGATTGTTCCATTTCAATCGGATGCCGTTTGGGTTGAGTGGAGCACCCGGAACTTTCCAATCTTTGATAGATAAATTTTTCAAGCCAACTTTGAGCTTTATCTTTTTACGTACCTAAATAATATCATCATTACCACTCCTGATATACGTATTTTAAGTGAAGTGTTTTTGCGTCTTTTAAAAGCAGGTTTAACTTTGAATCCAGATAAGTTTGTGTTTTGTTGCAGTAAATTACGTTATCTTGGTTATGTTGTGAATTGAGCTAGTCTCAACGTTGACCCCGACAAAGTGAGGGCAATAGCTAATACCCACTCTAATGTGTGTAAGGGACGTCCGGCAAATTTATGGGATTTTGTCATGGTATCAAAAATTTATTCCCAATTTTACCAAAGTTACCATGCCATTGCAATTCTTAAAAAGAGTTCGAGTAGACGGACAAATGTGCGTTATCGCTTAGACAGTTGAAAAAAGTAGGCTTACCAGTCAGCTTGGCATGCTTTTATTTTGAAAAACCTTTTACAGTCCAGTGCGATGTGAGTTCTTACGGCTTGGGGGCTGTGCTAACTCAATCGTATAATGGCAGAGAATATGTGATCTGCTACCTGTCTTGAGCATTGACAAAATGTTAGTTAAACTACCATGTTCGTACTAGTGTAGTGTCAAGAAGCTGAGATGTTATTTTGAAAAAACAAAATCATATCAGACTATAATAGTCTGTTATGGCTAGACAATTTAAAGTACCCACAAAGCAGATTGGGAAGATGGGCACTCAGGATGCAGCAGTTCCAATTTGAAATTGTTTACAAAAAGAGGAAAGAACACGTTGTCCTTGACTGTTTGTCCCGTGCTATCCTTGATTCTCCTTGTGAGTCTTTTTTATGCAGTTTAGTTTTTTCCTCCATAGCATGCACAATTGTTCCAAAAAGCTATAAATGGTATCGTTGGATGTGTGAAAAGGTAGTAGCAAAGCCACTAGAATTTCTTAATTAAAAGGTGATCAAAGGGTAGCTTTATAGAAGTGTGGAAAATGGTGTGTCCAATGTCAAGTTTGTCAAAGATTGGTAGAAAACTAAAGAAAAAGCGCAAAGAAGTAATGAGTAGATTTTATGATGATCCTACTGCGGGTCATCTTGAAATCTACAAGACCAACCATAGAATTGCTTTGCGTTATTGTTGGTCTAAGTTGAAGGTAGATGTTGCTTGCTATGTGAACTGCTGTACAGTCTGTGCCACACAGAAGTCAGAGCACCAGAAACCTGCCGGACTGATGGGCAGTGGGCCCGTAGTACTTAAGTGTTAGCAGATAGTCAGCACGGATTTGGTCGGCTCTCTACCACGTAGTACAAAATGCAATGGTTTTATCTTCATAGTCACTAATCATCTTAGTAAGTTTATCCTCTTATTTTCTCTTAGACAAGCCACCACTGTCATTGTTTGTAAATTGTTGGAAGAAAATGTGTTTATCTTATTTGGTGTCCCTGAGCTCCTTATCACCGACAAAGGCGTGCAATATAGAAGCAAAAAATTTACAAAATTAATGTCAAGTTATCACATAAAAGTAATTTACAACGCGGTGTATCATCTTCAAGCAAACCCCTGTAAACGGAAAAACTGTGTAGTTAAGACTATGATTGCGTTTTATGTTGAAGATGATTAACAATCAATTTTACTTCTTTTAGAGCTAAAAGCTAAAAGAGTGAGCAATTAAGTTTATTTTGCTAAAAATTTGTTTTTTGTGCAATTTTTATATTATAAATGTTTTTCAGTTATATATGGTTTTTTTGTGTGGTAAACGTGATTTTTGAACAAATTTTATTCTACAAATAATTTTAAAGCTCAATTTTTAAGTGCTTTTTCTGTGTAATTTTGAGGTTTTCTAAGAAAATTTTATGCGATATTTGGGTTTACTACGCAAACTTTGATAAAGTTGAGTATTTTGCACAATTTTTATGTTATAAATGTTGTTTCTATGCAATTTTAAAGTTCTAAGAATAAATGTCGTGTTATAAATCAGTTTCAAGCGCTAGTTTTGACAAGTTTTATGATAAAAACTAGTTTTGTTGCCAATTTTATGTTGTAAAGCAATTTTTAAGCAAATTATAAGTTTTTTGCTAGTTTTTCAAAAAAATCTTATGCAATATTTAAATTTTTTACGCAATTTTTGATGAATTTCATATGATATCAAAAATTCACAACCAAATATCAAACAAGAAATATTTTTTTGCACGATTATTAATAATATTCAAAGTTTTTACAACGATGTTTATAGTAAACATGAGTTTTTGTACGTTTCGTTGTCACTAATTGTTAAAATTTTATAAATTTCATATTTTAGGACAAATTTTTGTTCTTTCTAAAAATATTTTAGACCAGACTTTTTATAAATAGATTTATGCACTTTTTAACAGTTAATGACAAGATGATAAAATTACAAAATTTTGTTTTTTATCTAAAACCGTTTCACAGCTCAAATAGGTAGCAGTAAACTTAATTAATATTAAAATGTCTCAAACAAATTTGTTAATTGGAACAAATTTGGACCTGCACAATAACACTATTTAGACACATTACTCTTTGCTACCCCAACAAAGATAGACAAATCTGGCCACGGATTGACATTCAAGATTTTAAAAAGGTAAATTCGACATTTGAAAGCTGGAATTAAAAATTAAATTTTTAGTTTGGTAGTAAAGTTTAACACGATGGTTGCCAAATTAACAGTTTGGAAAACCTGATTTACATTTTTAAAAGGCTGGCAATAAAATTTAACACGTTGGTGAAAAATTTTTAGTTTTAAACGTTGAATTTTCAGTTTTAAGGGCCAATATAAAATTTTAAATACCGGGTTTACACTTTTAAAGGCAGGATTAACAATATTGCAGTAAATTTAAATACGTTGGTGGCCAGATTTACACTTTTAAAAATCAGATTTACAATTAAAAAAAAGAATTTAAATTTTGAATGCCAGTTTAACAATTGGACAATAAAATTTAACTTTTTATTTAAATACCGGATTGACACTTGATTTGTTATCTGAAGGCTAGATTTACATTTTAAAATGCCAAATTTACAGTTTTAAAAACCAAATTTACAGTTTTAAATGCCAAATTTATAATTTCAAAACAGTTTGATAGTAAAATTTTACATTTTTTGAAAGCTAGTTCAAAAACCGAATTTATAATTTGAAAACCAAATAAACAGTTTATTAGTAAATTTTAACTTGTTAGTTACCGGATTTATAATTTAAAAACAGGCTTAACTGTCAAATAAATTTAACACTTCAAAGAGCAAATTTCACTTTTAAAAAACAGACTAATAGTTTTAACGTCCCAATGTATAATTTAAATACTTATTAATAATTAGGCAGTACATTTTAATACGTTTGTTACCAAAGTTTTAGTTTTAAAAACTTTATTTATGGTTTTAATGATTTATAATTTAGAAGCTGGGTTAAAAGTTTGGTAATGAAATTTAATACTTTGAAAGGCAAATTTACATTTTAAAAATACAAATAGTTTTTATTTAATATTATATTATGTGTGTATTCTCACTTTTTTTATTAAATTAAATATTGCTAGCTAAATTTCCAGTTTTGAAAGTCAAATTTATAAAATGTTGGATTTATAACTTAAAAGCCGGATTATTACGTTGGCAGTAATGTTTAATACGTTGATGGCCGGAATTTAATTTTGAAAGTAGATTTTAAACTACAAAATAAAAGCAATTATATTTTAAACTAAAGTTGGATGAATTATCTAGATAAAAAAATTCTGAAATTAAACAAAAATAATTTTTAAATAGTTATTTGTTTTACTAGGCATAAAAGTACAAGATTTAATGCCGCTACGCTCGGCTATGAAAAACCAGCCAAGGCATTAAATCTGCTTTTCTGCCGTGTGAAACATATAATTTTTTCTTCAAATTTGTTCCAATTCCACGCAAAATCGACTTTTTCATATTTAAATTGCGTTTTATTATCAATTATTTATTATTTCTTAATGTCATTGTCAATTTTAATAACCAGTTTGATTTAAATTATTACTTGGAAGGTTGCCTAGCAACGAACTTTTTCTGCCTATTTTTTCTGCCTAGGCAGTAAAAGTGGACTTTTTCTGCCTAGGCATTAAAAGTACAACTTCTAAGCCTGCCAAGTGTCATTAAAAGGCCGCTTTTAATGTCATTTAGAGAAAAGTGTTTTTATTTCCATACCGTCTAATGAATGTTGTTAATTTTATATTTAGTTTTTTCTGATACTTATTCTGTTTCTTTTCAATTTTTTTTATTGTTGCAAAACCGCGTTTTTGTGCTAGTTTGTTGCGTTTAATTTGGGTGTTAATTTGGAAAGTAGCTTTAACCATTCTATAGTCACTACCTGTATCAAATTTGTTTAGAACCAAAAGATTTTTAACGTTTCTACTAGAGTTTTTCTATGACCATTTTTTTGTATTGGTTTTTTGAAAAAAGTATTCATAACTGTATGAATATTTTTCTTTACTAAAAGATTTTCATTCTGAAGATATTCTATCAGCATTTCTTTTCTGGCGTTTCTATTTAATTGTCCAAAACTATCTATATTATACAGTCCTCCGCTTTTTTGCCTATGTACGCGTTAAAATTTCTAATAAATGTGCAGTATCTTGCGGTTTTGGATCTTCTAGCAGTAGTAATGTCTTCATATAGTGTTCCGCATTTTTGTCTTCTGATGTTGGTGAGTAACATTGTATTACTTGAAGGATATATTTTTTGTTTAGTTTTAAGGTAATGTACAATACTCTAGATGTATTGAATTCATTTATGTGACTAGATGCTTTAAGTTTTTGTAGATTATATTAGCTACTCTTCCGTTGTGTGAATTTGTTTCGGTGTTATTTTTGTATAACATATGTCCAGATTTTAGTAAGGTTGTTTTCTCACCGGATAATATTGTTTGGCACAATCCTAGTATATCCTATTTAATGTGTTTGAGCTCTTGTTTTTTTAGGTAATGTAATCAAATTTGTGCTTTTTCTAGAATCCGTGAGACAGACTGATAAGTCAGTGTGAGGTTGTGAATCTAAAGTTTTGTATTTGACATATTGACATCTGGAAGGATCTGGCATTAAAACGCCACACTTGCCGGGTGGGTTTACAAGTTGTTGGTTTAAGCTGCCCACTCTGAGTACAAACGCTGTTGACAGCCGCTCATTCTGAGTCAGACACTGTTGGTGTTTGCTTGTAACTGCTTAATCTAAAGCAGACGCTAATCTGCAGTGCTAGTTTTGGTCCGCCCCGGGTATTTAGTTTCTCTGGTACCACTTATATCTAGGAGGCGTTTTCTTATCCGCCACCTGGAAACGCGCCCAATTGAAGACTAGCAACCTGTACAGTTCAATATCACTAAAACCAAAAAACCAGCCACAAATGATTATAAATGTGGGCTCCAAAGATATGCCTGATATAGATAAAGCTAAAATAAGGTTAGCGCCTAGCCAAATGAAGAATAAAAAATCACCTGGTGAAGATCAAATAAACAATTGAAAGAAACAAAATAAGTAGAGATGTATTAGAAGAGGCAATCAGAGTACTTCTAAATAAATGCCTACATCAAGGAAAAATTTCCAAAGCATGGCAGAAAGCAAAAGATATTTTGCTTTTTAAGAAAGGGAATACTACTAATATAAAAAACTATCGACCAATAAGTCTTCTATCGCATCTTTACAAAACAAACTTCTGACAAAGATAATTACAAACCGTCAAGACAGGTTTCCGGAAAGGTTTTGGCGAGATAAGTGCTAAATATAATATACTCCTTCACAAATCACAAAGCATTTGATTCAATAAAAACATGGGCATTCTTAACAATAATGTATACAGCTATAATTGATACAATTAAGTTACTCTAATCTCATGAAATAATACATATATAAAAATGCAACACTACAGGTTTCAATTGACAAAGATTTAATAACAAATCAAATCCCAATTAACAGAGGCGTTTGTCAAGGTAATACTATCTCACCCAAATTATTAACTTTGGTTCTGGAAGATGTATTTAAATGCCGTAAGAAGCAAGAGGTATAAAAGTAGACAGCGTATACCTTAATCCATCTACGCTTTGCCGATGATATCGTTTTAATAACCAGAGATCCCAATAAACTAGAACTCCATAAAACGTCCCAACGGGTAAAATTAAAAATGAATCTGAATTTAATCAAAATAATAAGTAAGGACGACTCACATATCACAATAAGCAACCACAAGTTTAACACTGTGGAAGAGTATGTGTATTTAGGCCACTCAATTAAATAAGGAAAATCAAACGCCTGAGATAACCAGGAGAGTACGACTGAGCTGGGCGGCGTACGGGAATTTAGGACTTATTCTTAAAAACCCAAACATCCCTACAAGTCTAAAAAAGGTATATAATGTATGCATTTTGCCCGTAGCCATGTATGGACTAGAAACCGCAACCTTAACGCAGAAAAGTGCAGAACGCTTTCAGAACATCACCAAGAGTCATGAAAAAGTCCATGCTTAGAATCAGCTTACGAGATAAAATACGCAAAACAAAAATAAGGAAAAGAACAAAAATAAAAGACATAATTGAGTGCGTAGCTTAACTTAAGTGGCGATGGGTAAAACATGTGGCACTGCAAGACACCAGAGAGTGGACAATACGTCTAGTAAAATGGCGGTGACGACTAACAAAACGAAGCATTGGAAGACTTTACAAGAGATGGTTCGACGACATTAAACAGTCTGTAGGCCGAAACTGGCACCAACTTGCCTTAGATAAGGACATATGAAAAAATTTGGAAAAGGTTTATGTCCAGCAGTGGACTGACAAAGACTGAGCAGAAGAAGAAGAAGAAGAAAAGTTTTAAAACCAAGTTTCAAACTGAGAAGGAACGTGAAAAAAAAAAAATGAAACTTAATTAATAAATGATTACTATTTTTACAAGCACATTAACAATAATTTATTTACTGAAATTTCTTCTGAAAAGCCTTGACAATTAGAATAATAATTTTGTGCAGTTGATTTAAAAGATTGCAACCATCGTATAGATTTTAACAAAAAGAGAAAGTTTGAAGGTTATAATACTAGCTATACAACAGCAATAAAAGTTTATACTAAAAAAAACTATATTAATTCAAAATTTTGGCAAAGTTCAAGCAACATATATTATAAAAACTCAATCGTCATTTTTTGTACGCAATATTATTAAACTAAATGATTAGTTTAAACTAACCGCATATTTAAGACCAGTTGTTTTTGATTTAAACTTAAGCACTTTAATAGTTGCTTTTGAGACAGGTGAAAGGCTTACTGACAATCTGGAAAATAACTGTGAAGAAACCAATGTGATTCTTAATTCAGAAAAGTATCATTTGAAGAAACTTATTTAGGTTTTATAGCAAAAGTGAATTTTGGGCAGCAAAATAAAAGCATATTTATACTTTTAAAAACCGGATTGAGAATTTAAAGGCCGTATTTATAATGTAGAGATAAAACTCACAGTTTAGCAGAAAAGGTATTTACAATTTTTAACGCAAGTTTTAAATTTAAATGCAAGATTAATAATTTAGCAGTACAATTTAACAAGTTGGAAACCAGATTTTTATTTTTGAAAGCCGAATTTACAATTTAAAAAACGATTTACTAGTTTGACAGCAAAAATGAAATACGTTATTAATCGAATTTACAATTTATAAGACTGGTTTATAATTTTGATGCCAATTTAACAGTTTAGTAACTCATTATTGTTAACCAAATTTTGAATTTAAATGGCGGATTTATACTTTACAATGTTAACAACGTACAGATGGGCGCCGCGGACAACTCGTAGATTTTTTCGGATATTCAAAACGCTTTTTTATTATATAAACTATAAAAAAAAAATTTTATTCAATTAGAGTTATTAGGACTCAACTAAAAAAAAGTATATTTTCTGTTATTTTGAATTAAAAAGAGTAAATAGTATTTTAACTTCAAAAAATGTTTCTAAAAAAGAGTACGTCTGGTCAGCCTGCGTATTTACTGTGCAGTGTTTAAGACCTATTATATTTTGTTACTGTTTTTAAAAGTTTGTGGTTGTTTTTTTTATCATTGTTATTTATTTATTATTTGTTTTATTTTTTAATTAGCAACTTTTTAGCATATTATGTATTCTATATTTTACATTTAAAATTAAAAAAAAACCGCCATTAATAATATTTTTAGGCAAAAAAATTAACTAACTAACAAATAATAATATTCAACAATTTGTTATTTAAATCTCATTTTAATAATGGTTTAAAGTGTATAATTCTATTGATACATTTTCTGCAATTTTTTTAAATGTTGTAGAAATATATAGCTATTTAAATAGCATGATTAATTATCATAATTATTTTAAATACTTAATTCTTGGCATTTAGTAGTTTAATAAAAACAACACTAAAATGGCTGATGCACTCTAATATAATAAATAAGCATAGCCTAAATTCAGATAAATATCCATGCATGCATCAGATAATATTATGTAACTAATAATGTAATAAAACTTGACCTAGATATGTAAGTAAAAAATTTCCAATAAAAATTAGTTTAAAATTTAATTATTATACCTTAAAGCACATAACAATAATGTAAATTGAAACATATAAAATTTTAATAACCGGAAACTGAATCATGTTACATCAATCAGTAAATTGGATGATAAAACGCAATATCTCGGGGCGCTAACAATCTATTAAATGTCATGTTTTTATAGATCATTTTATATAATCCCAATATGGCACATTGAAGAGGCATAATCCGCCTTCAAATTTAATAAAAAATGGCATTCAATTTACACGGTAGCTCACCTTGAAGGTGCTCGCATTAGCCAAAAATATGCAGATGCGTATTTATTACATTTAAGTGGCTCATCATTTTCGGGTATATAAGATGATTTCGCCTCAATTGAATATCATTCAACGACAAGCGTTATACAAACCAATTTTGTAATAATGAAACTGGTAAGTGAAATAACATTTGTGGAGTTAATATTTTATTCATTGCTGAAATATTTTAGTTAATTGTTGCCTGTTGCATTGGGGCTATTGTGGCTGATCGCCTGGAAAATACATATCTTCCACCTAATAATGCAAGAACTGCAGGTGGAAATGGTAATTTTTTGAATGCACCCCATCAGGGAAATCAATATAATAAACCTAGTATACAATACGGTGCTCCTTCTAACCAAGGAAGATTTAATGCTCCTTCTAATAATTATGGTGCGCCTGTTGCACAAGCATATAATGCACCTTCTAATAATTATGGAGTTCCATCTTCCAGAAGCAATTCACGTGATGGAAATGCAGCTACTTTACGCTTAGAAAATATAAATAATGGAGATGGCTCTTATAAGTTAGAGTAAGTTAATTTATTGAAATTGTTTGTTTTATTTTTATTAAATTTATTTATTTAGCTATGAAACTGATAACAAAATTACACATCAAGAAACTGGAGAATTAAGGAATATCGGTAATGAACAAGCTACTGTTGTACGAGGATCATATTCATTTGTTGGTGATGATGGTAACACATATACAGTTAATTATATTGCTGATGAAAATGGCTTCCAAGCAACCGGTGATCATATTCCAACTCCACCACCAGTACCAGAAGCAATTCAAAAATCATTAAATCAAATTTCTCAACAAAGCAATAGTTATTCCGGAAACAATTACCAAACTGGTGGACAATCTAACTATAACCAACAACAATATTCGGGAAACAACTACCAATCTGGTGGCAATGGGCAATCTAATCATAATCAACAACAAGGAAATCAAGCCACTAACAGACAATATCTTGCTCCAAATAAGCCAAGCTTTAATCAACAATCAGGGTACCAATATTAATTTAATATAATGTAACAAGAATAAATCATATTTTTTTATAAACGTTTGTGTTATTAAGTAATCATAGTCCTCATCGAATATATTTTTAACAATTATATTTATTAACATTTTCACAACAATAGGGTATGAACATAAGGAAGTAAACACATTACTATTGTTACATATTTTCTTACTAGCGTTTTGTATTGTTGATAATTAAACTGATTTTAACAATAATAGAATCTATATATGTTGCTGCTAAGCGTAGAGAATTTTATACTTGCAGTAGTATTTATAAATCACTATTTCTTTTAACTTTCCGATGTGGGTGCAGAATTTTTTAATAAATTATATAGAGATTAAGTACTATGAATTTAATATATTATGTCCATTCAGTTTTATGCTTTGAAATAATTCTTTCTTGCTTCAATGAAACTTAATATTTGAAATATCAACGTCAACAAACATGTACATTCAAGATAAATATAGTAATATATTGTTTTTGATAAAAAGAAAATAATAAAAAAGTGTTTGATTGCAAATAAATGTAGGCGGTAACAATTTGAATTTAGAGAAGGGTTAATGATTTATGTTTGACATAATAAGAATAATTAAAACAAGAGTTATTTGTGCATTTTGTAAATTTGGTAAAAACTTTTAAGTGCGTTCTGTAAAAAAAAAAAAAATATAAAATAAGGGTAACGGTTCTAAAAAAGAAACAAATGATATAAAAATTGTGTTTTGGAATGTGGCAGGACAGGAAAAAAATAAGAACCAGAGATGTACTAGATTTTGCTAAATATGTAAAAGAATATGATGTAGTGTGCTTTGTAGAAACAGAATTTAACTGAAAAATGCAGCAAGAAGAACAAACAAAAAAAAAGGAGCCAAAGGGAGCATGGTAATGGAAAATTTGGGTGAGCTTATCGGTGAAAGCAAAGAGGTAGAAGGTATTATAGAAGCTAGAATAGCAATTGGCAGACTAAAAGCGATTATAGAGTAAATTGATAACAGAACTGAGATACAAAAAGATTGGAAAACTATAGTAGGTGGAGATTGGAATGTTCTTATAGGAGAAAACAATAAATTTATGTTAGACAATAATGAAAAAGAAATGATAAGGAAATCTAAAAACAAAATTAAAAATAGACATGGGAAAAAATGGTTAGAATGGGTAGATGAAAAGTGGGATATACTAAGCAGCTTAAATAATGGAGATGAAGAAAGAAAGTTAACCTATATTAGAGTAAGAGGAGCATCAGTTATTGATTATGTGATAACAAACAAAGATGCTAAAGCATTGGTAAAAACTATTGAGGTAGGACAGAGAGTGGAATCCTACCACATGCCTTTACAATTGAATGTCAAAAGTTACATAAAAAAAAGAACTGAGCAAAATATAGAAAAAGAAACTAAGAAAAAAGAAATAATAACTTGGGACAAAGACGCAATAAACCAGTACAGAGATAAGCTTAACAACATAGAAAACATATTAATATCAGAAATAAGTGAAAGAATAAATGGAGCATTGAAAAAGAAAATTATTAACTTAAGTCGAAACAAAACTAAAAGTTGGTTTACTAAAGATTGCAGAAATCAAAAAAATAAATTAAGAATACGCTTAAAAAGACTGAGACAAAGAGAAGGTAGTATTACAGAACTTAATCAAAGTAAAATAAATTGAAAAAAAAAAATGTAAAAAAAGGAGTAGTAAATAGAAGAATTAAATAAAGTGAGTAAAATAAAAGAAGAAAAAGACGTGTGGAAATATATTAAGAATAACAATGGCAGCAAGAAGGCGAATCCGAAAAAAATAGAATTAAAAAAAATAAAGAATCATTTTAAAAATCTGGAAAAAAAGTGGAAACAATGTTGAAATAGAACCAAAGAACATAAACAAAAAAATAAAAGATTTCAGAAAAAAATATTTTTAATGAAATACTAGAGAAAATTAAAAATAATAAAGCAAGAGGGCCAGACCAAATGAAGCTTGGAAATACGCGCCTGCTGGAGTAATGGACAGGTTATACAAAAAATACAATCAAATATAGCAAGGAACAAAACATATGCCAGGAAGCTGAAAATTAGGGGATATAACACCTTTATATAAAAAAATAAAAAAAAGAAAATCCGGCTAACTATAGTAAAAGTAGACAAACAGTAGTTAATTCTAGAAGTTCAGTCTAGTTTTAGAAAAGGAAGAGGAACAGTCGATCATTTGATTGCGCTCAAATATATAGTAGATAAAACAAAAGAAAGAAAGGATCTTTGCCTTTTTTATCAATTTAAAGGCAGATATGACACAATTGACAGAGGTATGCTTATAGAATGTTTCAGAATAAAAGGTGTATCGAAGCAGTAAAAAAATATATAAGGAAACTTGGTGTCGAGTACAAATGGGCGAATGTAGAAGTGAAAGGTTTTGAGTGACTAGAGGATTACGACAGGGATGTCCGTTGAATTCTTTACTATTTAATATTTATACGGCAAGTTTAGAAAAGGTATTAGAAATGGGCCAGGCTGGCGGAGTAGTTATTAAGCAAAAAAAGTGTGGTCCCTACCACACAAATAGTAGCATGAAAGAAATGATTGAAAGACTAAGAAAGTTTTTTGAAAGAAAGAAATTGAAAGTAAATGTCGATCAAACCAAATGGATGCTGTTTAGGAAAAAAGAAAAAAAATGCAAAACAGAAAAGTTTAAGATAAATGGTCATTAATTGAACATGTGAAAGTGTTTAAGTATTTAGGATTTATGTTTGCCAGTTATTGGTCTAATAGAGAGCATGTACAATATTTAAGTAAGAAAGCATGGGTACCAGCTAAAAGATTTATGATTATATGGAAAGAAAATTCAAGTGTTTCAAAGTGAAAATGGTAATATAAAATGCATGTATTAGAAGTGTTATATTATATAGAGCCTATAACACCTGGCTATATAGTTTTGCAGGAAACCAACTGTAAGAAAGTTAGTTGGTAGGCTGCAGCAAAACTGCGAATGTATAAATTAAACATTTTTTAAGGAGAATTGGAACTTTAGCAAAGGAAATAATAAAACTAATAGAAATAGAAGAGAATGCAAATGTACGTGCGACAAATTTTGGAATAGACAGAAAGAAATTGTATAAAAAAGGTAGAATGTCAGTGAAAAAAGTAATTGAGTAGAAAAATGGGTAAAAATGTAGACGGAGAAATTTTAAACGGACTAGAAGAGATAGAACAGCAAGATATGCAAATAAAAATTGATGGTAGCAGATACAATTCTAAATAAAAATATATTTAAGAATACAATAAACTACCAGTTTATTTGCAGAAAAACCAATTAGAAGATGTTCAGCAATTGATTGAAAGGTTTAGGTGTGGCAGTAAAAAAAATGGTAATTAATATCGGATGACTGAAGAATATATAAAGTGTGAGATTTGTAAAATGGAATAGAGACTTGGAATCATTGGGTGATGAATTAAAGTAGGATGATAATGAGCAAATGCAAACAAGAAAATGGAAAGTATGTTTAAATGAAAATGGGAAAATGCTAAAATACTTAAAAAAATTAAAGAGGGCAAAGGAATCTATCCGGTAAAGTTTAAAAAAATTATTTTATGATTTTAAAAGGTTTGTTTTTTTTGTTTAATCTAAAAAAGGATGCTGTTTATTTATTATTTGAGTGTTATTACTACAAATGTATGCATGATTATGACAATAAAAGTTTTTATTGTATAAAATAAAAGAGATTAGATTTCCAATACCAGGCCCCAGGATTCCTTACGGATAGATGCAGGAATGTTATATTTAATGAAAACTTTTTTTTTAACAATTTTGTATATATATGGGTAATTCCATTACTTTTCGACCAAACTTAAAAACCGAGTATCTCCAAACTGGGTCAAAACTAAATATGTGATAGTAGGTACTAAAAAAACATATTTCCCAAATTTTCAACTTTTTAAGTCATGATCTTGATATTTGGGAGTCTCTCAAAGTTTAGAAAAACGCCTAAAAATCACATTTTTTTGCTAATTTTCAACATTTTTTTTCTCAGAAAGGAAGGTTTACTAAAAATTTTAGCAAAAAAAATTTAGGTAGAAAAAAGTTACAACGGTTTTAATGTATACAAAAATGAGCATTTTTGACCAAATTACTAATGTTTGAAAAGTGGTATCTCACGATTTACTAGTTCGATCAAAAAAAACTTTGCAAAAATTTAAAGAACAATTCAAAACAAACAAATTAAACTAAACTAGACCTAATTTGATTAAAATTTGACTTTGTTACGGCATTTTCAATGTGGAGCTGGTTTTGTAATTTTAGGTTATTTTTACAACGGCCTACGCTAAAGAAAATAAATAATGGCTACATTAAAAAAAAACAAGTTAAAGTACAAGAAATTACAAAAAAAATAGACCTTGCAGAGCTTTTTCCAATGTTTCTACGCTGAGAAAAAAAATGTTGAAAATTAGCGAAAAAATGTGATTTTTAGGCGTTTTTCTGAACTTTGAGAGATTCCCAAAAATCAAGATCATGACTTAAAAAGTTGAAAATTTGGAAAATATGTTTTTTGGTACCTACTATCACATATTTAATTTTGAGCCAGTTTAGAGATACTCAGTTTTTAAGTTTGGTCAAAAAGTAATAGAATTACCCATATATATGTATGTCTAAATAATTTTAATAAATGAATAATACCAAAAAAAAAAAATTGTATTATAATTATAGAGACAAAGCAGAACTGTACAGGTTGCAGTTTATTTTAAACTTAATTTTAATAAATATGCAGAACAGATAATCGCAAAACAGTTAAATTATATTTTACTTGCTCTACCAATGTTATTATTTTTAGAAAAAAACTTTATATTTGAATAACTAAAAAAAAAAAAATACAAAAGCTAAAGTTGCGTCTAAACTATAAGTCAAAAAGCTTCATAATTTTTTGTACTTAAAATTATGCTTAAGACTCTTTGTCTTTCTCTCTTGGCCTTTTTTCAACAATCTGAGATGGTTTTTTTCTTTCAAGCATCTGTTGATTATTTGAGTTATTTTTACCTTGTTTTTGTTTAGAGCTGCTTTAACAGTTATTTTGTCCGGACCTGGTGCTTTGTTGTTAAGCAATTATTTAATGATATTCATTATCTCTTCCACTGTTGTCATAACTGTTTTTTTTTTTTTTTTTTAGTTTTTTTTCGGTGTATTTTTGGAAAACAATTTTTTAATTATGATTTCTTCTCCTTTGTTATCTTTTAGGTAAACACCTTTTGCTCTTTCTCCTTTTTTTAATCACTATTTTGTATGGCTTTTTTTAAGAATTTTCTTCTATAGATTTTATTTATGTATATGTTTGTGTAAACTTAGTGATCCTTCTTTTGCTACGGTAAATTTATTTACTATACTTATCATTTTCCATGTTACTATGATAATGTTAATATGTAATTTTTGAGTTTTCTTTTACAAACGTCGGTTTGTCTTGTTTGTTGCAAATGGTAAGTTTTAACTCCGCTATCGTCTCTTCTAAAATTTTGTTTTTTAAATCTCTTTTGTGTCTTCCCTATTTCGGTGATTTTGCATTGAAATTGAAAACTATTATTTTTTTCTTTTCTGTTTTCTAATTTTTTATCCACTCCCAATAATATTTTAGTCCACAGTTTGGACTGACTTAACATCTAAATACTATCACACTTTTTACTTAAGTCCGCACTATTCCCTTTTTTGGTGTTACTTATCTTTTTATCTTGTCTCTACATTTTTCTCTAGCTAAAATAGCCGCATCTGTGTTTTTGTCTCTTATCTATTTCTTCTCTTTTTGTTGTTGCTATCAGTATATCGTGCGCCTTTAGCCCCTCCTTATGCTTGTTTGTATAAAATTATACATTTTGGTTTGTTATCTGCTTCTCGTTTTGTCTCCAGTTATTGAGGTTGTTGTGTCCTCTATATTATACTTTGATTTCTTTGTTTCTTTTTTATTTGTAGCCGGACATTTTCTTTATTCCGTTCTGTGCTCTATCGTTTTGAATTCTTTGCAGTATTTTCTGTTCTTGCATTCGGCAACCTGCTGACCCTTCTTTCCGCATTTTATGCATAGCAATGATTTATTTTTTTTGCAATCCGCCGTTGTTTTTTCTACTCTGCATCTTATGAATCTTTTAGTATCAGTTTAGAAAATTTGCTAAACTGTTCATAAGTAGAACAAATATTTATACAAGTTTAAACATAATACCATCTTATTAGACGTTCTAAAGCAACAAATTTAAAAAAAAAACAAAGCTTTATGGACAATTATTCAATCTAACGTTGCTGCAAAAAATATATTTATGATAGAAACAAGGTCTAACTTTTTTGAACGTATTTCTTTTAACTTCAAAACATTTTAAATTTATTAATGAGCATAAAAAAATGTAATTTTTGTTGTTAGGTATTTTTTATACCTAACTACAAAAATTACATTTTTTTATGCACTTTTGCAACCGTTACATTAACGCTCAGTTCAGTTGGTTATTTTCACACATTTATTTAAATAACAAGACATTTCAGATAGATTAAAAAATAGAATAAACCAATCCAAAATAATCTAAATTAATTCAAAATTTCAAGATTGTTTCAAACTAATCCATAATAACTTATCAATTTTAAGATTATATACAACTAATTTAAACAAATTCAAAAGTAATATAAACTGATCTAAACTAAGTATTGAAGTAATTTAAACCTATCCAAAGTAATCTGAATTGATTCAAAGTCCTCCAGACTGTTCCAAACTGATGTATAACAATCAAACAAGTTCAAGGTTATGTTTATTGATCTAGACAAATTTAAAAGTATGATCTAATTATGTATTAATGTAATCTAAACCTATCTATCTAGAGTAATCTACATTAGTTTAAATTGTTTCAGACAGTTCCAAACTAATTTATAATAACCAAACTATTTCAAAATAATGTTTAATGATCTAGACAAAAGTAGGATAAACTGATTTGAACTAAGAATTAAAGTAATTTAAACCTATCCAAAGTAATTTTAATTGATTTAAAGTGCTCCAGACTGTTATGTTTATTGATCCAGGCAGATTTAAATCTAAGATCTAAATATGTACTGATGTGATCTAAACCTATCCGGAGTAATTTACATTGATTTAAATTGTCTCAGACTGTTCCAAACTAATTCATAATGACCAAACTATTTCAAAATACTGTTTAATGATCCAGACAGATTCAAAAGTATTCTACTAATTTAAACTATGTACTGAAGTAATCCAAAACAATCCGCAAAATAATTCAAGCTAATTCAAAGTGTCTCAAGTTTTAAAAAGTGACGTTTAGTAATCTAAACAAATTTTAAAGCATTTTTAACTAACTAGGACAGTGTAATGAAATAATCCAACATAATTTAAACCTACTTTGGGTAATCCAAAATGGCTCACAAGTGATCCAGATTGATTCAAAGTGCTTCAGATTGTTCTAAACTGATACATACTAACTAAATTATTTCAAAATTATGTTGCAAAAGGATTTGGACATATTTAAAAGTAATACAAACTAACTTAAACTGTGTACTAAAGTTATCCAAAATAGTTCAAAAAGTAATCCACATTGATCAAAATGCTCTAGATTCCAACTTATCAAATTATCCCAATGTGATGTTTAATAATCTAAACAAACTGTGTACTGAAAAAATCTAAAGTAATCAAAACTTATTTGAAGTGATCAAAAAAGTGCTCGAGGCTGTTCAAACTATTTCAAAATGATGTTTAGCAATTTGAACAATCTCAAAAGTAGTATGAACCAATCTAAATTAATTATGTACTAAAATAATCTAAACCTGTTTAAAATAATCTAAAGTGATCTATACCTATCTGAAGTAATCCAACAGATTTACAAAGTAATCCAAATTGAGTAAAAGTGTTTCAAACTAATTTATAATAACCAAACTATTTCAAAATAATGTTTAGTGATCCAGACAGATTCAAAAATAATATAAACTAATCTAAATTGTGTATTAATGTTATTCAAATTGATTCAAAGTGTTCAGACTGTTCCAAAATGACCAAATAATTTTAAAGTGAGGTTTAGTGATCTAGATAGATTTAAAAGTAAAATGAACTGTCTACTGAAGTAATCTATCAAGATCCTATCCAAAATTATTCACAAACTAAACTATACTAAGATTCTTCAATATCCAAAACGCTTCAATTTTTTTAATTAATTGGTTTTTTATAGTGCCATACTTGCTATGAGTGCTGGCACCCTTCTCGTATGTTTGTGGTGTGCAATAATAGTTCCACACAAACATACGGGATCTACAGTTTAACGTGGAATCTTAATCACACCACTAAAATGATTTACTATTCAAATACTTTGCTGGTTTGCCATTGCCTTGCAAAGGAGACGACCGCATCAAAATATATTCGACAAATTAGATATTGCCGCTGTCGGGAATCAAACCCGGGCTGCCTGCACAATAAGCCTTGCACAAAACCATTGTGCTACGGTCGCTTCTATTAATTAGTTTAGTAGTATATATTATGTAATTAATTCAAAAACACATAATCAAATGCAGCTTAGAGGTAATAATACAAGCGTGGGTTAAAAGGTTTTACAGTTTCAGCATGTTAAGTGCCAAAGTGGGATGTAAAAAATGTTTTTTAAACTGGAAATTAAAGCCTTATGATTGTGTGTTTAGCATTAAGATTATATACCTAACAACCGTTGAGAGCATAATATGCACTGGCAGATAAGGTCTTAGGGTAGCACAATAACTTTAAAAATTATTAAATTTACACTAGTTAGTGAATATTAAGATTGTATACAAAACACAGTGTAATTGTAATCAGTATTGACAAAAATATCTCTATTTTGATTGTATACAATGTATTACTGTTATGAGGTTTTAGCATCACGGTTTATTAGTTCTATGCTGGAATTATTAATTTTGTGCAAATTTAATTTGTTGACAGTTTTTTTCCGTTTTACTTAAAAACTATAGTTTAAGCTAACTTATCTACGTAAATCTATCTTAAATTGAGCATGCAATGCACACTCAAGTATACTCTGAAACACGAGTATGTATCTGGGTAAAATGATAATTTGTATAAAAATAATATAATAATATATATAATAAAAATTTGCTTTAAATTGTGGAATTATTTATTAAAAATAAATTGATGTTATATTACATTTTTTTACTTCTTTGAAAAACAAAATATAGATTACATTTTACATCAGATTGTATGCTATTGAAGTTATAAATAAAATCAGTTCAAATAACCCAACTCACTTTACAACCGTCTATTAAACAGTTTGAAACTATTAGTCGATACACATTTATTCAAGAATTAGCAATCTCAAGCAAATCTTTTGCTATATTAAAACCAAATCATTTTCGATTTTTAATTTTCTAAATTAAAAAAAAAAAACCACTCTTAATTGTAATCGAAAAAAGCTCCTCTCGATCTAATACCAGAATTTGGTATCTCATAACTTTTCTTACAATCTTTTAAATGATCTCATATAAAAATCTAAATTAATTCCACTAGAATTTTTTTTTTTTTTTTTAAATTTAATAATTATATTATTACAAATAATATCAGCAATAACTTTACGCATTTAAACAAATATAAATGAAAATGTTATTGACTATTTTAATAAATTAAAAAACTATTACATTTTATTATACAAATCTGAATACAATGTATTACTAGTGGCGCATAAAACCTGTTGGTTAGACAGGAAAAGTTTGAGAGTTGTAGCCTGTGGTGTTGAAATTGAAATCGAGATCACTTCCTATAAATTGGATAAAATATAGACATTTTTTATTGAATTTTGTAATCTCAAATATTATTTGTAAATGTTAATAAATTTTAAGCATATAATATGCACGAATAAATAGTTTAATTAACTTTATGAAAAATACTTTTATGCGTTAATAATTAGCGGAATGTACTAAAATTTTATTTTGTATATTACTTAAAATGCATGTATCCTATGGTTGGTATAACGTGCTTTTAAATTATTAAACCATTAATTTTGAGTATACTTGTATATGGGTAATTCCATTACTTCCGACCAATTTGAAAAAGTCGACCTCTTTGATTTTGCTCAAATTTTCAGGGATCAAAATATAGATGAAAAAAATGAGATTCCCAAAATTTTGGACTTTAGAATAATGCCTGTTCAAAATGACACACATTTGAAGGTCATAAATTTTACAATAAAACGTCTTTTTTAGCTTATTTTGTATCTCAATTTTAGGGCTTCTGGAAAAAAATAAAAAGGTCCACAATGTCTCAAATTATTTCTTATTACATGTACTTTAAAACCCATATTTTTATGTTTAATATCGTGGCAGTCATTTTGATATATTGAGCTTCAAATATTATTCCAAAAAAACCCGTAAATTTAGCAGAATTGCAAAACTTTGCTTTCTTTAAACCGTTCTAACTTTGTCAAATCTTTACAAAATTTAATCCACAAGGTCAAGATTTCTTCGTGTTTAATCTTTTTTTAAAGTGATCACACAATACTTATAGAATCAATACGTATACACCATTATTTTGATACAGGAAGTTGCACATATTTTTGCGATCTTCAAAACTAGTAATTTTTAGGTCCCAAAAAAGCGCTGTCACCCTATGTCGATTTTAGTCAAAATTTCAGTTGTTTCATTGATTCTATAAGTATTGTGTGATCACTTCAAAAAGAGATTAAACACGAGGAAATCTAGACCTTGCGAATCAAATTTTGTTAAGATTTGACAAAGTTAGAACGGTTTAAAGAAAGCAAAGTTTTGCGATTTTGCAAAATTTACGGTTTCTTTTTGGAATAATGTTTAAAGCCTAATATATCAAAATGACTGCTACGATAATAAACATAATAATATGAAAGTTTATGTAATAAGGAATAATTTGAGCTATCGTAGACCTTTTTATCATTTTCCAGAAGCCCAAAAAATGAAATACAAATTAAGCTAAAAATGACGTTTTATTGTAAAAAATCTGACCTTCAAATGTGTGTCATTTTGAACAGGCAATATTTTAAGGTCCAAAATTTTGGAATTCTCATTTTCTTCATCTATATTTTGATCCCTGAAAATTTGAGCAAAATCAAAGAGATCGACTTTTTCAAATTGGACGAAAAGTAATGGAATTACCCATATGCATTTAATTTTTTTAAATAATATTCACCTTTTTTAGGATTTAGATAAAGTGGATTGAATCTTATTTGTCTGACAGACTTTAATTTATGCGCATCGGTCAGTCCGTTTTTTGTAACATTGATGTTACGACGTGCGTTCTTCCAATGATACATCTTAGACCTTCGCTGTTCAACATCTTTATCAACAATTTGGTAATTGTTGTGTATTGTTTGCTGACAATATAAAAATCTTTATACAAAATTTAGTCTTTAGATGCTGTACTATTTAATGAAAGTGCAACTTATTACTTAATTTAAATAAATGCAAAGTAATAACAAGTCTTCAGTATCGTTCTTCTCTATATGAATAAGATACTGAAAGTTAACACTATTGTGTTTGAAGCATTACCCTTTGTCTTCTTCATACGTTAAAACTATGTTCTGTAATTTTTACCAATAATAAGAGGTAATAATGTTTGAGATGCTGAATTTCGTACCATCGCTTCGGGGGCGTACGGGTGGCCGAATTGTATTTGGTTTTTTCTTTAGCAATTTTAAGCAGTCGATCCGAAGGCATTCTGTCTACGTATTTTTTTTTACTTTTTCTCATCTACCAGGCTCATCTTAATACATATCATCAGTGTTCAATTTCTTGATTATGTTTAGGTGTACGCGTCTTCTTCTTAAAAGTGTTATAATAATAATAATAAATCTTTATTACGGAAACCTCCTTTTTACAATAATTACAAATTTTACAAGTATTACACAACATATTGAAAACAATATGTATTTAAGTTTTAACGTTGGGTAAGTTTAAACTTAAACTTACCCAACGTTTATACATATATAAATAAAATATAAAAATATAATATATAACAAAATTTCAACAAATTAAAAAAAAAAAAAATAAAATAAAAACCAAAATATAACATATTTAAGTAAAAATCAATAACTAGTGCTAAAATAAATAATAAGTTAGTCTTACTCTGTCAAATCCCTGAGTTAAAGTCAATAAATCACATATTAGCTGTTGTATTGTATTCTATTGCATTTTTTAGTTATTTGAAGTATTATGAATATTGCATCTGTAGTTGACCTATTGCTTCAAAACCTCGGTTACTCTTTATAAATTCCAGTCAAAGTTATTTCGTCAGCTAAAATTTAGTTAGTCGTTTTAGTAAAGAGTTTAGAAGGCTGATTCCTCGAAAGTTTTTTATATTAGTTTTTTTTTTGAAAATTGCTATCAATATGCCTTCATTCTATTATTATGTGATCTTTTACTTTTCAGTTTGACAGTGACTTGTTTTATTTTGTTCTTGGATATAGACCAAATTTGATGTGTATTTGTATTTTTTTCTTCCTGACATGTGTTTGTGTCTTCTGAATTGTTTTTCCTTTGCTATATAGTTTTCAAAAGATTTTTTTCTAATTTTTTAGAGTGATCTTTGTAATCTGTTTGCATTTGTTCATTAGTTTTTTCTTTACATCACCATATTCTACACTTTTTACTGCCTCTTTGTCTGTATCTTCTAAGTTGTTTTTCCTTTTGCTATATAGTTTCCAAAAATGTTCTTCCCAATCTTCCAGAGTAATTTTTGTAGTTAGTATGCATTTGTTTATTAAGTTTTTTATTTCAACATTATTTTACAACGTTCTAGTACAATTCCATCTTAAGTATTGGTCAAATGTGTGACCACAGGTTGCTGTCAATAAAAATACATTGAACGTTTTAAAAAAGCTACACGGAACTATTTATTTATTTAGTTATTTACTCCAAAGCAAAATAAAAAAGTTTAAATATCAGAAGACGACGTCGAAGCGCAAAGTGATTAATCCATTGTATAATGCACTGATCTAATGGGCGTGTAGTAAAAAATTATTGAGTGCCAGACATACAGATTTATCAGTTTTTTTGACTATGATTTTTTTTGTCCGATTGATTTTAAAGCAATTTTTTTAAATTTTTCTCTGCACAATGGGTTGTTTTGTTTTTAAAGGTAATATAAACGACAGTGGGTGAATTTTAAGCAAAAGTTTCTATTTTTCTTTTCTTTTTTTTTAAGACATTCTTGTCTTGTCGGTAGATGCACCTTAAGTAGCGTTGGTACAACCGGGCATATGTCATTGAATGATCTTTAAAGACCTTTTAATCTTTAAATTCAATCTAAGTATACTTATTTGCATTAAATACTCTGTAGGAGCTGTGATGGTAGAGGTCAGAGTTTAAAATTACAAAAATAATGTTCCAGTTTTTTGAATGCGTGTAAAACAAATAATTTTTTTTTTTTAAGTTTTATTTTGTTTTGAATATAACGAGTGCATGCAAAACGCGTAAAATGCACGTAAAAAACAGAATTTTTTGGGGATGACAAGATTTTTCAAAATTTAAATAAACAGATTGCATGCGAAACGCGTAAAAACAAATTTTTTTTTTTAAATTTTTTTTAAAGTGACGATTGCATGCAAAACGCATAAAACCCACGTAAAAAAATGCAAAAAGCGTACAAAACGCGTGAAGAACAGAAAATTTAAGGATTTTCAGATAATTTTTCAATTTCTTTTTCAAAAGTGACAGATTGCGTGCGAAACGCGTAAAAACAAAGATTTTTTTTTTTTTAATTTCACTTTGTTTTGAAAGTGATAATTGCATGCAAAACGCGTGAAAAACAGATTTCTTTTTTATTTTTACATGAAGTTCAACTTTTGTCAAAAGTGACAGATTGCATGCAAAACGCGTAAAAAACAAACATTTTTTTAAACTTTTTCTTTGTTTTGAAAGTGACGATTAAATGCAAAACGCGTTAAGAACAGAAAATTTTTCGATTTTTCATGATTTTTCAGAATTTTAATTTATTTCAAAAGTGACAGATTGCATGCAAAACGAGTAAAAACAAATATTTTTTTTTTTAATTTTCTCTTTGTTTTGAATGTGACAATTGCATGCAGAACGCGTTAAGAACATGTAAAAAACAAATTATTTTTTGGAATGACATGAATTTTTAAAATTTCATTTTTTTTTAAGTGACAGATTGCATTCGAAACGCGTAAAAAACAAATATATATTTTTTTAATTTTTTCTAGTTTTAAAATTGATGATTGCATGTAAAACAAGTAAAATACAAAAAAAAAATAGATTTTCACATAATTTTGAAAATTTAATTTTTTTTAAGTGACAGGTTGCATGCGAAACGCGTAAAAAAAGATTTTTTTTTAAATTTTACCTTGTTTTGAAAGTGACGCATGCAACTCGCGTGAAAAACAGAAAATTTTTGGATTTTCACATAATTTTTCAAAATTTTAATTTTTTTCAAAAGTGATAGATTGCATGAGAAACGCGTAAAAACCAACATCATTTTTTAAATTTCTCCTTGTTTTGAAAATGACGATTGCACGCAAAATGCGTAAAGAACAAAAATTTTTTGGATTTTTACATAATTTTTTAAAAATTCAACTTTTTTCAAAAATGACAGATTGCATGCAAAACGCGTAAAAAACAATTTTTTTTTTCATTTTTTGTTTTGTTTTGAAAGTGACAATTGCATGCAGAACGCGTTAAGAACAAAAAAAATTTGAATTTTCACATTATGTTTCAAAAATTCATTTTTTTCAATTTTTTGGGTATTCACATAATTTTTTTAATTTTCATTATTTTCCGAAACGCGTAAAAAACAATATTTTTTTGGATTTCCACATGATTTTTCAAAACTTAATTTTTTTAAAAGTGTTTTCTTGAAAATTTCGCCTTGCTCTGAAAGTGCATGCAAAACACTTAAAAAACACGTAAAGAATAGAATTTTTTTGGGGATGTCATAATTTTTGAAACTTAATTTTTTGTGACAGATGCGAAGATGCGAAACGCGTAAAAAAAGATATATATTTTTTTTTAAATTCTTCTTTGTTCTGAAAGTGACGATTGCATGCCAAACGCGTACATAACGCGTAAAGAACATTTTTTTTTTAAATTTTTACATAATTTTTCAAAATTTTAATTTTTTTTGAAAGTGATAGATTGCATGCAAAACGCGTAAAAAACAATTTTTTTTTTTTAATTTTTATCTTGTTTTGTAAGTGACGATTGCATGCAAATTGGGTACAAAATATGTAAAGAACAGACATTTTTTTGAGATGACATAATTTTTTAAATTTTATATTTTTTTTGAAAGTGACAGATTGCATGCGAATCGCGTAAAAACAATGTTTTTTTTTTTTAATATTCTCCTTGTTTTGAAAGTCAGACGATTTTTAGAATCTAACATAATTTTTCAAAATTTCAATTTTTTTTATAACTAACAGGTTGAAAGTGACGATTAAATGCAAAACGCGTTAAGAACAGAAATTTTTTCGATTTTTACATGATTTTTCAGAATTTCAATTTTTTTCAAAAGTGACAGATTGCATGCAAAACGAGTAAAAACAAATAATTTTTTTCTTTTAATTTTCTCTTTGTTTTGAATGTGACAATTGCATGCAAAACGCGTTAAGAACATGTAAAAAACAAATTATTTTTTGGAATGACATGAATTTTTAAAATTTCATTTTTTTTTAAGTGACAGATTGCATTCGAAACGCGTAAAAAACAAATATATATTTTTTTAATTTTTTCTTGTTTTAAAATTGATGATTGCATGTAAAACAAGTAAAATACAAAAAAAAAAATAGATTTTCACATAATTTTGAAAATTTAATTTTTTTTAAGTGACAGATTGCATGCGAAACGCGTAAAAAAAGATTTTTTTTTTAATTTTACCTTGTTTTGAAAGTGACGCATGCAACTCGCGTGAAAAACAGAAAATTTTTGGATTTTTACATAATTTTTCAAAATTTTAATTTTTTTCAAAAGTGATAGATTGCATGCGAAACGAGTAAAAACCAACATTATTTTTTAAATTTCTCCTTGTTTTGAAAATGACGATTGCACGCAAAACGCGTAAAAAACAAAATTTTTTTGGATTTTTACATAATTTTTTAAAAATTCAACTTTTTTCAAAAATGACAGATTGCATGCAAAACGCGTAAAAAACAATTTTTTTTTCATTTTTTGTTTTGTTTTGAAAGTGACAATTGCATGCAGAACGCGTTAAGAACAAAAAAATTTTGAATTTTCACATTATTTTTCAAAAAGTCATTTTTTTCAATTTTTTGGGTATTCACATAATTTTTTAAATCTTCATTATTTTCCGAAACGCGTAAAAAACAATATTTTTTTGGATTTCCACATGATTTTTCAAAACTTATTTTTTTTAAAGTGTTTTCTTGAAAGTTTCGCCTTGCTCTGAAAGTGCATGCAAAACACTTAAAAATCACGTAAAGAATAGAATTTTTTTGGGGATGTCATGATTTTTGAAAATTTTAATTTTTTGTGACAGATGCGAAGATGCGAAACGCGTAAAAAAAGATATATATATATTTTTTTAATTCTTCTTTGTTCTGAAAGTGACGATTGCATGCAAAACGCGTACATAACGCGTAAAGAACATTGTTTTTTTAAATTTTTACATAATTTTTCAAAATTTTAATTTTTTTTGAAAGTGACAGATTGCATGCAAAACGCGTAAAAAACAATTTTTTTTTTAAATTTTGATCTTGTTTTGTAAGTGACGATTGCATGCAAAACGCGTACAAAACACGTAAAAACTGAAATTTATTGGGAATCATTTTTCTAAACTGAATTATTTGTTCTGAGAAGTTCATCTTTTTGTTAATGTAGACCAGGGCTTCTTAAACTATGGGTCGCAACCCCAAATAGGTTTGCTTAGCAAAATCGTGGGGTTGCAAAATTCTAAAACTATATTTATTCAAATGTATATATAGTTACTAGATATATGGGATCGCCCAAAACCTCTAACTTTAAGAAGCTCTGATGTAGACCATTATCCCCGCCCCGCTACTGTTTTCTCTTAGTTTATATATTGCATAGTAGTTGTCTGTTTAGTAATAATATAAGTTAGAACTGTATTCATTTTGAGTTAGTTTAATTTTGGACAAAATAATTAGATCAATCAGATCAATATCATTGTTAATAACTGCACAAAACTCATCAAAATGTGATCTTATTGAATTTATATTAAGATGTAGAAAAACTAGCTGTTTTTTTTGTGTTTATTGTTTTACTAAAATTTGAAATCATCATGTGTACTGCAGTCTTTTTCACTATTAAGACAAGTGTATAAAATTGGCTGTCATTGTGTAGTTTATGTAGTAGATTATGTACAAAATAAAATAAAGTCAAACAAGACTTTTAGTTTATTTTGAATAGTTTTTACAAAACAAACATTTAGTTTCAAAGGTTGTTCGTTTGATTCTATGACTTTTCAGTTTAGATTTACTTTGTCAAGATGCAAACGTTGCTAGTTTTTCTTTCTCAGTCTAAACAGTTTTTTTCTTGGCCACGTAAATAGCTTCAATTAAAGGTTTTTTTGCAAATAAAACAATTGTCTATTTTCACAACAAATTTGTTTTAAATAAGTAATTGGTCAAAAACTTCTTGGCCACGTAAATAGCTTCAATTAAAGGTTTTTTTGCAAATAAAACAATTGTCTATTTTCACAACAAATTTGTTTTAAATAAGTAATTGGTCAAAAAGTTTAACCATATACGACTTTGCCAAATGCAAAAGTAGTTGCTAGCACCGATAGCATACCGCATGTGAAGTATTTTTTGAGTAAAAATATTGTACGCGCGCTTTATACTAAGAGACAAAGAGCAGAGACGTTTGTTACGTGACGTACTAATATTATAGAAATAATTTTTTAAGCTTTAAACTAAGTCTATCTTTAATTGATTAAATTGGTTAGTAAAAAAACTATGTATTGCTAATTTAATTTTTCCATTCATTTTCAAAATGTCACGCGTTTTTCAAATCGTTTATTTTTGTTACAAGATTTTTAAAGAATAATACTAAATTCTAATGCAATATAGTAATGCTGTTATTGTATTTAATAATAATTTTATAATTAATCAAAATAAAAAAATTGTGTAATTTCTATTAATATAAATCTTCTTACAATGTTTTTTAATTTTTTTAATGACAAAAGCTTTATTTTGATTAATGATGTATTATTTTATCATTAAACAATAAAACTTTTTTAAATATTTTGTAACTTTTTTCCTAACTCATTATTTTATTTTTTAAATTATTATAAATTTGTTGATTATCTAAATTTGTTTACAAAACAACATGACATAGAAATAGAACTTGAGAAACAGTAAAACAATTGAATAAAATTTCTATAAAAAATCCAATTATATTATATAAAATATTTATTTCTACATAAATACAATTTAAAGCTACAGATAGGTTATCACATTGTTGTTAAAAATTAATATTGGTATCCAGATTGCTGTTGTTGATTAAAGCCAGACTTATTTGGGGCAAGATATTGCCTATTTGTTGCTTGATTTTGTTGATGCCTTGATTGGAATCCATTACCACCTTGTTGGTAACCGCCTCCACCTTGTTGTTGGTATCCACCTTGCTGTTGATAACCGCCTTGATCATAACCGCTTCCACCACCACCACCATGTTGTTGAAGCGATCTTTGAATTTCTTCAGGGATTGGTGAAGCGGTAGGAATATGATCACCGCTAGCACGGAAACCATTTTCATCAGCAATGTAATTGATTGTATATTGGATACCATCGGGACCCATATATGAATAACTTCCTTGTACTATTGAACCTTCTTGTTCAGTACCGATATTTTTTAATTCACCTGATTCTTGTTGAGAGATTTTGTTTTCAGTTTCAAATCTGTTAATTACAATTAATTAATAATACACTAAAATTAATATTAATAAATAACTTACTCAAATCTGTAAGATCCATCTCCATTGTTTTCATTATCATATCTTAAAATTCCAGCACCAGCTTCGGCTGATTGCCCACTACCACCACCACCGGAATAACCACCTCCAAAGCTACCAGAACCGGATACTCCAAATCGTCCAGAACCACTAGGTGCACCATATTGACTATTAGGGGCGTTTAAAAAATTGCCATTTCCACCTGCTGATTTAGCACTGTTTGGGGGTAGGTATGTATTTTCCAGCCTATCCGCTGCCACAACGGCAAAGAATACACTAGCTACAAACTAAAATATAACAATATAATATTTCTGTTATTGTTATAATAAATAAAATTCTTACCAATTTCATTGCAGTTATACGAACAACAGATTAGTGGAGAATGATGTTCAATGTACTCCCGCACATGTTTATATACCCAGGTGGTGAAGATGAGCGATGCATGAAGATGATACACATATTTTTTTTGTGGTTCATTTCTACCTATAAAGTTTCAAGGCGAACGAGGTAAAATTGACGTGGTGGTACTATATGAGCGCTGGAGATAGTTGAAAGAAAGGTAACGTACGTTAACGAAATTTGTAATTATGTAACATTGCGTTCTTGATGAATGAACATTATATTATTATTTGTTTATCTTCGATCTGAATATATTTTACATCTATGTCATTTACATTTCACAACTCATCTTAATTATATACACATTTACTTGTATAATTTGTAATATATTTTTTTGGCCCGGGGTAGATTTAATTTCAGCATCAATCAACATTTATCTTTTCATTAATTATGAATACAGAAAAGAATAATTCTCTATGCATAACAATGTAAGTTAATTATAATGGTTTTATGGTCCATTAAATGCGGCTTCATTACTTATAATAATTGATTAAGAAATTTTAATATTGTTATTAAATTATAAAATAAAAAATATAAAGTCGGTTGGGTTATGTAAATGAATGTTTTCGATTAATGTTGATTACATTATTTTGTTTGTTTGTTCTTGCCAAATTAACTTTGTTAATTTAAATATTCAGATATTATGAGGATGCTAAAAGAAGAACACATTATGAATTACAATTTGTAAACAATGTAAAAGAATAATTTATAATTGAATTTTGTTTACAAAATGCCAATAAATGAACTTGGTGTTGTTGTACATGTTTAGAATTATAATTTTAATCATAATTTATATTATAAAATAAATTAAATTAAGTTAGTTTTAATTTAAAATTTAACCATAATTTCAATTCTTTAAACAAAAAAACAAAATGTCTTATCTCAAGTGTTTTTCTAAATCTTTAATACTAAAAACTAACATAAAAGCATTATTTACTATTATTACTGGTACTTTAGCGGTTTTTAACTAGAATTAGTGAAACAATGTTTTTTAGTTTTAATGTAAAAAATCAGTAAATACTAACATATTTTAAATTATTGATTAAGAAATTGATTTGTACCTTTGTTTTTTTGACAGCAATCAAGTAAGATAATTTAACTATAACATTTGACAATTACAATTAAAATTTGTTTATGCAACTTTTAATAACTGTTAATTGCTGCTATTTTGGTTTATTTTTGACAACTTTTGTTAATAGAACTTTTTTAACATTTAACTGACAAATGTAACCATTTTGTTTAGTATGATGGCGTTAGACAACTATAAATTGAACTAAGTTTGTTTATGAAACTATTGCCAGCCGTCAATGCAGACATTTTGTTTAATTGACGTTGTTACAATTGTTAAAAGTATCAATTATTAATTTTTATTTATTATTATGATTAGAAGTTTAGCTAGGATTTTTGGGCTGTACCGCAAAATTTTCACGGTTTAAAAAAAAAAACGTGCACATTTTTACTATATTCTTAAATTTGATTAAGTGCAAAACTCTATTCATAGAAACTTAAAAATGACAAAATCCGGTTAAAAATAACAAAATATTTTCAGAAAAAAATTAACTTCGAACAAAAACGATTGAAAAATACAAAACTTTACTTACGGCCTTAAAAAATCAAAAAATGTCAGAAAGCACTAGAATCTGGCTAAAATTTTTTGAATTTTTTTAATAATATTTCAAAAACTGCAAAATTTAGCTATAAAATATCAAAATATTGTTAAAAATAGCACAAATCCAGACAAAAATTGTTGAAAAACTCATTTTTTTTAAATAAAAACTCAAAAATAACTAAATCCGCTGTTATTATGTAATTAAAAATTTACATAGAAACAGCCATTACTATTTAATTTTTAAAATCCGCCAATACAACGGTTCAGGCCAAAACTATATGATTCGATCGTTGTGTCGACTATATTTTAAAGTGTTGTAAAAGTGGTTTATACTGTAATAATTTTTAATTTAAAATAACTAATTAGTAGTTTGTAAAGTGCTGTGTACAGTAAGCGTATTAGTATTCTAATAATATTTATGGTTTGTGTGATTTTAATACATTTATTTTAATTCATGCTGCGGGAATTTTTTCATAAATAAAATTCCTTTCTTTTATTTTCAAGCGCATAAAGCAGTACATTGTTTTAACAATTTTATTTTATCTATTTTATTTTATTTTATATTACAAATAATATTTTTATATTATTTTTAAATATTTTAAATATTTTATCTCCTGACACATTTTTCCTCTGTAAAATTGTACCTTACTTTAACGCGGCCCTCTTGTTTGTATTGTCAGACACCATTATCCGCCCGGTGGTGTGAAGAGTTATCCTATTGTTTATCCTTTAAATAATAAATAAAAACAAACGTACAACGTAATAAATCGAAATGGACACACAAACATTGGAATCTTTAGATTTACAAATGCATTAAGTAATATATTTAAGTCAAGCACATTTCAAGAGTACCTGTTAAATATAGTTACTAGTGCATTAACATCAAATAATGCTAATATTGAAAAAATTCTCCAGAAATAACGTTATTAGAAAAACAAACAAAAAACAAATCGCAAAAATAGGTTATAGAACAAAAAGATAATATTCAAATATGTAAAAACCGTTATGATCTGAGATCTGCACCAAAGGCAACTGAAACTACAGATAAACCATCTCCGTCAATTAATTTCAAGTCTTCTTTCTTCTTTATTTCGCGTTTTACAGCTATTTTACATCGCCCTAGAAGTCTTACGACTTGTTTGAAGGGGGTTGATGGGACCAACGGCTTATTAGGTGACTTCCGAATCACCCCGGTGGATAAAGAGCAAAGTTATTATTTTAGTCATATTCGGGGATAGAACCCGGGACTGTTAGCGTGCTACACTAACGCTCTATAACTGAGCTATCTCACCGTTTCTATTGATAAACTATTGATAAACCCGTGTTGCATGCAGGATCTCAATAAAAATATAAATTATATTGCAAGTTCTGACTTAGAAAATGCAACGGACCTTACCAACATACTAGAGGCTGCTCCAACTCCGAATTGGGTGTGAGTGGGTGGATTAAACAAAAATACTACAACCGAAAAAGTAAAAGAATATGTATAAATAAAATGGCCTAAGTCAAATATACAATGTTATGACTTAAAATCACAAAGCCGGAATAAAGCATTTAAAGTAAGTAGTTATGATCTTTCAACTAGTCAACTCAGCGACCCTGCCAACTGGCCGAATATGGTTTTGACGCGGCCATTTCGTTACATCCCAAGACAACGATCCAAAAACAACTCCCCAACTCTGGAGATATAATAAAGACAAATATTCTAGCAATAAAATAGTAAAACAAACAACAAATGACACAGAATTGAATATGTTCCATGTAAATACACAATGTTTATCTAACAAAGTTAATGAATTAAGTCACTTACTTTTTGAAATTAAATCTGAAGTTGCATGTTTTTTGGAACACTGGATCCTATCTGAAACCAGCCTTAAATGTTGTACAATTAAAGGATATCAAATAGCTTTTTTCTTTTACAGAAAGCATCATATTCATGGTGGCGTCTGCATTTATGTAAGAAATGGTATTGAGTTTAGAGATGTTTCTAGCATAGAATACATGTCTATCAAAATTGAGGCAGAATTTTGTGTTATTGAAATACCCACAAGTAAATCATTAATAATAGCAACATATTGATCATGTAATAGAAATGTAAACACATATATTGTGCTAGATGATCTACTACATATGACAAGCACTAATAAGAAATGGTCCTTTATTTTTATACTAGGCGATTTTAACATAGAATTCATCAACTCATTAAATTCATTATCACATTTAACTAATATCCAGCAAACATACGGCATAAATCCAACAATATCTGAACCTACTAGACTTAGTGCGTGCATAGATAACATTCTTAGTAATGTTCAAACCTACTCGGCTAAAAACATAAATCCACATATTGCTGATCATTCTGGTCAATATCTTAAAGCAAATGTGCAAAATTGTTCAAACAAAACACATGATTATCTTATGCAATATGTGCAGTTACAAAAATCAAAAAGATTAATGGAAAATTTTGATTTAGATGGTATGGTTTTGTCAAATGAACCAGAATTACTTGCAAATAATATCTCAGGC
This sequence comes from Tachinus rufipes, assembly GCA_963932245.1. Taxonomy (NCBI): domain Eukaryota; kingdom Metazoa; phylum Arthropoda; class Insecta; order Coleoptera; family Staphylinidae; genus Tachinus; species Tachinus rufipes. Next base: position 63,131,325 of record OZ010749.1, read on the forward strand.
ATCTTAAAAAATAATATTGAACTCTCATCTTGTACAAAACGTGTAACTGTTAACACTTCTATTAGATGGTTTAACAACGAGCTAAAAGATATGAGAACTCAACTTAATAATCTACATGCTGATCACACATTAATAAATACTGCACAAACAAAAAACAATTATAATACCTATAGAAAACTATACAGAAAAACACTAACTATAACAAAGAAAAACGCATATAGTAATTACAAAAACACAGCTGTCAATAAAAACAAAGCATCATGGCAAATAATTAATTCAGAAAAAGAAAAACGTAAAAAAAGGAACACTATACCAATGCCGACTTCAGAATTGAATCATTATTTTAGCTCAGTAGCAGATCATTTAATTACTTCATTACCTACCACTAATAATAACTTATCTGCTTCAAAAATAATCAAAATCATGCCATCCCATCATAACTCATTTTTCATTGCACCGGTAACTACTGAAGAAGTCTGTAATGCAATAAAATCATTAAAAAAATTGAATGCTAATGACATTTTTGGAATCAATTGCAAAACATTTCAAAATATATCCAGCATTATAATAAATCAGTTGACTCACCTATTTAATACATGTATAGAAAGTGGAACATTTCCTGCTATTTTTAAAACTTCCTTAGTTATACCAGTGCTTAAAAAAGGCGACGATAATGATATGAACAATTATAGACTCATTTCCATCATTCCTTTATTAGGAAAAGAGTTCTTATAAATGATCGTCTAATGTGTTTTCTCAATAAAACTAATAATTTAACAGAGCACCAGTATGGGTTTAGAGCTAAAAAATGCAGCACTGACGCTGTTGAAGAGCTTTTGAAACACATAGTTGACGGCATGGAAGATAGCGTCCACACATGTGTTATTATGTGTGATCTTAGTAAAGCCTTTGACTGTATTAATCATAGAATCTTGTTAGAAAAGCTGGAATATTATAACATCTGCGGAGTTGCTCTTCGTCTGTTTGAGTCATATCTCAGCGGTCGATCACAATGTGTGATAGCAAACAATACAAGATCTGCAATATTTAATATAAAGCACGGAATACCACAGGGTTCAGTTTTGGGCCCTGTGTTGTTTTTGATTTATGTGAATGATCTGGCTCAATTCATGGCACCGGCAAAATCTATTTTATATGCAGATGATACTTCCTTGATATGTTCTCACAAGAATATTGAGATGCTGCAGAATGTAGCAAAAAATATTGAAAAAAACGCCACTGATTGGTTTCTAGCTAATTATTTAACACTAAACTTTGCAAAAACACAAAAATTGATCTTTACATCAAATTGTAACCACATACAGAATCATAATGCTAAATTACTGGGAATACGAATTGACGACAATTTATTATGGACGTTCCACAAAGATAAACTAGACAGCAAGTTATCAATTATCCGTAAGCTAATAAAAACTTTAAATAAGGAAACTATTATTTCATTATATATATCTTTGTTTGAATCATTCTTACTATATGGTTGCCGACTTTGGGGGAATTTATTCAATGCAATCAATTTTTTTCGCTTACAGATGAAAGTTGTAAGAACTATTTGTAACCTTCCATATAATACTCCTTGCAAATCTTATTTTAAAAGCTTAGGAATAATGACTTTGCCTGCAATATATATATTTTTAGTACGGTCTCTTACATAAATGCAAACCGAAATAATTTTGCAACAATAAATGAATGCCATCAATATCCAACACGATTTGGTGCAAACATCAGAACAACTAAATTTAGGGTGGCAAAATCCGAAAACAACTCAATAAATATTAAACTTTACAACTCCCTTCCACAGGGTCTTAAAAACATGCAACCAAACGCATTTAAACTCAAAATAAAAAATATACTAAAAAATATGGCACTATATTTAGTTCTAGAATTTTATCAAGACATACATGTCACCATACTTTAATGTTTTAATTTATATTTTAATATTGTTTTTTTTAATCTTATATTTTATGTAATTTTGTTTGACTTACCAAAAACCTTGTTTTATTATAATTTTTTTTTTGTATTTTTTTAAGGTAATATTGGCAAAATTCTATTCTACTCTATTCTATTCTATACTTGTTTGTATTGCCGTCTAATAATGACATTGTAAAAATTAAAACATGTTACGGTCTTTTAAATATATTCGTGATATAGTACATGGGCAATTCCATTTCAAACGGACTAGAGCAGGAGAAAAGGTGCATTAAAAAATTTGTTTTAATTTTTTTTTTCAGTTTCTATAACTTATTAGTAGAGACCGGATTATATGCACCTTAAAAACACTAAAATGTGCATGCAAATATGCAATAAAAAAGCTTAAATTATGTCCGACAATAGCAAAAATATGCCAAAATATGCAACTATATGCAACATAAATATAAACAAATATAGTTTAATCCTTATAAAAAAAAAACAAAATATATAAGATATTTTTATTTTTTAATTTTTTTTTAAGTTAAATAGGTAAAAAGTGTCAAAATATACAACTTCAAATAAATTGTTAGACAAAAAACATACGACTTCATTTTGAATGGTTTTTTGAGTACCATAAAGACAAGTACACACATGTATGTTTTAATTTTTATTATACTTTCTATTGCAACTTTAGTTTTTTAAAGGGCAACATATTAATTTTTTTTTTTAAATCTTCAAGATATTTTAAATATAACCTAGCAAATAAAAAAAAACATTTTATTTGTTTTCAATTTAAAATAATGATTGTAATTGAATAGTTGGCAGTAAAAAAACTAATTTTTAATTTCTGGGGTATTTTTACTTAAAAAATGATGTTTTGTAATATTGTTATGCAAATATGCATTTGCATATAATCCGTTTTACAGTAGGCTGTGCAAAAAAGAGCATTTTTTAATATTTTTTTTGCCAAAGTTGACGTATTTTGATGTAAATTAATTGGAAAATATAAATTTGTTTTGTGTATATAGGTTTTATGGGTTTAATACTCAAAAAATTTGCAAAAGTTGACCAATTCCTCAACATATACTCTTACAAATACTTATTTAGCCGCGTTCAGAGGAACAATACACCAAATATTATTAAATATTTGAATTCTTGGGACAATTTTACATAGAAAATAGTCAGTGTAATACTTATCGGCCATAGAAAAGTCCATCTAGATATAATATTTTCAAATTTTGGAGCTACTAGATCAAGTCTAAATTTGTGCCGCAAGCGCAAAAACTATCAAACAAAGAGTAAAATTGCCCAAAATTGATTCAAGCGACAAAAGATGTATTTGTTAAATTTCTGAAATAAGCTTAAAAAAATATAAGTCAAATAATCTTATATATAAAATAGATTGCCAAGACTGCAACGCCACTTACATCGGGCAAACAGGCAGAGCACTAAAACACAGAATTAAAGAACATAATTCTAAAAACAACAAATCTACTTTATCTAAACATCTACACATACATAAACACAGCTTTAACAACCATAACAACATAAAACTCATGCACCAATGCAAAAAGGTCTTAAAATGAGCATATTCGAAGCATACGAAATAGACAATATTAAAAACATCAAAAATTACAACTGCCTCAACGAACAATTAAACAATACTTTTCAACACATATACACATTTATCACAAATAAGCACGACATTGACTATTTTCTATGTAGAATTGTTTGCAAAACTCAATTTTTTTAATAATATTTGTATATTAAGTAATATGTATAGTTTCTCTGAACGCTGTTAAAAGTGTATTTGGGAGTTTATGTTGAAAAACAGGTCTATTTTTACATTTTTTTATTTTTTTTTATTTTTAAATCTCTGAAACCTAAATACACAAAACAAATTTATATTTTTTAACTAATTTACATCAAAATACATCAACTTTAGCGGTTAAAAAATCTAAAATTATGTTTATAGACAGGGTATAGACTTGCAATAAGATTTGGATTTTACAAAAAATTTCTGATTGATTTTACTAGTAAATTTTTATTTTAAGTTAAATTTGCGATTTTTTATCAATAAATGCGATTAAGTTAAAAAACAACTTTTTTAAGGGTTTCATACTCTTATAATCCGATCAAAAGACTAATAAGATATTGAAACTAAAGCTCTGGTCCGTTTAAAATAAAATTGCCCATATATTTTGCATATAAATTATATTTATATATATTTGTTAATAGTACAATTTAATTGTATAATTCATGGTAAGTCAACAAGTTGACTTGATAATTTACCATACCAACAAAACAACCAATTATGTTTTTTAGTAAACATATTAATTTTAATAATTTTAATTTTGTGGTAAACTGTGGTTGTGTCTATCAGATAGTTAGATACACAACTCCGACTCTGTGTAGTGTTTACAGTTTTTTTTTTAATTCAAACTACTTTTTTGCATTAATAATACTTTGCAAAATAAGTGATTAGGTAAGTAGGTACTTTTGTATTTAATGTTATGCAGGGTTGGGTAAATGTGTGGGAACACCCAATTTTTAACTGCGTTTTTAATTTATTTCATAAATGACTTTAATAAAAGTTTTGTATATGTTTAGCGTGATATGACGTCATCATCACTTTTTTAAATGCCAGGTTGGGCTTTAGGCCGGGGTGGGCTTTGAGCAGGAATGAGCTTTGGGCCGGGCCGGGTTATACCGAGCAGGGCTTTGGGCCGGGCCGGGTTTGGCTAAGCCAAGCTTTATTTGATGACATTTTGTAATATTAATTAGAAAATGTTATTAAATTTTTTTAATTGGTTTCTGTTTTATGATCAATTACGCACCAATTTTACGGTTTTGGCACGTTTAAAACTTACAGAAACCACTTTTTTAAAAAAAGTTTTACAGTTTAAGTATTTTTGTTTTGTTTGATAACATTTTGTGATGCTAATTAGAATATTTGATTAAAATTGGCTACTTGGTTTTTGTTTTAGAATTAATTATGCATTAATTTTATGGTTTTTGCACATGTAAAGTTTATGGAAACACATTTTTTTGTAAAATTTTTACAATTTTAGTATTTTTGTTTTGTTTTATGACATTTCGTAATGGTAACTAAGAAATTTGATTAAAATTAGGATTGATTACGCACTAATTTTACGGTTTTTGCATATAAAGTTTACGGAAATTACTTTTTCATAAAAAGTTTATAATTTTAGTTTTTTCGTTTTGTTTGATGACATTTCTTGATGCTAATTAGTAAATTTGATTAAAATTGCCCAATTGGTTTTTGTTTTAGAATCGATTACGCAATAATTTTACGGTGTTTGCTTATATAAAGTTTACAAAAATCAATTTTTTATAAAAACTTTAGTACTTCTGGTTTGTTTAATGACGTTTTGTGATGCTAATTAAAAAAAATGATTAAAATTGCCCGATTGGTTTTTGTTTTAGGATCGATTACGCACAAATTTTAAAGTTTTTACACGTATAAAGCTTACGGAAACTACTTATTTATAATTTTTTTACAATTTTAGTACTTTTGTTTTGTTTGATGACATTTTGTAATGCAAATTTGAAAAATTGATTAAAACTGCTAAATTGGTTTTTGTTTTAGAATCAATTACGCACTAATTTCTTGGTTTTTGAATATATAAAGCTTACGGAAACCACTTTATCATCATTTTTTGGAAAAAAATAAATCTTCTACAAATTGAACTTTGTTCTCACCTACCCACCCAAGCATTAGTTATCAAGAGATTTATTGTTAAACAATTCTCTCATATCTAAATCTAAGCACACAAGAGGTAGGACAAACAATGGATCCTTGATGACTAACACTTGGGCGAGTGAGTATGTCACAGTAGAAAAAGTAACTTACTCACAAACTAAACTTTGTTTTCACCCACTCACCCAAGCGTTAGTTATCTAAAGATTGATTATTTAACAATTCTTTCATATCTAAATCCAAGCCTACAAGATATCAGAAATATAGAATCTTTTAATAACTAACAATTGAGCGGGTAGGCGGGCTACAATAGAAATAGTAATTTGTCCACAATATACATTTTGTCAAAATCCAACTATAGAATATCAAATTATTGTTAATAAAACTGTTGAAAAATGTAAAATTCTATTCATAAAATGTCAAAATTAGAAAAATCCGACAATAAACTGTTAAATTTTTTTATGATATTTCAAAAACTACAAAATTTAGCTATAAAATATCAAAATATTGTTAAAAACAGCACAAACCCGGCCAAAAACTGTTAAAAAATTAAAAATTTTATTTATAAAAAGTCAAAAATAACTAAATCCGGTCATAAAATTTTAAAATATTTATCAAAATATGACTAACAACAGTTTAAAAGTGCAAAATTTTATTTATAAAATGTCAAAAATAGTGAAATCCAGTATTGAAAAATTAAAATCAGGTCATAAAGTGTTTAAAAGTGCAAAACTCTTTTCATAAAATGTCAAAATTAGCAAAATTTTGTCATAAAATATTAAAATTATGATGAAAAAAAAACCGAGCATAAACTGTAAACTCTTGTTAATAAAAAGTCAAAAATAGCAAGTTCCGCCTTTGAAATAAAATAATGTTGTTAGAAACCACTAACCTCCGGCCATAAACTGTTAAAAAGTATAAAAAATGATAATACTTAAGTTTGAACAAAATTAAATCAAAAGTTTTTGCACTTATGCTCCTTTCAACAAACTAAAATCTGTTTTTGAGAAACGGGTCTCTTACCATAAGCCTGATTATTATTTCGGCTAGCTTTTAATTTGAGATGGAAAACTGGAAACTGGGCAGTTTTTATAGCAAGTGCGGCCCGTTGCGCATGTTGCATGTAGAGACTTCTAAGTTGTTTGCATTTAAAACTTAGATGTGCTTTGGCGCATTAAATATAAGGCAAGTTAGAACTGGATGCCATATGGCCGTAGCGTTAGCAACGGTGGTATTGTGTGGTCTTTACGGTCTTGCGTTTATGTTCAACAGTGATACACAGCCCGCACATCTCAATAAAATACAAAGTCTCTTTACTTTAACTTTTTGGAGAAACTGAACGTAAATCATCAAAAAGAGTTTTCCGTCACTTCCCATGCGCGTTGCAAAAGTGGGATTATACTCCAAAACAATAAGTTTTATTTGCACCACATCAGTCTTGTAACAGTCGGGTATATTCTAAATAATCACACTAAAGAAATTCAAATGCAATGTTGGATGCATTTGGATGCATTGATGTTTACAACGCGGTTGATTTAATGTTTATTAACTTGAATTTGATTTTATCAATTATATTGTGGTAGAAAGCATTTGAGGAATATGACAAAAAGATTGTTGAGCATAATAAGATAACTGACGGTCCAAATTGGGTTAACAATTTCGCTGCTAACTAATTTTTGGCAGTATATAACAACACAGTGCACCGACGCACCGTGTGCGTCGGTAGCGGCAAAAGTTTTAAAGATATTTTGTTTTAGTGGTAGATGGTTTTGTTGCCACTAAGACGGGGGCGACTGATAGTCTAAAAGAATTAGAAATAATCTTACTTCAGTTCTTCTTCATTATTTTTGACTTAGTATGCTAAAAAAATATGTAGTATAAAGTATAGAAGCATACTACAGGGTCTTTATTAATGTTTGGGATTATGTAATCACTTTAAATATGCCGCTTTTTTAAAATTGTGCACCAAACTATTTACATTGTTTTGATAGTTCAACTTTAACTGTTAAGCAAGGTTATAAGGATGTATACAGATTAAAAGATTTTTTTTTTTTAATCCTACTTTAAAAATGGGCGGTTTGTTAATAAGGAATGGCTCAATTCCATTTTGAATTGTGTTCAAAACTTTCGACAGCAGTTTTCGGATTATGAATTTAAATAATTGATGTTGTCTAACCATAACGTAAGAATAGTTCATTAATTTATAAAAACTGGTAGTATACAGAAAGGCAAATCGTCAGGAAAACAATCTGTAATCTTAATACATAAACCTACAAAAATCAGTCTGACTATTAACATTGCAAGCTAAAATTTCTAAAAACACTGCTTATAAGATTATGAAAAAAAGATTAAACTTGCATCTCTATAAAATTTTGTAGTGCAAGAATTATTGCCAGTTGCTCTTCGACGTCGCATGAAACATTAGACCATCTTCAAAAATTTTATGGTGAAAGATTAATTCGTCAAGAGTTATAGCCTTTACGTTTTCTAGATTTAAGTCCGCTGGACTACTCAATCTTTGCTTACCTGAAAGACAATGAATTCCAACAAAGGCAGCATAATTAAAAAAATTAAAGGCAGCAATTATTGCCAATCTTAGTGAACATTTTTAACAATAAAAGAAGGCTTGTGGAAATGTGTTTATTAGCTAATTGTGAACATTTTCAAAAAATTTAGAAAAAAGTTTTTAAAGTTCTATAGAATTACAAGTTACTAGAAATATTAAAGATATAACCATCTTCCCAAGTATCACCAAGTCAATTTTAACAAGACAGGAACCATAACAAAACAAAAATAATATATAAAACTATTTATTTCTGCTACCACATCAAGTGAAGGTATAGGTTTTTTGATTGTCATTTGTTAATATTTTATTTTTTTGACAAAATTTTTACTTAACCAAAACGCAATTTTGACAAAAAAATTACTTTGTACTTTTACTAAAACAGGATTTTTTTTAGTAATTTTTTAAGACAATTTTGATGATTTTGGCAGAAAGAAGTTGCACAATCATTTTTTCTATACTTCTCAATTGTGAGTTTTTTTAATCCATTTTAGCTCCACTACATATTTTAAGTCGTTATATCATCTATTTGATAATCTTTTTTTTTTTAATTTGTGTTCAAATTGATCTCCATTAAATAATCTTGTATTCTCAACGGTTTTTATCGCTTCTTGCTACGTGTCCTGCGTAGCTCTATATTAGAACGCTATCTTTGTTACTTTAATAATAATTTGTATCCTTTTATTGCTTTTTTTATGCCAATTATTGCTTGTTTTATTCTTTCTTTTTGCAAGTGTCTGAGTTGTATTTTGTATTCATCAATGTTTTTGCTTTATACGTTAGAACTGGTTAAACGCACTAGTAAAATACCCGTAATTTTGGGTATTTAGCTATGTTTCTGTTTTTGTTTAAGGTATAGACGGTGTGGCTATCATGTTTTAAGACTGAGGTCAGAAAAAAATGTAAATAATCAGAATGTATTTTTTTTTTATTTTATTTAATAAACATCCTTTCTACATCAATTGCTGGGTGCAATTTGCTAACCGTTTTAGAAATTTAGTTTTTTTGTTACAGCTTTTTAAATGGTCAAAATGTTGTAAACAGGACGGTTTTTTAAATGTAAATTAATTTTTAAGAATTAAAAATAGTTGGCCGGAGGCAAATCTAGACAAGAATTGTCTAACAAGGGTGGCGTTATGAGCTGGCGCATTATTGTGTAACAGAACTCAATTCATAAATCAAACAATCTAACTCACATTTATAAAACTCAGCATTGACGTTTTGACCAGTTAAAACAATTATTTGTTTTGGAGATCTCTTGCTTTTATATTCAGCACTCTGTCTTTTGGTTTCAGGATCATACGCAAAGCACCACGACTTATTACCGGCTACAACTTTTTCAAAAATCTTGGATTGTTTCTGAGTAGTTCGAGCACATCTGCATACAAGGTCACACGATCTTCCTTCTGCTCAGCGGTCAAGGAATGCGGAACAAACCATGCACAGTTTTTGTTCTAGTTTTTTGGTAAGTTCAGCGCAGAACGCACTACTTTAATGTTTGTTCCGATTGTGCGAAAACGTCTTTTACACTGTCTTGGTCATTACAAAACTTTTTGAACCATAGAAACGCAGTTGGACGTAGTATGCACTCTTCACTGTAAGCTGTTTGTAACAGTTGAAACGTTTTTGTGGCTGTTTTACCGGTTTTAAAACAAAATTTAATTGCTATGCAATGTTCAATGTGTGTTTTCATGTCAAATATAAAAAAAAACGTTATATTTACAGAATAGAGACACGTGTACTGATAAAGTTTTTACTAGTTTCCACATATAGACGGAGTTACTCAATTTGCCACAATAAAATCAGTCTTAAAACTTTATAGTCGAATTATGTATATTTTTCTACTAGTTTTATTTCTTTTCTATTTATTTTTAATTTTACTGTTTCTTATTAGTTAGGTTTGGATAAGTTCATCTTTAATTCAACCATAACGGATTTTCTGTGAAGTTCATTTATCATTTTACTTAGTTCTTCAATGCTTTTTGCAATAAATATAATATCGTCGGCATATTTTAAGTTTGTTAGCTAATGACCGTTAATATTTCTTTTTTTGACTGCCCATATTTTTTTAAACAAGTCTTTTGAGTGTATGTGTGAAAAGGTTATATTGCTACCATTATAGGGTCTTTGTACTTTTGGTCTATTTTACTGTTTGCTTTTTAAATTCTAAACTTTTTCTTGTGGTAAAAACTGAATTAATATTATTGGCTTTTATTTCTAAACGGCTTAACTTTTTTAGTTTTTATGTTTATTAAGAGCTTTCCAACAATGTATGTGCAACGCAATTTTTTTAACCAAAACCTTTTTGCTCCTAGTCTTTAACAAACCCCCATGCGATTATCACGCATCTTTAATCAAAATTTTGATTTATTGCTGAACACTGCTGTTTCAATCTAATCTAAACCTGCACTACTCTAAACGTTGTTGTCAATTTTAAACTGTGAGTGATGACACAAGATTTGATCAAACTAAAAGATCTGATTTGGCGGTAAATTGTTTGAAAACACACAAGGCGATCTTCTTCACTAATTTATTGATTTGTTAATCTTAAAATAATCTCTTATAGCTATGCAAACGGTCAACGGCAACGGTCCTGAGCTTTATTTGTTTGTCTTTGGTCTTTAGTGCTTTTCCTGCAACGCTTTTATGTCTAATTTGGGCCTGTTTTAATTATTTGCAATTTCTCTTTACGTAAGCGATTATGCTTCTATCAAATATGATCAATTAGTAAAAAAATTACATATCTATCCTCTGAACGTGTCCATACTATATTAATTATTTTCTCTCAATATATGTTGTAAATTACCCTTCTACTCCCATGCGTTGTCCTATGTCTTTGTTCCAGATTTTTTCTTGTCTAGATACTCCTATTGTTTGCCTAAACACGTCTATTTTGGTTGCTTCTAATCTCTTTCTATTTTTTCTGTAATTTTTACCCGTTTTTAAATATTTTTGCCATTCTTTCTAAATGCATCAAAGTCCGCTTCTAACTAGGTGTACTCACTGCATGCTTCAATTTCCTCTGCGCTGGCACAGACTTATCCCATTCTTGCAAAGTGATTTGATTTTATTCAATTTTTTTACGGTTATTAGGCATAATCTTTCTGCCCCGTATGTTTATTAATTAATTTCGGACCTATATATTTATGATGTGTGATTTGTTTGCATTTAATTGTCAGTAGTTTTTGCAATTAATTAAATGTTGGAACATTCTTTGTCACCAACAATTTTTCCCACTTTATTGTCTAACTTCTAAACTATTAGGTTTGTAAACATGTTATCCCAATGCCCCACTTGGCGCTTCTCTATACAAAGCGCTTCTATGTGTTGTGTGCATTTATCCAGCAGCAAACAAAGCGTCTCGTGCAATACTCTTGGCATCAAAGAGAGTTATGAAGCATTTAAAAATGTATATAGAAACTTTTTTGTATCTAATTAATGATATTTTCAAAAAAACAATCAGAACCACTTTATTTAGAAAATTTATATACGTTTTTGTATAAAATATTGTTAAAATAATAATAATAATAATAAATGATTTTTATTGTCAAAAAGTTACAGAAAAATAAAATAGTATCGACAATAAGGTACATGATCAGATTGAATAGTTAAAATAACTATTCTCTGGTCTTCCTCATGAACCTTTACACATAACTACATAAAAACAAAATATTAAAATACTAAAAGTAAATATATAAATATAAAAAAAAAGACAAAACGTTACATATTACTAACTAATTAAAATCTAATACTATGTTGCTGCTTCAACAAATATATTTTTAAATTATATTTAAAATTAAAAATGCTATAATGTTTAAAATTAGCGGGTAAGGAATTATAAACAGATGCAATATTATAATGAAATGATCTTTTGAAAATTTGTTAGTTGTGCTTTGATATTGATATCACATTAGTGTTTCGTAGGTTTATATTATGAAAATCACCTAAAAATTTATTTTTTTTCAAAAAAATATGTTGGAATACCTGTAGTTAAAATTTTATGATACATAACTGCAGAGTTTAAATGTCTAGAGTTCTTTAGATTTAGCCATTTTAAATCCTCTAATTTATGGCTAACACTATTTGGACGAAATATATCTCTTGTTTGGTAATACATGGGCCATACACTGTGTCACAAAAATTTAAATGTGAGAGTACCAAAGATTGACATAACATTGCCTTTGACTTAAGTAAAATCTGTTGAAATAGAAAAGTTTAAGGTTTGCAAACGACCTTTGGATAAATTGGTTTAAATGTTGTTTGAATCGAAAATCAAAATCAATATTTAGCACAAGATTTTTTGTTGAATATACTATTGGTAGCATAACGTTATTTATGCTGAGCAATATGTTGATCTGTAATGCTTTTTCTTTTAATTTCTTTGTCCCAAATATCATTAAACATGATTTAGAAGCGTTAATTTTAAGAGAATGATCTGATGACGTAGCTATTAGATGATCTAGATCGTCTTGCGTGGCGTTTATAGATTGCCTCATTGTACTTAAATCAGAAGATATGTATATTTGTCTGTCATCTGCGTACAGATGGTATTTTGAGTTAAGTATAGTTTTTGTTGGGTATAAAAAGTGTAGATTATATACAATAGTGGACCAAGTATGGACCCTTGAGGTACCTCTTTAGTTATGCTTATTGCATTGGATATTTGTTTTCCAATTGCCACTTTTTGTGTTCTATGACATAAGTAAGATTTTAAAAACTTTATTGTATTAAGTCCAAACCCAACTGAGTTTAAAATAGCAAACAATTATTTATGGTCAATAGAATCAAAAGCCTTAGAATAGTCTATTAATGCTAAAATGGTAATTTGTTTTTTATCTATTGATTTTAAAATGTTTTCTGTGATATGGGCCATTGCTGTAGCACAGCTATGACCGAGCCTAAAACCAGATTGAGTTGATGGAATAACATTTGAATTGTTCAGATGTTTTCGTATCAGCATTTCAATAACTTTTTCTACAACTTTTGAAAGTACTGGTAATATACTGATTGGTCTTAGATCTTTGTAGCTGGTTGGATTTGACACTTTTGACAATAGAACAACTTTGGCTTCTTTAGAAATTTCAGGAAATACAGAATCATGTATACAAAAATTTACAATATGTGTTAGGTATGGAGTTAAATATGGGCTGCACATATTAATAATGTCTATATTTAACTTGTCTACTCCGTACGCTTTTGTTTTAATTTCTGAAAGTATTTTAGTTACTTCAATTTCACTAACTTCAACAAGTTCTAGTTTACCTTCCGTATAATTTACGCTATTATACTCTTTGATTAATTGAGCGTTGGCTTTAGAAGTTTTGGTTGCTCTTACAAAATATTAATTTATTTTTTTAACATCTTTGAGATGTTCTGGAATTTTAGCGGATTTAGATTTGTTGTATATATTGTATTTTTAAGAGTTTGCCAGATTTGTTTTTGATTTGATGTAGAAAATACATGCTCCATAAATGCTTTTTTCTCTGCTTTTATTGAAAATGTAGTTAAATTTCTAAGGGTTTAGTAGTACTCCCAATGCTGTTCTAATTTGTTATTTTTAAATTTTTTAAGTGCGTTTTCTCTAAGTTTTATCATTAATTTTATGTTATCTGTTATCCAAGGTAAGTTTTTACGAGTGAATCGAGCAGTTTTGTAGGGTGCATGGTAGTCTAGAAGATCAATAATATTATTGTTAAGAAACTGGATCTTATCATTAATGTTATTGACGTTATGTATGTTATCCCAGGGTATAATTTTTAGATCTTCATAGAACTGATTGTAATTCATTTGTTTAAAACTTCTAAAAGTGCGAATATTATTAATTAGCTTAGATTTTTTAATAGGAATGTCGCAAAAAGTTGCACAATAATATGCAACCTCAGTGGCGTCTATGAAACCCATAAGCAATAACGTTAACATCATTGTTTAAAATAATAAGATCTAACAACGTTTGTGATGTTGCTGTAATTCTAATTGGTTCATTTATTATTTGTTTTAAATTGAAGCTTTCTAAAGAAAGCATTTGTAAAATTTAAACATTTGTTGTCAAAACACATCATATTACAGTTAAAATCTCCAACGCAACAGACAAGTTTCGAGGTTGTTGTAATTGTGGAATTGTGGACAAAGATTCTTCAAATGCATTTAAAAAATTAGTAAAATTTGAAAGACGGTGGACTATAAATTACACTAATACAAACTGTTTTGTTTCCAACCAACAAATCTACCCAAAGCTCGTCAATATATTCTATGTTTTGACACATATTAATTTTGGATTTTAATTCCGTTTTTACATAAATTGCAACACCTCCACCGTTTGTGGGACGGTCGCACCGAAATAATGTGTATCCCATGATCTGTATTCGATTTGAATCAATATAAGAAGTAAGCCTTGTTTCTGTTATTGCATAAACATCCACGTTTGAAACAACAATTTTATTTTGTACAGCATTAAAATTGCCAGTTAGCGTTTGCACGTTTAGATGATAGATTCTAAAATTGTTTGTCATCTTAGCAAATTAGATGAAATGTTTTTGAATAAAAGTCTATTTTACCTTATAAAGTTTTGAGTACCTTTACATATGTACATAAAATAGATAAAACCCTATTCTAGTTATAAAACAAAAAACACATAAACATTGTTAAAGCAACTTACAGACAAGACAAAGTATAAGGAACATAAACTACAATATTTTTTCTAAATTCTATTCAAAAACCAATGAGTTACTTTTCCATTGTTCAAACAAAATACAAGACAATGCCATCTCAACAAATATTTATATGTGGTTTAAGACTTGCTAAGAATTCTAACAAATGTTCACACAAATTT
Organism: Tachinus rufipes; assembly: GCA_963932245.1. Lineage (NCBI taxonomy): Eukaryota > Metazoa > Arthropoda > Insecta > Coleoptera > Staphylinidae > Tachinus > Tachinus rufipes. The sequence goes on from OZ010749.1 coordinate 63,146,367, forward strand.
TAAATTCATTAGTTCCTAAAACTTATAAGCCGCAAATATTCAAAATCAATGTTTACAAACTGCTATATACCAAAAATAGTGTTAATTAAGACTTCTCTGCGTATTTTTAAGATGTGTAACACGTTCTTTAACATCCTGAATAAATAATAACTAACTAACTTAAAGTTAGCTTATTACAAAAAAAAAACTAAACTGCAAAAACAGATCTCAAATAGAGACGTTGTTGCCCTTTTTCCTCGTTGTATATGTAACTTATATTTTATACACTAACAACGTGTTTTTGCAAATATGTAAACAAATATTGTTGCTAAATTCTAACATGATACTTTGGTTAGCTTAGCACTGGTAGATAATATAAGATATATTTTTTGTTTGTATGTTATTTATGTAAGCCGTAATGTAAATACAATCTTTGATTCTTCTTCTCGGGGCATTTTCTATTTACTACTCTGAAAAACAATTCTTCTCATTGATTGCCGCTGGCAGAGTATTTTATTTATTACTTTAATTAACTTCATTTTTTTCTGACAATATATTTTATACAAAAATATTTTTATACTTGTTTACATCACCTATATTGAAATTTAAAAAGATCTATTCTAATACATATAATTATAAAACAATCTTTCTTCCAGCAAATTTGTAACGCCCGTGGCTGTGTATTGCATTAGTTTCATATATCACCCACATACTTCTTATGACCTCAGTATCACCAATAGAGAAAATAAGGTCGACCATCTCATAATCAATTTAAAAACTAATTGCCATTTAAAATAAGAAATTAATAAATACATATATTAAATATACAAATAAAAAGAAGCATAAAATGATGTTATTAGTGACATGGTCAATCAATAGAAGCAACAATCACAAATGGCGTGAATGATTGGTTACTGGGGATTTAGATAATTTGCTCTTGTAATATTAACATTGCGAACAATGTTCATGCATGTGGGATACGAATTACACTGCATGTATAGAATTACAGTACTGTATAGGCCAACGTAGGAAAGTACAATAAACCGACCCACAATGAGTAATTGTAGCAAATAAACAATGCAACCCTATTCAACATTTTCATATCACCATTTAAATAATATAACAGTAGTTGAGTTTATGCAGTATATTTTTAACTAATAACATTTCTTATTATTAATGTTTGTTCTTACTAGAGCTCTGATTATATTTTCTGAAGTAACCGTCGTTCTTTTTTTAATATGCGAAAAACCCTCAGGGAAATTAGTCACACGTTCAGTAAACATATTGTTGCAGTGCAATAAATTTAGGCCACGGATAGTATGTAAATTTTTATTAAATATCGCACACCGCAATCGGTTGCACTTTCTGCAAGAAACCGAGTTATAATCATTTTTCTAATGTAAGATGCATTCGAGATGGTTAATGAGGGTAATGTAAAGCTATATTTTACCAATCGTTTCCAAACAATTATTAACAAGTAATTGTAAATTGCGCATACATTACCAGCCAGAACGTGACTTAGAATTATAGATTCCTATAAATCAATATAACGCAACATATTAATTATTATTATTTTATTCCATATGAACATATATTACCATATATCATTTAACTTTATTATATAGATAATTATTAACAATGACATAAATTGATACAAACACATTTTCAATTCTTAATGAAATGACGGTTAAATTATAGTAGTATTTGCTTAATTATTCGTTAAAACATTGGATTAAAATTTAATAACAAGAAAAGTATTGTATAAAAGATGATCCATGCGGCATTCTTTCAAATAAGAAAAAAAACTTTAGCCTCAATGTTGCCTGCGAGTTGAATAATCTAATTATTTAGGTTAAAATTCCTGAGTTTGCGGCAATATTTCCATGATCCGGTTTGGAGCTTTGTATAAAATAATATTTTTAAATATTTAACAAAGTATTTTGCGATATTAGTCGGAATCTAATATAAAATCTATAAGTTGTTTTGTGTTCTATATAGGTCAAAAATCGACTTTTATTTATCTGATTTCAACGTATGATTTTTTTGACATCTAAAAATGTTGAACTTTAAATGATTTTTTTTCTTCATCAACCCCTTCGTCTACTTCTGAACGTAAGCCTTTTTTATTTTTTTCTAAGCTTCTCTGTTTTGTGCTGCTTTAAACTATTTCTTCCCTGCTACTACCTTTATATTGTCCAGCCATATTTTCATTTGTTTGTTTTGGTTTTTAGTATGTTATTGCCAATGTCTTGTGTTTGCTTAGCTACGTGGGATTTTGCTTTTTTGTCTGATTTCTTTATTTTCAATTTTCATATCTCAAAGGATAAAACCCATCATAGCGTGTTCTTGCGCTCTTTGCGTGACACTTAGATAGTTTGCGATTTTTGTTAATGCCATGGTTTTCAGGTCATAAGTCACCACTGGCAATATGCATAAGCCAAAGATTTTATGTTTGAGGTTTATTGGTTTATTTCTATTTCTAACTATGTGCGTTAATTTGCCAAAAGCCTTTCATATTAGTTTTATTTTACGTTTTCTAGTTCTATGATTTCTTTTCCCAATTTTGATGCCGTGTCCCAGGTATATGTATTCTTCCACGTTTTCCACAATTTTGTTGTCTATGTTTAGAGTTTTTCCAGTATTGCTGATTACTTTTGTTTTGCTAAAGTTCATTTTCAGCACCATTCTTTTGGATGCTGTATTTAGTTTTTGGATATCGCTGTTTATTAAGACAATATTGATTGCAAATCGTAGAGAATTTAAAAAGGTTCTATTAGCGTTAATGTTTTTGATTTTCATAATAGCAACTTAAAGTGCTTTTAAGTGCTAATGCAAAAAGTATAGGAAAAAAATGTGCTTTTATGTAGTCCGCCTCTCTTACCTTAGATTTTGTTAGTCTCTAAGTTATAATTTATTTTGACTTAAATGTGGCATTTTTAAATATATATATATTTTATATTGTATTGAGTCAATTCTGGCTTGGTCCATTGCTTGTAACAATGCCCAGATGTCAAAAACTTTGTAAAAGTCTTTGAATACTAGGTGAAAAAATGTGTTGTTTTTTTTTATCAGTATACGGATTGTTTGTAACAGCTCAATTGTGCTGTATCCGTTCCTGAAACCAGCAGGTTCTACCGGTTGATATAAATTAATTTTTTAGTTAATCTGTTAATTATAATTTTAATTAAAAGTTTCTATAAGTGTAATAAGAAATTTATAAGGCGGTAGTTTGCTATGTTGGCGTTTATTTTTTAAATAATAAAATGATAATAGTACTTTCTTTTATTTTTAATTTTGCATTCTCCTAAACTTTTTTGTTTTTTTTTGTTATTTCAAAAATATCTTTTGATTCTACATTTTGAATAAGCGTTTTTAATAGTCAAGTCTGGTACTTTTAAAGAGTAGAGTTGGGTATAGGAGTTTATATTGTATTACAATATCTTCCTTGTTGGTAATTAATGCAGTTTATTAATCCTTTATTTTTGTTATCTTGTTTTAGGACTTTCAGGTTGGAGTTGTTTTCTATGGTGCCTTTAATTATTCCGGTTTTATGTGTTTGTTTATCTTTTCTAATTCTTTTGCTGATTTTTTTATTCAGTTTTTAGTACTCTATTTTTACTTCAATGTGTCTAGTTTTAATTTGCAATTGGTTTTGCGCTCAATTTTGCTGCAAATGTTTATAGTATCATCTTGAATGTCTGTGGTATTTTTTTTCTTTATCTCTATTGTACTCAAGGCGCAGTCTCTTAATTTTTTTCTTAATTTTTTCCAGCATTTTTTTTCATTTTGATTTAGTTTTTTGAGAATCGAAAACTTGTCTTTGTGTACTGTTTTTTTTTTTTTTAAATCTTCAAATTAAATGTATGTGTTAATCTTACCAGTCTGTGGTTGTTTCCGTATCAAACTTACCATAAATAAATAAATTAAACATTTGTGCAAAAAAAAATAATAACAGAAAATATTATATAACATCTAAGAAAAGTTATAAGTCATCTACATATTCACCAATTGTATAATACGCTTCGTTCAAAAGAATTGTTTTAACTTTAGATTTAAACTTGCCATTTAATGCTGTTAATTCTAACGGTAGCTTATTGTAAATAGTTATACCTAAAGCTAGGATTTATATGCGTTATGATTTTTACTAATATTATATGCATATCAATTTTGAATGTATTGTATATCTCCACGAATTATAAGAAAGTAAAGCAAATGGCACCTTCTTATTCTGGCTTATTTTGCCTATTTTTTGTTTTACGCATATTTTAGTTTTTATGCATATTTAATGCATATTTTAAGAATTTTTATTTGTTTTTCATTATTTGAAATGCATATTTGATACTTATTTTAAGTACTTTTGCCTATTTCTGCATTTTTGTGCATATTTCATGCTTATTTTAAGCAATTTTTTATTTTATAAAAATTTAAGAGTTATAAAATATTTTTTTAAAAGAATTATATATATGCGAACGTTTTAAAATAGTCATGGTCATGTATGACTCTGCTCCTCACTCGAGCATGAACGATTATTGCCCGACTTTTTTGGCAGAAGAAGGTTCTCTTTTTAATAAAAAATTTGAAAAAACATTTTATTATTAATTCTTTTAAAAATAAATTATGTTAATTATTATTATTGTCAAACTATTATTATTATTTATTGAATTTTACTTTTGTTTCTTTTGTTGTGTTTAATATTATATTAAAAGTTATTATTTTTTAATGCGTTTTAAATGAAAAATAAATTTTCTTATGCTTATTTTTATCTTTATTTTGATGATTTTTAATGCTTATTTATGCGCTTATTTTGCAGTTTTTTACGCATATAAGTCCTAGCTCTAGTTATACCTATATATTTGGGACTTTTTTTGTAAAACTCTAATCGTTGCTTAAGAATTTCTAGTGTTGTTGCTCCATGTCGCGTTGAAACTTGCAAAATTGTCTTTGACAAATGATAGCATATTATATATGTATGTACTTGGCTAAAAATCTTTTCCATGCCAAATGCTGCTACAATCCATATGATGTTAATGAATTAATATACGCAAAATATAACATATGTAAGATATTAAAACTTAATACAGGTTGCAACTGTTTAATTACATAACATACAGATGCAAGTTTAGTTGATCAATATGGTTTTTCCAACTACATTATTGATCAACTGTAATTCCTATAAATTTAGTGTTTGTTTTTTTGCTTAATACTTTTGCCATTACATTTTATCAAATATTATAGAGGCTATGATGGAATTTATTTGGATAAAAACCAATTTTTTTGTATTTAAAAGTAAGTTGTTTTTAGTAAACCACTCATTCATATTTTCAGACATATTTTTTAATCGGAGTATAATAACTGTGATTAATATTTATCGCCCTCCAAATCATGATTTAAATGTTTTTTTTGAAGTGTTTGAAAATATTTTACTACGTCTATTTGAGGAGAACAGTAATTTTATTATCACTGGAGATTTAAATATTGACATTTTAAAAGAAACAGATGGTAAAAAGCAATTTATCAGTATTCTAGAGTCTTATAATTTAAGACCTTTAATTCATAAACCCACAAGAATAACTCATACTTCATCGACGTGTATAGACAATATTATATCTAATATTGATATTATAAACGCCGAAGTTATTCATACCGGTATATCTGATCATACAGCTCAAACTATTGCTTTTAATCAAAAAACAGAACATGTAAACAAAAAACAAAAAATACGAATTTACAGTGAAATAAATAAAACACATTTTATACAATCACTTTCGTTTGAAAACTGGTTATCAATATTCGACATACAAGAACATAAGGTCGACGATATGTGGAATAAATTTATATCAATCTTTTTACATTTTTTCAATGATAGTTTTCCAATAAAAACTGTAAACAATAATATATCTAAAAAACATTTAAAATTAAATACTCCAATAATACAATCTAAAAAAGAAACTCTTGATATTTTATTTATATTATCAACTAGAAATATTCTGTTTAAAAATTTATACAAAGATGCTAAAAAGGATTATAATAATGCTCTTATAAATGAAAAACGAAAAGTGTATGGTAGTATGATTGATAACTCGGATAATAAAACAAAAACAATGTGGAACATTGTAAAAACCAATAGCAATATAAACAGTAAAAAGTGTTGTACCAGTTTTGAGGAAAACAACAATTTGGACACATTAGTAAATGAATTTAACAATTATTTTTCTTCAATAGCCAGTAACCTATTATCAGGAGAAACATCATTAAATTACCAGTGCACAATACCTTTAACTGAAGAATCAATTTGTACTGAAGAAGTATCGGAAACGGAAATAATTCATATAACAAATAGCCTTAAAAATAAAACCACAGCAGGTATTGATGAAATTCCACTCTCATTAATTAAAGAATGTATATGTAAAATAACAACTCCTTTAACACATATCATAAATAAATCTTTAAAGTATGGCATATTTCCACAACAACTTAAATATGCAGTAATTAAGCCTATTCATAAAAAAGGAAATACAAACTCTCCGGAAAATTACAGGCCCATCAGTATTTTAAATTCTTTCTCAAAAATATTTGAAAAAATTATGTGCAATAGAATTATTAGTTTTTTCAATAGACTGAAATTGTTTAGAAGCAATCAACATGGGTTTTTAAAAAATCGAAATGTGCAAACAGCAGTGCAAGAGTTATGTCAGAATATAACGGAAGCTTTGGAGAGGAGAGAGATACCCTGCGGAGTTTTTCTTGATCTTTCGAAAGCATTCGATTGTGTGAGTCATGATATACTAATTGCGAAACTTAATAGATACGGTATACGAAATTCAACTTTAAATTGGATCAATTCATATCTGTCAAACCGTTACCAGTGTGTTCAAATAGAATCTACTACAAAAAAATATACGTCCAAAGCACTTCAAACAAAAATGGGTGTACCGCAAAGAAGTATTATTGGCCCATTATTGTTTATTATATATATAAACGATCTAGCTGACATACTTGTAGATAGTCAACATAGTACAATTAACTATGCAGATGACACTACTCTATTAATACATGGAATTGATTTTGATAACGTAATAGCGGAAGGTAGTATTTACTTAAGTAAAATGAACGATTGGTTAAGAACAAACAAGTTAATTTTAAATGCTGATAAATCAACTTGCACTGTTTTTAAAACAAACCGCTCGAGACTTATTACTCCGGATGATGCTGTATTTGGAAATTTCATTTTCAAGGTTTCTAAAACCAGCAAATGTCTTGGAATAATTTTTGATAAAACATTAAATTGGCACGATCACATTTATTATCTGATTTCTAAACTTCAATCTGTTATGTATGGCTTAAGAGTTCTCAAAAAACAACTTGATTTACAACACTTGAAAACTATATACTATTCGTCTTTTCAATCGGTCATGTCTTTTGGAATTATTCTGTGGGGAAGTAGTTCACATATGAATAAAATGTTTATACAACAAAAAAGAGCTATTAGAATTATATTCAATATACCACTAAAAAACATCTGCAGAAACAACTTTAAACAAAACAATATTCTAACGGTATATGGATTGTTCATTTATGAGACACTTTTATTTAATCACAAACATAAAGCCAAATTTGAAAGTTATTTAAAAAACCATGAACATAAAACAAGATCAAACATATTTTACTATCCTAAACATAGACTAGATATTACAGAAAAAAGTCCTACCTATATATCTATAAAACTATTTAATCAACTTCCAGCTAAGATTAAATCTTTGACAAACTACAAAACATTTAAACGTGCGTTATATAAAATAATTTTATTCAATAACCTTATCTTACTTGACTTGTTTTACTTTATTTACTTATATGTTTTATATACTATGTACCATATTTTGTAAATCTTGTTAAAATAAATGTGTTATTATTATTATTATTATTATTCAATTGGGATAGGTAATGTTTTGCTTGTCTAACAAGGCTCTCTGCGTTAGTTGCAGAAACAAGAAAAGACGTATCATCAGCAAATAGAAATGGATTTGTCTTACTAATGTTTATGTCGTTAATGTACACAATAAATAATAAAGGCTCTAATACAGATCCATGAGATACCCCTTTATTTGAAGTTAAGGTTTTTGATGATTTTTGTTCAAACTCAACGTAATTGGATTTATCTTTTAGATATAATGCAAACCATTGATTGGCTACACCTCTGACACCATATCGATCTAGTTTGTTTAAAAGAAGATTATGATCAACAAAGTCAAAAGCGTTGCTAAGGTCTAAAAATATTTCTGCACAGATTTCTCCTCAATCAATATTATCACATGTTTTGTTAATAAAAGCAACAACAACATCGGCTGTAAATCTACCTTTTCTAAAACTAAATTGATTTTTGTTTAAGATATTATATTTGTTTAAAAAAATTTGACAATCGCGTAGAAACTATTTTTTTTTTTAATTTTAGAGAAAGTACTGAGTAGAGATATAGGCCGACAATCTTCAATAATTGATTCAATTTTAATTTTTTTGTGTTTTTGTAAAGTGCAATAACTTTGGTTATTTCTAACAAATCAGGAAATATTCCTTTACAAATTGGTTCATTAATGATGTTAGGAAGAGGTGAAGCTAATAAATTAATTGATTTTTTAATAATAATTGAATTTAAATTATCATGCCCAGATAACTTTAAATAATAATTTTGTATTGGCATTTTCTTAATTCTATTGCTTTCGATATGTTTTTGAAGAATGTTTCCATCTTTTTGTTCTTCTCTGTATTTGTAGGTGCGTATCCCTTTAATTTGATTTTTATGTAGATACTTTTTCCCAGATGAGATGGAATTTAGTTATTAGAAGCCATAATTTTTTGTTTTCCAGAAATGCCACGCTTCTTTGTCCAATTCTGTTGTTGGTGTTATTTTGGTACAGTGTGTCTTAGTTTTAACTTCCTGTTTTGCATATGTCTAAAATGTTTGGTTGAGTTCTTTTTCTAGTTTGATGAGGTTTTTTCATTTTTTTATTGTTCTGATATTGTATGTTAATAGATAAATTTTTGTTTTGGTAGGATTTTGTCTATTTTGGTTGGTTGGATTTAATTTTTACCTTTTCTAAAATTTTATTTGAGGCAGACTGATTTAGTATTAATGTATACTTTTGTGTTTTTTGCACTGTTCACTTGGGATTTTTAATTTAAATTTGAGATGTAGAAAAAAGGTACAGCCGTTGTTTGTAGGTAGCCTCCCATTTTGGGTTCAGACTACATACCTGTTTGGTCCGTAGGATCTATTTCATTTCACTCCTACTACTTATATCTGAAAAGTATTCATTTATTCGCCACCAAGAAACGGGCTTGAAATGGTTTTAAGTACTCCTTAAAGTTTAAATGATTACTTTTCATTAATATTTTGAATAATTTTTTTTCATATTCTCAACATCTTGATTTATTTTGCAAATTCTTTTCTACTTTGAATTCACTTAATATCAAACTTTTTTCTGTTATATTTTGCAATTTTACTTTTTAACTAACAAAAATCTGTTAATTTTTCTATTGTCTTGTTTTATATTTTTTCAAATTTTATGACTTTGGTACATACAATTTAATATTTTTGTAATATTGTCAGCAAATGTTTAGGTTTGCTGACAATATTACATTTAATTTAATTATTCTTTTTGAATCTTTTTCTTTTTATTATTATTTGCCATATATCTTTGTTATTTTCGATTTTTGGGATAGGCTTAAAGTCCGCCTGCTTGATAAATGCCAGTATTCAAAAACGTTTCTTAAGAAATAGTTTTTTATGCAAAAGCTTATAGATAGTAAGTTAGAAACAAAACTTGAAAAAAATGTGTTTGATTATTTTTACGGAGAGAAACAAGGTATTTTTTAAACTGCCAAAGGCGGACTTAAAAACAACTTAATACATGGTGCGGCAAAATAACTTTTTTATTTGAAATGAGCGTTCTGAAGATAAAATGAGAACCAGGTGTAATCTCGGACCAGAAATCAATTTTTTTATAGGTCACAACAGGTTTTGTACAAAAAAAAAGAACAAAAAACGCACGTCTCATCAGAACGCATGAGAATATTAAAGAAGTAAGGGTTTCAGTTTTACGTTTGACGCGCAAATATGCACCAGCTCTTAAAACTTTTAATTGTTCTGTGCAGCAAATTCTGCACAATAAACTTTATTTTTATCCGTACAAATTGGTAATTGTGCAAAAACTTTTAGAACACAATTTTAATGCTTGAAGAAATGAGTTTGAAGCACTTTTTACACGTCCTTTAAGATGCGTTTGTGCTTTTTAGTAATGAGGTTTATTTTAACTTGACTGGATATGTCAATAAACAAAATATGTGCTACTGGGCTGCTTAATTGTTCCGTGAAGCAAATTCTGCACGATAAACTTTATTTTTATCCGTACAAGTTGGTCATTGTGCAAAAAAATTTTAAACGCAACTTTAATGCTTAAAGAAATGCGTGTGAACCACTTTTCAAATGTCAAAAAACTGAATAAAAAAATATTTTTTTTAGTATATTTTTGAGATAATTGTTTATTGGTGATCCAATAACTTTTTGAAAGACTATTTTGAACAATTATTCTACCATTGGGTTGTTTAGCCAAAACAAACTTTTTACCTTAATTTGCAGTCATATTAACAACTACACCAAGTTCTTTGCTATCTGTAGATAAAAAATATACTAGAAATAGTATCATTTGTAGTAGTAAAATGTACGATAAAGTAACAGCATTTTTTTAACTTATCTCGTATTTACTACCAAAAAAAAATTCTAAAAATTTGTTTTTTTTTTAATAATGGTTTAAATAATTATCTTAAAAACTAACTTATAGCAAAAATGTACATCATCGCTCACTTTTTGGTTTTTTTCCTTTTTTGTTAAACATTAGTTACTTTGCATCTTTTCATTTTTTTTTATTTGAATTCACCATTTCTATAATTACGTTTATCAATAAACAATTTTTTCTGAATGCATGCTCTATTTTTTTTTTTTCATTTTATGATTGTACTTATAAACGCTCTTATTTCTTTTGTTTTTTTCAACATTTCTTTCTTTTGGAATTTTTTCTGACTACTAAATTTTTATTAATCTTTTCCAAAGCTACATTTCAAATGCTTCTATAAGTTTTTTTTTTAATATCGCCCAAATTTCACATCTGTATGGGAACACAACCCAAAACCAAAAGAAATTATAACCTATGTTTGCATACCCTTATTTCTCTTTTGCTTTTCCAAATTTCTTTTACCTTTTCATTTGCTTCAATTTACCTTCATTTACGTACATGACAATTTCTTCCACCTTTCCAATTCACACAACCTTTGTATAATTTTTGTTTATACTTAGTCTATACGTTAATTCCATTTCTTTAAATTTTTAACTAACATCTTCAATTTTTCTGTGCTCTCTATCATTGGAAAATCAAATAAATTTTATTTTTCTTCTTCCTATGCTTACTCCCTTGACGTCTTTGTTGTCTCATATACAAATTACTTATCAGTCTTTAGTATTTCTAATTTAGTTCAAAATTTCCATCTAAACTGATCAATAGGGCAAAATTACGAAGGTGGCATAATGCATTGATTATCACTCACAATGCACAAAAAGGGAAACCAAACTAATATTGAACCAATAAGCTTGCTACCAGACCTATATAAACTTGTCACAAAAGTAATATAAAATAGACTTACCAACCAATCAATCAGGCTGGCTTCAGAAAAAAATTTGATACTATTGACCATCTACAGACAATGTTTGAGAGATTAAAGCAGAAATCCAAACATCCAAAATTCCAAAGTATATGCAGGTGGCGTTCGGTAAAATAAAATCTGTATTTTTATCAACAAAATTTTTAATAAAAAATCTTCTAACTACCCAACAAGCAATGAAGCAAACCATGCTACAAATTTGAAGAAGAACACGGATAATTAACGTGCTAGAAAGAATAGTACAACTAAAATAAAAGTTGATCAAACATATAGTAAAACAGGATAAACAAATTAGCAAGATGGCGCCTTAAAAGCACAAAAAAACATAAAAAAGTGAAAGAACCTACAACAAAAAACTAAATCCAAACTAAAATAAATAAATAGAAATGGAATAATATAGAAGTAACCTGCATGCAGAAATAGATAAAAAAAGGCTGACAGAAGTCAAAGACTTGTTTAAAAGTTTATTTGTTGTACTGGCACAATTACAGTAAACATGATGACTGATGTAATACTAAGATCACTACCTTTTTGGCTAAAATTTTGTGATTTTGCAAGCGCCGATTCTTTGTTTGCAATAATTTTTCAAGTGAGTTGACGTGATTTTAGGGTGGTTGCGGCCAACTTCTTACCTTTGCAATGCTATTATGATAAAAGCATGCTGCAAAACCTTCAAAAGTTTTTACTAGTGCTTATTTTGGCGCTAGTATTAGTAAGAAAATCAAATTTTATTGTCAATTTTGAGCAAAAGTCTTTGGGATAAAGTTTTTTAACATTTTCTAGTCAAAGTTGTTTTGGTAGAAGTGGCTGTTTCTTAATAGCCGCATCCACTTTTAATCTATTTTGAGGTTTGCAAATTTAATAAAATTAATTACTTTGGTGACAGCTGCTTGTTTGTAAACTAGTTTAGATGTGGTTTAACTGCTAACGGCTAGGTTGTTTAGATCGCAGGCTCAGTTAGATTTGCAGATAGGATTGCTAAAAAGATGCTGATGCATGTAGAGGTAAAAAGATGTATACAAAAACTGCGTCTTAGTATACAATTTTTTCTTTTTTTATTATTCAGGTTTTTTTTTTCAAAATTAATTTGCCCCTTTTAAGGTTCCTCTACTTAAAAAACCCACAAAAAGTGACACACGTCAAGAAAATCTTATCAAGAAAAATGATCTTAATTATTATTATTTAATTATTAGTTTGTAGATGTATTTAAGCAAGTTTGTGTATCTAGAGTCAATTTGGGCATTGTCTATTGACAACCTTATACGTCAAAATAGGAAAAAATTAGACGACAAGGAAAGTATCTATAAAAAAGCGTTTGGCAGGGCCATCTTGCCAAAATGATTCACTTTAGCGCTGAAAAAAGTGTTCAAAAAACTATCGTGGAAGAGAAAATGAGTAAGCATCAATGGTAACCAATTAAATCATATTTGTTTTGCCGATAATATTGTCTTTATTAGCAATGACCCAAAATAACTGAAAAAAATCTTACAAACTGAGGGCAAATAAATATGCACAAAACAAAAATCATAAGTCCGAGTAACAAAATGCTCACCATCAAGATGTACACTCTAGAAAAAGTCGAAGAGTATATATACTTAACATAGCATCAAATTAGAAATGGCCAACCAAACAACTGAAATCACCAGGCGTATTGGATTGACATAAGCACTTTTTGACAAATTAGGATACATCCTACAAGAACTTAAAATTCTAATAAACTTAAAAAGGGAAATGTATAATACGTGTAACTTACCTGTCACTACATACGGGCTAAAAACTATAGTCATCAAGAAACAGCGCAAATAAACTTTTAGTCTGCCAACAAACAATAGAGCGCGCAACGTTAAAATTAAGCTTACACGATAAAATTCCAAACAAAGAAATAAGGCAAAGAACTGGAATTACAGATGGTACATCTTAATGACAATGAACGGGACACAAGGTAAGAGAAAATAGCAAAACAATATTTTAGTAAAAATTTCAAGTATCTAGGAGAAGCGTTGACCGCCCCCAAATGAGATGAAAAGACAATATACAGAAGCACGCGGGCAGAAACTGGATACGGACTGCCAAACAAAGATAAACATGAAAGAAGTTTATGTTTAGGACTGAACAAAATTTGGCTAAAGAAAAAAAGAACAAGAAGAAGAATCATCAGTTATTTAATTTTGCCAAAATGTTTGATTGTGCAGTTTTTTTTTGTAAGTATGTGCAATTAAAGCTTAGTTAGCAAATTCTAAATTTTACAAGATTTGGTTATTAGTTTGACTAAGTTGACAAAGTTTGTATGTGTCAAAGCTTTTTGGACGTTTTAAGTCGGTGTTTTTCTAACTGTCTTGTATGCTTGCATTTCTTTTAATATCAAAGTTAATGTTTTATCAATTATCAAAATATAGTAAATATAGACGCTGTTTAAACAACCAATATTAAAAATTAACAGATAAATATCTTTAATCTAGGTTTATAAAACTTGTATACCAACTTTTTATAACTAGCATTTTTTAAATCTAGCTGTCGACAGCACTTTTTGTAGATCTACAACATTCAATGTAGATGCAATACAGTTTTAGTTTATAACAAACTACTATCAAAAGAACAAAATAATTGCAGGTATATAGAATTAAATTACCTGTCTTTTGATAATTTAGCAGATCGCTAACAAATTTTTAACAACATTACACAATAGCTGTGCACAGTACTTAGCAGTCAGATATTTAGTCATCACTATTTGTCACCAGATAAGCATAGACACGCTAGCAACTTTCAAAGCCGATATGAATTGGGCACATTTAGCTTTAACAGAAATTATGATGTGAATCCTGATACCAGTATACCGAAAACAATCTAATAAAAATCAAATTAATTTTGTTGGTACTAAATGCAAAGTTTTAACCACAAACTTAGCATTATCAGTTTTGCTAGCAATTGTTGCCTTAATTGAATCAAATAGCACATCTAAAATAATGCAACCAAGTTGACATCAAATTTAGCTTCATTTTTCATGAACAGGAAATTGTCCACAATTGGCCACAAATAACTAATTATTTTCTTAATTTTATAACCAAATTATTGCAAATTATGTTGTTGTCTTTTTGGAGTACATTCTATCTTTAGATTTGTTGCCAGTGATTTTTATCTAAAAAATACCATCAACCTTTGTGAATTTAAAACAACTTATATAATAGCTAAGTAGAAAAAATACTAAACTATTTTATAAATAATCGATTTTCAATTTCAATTTTAACACAAGTATTTGTAATAAATGATGCAATAAATAAACATATTTAATAAAATAGAAATGCACATTTATTATGTGCATATTTTAATAACAAAACATATTTTGTAGTGTCGAATAATTTATATTCTCGTCTTTCACTAGATCAAATTCATTGCTTATATTGTTACGCACAAATTTTTATTAAACAAAATAAACATCTTTGTTTGTAACTTTACTGCCAGAATATGTATTTATGTATAATTAATTCGCGCTTTGATTAAAGTAATTTATAAACTTAAACTGAACAGTTGTTTGTTTATAGCTGAATTCGCATATTATGTATTAGCATTATAATTTTACGGAATATATGTATTTGATGACAGATTTAAGCCAAGTTCAAAGCAATGTTCTGTTTAACAAGAGTACGGAATTAAATTAATCTTCTAACAATTTCAATGGCATTTAGTTCGTAATCTAGAACAACCTTGTTGAAGTAGGAGAGCAAAGAGATGCGTATAATTAGTGATCGAACAGTGCAAGGACGTCGCAACTCATTAATTAAATATAATTATTATAAAATAATTTTAATGGTGCAATTTTATACATTATACCAATTTCATTTTATTATATAAGGGGCCATTAAAAATGTATTAAGTAAATGTCAAACGTTTTAACGCATCAACAAAAGCGTTAAATGGTTGGGGTATTTTTTTAAGCTATTTTTTTCTTTCTCGGTGGCAGTATAATTTTGCTCTAAAATGCGAAGAATGGAAAATTGATGTTTTACTACTTTACGCTTTTATATTACACATTTTACACAACAATATCATACAACTGGTAATCGCTAAATGAAACATGTTCTCGCATATTAGTGTCAATTCATCATTATTAAGATTTATTACACGAATATCGCTCGACGTGAAACAAAGGCAATAAAACCTCGAGAGTAAATTCCTTAGAAATTAATTTTATCTCATTCATTCGTAGAACTTTTTATATATTAATGGATTTATTTCATACTACATAGTGAATTGGAAAGTATCATCGGGAACGTTGCAATATAACTGTCTGAAATAAAATAAGAAAACATTCTGCAGGTATTAAGAATTATAGTGGTTCATCATATAGTAAAGAATTCATTTTTTGTTAAAGATGTTCAATGCTACAGTAGAACTTGTTAATATTACTTGCTTACCACTTTACTTTGATTAATTTTACTGCAGACATTGTTTCTGAATTAATAATTCTTTTATGACGGCATAACAAATTATTTACAATTGCATCACATACAAAAAAATGACAACGAACGTGATTTAGTTGCAGGAAAATAACATTATTTTCAAAGAATTTCAACAAACTACTTGCTTAATAAAACATTAATGTAAACATAAACATTTTTGTGGCATGATTACACATGTAGTGTGTGTATATGCTTGATAAGTGTAAGTGTAAGGGCCGGTCAAATCCGAAAAAAACGCTTCTTTTGAAATAGAAAAACCCAAGAAAAACTAACTGGGACCTATACAACAAAATACTAGATAGCCAAATCAAAGTCTGTCAAAAACAGCAAAAACATCACAAGAGCTAGAGATAGAGACAAAGAACAGATGGCGAGCAACGCAAACAACTTTTTTTTCTTTTGATGCAGATCTTTGGATTTCGAAGTTTTGCCAATTCTTTGCAGTGAATGTTTGGTGTAAAACGTGTTCTTTTGTTAACTAGTTACCATTTGAACTGCATAACTAAAATATAATATTTTAAAAAATGTCAATTGTGACGTTATTTTTGACGTTTGTTTTTATTTAATAACTATTTTTGATATGTTTTCTTTCATTCATGTAATATGTATTTAATTTTTTTTAACCTTTTATAATTACTAAATAAAAAATTGTTGCAATATACAAGACAATTTTCACATCGTGCATGTAAAATAAGAAAAATTGGCTACACTACAACGAGCCGACGTCTGCCAATCTTGTTTGCACCATACATAGATAGAACTCTTAGAAGCTTGTTTGTTTAACGAAGTTCCGGTTCTTCAAATTTAAATTTTAGGGTTAGGATTCTAGTTCTGGTTTTGTAATACTCAATAAGGTTCTCGGGGTTTCAGGATTTGGGTTTGGTTCGGTTTTCCGGCTCTGGTTTTGGGAGATTCGTAGCACCATAATCCAAAACAGTGAGTTACTAAGTAACATTATAACACAGTTAAAACTATCTGAAAACAAATCAGATAAATTAACTTCATTATCAAAAAATATTATAAATAACAATAAAATGTCAGCAATTGCTAACAACACCATCTATTGCAAATTATGAACCAGACAATTTAAAAAATATTGTTTATTGTAGTCTATAGACCTCCAGAAAGAGATTTTCAAGCTTTCATAAATATTAAGTAGTTATTGGCGACGATTTTAATGTTGATTTTCTAACCAACTCCAATAAATGTAACAGTCTACAAGATCTTCTTATAACTTATAATTGTATATGTAATGATAATTTTATCTGCAATTTTTCAAGTTATGTTGATTCATCTACAATTGACTCGTGCATGTCAGTTCATTAAACAATTCAAATAACAATGCAATGCGCTTTTAACATTCTTTCAAAACATCTCTATGCGTAATATAGAAGTATTTAAAAATCAGCTAAGTTTCATAAATTGGCAAGAACTTTATAGCTTACGGTGTCCAGAAGAATCATATAATTATTTTATACACAAGCTTTTATTTTATTTTAATGCTTGCTTTCCTTCTAATAAAAAACAGTAAGAAAAACAAAAATACTTACAATGGAATACACAAGAAATAACCCCACATATACGCCAACAAACTTACAAAAATTATTTGCAAAACAAAACCCTATACCACCGCAATTGAAACTGCTAATCAATTATACAGCAAGTTTTCTGAATGGGTTGATGTCAATAACTAGTCATAAAGAAAGACAAAACCGCATGTGTTATCTTTTGCAGTAAACTTGGCACATCTTTTCAAAATAATTTTATTCAACTTTGAGAAGAGGATGTAAAACTTTTACAAAACATTAAACTTTTAGATCTGATTATTGAAGACAATTTAAAATGGGAAGCTCATATTCATGAACTAGCCGGTAAACTTAGCAAAACAGTTTATGCTAAAAAAATATTATCAAAGCAGTGCAACTTAGAAACTTTGAGAACAATATATTGTGGAAACTTCCATAGCATAATGAGGTACGCTATTATACAATGGGGAAATACTTCAAAATACAATATCAACTAAATATTTCTTATACAAAAACGAGCAATAAGAATACTATGTGGTTTAAATTTTAGAGACTCGTGTAAAGATTTTATAAGTTTTAATATAATAACATTAACATCTACTTATATATGGGTAATTCCATTACTTTTCGACTAATTTTAAAAAGTCGACTTCTTTGATTTTGCTCAAATTTTCAGAGATTAAAATATGAATGCAAAAAAATAAGATTCTCAAAATTTTGGACCTTAGAATATTGCTTGTTGAAAATGACACACATTTGAAGGTCAGAAATTTTACAATAAAACGTCTTTTTTAGTTTATTTTGTATCTCAATTTTTGGGCATCTGGTAAAAGATAAGAAGATATTCATATAATTTTATGTCTAATATTTTGGCAATCATTTTGATATATTAAGCTTCAAACATTATTTCAAAAACTGTAAAATTTGCAAAATCGCAAAATTTTGCTTTCAATAAACCGTTTTAACTTTGTCTAGTCTTAACAAAATTTTATCCACAAGGTCTAGATTTATTTGTGATTAATTTCTCTTTAAAGTAATCACACAAGACTTATAGAATCAATACGTCTTCAAAACTTGTAATTTTCAGGTCCCAAAAAAGCGTTGTATGATAATGACAAACATATTTGTCAACTCTATTGAAACCGCTTTTGAAGGAAACACCGTCAAACACATTTTCAATAAAATTACTTGGTAGAACAACGGGCTTGACAGAGCAGGGAAACACTAAAAAGCTTTTCAACAAATCCAAAATAAATGGTGACTTGGCCACATAAAGAATCAGTCTTACGGCGTATAATAAAACCATAAAAAACTAAAAGAAAATAGTGGAGATGGTACTGTAAAGACCTTTATAACGGTCCCACATGCTTAGACATCTTTAACGCAAAACCTATTAAAAAAAATAATTGAGAGATACATACAAAATCGGGTGCAAAAAGCGCTTCAAACTAACTATAAACCAGTGCAAGTGCAAAAATACTACCCAATGCAAAAGAAATAACTTTGGTTGCTTTTTTGGATATTAAGAAGGCATTCAACAATACTACTTTCAATTTTATTGCAAAAGAATAGACAATCTTGTCAACTCTATGCTCAAAATTGGACTGTAATTAAAATTTTATATAAAAAAAACTGTAAAAACCACAGGGTGTTGTACTTTTACCTCTACAGTGGTGTTTAGCCATAAATAATTTCCTACAGATACAGATAGTTTAAAGCAACCGTGTCAAATGAAACAAAGTGTACTAAATACCGTAGAAAAGTAATGCAAACAAAAAGGGTTATCAGTGAATCCAAGCAAAACTACAATTGTACCGTTCACAAGACGGAAATACACCACAGACCTAAAAAATCTAAAAATATATAGAACTACGCTTCCGTTGTAAACTGAAGTAAAATATCTAGGACTAACTCTTGTCACTAGGCTAAACTTTAACATATGTTTGACTAATATAACAACAAAAAATATTCAAGTGTTTTTTGCAACCAAAATGAAGGTCGGACGTATATGAGCATTAACACCTAATATGATGAGATGGTTATACAATGTGGTAGTAAAACTCATTATTACATACAAAAAGCTTGTATAAAAAAAACGCTCAATTGTACGGCCTAAAAACTAGACAAACTTTAGAAGTTAGCATGTCTGCTGTTAACGGTGGCAATAAGAACGACGCTTGCAGCAGCTTTAAAAGTATTATTGTTCACTTGGCAAAAATGAGACAAACAGCATTTAGACTGCAGATAAATGAACACATTGTAAAATTTGAAACTCGCAGATCTAATTTAACAAATGTGTTGCATGAAAATGAAACTCTTATAATAAAATCAATCATTCATCAAAATTAATGGATAAACAATAAATACTTAGAATCTACGTGAACAAATACTAAGAAAAGCAACTTTGTTACCTTTGGGCAAATATGCCTCAACTTTACAGACGGAGGTGACTACTATTGAGTGGTGAACCAAAGACATAATAAAAAAAAGATTCAAAACAGACAGACTGATAACTATCATGTCAAATAACAAGCTGCAAGCCCAGCAATTGCCAGTAATAAAATCCAAACTGAGAATCAAAAAAGACATTTATTGAACTAGAATCTGTTTTTGAAATCTCTTTTAAGACAAAAAAAAAACCGCATCAGACTTGAGGCGAAACCCAGCAGCCTGTTGAAGAGCTGTAAAGAGTTGACATATTTAAGAACAACACAAATAAGTCAGATTAGACTGTAAAAGCTCACAACAACCAAACACTGTAGTCTCAACAAACACTTGCACAAAATAGAAATAGGAATGGACTCTTTATGTTGCTGATGTATAAAAGATAAGACTCCTGCGAACATACATCTTTGGCAAACACAGCCTAACTAAAGTTGTGCTAAACGCAATCTATTGGTTAAAGATACCAAGCTTAAGAAGTAAAACATCAGAGATGTACAAGAGGTCTAATAACAAGACCGCAGTGCAAAGGGCGCCAAGCAAACTTTAAAGTAATAAATGAGAAATGTGGAGTTTTAGTTTATAAAAACACACTGGACAGTATAGACTGCTCAGTGTTTTTTGAAGATTTTAAGTTTTTTTGCAAAACAAAATTGGGGAAAATTCAAAAAACTTATGGTTAAAGTAAAAACAATTTTTACTCAGTTTAATATCTGGTGTTTCATAAATATGCTTATTGCCAATCATAAAAAGAACAAATGTGTATTTTTTGCAAAGATAATTTTAGAATATCAATAGATAAAACTTTAAACAAAATTTTACTTTTTTAGTGCTTAACTTAAAGTTGGTTTGGTTAAAAAAAGGAGAGGATTATTAATTATCCACCAACAAAATTCCATACGTTTTGGATAATTTTTTGGTTGTAGATGCTGTACTTTTTGTACAGGGTATGGATGTAAGCCTTGCTTGAGGAATGTGTTTATTACTCTTGTTTGTGGAATACCCAATTGAAATACTAATTCTTTGTGAGCTGGTCGTTGCATCTTCTGTTACTACATCCAGAATATCTTCTACCTCTTCTAAATTTTGTCGAGTAGCTCGTTTAGATGTTATGTTAACACTGGGAAGCTTTCCGGTCTTGCATAGTTTGTTGAAAACTCTGATAAATACATTTTTACTAAAATGTCTCTGATGATGACCATATTTGCACATTCTAAATTTGAATAAGTGTGTGGCATTTTGTAACACTTTAATCGTACAAACAAAATAAACGTTAAATTACCGTCACACTGACACATTATCAGAACAATAAAGCTATTAAATGTTTTAGAACGTCGAACATGGCATACTAGATAAAAAAATGTAATTATGCTATAACTTGAAAACAAATAAAAATTGGATAACAACATTTGAGTTTTTTCACATAATTTTCACGTGTAGAATACACTCCTGGAGTTTGGTCCGTTCCTCTCAACTCACCCTGTATAATATACCAATTAAATAAATTTTATATTTCAATTTTACAAATAAATCAACTATTTACTAGGCAAACGCTATTAAACATGTATTTCGTTTTTGTATACTTCTAATCTTATTTGATTTTAACATGGAAACGCGCAGCTGAATCTCAAAAAGTATTTCTGATACAGAAACAAATTTTCAGATTAATTTTTAATCTGAGCCATAAAAAATCATGTAAAAGCACTTTTATTAAGTACAAAATTCTAATTCTTCTTTTAGTATATACAAAGGGTTTCTCAACAAGATTGCTGGATTTAAACTTTCCGCCATGTTGTTTGTGTGAGTAGTACGGTGATTATTTGTTGGCAGTTGTCAAGTAGAGACCACGCGATTAAAAGTTATAGAAAAATATTCAAACAACTATTATTTAATTGTTTTGAGAAAGCACTACAAAAATGGGAAAAGTTGTGCAAACAAACTTGAGATCAAATTTACGTTGATGGATAAGAAGACTACTATTTATCGCCGTCTTTGTCGGTTCTTAAAAACAAAGAGAAAGTGTGGCCAAGAGTCAGTGCACTTCTATTTGGTATTGTAGTCAAAATTTGAACATTACCAGACCTATTCTGCAAAAAAAATTAAGAAAAGATTTGCATTTGCACTTGTACAAGGTTCAATTGAAGTAAAAAATATATTTTTCAACAAGATGGTATAACCTGCCATACAGTGTACTGCAAATCAAGTTTTCAAGCCGTTTTATCTCTTGGTAAGGCAATCACAATTAGCCACCAAGATTGTGACACTTAACGCCAATAAATTTCTTTTCTTGAAATTACGTAAAGAAAAAAGTGTTTGCAAACAAGCCACAAACAGTTAAACATATTAAAGAAGAGAAACTTTGCGTTATTTGCGAAATAGAGCAGTTATGCAAAAACGTTATTTAAAATTTTAGAAACAAAATTACCTGGTGCCAGAGGTTTTGCTGTGACCATTTGACAATGTTTTTTTTATGTTTAATTGCAATAATTTTTCTTTATGTTGAAATACAAATATTTTTTTAAATAAAAAAAGTGTTTGAGACACTCTTTATATATATAAAGCACTCTGTTAAATAAAACAAAAAAAACATTGCTTTGTTTTCATTCCTGAATATTATAACTATAATACCCCGACACGGATCACTACCCAAAAACTTTTGCTAAGACTTTGTGGCACACTGGACTATAAACGCAGCTCCGTTT
Organism: Tachinus rufipes; assembly: GCA_963932245.1. Classification (NCBI taxonomy): domain Eukaryota; kingdom Metazoa; phylum Arthropoda; class Insecta; order Coleoptera; family Staphylinidae; genus Tachinus; species Tachinus rufipes. The sequence continues at coordinate 63,169,182 of OZ010749.1, forward strand.
TTAAGGCAAAATTTGTTGAAAAACTTGTGCTCCTGGTAACAGTTTTTTTTTTATCATGAATCAATTAAAAAAAAACTAAGCTGCAAACCTCACATTAATCTCTCTTTAATCTTACTCAATACAACCAGAAATAATTTTTGAACATGACTTTAATGTAAACCGGAACTGATCACGTAATCCATGACTGGACGTAGTTTTCTAAAAACATTGATTTTACTAGTTTTTAAATTGCACAACCTTTAATACCCTCAATAGGAAAACAGAGTTGCAAAAATAGAAAAAACTTGTTGCAGGCACCGTTCAGGCTTCAATAAAATTTCTTAACCATTTCTACCACCAGCTTTAAAACATTCTAGACAGCCGCGTTGCCTCCACCTGTTTCAGAACGCATTACTATGAAGAATATTTCCAAGTTTTGCCGAGGCAATGTAGTATTTTCTGTCACTACTACCAAGCAACATTTTTGGCTTCAGCAAACTGAAACTACCTAATTCAGGATAATATTTCCAACAACTCTGCCACAACCTTAATGTATACTGGTCCATAACCTCATATTTCTTAGAAATCAACACCACAACTGTTGCCAATCACAAGCTTTGACAAACCAGAACGCAACATCATGTATAGTTGGAGACTGTTAACATTGACCTTTGTTCTCTAATTAATAGTAATTTGGACAGGCAGACATAATAGTTTTTTTTAGTTTACTTATTTTTTTTATAGACCTTTTACTTGGCCCCTTACCATCAAAAAGTTTTTTTATTAGAAGTTGGGAATATTAGTTTCTTAGTGTATTGTAATTGCTGATATTCGGTTTAGCGTTGTTTTGGTGTGCTGTATCTGATTATCTTGTTTTCTGTTTTTTTCTTTTGTAGCATTTTAGTCGTCTGCAAAAGTTATATCCAACCTGTTACAACTTTTTTTAGCCTGTAGATGTTATAAAAAAACAAACCTGGCTTGCAAGCAAATAAAGGAAGATTAACACACAAAATTTTGATTTTTTTAAATATAATCAAAACAGATAAGCAAATACTCAATAAGAGTATTGATTCACTCTACATATTTCTGTCATCTGGACTCTTACTTTCTGTATTGAATTTAGGTTGGGTTAACAGTGACACAATTATTTTTCCTTTCTAGACAAGTAAAAGTAATAAACTACTAAAAAAACAAATAGAAAAAACAAGAAAAAATACAAATTATAAACCAAAAACATATAAAAATTAAATGAAATTAATTGAAAAGATGGAAATATAAATCCAACAGATTAATTATACTGCAAAATTTTTACAAAATTATAAATAAGCAAGTAAATGTTAGGATAGTAATAATTACAAATAATAATTAGTAAAGAAGATCGGTAGCAAAAAGTATTCTTCACTGGTCAAAATTAGAAAGGGGCTTTGTATCTACAGAACACTTGAGTGACGGCTCTGAATAATTAGGTACTAAAGCAATAACGGGGTTCAATTAATGATTCAGGTATATATGTATACATGTCTCTTCCTCCTGCATGCAAAACTTAACAACAGAATAAATATTAAAAACGATAATGTGCATATTGTAGACACTTCCTTTTCAATAGTATAAGACAATACCCTATGGGAGATAAAATATATGTAAGTATAAACATGGAGTTAAAAATATCAAAATTAATTTAGTTTTGTTTTAGGCGTTGCAACAAAATGGCGTGTTCTCTCTGTTGCTGCTTTTGCCTGACAATTGTTGTAAAACGCTGTTAAGAATTAAAAAAACAACAAACGTTCTATTACTTTTTTGAATTTTTTTGCCAATGCTCTTATATTTTTCTTTAACTCCGCGTGTCTATGCTTTACAGGATTAATTTGCGTGTGACTTTGCGGATGAGTACATACTTGTTTTTGGCCCTTGTTGTGTCAAAAAGCCCGATGTAGTCTAAAGCTACTTGTTCACATAGTTTTTTCCGGTTGATGCAACTGTACTGTAAATCAGCATCCACAAACAAATCTCTTTCTGATTTTTGTTTAGTGTTTTATCGCGAAGTAAAAATATTTTATTGTTGATTAACTTTCTTAAATTTAGTGGATAAGCAAACTTTGATTTTTTGTGTTTCTTTTTTTTACAGCTATTATTTGTTGTTTAGTTTTCTTATAATTAATTAGTAAAAAATAAATTTGTTTATATTAAATTGTTATTAATTTTGTAAGTAAAATGTAGCATATTGTTAAATATCTTTTTCTGTAATGTTTTATTTAAGTACTTACTACATTTGCCTTCAGTTCGTGTCGCAAAGTTTTCCCTCATGAATAATTACTTTCATTATCCGCTCGTTGAACATTAAAATATTATATATATGTATATTAAAAAACTACTATTATATTGTTTAACAAAAGAAAAATACTATTTATATTAAAACACTTATGAACTTAATTTATTTAGCCAATCCATTTTAAAAAATGATTAAACTATTAATCTTTTATATAATGATGATACTTTAATCTTATGCAACTATAAGAATAATTCAAGATATTTTAATTGCATTATTAATGTGTTGTTAGGTTATAATTTATTAAACATAATTTTTTTCTTATTAACTATTATTAATGACCAGTAATAATTAAAAGTTGACCATCAAGTTCATGCAATGAAAAAGTCCTACATGGTGTTAATATATAACTTAATTGCTTAATAATAATATCATATCCGCCAGGCTAGTCAATTTAACAGTGAATCCTAATGAACTAGATGGTTTTTATGTAATTATGTAATACAAACCGTGCACATCAGGAAAGGTCAGTTATTAATATACGAAAACAGAATGTAGAACTCATCACATTCATCACACAAGGTTTTATTGCCCCATAAATCATTAAATCTGAATTAAAATGATATAGTTAAAGGAGTTTATTTCGTCCTGTGTTATCGTAATATTTATGACTAGCCAATTTGTTTTTTTTTTCAATGAGATTTAATAATAAATGTGTAAATTAATTTTTATATTTGCGAATTAACTCGATTTTGAGCAAACTAAAAAAAAGCCGGGCATATGACCCATTAGGTTAATTGAAGCCGATTGGTAGTCGATTAAATTAAAAATGGGGATCCTTTCATGGACGCTTAATTGAAAGCATTGAATACAAATCAAATTAATTATAGGAAATAAAATTACATACAATATGAAGATCTTTTCTCTAACGTTATGCAAGGAATTGCATTCGATATTTCTAAATCGATAATCATGTAATCAATTAATTGGCAATGTTTATTATTATTAGAGCAAATGTGCAATACTTTAAGGATTTCATTTTGAAATAAGCAATGAAAGTTCAATAGTTATTTATAAATTTAGTGTTTATATTTGTTGTGGCAGAAAATTAAAAATAAATAATGTTTACAACTTATTTTAAAAAACCTTTTTTGACATGCTTCTTAATCTGGCATATACAAGTCTATCAAATAAAAGAATCGTTTAATTGGAAAAATATAAATAAAATTTAATTGATTATAATATATTTGATTTAGTAGAGATTGATATTTAACACATTATTTTAACAAAACAAACTTAAAATTATAATTTTTGTAAAAATATGTAAAAATAACCACATTTATTGTTTATTAAAATCATCTTATAACTCGTAAAGAGATAAAACACATATAACCGGACTAGAGTTCTAAAAGATATGTAAAAATTAACATTTTGTTTTTGCTTTTTATAGAAAAAGATGCAGTAAATCTTTGGCAAATATTGATCTTACAATTTCTGATTTTGTCAATGAAGATGATGATGCAGAAAATAATAACGTTAACAACAATATTAAAAATATATAGCAACAAATAATAAAGATAATAAAAAAATGCAAATACAAATTTACAGATTAGACTAAATAAAGTAACAATAAAAAGTGGGCTATGTAAGGTTTGGGATTTGAACTTGCGTTTATTTTGTTTTTCAAAAGTATAATGACATTTATGAGTTGACAGACTTCCAACGTGGTGAGTCTTTTACTCAAACAGTAAGAAAATTTCGAAATAAATTTGATAGAAAAGAAATGCTTTCATCGCAGTTTGTGGACCAATTTGTAAAGCGAGTTTGGGTTGTTAGTAGATAAACAACACGTTATCGTTCAGTGCGTTCAGCCGAAATAATTATTGCTGTTGCTCAGAGTGTGCGTAAACATGCATCAACATCAACTCGTCATCGTCCTCAGGAACTAAACATTTCTCGCATTTCTCTGAAGAAAGTTTTGCATAAAGACTTCGGATTAAAAGCCTACAAAGTTCAATTAGTTTCTAAAAATTAAAGAGTATAAAATGGATGACTTTTGGTTTCAACAGGACGGGGCCACTTGGCATATAGCGAACGTAACTATCGATCTTTTGTGCATTTTTTTTGTAAATCAAATAATTAGCCGATATGCTAACGAATTGAATCCCTGAATTTTTTTTATCTTTCACCACTTTTTTATTTACTTTTTTTGTTAAATTTTGTACTCTTAATAGTTTTCTTCCAATTTGTGTTTATGTATTTACTACATTTTTTTTTCTCTTTCTTTATTTTATTTTTAAATTTTATTTATTTGTCTACCATTCAGATTTCTTTGTGTTTTTGTTTAATCTGGTGTTTCTTTTATTTTTTTTTCATTTATTTTTTTTAATTATTTTTGAATTATTTTTGTTTGAGTTTGTAGCTTTAAATTTTTTGTTTTACTTTTTTTCTTTTGTTCTTTTTTCCATTTTTCTTATGTCTATTTTTACCAAGAAAAGATCATTTCCGATATCTATCTCTTAATACTTTCACATTTAAAACGTTTTTTTATTTTTGTTTGCTTACTACAAAGTACTATATATATTGATTTTTCTTTTTTAGTCGGTTTTTCTTTCGTAAATTATCGTATGTTCAAATTTTGTGTTTGTTGTAATAAGGTTGTTTTCTTTACTAAATTAGCTTTTTTTAATTTCTAAGTTTGTCTTTATTACTTAATATCTCTATTTTGGCTGTAAAGTTCTCTGTTCAATATCGCATATTTTTTACCTATTATCTTAACATTTCTTATCTTTTATTGTCATATTATTTTCTGTTTTTATCTTTATTCCTACTATTTTCATGTTATTTTCTTTGTCCTTCTTTTCTATTTTGACTATTTTTTCTTGAAGCTTTTACTTTATTTTTATTTTTAATTTTTTTAAAATTTTTAAGTTAAAAAACGGTAGAAAGATAGCAGAGACAGTGGAATAGAAAAGAAAAAAAAATAGACAAAAAAACTATTTCCGGATATAAAAGAGTAAGTAGAGAAGAAACCCGAGACGTGCTTTTATACAACACAAATACTAAAGGTTTCATCTTTAGAAAGTTCTTGCAAAAAATCAAAGAAGTTTGTCTGTATACAATAATGCAGAACATACTTTAGTAGAAAGCAAAGTGTGAAAGAAAAATAGAGAAAAACTAGAAAATATACTGGAAAACAAAGTGAATAAAACAACAATCATTAAAAAATGCCTTAGAGATAAAATTAAATGGAGGACGCTAAGGATTTTTGCATCAAGAGTACTAAAAAAATAAGGAGTTTGACAATAGAAGAATATAAAAAAAAACCAAACAATAGAAACAAACTCACAAAATAAAAGCTATAGAAGAGAAAGAAGAAAAACAAGAGATGCAAAATAGAAACAAAAAAACAAATAAAAAATCAAAAAGAAAGAAATAAGAAAAGACAAGAAAATTATGCATACCAAAAAATAACAGAAAACAAAAAAAAAAACATTTACAGAGACTACAATACCAAACAAAATTGCAGAGATAAGGAAAAAAAAAATGTTAAAGAAATGCAGATAACAGAAATAACAAGACAAATACCAAATAGTAGTTACGCTTGAGGTTGACGGATAACGCAACTTTTGTGATGGTCAGAATAAACCTAACAGCAAGAAAACCAGATGGAAAAACAAGGATCACTGGAGATAAAACTAACAAATTTAAAATTTTCAAAAAAAATACAACTAATGAAACTGCATAAACTATTTATAAAAGAAAAAGAATACAATACAGAAAAAGAGTTTTGTTCAATTCCTAAGAACGCATCTAAGGTCAAACCAAATAAATAAAATAAATAACTTACGGATTAGAGAAAAAAGAGAATGCAGAGCTGAATGTCAAATAAAAAAAATACAAAAACGCAAAAGAGACAGACAAAACTAAGGGCTATTAGTCGGACAGCTTGGGTCAAAAAATGCAAAAAAAATGAGATCCATTTCAATCATAAAATGCCAGCCTAGAGTCAGCAAGTCTGCCGTTGGGATACCTAACGCTGAGACGCAACAGAACAGTCAGACACATTTTTGTTGGGATCCTATCAGTCAGCAGTCGCTAGAAGCAAAGATAGCAATAAATTAATTAATTGTAGATTGCTATCTTCAGTTCTAGCAACTGCTGAGTGACAGGATCTCAACAGAAATGTGGCTGACTGTTAGTTTTGTGATTTTTATACTTTAAATTAATGTTGAAAAAACATTTGCGCTAACATCATTTGTTTGACATGTATAGTGTAGCGCTGTATTGACCTTTCCTGTTATTTTGTTGTCTGACTGTTAGATTTGTGTTTTACATTATATTCAATGATATACAAATTTTTAACATTCCGAAAACAATTTGGAAGTGCTAATTAATTTTACATCTTTACATCTTGCTGACTCTAAGCTGGCTTTTCATGATTAAAATAGAACTTAATTTCAAAATATTAAGCTTCCAAAAATTATTGCATTTTTTTGACGCAAACTCTTGGACTATATAGTGAAAGAAAGGCCGGGGACAGCATGCAAATTCTGTGTAAAATTGCGCGAGGCAATAAACAGCCCACCACAAACTATTGCCAAATCTAGACTAGTTTGACAAGGACATTATATAACAACAGAATTTACGCAGAGAAGAAAACTGGAAGGTATTGCCATGCGTAAGTCATTCCACATGTTAAGGCCAACTCCTCAATACGTTCACAAAAAAAGTTACTGTAAAAAAAAGCTATTTTAGATACTGCTTAGAATAATGCACAAATACTGGTGTAAAACAAAAGAAACAATTTTATTTGGAAATAGTATTGGAGCAGTAATAGGACAACACAGTTTTGCAGATTTTATTGAATATATTTATAAAAAATCGAAACGACAAGTCAGTTAAATAAGATAATTTTATAATATAAATGTAATTGCTAGGTATCAAAGCATTACAAAAATTGAAACTAAATATTAGAAGTACATTCAGTAAAATAAAGTAATTTTTTTTTATTGACAAGTACACGTTTATGTGATTTAGATGTTCAAAATCGTATCAATTTCAAAAACCAATATTGGTGTTTAGAAACCTTGAAGTTAATAAATTAAATTAAACAAATTATAGTCAAAGATTTTGATCATTTTTTAAATCTTGCTGTTAGTAAATGTAGAATATTTAAATATTCCAATTATAATGGAAAAGTCAGTATACCAAAATTCTTGTTGGAGGTGGCAATAATATCATAAATGTATATAACAGTCTATGATTTTAATGAGAGTTGATAGACAAAAGTATTTATTAAGTAGACCAATTACAATTATAATTTTAAAATACAAAAACCTTGTTAGAGGCTGCAGAATTATAACATTAATGTACAAAGTATTTTGATAAAAGTTGTTGTGTTTTAAATAATTTTACTAAACAGCCATTTTAAACTATTCCAATTATATTTTGTACAGAATATAGACTTTAATATAAAGTTTTATGTTATACCTAAAATTTTACTGATACTGTTTTACTAATTTCTAAGTTTGTAGGTAATAATGAAACTAGAAGACAAATGTATTCAAATTTTAAATTTAATTGAATTTAAAATGAATGTAATTATCTAGTTTGATGACGTATGTTATTGAAGTTTATCCATCCTTTAATCTAATATGTCTGTAAATTAAGTTAATTTGTGGTATCGATTATGATTTGTTTTGTAGGAGTATAATAATATTGTAAAAATTCATTCATTTCAAAACAATAATGAGTAATGAGTAATATTATTTATCCGATGATATACTTTAAGTTTATAATTGTAACTAAATCACCAGAAAATATATTTTAAATTTCTTAGTCTTAAATCATATCTATTTATAATGTTATAAGCCTGCAAACTTGGCCTTGCTCTACTATTGAAAAGGGTTCAACGATATTCATTCATAGAATACAAAAACATTTTTTTATGGCTTTCCGTTCTCACATTTCTGTTAAGATAATACATTTTCAATGTTATAGTTGGTAAGAAATATTCCCAATAATAATCGATGGTAATATAACACCGATTTTAAATATATTTACTACATAAAACTTGATTTATATAATTATTATTGTTAAATTTTGTTGAGTCATTGTACTAGTACTACTAGTGTTTTAATAGAAGTATATGATAAATAAACAATTCAATTACATTTTTTTGTCTATATTTATCAAATAAATCACTGATACACTGGCTGACATAGAATTTCAAAAATGATTATAACTTGTAAGATATTTTTATAAATAAATAAATAATAGAATGTTTTATAGAAGAAGGGCAATAACATTAAGTAAATAACAACAAAAATGTTATTAATTTGAAAAAATATATAAAAGCAAGTTATAAAATATCATAAAACAATGTAATGATATAAAAGCCATTCAGAGATATATTGTTAAAGAAATGCTATTAAAACTATTCAAACATTAGTTTGAAGATACCGCCAAAGATGTGTGATAATATGAACAGTAGTTAGGGAATATCGTTAAACAAGTGCTACTATATAAAGCATTAGTTTGGAGATATCGTCAAAGAAGTGCGATAATATAAGCGGTAGTTTGGGGATATCGTCAAACAAGTGCTACTATAAAAAGCATTAGTTTGGAGATATCTTCAAAGAAGTGCAATAATATAAGCGGTAGTTTGGGGATATCGTCAAACAAGTGTCACTATAAAAAACATTAGTTTGGAGATATCGCCAAAGAAATGTATTTATATTAACACAAGTTTGAAGATATCCCCAAAGAAATATAACTACATTAACACAAGTTTAGGCATAGCGCTGTACTCGTGTTGTTGTATATATCTTGTTTATAACAAATAAAAGTACATTAATAATAAAAAATAAAGAATATATATAAAAAAACACGAACATGGCGCTATACCTAAACTAATTTAACCGTTTTTTTATAACAAACATAATTAAATTATGATATTTATAAAAAATAAAAACATTTTATATTAATAAACAAATTATTTTACTCAATTTGTTTATTAATTTCAAGTGTTACATTTTGTTTTTTATTTTTTTAACAAATATAACTATACTAGTTATAAATTGTTAAGATCAATTTATAACACGGTAATTACTAATATTTATAACAATTCATTATATTTTTTGAATAGTATTAGTAATACCATTTACTATGATTTTAAATGTAAAATATGTCTGCAACAAAAAGAAATAACCAAATAACTGTTTTATATCATCTTGTGCCATCTATTATAGATTTGTTAAAGTTACATATCCTCAAACTTGTCACAAGTTTGGAGATATTTTCTAATTTTACAAAAACCTAATTTAAAAACAAATTAGATGCAAACAGAAGAAACCAAAGGTAACAAATGCTACAATTATTGTTAATTTAAGTAATGTCACTGTTGTATAGGCTATTTCATGGTTATTTGGCTATATACAATGTATCTCCTCAAACTTGTGCAGTCTCAAACTCGTGCTCTTCCGTATATATATATAGGTAATTGGATAACGGGCAAAGAACTCACTTCAGTTGTGGAATATTAAAAAACAAACATAGCTTAACTGTTTTTAATAAAGTACGACGTTTCGCCAATGTTTATTGGCATCCTCAGGCCTACAATACAATTATATAAATAAACATACAAACAGACATACAATTTAAAAGCAACTTACAAATATTGTAGGAAAACCTACGGATAGGGTGATGTGCTTAATGCCCATAACCCACATGGATAAAATTTTGTTGTTATATAATAAAGGTTATTTTTTGTGTAATTGTATGTAATTATATTATCTCACCCACCAAGACTAAGTTTTTTTTTAAATTATTTTTTGTGTAATATCACAGCTAGATTTGGAATTTTTTAAAAAATTAATTTTTGGATATTCCATTCAATTATTATCGGGGGAGCTGTTATAATGCACAGCTACATTTCAAATTAGCACATTAATGCTAAAGGCACAATATTAACCGCGTGGAGAGTGGAAGGTTATGTTGTAAGTGATTTCTTGGCAGTGATGTTAACCTTTAAAAAATGTGTTCCCTACAAACCACGTAAAATTCCCCTACTTTCACCTACTAAAAACCGTATGTTGTCATTTTAATAATAATAATTTTACCTAATTTATATCGGCAATACCTTATGACAAATGCCAATAAAGATTAAATCTGCTTGTTACGCACATTATAGTAGCAAAAACTTTCGGCTGATTTCCAAATTTACGCGTCAAGTCGATTCAGTCTTTATGACAGAAGCCAATAAAAATCAAATTTCCCTACTTTTGTCTGCCCTATCGGCAAAATCGAGACCTTTTGTGCATTTTTTAAACATTTTTTTTTAAATTTCAAATTTCCCCTACATTTAGGCATATTTTAATTTTCTGTCCATTTTCCCCTCATGATTGATAATGGTGAAGTTTTTCCCTACAAAAAGGGAAATTCCCTACAGGTTAACAACACTGTTTCTTGGCTGTCGCTAGAGGTAGGTTGTTAACCACCTGAAGTGAACAGTAGAACACATAGGCGTAGGTAACTTAATCCTAATCTGAGATATATAAGACGCGTTCGTTTCGCCAATATCACTGAAATTTTGATCACTTGGTGATGACTTAAAATATGACTTAATTATTGTTTAACATGATACATAACAAAGAACGATCAATTTCACCTTATCTCAAATTGTTTTTTTTTCATTACTCGCTATATTTTTAAATTTATGTCACCGAATTCGTTAAATGTATCATCACCAAGTGATCAAAATTTCAGTGTTATTGACGTAACGAACGCACATATAATTACAATTACCGGTAAATTAAGTAAAAAACAAATTATAAAATATTTATGACAAAATACAAACGGCGCAAAATACATAGTAATAAAGAATATAAAACCAGATAATTATGGTAAAGTATATCAGAACGATTGTTGTATACAAAAATATTTTACCATACAGATAATAACTGTTATTGTTATGTAAAATACATGGGTTGTTAAAAACAGAACAAAACAATATAGAGTCAAAGAAAAAAAACAACAAAGCCAAGCAAAACAAACTAAATTTAAGTTCATTGAGTTAAATCAAAAAGTTGTGTGAAATATATGAAAGCAACAAAGTGTAGATATTAAGACCGGTTATATCTTTCTTAAAGTTTAAGACGTAGTTATTAGATTGGATATGACACATTTCTAGAAAATTTTCTTTGAATTGGTTAGGTTCCTGTTCAAGGACAGAGGTGTCAGGGTACTGAGGTAGATGTCCGGTAGTGCTGTAGTGAATGCTCAAGCCAATGATGTTGGGCTTTAGTTTAGCATCACTTTTGTGTAACGCCAGTCTTTTGCTGAGTTTTTGTGATGTTTGGCCTATGTACACCTTGTTACAATCTTTGCAAGAAATTTTGTAGATGATGTTAAACTGGGAGGAAATGAGTTTGGAATTTTTCAGTTTTGAGAACAAAGAGTTAATGGTACAACCGACACAATTAGCTATAAACAAATTAAGGTTGTTTTTTTTTTAAGTTTTGAGAAAGACCTTCAATGTATTGTAGCTTTTTGTAAGTTATTTTTTCATTTGACGAAGAAGGTAAAACCGCAATAGGGGACACACGATGTTGAGTGAAATTGTTATTCACTGTGGTGTGGTATATAAGTTGTTTTAGGAACGGTTGGGGGTAGCCATTTTTTGTAACTGTATCAAATAGGATGGATAAGTTTTTCTTGTAAAAGGTATGATGAAAGATTTTAAGGATGCGGTTTTTAAATGCTAGGAAAATGTTGATTTTTTGTTTGAAAAAAAGGTATTTTTGGTTAGAAGAAAAAGGCATGAAACGACCTGAGCTAAAAGGTTTGACATACCAATCTAGAGTAATGATGTTGTCAATACTACAAATTACCAAGGTGTCAAGAAAGAGAACGCTACAATGTTTTTTTTTCTCCACCGTAAATTGCAAATGTGGATTGAACGAGTTAAACACCGGGTATGTTGGGTTAAGTCGGAAGGAACAGCGGTGATGATGTCATATACGTATTGATGCAAAAAAGAAAAAAGTGAAAGGGACCTCCGTACAACAAAAATTAAGTAAGGTATTCATAACTAATTCAGCAATGGCCAGGCTGATAGAACCGCCCTTTGGGCAACTATTTATTTGTTTGTAAAATTGATTGTTATAAGAGAAATATGTTGAATTGAAGATAAACTTAAACACTTCTATGAATAATTTAATGTCCATAGAGGTGTGTAGCTCAATAAGGTTGAAATTAGTTGTGATGATGTCTACTACTAGAACAAAAAGAATATTAGTCAATAAACACCTAGTAGTAATCATCTTAATTTTTTATTATATAAAAATACGCATCCGCATAATTGTGTATTCCAAGCTTATTGATACCCGACTTTGGGTTATCCAAAACTATTGAGTTAGGTGTTTTTTGACCAGAAAACCTCTATTGATATTCCCGCACTGACTCTCTTGCATTTCCATTGCAATATCCATAAATGAAATGAATATTCTTCTTGACTTGATAACGTAGCTATACTAAGTTAAACTTAAAATGACAACGTCAAATTGTCATCATCAAAACACTTGACAAAAAAGTATAAAACATTTATCACGTCACACTCACTTGAATTCAATATTGCTCAAAACTCTATAACTATTGAGTTTTAAATAAAAGTTCATAAATTCATAAATTGTCTAAGAAATAAGCTATTAAGCTATGCGCATTGAGTCACGGGACACCCTGTATAACGTCTTCTTACAAATGAGTTTAGCTTTTAAATCTTTTAAAAATATACTATAGCTGCTAATAATATATTTAAAAAAATGAATATTGTTAGAAAGAAATGTAATAAAAGCTCAAAATGAATTATAACAAATTTTATTTTAAACTTGACAAAAACGGTATTATCAATGAACCTGCACCTGTAGGATAAAATAGGTATTTACATGTACATCAAACGCTGAAATGTATAAACTACCCTGAGGGTAGTGTTAAACTGAAAATAGGCAATTGGATAGAAATCCGTTTGCTACTGATAACATAGTATGTGCGAGAAACATATGTTTTCCGAAAATCGAGTTTCATATCTAGTTTATATACAGAATGGATAATGCTTTATTGTTGGACACCGCGTGAATGTGACATTATATTTAATTTAACAGTCGGGGCAAAGGCTCGTTGCGAAACGAGATATGTGAATGTATTTTTAAAGTGTTGTTTTATGTTCTAGATGAAATGGTAGTTTTAATGCAGAATGTGAAACACTTCCGCTTCCTTTTTTTGCGATGGGTGCTCGTTTGATTAAAAGCATACAATGGGTAAGTTGCGAAATGAATGATAAATCGTGTGATCGAGCGGTGTCGGTTCCGCCATACGTGTAGTGGCAAAACTATGTAATGATGAAAAGCTAAATGAAATATGTCGTTCATGACATAAATTACCTGTAGACTTCTACTTCTGAATAAATCATGAAATGGTGAATTGATTTATATCTGTGCAGGTTTGGTGCTTCTTTTGTTTCAAAACAATGTCACAATTTATTTTTTTAATTTGCTTGGGATGATATTAATTTTTGTTTAATGATCTTTAATTATTTTACTATAAATAATTGTACTGCAGCAAATTAGAAATTGATTTAGTTTTCTGCAGCTTTTTGCATTATATAATGTTTGAATAAATTATGCAAAAAGCAAAAGAAAATCAACTAAAACTTGTAAATTCAAACACGAGAATATTTAATATAATAAATATTTAATTTTTAATTATTCGTTTGCAAAAGCACTAGCCTACGAGATTTTCCTATTTTAACAGTCTTTAATTATATTTGTATCTGTGCAAAATAATACATGTTTTAATTAATATTATTATATAAAATTGTAGTGTAGTAACAATTTGATCATGTCTCGTTATTATAATATTAGATGAGAATAAGCGGTTAACCATTGACTGGTTCTATTAAATCATGCTGCAACTTTTACTATTTGCTTCAACGGATGATATAATTGGGATTATTTTGAGATGCAATCAGGCGTATTATATTGATTTTTTATATAACTAAAATTGTTAACATCTTCATAAATTCAAATAGATTGGATAATAATCTCAATTTATAAAATATATTTAAAAAAATCTGTCAATAATACAAAGTAGCAATAATAACAAATCAATTTGATTTTATGAGACAACATTATCATAAAAAAATATTGCTAGTAAAACTTTGCACTAATAATACTCTAACTTTATAATATATTCAAACTGTAGTAGAATGATAAAACTTTAAAAAGATAATAATGTGATCAATAAAAATTGATCACATTATTATCTTTTTATAACTGAATTGTAATAATACTGTATGGATATTAGCTGCAATTGTATCGCCTTTTCAAAGGATTATCATAATTGACATGATGAAATAATGGCCATATGATTGATGCTAATAATTCCCTATTCATACTAGAATATATACAATTGTGTATGATAGATGTATGTATCATGAACTACTGTACATTGCTATTGATTTGCTACGACTTTGAGTAATACATGGTCATAAAATTAAATAATTCAGGGCGAGGCTTTATGTTCTACAACCATGAAATTTTAACACCTAAGACTAATTTCTTTTGAGTGTTTTTATAAAACTATGTGTTGATTTGAAATGATATTAGTAAAGTGGAAATTAGTCAATTACATAAATTATATTAGTAAAATAAATAATATGTTTCAGTCAGTTTTATTTGTTTAATTTTTTAAACAATATATTATATATATATATATATATATATGTACATAATTGATGTATTATAGGTTTGGGTTAATCTGATGAGATACATAAGTATATATATGTACATACGTCTGTCAATGGTCGTAAGGGACTCGTTACATTAACTTAGCGATAATCGAACTACACATAATTATGATAGTCGTAATTCATTTGAAGAGCAATTAAATCATTTAACATTTAATGTCTACTTAGATATTGGATGCTTTATATAATGACAAGCATATTCTTATTTGAACTCTAATGTTAAATTGTTAAACCAGTCTTAAAATTTTAAATTCAATTTTCAAAATTGTAAATTTGTCATTTAAATATTTAAAACTGTAATTCTGGCCACCAACGTATTTAAATTTACTGCAATACTATTAATCCGGCATTTAAAAGTGTAAACCGGGCATTTAAAATGTGAAATTTGATTATCAAACAGTTAATTTGGTTTTCAAAATAAATTTGGCTTTTAAAACTGTAAATTCAACAATTAAAACTAAAAATCCTTCATCAACGTATTAAACTGTACATTTAGTTTCCAAATCCAGCTTTTAAAAGTGGCAATTACACTTTTAAAAACTGGAATGGAAATTTGTAGCTAGATTTGTGTCTAATCTACTGCTAAACTGTTAATTCGGTCTGATTATAGTTTCAATAATTGAATGGGAATTCAAGTTTTGCCTGTTTTTGCTAGGGTAAAAAAGAATAATGTGTCCAAATAGTGTTTGTCCCTGTAGCACTAAATTTGTTCTAATTGACTAATTTTTTTGAGACATTTTAATATTAATTAAGACTTATTTGAGCTGTGCGCACAGTTTTGTGATTATATCACCCTGTCATTAAACCCTTTCATTGTGTAAAGTGTATTTTTTATACACAATAAAGTTATAAAATTATAATCACATTAATTAAGAGATTTTACTCTACCTGTTCTGCATATATAAAAGTTTGTGTTTATCATAAATATTAGTGAAGTTCTTTTTTCTTAAAAAATGAATAAAATTAAAATAAAATCTTTGAAAGTGGCTGATCTTCAAAAAAATCTGCAAAAACTTCATATGGATTATTTGGGCAAGAAAGAAATCCTTCAAAGAAGATGAAAAATGCAGTAAATTCCAGTTTAATCGAGGATGAAGAATCAATAATGGAAAACAATACGGCTGACATAAGTAAACCAAAATATGTGGTATGCTTTAAAACTAAAATTTATAAAATTAAATATGAGGTGCACCGTTTACGTCGTATAGTGAAATCCCTAGAACAAGGTGTAATCAACTTACAGTCGGCGTTTGACAACTATAAAATGTCTAATATTCCAACAATTAAACATTCTAATACACCAGCAACTGATAGTGAAATAATAATCAAAGACAATAAATTGAATAATGTTTCTATTCTACAAAACATAACTAATATTTGCATAGAAAAAGTTATTGATAGTGAATTATTAATCAAAGACGATATAATTAATGTTGATGTAAAGTCAATAAATGACTATAAAATTGTTCTTAACAATTCCTGTGTTAAACCAAAGTTAATAATTTTAGCCAATAACAACGGAAAAGGCTGCACTTATTTATTAAAAAACAAAATGTTTTCAAGCTATTTGACACAATGTTTATTTAAAAAAAATAAAAAATTTACGATAATATTTTTTCGATTATTAATAATGTTGCTAAATCGTTCTCAAAAGCAGGTAATATAATAATTTTTGGAGGTTGTCATGAAGCTCATAACCTTAATAGGGGGAACTTATATTAAAAATAATAATTCGTATAATAATGTTATCTTTAATAATAATAAGATTTTATTTAATTTACAAAAAAAAATTGATCATATCTTATACATAAACTCAAATGTTATTTTAAATAGTTCGCCATTTTACACAAAGTGGACTATGGTTATCTAAATTAGGAAAATTGAAACTGTTGTCTCATTTTATCAACTTGATTGAAAATTTAAATTTAAATTTATCTTTAACAATTCTTGATGGTAATTTATCTAAAATTTTAATTAGTCAAACAACATCAACTAGCAACTATGGGGAAGGGAGTCATATCTCCAATTAATTTACATTGTTCTAACAATTCAGATAATCATAGCAATAGTAATAGTGATAGCGATAGTTCTGACAATTTTTTAGATATAACAAACTAACGGCATTTGTTTTAAAAATTCAGTCACTTTGCAATAAAGTAGGCAATTTGTACTTATTATTAGAACATTTGAATTTTCCTAATATCTTACTTCTTACTGAGACTTGGTTAAAACAATATGAAGAAATCAAAATCAAAAACTATCAAAATATATCTAAATTTTTCCGTTTCAAAATTTTGCATGATGGAGTTATAATAAACAACCTAACTTGTTTGTACCAATTAATGATTTTGACAATTTTATTACAAAGATACACTTTGAATTTGTAATAGTTTTTTTCTAAATCTCTTAATTTAAATGTAGTTTGTATTTATAGATCTACAAAAGATAATCTTGATAGTTTCTTTAACAGTTTTATTAGTTTATTTGATCGCTTTATTTTAGGTTCTAAGATTTTAGTAGGAGAGAGAGGATTTCAATGTAGATTACTGTTAAATGCAAAAATACTAAACAAATGATTGAATTATTAAATAGCTACAATTTGAAATTACATGTTGACTCTTTCACTCGTATTACTACAACGTGGGCTACTTTAATAGACTATTTATGTTCAATCATTGAAGAGCACTTAATCAAAACTAATGTAATGCATGCCGGACTTTTCGGCCGTGAAGCCATTTATTGTAATTTAACTATATCTAAACCAATTCATGAAAGTTCTAAAATGTACTGTACTCGAAAGTTTTCAAAAAGTAATATTAGTAAATTTTATAATGCTTGCAAATGCTTTAATTGGAATGATAAGCAAGTTAGATCAAGTACTGAAAAGTTTAATCAATTTTTTGTTAATATTTAGCTAATTTTTAATCACACTATTCTTTTAAAAACAATCAAACAAAAAGCAAGTGTTTCCAAATATTGGACAACAACTGGCATCAGAATTTCAGCTAAAAATTATCGATTTTTAAACTTAGCAAAGAAGTTTACTACTTCAGCATCATTTCTAACTTTTTTTTATTGTTGCAGAATTTATAGAAATGTAATTAAGTTAGCCAAATCTATTTTTTATAGAAATAAAAAAATTTAATAATCAAGCCAAAGAGACATGGCAAATAATTAACAAACTAAATAATAGGAAACATTCAAATATAGAAACTACTATTTCTCCTAATAAATTTAACAAATATTTTAAATCTGCCACGGATGAAATTATTCTGTCTCTAGAACCAACCACAGATCCCATTTCTTTATTAAAGCAAAGTACAACGACAGTAGTAGATTTGTTATTTATAACTCCTACTGATTCATATAAAATCAAACCAATTTGTAACACGATTAAAAATAAAAAATTAAAAGATTTTGATGGTTTTTCTATATTTCCGATAAAAGAACTACCAGAAAATGTTCTTAGCTCATTTGCTAATCTATTAAATACTACTTTTGAATAAAGTTTTTTTCCATCCAAACTAAAAACAGCTTGTGTTTTTCAACTATATAAAAAAGGTGACAAAGATGTTTGTAGCCATTACAGATCAATTATTATCGTTTATAGAAAAACACTGCATTATTTCTGGTAATCAATTTCGATTTAATAAAAATAAAAATTCTTCTGACGCAGTACTTAACTTTCTTAATAACGTTTATGAGGAACATATCAATGGCAATGTTGCTGAGGCAGTGTTTTGTAATTTGGCAAAAGCATTTGATTGAGTGGATCACAAAATAATGCTACAAAAACTTGAACATTATGGTTGTAGAGGCTTTTGTCTTTTATGGTTTGAATCCTACCTTTTAAACAGAAGCCAGTTTGTCAAATTAAAATTTACGCTATTAAAAGAACCATTAAACAATTAGGTTACGATGTGGCTAAACAAGTGTATTTTTTTCTTATAAAAACGTACTACTACTACTACTACTACTACTAATAAAAACAGGAGGCATATAATAGAATTGGAATACGTTTAAGGCATCCATGGAATTTAGAATTAGCGGTAACGAGAGAAAAAACCCTATAAAATAATAGAAAAAGCATTCAAGAATAGTACAAGCAGTGCAAATACTTTGATAAACGCAGTACCCTACTGGTGGAACTACAATATTGCAAAAAAACGTGAAAAGTGCAACCAGATTAGAAGAAGCTTCTCAAGACTAATAGACAAAAAAATACCTGATGTAAACAAAATAGAAGAAACCAGAACTAGAAAAGAACTCAGAAAACTGATTCGGATCTCCAAACGACATTTAGGGCAGTGGCTTTAAAATAGTTATGAATAGTTTAAAATATAAATTACCGTGCAAACTAGACCTAGATATAAAGAGGCTAGCTGTAATGAAACTATTTCCAAGAGTGGATGACAGTTGGACAGATGAAGCCTGTGAAAAACAAGCACCACTTTTTACCATCAAAGAGCTACTTGAAACCACAGGTAAAATGAAGAACGGGATAGCTCCAGGCTTAGACAGAGTACCAGTAGAGGTCATTAAAGAGGTGGTAAAACAGTGGCCGCAATGGATTTTAGAAGTGCTAAACAAACTTATACTACAGCAAAAATTCCCAAGGGAGTGGAAAGTTGCAAAGCTAGTTCTATTGCCAAAAGGAGACAGATACATAGAGAATCTATCGTTTAGACCCATATGTCTACTGAACTTGCTAAGCAAATTTTACAAAACATTACCAAAAAAACGAATGATGGTGGAAATCGAGACCAAAAAGAGACTACACAAAAATCAGTATGAGTTTAGGAGAGGCTGGTCGACTATACAAGCGTTAGAGAAGATGAGACTGCGAGCAGGAATAACACAGACTGGTGTGTTTTGGTACTACTGGATGTAAAAAATGCATTCAACACCTTAAGACATAGCCTAATAATAGAGGAACTAAGGCGCAGAAATGTATCACTATACTTGATAAATGTAATATCCACGTATCTAAAAAACAGACAGATCACATATAATGGGGAGGAAACGGATATAGACGTTGGTGTCCCGCAAGGATTGGTCCTTGGACCCCTTGCTTGTGACAGCAGATGATAAAGAAGATTTGGTAACCTGTACAGATGAGTGCCTATACAGATTAAACCGTTGGATGATCATCAACCAACTGGCTTTGTCAACCGAAATAAACGAAAGCATTAGTAATGCGGGAAAAAAAGGGAAAAAAGGAGCTGTCATTTAAATTGGGCAATACAGTTGTAATAACATATTATTACTACAAATTACGAACTCCCGCGCTACCTCATATTCGACCGGATGAGCTGCGCGCGATCTTCCCCCACTGCAACAAATGAAGCCGGCGCGTGACGTTCCCCTACTCCAAACGGACGAAGCACGCACAAGGTTTCCCACTTCATCTCCCACTCCAGTGACGTAGGACGGAGAACAGGGATTGGCGGATGATGACAACAGCAGACCCCACCGCTCCAAAACTGCGAACCCATCACAAGAGCGGCAGTCTTTCCTCAGAGTCAGACCAGCTTCAATAGAAGTATAATTACGGTGAGCCGAGCAGCGCGAACCACCACCTTACCCATACCCTACTGTCAAACATTACTTGCTTAGATAGCACATACGTGTTTCCTGGTAATGTTTGAAAAATCTGTTTAATATTAAACGCTTAGATGGCTCATTCGAGTCTCCCTTTAACATTAAACCTCTACTATCCTCTCATCACTAAGCATTGCTTGCCTAGATAGCACATACGTGTTTCCTGGCAATGTTTATTGATTTATTCAATGTTGGATGCTTAGATGGCTCATCCGAGTCTCCTTCTAACATTGGATCGTACTCCCGCTTTCCAACCTCCACTT
Organism: Tachinus rufipes; assembly: GCA_963932245.1. Taxonomy (NCBI): domain Eukaryota; kingdom Metazoa; phylum Arthropoda; class Insecta; order Coleoptera; family Staphylinidae; genus Tachinus; species Tachinus rufipes. The sequence goes on from OZ010749.1 coordinate 63,190,096, forward strand.
CGTTCGAAAGTAAACAGTTTTATATTATTAGTTTAGTTATTAGTTAGGTTAGTTTAGTTTATTTGAATAAACATATTATTATTGCAATCATGTTGCATTATTTGTCTCCACCTCACCTTTCCCCCTTTATAGGAAGTTAAAGTGGTCACAATTTGGCGCCCGAGCAAAATAGTTTCTTGATAACAAAATTAGGTTAGATTAGTTAGTTATCTCTTAGGAATTTTTTTTTAATTACACAAATATAAAGTGTATATTAAATAAGTTAAAAGTCCAAAATTTTAAGCATTAAAATTTTAATATATTTTCTTTAAACATAGACGGAAAATACATTACAAAAATGCCTAAAAATACACGAGCGAAAAGGCTATCAATTACGATAGACAAACAATTAAATACACGTTTCGAATGGATAAATAATTTATCCGAAACGGAATTAAAAGCTGAAATGAGTATTCATAATCTCAACACAAATTCAGACTCAGTAGAACAATGCAGAAAGGAACTGTTTGACTTTTTCATAACAGGCCGAAAACAAACGCCTGAAAAACCATCAGTTCCAATACAAGAACCGAACATATACGACAAAGTACGGTCTTGGAACTTGCATTATAATGGTGATAATACTGCACTGTCTTTTCTTGAAAGGCTTGATGAGTTAAAAGTAGGTAACAAAATTAAAGAAGAAACGTTGTTACTAGCCTTGCCAGAAATATTTGTAGGTAAAGCATTAATGTGGTACCGGAATTTCAATAAGAACTGGACAAAATGGTCCGACTTTGAAAAAGATTTTAAAATTTTCTTTCTTCCATACAGACAACTTTCAAAGTTGGAAGATGAAATTAGAAATCGCACTCAGCACAGAACAGAAAATGCAAAAAATTACATCAACGAATTATACACGTTGATACGCAGACACGGCGGCTTTACAGAGGAAAGCACTATGGAACGCATTTATACAAATCTGCTACCAACCTATAGGCAATACATAAAAAGAGCCGAAGTGGATAACTTATTTCAATTAATGGAACAAACTGATGAGTTTGAGGAATTACAAAAGGAATTATCTAGTTTTAATCCAGAACCTAAATTCAATACTCAAAACTCAGGTTACAACAAATCCGCATCAAAAAATGTGGAAATATATTCAAGTTTCGACAAGAACACTTGTTGTTGGCGCTGTAGCTATCCGCTACACCCAAATCAACCATGTTCAAATCCACGAATAATTTTTTGCATTCACTGCCGCAAAACAGATACTCTAACAAAACATTGCAACTGTTCAAAAAAATCTGTTTCGGGAAACGAGCACCCGATCGGTCTAAGTCAAGGGTATTCCGATCGACCCAACTAAACACTACCAAAAACCTTGATACCTCTCAGTGGATCTTAAAAATAAACGTTTATGGACGCTCCTCCAACGCACTTATTGATTCAGGCTCTGCCAAATCATATATAAGTGAAAACGTTTATAAACATTTTCCACAAAATCAGCAATTAAAAACGAAAGAAATTAATTTTGCTGCATCTTTAGCAGACGGTACTTTAGTGACAATTGACAAAACTGTCAGCGCTAAAATAACAGTACAAAACAAAAAGGATACCGTAAACTTTATGGTTTTTAAAAAACTGTCATTTCCAATCATTATAGGAATGGATTTATTAACAAGATGGAAGGTAAAACTTGACTTTGCAAACCGCAAGTGTACTATACCAAGTTTATCCAAACCTACTAATACACCAGTTAAAGCAATCTCAACGTTGAATGAGTTAGAAACAAACAACTTAGAACAACTTCTCAAAAATGAACGAGAAATGAGCAATAAAAGCAAAATCGGAAAAACAAATGTGTTAACTCACAAAATCCGGTTAGCGCAAACAATTCCACTAAAACAACGCTACTGGCCCAGAAATCCGAAAATCACAGAAATTATAAACGAGGAAGTAAACAAGATGCTAGAAAGTGATATTATAGAACCATCAAAGAGCCCTTGGAGTTCACCTGTAGTAGTGGTTAAAAAGAAAAACAACAAAAATCGGTTTTGCATTGATTTTCGCCAAGTTAATAAGGTGACAATTAAAGACGCATACCCTTTACCATTTATAAACTCCATACTCGACAAGCTCAAAGAAGCAAAATATATTTCTACTTTAGATTTACAAGACGGTTACTGGCAAGTCCCACTGGATGAAGCAAGTAGAGAAATAACTGCTTTTACAGTTCCAGGACGTGGACTATTTCAGTTCAAAGTTATGCCGTTTGGATTACATTCTGCACCAGCAACATTCCAAAGACTTTTAGACAAAATAATTGGTCCAGACCTAGAGCCAAAGGCATTTGCATATTTAGACGACATCATTGTCTTAGGTAAAAGCTATGAAGAGCACCTTGAAAACCTGAAAGAAGTATTTCAGCGACTACGCTCGGCTAATTTAAAATTGAATTTAGACAAATGTCATTTTTTTGAAACAAACATTAAATATCTTGGACACGTAATTTGTGAAGAGGGAATTAAAACAGATCCGGACAAAATAAAAGCGTTCCTCCAGATACCACCACCAACCAAACCAAAAGAAGTTCGCAGTTTCCTTGGAATTGCATCATGGTATCGTAGGTTTATTCCATCTTATTCAAAATTGGTTAGCCCATTGAACAATCTTTTAAAAAAAGGAAATAAGTTTATTTGGACAAATAGTCAAGCGGAAGCTTTTCAAAATTTAAAAGACAAACTAACATCAGCACCAATATTGACATGTCCAGATTTCAGCAAACAATTTATTTTACAAACAGATGCGTCAGACGTAGGGATAGGAGCAGCATTACTACAAAAAACCGACAAAGGAAATAAAGTAATTGCATACGCAAGTCGCTCCCTCAACAAAGCTGAGAAAAATTACCACACAACAGAAAAGGAATGTTTAGCTATTATTTGGGCCATTAAAAAAATGATACATTACATAGAAGGCTATAAATTCATAGTCGAATCAGACCATCAAAGTCTCAAATGGCTACAAACTATGAAAAACCCCACCGGACGAATCGCAAGATGGGTAATGGATCTTCAGCAATATGACTTTGAAATTAAATACCGCAAAGGCACACAAAATCAATTAGCAGACACACTATCCAGACAACCATGCGAAGAACCATCAACAACGGATAATCTGATCATTGCTGACTTATCAACAAACTGGTACAACAAAACAAAATCTGATGTCGAATTACAACCAGAAGAACATCCAAAGTTTTGCCTTAAAGATAACCAGCTGTACAAACACATCTGGGAAAGCAATAACTACAAAAATGCTGAAAACAACAATCTTTGGAAATTATGCATTCCAGAACATTTAAAAGAAGATGTACTAGCTCAAAATCATAATGTTCCAACTGCAGGTCATTTAGGTATTGCAAAAACAATAAATAGAATAGCAGCACAGTATTATTGGCCCGGCATGTTTAAAGACATTAAAAACTTTGTACACAGTTGCAACACCTGTCAGCAATATAAACCACAACATAAACAGACAGCAGGTTTAATGAAACAAATTTCAATTAAACATCCATGGCATACTGTGTCCATTGACCTAATGGGCCCTTTCCCAAGATCAAAGAAAGGTTTCACATTTTTAGTAGTAATGCAGGACAGATTCACAAAATGGGTAGAATGTGTTCCAATACGAACAGCTACTGCAAAGAAAGTATCAGAAGTATTTAACAATCACATTATTCTAAAATTTGGTGCCCCAGAAAAGGTAATAGCAGACAATGGCAAACAGTTTGTAAGTAAAGAGTTTACAGAACTACTATCCAGTTCAGGAATTCAAAAAGTAGACATACCTCCTTACTCGCCACAGGCAAACCCCGTAGAACGGGCCAACAGAACCATCAAAACAATGATGGCGTCGTTTTGTGGAAAAGACCACAAAAACTGGGACTATTTTATTCCAGAAATAACATTTGCATTTAACACATCTGTTTCAGAATCAACAAAATTTACACCAGCATTTCTAAACTTTGGCAGAGAATTAAAACAACCCATGCCATGGTCCGAACATCTTCCCGATCCGCCAACAACAGATGATCAAAACGAAACCGACCGTTTTGCATCCTTCCAAGACACATTAGACTTAGCAAGGAGAAACATGGAAGAAGCAAGCGGCAAGCAAGCACACCACTACAACCTACGAAGACGAGACTGGGTGCCAAAAGTTGGGGATCAAGTAATGAAAAAAGAAGTAAACTTGTCAAATGCTGCCAAAGGAATTTCAGCCAAGCTGTCTCCAAAATATTCAGGACCCTACACAGTCGAAAAACAAATCTCTAGCGTCCGATTTAACTTAAAAAAAGAAAACGGAAAAACGGTCAAGAACATACACGTCAAAGACATTAAATCAATTTCATAAAAAAAAAAAATAAAAACAATAATATACAGTTTTTTTTTCAGAGATTTTTATTTTAATTGTTTTCTATATATTTTTTTCTTTTTTTTCGAAGAAAGGGGAGGATGTAATAACATATTATTACTACAAATTACGAACTCCCGCGCTACCTCATATTCGACCGGATGAGCTGCGCGCGATCTTCCCCCACTGCAACAAATGAAGCCGGCGCGTGACGTTCCCCTACTCCAAACGGACGAAGCACGCACAAGGTTTCCCACTTCATCTCCCACTCCAGTGACGTAGGACGGAGAACAGGGATTGGCGGATGATGACAACAGCAGACCCCACCGCTCCAAAACTGCGAACCCATCACAAGAGCGGCAGTCTTTCCTCAGAGTCAGACCAGCTTCAATAGAAGTATAATTACGGTGAGCCGAGCAGCGCGAACCACCACCTTACCCATACCCTACTGTCAAACATTACTTGCTTAGATAGCACATACGTGTTTCCTGGTAATGTTTGAAAAATCTGTTTAATGTTAAACGCTTAGATGGCTCATTCGAGTCTCCCTTTAACATTAAACCTCTACTATCCTCTCATCACTAAGCATTGCTTGCCTAGATAGCACATACGTGTTTCCTGGCAATGTTTATTGATTTATTCAATGTTGGATGCTTAGATGGCTCATCCGAGTCTCCTTCTAACATTGGATCGTACTCCCGCTTTCCAACCTCCACTTCGTTCGAAAGTAAACAGTTTTATATTATTAGTTTAGTTATTAGTTAGGTTAGTTTAGTTTATTTGAATAAACATATTATTATTGCAATCATGTTGCATTATTTGTCTCCACCTCACCTTTCCCCCTTTATAGGAAGTTAAAGTGGTCACACAGTGGTAAAACCTACAAAATCGGTAAGACATCTCAGAGTATACCTTAATAGCCGTGGTAACTTCGATACCCACATTAGAGAAACTATTAAAAAAACAGAAACAAGACTTGCAGTACTGACAAGATTGCTGCCAAACAGAAGGACCAAATAGCAAAAAAAAGGAAGTCCTTTGCTCAACTAAACAGAGCATTATTTTGTATGGGGCCCCAATTTGGTACAATGTGCTTAAAACCAAAAAGTACAGGAACATGCTAATCGGTATACAGAGGAATATGCTTTTACGAGTAGCCACAGCATACAGTACTACATCGACAGCGGCATTAAATGTTGTTACTAGTATACCTTCAATAGATCTGTTGGTAATCGAAAGAAAAGATATACATCAGTGTGTGGAACTAGATAAAGTGGCACCGAAAACAAAAATAAGAGATAGACTTTTAAACGAGTTTCAAGAAAGGTGGACTTAAAACACTAAGAAGGCACAATGGACTAAGAGGCTTATACCAAGTTTGGAAAAATGGGTAAAATGCAAACACAGAAACCTTGATTTCTGGCTAACGAAAGTGCTGACGGGACACGGATCTTTTGGAACATACACGATACGAATGAACATTACCGAAACAGATACGTGTTTCTACTGCGGTGAAACTGACAGCCCAGAGCATGTTATATTTGCTTGTGAAAAATAGATAGAAATAAGAGAGAGTGCATGTAGAAAACTTGGTAGCCAGATAAACCCGGATGTATTAGTATCAAAAATGATCGAATCGAGGGAAAAGTGGAAAATTTTGCAAGATATGATCATCACTATCATGCAAAGAAAAAAGGTAGAAGAAAGAGAACATTTAAAAAGATCTGAGACAATAACGAACACATGAGTTTAACCAAGAGCCAGCTTTTTCCCGTTGATATATCGTCAATACACGGTGGACTGGGAGAAATGCAAGAGAGGCAGAAGAGCGAGGGGGTTTAGTGGGTGAGAGCCCCACACTACAGTCTGCGTAGAACCAAGTAGACGGTGTGCCGTAGGACATTCCCCCTCACAAAAAAAAAAACTACTACTACTACTACTACTACTACTACTACTACTATTACTATTTTTACTATTACTACTACTACTTTTTTTTTTTTTTTTTAAGAAGAAAAAAAAAATTGGATTTACTTTGACGACAACATACCTGGCAGGAGGTATAAAATGCACTGATCCGAACGTTTTTAATGATTATGTCGAATGTAAAAACCGAATTACCCCAGGGGGGGGGGGAATCCCCTCTTCCTACGAGAAGCTGCCCCACGGATTCTAGGGGGGGCAACTGTTCAAACACTACTAGTACTACTACTACTACTGCTACTAGTACTACTACTCCCACGGTAGTTATCCAGGCCAGGGTTCTAGTTCTGCTACTGGAGAAAAAGAGTTAGAGGTCGGAAAAATAGACAAAGCAAAGAACCCCTTTGCTAGGAAAAGCTTGATTGCTAGATCACCTCCAAGGAGGTCAAATTCACTTTCCAGCCTTGGTGCAAAAAATGCCGACAACAAAACCATTAAGCAGCAACCAAAGAGAGTAAGAGAAGAAACTCCGCCTAAAACTGTAGAGACAATTAGTGGCAACAATGCAAATTTAGTGGACCCATCAACACTAATGCCCATAATAGAGAAATTGGTGAAGGGTAGCAAGGAACTTATAGAGGCAACTAAAATTACCCCAAATACTAAGGCGGACATAAAGAAGGGTGTAAAAGAAGTTGGGCGAATAGCTGAGGTGTTAAAAAGTAGATGCCAAGAGTGGAAGGTTCCACAAGCCAACAGACCCAATGTCAAAATTCGACCTTTAGGTAGCAATGCGCAGATGGAAAGTCAGGCATTGCAGAAAAGGCCGACTCCAAAAATTATGAGAGATATGAGTACTCAAATAGATTGGGAAAAAATGCAAAATGAGAAGGAAGCACATGAGGAAACAACAGCTGACAAAATAAAAAGCCAGATTATTCAACAAAAAGGATGGGAAGGATTGTCAAAAATCCTAGATGAAAAGTAGCCAAAAAAATGTTTCCGTGTTACAAAACTGGAAGTAGGAAACATCGCTACTAACAACAAAGGTGGCGACGCGGTAGTTGTTGTCAGTCCGGAAGCTACGGTAGACAACAATACTGTAATAGAAATGAGTAAGATATACCCCGGTATTGAAACATTAAAAGGTGAGCGACTCGAAGATGGGCGAATAAAATTGCAATCTCAAATGTACTTTATGTCATTCCAATTAGAAGCAACAAAAATGAAAAAATTCATGTGGAAGAACTGTATAAGGTTTTTAAAAATCTAAAAGAGGAGGTATCTATACACAAATCAAATGTGATCAAACTCTTGACAAGAGAAAATATGGATATAAAGTACCTCAGAAAATGCTTAGAATATATTTTCCAAGACACGGAGATAGAAATAATCATTCTGCAAAACAGAGACGAAATGCTATCTAAACAAGCACCCGGGTCAAACAATACAAAGTATCCTATATGGAGAAAGAATCCCACGAAAAAATTAAAAATTATAATTAAAGTAGCTGATGGAAAATCTTACGCAGATACCCTCCGAGATGTAAAAAGGAACGTAGACTTAAAATATATAAACGTACAGATTAAAACGATCAGAAAAACAGATAAAGGAGATTTAATGATGGAAGTAGAAGGAGACAAAGAAAAAGCAAAAACTCTAAAAGAGGTCATTAAAAACAATACACAAAATGCTATATTTGCTTGTGAAAGATGGTTAGAAACAAGAGAAAGTGCATGTAGAAAACTTGGTAGCCAGATAAACCAGGATATATTAGTATCAAAAATGATCAAATCGAGGGAAAAGTGGAAAATTTTGCAAGATATGATCATCAGTATCATGCAAAGAAAAAAGGTAAAAAAAAGAGAACATTTAAAAAGATCTGAGACAATAACGAACACATGAGTTTAACCAAGAGCCAGCTTTTTCCCGTTGATATATCGTCAATACACGGTGGACCGGGAGAAATGCAAGAGAGGCAGAAGAGCGAGGGGGTTTAGTGGGTGAGAGCCCCACACTACCGTCTGCGTAGAACCAAGGACGGTGTGCCGTAGGACATTCCCCCTCATCAAAAAAAAAAAAAAACTTCTACTACTACTACTACTACTATTACTATTACTACTACTACTACTACTACTACTACTACTACTACTACTACTACTACTACTACTACTACTATTACTACATTCTTAATCTTAAGCCGTTTTCTATCCTGATTGGATAAAGGCTTCTATCTCTGCAGTGGCAACTTACATTACGAGGGACCTACAGTTTTAAGTGGATCCGAACCACTGGAGAGATTTCATCACTTTATCAGAGAGGGTTATTAGCCGTAAAACCTTACGCTTTCAAAACGGGTAGGGGAGTTGGAGAGCGTATAAACATGTGAAAACTGTGTCACGGTATTTGGGAATCAAACCCATCTTTGGTGCAGCGATCGGATGCCTAGACCACTGCGCCACGCTCTCCTTCCTACTACTACAATAACTATTGTAAAGTGCAAAACTCTATTTATAAAAAATAAAAAATAACAAAATTCTGTCATAACATATTGAAATATTTTTAGAAAAAACTTAAATCCGACCAATAACAATTAAAAAGTGTAAAATTCTATTTATAAAATGTTAAAAACAATTATATTTGGTCTTTAAATATTGTCAGAAAATGGAAAGTTCTATTCATAATGTCATAAATAGCTATAAAATATTGTCAGAAAGCATTAAAATCCGTCCATAAGCTGTTTAAGAGTGTAAAATTCTATTCATTAAATATCAAAAATAACAAAATCCGGCTTTGAATAATGAAAATTTAGTTAGAAAATAACAAAATCCGTCTACAAACTGTTGAAAAATAAAATATTTTAATTCATAAAATTTCAAAATAACAAAATCGGGTTTTAAATTAATAAAACTGTTAATTATTGGCTATAAACTATTGAAAAGTGCAAAATTCTTTTCATGGAATGTCAAAAATTTAGTCATTAACTATTAAAATGATTTTATCATAAAAAAATTAAAAATAGCTAAACTTGGTCATAAAACATTAAAATATTTTCAGAAAAAAAATCCTATAAAAAATTCAAAATATAATTTTTTTAATAAAATGTCTATAAAAGCACACTTCATTTCATATATCATCAAAATATTGTTGGAAAGCACTAAAACCCGGTCATGAACTATTAAAAAAATGTAAAATGTTGTCATATATTATAAAAGTTATGAAATCTTAAAAATGAGTAATAACACACTTGTCCAGAAACTCATGTTTACTATAAAAATGGTTATAAAAACTTTGAATATCGTAATAAAATTGTGCAAAAACAATTTCTTGCTTGAAATTTGATAGTAAATCACTTATATCATATGAAATTCATCAAAATTTGCGTGAAAAATCTAAACATCACATGAGATTTCCTTGAAAAGCAAGCAACAAAACTTATTATTTGTATCAAATTTGCTGAAAAATTATGTTAATCACATAAAATTGCCAACAAAACTAGTTTTTATCATAAAGCTTGTCAAAACTGGCGCCAAAGACTGATTTATAACAAAGAATTTACTCTTAGGACTATAAAACTGCATAGAAACAACATTTATATAAATAAAACCGTGCAAAATATTCTTATTTATCTAAGTTTGCGTAGTAAACTTTTGCATAAAATTTTCTCAGTAAACTTCAAAATTACATAGAATAAGCACATGAAAATTACGTTTAAAAACTATTTGTAGTATAAAATTTGCTCAAAAATCATGTTTACTACACAAAAAATCCATATACAACAAAAAAACACACAAAAATTAAGCAGAAAGCTTATTTACAAGATAGATTTTTTTGAAGTCTTAAAATTACACAGAAAAACATGAAAATCAAACCAAAAATTTATTTATTATATAAAAATCAGTGAAATGTACTACACTATCAAAATTGGCACATAAAAACTAATTTATAGAATAAAATGATAAAAAACTTTGAACTGCATAAAATAGGATTTTTAAACATCAATATAAACCTAATTCTTGCAACGGGGATAACGGGATAAGATGGCTGTGGCAGCTCAGTAAAAAAAAAACTAGATTTGTATGCTCATCAACTTTTTTCTTGGCTTGTGCCAAAACTGCGTTTTTCTAAAATTATTTCACTATTTTTTTAATGTTTTTTTCCGGTTAGTTGTATGATTGGATTTGAATGATTTGATTGTATTACACTCAAAAAAGCGTAGAATTTTTTTCGAGTTATTAACAGGTCTTGGGACCCCAAAAACTCTATGCAAAGAGTAAAAAAAAAACTGCATAAAATAGGCTTTTATAACATCAATATAAACTTAAATCCAACAACAAATTTACTAAAAAATCACGTTTACCATAAAAACTTTATTAAAATCACTAAAAAACCATAAACATTGAAACACAAGAAACTCATTTTTAGTACAAAATTTGCTTCAAACACTAAAAAATTAGTCAAAACAAGCATTTATAATATCAAAAACGCACAGAAAACTCAGTTTTAGCATAAACTTTAGTAAAAAATCATGTTTGTCACATAAACTTTATCAAAATTCAAAAGAAAAACCTAATTATAGTATAAAATTTGTTTAAAAAAACTCAAAATTACGCAGAATATATTTTTACAATAACAACATTGCGCAATAAACTTTATTTATTTATTTTTCTACCTTTTAATGTAAGGCGTACAATTAATTAATTTATGTAATAATATTTGCACCATTTTTTTCAATTGTTTATTTCTTTGCAAGTGTTTTTTTTTCTTGTAGCCTCTTCCTTTATTGCGCTTTTTCGTTTTTCATTTTTTGTTTTTGTTTTTTGGTTACTCTTTTCTGAGGGTTTCATTCTTCTAATATGTCCATACCATCTCATTTGTCCTTCCGTATTTATTTCTTGTATTGGTTTAATTTGTAAATTCATCCTGTATGTCTCGTTTGTTTTGCTACTATATGTTAATGTTGGTCTTATCACTTTTTTAACTATTTCTGTTTTTGTAGTTTCTAATATTTCTTTTCTGTTGAAGAATGTGTTTTTTAACATATAATTTTGCTGTTTTTCCTATTTTGTCATCTAACGTTTTGTCTAATTTTCCGTTGCTTTGTATTATTGTATCCAGGTATCTGTATTGTTCAACCTGTTATATTATTCTTTCTTTTTTCTTATTTTGTGGTTCAGTTTTACTTTTTTAGTACAATTAAAAAGAGCAATGCGCTTAGCACACATTCTTGCTTAGCCTCTATCTTTGTTTAGAATTCTTGCTTAGCTTTACATTGGCTGTCCTCTATTGTCGATTCTAATTTGTTTCACATCATTTTTTCTAGAATTCTTGTAAATATCTTGTATGGTATGTTTGTCAGCGTAATTCCTCTATATTTTTTACAATTTCTTTTATCACCCTTTTTATGTATAGGTTGGATCATTTTTTTATTCCATTTCCTTAGCGTTTTCCCATTTTTTATTATGTTGTTTATTAGTTCCATTATTTGTGCAATTCCCTCTTCTCCCATGAATTTCATTATTTATAGCGTTATTTCATCTGTTCCTGAAGCTTTTTCGATTTTTAACTTCTTGATTGCTATTACTTTGTCTTTTTTTTATATTTTTGAGTTTTTCCGTTGTTCTGTCCTTAAGCACTTTTTCGTTTTTTTCTTGTTTTGTTTTTTTTGTTCTATTAGTTAAAATATTGTGAGAAACATAAAAATCCGGTAAAAACTGTTAAAAAGTGAAAAATTCATACTCACATTTTAGACCATATCAGTTAATCATCTTTCATTGGTTATTTTTGACAACTGCCATGTAAGATTTGGTAACTTTAGACATATTAGGTTAAATAAGATCATTTTTGACAAATAATCTTAGATTAAGTATTTTTGATCATCTTAGATTGTGATTTTTTTAACTTCTATTTAAGATTTGGAAATTTTTGACATATTAGATTAAAAAAAATATTTTTAACAAATAGCACGCATGTTAAAGTATTTGTGTATCCGTCGTAAATTTTGCGTGTCTCGTTAAAACCGGCTTTTTTTAGAATATTACAAAAAACATATTTTTGAAAGAAAATTTAAAACTAAATTCTCTACCTTCTGTTGAAAGTTTTACAAAAATCTATCTTGATTGATCTGGCGTTTTTAGTTTAATATTTTTTTAAATAATGGCGGTTTAGGATCAAAATGCTTTTTGAACCCTACACGCCAATATAGTTGGTCAGTTGTTGGAGTGCAGTTTTTCTGAAACTGATTTAGTATAAAAAAAAGATTAAAAATTTAAGGTTATAAAGATATTATAGTCGGAGCATTATTAAAACTTGAATTAACAAAAGAAGCGAGTCAAGATGTAACAGCTAAATATAATAAAGATTAAGACAAATAACTGAAGAAGAACTGAAGAAGAAGCAGCTATGAGGCACATTTTAACTTGCAAAACCCGCTCCGAGATAGTGGAGTAAATGTCTAGCCGATTACAAAAGAAAGTCTAAAGTAAGTTTGCTTTTAATTCAGAAAAAGTTTTTAAGTTGCAAATATTAAGAGCAGGGAGTGTCACAACCAAAGATATTTTTTACATTAAATGATGACTATTCATACTAGAAGCCAATATATTAAAAAAAATTTAAGTAAAACACAAAATACAGATTTACTTAAAAATCTTGCAAGGAATGAAACTGGTAATACTGTAAAGATATTAAAAACCAATAATGAGTTAAACCAAAAAGATGCTGGAAAAGCAAGGTATTTGTCATCAAACATATGCCCCATATACTCTAAAGTAGAATGATAAAGCAGAACAAAAAATAAAACAATAGTTGAAGCAGCAAAAACAATAATAAGTGCAAAAAACTTGGACAATTTTGGGCTAAACCAGTATACGTGATTAACAAAACAGGTTTAGTTAAAGAAAAATTTTTGTTTAATTTATGTTGCAACAAAAAAAAAATGATTTAAAAAGTTTTGAAATATTTGGAACCATAGTATTTCTGCACATTCTCAAAGAGAACCAAGTAGGATGTAAAATGAATATTAGTAAGCTTATGTTCAAAGTTCAAAAGCATTTAGAATATATTTTTCTGGCAAAAACTAAATTGAGTGTGCTCAAGACGTCATTGTTGGTTTACATAGAAAAAAAAAATAGAAAAGCAAACACAATTAGAATAATAAACGTGTGCTTAGGGACTGCAACAATCTTAGAAAACTAAATAAATTAAATTAAAATAAAACAAAACAATCTTAAAAATGTAATAAATGAAACTATATTCAATTTTAGCGATTGGTTCTTATCATACAAGCTTACTTTAAATTACAAAAAAAAAAGAAAGTATGAATATTTTATTTATTACTGAATAAAAATTAATATTAAGTTTTTTATTCGATTTTATTACTTTTATATCTAAAGTTCTCTATACACTAAAATTATATATCAGGTAAACTTTTACATTATATAATTAAATTAATGTATTAATTAATTAATAGTTTACAAAGTTGTAGCAACTGGTAACGTATAGAATATTTTAATGATGCAAAATGTATCGGTTTTATACAATTAAGATGAATAGATTTATTAAGGTAATCGATGTTAAATTTGAAACGTGGTTAGATTTTTTAATAAGTTATTCCATTGTTCCGGTTTGAATGTTAACAACATTAATTAAATATGATTAAATATTCAGGCAATATGGAATGCATAATAATTTGTATATTTTAAACAACAATATATCAATTCCGTTGCACATAATTCACAATTGTGTCATAGTAAATTTATTAAACTGAATTGTGAAGTTAAAATTAGCCTCTAAAGTTTGCAATGGGGCGATATTTTTAATAAAACTTGAATTATGTTAGAGTTGCTGCAAAACTTTTGGAAATGTATATATCTCGAATGCATTCATTACCAACTATGCAAATTATCTTAATATTCAAACATTTATATTTAATTTTGCTATTGTATTCTGGTTTTAATAATATTAAACAGAGACAATTTAAGTTAGTGTTTGTTAATATGTTTACACATTTCAAATATAATGTTGAAAATATTACAATCAATGTAATAGATAAACTTTAATATATAAAGAATTATTGACCTAGACAGTGGCGTATCTTGATAGAATATGGGTGCAATACAGATTTGGCTATATTTTCTAAGTACGTAAACTAATATTCTAAATTAATAAATGCTACAATTTCTTAAAAATGCTCTGCCGGATCTGGGGCTCATACTTGCAATAATGTATGCGCCAAAATTTGAGTTAGGCGATTTCAGCATTGTCTCAAATCTTGCTGGCACCTTGTTTTTTGTCTATGTCCCAAGTAAGGCGTCTCTCTGATGATAATATTTCTCTGCAGGTTGTTTAGTATGCCAACATAATTGTTGTATTTCACGGCTTCCGTTCAAACCAGATGTAACTACCAATACATTTGACATCATTTTACCCACTTTCTTTGCTTTTGCGGTTATTTTTAATTTGTTTTTCCAAATCTAAGAAGTTTTTAAATTGTTTCGTCTAAGTAAATTCAACTTTGGGAGTAATTTGCAACTTTTTTGTTTGCAGTGGCTCCTATTACGTCCGCGGCTTTTCCATTATTGGCATTGCCAAGTTGACTGCGTATGTTAAGAAAGTCATTTGTCTAGGGTTGTATATCGTTAATAAGTCATTGTACAAGGCGTTCCAAAAATAGGAACCCAGTACCAATCCTTGTGGTACCCTATCCGTTACTTTGTGCTATTTTATCTACAGTTGCCCTGTTTGTGAAGTAGTTCTCTATCACTCAGGTGAGGTGTTTGAAAATATTTTTTTTCTTGAATATTTTAATTGTCTTATCCCATGCCGCCGTGTTAAACGCGTTTTTGACGTCAATTGCAATTAAGACACATAAACCTCTAGTCTTGCGGGCTTTTTTAGTTATTTTGCTTGCAATGTTTTTGACAATATTTATGGAGCCTAAAGTGGACCTTTTTCCCTCAAACTATACGGAGAATCTAAATTCTTCCACTTTTTTTTTAACCTTGCGACGATAACCTGTTTGTATAGCTTTCGCAGCAAGTCGATAAGGCAAAATTAATTTTAGGTTTGCTGTCTTCTACGGAGTTGAAATTTTTTTTTTACCACATTGCCTATAGGGTCGTTAATACAATTTTTACTTGCTATCTTGACAATTTCAACCAAAATCTTGTCTGAGCCTGGGGCTTTTTTTGCTTTTATTTTAGCTTTGAATTCTTCCGCTGTTATTTTTCTAGTAGAAATCTCCTCTAGTCTTGTCTTTGCCGATTTAATCTTTGTTTGTTCTAAAAACAGTGCTCTTTTTACTGTGTCTTAAAAAGAGTCAGCCAATTTAATTCCAGTGAAGCTTCTATTTTTTTGTAATAATCTTGTAGCCTCGCTCCAGATGTTATCTTCCAGTTCATCGTTTATATTTTTCTACATTTTTTTTTGCTTTAATAATCAGTAGTTTTAAGGTTTTCTTAACAGTTTTTTGTTCACTTTTTTTAGTTCGAAATTTTCTTGATTGCCTCTTTTTCTTGTTCTTATTGTTTCCCGTTTATTTTGAATGCATATCTTTTTTTGAGTTGCAATCCCGTTGTTCTACTAAAAACCTTGTTTTCTGCTAGTTTCTCCGTTTATTTTAAGCAATGCTGCGTTGCATAACTCCTTCTTTGTATTTATCAAAGTTGCGTGGTTTGTGTCTGTAAACACCGTGCGTTTATCGGAATGGGACACTTCGGCGCCGCCGATTCGGCGCCGCCGATTCGGCGCGGCCAATTCGGCGCCGCCGATTCGGCGCGGCCAATTCGGCGCAGCCGATTCGGCGCAAGGACACCTCGGCGCTGGCCATTTCGGCGCCGGCCGTTTCGGCGCCAGAACTTTTTAAGTAAAATAAAAGTATATATACACATTATAATAAAAATTGATTTGTTTTGTGAAACATAACAAATAATGTATGATAAATAAAATATAAAATACATATAAATTACATAACATATCAAACAAAAATTATACATAAAAATCATAATATATGTACGTACATATTTAAATTGTCAAATATACAATATATATTATAATAAATAAACATAACTTTGGCCCGCAAGTAATTTAAAGGTAATTATCACTTTTTAATGATAGGTAATAACCTGAAAAATATAAAGGATAGTAGTCTATTAAAATAAATAACTAAAAGAATTAAAAATATAAAATAGTAAAAAATACCAAATAAATTTTTATGATTATAATATATTTGTATATACTATGTTTTATTTGAAAAGTTTTGGCGCCGAAACGGCCGGCGCCTAATCGGCCAGCGCCGAATCGGCCGCGCCGAAACGGCCGCGCCGAAATGGCGGCGCCGAAGTGTCCTAGACCCTGCGTTTATCTCTTAATACCTTCCTAAACTTTTGTTCATTAAGTTTGCGTAAGTTTTACTCCTGTCTATCGATGTTTATTACTGCTGATAGTATTGCTTTTGCAAGGCTGTTTCTTAAGTAGTTATGTAAGCTTAGTGCTTCTGTTTTCATAACATGTCAGTTAATTATCCTACTTATTAGTCTTGGTGTACATGGTAAGGTCAATATAAAAGGACTGCGTTCTTCTTACAAATGCGTTTTTTTTTGTCATTCTTTATTAAAGTTATTCTTTTTTTTTGCTATTCATTTTGTAATTTTTTTTTCTTTTCTGTCCTTGTTTCTTGTGATTTTGCGTTAAAATTGCCAGCAATTAGTTTATTTGCCTTCATGGTTTCTCTATCCAGTGCAGTGATGAACTCCACAAAGTCTTTAAAGTGACAGTTGGGCAAAATATAGCAAAACATAATCCTGATGTCTTTTATATTTACCTAAACAATTTCTTAATTTTTTTGTTCAATTTTAAGGTTTATATTGATTAGCTTAATGCCGGGCCCTGTTTGGTTCTTTTTTTTTGCTTTAGATTTACTTTTACTTGTTTTTTTTGAGCTTTTGTGTTTTGTCTTTTTTTCTGGTGTAGATATATGTTAACGGCTTTTTTTTTTTTTTAATTTGCAATTCAACCTTTTTCTATATGTGGCCAGGTTAATTCACTTTTGCCTTTGTATAGTTATTTTATTTTGATTGCCCTCTTCAAGGTATTTTGCTAGCTTACCAAGTCAGTTAAAGTTATCTTCTACTTATTCTTCTTGTTCATCTTTTCTGGTTTCTTTCTTTGGTTTATATTTTGAGCTTTGTAAGTATCTGGTTTAGCCCTATTTTTTTTTGTAATTATTTTGTGCCTTGTAGCTTCTCCATTCACCGTTTGTTTTATATGCCCATATTACAATGTCTTCTTTCACAGCTGTTAGTGGATTTTCTTCTTTGTGTAATCTTTTTCTTTTAGTTTTTTTTCTGCAATTTTTTCAAACTTTAGGTAATTATTTAATTTTTCTCTGCTTTGAGGCTGATGTTTTGCATCTATGCTTTTATGTTGACGTTTTCCAGCCGTAGCTTTTTTATCTCTCTTTTCTCTCTCCTTTTTCTTGTTGAGCTTTGAGTAGGTTACTTATTTTATTTTTAAAGTTTGATACCACGTCGTTTTTTCTTGTGGTTACCTGTGCTTTCAGAGTTTCAATTTTGATTTCATTACAGTATAATTCTTTTTTTGATACTACCTAGTTTTTCTATTTCTGTCTTTAGCTTTGTCGTTTTGTGTTCTCGTTGTTTACCTTATGGTTTGCCAAAACTTCTTTTTCTTTACATGGCTCTATTGGTAAGAATTTATTAGTGTTTTTAAGAAAGACGACATTGCGCAAATTTTACCCTTCACGTTTACATTTACGTTTTTGCTTTTTGTGCTGTCGATAAAGGCCATGACGGCTGTTGTTAATGCCAATTTTTTCTGCTTCAGATGTTGTTATCTTTTTTTCCGCCCACTTTTTGGAACGCTTCTGTTAACTTCTTCCTTTGCCGACAACCTGTAGCTGCACACTGGCTTTTTTAAAGTTGTTTTTTATATTACAAACTTCCTTTTTGTTACCTTTTCTGATTGGATTCCAGATTCCTGTGTTTCCATCTTTACCTTGCCTTTTCATCAGCCATTTATACAATATTGTAAGAATAGATTCTTTTGCAGTTAGTCCCTCTATTGTTCTGTTTGTGTTGCTGAGAAAATTGCGTTTTACGGAAAAATAGCTTAGTCTAAAAGAGTTGTCGGTAAATTTTTAGCCAATTGGTTTGCTTAAACTGCCGCACTGCTTTTTGTATGTTTTTTTTTCGTTGCTGTGCTGTCGTATGTTTGCGGATGGATATCATTACAGGAGGTAGTTCTTCTTGCCAGTGATTTGTTTTCCAAGGCATTTTTTACTTCATTTACCATCTTTTGTGTTTTCTATTCTTTAAAGGCTACTGGAACAGCTTATAGGGTGTATACGCTCTCAGCGGGAGTTCTATTGGATTACTACTAAGTTCGTGACTAAAACAGATTGTTTGGTAGAGGCAGAAACAAAATCTTTATTAGCTATCTCGTCCGTAAATAGGCCAGATTGTTTAATTAGAGATTTAGAACCTACCATATAAACTTTGTCAACTTTATTGTTCAATCTTCCCACCCATTACGGAGCCACATATAGTTTGAACTTTTTATCTATTACCAGATAAATAGTTTCATTTTCTAAAAATAATCAAAACTAGCCAATTTATTAAAACTGGGTTAGATATAACCTTTTGTTTTAGCAGAAGCTAAGATCAACGTATTGTAAACTAACGCTAATTATAATTATAAGTTTTTAATAAGATATGATTAACATCAGGCTCACGCTTTAACATAGACTGAACTAAATGGTTATTCTAAAAGTATTTATATAAATCACAAGTGTTTAGTAAGCTTAAATCTATGTGCAGAAGCACGGTGTTTGTAATATCTAAAATAACATGTTGTTTATTATTCTGCTAAGCTTGCATCTGTGTTGATGAATGGCGTTCATATAACTTGCTGATTTTGCGTCTGAGTTAATGAATGGCGTTCATATAACTCCTCCATCCTTCGATTAGAATTCTGGGATTTGGAACAGGATTCGGCAATGCCATCTGGGTTAGGTTCTGCTTCTATCTCATTTTTAATCCGTAGATTTTTAGCATAATTGAAGACATAATATATTATGATGATGATAATTATAACATAAATAATAATTGTCCAGACACTGATGTTGTTGTAGTGTAGAAGCTCTTCCAATATTGTTTGGATTTTTTGGTCTTGCATGTTTAATGCGTTGTGGATGTTTTTTGTTTTGTCGAGATTAATAGAGTTCAGTTTCATTGGTTTAAACTTAGCCATTGACTTTGTGTTTTCAATTTTAAATTCGATTGTAGGCAAATTAATAATTTTGAATTTGCTCTCGGAGTTTTTATAACTTGGAATGGTAATATTTCCAATTTTAATTTCACAGATAGAATTTGTTTCTAGAACATACGTTCTTTAAAGTAGTATGTTATCTTTGTTGGGGCCGCAAACTTGTGTAACTACTACTTTATCTGGTAAAATGACAATCCATTTGTTGAATTTTTTGAATTTTTGAATTTTTTCATTCTTAGTTAAGACTGATATTAATTGGCAGTTGGTAATATTTTTCGAATACCTTAACATTTGTACTTTGCATGGGGCTTCATCTTTGTGGATCCTTGTTGGGTATACGTCGTTGCAGATGAAATCCTCCGGCGTTATTTCTTGGCAGTTAGTGTCAAAAAACATGTAATTTCTTTCATTTAGGATAAGGTATTTGGACTGCGGTAAAATAGTTTTAAGTGTTTTGTTTTCAGGGATTGGTAGTGAATATATATGAAAGTAGTTGTAGATCAAAAGGTAACTTGTTTGTTAATAAATGGTTATTGATTAGTTTTATTTCCATTAATAGCTTGCTTCAATCATTGAGTTATGAAAAATGTTTAATTTAGAAAACGTGATGGCAGTTTCTATTCTTTCTAGAATCTCATTGATTACTTGATAAGACGTGATTATTTGAGATATTATGACATGTGTTAGAAAATAATGGTAAGTTTCAATATTCTTTAGCTCGACTGTTTTAATAAGGCTTTCACTTTGTAAAATTCGAGATTGTAAATTTAATTGATTGTGAGCTAGAGTTTCGGTACTTTCTTTAAAAGTTTGTATCGATTTTTGAAGAAGTGTTATTTGGTCTTTAACTAACGATTTAATCTTAACTTGGTTTTTAGTGAGTGTTGTGATAGCATTATCATATCTCTCTGCATCATTATTATCTAGGTTACCTGTTAATGACTTAATCACATTTCCAAGTCCATTTATAAGTCCTCGTATTGTTCTTTTATTATTTAGAAGGTTTATTTGATTTATTAACGTTGATATTTTATGTTCTAATATATCAACTAACCGATATAAATTATAAAACTCTTTACTGTAATTAGGATTGGTTTTGTTAATTTCAAATGCAATTTTTAATTTATTGAAGTTTGTTTGAAGTGAGTGAAACTCATTTATTACTTTTGATATATCGAATATTTGGATGAAGGACCAATGGTCAATTTTGATCTGTGCGTTGCCTTTTTTGAGTGGTAATAAACTTGGGTTGGAATTCAGGTTTTGGAATTTTGGTGAGGTTAATTCTTTACTGCTGTAGGTGATAAACCTGTAACAAGAATTGGTTTTCTTAATTCTTTTAGGTAAATTATTTGCTTCTTGTTTTTATTTTGTTTATTAGTAATTTCTACTCGATTTCGGTCTAAGACTTTTGTTATTTTATATGGTCCAATAAATTTGTTATTTTTCTTGTTTCTAGTATTGGGGTTTTGTTTATAAACTATTTGTCCTAGATAAAATTCATTAGATTCTCCCTTTTCATTTGATTTTGATATAATTTTATGTTTGATGTCTATAATTTTTTCAGTTACTTCTTGATAAACATGTTTTAATTTTTTTTTATGATTTTCAACATTATCATTGTAGAAGGAAATTGGTGCAAAAATTTCGTTTTTACTTCTTGATTGGGAATGACCAAAAGTTAGTTCAAAAGGTGTAAAGTTAGTTAAACTATGTATTGAACTATTATATCCTATGATAGCATAATCCATTAAATTGTTATCATTTGGGTAATTTTCTTTTAGTAAACGTAGATGTTTGATGAGGGTTGAATGGAATCTTGTTATAATACCGTTGGATTCATGGTGAGCCGCTGTAGTAAAATGTACGTTGATCTTGTGTAATTTTAATACTTCTTTCACCATTTATTATCAAATTCTTTTCCATTATTGACTACTATTTTTTCTGGTACTCCAAATGATGTAAAATATTTTATCAAAGCATTACTGATATTGATAGTTGTTTTTCTTATGATGGGTAGAGCTTGTGCAAATTTTGTAAAAGGATTTAATAAAGTTAGGTAATTATTGTTATTGTAAATAAACACATCAATGTGAAGTATCTGAAAAGGCTTTGAAGCTGTTTCTGTGAGCATTAGCGCGGTATAAGGGATTTTTCGTGCATATTTTGCTTTTTGACAAATATCGCATACATTGATAAATTTTGTTACTTTCATTTTCATGTTTATCCAATAGAAGTTTTGTTTGAGATATTTGATGGTTTCATTTATCTCTCTGTGATTTGATTTACTTTCATGGTGATTTTGTATTAAAAAAATCTGTTCTTCTGTATTAGTAATCATATTTACTTTTTTTAGACATCGTATTAATGTAGGGCCTGTTTCGGAGAAATGCTCTAAAAATATTCTAGAAAAATCTTGATATAATTCTTTTTTGTGAAAATGCAAATGATATAATTTTTTTGAAATAGTATAATCTCTTAGAAATTGTAAAATTAGATTTGAGTTGTTTGTACTAGAAATTTTTAAAGTAATTATTTTATGGTGTTCATAATTTTCTTGGCTAAAATCTAATTTATCATATATTTGTTGATAAATTAAAATTTGGTTTTGTTTATTATTTATTATTTTGTCTAAAATTCTTATTCCGTCATTTGTTGTTCCGTTAAAGTTAGTATGTTGCGTTGTCATCGTGGTATACTCTTTTGGTTCTACATTCTCTATTGCTGGTCTTATTTGTATGTCCGATATTATGTTAAGTCGTTCCCTTAGTTAAATCAAACTAGTAGTTTGAATAAGGTTTTCAGCTAATTAGCGTAAATATTCAAGCGTCTCATTATTAATCTCGCCTGGGTTATTGATCATCGATTCGTCTTCTAAAGCGTTAATTTGGACTTCTGAGTTTAGCTCATATATGTTAATATAAAAGCTTTTGTCAAATATATAATAAATCATTTCATAAACTTGTGAGTAATTTAACTTGTCTAATCCACATTCCAATTTTGGCATGGCAATTTTGTTTATGTTGTTGTTTAAACAAAAAAAAATTAAATTTAATAAACAATTAAACAAATGTTTATAGGTAGGTTTTCCAAAATATTGATTTTTTGTTATAAGGTAGAATATATATCTATCGTTGGTATTTAGATAGACAAAATAATTTAATTTAGGGCTTTGATTTTTTAATTCTAAAACGTTATTATATCTGATTTTAAAATCTTTTGTTATATCACTTCCCATATGTAGATCTTTGCTTACACAATGGCATAAAGCAAAATCAATTGGTGCTTCAAATAAGTTTCCACGTTTGTTTATAATAGTTGGTGATTTTTTTATTTGTTTGTTATCGAAAAGTTGTGATCGTAATTTAATATTAAGTCGTTTATGGGACTAATTCTACTTAAAGCGTCCGCATTTGTGTTTAGACTCCTTTTTTTCTAAATAATTTCGTAGTCAAATTCTTCTAATTAGAGTCGCCATCTTACTAGTTTTGAATTTGGCTCTTTTGGCTCAAATAGGGTCGGAAATATTTGCAAGCCCAAACTATGGCCAATAGTTCTTTTTTTATTGTACTGTATTTTTCTTCAATTTTATTCAAGGTTCGTGATGCAAATGCGATTGGTTTGTCAGATCCAATCGTACCTTGTGATAGGATTGCTTCTAAAGCAATATTAGATGCGTCCCTAGTCAAAATAAATTCCTTTAAAAAGTCTGGATACAGTAATATAGGGGCCTTCTTCAAAAAATTTTTACAAGTATTAAATGCGTTGATAAAGTTCTGGTAATGAACAATTTTGGTATCCTTTTTTAGGCATTGTGTTAATGGTTTTGTAATTTTAGCAAAATCTTGAATAAATTTTCTGTAGTATCCAACTAGTCCTAGAAAACTTTTAATTTCTTTCGTAGTATTAGGAGTGGGGAAATGTTTTACTGCCGTGATAAGGGTTGGGTCTGAAACCATGAGTTGTTATTTGATGTCCCAAGTAACTAACTTTTTTTCTTAAAAACTCTGATTTATCTAACTGTATTTTCAAGTTAGATTGTCTCAATCGTTCAAACACTAGTTTTAATTGGCTTGTGTGTTCCTGTACGGAAGTGCTAAAGATAACAATGTCGTCGAGGTAGACGAGACTCATTTTTTTCTGAAGACCTCTCAATACATTATCCACGTTGGAATGTTGACAGTGCATTCTTCAAACCAAAAGGCATGCGTTTAAATTCATAATGCCCGTTATCAGTCTCAATTTATCTCAATTTGATAAAATCCGTTGGCCAAATCGAGGGTTGAAAAGTATTGGCTTCTGCCTAATTTGTCTAAAATTTCGGTTATCAAAGATAAGGCATACTTGTCGTCTATTGTACGTTCGTTTAATTTGCAATAGTCTATCACTATTTGCCATTTCTTTTTTCCTGATGCGTCGGGTTTCTTCGGGACAATCCAAATTGGGCTAGACCATGGGGATATCAAGTCTTGTATGATATCTTGTTCTAGTAGTTTTTCAATTTGGGTTTTTACTTCTAATTTATGAATTTTGGGATAACGATACGTTTTGGTAAATATTGGAAATTCATTGTTTAAATTAATTTTGTGTTGAATTTTGTTAGTGAACGTTAACGGAATTTGCTCGTTATAAAATATGTCGAGGTATTCGTGACATAATTTTCTAATTGCTTGTTTTTCTTCTAAGTTACAGTGTTCTAAGCAAAGATTTTTTAAATTTGATTTTAATAAATTATCGTGCGTTTCGTTTAGATCGTTATCAGTTTCCATTGTTTCTATAAAGTTTAATTTGTTGACGTTTAAAGATTCGATTGAAAAAGGGAAATTGATCATTATATCATCTGTTTTGGTGTTTGAGTTGATTATAGTAGTTAAAGCAAAATATTTTTTTATATTTACAACTGCGCGAGGTGACTCCACTAAATTTTCAAATTCTATATAATCTAAAATTCTCAAGCCTTCTTTATAATTTACTGGTAATTTGACTACCTTTTGAGTTCTGGCAGGTATTGTTATTGTATAACTTTTAACCTGTAAAGACCTTTTTAATTTGGTTAACTCTTCAGTTTCATATATTATTGGGATTTCAGTGTGTGGTGTTTTTATACTTTTTGAATCAAGGTTTACTAAAGCCCTAAGTTGTTTAAATAAATCTATTCCAATTAAGCCATTGTATTTTTGACTAAATTTAAATAGATAAAATTTATGTAATTTGCTAGTTTTAAAAGTTTTGAAAACTGGTATTACTATAACTTTATTATGATAGCTAGTATCGTGAGCAGTTTGAATGTTAAAATTTTCATTAAAAATGTAACGCTTGTAGAATTTGTGCGCTAATTCTGGGTCAATTATACTTTTTGAACTGCCTGTATCAATTAGAAAATTTGCATTTAGTTGTGGAATAAAAATGTATGGTAGGTTAGCTTTAACCAAATTTAGATTTATCATCACGGATCGTTGATAATATTGTCTTGATGAAAATTTTCATCAGTATCATTATGTGGGTCAAAATCATTGTTGTCCGGTTGCAATTGTTGTTCTTGTAGTATATCATTGTTTTCATGTTGATAGTAATAATTTTCGTTATACTCATTATAATCATTTTCAATAAGACAAACTTGTTGGGAGTTTACTGGCATGTCCGAAAATTCTGTTAAGCCATAGAAATTTTCTTGTGGATTTTCACTTTTATTGATGTTTTGCGAAAATAGCTCGGTATGAGTGAAATTTCTTTGTGGTTAGGTTCAGGAATAAGTCCTTTTTGATAGTTTTGATTTCCAAAAGGTTTGTTTTGATATTGATTTTAATTTTGATTTTGATGCACGTAGTGATTACGTTGAATTTGGCTTGGCCTTTGCAAGAAATAGGGGTGCCTTTGAATTGGAAAATTGTTATTAGGTTTCCATTACATTTGGATGGTTTGTTTAAATTGTTGATTCTAAAACTTTTGATGAAAGTTTTCAGGTTGTGTTGTCTTTTGAATATTTTGATTCATTGGACTTATTCTTTGATTTAGTTTAAACGTATTTTGGAAATTTAAAGTGTTATTTCTATTTTGGCTATAGAGGAAGTTTTCTTCTTCTATTCCTAAAGACATGGCTCTTTTTAAACTGTCTGGGTTTCTTAAGCGCACATTGTTTTGTACCTGACCTGATAAACCGCTTATAAATGTCTTAAGTGACAGGTTATCATAACTTTGTAATCTAATTACCTTTTCTGCAGCTGGTATATTTAAGGTGTTTAGTTTTGCGATAATAAGCTTCTGGCATCTTGACAACGCATACCAAAAGTGTAAGGTGTTTTGTTTCTATTCGGATGCAAAGTAATCAAATCTTGGATCAAGCATTCTATGTTGCGTTGATCACCAAAACTTAAGTTTAATAAATCTTTTATTTCGTTCCAAGTTCTTAGTTCTATTCTTGAAACAATCAAGATAATTGCTCGCAAAATAAAATTATTTAATTGCAAATTATTCGGGTCGGAAAACGTATTTATTAAATTTTCACAATTATCTATAAAAATTCCTAACTTATGGGGTTTTTCTTCGTATTGAGAAATAGTATCTATGTGTAATTTTAATAATTGGTAATTGACCGGTACAGCCATTTTGAAACTTCGTGAATTTTACAAAGTCAATTAAAACTATTTGCGTAAATTGTTAATATCAATCACAGTATTTTATTATTATATTTCTTTTTTATTAAATATATACTATATAATTTTTGGTTGGGATAGGAGATAAGAAACTGTTTTCGTTTTTTGACTTACAGTAGTAAAATAATTGTGTTCATTATTCTCGTGTTAATCCCTCGATCTTAATCCTAGTGCTAATGGGATTCGGGCGATGTGTGTCCTTTGTCCTTGGTTTTCCTAATCTATGTTGTACCAAGGGATGTTGGCGATTCTTGTCCTTTATCTTTGGTGTTGTTGTCTGGGGTTGGCAATGTTGTCCTCTTCCAGATGTTGAGTCTATGATGTCGTGGATCTCGTAAATTTCTTGCTGTTTCTGTTTGTGAAGTTGACAAATTATTACTGCACTTGTAATTTAATTATTCACTTCTCTTCGGTTCAGTTTATTTACACTTTTGTTTCGTTTCTGTTCTTTAACTATTAAAATAGACCGGTTTCGCGATTTTTTGTAACCGTTTGACAGATCCTACCGACTGCGCCAATTATAATCTGACCGCAGAGATAAACGTTTTTTAAAAAATATGATTAAATTTAATTAACAAAATGGACAGGCTCACGCCTTAACATAGACTGAACTAAGTGGTTATTCTAAAAGTATTTATATAAATCAAAAGTGTTTAGTAAGCTTAAATCTATGTGCAGATGCACGGTGTTAGTAATATCTAAAATAACATGTTGTTTATTATTCTGCTGAGCTTGCATCTGTGTTGATGATAGGCGTTCATATAACTAGCTGTTCTTTCGTCAGGGTTAATGAATGGCGTTCATATAACTCGCTCTTTCTGCTAAGATTTCCTTTTCCTGCGTTTCGAGCCATTGCGCACGAAAAAAGATTCAGCTGAGTTATACATGATGTCAAAAGTTCTATTTCACTCATATCTCTCATTTGAAGCCATAATAAATTTACACCATTCATATAAACGTTTGATCTGTTACACAAATATAAAATCAAATTCCATCCACGTTATTAATTAATTAGCTGAATATTTATAAGCCATTATTCATATTGTAAAATTTCCTTGCATGTTTACGTGTTTGTCGCCGGTATGACATAATTAAATTTAAATAATGTGTGCAAAATCCGTGTATAATTGAAAATGTATATTGGAATATTATACAAATCGTGTATGATTTAAACGACATTTTTGTCACTTAATTGAATATCACAAAAGCAGCATGAAGTACACAAATTGCTAATCGCATAGTACTATAATGCAATTTTTATATTGTACATAAATAAATTCCCTTTGGTTATAAATTTGGATTCATTTAGGATTATTTGTTTTGAACTCCGCATGGCGATTGAAAATTCTATTTTTTTGTCGGACGTGCTTCATTGATTTTTTTTAGTTTGAGGTTTTCTGTTCGTATAGTGGGCATATTTAGCATACGAGATTTGTATCAATTTATTTTTTGTATTTGCTTGTGTAACCAGGAAATTAAAATAATGTCCAAAACATTTAATGTGATCGACAGTATCTAAATTAAATTCCATTTTAAATATTTATGAAATGTTATTGAAATTTAAAAATATTTCTATTTATAAATAAAATCATTCTGAAAGAAATAAAAACGCTTTGTATAAAATATTACATCATTGTTTTAACAAAATAAATAGATTTAAACAATATATAAAAAACCTTAAGGTATCCATTGAGTGGTTTGAGACGTTTGAAATGTAGCGCTTATTTACAAAGCATAATTATTCAAATAATATTTATATATTTAATGTCAAATGTAAAATAAAAGTGACTTCTTGTATAAATCTCTTTTTATTAACTAATGTTAATATTTGAGAGAATCAAAACAGTTATTAAAATATCATGAACATAAACTGTTTTAATTTTTTGGTATAATGAGCAATTACTTCCTAGCAAATTTCTACTTGATAACGTATTATATTAATATATTTTTCACTTATCCGATTCATTAATACACAATAGAATTAATTGTTAATAAAACAAAGAGTTACATTGAAATATGATTTAATAATATTTTCACAAATAAATAATGCAGGTAGCAAAATGTCAAGATCGCAAACTATTCACAGTTTAATAAAGTTAACAACAAAGCAATAACGCAGGATAAGATGCACATTCCCTAGCAAAACACAACATAAAGAAATAAACTCAAACATTATTAATTCATCAAAAACAATCACGTACGTTTACGATTCATATTAAATTTATTGTCGAATGGAACACATTCCAATTTAAATATGAATATAAATCAAAGAATAAACTTGTTCGCACACATATAAAACTAATATTAAGACATTCTATATTGATTTATTTTCTTGTGAAACTTGCCGAATAAGGTTAATAACATTATTTTGTGTGATTTGATTTAATGGTTCCATAACACATTATAATAAATTTATATCATTTTAGCACGCACTTTCATGAGTTAATATTTATATTTGATCATTAATTATGCTATTAAATAATTAAATGATATTATAAGTACAATTCTATTATTGTATTCTTGATATCTAATAAATTTTATTATATGTTTTATATATTATTTGGCGTACATATTTTAATATCAATAAATCTACATTTTATTTTGTGTGCATTGTCATATATTCTACAAAAAAATAGGATGCATCTACGTAATACATAAATTGATAACTTAAGTTGAGATAAATAATATTCATAGTCATAGTTTCTAATTCTTATGTTAAGTTTAACTTTGTTAGGATATCTGTATTCTTGAAAATGTGTTTTAAATTTTAAAGGCTGCCCATCTTAGGCCAACTCAACGTATAAATTGTATTTTTTTATATTAATTTTTAATTTGGTTAACTGTTACGTTCTTTGTAGTTTTTTCAGCATATTTTTCAGCTCTTTGATGTTTAGGCCAATTTTGTCCCATAGTAATGTTCTGGTCCTGTTGAAACCAAATGTCATCCATTTCATACTTCTCAATTTTTTTAAACAAAAATTTGTTTAGCATAGCACAGTAACGTTTGCTATTGACGGTAACAGCGGCTCATTTTCAAAGAAAAAATGCTCAATAATGCCGACGGACCTAAAACAACACTAAATGGTTACTCGTTGTGGATACATAAGCTGTTCAATGGTCATGTGGGGATTCTCTGATCCCCAAATGCAACAATTTTGCTTGTTGACATAGCCTTCGAGATGAAAATGAGTTCCATAAAAAAACACGATTTTTTGATAAAAATGTTTCTTTGGCCAAACGATCTTTAGCTCATTGGGCAAACTGAAAACGCATCGGATGCTCATGAAGATTTATTTCTTGGACTAATTGAACTTTGTAGGCCTTTAAACCAAGGTTTTGCAAAATTCTCCTTAAGAAATGTTAAGTTTCTGAGAACGATAACGAGTTGATGTTAATGCATGTTCACGCACACTCTGAGCAACAACATTATTTTTTTTTTGGCTGTGCGCATTGGACGAGTTTTGCAAGTTTGCTTCACAAATTGGTCCACAAACTGCGTTAAAGGCAATTCTTTTCTATCAAATTTTTGTTTCAAATTTTTTTTACCGTTTGAGTAGAAGACTCACCATTTTGGAAGTAATATCTCATTATTTTCCAACTTTGTTTAAGTGTAAAGCGTCTCATTTTGTAAATGTCAAACTTAAAACTAAATTTCATAAATGTCATCACACCTTTATAAAGCAAAATAAACAGAAGTTCAAATTTAGAACGTTACATGGCTCACCTTTTATATATCCTTTCCTTTAGCAGATTTGTATACTTAGAATCAATTCGTGTTTTTTCAAAATTTTCTACAATTGCCCAAATTTTTACAAAGACTGTATAGTAGTCTAGGATGTTTAGGTATTTGGTAAGTTTTTCAATGAGCGCGTAGAGTATGTAGCTGGTCAATTGTATTGAGTCAATTATTTACAGTTTTTGTTAATAGTTTGTAGATGTGTAACAATAAAATATCGGGTTTCCTAAGTTCTTCTTGTTGCCATTTACCTCTGAGTTTTGTTATTTGGTACTTTCTTTTTCTAATACGCTTGTAATCTGTTCTTCTCTAGCTGTTTTCCGGTTTTTCATGTGATTTAATGCAGTTTCCAGTTTATCCGATAACTTTTGGTTGGTTGTATGTTTTATCTGCGATATCATGACATGACATATTATTAATTTTATTGCAAAACATTTTTTTTAATAATTTAAGATTTGTCTGTTACATAAGTCTTTCTGCATTTTGTATTGTATAGATATTTTCACGTCTTCTTGATATTTCTAATCGGAGTATTTTCATGTTTGTATGGTTCTATATTGTGTTATCAAATATTTTTGTGCTGTGTGCTGTGTGCTGAGTGTGTTTTTAGGTGGTTTGGTTCAGTTCTATGTATTTTTTTTTATCTCGACATGTACTTCGCTTCTGTTATATCAGTTTTGTTGTCCCTGGACTTAACTTATTTTGTTTCTTCTTTTTGTTTTACATGCATATCATTTTGTTTCTACTAGGATATTTAATGTAATATTTGTTGTTAGATTGTTAAGTTTAAGCTACTTTAAGTATTTTATGGTAGATAATTTACTTTTGATCGTTTGTTCATATTTTTTTAATGTTTGCTCAGTTGTTCTGTTGTTGGATAGAAGTTCTTTTTTCCTACTTTTTGTTTTGTTTTTAGTTTGAATGTTCTTCTTAATAGTTTATGGTCACGATCTGCATTAAATTTATTAAGTGTGAACACATTAGTACACATATTCTTATAGATAGTAAGTTTTAACTGGGCTTTTTTAAGTCCACTTTTTTGGAGTTGCTTTTGAAAAACGTATTTAAACAGTATAAATGTTTTTGTTGTAGCAGTTTAGTAACATTTTTATTCTTCTATTTCTGAACAATTTTCTACGCCACTGTGTATGTGTTATGTTGTTAGTTTTAACTTGTGCAGTTTTGTGTGGAATTTAGTGCTTATAATTCTAAAAAACTTGGCATTCCTGCTGGTCTTATCAATTTTTCTGGTTTAATTGTTATTATTGTTGTAAATAATTTTAACCTAAAATTATAGTTTCCCGCTTAGTGTTTTGTTGCGCTTCCCGTGGCTGTATTATTAACCATTTATAACAGTGGCGTAACTTCTGTTTTTTAACGTGTGATTTTATTATTAATTTTTATAATCCTACTGTCTCTTGTGTAACCTTACCGTGGTTTACCTGTATTTGTTTTTAGTTAGTCACCAGTGGTTTACCGCACTGGTGTGAATTGTGTCTTTGTATCAACCTTATCATGTTTTTATTTATTTATTAACTGCTCTAGTCATTTTTGTAACTGCATCTATTACTATGACCGGCCTAACCTGTAAATGCAAAATAGTTGCACAATCCGGTATAACTTGTAGCAATTGTGGCATTATCTTCCAAAACAGTTGAGTTATTTGCTACAAGAAATGTCATTGCGGCACTATTGATTTGGATGATTCCAAACTACCAAAAATTTATAAAAAAAACTTTCCCAAAGGGATTTGACGCGAGGGGATTAAGTACCTCTTAAGCCCGGGTAAAAGAGGAGAGTTTCGAGGTTAAGCTAGTTACCTGCCTCGAGTAAAAAAAACACAAGGGCTTATAGGACAAAACGACACGCCTCGGAACCGAACTGATACACGTTGACGAACTAAACAGGATTAGCGCTCAAAGAACAAGACAAAAACAGTAACAAAATCAGCTGAGAATTGGTTGCTGGAACGTCAGATCACTTAACAGCAAATACCAAGAAATACAACTAGAACTGAAAGAACACAAATAAACATATGTGCTATCTCTGAAACTAAAAAACCAGGTAAGGGCACAACCCAGTATCCTGACTACACACTCATTTTCTCAAGCAGAAGGAAAAAAAAACGAGCAGCATCTGGAACAGGAATATTCATTTCCAACAAACTAGTATATCTAATAAGCAATATAACATACCATAGCAACAAGATCCTCCAAATAACAATGAAGACCAACAAACTACAAAAGTTGCATTTAATTGCGGTGTATGCACCTGATGCAAGTAATCCGAATAAAGAAGCAGCACTGTTCTATGAAGAGCTGCAAGAAATGGTTAACGTCATAACATTGTGATCATTTTAGGCGACCTAGACGCCAGAGTAGTAAACTCCATCATACCAGGGGTCAAGAACCGATTTAATAAACCAACACAAAACAGCAGAGGTGAAACAATAACTGACTTTTGTGCACACAATGAAATGCAAATATGCAATACATATTTTGAACACAAACAACAACATTACATTACTTTCACACAAGAAAGAGGATCTAAACAATGCGGAAAGAAAGAAAAAATCAACATTGAATCGCTCAAAAACAAAAGTACAAAAGGCTTATACCAACCAACAACTTGCTGATAACATACAACTAAATCTCATCACACAAAATGACACAATCAATAAAGCATGGGAAAAACTGAAACAACATATAAACAAGGCTGCAAAAGAAGTTTTAGGGACAAGAACTATTAACAAAACATTGACCTGTAAAAGCAGGCTAAAACCATGGTTCACAAAAGAAGTCAAAATCTTAGCAAAGGAAAAGAAGCAAGCCCACCTGCAATACAAATCTACAAAAGCCCGACACGATTATGAACAATACTTAGCTACAAGAAACAGTACTACAAATTAAATCCGAGACATTAAAAGAAACCGTTGAGATAAATTTAGTAGAGAGATAGGGAATGACATAAATGGTACACAAAAAAGAATTTAGAAGCTCCTGAGAAAACTCAGAAAGAAGGTCAATAAAACAGCACAGATAAGTATCATTGAGTTGCAAAAACTGGTAAAATTCTTAAAGCAATTGTATTCACAAGAAGACGGTAAATTAAGCAAAATGTCAACATCTACGAATGGCACTTGTATACTAGACCAAATCACAACGGAAGCAGTAGGAGCAGCTATAAAAAGTTTAATAAACGGAAAAGCACCAGGCCCAAACAACATCAGAAACAAACTCCTAAAATATGGAAGGCAACCACTAGCAAAACAATTGGCAAAGCTGTTCAATAAGATCCTTTCTACCACACATGTGCCACAAGACTGGAAACAGAGCACAAGCATTGCATTACACAAGAAAGGTAGATTAGACGACCCAAATAACTACCGATACATCATCCTGCTTGACACTTCAATGAAGATACTCACAAAACTCTTGGCAAACAATATCGGAATAAATGCAACAATGAGGGAAGAACAACAAAGGTTTAGGAAAAATCGTTCAACAACAGACGCCATCTACATAATTTGTCAAATCGCTAAAAAAGAAATCAAATTCAACAAAACTGTCTATCTCTGCTTTGCCGACTTTAATAAAGCATTCGGCAAAGTGCGCCTTTCCGACGTGTTGAAAGCCCTAGAGGCGAAAAACATTCATCCGAATATAACAGAGACGGTAAAACAACTGAACACAATAAGACAATAAGACATAACTAAAAACTGCGAACAAGGAAGAAATAGAAATTAAAATGAAAGCAGGTACAAGGCAACAGTCTTAGCTCACAACTTTTCAACATGTTAATCAACAAAATAATAGGAAGCCTGAACAGAACAACCCACAGATACAAACTAGGCAGGACTGTCATAATGATCGTGTGCTAAGCTGATGATGCCATTATCATTGCAAACTCAGAAGAGGCACTAATCATTTTAAAATCACCAATTTGGTGCAAAATGGTAGTACAGGATCAAATTATCAAACAAGTGTCCGCATTCAAATATTTTGGGGTAGAGATTAACTCGTACGGAGATCTCAAATCAGCGTTATGAAACAGGCCAACAACGCGGTAAGATTATCAGGCGCCCAGTGGAAACCGATATGGAAGAATAAACAGATATCAGTAGAGAATAAGTCCAGGATATACAAATCATGTGTCAGACCAATACTTATTTATGCAGCGGAAACAAAAGCTGACACCGCAGAAACAAAGAAACGGTTGAGAACCAAGAAAATAAAAACTTTACGAACAATAACTGGTCACACATTGATAAACCGCAAACCCAACAAAAAAATTATGGTCGAATGTAACACACCGGACATCGCAAGGTGGGTACAAAGCAGACAACGTGGGTGGAACGAGCATTGATATCTCCAAACCAGGATTAACAAAGCGTCACCACAAGCCAAATGGCTTTCGATAAGAAGAAGAAGAAGAACATTACTCTATACCAAGTTTCATGTGAAGAATTGCGGTCGAGCAATAAATTACTCTTAAAAAAAATTACTAAACTCAAAAAGAAGATTACCGAAAAGCATAAGATTATTCTTCAATATAAAGCTTGCAGTAAACAACTAACTGCTTTTACTACTGCGCTGCTTACTAATGAAACGGTGCAATCCAATCAGTTTGCAGTTTTTTTCTTTTTTGGCAAGCTTTGTTGTTAAGAGAAAAACTAATAAAAAAAATTGCCAAGAACACAAACAATTTTTGGTTACGGCCCAACTAATGATAAACTGCAAGCTTATGTGCTACCTAGACGTGAAACTAAAAAAGCTGATGTAGTTAATTATATTAAATCTCATTTTTCTACTATATCGGTTAATGTTGTTGATTTGTCTGTAAAATCTAGAAGTAACAACAGCTTTAAAGTTTTTAATCCAGCTAATCACGCTCGATCCATTTTTTGCAGGAATTTTTTTTACTAGCGGAATCTCCATCTATTACCAAATTGTCGCGGGTACAAAAACTAAGCTCAAAGAACTTATGCTGACTGTAGCTGTACCTAACTACAATATTATTGTGTTAACTAAGTGCTTGACGGAGGTGATGATTATTACTAAAACTTTTTTTTCCTCAAGGATCTTATTGTAGACTAATTCTGTTTTTACTCTTTATTAATGTTCTTTTTTATTTTATTAATTTTTTGTCTTTTCTTTTGTTTCCTGACATTCTAAAAATTTATCGACAAATATCATCTATTGATATGTTTGCAAAATGATTTGGATTCTGTTCATTTATGGTGTCTTATTAATAACTTGTTGTTTAATCCAATTAAATATTTTTCTATAAACTTTAACAGAACTTTAAGTAAAGTATTGTATGATTATACTATTGACAATAAAGTATTGGAACATGTTACAAAAATAAAAAATTTGGGCGTAATGTTTGACCCAAATTTTTTTTTAGCATATAAACTATATGTGCAACCGTGCTATAAAAATGTTAAAATTTCTTTACAGAATGTCTACGGACTTATTTTCAAGCACCCTTAAACTACTTTATTGCGCTTTCGTACGCTTTCATTTAGAGTATTCATATAAGCAATATAGAACGCATTCAAAACATTTTTTTTTTGTTAATTGTCGCACAAATTGAGCATATTCTCTAAAAATTATGATTTCAACCACATTGCATTGCAATATAATCTTCCATTGCTGAAACTTAGACGCAAAAGAACCGACTTATTATATTTACGTAGACTTATGATTTTTGAAATTGAGTTTTAAGTAGTTTCTATTATTTAGAGAATCTATACATTCTACCAACTATAAATTGAATAATTCAATTTCTTGTATTTTTGGAACTAGATACTCATTTGGCAAATTTAATGCTTTGTTCATTATTGGTATTGCAGCAAAAAAATCTAGCGTGACCATAATTGTCTACAAAAATAGAGAAATTACTAATTTCGGGCTTGTCTGAAGTCCAGATTAAAACAAAATTTTGTAATGTAATTGTAGATTTACAGCACTGTTTGGTGTTTAAATTTTTAGTTGGGTATAAATATTATTCTAAATTTGCGTTTAAAGTAATAGCATTTTGAGAGAGACAATAATAAAGTAGCTAAATAGGTAAATTAGCAGTAATTGCTGCAAAAACTTATAAAATTATTTATTGAGAATACCAAGGAGGCAAGATGAAGCATAATATTATGACGGACAGTCCTTAATCAAAACCTGATACTATCCGGTAAATCTAAATATGTTGGCAAAAGAGATAAACCTAATCTAATGATCCTTAAGAAAAACAATACTTATTGGTTTTGCGTAGATCTCCTAAAACTAAACGCAATCTTTCAACTTTGCGCGTATTTCTTGCCTTACAATAATTCTGTTTTAACAAAATTGAGCAACTTACGATATTTGAGTAGTTTGAATCGTAAGTTTGCGTACTGGCAGATACCGATGGTCAAAGATAGTAAAGCTTTGACATCATTTACTATCATGTCCAATGGTCAGTTTCTTAGAAATCAAGTTCTTAGTACAAAATAATTTTATCTCAAATACTCACTTCTGACTTATTTTAATCACAAACGAAATTTTACTTTAAACAAACAAACATAGAAGCTTTAGACATTCTCAAAGCATTTGATATGGCAGTTTAATCTTATCAACGGGATTCATTTTATAGGTTTTAATTATAAATCTGTAAATAATTTTCTTAATAATAAAAAAATTATAGTTAAAATTGATGACCCCAAAATCATAAGTGCTGGTGTTTTTCAAAATTGAGCTTTTCTGCCAACTTTATTTCTGATTTACATCAATAATTTTATTCAAATAACTAAAACTTCTATTCATAGTTTTGCAGATGACAACACCCTTCATAATTCATACTTTTCTAAGACCATATTAGCAAAAATGACAAAGCAACTTAAAATCAGAATTTGTAGCACCCATAATCAAAGACATCAAAACAATATGTGAACAAGGCACTCCAAAACTTGGTCAGTTTTAACTCTAGTAATCTCAACTTTTTACCAATTAAAAATCAAAATCCAAGATAACATCAGGACCAAATATTAAACAACGAATCTATATCTAAATCTTCTTCAATTTGCAGTTTTAGCAATTGTAAATAACATTTTTGATGTTTTGATTTATTTTTAACGATGTTAATATGCAGTTTTTAATTTATGCAGCAAATGAGTTTCTTACAAGATTAGTTTTTTTTAAATAGATTTTTTGTATGACTTTACAAATTGATCAAATTTATTCAAAAAGTTTTTTTAATAAATTTATTTTTTCTTCATGTGTCATGATCAATTTTTATTGTTGACTTTCAGTTTGGCTGTCATATTGATTATGATCATCTTGTTTACTGCTGCACGGAAAAGCTGATGTTTTTTAAAACCATTGACCAAGATTCTCTAGCCATAATATTGTACAACGTTCAACGCTTTTTTTCCCCATTATTACTACTACCCTGGATTAATAGATGAAGCATTTTGTAATTTTTTGGGTACCTCATTACGTGTTCAAAATACTCTAGTTGTGTTTAATGTTTGAAATCTCAAGATTATTGTTAATTTTCTGAAGATTTTTTCGTAACTCTTTGTACTTAGCTGATTCTCAGAATTTGTTTATACATCCACATTTTAAACGCGTTTAACTTTTTGCTTAATGTTTTAGTTAGAGTCTATGCTTCTGCCTTGTATAGTAGAACCGGGAAAATGTAGCGTTGTACTATTCTCAGTTTTTTGTTTATGCGATTCTGGGTTCGATTTCTACGCTTGAGTCCCATTTATCGTTAATAATTGTGCCTAGGTATTTTAGTTTATTTACGCGCTTTAATTGGTCTTCCAGTAAAATAATTTTACAAATAAATGCGCAATGTTTGATAAACAAAATAAAATTTATAAAAAAATGTATGAAAGTATACAGAATTGTAGAATAGTTTTGTGTAAAAAAGGCTTTCCACGTTATTTCACATTTTAGGCGCCCAGATTGCTTAAAATTATGTTAAAAAGTTTGTGGCCACAATATGACTGTATGCGGTCTGCAAGGTTGAAATTTTAAGAAAATTTTAGAGGGGAACCTTCAAAACCTTGGTTTTTATTGGTTACTAACTCTGTATTATTTTTTTGAACAATAAATATGTTTTCTTAGGTATATTTGCAAGTTTAAGCAATACATTGATTCGATGTTGACACATATAGTGTTTTATATTAAGTATATAAACAGTACTCCTACAATACTTGTACAAAAAAACTAACATTGTCCCAACAGAATGAATTAGTCGCACTTTCACTTTTACTATCAAAACACACAAGGATTAAACACAAAAACACAATCTTTCTTTGATAGCGTATGTTCTTTTAATTTTAATATTATAGCAATAAGTGAAACCTGGTTAAAAGACGGTACGCTCAGTAGGGAATTATTTCCCGAAACTTATTTTGTGCATAAAGTTGATCGTTTACAATGTAAAGCTGGTGGTGTTTTAATTGCTGTTGATGATGCTACTGCACAATGCATTTCAATTACTAATGCGCACTGTCCAATTGTTGAAATAGATTTTTCCGCAGCTACCATTCATTTTCATAAATACAAACTAACTCTTTTAATAATTGTTTGTTATATACCACTCTCTCAATTAACAACTGTACATGAAGCATTTTATGAATTTATCGAAGAAAACATTGATATCAGCACTAATACAAATATTGTAAGCTACTTTAATGTTCGTAATCTTCAATAATCACTGTCTGGTAACTTTTTAAATTTCTTAAACTATAACAATCTTTTGCAACATAATAATATTCTAAATACTAATAATAGAATATTTGACCTTGATTTGACGTCCTCTGATATTAAATGTTTACTTTCACGTTGTTATTCCCCATTTGTAATTTAGGATACACACCATCCAGCTCTTGCTGAAGATAAAACAAAACCAGAAAATTATCGACCTATATCACTACTATCAACACTAAATAAAATACTAGAAAAAGTGATTCATACCAGACTAACTGAACACATAAACAATAACAACATAATATTCAAACAACAGTATGCGTTTCAACAAAATTCTGGAACACAAACAGCTGCATATGATCTCATAGACCATATAAAGCGTAAAGTGGACCAAAAAGAAACTGTAGTAGCAATGTACATCGACATGAAAAAGGCATTTGATACCATATCCAAAACAAAACTTATTAAAAAGCTGGAAGCAATTGGAATAAAGGGTAAAGAACTAAACCTAATAGACACATACCTTAAAAACAGACCACAAAAAACAAAAGTAAACTCTACAGAAAGCAAACCACTACAGGCTGATTACGGCATACCACAAGGAGGAATATTGCCACCGACACTATATATACAAATGATATTTTAGAACTTACATTACATGGAACACTCTATATGTATGCTGATGACACATGCATTATATATTCGGGAAAAGAAAATATAGAATTTGAAAAGATCATTAAAGAAGACGTTAAAACCTTAGAAACATGGTATT
Source organism: Tachinus rufipes (assembly GCA_963932245.1). Classification (NCBI taxonomy): domain Eukaryota; kingdom Metazoa; phylum Arthropoda; class Insecta; order Coleoptera; family Staphylinidae; genus Tachinus; species Tachinus rufipes. Next base: position 63,229,558 of record OZ010749.1, read on the forward strand.
ACAACAACTTACTTACTATCAACGAGACAAAAACAGAATACATGATTTTTAACAACAAACAGGAAACCCCTATAAAAATAACAATAAGTGGCAAAACTATAAGACAAATAAAAGAAGTGAATTACCTGGGTCTGACTATTCAAGAAAACCTGAAATGGGATGCTCACATAAACAAACTTGTGAAAAAAAATTCTTCAACAATAGCGGCTGTAACAAAAATACGAAATTACCTACCAAAAAACTCAAAAAAATCAGTTTATCATGCAATATTTGCATCACATAACAAGTACCTAAACCATATCTGGGGAAACACAACCAAAAAAAACATAAACAAACTACAAAGACAACAAAATAAATTCATCAAAATTCTATACACACTGGACAGAAAAACACCTTCAACTGAACTATACAAGGAAGAATTAAATATAAATAAGATGATAGACTTGAACAATATACTATTGCTATATAAAATAAATCACAAAATGATAAAAACCAATATAAAAATACAGTCAAACAAAGAAATACACAACCATCAAACAAGAAGAAAATCGCACATAAGGACTACAAAATATACAACTGTTAAATGCAGACAGACACTAACAACAGAAACTACAAAACAATACAATAATCTGCCAACATTTATAAAAAGTCTTAATTACATACCATTTAAATTAAAAATAAAACACATGCTACGACACGACAAAATATAAATTAAATAAATAAAGAGAACAACTCAAACAAGCCTTCAATACCAATAGCCTGAGACGGGAATAAATACCCACAAACCTCAGGACGATGAGAGAGGGACGAAACCATTTTTTATTTTATTTTATACATTTTATAATATACACTGATTTCAGTAAAGCATTTGACACATTAGATCACGGGATTATAATTAATAAACTACGTGTTGTTGAATGAGATAACAATCTTTGTAATCTATTACAGTCATGTTTTAATAACAGATTGCAGTATGTCGAGGTTTTAAACTTCAAATCCACAAACCATCCAGCACTTAGTGGTGTTTCCCAAAGGTCCAACTTAAGGCCATTGATTTTTATTATTTTTATTAACAATGTTTGCAAAACCTTAAAAAATCAATGTCTACTAAAGGGTCTTCCATTAAGAGCCCCCATTTGAAATGTAAATAAAACGAGCAATTGATGAGATATCAAAGATCTGTTTATTGTGGGTTGAAGGTGACACTATACTATTAAAAATGGAACAGAACATCGTTCAGATGGCCACCTCTGGATCGCCGGCACGAATGGAGACGATGGACCCAATTTTCTATCACTTTTTCACACAAATCTGGCGATATGTCAGCAATGGCTCTTTCAATATTGGTCTGGAGCTCCTCCAATGTTGATGGTTTATTGCTGTAGACCACTGACTTAACGTACCCCCAGAGAAAAAAGTCTAGGTGCGTTAAATCGCACAAACGAGGCGGCCAATTGGTTGGGCCGTGTCTTGAAATAACACGGTCTTCGAACTTCAATAAATCGATTGTTTGGCCGGCTGTATGGCATGTAGCCCCGTCTTGTTGGAACCACATATTGTCCACATTAAAATTATCTAATTTGTCCCAAAAATAATCGGTTAACATGCCCCGATAGCGATCGCCGTTGACCGTGACGGCATTTCCTGCATTGTTGAAAAAGAAATAAGGGCAAATGACTCCGCCGGCATGAAAACCACACCAAACAGTGAGTTTTAATGGATACAAAGGTGACTGGTTGATTTCCTGAAGATTTTTCCTTGCCCAAATGCGACAGTTCTGTTTATTAACAAAACCGTTTAGCCAAAAATGAGCCTCGTCACTCAGGATGATTTTTTGATGAAAATCATTATCCATCTCCATCTTGTCTAAGGCTCAATTGGTGAAATTTGTGCGCGGCAAATGGTCATTCGGCTTCAATTTTTGGGTTAGATCAATTTTATACGGGTGTAGGTCAAGTTTTTTCCGCAAAATCCGCCACAATGTTGTTTGGCTGATCCTCAACTCCTGAGAACGCCGTGAAATCGATTGTTTTGGTTGTTCGGCGACAGAAGCTCGTACAGCGCCAATATTTTTTTGTTCTTGGCTGGTCTTGCTCTTTTTGGCACGGGACCATCCAATAATAAGAAGGTCGACTCAAATTTAGCCACTAAACAAACCACAGACCGTTTATCCGGACGATTATAACGACCAAAAATCGGAGTCAACGCACGTAAAGTTGCGGTGACCAAACTCGAATGTTTGTAATAAATTTTAATAATTTGCAAACGTTGCGCACACGTGTACTTCACCATGATAAAATGGTATAATGTCTCAAACAAATTGATGTTTATAATATGGAGCTAACTTCACACATGTTCAAATAGGAGCTATTCAAAACAGGGGCGTCCCTATTGGAAAACCCTTTATAGGCTGACAATTTAAAAATATTTTTTACAATTTCATCAGCCATAGATTGCATATCTTTTCAATCTGACATTCAAATGTTATTTATGTGGTGTAAAACAAACTACTTATAACAACTACAACAGCAACTAAATAGGTATATTAAAATGCTGTACAATACTCTCGCAAAAAATCAAATATAGTTTTTGATTATACCATTAACAACCAACCTTTATCACCAATTACAACTTACAAAGACCTTGGTGTGATGTTTGACTGACTGTCAATTAACATTTAATAGTCAAGTAGACAATATTGTCAACTCATTAAAATTGTTAGGATTTATTATTAGGTCAGCCAAACTATTCTCTAATAAAGAATTTTTGCACGTACTCTATTTTGCTTTTGTCAGAAGTAAATTAGAATATTGTACTACGGTGTGGTTTCCTTACTACGCAACTTATTCCTATGCTCTAGAAAAAGTTCAAAGACGTTGTTTAAAGTATAAATGTTACCGAAAAACTGGCCACTACTCGCCTCGTAGTCGTACTAATTATGACGTCTTACTAAGCCGTTTTGATTTTGACTCTCTTCAAGATCGTCGTAGAAGCGCTGATATATCGCTGGCCACTAAGCTGGTTTGCGGAGATGTGGATTAAGCAGTTTGAACTTCCATGTACCAAGACTAGCAGCTGGAAACCAACCAACTTGTTTTAGGTCGCACATTAATTTAGGAATAAATGCACCAATGAACAGAGTAATGAATGCTGTAAATTCCGTAGCGCCTAATCAAGCATTTTATTAACCATTTTATACAATTTTTGTATATTTTTGAATTATTCATATTTTTTTGTTTATTCTTATCTCATAATTTCACTATTTAATTTTATTGTATCATAATTATTTTCTTTCCTTGTATCTATGTACCATCTGTATATTATCTCCATGTTGGAACTATTAGTTCTGTTAGAATAATAATTATTAAATAAATATATAAAGTAGCAAAATATTGAGAAAAAGCGTACACAATTTTGCTAATCTTTTTTTAATTTTCTTTTTAACTTTATTTAAAAAGTCAAAAATAATAAAAACCGGTTATTATTTAATATTTAACAAATTAAAAAAAAAAACAAAATCCGGCTAAAAAGTTTAAAAATGCAATATTTTATTTGTAAAATGTCAAAAGTAACAAAATCAAGCTTTGAACTATCAAAATATTATTAGAAAGTACCAAAATTCATTCAAAAACTGATAAAAAATATTAAAAAATTTAAAAAATCCCAAAAAAAATTTTATTAATAAAATGTCCAAAATAGCAAAATTTGGCTTAAAAACCTAAAAATATTCTTCTATTCTAGTGCAAAAACTTAAAATTAATTTCAAAAACTGCAAAATCCGGCATTCAAATATCAAAATATTGTAAAAAACAAATCTGGAATTAAATTGTTGAAAAGAACAAAATTTGATTTAGCAAATGTCAAAAATAGCAAATTCTGGTTTTAAAACATCAAAATATTGTCAAAAAGCATTAAAATTCTGCCTAAAAATGTTAAAAAATGTAAAATAAATTATAAAATCTTAAACCCAACTTGGAAATAACAAAGTATTGTCAGTAAGCACTAAAATACAGCCACAAACTGTTGAAGAGTATTACAAATTTTGGAAAAGTTTAAAAGTTTGGACATTAAATATCAAAAGTAGTATCAAAAAGCATCAAAATTAGGCTAAACTGCTAAAAATTGATTTTTTAAATGTCAAAAACCCAATCATAAACTGTTGAAAATTTAAAAAAAAGGATATTTAAAAAACCACAAAATCCGACAATTCAAAAAAATTGGCCATAAACTATTAAATTATTGCAAAATTCTATTAATAAAAAATCAAAAATATTTAATTGTCAGAAAGCACAAAAATCCGATTATAAACTGTTTAAAAGTGCAAAATTCTATTTATAAAACGTCAACAATTTTGTCAGAAACCATAAAAAAATTGTCCTAAACTGTTAAGAAGTGCAAATTTCTATCATAAAAAGTCTAAATCTGGTAATAAAACATTAAAATATTTTTAAATAAAATTAAAATCTGTACGGTTTAACAGTGCAAAAGTTTATTGTTAAAATATAAAATATCCAAATATTGTATGAAATAGCAACATTGGGTGATAAACTGTTGAAAAGTGCAAAATTTTATTTATTAAAAGTAGAATTTTAATCATTATTTAGTTTACTTTTGTTATTGGTTATATCTTGAATATATTAGAATCAGCAAGCGTAATCTTAGTTGAAAAGTCACACAAGGTGTCAATTCATCTAAAATTCTAAATCAGCCACATAGTCGATTATAATATAGATATTTTTAAGTATCACTTGACACAGATTTATATAATTTTACCACCTTCCCATTTCTCGTTGATTAAAGTAATTTGGTTATTACTAGTCTTAGTTATGCACGTTTTAATTACATATCTGCAGATAATTACTAACCAACACGTGCATCATACACGCGTTCGCTCAACGTGTATGTAACAACGTTAATAGATGCTCGACAAGAACATAAGACGGTTGCGCAATTAAAACATTATTTAATTTATTTACGCACATAAATATAATTCAAACAGTTCATCGCATAATTGAGTGATAAATGTATGACGTGCAATTAGATCACGGTTCATTTTGAAATAAATGTAATGGCATCTAATTATCTTTAAATAAGGAAAATATCATTGCCATATGTTAAGATGAGTTATGAGATTATTCATTAGGATAAAAAGTAAAGAATGTTAAATTGCTCAATATAGAAAGCTTATTTTAATTTGTTTCAATTTTAATTAAATGTTTTACCAAAAACAGGTGTCATTTCAATTTCTGTTAATCGCACACAAACTAAACTTTATATTTCGCACGTATTGGCGAATGGTAATTTAATAAGGAGTAATGCAGTTTTGAGAAGATAATCCTTGCATTCAAAGCTCTATTTGATTGGAGATTTGTTGAGTTGTTACAATTGACATTGTTTTCACTCTATATGTAAATTGGTGATCTTGTTACATACATATAATTCTACGGACGGGATACGTTTAGGGCGTGTTCGTTCCTTGGTCTTTAAGACCGATTTTGGTAGCTCTTAATGGCGGGTATCATTTACGAATTACAATGAAATTGAACAAATAAAAAAGTATTATACGTTCTGTATTTTAATGACATTAATAAAAATAATAATTGATAATAGGTAATAGGTAACAAAATTTTATTGATTGATGAAAATACAATATTTGAATATGCAAATTGGTTAAAATTTAATCTTGTGTAATATGATGTTGTCTTACGAGACATTTACTTTCCATTTTAGGGGTTGTGGTAACTTAGGATGCAAATCGGGAACATCTTTCAGACAAGGGACATCTGATAGTGCTGTGTGACATGGATACTATGTTGCTACATATTCAAAAAAATGGTGAGTAAATGTTGAGATGGAAATGATTGATCAAAGGCTTATAGGAAACTTGTTATTGTATATAAATTTGCTTTGTATTTATATTAAATTAATATAATAAATGTAATTTTAAACATTTGAATGCCAACAAATAAAATATTCTTTTGTTAAAAGGTAAATTAAAATAAGAGGATAGAACAATTATTGTTGCTATATTTATTACGCATATGCGTAATAATAAAAAATTATTACGAGTAGGTTGGGGTAATTAACCAATTAGTTTTACAATTATTGTTTAATATACTGTTAACATAAATGTAACAATAATAATATATAAAATCAAATAATTACTCAATCATTAAATTGCAGCTGACACTGTTTATTTAATTAATTAAACGTGATTGTGTATAATTAAATTTAAACAATAACTATAATTAAAACTTTGTTAATATTTTTGTTACAATTTAAAATATTTCAATTTTTTCTTGTATGAAAGATCATATACAAAGTCTGCGTATTAAATAACGAGACTGCTTATAAAAAAGAGTTTTATTTATAAATGTTTTTCTACAATAAAATGCTCCCCGTCAATGTATTCCCCTCCATTTTCCACAAACCGATTCATTGGTTCTTTTCTATTAGTCAAAGCAATGCTGAAAGTTTTCTTTTGTAAGAGCATTTAGGAGCTCCGCCGATTTTTGCTTCACCTCTTCTATCAAATTAAACGGGGTTCCTTTTAAGACAAACTTGATAATCAGAAATAAAAAAAGTCACAGGGTGGTCTCTGAAGTGCCTCTAAAGGCTAAATTATGCGTTCTTCTACAACTCCGGTTGTTTTATACAAACTTGCTTTACAGTTTGACCTCCTGGAACTCATTCAGTCATCACGATTAATTTTGGTCACTGTTTGCGGAGTTGAAACAGAGACATGTCAACTTGGACATTGGTCATCTTTGGTGCTCGCTCAGACTTCAAAAAACGGATTATACTATTAGAAAACGTAAGATAAAGAATTTTCACCATAGGCTTCTTTCAACAAGTTATAGCACTCAGCCGGCGTTTTTTTAGTATAACGAGAAATTTTACATTAAATTTTTTTGCATATTTTTGCAGATTTTGTAGGTAGTTGTTGATTTTGTACAAAAAGTTTTTGACTATTTGTTTTATTTTTTAATTACTATAGAAGCTTCTAACACTTTTAAAGTCACCATTTTATGTTTTAAAACTATTTATAAATTAACTATTTAATATATAATCCAAAACTTTTTAGTTGCAGTCTATGCTTTATTGTGTTAATAGTCTCAAACCTTAGCATTATCTATGATAAGAAATATACTATATGCATTTTTATTTACAAGTGTCTAATACTGTAGAAAGAAAATGTTGTATCTAAGCCCAAATACCTAATTTGCATCCTTCTTTTTCTAAGAAAACCAAAAACTACATATTAGATTAGTACATAATTATTTGCCGTTTTTGAAATTTGCTAATTTTTCTAAACAAATTGCTAAACTTGGCTTGTGGTTGCCTGAAAACTGATAAAAAACACATTTGAACATTTTTTAAATTTTTTAAGATGTCAAACAATTGTAGACGAATTGTGTTAAAATGGTGTTAAATTCTCAGTTTTTACAGCCGCCAGAATAGCCTGGTTATCAAAATCTAAAGATCAACTCATACTTGATCTATTATCTAAGCTGAAATTACTATCTAACTAACTCTAACAAACAAACCACTCTAGGCGTGCTATTTTGCTAATTGTGTCTTTGATTAAGCAAAATAACTTTCCACTTTAATAGTGGTTTGACGTAATGTTGCTTTCTTTGTCTCTAACTGTCTAGCTGGGGTGCGGTGTATATGCCGTAAAGGTTTTATTATCACTTATGGTTGCATCAAGCGTTATAGACAAGATATGATGACAACTGGTTCTCACTGGTGCTTCAAATTTTACTTGTAAAGCTGAATTGGTACAACAAAAATAGAAAAATTGCATACAAAAGAAAGGTCTGCTCTTATACGGTTAATAACCTAAGAAACAACATCTAAAAAGCACAAAAGCATCCTTAAAAACTAGAATCTAGAAAACAAAAGTTTTATGTCAATGTTCTTATAAAAGCTAAACACACATTTGGCCAAGCTTGCTGAACACGTAGTTGAGTTTATAAATGAGAAACTTTCATCTTTTTCAAACGGTGGGTTATTCAATATTATTAGGTAACTTTCTGCAACTTATTGAGCTACTTTAGTACCTCTACAATCCAATCAACAGTTGATTTTTATAATGTTTAATATCTAGTGCAAGTAGGATTGAACCAAAGTTATCTTCTTTAGTTCTGGGCAAGCAATAACATACGTAAAACACAAAGTTTTTGCATTCCCACACGTACTCTTTCCCACAGTCAATTTGGTATACTTTGGTTAAATTTTGCGGTAGACGTATGGTTGAATTTGTTTTATACTTATTTTCTTGCTAAAGTTCATTTGAGTAATTTTTACAGATATTTAGTTAGTTTTTTATCGCTTTAATTAAAACTTTGTATGCAGAACATTATTTTGGTTTTGTGCTCAACTTTATTGCACAAGTTGGATTTTTATAGATTGTGGCACTATTTTACCCAATAACCTTCTTCACTTTTAATTTTGTGTGCAATTTTTTGCTATGTGTCCTACTTGGTAGCATTTGTAGCATCTCTGTAGTGCTTATAGCTCTTTTATTGACGCTGTAAATTTTGTGGTCTTTTATGATGATTACATTTAGGTTTTTGTTTCTACCAAGAGTTTCTTTGATTTTGGTTTGCTGACAAATTTTGAATGTTTTTCTGGATTTTAGATTTACAAAATTTCAATTTTAGTAGTGTTTTTGCGTTGGTAATTTTAACTTGTACCCCAAAAGCTTTTGTCAGTTCTTCTATACAATCTAGGACAAAAAAAAATTTTGTTGAAAATTTGGGTATTCTGCTTATTATGCCTTTTAGATTTTTTATAGTTAGACTTGGTCTACTAGTTTACTGCTTCTTTTTATTTTAACTAAGAATTTGATTAGCTTTGAAAACGGTTTTATTAACTTTTTTAACATATTTTATTGATAATTGGCATTCTAGATTATTTGCTATAGTTGGTACCAGTTTGTCTACTTCTATAAGCCTGTTTTAGCGTTATTTTCTGCGTACCTATTGTTTTGACTATGTTGTGCTTTAATATCACCACAGCAGTTACCTCTTCTGCTTTTAAAACATATTTTTTCTTGTTCAACATTTTTATTACTCCTATTTTAAAGAGTTTTCATTGCTACCAGCACATATTCAGGTTTTATTGCTATCTTGTTGTAGTTAGACGCAGGACTGCCCAGAATCCAGAAAACTGCTCTTATGTTGTGCGGTGTGTACCAAGGTGCTACTTACAAATTGTTTAATTCTGCAAACATTTTCATGTTGTTTTGTATGTTTCAACTTTTCCTACCTTTAAATTTTTGGAACCAAAAACGTAGTAAAATTTTGTACATTTCTTTAGCTAAATTTACGTTTTGTTTCGTGGCCAAACTTATGAAAAACATAATATTTATTTAAACATAATTTTTGTTTGTTGCCTTACTATTTATTAATAATAAAACATTTTGTAACAAGTCAGTCCACTAAGACCACACCGCTATCTACGTTGGATTTTAACACGGTAATAAAGTATTTAGTAACAAGTCTATTGTTATTGGATCTGTTCTATAATTAAACAGCAAGCCGTTTTTAGGTTTTTACGGTAGTGCTGTTTGTAGAAATAAAGTAAACTTTGTTTCTAAATGCGCGGGGTGGATCTAAAATAATTGAGTCCAACGCTAACCCAAAGAAATCTTAGTTTCAATACGATAAACGACGCCGGGGGCTATCAATTAGTGTCCTTATAAAACTTGCCTGTACAATTAAGCAAGGAAAAATCTTGTTGTAAGTCTTTCAGTAGGCTCTAGTTGGGTTGGCGTTTGTGACGGATCGGAAACGATGACGGTGTTAAGCTTAATGTAGTGTCCAGATGGTAGGTCTAACAAGTGTGAAGCAGATTACTGCATCTTTGACATTTTACGTTGGGGATTCATATAGTGGACTTTGAGGGGCGTTTCTTGGCCGTTTTTGAAGCCCTTACCTTTGCAACAACAATCAATAATTCCCTCACTTTGGCGGCAAAGCCTTGGAGTGGTTTTTGTTGTTGAGATTTATTTGAGGGCAGCGGACGACCGGAGGTTGTCTATATGAACCTTAGTTGAGAATTTGTGACATTTGTCTTTTATCCAACACCAGTTTTTTTTGTTGTAACAATTAAACATTGATTTGTTCCATTTTGGAGCCAATTCATTTACCATCTATTAAACTAAAACTGTTTTTCCTAGTTTATAAGTGATGGCGTTTTTTTTTTGCTGAGCACATCTTTTACTTGGATAGGTATTTTGTCGGTGTCAGATTCTTTAGCGCTTTTTTAATTTTTTTGATTTGTTTTCCGCTTTGCGCTTCTTTTAGGATTGTCCCATGTGCCTGGCCAGTAAGATTAGCAAGACCTCGCTGGGTGTAAAGTTAGTAATTTTGTTAATGCGTTGCTGCATCTGAAACAAAGCAAGACAAATTAATTTATCGCAGTCATTTCTAAGGTTTTCTGCAATAAAGATTCTTAATTTTGTTTTCAATTTTTTTTTTAATGTTCAGTAGACGCTACGTACCATCCAACACATTAGAGTTGGATGGTACGTAGCGTTTGTTTAGTAGAAACAGTTTAAGTTAATATTTTCTGGTAAATTGTGACACGTTGTTGGTTTAAATAACTCATAGGTACCCGTAGCGGAGAAAAATCTTGTGCTTCAGAAGTTTTCATGTTTTCTTGCAGGTAAAGATACTGAAAATATTTTAGTCAACCGAGTGTACACGTCCAACACCGTTAGTGGTAAGCGGTTTTTTTCTCAGGTGATATTGTACAGTCTTACTTTACTTAGTTAACCGCTATCTTCTCTCAAGGTTTGTCCGTTGGTTGAAACTGGTTTTTTTTTTAGTTTTTGTTTTTCTTTTACTGTAGCGCAGTTACAACATCTTCTGATAAACTTCTTAACGTCTTTGGTAAGGTTTGAATTATTTGAATGATTTTGTCTTGTTCGGAATATTCGGCAGTCTATTCCTCGTATTGGTGTTGGATGACAATTTAGTGTATCTCTGGAGGAACGACCAGTGTGTTGCTTGTGCTAAAACAAAACAAGAGAAATTAATTCATCACAGTCTTTTTTAAGGTTTTCTGCAATGAGGATTTTTAGATTTTTCTTTAGATTTCCGTGTTGATGTTCTACTGGGTTGAGTAGTACTTAGCGGTGGTACAGTAGAAAAAGTTTAAGTTAAGATCTAGTTGGTGAACTGTGGCCAGTTGTTAAACTAAATAACTCGTAGATACCCGTAGCGTGTAAGATCTTGTGCTCCAGAAATTGACATGCCTTCTTGCAGGTAAAGCTTGATACTGGGAATACCTCGATCGAGTGTACATATCCATTACCGTCAGTGTTAAGCGGTTTCTTTTTCAGGTGACATTGTAAGGTCCTACGTATTCAATCGTTATCTTCTCCAAGGATTTGTCCGTTGGTTGGAGCAGGTTTTTTCCCTTTTACTGTAGCGCAGGTAAGACATCTCCTGATAAACTTTTTAACGTTTTTTGAAATGTTTGGCCAATGCTACGTCTTTGGAATTATTTGAATGATTTTATCTTGTCTGGAATATGCGGCAGTCTATTCCTCGTACTGGTGTCAGATTACAATTTACTGCATATTTAGAAAAACCACCAACTAGTATTTTTCTCACAAGTTCTGACTAGAACTCTGTTTTTGTTAAATTGGTATCTGCTGTTTAGCTTGGCTGGGTATTTGTTTCAGTGTTGAATCTCATCAAAACGGTGGCGGATTTTTTTTAAGAATACGTGCAGTCTATTTGAGCACGTCGAGTATTTATATTTCTACAAATGGTGACTATTTCCGGTCCATTATAATTGGGCTAACGCTATTTGGTCCACGTCAACGTTCCACGGGTTTTCCGTTTGGTTGTCGGGCAAGTGGGTGATATCTCCGGGGACAAGTTTTACCTGAAAATTAAATTCTGTTAGACTATTTTACTTAAAGTCCTGGCACTCTAATTTGTTATTGTAGTAACGTTGTTGCTGTTTATTGAGGCAGCAGTTGGCGTAGGAAAACACCATTCTAGCTTCTTTGTCTTTTTGTTTTTTAGCCCAAGTAGCTGGCCTTTGTTGCAACACAAATTTTAAGCTTGGTCTTGGTTGGTGTAAGTGTAGTGGTCAATCAAAAGCCGCATTCACTTTCTCGAAAGATAGGTTAAAAAATCATTTTTATAAACAGTCCAGGCAAGCTTATGCCTTAACATTACGTATTTGCCTAGGTTGAGAACTATGGTTGTGGTTTTGATTGTTAATAGTGATAGACATGCGGTTTTGAGTATAGTGTACCTAATGATATATCGACTTTATTACTTTGACTTATTGGATCAGTTCAATAGTAGTCTCCTTGGGAGTCCATTAAATGAGTACTTAACAATCTTTCATTTTTTATACCTGTACAAAACGAGATATTAAAATGTTACCTAAATGCTATAAAAGCAGCAATTGTATTAAAATTATTCTTACATTTTCTGTAAACGGCTGTTTTGTTTTTAATTGAAAAAAATGTTTTATTCCTTTAGTACAGGTATAAAAGATGAGAGATTGTTGAGTACTCATTTAATGGAACCCTCAGGAGGCTGGTAATGAGCTAATCTGATAAGTCCAAGTAGTTAAGCCGGTATTTTTTTGGGCACTTTATACCTATAGGTAAGCGTCAAAGTTTGGTTTTGTTTCTAGTTTGGTTGGTGGTGTTTGGATTTAGACCAACCTGTTGCTCGTTTTTCAATTGTTTGGAGCTGTGGTTTTGCAAATCATGTTTGACATCTCTACTTATTTTTTAAACGGAGTCCAAGAAGCGTAGTTAAGGTATTTGTCATTGTTACCTAGTCCAGCCATATAGGTAATAGCGTAGGGAACTGACCAGCTTGATTCTAGACTTCTCTAGTAAAGTTGGAGTTGGCGTCAACACTGCTGATTGCTTCAAAACTTTTAAGATAGGCATAGTGGTAAGCAATGAATATAATGTCTTTTTTTGTCCAGTTGTTGTAGAAACTCTTAGAGGTCTTCGTAGGTTTTCAATAATGGGTAAATCTTTTACCAACAGAGTTACACACCTGCCGTAGTTACTACTACTATGCTGTCTAGAGGTGGCGGATAGAGAAGCCTTTTTCGGCAACAAGAGATGGAGTAAAATAAAATAACAAAAAGTCCAAACTTATTACAAAAAAAGTGTCTACCTAACCCGTTATTCTTTATCTCTATATTTCTACGTTTTAAAAATCCCCTTTTTCAAACATTTTTTTGTAAGAAGTAACAAAACAATAAAATACAAAAAAACTAATTCTAGTAAAGATTGTTGCAAAATTAAAGAATTGAGTAAGTATAATCTCAAACATCTCAAACTTACTATATACAACTTTAAACTCTTAAGTTCTGTAAATACAAAAGTAGTTAGAAGTCTTTTTGTAATAGAAGACAAAAAATACTCAAAGTAAGAAAGTAAAAATTACTGATTACTGAATAAGGTATAAGTAAAAAAAAGAACAAAGCATTTTGTTAAATTCAAGCAAATTTTAAAGTCAATAAGAATGAATAAAAATATCAGACGCAAAAGAGAGAAAGAAGTGTTTCTACAAGCAATATTACATACTTAAGCACGTGGATGAGACAGGCCAGTACTTCTAACAACAAACAACCTTAAGCAAAAAAATAAGGAAAATGAGATTAAACCCAGCTATATAAAGGATGATAGTGAAAATTTCTATAAGCACTGCAGTAAAATAATGAGAAAAAAAAACATTTGTTCAGATTGCCACTGAAAAAAATATATGTATCGTGATAATTTTACATAAAGTAACAGAAGTAAATAAGGTAAGAAAAGTATTATGTACTGCATTAGAGGAAATGTCAAACTTGAAGTTAGGGTATCTGATATTGTACTAAAAAAAATAAGTACAAACACAACAACAATTAACAGGTTATTAGAAATGGAAAAAATCAAAATAAAATAGTAAATGAGAGAGTTAAAGAATTTGTTTTTCTAGTAAGATGCTGTAATTGTTTTAAGTTTGATCACGAAGCAAAAATTTGTAGAGCAAAAATCAGAAAAAAAAGATGTTACAACATTATACTGTACAAAACTTATAAAAACAAGGCTAAATGTTATAGTTGTAAGACTTATAAACACAGAGCAGATAAAAAAAGTTTTCCAGCATATAAGAAATTGCTATAAGATTTAATAGAAACAAATGAAGTTACTTTAAACTAATCTGGTTAGAAATGCAGCTATAGAATTATTCTATAGGAATATAATAAAAAGGAAAAAAATACAAAATCCACAGAAAATGCGGAAAAAATTTAAATGGATTATGTTAAGCATTGACGGCTCATCACAAATAAGCGTAAGCTAGAAAACGACTTAAGGAGTATCACACAAAGATACATAAAAGTGTAAATCAGCTAAAAAACATTTAACAAATATACAAAAATAGATAGAATAATAAATTTTTGTGTGTGCTAAAAAGATGTCCAGGCGTAGTTGTAGGTGAGTGGTGTGGCACAAGTCACGTGGGAATGGCGTTGTACTAAGCACACGTAGTTTCCCAGACCGGTGAGCACTGCGGTAACCCGGTAGTCTAAGTAAAGTTTGTCGGCGTTGAGTACGTCAAGTGGCTTCTTGGTTCAATATTAGTAGGTGTAGTTCTGTAGTAAGTTATTACCAAAGACACAATCTTTTGATGTTTTGATGTCAATAGGTTTACCCAGAGATTTGGGTATGCCGAGTTTTTTATTAAACCCATATTGACTGTATCTGGTACTGGAGCTTTGATCTAGTTCCTTTTGACCTTTACGGTTTGGGTTCAGTTAGTGCTAGTAGTAGGTGATTGGGATGCGGATTTGTACCCAGTAAACACAGTTACGTTTAAGATACGTTTATTTTTGGTATTACACCTAAGTGTAATATTTGTTTATTTGTTAAGTATATTATTCGGAAAAATGTCCGGCGACTAAACGGATATATCTTGTATATTTAGTGTGTAATATACGTATAGGTTATATGTATTTTAAACGTGTAATTTACACGTATTATCAACGTAAAAAATGCGTTAAAATATAATTGCATATTTTTTCAATTGAAATACACGTGTATTATAGGTTAAACTTTATCCGGCGAGTAGACATGTGTATGTTTGGATGCCTATACGAGATAACGGACTCATATTGGGAAGAATTGGGTCGCCCATCCAAGCCGTGACCGGAGCGGACGTTGCTTAACTTTTGTTAACGCTGGTATTTGTACATGCCCTCTCTGCCGTACTGCCTACTTTCTCGGATATATAATAATATAAAATATGTATATCATTTTAACATAAAATACAAAGTATTACATCTAAATAAATAAAACATTATAATATTTAACATAGATATTAAAGAACATTACAATTAAATTAAAGATTAATTTTGATTTTTCAACTAGTCTTTTGGTGACATCTGAAAAATATACTGTGTGTATTTTTACAACCTCATATGACACACATATGGTAATCTTTATTTTAAATAACTTGACTAGTTTGCTATTTGTATTTATAATACTATATATAACAATAGCAATTAATAATATTAAATTTAAATTTAAAAAAAATAAATAAATCGATGAATTGATATTAATGTTACTGTAATGGCTATAAAAACAAGTTTTATGAACCAAAAATGTCATTGCATATTTTCAGACTTAGCACAAATTAGGTATTTCATATTAGTACTCCTAAACCTGCGCTTCCAGTTCAATTAAACAACACTTCAGCACTGTTGTGTAACAACAAACAACTTAAAACTGTATCGGATATTGCAACTAATAGCAAGTGCACATTATGGTTGATAAAAAATTAAAAGAAAAGATGAATCATGCATCTCAACATACACTTTGCAAACTATATTCACGCGCACGGGTAGCCTCAGACGTACGAATATCCAAGACAACATTGATCGGCAAACTAAACCCAGAAATAATAAACGTTAAATATACGTAGATATATTATGCAGGTTATTTATAGATATATTCTAATGGATAATATACGTATATTAATCAACGGTAGAAAAAAAGATAAATATTAACGTATAATATACAGATATACATATCTTACGTGTACAAGAAATGTATATTATACGAATACACATATACCATATACGCTTTTTACACCATATATACGTGTAATAAACTTATATTATCTAAACTTGTGTTTACTGGGTAAAAGCTCAGCTATGCTTGAAGGCGGTCTACCATTGTTTGTTGGTTTCAAAAATTCTGAAATCGACCTGGTTGTGGCATTTAATCTGGTTGATTGAGATCTATCTGTTTTAATTTAATTTTTCAGTCAGGCCTCAGAGTCATAACACGCTATGCAACCATCCACTTAATGTGGTGATTTGGCCGCTGAAAGCATTTCTACCGTAAATATTTTGGTTATAGAGTATTCTGGAATTATTTTCTTCTGATCTTATTCAAACTCCATATTGATAAAAATCACGTCTTTTATGTGAGTAGGACTTAAATCATTATGGATTTAGTTGTTTCTGTTTGAGCTAAATCAATGGCTATATATATATATATATTACAAATAAATTTTGTTTTAAATGAGACATGACGCCTAGTAATCGTTTAATTTAATTATCATGCTCGGTTTTTTATCTCTACTAAATGCAGCAAATCTGACTTATTGCTTCAAACACATCAAAACAATTTCATTGTAAGTTTATATTTTTAGTTTAAAAATAAAATAATAAATCTATATGATTTAAATGATAAAAATTGTATTTAAAGCAATTGTATGATTTCATTAATTTTAATGAATTGTTAAACTCTCTTATAATTAATTCTGCTTTTATGTTATCGGATGTTTTGTCGTGATAGTTAATGCAACCAATGTTAGGTCATGACCTGTGTAGCAGGTAATTTTACCTGTTTCATTGAACCTTTTGAAACAAAATCAACTAATTGATGGGACTGTCTGGCTTTTAAAGTTCCATTGTATATTTTTAAATAATGAGATTTTAGCGTAGCTTTTTTTAATTCATTAAATATTTATGGCAATTAAGTTTTATTGTAGTTAAAAAATTATATTTTTGAGTTTTAAATTAACTAACTTTTGATGATTCCTGTAAAATATTAATAGTTTTAACTTACCATATATATTTCATAGTAATAGCTTTTCATACAGTTATATTTCACATATTGTATATGAAATATCTATAGTAAATATTGTTGTACTAAAGCTATTTATAGCGTATAATACAAAATTCATAAAATCAATATCATATAATAAATTCATAAGGCAATATATCACAAACAATATGAAGTTCAAATGTGTTTAAACTCAAATTTAATACAGTTTATTATTCTTCTTATTTTTTATTAATTAACCTTTAAAGATAGATTTTATTTGCTAAAAAAGTTTCAAATAATATAGAAGCGGTAGCAAATTGTAACTTTTAATAAGCTTTAAATAATTTGATGTTGTTTATTGCAATTTTTTTTTTACAAATATTTCCTTAGAGATTATTTTTTTTAATGGTTTTTTGCTCAACGCTTGTTAAACGCCCTCGTCTGTGCCTCATAATTATCACCTCGTATTTAATAAAGTTAACGAGAGCGCCTCGGCAGTGCAAACATTACAACGGCCACTCGATGTAAACCTATATCTCCCCTAAATATAAAATTAAAACAACAAGCACTGTATTAAAAAGAATGTCTGATTAAATAATTAGCTTTAATAATCTCTCACCTTTGATGTTAAATAAGAACATTTTGTTTGTCTTGCAAGTGCACTTAAAAAAAGTGTCTTTTTATGTCTGGGATTTAAATATACAACAGCAATTGACAGTTCTTTTAAATAACATTTTAATATTACAATGAAATTTAAAACCATGAACTGAAAATAACTGAAGGGAAAGTGACACGTTAACTTTGAAAAGGGCATACTATTACATTCTATTTTTAGTGAAAATTAGTTAAACCTGCCATTTTAATCAAGATTCGATAAGCTTTGTTAAAACACTATTTATTATTTAATATACCTATACCCGAGGGGCGAATAACTTGCGTAATCAGTAGAGATTGGCTTTTTAGGTACACAAAAACTCATTTTAGGAAGTTAATTTGATTATATTTTTATGCAACATTTTGAGCTAACTGTGCACAACTGTGAAATAATCATCAATCAATTTGAATGATGTTTATTTTAGCGTTGAAAGATAAATGATCTAAATTATAGTGTTAATGGTCTTAATAATTAGCATTGTTTATAATAATGTATAGTGAAGGAAAGTTTGTTGAGATTATTTATATTTATATATTTATATTTATTGAAGTACATTAAAATTGAAGTTATTGAAATGCTTTACAAGTGTAAGAGGTTATTTACAAATAGATCAAAAAAATCTTGAAGTGTACAACAAAATATATATGTATTGATAGCTCAAACAGAAGCAACCAAATCCATAATGATTTAAGTCCTACTCACATAAAAGACGTGGTTTCCATCAATATGGAGTTTGAATAAGATAAGAAAAAAATAATTTCAGATTATTCTATAACAGATTTTTACCGCAATTTATTAAACTAGAATATGTACGGTAGAATAGCTTCCAAGGGAGAAATCACCACATTAAGTGGATGGCCGCATAGCGTGTTATGACTCTGAGGCCTGACTGAAAAATAAAATTAAAACAGATAGAACTCAATCAACCAGTTTGAATGCCACAACCAAGTTGATTCCAGAATTTTTGAAACTAACAAACAATGGTAGGCCGTCTTCAAGTATACTTGGGCTTTTACAAACGCCGCACCACAATCACGTACTACTAGCACCAACTGAACCCAAAGGTCAAAAAGAACTTGATCAAAACTCCAGTACTAGACAACGTTGAAAGGGGTTTAATGAAAAACACGGCTTACCCAAATCCATGGGTAAACCTATTGCCACCAAAACAACAAGAGATTGTGTCTTTGGTAATAACTTACTACAGAACTACACTTTCTAGTGTTGAACCAAGAAGCCACTTGACATACTCAACTCCGACAAACTTTTCATGGGCTACCCCAGTGCTCACTGGCCTGGAAAACTACGTGTGTTTAGTACAACGCCATTCACACGTGACTTGTGCCACACTACTGGCCTACCACTACGCCTGGACATCTTTTCAGCATACACTAGAATTTATTACTATTTTATCTTTTTTGTATATTTGTTTAATGTTTTTTTTAGCTGATTTACACTTTCTTGTATGATACTTCCATGTGGTCGTTTGTGGATTTTGTATTTCTTTCTTTTTTATTACATTCCCATAGAATAAGTCCATAGCTGCATTTCTCCTTAGATTAGTTTAAAGTAACTTCATTTGTTTCTTTCTAATCTTATTGCATTTTTTTATATGCTGGACAACTCTTTTTATCTGCTTTGTGTTTATAAGTCTTACAACTATGACATTTAGCCTTGTTTTTATAAGTTTTGTACACTATGATGTTAAAACAATTGTAGCATCTTACTAGAAAAACAATTTTTTTAATTCTCTCATTTGTCTACTTTATTTTTATTTTCTCTATTTCTAATAACTTGTTAATTGTTGTTGTGTTTGTACTTATTTTTTTTATTCAGATATTCTAACTTTGTGGTTGACTTTTTCTCTAGTGCAGTACATAATGCTTCTCTTACTTTGTTTATTTCTGATACTTTATATAAATCTATCAGGATACATATATTTTTTCAGTGGCAATCTAAACAAATGTTTTTTCATTATTTTACTGCAGTGTTTATAGAAATTTCCACTATCATCTATTATATAGCTGGGTCTATTCTAATTCTCATCATTTTCTTCCTTAGGTTGTTGGAAGTACTGGCCTTTTTCATCCACGTGCTTAAGTATGTGATATTGCTTCTAGAACCACTTCTTTTTCTCTTTGGCTTCTGATATTTTAATTCATTATTATTGAATTTAAAATTTGCTTGAATTTAACAATGTGTTTTTCTCTTTTCTTTACTTATACCTTATTCAGTAATCAGTAATTTTTACTTTCTTACATTGAATATTTTTTGTGCTCTATTACAGAAAGACTTCTAACTACTTTTGTATTTACAGAACTTAAAAGTTAAACTTGTACATAGTAAGTTTGAGATGTTTGAGATTGTTCTTACTCAATTCTTCACTTTCGCAACAATCATTACTAGAATTAGCTTCTTTGTATTTGATTGTTTCATTACTTCCTGCAAGAAAAAGTTTGAAAAAAGGGATTTTTAAAGAAATAAGGAAAATATATATAGATAGATAGATAATAGAAAAACTTTTTTTTTGTAATAAGTTTTGACTTTTAGTGCAATTTTGTAGGTCTGCGTGAGTTATTTTATTTTACTTCATCTCTTGTTGCCGGACATGGCTTTCCTATCCGCCACCTACAGACAGCATGGTAGTGGTAACTACGACAGGTGTGTCACTTTGTTTGTAAAGATTTACCCACTATTGGAAACCTACGAAGACCTCTAAGAGTTTCAACAACAACTGGACGACAATTTTCAAAAACATTATATTTTATTGTTGGCTTACCACTATGCCTACCTTAAAAGTTTTGAAACAAACAGCAGTTTGCCGCCAGCTCCAACTTTACTATGAGAAGTCTAGAATCAAGCAGGTCAGTTCTTTACGCAATTACCTATATGGCCGGAAGTCTGAATAACGCGCACTGCGTGGGAGTCAAGCCGTGTTTACGCCAACAAACCGCATTGTATGACCGCATCTACCCAAACTACAACTAGGTAACAATGACAAATACATTAACTACGCGTCTTGAACTCCGTTTAAAAAATAAGTAGAGATAGCAAACATGATTTGCAAAACCACAGTTCCAAACAATTGAAAAACAAGCAACGGGTTAGTCTAAATCCAAATACCACCAACCGACCTAGAAACAAAACCGAACTTACGGAGGGGTATAGTGTGCTAAAAAAATACCGGCTTATTACTTTGACTTATTGGATTAGCTTATTAGTAGCTTCCTTGGGGTTTCATTAAGTGAGTACTCAACATTCTTCCATCTTTTATACCTGTACTAAGGGGGTAACACAATTTTTTCAAATAAAAACAAAACAGCCGTTCACAGAAAATGTAAGAATAATTTTAATACAATCGCTGCTTTTATTGCATTAAGGTAACATTTTAATAGCCCGTTCCGTACAGGTATTAAAAATGGGAGATTGTTAAGTACTCAATTAATAGACTCCCAAGAAGACTTCTAATGAACTGATCCAATAAGTCAAAGTAATAAAGCCAAAATATCATTAAGTACACTATACTCAAAACCGCATGTCAGTCACTATTAACAATCTAAACCACAACCATAGTTCCCAACCTAGCAAATACGTAATGTTAGGGCATAAGCTAGCTTGGACTGCTTTTAAAAATGATTTTACTTTAACCGTCTCTAGAGCTCTACCGCATATTAGAAGCAAAAAAACTGTTTCTTGGATGATACTAAATTGGAACAACTACCCAATTAGCAAAAATTAAAAAAGAAAATACTCATAACTCAACCCAGGACGCACAAAATATACTTGTTTAAAATTACCTTAAACTAAGCAGCACGTTACGCATACAACGCGCACAAGTAAGCTCTCATATATTATTAGAATAAAGAGTTGTTAGCTTCAGAAGTTATTGAGCTAAACTAAAACTTTTTGTTATAATAAAAAAAACACAAATAACGCAGGTAACAAAAGACCGGTTTTTGCCAAATCTCTATGCACAAACCCTTTAAACACTTGACAACTTTTGACGTCTCTAGAGGGGGCACCTATCAGTTCAAGGTGATGTTGTTTGGTATTAGAAACTTTTCCGTCACCTTTCAAAAAATTATGTTGTAAGTTTTGGCAAGGTTGTTAGTCAAATGCGTTTTAAT
This sequence comes from Tachinus rufipes, assembly GCA_963932245.1. NCBI lineage: Eukaryota > Metazoa > Arthropoda > Insecta > Coleoptera > Staphylinidae > Tachinus > Tachinus rufipes. The sequence continues at coordinate 63,251,438 of OZ010749.1, forward strand.
ATATTTAAACATCATGACTTATTTAAGCAACGAGTAAAAGTCCCAGAACAACTACATGGACTTTGTTGTAACCTAGCCAAGTGCAAATATAGCAACAAAAAAAAAACGGAATTTATGGGCTAACGTGTAAGGGCGGATGAAAACAAACCCTTGAAAAAATCTATGCACTTGGTTAAAAAAATATGTGCCTGGCTTTGCTTAAAAAACAGGTCACCACAAAACTTTTTTTGGACAGCCGAGAAAAAACTGCTTTTGATAAGCTCAAGAAAACTATAAATTAATCTCTCAAACTAGGCCTTGCCTACACTATGTGCTTTAAACCAGTCTTTGCAACATAAACTTAGACGTAGTCTTATACCAAGAGAAAGAACTCATCCAAGACATTATCTTGTATTATAGCGCAACAAAAAGTTGACGAGACGACTTACCGTCTATCACTCCAACAAACTGGAGAGCATGGCTGTTATCTGAACTATATAAAGACACCGACCGTACTCAAAGAACAAAGTCTTCAAGCTACAAACTCAAAACAAAGCTATGGTGCAGCTGAACACCTCTACCAACTCTAAACCAAAATTTGCCAGGCGTTTGTTTTTATTTTTTAGATAAATTTATCTATATTGTAAAACATACTCTTGGCTTTTTCCCGGATACTTTGTTTTGACACCTGTTAAACAAACTTGTAACAGAGCTTAGCTTCAGTACTAACTACTAAGCCCAAGTTATCATTAAGGATGCAAACAAATTACCATACGTAGACAAATAGAGATAATCATCTAAATGCAGCTTTAACAAACAATTCTTTAATTATTAACGGTGATACTTATACTGTACATGATTTAAATTCTTCCACCGTTAGCGACCAGGAATTAATTACAAACAACCAAACTTTATCTCCGTCTAAGTCTGAAGATATATCAACGCAGCAGTTAGATAAAAAACAGGAAAAAGTTTACCCACAGATAGTACCGGAATCTAATATAAATCTTTCTAATCAAACTCAAATTCAAACTCAAATTCAAACTCAAATTCAAACTCAAATTCAAACTCAAATTCAAACTCAAATTCAAACTCAAATTCAAACTCAAATTCAAACTCAAATTCAAACTCAAATTCAAACTCAAATTCAAACTCAAATTCAAACTCAAATTCAAACTCAAATTCAAACTCAAATTCAAACTCAAATTCAAACTCAAATTCAAACTCAAATTCAAACTCAAATTCAAACTCAAATTCAAACTCAAATTCAAACTCAAATTCAAACTCTTAAAATTATATCCAATTTACAAAAAACTAGCACTCCAAAAATCATTTATGAGACAAGTAAAAACTTTGGGTCTATTCAAAAATGGGACAAAGCATGGAAAGATAGTGGAAACGGAGAATGGACCAGGAAAATCATCAAGGAAAAGTGAGTAACCTGCAAACACAGGAAAAAAGGACTATTTTTTTACGCGGTTTCTTTCTGGTCATGTGAGTTTTGGATCATACACCAAACAAATTGGCAAAACTAAAACCGACAAGTGCGCGTACGTTAAATCAAGTGGGGAACATTATGCGTTGTCTTAAAAAAAAAGTTAGGTTATGTTAGGTTCGACTTACACATTATGTTGCGTTAGGGAAGACCTGGTAACATTTACCCAATACAGGAAAGTTACTAAAAAGTAACTAAGTCTACTACTAAAACTATAAAGACACGGAAAGACTCAAATTTTCTGTGCGTCTTATAAAACAAATAGCTTCATATCTAAAACGCAGAGCTCTAGTTAGTTAGTTAAACTCTTAAACAATGTTTCTACCCCAATGCAGAAAAACCTTAAAATTATATTTTTTAAGCTATACGCAGCCGACAAGTCTTTGGACTGAAAAAAAAATGTTTGTACGACGCAATCTTTATGTCCGTTTTTTTAATTCTTCTGAAAAAATGTGAAAAATTAGTAAAATTACAGAAAATGCAATGTAAATCTCTTAAAAATAACCCATTTTTTAGCAATTATGGGTTATTTTTTACCCTAGGACAAGCAAATCCAGTTTTTTAATTTTTAGGATCAAAAGTACTATGTTTCAGAAAAATCATATTTAAATTTTAAGTCTCCAGGTGAACATATTAAAGATATCAAATTTTCAATAAAATGGTATTTTTTCTATTTTTCGCAAACATTTTTGGAAAACCAAAGACGGGATCGTGTTCTACAAAAAATCTCCTATAAGATACTTCTTTTTGAATATGATTTTTGACTATTTTTTGCTTATTTATAGCACAAAAACTTACAGGAGACAAAATATTTCTAATAAATTAATTAAACATGTGTAAAAAAATTAAGCAAAATTGAAGATGTCGATGTGGAGACGTACGTTCGAAATATCGTAGAATTATCCTAGAATAAGTGTGTAAAAAAATTTTGTTTGTCCCGTAATTTCTTTTTTCCCTAGCTAGGTGAACTTCTTTTGTAAAAAATGTGGTCCTTAACAAACAAAACCACTATGTAGTTTGATGATCTCATATTTATCTGATAAAAAATCTGGATAACAGATTAGTTAAACACAAAGAACAAACAAACAAATTTTTATAAATGAACTTGTCGATATAAAGTGTGCTACATATATAAATAAAAAGCGTAAACACTTTAATTTGTTGTCCAGATTAAAGGTTTTGTATCTACTTTACTATTTACATTATTTAAAGTAGTCTTGTTAACATTACATTGATTTATTAAAAAATACATTTAGTTAATTTTTATTATTCATTAAAATTCTTGATTAATATTATTATATTTAAAAGAAGTTAGGAAGTCATATGTTTTGAGAAACCAATATATGTCCACATGTTAATATTTTTATTATTTTACTCCAAAAATGTGTACAAAATATTTAGAAACAAATGTAACAAATCATAAATTAATAATAAACTGACATTGAAAAAACTAAACAAATATTTAAATATTCAACATTTACTTCATATTCCTGATTTATAATTTAACGTGCACATTGGCGTTGGTAAACAACATGTAAATAATAAATCTATTCAGAGTATAATAATGCACTCAACTTCATAAAGTATATGTACCGTACATTTGCATGTATGCGAAATAAAATGTTGAACTAGTAGGAAATATACTTTCCTCTAACGTTGAGAAATATAGAACATGTTTGAAATAAACAGTCAGCGGGAATAAGTGGGATAGTTGCATTAGTAAAAGCGCTTTAACTTTCTTTGTGTGGTTGAAAATATTACAGAAAATATAAAACTAGAGAGCCAAGCATTTTTAAATTCCTTCAGTAGTGATTTTATAGCCAACTGCATGAATAGATAATTTTTAAAGAATTTATTCTTTTCATGTGCGAAAATTATAAAAGGATAATAAATGATTATTTTCACAGGGCTAATTCTAAATGTTTCATCAATCACTGTGTTAATATTTATCAAACTGCATTCTACTTTTATTATGGAAGCATATTTTAACGTAACTGAACTAAATATTCCAATAGCAACAAAGCGCAACGACCGTTAGTGAAAGGAAATGGTTTAAAAGCCCATCAATTGATCTGTGATTCTAATTTGTTATGTAAAGCTTTGTCTATTCGGATTTCAATCAGGGATTTATACATAAATGTAGTTAGTAGTACAAACATTGACTGAAAAGCATTTAAATGCCAAGTATATTACACAATAATAAAATTGTTAGTGGTTTTATAAATATTATTCATTCATGTTTTAACACAATAGAAATATATTATAAGAAAATACTCAGAAAATCAAAAATTCACAAAAATAAATTATTTTTAAAATTCAATTTTTTTTAAACAAAAGTGATCATTTAGATTAAGTAATACAATCTAAATTGTCATACAATATTGATACAAACATATGTTGTTTCAATCTTATTCCAAATAAGTAATACTATCTAAACTTTTAACTACTTCTTAATTTGGTTAAATAATTACACACGTCTTGTGTGTAAAATGGAAATGAAAATAGAAACAAAATTAGTAAAATATACTGTAGACGAGATGTTAAATAAATATTTAATTTATACTTCAAGTAGTTTGTAGACAAAGATAAATTAAACTTTTGACAAGATAATATTCGTTGAAATATAAAATAAATAACATATTTCGTCTTCTTCATTCAATATAAGTTTATACTTTTGCGAATGAATACTCAGAAAACCTGTTACATTAAAAAACAAAATTATTGTTTTTTAAATAACAAATTAATCATTAGTTTGAATAGTTATACTAAAACTTCTTTTGCTAATTGTACAAAAGAAATATTACTAAATAAACATTACATTAATTTTATAAGGAGTGCTGTGATAATGTGTGTAGACTAGTTTTCAATATAGTATACTACGATTGTGATTTTATTTTTGTGTAGTACAGTAATTGAGTTTGTAAGTATTTAACCTGTACGTAATTTTACCACAAATAGATGCTTTTCTTTCACTGTTCTGGACGGTTCCGAACAATTCTGTGCTTGACGCCCCATGTACCTTTCACAGAGAGCACGACGCCCCAACTTGTTCAGAGTTTCTTTCACCTCTCCCCTCATGCACCACCAACCACGAAGGTGCATCAGAACGGTTCTGTGCGTTAAGCCCCGGGAGCGTGTTGCTCTTGAAAGGAAAGCAGTAAATAAAGGCATGAACGCTACCTGCTTTGTGTTATGTTTAGCAGTGGCGTAACAGCTGTTTTTTATTCTGTTATTATTTATTTGTTGTTTTGAAATTAATTAATTTAGAAATAAGATAGTAAAGCTATTGATAGTTAGGTTATAATTATTTTTTATTGCTAAAGTTTAGGTAAAATAAAAAACTAATTATAAGCTAATTAACAATTTTTTTGCTATTCCATTTCCAAATTAAATAATTTTAATACAATTTTTTGTACGTACATATACAATACAATATTTGTCATTTAACATATTTTATAATTTTTTTATATTTAGTTTTGTAATCAGTTCTGTCGTCTACCATTTATTGTTTGTTTTAGTAAGACAATCCCACCAGTGTAAAGAGTGTCCTTGTTTTTATTATTTAATCTATAATGTGTTTTATTTTGATTTTTTATTTCTCAATTTTGGGCAATTTTACTTTTTGTTTGATAGTTTTTGCTTGCTGCATAAATTTAGACTTGATCTATCGGCACTAAAATTTGAGAATATTATTATTTTTGGCATTCAAACATAAATCCGCACGGCGCTTATCAAAATTTGACGAAAAAAGTTTTAAAACGCATTTTTTGCCTGAAAATTTTGTAGACATTTCTTTTTAGATGGACTTTTCTACGGCCGATAAGTACAGCACTAACTATTTTCCATGTAAAATTGTTTCAAAAATTCAAGTTTTTAATAATATTTAGTGTTTCTCTGAGCGCGTCAAAACGTGTATTTGTAAGAGTTTATGTTGAAGCCTACTTTGCAGATTTTTTTGAGCTTTAGACCCTTATAACCCAAATACACAAAATTTATGTCAAAATATACTTTGGCGGTTACATTTTTTTTTATTGTTCCTTTTTACACAGCCCACTGAGAGTTTTATAGCTTTTGAGGCTTAGACTTAAAATGGCGCCAGATTTGGTTTCTACAAAAATATTTGTATTTTACAAGTAAATTTTCACTTTAAGTTAAATTTGCGATTTTTAAACAAAAAAATTAAAGTAAAGTTAAAAAACGACAAAAAAACTAAAAAAAAACATTATTTTTTTCAAAAATTTTATACACTCAAGAACCGATCAAAAGACTACTAATAATTTATAGAAACTGAAAAAAATACTAAAGCAAATTTCTCAATGCACCCCTCTGCTCAGTTCGTTTGAAATGGAATTGCCCATAAAGAGTACATCAATAATCTAAAATGAAAATTATATACTAGCTCAAAAAGGTTTTGGTTTTTAACATTATGCATAATGGCAAGGTGACAACATCCACAGGAGAAAAAATGTTTTAAAGATGTTACAAGTTTGCTTTAAGTTAATCTTTGGGTGAAAACAAAATCGTTGTTATTGTACGTAGAATAAAAAATTTGATTGATTTAAGCGTTGAAAAAAATTAGGGATTAGAATTGAGTCTTTGAGTAACAACCGTAAAGACAATACCTCCGGGAGCAACCTACTTCACCATTCAAAGAAAACGAGTCCACAGTTCAAATAAATGCAAGCAGCCAGCAAATGCCCCAAACTTGACCTAAGCGATGGTTAAATCCTGGGGTTACAATACGCTCAGACCCAAAAGTTAGAAGACCAGCTGAAAAAGGTAAACACCAAAATTAACTTATAAAGTTGATCGTGCAAAAAGGATGGACTGCGTTATTAATAGACTCAAGTTTAAAGAGATTTTTATTGCTCTGCATAAGAACATTATGCAAGAGATAAAGAAAAGTAATGCTACCTGCAATGCAGCCACGTTTTTACTTATTGCTAGGCACACCATCCAGCCACTTACGTCACCGGAAGCTTTTGTTCTAGGCCATACCTTCTCCAAAATCTTATGCATTTGCCAAGCCTCATCTTACTTAGATTTCCCTTTAAAGGTTTGCCAAGAATCTGGTCATTGCCCACAAAAAAGCCTCGCCCCCAAAGGAGAGACTTATCCGGAAAATAAAAAGATAAAAAAACTATGAGTGAGTCTACTTTGGTTTCATGTTTCATTAAGCTTTTAGCTAACCCCACACGTCAGGTGCGTTTAGCGCCAAAAATGGCATTAACCACTAAAGATAAAAATTTTAACCCGGCCAGCTTCTAAAGCTTAGTCAACCAACTCTAGCTCTTTTTGTCCTTTCTCACGCCGCTTACGACCCTCACGCCTTAAACTCCGCCAGCATTTACAGAAGACGCTGGCATAGTACGTCCTTTGCTTTTTATAATTTGGGACAAAATCTGTCTATCAAAAGCTTTTGGCAATTTTTAAATTACTTAATGTCCCATCGACCAATCCTTCTTGCATGCGGATTTCCGCTGTTGAACTCATCGTTTAGCGGTTTAATCCAACAAGTTACAAGCCGAGAGATCTTGTCTTTCTATGAGTTGTGCGTGCTTTGCGTTACTGTAGAGTACAAACAAAATAGCAGACATTGCACAATGCTACGGACACATAACATCTCAGTGTCACATTAGTAAAAACCCGAAACGTATATATACGGTAATACCACACCTTGGTTTTAGTTTAAAATTGTATATACACGGAATTAGCAGTTAAAAAGTTAATACTATATTCATTGCTATCATTATTTTTTCTACCGTAAATGGTAAACTTAGTTGACTTAAAGATAATGCTGTTAACTTGCCACAGAAAGAAATATTTGGATATATTAAAAATAATGACTCTTATTGGTATTTTCCAAGGTATTTTCTGATTTTTTGCATTTTGTTATTTTAATTATAATCTTGTTGTTTTTAGCACAATGATCTAGTGCGAGGACTGTTGTGTAGGCAAGCCGGGTTTAATTCCCGGCAGCGGCAATATCTAATTTGTCAAATATATTTTGATGCGGTCGTTTCCTTTGCAAAACAATGGTAAACCAGCAAAGTATTTGCCTAGTAAACCCCTCCAGTGGTGTGGTTCGAATTCCACGTTAAACTGTAGGTTCCGTATGTTTGTGTGGAACTATTATCGCACACCACAAACATACGAAAGGGGTGTTGACACACTCATAGCAAGTATGGCATTATAAGAAAAAATCTAACAATGAGTGTTGCATCTGTGATACTGCGGATCTTTTTGAAACGTTTTAGTTTGTCTTTAGACTTTAAGGTAAGTAATAATAAAGCAACTGTTTTAAACTACTGATTTAGTTCTTCTACATTTTTATTAGTTTTATCAATTGTCGTATTCAATGTCTGTACTGCTATCAAAAAAGAAGTACCATCGGCAAAAAGTTTCAAATGTATTTACATTATTTATGTAGATAATTTTTAAAGCACTTTAAGTAAATATCTGTTTTTTTGCATGCTATTTTTATTGCGTTTGTTGGTCCCAGTAATTTTTTGTTTTTATTGCATGATTGAATATTTGTAAGTTGTTTTGAGCTGAATGTTATGAGTTTTTTAAAGTGCCTTTTTTGTTTTTTTATTTTTTTTTAATTTTTTGAAATATTTTGTTGAAAACTAATAGACATTTTTAAACCTATGACTAGGTGACAGTTTTGCTAAAACTTTCAAATTCGTTTATAAACGTAGTGGGTTTATTGTGCACTACGAGGAAGTGCTCTCTTATCTATTCTAGTAAAGATGTAAATATTCTTGACCTTTTGGGCATACCTGTGCTTTAGAGTTCTAAGCTCTGGCCGTATGTTGCCGTTGTATTGGTGTTTTTGGATGCAGTCTCCCAACTTCTTAAGGTAGATTTATCTGTATCTATATAGTAGATAGGCTATAAGAATTTTGGATCAAAATACCATAAGAAACTACATAGTAGTCTAAATTCACTTTTCCAGATTGTTGTGAGAGACACGTGAATGCTAACAGAAGGCGGTGGTTCAGGTTCAGAACTCATTCTGAAAGGTTTCTCCGGAATGTTGGAGGCGTTGTTGTCGTTCAAGTCGTATTTAGTATTTTGTTTTGTGTTGGAAAAAGGTTCTGACACACACGTTTGTTCAGAACGCCGGAATCCGCACACAGCGTAGACTCCCACGCACATACACAGCGTGCAGGGCAACGTTTGTTTGAATTGACGTGAAAGTGCCATAGCAGCTATCAGTGGCGAGTGGTGGTTGTTGCCTCAAAAAATGCCGGAGGGTATGGCAAAGTGGTCGACAACATCGGGGTTGTTTGGAAGCTGCAGTGTAGTTAGAAGCATTTATCTAGTGGCACCTAGCAAAAGTAGCAAGCCAATAGTGGCTGGATAAAAGTCTTTTTTGATATTTCTGCTTTGCTCTTGGGATCTCAACTGACTTGTAGGGGGTAAATGTTTGATATTTTTAAGCGCGCGGTTGCGAGCGCTGTTCTCTGGTTAGTGGAGCGTGATTTTGCTTACGCGCTGCAATAATTCCCCCAAATTTATGGTGGAGATGTTTTCCAGGTATTGTTGGTTTTTTGGTTTCGGCAATATTAGAAGGGATGGGAGTAGTGTGTAACATAAATAAAGATGTGCTCACTACGGGTTTCACTATTGTATTAGTCTAGTGTCGCGATCTCAAATTTTCCAACGTGCGACATTCCGAAATGTAATGTTCCGGGTTTTGGCAAAGGTTTTTGCGGTACTAGGTCTTTGGGTACTATGCGGTAGTACGGCGCACACAAGACTTCTTCGGGGTGTTGTCCGGTTAGGATTGCTTTTTTCTTCCTCTTTTTTGTTACCCATTCATTTACAATGTCAAGGGTATCGTGTTCTTCTTTTGCTAGGCCATTTTGCGTTGGTTAGTTTTGTCTTTGCCAAAGTTGACGGTGTCAGTGATGCTTACATGGAATTTTAGTCCAGAGCTTTCCTATCCTATCTACAAGTTATTTTTTAATTTTTTTTGTTATAATATTACTACGTTTACGTGTGGTCTCTGGCTTATGCAGACGACATGGTAAAATTGTAGCAAAACAAACAAATAAAATAAACAAAATGATTAGATGCCTAATTAAATATTTTAGAAAAGAAGAGTTGGTAGTGAATGTAAATAAAACAAAAATGATGACTTTTAGAAAAGGGGGAAGAAGACGTAGAGTAAAAAATTGGAAATGGGATGGAAAAGAAATTGAAAATGTAAAAACATTTAAACATTTAAGTTATGTTTTTTGTACAACCAATAGTGAAAATAAACACACAAAATATGACAAGAAAAGCAAATAAAGCGGTAGAACACGTATGGAGAATTGGTAAAAGAAAATTTGAATGTATGAGAATAAAAGGAATGATGTTTGATAGTTTAGTAAAAAGTATATTATTGTACTTAGCAGAAATTTGAGGATAAAAAGAACAAGAAAAGTTAGAGGTTACTCAATAAAATAGTGGAGATGTGTATTAGAAGAAAACAAAAAGACCCCAGCATACATTGTAATGGAAGAAGTTAAAACAGATAAATTAAGAGTAAAAGCAGGAAAGCTTGCAATGAGGTATGAAGAAAGAGTGAGAAAAAAGAATGAATGTAAAATATTACAAAAATGCTCAAAAAAGAAAATGTAGGGAAAATGCGAAAAAATGGAAACATGCAGAAAAAAATTATTTAACAGGAATGAATATGTATGTGAGAGATAGAGATATGCAAGTGCAAGAGCAAAAAACACGGATATATGAATCTAGGTACAATTCAAATTATGAACACATATAACGGATGCACTATCAAAGTACCTAGAAATGTAAATTTTGGAAAAAAAGTAAAACGAAAGATTTAGATGTGGAAATGAGGAAAAAGTGTACAAATTTTGGATAGAAAAGGAAAAGAAAATGTGTAGAATGTGTAGAGAATTTAGGAAAAGCATAGAACACATGTTAAAATGCAATGAGATGAGAGAAGAGCAAATGAAAAAAAAATGAGGTACTGAAAGAATATGGAAGACAAATGAAATGAATGATGGCGGATCAAAAAGAAAAAAAATATCGAAACAGAATTAATAAATAATTAATTAAAAACAAGGTTTAGAGTTATTAAGATTATAATATATTATATAAGTAGTGAATTAAGTTACATGGTAAATGTTATGTTATGTTAAGTTGTAGAATTTTCAAGTCCGAAAGGCAAGAAATAAACGTTTATATTATATTACTACGTTTTCTTTTAAGCTTATTCATTAGTTTTTTGGTTGATTGCTTTATACAATTGTCTTGGGTTGTGCAATTTTTAGCAAATTTTTTCTTTTCTACATTTTATACATTTTTTTTTTATATCTGTTGTTGCTTTGCACGTTTTGTCGTAAAGCCCAAACTCTCGCATTTTTAGCATTGTATTGATGTCATTTTTCAACAATGCGGCATCTTATTCATTCAGTTTTAATCCGCTTTTTAATATTGGTTTCATACTTATATGAGCATATTTGAAACCTCTGGCGATTGCTTTAGCTGACATCGTCATTGTCTATATTTTTTTGTCTTGCGTTTTGCTTTAATTGCATCTGACCTCTTTTGTGATAGTGTTATCTATGTTTATAATGAGTAATTAATTTTTGTTTTTTGCTGGCATACTTTTAGGTTAATGAGTTTCTTTTGTAGTGCTGCCTGTTTTTTGCCAGATGTTTACTACACTAAGATTAAATCAAGTACACTTTGTCAATAACGTCTTTCAACAATATACTTATCTTAAATTTTAAATATAACAGCAATTGAAAAAACTATATTTTAATAACATAATGAAATAAAATATAGTTCATGCGATGCAGCCATGTTCGATCAGAATCACACCCTAGTTGTCAACTTGCCGTAGGTGCAAAATATTTGTAGTTTATATTACCGCCTGATTTAATGTTGCGGAAAATATTTATATTACTTTGCCTAAAAACCGTACATATATTTCCACTAAACACATTTTATTAAAAAAAAACCTCACTTTATAAGATATTTTTAGATGAATTCTTATTCATTAAAATACAAGCGAGAAATTCTCTTCAATTTTTAATGTCGACAATGGAGATTTCACATACAAAAGCTTTATTGAAACAGGGATGATCCTTGCCACCCAGAATCGCCTTTGCCCTATATAAGGTAGCAGCTGTGCATTGTCTCCTTCTTGTGTTTTGCATATTCATCACTTTGCCACTCACACTAGCATAAAATAAACCTATTTAAACCATCCCTTAACACGCAATATTCTTTCAATGCACCGACGGGAATAAATTATTGAGAACGATCAATTCACACATGAAATTGCGCGATATTTCCACAATGCATTGATGTATGCCGGCTATTAATTTCCTCTGCAGTTTTAAATATGTGTCGGTGATACTTTTTATTTTAAACAAACCTCAATTCATCACATTGATTGATTGGTTTCGCGCATTAGCGAGATCGGAAAGATTCAAGCAAACTGCTGCGATGTATTAAAAGTTGCTTTTTTTGTATAACGCGCATAAATCAAAACATTTATACATAAAAAAAAGAAAAGCTTTTTAATAATATGCTTTAGAATCTCTACTATCTAAATTATGTATAATTTGATTTATGGTTAAAGTTTATTTTAGGGACATTAACATTAAATTAAGTTGAATTTTTAAATATGATAAAACCTATGAATAATTGATCAACTTGAAAAATGTATATTTCTTTTCCCATTAAGAGATGATACAAGTTAGATGAATAATACATTAGGGATGCTAAGCAATTGCATCGTAGTTTGTATCAATTTTTAGATGGACAAACTTATTTATCATATACTATTAAATCTTGGCAAAAGTTTACCGATTTAAGTTTTAATTCTCTCTAAATATTTACAACTTTTCTATCAAAATACTTGAGATTAGTTTTCATTGCATATGGTAATTTGATATGAATACAAAATATAGCTTCAAAATTATACCCAAACACCTACTTAAGATACGTGTAAGGGCAACAAACAATTTATGACCAGCATAATTACGTACATGCGCCGCATTGTTTACCCCAAAATATGCACGAAGTTTTGTGCATCCATAAAGGTGAAAATGTATTTGAGGCACGCAGTGCAATTTAACCCTTTATAATTAGAGATGCAGACTTGGTGCGGATTTAAAGTTTCTATCGATTTCATTACTAGAGATAAAGTATGTACATTTTGTTAATAACATATTTTTATTTAATTTTAAATAAACATACGGCAGGTGTAAATTTACTTTTTTAATTAAAATTTGTAATTTAATGGAAGCATAACAAATAAGTTTTAGTTAAAAAAATATCATGGTGTCATATTAAAGTTTTGTTTTAACTTTTTTTGCACATGATAATAATATAGACTGGGTTGTGACCAGTTTGCAGTCTAAAGTAATGTGCCAAAAAATTACTGTCTAACTCATGTGGTTTTCTCAACAATCCTGTTCTTAAGTTGTCCATCTCAAAATAGTTTTTTGGTTGTTACTCAAATATCTAGTATTTAACCAATTTTTTTTTTTATTTGAGTTTTTTTTTCTTCCCACTTGCTGCTCTACACCGTCTCCATATGGATGGCTGCAGAACTTCGTATTCGGGGCACCATTTTATGTCTCCATTTATTTTAGTTTTTATTTATGTTGTGTGCATTATATATTTTTATTCATTTGTTTGTATTGGTCTTGTTAATATATAATGTTCTTTTATTTTTAGTTTGAATTCTTTGTCGTTGTTTTCTTAATACTTTTAGGAAGTTGATTATACGTGACTAGTCTATTGCCTAGTATTGTTTGTTTTGCTTTTTTTTTGTTGTTTTTTATTTGGAGGTTGGTTTTAATTTCTTTATTTTTATTATTATTAATACGTTTATTTCTTGCCTTTCGGCTTTAAAAATTACGTTTACAAATACATTTTTAACTTCCCAAAATTATAAAACCTAATCCTTATAAAATTAATACAACTAAAAGTATTTTCTTCTCTGTTCATCTACTTCTTTTTTTCGTTTTTTAATTGCCTTCATCCATTCTATCCCTCTTCCGTCCCCTTTCAATATCTCATTTTTTCCCATCTATTCTTCTCTCATTTTGTTACACTCTTTCAACATATGTTCCATAGTTTCTTTAGTCTTTCCGCACATTCTGCACATTTTCAAATCTTCTTCTATCCAGAATTTTGTCACTCTCTCTTCATTACCACATCTGAATCTTGCAATCATCTTTTTATCATTTTTACTATATCTATCGCTCTCTAGGTACATTGGCAGTTCGCTTTCTATAATATGTTCATAACTCTTTTACTGGTATTCTCATTTCTTGTCTTTGTATATCTCTATCTCTTTCTATATTTTCGTACCATGTCTCCCTCCCAGATTCTCTCATTCTTTCAATTTCTTGGCTAGCATACCCATTTCTATTGTAATAATTTTCCCTAATCTCTCCTATCTTCCTATTTCTTGCTTTCATTTTCTGTTTCATGCATTCTTGTAAGATTTTACATTCGTGTCTCTGTCATTCTTTCCTTATTTAACCCTAGCACCCATCTCCAATATTTCACATGTATTGCTTCTAATTTTTCTTGTTCCTTCCATCCCCATATTTCTGACCCTTACAATATCATACTCCTAACTAAACTATCAAACGTAAGTCCTTTTATTCTCATGCATTCAAATTTTCTTTCACTTATCCCCCAAACTTGTCTCACTACTTTATTTGCTTTTCGAGCCATCTCTTTAATGTGTTTGTGCAAAAAACATATCTCAAATATTTAAAAGATTTTACTTCCGTAATACCTTGCCCATTCCATTTCCAGTCCTCAACTTTTCTTCTCCCACCCCCCTTTTTGAACACCATAATTTTTGTTTTAACTACATTAACTTCTAAACTTTTTCTTCTAAAATATTTTTCTGAACTTTTAATCATTTTTTTCATTTTCTTTGCTTCTTTTGCTATAATTACTATATTGTCTGCATATGCTAGCAACCACACTTTTTTTTCTGCCGACAACTACCCCTCCTGCTTGAGCTCTTTATTTTTAATTTTGTATATTAGTTTGCATTTTTCTAATTTTATTTTTTTGTTTATTTTTTGTTCTGTTGGTGTTAGTTTTGGTAGTTTGTGTATTATTTTTAAAATGTTGTTTGGTTGTTTTTGTATTTTTGTATGTTTGTTTTTGTTGTTTCTCCCATATGTTTATTAAATAATTAATTTTTGCTAAAAATAGTGAATGGTAAATACTTAATGCAGTTTCTTTTGATATGCATTCCCTGGCTCTATACACAACTCCTATTGTTGCTGCGCTTTCTTTTAATAATTTGTTCATAAATTTGATGTATTCTTTAGAAACATAGTAAACTTAATCTTAACTTTTTAAAACAAAACACAAATATACTATTTCATACCGTTTGTAATTTGTAAGTAATACCTTTAAGGTGTTTTATGATGTATAAGAAAATAGTCACGTTTGTGTTTTTTGTTTTACTGCAGCAAGTGCACCGTTCATATCTCTATTCTCCACGCTCATGAAACTTGCTCCAACGTTCTCCGATTGTGTTTGTATTTAGCACGCTAATGCCACGGTCTACCTTTAGTTTTACATAATTTTTTTGGTTGTACCTCAGCAAATACACTGTAAACCGCAATATCAATGTATTTATAAGAATTGTAACGCAATAAATATTAATCTACTTTGCAGAAACATCTCCAAAATTTTTTTGGTCTATGTGTGACAAATCTTCCACAGTTGTGAAATACCTTAATAGTCTTAATGCCAATATCTTTTTGATATATGTGTAAGTATCCTGAGACAGGTTTATTGTACACTATGTGGGAAATGTTGGATTTACCTGGCTGCGTAATTACTAAATATAATGCATTACAGCACACGGCACGCCCTACATTTCATAAACGGCCGCTGGTTGGCCATTTCAAAATATACTCGAACTCAGCACACTGTTACTAAATCTAATGCGTTTCAGCACACGTTCTCGGTATTTTAAACTTGAATAACTTTTTTAATTGTAATGCTAGACAAGTTTTAATCATAAAACAATCAACACAATACATCATCATCAATCATATATGTGCAAATAAATTTTGAATAACAATAATAATAAACTTTAGTATTCAGCATACTTTATATACTTTGTTTGCTTGCCACTAGTGTAAAAATTAATATTTATTAACTAAGTAATAATTACTTTAAGAGTAATTATTAACCAATTTAAAATTAAAGTTTTTATAGTTCTGCATAGATAGCTAGATAGATTTTTATTTGCACAATCCAGTAATACATATACTTTAATAAAATCAGTAAACTGATGTGCTTAAACATAACAGTAAAGTTTATTTCATTCACTACTAATGCATTATATGCCATATACACGTTCTTAAAATTAAATTCTAGTCTGACAAAAAAATATTGACTTTTGATTTACTGTTTCGCGAATGTTCTTTGTAGTTAAAATACTTATTATTATATAAATGTTATGTGCGCAGTTCCTTAAATTGTTATGTCTTTATACAGAGTTGGTTAAATGTATGGAAACACCCGATTATTGGCTAAACGAAAATTGTGATTTATTTAAAAAAAACTGATGATGACGTCATATCTCCTGAAACAGAGCTTATATTAAAAATCAAAACACATCATTATATAGATTAAAATTTTTACAAAAACTTTTATAAGGATATATTTTTACGTAAATCAAAAAAGCAGCCAATAATCAGGTGTTTCCATACATATACCCAACCCTGTATATTCAAATTTTGTATTATTTTACAGAAACAATTAATTAAAAATACATGTACATACAACGATGATACATGTAGTGTAAAAAAATAACATTATAACCAAACATTAGCATTAAGCATGGATATATATACAAAGTAAATACTCGAGTAAATATTAAAAACATCTTGCATTTTATTATTTTAGGGTTTTATACATTTAAAGCATACATTATATGTCACTTACAGTAACAAGAAACCATTTAAATGATTCGAACAAAAATTGGTTAATTAGATCCAAAGTTAAGACAAAAAATATATTTTTAATAAACAATTAATATCTTTTAAATTGACTTACCAACTTAAGCCAAATTTTTGGACAACGTTATTACACGTATTACTGACGTTTTATTATCATAATTAAATTTTGTATACGCAGTGGTTTTTGCAGTACAGTAACTTGAAAAAAAATCACTAAAAATTTCTAAATAATGTAAACCTGCACAACTTTTTTATTAGCAATAGTACCGAACCTGCAACAATCGTAGTTTGGCACAAAACATAAGCTATTTACATGGTGTAATTAGATTTTAATTTGTATACTTTCTGCGCGTGCCATCTGCAATGTAAGTGATGTTTTAGATGCGCAGCATACTGAATTAATTCCTCCAGTGTCATTTATCAACTAAAATAAGTTTTAACATTATATGCATTACGTATATGGTAATAACGTTGAAGTTCTGTGAAAACTTCAAAATAAATGTTTTGCAAACAAAACAGTAACGTTCAAAAGAACAAAAATTGTTATTCTGAAATTTAAATATTATTTTGATCTTTTGCACGCCACTGATGTATTTACAAACTAATTTTCTTAAAACTTTTACAAAACTTCAACGTTATCATCATATACATAATGCATATACAGCCAGACACGAATAGAGTGGCCCCTATATAGGCAACTTAGTATACACCAAAATTATGTTGAATGTGGTTAAACTTTTGCTTTTGCCCGTTTTAGCATCTTTCAATAACAGAACAACGTCGCCCGTGGAATGTTTAAAATGTAAGCGTAAATGAAAAATGCTAAAACGGGCAAATGCATTAGTTTAAAAACATTCAACATAATTTTGGTGTATACTAAGTTGCCTATATAGGGGCCACTCTATTCGTGTCTGGCTGTAATGTATCTTCTTTTTTTTCTTCTTCTTTGTTATACAATTGCATCCTGTTTGTTTTCAACGATTACAGCCGTAGTTGAGACGCCCAACTCCAGCTTTTGTGAAGGTCTTCCAGGAGGTCTTTTTGATGTCGGTAGTCCTTCTTTGGCAATTTTTGGTAGGCGGGACTTATCTATCCGGTCGACATGATCTCTCCACTCTCTTCTTCTATTGCGGCTCCATCTCACCACATCTTGAATGTTGCACTGCGTTCTGATGTCGTGGCTTCTAATCTGGTCTTATAGACTACACCCTGTCATGAATCTCAAAGTTTTCATCTCAACTGTTCTGAGAAGTTGATATGTTGTTGCGTTTTTTGCACTGGTTTCGATAGCGTATGTCATGATCGGTCTTACACAAGTCTTGTATATTTTTATCTTGCTTTTGATAGACATGTATTTGTTTTGCCATATTATATCTCTCAGATATCCAAATATTAACAATGCTTTTACTGTTTGGGCTTTTATTTTTTTTACTAAGTCTCTACTGCTTGTTATGTCGGCGGCCAGGTGTTTGAAGTTTATCACATGTTTTACGCTTTTGTTGTATACGGCGAGTTTGCATCTGTGCGGTTTCTTAGCTATAGCTAGACACTGTGTTTTGCTCGTCGATATTTGCATGTTGAATTTTGACGCGGTTTGTTCGAACTTATAAAGAAGCCGTTGCTCTGTGATCATTTCGTCCATGATTATGTTGATTAGAGCAGGGCTTAAACTGTCTCCTTGTCTTATTCTAGTTGCTACGGGTATTTTCTCGGATAGCTTATCTGCTACTTTTATAGATATGTAGTTATTGATGTTTAGCTTGGCAATGATAGTTATTATGCTGGGGTGTATATTTCTCTTCTGCAGAAGCGGCACAACGTCAGTTTACCTCACTCTGTCAAAGGCTTGGATGAGGTTGAGAAAGCACATAAAAGCAGGTCTGTTAAATTCTATAGCTTTCTCAGTTATTTGGCGTATGGTAAATATTGCGTCTATCGTGGACTAGTTTTTTCTAAATCCGTGTTGTTTATCGCATATCCCAGAGGCAGATAATAGTAATTTGCCCTTGTATTTGATAATTTTGTTGGATATCTCATCCTCCCCAGACAACTTTCTGTTCTTCAGTTTGCTGGCTAGTTGTACTATTCTTTCCCGGGATATGTTTCATGGTCGGTGGGTGATATTATCTGTTTGTGTTAAGGCATGTTTGGTGTTGTCTTCGGCTGCGGCGTACAGCTCCCGAAAGTGTTTTTTCCAATCTTTGATTGAAATCTCCGTGGTTTGTATGTATTTGTTTATTAGTTTTTTTCTTTTTTTTTTTAGCATTGTTTACACTTTTTTCTGTTCTCTATAAAGGTCTTGCTCCATATCCTTAGAGAATTTTTTTCAGTATGCTGTTTTTATTGCTTGTATTTCGCTGTTGATTCTATTTTTGTATTGTATTGTATTGTATTAAACTTTATTTCTTAAATATATTACATATCAGAAAAAGGCGATGTTCAGCAAGTTGCTGCTCTTCCACATAACCATTTAAATTTTACAATAATTTTATTTATTTATAAATATAAACTTTCTGCAGTATAACCATATTGAAAATGCATCTTGAATTAGATTGTTCCTATAACATTATACTAATCTTCTATGTAAATACTGCAATTACCCATAAATTTATAGTAAAGATAATATTAGTCAATCTGACATTTTTTTTTTAAAGCTTATACTCGTTGTATGTTATTGATTTTGATCTGTACTGTAGGTAAAACTTTTGTTTTTCCTCAGCCAGCGTCTTAAACTCTTGAGTAAACCAGAGTTTGGTATTCGGATTTTTTCCCCCCGTCCGGCGCTTTTTTCCTAGTACTTTTTCCGCAGCTTGTATTATGTTTGGTTTTAGTTTATGTCAGGCGGTTTCTACATCGTCCAGATGTTGTATTTTGCAGGCCTGGATTTTTTCTTCCAGTCTCCGTTGGCACTGGTGTCTTGTTGAGGCATCAGATAGAAATTCCTCAATGATTTTGTTAGTTCCCTTTGTCGGTTTACTCTTTTTTGGTTCCAGAGTTGCTGCCACTTTTGTTAGTACTAAGCCGTGATTAGTTCCGGCATTTGCTGAGGTCAGAGTTCTGACGTCTTGGATTTTGCATGGGTGGATGTTTGTTTGTAATTATGTAGTCTATTACGGATTTCTGTCCTTGCGTATTTTTAAATGAGAATTTGTGTTGTGACTTGTGTAGGAAAAAGGTGTAGTTTATTTGTAGCTTTACTCCTGGTATATATTTGCTTCCAATTCTGACGTTCAGATCTTCAAAAATTATGATTTCATTTTGTGGTCCGATCCTGTCGAGCACTGCTTGTGGGAGATATTTATTTCTTTTCTTGGCTTGGAGGTGTCGGGGGCATAAACGCTTATTATATGTGTAGACTTTTAGTCTTTGAGTTTGACTGTTACTGTATTCTGTCGTTGATGTATTTTGAGTAGCTAAAGTTATTCTCAAATTTCTCGTGTAGCAGTATCCCAACGCCAGACGTTGCTCTTTCGTTTTTGTCTTTGCCGCTGTATACAAATATTTAGTTTCCATACTTGGTGTTTCCTTTTCTCTTTTTCTTGGCTTAAGTGATTAGTGATTTCGCAAATGTCGATCTTGTGTTTTTCTATTTCCAACAGAATTTACTGGTTTTTGTTGTTCAGGGATGTTACAACATCTGATTCTTAGTGTTTTTGGTTTCCGATGTTGCTTATTTCTTTTTCTCGCCGCGTCGTTATTAATTGTTTCTGTTCTATCCGAGGTTTAACTATGATAGTAAAACGTCAGCAATACGTGTAGCAATGTTGATTTAAAATTTGCTTCAAGTTGGTAGACTCGTTTAGAAAGTATTAATTTTTTATCACTAACGCATTATTGGTCTTAACTTTGGATCCAATTAACCAATTGTTGTCCGGAACATTTTAATAGTTAGTTTACAATGTTAGTAGCGTATAATGCATGTTTTAAATGTTTAAAAAATTAAATTAATAAAATGTAGGATGTTTTTAATACATATATAGTATTATCAAGTCACTCACAAAATGGCCGCCGTAAAATGTCCAGTTTATCTATGGCATAAGTCACATACTAACATTCAAATCAAACAAAACAAAAAATATCATGTTTTGTTTACGTTGCTAGGCAACTCTAGCACGTTTGTGATTATTGTTTATGTTATACATTTGCATGGTAGAAATTTAATATTTGAAATATTATGGTTTTATATTCTATTACTTGTAGTACAGTAGGATCAAATAATTAAAATAATTCTCGTCGATTAAACTATTGCATCAAAATCTTACCATAAATGCGTTATTCTATAATAATTATTAACAATTAAAAAAATCAGTAAATTTTAACGAAATGTTTGGTCATATTCTTACTTTTTTCAGTACATGCATCATTATTGTACATGTATTTTTAAGATAGAGTGCAATAATTGAACACATGCACCATTTATATAAGATAACTAGAATTTTAACTACAAAGATCATTTGAGAGAGTGAATATATTTTGTCGTACTAGAATTTAATTAGTACTAAATAAAATAAACTTTATTTTTAAGCACATTAGTTTATTGATTTTATTAAAATATATGTACAACTTGTACGTTATACAACTATGCAAACTTTAATTTTAAATTGGTTAATAATTACTCTTAAAGAAATCATTACGCAAATAATAAATATTCATTCATGTAGAATAATAAATTTTTTTATTATAATTATTAATAAAAATTCAATTGCACGTATATGATATATGTATTGTGTTGTTTGTTATATGATTAAAATTTGTCTAGCTGCATACATAAAAAAGTTTAAAATGTTGAGAAACGCGTGCTGTAGCGCATTAGATTTAGTAATAGTGTGCTGAGTTTGAGTATATTTTAAAATGACCAATCAGTCGTTGATTATAAAATGTAGAGCGTGCCGTGTGCTGTAATGCATTATATTTAGTAATTACGCTACCTGGCTCTAGCCAAGCACTTACCAACTAAAATTCCTTCTCCTCTCTTTGATCAGACATAGCAGAATCACCTATTAGTATTACTTTATCATGCTGATTTGTTATTGTTTATGCTGCTTGTTGGGTTTCTTTGACTTTTACTTTTGTTCTTACTTTTTCTACTTTGACGTGCATGGGAACAAATGTAAACTGTATGCTCTACATAGTCAGGGTCATGGCAGTCAGACAATCTGTGTAGGTATTCCTCAGAACATCTATGGCTCGTCAGCATCTCGGTCATAAAGTAGTTCATTTCTCCATGACTTCTCTGCACCCATTGCTCTATATTAAGGATAACTTTTTTTGTCCATTAGCTCACATCTTTTACCTTATTCCATCTTTTCTGCTAATTCTGTATAGTTTTTTTTGTTTCTGTCTGTTTTCCTGCGGAATCCATTTTATAATTATTATTACTGTCTGCTCACTTATTAGCAATGTTTGATCCGAGAAGTAGCTCTTTGCTAAAGCGCTCTCACAACACCCTTCCATGGGGCAAAATTAAATGCCATTTTAACATTAAGTGTAACCAGTACACAGAGCTTTATAATTTGCCATGCACTTTCACTTTTTTTGTTAGCTTGGTCTTTTTGATTTTTTGTTTTTTTTTTATTTTTTTTTTTATTTTTTAAGAACGTAGTGAAATATTGGCCTCAACAAGTGGCCCTTGAAAATAACTAACGCATGGTAATACCTTTCGGTTTTCTTCTCTGCGTACGTCCTGCTGTTAATTTGTTCTAGTCATTGTTTTAAATGTGATACTAGTTTGAGGTGGGCAGGTTTTGGTCTCAAGGAATTCACGCAGTCTGCTGCGGCAACACATGCTGTCCCCGGCCTATCTTTCCCTATACAATATTTTCTGCCTTACTTCCTACACTAGCATTCTTCTCCTTTCTCCCATTTTTGTGTTATTCAGCTCAGATGTTTGTATTGTTTTAGGTATCTTTTTAGTTTTTTTATATCTTCATTAACTTCTTCCTTGTCGTATTTTTTTTTCTTTCATAAATATTTTGTGCAGCTTCATTAAGTGCATCTCTTTTGGTAGCCCTACATTTGCCAATTTAACTTCTAGTGAGATTTTTGAATTTCTATTTGAGATTAGTTTTTTTGTGTCCGCTAGTTGCTAGATATACACTAACCATTTTGAAAGTTGCGTTTTCTGTCAACCTTGAGATGGCGTATCTTCCGTTTAGAAATTGTTTAGTCAATTCTGTCAACTTGTTTTCCTTGAGCAGTTCTCTCCATTTCCTTCTTATTTTTGCAATTTTTGTTAGTACTGATGATTCAGTATATGTTTTTATTTTGTCTCTCTGTTTACCTTCCATTGCTTGGCATGCATACTTGTTTTGACCTTCTTTGTTTCTCTCCTCTTTATTACTTTTTTTCATATTTTTTGCTTCCATTTAGCTTTTTGCTTCTCTTTTCTTTGTCTTCTGTGATTTTTTTTGTGTGTTTTCTTCCATTTTGGTTTACCTTAATCTCAACGTTTCAAACTTCTCTATTTTTTTCTTCAGTACTGCCGTTGCATAGTTTCTTAGTGCTTTCCATTTGTTTTCGTCACTTCGGCATATTTTAATGATTGTTGATTTGTCTACTTTGTTTTCTAATACATTTTCTAGCATTTTCCTATTATCCTTCTACGTTTCGCACTCTCCTAGCGTATGTTTTGAGTCGTTATGCGTGTCTTCTTGACAAAATATACATTTTTTCTTTTCCTCTATCTTATTTATTTTTAAGGCTCCATGTGCGGTAAGAAGTTGTGTTGTATAGTAACACGTCTCCGGTTTTTTCTCTATCCATTCTTTTATTTTTGGTATTAATTCCTTTATCCATTCTTTCTTATCTCTCTTTTCTTTTTCTTTCCACTGTCTTCGCCATCTTTCCATCATATTCTTTCTCTCTTGCTTGTCTCTTTGCTTCTTGCTTACTAGTTTTTTAATTTACCATTTTTTTATACCTAATCTTTCTTTTACCATTAAATCTGCGGGTAGAGTTGCCGCAATTACTTCTAGTGCCTTTTGCGACACCGGTCCTGCATATTTTTAAGAAACTTGCTCTATAGCTCCTCTTACTTCTTTTCTGTTTTTTTTTTTGTCTTCAAAGCTTCTCCCCATGTTTCTGCGGCATACAATAGTTTACTTCTAGTCGCAGTTGCTATTAACCTTCTTGCTTTTTTTTCTGGTCCTCCCTTGTTTGGCATAAGCTTACAAATGAAAAGAAATGCTCCTTTCATTATTTTTCTTTCTGCTAAGATGAAGATTTTAGTATTGATGTACTTTCATCCACGTTTAGAGCGGCACTTCCGCTACTATCTAGCCCAACACGTTCACCACTAGTAAACCCGACGCGTCTACAACCACATAGCAATGCGTGTTTACTACTACTAAGCATGGCGCGTTTACCACTACTTAGCCCGGCGCGTCTGCCACTACCAAGCTCAACGTTTTTAACACTACCAATGCCCGGTACATTATTATTGATTTTTCAGGTTCCTCATAACTTTCTGAGTCATCGCAGACGCCTCAAACCCAACTAACGGTTGGCAGTGACAACTCAACAAAAAAAAATTGAACTAAAACTGTTTATGAGGCTAAAGAACTGCCTGCTAATGAACATTACTGCATTCAACTTCTTCGCGGTGATTCAGACACTGCGTTTACCAGTAAAGAAGTGAGAAATAAGATACGGTGACCTAAATTATTTTAGATCTAAACTGCTATGTACTAGCTTGCATGTACAACAAAATTAACAGTTTAAAAGTAATCTCAGATTCATTAAAAAAAATCTACCGCAATTCTAATTTAATAGTAGAGAAAAGTGGAGACTCAACGCTCTGTCTTCCATTATCAACAAATTCTTGGTTTTCTGCCTGGCAAACTATATATTCGCAAAGTGCAAAACAAATAATATAATTTTCAAAGCCAAAAAAAAAGTTGTAGTGGCTTGGCTGGATCTTACCAACGCGTTTAATTTAGTTCCTTACAGGCACATAATGATTTGCTAAACCGTGTAAGACTACTCGAGCAATTGTTCAGTCTAATCAGAATTTTGTACCAGAGCACATTACCTAAAGTTGTATGTAAGGATAGGCTAAGTTCTTAAGTTACAAAAAAACGGATTTATGGTTGAGCAAACATCGATAACGCCGACAATCTAACCATACTAGCTTTTGATCTTAATATTATGCGCAGTATATGATTTTGACTCTGAAAAAAGGCAGAGTTATGTAATACCGACTATATTCTATTCCGGATAAAAACTAGTCGCAGAAAATAGACGTTTATAACATTTTTGTAGTCCCCTTATTGGCGTTTATTTTCAAAGGAACGACGGTGCATAAGAAACACATGAGAGACAGTTAACGGAAATTATAAAAAGTAAAATACTGTCCAACAAATTTGCCGCAACCAGATAGACAAAGTAGTTTGTCAAAAAATGGAAGCTCAACCTAACATCCAATTCTGCTCACTGGACAAAAACATGGCGTGACATGGCAGCAACATAGTGTCGTTGTGAACAAAAGCAAAATTGCTACACATTCATATTCTTAAGAAATTGTTCTGAGAAACTAAGGAAATCAGAGTTGATGGAAAATACTTAAATAAATTTGCAGACAATATAGTACTTACGTAAGTAGTATGTATTGAAAAATTAGTAGATATGCTGGAACAACAATATAACAAAAAACCAGAAAACAAAACCAAAGTGACCATTGAGAACCAAAAAATCAAATACGAAAAAAAAAACATTTACTTAAGCAACAAAATAAGGAAGGATACTATACAGTTAAGCGGTATTCGGAAAACTAAGACATCTTTAAAACAGTACTACACATACAGTCTTAAAAGAGAAATGTATAACAAATGCATATTACCCGTCGAAACTAACGGATTCACTGTAAAAAATGCTACAAGGTTAAGAACAACTCAAAAAGCAATGGAACGTGCCATGTTTAGTGTAAGCATGAAAGACAACATTTGTAATGCAATAATTTAAAAAAGAACATGCGTCACAGACGTGTTGAAGCAAATATCTAAACTCAAGTGGAGCTGGGTAGGACACGATCCAAGACAGGACGATTATAAGTGGACAACCCGAGTTACAACAAGGTGACTTAGTAAAACAAAACAAAGCGTAGGAAGACTACAATATAGATGGCTGGATAACATCTTATAGATAGTAGAAAAAAGATAACAATATATAGCAAAAAAACAAAAAAACCTAAAAAAAAACAACGTTCAGTAGACAACTAAAGGTTAAAGAAGAAGAAACAATGCTTATTACTGTACGATCTATGGTAGAGAAGTCAACCAAGTTAGATAAAGATACTACAAACAAAAATTAGACAAAAGCAAGATCTTTGACCATTGTTACCTTGGTTGATCAGTAACTACATTCTGAGATTCTGAGGACTGAGTTTGACAGAATATTTAAAAATTAATATTTTATCTACAGCGTTTTTTTCAATGCTACTAGGCGTTTTGGCAATGGTCAAAATAGAGGCAAAAGATGCAGAAACGCTAACAAAACTTTATTAAAAGAAAACCATTTGAACGACAGGCACCAACGTCACAATGCTGTCTAAGGCAAGCTTTTAAAAGCAATTTTGTCAAGCCGTAGACAGATGCGTGTCAACAGAACAAAAGAAACTTAAACCTAAGATCTGACAGTGTCCTGATAAACGATAACATAAAAGAATACAATCGTGAAATATGGAAAATATAACTGTACTCCGAGTTCTTAAGATCAACATTGGTTCTAATGCAGAAGCTGGTGAGCAGCAATGCGATTCAGTGAAGCCGTGATATTTACATCAAAAACTAGCCACCGCCAGTATAATTAAAGTTTATTAGTTTTAAAACTCTTCTTAACTAATAAATTATTTTTTTTCCATTATACGTGATATCTTTATTTTGCACTTTTACTATATTCTTCAAGGTTTAAGACAAGTGCATACTCTAGGTTTTCAAGGAAACAGTTTAGTCTACTTGCTAATTTGATTATAGAAAATTATTAGAATTTGAAGCGTAGGTCTATAATTTTTTAAAAAATGTAGTTAACTTTTAATATGAAAACAATATTGTATAACAAAAAAAAGTTTACTTCAAAAGTTTGACGTCGAGTTTAGGCTAATTTATCTTTTTTTTGATAGTGTTTTTGCTTGCGGCACTATTTAGACTCAAACTATTGGCACCAAAATTTAACAATGTTATTTCTTTTAGTTTTACATCATACTTTCGCCGGGCACTCATCATAATTTAGCAAAAGTTGGCGAGGGTAGATTTTGGCGGTCCGGAGCGGCTATTTTGTTTTTGTGACTTCTATCAAATCTTTTGTTTATTATTCAATTACGTATGCCAAATCCCCATGGCAAGTTACACAATTAAATAACACGCTCAAATAATAAAACATTATCATCAAAATGAGTGTTCGTTAGTGCAAACGTTGCGCGCATTTTGCCTATTTTACAATAGACGTGGTAGCTCTTCACAGTCAACTCTTGTTAGGTAGTCCAATTTGAGATGGCGGGTTTGGTAAACAATCAGCCAACACTTGTATGTTCATGGAACACCAAACCACACGAAGTTCACCAAGTGATAATGCATTTTCAAAAAGTTACCGTTTGGTGTGGATTTTGAGCCGGCGGCGTCATTGGTTCGTACTTTTTTGAAAACAACGTTGGTGAAGCGGTCACCGTCAACGGTAAGCGCTACAGAACAATGATAACCAATTTTTCATCGCCCAAATAAAACCATATGAACCTAGATGACATAAAGTTCTAGCAGGACAGCTACACAGCAGACGCCACAATTGACATTTTGCATGAACGTTTTGAGGGTAAGGCTATCTCTCGCAAAATTGATGTGAATTGGCCACCAAGGTCATGCAATTTGATTTTGCTAGACTTCTCTTTTGAGGGGTTTCTTGAATCGACCGATGCCGGTGAACATAACAAATTCAGCCGGATTTATGCGGAAAAGTCATTGAAAATTGGACCACTCGGATCCGTGCCACCATAAAAAGCCAAGGCGGGCATTTGAACGATGTCATATTCCACACTTAATGGTCTTTCAAATAAAAAAAGAATTTTGTTAATATCTCACACACAGCTTGTTTTATTCCATTTATATGCAGTAAGTGCATTTTGATTTAAAAACTGATTTAATTTTGAATTGAATTGCAATTACCATTTTGATTATAATTAAGAGTGCAAGTTTATTTAATTATTAATTTACTTTTTTTAGCTATTCTTAATTTTAAAATTAAAATAATATTTTGTAAACTACAAATATAGATTACACTAGTATTTTTTCATGCAGTTTAAAGTTATTATATCACTAGAACCATTTTTAAGCTAAGAGGTCAATTGTCTTGGTACAAAAGTGAACAACTTTATAACATCTACTATCATAATTATAATATTTAAGGAAAAAACCTTGGTCTATAACGATTACACACAAATTTTATTTCTCATTGATCCTATTATCTTTAAATAACAATAAGGAATTCACGTTTTATAAATATTCATTTTATATGTGATGTATTTTATAATGTTATATAAGTACAAAATTAACAAGATACAATTTTGCTACCGGTCTCTGATCCCACACTAACCATAAACAGAGTATTAAATTATAAGTATCTATTTACAATGTTAAGTATGGCCTAGGGATTTAGTTAATGTTTATAATATTCTTTGTCATGTCGATTTGAAGAGATAAAGAGACAATTAATTATAATTGGTATTATTATATATAACCATGGCAAGAGTCAAACCTACTTAACAACCCATTAAGGTGAACGGAACACTAAATTCAATGGTTTAACACGAGAGTTTATAATAAAAGATTAGTATGTCAAAAATGCAATTAATTATGTAATTGTAATAAAAGCGTGAACGCGCAATTAATTTTAATCGAAATTAACACTTAGATAACAATTAATTAATACACAATGATGCAATGTGATAGTAAAATTTTGATTATAAAATGAAATGCGGATTGATATATACGACGTCTATAAATGATTTCAATGGAGGACGAGATGTACCATCAAATGATTTACACTACATTTAAAAAGATGACCCAGAAATAAACTCATATGGCACAGCACTTTTACTTTCGGTAATTTGAGGTCACACGAGTAATATTTTTTTTCTTGAATACTAATTACCGCATCTTCTTAATATTAATAAGACAAGATAAGTAACACCTTTAAAATATGTGTAATAATGGATTTAGCAATTGCGTTCAACTCTCTCGCCTCAATTAGTAGGATTAGCGGAATTGTTCCACGTACTGCAAATGATAAAAAAGCAAATGAAAATTTCCTATTTGCAATGCATGAAGCGAACACACTTTGCACACGCGGTGGAATTTAATCCGCACAAAATCAATCGAAAAATTTTATTTTATTTATTTTCGACAGTGATGTATCAGTTTTATAAAATTAACAATACCAGGAACCGCAATTGTAGGAAAATTACAAAAATGTTCTAAAAACTATTAAAGGAAATAATAAAAAAATTAAAATAATAAATACTATCAGATTCAGTGTCATTTTGTGTTTACATCATTTATTGAACCATAAGCAACTTTACTATGCTTTCATATTTGATTATGTAAATTTGAAAAGTATACGGTATTATGAAGTTATTAGATATTATGTATATGTCATAAGCTAATGTAAAAACAACTTTTTATATTAATCATATGCATATTTTATTTTATTTGATGAAATGAATTGTAGACTTGATTAGGATCGAATAAGCTATATCGAATATGCTAAAATTAAGTTCGATAAAGATAGGTCAGGTTTCACATGAAAAGTCATGTTACGCTATAAGACATAATACATTGACATTACAAATTAATGCACCTCTTTTATTTATTTAATAGCAACAAAATATTTAAATATTATTTTATGCATTGCATTACTTTTAAACAGAAAAATTTAAATACTAGAAAGCGTAACTTGAATGGTGAAGAAGATAGTATTATAATTACTAAGCCTCATTTTCATTTGAGTGATAATAAGATTGTACACTAACAAACAGTTTCACTTTTACAACTGTTTACCCAGATGTTTGATATACGGGAGTAGAATACGAGTCCCGCTATAAAAGGATTGGCATGCACGGGTATACGATTGTTGATAAATATATTTCCAACCAAGAGTTTTATTTATTTGATTACTCTGGCCTAATGACAACTGTTAAATACCGACTTGCTTTTTATGATACTGTGTTATTTTCAGTGCTATGGGACTGTGATATTAGTAACGTTTTCATTTATTAGAAACGTAATGCGATTTTTAGTCATTATTATCTTACGGCAAGAAAGAGAAGCGTCAGTATTAATTGGATTAATTAATTAGAATACCGCCGCTTTAGCAATTAGATTTCGAGATACGATTAGTGCAAATATAGACAAAAAACTTTGATAAAAAAATGCATTAAAAGTTTGTAAAATTGCAAACCGGAAAACTGTCATAATTTCTATAAAATTTTAAATTAGGCAACTGAAATTTGGTTTAAACGCAAATAAATGTAAAGATATTAATAAGTCACTTTATTGCAAATAAAATTGTAGCTTCAATACGTTTAATAGAGTGTCATTTGAAACATGTATAAAATTTGTATATTAGTATTTCTTGTGAATAAAACCTAATAATGATATTATAATCTAAATTTGTGCAATGCTTTGATATATCCATTTGTTATTCTTTTTAGAAAGATAAAATTTCTATTTTTTTAAAATAGTATAAGTAGTAATATAAGTTTTGAGTTGTTATTAATTGTACTTTGTAAGTATTTAATTTGATTTTCCATATGATTTAATCTTTGTTGATTATATACAAACAAAAATCAAATTAAATGAATTATTTATTTATTTAATCATGTAAAATTCTAATGATTTTGAGAGCAAAAATGTCATTTTTTAATTTTTATTTGTCATATTTTGTTAGATTGTCTTGGCATGTTCACATTGCACCCACAGTTTAAAAACATTTTAATTAAGGTTAAATAAATTGTTATAATTGTTCTTTCAGCATTATTGAATTTTATTTTTTTCAATATTAATTTTTGTTTTGTTTTAATAAAGCTATCACCTTTGCGGGAAAGAGTGGTGGAAGTATACATCCCTATCCTCTTTGTTAGTCGTAAAAGGCAAACTATAGGCGAGGAGAACTTCAAAAACCTACATTTTGTCTAAAACAGAACATCTGGTAAATATTTTCATGTTTTTTTAAAACATTTACCATCTGGATCACAGTTGATGTCTCTGTTTCTTTCACCCAGATCTTCTTACAGCTTCAGTTTATTGTTTTATTTGGCCTGGAAGGAATCAACTTAACAACAACCCAGACGGAGAAAATAAAATTGGAACAGGAACGTTAAAGACTCAAATGAATAAAAATTTAAATAAAACAATTGGAGCCTAACTTTTTTTGGTAAGTTTTTGAACCTATATATAGTTTATGTCATCATTCAAAACTTGAATATTTGTGTTTAATGCTACCTTATACTGATGTGAACCACACCCAAACTTACTGAGCTACGGCCCTGTTACTTTTGAGACAGGTACGGTATGACCAAATAATTTATAAGAAAGTTATATAAAAGTTGTTCTTTTAAAGTTGGTATTGTTGCTGACAACGTAAATAATAATTGTATATTAAACGCAGAAAAATGGCCTAAAGGAATTTTTGTACGTTAATTTACGAATCGCCGCCGCCAACATAAACTGCCAAAAAGTGATTTTTTATCAACAACATCCAAAACCTTCGACATTGATGTACCGTCTTCTCAACGCCTATCTTCATCGACATCGTCTGCACGTGCTTTAGATGTGACCTCTAGCTGTACCGAGTTAAATAATGTAAGAATATTTTATCAAAATGTGCGCGGATTACGCACAAAATTGTTTACTTTAAATATACCATTAATGGAGCATGATCTTTTTATTCTTAGTGAAACGTGGCTTATAAGCTCTATTACATACTTAGAACTAGGATTTATTTTAATTGTAATGTGTACAGGTGTGACCGTAACCATATTGCAACATCACAATTACGTGGCGTAGGCGAACTTATTGCCGTGTCCAATAAGTTCAATACATATGAAATATTTAGTCATTGCTCTGTCTATAAGGAATTGTATGTTTGTGCTGATATCGGCAGTATTAAAATTGTTTTAAGTACTGTTTACCTGGTTCACTGTGAAAGTGTATAATTAAATAGTGAATGAAACACTGTTTATTTTATTAGCGATTACAACTTGCCACAAACGTACTGGATTAATGTTGAATTTGGTGTAAGAACGGAATCCACTTGTCCAAAAGGTACTTTAGTTGCCAACACGTTTGGGTATATTAATTCACATCAATTGTACTACATATTAAACATAAATTTGGTTTTGCTAGATATATTGTTTGCGCCTTTACCATTTTCTTCAAACTTGAGCCTTACAGAATTGCTGTTTCCTATTGTACCATGCAATCTTCAACATCCTGCTTTTGATGTAGTTTTAAAACTTGACTCTTTACAGGATACACCTGATAACGTATGGTGTGGCAAAAATAACGATTCAATATAACTTCAAGGATGCTGATTATGTTTCCTTCAATGATGTCTTTCTCAATACCAGGTGGTATAATATGATTATCGATTGTAATGTTGATGAAGCATGTCATCGTCTTTATTTATTAGTTTTTGACACAATTGACCATTATGTGCCCAAAATAAATAAGTGTTATAAAAAACCTATAAATTTCTAATATGGTTTACAAGAGAGCTAAAAGATCTTGTGTTTTCTAAAAAAAAGTTACACAAAGCATATGTGTTGCCTAGATCAGCAGCTGACTACCACAAAGTTAGTTTAATACGTAATAAGTGTAAGCAATTGGCTAATACGTGTTATTCTAATCACATTAAAAAAGTGGAAAATTTGATTACATCTAATCCTAAAGCTTTTTGGGGGCACGTCAAATCAAAACGTAGAATAATCAAATACCATTTACTTTTACAAATGGTAATTCTCAAATTGACACTACTGATGGCATTGTAAATCTCTTTGCTGATTTTTTTTTTGACAGTTTACAATCCGCTGAAGGCATCTATAAGTCCACACAGCACATATTCTCCACCATCTATTTCTACCCATATAAATGAATTGCATCTTGTTTTAAAAATATCTGATGTTGTCAACAAACTATCACTACTAAAACACAGTAACTGTCCAGGGCCTAATAGATTAATTGTTTTATTTCTCAACGAATGTTCGTTTGCCCTTTGTCGGCTCTTATGGCTCTTATTTAACTTATCTCTAGTTATGGGTACTTTTCCTACTTGCTGGAAACAAGCTTATGTCACTTCGATTCATAAGTCCGGTGCTAAGAATGATGTAACAAACTATTGACCTATATCTATTTTATCAGTTATTCCAAAAATTTTTGAAAATTTATTTACCTGTCAATTGACTACAATTCTGCAATCTCAAGTTACTCTCAATCAACACGGTTTTTGAACTGGTAAATCGACATCTTCCAACCATTTCTTGTATAAATCTTATATAACAGATGCGCTCGAAAACAGATTCTAGGTAGATTCAGTTTACACTGACTTTTCAAAAGCTTTCAATACCGTTGACCACAAGATACTAATTATGAAACTACGTGGTATTGGAGTTAATGGCATCTTGTTACTGTGGTTTCAATCCTATTTATCTAACAGGTCTCAATTTGTGCGCATCAGTCAGTGCGTTTCTCGTAATATTGATGTTACGTCGGGTGTTCCACAGGGGTCACACCTTGGACCTGTACTGTTCAATATCTTAATCAATGATGTGGTACACTGTTTTTCTAATGAGCGTTGTTTATTATTTGCGGACGATATAAAAATCTATATAAAAATTCAGTCTTAGGATGATGCTGTACTACCTAATAAAGAAGTACAGGTTTTTTCTAGTTGGTGTTAGACTAATAACTTACTACTTAATTTAAATAAATGCAATGTGATGACATTTTCTAGACGTTAGTCTACGGTGATGTATGGTTACTCTCTCATGAGAGTAATGTTGTTAAGAGTTAACACTAATCGTAATTTAAGCATTACGTTTGATTCAAGCCTTTCATTTACACTACATTTCAATACTGTTGTGGCTAAAGCTTATCAACTTTTAAGATTTGTCAAGCGTAACTCTAAAAATTTTTGTGACCATCGTACTCTAATTATCTTTTACAGCGCTCTAGTATGCCCTCATTTCAAGTATTGTTCAAATGTGTGGTCACCATAGACCGCCGTCAGTAAAGGAAAAATTGAACAGATTCAAAAAAAGTTTGTTCGTTTTTTGGCGTATAAATGCAACAGGCAGCTACACGGAACTGCTCTTACATTTTATATGACCAATCTTGAAAAAAGACGTTATAAATTTGACGTGACACTAATTTTTAAAGTGCTTTGTGGGATTATTGAGTGTCCTGACTTGCTCAGCTCTATAGGTATTCATGTCCTAGCTCGAGTTTTACGCAATGACTATTTATTTCATATACCGTTCAAACGCACTGATTATGCGGTGCACCTCTACACGTATGTTGCGTGGATTTTTTTAAAGATTTTTTTAAAGATTTTTTAAAAATCCTGCGACGTGCATTTGTCACTCATACTTGACCTTTTTTATATTTTGTAACTATTTAAGTTTTATTCTTATTTTTAATATTAATTGTTTTATGTTTAATTTATGTTTTTTAAATTGTAAATATATACTTATTTTGTAATGGCTTCCGTTGACTAGTAAATAAATAAATTAACAATTAAATAAATAAAACTCGCCGTGCGCGGTGACTCAAAATGCAGAAAAACCAAATTCTGTTAGATAAAAAACCATTTTTTATGTTTGGAAGGTCTTTAAACACACTACTTTACTTTGGTCCTTTTTTGTCTAACATCGTGTCCGCTATGTAGTGGTTATATTGACTAATCCTATTTCAGGTTATGCATGGTACCACGCCAATTTTGTCGGTCGTTTTCTCTGCAGATTTCTGACCCCAACTTCAGGTCCATCACTTGTGATATTATATCGGTCCATCAAGTGGCGGAGCGCCCGCGCTTACGTTTGCCTTTGGGTTTGCCTTAAATAATGAGCTTTTCTATGTTGTTGTGGTGTGTAATATGTTCAAAAAAATTTATACGACATACTTGAAAGTCGCTGCTTTGGTTTAACTTTGGCCAGAATCAAGACAGTTGCGCGTCTGGCCGTCCAGAGTATCCTTAGCATCCTACGTCATAGCCACATTTCAAAGGCATCGATTTAATAATTTAATGACCCATGTTTCGAAAGCATACGTTATGACAGAAAATATTAAAACTCTTGTTAGCGCAATTTTGGTTGTTTTGGTTATATTTTGGTCTTTCTATAGCTTGGTAAGTTGAGTAGCGTGTTATTTCAATACGCTTTTTTATCTTAAACTCGCAGGAGCTAATTTTGTGAATTGTTGCGCCAAGATATACAGGGTGCTTTAAAACATGTGTCGGAAAACAAAGGGTGGGATTGGTTGGCTAATTATAAGAAAACAAGTTCCCGTTATCATGGTTCCGCAAACGCACCGATTTAAAGATTATTTTTTTAATTTTTTTGACAATATTTTAGGAACCGTTTGAGTTACAAAACTCAGTTTTTGTACACATTTTAGCATTAATATTAGCTACTTTTTAAGCGCTTATTCAATTTTTTTTATGTGCCATTGACGGAAATTTTAAGGTTGCGTGAGGTTTTTATGCCTCTAATTTCTATGACACTTGGGAAATTGACATTCTGAAGGCGCATTGTGAACCACTAATATTTTCTACACAAAAAAGGTACTCCTAGTCAAATGCTCTAACGTAAACCAATTTAGAAAAATACGGCATTTTATGATGGATAACATAAAAAAAAGTAGCAACATGATTTGTTGTTGATAAAAACATTTGTTTTTGATCTAGTCGTCAGCGTTCGTGCATTTGTTTTAAGCATGCATGAAGCATTTGAGTTATGATAATTGTCGTTTAGTTGTTAAATAACCTTTTTTCAAGAGAAGTAAATATCGCGGAAACATATTAGCTTTATTATCTAATTAATTTGCCCATTCTTAGTATTTTGCTTGCGTGGTGATAGCAAAATGAATAATTACAGTGATAGCAAAATGTGCGATATGCATTTTGTTTAAGCAAAAGCTCGTCGAATTTATCAAGAAAGGTTTCCAAAGCGACAGGTACCAAATGAAAGAACATTTATTTGTATTTACAAACGTCTACAAAAAACTGGAAGTGTACATAAAAGAACTGCAAGAAATAGAAGACCATTCCTGCTACCTCCGCAAATTGAAGAAGATGTTTTTCAAGAAATCGATCCATCAACTAACACTAGAAAAATAGCTTTAAATTACAGTGTGGAGGATAATAAAAAGCCAGATGTTTTATCCTTATCACAAACAGCGAGGACAAGCCTCAATAGTTTCAAGAAAAAATTGAGCAAAATTCTTGATTGTTAGAACAAGTTTTATTTACGGACAAAGCAAATTTTTCTAGCAATGCGATTATGAATTTCCATAATAATCATGTATGGGCCAACAAAAATCCACATGCCATAATAAAAGGCCATCATCGGCAAACATTTTCCGTTAATGTTTGGGCAGGAGACCATTTTATATTTTTTGCCGTTTAGGTTAAATGGCCAATCATATTGTAATTTTCTTGAAAAGAGCTGCCAGGACTTTTAGAGGACGTTCCGGTTCAATAAAGAAACGAAATATAGCTTATGCACAATTGTGCTCTTGCACATTTTAATTTAGTTGCACGTCAATTCTTAAATGAACAGTATAGGAACCGTTGGATAGGTCGAGAAGGCCCACAGGCTTGGTCTCCTTGGTCTCCAGATCTAAATGTTTTTAATTTTTTTTTGTGGTGTCACTTAAAAAGTTTAGTTTACACTACATCAGTTAATACTGATGAAGAACTAAGAAATCCCATTATTACATCCTGCAATACAACACGTCAATCACTAAGACGTAGGTTGGAAGCCTGCGTTACCGTTGGAAAAAGTCATTAAAAAAAAATGTGATTTTTTTTGTTTTTTATGTTATTGCCATATTTTGTAAAATAAAGGTTTTGTGATTATGTTGCAACTTTTTTTTTGTTTCTGAGATATCGTCAAAAATTTTTTTAAAAAAAGTTTTTTACACCCTGTAACTCGAAAACGGTGCGTTTGCGGAACCATGTTAATAGAATTTTTTTTTAATAATTAGCCAAGAAATCCCACCCTTTATTTTCCGACAGATGTTTTAAAACACCCTGTATAAATTTCTCCACAACCTCGCAGTTCTCAACTTAAGCAAGCTATTGCAGACGTTTTGTCTCTTCATTATTAATATTAACCTTGGTTTTGTTGTAATTTATGTCCAACCCATATTCCTTGCTTATTGCTTCAAGTCTATTGAGTAAGACGGTAAGTTCTTCAGCGGTATTGGCTATCATTAGGGTATGGTTAGCAAATTGTAGATATTATACAGTACTGGAGGCAGTATACAGCCTTGTCGTACGCCCTTTTAAATCTTGCATTTTCTTGAATCGACGTTATCAGTCTTTACAACAGCTGCACTCTTTTTGTTTAGTGCTTAAATTAGGTTGGTTAAGTGCATTGGTAGTCCTATTTTCCTCAGAACAAATCATAGTTTTGCCCATTGTACATGATTTAATGCTTTGGCGTAATCTACAAATCAATGAGTTGTCGAAACCAATTGATGTGATAGAAATGCGTTCAGTCGTGCTTGTAGGATGTACAACATTATCTTGCTCGTGTGTGACGTAAAAGATATTAGACGGTAGTTGTCGCATATGCTTGTCGATTTTTTTTTGTGTAAAGGTACTATTACAGAGGTAGACCAGTCCCCGAGCCATGTGCACGACTTCCATATATTTTGGCACAGCTTTGATGATTTCCCTCGTTATACCATCAATTCCTGCTGCTTTTATTTTTTTTATTTTTCTGATTGCCGCCTCTACTTTGTCAAGTAAAATGCTCGGTTCTTCCTCGTCGTTGAACGAATTTTTGAGAATATATTTTTTGTGTTTTTACTTTCGGCACATCTTTGCAGTTCAATGCATATATTTATGTAGTAGGCATTCTTGTCTCGTCTGGAGTTAGTTTAGATGTTGTGGTTAAGCGCGTTGTATTGAGATAAGCTAAAAGTATCGTCTAGGTCTTTAGCTTTGAGCACTCTTTTTGATGCAATTAGATAGAGAGTTTCTGTTGATAGTCATTGCTGTTTTTGGTGAGTTTGTACATCTGAGGAATGCTTTTGCTTGTTTAAAATATGTTTATGTAGTTTTAGGGTTTTTGTTTTCGGGAAGTTTGGTACTAACGCCGCATTTATACTCTGTGTATTTGCTTCCATTCAAATTGGCAAATTTTGTAGCTTTTGTTCTTTTGCATGCTTTGCAGTTTAAAATATGTTGATAAGAATTATTATTGCGTTATGCAAAAACAATGTAAAAACCTTAATTGTTATATTATTAGAACTTGGAGCTGTGCAAGTTTTAAATTTTTTGATTATTTTTTTGATTTGAAAAGGATGTACTTTCTAGCGGCGCGTTGTTGTCAGTGATCTCCAAGAAGTTCTTAACTTCTTGTTCAACTTTTTATGACGTGCTTTGTATTCTTGATGTTTGAGGTGGAGCATAGGAGTTTGAGGCTTTGGTTTTTCTCTCAATAATGTATTGTAGCCCATTTCCACTATAAATGACTAGCCTGTTTTGTAAAAAAAAAATCACACTAGATTGTCATTTTCTGTGATCGATTCCAAGCTATTTTGCTAACACAAATTTTGTGCAACCATATGGTTTCCGTTTGTCTTCACTTTGCCGTGGAGCAAATTCAAGCTTCTATACTCTACCAAATGCTTTAGAAATGTTTAGATCTATTGTAAGATTTTTTTTTGTTTATTTACTACTATTCTGACTTATGTTAGTTACAGATAAAATTCTACTTTAGACAATCATAAAAAGAAATCTTAAAGTAGTTCTAGACATTTCTAAAGCTTTTGATAAGGTATGGCATACTAAAGTTTGAAACAAAAATACTAAGAAAAATAAATGAGGAGTTTGACAATGGATAAAT
This sequence comes from Tachinus rufipes, assembly GCA_963932245.1. NCBI lineage: Eukaryota > Metazoa > Arthropoda > Insecta > Coleoptera > Staphylinidae > Tachinus > Tachinus rufipes. The sequence continues at coordinate 63,290,013 of OZ010749.1, forward strand.
ATAGGAGAAAAAAAACAAACAATGGAAACAAACACACAAAATAAAAGCCATAGAAGAGAAACAAATGAAGCAAAGTGGAAACAAAAAATCAAAAAAAAAAGATCAAAAAGAAAGAAATAAGAAAAGACAGGACAATTATCCATACCAATAAATAGAAGCAAATAGAAGAACATTTACAAAGACTACGATACCAATCAAAATTGCAGAGATAAGGTGAAAAGAAATGTTGAAGAAATGTTAAAGAAATGCAGAGTAACAGAAATAACGAGGCAAATACCAAATGGTAGATAAAATAAAATTAACAAATTTAGGACTGCCAAAAAGAATACAACTAATAAAACTGCATAAACTATTTATGAAGAAGAGAGGATACAAGAAATAAACAAACACTTAAAAAAAACTAAGAATGCATCTGAGTACAAACTAAATAATTAGAATAAATATCACACGGATTGGAGAAAAAAGAAAATGTAAAGCTGGTTGTCAGTGCAGATAAAAAAAGCCAAGGACATCATGTGTGCTACAGATTCTGTGTGAAAATCCGCAAGGCAATAACCAGCTTACCTCGAACTACTGCCAAATCTAGACTAGTTTGACAAGGACATTATAACAACAGGATTTACGCAGACAAAAAAACAGGAAGGTATTGCCATGCGTAAGACATTCTTACATTCTTAAGGACCACTTGTTGAAGCCGACACCTGACTACGTTCGAAAAAAAAAACAACCAGTCCAGTTTATAGGTTGTGATCACAAATCTGTAAGTCTTATTAATAATATGGTTTTAATTCAAGCGCCAAAATCATAAATGTTCCTCAAGGTTCTAGTCTTTGCTAACTTTATTTTTGATCGTTTTTTTGATTGCACCAGGTTTTATTTTTTGTTAATTTTTAAGTTTAAGAAATTTGCTGGAAAGTAATCAGTAGTGTTTACATATGTTTCTAAAAATTTTAATATTTATATTTGTCTTGATAAAGGTTTATTCTATGTTATCTTTTTTATATACTTATTTATCATCTAAGAATTTACAATTAGGCTGTTTTTAATACTATAAAGTTAATTATTAAATAATTTAATGAAAGTTTTATAACAAATATCAAACCAAACAAACAGTGTGATAGCTCAATAGTAAAACGTTAAAAAGTTCTAGACTTACTTGGTTGATGTAAAATATCCGTAAAAACACAATAATAATAAAAATTTAAGTTTGTTAAATTAAATTAAATGCGATTTGCTTGTCATCAAATTCTAAAATAATTTAATCCTTATATTTCAAACAAATAAAAGAAAATGTTTTTTTAAGGATGAAATTGATTACAATTGGGTACACACATTTATAAAAAAAATCTGCTTCATCGTCACCCAGACTCCGGTCACAAATTCAATTTTCGATGCGTAATCTTTACAATTTCTCGTCCCTTGAAATTAATCATTCCGTCTTTTAAACTTCACGGCATAAAATTAATAATTGTTTACAATAGAAGTCACTTGATGGAGTGTGTCGCACCGTTTTTTTTTATTTAAACAGATTTATTTGATTTATATTTAATGGAATTTTCTTCCAACAATGTTTAGAAAATGTCAAGGATAATTGAAAATTGTATCTGATTTATAAATATATTATAAATTATTTGCATTAACAATGTAGAAATATAATTGATATTTGATTACCGTTTTAGATTACACTTAATAATAATTGTATGTAAATTTTGCATTGAAGTAATAATCATCAATCAGACTCATCTATGTACCACACATGGGCGTACAACTAAATGTATGTACATATATCATTATATTTTTATAAAATATGTTATAGTAAGAATAGTTGATGTGCATTAAGATATGATTTGCTAATGTAATTATTTAGATCTTTTTCCTAAATAATTTATCTAATTGTAGCTATTTGGTTAGGATGTAAGAAAATGAACTATAGATACTTACTCTTTCTACGAGGTTAGAAACAATTGATCAAATATTGTTTTATAGAAACAGAAAAAAAACAGAATTTTTAATTTTATTATCAACTTACCAAACAAAAATAAAATGTATATATTTTTTTAAATTGCATAAAGCAAATGATACTCTACAGAATTACTGAACTGTGTAATAAAATTAAATTTTTGTTTATAATTGTAATGTTATTATTTTTTCTTTATTTCTAGTTCTATCCTATCTTCTTGCAAAATATATCCTACACTATGTTGTTGATCTATGTAGGTTGGTCTTTTTTGGTAAGTAAGAATTTATAATGTGTTGTCCATTTGTCAGGATCTATGATGTTAATTTAAACTTAGTCGTTTTTATCTGATTTCATATTCCTGATGAACCGCCAGGCTTCTTGTGATTTTTTCTTTTCAGTTCTTGACATTTTGCTTTCCAGCTGTTATGATTTTTCTGTTATTATGGTTGGTTTTAAATTTGCTAGAACACGTCTGTATAAAATTTTACTCTGGTCTGATTTTAATTGAAGCCATTTATGGTAAAATTTTTGATCAATTTTTTTAGAATTTTAGGGTTTTTTATTCCACAAACTTGTAGTTTTTTTTAGTTTAGCAGATTTTTTTCTTAAGGCTTTGATAGCTGCAGATAGCAGACTGCTTTTTATATGGTTATATATGTCTATAGATTGTGATTTAACATCTTCTAATAATAGCGCATTTAGTCGTCTCTGATACAATTCAACAGTACTTGGATGGTAGAAACAATCATATCCGTATCGTTTGCGGTTGGTCTATAATAAATGGCAGAATTATCTTTGCCATCATTAGGTAATGATCACCTCTACATTCTACTTTTCTCTATGCTCTCACGTCTAATATCTTTAAATTAGTTTTTTGATTCATTATGAAACAGTGAATTATTGATTTGAGTTGTTTTGTTTATTAGTGCCAAGTAAACTTGTGGATGTTTTTGTGTTTAAAAAACTCATTCATAGTTCTTAAATCGGTTCGGGCGCAAAGATCTATTATTTGTTGCTCGTTATTGTTTAGAGTATCTTTTCCATACTTTCCAACAATTTGGTTATTTCTGACAGGAAATTGTTCGTGCATTTAGATCTTTTACAATAATAATTTCTTTGTTGTTTTTGATGTTATTCAAGATGCTGCTGAGAGATTTACCAAACTTGTCTTTTTCTATGGCAATTGCGTTTGCAATATAAACTTTTTAAAAGTTTTTATTGAAAGTATTAAAACGCCTTTCTTTGTAAGTTCATCTTTAAAAACTACACTACATATGTAAATATAATAATCTAGGTAATCGCTTCTTTTTTTGTTTATTTTAGTTTCTTAACACTTTCCTTCTCTCTAGTTTTTTTCTACATCTTTTGCTTTATTTCTAATTCCTTGTACGTTTTCTTTCTTTTTAGTCTGTGTTTGACAACTGTTGAACGTAGGCCTCTTTCAAGTTGTTGCGATTTGATGCTGTTTTTTTCCCGTTGTTTTCTTGGTGTCGTCGAGCCATTTTTTTTGCTTTTTTTTAGTGCTTTGTTTTGTGGTTTTTGGTTAAGTTTGCGCTTTGTTTAATCACATCTTTGACTTTGGTTTGCAGTCTGATCTTTTGGTTTGTTATTCTGTTTTTTAAGTTTATGCCGAGTAGAGCCTGGTCTATTGTTTGTTGGCAAGTTCTTAATCTGTTTGCTCTCTTTGCTGTCTATGCCATCGTTTCCAGGCCATACGTACGTCTTTACCAAGTTAATTTTCAGGCCAACTGATATTGATGCTGTATTTAGTTGGTATAGCATGTCCTTAAGTTTTTGGATGTCTGAATTTATTAATATAATATCATCGGCAAAGCTTAAGTGATTTAGATATTTGCCATCTATGCTTATGCTTTTTTTCTTTTAAGGCAAGTTTTTAAAAACGTTTTTTAAAACGAGTGTAAACAGATTTGGTAATATGGTGTCTTTTTTCCTGACCTCTCTACCTGTTTTGATTTTCTCGGTAGTCGATTTTTTATCTAGTGTCACTTTAAAAGTGGAATTTTGATATATTTGTTGAATTAATTGTGTGGCTTAATTCATGGCAGAAAAAATTGCATAGAGCTTGTAAAAATTGATTGATTTTTAATAGTCAATAAACGCTGATGCATGGATACGTTATATTCCGTACACTTCTCAATTAATGTGCGGATGGTCTGCATGTGATCCGTTGTGCTAAACCTTTTACAAAAGCCAGCCTGTTCTGGAGGTTGGTAAAAATCCAGTTTGTTTGTTAGGCAATTTGTTATAACTTTTGTTAACTGTTTATATAGGTGTGATAGCAGGCTAATAAGTTTATAGTTTTTAATGTCTTTATTGTTTCCTTTTTTGTGTATCAGAGTTACTTCGAAATTTTCCCAGCCAGTAGTGTTTCTTCAATGCATTTATTTAGTAAAAGTTTTACTGTATTTAATAAGGTGTCCCTCCCTAGTTTTTACAATTTTGTAATTATTTTGTTTTTGCCTGGTGCTTTCCCGTTGTTTAAGAGCTTTATTTATTTTGGGGATTCTATTTTTGGTATGTTTTTTAAATTGACGTTCTATATTAACTCGTTGTTGGTACTTAGTGTGCTTGGTATGTGGGATATGTAATGGTCTGCGTAAAAGTTTTGAATAACTTCGGGAATTTGTTCTTTGTCGTTGACCGTTAGACCGTCTTAATTTTTAATGTTATAGATTTTCGTTTTTCCTTTTGACATTTGTGTTCTAAATATTTTAATGTTTTTGTTATTTTTTTTGTATCTTTTAAGAGTTTTGCGTTTTGCCTCCTAGTTTCTCTTCTGATTTCTTTAGTGATGGTCTTGCTTAGGTTTTGATTTAGGTTACTTTTTTGTTTCATGTTCTATTGTACCTTTGTTTATCTTTTTATTTTTTTTTGTAGTTTTGTTTTTATGCAAATTTTCTTATTGACTGTGCCATTTACAATTTTGTCATTTAATTCATCAATTCTTTGTGTCGTAAGGTTTGTATAGTTCATCTAGATATTTCTATTTTGTATTGGTCCTGGTTTTGTTTCAAGTGGCTTATAGTTGGAAAAGGTTTCTTCCTTTGTTCTATTTTAGAGTTAATTACCAAAGCAGCTCTTATTAACCTGTGGTTGCTGCCGGTGTAGAAGTTATTTATTACTGAGACGTTTGTTATTCTTATTATTAGATATTACGTAGTCTGATTTGTTTTTAATTTTACCGTTTGGTTTTATGGTGTTATGTTCAACTCCGTTGTTTTAGTTTTTTAAAGAAGCTGTTCATGCATTTCTCCTCGGTCGTTCCATTCTCCTAGACCAAAGCTCACAATAATTCTCCCATTATTACTGAATATTGGGTTTTATCTGATTTTCAAGCACGTGTAATGTCATCATAAAATAGTTATACTTCCTCGTTGCTAGAGGTGCTTGTGAGAACATAGGTTTGAACTATTTGGAGTTTGTATTTTTTGTTAAGTTTCGGAGTGATGTATATAACTCTTTCGGATATAATTTTTACTCTACAGACCATGTGTTGTATAGATTTATGAGTATTGCTACTCTTTCTCAATCGTTCTTTGAATTTGCTTCATTGTTATACTGGTATAGTGTTTAGATTTTAGGGTGGTAAATTTTTTTTGGGCAGGCATGTCTTGCTTAGTCCTAAAACGTGCCATTTTTTCTTGGATAATGCTTCCTTGAATTGTTCTAGGTGTTCATCATTTCTTATGGTTTGTATGTTGTATGTCGCTATAAGAATTATCCTGTTGGATCTTTGGGGCGTATCAAATCTGCGCCTCCCTCAGAATTTATGAGACTGACTCTGGTAAATCAATGGAAAATTTTGAGTTTGTGTCTCTACTCCTTTGGGGTATATTGTTTACTGGATTTAATCTGTTTATGTTTGAGTTGAATGGTATTTGGCATTAAAAAGCCACGCTTGCTAAACGTGTTGGCAAGTTTTTAGTTTTTCCGCTTCCTTCACTGCTGAAACCCTTTTGTCTTCTTCCGCTTCTTGGGCCTTTGACCGATTTTCACCTGTACCATAGGCAGAGGCCTTTTAGCCGGGCCAGTTAAACCCATGTTTTTTAGGAAAGTGTTACTCCTCGATAACTCTTTCTTTGCATTCGGGCTTGTGACCAACATTAGCAAAGTGTGGAATTACATTTTTTTTAATTTCTGATTGTACGGTTATTCCGCCGCAACTTGGCCAACAGAGCCTCGTTTGTTATTTAGTAGTATGTACCGACGTGCAGGTGAGGTTGTCATTTGAGATGAACTTACAAAAATGTTAGCTGCCACCTTCTTACTCACCTTGTACGTTTTATTATTATTGTTTTGAAGCTTAATAACATAATTTTTAGCACTTAGATTCATTTTATAAATGCTAAGTTGTTTGCTATTTAACCCCTATCTTAGAAGACTTTGAATTTTCTATTTAAAGTATTATTTCTCTTAGACTGATCGTTTTTCTGGACTATAGAACTCAGTCTGCTCCTGTGGTTTTTCCGCTTGTTGGACCAATAAGACTATATCTGTTTTCTTTTGCTCCTGAAACTGTTGACCGGTTTTTATCTTTAACCCTGAACAGAGGCTCTAACAAGGTGCTATCAACCGTAACCAGTTAAACCCAAGTTTTCTAACAAGGTTGTTACTTCTTCTTTTCCCCTTTTCTCATCCGTGCTTTAGACCGGCAATAGGAGAGTTTAAAAAAAAATTAAAATCACAAAAAGATACTGACCGATACCCACAGACGCAATTCTGATGGTAGCGCTAGTTATGTCAGTAGAACTCATAATCTAGGAAAACAATTTTTTTCAAAACAAAAATGCAAACCAAAAACAAGTTAAAATATACAGTTAAATATTAACTAATTAACATAACAATAAAAAATAAATATGAAAAACAAAAATATAAACAAAAATTGTCTTTAAAAGATAGCTTGTAGGTCAGTAAAAAACAGAAATGTGGATTATCACCTCACCAAGTTTTTAAAATTACTTACAAGTCTATTTTATAACTCATAATAATATTTTTTTTAATTTGATAATTGTTACGGAATTATTAAACTGCTGTAATATTAATAAAACATTAAATTTGCCCAGTTTGTCAATTTAAAATACAGTCCTAGTAATTTTTCACAAAGTAAGGTCCAACACGGAGCCCTGTGCACACCAAAACTCATATTCAGAGTTTCTTTGCTCTATCCTGTAGATAGTGGCATATTATATATGTATATATTTCCCTTTTCTATAGTTTCCATTATTCTCCTCCATGGCATTGAGTTGAAAGCGTTCTTTATATCGTAAGTGATCAGCACGACTTATTTTGTGTAGAGTGTAGAGTGACTTTTTCTGAATTGATTCTTATTTAACCTTTCATTCCTATCTAATATTTTTTTATAAGTCTTTTGCTGGTGATGTGCTTATAGAACTTTCCTAGTGAGTTGAGTAAAGAAATAAGTCAATATATTTTGTTTTTGTCCATTTTAGTAAGTTTTTCAATTAATACTAGTTTTGTATTTTTCTAGTCTATGGGAAAATGCTTTGCTTGATAAACTTGTCAAATAAATTTAAACAGAGCTGCGGTCTTTGTGTTGCTACTGCTCTAATTGCTTCCGGCAGGATTATGTCCGTCTCATAGACACATCTATTCTTAGCTTCATCTATTTTTTGGCCATTACTTAATCCTCCGTCAGTATTAGCAAAAATCTTTGAATTATTTTATTATTGAAAATTTTGTACCTTTTGCCCTATGCTGGCGTTTATTATTTTATTTTAAGAGTTTTTTTCTTTTTTGCATATGCTTGTGTAAATTTTTACTTTTGTTTTCTTTTTTTTTTCAAATTATCTCTTTCTAGATTTTTATATGTATATATGTGGTTATTCAGATTATTTTTTTGCTCTTGTGCCAGTTTTTAATTTTTGTTACTATCTTAGTAGAGCACAAAGGGACGTCTATGTATAAATTATTTTTTAAGTTAATACTTCTTCACTGGTTAGGATGTAGAATTTGCTTTCATTTGATCATTTTGCATGTTTCCTTTCCAGTTGTTGTTGGGTAATTCCTATATGTCAGACTTGTCATTAAAATCTCAATAATCTTGTTTTTTTTTGTCTTAATTCTAAAATTTATTTATAAATTGCTCAGTATTTTCATTTAGAGAAAAGTAACAAGAGTACATAACTATATCTCATAATTTAACCTAGGTAAAGTTTTCATCATTTTCTGATTTTATTGCCTGAAATTTTGTATTGTCTGGGATGTATATTACCGTGCCTTCATTTATCTCTTTTTGTTAGCTGTCATTTTTTCATTTGGTTCCAAGACTAAGGTAAAGTCTGCTTTTGGTTTTTAGTTTTTACAATTCCATTCTAGTAGGTTTATTGCCGCTCTACATCTTTTAGATTAACCTAGATTTCTTTTATTGTCTGGTCCTGTTTTTTTTTTCTCCTTTCGTGCTTGCATTAGCTTTTTACAAGCAAGACATTTTATGTTTTTTTGTTTTATAACCTTCTATCTTGCTTAAGTAGCACTCCTGTTTGTTGGTGCAGTCTTTTAATTTATGCCCAGTGCATCTATAGTTTTTGCGGGGTTCAGAATCTGTTTCCTTAAACTCCTTTGTTCTGTGACTTAGTCTATGGCATTTGTTCACCTGTTCCAGACTGAGCTTATTCTTTTTTTGGATGTTGATGAAGGTGTTTTGTTGTCTTTTTCTGCATGTTCACAAAAGCATATTTAGGCTGTTTCTGTTAGTTTTACCGTATCTACCTTAACAATGAGGTTGTTTCTCAAGTGTATCTTGTTGATAATTCCCTTACATTGTCTTTGTTGAGGTCTTTGTCTAAAAGCTTTGTTGTTATTTTTTTTCTTGTTTTTGACTACTAATTTAATGTTGCTATCCTTATTTTTGCAATGTTGATTTCTTCTGTGTTTTTTTTCTTTGTGCGTTTTATTATTTCTGCATAGCTGCGGCCATCGTCTGTTTCTTTGTTTCTTACGCATATCATTTTTTCTTACCTGTAATGGTTTTATTTTGCAGTGTATTGTCATTTTGAATCCCTCCTTGTTCAAGCAGTATTTTAGCCCTTTTCAAGCTATTCCTTTATTCCTTTTTTAAACTCGTGACACAAACTTGTCTCAATTTGTTGCTATTTGTTTTATTTCTTGCATTGTTCTAGTTATTTTTTAGCTATTTTAGTGTTTTCATTCCTATTGTGGCTTTTACTACATAGGTGTGTCTTTTGTTTTCTTTTCTGGTTTAACGTTCTGAGCAATAATGGAGTTTTTTGTTTATTCTTACTAGGTTTACGACTACGTCTTCCTTACTAAAAGTGACTTTTGGTTGTTCACATTGTGTAAATAGATATTGTGGTCAGTCTATGTCAAACACAACTCAAAGATAGGATCAAATATTGCCTAACACATAAAAAAGAAGCCAAGAAAGCACAAATGCTGGTTGCTTTCTCGGCTGCTTTTTTATGTGTTAGGCAATATTTGATCCTATCTTTGACTTGTGTTTTTCCCTCTGTTTCAATTGGTTTTGTTTGCTTTGTTTTATCCGTCAAGATACATTTGGGGTGGTTTTATATATTGAAACCTTGCTTCTCTTGTTATTTTATTAATTCTTCTACAAAGTTTATCTTTTCATCAGCTTGCAGCCTTGATATGTAGCTAAACAACCTGTAAGCTATTTTTTGTATTTTTAGTTTTATTCTACCGCTAAGTTTCTTAAGCCTCTGCTCTTTTCAATTATATTTGTTGGAAGTTTCTATATGAGTCTATAATCCTGCTTAGTTTATATAACTATTTCTTATGTTTCTTCGTGATTAAAGTGCTTTAGCAGTTTCCTCCTTAGTTGATCTATAATACTGCGTACACACTTGCAACAATCTGCCGTATCGCAACACCGTCGCGTATCATCTTCGCGTACCATCACTCCGCAACACAACTGCGAACCGCAACATCGTCGCGTAACATACTCCCGCAACACAATGCCGTTCCATTGCCGTATAGTTGCGCCCTGCCGTACTAACTTGTAAAGAGAGCTGCAACATCGTCGCGCAACGTTCCTTTGATCCGACGGCATAAAACCAAGGATGTTATACTATATACTGGATTGGCAACCAAGCCCCTTAAAGTGAGGAAAAATATCGAAATATGCAACCCGCCGTTGTGCCGCTTTAGCATCTCTTTTTATCTCACAGTCGTATACGAGGCAAGAGAGACAGAATTTTAGAAAAATTGATTTAAAACAATAATTACAAACTGTATTTTACTATTTTATATATCAAATTATACTACCAAGTATTACTAATCTTTCTCATAAAAAAAAGTAACATAATTTCAATTATTAATGACTTTAATAAGATTTATAAAAAAATAAAACAAACTTTCTTATTACAGACACTCAATATATTCAAGAATAATAATAAAAAAGTAAAACTAACTTGTACATTTGTTTAAAATATAAAATATATTGACAAATATACATAATATAGTACTCACATAATAATTCGTGAATAATGCGTGCTTTAAAGTTACGCATTCGTATGTCAGTTTTTACTTGTATCTGATACATCTTACAATTTTTTTTTATTTATTAACTCTTAAGTTACTTAATAGAAACAGTTTTGGATTTCTTACACGGTTAAAAAATTAGAGTTAGTAATTTTTAAAAAAGTACTAATTTTATTATATTTTATTACAAATACTTTTAAAAAAGTGCATAAACTCGAAAGTAAAGTATTAATAATAAGCTACATTGAGTCTAAATGTATTAAACATAAAGATCTACTTTATAAAATTATTACAACTACAATGATATAAATATTAATAGAATGATCAAAAACAACAATTAATCACAATACAAAAAGTTTGTTGTGAACTTTTGCATATATTTTATATATGAGATATTTAAGGGGAAGGTAATAATTATTTTAAATAAAATTAAAACACAGAACTAGCATATAAAAGTATAATTATTACCCAACAATATTGTTTACTTGCTTTTAATATAATTTTTATATTAAACAGCATAATATATTTTAATTGCAAATGCTTACTAATGAAATTAAATTCCATTTCCTATTTGTTTCAAAGATTTACATTCAAATGCAACCCAGTATTTAACCATTATTTCGCTTGTTAATATTGCTCATTATAACCGTATATGGCGTAGTGACTAGTGCGACAGAGTAAAACATACAAATTTATACGGCACAACGGCAAGTTGCCTACCCACGGATTTGGACACACTATTTCCCTATGTTAATATACGGTGGTTGCCAATCCAGTATATAGTATAACATCCTTGCATAAAACCGACAAGCGGTGGGACGCTAGAAAAGTCCCATGTTGCGAGGAAATGTTGCGCGAGGATGTTACGCGACGGTGTTGCGGTACGGCAGATTGTTGCAAGTGTGTACCGACTATAAAAGTCATCAATTTGCTTTTTTGATGCCTTGGATTTAAGTCTTTTTTCTTGTTCTTTGCTTGCGTTCCATCTGTCTCTGTCTTTGCAGCCATCTTCTGGTCTTTATCTTTTTTACCATGGGAAGAAATGTTGCCGTAAACCCTAGTTGTCTTTTAAATATTGTTGCCTGGTTGTCGTGTGACTCGTCACTAATTGTCAGATTGTTGCTTTCTAAAAAAAATTGTGAAAAAAAGTGCTTTAACAGTTGAGGATTGTTCGTTTTCGGTACCTCCCTAGGGTGTATTATTTTTACTTGTTGACGTTTTCATATTTTTAAATTACATAAGTATGTTTATTTTGTACCTTCTAGCAGGTTTGTTGTCGTCATAGTTTCTAGAATACAGTTTGAAAACAAGACAAACGTTTTCGATAGCGTCGAAGCAAAAAAGTGGTCAAGAATAGACCAAAGAGTATTGTCTGTGGATGGTTGGTAATAGTCTTTCTGAGCATTAAGATGAAATAATGTATAATTAAATTTATTTAACTAAAATAATTTATGCCTCGAATAAATCCATAAATAATTTACCGTTGAGCGGGAAATCAAATAGAAAACTTCAAGCGTGGGAGTCATGCATAACTAATAATAATATTAATCACAAATTTGCCTAAGGCTCCACTTTACAAGAAAAAACTAAAAAATAATACTGTTAAATTTAGTTAATATTGAGAATCTGCATAATTATATTTTGTTAAAGATGGAATTAAATGAGTTTAATTTATACCGTCATTATTGTATTGCATTCAATTATACAAATAATGAAATCATGTATTGAATGTCAATAGATACGGAATTACTATTTTTTCCAATTAAAAAGAATAATAATTTAGCTAATAAAAATATGTATTATATCTTTGCTCATTATTTAAGTAATGCATTATTAATAAAAATATCCTCAATATATTCTAACTCATTATTTAAATAATGCATCACAAATTCATTGATGTATAACGAAGCCAATAAACTATAATTTTTGATCATTACGGATAAGATAAAATTTCGAAACATATTGCTATAATACGTCAATTTAAAATTCACAATTACAATATAAAATTGAATATACTGATATTATTCATAAATCAAAATATAAATATTCAGATAATATCTTATTGATCAGAAATATATGACATACTTTCGTCTATTTGATTTTATTATTCCAATCTTCATTCTGTTTTATTATTAAATCAGTAATTGAAATCAGTAATTAAAAGATTTTCTGTAAAATCAAACTTTATTATAATAATGTTGAAATAGTTGTGATAGAATTAATTAATTCCTATTTAGGTTTGAGGGTAGTTTATATGGATAGAGGAAAGCCATTTACTGTTAAAGGATACGAAGTAATTTCCATAGACTCAGAGGATGTGAGACATAAGGAACGCCTTCCGGTCTAAGACTAGTTTCTGTATTAGCACCTGCCGCTGGAGAGTAATAAAATGTACTAACCACAACGTAATATTACCCCAAACGTCTGCACGAATTTATAGCATTCCCTTTACTGTGATAAAATAACTTCAGCTACATTTATTTATTATTCAAATGTATAATAATGTTAACATTATTTTTAAATAACTGCATTTGTATTAATTAATTGCTTGATATAATTAACTCTATATTAATATTATGCCATTAGTATTTACTTGCGCAAGCTTTATGAACATTTTTAATTTAATATTTCTATCCCATCTGAATTATAACACGCTCTTCCTTACTGACACCGGTTCTGACGTGTCCAGATTATGCAAATTTTTTACGTTCTTGTATTTAATCGGTGAAGGTGGTTTTTGTGTATTTTATAAAATCCAGCTGAGTTTAATTCCAAGTATGGACGTATTGAGGTCTTCAATTGCCTTTGCAATCAAATAAAAATATGTTGTTAATAATGTTAATAAATAATATTACTTTATTTTCTTAAAAAGGATTGAGCAACAGAATATTTAAAATTTAATGTTTTAACCGTGCAATAATATATTGATCAGGATGATTAAATTTGATATTTAATAAAAATGTGCACATATCTACTTAATTACGCTATATCAAATATCATTTTATTAAAAAATATTAAATTAATTAATTCATATTTATATTTTATGTTTGGAATATTTCAGTACAGTCTCAAAAGTTTAAACAAAGAATGTAATTAGATCAATGTAAAATTATTCTTTTTCTTCTTTGACCGAAATTTGTCAACCCTTATAATAATTTTAATTTTGTTTGTTGCTGTTCTAAATAGTTCATTAGATGTACAGTAAAATATTTGTTTTTTAAATTTTGCAACTTCAAAATCTTTGCTTTCGATTTTACTTTGGGTAGAAATTCATTTCACATCATATGACTCCAATTTTCGACTTTGTTGTGTTAATTTGCTGTCTCTTTGTCTCCGTTCTTTTTAAGTCCCAACGTTGTTTATTTTTTCACTTCACGGTATTCTAAATTTTTTTCTGGAAAACCACATCTCAAATGCCTTCGGTCGCTTTATTGCAACCGCCTTGAGTGTTAATGCTTCTATTCTATATATCGCAGTATTGATGTATGTATGTAGCACTCACTATAACATATTGATTTTTATTTCGTTATTAATTTGTTTACAGCACAAAAAAGTTTGTGTAAAGGTGATCCATTTAGAGGAATTTTTTAAAAATGAAAAAAAAATCAAATAAACATTTTTATCGGGTAATCTTTATGATCATACAAAAAAACAGTTTAGAACTTTTATTTTTTAAAGATTATTTTTTTTTAATGTTGGTTGTAACTACGGCTTTAAAAGTTCCAATTTTTGACGCATTTAAGCACTTTGAGTGGTATTTAGCAATCGACGAAATTCCCCAATCGTAATCGACTTATCCATGTAGACTTTGGACTATATGTAATCCTAAAAGAAAAGTTCTAGAGGTGCAATATTACATAATCTATGAGTCTAATTCACCGGTCCGAGGCGTGAAATTAACTATTTACCAAATCTTTTTCTCAATAAAGCCATGGTTTCACGGGCTATGTGGCAAGTAGCGTAGTTTTGTTAGAACCAAATTGTCGTCGAAATTACCGGTTTAAATTTTAAGCAGCAAATAGTTTGTTATCATTGTGCGATAACGGGCGTTATTCACAGTTACGTTCCGGCCAGCCTTATTGTTAAAGAAATGTTGCACCACCCCATATACCCCACCATTATTTTGTTTGAATGTAATGGCAGCTCTTGAATCTCTTCCGGTTGCTCTTCAGTTCAAATACGGCAATTTTCCTTATTGACGTAGCCATTAAGCCAGAAATAGGCCTCATTGCTGAACAAAATTTTGGTCAAAAACCGTAGATCTTCTTGAAACGTTTTATGAGCCCAAAGCCTGAAACGGTAACAATTTGGAAGGTCGGTTTCAATTCTTACATGAGTTAAATTTTGTATGATTTTAAACCAAGATTCTTACGTAAAATACGCCAAGTTGTTCTATACAACAAGCCAAACTATTAAGATTGGCGCCAAGTTGATTCATCACGATCATTGCGTACAGACTCAGCTACCGCCGCTATATTTTACTGAGTACGTGCTGTATGTGGTCTATGATATTGATAGCGTATTATCTAATAAAGAACATTAAGTTTCATTTTTTTTAATAGTATAGCAAATTGTGCGTTTGGTATGCCAATTTTGTAAACTATAAGTTGCTCTAAGCGTACAAAACACTTTCCTCATAAAGCGCTAATTTTTGTAAAACTTCTGAATAATTTGTAGACGCTGTGCCTGGCTAAATGTCAAACATTTTTAAACAAAAATACAATAACAAATTTTCTAACGTAAAACCCCTACTGAAATAAGTACCTCTAAATGAATCACTCATTTTTTACAAATCTATTGTAAGCTGTTTCTAACTTGCTTATTATAATTAAAAAATAAAAATAAAAAAAATAATAAAAATAATTTATTGGTCTA
This sequence comes from Tachinus rufipes, assembly GCA_963932245.1. Taxonomy (NCBI): domain Eukaryota; kingdom Metazoa; phylum Arthropoda; class Insecta; order Coleoptera; family Staphylinidae; genus Tachinus; species Tachinus rufipes. Next base: position 63,305,347 of record OZ010749.1, read on the forward strand.
AAGATCAAAACATAATATAAGACAAGTCACGTACACACAAACATAAATTCAAAATAATGTCAATACACTACATAATCATAAATTAGAACAAATAAGTATACAAACATGGTACAGTAAATAATAAAAAATAAAACCAACATTATTTATAATAACAATAAAATGAACAAAATAATAATATTTGACAATTTACATTTATAATGAGTCTTCAAGAAATTCACTTACTGAATAATAAGCCTTGTTAAGTAACATTTCTTTAATTGACAACTTAAATTCTTTTTTGTTCAATAATTTTAATGCCACAGGCAACTTGTTGTATAATTTTATACCTACATATCTAGGACATTTCTCAAAGAATCTCAATTTATGTTTAGAATACTCGAGCAAAGTGCTACCATGTCTTGTATTATATGTTCTGTTTCCTCTATTTAGTGTTGTATAGGTGGTGGCTAGATTTTTTTTAACGTTTAACAACATTTGTAATATATACAAGCTATAGACAGTAAGACTTTATGTTTTATAAATACATCTTTACAATGAGAGAATCGCGATAGCTTAAACATAATTCTAATCATTTTTTTTTGAATTTTAAAAATACGGTCTACACTACTTGAACTACCCCAGACTACAATGCAGTATCGAAGAGCGGACTCAAAATGAGCAAAATAAAACAATCTAAGTATATGATCGTCCACATAATTTATAAGTTGCCGTGATACATAACAAAAAGTGGATAATTTTTTTGATAACATGTCTATATGCTCATTGAAGTTAAATCTTTGGTCAAGATAGATGCCAAGAAATCGAGTACTGTTGTCTTGTTTAATTAAAGAATTATTACACCTAATTAAAAACAAATAGTCTAAAACAGTGTTGTTTGTGGTAAATTTAATAGAAATTGTTTTGTTTGTATTTACATGTAAATTATTATTTTTGAACCATTGATTTATGTTATTTAACAACTGAGTCGCTTTGATTGGAATATCACTTGCTTTTTGTGATAAAATAAGCAGTGATGTGTCATCAGCATATAATACACTATTTTCAATCAGCATGTCATTTGTGTATATAATAAAAAGTAATGGACCCAATACCAATCCTTGTGGAATCTCTCTTTTCAGATTTAATGTATTGGATGTTGTGTTAGCAATTTTTACGTAATGTGATCTATTATTAAGATAGCTTACAATCCACTGCAAGCTTGTTCCTCTAATGCCGTATTGATATAACTTAGCAACTAATAGATGGTGAGAAACAAGGTCAAACGCTTTACTCAAGTCAAGAAATATCCCCAAGCAATGATCTCCTTTGTCTAAGTTATAATAAACCTTCTCCAAGTAATCGAGGATGGCATTTGTTGTAGATTTATGTTTCATAAATCCATGTTGGTGTTTATTAAATAGTTTGCACTGATGAAAAAAGTTTGTTATTTGCTCTGCCATAACATTTTCAGTTACTTTGGATATTGTGCTTAGTATGGCAATGGGTCTGTAGTTATTTGGTTCATTGTTATTATTTTTTTTAGGTACTGGTATCAGTTTAGTTTCTTTTAGAATAGTTGGGACTATTCCTTGACGCAAAGATTCGTTTATAATAGAGACGATAGGTTCAATTAAGTAGGGTATACACATTTTTAAGAGATTGGCAGTCATGCCATCTACTCCAGCAGAATTTGAGATTTTCAACCGACACACAATATTCATAATTTCATTGTCAGTAACTGGTTGCAAAAATATTGATTTTGAATTTAATGGAATGTTTACGTAATTTTCGTTAATGCTTGTTTGTAAAAGGCTATCAGCAACCGTATTAAAATAATTATTTAAGTAGTTGGCAATTGATAATTGGTTGTGTTCAGTGTGACTTTCAGTTTTTAAAAATGTGATTTTGGTGTTTTTATTTCCTGCAATATTTTCATTAATTATATCCCATGGAGCTTTATTTTTGTTGGTTGAATTTGCTATCCTGTTGTTATAGTACATTTTTTTTGCAAAAATAATAAAAATTTTGTAGATTTTTTTATAAGTGATATTATGTTGTTTTACATTTTCATTTTCTCCTTTAGCAAGTGCATGTAATGTTTTTAGAGTTTGAGAGGAGATTTTAATACCGTTTGTTATCCATTGACAAGATTTGGCACGAGTGCTACTTTTCCGTAAGGGAAAAGCAGTCTCAAGCATAATAGATAACTTATTTTGAAAAAGATAATATTTTTTATCTACGTTACTTAATGAAGTCATAATATTCCAATCAGTTTCTTTTAATAAGTTTGTAAAATTATAAATATTGCGTGTGTTTTTAATATTTCTATAGTAATTTGGCTGTTTATTGGTATCAACATCATATGTTAATTTAATGCTAGCTAATTGTGAATTGTGATTTGAAAAGCAAAACTCTGATACTGTGCAAGTTATATCTGAAATACTATTACTAATACAGATATTGTCAATGCAGTTCAATAGACGTATGTATTTGATCCTTAAAAAATGCGCTCCAGTATAGTAACCAGGTACAGATAGATTGGCAATGCTATTATCTTTCTGTGCTACCACTTAGCGAGTTAATCTATGTCCTTAAGTACTTGTATCTATTTACTTTTTCTATGATAAGTTGTTTGTTATTATTGAACTTATTTGAAATGATCATAAATGTTGTTTTCTATAAGTTTATTTTTAACCAATAATGTTGGTAGAGTTCTTGAATTTTTTCGGTTATTCTCTGAAGATCGTGAAGGTTGTCTGTTATTAGACCAGTGTCATTTGCATATTGTATGCTATTTATAATTCTGCCATTGACATTGATGCAATGACGACATGCCCGGCGCCTGCCAGGAAGCTAAAAATGAATGGACAAGAAGTTGGAACGGACAAATCAGAGTAAAAATAGTCAACAACAAACATAAAAACATTAGGAGTTCTTTAGAAAACTAAAGTTTGTCAAACAAATCCAATGTCAAAATTGTAAAACGAAGCAACCAGGAGTACACTCCAAAGACAAAGATTTGCACAAGGGGCTTAGACAACTAAATCAACTAAAGTATTTGGTAATGCAACAAGGACACAACAACGTTACTTCATATTACTTGCACCAAACACTCCGGGTACATCAGGGACGCTGAAGCAAAAAATGTTCATCAGCAGCACGCTGGAATCGCAAAAACAACCGGTTAAAAAAACAATGAAAACTACAGAATCTCAAAAAATTTTTTTAGAAAAACTCTTATGAGCATTGCACTAGCATTAATCTCAAAAGAATTGTAACTTTAACCCCGAGAATGCCGAGAAACCGCAAAAATTACAATCGTGGGTATAAATAACAAATTAGAAAAAAAAACCAAGAATGTTCTTTTAAGGGTGCATTATGTATGAACAAAGCTTATTAGCACATTAGCATCGCTATAAAAGTTTGTGGAGCAAAACACATTAAACACCAAAATCTAGTAAGTGGATAAATGCGCTTGGAAAAGGTGGTAAACTTAAAAAAATACTGTAAGTAAGCAACCAAGGCCGTCCAGAAAGCCATAGATCAAATTTATTAATTTATTTTATTGGCGGTTGTCAAAGAACAGTAATCTGAAAGAACTTCTATGTAAAATCCTCAAAGCAAGTTTAGCATTTTCACTAATACCGAGCAACTAGAGAGCGGCCAAGGTAGTATTTATACCAATGCTTTGGATACCTGAAATCTTGTAGCATGCTTTGATATGATAGAGTGAAGTCAGCCAGACTACTATGACATGATAAAGACAAACAGACTAGTAATTTGATTAAGATAAAATAATTGGAGCCCTAACTAATCTGAAAAATTAGACATTTTTATATTATCTGTAAAATTTATGCAAACAAAAAGAAAGCGTTTTTATATTAAATAAACCACGACCCACAGTAGGTAAAGTAAGCTAAGCTCTGTTGCAAATTTGCAACAGATAGTTATAGTCACACAGCGTGCAGAGGAGATTATAATCTTTTCTGCAAAAAATAGTGACAAAAATAGTTGAAAGGTACACACCACACTGCCATAGATCTAAAATAAACTAAGAATGTATAAAGCAACTTTTGTCAAAGTATCTACAGCGCCTCCTGTCCCTCAATTAGTAGGTTTGGTAGTATACATTATGTAATTAATTTACAATATATATCTAAAAGACAGCTGTGAGGTAGTAACATAAGCATAGGCTCTTGTACCTAAAAAAAGTCAAATAAAATAAAATATGGGACTAAGGTTTGACACTAAGATAAACTTCAACACACCTGACTAATATAACCACAAAATCCAATCAAGTGCTCTTTGCAACTAAATTGATGGTAAATTAGGACTAACAACCCATTATGACATACGACGCGTTTGTATGGGAAAAACTACTCTTGTGGTTGGGTACGGTCAAAAAGTAGAGAAAGTTTAGAGGTATGCATGTCTGCTGATATCGCGGGCAGTAAGAACGACGCTTACATCAGCTATAAAAATACTATTATTTACTGCCACTTTACCTGATGGTAATAGTAAAGGCAAGACAAGCAGCATACAGACTTCAAATAAATAAACATATTGTAAACTTTGGCACCCACAAACCTAGCATAACAAATATTTCTATGAGAAAGAAACTTTCATATAATGTCAACCTGACCTGAACCTGGACCAGGACCTGCTTTTGAGGTCTTATACAAGACCAAAAAAAAAAAACAATCTGCAGATAACTTGAGGCAAATCACAGCAACTTCTAAAAGAATTATAAGAAATTGGCACATTTAAAAATATTTCTAACAGAACCTGAATGAGCATCGGACCCCTATGTCGCGGGTGTATGGAAGACAATAAAACTTCAATACACTTGCTGATTGAATACAAAACTTATAAACAGCAACGCAGAAATCATTGGTAAACATAACCTAACCAAATCAAAGCTAAAAGCAGCTTATTGGCAAAAGGTACTGGACTTTATTAAAGAGATTTTCGCCTTGCTAAAAAGGTAATACATCAGAGATGGATTACAAATTTAACAGTACGGCAGTGGTTTGCTTGGGGCCTACTTCAATGTAACAAAAAAAAAAACAGCAAAGTTTTTAATAAGTAAAAAACCCACACTAATTTTAAAAACTTTTCCTTTTACCGTTTCAATTTTTTAGTCCATTATTTGGTGATTTTCTGTGTGTGTTGGTCATTTATTTTAATTTTTTGTATTTATATTTTTTACGAAGTTGTTTGATTTTTATATCAAAAAATACTGAGGATTTTATGGGAGAGAGAATTATCAACGTAGAAATAATGAGAGAAATAAGTAAAGCAAAAAGATGTAATTCTGACAACTAATTACAGAAAACTAGTTTTTATAAAACATATTGTGAAAGTAAGAAAATTATATATACAGTTATTATGCAAGAAAAAAATTTAAAAAATCCATAAAAAAAAATATGCATGAAAAACTTTTAGTAAAGCTTTGGCTGTACTAATAACCAAATATTTAGATTTGCAGTCACAAAAGTATAAGTTGCCAACTATCCAATCGGAGACGGCACCTCAAGAAAAAAAAAAAGGTTTGTATATTTTTTTATTTTTTTTTTGGATTTTCTAATTCTTCATTTAAACATATTATTGGAGATCATTTACTAAAAATTTGAACAAAATTCCTCAACTCGTTTAGATTTTATGAGCAAAATAGTAAAAAAAATTGTAATTTATTTATTTATACATTCAGTGATCAAGTCTCATTTACCTGCCATGTCTTGTTAAAGTTAAATTATTTGTCCAAACCAAATTTTTTAATTGTGTGTAACAATGGCTGCGTTCAGAACAACTCATCAGTCGCAATCGGAGGTAAGCGCTAAGCCCGTCTGAATGGTATATTTTAGACTGTGTAAACATAAAGCTCATAAGTTTTGAATTTAAATAATTGATTTAATTAGTATATGAAGCCGTTACTTAATTCCACTTTGTAATGTTTTTAGGTTTGATTATTTTTATAATTTTTTTTATATTTATTCATTCCTTCGACCAAGTGTTGTACGTTGTAATATCATATATTTATTAATTACCTATATTGCCTTCTTTCTCATTTTTTTATAATAATATGTAAATTAATATGCGCCGAGTTGATTTGTCAGCAAGCAAGCGAGCCTAAATGTATGATGAGTAAAATGACAAGCGCTGGTGTCAAATTTAAAATTGTATCAATTAGTAAGAGTAACAACCTCGTTAAAAAACCTGGGTTAACTGGCATTGGTTAAAGTACCTGTAAGTGCCCATGTTTAGGGTTACTGATAAAAACCAGTCAAAAGTTTTAGGAGCAAAAGAAGACATATATAATCCTAATTTTCCAAAGAACAAAAGAGTCACATAAGCTGATCTTTTTAGACTACAGATTATAGTCTAAAAAGACGATTATTTTAAGGGAAAATGTTTCTTCAATAGAAAATTTAAAGTCATGCAAGATGGGAGTTAAATTTCCAGGCTAATAATCATGTTACTAAGCCTTGGAACGATAATAATAACAAAAATAGATATCAAAAACAACAAGAAAACGGACAATGAATATTGAAACCTAGAACGTACAAGAATTAGAGGTAAAGCAAAAAATGTAGCAAAAGAACTAGAGAAAATAAAAATAAAAACTAAGAAAAAATGACATGGAAGCGATTACCTAAATTAATATAATCACATATATAGTAGAGTTCCTAAAGATGAGCATACAAAAAAAGGCGTCTCAATACTTGTGAAAAAAACTCTCAAAAAGTTAAATCGCCGACTCAAATGCCACGGAAAAAGACGAGTATAGTGAATCTCTTAACAGCATCTTAAATAACATCGGAAACAACTGAGACATTATTATTGTAAGGGACCTAAATGCACAAACAGGAAAAGCCACAAATAAGTTAATTGTGAGAAACTTTAGAGAAAATACTCTAAACAATAACGTGCAACAAATAATAGATCTCTGCTCCCAAACCAATTTAAGAATTGTGAATGGGTTCTTTAAAAACAAAAACATTTACAAGTTTACTTTCACTAAGAAACCAAAAAACTCAAATCAATAATTGACAATTTCATAATGAAGCAGAAAATTAATTTAAATATACTAGATGTGAGAGCATATAGGTGAGTAGAATTTAAAAGTAATCATTACTTAATGATGGCAAGAACAATTTTGTCATTTATTACAAACCGACCGCAAAACATCACAAATGATACGGATATGACAGCTTCAACCATCTAAGTACTGTTGATTTGTAAATACATTAGAGGATGTCAAATCACAATCATCTATAGACATATATAACCACATAGCAAGCAGTTTGCTATCTGCAACTAAGGAAGCTTTAGAGGAAAAGTCTCTTAAACTAAAGAAAGAAACAAGTTAGTGGAATAAAGAACTCTATAATTTTAATAAACTTAAGCAAAAACTATACTATAAATGGTTTCAATCAAAATTAGAGCATGAGAAAATTGTATACAAAAGAGTTTTGGCAAATTTCAAACAAACCTTAATTACAGAAATGAACAACAGCTAGAAAGCAAAATGTCAGGAACTGGACTCTTACTTAGAAAGGAAAAAATCACAAAAAGCCTGGCGGTTTATTAGGAATATGAAATCAGATAAAAACAACAAAATCCGAATTAACTTCATAGAACTTGACAAATGGACAACACATTCTTACTCATTAAAAAAAGACCATCCTACATAGAATATGGTGTAGAATACGTTTCAAGGGAATCGAAATAAAGACAAATTATTAAAAAACAGAAGATCCTCACCAACAGAAAGTATGGCAGCCAAACTATTACAATACGATACTAAGAAGTTGTATGCCCTAATAACTGAACCACTAAATTTTTAAGGAAAATGACAATTTATTTGTCAAAAGTGGTACTTTGCTAAAAAACAGGTGTTAATATTAAAGATTTATTTGCCAAAAATGACATTTAGTGTCAAAAGTAGTATTTTAATTTTTAGGTTATACCTTACTTGTCAAAATTTGACATTTTTTCTGTTAAAATTCAAAGTCAAAATGACCAAAATTATATTTTATTTAAAAATCTGTTATAAATGACTGACTGCAGAAAAGCTTTCTTAGTTGTGGTGTATTCACATGCTAGATCTCCATGCAATTTCTTAATTTTTTCTTTTATACAATTGAAAAGGTTTTTGTAATACGCATTGTCTGACACCTTAAACTGCCTTCAGATATGATAAAGTATAAATTATTTTTAGTTTGCTATAAACACTTCTACAAAACTTACAAATAAAAGTGCATACAAATAAAATATTGTATATTTTGAAAATATCGTGCACACAATAAATATTAGAATCGGATATATTATGTCTATGCAATAACGTTTTGCTTTTTTATATCTTGCATTTCATGTGCATCACTACAAAGTTGTCCAGATGCAATAAAAGCATAAGAATTTTTCAATGTGCACCGGAGACTACTTTCTGAAGAGTTAACTAAACTCGTAAAGTTGTTCTAGCGTGTAGAGGGTATGATCGCATATCTGATAAAACGCCATTCTGTTATTTTATATATTTTTAAAAGAATTTATTATTACAATACGGTTTTCTCAACTATTAATGAAACAATATAAAATTATGACATGCATTGTACTGGTACTGCTTTGTAATTATTAATCAACTCAATACAGTTCATTTCATAATATAAATTTATTATTTTTTTGTCGATATGCAAACTCTTCAAATTTGGCTTTCGATTTATTGAAATTAATTTGTAATTTAAGATTTACAATTACATGTAATTGGATTTACCTTTACATATAATGTGGGTTTTGTTATTAAATAGAACCTAAAATAAATCAATTTAGCCCTGAGATAATAATGATTAAAGCGATTTCAATTATGTTTTGCTACGGCAGCTTCAGTAATAATTAAAGTTTTTATGTCTGTTACATTTTAATCCTGTTTATTATAAAAGCAAGTAATTTTTGATTTACAAAGTATTATTAATTTGTTAATATTTAATTCATAACTAAAATTTTTGTAATGCAAATTAATATAATTGATGGTTGTAGTTAGTTAGTTAGTTTAGATTTTTGGCGTATCAGCCTAAGAAGACTATTAACGCCGATTCTTTTCTCTAACTTTAAAAAATGTAAAATAATATGCTGAAAATGGCATATTAAGGAATAAAATTAAATAAATAAATAAATAAACAACAAAGATAAAATAAACGTTCACAAACTTTAATGACTATAGCAAAAATGACTAGATAATTCCAACAGTGTTTAGAGTGTAAAAGGTCCTAAACACTGCTGGATTTTACGATACACAAACAATAATCACAATAATTAACAATTATATACATACACCCAATTTGCTCCGTCGAATAAATTTGAGCAGACGATCGACTTCAACGATCTGATCGCCCAAGACAATCGACAAACTGGGTGATAATTCTAACGCAATTCTTTGTTCCAAAAACTGCTGACAATCCAATAAGATATGACGAATAGTTAATGAGACGTTACAAATATCACAAACTGGGGACACCTCAGATGCCAACAAATGCCTGTGAGTCCATCGACAGTGACCGATGCGAAGCCGCGTGAGGATAACCTCTTCTCTACGTTTCGGCCTGTATAACGAACTCCACGGTGTAGTAACGCTTTTGGTACATCGCAGCTTGTTGTCTTGAATAGCAAACCACTCAGTTTGCCAGCTAGACAGTAGCTTTTGATGTAAAAAATTACAAATATTTCTAACGCAAACTTTAAATGAAACATATTCAGCGCTAGTTATTGCCAATTTAGCAAGCGCAGCAGCTTTTGATGTAAAAAATTACAAATATCCCTAACGCAAACTTTAAATGAAACATATTCAGCGCTAGTTATTTCCAATTTGGCAAGCGCATCAGCTTTTTTGTTGCCACTAATACCTACGTGACTGGGAATCTAGACAAAGTTAACAGCGACATTTATCTGAGACACCTGAAGCAAAATTGAATGAATTTGCCTCAGTAAGTAATGATCAGGATATTGGTCATCTATGGCGTTTAATGCACTCAACGAGTCTGTACATATAACATAATTTGTACCTGCGCTTAGTTAGATGTAGAGAAGAGCCTGATAGATAGTATACAGTTCTGCAATATAAACGCTGCTAACACTTGGCAAGCCAAATGTAAACTGCAGCTCATCTACCAGAAAAGCACAACCCACACCGTCGTTCCTTTTTGAGCCATCGGTATAAATCCAAATGGCGTTTACATTCATTGCTTAAATTTTTGCAAATTCAGTTCGATATTCGACTGGTAAAGTTGAAGCTTTGTTCATTCTCAATAATGCAGTATTTAACCTTGGACGTTGAAAAGTCTAAGGAGGATCGCGACAGTAAGACAGTTGATATACATCAGGGAGTTGGAAATCCAGTTCCCGAAGTATACTGCAATTTCTTATAGCAACCAGTTTTTGGGACCGTATCCTGATGTTGTATATGTCGAGACCATTATTGTACAGGACAGGAAACGTCGGATGCAAGCGTTTAGCTTTTAGTTTCGCGGCGTACCTAACAGTCAAGATTTTACGCCGAAGACAGAGTGATGGTTCAGCTGCCTCACACAAAACACTAGCAATAGGGCTAGTGCGGAATGCGTCAGTTGCTTAACAAATTCCAATATGGTGAGCAGGATCAACAATACGTAATGTGGATGGAGCTGCGGAAGCATAGATTATGGAACCATAATCTAGTTTTGAGCGCACCAAAGCGCGATGCAAAAGTAACATTGAACAATGACGCCTTGAACCACATTGTATGACAGCAATTAAACCTTTTGAATCTAATTACCAAGTAAGACGTTTATTGATTATTCTTTCTAGTAACTTGCACAAGCAGCTAGTTAAAGAGATAGGCCTATAACTTGTCGGGAGCTTTTTATCTTTACCTGGTTTAAGTACTGGTTTTATAATAGCAAGTTTTTACGACTCAGGACAATACCCTGCTGACCATATTCGGTTATAGAGTGCCAACAATTGAAGTTTGGCAGAGCGAGTTAATTGCTTAAGCATAGCATTGTGTATCGAATCAACACCTGGAGCAGTATTGTGTGCTTCAGATAATGCCGAGTCAAATTTCCAAACACTAAACGGTGCGTTATATAATTTATTTTTAGCAGAGACAAATGACAGAACGTTTTTTCCACGTTAATTTTAATATCTCGGAAATTTTCATCGTAATTATTATTGCTGGAAGCGTCAAAATAAACAGCGGGCATGGATATTTAAAATGTCAAGGGGATTGGTAATAATTTGGTTTGGCCAGAAATTTGTTTGACTTTTTCCCACACCTTCCCGACGGGGGTTTTCAAATTAATAGAAGTAACATAATCAGACCATGATTCTCTTTTAGCTTTTCTGCATGTTCTTTGAGCAACAGCTTTCTACCTCAAATAAAGTAATAGGCTCTCTTCTGTTGGAGACTGGTTAAATCTACAAAAAGATCGGCTTGTTCAGTTTAGCTTGCTCACAATCAAAATTTCACCAAGGAACGGGCTCTCTGCGAAATTTTCCGGAAAATAACGGTATACTCGCATGTGCTGCCTGTATGATAGAATCGGTATAAGTTTCAATATCTTCGACGATAGTGGCTTGAACACTGTCATCGTAATCAAACACTTGAACAAACATATTCCAATCGGCATCTTTTATTCTTCAATTTTGATGACGGTTTTAATTAATTACATGACAAAGCACGCGAATGAATATGGGAAAGTGGTCACTATCATAAAGATGTTCCGAGACTTTCCTATCCAGCAATGCTGCAATACTTGGAAAACAAATGGTAAGGTCAATTGCCGAGAATGATCTATTGGCCACGGAAAAGTAGGTATTGTTACCTTTATTTAAGATAACTAAATCCGTTTCTGAAAAAAGATTCTCCAAGTTACGACCTCGCACATCAGTTCGACTTGAGCCCCACATAGTGTTATGAGCATTAAAATCGCTCATTAGCTGGAATGGGGACGGAAGTTGTTCAAGTAATTGATCAATCAAACGAATGTCCAAACTAACATTTGGCGGAATATAAATTGAGCAAATGGTCAGTGAGAAAGGGATATGTAGTTGAACGGCTACTGCTTCTAATGCGGTGTTGACACGGAGTTCTTTACTGAAAACCGTATTACCAACCAATAAAGCCGTTCCACCCTGAGCACGATCAACATTTGCACGATCTTTTCTATAAATAGTATAACCACGAAGATTAACAGAACATTCAACATTAAAACTTGTTTCCTGTAAGGAAACGCAGATAGTTGAATTTTTGGCTAATAATATTTTAAAGGATTTGTAGTGTGAGTTATATCCGTTGCAGTTCCATTGTATAATGGTTGAAACTATTTTTAGTGTTATGTTGAGAACGTAATTTTAACTCTTTGTTAATCTTGTTGCTTGCAAATAGGAATGCTTTTTCCAAGCGTTAGGAGTGCTACTAAGTAGAGCAGAAGACTGCTGTTGATAAACAACTGCTTTATTAAGGGTCTGGCTGTTATGGCTTGCTCTTAGTTTGTGATAGCGGCCGTTGTTACTAGCAGTGTGCGGCACACTATCTAGAAACAAATAAGTATTTATAAAAATAAATTTTGTAGCTTTAGAAAAATTTCAATAGAAAAAAGTTTCAAAAATATCTATAACTGGAATCAGCGCTTTAATTAAAACTAGTAACGCTTTCAAGAACTGCCGTAAATCTATGTCAGCAAGCAAAGATTTTTTAACTTGTTTTTTTGCCATGAAAAGTTTTACATTACCATAGCAATAAAAACTAAAAAAGAATTGCAAAAAAGATACTGTAAGGACGTTCAAAATGGTACTACATGCTCTCACATCCAAAAAACACGACCGTACTGAGAACATTGAATCCCTGGACCAAAAACAGGAAATACACAGAGAAGGTCAAGGGCTGTTGCTGACACACATTCCACGCTACACGCTGACAAAAGCTCCTCCATTGAAATTTATTCCATTATGCTACATAAATGGTTTTTGCTAAAAAAGCAAGATCCTTAAATGGAGCTAAGCTCTTTAACAAATATCAAGCAGTTAGTGAGCAGTCAAGGTAGTATTTATACTAAAACCCGTAAAACTCACTAACTAATTAGTTTGACATTTTGATGAAAAAATTATTGGAAAAAGTAATTGACAAGCCCGATCATTGCATTGGCACTAGCAGCAGAATGCTTACCAAACGGGAAAATCCTGCAAATTAGCCATACACCAGCTACTTAGCAAGTACAAAAACATCATACAATGCACAGAAATAGCTTTGGGTGCTTTTTTGACTATTAAAAAGACATACGACAATACTACTTTTAAATCCATTGCAAAAGCAATGGAAAACCAAGGAATGGACTCTTTCGTCCAACAACGGGTCAACTCTATGCTCAAAAACCGGACTGTAATCATAACATTATACGAAAAAACTGTAGGAACTAAAGTTGCCGGCAACTCACCATAGGAGGTGTAGTTTTACCCTTTATTTGGTGGTAAAAATTTGACATTATTAAACAGTAAGGACTGACTTTCCCCACTTCTAATTTAAAAAAAAAATCAATCATTGATGATTTCTTACGCTAGCCAGAAGCGTACCTTGTAATAAAACATTGACAAAAACCATAACTAAAACCATATTTAACAGATAAGTTGCTAGATATGGAATACCTTTACAAATCACAACTGACCAAAGCAAACAATTTGAATTTAATCTGTTTAAAAAGCTGAATGCTTTTCTTAGAACAAATTATATTCACACAACAACTTACCATTTCTCTTCTTTTGGTATGGTAAAAAGATTTTTTGTCAGTTGAAGGCCGCAATTAAGTGTCATGCTAAAAAAGGATGGACCGAAATTCTTTGAATAGTTCTCATCAGTCTCAAAAAAGCTTGGCGCAACACTTAAAACCAGCCATTGCTGAACTGACGTATGGAAAGCATTTGCGTCTACTAGGACATATTGTGAAACTTTGTATGAATTACAATCTTAAGACAACATCTTTGTTTGTCATAAAATAAGGTAAAATTACCATTCAAAGAACCCTACTCAGTAATCAGTCATTCACGATGAGCAAATTGCTTTCAAAATCATAAATTTTTTATAGCAAAACTAAACCAAAACATAAAGTTGAATCAAATTGTAATTTGTTACAAATTGTTTCTTTTATTACATACACGGCACAAATATGTAAATAATAATTAAGAAATTGTGAAGCGGATAATACAATAGTTAATAATTATAAACAATTTAACTTTAAATCATTGTTAAATTAAAATACAATTTTTAAATCTAATTTATTGTTTATTGTCATGTACTGATTGAAATACAAATGACCAGCAGACCGCAGTAGAGACAGAGTGCTCTGTCTGCGGTATATATTGAGATGTAATTAATTAGTGTTGGCTGTATTCCTTCAATATTGCCATAAGCACTACCGTGTAGCTGATTGTAATTTATTGAAAACACAATGAAGTTTATTTCAAATATACGTTAATTACCATCATTAAATATGCACAATACTAAATCAGATCAAATCAGTATTAATCTCCAAATTTATACAATTTAAGGTTATTCAAGAACTCCTATTTATATAATGTGTAATTACTAATTCAATCTGATTTATTTTGCATGCATGCTTATTTTAGCACAAGATAAATGTAAGCGGCTTTAACATCTTAGATTCATTATTATCCCACTTGGAGTGTATAATTTCCATTACTGCTAATTAAATATTTAGTGGATTTTAATGCTTCTAAAACCATTATAAAATATTATATATTGTTAAAAGTGTAACATATCATTAGCAAAATAGTATGAAACTTTTTTATACATTTTTATTGTAGTATGTCAGGTGGATGGACAAGAAGAACCACTTATAGTTGAATACACGCACTGATATTAATACATACTCATTCCTTTGTTACACATTTATCCATTTGTTACATTATTATCTAGATACTTTTTCTGTGTAATTTACCCAAGAGATTGAAACGTTGCGATATATTTACAAGAAACGAGCAACAACAAAAAAGCGTACAAATTTCCATTCAAACATTGTCGTTAGTAACTCAACATAAGCATTTTCTTTTACTATAGAAAACTTACAACACGAACGTGAAAATAAAACCGAACGTGCAGGCAATGAAACGTTGCACATGAAAGCCTCCTGCTACACTTCGTCATTTTTTTACATCTAATGATCATTATTTTTAACATACACACAAAATGTAATTCGAAATATATTATTCTTCATATAAAAATTGTCCGACTTTATATTCGTTGAGGTTGCATTTTAGATATTCTTAGATTGTAGTAAAACTATATTTTTATTGTCCTGACATATCCCACTGTGCACAATTTTATGGAATTTATGTAATCATCCACTATATAATTTTATACAAATTATAGTTTTATTATTTTACATTTCAAGTAATATTATTTTTTATGCGATTTGAATATTTGAAATTGAGATTAGTGCTGGTAGAACCGTTGCATTATATTATGTCGAGAATTGAGAATCAAATTAAATTAGCAATTTCCAAAGCGTTAACTAGCTGTAAATTTCTTTGTTTATAGCTAAACTGGAATGTGCTTTATTCCAATTCGATAGACTTCACTAGAATTATTTATACTCAACTGAACGTTATTTGTAACCGAAATGCAGGGTCGGTTTAAACGTCGGTTTTCAGGATTTCTGAAATAGGTGATCAGAGTTCCTATACTTTACAGCTTCTAAATAGACATACAGTAATAAAAAAAGAGACAAATATATTTGTTTTTAAATGGTTTGGAGATCCAATAATATCATTTTTTCCAAAACTCCGTCAAGCCTTCAGCTAAGTTATAGTTTAAAGTATGCAAAAAATGTGATGAAAATATTTTTATTAAACGCTCTGCAGTATTAAAGGTGGGTTTGATTCTTACTCATTGAATATTTCTAACATCAAACATAGTGATAAATTTAATTTTGGAATTTTTTTGTTCTGGTCGTTGTAGAATATTTGGAAAGATATCAATCCCATTCAGTTTTTGATGTTCCTCTACAAATAAAGTTGTCTCATTTCTACTTTTCTTTTTGTTTTAATTTGCTCTGCCATTATGTTGTATTAATGCGTGCTTACTGTTTCTCGTACCAGATATGATGTTTTTGTGGTCTTTATTATCTTTAGATTTTTTCTTTTAGTTTTTATTCGTCTAAACACTTCTTCTTTATAATGTGCACAACATGCGTTGGAATGTTCACATTTGAAAGACCTAAAGTCAGATTTTTATTAATATGTTATAAATGTAGATTTTGATCTTTCTATTGTGGTGTTAATTTCTGTGTTTCCATCAAAATCTTGTGTTAGCCAAGTAACAAAGTATTTCATCTTTTGTACTATATTTTTGTCTTTTTTAATTTGTAGGTTTTTGTTTTTCTTTAATTCATGTTGAGTTGCTAAAGAGTGTTACAATTAGAATTGCGTTTTTTGTGATTCAGGAGGGAAATCTTATAAATTCTTAACGTGTCGGATTTATTTTTAAAAAGAAAATGCCTCTAAACTAAACCTTCCTTAGTGTTAAATACCTAAAAGTTTGAGACTGTAAGGCACATATACCTATCTTTTGGAAAATGTAATTTAGAAGCTTAGGGATTAAGGTTAATTGGTTTCCAGATCAGCAGAATTGGTGTGAACTGCAAAATTTAAAAAGTATTTTTTGCCAAGACCTCGATACGTTGCCGCAGCGGAGAGATGCCAAAATTATTACAATTTTTTTTGTTTCTAACGTATCATGAAGCTCCGACAATCCAACGTAAGATCAGACTGAAAACCTCAAGACAACTAAGATGCGTGTTAGCAGCTGTTTTACAGATTGAGAATGCAAACATAATTTACTTTTTGATGATGGTAGTGTACATTTGGATTTTGTTATGTTGCAAAATTCTGCTGTTCCGCTAAAGCATTAGAACTAGCAGGTTTTTTGCTATTCTGGTTTTATTTGTTAAAAATAATACCTAGATACTTTCCAGAATTAGACCAGGGAATAGAAACTTGGTAAAAAATATATTTGTACAATTTTAGATGTAAAAACTTTACGTGCCAACTTTAATAAAGAATTTTTCAACATAAAGAAAATCACTTTTGTTGTTTTTTTTTTTGTTGATGAACAACAGAATATTACCTTTAAAGAAAAACGTTGACTTTTGTGTATTGATGGGTTATTTCCAAGATTACTCTCTCTATGAACTTATTTAAGGTGTTCATTTAATTGATTGGTTGGTAGTTTTGAAGAAACATTCAGGTTTTCCCAGGTTTTGGGATGTTAATAAGCTTTTTCATTTTTTTAAAAAGGGTTTTTAACGTTGGATTGCTTTAGCAATATTGATCAGGGCCATTATTGCTTTGTTCAAAAAAAAATTAGAATTTTGTTTGGAATTTTGTCAAGACTTGGCGCAGATTGAGATTGTTCCTCTAACTTATAAAGATCAAACAAATGCTGTGCAAAAATAAATCAGTGTCTTTTAAGAAAACTTTTCTGTGGATTTTTTCGACGTGCTCTATTGGCAGTTTGAAAAAGTTGCCAAATGCTTTACTCTTTCTTTTAATGGAGTATTGTAGACCATTCTTGCCATAGATAACTGGAATAAAAGTATATTGCGTAAGGCTTTAGAGATCTATCATATTAGATTTTTATTTTTATTTGTTGATTTTAAAGTATTTTGGCAGCACTGATTTTGGTGCAATTTTATAGCCGTTCTGAGCTATAACTTTATTATAAAGAGCTTCCACGCTGGTCGGGGCTGCTGACCAGGTGCTTGTCGCCACCCGGCTACTGGGTGTGGGTTGGCTGAATGGTAGAGGATGGTAGGGTTTAGGGCGCCACTGGGTAATACTACCTAGACAAATAATAATTACGAAATTACAGCACAGCACATTTATTAACAACACAAACTATTAAGTCCGCTAGGCGAATTCAAACGGTACTCCACACACGTGGGCCGTTCACAAGTCTTTCCTCTGATCTCGTCTTTGAGACTCCTCAAGACCCTCTCCCCCTAGTCTTCCTCTTCCGGAACACACTTCAGTCGCACTTGCGCAACACGATACACTACATATACATACAATAGTACATTTATAAACAATATACATAGACAACACACATTACAATTACAATCACTACGTCACAAGTCTCCTCCTTGCTTACGAGAAAAAAAACCTTTTTTCCAATTTAATACCTATGTACTAAATATAAATCTATTATTTTTACTAAACCTAACCCTATCTTAAAGTAACAACTAAACTATCTTATAACAAATATCTAATCCTAATTTTAACCTAACCTAACCTAATTTAACCTATCTTATAGTAAAGACTAAACCACCTTATAATAAATATCTAATCCTGAGTTTCAATCTAACCAGGGTCTATTTTAAGATCTTTTATGTGATGGGTACCTGATAACTTTTTCCCTTCGGGAGTTTCCAACACGTACGTTGTTGCCGAAATTTTCTTTTTCACTCTGCAAAGCGTGAACTTGGGTGCCAGTTTAGCAGAAAAATAAGCCCCAGCATCAGAAAGGAAATGATTCCTCTTCCAAACCATGTCACCAACCGTAAATTCAAGAGGTCTACGCCTTAAGTTGTAATGTCGGGCGTTTTGTTGAGAGGCTTTTGCCAGATTAGCTCGAACTTTTGCAAAGATTTCCGGTAGCCGATCTAACCTTTTATCAATTTCTTGGCGATCCGCAAAGTTAAACGGCATATTGTTACCTAGAGGTGGGTACTGATCCCTGAATGAATCAACTCGCGGCCAAATGTTAAAAACGCTGGCGTAAACCCAGTGACTTCATGTACGCTAGTACGTAACGCATATCTAAATTTTAAAAGGTGTTCATCCCATTCCCGGTGATTATCTTTAATGAATGAAGCTATCATTGTTTTTAGCGTACGATTGTATCGTTCAGTCGGGTTTGCTTGTGGATGAAACATGGGTGTATATAAAATTTTAACATGGTGAGACGCACACATGTTTTTAAACTTAGTACTTACATACTGCTTAACGTTATCAGAAATAATACACTGCGGTATACCAAACAACATAAAAACATCATTTTCAATGATTCGCGTAATTCTAGCTGAATCAGCTTTTGGTAGCGCAAACAATAAAACATTTTTTGTAAACAAGTCACAAACAACAAGAATAAATCGATTTCGTTTGTGTGAAAGTGGAAAAGGTCCCATTAAGTCAGTCGAGAGCAATTGAAAAGGACGATCGATTGTATGATGCCTCATTAGACCACACGGCCTATCCTGCTCTACTTTATGGGCAAGACATACTGCACAATGACGGCAGTATCTCACTATGTCCGCATACATGCGAGGCCAAAAGTATAATTCAGATACACGTTTAAAAGTTTTAAAAATCCCGAGATGTCCCGCGGAAGCCACGTCGTGATTTTCAGATAAAACTTTATTTCTTAATGGTTTAGGCACAACCGTTTTCCAAGGGTTTTCAAACCCTAACGAACACTTCGTTTCTATAACTAATTTAAACAACTTATTGTTCTCCACTTTCCATGTAATAAAATCATTAGGGTTTTCCGTTACCCTTCCTAACATTCTGCGATACCATTCATCACAGTCATTTTCTTCAATATTTAATATAGTTAACTCTATACTCTCTACGCCAATGGCCCGAGATAACGCATCTGGAGCTTGGTGTTTGACGCCTGGTCTATGTACAACCTGAAATGAATATTGGTGAAGAGTCATAAGCCATCGGAACACTCTTGCTGGTGGGTCCTTCAATTCCCATAGCCATTTGAGTGAATGATGGTCGGTTATTACTTTAAATTCAGTTGCTTCAATGTAGCCTCGGAATTTTCGAATGCTAAATATTAAAGCCAAGCACTCTAGTTCCATTGCCCCATAGTTCTTTTCCTGCGCCGTTGTTGACCTACTGGCATATGCTATTACCCTATTCCCTTCTTGAAAATTTTGACTTAGAATACATCCCAATCCCGCAGACGAAGCGTCACACTCGATAATAAAAGGTAAGTCAAAATTTGGGACGGCTAGTATTGGCGCTGACACTAATCGCTGTTTTAAATCGTCAAAGGCTATCTGTTGATCTTTTCCCCAACACCAATGGCTTTGTTTCTTTGTCAGTTTTGTCAAAGGAGCCGATATGGTGGAAAAGTTTGGGACAAACCGTCGGTACCAGCCAGACAGTCCAATAAAACGGCGTATCTCACTAGGATTTCTAGGTTTTGGAAAATTTACTACTGCTTTTACCTTTTCAGGATCAACAAGCAATCCATTGCCATTAATCACATAGCCTAAATACCGCAATTCCTGTCTAGCAAAGTGGCACTTCTTTTGGTTTAAAGTGAGACCCGCTTTTGACAACCGCTTAAATACTTCACTTAAGATTTCCAAATAAAGCTCAAAAGTTTCAGTAATGATGATGATGTCATCGAGGTATTTAAAAACGTACGGGTCAAGTTCGGGACTCAACACTTGATCGATTAATCGCTGGAAAGTACTAGGGCTATTATGTAATCCAAAAGGCATTTTTATGAATTGATACAATCCATGACCCGGAACAGCAAAAGCAGTAATTTCTTTGCTAGATGTAGTAAGATTGAT
The DNA here is from genome assembly GCA_963932245.1 of Tachinus rufipes. Taxonomy (NCBI): domain Eukaryota; kingdom Metazoa; phylum Arthropoda; class Insecta; order Coleoptera; family Staphylinidae; genus Tachinus; species Tachinus rufipes. Next base: position 63,325,962 of record OZ010749.1, read on the forward strand.
TTGCCAATATGCAGAAGCAATGTCAAGTGAAGATATATATTTTGCCGCTTTTAACCTATCCAATATAGCAGACACTTGTGGTAAAGCATATGAGTCGCGTTTTGTAACCGCGTTAACCTTCCTAACATCTATACAAAACCTGTACTCTCCCGAATTCTTTTTTACCATAACAATTGGTGAACTCCATGGTGAATAACTTGGTTCAATCACGCCCAACTTTAACATTTTTTTTACTTCCAGGTTTATTATCTTTTGCATAGCTGGCGAAACGGGGAAATATCGCTGCTTTATAGGTGCAGCGTTGCCAACATCAATATGATGTTGAACTTGTTGCTTGCAACCTATCCCATTGCCTATTTTGTTAAAATAAAACGAAGTTAATTGGACAATCTGAGATCTTTCTGAAGAAGATAAATTGTTATCGTTGATGGCATCCAACCTAAACTGTTGTGTCGGAAGAGAGTACACGTTTTTTCCTAAATCAGGAATTATCCCAGATTTTAACCAAAAATCTATGCCTAAAACTAACTTACAAACTAAGTTCTCTAACACTAAACAAGATATCAAATAAACTCCTCCCTCAAACCTTAATGGAAGCTCGACTATACCAAGCACTAATGTCTCATTTCCATTAGCAACCTTTACCGATTTTATATCTCTAGAAGTTCTTAAATCTACACCTAATTTATTTAATCTAATATATACATTTTTGGACCCACAAGTCTGCGAACAACCACTGTCCAGTAAAGCATCCAACTCCATACCATAAATAGATACTTTAAGGTATGGTCGACAATCACCAACTACCCTGCTCAAAACTTGTGTCAGTTGTTCACGCTTGATAGTCGAGATCGGTTTTTGGATAACGCGAGGACTGCATCGATCTCGAATTACGACCTCGCGACGCCATTTCCCGCTCTTGTACATTTAACACAATTGTATCTTTGCGTTCCTAGTTTACCGCAACCTGTACAAAACTTGTTTTGTGCTTGTTTACATTTAGAAAAGGGATGACCTTTCTCCCCGCAATTCCAGCAATGAATAGGATTAGCATAACTACGTGCTGTCAATGGTTGTCTATATCCTCTAGATGCTGCTAAATCGGGCTCTATTTTTAAATTTTTAAAATCTCGTTGTGATTTGTTTGCTAACCATCGATTTGATTCGAGTATATTGCAGCGTTGACGCAACTCATCAATCGATTTAATTTCATCAAAACCCAATCTTTCAATATAATACGAGTTTAAGTTCCGTTTGATGGTGTTTAGCTTTTCCTGATCTATTACTAACCCCGGTACGCGGTTAAATAATGATAGCATACTTGCAAAATACCCACTTATTGATTCATTTTCTAGTTGAAGCCTTGCATCAATTTCCCTCCGCAACTCATACGCGTAATCTATCGGTTGGTATTCTGCACGTAATTTAAAAACAAATTCCGGCCAACATTGAAAACTACTTTTGTAGGCTCGATACCAGGTTAAAGCCCGATCACATAAAATTTCAGAAATACACCTAAAAAGTTCTTCATCAGTTACCCCATTAATTTCTCTAAGTTCTGTAATCCTTTCTAAGAAAGCACCTACACTAATATCTGAATTATTTCCTGTAAATTTAATATTCCAGTCCGTAACGTGTTTTCGACCAAAAGATCCAACTTTTATTTCTTGTATTTGTTTACAAGACTGACCAATAAAACTACTATTTGGTGTTGCAACATCAGTGTCACCCGTTATACACTTGTCTTCTATTATCCCTTCTAGTTCTTCAAGCCTGGTTGTATAGCTTTCTACTAGTTGAAAAGCTGCTTTATCAATTCCCTTTGGAATTCTACCTAACCGTCCTGCTAGATGAATCAACTTAATTTCAATTGATTTAGCCGACCCTGACAATCTATCTCCATCATATGCATCAACTAATTCACCTAAGTACGCTAATTTTTGCTTAATAATTGATAATTCCCTATTCCAATCTAATGCATCTATTTCTAGAGGAGTTAATAACTCATCAGCTAGCAGGGGTGAGAGCTTAGAGCGCAATTGATTGATTGTGAAAAACCTAGTGCATACATAGCCATGCGCTGACAATTCATAAATTATTTCGTCTTTGCTCAAACGTAATATATCCATTTTAATAACTTAATTTTTAATAATATTAATTAAAATTATAATAAAAGAACTTTAATATGAATACGCAAAAATTGATATATTACCTTTGTAAACAATAAAACAAAGAACAAAACTCCTAACCTATTAAGTAATTTAAATTTACAAATATTACAAAAAATATTAATAACTAAATAATTAAATTCAATTTAAATAAACAAATTGATAATAAAGTAAAATGAAAAATTGAAAGAAAACTTTATGCTAAATTTGCAAATATTGCAGAATTATAAAAACTATTTAAATTTATTAAATCTAAAAGAAAATAAAACAACCAAAAAATTATATATTTAATAAATCATATTTATATTCTCCAAAGTCTTTTATCAATGTTCAATGCTCTTAAACAATTTTTAATCACATTAACCACATGAAATCTTATGTATTTACTACATCCAATTATATTTTTCAATGTGTATAATGTATAATTTAATAACTACAAATATTGTTTTATTTAAAACAATTTTTTCTCATGATAAAAAAAAGTTTATTTTATTATATTTTCACACACGACAAAAGAAAGGAATGCGAACAAAAATATACGCCATAAAATTATTAATTTACTGTCTATTTATTTGCGTATATAAATTGCAGTGCTCTAACCTTTTTGGATACTATGCGGCCCTGACGGTGATCCTTGCGGTGCATCGGGCGCTGTCTCGCTGCGGGTCACTTGTTGCCTCGTGGTACTTAGATCATGCGGATTGATTTTACAGGTTTCCTTGATGTAGATGAAACTGCTCCAGCTCCGTGACCATGCAGCAAGTTGTCGGCGTTTTTTTCCTGGTTGCCTTCTATCCGTTGTCCTCGTGTGTGTTTTTTCTTTCCTCTACCACAGATGTAACAGCCCGTGGTCTAAGTATTATATTAGGGACCACGTTGGTGCGCCAATTTGCCACGCTGGTCGGGGCTGCTGACCAGGTGCTTGTCGCCACCCGGCTACTGGGTGTGGGTTGGCTGAATGGTAGAGGATGGTAGGGTTTAGGGCGCCACTGGGTAATACTACCCAGACAAATAATAATTACGAAATTACAGCACAGCACATTTATTAACAACACAAACTATTAAGTCCGCTAGGCGAATTCAAACGGTACTCCACACACGTGGGCCGTTCACAAGTCTTTCCTCTGATCTCGTCTTTGAGACTCCTCAAGACCCTCTCCCCCTAGTCTTCCTCTTCCGGAACACACTTCAGTCGCACTTGCGCAACACGATACACTACATATACATACAATAGTACATTTATAAACAATATACATAGACAACACACATTACAATTACAATCACTACGTCACAGAGCATTAAGGATTTTATAATCTCTGGGGTTGCAATACTCTTGTTATTTATGTTTGGCGGCATTTTGTCTGCGAATCAATGCGTTTTGTGCATGGAATAATCTTAGACTTGTATCAACGCAAACATAATACAAGATTAAATAAAACAACTACTATAGCAAACATAATAGGTTTTAAAAGCCTTTTCCGTGTTTGATAACTGCTGCTTTGATGCCTGCAGCCATTTTTACTGGGGCTTAACTGCCAATGCTGTCTTTGAGGTATCTTTAAAAGAGATCTACTTCATGTGAGTAAGTAATCTTATTCCTTTCTAATTTTATTGCTTTCCGTAGAATTTTAATGATACAGAGTTATGGTCAAAGTTTAGATTATTGATTGTTCTAATCTTACTTTGCAAATTGACGTCTTTGAGTATTGACCAGCAGAGCAATATTGGGTTCTACTAATCCCAGCACTTTTGCCTTTTGCCTCAACGTAGTCTTGCAATGTTCATCAACCTTTCACGTTAGTTTTGGCAATGTTTCTTGCTGGGTGCTTGAATTTAAAGACTCCAGCAAATATGGTGGAAAGGATGTTCATAAAACCGTTTAGGTTAAACTTGTTTATACCGTTTAGAGTTGATATAAGCAGATGCAAAGTTGAAGTTGCCTAGCTCCGGCACGTTCACAATAATCGTATTTTTTTAAGCGTGAGAGTGTCAGAAGTATCTACTTTGGCGTGGTCTAGTAATCTTCTTGCTTACTGTCTTATGTCTCCGCTTTACCTCCAACGTACCTAAAGACGTAAATGTATTTGGGATTCTTACAGCATGTTTGAGTTTGTGGTTTGACTTAGCAATGTTTTAGAACTTTTTTACTATGTTCATTTTATCTCAAATGCTGATTGCATTCTAGAAGCAACATTTTAATAATACATAGAGTGTATTATCTATTGTATTAAAATTCAAAGATAGTAAACATGATATTTTGTTGAAATTAATTGAACTTTGCATAAAAAAAGCTATTTTTGTGTTAACCGTTTTTGGTACTGGTAGAGTAAAAGCGTGTTTGCAGTCAAAGCGGCTGGTTTGCGGAAACCTGAACTATTTGAAGAAACTGAGGCTGGGGTCAACACGGACTCAAACGCAAGTTTAGCTTTGTTTTTGCTTTGTTTTTAAAAATACTTTGTGGGCCAGTCTACCGATTTGTGAGTCCTAAACAATTGTGACAGACAAAAGAGTTGCCAACTGACCTTGGTACAGATGTTTCTTTTTTGTTAGTCGGGTTGGCTTGAAAGACCGGCAAAGATAACCGCCGACAGTTGTTAGGTAGCAATAGCTAGAGGTGATTGTTTAGGGTTGGTTGATAGTAAAAATTTTTCTTTGTACGGTTACATTACCTTTGGAGTTTTTGGTTATTTTTGAGGTAGTGTTGGTGGCAGGAAAAATTGTCTCTTTTGGTAAGGTCCAGGTTGTCGGCGGCGGTGGTGTTTTTTTTTAGACACCAAGAAGTGGGTGATAAACTTGCTTTCGTCCTCCAAAGGAAAGTCCGTAGCTGGTTTTTTTTTTGGTAAAATGTTTGTTTTTTTTTTAGATTTAGCTTGGACAATGAGTTTGCCTATAGAGGATGGTTTATGAGGCATTGGACGTAGAGGTTATAATAATGATAGCCTTGATCAAATCTTGATGGTGGTGTTGAAGTCAAAAAGTTTCTATTTAAACTTATTGCCATCTGGTTTCTCAATTCTTAAATCTACTGAAAGACTGCGGCCACCTTAGACTAGGACCTAAAATTTTTTTTTAACTAAACAATAACAAACCCACAAAAGAACTGGTAATGATAAAAATATTAGCCCGAAAACCAATAACAAAAAACTATTGAAAAAAATTATGAACAAATAGGTAAGCACAGAAGAAAGTACGATAATATCTATAAATGCAGTACAGAAAAAAAAAAACAAACTGATATACTCAAAATAGACAACAAATTAACAGATAATAAGAGAAAAAAATAAATAAACATATGACTCATAAGATGCAAAGTAGAAAAAGTACCAGCAAACTAAAGAAAATGCTATAAATGCTAAATAAAAGGATATGTAGCGGCAGAATGCAAACAAATAAACAGAGAAAACAAACGAGAAAAACAAAAAAGAATATAGAGGACAACATTCATAATAATTAGACATACTAAACTAAACCAAAGAGTTTAAATTGATACCAACAAATATAGAAAAGAAAAGACAAGACTTATGATATATTAATAGCAACAACAGAACAGGAAGAAATAGAACAAGCAATAGTGAATAAAAACAATATAAGTAGTAAGGAGATAAGAGACAACGGAACAGATGCAACTATTTTAGTTAGTGGCAAGTGTAGGGATAAGATAGAGAAATGGGGAATACCAAAAGAGGAAATATTGTAAATTAAAATGAAAAGTATGATAGTATATCGGCCCAAACTGCAAATTGAAATACTATCGGGATTAGATAAAAAATAGTTTAGAAAAAAAAATACAAAAAAAAATTTAACGTAATATAACAAAGATGAAGAAAATACAAAAACAATTAAAAAAAATAATAAAAAATATCACAATCTTACAGTTCAGACTATGGAACAAAAAATATTTAAAAAATATTACCACTAACAACGAGACTTTAAATCGACAACATTTTGAATTAAATTAAAGATGACATTTTTGTCAATATTATTTCATTTCTGCAATAGCAACTGTCTTAGCTCCTGAGCAGTTCTTAGAGCAGGTGTATGTTTTTGGATACGTCGACCCAATTGATTCCAAACATGTTCTATGAGATTAATGTTTGGGCTTAGAATTAGCCAATCAAACTGCGAAATTTCCATTTTATTCAGATAATCTCTGACGGCATAACATGATCTTCAAGAACTTCTATAATGTATCTGTGAGCTGTCAGGGAACCATGCTATATAAAGACCAACTCTGTGCGTGGTTCTGTAGAAATTCTTGCTCAAACAATAACTGACCTACCGCCAAATGGAAGTCGCTCATCAATACAAACTGAAGCGTATCTTTCTCTGCGTCTTTTCCATCTGAAAACAGTACCATGCTCCAGTCCTCATTATTCCATACCTGGTGATTTCGGGCAAAAGCCAATCTTGCAACACAATGTCGGCGGAGTAAAGGTGGCCCTGTAACCATTTTTCTTCAAGACAATCCAGCAGCCCGAAGCCTTTTTCTAACGGTCTATTCACTAAAATTTACATCTCTAAATCTCCAAATAACGCTGATAAACCTTCTGTAAAGCACAAACGCTTTTACCAACAATTCTTGCAGTTTCACGTTTTTCTCGCCCATTTTTAATTGACGCTATAATTCTTGCTACAAGGCTTAAAGGCATTATGACCTGTTAAGTACAGTACACCGTGGGAATGACAAGTTTCGCAAAGAAAAATCAACACTAAGTAAAAGATCAACAACAAAATGTAGGTTTTAAATTAGAGCAAAATGGATGCTGTTTCATAAAAGCCCGTAACACGGTGATAATAACTGACAGATAGATAACATTAGTCAGGAAATGAATTATTATTCGATTACTTTAGTTTACAATTTGCAAACATAAAGTTAATACAAAACATTCCAAAAATAAGTCATAATTTTAAAGTGGCCTCTATTTTTTGCTTGCAATGCATGTAATAAACTTGTAAATTGCATATAGCTATTTAATTTTTTTAATGTATTTATTTATTAATTAATTATGTATTAACGCATCCTATCTATTATTAAAACTCGATTTTATTAATAATAGTAATAATTTTATTATTTTGTAGGTAAATTTTCTATTAATATATTAAAAACATTTTTAAATCGGTGCAAATACAACACTTTTTTCACGTTATTGTTTCATTTTAATACACAAAAACTCTTAAATGTATTCAAATTATTTTGTTAAAAAATGTAAATTAAAAATTAAAATTGATATCTTCTGATATTAATATACAAAACATTATAATATGCGTTAGCATTACTCTTTATTTTGATACTAAATCTTAATATTTTGTAAATAAGTATATTTCATAAAAAATGTGATTATATATCATCGACTATGATCTTTTTATCAGCATATATTATATATAGCAAGTTCCACAATAAAAGGGAACATATTTTATACATAAGAGGCTGCGATTTCAATTTTGCTGAAAAAGTAAAATTGATAGATATTCCCATCTATTCGATATCATATGTTGTATATCACTAGTAGTTTTTGCTTTTTATTTAATAAAAAAGCGTTATTTTTTTATATAAGAGAAAATATTCAAGGCGACATCTTTTTATTCAATAAAAAATTAATGCAATTAGAATAATTATATGTTTATACTAATAGTTGGTTTAAATTCATATGGGAAACATTTAATTATAAGTAAATGCTACTGTGGTACTGGTTGCACATAAAAACTAGACATGTAATCCAAGTTGGTAATAGTTTTCACAATAGGGATTTAAAATATTAAACAGAACGAATTATCAAAATAGTCCATGTTCTCTAGAGATTTTATACGGAATGAATTCCGTATAGTCCTTCGTTAATTGTGTAGGTGCGGTCTCGCCCAGTGGTATGTTTTCAGGGTTGAATATTTCTAAAAGTAATCGAACTATTTTGTTACAAAAACTATGCTGGTGCTAAATTTAGCAAGGGCAAATATATTAACATAATTGATTTATATTCTAAACACATGTTATATAATACAGCATAGGCAGCAAACACAAATTGAGTTTAACAACGCGATATATACACTTACTTAACTATTTCGACATAAAGTATTAAGTATTATTTGAGGTTGATATAATTAAGTGTAACATACGTGATATTTAAATCGTTAACAATTAGTAGTTTAATATGTTTTATCAGATCCGTTTACGAAATTGAAATAAATATTCTAAACAATCACAAACATATGAAAATAATCAATATATACTTTAACAGTTTATTATCAAATCAGAAACGTGATTGTTATAGATTTTAAACTTTTGTTTCACTGTTTAGTAAACTTATGTTTACTTTTTGAAAATATTTTTTTTCTATCATCTTGTTTTTATTGATGAACCGATGAAATGTATATTATTTGAAATTGAAATGAAATTGTTTTTTGTGTATACATTTTAGCTAACTTTTAAGAATAATTAAAAAAGGTAAAGTCAAACCTTTTATGGGTATATATTTATGTTACAAAACTTGTTTATTGTTTAAGATAGTAAATAATGCTAATATAAAATTACTGCCTGGTTGTACCGTTGCTTTGATGCGTCTTACAACCATATGTGACTATTGGCTTAATTACTGCTTTATACACTTTTATCGTTGATTGAAAGAGTATATAAAGATGCGCGACCTCATGTTAAAAACCGTACTCCTAGTCATGACTCTTTCTATCACTTTCTACGGATTTTCTTTTTCGCTCACTCTCATTTCTCATATGACAACTCGTTTTGCTGTATGCTAGCGCCTCAGTTGCGGGACTTGTTTTCTATTTTAATTTAATATTATTCGGTGTGTAACAGGGTAACAGGCGCGCACATTTTTAAAGTCCCAAGAGGCCACGTCGCTTTTAAATGATATATTAATTTGAAGTATAAACAAAACAAACATTATTTAAAGTTAGGAGTAGTATTTAATAAAAATAAATTAAAATGTTTTATATTTAATATAGTAATAAAGCTACGATCAATGGCCATTTCAAGAAGGAATCAGTTATTAATTTTAAAAATCTATAATTTATTTTATTGTGTTTTTATTGTTTCTTAGTTGAATAAAAATATAATAATCCATAATAAATATCAAGAAATTATGATAATACAGCAAATCAAAAGAAATACATAAGATATAAAATATATTTGTTATTAATAACTAACTGCCGGTATTACAAAATAAGTCGCTACTTAAATTTAGTATCACGATATAGCCGTTGATTGAAAGATTTTACATTTAAACAAACTAATTGTACAAAAAAAGTTATCATAAGAATTTTTTATATATAGTCGTTCTGGGCGTATTAAGCTAAAACAAATATCTTTAAGTCTATTATTTGAAAACATTCTGATAACAGATAATATAAGCGTGTATAATATGTTTGCTATTTTTCAGAAATTTTCATAAAACAGTCATGTCACGTTTGATGTTAAATTTGAACTGGTTGTATCGTATTGATAATGTTTGTTCAAAACTAGCAAAGACCACTTATGCTATCATAAATCTAAGAAAAGAACTAGCAGCATTACATTTTATATCCGCATTGTGCTCTTGTCTATAGTGCAGTTAATTATAATATTGTAATATTATTCTCTCTTTCAATTTCAACACAGGCATAGAATATTTGTTATGCAAACACGTATTTTACGCATTATTTACAATATACCTCAGAACGAATCATGTAATATATTTTGGAACAATAAAATATTAACAGTATATGAGTAATTCCATTACTTTTCGACTAATTTAAAAAAGTCGACCTTATTGATTTTGCTCAAATTTTCAGGGATTAAAATATGGATAAAAAAATGAGATTCCCAAAATTTTGGACCTAAGAATATTGCCTGTTTAAAATGACACACATTTAAAGGTCAAAAATTTCACAATAAAACGTCTTTTTTTTTAGCATATTTTGTATCTCAATTTTTGAGCTTCTGGAAAAAAGATAAAAAGGTCACCGATAACTCAAATTATTCCTTATACATGTACTTTAAAACCCATATTTTTATGTTTAATGTTGTGGCAGTCATTTTGATATATTAAGCTTCAAACATTATTCCAAAATAACCCGTAAATTTAGAAAAATTGCAAAATTTTGCTTTCTTTAAATCGTTCTAACTTTGTCAAATCTTAACAAAATTTGATTCGCAGGGTCTAGATTTTTTTGTGTTTAATCTATTTTTAAAGTGATCACACAATACTTATAGAATCAATAAGTATACACCATTATTTTGATGCAGGAAGTTGCACATGTTTTTGCGATTTTTAAAACTTGTAATTTTTAGGTCTCAAAAAAGCGCTGTCACCCTATGTCGATTTTAGTCAAAATTTTAGTAAATACTCTTTAGAACACAAGAAAAAAGATTATCTATATGAAAAATGGTATATTAGCAAACGGCACATTTTTGTATCTCAATTTTTGGGCTTCTGGAAAAAGATAAAATAGTCTACGGTGGCTCAAAATATTCCTTATTGTATGTACTTTAAACCCCATATTCGTATATTTAATGTTGGGGCAATCATTTTGATATATCAAGCTTTAAACATTATTTAAAAAAAAATCTATATTTTGAAAAATTGCAAAATTATGCTTTGTTTAAACCGTTTTAACTTTGTCAAGTTTTAAAAAAAATTAATCCACGAGGTCTAGATTTCTTCGTGTTCAATCTTTCTTTAAAGTAATCACACTAAACTTATAGAATCAATTCATATTCACCACTATTTTGATGCAGGAAGTTGCACATGTTTTTGCGATCTTTAAAACTTGTTATTTTCAGGTCCCGAATTGATTAATGTTTGAAGCTTAATATATCAAAATGACTGCCACAATATAAAACATAAAAATATGGGTTATAAGTTTATCTAATAAGGAATAATTTGAGCTGTCGTAGACCTTTTTATCTTTTTCCAGAAGCCCAAAAATTGAAAAAATACTCTAAGAAATACGTTTTATTGTAAAATTTCTGACCTTCAAATGTGTGTCATTTTGAACAGGCAATATTCTAAGGTCTAACATTTTTGAATCTCATTTTTTTATCCATATTTTGATCCCTGATAATTTGAGAAGAGGTCGACTTTTTCAAATTAGTCGAAAAGTAATGGAGTTATCCATATACATATTTAAAAAATAAAGAAAATTTTGTACAGGAACCAGTTTATAATTATGAAACAAACATATAGATTCCAAAATATAAACTAATAAAATTTAAAAAATTGCCAATTATTGCTGATAGGTATATTTATAATAATCTTCTAAAATAAAACTGCAATTAAATCTTAACAACTTCAAAAAATGTTTATTTAATTTGTTTAATTTTTGTAAAAAATTAATTAAATTAATTTGTATTTTATTGTTTACAAATGTTGTTTTTTTTTCTGTCGGAGATGGAATCACTTTACGGACGCCGTGCGAGACTCTTCCATTTTTTCAAAAAAGATCCTACCCACTAAACCACCCCCTCCTTAAGTTTTATGTTAATTTAAATAATATCTTTTATTAAAACCGGGTGTCATGTTGGCTGTTCTGAATCAATTTCTATGTTTTTCCTTACTTTTCAGATAAAATCCGTATAATTTGGTGGGGTTTGTGTACTTTATTTTCAGAGCTTTTTTTGGAAACATACTGATCTGATTCCCATTAGATTTGTTGTATTTACATTGAACATTTTCATTACAATTCTACCAGTTACTATGCATTTCTAATAAACTAGTCAAATCTTTTTCAATGTTTTTTGAATCAATTACAATACACTTGTGTTTATCCAACAAAACGTTAAACTTCTCTAACAAAAACGAAACTATATTAGAAAATTCAACTGAAGGTTGTTTTACAAATTTAATATTTGAAGAGCACTAGTAGCCTTTATTCAAGAGAAATAGTTTATTTTCTTGTAACAAATCAGAATCATTTAAAAAAAAAGAACAATGTTTACAATCTGTTTTGTTAATAATATTACTTGCAGGATAGCCAGCTACATAAATATTTGAACAGGTTTCCAAGGTGTTCTCTATATTTTCAATTTTGATTGGTCTAAACTTTCTTCTCTTTGTTCTTCAGTTTTGTTTTGAAAAGAAACATCAAGAGGTATGTTGTCGCTTGTATCTAAATTGGTGTTTTCAGTAGTAGAAGAAAGTTCAAGAACTTCACTGTTGTCAATTTTACAGTTTCCGGTATCTACCGCCATTTGATGTCTAATATTCATATTATGCTGAATTGCAATACGGCATTGACAAACTGAAGAAAAAGGGTTGTATCCTCTTCTGTTTCTGATAACAGAAAAACAAATTTCAAACGGATCTTGATTAAGAAATTTGGTTAGTAAATACTTAAACCCTTCATTTTTTAGCTTTGACAATAACAAACTACAGCTTTTATTGTCTACTGTAATCTTTCTACGTAATGAATGTTTGTTCTCAATACTTCATTTTCATAAAACTCGATATTTTTAAAATATTTCAATCCGTTCTTCAAAATATATTCAGACAATCTTCTATATACAAAATGAACACATTTATTTGAGTTCCAATCATTAAGAACTCAACTATTTAATGAATCAAAAAACACTATTTACAGTTTCTATGAAATCAGCTGTTTCCAATGACGTACTGCTTGGTTGGTTTTTGTTGCAGTTTGAATTGAATTAGAAACTATTAAGACTCATATGAACTGCTTTTAGTTTTATCATTGCTCTTGTTGTGTTGCTTTATTTGTCGATTTTGTAAGTGTTACTTACATTGGACCAAGATATGGGCTTATTATTAACAAACATAGTAAATTTTAAGTTTATAAAATTATTGCGTAATAATTTAATTAAATGAGGCGCATCAAAACAAATAATTTAATCATTAATATTAATAATATAGTGTTCTTTTGTAGCTCCTAATGATAATATTGCACTTCGATTGCTGGTCCTTGATTGCATACAATAATCCTAGGATTAAAAAACATTTTCCTCAAATTGTTAACAACATCTACAATTATGTGTAATAATGGCTTTTTTTACTAGTGCCTGAAGAAATAAAATAACATAATAGTATCTTCCGATTATGAAAAAAACCACGAGTTAGAAAAACTAACGCATGAGTGCCCAATTTATTTTCTCTTCCTAAAATTTCAATATTCTGATACCATTTAGCTATGTCTTTAGTTTGATTAAACTCAAGTTTTTTTTTAGAACAATTTTATCAAACATTACAACACACAGTTTCACGATCTGTCATTATTTTGGCTTTTAGAGCAAATTTATCAGTTAAAGTTGTTTTTATTCCCGCTCTTAAACTGAATACTTTTAACCATGACTGATTAATTTAAACTAAAGCAAGACATAGTTTTAATTTATTAATCATAAATTTATAAGTCCTTGGGATTTATAGTAAAGTGAAAGAGCTAGTTGTTGTTCTGAATTTGACCACAGGGTTTAAGATTTATGAAAAAACTGCATATTTATCAAAATTTTAACCAAATTACTTTTAAACCTTAATAAATTATTTATTACTGCAATTGTAGAAAATGAAGTTTTTTTTTTCTATAAGTTGAGAATATTTAGTTTTTAATTTTTTTTGCAATCTTTTTATTTTGACATTTAAAACTTTGCAGTTTTTTGTCGTTTGTGACAAAGATGGCATATTCAGCAAACATTCACTAACAACACTGTTGCTAGAGCTACATTGAAACGATTGACAATTTTGCTTGGTAAAGCCAACAGATGTACTTTCTGAATCTTAATCTGTTAACGTGCTCGTAGTACTAATTGTTCTTTTCTTTCTAGTATATACTTTCGGGTTGTCAGATTTATTAATCGTTTTTGTAGGACTAGTGGGAACAAGAAATTGATGGTTTATACCTAAAAACAATATATACGCAATAATTTATAATTTTTTTTTTAATTATTATGCAATAAAGGCGAAAAACGTTATTTTTATTTTTTATTTAAAACAAGAAATACAAGTCACTACACTTTATTTTTTTGACGCATTACTAAATTATATTTTTTCATTGATTTTATAGATAGAACAAAAATTGTACCAGGTAATTATTTATCATAAGAATGTTTGCATTTAGTGGGCTAAACATTGAAGTACTCGCACGACTACACTGGGCAGATGTAAGGTCAGTTTTTGATTTTGCTACTTTTATAAGTTTTTTTTTTGCAATTGGTAAACATAAATGCCTTTTCTAAAATTTTAATAATGTGCGCATTCACAATATCAGATCTAATATGATAATTGTAACGTCAGATAATAAACAAACCAATAAAAATGAAATCAGTAATAAACACAGCATAACACAATTTCTATCTGATGTGCTTGGCCAATTAGAATTAAAATTTCACACGTGAAGATGACATTGTACCGTTGTCGGTAATAAAAATTCAAGTGCAAATAAAATGTGTAGATTTTCAACAAAATTAAAATATCTGGGCATAATATAAGAAAAACTCATTGCCCGAATTTTGATAACGCCTTTTGGAGATGGTTTTTTAAAAAACAATTTTATTACAATTTAAATGAATTATAATTTTAATATTTCGATCTGGAGCTCTGAACATACACTGAGCTAAATAATGTGTTACAAATCTTTATATAAACTAAAACTGATTACTAAGCTTAATTCATATAAGGATTGCAGCTGCACTATGAATAATGTTTCTTTGTCTATAATGCTGAGCTTTGAGTCTCCGATGCACGTGTTAATGATGCTGACCTAGCGTGTGCTATGGGGACCCATTGTTCAGTGATTTATAACTAGTCCATCCTTAAATTAGAATCCTGGGGTTTGGAACAGGATTTGGCATGGTCACGTTTGGACGTGGTGTTGGTCCTTGAAGTTGCATTGTAGCTCTATATCTTTTATCATAGTAATATACATAAAATAAAATAATAAACATGATTATAATATAGATTATGATTGTCCAGACACTTATGTTGTTGTAGTGTATTGGAACTTTTGAAATTGATTCGATTTTCTGGTTTTGCATAATTAATGCATTACGAATGTGTTTAGTTTTATCCAGATTTATCGAATTAAGTGCCAATGGTTTGAATTTGATCATTGGACTTGTTTTGGCAATTGAAAAGTTTAATTCAGGCAATTCAATTATTTTGAATTTGCTGAACAAATTTTTGTAACTTGGAATTGAAATGTTTCCAACTTTCATTTTACACGATGAACTTAGTTCTAAAATATACGTTCCGAAAAGTGGTATTTTGTCTTTATTAGAGCCACATATTTGTGTAGCCACAATTTTTTCTGGTAAGATGACAATCCACGTGTTGTATTTTTCTAGCTTTTGGATTTTTTCATTCATTATTTGGACTGGCACCTGTTGGCAATTGGTAATACTTTTAGAGTAGCGTAGCATTTGGACTTCGCATGCGGCTTCTTCTTCTTTAATTCTTGTTGGATATACATTATTGCAAATGTACTCTTCAGGAGTAATTGCTTGGCATTTTGTGTCGAGAAACATAAAGGTTTGTTCATTTAGGATTAAGTACTTGGATTGTGGTAATATGGTTTTAAATGTATTATTTCTGGTTGGAGTTGGTAAGGAATATAGATGAAAATAATTATAATTTTCATTTTCGACAATCGGAATTTCAATAATAAATATAACTTCATTTCCTTTACTGTAACTTTTAATATTAATGACCTTTTCAAATTGTAATATATCTTCTAATCTAGGTTCAAATGGTAACTTATTTGTGACTAACTGTTCTTTAATTAGTTTAATTTCTAATAAAAGCTCATTTGGTTCAATCATAGAGTTGTGGAAGATATTAAATTTAGAAAACGTGATCGCGGTTTCTATTCTTTCTAGTACGTCATAGATTACTTGATATGACGTGGTCATTTGGGATATTATGGTATGTGCTAGAAAGTAATGATAATTTTCAATATTTTTTAAATCAACTGTTTTGATAACGTTTTCAATTTGAAGAACACAAGATTGAAAATTTTATTGATTGTGTGCCAAGGTTTCAATGCTTTCTTTGAAAGTTTGTATAGATCCTTGAAGAAGGGTGATTCGATCTTTAATTAATGTTTTTACTTTAAGTTGGTTGTTAGAAAGAGATGTGATATTTTTCCGCATCGTTATAATCTAAATTACCTGTTAATGATTTAATTATAACTCCTAATCCGTTTATAAGTCCACGTTTTGTTCTTTTGTTGGTTGCACTATTTAAAGGATTTAATTGATTTATTATTGTTGTTATTTTCTTTTCTAATGTTTCAACTAAGCGATATAAATTAAAATATTCTCTCATATAATATGGTTTAGAATTGTTACTTTGGAATGCAGATTTTAGTGTATAGAAATTTGCTTGAAGGGAATAAAATTCTTTTATTACAGTCGTTATATTAAATATTTGTATGAATGACCAATGGTCAGTTTTGATTTGTGCATTGCCAATTTTGAGTGGTAATAGCCCTGGATTGGAATTTAAATCTTGGAATTTTGGAACGTTTGATTCACCATGGTTGTAGTTGATGAATCTGCAACAAGAGTAGGTTTTCTCAATTCTTTTATGAGAATTATCTGTTTCTTGTTTTTATTGTGTTCATTAGTAATTTCAACTCGATTTCTTTCTAAAACTTCGGTTATTTTATAAGGTCCTTAAAATTTGTTACTCTTTTTATTCCTACCTTTTGGATTCTGTTTATAAACTATTTGTCCTAAACTAAATTCAACAGTAGATTCTCCCTGTTTGTTGGTTTTTGATATAGTTTTTTGTTTGTCAAGTATTCGTTTTTCATTTACTTGTTGGTAAACATGTTTCAATTTCTCTTTATGATTTTGGGTATAGTCGGTGTAAAATAAGTTTGGTATAAAAATTTCATTAGGGTTTCTGGATTGGGTATGACCGAATGTTAGTTCAAAAGGCGTAAAATTTGTAGCGCTGTGTATTGAACTGTTATATCCTAGAATGGCATAAACCTAATTATTATCTTCCGGGTAGTTTTCTTGTAGAATACGAAGGTGTTCAATAATAGTCAAATGAAATCGTTCAATTATACTGTTTGACTCGGGATGAGCTGGTGTTGTGAAATGTACATTGACTTGATGTAATTTTAACATTTCTTTTACCATTTCACTGTTAAATTCTTTTCCATTGTCTACTACTATTTTTTCGGGTACTCCGAATGATGTGAAATATTTCATTAAAGCTTTGCTAATATGAATGGCTGATTTTCCAGTAACTTGGAAAGCCTGTGCAAATTTTGTAAAAGAATCTACTAATGTTAAGTAGTTTTCATTGTCGTATGTGAATATGTCGATGTGAACTATTTGAAATGGTTTTGAGGCCGTTTCAGTGAGCATCAGTAGCACATATGGCGTTTTTCTTGCATATTTTGTTCGTTGGCAAATATGACATGCGTTAATAAAATCCGATATTGTTAATTTCATGTTAATCCAAGAATAATTTTTTTTGAGATATTTAAGAGTTTCGCTTATCCCTCTATGGTTTACTTTTCCTTCATGATGGTTTCTTACTAATAGGATTTGCTCTTCTTTGTCAATAATTGTGTTTACCTTTCTTGAACATCTAATTAATGTCGGACCTCTTTCGGAGAAGTGTTCTAAATATACTTTGTTAAAATCATGGTATAATTTATCTGTATGAAAGTGTAAATAGTATGTTTTTCCGAAAACGGTATAATTTTTTAAGAATTGTAAAATTAAATTTGAGTTATTAGTATTAGGAATTTTGATAGTGATTAATTTGTGATGTTCGTAGTTTTCTTGGCTAATATCTAGTTTATTATTAATTTGCGGTAAAATTAAGATTTGATTTTGTTTGTTGTTAATAACTTCGTCCAATATCTTTATTCCATCATTTATGGTTTTATTAAAATTTGTATGTTGCGTTGACATTATATATGTTCTTTAGGTTCCATAATTTCTGTTGGTGGTTTTATTAGGATATCTTACAGTATATCAATTTGTGGATTTGGTGTAATCAAACTAGTTGATTGCATCGGGTTTTCAGTTAGATATCGTAAATATTCGAGTGTTTCATTATCAATTTCACCCGGGTGATTAATCATCGATTCATTTTCTAAGGCATTAATTGTGACTTTTGAGTTTATATCATATATGTGAATGTGGAAATTTACATTAAATATGTAATGTATCATATTATAAACTTTTGAATAAGTTGGTCTAATCCACATCCTAATTTTGGCATGGCAATTTTGCTTATATTGTTATTTAAGCAAAACAGTTTTAAATTTAATAAGCAGTTAAATAAATTCTCGTAAGTCGGTTTCTCAAAATACTGGTTTTTTGTTATTAAATAAAATATATATCTGTCATTAGTTTTTAAATAGACAAAGGAATTTAATTTAGAGTTTTGGGCTTTTAAATTCAAAACGTTATTATATTTAGTCTTAAACTGTTCTGCTATGCCACTACCCATGTAGATAGATAGATCTTTGCTCACCCAGTGACATAAAGCAAAATTCTTAGATGATTCGAACAAGTCTCTAAATTTGTTTATAACAGTTGGAGATTTTTTTATTTGATTATTCTTAAAAGCTTGTTTAAAATTATCATAGTTTATTATTATTTCATTTGTTGGGCAAATTCTGCTTAAAGCGTCTGCGTTAGTGTTTAATGTGCTTTTCTTATAAATTATATCATAGTCAAACTCCTCTAGTTTGAGTCGCCATCTGATTAATTTTGAATTCTTTTCTTTTAATTTGAATAACTAAATTAATGGTCTATGATCAGTGAAGATAGTATACTTTCTTCCAAATAAATATGGGCGAAAGTACTTACAAGCCCAAACTATGGCTAGTAGTTCTTTTTCTATTGTGCTGTATCGTTGTTCTGATTCATTTAATGTTTGCGATGCAAATGCGATTGGTTTGTCTGACCCGATAGGACCTTGCAAAAGGATTGCTCCTAAAGCGATGTTGGATGCATCTGTGGTCAAAATAAATGTTTTCGAAAAATCGGGGTACTGCAGAATCGGGGCGTTTATTAATAAGTTCTTACAGATGTTAAAAGCTGAAATGAAATTTTGATTGTGAATAATTTTAGCGTTTTTTTTTCAAACATTGGGTTAAATGTTTTGTTATTTTAGCAAAGTCTTCTATAAATTTTCTGTAATAACCCACTAGGCCTAAGAAGCTTTTAATCTCCTTTGTTGTTTTAGGATTAGAAAATTTTTTTATTACATTAATTTTATCGGGATTTGGTTTGACTCCGTCTGTACTTATTTGATGTCCTAAGTAGCTGACTTCTTTTCTTAGAAACTCTGTTTTGTCAAATTGAACCTTAAAATTTGATTTTCTTAAACGTTCGAAAACAGAACTTAATCTGTTTATATGTTCTTGCAATGAGGTACTAAAAACTACAATGTCGTCTAAATAGACAAGACATATTTTGTTTTGGAGACCTCTCAGAATGTTATCCATGACACGTTGAAACGTGGATGGAGCGTTTTTTAGTCCAAAGAGCATTCGTTTAAATTTGTAGTGCCCGTTTTCGGTCAAGAAAGCTGTTTTCTGCACGTCCTCCGGATTCATCTGAATCTGATAAAATCCATTAGCTAAGTCGAGAGTCGTAAAATACTGACTTCTTCCTAGTTTATCAAGAATTTCAGTAATTAATGGTATGGGGTATTTATCGTCAATTGTGCGCTCATTTAACTTCCGATAATCAATGACTATCCTCCATTTTTTCTTTCCTGAAGCGTCACACTTCTTTGGAACAATCCAGATGGGACTGGACCAGGGTGATACTGAATCTTGTATGATGTTTTTGTCTAAGAGTTTTTCAATTTGTGTTTTTATTTCGACCTTGTGGATTTTAGGATAGCGATAAGTTTTCGTGAATATTGGGGATTCATCGGTCACATTAATTTTATGTTGAACTTGGTTGGTAAATGTCAGCGGTAGTTGATCATTGTAGAATATGTCACGGTATTCGTGGGCTAATTTCCTATTCGCTTGTTTTTCTTCTAGGTTGCAATGTTCTAACCGAAGGTTTTTTAGGTATGATTTCAGGATGTTATCTTGTTCTTGGTTTAAGTTTATATCTGTTTCCATTGTTTCAATGAAATTTAATTTGTTAGTATTTATGCTCCCAATTGAGAATGGTGCATTGATTTCTATATCCACTGTTTTAGTATTAGAATTAATAATGGTGGTTATTGCAAAATGGTTTTTTACATTTACAACAGCACGGGGCGATTCTACTTGATGTTCTAATTGTATATAATCTAGAATTCCTAATCCTTCGTTGTAATTTACTTGCAATTTTACAATCTGTTGAGTTCTTGCAGGTATAGTTAAAGTATAATTTTTGTTTTGCAAATTATTTTTTAATTTTGTTAATTCTTCAGTTTCATAAATTATGGGGATTTTAGCATATGGGGTAATTATAAGTTTTGAGTCAAAATTTACTGAAGCTTTTAATTGTTTAAGTAAATCTATTCCGATGAGTCTATCGTATTTTTCGCTAAACTTAAATAAATAGAATTGATGCGTTTCGCAAGTTTTAAAAATTTTAAAAATCGGTACAATCATGACTTCATCATGGTAGCTTGTGTCATGAGCAGTTTAAATATTAAAGTTTTCTTTAAAAATATATCGTTTATAGAATTTATGAGCTAATTTTGGATCAATAAGGCTTTGTGAACTGCCTGTATCAATAAGAAAATATCTCACCATTTAAATTTATTATGTCGGGTTTCTTGTAAAGTTGTCTTGACAAAAATTTACATTAGCATTATTTGGTGGAAAATGGTTGTTACTGTTTGGTAATGGTTGTTCTAATAATTCGTTGTATTCGCAATAATTTTCTTGCAAATATGAATAATTTTTATTGTACTCATTATAGGCATCATCTTCTCTCTGTGGGTTTTGTTGAGAATATTCAAGATTTTCAGTAAATTCTGTTTCATCATATAAATTTTCTTGTAGTTGCTCAAATTGATTAACATCTTGCAAAAATAATTCTGTATGCGTAAAGTTTCTATTTGGTTGAGTTGGGTGTCGTCTAGTATCACCAGATGATGTGTCCATAGGTTCAGGATTAAATCTTTTTTGAAAACTTTGGTTTACAAACTGTTTATTTTGATTATTATTTTGGGTCAAATATTGATTAGGCCTTTGTGAAAAGTGCGGGTGTTTTTGAGTTGGGAAATTATTGTTTGGTTTCCATTGCATTTGGGGCCTTTGAATGAAATTTGGTTGTTGAAAATTTCTTGGAAAAAATTGTCTTTGATTAGACGATTGAAAAATTGGTTGTCTAAACTGTTGTTTTTGAAATTTCGGTAGGGAGTTTGAGGGTTGTTGTATTTTTTGAATGTTTTGGTTAATTGGATTTATTTGCTGAAAGGGTTTAAACGTATTTTGGGAATTGAGAGCATTGCCTCTATTCTGGCTGAAGAAAGTTTTCTTCCTCTATCACCAAAGCCATAGCTCTTTCTAAAGTATCAGGGTTTCTTAAACGTACATTGTTTTGAATAGGACCTGATAATCCTCTTATAAAAGTTGTTAATGCAAGGTTATCATAATTCTGTAATTTAATAATTTTTTCTTTGTTGGGTATCGCTAAAGTATTTAGTTTTGAAATTATAAGACTTCTTGCGTCTTGGCAGCGCATGCCAAAAGTATAAGGTGTTTCGCTTTTAAAAGGGTGTAGTGTAATTAGATCTTGTATCAAGCAATCTATGTTGCGTTGATCACCAAAACTTAAATTTAAAGATTGTTTGATTTCAAGCCAAGTTCTCAACTCTGTTCTTGAACCAATTAAACTTAAAGCTCGTCCTGTTAGTTTGCCAATAATAGCTTGCAAAATAAAATTATCTAGTGGCAAGTTATTTTCATCAGAGAATTCATTTATTACATTCTCACAGCTATGAATAAAAATTTCCAAAGTGTGGGGATTTCCTTCATAACTAGATATTGTATCGATGTACAATTTCAATAACTGGTATTTGACTGGTCGCGCCATTTCAATTAATTAATTAAATTATTTTAATTTTAATAAAGTTACGTATAATTACTAATTAGTATTTAATATAGACTTTCCGAATATTATATATATTTATTATTGATTTTTCCTTATTGCAATTTGGGGAAATGAAAATATAAGAATATGTTTTGACTTACAGTAGCAATACAATAAGTATCTTCATCATAGTTAAGTATTCCTTATTTTACTTTGTTCCAGTGGAATGTCGGCGATTGTTGTCCTCTATCTCTGGTATGGTGGGAATTGGCTATTTTTGTCCTCCTCCAATGGTGTTGTTAGAAGTGGCTATGTTGTCCTCTTCTACTCGTGTTGATGGAATCGGCTATGTAGTCCTCCTCCAGTGGTGATGTAGTTCTTCAGTACTTTTTGTAATTTGTTTTTCTCTCCGGTGGGTGCACTTTGTTCTTTTTGTTTTCAACAATAAACCGTAAAAACGGACCGATTTCGCAATTTATAGACAATATCGTTTGGTGAGGCACTTTTAGAATCGGTTTTTTTCTATTATATAATATAGATAAATTAGTCTTTATTTATAAAGGTTCGATTTAAATTTTCCGATATTAGTGTGTGTTAAAATGGTTTTGTGTTTTTTTAGTTAGAAATTTGCCTTCATATTAAATTAAAGTTTATTGATTTTTCCTTATTGCAATTTGGGGAAATGAAAATATAGGAATATGTTTTGACTTACATTAGCAATACAATAAGTATCTTCATCATAGTTAAGTATTCCTTATTTTACTTTGTTCCAGTGGAATGTCGGCGATTGTTGTACTCTATCTCTGGTATGGTTGGAATTGGCTATTTTTGTCCTCCTCCAATGGTGTTATTAGAAGTGGCTATGTTGTCCTCTTCTACTCGTGTTGATGGAATCGGCTATGTAGTCCTCCTCCAGTGGTGATGTAGTTCTCCAGTACATTTTGTAATTTGTTTTTCTCTCCGGTGGGTGCACTTTGTTCTTTTTGTTTTCACCAATAAACCGTAAAAACGGACCGATTTTGCAATTTATAGACAATATCGTTTGGTGATCTTACCGACAACGCCAATTTTGATAACGCCCTTTGGAGATGGTTTTTTAAAAAACAATTTGATTACAATTTAAATGAATTATAATTTAAATATTTCGATCTGGAGTTCTGAACATACACTGAGCTAAATAATGTGTTACAAATCTTTATATAAACTAAAACTGATTACTAAGCTTAATCCATATAAGGAGTGCAGCTGCACTATGAATAATGTTTCTTTGTCTATAATGCTGAGCTTTGCACGTGTTAATGATGCTGACCTAGCGTCTGCTATGGGGACCCATTGTTCAGTGATTTATAACTCCCGATTGGATTTTTTAACATCAATGTTAAAATATGTTCAGAATAGCACCAATAATTTTATATTATGATAGATCTTTCGAACTAATATGCTAAATATGCCAGTTTGCATTTTTAACACAAATTTAAATTTTTTAAGTAATTCGTGTAAAAACACTTACTTTTTAGTACCAGTTTTCTGTTTATATTAAAAAATAACGCTTGTTTATACGATAAAAACTTTGTCATAATAAATCTTTAAAATCATAATTATTACTTTCGATATAAATTTGATTGCAACAGCATAGGGAAATAACAATTATCGAACACTATTAATTTTAAAGTCAGTAGGTAAAAAATATTTTTCGCATATTTTTTTTATATTTTAACAGTTCTTTGTTCATTAATGCAATTTTAATATTTCCGCAATATTTCTGCCACTTTTTCAATCGTTCATTTTTTATTGGAAAGGTAAAAAAGCTTATTGCATATAGTTTGTACAATTAATGTAAACACACATATTAGATATTAGAAATTTTAACCATGTTAATATTTTCTTAATTAATTTTGTAGAAATTCTTTATTTTCATTTTTATTTAATAATATTTTATTATTAAATAAAAATGAATTTATCCATGTTGTTTATTTTAAATCAACTGCTCATGCATATAAGTTTCCGTGCGGTTAATATCAGGGTCGCAGCAAGCTCTAGACAAACGAGTACGTTACTCTCACAGCGTCTGTGAGTGACTGACCCATAGATAATATAGATGCGCGACTCCTATGTATTTTGTTCAAACCGAGTTGATTTACCACGTGACCACGGTAGTGGTACTTCTTTGCAAGTAACGACAGGAGCGCCACCGTCGCCAGTAACAGAACGATGCGCGGGAAATTTAAAGCAAAATATGCGCGGGAAGTTTAAACATGCATAATATTCCAATTATATAGTAGAGTATAATAAAATTCAACTACTGCATTATTTTTAAAAATACTAAAACTTGTACTTTTTAAATATTTAAGCAGTATACATATATAATATATAAATAAAATAATTAATTATTTTAAGAATATAATAATTTTAATAACTCATAAATTTATTTGTCTTCATAATTCTTAACGTTTTAACAGTCCTTGTCAGAACTATATTAATAATATTCCTGTAAAATGTCATGATGATCACTGTTTTAGAGATGGAAGGCATATTAAACATTAAAAATTTCCTGCAGGTATTAAAATAAGTAACTTAATTTGTACTTTTACTTGACGGATATAATTACAGTAATAAGCCGCTTTTATTTTAGAATTAATATACTATAAAACAATTGGTTGGTATTAAATTATTCTTAGAAAATTATATTTAAATATGATCTATTTTGAAATTACTAAATACAGAAACAGATCACTTTTTAATTAAAATTTGTAGGTTTTAGTCAACAAATAATATTTTTTAGATAAACCCAAATAATATAATATATATGTATATTAACATCATGCTAATAGGACTGTTTTGACTCGATATTTTACAATTTTTGTTTATAAGCTACATTCTATTCAATTTATTTACGATGTTAACTAAAAATATTGCTAATTTGCCATTTTTAATTACATTCTGATTAATCCAAAATAAAAGCAGTTTATGACTGTAATTATACACCTCAAGTAAAATACAAAATTACTAACCTCAATATCTTGAGTTTAATATACCTTCCATACCTATATCAAACTGAGCACCATGAATTGGCACATATAATTAATACAGCACAAGCATACAAGTAAACAAACAATGGTTGTCAAATATATAATTAATATAATTGCGCTGTCTCAAGGCCAAGTGACTGCTCTGACTGTCATCTGTCAATTAAAATTGGCGGAAAAACAACTTTATCAAGGCGCCAACGGCACGCGTCAGTAATGCCAACAACACAACAATAAAAACACTAAAAACTCGATAGCAGCGTCAATTGTGTTACTGAAATGAAGTAATTTTCACGGTCACGATTTTAAAGCCTGACTCAACCCCCCATGGACTGACCGACCGGCAATATTATTTTATAAACTTTAAAGTGTTCAAGAGACCACTCGCGCCACCTACAACTGAAGTCGGAATTAGTTGACGGGAATTCGCATATACGTCGCGCATCTTTATATACTCTTTCAATCAACGCTTTTATTTTGGTCTGCTTTGTTATTTCTTTTTTGTTTTCTAGTGCAAAGTATGTCTTGTTTGTGTTTTTTTATTAATTTTTACTTTTTACTATTAGTTTGACTCGTACATATAGGTAGCTTTCATGATGTTAGTTTTCTTTTTATTCATTTTATTTAATTTTTTTTTAAATTTTATTTCAGACATTATGTTGTAGGTTTATCTCATTTTTGGTTACAATCCCTACATAAGCAATTTCTATCTTCTTTATATTTCTGTAGCTATCTTATAGTAGTTTAGTTCTTACCTTGTTTGATTAAATTGTTTATAAAAATTATGAATAATAAACAGTTTTGAAATAAACCTCAAACTGCTCTACTATCCAAACCTTCTAAAATATAAAAAAAAACATTCTAATTCTGTGATGAAAAATAATATGCTACAGTACAGAAACTTGCTAATTATTATGTATTCTGGTTATTTAAAAAAGTTTTTATTGCTACCTTAATTTTTTTTAAATTATATTGTTTAAATTGAACTGTAACTGCGTTATACATTTTTTAAATCTGGAAAGTAAATGACCGTTCGTAGAGTGAGGTGCGGTTTAAATTATTAACATCTTCTTGAAGCACTAATTTATTATATAAATAAAGTGGAGATTTTTTAATTATAATCTTGTGATAAAAACACATAGATTAATATTTTTTTCTATTAGCCATATTTAACCAACCCGCCTCTTTAAGTTTATAAGTAATTCTTTCAAATTTCTGATGCCATAAATATATCGTAGACAGGAATTTTAAACTTTTTGAATACGCGAAGAAGTTATATTGTCAATAGCGCTATTGTAAAGTGTATGTAAAATTAGATCAAACAAATGCATTGCACAACATTGTTTTTACTTTTATCGGCAGATAGGAACGTTGGGGTATAGTTTTTTCAGATTGTTGTAAGACGCGCAAATGTATTTGTTGATTTGTTTTTATAACGAAACGAGTTATGAATAACCACACCTAGATTTTTAGCTTTTTTATCGTAGGCTATATTTTCTTTTTATAAATAAATTAAGTTGGTTCTGAAGCTCAAGACTTACCCGCGCTTTTACAAACAATAAAAATAAAGACTTAATGGATTCAGTGTTAGGTCTAACATACTAGAGTAAATAAAAATTTGTTGCAAGTCAGCATTTAGACATGTCTCAGCTTCACGATAGTATTCAACATTCAGATTTGAAAGATAAGTACAGTTGAGTGTCGTCGGCATACATATAGCTATTGCAAAATTGTAATTGATTTAATATAGTTGACGTGTAAATGAAAAAAAGTAAAGGGCTAAGAACTGAACCTTGAAGAACATCTTGCCAATATGTATAAAACTTGATTTAAGATTATCAATTTGTACAGATTGTTTACGTCCACTTAAGTAACTGTTTAATAAAGCAGCAGCTGATTCTTCAAGGCTAATATATTTTAGTATGAGATTTAAAGTTTTATGAGTGACCGTATCAAACGCTTTACTAAAGTCAAGTAGTACCAAAATGGTTACTAAATTATCATCAGTAGCAAAAAGAACATCATCAGTAATTTTTAATAAGGTTGTATCACAACTTTTCTAAATCCTGATTAAAGTTGTGGTAAAATTGAATTACTTTCAACATATTCAATTAATTGTTCTAAAATAAATTTTTCAAAAATTTTAGATAAAACTGGCAATATAATAATGAGTCTTAAATCTTTTAGTTCAGAGAGGTTATTAATTTTTGATATTGGTTTGATTATAGCATACTTCAAACAGTTGGGAAATGAGGTTTTATCTTTTCTATATCTGTTCAAGTGTTTTCTTTCAATTTTGTCTTCTCAACCACGTTTTTCATCAATTTTGTTGCCGTGCTAAGCAAAGTTATCCTTTTATAATTGTTCTATTTTAACTCTCTTTTTTTGTATATTTATGTTATAGGCAGACAAAATAATAGGAAATCGTCTACTATTTTATCTGCCCATATTTTGTCACATATTTAATTTGTTTAATATTTTTTTATAATTTTATTTTTAAAGTAATGCGGTTGTCGCTAGAAACTGTGGTTTCTTTTCTAGTGTCAAGTGATGTAGTCTCATCGGTGCTTTGTATTTTTTAAAAGTAATACTTCCATTGTTTTTTTTTACTTGATAATATATCTTTTTTCTTGTTTTTTTGATTCCCATATTCTTCTTTTTGATTTGATTATTATGTTTTGACTTTTTTTTTTAATCTTGTAAGTTTGTAACGTTTCCTACTTTGTGGGAAACGGCGGGGTAGCAATCACTCGTGATCTACAGGGTTCTTTCTAGGGTTGCCTCGGGCGCCACCACAAAGCCGCTGTGGAAAAAAAAATTCGTACGTAACCAAAAACCAAAATTTAATTTTTCTTAAACATTTTACACCTATTTAAATTTATTTACATGATATACAATTATTGTAGGAACCCACACAGTTTGTAGGAATAGGACGGGATGACAACGGGAGAGCTGCTAAGGTCGCGAAGCCGGCGGCCTACAAAACTTTCTTAGCAGCAGAAAACAAGAAGATACGAACAAAAGTCTTATACTTTAACTGGCCAACGGAAAGGAAATAACATGGTTTATATCTGGAGTCATTTACACGGATAATTAGTGAAGAACTACTGGACGGCGATGCTATCACTAGAGTTGGATCGGGATTCCAACTCAAGTCGAACTGACTGGACCAGAACAGGACGGTAGATTATATAAAAGTTTGGAAAAGGGAGGGGATACAGCACCCACAAGATTGGCCAACGTGAACAAACCAACCAGGAGTGCCACCGCAAAGAATGGAAAATGAACACAGGGTTACTAACTGTAGGAAACTAAATGTAATAATTAACTCTTAAAAGTCTAATTACTATCCCAAAACCACCCACATAATCTTGTGCATTCGGGGTTCAAATCCCGCAAAAAATGGTACATAAATAACCGTAAACCAATACAAAAATATAAACAAAGTATGGTGGGTTGCATACAATCAGCCCTTATTTTACAATTAATTGATTGGGCTGGAATTGGGTGTTATACATAAGTTTTAATTGTGCGGTGAAAACACCGAGGTTACGCCACTGCCTGTGTGTTCGAAACACAGCGGTTTCGAAGTCATAGAAAAGCCGCATGGCCGGCATGGCCGCTACCACCTGGTGGGGCCCAAAAACCGCGGCTACCGGGTATATAAACAAAGTGTGGTGTTGTAGGTGATCTTCCGGGAACAATAAAACATATGTAAGTACCTAAAATTCGTGTTCCATGATACATTTCAATTCTATATGGCCGGTACGTAGGGAGGTTGCATGTTACCTCACATGCCGGCTCTGGTCGGAAAACGGTAGCATTATGTACTGTGCCTGAGAAGTGATTAATTGCAATTCAGAAAGTTATAATCAATGCCGGCATGTTACGCAACTCAAATTGCGTTGTTTAATGTGATGTGTGTAATTATACCGGGGGTATCTTGTTATAAAAGAACTAGGTTCTTTACACCTCTCTTACTTAAAAAAAAAATATATATATATTTTTTTTTTCTAGGTAGGTCGTATACTTAGAGTCCCTAGGCGGTCTTGGAATAGTGGTAGAGTTGCGATCACGATGTTTTCTGACGCGGGGTTACCGGTTTTTCCGTTTTCTTTTTTTCCTAGCTTGGCGTTCACTTACAGGCAAATCACTAACGGACGGAGTATTTATGGACGAGGCATCCACGCGAGCTACCGGAACAATCACTGTGCGATCGATTAAGACCGCTGGGACCACCGGCACTAAAATGAGTTTTGCACTAGTCGTCCGGGACTGAGAAAAAGGCAAAAGCACTCGCGACACTAAGTCTGGGGCTGATATGATGCACATGCTGATGATGTTGACTGTTACGGATAATGGGTCATTGGATGCATGGGCTAGTGCGGCGGGAAAAGGCTGTACATTTGGGGCAGCAATTGACCAGTTCACGCGTTGACTGAGGTCTGGTAAGGCGGTTATTAGGCTGACACCAATTTTTGGCGTTGGTGGTAGAGACAGGGCGCCACTGGACAACATCGGGAGCGGTGTTCTTAATGGTGAAGTGACCAATCCGAACAGCTGGTCCATAAGAAGAGCATGTTTGGCCTTTTGCTCTACTGTTTTTTCTGGAGTTCTTGTTGAAAGTAAAATGACAAGAAAGACGTATCGGTTGATCAGAAAAAGCGAACTGGAGAATGGCGTTCGTGTGTATCCATCATATCATAGAGTTGCGGAGGCCAAAACTCGTTATCCGCTAGGTATTAAGGTTACTGAGACTACAGCAAAAGTTCCATTACAATCTTTGTTAGATCACAGAACAAGCAGAATTCTTTTAACACAAAACAACGTAATCAAAACTTTATCTCCAGAAAAAGTAGCAAATTTGCTTTTGATTGTAAAATATGGATTCAACGGTTCTTCCGGTCAAAGTGAATACAAACAAAAGTTTAATGACGAGAATGCTTCAGATTCGAGTATGCTATTAACATTGCTTGTACCGTTACGATTAACAAACAGTGTAGACCCAGACCTACTGCTTTGGCAAAATCCAAGACCTTCTTCTACGCGATTTTGCACTCCGATAAAAATAGAGTATATTCGTTACCTCAACCTTGCAGGAAAATAAATTTATTGGTGATGAAATAGATAACCTTGTTCCGTATGAAACAATTATAGACGGAAAAGATATTAGAGTGACATACAAATTACTGTTTACAATGATTGATGGAAAAATTAAAAACACAATTACAATTACAAAATCAAACATGCGATGCTACTTGTGTGGAGCCACGTCAAAACAATTTAACAATCTTGAGAAGGTCATGTCATTGCCAATAGATGAAACAAAATTTCCGTATGGCTTAGCCATATTACATGCGTGGATACATTTTATGGAGTGTTTTGTACACTTAGGATATAAACTAGACATTAAAAAATGGCAGGCGCGATCCGAGGAGAACAAAAGAAATGTGCAAATGCAAAAATCGGCTATTTAGAAAGGTTTCAAGTTGCGACTTGGTTATTATTGACACTCCGAAAGTAGGCGGATTTGGAAATAGTAACGGATGGCAACACAGCTAGGCGATTTTTTGCAAATTCTTCTGTGTCCGCCAAAATTTTGGGTTTAGACGTAGAATTTCTTAATCGCGCTCACATTATAATGCAAGTCTTGTCATGCGGTTTTGGTGTAAATGTGGCTCTTTTTCAACATTATTGCAAAGAGACTGCAAAAATAATTGTCGACAAGTTTCCGTGGTACTGCATGCCTACGTCGATTCACGAGGTGCTAATACATGGTCCTCGTATTGTTGAATATGCACCATTACCTATCGGAAAACTTTCTGAGGAAGCTCCAGAATCGCGGATAAAGATATCAAAAACTACCTAGAAAAATACTCCCGAAAATCATCTAGGGAAAACACCATGACGGATGTAATGCATTGGTTGCTTGTCTCATTAGATCCGTTGATTTCGAGCTTACGACTAACACCTCCAAAGAAAAGCGACTCACTGTCACGCGAAGCAATTCGCCTTTTGCTCCCGGCGTATGCGAAGGTGACAGAAAATTTGGACCAATCACAATCCGACGCCATTTCTGACATGACTGACGATTCGTATATGAACGACTGAATCATTGTATGTGTTTTATATTTAAGTATAGTATTGTGTATTATTTTGTTGATTAAAACATAAACGCCAATAAGACAATTAATTAATATTATTATTTAATTGTATACGTTTCGACAGAAACTACTGTCTTCTTCAGCACACATTTAAATATTAAAATTAATTAATTGTACAATATATTGGCGTTTTTGTTTTAATCATACTATATTTAATAAATTAAAGGACAAAAGGAATATTTCCACAATAAACCAATTAAAACCAATTATATTTAAGTTTTGTATTCATTGCTCAAATAAAAAACTGCCATTTTGTATTTTGAAATATAATAAGATTCCTAATTTTGGATCTGCCATTTTGAATTTCGAAAAAAATAATATCAAATTCATAATCAGAGACTGTAAAAACCATTATATACCAATTATTGTTTTCATCAGACTATTTTTAAATTTTTGACAGCCATTTTGAATCCGCCATTTTGAATTTTGAAAAAATAAAAACCGATTCATAATCAGCAACCTTGAAAATCTTTATATACCAGCTTTTGTTTCAATCGAAATGATTTTTGACTTTTGTCCGCGTTTTTTGGGAAATGGGCCACTGTGCATTGTGATAAAATTGCAAGAGCAAAATATGTGCAAGGTCAAAAATTTTTATATAAAGGTTTGAGAGTCTAATCAAAATTAAAACCATCTTGTCTGCGTATCAGGGTTTGCAGGCTAATGACATATGTTTAAATATTTTTAGCGGGCGTCCGTTTGCAGTTCCGCAGTAAAAAGGTACAAAACTTATGTTTTTATTAAAAAATATAGTTATTTTGATTATTTCTGTACCACGCAAGAGCCGCGGTTTTCAGCAGTTTGGGCAATAAAAAAACAACACGAGGAGCAAATAACAAATCAAAATGTAAAAGTTTATACAAACACATCAGTAATAGTAAGTGACAAAATAAAAAGAAAAAACCGGTAAAATAACCAGAAACAAAAGAACAAGCTTAGAAGCAAACAGCGGAACGCAGAGGTAAAGAAAGCACTGTGTAATGCTAGATTTGAACATTCAGAACACATGTTATCAAAAGCAGTTATAGAAACCGCAATGAAAAAAGAACTAAACAGGAAATCAATCAAAATCATTTGGAGCTACTTACAGAATAAAATCCTAGTGACCAAGAAAAAATAAATCAATTTTACCAAATGTATACTCTAGGGCTCAGCACTAGTACTAAAATTGTGGAACCTTGTTTATAATGAGTTACTTCAAATAAGTTTGCTGGAAGGCGTAACAACGGTATTTGCAGACAACGTAACACTAGTAGATAAAGACATAGAAATCAAAGTACTGAAAGGATGACTAGAGCTGGCAATAGATATAATGCAGTTATAGATGAAAAGTAAGAAACCTAATAGAAAAACAAGTAATATACAGGTAGGAGATCAAGTAATAACCATAAGAAAAAAATCAAATGCTGGTTATGAGAACAAAGAAAATGAAGAGAAAGCTCGGTAGATTAACGTCAAAAACGGATGTCTAGGAGAAGAAACCAAAAAAAATAAAAAAAAAAACAAGGAAAAAAAAAGAAGTATATTTTACTATACACAATAATGCAGAACACACTCTAGTAGAACGCGAAGCATGCAAAGAAGATAAAAATGAACTTGAAAATAGACTGAAAAGCAAAGTGGATAGAACAACAATTATTAAAAAATGCCTAAAAAATGAAAATAAATGGAAAACAATAAGAAGCTTTGCAAAAAAATACTAAGAAAGTAAATTGAAGAGTTTGACAATATAGTATAGAAAAAAACAAACAATAAAAACAAACACACTAAATAAAAGCTTTAGAAGAGAAAAGAGCGAGACGAGAAAAGCAAAATAAAAAACAAACAAAAAAAAAAGACTAAAAAGAAAGAAAGTAGAAAGAACAGAACAATTATGCATACCAAAAAGGTAAAAAAAAACATTTACAGAGACTTCAATACTAAACAAAAATGTAGAAATAAGGAGCCAAAAAAAAAATGCAGAAGCAGAATTACAAGGCAAACACTAAATGGTAGGTACGTTATTTCTAGATATCTTTAAAATAGTCAGAACACACCTAGCAACAAGAAGACACAAAGAAGTAATCTCCGATGAAGATAAAAGAATATTACTAGAAGTAAAACTTACAAATTTAAGACTGCCAAAAGAAATACAACTAGTAAAACTACATAAACTATTAAAAGCAAACAAAGATTTAAAAAACTAAGAAAGCATCTGAAGACAAACCAAATAATTAGAATAAATTGCACACGAATTAGACAAAGAATAGAATGCAGGCAAAAGTAAGGGTAATAGGGAGAGAGAACCCAAAAACAGCATGCGTGCCGCAGATGCTGCGTAAAAATCCGCGAGGCAATAACCAGCCTACCTCAAACTACTGCCAAATCTGGATAAGAACGTTATAATAACTAAAATAAAATTAATGCGTAAGTCATTCTTAAAGGCCACTTGCTGAAGCCAATACCTTACTACGTCTACAGAAAAAAGCAGTTTGAGCAATGCCACTAATAATTGGTTGTTGTTAGCTTTATATGACTGCGTGAATTTCTCTAATCGTTCAAGGAAGAAAAATGAACACTTTTCTTTATCAAATTGTATGTTTTACTTACGTTTTAGTGTACACAATACATAGCAATAGAACGGCGGCGGTAACATCAGGCACGTGGGGGGCAGTAGTGTAATATTATTAACAAACCGGTTGTTTAGATCATTCTGGACTAATTCTAGTAGAAGTAAAGTGCCAGGAGCTATGCAGCAGTTTCTTATAATCGCGGTGTGTTCGTCGAGTCGGACTATGTCAACCACGCGGTGATCAGGATTGCTCATGTCTCTGCTCGGACGCCAAATTTGTAACGCTGCTTTGTCGCTGATGACGGTTTGGATAGCTGTCACCCGTAATCAACAGCAGAAATGTTGCGGACAACATCAGACATTTTATTGTAGAGGTTGTCAGTAAAATAATAATTGCAAGTAACCAATATCTGGTCGACTTTCTGGGTAAAATTTCAGCGAGTGGGTGTGTATAGTGCGACAACGGATTAACAATCAAGATAATTATGTATTATATGGAACCATACGTTAAAAAACTTACCAAAAAGTCACAAAAGTTTGTGTTTTAGTGGTTCCAATGTGCAAGCATGCATTATTTTATTAAGATTTTTAAATTATTATTTCTTAAAAAAAAATCTGATAACTTATAAAATCTGATAACTTATAAAATTATACAAATATATCAACAAATTTTTTACAATTCAATATGAAAATTCAATGAAGAAAATATTAATATATTTTTTTAAAATATTACTATAATATTGTACTAAATTCATAATTTTATAGTTTCAGTTATTTAACTTTATATTTTTAAAATAACTTTAGTATTTTATTACAACAACTTATCACAATTTTTAAATTAAATCTATTAAATTAAATCTTCTTTTGATGTTGTTCTTTAATTTTAGTTTCGATTGCCTGTTTGGAGTTTTATTTTTATTCAACTACGCTAGTTTCTCAGCCACACTGGAGACTTTTCCCAATTCCTGTTTTAATCAAATAAGTTGTACAGCGAAACAAAACTCTTCAAAGTTAAAAAGTAAGACTTAAACAGATTTAATTATTAATTGTTATTGTAGTTATTTATCTGTTATAATTAACATTATTAATTTAGACATAACTTGTAACATCAATAAGTTACTCATGGAAACTTATTTTGGTAATAAACCGGGCTCTTATATAAAAACTTTTAAACTTTCCTTTGGTGTATAACTGTAGAAACCACTTTTTTACCTTTATTGCACTCTTCAAAAGAAACCAATCATTTGTGAACGAATTTGAAAGTACTTTACAGAGGAAAAACAGTAAAGGAAAAGTATTCGAGAGCGAATTGCAATTTGAGAGATTACAAACAAACAAATTCAAACGCATAGGATTATAAACAGTATTCGATGAAATAATACAATCTGCTTTATACAGGAATAGTTCATTTGATCATTTTTGTTGATCAATTTTCGCAGCCAAATTGATAATCGGCTTAATGGGACATTGCAATAACAATATCAATTTAACTCGCGGAACATAATATAGGGGAGCATTGTCACGAGTTTCATTAATAGTCGGATATTAAACGCATGTAGATAATTAAAATGTATTTCATATTCATTTATTGTTGATGAATAATTGGCTTCTATTTAATAATAATTAAGATAACAAAAAACACATATTAATAAGATATTAAAATTTTAAATCATGTATGGTATACAATGAAACAATTCAGTATATAAAAAATTAAGTACATTAATTTATAGAAATGCAGAAAAATATATTATTTTCCAGCTCACTCACGTTCCCACAATTGTACTGTCTGTCCGACAGACTTTGTCGGGAGAGTATCTATGGTAGACCTCGAGATGACCAACGACTTTGCTGTTATGGTGTACGCACACGGCAGCAAAATAAATGAAGCAGCCAGGAATGTACTACAGAATTAAATATTAAGTTAGAAACGTTTATAAAAAATAAACAAAAATTATAAGCGGCAAACTTTTTAAATTAGGAAAGGGAGTATACAAGACACAGTGCACCAAGAAGGTGTTAGTCACCGTTGCCGACTTTTTGCTTATTTTGAAAAATAAATTTTGACGCAATGTTAATAGCTATTTCTGCAAGTTTTGTTTAATAATTAGACGTTTAAGCGTTATTTTAATAAATTTTACAAATAATTTTTATTAAATTATGTAATAAATGCGCAATTTTTGATGAACAAAATAAAATTCATACAAAATTTATTAGTATACAAATTGTAGAATGGTTTTGTATAAAAAAGCTTTTTACGCCGTACACATTTTGCGCGCTCAGATTCTAAATAGTTTAAAATTATGTTTAAACATTCTAACAAAGTTAGTGAACAAAATATGACCGCTCTCCAAGGTTGACGTTTTAAGTAATGTCTAGATGGAAACCTCTAAAACCTTTACATTGACCAGTTACACTATATTATTTTTTTGTACAATAAATATGTTTTCTGATGTATATTTGCAAATTTAAGCAATACATGTTTTTTTATGCAACTTTTGGTAAAGAATTTTATGCACTTATTTCATAAAACTTTTTTTTTTGTACACAAATTGACCCATATATAGTGTTCAGTAGCGTAGTATTTGAGCTTCAACGCAAAATATTGAGAAAAAGCGTACACAATTTTGAATTTTTTTTTAAATCAATGGGAACTCAAATGTTAACCTTACCTGCACGTGGTACACTCTGCTAGATAACAAACAAGGCTCTGACGACCGAGTATCTGCTGGTATAAGCAGAAAGAACCACGACGATGGTCAACGGCATACGATTACAGAAGGCAATAGAACATCACTGTATTAAAGGTCCACTGGACGTCCCTAGTACAATCAATATGGCTTCAAATGTTCAATATAAATAACAATTCCGGAGTAATTATTGAAGGAAGCAAAGATAGTGCAACGGAAAAACACAGTAAAGCAATACTCAAAAGAACAGAGGAGGCTAAAGACAAATAGCTCAACCATCAAGATGGGATTTGGAGCATAAGCAGTATGTTCCAATCAGGAAAAATCAACAAGGCAATCCAAGAAATTATAAATATAGGTTTAATGGGCATTAGTAAAATGAGATGAATGGAAGCCGGTAAATGCGTAATAGAAGAACACACAATATTCTACTTCGGTGATGATATCAAACAACATCAATATGGAGTAGGAATGATTATCACAAAAAATATTGCAAAATGAGTATACAACTTCATACCCGTATCCGACAGAGTGATGCTTGTACAACTAACGGCAACTCCAGTCAATAGAAATCTCATACAAGTATACGCACCAACTTCAAATAAAGACGACAACAAAATTGAGACTTTTTAAATCAAGATCTTGGATGTACTAAAAAGCACAAAAAAGCCTGAAATTACTATAATCATGGGCGACTTCAGTATCTAAATTGAGTCCAACAAAAGTGCGGATTGTGTGGGATCATTTGGACTGGGTGAAAGAAATGACAAAGAAGACAGATTATGCGAGTTTAGTACTGATAAGGATTTTGTGATACTGAACATATTTTTCAAATTTCCAGATCTCAGAAAAGATAGTAAGAAATCAAACTGATTATATCCTAGTTAACAAAAGATACAGAAACAATTTTAATATGGTCAAAACCAATCCTGAAACATACATTAATTTAAATCATAATCCTGTTGTTGATACTGTCAAAGTTTGCCTGAGAAAAAGCCTGAAAACAACCTGCAGAAAAAAGGTTGACATGACTAACTTAAAAATCAAGTCGGTAAAAGAGCAAGTACGAGGATGTCTAGACGAGAAAATGCAGATAATAACAAGAATTGATAATACTGATGTTCAAGCCACATGGCAAACAATAAAAGAAGCAAAAAACCTATAACATCGAAAAACATCTAAAACAGGAAACAAGAATAGAACAAAAACTTTGGATGAACAAAGAGATCTTGAAGCTAATAGACCAGAGAAGGCAATTTAAGAACAACAAAATAAGGTATAGGAAAATACAGACAGAGTTACGGCGCAAAATCAGAGTCGTTAAAGACATCCATCTAACTAATCAATGTAAAGAGATTGAAACCTTACAGCTTAAGCATGACGTTTTTAACATGCATAAGAAGATAAAGGAGGCAGCTGGGTGCAGCAGAAAAAAAACTACGAGACGCTTAATGAACAATCAAGGGCAGCTTATAATTGAGATAGAAGATAAACTAAAAACCTGGCAAAAGTACATTACAGAACTATTCAGCAATAAAAGACCGAAAATACATAACACAAATAATGCAGAATTGGGTCTCACTATCACTAAGAAGGAGGTAAGAAAAGACATCCAGCAAACCAAAGACGGGAAAGCAGTAGGCCCAGATAATACTAACTCAGAGGTGTTAAAAGTATTAAGCGAGGATGGTATAGACATCACGACATCATTTCTAAACCTTATATATGACAGTGGTACCATACCACAGAATTGGCTCCACTCCACGTTTGTGACAATTCCAAAGACACAGAATGCAAAAGCATGCAGCAATTATAGAACGATCAGCTTAATGAGTCATATTTTGAAGGTATTCCTAAAGATCACC
Source organism: Tachinus rufipes (assembly GCA_963932245.1). Classification (NCBI taxonomy): domain Eukaryota; kingdom Metazoa; phylum Arthropoda; class Insecta; order Coleoptera; family Staphylinidae; genus Tachinus; species Tachinus rufipes. The sequence goes on from OZ010749.1 coordinate 63,364,383, forward strand.
TATAACAGACTATACAGACGATGTGAAGATAATATTAGCTCAACGCAGTTTTGTTTTAGAAATGCACTCGATACCAGAGAAGCCTTGTTTAGCGTCCAGGTCTTATTTCAAATATGTAGAGACGTAAACTGTGATGTGTTCGCATGCTTTATTGATTATCAGAAAGCGTTTGATAAGGTTCAACACCCAAAACTTCATCAAAATTCTACAAAATATAGAACTGGACAAAAAAGATATTAGAATGATTAGTAACCTATACTGAAACCAGCTGGCATCCGTAAAAGTTGACAAACAGAATACTGAGTACATTAACATACAACGTGGTGTACGCCAGGGGTGCATACTATTGCCAATGTTCTTTAATCTATACTCTGATGAAAAAATATTTAAGGAGGCGCTCCAGGAGGTAAATACTAGCATTCGGTTAAACTGTAAATGTATCATTAATATCAGATATGCTGATGATACTGTGATGCGTGCGGATAGCATAGAGGGACTGCAAGATAAACAATGTTGTGGACGCAAGTAAGAATTACAGTTTAACCCTGAATCCCAAAAAAACAAAGTATATGGTCATCAGCAAAGTGCCAACTCAAAACAACCAGCTCAAAGCAGAAGGTCAGGCAATACAGCAGGTCTCAAAGTATACTTACCTAGGTACCACAATTAACAATCAGTGGGACCATTCGGTAGAAATAAAATGCCGCATTGAAAAAGCCAGGGGAGCTTACATAAAGATGAAAGATGTGTTCCGTAGTCATGACTTAAATATAAAAACAAAAATGAAACTTGTCAGATGTTACGTGTGCCCGGTTCTTTTATATGGAATGGAAGCATGGACTATGTCCAAAGGTACCTGCAAAAAACTTCATCAGCCTTCAAACTGTGGATATACTTTACAATCTTAAGAATTTTGTGGAAGGACTATATCACCAACGCAAGGGTCCTTGAACGTTTCGGAAAAGAACTGGAGGTAGTTAATACTATTAAGGCGCGCAAGTTGCAGTATTTCGGACACATTATGAGGAATGAAGAAAGATTTAGATTATTACAACTGATTCTGCAAGGAAAAGTATTTGGAAGAAAAGATTCTGGCCGATGGCGTATATCCTGGCTCAAGAACCTAAGACAGTAGTTCGGGAGTACAACTACCAAACTCTTTTGGCTGCTGTGAACAAAGTAAAAATAGCTATATTAATTGCCAACATTTGGTAATCAGATAGTCACTTAATGAAGAAGAAAAATCAAACTATTAAAAGATGCAAAACTTTATTTAAAAAGTCAAAAATAACAAATTAAAAAAAAAGAAACCGGCCAAAAAGTTAAAAAATGCAGCATTCTTTTTATAAAATATCAAAAATAACAAAATCTAATTTAATCCAACAAAATTTTATTAAAAAGCGCCAAAATTTAGCCATAAACCGTAAATTTAAAAAAGTTAATAAAACCTGAAAAAAAATTTAAAATTTTTCTTATAAAATGTCAAAAATAGCAAAATCGGGCTTTATAACTTAAAAATATTCTTAGAAAGAAAAAAAATTAAGCTATAACTGTTAAAAATGCAATAAATTTTATAAAACTTATTTTAAAAACTTCAAAATCCGGCATTAAAATATCAAAATATTGTTAGAATAAACAAAATCTGGACACAAACTGTTAAACAGAACAAAATTCTATTTATAAAATGTCAAAATAGCAAATTTTGGCTTTAAAACAGCAAAATATTGCCAAAAAGCACTAAAACCTTTCCGAAAATTGTAGAAAAATGTAAAATAAATCATAAAATTTTAAACCTAACTATAAAATATTAAAATATTAAAATAAAAAAGTGTAACAAATTTTAGAAAAGCTTAAAAATTTGGCAATGACATATCTAAATATTATCAAAAAGCACAAAAATTCGACCATAAACTGCAAAAAAGTGTTGTTTTTAATGTCAAAAGTAGCAAAATTTTATTTTTAAATATCAAAATATTGTTAGAAAACATCAAAATTTGATCATAAACTGTACGGCAATCCAAACAAAGATATAAATAACAAAATAAGTGCAAAATTCTTTTAATAAAAAAATTAAAATATTTTATTATCAGAAAGCACAAGAATCCGGTAAAAAATTCTATTTATAAAATGTCAAATATCCAGCTTTAAAACATTAAAATATAGTCAGAAACCATAAAATTTTTGTATTAAATTGGTAAAAAATGCAAGCTATTCATAAAAAGTCTAAATTTGGTAATAACATATTAAATGGGTTTTTAGATAGAATTAAAATCTGATTAAAGACGGTTTAATTAACAATGCAAAAGTTTATTGTTAAAATGTCAACAAACAGCAAAATCTGGGTTTTAAATATCAAAATATTGTTAGAAAATACCATAATTTAGCCATAAACTGTTGAAAAGTGTACACATTTTTGTAAAGTTTTAAAACAAGCAAAATGCAGAACAAAATATCAAAATATTGTTAGAAATAGCAACATTGGATAATAAACAGTTAAAAAGTGCAAACTTTTATGTATTAAAAGTAAAACAAAAACAAAACCCGGTTACAATGTATTACAATACTCGCAGAAAGAACAAAAATCCGGCTACATACTGTTGGAAAATGTAAAAGAATTATGAAAGTTCTAAAATAGCAAAATCCTGCTTTAAAATATCAAAATTATTGTTAGAAAAAACCAAAATCCGGCCATACACTGTCAGAGTGCTAAGTATAAAAATATTGTCAAAAAACACTAAAGTGTTTAGTCATAAACTGTTAAAAAATGCAAAATTCTATTTATAAATTGTCCAAATTAGTAAACCGGTCATTAAAATAATTAAATATTAAAAAAGAAAAACAAAAATTTTGTCTTGAAATTTTAAACAACTGTCAAAAGTTTTTGCTATAAACTTTTAGCTGTAAAAAACTTCAAAATATTTTCAGAAAAAAACTGCAAATAAAATTTTAAGCGATTATCAAAAAACGAGCTAAAAACTTATAAAAGTGTAAAAATATTCATGAAAGCACAAAACTTGCAAAATTAAGCTATAAAATATTAAATTAAAAAAAAAAAAATTGAAATTGAGCTTATAAACTGTCAAACAGTGCTAAATTCACAGAATATCAAAAATAAAACAAAATTTGCCTTATTTTCAAGTTTAAAAATAGATGTCAAAAGGGCCCTGTATGATAGCCACGCCACTCATAGTATTCTCTGTTATTTTAAAATAATTTCACGCAATAAGTATTGTTAATTTATTAATATATGCGTAATGATTATTTTACATAACATTTTTCTGCAATTTTGTTATATTTAAATAAATAATTTTTTTATAGAAATTAAGTTATACTGAAATTGTTTTTTACGCGTTATTTTTTGATAAAATAAAATTTATCAAAAAATGTTTACCAGTAATCTTGGTTCCAAAGTATTAACGTGTAATTTTGAATTGTTCCAGCTACATGCATGAGCATGAAGTATTCACTTTATTGCGAATAAACTTTTAACTCCATGGCGTTTACCCCTAAAACCAAAAAAGTAGGCAAACTGATTCTTTTGTTATTCTATTAAACTTGTGAAGATTAGAAGCAAAAGACGTCATCCTAGAAAATGATGTGGAGTAGTGCAAATCATCCCATGTTGACAAGATATCTTGTTTTTTATGAGTACGGTGTTTGCCGGGAATACTCTCTGAGTACTCACGAGATACGATAATACCTTACGGTCGTATTTCTTAAAACTAGATGCTGCCACATCCCAAGTCTTTTGAGAAAAAGAGTGCCGCCTTGAATTAGTGAGGTACAAGGTGAAGCCTGGAACGGTGACTCATTTCCGTAACTTTTAATGTCGATATGAGTACTGAGGTAGAGCCCCTTTACCTGTTCTGGCTGCTGGTATCAACTCGCATGGCAATGGTCTCCCCGGCACATCCAGCTGTTACCTCAGTAGATAGAGGGATTGAGTTTTCTATAGATTGTGGAGCATAATCCTTAATTGGAAAGAAGTACAACCACTTGTACGACCTTGTCCCACCGCTTCTCTGGCCAATCGTGCCCAGTGCTTGAGATTACGCGTGGGAAGCAGTTTTGCTACGGAAGAACATTTTAGTGGTAATAATGAGTGTAGGCTTATAAGTGAGTTCTCTACGTTTCAAGCGTTCAAAATACCAGCTAGGAGCATGAACAAAAGCAGATCTAACTTGTGGTCTAATGAGGAACCCACGGTTTGATTGAACTAGCAGATAAACATGTAGGTTAAGCTGCCGCCACGCTAAGGAAGTCACTTCCAGACCCTTCGGTGCGGTAGTAACTATTACTATCTTACTATAGAAAGCGGCATATTTATGTTTTTGGCCGTATCTCTCGTGACAATTCTATTGCTAGATAATTTTTAGAGAAGTTTTCCCTTTGGCTGAAGGCCGATGACATTGTCTAATTATTAAATTCTTCTAATGTTTTAAAGTTTACATTGTGGCAAATTTTGCGCCTACATCCTTACAAAACCAAACTAACTGAAAAACTGAAAGTTTTTGATCATTTGAAACGCCAGAACTTTTTCGATTGGGCTTTGCAAAAGTTTGAAGAAAATCCTGAATTTTATCAAAAAATTATCTTTACCTCATTTTTAGCTTAATGGTCTTGTCAATAAATAAAATAGGCATTATTGAACAGCAACAAACCTACATATGCTTCAAAAAACTCCATTGTGTTTACAAAAAATGACCGTGTGGTGAGTATTTTATGCCGGTAAATGTAGTTTGCTATAGTCCCATATTGCCAGACTATATTTGGTCAAAAATTGATGACTTGACAACAATAATATGTGGTTTTAACAAAATAGCGCTATATGCCACAGCTGGTCAAACAATTTATTTAATAAAGGAAAATCGGTAATTGTGTAACTTTGAGAAATGGTCTGGTCAAATGGCACTTTGCTAATGCAATTTAATGCCGTTAGATTTTTTAAGTTGTTACTGACTTCACTCCTTGCAAATTCTGACACTGCATAACTAGGACCTTAAACCACACCAAAGATTATAGTCAGCATTCATGATAATATGTCTGTGCGCAGCTATATCCTTATCTCTTTTTTCGCATTGACTTCACAGGATTTGTTGTTTCTGCCGCGTCCACGAACGTTTTCAGTGTTGTATGTGTTTTTTGTAGAATGTTTGTCAAATTTAAAATTGTTTGGTGCGCTGTAGTTAACTTAATAATATTGTAATCGTAAAAAAACACTAGAAAATTAAAAAAAATGAAACACAATTATATATATTTTTTTTGTCTCTGACCAACTTTCCTACTTTATATGTGTTCAATTCAACTTATTGCCATTTTTGATTTGTTTAAATATTTTTAGATTGCCACTACATAAACATGGACATTAACCGATTAAACTCACACGAATTGACGTATGAACTTGCTATACGCTGAGTAGGTAAGAGCACTGTCGACGAGATCCGAAAAACAATTAGAGATATATTAAAATTAGAGAACTCTGGTAACTTTACCAAACCAAATCACCCATTTTCTTTTCAAGACGACCTAAAAGGCTGCGTTATCACATTGAATGACATAGAAAAGTTGATAAAAGACTTCACCGGTGACCGAAAAAGCAATGACTACAAAAAAATATACTCTTTGCTTACACATCTTCTAGGAAGAGTCCAAAGAGCCGTACCGAGAGTGACAATTATATTAAAACGCGTTCAGCATATCTGGTGAAAGTATTTGAAAGTTAGATGCTAAATTACCTTCAGGTGTTTCAACTTTAGACCTAAGCTTATCGTCTCTGCATCCACTTAAAGAGACACAACCATTGCCTGACCCACAAACAATTACTTCAATTGTAAATTCCACCCCCAGATTTTTTAGTTTACCGAGATTAGTACCAGTTTCTAAATAGGACCTAAAACTTACGGGAGACAATAAGACCATGTCGCTTAATGCGTTTTTAGAACGCGTCGATGAATTGCGCTTTGCTCGTGAAATTAGCGACGCCGAACTAGTCACCTCTGCAATAGATTTATTTTCCAATAAAGCTCTACTATGGTATCGCGCAAATAAAGATCTTGTGACAGACTGCAACAGCTTAGTAAAGTTACTGCGCGAACAATTCCAACCATTGGATTACGATGAAAAGTTGTATGATAAAATCAATACCCGTACTCAAAGGTTGAATGAACTTATCGGCTTGTACATTGCCACTATGACATCCTTATTTAATAGGTTGAGCGATAAATTGCCAAAAGAAAAACAGTTAACCATTATCAGAAAAAATCTAGCTCCTTATTACCTTACATCATTAAATTTAACTCAGATAACAACCATTACCGAACTATATTCTTTGGGTAAAATTCTAGAAACCAATCGAGATTTGATAGATAATTAACAACCGCCGAAATCAACAAAAACTTCAAAAAAATTTGAACCAGATTTAGCCTACGTAGACACAACTGTACAATTCGACAAAATGAAAATTTTGGGAAATATTACCTTCTATAACTGCAAATAGGTCGGACATTGCTTTAGCAATTGCTCACAACCTCGAAAGAAGTTTTGCTACAAGTGTGGTAAAACCAACGTCTCTGTCCGGACATGTTCATCTTGTTCGGGAAACAAACAAATGAGTCGTTAGATAGTCGACTAGCCGACTTATTCCGCATATCGACTGTAAGCGATAAAACATCCTACCTTTTAGATTTTATTTTGGTTCATTCTAAAGGCGACGAACGGCCTTAATTAAAGGTAAAAATATTTGACAAAGAGTTTTTAGGTCTACTCGATTCCGGGGCATGTAGAACAATTTTAGGGTATAATGGTTAGAAATTTTTCGAGAATTTGGAGATCAATTACAATAACTCCCATATCAAAGAATGTACGGTAGCCAAAAGTGACTCTTGTAAAATTCTTGGCGTTGTAACCTTACCCATCGAGTTACAAAGACGACAGAAGTTAATTGAAATTTTAGTAATACCCACCTTGCCTCATACACTCATTCTAGGCACCGATTTTTGGAAACTTATGGGATTTGTTCCCGATTTAAGACATGACAAATGAAAGTTTTCAAACAATATTAACATTATTGTAGTAGCTACACTAAAGCAGCAGACGGAACTAACTGACAGACAAAAATCGGAACTCTCGAATTTAATTAAATCTTTATTCTCAACTATGCCACCAGGAATAGGGTGTACACATCTGGTAAAACACAAAATCGTGACATCATCACCGCCTATCAAGCAGAGAAACTACCCCGTTTTACCCATTGTTCAAAAACAGATAAATCTCGAATTGGTCTAAATGATTAAAGACAACATAATAAAGCCATCATCAAGCGAATGGTCCTCACCAATCCTCTTATTGAAAAAAAAAAAAAGACGGAAGTTACAGATTTTGCGTAGATTTCCGTAAACTCAATCACGTTAGCAAGGCCGATGCATATCCTATGCCATTCATTGCAGGTATACTGGATAAACTGCGAGACGCGCGGTACCTTTCCTCTTGTGACGTCAAATCTGCCTTTTGGCAAGTCCCGATAGACGATGACTCTAAACCGTATACAGCTTTAGGAACTGCTCAAGGATTGTTTCAGTTTAAAAAGATGCTTTTTGGGCTACATTCAAGTCCCGCGACATGGCAAAGACTACTGGGCCACGTATTGGGTCCGGAAATGGAACCCTACGTCTTTGTTTATCTGGACGATATTGTTATCGTCACGCAAACTTTTGAGAAACACCTAGAAATTGTACAACTTGTATTCCAGAAATTGAAAGATGCAGGTTTGACTTTAGGTAAAGACAAATGCCAATTCTGTCGACCCGAATTACGGTATTTGGGATATATAGTGGACCGGAACAGTCTTCATGTTGATCCAGAAAAGGTATTGGCGATCATAAATATACCAACGCCAACAACGGTGATTAAAGTACGAAGAATAATAGGAATGGCCTCATGGTACAGGCGATTTGTACCCAACTTTGCCACCATGGTCGCGCCTCTGAGTGGTTTACTTAAGAAAAACAGAAAATATATATAGGATTCTTCTTGCGACAAAGCACTTAAAGCGGTCAAACAAGCCTTAATCTCTGCCTCGGTTCTTGGTTGTCCTGATTTCTCTCTACCTTTTATAGTATACACGGATATCTCGGGATACGGTCTAGGTGCCGTTTTGGCACAAAATCATGATAATAGAGAACAGATTATCGCATACATCAGCAGGTCATTAAATAAAAACGATAGAAATTATACAACTACTGAACGTGAATGTCTGGCCGTTATATATGCCATCGAAAAATTAAGGCCGTACTTAGAAGGAGCAAAGTTTACCGAAGTGACGGACCACTATTCGTTGCTGTGGTTACACAACTTAAAAGACCTTATTGGAAGAATTGCCCGCTGGAACGTTTGACGAACATCAGGGAAAATGAGTGGAAATTGGTTGTCCCAAAACCAGATAGACGACAGTAAACAATGGTTTATCATGACTTGCCCACATGCGGTCACGCAGGAGTTAACTAAACTTACGACAGATTATGTAGAGGTTACTTTTGGCCTAAAATGCGATATGATGTGGCCAACTATATTAGGCACTGTGAAACGTGCATTAAAACGAAACCAGAACAACAAGTTCCAGCAGGTACATCTACTGGAACTATGTCAAAGATTAATCAACCGTGGGAAGCCATTTGTTGTGATATAATGGGTCCCCTACCAAAGAGTCTAAAAGGGTAAGCTTACATCTTCGTAGTAGCTAATTTATTTAGTAAGTTTGTGTTGGTGTTTCCATTACGACAAGCCACAGGATCTATTTTCAAAGAAAGCGTCATTTTGATGTTTGGAAGCCCAAAGTTTGTCATATGTGACAATGGCGTCCAATTCAAGTGCAAAGAGTTCCATGCATTACTTACCAAATATGGAATTTGTCCTAATTATACGCCACACTATCACCCGCAGAGCAATCCAACAGAACGTATAAATAGAGTTCTAAAAATTATGCTTAGATCATATGTCTCTGACAACCATAGATCATGGGAGAAAAATCTGCAAAGTATTGCTTGTGCAATAAAAACCGCGAGACATGAGTCCACTGATCTAACTCCTTACTATATTAATTTTGGTCGCAAGATTACGTTATCGGCATTGAATGATTTGAATGCCAAGCCATCAACCGACATAGAACTAGGAAGTAGAGAAGGTCTAGATAACCGGTCCAGTGGGTTCGGAGCAATGTATAATGATGTAAAGAAAAGGTTGCATAACGCTTATTTGAAGAGTAGACAAGTTTATAATTTAAGGCGGAGGCCGGTCAAATATAACGTAGGACAGTTGGTTTGGAAGAGAAATTTTGTACTTAGTGATGCTAATAAATATTTTTTATCGAAGCTTGCTCCCCCATTGTTGATATGGATGGAGCTCCAAAAGATACTTGGAATGTGAAAGACCTTAAAGCCCATCCAGATACTGACAATCAATGACTCCCAGATCAAGCCGTATGATGTTACAGAGACAGTTAATTATTTGCGTTTTTTCTTTTTTTTTTCTTTTCTTGATTTGTTTGAATTAAATTTTTGTTCACATTTCGAAAAAATATGTAAGAGATATTTTTCTCAAAAAGCAAGGGGGGATTTGATACATTTTTTTGTGCCATTAAAACAAATTAGGAATTATGTTTTTATCTTTGGTATTATTGGTTAATTAAATTGGGATTTATTGGATTGGAGTAAATAAATGATTTATATAGTGATTAATTAATTTATAATGTAGCTTTGACCCTTTTTTATTACGTCGTATATTAATATTAATCCGTAAGATAATATACAATATTTTTGACATTGAGAAACTTAAAATAAATAAATTTTTTGTTGATCTTAACGCTCGCGAAATTCTCTCCCGGGCCGCGAATCTTTCTCTTGTCCGGCTGCCTGCTCTCGAAGAGGACGTTAATAATATATTTGTATATCGTCGGTGTGCCGACGTTATTCTTTAGTCCACATATTAATTCATTAGAACGAGGTAGTGCAAAAATTATTAATAATTCCGGACATGCAAAAAGGAGAATAAAATTCTAAAACAAAAGGCCAATATCATCGAGGTGAGTTTTTTTTGTATAGTAAATAATTTATTCAATATTCAAGTTCATAAATATGTTGTTAAAACCTCTCGCGTTATATTTTACGCACATTTTAATTAAACTATTGTAGGCCTTTATTTTATGGTACATACGTACTAATCGCGTCACGTGTGCGTCTAAATTCTGGAGATAAACCGGTCATTGCGGAGGACGAACCGAACCGGTGATAATAGAACTGGAGCGAAGCCACTTAATTGGAATTACTACCGGATCCAGGTTGCCCAAAATCCGCACCGACTCTGCTCTCAGACACGTGTTCCACACTCACAAAAAGCGTATCGTACTATTTTGTTTAATTCTTACTTATCACTTTAATTACTTTACCATCTATCTATTACAACGTTTTTGCTACTAATTAGGCCGGCACTCAGCCGACAGAACGTTTTAGTTTTCATTACAATTTTTTAATAACTTTATCTATATGTACATTGTGTTGATTTATTATATTAGGAAATCGCTGGCCAGCCATCAGGGTTGTATCTTAATTGTTAATACCCACTGTTTATTATTTAATCTAAATAAGTATTTTTAATATAATTGCGGGGTCTGTTGTTGAAACGGTCCTTTTTACTCCATACTCTTAGAGGTATGGTGGAGCCCACAATATTTACTTCGAATCCAGTAAATCTAATAATTTCATTTATTTTAAATTTTGTTTTAAAATTTTATTTTACTTATTATAATATATATTTAAATTCAACCAGTTTTGAGATCATATTTTACCCCGCCCGTCTCCACTGGTAACTAGCCGGCAACCAACATCATACGTGCCAATTATACCTTAAGGGAAAATTGACACGTAACAATAAAAACATTAGAAAAATATAAACATAACATTTTATTAATAAGTATTATTTATTAAGGTATAAACTTATTTTTTAATTAAAAAAACTAAAATTTGGCTAAAAACATTAAAATATTGTCAGAAAGCACTAACTGTTGAAAAGTGTAAAAAACAGCAAAATCCGGCTACAAAATATTAAATTATGGTTAAAAATAGCAAAACTTGGCTATAAACTGATAAAATGTGCAAAAATTTAATAAAAAAACGTCAAATATACCAAATTTAGTCTTGTCTGATTAGAAAGCATTAAAATCCAGTCATAAACTGTTGAAAAATGTAAAACTTTGTTCATAAAATATCAAAAATAGCAAAATCCGGCCTTGAAAAATCAAATTATTGTTAAAATACTCAAAAATCCGGTTATAATGTGTTAAAAAAAGCAAAACTAAAAATAGCAAAAAAAATTGGCACAAGACACCAAAATTTGAATTTATTATGATGCTATTTTTGACCGGTTCTGTAGAGGTCCTTAGACATGCTGAATATGACTGTGCATGAATATTCCTATGCATAAACTGTTAAAAATGCAAAATTCAATTTATGAAAAATGGAGAAATAAGACCTTAAATTTAAAATTCTATTTATAGAATGTTAAAAATAGCAAATAAATAATAAAAATATTGTACCAAAATTTACCATAAACTGTTAAAAGCTGTAACATTTTATTTATGAAAAATCAGCTAAAAAATTAAAAATAGCAAAATCCGTCATAAAGTATAAAAATATTGTCAGAAAACACCAAAATTTAGTCATTAATTGTTAAAAAATGCTAAATTCTATTACAAAAAGCTAAAAATAGCAAAATCTTGTTATAAAACATTAAAATATTTTCAGATAGAATTAAAGTTTGGCCAAAATTAAAAATATTGTAAAATTTTAATAATAAAGTTTAATAAAAAAATAATGGTAAAAATAGAAAAATCTAGTTATAACATTAAAAAAAAAAAAAAAAACTTATCATTAACTGTTAAAAAAATAAACATTCTACTTACGAAGAGTCACAATTGACAAGGTTTTATTATAAAATATTAAATTACTTAAAAAAAAACTGAAAATCCGGCAAATGATGGTTAAAAAATACATATTTTTTTTAATAAAAAGTTAAAAATATAAGAATCAATATACATTATAACTTATTAAATTACAAATTTTCATAAAAAATAACAAAACGTAAAGTTTTTTTTTAAACTACATTTAACAATTAATGGGCAAATTTATATAAGTCAATTTTTTGTTGTTTTTAAATATAATTTAAAATTGAAAATTTTAACAAAAAATAGTTAAAAAAGCAACGTCAGACTACCTACACATTACTTAAAACGACGCTATGCTAAAGTGTTTACCAACCACCAGGTAATGTTGCAAAATTGTTGTTTATACGTGAGGTGCCTAAAATGATAGCTTTTTATTAAAAAAATAAAATGTTAATTGCTACAATGCTAACAACGTATATGCAGTTATTTTAATTAGTTGCACGGTTATTAATTTTAACTCTTGATGCAAGTTGCTTGCATCTACTAATTTTGGGAACGGTAAGATACTAAATTTTACTTAAAGAATTAGTAGTTGCAAGCAAAATTAAACAGCTTTTTTAAACCGCTACAATTTTGCAAAAAAATTTCATGGTCCATTAAAACTAAATTTATTTAATGTCATAGAATGAGAAACTTGTGAATTTTCCAAATGCGGTTAACAACAAATGTTTTAAAATGTTAAAATTCTGATTTTTATTACAAAAAAATAATTACAAAATCTGAATTGGTATGTCTTTCATATTTAGTATATTTGCGTCGTAGTGCATCCATTTGTCAAGTAGCAAAAGTTATAAAGAATTATTTTATTCACATTTTGTTTTTGTAATAATTTTGATTCAATTTTTTTCTAAAGTAGTAACACTGTGACTAAAATTACAGTTTAAGACCATAACGACCGCTACCTTGATTTGTGGTATTTCAACAAAAACAGCAACTTTGGCGTCATTTATTTTTTTACCAATACATTCAAAAAGGATTCTTCTTCTTCGTCGGCCATTCATACGCCACTGCTGGCGTCTTAGCCTCTTCTCTGCTTGTAATGCTGGCAACTTACATTACAAGGGATCTACAGTTTTAAGTGGATTCCGAACCACTGGAGAGAATTTATCACTCTTCATCAGAGAAGGTTTTAGCCGTAAAACCCCACGCTGGCAAGGCGGCTTGGGGAGTGGGAGAGCGTATAGAAAGTGAAAAGTATATCACGGTATATGGGAATCAAACCCACGATCTTTGGTACATTGGCCGGATGCCTAGACCACGGCGCCACGCTTTCCTTAGACTCAAAGTGTTTTTTGTCAAATTATATTTGCAAATAGCAACAAAATGCATTCAAAAATACATAAAACTATATATAACTATTATTTGATTAAAACAATTTGACAGTCACAATTGGGTCCTTTCTGAAAGTGAAAAATAAATAAATTATCAAATTATATGTAGACACAGTAATGACGCCAAAAATGCCGTTTTTGTTAAAATACTACATATCAAGGTAGCGGTCAAAATGATCTTAACATTGTCACTAAGTCATTAGTGTACGTATGTGTATTTGACTACTGTATCAGCGCCTATTATAAGATTATGTACCTAAAAAGTATATGTTGCTTTATCTTGGTAGACACAAAGACGGATTACTTGCACTGATGTTTTATAATTTGTTATGATGGATAAAGCTTGCATACATTTTGAATTTTATTCAAACTAATAAAATTAAGAAAATATTCGATCTTTATCCATCATACAAATTATTAACAACATTATTCTTAAAACCCCTCAATCCAATTGTAAAAAAATGTTTAAGTTTTCTAAACTCGGTCTTAAATTGTAATTATGTTAACCGATCCATAAGTTATCTTGGCGCCCTTATACGTATGTAATTCCTTATACTGGCGAAAGGTATAGATTTAGCTTCAAATTAAAAATCGATGATTGTATTACATACCCAATAACTATTACGAAAAACTTATTTAACGGGGTAATAAAACTGATTGCATTGTTTCCAATCTATACTTTTGTTTGTAAAGAACGTTGTTAGTGTTCCCTAAATTTTTGAAAGGAACAGAAACACAGACGTATAGAACAAATATGTTCCTTTTTTATTTTTTATTATTAATTTATGTCAATATAAATAATGTTGATTGTTTATTCAAAAATCTATATCCAATGGTAAGTTTATATTTAAATCTTTTTACAGAATACTATTTTACATTTTTTTTAATTTTTCTATACATAAACAATAAAAACTATCGGACTAAATTACAAAGTACTTTTGCTAAACTCACGTATTTTCTTTGTATTGAACCAAAATTATAAAACCTGTATATTTCAACTATTTCAAGGATTAAAATAACTAATGTTGAGTATGCTTTAAAAAATTCCGGTTATTCACTTATTACTTCTATTTTTAATAATATTTTTCTATTACTACCAAACTTAAACCGCACCTCATCTATAATTATTCTAAGATAACAAAGTTAAAACATTAACTAACTATAAGGTAATTCCACAATAGTTCAAACAATCGTCCCCACATCGACATCTCGACAATAGCGGTAATTTTAATTTTTTAAGAATATTTTGTATCTTTTTAGTTTTTGTGCTGTAAATAAGCAAAAAATAGTCAAAAATCATATTCAAAAAGGTGTATAGTAGGTAAAAAATAGCGGTGCCTGTGACGTTGCTTATGGCGATTAGCATGGACATCCGGTCGATCTATTTTATGCATATATTTGCGACTGCGCATGCGTCGCCTGCGTCACCCAAGCGCGCTCGGCTGGCGGTACCTCCTTATCAGTTGCTTATCGCTTCTTATCAGTTCTTATCAGCTGTATGGACATCTGTAACGGGGACTCCGTGAGTGTGACTGCATGAAAGAGTGGGATGCAAAATAAGAATAAAATTTGCTGACACAAATTATGAAACGAATCGAGAGAGATGGGTCTCTGTGCGAGGAAACATCGGAATGCGATGCGCGTGCAAAATTACACACTATCGGTGCTCTTATCTATTACATTTGAAACATTATGTATTACATCTGTAACGGATAATGATTTTAATTAATAAGCATATGAATAGATAATAAAATGATGGAAATTAATTATATGTAATAATTTAATTATTAATAAAGAAGTTGTTTGTTTATTAATTTTATTATTAATAAAGATTTAAAATTGGACACATGAACGCGCAGATGGGATTAATATTAATATCCGTCCCGTCAACGCATAATGCAACAAAACGATTGAGATTAATTGTATGTATTAACTTATTTATTAATAAAAGGGTTAATAGTGGTGGGGGAGCATTATATAAAGCTAAACTTAGACAATAGTTACAATTTAATTAAAAAACTGATATTGTGGAGATCTAGAACTCTGTCTCCTGGCAAAAATGGAAAACGTAATCAGTATAAGTGGTGATGAAAGTGATTTGTCGTGGTCGACCTCGCATGCGTTGGATAATTTTTTAAATGATTTTGAAACTTCAATAATAAATGAAGAAACTCTAATAAATGAAGTTAGATATTGTTTAAACAAGCGTTTCAACGTTTCCGTCGGATTGAGTGCCGCTCGTGGATTCTACCCATGTATTTTATTTACTTTTTCGAATAAAAAATTATCTATGATCTATTCAGAATGGAATGCACTTATGCAGCAAAAAGAGCAAATAATCAAGTATTTGTCAATCAAAAGGAAAGCGGTGAAAAGGAAAAGGGGCAGTCTTGTCTGTGAAACGTGTCGTCAAAATGTGCTTGCTGAAGAAGATTTGCAATGTGATTCGAACATTAAGAATTTATTTAATAAGTTTAATTTACATTTTGAGGAAAGCGGAAAAAGTAAAATACAGAAGGTGGTGTCTCTGGAAAGATGTGGAATTAAAATACCATTCGATCAATTCAGTTTCGGGTCTTTGTGTGAAATGCAAGAATTAATTAATTTCAGAATTGATCGATTGAGTAAATTACATTTTTTTGAATATTATAATGCATGTCTAAATAAAATTGTACGGCAACAGTACACCGATAATGATTTGAAAAAGGCAGTCTTAAGCGCGATCCAATCAAACCCACCACTTTATTATGAAAATATGGAATGCTTTTACGAAGCATTGCTATATAATAAGGACAAATTAAAGAAAGACTTACAACTAGTGCAAGAGTGCGACGGTGTTGATAACTTAAACGATGAAAAGACGTTTACAACTTAATATAGAGAAACAAATATATCGTATAAAACAAATTAAACGACTTATTTGGGAATACGAAGTCAAAAATTACTTATGCCCAAAATTTGACAAAATTAAATTTAGTGATAATGAATGACTTTGAAATTATGATGGAAAAAGTAAACAAGGCTATAATATCATACCATGACGGAAAATTAAGCAAAGATATAATAACATATCTTCCCAGCAGGTTCCTGCATTCCATTGAGGGACAAGAACTGGAAGCAATTTGGAATTTTCTACCTGACAAGCATAAAACTAGTGAGAATTTTCGTAGAAGACTTCCATGTCACAAACATTATAATCTGCTTACTGATCGAACCCATATAGATGGTCCACCACCCCCCATAAAAAATTGCAAACGTTGTCTCGACAAGCGCCACGCCACTTTTGCAACCGAAAATTAATAGCAGGTGCTTTATTACAATTGACATGGAAAATAAATAAATATAAAAAAAAAAACGCATTTGAATTCTATATATATTCTATTTATTGTTATTAATATCATTTGTAGTATTGTATTATAAACATGTAAACATTGAAAATAATTGATAATAAATAAATTGCAATCAAGTGTATTATTTTCTTTAGTAAATCCTCTATTTTATCAAATAGTAATAATTGAAAAAAACGCAAAGATAGCACAACTACTAATCTTTATAATTGTGCAATAATTAATATGAATGTCCATTGTTTCATTATTAATTTATTAATTATTAATTAAATTGATTGTTTATTCATAAAAAAAAAAATTAGTTGCTTTTTTGCTACTGTAGTTTTGCAACTTTGCGTTTTCATCCTGCTTATAAACCAGTGACTACAGATTTTAGTAAATCAGTTATAATTTGTACGTGCGTCAACAATAACCAAAAAATGTCCTCAATAAGTGATAAATCTGCTGATGGGATTGTCGTAGATCTACCACAACCAACTCAATCCTTAACTGAGAGTGCTCCGGAAAAGCAGAAGAAGAAGCGACAAGTGCAATTAGATAGCGAGGAAGGAGAAGAAAAACATTTGCTCGAGCCGTCAAATAAAATCACAAAGAAGAGCGAAGACGAGCGCGACGATATTATAAATAAATTAAATTATGCTGGAGCAGAAACCCAGTTAAAAATTAAGCCGTTAAGAGATTTGTCACTGAAGAAACCCTATCCGATAACGGAATTTAGAATATTAAATACTCAAAATGGCAAGAAATTAATTGCAGAAATAGCTGAAAATGTTATTGTATTTATGCCAGAGCGATTTAATACTCATTTTACTTCTGACGACATAGATGCCCTAAACTATTCCCAATCCGCAATTGTATATAACGGATTAAAAAAATTGGGTGGAGGCAAGAGTTGCCACGACATAAAGTTTATTAAGTGGGAAGCTTAAATCTAGCTATAATAATAGCAAATAACTCAATACTAATAATAATGGAATATATTAACATTAACTATAAAATAAAAGAAATTAAAAAAATATTAAGTGCATCACCAACATCGGACACCCCGGCTTTACTAAATGCATGTGGAAAAACAATTAATAAACAGATTAAAATCATTAATAGTTTACTAAAATCCTCTCCCGGTGTGAGCAATAGAAAAAAACTAATGGGTTATTTGAACGCAATCACCGCATTAAAAATTAAATTAAAAAAAAAGTTACAAGTATTGGGAGATAATCAAGTGAAGGCAGGACTGAGACCTCGACGACAAATTAATTACGGATCTATAAACAGAAAGCAAAAAGACACTTTAACAGCTCGAGTAAAATGGCAAGAGGTGAGTACGATATTTTTATTTAATTTTTGTTTATTTAATAAATAAATAAAATTGTAGATGACGTCAGCGTTCCAATCAAGGATTAGAACGGGGCTTGCAGTAAATGTAAAGCACATTGATCCTCTAAATTTTTTAAAAGATGTTAAAGTATTGGTAATGCGTCGTTTAAAAAATTTAAGAAAATTTGTAAATTGTTTTAAATTAAATTTTACATTCTGCGGTGAATTTATACAACCTTCGTCAGAAGAAGGTGAATATAAATACATTTCTACTCGGAATGTAATATTTTTGAGAGGGTCCAACGATGACGATCTCCTTGATGATCTTATCAGGGAAATTCAAACAAAGGTATTTAATTTTTATGGGACTATGATCAATGTTTAATATGTATGTTTTTTCAGTTAGAAGAATTTCAAGAAAGAAAAAGTGGTTGGGCGTTGTCATCCATCATCAGCCTCTCAGTCTCTTTCGTCAAATATTGCCCTTTGAATGGTTCGTCTTCGTCATATCTGGAGCTGCCAACGGAATTACAGGGAAAAAAACAATCCATATTAAACATTCGAAATATGGATAAACGATGTTTTGTCTGGTGTATTGTTGCCGCGTTATTCCCCTGTAAAGAAGAAGACGGTACTGACCCCACACTAACCCAGTCTTATCCCCAAAATTTATATGAGCTATTAAATTTAGTCGGTTTAGAATTCCCGATGCAAATATCATATATTTATAAATTTGAACAACAAAATAAAAAATTATCAATAAATATATATTCTTTTGATAAAATTTCTAAGTGCATTTACCCACTTTATATGTCAAAAAATCAAGGTAATAATGGGAATATAATTAACTTATTGTTTATTAACAAATATCATAAATCCAATGGTCATTTTTTCCTAATAAAAGACTTAAATAAACTATGCTTTAAACAAATTTCTAAATTTGAACATCGGAAATACATATGTAATCGATGCTTAAATCATTTTAATTCAAGTGAAAAGTTAAATCAACATTCTTCAGATTGCTCAAGTTTTGAGGCGGTTAAAGTGGTAATGCCCTCAAATGGGTCAGTTGTAGAATTTAATCGTTTCAATGCCACGTTAAAATTACCATTTGTAATATACGCTGACTTTGAGTGTTTGACAAGCCCAATATCTAGTTGCAAAAATAATCCTAATATATCATTTAGCAACGCCTATCAAAAGCACATTCCATTTAGTGTAGCCTATCTACGCGTCTGTTCGTACGATTCAACATTGAATTATTTTAATATATACCGTGGAGAAAATCCTCAAAAATGGTTTATTAATGAATTATTAAAAGAAGCTTGCATTATATCAAACTATTTTAGTATACATTCTAAAACTCCAATGACTCCATTAACTGCACTTCAACAAATTAAGCACAACTCATGTGTTAAGTGCACAATATGTAATTGTGAGTTTGATGATAACAATGTTAAAGTTGCCCACCACTGTCATTTTACTGGTAATTTTATTCAAACTTTATGCAACAATTGTAACTTACAGTGTAAATATTCCAAAAAAATTTTACCAATATTATTTCATAATTTATCGCGATATGACGCACATTTTCTTATCGAGGAACTTGCCAACATCGACAATCAACCAATACACATAATACCAACAACCGATGAAACGTATATTGCGTTTACAAAAAAATACAAAGACATTCATTTAAGGTTTTTAGATTCACTTCGGTTTATGCCTTGCTCTCTGGAGAAATTAGTTGACAATTTAACCGATAAACAAATGACATATACTAAGTCAGCATTTCCAAATAATGTCGATTTTAATTTGGTTAGAAAAAAGGGAATATTTCCTTACGATTACATAGAGTCTTTCAGTAGATTAGATGAAACAAAATTACCCGACCTCGAACAGTTTTATAGCAGACTGCAAGATCAAAATATTACAACAGAAGACTATTTGCATGCAACCCAAGTTTGGTATAACTTTAAATGTCGGACATTGGGAGACTACGCAGATCTGTATCTAAAATCTGATATTTACTTGCTTGCGGATGTCTTTGAAAATTATAGACAATTAATACTAAACACGTATTATTTAGACGCATGTGCGTTTTATACAGGTCCGGGTCTAGCATTTTCGGCAGCTTTAATTATTTCTAAAGTAAAATTACAACTATTGACTGACATAGATATGGTCCTGTTTTTTGAAAAAGGTCTTCGTGGTGGAATTTGCCAGGTTAGCTCCAAGCACGCAGTCTCAAATTCTCCGTACAGTGACACGTACGATCAACACAGTAAAACATCAGAAATTTTGTACATAGATGCAAATGGTTTGTACTCATTTGCCATGACATCTAGTTTACCGTATGGTAATTTTAGATGGTTAGATGATTTGGAAAATTTAAAAAATAAAATTATAGATGGATCAATAAAAGAAAGTTACGGTGAGGATTTGAGCCAATCATGTGTGCTGGAATGCGACTTGGACTATCCCGTAGAACTGCACGACAAGCATATTTATTTTCCGTTCTGTCCTGAACATATATCTCACTCCAATAAGGCAGCCGATAAAAAACTAATGCTAACATTGAATAATAAAAACAATTACATTTTACATTTTAATGTTCTCATGCAGTGTTTAAAAAACGGTATAATTTTGAAAAAAATTCACAGAGGAATTGAATTTTTACAAAGTAAATTTTTAAAGCCTTTTATTGATTTAAACGCGGGCCTTCGTGCAAATGCAACAAATGATTTTGAGAAACAACAATACAAAGATTTTTCTAATATGGGGTTTGGAAAAATGATGGAATCGGTAAGAAAGTACCGTGATATACATTTAGTGAATAATTGGAAAACAGCAAAAAAATTAATAGCAAAACCAAATTTCAAAAATTTCAAAATATTTAATGAAAATCTTGTAGCGATTGAAATGTACAAAATACAAGTTAAATACGATAAGGCCCTATACGTTGGTACTTGTATATTAGACATATCAAAAACAGTTATGTACAGTTTTCTGTACGATTATTTACCCAGCCATGTTCATCCGTATTTTGATACGATTATTTGTTATTCCGACACCGATAGTATCATAGCTAAATTCTCACCAAAGGATGGCAGTAAGTTCCAAAGTATTTACGAGATTATTCGTCGCGACGCTTTATTAATATACGACACATCAGACTACAAAAATAATAATCAATTTAACATACCATTGGTAAATAAAAAAGTCATGGGAAAATTTAAAGATGAATTATGCGGAACAATAATACGCGAATATGTTGGAATACGAGCAAAAGTGTATGCTATTTCCGTAGAAAATGGAAGTGAAATTAAAAAACATAAAGGTATTGGCAAATCAAGTGTAAAAAAATTAAAGTTTGAAGACTATAAAAATGCTATATTTAAAAATGTATCAAAAATATGCTCTTTTAATACTATACGATCTAATAATCATAACTTATATTCTCTTCAGATAAATAAAATTTCTCTTAATAATTTTGATGATAAAAGACATCTCTTGGATGATCAAATAAATTCGGTCCCTTGGGGTCATTATTCTCTCAAACAATAAAAATTTGTTTATTTGCTGAACGCATCATTTATACCTACTAACAAATTATATTGCCTTATTATTTTATTTATGTATAACCAATAATAATATGTTAAAACTTTATATGAAACAATAATTTTATGTTTATTTCTATTAATGTATGTGTATATAATATATATTATTTAATAATTTTAAGTCTATTTTATTTCCATATTAGTGTTTTTATTACATTTAGTTAAATAAAAAAACATATAAACAGTAATTTTTTTATTTTAAAACATAATTATAAATACATTTTACTTTATTTAAACATTTTATTTCTCGTTAACATATTCTTAACTATTTTTATTAAAATCTTAACTTTACGGATTAATTTGAAATAATTATATTTATATATCATCTATTATTGCTTTAATAAAATTAATTAAATGACAAATTATCTTCCTGTGAGTAACAATACATTTCTTCGTAGCGTTTGCTCTATAAAATCACATTCTAGTCCAGGAATTGTGCGAATGATCAAGACCCAACCATTTCACATACTGCTTCCCATTTTTACGACGCAACACTTTTTCCACCAAATAAACATCTGAATGTTTCACTTTTTGTAATTCTAGACTATAGAATGATCCTATAATAGGACGTTTTCTATTATCTTCAAGTTCATAGGTGATCGGATTAGTTATGTTCTCTTTGACAATCTTGAAAATTTCTGTCGACCAATTTGGCGTATACCCCTTGGCAAACATGGTTTTTTCTTTGCTGATTCGAACAAAATCTCCAACCTTGAACTTTCCTTTGCCGGCTATTTTAATGTGTGAATAAACAGTTTGTAACAGATTGTTCTCTTTATCTTTGCTTACGTCGCAAGGTCTCATTCCAATAGTACTATGTTTAGTATTATTATACGAGTCAGTAATATCTGCCAGTACATTAAACCATAAGTAACGACCTTGCATGCTAAAATTACGGTATAATTTATCTTTCAGTGTGCGTATTACACGTTCAACTATGGCCGCTTTTTTAATGGTGTATGTCGAATAATGGTTTATAGACCGTTCTACCATGAGCAGTTTGAATTTTTCGTTGTAAAATTCTGTGCCATGGTCTGTTTGTAAATTTTTCGGAGTTCGTCCATTATTAAGTATTTTTATCATAGCATCTCGCACGGATTTTGCAGTTTTATCTTTCAACGGTTCCGTCCACACGTATTTTGAAAAACAATCAATCACTACAAAAATATATCTAAATCCTTTATTTTCACGAGCGTATAATTGAAATTCTGCTAAATCCGCCTGCCATAAATCGTCAATGCCTTTCAATATTGTCCGTCGTCTTGCAAAATTTTTACGGGCGGGCTTATGTAATTCGGTCACAACATCGTACTTTAGTTTGTCCATTCCTTAACGGCTTGATTTGTTCATTTACTGTCGGTTTTTAATCATTTAAATTTGCTTTGCTTCCGGTATTGGGAATGACGACGAAGATGAAAACAATATATTAAATATACGCTCTTCGGTATTTATTTTAAAAGTTTCTATCTCTGAATTGAGCTGATTCATTGCCTCCGTAAATTTTGCTACATTAAATTTATTCAACTGAATTTGTTCATTGAGTTCTTTATAAATTTGATTAACGTACTTTTTATTTACGGCGTCATTGTCTTCGACCGGTACGTCAACATTCTCTAAGCGTTTATGTAAAATATCAAAATTTCCATCGGGTGTTTTAAGAAACCCGACACCAGCTGGTCCCCGTCGCCCAGCCAAATGTCGTTTTAAATCAGTTGTTTGCGAGTGTCGTCCAAACTTATCGACACTCATTCCGCAATGTTTTTATTAACACTGAAATGCATTAGATTTTATTATACAATTATATTGGCTTCGCGCAATTCTTCTTCGATAGAGACAATTTCGTTGTTGAGAGATGTGTTTCCCGCTTTTTGCGAAGCTAACAGCAGTACCAATCTTTCTATTAATTCATTGGGATCGTCCCAGTAAACAAGTTGAATTGGATTAGAATTTACTATCATAGTATTATCAAACATTCCACTTCCTACAGATTTCTTTTGTTTGATCCGAAACGGTTTGATAATCTGGGTATATTTATACGTTTTAAGTCCTTGAATTTGTGCACCGGGTTGATGATTACGTCTCAGCGCATTTGTTAAGTCCAAAAGTTTTTGATAGTTTTCCAAATCATTTGTACTAAATCCTGAATTGGGCTTTCTTTTAAAAAGCAATTCGTAAATACCTGTGGTTCCTTCAAATCTTTCTCCTTTTATTACCAAGTCTTTACCGTCAATTTCAACATCTGAATCACCAACTGACCATTTCAAGGTGCTCGGATTATGATATATACCTGTAGTTTTTGATGTATCAAATACCGGTTTTACGGGTGAATCGTTTATTAACCCCTTAAAATAGGATGCCGGCAATAGATCGTATTTACTCTGCTCAAAATCTTCTGCAATACTTGCATAGAAATTTGGGTTACTCATTTCAAATGCATCATCATTATCTCCACTGAAACTTTCACTATCGAGATCTACGTATTCTTGTGGCTCTTCAAAACTTGTATACAAATTTGAATTATCTAACTCATCATCTATATTAATATCACTTGATCCTACATTTTCATTATGTGCCGCTAATTCTACACTTGGTACGCTTTCCTTTCGTTGCTTTTTGACCCCAACATTTTTCTCTACTTTAATGTTGGTTTCGTGGTCTACAATTTTTTGTAGGGGATTTAAAAGCGGTGCGTACACCTTAGTCAGTTTTTCATTCTCATCTACCCTACCGAGTTTAAGAGCCAATACTTTTTTACGAATGGCTTTTTTGATATCAAGTATTTGTTTAGTTTTAGCCGACATTAGAATGGATTAAATCAGCATTAAGATCAACTTTGATCAGCTGTTGAATCAATTAAATCATCTTTTAAATAGGGTAAATCGGCTTTGAATCAGCAAAATCACCGTTATAATCAGGTAAATTAGCAAATCAGTTTTTTTAACAGATGCACAATCTGACCTACCCAAAGGAAAATCAAACTATAACTGAATAAATTATTTATTTGTAACAACTATAAATCTATCCAACATCATTCGATATCTGCCTTTGTTAAGATCTTTATCTTTATCAATGGTTATAAATCCGTACTTATCTTTCCAACACTTAGAACAGAAGTCTTTAAACGTCCCGAAAGTCATGTCACTACCTACATGGTCTTGGTAAACATGTTTCAAATTTGTTTCGTCTTGTCTGAAAAGGATAATAAAATTAGCATTATCGCGAATTAAATGTTTTGGAATTCGAGTGTATGTTTGACAGAGATAAAATGAATCTACATTCTTATGTCTACCCATACTAAAAAAATTTCGGATTTTATCTTGTCCGTCGCAAGCTACATCATCAAAAATAAAAATTGAGTTACTTTTTGCCTCACTTGGATGAAGTATTTCGCAGTTTTCTCTAAAGGAAAAATAACCAATTTCCGGCATCGACTTTAAAATGTTACCTAACATTTGGTATTTAGGTTGATACAAAGACTTAGAATATATATACACATTCTTAAATTTTACACCGTTTTCCCCAAACAGTAAACTAAGCATAACGTTTGATTTTCCGCAGTTTGATGGACCGCAAATAAGTGCCCGGATAGAATTTGGCAATAATTTACTATGTCGTATTTTATTTTTTTTTAACCCATCGCCACACACAGAGTCCATATTAACGACTTCTAAAGTCTGCCTTTGTTTTACTGTATGCATGTCGTCTTCCTCTTTTTACCCAACTGACCTACTTATAAGTATGGTATAAATATTTATGAGTATTGCTGTATTAATTAAATGTCGATAAGACACGGTACAGGTATGATTAACAGTTTAATCAACAAACTACCCTTTGAAGTGCATTTACCCGGTTATCAGTATTGCGGACCCGGAACCAAATTACATAAACGTCTAGCCAGAGGTGATCCCGGTATTAATCCGCTAGACGCGGCCTGCAAACGACACGATATTGCGTACAGTAAATCAAACGATTTGGTCGAAAGACATAGGGCCGACAAAATATTAGAGGAAGCCGCTTGGCAAAGAGTAAAAGCAAACGATTCCACTTTGGGTGAAAAAGCGGCCGCTTGGACAGTTACCAATATGATTAAGGGAAAAAGAAAAATGGGATTTGGCAATGAAAGCAAGAAACATGATTTGAAAAAAAATGTGATAATGAACGCAAAAAAAGCACTTAAAAAGTTTAAATCTAAAATTTCTAAACGCAACGGCATAAAGGACGGAGCCCAAATAGCTCTAAGTGCCGCAAAAGCCGCTGTCAGAGAATTGGGGGGAAAGCAAAAAATTCGGCATCCTCGAGTTTTACCCATTCCCAAGTCGGGAGGATTTTTACCGTTAATTCCCTTTTTTGCGGGACTAAGTGCCATAGGATCATTAGCTGGAGGAGCAGCGGGTATTGCCAAAGCGGTAAAGGAATCCAGAGAGGCAATGAGGAAAAGCAAGGAATTAGAAAGACACAATAAAATAATGGAAGCAATCGCATTGGGAACGCGGACAGAAAAAGGATCCGGACTTTATTTGAAACCGTACCGCAAAGGATTGGGAGTTTTTTTACAAAAACAAAAAAACTAGGGAAACTACCACGAAGACCGCTGACAGACAAGGACATTCGAAAATTTTCTAGTCATATTGAACATTTTCGAGGGGTGTTTATGCGAGATGACCTTCCTCACAAACCACATCATGTTGAATGTGCAATTATTAATTTAGATTCAAACGATGGACCTGGAACGCACTGGGTAGCGTATAAAAAACGCGGAAACATTGTCCAATACTTTGACAGTTTTGGGAATCTAAAACCCCCTCAAGAACTCTGTCGCTACTTTCGGGGTAGTAAAATCATGTACAACCATAATCGGTATCAAAATTATAATACATTTAATTGCGGGCATTTATGTTTAAAGTTTTTAAATGATTAGTTTTGCAAACAAAAGGTTTGACTGATAGAATAAAACATATAAATGTATTTAAATTTCTGCAATAAAATCAAAGAAATCAAGTAAATTATGATTAGTCATGTCCCACACCTTTACGTTGCAGGGTACCACAAATGTGTTATCAATCAATTTGTTTCCACCAATTGAATTAGACGAGAATGCAACATATTGTTTGGGGTTAATAGGATTTCGGTCATATAACAGTATACCAAATATAGATGAAAGTAATAATAAATTTCTTTGTGGAAATAAAGAAATTACAATTCAAACGGGGTCTTATGAAATAGGAGACATAGAAAAAGTGTTATGTAAACATTTGGAAGAAGAATCGGGAGAGACGGTTTTAAGTATTAAACCAAATAATAATACTTTAAAATGTGAAATAAAATGCAAGTACGATATTGATTTCTCAACTCCAAACACAGTTGGACGACTGTTGGGCTTTTCCCCGTTGCAATTAAAGGCCGGCGAATTGCATGAATCGGACTTACCCGTAGATATTATAAAAGTGTCGACAATTCGCTTGGAGTGTAACATCGTTACAGGGGCTTACTACGGCAACAAGTTAGGCCATACACTATACGAGTTTTCAATAAACGTTGATCCGGGTTTTTCTCTTAACATAGAACCCCGAAATATACTGTATTTACCTGTAAATGTAAAGTCAACCATTGATAATATCACTATAACAATTATTGACCAAAACGGGGATCCAGTGAATTTTCGGAAAGAACGCATTCTTGTCAGATTAGAATTGAAAAAAAATGGGTATTCAGTATAATAGAAAGTTGACACCTACACGAGTATCTAGTAGTCAAAGATCCCTTAAAGAGGTAACATCGCACAACCAAAACCAATTGTTGTTGTGGGGTTACAAATTAAGTAATGTTGCAAATATTCGACAAAGAAAAATATGATGATTCTATCACCAAAGAAGAATACCATACTTATCAACCTCGTGCCCCGGGGCTTTCAAACTCTGATGAAATTAGAATTTTAATTCAACATCAAGACATATACACCGCTACATACAAAAGTTATTTACATATAGAAGGCGAAATAATAAAACCGGAGGCTGCATCAGGCTGTTCAATAGGCTGGAATCCGTGGGCATTTCTATTCGAAGAAATACGCTATGAACTGAATGGCTTTGAAGTAGATAAAATAAGGGATCCCGGTATTACCAGTACCCTAAAAGGATACGCATCAATACAAAGTGAAAATTTAAAGGATTATTGTTCTGCGGGATGGTTTGACAGCAAAACTATCTCCACAAAAACAACAAATTTTTTTTGTATACTTCCTTTGAAACTACTGCTAGGTTTTGCCGAAGACTACCAAAAAGTTATTATTAATGCTAAACAGGAATTAATTTTGTTACGCGCTCGATCCGATAACAATTGTTACATGGGTGCGGAAAATGTGAAAATTAAATTAAACAAGGTAGAATGGAGAGTTCCGCACATACAAATAAACGATTCCGCCAGATTATGGTTTTTGAATCAACTAAAAAACGACTCATCCATTCGCATTGCCTTTCGGAAAGCCGAATTGCATGAACTTCCTACCGTACGAGAATCCACAAAGGACGTCTGGATGGTAAAAACATCGAGCAGTTTGGAAAGACCACGCTATGTCATTGTCGCATTTCAAATCGCTCGAAAAGATGATTTCAGAAAAAACATTTTCTTTTTTGATCACTGCCACATTCGGAACATAAAAGTTTTCCTAAACTCTGAAAGCTACCCTTACGATAATATGAATATGGATATCGGTATTGGAGATTGGACACTTGTATACAAAATGTACTGCGATTTTTTTAAAAGTTATTATGACCAGGATAAATCAAACCCTCTGTTTGATTATGACTTGTTCAAAAATAGAATGATTTACGTGTTTGATGTTTCTCGTCAAAACGAAAGTGTGAAGTCATCTACAGTCGATTTAAAAATTGAAATGGAAACAGCGTTAGCCTTCAGTGCCAACACACGAGCGTATTGCCTCATTCTGTCGGACAATTTAGTGGAGTACAGACCATTGACCGGATCAGTTAGAAAAATTATCTAAGCCATGGCAATTGTATTGGCCGTAGATATGCAGGGTTTTGTAATTGGGGGAAACTTTGTACCAAAGGAGATAAGTATTGCAAAAAACGATCAACATATTTACTCGTATCTGGTGAAACCATCTGTGGAGTATGCATTTTTGACGGAAAAAGAGAAAATCCAGACTAAATGGTTGGAAAATAATTATCATTCAATTCCATATTGGGGCGGCTTTGTCGATTCCGGCGATGTTCAAAATATTTTTTATACGTTTGGGGGGGACAACTGCGATGTAACATGCGTGGTAAAAGGACACCAGAAAACCAAATTTTTACAAGATAATTTTCCAAGTTTTAAAATACTTGATTTGGAAAATGAAGCAAGATCACCTAAATTTAAAAAATGCGTCCATGATTGCGTTAATCACAAAAATAATTTCAGTTACTGTTCATTTGAAAATGTTAAAAAAATATGTATGTATTTGAATGGTGAGAATAAATAATCTATGTAAATTATTTTTTTTATTTTAATATATTCCTTTTCTTTATCCATCCTTCCTTGCTCCAAGATGGGAATAGCATCTATCTAATAGTTTACTAATGCGTTGACGGGACGGATATTAATATTAATCCCATCTGCGCGTTCATATGTCCAATTTTAAATCTTTATTAATAATAAAATTAATAAACAAACAACTTCTTTATTAATAATTAAATTATTACATATAATTAATTTCCATCATTTTATTATCTATTCATATGCTTATTAATTAAAATCATTATCCGTTACAGATGTAATACATAATGTTTCAAATGTAATAGATAAGAGCACCGATAGTGTGTAATTTTGCACGCGCATCGCATTCCGATGTTTCCTCGCACAGAGACGCATCTCTCTCGATTCGTTTCATAATTTGTGTCAGCAAATTTTATTCTTATTTTGCATCCCACTCTTTCATGCAGTCACACTCACGGAGTCCCCGTTACAGATGTCCATACAGCTGATAAGAACTGATAAGAAGCGATAAGCAACTGATAAGGAGGTACCGCCAGCCGAGCGCGCTTGGGTGACGCAGGCGACGCATGCGCAGTCGCAAATATATGCATAAAATAGATCGGCCGGATGTCCATGCTAATCGCCATAAGCAACGTCACAGGCACCGCTATTTTTTACCTACTGTGTATCTTATTGGAAATTTTCCGTAGAACACGATCCCGATCTTGGTATTCCAAAATTTTCCGCAGAAAATAAGAAAATCATCATTTTATTTAAAATTTGATATTTTTGACTCCGCTACACCTGGAGATTTGAAATTTGAATATGATTCTTTTCAAACATAGTACGTTTGATCTCAAATATTAAAAAAAAAAACTGGATTTGCTTGCCCTATGGTAAAATACAACATATAATTGCTAAAAATGAGTTATGTTTAAAGGATTTATCTCAGATTTTTTGCAATTTTACATTTTTTTTTGGTTTTTTTCAAGAAAATTTAAAAAACGGACATAAAAATCGCGTTTTACAAAAAATGTCTTTAATTTTTTTAAATTTTTTTTTGCTAAATTATGTTTTCTAACCATGCTCTAGTTGTCTTGTACTTCGATGACTTCACTGCTTACGTTTAAGACCTCTCTTAGTCTATTTGTAAATAGCCTTTAACAGCTTAATTACACTACTAGAAGCTCCCCTAGCCATTATGTAATTAAATTTCCTTCTCTCTGAACTTAGAACAATAGTTTTTTATTATGTTATAACAATCTATAACTAGTCTATTGCCTCTTTACCCGGTATGACACACATATACTAGTGTTTCAAGGTATGCACCCATCATCAATGTGCCTAGCATCTCACTGGTCAAAGAAACAATTTACTTTTTTTTTGGTGCTAAGACAGAAATTATTCTAAAGACTTGGAAAATTGTGGGATTTACTCTCATAGGCGCCTACAGACTAAACTCCCCCTAAAATAAATGCCATATAAAAGTTTAACGTTGGTTGAGCGTAAGGACCTTCCCAACTACTTTAGAAAATTAATTATGGGTTTGAATATAACAGAACGCACCTTGAGTGCCGCCTTTTATCGTTACATATTATTTGTTGCAAACTCTTACTACGACTATGTTTGGGTATTCAGACTATCTGATAAAGGTTGAAAACCATTAATTGGTTAAAACTTAATCAGTTGATTTTTATAGATAAGATTTGCGCTATTTGCAGAACCCGTAGTTTGTGCATAAGATAAGTTTTTGCTAGCTTTGGGGGTATTTAAGCTATTTAAGATCAAAAATTGGCTAATGTCATTGATACTTTACAGCTATCCTTACAGATGTCTTGCAGATGTCTGCATTTTCTAGATAGATATTTTTATTCTTTATTCAAACAAAACGTACATTTTACAAATATTTACTGACAGTTTAGAGAAATACGAACAAAACGTTTATAAAATATTTTATTAAACGGATTATTAACACATAAAATAAGCTTTCAAATACATTATTTCCCAAAACTCATTAACCTTAAACATTTAAGGTCAAACTCATCTTTATTGTGATTACATTTTAAATTAAAAAAAAACTGCCAAATAGACGCTACCAATTCAGACAACTAATAACTGAAAACCTCAGGGCATAATGACACAAGCCACAAAATTACAAAACATAAAATATTTCTTCATATGCTTAGGAGTTTGCTCGCAAAATATTCTTAAAGTCAAGTAGTTAGGTCAAACTTTAATTTAGGCCCCATTTAATTCTGCTTACAAACATGCATAAAGTCAATTAGAAAAGTATGATTCAATTATATCTTTTAACCTAATTGTTTGCGGGGTAGCTGTTGCGTTTAGTACCAATTTCACATTTAAATTCTTTCAATAGTTTTTAAATTTTTGCTAGTAAAACACAATCATCTGTTTATAAACAACCGCTTTAAAACACCAAACGTTTTAACCACGTTGTCTATATACTTAATGACAGGTCCTACGTATTAGGAACTGCTTTCAGAAAGACAAACTTGCAAAAGAATACATAATAATCTTTACAAAACAAAATATCCCAATTAACCTACGTGCAACGTATCAAATTGACACGGTTTTTCAATATTAGGTATAGACATTCTATTCTTAAACTCACAAAGTGATATATATATATATATGACCATGTATGAGTCAAGTGAACAAAATGAAAATTAGTTTTTGCTCAAACTACTGAAAATGCCTTCTTCTACTTGAATCCTTATCATGTAATTTTTTTCAGATTATTTCATGATAATCTATTTCAGAGTAATAAGCAATCAAAATTAAAAAAAAAAAAACAAAAATCATTTTTTGATTTTCTAGTTCAAGTTTCAATTATATCCAAAAAATAAGTTTTCAGAGCCAAAAATTGTTTTTCTTAAATTTTAAGAATTATGCAGAACTTTAAAAGACAGTTTTTTTTAAGATGACGGGTATTGTTGTTACTCAAATATAAGATAAAAATGTGCTATTATATGTGCAAAAAATACCCTAAAAATGTCAGCAAGTCATGTGCGCTACGCTTCTAGATATCTTAC
Organism: Tachinus rufipes; assembly: GCA_963932245.1. Lineage (NCBI taxonomy): Eukaryota > Metazoa > Arthropoda > Insecta > Coleoptera > Staphylinidae > Tachinus > Tachinus rufipes. Next base: position 63,396,519 of record OZ010749.1, read on the forward strand.
AATGTATCCACAGAAATACTTAAAAAAAAAGGTTAAATTTCAAATTTTCTGTGGGTACTTTGGAACGTAATGCACGGAACTTCTTGAAGTTTTCAGGGTATCTTTTGTACATATAAAAGCACGTTTTTATCCATATTTGAAAAAACAAAATAATCGTTTTAAGAAAAACATCTTTTAAATTTCAGCAAAATTTTCAAATAATTTTAAAGAAAAAAAAAAGTTTATATTTTTATTTAAATGCAATTCTAGGAAATTACAAACGATCAAAAAATGAAAAAGGCTTAAGTTTCAAATTTTTAAGTATTTCTGTAGTACATTTTAAGATGTCTTGGAGCGTAGTGCACGGTACTTCCTGAAACTTTTGGAGTATTTTTTGCAAATATTATAGCTTGTTTTTGTCCATATTTGAAAAAAAAAAACCCGTTATCTTTTAAAACTCTGCAAAATTTTCAAAATTTATGAAAATTATTTTTGGCTGTAAAAACTTGTTTTTTTGACAATTTTAAAGAAAGTTTTTCCTAAAAATGGAGTCCTAAGAAGTTACAATCGAACAAAAAAGTAAAAATTGAAAATAGAAATTTGCGGTTTAGCAATTTAACTAAGTATTTGCGCCTGTAATTCTTTAACTGTGCTGCCAACATCTAATTACCTCTGTTGATGTTAATAGTAAAACATCTAAGTCACTTGCCTTTTTGTTAGAATTTGGAATACGCCTAAGAGCATCAATATTAACAACTTAGCACCTGCTCTATAGTCAATATTGTAGTTAAACTCTGATGATAGTAACGACCACTTTTCAATTACAAAAGTATCCTCTCGAGCTCAAAAACTGTTGTATTTTGTAGAAATACGTTGAACGTGGAAAAAAATTAGCTTACCTTTATACAAACTAATTTCATGGCCTAAATAATCTATCTGCTGACAAAAGAAATAACATTTAGACAAGTTTAATGTAAAACTTCTGTTGCTATGAGTTGTGTAAATACTTATTTTATATTTTTCAAACTACTTTTAAAGTTTGTTAATGGCAATAAGAATAAGATAAAGGCATTTGCAAGTATTCAAAATAATTGTCTAGAGTAACAAACGCCGTTTTAGATAGGAAATTCTTGTTTATAAGAATCTAATAGTATCTAATGTCGTAAACAGACTACATTTTTTCAACTTGTCTAAATGTTTATCTACTATTACTAAAGAAAATCTATTTTTTACTGTGCTGACATTTAATTTCTTATAATCCATACAGTTTTAACGTTGACCTTTTTTTTAAACCAGCAAATTTGTTTGTAGTAAGACAGTTGATAAAGTCTATACACTATTTTTATTATTGTTAGATTTGTTGGTTTTTCCCAATTCTGTTATTGATTAAGAAAACCAATTCTAAAACTTGTATTTTTAAAATTTAAGTTTTTACGACAGCTATTCCAACACTAAATACGTTAATAAAGTCAAAACTTTCTCCACAGATAAATCACTTCTAACCACTACTTGTCCCAAACAATATTTTAATGATTTCTGCTTTAGTTGCTAGAAAAGCTCAGAACTAAGCACATCCAATTAGCTAATTCTACAAATACTGAGTCTTCTATGTTAGAACTTGCCAGAATATATCCAACGCTATTTGAAGAAATTACAGTTTTCTTTACCAACCTTAGTGCCATTTTTGTTGTGTGTAGTGGTAGATTTGCCTGCACCTAGTAGTCTTCTTCTTATAAAATTCTGAAAAAAATACCACTAGATAATATATGTCATGCTATGGTAATTTAAAAACTCTTCCTACCAGCACTAGAATCAATTGCACTGCATCTTTTACATCAAATGCTCTTACCTACTTAAAAACAAGGTCTACTTTTAAATATGTTGACTTCTCCTTTGGCATATACAACTTTTGTAGTTGCTTGTTTAGTTTCAACGCCTGTGCACACAAGTGATTAATAATTACATACTTACTTTCAGTGTTGATGAACCCTCTGAATGAAACATTATATACCAAGTAGTTGACAAAATATTTTTTGTTGATTAATTAGTCAAATAGGATAACAAAACGTTTGTTGTCTTGGTTGACCTTGTGCAATTATTGAATTCATGATCAAGCCGTTTCCAATTGCTGCAATTCTTAAGTTCACATGTGTTGAAGTACGGCTTCTTCTAGCTAACTGCACAATTATGCTCTTTTACAAAAAAATTTGTTTGCAATGCTCTAACATCATTTTGTAAGGAAGAATTAGTGATATCAATAATTATCACTGACATTGCCTTTTTTCTACCTACTTTACACAGTTGAGGAAAACAGAAATTTTCAAACTAGTATTCCACCTCTCTCCTTGACACGTGCCAAAAATTTATGCAAATTTTTTGAATAATTTTGGTGTTTAAGAACGTTCTCTTTAACAACCTCATGTTCACATGTGTTGAAGTACGGCTTCTTCTAGCTAACTGCACAATTATGCTCTTTTACAAAAAAATTTGTTTGCAATGCTCTAACATCATTTTGTAAGGAAGATTTAGTGATATCATTAATTATCACTGACATTGCCTTTTTTCTACCTACTTTACACCTCTCTCCTTGACACGTGCCAAAAATTTATGCAAATTTTTTGAATAATTTTGGTGTTTAAGAACGTTCTCTTTAACAACCTTTTTTATTCTCTTCAACTGTACTTGCTTAGATTGTCGTACCAAGATGGGGCTCAAATCTGCAACATTATGCGCCGAGATTTGAGTTAGGCGCTTCACCCAATTGATATGATTTTGGCAAATATTTAAAATGCAGTTTACTCAACACTGTATGTAACTGGAACTTGTGATTTTAATTATAATTTATACTATAATATTGATTATTTTTTTCTAGATACAAACCAACAATGAAAACAAAATATTTCAATGTGTGGAATTTATATTAAGGAATTATTCAAATGTTGCAACAAAAATAATAAATTTGTCAAATAATACAATACTATTAGATGGCATCTTAAAACAAAACTATGAATATTATTTATACTCGTACGTTTTAGACGAGCCTAAAATATTTAATGGAGATGAATATAAGGTTGGCATAATTTTATTATATGATGCACAACTTGAAAGTATAATGCATAATCAAATATTTTGCGAAGCTTGTGAGGTGGCAAAAATATACTATATAATTATATATACAGGAACCAAAAATGTTGATTCAATTTTTTCAATGTTTCAATTACGTGAGAGAGCTTATAGAGTGATAGTAATTGATAAAAATGGAATGGCAAATGGTTTAATACCACCTGATAAATTTTACAAACTTGAAAATATAAATACAGCAAAAAACACTTTCAAATTTAACTGTAAAGATGAAGAGCAAATTAAAAATATTTACAATAATAACATTAAAAACTGCAAGAGATGTGCACTTTGCGTATATAGAGATAGGAAGCCGCGGCCACCATTTGTCATTGAAGATAATGACGGTGTTGAATATTTTATAATAAAAGAACTAATCCGAAAAATAAAGATAGGAATAATTTATCATATGCATTTTCCTAAAAAATGTTATGATGTAATTATGATTGGTGGAGCTTCATATTATCGTAACACACATGCAAAAACTGTGTCGTATCCTTTTTATTTAAATAACGAAATTGTAGCTGTACCTAAAGCAATTTTGTTGCGTAATAAGTATGGATTAGGATATGTTTTTCAAAAGGAACTCTGGTTGGCTACATTGTTAGCATTTATGGTCATAACAATAACAGCTTATGGTGTTACTAAATCTCCATCAATAGGTTTTGTTTTCTTACAATTCTACGCCATACTTTTATCACAAAGCATTACTATTCCTAAAACTAAGCCAATGAAAATAGTTTTTTTAACATGGGTTATGGTATCACTTATAATATTAAATGCCTACACAGGTGTTTTTTTATCGTTTTTAATCCAACCAATTTATGAAAAACAAATTGATTCTTTAAACGCACCTCAGTTTATAAATCAGATTAAAAAAATTACAGGTTATCGAAAGTATGACTATAACGAGATAGATAATTTAACAGGTGTAATAAATGTTAAATATAGCAAGATTAAATTTAATGATATTATAAAAGTTGTAGTTGATAGAAATGAAAGCCTTTTTATTGAAGAAACAGTTACAGACATGTACAATAAAGAGTTAGCACGGCAAAAGTTAGACACCGTATACAAAATACGGTACGGAACAAATCTTGTTTCATTTACATTTTTTTCTGGCTATATTACACCGTATATGAATGATATCATTCATAAACTAAATGCAAATGGATTGATTGAAAAATGGTTTCGAGATTATACATTTGCTTTTTACGATAATGGTTATTCTGAACCGGAAGTTTTAAGGATTGAGCATTATATTTTAATTATTTACGTTTACTTGATTGGAATTGTTATATCAATTGCTGGTTTTATTTTGGAGTGGATAATTTACAAATATGGAGTAATTTATTCATGTTATGATATAAATCTTTAATTGTAACATGTTTTAAATAACATCTATAAATATATTAAAAATAATGCTTGCAAAATTATTTAATCTAATTATAGATAATGTTATTAACGCTAGAGAATTGCAGGATTTAGTCGCCGCGTCCTGATTACATACCTAAACCCACATCCATATCACATCTACGAGAATATCGGTGAACCCTTTTATTCTAGAAAAATGTTGACACTTACAGCGCCGTTTTCAAATTAACATTGTTTCTTATGGAACAAAAAGCTAACCAATTCAATATCTAAACAATAAGAGTTTAGTCGTTACCTATTTTATATGTTAAACTACTTAGAATGTTCTATGCCTTCATTCTTTTGATTAATGATTTGCAGTTATATTTAACGAGCAATAAATTAATAAAGCACCACAAAAAAAATTTAAAAAAAAAATAATTGCGGAGAAACGACTTATTGCATTTTTTTTAAGTTTAAAGGCACAGACTTTTCTATAACGTGTGATATTATTTATTCAATTATATTTAGGCGTTTTTTTCTGAGTTTCTTAATATTGTATCCCTTATAATAACGCAACTATTCTCCTTCTTAAAAAAAACAATCAAAATAGTTACATATAAACAAAATATTTTGTCTAATTTTGACATGTAAAGTGTCGCTTTTCTTAATTGACATAAGTTTGAAAACGTTCATTTTTTCATAACTAGTTATAAAAAAAAAAATCCGTTTTAACTAGTTATGAAAAAATAAAACATAACTGATTGTAAAAAAAACGAAAATTTTAGAAACTTAACATTTATTAATTTTGCCGGAAGTACCGACGTTAGTGCATTTTGTGCAGCTTTTTCAATATTGCTTTGAACATTATCTGAATCAAAATTTTCCATTTTGCTTCTTACAATAAAATTCACACTGGACTTTAAGAAGTAAAACTTCAAATGTCAAATAAACAGTGACTTGATTTTAAATATAATTTATAAAATTATTTATTGGTCAGTCAAAAGAACGTAAATTGTCAAAATTAGAAAAAATCTTATTTAACATGCAATTTTGTGTAACTCGCGTAATGTTGCGGGAGCTCGCTTCGCTCGTCCACAAAATGAAGCATTTCCTAACTGGTTACATAAACAGCTATTAATTATTTATAAAATCACTAAAAGTGACGTCAAATAAAAAAAAAATTAGATTTGTATTTTGTGCGTGTGAGTGCGTAAATGTATAGAAAAAAAAATAAATATAAATGATTTTAGTGTTTTTTATACACAATTTCTGCGTAACTTTATCTTAAATTGGGTCAGTAAATAGAAAACAAGATAGTTTAGAATGCTAAGTTTGTTTTTTTTAACAAAAATTTATCAGCGATATGCATATATAAAAGTTTGCTTAATATCAAAATTTAAAAAATCGTTTTTAATTGCATTTTTTTTTTAAATAACAATTATAAACATAATAAAATAACAAAATTGACAATATAGCTTTAATTCAAGTAAATTTTAATGTAATTTTTGTTAAAGTTAATCAAATAATAATATGTATAATTTAAGTCAATTCAAAGCTTGTATGTTAAACCGTCAAAAATAAATGTTTAGGTTATAAGTTGTATTTAATTTACTTTTGATCCCGTCAGTACACTACATTGACAATAAAGTGAAAACAGTACGGCAAAACGCCATAGTTACACGTACTGACGTTTTCCTGAGTATGCCTAATCCAAAATCACCAAATTTTTATAAGAAAAAAAAGTATAAAACGTCTTTGTATTTTATTTAATATTTGAACAACTTTGACACTTTGTAGGTAAACGTCATTCCAGAGCATAATAACGACACGTTGTCTAAAATGGATTTCCCGCGTACCTATTCTAGTATGTTTTACTAAAAGACTAGAAGTTATTTCTCTCTGCAAGTGACTGAAAAATACATAATTGCCATTGTATTTAAATCTAATCTCTTGATGACAACTATTTGGAGAATACGTGGAATACTTTAAAATATAAATACTGAAAGATGATTTGAATTGGGATTCTAGCCCACCCGCCCAATTGTTAATTAAAAAGAAATTAGAAGTTTTCCTTCTCCGAAAGTGTAAAATAGTGGTGATCTCTAATCTCTTAATAACGGACATTTGCTGACTGAGCGGACCACTCCAGAGCATAACTACAGAAGAATAGTTTAAACTGGAATTTTTGCCCACTCATTCGTGTATTTTTGAACAAAAAATAAAAAGTTACTTCTCTTTGCAAGCGTTAAAAATAACTATATTAGAAAAGGTAATGGTAATACTAATCTCCAGCAAGCAACACTTGGGTGAATGAGTGCAACACTTTAAATCATAGTTACTATCAAGTAGTTTGAACTGAAGTGCATACCTTTTTGCTTAAGTATTTGTTATCAAGAGACCTAAAAAATAAATATTTTTTATTTTTGCAAACTTTAGTAGTCACTATACCACAAATGAGAAAAATGATATCCAATCTTTTCATGCCTGCTATTTGGGTGAGTGGACTAAAACTCTAGTTAAAAAAAAAAGTTAGTCCAGATCATTATTACTATTAAGAAATTTGAACTGAAGCACCCACTTGTTTAAAAGTTTGTTAACAAAAATAAATAAACATAAAAAAATTTTGCTTGTCTGATTATTTAAGGTAACCTATCAGCACGGCATTGTTTATAAAGTAAGATTTACTTTTTAAAATTAATTTACATAAAAAAACTCTGCCACTTAAATGGATGTCAATGGCATCATAAGGTACATAACATACAGAATCTGTTAAAAAAATCACTAAAAAATAAATATAGTATTGCTTTAACTTATTGAGGTTACAAAACCACTGGCTACTATCAAAACTGACATTGGTTTTGTTATGCATTAGAGATTATTTATACTGGCTTAATTAGTTAAACATGTGCTTTCTGAATTTAAAACTACAATATAAATGTTTTAGCACTCACTAAAAAACTGTACTAACATATAAATATTTAAAAATAACTTAAAAAACTTTTTAACTGCACAGTGGTTTTACACAATTGAAGAGTTTTGTAATTATAAATAAGTGTATACGTGTGTTTTTATATTTATGTATTATATTTTTAAGTTATATACCTTGTACTGATACTGTTTATGTTTTTAAAATATTTTATAATGTTTATTTGTAACTTTTGTATTGAACCTTATGTAAATGACATGTCGACTTATGTAGTTGCATATCTATCTATCAAGCTACAAAGCCTAAAAAACATACTTAGTAATCATTAACTAGTTATATTGATGATTATTCAATTATTTTAGTTAGAAATAAGCTTATCTGAGTACATTTTAAATGTTTTAATATTAATTAAAACATTACTGAAGGATCTTCTGAATATAAAATACTATTGTAATAAAAAAATTAACAATAGAATTATTACCCTATAAGGGTCTATTCTGTAACTATTCCGTTAAAATTTAGAGGCTTTTAAAATTTTAACGGCATTTAAAATAATATTCGTATTCACTAACTTTGAAATCTGTTAAAATTTTAGCGGATCCTTTAAAATTACCCGTTAAATATTAAAAAAATCAAAAATGGCATTTCATGATAAAATTGGTGAATTGTTATTGCAGGAATTTATAGAAAATGAAGAAAGGTAATTATTATTTTATTAAATTAGTAAAGCATTTTTAGCTTTATTTCTTTTTATAGAGCTGAATTCAGACTGCACCAAAGGTTTATTAGAGATATGAGCAATCTATTTGACCTACCAACAAAAAAATTTAAAATGCTATTTTGTTTTGGCAAAGACGTTGCTCGAATAATTATTGACATGGTTGGCTCTCACATGCAAATAGGACAGCGTGTTACAGCTGTACCATTGAAATTAAAGGTTCTTGCAAGTTTGCATTTCTATGGTACAGGAGGTTACCAACTATCCATCGGACAGGGTTACAACTTTGCTATAAGTCAACCAGTTATGAGCCGTTGCCTCGATGAAGTAACCAATATAACATATAATCATTTAATGCCAAATTCGATAGTTTTTTAAAAAAATATAACTTTCCGCAATGTTTAGGAGCAATAGATTGTATCCAAATTGCAATTATATCACCATCGGAAGATTATCCAGCATTATCATATTTTTGTAGAAAAGGATATTACAGCGTTAATTGCCAAATAATTGTAAATAGCGACTATAATATTCTTAATATGAACGCAAGGTTTCCTAGTTCTACTCATGACTCTGCAATTTGGCAAGCGTCAAACATATAAACGAAATTGTGGAACTAGATGATGATAATAACTACGTGGAATAAAATATTTTTCAGGAAGACAATTGGTATCAAAGAGGGGTAGAAGTACGTAATCAAATAATACAATATTTAAATCGTTAGAATATAAAACATTTTTATTTATAATACAAACAAATTTATATTAATTAAACCTATTTTTATTAAATATTATATTTTACCTATCTTTTTAAATTTATGGCTCTTGCCAAGTTATTAATTGCTCTTGCCAGAGCATAATTTAAATCGGCAAGGTATTTTAGCTGTTGATCATGTGCATTTATTGCCGACAACATTCTATTACTCTGATTAGCAAAGTTTCTTTCTTGGGCGGTCACATTTTGTCTTATTTTTCTATTTGTTTCTTTCCGGTTCATGTACAATTTCTATTATTGGTGTAGTTGACACTTCGGGGACATCTTCCTTTTCAAGTTGTATTGTGGATATATCGTTATTATTATCGGGTACAATAATCAATGTTGTTGCGACTGCAGAGTCATCCAAAGTAACAATTCCACCTTTCATTAAGAGCATACCGAACGCTACCTTGATTTGTAGTATTTTAACAAAAACGGCAACTTCCCCTTCATCGCTGCTTCTACAAATAACTTGATAATCAATTTATTTTTTTACTAGCACATTCAGAAAGGATTAAACTATGAAATGTCGAAGTTTTTTAGTCAAATAATAGTTAGGAAATAGCCGAAAAAACCCATCAAATATAGAAATAAATGCGTTTTTCTGTATTTTTGAATGCATTTTGTTGCTATTTGCAAATATAATTTCACAAAAAAGACTTCGACATATCATAGTTTAATCCTTTCTAAATGTACTGGTAAAAAAATAAATCGATTATCAAATTATTTGTAGATGCAGCGATGAAGGGGAAGTTGCCGTTTTTGTTAAAATACTACAAATCAAGGTAGCGGTCGGTATGGTCTTAAACTGGCCCCATCGATGGTTAATGTAGAAAGTAAAGATTATCGCTTGACTGCAGACCCACCTCCCGTACCTTTATAGCCATATTTTATGGCTCTTGCCCGTCTTTTTGTATTTGTTTTTAATTCACTGATTGTCTAAAAATTGTATAGGTTGTAATTAAATAATATTTAATTCATTTATACGTACATCTTTCCATTGCCTAATTGATTTAACCGGACCAATTTTATTTAGCTCCAAAGTAAGGTGCTCCCATAATGATGTAATTTTAGGCAATTCTAATGGATTTATTTTACCTCCCAACAGAATTTTATGTTCTTCCAGATAATTAATTAAATACTCTTTTTGTGTTTTGGTTGTTCTTGCAGATCGCGGTGGCATTATGACTGATTCTATATTTATATTATTTATTGATTGAAGTAACATATGATGTTTTGAGGTTAATGTTTTGCTTAAAAATTTCATTATGCAGCGTTGCCAGTCATATCAATTGTATTTTTAACGGGACCCGTTAAAATTGTATGTTTTTAACGGACCCTTTAAATTTGAATTTAGTGAATACCAATGTCACTAGAAAAATTTAAAGGTCCGCTAAAATATTATTTTTTAGAGGGCCGTTAAATTTTAAAGGAAAGTTACAGAATAGACCCTTTTAGTGTTAATCACTATGCTCTTTACTTTGCAGCACATTGTTATAAAAAAACGGCCGATATATTTAAGACTACAAGTGAGTTGAAAAAGAAATTGCGTTTTAAGAAGCGGTGTTTTATCAAACTTCAAAAATAGAAATTTGAATTAGTAAAAGCGTCTTGTAAATTGGGTTTAACCCTGCAACTGTAGGTGGTGCATCAGATCAATAAATTAATTAAACTCTAAATATTAAAACTTCAAATTGTAAACTTGATCTACAATAATAACAGCTGCAACTGTTGTAATTGTTTATAAATAATGTGATAACAAATGTGCAAATAGAAAGTGTCGTAAAGCGTGTGTTTATAAATACGGAAAGATTATTTCTTTAAGAGCATACCTACTGTTAATTTCAATTTCCGCGGATGTTACGGTACAAGTATTTAGCTATAAATAAATTTTGTGTAGTTTGTCTTATTATTTGCTTTTCTTTGGCTTTGCTCCAAGTTTTGTTTCATTTTTTAAGATTTTCTGCTTGCTTGTGGATTTTTTGTGAATTGTTTTTGCTTGCCATACTTTTTTTGTCTGTCTGTTTTCTTTCATTTTTATATATAACAGCGCTAGAGGCCCATTAAGCGTATGGCTTTAATTTTTCTTCTCTATCTTCCTCTGTCCATAACTTTTTTTTTTTCAGTTAGGTTAGGTTATGCCCATTGCGGGAGGCAAATCTTTTTCTATTTGGTGCCACCATGTTTTTTTTTGATTTTCTTGTTTTTCTTCTCTTTTAAGGTTCCATTCTTATAATAATAATAATAATAATTTGTTACAGGCTAAAATTTTGCATGGACTTTTGTATGGTAGCTCTCAATAATATGTAAAAGTTCCCCATCGATGTGTCTGCCGCAACCTGAGTTTTTGCAAGGTTAAACGTCGCGAAAAAACAGTTTTTTGCAAATATCTGAAGAACGATGAGATTTTTAGGAAAAAATATAAAAAGCTAATTTGTAGCTGAGGCAATTACCTATAAAAAGTTATCTAGAAGTTTTTTGTACGGGCAACTATAGACGAGATAAAAAATTTATTGATTGAGGAAAATATGAGTATATGCACGATAATACTAAATACAGTCGCAAAAAAGATTTATATGAGAAATGTTGTGCCCCCAGTTTGTATAAAGACCTTGTAAAACATCTGCCGTCGACTTTTTTGTTATGTCACCCAGTTTTACTACTTTGGCTATTGCAGGTATTAGTTAAAGCAGGGGAGTGTGGGCATAGAGCCCCGACCGCTGCTAGGTAGTTAGTTCCAAGCGATGATCCGCAGTGCCACCAGGCTCGGGAAATAGGTCTACTTTCTGTGGCAAGCATGGCCAACTTGACATTCGACAATTTTAAGTTAAAAAGAGCCAACAAAGTAGCCTCACTTTTGACAGTGAACAGCTCAGTAAAAGTGCATGGGGAAAAGGTTGCCATTGATCCATTATTGCTGTTTCAGCGAATCAGTATAAGCAAACAGTTTGAAGAAAATCTCCAACAATACTTTGAGTACAAGTTAGCTCCATACCCGCTAGCACTTTTCGATGAGAATGGAATGCGCAAAAATAAGAAAATTTCTTTGTATGACTTACTAAAGCCAGACGATGACATTGATTACACAAATGTGAAATATATCGTTGATGAAGGATATCTACTGCATCGTGTTGTATGGAGTCGAGGCAGCACATTCAACACTATTTTTGATAGCTACATAGCTTATATACAAAAGTATTTTGGCCAAGACGTTTTAATTGTATTCGACGGTTATAATGATGATGGGAATAATATCAAAGCTTCAGAGCAGCGTCGTCGTTGTGTCACAGTTTCATCATCCGTAGATATTTTCTTTGAAACATCAATGACAGTATCAACGAGCCAACAACAATTTTTTGCCAATAAAAACAACAAAAGCTGATTAATTTCGATGTTGTCTGAAAGATTTCAAGCTGCTAACATCATTGTGAAGCAGGCAAAAAATGATGCTGATGTTCTGATCATCGAAACCGCGATAGAACAGTCGGAAAAAAGTACTAGTGTAGTTGTTGGCGAGGATGTAGACTTGATGGCTATTTTGATCGCACGAGCTCCTCACGGCAAAAATTATATCTTCAGAAACATAGTAAATCTAAAACCTCATCAAAAATCTATTCTTCGCAAAGCTTAGCTTCGTATCCTAAATGTCAGAGCCACATTTTATTTCTCCACGCAATTACTGGCTGTGATACGACTTCTGCTCTATTTCGCAAAGGCAAATTGAATATATTCAAACAGTTTGACTAGAATAAAGATAAAATAAGCTATGCTGAAGCTTTTTCAAGAGCTGACAGTTCTCCCAATATTATTTTTGAGAATGGCCCAACGTTTTATACTGCAAGTTTACAAAGCAACAAAAAAACAGAAATCCATTGATAAATTACAATATTTGAAATTTGCACAATATACGAAACTGAATGCTGCTGTGCAATTGTCGGCGTTTCTTCCAACCTCTGCTGCTGCTCAGCAGCATTTCTATCAAACATATTACCAAGGTCAGGTATGGCTTGGAAATAAGGAAATTGATTCTGAGAACTGGGGATGGATCTTACAAAGTAATGTCTTGGAGCCAACAACGCTGCTTCAACCCGCTCCTGATGTTTTACTCAATGCGATATTCTGTAACTGCAAAAAAGGCTGTGGTTCAACTTGTGGATGCCAAAAAGCAGGTTTGAACTGTTCGGTTGCTTGCAGCCAATATCATGGCCAAACTTGTTTGAAAGCAGTACAAGAAGACATCGATAAAGAGGATATCCATAAAGACATAGATCCATCGTCTTTCCTTATCCAAACATTAGAGACGGAGCAATCAGAATACGAAACCGAAGAAAATTGAAATTTGAAAAAGCTTTACTGTAAAAACGTATGCTACTGTAATAAAAAAAAACCATCAAAGTACCTGTTAAATAAAAATTAATTAACTATTATCATATCCTAAGATCTGTCCATATTCGCCGGTGTAAAGTAATTATTCTACGTTCTTTGTTCTTTGGGACGCCCTATCTTGTCTTCGGTTGCCCGTAAAAAAAAACTTCTAAATTACTTTTTATAGGTAATTGCCTTAACTACAAATTAGCTTTCTATATTTTTTCCGATAAATCTCATCGTTCTCCAGATATTTGCAAAAATCTGTTTTTTGCAACTTTTGACCTCGCGAAAACTCAGGTCGCGGCAGCCACATTAATGGGGATCTCTCACATATTATTGAAAGCCGCAATACTAAGGTACGTGCAAAAATTTAGCCTGTAACAAATTATTTCGGGGTTAATGTCTATTTTTCCTGGATTATTAAACCTTGAACGTTCCACGTCTTAGTTTTCCAGTTTTCTTTTAATTTTTTTGATTATTTCAAATTTCCAATCATTGTCTTGTTTATTGCTTATTTTTTTATTATTGTGCCAGTACAGATGTAGCATGTTCATTGCAATAAAGCAGACCCACTAATCAATTTGGCTTAACCAAATGGCAAGAAATGACAATAAAAATTTAAGGCATATTAAAGTATAGCTTAATAAATAATAATTTAGTTCTACTTTTAGCTAATCCTTGTCTGCTCTTATAAATGGCAAGTCAGCACCTAAAAGTGGCAATCTTTGAGGCAACAATGAACAATGTTGAAATTGAACACGTAGAGTGGAACAAACGTCTTACCCATCCGCTGGAATGTATGTTATTAAATAATAGAAGTTATCTTTTCTGCAAGTGTTAGAAATCCTCATCATAATTACCATTTAGTAGTTTAAACTAGAATGCCCCCTTAAAAGGTTGTTAACTAGAAATTGGAAGTATTTCTTCTATGCAAGCGTTAAAAGTCTTTATGTTAATAGAAAGAATAATTAATCTTATCTTTTGATAACCACCACTTGGGTGGGATTATGAAATATTACAAGTAGTATTAGATTTTATGGTTAACAAGTACGCAGTATGGTATTGGTTTAAATTTAACAAAACATGTATAGCTTCTATCACAGAAATATTTCGATCGTTGGTAAAGCATAAATCTAAAAACATTATCTTTGTTAGGAATAGATATGTATTGTTGACAAGATTTAAGCTTCATAAATCCATCAGAGATAAAGCAGGAACATTTGGTGGATGCCCATAACTCACAAATCGTTTTAAAGCAATGTTAGCTGGTCAGAAAATGTTGCAAAAAATAGCCCAAGCATAGTCAACTTGAACGGAAAGTTTAAACTACAGTAGCTCCCAGATAGTACAACTAGATCTAGAACATTGATTGTAATATTGTGGTATTTTAATTTAATATAGTTTATAACATTGAGTTTATTGGTTCCGCGCAAGTGGGATTATATTCTTTGTATGTGTTGGAATAATTTTGGCAAACTGTATATTGAAAAACATTTACCTTAAAACCTGAATACTGTTTCAACTATTGACTATAATCAGCTGGACACAATTTACACTATTTTGACTTGATTTTGAACTGGGAAAAACGGCAGAGCCTAAATCCGGTCTTTAAATTGCAATCCGACCTCGTATCCGCAAACCACAAGCGTGCAAACCTATATTTTTGAAAAGAGTACATCGCACAGACGCATTTTGTCGATTTATTAAGAAATCCAAATAACAAAAAAAAGCATTTTTTACCGCAATCTTCGTTTTTCGTACGTCCGTCTAACTAAGAAAACTGCTGCTGCGTTGGCTTTCTTAAGGCCGCTTCTTTCTTGGTTTAAATTGCAAATTGGTGTTTTTATGCTAGTTTGTATAATATAAATTAAAAAAAGTGTCTAATCTAAAAAAATTAGTAACACACTTTTGAAATTGTTATGTAGTCAACTGCTTACTGTGACTACACACAGCTTGGTTTGGTTGACCAATCTCAGCAAAATAATAATTTGACACACTGAATATTTAAATAAAAATGATTTTAAATCTCTGATCGATCAAAGCATTTTAAAGATTAATTTCTAGACTTAGAGTATACCATAGTTTGGACTTTGATATTTACGTGAAGTAACAACATAAATAAATCAAGTTTTTTATAATATCTATTCAATAGTAAAGATATTGTGAGGTTATTTAGTTATCAACTAGCAATACTATTAAATAATATTGATATTAATATAATTCTTAACTACTTATCCTAAGAGTGGATTGAGTAGCTTATCGGGTATAACTGCCAGCCCCAAGCCCAGATAAATCTATGTTTTTATTTCAAATTAACCACTTAGATAAATTGTGGAAAACATAGCTTCTGACACCGGACGGAACTATCGGACAACTACACATGCTAGGACAACAAAAAAACAAAAATGTAAGCGCTGCATTACACGAATTGCTTGCTAAAATATAAAATTGTGAAACGGCAAAAATCAAGAGATTATAATAGAAATAAAGAATCACAATATTGGCGTTTGCGGAATCTTTGAGACAATGAAAAAAGTACAAAAAATATTTTAAACTTTTCTGTGCAAGCAGAAGAATTAGCAACAAATACTAGCAAAAAAACTGTTGCAACTATTTAAGTCTTAAACATAAGAAAAACACCAAATAAATGGCAATACAGTAATCACTATTTCCATATTAAATTTTTTTTTTACCGAAAAACTATAGATGAGTAACTATTTTAAACAAACACTATTACCAAGTATTATAAAAAAAACTAGATACACAAATAACAAATACTAACAAACAATAGGATTTTAGACAATGAATAACCATCTCAGTATTTATAATCAAACATATATTATTATTTCAATTGAACTTTATCTAATATTTTATTTGGTAGTGTCTAACAAAACTCTGGTTTAAGCTGGACATCAATAAAATTTAACTTTACCTGTAAAATAAACAATATTAAAAAAAGAACCAAAATAATAACAAAATTTCTAATTAAACTAAAATGTCAAACTTATATTACTTTTATTTATGTAATTAGTAAAATAAACAATTTTCTATTTTTAAAGCAATAATTCAAGTCAACTATTATCAGACAAAGTTCTTTACAACCTCATAACCCAAGGATTAAATTATTTCACTACATTTTCTTGATGAATCACTTCTCATTAAAAATCTCCACGGCGTGGCAGTTTTCTTATTATTTGCTTCGTTTTTTATTGCATGCGGTGATAAAGCATTCGCGCGTCGGCGATGATGTAGTGGATATTTTTGGTTTAATTTAAAGTAGAAAAATGCTCATTCAGTCGGGGAAATTAAAAACGAGTTCTGAATGATATGTACAGACGCGATGAAAATTTAAGGGGAAAATTAAGAAGAAAATTCTGGCTGCATTCCAGAAATACAATAAAGACATTCCGCGGTTATATGCGTGTGACCGAAGAAACGTCTTAGCTTTCCGTGCCATATGTGGTGTGGTTATGTAATGGGACTGTTCTTGGCGTAATAACTGATTTTCATGCTTCATATAGTTTCTATTATTATGTAAAATTAGATTCAAATGGCAGTACACTTTATTAGTATTAAGGAACATTTGTTCTTATTGCGTATTTTAATGGAGCAATCAAGAAAATTAATGCATTTTCTACAGCAATAAACATTTGTAGCAGAAATAAGTGATTATTTGCATGCAATGTTTATAATTTTAGAACGGTCATATTAATTTATTGTATATGCAGTACCATAATAATTTGCCACTGTAATGATAAATTTACATAGATTTATGTATATATCCGTGCTTGTTATTACCCTATTTGTGGTAACAGTTTTATATATTCACTGCTATTGTCGATATTTATGAGAACCATTTAAATATAAATTTGTTAATTATAATTCTATACATGATAGATAGACTAAATTGCAATAATTAAAAAACGAATCTATTAAATGCTATATCAGTATTAGCTGAATAATGTATAGCAAAAAAATTCCAGTAATAATTTGAAATATCAAACAAAGTCCAAGTAATAATCCAAAATTTCATCATCTTGAAATACTAGAAGGAGATGGTAAATCAATTAAACTATTAAGTTTGCTAATAAATAATCATATCATTATTTATTTAATAATATTTTTAGTAGTTTTTATACATTAAAATATGTACCGTGTAGTTACGTAGTTATTAAAGCCATTGAAGTTTTTCGAACAAAATATGTGTCAGCTAAATTTAAAAGTACCACTTGTAAATGTCTGAACAAATTTACGTTTCTTAACATAAGGTCAGTTTATTTATACTCATATTTAAATGTATTTCTTATGGTAATTGAATATTAAATGAAGTGGGCGTAAAAGGTATAATAATATAGTATTCACAGACCAGCAAAAAACGTTATTGGAGTTTTTCACCGAAGAGGGTTAATAAATAAAAACTAAATTATTGTATAGTATATATCAATTAGTATAATATAATAATTTTTTATTATATAATTACAGGTCTAGTTTACACCTTCTATAAGAATTTTAAGTCAATTATCAATATACCGTTAGATCGGCAAAAAAACAATACTTACTTAATAGTAAAACGCTAGCATTAACAAATTATTTAAATAATTTATTAATTAGCGGCAATTATTTAGTAGCGCTCTTACCCAAAGTCATATTTAGTTATTTATCAACTTATTTTAAATTTAAAAATAAATTTTGAATGCTTAAACAAGTCATTTTTTTTTTCATGTCAAAATGTGATATTTAAGATTTTCTTAGTATGTCACAACAACATAAAAATACCTTTGAATTTCAACGAGTCTAACAGTTAAAAAATATCTTTCTTAAAAGTTGTCTGAACTCTTAGTATTTGTTAAAATTTCTAGCAAAGTTTATTAATGCAAATTAAAAATAAAATTGGCAGAAAAGCAGAACTTAAAGAACGTCAGCATTTATAATTTTAGAGTTAGAGTAATAAAAATTTAAAACTTTACCTGATAAATTTACTTTGCTTTCTTTAATTTTTTAAAATATTTTTACTCTTTTCCCATTCTCATTTAAACATTCTTTCCATTTTATTGCTTACATTTGCTCATTATCATTCTACTTTAGTTCATTACACTCTTTCACCCAATGATTCCAAGTCCCTACTTAATTTTTACCAATCTCACCCTTTTTATATTCTTCAGTCATCCAATATTTATTCCAATTCTCTTTACTGTCAACCTAAACCTTGCAATCAATTGTTGAACATCCTCTAGTTAGTTTTTTTGTAAATAGGATAGTAGTTTATTATATTCTGAAATACATTTGTATTTGGCATTGTATCTGCTACCATCAATTTTTACTAGCCTATTTTGTTGTTCTACCACTTTTAGTCTGTTCAATAATTCTCTATTACTTTTTTCACCGACATTCTACCTCTTTCGTATAATTTCTTTTTTTCTATACAAAAATTTGTCGCTCGTACACTTCCATTTTCTTCCATTCCTACTAACTTTATTATTTCCTTTACTAAACTTTCATTGTTCTTTAAAACAGTTGGTTTCCTGCAAAACCATATAGCCAGATGTGGAAGGCTATACTCTAACGCTCGCTTTAAAAATTTTAGTTGTTTCTATGAATTGCTTTTCTATTACACCCCTCTGCTTTATATAACATAACACTTTTAATACATGCATTCCAAATTATTATTTTCACTTTAAATCAAGTCAAAACAAGTCTTAAATTTTTCTTTACATATAATCATAAATCTTTCAGCTGCTATTCATGCTTTCTTACTTACATATTGTACATGCTCTCTATTAGACCTATTACTGACAAACATAAATCCTAATTACTTAAACATTTTCATCAGTTCAATCAATTGACCATTCATCTTAAAGTTTTCTCTATTGCTTTTTTTTCTTTTTTTCTAAACAGCATCCATTTGGTTTTATCGACATTTACTTCCAATTTCCTTTTTTCAAAAACCTTTCTTACTCTTTTATGCTACTATTTGTTGGTGCTAGAATTACAACATCAACAGCGTATGCTAGCAACCACACATTTTTTGCCTAATTACTAATCCGCCAGCCTGGCCCATTTATATATATATATATATATATATATATATATATATATATACAGGGAGTTTATAATTGAATGGGATTATGTAATCACTCTAATATGCCGCCTTTTTAAAATCGTTCACTATACTACATATGTTTTCATATGTTTGCTTGACAGCTGTCAAAGTTGATCTGTCAAAACAAATAGTTTAGTGAACAATTTAAAAAAAGCGGCACATTTAAAGTGATTACATAATCCCATTCATTTATAAACTCCCTGTATATAAATAGTAAAGGGCTCAACGGACATCCTTGTCGTAACCCTTTAGTCACTCTAAACCTTTCACTTCTACATTCACCAACTTTTACTCGACACCAAGTTTCCTTATATATATATATATATATATATATATATATATATATATGTATATACAGCCCGTCTCAATGTAAGCGGTCTTATGGGAAAACAATCGGCAATCTCCGCCGCCGGCAAAAAAATTAACACGTGCGCATTCTGCGTGTGAGCGTTCTTCATTAATATTACGGTACATGCTCATTCAAAAATTATGTCTTTGTGTAAACAAGAAAATATTCAGATTATTAAATTATTAATTTTTTTGCCGGCGGCGGAGATTGCCGATTGTTTTCCCATAAGACCGCTTACATTGAGACGGGCTGTATATATATATATCTTTTACTGCTTCTGTTACCTGCTTTGATACACCCTTTATTCTCAAACATTTTATAAGCATATCTCTGTCAATTGTGTCATACGCAGCTTTTAAGTTAATAATAAGGGCAAAGATCCTCTTTTTGTTTGTTTTAGTTTTTTATCCACTTGATCGCGTGATCGGCTGTTTCTTTTCTTTTTCTAAAACTCGCCTGTACTTTTGGAATTATCTGCTTTTTGTCTAAATTTTGTCAGTTCTAACTATAATTTTTATATTGTCAAGAAAACTACTAATAAAATGTACAAAATTATGATCAAAACAAAAATACCAAACTGTAGCTCTCCCAAGTTGCCAAGAAATTAGCTTAAAAGAAACAAAAGTCATATTAATACAGCGCAAAATCAATTAGATACAACAAATATAATCTCGTAAGAAACAGAACCAACAACAAATTCCAAATAAAAACCGCTTACAAGGAAAAGTTCTCCAAAGATATAAAACGCGACCTCTACGTAGAGTACAAGAGGGTATGAAACCAAAGCAAAAGAAGCTAATAAACAATTATCTACAATCAGCAAAGAACACGATCGACGATTGGAAAAAATACTTTCAAGAGCTTTACGATAAAGACGACAACAACGTCATTGAAACACTACACAACAATAGCAGTACACATCAAACGTGGAGCACATCCAGGAAAAAAATAAAACAACTTGCCAGCAAACTAAAAAAGTTGCCGGAAATGGACAAAATATCCAACAAAATGATCAAATACGAAATGAAATACTACAACACCAAATTTATGTCCTATACAATAAAATACTGCACAAAAAAGACATACCAAAAGATTGGAAAAGCAGCGAAACAATACAGTTATTTAAAAAAAAAGTAAAATCTGACCTATAAAATTACAAAGAAATTGGTCTCTTAAGCATAATATCAAAGCTACTCACAACGGTCTTTGAAGAGGAAGTTGATAACTCTAAAATATGCAAAAAACAACAAAGGTTTATGAAAAACAGGTCCACAGGACCTAATCCAAGCTTTCACAGAGTGCTACTATCTGACGTAGTGCTGTTTCTGCAAAAAAATTAACATCCCAATATCATAGCGGTCATTACAAAACTCAACACCAACTATACCTTTATAAAAGTAGCAGATAAACTATCCAGCAAAATGCCCGTAATAACCGGATTAAACAGAAAGACAGCTTGAGTCTAGCCCTTATCAATACTATAATGAACAAAGTGATTACTGAAGTCAAGAAAGCTGTAAAGGGGTAGCGGATGGGAGATAAAGAGATACAAATTTTATGCTATGCGGATGATGCGGTACTCATCTCCAAAGACAAAGACATCTTGCAAAGAATGCTCTACAAGTTTGAACAAACCGCTGCAACGTATTACATGCAGATATCCACGACCAAAACTTAGTCACAATATCTAAGGAGACGCGTAGATGTAAGCTCGCTATATACAACAAAAGCGTCAAACAAGTTATGCATTTCAAATACTTGGGGCTAACATAACAAGCAACAGAAACCAAAGTAAAAACCCAAACAACAAAAGCTAATCTAATATTGGGGTTCCTGAGATATAAAATAAAGCAAAACAAGCACATGTTGGTAGAAAGCAAAACAAGAATCTATCTATCAACTCATGAGAACAACGGAGATGAGAACCCTAAAATGCATGTTAAGATGCAGTCTCCAAAACCACATAACAAAGTAAAGACGTCAGAGCAAAGTGCAACATATAATACGTGGTAAGATAAGCCTGAAACAGAAGGCGGGAGTAGAGAGACCATGTGGACAGAATGAACAAAACCAAACTGCCAAAAATTGCCAGAACAAGGCCAACATCAAAAACACTCTCGGGAAGACCACAAACAAGATGGTATAAAAACTAAAATTCAGCATCTCAACTGCGACTATAAATGTTAAAGAAAAAACTAATCCTAACTAAAGAGAAAGAAGAAAAAGAGATAATCAAAGCCTTTATAATAAAACTTGTTAATTAAATTAGGATGCGTAATTAAATGTTTTGAAAATATCTAAAACCACTTTAACACAGGAAGTCAAAGCATAGACTAATCTTGAAGAACGCTTTTTTCATATCAGCTGTAACTCTGATATGGTTTTTCCGGAAACAAAACAAAATAGCTCCATTAAATTTGTCTTTTTCTTCAAACAATCGTTTAAGAGTGGTTTGTTTTGTTTACTAGCTGGCGCATCAAAAACTGGGCTATTTTTTTATTACTAGTCGGTGGAGAAAGTAATGAAAGAACTTTTTCGATTTTATTGTGTTAACTAATCAGAGAACACTTTATTATACTTTAACCAATAACAAAATTTCCTAAGTTTGTTTTTTGTAAACTTCAACTTCTTTATTGTTAATTGATGTTTTAATAATAATGGTAGATGTTTTTCCAGTCATATCAACATAACTTTGTACCTCCATTCTTTTGTAACCAATATAGTTTCAGTAAACAGTTTCTTGGCTGCCCCGTATAATTAATTCTTCTCTTGAAGTTCTGTTATTCCAAGAATGTCAAATTTCCAAAAATCCGCAACTGCTATTTTTGTTCAACTAGTCACAATCATGGTGGTACAATCTTCCCTTTGTTTAGGTGTTTTTTTTTTTCATTAAAACCTAACTTAACAAAATTTTTATGGCAATCAAACCACAGGGCTAGTTTTTTCTTTTTCGGTCCAGTTCAAATCTTGCCAGTTAAATATTTTTGTTCCGCATGTACTATAGTCTACACGCTTACACTAATATTGCAACTCTTGGACCAGGCGTCTTAAGATATATGACCGCTGCAATCGTGTGTTAATTTATGAGTTTACTTCTTTTTTATTACTTCCATTGTGCATTTTTACTATTAAAGTTTGCGTTACCATAGGCGATAAGTTAATAGATAGTGTTTTGTTGTGCTTATCACACTTAAACACTTTTATATGTTTTTTTCCTGAATCTGAGTTTTGTTTTTTTTAGCTTTGCCGTCTTTACCCAAGCTAAAACTTTCAATAATAAGCAAGATCCGTACCGTCCCTCCTACTTTGATCGTCAAAAAACGTTCCAGACAGTTTGTAATAGTTCCATCTGTGTCTCAGTGTTTGGAAATACATAGACCAGCAGATGGTTTGTCCCGTTTAGGAATGTTGCACCGTTAACAACTACCTTTAGGATTGCGTTGGAAACACGATACATCTGGGCCATAAACTTTAAAACTGTTTGGCCACCGCCGCTTGGTTTTTGGGAACAAGGGGTTGTCTTGCAATCATATTGCGTTTCGGATTTGTTCTTTTATTCTAGATATTAATTTATGAGAGATGGCAAACATCATTCTGTTACTATAGTTTTCTGGAAACATGGTTCCAATCTGCTTGGTTACCAATTTATACAGCAGACTTCAAAGGTTGACTTATGTATGCTCTAGTGTGCTGTCACTGTTTGGTGTTTTCCCCAAAACGGGGAAACTTATTAGCGTGCCGTTAGCCGCTGTGATGGTGACAGTTGTGGCAGCCTTGGGCACGCCTTAAATGCATGTTTAAAGATGTTGGATGCAGTTTATGTAAGCTTCTTCTTCTTTCCTAGTCGTTGGTTTTCAGTTCCAGATCTGGTTTGGTTGATGTTTTTTTCACGTAGTCTAAGATTATAGTTTGTGGAGTATTGTGTAATTTTGCTAGCGCGTTTTCTGTTGCCCCACGAGCCTGCAAACTTATTTGGTAGATTATTGTTGACCAGTAACCAGGTGAGGTTTGTCAGTGTCCTTTGGCAACGTTGCCTATTGTCTTTGCAGTTTCTTGTTGGTGATTACGGCCTTTTTATAATCTTTAGGTGGCTGGCAGCAAGTGTACGGAAAGCGTCTTGATTTAAATCCCTTATCAATTCTGCTGTGGGTTTGCGGTAATTCTGTTGCAGTTAGTTTAAGATATATTTTGACGACTTCTCTATTCAAAATTATTTATCATCAATTTTTTTAGTAATCATGTAGTCTTAATAGTGCCAAATAGCTTTTTTTCGTAAATCGTTTGGTTTTTCAGAATTCCTTTCGGTGTAATGTTTGTGTGTTTTACAGATGCTCTCGGCATTAGTTTTGTAGCAGCACTTGGTGGTTGTTGCGTCGGGTTCTAAAAATATAAATAATATGAAGCTACTTACAGGGTAAAAACAAGTGACCAACAAGAAAAAAATCGAACTGTCTAGAAAGGTATCCCAGGGGTCAGCTCTAAGACTAACATTGTAGAACCTATTTGCCGGAAGGCATGATACAAACTGCATTTGCAAGCGACGTAACACTTGTAGATAGAAAAACAGAAATAAAAGTTAAAAAAAAAATTAAATTAACAATAGATAAAATACAGATATAGATGAGAATTAAGGGTTTAACAAATTTTATAAGTTATAAAGACCAGAAATATGGAGAGAATCCATAAAAACAAAAATCAAAACAAAAAAAGCTACAAGACCCTACAGAACAGTGTTACAAGCAGTAGATGTAATTGCAGCAAAACTTTTTTTCTCAGCCATAATATATCCATTCCTGGATGTAGACCTCCTCCAAAAATTTTTACGTTTTCCTATTTGCTTCAGTTTAAATCCAGTTTTTTCTTGCAATATTTTAGAATCATTTCGCCATCTTTTCTGGGGTTTGCCATTACTTCGTTTGGTCTCTTTTGGACGCCAAGTTGTAATCCTCATTGTCCACCTGTCCGGGTCCTGCCTTGCTATGTGGTTAGTCTATCACCACTTATGTCACGCCATCCTAATATGTACCTCTGTTACACCGGTTCTTTTTCGGATTTTTTTTATTTCGAACTCTGTTTCACAAAATAATTCTGAGCATAAACCTGTCCATTGCTCTCTGTGTGGTTTGCAGTCTGTTAGATGTTTTTTGGGTCATAGACATTGTCTCAAGTCCGTAAGTGAGCACTGGCATCACGCAGGATTTGAATACCTTGAATTTGAGGATATGGCTTAACTTACCGAAAGCGGCCCAAGAAAAACCTATTCTTTTTGAGATTTCGGAAATTTGATTTTCTTTATCAAGTTGAATTTTATGGCCAAAATAGAGTTCCTGAAGCATGCTCTTAAGTTCTTTTGCAGTGCTGCCAATGACAACAATATTGTTTCTAAATTGCAAATAATTGAGGCGTACTCCGTCAATATTTATTTGTTGTTTATGCCAGATTAAGGTTTTAAAGACATCCTCCAAGGCTAATGTGAAAAGTTTTGGAAAAATTGAATCTTCTTGCCGCACTCCTCTTCCAATTGGGATATTATCTGTCTTTGAGGTTTTGTCAATTTTAACTTAGATGGTCGCGTTTTTGTAGATCTGTTTGATGAGGTTTGAGTATCTTGAGTAAATTCTTGCATTGTCTATTGATCTTAGTGTTGCCCACGATTCGACAAACTCAAAAACCTTCTTGTAATCTACAAGAGCTATGTGCATTGTTATATTATACTTAGTGATTTTTTTTATAAGAATACAAAGTGTCTGCAAGTGGTCTATAGTCCAAAATCCTTCGCGAATTTCCGCTTGTTTGCATAGTTGGTATAAGTCCAAATTGTGAGTTAATGAGTTTGTTACAATTTTTGTTTGTAGTTTGTATAAAAGTGACACCAAGCTGATAGGATGGTAATTCTTGATGTTGTTTCTGTCACCTTTATTGTATAGCAAAATAACTTTGGCATTTCGCTATTATTTTGGGATTTTTCTTTCCATTATACATTTGTTTAGTAGAATTTGTACACTTTCCAGATTGGCTTTGCTTCCCATTTTGATGATTACGATAGTAATTTGATCCTCGCCTGGATTTTTTTGTTTCATCTGGTTTAATGTTGCTATTAGTTTGTCTGTGTCTATTTCGGGAATTTTTTTCAATCCCACGTTTTACATTTTTGGTTTTTGGTATAGATAATCCTGGGTTATATTTGGTTTTGAGAACCTTTATGCTTTTGTTATCTTTGATTGTATTTCTTATCAGCTTTGTTTTATGTTCCCTTAAGTCTTTTCGGATATTTTTGCTAATGTCTTTTTAATTTCCTATATTAGTTTATTTCTTTCAATTTTTTGTGTTTATTTGTGAGGTTGCTCGGACTAAACAATGGTCGCTATTAGTATCAAATCGGTTTAGAACGATAACATTCTGGCATATATACTTCGATTTTGTTTTTTACGGTACCGTTTGGACTTTTCTAGTTCGATTTTCGTTGCAAAAGGTAAAAAAAAAGTTCATACAGAAAAGATTTTAATTTCTACAGTAGTTGATTAGCATTTCTCTTCTATTGTTCTTATGACCAAGACCAAATTTACCAATCTTTGGAATATTCTTGTCTGTATTTTGCCCAATTTTCAAATTAAAGTCACCAATAATTGTAACAAACTTTTTGTTGTTTTTGGCAGTAGTTATATTTTCGTATAGTTGTTCTGTTTTTTTATCCCTGGATGCACTAGTAGGAGCACAGACCTGGATTACTTGTAGGCTGTACTTGTTGTTAATTTGTATCATGATGTATATGACTCAATTTGATATAGATTTTGTTTTAGTAACTCGATTCTTCAGACGCTTGTTTATTATCAGTGCAACTTCTCCTATGTGATAAATGGTTTCTGTGTTGCATTGGTAAAGTATGTGTCCTGGCTTCAGAGAAGTTGTAAGTTTTTCTTTTAATTTAGTTTTGCTTATGCCTAAAACGTCTCATTTTATATGTTAAAGTTCTTGTTCTAGCCTTTCTATATGTTCTTTGAGTATAAGCGATTGTATGGTTAGGTTGCAATAAAAAGTTTTTTTTTTCTTTCCGGTGATGGTCGTTGTCTATATTGTCTCGTCGAATTTGTGCCTCCCCTAGAATCCTCGAAGCAACCTGATATATCATCGCAAGATTCTGAGCTATTAGCTCTACTTGCTTGGGATGGGGTATTAATGTTACAAGTCGACTTTTTTATGTTCATGTTTGGAGAGTTAACGGCATTTAAACACCACACTTGCCAGGTGGGTTGGCCAGTTTTGGTTACAGTCATTCTGGATACACATAATATAGTATAAAATAGCTAAAGAATTAAAAAAATATAATAAACAAAGAAACCAGTAAATAGAAAGCAGTAATAAAAATAAAACAAATATACAATAAATAAATAGCAGATACAGTAGATTAACATTTGGAAAATTTCTGCAAAAAATAATAGAATAATAGAAATATCAAAACAAATAACAAATGGTAGATAGACCATTTTGAGGTTGACGTATATCACAACTTTTGAAATAGTCAGTCTATACTTGGCAACAAAAGGACACAAAAAAGTAATTTCAGTTTGAATTATAAGATATAATTGGAGGCAAAACTTACAAATTTAAGACTGCAAAAGAAAATACAATTAATGGAACTGCAAAAACAATTTATGAAAAAAAAATTACAACAAAGAAAAACTAACCAAAGATCTAATAAAAACTAAAAACGCATCTGAAGACAAACTAAATAATTGTTGGTGCAGAAAAAGGAGCACAAAAGACAAAAAAAAAGTGACAAAAATAAGAATACAAGGGTCGGAAACAACATGCTTGCTGCAGATGCTGCGTGAAAACTTGCAAAACAATAACCAGCTCAACTTAAACTAGTTCTTAATCTAAATATTAAAATGCAAAGTAAGATGTCAGTGCAAAAAAAAAAAAGAGTACAAAAGACAAAAATAACAAAAGAAGGGTCGGAAACAGCATGCGTGCCGCAGGTGCTGCGTAAAAACTTGCAAGACAATAATCATCTCAACTAAAACTAGTTCCATATCTAGAGACTAGATTAACAAGTTCAGTCAAACAACAGCATACATTAATCATATAAGTTGGTTGTACAAAAAATAAGGTTTAACACGAGAAGAAGTACACATGAAACTTTGGTGCATTGAAAATGACTTCTTCTCCCACTTAAATCTAAAATTTAGAATCCAAAACATTACGCAGAGAAGAAAACCAGAAAATATTGCCATGCGTAAATGTCATTCTGAAGAGAAGAAAGAAACTGTAAAGTTGTGCCAGAAAAACCAACTTAGAAATAATCTAGCAAATTACTTTAATAAGGATTTATAAATAGACACCGTTAACAAAGTTGTTAGAAAATTTGCCAAGAGTAATAAAGTATACACGCTTTTTTATAATAATTGAATTATTATTATTAACAAAAACAAATGTAAATTAAAAACAATATTTAATAATTTAGTAATACGTTAAACTAGATAATTAATACATAACACACAGTAATTATGAAAGCATTAACAAACAAAAGTTGAATTATTAAAACGTTAATTAAGATTTGTTGGAGGATAGTAGTTGGTAGAAGTTTGCATACTTACTAAAAAAGAAGTTTATTTGTACGTGAAAAGGAAATTATAAACCTTAACGATAAATTTAGCGCAAATATAAAATTTTACGTGCAGTAGAAGATTTGAATAGTTTATTTTAATAATTATAAATATTTTAAATCTATGCATAAAGTATATACTGATAAAAAAGTCCAGTTATTCATGTTTAATAATATATTTTGAATTATTATCTGAAAGCCATGTCAAGAGTAATTTTATATTTATAAATCTAGAATGTCCATCAGAGATTACATAGAGCTAGGGTTACATTTTATTTTTCATAAATATAAAAAAATCGGTGTTTTAGAATCTTTTAATCTACATATTTCACAAATACAAAATCCACTTCACATAGGATTTATCTACTCATATTGAACAATAAATTAATACTATCCTACAAAAAATAACATAGGTGCAATATCAAATAGAACAAAAATAATTGTGCTTTCCGGGAATTCTATTGAAAGTGAAATATGGCAATAATATTTTTTATCTTATTTTATTATTTCGATTACATTTTATATTAAATTAAGTATATTAAAAAATTTAATTTTGTTAAAATATATTCTGCAAATATTTGTTTGGCCACACCCGTCAATAACCGATCTTTATATTCTTTTTTATTTTGATTTATTGGTGCACAAATATTTTATACAATAATATTTGTTTGCCACAGTCTAGACATTATTAGCAAATTAAAAAAATTAATGACAATATTATTGTCGATTTAATAAGAAATTAATTTCAAGAGGTTCTAATTTACATTATTAAAATATTTACGATATCTAAATTTATTCAAGCATCACAAAAATAAATTTTAATTAAACATTATTACCAGCAAATTGTAATTAATAAAGGTATCTCATTTACATTTTATTTATAAATATTTAATTTTATGGTATTTTATTATACTGCAACAATATAATAATAAATATATAAATCGCGCTATAGAATTGCCTGGTTTAGTCCTGATATTATGCTGCTAGTAGCATTGTTATGGAAAAATATTATTAGCAAACATTACATACTGAAATTCTATCACATCTATGAGAAGACTAACATTGGTTTTTATAAGACAAAACGCCAATTTTCAAATTAAACAAAATAAAAAAATTAATTTTGTTTGAAAATTATATTCTTTTTTAAAGTGCTGCAATGAATTTTAGCGCCCTTGCTTGCTAGCAATATACGTAAAAAACGTAAATAATAAAAAATTTTGTAAAGTAAAGTAACACAAAAATCATTAGCTAGCAGTATATATCTTGCTTTGCTCATGCAAACACGAAAACACGCCCCGAATATATTCACACGTGGTCGTTTTCTATAGAATTCGCTGAAATTTGCCTGAGCGCTACATGCGAGCAACGCATTGCGTTGAACTAAATTTTGACGCGCGCATCCAATTATTATTAATATTTAATTTTGCAATTAACTTCAATGATTATCAACATATAGATTTAAATTTTGGAATTGATACTTAAGTAATTGTTTTCTAGAGCATAAAACAAAAATAATTTTTTTTAATAAATTTATTTGTTCAGAAACAATAATAAAATTTAAATATATTTTTTTTAAGAAATAACATATTCATGCTTTCATTGTTTATTTTTACATATAAATTTTGTTTTTTGAAGTTGTTATGAATAATACTTTTTAAGAAAATAGCAAATTACAAATTAATGTAAAAATCCTCTGCTCTTAAGAGCATTCCGACCGTTATTTTTATATACAATCTGTCAACAAACAGTCAAAAAATTAGAACTCTATTTAAGCTAAAACAAAATTTATCAGCAACGGGTCTGTGTAGAACATGCTTATAAGAAAATTGAAAATTTGTGAATGTTTAAGGTATCCATTCAAAATGCAAGAAGAAAAACTTTTGTTAAGTAAAGTGCTTGAAACTTACATCATTAGCGACAAATTATTAAAAATATCACACAAAATGATTTTGAATAGAGCCATGGTTGAAAATGTGAAGGAAACCGTATGCAATTCAGTTTAATTCATTGCATTAAAAACAACTGAACATTAAATTTGCACTGTGTTTTTTAATGGAACTGCTTTAGGGGTAGCTGTACTGCAAAACATTTTAAGCCATTAAAGATGTTGCGGCAAAAAAAGTTTGAGAACCGCTAGTTTACTGCAACCTGCCTACAGTTCTATTAATGTCATCGATGATTGTCTCATAAAGTAAAACGTTATACAAGGGCATTTTTTTCAATAAACATACAAATTGCATGTAGATTGTCTGTTGTAACAAAGCCTTTCCTAAAACTGGCTTGTTCTGGTGACTGGTAGAATTTCAGTTTGTTACCTTAGTAATCAACTTATATAAGTTTGATAACAAGTTTTATTGGTAGGTAGTTTTGAATATTATTATTATTTTCTTGAGAGTTTTGCCAGGCTGCTGGTATATTGCCGTTATGTAAACATTTATTCAAAATGGTTTCTATAACATCAAGTATAGAGTTTAAACATGTTATTTGTTATAAAATCTTCTCCCGGCGCTCTTACATGTATTATTTCTTTAAGAGTGTATCTGATTTCTTTGATTTTGATGTCATTTCTTATAAATTTACGTTTGTAATTATTTTAGGACGTTGTTTTTTAGGTAGTAGTATGGTTAAAGTATATAGAACTTAGATAAAGTAACTATTTCAGCTTTTTCTCTTTATATGTTTTTGTTTTTGGTATTATAGTTTTGTCCGTGTCTTTTTTATAACATATTTTTACTATTTTTTATAACTGCTTTAATTTTGTCTGTGTTACATGCCAGTGTCTTTTTGTATGTTTAATTTTTTTTGTGGTTTAGGAGAGTAATCTTTTAAAGACTAGTGTTAAAAACCTTAGAAGTTTGAAACTATAAATCTTATATTTGGAGATAATAAATTTAGAAAAATAGAATGGCAATAGGGCAATAGGGTGGTGTTTGTCATTATAAGTTATGATATGGTTATCCGGTTTCTTATAGAGAAAAACTTATTTATCTAGTTTAGCAAGTCGGGCCAGATCATTGAAGTAAAATTATAAAATTGTCTGGCCAAAGTTTTAATGTGGTATTGCAGTGGAGGAACTCTAAATTTGTTTTAAATTTCACAGTTTTTAACAAACCATTTGACAAGCATCCGCAAAGTCAGACATTGAAAAAATTTGAAACAATCAATATGCCAGTTTGCGGCGGTTTTCTAGATATGAGATGCATAAGTGACCATTGATTTTGTTTTGGAACAACAAACCACCGTTTTGCCGCAGCATCGAAACAAAAAGATTTTTTGTCATTCTGCTTTTTTGAAAATGAACTACACGCAATTTATTAAAAAATATTTTTAGATACTTAGCAGCAAAATAGTACTAAAACATTGTTGAAAAAGACGCTCATGTGGAATGGTTCATTGCCGTGTGAAGAAAACAGCTTTGGTTTTTTTTTAAATTTAATTTAACATTTAACCAGCGTTCAATATTGTTAGTGGTTTTTTGTAGTCTTGACAGCTTGTTTGCAAAAAACAAGTTAAATAGCAAAAAGGAAAAAAATCTAACCTTGAAAAACTTTTAATATGCCGTGATGTTGAAATGTGATTTTTAAGCTTTATTGCTAGACTTTTGCGACACTTGCGATTTAGATACAAAGCTATCTCCGCCTGCACCCCATTGAGTGGATTGAGTCGCTCAGTGAAGGTGTTGCCGGTACTAAGCCCGGATAAAGGAGGAGGGTTTGTAGGTGAAGTTAGCAGCCTACCTGCAGTAAAGCAATCCACAAGCTCACAGAATCAGCAACAACCTTCGAAAGCAAACTGAAACAAACATATTAAAATGCACCTGTTGGAACATAAAATCTTGGAACAGGAGAGAACAAGAAATTTTGCTAGAAATTGAAACACATACATTAGATATATGTGCATTATTTGAAACTAAACGCAAAGGGAAAGATGATCTTACATATACAGTATACTTACTCAAATACTGAGGAAACAAGAAACACAACAGCCGGTGTAGACCTGCTAATTACTAATAAATTGACACAGAATATAGAAGATACATTCTATGTCAATAAAAGAATATTCAAAGTTGTACTAAATATTGGCAAGAACAAAATACATCTTATCAGCGTCTACGCTCCCGACGCTAACAAAAACAACGAAAAATTGACACCTTCTACGAGATCTGAATGCCAGAATTGGAAACTCAATCGTAGATGGCATAAAATAATGTTTCAACAACAGAGATGAAAATAAATAATACACAGTTTAATCACAAGTGACAACACAAGATAACCTAGTCGAACACACAAGGACACTCGTCCATGATCAATTATATAATCTCAAATAGAACGGTACTCCCGTCTCAGATAATTGATGTACGCTTCCTAACATCAGCGAACATTGGATCGGACAACCAATAGTCATGGCAAAACTACAACTAACAATACAACCAAAAAAGAGACATCACCTATTTACGTAAATAAACTGAACAGCGAATCCATCTATGATCCCACCTATACCACAATAAACTGACCCAATAGATCAGAAAACAGCCAATTTTGGATCAAGACGACGACGTGGAAACCAGTTGAAAAAAAGGCAAATCACACATCGAGACTGCCGCCAACAAAGCACTAGGCAAAAGAAAATGATAAACAAAAACACAAATAAACATAACACACCATAGTTCACACCGAAAGTAAAACAAATGACAAGAGAAAAACAAGAAACTTACCTGAGGTACCTAAAAAATACAATACCGGAAGAGTGGATACAATACAAAGAAACAGAGTGCAAGCAGATATACGACAAATAAAGACCAAATACTGGGAAACCTTTACTTCGGATATGGAACATAACTTCTGCAGCAGCCAATAGAAAATATGGGAAATGATAAGACAAAAGAAACGCACAGTCAACAAATATGTAAAAGTATCAACTATCCTGGAAGAGGCATGGATAAACTACTTCAAACAAATGTATGACAAAGATGAGACTCAACACCAGGAAGAACCAGCAATGGCAGAAACAACTACCCGTGTCAACCACCAACTAGTAGAAAAATACACCAAGAAACTAAAAAACAAGAAAGCACCAAGGATTGACAAATTGAACAACAAACTGAGGTAACCCACTAAACAAACAACTAGCCAGTTTTTACCAGAAAATTTTAAATAAACCAATTATACCAACCGACTGAAAAAAAAAATCACTATATCTATTTTCAAAAAAACAACTAGGAAACTACAGAGGAATAACTCTCCTAAGCGCCGTGATAAAATTATTCACAAAAATCATATGCGGTACCAACTCAGAATAATACCCATAAGGAAAGAACAACAGGGTTTCAGAAAAAAACAGGTCTACCACAGACGCCATATTTATCATCCAACAAATAGTCAATAAATCAATCAAATACGAGAAACTGTATATATGCTTAATAAATCTAAGTAAAGCGTTTGATCGAGTGAGGCTAAATAACATCACAACTATATTGAAACAGGACAATATTCCGAAAGAAATAGTTAGAATTATTGAAAACATAAACACCAAGACAACGACCAGAATACTTGTAAACAACAGCCATATCAACAGGAATAAGACAGGAAGACTCTCTAAGCCCGGTACTCTTCAACCTAATTATGAATAAAATAATAGAAGACGTCAAAAACCCAAAGCATGGTTACAAAACTAACAATGGAGAAATAATAATACTGTATTACGCAGATGACGCAGTAATTATATTAGAGAACAAAGATAAATTACAGAGACTACTCTATCAATTTTACCTAACACCAAAACGTTACAACATGTCGATTGCAATTTAAAAAATAAAATCACTAGTTGTAGCAAAAAAAAAACCAGAAGATGCAAACTCGGAAATAGTAAAAGAGCTGATATCCTTTAAATACTTAAAAGTAGAAATAATTGCTCATCAAAACAGGAGATTTAAAGTAAAGAATTAAATAGATAAGGCCTCAAAACTAGTCAAATGCTTGAAAGACAGTATATGGAAAAACCATTTCTTAAAAATAGAAGCAAAGACCAGAATATATAAAACATGCGTAAAGCCTAAAATCACATATGCAGCAGAATCCAGAACCTACACCAGCAGAAGTAAGGGCATAACCCAAACAGCAGAGATGAGAACAATTCGAATTATCACGGGACACATGCTACGTGACAGGATACTTAACCAAGAAATAAGGCAAACGAGCGACATACAGAACATAGTAAGATGGACAAGGCAAAAACGGCAAAAATAAAACTAACACATAAACAGGATGCAGGACAACAGGATTGTTAAAATTGCAAGAGACAGAAAACCACACTCCACACATTTGAAAGCCGCCAGGCAGACCACCAAAAACATAGAGGGACAGTTGAGTGTCAACATTGCAAAGAACTCTTTAAAGCTGGAAAAACAGGCAAAAAACTTATTTCAAGAAATAAAAGAAAAAGAAGCTATCAGCTTTATAAGACCCAAAGGAAAGTTTTGGCTGATCAGTTTGAGAAGAAGACTTTGCCAACGGTTTTTTTGACAAACAAAAGACTTATAAATTATATCCAAAATTACTTTATGATCTTACTTAAAATGCACAAAAGTCTGTTTAGATGGTAGTTTTCAGGAATCAGAAAAACCGGTTTTTGTGAGATTTTAATATGTTTATGATAAATTAGACTTTCCATTCTGTAAAAAAGTACTTGGTTCAAAAAATTGCATTTACAATGTTGGTGAACGCCATTATTGCTTAATGCAATAACAATTCTATTTGGTATTTTGTCCGAGCTAAGAGCAGACTGAGTTTTAAATCTTTTGATGATTTTTCAAATCCGAGAAAATTCATCGTTTTTTAACGAAACAACCGTTTTTTCTATGTCCTTAACCATTCTCACAGAAAACAGGTAAACACGGTTTTTTTTTCAGAATTTGTGAAATGAGAAGTCAATTTGTATGTGTTACAAATTTTTCTCTCTCTTTGTTCATTTTCTTTAAAAAAGCTTGGTAGTAGGCTGGGTGTGATCAAAGTTGAAGTCATTGATTGCGTAAACGTTGACTTAAAAATTGACGTCCTTAAGTATTGTTACATCAAAAACGTTATTTTGGTGACCTGCAGAACTGTAATAAACAATCTACATAGTCAACGTTTGAATTTTACTTGTAAGTTGTTCTACGCTAGGTGCTTAGAGTTAATGTCTCTTGCAATTAATATGAGAAAAAAGTTTGTAAAGACTATATTAAGATCCGTCGTTTCAATACGCTTAGACGGGCTGATGTAGTCAAGTGCAAGTTTAAATGTTTAAATATAAAATTTAGCACAATCACATTTGATTCAAGCGTGATTTTACTTTAAAATAATCTAAACATTTTTTTGCAAAGTTTAGTGTTTCAAAACATTTTAAGGTATTTGATAACTTTAGCGCTTGAGTGGTAGACTGGTTTGTCTCAGACAAGATGAGTTTTTTAGCAAATACGTCTGTAATCAATTTTGTTAAGTTAACCGACAGTGTTAATTTCTTTTTAAATTCTTTTTGGTACTGATTTCAGTTATTTTTAGCTGAGCTTACTTTTTGTTGTATTCTTTTATTTACTAAAGTCTATTTTAATTGTAGTTTTTGTTAGCTTGTGGTCACTTCTTTTGTAAATTTATTTAGGACCTTGTTGTCAGTGATTATATGTTTTTGGTTAGATATGATTTAGTCAATCTCATTTTTTGTCCGTGAGTCTAAATTTTGCCTAACTTTAATAGAAGCAGAAAAAGTTTTGTTTTGTTTAAATAGTTTACTAGTTATTCCTTCTTGTTGTTTTTTGCCAATTTTCTAAGCTTCGGATGTTATCGATTTGGTATTAGATTCTTCTAATTTTATTAAAAAAAATGTAAATACTGCAAAACAACGTAAACTGCAGTACCTTAGTTGCATGTTGCTAAAATTGATTACGGAAAAAAAATTAAAAGGAAAGAGAAATTTAGAAAGAAAAAAAAATTCTGGCTTAGAAATTGAAAAAAAATAATATCCAACCTCTAATAGAAGATGGGACTATAAGAACAAATTTTATTTTTGCATTAAAATCTTTGATAATAAACGAGAAGTAAGTATTTTTTACTAACTGGACAGTATTGAAAGCCTCATAGAGTAGTTCTATTTTGTTATTATCAGCGATACTTGTGAGGACGTACACTTGTAGAACTTGTTGATTGTAGTGGGTTATTAGTGTAGTACAACGTATATGACGTACTTAAAAATTATTTTATTAAATTTGACATTTTCAGAGAAGGTTTTGGCAAATTTAAAACGCCGCGTTTGCCGAGAGTACAAACGCTACGGTTTTACCATATTTGGCTAATAGCTAATAGTAGTAGTAACAGGTGATCTATTTAGAGGTACTTATTTAAAAAAATTAAAAAAATTAAAACTTATCATTTTTATCGGGTCATCTTTATGATCATACAAAAGCCGCTATATTTTTTTCACTACGTGCTGGGTGTGGTATATTTGGTTGCGTATTATCTATTAATAAATTTTAAGTTTCAAATTTTTTAATGGTACAGCACATTGCGATTGGTAGGTCAATTATGTAAACTCTATTCATATTATAAGAAAATGATTACAATGCAACAGTCAATAAAATATAATAAGGAAACAGACGCATAAGCATAACGGTTTCAATAGTAGATAAAACACGACAAACACGGTGTACTTCGGATGGAGCACGCAACTTGCTGTATAACATATTGTGTCTAAGTATTATTATTACTTCTTTGAGTATTTATAAATAATTATACATTTCTTTAATTATATAAGTTTGGTTAGGGTATTGTTCAGCAATAGGACTGTTTATTATATTATTTTAAAACTTTATTTTCATTTAATTATAAAAAATGAACGTTTTGAGCATGTACTTAGCTTTTCCTCAGCACTGTAAGATTTATTATACATTATAAAATTAGGATAAATAAATACAATATACTATCTTAATTAAAATAAGGTTAACAATTTAAAATGGTATTAATAAAATATACATATAAAAGAATGTATGTAATTTATTCATCCTTTGTTCATTTTGTCGTTGTTTGTACTACTAATTTTATAATGTATATTAAATCTTACAGTGCTAAGGAAGGGCTAAGTACATGCCCGAAACGTTCATTTTTTATAATTAAATGGAAATAAAGTTTTAAAATAATATAATAAACAGTCCTATTGCTGAACAATACCCTAACCAAACTTATCTAAATATTTGAAGGACGAAAAAAGAAAAAACAAAATCCTTTAATTATGTTTTTGAATCAAACTCCTAATAAAATTATGTATTTACAAAATATTTCATTACATTAAAAAGAAACCAACAAAGTACTAAAGCATGCGTAAGATGTAATCTTAAGATTTACGCATGATTATTGCAATGTTGAATGTATAAATGTATTTAATAACTTTTTAAGTAAAATTATTTATAAATAAGCTTGCGTTGTTCAATCCCTTAAACAGGTGAATTACATTAATCAGATATAAAACATTCAACAGCAACTTCAGCAGGCTTCCTTTTAATACTATTAATTATTATTTATTTAATGTATCTCTTAATTCTGGAAAAGTTACAGTTCAAAACCATTAAAAAAAATCTATATATATATATAAACATTTTGTTTACAGAATTACTTAGAAATAATATATAATTGATAATTAATAATATTTAAAAACCATTATGTTTTTTTTTTTAATTCTCTACATCGTGTAACAGAAATAGAAAATACAGCAAAATGTATTTTTAGAATCTTAAACGATTTCTTTCGATAAAAGGTTATATCAAAACTAATAGCATCCACA
Organism: Tachinus rufipes; assembly: GCA_963932245.1. Taxonomy (NCBI): domain Eukaryota; kingdom Metazoa; phylum Arthropoda; class Insecta; order Coleoptera; family Staphylinidae; genus Tachinus; species Tachinus rufipes. The sequence goes on from OZ010749.1 coordinate 63,434,603, forward strand.
ACTGCTTTTGCCACGTCATCTACATGAATAGAGTTGCCCTGTCAGATTCTTCTTTTACTTACACACTACAACGGACACTTGTTGATAACATGCAAAAAAGTATCCATAAAATAGTTCAACACAAAACAATAAAAATGTATCTCAAATTGTTTTGATACGGATCGGTTATTTCTGAAATAAAATATTAGTAAGTTAGTGAATGTTATTCACTCAAACATTAATTTAATGTTGCACTAATGTTAACAATTTATTGTAATTTATGTGTTGAATAAATACATAAACTATTATATGAATTGTAAACATAATAATTTAAGCTTAGTTATGTAGAACATAAAGTTAAATGCGCAGTTTTATTGTTCCAGTAGCGTGAAGAGAAATGCGGGATGTTGCGTGCACAGTTACGAATCCTATTTGCGGATTAGAATGCGTAAAATGCGACATTGTAACTTAATGGGAATGTATTAATCAACACGCTGATGCGATTTGATGCTCGGTCAATTTTTTGCGTGCCCGGCGCCGCCACCGGAATTTAATTACCGGCAATTATGTAATATAAATTTTGCAAAAATTAAACAAAATAAATGAATTTATACTTTTATTCAAGGCATGTTACTTACTAATTTAGTCTGGTTCAAATGACAAACAAAGTTTAATTTATTAAAAAAAATCTTTTCTACTGGGTCCCGTTAAGAACTTAATTAGAAAAGTTTGAAATTAGTTCTAATAAGATACGATAATTAAGAAGTCAATGATCAATTTACACAAAATAAATATTTTGTTTGAGTATGTCAGGGTAATTAAAATGAATTGTTAGTAAAATTATAAATGTGCTTTAGTGGATATATTATAACACTTAATTAATAGGAAAATAATAGTAAATCAAGTTTCTTCATTGTATTATAACATTGCTATGCTCAATTAATATAAAATTCATTAAACTAGTGTGTTATAGAATAAATTGAAAACAATGATTTAATTTATATGACCCATTTTTTTGAATTATTGTTTAAAAATACAGTTACAATTTTGAAAAATTCTTCTCTGTACTACTCGTTGTAGAATAATCAGAAAGCTGATAATGCCTCCTATTTTTTTTTTCTATTTTTATTAGCATTATTATTTTTTTTCTTCTTCGTCTTTGTGTTCCTGATTTATTTTTTTATTTATCTAACTATATTTTGTTTGTCGCATCTTTGTAGTATTTTAGTACTTTTTTGTTATTTCAGATTATATCTCTCAGACCTCTTGATATTCTGGCCAATTTGGTGACTTGGTTTTTTACCTCTTCTGTTCAATTTTGATTTGCAGTAACTTCTACCTTAAGATATTTAAACTTGTTTGATTATTTGATTGTTTACTGCTTATTTACATCGGACTAGTGATTTCGATTTTTGAGTCGAAATCTCTAGATTACATTAAGTTTTTGCTAGTTCTAGCTTGCATTCTCTGTAGGTCGTCCTTGTCTGCTATAATCACAGCATCATTAACGCAGTTAATTATTTTTATTTTCCTTTAGGTTAACCTAAACCCATGGCCGGATCTTTTTACGTTATTTATTAACCGATTCATAATAATGCTAAATAGGAGAGAATTTAGTGAATCTCCCTGTAAATTTCTAAGTATAGGTAGGTTGTGGTTCTATTGCTTTTGTTGTGTTGATCACACGCTTTAATTAAGTCAATGAAACTAATAAATGCTGGTTTTGAGTTTTTCATTTTCACGTTTTTGAAGATTATGGGTCTTTTTCTATTCTCCTGGTAGAAGATTGCTAATTGTATTATTATATAAAGTTGACCCAGTACTCAGTTTTTAGTTTTCTAATTCTTGCACACGTCTTGTTTCTAGTTATTTTATATTGAGCAAACTCTTGGACTTATCTGTTGTTTAGGTACTGTAGGGATGCTTTTTTTCTGGTTTTATTTTTTTAACTTCTTTTTGTTTTTACGTGCTAATTTACATTTTTCTTTTTTAGGACTTCCTTTTATGTTGTGTTTTATTTTGTTCCAAGATATTTAAATGCTATGCTGGTACTTTTGCCTCGAATTAAGGTCAATGTTCATTTTCTTTTGTAATTTTTTTTGCTAGACAAAAGTCAATTTCCAATAATCGAATCTGCAAATGTTGAGTGCAAAGATCTGATATTTGTAATGAGTGTGCATTTCTAATTGATATTATATAGTTTATCATAGACAATTGTCTTCTAGAGTTAGATCAGGTTATTTTGTGTTAGAGTTTATAGTCGAACTTAGTGTTGTTTATTTGCATTTTTTTTTTTTTTTTTTTTTTTTTAATAATAATATATATTTATTAATAAAATTTATAAAATACAAAACAATACTGAATGTATAATAAATAATAATAAAAATAAAATTAGATTCTTCCTTCTATCATCACTTAAGGTTTGAGGGTTTATTCCCATCTCAAGTTATCGGTATTGAGGGCTTGTGGTTGTTGTTGTTTTTGTTTATTTTTTATATTTTGTCATGTAATAACATATGTTTTATTTTTAATTTAAATGATACATAATTTAAAGTTTTTATGTATGTTGGTAGGATGTTATATTGTTTTATTGTTTCTGTTGTTAGTATCTGGTTGCACTTGACTGTTGAATACTTTGTTGTTCTTATGTGTGATTTTCTTCTTGTTTGGTGATTGTGTATTTCTTTGTTGGACTGTAACGTTATACTGCTTTTTATCATTTTGTTGTTTATTTTATATATCATTAATATAATGTTTAAAGTTATCATTTTGTTAATATTTAGCATTTCTTTGTATAGTTCGGTTGTTGGTGTTCTTCTATCCATTGTGTATAAAATTTTGATAAGTTTGTTTTGTTGTTTTTGTAGTTTATTAATGTTTTTTTTGCTTCTGTTTCTCCATATATGGTTTAAGTTTGTATTATATGATGTAAAAAATGCATGGTATATAGATATTTTTAATTGTTTTGGGAGAAATTTTTTTATTTTCCATACTGCTGCTATAGTTGCTGAATTTCGTTTAACAAGTTTATTTATGTGTGTATCCCATTTCAAGTTATCTTGGATTGTTAATCCTTGATAGTTAACTTTTTTAATTTGTTTAATCTTTTTGTTATTTATTTTTATTGTGATTGGAATTTCTTCTTGTTTGTTATTAAAGATCATGAATTCTGTTTTTGTTTTGTTAATAGTGAGTAGGTTATTATAATACCATGTTACTAATTTTATTATGTCTTCTTCGATAAGTTTTTCTATTTTTTTGTTTTCTTTTCCTGAGTATATTATGCAGGTGTCGTCGGCATATATGTAAGGTGTACCGTGTAGTTTTAGTTCTAATATGTCATTTGTATATAGTATGTATAATGTCGGCGGTAGGATTTCTCCTTGTGGAATTCCGTATTCAGCTTGCATCGGTTCGCTTTCTATAGAGTTTATTTTTGTTTTTTGTGGTCTGTCTTTGAGGTATGTGTTTATTAGGTTCAGTTCGTTGCCTTTTATTCCTATCGCATCTAGTTTTTCTATAAGCTTTGATTTTGATACAGTTTCAAAAGCTTTTTTCATGTCGATGAAAATTGCTAGCTACTACAGTTTCTTTTTGATCTACTTTGTTTTTTATGTAATCTACAAGATCATAGGCTGCTGTTGTTGTTCCCGAGTATTGTTGAAAAGCATATTGTTGTTTGTATATTATACTATTTTGATTTATATGTTCTGTTAGTTTAATATGCATTACTTTTTCTAATATTTTATTTAATGTTGATAGTAGAGAAATTGGTCAATAGTTTTTTGGTTTTGTTTTATCTTCTTTTTTTATGTATAGGCACTATTATTGTTTTCTTCATGTTATTTGGATATATACCTGTGTCAATGACTTTATTTATTATGTGTACTAAAACTGGTGTTAGTATTGTTTTATTTTGTTTTATTATGTTGTTTGTAATTTTGTCAAAGCCGGGTGTTTTGTTTTCTTTCAGTTTTATTATTATTTTGTGGATTTCTTCTTGTGATGTGTGTTCAAAATGTATGTCGGTTACTTTCTTTTTTATTGTAGTTGTATGGGTATTGTTGCTCGTTCTTGTAATTTGTATTTCTGCTAGAGTTTTTCCAATATTTGTAAAGTATTCATTTATTTTGTTTGCTATTTCTATCGGTTCTTTAGTTCTTCTTCCATCTTGTTTTACTATTTCTTCAATGTTGTTTTGTTTGTTAAGTTGTTTATTTATTATTTCCCATATTTTTGTAGGGTTTTTTTTATTAGTTAGAAATTTTCTTTTATAGTGTAACATTTTAGTATTCTTTATGATGTTTGTAGTTTTTTTCTTCTGTTTGTAATATTCATTTTTTGTTGTTTCATTATTTGGATATTTAAGGTGATATTTTTGTAGTTTGTTTCTTATTGTTCAACACTTCTTTGTTGATCCATAGGCTTTTTTTCTGTTTGTTTGATTCTTATTTTGGTTTGGTTGTTTTCTATAATTGCTTGCAGTTTTTTTAATAGTTCTTGAAAATGAATTATATTTTTTGTGTACATGTTATTGATATCTTTTGTTATTTTTTTGTAATCTGTGAGTGTGTGCTCAAAGTACTGGTATATTTGTTTGGTTTTTTGTTTTCGTTTTATGTTGGTTATTAATTCACAATGATCTGATATGTTTGAAGGTAATATTTTTAAATCTTTGTTGTTTGTAATAACATGATCTAATATGGAATTTTTTCCATTTGGATCTGGATTCTTTCTTGTGTAGTATTTTATAGATGTTTTATTTATTATTTTATATCCATTTTCTAATAACATGTTCTTGTATTCTTTTGTTGTATTATCATTTTCTGCAATGTTGACGTTTAAATCGCCTATTATTATTTGTGGTTTCTTTCTGTTGATTATATTGTTTTTTAATGTAGTTTTAAGATCTTTAAAGTTTCTTCTAGGTGGTTTGTATATTAGAGTTATTGCAGTATTTTCCTCTTTTAGTTGTATTGTTAATATTTGTATGTCTTTGATTGTTTTACTAGTTATTAATTTATATTCTGTACCTTTTTTAATGTACATTGCAATTCCTGCTCCTTTTGTGTTTTTAGAGTTGTATTCTACATTGTAATTTTCTAAAGTATACAGTTCTTGGTTATATGGTTTAAGCCAAGTTTCCGTTATAGCAATTATTGTAGGATTATTGTGTATGGTAGGTATAAGTTCAATTTTGTGATATTTGTTTTTTACACTTCTTGGGTTGTGCAGATATATAGTATACATTTTAGTTTTGTGTTTATTTATATAGTTTACAATTGGTTTTTTTTTTGTTTTTATTCTAAACTTTCTATATCGGAAAGATTTTTAATTTTAATTTTTATACTTGCTTCTGTTTTTCTTATGTATATGTTTCCATCTCGAGTCCATAGGTATTTATATTTAAGCTCCTTTCTTTGTTCTCTTGCTTTATAAAACAGCATATTTGTTTGTGCATATCATGCGAGCAGTCCGGGGTTTGATCCCTGAAATATGACTAAAATAATAACTTGCTCTTTATCCACCAGCGTGGTTTGGAAGTCACGTATTAAGCTGTTGGTCCCATCAAACCACTTTAAAGAAGTCGTAGACTTACTGTGGCGATGTAAAATAGCCGTAAAAAGCATAATAATAATAATAATAATAATAATTGTTTGTTTATATATATTTCATTGGTTTTTCCTTTTAGTTTGCATTCTATTAGTAGTTTCTAGTATATTTTCTTTTTCTTCTTTGTTTTTGAATTCAACTATTATTGGACTTTTTTCGTTTAAAGTATCTTTTCTATGGGCTGATTTTATCTGCTCCTTCTTTATGTTTGTGTTTAATCCATTTATTATCTTTATTACAACATCTTCCGTTTCTTCATTTTTTTCTTGTTTGTCAACTCCAACTATTATGACATTGTTTTTTAATTTTTCTTTTTTCTTTTTCTGATTTTTCTAATGTTATTTCTAAAATTTTAACTCTTTCTTTTAGTTCTTCATTTGATTTTTGTGCTTTTTTTAATTGTTTTTTTATTTCTTTATTTTCTTTCAAAACTTCATCGAATTTATTGCTCATGTATTCCACCGATTTTTTTAGGTCTTTTAAGGTTTCCATAATATCTTTATTTGTTGTTTCTTCTTTGCTTTTACTTGAATCTTCTTTATTGTTAGTATTTTTAGCATTTCTAGTTTTTGTCATTTTAAGTAATTAAATGAAAGTAAAGAAAACAGAGAAAGTAGTTTTTTTAATTTTATTTGCTTTAGATTGTAATATTTTAAATGAATTTTCTTTTTTAATTGTTCTATTTTATATATTTAACTATTATTATTGTTGTATCTGTTGCCATGTTAAATTAAAATAACTAATAAATAAACAAACAAAATAATTAAGCTCTCAAATTAAATATAAAACAAATATGAACGGGGACACACTCTTCACACTACAGGGCCAATTGTAGTGACTAATTATTGACAAGATGCAGAAGGCCACGGAAAGGAAATGTTAGTGTTATAATATTAATATTAATACAATAAAATGCTTAAAAATATCTGCGCCAGGTAGATTCGAACCGCGACAGAAACCCAAGACTAAATTACTAAGCGGACACTTTAGCACTCGGCTACGTAGGTTATGCGGATTGCGGAATAGTTTACTATAATACTTTGAATTTCACTAATTGTTTATAATAAAACACAATGATCGAAAAACAACTTTTAGGTTATAATAAAATTTGTTGTGTTTAATTAAAATTCTCGCTTAACTTGTTAATTATGTACTTGCCTATTAGTTTAACACGTAACAATAATACTTAATAACACATCACCATTAATTGTATACAATAATTCAGTTAATGTAATTAATCATAACAATAAATTTACACATACGATATACACTATTTGACACGTCACACTTCTTTTTTTTATGTATTATGTTTTATGTATTATGCTTATACCTGCGTTGGCTTTTTTGTGTCTTTTTTTTGTTGTATTTAAGTATAAATATACGAATTATTTGGTATCTACAATTTTTTTTTTGCTAGGTGGAGATTCTTTTTAGAAACTCGCAAAGTGTCAGATTTACCCTCACGAGCGCCTACCTACTAAACTCCCCCCGACTTTGAGTGCTGGAAGTTTGTCGCTTTTCTAACTGGTTGTATGCAACATAGGAATATTTACATAACGCACATATGCGTCAACCATATAGGTGTTGCCTAGAATGAGTGGGATCTGGTTCCACTTCTAGCTCAAGTTTCAGACTGACGGGCCGGGTCTGAAAATATTAGTCGTCTAATAGAGCTTTGGATGCTAGTACTAGCCATTATTACTTGCTTGCTATAAGCAAAGTAACAACTGATCTTTAGCTTATGGAAGAAGGGCGCTAGGCGCTGATTCAGCTGCTTGTGCAAAGTATTTCTCCTTGGTTGCGTTAGGACCGCTATGAGATGGAGCATGAGGAGCAGGTGTCTTACCTGCGGGTATGGTGCATTGCATTGAGATGCCCCGTGGCTATAACGTTAGAAACGGTAACATTGTGGTATTTTGGGACCTTTGCGTTTGACTTCTGTAATCACGCAAAGCCCAAGCAACATAGTTGCAGAGAAAAAAAATTTGATTTTGGCTTTCTGGAGAAGCTGGACATACACTATTAGGATAGTTTTCCCGTCCGTGCCCATGCGTTTACTCAATTTTAGAGTGTACCCCTAACATATTTTAAGGTTTTTTCGAACCCTAATTGTTAAAAGTGTAAAATGATTGGTCGGCCTTGCTTTAGAGACAGGCCGGGTTGAGGACCTATTGGCCTTAGTAGCTGATAGCCTTGATGGTACTGAAAGCACTTGACGTAAGGGGCCGGCTGAAGGGTATTCCTCCTCTTTGAGGCGGGGTTCCATTTGGGTGTTGGCGTTGCTGTCCTGCAACGTCTCCATAGGTGATTTGTCATTGGAGCTGAAAAAGACCTTTTGCTTGGCTGGCCTCTTGAAGAAGGTGGCTAGAGGTATGGCTGCAGCAGGTATAGGTAGTGGTTCCATTTTTTTGACCTCGGTAGGAGCGGTCAGTGCCGGGGGCTTGACAGGTTCTTTGACATGTCTGTTGATCAGCGCTATAATACTCGCATTGGAGACGGCAACGCTGGCCCCAATCTTTTTTGTTATGTCCTTCTGTAAGACATAGTGGGTCTCAGTGTGATCAAGTTTACTCTGTTTGATGTCGTCGGCAAGGACGTCAATCCGTTCGACGTTGTCTTTGATCATCCGGATGATGGTTTACTCCAGACTGGGTAGCCAGCTACCGCTGCATCTTCTGAAATTTGACGTAGAGGTATGCGAGTACCTTGCTGTCGTTCATTTGGTGGATCGTTTTTTGGTGGTGAATACATCCTAAAAAAAAATCTGAATTAATTAATTAACCGGAGTTGATTAATTATTTCAATCAAATTAATTATTTGGATAACTTGACTTGTAATTAAACGCGTCAAGTCATCCAGCATCGCTTTGTAGTTGTTTGCAATTAAAATAACATTTATTGCTGCTGCGTGGCTTGCTTCAATCGCTCGGTGTTGACTCGTCGGCTGCTAGCAGTCAACCTCGTATATTGTGGTATTTACACTGCCGCTTTTGCTTTTAAATACTGCACATCTATTTTGTGTTTTACTACTTCTAAGAAGATTTTTTGATCTTTGCTTTCCAGTATAAAACAATCTAACATGCGCATCTGAACACGTGTTTTCTGCATTTTTGTTTATTTTTTTGCATATTTTTCCTAATCGTGTTTCTTATTCAAACATGTGTTAGGTTGTTCGGAGACGCGTCGTTTGTTTTGTGAGTTTGAGCTACTATTTTCTTCAAGCAGGGAACTAACCAACCTTAAAAATCCATTTTTAATCCAATTTTTAGATTGGATACGCTACCATTAGGCTACTCAGTCCACTTAACTATAACGCAAAAAAAGTTTTTGCATTGTTTATTGTATAATGCATATTTATTGTTTCTTATAACATATCTTAAGTATGATACTTTCTTAATCTATACTATTTCTAAATTTGTACTTTTTTTTGTTATATGCTGTGTCCATAATACGCGCAACATACGTCAAATTGCTTACATTTTAAAAGCCATTAATTTATTGCATGTGTAATTTTAAAGTCTATGCTTCAGTGTCTAATAGTAGTGTTTAGTATATGTAATATATAAAAATCCGGAGTCAGATTTTTATTGGCATCTCTTGGCAGCAGACAATTTATTTCATTTTTATAAATGTAATCTTGATCTATCTATCCTACTGTTAATTTTTGTGTTTCTATCAAAATTTTGTGTTAGCCAAGTTGTAAGGTATTTTATTTTTTTGTACTTGTGATTTTTTTTCTATTACTAAATTTAACTTTATATATTTGTCTTTACTAATTACCATGTTTTTTTTTCGATGTTGAATCTCATTTCTTTGAGTACTTTTATTACTTTGTTCATTATACTTCTTAACCTTACTGGGCTATTAGCTTGGGTGTGTCGTCGGCAAAACCGATGTTTAAAAGTTCATTAATCTTTATTCCATCATATGAGTTACTTAGAGTCTTTTTAAATATTTGCTTGGAATAAATATAAAAGAGTAGACGGGATAGCATACGTCCTTACTTCACACCTTTTCTGTAGTATGTCTTGTTGATTTTACTATTTGTAGTCGTATTGATGCTCTTTAATCTAAATACAGGTTCTTAATAATAATTAGTTTGATTGCATATATGCTAATATTGTTTAGTACAGGATCTATTACGAAAGTAATGCGCTTGATTTTATTGTGACGCGATTATCCATCTCAAGCCGGTAAAACCGGTCGGAAAATGTGATGGAGAATCTGCCTTTCCAACGCAACCGGTTGCCAACTTGCTCCGACTGTCTGAGCGGGAAAGATATGTCTCCGCGTGAAATGTTTTTTTTGACTTTGTAACACAATTTTGTAGCGCAATTTTGCTCTGTCGTGAACTTTTGGATTTGAATTAAAATGAGCCGGATTTTCTCAACTCTATTGTAACCAGAGACGAATTTTAGAAAAAGAAAACCGAAAAGGCACCTAAAATCATCGCTCCGCCCCAAGAAATTGTCCATTTTGTACCTCAAACAAAAACTGTCAACTCAACTTGTTACCTCAAGGTGCTCAAAAGATTAAATCACCTAATTAGGCGCGTGAGGATCGACATCAAAAACACGGTCAAGCTCCACCCTGACAATGCTCCCAGTCAATCGGCCGTTATCGTTACCAACTTTCTAGCCTAAAGCATCACCTCAGTGGTCCCCCAGCTCCCTTACAGTCCCGACTTTTTTTTTGTTTTTTCAACTGAAGAAAGAGCTGAAAAAAAAGCATTGGGGGTCAATGGAAAACATTTAAAAGCATGTTACAGGGTTATTAAAAGACATTTCTGTCGAGGAGTTTCTGGGTGGTTCTGATGCAGGGGAACAGTATTTCGAAGACTTTTTTACGTTTGTACTAGTAAGATCAATAAACCTATTTTTCATAGATAATGCGCATTACTTTCATAATGGACCCTATATGACTATAATTACACTTTTATAGTATCTTTTTTTTAACTCATAAGCACTATTCTGGTTTCAAACTCGTCTCAGAAATTGAACGTTGTGCTCCCCATGTGCAGTTTGCATTTTATGTAGATTTGAAATTATTTATTAACAAAAACATCTTTAGTAGGTGACTTTGACGCTAATTAGTCTAAAATTGTTGCAATATGATGCGTTTAGTTTTTTTGAGACTAATCAAAAAGTTGATAGCCATTGCGCTGAGATAAATCCTTTTATGTATATATAGTTAGTTTATTGTGTATTTGGTAGGGTTTAGCTGGTTTTTTAATTTAGCTCGTTGAATGGCCTTTATAATCTTTGATTTTCTGATTTTTTGTACAGGTTTTTGTAGGTTTTTATCACTAGTTGTTTGGTCTTTAATGTATTTTACTAAATATACGTAAGCAGTTTTTTGTCCAAAATTAACTTTTTGTTTTTTATTGTAGTCTGTTGTTTTTGTATGCCAGCAAACTGCTTAACTTTCTTGTGTATTTATTATTACTGTTTATTTAGAAGATCTTAATCTTGCAAAAATTAAATTCTACCTATTTAGTTTTTATTTTTCTTATTTTTCTTTAACCTTAAAAAAACTTTGCTTTGGCTTTTGTTTAATAAAAAATTGCAGACCATTCTTAAAAATAAATAAATTTACTTGTCTATTACGTAAAGTCTTTTACATTAAATTTTATTTATTGCAGTCAATTCACACAATTTTTTGTGTAATCTTATAGCCGCTTTGTCTAGATTGTAAAACAAACTTTTGTGGCTTTGGGGTGGCAAAGTTTTTGCCATTTTTAGTTGAACATGCGTTTGCATTTGTAGATTATTGTTAAGTTTTTTAGTTAAAGAGTTATTGACTTAAACCGATGGATAAGTTTTAATAGTACTGGGTTGTAATCAGAGATTAGACCATTAATGGTCCCAATTTGAATATAAAAGTTTTTTTTGTTAGACTTTTTTTAACGCTATTTCTCGTTGGGTAATTAGAATTGAAGCTTCCAGCAATTATATAGGGTAAAAATTAGCAAAATCCGCATCAATATCAAAAGTTTTAATAAGATTAGATGGGTTGAGATGAGCAGATGCAATTTTGAGTGTGTCTAGCCTGGTTACAATTAATACAAACCCGTTTATTTAACATGTGAGAATGTCAAGTATCCACTACAAAATAAAATTTATTTTGGCAAATATTAGTTTAGTTTACATCTGATGTTTCTAAATACGTAAATGTATATATAGAATTCTTAATGTACGCAAGGATTTGTGGTTTGATTCTGAGACAAGCAAAACGTTGTAACTCTGATCAAAAAAGATTTTTAAAATTTTTCCTTGTTTATCTGTAATATACTCCAAAAGCATACTCTCAACATGACTTTTGATGTGTTATCTATTATTTTTTAATTCAAAGATTGCAGACATGATAATCTATTAGAACGCTGCGAATTGTTTACAAAGAGGGCCTAATTTTGCGTCTTCATTGTTAAGATTAAGCGAGTAAATAACACGTTGGCATTCAATTTGTAGCACTTTTCGTACTCCAAATGTTAGTACAAAAATGCTTAGATGACCAAATAAAAATATACATATGCTTTATTGGCTACCAAAAAGCATTTGATAAAGTACTACACAAAGAACTAACCTGAAAAATTTGAGGTTGGATGGCAAAGACATCCGCATCATCTAGAACCTTGATTAAAATCAAAAAGCTATACTTAAACTTGAACAAGAGGAAACAAGTGAACTAAATATAAAGCAAAAAGTCCGCCAAGGCTGTACCTTGTCCCCCATGCTCTTTAATGCTTATTTAGAGAAAAAAATTAAAAACGCTTTAGAAGACGTAGATATGGGTATAAAGATTATTGGTTGATGGATAATTTATACGCTTTGCAGATGATTTCTGTATCCTCTCTGAAAATAAACAAAAACTTACAACACATGCTAGACCAAGCTCACAAACAAAGCACCGCATCAGGCCTAACTATGAATATATCAAAACGTAAAATAATGAAAGTAAGCAAAATTGCACAACACCTCAAAACCATAGACATAAAACTAAACAACAGCAAAGTAAAAACATTTGTATACCTAGGAACAATGCTAAATAAAAAGTGACGGGGTTCCAAGAACAAAAAATTATAGCCAAAATAAAACAAGCTAGAATCAAACACTATGAGTAAAATAGTAGCATTTAAGATGTGGTTAGACCGACAAATAGTAAAAACACCATAGACAGAAAAAGTACAAAATGAAACAGTTTTACAGAAAATGACTTAAGAAAAAAACTGCATATCTCGGTAACCAAACAAATTGAAGTAAGACTACTTCCAAAGATAACACTTTTCATACTCCTTGGATGTGACAGTTAAACTTGGTAGAGAAATAATCCGTCATTTTTCCTGCCAATCATATAGTACTTCCTACCGACAGCAAAATTTAGTACCATTGTGCATCAGATATTGTCCGATCAAAAACGTCTGGTTACCTTGACCCTGACGGCCATTTTCTTGGTTTCTCACCAAATTCGCCTTTAAATCACCACATTAGATAAACAGCAACACCGATTTGCAAAATTACAAAATGCAAAAAGTTGTAAGCGCGAGTTACGTGACCGCATTCTGCGATTTAGCATGTTCTTATGTTACAAATTGTAAGAAGCTGCAAACACATGCAGCGATAATCTAATCTTATTGTAAAACATTTTATTGTATGTAGTTTAGTTATATTTTATTATTCACTCTGTAAGGAGCTCAAGAACTCCGACTAATCAAAATAAATACTTTTTAAAAACTAAATTTAGTCGTTAAACAAATTAACTGGCGCAGTCGTACGGATTACAAAAAGGCATTCATTGCTATTAGAAAGCCTTTTGAGTTTTAACTCTTAATTGTAAATTGTAAAAGTAAAAGTGTTAAAAAAAGCCCCAAGAACAAGAATCGTCTACCGGAGCCTTTGCAACAACAAGAGCCAAGCCGCCCAGAAGGAAGCCTTCCAAACATCGAAAAGCCGACTTCTAACAACGGAGTACAGCATACGCAAAATCAACGGAACAAGAATCGTCCTAAGATTACCACCGCTGGATTCCACAACCAATCCATCGAGGATACCTGATCATCGTAATCGCTGTTAACAAAAAAAAAATGAAACTGTAAGAACTTTTATGTTATAAATAATATTTTTTATACTGATATATAATTATCAAATTTGTTTAAAAAAAAAAAAAAAATATTGACATACTTTTACATATTCCATTAATTAATAACTTTTAATTTGCCATTATTAATAAACTTAAATTTATTTTAAACCATTTTTGCATGAATAAATATTTATAGTTAAATAAGCTTATTATATAGTAACCATATATATTTCAAAAATTGTTATTTTAAGTAGATGAACGTATATATATTATTATTTTAAATTTAATTATATTTTATAAAAACTGGATTTAATTCGAGAAGTACAGTCAGAAAACAGCTCTCTATCAGAGTCTGACACTGAATTAGACATCGCGATCGATTCAGATTATACAAATAATACAGATCAATTAATATCCGAATTAAACAACTTATCAAATCTTTTTGAAAATTTTAACTTTGCAATTGGCACAACCACAACAAGTTCAATTATATTCCCCAGGATTTCATACATCTCTTTTAAATGAGATACCAAAATTTGACGGAAATCCATCAGAATTGTCTGAGTATGTACGAGCTGTTGAAGATATATTCACACAATTCTGGCAAATTAATGATCCTGGTGCATATATTAACAGATTATTACTTTCTGCAGCACGCAATCGCTTAAAAGGCGCTGCTCTGGAGGTTATTACTGGCCAAATAATAGATTCATGGGATAACCTAAAACTATTACTTATAAAAAATTTTGGTGATCAAAGATCCGAATTAAATTTAAAAATCGATTTATCTAGACTTAAGCAAAATATAAAAGAAAGCCCAATTGAATATTTTAATAGGTGTAGATCCTTACTGGCCATCCTAAATTCAAAAATTGCTCTTACCAATGAAGACAATGCTATAAAAATTTATAAAATAGAGGAAGCTAAAAAGTTGACATTGATTGCATTTACTAGCGGATTAGCAGAACCATTGGGTTCATTTATCAGAAGTCGAGGTCCAGAATCATTAGAAACTGCATTAACCTATGTCAAAAATGAGCTTGATATTAGATATTATCAAAACTTAAATAATAGACCTGTACAACAGTTCAAACCCAATTTAAATCAAACTCAACCCAAATTATAACCAACCTTTCAAAACCCACAACCGCAAAACTATTTTCCGCAACAACATTTTGTTCATCAAAATCAACCTCGATTCAATACCAATCAATTTCCTAACTACCGATCGAACTCACAACCGACTCAATTTCCTCGTCATCAAAAATCATTTGTAAAATCAGGACAGAATGCATTTGCACTTAAACCAAACTACCAACCTACTTATCGACCTGAACCAATGCAGGCAAGTACCATAAATAAACTACCTGGTACACAATTTCATAGATCAAGACCATTTAGTTCAAATTTCAATTCTAACATTAGATCAAGTTGTCAACCAAATCAACCAAATTTGAATTTGCAAGAATTATCCAATGTAAGTAATTACGGAGTCCCCGAAGAAGACCACTATGATTCTAACGTTGCCCAATCGACAGAAATGCCGTGCAACACATATGAATACGACAATGATCAAGAAGAATCTTTGGAATAACTTACTGATTATTCTGATCAGCAAACTGATTCAGAAGATGCTGTAAATTTTCACTAACAGCCTCGGTCGAATCATTTTCAATAAACCCAAAATCTAACCTACCATATATATTGATACCAGAAACAAACGAAAAACTATTAATTGATACCGGAAGTTCCCGTACCATACTTTCACCTGAATTCGTAAACACGTTTTTCCAGAATCAATATTCGAACCTTTTGAAATTTCTACATCACATGGTACAACTTATCACAATCATGTTGCCGAAGTTCCAATTTCAAATTTATTTTCTGAGGAAGGAACACATCTTTGTTACCTATTTAATTTTTATACAGAATACGTTGGACTAATAGGAACAGATTTATTTGCTATATTGCCTGCAAACATCGATTATCGATGGATGCATATTCAAACAAACAAAACTACTATACCATTTTATTATAATGATTCAAAACTAAAACAGGAAGAACAAAAACGTAATCAATGTAATTTCTTAAAAACCAAAACTTCAGAAAACGCAATAAAAACTGTAATTATACCACCTAGAGTAAAAACGTTTGTAACTCTACCAGCAGTTGGAAAAAATGGTAATAAACTTGCTCCTAAATTAAACTTAACAAAAGATGTATTAATGCCTTCAGCTATAGTATCATTATACAATAATTGGTTTAGAACCACTTTAATCAATACTTCAGAAAAAACTCAAACATTGAGTATTTATCAACCATTAGTTTTAGAAGATTATACTCCTTCAAAAGATGCTATTCAAATTAATAATATTAATTGTTCAAACCCTAACAAAAAACAAACGCTTTTAGAAAATTTAAACAAAAATCTAAGATTGGACCATCTTAATTCCGAAGAACAAGTAATGTTAAAAAATTTATGTGTACAATACAAAGACATATTTTACACTCCAGAAATTCCTTTATCTTCTACTACATTAACAAAACACCACATTCGGACAAATACGGAAACACCTATATTTACTAAAACCTACAGGTACCCCCATGTCCATAGACAAGAGGTAAAACAACAAATTCTAAAAATGTTGCAAGACAACATTATAGAACCTAGCGAATCACCTTATAACTTTCCAATTTGGGTGGTTCCCAAAAAAAACAAGACGCTTCAGGGAAACAAAAATGGCGAATTGTCATAGACTATAGGAAGCTTAATGAGCAAACTATAGATGACAAATTTCCGTTACCTCGGATAGAAACCGTGTTAGACCAGTTGGGCAAAGCTAATTATTTTAGCACTTTAGATCTCGCTTCTGGTTTTCACCAGATCGAAATTGAAAAGTTAGACAGAGAAAAAACAGCTTTCTCTACTGAAGAAGGTCACTTTCAATTTAAAAGAATGCCCTTTGGCCTAAAAAACGCCCCGGCATCTTTTCAAAAAGCTATTAATGTAGCCTTAAAAGGTTTAATGCCTACCCAATGTCTAGTATACGTAGACGATATTATTATCTACTCCAGTTCACTACAAGAACATATTAATCGCTTGAGAAATGTATTTCAAAAATGTAGGGAAAGTAACATAAAGATTCAATTAGACAAATCTGAGTTTCTTCAAAAATTTGTTAAATATCTAGGTCATATTATAACAACTGACGGAGTAAAACCGAACCCTTCAAAAATAAAAGCCATCAAAAATTTCCCTTTGCCAAACACAAGAACTGAAATAAAATCATTTTTAGGACTTTTTGGCTATTACAGAAAATTTGTTAAAGACTTTGCAAAAATTACAAAATTCCTTACCTATTGTCTCAAAAAAGATAACAAAATTATTCATTCACAAGATTTTATAGATTCTTTTGAATACTGCAAAAATCTCTTAATTAACAAGCCCATATTACAATACCCTGATTTTAAACAGCCGTTTGAATTAACTACGGACGCTTCAAAATTTTCACTTGGTGCTGTTTTGGCACAAAACGGCAAACCTATTTGTTATGCTTCGCGTACTCTCAACGATACCGAACAAAAATACAGTACTATTGAACGTAAACTATTGGCCATTGTTTGGGCAACCAAACAATTTCGTCCATATTTATATGGAGAAAAATTTACTTTATTCACTGACCATAGTCCTCTAGTTTGGCTTCGTAATCTAAAAGAACCAAATTCTAAACTTACCAGATGGGCCCTTAAATTAGAAGAATACAACTTCGATATAAAATATTTACCCGGAAAAACAAACAAAGTGGCTGATGCCCTTTCTCGTATTCAAATTTACCCATTATTTGTTCAGGATAACGCCATCGATGATATCGACAAAATAATGCTTGATTTAGATAGAGTAGAAACACCAGAACCCCTAGCATCCAATTTAAGCATGATACCTAATAGATCAGAAACACCAAATATCAATGACTTGTTTGACACACCAGTATTCAAACCCCCATCAGAACGCTCGTCCCCGTTTAACAGCGACGACAGTTCATTAGCAGATACAGTTCACACCCAACAAAGTTCAATTCCTGTTATAGATATAAGCGAAAAGCCATTACAACATTTTAATAAACAAATTGAGTTTATTGAAGTTCAGTTACAAAAAAAAATCAAAATTTCCAAGTTTGATGGCTATACACACTATTCAGTTTTTATTAATCCTAAAGAAAAAAAGAATAAATTTAATGAACTATTGATAGAACACTGTGAACCACAAACAAACTATTATTGTTATTTTCCAAACGATTCATTTTACCAAGAATTTTCTCTTTATATAATTTCAATTACAAACGAAAACACTCCAAAATTCGGTGTACGAAACAAGTTACTTATATAACTGATCCCGAAGAACGTCAAAGCCAAATTACCAATTGCCATCTCGGAAAAACTAACCATAGAGGTATATCCGAAACTATTGAACACCTTCAACGCAAATATTTTTGGAAAGAATGTCTACCGACATTAAGAAATTTATTGATAATTGTCAAAATTGTAAAACCCAAAAATATAATCGGAATCCTTTAAAACAGCCTCTACTCATGACTCCAACTTTTAATCGACCATTCCATTCAATTCACGTAGATATATTCCAAGTCAATAAAAGTAAATATTTAACCCTGATTGACGCTTTTTCAAAATTTGCTCAAGCATATCAATTGCATTCTAGCAACCTAATTGAAATAACCGATAAGCTATTAAGTTTCTTTACAAGTTATACTACTCCTAGTGTAATAGTTGCAGATAATGAATTTAAAAAACAACCTTTCATAAATTTCTTGCAACTACACAAAATTCAATTACACACGACGACACCTTACCACCATCAGTCAAATTCGCCAGTAGAACGTTTACATTCTACTCTCTTAGAACACTATAGACTTTTAAATGAAACACCAGAAGATAAAAAAATGTCTTACTGTGTACTGGCCTATAATCATTCCATTCAAACAAATGCTCACAAAAGAAATTCGAAATAAAAAAATTAACACACCACGTAAAATTAAAGTGTTTAAGATTGGAGACCGTGTATATTTAAAGACCGATAAACGCAATAAAAAGGAACCCAAATTTGTAGGTCCATACACTATTAGCAAAGTTTATGAGCATGATACTTATGATGTTAGAAATGAAAAAAAAAATATAACCTTGAAGAGACATGTTAACGAATTAATGCCTTTTACAGGTTATTGCCAAACATTCTCTTCCTCTTCACCTGGTGGTCCATCAAATGTGACGTAGTGATAAAGACACTAAATGAAAACCCCGGACTTTACACTCTTCAAAGAGGCAAAGCTCTCTTGAAAAAATCCGAATGGACGTTAATTAAAATTCTTGATTACATCCCCATACTAGATAACTATCAAGTTCTAAAAAATAATGTTCGAAAATCAATATCACTTTTGGAAAACAAAAACTACCCATTGGTACATAGAACATACAAAAATTTAACAGACATTCTGATCAATCACGACAATGAAATACTGATCCTTAAACAATATATAAATAAAGCCGATCAACTTTTATACCAGTTATTTCCCGAAATGCAAACAACTAGACATAAGCGAGGCTTAATGGATGGATTGGGAAATGTTATAAAGTTTGTTACAGGTAATCTAAATGCAGAAGATGGACAAAGATATGAACGTATGATCTCTAAATGAACTCATGATTCTGA
Source organism: Tachinus rufipes (assembly GCA_963932245.1). Taxonomy (NCBI): domain Eukaryota; kingdom Metazoa; phylum Arthropoda; class Insecta; order Coleoptera; family Staphylinidae; genus Tachinus; species Tachinus rufipes. The sequence continues at coordinate 63,453,995 of OZ010749.1, forward strand.
CAACCAAAAAACTGCTTTATTAACACAAGCACATATTTTAAATAATACTTTATCCACTATATACGACCTTTAAAAAAAACCAAGAACTATTAAATATTAATATAAACAAAATTTTATTGGATCACGCAGAAATTGAGCAAATATTATCTGAAAGTTCTACTTATTCAGTAATAAACCAATCAATTCAAACATTGCAATTATTTATAAACATCTGGATCGAATTAGAAAATGCCCTCACTTTTGCCCAGAGACACCAATTACACCTTTCACTTATTGACAATAACGATCTTATCCAATCTTTTAATTATATAACAAAATCCTTAAAACAACTTCAAAATTCTAATAAAAAATGGTTAACCCTTCCTTACCCTGCAGAACATAAAAATATCCATTTATATGAATCAATCATTACAACAAAAATATACCAACAAGGTAAAGTTTTTACATTCATCTTCAAAATTCCCTTAATTGAATCCTCTTCTGATTTACAACTAATTGAATTAATTCCTTTTCCTGCATATACCACAAATAATGTGTTTCAATTGATTATACCCTCATACAAAAATTTGTTATTCAACACGGAATTCAGTGTCCCTATTGAGATCAATCGGTGTCAACAAACTTCCGTCGAACAGTATTTTTGTTCCCAAAAAAATCACTTTTCTATTCCAAATTCAAAATTGTGTGAGACACAGTTGTTATCGTTTCATGACAATCAAACATGTCAACCATATATATTTAATTTAACCACTAATAAAATTTTTCAAATTAACGTAGCTACTTGGCTAATTAGCACGCTTACAAAAAGCATTTTGGAAATTCAGTGTAACCAAAATAGGAGAAAAGAAGAAACAGTAGGATCATATGTTATACATTTAAGTCCCGATTGTTCGGCCCTATTCAACCACAATGAATTAGTATTTAATATGAAAACTTCTTCTACCAAAGAAGTAATTTTAAAACTACCTAATATTGGTAAGTTACAAGAGTCAAACGATAAATCGATTAACGTCCCAAAATTAGATCTGTCACCGATCAATACCATAGATTTAGTAAAATATCAATTAAAACTAAATAATCATGAATCATTTTTAGATATAAACTCGGTTGTAACACCGTTAAATATTAGTTCACTTATCTTTAGTGTTATTTTAATTTTTATTGTAGTATGTTCCATAATTATTATATATTGTAAACGTAATTCCTTCAAACAAAAATTAATAAAAACATTTGAAGATAATAAAATTGTAAATCCATCATTATTGCAATGTAAAACTTAAACATTAGCATATTTAAGATTCTTGGGATGGAGGAGTTACGTGACCGCATTCTGCGATTCAGCATGTTCTTATGTTACAAACACATGCAGCGATAATCTAATCTTATTGTAAAACATTTTATAGTATGTATTTTAGTTCTATTTTATTATTCACTCTGTAAGCAGCTCAAGAACTCCGACTTTAATCAAAATAAATACTTTTTAAAAACTAAAGTTAGTCGTTAAACAAATTAACTCGCGGAAGTTGATTAAGATTTTGGAAGATAGTGTAATAGAAACGTCCAGAAACCCGTAAAGTTTTCCCGTAGTAGTTGGAAGGAAAAAATACAAAAAATAATAATTTTAAATCTATGTTTGAAATGTCAACGCAGTTATCATCATAGACGCGTATCTTCTTTCGTTTATCAACAGCACCTCAAGAATGGTTATTAGCAGTTTACCGCCTTTACAATTTTTAGCCAAAGATTGATCATACCGTTAGAACTGCATTCTGTCTCCGTTATCTTCGTTTTTTGGATATTTTTGAAGGTTTGGAGCTTTAAGCCTTTGCGTATTAAAGAAAACAAAGAATTGAAATCTTGATAACCTAAAAAAAAATTTAGGGCGTCTAAAAACAGCCGGTCTTAGGTTGAATTTAAGTAAATGCAATTTGCTAAATCTGAACTGAACTATTGCAAACAAATACGGCGTCACCGAACCTGATAAAAAAATTTCTAAAATTTAAAACATCCAAAAATATTAAAAAACTGCGACTTTTTAAGGATAACGGTGTTAGCTAGAAACAAAAAAAAACATTTCCTTAACCTAAAACAGTTGCTAACCAAATTTTTGTAGACTCAAACTTTGACCATTCCTTCTTTCTGCAAACGGATGCAGACAACTACGGCATCGGAGCTGCTTTCACCCAGCGTTAAAGACTATAATCAACTATAACAAGATCAAACAAAATAATTTAGTGACCGAGAAAAGTTGCTTGGCTATTGTCTGGGTAATTCAAAAAATAAGGGCCCATTTGGAAAAATACAAGTTCATGATATTATCCAATTACAAATACTTACGGGGCTCTACTTACTTAAAAACCCAACTTATTTTACATCAGCTAATTTTGTCATAAAATACAGTAAAAAGATTCTCAACCAAGTAGTAGTAAAATGATAGGATCTAAAATATGCACAAAGGGTAATACCTACCTTTTAGTAATGCAAATAGCTTTACTAATACGCCCCTGATGCTCCAAATGTCCATCCGCAACCACCCGATCAAAAAGCTCTAAAAGATTAGGGAACTTGTCCGCATTCACCTGGCCGCTGCAAGAAATTAGCAGAAACACTACTACAACATTTGCCAAGGAGAATAGGTGCTTAAAGAAAAAGATTGATTTATGTGGAAGACGTACCATCTTTCATCTGATGTCCAAGGCTTTTCAGCCAAATTAGCCTCTAAGTTTAATGATCCCAACGTTATAACAAAAGTTTTGTCCGCTGTCTGCCTCTTACTGAAAGAACTTGATGGCCAAAAGATGTGGCAGGTCCACATAAAAGATGTAAAGCTCTCTCCTAGTTAACGACCAAACAAAAAAGTTTAAAAAAGAAATTGCGTGTGCGCAGATAAAATAAATATTTAGGGTAATTTTAATAAAAGTTTTATACTGAGTACGTAACTATCAATATTCAAAAGTTAAATTGATTAAAGATCCTGAAACATTTTATTTGCAAATCGTTATTTTGAATATTTCCTACACATTTTGTGTGTTAAGTTGTTTTCTAGGTTTAAATGTTTTTCTATTAGTATCTGTTTCTAAAACATTTGTCTTTAACCTGAGAGGGTTTTTAACAAACATTTTGTTAGTAGTTTTTGGAACCTCCCAATTAACATTTTGTTTTTTAATTTTTTTTTTGTTTTTTTTGCTACAATGATTTATTTATGGTTTCATAAAGTTTACTGATAGAAATGTAATTGTATAATTGTTAGAAGTTCTACCCTAGAAGTAAATACATAGTGTGTTTTAATTTTCTACTAGTTTTTATTTTTTATGAGAGCAAAGAAGCCTCAAGCACGTATTGCTGAGATAAGAAGTTGCATACATGCATAAGTTGCTATAATACTATACTCGGCGTGAGAATCTCTTGTCAGCAGAGGTTGATATGGTAATAAAACAATGCATTTTGATCATATGATGTAAAATGTTAGTGTATACGTTATAAGGTTATAAAAAGTTATAAAATACATGTGTACATTTATCTTAATGTGCGTGATTTTTTGATCTCATTGTAATATAAAAAAATTAATTAAATATTTTTCTGACCTATTTTGTTGTTGCAATACCTATACATTATACAAATTTGTTATTGCGGATGGGTACTCTCGCGTCGTCTCCTCGCAAAACAGCTGAATATTTTTTAACATATTTTATAAAAGCTTTAATTAACGTACTACTTCAACAATTTTTAACATCAATTTTATTTCCTTAAGTGCATAGTAAGTTTTTATGAAAATATTGTTAACGATACGTATTACAATTACCGGTGTAACATTACGTTGGTTTTGCAAGTGCCACTGCTTGAATGAGTAGCTTTGAGAAATTCTTTATAATAATGATCATTTTAAAATAATTAGTTTCTTCTTTTCAACTTATGAAAAACCAACAACAGAAATAAGATAATAAAAGATCATTTGATGCAAAGAATTGCCACAACCGTGTCTTTATCTTTCAAGTATGCGGAAAACTTACGCTTACTAGAGCATGCAATGATTGTTTTAACGATCAATACGATTCAAGGATTTTATTTCATTTTGTAGCAATACATGCAATCTACTGTTATATTTTATTATCAAAAGAATTGCAAAATACAATAGACATAAGGTAGAAAGAAAATCTTCAATTATTTGAAATTTCTTTTCAATCTGCAGTCGCATAAGTGTGCCATCCAATTTTCAGAATGCAGTAAAACCGTGCATTTAAGAGTAAATACGAGTATAAATTTTGTTTAACAATGCGGTAATGCCAAGCTATTTGCTTGAGTTTAAGAAGAAAAAAACCGTTTTGGGAGCTCTTTGTTCCGATTAGTAAATAATTCTTACGTATATATTCCATATATGAGTTTACCTTGAAACTTGTTGAACGTAGAAAAAAAACAATGCGAATAAATGATAAAAGCGAACCAGGGGACTCGCTCCAGATATGTTCTTTTATATCCGTCACTTTATTATTATATTGGAAATATGTTTGAGCAATTCAATTTTAAATAAAAAGGACGTAAAGTGGGCCAATTGAACTTCGGCTGTATTATTGAACAAATCATACGGTATTGTTTTTTACACAACAGAAATTCCCACACAAAGAACGTGAATTATTGATTTTTAAGTCATTCCTGCAACGAATATTCAAACAAATATCAAGGGAATAGTTTCATAGATATTGCCAAGTATATGTAGAACCTTGCTCTTGTTATTGTTTCTTTTTTTTAGAAGTTTAAAGGATAAGTTGTGAACTGTCTGTGTAAGTTAATACTAGAAAAAATGAACTACATTTTATATTTTAGAAATTCCAGACATGATTCTGTTCTCGAAAATATTTCATTTCTATTCTAGTAAAATAACACTTAATAAATCTATATCATATTTTTGTAAAATTGTTATTACATGCATGTTTGTATTGTGTATCAAATATTATGTAGATATGAAATGATATTTACTAACTGATCTGATCTGAAAATAACTGCAATTAAAATACATAGAAATAAACAATAACAGCATATTACTACAACCCGTTGGACAAAATGTTTATTTACGTGTGAGTTTGTTAAAATAATATTATTTGATCACATCCAAACCATGCTAGTAAATGCACTTGAATAAAATTGCGGTAGAAGTAGAAAATTTTCACTTAATGACTTTAAAATGTAAATATTTTTTGCTTGAATTATTGAACTATGCTATTTTTTATGTAACATTGAGTATGGGTGAATTGATATAATAATAATAGTTTAATTTCTTGTCATTTGACCTTGAAAAGTATTTACATGTTACTATTTATACGTAAGTTAATTGAATTTCTTATTTAATAAAACTTATCCTATCATAATTTGTAATAATCTACCAATTACACATAATATCTTATACAACTTAACCTCTACAATCTTTGTCAATTTTTTTTCTTTTTTTAAAGACGCTTTTTATCCAAACTATTCCTCTTCTATCTTCTTTAAACACAATACATTATTTTAACATATTTTTTATTGTATCATTGGCTTCTCCATACATTATTTTGCTTTCCTCATTTATCTAAAAACTGCAAACTTTTTTTTTTATTTCCACATCTAAATTAAATCTTGTTAGTATCTTTTTTTTTTGTTTTTGTGTATTTTAAATCATTAAGGTATTTTGGATTTTTTTTTTAATAATAATTCCATACTTCTTATTGTACTTTAATTTATTCACTCTTGTTCTTCTTTCTTCAACTATTCCCTACACCTGTCCTACCACTTTGTTTGTTTTTTTTCTTAAATTTTGTATGTGCTTATTCTTGCTGTTATTTGCAATAAATATTACTTTTTCGATAATTTGTCCCTTCCATTTCCAAACTTCTTTCTTATGTCTTTCTCCCCCTTTTCTAAACATGTTTTGAAGTATTTTTTTAACCATCTATTAGAGGTAATTTTTGTTATTATTGCTTATAATCATTAATGTACTGTATATGATGTTATTTACATACCTGTATTATCTGAGATCCAGAAGGTTATTCACACATAGATTAAGTGGGTCTTTGAGGTGTAAAAAAGTACATTGATAAGAAGTCATTGAGGTATTTTAAACTGTCTGAGGATATTCACACATAGGCTGAGAAGAGTCTTGTAGATTTGTAAAACAAAATACATTGACATTAAGGTCATTGAGGTACTTGACAGTTGTAACATACCAGGTTTGATGCCAGAGTTAGGGTTGTACTAGGCTGTAAAAGATGGTTATTCATACACTGGCACAAAGCTTTGGGTCTTATACGTAACAGTCGTTGGAGGTATGCTTGTGCACTGCAGTTGACAATAACTGCAATAGATTGTCAAGCTTACACAGGCCAGTTAGGTCATGAGGTTGTATGCATGGAATATTACATTAGTAAAGAGCAGTTATAAACACACTGGTATTAGAGTATACCTTAAGGATGTGTTAATTAAGTAAAGCAGCGCGGGAACTATTAAGATGTTACGATGACGCGCCGAGGATAAGATGGACCTAGCCGGCACGAATAGAATGGAGTGGGGCATAGTAGCTTCGAGCAAAAATAGAGCGCGGAACGTACAATGAAGCCTTAGTAACTTTTGCGCAGTGAAGCGATTCGGTCGAATGATTTGACGACAAAAGCCGCTCCTTCATTATAATTACTGAGTAGTATTAAACTAATTAGTATACGTCGTTACAGCACGGAGTGGTGGTTGGGAGGATTAGCATGCGTCACGTCTGTTATATAAAAAAATAATGTACTTTTACTCTACTTACTACGACTCCATCTGCTTGTGTAAGACTTAGCTTTTCTTTTAAGCTTGCAATATATGCAGCAGACAAACTAGAACTGAGTCATCCCTGTCTCCATTCCCTGTTTTCCTGTTGTCTAAAAATGTTCACTTATTCTATTGTTTACTCATACTCTGCTCACCATTTCTGGATAAACATCTTTCAGTGTTCTTACCAGATATTTTTTTCTTAGATATGTCCACAATTTTTCCCTATAAACACTAGAACAACGCATGTATTTTTTTTGTATAACTTAGTATATATACGTTGTCTAAAGTACCTCTCCCTTTTCTAAACCTTGTCTGCTTATCCGGCAATATTTCTATCATCTTCAATTTTTTATTCAGCCATTTCTCCAGCGTCATGGCGCATATCTAGTATATTAACTAATGTTATTCCTTGATAATTTTCAACTAACTTTTTTTTTCCTTATTTGTATACTGAACATACAAAACCCACTTTTTATTTGCTAAAAAATCCTTTTCCCTTCCATACTCCACTTATTACCTCCCTCAATCTTTTCACAGTTTTTCTACTTTTGAAGCTGGAGGTAATTATTTTTTTATTTTCTTAGTGTATTTTGTTTCAGTGTTATGATTAACTAAGATTGCAATATCTATTAAAAATGATTTATTTGTTCTGGTCGGTTATAGTTTATTGTTTTGTTGTAAATATTGTCTTCTCCCAGTATAACTTGCAAATATTATTTTCAAGAATAGATTGAATATATAGATTTTTGTAATTTTGTTATTTTTTACTAATTATTTTATATTTATGAATAATATTTACTACTTGAAACATATCAAAACTGACGCAAAAATCCATTTATAACATAAAATTTGCTCAATATTATAAAGTAATATAAATAAAAACTATAAAGAAACCTCTTTTCTAACAAGAAATTTGCACAAAATTTATCAAATTAACAAAAAAATATTACTTAAAACAGCTAAAGTTACTCGTGAAAATCAAGCAAAAAAATAATTTACAACATAAAATTTTGCTTGTAAATCACATTTATCATAAAACTAGTGCAGAAAACCCATTTATATGTAATTTGCAAACAAAATTGCAAAGAACTTATTTATAACATAATGATCACGCAGAATAATTCATTTTGGCATCAAATTTGCTTGGAAATCACTCTTATTTTACAAAGTTTATCCAAATCAACGCAAAAACACCATTTATAGTATAGAACGTACTTAAAACATTTTAAGTTTGCACAAAAATGACCCTTACAACATAATTATCGCGCAGAAATGTCAATTCTAGCATAAAATTTGCTTAAAATCACATGAACACTTAACCACACTTAAAATTGATCAAAACTAGTGTAAAAACTCTATTAAGAGCATGTAATTTGCAAAAAAAACCTGTAAATTGCAAAGAAAGTTATTTAAAAATAAAAATCATACAGAATATTCAAATCTAATTTATCTAACAAACAACCAAAAAAAATTATATGCCACAGCTATCTATCCATTACGCGTATAAAACATTTCATTACATCACATTACTTTGTCCACTATCCAGCGGTCCAGATGACCGCTGTGGCAATGATGGACTTTTTAGTAGCGGTTCTTAGAGACTGCTATGTTGGTTAACGTGTTAATTAACATTCCAGTTTAGATAAAGTTTAGCAAGTATGAAAAACCATTAATAATACCTTGAAACCATATTCAGTCACTTTCATACACATACTCTTTTTTTAAATAAAAACTATTACACTAACATTACACATTTTTAAATAAAAAATTATATTCAAATTTTCGTATTATTTTATCATTTAAAACAATCTATACAACTTGGCATAAAGTTATAACTAGAGAGCGGATTAAAAAGAATTAAAAATACGAAAAAAAAAACGCTTAAAAAGGCATGAAAATGTTACTAAAAAAGCATTAAAAAAACATCAAACATTTAAAAAAGCATTGAAAAAGCATGAAAAAATTGAAAAATAAAAATAAAACTAAATAAATCTAAAATTATAAAATATTTTAATAAAGGTTTTATATCATTTATAATTACAACAGTTTGAGTAATAATATTTTTTACACACATTTTAAATAATATAAAAAAACTTTTAAATAACTAAAAAAAACTATCAACAAAAACAGTTAATAATTAAATGTTGGTCAAAGTGTTAAACTGTAAAATTCTGCTTTTGATCACTTAAATTGTTTTTGAAAGGGGAAAAACTTCTTTCGACATGCACACTTTTTACTGGTGCATGTGTAAATTTTGCTTTAGAAGCTGGATTCATATCGAAATCTGGAACATTCTCTCCACTCAAAATACAATTTATTTTAATTAATGTAGATAAACCTCAATTTTTCAAAATAACATCTTCGGATTTTGATTTCACTGTGTGCCCAATATAGCCTAGTACTTTTAAAATTGCATCTTTGAAATTTAACTATACTTAGACTTTCATTTAACGTATTTTCCTGTTTTTTCTAGCGATTTTATGGCATGACTCACAAAATAATTACGGTATCTTTTAAGAAAGCTAAATTATTTTGAAGTTATTTATTTTTTAGAACTGCTTGGCAGGTTTTTACTGACTTACTTGCAGGATCCGAAAACTGTATTACAATGACCTACCGATTATTTTGGGAATTATAAAATACAGTTATTTGATTTGCTTGAAGAAGTGGCACTAAAATACGCTATGAGCTCAGTCGAGATTTACAGAATTATATTAAACTTGTCTAAATAATATTATAAAAAATATGCAAGATCTTGATACGTAAATTTTCATTTAATATAACTGTGATACAAATAAAGAGAAGTCAAGAATAAATGCTATAAACGTAAGTAATGCATGTATTGATTGTTACCTATTTAATGAGTAAAAAAGATTACAAATTATTATTTAAACGAACGAACCAAAACGAGCAGAAACGAGCTTATATGTATTAATAATCATTAAATTAATTTATACATAATTTACTCGAATAGATTAACTACGATAATTCATGGGTTAATGTAATGATTTCAGACATCTTAAATACACACAAAGAACCATACGCTGGGCCAATGTACACTATCCTTAAGTAATAACCCTATTTAGGCAATTCTTTTCATATTAATTAATTTATACATAACACTTGAATGAATTAACTATGATAATTCATGGGTTAATATAATGATTTCAGACATCTTAAATGGGCCAAATGCTGCGACAATGTATACTAACCTTGAGTAAAAACCTTCCTAATTTTGGCGATTCTTTTCATATTAAAATATTTTATAAAACCTTCAATTTCAGATCTGATTGAGCTGAAATCACTACACATAGTCTATATTACTTTGTACACTATTAAAATACTACACAATACAATTAACCGTATGAAATTAATTATAATATAGAAAGCAAACGCGGTACAAGTGCTATGACAAAATCGCATTACTTGCATATTGATGCAAATAGAGTACGAAATACAAATTATAAAGAACATCAACATTTATTACCAAACCGAAAACTGTAAATCAATTATATTTTTATATTGAAATATATAATAAATTATCTAAAACTTGTTAAATTAAAAATTAATATTATGTAATTACTTTTAAATTTGTATTATATAAATATGAAAAACCTAATAATAATAATTATTATTATTTTTATTTATGTTAAATACAAAAAATACATTTGTTTACACAAATCATACACAAACAAAACATAAATAGATTTACATATAATAACTAAAAATTTATATAATTAAAAAAGTATGTCACAGTTTAAAAACACGGACGGTTTGAAAACGGATCGGGGGGTGGAAAGTGCCTTTGTTTTAGACGGTACGGCCCATTCATGGTCTCTACCTAAAGAGGCCTCCGTATAGACCGCAGAATTATATGCATTACATAAAGCCCTGCTAAACTGTGAGACGTCATCTCACAGTTCGTTCCTTCTTTGTTCCGACTTGCTGAGTGCCATCCTGAGTATACAGTCTATGTACTCGGTCGATCCGCTGGTCCAGCTTGTACAAACTTCGATATTTTGCTTGGCCGGGTTTGGACAGAGAGCTATCTTTGTCTGGACACCGGGTCATGTGGGTATCGAGGGCAACGAACTGGCCGATAAAGCCGCCCGTCAGGCGGCCGACGCGGATCCTACGGACAACATTCCCGTAAGACCCGATGATCTCAAAGGTTACGCCATATCGAAGGTCATCGAGGATTGGCAAAGAGTATGGAACGGCTTCGAGAGCAAATTAAAGGAATTCAAGCTCTCCGTGACGGCATGGAAGTCGCCAGTAGATCTCAACAGGAGAGAGGAGGTCGCCCTATGTCGCTTGCGCATAGGTCATACCAACTTGACCTCTTCGTATCTCCTGACCGGCGACGAACAACCAGAATGCCAAACATGTCACGATCCTCTGACGGTGAAGCACATTTTGGAGGAATGCCGAGCCTACCTTCCCCACCGTAATCGGCTCGAGCTCTCTAACAACGTGGCGTCTATTTTATCAAATAGAGAGGAGTTCATGGGAAGGTGCGTCCAGTTCTTGAAAGACGCAGGACTCCTCAAACAGGTGTAAACAAGTTTTTGTGTTGTCTTATAATGATTTTGGTGTTAACTTATTTATTTATTTTTATTGATCAGTTTGTGTTGTTGAGTTGTTTAAAGCATCGTAGTCTTTTACAACTTTGGTGCAATCTGTGATATTAGGTTTAGTTAGTTTTTAGGGTCTGGCATCGAAGCATTTTACAGCTTCGATGTCATCTGTGATATTAAGTTAGGTTGTGATATTAGGTTAAGTTGTGATGTTAGGTTTAGTTACTTTAGTTTTTAGGGTCTGGCATCGAAGCATTTTACAGCTTCGGTGTCATCTGTGATATTAGGTTAGGTTAAATAGTAAGTTTTGTGATATTAGTTTTTAAATTTAGTTTTTTAATTTAAGCAACTGTGATATTAGATTTAGTTTTTATTTATTTATTTAACCATTTTAATGTGTTGTTTTGTCTCCTCAGGTCTATAACCTGAGGTTATTATTATAAAAATAAATAGCTAATGACCTTAGTAGTCGACGCTAAAACACAACAAAAAAAAAAAATAACTAAAAATTTATATAATTAAAAAAGTATGTCACAGTTTAAAAACTCATCAAAAGAGAAAAAGGTGTTACTTATTAATATATGTTTAATTGTAGATTTAAATTGAAATTTAACTCTTGGGTTTCAATTGCCAGTTTTTTATAAAATTTTGGCCCATAATAATTACCTGCCCATCTGCATTTATTTATACGACCATAATTTAAATCTATATTATTTTTTGCACGCGTGTTGTATTTGTGGTTTATTGTGCGTTCTTCATAAAGTGTAAGATTACTTTTTACTAACAACAAACATTGAAAAATATATTGTGACGGTAGTGTCAAAATTTTTAGAATTTTAAAACTGTTTTTTGCATTTGCCTTATAAGGTAAGCCTAACATATATCTAATTGTTTTCCGTTGTAACCCAAATAATTTTGCTGTATGTAGGGAATGACTCCATGAAAGTATTCCATAAGATAGCCTTGAATGGAAAAGTCCATGGTAAACTTGAAGTATTATATTAAACTAATGGTGCTAGATTTCTTATTAAAAATATGTTTTTTGAACGCTGATTTGCAGAAATATTAATATAAGCTTCCCATGATAATTTTTGGTCTAATGTTATACCCAGAAAAGGAATCACAGGTGAATTTGTACGTATTTTTGATTGCGTAAATACCATACGTTCTGTTTTCTCTTGGTTTAGCGTAAGTCTGTTTGACAAGAACCAATCAGCAACACTAGACATAGTTTTATTCATTACATTACCAAGATTGTCTTGCTTATTATGTATATTTAGAATGCTCGTACCATTGTCATACAAAATTATAGGGTTTGTTGAACATTTGTAAATGTCGTTGACATAAATCAAAAACAATAGTGGGCCTAGTATTGAGCATTGAGGAATTCTATGTGTTACCGGAAGTGTGTTAGAGGAGTTATTGTTGTAGCATACCATTTGTGTTATATTTGCCAGATAAGAATCCATCAGTGCTGCACTATTTCCATTAAAACCATAGTGGTAAAGTTTTTTGGTTAGAATGCTATGAGACATACAATCAAACGCCTTGCTAAGATCGCAGTATGTTAGCCCAAGATAATTTTGATCTTTAAATGATTTGACTATATGGGAAATAATTTTATTTATTGCCATGTTAGTATTTAAACCATTTCTAAATCCATACTGTTGGTCTTAAAAAAGATTGTTGCTTTCAAAATAATTTCGAATTTGCACTGTCAGCAGAGATTCATATATTTTTCCCAGAGTTGGTATAAGTGAGATGGGTCTGTAGTTTGAACACATTGTTTTGTCACTCTTTTTATAAATTGGCAACATTTTAGCTACTTTTAGTGAATCTGGAAACTTATTTGCTTTTATTGACTGGTTTATTAAGGATGTAAGTGGAGTTATAATAATGTTTATGACAGATTTAATTAATTTTAGATTTATGTTATAGTAATCTTTGCTGTGCAGACTTTTTATGTTGTTTATGCTATCTCTTACTTGATTAATTGATACTTCTGAAAATGAAAATTCTGTTTCTATGTTTTCCGTAAGAAAATTTTTGAAGGAGATATTTGATGTATCTAGATAATTGAGAATCTCCTTGGCAATATTAGAAAAATAATGATTAAACTGATTAGCATCTAATCCTGTGTCTTGATTTTCATTAATATATAATATGTTCACTAGTGTTAAACTCTATGTCCTAAAATAACAATCTTATACTTAATTAAACTAATTTTAGACAACATATTATTAAAAGTTTCTAAAAACATATTAAAATTCGAGTCTGGGATCCTGTAGATTGTGAGTATGATTATGTTTAATTCAGGCAGCTCAATTGCTGCAAACTCGAATAGCTTTTCAATTGAATGTTTTATTATTTCTTCTCTATTTTTGAACATAAGTTTTCTTTTAAGGAGTATCATTACTCCACCTTTCTGATATCTAATGCGGGAATAATTAGAGGCCACAATGTAGTTGTCCAGTGTTAAATATTCAACTTCATTTTGCTTAAGACAGTGTTCGCTAAAACAAAGTATGTCATATTCGATATTACTACTCTTTATGAAAACTTCAAATTCATCACATTTGTTCCTAATACTATTAATAATAATGTGTAATATATTTAGATCTTCACTATGACATTTTTTTAATTGAACAACATGTATAAGAGTTAATCAATTTGTACTACAATTTATTCTAGTTTGATTAACATTAAAAATGAAGTCAACAAGCATAAAATAGCTGTATAAAGCTTCAAATTTATAGAACATTTATTTTTTTTTTAATTTACTTTAAGCCAAAGCCACCCAAAGTATTAGATTGTCTTAAGCAAATCAAAGATTTTACGTTGCGATTAGAGACGTCAGTTTAGCATGTTATGGTTCATCTTCTTAGCAACATCTTGTTTTATATGCGTCAAGCAGAGCAACTCAAGTTCTAAAATTTTATTTTAATATTGAAACAAAAATCTTACAAATTATTTTTGTAATATATGTTTATGAATGAGTCAAGTGTACGCAATAAAAATTTGTTTTTGCTTAAACTAATGAAGAAGCCTTCCTCTACATGAATCTTGATTTGAATTTATTCAGATTGTTTCAGTAAGCCATTTTTGAATAATAAGCAATCAAAATCAAGGATTTTAAGTAATTTTTTATTTTTTGATAGTTACAGCTTTTTTTTTAAATTATCTAAAAAATAAATTTTGAAAATTTTGCAGTACTTTAGAAGATATCTAATAGGTATTTTCTTTTTTCTTCAAATATGGATAAAAACTTGTTTATCTATGTGCAAAAGAAAATTTCAGGAAGTGCCGTGTGCAACGCTCCGAGATATCTTACAATGTATCCACAGAAATACATTTTTTAATAATTTATAACTTCTCAGGATTGCATTTTTAGAAAAAAAAAATATTATTTTTTTCTTTAAAATTGTCTAAAGAAACATTTTTGCACAGGGGCTCTGTGTAAAGACTAACTTAAACAACATCTTCTATTTATCTTAAACTGCACCCGTAGAACATCTTCATATTACACAGTTCAGTACATTTGGTTTTTATAACTTTACAAATTATTTTTTTTTAAATAATTTATTGTTACCATGACAAACAGCTTCTATAGCAAAGTATAACAAAAAATAGACAATAGATCAGAAAACATAATGATACTAGGAGACTTAAATAGAATAGGAAACCAAAACGACAGAATAGAACTGGGAATAGAAAAAAAAAGAAATAAAAAACAACAACGGATAAAGAATTATTCAACTATGCATCAAAAACAATCTAGTAATAACAAACACCAAATTCAACCTCAGGGAAGTTTACAAATACACAAAAACACAACCAACCAGAAATCAATTATCGACTACTACCTAGTAAACAGAAATAACTGGAACAAGATAAAAAATGTAAGAGTAACAAGACAAACAAAAATAAAAAGCGACCACCATTTACTACAAATGGAAAACAAAAATTAAACAAAAAAAAAAGAGAAAGTTAACAATCAAACTAAAAGAAAACCAAATATAGATCGTTCATAGAAGAAAAATAAAAAACTTTCAAACAAATTATTCTAGAAGCTGCAAACGAGAGCTCAGGAACAATAAAAATAGTAAACAAAGATTAAAAAAAACCAATTGATGGACAGAGGAAATTAAAAAGGAAATAAGAGACAAAAGAGAAAAATGTAAAATATACCTACTGAAATATAGAAAGCTTTGAAAAATACAAAGAAAAAAAATAAAACAAAGAAAATAATAAAAGAAGCAAAAATAGAATCATTGACAAAATTTGGAAAAGAAATGAATAAAAACTTCAACCGGAACCAAAGTAATCGTCGAAGTTGACGTATTTAACACGTACTCGTACTAAAAGTGTATTTTATGTGGTTTTAATACACAATAAAATTATAAAATTATAATCACATTACTCTAATTGCCCTGCATATATAAAAGTTTGTGTTTATCATAAATATTAGTAAAGTTATTTTTTCTTAAAACATGAATAAAATAAAAATAAAATCCTTGAAAGTGGCTGATCTGCAAAAAAATCTGCAAAAACTTCATATGGATTATTCGGGCAAGAAAGAAGTCCTTCAAAGAAGATTGAAAAATGCAGTAAATTCCAGTGTAATCGAGGATGAAGAATCGATAATGGAAAACAATACGGCTGACATAAATAAACCAAAACATTTGGTATGCTTTAAAGCTAAACAAAATAATATTTATAAAATTAAATATGAGGTGCACCGTACGTCGTATAGTGAAATCCCTAGAACAAAGTGTAATCAATTTACAGTCGGTGTTTAACAACTATAAAATGTCTAATATTCCAACAATTAAACATTCTAACACACTAGCAACTGATAGTAAAATAATAATCATAGACAATAAATTGAATAATGTTTCTATTCCACAAAACATAACTAATATTTGCATAGAAAAAGTTATTGATAGTGAAATAATAATAAAGACGATATAATTAATGTTGTTGTAAAGTCAATAAAATGACTCTAAAATTGTTCTTAACAATTCCTGTGTAAACCAAAGTTAATAATTTTAGCCGATAACAACGGAAAAGACTGCACTTATTTATTAAAAAACAAAATGTTTTTTAGCTATTCGACCCAATATTTATTTAAACCTTTTGCATCGTATGATAATATTATTTTGAATATTAATAATGTCGCTAAATCGTGCTCAAAAGCAGATATAATAATTTTTGAAGGTTGTCATGAAGCCCTTAATAATAATGTTTTTGATAAATTTGTTTTATCTAATCATTTTGCTAAAATTTCTTATATTAAAAATAATGATTCGTATAATAATGTTATCTTTAATAATAATAAGATTTTTTTTAATTTACAAAAAAATTTGATCATATCTCATACATCAACTCAAATGTTATTTTAAATGGTGTTCGCCAGTTTACACAAAGTGGACTATGGTTATCTAAATTAGGAAAATTGAAACTGTTGTCTCATTTTATCAACTCGATTGAAAATTTAAATTTACTTTTAACAACTGATCCACCTATTCTTAATGGTAATTTATCTAAAATTTTAATTAGTCAAACAACATCAACTAGCATTTATGAGAAAGGGAGTCATATCTGTATGAATGCACCGACAAAAAAATCATAATTCTAATTAATTTGCATTGTTCTAACAATTCTGATAATCATACAACAATTTTTTAGATGTAACAAACTAACGGCACTTGTTTTAAATATTCAGTCACTTCGCAATAAAGTAGACAATTTGTACTCATTATTAGAACATTTGAATTTTCCTGATATCTTACTTCTACTGAAACTTGGTTAAAACAATATGAAGAAATCAAAAACTACCAATATATATCTATATTTTCCCGTTCCAAAATTTTGCATGGTGGAGTTATAATATTGTCTAAACTATCTAATTTGTTTGTACCCATTAATGATTTTGACAACTTTATTACAGACACTTTGAATTTGTAATAGTTTTTTTTAAATATCTTAATTTATATATGGTTTGTATTTATAGATCTACCAAAGGTAATCTTTATATTTTCTTTAAAAGTTTTATTAGTTTATTTGATTGCTTTCCTTTAGGTTTTAAGATTTTAGTAGGAGGGGATTTCAATGTAGATTACTATGTTAAATGCAGAAATATTAAACGAATGATTGAATTATTAAATAGCTACAATTTGAAACTACATGTTGACTCTTTCACTCGTATTACTGCAACGTCGGCTACTTTAAAAAACTATTTATGTTCAAACATTGAAGAGCACTTAATCAAAACTAATGTAATGCATGCCGGACTTTCCGATCATGAAGCCATTTCTTGTAATTTAACTATATCTAAATCAATTCATGAATGTTCTAAAATGTACTGTACTCGTAAGTTTTCAAAAAATAATATTAGTAAATTTTATAATGCTTGCAACTGCTTTAATTGGGATGATAAGCAAGTTAGATCAAGTACTGAGAGGTTTAATCAACTTTTTTTTAATATTCAGCAAATTTTTAATGACACTATTCCTTTAAAAACAATCAAACAAAAGACAAGTGTTTTAAAATATTGGACAACAACTGGCATCAGAATTTCAGCTAAAAATATTCGATTTTTAAACTTAGCAAAGAAGTTTACAACTTCAGCATCATTTCAAATTTATTTTTATAAATATTGCAGAATTTATAGAAATGTAATTAAGTTAGCCAAATCTATTTTTTATAGAAATCGTATAGAAAATTCTAATAATCAAGCAAATAATTAACGAACTAAATAATAAAAAACATTCAATTATAAAAGCTACTATTTCTTCTGATGAATTTAACAAATATTTTACATCTACCACAGATGAAATTATTCTATCTCTGGAACCAACCACGGATCTCATTTTGCTAATCTAATAAATACTTCTTTAGTAAAATAATTGAAAAGATAATTAAAGTCAGATTATCGTAATTTTTAGAAAAACACGGCTTTATTTCTGGTAATCAATTTAGATTTAATAAAAATAAAAATACCTCTGACGCAATACTTAACTTTCTTAATCACGTTTATGAGGAACATGACAATGGCAATGTTGCTGTGGTAGTGTTTTGTGATTTGGCAAAAACATTTGATTGCGTGAATCACAAAAGACTGCTACAAAAACTTGAACATTATGGTTGTAGATGTTCTTGTCTTTTATGGTTTGGAGACTACCTTTCAAACAGAAGCCAGTTTGTCAAATTAAAATCTTCTTCATCCAGCAATTTAAACATTACTAGAGTTGCTCCACAAGGAACTATTTTAGCTCCTATCTTGTTTCTTCTGTATATCAACGACTTATTAATCATTAAAATATCCGAAAAAGTTACTGTTTTTGCGGATGATACAAACATTTTATGGTCTAGTAAAAATATTGCTGGCGTAACGACTACTATTGAACAAGATTTATTATCCGTAAGTAATTGGTGTACAGCTAACTTACTAAGCTTCAACGCCAAAAAATCACAGTTTATTTTAGTAGTGATTTGCCACTTTTAAATATAGGAGATAATGAAATTCTTCAATCCAATCAGGTTGTCTTTCATAATTTTAAATTAGATTATAAGCTAAAGTGGTTGGATCAAATAGACTATGTAACTGCAAAATTATCAGCTGGTTGTTACGCTATTAAAAGAACCATTAAACAATTAGGTTACGATGTGGCTAAACAAGTGTATTTTTCTCTTATAAAAACGTACTTACGATATGGTGCTGCATTCTGGGGTTGCTTGTTCAAAGAACTGATTAATCAAATTTTTATTTTACAAAAAAGATCATTAAGAATCTTATGTTCTATAAAAAGTAATTTAATATCTTGTAGACCACTTTTTAAAGAGCTTAAAATATTAACGTTGCTTTCTTTAATTATCTTAGAAACTGTTAGTCTTATAAAGAAAAACTTTAAATGTAGTTCTTCAAGTGTTTACGTGACTAAATCAAATGACCTTAATTTTAAACTCTCTATCCTTTACACTACTCTTTGCAAGAATTCTGTAAATATAAAGTCTGAAAAAACTTACCGTAAATTTAGAACAAGTGCCAAACATTATTTACAAAATAAATTATTTTATAGTATAGATGAATATTTAAATCCTTAATAATTTTTATATAAGCTTTAAGTTTTAACTTTTGAACTATACGGTTAGTTTTATATTTATGATGTAAGTTGTATGTTGTATTGTATTGTAATGTTTTGCAATGCGCTGTATTTTATTGTATTCTATTTTATTGTATTTCCTTATATTGTAAATAATTAGTTTAGGTTAGTTTTAAAATTTATACTGTACAACGTCTTGTTAAACAATAAATACTACAACTACTACAACTACTACAAAAACAATTTTACGGAAAATTAAAACATCTAAAACAAAAGACAGAAATATGATGAACATAAAAGATAAAAATGATAAAATAATAACGAAAGAAGACAAGATAATGAAAAGATGGAAGCTATACTTCTAAGAACTAACAGAACAAAAATTAGATGAAAATAAAACAAGAGAAAATAAAGAAGTGCATAAAGATGGAACAACGGAAAAAAAAAATTAAAAAAAACAAAGTAATAGAAGCAATTAAGATGTTAAAAACAAAAAAAAACTTCAAGAACAGATTAAATAACGTCTGAAATGATAAAACTAATGAGAGAAGAGAAAATTGCACAAATAATGGAACTATTAAATAGAGTGCGGGTTCCTAACTATTATGCTTACGCTAAATAGTTAAAGCATCGAAAATATGTCTGAATATATGCACGAATTGTAAAGAATGTAATCATTTGACACTAAGTTTTTTACGCTTTTTTTGCTTTTTTTAGTATTTTTTTGAATTTGGTGCTTATTTCAAGATTTTGTGCTTATTTTTAATCTTTTTCTTCAGTTTTGGTGCATTTTTTTTTTTTTTTGATAAATCAGTTTATTTGTAAAATTTGGTGTATTAAAATGTACATAAAAAACGCAAATTATTTTATACTTTAGAAAACGTAAAGCAAAATTTTCGTATCTTGCATATTTTTTATAATATTATTTAGACAAGTTTAATATAATTCTGTAAATCCCGACTGAGCTCATAGCGTATTTTAGTGCTACTTCTTCAAGCAAATCAAATAACTGTTTCAATTTCAAAAATTTTAAAAATGTTGTAAAACAGTTTTTGGATCTTGCAAGTAAGTCAGTAAAAACCTGCTATGTAGTTCTTAAAAATAAAGAACTTCAAAATAATTTAGCTTTCTTAACAGATAATTACGGTGTTGTGAGTCATGCTATAAAATTGCTAGAAAAACAGGAAAATACGCTAAATGAAAGTCTAAGTATAATTAGAAATTTTAAAAATGCAATTTTAAAAATACTAGGCTATATTGGGCACACAGTAGATCAAAATCCGAAGATGTATTTTAGAAAAATTAAGGTATATCTACATTAAATAAAATAAACTGTATTTTGAGTAGAAAGAATATTCCAGATTTTGATATGAATCCAGCTTTTAAAGCAAAATTTAAACATACGCTAGTAACAAGTGTGCATGTTGAAAGAAGTTTTTTCCCCTTTCAAAAACATTTTAAGTGATCAAAGGCAAAATGTTAGTTTAGAATTATTTTTTTTTAGTTATTTAAAAGTTTTTTTTATATTATTTAAAATGTGTGTAAAAAATATCATCACTCAAACTGTTGTAATTATAAATGTTATAAAATCTTTTTTTTTATTTGTTTTTTCAATTGTGTCATGCCTTTTTAATGCTTTTTTACATGTTTGGTGCTTTTTTAAGAGCTTTTTTTTGTATTTTTAATGCTTTTTAATCCGCTCTCTACTAATAAATGTCATAATAAGAAATGGAAAAACGCCAATCAAATGAAATAAAAAAATAATCCTACCCATACATAAAAACTATAGAGGAAGATATTTACACAAATTCTAGAAAAAAGGATAAGAGACAAATTAGAATCGACAATAGAAGACAGTCAATGTAGATTTAGAAAAAGAAGAAGCACACAGAACTTAATATTTATAATATAACATTGTGACATTGATGACCTCAAAAAGCAAAAGTATTTGAACTAGAAGACAAAAAAACTAGAAGACAAAAAACATGTACACCAAAAACAGAAACATAAGAATGAACAACAAGAAATCAAAAAAATTCCAAACTAAGAAAAGTGTTAAGCAAGAATGTGTGCTAATCACATTGCTTTTCTTAATTGTGCTAGATAAGACAATAAAACATGCAAAGAAAAAAAAATGTAAATGCTAAAAATAAGATATTGGAAGATGGAATTAACAAAAATATTACTATTTGCAGACGATATGGCAGTGATGGTATGGACAGAAGAAACGGCTTCAACACAACATGGAAATAATAGAAGAGCAAGTATAGAAATAAAAATAACAGGAAGAATAATACAGATACCTGGGTACAATAATACAAAGCAACAAAAAATTAGACAAAGAGATAGATGACAAAATAGGAAAAATAGCAATATTATATATTATAAGCATGGACAATGACAAAAATCAAATAAAAAGAATAAATTTAATGGAGATGAAATTTCTTCAGAGAAACGAAAACAAAACAAGATACAATAAGAAACAAGTCATACAGGATGAATTAACAAATTAAATCAATACAAGAAAAAATTACGGAAGGCCAAATGAGATGGCATGAACATATCAGAATAATAAGTGAAGAAAGAAACACCAAATAAATATATGAAACAAGAGTAACAGGAAAACAAAAAGAATGGTATAGGGCAATAAAGAAAGAGGATACAAGAAAAGGAAACACTTGGGAAAAAATATAGAATAAAGATAGCCAAGGATAGGAAGAAATAGCGCAAATATTATTACACAAATTAATAATATGTACGCCTTACACTAAAAGGTAGAAAGGCAATTAAATAAATAAATATATAAATAAATAAGTTTTTAAATTTTTACCAACAACATTTGACGTAATAAGATAAACTTTAGTATCTAAAGCATCTTTATTCTCTGAATTAACAACTTTGGTAGAATACGAGTATATTATGTAGTAAGCAGCAGCTGTAAGGTAGTGACACAAGCATAAACCTTATAATATTAACCTTTGTATAAAGAAAAATTGGAAACAAAAATTAATTTAAAATCTTTGTAATAATAATAATAATCTCTAATTGATTAATAAAAACTTTTCGGTTATTACCAGCAAACACTAATAAGTCAATAAATAAAAACAGACGCTTTAAGTTAAAAAAAATCTGATTATATGCATGATAACTATTAATAAGACCTGTGCCGACAAAATCATAGAAATGTAAAACCAATTTAGAAATTAATTTTTTAAAACCAAGTCAATATTAATACCAAAAAACCCTAGTCCAACACCTACCGTCTAAACGCAAAATTAAGGCACTTACAACTTATAAAAATTAAGTAGCGATAAACTACTAATTAAACAGAATAGACAAACTGTCCTCGTTTGAATCCAAAAATACATTCAACCACACAATTTGCTAAAAGCTAAAGTCAACTCCTGTAGTAATAAAACTAATTATATTGACTTAAACGGTAAAGTAAAACATGTTGTTAAAATACCAACCACTAGCTGTCAACCACGTTAAATAGCACCAGTTAAAACTATAACATAAGCCAACTTGTATAGTAATAAATAATTACTACCAAAGCAAAGCAAATTAATCACTAAAGAACCAGCATAAAAAACTAAGAAAAGCAAAAAAACTTTTTTATAAAAGGTGTCTCAAAATTATAGCAAGATTTGAATTAAATAGAAAACACAGTTTATAATCTTTAGATTGTTATTTTTTTATTGAATCATAAAGTACATAAGATAGAGTAATTTATAAAATAATAGATTGGGTAAATAGCCTCCACGATTTTGCTGGCACATACGCATTCTTTTGATAAACTTTTCCATGATCATTCTGCATAAATGTAGCTGAATTTTGTTGATGCAGCGTTTAATTTTTTCCTGTAATGCACGGGCGGTTGTGAGCTTGTTGACATAGATTTTTGACTTCAAATAACTTTATAAAAATAAATCTAATAGTGTTAAATCACACGATCTAGGTGGTTAATTCTGATTACCAAAACCAGAGAGTACTCGACCAGATGTCTTATGCAGTAATTGAATTGTTTTGCGAGTTGTATGGCCTTGACTTCATTTTTAAGAACCCCAAACTCTCAGCTGTCAATTTGTTTTTTTTTTCAGGATTGTCTACAATTTAGTGCACAAACAGCGGCAAATTCAAATCTTGCGTTAATTTTGTGACTCTCTTTATACTATACTATCTAAGTTGTTGTGTGTAAAGGTAATACAAAAAATATTTTATTACAGTATAAAAAGGCAAGTAAATTAACAATTGTTTATATATTAGTAAAATAATTTGGGTAAATTTGTTGAAATTTTAAAATTAAATTTTATAGCTTGAGTTGAGACGCAGCTTAAAATCTTTGATTTGCCTAAGACAATCTAATTTTTTGGGTAGCTCTAGCTTAAAGTGAATTATAAAAAATTAATGTTAATTAAATTTAATTTAAATGTTAAATGCTATAAGCTTTATACAACTATTTTATGCATACAAAATATTGTTTTGGTTTTTGACTTCATTTTTAATGTTAACCAAACAATAAATTGTGGTACAAAGTGACTTTTATACATGTTGTTCAAGTAGGTTTTTTGTATTTACACAATACAACTTAAAAATTAATTTCATAATATTAATTTTTAATTTAACAAATTTTAGATTGTTTATTATACAGGGTGTCCGGAAAATACGTGTACAACGTTTGACGACAGACTCCTGACGTCAAAATAGGTCAATCTAAGCCGACTTAGTTATATCCAAAATTGTCTCGTTTAGCCGGTAGAGGGCGTCAAAAAAAACAAAAGTATAACAAAGTTGAAAGTATCTATTGTAAGAAACTAAGTAAAACAAAAACATTACTTAAGCAAATGTGTAAAATGACCGCCATCTTGCTGAATACACTTATTAACACTCTTTAAAAAATGATATTGGACCCTATCTAATGTCTCGGGATTATTAAAATAGTTGCCTGCATTTAAAATCCGCTGCAATAAATCATCGCGTGTGTTTACCGGAGTCTTGTAAACTTTTGTTTTAATAGCGATCCACAAAAAGAAATCACACATAATTAACTCAGGAGAACGTGGTGGCCATTTTACTGGTGCATCATTGCCTCTTCCAATCCATCGGTTGGGATATTGATGATGTAAGTATTGCCGAACGGCAACGGAAAAATGGGGCGGGGCACCATCATGCATATACCACATTTCCCTCCGAAGTAAAAGGGGCAAATTCTCCAGAAGAATTGGTAATGTGTCTTGCAAAAAATTTAAATAAATATTTCCAACTAACCTGTCTGGAATAACAATGGGACCAATAAGGTAGTGATCAATAATACCTGCCCAAATATTAATTTTAAATTGATGCTAATGGCATGTGGATTTTCATCGGAATAAATATGTTCGTTGTGCAGATTAGTTACCCCAGATCTTGTAAAGCATGCCTCGTCAGTAAACATAATTTTTCTACAAAAATTTGGAACAAGGATTCTTTTGTTTCTAATAAATTGACAAAATGTAAGCCGCATGGGGGGATCAGTCGGTAAAAGTTCCTAGACTTTTTGTATGTGGTAAGGATGTAACAACTGTTCTCTTAAAAACCTCATTGACAATCGTTTTAGGAACATTTAACTCACGTTCTAAGAGACGGGTACTGGTACTTGGTTCTTCTTCAACTCTTTCCAGAATCATCTCTTCTGTTTCCACAGTTCGAGTTGTTCGCATACGACTCCTGCCTTCAAACTTTTTCTCAAAATTGCCCGTTTCCCGAAGATGACGCTCAATATTGGCAAATGTTTGGTGGTTTGGTATTCGACGGTTAGGAAACCTCTCCATGTAAACCCTAACACTCTGACGCTCATTTCCTTGACAAAACCCGTATACCAGGAGCATGTCAACTTTCTGAGAGTTTGTATAATTTTCCATTTTTAATGGTAAAATAAATTTGTAATTTAAGAATGTTGATCGTATACTTGAGTAAATTTCATAGACTGGTGACAATTTGTCAATAATTGTCAAATTATTAAACGCCATAGCAACAAGGTCACTTAAAAAATTATTGTTACAGGTAATTTCTTTTTAATATTTACAAATTTTTGACGCCCTCTACCGGCTAAACGAGACAATTTTGGATATAACTAAGTCGGCTTAGATCGACCTATTTTGACGTCAGGAGTCTGTCGTCAAACGTTGTACACGTATTTTCCGGACACCCTGTATATTGCAATATAAAAATATCATTGATTTACAGTTGTCGGTTTTAATTGTTAATGAAATAAATTGTTTCTATGCTAGATTGATTGATGTTCTTTATAATTTGTATTTCGTACACTATCGACATCAATATGCATGTAATGTGATTTTGACAAACTCTTCTCCTTCTCTGTAGTTTCGCACTCGCCGTCTGTCATTTCACTTGTTTCCCGTGTGCTGTTTATATTACAATTAATTTCATATGGTTAATTGTATTGTATAATACTTTAATAGTGTACAAAGTAATATAGACTATGTGTAGTGACTCCAGCTCAAAAATAAAAATCAGAACTGAAATTGAAGATTTTAAAAGATTTTTTAATATGAAAAGAATTGCCTTAATTCGGAAGAATTTTACTCAAGGTTTGTGAACATTGTCGCATTATGTGTAAGATTTAAGATGTTTAAAATCATTACATTAACCCATGAATTATTGTAGTTAATCTATTTAAGCGATTATGTATAAATTAATTTAATGTTTATTAATACAAATAAGCAATAATGCTAAGATAGGTTCTGCTCGTATTGGTTCGTTCGTCTACGTATGCATTGTAACTATGATTAATATTTTAGATAAAAAATGGATTTCTACGTTTGATTTGAATAATAATTTGTCATATTTCTTACTTATTATATAAATAACAATGCATACATTACTTGCAATCATAGCATTTTTTCTTGACTTCTCAATACATATTTGTATTACAAATTTGTTAAATCAAAATTTTGATATGATACAATGTTATATGTAAATAAAACTTGCATATTGTTTCTATTTATGGAAAACAAAAATATTAGAGTGCATAAATGCATAGTTTAGACAATATTTTTTAAATTGCGTTTTTGATATTAGAAATTATGTATATTTATTAAGATAGTCATTCTGTTTTTGATTATACTATAAAAATTGTTTAGTGAAAATAACAATCTACTACCGATAAGCCTATAATTACAATTATAACTTCATGCCAAGTTATGTAGATTTTTTTAAATGATAAAATAATACAAAAATTTGGATAAGGCTTTTTATTTAAAAATTTTAATTTTTATTTAAAAAAAAGTTTTTATCAGTAGTCATATGATAATAATAATAATACTAATTATAATAATAATAATTTATTAGTGCCAACTACAAAAAGTATTACACAAGTCAAGTCACTTGGCTTGAATTAACAAATAGAATATACAATAAATATATTTAAGTAAGAAAAATATGTTACAAAAATAAAAGTACAATAAAAATATAAAAAATACAGTAAAGATAGAATACAAAGTCAGACAAAACAAATAAATTTAATTAAAAGTACTGTCAACAAAATCATCATTTGAATGAAGAGCCCTTTTTATTAGATAGTCTTTCATATATTTCAACAAAGCTTTCTTAAGAAGATTTCTAACATGATTTGGAATTAAGTTGTAAAATTTAATGCAGTTGTAAAAAGATCTCATTTGTGATTTTTACAATCTTAGCTGGTTTGGGTAAATATCAACTTTATTCCTAGTGTTATGTGAATGATTGTTTTCATAAAGTTGGAATTTATTGTTGTAAGCTGTTTCGCATATATTTTATACACTCATATATATATACAAACACAAAAATGTCATTAACTTTAATACACAAAATTGATTCAAACAATCATCTCTATAACCAAGGCCTGATATTACCCTGATGGATCTTCTTTGTAGAGAGAACATCTTGTTACGAATAGAAGAATGTTCCCATATCAATAAGCTGTACGTTAGATGTGATTGACAGAGAGCAATGTAGGCCGTTTTAAAGACAAAGATAGAAACAGTACCGCTTACATTTCTTAATAAGAAAATATTGCTGCATAACTTCTTTGCTAGTGCATCTCCATGCATTGACCATTTCAGATCTGGATCAATATGCAGACCTAAAAACTTTGTATTGTTTCTAATTTCTTGATGATTTTGTAACAAAAATGTAAGAGTGATGGATTTCTGAGGGTTTACAGTTAAAAGTTTACTGCAAAACCTTCGCTCTGCTGTAGCAATAGCTGCATTATGTCCATTCTTAGCTATATTGATGTATTTTTGCTTCAATGAGATGGTAGTATAATCCGCAAAAAGAACAACATGTTCATCTTTAAAAAGTTGAGGAAGATTGTTGATATAGATAAGAAACAGAACTGGACCCAGTACTGAACCTTGTGGTACATCTGTAGTTAAAAAACCAAATTCCGAATGTGTTTCATTGTGGTAAACACGCTGTTTCCTATTATGCAAATAGGACGACAACAAACGACAGCTTTCTGGCTTAATATTATACATATAGCTTACGTAGTAAAATCTCGTGATTAACACAATCAAATGCCTTGGTCAAATCGATAAAAGAGGTTAGTAAATATTTACCATTGTTATGCTCACAAAGTTTAGTACAGCTTGTGTTGTAGACATTTTTTTTCGAAATCCAAACTGGCTATCAGAAATTAATTGTTTTGATTCAAAAAAATCAACTTATTGATTCTTTAATAAAGTTTCGAAAATTTTAGAAACAATTGGTAGCAGACTGATTGATCTATAAATTGAAAGGTCATTAATGTCGTCCTTTTTGTAAATGGGTTTTACATCAGCTAGTTTTAAAGCGTCGGGAAACGTTTGACTATTAATACATTTATTGAACGTTTTAGTAAGTGGAACTATTAAAAAATGTGACATTTGCTGTATCATATCAGCAGTGACACCATAACAATCAAAACACTTACTTTTTTTAGAAGTTTGATTGTGTCTCTCATTTCAATACAAGTTGATTCACAAAAAATAAAATAGTTTGGTACTTTTACATTGTTAACTTCACTACACATTAAAATAATAGAATCCACATCAGATTTAGATAGAGATTCTATTAAAGTAGACGGTTTATTTAAAAAGAAATTATTAAAATCATTAGTGCTAATATCACAAGTTGTATCACAAATATTATTAATTGAATTAATGATTCTCCACATAGCTTTTTGAGAGTTGCACTGACTACTTACATACTTATCGTTAGCATTAAGCCAAGCATTTTTGATGGCTACATTATATTTTGTTTTGTATGTTTTTTTAATTTATTTTAACTGAGGATCATTTGATCTAAGACAAACTTTGTTCATAAATTTTAAGTTTTCACGCATTTCCTTTGACTGTTTGTTAAACCAAATTATTTTATTTAGTTTTTAGCCATTGCTTGGTTGCAGTTCTTTATGTGGAAAAGCATTTAGAGCGTTACTTGATAATATTTTCAAAAACAAATCCACTTTTACACTACAATTTAGGATTTTATTATCAAGAAATTGACAATTAATATTTTCAATCAAAGAAAAGAATTTGATTTTTTCACATTGAGTTAAAGGTCGACATAGTCGTGGCTTAACTTGATTATTAGTAATATGTTCAAACGATAATTCAACTCGAATATGGTCGGAAAAACCAGTATCAATAGTATGCATAGATACTAGACTCTGGTGAACTTATTAAGCCATTCTCACTAAGAAAGTCAATAAGCTAGGGCCTATTAGAATTACTGCCATTAAATAAAACATTAAAATTACCTATCAGAAATACTTTATTGTAAACAAAGTTCATTTTGTTAAAAGCACAGTACAAGACATTTAAAAACATATTAAAATCTCCTGATGGAGAACGATAGACAGATACAACAACGCATTTCATATTAATTAATTTTGTGGCAGAAATTTTGCAATTTTATTCTTTAGATAAATTATTTATGTCCCTAGACATACAGTTAATATGTGGCTTAGCATGTATCATAACACCACCGCTTATAAATAACTCGTGAAATTTGCGAAACTACTGCCAGATCATTTAATTTTACTTGCATATACATAAAAATGAATTTATTCATGCGTTTTGATAAAAATATACATTATTACGCAAGCATTGTATGTTTAAACGCAAAATACATACTATTTGTTTGGTATGGTTTTGCGAGTCCGGAAGAAAAAACAATCTAAGGACGCTCCTTTAGGTCACAATCCTGGATCTTTTATGCCATTGAGTTGTTTAAACGGAACGAAAACCTTGAATGACAAATAATTGGATGGATGTTTTGATGCCAGCTTCTGACATAACACCGATTTAAAATTGTTTTTCTTTAAACGCGTTATGACCATTTCTTTAGTTGTAGTAGGAACCAGTCTATAAACATGAATGTGTACTTTTTTGTTCACTGCTTGCAGAATAGTTTCGGTATTTTCTAGAGTGCTTTGTATTTTAGGTTTACTTTTCTTACGGTTTGTGACCGTTTTTCAGACGATATTACCGGTGTCATTATTATTAGTTGGCAAATTACAATTATTTAAATGTTTGGTAGTATTCGATTGGTTTATGTCCGTAAGGCTAGTAGGGTTGTCTATAAATTGATTAAAAGTTGAAACTACTTGTTTAAAAATATTATTATTAATTGCATTGTTTTCAATGACATTGGGCGCGTTTAGGGAACGCAACCGTTGACAACTGTTGCCAACATGTTTGCTTTTTACAATGATTGATAAATGAATGCGTTGAATATATCTTGCTAACTAACAGTTGACCATTTTAGTTAACAATAAAATTCAGGTTGTTAAAGTGAATGCATGCTTGTGTTCAGTAAATTTTTCATTTTTGACAGTAATCAAATTGCGCTGCAAGTCAACGGTTATTCCCTAAACGCGCCCATTGTCTTTTTGGTTGCCTACGTTAGATCTATTGTTTACATTATTTCTAACAACTATGTTAGCTATACTAATAGTATAAGAGCTAGCAACGTCGCAAAAAAATTCATTTCAGGTTGACTAGTTTTTGAATATTTCCCATCCTTATTGACGATAGGTAGGGACGCGCCGCGTCTGGCAGCTGGGAGCGGTTGCGTATACCTCGTAGCGCAACATCCCTGAAGAGGTGAAAATTGCGCATTTTCAAAACATTTTTAGACAAAAAAAATTTTGTTTATAATTTTCTATGTCACTTAACCATTATAAATCTATCTTGCTAGACAGTTTTGCCATTATTAACTTTGTGACATAATTTAAATAATTAAAAAATAATAATTTTAAAAATTCAATTTAAAATGCCTGGCAATTTAATATATTGTAATTCCATGATAAAGGAATACTGTTAATTTGACAGACAAAAATTTGATTGTTATCTTTGTCACCCATCCGAGAAATTACATGCCGCGCTCTTCCAACTCACCTATTCTTTCCTGGATGATCAATTTGCTTATTAAACAACCGAATTTCTGTCTGGAAAATTAACAGTATATTCAAATTACAATATATTAAATTGCCAGACATTTTAAATTGTTATTTTTTAGTTATTTAAACTGTGTCGGGCACGATGTTAACAACGGCAAAACTGTCTGGCAAGATAGATTTATAATTGTAAGTTGTATGTTTTAAAAATGCTCAATTTTCACCTCTTCAGGGAGGTTGCGCTACCAGATATATGCAACAGCGCCCAGCTGCCAGACGCTGCGCGTCCCTACCTATTGTCAATAAGGATGGAAAATATCCACAAACTAGTCGACTTAAAATGGTTTCTCAAAACGTTGCTAGCTCTCGTACTATAACTACCGCTGGAGATTTAAGCAGGAACTTGTTTTTGTTTACCTCTTTTAGTAGCGATCTGTTGTCTTCTTCGAGTCTTGTGACTTTTTCAACAAGTAGATTATTATTCAACTTTAATTGTTTTACTAATTCCTTAAGATAGACGTAAGATTCTTTTTCAAAGTCCAGTTCAGCATTTTGATTGAGGTTAAGTTAAATTCCTTAACAAGTTTTAACCCTTTTATAGCAAGAATGATGATAAAAGGACTTGCATGCAATACACTGTATTACCGACTTGGCAACACTACCACATGAACACATTTTTTTATTTAAATTACTAAATTTATCTGCATTTTTTTACAGCATTTGCAGCTTCATCGACTGTTTCATTCCCCATCACAGAGAGACCGCTGGATACTTGATAGAGTTTAAATTTTCTAGTTGCTACATGACTAATGTTTTGTGCGTGTAATGGTTAGCTATATAAAAATTGTTTGCCAATACAAATTTTCGGTTAATTGTTAGATAAATTAGATTTGAACATTGATCCATTCCAGAAATAAGTTATTCTGTATGATTCTTATGTTATAAATAACTTTTTTTACAATTTACTGGTTTATTTTGCAAATTACATGCTCTAAATGGGTTTTCTACGCTAGTTTTAATACATTTTATGTGCTAATGTGAAATTTTATGCTAGAATTGACGTTTCTGCGTAATTTCTATGTTGCAAGTGTAATTTTTGTGCAAACTTAAAGTGTTTTAAGTAAATTCTATACTAAAAATAGCATTTTTGCCTTGATTTGATTTCAAAGAAAATTTCATGCCAAAATGAGTTATACTTTGAGATTATTATGTTATAAATAACTTTCTTTGCAATTTTAGTTGCAAATTACATATAAATGGGTTTTTTGTGCTAGTTTTAATAAATTTTAAGTGATAAATGTGATTTACAAGCAAATATGCTGGAAATGACTTTTTTGCTTAATTCTCATGCTGTATGTGTAATTTTTGTACAAATTTAGCAGTTTTAAGTGAATTTTTGAGCTAATTTTGATAAATTTTGTATTACAAACATGATTCTTGAGCAATTTTTTTGGTAGAAATATTTTTTATATGATATGAATTACTTTATAATATTGTGCAAATTTTTTGCTATAAATGTTTTTTTTGCGTCAGTTTTGATATGTTTCAAGTGATTTTAAGCAACATTTATTTTGAAAACAATTTGCTTAATTTTTAAGTTTGAACTGTAGCAAATTAAAAAATTTGTAAATTTTATCTGATAAAGATGATTGTCAAGCGAATTTCAGCTAGAATTTACACAAATTTTATGTTGTATATGTTATTTAGTGCAAGTGTTTTGATCAATTTTATTTGGTAAAATTTTGAACCTTAAAATGTGCGATTTTATTATGTCATTTTTGTGCAAAATTGATATGTTCTAAGCAAACTTTATACTATAAATAGTTTTTTAGGCCAATTCAGATAAATTTAATTTCTATACAAGAATCAAAATTTTAACTTAGTGCCCGCCAGCCCACCAAAGCGTTAGTTGTTAAGAGATTTATTGTTAAACAGTTTTCTGATATCTAAATTGAAATCTATTTGCTTGTACAGGGTCTTTATAAAAGTATGGGATTATGTAACCATCTAATGTACGTTTGTCAGACTCTAGTGAAATAGTAAATTTAATTTTAGAATGCTTAAATACAGTTGAAGTTGAACTGTCAAAACAAAGTAAATAGTTTGGTGGACAATTTTAAAAAGGCGACATGTTATAGTAATTACATAATCCCAGACATTTCTAAAGACCTTGTATATGATTGCTGCAAGAACACACAAAGTGAGAAAACAATAGATTCTTATATGACTAACGCTTGCCTGTTCACCCAATTGAGAATTGACATTTATTTGCTTGTATATGATAGCTGCAAGTACACACAAGGTTTGAAAAAACAAATGAATTTTTTGAGGACTAACACTTGGGCGGGTGGTTGGATCATAGTAGAAGAAGCTACCCGCCCATAATTTAAACTTGGTCTTTATCCGCCCACCCAAGCTTTGTTATCAAGTGGTTTGTTGTTAAACAATTCTTTAATATCTAATTGACATTTATTTGCTTCTATATGATAGCTGCAATAACACACAATATGGGAAAAACAATGGATCTTTTAATGATTAATACTTGAGTGTCACAAAAGAAGAATTAGTCTGATATATGATTAGTATCCATTTAACCATAATTACATTTAATATGAGACTGTGGGTAGAAAAGATACTAGGCCTGATATTTTAGTCATATTTGAGGATTGAATCTCGGACTGCTAGCGTGCTACGCTAACGCTCTACAACTGAGCTATCTTACTTAAAATTTGGATTATTCATTGAGTCAGATAAATTGTATGGTTCATCTTTCAAGTCGAATAATTTTAAATATAAAAATAATTGTAATGACAGTATAAACTATGAAATTAGTTTTACAATTTTTTTTGTAGTTTTTTCATAATGAGAAAATTGACGTTTGATAGTTTTATAAAATTATTTTAGTTTTAAAATAGACCCAAATACTAATTTTTGTGTTAAAATTTATTCTAGTATCAATTGTGAGTTTCAAATATTCTACAATTTTTGTCATCGAAAGCATAGTTTTTGTTAGAAAGACAATATTGCGTGTAAACAAATTTTGAAGCTACGGTTGAATAAAACGCAGCAAATTTACTACATTTGGTTAATCTAATCAATTTAAAGTGCGGATTAACACAGTTTTCAGTGTGTAGCCTTAAATAAGTACGTCTATGAGAACTAAATGAAAGAATTAAACCGATATTTGCAGAAAGTTCATTGTTATGAGTATTATCTCGGAAAAACTGTTGGAGAACAAATGTTTTATCTACCTCATTGTTATATGAACGATAGCTTTTAAAACGAATAAAGATACAATTTGCATATATTTATTTATGTTCTACCCACTACTCGTAAAAAACTTTAAACTGAATAAAATGGCGACAAATTTAGACGTAATTTTATTTTCTATAATAGAAAATATTTAATAACATTATACTTAACTTAAAATAGTACATTGCATTTCAGATGCAGAAAGGCTTTCATTAAAAACGAGTATAAAGTATGAATCATATATAATACGAGTTTTTTAATTATCATTATTGAAGGCGTTTTACAATCTTTTTTTTTTGTAAAAAAAAAGTATTTTGTTATAGTGTGTAACATAAATATGATGATTTTGAGTTATTATTACATGTTTAAACGCTAGAAATGCGTTAACCACTTCTGCTGTTGAATTAAAAATAAATATATTTTATTAATTAAAATCAACCCTGAAGCTATTGTGTGTTATTTATATTTTAATAACGAGCAAAATGTTTACTAGCTAGAATTTAAAATAAACAACTTTTTTTAATTAAAACTCTATATATCAAAGTAATAATAAAAGCTTACTAATATTTTTTTTAACAAATTACTTGATTAAGAAATTATTACAAGCTGGTTGGCTTCTTAGTTGCTCAACTAACATAAACCTTTTTTTTTGTCGTTGGGGAAGAAACCTTCAAAAAACTTAATGTGTCAAATTCACTTTTTAAAAATATGGAAAAGCTAACTAGCAGTTTTAAAACCTTTATAAGTAATTTGGTCTTTAATATCCTTGGCCAAAAAACAGTTGAAAATACTCTCAAGGACCCCACAGTTTTTTCGGCTTCAATTTGGTAAGAGAAATGATAAATTCCTTTTTTGTCTAAGTAGTTCTATGGAAATTATCTATTAAGCTTACAATTATTTTGATTTCTTACTTTATAACAACACCACGTTTATATATACGATTAATTTAATCGGTTATATAAAATGAAGGAAATTTTTTCTAAATTACCGGGGGATGTCAGTTGTCAAAACTAAGTTTTTTTAAATACGTATTTGGAGTAGGTATTGAATAGCAGGCCTCATTTCACGTAACATTTTTACTCTGTTTGTGCTATTGTGCCAGTTTTTACAATTTTTCAAACTTTATCAAACGCTTTCTTGTAGTCTACAAAACAGGCTTTCTTGTAGTCTGTAAAGGAGGCATATACATTACAATTTATATATCTGCATTTATGTACTATTACTTGCACATTGAAGAGAGCTTTTTTTGTCCCAACTGCGCCTCTAAATCAAAATCTTTTATGTATAATTTTTAGAAACACTTTTAAGTAGTGGTTTAGTTGGCTTATTGTTCTAAATTCTTAGCATCTTTTTGCCGAAGCTTTTTTTGAAAATGTTATGAATTCTGATTTCAGCCATTGTTGTGGTACAATAGTGTTATAGATATTATTAAATGTATTGGTTTGTCGTTTTAATTTTTCTTTGTCTAATAGTTTCAGAAATTTGGCGTGTAATCCGTCTGGCACTGGGGTTTTGCTGTTTCTCTTTTGTTTAATGGCATTTTGTACTTGTACAATCAAAATGTTTGGATCTGTTTCTGGCTTTATTAAAAGTGGTTCTGGTCTTTTGTCTTTGAATAGTTGTTTGATATGTTTTCTAATGTTTTTTATTACAATTTGTTTGCTTCTTTTCTTTTCAATGTTCTTGTAACTTTCTTTACCTTTCTATGTACGTTAAAAATGTCATGTTTGTTTGGTAGAGTTTCTATTTCTGCACACTTTTCTATTGTTCTTGCAAATATTTAAATCTTTGTACTGTTTTGCAGATGTTCTTGCCAGAAGTTGTGCTGCAGGTCTCGACGGGTTCTAATTTGTGCAGCCATTTAAAACTTGTTGTTTACTATAACAAAACGGTGCAATTACTTGCTTACTATGCAAAACTAATTGTAATTGTATTCTTAAATAACTAAAAAATAGTTTTTTACTGTTTTGGAATAATTTTCAAATTTAAGTTTTTTAATATTTAGTTTAACAGTCGTATTTGATTTTTGATGGTTCTTCATTGCAATAGTTGTAATTGTTAATTTTATATTAATTTTTCTTTAATTGTTTTGTAGTTTTTTATTTTAATTAAAATAAATAATACACGTATATAAATGTAATTCAGTTTAAAATTGTTCGATTACTTTTTTGCTCTGGCTGAACTCACTTTAAATTTTCAAATGCAATACTACTGGTATTATCCTATCGTCAGTATGTTCCGTACATTCGATATTGTAAATTTAAATATAAGATTTCAGTGCGAGGTAACAACAATTCCCAGAAGATTGAATCGTCACAATCCTTCTGTGTGCATGTAAAGTAAGTTGCGGCCGAATTCCTTTTGAGCTTTCCAAAGCGCATTATTCGGATAAAATATGTAAGCCTGTGTAGTTATGTAGGTGCACCGTGTAGTCTCGCATGCAATATAGTTAAGTTCCTCTTGCTTAATCGAAATCTTAGTTGCAATATAAAATGACACATGCATATAGTGATGGAAACATAAAATTTAATATTTTTGCGAGTCGAGGCGCTATGAAATACTGCTTTCAATTTTGGAATCTCGGTCGATATTTATTGCAAATACAATATTTATAGATGCCCGAGGACAGTTGTGGACCTTTTCTAATGGTTCTTTATATATACTGCGTGATCATCAGCAGTATGACAAAGAACAAACATATTTTTGTAGGCTTAAACGGCTTTTATGTATTTATGTGTAGCTAAAAACATATTCATAAAATGCTGAAACAAATAAATAAATTTTACTGACAAACAATTTATAAATTTAACACGGTTTGGTTGCCCATTACAATAATTGCTACAATTTCTACATTAAATAAATGCAATTAAAAATAATTGATTTAATTTAAATTTAACAAAACATTTAAAATCCGTTTTGTGCCATTTTATATCAATTATTATAAATTGCATAAATTTGAAAAAAATGCTAAATGACAAATGTAATACAATCCTACTGCAGAATACAACAGACAGTTTTATTGGCGTTAATTGAAACATAAAATAGCCGGTCAATGCAAACTGCCGTATTCTTTACAAGCGAACGCACACGCACGTTTTGAGTCTACAAAACTCCCATCAGTACGCATAAACACGCTCGGTCGGAAAGGATAATTTTCATTAGAAATTCCATGCTCTTTAAAGGAACATTGAATATGTAAGTAGTACACTTCTTAGATGTTTATATTCCATTTCTTTTCAAAGCATAGAAATTGAATCATTTTACGATCAATAATATAAAATAATCGTAAATCATAATATAAAACTGACTCTACAAACTTTAAAAAATCCGGGTTAAATTATATTCTATTAAATTCATATCAAACCGGATATTGTTTATTGTTTGTGTTATCTAATTGAACTGAACTGAACTTGGACTTTATATATATAATAATATGATGTGATGAGTTTAATAGTTATTTTAGTAATATAGCCACTCAAATATCACTTAACATACCCTCCGCATTAACTAAATATTCTGATTATATATCACCAAATTAAATTGATGAACAAGTTCAATTTAAATTCGAAGAAACATTTTTTTGTCAAAGAGAGAAAACCTTAAAAATACAAAGTCAAAAGATTATTATGGCATAGACGTCGTTTTCATTTTAACAGTTTCTTGCATATACAACTTTGAGTGTTTAATATATATACAAATATATATTTATATTATGACATATTCTAATGTATTTTGTCAAACTAACCTCCTAGAGACAAACAAACCCTTGTCTATTACTTCAAATAAAAAAGTTATAGCCACAATGGTATAAATCCGGCAAGTCGGGCTCTTTGCTACTTATTGTAACTCAAAGTGGATATAATATTTCTAAAATATATTTATAATTTATTGTTATTTTCATAGCTTGTAAACGTTGCTAATACTTTTATGATTTTTTTTTTATAATTAACCTATGTTTATTTGAATATTCGTGTATAAACTCGGCAACGTGGGCTCTTATTAGAATTTATCGTATAAGTTAAAAAATGGTTTTATAGAAATATTTAGAATCTATTATCATTTAAGTTGTTTCTAAATGTTTCTTATACATTTGTGATAAAAAAGTTATAAATGTTTATTTGAATGTTTGTTTATAAACTCGACAACTTGGGCTCTTACCGTAACCGTTATAAGAAATTGTTTTACAGACATATTTATAATCTATAATAATTTAAATTGTTTCTAAAAGTTTACTTACACAGTTACGATGAAAAAAATATAAATTAAGTAAGTTTTGTTGAATGTTTATGTATAACATCGACAATTTATATTTTGATTTTTTTTATATTACTTATTATATTCTTTTATAGAAAGACTTCTTTGCATATTTATTTGTCAAATAATTTAATGATGTAGACTACAACAAAATAGTTGCATGTATTTGAAACTACTATATTATTGATTAACAAGTAAAAACAATATTCAAAGTATTACATCTTTAATTTTTATTATTATCAATGAATTTATGATGAGTTATTTTAAAATCAGTAAAACTATTTTAAGGTCAGTTATTCATGCATGTTTTTTTTTTAATTTACGACTTCTTTATTGTCCTGATATTTATTCAGAATTTCCTTACATCTGGATAGTTGCAAAAAATAACAAGCGGCAATAGTAACAAGTTGTTTACATAAATTTTATTATTTATTAAAAGTTAAATACATTTTAATATTTATTAAAAGTTATATAAATTAGTAATAGTGCAAAAGGAAAATATTTATTTTTCACTTGCATTTGCGACAAATAAATAGGTTGAAAGTTTTAAAAATAATTTTTATACATATTGTTAATTGTAGAATCACCCTCTTTGTAATTTTAAAAACTGAGACTTAAGTTTTTAATCTTAAGTCATGTGATTTATTACATGGCTATCATCTTATGATTTTATGTTTGTTTGGTGTGAAATTAAGAGCATTCAAAGTAATGTCAAAGTTTTAATCAAATTATCAATATTTACGTGAATAATTTGAATAATATTTTTGTTGAAATACAATAAATTCTACTAACTTGACAAATAGTTGTTAAATTATGAGCAGACAATACTTTGATATTAATTTAAGGATTAATAAATTTTACAAAAATTTAGAAAATTTGTAAAATTATGAGTATTAAAAGTAGGACAAAATAACAACATTTATTGGTTTAGCTAAAAGTTGCTGTTTAAAGTATGCAAATTACAATAATGTGGTGAAGTTATAAGCATTCAAAGTAACACGGTCAAAATTTTGATATGCCTGTGCAGTACCTTGGATTTACTTAAAATTTGGTTAACAACAGTTTTATTACTATAGACTTAGCTGACATGTTTAACAAAAATGTTTGATACAGAAGCTTCAAAGCAAGCGGTAAAAAGTAAAGTTGAATTAAAAGCTTTCAAAGTAGCAAGTCCAATATGTGTGGTCCTATGCAATATCTTAAATTTAACTGAAATTTAGAAATTATAAGTTTTATGGTTTGCGGATTACAATAAAAATGACAAATTGAAAAAAATCTGACTAAATTAAATCAGTAAAAGCAATTGACTGTGTTTTGTGAAAAAAATTGTTTGAAATTTTGAAAGTGTTTATGAGACACTAAGTAGCATTGAAGTTAAATGACCAAAGTACTAAGTGGATTATAGTTAAAAAAAGAGTGAGACAGGGTTGTTGTTTATCATTAACGTTGTTTTATATGCATGCCAAAAAGATGGTAGCAAAGTGCTGAAAAGGGAAAGATCATTCCTTTGTTGCATAGGAGAAAGAAAAATATAATCTATTTAATTTGCCAATGATATGACCGTGTTTGCAGAGAGCACAAAAGCACTAAAAATCATAGTTAAAGAAGAAAAAAATAAAATCAATGTATAGACTGAGTATAAACAAAAACAAAACAAAGGTTATGAGAAAGAAAAAACGTACGTTAAAAGTGATAAAATGGAGCAAGTGAGAAAGTACTGCCACTAAACTAACAAAGAATTAGAAAAACAAAGATAAATAATAGTTAGCATAGGAATAATGATAAAGCTTTTAGAAAAAAAAAAAAGATTTTGAGTAGTAAGTTAGGTACAAATTTGCAAATAACAATTGTGAAATGTTAAGCATAAAGTGTAAAGCTTGGACATTACGTGGTCAGACAAGATCCGGAATAAAGAAGTATTAAGAATGTCAGGGGAGGAAAGAGCGCTAGTATGAGAGAAAAGACGGATAGTACATGCAATGAGAAGAGATTGTTTATTAAAAAACGTGATCAAAAGAATGGTAAGTGCAAATCCGTAAAGAAAAGGATAAAGAAAAAGATGCAAGATAACTGATGTTTTAAGGAATAGGAAAAAGTACAGTGAACAAAGCAAAAGACAAAGAACAAAGAAAACTGAAGAAGATACACTTAGGGCCTGCAAAAAGCAGAACACTAATAACGATGAAGTGAAAATGTCAAAATGTATGTTAAAAAGTATGGATTTAACTAAAGTTTAGCAAACAGCGTAATATCAAATAAATGAAAAATAAAAATTCCAATTTCAAAATATTTAGAGAATACTGGCTTTAAATTATGCAGTATTTAAAAGTAATAATAAGCATTCAAAGAATCAGTTTGATGTATTGATACACATGGCCGTGCTTTTACTGTATGCGGATTATAATAATAATACCAAACTAATAATATTCAAAGTAATGTTATCAAAATTTATTTTAATAATTAATGAAACTAGCTTAAATTTAGCAGTGATGGTGGATTAGCGCGTTAAGTACACACAATTATTTGCAATTGTTATAAATATGATTTATGTTCAAGAACATTCAAAACAATGATGTTTAAACAAACTCTTAGTACATAGCAAAGCATTTTAACACTTACATACTATATTTAGATATGTAAGATTAAAACTTTTACAAAGAATTTTTTTAACTGGACTATCAAGACAACTATTTGGTTTTTAATTTCAAAATTTTCTAAGAATCAAAAATTGCTACTGTTCTATATTAATAATCAGTTTTTCTTTAAGAGATGTTAATTAAACTAACGCGTTAACTCCTTTCTCGTTTTTGAAATATATATTGTGGGTCGACAACATTTTGTTATGAAAGTTTGAAGAATACTAAAATTAAAAACATAGATGCAATCGGTAGAAAAATAAAGATATTTAGTCGAATGTTTTATTATCCGCATAAGACTCAATTAAGCTTACATTAGATGTTAACATCATGCAATAAAATAATGAACTCTCTGTAGATATTTTTATATAAGTATGCAATATCATTATTTCAACAAAATCAAAAACTAAAACAGAATGCTGCTGACTTTTGAGCATTTGTAATAAATAGCACAATAACCTGTTTTGATAGAAATTTAAATTAATCTATCCCATCAGAAGAAAATGCAATCAATGTAAGATACACATTATCTAAAAGTTGAACATATTTTTAATTGTGTAGCTATTGCACAAACAACACGATATTATATTATATTTATGTTTAAAATATTTCTATAGGCCGCAATTGGGTCTATAGCAGCAGGTAGTGTCATAAATTAAAGTGATAACTTCTCATGTCCGACACAGAATCGTATTATAATGCAATGTTAATATTCTTACATTTATAATATATATCTAATTGAATAATAATAAATATTTAAAACAGTTTTTTGTTTTTGTTTTACTTATTGCTATTTAATTGCAAAGAGGCAATTAATGACGTGTATTATAATGAAGCCGCGTTGGAAGAATGAAAACAAACGTTAGTGAAAATAGTTTTGTTATATTTATGTTTAGGTATATTATGATTTTAATTAATTTTGTTATACTATTTTTATTATATTTTATTATTACATAAATAACATTTGAAAAGTTATACTTAAATATATAAATTAATACAATTTTTTTTTAAAGATAAGGGTAAATGATTGCAATAGATAATTAGCCAATGGTAAAACTTGTGGCTTAGTAATGACATAAAAAATATAGAATATGAAAGATTTTTACAAATGAAACTGCACATCTGGGCTATAAAATGTTCCGGTACAATGCATATAAAACAATTAGAATAAACATTTAAAATAAGAATATACACAATTTCTTGCCGTCGGAACACGACTCAATATACACATTTGCTGGTAGATTTTAAATCTCGAAGTCGTTGGATTGTGGTGAAGGCTGATTACAAAAAAGATCATAAATAAATGTGAAGAATTTAGGGTCAAATACTTGGAAACATTTGCTCGTAAAGCGGAAATGTTTTCATTCAAATATGTAATAATCATAATATATAATATATAATTTGATTTTACCTTAAATTATTTTAATTAATACAGAAGTAAACAATGATTATGAAAAACAATATAAATTTAAATTAATTACGTTTTTTAATTCAATTAAAATTGGCATGTTTTTATATATATATATATATATATATATATTCTTCAACTATACAAAATAGTTATTTATGGATCAAGTGCAGTTTACAATGATTGTTTATTATTATTACTGCATGGTTGCTAAATTTCAATAGAATCCAAAAATTCTAATTATAATTGATAGAATTTTGAAAACTTTTGGTTTTTGAGGTGGTCTAGCGACTACAATTTCTTGTGTACCTTGTTACTTTTTTAAAATAAATCAGTTTTCTTCAGAAAGACATCCGCCAGCAATTTTAGCTCTTTTCCTATAATGTAATTGTTTTAGTTTCATTTTTGAGCATAAAGTTCACCCAATCTCTAACAAAAAGTAAAGCGCTTCCGTTTTCCATTCCCGTAGCAGTTTATTGAAAATGAAGTATTGTCAAATGCTCTTTAAATGTCTAAGAAAGGTCCCAAAAAATTTCTTTGCTGTGGATAGTCTTTTGCACCTGATGGAAAGCTGATTTATAGCTAAATTGAGAATTTAACTTAAATGCCAAAAGTTTGACACAACTATTTAAAATACTTATAACTTAACACTATCATTGTAATCCTCCAACTGTAAAACCTTTGTATGCAAAATTTTGGTAAAATCTAAAAATATTGAACATACATAAATGTCAACATTTCTACACAAAATAGTGAATTTGGTATAGAATGTATTATTTTAATAATTAATGTCAAAATGTTGGCATTACTACTGTGATAACTCATAATCTAATTCAATCATCATTAAAATACTATTGAGAGAAATTTTTACCAGCTGCAATGGGTTAAGATTACTTATTGCAGGACGCCATTCTTTGGAAGGTGATCTGAGCCAAGACCTTGTAATATTCAAATTCACTTAAAAACATCTACCGGCCGCAATAGGCCAAGTACTTATTCTTGGATTTGTAAACAGGGAAGGAGACAACTTTTAGCCAAAAAAATTGTAGTACTTTGAAAATAACTACTGCCACATGCCCAAAATGCTATTTCCTGTAAGACCAACCACTTTTTGCAACTGTTTTTACTCTATACGGCAACTATCAAAGAAAAACCAACTCTAAAACCCCGCACATTCCTACATTAATAAATTATTTTTCAGGCATCAACCCTATGCTAAGAAGTATTGCTAACCAACGCCTCCAACAAGATTAGACTAGCTAAAAATAAACCTACCGTTGATATAAGACTTTGGAAAGGTGCACTTTCAAAACACCTAGTTTATGCCAATATATAATTGGTCTTTTTTGGAATATGTAAATCTATATGTAGTAATCAATAACATCTGTACGTAAAAAAAATAATAAACATCATATACTCCTAAAATAAAA
The DNA here is from genome assembly GCA_963932245.1 of Tachinus rufipes. Classification (NCBI taxonomy): domain Eukaryota; kingdom Metazoa; phylum Arthropoda; class Insecta; order Coleoptera; family Staphylinidae; genus Tachinus; species Tachinus rufipes. The sequence continues at coordinate 63,497,859 of OZ010749.1, forward strand.
TAAACGCTACATTTCACAAGATAGATGCAGATTTGCATAAAACAAAAACTTGCTTCAATGATTTTACAATAAATTGGTATTTATTAATTTTTTTTAATTTATTGTATTTTTGTTTTAGTAAGTCTACGACTTGTTTAAAGAAGGTTGATGAATTCAACGGTTTATTAGGTGATTTTGAACCCGGGATTATTTGCATGATATGCAAGCGCTCCACCAATGAGCTATCACACAATAACATTTAACCATACTATTTTGCTACAATGTGTCTCTCGCTCACTGACTTGTTCCTGCAAATTACGCTACATACGCGTTTTAATAATATTCTTCTCCACTTGTTCTGTGGCTTGTATTGTATGTTTATGTTAGTCACTTTGATGGGGCTCATCACAAATGGGCTGGGCTATTGGTGTAAAAAGTGTATATTTTCTGATTTTATATAATCTTATGAAAAAGATGCATTTTATTCTGAAAATTTATCTTCAGGTATGCAAATAAATCGATAAAGAATGTTATACTCGAATAAAATTTCTATATTTACCCAACATAACTCATACAAAATAATAAAAAAAAAACGATGGCAGTTCTCAATTCATTTACTTTAAATAGACTGACATGTTATTTAAAGGATATATATCTCTATATCATAGAAACAAAAATTCACATTTCACATTTGAATGTTATATTTTAAGCAGTTGTATGAAACCAAATGTCTACAGAACTTTCTTCTTGCAAACTTATATACATCATTATAAGCTTGGTAATTATCTTCAGGCAGATTAGAATAAAATAAATCATTTATGTTTAATCTTACGTATGATGTAAATAAGACAGTTATATGAAAAATAAAAAAGTTTTTACTTGTGTAAATTAAATTTAATATAGTAGTGTTCATTTTTGATAATAATAATTGAGAAGGGTTGTACAAATAATAATAATTTGTCTATATTATTATTAAACGTTTTCATATCTAGCTTAAAGAATGAACCACATGGCCCGCTCAAAAAATCGCATAATTTATATACAATTAGCCGATGAGAGCATTGTTAAAAAACATAATTAGAAACACATTATTACTTTGTTGGACAATCCAACTGGGCCACATTTAGTACGGATCATTGATGGACGCAAGTTTTATTACTTTATTACGGGCGAATTATTGTTAACAATTATAATTATATTTCCTCTTTACAAATGATATATGCAAATAAACTTTATAACGTACTACAGCTTTACTATTGATTAAGGTTACAAGTTACAAGATAAGAAACTACAACCAATCCAAAAAGCAAACGCGCTTACATACTCGCTTAGATCGTATTCTTTTTGGCTTGTAGACTGGTAGATATAGGGGTAGCTGGAGTGTCGTATTATGATCCACTTGTTTATTAATAATAATAAACTTTTTTTTGGTAAATAAGAATATTATTCCTAACCTGGTTTTATTATCTTTGGTGATCGGAATGTCTGTAATCACTCAAATAAGCTTAAACCTGCCAATAGAAATGATATTGTCTGCTGATATCTACAATAAAATCATTTTAAATTTTCAAACAACACTTTATATATTACAGCAGTTGTAAGACTATTTTTGTCATTTGTACAGCGTGGTAGACTCCTAGTGTCTAGGGTGTAGTAGTGGTAGCACTGCTACTTTGTCACAGGCAGCTATGGTTTTAAGATGTTTTTCTTTTTTTTTTCAAGATTGTAGTTGAGATTTGCGTTGTCAGTTTTTGGAGCATTTTTTCGAGACAGTGGATTATAGTACCAGTATGCACACAAAATGATATTGTCAAACCTTAGCTACCAATCACTAGTTCAGTTCGGGTGTTTTTATCAAGATATTGTCAAAATACACTAAAACCAAAATGTATTAGCTATCCTGCTAAATCTTTAACTACCAATTTTTGGAAAATGTTGCAAACACTTTATTTAGTCCAAACTACAATACTTTAAAATAGTATTTGGTAAAAAGCTATCATAGCATACCAGCTCTCTGTTAGATTCTTAAAGTCTACATGAACGCCTCCAATGCTCTTTTAAGTTTTTTATATATTTGGAAAAGAAATAGCTTTGTCTTGGGTAGTTTAGTTTGCAAATCTTTGGCTTTCCGTTTATGATCTTAACTAGCACCATAGTTGCTATTTGACTTTTTTTTTACTGCGGTTAAATGCTTTTTTTGCTGGAAAAAAAAGCCTTTTTGGTTGCGTTGTAGACATAGAGCTTTGGGCGCACCAGAGTTTTTTTACTAACTCATTAAAGTACATGACTATCTTGGTGGTAATAGACTCGTTCAACTTTTTTTCAAAAAAATTTGGAAATTTGTACAATATGTTTTTATATTTGATGGGACCGGTATTTTTGGTTTAGCGTTTGCGTTCCGTAAGTTGTAGCTAAATACCTGAGCACAACTATCTTGCCCAAAATGTACCAAACCCCTTTTATAGTTCATTGCTACCTTAATCAAAAAATTATATTAAAAGAATATGTGCAAAACCCATAACACTTGGTAGTATTATTTGTGCTTGATCACTAGAGACGTTATAAGTGGTTTGTGCATTATTGTGTTTGCCATATATTTTCCCGACTACGTTTACCAGGTAGGCAAATGACGTTTAGGGCAAAAAGGTGATAAAATTTAAAAATTGTTCTTTTACTCTAAATGTATTTCAGGTAGAGTGTTCTTAAAGACAAGTTTTTAAAACTGGGTACAAACAGTAAATGACTTAATCACGAAGCTTTTAATATACCAACAATAATGTCTTTATAGTGTTGTTATTAGTATGATGTTGTTAGGCAGGTGTCGTCTATTGCCATTAACAACTGCAATTCGATTGGTGTAAATGCAATTATATGAAGTTAGCTGTTAGTGACGTTATGTTACAGTATAAGTTGCTAGGAGGTCAATTGCTAAAATAAAGCTATGGTTTCTATTGCTATTCCAACCTCATAAAATACATATACCAAAATGCAACATCTCAGGTAATAATTGAATAGCATTTATTAAAAGATAAAACCCCAATCAACAGAGGCGTTTGTCAAGGAGATACGATATCTTCAAAATTATTCACACTGGTCATGGAAAATGTATTTAAAAAGCTGCCCTGGGAAATCAAAGGTATAAACATAGACGGAGTATACCTAAACCATCTACGCTTTGCCGACGATATTGCCTGATAAGTAGCAATCTTAATAAACTACTACATATGATTACCCAACTTCAGGAAGCATCCATACAAGTAGGTTTAAAGATGAATTTAAATAAGACCAAAATTATGAGTAACGACAACCTACACATAACTATTGATAACCATCTCTTTGACACGGTAACAGAATATGTGTACTTTGGCCATTCCATCAAGTTGGGCAAGAAAAACCAGACTGCAAAAATTAAAAATTAGTAAAAAAATGCATTTGGGCTGGGCAGCATACGGGAAGTTATGACATATCCTTTAAAATGATACAATACCTAAGGTCTGGAAACCGTAACTCTAACCAAACAGAGTGCTGTACGCCTACAAACATTACAAAAAGCAATGGAAAGATTTATGCTTGAAATAAGCTTACAAGACAAAAAACGTAATATCAAAATAAGAGCGCGGACGAAAGTTAAAGATATTGTTTAGCGTGTAGCAAAACTAAAAAGCGACTAAAACTAACATAGCGGAGTATTGGAAAACCTTAACAGCATTGGCTTCAAACGACATCAAATTGCCTAAGATAGAGACATGAAGAAAACAAAAACGGCAAATTCTATATATATATATATATATCTTAAACGACTGTTTCAGTTATTTTTTATAGCAATATTAGTTGTATTTGTGTAATAACATTTGAACAGATTTACGAACAAATTTGATGATTACCAACCACCAGAACAAGCCGGATTCCGCAAGAAGTGTAGTACAAATGAGCATATACAGTCCGTACAATTAATAATAGAAAAATGTAACAAATATAATGTTCCCATACATGTTGCTTTTATCGATTATAATAAAGCCTTCGATTCAGTGGAGCTAAGGGCAATCTTCCAACCGATGAACAACGCAACAATAGACTCCTGATACAAAAGTTTAATACAAAGCATATACGATAAAGCGACTCTGGAAATAAACATCACTGAAAATCTGAAAACGGGAAGAATACCAGTTAAAAGAGGTGTGATACAAGGTGACAGCATTTCACCGAAACTTTTTACCTTTGCGATGGAAGACATCTTCAAAAAAATGGACTGGACCAAGAAAGGAATTAAAATCGACGGCAAATACTTAAACCACCTCCGCTTTGCCGATGACTTGTGTTGTTTAGACACGGCGTCGAAGAGCTGCAAGAAATAATAACAAAGCTCAACAAGATCGGCCGAAATAGGTCTACATATGAAACTCGGCAAAGAAAACCAATCAGCGAAAATAAAAAAGCGAATAGGTCTGACTTGGGCGGCGGTTGGTAAGATATGGAACGTAATAAAGAACTCAAGTATCCCAATAAACTTAAAAAGAAAAGTGTTCAACACGTGGGTCCTTCCAGTTATGACAAATGCAATGGAAACCATGTTACTTACAATGAAATCAGCGAATAAACTCAAACAGAACAACTCAAAGAGCCATAGAACGACAAATGCTTGGTATACATTTAAAAGACCATATTACAAACGAGGAGATAAGACAAAGAATTAAGGTAGACAACGTCATAAAGACCATAGCAACGTAAAAATGGAAATGAACAGGACACATCGCACGCCAAGAAAATTGCAGATGGACAAAACGAATACTTTAATGGAGACCAAGAACACATAAACGGAGCATAGGAAGACAAATACGATGACAAGACGTCATAAAAGAGAGGACAAGAAAGAAATAGTCCCAATTAACCCAAGACTGGGAAAACTGAAAAAAAAAACTAGGGAAGGCCTATATCCAGGAGTGGATTGTTAAAGGCTGTTGAAAAAGAGATGAAAAAGAGAGAATAACATACAGTTTTATGTCATCTATATAGAAAAGATGGTTAATTGTTAGTAGTACATGTGTAATTGATCGACTTTATATATTTCTAGAACTTCAGTTAACCAACTGAGGAATGCTATTTTGTGGTCTATAAAAGTTTTGTATAGTTAACGTTGTTGTATTTTGGTTTGTTTAAATATGTCACTGTCAATATTCAATTGTTTTTTGCATCTCTGACAAAATTGTTTGGTACCTATCTAATTTTCAGTTATTATTGAAAATTTGTTAATATATCAATAGATATTTTTTGATATTAGAGTTTTTATAATTTTATATAGTGTTGGCCGACATGTAATAGGACGGTAGGTAGATGGATTTTTTGTTTTTATGTATACCATGGATTAGAAAAACAGGCATGTTATATAATTTGTTGTGGGCAGACGTAAACTTTTTGTACCAAAAATATTATTTGGAACTGTAGCTTTTTAGTTATAAGTTTTACTTATAATTGTCTTAAGATCTTCTATATGTATAATAATATCTCCATTGTTATTAATATGTTTATGTTTTATTTAATAATATTTATCCATTCATTGGTTTAAGTTAGAGTAAGATGCTTTTTTGTTGTTTTGGAAAAGTTCGTTGTTTTTTTTTTTATTATTACTATTTTTATAAATTCTCAGTCTTTTTGAATAAATTGCTAATTTTGTTTTTGAGTATTTAAAACTTTTACTATATTTTCCTTTGTTTGGTTTTCATTTGGGATAAGGTGTTTTATATGTTTAAAAATATTTCATTTAGTATTATTTTTAACCAGCTGCGTGAGACGTCCGATGTCTTGCCTTATTTTTATATTTTTTGTACTAAAAGCTGCTTTCAGTTGGGTATTTAGTGTTGTTTGTATTTATTTCCATTTTTATGTGGTTCTTGTTTATTTAATTTTAGTACTGTATTTGCTGCACAGTATATTATGGTGTCAAGGCTTTCTATTTTATTTTTGTTGTTTATTAGTGTTTGAATCAGATTATTAACATTATTTATTAGTAAAAGTGAATGTTTATTTATTGTTAGTTTTGGTAAATTTGGTCTACATGTTGCATCACTACCTGTCCAATTATAAAGAGATGTTTAAAATTCATTGATTATTCTATATTTAGAGTTTCTATATGCTGTTTTAGATTATTAACAGTTAACTTTATTTTATTATTGGTTTAAATATTATTTTTATTTAAGTAATTTTTAGGCAGTTTTTAATATTTTAAAGTTGGTAAGTTTGCTATTTTTTAATATTATTCCCTTTTGATCCTTTAATCTTTGTTTAGTAATTTGTGTGTATCATTCTGGGTAGATCTCTAAAAAAACTCAAGCATCTAGTAGTAATAGTGTTTTGTTTTAAAATAGCAACGCATAACGTCTGTGGTGATACGTTGTGTTAGTGGTTACCGGCAGATCTACTGGTAAAGCACTTTTAGAGATTGCAGCTTCTTGTGCTTGCAAACTGTCACTTCCAGCATCAACTACAGACGTGCCCTGACACAGCTCTGGTACCGACAGATTTACCGTATTTTCTTATATTTTTTTTTATAAATTTTTTATTTTACTGAGTTTAGTATTTTTAGGGTGAAATTTTTCTATTGTCAAGAAAACTATTAATAATATTTACAGACTTATACAATGGAGCTTGTTGATAATATTAAGATGCCATAATTTAACTTATGTTTTGAAAATATCTAGAGCTACTGCAAGATTTTTTCCATGTTTATCTAAAGTAGCATTCCATTTGTGACTAACATAAGTCAGAAGATCTGTTTTCAAACATTTTGATCAAAATCCGTATTGAGACTTATATACCATATATATCTATCAACAACATGCCGTTCGAGATGATTATGTGACATATAAGAACCTTTAGAAGTCAAATTGAAAAAGATTTAAATATAGAATTGTTGTTTAGTTTAATATTTTGTATTGACGATACCGCGGATTTTAATTTTGAAACAGTTAAAAATTGAGTTTTTAAGTTAAAATTGACCATGTCGAGATTGCCAAAATCAGATATTGTTGATATTGTTGATACAGTCATAGGACTTTTAGTTGTTGGCGTGTAAGATTTGAAAAGTTGTCCTTTTTGGTTTTACGACCCTATCTTTACTGTCATTATTTAAAAAAATAATTTCTAAACTATATTTTTGAAATTTTTATAAAAGAATGTAGAAAATTTTATTTTAAAATTTATAGCATTTGAAAATTGTTTCAAAATAAAAAAGTTGCAATTTTTCTTATGACTGAGTTGATTTTAATAAGACACGCACCATTTGCAACGGATACACAAGTACTAACATATTGTTAAAAATATTTTTTGTTAATCTGTCAAAAATTATCAAATTGGCAATTCCATTTCAAACGAACCAGAGCTTATTAGTAGTTTTTTAATCAGTTCATGATGGTATAAAATCCTTAAAAAAAATTCTAGCATTTCATTTAGTTTTTTTTCTATTTTTTTACTTTGACTTTAAAAAAATTAAAAATTGCAATTTTAAGTAAAAAAAAATTTGTGAAATCAAACAGGAATTTTTTGAAGAATCCAAATATGGCTATTTTTTAACATACACTTTTACAAATACACGTTTAACCGCACTCAGAGGAACAATACACCATATAGAGAAAAACTTGATTTTTTTCTAGATGGGCTTTTCTGCTAGAAAAACACGACACTGACTATTTTCAATGTAGATTTTTTTGCAAAATTAAAATTTTTAATATTTGAGAAGATTTTATGTTGAAAAATAGGTTTATTTTTGCAGTTTTTTGAGTTTAAGACCCCTAAAACTTAAATACACAAAACAAATTTATATTTTTTAACTAATTTACATCAAAGTACGTCAAGAATACGTCAGCGGTTAAAAAAAAATCTAAAAAATGCTCCTTTTTGCCCAGCCCACTGAGATCAAAAAATAGTTTTATGAATATTGCGGCTTGTAGACAGGGTATAGACTTGAAATGGCGCCAGATTTGTATTTTACGAAAAATTTCTTATTGATTTTACAAGTAAATCTTGTTGTTGTTAAATTTCAATTTTTAAACAGACAATGGGATTAAGTCCGTTTGAAATAAAATTACCCAAATAACAACTGTCAAAAAAACACATTCTAAGAGCGTTATATTGTCAAAAATACTTTTTCAATTTGAAGGTCAAGTTAAGTTTTTTATGTTATAAATGTTTTTCTGTACAATTTTAAGGTTATTAAAATAAATTTTATGTTATTCTGTGGTTTTCTCCAGTTGAGATAAGTTTAGTGTAGTAAATGTGATTTTTTATCAATTTTTATACTGCAAATGATGTTTTTAATCAAATCTTATTGGATAGTTAGGTTTTTTAAGCAAATTTTGATAATTTCTACGTTTTTGTGATTCACGGGCGATTTTATGCTTGAATTGAGTTTTTTTTAGCGATTTTAATCTTATAAATGTTTTTTTTTTGCGCACTTTGTGTTATAAATCGGTTTTTTGTGCCAGTTTTAACAAATTTGATGCTAACAATTTGTTTCGTGGGCAATTTTATTTGGTAAACATTATTTAACAGTCTTTTATATTGATATGCCATAAATCCAAACTATTATTTTACAGCGAATTTTATGGAAAAATAAGTTTTTTGCGCGATTTTCATGAAATAAATGCTTTTTCTGTTTATTTAGGTTTTTTACGCTAATTGTGATAAATTTCATTCTTGATTTGCGAGCGGTTTTAACAGTAAATTTTATAGTACAAATATGAGTTTTCTGGACGATTTTGTTGTCACTAATTTTAAGATTTCATAAATTTAATACTTTGTGATAAAATTTTGCTTTTATTTTACTTTTTATATAAAAAATGTTAAAGATTGAAATAGTTTATGATTAGTTTTGGTATTTTTTATAATATTTTAATACTTTATGGCTTTTGCTATTTTTAACATTTTATAAATAGAATTTTGCACTTTTCTAGAGTTTCATAATCGGTTTTTGTGGGATTTTACAAAATTATTTACATTTTTTTAACAGTTTTATAGCTGGAATTTGCTATTTTTGACATTTCAGTTTTTTATTTTATCTGAAAATATAATAATGCTTTATGACCGGAATTAGTTATTTTTGACTTTTTTTAATAGATTTTTGCACTAATTAGCAGTTAATGACTAAATTTTGAATTTTGACCAGATTTTACTACTATTGAAATTTTATGAATTTTATGAAGTAATTTTTTTTAATTTTTTAACTGTTTTGGCCAGATTTTAATGTTTTCTGACAATATTGTATAACTATTTTAGACTTTATAAGTAGAACTTTACATTTTTCAACAAGTTTTCAACAGTTTACAACTGAACGTTTTTTAAAACCAAATTTTGTTCTTTTTAACATTTTATAAATAGAATTTTACACTTCTTAACCGTTTTGTCGGATTTTAGTTCTTTTTGAAAATATTTTAATATTTCATGACCGGATTGAAAAAGTGTTGTGTTGACTGTAGATTGACAGTCAAATTTAAAAATTTTCAGACCGGATTCACAGTTTTAAAGGCCGGATTAACAATTTTGCAATAGAATTTGACACTTTAAAGTCGGGATTAATCTTATATAGGCCGGATTTACATTTTTAAAAGCTGAATTTAATCTTTGAAAGCTGAATTTACAGTTTGAAAGCCAAATTTATTACTTTAAGTTTTATAGACCGGATTAACAGTATTACAGACAATTTAAATATGTTGTTGACCGGATTTACATTTTTAAAAGATTGAATTTAAAATTTGATTGCCAGATGAACAATGCGGCAGTAAAATTTGCCGGATTTACAGTTTTAGTGCTAAATTTGTAATTTTACATTTTATGAAAGCCCGATAGTTCAAAGACCGGATTTATAATTTAACAGCCGGATCAACAGATTATCAGTAAAGTTTAACATGTTTAAACTTTTAAAAGCCGCAAAAGCCATAAAACCATGTTTTTGTTCTCAGTGGGCTGGGCAAAAAGATACAGTTAAAAAAAAATTAACAGCCAAAGTTGACGTATTTTGATGTAAATTAATTGGAAAATATAATTTTGTTCTGTGTATTTGGGTTTTAAGAGTCTAAAACTCAAAAAATCTGCAAAGTTGGCCTATTCTTCAACATAAACTCTTACAAATGCACGTTTAGACGCGCTCAGAAGAACAATACATCAAATATTATTAAAAATTTGAATTCTGGGGACAATTTTACATGGAAAATAAAGTAGAGTTGTACTCATTGTCTATAGAAAAGTCCATCTAGAAAAAAATGTTTACAAAATTTTCAGGCAAAAAATGCGTTAAAAATTAATTATTTTTTTATAATTACAAAAAATGTTATAAACACACTAGGGTGTGGTTTAAAATTTTTTTAAACAAATTTTGATAAGCGCTAGAAGGATTTATGTTTGAACGCCAAAAATAATAATATTTTCAAATTTTGACGCCGATAGATCGAGTCTAAATTTGTGCAAGCGCAAAAACTATCAAACAAAGAGTAAAATGGCCTAAAATTGGTTCAAGCAACAAAAGATGTCTTTGTTAAACTTCTGAAATAAGTTAAAAAAAAATATAATTCAAAAAATCTTTGAGAAAAATTAAAAAAAAAAAAATTAAGTAAATGTTGAACAAATTTTTTTGATATGGGTTTTTCTTTGCCAGATAAGCACAACAATGACTATTTTTTATATAGAATTGTATGCAAAACTCAATTTTTTAATCATATTTGGTGTATAATTTCTCTGAAAACTGCTAAATGTGCAATTTTAAGAGTTTATGTTAGAAAATTATTTTTTTTATTTTTGCAGTTTTTTCAAGTTTTAGATCATTAAAACCCATTTGATTTGATGATTTGAAATGGCGCCAGATTTAGATTCTACGGAAAATTTCTGATTGATTTCATTAGTAAATTTATTTTTTGAGTTAAAATTGCGGTTTTTAAACAAAAAATGCGATTAAGTTAAAAACGACAAAAAACCAAAAAAATCGTAGAATCTTTTTTATGGGTTTCATACTCTCATATACCGATCAAAGGACTACTAATAAGTTATAGAAACTAAAAAAAAATTCAACGCACTCCCCCCCCCCCCCCAACTCTGGTCCGTTTAAAATGGAATTGCCCACATAGTAAATGAGTTTTATTTATTGTATAATGAACTATCACATATTACTAGGACTACTATTTAACTGTTTATATTATTGTTATATAAAATTGAAATAAATTTAGACTGAGTCTGATTATAGCAGTGTCTATTTGTTCTAAAGAGATATTTGATTACTATAAATTTATTAATACACTATATATTATAATAATATTTCCTAGGTCGATGTTAACTAAATCGCAAATAAACATTATGATAATTGCAACAATATAGTAGAGCTAATTATTAATTAAATTGTTGTATTTAATAATTAAATAGACACTAATTTATTTTAATTAAGATACTTAAATCAATTACTTACCTCTGCTGGGAAATGAGAGCGTTTAAAATTCACTCGCCCTTGCCTCATTACATTTACAAATCTTCGAAAATGATCGGAACTTTACAACACGCAATTTCCTTTTTAATGGTCGAACCCTTTTCTGCATATTTGGGTTTCACACGCATTTTCGGTACATTGGCTCTCTCTCCCTACATTACCATGTGTTATCGGCATAACTGATGTGACCCGTCAAAATGCTAAACACATTTACATAAATACATAAAAAAAATTAAAGGGATTGGAAAATAAAAGTATAACAGTTTAATTTATATATAATATATTTACATAAATAATGATTAATGACCAACAATCTGATTCAATCATTTCCAAACAAATAGATTTTGTACAATACCCTCTCGTTTTAAGCGTTCAATTGAGCAAACGGAATTCATTCGAATCGTTTTATTATCAATATATAATTCCAATCCAACTTATCAAAGTCGTTAACTGCAAATATAATAAAACTAAATAATTTTAAAAATCAATAGAAATGTTAACTATGAGCTTATAGATATCTATTTAGCTGGCAGAGCTGCCAAACAACACTAACTATGTTAACATTTATAATAGCCACCAATTTCATAACAGTGGGCTCTAATGTTATAAAACTGATGTAACATTTATTTATATATTTGGAATGCTTAATATTATATACATTTATCTATACAGTTCCACTAATTTTATTATCAGTCTCAACTAAAACATCTTTTCTTACATTTATAAATAATTAAGTTTAATTCACGGGAAAGTGTGTATTGAGTTGTCGACGGATTGTGAATTTTTTTTTTGTTCTGATATAAAAATCCCTCTCCAAGTACTAACATCAAAGTTATTGTAAAATATCTATTGAGTAATATGCTACTGAGTATTATATATTATATGGGTTACAATGATTTACGGCTGCATACCTAATAGTTTCTTAAAAGCTCTCCTAAAATCTAAGTTAAATATTGTGTAAATGATTGGATTGAGTGCCGAGTTGATGTAGCCTAGCCATGTTATGAAATTTGTGAGACGTCCGGATGGGCAGCAGTTAGGACAGAATGGTATTATAACATACATGAGGAAAAACGGCAGCCAGCATACGACGAATACGCCCATTATTATTCCAAGCGTGCGGGCAGCACGTCGTTCCTTTGATAAAGAAATCCTCTGTTTCTCCTCTATGAATTGGTAAACGAAGCCTGGTTTCTTTACTGCATCGTTTTGTACTTTGCAACTGACTGTTTTAGATTGCGTGGAATCGGACACGATTGTTGTTATAATGTTTCCGGGCTCTTTATTTTCAACCTTGGTAATATTTTTCTGTTGTGAACCTGACGATCCATCCGCGTTATCAGTGATAGAATCTTCATGAACTAGCATGGGTTTGAGTGTAGCTTTATCAGTATTTTCATTTTTTTCATTTTTTTCACTTTGCTTCTTTTTCTTATTCTTCTTGCTTTTATTTTCAAGTTCATTGTGGTTGGTTTCACTGCTTACTGATTCTCTATCCTGATTCTTATTATTAGTTGCAACCGGATTGCGTGATAGCATCGTATTAATTTTAGAAGCTTGCGCACGTTCACGTAGCCGCCTCCTGGTGGCAATAAAAATTTCCACGTAGACAGTAGTCATTATAAGTAAAGGTATAAAGAATGATCCCAATGCTGAATAAATTACGTAACCTTGACGTTCTGTTAAATGACAGATGCTTTGTATTTCAAATTCTTCGGCTGGTGGCCAGTCATTCCAACCGATGAGAGGTGGTGAACTGATTATTAGTGATAACACCCACACCGCACCGATCATTAGAAGCACCCTCTTCAGGGTCCGTTTCTGAGCGTAATTTATGGGGTCAGTTATAGCCCAGTAGCGATCCAATGCAATAGCGCAAAGATTCAGTATCGAGGCGGTGCAACACAGCACATCCGAGGTAAGCCACATCTTACAAACGTGAATACCAAATACCCAGCGTCCTAATATGGAATATGCCACATTTAATGGCAGCACGAGTATTGCTACGGTGAGATCCGCCACGGCCAACGAGACTATGAAGAAATTCTGTACAATCCTGAGCGGTTTATGGGTAAACACACTCAGAATAACTAATACGTTGCCTATAACTGTTAGGAGAATGATGATAGTCAACGTGCATACTGTCAAGACTGCTTCCCATACTGGGACAGCAATTTGAAACCCGAGACCGGTGTCATAAAATGTCTCTTCCTCCAATAGACAGCTATTATTTGCTTCTGTCATTATGTTGCTGTTAATCTGAAAATAAAAATAAGAATTAAAATTCTGAATTATAAATACTTAAATATAATCTTTAGCACAAAACACAGTCTCACGTTTTACTTCTAATAAATAATTAATTGTCTGGGTTTGACTTGTCTGCTCTTTTAATCTCTAGTTGTATTGAGTTTGAAATTTTTTTAAATTATTTTATAAACATTTAATGATATAATTAAAGAAACGTAAACAACTAAAGCATATTTAAGGCCAGAGCCGTAGTCAGAATATAATAAAGGTTTTTTATTATTTTGGCCGATTTATTAAAACTTATAAAATTAAGAAAGTATGCAAGCTTTATCGATCATAACAAATTAATAACATTATTCTTAAAACTCCTTGATCTAATCGTAGAAAAATGTTTAAGTTTTTAAATCTCTCGAATAGTAATTATGTTAACTGATGCATTAGTTATATTGGTGCCGGTATACATGCAGTTCTCTATACTGGCCAGGGGTATAGAGTCTTTTTAACAGCACTAGAAAACATAGTAAAAAACTACTTTATTTAGATAATGACGTACGAACCATTACACAGTTAGAAAGTTTTAAAAAGAATAACAACTGTGATGTTACAACACATAGTAGTGGTTTTCAAATAGTTCAAAGGAGAAAATAAAATCAGACGTTGAAAACATTCTAGGGTAACATAAACAATGCTACAAGTAAAGTAGTTAGGATGGTTTAATATATGGTCTGCTTTTAATGCAACCAATGATGAATGTATTAAATACAATAAATGCGCTCGTATTGAATTAATATTCTACTAAAAATTAATATTCTTATATTTAAATTTATCTTTATTATAGAAATTATGAAATATTTAATCAATTTATTAAAATTCAGCTGAAAAACAAATACAATAAACATTAAAGAATAAAATTAAACAAAAAATATTAAATACTTAATTCATTAAGAAATTGTTTACTCGGAAATAAAATTGTAACATGGACCACTGGAAAGCTGCTTTATAAAACCTGAATTGAAATGAAGAAATAAACTATTTACTTACTACTAATGGTGCATTAACTAACGCAACTTTAATTACGTTGTATCAAACTTTAAGCTTTCTAAACTACTTATAACATTTGCATGTATCAACACCTTAACTAATAATAAAAATTAATAATTTTGCAATTAAAAACAGTAAAAATTTAATAAAAAACTGATTTCAAACTTTTATCTTAATTTGTCCCAATTAACAAGTTCTTAGAACATTCTTGTCAATATTGAATTATCCTATAAGTTTTAAATAAAACATTTTTCAATTTGTATAAAAACAATTAATTTGAAAATATGTTTTTATTTTATGCAATGGTCAATAGCGTTTTAAAACAATAACGAAAGGTTTTGTTATTATTTTATTTGTATATTTTCAATCGACCATTGCAAAAACTAAAAGCAAATACATTGAGTGCAGTGAAAATATATTATAAAAAAATAGGTTTTACTTTAAATAATTTTATTATAAAATTTTTATTTATACATATATTTTAATGTACCCATTAGTAGTTTTTTCTTCTTCTAATTTTGTTAATATTATTATTTTTTATTTTATTTTCATTGATGTGATTGATAAGACAAACGTGTAACAAACAAATATGTGCTTTTTTGTGGATTTTTTCTGAATCATGTGCTACTATTTTTTTACTATTTCCGTTTAACTTCAATGTTTTAGATTGAAATGAACAAGTTAAAAAGTCAATCATCGGAAATCTGTGCAGCAGCAAATCCAGCGGCGCTACCTATTGTAACGTCTTCGTGTAAATTTCAAATACGTCGCCCCCGGTCTTTTATGGTGTTAAAAATACAATAGTAAAAAAAAGTTTATATTAAAATTGTAAAAGCAAAGTAAACGAAATCAGAATTGAGTTTACATGTATGTCGGCTTCATTCTATGCGGTCGTGTCGCCTGTTACGTCATCATGTGATACACCTACGTTGGACATAAGAATCAACAAAGTGGAAGTTGCGATAAAAGGCTAATTTTTCACCACTTGTTGCAGTTACTTGCTATGCATTTGCTGATCTAGAGCACGTCAATAAGTGTCCACCAATTAGTCAATGAATTTTTAGAAAACACTGACAATGGAACACCGTTAAATAGCGTTCGACCTTCTCGAATCAGAGAAACTAAAAACTAAAATTTTTCCTGGCCCTGACAAAATTTTCAAATCAATAATGGCTTCTTCATACCGGACACTTCCCAAAAGCTTGGACGTGAGAACTTCAAAATCATTCCAAAACCTGTGACCGGAAATTTCCTCAAATATACTAGCCAATTAGTTTTCTATGCAGTTTAAGTAAGGTCATAGAAAATGTGATCTTGGACATAATCTAAGACTTCACGGAACCTAACAATTTTCTCGTCGTCTACCAACATGAGTTTTGAAGGGACTACTTAATAGTTCACCAAAATAAGTAACTGACCACATAGTCAAAAGTTTTGTTTTTGACGTCAAAAAAACCTTAGACAAGACTTAGCACAATGGTCTACTTATAAAACTGCACAAACTAGAGTTTCCTCTAAGTCTTATAAGCTGATAGCTTCATATCTACATTTTCTATCCAGTGATCCAATGTTGCCAATTAATTGGGTATCACCTTTCATAAAAAAGTTACGTACAAATTGCACATATAGTTCATCCTGGTCAAAGTCAAATTGGCAAAAATCTGCTGGAACTAGCAGTTTTTTCTTTGCCGGAACAGAAGCACACTTTTTGTCTAGGAAACAACTGCAAACACGCTCCTTAATCTTCTAAAAACCTTCCAAAGTCTTACTTTTTGATATGTTCAAAACAAACAAAAAATGTAACAATCTCGGTATCCCTCCATTGCATCAACACATAGAAACTTCGGCTGAAAAGTACTTTAATAACATCGCTGTGCACCCCAACCTGGGTCTGACTTGCTGAGCTAAATAAAGATAAATCAACCTATTAATATTATAAATTCCTAAAGTAGTTTACTCTACAATCCCACCCACAGCCTATATTGCGTCATATCCAACTTTCTCTTAAAATACAATCACCGAACAAAAAACATATCAATCTTTTAGGTGTGATCCGCAAGAAGTGTAGTCTATAGGCACTTTCTTTCAGAGAATGAATCAAACTGTTTTTAAAGATTCTCTTTCCAACCCATAAAATAAAAATGATGCAGTCAAAGCAGACCTGTAAATATTTGGGTTCGGTATTCTGGCAAAACAGAAAACATTAACGGCAAGACACATATTGGCAGGCAAACTTCAGATACGCCCTTGTACTTGCCAGTGTGCTAATAGGACCAAACAGCATCTGGCCTGCTGTCCAGTGAAGTCAAAATGTGCTTGCGGAAATATCAGACAGAAATGTTGCAACTATCCTTCATTGCACAAAAATGGATCCAAAAACATGGCTTTGTGCAGGCAAAAATGAGATGACAGACAAACCACTAATCAGTCTCCGCAGAAAAAAATCTAAGCAAAGTTCCAAATAAATGTGAAGACTAAATTGTGAAGTAACGGACCAGTCCAAATCGCTAACAAACGCCCCACTCTTACGCCAATAAAGCAGTTTACTATCACCATGTGGTCCATATGCGCTAGACATTGCACACACCGCCTTTGGAGTTGTAAATCAGGTCACTTGGACGGACATAGCGCCGCCTCAACGCGGATTCATAAAACAACGCAATACTTCTGCACACATAAAGGACATCTCTAAAGAGTTGGGCATAACTTGAAAAACAACAAAACACAAAAAATCCAAGTTTTTACACATCAAAGTTCTGAAGTGTTTCTTCTTTGACGGGTTGTTTTTGGGTCTCGTGATAACATGTAAATTGTAATCTAATATCTTATTACCTCTGCAATAATTTCAGTTACAGTAATTAATTTAAAAATAAATCTACCTCGCTTACCGCCATATTATCAGATATCGCCTTCCATGCGGAAAATAATGCACAGAAAATTGGATAAAATGTTAAAATTACAAAGTCCTCTGTTGTTTTGGTAAAATGGAAATCGGGTGAGTATCGTTTTTTTGTAGATTTTGTTAGTTACAAAAAGCAATACTCATCTTCTTCTTACGTATTTTCAATATTAGATAGACTCAGAGATGCAAAAGTACTGGCATTGCTAGATTTAAAACTGGTTCTTATACATAAATATGACCGTAAACATACAGCTTTTATTGTACCGGGCCTCAGGTGATAAACTCTAGAAGCTACGTTACAGCGATTAGTGGATTTCATTATAGAGGTAGAACTTACACAATATGCGTTTGTCTACTAAAACGACGTAATAATTTCTACACTAGACGTAGAAACGCATTTGGGCATACTCTGCAAAGTGATCTCTAGTAATCCATTTTGGTGGCTTTTAGCATGATTTATGTCTTATCCTTTAAAGGCCATACATCACAACTATATGTTATTATACTTCTTATTATTGAGTTGTATATTCTGTGTATATATTTTTTTTGTTATGTGTTTATCCTATAGTATACCGTTTAGCATAAATACAGCCTATCTACCTAGTAGATTTCTTTTAATACTTTTACGCCTAAGTATTTGTAGGAATTGCATTGTTTGATGTTTTGCCTATCTGAGATAGGTAGATCTTTATTTGGGTTACAATGTGTATAAAACTGGGTTACATGTTAAAGCGGAAAAAGTAGGCGCAATAATAAATTTTCCAGCGCCACAAAACGTGAAAAATCTGAAGAGATGTATTGGTTTAGTTGGTTTGTAGTACGCAATGATTTCCACTGTTTTATTAAAAAAAGGAAAAAAAAAGTAGAATTGCAACAAAATAACGATGAACTCGTTCAACAATTTAAGAAAGGTTGTCTACTTAAAGCATCTAGATGTACTTAATTTAGAGTTTGTAGAAATTGAAAAAAAAAGCAGCATATGTAAGTAGTACTTTATAAAATGCCAAGAGAAAATACTCAAGCTCCGAACTAGAGTGTCTGGCTGTCAGTTTTGGCATGGAAACGTTTTGAGGTTACGTCAAGAATATAAAGTTTGTGATAACTGATCACTGGTTACTTCAATAGTTATGGTCTATTAAAAATATATTGATACTAAAACTTCAACAGTACAATTTTGTCAAGGTCCAAAGAAAAGGTGCTTTTTCTTCTTTTATGTTTTCATGATTCACTGGCAATTTTGCTCAAAATGAGTTTTGTATCTAACAAATGTTTTTTTTTGAGCAATTTTAAGGTCTTAAAGATAAATTTTGTGTTATGAATTAGTTTTCTGCGACTGTTTTGACAAACTTGATGTTAAAAATTAGTATTGTGAGCAATTTTATGAGGTAAACATAATTTTTAAGCAAATTTTATGCAAAAAATAAGATTTTTGAGCTACTTTTGGGTATAAATGATTTTTCTGTGTAATTTTGGAATTTGCTAAGCAAATTTTAGACTCACGAGCAAATATTGTGCAAGAAAAAAAAAATTGCGCAATTTTAATCTTCTTTTTGTGCAATTGTTTATACTAAATAGTTTTAAAGTTTTATAAGTTATAAATGGGTTTTATGCGTCAATTTTAATAAATTTTATGTGATAAACTTGATTTCTGAGCTAATCTGATAGTAAAAATGAGTTTTCTAGACGATTTTTATGTTACAAATGTTTGTTCTGCGTACTATTAATGTTTTCTAATTGAATTTCATGGTATAAATAAGGTTTCTGTTTCAAAATTCTTTAACTACTCAATTTTGCTACTTTTGAAGCTTTTATGCTAAAAAATATATAATAAATGTTTGCTCTTTGCATTTAAATGTTTTTGAAGTTAATGTTGAGATTTTTGAGCGAATTGTGTTGTTATAAAAGTATATTCAGTGTAATTTTGAGTTTTTTTTAAATAAATTTTATATTATAATTAGGTTTTTCTTACGAATTTTAATAAAGTTCATCTGATAAACACAAATTTTTAGCTAAGTTTATGCTAAAGTGTGTTTTCTGTGCAATATTATAAATGTTTATTCTGTACGGTTTTGCAGTTTTTGAAGCAAATTTATTGCTAAAAATGAATT
Source organism: Tachinus rufipes (assembly GCA_963932245.1). Taxonomy (NCBI): domain Eukaryota; kingdom Metazoa; phylum Arthropoda; class Insecta; order Coleoptera; family Staphylinidae; genus Tachinus; species Tachinus rufipes. The sequence goes on from OZ010749.1 coordinate 63,517,597, forward strand.
TTTTGTTCAATGTTTTTTAGTAATTTTAGTGAAGTTTTTGTGGTAAATGTGATTTTTGAGTCAATTTGTTGCTAGAATTTTTTTTTCAAATTTTATTCTCTAAATTAGTTTTTCTGTGCAAATTTTGATAAATTTCATATAGTATTTTTTACTGAATTTTATACAATAAATAAGTTTTTGGTTTGATTTTCAAGTTCAGAAAATTTTATGTTGCAAATAAATTTTTCTGCTCGGTTTTTGTGATTTCTGTGCATTGTTTAGGTTTTTAAAGCAAGTTTTATAATTTTATAATGTTTTTTTGCGCTTATATTGAGCAATTTTTGGCTAATAATTTTCATGTTTTTATGTCAAGTTTTTTCTGTTATATATGGTTTTTAAGCGCGATTTTCATGTGCTTTATCTGTGTACTTTAAGGTCTTTTAAGAAAATTTTATGCGATATTTAAGTTTACTACACGAACTTTGATAAATTGGAGTATTTTGCACAATTTTAATCTTATAAATGTTGTTTCTATGCAATTTTAAAGTTTTAAGAGTAAATTTTGTGAACTGATTTCAGTATTAGGCGCCAGTTTTGATGAGTTTTATGATAAAAACTAGTTTTGTTGGCAATTTTATGTGGTAAACATGACTGTTTTTTAAGGAAATCTTATGTAATATTTAGATTTTCTACGCAATTTTTGATTAATTTCATATAATATAACAACCAAATTTCAAGCAAGAAATATTTTTTGCATAATTTATATACAATATTCAAAGTTTTTACAACCATTTTTATAGAAAACATGAATTTCTGGACAATTTTGTTTTCATTTTAATATTTTTTGATTTCATAAATTTTATAAATTTTATAATTTATGATAAAATTTTACAAATTTTTAAGTTTATGGCCGGATTTTGGTGCTTTTCAACAATATTTGATGATTTATGGCCAAAATTTGCTATTATTGAGATTTTATGAATGAAAATTATATTTTCAATTTTTTTACAGGATTTTGATTCTATCTGAAAATATTTTAATATTTTATAACCGAATCTAGTTATTTTTGAGTTTTTATGATAGTCTTGCACTTTTTAATAGTTAATAACTAAATTTTTGACATTCCATAAAAAGCACTTTCCACTTGTTAATAGTTTATAGCCAAATTTTATTACTTTCTAAAAGTTTTTTGATGTTTTTGAAGTTTTATGAATTAAACTTTTTCATTTTTCAACAGTTTATAGCCGGGTTTTTTTACTTTCTAACAATATTTTCGTGTTTCAAGGCGGATTTTGTTGTTTTTGATATTTAATGAATAGGATTTCACAGTTTTAAATAGTTATATGGCCGGATTTTAATGCTTTCAGACAATATTTTATAGCTATTTAAGACTTTATAAATAAAACTTTTTTCAACAGTTTGGTCTTTAGTGCTTTCTGACAATATTTTAAGACCATATTTAGATTATTTTAACAATTTATAAATAGAATTTTAACCTTTCAGTGGTGTCGCCTTTTGTTTAGACATGTTTAGTGTCGGCGGTGTCTAAAACCGCATTCATATTTTTGTAATTTTTTGTATTTTTTTTTTACTTTTTGACTTTGGTATATGATAAAAACATCTTCCAATAATAACATTCTGTTGAAGAAATTGAGTTCGAGTTTTGCTCACCTCTTGTAACCTAAATGAAAAGGCTCGTGAACGATTGAACATACTTGCTCTAACTTGCAAGTGTGGTTGCAGTAAGCCGTTTGCGTAAAATTCTTTTTAGGTTGTTTGTAGAATATATAATTGACGTATTAATTCCAGCATTTTTTATTTTATGTTGAACTACATAGAATAAAAAATCACCATCGGCTATCTTCATGTATTTCTGGCACAATCATAACTGGCGCATAGCTTGTCAACGGTGGTTTTTTATAGTCAATAATGATTGCCAGTTTTTGCAGAATTTCACTATCTATATTAATTTTATCATTATGATTTAAAGTAGACACCAAAAGTACATTTTTCCTTTTTTTTTTGGTATATATGAAATCAAAGTACAGTCATTGGAATACCCAAACATGCTGGTACTAACTGGTGGAGGGAGTGGTTTTGATAATTCTAAAGACAGTTTCCTTTTATTTTTTGAGTTTATGTTCTTGCAGTAGTAGACTTTGAACCAGAGGCACCGAAGTGAACCAATTGTCCATGGTGATATTTCTGTTTGAACCAGAAATATGCTTACAGAGCCTATGAATCACATCAAATGCACAATCGGAAATTTTATAAAGCCTGACCGGTTGTTTTCCAGCATCTATCTCCAATTTACTAGTATAAAACATTTTAGCAAAGCATAATGCTTGTATTTTCAAACCATATTTGTTGGGTTTGGATGCTATATATACTCTAAAGCTGCATCTTCTTCTAAATAGTTGTAACGTTTTATCTATTGTACCAAATTCCAAAATTTGGTAGCCATTTTGGCAATTTAGATTGAAAATATCAAATATTTTGTAAATCGAAGCAAGTTTGTCTATTTTTTTTTCTTTCACTTCAAGTTTCATAGATATCAAAACGAATCTTAATAAGAATCAAAACCTTTGAAGCGACATGATAAGATGAAATATTTTAATGCCATAGCCGTCAATTCTCCACAAATCTTCAAGAATTTGACGATTGTTTGTACAAACCGAAGCCATATACAATAGTCTAAAGAAAGAACAAAGTTCGATATAATTAGTTGGAGTTGACATAACTTTTGCAATATATTTATTTGTACAATTGGTAATTGTAGTAATTATTGAATCATTAATAGAATATTTGTTGTTATATTCATATTATTTCATATAATATTATTATTTATTTATTAATGTATTATTTACAACATGTTTCGTTATTTTTTAATAACATTTTCAAGTATTAATATAATATAATAAATTTTTTGAATGATTTATAAATAAATTAAATTTTTGTTTCTCCCGCATTCCCTGATATCCGGTTTTTTTTAATTCCTTTGAAGTTTGATACATATAATTTAGAGGTTATATTTGTTTATAAAAAGATACCAACATTCTAATAATTATTCTGAATTTTGAAATTTTATATAGTTTTTATTTTATTAAAATATCCATTAAAGGTGAATCATATAACATTAATTGTTCATTTATAACTTCATAATTTTGATTTTTAATATGTTTTTTAATTTCTAAGTCTTCCAAAAATATAAGGTTTTTATCCGAAATGTGTAAAATTACAAGTGTGTTGTACTGTGAATTTGGTTTATGTTTATTTAATAATAGATGTTTTGCAAAGTTTGATTTATGAAGTTATAAATGAACAATTAATGTTATATGATTCACCTTTAATGGATATTTTAATAAAATAAAAACTATATAAAATTTCAAAATTCAGAATAATTATTAGAATGTTGGTATCTTTTTATAAACAAATATAACCTCTAAATTATATGTATCAAACTTCAAAGGAATTAAAAAAAACCGGATATCAGGGAATGCGGGAGAAACAAAAATTTAATTTATTTATAAATCATTCAAAAAATTTATTATATTATATTAATACTTGAAAATGTTATTAAAAAATAACGAAACATGTTGTAAATAATACATTAATAAATAAATAATAATATTATATGAAATAATATGAATATAACAACAAATATAAATAAATTTCATAGAATTAATAAAAAAAGCATTGAATTAATAGAATAATTGCATATTTTTGTAATATTTTTTATCGACTTAGTTGCTTGAGAAGAACCAGGAAGACGTTTTATAATATTTTCTCGTCTAGTTTTAAATTTTCTGCTTAGTCTTGGCATTTTTTTCCAATAGGTTTTATTGTCTTTTCCAATAAAAGACGAACTAGAACTGTTATTTATGTCATTTTCATCAACATCAGAAATTTCTTGTTCCGAATCGCTTTCATGTAGCACACGTTCTTCTTCATCGGTTTCTGAATCATCAGACACATAATTTTCTGTTCTATCAACCTCATCATTTGTTAAAATTTTGTTCATAATTTTCTGCAAGCGGGCCTGTTCCGCCTCAGAACTCATAGGTACAAAAAACTTTAATTGTAATAAAAATGTTTCTTCTTACAATTACGGTACTGTATTTTAAAACAAAAATTTAAAAAAAGTAAAATTAAAAGATATAACTGTATAACAAGCATAAGTAGCTGAAAGACTGAATTTAATATATTTTTTTCTGAAATTTATATTAATGCATATTGGTAGTATTCAGAAATTTCTAGAAAGGGTTTACCAGGAATAGAGAGATTAGGAACAAACTAATAATATAAAACACAAAATTAAAAGATTACAATAAAGCTTAAAACTAATTACTTTCAAATAACATCCAGTGGCCCGTATTCTGAGAATAATGTAATTAAATTTTAACAAATGGTAAATTTATAAATAAATATTTATTATTATGTGATTATTAGCTTAATGTAATTATTAATTAAATTAAAATTAATAAATAAATAAATAATTTTTCAAGCACACTGAACTTGAGTAGTAACGGCGGTGTCTGACACCGCAATAATTTCTACTAGACGCAACGATTAAAATTTTGCAATCAAATTTAAACTACATTTGCAAACACGTTAGAAGTGCTAACTTCTATAATATTAAGAATCAACTCCTTCTAGGTAAAGAAGCACACCGAGCGTTACCACTGGAAGGTGTGCATTAAATTATAATAGTCTGTTTGATAATTAATCGGTTCAAAAATGTTTATGAATACGAGCACTACTCTAGTTGTAAATAATATAAAATATTGTTGCCCAAAAACTACATTACACTTCCTATTTACGTTATAACTTGGTAGTTTTATAAATTATTACAATAAACAGCTTTACTCTTAACTTTGACTGTAAAGAGTCAACATTAATTACTGTAGTTTTAAATAAATATAAAAATAAAACATAGTTCTTTTATTTTATGCCCCTATTTGACATGAAAGGAAGAAATATATTCCTTTAATATAGACGTTGATTTCACAAAACGACCCCTCAGCAGTAATTAAAATCCACAACTCTACCCGCGCCTCTGTCATATATCCGCACATGTTGAATATTCAAGTTTTTATAAAACTTAAAACAAAATTTATATGCATGTGTTATAGAACCGTTTGTACTCCATATCGTGTGAAGTATATGCGGATTACTTGAACGATAATATAATTTTCACTGATCCAAACTTATGTTGAAATTCATTAACTCATCCCTAAAATATTCAGCCAGGTTTTATGCAATTAATTATACAAAAAAAATCTTTTTCTGGCCATTAAAAATTTTATATATGTTTTTTATTCGGACGATATATTTTATGAATGCGAGAAATGTGTTTCGCGCTTGAATTTTAAAATTGTTTCGTCGCTCCGCTTGGAATCATTTTAAATACATTTGCGCAAGTGAACTGTCACATCGCTTCACTCATAATTACATTAAAATTCCATTTTCAAGCTCGCATTTCAATATTGCGTGCCAGTGGAATTAGCTCGCCTCTTGCGGAAACGGAAACTGTTTTTATTTTAATATATTTTTTAAAATATTTAGTCAATTTTATTTTAATTAACTTCAGGCGATTGTAGCAAACTTAATTTATCCCCTTTGTTAAAAAAATCTAATTTTAGATTTTAGAAAAGATTGTAAAATTTGTGCATAATTATCTTTATAAAATAAATATTTTCTTAATTAACTTTATTAATATTAAATATAATTTGCCGCTGCTATAAATTTCACTTTATCCTTAAAAAATAAAAAAAATACGACAGAAAAGTAAGAACTAGTGGTATTATTTTCTTTAATGGTGAGCAAAACCCAGTTGAATTACAATGAACAAAAAACGTTTTTTTTATTCCGGTTTTTCTCATTATATATAAGAAAGTATTTACTTTCTTATATATAATGAGAAAAACCGGAATAAAAAAAACGTTTTTTGTTCATTGTAATTCAACTGGCGTCAAGTCATATAAGTTGCATGATCGATGATCGCCGGATAAGTTTTCCAAGATACGTGACTTTATAATTGGTTTTAAGAGTAATGTTAGTGTTAGTTCTTTCAAAACAAATATAAAATTCAATTAGTTTGCTATCATAAAGAATTAATTTTAATCTTTATATGGCACTCTAAAATGTATTTATATATTTAGTTGGATTGATATGTGGTATAATATATCATTTGAAGACTCTTCTTAGTATTGTGGTTGTGAAGTCTGATGATTTATTACTTCTGGTTCACCACACGTTATAGGCATTTTAAATTTGGAATATTGAATTAAGTGCAGTAAATATATACGAATATTTTGCAAGGAAAATTTATTTTGGTTGATGTATAACGAAATCACTTGCAGTAAAATGCCTATATTTATAATGTAAACAAACGAAAATGAATCGCTTTTTGTATAAAAAATTCTATCTAGCCAATCTATATCACTTAGAATTAATAACTGCTAATCATAAATAAATATCTAAACACTAAACAATTAAATTTTAAAATAATAATACTTGATACAAAAAATTAACAAAAAACAATTTGAATTGTAATTCATTTGAAGATTTTGTTTGTTTGTTTTATAGTTTACATTTATTCTTTGCAGGCTGGAGTGTTTTAGTTCAGTTTAAAGCAGCAACTTTCTTCATCGACTAGTTGATTTTATTAAATAATACTAATCTATGTTTTCAATTACATAAAACAAATTAAAATTTAGAAACAAAAAATAACAATATTAATTATATTACATTCAAGAAATTACATGGTTGTTTATTTATATTTTCATTGTTTTCCATACCTTGCCTAGATCTAACTTAATCTAAAATACATACATTATAACTAAAATTATTCGTAATAAATGAAAACTGTGATAGCACCTACTGCCAATTCACAAGTAATACATACTCAGAAAGGGTGGGCATATTACTTTTGAAATTTGAATCGTCGATAAATAAAAAACTACTACTACTTTTTCAATATTATGTGTTTATTAGAAAGATTGAATCTTTTCATTAAAAAATGAAACTCAACATCATTCAAATGACTGCTACGGCTAGCTTGATGACAGTAACCCATCCGATTAACCCAATTTTTTTAGTACATTTTTGATTGTTTGGGCTCCAATCGCATGAATGGCAACTTCGATTTTGTGTTTCAATTGTCTCTGGATGTTTGGCATAACACATATCCTTAAAGTAACCCCACACAAAAAATCTAACGAGGTAAATCACAGCTCCTAAGCGGCCAATTGACATCAGCATTATTCAATTTCCAAAAACAGTGGCCCCGTCCTGTTGAAGCCAAATGTCATCCAATTCATACTCTTCAATTTTTGGAAAAAAAAAGTATAACACATTAACGTTTACTATTGACGGTAACAACGGTTCCTTGCTCATTTTTGAAGAAAAATAGCCCAATAATACCGCCGGACCAAAAACCACACCACACGGTTACTCGTTGTGGATGCATAGCCTGTTCAATAGGTATGTGTGGATTCTCTGATCTCCAATTGCGATAGTTTTGTTTATTGACATAGCCACCGAGATGAAAATGAGCTTAATTGGAAAACACAAATTTTCGATAAAAATGCTCACTTTCGACCAAACGATCTTTAGCCCTTAGGGCGAACTGAAAACGCATCGTATAGTCATGAGGCTTCATTTCTTGGACTAATTGAACTTTGTAGGCCTTCAAACCAAGATTTTTATGAAAAATTCTCTTCAGAGAAGTGCAAGAAATGTTCAGTTCTTGAGACCGATGACGAGTTTATGTTGATGCATGTTCACGCACACTCTGACCAACAGCATAATGGACGAGAACGTGAACGTGTTGTTTTATCCACTAACAATCCAGTTTTGCAAACTAGCTTTACAAATTGGTCAACAACCTACGTTGAAGGCTTTTCTTTTTTATCAAATTGTAAATTTCTTACCTTTTTGAGTAGAAGACTCACCACTTTAGAAGTAAGTTTTTATTATTTTCCAACTTTGTTCAAGTGTAAAGCGTTCCATTTTGTAAATGTCAAACATAAAACTAAATTTCTGTCAACTCATATATGTCATTATACATTTGAAAAACAAAATAAACGGTAGTTCAAATTCCAAAAGTTACGTGGCCCACCCTTTATAAAAAACAAAACATAAAAATTAATAACAAATTAAATTTTAAAAAATATATATCTGGGGGCTGTAATCAATATACCGTATACAACTAGGAAGATCCACTAAGTTTCAGCTAACCACAATATGGAAAGACCATAATCTAACACGTAAAACCAAGGGTAATATAGTTCATATTCTTGTATTTTTTGTGTTTAGTTATAGGGCAAAAACCTGGACAGTACGTGCGGCAGACCGTGGAAGGATGCATGCCTTCGAGATGTGGTGCTAGATAGACGAAAAAGAGAAAAATCTCCAACACGCTGAATATTTACCATACAACAACTCATAGAATATCAGCGGGACCAGATGGCAAAATATGAATAAAAAGAAAATACCATCATGTGACAATGCGCTACCATGTTGGTACCAAACATTTATTCTGTTTGCTAACGGAACCTTATCATGCAGTGATAGTAATTATCATAGCCGTTATGTAGAACTTGTATTTTTGAGGTCTAATCGGATTTCAATAATGGAAATATTAAAAATCTAACCCAATTGTCAACCTCGCCTACACGTGGTGCACCCTGCTATTGAACTAAAGAGGTTCTGTCGACCGATTGTCTGCCGGAACAAGTAGACCCTTCTTGCTGGCCAACAGCTTCGGGTAGAAGAGCTGGCAAAAGTAAGGGCACTTTCTTGCCCTTGGGAAGAGAAATCCCTAAAGGCGGAAGAGTCAGCAAATGACCAACGGCATGGAGATGCAAAACGCCACGGGAAACCACTGCATTAAAGATCCCGTTTGATATTCCCTAGTAAAACCATATGTATGACACAAATTACATTCGAACATGGCAGGCTACAAAATGCAGTGAGTGAAATGAGGAAGCTGAACATAGACATCATGGGAATATGCGAAACGAGATAACCGTGTAATAGAATATGTCAATCAGATGGAGCTGCTATATACTACTCTGGATGAGAAGACAATAAAAACCACCGACACGAAGTAGGAATAATCGTAAGCGAACAAATAAAGAAGTATGTAAAGAACCTCATACCATACTCTGAGAGATGCATGTTGATACAACTAAATTCTAAACCTGTTAACATTAACATAATACAGGTATATGCACTGACAGCCGATAAACCAAAAGAAGAAATCGAGCAGCTATACAAAAAAATTGTACATATAATGAAGTCTCTTAAGAAACATGACATCACCTTCATAATAGGCGACTTCAATGCAAAAATAGAAAAAGGCAGATTTGAAGACATAGTCGGAGACTTTGGATTTGGTCAGAGGAACGATCGTGGAGATAGATTGCTGCAGTACTGCCAAGAACAAAATATGATGATTAGTAACACCTGGTACCAACATCCAACAAGAAGCCTATACACGTGGAGGTTGCCACAGGACACAGAGGATCATGTAGTCAGGAACCAGATCGATTACAGTATAATTAATAAACGATTTTGCAGCACAATAAAAAATGTAAAGACATATCCTGGGGCAGACATCGGCTCCGACCATAATCCGGTAGTTGCTAACATACGACTTTTTCTGAAAACCCTACAAGCAAAAAATATATCAATTGCAACAAACTTAAAAACCCAGAAACTTCAAAAACCTATGCTGACCAACTAAACACTAAAATGAAGGATATAATACCAACCAACATCACATCGGTAGAAGAAACATGGCAACAATTAGTGGACATAATAAAGACTAATGCACAACAAACATTAGGCTGGTGCCAACGAGAAAACAAACATGAATGGATGAACAATAACATCTTACTTCTAATGGAAGAAAGGAGAAAACATAAGAACCATCCAAGGGAATACAAAATGCTAAACAGACAAATTAAAAATGAAATACAAATAGCAAAGGAAGCATGGCTCAAGGAAAAATGTCTGGAAATAGAAAAATGCCACGCTAAACACAACTACTTCAACATGCACAAAATAATAAAGGAAATAACACATACATTTAAGAAAAACCAGTATGGAAAACTAATAAACAATAACAACAGACTAATGGTAGAGCAGGAAGATCAAATGAAAACGTGGAAGGAATATACAGAGAAAATGTTTAGTGTTGACAGACCAACCATATCCGGTGATACAGACATTACTATTCTGTAAGAAGAACTCCGGAAAGCAATTCAAGACACAAAAAGCAGAAAAACCCCTGGACCAGACGAACTAAATGCCAAACTCTTTAAGGCAATAAACAATGAAAGCTTGACATGTCTGCTGCAACTGTACAATAAGATTTACAACACAGAATACATTCCTAAAAACTGGCTAAAATCTACTTTAATTACCCTCCCAAAAAAATCAAACTCTAAAAGGTGTAGAGAATATTGTCTCATTAGCCTCATGAGCCATGCCCTGAAAAGAAGAAAATAGACCAAAACATCGGAGACACCTAGTTTGGTTTCAGGAACGGGTTCTGTACAAGAGAAGCACTGTTTTCCATGCAAGTCTTAACCCAAAATTGCTTAGATCAACGCCGCACAGTCTAGGCGTTATTCATAAACTATGAAAAAGCATTTGACAATGTCAAACATGGAAAATTAGTTGAAATGCTCAAAAGAACCAACATCGACAATAAAGACATTTGCATTATCACAAATCTCTATTGGAACCAAACAGCGCAGGTTATGGTCGGGCAAGAGCTAACGGAGGAGTTCCAAATACAAGAAGGGGTACGCAAAGGATGCATTCTTTCACCGATCTTGTTCAACCTATACTCCGAGAACGTATTCCGGGCTGCCCTGGATGAATGCACACAAGGAATAAAAGTAAATGGAAGACCAATTAATAATACATAATGATTCTGTGATATTAGCCAACAATATCGAAGACTTGCAATACCTCATTGACCAAATACAACAAGCTTGTTTGGAGTATGGACTCAAAGTAAACATTGCAAAAACTAAATTAATGATTATTAGCAAGAAGAACGACGCAAACAATGCTGCAATAACTATTAACGGTGATCCAATTGAGCGCGTACAAAGATTCAAGTACTTGAGCAGCTGGCTCAATAAACATGACATCAAAACACGAATGCAATTAGCTCGTTTATAAGCTTTTTCTGTTCTCGGAGTAGATTCCATTTTTTTTGGCATCCTTAAGGTTGTGTTCCATGTCTACGGAGAATCTTCCCCAGAACCGTTTTTTGAACTTGCTTATGTTCCCCTTTATTTTGTTTCTTGTGATTTTATATTCTTCGAGTTATTTCGTATCTTCGATATCAAGAAAGTTTTGTTGTTTCTCTGCTGCTAAGATTTTGATATCTCCATAGAACCAAAATTTAGGTTTGTTATTCTTTTTCCAACAGACTCTTCCGCTGCCTTTAGTCTGTTTACACTTAGTTTGTTCCACGCGGTGTCTATGTCATCGGTGTCCACGACTTTGTTGCTGGTTATTAGTGTGCTTAGTCTTTGTTGAAATCTTTTGTAGAATCACTTTTGAAGGTTGGATGGAAAGCTGTTGTTGAATAAGTTTCAACACCCAATGCGTATTGTGTTTTCCGTTTTCCATGATAGTTTATTGTTTGCGTTTCCATTTTTTTTGCCGATCAATTACAAAATGTCTCGTACGACACATTATCAACACCATAACTTGCTATAGGACAAATGATTAATATATGCAAAACTAATACGTATTTTATCTTCTATCTGGGTTCAGATAGACAAGTTTAGCAACTACATAAAAACCACTAAAAACATTACTTAGTAAAATAGGTCTAACAGAGAAAAGGCAATCAATAGACTGTTTGCAAAGTTTGAGTTTGGAGTTTCCATAAACAATTAACGGTCAAAGTATCAATATAAAAAGCTTCAAAAGCTCCTGCAGTATCACTTTTACCATAACTATGACAGGTCAAAAAATTCCAAATGAGTCAAATATTTGAGCAAGGTTACTTTTGTAAATAAAATTATCGGGTACGAAAGACCAAGACATTCCTTGACTCTCAGTACTTTCAGATTCTTTGCAATTTGATATCTATTTTCCAAGACTTGGTTTATTTTATTTCGCTATGCAATCATCAGCCAATGATGTGGTGATCAATGTAAAAATTGTTTGTCATCGTTTTATACAATAAAAAAATAATTTTTGTTTTTTGAACGTCAAATTCTTTTAACCAACTGAACTGATACTGTAGTGTATACACCATTATGGGGCTTGTTTGCTTCAAATTTGTGTACCTTGTTTTACTCGTAGTATTCAATTGGATGTACATTATGCTAACAAAATTTCATAAAAACACTAAATATGTCATCTTGAAAAACTGGCTCTAACATAAAAACATTGTTTAGTAAATGGATGTTTGTGATTTTGAAAGGTTTTGTAGTACAAACTATCGTTTGTACACCGTGTGCTAAGGCAGTAAATATACTGAGTTGTCAATGCTATCAAATGGGTCTGTTTCCATGACCAAGCTTTTTGGATAAAAGCGTAGTACTCGGTCTTTGCTTTGTAATCTTTTAGTTTTTTAAGAAAATAAAAAGTTTGTGCTTTTCTTCTTAATAAGTCGGTAAGCGCTTCAATGTTTTTAAAAAATACATTTAATATGTTAGGTGTTTGGAAGAGTTTTCTTTCTAATTATAAAAACCACAAAAGTGTCCCAAGAAGAAACACAACTCTTCCACCATAACGGAGCCCTCTCGAGCAACTTTCCGCGCGCACGGCCATCACCTAACCTGTTTTCTTGGCAGTTCTCACTCTGAGTCATGACGTCAAAGCAGCAAAATTCACAGGGACAGCCACCGCTACCTGCCGTGCAACACCTTTGCTACTTACGACTAATTTGGACCACTGCTTTTTAAACCTTTTGCTTGCCAGCAATTGACCACATGGACAGCCCAAGAAAAGCAAAAGTTGTCACTGTTGAATGCATTGGCATTATTTCAATTGGTCCACTTGTTTGACAGGGTCCTTAAACTAAGACCTCTTCAGGTCATTACCGAGCTCAATCATCTTATGCCAACCCTGAGCACTGAAAACAAAGTGCAAGTACTTAAGCGCCGTTACTAATTATTTTTATCTTAACAGGAAAATATCACCACTCACGCAGAGCACGGAAACGACCGTTTTTGCTTTATAAACAAACCCGGATTGACAATATTTTCGTAAATAAAGTCATTCGTATTGATTTCATCTTATTTACATATTCACCTTCATATTACATAATAGTCAGCCAAACTACAAATGATAACTCCATCAAATCCATCCATTAAACAATTTTGTTAGGATTTGACAGTTTAAAGTTTTTTTAATAAATTTGAAAGTTATAACAAGTGATTTAAAAGTTTTTACTTCTTTTTAATGATTATTAGCTATGACAACTCCGCAAATAAGAATGCATTAACTATTAACGGTGAACCAATTGAACGGGTGCAAAGATTCAAACACTTAGGCAGCTGGCTCAACGAACAGTGGGACCCGATTCATGACATCAAAGCACGAATTGTAATCCTTTTCAAAAAGTCCGACCATTAGTATGCAACAGAGATATTTTACTTAAAATCAGGTCAAGTCGAGGGGTGGACACTGAAGGTATCATCTATGAATAAAATCGAAACCTTCAAAATATGACTATATCGGAGGATGCTAAAAATACCATGGACAAACAAAGTAACAAAAAACAAAGTACTCAAGCGAATGGACAAAGATACAGAACTACTCACCATGGTGAAACGTAGAAAGGCAGAATATTTTAGACACACACATATTTCGAAATGACAAATACTAATTCCTGCAATTAATCATGGAAGGGAAAATAAAAGGTAAACGGGGAATCGGAAGAAAGAGGTTCTCCTGGCTGCTAAACCTGCGACAATGGTTCGGAAGCAGAGAGGCTTCTACACTAATACGACACGCACAAAACCGGGACGAGTTCAGACATATGGTTGCTAACTTCCTGTGAGGAGAAAGCAGCGGAAGAAAAAGACTTCTTTATACAAATATTTTTTTTAACCAGAAAAACTGACGGGACTCAAACCCAAGACCTTGGTATAGGAAACGAGTACTACTAAGCGGTGAACTAAGACTTGGTTTGCCATCGCTTTTTCAACTAGGTATATGACACAAAGTGTTTGCGCACTAATTATATACCTTTAACATGTTTTGTTAACCTATTCGCACTCTACAACCCGAATCTCGGCGCAGAATTATTGCATGTTTGAACTCCAGCTACGGAGAATATAATTTTATTACTATACTGAGTCATGCCAAGCTTTATTAGTTTATTGTAAATGAAACTAAAAGTACTTTAAGAATCATATTTATTTAGTAAGCCATATGTTATTATTTAACTGTCTAACTTATTGAAAAGTAGTTTATAGTAAATAGTATTTTAATTATTAAATGTAGTGTTTTCTTTATCTATTTTTATCTATAAATTTTGCTTTAAAGATAATTTCATTTGTTGAACTAGACACTTTTTAATTATATGTTGTAATACAGAATATATACAGTTCTACTGGCAACATTTTATTTTCACAAAATTAAAATTAACTCTACACCTAATTAAAGATATAATTAATTTAAAAATATTTGTTTTTATATAAAAAAATAATTAAAAACTAGACTTGTGATAAGCTATTTGTCAAAACATATTTCATGTGTTATATTAAATATTTTTTCTTACCTATTATTTTTTTCTGGATTTACATGTTGTTTGCAGAGTGTCCTCAACTTTTAATGAACTGAAAATTAAAAAATAAGACATTAAAAAAACGCACAAAAAATTTCATATGAGCTATTTATTTATAATTACTCTTCTTAAATGACATAATTAGTATTAAAAATTAAATTAAGTGACAGGATAACATTAATCCATCCTTTAAGTTTACTTGTATATTAAATTTCTCTTAATATAGTCGTTATTGTATGTAAAAGTTAGCAACTTCTTGGTGCATATAAAGTTTAAACTTTATCCTGTTTTCATGATTATTTCACAAAATTACTTTTTGTAAGAAACTAATATTCAGAGTGATTTTGTTAATGCTGTAGTAAAGTTTGGTTTGAGGTAGTTGTACTTGAGAATAATAACGCTTCAGAACTTAATCTTGAAGTATGAAATAGTAATATTCATGTTGCACCTTTAATAGGATAGACGTAATTCATAATCAGATTCTAAGAACAACAAAATTAATCCCAAACTAAAGATAAAATGAAGCTCTTAATGCAAAATAAAATTCATATATAATAAATAGTTGTTCTGAATAAATTATAATCTTGTCATTATTAAAGAAAAAATATCTGAAATAATGAAAATTGTGCCATTGAATATTTTAAGCCACAATTACATGATCCAATTTAATGGATTATCAATATTTTGGGATAAACAAACATACAATGTAATTACTAGCAGATTATATGAGCGATAAAACAGTGCGGTCGTATAAACTGGTTGTTTAAAATTGCGAATCAATTTTGTTTTTATGTACAATAAAGTCCAATAAACTTTTTCATATTTTAATTAAGAAATATTCTTAATACTGTAAATTTTAAATTAGTAATTGCGGACGTTTTACGCTGTACAAACTTCATCAAATATTTGTTCCTACATATGTTACATAAAATATACAAAAAAAAAAACGTGCAGATTTTATTACACTAAACCAAATAATCTAACATAATATGAGAATAAAGTTGGTGCACAATCTAAAAGTTTCATCGTTCATCACGTACAAGTGCAAACAATGAAAATGCATGTGTGTCACAAATGAATCATAACTCTTATAAACTTAGAAAATTATGTTTCATTGAAAATGCACTGAAATGCAAGTTTGTTTTCTAATGTGGTAACATTGCTCATGATATTTGTACACAAATATAAATTTTATAAGTAGATTGTTATTTGCAGCATTCTTATTCATTAAATATTTACATAATGTTTTTATATCCTAAAATTATTTTGTATTCTACTTTGTTAGCACAGTCAAACCGCGGTGGAATTGTTTTTAATTTCATTGTATAACTCAATAATATAAAATAATCTAAATAAACCGAATGCAATTCATGTTTTTTTGATGTGAGAGTATAAATAAAACAATCAAAACAAGTATTTGGTTGGTAATTAATTTATAACAAAATAAAACACTAAAACACATTAAAAGCATGGATATTATGTCATTCTGGAACAGTTCAGATAATAAATATAGTCTACTTTAAAAACTGTTCTCAATTTGAGTAGAAAACAGACAATCCCACAAGCAAAAAAATCCAATTTATGCCTTGGCATTACCATCTAACATGTATTATATATAAATATTTATATAAGTTTTCAAAGATAAGTGAACGATTAATATAATAGTCTGCGGGAACTTCTGTAAAAAATACGACAATTAGGAGAGTTCATTGGCAATGTATTGAGTTCTCTAACTTAATACCAGCGGAGTTATAGTTTGCCCAAGTTGGGACGTAATTAGACAAACAATGCATTCTGGCTCGGACGATTGCTAAAACCAATGTAAAACATTTTTGCCACACAGAAAGATGGACAGCTGTATAAATAAGCCAATCTTGCCAATTCTATTTCAGACAAAGTAACAGCAACTTTACAAGAAGACTTTTTAAGGAGTAATCAACCCACTTCCGCTCTTGCAGTTGATCAAGATATAATAACCGCAACCATTGATGCAGTACACTTTAAGATCGAGAAACGGCATGGACAATCGTCAATGGAGATAAGCGACATTTGCACAAAGTCTCCCCGCCTGTTTGTCTCCGATTAACAAACAAAAATAAAATACTTGATTGATAACAAGACATCTGCGTGGTTCCACAGTCATTAACTCACAAACAAAGACCAAAAACAAACTATATTCTGTTGCGTCAATTCATCAATAAATAACTTAAATCCATACGTTGTGGAACTTTTATTTCATCATTGCCAACATTAGCAAGCCAATTATTGAAGCAGATTTTCTTTTGGTAGACATCAAAAATCAAAGTTTTGTTGACAAACTTATTAAATTATTTATCTTAGGTAAAGCTTTGCTCTGTCTATATACTTGTGTAGAAATCGGTGTTCTTCAAGAACCTTCCATGTTGCACCAACTCCTTAAACAGTACCCGAAGATAACACAGGAGTATTTACTAAACTTAACCATTTGACAAAACATGCAATATTTAATTCTGTTACCAAAAAATCTCGGCGCTTCTGACAGATTAAAAAAAAAAACAAACAAAGAATTTGAAGACATAACCTAACCTAACCTAACCTAACCTGACCTGACCTAACCTAACATATTTTGCAGCAGAAGTCTCATCTTTACCATTGGATCAAATTTTGGACTGCCAAGCTGAGAGGCGCCAAACAATAACACGGTTTATATAATTGAAAACTGCTTGTCATAAAATGTTATTTTCTTATGGTTTTAGGTAGACACAAAATTTTCGGGCCACAAACCTTACACTTTTGCTTTCCAACAAAAAACAGATAAGTGTTTACCTTGTCAGTTTTTTTTAATACTTTCTAAGATTAAAGGGATGAACTTTGCAATTTTATTAAAATCCCAGACAAGAAACAAGGAACTTTTAAAATGTTTACAACAGGAATCAGCGCTTCAACACTTCCAGAAAGTAATACAAAACTATACTGCAACATGTCTAGCTTGAATATTTTTGACAAACTATTTTCAACTCTCTATTCAATTGAGCGCATCCAGGAATTAAAACTTTAGTAAAGTTAGTGGCTGAACAAAACGTGTGGCCTTCTATAAAAACAATTCTTGTCACGGTTCATCGTCAATACAAAATTTTACAAAACCATCCTAAATCTGGTAGGACCTTTACCTATCTCAAATGGCTACCAGAATGTGCTTGCAATTGTCGACTGTTTTTACAATTGTCAGAATCGTATCCTGTAGATAACATATTCGCAAAAACAGATGCCAAAACTATATTCAACGGATAAATTGCCAAAATTGTATTACCATTGCAGACCACAATTGACCAAGGCATACAGTTTGAATCTTATCTATTTAGAAAGTTGAACGTCCCACTCGGAACAAAGCATAGTCAATATGGTGAAACAATTTTATCGTCAGATATAGGCCGCAATTAAGTGTCATGTTGACGAAGCATAGACAAAAAGCCTTTTAATAATTCTTTTTGGCTTTAGAGCTTCTTAGCACAACGACAACAAATTAATTATCCCTAAATTAATTTAAATATTAAAAATATTTTAAATGTGGCTTGAGATGACATATGGCATGAGTTAGTCTTGCATAATTTGTTGTTTCGGTTTTGTTGGATTTGTGTTTTATAACTTAGAAAAAATAGTACACGCCCAAATATTACTAGAAAACAAAGTTTAAAAAAAATTCTTTATTGGTTTCTAAAATCTAAAATAATTGCGGTAGAATTGTAAAAAATCCAAATCTTGTATAGCAACAGGATATTTTATAGTGGTGATAACGGTTTTTTTAGGTGAAGCTACAATCTTTATTTTTTTAATTTGAAATACTACAATCAACATCGCATTTGGTTTCCACTAAAGAGCCATAAAACATGCGTTTTATGGCATTTTGCCAGGCAAACAATTCGTCTTCTTTTTGCATAAAACAGTAAATCTCACAACAAACAAAAACTAGTAAAAATGTAGAAGGAATGACTTTTAAGACCCCATATCCAAAGACCCTAAAACCTTAAGTTAAAACTTTGCAAAAGACTGCAATCTCCAACTTTTGGAGGTAAAATAAAAAAAAAAAAAAATTTATGTCCGCTTTTACTGAACACTCTCGCACTCTTAATGTAAATGTTTCGTTTTCAAACTTGGAGTGATTAAAAACGAAATGATTTTGGATTGGTTTCAAATCTTTACGTTCGCCTTCACTTTGCTCGTGATTGCATGTAGGTTTTTGGTTCGGTCTGTTTTACTCATTGGCTTGATTGGGTTTTGGGTATGCAAAACCGAAAAAAATAAAGACCTGCTATTTGTTGATGTTTTCGGCAATATGGGGTAGAATGCTTTCTCCTTTCTCCTACACTTCCTACTGTGTCAACTAGTACTGGATGTTTCTTAGCATGGCGGTTCTTCTTCAAGAGTAATATTTTCTTTGGGGTTTGTTTTAATTTTTCTTGTTTTTTTTTTAAGTATGATAGTTGTTGTTGAGTCAAATTGGAGCATTTAATTTTTTTGGTTTGACTCTACTTGTTTTCCAACTGTGCTAGACAGTTTGCCGTTGTTTTTAGTCAAATTCTAGGCCAATGAGATTTTTGACAAATAATGCTGGTTTCCACCTTGATGGCTGTTTCTACCAGTCTCAAATTTGATGATGTTCAGCAACTGCTGGGTTTGAAGTTTCACTAAAGTTGCAAAAGTGTTTGACATAACCCTTTTGGAGTGGTGCGAGTACACTCAACATAGAGCGGCCTGGCCACGTAGGTAACTCTCAAGTGTTATTTCTGGCTCGTGAATGAAAGTTGGCTTGTCATTCTGACAAGTTACACTTGATCCGCGTACTATTTTAAAATTTGTCATTTAGGTTTAGATAGGTTAGGCAGGGTTCTTTTATGTATCGGCTTTTAAGGGTTTTGGTTGTTTCTCGAAGTTGTTGAGTCAGCATTTTGAGATGGGTCGTATCTGGGATTCACTGATCTTCAAAATATTGTTCGATTGCTTTGAAAAATGTTTCAGGGCCATTGTATGGTAGATAAGCATAGTGTTCTTAAGTGCGCATGTTCTTCTCCTAATATTTCTGTTCTTCTTTATCTATTCTCTCATTTTTGTTCATTTTCTTCTATTTGCCATCTTCTCTTTCTCTTCCCTCCCTCTTCCCTCCCTCTTTTCTTAATACTTTTCTCTTTTTTCTTTGTTTTTTTCCTGTTGTTTCTTCGAGTAACATTGTAAATATCTTTGGCATGTGTTCTTTTTTTATTTATCGGTTTTAGGGTAATTTTGACATTTTAAAAACATCATGCTTTTGTTAGCTCCTGGTTAGGCGCTATTTTTTACTCTTATCTGGACCTAGTAGCAATCCACGTAGGAAGAAACACCTTGGATATGGTGCGGTGGTTACAACAAACTTGCGGATAGGTACCCGTATGGGAACTGAGCTCTTTATAATTTTATTTGTGTTGGTGTGTGCCCAATGGTAATAAGAGCCGTCTCATAGACAACTCCCTAAAAAAAGACTACATTTGGATTAAGATTTCTTTTGTAAAGCTGATTCACACCATTCTGGC
Organism: Tachinus rufipes; assembly: GCA_963932245.1. Taxonomy (NCBI): domain Eukaryota; kingdom Metazoa; phylum Arthropoda; class Insecta; order Coleoptera; family Staphylinidae; genus Tachinus; species Tachinus rufipes. The sequence goes on from OZ010749.1 coordinate 63,537,895, forward strand.
GCCTCACTGAGTCTCAGCTCACCTATGGTTAAGAAATTAAAAAATCATCCGACTGAAAACCCACTCCAAGAATTCTATATGGTATTTAATGATAGCATTGTACTAACGTCAAATAAGACCATCACCTACCAAATAAACCATGTTGACAAAACTTTGGTACAAACCTTTCTATACACTCATTACCAGAGTGCCTCCATCTTTAAACAAATCTACGAATTGCTCACAAATAAAATTATAAAAAAAAACAACAGCAGTTACTGCGCCCCGTTGGCACCAATTAACAAAAAATATGGCAAACCATGCCTTTCCATTACTTACATAAAATTAAAAGACTTGACCAAATCCAAATCAGGTTTGCTACCAAAAATCCAAAGTTTAAAAGTTCCCAAGTATTTACTAAGCTCATCTAGACCACTGGTTATTGGCAAATACCGATAAAAGATAACCATAAACCAACCACCTAATGGAAGCACTCACTTTACCGTAATGCTAATTGGATTCACAAATTGTTTTGGTCTACTTAAATGATATCATGGTCTACTCCCGAAACCATAAAGAGCATACTCACCATGTACGCCAAGTTTTAAAAATGTTATAATAATATGAATTAAAATGCAAATAGTAGAATTGCAAATTTAGAAAAAAAAAACAATAAATATTTAGGACATCAAGTTAGTGAAGATAAAAACCAGCCCACCTTATAACCTGGCCGCAATTTGAGACTACCAGAAACCAAATAATAAAAAAACAATTTTGCCACTTCATGAGCATAGGTTCAAAAATAGGCCTCAGAATTTTAGAGGATAGCCAACCCTCTTATCAAACTGCAAATAACTAAAAATCCTTCATTTAAACCTTAACCAAAAAGCAGGCGTTTGAAACCGTAAAGGCAGCACTGGCTCAACCTTTTCAAATGGCTAAACTTTGACCAGAATTACTACGTGTAACTTGAGCCTTAAAACTATGTTATTCCAAGAAGAGACTGAGCAGCTAATAACACCGTCAAACACACTCTTGAAAACTTTAACAATCTATCCGACTCGAAATATGGATGATACGCAGGTGACAAAAAGAGTGCTCTCAGATCCAAGAAACTATTTGAGAACATAAAAATAGACCCAGACTATCCCCTTGATGCAATCCTTGGATACCGCCTGGAAGCGTGGCACTACAATATGATTCGATTTCCAAGATACTCTTATCCGATAATGGTTAGCAATTCGTAAACTAGACCTTCAAGAACGCCATGTAGAAGTGGAAGATAAAGCGTAGCACGCCACTTACCGTACGCAAGCAAACCCGGTCAAACTACGCTGCGTAGAACTTAAGAAGTCTATCCTAACCCTTCTCATAAAATACCCGAGAAATCAGTGGGATACAATAACCGCAAGACCAATGCCGCTACTGAAAGAATTCCTAGCAAATTACTACTATGACATAACCTAACTGAACCCGGAAGCTCAGACGCCTCAACCCAAGTTCTTCCAGACGGCTGTGAAAAGCGCTACCCCTAACAGGCCAACTTCCGGTGGTTTTGGTGTTGCTACTGTAATATCTCTGAGGTGTCTCCCCTTCGCGGATTCCAGATGACGGCAACAACATGAATGATCCAGGTTTATACGTTAGGAACAGACAGCATACAAAATGGCACGCGTGTACCTTGCTGGTAAATAAACTTAGTACTATTTTTTACATTTAAAAACAAGTAGGTGGAAATCAACAACAATTTCTCTTTTGCAGAATAAGCAGGACTAAATCGGTTGTAGCAAAAATGTTGTTCCGATTTTCAAATTTATAGAATAATTGTTTTATTTTATTTTCTATTACAGTTTTCCAGAATGTCAGTCTGCAGGTGTTTATCTATTTTAATTTAATAGTAATACTATAATGCTTGATTTCACAAATTTCCATCCATTATCATCTTCTTCCAATTAGATTTTTACATATAAAAGACATTAGTCAATAAAAAAGCTGTTGCAACAAATCATGACATTTTATCGCTACCTCATGCGGTTTGCAGCCACCATGGGGGTTTATTAGTGCGTTTTTATGTCCCTTTTTTCTAATTCATCAAAGCGTAACCGTTGAAGTCGAGATATTTCCAATTCAATTTAGACTAATCCGAGCAGACAATCCTGCGGTAAGAGTAGAGTAATTTTAATAATTTAAAAAAATCAATAAGAATCAAAATAAAATAGTTTTAAAGTTATAATTAGTTCAAGGATATAATGTTTAATTTAATAGATAATTTATTTGCACATCAAGTATTATTAATATTTTATTAAAGAAACTAAATATTTTAAAACAGTCGGCGTCATCTTGTCCAAGTTTATACAGTTTATAAAAATCATATATTATTTATGTGAATAAAATGTATGAACTTTAGCACACGTTCTCAGACTAGTTTTAATATAACTTTAGTTTTTTCTATACAAAAATATAAGCCAAGCTTTTCAACATATCGTTGCAAGCATGCTTTTGTCATCTTTATATATTATTAAACATAACTGTCTGTTTTTTAGGAAAAATGGTTATAATTAAAAATTATTTGTATTTATTCAGTTTTAATTTTTTTTTATTTTCTTTGTATATGGGCAATTCCATTTCAAACGGACCAGAGCTGGGGGGGGGGGGGGTGCATCGAGAAACTTGCTTATATATTTTTTTTTTAGATTCTATAACTTCTATAACTAGTAGTCCTTTGAGAGTATGAAACCCATAAAAAAAAATTTTTCGATTTTTAAGTTTTTTGTCATTTTTTTAACTTCGCATTTTTTGTTTAAAAACCGCAATTTTAACTCAAAAAAAATAAATTTACTAATGAACTCAACCGGAAATTTTTCATACAATCCAAATCTGGCGCCAATTAGAGTCTATACCCTGTCCGCAAAAGCCATAAAACCATGTTTTTGTTCTCAGTGGGCTGAGCAAAAAGAAAGGAGCATTTTTTAAATTTATTTTAACAGCCAAAGTTGACGTATTTTGATGTAAATTAATTGGGAAATATAAATTTGTTCTGTGTATTTGAGTTTTAAGTGTCTAAAACTCAAAAAATCTGCAAAGTAGACCTATTCTTTAACATAAACTCTTACAAATGCACGTTTAGCCGCGCTCAGAGGAACAATACACCAAATAATATTAAAAATTTGAATTTTGGGGACAATTTTACATGGAAAATAGTCAGTGTCGTACTTATCTTCTATAGAAAAGTCCATCTAGAAGGAAATGTTTACAAAAGTTTCAGGCAAAAAATGCGTTAAAAATTAATTATTTTTTTATCTTTACAAAAAATATTATATAATATAACACACTAGGGTGTTGTTTAAAACTTTTTTTTAACAAATTTTGATAAGCGCCAGGCGGATTTATGTTTGAATGCCAAAAATAATAATATTTTCAAAAATGTGTGCCGCAAGCGAAAATACTATCAAACAAAGAGTAAAAAGGCCCAAAATTGGTTCAAGCGACAAACGATGTCTGTGTTAAACTTCTGAAATAAGATTATAATATAAACCAAATAATCTTTAAGAAAAATGAAAAAAAAAAAAAATTAAGTAAATGTTGAAAATATTTTTTTTTTAGATGGATTTTTCTTTGCCAGATAAGCACGACACTGACTATTTTCTATGTAGAATTGTTTGCAAAACTCAATTTTTTAATAATATTTGGTGTATAATTTCTCTGAAAACTGCTAAATGTGCATTTGTAAAAGTTTATGTTGAAAAATAGGCTTATTTTTGCAATTTTTTCGAGTTTTTTAGACCTTTAAAACCCAAATACACAAAACAAATTTATATTTTTTCAATAATTTACATCAAAACACGTCAACTTTGGCGGTCAATTTTTTTTTTAAAATGCTTCTTTTTGCCCAGCCCACTGAGAACAAAAACATGGTTTTATGGCTTTTGAGGTTTATAAACAGGGTATAGGCTTGAAATGGCGCCAGATTTGGATTCTAGCTTTATTCATCATAACAAATTAACGACATCATTATTCCTAAAACCCTTTGATCCAATTGTGGATAAATGTTTAAATTTTATAAACCTGGTCTCGGATTGTATTTATGTTAACTGATGCATTAGTTATCTTGGCGCCCATATACCTACATGTAATTTCCTGTACTGACCGAGGGTATAGAGGCTTCTTAATTAAAGCTTTTAATTTTACTTAATATTAATCGACAAATTAGAACATTATGGAATAAAAAATAATTTGCTAATGCTTATGAAGTCTCAACAGCAGATGTTGCAGATAGTAATAATTGGTCAGAAAATGCAACAGTAAGTGTTAAAGTACCTCAAGGTTCAGTTCTTGGCCCATTTCTATTTGTTATATACTTGAATATCCTAGAGATATATTAGATTTAATTTTCTCGTAGACCCAGAACTGAATGAAGCAATTTTGTGTTACCATCTAGAAAAGAAAGTTCAAAAAAGCTAGAAATACGATTATAGCGTCTGGCAACGCCTTTCAACACTTAATCTGATTTTTTTTCTATTATTCTATTTGCTTTCTTAAATATTAAGCCACGTCATCATGTACTTTCTGGGATCCAATAAAATAACCGTTTTGGTAATTGTTCTTTTCCTAATCTCTCTACATAGCCATACCAGGTTAGCTGTTTTGTTCTTATTTTGTCTATCACTGTTTTCATAATTTCGCAAATCAACAAGATTTAGTTTGTTTTTCTAGCCGCAAATCCCTCACTGACATACATCCGCAATGCATCTCAACAACCATAATTTTGTAAATCTGCGATCTGCCTTAGTTATAGTTCCTATTTCTGAGCCGTAGGTGAGAACAACCTGTGTGTTATATATTTTTAGCACATATAATAGTAGATGTTCTGCGTTAGTCCTAGAACCGAGACTTGCGGAACATCGCAAGTCATGTCTATTTTAAGGTTGTATTCTACACTGACCCTCTTCTCCGCTAGATAAGACATATATATTATTAAATATTCTAGTATACCAATATCTTCTAATGTTCTTACGATGCCCGCTCATAAAGCTGCGTTAAACGTGTTTTATACGTCCAGGATCACCAAGATAGATTACAACTTTTGCCAATTCACGTTTCCCACAATTGTCTTAACTTTCTGCAGAGCGTATAAGGTCAAACGCTTGCATCTAAAAATGTACTGGTGATAGCCCGCCGCACTTCTCAATCTCCTCAATTAGCTGACTATTTGTATAGCTTGCATGGCGGTCTATACGTATTAGTATTGCCTTTTTTTTTTAAGAGTAAGCCTGGATACCTTTTGTTTTGTCGCTGATCAATTATTTAAAAACAGTTTTATTGATCTATGGGGGTATTTTATTAGTACTTGTTGTTTTGCCAGCTTTCAATCTGTTCTTAGAAAAAGTTTTTACACTATGTGCTCACAATTTCCTAGTTATGATATTTATATTATTAATTTCTTTAAATGTTGCTTTCTATATCTTTGCACAAAAATTTCCATGCATTTTCTTTTGGCTTGTGTTCCTTATGGATTGTCTTAAATGTAACTTTTTTTCACATGTTCTGGTAAGCTGCTTTTTGGTCATTATGCATGTTCATCTTATACTAACAATATTGTCGATTCACTAGAAAGCTGATCTCCTACTTGGCTTTGTGCTTTTCTTAGAAAGCTTTGTCGCATGCCTTAGCATTATTCTTCATTAACTTGCTTGAACTACATTTTGGAAGACTGTGAGCTTTTAATCTTACTGGTTAGTTGAGTTGGGGCTTGATTACCGTTTTACCAATAATTAATATGTATTATAATAAGATTTTTGAGATGTGCCTAAAAAATTAAATGTCCAGTTTAAATTACTCGATGATTATCATAATCTGGAGTTACATAACCACCCGCCCAAGTGTTGATAATAAAAAAAAATAGATTACATCCTGTTTCTTGAGCAAAGATGCTTTTAGCGCTTGCATAGAGAAAAATCTTCCAATACCTTAATAACCAATTCGTGAGTGGGTGGGCAAGATCTACTGCTAATTCAAAAAATTAAATATCAATTTTGATCAATCAATTTGAGTTGGTAGACAGGCACTCCAGTTTAAAATACTTGTTAGTAATCATAATGTAGGACACACCTACTTGCCTAAGTGTAGGTCATAAAGAAATTGAATATCACCTCCTTCTCTGACTAAAAAACCTCACTTGCAGGGAGGAATAACTTCTATTTTTTTTTTAAAACAAACACTTAGACAAGTTAGTAAGCATTTCAATTAAAACTACTCAATGGTAATTGAATATTACCTTTTCCTTCTCTAACTAAAAGAGAGAAACTTCAGTTTTTTTATAACAAACAATTGGTAATTATGATGAAGTAGCCCACTCACCCGTGTTGATCATTAGAAAAATAATCAACACTTTTTCTTTCTTGAGATTAGACAAAAATTGAACTTGGATTGGTACTCTATTTTAAACTATTTGATAGTAATTATGATTTAGAGTAACTTAAGTGTTGGCTATTAAGAAATTGGATACCGCCTTCTTTTTGGACAAAGAAACATTCAATTTCTTTTTAATATATTCTTGGGCGGGTGAGTGAACACTTTCGTTCATACTACTTGCTAGTACTTATGATCTGAAGTGACACACCCACCCATCCAAATGTTGTATATCAAAAGAATAGATATCAACACTTCTTTATTGAACAAAAAAACTTTTAATTGCAATGACAAAAATACTTTTAAATTTAAACTACTTGCTGATAATTATAATTTTAAATGTAGAGGAAGTTTATTTTGTTAATAAAAACAAAAACGCCAATAGGACTTATATTATAATTTAATCATCGATGATTAAAAATTAATTAAATTATAATATAAGTCCTATTGGCGTTTTTGTTTTTATTAACAAAATAAACTTCCTCTACATTTATTAAATTGAAGGACGAGAAGAATACTATCAGAATAAATTATAATTATAGTTCACCTGCTCATTCGCCTAAAAGTTGACCATCAAAAGATTGAACATCTACTTCTCCTTCTGTGACTAAAATACTTTTAACACTTCTCGAAAGAAGAAATTTTAATTTTTAAGACTTGGGCAAGTAGGTGGGTACTTTAGATTAAGCTATTTACTGGTAAATATAATCTGCAGTAGCTCATCCACCCACTAATTTAAGTGTTGGTCAGCAAAGGATTGAATATCACCTCCTTCTTTTTAGTCAAAAAGACTTCTAAAGTTTGAAAAGAGAAGAAATTTCTTGTTTCTTAATAACAAATACTCGAGCAAGAACCCCAAAGCATAATTACAAATGAGTAGTTTGAAATAAACTTCTAGCCCAACTATCAAAGTGTCAGTAACCAAAAGATTGAATATCATTCTTTTTCTTGTGTCATAGTGACTACTGAAGTTTGTCCACGGCTAATGATATTTTTACATTTTTTTATTATTTTTAAGAAATAATGGTTTTACTTAATTTTCTCAAAAACCGTGTACTGATAAAAATTTATCAAGAGGCTGAAAAGTTTTAAATTAAATTTTCCGCAAAAGAAAATAACAAAAAAAATAAATTTATGTAAACATTAAAAAGTTCCAGAAGGTTAAACATCTATAGAATCTAAAAAAACTATCTTCCTGAAGACTTTTTTTATTCAAACTTTAACAGTTTGTGTAAATAAGAAATAAACTAATGTAAACAAAAAATTGTTACAAAATATTAAAAATTAAAGCAATTAATTAAAATAAACTAAATTTTTTTGTAAACTTTAAAGATCTATAACTCCGAATTTATTAAAAATAATAAACTATTTTATTACGTCAATATTACTCAATTTGCTTGTAGTTTCTGGCATTTATTTTATGACTAGTTAGTTCGGGATACCCTGTATATTATGATATAGTTTGATCTTAATGGATGTAATCCGTTTTGAATATTGCAAACATTTCGGAATCCGTAATTGTACAATAACGAGTGATGCACAAGAACAGATTTGGTCCAATATCAAGCGGGAATTTCCAATCAGCAGCTCCCGGACTCATCCAGGAAACGCATGTGTATTGTAATCTCTTTAAATTACCTTGTGATAATTGTAACAGTTTTGTGCAATCGTTTGGAAGCAATTGCATGGTACATGTGCTTTGCAACAGTGTGCATTTACGTTGTAATAGACATTCATCTGAGTGTAATATCACGTCCCTGGCATGTGTTTTGATTTTAATTTATAATTTTTTCATTGATAATATTTTGAATTATGTTTTTTGTTGTATTTAATTTTTTCATTTATACTCTCTTCTTTGTTATATACCGGAGAAGGCAAACGTTGTTTATGTTAATATTAATCTTCTTTGCTCGTCTAAAAAATCTTAACGTGCTTCAAGTAAATTTCTAATTTTGCTAATATAAACAGAGTTTTTTATTATAATAAATTAAAAATTATAAATTCCATAATAATTATTAATTATGAAATTTTTTCGTTATATTAAATATTGTTCCGTGCAAAGTGCTTCTCTTCCCACTAAAAAAATTAATTTAATTCTTTATAAAACACTGTGATAAAGTTACTTTACCCGGTCGGTATTACCGCTGGCAATTTAATTACCTTAAAGTTTAAACTTTATCATTGTTTAATGTACTAATAAAATGAAATATGTATGAAGATGGACTTAACGTAAATGCAATTCAATTACGAGGCATTAAAACTTTAAAGTGGAATTAAACCAGAACAGTTACTTGATCCCAAACAAAATATAAATTGTAGCTAGTAGTGACATTTGCACAAATGATTATACTTTATATTTTTTTATTTAAACAGAATTACATTAATGTTAACTGAAACTTAGATTGCAAACTAAGTAAGTGTTTCCAATTAATTATAATGTGTTCAGGAAGTATAGGTGTGAACGACGGAGTTCTTGCGTTAAAGTTAGTTACTCTGCCGAATTTGTCTTTATTTAAGACAAGGAAGATAATTTTAATATTGACATGTTCTTTACTAACAAGAATAGAATATAATACAAATAAACTTTATATACAGTCTCTATTAATCTCAATTAATATAATTGATAATTGTGACCTCTATTACGTAATAATTTATGTTTATGAAATATTAAAACAATTTACTATGTTTTTATCACAAATTAATTATTTTTTTTTGTTACAATAGGCGTTACTTAAGGGCGTGCGGTTGAGTTACCAGCTTACAAGCTGCTTCTAAATTGTGCCTGAAAACACACATATATACTATTGCAGCCATTAATTGAGAGAAATTTCCCACTTAAATTTTATGCGTTTTGTATCCGTAGGCGTGACAGATTAGTAGTAATGGTCTGAGTAATTTTTGCCTCTAAGAAGTTAGAAGCGGTTGGCTATTGGTAATTTAGCTTGATGGTGTCATAAAATATTTGATTGCTTAGTGATAAGCGGTTTGTGTTGTTTGGAAGTCTGTGTTGTAAGAGGTTATAAGCTTGGTCTAGTTGCAGGTTTGATTAACTATGAAAGAGTAAGATCGGGACTTTGACAAAAACGAGCTGTTTTGTTTTGAAGATGCTTTACGTGCTCGTGGCATCCTCAAAAATGATCTAAGAGTTCCAAGTTACAGTTTGCGCACTTGGGGGAAGCAATTTCTCTAGTTTGTAGGTGGCAGACGGATGGTTGCTTGCACATTTGGCGGAATGGAACTAAACATCCTGATGTAAAATATCCGTACCGCTGACTAGCGATGGCATTGTAGAATTAGATCTATTTTTTTTTTGCCTTAACTTTAATTATTAGGTTGAAAAGTCGTCTTAGTTGGATATACACTAAAGGGCAGATGAAGTTACTTTTGCTAGTTTTTTTAACAAAAAGTCTTGAGGTAAGTCTTAACTTCTTGTTTGGAAATGTCTACTAAAATATTGCAAAACACTGTTTTTATTGTTTGCTCTTCTTTAAGCTTGAATGTGTAATGAAAGCTTTTGGTCTGCTCCAGATATATTGTGTTAAGACAAAAATTGTTGTTTCTGGCTGGCGTACGCCGTCCTTGACATCGGTGGCGCGGAGCACTTTTATGTTCTTGAGTTCAAAATGTTTGATTAGTAAAATGTTAGTTGTTTAGTCGCCGCAGATATTAGTGGCTTAGAAGTTATTTCTTCAGATTGTTTTGGTATGTTTATTTTTTGTTTGTTTTTTTTTTCAACACGTAGTAAGGTGTTGGCCTCAATAAGTGGACCCTGAGAATGATTAGCGCATGGCAATACCTTCCGGTTTTTTCTATGCATTGGTTCTGCTGTTAATTTGTCCTTGTCATTGTCACTAATGTGGTATTAGTTTGAATTGGGTTAGATTTGGCCTTGCGGAATTCATACAGTTTGATGCGGCAACACACGCTGCCCCGGCTCATCTCTCCCTGTACCCTCATTTTCAGTCCTACTTCCTACATTAAATTCTTTCTCTTGTTTCTTCCATTCTTGCTGCATATTTTTTTGTTTTTCTATACTTCTTCCTTGTTGTATCTTGTTTCTTTCATAAATATTTTGTGTAGCTCCATTAAATGTATTCTGTTTGGTAGTCCTAGATTTTCCAGTTTTACTTCTAGAGATTCTAAATTCTCAGCTTGGAGTTAGTTTTTTGTGTCTTTTGGTTATAGATGTACTTTGACCATTTCAAAAGTTGCATTTTCTGTCTACAGCAAAAAGCCGTAAGGAAATTGCTTAGTCAATTCATTCAGTTTGTTTTCTTTGAGCAGTTCTTTTCTTCTTCTTCTTCTTCTTCTTCTTCTTCTTCTTCTTCTTCTTCTTCTTCTTATATCTGGAATTTTGGTACTAATGTTTCAGTAAATGTTCTTCTCTTGTCTATCTTTTTACCGTTTATTCTTTGGTAGGCATAGTTGTCTTGGCTTTTTTTTGGCTTCCATTTAGCTTTTCGGGGCAAAAAGCTAAATGGAAGAGGAGCTCCTTCTGTAGCTTTTTATCTGTGTGTTTCTTTTCATTTTGGTTAATCTAAATTGTAAAGCTTCAAACTTCTTTATTTTTTTTCTCAGTACTGTCGTTAGTATGTTTGAATAAAGTGCCAAGAAGTGTGGGAGGTTGTTTTCTTTCTTGCTACATTTCATCGTCGGAGTCTAAAAAAGTCAACAATCTGTTCAAGCCAAGTTTTATAACTTGCATAAGCAATAAGCATAAGCATTATATTTTTTAGTAATACTTGTTTATGTATTCTATAAGAACTTTCAAAAAAGGTAAAAAAAAATTATCTCTTAAAATTGATAAGAAAAAATTAGATTAGTTCTAACCAATCCATGTAATTAAAGAAAAACAGTATTGATAGCAAGATTATTTAAAAGTTTTATTACTCTGATCTTTGGTTGTTGCTATCAAGGTGCTTGCTGAAATTCAGCTTTGGGTTTAAGTTGAGTTGATTTGGCAGATTATTTTGATAAAATTAAAATCTTCTATTAAATCTAGTCATAAGTTTATAATTGTACTAAATGAATGTTTATTTTATAAAATGTTATTTTAAAATGTATTAAAACTGTTTTTGTAATTCAGTAACTGTATTTTCAGTATTGCTTTTTTTTGACTTGTTTCATATTTATTGTTTTTTATATTTTTTTGTATTTTGCAATCTTTATGAAATAAATAAAATTATCTATCTATCTATCTATCTATCTATTTTAGGACAATGAGGCAGTCAAACTTATCTTTTGGATCTGAGTGCGCAAACTGCATACAGAAGCGGCGGCTTGAGAGAACGACTGATGGTAAAGAAGCCGTGCTTTGCAGACGTTGTTTCCTTTATCACCGCCTCTGTGTTGGTAACAGAAAACTGATAATTATACAATTTTCTCTGACGGTGCTTTGTTCTTATTGTTTAGATAGCGTTCCTAACTTCATGGACTGCGTCGTTGTTTGGTATTGAAGTTGTTTTTTTTATCGGTGGCGTTGATCGCAAGTCATTGAAATGTAGTTTAACTGGGGATATGTAAAAACTATCTTAATAGGAGGACCCGGTTGTAGTGATGATTTTCTTGAGCCTTAGTAGTTTGTTGCTGAGACCCTTGGCGTGCTTGCGTGCGTCTTTATCTTCTGGCTCCTTTTTTGATTTATCCTAACTTCCTGGTTCTGTTAAGTTGTATCCAAGTATTAATTTGCTAGGCGTGTGTTCTGTAGCTGTGTTGATTTGACGGTTGCAGTGAAATATAGACATGGATACATGTTTGTTTTATTCTTGGTTTGATTGTTTTTTACTTTTTATAAATTTTGGCGTGTCGTCAATTTACCGGATTAGCTTGTGAGTGAAAAGTTGCAATGATGTACTACCATTCTACGCCATACTGCTTTTCAAAATTATGGTTAGTCAACTGTGTGCCATTATCTGATAGTATATTTTAGGTAGTAGCAATCTTTCGGTCTAAAGACAGTAATGCGTTACGGTTCAGTTTGGTTGTATCTTGATGATTCTCTTCTAAATTCTATAATTGAATCCGATAGGGAACTCCCATAGCCTACTAAAGACTATTTTTCCACAATTAATGGTTTCCGTCTCCTGTCGTCACTAGATCTAACTGCATCTGTTTAGTAAGTTTCAATTCAAAAGAGTCACCAACGTTTTACTGGTTTTGAGATAAAAACGTTTACTTTCTGTATTTGTACATGTATACGTAGATAATCTTTTTGTATCCTCATCAAATTTTAAACTCCTTTGTCACTTAAATCTTGTTCTGAACCGGTTTCAGAAAGGTCAAACACTCAAGTTTAATAAATGCAAATTTTGTTGTCTTGTTGATTCAGAAGATATCTGACCAGATGCAAGCGTTTTTAAAACTTGTTAATTTTAACCGTGTCTTTGCAAAAACTTTACTACCACCAACCCGTTAATACGTTTATTTTAGAAAAGAAATTGATAAAATTGTTTTTGTGTCTAAAACGTAAACTTTCTGAAGAAGTCCTCTTATATCACCTAAATCCTAATTTACCATATTATGTGCAATGGAACCCTAGTGACGACCATATAAACGCTATTTTTTTTTCAGATATCCAAAGATGGCAAACACGTAGTAAGCTACTTCAGTCGTTTCTTGCTGGTCCCAAAACGACGCTATTTGACTCCGGAAAAAGATTTGTTGGCGGTTGTTTGTTGTTATTATAAAGACGTTTTAGAATATTCACCGAACAACGTGCTTTGGTATATTTAATATAAATTTGCTACTAATTCTTGTGCGTTTCAATGTCCCTTATCAATAATTTTATAACTTTGTATTATCAGTATAATAATAATAATTAATATTATGGTCACTTAGGGATGTAAAAGATTTATAGTGGTCGGAAATGTTCCAATCTATAAAACAAGTTCTCTGCTGTTTTACATACCAACAGAATAAACATTATCTTTTACTTAAAGTTCAATTTTAGCCAATTATTGCATCCAAACCTAATGAACTTGTTTTAGTAGACTTTTTATCCTCTGTCTCGATTAACAAGTGGTGTCAGTAATATTTTTGTAATTTTTAACGTTTTCTCTAAGTTTGTGGCAGATAATGTTAATTAAACCAGCCACCAGCGTCTCGATAATTAAATTCCAGAGATAAGAAAATCTAAAAAATATTTTTGTAACCAGAGAACTCAATTTAGCTAGTATTTCTGCAGACAGAGAAAAACAGACTCTCAAGACAGAGACCAAAAGCAAATCACTTCATCATCCGGCTGACTGGATAAATGTAATTTTTACAAGTCACACAGATAATTTGATTACGTTACTACCAATCATATCATCTCACTACTAATAATCCATATCAATTAATTAATTAAGTCATTAATTAATTAATTTAGCTTTTCTTCTAGCAGGGACTCCCAATCTGACCTAAGCAATGGCCAAATTTTAAAAGCAATGTATGTTCAGCTCCAAAAACTAGAGAACTACCTCAAGAAGCAAAATGAAAAGTTTAATAGACGACATCAAGCAAAACAAACTAAATTTTTAAAAGATTCTAGCCTAGCGTAAGGACATTACGCAGGAAATAAAAAAAAGCAACGCCGCTTTCACTGCAAATACGATGTCAACAGCAAAAAAAATAGAAAAAAACACCCAAACTGCAAATTTTTGAGCTGCATTTGCTTATTGCAAAAGCAACGACGTGTTCTATTACATGTTTCAATTAGAATCCAAGAAGACCGTAAAATACGTTATCAGAGGTGGCACAGGCAGAGATTGGATACCCTTCCCAATGCAGTACTTTCAACTGCCTTAAAATACACAACAAGTTGAGAGATCATTGATACATAAGAGTCGCGCCTCGTGCAAAAGGCCACACACCACAATTTATAAAAACTGCATACTTTCAATTCCTGCAAGGAACAATCTTATATTATTAGTTAAAAATCAGCTTCTCCTCCGCTTGGCTCAATCAAGCAAAATTGATTTCAAAGAGATTTTATTATCTTCTGTGTATCTCCTAGCATAATATGTTAGAAAGAAACTATTGGTTCGTTAGTCTGAAATCCAAACATAGTTGTGGTACAAGTTTTTTACAAACAATATGCAACGGCTATATGGCTTGATATTTCCACTAAGACAATCCTCCGTGAGGCACCAAAAGCAAACTTTTAGGAATCAAAAAGAAGAAGTTTAGTTGGTAGAAGCTTGTGAGAGTGAATCCGACACTTGTCAAATTTTTAAGAACATTTTTTTTTCTGTCCAAAAAAACATTCTTGCAAGAAAATTCTATTAAGTGAGGTTTTTTTTATTTAAACATCCACAAAAAAATCCGGTAGAACGTTATGCACACACTAAGCCAGTTTTTTCGCACGTATTGTGCCTCTAAACATACTATTTAGACCCGCTGACCAATGAATTGACTGAATTCACCACTTGTGAGATTTATTTTGAAAAAATTACCCAATCTTAGAGTACTTTCCCAAACTTGTTCGGTTGCAACCTTTCATTGGCTAATAACCTCAAAATGCGTGCCTAAACACATGTTTTTTTGTCTTATCAAGTTATAAAAGGCATTGTAACTAAAACTTATTTTTGTATTTTCCCAATTCCGACGTTGAACATGGTTTGCTATCCAAAACCCTATTATAATCTTTCCGCTCAAGTCTTGCAATACGCAACTTAACTTAACCACCGGGTAGCGTAATTTGTGAGCAATGCAACAAACCCCAATAACAACGCGCGAAAGCCGCTTGGTTGTTCAAAAATCTTTTCCCCTCAAGCGACTGTGCAATACCCATTGCAATAGTATAAATTAGAAGTGGACGGCACAAGTATTACAAGTGATTTCATTTAAGTATTTTGTGATTGATATTACCAGTGTTACATAACGGAAAAAGTAAAAGGATAGACAACAAAAACACTGAAAGTTAAAACTACACCAAATTTATGCAAAATTTTGGCTTTTGGTCAATAGCCTTCTCCAATTTTATATCAATTTAATACAACAAACCAATATACACTGCTTAACATTTGAACTGGTACACTTACAAGAACATTGCTTGCTTAATTAATAGTATATGGTTCTGGAAACACTTTTAATTCAAAGAATTCAAAGAATTAAATAACAAATTTCAAATGTTTCAATAGAAAAATAACAAAACTTTTATTTTAGTATTAAAAAAAGATTGCTTTGGAAAGAAATGATAACCAAACACTAACAGATTAATAATACGTGGGACCTCTTATAACCCTTTGGCAACGTTTTGGCATGCTGAAAATCAAATCCCCAATGTAATGCTGAGGAATATTTAGCCATTTTTCCAAAACGGCAGTTCGGAGCTGATGGTGACTGTTTGGATCCACTTCTCGTGACCTTATCAACTTTTTCGATAATCCCATCCGTTCTATATGGGATTAAAAGCTGGAGAGTTTGCAGGTCAACCCATGTGCGTAATATGGTTCTTTTCAAAAAATGCATTAATTTGCCTTGTTCTAAGAAGACGCGCATTATCATCAACAAACACAAAACCATCGCCTCTTTTATTGGAAAATAGCAACATTACAAGTTCTAATACCTCATTAAGATACCTCACACTATTAATTGCATAACCAATTCAGTACGACGAGTCGCAGAAATACCTCCCCAAATGGTAATTGAACCGCCTTCATAAGCTTTATGGTAAGTCACGTAGTTCTCAATATAGCGTTTTTCTCTGCTTCTCCAAACTTTCACTTTCCCATCGGAGTTATGAAAACGCATTCTGGTCTTGCCACTGAATAAACAAGGACCTCAATCTTCAACACTCTAATTTGCATGTTGGTGTGCCCACTCTAACCTCTTTTTTTGTGGGCTCAGGTCAACCATAGACATTTTTTAGAAGATCTGGACCTTAAATTTACCGCATGGAGCTTATTCTTACTGTTTGAGTGGATACTTGAGTACCTGTTGCATTTAATAAATTAACTTGAAGTGTTCTTGCATTAGAAAATCTATTCCTTCGACACCGAATCGGAACAAACCGGTTCTCCCTGACTGTTGTACTGCGATTTTCGCCTCCGCCGTGCCTATATTAGACAGTTCCAGTGTCATTAAAACGCATTCGAACTCTTCTGATAACAGCTCTCATTAAAATGGGAAGCTACAGTTCTTAGCAATGCATCAGTAATAAGCATTCACAGCGCTTGGTTTATCTCTTCATCGCCTTAATGGCATCTTTAAAATGCAGTCAACAATTAAAACTTACTTGAGATATTTGCAAAAATTCTATTAAACTTGATAAGTATAAGCGTCCGCAGGCTCAGTAACTGCACTGATGACAGATAAACAACAATTGTTTTGAAAATGTTATTCGATAAGCATTTGTTTGCATTCCAAAACACAGCATTTATTATTATTTTATTATTATTACTTTTACTGCATGTTATATAAGTGTACCAGTTCAAATGTTGAGCAGTGTATTTGGCAAAGATTGGTTTAGTCAATATTTTGTCTGTCATTTGCCTTACGTTCGAGTTTGGTGGTGCCACAATCTAAACTTAGACAACAATGTCAAGTTGCTAGTATACTTAGGATTGCTTCTCGGATTTAGTGTGAAAACATAGTTAACATTTATATTTATTTTGATTAGGTTTGATATGATCTTTTGAGTATAAACTACTATTTAATTATCACATAATAAATGAAAACTCAATTTGTACTAAACAAGGTAAATTTCAATCAAATTAAACGTTTCACAATCCTTTGCAGAAATCAAATTTGTTTTAATTTACCACTCAGTATTCATACAGATGTCAAATATGTAGGAATTACTGTTTAAAATATTCAATGATAACACGATTTTCAAATTACACATGAGGAAAAATTAAGTAAGTACTTAACATTTTTGTTTAAAAAATAAAATCCAATTTGTTTTATGTCTACTAATTTTATTATACCCAACAAGAAACTTTTAAATTCACCTGCTATAAAATTAAATTGTTGTATAATTGTACTAGAATATAAAATGAATGCGTTGTAAATACTTTTACTCAACATTGCCACCTTATCGTCATAAATTGTGGTAATTCTAACATAAATTACAAACTTTATATTACACGAGTTAATGTGCAGTTTATGTTTAAACATAAATCACAGTTTGTCCATTGCTTCCATTTTTTGTTGCTCGTGAAAAATATGCAATAAAGTAATAATGCTATTAAGTAGCCATAAAAATCCTGTCAAAGCTGCTATTATAATATGATTTACTGAGACGTAAAATGGGATGGAATTATATCAGTAAGAATTATTATAGTGGCGTGCATTGTGGTATTATAATAGGATAGGCAACAAGCGTATGCATAAATATTTACTATTTCCAATTAATTGATACCGACACGGATAAATAATATTACATGGAAACATTCGGTTGGTGTTCTATCTAAATGGATTCCGTTCTAATAATTTATGTTTCCCGACGTTGAGGAAGCGGTGCAAGAAAGTGGTAGGAAATATTTATCCAGTGTCGTTTGTCTTGCGACCTGTGTCCGGTGTTTCCAATTTCACATGAACGTTCTCAACAAATGGAAACATTTATTATTATAATTGAATTTTCTTGTAATAAATATTAAGATTAAAAATGTATGCACTAATCTTTTAAAGAAAACATTCAATTGATTTAAAATATATAAAATATGCGTTCATAAATATTTCTGATTAATTATTTTTGAATCGATTTTTATACTCTACGTAGGCCAGACATGGTTTTAAAATTGTGGCCATATAGTAGTAAAAAAAAGATTTTCAAAATTATGCCATAAAATCTGAAAATATATATATATATATATATATATATATATGGGTAATTCCATTACTTTTCGACCAATTTGAAAAAGTCGACTTCTTTGATTTTGCTCAAATTTTCAGGGATCAAAATATAGGTGAAAAAAATGAGATTCCCAAAATTTTGGACCTTAGAATATTGCCTGTTCAAAATGACACACATTTGAAGGTCAAAAATTTTACAATAAAACGTCTTTTTTAGCTTATTTTGTATCTCAATTTTTGGGCTTCTGGAAAAAGATAAATAGGTCTACGATGTCTCAAATTATTTCTTATGACATGTACTTTAAAACCCATATTTTTATGTTTAATATCGTGGCAGTCAGTTTGATATATTAAGCTTCAAACATTATTCCAAAAAAAACCGTAAATTTAGCAGAATCGCAAAACTTTGCTTTCTTTAAACCGGTCTAACTTTGTCAAATCTTTACAAAATTTAATCCACAAGGTCTAGATTTCTTCGTGTTTAATCTCTTTTTAAAGTGATCACACAAGACTTATAGAACCAATACGTATACACCACTATTTTGATGCAGGAAGTTGCACATATTTTTGCGATCTTCAAAACTTGTAATTTTCAGGTCCCAAAAAGGCGTTGTCACCCTATGTCGATTTTAGTAAAAATTTCAGTAAATACTCTTTGGAGCACAAGAAAAAAAGGTATCTATATGAGAAATGGTATATCGGGCATTATCTAGAATTTTTTAATATTCAACAATTGGCAAAATTGGCAAACCGCACATTTTTGTATCTCAGTTTTTGGGTCTTTAGAAAAAGATAAGAAGGTCCACGATCTCTCAAAATATTCCTTATTACATGTACTTTAAAACCCATACTTGTCTATTTAATGTTAGGGCAGTCATTTTGATACATCAAGCTTCAAACATTATTCCAAAAAAAACCGTAAATTAAGCAAATCTGCAAAATTATGCTTTGTTTAAACCGTTCTAACTTAGTTAAATTTTAAAGATATTTGATCCACGAGGTTTATATTTCTTTGTGTTAAATCTTTTTTTAAAATGATTACATAAGACTTATAAAATCTATACATATTCACCACTAATTTGATGCAGGAAGTTGCACATGTTTTTGCGATCTTCAAAACATGTAATTTTTAGGTCTCAAAAAACCGCTGTCAACCTATGTCGATTTCAGTCAAAATTTTAGTAAATACTCTTCAGACCACAAATAAAAGGTTATTTATATGAAAAATGGTATATTGGGCATTATCAAGAATTTTTTTATATTCAAAAATCGTCAAAATTCAGAAAATCTAAATCACTTTTTGTCTATCTTGCTTTGTTTTTGAGATAGTCAACAAATACAAAATATTTAAAAAACTTTTTATTTAGCAAAAAAACACAAACAAAGCCACATTACTTTAACAAGTGTGCATTGATGCAAGCTTTTGATACTTGTTAAAACAGTTTTCTTTGGTTCGGTTAGTGAAATTTGTTCCAACATAGAGAATACGCAAATATCATTTTTGTATACGGACTCTGTAATGGTAATGCCCTAGCAATT
Organism: Tachinus rufipes; assembly: GCA_963932245.1. Classification (NCBI taxonomy): domain Eukaryota; kingdom Metazoa; phylum Arthropoda; class Insecta; order Coleoptera; family Staphylinidae; genus Tachinus; species Tachinus rufipes. The sequence continues at coordinate 63,557,596 of OZ010749.1, forward strand.
GAGATTTCCTTACAGAAAACAACTTTTTTGACGCGTGTTGTAGTGAAAATGTTCACCCATATTATTATCAAAAGTAAAACACCTACAACCAGGCGACGCAGCACAACGACTTGCATTTTCTCAATAGCTTCTTGATTATACCCAATATACCATTTTTTATATAAATAACCTTTTTTCTTGTAGTCTGAAGAGTATTTACTGAAATTTTGACTAAAATCGACATAGGGTGACAGCGTTTTTTCGGGACCTGAAAATTACAAGTTTTGAAAATAGCGAAAACATGTGCAACTTCTTCCATCAAAATAGTGGTATATATAAATTGATTCTATAAGTCTAGTGTAATTACTTTAAAGATAGATTGAACACGAAGAAATCTAGACCTTGTGGATCAATTTTCTTTAAGATTTGACAAAGTTAGAATGGTTTAAACAAAACATAATTTAACAATTTTTCAAAATTTACTTTTTTTTTTAATTAATGGTTCAAGCTTGATATATCAAAATGACTGCCCCAACATTAAATATACAAATAGTGGTTTTAAAGTACATGCAATAAGAAATATTTTAAGCCAACGTAGACCTTCTTATCTTTTTCCAGAGGCCCAAAAATTGAGATACAAAAATGTGCGGTTTTCCGATTTTGACAATTTTTGAATATTAAAAAATTCTTGATAATGCCCGATATACCATTTCTCATATGAATAACCTTTTTTCTTGTGTTCTAAAGAGTATTTACTGAAATTTTGACTAAAATCGACATAGGGTGACAGCGCTTTTTCGGGACCTGAAAATTACAAGTTTTGAAGATCACGAAAACATGTGCAACTTCCTGCATTAAAATAATGGTGTATACGTATTGATTCTATAAGTATTGTGTGATCACTTCAAAAAGTGATTAAACACGAGGAAATCTAGACTTTGCAAATCAAATTTTGTTAAGATTTGACAAAGTTAGAACGGTTTAAAGAAAGCAAAGTTTTGCGATTTTGCTAAATTTACGGTTTTTTTTGGAATAATGTTTAAAGTTTAATATATCAAAATGACTGCCACGATATTATACATTATAATATGGGTTTTAAAGTACATGTAATAAGGAATAATTTGAGCTATCTTAGACCTTTTTATCATTTTCCAGGAGCCCAAAAATTGAGATACAAATTAAGCTAAAAATTACGTTATATTGTAAAATTTCTGACCTTCAAATGTGTGTCATTTTGAACAGGCAATATTCTAAGGTCCAAAATTTTGGAAATCTCATTTTTTTCATCTATATTTTGATCTCTGAAAATTTGAGCAAAATCAAAGAGGTCGACTTTTTCAAATTGGTCGAAAAGTAATGGAATTACCCATATATATATATTGATTACAGGGTGTTAGTTAGACATGCGGCAACAAATTTATTTTATTTTTTGGCCTATTTTAAGACCATTTTGTCCTATGATGATTTCTGAAATCCCCCTTTGGTTCAAAGATACAGGGTGAACAAAAGTTACAACATTTTATTATCAAAAAGTACATGTAAAGTTGCAAAATCTACAATTAATGTTTAAAATAATTTTTCCAGCCTGCATACAAGCATTCAATCTTTTCGTCATTGAGTGCTTCTTTCAAACACACCAAAGTTGTTTCTAATTGAGTTACATCCAGCAATTATCCAATTGTGCAAGTCCACCAAAACTCCACTGTAGTGGCGTAAGCTAATGACTTCAGATAGCCCTATAAAGAATAATCCTTGGGGTTTAAGTCTAGGGATCGAGCGGGCATTGCGTGTAGCCCACCACGACCAATCTAAGGATCTCCTTATGTTGCCGTTAAATAATCACGAGCAACCAAACTGAAATGTAGTGGTGCACCATTATGCATAAAGCACATTGCAATTCTTGTTGTTAATGGTACATTATCTAGTAACTGAGGTAGTATGTGTTCCAAAAAGTTGCAATACACCTTGCCGGTAAGTTTTCCTGGTAGAAATACTGGTCCAATTAAACACTCACAAGTCTAACCCAATTCAAGGAGAACTGATGTTGAAAACAATCTTCACATACCTTATGCGGATTTATATGCCCACACATGGTTGATATTAAAATTCATTATTGCATTTCTTGAGAAACTGGCTTCATCGGTAAAAAGAATATGTGTCAGGAGTTGAAGAATTTGAACTAATGTTTGCAAAAGCCATTGACAAAACGCAGTACGTAAAGGAAAAATCTTGTAAGATTAATTATAATTATTGGTTTGTGTTTGTTTCTTAACTGTTTTGATAAATTTATCCTAACACTCACAGGTAATTTTTCTTGTTATATATCATAGTCGACTGTTTAAATTGCGACCAAAGCTTCCATAAAGCTTAAATTTACTTTTCACTCTGCCGTATCTTTCTCAAAATTTTGTTTGGGTTTAAAGTTTTTATTAGTATAGTATACACGCACGTCTTAATGGTAACTAAGATTTTTGTCAGTTGTAACAGACCATTATAGTCTGTTGTGGTCGGACAATTTAAAAAATCCTCAAGGTAGACCAGGCTGATGGGTTTTAAAGCTACAGCAATTTCAATTTCAAGTCACACACAGAAAAAATAAAAAAAAACATGTAATACCAGATTGCTTCTCTCAAGCACTGGAAATCAACCAGATAGTAATTAAAAAATAAGTTCACCTTGTAAGTAATAAGTGGTATCTTTTAAAGTTGGAGAAAGTCAGGAATAAGCCTTTACACTATCTTAATTGAAGGGTAACTGAGGATACATTATTTTGACTTGTTGGCAGCCACAAAATTAAAAAGCCTTAACTGTTTTTACTGATAAGGCGTATTTTCTCCTTAGTGCATACGTGAATAATCAAAACAAGAAATTGGTCAACTGAAAATCTTTATGTCTTTCATGAAAACCTTTTGATTACACAGTTTATTTGATTACTATTTAAAGATTTAAAAAATTGCTTTGTAGTAGTGATCAATACTTGACTGAATTAAACATTTCATAATTACACTGATTTGATTTGTCTCTAAATATTTTTTAACAACTAATCCTATACTGCGGCTGCCATGTGCAGAAGTTACAATTGTAAGAAATGATCACTATGGAACTAACTTTAATTGTAATGTTTTCTAGAAAGCAGTAACAGCAGCCAATATTATGTTTTGTATTATATTAACAAGATCTCAAGGCATTTCGGCTTGTAATTTAATAACAATATTTTGCAAGTTTTTAAATAACGAATCAATGAGTTTCTGTATCCCTAAGACACACGGCCAATCTATAAATAACAATTTAAAGACGAAACAATATATTTTGAATAATACAAGCAGACAATGGATATACATTGGAAAACAATGTCTAATTATATTTAATATAATCTTTTGTAAAAAACAAATCTGGAACTTTGTAATTGAAATTTGATAAAATAACTAACAATGAAAATAGTTTTCTAAATGGCATTTATGATATATGATTAATTTGAAACGCCTTCTGTATTGCTCGATTGTTGGCAGCCGTCCAGTTTTGTGGGCGCAACAAATTTAATGTTAATATGATTTTAAAAGTCTCATAAATATTATTAGCAGATTTAAATTATTAATTTAAATAAAAAAATACAAATAAATATGACTTTTTTGGTCAGTGACAACAAGCAATTTTATTACACTTTGCCTTATGCATGATGTGGTCCGAATGTTTCTAACAGAGTCGCTATCATAATCTCAATTCACGACTTGACGTTAAACATACGTAAGATGATATTTTGCTTAACTTTTAAGTTGGTTTAATTTTTAATAAGGAAGACATTTTACAAAACTCATTTTACAATTAAATTATTTTAATAAAATATAGATAATTCAGTTAAATTATGTAAGTAGATACTGGTGTATATGCTACTACAAGTCTGATCTCAAGCTTATTCTTTTATAAACTCACGTAATTAAGTTTGTAAACCTATACTACAACTTCAAAGTTTTATCTCACGTGCATTTATAACTCCCACATCGCCATACTTTTACACGTGCCACAGCTTTTAATGTACGATGCATCATGGTAAATTACCAGTACGTAATATTTACTGCATTTAATGGCCACTTTTTTATTGGACATAAAGTTTACTTAAAAAGCTTTTCCTAAACTTTTATTTTGAGCACGTATCAATCTGTATTAAAAATTTTGTTTTACACTTAGTGCAAATTCGATTGTATTAAAAATAATATATTTAAGTTAAAATCTTTTTCTAAGAGGTGGAACTTAATAATATAACAACGCGATACTATTTTTTAATATTTTAAAACTTTAAGTATATCTTTTTAATAAACATTTAAATGTTAAATTTTACAAATAAAGCTTTTATGAAAGAATACGACCTAATAAGTTTTTGGATTAGGCTGTATCTGAAGGGAGCTTAAATGTGCGATTTTATTTGAAATTAATTGAGCAAATTATTATCTATCTATCATTACAGCTTACTCTAACTAGGAATTGATTTTGAGGTTTGTTATTGAAGCACTTTCAAGTTAAGTTCTCAAAGTTTTTTTATTCTATAATTAGTAATTTCTTAAAAATATTCTGTGGCTTTACGCTGCTGCGACAAACTATGGCATTCTCCGGTGCAGCAGTTTAAATCCGGCGAAAATATTATTGATAAATTTACCCCATTTTGCGTTTGCCAATATTTAAGGCAGAAACTTACTGTTTTTAAAAATACTTGAGTTTGCATTATAATTATTTAAACAGACCAAGCACTAAACCTAAAAACTAAAAAAAAAAATTTGTTTTAGTAAAACTATTTGCTGAAAATCTTGTTTTTTGACAAACTCGACGCTGCGACTCTAGCAACAGCCGATAAACATATATTTGAATGGATACAGAACAACTGCAAAATTTGTAGCAATAAAAATTAAAAGCAAACATTTAAAACTTGACGTATGTTGATATGCAAAACTCTTTATGGCTGCTAAATTTCTATCTTCAATATGGATCCACCGGTATCTTCAATATTTTGTTGCAAAACAATTTTTTTTGTTAAAATCGTTTTTTTTTTGAATATTTTGGAAAATATCAAAAGTTTATAAAAAAAGTATCGCCGCCTCTTTATAAGAAATAACTAAGCCACAATTCTGAAATTGGCATATCTTTAATATTCTTTTGTATCCGTATTTAATATTTTGATTTATTGCTTAGACCCAGCAGTTTTATGTAGATTATCTTATAAAATTTGCGTTTAGGATAAAATCAATTTTGGTTTTAGAGCACAGAGTTTTTACAAACTGACAGCAATATCACGAAACTGTTCCTAAAAAAACTAAAGGCTTGTCGAGAGGATCTATTTAAGGAATTGTCTAGTTTTTGGTAATGAAAATTAATAAAACATGGCGTCAACTTAAAAAAAAATATAGTCAATTAGGACCCGCTTAATTTTTTTTTTGGTTTTTCGTTTATACTTTTTGACGTGGCAAAATATAAATTAAATTATATTTCTAGAAAAATGATACACGCAAAAATGTATAGAATTTTTTTAGATAGGAAGATTAATTCATAACATTTTAAAAGGCAGCAGAGGCAGTTAACTGGTCAGTGTCGAGTAAAAATCAAAGTCAATACCAAGCCACCATAACGCGCACATCTTGCGCTTACAGGCAATTACAAAAATGTACCATACTACTTGTTAGTGTGCGGAAAAGGAATTAGCAACATCTATAATCCAATTAAAAAAAAAATCAAGTTGTGCCAGAATATATTTGGAAATGCTATAATTATCCTCCTATGTGCACAGACAGATTTAGAAAAAACATTGTCTAGTGCGTATGACAAAAACAAGGGCAATGGTTGTCACTTATGGTAGATTTCTGGTGTGATTAAATGTCAGTAAAGCTGACTTAACATCTTTAACACCAATTGTCAATGTATATACCGCAGGGTTTGGGGCTCCCTATGTGTAGACATAAAAACATGGAGTAAATAGTTATCGTCCCGTGTCGGTATAGCTTCAACACTGCGGTAGAGGACCGGGAGCAATGCTTGTGCTACCAGTGTCGTCAAAGTAAACGTAATTGAACAATTTGCATAAGCCGAAAGCGGTGAGGGGGTCGTCGTCGTGCGATATATAAAAAGAAAACTATATGGTTGCGAAGGTGGCAATCGACTACATAATTTTTTTAAATTGGTTTAATTTATACTACCAACTTGCGTATCATTAGCTGTCACATATTCTTCAAGGTTGTCGTTGCTCGGCAAAAGAGGATCTCGTTGGCGATATGGGTGGAATGCTCCATATCGGTTCTTGTTTTTGTGGAGTCTTTAAGTAAAGGTGTAAACCACAGACACAGACGGAATTCTCTCTGTCTATGGTGGTCAGGGTGATGTTGGCTCCAAATGTTTTTTGCTTGGCTCTCGAAGTTTGACTGACGGTGGTCGTGAAAATCAAGAATTTATAGTAACGAGGGACAAAGGTTTAAGATTCTATTGGTAGAGTGAGGCTCCGCCTACAAATTAGAATCAAGGCTAGCGCCAAAGTCTCAAGCGAGCTCGCAGCCAGGTCCGCACAGCAGCAATAAATGCAAATTTATATGAGATTAGGGTCAGCGCTGATCAACAGGCACGTCAGCCAGCCTGACAAACCACCGAGCTCAAAAAAATAGTACCACCACCTCCCCCTACTGCATTCAAACCTCCGGCCACCTCCCTCAAGAGGCCAGCCGAGCATAAGGTTTTTCTCAGCAACGTTTTAAGACAACGTTTCAGGACAACGATGCCAAGACCTCTCTTATGCTCCTCCACGGAGCAGTCCCAACGCAAGCAGAAAAAAATCCTCTGCCACAGGCTGCGGGATCGGCGCCTAGCGCCCTTCTTCTATCAGCTAAAGATCAGCTGTTACTTTGCTTATCGCAATGGTATGTGCATTATGTAAATATTTCTCTTGTTGCATACACAACTATTCAGAAAGGCCATGTCCACGAAAAAGACGAACTTCCAGCTGTCAAAGTCGGGGGGAGTTAAGTCGGTAAGCCTCCGTAAGGGTGAATCCGACATTTTGCGAGTCTTTAGGAAGATTTTCCTCCTGGCACCAAAAAAATAAGTGGTCAATCACATACCTTCACTTCTTAAACCAAAGAAAGAAGTTCCAATTCCTGAGTACCCGCTACACGACCTTGCATCACACCTGGTGATTTTCTCTCCGGTACATGCATACCATTCCATGTACCAAATGGCCCCGACCATTGGGGGACCACAGGTGGGTTACCAACGTACGTGGGCGGACTTCTGCATTGTTGGCAAACGCATTTGTAGGAACTTTAGTTTGCTTATAAAATGCAACCTTTACAACAAACCGTCTCAGACGCTCTGGAAAACCACCACAGAACAAGTCCTGAACACAAACTAGATGCTTCCGTTTGCAATCACTGAGCCCAGCCAGTAACAAATAGGGCCCAACGTAAAGCAAAAAAGAACATAGTGCTTTTAAAATTCCGCAAACAACAGCAGAAGAGATAGAAAAAGAAGAAGAAGAAAACCTGGCGACAAAGACGCTCAAAAGAAAAAATATTTCTGAAGATGACAGCACAACTATCATGTGGGTAACCATCACAGAAAGGTCGAGTACCACGTCAACCAAACCGCTGTAAACCAAGTCAGCAAACCCAACAGGGATATGGAATTCCTTGCGGCACACTTTCCAGACAAAACCCAGACCTACAAAGCTACACCCGACGTACTCATTGGCAACTCAAGGTATCAGCGTGCTGCAAACAAATGCTTTCATGTCCTTGATTCTTAATATATTATTGTTTTTCTAAGTCAAACAAATATTACCGCAAAGTAAATATTATTAATTTACTCATAAAAGCCAAATTGTCACCGTTTGAACCCTTGTCGGTATTCTCCATTGTTTTTCCATGACGGTATTACAAAAACTATAAAATAAAAATCTTTCTTTATTGTAAGCCTAATGGCCACTTATTTATTGAACATAAGTAAGATGTAGTCCTCGATAATAGTCAAGTTATCAATGGTTATCTAGGCGTAGCTTTTTCCAGATCTACTGCGAGTAATTTTTATGCTGTTTCTACATATTTTTTATTATCTTTTAACCATGAGGTTTTGGACGTAATTTTTTGGTTTAGTTGCAATTACTACATCTATATTTTTTTTCCAAAATTGTCTTATTTGCATATCAAGCTACCCTACATCTGTTGAGATTGGTTTAGAAGGTTGTGGTAGTCATTTTGGGTTTGTACAGCATTTTTGCGCAACGCTATTCTCATGATGCACTGTTAAATGGCCTATCTTACCAGAGTTATTTATTTTTCTTCAAAAAGTTTTTCTAAATGCCAGTGCTTCCTTTTTTGATTTTATGCACTTTAGAATCATGTCCTGTACCGCAAGTACTTAGTAGATAAAGAGGTTTTTAGTAAAATTACCAATTGGGCTCATAAACGCAAATGTCTACAAAAAAGAATGTTTTACGTGTAGTATGCATGTTTAAGCCGTCTTTTGTTAACACAGCTATCCCAAAATATTACCAAATGATAATAAGTTTTAGTTTGAAAGTTAAAAAATTGACCCACTACACGACAGTCACTTAACAGTCTTAGAGAATGACGCCACGATGAAATAAAAAAAAAAAAAATGTGTTTAATAAAATAATACCTTAGTAAACCATGTAACAAACTGTTACCTACTCACGGCCTTCTTGCAACGCCGCACTAATTTGACCACCGATCTCAACCCCGCTGAAAACAAATATATTGCCCAACTCAAAATATAAAACGCATCAAGAACCATAATCTGCAAAGATACAAAAACCAGACATTGACGGCCAAAAAATGACAAACATTGGAATTCTAAACAAAGCAACTCTGCAATCAGATACCAGTTTGGCAATCAAATAATAATAGAAAGTTTAGAACAGAGCCTATCTGCTAAATAAATAAAACCTTTAAAATATATTACTGCTGCTAGACGACAACTTTGTTTTGAGGATTACCGACATTACCTTTTAGTAAAGATATGAGGTGGGTCTAAACTGATAACTTGCCCCAGTTTTTATGCGCAACTTGGACGCATCTCACTGAAACACTACCGGCACAAACCTATTGGACAAAACAATAGTGACTGACTTGCAACCTAAGATAAAGATAGTTATATTGCTTTAGATTATTTCCTGACCTATTTGCTCAATACTTTAGTTTATAACCCGTTAAATCAGTACAACTCTTAAGTATATGACTTTAGTGCGCAAATTTGTTGAACCCAAATGATGACCTCTACTTAGACTAAAGTCTAAAGTGCGTGGTCTGTTAAATCCGTTAAACCATAATCGCGCAAAATTTTATTGCGTGGCTGACCAAATCAGCACAACCCTTGCGCCCAAGTTTTATCAAGAAAGTGGGATGTTTTTTGTTATTTTCAAAGAGCGATTTGGTCAGTGCAAACAGTGGTTTTTGTTACGTTTTTGCTACTACCACACAAACTGCCTTTGATTATGTACCTAGAAAGAAGACAAATATAGTATTGCATCCTTTAATTGAAAGAATAGAGGCGCTGTAGATACTGACGAGGCTTTGTATCTGGTCCACCACACTCTCATATTAAATGTAATTATGGTTAAATAAACTTATCATATATAAGACTAACGTCTTGAATTAATAAATGACTTAATTTCATAAATTTTTTTCCCAGAGCTGGGGCTCAAACCTGCGACAAATTATGAGCCAAGATTAAAGTCAGGCCTTTTAACCAACTGAGCTACCCGGAGAGTGGCTTAGGTTAATACACTTAAACCAAATAGGTCTTAGAGTGTGTATAATAATATATAGTGACTTTACAGTTATCTGAGACAAAGTACATTAATATTAAAGTCTGTGAGGTAAGCAGCTAAGGTTACTCACACATAGACTAATTAATACTTGTTCGGTCTGGGTGCAAGTAAATTAAAGCTTAAGTCACACAAAAATCTCACCAGCTCCAGACAGATTGACAGATTGTAAGCTCTTTTGATTTAGTAGGTGCATGCAAGTAAAAGCGGCGCAAGAAGGGGAATCGTTGATAAATAAAAATACAATGCAAATAACTGTTACACAAGCAACTAAACATTACCTTTGAATAGAAAAAATCTCTAACAATTTAGAAGTATTCTAAAAATTAATATAGAACAATCGGCCAATACTTCAACAATAAACTGTTTTTTAATTTTTCATTATTATTTAGAATTAACTGCGTTATAAAAACAAAAAAAATAAATTTAGTGTTAAAATATAGGGTATCTGCTCTGAGCAAATCCTTAATATGATAGATATTCAAATGCCTCATGTTTAATTATAAATTAATCCCTTCTGAATGTATCATAGAACTAACTACAGTTTGCACAAATCAATGATTCACATGACTTGCTAATTGTGTATCAAATAATCTTCATACAATTTCAATGAAATTTAAGGCGCTTAACCTAATTTGCATATTGCTTTTGGTAAGAATTTAAACGTAAATATTTTCGTGTAAATAAGGGTTATTATTATTACTTTTAACATCAAAGGCATTATTAAAAATAAGTTTAAATAATAACTTTTATTGAAATGTTTGAATATAACTTTTTCAGCTAAAGAATTCAATTAAAAAAGTGACATCTGCAGTTATTCATGACACCCGAAAAAATGCTCCCCTCGCTTAGAATCTGGTTAAAAAAACAATCCGATTTAATATTTCATTATTTGGAAATCTTTCCAAATCAACTTTATTACTTTTTGAGGCATATTTTAAGATTCCTATATTCTACAATTATAAATGGTTTAAATATAACATAAAATATAAATGTATATAATTTACAAAATAATACTAATTAACAGTGTTGTTATGAAAAAAGTTTAAACGTAACGTGAACTGCACTTGATTGATCGATTTGATATAAAATAATTTTAATGTAAACAGCATAATCCACATCTATAAAATGTCAGATGCATATAAAAAAGTAGGTTACAAATAAATATATAAGAAACGTTGAACTTTTTTCTATAAAATGCATGTAAGGATGCAACCACAGGTAATCTACGTTTGTCAATATCTTTCTGTTTATGGGTATTACATTTATTTTAAACAAGTTAGTCTATATCTTCTTTCTTTTTTTTTATTTGAAAAATACTACAGTTACTTTAATTAATTTCTTTATTTAATTTAGTAATTTCTGAACTAAATATGTCTATTATCTCATACTGCAAAGTGTTGTAATATCTTGAGTTCAATGTAATAAAGCAAAATGACCACGAGAGACTTGTACCATATTATGACCGAAACTATACGTCAACTTCAGTAATGAATTCAGTGATAAGCGTTACAAACCGAGCTAATACAAAGCCCTACATCCAAACTACAAGAGCGATTTTAGTTGCAAACCATAAATTATCATAGGAAGTTCCTTGGCGAATCTCGTCCCTACATATGTTTATAACCACATTTATTGTCTGTCTCGCTTCAATTATCGAATTACATTTCACATATTTGGGTTGATATTCGCGGTATAACATTTATCATCTAAGCCACAAGTGTAAATGATGCATGGAATTCCGGGTTTTTAAAACAATTTTAATTGCAGCATAAAAAATAAAATATTATTTACATGATTCTTTTTTTTATATCTAGATGAATATATTGGCCCATCCATCATAGGGAAATGTAAAACTATATTTTTTTATTTGAGAATTTGTTATGAATTTATTTGGTGTTGATAGAGGTGCTTGTATTAAACTATAAATTTTTCTCGCGATCGCAATTACGATTTTGTCGATACTCAGCTACCTGAACGGTAATTTGATTTACTGAAGTTCTGAAATTGGTTTTCTATTGAAATACTAATTGCGTTTGGGGATTACAAAATTATATTAATTAAATGATAATGCCCGATCAATAGTAATTTTCTCCTAATAGATCTAATTAATTGTGAATTAATTGAAAACAGAAAAATAATTAATTTGATGTTTAATACAAAATAAATATTTACATTATTTATTATATTTATTAAATACGTATTACTATATACTAGATAAAGATATGATCACTAATCTTTTTTCTTTCTTGAGCACTAATCGTTTGAAGAAAAATTTATATATGTAATTAAAAAACTATCATAAAAACACCAATTTATTTTTCAAATTTTTTTCCTCTAGTAAGTTTTTTGCTCCCATCAGGACGGACGTCAATCCTGAGCTCGGGTTTTAAAGAATTTGGTTAATATGAAAAAAATTTGAGAAAAGAAGATATAAAACAGTCTCTGTCTTAAGAAAATTTGATATAAATCAGCTTTAGTATGAATATTTATTATATCCCAGAAATTGACATTTTGCAGAAAAAAGTGACTTCTAATATCTGGATAAAAAATAATTGAGCTGCTGGGCAAAAAACCTAGTTCAAAACATTTGTCCATACTCAGGTTCTGGAGTGATCCACACACCTACCCAAGTGTTTGTCATCAAAGGATTAAATGTCAAAATTACCTCTTTTAATATAGAAATTTTTAACGCTTGTGCGGTTAATTCAATTCTAACTATTTGCTTGTACTCAGGTTCTGGAGAGACCTACCTGCCCGCTCAGGCCACTATCACTTCTTTTGAAATAGATAATTTTAAGGCTTGCAATAAATTTTTTTTTCTAATTTTTTAGTTTTTGTTATACCGTCATAGAAAACAATGAGGAATACCGACAGGGGTTCAAACGGTGACAATTCGGCTTTTATGAGTAAATTAATAATATTTATTTTTGAAGTAATATATGTTTGACTTAAAAAAACAATAATATATATGAAGGACATGAAAACATTTGTTTGCAGCGCTGATACTTTGAGTTGCCAATGACCACGTCGGGTGTAGCCTTGTAGGTCTGGGTTTTGTCGGGAAAGTGTGCCGCAAGGGATTCCATATCTCTGTTGGGTTTGCTGACTTAGTTTACAGCGGTTTGGTTGACGTAGTTTTTGATCGATGATATTTACCCAAATGACAGTTTTGCTGTCATCCTCAGAAATATTTCTTTTTCCGAGCGTCTCAGTCGCCAGGTCTTCTTTTTCTCTTTCTTTCTCTTGGGCTGTTCTTTTTTGCATCACGTTGGGCCCTATTTGTTACTGGCTCTGTGATTGCTAACGGAAGCAACTGGTTCATGTCCAGGACTTGTCCGGTGGTGGTTTTCCGGAGCGTTTTTGAACAGTTTGTTGAAATGGTTGCATTTTATAAACGAACTAAATTTCCTACATATGCGTTCGTTTGTGGAGGGGGGGGGGGGCACCTGAAACCCGAAACCGGGTCTCCAGGTGGCGGATAGGGGGGCCTCCTCTGGCAACAGAGGGTAGTGGAGCAAAATAAAATAGCTCACGCGGACCAACAGGATTGCACAGGGTTTCAAAACCACTTAAATAAAAAGTAAGCCAATAACCTAAAATCCCGTGTCTCCTTAGTCCAAAATCTTATATTCCGCATTCTCAATGCACTTCGATAATTAAACTGCTTGCAGCCTTAATGATACAGGACCAAAGAAAAAATATTATGATGGAAAAGTCGTCTACAGAACAAGTACCCCAGGGAGGTAGCACTAATAGTGCAGAATCCTCCCCCGACTACAAGTCTGGCTGCCCTACGGATTCTAGAGAGGGCAAGTATACGAGTGATGTAATAGGGAATGAGGAGAGAAATAGTAATGAGATGGAAGTACAAAGTAGTGAAGATGAAGAGAAAAAGGGGGAGACCCAAGAAATATCAGAAAACGACAGTGACAAAAAACACAAAGTGCGAAACTAACAGAATTTGAAAAGGAGTTGCTAAGAAAAATTTGGAAGAAAACAAAAAAAAGTCCCGTCAGTTCTAAATCAGAAAAAAATTAAAGTAAGCTATAGAGATAGAAGGGAATAGAAAGAGAAAAAAGATAGAAGTCAAAACCACTGAAATAGAGTGGAATACCAAAATTATTAATAAAATAAAAGAGGTAGTAGTAAACATAAAAAAAGAAAGCAAAATGCTGACCTCGCTTATAAAGAAGCAAGTAAGCACAAAGACGGAAATAACGAAAGCAATAAATAAAATTGACTCACAGATAAGTAGGGTTAAAAGGGAGGATATTGAAATTTTTAAAGCTAAAGCGGAGAAGTACGTAAATAGTAAGAGAATAGCGGAGACAGATCAAACAAAAAGCTTAGAACAAGAACAGAAACAAGAGAAAAAAAAATAAGCTAAAAAATAAAGGAGATAATGAGCACTACAGGTGACCTGGAAAGTCTCAAAGAAGGAATAAACCTTAAGTGGACAGAAGAGGATTATAATAGTAAGATAGAGTCCATGAAAAGCTTATTAGAAAAGAAAGGGGAAGACCTAATTTTGATAATAGACACAGGTGTAACAATAGAGAGTGGAGTTATAAAAAAAATAGAAGAAAGATACCCACAAATTAAGCTGGTTGAAAGGAAGGATAAAAGAATTTCAAACACCATCGAGGTGTTATAATTGCCTCAATTTCGGGCAAAATGCCAAAGCTTGCAACGAGAATAAGAAAGAAAATATCTGCTATAAATGCGGTATTACAGGACACTTGGCAAAAAGCTGCACGAACAACGCGTACTGTTACTTCTGCAATAAAAAAAGACACAAGGCAGATAAAATGGCATGCCTAAGATTTAGGAAAGCCAAGGAGAATATGAAGAAAAAGGGGGTACAACCCTACAAAAAATAATGAAGATATTACTAAATAACGTAGGAAGAGGGAAAGCAGCTATGGACCTCTTTCACAAAAATATTGACTTAAATGAAATGGATATTAGCATAATAGCTGAAACAAACAAAAAAATGACAGAAAGTGGACACTGGATGGTGGATAAAGATAGAGATGTGGCTATCCGCATTTACAATAGAAATATCAAAGCATATGGATGTGATAATAGTAACAGAGGATTTGTATTGGTAGAATTGGAGGAGTTAATCATATACTCCTGCTATCGGTCACCAAGCAAAACAGTGAAGCATTTTGAGGAATACTTGCAAAAATTAGGAAGGAAATAAATGAAAAAATAACCCAAGAAAATACAGTGGACATTATGTTGGAGACGGATTAGAAATTGAGCATGATCTACGGGTATATTAAAAGAATAATCCAATATATGGAAACTGAAGAGAGGAGGGATAAAGATCTAATAAATGAAAATAAGGAAAGACGGATATATCTAGGGTGCGCAGAATGCGTGTCCGAGCGTACTTAGTCTGAAGATAGGCATGAGCTAATTCTAGGCTAAGCGATATAGCGCCAAGTGGAAGTACGGTTTTAGTGGGTGAAAGCCCCACACACAGGCTGGAAGAGCTTTCCTAAAACCACATAAAAAAAAAAGTATCAGGAGTTAGGGCCCTATTCCAGCCACTAACTAGTGAAGTTTCCTGGTCTGATGCTGCTGCAGGACTGACTGACAAAATCCAGAAACGCATTTCTTTTATAGTACGCGGTTGCGCGTGATAGGTCGAGCGCGTCGCGGGATAGGCGTGTGTTCACCGGGTATCAAATAATAATCCTGTCTATTGCACTGAGTTGAATGGGGAGTTTTTAAATATAAGTGTTTACAGCAGGTTCCACTATTACCTTTTGTGTCACAGTTATCAAAATGTTTTGTAACCCGCAGCACGGGTTTTTAATCCAAACTTATAATCCGGGTTTTGGCGGAGGCTCTGGAGGCAACCGTTCATCGAATGGTACACACATAGTTATTACCAGATTATTTCTGTCTTTTCTCGCGCAATAACTTAATGTTTGTAGTAATGTTAGCAGGTGGTCTGCTTGCGGCTTGCGGCGATAATATAACTCGCGATAATGTTTCTTTTGTCTCCGGTGCCGATTTAATGCACTAAACTGTCTTTCGCGTTTTGCGTATTTGCCGG
Organism: Tachinus rufipes; assembly: GCA_963932245.1. NCBI lineage: Eukaryota > Metazoa > Arthropoda > Insecta > Coleoptera > Staphylinidae > Tachinus > Tachinus rufipes. The sequence goes on from OZ010749.1 coordinate 63,573,462, forward strand.
TAGCGTGGCGTTCAGTCCGGGCAAAAATACAACTCGAGGTTATGTGTTGATTCGCACCAGGTGTTGTGTTGGTCCTCATCTTCTTCTTCTCATTTTTGTCAATGTTTTTTGCACCAGAGTTAAACACTTGCAGTTTGTTCGCCGACGGTGTGAGTCCAATCGGGGTGTCGCTTGTTGCGTTCAACCCAGTAAACACAAGTTTAGATAATATAAGTTTATTACACGTATATATGGTGTAAAAAGCGTATATGGTATATGTGTATTCGTATAATATACATTTCTTGTACACGTAAGATATGTATATCTGTATATTATACGTTAATATTTTCCTTTTTTTCTACCGTTGATTAATATACGTATATTATCCATTAGAATACTTGTATAAATAACCTGCATAATATATCTACGTATATTTAACGTTTATTATTTCTGGGTTTAGTTTGCCGATCAATGTTGTCTTGGATATTCGTACGTCCGAGGCTACCCGAGCGCGTGAATATAGTTTGCAAAGTGTATGTTGAGATGCATGATTTATCTTTTTTTTTTTTAATTTTTTATTAACCATAATGTGCACTTGCTATTAGTTGCAATATCCGATACAGTTTTAAGTTGTTTGATGTTACACAACAGTGCTGAAGTGTAGTTTAATTGAACTGGAAACGCAGGTTTAGGAGTACTAATATGAAATACCTAATTTGTGCTAAGTCTGAAAATATGCAATGACTTTTTGTTTCAAATAACTTGTTTTTATAGCCATTACAGTAACATTAATATCAATTCATCGATTTTTTTGTTTTTTTTTTTTAATTTAAATTTAATAATATTAATTGCTATTGTTATATATAGTATTATAAATACAAATAGCAATCTAGTCTAGTTATTTAAAATAAAGATTACCATATGTGTCATATGAGGTTGTGGAAATACACACAGTATATTTTTCAGATGACACCAAAAGACTGCTTGAAAAATCAAAATGAATCTTTAATTTAATTGTAATGTTCTTTAATATCTATGTTAAATATTATAATGTTTTATTTATTTAGATGTAATACTTTGTATTTTATGTTAAAATGATACATATTTTACATTATTATATATCCGAGAAAGTAGGCAGTACGGCAGAGAGGGCATGTACAAATACCAGCGTTAACAAAAGTTAAGCAACGTCCGCTCCGGTCACGACTTGGATGGGTGACCCAATTCTTCCCAATATAAGTCCGTTATCTCGTATAGGCATCCAAACATACACATGTCATAAAGTTTAACCTATAATACACGTGTATTTCAATTGAAAAAATTATAAATATATTTATTATATTTTAACGCATTTTTTTACGTTGATAGTACGTGTAAATTACACGTTTAAAATACATATAACCTATACGTATATTACACACTAAATATACGAGATATATCCGTTTAGTCGCCGGACATTTTTCCGAATAATATACTTAACAAATAAACAAATATTACACTTAGGTGTAATACCAAAAATAAACGTATCTGAAACGTAACTGTGTTTACTGGGAAGTTGTGCATCACTTGACAATCTACTTCTTCTATCACGTCCAATATCTCTGCTTCTGTCACGTTTGGTAGGTTGACATTAATTGTGAAGCAGCTTCTGTCTTCGATGATGTGAATTGCCATCTCCGTCGGTATCCTTTTCACATACAACTCTTCTGTCACTTCGTATGCTACAGCGTCTACGTTGAAAGATTCACAAGCGTAGTGCAGCGGTTGAAGGACTATATATATATATATATATATATATATACAATGCAACATGCAAGACCATTTTAGATACGCAACGCAACATGCAAGATCACAAAGAACATACGAAGTCGTGGTCTCGTATGTTCTATATACACAACGCAACATATGAAACCATGGTGAAGGCGCCAAAATATATGTGATCTTCTATAGGCGTGACCAGCTCTTTGGTGGGTTGCTTGTTTAGCAATGATAGAAATTTGTAACCGCCTACTATTTTCTTTCGGTATTGCAACGATTTATATTAATTCAATTTGCATCAATTAGTTTTGATTAAATTTTTATCCTGTGCTGCAATATGCTGATTAATTATACAAAACACGCAGTACTATTTATTTTTATTGGAATAATCCTTAAATTTATTTTAATACCTAGCGACGGCAAGTGGCATAATAGAGATATTGTTATCATTATATTGTTTGAAACATCTGCTGCTTAAGCAGGCTATTGAACTGGCATGACTTTGAGATAATCACAAATTCACGGCGATGTAATATAGTTATTTATTACTGCTTTTACTTATTGTTTTATTGCGCGTTAATATTATACAACACTACATCAATCACAATAGTTTTCAATAATCAATATAAATTTTTAATTATACTGTAACCTAATTAACAAATTTATTTTGCAGTTTTTAATAATTAATATTATATGAAAAAATAGTTTTTGTAATTTAATATGCAAAATTGTTCTATTTAATTGAAATTTATTTAACAAAAATTTCCAAGTATGCAGATTACAAAATATACAATAAGTAAACTTTTACTTCCACATTGTTTGACAAGTTAAATTGAATGCATGCAACTAAAACTAACTGAATTAAATAGTAATGATCTGGCGGCTTACTTATTTAGACGTTTAGTTATTTACTTGTTTACATGTGTATTTGTGTAGTTGGTTACTTCTTTACTTGTTTACTTGTTTACTTGTTTACTTGTTTACTTGTTTACTTGTTTACTTGTTTACTTGTTTACTTGTTTACTTGTTTACTTGTTTACTTGTTTACTTGTTTACTTTTTTATTTAATTAGTTGTTTACTTGTGTAGTTGTTTACTTGACTACTTGTTTACTTGTTGTTCTGTTTAGTTGTTTAGTTGTTTATTTGTTTACTTGTTTATTTGTTTAGTTATTTACTTGTTTAGTTGTTTACATGTTTAGTTGTTTTGTTGTTTACATGTTTAGTTGTTTTGTTGTATACTGGTTTACTTGTTTATTTGTTAACTTGTAAACTTGTTAACTTGGTAACTTGTTAACTTGTTTATTTGTTTATTTGTTTACTTGTTAACTTGTTTATTTGTTTATTTGTTTACTTGATTACTTGATTACTTGATTACTTGATTACTTGTTTACTTGTTTACTTGTTTACTTGTTTACTTGGTTACTGGTTAACATATTTAGTTGTTTACTTGTTTACTTGTTTAGTTAGTTTGTTGTTTATTTGTTTACTTGTTCACTTGTTTACTTGCTTACTTGTTAACTTGTTTACTTGTTTACTTGTTTACTTGTTTACTTGTTTACTTGTTTACTTGTTTACTTGTTTACTTGTTTACTTGTTTACTTGTTTACTTGTTTACTTGTTTCACACAAACAACTGTATAACGAAACAAATAAATAACTATATTATGTGTATGTTGAGATAATATAAAATAAGTAATTTATCCGCCGTCGGACCATTACACCTTAATCCAGTTAACATATTTTAAGTTTTAATCTTATTGCATTCAATTTAATTTAAAACAAGTTATCTTGTAATAGTGATCAGTCAGATTATTTGAATACTAAATCTTTGTATCTATTGATAGCTTATTTTATGCGGTGCAATAATATAAAATAAGAAATTCAACTGCCGACGGATAAATACTATAAAATTTAGATAATATTAAATGTTACATTATAGAAAAAATGTTTAGTTAAATACTTAAAAAATTGCAATTGCAAATTAATTAAACTATTATTATGCGCAAAAAAGGTTTATACTTAATAAGTGAAAAAAAAAACAATAAATACAATAAATAACAATAAAAGATTACAGAATAAATTGTTTACTTGTTTACTTGTTTACTTGTTTTTTTTGTTTACTTGTTTACTGGTTTACTTATTTAGTTGTTTATTTGTTTACGTTATTACTTGTTTACTTCTTTGCTTGTTTACTTGTTTGAGTATTACTTGTTTACTTGTTAACTTGTTTACTTGTTTTGTTAGTTTGTTGTTTAGTTGTTTAGTTGTTTACTTGTAAACTTGTTTACTTGTTTTGTTAGTTTGTTGTTTAGTTGTTTAGTTGTTTAGTTGTTTAGTTGTTTAGTTGTTTAGTTGTTTAGTTGTTTAGTTGTTTAGTTGTTTAGTTGTTTAGTTGTTTAGTTGTTTAGTTGTTTAGTTGTTTAGTTGTTTAGTTGTTTAGTTGTTTAGTTGTTTAGTTGTTTAGTTGTTTAGTTGTTTAGTTGTTTACATGTTTACTAGTTTATTTTTTTAATTCTTTACTTGTTTAGTTATTTGTTTACTTGTTTACTTGTTAACGTGTTTGCTTGTTAACTTGATAACTTGATAACTTAATAAATTGTTTATTTATTTACTTGTTAACTTGTTTACTAGTTTGCTTGTTAACTTGTTAACTTGATAACTTGTGTATTTGATTATTTGTTTACCTGTTCACTTGTTAACTTGCTTATTTCTTTGCTTGTTTATTTGTTTACTTGTTTACTTGATTACTTGTTTACTTGTTTATTTGTTTACTTGTTTACTTGTTTACTTGTTTACTTGTTTACTTGTTTACTTGTTTACTTGTTTACTTGTTTACTTGTTTACTTGTTTACTTGTTTACTTGTTTACTTGTTTACTTGTTTACTTGTTTACTTGTTTACTTGTTTACTTGTTTACTTGTTTACTTGTTTACTTGTTTACTTGTTTACTTGTTTACTTGTTTACTTGTTTACTTGTTTACTTGTTTACTTGTTTCACACAAACAACTGTATAACGAAACAAATAAATAACTATATTATGTGTATGTTGAGATAATATAAAATAAAAAATTTATCCGCCGTCGGACCTTTACACCTTAATCCAGTTAGTATATTTTAAGTTTTAATCTTAATGCATTCAATTTCATTCAAAACAAGATATCTTGTAATGTGATCATTCAGATTAATTGAATAATGAATTTTTGTGTTTATTAAAAGCTTATTTTATGCGGTGTAATAATATAAAATAAGAAATTCAACTGCCGACGGATAAACACTACAAAGTTTAGATAATATTAATTGTTACATTAAAGAAAAAATGTTTAGTTATATATGTAGAAAATTGCATTTGCAATTCGATTAAACTATTACTATGCGCAAAAAAATATTACAATTAATAAGTGAATAAAAATAAAACAAATAACAAGAAAAAGTTATAGATGAAGCTTGTTCAATTGTTTACTGGTTTACTTGTTAATTTATTCACTTGTTTACTTGTTTACTTGTTTACTTGTTTACTGGTTTACTTGTTTATTTGTTTACTTGTTTACTTGATTACTTGTTTACTTGTTTACTTGTTCACTTGATTACTTGTTTACTTGTTCACTTGTTTACTTGTTTACTTGTTTATTTGTTTTCTTGTTTACTTGTTTACTTGTTTACTTGTTTACTTGTTTACTTGTTTACTTGTTTACTTGTTTACTTCATTACTTGTTTACTTGTTTACTTGTTTACTTGTTTACTAGTTTACTTGTTTACTTGTTTACTTGTTTACTTGTTTACTTATTTACTTGTTTACTTGTTTACTTGTTTACTTGTTTACTTGTTTACTTGTTTACTTGTTTACTTGTTTACTTGTTTACTTTTTTACTTATTTTGTTGTTTACTTGTGTAGTTGTTTACTTGATTACTTGTTTACTTGTTGTTCTGTTCAGTTGTTTATTTGTTTACTTGTTTATTTGTTTAGTTATTTACTTGTTTAGTTGTTTACATGTTTAGTTGTTTTGTTGTTTACATGTTTAGTTGTTATGTTGTATACTGGTTTATTTGTTTATTTGTTAACTTGTTAACTTGTTTAGATAGTTTGTTGTTTAGTTGTTAACTTGTTTACTTGTTTCACCCAAACGGATCAAATAATTAACAATATTATATGTTTTTTGAGATAAAATAAAATAAGTAATATCCGCCGTCGGACCATTACTGCTTAATGCGGTTAATATGTTTTAAGTTTTAATATTAATTCATTTAATTTAATTCTAAGCAAGTTATCTTGTATTAAATAATAATTAAATTAATATTGGATTGTTGTATATATTGAAACCATATTATACGCAGCGTAAAAATTATAAAATAAAAAATTTAACTGTTACTTAAAAAACAAATTTTTTTATTTGTATACTTAGACAATTGCTTTTTCAAATTAAATAATCAATTAACATGCGCAAAAACGGTTTACACTTTTTACAAGTAGAAAAAAATAACAATAATAATTTCTTTACGCTTATATACGTAGATTGATACCTAGCATAAAAGTGTTTTTAATTGTACTACATATATTGTGATATAATAAGAAATAAATCCATCCATCATAATTTTAAATAAAATAATGTAAAATAAAATAATAGTAGCCTATACAAATACATTACAGCGAAAATAAGTTAAAAGGATGCTGTAATATCCAAAAGAAACGGTCTACTACAAAAAAATACACATAAAATCTATTTATAGTTTTACGTTTCCCCTTTTATTGATGAAGGTTGAGTGAAGAAGTTAATATATTCCTGTTTTTAAATGCTTCGTTTTATACTAACTAATATAATTATATCGCATTTAATGTAAAATATTACATTATATTAAATGCAACTTGATTTGTTAATAGTATAAAGAAAATTTAAATTAAAAAAAAAAATTGCTTGCTTGTCTAATAAATTAATTGAATGATTGGTATATTTAAATTTGTGTGATGGCATTTCATTCAAAATAGGGTAAAATAAAATTACAATGAAGATAAAGAATTGTATTATGTAAAAGGTTAGGTATTTACAATCATAACAGTTTGCTTAACAAGCAACGTTGGCCATGGAAATAAAATAATGGGCGTGCGTTATTTGTTCTATCGGCCAGCCTACACAAATTAAAACCTGTTGTAACTTTTTTATTTAAGAGTGTAAAAGAAAGGTACAGTTAGCTTTCTGCTACAAATTTGATTTTCTATCTATATGTTCAATAATTAGAAAAGTATAAAAGTGACTTTGCATGTTGCATTGTAAATATATATATATATATATATATATATATATATATATATATCGATGATGCTATCCAGCGGGTAGGTGGTTAGGTGTTGTACATCTTTTGGTGTCTCTTTGCCAGTGGATTCGTTTGCGTCCATAAGGCAGGTTGTAATTCAATCCGGAATTTCCAGGATGTCTTCTTTTGCTGCTTCAATTTCTGCGGCTTCGTCCAGTATGGCGTAATGTACCATAATTGTGTTTGTCACGCTCAGCAAATATCATTTTGCAGCAGTGGCTACATCAATTTGGCAGTAGCGGTTACGGTCAATGAAAGTTTCAAAAACTTTTCTACATTCTGCGTTAATGTTGTCCAGCAACTCTGTGTTTGCCAAACCAGCATTCACTTGGGTCATTCGTTTGCGTACCCAGTCCATCCGATCGCGAATGATGTGAGTCACGTCGGTTTTAGGACGTTCTGTAAGGCTGACTTATTTCACAGTCGTCTGCAAGTTGACAGGACTAAATGTTTCACACGTTCTGGTTGTTTAACCTGCTTGGGGGTGGCTATAGTGTGACCCCACAGGTAACCGTGCAGTGCGTCTGTATATGGAGTGTAAACATCTCTGTCAGGGCTTGCGCGCCGTCACTGAATCGTGTTTGAACGTTTCTTTGTGCTTCGTCCAGGTGGAGCCATGCTGTTCTATTTCTCTTCGTTCCTCTGAAAGTGTCGTGTTTTAGAAGTTTTGCACTTCTGATTCTGCCCTCTAGTTGGGCGCCATTTGTTACCCCCTCAAAGTGGAAGAAAAGGGGGGCGGACAAAAGTCGTGACGTAGGTGGCCACTGGTAATAGTTATTGTGGGGGTAGTAAGAGGGGGGGGGGGGTAATAAGAGAGAGGCGGGTTGTCGTGGTTACGATGCATTGTGACTATCGTGATAGTATAATTCCAATCAAGAGTAGCGTAGGTTTGCGAGCGTGAGATTCGACTTACTGGAATTTCTTGAATGGATTTAATTTTTATGTCTGTGATTGGTTCTCGCACATTCCGAATTGGGCGTATGTTCGGCAAGTGGCGCCGCCTGGTGGCTGTAACACTGACCCCGCAGGTCGTAGCTGGCCTTGATGCCAATTAGTAAGCGGCCACCGTCAGTCAAACTCCCAGAGCCAAGCAGAAAACATCTGGAACTAACATCACTCTGACCACCATAGACAGGAATTCCGTCTGGGTCATTCGGTGATCACCAGCATCAACACTGCAGCTACCAACGTGAAACACTTTGCAAGCACCACACACAATAGTTATCTACTGGTTAGGCCGAGGCTATTGTAAACCCGTCTTCTGGTTTGTACTTTCACTTTATATGGAGCTTTCCATGCATATCGCCAACGAGATTCTCTTTGCCGAACAACGACGACCTTGGGAAATAACAACGCTTTCAAGGGCAAACAAGGCCATACCTCTAGCACCTGGGAAAATATAACCGGTGGCAATCTATTGCCAAATAAATACTTGTTTGTTGTGTTACGGCCACCAGGCTGTGCCACACGCCCGTTCAAAAATATGCGACAGCGAATAGGATGCAAGTCGGCAGTATAAGTTAAACCGATTCAAAAATTTCCAGTCAGTCGATTGCCACTTTTGCAACCATATAGTTTTTTGACTAAAAATACACCCGAAATTTAATTCAAAGCAAAGACAGTGATTCTTCATCTTGACAAGCTATTTATCAAAAGTAAGTTTATGTCGACCTCAGCTTCGTCCCAAGAACACTCTTTTAGAACCCCAATGACGACTCACGCTAAGATTAATAACTACACTTACAATACTACGTTTACGTTTATACGACGACCCCCGCTCCGCTTTCGGCTAATGCAAATTGGTCAACTACGTTTACTTTGAGAACACTCGGAGTATAATAACCTCTCCCGGTCATCTCCCGCCGTGTTGGAGCTACACCGATACGGAACAATGACTAGTTACTCCATGCCTCCATGGGGAGCCCCAAACCCTAGAGTATTTACATTGACACCTGGTGTTAAAAATGTTAAGTCAGCTCTACTGACATTATACCACACCAAAAAACAATACTATAAGTGACATTCCCGTAAGCGCAAAATGTGCGCGTTGTGGTGCCTTGGTATTAACTTTGATTTTTACTTAACTGTGATTTGCTGCATCGGCTGCCTCAACTTTTAGTTGGCTACAGCTTTTACATAAATTTAATTTTTTTAAATATTTTATAAAATGTTATGGGCTAGGTTTCCACTCTGAAAATATCTATTCATTTTTGCGTGTATCATTTTTTTGGCAATATAATTAAGTTCATATTTTGCCTTGGCAAAAAGTATAAAGCTAAACAACAACAAAAAATTGAACGGTTTCTAGTTGACAAATTTTTCAAGTTGAAGCTATATTTTATCAATTTTGATAACCAAAAGTTAGACAAATTCTCAAATAGATCCTCTCGGCAAGCCTTTAGTCTTACCAGAAATAATTTCCTGATATTGCGGTAATTTTGTAAATACTCTGTGATCCAAAACCAAAATTGATTTGATCCTTAACACAATTTTTTCTAAAAAAATCACACAAAACTGTACCAAGCAATGAATCAAAAATGTATCCTAAGATCGGCTACAAAAGAATGTTAACAATATGCTAATTTAAGAACCAGGTATTAAAGCGGCGAGGTCTCAATCTTTTCTAGATTTGTTTTGCACTTGTTGCTATTTTCTAAAATATTGCCGATAAAAGAAATTGTTTTGCAACAAAAAATTTTGGATATCGGTGGTTCAATATTGAAGATAGAGATTTGGCTGCCATAAAGACTTTTGCATATCAACGTTCGTATAGTTTTAATTTTTGCTTCTAAAAAAAAAATATAATAACAATTAATTTTTTTCTACAAATTTTGCACTTGTTCTGTATCTATTCAAAAATATGTTTGTGAACTCGCAGCGTCGAGTTTGTTCAGCCCTTTTTCTTTTTTTGTCAAATTGTTAATTTATTTAATTGGATGTAATTAAAAGAAAAAAAAAACGAAGTTTTTAGCAAAAAGTTTTACCAAAACTCGTGTTTGGTCTGCTTAAATAAATATAAAGCAAAAGCAAGTCGCTTTCCTTGTGCTTTTCATCAATTTTAAACCAAAACATTTAAAGTATTTTTAAAAACAGTAAGTTTCTGCTTTTAATTTTGGCTAACGCAATATTTACGTTAGATTGAAGTGCCTAACTTAAACCTCAGCGCATAATTTGTCGCAGTGTATAACCCCAGGTATAGCTGAACTTAAAAGAAACTGATTGTTAAATAAAAAAAAATTGATAACTTAACAATTAGTATTTTTTATTATTTTTTTTTTAAGTTATCTAATCTTAAGTTTGGTAGTAGAGTGGCAGCATGTTGGTTGACAACTGTCTACAATTCTATTGACCAAATAAATAATGTTTTTAAAAACTCTCAAGTGCATACTTTGCTACAAATTCTATGAGGTTTGTTATTGAAAGTGCTTCAATATCTAAAAATCAATTTTTAGATAGAATATGCTGTAAAGATAGCTAGATAATAACTTGCTTAATTAATTTCAAATAAAATCGCACGTTTGAGCTCCCTTCAGATACAGACTAATCCAAAAACTTATTAGGTAGTCTCTTTTCAGGAAAGCTTATTTGTAAAATTAAACTTAAAAATGTTTATTAAAAAAATATATTTAACATTTTATAATAATAAAAAAATCGCGCCTTGCATTATTAAGTTCCATCTCTTAGGAAAAATTTTAACATAAATAATGTATCTTTAATATAAACTGATTTACGGGTCTATTCTGTAACTTTTTAACACCACTGTTAATTTTAACGGCAACGTTAAAATTATTTTAACTGCTTTGCGTATTCTGTATACACAAATCTGTTAAAATTTTGACGTTTCGGTGTTAAATTTTAACCAAACCACGTTAAAATAAACGGCGACGATAGAGGTGCCTTTAATTTTTAACAGCAGTGGTTAATATTAAAAATGGCAGAATTTGGATTGTTAAATATAGTTCTTATAGAAGAAATTGAGGAAAATGAAAGACGGTAAGTAGAAAATTATTACTAGAATTAATAAGGATAAGATTTTTATCAATTATAAATTATAAATATTAGAAAATTGTGAGGTTATGTCAATGTTTATCAATTTTAATTTGTTTATGTTTTCATTTGTATAAAACATTAATCTTTGTAAGTAAATGGTCAAGTAGAAAGATAAGTATTTTAAATAATAAATAATTAAAGCAACTGTTTCTTTTTTTAGTCAACAAACACGACTTGTTCGTAGACATCTACGGGATTCTAGTAATCCGTTTGAATTGCCTTCTGAACATTTTAGAGCATTGTTTCGCATAAATAAAGAAACAGCTGCTCATTTAATTAACGAAATCGGACAACATTTAACATCAAGAAGAACAACAAGAATTCCTGATTTTATAACGGCAAGTAGACAGAAAATGTATATAATCGTGATTTAATTTGGATTTATTTTTGTTTTAGGTACTGACAGCATTAAATTTTTTTGGAAGTGGGAGCTATCAGCTCGCAGTTGGCGAAAATAATTTATTTGGATTAAGTCAACCTTCAGTGAGTAGATGTATTGAAGCAGTGACTCAAATTATTGTTAACCATCTAAGCAATCGATGGATTAAATTTCCTAGGACTGATCAAGAAAAAAATTCAAAAAAACTTCGGTAAACATTTTTATTTAATTTTTCTTTAAATTATAATTATGTATGTAATTTTTTATTTTTAGTTTTCGACAGGTTTTTAATTTTGAAAATATTATAGGGGCTATCGATTGCACTCATATAGCCATAATAGCACCTGCTGCCCACGATGAGCAATATCCTGGACGAGTATATTTTAATAGGAAAGGATATGCAAGTATCAACACTCAAATTGTAATACTATTTTATTGACATAACTTTACAACTTCTAATAAAATTTTTTATGTATAGATATGCGATGCAGATTTAAATATTTTGAATATAAATGCTCGTTTTCCTGGTTCTACTCATGATTCAGCCATTTGGATGGTTTCTACAATAAGAAATCATCTAGAAAATAGATATTTAAATGGTGATGAACATTCTCATTTATTAGGTAAATAAAACGTTTTCATTAGTTTATATATTAATTACAGTACCAAATTAATTAACTTCTTTTATAGGTGATTCCGGCTATCCAACCGAGCCCTGGCTCTTAACCCCGGTGAATGATGCAGTCGATGGTTCAGCAGAGAGTCGATACAATAACCGACACATTAAAACAAGAAACTGCATCGAAAGGTTAAATGGAGTGCTAAAGAGCAGGTTTCGTTGTCTACTTCGACACCGCACTTTAAATTATCATCCGATAAAATCGGCTTATATAATATACTCATGTGCCGTTCTACATAATATGGCAATGTTTTTTAATGACCAACCATTTGAATTGGCAGATGTGGATATTGATGATCTACAAAATGTACAACCAGATCCTGTTCCAGGTTTGTAATATTTTAATTTCGATTTAATTTAGTAATCAATATATTTTTAGATATTCCTAGAAATGCAAATTTTTTAGTAGAGGGAAGAAGAACAAGAAACAATATAATCAACAATTATTTTAACTAAATTTTTATATTATTTCTTGTAAAATATAATATTAATGAATAAAACTAAAATAAAATTCTTAAATAAAACATAATTTTTTTTAATTTCAATAAAATTGTCAATTAGGGTAAGTTTTTATTGGCAATAGCCTCGGCTAAAAGCTTTATGGAATTGCTTAAACCGTCAATTGCACTAGCCAAGTTGTTGCTGGCCACAACTTGTTGCTCTATTACGTTCTCTAGAGTGGACTTTTTCACCTTCCTGCTAGGCCTGTTACGTCTAGGATTTCTTGGTGCGGTGCTAGTTTCTCGTAACTGATGATCCTATATAATTGATGTTCTTATTAAAATACTAATCTTATCAGAAAACATATTTACCTGTGTACTTGGAGTGTAATTGAAATTTTCTTCCAATATTAGTCCTGGTGTGGTATTATGTTCATACTGAAAAAACAGTTTTAATATTAAAAATACTTGTATAATAATAGTATACGTTACCATGTTATCTTCAACAGTCTGTCCTTCGACTGCCATTACTTCAACTTCATGTTCTAAAATAATTGTTTGCTGAAATTAATATAGGTAAGTAATGTTTAATAGTTTAATATAAAAATTATACTTCTTCATTATCGATGCCTAATTCTGGCACACCTGCTGCTCCGTCAATCGCCACCTTTGAAATTAATGATAGAATTTTCTCCTCAATTTCAGTAAGAGGTTTTCCATGATAAATTCCGCCGCCAGTCTTATTGACTGCGACTTTAATCTCCCTGGCACGCCGTTTTACATTTGTTTTGAGTTCCTTGTATACCTGCAAAATTTTAAACAAATTAACTCGATACATACACAATTTAAAGTTATTACCTTTTTCCATTCTCGTGTTGTTTTTTTAGGACCCTTGTCGCAGTCGTTCAATATATTTTTAATTTCCTCCCACTCTTTCTCGTAAACATTGTCCTCCGATATTTCAATTTTAGGCATTCTTTCCATAAGGAACTCTACCAGAACCTGAATTTGTTGTTTAGTGGTCCTTGCCCGCCTTTTCTCTGGTTCTGTTAATATAATAAATATAACATAATAATGTGTTAATAACAAAATAAAACAACATGGTTTTTCCACAAATAATGTAAGTTCTTGTTGCCACAAAATTGTAATTAAATTTTATGTAGGTATTTATGGTAAAAACATTGTTTTATTTTAAATTATATTATTTAACAGCCCCATCCAGAATAATAAAAATGTTTTAATAATAGTCTTACTTACCAGATTTATCCATTTTATATAAATAAAAATATTTATTTATATAAATAAAAATGCAGTTTCTACTTTCTACTGCTTTCTACACACACTTTATTATAGGTTAAACTTTGTTTTTATTTTGATTTTTACATAACTGAAGTGCGCATAGTAGGCTTTTTCCCCTCATTTTATAGATTCCACTGCTAACTTCACTTTCATTTTTAACGCCGCAGTTATAATTTACAGTTTTAACGTGAATATTAACATACATGTTAAAATCAACTAGAGAATAGCATTTTGGTTAATAATTTTAACGTCGCTGTTATAATATTAATTTTAACAGCGATGTTAATTTTAACGGCGTCGATAGAGAATAGACCCGTATAAGTGTTAAAACAGATTTTTAATACTGATTGATACGTGCTCAAAATATTAGTTGAGGAAAAGCTTCTTCCGTAAACGTTATGTTTAATAAAAAAGTGGCCATTAAATGCAGTGAACATTACTTACTGGTAATTTACCATGATGCATCGTACATTAAAAGCTGTTAGCTGTAGCACGTGTAAAAGTATGGCGATGTGGGAGTTATAAATGCACGTGAGTTAAAACTTTGAAGTTGTAGTATAGGTTTACAAACTTAATTACGTGAGTTTATAAAAGAGTAAGCTGAGATCAAACTTGTAATAGCATATACGCCAGTATCTATTTTAATTTAACTATCTTTTATTAAAATAATTTAATTGTAAATTGTCTTCCTCATTAAGAATTAAACCAACTTGAAACTTAAGTAAAATATCATCTTACGTAAGTTTAACGCCAAGACGTGACCTGAGATTATGATAGCGACTCTCTTAGAAACTTTTGGACCACATCATGCATATTTCCTATAGGTAAAGTTTATTTATATAAATTTTATTTAAGTTAATAATTTAAATCTGCTAATAATATTTATGATACTTTTAAAATCATATTAACAATAAATTTGATGCGCCCACAAAACTGGACGACTGCCAACAATCGAGCTATATGCAATACAGAAGGCGTATAAAATCAATCACATATCATAAATGCCAGTTAGAAAACTATTTTCGTTGTTAGTGATTCGATCAAATTCCAATTACAAAGTCCTAGATTGTTTGTTTTTTACATTTTTTTTTACAAAAGATTAGATGAAAAATAATTAGACATTGTTTTCCAATGTATATCCATTGTGTGCGTGTATTGTTCATAATTCATTGTTTTGTCTTCAGATTGTTATTTATAGACTGGCCGTGTGCCTTAGGGATACACCAGTACATAATATGAAGATTGACCTTGTTATTTAAAGACTTGCAAAATGTTATTCAGTTACAGGTCTTGAGATCTTGTTATTAATATAGTACAAAACATTTTATTGGCTGTTGTTATAGCTTTCTAGGAATAATTATAATTAAGTTTAATTCTACAGGGTTATTGTCTTACAATTCTAACTTCTGTACATGGCAGCCGCAATATAGTATTAGTTGTAAAAAAATTATTTATATATGAATCATATCAGTGTAATTATGAAATGTTCGATTCAGTCAAGTATTGATCGCTATTACAAAGCAATTTTTAAATCTGTCCAGAAACTGTGTTCAATATAATATCAGTGTAAACAATTTGATGTGCTATCCTATAACAATTTAGTTTGATGCGCTACAAATCATCCGGTTTTTAGAATCAAGAATGACTGAAATTGTTGGTTTAAATTAAAAAATGGACTACAAAATTTTGATTAGATTTTGATAATATTAACACATTTTAAAAAACTTCATTATTTAATTTTACAATAATTTATAAATTAGTTAATAAATTGATTTTATAAAAAAATGTTTGACTATATTTGTTAATTTTTTATAGGGCAATTGCTTATCTACACTAAACTACAATAAATATTTTATAAAACATTCCGTTTTGCAAAAAGCTACAAGCATCATCATCAAAATAAATATTCACATGTATTTTATAACTACTTTTTGTTATTATAACCTTATATTGTATACACTTATTACTAAAATTTTCAATGATTACAATGCTGAAAATAGCTGCCTTGTTCAGTAAAGCACGCACAAAATCGATTTACGGTGTTTGAAACTACTCTATGCAGCACGATCACACTGATGTTGTTCATCTCCGTTGTTATCTTTATCTTTAGTTTATCCAATGTTCCAAAAAAATTATCTGGAAACGTTAAATCGAAAAATCGTGAAAACGTACAAAAAGCATTGTTCTAATAGATCCTGCTGCAATCAATTATCATGTTTATTGGGTTTAAGCAACAAAATAAACTGTAATAATGCTTGTTTGCTTGTAGTTTTTAAAGAAAACAAACCATTATTTGACAACATGATACGGCGCACTAAACTACAATTTTTTGACAGTTCAGGAGGTTTTCATGAAAGACATGAACATTTTCAGTTGACAAAATTTTTGTTTTGATTATTCACGTATCCTCTGAGGTAAAACTACGCCTTATCAGTAAAGAACAATCAAGCTTGTCAACATTGTCAAAATAATGTATCCTCAGTTACTCTTCAAATAAGATAGTGTAAGGGCTTCTTTGACTTTCTATAACATTGAAAGATACTACATACCACATTTGTTTTTTAATCTGGTTGATTTCCTGTGTGCAAGAGAGGCAATCTGGTACTACATGTTTTTTCCATTTCCTGTGTCTAATTTGGAATTGAAATTGCTGGAGCCGCAAAACCTATCAGCCTAGTTTAATTTAAAGATCTTTCAAATTGTTCAACCACAACAGATTATAATGGTTCGTTATGACTGTAATTCTGCTTTTTAATGCTTCAGGTATTTCCAAGAATGTTGAGATAAACCTCCGATACCATCCCCATTAATCTTCAAATGACAGTCTTTAGGGCCGGCATTTCTAAAATTGCGTACACATTGTTGGAATCAAGATTCAACACTTTTCTGTCAACCACATACCCCAGATACACAAATTCATCCCTGCAGAAAACATATTTTTTGAAATTTAAAGATAACCCTGCCAAACTTTTAAATATCTCTTTTAAAATATGAAGATGGATTAAAAAATTTGGAGTGATAATTATGACTTCGTCAAGGTACTTGAAAAGAAAAAGTATAAGTAATGTTCACCACTCAACCGAAACGGCATCTGTCGGAACTAGAAAAATTCCACTACCACATTTACCGATTTGATATCGAGACTGCTACGGATTTATGTTGCTGACTTAACAGTTGTGTAAGTCCGTTTAATAAAATTCACTTATGTTTCAAACTGATTTATTATTAAAACATAAAAACTAAATAACAATTAATTTGATATATAACTACTTGTTAAAACAAAATAATTAAATATATATATATATATATATATTTTGAGAAATCCCTTCCATTTCTTAGTGGGGTGATTGTTAGATGATCCCAGGTGTGTCACAATACTTCTTAGAAATGTGTTTATGATGTAATCCGGTCATTCAGGAGGATATAGGAGATATAAATAATTTATTAGTTTTAATCTGGTCGTGATATTATTCGTTGACCCAGCAGGGTACTTCCTTTAGGGATTATTCTAGACACTAATGAGTTATTTTTCAATTGCCCTTAACACCGCGGGAGAGTGGTTGTTGTTGAGACATCGACATTCCGCCGGCTTTGAAAGATTCTCTTTTAATAAATAGGAAGTGGACAAAGTTTTGAAACTGGTTTTTTATAAGACCCATCTCTAGACTGAACGATTGCTGCTTGAATAACTCCATCTAAACCGCAGTGGACTTCAGTGACTTGCCCTCTTCTCCATTTTAGTGGTGGTAGGTTATTTTCTTTGATCATGACAAGTTCACCCACTACGATGTTTGCTGGGTTGTTTCTCCATTTGCTTCTTGTTTGAAGGCATCTTAAATACTCCTTGCTCCAACGGGCCCAAAAATGTTGTCCGAGTTGTTCCATCCTTTGCCATCGAGAAAGTCTATTTAGGTTGATGTCTTGTAGATTTATATATACTTGTGCAGTAAGGGCATCCCCAATTAGGAAATGTCCAGGAGTTAGAATTTCCTGATCATTTGGATTTTCTGACAGTGGCATTAACGGTCGAGAATTGAGTATAGCTTCAATTTGAGTTAATAGTTGTTAGTTCTTCTAATGTGACTGACGCGTTGCCCAATGTTCGTTTTAGTAGTAGTTTGGTAGATTTTACAGCTGCTTCCCACAACCCTCCAAACATTGGTGCTTTTGTTGGGATAAAATGCCAATTTATTCCAGCTTGTTCTAATTTGGAATAAATGATTTTTTGTGTAGCTGTTGACTCAAATATTGCTTTAAGCTCCTTTAACTCTGCGTTTGCTTCCACAAAATTCTTTGCATTATCGGAATACATGTTTAGTATGTTGCCTCGACTTGAGACAAATCGCTTTATTGCCGCAATGAAAGTTTCAGTCGACATGTCTGAAACAGGTTCTATATGCACTGCCTTTGTGCTCATGCACACAAAAATAGGAATGTATGCTTTCACCTGTTTTTTGCTTCTCTTAGAACCTTCCTTTATGAGAATACGACCACACAAATCAACTCTAGTGTTGAGAAATGGCCTTGCTGGTTTTGTTCTGTATTCTGATAGATCTCCCATTTTTGGATTTAATGTTTTCGGTGCGGTTTTGTAGCATATTACACATCTTTTTATACAATTGTGTATTGTTTGTCTTCCGCCTAGAGCCCAATATGTGCATCTCATTGCAGCTTGTGTTGCTTGTACCCCGCAATGAAGGTTGATTTGGTGATTGTGTTTGATTATTAACCTCGTAAACGCATGTTACCTGCAAAACTATAGGAAACTTCTGTGCATATGGTACTGAAGAGTTACGTAAACGTCAGCCTACTGGAATAATGCTGTCTTCGTCTAAGAAAGGATCTAAAGAATACAGTTTGTTGTGTTTGTTAACTGAATCAGGTAGGGTCGCGAGTTTTTCTTGAAATGCCGCCTTTTGAACCAATTTAACAATTGAAGTTGTTGCTTTAGACAATTCCCTTGTTGTTAGAACACCACTTGTTTGATTTGCTGCTTGGCAGTTTTCTTTAAACCTGTGCAGGTATGCTACAACGTTAGTTAGTTTTCTTAATTTGGAATATTTTTCAAATAAGTTTTGATCGGTGGTATTTGTAATTGTGGCTAACAATGTTGTTGTTTTTTCTTCTGGAAGACTGTCATTTATCAATGGTGGTTGACTTGGCTAGTGTGATGAGGATTTTGATAACCATGAGAGTCCATTCCACCATAGTGTTATCTGCATGAATTCTTTGCATGAATTGCCTCGTGAAACAATGTCAGATGGATTGTCTTCAGATACTACATGAAACCATTGATTCTGCTCACTGCATTTGCGTATTTCATTTACGCGATTACCAACAAATGGTTTTAATTGTTTGTTAGTTGCTTTAATCCAAGACAGCACAATAGTAGAATCGCTCCAATATGTGGGTTGGTTTGATGTGTAAGGCTGGAAGTACAAATGCTATTAGTCTTGCTAATAGTAAAGCTCCACAAAGCTCTAGTCGTGGTATTGTAGACAATTTTAGAGGTGCCACTCTAGATTTTGAGCATAACAAGTGTGATGAATATTAACTGCCTTGCCAAGATTGTAAATACAGACATGCGCCGTAAGCTTTTTTGCTGGCATCGCAGAAACCGTGCAATTGATAGCAGGGTGCTTCCAGAACTCTTCGGGGTATTGTTAAATTCTGTAACTCTTTGAGATCTGTCAAATATTGGGTCCCCAGTTTCCACAATGTTTGTAGAATTATTTTAGCTCGTACAACAAGGGGGCTTATAAGCCCGAGCGGATCAAAGATTTGGGCTGTATATGATAATATATTTCGTTTGGTTATAAAACTATGGTTGGTAAAGCATATAGGAAGGTATCGTTTGAGGTATTCCTTTGTATTCCTAATGTTTTTGTTGTTGAATTCTTGTCAAGCAGTAGATTTGTTATTGTTTCTGATGTGATGTCATTTAGTAACTCAGTGATGTTGCTTGCCCATTTGTGTAAGTCAAATCCTGCAGAAGCACATAATTTTGTCACTTTATCTCTAATCAGCGATTGAATCTGCCCCTGTTAATAGATCATCCACATAAAAGTCTCTGGCTGTAATGTGAGCTCCTGTAGGATATATGTTGCTTCCATCCTTAGACAGTTGTTGTAAACATTTAGTAAACATTTAGTGGCTAAGTATGGAACTGATGATGCTCCATATGTCACGGTCTGAAGTTCATATGTTGTGATAGGCTCTGTGATTTCATTGCGCCATAATATGCGTTGATATTTATGATGATCCTTTGATACGAGGATCTGTCGATACATTTGTTTGATATCTGCTAAAATTACTATGCGGTGTAGCCTAAATCTTACGACAATGGCCACTAAGTTGTCTTGTATTGTAGGGCCTACCATTAGACAATGATTTAGCAATGTACCTGTTGAGGTTTTTGTCGATCCATCAAATACTACTCGAAGTTTTGTAGTGATACTATCTTCCTTTAAAACAGCATGATGAGGAAAGTAGAAATTGTCTATATCATCTGTTGTTGGGATTGGTTTCATATGACCCTGTTTGATGTATTCATTCATAAATGCTTTGTATTTGTCATTTATTGAAGTATCTTTATTTAGCCGTCGTTCGACTGAGCAGAGGCGTTTGGTAGCCATTGCCTTTGAACTGCCTAAAGATGCCGTAGTTTGTTGAAATGGTAGTTCTACAACATAGCGACCTTCTAATGTGCGTTGATGTGTACGTTGAAAATATTCTTTACACTTTTTCTCGTCAGGTGTAAAGTATGTCTTATTTAAAACGTCTTCTAACTTCCAAAGATTTGCTATAGACTCATGAAGTAATTTGTCTGTTGTTAGGTTGCACGACGTAGTTTTTAAATTTGTCTGTAGATTGTAAACGTTTCCGGATAGTATCCAGCCAAAATGAGTTTTCTGCAACTGCGGATGATGGGTTGTTGGATTAATTTGACCTATGCACATCAGTAAATAAAAGAGTTGTGCGCCGATTAATAGATCAATTGATGATGGTATGTAGAATTCTGGGTCAGCCAGATGAATGTTATTTGGAATTTTGTATGCCTTCTTGTTTAATGGTTCATTTGGAAGTTTTGTTATTTGCTTCAGTATCAGACAGTTCATATCAGTTTTATAAGCGTTGATTCTTGATTGAATGCTTACGTTTGCTTTATACAATGCCGGCGTACTTCAGTGGTAGAATTGATTCTAATGACTTGGATACGAGTAGCTTTTTTTGGTAAGTTTAGACGATTTACTAATTCTTCACTTATGAAATTGCTTTGTGAACCAGAGTCCAGTAAAGCTTCCTTGTGAATCACTAATCTTTACTAAAGCTGTTGACAGAAAGGTATTGCTGAGTTTTTTGCTTGATTGTGTTGAGTGATGCGACTGCGTTTGACTGGATGAAGACACAGTATCAATGTCACGAAGGTTAGGTTGTGCATAATGGATGTGTAACAACGTATGGTGATGGCGGTTGCACGTTTTGCATGTAAAAGCCGATTTGCATTGACCGGCGTTATGGTTTGCACGCAAACAGTTATAGCATAATTTTAGCCTTTTTGCTTCACTATTTCTCTCGGTTGTTGATAGTTCGGTGAACTGTTTGCATTGATTGATGTAGTGAGTGCACTTGCAAAAAACACATGTAACTTGTTGAGTAGATATGTGCACTTTTGTTTCTAGTTTAGGTGGTCTACTTGATGATGATGCGTACGACGTAGCTTTTGATAAAGACATTGCTTCCAGTGTGTTGCACTTACGAGTTAGAAATTCAATCAATTGTTGGAATGATGGCAATGAGTTTTGCGTGTAATGTTCCCATTCCTTTTTAGTCGCAAAATCTAGTTTTGTTGTTAACAGGTAGTTAAAAAGTCGATCCCAAAGGTCCGTATCTTTTCCCATTGATTTTAATGCACGTAGATGCTTTGTTGTGTTGTCAATGAGTAGTCGTAACAAATGGTGCGTTTCTTTATGGATTGTCGATTGTTCAAAGATTGCTCGTATGTGATTAGTAACTAACAATCTTTTATTTTTGTATCTTGAGCGCAAAAGATCTCATTTAATGGAGTAATTTGCGGCTGACGTTTCCAATGAATTCAACACGTGTATGGCATCACCCGTTAGACTAGTGCGGAGATAGTGAAACCTCTGAATATCAGACAAAGATTCATTATTGTTGATTAGAGAATTGAACGTGTCATAAAAATGCAGCCATTCTTCATAGTTTCCAGAAAACTTTGGAATATTTATCAGAAGTAAGCGAAATTTTGCTTCTGTTGTGGATACGTTAGCAGGTGTTTTGTTGATTTGCATAGATTGTGTCTTCTTAATCATAAAGTGTGCTTTTGTTATGGTAGAGTAGTAGCTTTCTTTAAAATTTTTGCTTTGTTTCTCATCGATTGATTTCTTGAGAACATCTATTTGGGTGTGAATTTCGTTGAATTCACTCAATATGGACTCAGTTTTTTTCAATATTACAATCAGCTCTTCCTTGTTACATTCACGTTTGTTTAAAAACGTTTGAAATCGCGTTAACATTGATTTAACATTAGCGCGACGCGTTCGTAGTTCATCTGGGGTAGGAATCATGTTCCAGACTGTTTTCGCACTGATGATTGGATTAATGTTCGTAATCCGGTTCAAAGGACCAATTTATATGTTGCTGACTTCACAGTTGTGTAAGTCCGTTTAATAAAATTCACAAATGTTTCAAACTGATTTATTATTAAAACATAAAAACTAAATAACAATTAATTTGATATATAAAAGATGTAGGGTGTATCGAGAGCATAGACTCTTTATCGATCGTGTTTATAACTACTTGTTAAAACAAAATAATTAAATATATATATATATATATATATATGTTTTGAGAAATCTTTTCCATTTCTTAGTGGGGTGATTGTTAGATGATCCCAGGTGTGTCACAATACTTCTTAGAAATGTGTTTATGATGTAATCCGGTCATTCAGGAGGATATAGGGGATATAAATAATTTATTAGTTTTAATCTGGTCGTAATATTATTTGTTGACCCAGCAAGGTATTTCCTTTAGGGATTATTCTAGACACTAATGAGTTATTTTTCAATTGCCCTTAACACCGCGGGAGAGAGGTTGTTGTTGAGACATCGACAAATTATAAGTTTACAAATTTAGTTTTTTGAATCAGCATTTAATTTGTGGTAGTCCACATAAAACAATCACTTGTCGGATCTATTAAAATTAGTTAACTCAACATCTCCTAAGCCTCTTTATTATAGGACTAACCCCATAATATCTTGTTTTTTTTTATCACTTTTTGATGTTCCACCTGTGTTGCACATCTTAACCTTATACTCTGAGTGTTTTCAAAAAATGCATTCACAACCGTTAACAATTCGGATTTCTCTAATTGATTTAACCTACTCGAGGCTACTTTTTTACTTGATTGTTATATTCTTTGCATTATAATAACGTACACTTCAAAAACTATTTTTGAATTTATATAAATTTGTGCAAAAAATTAAGTATGAACTTCAATAATACAAAATATTCCATAATAAAAACATGGGGTAAATATTAGATTAGATAAAGATCAAGAAAGTAAAACTCCACTACAAAAAATGCTGTCAAGTGTAAAACTATAAATATGAGAGTTGTACAAACATTTTTAGAGCATGCAAAACGTTTTTGATCTGTTAGTTTCAATTTTAAAAATGTTGATATCACAGAAAACAAGAAAGAGCCCTCCGCCTCTCAAGGCGTCGCATCCGCTCAAACGTGGAGAGCCCGGAATTCTTTTACCGAGGTGAGGTACCGGCTTGCCGCCGAGGATCCCAAACAACGCCGGTGAAGCCTTGAAAAATTCCACCTCTTCCCAAACTCCATCTGGTTCTTCAACCTCTCAACCCCGTCTTTTGTACCAAAGGATAAAGCCGCTTTTCTGGAATTATCCAAATTCTTTAGTGATAATCGTATTACTATTTTTTCTTTGCGGAATACCCAAGATACCTGACGATCACAGGAAGGCTCACTTAAAATCTGTTGGCGCGAGCTTCTACACGTAGTCGACCGCAGAGTAAAGGTGTATAAAAATAGTCATCCGGCACGTGCCGCATTTAATCACGGAGCAAGACGTAGGGATCGCAATTCTCCCCCACGCACGTTCAACGCATGGGCAATGAATACGTCCGCTATAGCATGGTTTTGGTACAGCTGCCAAAAAGAACAAAAAATGCCAAAATTATGCATTTAATTATTTTTTTTGGCTGAATGTCAAGGTCAAACCCAAAAAAACGCAGTAGAAGTATCCCACTAGTGTCAGAGGTCAAAGCACACGGTTAAGCATTGTTTCACTAGTAGGTATGATTGGGGTCCTACCACCATCAGTGACCTGCTCCAAAGACACACCACCCAAGTGTGCATTGTGCTCTAGCCCGCACCCCGCCAACTTCAGGAGATGCAAAACCTGCCAAAAGATAGCATGACAGGTAAATGCAAACAAATTGTTTGCAAATGTTGTGTCGCCGTCGGCACCTATTCCGGCGCAGAGTAATGAGAAAATAATCTCTCTTCTCAACGATTTTAATAATTTTTATCAAAAAAATCATGTCTGTTCTTCTTCTGCAATAATGGTTGATGTACCAAAAACTTTGGTTACAGTCTGTTTTAGGAATGTTAAAGAAATTTTACAAAAGATGTGTTGTGTGGAACAATTTTTCATCCAGGAAAACGTTGACATCATGTTGGTGTCCGAGACGAACCACTCACCCACCCAGGTATTAAGACTACCAAATACTGTTACGTCCGAGACGAACCACTCACCCACCCAGGTATTAAGACTACCAAATACTGTTACGGCTGAGGAATGGAACATAATTTTTTGCCAAAAGAACATTGGACCATTCCAAGGTTGATACACCTAAACTAGTCGCATTAGAACCAAATGTTGTGGTTAATGTGACCAGCTTAAGTACATTTAAAATCGCATCTGGGTACCCCAACCCAAATAACCAAATCAAAATGGCGGATTTTGACAAAGTTTTAGAAAAACGCTCTCCTTACAATCATTGCTGAGGATTTTAATTGTAAACACGCGGCGTGGAATAGTTTACGGACAAATGCCAAAGGTTGGCAAGTAGTTAGTAATAAACAATTTGAGCTCCGACTACCTCCCGGACTAAAGCTCTTTGGACGGGAGTCACCCGGGGAAAAAGGAAAATTTGTCATTTGCACGGGTTGGCCTCTCTTTTCACAATCTATAAAAAAAAGCATAAATTGCTTGATTTTAGTTAGAACGGGCGCAAACTTTGATATGGCCTTCAACCTTTTTACGCGTCAAATCCAACAGGTTTTGAGAAAGGCCTCTAAAACCCTTTAGCCGTCGATAATTCTTTTTGGTTATCTTGTAAAAAAACTATTTTGCAGACGTAATGCCGCTAGGCACCTTTGGCAGCGGCACAGCGACCTCTAAGATTGCCCGAAATTAAACTCCTTTCACGGAAAAGTGAAAATAACAATAAAGTTACATAAAAATTTGTGTTGGCAAAATACTTTGGAATCTTTCACAGAGGACCAACATCCAATGTGGAGGATTTCCAAAACCTTAAGAAGCAGACCGGTCTCTATTCCAGACATTCATTGCAAAAGTGGGGTACATTATACGATTGAAAAAAAAGCTTTTGCTGACAGTCTGAAATTCCAATGCTACCCATTGACCATCAAGAACACAAATAGGAAACACGCCGAAAAGGTTAAACGGGAAGTTTGGAGTTTCTTGGAAACTACATTATTTAAAACAAACCGCAATGACCATCTGTTACGGAATTTAAAAAATTAACGAGTGAATGTGTCAACACTAATATAGAAATAAAGAAATTAAGATGTTGGCAAATCTCTTAGAGACTAAAGCTTGAAGAAATATAAAATAAAAACAATAAATAAAAATAAAATAGAAGTGGAAAGGTCACAGACAATGGAGACGAAAGATGATAAGGAAGAAAGCCGCAAAAACAATCTTATGACTTCCGGTTAATAAAGAGCAAGTTATTATTTTAGTCTTATTTTGGGGATTAAATCTCAGACTGCTTGCATGATATGCAAGGGTTCATTGAAGCGTTAAGAAACTTGCAACATGAGTACTAAGAAGAAAAATTGAAGAGTTTCTCAACAAAGGAATCTAGAAAAACAAACAATAAAAGCAAAGACACAAAATAAAATTTACAAAAAAAAGAAAACATCGAATGAAACAAACTGGAAACAAAAAACAGAAAAAAGAAACAAACAGAAGCAGGGACTATAAGGAGAAAGGGGAGTGTCTTTAGCCGCAGTAAAAAAGCGCAAAGCAATTACCAGCCCAACTTGAACTAGTGGCAAATCTAGATCAGATTGACAAAGACAGTATTACAACAAGATTTGCGCATAAAAAAAAAACCTAAAAGCAATAACATGCGTAAGCCATTCTCAAGGGCCACTTGTTGAGGTCAACACCTCACTATAATCTTTTTTTTTGCGTATAGTATTATAACTAGTTACACATAATTATGTTTAGTCCTTGCCTATCTTTCTCATACATAATAACGTAGTTGAGCGACAGCACCGACACAAGTCACACAGTTGCATAGAATAGAACCGACTTAATTAATAAATGTTTGTGTTGTAATGCGACGTACAAACCAAAACATTATTCATATCTTTAAAGAGTCACCTTTTTTTGCTGGCACACTAATAGTGTATCGTTACCGTATTTCTATGTTTCTATAATTCTAAAAGTTAAATTTTCGAAAAAAAAAACATGTAGCAAATAGGAAGACTAGGATTAGATTTTAGTTTCAGAGCAGTTGAAATAAAAAATTGAAATTGTACGAGTAGACCATAGCCACAATTAAGATAGTAACATAACATTTGACTTCCTAATATTACAGTATAATTAGTTGTTAGTTAAGTTTTACAATATTTTAGAAAAGCATCAGGGGAGAGTTTTTTAATAATATCCGGATGTTAATTTCAATATGCGCCAAAAGAGCAATCTCACGTTATATTATATTAAAATTACTGTGATAAATATAAATAACTATGAAAAATTAATAAAATATCAATCAATAGCATCATTTTTGCTACATCAATTTGTTTATTAAATGGAAATAATAACTGGTTGAAACTTATTTATATACACCATTTTCATATTACCAACTTTTGTTTTACAAATGATTAAATCTTCAAGTACATAGATTAAGTTTTAAAGTAACTATGCAAGTATCGATAACACTTTCAAAAGTTTGATAAACGAGGAGCCAACAGGTTCATAGCGCAGGAAATATGAAGAAAGAAACTGAATGGAATATATTAACTAAAATATTTACAACATTTCCATTTAAATTTAAAATTTATTTGTCATAATTCATCGTCTTTACTTACTACTATTACTATTGTTTATTTATTCAAACTATTATATGTGTAACATTTGAATAAATTTTCTATTATATTTATTTTTAGTTTAATGACAAGTAGAGGGTAACGTTTTTGTACTGTGTAATTAAGGAGCAAAACCACCGTAACTCTAAATTAAAATGTAATTAGACAATGAACTGCGAGATAAAACTGCTCGATAGCTAGATAATGATTACATACTAGAAAATATGCGCTGGAGCGATTAAGTTCAATGACGACGTTAAATTCCAGCACGGCAAACAACTACCGTTAAAAACTATTATGAATTTTACGAAGTAAATATTTTCAGTGTTATCGAGTTTAATTACCATAGCATAAAATGGATGTTTATAAATGATGATGGTCTATTATACTTAGTGCATAGCACCTGAGAGTTTTTCAATAATCGATTAAAAACATAAAAGTAATGGATTGACATGTAATTATTATGAGCCAATGTTATTAAAAATTTAACTTTATTAATGGAAGTTGATATGATATAAAAATTGTATTACAATTATAATAGTCTACTAATCAATCATGCAATAGGGATTTGTAAAAAAACTCTATTAATCGTAAATCGAATATAGTAAAAAATCTACAAAAGACTAATATTATGATTAATTGTTTTATCAGTTTAAGGGCCGGTATTATAAAAACAAAATAAATCACTGAATAACAAATCTCAAATTAAATATATTTGACGAATAAACGTATTTCGGTATTAATAAATCAAAAAACCTTTTAAAACCCATTAAATTCCAAGCTTTGGTTCAGACATTTAAAAATAAAATAGGAAAAAGCTAACCACACTGAAGACAAAAACCTAATTTGATTAGGTTAGG
The DNA here is from genome assembly GCA_963932245.1 of Tachinus rufipes. Classification (NCBI taxonomy): domain Eukaryota; kingdom Metazoa; phylum Arthropoda; class Insecta; order Coleoptera; family Staphylinidae; genus Tachinus; species Tachinus rufipes. The sequence goes on from OZ010749.1 coordinate 63,601,604, forward strand.
TTAGGTTTGCAAACAAAAAGACAAAAGCCTTTATCATCATCAAACTGACTTATTGCAACTATTAAAAAAATCAATATTGCTATCAAGTCGTTTCATTAAAATTCGAAAATAATTCTCAAGTTGGGTTTGTCATGTCTTTCCCAAAACTATCTGAATGGCAACATGTCTATTCAATCAATTTCGTCATGCTAGCCCGGACATGCCCCCTTTATAGTTGAGTCGAGGAATTCAAAGACAAAAAATGCAGGTGTCAATAGAAAGAGATATTCTAACCAAACCACACTTTGTGGATAAGTTTTTTGAAACAGATATTGGCCCATATCAAATTTATGTAGAACCAGTTGATATTACTAGTGGGAATATAACTTCAATGAAAAATAATAACAAAATCATAGCGGCTAATATCAATACGATGGATACGATTGATTCTAGAGGTCAAAATTGGGTAGTTATTTTCTTTAAGAAGTATAATCAAGCTAACGTTTTTTTAAGCGGCAATTTATTAAAACAATAAATTAAAAGCATTTATTCAGTCACATCACACCGCATGCAAAGGCATTGTACGCAAAGTTGATAAAGAGTTCAAGGTAGAGGACTTAAAAACAAACCCAAGTAATTTGTCGCAAACTGACATTCTGAAAATGAAAAGACTAAATAAGAAAACCAAATCAGTTGACAGTTCAGGTTTTTAATACAAACCTTCAAATACTATTCTAGTCACATTTTTTTTTACTACAATTTTATTAGAAATTTATTTACTTGTATTTTCTGTAAAGGTAAACACTTATGCAATGAAAATAAAACCTCCATTGCAAATATAATCTACCCAAAATATATCGGACAGTCAAAAATTAAAGAAACCATAACATTTCATAGTTATTTTTTTCACAAGACTAATAAATTATTTTTAACAAATACAAATTCTACTCAGTGATCTAAAAACTTCCCTTCTACCTTACATGAAGTAGAACCGCCTCGCACTCTTAATTGCAATTTGTTTTCCACAATAATGTATAAACAAAGACCTTTTTCCCTAAATTGCTTATCTTCCAAAAGCAACTTAGCCAGTTCGTTTTGCTTCTGTTTCAATCCACAAAACGTAGAAGATGATCCTTTAAAATCCTTCTTTCTCGCAAAATCTCTAAAATTTCGTTCTCTTAGATCAAGTATTTTTTTGTCTCTGTTCCTTATACTCCCCTAGCTTTCCCTGTTCATAAACCAGATAATCTCAGTGACGCTAACTTTATCAATAAACTAGTAGAAACTCTTATTAAGACAATACATCAATTTTCTGCTGTCATTCCTTCATGCAGCTCTGTTCACATGAATAATCACTTATCCGACCTGCACAACTGAATCTCTCAGGGTCGATTCGGCTAATTAGCTGGAACAACAATCTGGTTGAGGTTAACAACTAAATCTGTGCCACCTGGTCCAAAAACACCAAATTAATGCTATTTCTCTTAGCCATAATGAACACCTATCCATTCATCGCTTTAGCTCCTTCCACAATAACAGAAATATTGTATTTAGTAAAGTTTCTTCCTTCTTCCATTACTCTCTCAAAGCTAAATCTAAAATTCCTTCTCTTAACGGCTCTCCTCATGTCCAATTTGTAATCTCGTTTATTGCTAATATCTCCTTTTTGTCGGGTTACTGCCGTCCCAATCGGTCTAATTATAGAAAGCAATGATTGGACATCTTCAACTCTATGTCGCATCGTTTTCTTTTAATAGGTGATTTTAATGCTCACCATCCGGCCTGGGGTCACTAGAATCATAACCGCAATGACCTAAAAAGCTTAAATGATGATTCTTCAACTAACATCTATAAAAACGTTATTGACTTAGTTATTGCGTCTCTCAACATTGCGTTTAGATGCAATTAAACTACTCTCCAGGATACGTTCCGTGTCATTTACTTTCTCATAGTTACGGAAATAAATAATATCTTTGCTCTTAGCCCAGATCTTAGATCACCCCGCATAATAAATTCTAACAAAAAATTGACTGGAACGTTTATACAAAAAAATTTATTTCGTTAAACGTAAGCCAACCGTCTCTAGACTATTGTCAAGTAGTAAACTGGCTAGTTTTTTCTGCCAGCAAATCCTCTTCCTCCACCAAAAAACACCAATTGAAACATTTGCCGTGCCCGTGGTGGGACAAAGAGTATTCCAATGCGGTTAACAAACGCCAACGTTTACTAAATATTTAATAATGGCGAAAGCCGGAAGCTTCAACTTTGCAAAAACCGCAACAATTTTAAAACATTTTGCGGCACCCTTAACAGGACTTCATCATCTTTTTATATTTGGTCTACCATAAAACACTTTTCTAAAACCCACCGGTCCCGCTCCCTGCCACACGAGGATTAAAACTGGAAAAAAGAGTTCTTATGTTGATTAACTCTATCATCTGCACTACATCTATCTATATTATTTTCTATTAATCAAGTCTCTCAAACTTCCTACTCTACAAATCAAACTTCATAAAACAAAACGGTGCTATCCAATGCGGGTCAAAAAGATTTTGCGGTAGGACATAATATAACATTTCATATTCAATGATACAACAGCAAGCATGGTCCCGCAGCCAGAAAACATGCGTCTGCTTTCTGGACATCAAGGAAGTCTACGACAATGTCTATCTTATAACTAATTTGATTATCTCTCCCACCCGCGTTTATCAATATAATTATCAACTTGTGCGGCCTTAAAAACTATATATTTCTGAAACCTTGACTGAAAACTACTTAAATCATCTTTTCGGGGTCTTACTCAAAGCAGTCAGTACTTTTTAACATATACATAATCAAATTATTTACCACGATAATTTTGTCAGTTGTGTCTCAGGCACATATTAGGGTTGTGACCCTGAAATTCTCCTAAAAACAAAGGCTTTATACTTTCTAAGTTAGTTTTTGCTTAACTTTTTTTCTTCTTTTGTAACCGGCCCACTCTTGCTGTTTTGGATAAAATCCAAAATAGTGCAATGAGATTAAGCATACGATACATAACCACAACTCCAATTAATGTCATGGAAGTTGAATCGGGCTTAAATGCCTCTATCAATCCGTAGAAATTTTTTTGCCAAAAAGTATGTTTTGAAGCTGGTAGCCATGGGCAGTGGTATGGCCTTAGAAGCTATTTTATTTTTGTAAAAAACCGTTCATTGAAAAAACAGCTGTTTATTGTTTCTGCTTTTAAAGAGGTTGCCCAATTTTTTAGAGTTATTAATAAAAAAAACGTTTTCTAAACTTTTTTTTATTTTTCAAAAATCTATTATCTCCGATAAATCCTTTAGAGTTCCAAAACCAATTTACCTTCCGCTTAGGTTAATCAAATTTTCCAAAATTTTAGTAACGGATATTGGCCTCAATATATTGAAATCTATACAGACGGTTCAAAAACTAGCCTCCCTTGTCGGTATTCTACGGGGTACATATTCCCCAATTTAAAATAGAAGAATGTGGCAAACTTCCCGATCAATCGTTTCTATTTACTGCTGAGTTATACGCTATCTATAAAGCGCTAAACATAAGTTGGGTTAAAATGGAAAAAAATCTTTATTAGTTTGGATTCCAGAAGATCTCTCGTTGCTATATGCATTTGATAACATCAGGAGCAATTGCTGGGCATCCAATATAAAAGTGGTTCTGAGCAATCTAAAACACCAAAAGAGTGGCTAATCTCAACCTTTAAACCTGTCTAAAGAGAAAAATACAAGCAAATGTTTTTGATATAAATCAATATCAATGACATAACAAAATAACAACAAAAACTGGTTGAGTATTGACATACACAATTTAGTTTTTAAAGCGTAGTTGGCACGAAAGATAGATAACTATTTGTGTTAAACGTACTAAATCAAAGATGTCTAGACAAGAACTACAATGTGTATGCATGTTTTATTGACTTCCAACAAGCATTTGACAAAGTTTGACACAAAACACTAATAAATATTTTAAAATTAATTGATAAAATCGACATCAGAATAATAAGCTTATATTGGGACCAGACAGCAAAAATAAAAATCAAAAATAAGTTGACAAAAGCAATACAAATTTTGAGTAGAGTGAGACAAAGATGCGTTTTATCACCAATGATATGTAATGTATACAGCAAAGCAATTTTTCAAGAAATACTTAAAGAAAGTAAAAAATAATGTTATAAATAGATAGATCGTAAACAACTTGAGGTTTGCCAACGACATCGTCATGATAACAAATAAACTAAATGATCTAATGATACTAGTACAACAACTAAAAAACAATTGTAAAAAATACGGTATAAAAATAAATATAAAGAAAAATAAAATGCAAAATTAATCATAAATAACGTAAAAACAAATCAAATATACAAATGAGTTAGTACATGGATTACAAATGATGCAACCAAACAAATTAAATTAAAACTGAGAGTAAAGAACACGGATTAAAGCGTTTGAAAGATATGTGTCATATGTAAATTCTACAAATTTCTTGAATAGAACACATTTTATAAGAGATACAAACTATCTCGACTTATTATAGAAGAACAAGAAACAAAGAATATAGCCGTAGAAGAACATCGTAGCTTCTAAACCTTAAATAACTGTTTAGAACAACTGCCAGCTAACTTTTTAGAAACGCTACAAATAAAATAGAAATAGTTATGATACAACTTCCGCTAGAAAACAACAAGTTAAGAATAAGATGATCTTTTATTATTCTTCTAATTACTTCTATATTGGTTAAACGGTCCGTCCATAGTATTTTCAGTATTCTGCTGTATGTCCTGGATTCAAATGCTTTTAACTTTTTGATGTCCGTTTTTTATTATTGTTTATTTCTTTGTTCTATATAATAGTATGTTATGTAGCATTTTGTTAATTTATTTTTTAATTCCAGGCTAAGTTTGTTTTTGCTTTTGCATTTTTATTTTTATTTCCTCTGAACTATTGTTGATTTGGTTTATCCATGTACTTAAGTTGTTGTATTTTAATTTTTTTTATGGGTTTGTTGTGTATATAAATGTTTTCATTGTTTCCTGTTGTTTCATCATAAATTTGGTATTTAAAAATAATCTCCACTCTTTGCTGGTCTCTGTTATTCTGATAACAATTTTTTAAAGAATTTCTAAGTTAGTTGCAATTATAGCTGTATTATCGGCATATCTTATGTTGTTGATATGTGAGTAATAGTAATTAACTTTTATACTCCAATTGTTTAGTCTTCTAGAGCTTCCTTCATGGTTAATAGTATGCATCCTTGTCGGAGCCCTTTTCTTATTTCAATTTCTTTTGATTTGCTGCCGCATATTTGTATTACTGCTTTTTGATTGTTATATAGATTAACAATAATTTTAATGTATCTGGTGTTAGGGTATAAGGTTTGATGATGCGCAACATAAAACGTCTCACATATTAACGTCCATCTCACCTACAACTAGTGTACCCTGCCTTGTTGACAAAGAAATAATGACTAAACGACTACTGGTTGCCTACTTAAATGGCTTCAGTTTAAGGATCCATAAGAAGTAGGGTCCTGAGAGTAACTACTATAATGGTCAACGGCAAACGAGAAAACAACTGCATAGGAATCCCTTGTACAAATTATCATCTTGACTATTTTTAAAATTAATTTTTTGAGAGCTAAAAATCCTTCAATCAGATGTCGATTGGGGGGGGGGGGGGAGGGGGAGAGATGATCAAAATGTCATGGAAATTTGAACATGTAACGTACACAACATGTAGAAACCCAAAAAACAGAAAAGCACCAAAAATGGAAAGAATAAACCTAAATATTTTAGGTGACACAAGATGACAATAATGGCCAATACAACAAAGTCAAAGAAACCATTTACTACTCTAAGGAACAACTTGTGGCGCCAGCTAGTACAATTTAATACTAAACGTCCGCATTATTTGGTATTATTTAGCATTATTACATCATCAATTATGTGCACAGAAACATTTATTCAAATTTGTCTTTTGCTATCATGCGATGTCGTAGTCATACACGGCTTACTGACAAGGTTTGTAGAACCAAAACAATTGTCTATGCTTGACCTTTGGCCGCTGTGAGCGTTAGATTTAGTTTGAATAAATTAATAATTTATTTCATAATTTAATGACAATTCAAAATTGTTCAATGCCAATTGCATAAATGTTAAATAATACCGATTAATGCGGACGGTTAGTATTAAACTTCACTAGCTAGCGTCACAAGTCGTACCTTTGATTATTTTCATTATTTATAAAATTTTAAAAATCACTAGATCCCATTACAATAAATTTTCCACAACTCCTGGATGATAAGTTAACTGTTAAAATTAATCACGTTGCACCAAAGCTGTTAGAACATTGAAAACAACAGAAACTCGAGCTTATTCGAAATAAAATACAATACATCAATGTGTCCCTATTATGAAAAAATTACAAGGTTTGAGTTATCGATTTTATATCCGTGTCCGAAGTTGGCTACAACTTAATGACTGTTTTGATTTATACCACCGCTAACATTTCATGTAATTGTATTTTCAACTGTGATTGATGAATTTTCATTTCAACCACCGGAGTTCAAGAATACTCACTGTTACGTAAAAAAATACTAAGATTTGATTAATTAATAATAATTCCAATCAACACGTGTGAATTAATGACGTACCCTTATCATAACCTCGTAAAATATTTGCAGTATACTTCCTACACAGAATAGCCTTAAAGATATTAAACCCTCATTGAATATGTAATTATAGAAGTTTCACAGAGCTTCAGGGAAACTTATTGAAATAATGTTAAGGCGCACAGGAGAGAATGCAAAGCCAAAATTCTATCCGAGTTACATAATGTTTAATTCAAATATCGGAGCAGTATCGATTAAACTAAAAAAATGAGAAAACAAAACTTGATTGAATAACTTTAAATTTCAATTATGATCCTACAATGAAACTCGTTAAAATGAAGCCTGTTAATATAAATATAATATAATGTATGAATCAATTTTAGTCAGTATTATTAGAAAATGTGAGTAACGAGTTTAAAGTTTTGTGGATAATGGTTAGTTATTAAAGAGGAGTAAAATTTAAATAACCGTTTCTATAGTCCCGAGAGCAAATATTAAATTCCTACAAAATTTAATCAAACTTAGCATGTTTAATTTATTACTGCGCAAATTCTAATGATTCATAAAAAAATATATACAGCAATTTCAATTTTATTTCTTTGTTGAAATAGAAGGTAGTTGAAAACCCATAAAATAAAATAAATAATCTTCACTGATAAGTAGGATTGAAACTATTTAGGTTTATAATGTACTAAAAATATATTTAAAATTTTACACTACAGCGTCTTAAGATATACTGATTTTAAGACAATTCTATACGTTACACGTCTTGTAAAAATAAAACTTTTGAATATTTAAAGTCGTCAAAGTATATTTAGAAGACAAATGAATATAATTATGTTTTTTTTACGTATGACTCTTGCTTTTTTTTATATTTTAACAAGAAAACAATATGAAACCAATAAATAAAAAATATATTTATCTCAAGCATCAAGTAGTAGAAATTAGAAACGAAAGTTACATATAGTCTTTGTCTCTATCGGCAACGCGAGGTGGTGGAGTAAAATAAAATAGCTAATGCGGACCAACAAGATTTCACAGAAGGTCAAAACCTCTTACATAAAATGTGTCACCGTAACCCATTTTCCGCATCCCTAATCCCAATACATAATATATGGAAGCAGCTATATTATTACTGAATCAAGGCAATTGCAAAAAGTATGGAAAGCAAGAAGAAAACCATTATACAAAATATCCTTAGAAAATTATCTTGAAAACACAAACGTTCTTTAAGTAGAACAAATGTGCTAAGAATCCCCGAGCAAAAAAAATCTATTGCCAATAAACATCAACATTATTTAAGTATACGCCATAACCTTTGACAAATCAAATGCATTCTATGAACCAATCTTAACAGTTTTAGGTAAAACAAAAAAACATTAAATAAACGTTATTATAAGCGACCTTAATGCCAAAGTTAGAAAGATAAGTACAGAAAATGTCAAAAGCGATTAGCCTTGGAAATAGAAATGAAAGAGAAGGCCGTCTTGTAAAATTCTGCATGGCTTAGTTACACAATGAATACCTGGTTCCAACTCTCAACAGGCTATACACATAAATGGCGCCGCAAGACGGACAGCAAAGAAAAATCATAAAAAACCAAATCGATTTTTTTCATAGTTTATTACTGTTTCCGTAGTTTAGTAAAATTGGTAGAAACGTACCAAAAAGCAGACTTGGACACAGACCATACATTGTTCTTATCAAACTAAAACTTAAAAAACAAATAAAAAGAGAACCGAGTACATCAATTAATGTGAGTCTCTTTAAAAACCTAATAACATTTGAGAAAATGTCACAAACTCTAAGATACATAACATTAATCTTGCTGACATAAAACAAAAAACAAACAATACAAATTAAGCACATATCAAGAGCATTCTTACCCGTTATGACGGCGTCAGAGCCAACAAAACCCAAAAAAGAAAAAGAAAGAAAAGTGCAAACCAACCAGACCAGCGACCGACGACGCGCTTGCATCAACGCCACAAAGATGGACGAGTCACTTGCTAAAAGAAAGGACTTTTGGACAAGAATGGCAAACTTTTAACCACCATCAACCTGAAACCACCAGACCCTGGAACCTAAAAACCTGAAGTCTTTTGCCACAAGAACTCTACGTGCAATCAAACCACCATGGTCACCGCAGAGGAAAAACAACCACTTGCTAGACGTCAACCCACTTTTCAGTATAGTACTATTAGCTCCGTAGTGTAAGAAGAGGAGATTGTTACCGGCACGTAGGCGTCCCAAGAGTAAGAAAAGAACTTCTCCTCTACCATACTTTTGACTAATTTTCTTCACAGCACTTACTCTGATCCCTGACCCTAACTGACATCATTGAATTTATTTTTTTCTGAGGGTATTAGTTGTCATTAAGTTAAGAAAGAGTTACAAATCCAACTTTTTAACAACAAACCCTCGCATGAGTTGTCGGGATCTAAGTTTAAAACTGGCAAGCACATTTATTCGTCCAAATGTAACCAAAGATGGTTTCTGTGTTGCTTCAAAATTTAGTTTTTATCGTTAATTGGAACTTTGCTTAAATTTTTTGTTGCAAAAACTGACTAATAATCTGTTTGTCGTTTTGTTTTTGCCATCTGCACAAGGCAATATTCCTGGATCCACCTGTGCGCAATGGAAGATAATTGCTGCGTTTCCATTTAATATTTCCGCAAACACACAAACACTTTATTGGGCTGCAGAGCAGATATTGTTTGGTTTTGTTGGCACGCCGGCAAGTAAAAGAGCTACCCTGGAATTTGCCTGCCAGTGCAACCAATATGTGCGTTGGTTGAACTTTGATATTATTAGCTAGTTCTTTTTATTTTGTTTTGGTTGATGTCTGTTTAGTGTTGTTTTTACCTCGGCTGGCGGTCTGCTTTGAGTGCACCAACTTTTTTGTGGTTTGTAAAGAAAATATTCTAACTGTCTGATTCACCCTCTAAAGGAAAGTAAGTACAGAGTAAACTCCCCCCGAATCATAACTGGTAATTCAAACTTATGTGCCTTCCGTTTAGAGATTGTATTCTAAGTGAATTGGTTAAGACACCCTATAGTCTGTGAGGTATAATTGTGTAATAAGCCACTTAAGGAACTGATAGGAGTATTTGCCTTTGTCTGGCTCAAAAAATCTGGCTAGATCCGGATTGAAATGATCTGCAAGGTTATCAATGTTTTTATTTGTTGATGAGATTGTAACAAATTTCAAGCCTACCATAAAGTAAGATTTGGGAAGGGTTTGAGACAATTAAAGTATGTGTTTGCTACTGTATGTGTTAACCACATGCCGCTGTTCCGCCAAATAATTGAAACTGGCAGTTTTGTTTTTTTTTGTCTACGATGGACTGTACGCCAAGAAAAAAAATTAGTCTGTGCAGTTTTGAAGGTAAATCTATCTGCCAGATTTTGTCGACGGTTTTTTTGAAAAAGACCATCATCACTATCAGTTTTTCTTATTCTAACACCTTTGACAATGTAGTTACTTGGTGTATTTAGGGGACTACAGAGTAGTTTCATCAAAACCCATGTTGGTGGACGGGGAGAAGACCGTTACATTTTGTGTGGTCTTGGATTATGTTCACCGGCTATATATGTAATCTTGACTCTTTTTTTGATTATTTTGCTAAAGCGCGCACAGTGCTTTTACAATTTTAATATAAATTTAAAATTTAAAAAAATAGATAGCGACAAGTTTTGTCATAAAACTAATATTTAATGTCAAATTAAGACAAACTTAAAAATTAAACTATAAAAGACACGTTATTTTATATTGTAAATCAGACTTCTTTAGACTGCAATATTATAAAAAATGTTTTACTTAAAAAACATGCAGAAACTTCAAAAAAAGTTAAGAAAAAAGAATGGGTGACAAAATATAAGAAGATCCATCATACTATCTTACAAAAAAATATAATATTAAAAAAAAAATTGGTTAAAAAATTTAACTACCAAACAATGCAACAACCTATACAAAACTTTTTGTAAAAATCCATATTATGATTCACTTAATCAAACAACAAGTATGAAACAAAACAAAAATACCAATCTTTGTATAATAAAACCCAAAGTAAAACTAATCAAACAACAGGACCAAAAATAATAAAGCAGGTCTCTATATAACTAATAAAAACCTTATATAATAAAAGCATTACAATGCATAAAACTTTTTTAAATAAAATATACGCCAGCTGCTGTATGCTTGAGAAATGAAAGACTTACATGTTTGTACAACTACAAAAAAAAAACAAATAAATGTGATGATTCATCATCAGTCATAAGTCTTATGACTCACAGTTTAAAACTTTTGTTAAAGATCATACAAAACCGCATATACAAAACCTGTGAAGAAAATCTAAGACAAAACCAAGTTGGCTTCCGTAATATTGTGGGAACCCAAGAAGCTCTATTTTGCACAAATACGGCAAGTTTAGAAAAAACACCATTATCTGTTTTATAAATTTTCATAAAGCATTTGACAATGCATAATAATTTGTTTAATGGAGTACAATAGATAGAACTGGACAGTTAAGACTTTTAAGAACTCTAGCAGAAAATAGTTGATAGCTGGTCAAAGTCAAGGTAGATCCAGCTAACCTAACACTACTAAACAACTTTGTTGAAAAAGTGAGCCACTATAAATACCTTAGTTGTTTGATAAACAGTAAAAGTAGCTTCTTCAGACGAGTTAAGTAAATACTCACATGATCTTAGTATAAAGATACTTTAAACTCTCTAATGTTACGTATAATCTACAAGTGCAAAATCTTGAACAAACTGTAATTATTCGAAATGTGGTGCTACTGCAGGAATGTTGAAAATTTTGTGAATGTTGCACACTAGCAACAAACAAGTTATATCTATAGCAGCTAGTTTAATGAACTCTCCAGCATTATTATAAACATTAAACTCCAAAAATAAAACTTTTTTTTTAAATACTACCAACACTATCACTTGCAATCTGTTAATAGATTCTAGAGATAAGACTATCCTAGTGAAGTGACATACTTATTGATCAAAACTATGCTAACAACAATATTAAAAATGCTTTAAAAAACAAAACTTTATCTCTTTTTTAAAGTTATTTTGGAGTCTACCCTCGACTCTAATTTGGGTGGCGACTAAAGGTTAAAAATTTATAGTCTAAACAATCCAGAAGCAGGAAGCCTAATCGCATTCTTAAATAAATCCAATAGACATTACAGACGATGCAATAATTTCTCAACAACAAATAATCATAAAGACTAGCAAAGAAAAAAATGGTTCTTACGGACAAATTGAGATTCTTCAGTTTTGTCACTAACAATATACTTAACTTTTTTTTATTCTAGCGTAAACTGAAACTGCTTTTTTTTGTAGATTTTACCAAACATATAAACTCAATTTATTTTTGATTTTATCTGCTCTTTCATTATCAAAACCAACAGAACTCATCAAGTTTTCTAGATTGTACACTGAAAAAAAAAAGTTCTAAAGGTTTTTTTGAACAATGGCAGATTTTAATATCACTACCTTTTCATCTACTGCTACGGCAATAAAGAACAAATGTTTAATCCAATACTAGATAAACAAAGACACAAAAAATTATTGCATACACTCAAAATTTGATTTAGATACCATTGTAAAACCATTGGACAAATAAAAAATGCATTTTTAATTATCAAATTGACACTGGAGTTAAAATATATTAAAAAAAGAAATAACGCCAGCCCTGAGCCAACATGCCTTAAATTTTCCTAAATTTTCCAAACGAAAGTAGCTGCTATTGCATAGTACGCTAGAAACATAATTAAGTTGGGTCAATGTTTCAATAGACCAATAGCAATCATGTCAGACAACCACTGCAGGTAATACGCTTGCAAAATCCAAACAGATGATGGACTGCATAAACAGTCTGTAAGCATTAGCTAAAATCAACAAAGTACGCCTGACTAAGATAGACCAACTCGCCAAAAAATAAGCCCCAAAAACGTATCAAAACTTTATTTTTTGTGTAATTTGTTATTGCTGGAGTTGCTTTGCATACCAAAACCTAACCAAACAATACAACCTAAACCGATCCAAATAGTTTGAGACATACATACTGAAAAATAGCTTCAAACAACAATGTTACATTCTGTTTCGGTTTCAAGAGCCTATATTGTAGGTTATTCGCTTGTGTTACCACCTCACAAGTACCTTTAAATATGTACCCGCAACATTCAAATATACGTTACCGTTAATTGAGAGAATAAACTCAATTGGCAGCAAAACACTCGTATCGGCTTTTTAAAATATAGAACATTCTTTACATTAACCTCGTCAAACCTTACTCAAAATGTTTTCAATCAATAGTGGTTCATTTTGCATGATAAGAAATATATGTAACCGTTATCTCTAAACCTTTGTTATACAAATGGATTTTGAAATACCAAGTATTTTTAAAGTTTTCAGCCAACCAAATTAGTATCAAAACCAAACATTTGTATATAATTCCTACTTTTTTGGTTTTCGATACTATTAGACTATTTTCATGATTATGTATGGGATAAGTTGACAATTTAAATGAAGTACTTATTTTTAGTAATTTTTGGCAATTGTCAAATTACCTCCTAGTAGCAATAATCGGTAACATTAAAAATTTAGTCAGCTTACAAAAGTAAAACTCAATAATCGAGCAAAATTTCCAGAAAATCGAAATAAGTTTTGTTAATATTGTTTTTTTGTGAAGGCTTGTTTTGTTATTATTATTATTTATTTGTTAAATATATTGTATATTATTATCTATTAACAATATACTTAAAAATGATAATTATATATTAAAATTAGTTGTAAGTTATTACACAGATAATATTTAAAAATAGTAAATTAAATATAATATAAAATAGTCTAGTTCATCATATTAATAAGCTATTTTTGTCAACTTATATTTTATGTATCGTTTTTGCTGTATTTTTATAAAAGAATCAAACACTAGCAAGTCCTTAAATTTGTTACTAAAATAACTGGCTTTTTACCATACCCTCATTATCATTTGCGCAAGAAATTAATAAAGGGTTAATTATGCCCTGTAACTTTTACAATATAATTTTCGCTTATACACATATTTATCCAAGCAAATGTTCTGACAGGGTCAATTTAGAACAAGTTTTAGTTTGCTTTATTGCTGTAATAATAGCTGCTAGATAATAATATTAAAAGTAAAGGGACAATATTGATAAAATTAAATTAAAAAAAAAAAAAAAAAAATTCTAATTTAACGTGAAATATTGGTCTTTTACGCAATTTATAAACTCCACTATTTACTATGTCGTTTGTTTCACATTATGAAAAAAAATAATTTTTCAATTGCACAATAACCTTTTTGTTGTACACATTTTTATAGAAACTACAAACAGTATTAATGCGAATTAAATCATATACATTTATACAAATAATGTTTTTTAACCATGAGGTGCTTTATCTTTATATGAGCTTCTGTTGCCTTAACAAATGCAGTGAACCCCAGTTAAAACTATTTGTTGTTACTCATGTTCTACAATGACCCATCCACCTACCCAAGTATCCGTTATCAAAATATTGAATATCACAATCACTTCTTTTGACAAAAAAACTTTAAAAGCTTGCAGAGAAGAAAAACTTAAATTTTTTTGTTAACTTACACTTGGGTGGGTGGGCGCAAACCCCAGTTAAAACTATTTGTCGTTATTTATGTTTTAGAATAACCCATCCACCTGCCCAAGTGACCGTTAATAATGAATTGGATATCACCATCACTTCTTGTGGCAAAAAAACATTAAACGCTTGCAGAAAAGAAAAATTTAGAAAATCTTGGGTGGGTGGGCGAAAACCCTAGTTTAAACTATTTTTCGTTACTATGGTCAAAAATGACCCACCCACCCGCCCAAGTGTCCCATATCAAAGGATTGGATATCACCATCACCTCTTTTGATAAAGAGACTTTTAACATTTGCAGAGAAAAAAAGCTTTTAAATTCATGGTAACTAACAAATTGGCGGATGAACAAAAACCCCAGTTAAATTTATTTGTCTATACTCATGTTTTAAAGTGTATATATAACCTACCCTTCTAAGTAATTGTCATAAATAAATTGGACACCACCATCACTTCTTTTAACTCAGAACCTTCTAACACTTAAAGAGAAGAAAAACTTAGAAATTCTTGATAACTAACGCTTGGGTGAGTGAGCGGAAAACCCGGTTATAACTATTTGTTGTTAAAAATATTCTAGAATAACCCACCCACCCCTCCAATTGTCCGTTATCAAAATATTCAATATCATAATTACCGCTTTTGAAAAAAAACTTTAAAAGCTTGCAGAGAAGGAAAACCTAAAAATTTTGGTTAACTAACGCTTGGGTGGGCGGGTGGGTGGGAACCCCAGTTAAAACTATTTGTTGTTACTCATGTTCTAGAATGACCCACTTACCCGCCCAAGTGTCTGTTATCAAAATATTGAATATCACAATCACTTCTTTTGACAAAGAAACTTTAAACACTTGCAGAGAAGAAAAACTTAAAGATTTTGACTAACTATTGCTTGGGTAGGTGAGCGGAAACCCCAGTTAAAACTATTTGTTGTTACTAATGTTCTAGAATGACCCCCCCCCCCCTCCCAATTGTCCGTTATCAAAATATTGAATATCACAATCACCTCTTCTGAAAAAAAAACATTAAAAGCTTGCAGAGAAGGAAAACTTAAATTTTTTTGTTAACTATCGCTTGGGTGGGAGGGCGGAAACCCCAGTTAAAACTATTTGTTATTACTCATGTTCTAGAATGACCCACCTGTCCGCCCAAGTGTCCGTTATCAAAATATTGAATATTACAATCACCTCTTTTGATAAAAAAACTTTAAACGCTTGCAGAGAAAAAAAAACTTAAAGATTTTGACTAACTATTGTTTGGGTGGGTGGGCGGAAACCCCAGTTAAAACTATTTGTCGTTACTAATGTTCTAGAATAACCCACCTACCCGCCCAAGTGTCCGTTATTAAAAGATTGGATATCACCATCACCTCTTTTGACACAGAAACTTTAAACGCTTGCAGAGAAGAAAAACTTATAGATTTTGACTAACTATTGCTTGGGTGGGTGAGCGGAAACCCAAGTTAAAACTATTTGTTGTTACTCATCTTCTAGAATGACCCACCTATCCGCCCAAGTGTCCGTTATCAAAATATTGAATATCACAAATAACTCTTTTGACAAAGAAACTTTAAACGCTTGCAGAGAAGAAAAACTTTAAGATTTTGACTAACTATTGCTTAGGTGGGTGGGCGGAAACCCCAGTTAAAACTATTTGTCGTTACTCATGTTCTACAATGACCCACCCACCCATCCAAATGTCAACCAATTTTGTCAATTTTCTAAAATTTTGTAATTATCAAAAAATGTTTTTAATCTACCTCTAACAAAAATACAAGAAAAAAAAAAGATTCCAACTTTGATGTTCAAAAATTTTAAAAAAATACAATTAAAACCTAAAAATGAAATTATTGACTGTCATCGTGCGCTGGAGTTGACCATCTACCCGTCCAAGTGTATGTAATCAAAAAAATTATTTACAATCACTCAGGGGGGTGGATATATAATTTTAGTTGAAACTATTGATTGTTATCATGCTCTGTAGTTACCTGCCTAAGAGTTTGTAAACTATTTTTTAGTAACAAACACTCGGACACCCGGTGGTTGTAAAACTCTAGTTAAAACTATTGACCATCATCATGCTCTAAAGTGTTTGTAAATTAATCTATTAATAACAAACAGTTAAGCGGGTGAGCGGGCAACTCTAGCAGATATATTTAACCATCATCATGTTCTGGAGTTGCCCAGCCGCCCGCCCAAATGTTTGTTATTAAAAATTTTATTTACAATCACTAAGACGTGTTGATTATGCTCTGGAGTTACCCGAGTGTTTGTAAACTAATCTTTTGAAAAGAAACATGATCAACTCCAGTTGAAACTATTGGGCAACTCCAAAGTATGATGACGGTCATCATACTCTGGAGTTGCCCAACCACCCGCCTTAGTAATTGTTATCAAAATATTTACTTACAAACACTTAGAGAGTGGAAGTACAATTGTAGTTGAAACTATTGACCGTCATCATGCTCTTTAGTTACCCGCCCAAATCTTTGTAAACTAATATTGTGATAACAAACACTCGGGCGAGTGGGTAGGTAATTCTAGTTAAAACTAATAACCGTCATCATTATTTAAGAAAGCTTACAATCACATCAAGGTTAATACTAGAATGCCATCAAACTGTCACATTGGCAGCTTGCTTAAATAGTATTGAACTGTGCTGGGTAAAAAAGCACTCTAACACAATAAGTAACGCTAAAGCTACTAGATTGGTGCGCAAAAGATCATTTCTCAAGATGTATGGACCCAAACCCTCATTATACTAAGAGCAAATACACACATTATATTTAAAGCACAATAGTACAGTGTGATTATAAACGTTTGGGATTATGTAACCATTTAATGTACTCACAGCATATAAAAGTATTTTAATTTACCTCTACATAACCTACATCTAATGTACGTTTGTGAGGCTCTAGTCTATTTGTATATATTCGTACCTTGCTTGCTTGACAGCTGCCAAAGTTGAACTGTCAAAACAAATAGTATAGTGGACAATTTTAAAAAGACGGCATATTTAAAGTGATTACATAATCCCATTCATTTATAAACTCCCTGTATAACAACCCGGGTTGTAGACAGGCAACAGAGGTAATGTTTGCCCTAAAACGGTCAACTACAACTTGAAACTGTACAGAAAACACTTGCAACCTATAATAGGAGTCCAATATGTAGCGGATGTAAAATGAAAAACGAGACAACCAAGCACGTACTGTACCTGCCCCGCACTCTCCTATGACAAAGCAAAAACCACAGATAAAATATTAAACAATCCTGTAGGGGTGTTCGGTATAATAATAAAATAACTTTGCAGGGTAAAGATATTTTTTTTATTGATAGTCTGGTAGTTGTCGCTAACCAATATAAACTAATAAATATCGCATTAGGAAAAATTGGCCATTAAGTATTCTGGAATTCCTTAATGTAATCCTCTTAATGTGGGAGGCATATTTATTACATAGTAAAACCTCGTTTATCTGGATAAGATTAACGTAATAAAAATATGTCTTGACAGTCGCCACAAATACTAGTGATTAACTAAACATAAGAAAAAAAAATAGATAAATTAATGATTATGAAACTCCGGCTTGCAGTCAGTTTGAAAATTGTACTCGCCTTCCTGATTGAGTGGTGTTGTTAAATGGCTCATTTTTTGGTTGGTCGACTGGAAATTTGGTAATTGTTTGTTGCTGGAGTGGTTTATAAAACTTTTAGTTCTCACAAAAACCTGGACAGCCTATACGGCTTCCTATCTCTATTTATCCCCTTAATTTTCTCCCAATGGAAGGTTTATAAGCTTAGGTCTCAAACTTCCCGGTACTCAAAATGGAGCGGTCTTTAGTCGGTAAACACTTTCCTCGTGAGAGTAAATCCGACACTTTGAGTCAGTCTTTAGAAGATTTTACCGCCCTGACCACTAACAAAAAAAAAAACTTTGTCACAGAAGCTGAGGTTCTTGAACACAAAAGTAGCTTTATTCCCGTCCTATGAGCCAGGAACTGGTTTTAGGTCTGCGAAGTGTTTTTTTAAATTGTTGACAAACTGGGATGTTGCTTCGAGATATACATTTATTCTACGTACCAAAAATTGTCCGGTAAACGAAGAGGTTCTCCATACCTCAGTTTAGCAATGGTAAATTTGAGGTCGTCGCGCCAAGCGGCTTTGAGACCTAAAAGAATTATTGGAAAGCTTTTTGTCCATTCTTTGTCAGCATGAAACATAATTGCGGCCTTTATCTGACTATGAAATCGTTTTACCATACCATTGAAAGAGGGGTGATACGTCGCCGTGTGGATATGATCTATTCCAAAAAGGGCGCTCAGTTCCCTAAACAGAGTAGATTAGTAATCCGCAACGGTACTTCAAATCTCTCAATCCAGTTGTCAAATATAGTTCTGGCAGCTGTTTTTCGCCAAAGTGTTACTTACAGGATACGCTTCTGGCCATAAAGAAAGGTAAAGATCCTACCAGATCAATGTAAATGTGTTTGAATCTTCCGGATCTTTGCTCGCTGACATTGTAAACAAGCGCGTGCCCATCTCTTGATGTTTGTGAAGTTTTTATAGAAGGCCATACGTATTGCTCAGCTACTAACTTTACCGTAGTCTTAATGCTTGCATGTGTTGAGTTGTGTAGAAAGTTGAAAATAGTTTTTCAAAAGGGTTTTGTGACTAGTTGAGCTGTCAAGGTAGACACGTTGCAGTATAGTATGGTATTTGTTCCTGGAAGTGTCACTATTTTAAGTTAAAGCTTCTTGTCTGTTGTCTGGAATTTGAACTAAACTGCAAAATTGATCCCTTCGGATACTCCTTTAATCCTAGACAGTGTGTCTGCTACAACTTTTTCATTCCCAGAAATGTGCCTGATGTCGGTGGTAAATTGCCCAATAAAATCAAGATGTCAAAATTTACAAGGTGGACACTTATCTGCTTTTTGTTGGAATGCAAAAGTAATAAACTTGTGGTCCGTATATATGGAAAAATTTCTACCTTTCACTATCTGCCAAAAATCATTTACGGCTTTGTAAATGACCAGCAGTTTTTGATCATAGACATTGTATTTGTATTCGGCGTCTGTTAACTTTTTTGAAAAGAAACCCAGACTTGCCACTCCCTTTCTTTAAACTGCTGTAGGGCTGCTCCAACTGCAAAATCTGATGAATTGGTAAAAATGGCGAGTAGGGCTTTTACTGCTGGATATGGTAACAAGGCAGTATTGGCTAAACTGTTTTTACATTTGTCGAAAACTATCCGTACCTCTGGATTCCATTGCACCAACGGTTTCTTTGTAGGAGTTTGTTAAAAGGTACTTAGAGAGCTGCTGCTTTTGGAAGTCTGTAGAAATTGATAGTTCCCAAAAAACGTCGTAGATCTTTTGCAAATTTAAGTAAGAGAAAATTTGTAATGGTTTCAACCTTCTCATGAAATGGTTTGACCCCCTTTTGCGTAACTTGGAATCCAAGGAATTTAACTGCAGATTCTCCCCAGGTACATTTGGCAAGATTAATTAAAACTTCATATTGTTTAAAACGTTCAAACACTTGACAAAAATAATATTTGTGATCTGTTTCTGAACTGGATGCTATTAAAACGTCGCTGATGTAAACGTAAATAAAATTTAAATTTTTGAGGACTTGTCTATAAATCCTTGACAGGTTTGTGCTGCATTTTGGAATCCAAAGGTCATAAACGAAAATTTAAATAAACCGGAAGGTGTTGTAATTGCCGTTTTTAGAATAGTAAAAAAATGGTAAAATAATCGTTTTTATCATTCTTCAATTTTCTTTTAATCTGTCAAGAGCAAGACATCAACAGGTGGGCTAGGAGAAACGAATATCGCATGTTTTGTTGAATGCTTAAGTTTGGCAAATACTTCTACTGGGCGAGTTAGGTTCGAATACAGTTCAAGGAGTTTGTGTCACATGAAAGGTTTTTTAATAACGCAAATTCTTACCCAAGTATCTTGACAGGGTTAAACTATTCCCGAGATAGATAATGTGGTAAGTTCATCGACTAAACGTTTCATTTCATCACAAAAACGTTGTTGGTAGCCAACATCAATTTGAGTTGTGATGTTGATTTTAGCTCTGATAGAAGCTTTAATTCCAAACCTTGTGTTGTTGCTTGCTGAAAACCATGCCACTACTTGTTTCTAATCTTGATAATATTCTTTGATAGACAAATCCGTTAAATTCCTAGCCATTATTTCTGTCTTTTACTAAATCTAAACTTGTAAAAAGAATGAAGTTTCTTGTAGAGATTCCAAGTAAAAATTATTTTTAGTTTCTTGTTGTTAGCGTCATGCAGTATGCTTGGTAACCAGCCACCCATCTTCTGTAAATTACTACGTAAGAAGCTTTGCATAGTTTTACCTAAGTCAAATGTGTATGCTCCGACCAATTTCTAGAAACTATAAACTTATGTATTTACAACTTATAAGAATTTATTTTTTAAAGTAACATGCTTTATATGTAAACTTGCATTCTCCAAAAGCTTCCGGTTTGGCATAATTTTGATCATCTTTGCCCCCAGGCTCTAATAGCTGCTGTTATTGTAACTGTATCTCCCACATCTTACACATTGCTTGACACTTCTTGATGTACGTTCACGATAACAAAAATTCAGATTTATTTTGAAATTTAAGCTGCTTTGGTAAAATTTGTTGCAATAACTCGATTAATTTGCAGGTGTATTAATAAACTTGAACTTGACTTGGCAGTACACAGCATTCATCAAGTCAGGCTCATTAACATTCTACACCAACCTACTAAATAGTCTAAATACTAGTGCAAAAACATCAAAATTTCTATCCAATTTTGTAAAAACTAAAAAACAGGCTTGTCTTATTGAAGCCCAACTTTTGATTAAATCCATCATTTTATCTAATGTATTTAGAGCTTGATTGTTGCAAGACATAAATGTTAAAAGTTCCACTGTAAATTTGTTTGCTTCTAAATGCTTTAATACTTTATCTATCACTTTGGTTTTCAGCTATTACCCCCTTATATACAATCTGCAAAGCTGTTTTCATGACTGCTTATCTCACTAGGACTTAATAAGCTTTTAAACGCTATTACTTATCCTAAAAAAAATTATTAAACAGAAGCATTTTATTTATTAAAACTTTCTGTAAATCTATCATAAAGTGCATCCAACATACCAGGTCTTAGAACCAGCAATAAATCAAACCAATCTAAGCCAGTCATTATGCAATATTCTAACATAATTGTTGCATAAGGAACACTAAGAGGAGTACAGCTTTCTATTTGTGGTGATCAACATCAATTACAACAATAATATTTGTAGCATGTCGATTTCATGTTACATGCTCAATTTAAATTATTTATTAATTTATAAATTTTGATAATTGTTGATTATTTAATTATTGCGAAAATGATAAGTTGAATATTGTCACGCTACAGGAAAGCATAATGCAAGAATCGTATTAATTAATTATTTGTATTTATGTATATATTTATTATTATTAATGTAAAGAAATTTCAAGGATTCCAAAGCGGGCAAATAAAATCAAACAAAAAGGAAAAGTAAAAAGAGAAAGAAAAAAATTGATAAGCGTTTTCATTTCTTCGCGACCCCGTGTACGAATTCTTTTAACAGCACACGGGTAACAGACAGATGTCCCGCGTGAGTAATTCTTATTAGGCGCAAGCTATAATTTGTATTAAACAAATAAATCAAATAGGCCGCATTACACCTTAAGGCAATTAAAAAATATAAGCTTTATTTTTACTAATAAATTAATGGACTTTCTAGGCCTTTTTAACATCATTTTACGAATGCTTCCAATTGTTAATTGTCGTATTTATAATCGATGAAGGATCAATCGAGGTGCGTGTGAAATACCGGAATTAAATTCAATCGAATGGATGTCGATATTGGCGGATGAGAACGCACTATAATTTGGACAATTTGCCCGCATTGCAACCACGTGGAACAGGATCATACAGATAAGCAAAATATGTATTTATTTAATAAGTCGGTATCAATTGAACCGTATTGAACAATCGTTAGTTTCATTTTATATGAACAGTTAGTATTTATCATTAATTTCACTATTATCATATTATATGGACCTAACTCCATTCGCTGTTTCATTAAAATTTATTTTATTGATAATGATGTTTTTACGGCTTAAATGACCTTACAGTGTAAACACACATAAACAACAAGAGCAGGAAGTGGATAAGGACAAACTCTTTCAAATGATTCACAGATGGCTCAAAAACTCTTTGAGGTTCTTCAGCGAGAATTTACTCCCAAGATATAGACGTTCAAAGTCTAGGAAAAGATAACCCATGGTCTGAAAGAAATAGTAATTCAAGAAATATCTGGTAAATACGTGCAAATTCTAACAATCCAAATTGTAAGCAAGCAAAGAAGGTAATATTTGCCCCAAATCTTAAAACGGCCAACGTCTGCTTAAAACTGTTCTGAAAACCCCTGCAATCTTAACAGGCCACTCACAATTAAGAAAACACAAGCATACTATAGACATTGTACTTGCCCGGCGCTTTCCTAGTCAAAAAAATCCATGTTAGGGAATTGCTGGCTTGACATGGCCAGCATAAGAAAAACCACTTCAAGCAATGTCTTACCATACATCAACCACATAGGTTGTAGATTACTTTTTCATCTCAACACACAGTTGAGACGGAAAAGTAAGGTTTACCACTAAAAGAGGAACAAAAGGCCTAATGAGACCTAAGTGCAGTGATAATGGTTTTACTTTTCTAATCAACTCTAGATCCAGATCCAGACATTTTAAACTAAATATAGTACACGACAAAACAAAAACCATAGGTAAATGTTAAACAACAAAACAAAATTTAAACAATATCAAAATTTTTGGTCTATTTCTAGTTGTA
The DNA here is from genome assembly GCA_963932245.1 of Tachinus rufipes. NCBI lineage: Eukaryota > Metazoa > Arthropoda > Insecta > Coleoptera > Staphylinidae > Tachinus > Tachinus rufipes. The sequence continues at coordinate 63,624,740 of OZ010749.1, forward strand.
AGCCACCAAGAGTTTCTAAAAATTTAAAAAAAAAAAAACTATCTTTGACTCTACATCATTTGCATCATCTGGTGGTCATAAACTTTCTGAACATTTCACAAAAAAAAAATTGTCTAAACTAGGTTAAAAAATTGTCATCAATAAGGGCAGATAGTGTAAGGGTAATTCCATCACAAAGACGTTGTTGGTAGCTAAGATCAATTTGAGTCGTGTTGTTAATTTTAGACAAGAATGATTCTATCAGCATTCTTGTCTAAATTGTGTTTAGTTTTAATTCTTAACCTTGTGTTGTTGCTTGTTAAGAACCATGCCAACTGATTACTTGTTTCTAATCTTGATGATACTTTTTGATAGATGAATCCGCCAAACTCCTGACTATTATCTCTGGCATTTACTAAATCTAAACTTGTGTACAGAAGTCTTTTGTATAAAATCCAATCAAAAATTATATTTTTTTTTTAGATTTTGTAAAAACTGAAAGACAGGCCAATCTAAATAAACACCAAAGTTTGATTAGCAACATTTTACCAAATGTATTTAGAGCTTTTATGTCTTGCAACAATTTATAGAGTTTTCCTACTGTTAGTCTACTATCTGGTAATTGTTTTTCAATCTCTAAGCAAATAAACTTTTCATGTTCAAATATTTAATTGTTAATATAACGCGCTGTATGTAGATGGCCAAGTATGAGTAAAGTGTACGGAATGAAAATTTGTTTTTGCTCAAACTGCAGAAAATGCTTTCTTTTACATAAATCTTGATTATGTAAATTTTTTCAGGTTTTTTTAGTAAGCTATTTCCGAGTAATATGCAATCAAAATTGAAAAAAATACAGTTTCTTACGTTGTTTCACCTTTTTTGATCGTTTGTAACTTCCCAGAATTGTATTTTTAAGAAAAACTTTTTTTTTCAAAATTGTTCAAAAAATAAGTGTTTACAGCCAATTTTTTTTTTTTTTAGTTTTGAAAATGTTGCTGAAATTTAAAAGATAGTTTTTCTTAAAATTAAGATGACGAGTGTTTTTTTTTTTTTCTAATATAGATAAAACGTGCTTTTATATATGCAAAAAATACGCAGAAAATTTTAGGAAGTTCCGTGCACTACGCTTCAAGGTATCTTAAAATGTATCCACAGAAAATCATTATAAAATATCTTGAAGCGCAGCACACGGCACTTCATAATTTTTTTAGGGAATTTTTTGCACATATAAAAGCACGTTTTTATCCATATTTGAGAAAAAAAGAAAATACCCGTCATTTTTTTTAAGAAATACTGTTTTTTGTTACAAAATTTTCAAAATTCATGAAAAAAAATTTTTGGCTATGAAAATTTAATTTTTTCCTAAAAATGCAATCCTGAAAAGTTACAAACCATCAAAAAATGTAAAAAAACTCAAAAACCTCGATTTTTTCAAATTTTGATTGTTTATTACTCGGAAATAGCTGACAAAAAAAATTTGAAAAATTTTACGTAATTAGGATTCAAGTAGAGAAAGGCATTTTCAGTGGTTTGAGCAAAAACATATTTTCATTTTGTACACTTGACTCATACATGGCCGAATACAAAGTGTAGATTAATTGGCGGACAAATGCTAGGTAACTTTGTAGCCCGTACCAAAAGAAAACAAAACTTTAAATTCCAAAATGCTAAGAAACTGTTTGTTTGGCCTCACGAGGTCCTCACAAGGTTTCGTTACGTTTGGCAACGTAGCAAAATATATATTTCTAAATTTTAACCTATAATGTAGGCAACTTAATACATCAAATGTTAGACCAATATCATTATTACCTATAATATCAAAAATAGTAGAGAAAATACTGAAAACTAAACTATTATATTACTTTGAAAAAAATATATTTTTTTTAATCATCAGTACGGCTTTAGGGCAGGCAAATGCACTACAGATGCTGTACATGCTTTGACAGACATTGCTATTGATTGCTTTGAAAACAAAAAATAATCAATGTCTACTTTTTAGATTTATCTAAAGCTTTTGACTGCGTGTCACATTCAAAACTATGAATCTATGTTATACATTGGCAATTTATTCAAATTGCCAATGTATAACATAGATTCATCTAACGCCTTGTTTAGACGCCAAAAGGTCTGTGTAAATAGAAAAGAATCGTATTACGTACTAATACAACACGGGGTGCCACAAGGCTCTATTCTAGGTCCCCTATTATATTTAATTTATACAATCAATTTTTCTGTTATTTTATTTTACACCGGAAATTCTGTAGAAGAAGTAATAGAAGAGAGGAATACAGCGCTTGCAGAATCATCTTCTTGGTTCCAGTCAAATTATCTTTGTCTAAATGAAACAAAAACTGTTAAAATGCTGTTTACTCTTAACCACATTGAAAACAACTTTGAAAATACAGCAAAGTTTCTTGGTATTCAATTAGACAAAGATTTGAGATGGAATTACCATAAAACTACTCTTGCAAGTAAGTTAACTTAAATCTATTTTGCCTCAGGAACATGTCTTCAACTGTCTCTTTGTTTGTGTTAAAAATTGTCTATTTTATTTTAATCCACTGCCACATCAGATATGGTTTACTAACTTGGAGACACTCCTTTGCTAGGCATAGAATATTTGATTTACAACGCAAAGCCATAAGGATTATTTGCGGATTAACTTATAAGGAGCACTGCAGAATGTATTTCAGACGTCTGGGAATATTAACGTATCCTTGTATGTACATCCTAAAATGTCTTTTACATATTAAGAGAAATATTAATAGTTTATATAACAAGAAATAAAAATAATATCTACCAAAACAGATTAAGGTTTAATATTTCAGAGACTGGTAGTAGATATAATGAAATAAAATTTTATAATAAGTTATCTTGCGATACTCAAATTCTTTCATTGACATTTTTTAAGTTAAAAATCAAAACTTTTTTAATTGAACATGCCTTTTATACCATTGATGAGTTTTTATAATATTATTTATTTATTTTTATGTTTGTTTTTAAACTATTAAATTATAACATTGTGATTGTTAATTTGCAACATTGTAGTTATAAATTTGTAACATTGTGACCTGTGTATGTCCGTAGCACTAATAAAGAGTTATTATTATTATTATTATTTATTATAAACTACAAATGTTCAAACTGGCCATCGTTTTCTTCTAAACACTTTACGGCACGTATCGGTATCGAATTTATGACATTCCCAAGCATCACAAGAGTAATTTGCAAATTCATTCAAAGTAAAAGTCATAATAAAATAGAAATATCAAATGACATTCATTGCATTGCCCACGTTATAATTTGAAAATTATTAAAAAATTTGCTGCCCCGCCAATGGTATTTTTAATTTAAATTTGATTTATTGTTGGAAAGTAATTTGCACATTTTTCAATATTTTTTTATTATTAGTTTTTAATAAACCTCGAAACTTTTATTATACTATAAAGAAAGCAAATTGATACATAAAACACGCAATTAAAACAATATTTGTATTGACAAAATTGAAACTTTGAGGACCTCGTGAGGCCAAACGAAAAGTTTCTCAGCATTTTGGAATTAAGATTTTCGTTTTTTTTTGGCTTGCTCTTTGTCCGCCAATTAATCTACACTTATATATGCAATTTCTAGTTTTTAAATATACGTAAAAAAATTTAAAATTAATTAAATAAATATATTATCCAGCAATTATTTTAAATCCCAACCTTGAAAACAGTTTTGCTACTCTTTTAACAATAGTTACATACAAATTAAAACTTATTTCTTTTTCTAATAATTCAAATAATAAAAATTGATTTGTCAACCGAATAAATGTCTTAAACTTAGTAAGAAATAGTTTATTTTTAACATTTTTATTACATCTACATTTAAATATTATTGCAAAAGTTTTCAACAAAAATTGCACCTCTATTATAATTTTACTAGTAACAAATAAGTGTCCATAAAGTATAACCTTTGATATTAATGATCCATTCATATATGAAGATAGCTATAACGTAAACGCATCATACTATGAAATTGGTCAATGATGCGTCGTCTAACCATAACCATCCATCCATAAAACTCAGTAGATTTAGTATAGGTAATATATTCTATAGAAACTATAACAAAAATTTTGAATACATAATATTTATTGAAAGGATTCACATCTGCAATATTGATAGTTTATTGATTCATTATATCTAATGAATAAATTTGATTTATTTTTAATAAATAAAGTGCTTTTTGTCTTTTATATTCTGTCTTACATTACTAACATACTCTGACACAAGTATTGCTTTCTATCTTGCTCTCAAAACTTCCCCTTTTATACATATGTTCAATATCGATTCAATTCTATTCTAATATAACTTCCATCGACATTCCTTGTAAATATTTGTGCCTTATCAAAGGAACTTCACATTTAAAATACGCTGAAAAATATTTTATTGTAAAACTAAGTAAAATTATTTACTGTGCTGTACATATGAATTGGCTCGGGAAATCGGCTTAATTTTTTTTTTCAATTAGAGTGCCACAGTTTGTTTATTTCTCCTTTCATTCTGATGGAATTTTGAACAATATTTTTTGTCGGTCAACATGCAACAATGTAGGCGGACGGGGAATTACTAAGCAATCGATGGAGATCGAAAAATAAATAAATAAGCCCGTCAACACCAGAAAATATTTTTAATTAAGAAATATTTCTGTAATGGAAAATTCTTTCACGATACCTATTTCATGGATAATAATACGTGATTTCTGATATAAATAGCAAAATGTTTATTAATTTATTTTCACCCACTTCATACATCAGTAATAACATTTTGCATTTTGAAATTGCAAAATATATGAATTTACGGAGCGTTGAGTATTTTTTGCTAGACCATTTAGAAACTTTAGTGAAACACGGGAATGATTTTCATTGCGTTACTTGTTGCCATATAAGCACGTTCCTTGTATATTTTTATAGCGGTATTTCGCTCCCCCGGAAAATATAATTTGCATTTATTTCAACTGAAACCAGTTTTCAACAAATCTCATCTCAAATATTTAAATATGTATCCGTCGACATTAGAGCCACGATAAATCATCAATATTAGTTTTTTTTTATATAAATATTAATTTACGTAAATTGCATTTTATTTTAGACGCAAACTGCAACAGTTATTAATAACTAGTCAACTGTAGCTGACTGCTGTTATTTTCCATGTTTGGTTTCCTGCAACGTCAACCGCTAATGAATTGGGTGACATCCGACATAGGCAAAGGTTAACTCATGCATCATTGCTGCAACCGGATCATCTATCACATCTACTTCAAAACAGTTTCCAGATGATTTCCCTCTGTAATTAGCTCAGGTAAAATTAGCTCAGATTCTCTTTGTGGGGATATTGTGTACAAATTGCATACGAGGAAGTGTGATTTTGTATTTTATCATATAATTTAAAATTTACAATTTACTATACAGTTTCTTGATCAAAAATATGCAAAAAACCTAATAATAATTTGTAATACGTACCCATGCGAAAATATATTAAAGCAACTCACCTGAAACAAAAAAAAAAAAAATTAAATTCAATACATTAATCAAAGCTTTGCTGTGAAAATAATAATTAATTCTGAGTCAACAGTAAAATTATATATTCAACTAGAAATTTATTTCTTTGTTATTGTTAACAATATTATTTGTTAGCATTGTTTATAATAGTTAACGTACTATATGCATTGTTATTTGCGAATAGATGGTGCATCTGAGATTGTGTTAATGGTAAATAAGTAACGAACTAATTATACATTCTTATGATAAAGAAGGCAATAAAATACTAATATTAAAAAAATAATTCTATTCTATTGCAAAACAAGCTTAAACAAAACAATATTTAAAAAAAAGTGATAAAGCATATTTACAATATTATATATGCTAGGATAATCGACACTAAGCTGCAAAGTGTCTCCACAGAAAAATATTGTGTAGCCTCTAGACGAAAGAAGGAAAATGCAGCTAAGCTTTGTTTAGTTTAACATTGTGGTCGAGGTATAAATAGTTTTTATTGTTTTGTTATCCATTTGTACTACTACTTCACTGTCACTCATAATTTTGGTCTTGTCCAGATTCATCTCTAAAATACTTCTTTGCTTGCTTCATTAAGTTCTTGTAGCATCTCTGTTAGATCTTCAACATCACTAGAGATCATAACAATATTGTCCGCAAAACGTAACTGGCTCAAATAAGACCTGTCTTTAGTGCTAGGGTAAACAGTTTTAGTAAAATAGGATCTCTTTGTCTAACTCTCTGTTAGATTGCAATTTGCTTTGTTTTGAGATCTTCGTTAATTTTTACGTTGAAAGATGCGTTATCGTATAAATGTTGCAGAATCTTAGAGTATTGAAACTCTATACTAGCTTGATCTATATTTCTATTGAATCAAAAGCTTTTTAGTGTACGTTGACATTGTATTCCGTGGTTTTCTATATTAATAGCCGTAGCGTCTGTAGATGGTTGGTTGTGCTATATCCTTTTGCAAAGCCTGCCCGCTAAACGGGTTAGTATGAGTCGAAATTAATTAAATTAGAAAGATATTTAACTTTATGGGAATAAACAACAAATGTAATGAACCTACCACAACGAGGCGCTGCATGCGCGATACAAAACTTGAATAACATAACACTATGTGGCGCTAAACGAATCAAATATTACTACTGGTTTAATTCCGTGCTAGACTAAATGTATAGCACAAGGAAACACAAGATTACGCAATTTAATTTGATGGGAAAAGTGAGCGAATGCGTAAACTAGTTTGCCAAATTAAATTAAAAAATATATAATCTATATATATTATTAAAAAAAAAACTAATAATAAATGGTCCCATAAGTTATGTCTTAGAACGATCCAACTATTTCAGTTGAAAATAAAAGAACTTAAAACTTATTGCAATTATTATTTTTTTATACTTTTTGATTATAAGATTGTTGTTGTAAATGACGGCTATCTTGTTGGCGGCAACTTTTGAAAAGATATCAATAATATACTGAAATAAAGATCAGCTTGATTTCTCGACAACTTCTTAAAAAAGACTTCGCAAATTAATTAATTTTCTATTAAGTATTTCTATGCATTTTTATTTTTATCAACTATTTTGTCAAAACAAAGTTTTTGAGAGCATGGTATAGATTTTATCTAACATCTAGTTCTCCTTTTATTTGTAACAAACTCCATCATCTTCAGAAGGATGAAATCTATCAAATTAATCGGTTTAGTTTTTTTTTTATTTCAGCTCTTTTTTAAAAAAAAAAAACACTAAATTTACATTATTGGCTGTCGTTCTTAAATGGTTCAACTTTTTCACTTTTTTTTTTTTGATAGGGTTTATTAAAAGTTTTCCAACGATGTACAATAAAGCAGTTTTGCTGGTCATACTAACCGAAAAAAACGTTTGATTTTGGGTGGTCCAGAAGGGTTGAAATTGATTTTAGATTCTAAACCTCAGATTGCATCAAATTATATTTTTTTATTTAATGGGCAATTGATAAATCTACATTTATGAATTTTTTGAGGTTTTTGCGAGTGGTGCGTGTAAAGTTCGTGGATATATATTTAAAACTGCTGGTTGAATTCGGAAAAGTTCTTTATTTAATCTCGGCACATATGTACGCGAGTAAAACATATAACATAAGAGAGCGAGTACCTTGCTACGCGTTCTTTTATACATTTATATTTAAACAAAAAAATACATTCCATAAAATAATATCTATACAATATAAATAATAAATATACATATTTAATACAAAATAAAATAATGTCCATACATTACAATACCCTTCCCTTATCCTAACAAAATATATTCCCAATAATTTTGTTAAACAATTCTAATTATCTAATTCCGTAATTAACCTTGATGGAGGTTTTCTCACTCTATTACTTCTTCGTAACATTTCGTCATTACTAACATCTATGACTTCTTCAATTTCGGTACCATTCGTATCTTCAGAACTAGTACCGTGAAAAAAACTTACAATTTGATTAATATGTCTTTTCCACGTTTTCTGTAATTCAGGTATAAATACAAGATAAGTTCGAGGTCCTAAAATTTTATTTACAATAGCTTTAATCCAAGTCGGTTTTTGGAATCTAAAATCCCTAACAGCTACTTGCGCATTTACATCAAACATTCGTTTTGATTTACCTTTATAATTTTTTATTTGTTGTTTTTGCTTATGTTTTACTTTGCTTACTAACGGTTGATTGTCCGTTGAGTTATGTTCTGGTTTTAACAAGTCAAATCTGGTACGCAATTTTCTACCAAACATTATAGCAGCTGGACTCTTTCCAGTGGTACAATGTGTTGTATTACGGTAGTCAAACAAAAATTGATTTATTATCAAATTATCTACTCCACCTTTCCCTATAGCTTTTAATATTGCCTTTTTAGTTGTTTTGACTGCATTTTCGGCAGCTCCGTTAGTTGCCGGATGGAATGGAGAACTAGTTTTAAATTTTATGCCATTGGAATCCAAAAACTTTTTAAATTCTTCAGATGTGAATTGACTGCCATTATCTGATACCACTAGTTTTGGAATTCCAAATCGTGCAAACAAACTTCTTAAAGCTTCTATAACATGAAAACTATTTGTACTAGGCATACAAAATGCTTCAATCCATTTTGTGTGTGCATCAATGATTACCAAAATATTTTTGTTATGTAATGGCCCTAAGAAATCAATATGTATGCGCTCCCATATTTCCTTTGGATATTCCCATGGAATCAGTTCATTTTTATTTGGTGAATCCTTATACATTAGACAATTTTCACATGCTTTAACTTTATTTTCAATGTCTATATTCATAGTTGGCCACCACATGTACGATCTGGCTAAGCTTTTTGTTTTTACTATGCCCATGTGTACCTTATGCACTTCATTTAACATAGTATCAATTAACGCTTGAGGTATAACTATTCTGTAGCCAAATAAAATTATCCCATCTTCATAGGTTAAATTGTTCCTTTGTTGGAAATATGGCTTAATAATATTCGTAACTTTATTTGGCCACTTATTAGTTTCGATATATGTTATAATTTTTTTAAGTATCCCGTCTTCTTTAATTTTTTCCTTTAATAATTCAGAATTTATTGGAATGTGTTCATTATTAATAACATAATTTATCAATGAATTTTCATCTTTGTGAATCATTACTTCATTCAATGGTAGTCTTGATAGACAGTCAGCATTATTTGCATTAGATTTAACATAAATTATATCATATTGATAGTTATTCAAGATCAATGCCCATCTTTGTAAACGATTTGCTGTTATTAATGGTATACCCTTCTTGGGTCCAAACAGTGTAACCAGTGGCTTATGATCGGTTAATAAAGTGAATTTCTTACCATATAAATATAAATAAAATTTTTGAACACCAAACACAATTGCATATGCTTCCTTTTCGATTTGTGAATACTTACATTGAGCTTCATTTAACGTTTGTGATGCAAATGCAATTGGTTTTTCATCACCATTTTCAAAAACGTGTGAAATCACTGCACCTACGCCATACTGAGATGCATCCACAGCTAATCTAATTGGAAGATCTTGATTATAATGTACTAACACATCTGCTGATATTAAAACGTTTTTAATTTCTTTGAATGTTTCATTACATATATCAGACCATTCATATTTAATATTTTTCTTTAATAAATTGTATAACGGTTTCAACAGCGTTGCTGAGTTTTTTATAAATTTATTGTAATAATTGACGAGACCTAAAAATGATTTAAGTTGTGTAGTATTCCTTGGAATGGGTGCCTCTTTAATTGCTACTATTTTATCTTCACATGTATGAAGTCCATGCTTGTCAATTTTATAACCTAAATAGGTAATTGATTCTTGAAAAAATTTACATTTATCCTTCCTAACTGTAAGTCCATATAATTGAAATCTTTCTAATGTTTTAGTTAGTCTTTCAATATGTTCTTTCTTATTACTTCCTGTTACAAGTACGTCGTCATAAAAGCAAACAACACCTTCTAATCCTTGAAGTACATTCTCCCAAAAGGTAACCTAGTATATTTATATAACCCCTTATGAGTGCTTATGGTTGTTAGTTCCTGCGAATTTTCACTTAATGGTATTTGTTGATATGCTTGAGAAAGATCTATTTTAGAAAATTCAACACCATTTTGTAATCTACTAAATAATTCTTCTATTCTTGGTATAGGATAAGAATCTGTGATAATAGCTGGATTAATTGAGATTTTGTAATCTCCACACAATCTAATTGTGTTATCTTTTTTTAAAACTGGTACTACTGGTGTACCCCATTGACTATAATCCACTTTTTCCAATATATTTAATTTAACAAGCCGATCGATTTCTTGCTCAACTTTCAATCGCATTGCAAATGGTAACGGTCTAGCCTTGAAATATTTTGGTTCTACATTTTCTTTTGTTTTTATATCAATCTTACCCTTATTAAATTTGCCTAGCTGATCCGTAATAACATTATGAAATTTGTTTAATAAATTATTCATATTCATATTTTCATTAACATTTAATTTATTTATGCTTAAGTTAAACAATGAAAAATAATCCCTTCCCAATAATGGAGGTCCACCATTTTTCACAACATATAACTTTATTTCTCTGATAACATTTTTATACTCAATATTTACAGATATAAAACCTACAGTTTTAATTTCTGTACCGGTATAGCTAATAAATGATTTATCTGTACTAAATAATTTATATTTTGAAAAATGCGTATTTTTAAATTGACTTGAAATAACGGATAGACTTGCACCCGTGTCCAGTTCAAAACTCAAAGGATTTCCATTAATCCGTACAATGACTTTAATTGGATCAGCAAAATTATTTGTTTTTAAATTATAAAGGTTTACATTTTCTTTAATAAAATTATTTTTATTTAAATTCGTTCGACAAACATTTGATAAATGTCCTGGTTTTTTACATTTATGACATTGATAATTTTTATATCGACATTCACTTGCCTTATGATTCCATTTTTCACATACCGTACATTTTTGTTGTGATACGGCTCTATGGTCGCTGCTCCGTCCGGAAGGTCCCGCTTGCAGACGCGCCGTCGTCCCGTGATGCTGGCTCGGTCTCCCCCGATCCTCACGGCTTCCTCGTTGATGTTCTCTCGTTCCCGTTCGGAATATTTCCTGCGGCTCCTTTTTTATGTTGACTTCTGGGGAATGCCGACTGCTCACTTCCTTGCTAATAGCAATTTCTATTGCCCTGTCCAGTGTAAATTTGTCGGTAATTTCTTCCTCCAAGAGTCGATCCAAAATTTTTCCTTCTCCCAGCCCCATGATGAAACGATCCCTCAAGATGACTTGCAATTCTTTATCGAATTCGCATTTTATGGCTAGATTTTTAATTCTAGCCGCCCAGTCCATGATGTTTTCAGATTTTGATTTCACAGCATGATAGAATGTGAAACGATGTGGCATGGCGGTTCTTTTCGGTGAAAAGTGCTTATTTAATAGGGATACCAATTCTTTATATCCTTTATCAGATGGTTTCTCCCCGACACACAAATTACACAATAATTGATAACTTTCTTCGCTGCATGCATTGATTAATAACGCACGTTTCAAATTATCGTCCTTCGTTTCGTTGGCTATGAAATATTGTTCCAACCTGTCTCTATACAAGGTCCAATTGCTATCCTTGCAATTAAATTCCCTTAATTGTCCTATGTACGTGGACATTGTGCACGTGTCTTCCACTTTTCACTATAACACTTCTATTTTGTAATTATACACGCACTAATCACGTTCACGTTTATTTTGCGTGAAATAATTGCACTTGTTAATAATCCTCGTCGCCAGTGTAAAGTTCGTGGATATATATTTAAAACTGCTGGTTGAATTCGGAAAAGTTCTTTATTTAATCTCGGCACATATGTACGCGAGTAAAACATATAACATAAGAGAGCGAGTACCTTGCTACGCGTTCTTTTATACATTTATATTTAAACAAAAAAATACATTCCATAAAATAATATCTATACAATATAAATAATAAATATACATATTTAATACAAAATAAAATAATGTCCATACATTACAGTGCGCCACTATGAAAAATCGTTTTTTTTTAACTTTTTTGTCATTTTTTACAGTTTTGGGTAAACCAGAAGAGTTGAAATTGATTTTAAGTTATCTAAACTTTTGATTGCATAGATAATGCTGCTTTAATATACATCATTAGAAAATTTTTGATAAATTCTATCCAATAAAAAAATAAAAATTGAAAAAGTTGAACCATTTTAAAATGATTTTTTTTCTATAAGAAGAGCTAAAATAAAAAAAAAATAAACCGATTAGTTTGATATATTTCATCCTTCTGAAAATGATGGAGTTTGTCCATAGTCTCTATTACTAACCATTTTTAAGTTTTGATTTTTTAGTGCAAAAAGTCTTAAAATTGTGAAAAAAGTTTGATAGGGGTGGTTTTTTTACCTTTACCAATTTTGATGAAAATAAGTTTGCTGACTAATTTTGATGCCAGGAATACAAATCTGACATTTAAAACTATGAAAAAAATTACTTCATTTGTTTTTTGTCTCGTAAAAAATACGATAAATCGTGTTTTGAGCTGTCAAATCATTGCAAATTGATGAAAATATTATACTCAGGATACCTACTTTATGTAAAATTTTCCGTAGAATCCGAATTTCATTATTTTGAAAGCTATAAATGCTTTGCAGAGTCACAAAAGCAAAAAAAAAACAGTATAAATGGCAAAAAAGTCGAAAAATTGATTATTAATAGTGGCGCACCACTTGCAAAAATTTCAAAAAAATCATAGATGTAGATTTTTCAATTACTTATGAAATTAAAAAATAAAATTCCATGCAATCAAAGGTTTAGATAAGCAAAAGTAAATTTCAACCCTTCTGGAATTTTTTTAAAGGTTGTATACAGAATACAGAATACAGTTGAAAATTTTTTGTTGGAAGACCACCCAAAACTCTACTTCCATGATTTTTTTTAGAATTTTTCATTCAATAGGTGCAGAAAAAAAAAAAAAAAACAAGAAAATGCTATTTTTTACCCTCTATGGAAAAGGGGGTGGTATCAAAGTTTTAAAATTCTACCAAACATGTTTTTTTGATGCAAGAAAAGTAATTTTTAAGGTAATTTGGATATTCGTGATGGTGGGCATTTCACCTATATTAACCGGGGGAACCCTTTGTTTGCAACGTTTATAGAGCATTTTGTCCATTTTACAGTAAATATAATCGTCTTAGTGAGCAAGCAATTCGTGCAGTTATTGATCGTTTTTGCACTAATTTTACTCATTTTGATTCAAAACCATCAACAAATTTGCGTACCGAATAGAATATTGCTGCTGTAGCGCGAAGTTTTAAAGAAGACGCCGAAATGTCGATTTGTCGTCGTTCTCAACTTGTTGGCCTTTGTCCTTCGACTACGTGGCAAATTTTACGTATGGATCTTGGAAATACAGCTCGTGCAACAATTAAAGCCAACTGACCATCGTTTAGATGAGCATTTTTATCAAAGAATTGTGTTTAGTGATTAAACTCATTTCTGGTTAAATTGTTTGGCTTTGTCAATAAGCAAAATTGCCGGATATGGAGCAAAGACAACCTTCAAGCCATAAGCAAAACAACTAACCATCCATTAAAATTGACTGTTAGTGCGGATTACACGCTGGCGGCATCATAGGTCCTTATTCCTTTCAAAATGAGAAAAGAGCTATCGTTACGGTGAGTGGCAAGCCCTATCGAGTCATGCTGACTGATTTTTTCTTTCCAATAGTTAATCAGCTAAACATCGATAACATTTGGTTTCAACAAAACGGCGCAACTTGCCATACATCGCGCTTAATTATCAATTTAAAGCAACATCAATTTGGTGACATTTTTATTTCCAGAAGTGTTCCTGTTAACTGGCTTTCTCGTTCGTGCGACTTAACGCTTCTCGATTACTTTTTGTAGGGCTATGTTAAGTCATTGGTTTATGCCGACAACTCTTGAAGCATTGGAAGCCAATATTCAAGCCACCATTGACTTCATACTGCCAGATTTATTGGAATAAGTAGTGAAAAATTAGACTGATCGAATAGACCATGTAACTCGTTGCTGCGGCAGACATATGCCGAAAATCATATTTAAAAAATAAACGCCATGAAATTATCTACCAGATTATAATAATAAAAAATTTATTCCAACAATATTTCTGTCTTGTATTATTATTTAAAGTTTTCAAGCTCTTAAAAAAACACCCTTTACAACGGTAGTTTATACAATAAAAAATATTATTTGCAACTTTTATTAAATTTGATATCCATTGCAGTGGGCTTGTCTTTGGTATTTAATGCTGCTCTTGTGCAGCAAGCTTTACTTACGTTTTCTTCTACTAATTTGGATGCATATGCTGTTCAGTTACCTTAAGTGTTACTCTAGTCGTTATATAAGTTTTTTAAATTTGTGATTTATGAATCAGCAAATAGCAATAGCAAAATTTACTGGTTTAGTTAACAAATAATAACCAAACAGTATCAAGCGCCATCAAATTATACTGCAATCTACTAAAACAATATGACTAAGAGATTTTTAATAGATTGTAATAAACATTGTAATCTAAATTAATTTTTAATTTAATTTTATCTAAGTAGTTGTAAAATGCGCAATAAAAAAGAAAAAAAGAAGACAGATTGAAACACAATCTTTTTCTTTATATAGATCAACGTCCTTCAATTTATATTTTCAATGTATAGGGAAATAACGGCAATAAACGGACAACATTAATTAAAGTCATATAATTTTAACGAATTACAAACGTTTCGGGGACTAATCTGTCCCCTTCCTCAGTGCTAAAATTTTTTTAAAAAAGGTATAAAAAACATCTCAACAACATGTAAGATAGAACAAACATCAATAGTAAAATTAGATAAACAATATGTGTAAAGAGGACAATGAAATCGACTATATTAAATTAACATTAATTAAACACTAAACTTATATTGAAAACAAACTAATTGACAGACAAACAACAAGGGGACATTATAGCATTGACCAATGTATCAAACCACAGACTCATATGCTTACCAATTTGTAATAATTACAGGTGAAATTATTATAATTTATTCTATTTATCATGTTAAATGGATATAAAACTTGCAGTCAACGAGTGTTACTCTTCCCGTTGTTGTACTGGAACTGATCTCGATCTCAATTGAATTGAAAACAGGTTTATAATATTAACGAAATATTCCACTCACAACGAGTGGAAAATTGTTTTTCTATATTTTAAATTATTTTCTATTTATTTAATATAATAACTACAAATATGTTCTGTGTTTGTTCTATTACCCGGATATACTTTAAATATATTATAATTAATACAGCATAAATAATATTAATCTCACTACTGTTGCGTTATATCAGGAATATAATGATGACTGATTAATTCCATAAATGTTAAAATTGGTCAAATGATAATGTCAACTCAAGATTAGTCCCCGAAACGTTTGTAATTCGTTTAAATTATATGACTTTAATTAATGTTTATTGCCGTTATTTCCCTATACATTGAAAACAATCTTTTTCATTAATTTCATAGATTAGACTTTTTGTTATAATATTATATTAAGTGTCTAGTCCACTAAAACACGCGCAACAATGACAAAATCGTAGTTACTTTTGGTAATGTTATTTCAAATTACTTCTGAGCAGTGGCGTAATTAGATAACAAAACCGGGTCATAAAATATTAAAATATTTTCAGAAAAAAACTAAAATTAAGCAAAAAACGGTTTAAAAATATAAAATTCTATTTATAAAATAAAAAATGCGCAAATTTTTATTTATAAAATTTCAAAAATAACAGAATCCTGTCTTAAAACATCCAAATATTGTAAGAAAGCATTAAAATTTGGCTGCAAACTGTTGAAAAATGTTATAAAATGTCAAAAACATCAAAAAACCGGTTATATCAAAGCATTGTTAAAAAGTAACCAAATTTGCCTATAAACTATTGAAAAGTGCAAACTTTTGTTTCATAAAAAGTCAAAAATAATAAAATTTGGCTATGAATTATTAAAATACTGTTTTTTTTCTTTATGTGCCATCTCCTACTTGGAGGTTAGCTACCAACAAAGCAATCTTCACTTTTGATAAATCTCTAACATTTTTTAACCAAAAAATTCGGTGTCTTCCCACACTTTTACTTTCTGCAATCTTTTTCTGGATTATAAGCTGTTTATACCTCTCTCCTATCATAGTATGTCCCAGATATTTTAGTATCTCACATTTAATTGTTTCTATAATTTCTAGCTCTATTACCATTTTTCGTAAAACCTTCTCATTCGTAATTTTGTTGGTCCTTGATATTTTTTTGGACTCTCTTATACACCCATATTTTAAAAGTTTGGAGTTTATTTGTAAACTGTTGATTTAGTATTCACGCCGTACATTAATATGGGAAACACGTAGCACCTTACCATTCTAATTTGGAGTCCTATCTTTAAATGTATCTTTAAATGGCTAATTCAATTCTGTATTTGATTTCTTTTGTCTGAACGTTGTTGCTTGTTATATAGTTACCAAGATAGTTGTATTTGGTTACCTTCGCGATGCAGATATTGTCGATGATATGGTTAGCATTAGGTTGCTGCTTTTGAAATGATTAAATATTTGTTTTTTTTTTAAATCAATTTTTTTTAATATTATCTGCCAGTATCACTAGTGGTTCTTATAGGGTTGATTGGTCGTCCGTTTACAATTGGCTCTGTTTGTACTTCTTCAGAGATTACTTTCTGGAATATTGCCTCTGAGTACAAATTGAATAGCATCGAAGACAAAATTGCCCACTAATTCCTTCTTCCAATTATATAAATGTTGACCTTAACCACTTGTTTGGCAATATTCTTGTTTTATACATTTATGTTTTTCACAAGATTTAACAGCTCTATTGTTACTTCATCTGTGCCAACCGCTTTGCCGCTTTCATGTTTTTGATGGCGTATTGTACTTCCTTCTATGTTATTGGGGTACTAGTTATCTTTTGTCTTGTGTTAATTAGAGAGACTCTGGAATTCTTGAAAAGTTTTTCTATGTGTTCTTTCCATTTTACGAGTTTTTGAGCGTGGTTTGTTATAATTTTTCTTCCTTAGTTTTTATAACTAAAAATCCATTTTTTCTTTTAGTTTTTGTAAGTTCTTTAACCTTTTTGTAAAGATTGAAATTGTTGTAATGTTTTTGAAACATTTCAATTTTTTTGCATTTGTTAGACAAGTACTCTCCTTTTGCTTCTTTAATCAATCTTTTGATATTTCTGTTAATCTTTATGTATTATATATAATCGCTTATGTCACAAAAATTAAAAATTGGCAAAAACCGGTCATAAAATTGAAATATGTATTTTTTTTTTTAAGTTTCAAAAACACCAAAATACACAAAATCTTGTCATAAACTGTCAAAAAGTGCGAAACTCTATTTATAGAATGTCAAAAATAGTAGAAGCAGGTCATAAAGTATGAAAATAAGGTCCAAAACTACTAAAATTCTACTATAAAAAATCAAAAATGGCATAATTTATTTATAAAATATTAAATAATTTTTAAAATAAATCAAAATCTAACCAAAAAATGCAATATTTTGCTTGTAATACGTTAGAAATTAGAAAATTTCAAACAATTGTCAGAAAGCACTAAAAATCCAATATAAAACTGTGGAAAAAAACCAAAATTCGTCATAAACTGTTGCAATATTTTTTTAAAGATACGTCAAAAATAGCATAACCTTAAAATATCAATCAATATTGTTAAAACAAACTGGAATCTACTTATAAAATCAATCAAAATATTGTCATATAGCACCAAAATCCGATCATACACTGTTGAAAAGTGTGAATTTTTGTTATGGAATGTCAAAAATAGCAACATTTGGATATTAAGTATAAAAATATTTTCAGAAAACACCAAAGTTTACTCAATAACTCTTATAAAGTGCCAAAAATAGCAAATTCCTGCTTTGAAACAATGAAATATAGTTTAAAAGCAGAAAAATGCGGCCATAAACTATTAAAAAATGTAAAAAAAACATTAAATTTTCAAAATAGCAAAACCCAACTATGAATTATCAAAATACTGTCAGAAATTTCAAAACTCTGTCATAAAGTATAAAAGTTTTGTCAGAAAATACCAAAATTTAATATAATCTGTAAAATGCAAAATGTTATTTATAAAAAGTCAAAAATTTGCTATATTTTGCCAAAAAATATAATTTTTTTTTTTTTTAATAATATCTCAAACACAGTTAAAATACCAAAATTGTTTTTGTATAACGTCAAAATTAGCAAAATTTGACCATAAACTGTTAATAATAAAAAATACCAAAATTAAAGAAAATATTTTTAGAGAGAACCAAAATCTGGCATAAACAATTAAAAAGTGCAAAATTTTATTTATGAAACGTCAAAAATAGCAATATGCAGCACAAGCTTTGAAATAAATGTCGGGAAACACTGTATGGGGCTTGTGGGCCTTTCCGCATTGCAGACTCTTGCTCACAACCAGGTACGCTAAGAAATGGCTAATTATTTTTCATTGCTTGTCTAAATAGTTCGTGAAATTTGAAAACAATTACTAAATAGTAGTGTTTTTGCGACTGATGAATTTTGTTATTAATTATGATAATTTTTTTTTGGGATAAACCTAAGCATATTTACAATATTAATAATATCTTTTACAAGTGGGCGGCATTCGCTCCAAATCCATTTGTTAGTTTTATGATATTTGAATGAGACACTAGAAAAATGCTATTCATTAAAAAAAAAAAATATATACAATTTTCTTTTTATCTAGAAATAATAAATTAGATTTAATTATTTACTGCCACAAAGAACTCTTCCGGAAATTTATAAAACAATTATTCACAATTCTAGTATTATTGTATTTATCATAAACACATGTATGCAACATATTTGTAACAATGCTAATATAACTAACATAATATGTGTTAGGATATTAGCAGAAATAGATAATACTGAGCACAGCATTTAAAGAAAGTATCCGCATAGTTTTTTTTTTTTAGTGTTGTTTACTTATAAGTCGACAAATAGAACAAATTAAGTATCTTATTTTATATAGAATTTCAATTATACTGTTAAGAGAATTTGTAAAAATCTAAATTTAATACTACATGGTTGTGACTAAATGAGTACAATGCTCAAGGTCAAAAAAAAAAATACGTACAACTAATTAAAGTTTGTTATTTGTAAAATGAATATTTTTGATAATTTAAAATTTAAGTATATAAGAAAAATACTTTTATTATGTTATTTTGTTATATAACTTTTACCAATTAAAATAAATACTAATTTAGCATTAACAATTGATACAGTATTAAATAATTATTTAAAAAATATCTTGCAATTATACTAAATAAATGATTTTATTTATGCATAGTGAGTAAATATATAATATAGTAAGCGTTTTAACACCTCGAGAATTTTTCACAATTCATCGTAGACTCGCACCTGCTCATATAGAATATTATTTAGCCGCATGGCAGCACTATACGGTTTTCTACTAGTAATGCGTGGAAGGGAAAACGATGTGCCTGCTCTACTTCCATTGACTAATATCGTGTTCGCGTCTACACATGGTGGTTGAATATCTTCTAATATAATATGTCAATCAACGTTATTATTCTTGTAAATAGTTTATATAATTGGGACAGTAAGCTAATCGGGCGGTAGTTCTACTTTTATAATATCCTTTTTTGAATAGTATAATAACTTCCGCATTATGCCATTCATCGGGTATTTTTCCTTCGTTCAAGCGTTTGTTTAATAGTACTTAAATGGCTCCTTCCACTGCTTTCCTACCTATCCTCAACATTTTGAAGGTTATTCTATTTTTTCCACGGCACTTTTTGTTTTTCATTTTGACAATATTATTTCCGGAACGTTTTTTGAACCTACATTTTGAACCTTTTCTTTAGTATTTACATTTAAGTAGTTCGAATTTAATGCATATAGCGTTCGGTAATTTTTTTAAACTACTTCAACAATTTCTTCTTGCTAGAGACGGTAACATTTTGGTTGTTCTTCATATCGTTAATTTTTGTCTTTCCAGTGGACCATTTCAATCTTAAAACTTTTATATTTGTATTGTTATGTTCTCTATTGTGCTTTTTATTAGTTCCGTGTTGAAGTTTCTCATATCTTTCCTATTTTTTTTTCTTCTTTTTTCTTGAAAATTTGCGGTATATTTTTTTATTTACTTGTGGTTTTAATCTTGCGCAAATTTTCCTCTTTCTGGTGCATTTATCTGCACTATCTGTAGGTTATATGTTTTGGTCATTTGTAGTACTATGTATATGACTCTATTGGATATTGCTTTGTACTTGTTTACAAGGTGTTTGATATTCTTGTTGATAATGAATGCTACTTCTCCATTTTGATATTTGGCTTCTGATTGTTGGTAGAGATTTTGTTCTGATTTTAAAATTGTCTTTTTCTCTCTTTGTAGGCGTACTTTGCAAAGTTCATTTTATAAAAAAGAATTTATATTTTAGTTCTTCTAGGTGTTGTCTTAGTTCTAATATTATATGTCGCAATGGACAAAACTTTTTTGTTGGTTATTGAAATTTTATTTCTGATCAAATTTTTGCCCCCCCCCCCCCCCAGATTCCATGAGGCTGACTGCAGTAGTAGTGTGGGGTTCTGAGTGAAAAATTTTACTCATCTAGAGTAGTTTGTTTCTAGAATTTTATTTGTAAGAGGTTGTAACATTAAAACGCTATCCTTGCTGAACGTGTTGGTAAGTGAGTAGCAGTCTATCTGACAAAGACTGTGGGTAGCTGGCTTTAAGACCTGCGACCGCTGACCGTTGTTGCCTTCAAGATCATCGAAAGTACTTTTGAGTTTTACATTTTCTTAAATCTCTTAATGGAACGCTTATCCCGCCGTCATACGGGCGCTTGAGCCTTGTTACTTATCTTGCAGTTGGTACTTAGTGCAGGTGAGGTTTAAGTTGGCTTTTAGATCTTGTTTGCCATCACCCTTTAGCACCCTGTTGTAGTATGTTATGTATACTACTCACTCAGTAAAGGTTTTAAAAAATACATCCAAACAATAGATGACATCCATTATATAGCTCTGCTATCAAAGGATAGAAAGATCAAGACTCGATGTTAGTGATTGACATAAACCCAAAGACAACCTCACCTGAAGGTTGTGCATCCTGCCGGAATAAGCAGTCACCTCTTGCTGGCTTTCCCTAATAAAATTGTCATGGTAGTGTATTCAACTTTAAATTAGTATCCGGAGCTAGAATTCTTCAACTCCGTTCATTAAGGATAAAATACTTGAATAACTCAGAAATGAAGAACAAAATGAAAATTAAGAACTCACTCAAATCTGCTACCAAAAATGTTACAATTTTGTACAAAACACAGAAACTCTTAAACCTGTTACTAGAAATGGACTCAATATCTTCATCTGCGGAGTAAGCAAAGCGAGATAACAAAATATAAGAAACTGAGTTCAATATTAATCATCTTGTATAATTTTATTGCTCATTTGGAAAGACCTCATATGATTTCAAAAACCGACGACTAAGCACTGACTACGTGATACGACTTCTATATAAGAGCTGCTAGTGCATCGTCAATTCTATTTATTGCATATTCCAAACAAATATTTAAAGCTGCCCTAGATGACATCTTATTGAACAAAACTAGGCTGAACAACATCAGATATGCCGACAATACAATGATATTTGCTGATTTTTTTGAATGAGTTCAAACACTATTAAACAAAATTGCTGAGGCTTGTAAAAATTTTGCAAAACAAAGTTCATGGTCATAAGCAAAGAAAAAATACCCAATGAGAATCTATAAGCTCACAATCAACAAATAAAGAGAGTGAGGCAGACAATTGTGAACAAAAACTGCAATAATAATCAAGATATAAAAAATAGAATTGGGAAAGCACAAGCCGCTTTAAATACAACTTAACCTAACCTAACCTAACCTAACCTCTTCAAAAACCACGAACTCTATCTTGATACCAAAGTACGCATGTTAACGTGCTACATATTCTCAAAAGTACTATACGGAGTCGAGTCCTAAACACTTAATAAAACAACAACGAAAAACCTGGAAGCTTTTAAAATGTGGATATATCGACGCATCCTGCGGTTATCTAAGATGAACAGAGTAACAAACATAGAAGAGAATAAATCTTAGGACGTGGTACGGGAAGATGTCGAAGGAGGTCTTCAGAATAGCATTCAATAAAATAAAGATAGTCATGCAAATTGCAAACATCCGAAATCGGATATGCACCTCACTTCTTAGTCAATCTTGAGTCCATCCTGTACTCTTGTTACATCGCATAACATTATTATCATTACCATTTAGTTATATTTTATATTGTTATATATTGCTCAAATGTGAAGTATATTGAGTTTTGTAATTAAATAAAAGAACATTTGTAAAGTTAAAATTGTAAAAACGTTCATTTCAACCCAATAAGGCAGTTATATGAAGCTAACATTAATATCTTCTTTATGATTACTTCCTCACATTACAAACAAAAATTTACATATAAAGACAAAAAAGTCATATATCACGTCACATATTCGTGAAATATGCTTTTTATAAATTTTCAAATTACAGCCTTTTTCTTTTTACGCACACGTAACGCAGCCAGTTTATTATATTACTTGGCAGAGACGTAGCTTTCAGTTTGCATTGTTTTGTTTAAATTGATTGGGGAGAGGCTCTGTTGATTCGCAGAATATAGATAACAAAGCAGTGCGAAATTTATTTATTTTGAGATATTCAATTTCAAATGGCTTTTAATTAGGTTCGTGAAATTTCATTTCATTTCAGTTACAAATATTCCTTCTAAAGCAAAAATGCATTTTTTGCAATTAATTACGAATATTAATTCGATTTCGTTCCGATTAACCTTTAGATTTATTGGTATCACGTTGTAATTCAAATCACTTACACTTTACCCTTAAGGTGGGTTAAACTAATTATTGATATCAAATCGTTGATGTAGTATAATCAATGATTTGTTTTGAAACTTTGAACTACCTCCTATGTTATGTTATTGCGATTGATTGTTAACGGATTGTGTTAGCTATTGCATCCAATGCTACAACACGATTGAATGGTATTACATTTCATTGTTAGTTTAATGTTATATGTGGATTAGCTCCTTTCCTATTATATTTAATAAAATTATTATTTTCAAAATATAGTTATATATTTATAAAAAAATATCTACACATTGGAAAGTCAGATATCTTTATTTTGAGTTTTATTTGACGTGACAAAGTTTTTATATTTATATATATATAATGGCTCTTAGTTTAATGAGATTATATTTTTCTGAATTTATATTTTTTTTTATATATTGAATTAAATTTATTATATTATATGCCATTCAACAGCAAGTGTTATAATTATTTCTTATATAAATATATCAACTTTAATTCTTTATTTATTTATTGTAATTAATAAAATACTTTGTCTACTACTTTCACTAGGCTACCTTAAAATGTTCAAACAAAAAATGTGTCTATGGCTACCTATTCTGATTCAAGATTTGACAAATGCCACACTAAAAACTGGAAATTATTACCGTCTAAGATAAACCTTGTTGAATTGCGAATTTACAACAACGCCTCCGGCCAACCCCATAAAGTTCTACACAACACTTTACTAGATTCAAGCACCTACTACGTCTTAGACAAAACTTGGCATTACACCCTATAAGCTTGGCACACACATACCATGCGTCATTGCACCGGGCTGCCAGAGAAAACTCGATGACTACTATATATGCCATTGCCAAGAGGCACACACACTTCTTTCAGACCACCAACTCCGCTCTCTACCACCTCCGCAACCGGCGGCGGTGACACGCCGGAGCTCGCCAGCCAATTTAATCGCAAATTTTAAGGCCCCAACATCAATTCTGCCACCACCAAACATAACTTAAGATGAAGAACTCCTAAAATGAATCTACTAGCTGCAATAAGCCGAGTCATCTGATCCCAGGTTGGCGCATTCTATGGAACTTTTGCTAAGAACCAGCAGTATTCTTACACCATTAACCGAGAGGATATCTTCGTCAACATCCACCGAAAATTTGTAATGTCCTGGAAGGTTGCTCTGTCTCATCTTTAAGACAAAATACCTAAGATGCGCAGTTCCTATAGCATTGCTTCACTTCTTAAAACATTTCGCAAGGGAAACAAAACCCAAACAGCACTTACGTCATTATTTTCACTAATTACTACTTGAGGCATAACACCAGCCAAGATTTTTGCCGTCATCAACCGCTTCCGACAAAACTTAGACAGTGACAATAACGTAACAAGTGTAGTCCGAAATAGAATAAAATACGTCAACAAAAAATCTATATACAAAAAACAACAACAGTTATTATGTAAAACGTAGAATTTGCAAAACCCTCACCAGAAACATTTTAGTTATTACAAAGCTGAAATTTAAGAGTTTACGCTTGTGTTATTACCTCACAGCTGTCTTTGAATGTCCCTGCAAACACAAATATATACCATAGAATCAAATGATTAAAAGAATAAAGATGCTGTAGTTACTAATAGCGTGGCGCAGTGATCTAAGTATCCGATCGCCGCGCCGAAGATTGTGGGTTTGATTCCCATATATCGTGATTTACTTTTCATATGTGTATACGCTTTCCCACTCCCCACCCGCTTTTACGGCTAAAACTCTCTCTGATGGAGTGATGAAATCTCTCTAGTAATTTGGAATCCAATTAAAACTGTAGGTCCCTTGTAATGTAAGTTGCCAGATGGAAGCCTATATTAGCAAAAAGGGTTATAAAAACGGCTGATTACAAAGAAAAAGTTACTAACAAAACCTAGTATCTTGTTTACCCACACTCTCATATTAAATGTTATTATGGTTACTAAACATGTTTTAGAATAATGTTCAGCTAGAGCTGAGACTCAAACCTGCCATAAATTTTGCGACAAAATTTAAGTTAACCAACTAAGCCAAGTACATTGATTGCAAGCGGATAATTTATATTAATTTTAGAAGTTGCCTAAAACAATTAAAAACTTAAAACGCACAATATTTTCAATTATACAAAAAATATTGTAAGCTAGTATAAGAAAATCTGGAAAAAGAAACTTTTGCTACTATTGGATGACTTTAAAAACCTTGATTTTATAAGACTTGAGAGCTATTTCTAGAAACTAATAATGATTTTAAAATTTTTAGTTGTTTGTAGACGACTTTAAAAAATATGTCAAAATTTTAAGCAGTTTAAAAAGAATAACAACAATCATAGAGAGCAACTGGAAGTAACGATAAAACTCCTAAAAGCGTAGAAAATTTTGCAAAATCTTCTCAAAATTATAGAAAAAAAAAGCTACAACAATTGAAGGAGTTCAAGATGTCTTAAAATTTGACCAAAAACCGTACAAAATGTTGACCAAATCTGAGAAGGAATTTAATGGCATGTGACATTAATGCTATTAGATGATAGTTTCAGCATTTTTCTTTCAATCTATTTTTTGCAAAGGTACAAAGATTAAATTTGTCCAGTCATCAGACAACAGTCATGTCTTCCATATTTCTTTGCATATTGCATACATTTTTTCTACATCTTTTTTGTCCATGCCTTGTGTGAACTCTTCCGGGAAGTTGTTTGGTCCTGGAAATTTTTTAATGGCTTTTTCAACTTTTGCTTTATGTATTGTTGGTTTTTTGGGTGTGTCTGGTTGTTTGTTATTGTCTCTTTTTTTCCAATACTGTCTCCATGTTTTTACTGTTTTGTCTATGTTTGTGATTTTTTTTCCGTTTGTGTTTTACTAGTTTATTCATATCCCTGGTTTTAATGTGTCCTGCAATAAATTGATTTTGTCGCACGCTGTGTGGCATGATGCGTAGTCTTGTTGGAACCACAGCTCATCCACATTCAACTGGAGAACAAAAAAGTCAGTTATCATGGAACGATAACGCTTTCCATTGACTATTACGTGTTGGCCGGCATCATCTTTAAAGAAATATGGGACAATAATTACACTAGACCATAAAACACACCGAACAGTGTGTTTTGTGAATGTAACGCCGTCTCAATAATAGCTTCTGGATTTTCTTCTTACCAAATCCGGCAACTTTGTTTGTTTACGTAGCCACTGAGTCAAAAATAAGCCTCATCGCTGAACAATATTTTTTGGTAAATTGAGGATCAATAACAATCTTGTTTTCGGCTCATTCTCCGAACGTACGACAAATATAATGGTCACGCGGCTTAAGCTCTTGCACAAGCTGTATCATGTTAGCTTGTAAACCAAGATCTATTAGCAAAATTTTTTATGAGGTGATTGGACATAGCTCTAATTGCTGTGCATGATGACAATTTAACTCATTCTGGTCCTCTTCAACGTAACCCTGCAACAACTTCTTTGGTGCGCTTTGTATAACTTCTCTGCGGATGCACATTATCAGTCAGACTCGTAGTGTAAAAACAATCCATAGTTTCCAAATAACTTGCTTGAATGGACAATTAAGTCAATCGTAAATAGTCGTAGTGCACCGTAAGTTTTGCAAACTGAACCATGACTGTTTTGGCGTAAGTCTATTTATGATGAAATAGCAAAACATTTTGAGCATAAATCAGCTGTCACCTTTAAAATTGACTGCAAAAAGAAACAGTGTTGACATTTGTTACTATTGTCAATTTGTGGTTTTTTAGTTTTACTTTAAAGTGAGTTGAGAGTAGTTTGTGTTTGCTGCCGCATTTTGTAAAGGTCTTGGTAATCCGTATAGATGTTTTCATAGGTGTTCTGGTTCTGCTATATCTTTATATTGTTGGAAAGCAAGTTGCTATTAAATTGTTCTCATAATTTTTGACAGTGTTTGGTATTATTGCCAATTTTTAGTCTGGATAAAATTTTACTTTGAAATAAGTTAGGAGTAGTTTGTGATTGCAGCCTCATTCTGTACTAAGAAAGGTCTTGGTATTTCGTATAGATCTTTTCCAATGTGTACGTATTGTTATGTAGTCTATCTGGTTTCTATATTAATCACCAGATGGTTTTTATTTGTGTTGCTTACTTTTTTATTGAAATGCCTATAACCATTGTTAATAAACTGGTGGGTGAGTATACTTAATGATGTTTAGGACAACGGGCTTGGGATATAGTTTAATGGTAATTATTATATTGCTAATGGCGTCATTACTGATCAAACTTTTTGGTACCAATAAGAATAGAACAATTGCTATTCCGTTCTTATTTTTGTTGCCTCAGTATACTATTGTGTTGCCGTTTGGTGTGGTATAAGTGTTTTTTTTCTTTTCTATTATGTATGTCCTGCTAGTCTTTAAGAATTCTCGACAATTGCAGTTGTCAATTTTAGTGCAATTAGTTGTGTTACTATAGTCGTTATTAACTTGTCTCAAAGTTATTATCCACGAAAATCCCATTGGGGGATTTTCCTTCTATAAATATTCTTAGAATGCTGCCATTTTATTTTTGTGAGATTGTGGGATAATTGAAGTGGGCTCCCATTGCCATCTTCAATGGTGGAGTGTGGCAAACGAAGTTTTGGAATCATATTTTGTGACATAATTTTTAAAGTGATAAGAGGTAAAGCTTACAAGGACAGGGTAGCTAGTTTCCTAAAGTAGGTAAGTTTAAATTCACTATAAAATTGTTCTTGTATTTGGTACAACATCTTTCATATGGCCCCACAAATAATAATCAAGTCCAAATATCTTGGTTTCCAAAGATACTGTTCTCCGGTAGTGCGGAAGAGCATCATTGTACTAGTACCACATACCATGTTAAATTTCCAAAGGAATATCATCACAAAACCTCATAGGTCTGGTAGTCGCCAATTTTGAAACATCAACCTATACTCTCGAGTTTGTACCACAAAAACCGTAAATGTAATGGATGTCAACGTACTTTTAAAGTAATCATCAACTCTGTTAATAAGCACAAACAAAGAAATAAACTTTAAGGTGCGTTACTGTTTGAAATTATCTCCATAATAACGTAGGCAGTTTGCATCAAATACCACTTAATATTATATATTGTTTTGGCTGCTTCAGTATATAATCAAAATAAGCCACAACTTCTTTAATAGTCGCTTTAGTTTAAACTTTTTTCACGTCTCCTACATGTAAATGAAGTGGTGAGCTTTATATACGTCTATACGTAAATAGGAACAGCAACAAAAAATAAATAATTTAGTTATATAATTTTATAAAATTTATTGCAGCCCTTAAATTGTGCCTCTCAAGAATAAATGGCAAATTACATAGCCCGGTAAAAACTTTCTTCTTTCAGTCAATTTACATCCTATATTCGCATTTATTAATATTATGAAATTAAAAATAATAAAAACATGATTGTTTGTAAAATTGCAATAAACTAAATATTAAAAAAATATTTTCTTAATCATAAACAAATTTTATCACATTTTGGCCTACAATCTCATAAGACATTTAACTAAAAAAAAAAAAAGCATGAAATGGTTTTAATGTCTTTTTACATTTGTTATTCTAGAAAATAACTGCTTTAGAAAAATCTTATCTGCTATAAAGCACAGCATACAATATCTATTCTCTGAGGCTGTTCAGTCGTGCATTCCTTTTCAGAGGGTGGAAGCACTGGAACGAACAAGCCGCATGCACGCGTCGTTATACACCATCGTTAAATAATTCAAATAATGTATTGAATCGCACTGCACTGGCATAATAGATAATTTATGTAGGCGCATAAAGTATCATTTTAATAACGGAAAAACATTAGTGTGATGATCCGATTTATTCATTGTTACTGACACAGTATTGTTTGAATAAGCATTATTTTCCATGTATATCCGCCACATAAATAATGCAAAACGGTTGCACACATCGCAGTTAAAATATGTTATTACGGCTAATGGTTATTTATTCAACATTTATGGGGACGCAGAACGGATTTTAATTGCTACAAAAATCAATTCAATT
Source organism: Tachinus rufipes (assembly GCA_963932245.1). Lineage (NCBI taxonomy): Eukaryota > Metazoa > Arthropoda > Insecta > Coleoptera > Staphylinidae > Tachinus > Tachinus rufipes. The sequence continues at coordinate 63,653,737 of OZ010749.1, forward strand.
AATTGCGATTGCAATTCAATAAAAAATATTGAAAAATAATGTATAGAAGAAGCAGGTGCTGTACAATACAGCCAATTAAAAATTGATCCAAAAATGAATTCAGTCAGTGTTGATGAATGAGTAAAATTCTAACTTTTTTTTAATAATGTGAAATGTACATGCATATAATTTTTTTTCTTTCGTACAAAGTTACACAATTGACATTATTACAAAGGATGTAATTTTAACAAAGTAAAAGGGTCGGCAACACTCCAACTCTATAATAATTTAAAGCTTTGATGTTAAATATTATTAAACAATAAGTACTTTATTTAGACAGTGTTATAAAATTTTATTTGCTGGAGTTATATTAAATCTCGCAATGATTTAGTGTAACCGCTTTTGATTAGTAGGTAAAATGTAATCGGAGTTAAAGTCGAAGTTTCAATTACCACCATCGGATCATATTTGATTCGAAAGTTGCAATCATCTCTGCGTGATCAAGCACGTCGTTTAATGTTTCTATCTGCTTGCAACATTTCCCATCTGGCATTAGTTGTGGTTGAATGAGTAACTGATATTTACGATTGATTTCTTAATACAAGATTGGAAATAAGTGCTGCAATAAAAATTTCAACAAGTTCATCACTTACTATATTTTGCTTTAATTTTTACAATTGATGAAATTTGAGAGTAGTATTTGTACTTTACATTGAACATAATTAATTTGATGTATTACATTCAATTAAATAACATGCTAACAATAAAATATTGAAATAATGCATATTTAATATTCGGTAAACATGCGGCAAAAATTCAATGGGTTATTCCTTGGCCTATTCTAAGATTATTTTGTTCTATAATGATTTCTGAAAAACCCCTGTTTCAAAGATACAGAGTGAACAAAATTTGCAACAAATACAACATTTTATTATCAAAAAGTACATGTAAAGTTGCTGAATCTACAATTAATGTTTGAAATGATTTCCATCAGCCCGAATACAAGCATTCCATTTTCTTGTCATTGAGTGCCAAACTTTTTCAAACACTCCAGGGTTGTTTCTAGTTGAGTTACACACAGCAATTATCCAATTTTGCAAGTCGTCCAAAATCTCTACTGGAGTAGCGTAAACTATAATGACTTCAGATAACCCTATAAGAAATAATGCAAGTGGTTTAAGTCTGGGGATCGAGCAGGCTATGCGTGTAACCCACCTCAACTAATCCAGCAATCTCCGTATGTTGATGTTAAATAATTACGAGCAACCAAACTGAAATGTAGTAGTGCACCATTGTGTATAAATCACATTGAAATTTTTATTGCCAATGGTACATCATCCAGAAACTGAGATAGAATCCAAAAAGTTGCAATATACCTTGCCTTTAAGTATTTGTGGTAGAAATACTGGTCCAATTAGACAATCGCCTATAATTCCAACCCAAACATTTAAGGAGAGCTTATGTTAAAAACGATCTTCACATACCTGATACGGATTTTCATCTGCTCACACATTATTGCATTTTTTGAAAGACTGTTTTCATCGGTGTAAAAAATATGTGTCAGGAATTGAGGAATTTGAATTAATGTTTGCAAAAGCCATTGACATAGCGCAATACATAAAGGAAAATCAGCAGGTAATACTGCCTGAAAACGTTGAATGCGCTATGGATACAAAAAATAGCTCTTAAGAATTTTCCAAACTGTCCAATAACTTACATTCAAAGTATTGGCAGTTTTTTGCGTAGAACTACTTAGATCTTCATCTATCATGTTCAGCACATTCTGTTCCAGTTGTACCGTTCTTACTGTCATTGATTTTCCTGGTTTTTTATTTTGTTTCAATGTGCCTGTTTTACGAAATTGTCAATGAATGTTTGAAGTTTGAATGTTTTTGAAGATATTACGGCCAGGAAACCGTTCAATGTACAATCGTTTAATTTGTAATGAATTGCCATCAGCAAGTCTATACATGAAATGCATGTCAGTCATCTCGGCGTTTGTATAGTGATAGTAGAAGAATTCACTAACTATTAAAGACACGTCAAACAGCCAAATGTTACTCAATCTAAACAACTGCAACCAATACATATGATGATCAATGACAAGACGTATTCAAATGAAATCCACTTGTACATTAGTAGATAAAACCGCAGTTCCAAGTTAACGTTAACCAATTTTTGTATTTGATAAACTTATTAATTTTTTGTACTTAATATACTTACTGACGAATGCTATATTTTTATTTACATTAATGATTTCAACAAATATAGAATATAGTTGTCGCAAATTTTGTTCATCCTGTATCTTTAAAACAAAGAGGTTTTTCAGAAATCGTTATAAAATAAAATATTATTAGAATAGGTCAAGGAATAACTTGAATTTTTTGCCGATGTTTACCTATCACCCTATATATTGTAACAAAAAACAAATTGATATATAGTTAGTTAAAATTACCTGAACACTTAAACAATTCGCTAACCGTAAAAAAATCAAAAGAAGTTTTTTTAGTGTTAAATAATCTATCGTATTCAGGGTGTTTATTTTATTATAAAAAATATTCTTTAATTAACAAAAAAAATTATTTTAAGTAACAACTAAATATTGGGTTTATTTCTAAAATGGATAAACATTATGACCGCTTGAATTCTATTTCAAGTTTGATCTATTTTGATCAGGTCCGTTCTGGATTGTTCCTCTTGTTTGCTTTATTTCATATCATTATGTTTGGTTTGACTGCTGGAAAGCCAAGAAGGAACATTTACGTTGTGGTTTTTGCTTACATTTAACTTTGCAATACTTGAAAGCACAATGATATTAACATAAAAAAACAAAAACTACATCACCTCGCAGAGGATACTGCAATATTTGCTGAGAAGAACTGAATAAAATATTTAAAAAACTTATAACAAAATTGGCTGAAGTAGGCCTGAAAAGCCATAACACAACTCAAGGACGGAAACAGGCCCAGATAACATCTACAGTAAGCTCCTCAAATTATTTAATGTGGAGGGTATAAAACAGTTAACAAAGATATTTAATAACATATACTCTACAGGAAAAATATCAAAACCATGGTTAAAATTACTACCTAAAAAACCGGGTGCCAAATACTGCAACGACTACTGCACGATCAACTTAATGAGTCACTTTTTAAAACTATTTTTGAAAATAATTCAACAAAGAATACTCAGAATATGCAAAGAACACATCAGTCCCACCCAGTTTGGATTCAGAAACGCACAAGGGAGGCTCTTTTCAGCGTCCAAGTCTTTATTCAGAGATGTAGAGACTTTGACTGCAATGTACACGCATGCTTTATCAATTACCAAAAGGATTTTAACAACGTACAACACAACAAACTTATAGAAATACTAAGAAACATAGAACTCGAGAACAACGATATATGAGTCATTGGTAACTTGTATTGGAATCAGACAGCGTCAATACGTATCCAGGGAAAAAACTCGGAAGACATCAAAATCAAAACAGGAGTCTGACAATTTTATTTAACATATACTCCGAGCGAATCTTCCAGAAAGCACTAGAAGACACAAATATTGGTATCAAAATAAACTGCCAGCATATAAACAATATCAGGTATGCTGATGATACAGGTGTATTCGCAGACATTCTCTAGAACCTCCAGGAGCTGATGACTAAAATAGCAGAAACCAATCAAAGATATGGATTTCCACTTAACATCAAAAAAACAAAATACATGATAATATCAAAAAACGCAAACCATACTGGTCAACTGATAGTGAATAACAAAGTGATCGAAAAAGTCCAAACATATACATACCTCGGAACAACAATCAACAGCAGTTGGGATCACTCACTAGAAATTAGATGCCGGATAGAGAAGTCTAGAGCCGCATTTCTCAAATTGTCAAAGTTGTTCAGAACTCACGATCTACCCTTGTCAACAAAAATCAGATTATTAAAGTGCTATGTTTTTCCGATACTTTTATACGAGGTAGAATCATGGACTTTAACCGAGACCAGTTGTAAGAAACATGCTTCTAGTTTCTTACAACATTGAAATGTGGCTATACCAACGCATCTTGAAGATCTCTTGAACAGAACATGTAACCAACAAAAAAGTCCTTGAAAGAATTAGCAGAGAAAAGGAACTTATATTAACAGCAAAAGCAAAAAAAACTGGAATACCTGGAGACATAATGAGGAATAATCAACGATACGGACTGCTGCAACTGATTCTTGTAGAGTGGAAGGAAGAAGAAGACCAGGAAGAAGAAGAACGTCTTAGAACCTACGCACATGGTTCATTACATCAACAGTAGGCCTCTTCAGAGCGGCAACCAACAAAGCTATAATAGCTATAATGGTCGCTTACGTCCAAAACGGACAGGCACCATAAGAAGAAGAGAAGGCCTAAAAATATACACTAAAAGACCAAAATCATGACAAACAAATAGAATAACTACAAATTGCACTAGCAAACACGCTCTTAAAACAAATGTTAGGTCAAAGTATTAGACCAAATAAAAACTATCAAGATACCAAAATACAAAAAGGATAAAATTATTTGGAAGCCTAAACTTTGCACTAAGCAGGCAAAACATACGGCAACACTTAAAAACTAACATGTTTGACCAGTATTACCGGTACTTACATAATTCTTTACTAAAGGAAGTTTACGTAGGTTATCAGTAACACAAAGAGAAAAAAAGTAGAACAAAGAATGCTACACACATTACCGTCAGAGATAGAACCAAGGTAGTTGATTTAGCAAAAACCAGTTCTTGAACTGAAGTAGATTTTTGTAGGACCGTCGCTGGAATAACATCATCCAGCAATGCAGACCTTGGCTTGACAAAAAACCACAGGGATGACCGTAAACTATGCAGGGTAATGATTTAAAAAGAGTAGGTGAATTTGCTTAAATAAGAGTAGGACAAAACATGAACAGATATAAAGAAAACCTACATTTGCCAATGGATCAAAAAAAGCTAACGTATAGATACATAGAAATAAAAGCTTCCGTTGTAGGTTTAAAAACGGTGTCACTTACCAAAATTACATTTACCTAAATTCTAGTCTTCTATGTCAACTTATAAAACAAATTTCTTTTGGCGCAGTAGATATATGTAGTTATCTAAGTGAGTTATTTCAAATAACATTTGACGTAAATCTTGTTTGTTACTTTTATGCTTTTTTGAGTTGTAGATGCACAGAAAAACTGTATTAAATCTAAGCAAGCAACCACCTAAATAGTCTTTTAAGTGATTTTTTTGATACAATTTTTCTCTGCACAAACGTCAGTCTGTATAAGGCAAAGCTATCATCACCTGACACATTAACCCCAAAAAATTCAATCAGAATCCAAACTAATATACCTAAACTTCCTTTTTTACAAGATTATTTATTGTTGATACATAGGCAATTCCATTTCAAACGGACCAGAGTAGAGTGGGGGTGCGTCTAGAAACTTTGCTTTTATCTTTGTTTTATTTTTATAACTTATAAGTAATCTTTTAATTGGTTTATAAAGGTATAAAACACACACTCGTTTTTTTGGGGTGCGTCTAGAAACTTTGCTTTTATCTTTGTTTTATTTTTATAACTTATAAGTAATCTTTTAATTGGTTTATAAAGGTATAAAACACACACTTGTTTTTTTTAATTTTTCCTTTAAACTATCGCATTTTTTGTTTAAACCTTAACCACAAAAAAAATTACTAGTAAAATTGATTAAAAATTTTCTGTAAAATTCAATTTTGGCGCTATGTTAAGTCTATGCTCTGTCTATAAGCCGCAAAAAAACATAAAACCAATTTATGTTAAAAGTGGGCTGTGCAAAAAAGAGCATTTTTTTAGATTTTTTAACCGTTGACGTATTTTAATGTAAGTTAGTTAGAGAATATAAATTTGTTCTGTGTTTTTGGGTTTTAATGGTTAAAAAAACTGCAAAAATATAGTAAAATTGCTTATTTTTTAACATAAACTCTTAGAAATACTTAATTAGCAACGCTTAAAAGAACTATAGACCATAAAAATTTAAATTCTGTGGACAATTCAATAATAGAAATAGTTGCGTGTTCTGCTTATCGGCATTTGCCGGCTCTCAACAAAATTTGACAAAAAAAAATTTAACGCCCAATCTAGAGTGTTTATAATGATTTTCGTAAATATGAAAAAATAATTATTTTTAACTTATTTTTGTCTAAATTTTTTTTTATTGGATGGACTTTTCTACGGCCGATAAACACAATACTAACTATTTTCTAGGTAAAATTGTCTGCAAAATTAATTTTTTTAATAATGTTTGGTCTATAGTTCTTCTGAGCGCTGCTAAATGCGTATTTGAAAGAGTTAATGTTGAAGAATATTTTTAAAGCAAAAATGCAATTTTTCAAGTTAAAAACGACAAAAAAACTTAAAAAAATCGTAGAATATTTTTTAAAGGTTTTGAACTTTCATAAACCAATCAAAGGACTACTAAACTACTAATAAAATATTAAGAAAAAAATACTAAAACATGTTTCTTGACGCACCCCCCTCCTCCAGCTCTGGTCCGTTTAAAATGGAATTGCCCAAAAATTATTCTTGTTTTGTCCTCTTATTGCACTCTCATAAAGGGTAGTGGCTTCTATGTATTAATTTATTTAAAAATAATAACCAAAACCTTAAAAAAATGCTTTGAGTTTTTTTATATCTGACTTAGCGCTTTAAAAGTTTTGATGTTATTTTTTGTAAAAAAGTCATATTTTGACATCTGTTTAATCCAATTATGCACGGGAAAAAATAGCGTAGCACAGTAGTCTAGGTATCCGACTGCTGCACCAAAAATTATAGGTTCTAACTAAAATTATTTTAAAAATATATATGTTCCCCCACTCTCCAGCTCCTCTTGTCAACGCGGAGTTTTAAGACTAAAATCTTTCTCTAATCAAGAGTAGATTAAAAATCTTTCTAGTAGTTCAAAATCCACTCAAAACTGTAGGTCCACCTGTAATGTAAGTTGCCAGAATTACAAGCAGAAAAAATGCTAATACAACCGTGGCCTGTATACGGCAAAAATGATGCATGGTAAGTTCATTGTTTTATATCGAGTATTGCGTGCTCGTGATGACAAAGTCCGTCATTGGACTGTAGTCTATTTTAAGTTATATAAAATTAGTGGTTCTTTTCCTTAAATGGGAGTATACTATTGGAGTTTACCTACTTTTTCATCTAGATTACTATCTAGATTTATACCTTTTTGGTTAAACATTGGTATTGTCAATAAATAAAGGGATGTAATTTCTCATTGATTTTTTAATATCAATTCTTTGTTTCAATTCCGTCATTATTACGGGTTGCTTTAAATTTTATCGCACCTATTTTGTTAGAATTATGTATCGGAATAATATTATTAACATGGAAATATAGTAAAGCCCAATACAAGTATCGGAATCATAACCGAGTATGAGAATAAGACAACATCTAAATCAAACTCGAGTATTGGAATCATAATTGCGTTTAAGAACAATTTGTTAATAGAAACCATAGTCAAGTATGGAAAAAAATGTCTAAAGAAATAACAACAAAAAAAAATGCATGTATAGTCATAATATTATTAGTATCGGAATAACATCTTAACCGACTCAATCTATAAAAACAATTTATCTATCGGAACAATAGCCGCGTATAGAAACTAAATCAAAACCAGCCGTTAAAAATCGAAAGCATGTATCGGCACCCTTGCTACTGACTCAATCTAACATTACCAGCGGTTGCTTTCAAGAATTAACTACATCTCAGCCTAAGCAATATTGCATATAGCATTGATAATCGGTATGGTAAACAATTTTAAAACAGTAATCAAAAGATTGTAGAGAGAATTGCTTGCAGAAACTTGGCAGAAACCAAAGCAACAAAGTATCCGTGCACCCGGAGTATGTAACATAGTAAAAACTAACAAGAAAGGAGAATACCTTGCCGGATTGTGTACCTAGTGCGTGTGAAAACCAAGGTCCAAAAAAGCTGCATTAGTCATTGGCAAACGGACTCCGTCTACGAGCAGACACCACCAAAGCGATAGAACCGCCATTTATGTAGAGTCAATTAAATATAAAAACCAAGAAATACCCAATCACCAAAACAAATTAAAATAACTGCATAAACTCATTTAAAATCCAAAATTAAACTAATAGGATCCATTCTTGTTTGTGAATTGAAAAGCCTCCATCTAGCCAATTTTATTCAAGTTACTGAAACGCAACCAATTAACCACAAATAAAAAATGTCTAACGTGACCCAAAAATTAAGCAACAACCTGAAAAAGATAAAATTAAAACAAGAAAAAGAAGAAGAAGATCCTTATAAATTTTTTTGGCAAACTTTTTTCCAAAAGATATTAATACGGATGGCTGTATATGTTAACACAGTAAAGACAACAAAAAAGTTTCTTAAAATTTGTTATAAAAATTAAAAAAAAAAAAAAAACAAACCTATTCTGCCTTGGCATTACTGTCCGCTATTTTCCAAAAAAACTTAAGCCATAACTAGCCACCACTATACCCAAGAAAAAAACACCTAACGGGATACCAGACAATACCCAAAGTTTTGCAGATTTAATAAATGTTGATGCGCTAATCCTTAACTAAGAGCTACTAAGATACCATTTAGAAGTCTTATACATTTGCCAGGGCATTCTGACCAATATCTGAGCACAAACATTATTAAAGTAAAAACAAAATCCGGCCATCAAGAAGCCTCTTGAGTTCACAAAAAGAAGATGATTAAAGTAAATTGACCTACTTTATAAAACAAGAGTTTAGAAATAAATTTAATCTAATATCACATGTGATGGGGCTTTATAGAAGAATACTCAACATACTATAGACCGAGAGAATCTTATGCCTACAAGTAAAACAAGAAAACTATAATACCTTTGCAAAAGAGGAATAGGCTGAAATACGCTATCGCATCAAAGAAACTTCCAACAATAGACAAACAAAACACATTTAAAGAAATTGTGTTACCAACGCTTAGGAAAAAAATAAGCTTGGCACTTAAAAAAGAAACATATCATCGCCTATCGGGCAATTTTATTGACCAGTGACAACAACCCATTGTTTAAACAAAACAATCGTTTTTTGTGATTAAACCAATTGGTACAACAAAGTTTATAAACTGGACTAACAAATCAGCCAAATATATTAAGCTGGTACTAATAATAGCATTAAGTAAATCTAAACAAAAAATTAAAAAATTTAAATTTAACAAATCACAGTTACTCTGAGCTTGAGGATACTATTCTGCGGTGTACACGTTCTTTAACCAAGAATTAGTCTTCTGTCAACTACAACCTAGGAGTCTATTCTCAATAACGTTCTCAAATCAGAAAAATAATTTTAAAATTGAAAACTTGGCCCGGACAAAATTTCAAACAAAACACTCAAATCTTTTTCCTATAAAGCATTAATTCTTTGCATCAAGCAATTTCCAAAAGCTTAAAAAGATTCTCACGCATTCCAAACATTCCAAACATTCCAAAACCAGAACTTTCTTCAAAATTACTAGGTAATTAGTCTCCTATGCACCTTAAGTAAGGTTAAAGAAAGGTTGATCTTAGATATAATCCAAAACCAAACAAAATCTAACAATTTTCTTCTTGCCCACCAACATATGTTTAGACAAGATTACTTCCCAATTTAACCTAACAACATTGTCAAAGGATTTAGATTGAGAAAATCTGAGTAATCTTTTTTGACGTTAAAAAAATCTTTAACAAAGTCTAGCACAAAGATTTATTCTAAAAAAATGCACAGACTAAAATTTCCTCTGCATATAAAGCTGATAGTTTCATATCTAAACCGCAGAACTGACAGTTAAACTCCTAAACCATGTTTCTATCTTTAGGCAGATTATGGCAGTAGTTTTTCAAAGTTTCATTTTTTTGCTGAAGTTATTATCTTTTTTGTTGCCATCATGCCTTTATTCTAAAAGCACATGATTAAAATAGCTTAGTATGCTGATAATACAGCACTAATTTACAGATATAGGCCACTAAAAAAGGTCACCATAATGCTACCACAAATCTTCAAAACAAGTTAAATGACTGGCAAGTCAAAGTGAAACTAGAAAAAGACAAAGCTATTTTTTTAAATTTTTTTGCGGAATGGCGGCGTGTTTTCCGGAACAAAATTTGATTGTACACAACCATCATTAGACTGCAATTGACTTTTGCGTTTTTAGTCTAGAAAATGGATGCAATCACGCACCTAAATTGTCTCAAGTCTTTTCAAAGTCTTACTTTACAGTGGCTCGTAAAATCCTATGGTATGTTTGAAACAAAACAATATTTAACTATCTTGGTTTCCTCCGGCTGCGTTAGCATATCAAAGCTTTATCTAAAATGTACTTCAATAACCAGACAAATATAAATACTCCCATAGAAAACTAATATCAAAATTTCCTAAAAAAGACGTTTTAACTAACCTAAAATACACTCTCCAACGGAAGGTATATTTAATTACAGTTTTGAACTTACAGGTATTATCCGGGGGAAATTTAGTGTGTAAGTAAGCATTCTTCTTCAGAGTGCAAATCAAACAGTTTTTAAAAGATTTTTTCACCCAAACCATAAATAACAAAAGTTGATGCAGTTGTGGTAGACTACTAGCCAATCCATCAACAACAGCAAACAGACATCAACTAAACCAGAGTGGAGACTAGCTAATATCCGAATCCAGAAAAATCTATCTCCAACGCTTATATTAGTCACACCGTAACTTTACTCAACTCTCACGCTAAAAGAAAAGAATACTACTATCACGTGAACCACACGGGTTTAGCGACACTGCAGACACCGCCTTTGAAGTTGTAATTCAGGCGGCCATTTTACATCTTAACGCAATTAAGCATTAAGCAACTCTAGGTTGCATTTGGAAATAAGGAGTTAGCACAACAATTACAACCTGGAAAACATCTCCAAACAACAAAACATCAAAAATTAAAGCTGAGACCTGTTGGCTGGATTTGATGTATCAATGGCACTGTTTCTGGGTGTTTACAACTTAGCGGGTCGTTTTCAGGTCTCAAGAGCAGTAACAAAGTAAATTGTAATCTCAGATCTTATTAGTTATAGTAATGTTGAATTCTTTATATTTTTAAAAACAAATTAAACATTCTTATTAACTGTGCAATAATTGCATTAAGTTACAGGAAATAATTTAAAGAAAATATGTTTTACAATAATATAATGCAAATGTGAATCAGCACGAGCCATGGCGCCCTGAAGCGGCTCTTACTTCGCTTACCGCCTAGCGCCGTCCCTGCTCAGAGGTATCGTAGTTATACTAACAACAAACCACAAGCCAATTGAATGAGTTTAAGTTGGTTTTAGTTTAAGTGACAACAAAATTACTTTGGTGTAGTAAATTTTGGTCAATAAGCTAAAAAAGTGCGACAAGTTTTGGTCACTTAAAGATTTTTTTCCTTGAAAACGCCTAAGTTTATATTTCTTTCTATAATTAACAAAAAATGTCAAACTCCGCTTTATACGTACCACTGCTCCACTAAAAAACAAGACTTGTAACAGATACTAGGTGTGGGAATTAACCAAAAAATTCTGTGTTATATCTATGTACGACGTCAAGTATTTTGTCTTTTATCTTAGCTACGATGTTATTTTTAAGAAGTGTGAGAGCCAGCGCCGTAGCTAAGGCCCCACAGGTAAAAATAACCTAATTAATTAGATATATTGATCAGTGATTTCTATTGTTATTTAATAAAAGTTAATAAAAAAATAATGTTTAATTTAGTATAAAGGTATTTCAGCCGGACTTGTTGTTTATTTAGCTGCGCTAAAAGCAGCCCAATAAAGCTTCTGTTTTTACACGTAAGTTGCGTTGGTTTGTTTGCATGCTTCAACCAATAAAGAACTTGGTTGTTCCAGGCACATGCGCTCAATTCTTTAATGAGCTGTCACCATACATATGAAGCGGTATTTAACCGGCAATAGTGACAGTGCAAGTGATGTTATAGCCTAGAATAATTTTTAAAGTTTTGCATTTGTGTTGTTTTTCATACTGTCGCTCTCTCGTATTCTCGGGTTTTGTGTATTTTTTCTAAAATTAAACGTTAATTGTGCCAACTGATGATCAATCCAATCATCAAAGTATCTACATTTTGAACAATGGACACGATCTTGGTGAAAACCTCTAATAGATATTCTAGCCTCTTTATCAAAAGGATTAAGACATCATTGAGCATTTGGTTCTTGATTCCCTGTCGATGAAGGAAGATATTCACTCAATTTATCAATTTCAAATGCAACAACTATAACTTATAAAATACAAATGTAGATTATAAAAGTCTGATTTTATTTTATTAACTTAATATTTGGATTAAGGATTAAAGACTAAGAATTCAACACATCAATCTAATCATTAAACTAAAAAAAGTTTTTTTATGTATACGTATTTGTTTAATTATAAGGTTCGTCTCAGACGTATGCGGTTCGTACCAAATAGAAATAAAAAAATAACCGAAAACAAAACGAACCAAACCGAATGGAACCCCATACGTGTGAAACGAGTCTAAGGCGTTAAAAATTTATTTTGAAGTATAATACAAACACGATAGGGGCCTAAGAAAATTCTTGCGGGGGGGGCCAAAATTTGAAGCTACGCCACTGGTGAGAGCTTCAGTTATCATTTTAGGGTATTTAACTCGTTTTTTTGTAAAAAAAAATGGTTTGCATTGCAAGAAAATTTAGCAGCATTTTCCTGCAACCATCAACAAATATTATTTATTATAATTTATAGTTGTGATCTCAACTAGGTGATAATTCATCTTTATATATAAATTTGTGAATTAAATAGAGTAAATTGTTTTTTGATTTCATAAATATTATTTATAATTATTTTATATAACAAAGAGATAATCTTGACCATTGGTGTTAATTTCATTTATTTATTCGTACATTGTTGCTTTTCCATCCTAGACCACTTGATAAGCAACATTAAATAAAAATTAATTAACATTGCTAAAACCGGTATATTTAATAAATCTAACTACCTGGAGGACAAATGTGCTAAATCTGTCATCCAGTGGCTAAATAGATATATTCGTTTCCTTTACTACTAGAAATAGTGTGCTTTAACACGATTCTTTCCGTGAATTCAGTTAATGTCTATTTCACACTTTCTGAGATCTGCCGAGTTAGCAGGACTATACTAGAAACTTATTTTACGCTGTATCAACTAAATTAGTTTTGATTTTCTAAAATGCACAGAATATATAAAACAAATGTATTCATATAATAGAATAATATTTTAATATTTATATATTCTAATGCATAGCTCACAGAGATTACAAGTTAATATTTAGTGCCGCCGAACTTGTAGCCAGAGTGCTTCTAAATTTATCTGAATTTAATGAATACATCATCCATATTTTAATGAAAATAAAAAATAATTTACAATAGTTTTATTTTATAACGTTGTGGTAGACGGTGTGGTAAATGGCGTATAAATAAATCAAGTGTAACCTTTTATTTAAAAAAATAGGGTAGCGTGAATAATTTCAAATGGATTTTCCTAATCTAAATAAGAAACGGATTTATTTTCCACCCTGTCAGTCGCTATTGTATACGATTCTTTTTTTATTGGTAGTATTTACCTTTATTGGTTTGTCGTTTTTATACGTCTGTGGTATTCAATATTGGAGTATATGAGACAAATTTACTGCAAAGGAAGGAAATATTCAATTAATTACTAAATAAATAGCAAATTTTTATATGTTTAAAAAAAATTTCACTCTCGGTTTCTCTTTTTATGAGTTTTCATTTGTGATTATATAATAAGTCAATATTCAAATATAAAAAATATATAAAAGTGGTTACATTTAAGATGATAAGATATATACAGTCGGTAGCACTTACGGCAACAAAACACCCCGTTTTAGGCCTTTTTCAGACGCAGATACCGTATGTAAGATTGCGAATGGAAAAGGACGTTGTATCGGATAAAGCTCTTGGTTTATTTGGGAATCCAATGTTGCTGATTATTGAATACTCATATATAGTATTAATTCGGGCAAAACTAGTTTGACTAGTAAGCACATAATAACAAATGGATAAAATAAGATTTAGAATCGATATGCAGAAATTCTGTATCACAAAGCAGGATGCAATGCTAAAATTCGATTCTAATTGAATGTATGTATAGATACAGAATATAAGAGTATCTGAGTGCAAAAAAATTATAATGTTTGTTTGCAATGTATATGTAAAGCCCAAATTAAGCCTTAATCTAGCATTTTATTGCAGAATTGCAACAAAGCTTTAACGCAACTTTAACCTTTAAACGTCAAAACTTGACAATTGTTAAAAAATGTAAATAGTACATTTTAATAAGTTTATTTCTACGCCGTGCATATAATTTTTTCTTGGTCATCTGTTGGCGTTCTTAAGCTAAGCTTTTGAAAAATGATTAAAGATTTTTATAATATAAATATAATTTATGCATTACTTGTGTGTTATAATAAAAAAAAATTGTTCAAACTAACAACAATGTCGTTCCAAACAATAAAGTAACATTAACTACACCAATGTTAGTTAGACGACTGAGTTTTTAAAGAATATCCAAATACTAGACCAACAAACCAGTTATTTTTAATACTCAGTTTTAAAAAACAACAAAGGATTACTCCCGTGTGGGGTTGCTTATCCTCTACCAGACGCTTCAGCAGGTAGATGCTTAAATGAAAAACTTTGATAAAAAAGGCAACGGAAAACCAATTCATTATAAATGCCCTCAGTTCCGGACCGACCTTAAATTAGTATTTCTTAACTTTGGGATGCAACCAAATTTGGGTGTTTAAAAACCAAAAGTATTTTTCTGAATTCATCTGGGCAAATCTCGACAGGCGCGTCTTTGTCGCGGTAAAAGCCCGTTCTATGAGAACCGGTATAATGTTGTCTTCTGCCAAGAGATACGGCAAAAGTATAAAAACACAATAAAACTAAACTACTAAACTACTTTATTAATCGGCGTCCTTTCAAAGACAAGGGTGCGAGTCTGTAATGAGTGTTCCAAACAAGAAACCACTAAATAAGCCTATCAAAATAGAAACATAGAAAACTGCAAAACATAACAACAAACATGAATAGGTTAGGCATCTTCGGCGCTAGCGACATCCAATAGCCCGGATCAAAACAGTTCTCACTCGGAAGTGAAACCCTATTGTCGTCGTCAGCCGTTTATACGTCACTGCTGTAGTTGTAACCTCTTCTCTGCCCGTAATGCTAGCAACTTACACTACACGGAACCTTCAGTTTTAAGTGAATTCCAAACCACTAAAGAAATTTCATCAGAGGAGGTTTTAGGCGTAATAATCCACGCTGGCAAAGCGGGTTGGGAAGATGAAGAGCGTATAAACATTTAAAACGTATATTCTCAAGAAATTCTGCAGCTTATGGCCAAAATTTAAAGGCATAAATAAAACAAAATACCGGAAACATTGTACAATAAAAACAAAATTCAATTTACATAAACAGATCAAAAAAATGACAGGCGTGAAAAGAAGCAGACAATCAGATTTAATTATAGACACAAACGGCAACATAATCGTTAACATAAAGCAGAAGCTATGCAGATTAAAGCAATGTTTTGAGCAACTTTTCAAAGGATCTAACGGAGGTCAAAAACAAAACGTAGCGCATAAAGTTTTAACGGCAATCAAAAAAATAAAAGGTTGGGTCGGATAAATTAAATTTTTAAACTAATCAATAAAGATAAAACAAAAAATTTGTAGATCTATACAACACAATTGATAAAACAGATGTTATTCCAGAAGATATCTACATTCATAACCTTACCACAAAACTAAAAGCAACCAAATGCAGTAACCACCAGACTATAAGCATAATGAGCCTAATGTGTGGCTCTTTTTAAAGATTATACACCACAGAATTTACGCAAAGTTAGAAGAAGTTGGTGCAATAATAATGATGAGATTTACAAAAACTGGAAGATAAAGGCAAAGGTTAAGGGGGGCAATACTAGTACAACTAAAAAAATTAGCGTAAAGGTAAATTCTACTTTAATAAAATTTACGCACCACTAATCAAATTAAACTTGTGCAGCAATTGGAGTACTTAAAGTTTTTACTGAAAGCGGGAAAAAAAAAGAAAATATTTAACATAAAACTTGTGTTGGTTTGTTGTAACGTTCAATTTAAGTTAAATCCAGCAGTTCTTTTCTCAGGCAAAAAGTTTATTAATATTTATATTTAAACTAAATAGTAGTAATATAAATTGTTAAGGGGGGAGAATTATTGCGCTATTATAAGGGTTCACAGCATCCAACTCAGCAAGAAAACGCCTGAATATAATTAAATCAAATTTTCACACATTGTAGAAGAAAGTCCAATCTGTGTCCTCAAACTTGTAGTAAATTTGATGCAATAAGTCGTTTCTTTGCAATTAATTTTTAAAAAGTGACGTTTTTAATTTGTTTTTTGTTATTTTTTTACTCTTTAAATATAACTTCAAACCTTTATCTAAAAACATGAAGACATAGAATATTGTATGTAGTTCAACATATAAAAAAAGTAATGACTAAAATCATATCGTTTGGATTTTGAGTTGGTTGGCGTTTTGTCCTATAAAAACTAATTTTAATTTAAAAACGGCGCTGTACGCGTTAATATTTTACTAGAGAGAAAAGTTTACTGATATTCTCGTAGATGTGATAGGATTTAATATTTTTCCATAACAATACTACTAGTGGCACCACAACAGGACGGGGCGACTAACTCGGCAATTCTCTAGCGTTAATATAAATTGGTATTTATTCTGTGTTATTAGCTGCATTTATAGTTATATTTATTAAAACAGATTTCATTAATGTGTTAATAATTGGAGTGAACTGAAGGTAATATGCTTTAAATGCTTTTTGTTTACAACTTTTTTATATTTAACTGAGGAACAAATTTTAACTTTTTTTTCTGACTTAAGATTAACTAATTTTGGGGCGCTGATTTCTATCGCATTTTTTTCATTTATTCACGTTTCAGTCAGCGTCTATTTTAATTTTAAGACAAATAATCACATCACCCAAACCTAGAATCAGCATTGCAAGCAAATCCTCATTCTAAAGAATTACCTGTGACAGTATTTACTGAATTTTCATTACTTGAAGACGCAGGAGGTTTTTGCAGATAAAATTGACAAACGTGGTGCTAATATAGATTTTGAGTGCGGTTCTTCTACACAATCTACATAGAATTAACCAAGCAAAATTAAATGATATAGTAAGAGATTTAAATCTTTCAAAAAAGCATTAGATTTGCTAGTTTCCAGAATTAATGAAAAAAATTTAAAAGTTACATTTTATCGTACCAGAGAAACAGAATTTTAAAGTCTTTTAAAATGAACAGTGATTTAGTTTGTTGGCATAATGTGCCAGGTTTATTAAATTTTATGGATGTGACACTATATGACCCAAGTAAGTGACGATAGTTTTTGGACAGTTTGAAGAGGAGCTTGAAGTGCAATTTGTTCCATATTGGAAATAAATACGGTTCAATTCTAATTGGACATTCAGTACTTCTCAGAGAAGACTACAATACAATTTAAAAAGTAATGGAGCTAATTAAGTATAAAGATCATAAGTGGATCATCTGCGTAAACTTTAAAATGGTTATACTTACTTTGTCAACATGGGGGATTCACAAAGTATCTATGTTCAAAGATCATATTTCCTCCTCTTAGCAGTTTGTTGGAGCTTTAAAATTAATGGTCAATGTTTTAAATACATATGCAATAAATTTCTTTTGAAATACTAAAAGCTGGCATTTTTGATGGGCCACAAAATTGAAAACTAGTCAAATTTAAATTTCCATGAATGAACATCAAAACAAATTAATTTGAACTTGAAATAGTTCAAATTGTACTAAAAACAGATTGGAATATCTAAAGTGCAGCGCAGCAAAAATAACTTTTGGCTTTAAGTGAAAGATTAACAAACATCAGCCAAGAATGTGTCCTAGACAAAAACTAAAACTATAATTGTCAAACTAAAGATCAAATTGGCAACTAGGTTATAGATCATTTTATCCACCTTAGCGCAATAATCAACAATAATGATTCTTGCAAAGCATAAATACAACGCCAAATCTAGCTAGGAAAGACAGATATGTCTTAGCTAACACCAATATGAAAAAATCTTAACGTAACAAAAATGTGGACATTGCATGCTACTGATAGTTGAAGCGCAGTTGTTATTAAAATGTGGTGTTGGAAAACATTGCTGAGAGTACTATGGACTGCCATGCGAACTAACGTTTCCTCCTTCTCAATCTTTGTACCCTTTATGAGGGTTTGGTAGCACTATTATGGAATCATATCAACAACGACTTTCCATGCCTTTTTGTCCTGGGCCATTTCTGTGGCCTTGTGCATTGTATGACCAAATTTCTCGTAGTCTTTGTCCGTCAACTTTTATCTGGACCAATAATTTTTCCAAAGTTTTCTATTTTTTAGATACGTGGCCGAAATAACGCAGAATGTTCCGGTTCACTCTCTTAGAGAGCCAGTCTTTGATTTTCAATCTTCTTATATAAATGCATTGCTACGGTGCTCCGTCCTCAATATTCGAAACATTTGCCGATATACCCACATCTCAAATGCCTCTATTTTTCTGCGCTCTATTTGTTTATTAGTCCAAGTTTCGGATGCATATGTTGCGATTGAAAAAATTAATGTAAAGACTAGCCTTAGCTTTGTTGTTCTGCTAATTGCCGAATCCTTCCATATCCGCGTTAGTTTGGTTATGGCTGTTTATGCTATTGCTAGTCGGCGTCTTATCTTGTCCTCGCTGCCATCATTATTGGTAATTAGTGACCCAAGATATATAAAACCGACCACCTGCTGAATATGTTGGGAGTTGTTTGTTTTCCGGTCTACCATAATGACTTTCGTTTTGCTTAAATTCAATTCTAGGCCATAGTCTTTGCTGATGTTGCGCAGCCTTGCCATAATAATTTCTAGTTCAAGCTGGTCCTATGCTATATTAAGCGTATCATCCGCATATCTAAGGTTACTTATGCGTTTTCTTCTTACAGCCACATCTTCATGCCACTCGTCTAGCACCTTTTGTATAACGTACTCGTTGTATATATTAAAATGAATTGGCGATAGAATACAGCCTTGTCTCACCCCTAATCTGACATCAAAATTGCCTGGGTACATTTGGTTTACTCTGCTATGCTGTGTTTCAATAGATTTCGTATAAACTGTATCAGATAGGAAGGTGTTCCCATTTGCTCTAGAATCTGCCAGAAGGCTTCTCATTTGATGGAATCAAACGCCATCAAGTAGTCAACAAAACACATAAATACATAAATATAGTGACATTAAATTCGCGCGCTTTCTCTATGATCTGACTTATATTCAGTATTTGTTCCTTTGTATCCTTCCCTGGAACAAATCCACTCATTTGATATTTCTGGCAGAAGAAAAGGCTTTAATCTCTTGTTGATTATGGTGAGCATGATTTTACTGGCTTGTGATTTAGTGCAACCGTTCTATAGTTACTACATTCCACGGGAGAGCCTTTTTTAAAAAGTTTTGCGTTGCATAATGAATGAATTGCCTCAACTCCTACCTCTAGGTACTAACGTATAGGTGCCAAAAAAGATCAAAAAACCACTTTCCAGTACATTTTATAGCCCCCACCCGATGGACTAATACAATTCAAAGTCTGCTTCCCTTAAATATTGAAACAGCAATCCAAGATACAGCAAATAGCGTAACATTGTCAAACGGGTAATAGATGGCCTTGAAGAGAATGAATAGAATTAGAAGAAATATTACAAAAATATGTCACCATACTTTTATCAAGACGTTAGATTAGAAAAATAAAAGTATAGTAAATTATCTACCTTTCTTCCAAACTGAATCGAAATTGTTTTGTCAACCTATTAGTTTGGTACTACAATATTTAGTTTGGACATTGATTGTTGTATTAGCTTTTGATAGTAATAGTACCATACCAATTAAGATATAGTGTGCTTAACAACCAAAATAGTAGTGTTGGTAATGTAACTTCCTTCCAACTAATGTCAGGTAATAATTGAAACAATATCTATAAACTTCAAATTAAGAGTTGCGTTGTTTGTGCTCCATATTTAGATGTTCAATCTGGTTTTTTGTTTGTTTTGTTCTTAAATGTAATAAGAAGCTTAGTTTTTTACCATCAAACATCTTTACAAAGTCTGGTTTTGGTTTTCAAACAAGCTATTTGGCTGTTGTAGTATGAGGAAATTGCTACAGTACAAAAGTATCTATATTCCAGAATGTAATTTTCTTCAGGTATCGTTGAGTGGATATAATGCCCAGCTAGTTAATTGCTTTAAAAGAGAACATAACACAAATTAAAAAAAATAGAGTTATAGTTTTCAGGATTGAAAATATTCTCTCAAAACATTTTTTAAAATCATATAATAATCAAGATCATTTTAAACCATCTTTTATGTTGTTGGAAGCGTTTGAGCTCTATACTAGGGCCTTCACAAACGTTTCGATAGCGTTGCGTGTAATTTAAATTAGTATCGAACAAACGGATCACGTAAACACATGAACATGGATGAAATAAACGCCCTACACTTCAGGAAAAAATCTCAGCCAAACACAAACAAACCAAAACAGTAATTCAGAGTTTAATCCAAAGCCTATTATTGCATTTAAACCACATAGTTGCAACTATACACACCCTACACTAGTTGCGGGATTGGCATCTACGCCTCCTGAAAACATTAGGTGCATTTAGATAATCCAACCGTTAAAAGCAGTTGCCAATGTTGACTGATCCTTTAACAAATACGTTGAGTGTGTATGTTAAATGTTTTACTTACTGGCGGCGGTTTATGGTTTGCAAGTAATATATTAATTAATTTAAACTCTTTAATTGCTTTTTTTAGAATAAATTATAATTATTTTAAAATATTATATAAGGGTTAAAGGCAATAAACATATCACATTATGTATATTGTTTGAGCATGCTAGAAAATAATAATTACTTCTACGCAGCAAATAAAATCGTTCCCACTTACAATAAATTATTCATTATTACACAACTTAATCTTTAAGTTGCGATTAATAATATTAGCGTTCGTGTTGAGGAGTATAACATATTTTTTAATTTACATACAACGATTGTGTTTATAAAAATGTTTTTCTTGATCTATTATAAGTATAATGATAACATTCAATGCATTTACAAAAATGTTTTGAATTGAATCAATCAGTAGGAATTATAGCCGAATCATTCAAATGTGTTAGCTAGTCCCGGTTGTAATTAATTGCTTTGAACTAGAACATGTGTTTAGGTCATGAATTTGACACTCATTATAACTTAGTTCATTGGTAAATGCTTATTATAAACTATACAAGGTGTCTTGTTACTTAGTTGCATATATTAGTAATGTTATATTACAAAATAGTGTTTATTTGAAGCCTTAATAATTTGATTAAAAATGTGCAGATTTAATATTCATGTTGCTGAAATAATGAAATTTTAACACATGACGAACATCGGGTTTTATGCCAGTGGCGATAATTTTTAATTAAGCAGAATTTGCTGCAATGAACAAATTATTTGATTTCATTGGACCCTATTTGATTGCAGCTAGAATTTTCATATAACACTCTAATTTTTTTTTATATTTACAATTTATTGTACATTTTTTTGTCATAAATATTTTATTTTACATGCATACCCTTCTTATGAATAGTAGAAGTGGTAAAAAATGCAAGCGCATGCAATTTTGTTTTATTAATTGGGCTGTGTGTTTATATTTATTCAATTTTTAAACATAAAAAATATTTAAGAGCACGACCAATATTGGCTGGCGTATAGCATGTCCATCAGCTCTAGAGCCAATGTGTTTCTTAGTTTTCTCCATTGGTATTTTGTCACTCAGGCAAATATTAATTCCAATACTTTTTCTAATTTTTCCTCTTACGCTTTGCACTCTACTAGCGCATGTGTTACGTTGTAATGCGTGTCTTCTTGACAAAATTTAGATTTATCTTCTTTCTCCATCTTATTTATTTTTGAAAATTCTTTCTAAAGGTTTCAAGTCCGGTTAGTAGTTGTGTTGTATAGTAACTCGTCTTCAGTTTATTCTCTACTTATTCTGTTATTTTTAGTATTAGTTTGCTTCTCCTTTCTCCCTTTTTTTCTTCTAATCTATTTGTCTATTTGCATTTTGTTTAACTATTTTCTGTTTGTCTAATATTTCTTTTACCAACAAATCTGTGAGTAGTGCCGCCGCTATTACCTCTAGTGCCTCTTGCAACAGCGTCCTGTAAGCCCTGCGGATCCTTAACAAACTTGCTATTGTGGCTCTTTTTACTTTAATTCTGTTCATGGTGGTCAGCCAAATTAAAGAAAAAGAAAAAGCACAATAATAAATAAAAACTTTCCAGAAAGTAAATACATTTTTAAAAGGTTGAGTTGATAGCAGAGACATCTTCAACTATCTTTGGTTGCAAAAATTTGTCAAAACAATTAAGATCAACCTTTAAACTAACTACAGCGAGATGGTAAACCCGTTTTCCTGCAACCGGAAACATAAACCTACTAAAATGACAACAAAAAAATTCAAAATCTCTTTAAGATCAGCAAAGACAGCAGTTTATAACAAAAGTAAAAAAAAAACAAGAATGTGTTTGAAAAACGAAACTGCAGTAAAAAGACTTGAGCATTTTACTTCAACTTACGTATACATAAAACAGGAACAAACTATCTTGGTCAAGTGATTTGATGGTAAAATTAACTAAACTTTCCAAAAAGATAAAGAAAATTATGAAAAATTCACCAAAAATTTATTGCATTTAAAATAACTGAAGATTAGTTTTGCAAAGTTTTTCTTTATTTTCTAAGTATTCAAATTGCTGAACAAATATTGATAGTACGATTACTTCAACAACAGTTGCTACTAATCACACAAGACCTAAAGCATAAGCTCTGCACAGAAAATCAAAACAAAAAAACAGCATAACTACTACATCTAGATTACTCCCGAAAGACACCATAAAAGAAATTGAAGGTTGGTATGTATGTAGGACTACAAAAAACCGTAAAAGAGTTTCTGATGGATGAAGCAAGCCTGAAACAAGTTTACTATTCAGAGATACATTGCACAATTACTTCAATATGTGTTCTTAAATGTAACACAAGAAGCAATAAGGAGTATAAAGCTATACACAGTGAACAACCAGTGATTGCAGCTGCAAAAGATGACATCCAGCCAATGAAGCCCATTTATTTAATTGCAAACCACACCAATGCAAAAATTAAAAAAAATACGCCCCCAAATAAAATTGCAAATAAAGAAGCAGAACTCCAACCATTGGTTGACGCTAAACTAAAAAAAATTGTCTTTCAGCGTCTAAACAAACCTAAGACAAAAAGAAGAAGAAACCCAAAAACTGCTCAGACCAACACCATTGCACGCTAGCCTTGCCACGGCAAAGAAACTACCATTTTTTTTTTCTTTTCCTACTTTGAACTATCGGCCTCTTTTGGCTAAACTCTTCGATCTAATCTTGATCACTTTTTGGTAACTAATGCACGGTGGCTATACGCTAGCATGAGATCACCACTCTATCTCTTTTCTTTGCTTTGACCTTTTGGCTTCCCTAGGCTACACTTTTCAAACTACCCTTGTCCAAACTTTCGGCTACCGACGCTATTAGGTAACGAAAGCTAAGTACAACCTTTTCTCTCTTATTTTCCTTTCACAAGTCAAAAACTTCATACGCCAGGATGTATAAAATAGTATTACATGATTTTTGGAAATATGGAAAGTACAACGCAAAAGGAAACGTTTACGGGACAGAGGCACGGATCGTCAGAACCGGTCGTGACAAGTCGTGAAGCCACACGCAACCGTCAGTAATGACTACGCCACAAATAAAACTAATATTGATGACGACAACCGCAATGACACTGGAAATTTAAGACTACAGAACAACCAACAAACCAACGATTAAGAAAAAAATACTACAAAATTGGGAATTTGCAAAAAGTGGTTTGATAAAACCCGCTCAAAAAAAAAAACAGAGAAGCACTAGGTTTTTGCAAAAAGGAGCATACCCAGATCCTCTCCCACAGGCAAAAAACACCCTACAATAGACTTTAAAAAAGCAGACTGTGTGGCTGCTAGCATTGTTAAAATAACCAGCATAGCTCTACAGGGGGGCTTGGAACAAGGTGACCCCACACTTTACAATACAGAAGAAACAAAAAGTGTACTAGAAAGATTCAGGACATATAGTGCATCAGGGAGAATGGAAATCTTCAAAACATGAAAAAGAATTAGAGAGGAGAGTTCTCCAGAGAAAACAGAACTCTCAAAAAAAAATGTCCAAGAGATGCCAAGCCAAAAAAGTGACATTGATCAAAGAATCAAAGAGGTTGCAAAATGCACAAATTACCTGAAATCACAACAAATACTAAAATAAAGATAAAAAGAAGAATAGAAAAACTATGAAAAATAACTATGAAAAAATTGGAAATGACAACACAAAACCAGAGAGAAAACGACACAAAATGGGTAACTGTATCCAAAGATGTGAACCAAACAGAAGTAGCAGAGCAAACCTGGCACACAAAAGAAAAATTCAAACATATGAAAAACAAATGGAAAAAATGAAAATAACTTTACTAGCAACTGCTACTGTTAACAAGCACATCGAAAACAAAACGCAGCAACTCAGAAATAAGGTAGCTTCCCTCAAGGCAGATCTAGAAAAAAAAAGCAACAACCAATAGCTCTCAAAATTACGGAAGACGTCAAAGAACAGAAAGTACTGCAAAATTGGTTAACGGCTGAAACCTCGTTAGAAGGAATTCGAAAAACGCAAAAGATGCAATAGCCAAGCAGAAAAATGCTAAAAACTGTAGTTAAATAAGAAAATCCGCTAAAAAACAAAACACCTGAATACTTTATACTATGGGCGGAGGAACAGGACAAAGACTTGAAGATAGGGCTTTAGAAGCGAGCAATGAAAATATTTCCAGAAAGCGGCGCAAGCAAGAAAGCAAGCGCAAAAGCAAACAAAAAAAGGTACTCACCGTAGAGCTCACCAAAACAAAAGCAGGAAATGTAAGAATAAAGGTAATAAACCCACAAGACAACGGAAACGATGAGATGAAAAACAAAATCACGGCTAAAACGAGAGCCACGGTTCATAAAGCAACAAAAACCATTTCGCTTTTTGTCAAAAACATTGACAAAACAACGTCCGTAGCAAAAGTCATCAACGATTTAAAGGAAGTCACAAATGATGCAGAAATAAGAATGGCTAAGCGAGCTAATAATGAGGGCCACCAGTTTGCAGTGGTAATACTACATATTGAAGAATGCATGAAAATGCTAAAAAAAGAAAAACTTGAAACGGGATGAACAAACTGGCGCGTGGAAGAAGAAATCCAGCCAACCAAATGCCTTAAATGACACGCATTTGACCATAAGACACGCGCATGCAACAAAAAAAAAGTTTAGACAAGACCATGTTATAAATGCGACAAACAGGGGCCAAAAAGTACCAAAACATCCTTTGGCGTTACATCTGCCATAAAAAAGGGCACAAAGCTGAAAAAATGACCTGCCCCGAATATTGTAAGATGGTAGCGGAGGTCAGGAGGCAAAGACTGATACCCTCCAAACAAAAATAAAAGATCTCCCAGCAAACCTTGACAGGAACAGGGCAGCAATTGATCTTCTATTCCAAAACGCGCATATCATCGGCGCAGACTAATATCAGAGCTATATAAATCTAAGACTAAACCACAATGGTACACAGACCTAAACAATGACGCGACAATTATAGTAGTGAATCCAAACCTACAAATTAGCCACACAAAGGAGTGGCAGGGAAAAAGGTTTGCCTGCATCAAAACGCAGAATATTGTAATATACTTCTGATACGTATCGCCAAACATAACACAAAATGAGTTTGAAACATATCTTCACAAACTAGGCAAAAGTTTGAAAAAACATAAAAAGATTTTTACAGCAAAAAACAAAGACAAAAGAGGTAGGTTGGTGTTTAACTGAATGGCAGAACTCGGCCTGACAGTACACAACGTGGGGACAGTCCAACCTTTGTAGGAGAACAAAGCACGTATCATAGACATAACACTGTCTACCGAAAACACAGCACACCGTATAACGGAGTGGAAAATCAGTGACGAGGTCAACCTTAGTTTGCCCCAAAACATATACTTTTAAGCATCAAAGAATAGCACAAGCTTGGCAAGCATTAAACTGAAGGGTTGGAAGCTTGACACGGAAAGGTTGCCAACGTTTGGAAAAAAGTTTTCAAATAACTAAGCAAAAGGCGCAATCTGGAAAAAGAAAGCTTTATTGGAGCGGTTGTAAAAATCGCAAACAAAACGTTCCGTAAAAAAAAGCCTGAGGTGAGGAAACAGGTCTATTGGTGGAGCGAAGAAATAGCAAACCAAAGAAAGAAAATTTCTGTCAGACAATAGAGACTTGACTTGCGCTAACGGAAGCAACAAGACGGACAAAGCGGTTAAAGAAGAAGCGCGCCAAAAGTACAAAATCAAAAAAAAGATTTTTACCATGAGCACAAAAAAGTCAAAAAGAAAAGCCTGAAATAAAATGTCAAGAAATTGACAACAACGTGCGAGGCGATAACTACAGAATAGCCACAAAAAGTTGCGCGGATATCCGCAGTCTTTTCCAGACATCGAGCAACAACTCCATATAGTCTGGCAACTCTTCCCAGCAGATAAGGTAGATGTCAGACAGACTCGTGTAGTTACCAAAGTGTTAATACCAACATTCATAATATCCAAACTAGACAAATGCGCTAAAAAATAAAGAGCAAAAAGGCGCCGGAGCCGAACGGGGTCCTACCGGAACTGATAAAAATAACGGCAAGAAACTGTCTAGAAGAAACCCTAAAGGTAATGAACCAATACTTGGTAAATAGTTTATTCTCAAAAATTTGGAAACGAGAATAGTATTACTGAAGAAACCACAAAATGGGGGAACAAGCAAGCAAACATATAGGCAAATATGCCTCGTAGACGCTAGAAGGAAATTGCTGGAGCAACTGCTAAAAATAAGATTGGAGAAAGAATTAGACCACAAGTTGGCAGCCAACCAATATGGCTTCAGGCAATCAAAATCAAAGATCCGAATGATCAAAAGTAAAGCGTACAAACACAGAGAGTTTTGTGTCTTGGTCACCCTAGATATAAAGAATGCATTTAACTCCGCCAGATGGAGTCGGATATTAAAAGAGTTGAATAAAATGGGGGTCAGCGACTATCTGATAAAGATCATAGAAGATTATCTGAAAGACAGAGTCATCATAGTCCGCAAAAATCGGTAATGGGAACAACTTTCTAGAACATACTATACGACGCGGTAATGAGAATACTAACGCGTACAGGCGTTGAAATAATAGGATTTGCAGACGACACTGGTACAATAATAATAACAGGTAGGACCCAAAAAGAAATTGAAAAAAATCAACAAAATAATCAAAAAAATTGTAGCAGTGATAAAAGAAAAAGGTTTGCAGGTAGCTTCTGAGAAAACAAAAGCAGTAATTTTATATGGTTTCAACGTAGAGGATCAAATATTAACGTCAAAAGATACTTTAAGGTATCTAGGGGCATACTTTAGCAGAAATGATAACTCTAAAGAAGACGCTAGATAAAACTATAAGAAAGAAGATGGTCAGAAAACACTGACAAAGCAGTTTGGACAAAATTTATGATAAAGAGTCTGTCGTCATGGATAAACAGGAAGCACGCATACACTGCGGCAGCAAGGATACACTCACACGGTACTTGACTGTAATGAGTCCCTGGAGATATAGGTTGAAACAGAAAAAAGCTAGGAAAAAAACTAGTAATGAACAACTTAGTATAGATAATGCTAGAGAACTAAGAGAACTGGGTTCTAGTGAACCACATGATTACAAACATCATAAAACATAAAAAACAAACAAGTAAGTAGATTGGATAGAAAACAAAAAACACAAAACAGACGTAGTGAAGCAATACTACAGCGGTCACGCTGCGCCTGTGAAGAAGACAAAAGGGGTTTTTTAGTGCGGTCTAGCAAACCGAGAGTTAGGCAAGCCAAATCCCACCCAGCCTTTGGTGAATGTATTTTTCCCTTAAAAGAAAAAAAAAATTGCAAATTAAGTCACCTACAAAAGCCGCGGAATAGCACTATTAATAAAGATTACGGGAATTACTCAAAGTAAATTAAAAAAAAGTAAAATGCAACCCAGACAGACCAAACCAGCAAACGATGATAGATTATACCGGCATCAAGAAAAGAAATCCTAGTATGACCAAAAAATCAAAAAGCTTTCATAATCAAGACTACATGGATAAAAGTGTTATCTGCTAAAAAAAATGGTACTCCAACCTATCTAACTGCATAAAAGCACGACTGCAACAATTTTTAACAATATAATTAATTCTAGCTCAAAATTGTAAATTATAAGTTGAAGTTAGACAGGACTAATAGAATCTTGATGGCTTTGTCGACTAAAAACTGTGATAGAGTACTTATTTTTATTATAATTTGATTAGCAACTTTATATATTATTTGTATCTTTTTTTTTTATTTAATTGTGTCTGGTTATTTCATTTTATGACCTTGTTTGTATATTTATAAATAATCAATTTTCTACATACTTTTTTCTAATTTTTATTATTAAAAACAACTAAGCAGACGTAAATATTGAAAATCTGTATTACTCAAACTATTTATATTTGGTAAACAAAATATTAAAGGCATGCGGTCACCTTGACCTATGTTTTAAGGGATATAACATTTTATAGATTTGTTATTAATATTAAAATATTTCATCCTTGAAATTTGTTATTATTATTCAATTTAGTCCTAACATTGATTTAATAATTCAATAATTGCCCTATAATCATAAAGTTGTTTTCCATGTATGTATTGATTGTTATTAAATATATAGAAAATAGTACCTATAATTTAAAAAAAATTATCATAAATGAATACATTTAAATTATTTGTTAAAAATCAGTTCAAGTTTTATTAACTGTTCCTATTGAAATCTATGGAACAAACTTCTCAGACGACAGAAAAATATATGATTGATGGGTCACTTTATATTACTACGAAAGTGCATTTATTTGTACTGTGTTTGATGGTTTACCATTCATCATCCCAAATGAATTCATTGTTTTTATCTTTAAAAGCAAAGTGAATTGGCTTGGTATTGATTTAAATATTATATTTAATAGTTTGTTAGATATTTTGATCGTTAATTTAATGCAAGGATTATCGAATGTAAACATCAATGTAATCATTCCGGGTGTTTTAGTGTTTGCCTATAAACAATAACTATTAATGCGTAATGTTTATTGGTCGCTATTAAATTGGAAAGTCGTTTGGCGCAAACAATGAGAAGGGTTTAATTTAGATATCTGATGGCAATGTTATTATATCTATAAGATTTTACATAACAATGAAATAAAATCTGGCTTGTTATTCTTTCCCGAAACGAATTTTATTATTCTAATAATATTAATAATATATAAATCAAAAATCTTTAATGAATTTAATGATTTATTTACACTAATTCGACAGGCATGCAAATATATTTACAATCAATAGATCGGATTTACCTAAAAGCATCGTTTACATATATTGATGTTAATAGACAAATTTGCATGCATCAATTTGAGAACTGCTTAACATAGTTTATATTTACATAAATAAATTGATTAATATATAAAAGAGCGCCAAAAAATTAGGTCCATTATGTGTGAATTCTTATAGAGTGGCTATCAGTGACATCATGACGACATCTTGCTGCTAATCGTATGCTCAACTAAAGAGAATAGGAGTAGAGTGTATTCACTTTAATGCAAAACTGAAACGGCACTCTTCCTGTTCATACAATGTTTATCATCACATAATATCTTTGCTTATTAGGATCATATAGCTTTTTGACACCACATTTGTTTTGGCCTAAATGGTTTTATTGGTTATTGATTTTTCAAGCGCTGTTCTCCATTAAAATTCTTGAAAAGATAACATGTAGCCTAAATTACGCACAACTCATAAAATACCTGCATCAGGTCAAGAGCTGGATAACCAACGACGAAGCACCACCCACATTTAGATGATGGTCACATACAGGAACGATCTGTGATAATGATGCATTTTTAAAGTTACACTGTGACCGAAAACAAGATCTATATGCACGACGTTTTTTCTGACCTCTGGATGCCATTGGGTTGATCTTAACCAAAACTAGACGTAACGATGTAAAAAACTAGAGCGTTTTCTATACTATAGATCAATTTCTTGTTCTAGGAATAAAGAAGTTAAATGTCAAAAAAATGAATGAGGATAGCCGAGTGAGCTACATGTTCTTGATACAGTCCATTAATATTACCACCAACAAATATGCGACTCAGCAAAAAGAAAACATAGAAGTGGAAGAGGGTGTTAACCTATCCGGGCAAAACCGGGAAGGAAATCCTCTCGGTTAAGGCCGGGAAGGAAACCCATTTAAACAACAACGTCCTAATGACGGGTCGCATTAGTAAAGTTCAATGCAACTTGCATCACTGTCGATCAAATATGTCACAAACTAGAAGTGTAGATAGATATATTTTTTAAAAGTATAATTAATGTAATGTCCTTGACATTGATGTGAATAATTTATAATATTTGTAATTGCTTTGTTAATTAAATCTTTTTGTTTTTAGCTCTAATGAAGGTAATGACGTTACCAAAACGTTAGCAACAAAAAAACTAACTATAAGCTAATTATTATTTTAATTATCCTATTACCAAATTAATTAATCATAAAAACTAGAAGTGATACAGAACTCAACAGGAATTATAAATACCAAAATTCAAAATTTATGGTTTTGACAAACTCAAAAGGAATATTTTTGCAAACGCTACTAAAAATAAGCTAAAGACGTGCATATATAAGGCCATGTCTGAGTCAAGTGTACAAAACAAAAATTTGATTTTGCTCAAACCACTGAAAATGTCTATCTCTACATAAATCCTAATCTTGTGATTTTTTTCGAGTAATAAACAATCAAAATTTAAATAAATAATTTTTTTGATTTTTTTGACGTTTGTAACTTCTCAGGGTTGCATTTTTAGGAAAAATTTGAAAAAAACTTTTTTTTTTTAAATTGTTCAAAGAATCATATTTTACAGCCAACATTTTTTTTACTTAAATTTTGAAAAATTGCAGAATTTGAAAAGTTAAAAAAAAAAAAAAATGACGAGTATTATAAATATGGAAAAAACGTGCTTTTATATGTGTTAAACTCAAAACTGATTAACGCCGGTCTTAAGGTCAGATCACAGATGTCACAACACAAATCCCATCAAAACCCAAAACAAACAAAGTCTCCTGGCCACTTCAGTAGATTTCTGGTTTTGGCAGTACCATACCTTGATGGTGTAACATGCTCAAACAACTCAAAGCAAAAACTGAAAATGTCAATCAGACTGAATGTCCTACTTCTTCTTCTTTTAGTGCATTTCTTATTAAAGGTTTGCTATCATCATAGTTATTTGCACCTTATTGACTGCAGCTCTGAAGAGTTAAATGTTGCTGCAATCAAACCAGTCTCTAAGATTTATAAGCCACGACACGCGGCGCGGCGTCTTCCAATATTTCTTGTTCCACTAATCTTTCCCTGCACGATAAATTAAAAAAGTTTATATTTTGGGCCTCTCATTATGTGCCTTAAGTATTAAAGTTTCCTCTTTTTTATGGTATTAATAACCTCTGCTTCTTTCTGCACTCTGGTTAGCACTTTGATGTTAGTTATCCTATCTGTCCAGGGGATACTCCACTTCCTGCGGTAGCACCACATTTCAAATGCTTGAATTTTGTCTATGTGGTTTATCTTGAGGGGTTTCACCTCAAGCAGCATTCTCATTCTAAGTTCTATATTAATGTTCCTACTAGTGAATAACTTTTTCATTTTTATAAATGTTGACCTGGCAATTTCGATTTGTGTTTGTATCTCTTTTGTTTAATCACCCGATTTCTCAATCCGAGTTCCTAGGTATCGATAGGTTTGTACATTTTCAACGACGGTGCTCCCTATTCTCAGATTTATATGATTATGATTATGTGGAGACTTTGTAATTATCATTAGCTTAGTTTTATTAAGATTTATTTTAAAACCGTACTTGTTACATCGATCATTTAGTTTTTGTAGAAGATGTTGGATACCATTAAAATTGCTTGTGAACAGGACGGTGTCACCGGCATATCTCAAGGTTATTACCACTTTTCTATTTATAACTATACTTGCTGTTTTTTTCTCTAAGGTTTCAGTAAACATTTCTTTACTATAAAGGTTGAATAGTAGTGGCAATAAAATGCACCCTTGCCTTACACTACAACTGATCTCCATGTTTTCGTTGTATTGGTTTTTAACATTAACACTAGCCATTTGGCCCCAATTGATAATTATTCTGGCGTCATCCGAGTCAATGCCTTTACTGATGAGTAGTTGGTGTAATTTATCATATTTTACTTTACCAAAGGCCTTCTCAAAATCGATGTAACTCGCATATAACCATATCTAGACAACGCTGAAAAAAAAATGTTGTGTCTCTTGTGCCTAGTCCTTTGCGAAATCCAAATTGTTTATTACTTATGCCTTCTTCAAGTTTTCTATATATTTTTTAGTGAATGATTTTCAGGAATAACTTTAAAGTGTGACTTATAAGCGCAATGGTTTGGTAATCTGAGCATTCCTTGGATTTGGTTTTTTGGGTATAAGAACAAAGATAGACGATAGCCATTGCCTAGGAGTTTCCTCTTTTTTGTAGATATTATTAAAAAGGTTTTAAAGGATATCAGTAACTTTGTCATCAAAGAGTATAATAAGTTTTATAGGTATTTGGTCTAGACCAACAGCTTTCCCGAGTTTTATAGTTTTCAATGCATGTTCTATTTCTGGTCTTAATATTTTTAGACTTACGTTGCTTAGCAAGAAAAATGTTAATTTTGGGTGTAAAAAATTATACGGTATATACCACGTAAGTAACTTGCGGAAGCTTGCAGATTTCTAAAATGTTTGCAGATAACGCTTTGGTTATATTAAGGCGGCAATGCAGTTAGAAAGTACTGCTTGTATCCAATAACAATAAATGATGTGATTATTGAAGCTGAGTTACTGGGTTGTGGCCGCGTTTACTAGATCTCGATGTGACCAAGGTGGATTGTGCTTACTAACTAAACCGCCGTCAAAACGCCTTGTGCCACTATGTACGATATCAAATATTGAACAAAAAGTGACATAATTCAATGTCGCAAACAAACCTCGAAATGAGACACTAAAATAATCCTAAGCATCATAGCAGGTATGCAATAACTTACCAAGTTGGTTGGTTATTTATAACAACATAATGTGGAGTGTCTAACACAAAATGTTTTAAAATGATCAAATATAGTTCTGAATTGCCAAACAAGTTTTGAAAATGTTGTTTATGTTGCTTAACTGCTAAACATGTTTTCTATCTTTTAAAACACTTTAGTCACTTTCAAATGTTCAGTAAGTATCAAAACTGTTTCTAAATTGTCAAATACAATTCTAAACTATCAACCAACTTTATAAATTGTTAAAACATTTTTATTAATTTTGTCAAACATGTTTCTGATCTTTAAAAAATGTTCTTAAAGTGTTAAAAAGTAGTATGTCTAAAGTATCAACATATTCACTTCATAGCATGGTAACAAGCAAACTGCTTAAATTGGAGTGGCCCAACCACCCACCCAAGTGTTAGTTATGAAAAGCTTTGATTACGATCTTTTCTTGCGGCAAAATGTCTTCTGATGCTTGCATAGAAAATATACAGCCAATATCTTGATGAGAAACACATGATAACTAGTCAATTGCTTTAATTGGAGTAGGCCACCTATCAACTCAAGTGTTAGTTATTAAAAGATTAAATCACAACCTTTTGTTGTGATAAAGTAAACTCTGACGCTTGCATAGAAGACCAACACTTAATGACCAACACTTTGGTAAGTGGGTGAGTCACTCTAGAACAAAATTACCAGCAAGTAGTTTGAACAAAGTTGCCGATATACAACAAACATTAAACATTTTTCCTCTTGCCAGCGTTAGAAGTCTTTTGAGAAGATAATGTATTCAATCTTTTGATCACCAATACTTGGGTGAGTGGTTCACTCCAAATCAAGGTTACCAGCAAATAGTTTCAATTAGAGTTTAAAGTCTCTTAGTCCAAAGAAAGAAAAATTATATTTAATTTTTTGATAACCCACACTTGGACGGGTGGGTGGGTCACTCCAAATCACAATTACTAAGAAGTAGTTTAAATTGGAATGCATACCCACCCGCCCGAGTATTTGTTATCAAAAGATTATATAACACACTTCTTCCTTAGACAAAAAGACCTCCAACGCTTGGACAAACTTCCAAAACTCCCAAAACATGATTAAAAGCAAATAGTTTAAAGTGAAAAGTTCCCAATCACTTAACCAAGTGTCAGTTATCAAGAAATTGAATACCACTTTTTTCTATTGACGATTGTAGAGATGAGAAATGTCAAGTTCTTTAATTTAAAGGATAAATCAATTATTCAGACAACATCAATACGTGGGTTTATATGAAGTCTTTTAAAACCAATTCTGTTTAATATATTTATTTAAAATGTTTTTGAAAAAATTGAATTTAAAAATTAAATTGTGTTGTACCGTATGCGGCCGCCGAGGATGACGTTTGTATTATTTTTATAAGAGTAAAAAAGATATTACCTCCTCTTCCTCTGACTAAGAACCTTTTAACAGTTGCAGAGAATAGAAGTTTTTAATTCTTTAATATGGAACGTTGGGCGAGTGGCTGAGCACACTTATCAACGAATTGTAAATTTCTCATCTTTGCAAGTGTTGTAAATTCCTTAGTCAATGGAAGAGGAGGTGATATGCAATTCTATGATTACTAATACTTACAACACTCTAGATCATGACTACCAGTGAGTAGTTAAAACTAGAGTGCATGTCTAGGCAAGCACATACAAACTTTGTGATCTGTTTGAACAATCAATGATTTTTAATAACTTTATAATTTGAAAATTTAAAATTTTCATATTCAAATTCAAACTTTTACAAGAATAAATAACATATCCAACTAAAACCGCATCATATTTTATATAACGTAATGATTGGTTGCTCGCTCTGTGGTAAACCTTTATTGTAAACAACATTTCATCAAACTATATTTTAATTGCATATTCGGTCAGCACAGTGTCGATAGGACAATTAACATCTGTTTCTGCAACCACACTACAATTTGCGAAATGGAAATTGAGTAAAATTATAGTGGTCAACCACTACAAGATGCAATATTAATATGGCGTAGCTATGTAGATCAAACATAAATTTTAATTGACTATTACAAATCCCATTTCAAACCTAATTAAATAACAATATTATATATAGTTGATATTGCACTTTCGTAACATCAATAGAATAAATGTAACAACTTGCAGCTAAAACTTTTATATTAATACATAAATGATTTCATGCGTTTTTTATTCAACAAGTTTCATCAGAAGTTCTTACATTTAGAAGCAAACAATTTGTCAAAATAGGTAACAAAACATATAATATGTAGGGAAGTTTGCAGCCACAGTTGATGCTCATATTCATGCAAATTGTCAAAACTTTTGGCTATTAAGTAATAAAATCTGTTTTTACGTGAATATTCCGACGCTATACCTCGTTGTACTGATAAAACGAGCAATAAATTATTTAATGTGTTCCAATTTGGAACAAAAGTTTTGATGAGGGTATTACTGTGACTAATTAATATGTAAAAGCTGCAATATTTAACAAATATATTTATAAAATTAAAAAAAAAATTACTTGAAAAATATCTTTGGCTATAAATTGTGAGATATTACAGAAAGTTTAATTAATGGAGAATGTGTTTCTGGTAAACATGTATGCTGTGCTTGGTTTGAATATTTGTAATAGTGTTGAGGATTATCTCATAAGGGAAATTAATCCAGTTGTACATGTAGTAGTTCATAGTGCTTGCAAACTGCTATCTGAGATATTTCGATATAATGTTATGATTATTATTGTAATTAGAAAGTTTCTGAATGTGTTTTGAATTGTTAATAGGAATCTGACAATACCAAGCGTTACTAATACATATTAAACATTAATATTGTAAAGTTTAATAACAATTTTAATGTTTATTATAATTGTTTTAACGTCAAAGTAAAAATAGTTAGCTAATAAGAACCGTATTTCCAAAAACAGTATATAAGAACTATTGTAACTCTGTCTGAACTTTTTGTCATAATATATTGTTTGACATTGTTTAATAATATAAGTCACTAAAAACCGGACTAAGCACTGATAGGTCAACCGACACAAAAATCGTAAAAACTATGCAACCATTACAACTTTAGTTTCAAACGACTTCGCTGGTTTTTGCCTAAAATAAAGATGATACAATTTTTTTTAATAAAAACGCAAACTTACTGTAAAATACCAGACCGTAACACTCACACAAGCCCATTTACATCAATTTGAGACTATAAAAAAGAATCTAGTACAACCAAAATGAGTTATTTCTGTATCATACGCATACTCCAAAGTAACGTGCATATCTAAACTAAAAGATCTGCTGGCTATTACATAACTAGTTACAACAGAAGTGAATTGCGACCCCTAACGCCAATTTCCAAACGTCTGTATCATGATCAATGTCTGCAGAACAATACAAAAAAGAAAAAATTTTACAATGTACTCTTTGTCAAGAACAAAAACCCGAGAAGCGTTAAACCCACCTTATCAAAAAACTGTCTACAGTAGTTGTTTACAATTTAGACAGCGATTAGATCTTATTGCAGGGCAGCCAAAGATGTTCAGTTGCTACAGTTCACACCAGTTAGATTTTGTAGCAGGTTCAGTTCAGAGACAATACCTCCAAAAACAACAAATTTTACCACCCAAACAAATCAAATTTGCAGCCTGGATAAATGCAGTTTTCATTGCAATAGGTTAATCATGGCAGCCTCTAGCAGCAAAGACTGCAAACTCAATCTGAGCGATAGCAAAATATTTTACATCCAGACCCAAAAGTTGGAAATCTAGCTGAAAACATAGATGCCAAGATCAACAATCTGGACAGGTTTGTCACAAACAGAACAAAACTAAAAATTAAAAAAAAAATGGATTGCGTCATCAACGATTTTAAAAGGGATAAGTTAGCCATAAAAAAAATGGTCATTAAGAAGATTAAAGCAACTTCCAACGCGGCCAAGCATACTCAGCCAATCACATCACCGGAAACACTAACTCTAGTCCAGATTTTCCCAAAGAGGTCCCAAAGATCTCTGCACCTTCTGAGCCAAGACTCCGGATCATCAGGTCCAGATCCAAGAAGCCGGCCAAAAATCCGATCAATACCAGCCCCTCTAAGGACAAAGAGCTAATTGAGATGAAGCTGAAGAATAAATAATGTTGCCGCCCACAATGAAACCCTACTAACAAACGAGAAAGTTATCCGGGTAGATGGAAAAAAAGTCAAAGAAACTAAAGAAAGAAACATATAAATTATCTTTTTAAATTTTTTGCTCTAACCTTCAGCCAACCCACGTCAGGTGCCTTTAACGCCAAAAAGGCATTAAACCACCAAGGCTAAAAGGTTTTTAACCCGGCCAGCCTCTAAAGCGCAGTTGACCAACTCTAGTCCGACTACTAACTTCCTCTCAACTTTTACAGCAACCTGAAAAGGCGAACTCAGCCCTTCTCCAGTCATTATTTGAGAGAAATCCAAATATCAAGGTCTGTTAGCAACTTTTAAATCGTTGAATATTACTATCGACCGCTTAGATCACGATGGCATCCACATGTGTCTCCTCACGTATGGGGATTTGCTGTGACCAAAGACTACACTAAACAACGTAATATACTGCACTTTCCAAATAGGGGTTAATAAGACCTTAAAGTATGTTATGCGGAATATATCTGATTGCATCACGGCTAACGTGGTGCAAGCTGAGTTTATCGCTTAGGGATTTAATCCATTATCAACAACACGCGTGTAAAGAGACAAAAAAACCTTCCTAATACGTCCAGCTTCCCCAAGTAGTAAAAAATTGAGAAATCATGTCTCTCACTCACTTGCTGTACTCTTGAGTATAAGCGTAAAATTGCAGATATTGCTTAATTTCATCGTTGTCAACGTTATGGCCATACAACATATCAAGGCAACCCATAATATGCGTGCGTTAAATGCGCCGGAACTCAACCAAGATTCCAGGCATGTAGCTACATCCGCTACAACCGCACACCGCCATTTACAAAGGCTGCCCTGGTTATGTTAAACTGTAAGCTACGGTGAGGCATCTGCTCTTTGTTAGCAAATTCCTGCACTAAATTTAGATTGTAAGCCAGTAGCTTCTTCTACTGTAACCCACCCACCCACTTATTCAATTGTTAGTCATCAAAAGATTTATTGTTCCTTCCACTTCTTGTGTGTTTATACTTTGGTATCCAAAACTTGTTTAATATTAAATGTCTTGATGACGAACGCTTGGGTGGGTAGGCAAAAACTAAGTTTAAATTGTGAGCCAGTAGCTTCTTCTACTGTGACCAATCCACTCACCCAAGTGTTAGTCATCAAACGATCTGTTGTTTTTTCCACCTCTTCTGTGTTTATACTTAGATATCAAAAGCACACCCAATGTTAGCAAGAAGCAACTCTATGCCCAAGTAGCTAAAAATGAGTTGTTACTCCGCCTGTCCCAAAGAAGTGACAAAGATTTTAGAAATATCATCTTATCTTCTGCAAAAATAAGTAAATTTATCAGACAATTGCTCAATAGTCTAAGTTCCGGACACAGACGTGGGAAAGTTTTTCACAAAACTCTAAGCAACGCTTCTAGACTCTTATAAAATAAACGATCACTATCAAGAACTCTAAAGTAAACTAAAACCTTTTTTACCAAAAAGTGTATCAGTGCAACAACTCCTAACTACTGGTGCTCCACACAGTAGAAAAACAAAAAACGCATCAATAATTACTAGTAGAACAGTAGTAATCTTTCAAAACCTAACCAAATATGTATATTAGACACACAGATCTAACCAAAACAAACAAATTAATTTACATCAAACTACAGCACAAAATTGACAACACTCTAAAATATTTCCAAATTGATCAATGAACCCAACCACAGCAAAAAATAGCTCTCATGCTAATAAAAAAATAATTAGCTCTGGCTAAAATGGGTAAAGAGTTAAGGAGATCATCACACCCGCTAAGTGCTACAGATGCAAACAAGTAAAGCAGAAAGCAATGATAGTATAAAAAAAATCATGTAACAGATGTGGTAAATCTAATCACAAAATCAAAAATTGCACTACCTCGTGCTACCTCTGCTCCGTAACCAGCCATAAAGTGGAGTCAAAAAAATGCATTAGATAAAAATATCAGACATTAAAAAAACACAATCAGCAACCGCAAAAACTATAATCATCTATAGGCAAATTTGTTAATGGAAAGCAAACACCTGTGTATAGTCTCGGAACCAAATAAAACCAAACACAGCCAAAATTAAATCACATACCGAAAAATAAATGTTGCAATAAACGTCCCAAGAACTAGCTTTGTTTTACACAACATAAAGCACAAAAAAAACTAGTATAGGTTAACTTGAAAAACACGGTTTTATACTCATGTTATAAACACCAAAGCAAAATTTAAGAATATTTATCAAAACTAGGAGAAGTTATGAAACAAACGAGTAAACCCTTACTAATCGGTAAAGATTTTTATTCCAAATCCTCCATGTAAAGCTCTTGCAAAAAAAAAACAAAATAGCTCAGCAGCTTGGGTTTGATAGTTCTCAATATGAGTAACCCCACAAACTATGAGTGCAAAGGTAAGAGGTTTAATGTAGACATCACAATGAGATCACATACTTTGGCCGTCAACCTAAGTAATCACTAAAATATCGTAATTACCAATACGGAAAACACCTCCAATAGAAAAAGAAGTTACATTACGGCTTGCGGTAGCCTCTTTTTTGCCTGTAATGCTGGCAACTTTCATTACGGGTGGGCCTACAGTTATAAATAGATTCCGAATCACTAAATAGATTATTAATCTACTCCGGACTAAAGAAAGATCTTAGTCATAAAACTCCCAAATGACAAGGTGGGATTAGGAGTAAAAGAAGCATAAAAGTTTAAAATGATTTTTGTTTTGAGATTCAAACTCATGATGTTAAGTGCAGCAGTCGAATTAGTAATCTACGGCGCCACGCTTTCATAGACTAGTACATCAGCAAAAAGAAGATGCAAAAAACTAAATCAAATTGTCCAGCAAGGCGCAAGATAACAATGCTACCAACTTGACCGATAATATAATAAAGGTTTGCAACAACACCTTTTCAAAAATGAAAATACTTCAAACTGAGACAGCCAAAAATTAGATAAAATTGAAAAAAAGAGTGTTGGCAAAAATTCTATATATGGGACACAGGTTACAAAAGTGTACCAGTATTATAACTTGTGTCCTATGTAGTTAGCAAACAACTATTTTAAAACGTTGATAAAAAGGCCACCAAAGAAAGCGTCAATTAGGGTAAGTAGCGCTTACCAAACAATTCCTACACAGGCTATACAGGTAGTAGTAAAAATCTCCATCACAACTGCTCGCTAGGAAAGCAAACAAGAAAGAATAAATCTAAGGCTTTTAAATAATCTTTTGCTATCTAAAAATGTGTTAGAATAAAACAAATTATTACAGCCGCAGGAACCATGGGTTACCAGAAAATATAGAAAAGTAAGGTATTTTTTGACAAATTAGGACTTACAGCAATTTTATTGCCCCTACTGCAAAGTGCTAAACACCACGTAATACAAAATTTTAAAACGCAATAGGTGAGCCGCAATAAAATAAAACTCAAGGGAAAATGCATACGCTCAGTTATAAAGCGTTATGGCTGAAATAATAACTTGCTTTTTACCCACAAGGTGATTTGAAAATCACCTAATAAGCCGTTGGTCCCATCAAATCCCATCAAACAAGTTCTAAGACTTCTGGGGTAATGTAAAAACTTTGACCTGGCTAGAACTGACCGTAATGCAAACTGCAAAAACAAGTTTGACCAAAACTGCGTAAGGGCGTGGCCTATTAAACACGCTTTTTTAACGGATTGGTAGGAGAATTTTGCTGCTAAAAACTTGTATGTGCGAGTTTACTACCTTATAATTCTTAGATGCTGTTTTGATGGGAAACTCAAGAATGATTTTAATAGTGTTTTAGGAGAATTTGTACCCTTTGATGTCTGGAATTTAGAACTAACTAACTATTAAGCTAGATGTACTAAAAATAATAAAATTTCTTTAAAATTAGCTTCACTCGCTTGAGCCAAGAAGAGAAAACGTTTATTTTTTATTGAAATCGTTTTGTGCCCGTTTTTCTATTACTTGTGCATAGAATTGTTTCTTGTGGGCGTTGGGAGTGTGCAGAGAGACAGTTGCCTTGGAATGGGGTTTATAAAATTGGCTTGCCTTTAGCTTAAGATAAGCTAGACAGTCTTAATAACTTGCGGTGGGTGGCCCCTTGCCACGCTGCGCATGTAACTACATGCCTTGAAGCACGTGGAGCTAGGTTGGCGCACTTAACGCATGCTTAGGAGGAATTGTATCTAAATACCATGTGGCTATAACGGTGACCACAATGGCATTGGTGAGTGTCCCCAAACTTGCGTTCAATGACAACTGTGAGTTTACACAACTAAGTAAGACACTATGACAGTTAAACGTACAGCATGCGGTGTTTGATATATAGAGAAGTATACCCCAAAGCTTCTTTGGCCTGAGTGGCTAGCTGGGGCTTAAACTCATTGGCTTTGTTGGTTGATGACCTAGATAGCGCTGAAAACACCTGATTTGCTTTGCAGGTTGATGGTCTGCTAAGATTAAAAGCTAAAGAAGATTCTTGGACTTTTTGGGTTGGGGCATTGCTGTATTAGCTGGTGAAGATTTTAGATTTTTTGGGACCTTTTTGCGGAAGAGATTTGGGCTGTAGTTTCCAGTTGGGTAGCTTGCTAGATGGTATGCCAAGCAATCAGCAAAATCGTGGCCGCGTTGTAAACGGCGTTATTTTTTATTATCTCCTGCGAGATGTTTTTGCGTAGTCCAAAGAGGATCTCGGTGACATTGTACCGGCTTTGACAAATCTGTCATTGACGACAATGTCAATTAGAGGAAGAAAGAATTTGGTTGTAAGTCATGTTGGCGACGAGCTTCATGCTTAAACAAATACTGAATTTATTTAGTTAAGTT
This sequence comes from Tachinus rufipes, assembly GCA_963932245.1. Taxonomy (NCBI): domain Eukaryota; kingdom Metazoa; phylum Arthropoda; class Insecta; order Coleoptera; family Staphylinidae; genus Tachinus; species Tachinus rufipes. The sequence goes on from OZ010749.1 coordinate 63,696,111, forward strand.
GTTAGTAATAAGACGATACGGTTGTTAATTAAACACAATTAAACCATCTAAGTAATTTGTGCAATAAGAATTGCAGTATTTGGGCTTTGGACTCGCTTTCTTCAGGGTAGTAGTGATGCCGATTGGAACGTTTCTTTTAAATATTGGAATTAAACAATCAAAGAAACTGAAACTATAAAAGAACTTTTTTTACATGCCAATGTAGAGAACGAAACAAACATTTGCCGTACAGTCCAGTTAAATTGAGATGTGTTTGCAATAATACTATACAAAAACGCCGCATTTATTTTTTTAACGACTACAATTATCCAAGAGCATAGTTTAGTGCAGAAAAGAGAAACCAGACGACGATCAAATTTTAATCTTGATGTTACAAGACTATGATTTGCAGAAACAAGCAGTGATTCAGGAACATCAACCTCAAATGTTGCAATACAGTCTAGGATCTATTGGCATGGTTTGGTGTAGATGATTTATACCATACAACAAACATATTTCTATATGGATGTTACATTACAACGACTTGCAGAAGCAACAATATTGCAACTCCAACTTTGTACAACAGTGTGGGGTCCACCTTCAAAGAACAACAAACAAAACCTGTTCCGGGTCTAGCAGTACAACCCGAAGCAACGTGACACTTATTGCTTCGGCAGATGTCACTCAGCGTGTGTCACTAAAATAAAAATTAAACATAACAGACACTCTTCTACGATTTAAGCAAGGGGCGCGCAGGCTAAACCCCAAAAGATACAACAATGCAACAATTTTCTTTTTTGTCTTCTTTTGTATTATTTTTCTGATATCATTTATGAGTTATTTTGATATTGAGACTAAAATATTTGATGCTTTTTAATTTTATTGTTTTATTACTTTATATATACAATTTATGACTGCAATTTTTGCTTGTAGATTGTCAAACACGCATTTTTTTTTCTGAAAACTATACAATTAATTTTGTTATTTATAAAATAAATTTTCTATCAAATAATTGTATATTCTTTCTACTTACTATTTAGTTTATATCAAATAAAATTAAAACTAATAATAATTAACATAAAATACATCAAATTTCTGCTAAAACTTTTTCCTGTTTTTTATGATTAATTCATTAAATTAAATTTAAATTAAATACATATAATCCATTAATTAACTAAATAAATGAAGACATCGGAAATGGCACGGTTAAATTATATTCTCAGAATAAATTAGCCATTGTAAAATGGTGTTGGCATAATCTACGAGACTTGATTTTTTATTTTCCTCACCCGACATGTATTTTGCGGCTAAAATATGTACACGTAATACCCCGCCATTAAGAATATAAATTGTGAAGAGAAAGAGAATTTAAATTAGTTGAAATGGAATTGCAATAAATAAGTGCAACTTTGAAAGGTAATATTGTATGCAGCGACTGAAACGAAACTTTTTGCAGTTAACATTTTTTGGCACAGAACGGCAGTATATGTACGTGCAAGCGAACATATGTGTTTGAAATAACTCTGCGTTTTCTATAAAATAAATTAAAATTATTTATTTAAAAATGTATCATTTCTTTAATAATATTTAAATTAAAAATGTAATTAAGATGTATTGTTTAAGATGTAAAATTTTAGTTTTTTTGCTAATGGTAGAGCTCGTATTATAGGCGTATGTTAACAAGGTTATTTTAAATAAAGGCTTGAATTAAACAAATTATAGTCCTCACCAACAATGATGAAGAAATCACTATCGATAAGCAAAAATGGCTTAAGAATCTAAAAAAGAAGTTATTCAACTTATAAACATAAATACTAAAGACTTTGTGGGTTTACCGTCTACGCCAAAAGCTGTAAAACGCACAATAAGATAAAAAAAATTGAATGTAATACCTCATTCAGACTAAACTATATACGGGGTACACTTAGGCCCGTACTAATAGTCAGAGATTAAATCTCTCATTGATCCTGGATTCATGAATCCGAGATTCATTTTAATAGTCGTTGATTGGCTCTAAGCTAGTTCACGTATATTGTGACGCTGCGGAACGAGTTGAAAACTATGCAACCGTCAAAATTATCCTAGATTCAAATAATCTTGGGACCACCCAAAATTATTTGAATATTGATGGTTGCATAGTTTTCAACTCGATCCGAGAATTAAGCAAAGAATACATGGCCAGATGCAACTAAAGTTGCCGTCATAATATCCATGAATTGGCTTAGAACCAATCAACAAATAGCAAAATGAATCTCGCATTCATGCATTATGGTAAAAAGTTATCCCGCCTTTCCTAGCAAGCCCAAGAAGCAGATTTACTCTGTTGTGTGTAGCATTGGGTGCCATAGTCTTGACTAAATATTTCCTTCTTGAAAAACACACAATCCTGTGCACTATCGTCTAGGATTTATTAGAATTTCTTGCACATGTAGAATTTGCCCAAAACATTGTATTTTCTAAATCCTTACAAAAATTCTTGAGTGAGCAATTCCTTCAGGCCACCTATAAAGTAGAAACCAATGATATTTAATCTTAGTATTTTCTAGTCCTGGCATTTCTCCTTACTAATTCCAATTATCATACAAAGAAAAGTTACTGTTAAAAACAAAAACCTATAAGATCACTTTATTAGTGAAGCGTACACCAACAAGATGAGATTGCTAACAATTCCTTACTCTCAAGCTTCAAACTGCTCAAAAACCACACATAGATGCAAATTTCATACAGTAGCGCAAGTCACTGATGCAAAAATTTAGTTTTTTATACCAAAGCTCTAACTATTTAAAACAAAAACAATTACCAAACAAGTAACAAAAAAATCCAAAACTAACATTACATATCACATACAACCCAATAAAAAATGAAAGCACCTGAAGCAACTACTAAACTTCGATAATAAATATCTACATAAAATTTAAGTATTTAATTATAATGGGTTTCATAGTACAGTGATGTGTCTCAAACCATTTGAAGAAATAAATTAACAGCGATGTATTGTATAGAATATAGATATTATTTAAATATTTCTATGTAAATTCCAAACTAAAATTTAACATAAATTATTTAAAAATATCTCGTGTGATATGGTTGATCAATACCGGTGCATAATTTATACAATATACATTTAGTGCACTATTGTTTATTAACATTACTTCCAGATTAGTTGACAAATATCAAAGGACTAATTTAACACATTCCCTAAATGAACAACTAATAATGTATGCGAGTAATTAATCAAAATAATTTGTTAATATGTTAATTGAATAACGACATAATATATTATAAAGCTTCTATATAGTTTGTAATAGTGTCTGCAATAAGATAAAGTCGCGCTTTATCTGGCGAGTTAATTCAAAGTTAGGGGTGGTAGGGTCAGACCGGAATCGGAAACGACAGTTTGTGGTCTCACGATGTTTCCAAAGTGGGGGCCACTAGATGCGCTAATTTAGTTTATGTCGTCGAAGCTACGTTAAGAACTTTGAAAAACTAAATTAACACTATCGGGAAGTTTCTACCTTAAGAAAAATCTCATAAGTGTCCGGCAAGGTGCTTCTTAAATTCAATTGATGAACTTTTTTAAACATGACATATTCAACTTAATTGGTAGCAATAAAGCGAATTTTCACTTCATTTAATTTTGACATAAATTCAAATAATTGTATAATGTTTGTAATGTAATAATGTTTAGGGATAATGATTAATTTAACAATGTTAAGTAGTCCATATAATTGATGGTTAATTTAATGTTACATTTACTATACTGGTTATTAATATTTATACCAATCAGTATCGACTATGTCATTATAGTCCTAATTTTGAAACAATCGAAATAAAAGCATAATAATAACCATAACAAAAAGTGATTAAATATCAAAGTTACTTTACATATTACATTATTATAAACTAATACTGTTCTTAACCTTTTATTACAGTAATACATCTTTTTTTAATTTACGAATAATGCAATATCAAGTATTTAAAATTATTAGTTGATTTGAACTGAACGGAATCAAATCTATTTAACTTTTTTTGGCAATACAGATTAGCACTAATAGAGCTACAATTCAAATTTATATAAACAAATAAATACGTAAATAGAACAAAATGATTAAAGTAATACTAGTAAAGTAAAACAAAAATACATTCCAACAGTTTTTATAGCTTTTTATTATAAACCAAATACTCTATTCTTATGCAAGTTAGTGAGCTATATTAGTTTTTAACATACACGGAAAGCAAATAAGATCTTGTGTTAACTTATTTGCAAAAGTCGTTTCAGTAAATCAATGTATTGCAAACAGTTTATCAAACATGAAGTTTGCTGCGGGTTCTATTAGTGTTTCCGCTTACTCACCCAAATGTTTGTGTTTTAATTTCTTAATAAAACAATACTTAGATGGGTGATTGGGCAGCTTAGTTTTTTAGTCGTGTGGTTTGGATTGATATTTTTGCCCAGCCACCCAAGTGTTTGTGATAAAATTTTTGTAAATAGTTTTTTTTAGGACGCACAAAAATAGCAGCTACTATGTTGTTATAGCAAATGTCTGTCAAATTTGTTGTGAATTGTTCAGTAAGTGTATGGCAAATCATCATTGAAGATTATAGGGTTCAACATTTAATCAAATAATCAAATTTTAACTTTTATCATTGCCACAACTTTGCTGCTGTGTGTGAGATTGTACGGGAAAACCTGAAGCAGTCAGTTTCTAGTCGTTCACAAGAACTTGTCCTTTCTGCAACATTAATTTGGCAAATTTTGTGTTAGAATCTGAATCTGCACTAAAATAAAACCCATCTGACCCAGAAACTTAATGTAAACAATTATAAAAAAAACGCCGTGCGTTTGCTGATTGAGCTCTGGAGCAGTTGATCAACATTTTGCCAAAAAATCTTCTTTAGCAACGAGACCCTTTTTTGGATATATGAATTTGAAGCAATTCCATGCACAAAATGCATCTCAAGAAAGTTTAATGCAAATTTTAATCTGGCAAAATCTTTGATTCGAACTTCTTTCAAAACAAAATAATATTACAGTAACCTTTAACGGCAAGCGCTAAAGATTGCTGATAAGCAACTTCTTGTAACCTAAACTAGATAATATAGATACCACCAGCCTGTGGTTGCAACAGGACAGCAATACCTGCCACTCAGCGCATGCTACAATAAACATTCTGCACAATCAATTTAAGAACATGGTTATCTCGCGCGGCAACAACGTAAATTGGCCACCAAGATTGTGCAATTTATCGCTTTTGAGCTTCTTTCTTTCATTAAGGCTATCTTAAACAACAGGTTTTTGCAAAAAAACAAAATAATTGATCCAATTTTCTGACATTAAACACTTAGTTGAGTAGTCGGTGAATTAAGTTCAAGTTTGCTGCTGATGTGATTTCAATTAGAGTTTCCGTGTAGTTACCCAAGAAATTGTAATCAAATTTCTTGATAACAAACACTTGGGTGGATAGGTTTCTAACTTATTTTAAGCATTTTCTTTAGTTTAGATTTGTGTTTCCGCCCATTTGCTCAAGTGTTTAATTTTTTTATAAAAAAACACTTAGGTGTGTGGTCGGGCAACTTAGTTCAAATTTTTTGCTTGTGTGGTTTGGATTGGTGTTTTTGCCCACCCGCTTAAGTGTTTGTAATCCTATTTTTAAACAACAAATACTTGAGTAGGTAGGCAAAAAACTTACTATAATTTTTGTGCTTGTGTGGTTTGAATTGATCCGCCTACCCGCCTAAGTGTTTGTGATCCAATTTTGTGACAACAAACCTACACAAGTAAATGGACAAGCAATTAAGTTTTCTGCTAGTGTGGTATCAATTGATAGGTAAGCGTGTAACTTCAATATTTGTGCTCGTGTGGGTTCTATTAGTGTTCCCGCCTACCCGCACAGGTTTTTGTAATACAATTTTTTAATCACAAACAATTTGTTAGTTGGTTTGAGCAATTTAGTTCAAGTTTTGTGTTATTCTAATTTTAATTGGTGCTCTTGACCGTTAGCCGAAGTGTTTGTGATCAAATTTCTTAATAAAAAAATACTTGGGTGAGTGATTGGACAGTTAAATTTCAGTTTTTTAATCGTGTGGTTTGGATTAGTGTTTCCGCCTAGCCACCCAAGTGTTCGTGATAATTTTTTTGTTAATAGTCTTTCATTAAGACGCTTAAACATAGTAGCAACTATGTTGTTATAGCAATATCTGTCAAATTTGTTGTGAAGTGTTCAGTAGTGTATGGAAAATCATCATAGAGGGTTATAGGGTTAAACATTATGCAAATAATCAAATTTTATTTTTTATCATTGAAAGTGTACGGGAAAACCTGAAGTAGTTAATTTCTAGTCGTTCACATGAACTTGTTCTATCTGCAACTTTAATTTGGCAAATCTTTCGTCAGAACCTGGGTCAGCACCAGTATAAAATCCAACTGACCCAAAAACTTAAATGACTATAAAAAAACGCATTTGCTGATTGAGCTCTGGAGCAGTTATTTAAAATTTTTCCAAGAAAATCTTCTTTAGCAACGAGACTCATTTTTTGAGAAATGGATTTGTGAATAATCATTTGAAACAATACTAATCCACACCCAACCACCACAAAATGCATCCGAAAAAAGTTTATTACAACTTTAGTCTGGCGGAATCTTTGGTCCGTACTTTTTTCAAAATAAAACTAGCAATACTATAACTTTTAACGGCATGCGCTACAAATCCCAACAGGACTGCAATACTTGCTACACAGCCCATGCTACAATAGACATTCTCCACGAGCTATTTGAGTGCATAGTTATCCAGCGCGGCAACAACGTAAACTAGCCACCAAAATTGCGCAATTTAACACCTATGAATTTCTTCCTTTAAGGCTTAAGGCTTCTTAAATCGCAGGTTTATGCAAATAAATAAAATAATTGATGCAATCAAAATCAACATAACAAACGCCATTCAGAAAATTCAGCCAAATTTATGCAACAGAGTAATCAAAAATTAGACTTTCTGAATACCATGCCATCAAATGCCATAAAATTATTATTTACATTATTTCTTTGATAAAAGACCTTTTATAACAAACATTAGAGTAGGCGGGCAGAAAACTTAGTTCAAAAATTGTGCTTGTATGGTTTAAATTAGAGTTGCCGACTTCTTGCCAAAATGCATGTGATCCAAGTTTCTGACAACAAACACTTAGGTGTGTGGTCGTTCAACTAAGTTTAAGTAAGTTTTTTGTAAGTGTAATTTGAATTGGTATTGCCGCGTACCATCCCAAATGTTTGTGATCTAATTTTTTGGAAATAAAGACTTAGGTGAGTGGTCGGTCAAGTTCAAGTTCTCTGCTGGTGTGATTTCAATTAGAGTTTCCGCGTAGTTACCCAAGAGTTTGTAATCAAATTTCTTGATAAAAATGAAAATGGGTGAGTAGGCTTACAATTTATTTTAAATTTTTTGCACACTTGGGGTGTTTTATTTCTTTATAAAAAACAATTAAGTGGGTGGTTGGGCAATTTAATTCAAGTTTTTTGCTTGTGTGGTTTGGATTAGTGTTCCCGCCCACCCGCTCAAGTGATTGTGATCCAGTTATTATACAACAAACACTTGGGTAGATAGGCAAACAACTTACTATAATTTTTGTGCATGTGTGGTTTGAATTGGTTCAGATATAAAAATGTATTAACTGAGAGAAAAGCAAGGATCTACAAAGCGTGCGTAAGACCATTCTCACCTACTCCGCTGAAACTAGAGCTGATACGGCAGAGACAAAACGCCGGCTAAAATGCGCAAAGATCTATCACTGGCTACGCACTTGCCGATCTAAAAACTAACATTTAAATACGTGTAAAATGCAACACATCAGATATTGTGAGATCTGCGCAAAGCAGAAGAAGGCAGTGGAACGAGCACGTGTCACACACGCACGATAGAATTGCCAATATAGTCCGAGACGGTAAAACATACACAAGACGCTCTCTCGACAGGCCAATAAAGAGATGGAAAGACAGCTGGACGTCGATATCACAGGAACAGAACCCGGGGTAGGACTTTGGTCAAAACAAGCCACACGGCTTTTGAAAAAGATTAAAAAAAGAAGTTTTTGGTAATTAGTAATGTTGCAACCTCTTTTGTAGCTTGTTTGTTTATGTCTGTACATCTGAGGCATTTTGAGATTGTGTGCTCATATCATGTTATCCGCAGTAATAGCGTATCAGATATGCTTTAAATTATTTATGGCCCGTTTAAAATTGCGACAATTAGTATCCAACTTTTTCATGTTTGCGCAATATCTATCTCGCAACTTCCGGGATTAGTGCCTTAATCCGTTAGCCTTATGTACTACATTTTAATTTGTTAGCACCACTCCTGTTGCTATCTTGTTATCCTTCCGGTTTTTTGCCTTGCATTCCGGTTTGCTGTTTTTGGCCTCATGCGCACGTTCCAATATAAGTACGTGAATAAATATAACACTCGCAATGAGTTGTTTTGCTTCAGTTTACATTGTTCTGTAAGAGTTTACTATTCTAGCAGCAACTTTTTTTTTGACACTTTCTAGTGCCTTTTTTTATATCGCTAACTCAATCTATTTTTTTCATGATAGTGCCACGTACAGTAGAATAGAATTTACCAAACTACTAATTTTTTTTCCTGATTTTGGGCCACCAATGTTAAGCATTAAACTGCTTAGAACTGCTACCGTTCTACTTGCTTTTGCAACCACTCCTTTTATATGCACTTTTTGTTTCATTACTAGGCCAGAATATTTTATGTAACTTTAGAACTCGATAAGAAAGTTGTTAAGCTTAATTGTTATTTTCATTTGTGTTGGTGACAGCCGCTTCAATTTTATGTGAGCACAGTTTTAGACTTTTCTTGTGCACTCATAGTTTATTCAATCAATTCTTCTATAACTTAGTTTTTACTGCATACTGTCAAGGCTACATCATCTGCATACTTTATAATAATATATATATATATATATATATATATATATATATATATATATATACAATTATATCCTACTTCCAAACTAACTATTATTCAATAGCCTATAATAAAGATTCTTGCAGGTGTATCCAGTTTAAGTACACCATCATTGCAATGTTAAAAACATTTTTGACAACATTACCACAAAAACAATTTTGTTAAAAAAATTCTAATTATTGCAATGTTTCGGACCGCCCGTATTGCATCCACAGCCAACTATCCTGAAACCAAACTGAGTCTGCGCTTTGATGTTTTTGATTTATAATTTGTTCAAACAATTTGGAAATTGCGTTGAGCAACACAGAGGCTCTCAAACTATCTATACAGATTTATCTATACAGATTTTTCTAACTGGATTAATCCGACTACTTTCCAACTCTTAGAAGTAGTCCCTATTTGGTTATATGGTTTATGGTGTAGCTCCAGTAGTTTAGGCTTTTGTTCTGGAAGCGCAGCCCAAAATTTCCTGTCATTAATTTATAGCTGGTGCCCAAAAATGAAAATTTACTTATTTACAAACTATGTTCTATAAATCATGAGTTTGTTTTGGCATTTCCTATACTGTTCTCAATATTTGTTTCGTTTAGACTTGTTGCCTTTTGCTCTTGTTACTTCTCTGTTTGCTTAATGAGACTCGCCTGCAGTAGCCAAACTTTTTTTAAATTTTATTTATTTATTTATTCAAATGCCATTCTACCTTTCGGTGTATGGCTGTATGACGTATTATTAATTTATATAATATTCACGCCATTTCTTCCTATCCTTAACTATCTCCTTTATTTCTTCCCAAGTGGTTCCTTTTTTGTTTCCTCTTCTTTTATTGCGCAGTTCCATTCTTTTCTAGGTCTTTCTTTTTTTTGTTTTCCTGTTACTCTTGTCTCATATATTTTCGTGGTGTTTCTTTCTTCATTCATTCTTCTAATATGTCCATACCATCTTATTTGGCCTTCCGTTATTTTTTCTTGAATTAGTTTTATTTGTATATTCATCCTGTATGTCTCGTTCCTTATTTTGTCTTTTATTGTTTTGTTTTCGATCTTCCTAAGAAATCTCATCTCCATTGCATTTATTCGTTCTATTTGTTTTTTATCATGGTCCATGTTTCTCTACTATATGTTAATGTTGGTCTAATTACTTTTTCAACTATTTCTATTTTTGTAGTTTTTGTTATTTCCTTTCTGTTGAAGAAAGTGTTTTTTAGCATGTTATATATTTTTGCTGTTTCCTATTTTGTCCTCTATCTCTTTGTCAAATTTTCCGTTGCTCTGTAATACTGTTCCTAGGTATCTGTATTGTTCAACCTGTTATATTAATCTTCGTTTTATTTTTATTTTGTGATTCAGTTTTTCTCTCGCAATTATTATAGTCTTTGTTTTTTTATAGTTTATTTTCATGTTTATTTTCTTTAGATGTTCCTCTATTATCTGCATGTTGTGTTGTAGCTCTTCTTCAGTCTCTGCAATCACTGCCATATTGTCTGCAAACAGTAGTTCTGCTATTCTTGTTATTTCCATCTTCCAATACCCTATTTTTATTGTTTTCATATTTTTCTTTGCTTGTTTTATAGCTTTATCTAAAACAATTGAAAATAGCAATGCGCTTAGCACGCATCCTTGCTTCACCCCTTTCTTTGTAATGAATTCTTTTGATTCCTCGTTGTTCATTCTTACTACGTTTTTGTTTTCTGTGTACATGTTTTTAATTACGTTTATTATTTCCTTTTCAATTCCTCTGTCTTCTAGTTCTTTCCATATATCCTCTCTTTTGATTCTGTCAAATGCTTTTTTGAGATCCACAAAGCATGCACGTGCAATATTCTATTCATTTTTAACATCTTCTCACTTAACTGTCTTATTATAAATATTAGGTCTTGTGTGCTTCTTCCTCTTCTAAATCCACATTGGCTGTCCTCTATTGTATTTTCTTATTTTCTAATTTGTCTCTCATCCTTTTTTCTACGATTCCTGTAAATATCTTGCTTGGTATGCTTGTTAGTGTTATTCCTCTGTAATTTTCACATGTTCATTTGTCTCCTTTTTTAGTATGGGTAGGATTATTCCTTTATTCCATTTCCTTGGAGTTTTCCCATTTCTGATGATGTCATTTACTAGTTCCGTTATTTGTGCAATTCCCTCATCACCCATAAATTTCATCATTTCCTGCGTTATATCATCTGTTCCTGATGCCTTCCCGTTCTTTAATTTCTTAATTGCTTCTATTACTTTGTCTTTTTTAATTTCTTCTATTTCTTTCGTTCTTCTCTCCTGTATCACTCCTTCATCTTCTCTTGTTTCGTGTTCTTCTACTTCTTGTTCTGTTAAATCTTGAAAGTATTGCTTCTACCTTTCCATTATCTTGTCTTCATCCGTTATTACTTTTCCATTTTTATCTTTTATGTTCATCATATTGTGTTCTTTCTTTTTTCTTAGATGGTTTAACGTTCCGTAAAATAGTTTTTGGTTTCTGTTGAAGTTCTCCTTTAATTCTTTTCCAAATTTTGTCCATGATTTTATCTTTTTTTCTTTTATTATTTTCTTTGTTTCATTTCTATTTCTCTGTATTTTTCATAGTCTTCTTTTTTTTTGTAGGAATCTTTTCCATTTTTCTTTTTTTGTCCCTTATCTCGTTCTTGACTTCCTCTGTCCACCAACTGGTTTTTTTTATATCTTTGTTTACAATTTTTGTTGTTCCACAGCTCTCTTTTGCAGCTTCTAGTATGATTCGTTTACAAGTTTCCCATTTATCTTTTATGCGCGTTCTTATTTTTTCTCTTTAAATTTGTTTTGTAGTATTTCTTGGTATTTCATTTGTATTTGTTCTTCTTTTAGTTTGTATGATTTTATCTTTATCTTGACTTTCCTCCTTCTTTTATCTGGTTTAAGTTTTTCCTTCCATTTCATGTCCATTAGTAATAAATGGTGGTCGCTTCCTATCTCTTGTTACTTTTACATCTTTTACCTTGCTCCAGTTGTTTCTATTAACTAGGTAGTATTCGATAATTGATTTCTCATTCCTAGTTGGTTGTGTTCTAGTGTATTTGTGAATTTTCCTGTGTGTGAATTTGGAGTTTGTTATTACCAAATTGTTTTCAATGCATAGTTGAATAATTCTTTCTCCATTGTTATTTTTTATTTCTTCTCCTTCATTTCCCATTACCTCTTCTATTCCATTATTTTGTTTTCCTACTCTCCCATTTAGGTCTCCTAGTATCATTATGTTTTCTGTTCCCTCGTCTATTTCTTGTTGTAATTTATTATAGAAACTGTCTTTATCTTCTTTGTTTGCGTCTTCATTCGGACTGTATGCTACTATAATAGTCCATGTTTCATTATCTACTAGATTCATTTTTACTGTCATAATTTTTTTTTATGTAGTGTTAATGGCTGGCATTGCCTTTGCCAACAGTTTAATTTGTTGTTAAAAAATTTGATAAAAAGATCCATCTTTTACTGTATCCATGCTCAATTAAGAAATTAATATAAAATAGTTTTGGATTAAAGCTTGATTTATTAGTGTAGCTACTTCATTAATTGAACGTGTCTGTTTTTTTAGAACAAAACTGCTTAGCATGCAGATAATTCGTTAAAAAAAATATTGGCATACTATATGATGTTGGTTATAGAAGCTATATTAGTTATTTATTGAAAATGTTTTTTCCACATAACCATTATCATAAAAATAAATATACATATAAAACAAGCGTATGCGTATAGTCAATAAAAATAAAACTTCAATGTATATATTCAGTTATTTCATCAAAATTCTCAAAATATGAAAATATTCCTTTAATATAAAATTAATATTATCTTGAAAATGTTAGGCAATATTAAACTTCATACATATTTAAGACGTTATGCAATATTTTATAGTGTTGAACAATTTTACGCTGAAAATTTCCTAGAACATGTAATAAATAATTTAATATTCCAGATATTCATTATAAAAGGTAGTAAATTTTTTAATTAAATTAACAATGATTTTAGTTTACCTTTAAATTTAATTTAATCAAATACTTTGATTTTGCTATTTTATTTCCTTCAATATATTTTTATTCTGCTTTAGTATTATACACAGCATGCCACTGCAAACATACAATAACCATTGAATTTCATTGACTGTACTGGAAGTAACATTTGTGGAAACTACAACTATAAGGATTTTAAGTGAAGATGGATTGGGTATTGCAATCACCTCTTTGAGACTGTTAGGGAAAACTAAGTAGCTATATAAAGCAATGTGTTGGCTTCAGTATAAAATAAAAATCATTTATGTGTTTCTTATTATAAATAAACAATTCAAGTCAAATTTGTTATTTTCAACAAAAAATAAATATGCTAATGGTTCATAATTGATTTACTCAAGTAAAATTTAAAAGAATGAATTTAACTTTCCCTTCAGTGTATTATATAAATTAAAAAAATATATATAAACTTGATATCAAGTTTAAAAAGTATAAACATAACAGAAATTGCCGTCACCGCACACAAAAGCTCATCATTGTAACATGACAAATAGGTCGACAAACCATACAATAGTTCCCAACTTTACAGACGATATTTTATTCGAATAGCATTGTTACTCAACAAATCTATCGAAAGATGAACATTTAAAAATTGCCCAATTATCTTTCAGCGATAACTCCTAGTTATAGAAACGAATGCTTAAAAATGAGTCTAAGTTCAATAGTTGAAAATGCAATAAATCAACGTAATTCCCTATAAAACAAGAACAGGTCAGCAAACTTACTATAAATATACTATTACGCCGTAATAGCGCAAAACGATCTCTAAAACTTTTTAAAGAACGTTTTTATTTTAATACAAAGGGAATCGTTTAAAACTTATCTTTCGAACTATACCATTATAGCAGAATGTTTGTGAAACTGGCGCATAGAATATCCTGTTGTGAAAAGATAAGTGCAACATGTAATATTGAAAAATATGATATATTTTATGCTAAATATCTACATGTGTACGTTATCATTTGTAATATAAAAATTGACTTTTTTAATGACGAGGAAATTGATTGCCGTAACTTTTTTTAAATAGCTTTGATAATGAGGTTTATTCCGTTCTTATTATATAGCATTGTAATGACATTTCCAATAAAAACTAAGAATGGCAATTACGGTACATCTAATGATCTCTTTCCCAGATATACTTGAAGCAATAAAAATGCATCGGTAAAGTAGTTATCAAAAGAAGCGGACAATATAATATAATAATAAAGCAAAATAATTTAGATAAAAATTTATGTATGTAGCTATTATACTAAATACACACAATAGAAACTTCAGTTACATTCAGCTTACAAGTAGAGTAGGAATAACAATCAATTTTAAAGAGCAATACTGACAATAAATCTGGAAACATTCACAATCTCGTTTGAGTTGAGAGATCCTTATTATTACAAAAGTGTTCTTCTGAAATAATTGATAAAATAAATATAGTGCTCAACATGATCCCATACATATTTTGAAACAGTTAAATATGACTTTCACGTGTTAGTAATTTATTAGAATTCAATTGCTTTCAACTTGATTCTTAATTTGATTAATCAAATATTTCAATTTTTTAGCAGTTTTTGTTTTCTACTGCTTCAGAAAGTTATGATTTATTCAATTCTTTAACACTAATATTTTTAATTTCTTAATTTAATTTATCATTATCTTGATTTACTTTATCCTTTTCATCATCTTTGTCTTTTTCTTCAATTTTTGCTAGTAGTCAAAACAGCAGAAAAAATGCAAACCGAGCTAAAACAATTAGCCCAATGTTGTCTTTTATCATCTGTCAAAAAATCAGCCTTGTTCACCAAAATGATGTTTATCTTATTTTATAAGACTTTCTTAACCTATTTCTCAAATAGCAAAAGATTATGCGCATCTACAATCTGTATAACAACATCACTTCATTCAACAACACGCCATAGTTGTCACCAAAATTCTAAATTCTTCTCATAAGGTGTCAACAACTTTTGTCTTCTTTTAATTGTAATTGCTCTAGTGCCATTTTAGTCCATGCTAGTCTTCTTGAAATTTTGATAACGTTTTGATGCATACGATGGTTTTTGGCATTTATTATTTTGTCTTTTGACAATAAACCTACGCTGATGCGTGTGTTAACAAACTTTATGTTTAGTTTTTCCACTTGAAATTCAGTTCCTGCTAATTCGTTGATAGAAGTTTTTGGAAGCAGAAGATGATTCTTTGGTTACAGATTGTAGATTCAACCTACCTAAATCGTATCCATCTTGGGTCTCAGTAGTGTGTAACATCAACAAATTTTTTGTTTGTATCACCTAAACCGATCTTTAATAAAAACTTTTCCCAGATTTGTTTCAGAAGCTTTATTTTTCTTCCCCATAATTACATTAATTTCTAAAAATTGTAAACAGAACTTTTGACATCGACAAAATTTGGTAAAATTTTTATTTTCATATTTATGTTGGTTTCTCATATAAATTGCTAAGTAGCATCACAGTATTAATAGAAGCAAAAGTCTTGATTCATAAACGCATCTCTTATTAAGCAATAAAAGTGGGAAAGTAATAAGAAAAGTAATTAATATTACTTTAAGATTTTGAATATTTATAGATTTGAAAAAAATAAAAAACGGCAATTGTATTTTGTTGTTATTATCTGAATAAGAAAGTTACTAAAATAAAGTGTTTTTAATGGGTAAAAAACTAAAAATAATAAAAACAAAATTGTATCATTTAAATTGGATGTTTATATGGCTATCCGAGTCAAGTGTACAAAACAAAAATTTGTTTTTGCTTAAACCACTGAAAATCCCTTACTCTACATGAATCCAGATTTTGTGAATTTTTTTAGATTTTTTCAGTGAGCATTTCAAGTAATAAGCAATCAAAATATTTGAATATTTTTTCTTCAAAATTGTACAAAGAATAAGTTTTTTGAGCAAAAACAAATTTTCATTCCGTACACTTGACTCATACAAGGCCATATATGAATTAGTTTTGGGTTTTAGGACTTCATAACGCTGACTTATAACTTTGTGTAATTCTTTATATGTCTGCAGTAAATTACATTTTTTTCTTGCCTTTTGTTGATGTTGGAATTGGTTTACAGACAATAATAATAATAATAGTAACTTCTGCTCAAGCCGGATGGGTCAACGGGCTGAAGCAAAAATGTGCCCAAAGCTGTTCCTGGCTCTCTTCACCATTTTCATGTCATTTATTTTTTTAATCTGGTGGTAGGTAAAATGCATTATCTTCTCATTATGATGTAGAATAAAAATTTTTGCCCAGAGTCCGTACGCTCAATCAAATCTGACGGAAGCTTTAAAAATCAAATACGGGTCAAACAATTCGTCACCAAAGCACGGGCAATTTTGGACAAAGTCATCTATATGGTCATCAAACTAAAAAAGCATGCAAATTATACAAGCGTACGCCCCCTCCTCTCGCTCAACAGACAAAGAAAACAAACAGTTCTACAAAGATATAACAGCCGCAAAAATTGCAAAAACACCAATTTTACCACCATAATGGGGGACATTAACGTCAAGGTTAGAGAAAAAACAGCAATGGACCCACCATACGTAAGGTTACATGGTCTGGTTGAAAGAAACACTAGAGGACAAACACTGGCCGACTTCCTCAACAAAGAGAAGATGTACTGCTTAAACAGTTTTTTAGAAAATACCAAAATAGAAAATGGACTTGGAAAAGACCAGACAACACAACAAAAAATAAACTACTTCTTACCAAATGACAATTGCATATGTTTGAACGTATCAGTCTTAAACCGGTTTGAGACAGGAAGTGACTACAGAATAGTAAGATCCAAAATACAACTCAAAGGCCTGCTAGGCTCTATTTTGCTTTTGTCAGAAGTAAATTAGAGTATTGTAGTACGGTGTGGTCTTCTTACTACGCAACCTATTCCTATGCTCTGGAAAAAGTTCAAAGACGTTATTTAAAGTATATGTGTTACCGAGAAGATGGCCACTACCCGCCTCGTGGTCGTACAGATTATAACGCCCTATTAAGCCGTTTTGATTTTGACTCTCTTCAAGATCGTCGTAAAAGTGCTGATATATTGCTGGCCACTAAGCTGGTTTGCGGAGATGTGGATTGTCCAATCCTATTAAGTAGTTTGAACTTCCATGTACCAAGGCTAGCAGCTAGAAACCAACCAATATTTACTTGTTTTAGGTCGCACAGTAATTTAGGACTAAATGCACCGATAAACAGAGTAATGAATGCTGTAAACTCCGTAGCGCCCAATCAAGCATTTTTTTTAACCATTTTATTTTATATAATTTTTGTATATTTCTGTAAAACTTTTGTTTATTTTTTGTTCATTCATATTTTTTTTTTTTTTTTTTAGTCATATCATAACTTTTTTATTTAATTTTATTGTATCATAATTATTTTTTTTCCTTGTATCTATTTACCTATGTCTGTATATTATCTCCATGTTGGAACTATTAGTTCTGTTGGGATAATAATTTAATAAATAAATAAATAAATAAATAAATAAATAAATAGAGAGGAAGCGACAAATAGAAAAGAGAATCCGACCCACCAAGTCAGAACTCATTGAGAAAGCAAAAACCATCGATTCTACGTAAACTTATATAGCCAAGTAGTTCAAACCAAAGATCAACGGAAAGGCTCAAGACAAACAGTCCTTAATGTAATATCCTAAGAATTCCAAGAGATTAATAAAACAAAACTAAGAGCAGTATTGCAATATTTGAAGAACAACAAAACACCAAGTAAAGATCAACTAAAACAAAATGCTGAAGACTGAAAGAAAATTCTTGGAAAAAACAATCCTGATACTCTTGAAGAAATGCCTTAAAGAGAGCAAAATTTCTGACTTATGAAAAAATGCAGAACTGGAAATACTACGCAAACTCAACAAAGCCTCACAAACTGTGAGCCTGCAAATAAACATGCACAAAACAAAAATCAAGTCCGAGTAACAAAATGGTCACCATCAAGAATCACACTCTAGAAAAAGTTGAGGAGTATACTTGGAACATAGCATCAAATTAAGAAAGCTCAACCAAACAACAGAGACGCATCGGATTGACATGGGCAGTTTTTGACAAACTAGGATACATCTTACAAAAACTTAAAATTTTAATAACTGTCACTACATACGGGCTAGAATCTATAACTATCCCAAGAAACAGGGCAAATAAACTTTTAGTCTGCCAACGAGCAATGGATTAGGATTAAGCTTAGGAGATAAAATCCCAAACATAGAAATAAGGCAAAGAACTGGAATCACAGATGTCATAAAACAAATATCACATCTTAAACGGCAAAAGAAAATGCCAAATGATCCAAGACAATTTATCAGTAGAGACCTCGAGTATCTAAAAGAAGCGTTGGCCGCCCCCAAATGAAATAAAAAGACAACATACAGAAGCACGCGGGCAAAAACTGGATACAGACTGTCCAATAAAGATCAAAATAAAAACGTTTGAAAGACGCCTATGTTCAATAGTAGACAAAATCATGCTAAAAAAATAAACTACCGGAGTTTTAAATCAATGCTCTAGTAGCGGTGGGACTAATTGTTTAGAAGTTGATGCAACTGATTGGGTTGTTTCAAAAGATATGGTTTCTTCTGTTGTTTGCAGACAATAAATCAAAGTTGTCAACTTCTTTCTTGGTAAAAAACTAACTAAACGACTTCCGTAAAGTTAACCCTTTTTTAATTAATAAAGCGTTATCAAGAAAGTCAGAAATGGCCTTTTTGTACTGTATCAACCCCTCAGTCAACAAAAATTTTAAAAAGTATTGCCTATAAAATGATAAATTCCTGTAGGGAGATTGTTTATTGTAGAAATTGACTAAATTGCAAACTACTAGAGAAATAAACGTCCATATCATCGTTGGAGATCAGACATATCAGATCTCCTTACTAGTCACGCCAACTTTAGGCAAAAATGTATTATTTTGAAACCCCTGGTTACTAGGCCAAACTAATACCTAAGATTACTTCCGCAAGGACCCAACGTTCTACAGGGTATTGCTAAAAGCAAGAATATTCACCTAACACAACCCAAAATTACTGCCGCAATACGTTTTACCAGAATCCGCAGTAGTTGAACGGTTTGTTCGTAAGTTTCCAACAATTTTCCAAAAAATGCAACTTTCACTTAAAAAAAAACGGCACCCTAAGTTTTTTTTTAGACTACCGCGCTCTTAATAAGATTACCCGAAAAAATACACCTCTGCCAAATCCAAGAAAAGACTTCGGTAATACTGAGATCTATAGCAAGATCAATTTAGAGACCGGTTACTGGCAGATCCACATGAACAAAGATCACAAACACGTCACTAATTCTGATGGTAAGACTTACCATTTTAAGTAATCTCCGCTGGGTTAACTAGCAACCTTCTGAGGTGCTGGAAAACATTCTGTTGATGTATATAGATAACATATTAAGTTATTCCAAAAACTCTAAAAAATACTTGGTGCACAGTTTGGCAAAGATTCAGTCAAGTAGTTAGAGCACCTAACCAGCGCAAAGTAAATTAATCGTTAACACAGCACTTAAAAATGATTAGAATGCAAACGCAACAATAAAAATCTGCTACGAAGCTTTCTCGGGCAATGCACTTGGCTATGAAATTATGTCCCAAACTACTTAACTCTAGCAACTCCTCTGATAAAACTTCAGAGCATAAAGAAACCCTTTTGTGTAGACAAAAATTAAATCCTATAACAATGCCAAACTCACCCTTTGCCAAACTAGATACCACTCTAACGAGTGAGAATGCTTCACCGTCTTAAAGGCCATAAAGTATAAAGCTCACTTCAAAAACGAGATTTTTATGCATAAATCCCACAAGTAAGCTTTAGTGTAGTTAGAGAATTCTACTACTCTACGTCAAAGCTATGTTTACAAGGTGGTCCTTAATACTGCATAAAAAATTAAGATAGATCATACTATTTGCGCAACAAACTACTACCACCGTAAGACCCAATCACCACCAAACCGGTTAACCTGCGGTACCTGTACCAACTTTTCGGCCAATTCCAAAACACACATAAAGCCAAACTTAATTTGCTAGTAGGGTAAACCTGGACCGCGTCGGTACGATAACCACAAAAGATAGTAGACGACCCAAAACAACAGACCTGGGTTATAAACTAAGGAAACATGGCAAACTAATAAGAACAAAGACAGGACACAACCAAAATAGTTGTACATCCCAAAATAGAACATTTGACAACCACAACAAGTTATTCCAGGAGAAATAAAACCACAGCAGTCATCCTACAAGCCTAGCATTAGTCAAACGTATAAAAACACCAACAGAAGCAAAGGTTGGTACCAGCGGCAATTAGCAAAATAATTACCCAGTTTTTGAAACAACATTTGTTCTACAGATTACCCAAAAATTAGACTATCCGATAACAGACCCCATATTTTAAAGACGCAAAATAACGCAACCTACCAACCCCCGACGGGTGAAATAAAAACAAGCAGAAATTAAGAAAAACATCCAAACCCTAAGGATGAACAACCAAATTCACAATAAAATAAGCTGATAACTCTGGCGTTGTTTCACTGCAATCGCAAGATCAACGCAGCAAAAAAGAAAACATCAAACAAATTGTTAAAGCATAACCTGCCAAAACCAAAAAATTAAGTAGTTCTCTAGGAAGCACCCCAAAAGACCTCCACCTACAGGAAACTAGACCAAAAACAAACCCAAAACAAGCGAGAATATAAACCAGGTGCCTGGTGATGTACAAAGACAAATAGACTAATCAAGAAATGAATAAGCCAAAATAGGATTATCGCCACTACAGAAATTCATTTCTACTGAATAGAAAACAGTAAAACCTACAGTAAAATTTCATTTAGACAACCTGCAACTTACTTCACTGATGAAAACCCTAACCGCAACAGCAGAAGTTGCAACCCAGTAAATGAAGCAGAAAGATATTAATGCCGCTTTGTAGGCAAAACAACAAAAAAGCAATGAGGGATTGACAAAGAAACAAAAAGCTTAAATTTTTGTGGTGCCAAACTATTTACTACCAAGCATCAATTTCCTATGTAATTGACTGGAATTTAACTATCTTTCAAAAACCACTATGCGGCCCATAAGTTTTTTCCATTAATTGCTACCACTACGTATACAACGCTGACCCTTTTTATAGATTGAAATCAATACTAAAAATAGCTCCTAGAGCACCACCTCTAGCATGTTATACTCATCGCCGTAGATTATCTCGCGGGTTAGTTCCTAACCAAGTTGAACTAACCCCCGCAAGCTAGGAACAACCCCATACGCTTGCCAGGTTTCTATGACCTCTAGAAAACACCTTTACCAAAGTGCCCACAAGCAGCACAAGGTAAACGCTCGGACATGTTACATCGTTCATGACCACCAAAAGCGTCAACTCCAAACAAACCCAAGTTATCTACCCAAAAATTAAACAACAACATGAAAAAGTTTCCAAACTTTGTCAGCACCGACTCCCTTATCCCTTTACTTGGCTTGACTGGAGCCAGTAACAAAAGCTAATCCCGTTGTTAACAAAACAATTTTAATTTCATCATCCAATTTTAAAATTATGATTCTCTTTTTATTTTAGGGTTTATCGGCAAAAGTGATAAAAATTTAAATTGTTAGTTGCAACAGAATTTATATTTAAATTTCTAAAGTAGATTTATTCTCAAATAGATCCACCAACCACTTATAATCTGTATGCAATCAATGCAGATGTAAATAAACTTACCTATTTAGAATAAATCAACTAGTGCATCTGAAACATAAAATGCAATTGTTAATAATTTAGTTGTTAATGCATAATGAAAAACAAAAATTATAAAAAAAATGTTTTAAATTTGACTCAACACAATGAGATATGATATCAACCTAATTGTCATGAATCCGCCTATATGATTTGATTTGTTAAAGGTCCCCCAAAATACCCATTTCAACAAATAATGTTAGCTTTGATATCCATCCATTCGAATTATTATTACCCATTCTGGAAACCCCCAACATATTTTAATTAAGCAAATAACATAACATTAATTTTGACATCAAATAATATTTGTATTAATTATATGTTCTGTAAACATAAATAAATATTATGTTATGTATAACAAATATGAAAATGATTTATAATTAACAAAAGTTGACCTCGAGTTGATTAATTATTCGAGATTATAAAATATCATTTATTTAAATGATAAAAAATCGTCTGCTATGAATTGCTGAACATCCTTAACTACATGAATTATTGCAGCCATTCAATACTAACAATGGTTTTTATAATAGTCCCAAGCTACTCATATAGATTGAATATCATTAATCCAATTCACACAAAGGCGAATTTTGGGCGTGCCAATTAAAGTTCAATTTAAATTCAAAATCTGCACAAGTCTATTAACTTCAATTATTTATACAAAATTATTGTACTATTTATTCCGTAGTTTAACACATCTAAACGTGAATGTATGCTGAACACCTTGGCAGACAATTATTTGTAGAAGATTCCACAAGTTTGTGCCATTTGTAATATTAATTGCTTTAGTCGTACACCACTAACGACGTTACGTGCTTTGCTCTAACGCAAATTGACGTGCTGCAAAAATTTAAATAAATCTTTGTCATATAACGTCGTAAAGTTTTTACTAACATCTATAATCGATGGATGTACATTTACATATACATTATTGCCATATGTGTCTTTAATAAAATATTGATGGTTTCTAAAGAAGATTTAAGAAGGGTTGTCCTATCATGAATTCTTATAGTGAAATCTATGTTATTTATAGAGATATTTTAGCTACGTTTTTTGGATCGGTATAAATTTTTAAACTTTTAATCTACATTTGTGAGAAATTACTCCTTAAGGATTTTCATAAATTACGAAGATAGAGGGTAATACTACTAGTGCTGAGTTATGGGTTAAATAAACCAAATAATATAGTATACTGAAAATAAAGTTGATTAATTACATTAGTAAAAGTATAAAAGTTTAATATTGAGAAGAAATTGCTATTAAATGATTCTTATATTGTTGAATAATAAACTAGGCTAAATGGTGAAAGTATAAATTAAGCATTAAAAGTTCAATAACGATTAATGATTTGAATTATGTAGAGTAATCTGAATACATTAATTTGTTCTTTCGCAATTGCAATTAATCCATTATAAACGAGGTCTTTTAAAAGTTTGCTCAATTGCATGTAGAAATTATTAATTATAATACTCTACCTTGAAACCTATTTAATAAATCACAAAACTACATTGTCAAAGTCTACAAACATTTTTAAAATAAGATAAATAAAACACATTTACAATGTACTATATTACGAATATATTTAAAAATAGTAACATGCTCCAATACGTCCAGTGGTCATACATTAACAGGTCTACTCTACTCATAAGTTATAAATGAAATTAAATAAGTTAATCAAAGAATATACACATTTTTTTCTTCAAAATTTAGAGTAGTTAATTTGTTAGAACTTTTCTTTGATTTCCATAGTATGTTTTCCAATATTCCTCCAAATGAATGCATTGAGTTAGTCTCACACTTGTTTGAAAATATAAATATTAACTCTTACCTCCGCGACAAAATAAAGTTGTGTTCAAAATTTTGCATTAAAAATAGTTACTTTCAATTCAATAGTAAGTTCTTCAACCAAACACAGGTCTAACTATGGGCTTACCACTAAGTCTCTGTTAGCAGAAATATTTATGGCTTCCTTCGAAGAAAAGATTTTCAATTCAAATCTTGCTAAGTAACATATTTCTTTGTGGTATCGATATGTTGAAGATAACTTAGCTTATTTTAAAAGTACTTTACGCCAGTTAGACACTTTTCTAACTTACATCCCAATATTAGGTTTACAATAGAGACTGAAACTCAGAATAAAAATAACTTTTTAGACTTAACAATATGTCACAATAGTAATAATTTCATTTGATGTTTTCCGTAAATCAACCTATACAGACTCAACCATTTTGTTTGACTGTATACCCTAACAGTCACAAATTTGCAGCCTACTATTCAATGATCCATAAAGCTTTCAGCGTACTATTAACAACAAATTTTGTCGGCAAAAAGAATTTAATAAAATTATATCAATAGGTCATAACAATGGATTTCCAAAAAACACAATTAAACATATTTTTACTAAAAAAGAGTAAGTATAGCTTTATTTTACAGCTAATTTATCCTAAGATATAAGTCATAAAACCCATAAAATACATTTCAATAACATATTTTAGTAACATATTTAGGAAAAAAAAAATTCTCAGTAAATTTATTTATAAAGTAGCGTTTAAAAGTCAAAATTGGTTATAAAACATTTTATTGAAATCTAAAGACCGTACAGATACAATTTTAACATTAGAAGTGTATGAGTTAAGTTGTCCTACATGTAATGCACGATATACAGGGCAAACAGAAAGAAATTTTAAAACTGTATTTTAAGAACTTTACCGCTCTTTCAGATAGTACTTTTACAAATCATATTTTAGAAAATAGTACTTATTCCCAGATATTGATAAACTTAAATCATTTACAAATGCTCTAAAGGCAAAAAATAAATTTGTTAGAAGCTTTTGAAGTTACTAAATCAAAAAATAATCTTTCCCTAAAGTTGGTCAATAATCAAACCAACCTGTAAAAATCTCTTTTGTTTGAAATAATTTAATCTTCTCCCTTTTTTGCGGAATGTTCTTTGTCTTATTTTAAACCCTTGAACCAAATACTAAAACAAGTTTCTCGTCCCCCCCCCCCGCGCTAGTCCGTGGAATTGCCCACTATGTATAATAAATGTGTTTTATTTATCTTATTAAGAAGATATTACTATTAAAATAAAACGCGCAATAAGAAACTACATATAATGGTAGATAATTACGTTTCTGAAACAGTAGAAGAATATGTCTACCTCGGACAGACTATTAAATTAGGCAAGAAAAACCACACTGCTAAAATTACTAATAAGATACGACTAATTTAGACGGCATATGGAAAGTTAAGTTAAGTTAGGTTAGGTTAGGTTTCTGGACCTCAAATTTTGGGGGCAAAGGAAGGTGACATCCATTTCAGGCGCGTCCCCGGGTGGCGGATAGGGGATTGCACACGCGGATCAACACCATTGCACGGTAGCCTTGCCACGGCAATGAGACTACCACTTTCTTCTTATTTTTCATCTTTGAACTATTGCTCTTTGGTTTTCCTTGACCAATTTTTCTGGTTACCAACGTTATTAAATTTCGAGGGCTTGGTAAACAAAACTTTTTTCTTTTTTCTGTCTCTAAAAGTAGAACCCAACACTATAAATTTCTATAAGAGTGCGCGACAGTCCTGATTGACACAACAGGGCTCTACCGGAAGGGAATAAACGGATCAAAAAACAAAATGTAAGATAATGAAAATAAAATACCCCAGGGAGGTACAAATAACGGGAAACCCTCCTCTGCTACGGCAGGCTGCTCCACGGATTCTTGGGGGAGCAATAATCTTATACAAAACAATGTAGAAAAAAAAAGGAAACGAAGAGTCAAAAGACTAGCGCACCCAAGACAAATGACGCAAGCAGAAATAGAACTGCTACAGGCACATAGCAGACGAGGGAACAACAGTAGATCACCTACCAGAATAACTTTGGAGGTAAAAAAAAGAGATACAAACATATTTAAGGTATTAATGATACCCCAAACTTGGACAAGACTGATGGAGACAAAGTTTCTATGCGACTGAGAACGTTTCATGCGGAAACATCCAAATGGAAGGAAGACAAAGAAAAAACTGAAACAAATAAAAAAATAAAAAAGAACTCTCCACTAAGTAACACAAACAATAAAACCGTAAAAAAAAATAAAACAGATAACCAAACGGAGTTGGACAAGCTACAAGAAAAAGGAAACCAACTCCTGGCATTAATTGGAAAGAACGCAAGAGTCGAGATAAAAAACTGTATCCGAGAAGTAGTACACCTAACTAAAGTAGTTCAGAAAACACATGAGGACACTTTTTAGAAAAAAGCTGAAGAGCTTAAAGACAAACAGGCAGAATGTGAATCAGAAAAAGTAGCATTGTTAAAAAATTTAGAGACACGGATAAAAGGACTTAAGGAAAGAATTGCTGAACTTGAATCTTAGGACATTATGGGGAAGCAAAACTTAATAAAAGAAAACAATAGAATAGAGACGTCCCAGAGAGCATAGAAGTAAATCAATTAAACTTAATTGACAGCTAGGAAAAATGAGAAAAAATAAAAAAACATAGAATTATACACAAATACGGCTATAAAAATAGGTAACCCCTTAGTCACGAAAGACCTGACAATAAAAGTGGTTCTAATCGAAACAAACGATACTACAATGGACAAAAGCATCCAAAAACTATACAAAAAAAAACAGATATAGCAGAACACTATAGAGATTTTGTGGTACTGGAACAAGCCAAATTAAAAATAAAGAGCCAATAATAAAGGCAACCCAAAAAATAATTAAATGTCAGCTAAATGAAATGGAGAAACACCTATTTAAACAGCTAAAAAAACTAAAGCACTAACATGCTTAGAAAAATGGTTGAAGGACTTTTTCATAGCACAAACCAAAATGTAGTTGTATACACAAACAACAAAGGCAAAACTGACCAACAAAAAATAGTGAAAGTAACGGAAGAAATACATATGCCCTTGTAGTAGAAAGTGAAAAAGAGGATTATGGAATAACATTTCAAGCAGTGAAAAACAACCTTCATAAAAACAATAAGGTGCACTAAGGAAGAACAACAACTGATAATTACTGACAAAAATGACAAAGACGTAGGTAAACTTAAACTCGTTGAATCACTCAAAAATATTGAAGAAGGACAAACGGTATCAGTACTAGGAACAAAAGAAAATAATAGAGACGTAGTCCACATCAGAGGCATGGACAGCATGACCACAAAAGAAGACATAGCTAAAGCAATTAAAAATTGTAAGTCATTTTGATGAAGAAAATATAAGAATTGGCAATTTGAGGCCTAACCTGCAAAACACAAAAGCGGTAACAATAACCGCAACAAAAGAAATGACAAACAAAATTATAAAACAAGCGCACATAAAAATAAGCCTTTCTAGGTGCCCAATTGAACGTAGAATTGAGTCTAAAGGATGCTATAAAAAACTACAATTACCAAGCAAAGGACTGCCAAGGCCCAAATCCAGCAAAAGCATGTCATTGGTGCGTACACCAGGGACATAAGCTCAAAGAGTGCAAAAGCATGGAGTTTTGCTCCATCTATGATAAAGAAGGACATAAAAAGCTGGAGCAAGAAAATGCCCCAAATTTAGAATACATTTTCAATGCTAAGACGCCAGCTCTCAAAATAACAATGGATAAAACAACAAATATACGGTTTACGCAGAGCAACTTAGACCGATGCAAAACGATTATTAACCTATTAGACAAAAGTGCAAAAAAAAAACCATAAAGA
This sequence comes from Tachinus rufipes, assembly GCA_963932245.1. Classification (NCBI taxonomy): domain Eukaryota; kingdom Metazoa; phylum Arthropoda; class Insecta; order Coleoptera; family Staphylinidae; genus Tachinus; species Tachinus rufipes. The sequence goes on from OZ010749.1 coordinate 63,723,525, forward strand.
TGTAGCTGTTAGAGCTGAGCCAAACATTAAAGCTGCCAAAAAAATGGGGTGGATTACAGACCAAAATAAAGATATTGGTATCCTTATATTTGGCAGAAACGTCAAGGTGCGGAAGCCATGCACAAACAAAAACAACATAGTTTTGAACTTGACGAACTCATGATTTTAGCAACCTACATACCACCTAGATACACACAAGAACAATATAAAGCAATCCTTTACAAAATCAGCAAATGTATTGGAACAACCAAAAAGAAAATTATTATATTGGGAGACATAAACGCAAAATCGCGACTGTGGGGAGGGAAGATAGAAGACCACAGAGGTAAAACGCTGCGTGAACAACACAACCTTACAATTCACAACAATGACCTCAAGTCGACATTTATTGAACCTCAGGGTAAATCTTTCATAAACCTTACCATAAGTACTGCCAAAACTGAAACACAAACACGGAACTGGATGGTATCTAATGATGAAAATCTTAGCAAGCACCAGAACATCTACTTTACTCTACAACTGAACAAAACAAACTCAGCAAAAAAGAATAAAGGCAAGGCAGGCGGATGAGACATCGACCTTAAAAAATCGGACTTATATCATAAAAATGTACAAAAAAAAAATTGAAAAAATGCAAAACTCCACTGCAAATTTTTTTTATAAAAACCACATTTGCAGCGTGCAATAAAACATTTAGCCTAAACAAGAATACGAACCGAAATCCAGTATATTGGTGGAAACCAGAGATTAACAAAGCTAGAAAGGAAGGGCACTGTGCTAGAAGGCAGCTGACAAGAGCCAGAAGAAATACACAAACAGACCAACAAACAATATAAAATCTAGAAAACTTATACAGACAAAAAAAAGAGCCTTAAAACTAGAAATACTGAGAGCCAAAGAAGAGTGCTGGAACAAAATAATAAACAAAATAGACACCAATCCATAGGGACAAGAATACAAAATTCTTAGTAAGAAATTTTGTTTGTGTCAGACAATTGAACCGAAGGATGAAGAGGTTAGCAGCATAGTCAATGAGTTATTCCTGAACGTACCAATAACGCAAAAGACAACACTAAAATTCACTAAAAAAGAACAAGAACAAGCGGTAAAAAAATTAAAAACAAAAAAGCTCAATGAACAGACAAAATCCCGGCAGTAATTTTAAAAATTGGAGTAATGGCTAACCCACAAAAATACCTAGATACAATGAATGATAAACTTGTTGATGAAAAAATCACAAAAGGAATGAAAGACAGCTCAGCTAATATTTATAGAAAAACCACCTACAGATAAATCCGAAGAGAAAAAACACAAGCCACTATGCCTAATAGACAGTACTGGAAAACTGCTTGAACAGCTGCTAGTTAACCATCTAAAGGAAGACCTTACCACGAAAGACGAACTGGCTCCAAACCAATATGGGTTTTGCAAAGGCAAAAACACGACGGATGCACTAGAAGAGGTATGTAAAGCAGCAAAAGTAGAAAATGCATACAAAAACCGGAGCTATTGCATTCTCATTAGGCCAGATGTTAAGAATGCATTTAACACGGCAAATTGGGAACAAATCCTAGATGCAATGACAAGAAAAAATATAGAGCTGTACCTCAGAAATATTATTGGCAACTAGATAGAAGACAGGCATCTAATAGTAGGAAAAAAAACACTAGGCAAGTAACGTGCGTTGTTCCACTGGGGTCGGTCCTGGGACCACTGCTGCCAAAAAAAGTGAAGCTGGTTGGGTATGCAAATGATACTGCTATTATTGTCACTGCCAAAACAAAAACATTACTACAGGAAATAGCACAAACGGCAATAGAAAAAACCATACAAAAAATTGAAGGGCTCGGACTGGCAACTGCGCCCTACATAAGACAGAAGCTGTAATACTTTACGGAGGTTACAAGCTAAAGGAGATGCAAATAACTGTAAAGAACCAAGGAAGCCATTAAATATCTAGGTATTAAATTATGGAAAAACAATAATATAAAAACCCACCTTGATAATGGACAAAGCACAGAGGAGATTACTCATAAGAGTAGGACAGGCCTACAGAACTGTATCTAATAAAGCAATACAAGTCATCACTGGCATACCCCCTATACAACTGCAGGCAACAGAGAGAAAACTGGCATATGAGAAGAAACAAAAGATTCCCTACGAAAAACGGCCCGAGTGAGTGACTCTGCAGGAATGGACCAAAAAATAGAAAACACTTACAGGAAGCAAACTAGACAAAGAAACTCATAACTAACATTGAGACATAGTCCGCACGTAAACATGGCAACATTGACTATTACCTGAGCCAGTTTCTTAATGGGCACGGAGCGTTTAGTTCATACCTAAAAAAAATTCACATAAGAGATGAAGATAGCTGAAACTACTGTAGAAAGAAAGACACCCCAGAACATGCCTTCTTCAAATGCAACAGATGGGAAGGAGCAAGAAATGACATCGAGAGAGCCATAGGCACATTAATAAGACCTGAAAACATTATTCAATATATGCTTGAATCGCAAGAAACGTAAAGTAGGTTGCATAACTGGATCAAACTAGTGATCACAGAAAGAGAAGAAAGAAAGATCAAGAAAAAGAGACGATAAGTAGAATCAGGGGTGATAACATGCAAGTGCGTAGTTCCGTCCAAAAGTTAATCGAAGATACGGGGAGGAGGAGGTTTAGTTGGTAGACAGCTACAGAAGTAGTCTGAATCCGGCACGCCGATAAATATGGGTGTCTTTTAAAGATTACTTCTCTTTCAGGTTAAAAAAAAAGGTTAGGTTAGGTACTCTACTTCTAACCCAAAGTATCAACCAAGATTAAATTATATGTTTATATTTATATAAGCAAAAGAAACCGGAAACATAATTTTAAAATTAATTTTTTGTTTTAAATGTTTTTGAAAACAAGGTAGGTACTTATTAGTCCCGTCAAAAATTAAAAAATGTCAGTAAATCATCTAAGCGTTGACATAAGCAATGTCAAAAAATTTCTATAATAAACTGTGCTATAATTTCCCGCAAACGACGATTTATTCCATTAGTCCCTTGGAGTTGATCCTATTTTGGTCACTAATACACCAAAACTTGTTCCCACGTTTGACAGGCTGTTGTAAGTTATATTGCTTTAGAGAACTTTTACCATTGAATCTAATCTTATTTTTATATAATTTTCATGTTTCTAATTGAGTTGCGCATAAGTCCAAAGCTTTTGGTCAATGTATTTAATAAAGATCTTACTTTGTAGAGCTTATCTTTGTTGTTTTTTAGAAATTTTAGGATTATTATTACAATGCAGATACTATAAGATGTCTTTAAATCCAATATTTTAAGACATGGAAATTAATTACAAATATATACTATCATACTTGTTAATTGAGAGAATGGAGGCGCTGTAGATACTGACGAAGCCTAGTATCTACTTCATCCACAATTTTATATTAAATGTAATTATGGTTAAAACGACACTAATCATATATAAATTTCATAATTTCTTAAAAAAATTCAGCTGGAGCGGGGTACTCAAACCTGCAACAAATAATGCGCCAAGATTTGAGTTAGACTATTCACCTAACTGATTCATTCTTCGGTAAAATCAAAGGCTCTTCTTTCTGACAAAGTTGCACTTTTTCTTCAGATATCAGCCGATAAAAAAAACCAGCAATTCAAACTCTAGTTTCAGTTATTAATTTCTTACAATTTTATTGTGTATGGTATATGAAGTTGCAAGTAATCCATGCTCAATTAAAACTAAAGTGTGAGATAGACCTGAACAACACACAATTCGGATTTAGAAAGAGATACTGTTTGAGAAACGTGTTTGCATGCTTTGTAGATACAAAAAGGTTCAAAATAACCGACTAATTAAACTACTTCAAGAAATTGAAATAAACAGATAGCAAAAATATCAAACAATAAAAAAAAAATACTGACGCCAACAAACAGTAGGCAGAATTATAAATTTGTCCGACAGGGCTGTATTCTATCTACCCCCTTATTTAACTTATCTGCTCTCAACATTTTCAAACATTTATCGAGTTTTTGGCGTAATACCAATCAAATAAGGTAAGATTATAGTTAACACAAGTTTACAACCCGTTTTGGTTGTCACTTCATTTTAATTCTTTTTAGATCTAAAGAATTGATCAGATGCATTGTACATTTTTTGCACAATTTAAAAAACTTCATAGGCTTCATCAACATAATATTAGTTTGAATTTCCAAAAACCATGGGTGAAAGTCTGGTCTCAAAAACAATATTCATCTACCACCCATCTTGGCGTTGTAGTCTTATAGAATCAAAACTGTCAATTTGAGATTTGACGTAAAAAATTTATTAACTGACAAAATTGTCTAACTGCAAATTGACTAAAATTTTTAAAACATTTTTTTATACAGTATGTTTGGCTGTGATTGGCATCTAAAAGGAGAATTCTCTCTAAGAGGAGTTGGTTTTATCATTCACAAGAAACATGCCAAGAACATCAATGAGATTGGAAGCATAAGCTTAAGAGTCGCCTACTTAATACTTAAAATAAACCAAAGGTATAATCTTAAAATCATGCAAGCATACGCTCCCACTACCAGCCACACAAACAAATAAATCGAGAGTTTCTATCAAGACGTTAGCGATTTTAATGCTAAAATTGGCAAAAAACAACAAGAAAGATAAATTTTCATTGGAAACTACAGATTTGTCAAAAAAATAAAAGGGACACAAACACATTTAAAAAAAAAAGAACAACGCGGAGATGGACATAAAGAAGCCCAGATAATGTCATAAAAATAAACTAGACTATATCATAAATAACAGGAAGAACATAATACAAAATGTCACAGTACTAAACAAGTGTTCATTTGGCAGCGATCACTGTATGGTCATGGCAAAGGTAATGTTAAACATTAAAAAAAATCTAACTTAAACAAAAAAAAAACAAGAAACTAACAAATGAACAACTATTGAACAACCAGACACATATAAACAATTAATACGAACAAACTTACAAGGATTAGCAAACATCAAGCTTGAAGAAATAAATGAGACCATTGTTATTGCGCTAATGGAGGCAGTAAGTAAATGCAAATCTAAAGTGAAAGAAAGAGTGGAAAATTAAGTATACACACAAACCAGCAAAAAGATCTCCAAAGTTATAGAAAGGAACAGAAGTATGAGGGTAATAAACAGAGAACTAGCTATTGAAACAAACGACATCCACAAATTAGCAGATGCAAATGAAAACATAACAACCAATAAAGACAAGGTCATAGACATAGTTAAAAACTTCTACAGAAATATATAAATTAACAGATAACCACAATGTTTACACTAAAATACCCATAGTTTTAACCCAAGGATCTGAGGATATTCCAAGCAGGGGAATGTGAGAAAATTAGAATGTCACTGAGGGAAATAAAAAATAGTAAGGCTCCGTGCAAAAAGCCATAAAAGAAAGCGGAGAAAAACTTATCCAAACACTTCACACTCTGTTTAAAAAGTGCCTCAGCCAGGAGAACATCCCGTCTAAATGAAATGATGCGTTGATTATCATCATGCACAAAAGAGGAAACCCAACAAATTTAGAAAATCTACCGGCCTATTAGCCTTCTTTTAAACATTTATAAGCTGTTCATGGTGATCATAACTAAGCGATTAACATCTAAGCTAGACTTTTACCAACCCAAGGGGCAAGCAAGTTTTAGAGCAGGCTTTGACACAAACGACCACCTACAGGTAGTCAAGTCACAAGTTGAAAAATGTGTCGAATACAATAAGCTTTTAGTCCTCATATTTGTCGACTACAAAAAGGCGTTTAACTCCATAAACCAACAAAAACTAATTGAAACACTAGCTTAATGCCGTATAAACCATAGCACTAATAAATAACATATACAAAAATGCAACTGCATCCGAGAGACTACACAAAGACACCAACAAATTCGGCTTAGAAAGAGGGGTACGGCAGAGAGACAACATTTTGCCCAAATTATTTACCACACTGCTTGAATACATGTTTAAAAAAATAGACTTCAAACATCTGGGGGTCAACATCGACGAAAAGAAACTAAACCATCTAGGCTTCGCCAATAATATTGTGCTTATAACAGAATGTGTTGACAAAGCTAGAAGAACGCTTGAGAAACTCAAATTTGCCTCACACCAAGTTGGCCTAAAGATCAACTACGCTAAAACAAAATTTATGCCCAACTTGTTGTCAAGTGAAACTAATTCAGTGAATAATGTAAAAATAGAGCAGATTGTCTCATACAAATATCTTGAACACGAGATTATAATCGGTGGAGATAACCAAACAAATAAACTCTACAGGCGAGTAGGACTAACCTGGGCTGCTTTTGGTAAGCTGCAACACGTACTTAAAGCTGATATACCCATATGCTTAAAAAGAAAGGTGAACGATCAATGCTTATTACCTGTCCTAACGTACGGAGCTGAAACGCTTACACTGACAAAAAATCTATATACAAGATCAAGGTCACACAGCAATCTATGGAACGGTTTATGTTAGGAATAAAACTACGAAGCAAAATTCCAAACACTTTAATACGGCAAAAAACTAAAGTCGCAGATGTGGTAGAGAGGATCGCCAGCCTGAAGTGGAATTGGGCAGGCCACGTAGCACGAATGACGGATGACAGACAGACGGACAAACCAAATTATTGAATGGAGGCCTAGACATGAGGCCTATAGAAGACCTCCTATAAGATGGAGCGACGATTTAAAACGTATCACATCCAACTGGATACAAGCAGCGCAACAACGGGAAGATAGGTAGAAACTAAGAGAGGTTTATGTGCAGCAATGGACGTTACAAGCTGATTGATGATGATGATAATGATGATAATTATTGGTTTGCATGTCCAAAATCCCCATTCTTTCCAATTTTGTTTATACCAGTTTTTGTTCACACAATATTTTCAGACTTCTTTTGTAGTGGAAGATGTTATGTATCATTAGTTATATTATTTTTCCTATACAGTTATAACTGAGCAAGATTTATTTTTGTTTTTGTAGTAAACATTAGATACTTGAAGTAGAATAATGAATTAGTATTTTTGACAAAATGTCGATGCAAGGCTTTAAAGTTTTTTATTTTATTTGTGGTATTCAGTCAGTAATATACATTTATTGTGGTAGCATTTATGTTAGAATATAATGCCAATTAATTGTTCCAGAAATATTTAATAATAATGAGCAAAATAATAATTTTAATACCAATGCCACAAACCGTTGTAAATGTTAAAAGATAATGCTTCAGTGCACTCTGTAAAAGCTTCATTAATAAGTCTTTTGAAATTCTTGATTAATATAAAATAATAAAAACAATTGTATGTAAATGTAAAACAAATCTTATTCTTACATAAATATAATTTTATAAATAACTAATTCAAATATAAATGTAAATTAAATCAATCTTCATCCATTACATCCAATTTCTAAATGTGGCCAACCTTCCTTTGATGGACTAATTGAGACCTGAATCAATTCTCGCCTATTTAACAGTATGCGAAACTACATGTTAACATGCGGTCTTTTGAATCGCCATTTGTCACATTTACAACCCAGTATTGAAATATATGTAGTGAGATTTTAACGAAAGATTAAGTGCAGTCCTCTGGGTATGTAATCTTCAATTAGCAATAGGGTGAGCACATTGCAAACTCAGGTCGAGCATCCCTTATAAACTTCACTAATTTACGTGATAAATTAATGCACTCCGTGCACTCGCACCTGCATCCCGCTCGTTGCATAATACTTAGTAAACGGAAAAGTTTCTTTTGTTGCATTTGGCATAATCACATAATTGAATCGAATTATTTTGAATTTAAAGACTCGAATACAAACTTAAACTTAAACTATACGTGTTTTATTTTATTTACGTTTTCAATTTATTTTACTTAAAATATATTTTCGCGTTGTTAAACAACACTTCATTCGTTCAGAAGGGCTGTTTGAATCATATTCCACGTCATGTACACGGCCGCTTATCACACAATCATAAAACAACAGCCAAACGAAGCAATTATAAGAAAATCCGTTTGTGCATTAAAAACGCAAAATTGCAATTAAAAACATTTCCGTTAATCACTATTTGTATTAAAGAGTGTTCCGTTCTTTTTGTGCTTATTTAATTTGTCCAATGAAATGTAACAAATTAATTCAATGTTTATATGTTTGTAAATACCTGTACGTTTTTTCAAAAAAATATAAAAATGTAATAATTAGTTTACAAGGGAATTGAGTTTCATAGGTTCTTGTAAAAATTAGTTAGCACTTGTATTATAAAGTCGTGTGTCAGTTAAAAATTTAAAATATAGTTTAAAGTCGATGGAATTATGCAACAACAGAAATACTTAAAAATTGCAAAAAGGCTTAAATTTCACAATTATCTGTGAATACATTCTTAAATTCCTCGGAGCGTAGTCGAAAGAAAAAGTGTCTTTTAAATTTTAGCAAAATTTTCAAAATTTTAAGAAAAAAATTTTGGCTATGAAAACTTATTTGTTAAATAATTTTGAAGAAAAAAGTATCTTATAATTTTTTTCTAAAAATGCAATCCTAAGAAGTTACAAACGATCAATAAATGAAAAAGACTTAAATTTCAAATTTCTAACAATATCTGTAAATACATTCTAAGATATCTCGGATCGTAGTGCACGGTACTTCCTGAAATTTTCAGATTATCTTTTGTACATATAAAAGCTCGTTTTTATTCATACCCAAAAAAAAAAAAAAGAAAATACTTGTCATCTTTTTTTTAAGAAAAATTGTTGTTTTAAATTTCAGAAAATTTTCAACATTTTACGAAAAAAAAAAATTGGCTATAAAAACTTATTCTTTGGACAATTTTGAAGAAAAAAGTATCTTATAAATTTTTTCTAAAAATGTAATCCTAAGAAGTTACAAACGATAAAAAATTAAAAAGGCTTAAATTTCAATTTTTTTTGTGGATACATTCTAAGATATCTCGGAGCGTAGTATCTTTTTCACATATGAAAGCCTGTTTTTATTCATATTTGAGAAAAAAAAATACGTTATTTAAAAAAAACTGTGTCTTAAAGTTCTAAAAATTTTCAAACATTAAGGAAAAAAAAATTACTAAATCAGGACTCATGTAGAGAAGGGCATTTTTAGTAGTTTGAACAAAATCAAATTTTTGTTTTATTCATTTGACTCAGACATGGCCATATATTTAAATTTCATCTTTTAAACCTAAGTAATTTTGTATATACAATGTGAGTAAAATCAGAGGGCTAGATTTTTACAAGTAAAAAAGAGAATAAAATGATTTCTTCTACTCTACAAAATTAATCCTAAACTCTTCTATACTAAATCAGTTTCAGAAAAACTGTACTCCAACAACTGGCTAACTATTTTGACGTATAGGATTTGAAAAGTTCCTTCACACCCGCATATTTACCAGCGCTATTTTAAAAAATTAACAATGATTAAACTAAAAAACGATAGATTTATGTGATTTTTTCACAGAAGGTAGAGAATTCAATTTAAATTTTTTTACCACTAAAAACATTTTAATAATTTATTACAGAATTTTACCATTTTTGACTTTTTATAAATAGGATGTTGCAGTTCTTAATTTAGCAGTTTACAACCGAATTTTAAATCTTTCTAAAAATATTTTAATATTTTAAAGCCGGATTTTGTTATTTTTGGGATTTCATAAAAAAAATTTAACAATTTATTTGATTTTGTTGCTTTCCAACAACATTTTTTCTATTTTGACATTTTATAAATAAAACTAGACTTTTTAATTGTTTTTGGCCGGAAGTAGTTAATGACAACATTTTGGTGCTTTTTGATAATATTTTCATTATTTCTGCCCGGACTTTTGACAATTCATAAAAAGAATTTTGCACTTTCAACAGTTTATACCGGAAATTCTTTCTTTCTAACAATATCTATAATTTGCAATGTTTGAGACTTTATACAAAAATTTACACTTTTTAACAGTTTATGGAAGGGTTTTGATGTATTTGGATAATTGTTTGAAACTTCAAATCCGAATTTAGCTATATTTCACATTTTATGAACATTTTTTTTTTATATTTTATGATTTTTTTTTGTTGTTTTTGACTTTTTATAACTAAAATATTGCAGTTTTTAACAGTTTATGATAATTTTTGAAACTTTACCAAATTTTTATACTTTGTGGTTAGATTTTGGACATTCTATGAATAGACTTTTGCACTTTTTGACAGTTTATGACTGAATTTTATTTTTTTCAGACATTTTTCTAATATTTCATAGCCGGAACTATTTTATGAATATAATTTTAGACTTTTTAACCATTTTAGGCTAAATTTGGATTTTTTCTAAAAATGCTTTTTTTTAATTTATGACTCTTTACAATAAAATTCTGCATTTTTTAATAGTAAATACATTTTTGATAGAATATGAAAAAAATGTTGCACTTTTCAATAATTTTTACTCAAATTTTGTTATTTTCTAAGTATATTTTGATGATTCAAAGCCGGATAATATTTACATTTTTTTTTTTAATTTTCAACAGTTTATATCCAGATTTTGGTGCTTTTTAACAATATTTTAACATTTCAAAGAAGGTTTTTATAATTTTGGAAAATTAAATAAATAGAAATTTATACTTTTCAACAGTTTAAGGCCGGATTTTGCTATTTTTAAGATATTATAAAAAAAATACATTTTATGTCCGGACTTTAATGTTCCTGACAATATTTTGATGTTGTAAGATCAAATTTTGTTATTCTTAACAATTATAATAACAAATAATTTTACACTTTTTAATCGTTTTTTGCCGGATTTTAATTTTTTCTTTTTTTTTAAACAATTGATGTTTCCGAGTATTTTTTTGTTAAAGTTTTTTGACATTTTATTATTTTATTTTGTCATTTTATAACTGAAGACATTTTCTAGTTGGATTCTGGTATTTTTTTATGTAATTTATTTATAACATTTTATGACCGGATTTTGTACAGTTCTTACAGTTTTTAAATTTTTTGTCAAAATTTTATAATACAATTTAATTTTATAGCCGGATTTTGAATTTTAGTATTGTTCATGGCTAGATTCGTGCATTGTTAACACTTAATGAACGGATTTTGATATTTTAAATTGGAATTTAATTAAATGTTTTTAGTTTTTTATGAGCGGATTCTGCTATTTGTTTACATAAATCTAAAGTTTTGTGGCTAAATTTGATTATTTTCAACATTTAATGGCCGGATATTAGTAGTGTTTGCCATTTTATGACCGGATTTTTGCAATGTTGACATTTTATGAACAGATTTGAGTACTTCAATGAAATGTTAATTATTTAATTTTATTATTTTATGATTAGATATTAATAATTTTTAACAAGAAATTAATATTTTAAATTTTTTATGGCCAGAGACTGGTATTTTTTAACAAAAATTTAAAACATAAAATATCAATAAATGTGTTATAGCCGGATTGTAATATTTTTAACCAAATTTTAGTACTGTTTAACATTTTATGGCAAGATTTGTACTTTGATAACTTTTAATAAACGGCTTTACTACTTTAAAGCAAATAAATTAAACACTTTAAAAATAATATATAGTACAAATTTACCTTTACATCATTTACTGTAGTATTTTTAATAGCATAGCACTAATTCGCATAAATAACTCGACTTGCCAACTAATGAAATTGTAGCATTAATCATATCCTCGACAAACTTATAACTGTGATTATATATTCAAGTAAAATCGAATAGGAAACTATACTGGAGTATCTCCAATCTTCCCAATTAACCAAGAGGATTATTGAGTTCGGTTTATGCTATCGATGGTTTCCATATCTCGCTATTATCACAATATTTGCAAATTGTAATATGCGTTTAACGCGTTTTGGTACAGTAATTTTCTAAAATAAGCAATTTCTAAAAAAAAAACAATTTATAGTGTAGACAATATAATACTATTGTCCGGAGAAATAATGTATGTACTTTATATAATCAATATAAAATGCATTTAAATATGACGTCAATTAATTGTTTTTATACCGCTGCGTAAACGGTGTATAATTTTATAAAATAAAAAATCAATTGATTAGGTTTTGATATTATATCTTATTTTAAAAGAGCTATTGTAGTTACTTGTTAATTCTATGACAAGAAAAAACATAAAGTAAATAATTGTGTGAATATTACTTTGAAATCAGTTCAAACAAAGTATTTCCAAAACATTATTGGTATAAAATAAAATGTATTGGAGTTGGGTTGCAATAGTTAGATTACATATGCAGTCCACACATTTATTGCCTTAATTGCTGAATTGTTCTAATTAAACCCTTCAGAGAGACGACATTCAAAGCTCAAAGGGTCCTGGCTACAAATGAACAAATCTAGTTTTAGAGAAAACGTGTCACTTCTGTGTCAAAATACTTTATTCCTTTCTTGCATTTTCTCCTAACTACACACGTGTGCAATATTTTAAATCATCCTCATCTCATGCTTCCACAATACTTTTTGTAAAGAATTGTGCAACTATAACTTCAAAAATGTTGGCATTGCTTTATATTCGGAATACTAAGTCAACATTATGACTTATAAAAAATATTTAACACCATTTTATGAGAATAGATATCTAGTTCTTGCGCTTGAGGTAACATTTTTCCAATTACTTAACTGGCAATGTATTGCTAATATTACGATAAACATAGAGCAGCTGAATGCTCGTCATAAAGTTAAGAAAGAGATGCTTTTGCAAAAAAAATGCCATCCAACTTACTAGGTTTCAAGTTGTATGCGATACACAGGCCCACTATATATTCTAACTAAAACCTAAAACCATTTCTTTTTGAAGACACACTCCTCAGTTATTATTATTAAATTTACTTAAATAAAATTCCCAGCATTACGCAAGGTATCCTAAGTACTAGGAAAAGTGTATAAAAGATAATCTTATGCAAATTTCTATGTTTCTGATTCAAGGTGTTATGATTAATGAAGCTTTTAAGGAAAACTTAATTAAAGTTAGTCATCAACTAATGCTGTAGTTTACAATTGCTAAAGCAAATTTATATTTTGAATTCCTGGTAGTCAAAACTTTTGCAATCCAATTATTATAGGCATTGATCTTTTTAAAAAACTTAACGCAAAACTGTACATAAAATTTATATAAAACGGATCCTCCTTATTGTACCCAAAATGCTTCTACTCTCTACTCTCATCTTCAAACTGCTACCACTGGCATAAAAAAACAATGACATAGACTTTACGGATACAGTGAATAAATTAACCTTAAGCCCATATCAAAACTAAGGTTTATGACTTGCTAAACAAGTATAAAAGTATTTTTTTGAGATACCGGATTTGATAACAATACCTGGGTTTTGAGTTAAGGCCTAGCCTAGTCAACTTTAAAAAACCATTTGTAGAACACTTCTCTACTCTTTCAGTTTCTTTAACAAGTTTGCTGTTAGAGTGTTAAACAACAAAACGCTTTTGATAAACTTAAAAAGGAGCTACTGCGTCATCTTATTTTTGAAGAACCATTTCATCTTTAGAGCAATGCAAGCGACGTTGGTATAAGATACGATTTATATCAAAATATTTCAGTAAAGAAAAATTTACTCTGTCAAGAATCAAAAACGTAGATATTCTGCACCAGAAAGGACAATTTAAACATATTTTGTGCGCTGCGCTGATGGTTTGTTTTTTTTTGTAATTTTTTTTTTCATATTTGAATACCTGTAGGTTATTGCCGCGCATTACTAGATAGGTGTTGGCACTCCAGAAATACAACTTTGTGGTCAACTGCATACCTATCATGTCATACCTAATGTTCGCATTTTTTATGTTGGAACCAATCTAAAATTAAGACCCATTGTTAAAGATCTACAAATTAACGCAGCCAGCAATCAGGTTTTCCTCCAACAATACTGTTTGTTTCTAAAACTTGATGAAAATTTCCCTGCTACCTTTTGCGTACCTTAGGCTTTAGTTCCTAAATTTGTAAAAACTTGTCAGTTTATCGGCCATCACGGAGTCTTCAAAGTATAATCTGCAATGCAACAAAATATTTGGTAAAAAATATTGTTTTGGGTAATTAAGCAATTGGTCAAAATTTGTAATCTGTGTTGTTGTTTAAGTCGGGGTTGCTCCAAAAAAGAATTATAGGAAGAACAGAAAGCTCTAAGCAAGTCTTCAACAGATAGATATCTTTGCAGGCTATACTTTTGTATGCCGCGGACACGCAGATTTATATTGTGTGCTCTAGCTATTTAAATGCGTATATACTTGTACTAACCCACTGTGAGATAAATGTTATAAGTTTATGTTAGTGCAACTCTGCCATGTTTAAATGTATTATCGGATACGTAAATAAAGTAAAATTAATCAAAATGTGTGACAATACCATCTATTGATAACAAGATCCATTTCCCTCACCGATTAGCTAAGCCGGCGCCGTCGCAAGACGTATATTCTATCATACCTAATAACTTATTATTCCTGCAGGTCCAAAGAACTTAATTTTGGTGAACTTTTATCTAAATCGATTGGCGGCGTGTAGTACTTGTTTGTTGTGACGTATTTACAAAACTTGTAACATTATACATTGTAAAGTATGCCAATACTTGGGCCATCATAAATTGGATGTCCAAGAACTACTTTCCTACAATTAGAAAGCTTTTGCAAGTTTTTTTAAACAAATAAATTCAATTTATGGCAACTGTTTGAAAGACTTTTAGAAGTTTATTCAAAACAAACAGATGCAATTAATTTTTTTCCCCGTCTTGTTATTCAATAATTAAGTTGTTTTTTTTGGACGTATTGCCGCTAATCATGTTTTGTGTGTTTGCAAAATTCTAAGATTTTCAGATTAAACACCTTTATAAACAATGTTGTACATAAGTCCACTGGTTTGTGCCTCGCAACAAAAAATTCAGTATTGAGCTTCCCGGACTTGGTGTTTAAGCCACATATTCAATGTATGTCACTTAAAAGCGTTTTTTTGAAATATATTTTCAAAATCTAGGCTGCATCAGTAACTGTAGTCTAAGTTAAACTTAGGATGGGGCCAGATGTAAAAAATATCTATAATAGTTTGCGCTGTTTGTACGTTTTACAACTACGTTCAACAAACGGAAATTTTAGTTCTTGCTTCTGATACACCAACAATCTACCATCAAGCGGGATATAAAACAAATGTTCTTGATATAGCTTTGCTTAAGAACATTGACTATGATGTCTCTGTTAGGGTTGTCAATTTAATCTCAAATTATAATAATAAATTATTGAACGTGAGGCGGCAAAATGAACAAAAAGCATCTTAATTGTTTACAGAACATACTGTTAGCCGCTCTTCTCCCGCATCTTTTTTTTTTTCAGATACAAGAGTTGATATTTTAAGGCTTATGATAACAATACTACCTTACAAGCTGCTTTTAAATATATAACTGTAAATTAATTACATAAGTTATATTACCAAACACGTTAATTGAATCTACCCACACTGTCATATTCAATGTAATTATGGTTAAATCGACATTAATTATATATTAAAATATATTAAAATAATGTCTTAAAATAATTATTGGCATAATTTCTTAAAAATGTTTTAACGGAGCTGGGGCTTAAACCAGTAACAATATATTTGAATTTAAAATTAGGCGCTTTATCTAACTGAGCCACTCTCCGGATCTTGTAATAGAATTTTGGTAACTTTCCCATTACACAAAAAAAATGAATACTGCGCTAATGACAAACTAACCAACAAAATAAAAATTGTTTTAGGGAAATCCACAAAATTTTTAAAAGGCATTATTATACCCCAAAAGATTGTGATACAATAAACAGCCTCAATCGCCTAGTAAGGCAAACTATAAAATAGCACAAGAACTTGTGTTAACAAAATGCGCTTGAATCAACCACAAAACGCAAAACCATGATGTGATACTGTCAACCAAGAGGTCTACCACTTCTTGCAAGACAACCTTCTCACCTTACTACCTGTTTTAGGTGTTCATTTCTCCATATAATGTCTCAAAGATATCCCGATACTAGTACTGGTTTTGTTGTCTGAGCTCTGACTTCGTCTTTCAGGTTTCTGTTACTTGTAATGTTTATTTCCGGCATTTTGGCCTTAAAAATTACATTTACAAATACATTTACAACTTCCCAAAATAATAAAACTTAATCCTTATAAAATTAACATAATTAAAAATATTTTCTTCTCTGTTTGTTTACTTCTTTTCTTTGTTTTTAAATGCCCTCATCCATTCTACCCCTTTTACGTCTCCTTTAAATATCTCATTTTTTTCCCATCTGTTCTTCTTTCATTTTGTTACACTCTTTCAACATATGTTCCATAGTTTCCTTAGTCCTCCGCACAATCTGCACATTTTCAAATCTTCTTCCATCAAAATTTTTGTCACTCGCTCTTCAGTACCACATCTGAATATTGCAATTATCTTTTTGTCATTTTTACTATATCTATTGCTCTCTAGGTACATTGGCAGTTTGCTTTCTATAATATGTTGTTAATTTGCGTTAAACCTAGACTTTTTTATTCGTATTCTCGTTTCTTGCCTTTGTATATCTCTATCTCTTTGCATAATTTTGTACCACGTCTCCCTCCCAGATTCTCTTTCTTTTCAATTTCTTGTTTAACATACCTGTTTTTATTGAAATAATTTTCCATAATCTCTCCTAGCTTTCCATTTCTTGCACTTATTTTATCTTTTATGCATTCTTGTGAGATTTTACATTTGTGTCTCTGACTCTTTCTTTCTTTATATTTCATTGCTCTTTTTTTTTAATCTACTCTTAACTTATCTTTTTTGACTTCCTTCAGTACAATATATGCTTGAGTTTCTCTATTTAAACCTAGCACCTCCAATCTTATCTCACATCTCCAATATTTTACATGTGTTGCCTTTTTTTTGTTCCTTCCATCCCCATATTTCTGACCCATACAATATCATACTAATAACTAAACTATCAAACATAAGTTCTTTTATTCTTATACATTCAAATTTTCTTTCACTTTTTTTCCCAAACTTGTCCCATTACTTTATTTGTTTTTTGAGCCATCTCTTTATTGTGCTTGCTCTCAGTGTTGTTCGTGCAAAAAACAACTCAAATATTTAAAAGACTTTACTTCCGTAACACCTTGCCCATTCTGTTTCCAGTCCTTCACTTTTTTTCTCCCATCCCCTTTTCTGAACACCAACATTTTTGTTATTAACTTCTGAACTTTTTTTTCTAAAATGTTTTACTAAACTTTTCATAATTTCTTTCATTTCCTTTGCTTCTTTTTCCACACTTTTTCTCTACCGACTACTACCCCTCCTGCTTGAGCCAACACTTTTTTTTCTACATTTGCTATGTAGGTTGCAAATAAAGTTGGACTCAATGAACAACCCTGTCTTACTCTTTTTGTTGTCCAAAATCTTTCACTCATTTTCTTGTTGACCCATACCCTACTTGCTGTTCATACACGTCTTCCATTCTTTTTATAAGGTGCTTGCTGATTCCTTTCTTTCTTGTACACTTCTACACTTTCTTTCTATCTACACTATCAAATTCCGCCTTTAGAGCCAGGAATAACGCATATATTTTCCCCCTTTCTCTGGTATTTTCTTTACCACAATATGATGTAAAATATATACGTTATCCATGGTACTTTTTCCCTTCCTGAAGCTGGCTTGTCTTTCTGGAATTATCTCATCCATACTTAGTTCCTCATTCAATTTTTCTTTTAATAACATGACGTAGATCTTGTATGCCGTATCCAGTAGTGTTATTCCCCTGTAGTTATTTACTAGCTTTTTGGTTCCACTTTTGTGTATAGGGCATACAACACCTTCTCTCCATTGACTCGGAAACCTATCTCCCTTCCATACTCTGTTTATTAACTCACTCAATCTCTCAATCAGCTCTTCCGTACCATACAACCAAGCTTCATTCTGTATCCCATCCATATCTAGCGCTTTCCGTTTCTTTAATTTTGTTACTTTCTCCCATATAGCCTCCTTTAAAATTTGTTCCGCTTGGTGAATTGGTTCTTGTCTGTCTAGTTTTTTTTTCTTTTTTTTTTCTCCTCCAAACAAACATGAAAAGTGTTCTTTCCAGGCTTCCATTGGTATTGTCTCAATATCTTCCTGTTTTCTTCTTATTTCTTTGTATATGTATTTCCATGCTTCTGTTTCTGTCTTTATTTTTTTAATTTATATTTCTCTTTTTTTTATAAATTCACTTTTAAAAAAGCTTTACACCGATTTTTGTATGCCTTCTGTTTTTTTATATATTCTTATTTTGTGCTTTTGTTGTTTCTTCAGTGCCTTAACATCTTTTTGGTTCTAGTTTTTTCTTAGTACATTCGCTGTTCCACCAGTTGCTATTTTTTCTTCTTTTCTTCTATATGTTTTTTTACTACCGCTTCTCCAATTGTTTCTTCTAATTCCTTCATTATCTCTTCGACATTTTTTCCGTTTTCTCTAATTCTTTTCAGATTTTGTTTGTACTTTATCACACTTTCATCCGTCTATATTATCTTTTCTTCACTTTTCTTCTTTATTTTCCTGTCTTCTCACAGTTTCCCCAGTTAAGTTGAGATCTAATGGCTGGTGTTCTGATTCAACTCTTATTCCTACTTTAAAATTGTCTATCTCTTCCCACGCTTCCTCATTTACAACTACAAAGTCTATTACTGATTGCCCGTTTGTCCCTATATAAGTAAATTTTCCCTCTTCAGCTCCTGTGAGGTTTCCAATTAAAATGTTCCAACCTCTCTCTTCTGTCATTTCTATCATTTCTTTTCCTTCTCTATTTATTGTGATATCTTTTAATTCCCTCTTTCTTTTGTCTTTGTGTTTGATTTTTTTTCTTCTTTCCAATTCTTGCGTTGAAGTCTCCTTTTATAATCAATTTTTTTTTCAGTTTCTGGTATTAACGTATCTAACTTTTGCTTAGTGTTTTTCATGCCTCTACTAAATACTGTTATTGCTTTATATTTTCGTTCTTGTATTTCTTCTTTTTCAATAACTTTATCCTCTTCTTGACTTATTTCTTTTTTTATGCCCGTAATTATGCCTCCTTTGGCTCTTCCTGTTTTTTTTTTATAACTGGTTGGCATTTGCAGATGTATTCGGTTGGCATGCTGAGCTTCAACTTTTTCCATTTCTTGTCATCTATCCACGTCTCTACCATTCCAATTATGTCAAAAGTTTTTATGTACTCCCAGAACTCGTGATCTTTGTTGTCTATCCCAGCTACGTTCCAAAACAAAATTCGGTTTGTCTGTTTTTTTCCACTGTCTCCTGTATCTAAATCATGTCCTTGGTCCTTGCATACGTTGTCTACTTTTTTTGTGTTGATGCTGCTCATTACTTTTTTGATTTGCGTTTGCTCTCACAATAGTTATTAACATACCTAAATTAAGAGCAGCAGTTTTCTCAAAACTACCAACCCATTAATTTTCAAAACCACACTAAAACAAAGCGCTTTGGTGTCGGACTACCAGTACGGTTTCCGATACAAACACTCTGCAGTTCATCAGTTGGTTTGTGTGACAGTTTATGTCCATAAAGGCTTTATACTGAAAAAAAAAACCGAAAGTGGTATTTTTGACGTCAAAAACGCTTTCGACAAGTATTGGCACAGGGGTCTTCTGTACAAACTAAAACACTTTAATTTTTCAACAAACTAATTAAACTGTTTGCGTATTATTTAAAAAACAAAACACGTTAAGTTAAACGGTCACGTGTCAACGTCTCGTCTAATTACCGCCGTGGTACCGCAAGGTTCAATTATATTAACAATATCATTTAATTTAAATTGTTTCTAAATTAAAAATTAACTAACCGGGTGTTTGCGCAATACGCCGTCAATACCACTAATACGTATTCTTCTAGGAACAGGTAATCACATTAAGACTACAAGCAGCAACTCTTGGATACAAAATTTAGATAAACCTCTGAACCAATCCAAAAAAAGATAAAGCTGTACTTTTTCCCAAGAACAACTACGCCATACAAAGCCAAAACGTCACCAAGAAATCATAGAAAAACTCACTAAATAGTTACGTCTACATATAAAAAAAACGTCTGAACTGCAAACCTTACGTTCAAAAATATATTGACAGAGGCAGAATGGCATCTAACTGTCTATCGCCGCTACTAAGATCCAACAGCACAATAAGCCAAAAATACAAATTAGGACTTTACACATCATCAACTGACTTATGCCAGTATAGCATGCGGTACAATAACTATTTCAGATCAAAATTAAAAAAAAAACCTCAATGCACCATGGTACATTTGAAACCTCTAGATAAGACAAAACATCAAAATTCCGCCAATAAATAACCAGTCAATATGGTGTACGGATAACTTCATGGCACCAGCCAAGCCAAAAGTAATGCTTATAAAGTTGGCGTAGAATGCGCATTTCTAAAACTAACCAGCTAATCAACAAAACTGGAAGGTAATTGCGCACATTTTGTGTGTAAATCGGTAAGCACTTTCCATGTGACAGTAAATCCGACTTTTTAGTCTTTAGAAGACTCCTCTCCTATATCACAACAAATAATCGTTGTAAAATTTGAACCCACAAACTTTAGAGCAGCAGTCAGATGCCCAGACTACTGCGCTACGCTCTTCATTAAAAAAAAATTATAAATTATATTAATTATTTATTTTTATTAGAATGTATTTACTCAAATTAATAACTTTGAAGCAAGAGAGAAAACAAGAAAAATTAGAGGCTATTCAAACAAAATACTGGAGATGAGTATTAGAGCATACATTGTAACTAAAGAAGTTAAAATAGATAACTAAGAGTAGAAGCAGAAAATCAAAGGTATAAAGAAAGAGTAAAAAAAAGAAATGCAAGTAAAATATTACAAAAGTGCCTTAACTCTATAGAATTGCCGGGTTTAGTCGTGGCGCCTTGTTGTGATGCCACTAGTAGTATTGTTATGGAAAAATATTAAATTCTATCACAACTTCGAGAATATATGTGAACCTTTTTCTCTAGAAAAATATTAACACGTACAGCGCCGTTTTTAAATTAAAATTGGTTCTTATAGGACAAACCGCCAATCAACTCAATATCTAAACGATAAGATTTTAATCATCACTCTTTTTATATGTTGAACTACATACAATATTCTACGTCTTCATGTTTTTGGTTAAAGATTTGAAGTTATATTTTAACGAGTAAAAAATTTATTAAAAACTAATTAAAAACGTCACTTTTTAGAAATTAATTGCGAAGAAACAACTTATTGCATAAAATTTTTACAAACTTAAGGACACAGATTGGACTTTCTTCTACAATGTGTGAAAATTTTATTCAATTGTATTCAGAGGTTTTCTTGTTGAGTTGGATGCTGTAAACCCTTATAATAGCGCAACTATTCTCCCCCTTAAAGAGAAAATGAAAAAAAAAGCGAAAAAATAGAATCATGTAAAAAAATATTTTAACCAAAATGAATATGCTAGTGAGAAAGTAACAAGATTGAGAATAGATAGAAGTATGTGGAAAGAAATTATAATGAGAGTTATAGATACCTAAGTACATAAAAAATGTAAATTATGAAAAAATTAAAAAAAAAAAAAGATTGTAAAATTAAGATGCAAATTTTTTATGGAAAAGGAAAAGAAAATGTGTAAGATATGTAGAAAAGCTAAGGAAAACATAGAACATATGCTGAAATGCAATGAGATGAGAGAAGAGCAAATGGGAAGAAATTAAGTACTGAAGATGGAACAGAAATGAAATGGATGATGGCGGTAACAAAACGAAGAAAGAAAATTGTAACAAAATTAATAAATAATTTATTAAAAACGGGGTTATTAAGATTATATATTATATTAGTAGTAAATTAAGCTATATAGTAAATGTTATGTTAAGTTGTAAAGTTTTCAAGGCCGTAAGCAAAAAATAAACAATTATATAACACTTTGAAGCGTAATATTATAAAATACAATCAACTTTTATTATTAAGCAATAACTCATTCAATGTAAGTAATATGTTCAAACTGTGATTCGATCTCGTTTATTAAAAAAATAAAATAGAATTAATATTATTACTCAATAATATTTAATTTGTTTTATTTACATTACTACTATTGTTACAATTTATAAAATAGTACATTGTTCTAATTCAATATTTAACATGTGAATGTTATATCATAATTTAAAACTTATCTTTCATTTCCAGCTCCAATCACACTTTATAATCAATTACATAACATTGTAGGCGGACATGAGTATCTAAAGGCTCATTTAAAAGCACTTTATATTGCTCTTATAAACTGCCTATATAACTTCCAATGGTCTGTAAAATTTCACCAACAACAATGTATTTTCCAAGAAGTTTGCAAAAAGTAATTATTATCTTTTGTAAAAGTTAACTCATTGTTGCAAATAAGTAAGAAATGAATAAATATCTAACAATAACATCATGTTGTGTAAAATTTTTAGTTTATGGTTGCAAAGCATAATTACAGATATTCATGCCGCCAATAAATATTGCTATCGTTAGCTTAATGTAATGGTTATTATGCATTGAATTGCAGTCACTGCACTTTTTACGCTTATCTTAGCACGACAGAAGTACTCTTCAGTAACAATGAGTAGAGCAAAGTCACTTTATTTTTAAGATAATAAAGAATAAAAATGTTCCACCGTTAAAATAATTTTCTACACAGCAAAATATGCTGATATATATTAATATAAATATTCATATTTGTACAGCATTCATTAAACCGATTCGACAAACGTAAATAATTTTTTAAAAGCGTCAGCATATTTATTTTATAATTAATAAAAATCAATAATACTATAATTACATTAAGAGATGACAAGCAAATTAGGGACCAGTATGCATAATTCATTTGAAAATTAACTGTGACTGTCTAAACTGAGATACACACTTTGTTTTATAGCAGATAATTATTTTCGGTCCGTAAACAATGCAGACATATTAATCTTAATTAAAAACAAACCGGTTGCATCCATATTTGTACAAGTGTATATCTTCTCAAAATTAATGAATGTACATGTAATTGAATCAGTCCATTACCCTTAATTAGCAGATTGACGTAATTACGTTTTGGACTGTGCAAACGGACAAATTAACCGGTAGGATAGATTTTGATTATCAAGTTCCGCATAGATGTAGTGCAAACTTGACTGAGATAAAGTTATTTATCAAAAGGAAATATTATATAAGCTTGTGATTAGCTGGAAAATTTGTGTTTGTAAAGGTTCTTTCCTCATTTAAATATGAAATTATATTAACCACACTATTCCAGCAGGTTAATCATAATAAATCACCATCAAGCTGCTATATTTTTCATATGACGCGCTTTTGAAACTCAAAAGCTAAAGATATATTATGATGAATTATGGAGCTATAACATTGCCAAATGATTTGCTTATTTTTTTTCGTATCTTAATCAATATCGCATAAATATTACCTGGCAAGGAGATGTTAATTGTGCCAAAATGAATATTACATTTGAGCACGAACACCTTGAAAAAATATATATTACAAACGACACGGAACACGAATGAATACATCTTTATTATAATTTAAGCAATTATGTATCCAATTTTACATTTAATATAAAACGAGATTTGCTATTTAAGAAGGAAACGCCTGTATTATAACACTTTTAACATTATATATAGTGCAGTTTTCTTATTAAAATTGCTTTTTTCTGCATTGGCCATAATATTACTTTTACGTAAAGTAGCAAATATTAATACTACAAAAAACGTATATTCTTGGTAAAAAATTTATCAATAAAATTCGTGTTTCTAGCCTGAAAAGAACATTAAAACCGCCTTTAAATAAGTCGTAAATAAATAACCTAGCTACGTTTTGTAAACGCAATAACTACAAATTTTTTTTGTATGACCTCATAAACGCAACTTAAGCTATTAAAAAATCATAACAAACACATTGGTGTTAGTTTTACAAGTAAAAAAAGTATAAGATGTTTTTAAACTAAATCAGGTTTTGATTTACAAGCAAATCTTACGCAAGAAATGATATTTTTTTGCGCAACTTAATTTTTCACTGTATTTCGTGTTATAAATAGGTTTTCGGTTTAATTTTAAGACTTTCAAAGATTTTTTTTTTGTAGTAAACAGGTTTTCTGCTCGATTTTTATGTTATAAATATTTTTTTGTGCATTTTTTTAGCAAAATTTATGTTTATAATAGTTTTTTGCGCTTATATTGATCAAGTTTATGAGGTAAACTTAATTTACATTCACATTAGTTTTCTATGCAATTTCTATAAATGTATTTTTTGTTATATATATATATATATATATATATATATATATATATATATATATATATATATATATATATATATATATATACTTATATATATATAAATATATATATATAAATATATATATGGATTTTCTGTGTGGAAAACGTGATTTTTACTACAAATGACGTATAAGCGTAATTTTCATGTGTTTTTTTGGTGTAATTTTGAGGTTTTCGAAGACAATTTTATGTATTATTTGGTTTTACTACGCAAACTTTGATAACTTTCATGTGAAATACATAATTTACGAACGAATTTTATGCTAGAAATGAGTTTTTAGCAAAATTTTAATCTTATAGCTGTGGTTTCTATGCCATTTTAAAGTTCTGAGAGTACATTTTGTGTTGTAAATCTGTTTTATGCTCCAGTTTTGACAAGTTTGAACTACTTTTGTTGGCAATTTTTTTTCAAGCAAATCTTATGCGATATTTACGTTTTTTACGCAATTTTTGATGATATATGTAATTAACGAGCAAATTTCAAGCAACAAATGTTTTTTTGACAATATTTGTATGCTTCATAGCTGAATTTTGCTATTTTTAACATTCTATGACTTGATTTTAAATCTTTATGACAATTTTTATACTCCAGCTATTTTTAAAATATTATAAAAAAATACATTTTTTAACAGGTTATGGCTAGATGTTTATGCTTTCCATTAATATTTTGATGCATTATGGCTAAAATTTGATATTTTTTATGAAAAAAAACTTATGTTTTGAATTTTTTGATCGGATTTTAATATTATCTGAAAACATTTTAATGTTTTATAACCAATTTTAGATATTTTTAACTTTTTATGGTAGAATCTTGCATTTTTTAACAGTTAATGACTAAATTTTTAACATTTCATAAATTTTTTTTTTCACTTTTCAATAATTTATTGCCATTTTTTTTACTTTTTATCAGTTTTTTTATATTTTGAAATTTTATAAATTAAAAATTTTCATTTTCAACAATTTATTTTATTACTTTCTAATATTCTCATGAATCAAGATCAAATTTTGTTATTTTTAATATTTAATAAATAGTATTTTATATTTTTCCATAGTTTCTGGCCAGATTTTAATGCTTTCTAACAATATTTTGTAGCGGTTTTAGATTTTTTAAATAGACGTACAAAAATACAAAAAAAAATTAATTACATTCTTAACAAAATAGTTTTCCTGAAAAATGTTTTGCCGGTGAACTCAGCAGGAGCAACTGTTTCTCACGGGTTATTCTCTTGGTTTCAAAAAGATTTGTTTTTTTCTCCTTTGATGCCTCCGTACCGGTAACAAAAGTTCTTAATAACCAATATTCAGGCGTGTGTGGGTGAGCAAGCAACACGTCCACAAATTTCAACCTTAGTTGTCTAGCTATGTTGTCTTTCTCTTTTAACTTTATGACAACTAATACCAGCAAAAGAAGGAATAATCCAACTACCCAATAACCAACACTTGGGCGGGTGTTGAGCAGGAACCGCATTAGGCGGTAAGCAAGGTAAGCAATAAAAATTCTTGATCAAAATTAGATTCTAAACAAAAAATACAAAATAACTAGAGTTGTCTTCCAGATGTGTAACAGCATTGTGGCGGTTGTGATGGCTTCTTGTTTCAGAATTATCTAGATGCATGAGTGGCTTAGTGAATTGACGTTGAAACGGTGCTAGGTCTATGTTTCCTCCAAAATTATAACAAGAGCGGTGAGTGTAATGCCGCAAAACGCGTGTAGTAAACCGCATTTTGGCATAAAAGAGGAGCGTTTGTTAGAGAGCTGGTAGTTTCCATTACTCTTGTCCAGTCTACTTTGGAGGTAGTTGTTGTAATTTTGTTTATTTTTTGTTTTTCCAGCTAAGCTGCTTGCTTTATTTGTGACTAGTGATCTGTCTTTTACTCTGTTTTTGCCATCTGCACTAGGCCAAGCTCTTAGATCCATATGTGTGTCATAGAAGATTACAAATTATTTTTTTATGAACCCAGATATTAACTGAACTTCACTCTGGATTAGTTAATGTCTGTTTAGTGTTTTTGTTTCATTAGCTGGTGGTCTGGCTCAACTGCATCAACTTTTGTTATGGATAAGGAGGATAATCTTCTAAAGACTGTCTGACTTACCCTCTAAAGGAGAGTGCCTACAAATTAAATTCTGTCTGGATTATAACTGGAAGTTCGAAACAGTAACGCACATATACCTTCCGTTCATAAGTTGTATTTTAAAGAGTTGGTTAGGACAAACTCTAGCCTATGAGGTAAGCCATTTTAAAAAGTTTTTATATTTATTTATATTTATATTATCTATACAAATATATATATATATATATATATATATATATATATATATATATAGAGATGTTAACTCCCTTATAGAGGCGTTTTCGCGCACAATTTTAACCTGATCGAGGCGTTGAAATTTTAGAAGCGAGCGCTCGCACCAGCGCACATAAACAACCAGTTCGAGGCGTCTAGCGGTTAGTACTAATTTTGCTCGACTAGATGGCTACTGCAGCAGGTTTTAAGAAATATGCACAAATCTCGATAACATATGTTGTTTTCATTAAATCTTGGGAGTTGCAGCGTAGATAAATATTTCGTAATATTATATATTTTTTCTAAATAAAAATGTTTGTTTATAAATAATTCAATTGATTAATAAACAAAATAATAAATAGTAAAGTACAATCAAAAAGTAGTTTGATGCAAACGATTTAGTTATTAGAAATAAATAATTACTCAATTGTACTGAAACAACTGCTATATATTGAATTAAAAAAAAAGAATAAATATTGAATATTTTATTAAAAATTGTTTAATAAAAAAACAAAAAATTGCTAATTCCAAAAATTACTTACTTACGTTACAATGTCAGTTGTTTTGATTATTAATAATATAATAAATTTAATAAAACATAACTATTATTATTTAAATTTAATAAATAAATAGGGGGCATTGCGTTACTACCTCTGCCGATAACTATTATGCATAAAAACAGACAATCTTACATTCCTATCACTTTCAAACTTTTTTATAGAGGCGTTTTGCGCATACTTTTAACCTGATCGAGGCGTTGAAGTTTTTGATAAAAGCGCCCGGTCCAGGCGCACAAAAACACCCAGTTTGAGGCTTCTAGCGATTTTTCACGCTTATTTTTGACTGGTTCGAGGCGTCTAAGCTTCTAATAAGTTGTTTGTATGCGCTGCTAGACGCATCAGTAGGCATCCACAAATCAAAATCATTGTTTGAATATTATTTGTAAATGATTATAAGAAGCTCTAATTAGATTTAGAATTATTTAATATACATAATTATTTGAAACAACAGTAACAATGTTATTTTAACAAAAATGTTAATAACTTTTTTTTAATCACAAAAAAAATATTTTATAAAAAATATAGTTGTCAATGAATATCGTCATCAGTTTTATAAAATATCCACAGTTTTACATTTTTGTACATGTTTATGTCTGAAACATACAGATATTTTAGAAAAAATAATTAATATTATAAAATGCAAAGCTTATATTTTGCGGTTTATAACATATTTAAATAGTCAATGTGTATCTGTAACCATAGTAATAATTATACATTTATACAATAACCGCATTAACTATCTCGTAAAAGCGAAATTTTATGCACATTTTACCGTTAAAATTTAAGGTAAGCTAAGCTCCCGCTTCAGGCGCACATAAACATCTAGTTTGAGGCGTCTATAGCGGTCATTCACGCACATTAAGGTGTTACATGACCTTGACCATGACTACAACACAAATTATTTGTGTTTTATAAATGTCCCTTACTTTATCTTTCTTTCTAGAAATAGTTTTTGTAGCATCTTGCACACTTTTGATCAGTTTCAGGAGTTTGAAGTTTTTATACATTGTTTATATGCGTAATAGCACTTAATAATTAATTTAAAAAAATGTATACCATTGGATAATAAATTTATTTTGTTTATAAATGGATAACTTATTTGTTTTTATAAATCATTACATAATTATTATAAAATACTTAAATTATTAAAATTTAATTTTAGTGTAGCTAAATAGTGGGTGGTTTATAGAAAAACAGTATTAATTATTAATTATTATTTTTTATTTGTATTATTTATAAATGCATATAATTGGGCAGATGTGTGTTCTACGGAAATAGAAATAGTTGCATCTTTGACTACATTGTCACACACTTTCCTCTGGGAACTTACTGTATATAACTCCTTCTTTAGAAATATCAATATTATCATTAGTATTTAATTTTTTTAACAATGTCAATATTTCTTTCTTCGTAAATTTCAATATTCTTTTCTGTTGGTAATATTTCTTTTGAATGTCATGATATATTTTGTAAAATGTTAATTTTATTTGTGGCGTTTACGTTTTCCAAACTTTCCTGAGAATCATCTTCTACAATAGAAATAACACAATAATTTAAAAAAAATTAAATATATTTATAAAATTATAAATTACCTTGTCGATTTGGAATAATTTCGTCTTCCTGGGACGTAGCTGCTTCTATCTCATTCATTTTCAGCACCATCTCATCTTTTTCTAAAAATAATATTACAGAATTTATTATTAAATAAATTAGTAAATTATTAAGTTATTATTTTAAATAATTTGATATTACTTACCACCGCGAAATAATACTTTCGCGTCATACGTTCCCAAATTTTTGTAGCAAACTTTCTTTACAGAATTGTTCTCGTTACGATCCATTTGCCGTTGATTACAAATGTAATACAATCCATCTTCTACAAACTTTACTAAATAAAACATCGCTAAATTATATTCTCCACTCTATCACAAATTTACTAAATAGTAAACACTTTTTCTTAAATTACAATATATATATCCTAATAATTAATGAAAAAGGGTAGGAGTAAAGCAATAAATGCTATTTTTCGTATTATTATATCCTTTCAGTCGCATCCGGATTAGAATTAATGCTTTCTAATGAGATTTTGATAAACATTTGTTTCATCTTTTCTAAAATGATTTATTATCATAGTATTATGTTACAAATAAGGTTATATTGCTAAATAAAAAATCTTGATATTACCTATTTCTTTAGTTAAAACTAATAAACATAATGATTTTACAATAAATTAAACAAAACCTATTACTAAAAACTTTATAATCAAATTAAAAAAATATATAATTTAGTTAGATTATTAAATAAGTGACCAGATGGCGGTCGCTATTGTGCGCGTATGCCGTTTTTAGCACAAATTAGAATTTTTTGAAAAATTATATATTGGTTCCATCGCCATAATTAAAATTTAAGCCATGTGCGTTCTCTTTTCACTACAAGTTTATAACGTGCGATCGTCATCATAAGATTCGTAATTACTAGTTCTCTGAAATAATATTAGTTTATTTTTGGATTGATGTTGTTTTAGCAAATATGATAAAGAAATATGCAATAATTAAAAAAAATATAAGAGGTTTTAGTTATTTTTTATTCCAAGTAACTAAAAGTATTATTATTCGATATTATTTTATTTATAATGTCTTAATTATTATTTGATTCACTTTGATTTAATGTAAAATGATATCATTCTGGAAAAGAAGATCGTTCATTTTCAAAGTTGTGTTTACTTCTCAATTCATTAACAACAAAACATATTTTTGATGATAATATGATTAATATAATTAAACTGATTGATTTATGAGCAGGTGATTGTTTCTTTCTTGTGACCCGCAACTGCATGATTCTGTCATAAAGGGAAATACTAATCTTCCGGTTTTTCTTGGCTTAATTATGTCTACATATACAAAATCTCTATAATTACCGTAATAAAAGAGCAGGTAAAAATATATAGATTAATTTTTTACTTTTTAGAATAGTTTTATTAGAATAGAGAATTGACGATTGGTGATATAAGAAAAGGCAACACACAGTTACACATGTCTACTGTGTAAAATATTTTCCTGTCTTTTTATGCAAATGTCAATTGAAGCAAATTTCAGTGTCGCTATGTATGTCATGATTGCATTTTTTATTCAAATCAATTATATTTGATCTAATAAAATGTTATAATACATTTTAAGCAATTATTATAAAATAATATCTATAAAGATTACGATAAATTCTTTTTACTAAGCAATGCGATATTCAGGTAGTTAATTCTTCGTCGATGTAACAAAATTGAAGTATCATGTCAACAACATATATTTTTTAAACATCGCCGCTACTATTACAATCCTAAGCAAAACCTTGTTGAAATTACCTGGTAAAGTGATGAATATTACATAAACATGACATAACCAGTGCTTAATATTTATCAATATATTTAGTATTGTTACCTGTAAATTTGTAGTTAAAAGCAGAAGAATAGACAATGACATAAATATAATTATAGCGTTTAGTTTTTTTATTGGTATTTTCAAAATTGTTTTATGTAAACAAATTAAAGTATATAAATACTAGCAAAAACATTACCAATTCATTTTTTTATAAATCTTGAAAAAGACAAGTTATAGAAAAAATTATATGCAAAAAACGAGTAGTAAAATATAACAGCTAGTAGTTTTAAAATATTTCCCTCACGTGTTGAATGACCTTGCCCATTTATGGCTTTTCAACCTTTTGTCTGTTTACTTTCAATGAACTCGTATAATAATGGAATTAAGATAAATAATATTTTGTGGTTTATAATTTTTTTATTTATTTAACTAAGGAATTTAAATTATGTAACGTGTCATTTATGCATAGAAACAATTGTAGTTTCGATGTTAATAAGTACCAAAGTATAACAATTAACTTATTAATTATATAAATTAAACAAATTTAAAGTATTTTAATCATATCTGGATTAAAATCAAATAAATATAAAACCAGTAGTTTCAGGTTTGTATTATACAACAAGAAGTAAACATAAGATTGACACAATGCAAAACATAATAAAATTATTATAATGTTGTCAATATGTGATGTCATGTTATTATGTAATACTTTATCATGTTATTATGTAAACCATGTTATCATGTATTGTGTATTAATGTTATGATAATAATCATAATGACATACTAAATAATAGTAGGACAATACGATTATGTGGTAACTTAATAGCATAACATAATAAAACATGACAACATGATATCATAATAACATTCTAACTTGATAAAATGATTTCATAATAACATGATAACTTGATAACATAATAACATAATAACATGCAAGCTTGATAACATGAAACTATATTACTATGATAACTTGATAACATGATAATTTGATAACATAGTAACATGATAACATAATAACATGATAACATGATAACATGATAACATGATAACATGATAACATGATAACATGATAACATGATAACATGATAACATGATAATATGATAACATGATAACATGATAACATGATAACATAATAACATTATAACATGATAACATGATAACATGTGTAACATGATAACATGATAACATGATAACATGATAACATGATAACATGATAACATGATAACATGATAACATGATAACATGATAACATAATAACATGATATCATGATAACATAATAACATGATAACATGATAACATGATAACATGATAACATGATAACATGATAACATGATAACATGATAACATAATAACATGATAACATGATAACATGATAGCTTGAAAACAAGGTATTATAATAACATGATAACATGATAACATGATAACATGACACTATGATTACATGATATCTTGATAACATTGTAACATCATAACATGATAATATAATAACATGATAACATGATAATATAATAATATGATAACATGATAACATAATAACATGATATCATGATAACATGATAACATGATAGCATGATAACATGATAACATGATAACATGATAACATGATAACATGATAACATGATAACATGATAACATGATAAAATGATAACATGATAACATGATAACATGATATCATGATAACGTGATAACATGATGACATGGTAACATCATAACATAATAAAATGATAACATGATAACATAGTAACATGATAACATAATAACATGAAAACATGATAACATGATAATATGTTTACATGATAACATGAAAACATGATAACATGATAACATGATAACATGATAACATGATAACATGATAACATGATAACATTATAACATAATAACATAATAACATGATAACATGATAACATGATAACATGAAAACATGGAAACATAATAACATGATAATATGATAACATGATAACATGATACCATGACAACATGATAACATGACAACATAATAACATGATAACATGACACTATGATAACATGATATCTTGATAACATTGTAACATCATAACATGATAACATAATAACATGATAACATGATAACATGAAACATGATAACATGATAACATGATAACATGATAACATGATATCATGATAACATAATAACATGATAACATGATAACATGATAACATGATAACATGATAACATGATAACATGATAACATGATAACATGATAACATGATAACATGATAACATGATAACATGATAACATGATAACATGATAACATGATAACATGATAACATGATAACATGATAACATGATAACATGATAACATGATAACATGATAACATGATAACATGATAACATAATAACATGATAACATGATAACATGATAACATGATAACATAACAACATGACCACATAATAACATGATAACATGATATCATGATATTATGATAACATGATAACATGATAACATGAAAACATGATAACATGATAACATAATAACATGATAACATGATAACATGATAACATGATAACATGATAACATGATAACATGATAACATGATAACATGATAACATGATAACATAATAACATGATAACATGATAACATGATAACATGATAACATGATAACATAAAAACATGATAACATAATAACATGATGACATGATAACATGATAACAGGATAACATGATAACATAATAACTTGATAACATAACAACATGACCACATGATAACATGATAACATGATAATATGATAACATGATAACATGATAACATGATAACATGATAACATGATAACATGATAACATGATAACATGATAACATGATAACATGATAACATGATAACATGATAACATGATAACATGATAACATGATAACATGATAACATGATAACATGATAACATGATAACATGATAACATGATAACATGATAACATGATAACATGATAACATGATAACATGATAACATGATAACATGATAACATGATAACATGATAACGTGATAACATGATGACATGGTAACATCATAACATAATAAAATGACAACATGATAACATAGTAACATGATAACATAATAACATGAAAACATGATAACATGATAATATGTTTACACGATAACATGAAAACATGATAACATGATAACATGATAATATGTTTACATGATAACATGAAAACATGATAACATGATAACATGATAACATGATAACATGATAACATGATAACATTATAACATAATAACATGATAACATGATAACATGAAAACATGAAAACATGGAAACATAATAACATGATAATATGATAACATAATAACATGATAACATGATACCATGACAACATGATAACATGACAACATAATAACATGATAACATGACACTATGATAACATGATATCTTGATAACATTGTAACATCATAACATGATAACATAATAACATGATAACATGATAACATGATAACATGATAACATGATAACATGATAACATGATAACATGATAACATAATAACATGATATCATGATAACATGATAACATGATAACATGATAACATGATAACTTGATAACATGATAACATGATAACATGATAACATGATAACATGATAACATGATAACATGATAACATCATAACATGATATCATGATAACATGATAACATGATAACATAATAACATGATAACTTGATAACATGATAACATGATAACATGATAACATGATAACATGATAACATGATAACATGATAACATGATAACATGATAACATGATAACATGATAACATAATAACATGATAGCATGATAACATGATAACATGATAACATGATAACATGATAACATGATAACATGATAACATGATAACATGATAACATGATAACATAATAACATGATAGCATGATAACATGATAACATGATAACATGATAACATGATAACATGATAACATGATAACATGATAACATGATAACATGATAACATGATAACATGATAACATGATAACATGATAACATGATAACATGATAACATGATAACATGATAACATGATAACATGATAACATGATAACATGATAACATGATAACATGATAACATGATAACATGATAACATGATAACATGATAACATGATAACATAATAACATGACAACATAATAACATGATATCTTGATAACATTGTAACATGATAACATGATAACATGACAACATGATAACATGATAACATGATAACATGATAACATGATAACATGATAACATGATAACATGAAAACATGATAACATAATAACATGATAACATGATAACATGATAACATGATAACATGATAACATGATAACATAACAACATGACCACATAATAACATGATAACATGATATCATGATATTATGATAACATGATAACATGATAACATGATAACATGAAAACATGATAACATGATAACATGATAACATAAAAACATGATAACATAATAACATGATGACATGATAACATGATAACATGATAACATGATAACATGATAACATGATAACATAATAACTTAATAACATAACAACATGACCACATGATAACATGATAACATGATAATATGATAACATGATAACATGATAACATGATAACATGATAACATGATAACATGATAACATGATAACATGATAACATGATAACATGATAACATGATAACATGATAACATGATAACATGATAACATGATAACATGATAACATGATAACATGATAACATGATAACATGATAACATGATAACATGATAACATGATAACATGATAACATGATAACATGATAACATGATAACATGATAACGTGATAACATGATGACATGGTAACATCATAACATAATAAAATGACAACATGATAACATAGTAACATGATAACATAATAACATGAAAACATGATAACATGATAATATGTTTACATGATAACATGAAAACATGATAACATGATAACATGATAATATGTTTACATGATAACATGAAAACATGATAACATGATAACATGATAACATGATAACATGATAACATGATAACATGATAACATTATAACATAATAACATGATAACATGATAACATGAAAACATGAAAACATGGAAACATAATAACATGATAATATGATAACATGATAACATGATAACATGATACCATGACAACATGATAACATGACAACATAATAACATGATAACATGACACTATGATAACATGATATCTTGATAACATTGTAACATCATAACATGATAACATAATAACATGATAACATGATAACATGATAACATGATAACATGATAACATGATAACATGATAACATGATAACATAATAACATGATATCATGATAACATGATAACATGATAACATGATAACATGATAACTTGATAACATGATAACATGATAACATGATAACATGATAACATGATAACATGATAACATGATAACATGATAACATGATAACATGATAGCATGATAACATGATAACATGATAACATGATAACATGATAACATGATAACATGATAACATGATAACATGATAACATGATAACATGATAACATGATAACATGATAACATGATAACATGATAACATGATAACATGATAACATGATAACATGATAACATGATAACATGATAA
Organism: Tachinus rufipes; assembly: GCA_963932245.1. Taxonomy (NCBI): domain Eukaryota; kingdom Metazoa; phylum Arthropoda; class Insecta; order Coleoptera; family Staphylinidae; genus Tachinus; species Tachinus rufipes. The sequence continues at coordinate 63,759,683 of OZ010749.1, forward strand.
CATGATAACATGATAACATGATAACATGATAACATGATAACATGATAACATGATAACATGATAACATGATAACATGATAACATAATAACATGACAACATAATAACATGATATCTTGATAACATTGTAACATCATAACATGATAACATGATAACATGATAACATGATAACATGAAAACATGATAACATAATAACATGATAACATGATAACATGATAACATGATAACATAATAACATGATAACATAACAACATGACCACATAATAACATGATAACATGATATCATGATATTATGATAACATGATAACATGATAACATGATAACATGAAAACATGATAACATGATAACATAATAACATGATAACATGATAACATGATAACATGATAACATGATAACATGATAACATGATAACATGATAACATGATAACATGATAACATGAAAACATGATAACATAATAACATGATGACATGATAACATGATAACATGATAACATGATAACATGATAACATAATAACTTGATAACATAACAACATGGCCACATGATAACATGATAACGTGATAACATGATAACATGATAACATGATAACATGATAACATGATAACATGATAACATGATAACATGATAACATGATAACATAATAACATGATAACATGATAACATGATAACATGATAACATGATAACATGATAACATGATAACATGATAACATGATAACATGATAACATGATAACATGATAACATGATAACATGATAACATGATAACATGATAACATGATAACATGATAACATGATAACATGATAACATGATAACATGATAACATGATAACATCACAACATGATAACATGATAACATGATATTATGATAACATGATAATATGATAACATGATAACATGATAACATGATAACATGATAACATGATAACATGATAACATGATAACATGATAACATGATAACATGATAACATAGCAACATGACCACATGATAACATGATAACATGATATCATGATATTATGATAACATGATAACATGATAACGTGATAACATGTTAACATGATAACATGATAACATGATAACAAGATAACATAATAACATGATAACATGATAACATGATAACATGATAACATGATAACATGATAACATGATAACATGATAACATCACAACATGATAACATGATAACATGATAACATCACAACTTGATAACATGATAACATGATATTATGATAACATGATAATATGATAACATGATAACATGATAACATGATATTATGATAACATGATAACATCATAACATGATAACTTGATAACATGATAACATGATAACATAATAACATGATAACATAATAACATGATAACATAATAACAAAATAACATGATAACATAATAACGTGATTACTTGATAACACAAAAACAAGATAATATAATAACATGATAACATGATAACATAACAACATGACCACATGATAACATGATAACATCTTAACATGATATTTTGATAACATGATAACATGATAACAAGATAACATGATAAAATGATAACATGATAAAATGATAACATGATAATTTGATATCATGATAACATGAAAACATAATAACATGATAACATGATAACATGATTACATAATAACATGATTACTTGATATCACAATAACAAGACATTTTATTATTATGATAACATGATAACATGATAACATGATAACATGATAACATGATAACATGATAACATGATAACATGAAAACATGATAACATGATAACAAGATAACATGATAACATGATAACATGATAACATGATAACATGATAACATGATAACATGATAACATGATAACATGATAACATAATATTATGATAACATGATAACATCATAACATGATAACTTGATAACATGATAACATGATAACATGATAACATGATAACATGATAACATGATAACATGATAACATGATAACATGATAACATGATAACATGATAACATGATAACATGATAACATGATAACATGATAACATGATAACATGATAACATGATAACATGATAACATGATAACATGATAACATGATAACATGATAACATAATAACAAAATAACATGATAACATAATAACGTGAATACTTGATAACACAATAACAAGATAATATAATAACATGATAACATGATAACATAACAACATGACCACATGATAACATGATAACATCTTAACATGATATTTGGATAACATGATAACATGATAACATGATAACATGATAACATGATAACATGATAACATGATAACATGATAACAAGATAACATGATAACATGATAAAATGATAACATGATAACTGATAATTTGATATCATGATAACATGATAACATAATAACATGATAACAGGATAACATGATAACAAGATAACATGATAACATGATAACATGAAATTATGATAACATGATAACTTGATAACATGATAACATGATAACATGATAACTTGATATCATGATAACATAATATCATGATAACATGATATCTTGATAACATGATAACATGATAACATGATATTATGATAACATGATAACTTGATAACATGATAACATGATAACATGATAACATGATAACTTGATATCATGATAACATAATATCATGATAACATGATATCTTGATAACATGATAACATAATAACATAATAACATGATAACATGATAACATGATAACATAATAACATGATAACATGATAACATGATATTATGATAACATGATAACATCATAACATGATAACTTGATAACATGGTAACATGATAACATGATAACATGATAACATAATAACAAAATAACATGATAACATGATAACATAATAACGTGATTACTTGATAACACAAAAACAAGATAATATAATGACATGATAACATGATAACATAACAACATGACCACATGATAACATGATAACATGCTATTTTGATAACATGATAACATAATAACAAGATAACATGATAACATGATAAAATGATAACATGATAACATGATAACTTGATATCATGATAACATGATAACATAATAACATGATAACATGATAACATGATTACATAATAACATGATTACTTGATATCACAATAACAAGACATTTTATTAACATGATAACATGATAACATGATAACATGATAACATGATAACATGATAACATGATAACATGATAACATGATAACATGATAACATGATAACATGATAACATGATAACATAATAACAAAATAACATGATTACATGATAACATAATAACGTGATTACTTGATAACACAATAACAAGATAATATAATAACATGATAACATGATAACATAACAACATGATAACATAACAACATGATAACATCTTAACATGATAACATGATATTTTGATAACATGATAACATGATAACATGATAACATGATAACATGATAACATGATAACAAGATAACAAGATAACATGATAACATAATAACATGATAAAATGATAACATGATAACATGATATCATGACAACATAATAACATGATAACATGATAACATGATTACATAATAACATAATAACATGATTACTTGATAACACAATAACAAGACATTTTAATAACATGATAACATGATAACATGATAACATGATAACATGATAACAAGATAACAAGATAACAAGATAACAAGATAACAAGCTAACATGATAACAAGATAACAAGATAACAAGATAACAAGATAACAAGATAACTAGATAACAAGCTAACAAGATAACAAGATAACAAGATAACAAGATAGCTAGATAACAAGCTAACAAGATAACAAGATAACAAGATAACAAGATAACAAGATAACAAGATAACTAGATAACAAGCTAACAAGATAACAAGATAACAAGTTAACAAGATAACAAGATAACAAGATAACAAGATAACAAGATAACAAGATATCAAGATAACAAGATAACATAATAGCATAATAACATGATAACATTATAACATTATAACATGATAACATGATAACATGATAACATGATAACATGATATTATGATAACATGATAACTTGTTAACATTATAACTTGATAACATGATAACATACTAACATGAAAACTTGACAATGTGAAAACATGTTATCAAAAAAAACATTAAGACATGATAACCTAATATCATAATAACTCGATTACTTGATAACACGATAACACGATTACAGGATAACATTATAACATGATAACATTATAACATTCTTGTTAACAAAATAACATAATATATGACAACTTGATAAATCTATAACAAGAAATATGACGTACATAAAACAACTACCAAAAAATGAGTATAAATTGCCGGTTTAACGCGACAGTAGTAGTTATCACAATAATGTGCATTATTATTATTATTACAGGTACTTATTGACCTTAGTACACATTTTGTTTGTTGTTAATTTATAAGCAATTATTGTTTGTTCTTTTTTGTAATACAAATATCATAGTTGCATCAGAGGCATATAAACAATGTGTTAGAGTTTAGACGCCTCGAACAAGTTAAAGGTGTGTGTTTAAAATTAGCTGTGAAATATATATTTTCTACACAAACAATCATCAAACTAAAAGCTAAAACGCCTATAGTATGTAGTGAATCGTGTATCAAGGGTTGAAAATAGGCTTTAGCAGTTTGCTATTGCTTTGCTTCTTCATGTTAGTAATACCAACTTTTTATGATCTCCAACCATACTTTGTCAAAGCTCCAAAAATCTTAACAACACTATTACCATGCGCATTGCTTACATCTCTAAGAGTAGCAGCAATATGATTAATGGAGTTTTGCATACCCTTACGTCATCACTATATACAATATCTTAATTATAAAATAAATTAATAATTTAATCCAACTTAATCTAACAATCACAGCTGCTAAAAATCAAGTACTAGTTAGAGACATTTGTTCGTTTTTATATTTAATAACTTAATTGTTTTTAAACATTTATTTTAGTACGGTAACACAAAAAAAGTTAAATACATTATAACAAAATGCAATACCACAATGCACAAAAGAGTTTCCCGCCGGAACCTTTTGACCCCAAGGTTGTTTAACTGCCTCGGGACTTGTGACAGCCATCCTCTCAAGAGAGCTGACTAAAATATCCAAGTCTAGTGGGACATTTGTCAGATAATATTGACGTTGACCACAGTTTGGTATATCATCTATTATTATTTTCAATAAATGAATGTCTTTCCAATAGTTATAATACTGAAATTAAAATATACTACTATATTGAATTGAATTTAAAATAATAAAAATTCTGTTATCTTTAAAGTTAAGATAAAATATATAAATAAAAGTTTATAGGATTGCATGTACGTGGTCAGAATTAATTTCAATAATTTAATTCAAGTTTTAGCTAAATTTAGTCGGTAGATACATATATAATGTATTTTTAAAGTTATTAACACTGCTGACATTAATTTTCAACCGGAAGTCTATTATATAGCAGTTAAGTAGATTTAGAGATAACTATTAATGAATTACGTTTTTCACACACGTGCATTTAATGTCTTGTGCTTAATAACCATTAAAATCAAACAAAAAATTATTTTTTTTTCTTTATTTTATATTATTTAAATTCTATTTTTTGTAACAAAAGTAATTGAAGTTGAAATTTATTTAATAAAAAAATCATTCTAATTTTAATAAAAATTAGAATTAATAAAGTAAACATTTTGAAAACACACATAAAAATGTGTAGTTAGTTCCAGTTATTTTCATTTATGCTGCAGGCGTATTTACCTTGTTTTTTACGAACACAATTGAGTCTGTATAATCATAACAATGTGTTATAAAAAATAGTCTATTATTAGTTTTTATACTGCTGTGTATCTGTCTAAATGCATAAATATGTAGTTTTTTATGTCTGCAAACATATTTCATAATTTAACGTTGTAGTTTTTATTTCCAAATTTAACCAATAATTATTGGCATAATTTTATAAGTATATAAATGTGTTATATTTGTTAAAGAAAATAAAATTGTTTATATAATAATATTTTTTTAAGTTTAATTAACAATTGAAAGCTTTTCAATTTATTGTGATCCTCAATATAGCAATTCATATCAGTAAATATTATTTATAAAAATATTAGATTTATTAGAATTGCATAATCCGTAAGAATATTGTCTATTAAAATTTATATAATTTAATTTTAATCTTCTTCTCAATTTTTGTTTTGTAATTAATTTTTTTTATGTTCTTATATACTATTTATTGTTTTTTAAAATCTCTTAATTTGGTCATTTTCTTTTACCTTCATTTTAGTAGATTCTAGTGTATAATACTCTTCACAAAAGATTTAGTTACACTTCATTCCAGTTTTTTTTTTAAACTCATAATATGTTTTGTGTATGCTTAGTCACACATGTTTAGTAACCCTGTTTGTTAACAATATATTCAAACATCATTGTAATACTAACAACATAGAGATATTATTAATATAATATCTACAAATATTAGAAGAAGATTGGCAAACATTTAATAAAATTGTAAATATGATTAGCATATCTTTAATAGCATCATACGTTTATATTGCAGTTTATCATTTTATTTTAAATATTTATTTTTATTTAATATATCCTATAGCACGATCCTTTCCCACGTTTTTCAATTTCATTATATCCATCTTAAACTAATAAACCATATTTATGATAACATTCTCACGCTTTCGGAATTGTCAACGTCGTCCTTAAACCTTAATATATAAAAAAAAACTCAACAACAACACACAAAAAAACCATCTCGCACCATAAAATAAATAATATATATTATTTAGTATGATTATAATAAATTAGAGCTAAAGTAAATGTACGCTGTACATATGGTGGATGCGCCGGGTAGTATACATTATAATATTGTCTAATGATAATATTTGTTCATGTTTATATTTCAAAGGGGCGACAAAATTTACATCAATATCATATATTGATAAAATGTTTAAATTAATTAATTAACTATGGGTCATTGCATAACCGTTTGTTTGATTGATGGTTATTTATTTACAGAGTAAATCGAACAACAGATCACAACACTGACAACTATAATGAAAGAGATTATGTAATTTAAATTATTATTTTGTTTCAATTGAACTGTTAGTAATATAAATAAATTTGCATACACATTTTTTACTTAAAAGTATTATACAGGGCCAGATAAATGTGACGGGTACAAACAATTTCTGACTGCATTTTTTAATTTATTTTAAAAATTACCTTAATAACGGTTTTTTTATAAATAATAAATAAATAAAATTACGGGATGATTAAAAAAAATGATGATAACGTCATATTGCGCAAAACATAGCATGCATTAAAAATCAAAATGCGTCGTCACTAATACAGATTAAAAATGTACACAAACTTTTACTAAAATCATTTTATAAATAAACTAAAAATGCAGGCCAAAAATTGCCATACATTTATCTAATTATTGCAGCTCTAATGAAAAATACAAAACAATTTAAAAGTTTTACCAGACCCCAATTAGTGTACTCCTTATGAAATTTTTGCGTCATATACTCTAGGTCATCTTTATCACTCGCCACCACTACCTGACCGTCGGCAAACTGTAATTTTTGAGAGCGCTTATTAAGTTATTAATAATTATAATAATAAACGTTTATTTCTTGCTTTTGGGCCTTAAAAATTCTACAACTTAACATAACATTTACCATATAAACTTAATTTACTTATAACATATAATTACCCTAAATCCTGTTTTTAATTAATTATTTACTAGTTCCGTTTCAATTTGTTTTCTTCTTTTCGTTACCGCTATCATCCATTTTATTTTTTATTTTCCCTCGTTTTTCCACACATCCTACACATTTTCTTTTCCTCGTCCATCCAAAATTTACACACTTTCTCTTCATTTCCACATCTGAATCTTGCAATCATTTTTTTTTTTCATTCTTTTATATTTTACACTTTCTAGGTACTTTGGTAGTGCATCCGTTATAATATGTACATAATTTGAATTGTACCTAGATTCATTTATCTGAATTCTACGCTCTTGCACTTGTATATCTCTATCTCTTATCATAATTTCATTCCACATACTTTTATCTATTCTCAATCTATCAACTTCCTCACCAGCATATCCATTCCTGTTAAAATATTTTTTTTTTTTTGTTTCCATTTTTCTGCATTTTCTTTTCATTTTTTCTTTCAAGCACTCTTATTTTACGTAATATTTTACATTAATTCCTTTCTCACACTCTTTCTTCTTACCTCATTGCTCGTTTTCTTGCTTTTACTCTTAATTTGTCTATTTCAACTTCTTCCATTACAATGTATGTTGGGGTTTCTTTGTTTACTCCTAATACCCATCTTCAGTATTTTGTTTAATTAGCCTCTAATTTTTCCTGCACTTTTCACCCCCAGATTTCCACTCCGTACAATAACATACTTTTTACTAAACTTTCAAACATAATTTTTTTTTCTTATTTATACAAATTTTCTTGTCCTACCGCTTTATTAGCCTTTTTGGTCATATTATCATACAGAAAACATATCCCAGATATTTAAATAATTTTACTTCTTCAATTTCTTTTCCATCCCATTTTCAGTTTCTTACTTTTCGTCTTCCTCCCCCCTTTCTGAACATCATCATTTTTGTTTTATTTACATTCACTTCCAACTCTTTTTTTATAAAATATTTATCTAGACTTGTAATCATTTTGTTCATTTCATAAGCCTTTCATAAGCCAGCGACCACACTTCTCTCTGCTTACCACCACCCCACTCATCTGCGCCCTACATAGCATCTCTTCTACATCTGCAATGTATGCCGCAAACAAATTAAGGCTGAGTAGGTATCCCTGTTTCACACCTTTTGTAGTCCAAAATTTATGACTCCTTTTGCCATTCATACAGACCCTGCTAACTGTTTCCACGTATACCTCTTCAATTCTTTTTACTAGATGCTCATTTATTCCTCTTTTTCTCAAATACATCCACAACTGTTCTCTACTCACACTGTCAAATGCCGCTTTTAGGTTTAAGAATAATGCATACAATTTTCCTCTTTTTCCTGTTATTTCCTTTTCTACTATATGGTGTAGTATGTATACATTATCTATGGTCCCTCTTCCTTTTCTAAATTCGACCTATCCATCTGGCAATATCCCATTCATCTCTAGTTCTTCACTCAGTTTTTCTTCTAGTACCATGGCGTAGATCTTCTATAATTTTCTGCAAGCTCTTTATTTTTTTTTTTGTGTATTGGACATACAGGACCTACTCTCCACTGACTAGAAAACCCTTTTCCCTTCCATATTTTATTTATTATCTCAATCAGATCTTCCGTACCATACATCCATGCTTCATTTTATATTCAATCCACACCTGGAGCTCTTTGTTTTTTTAGTCTTTTTATTTGCTTCCATATCATTTATTTTGTTATGACATTATTTCCACGCTTTATTAGCTCTCGTTTCTTGTCGTCACTAGATTTGACTGCGTCTTATTGGCAAGTACCAATCCGAAAGAATGACAAATATTTGGAAAGTATCCGACCAGATCCCGATGTGCTTCAGGCTATTTGTGTTTTTCCGTTCCTACCAACGTTCGACAGATGCAAGCGTTTTTGGGACTGGTTAATTTTGTGGAAAAAAATTCATTTACCACCAAACCGTTGACGCGTTTAGTTTGAAAAGGAAACCGATAGAATTAGGGGCACGATCAAGAAAACGCGTTGTTGTGTGTAAAACGTAAACTTTTGGAAAAAGTTTTATTAAATTACAATAACGCAAATTTACCCTATTTAGTGCAGAGTAACGCTAAAAACAATGAGAACAAATAAATAGTAAGCTGCTTCATCTATCTCCTGCTTGACCGAGAACGTAGTTATTCAACTTCAGAAAAGGAGTTGTTACCGGTTGTCTCCTGTATAAAGCAATTGCGGATTTTAGTTTTGTGGTAAATTCCTTGATAAAAGTAATATTATTGCTTACTTACGTTATCCGCCGGTACGTTTTCCTGTAACAAAGTCTTTTTTAGTGAGCCGGTGCGCATGTTGGCCATCAACCGCTCCCTTGTTAACGCATCTCTCGGCATCACAATTTTTAGACGCCCGGCTGAGTAAGACACGTATACAGGTTGAATCTGGTTCTGAACCGACCAGTTGTTTCTTACTTAGCAAATATTTGTTATTCATTCAACATAATAAGGTTATCACCCCTATCTTGTGTATTCCAAAATCCTTTGTCAATGATTTTATAATTTTGTATCATCAGTATTATGGCAATTGTTCCTTTCCATTAAGCGAGTTTTTCTCTGTTACCTTACTTGTCAACTGAATAAACATTCTCTTTAACCTAAACTTTAATTTGAGCCAATTATTTCATCTAATTCTAATAAACTAGAACTTTTTTGGTCATCTGCCTCAATCTACGGGTGGTGTCTGTTATACTTTTGTGGCTTTTACCGTTTCCTTCAAACTTTTGACATCATACCCAATTAAGGAGGCTACTACTAATTGTGAAAACGGTATATTCCAGCGATAAGAAAACCTGAAAAAAAATTCTTTGACTAGGAAATCCAATTTAAAACAAAACGGGTACCGTAAGTTTTTTTATCTGCAAAACATCCACAAGACAATCCAGTAGAGCGAGTTATGCGCAAACTTAGCCAATTGTTTTGCATATATTGTGCATCTAAGCATTCTACTTAGGCTCGTTTTATTTTAAAATTTAACAAATTATTAAACAACCCATAAGTCGATCAGGTATTCCGATTGTACGTTACATTTTAAGCAACTTCCTCAGTCTTTTATAGCGGAGTACTTACCCGAACTGGTTCGGTTCCAGTTAATGTTGGCCGTTAATAATATTAATCTTAATTTCACATCTTTGGCGTCCACTACGTTGCACAGATCTTTATACGTACTTTCCCACACAGCCGGGAATCTTCCGCAGTTAAGAAATGTGTGCTCGTGGCTTTCTATTTTACTACAATATATGCGTTTGACGTTGATAAACAGGTTCATATGTCATAAAACAGCCATGACCTGTCAGAAACTGAGTTACATAATAGAAAACTTTACCGTGTTTAGCCAGAGTGTAAGGTCTTTAATCAACCATTTAGACTAATTGCCTGTTCTACCAGGTTCACTTCATGCTCTATTTCTTGTTGCCAAACGGTTTTTCCTTGATGCGGCCATTATTTTTTTCTTATTGGTTTCAAGCGTGTAGTTCCATAGCTAAAAGCAATATGTCCAATATGCAGACGCTACCCTAATTGCAGCCTTCCTCTGCGTTTTTGCAAGTATCTTTTCGTACTTATCTTCCTGGCTACAGTCATACATATAGGTGCCCGGTAATGCATTATAAAATCCACCACAAAACACATCGTTTTTTTGTTGCTTTCTCTAGCTCCTCCCAAGTTTAGCATGAGTCTACTTAGAGCATTTGCTAATCTTTCAGTTTTCCTAAATGTTGCTACAATGTAGGATCCCAAATTAAAATTTTGTCTATTGTAATACCTAGTTACTTTAGGATCTGATCTAATCATTTTGTTGCGTAATCTAACCTATGCCTATCCCAGTTACTATCAACGCCAACGTTTTCCGGTGCTTATACTGCAGACCTTTCCTCTATTCTGCCAATGGCAAATTCTGCATCTTACCAATATCTTCGGTAATTCCACATACCAGCAGTGCTAAATCTTCTGTATATCCTTTTAGGAGCTTGCCTTCTGGTAGTTCTAACCTGAGCACGTTGTCTTAGTATATATTTCATAGGGTCGGTCTTAAAACCAAATTATGTGGTACACCAAAGGTAATATTGAGTAAGAAGTTGTCGCTTACTAAAATCCCTTAATTCTGCGGGTACAAGCAAAAGAAGTTAATAAGATATTGTAGAATATTGTTCTCAAACAGCGCTTTTTCAGTTCCATCCAGAGTAACCAAGATGGCACAGTTTCTTTCTTTTTTTGTTGTTTTTGATTTTGTTTTAACCAATTAAATTGCATTTGGTTAAGTAGTCAGATAACCATTAAGAGATAAAGCGTAAACGGTTAAAAAAAGGCGTCGACGTAGAAGCAAATCTAAGAGACGGAGAAGGAAAAAGAGGAGAAGGAGAAACAGGTCTATGAGCATCAGCAGCTAATGAGAATTTTTTTTGTGTGGAGTTTCTTTGTCTTCAGATATGGTTTTAACCCGCCTCACTTCTAAAGTTTCTCTTTTAACTTATTGTTCAGCACCTGTTCAAAGAGTTTCATCATTATATTAATCATCCACAGTGGTCTATATTAGAGGCAACTTTCCTTAGCAGTACACCTAGAGACTTTGTTGGTTTGGATTGTTTTCTTTCTCCATCTTGTATCTTTGTAGAACAAATACAATTTTTTGCCACTTTCACCTGTTCCTCGTCCGTTAGCAAGATTGGGCTGCAAACGCCAAATTCATCAGTTACAATGTTGTATCCTTTTCCCCACAAATTTTGTTTTTTTAGCAGCATTTTTTAGGCTTGTATTGTGCTCCTTGTAGCACAATTTAAAAATGTTTAGCCATTTGCTCTTGTAAACTGTCTTCTGGCTAATACACATTTTTTGCGATTTCCGAGATCTTATCGTTCCACCAAAAACCTGTTTTCTGTTCGATCTAACGCTTTTCCTCCAGAGTGTTTAATTGCATAGTTTAGCAATGAATTTTAATTATATCACTTTGTTTTTTTCCGTGAAGATTCAGAGCAGGTTTTTATCCACTAGTTCCACATAAATATTATTGGGATCGCTCTGGTTTTTCTTGCTGCTAACATTCCAGCCGCTGATACGATATACATCTTGAAGCGTTCCACAAAGTTTTTGGCCACTCTTGCTAGCCTATGTTAAAGGATTCCGGCGATATCGTCCTCAATTGCATCCTTTAAAACTTCCAGAGTTTGAGGTCGAGCTTTTTAAACCTCACCTTTAAGATATCTCCACAGAAAAAATCTAGAGAGTCAAACCTAAAAATTTAGAGGACCTCAAAAAAAAAACAGAAAGATTTTGCATCATAATCATAAATCATTTTGATCCGTATAACATTTCCAACATCTTGCAATAACAAAAAAAATACTGTTACAGTAAAACTTCTTCCCACACTGTCACTTTAGGGCTGTAATATCGCCTTTGGTGAATTTGTTTACTGCGCTTCGTTGCTAGTATGCATCAGTGCGTCTCACGCAACCTTGTAGGCTCAACTCCTGGTTAATCATCATTTTATAGGGGTGTAGACTTAAGGTCTGTGTGTAAAATTTGCCGTATTGCTCGTCGGACACTGTTGAATAGACGCGCTAATTGCCGCAATGTTTTGTAAAACTTTTCACACTCTTGGGTCGCCAAACTTTAAAAGACAGTTTTTCTTAAAAAATATGACGGGTATTTTCTTTTTCTTTTCAAATATGGATAAAAACGTTCTTTTATATGTGCAAAAAATACCCTGAAAATTGGAAGGAAGTGCCGTGTGCTACGTTCCGAGATATCTTACAATGTATCCACAAAAATACTTAAAAATAGCAAAAAAGCTTAAATTTTAAATTTAGAAAAAAATTATAACAAACTTTTTTCTTCAAATTTGTCTAAAAAATAAGATTTTACAAACATTTTTTTTTCAAAACGTTTTTTACATATAAAAGCACGTTTTTATCCATATTTGAAAAAAAAAAATACTCATAAACTTTTTTTTAAACTGTTAAGTTTTGCAACATTTACAAAATTTAAAGAAAACAAAATTTTCAATGTTTTTTATGTTGTGAGGTATTACGTGGCAATTCCATTTCAAACGGACCAGAGCATAAACAAAAAATGCGATTAAGTTAAAAAACGACAAAAAAACTTTAAAAAATTGTAGATTTTTTTTATGTGTAAAATGCTCTCATATACCAATCAAAGGACTACTACTACAAGTTTCTCAATGCACCCCCCGTTTGAAATGGAATTGCCCAAATATCATATTTAAAAAAAATGCGTTTAAATCTTTTTTTTTAATCATGTTACTAAACAAAAGAATAATCCTAGAATTCACTAATTAAACTCAATAAAATATGGAAAACCTCAACAAAAAAATCATAAAGTTCCCAAACTGTGATTTGTAGACGAATAAAACATGTCAAGAGCAACAACCTTTCCTTTGCTAAGCCGAAGTCCATTGTTACTGTTGCCCACATAAAAATTGACGTGTTGATGCATTTTGTGGTTTTCCCACATTTCACAAATTTATTCAGTATAAATATACAAGCACTTTCACCCGCAGAAACTCTGTTGTTTGCTAAGGGATGATTTTTAAGTCTTTATCAGTGCACCATAGTAAAATCTAAATAAACTGCACATAGATATGTCAATAGTTAGATTGTTTATACAATTTTTATAATTAATAAATTATTTGTTTACTTTGTACAAATTCAAATATAAATAATAAAACTAGCATTACAGTATCAAAATTTAGTACTTTAGTGCTTGAAAGTTTCATATTACCTATCGTGACAATTTATCAGCACATATAAAACTCTTTGTGCGTGGTTATATATTACGTAATTATAAGAATATAAACATCACATCGTATCAAATTAATACATGTAAGCAACTTTATGATGGCAAGGTACGGTTCATGTCACTACACATATATGCATCGCGTGCCTGCAGATTTTCGATGAGATCTATGAACACGAATGGGTTATCTAACACCAGTTTCTTATTACTATGGACATAAAGGTTTTGTAATACAATTCCTTTAATATAGGCCGAGTTTAATTTATGCAACCTTGACATTATTTACAAACTAAATTAAATTTATTAAATTTAGAATAAAATTATTATTTAAATTACTAAACTTGTGTAACAAGTTTGTTTACATAACTAAACTAGATTATATTCTAATGTGTATTTTGTTTTCAAATAACTAAAGTTAAATTTAGTCGTAAACTAAGTTCACACTGAATTAAGCTATAAGTAATGCTGTGGTCACTCGTATTTCTTTCAATAAGAAGTTGATTATCCGCCGGACATGTCGTATCCGGTTTCTGTATCATTTTTTGTTTGTTGCTTACTAGTGGTAATTGGCAGTAACCTACAGTATCCAATTTTTCACAGTCAACTAGTAGCAATAGATTGTATCTCACGCAGTGTCTAATTTGTCATCGTCTTAAAGTAGTGATATAGCATTTAACTATGTAAAGGCGGACAAGAATAGGTTTTATTTACAACTACTTTTTGTATATTTATTTGATTTACTTAGTTAATCAGAAAAACAGTAAACAAATAACAAAAAACTTTTACCATTACTAGCCGAACTATATTTTCCTAATTTATTAAAGTAGTCATAACTATTTTAACTATGATTATTTGTAAATACTATAATTAATCCAAATTGTGTACTTATTAGAAACTAAAATTATATATTGTAGCATACATTAATCATAATGAATCAGCTATTTTCTGCATTGCGCGTCCGATGCCATTGGAAAATATTAACGAGGGTAAATGAGAAAATGTAAATTTAATTCGGGCCATTATAATACTTGAGAGTTCGTGCATTAGCAAGACGTTCGGTAAATGTCTTGGCTATTAAATAAATGAAAGCTATAAATATGAGCCCAAATTACTCGTGTATCGAAATTGATCTATAATTGTCTCCTAATACTAACAGCGTTATTTCAGTTTGCAGCAGAACTTCAAGTTTAAATTCAATTCAATTGAAAATAAACAAATTGAAAATAATTGAATAACAATATTGAGATACAACTGACGCTATAAACAATATAAAAAATAAGCATATTAACAGCAAAAGAACTAAGTAAGCGTAAACTTATTACATTCAATCTTACCAGATGATCACCAGGTAAAATTGATGATATTTCTCCCATTAAAAGAATGTAGCATTTTTTAAAATTATTTTTAATCAAGTAAATAAAATAAATATATTTAATTATTTTATTTATTAAAGTAACTATAAAAATAAATAAATTATATTAATTAAAACTGACTTATTTGAATTTGCTCTTTACAGGAAGAGCAGCATCAATGACTTTCGAAAGAATAAAAATATTTTAATTGGCTGAAATAAAACTTGCCTCGTTCCATACCATTTTTTGAGTTAAACAAAACATAAGTTTTAGTTCCAACATACTTCTTTATTAAATATGAGCATTCAAAAAGATGTCAAAACTTTTTTCTTTCATGTAAAATTTAATTAGAGGTAGGAATAGTTTTAAGCCATACTACGTTACCCACATGGAAACCAACAAACTTGCCATTACCATTACGGTCTATGCGCTTACGCAACTATTTTTTTAAAGTTTCCCAAGCTAACAACAAATCAACGCTTGAATCAAGGTTTATACGACCAGAGAAGAAACCTAGATCTAGGACTGGCGACACAAACAACGGCTAAAATGCAACTGCACCGGAGTATGCTTCGTCAATTCATGCACAACTTTACAGTCAAATATGCTTAAATATTGATCTCACTTCTAAAAAATTTCAAAAGTTTTAAAACTTTGTACACTGATTTATAAGTACCTAATGAAAAATATACTAAAAGCCCTGACAAATATGACACAAGCTTTAGCGGTAATGACCAAAAACAGTACACTTTTTTCGGTTTTTTGTTAATATCTTAAGAACTGTAGGTAGGAGGTAGAAGTTAACTAGATACATAATAAAAAATGATAAAATTTGCAATAAAAATAATCACATTTTTTTTATCCACCGCGGTTACTGAGTTATAGAGCGCTAAAAAATAGAAAAAAAGTTTTTTGTATTGTTACGAGCCAAGAAGCCGGTCTCTTTTGTTTGGTCCTCCGTTCATTTTGACAGTCCTCTCCCCCAACTACTTGGCCTTCCTTCCATATAGCGATCACGATACGCGTAGCATAATCGTCAAATTGTAGTGTGGTCTCTCTTTTACCTTCTTTGTTTATGGAGAAAAGCTTTCAACAAGCAGAGTAATAGCGTTGAATGATAACTCTAACGAGAAGCGCAACCAAATGGACGAAAATATACCAACCAAAAACACTGAAAGAGAGACCTCGCTGCAGTCTGTTTAAATAAAATTAACACCGAAACTCAGTCGATTGTAAGCACTGGCCGCGTTGACTTCGCTCCGCTCAGGCTTTGTGCACAACTCGATTTGGATATTATTCATTGACATATTTATGTGTATATAAAATGACAACGTTAAATGACAAATTTAATTTAGGCATTGTCAAGATTTTAGTCACTTATAATTGAAACTGTTTACTGATTACTGTTTATTGTTAAATATTATTGTTGTTGGATTCAACATCAGCTTATACATTACTAATTTGGTTAAATTCATTATGCCACAGCAAACAAAATAACAAATCTTTGTTGTCATTTTGTCAAAAGTATTGTCTTAAAATTATCTGTATTGCAACTTCATTATATTATCTTTAAATTGTGCATTAAATTTATCATCTGATTTTGATTCTTCTGCCAATAAATAATAAAACATGTTTTTGAGTGATATATTTAGTCCACTTTTCCACAATAAATTACATTTGTTACAAAAATGTCCCTAGTATATTCCAAAAAAAGCCTTAGACTATAAATTAGCAGATAGGGCCTTTAGTAGCATAATTAGGATCTTTGAGTCTCACCGCAAAATATTGAAGGGTCTTCTCCTCAGACGGATTAAAAAAAGTACCGTTTTGTCATTTTTTTTGTCCTGTTATTAATTGTTAAAAAATGTAAAGTTTTATATATAAAATGTAAAAAATAACAAAATTTGGTCTTAAAACATTAAAATATTGTCAGAAGTTGTCCATAAACTATTGTAAATTGTAATTTTTCACAAAACTTCAAAAATAGCAAAATCTTGCAATCAAATATATCAAAATGTTGTTAAAAACAGCAAAATTTTACTTTAAACTGTTGAAAAGTTCAAAATTTCATTTATAAAATATAAAAAATAGCTCAATCCGAATTTAAAACATATAAAAAGTTTATAATTCTACACATAAAAACATTTAAAAAATGTAAAATCGTATTTACAAAAATTCAAAAGAGCTATATCTTATCTCAAAACATCAAAATATTGTTAAAGAGCATTCAAATTCGGCTATAAACTGTTTGAAACTAAAGTTCTATTTTAAAAAATGTTAAATATATTAATATCCATCTTGAATCATCAAAATATTGTCACAAGAAACCAAAATTGGAACAAAATTTTATTTATAAAAAGTCAAAAATGGTAAAATCAATTTATAAAATTGGAAAATTTAATCATTTTTATAAAATCTTAAGAATAGCAAAATCCTGCTAGGTAACTCCACGATAGTTCGGACAAACGTCCCTACATCAACATTTCCGATTTTGCTTAAATTTTTTACACGTTTGGAGTACAAAAATATGACGATTCTTAAAATTTTACACCTTTGAGTTCAATACAGTGTAAATAGCGGCTATTTTATTTTTTTTAGAAATATTTTGTCTCTTTTTACTTTTTGTGCTGTGATTGAGCAAAAAATAGTCAAAAATCATATTAAAAAAAATGTATCTTACAAGAAGTTTTTCATAGAACACAATCCCAATCTCAAATTTTTTTGCTGAAAACGAGAAAAATACCATTTTATTGAAAATTTTATATCTTTAATTCCGCTACACCTGAAGACTTGAAATTTGAATATGATACTCCTAAAACATAGTACATATTGCAAAAATTTAAAAAAAAATGAATTTGCTTGCCTTATGGTAAAATATAACACATAATTGCTAAAAATGGGATACTTTTCGGGATTTTATTTTTTGGATTTTCCAAAATTTAAAACTAATTTTTTGGATTTTTTAAGAGGATTTAAAAAAAAACGGACTTAAAGATTGCGATCTACAAAAATTTTCATTCGATTACAGTAATTCAATACTTTTTTGACTTTTTTTTTGGAAAATTATAAAAGACTAAGAAATAATTATTTTTTTATCATTTTTTTCGAAAAATCTGTTATGAAAGTACTTATAGAACTACATATTTTTTCAAAAAAAATTATGATAAATTTTTTTTTTTTTGCAATCAAGGACTATGTTTAGTAGTATCATATTCAAATTTTAAGTTTCCAGGTGTAGCGGAAACAAATTTATTGAATTTACAATAAAAAGGTGTTTTTTTCATTTTTTGCGAAAAAATTTGATAAACCAAGAGCGGGATCGTGTTTTACGGAAAAATTCCTATAAGATACAGCTTTTTGAACATAATTTTTGACTATTTTTTTGCTTATTACAGCACAAAAACTGAATTGAGACAAAATATTTCTAAAAATGTACACTGTATAGCGATCAAAAACTTAACGGTTGTCCAAACTATAGTGGAATTACCCTGCTATAAAATTTTAAAAAATTTGTCAAAGAAGATTTAGTTATATAGTTAAAAAGTGCCAAATTCTAATAAAAGAGAATGTCAAAAATAGCAAAATCTGTTCATAAAGTACAAAAATATTGTCGTAATGTACCAACAAACTGCAAAAACAACGTTCTTTTTATAAAAAATCAAAACTGGCAAATTGTTTAAATCTAAAAACTAAAATCTGACCAAAAACGGTTAAAAAGTATATATATTTTTATAAAAAATAACAAAATTTAGTTATGAGAAAATATTGTTAAAAAAAACCAAAAATTGACTGAAAGTGTAAAAAAAGTGCAAAATTTTATGCATAAAATGTCAATAAAGACGTCAGAGGTCCCTATTTAATAGTGGATGGCTTGTCCATCTGAACCGAATGATATGGTACATTGTTAATAATCATCACCCATTTACCTTGCAAATTTGTTCAAAGCAGAAATAAGCTGATTGTTAACCAAATTTACAATTACAATTCACATTTAGTAAATCTATTTATATACAATTGATAGAAGTAACAGTTTGGCGATTTGGCGTGTGACGTGAGGCAATCAACTTTGCAATGAAGTTCAAAATGTGATGATCTGCAACATTACGCCTGTGTTGTTAAGTATCTAAGTTAGTTAATTTTAAATTAGCAATGATCCAAAGGCAATTCCATTTCAAACAGACCAGAGCTAGGGGGGGTGCGTTGAAAAACTTGCTTATGTATTTTTTTTTAGTTTCTATAACTTATTTATAATTTAGTTACTAAATTTGAGTCGACCTACTCATTATTAGATGTTCTCGTGCCGAAAAGAAAAAGACCAACCAAAACAATCAATTTCACGTTCTCAGGAGTTGGGGATCAGCCAAACAACATTGTGACGGATTTTGCGGAAAGAACTTGACCTACACCCGTATAAGATCGTTCTAACCCAAGAATTGAAGCCAAATGACCATTTGCTGCGCAGAAATTTCACCAATTGGGCCTTAGACAAGATGGAGATGGATAATGATTTTCATCAAAAAATCATCCTGAGTGACGAGGCTCGCTTTTGGCTAAACGGATTTGTTAATAAACAGAACTGTCGCATTTAGGCAAGGGAAAATCCTCAAAAAATCAACCAGTCACCTTTGTATCCATTAAAACTCACTGTTTGGTGTGGTTTTCATGCCGGCGGAGTCATTGGCCTTTATTTCTTTTTCAACAATGCAGGAAATGCCGTCACGGTCAACGGCGATCGCTATCGGGGCATGTTAACCGATTATTTTTGGGACAAATTAGATGATTTTGATGTAGACAATATGTGGTTTGAACAAAACGGGGCCACATGCCATACAGCCGGCCAAACAATCGATTTATTGAAGACCAAGTTCGGAGACCGTGTTAATTCAAGACACAGCCCAACCAATTAGCCTCCTTGTTTGTGCGATTTAACGCCCCTAGACTTTTTTCTCTGGGGTTACGTTAAGTCAGTGGTCTACAGCAACAAACCAACAACATTGGAGGAGCTCCAGACCAATATTGAAAGAGCCATTGCTGACATATCGCCAGATTTGTGTGAAAAAGTGATGGAAAATTGGGTCCAGCGTCTCCATTCGTGCCGGCGCCATCTGAACAATGTTCTGTTTCATTCCTAATGGTATAGTGTCACCTTCAACCCACAATAAACAGATCTTTGATATCTCATCAATTGCTCGTTTTATTTACATTTCAAATGGGGGCGCTCTTACAAGCTAAAGAGGTCAGTACTCTTTGAACACAAAACACAAATCACAGTCAAACAAAATGGTTTTTTTTCTAATGAACACAATAAATTCAGATTTATTTCATTCCTCTTAACTGCTCTTCACGACTATGGAATTAAAACAAAACAAGAATCTAGCAACGCAGGTAAATTGATTATCCACACAGGAGTCATAAAATTCTAAACTTGTGACAAAGTAGCAATAGTTAGCAAAAATGTTGATCTTATTGTCTTCCTCATGGCTTTAACCCCATCTGAAAAACAGATATTATTTGTTAAACCAAGCCACGACAGAGTAGAAAGAAGGGTATATTCAAGTCAGCAATTGCAAACTGTGGCAATAAAAAACTGCATACTTCTTGTGCATACATTCAGAGGTTGTGATACGCCTTCCGGTGCATAATGAAAATAGAAACTTGTCTGTTTCAATTTGTTCAAGAAGCAAGCTAAACTGCTAAGTATTACTGATAAAATAAAGCTGAAGCTGGAATGCAACTCACAAGCAAACTTCTCTTAACATGCATTGCTACAAAGCTTTTAGCAAATCAGTTTTGAATGCTAAACCAGACTTCTTTGCCCACAGAAGAAGCAGCAATGCCAAATAGCACCAAATCCAAGTTGGGTTAGAAATTAAATTTTCTCCAGAACAGTATGGTTGAAAGTTTGAGCCAGCCGGTTGATCCCACAAAATACAAAAGACGCAGCAGAACCTGAGGCAGTCCTCAATCTCATTTCTTGCAAATGTATAACCCCCCTCCCACAATGATCCAACGTATCTAAAAGTGTAGACAAAACATTGTCAAATATTAATTTACAAGTATCTAACAAATGATGGTAAAAAGTACACTTATTTTTTCTTGCTTTGGCATCTTCAATAAATCACATATTGTACCGTGCTAACTTTTTGAAAAAAACGCTATCATTAGTGCTTTATAACTCTGTAAACGCTAAAAATACTAGAAACATGTATATAATGAATTTTATTGCAAACTTTATCAGCGTTCATTGTGTATATAGTTAACTTTTACCTCTAACCTACAGTTGTCAAGATATTAACAAAACCTGTTTTTTGTGATTGCCGCTAGAGCTGGTGTTATATTTGTCAACACTTTTAGTATATTTTTTACTAGGTACCTATAAATCAGTGTACAAAGTTTTAAAAGGATTGGAATTTTTTAGAGGTGAAAAGCTACTTTGAATGGAGAACTAATCCATCTTGCTTGTCTTGGCAGTAGGTGCAAAAAAATCAGGCCCAGTTCCCGCATAACATTTTTGACAGAGTTACCCTAAAGGTGCCAAACTGACAAAAAAAAAATGATTTTATTATCATACAAGCACTGCCGTCAATGTTTGAAGGTAAATTGCGTCCTATAATCACACAATAATCAAGACTTGTTTATCACATTAAAAAAAATCGTAAAAACATTAAGACAACAGCTTAGGGTACGTTTTATCAAACAAAACATGTTAGATCACTACAAATAACGTCTTATAAACTAAAAAATTATCTTGAAAATAGTAGTAGCAATTGATAAAACTAGGGACTAAATTCTGAGGAATCCTTAGATACTGTCTCTTTGATCAGTGAGATGGAGATACAGAGATAATAGGTGCATACCCTGAAACACGAGTGTATGTGTTTCACAATAAGTGAAGAAGCAATTTACATAAAATACATCATTTATTAAATTTTTTATTTGTTTTTGTCATCTGATTCAAATAAAACGCGCCAAAATACCGTTTTCTGTCCATTTAAAGAATTAACTGTACTATAGCCCTTTATACACACTTAAGTAGTTCAACGTTTTTCCGGATTGCGTTACTACTTTTGACATAAATATGCTTTAGAATAAATAAAAAGACTATTAGGACCATTAGTGAGCATTCGGTAGTTTAATAAGAAATGGCTTAATCATAATCACTAAACTGGTTGCAAAAACTTTAAACGTGCGTTAAAAAAGAAGTGCGGCAAATTTCGAAAAAGCATATACAACGCTTAGTAATTTCTTCTTAGAGGTTGAATACCTAGACCCACAATTCTACAACATTCGACTTCAGTAAGCAAGTACATGTTTATTTTTTTCTAATGTCTGAAAAATAATAGCCTTGATGCCAACATTACTGGTGTCGCACTGCAACACAAAATCTGTAAAATAATTTGTCTTCATTGGCGTTAAAAGATACAATATGGGCACTTTTCTAATTCTTTTTCAACAATCCAGATTAAGGCGCAGCCAAAGTAGAAAAATGCTCACAAACTGGTCAGACATAGAATCAGACCTAGAAAAACCCAAAGCTGGCGTACATTACGTAGTGTAAAGAAATACCACTTAAATTTAATGCGGATTGGGTCGGTATTTATTTTTAATCCAAAATATACTGATTTGCATGTTGATCCTTCGCTGAGTCGTGTTGGGTCCAAATTCAAATGTTCTAGATAATCCGCAAATGTTCGAAGCAGCAAAGTTATATAATTCTTACCCGACAAATTGAGCCTAATGTCTTCTATTGATCGAGGTATCTCCATTTCAAATACAGTTCAGGCAACAGACATCCAACCATAGCCCTACAGATCCATTTCGTTTTACAGTAGCTAATAAAGAACTAGCAGAAAATGTGTCACTAAGATAAATCTGATTCATGTAACTTGTTAAGCCTAATTGGTTAGAAAAAACGTGTTTTGTTAAGAAAATCAATGTCTGGTTTAACTACGGACAGTCAACATATTCCAAGTTATTAAATAAGTTTTTTAAACACTAATGTAAACATTGTATTACATTTGTTTATAATGCGCATAAAGCAGGTGGTAAACTGTCGTTTATAAAGTCAGCCTAAGAGATCTGAGTCGGAGTCCAGATAAAGATAGTTCTTCTTCCAAACTTTGCAAAACAAAAACTTATTTATTTAAATTTAGGATAGCACACAGCAAATATGAACGTAGGAAAAACAATTTGTGAAATAACGATTCACGGTGTAGCAAAACTTTATGTATACTTCTGCAATGTAAATGAAAGCCTATTTAGAGAGAAACGATAATAAATGGGTCATACCGTTCCAATTTATTTTTAAACTGTCCCTGTACAACCTGATTCTGAGTATTCGACAACAAAATCAAAAAACTTACTCTGAAATCAAAGCAAATGTTTCAATTGCAATGGGAATCAAATTGTCTTGATCTTATTTCTAGTCTTAATCTTCAAAATCAATCAATAAAAAAACGTGCCAGAAACAATCTCAAATACTATCGGACATAATAATAAGATTCTTTTCTAATTTCTGTGCTCTAGAAAATATCGGCCTAGTGCTAGTAGCCAGGATGCTGATTACGTTTCTTTAAATGATGCTTTCATCAATACAAGGTGGGATGAAATGTTTGTAAATTGTAACATTGATGAAGCATGTTCTTGTTTTTATTCTATTATTTTTGACAAAATTTACCTCTGTGTTCCAAAAATTAGTGGGACTTGTTAAAAAACATATAAATTTCCTATATATGGTTTTCTTGTGAACTGAAAGACCTAGTATTTACTAAAAAAAAGTTACACAAATTATATGTGATATCTCGTTCAGTAACTGACTACTTCAAATTCAGTGCTACCCGTAATAAATGTAAGCAATTGGCTGATACGTGTTATTCTAATCACATTAAAAAGGTAGAAAATTCGATTAAATCTAATCCTAATGCTTTATGGGGATACGTCAAATCTAAACGTAGTAGCAATCAGATTCCTTCTACTTTTACGAATGGTGTTTCTCAAATTGATGGTATAGTGGATCTCTTTGCAAATTTTTTTGGTTCTGTTTATAGACCGCTATCTACATTTACGGGTTTGCCCAATAACTATACCTTCCCACTTATTCATACTCATATAAATGAATCGCGTCTTGTTCTAAAAATATCTGACGTACTTGATGGACTATCAGCATTGAAATCCAACAACTGTCCAGGGACTGATAGATTGACTGCTTCATTCCTTAACAAGTGTGCATTTGCCCTAAGCCGACCTTTGTGGCTTTTATATAATTTATATCTAACTACTGGTACTTTTCCTACTTGCTGGAAACAAGCTTTTATCACTCCAATACACAAATCTGGTGCCAAAAATGATGTTGAAAACTATAGGCCTATATCCATTTTATCGGTTGTGCCAAAAGTTTTTGAAAAGCTAGTTACAAGACACTTGTCTACTGCTCTGCAATCGGAAATTGCCTTTAACCAACACGGTTTTCGAACTGGTAAATCAACATCTTCCAATCTCTTATTGTATGAAGCTTATATTACTGATGCACTTGAAGACCGTTTTCAGGTAGATTCAATTTATACTGACTTTTCAAAAGCCTTTGATACCGTTGATCACAAAATACTAATTAGTAAACTGCGTTGTATTGCATTGATGGTATCCTATTACAGTGGATTCAATCTTATTTATCGGACAGATCCCAACTTGTTCGCATTGGTCAATGCGTTTTGCGTAGTATTGACGTTACGTCAGGGGTTCCTCAGGGATCACACCTAGGTCCTCTGCTGTTCAATATTTTTATTAACGATGTAGTAAACTGTTTTACAAATGCGCGCCGTTTATTGTTTGATGACGATAAAAATCTTTATGAGAATTCATACATTAGACGATGCTTCACTACTTGATAAGGAGGTGCAGACTTTTTCTAGTTGGTGTCAGACTAATTGTCTATCACTTAACTTGAGAAAAGCAAAATCTTGACATCTTCTAGACGTAAGTCTACGGTAGTATATAGATATTCCCTGATGGATGAACCGCTGTCGAGGGTTAACACTATTCGTGATTTAGGCGTGACGTTTGACTCTAACTTATCATTTACTTCGCATATCAATATCATTGTGGCTAAAGCATATCAGCTGTTAGGCATTGTCAAGCGCAATTCCAAGGAGTTTTGTGATCCTAAAACTATTATTATTCTTTACAACGCCTTAGTACGCCCACATCTCGAATATTGCTCTAATGTGTAGTCTCCTTATACCTCAGTAGGTAAGGAAAAAGTTAAACAGATTAAAAAAAACTTTGTTCGTTTCTTAGCATATAATTGCAACATTGTTGGCAGCTACGAGGAACTGCTCTCTATTTTTAATTTGATCAGTCTTGAGAAAAGACGTTTTAACTTTGACGTAACGTTAGTTTTTAAAGTGCTTCATAGAATTATTGATTGTCCTGAATTGCTTACTTCAATTGGTATTCATGTTCCTGCTCGTTTCTTACGCAGTGACCATTTATTTCAGTCCCATATAGACGTACTGATTATGCACAACATTCTGCGTCTACACGTACTTTGCGGCATGCTAATAAGATAAATGTAGATTTTTTTAGGGATTCTCTTAATACTCTGCGTCGTGCCCTTAACACACAATCGTGATCTTATGTATATTAAATGTTTCATTTAATTTTTAATTTTAGTATTAGTAATTTTATATGTTATTATTGTATTTTTAAACTGTATATATTCATACTTGTAATGGCCTCCGTTAAGTAAATAAATAAAAAAGGAGTCTGCGTTTAAATTGCTGCGTTTTGTTGTCGGTAAATATTAATTATTTGTCGTGGCCTGTTTTTATTAGAATCGCCGCGGCACACCGTAAATTATTTGACTGATCTAGCTGATCAAAAGTTAACTTCATAGAAGTCACTATCAATACCAATTAAGTACTGCTTCTTAAATTTAAAATTTAAATAGTAAGCGGACATGACACTACCGCGCTTTGTAATTTATAAGCAGTGGTACAAGTTTAAAATTGATGCTTTCTTTGGATGCACAGTGCTGCTGTCTATGTAATTTAAGATTTTGTACATTTAACACTAATTTTTATACCGCTTCATCAAACAAAAAATGCATCCCCTCCTTATGAAAAGTAAAAGTAGTAAAAATTGCGTGGTTTATGCATTAAACTATGACTCTAAAACTGGTAGATACACTACACGTTACTACTCTTCACATTTGTTTAGAATATTTATTTTCACTAATCATAAGGATTCTTTGTATTTGTTGGAATGGTTTTGGCAAGCGGTATACTAATGAGTCCCGCGACTTTTTTCATATATGAATAAACAAAAGATTTTGATTTCAATGCCAGCTAAAAAAGTCTCCAGATTTATTTGATATTTTATATATTGTTCAATTACTGTATTATGTAAATATTTTTTTTTTAAACATTTACTAAACTAGACATATTCAACATGATGCAATAGCAAAATCAAATTAATATTATAAATTTTGTTCAGAAATATTTTGTATAAACGTATCTATAACTGAAAATTGTGCTAAACCAATTTCTGAAAATGTACTCAATCATACTGAGAATAATAAGAATATGTTTTACCAAAAAGACGACAGACATTGCTAATGAATAAACCGCAGCAAAATTGCAGCACACAAAGTTAGCATTGGCAAAAAGAACTATGTTAAATACAATAATAGTTCTTACAATAGTTGACGCCAAAAGTCTATTCTATTTACAAATTGCCTC
Organism: Tachinus rufipes; assembly: GCA_963932245.1. Taxonomy (NCBI): domain Eukaryota; kingdom Metazoa; phylum Arthropoda; class Insecta; order Coleoptera; family Staphylinidae; genus Tachinus; species Tachinus rufipes. The sequence continues at coordinate 63,787,226 of OZ010749.1, forward strand.
AATGAAGTGGCAGCTGAAAAACAACAAAAAAGTTGTAAACAAAATTCGAATAAAATATAACAAGAATTTTGACAAAGGATGAGTCTGATTGTACATATTCTAAGTAAAAGGAAAGAACTCACTCGGTGAAAACTTGTCTAAAATGGTTGCGAGATGTTTCTGAGTTGTTAAACTTAATTCCGGCAAGAGATATAGAGAAACCAACGTTTATAGTGATCTAAAGTAAATGTGCGAAAATGGTATCTGTTGCCACGTTGATCACAACAACGTAAAACCATTGTTTACATATTATATAACTTCAAAAGCTGCAATGTTGTTTACCGCAAAAAATAACACTATACGTCAACCATTAGAAAATATCATTATCTAAACGCAATGTTTTCGAGTTAGTATTGCCCATAGTTACTTTAATTTGCAATCTTTATTGTGCGGTTTACTTCGTCCCAGAAGTCATATGACTACTTTGAAAGGATTAATGAGACCTACAGTTTATTAGGTGACTTCCGAATCACATAAAAGAAGTAAAAAAAAAATAACAGGTAAAAAACACCACTACAAAGCGTTTTTGCATCAGAAAAGCTTCTTGAAAGTATCTAAATAATTCTGTCTGAAACCTGCCTCGATTTTAGCTAAAAAACTGTGATTTTCCAGCAACCATACCAGTCTGTAGCTGTTGAATATAAAAGCTTGTCTCCAATATTTTTGACAGACGTTTTCCCTTTTATGCGGATTAATCGATTCTTTAAAAAAAAAAAAATTATTTTGAAAGAAAAACATCTAAACTTTTCTGATAAAAATTACTAAAAACCTACAAATTATTTGAGTTGCTTTAACAAATAAATACCAATGTATCAAAAAATTAAAATGCTAACAAAATTGACCACTCAAAAATCAACAAATGTAACAATATAGACCGTGTGAACATATATCGTAAGTCACAAACGCAAGTTACGTTCTTGAATCTACAAAGCTGTAGATTTAAATAAATTGCTGATGTTTCATGAAAATAATTGAAACATTCGTAACTCACAAATTAATAGTATACAGGTACACGAGTGAATCACAAAAACGGGGCTTACGTTTGTTATTCACAATACATGAATATATCATGTAATTGATTTAATTATACATACTCACAGTTCAGCATTAATAGTCCAACTATAAATCTAAGTCGTCCACTATATACGCTCTTACCTGCAACAACAAAAAAAAATATATAAATTAAGTCAAAGGATTCACAAAAAGTATTTTAAAATAAAAAATTCAAACAAAAAAGACAAACATTTGTCTAAATTTTTTTCTATGTTTAATTGGCCATCAGTTGTGTGTAAATTTGTGTAGATGGCGAAGAGTGAATACGCTTTTATTTGTGCTCTGTCCCAATGTCAGTTTTTATTGGTTTTAGTCTATTAATTTTAAATAAGTTTTACTCGTGTGTGTTAGTAGTTCATAAGTAAATAAATTAAAAGAAAAAATGCTATTTGTAACTGTGTAACGTGGTTTTAATTAAATTTTTAAAGTGTGGTTTTATTCTATGTGCTACGTATTCTTCAATACCCCAAGGACGTGCATGCGGAATTTCGTGGATGAATATTTTTTTGAATTCAATACAAAACATGAGATCGCAAAAACCGTAAATATAATATAAATAATTTTTTTTATTTATTCTCGCAATTTTAAATTTTATTATTATCATATTCCTTTGTTTTTTTTGTGTTACCAATCCGATGTCTTCTTCTGTAATTGTCATAATTGTTAGTCACTAAAACGGGCACTTTAGTGTGAATAATTGTGTCCTTGTCATAATTTTATCCTATAATTTGCGTTTTTTTTTGTATTGTTTTAATTTAAAATGGGGGATGATTCTGAAACAGAATCAGAACCAAGTGGAAGTAATGACTTGTGTAAGTCATGTGAGAAACCTTTTAATAGAAGAAGCATCCAGTGTGGCATTTGCGCTAAACAAGTCCATCCGAAATGTGCTAAAAAGAATGGTCTGTTAAAAGACAACAAACTAATGTGTTGCAGAAATACTCCGTCAGATAAATTAATAAAAACTGAAATCAAGCGTTTTGAGGAAATTTATCTCAAAGAAATTAAACTACTCAAAGAAAGTATTGAAGAATAAAAAAAAAAATAAATCGTAATGTTGATTAAAATAAAGATGGTGAAATTAAAAAATATACAGAAGTAGTAGAATTTTTTAAAAACGAGTATTTAGAATTAAAAAATGAAGTTGTCAATATAAACTGTACTCTAAAAAACATTTTGCAAGAGAAAATTATTTCAAACAATAGAAACCCACAGCAACTTACATTCAGCGGAGCTGTGAAACGGAAAGAGCATATTGTAATAGTGAATTAAACGTAGGCGTAAAAATGGGCAAATCAACTAGAGATGGCGGAGTGATACTGAGATGCAAAGATCAGGTTGCATTAGAAACTTTAAAAAATGATATACAATTAAAATTAGGAAATGATTACAACTTAAACGATCCAAAATCAATTAATTTGAGAATCAAAGTAATGGATATACATAAATCTGACAATGACAATAACCTCCTTGAAAAAATTAATAAGCAGAATAAACTTGATCTAAACAGAAATGATTTCAATACAGTTTACAAATCAAAAGATCATAATAATACTGCTAAAGTAAATAAGAAAACATTTGATTTGATAATAAATCGAGAACGATTATACATTGGATGGAAACGTTGCAAAGTATTTGAAGAGCTTGGTATCAAGAGATGCTTCAAATGTCAAAAATATGGACACAAAGCACCCGAATGTAAAGGAGAAGAAACATGCCCAGTATGTGCTGGTCCTTATCCACAATCTAAATGCACATCAATAATAAAAAAATGCTCAAAATGTGATGCAGCTAAAACTAAATTTAAGCTTGATTTAAAAGCGGATCATTCGGTTTGGGAAACGTCAGTCTGTGACAAAAATTAAGAAAAACTATATTGATGATCAAAATCAATAGCAATCATTGAATATAGATTACAAAAATACTTTAAAAAGATAAGAGTTCATTATTTTAAATTAATTGGCAACAGCAAAGAAGCTATCAACAACTTATTGGCTGACCACAACTGCAATATTTTTATATGTACAGAGCACTGGAAAACAGAACAACAGTTAGAAATGCACGCGTTGGATCACATTAACTTGGCATCAAGTTTCTGCAGAGACAATAAAGTGCATGAAGGAGTGGCAATCTACAGCCGAGCTAACATCAAATATCGGTGCAGACATGATATAAATAAGTTAACAACAAAAAAAGAGTTTGAATGTGTTGGTGCGGAATTTACGACGCAAAGCAAAACATTTGTTGTAGTTGCAATATACAGACGACCAATAATTGATGTGTTTATGTATAAATTTAATAGTTTGTGCAAAAAACTAATTAAAGAAAATGCTTGTATTGTTATTGCAGGAGACTTCAATATTGATTTAAGAAGTTCAACAAAAACCAAAAATAATTTTCTCTCTCTTTTGGGTACATTTAATCTTTCCGCTGCTACTTTAGAATATACACGCGTAACAGATAACTCTATGACATGCATTGATAACTTTTTTACAAATTGGCCTGATAATTACATTTGCAAAATAATTCATTCTCACATATCAGATCATTACGGAATGAAACTAAGCTTTGAGTTAAATAGCTACAATTCTAAAAATTGCATAACGTTTAAAAGAGTTTTTAATGATAGATCTACTTCAATGCTGGTTTCAAATTTGGCTGCTAACGACTGGACAAATGTATACAGAATGCATGAATTTGAAGTAAATGAAAAATTGGCTTTATTTCTCAATACTTTTTTGTTTGTATTTGATGATACATTTCCGCGAATTAGCAATGTAACAAAAAATAATAACAAACTCAAGGCATCAAGTGAAATACAAGAATGTAAAAAACAATTTGATATCTTATCTATTATGTCGTCAGTTGATCATAAGTACTTACAAGATTATAATCAGATCAAAAAGCACTACATCTATTTGTTGCAATCACAAAAGTAAGGCTATTACGATAATCTAATTATAAGTAGCGATAATAAACAAAAAAACACGTGGAAAATTGTGAATAGCTTGGTCAATAACAATAAAAAATTGGACACAAAAATCAAAGATAATTCACAATCGGTTTCAGATGAAATGAATCATTATTTTAAAAATATTGCTATTAATTTAATAATAAATCTATGTTTTTTTGTCCAGTTATAAATAATGAAATTTATTATATTTTGAGTGCCAATTCCTATTATTAAATCATGCATACATGCAATAGTTACACCGTTGTGTCATATCATTAATTGCTCTTTTAAATCTAGAATTTTTCCTGATCAATTAAAATCTGCAATAATTAAACCCATCAATAAGAAAGGAGATGCAAATACTTTTGAAAAGTATAGACCCATTAGCATTCTGACAAGTTTTTCTAAAATCTTTGAAATGACTATTAGTATCGTAGAACCGTAGAGTTTTTTAAGCAGTGCAACCTCTTTTCAAATAACCAACATGGGTTTCTTAGTGGCTGATCTACAACAACTGCAGCTTTTGATTTTATTACAGAAATATTGTCAGCCTTAGATGACAAAGAGATACCCTTTGGAGTATTTTTAGATCTATCTAAGACTTTTGATACTATAGACCACAATATACTACTGAATAAATTACAAAGGTATGGCATTAGAGGTACCGGACTTCAACTGATCCGATCGTATCTAACAAACCGACAACAAAAAGTCATATTATCTTCGGACAAAAAAACTGTAGCAGGAAAGTTTGATTGGCGCTATTTTGTTTGTAATTTATATGAATGACCTGCCTACAGTATTGAGTAGTAAAAAACAGATACGGATGATACAAGCATCTTTTTATGTGATCAAACTACTGACGCAACTATTGCACAAGGGAATACAGTATTAACAAGTATTTCTGAATGGTTAGCAAAAAACAAACTTATTCTTAACTCAGATAAGACAAACTGTCTATTTTTTAAAACCAACAGAAGTAGAATTCAGCTACCTAATGATATATGTTTTGTTAATCAACAATACCAACTACAAAATCACTGCAAGTTTTTAGGACTTCACTTGGATGACACCTTAGGCTGGTCAACTCACATATCTAGCTTAAAAACTAGACTAAACGGAGTAATCTATTCGTTAAGAGTTTTAAAACCTTATGTTAGTACAGAAACACTAAGAACCGTTTATTACTCAAATTTTACATCTATTGTGAGATACGGTATAATATTCTGCGGATCAGCCTGCAAATTGAATGATATTTTTATACTTCAAAAAGCGGCAATTCGTGTAATCTGTGATATGGATTATACACAATCATGCAAAGGTGTATTCAAAACGCATAATTTGTTAACTTTTTATGCTTTGTATGTTTATGATTATTTAATATATATTCACAATCATAAAAACCAATTTGTAAAAAATACTGCAAGCCATTCATATAAAACAAAAAATTTTGATTTATATTTGTATCCGTGTCATAATTTAACAGCTCTTGAAAAAGGTCCAAAATATGCCTGTATGAAAATGTATAATGCACTTCCTGTAACTTACAAAAATTTAAATATTAATTCATTTAAATTAAAAATTAGATTTTTGTTAATTGATATAGAGCCTTACAAAATAGATGATTTCTTTTTAAGCGATGTAGTGTTATAGAGTTAACCAACTAACTGTGACGTTATCTTTTTCTTTGTCATTATTACTGTAATTGCATATTTTGTAACTATGATTATTTTAAAAAAATAAACGATTTATTATTATTATTATTATTATTATTATTATAAAAACCCCCGTCAAGCGTTTTCAATGACAAATATGCTGACTTTTTTCAGATATTTTGTCAGATAACAATTAAATGCAACAATAATAGAAATAATTGTGACTTTAGATATAGTATAACGAATACCTAAAAAGCAAGGTTTAGTTCTGCTCTTTTACCTGAGCTTATGTTTCCACAAATTTGTTCACCAATGTTTGTTATATACTATAGCTCTAAAAAACGTTAAAGTAAGTCATTAAGAACACCCCCAACTGCCGAGTAGTGTGCGTTACTAGGCCCGTAAAGCGGAATGACATTAAAAATCAAATTACATTAAATATTAACACAAAACAATGTCAAAAACAAAACAAAAAATCTAAATAAAATTTATTCAGATGACTAAACTGAATTTAAAACTATTCAGTAAAGTTTATAAAATCTTAAAAAAGATATAAAACCACCCAAACCTAGATCAAAATAGATAAAAAAATTGATTCTAAAAACAGTACATCCAAACCAAAAAAGTTCTATAACAATTTCACCATAAATTACAAATAAAAATCATATTTTGTCGTAAAGTTATACAAAACTAAAAACAGTTTAACATATCTGAAATAAGATAACAATAATAATCGTATCATGCTATAGGCTTTTTAATCATCAATATACAAGCAGCACTATATAAAAAAAAGAAGACGTAAAACAATTATAATTTAATATCAAATACCCAATCCGGTCTTATCCAAAACAAAAATACTACAAAATTCATAAAACAACGCAAAATAATTAATAGCGCACCACCACTTTCTACTGAACAAGACGTGAACCTAGCAGACTTCAACTAAAAAGATGAGGCCAAAGCAGTTTCTTTCAGATGCAAACAAAACAAACTTGCCAGCCACCTCCAGGTGCACAAAGATTTTCCTGGACCTCTCCATTCCAGCAATGACTGCCCTCCTAATAACTCCTATACAGGAGAACATGAGAACTTGGGCGGATTACCACTAACTACCTGAGTTTATTAATCAACTCTCTTACTAGATAACCTCAAAAGGTTAATCTTGCCTTCCCATCAAATAAAAAAAAACACTCCTTTCCCGCTAATAAAAAAAATTATGGACTTAGACCCCGTCAGTAAAAACAACCCCACCCAACTTCCACAGAATCTCACTTCTACCTTAAACTGGTAATCGGGCACATGCCACTTTACACAACAGAGAAAAACGTTGAACAAGCAATGAAAGTGCTTGGTTTTTTACCATCCAATGTACACTGTATAGAAAATAAATTTGGTTGTTTTCCAATGTTCTCCAAGCAACTCACAAAAACAGCATTAAACACGGTAATTATGAAGTTCATAAAACTCCTAAATCTTATGGTCTAGGTTGAACAAAAAACAGAGAACGGCATTGCCAAGTGTAAAAAATGCAAACCCAATCTTTGCAAAAAGATTACTAGACCAATCTAAAGTAGATACACTCGCGCTAAAATCAAATGCAATCGTAGCTGAGTACTCTTAAGCTCGCATCAACACAGCTAACCTTATTGAAGCGGCGGATTTAAAAAGAGTTTAAACTTATTACAGTTACAGCAATACTCAAGAACGTCAACTTGCAAATCAAGATTAAAACAATCACTAACCTAAGCTCCAACTACAACCCAGTATTACTGGAATTTTACAGAAAAGAATACACTGAAGAGAAAATAGAATTTATTACCTACACGGAATAAACTTTCTTCTTATGATACCTGGAAAAAAATTAGGCAAACTAGCATCAGAAAGAACGGATGCAAACATCAAAAGAATCATATTCACAAGGCTAAGAAAAAAAGACCAATTGGGTTTGCGCTGATTATTAGCGCACAAAGATTGTAGAAAACATCAATGGCAGAAGCATCGCCACCCTACAGATTATTAATTTTTTAATATTTTTTTCTAAACGCCCATAAGGTTGCACAAAAATCAATAGTGGCAAAAAAAAATTGAAATCAACCACAGATAAAAATCTAATGTGAAAGATCTCCTTAATCTTGCGCAATACAAAATTGAAGAATGAGTTTCACACTTCATCAAATAAAAATCCAAAGCATTTGCTCACAGCCTCAAATTATAAAGTTCTCCCCCTATTGACAGAAAAATATCAATGTTTTTCTTTGAGAATTCTAACGACAACAAACCGCTAAACAGTCTTCAACCTTTTTAAATCAAAAAAATTATATCAAATTTCAATCTGCGCCAAGCTTTGATAGAATTTCTTACAGAACTCTCAAATTCTTCATGCATAAAGCAATAATAGCTCCTTAATCAACATTCTAAAACCTGGAAACTACAAAAAGTTTGCCTAAGACTGCTAACCAAAAGTCTTCTATACATCTTAAGTAAGGTCAGTAAAATAGTTTTAAAAATAATTCAATAGTAGTAAGTAACTCTTCTACCTATTAATATGGGTTCTGCCAAGAATACTTTGTTGTTTATCAGTTAAACCGCATGACGGACCATATTGTCAAAAGCTTAAAACTAAGAAAAACCACAGGGCTGGTGTTTTGTGATGTCAAAAAAGCATTTGATAAAGTCTGACACAAAAGTTACTACTAAAACTACACAGACTCAAATTTCTTGTGCGTCTTATAAAACTAATAACTTCATATCTAAAATGCAGAACTCTAACTTATACGAAGCCCACTAGCCTTTGAGCTGGAAGCACTAAAATGGCGCAATATGTTAATAAAACAGCATTAATATACAGTTCTATGTCAACAAATGTGGTCACCATGAGACTACAAAAAAATGATCTTCAAGACTAGTGACCCATCAACCCGCCCAAGTGTTGGTAATCAAAAAATTTGATTTAAAAAGTTATGAGTTAAAACACATTTTGTGTTTTTGCTGTTATACTTATCAAGAAAATACTTGTCAGTTGCTAGCAACGTAACAGACAATTAATTTACAATAAATTTTTTGATAACAAATTGAACCCAGGAACCAAGTCTAAGTTATATGCAAACAGTTTATTCTATTTGATCTACCCACCCGCTCAAGTGATGGTGATCTAAAAAGTTGGTTACCACTTCTGTTATACTTAACAAGAAAATACTTGTTTGTACCAAGTTTAAGTTGTGGGCAAGCAGCTTATCGTACTATAAGGCTGCAGTCTCACTGCACCACCGCCACCAACTATCACCGTTTGCTACTAACTACCAAAATGTACTACGGTTTCACTGCAGCTACTGGTGACCACCAAATATTTAAATTTCTCACTCATTTCTATGTCAGTAGAAGAGTGCTATATTGATTGAAATTATGAAACGGTGGTTACCAAATGACAGATGCCGCCGAGAATAGTGAATCAGTCAGACCGTCGCCATATGATTTAACGTGTTCGAATTTTAGTTGGTGACGGTGGGTGGTGCAGTGAGGCTGCAGCCTAACACACCCACCCGCCCAAGTGTTGTTGGTCTAAAAATTTCTTGTGTTCTTGCTGCCATACTTAACACGAGAATACTTGTTAGTTGTTAGCAGTAGAACAAATTTTTAGTTTATTGTAAGTTTCTTGATAACAAAAACTTGTTTGAGCGGGCAGGCACAAAGTTTAAAATGTAGGCAAGTAGCTTTTTCCACTAAGACCCACCCGCTTACCCAAAGTGTTGGTAATCAAAAAATTTATAATTTTAACAACTTTTTGTGATCTTTATGCTATACTTAACAAGAAAATACTTGTCAGTTGTTAGCAATGTAACAGACAATAAGTTTGCAATAAGTCTAAGTTGTGGGTAAGCAGCATTTTTTACTGTTTTTCAAGGCGGCGCACCACATCTCACAAAAACGTCCTCTTTGACGACAATCCTATTCCGTAGTTCAATTCTGCTAATTACACGTACAGTCCATCTCAGATAAACAAAACCGGCTAGTTCCAATGCTCCGGCAAAACAACGGGATGTTGTTCCGGAACAAAATCCGGATGTATACTACCATCATCAGACCCCAAATTACGTTTGCATTCTCAGTCTGGGGAACGACGGCAAACACTCACTTTAATTGTCTTAGTCTAACCTTGCATTGGATTGTCGAAGCCTATTGGTACATCAAAAACAAAAATATTTGTAACGACCTCGGTAAACTTTGGTCAAAAAATACTTTGCGAATCTCAAGTTCAATCAAACTCAGATCTAGCAAGATTTACTAACCTAGACAAAAAAATACTCTTATAGAGTTAACGGCAATGTGGATTCACGCAACAACAACGTCCTACTGCTTCAAAAGCGTTGTATCTATAATTATCCTCTAAAGCATTTCCAAAAAGAAAGTACATAAGCCTTATGGTCTTGAACTTACAAGTAACTCAACACTCGAGGAGGTTTTTTAAGTAATTTCAACAAATTGAGTCCTTACAAGATGCTCCTGCTAAATCACAATCACAATGTTGTCAAGTCTAGGGCATCAAACAAAAAGAACAACAAAATTAGAGCTGCTGACTTAAAACATTAACTGCTAACAACCAACTCCATTAATCGACGATTCTTATAGAATCCAAGCCAGAAAGGTAAATTTAATATAAAAAAATCTGACATACATATATCAAAACAATCTATTCAAATTTAGAAAAGCCATTAATTGCCCACTAAATTACAACTAAAACGTTGTCTTAAATTCAATTAGTTTATATTATAACACTACTAGAAATAAATTCACTATTTTTATTAATTTTTTGTTGCAAGTTAAGCAACAGTATTTCTCAAATTTTAAAACTGAAAAAACAAATGAATTTGCAAATTAACTCCAACATCTTATACTTACGCTTTTACTGTACAATAATCAAATTCATAATAACGTTTTTCATTTTTATAAAAATTGCTTTTCAAAGTATTATGTTTTTTATATCACCATACATGAGCACAAAGACTTCAGTAGATAATCTTTTTCATATTTTTATCATTTATGCATCCCTTTTATCATACGTAAAATATGAAATATAACTGTTTATTATTATTCATAGAAAAAGAACTAATAACCCTTAAGGGACTTACGCAGCAGAAAGGAGGTCAGCTCTCATCATATGAGGTAAAGTGGTTACTTTGAGTCATACATTTAACAAGCCTGGGGTAACTACAAGTAGAGAAAACCGACAGATAGTTAGTGAGTGACCTGACCCATTACCAATTTAAGCAGAACAAATTACATCAACATTTATCTGAAAATAGTTTCCGCTGCATCTGTTTTAAAAATTGATATCCGAATCGCAATAATAAAATTTAAAATTTTTATGCGCGCAATACACATTTCCGATACTCTATTCAGTTTCCTGCTTTCGTTCCGGTGCTATCTCTCTGTATCAAAAGATTATATTATGTCACCTACAGTAAAGAGCTTTCCTGTATTATTTTTCTAAGTCGAGCGTGTTTAGGTTGCAAAACTTTATTTTTCGAGCGTGTTTTGCTTTGAAATTTAATCTGGATTCCCAGTGAACTTATATATTCTATACTATATTTTCCAAACAAGGAATGCGGAATTATGAAGGAGAAAAAGATTGCAAGCTCGAGATTAAATTTAGCAGATGCAAATTGATAAATGCAATATCATGTGCAACAATATCAATTTTCTGACATAATGTTATATTACTGATTAAAATAAATCAAATTATCTTAAGGAAATTGATATATTCTAATTATAGTAACTATTTGCATGTTATTTATGGTCGAAAGCAAGAGATTTACATTTCAAAAACGTAGTTGTTTAATTAAATTTATTCAAGCATTAAATTGAAATCTAAAATCAACGATTTACGAGTTAATATACGAAAACCGCAACATATTAATACATTTAAAGTTGGATATAAACTGAATTTACAATCAAGCAGTATTATAATTAATTTTATTTAATTCAATAAAATATATATGAAAGCAATAAAATAACGATACTGTATTATATGTAACAATTAACATTTCTTCTACTTTAACTTAATTCACATTGACCAAGCAAATTGCATGTTTAAAATAAACTTTTGGTTGATATTTTTTGTTTGCTTAATTAACTTGTGTGCAATATAAATTAAAATAATCTTTATTGATATTAACTCACAATAAGATAAATCTTTATTTCATTATGGTAGTTTATCAGAGATTACATCATTTTATGTTTAAATAAAACTATAAGTAAAATTGTTATGAAACATTTTTGAAATATCAAGAAAAACAAATTTGTATCAAATAAATAATATTAATTAAAAACTTTGTAATTGATTCCTGCTAGTTCTCTTTAATTTAAAAGCTCTAAATTTGCCATAAATTATTAGGAAATGTTTTAACACAACTTTATGTATGCGGAAATTCAGAGAAATTGCAATTCAGAGAAATTTAGAAATTCTATTTCAAATAGCAAATTAACGTGAAAACAGAATCAATACATTATCAAATAGTACTCTCAGCATGTGTTCTGGCACAAAAAACAAACCCGTGATCATTGATTACAAAATTTTTGCAATATTCTAACTCTCCTTTAATACTTCTATGTCTATATTCCAGCTACGTTATCCGCAAACGCCGTTATTGTTACTCCTTCCGGCAGCCGCATCCTGAGTAGCTCACTATAGACTAAAATCCACAGTTTAGATCTAAGTCAGAACCCCTCTGGCCACTCTAAATTCTCCATTCTTAGTCAGTACATTTTTCCTTTAGAGGTAACTCCATATTATCTTGATAGTATTATTTAGACAATCTATTTCAAACAGACTAGAGCAGGAAGGGAGCGTCAAGAAACTTGCTTTATTATTATTTTTCGGTTTTTATAACACATTAGTAATATATTTATCAGTTCATAAGAATATAAAATAAAAATTCAACAACTTTTTTTGTCGTTTTTTAACTTTGATTTTAAAAAATCAATTTTTTTGTTTAAAAATCGCAATTAAACAAACAAAATTGTTAGTAAGATCGATCAGAAATTTTCCGTCCAATCCAATTCTAGCGTCATTTTGAGTTCACATCTCTTTTATATGCCGAAAAACCAAAAAAAAAAATGCTTCTTTGGTTCTAGTGGTCTAAGCAAAAAGAAGCATTTTTATGATTTTTTAACTACAAAGTTGACGTATTTTGATGTAAATTTGCTAGTAACTCAAAATATTTGCAAAAGTAAGTCTATTTGTCAACATAACTCTTCCAAATACACGTTTAGCCGCACTCAGGAAAAAATGTAAAAAAGTATTATTAAAAACACATTAGGATGTAGTTTAAAACTTTTTTTGTCAAATTTTGATGACCGCCAAAAAGATTTATGTTTGAATGCCAAAAATAATAAAATTCTCAAATTTTGACGCTGATAGATCAAGTCTAAATTTGTGAAGCAAGCAAAAAAACTATCAAACAAAAAGCAAAATGCTCAAAATTAGCTAAAGCGACTGATGTCTTTGTTAAAATTTAATCAAAATTTTTTTAAGTCAAGAAAAAATGATTTTTTTTTTCTATATGGCTTTTTCTATGCTCATATTGCACAACACTGACTATTTTCTTTGTAAAATTGTTTGCTAAAGTCAAATTTTTAATAATATTTGGTGTATAGTTCCTTTGAACGCTGCTAAACGTGTATTTGTAAAAGTTTATGTTGAAAAGTAGGAATATTTTTGCAGTTTTCTTGAGTTATATACCCTTAAAGCCCGAATTCACAAAACATTTGAAATTTCCAACTAATTTATATTAAAATACATCAACTTCGGCGGTTAAAAAATCTAAAATTGCACAGCCCACTGAAAACAAAAAAATTGGTTTTATAGCTTTTGCGGCTTCTAGACAAGGTAAAGACTTGAAATGACGCCAGATTTGGATTCTACAAAAAACTTTCCAAAAATAAAATTATACAATTGTTTTAAGTTTTTTTTTTTGTTTTTAAATTTGATTTTGAAAAATTGCATATTTTGTTTAAAAATCGCAATTTTAACTCAAAATTTACTAATGAAATCAATCATTAATTATCAAATTTAAAAACAAAAAAAAAAAACTTAAAACAATTGTATAATTTTATTTTTGGAAAGTTTCATATTCACATGAACTAATAAATAGACAACTAATAAGTTATTATTTAGGATGGCGTCAAGTGACAAAGATGAAAACTCTCAATCAGAACAAAAAAGTAAAATAAAATGTGTACAATGCGGAGGGTCAGTTGTAGAAATTGTTATGTGTAACAACTGCAACCAGTGCTTCCATCGTAGTTGTAAAAATAGACATAAGTGTGATGTTATAAATACTATGAATAAACCAATAGACCTAAACGAAGTTAGTAATGGCGGAAAAAGTGTTAGTGAAATATACTTATTGAGGATCATAGCAGAACAGGATGAAAAATACAGAGCCCTGCAGCGAGTAAATGAATTGCTAGAAGAGAAAGTAACACTGCTACAAAAAAAAAACTACAGAAACCTGCATTAGATATTAGCAAACACGTTAAAGTTTCAAAATCAACCGCTAGTTATTCAGATCGTGTGCGCGGTGCAAGTGGTACAAATACTACAATACAAAACTCATCTCAGATTAATAAACAAAACGCTGCTACAAATAACCATTTTCCCAGCGGGATTCAAATAACTAATCAACAACTGTATGCTGCTCTTACAACCGCTCAGACAACAGCAAAACGAAACGAGGTTATTATTCTGAAAGAAGAAAACTCAAAAAATGAATGGAAAGATGTTCCATTCAAGCATAATAGAAGAAAAATTGAAGTTACAACAGGTACAAAATTGAAGTTACAACAGGTACAATTGCTGATGTCAATGATCGATCAAAAGGAGTTTTAAAAGAAGACGGAAAAATGGCTTGGTTGTATATAGGCCGCATTCAGAACACGAATGCTACACCAGAAGACATCATTAAATATGTGTACCAAGACGTAAACAAAGAAGAATGCGTATGCAAAAAAATAGAAAATAAAGGAAAGTTTGTTGCATTTAAATTAGGAATTCCTTTTAGATGTAAAGATAAAATTAATATGCCAAATTATTTGCCTGCTAGTGTCAGTATAAGAAGATTTTTTTTTTTTCGAGATAAATAATTACCAGATAAATAATATAAAGCATATAAGTAGCACTAATAACGACAATATCCCTGAAATTCAATTGCATATAATACACTTAAACACACAATGTTTTACTAATAAAGCTGATGCTTTATCCCATTTTATAAATAATAAATATCATGTAGTTTGCTTCTCTGAACATTGGGCACGTTCAGAGTTTGTACTAAAATGCTGTAACTTAGTAAGGTATGATTTAGCTGAGTATTTTTGTAGGTCCAACCACATTTATGGCGGAGTATGCATTTATACAAGAAACGATGTTGAGTACAGACAGATTCAGGAAATTAGTGGACTATCAATTGAAATAGATGCTGAATTTTGTGCTATCGAGTTGACAGAGCACCCCACAATAATTATATGTGTATACAGATCAGGTAAAGGCAATATCAAAGTATAGGTTATGTAGTGGTGAATTAATATCAAAGTTTTCTTGAGCGGTTTGAAGAAATACTTATGCATGTGATGCTTAAATACAAAAATCTTAATAAATACGTCTTGGGTGACTTTAATATAAACTTTATAGTAAATTCTACAAATCTAAACAATTTCAAAGATTTAGCATTATCTTTTGGTTTAAGTCATGTTATTAACGGATATACACGAATTGATAAAGATACTTCAACATGCTTAGACAATATTTTTACAAATGTTGATAAATTTATAACTAATATCATTAAGCCACGTATGAGCGACCATTTTGCAGTTAGCATAAGTGCGTACACTGCTGTCTCTAAAAGAAAAGAGTTATATAAAATTCAATATATAAATTACAGTAAATGCAGAAATTTGCTTTATCAACTTGACTACTCAGACTTTACAGATACTGATGACCCAGATATACTTGCAGCTCGGTTAATAAACGTTTTAACAAATACAATAATGTTGTCCTCAAAAAAGAAAATTATTTTAGAAAACAGAGAGTTTAGATGGTTCACTGATGAACTTGCAGCCATTAGAAATTATTTAAACTTTTTATGGAAACATTATAAATTCACAGGAACAAATGATGCAAGAAAAGCGTACAACAGCTATAAACTGGCTTATAAAAAATCAATTAAAATTACAAAAAAACAATCTAACTATAACTTAATTAAAAATGCAAAAAATAAGCCAAAAGCAATATGGTTTCTTATTAATAGTGAGAGGGAAATGGCAAACCATAATTTAACAAAAATATCTTCAGAAGAACTCAATTGTTTTTTTGCTTCAATTGCCGATAAAATCATTTCTAGTATTATGACGCAACAGAGTTAATTAAAAGAATACCACCTAACACAAACTCTATCTTTATGGCACCGGTTTCAGAGCAGGAAGTGATACAAACTATTAGTCTGCTTAGCAACTCAAAAAGTAAAGATATATATCATCTATTAAGTTAAATATTTAAAAAACCATGCTGATTTACCCTCAGATTCACTAGCAAGTATTTATAATGCCTGCTTGAAAACTGGCATTTTTCCGTCTAGTTTTAAAAAATCATAAGTTATTCCTATTTTTAAAAAAGGTAATAAAGATAACATAAATTATTATAGGCCAATTTCAATTTTTAGGAAAAGTATTTGAAATGATAATTAAAGTTAGGTGAATGAGTTTTATTAAAAAAACAACATAATTTGCAATCAACAACATGGATTTATGCCTAATAAGTGTACAATTGACGCAGCGGCAGATGCATTGAGTGCCATAGTTGAAGGTCTTGAGCAAGGAAAACATACTGCTACAACAGTATGTGATCTGAGTAAAGCTTTTGATTGTGTCCAGTTCAGTATTTTAATTTCAAAGCTAGAGCATTATGGAATCCGCGGTACTCCCCTAAAACCTATTAAATCATATCTGGAAGGTCGGTACCAATGTGTTTCTGTAAATAATGTCACATCAACGTTTATTAATGTTAAGCACGGTGTACCACAGGGCTCTGTCCTAGGTCCCGTGCTATTTTTAATTTATATAAATGACTTCTCTGCTTGTCTTAACCCAATAAAGTCGATATTATATGCGGACAATACCACCATGCTGACATCGCATTCAAATTTGCAAGATTTAAGTACTTTGTCAAGAAATGCCGAGGAAAGAGCCGAACAATTGTTTCTTGCAAACCACTTAAGCCTTAATAAAGAAAAAACGCAAATAAAAAATTCTCTACAGCCTAAGCAGCAAGACAAAATCTTAACGTTAAAATATTAGGAATAACATTTGATGACTGTCTAACTTGGAATGGTCACAAATTATCAACAGCTTTATTTGTCATGCGCAGGCTGACAGAATGTGTTCATACCTATGCACAAATAATAGCATATCATTCTTTATTTGAGTCACATATTTCATATGGAATTAGATTGTGGGGTGCTACTGGCTACTCAAACAAAATATTTATATTACAAAAAAAAGCAATTAGAACAATGTGCAAATTGAAATCTTACTGTTCTTGTAAAAAATATTTTATAAAATTAAAAATTTTAACACTGCCGTTTATGTTTGTACTCGATACGCTCTTGTATATCCACAAAAATTAAAACAATTTCAGTCAATCATATTCTAAATAAAAAATCACGAAAAAATTCATTAAATACAAATCTATACAATAAGTTACCACAAAGTATTAATGATATGTCTCTAGTTAAATTTAAGATTGCAATTAAAAGAATATTGTCAGAAAATGCTCCATATTCAATAGAGAATTTTGTAGACTTAATAAATGTGATAATGCGCAATAATACCATAGTATAACTTTTTGACTTGCCAAAAATATGAATACTTTTTTTAATATTGTATGTATTTAACTATATGTATTTGTGTCAACATTGGTAAAATAAAATTATTATTATTATAGAAACAAATAAAAATACTAAAGCAAGCTTCTTGACACCTGCTCTGGTCTGTTTGAAATGGAATAGCTCAAATAATATTAGTTTCTTTAATTTAGATAATTTTCCGCTAAAGAATGTTAAAAAATAGCAATCGCAATTGTGACCATTTGCTGATTTTTTTAATTTTCTACCTAAACTATGCATTTTCTTGAAAAATTAGAAGAGACCAAAGTTTTAGAACAAAAAATTTCTGATCGATATAGGTCTTTTAATTTTTCCTATAATGCGTGCAAAATTGTGACTTTATTTTCCACGTCTTCTAGCGGAAAACTGAAAATTATAAAAAAATTCAAATAAGCTATATCGATTGGAAATTTTTTGCTTTACAACTTTTAATAATAGTAATTTTTCCCTAAAACGCATAGTTTTTCCTAAAAATGCAAAAAATCTATTCAAAAACGCAAAAAATGAATTTTTAGGTGAAAATAGTCTTGAGACAGTTCAAATACATTTAAGTATACAGGTTGCTAAGCTGTGAGTAAAATGTCTCTAAAACATAAATTTTTTGTCTAATTTGAAGGGACTATATGGAAATAAAAATAAAAGAGAAATCTGCGGACTGATGCTGTTTCGCCATTTTTCTACAATTCCTCTAGCAGATTTTTTTTTCAATTATTACTTTTTTGCTCTCTTCATCCTTTAAGCAAACTGCCTTCATTCCTCCTAATTTATTTATTACTATTTTGTATGGTTTCCTACAGAGATTCTCGTTTAAAGATTTTAACATTTCTTTCCAGCATATTTTCTTACTGTCTGATTGCTTTTAAGTCTTTTTTTTAGTTCTTCTTCAGCTTTGTCAAAATCTTTTCCCTTTCTTCTCTGTCTTTGTACCATCCTTGCTGTTTGTTTTGCTTTCTTCCTGCTTTCCTTCATCTTTTTGTACCACCAGTATTGTCTATTTCTTCCTTCTTCTCTGTACTTGAGGATTGATTCTTCTGCTGCCTCCCTCAACTTTTCCGATTATCTTTTCCTCAATGTTTTTGTTTTTATAGCTTTTTTTATCCTTTCTCTGTCCACTATTTTTATAAAAATCTAGAAACTGCGACTTTGGAATTGTTAAATTATATCAAAAATAAATAAAACTCCTTTAATTTGAATTAAAAAATGATTTGAAAGTCACATAATAAGCCGTTGATTCCATAAAACCCATTCAAACAAGTTTTAAGACTTTTGGGGCAATGTAAAAAAGTGTAAAAACGCATAATAAAAACACATTTATTGCGACTAGCTAGTTTCAGGGGTGTAAGGGGTGAAGACACAACCCAAAAGTTAGCCCAAATGACAACCTCCCCTGCCTGCGGAGCACCCTGCAAGATAACTAACAAGGCTCTGACAATCGAATAATGAGCTGACAAAAGCAGAGTGAAAAATTAAAAAGTGGACAAACCACACATGGTCAACGGCATGCAGATGCAGAAGGCAACAGGAAACCACTGCATTAAAGATCCAACAGAAGGATATCCTAAGTAATCATCATCATAACTATTTTCAAAATAAATCAGTCCAAAGTATTAATTCCTCCAATCGGATTGCCGGTGAGAACAGTTTTAAATCAATAGTACAAAGAAAAAACTAACAAAAGTAAACCAAAAAACCATTAACATCGGTACATGGAATGTAAGAACAATGACGCAAGATAGCAAAATACAAAATGCCATCCAAGAATTGAACAAACTTGGGGTAGACAAATGTGCATCAGTGAAATGCGCTGGCCGGAAACAGGATGCTGCGTGGTTAAAGAATATAAGGTCTACCACTCCAAAAATATTAATGACCAACACAAACACGGGTAGGAATAATAATATCAAAAAAACTTCAAAAGTATACCATTCATTTTTCACCAATATTACACCCAATTAATTAAACATCATTCAAGTCTATAACTGCCAATAAATCAGATGAAAAAGTTAAAGAAGTATACCAATCACTGCAGATACTTAAACAACTCAACAAGCATGGCATAAACATTATTATGGGGACTTATATGCCAAAACTGAAAAAAGAAGAAGTGAAGAATACATAGGGAATTGGGGCCTAGGAGTCAGAAATAACAGAGGAAATAGATTACAGTTATTTGCAGAAGAAAAAAAAAAGTAATACTAAACATCTTTTTTAAACTCCCACAGAGACAATTATATACATGGACATCACCACTAAACCAACGTGAGAATATCATCAGAAATCAAATCGATTATGTGCTTGTAAATAAAAGATTTTGCAACAGTTTCCTATCAATTAAGACTTAGCTTGGAGCAGGTATATTATCAGACCATTACCTTTTCATCGGAATAATTAGAATTAAACTGAAGACAATAAAGAAAAAAATTATTAAGAAAAAGTTGAATATAAGAAGTTAAAAAAAAAAACAAGAAACGAGCAAAACAGTGAAAAAATTAATAAACATTAATTGCAAAAAGATAAAAAAGAAAAGGAATAATACAGATAAAACATTAGGAAACCCATCTAGAATGCTCTAAGAAGTAAAAAAAAAACACACCTAGTGGATAAGCAGGAGAGAAGAAAAAGCTGGATGAAAGAAAAAAAGTAAAAACCAACAAAGCAAAATACAAAACTTTGCAGAGACAAATATGATAGGAGATTAGAACAGCAAAAGAAAACTGCCTTAATATACAATGCGCAGAAATAGAGGTGCTAGAGAAAAAATACAATTTATTTAATACACAAAAAAATCAGGAAAACATCAGGTCTTAATAAACCCAATACAACAGCAACACTACATAATGCTGATAATCATAATAATAAACCTAGCAAAAAAAATGAACACGTGGAAAGCATATTTAACAAAACTCATTGAGAACACCAAAGGAGAACAAGGTCCTGTGAGGAATATTTTTAACTTCATGACTATAACAACAGATGAAGTCTCAAAGGCAATATGACAACTTAAGAAAAGCAAATCTCCAGAAGACATCTACAGCAAACTAATAAAACTATTTGAGAAAAACGGCATAAGATGGCTAACAGCAATATTTAACAAGATATACTCAAAAGGAGAAATAGCAAAACCCTGGCTAAAATCGACATTTATAATGTTTCCTAAGAAATCTAGTGCAAAACAATGTAATGGTTACCGTACTATCAGCCTAATGAGCCATTTATTAAAAATAATTCTAAAAATCATACACCGGAAAATAAACAAGATATGCTAAGAACATATACGTCGCACACAATTTGAGTTTACAAACGCGTTAGGCACCAGAGAGGCTACAATTATTGTCCAACCTTGTTCAAAGATGCTGGGATGTGGACTGCGATGTTCATGTATGCTTCATCAATTATCTAAAAACTTTTGACAATGTACAACATGGTAAGCTCAAAGAGATATTAACTGAAATAGGGCTAGAACAACATGACCTAAATATCATAAGTACTGGAACCAAACTGAGCTCTCAGAAGAAATCAAAGATAAAAAAAAAGTTTGACAAAGATGCGTACTGTCGCCAACACTATTTAACGTATACTTAGAACAAATATATCAAAAGGAACTGGAAGGTACGGAATATGGAATTAAGATTAACGGGAAAATCATAAACAACATAAAATACGCAGACAATACGACGGTGATTGCAGATAGTCACAAACATCTCCAGATATTAATGAACAGAGTAGAAGAAAACAGCCAAAAATATGGCCTTGCACTTAACATAAAGAAAACTAAATACATAATAATTTCTTAACAGAATCATGATAAAATCCAAATAAAAGTGAACAACAAAACAATAGACAGAGTAGAAACATACATAGGCACAACACAGAGATAAAGTGCAGAATAGAAAAATCTATTCACAAAAATGTCAAAAATATTTAAAACACACAACCTACATATACAAACAAAAATAAGATTACTTAAGTGCTACATATTTCTAATCTTGCTACACGGAACCAAATCCTAGACTTCAAAAGCTAGATGCAGAAATCTAGAATCCTATGAATTATGGTTATACCGCCGCCAAAATTATCTTGAACAAATCATGTCAGCAATCTACATATTCTAAACAGAATCGGTAACGAAAAAGAAATAATGATAACAATAAAAACAAGGAAAGTGGAATATCTTGGACATGCAATGAGAAATGAAGAAAGATATGAGTTACTGCAGCTAGTCCTACAGGAAAACACAGAGTAAAAAAAAGATTAAAAAAAAAGAACCTCCTGGTTAAAAATCTGCGCATCTGGTTTAACACAACAACGGTGAGCCTATTCTGCGCAACAGCAGATAAAGTAAAGATAGCTTTTATGATAGCATTTGATACGGATAAGCACCAGAAGAAAAAGAAGAAGCTAGTTTCGTAAATACGTCATTGTTAAGTAAAAACCTTTTTGCTTTGCTTAATAAATTTCAAATTGGGACTTTGGCAACTTGATTACAATAAGTAGTACCGTGGACAAAAATTTCAAAAGGTTGTTTGTATATTAATGTTGAAAAATGCGTGTTTAGAAATTCAGGTGAAAGTATAGTACAAGAACTTCCGGTATCAATTAATAATTTTTTGTTTGTTTTTGGCTTATATAAAAATAATAAATAAATAAAAATTTCTAGCATTTTCTGATCAGAATAATCATTAAATTGTTCCAACAATTCTTCTTGATTATTATCGCATTCATAATGTTGCACGGTATTTTTGTCAATTCAGCAACATTTGGATCATAGTAGTCTTCTTCGAGGATTCCGCATGAATCTACGTTAGATAATTATAGCAAATCTAAAGTTAGGATTAATATTTGAACTAAATGGTCATGAAACAATTTGTAATATAACTTCCTAAATTTCAGATAGCAGAATATAAAAAATTCTTTATGCTAATATTATGATCTAATACGGAAGCATGCTAAGAGATAGATGAGCTGCAGAAAATATATGACGTTTTCAAAGTACACCTAAGACTTAGAAAATTGACTGGTAAAACAAGAAAAAAAAACTTTGCGAAGCTGGTGAACAATGAGGAAATGATCATCATAAACTTTGAAAACAAGAAGAAAACGTAAAAGGAATATCTCAACAAACTTTTTAAAGATAAAGAAAGAATAGCAATACCAATCATCAAAGGAGAAACAGGTCTGCACATCCTGGAAGAGGAAGTTGATGCAGCAAAAAAACAAAACAAAAATGAGAAAACGACATACAAGTTGAAATCATGAAACTACTAAATCAAATCAAAAAAATTAAAAATCTCACCAACATATTTAATAGAAGTTACAACTCGAGTAGCATACCAAAAAAATAGTTGCAGTCAAAATTAGTTGTATTACCAAAGGAAGTAGGAGCAAAAATATGTGAGAAACATAGAAGTATCACCTCATGAGTCATTTTCTCAAAATTTTCCTTAAAATATTGCACAAGAAAACTAGCAACAAATACTAAAAACAAATTTCAGTAAACCAATTCGGCTTTATCAACGCTGTAAGCACAAGAGAAGCACTTTTAATGATGGAAATCTTAAAACAACTAAGGATCGACGCCAAAGATCTCCAAATCATTACCAACTTGAACTGGAACCAGACCGCATCTCTAAAAATTGAATATGAACAAATAGAAGACATCAAAATAACGCATACTTTTCCCAATTCTGTTCAATGTATACTCCAAACAAATCTAAAAAAACCCTAATAAACACTTAAAGGAAAAGTTGCTGAGATCAACCTTTTTATGATAAACACTTGGGTAGGTGAATTGGTCACTTTAGATTATGATTACAAACAGTAGTTTGAAGTAAAATACCCATTCATCCGCCAAGTGTTGTTATCAAAGAATTGGAAGTTTTTCTTTTTTGCAAGCATTAAAAATGTCTATTTTTAGGAGTGTGTGATAAATTCAATTTCTCACTCTAGACCATGCATACCAGCAAGTATACATCAGAAGAAATGGTAATGAAATCAATCCTCTGATAACCAAACACTTGAGTGATTAAGTAGTTTATTCTACATGAGTAAAGGGCTTATCCAGCCGCTCAAAAGTTGGTCGTTTAATTTAAATAAATTTATTCTCTTACAAGGAAATTTTAGGCGTTTGCAAATAAAATCAATTTCTTAATAAGAAACTCTTGGCCAGACTCCAATTAAAATTACTTGCTAGTAATCATAATATAAAGTGACGCACCTACCCACCCAAGTGTTAATTATAAAGAAATTGAATTCATCAATCCCGGCTCTAACTTAAAGACTATTAATGCAAAAATGAAAATCTTTTCATTTCTTTGATAACAAACTTTTCGGCAGATGTGCGGATACAGTTCTAAATATTTAAAGGTAATTATAATCTGGAGTGACCCACTTAAGTGCTGATCATCAAAAGATTGACTTTTAACTTTTGAAAAATTACTTGCTGGTAATCATAATCTAAAGTAACCCAACAACCCACACAAGATTTTGTCATCAAAAAATTGAAGTTATTAAACACTCTTTGAATATAGAGAATTTTAATGCTTGCAAAAAAAACTTATAATTTATTGATATCAAATTAATGTGAATTGACCCAATTATCTTTTCTGCAAGTGTTAAATTTCTTTTAATCCGTGGAAAAAAAGAGTGATATCCAATCTTTTGATAACCTACACTTAAGTGGATAATTATTGTCTAATAGTTTGAACTAAAATGCCTACCCGCCCGGCCAAAAGTTTGTTGAAATTGAAAATTTCTCTTTCTTTGCAAGCGTTAAAAGACTTTGTATTTGAGGGAAAATTAATAATTTTAATCTCCTAATAACCAACATTTGGGTGGGTGGATGGGACACTAGTTTATGATAACCAGTAAGTAGTTTGAATTGGAATCCCGATCCACCCGCCCAATAATGTGTGAAGTTTCTCTTCTTTGCAAGCGTTAAAAGTCTTTATGTTAAAAGAGGTAGTAATAAATTCAATCTGTTGATGATCAAACACTTGAGTGGGTGGATCACTCCAGATAATGATTATTGTTAAGTAGTTTGAACTGACTTCCTTGAAGGATTTCAAACACTATTGACCAAATTGTAGCGGCTAGTAAAAAAACAAATTTCATGGTCATAAGCAAAAAAAAGATACCCAATGTAAATCTATACGTTTACAATCAACAAACAAAGAGAGTAAGGCAGACAACATACCTAAACACAACTGTAATCAAAGAGAGATAAAGTTTAGAATTGGGAAAGCTCGAGCCGCTTTCAATACAATAAATAACCTTTTCAAAAACCACAAACTCTATCTTGATAACTAAATACGCATGTTAAAGTGCTACATACTCAACACTACTATACGGATTCAAATCCTGGACACTTAAAGAAGCAACAAGAGCTGAAAACTTTTGAAATGTGGCTATTTCAACGCATCCAGCCAATATTGTGGAAGGAATTAACAAACATAGATGCCCTCCACAAGATAATGAAAAAACGGAAATCATAAACACCATCAAAACCTGCAAAATTCAATATCTTGGTCACATTATGAGGAAGGAGAATAGATAGCCTTATTATAAGTCATCATTCAAAGCAATAAACACGGCAAGCAAGGTCCAGAACGGAAAAGATTATCATAGTTGCAAAATCTTAAAGCGTAGTACGGAAAGACGTCAAAAAAGCTCTTCAGAATAGAAACCAATAAAGTAAAGATAGTCATGCTTATCGCAAACATCATAAAATCGGATATGCATCTGAAGAAGAAGAACACAATTTAGAAAAATTCAAAAATTTGTTTAAATATCTCGGGTTAATTAAAGGAGTAATGTACCTTTCCCTTAGGCCTTTGTCTTGAGTAACCCAACCACAACCCAAAGAATATGATGGTAGAGCTGACAATCAAATCAAGTCAAGTCAAAACCAACGATAAAGACCTGGTTGGCAATGCAAAATACATCTCAAGCATCAATTGCTTTTTGGCAATTATCTTTATCAAAAGATGCATTAACTGCATTCTTGGTATTAGGAAAAGCCTATATGAGTTTAATGTGTTATTTGGACTCAATAATGCAACTCAAGTCCAACAAAAACGTATACACAAGATATTTGGACTAGAATTATTGGAACCCAACATTTTCGTTCTACCTTGATGATATTATTGACATAAATAACACTTTTAAAAAACTATCCAAGTCACATAAAAGTATTTCTTTGTTTAGATAAGGCAAAGCTCACAATCAACATTAAAAAAAGTAAAGCTTGTAAATCTTCTTTAAAATACTTAGGTTTTGTAGTAGGTAGGAAAAGCTTACAAACTGACCTTGATATAATCCAGGCTATTTGAGCGTATTCAATACCATACACCAACACAGACAGATTTTGAAAAAAAGAAAAAAACACAGAGAATTTTAAAAAAGTGATAGTTAACAGACCAAATTTTTATATTTCATATACAAAGTAGAGCTTCTGATTTAAGAATAGAAGTTTGTTTCTAAAAAGATTTAACTCAAACTACAACACAACAGAACTGGAATGTTTTCTTCTTTTATTTGCTTTAGACAAATTTAAGCTATATGTTGAGGGTACCCAAACAACCGCAGTGACAAGCCACCATTCTCTTTTGTAGATATAGAACTTTAAAGATTTTGCCGGTCGACTTGCACGTTGATCCATGAAATTAAGTTAACACGACCTAAATTTAATTCACCAAAAGGTTAAACTATTAGTTATCCTTGACGATTTGTCAATGATCCCAAATGTTGGGCTAATCTTTGCTGAAATTAAAGATGAGGGGCATTTTAAGTTGCGTAGGAATTATTTAAAAAACCCAGATAAGTTTCTTACATAGAGGAAAGATGGCCAAACAGTACACAAATTTGTATGACCAAGATCAAGAATACCAATAAATAACCCCAAGTGAAACTAGTATTTCCTGCAGGAACAATAGAATAAAAGTTATTCAAACCCTCCACAAATTCAAAATTATTTTTAGCTTTAGTTTTCCAATAAAAAGTTTTATTTTAAATAACAAGCAATTTGGGTAGCTGTCAATTTTAAAGCTATTATCATATTTGACGTTTGACAAGTAAAAACTACGCCAATATTAAAAATGGAACGATACACGCTTCAACAACGTATTAAAATTATTAAAAGTCACAACAAAAAAGGTGAAAATTTACAGTTTGCAAAACTAAAGCACGTTTTGGTCGTTGTAAAGCACTTTCTTGGCCGGCAATAGTAAACCTGGTGGAAAATTTTGAGCTGTTGGGACAAATTTGTGATGTGAAGAATCAAAACCGTGTGCATCGCTTAAGAACACATGAGAATATTGCTGATGTAGCTCGTAGTGTTGAAGAAAACTCAGGTTTGTCGATTCCTCGTCGATCTTTGGAACTAAACATTCTACAAACGACATTACACTGTATTTTACATAAAGACTTAAGTCTTAAGACTTTTAAAGTTTAGTTAACACAAGAACTCAAGCCGGTCGATCACCATAAACGTCGTATCTTTGCTGTTTGGGTCCTTCAAATGCATCAAAATGATCTACAATTTATCAAAAAAATTTCTTCAGTGATGCGGTCCAAGTTTTCTGACCGTGTTATTTCTCAAAGAAGTGATCACAATTGGCCATCGAGATTTTGTGATTTAACACCTTTAGACTTTTTTCTTTGAGGCCACGTGAAAGATAAGGTTTATGCCAATGCTCCACAATCGATTCAAGACCTTAAAGATAGAATTCGTGAAGTTATCGAGGACATACAGCCGCAAATGTGCAAATTGGTCATTGAAAATTTCATGAAAAGAATGTGGTACTGCAACCATAACCGTGGCGGTCATTTGACAGATATTGTTTTCAAATGTTAATGGCATACCTTCCTCTTTACAATAAAATAATCATTTATTGATTTCTCTTAAAAAATACACGTTTTTTTAAAATATCAAAATGAAACCTCTTATTGGAAAACCCTATATAAGAAAGGATGTTCTATTGTTTACCAAAAACTGCAATCTATGTGGTGCACAGAAGTTCGCTTTTGGATCTGGACCGGCCTTCCTTGCATGCGGAAGCGAGCGATTTATTTTTATTTTCTGGAAAATTTTTAGTGAAAACAGTAGAAAAAATAAACATTTCTGCACACATGTAGTAATAGATAATGTTTTATTTTTTTTATAAAATCTAGATTAACTACTTACTGAATAAAATATAGACTTACTAAAAGTTAAATTAAAATTCGACAAAAGCTTTTCTATGTTTTTATGGATATCTTTTAAATATTCCACAAATGTTCTCCTATTAAATAACTTACTTAATATTTTATGTAAATTGTGTACCCAAAACACATTAAGATAAATAATATTGAACATAAGTTATCAAACTTGTAAGCTGTAATTAATTTTATATCAATATTTTACTTGATCATTTTAATATTTTTGCAAACCTAATTTTAAATTTAAGTAAAAGTTAAATCTTACTTTAATAAAAATTAATATTTAATTAGTATTAAAATTAAATTATATCAAATTTATGATTTTTTTTTAATTCAAGTATTATTTAGTTTGTATTTGAAACTTGATCGTGTATATTTTTTCAATCAACGTTTATATTGACTTTACGTTAGCAACAAATTAACAGTGAATGTTTACTGCAATTACCAAAATAACAAATATAAACTATATAATTAGTTAAAGTAGAGTTGGACCAGTTTGATGTAATTGGATATTTAACTTTTAGATTGAAAAATATTGAGGTCAAGGCTAATTTATAAACTTGGCCTGGAATGAATAATTAAATCTAAATAAGGAATATTTTAATGTTGAAGAAGACAGTTTATTAACAGCAGATACGGTCAAGTGGTTTGATTACTGAGCTGCCAAAGACCAAACGGCGGAATGTGAAAGCGACAAGGGCGAGAAATCAATTTAAAGTTCCTCCAGACCTATTGTATTGCGGAATAGAAGTTATCGTTGTGCAAACCTGTGACCTTAACTTGCGTGGTCCACAACTTAAACTTCATTACAACAGGAGGGCGTTTGTAAGGTGTGCGCGCTCAAAACTTTCACAACAATAGTTTACAATCTAGTCCTCCTTGTTTTAGAAAATAGAAAATTATTCCCTATTAGCATTATATCTCAATGCTAACAAACAAATTGTAATGTAATGGTATCTCCTTCTGTTTACAACATGGCTACAACAAAGGATATTTCAGCTCAACACAATATTTATTCATACTATCTAACATATTAATATTTATTTTGTATTCATTTATAGATGTTTTATAGATTAGTGATTCGCATAATTTTATAGCAACAGAACCGGAAAACGTAGTTTAGATGTCGCTCGTAAAATATCGGCCACTACGCTATTATAATTACAAATAATTCTATCTCAAAGGACAGTAACTCAACTTTGCAGTTTCGCTCTGAAAGTTACTAGCGCTATAAAGTGTGTTGAATAAAATCGCAATGTGGTTCAAGTTAAATCACCGACAGAGGCAGAATTATTTATAGTCCATAAATAATAAATATATGACATTTGGATGTAGAAAAAATATTAATATGTATTTCTATCATATGCCATAATTAATAACACAATTTTGACTGACAATATTTATTAATGTCAATTATTATTTTTACTTTCACTTAACATTATTGTTGTAATAATGTCGACTTATTTTAAATTTTAATATATTATAATTTATTATGTTAAGGATTCTAATAGGCAAGTATTTGTTATAAAATTTTAATATAATTTAAACAAATTATTATCGGAAATAGAATTAAAGATTTATAAAATAATACAGTTAGGCGGCCACACACGTAACTTTTTCAAGAATACATGACATTGAAGATCAAATTGACCATGTGTGGGTTGATTTTAAAGTATTTGCGCAAAATAAGCAATCACATTAAATATTTATATAATCAATATTACACAGACAGGAGGAAAATGTTGTTCGTTCCCGTAAACCCGGTCGCATGTT
Source organism: Tachinus rufipes (assembly GCA_963932245.1). Lineage (NCBI taxonomy): Eukaryota > Metazoa > Arthropoda > Insecta > Coleoptera > Staphylinidae > Tachinus > Tachinus rufipes. Next base: position 63,816,829 of record OZ010749.1, read on the forward strand.
CGTCAGTTACATCATATTCATCGGTACAATTCCTTTTAAATAAATTTCTATAAAATTTTCTATTTATTTAACAATTTTTAGTTAGATTGAAATATTAAAAAAATATTTATTAATTTGTATATATTGTTATTTATTATAATATACCTAGCAATTAAAAAGAATTGTACCGCATAACAGTTGACTTTGAAGCATTTTTATTTATAATTTCAAAATGTGTTATTTAGAAATTATTTAATAAAACAACATACAAATTTAGGGCTAATAAGTCTCGGAAAATTCCATTAAAAAAATCTCTTTTTGTCTTAAACTTTAAAGAATATTTTTTGATTAATTTTTATTCCAAGTATTATTAACAGAAAAAATTGTTTGTGACCAAGACCAGAACCAGTGTTAATGGACATCCAATAGGCGACCAGGGCCACTTGTAATAGTTCGAGCAGTATAAAATAAGGACCATGAAACCATCCCGAGCACTCGACTCAGTTAAAACTTGCACTTGACGGAACGCAGAACGTATCTCTGTCTGTTCCGGTCTAACCTCGACTCCTCCACTAATTGTAACTCTGCTAATTACGCTTATAATTAGATTTGATTGTATATAAATAATAATTGTTGAGCTGTCTTGTGGATTACATTATTGTTGATTGCAACCATAGTAATTATATGTTAGAGCAGAGTGACTTTACTCTATTTAATTCAAAATAACAAAAAATATACTTTTTTTTTCAATTGAGGGAAAAAAAATATTTAGCCACCAACTTTAATGCAAAATTGTTAATCCGGTTTTTAAATTTTAAATTCAGCTTTTAAAACTGTAAATTTGGCCTTAAAAACTCGTGATTGGTCAAATTAGCCAAACTGTTAATTTATCGTTAAAAAGTGTAAATTCAGCATTCAAAAGTAAAAATCCGGCCATCAGTTTGTTAAATTCTACTGCTAACGCGTTCAAATCATAAATACTGCAAATTTGGCTTTTATAGCGTAAATGCGGCCTTCAAAGTGTTAAACTTTACTATCAAACAGTTAATTTGGTCTCTGAATTATAAATCCGGTCTTTAAACTGTCAATCAAGTTTTATAAAATGTAAATGCGGCCTTTAAAATATAATTCCGGCTACGAACGTAATAAAAATTACTGGAAAAGTGATAAACCAACCTCCAAGTTATAAATCCTGCATTTTTTAAACTTGGCTAAAACTATAAATTTAGATAACAAGGTTGGATTAAATAAAAAAAAAACTTACAGTGCGCTAATTTATTATTGAAGAAAAAGTAGTAGCAGCTTTAAAAGTTTAAAATTTCACTGGCAAACTCTATATCCGGTTAATAAAATTGTAAATTGAGCTAATAGAACTGAAAACCGTTAACGTGTTAAAATTTACTGCCAAACTAATAATCCAATTTTTAAATTTTAAATCCGGCCGTTAAAACTATAAATTCGTCTTTCAAAGTGTAAGTCCGGTCTTTAAATTATAAATCTGGTTTTTAAAATACCCGGTTTTAAAAAGTATAAAAGAGGTCTTCAAAAACAAAAGCCCTGCCAACAACGTGTCTAATCTACTGCTAAACTGTTAATCCGGTTTCTAAACTGTTGTATCTAGCAAATTATAATGTCAATAATTAAAACGGTATTAGACAATGTTGTCGTAGCAGGACAAGTTTGTTCCAATTGACTAATTTTTAATATTAATTTTATTTACCGCCACCTATTTCAGCTGTACGCCATTATTAAGACGGTTTTAGAAAAAAAGTGTACACAATTTTGTCATTTTCTTTTCTATTATTAAATTTAAGCACTCTCAAATTTTCTTTATATAAAGTCAAAAATAACAAAACCCGGTCATGAAATATTAAAATGTTTTCAGAAACGGTTATAAAGTGTAAAATTATATTTATAAAATGTTAAAAATAACAAAATTCTGTCTTCAAACGTTAAAGTATTGTCAGAAAGCACCAAAATCCGGTCATAAACTGTTGAAATGTATAAATTTTTATTCATTAAATTTCAAAACTAGCAAAAATCAGCCATTAAACATAAAAATATTGTTAGAAAGTAACATAATCCAATCATAAATTTTTATTAGGTGCAAGATTCTATTACTAAAAATTGAAAAATAACAAAATATTTTATTTAAAAAGGCAATAAATTTCTGAAATGAGCAAGATTCTATTCATAAAATGTTAAAAACAGTAAAACCAGTTAAAAGGTGCAATATTTTATTTGAAAAAGTCCGACCATATAGTATCAAAATATTGTCAAAAAGCATTAAAATCCGGACTACTAAAATGTTCAAAAATGTATTCATAAAATGTCAAAATTTGCAAAGTTTTGCCATAAACCGTCGAAAAGTGCATTTTTTGGGACAAAATGCAAAATCTGGCCAAGAATTGTTAGAAAAAATCAAAATCTGTCATACAAAATTTTGTTCATGGAATGTCAATAGCAAAATTTAATTTGCCATAAACTGTTAAAAAAAAAGGTTCATTTTATGAAATAACAAAAATACCAATATTTGGTATTCTGTTAAAAAGTGCAAAACTCTATCTATTATGTCAATGTCAATAAAAGTAAAATCCGGCCATAAAATGTCAACAAGTTCTAAATTCTATACACAAAAAGTTAATAATATCAAAACTTAACCATGAAATAATAATAATAACAATTCTTTATTTACGGTATAAGTAAAACCATTTACATCTACATAAAAATACAATGAATATAAACAATTTAATACATATATAAAATAATCAATATAAAAAACAGAAGCAAAATATTGACATAAAAACATAATATAATATAAAATACATAACATTTAATCAATATGACTCAATTAAATCTTAAACGTAGATTTAGAAAAAAAAAATTGAAATTCTTTGTTAAACAGTTTGCAAATCTACAAATTCTACCAATGGGGCTGTAAAATCCATAATTAGTAGAATGTGTAAATTCTCTAAATAATAAAGTCTGCCTGGTACGTCGTTTACTAATAGGAATGTAGAATGGAAGAGATACAAGTAACTCAGGACAGTCTACTTCAGACATTACTAGACCACGCAAAAATAAGAGATCTGATCTTTTGCGCCGAAGTTTTAGTAACGGTCAATTGTATAGTAAAGAAATGTAATTGCGGTCAAAATTAACCGACAATATACCAGATCTATAAGACAACAGACGAAAAAATTTGTTTTGAACACGTTCTATATTCTGACTATGGATTTCATAGAAACGACACCAGACTGACGGAACGTACTCTAAATGAGAACGCACCAAGGCACAGTATAGTAATTTAGGAGTACTTGGAGAAAGATCAGCTGACATCCTATATACAAATACACTGCGTTTGGTTATTCAAATAACAAGATAACCAAGAAACCACTGCATTATGAAAACCCAAGGCACAAAACTTAGCAATTAAAATATTGTGGCTTACACGATCAAAGGCCTTTGAAAAGTCGATGTAAATAGAGTCAACTTGAGTTTTGCTTTCAAATGCGTTTAAAATGTAATTTTCGTAAAAAAGTAGATCGGTAAGTGTAGATCGACCCTTACAAAACCCATGCTGTTCATCTACTAAAATACTTTTGCACATGTATAGGATAGCAGATTGAATGCAAATGCCTCTATAGTTTGTAATATTTTCTTTAGCACCAGATTTATGCAATGGCATAATATAAGTTTGTTTCCATACATTAGAAAATTTAGTTTCATTTAATGAAGCGTTGAAAAATAAATGTAATGGTTTTGAAATAGAATAAATACAATTCTTTAAGAGCATAGAAGGTCTAGTGCTAAAACTAGATTTAAGGCTTGTAATTCCATTATAAATATCTAGTAAACTGATTGAGAAATTTGTATGAATTACATTTTTAGCAAACTTAAACAATGGAATTGGATGAATTTGAGAATTATAAACGGAAAAAAAAAATCTGCAAATTTGTTTACAAGATTGTCACCATTATTACAGGTTTGATCACCATAATACATTGTAGCTAGAAAAGCATTAGTTTTCTTAGCATTATTTACAAATCTCCAAAAATGTTTTGGATTAGACCGAATGTTATTCTCGGTGCGTAAATTGTACTGCTTGTAAAGACGTGCGTTCAGATTTTTACATGATGTCCAAAGAGAATCAAATTTATTGTAATCAGAAAGAAGTTGTGAAGATTTAAATCGTTTATGTGCTATTTTTTTTTAGTTTAGTAAGTGACATTAATTCCTAGCTAAACCAAATAGGAAAGTTGTTGACATGCCACACTTTTTTAGGTACATAAAAATCAATTGCATAATTCAAAACAGAATAAAATAAATCAACACATACAATAATATCACAGTTGTTAAAAAAAACAGACCAATCAACGTTCAACAAAAAATTATTGATTGCGCTGAAGTTGGCACATTTAAAATCATTAAAAACGTAGTTACAGTTTAAAATATCACAAGAAGTATCACATTTGACATCTATCACATAGGCATTATGATGTTGACTTATATCTAATAAAACATTTACAGCATTTATCACAGTAATATTATCACAATCATTAGTAAAACACAAATCCAAAAATACATCCATACTATTTGGTATGGTTATACATTGAACACAGTTTAAAAATCCAAATGAATTAGCAACTAAATGTCCAGGGTAGTTTTCGTTACAAGTAACTCCAGTTCCAAATTCATCATTAAGCCACGTTGCTTCTGGTAAATTGTAATCTCCCAGTAGAATTAATTTACTATTAGGAAAGACATCAGCAAAAGATTCAACGGAGTAGCAATGGTCAGCATATCTATCGATAACCGAACAAGGGGGTAAATAAACTGCACCAATTATGTACGATACAAACTTAAAGTTGACAATTACAAACACATGTTCAACACTTAGATATGGCGGATGTAGTAATGTACACTTTAGATGACTTCAAACCGCAATCAATACGCCACCTCCGCTTAATTTAGGGCTAGTTAAATTAGACCAATCACATCTAAATAGGTTATAGCCAGTTAGTCTTAGTTCTGAGTCAGTGATGTCTTCAGATAGCCAAGTTTTTTTTTTAAACAATAATGTCATAACTTGACAAAGCTACAGCTAACAAAAGTTTTTTTAGTTTGGTTTTTATACCTCCAACGTTTTGGTAGTAAATTGAGAGGCCGTTGGTATTCCTGGAGACGGGTCCATACTGTTGAGCGGATTTAACGTCCAAAAATCCCCTGCAGGAGTTGCTGGTAAATTTCGTGGTCAGCCATAGTTAATAAATGTCTTGACGGCAATGTTTGCCGGCTAAAAGTTTTTAGAAAGAACTAAACCAGCTTGATCGGCTGGAATAGATACTTTAAAGCTGCTGTAGTTTTCAGATCTCACTACCAACTTAACAACATCAATCAAAACAGAAGGTAGTTTAGCTTTCATATAGTTTGCAATTTCAGTTTTAAATGTTCCGCGCTTAAGTTTTTACACATGAATATATGAAGGGGAAACGTAGGCTTGTAGCTGGTCATTGTCTGGACCACATCCAAAAATTGTTGGAGTTTTGTGCTGTACTCTAAGTTATCTTCTCCTCCAAATAATAAATTTTGTCAGTTAAAAGTTTATTGTTAGAGCAAACTTCATCTAACAATACTTGATACAACATGATGTTTTCTTTGTATAGTTTGATTAAATCAGATTCCGATTTAAAATCAAATAAAACACCACAATGACATTTTTTGTAGCAAATAGCATAGCTATTATGAAAAATAACTCCACAACAACTACAAGTAATTCCAGATTGTGCTTTAATGTTACACTTGCAAAGGCCAGTCATAGTAAAAATGCAAATGTAAATATAAATGTGAATAAAATAAAATATGTAATAAAAGGTTTAAAACAAAGAGACAAATTTCACACCGGTACGGTCCATCACCTGGTGACTCACTTTAAACAAACACGAATAGACCACGGAAAGGTTACAGTAGAGACAACGGGATAATTAAAAAACAAACTTTACAATAAAATTATAATATAAAATTACAAATTAAAACTCTATGTTACGCCACTGGTACAAATAGTAAGAAAATATGCCGCAAACAGCGTGGATGTTGCAACAATAATTAAAGGTTAATTTATTAACAACAATGCACATCAAGAATATCGCTGCTATAAGGAGTAAGAAGTATCAAGATATTCAAAAAAAAAAACTTTAGTCTGCTGAGAAGTGCTAATATCTATTCCTAAAATGTCAAAACTACCAACATCCGGTCATAATTTGTTGAAATGTGCAAAAATCTATTCATAAAATGTTTAAATTTGGCCATAAAATATCAAAATAGAATCAGAAAACACCAAACGTAAATTTTATGAATTGCTAAAGATTGCAAAATATCAACTGCTGTTGAAATGCAAAATTCTATTCACAAAATGTCAAAAATAGAAATAATCGGCAAAAGTATCAAAATATTGTCACAAAAAAAAAACCGGCAATAAAAAGTTTAAAAGTGCAAAATTCTATTTATAAAATGTAAAAAATTGTAAATATCTAAACACACATTTAGGGGTTGTACCATAAAAGTGCGTGTGTGAGAGAGAAATATAAAAACTTAAAAAAAATTGGGTTTGAGTGCATATCAGCGTAACCTCAAATTTTTTCCCAGATGCACTCTTTAGTTTGTTTTTAATATTTAAGACATAACCCAACTTAAGATAGTTGAAATCCGCTTATAAAATTATAATTCCAAAAACTTGGCTAAAAATACAAAATTTGACAAAAAAGAATTAAAAGTAACTACCATATTGGTAAAATTTCAAATTAATTTCAAAAATCCGGCCGATAAAGACAAAATCCGGCTTGAAAAAGATAAATTTTAGACATTAAATAACTGAATCCGGCAAAAACTATAATAATTTGCTTTATATTGGCAAAATATAGACATAACTTTAAAAATGTAGTCATAAAATACAAAATCCGACGCAAAGTAATTAAAATTGGCCCATAAAATAATTAAATCCGACCAAAACAATAGTAATCAAATTAAAACTGGTAAACAAACATAATTTTAAAAATTTTGCTGTAAAATACCAAAATATTGCCAAAAAATACTAAAATACATTTAAGTTTTAAAATTGTCAAATTCTACTCATAAAATACCAAAATTAAAAAAATTGAAATCTAAATTGTTGCAAAAAGCGCAAGATTCTATTCTTGAAATGTCAAAAAATTTTTTTTTAACTTATTAAGTAAAACGTTCATTTCATACAAATTGAAAACTAATAACCCGATCAAAATATTGTCGGAAAACTTTAAAATTTTACCATCAAGAGTTGAAAAATGCAAAATTCTAATAACGAAAAATCAAAAATTCAGCCATGAATTATCAAAATATTGATGAAAAGCATAAATCCGGTCATAAACTATCAAAAAAGTGCAAGTATCTATTTCTAAAAACTAAAAAACTGTAAAATCCGGCTTCGAAGTATGAAAGTATTGTCAAGAAGAACCAACATTTGGTCATAAACGGTTGGAAAGTGCAAAATTCTAATTATAAACTAAATTAGCAAAAACCAGAAGTAAACTGTTTATAGTGCAAAATTAAAAAAAAAAAAAAGTAGCAAAATTCAGCTATAAAATATTAAAACATTGTTAAAAAAAGTACAAAAATACTGTCAAAAAGTACCAAATATTACCATAAACTGTTCAAAAATGGCAAAATTCTGTCATAAAAATTTAAAAAAAAACAAAATCTGACAAAAACGCGTTTTTTTACAGTTAATCATCTTTCATTGGTTATATTTTGACAGCTGTTATGTAAGATTTTGTAATTTTAGACGTATTAGGTTATTATTATTAATTTTTTTTTCTGACTTGTCGTTTGTTTTATTTATCAATGCACGGGTTTCTCAAGATATTATAGATATTTTATGAATAGATCATAAATGGATGTTAGGATTTTTTTGTGGGCCGCATTAAAGGAAATGGTGTATGCTGACAATTAACTTATTAAATTATAATATTAAACTAATCACATTGCCGGACAAGATAATTATATTATTTTACTAAAAAAAGAATTCCCTCAGATAATATAAAATTTTTGGATAAATTAATTGCTCCAGCAAAAAAATTGAAGATAGTTCTTTTGTAAGACCACCATATCAAATTTCACCAAAAAAAGCCATATTTAAGTAGAATTAACTTCAACGCTAGAAAAACAAAACATAGGTCCAAGTCAATTACCATGCATTCTTGCAATATAATAACACACCTTTAACTACGGTAGCGCTGATATTTGAACAGAACAGTTAAAATTTCCACATATACAAGAATGTGTCTACCTCTTTAGACATAGCAATTTGGTTGCCAGTTGTGATACTGAAGTTTTATCGATGGTATTTGGTTTCTTTGGTTGAAGCAACATGATGAAGCTACAACTATTTTGCACTACCAATCACAATGGCTATACTTCATTTAAAATTCAGCAATTTTTAATATATTTTATGCAATAAATTATCTTTTAAGTATTGACATTAGAAAATTAAATTTATGAAAAAATTATCCTAAATATATATATATATATATATATATAGATGTAAGAAGTGTATTCGTCCTACAATTTTTATATATAATCGTATGTGTTGTCGTCCTACATTTGAATGTAGGAGCATTACACTTTATATCTTAACACACAAAAATCAGCCTGCGGGCTTATAGATACGTATAGATACCGCCTGCTGTGAGGGTCGAGCAAGTAACTTGGAATAAGACTGTTATTTAAATCTTATCAAGATGTTTGTTTAGGACGTGGAATTTATTCTTTTCAACTGATAATATGTATTATATGTATATTGTGTGTTACCTTATTCTAACGGACATTGCAATAATTATGCCAATTTTAAAATTAAAATAATGTGCAAAATATATTGAAAATAATTTAACCATATCATTTATTTTCAATTGTTTTATAATTACTATCAGGTTAGTAAATGTAGCTCTACAAAATCTTATTAGTCAACAGCTGCACATTTATTACAATTAAAACGACGACAAAAACTAGATGAACAAAGCATCCATTTTAATAAAATTAACATGTGAGTGATATAATATATATTATACAAGTGTTATACTAAAATGTAAATTAGAAAAACTGTAATATAAGATTGCAAGTACATAACCACTGCATAACACTTTATTTAGTTGCTTTGATATAAATATTATTGCCATATTTCTTCTTTTGCTTAATTCAAATGCATTTTTTACTTTTCTAATGTAATGCTACTTACTAGAAAAGTATTGTTTTTATGTCAAAATGATATTATATAATGTATGTACGTATGGGTGTCTGTGAACACAATTGCACAATTGCACCAGTGTATGAAAATGTGAGCAGTTAGAGTAGTAAAAGTAGTAAAAGTAGTGAGAATGTGAGAATAATGATAATGTGAAAGTAGTGACATTGTGAGAGTAGTGAGTATAGTGAAATCGCTAAAGTAGTGAAAATGTAAGAATAGTAAAAATGTGAGAATGTGAAAGTAGTAAAAATGTGAGAAAAATGAGATTGTTTGAGTAGTAAGAATGTAAGAGTAGTGAGAACTTTTACATTCTCAATCACTTTCAGTCAGTGTAGGGAATATGTGAAAATATTGAAAATAGTGACAATGTGAGATTAGTAAGAATGTGATAGTAGAAAGTTTTTGAGAATAATAAGAATATAAGAGTAGTAAAAATGTGAGTTTAGTGAGATTGTGAGAATAGTGAGAGTGTGAGAATAGTAAGAGTGTGAGAATAGTGAGAGTGTGAGAATAGTGAGAGTGTGAGAATAGTGAGAGTGTGAGAATAATGAGAGTGTAAGAATAGTGAGAGTGTGAGAATAGTAAGTGTGAAAATAGTGAGAGTGTGAGAATAGTGAGAATACGAAAATAGTGAGATTCTGAGAATAATAAAAATGTGAAAATACTGACAATGTGAGAGTAGTGAAAATGTAAAAGTAGAGAAAATGTAAGAATAGTAAAAATGTGAGAGTGGTAACTAGTGAGAACGTAAGAAAAGTAAGAACAAAAGAGTAGTGAGAATAATAAGAATGTAGGAGTAACTAACATGTGAGAGTAATGAGAATTTGAGAGTAAACTAAATGTGAAATTCGTGAGAATGTGAGAGTAGTGAGAATATGAGAGAAGTGAGAATGTAAGTGTAGAAAGAATGTAAAATAGATAAAATGTGAGAACGTGAGAATAATAAGAATGTGAATGTAGTGAGAACGAGAGTAAGGAGAATGTGAGAGTTGTGAAAATGTAAAAGTAGTGAGAATGTAAAACAAGAGAAATTGTAGGAAATGTAAAAATGTGAGAGTATTAAGAATGTGAGAGTAGTGAGAATATAAGAATAGTGAGAATGTGAGAGTAATAAGAATGTGAGAATAGTTAAAATGTGAGAGTAGTAAAAATTGAAAAGTTGTTGGAATGTGAATGTAATTAGAATTTTAGACTAGTGAGAATATGAGAGTAGTGAATGTAAAAGTAGTGAGAATGTAAGAACAGTAAAAATGTAAAAGTAATGACAATGTGAGAATGTGAAAGTATTATACATGTAAAAGTAGTAAGTATGTGAAATTAGTGAAAATGTGAGAGTAGTAAGAGTGTTAAAGTAAAAAAAGTGTGCGAGTATTGAAATATGAGAATACTGAAAATAGTGATAATGTGATAGTGAGAATGTAAAAATAGAAAGAATGTGAGAATAGTAAGATGGTGATAGTAATAAAAATGTGAGAGTAGTAAAAATGTAAGATTTGTAAAAATAGTGAAAATGTAAAAGTTGTGAAAGTAGTGAGAATGTGAGAGTAGAGAGAATATAATTATACTAAAAATGTGAGAGTAGTGAAAAAAAGTAGTGAAAATGTGAGAATAGTGAGAATCTGAAAATATTGTGAATATGACAGTAGGGAAAATGTAAGAATAGTGATAATGTGGGAGTATTGAAAGTAAAACGATAATCAGAATAGTAAGAATGTAAGTGTAGTAAAACTAGTGAAATTGAAAAAAAATTTAAAACGTAAAAGTAGTGAAAATAATGAGAATGTAAGAGTAACTAAAATGTGAGAGTAATGAGAATATAAAAGTAAAAAGAATTTGAGATTAGTGAGATGTGAGAGCAGTGAGAATGTGAGAGAAGTAAAAATGTAAGTGTAGAGAAAATGTAAAAATTAAAAAAATGTGAGAATAGTAAAAGTGTGATAGTAGTGAGAATGTGAGAGTAGGAAAAGTTTAAGAATTAATAGTGATAATGTGAGTGTAGTGAAAGTAGTGAAAATGTGAAAGTTGTGGAAGTAGTAAGAATTTGAGAGTAGGGAGAATGTGAAAGTAGTTTGAATATGAGAGTAGTGAAAATATGAGAATAGTGAGAATAGTAAAAGTAGTAAAAATGTAAGAGCAAAAACAGTTGTAAAATTGTAAGTGTAGTAATAGTATGAGAATTGGGAAAATGTGAGAGTAGTTATTAGTAAAGATATGTAAGAATGTAAGAATGAGAATATGAGAGTGACTATGTAAAAGTGAAATGTAACAGTAAGAATGAAAATGTAAGAGTGAGACTGTGAGAGTGATAATGTAAAAATGTATGAGTAAGAATGTGGGAGTAATAATGTAAAAATGTAAGAGTGAGAATGTGAGAGTAAAAATGGAACAGTAAGAATGAAAATGTAAGAGTAAAAATGTAGCAGTAAGAATGAAAATGTAAGATTGCAAATGTAAGAGTGATAATGTGAGTGTAAGAATGTAAGAGTGAGAATGTAAGAGTGAGAATGTGAGAGTGAGTATGTAAGAGTGAAAATGTAACAGTAAGATTAAAAATGTAAGAGTAAAAATGTGAGAGTGATAATGTGAGAGTAAAATAGAGAAAGTAAAAATGTGAAAAAAATAATGTAGATTGTAAGAGTGAGATTGTGAGAGTGAGAAGGTGATAGTGAGAATGTGATAGTAAGAAAGTGACAGTGAGAATATGAGAGTGAGAATGTATGAGTGAGAATGAGAATGTGAGAATGTAAAAGTAAGAATTTGCAAGTGAGAATGTAAGAGTGAAAATTTAACAGTAAGAATGAAAATGTAAGAGTAATATTGTGAGAGTGATAATGTGAGAATGTGAGAGTGAGAATGTAAGAGTGAGAATGTAAGAGTGAAAATGTAACAGTAAGAATATAAATGTAAGAGTGAAAATGTGAGAGTGATAATGTGAGAGTGATAATGTGAAAATGATAATGTGAGAGTGAAATAGAAAAAGTAAAAATGTGAAAAAAAGAATGTAGATTGTAAGAGTGAGATTGTGAGAGTGAGAATGTGAGAGTGAGAATGTGATTGTAAGAAAGTGACAGTGAAAATATGAGAGTGAGAATGTAAGAGTGAGAATGAGAATGAGAATGTGAGAATGTAAAAGTAAGAATTTGAGAGTAGAATGTAAGAGTGAAAATTTAACAGTAAGAATGAAAATGTAAGAGTGAGATTGTGAGAGTGATAATGTGAGAATGTGAGAGTGAGAATGTAAGAGTGAAAATGTAACAGTAAGTAAAAATGTAAGAGTGAGAATGTGAGAGTGAAAATGTGAGAGTGAGAACAAGAAAGTAAAAATGTAAAAAAAATAATGTAGATTGTAAGAGTGAGATTGTGAGAGTGAGAATGTGAGAGTGAGAATGTGAGAGTGAGAATGTGATAGTAAGAAAGTGACAGTGAGAATATAAAAGTGAGAATGTAAAAGTAAAAAATTGAGAGTAAGAATGAGAATATGAGAGTGAGGATGTGAGAGTGAAAATGTAAGAGTGAGAATGTAAGAGTGAGGATGTGAGAGTAAGAATGTGAGAGTGATAGTGAGAATAAAAGTGTTAGAACGAGAATGTGAGAGTGAGATGGTAAGAGTAAAAATGCGAAAGTGAAAATGTGACAGTAAGAATGCAAATGTAAAAATAAAGTGAGTTTGAGAATGTAAAGGTGAGAATGTGTGAGTGATAATGTAAAAATGTAAGAGTAAGAATGTAAAAGTGACAGTGTAAGAGTGAAAATGTGAGAGTGAGAATGTGAGAGTAAGAATATGAGAGTGAGAATGTGAAAGCAAGAATGTAAAAGTAAGAATGTGAGAGTGAGAATGTGAGCGTAAAAATGTAAGAGTGAGAATGAAAATGTGAGAATGTAAACGTAAGAATTTGAGAGTGAGAATGTAAGAGTGAAACTTTAACAGTAAGAATAAAAATGTAAGAGTGAGTAAGTTTGAGAATGTGGTGATGAGAATATAAAAGTAAATTTGTGAGAGTGAGAATGTAATAGTAAGAATAAAAATGTAAAAGTGAGAATGTGAGAGTGATAATGTAAGAATGTGAGAATGAGAATACAAATTTCAAAATAAAAATGTGAAAATAAGAATGTAGACTGTAAAAGTGAGAATGTATAAGTAAAATATTTTGGTGACCCATAATAATTGATTATCTGTACAAGCCAGAAAGTTTTTTATAGTATGGTTTTAATTGTTGAAGTAAAGTAAAAGATAATAAATTTGTATCTTTAAATTAAAATAAGTGGGCTCTGCCCGAGGGGTTAACAACTTTCGTAATCAGTGTACAAAATAAAAATAATCATTACAGAATCAAATAATAATTACGTAATATTTGTAATCATTACATAATCAAGTAATCATTATATAATCACGTAATAATTATATAATCACGTAATTATCACATAACCTTGTAATAAATAGTATAATCACATATTAAAACACGCGTATTCAAATAATCAAATATTGATTACTCGTATTCAAATAATCAAATGTTGATTACTCGTATTCAAATAATCAAATGTTGAGTACGCATATTCACATAATCAAATATTGGTTTTATGGAATCATTTATATTCGCATGGTAAATTCAGTCGTGTCCAATCCGTATCTAATTGTGCCGCTAGAGATTTATTCCCAGACAATTTTACAGGTGTTTTTATACAACCCTTGGCATGTGTGTGTGTGTGCAAATAATTATTTATTATATTAAAATAAAAACCTACTTCAGTCGAATATAATTATTCAGTGGTACAAATTTTATTATGTATTGTTATTATTTTTGTTGAAAAGATTTTTATATGTTTATTTTTTAGTGTAATAAATCACATTTTTATTCTTGGTGGTGGATTTTTTCTAATCTACATAAAACATTCATAAACATCGAGATAGGTATATTTTTAGTTTATGTTTCTTATTATCTATAAGAAATTGCAGTAAGTACTTTATTGAAGATTATTATAAAACATAAGTATTATAATAATATATTAATATTAAACATTATCAAAATAATTTTATGATCGGTATAAAATAATTAATGCATGCAGATTTAATACAGAATTATAAAATCTTAAAAAATTGTGTATTTATTGAATAATCATGTAATTATTATATAATCACATAATCAATTTCATAATCACGTATTCATTGAATAATCATGTATTCATTACATAATCATATAATCATTACGCTTTCATTAAATAATCACGTAATCATTGCGTATTTATTAAATAATCACGTAATCATTGAGTATTCATTAAATAATCACGTAATCAAGGCATAATCATAATCATAATTATGTAATCATTACATAATCACGTAATTATTACATAATAGCGTAATCATTACATAATCACGTAAAAATTACGCGTATTCATAATCAGGTGTACATTTTTTTACTTAGTTGTTAACCCCACGGCTCTGCCAATAAAAAGAAACATATTAATTACTGACAAATTCAGAAAATTTAAAATGAAAACTGGCATTTATTTATAACCGGCAAAATAATAATTTCAAATTGTCAAATTAAATAAATTGATAAATAATTAATAAATAACAAATATAATTAAGGAATTATTGTTATAACAATGACAAACAGATAAAAAAAATTGAATTAAGTTTTGTTTTTAATAATCATCAGCTCTAAATTAGAATTTAATAAAAAACTCCATTCAGTGCTGAAATGATTGTGAATACACGTACGTGGTTAACTAATAATTTTTATGCATTATAGTTGGCGGTATTAAGAAATCAGTAATAGCCGGGATAAATTTTTACCGTCGCATTACTTACTTAATTCAGTAATAACCGTCAAAAAATAGAGCGATGGTACTAATTTGAAAAAAAAACAAGGTCACTTGATAAATAATTAAAGAATGACAAATCTGGTTATTGCATTGCAATTATGATAATAACTGGCGCCATACATTCTAAGATATACTTATTGCAACAATTAAGATTTGAAAGAATTCAATTATTTATTGTTTTAAAATGATTTAAAGATTGACTTTGTATCCAATAGTTTTTATTATTTGTGTCAATAATTTTGATATTTCAGCGAATTATTTATTTTTGAAGAGTATAAAAAAGTCTTTATTATGTGGGGTTATTCAGATAATAAGAACTAAATAGTAAGATATTTGCTTATAGTTTTAAACTATAACTCAAAATAAGCTAAACATTGCTACACATGATCCTTCACTTGTTGATAATTATTTTTAAAACTGCAAGTTGCTACCTGTAAGCTGCTAAAATTGTAAATTGTTTTGCCAAGTATATAAACAAAATTATAATTGATTTGTTTATAATTATGCAGTTAGTTGCAAACTGTTATTAGATTTTTTATCAAAATTTTATCAGATTTTTTAATGTATAGGAAACGACTAAATAAAAATATAAATGTTGCAAACGTTGTTTTTTATTGAAAGATATAAATTGATAAAATTATGTATCTCACACTCTTACAATATCAACCAAACTTACAAAATAACAATTTCTAGTTAAGTTAAAATGTCATTATAAAAATATATTATATGCCGTATAAATACATATTGATTATTCAGATTAAATAAATTACTAAAACTAATAATAATAACTAACTCAACGAACCAACGCGCAGCGCAATAACAAACTGCAAAAAGGCACAGAGTGCACAGGAGCCTTGTGCAATATTAAAACATGCTCACCGACGGATAAAGATGCTTCACCCGTCTGTCTTCCGCACTTTATCTGCGGTATTGTTAATGTCAGGATATTTGCAGTTATTAAATACTACTATGGCAATGTTATCTTAGTAATACTACTATTATCAATAATTACTTGACAATAATTAGTTTGTAATACATAGTTAATAATTTGCTATATTAAATTATTTGTAAATAATAAATAATCAAATGTATGCATTACATAATAAATAGTAGAGATGTTATAAAGAATTTTCTATTTCTAAACCATTCAATTATAAAATTGTATAAAAAATAACAATAAAATTTCAACAACAGCTTACTTTGTAAAAATAACATGAACGAGCATTTGAAATTTATTGCACAAACAAAACGCAACGGGACATAAAAGT
The DNA here is from genome assembly GCA_963932245.1 of Tachinus rufipes. Classification (NCBI taxonomy): domain Eukaryota; kingdom Metazoa; phylum Arthropoda; class Insecta; order Coleoptera; family Staphylinidae; genus Tachinus; species Tachinus rufipes. Next base: position 63,833,173 of record OZ010749.1, read on the forward strand.
TTGCCGCGGGGCAGACGTTAGTCCTACACAAACACAAAGTTTGCTTCCGTCGGATCTCTGAAAAATGTAGCACAAAACCACTTTAAACGCAAAACGTTACTCCTACGTAGGAGTAGCGCACCGTGTAGGACTACAACGCTTTATTCACTCGAAATGTAGGACGAATACACTTAAAACAAACCTATATATATATATATATATATATATATATATATCCTCTTATCAGTATGGCTTTATTTATTTAAATTTAATAATTGATTTGTAACTTACTTCGTCAACATTGTTCACCACCACAATTCAAAGTGAATATTTTAATGGGTGTATTGACTATTTATACTAACTGACTTAATGACTTTATTTAATGGCTATGGTTAATATAATTAATTAGGCTTTATTCGAAATTATTGCTTTGCAACTGTCTCATTAGAGGACAATGCGTCTCTTCTTTATATATTTTAAATATTGCTATAAATAAGCTTTATGGTTGATTTCATAAAAGATTTTTGCTGATTTTTTACTTTTTTGATAAAATTGTATGCAATAAATGATTTTTAGGGGTTTTCTACGCAAATTTTGATGCAAGAAATAAGTTTTTTAAACGATTTTCTTTACAAAAAATAAGCAATTAATAGGTTTTTGCAAGAAAGTTATTTGTTTATGCAAAAAAAACATTTTTTAATCATTTTTATACAATAAAACGGCTTAACTGGCATTTTTTTATGATTTTTTTATAAAAAGATTTTTTTTTTATATTTCTGATTTGAGAAATGAGTTTTTTAATTAATTTTTGTTTAAATATTTTTACAATAAATAGAGTTTTGTAATGCTTTTGCCATCAGCAATTGGTTTTTCACAATTTTTTTTAATCATGTTTTAAACCTATCTTAGTTTTTGATAAATTTGTAGTATAAATGCTTTCATTGAAGTTTTTGTAATGTTTTTGCAAAATACTTTAGATAAAATTTATACAATAAATTAACTTTTAAAAACGATTTTTAATATTTTTTGTTATACATAAGTTTTCATGCAAGAAATTCACTATTCCTTTTTTTAAATTAAATATCAGGCAATATTTAAATTTTCTGAGTGTTTTTTGATAAGGTTTGCACTTTTATCAACAATTTTTGATAAAATTATTTGATGCAAGTAATGTTTCCATTAAATTCCAACAATAAATAGGATTTATGTGCACTTTTTGGAATGTTTTTGCAAAAATTGAGCGATTTTTGACATATTTTATGCAATTAATTTGTGTTTGGTACAATTTTTTTGTCATAAATAAGTTTTATGGTCGATTTTATATCAATTTAATGCAAGAAAATAATGTTTTACAATTTTTTAAATTTAATTATAGCAAATTTTTAGATTTTTGAGCAATTTTTTATGAGTTTTGCACTTTTATCAACAATTTTTCAGCAAATTATTTGATGCAAAATGGATATTATTAAATTCTTGCAATAAAGATGATTTATGTGCAATTTTTGAAATGTTTAAGTTAGAATTAAGCAATTTTTAATACATTTTATGCAATAAACTAGTACCAAAAAACAGTTTTATTAATTTATTAATTTTATACAAAAAGTTAATTTTTATCAATATTTTAAAATATATTTTTGATGATCTTTGTTTTTTGTGCGATTTTTGATTAATTTTACACTATACATGACTTTTATCAACAAATTTTGGATGCAAAACATGTTTTCAATAAAATCTAAAACATATAAAATGTATAATCAATGTTTTTGCAAATTTTAAGCAATTTTTGATAGATTTTATGCAATAATTTAGCGTTCAAAAACGATAATTAATTTTTACAACAATAATTAAATTTTTTGTTATAAAAAATAGATTTGTGCTGCAAAAACAAGTTTTGTGGACGCTTGTAATTTGTTTGCAATTTTTTATGCAAGAAATGGTTTTTTAAGCAAATTTTGATTATTTTTATAGAATAAATTGATTTTATGGGCGATTTTTAATAATTTTAATGCGAGATTAGTCATTTGAATGCTTTTTTATTGCAAACATTTGGTTTTTAAGCAGATTTTTATCATTTTTACACAACAAATCTGATTATAGACAATTTTTATGCAAGAAGTACTTAATTTTTCAAGCTCCACCACAAATTTAACTTTTGCAATAAAAAAAAAAACAGAATTACACTTATTAACTATAATATACACTCAATCGGTACTAGCCATGCTTTCGTAGAAGAATTTGTCCAAAATAACCGCCAATTTCTTAGCATCACAGAACATTAGAAAGATGAATATAAACTCAAATCATATAAAATTAATATTTTTTCACTTGTATCCTTTTTTGCAAATCTAATAATGCTCATGGAATTGCGCAAAATATTGTTATTGCCTTATTGCATTAGAGTTTGTGATTTGTTTTTATAAACTTTTTCTTTTAGGGATCCCCGTAAGAAATAATTAAGGGGCTTCTTGGAGGCCAGTTCATGGTGCCTCGACAAGAGATCACTTTTTCGGAAAAAAAACATCTACAACTTTAAGTGCTTGGTTTGAGGTGTGGCCAAGTGTTCCATCTTGTTGAAATCATGTTTCCACATTAAAACCTTCAAACACTTCTAGAACAAAAATGTTCCTTAACATGTTGCAATACTGTTCACTGTTTACCGTAAGTGCTCTTCCTTGCCGGTCTTCAAAAAATTAAGGCTCAATTGATTATTTCTTATGGGGGTACCTTAAAGAAAAAGTTTTTAAAAACAAAATCATAAACTCTACTGTAATTAAAGCACATCCAACAACATTTGCACCGATATGGCCACCATTTTCAGGAAGATGTGTAGACGCGTGACTTCTAATTTCCGTTTTTGGTAAGAAGAGTACCAGCAGCGCGAGAAATTTTAAAAAATAGTTTTACTTTTATTAAATTTTCAAATACTTACCTTTTCTGGAACCCAGATATCAATTTTTGCATTTCTTAAAGGTTTTTTGCATTTTTAGCAAAAACTGTGCAATTTGGACAAACATTATTTCTATTAGAAGTTGTACAGCAGAAAACTTTCAATCGAGATAAGTCATTTGAATTTTTCTATAATTTTCCGTTTTTTGGTTCATTTTTATATTCATAACATCACATATATGTAATTCACAATTTGTAAGTCTATCTTTTTATATTTTTAAAATGAATAAATTTCCTTTTTTGTAGTACCGACAATGGCCTAACAGCCGAAACCGGTCTTTATAATAATAATTTTTTTAATAAATTTACTCACAGCATATAAAAGTATTTTAATACACCTACACATAACCTATATAATAAAATATATGCACAAGATCAACTCAACTATCAAATAACAATATTTGGTTTTAATAAAAAAAAACTTTAGTAGTACGCTAATTTATTATTAAAGAAAAAGTATTTGCAGCTTTAAAATTGTAAAATTTCACTACCAAACTCTATACCCGGTTTTTAAAATTGTAAATCAGGTTTTTAGAATTGAAAACAGTTAACTTGTTAAAATTTACTTCCAAACTTATAATCCAATTTTCAAATTATAAATCCGGCCGTTATAACAGTCAATCCGTCTTTGAAAGTGTAAATCCGGTCTTTAAAATGTTAAATGTATTCAGTTATTTTGGAAATTAAATTATAAATCCGCTAACTAATATAAAAGTACTATACTAATAAACTGTTAATCCGGCTTTTAAATAATAAATCTGGTTTTTAAAGTATCTGGTTTTTAAAAGTAAAAATGAAGTCTTCAAAAACAAAAGCCTTGTCAACAACGTGTATAATCTACAGCTAACCTGTTAATCCAGTTTCTAAACTGTTGAGCTTAGTTAATTATAGTTTAATAGTTAAAACGGTATTAGACGGTATTGATTAATTAATATTAATTAGGTTTACCGTCACCTATTTTAGCTGTACTCCGTTATTAAGACGGTTTTAAAAAAAAGTATACACAATTTTGTCATTTTTTTCATCTCTTGTTATTAAAATTTAAGCACTTCTCAAATTTTCAAAGTCAATAATAACAAAATCCGGTCATAAAATATAAAAATGTTTTGAAAACGAATCTGGACAAAAACGGTTGTAAAGTGTAAAATTTTATTTATCAAATGTTAAAAATAACTGCCTTTAAACAATAAAATATTGTCAGAAAGCACCAAAATCCGGTCAACTGTTGAAAATTGTAAAATTTTATTAATTAAATTTCGAAAATAGCAAAAGAATCCTTTAAATATGAAAATATTGTTAGAAAATAACAGTATCCGATCATAAACTTTTAATAGGTGCAAGACTCTATTACTAAAAAGTAAAAAAAACAAAATATTTTTTTTAAAGCGGCAACAAATTATTGAGATGAGCAAGATTCTATTCATAAAATATTAAAAACAGCAAAACAAGTTAAAAGGTGTAAAATTTTATTCGAAAAATTACAAAGTCCGACCATATAGTATTAAAATATAGTCATAAAGCAATAAAATCCGGCCCTAAACTGTTAAAATGTTGAAATATTTATTCATAAAAAGTCAAAAATAGCAAAATTTGTCCATAAACCGTCAAAAAGTGCATTTTTTTTGTCAAACCGCAAAATCTGACCAAGAAGTATCAACATATTGTTAGAAAAAAAATCAAAATCCGTCATACAAAATTTTGTTCATAGAATGTCAAAAATAGCAACATTTGACATAAATTGTTAAAAATGCAACTTTCTTTTCATAAAAAAAAACAAAAATACCAATATTCTGTTAAAAAGTGCAAACGCTATCCATTAAATGTCAATAATAAAAAAATCCGGCCATAAAATGTCTACAAGTGCTTTTTATAAAATATCAAAAATCGAAAATATTTAAACACACATTTAGTAGTTGTACCATAAGAGTGTATGTGTGTAAGAAAGAAATTTAAAGCATAAAAACTTGAAAAGATTAGGATTTTCCGAGCTGCACTTTTTTAATTTGTTTTTAATATTAAAGACATAATTCGACTTAAAACAATTGAAATCCGCTTATTAAGTTATAATTTTAAAAATCCGGCTACAAATACAAAATTTGACAAAAAGCATTAAAAGTAACTGCCTTATCAGTAAAATTTTAATAGAATCTTAAAAATCCGGCCGTAAAAGACATAAGCCAGATTAAAAAGAATAAATTTTAAACATTATGTAATTGAATCCGGCCAAAAATTATAATAAAATGCTTTATATTGGTAAAATATTAAAAAAAAAATAAAATTCTGTCATAAAGTATTAAAATCCAGCTTAAAACTAGAAAAATTTGGTTATACTTTTAAAAAACTAGTCATAAAATACAAAATACGACGCAAAAAATTAAAATCCATCCATTAAGTAATTAAATCCGGACAAAACAGTAATAATCAAATTAAACCTGGTAAAATTCAAACATAATTTTAAAAATTTTGCTATGAAATATCAAAATATTGTCAGAAAATACAAAAATACTTTAAAGATTTAAAAGTGCAAAAATCTACTCATAAAACATTAAAATTGAAAAAACTGGGATCTAAATTGTCAAATAGTGTAAGATTCAGATGTCAGAAAACATTAAAATTTTACCATCAAAAGTTAAAAAGTGTAAAATTCTACTCAAGAAATCTTAAAAAGAGCAAAAATTAAAGTATTGTTAAAAAGCACCAAAATCTGGTCATAAACTGTTAAAAAAAGCAAGATATTATATAAAATGACAAAACATCAAATTCCAGCCATAAACTGTTAAAACGTGCTAGAATCTATTTATAAAAACTGAAAAATTGTAAAATCTGGCCACGAAGTATGAAAATATTGCCAGAAAGCACCAAAATCTGGTCATAAACGGTTGGAAAATGCAAAATTCTAATTATGAAATGAATTAGCAAAATTCATTAAAAAATAAAAAGTAGCAAAATCCAGCTATAAAATATTAAGACATTGTTAGAAAAAAATATAGAAATGTTGTCAAAAAGTACTAAAAATTACCACAAACTATTCAAAAATGGCAAAACTCTGCCCTATAATATTACTGTATTTTTACAGTTAATCATCTTTCATTGGTTAAATTTTGACAGCTGTTATGTAAGATTTTGTAATTTTAGACGTATTTTTATTAATTATTTTTTAATTATTATTAAAAAAATTATTTTTAACAAATGATATACTTGTTAAAGTACTCGTTTGTAGAAAAATTGCAAAAAATTTACTTGGGTAAGATAGAAACAAAATTGACAACCTGAAATTTTCAAATGCCGTAAATTTTTCTACCTCCTGCTAAAATGTTCACAAAAATCTGGCGTTTTATTTTAGTTTAATTAAACATTGGATTTTAATAATTTTTTAAATAATAACATAAAAGATGCTGGTAAAGGATTTAAAACTAGAAAGGTTGAAACATCTTATATTCTTTATAATTTTTTCCTTATTCTAATCCTCAAACTGTTACCATTTATTTGAACTCGATAAATAAATAATTATTAGTTGCACTTCTATAGGACCCAGCAAAACTCGACACCCGCGGCATTAAAAGTTACACACATCAAATGTTGTTATAAAACTAGTAGCACAACGCGAGACTCAAACTAGATCTAATTTAGAAAAAGTCATTGTTTTATAATAATAATAATATATTTGTTTCCATAATTGACTACATACATAATAAATATACAATAATGCATAGTTCCAATGTTATAATGTAGGATTTGTCAAAAAGTTAAAGTTACAAATGTAAATATTACTTAATAAAATCATCAATAGTATAATAACACTTGTTTAATAAAAATAATTTTAGATTGCGCCTAAACGAGTTATAATTTTTACACGATTTTAAAATCTGTGGAAGCTAATTGTACATCTTTGGACCAAAAATATAAGGTGAACATGTAGATATATTTAACCTAGACTGCGGAATGTGAATTTTTGAGCTAATGCGAGTTGGGTAAGAATAAATTGTATCGTTAGTTTTTGTTTTTATATACATATAATAACATAACTTGTGAATAATCATGCATGGGACAGGCAAAATTTGTAACTGCTTAAAAATATCTATATGTTATATCTGACATGCAGCATGAAACTCCAGCGCTCCAGATTAATAGGTTGAGGTAATAGAATAGAATGAGCCCATATGCCTACTCCTCCTGCTCTAGATTTTCTAATATATTGACTAATTAGTTTGAATAAATTTACATGTAAAATATTAAGTAGAGGTAGTTCAACCCAAGTTTCAGTAAAACAGAACAAATGAATCATAAATGCTTTGGTTTCTAGATATAAGAGTATTTGATCAATTTGATCAGTATTTACTGACTGTGTATTCAACAGTAATATTTTAATTATAACATTTGATAAGTAAGTAGTAGTAGACTCATCCTGAACGTGTGTTGCAGCTACGCAGTTATCGGTATTTTTGGTTTGAAATAAAAATTTGAGCAATCCATTCCTCCGGCTGATTGTATCGATTTAAAAAAAAAACTGGTTAACAAACGTGAATTTGAGCCAGAAAATTCGACCATCACTATCTCTTTAACTTCAGATGGCACCCCTATCTTGAATGATAAATAATTTCTATTTTCAAATTTTGATTTCATTTTTTCAACTATGTAATTAGCTTCACCAGCTTTATTAATAAGGTATGACAAGATTTTATCCGATTCTATGTCCTTATGTAACCATGATACAAATATCCACTTTTTTTGTATTATATTTCCTTTGTCAAATCAATGTGATCACCAGTACCAGTAAAACTAGTGTTTCTCTAATATAGTTGATGGAGTTGACCGTTACTACGTGATAATTCATAATACAAGATTAAATAAAACAACTACTATGTTTTTTTATCACTATTTATTTCGTCACACTGTGACTGCAGTTTATTTAATCTTGTTGTGTTTTTCTTCTGTTTTCTTTTTACAACATTTTATCCTTCTTCCGATTGGGTGTTGTTACTACTTTGAGCATTTTTATTATTGCTTTGTTGATGTACAGTTTCTGAAACTTTTTGTAGTTGTTTTATTAAATTTAAATTTAAATCCTTAGTTAGTTGAGAGTTTTTAATAATTGTTTGACTTTAAGGGACATCTTTGAATTGATATTGCTTGGCAGGATTGTTAGTTGCAGCGGCATATTTTTGAGGAATAGTCAAGTACATGCTTTGTCTACTTGAAGATTACTATTTATGGTAGGTGTGAAACTTGTCTTTTTGTTTACAATATTATTTAAACATTGTAAATCTTTGGATAAGTTTTGAATAATTAATTCTTGTTGTAACATATATCGTGTATTGCAACTTGTCTGTTTTTTTAAACCATTTATTTCACATTTGAGTAAAACAAGCACTTGAAAAGTAGCTTTTTGTACTCCTTTCTTCTCAAAGGAACCGCACGATAAAACACCAAACTTATCCTCCGTCTTTGCACAATTCAAATGAAAATCCAGATCACATATACTACACTTAAAACAGACTTTTTTCAATATTTGTCTCACATCCGGCACATAATTTAATAATGGGTTTTAATAATATGGCTCACGTTGCACTTACGGATAAACTATTTTATCAATTATCGGAAAAAACAAATACACTTTCCACAACAAGAAGAAGCTTTACCAAATTTACGGCCCGATATAATGGTGTTAAAAAAATTTCAAAAATTTTAATCATATAAAAAAATATATGATAAAAATAGTTTGCTTGTACTGATATTGCTCTTAAAAGAAGATGCTGCAACAAAAGCCAAACTACTCAATACAAAGATGCAATTTTATATCTACAATAAAATGTTGCTTAAAAAAAAATTTTGACAGAAATATTTTTGTCACAAATACGCTTTACTAAAAGGTAGGCTATCTAATGATTGAATTTTGAACCACAAGTTTCTACTGACGTCAATTTTTGCGTCACAATTACATGAAAAAAGTGGTTAGATACCTCAGCAAAAAGAAGATACATTGCTTTACTTCTAAGCAACGTTTTCAAATAATAAAAACTTATTTTGAAAATGGGTTGTTTGGATAAAATAAAGCGCCATTGATCAAAAGGAATACAAAAGTTTGTAATAAAATTGCGTAAAACTGGAATACTGGTAGACATTGCACGCATCAAGTATACTCATCCAAAGCGTTCTGCCGGCTCAACGTGTACGCAAGAACCCAAGAACAGCAGCTTGGCGCAAAAGTCAGCAAATCACTAGTCGGCAAAAATCATCTTTTTAGACAAAGCCCATTTCCATCTTGGCGGCTATGTGAACAAACAAAACTGCCGTATTTGGGAAACAAAAAATCCACATGCTATAGTCAAAAAACCAATGCATCCATTGCGAGTTACCGTTTGGTGGCGTTATTGGGTCTTTTTTATCAAAAACGATGTAGAAACCAACGTTACTGTTAACGGAGATCTTTACAGAATTACTGATTACTTGTGGCCCGAATTGAAAGAACTTGATCTATGGCAGCTATAGTTTTACAAGATAAGGCAACATCCCATACTGTACATGCCACAACCAATTTTCTGCCATTTTGGCGATGTAAAATGGCCACCTTACAGCTGCAACTTATTTTTTTTTTGTAAAGCGCATTAAAGAAAAAGGTGTATGCTGACAATCCACACACAATTAACCACTTAAAGCAAAACATTTGCGAAGCTATTGCCAATATACTGTTAGACACTGTAGCGCAAATACTTGATAATTAGTCTTCTGCCAAGCCTGCCATCTAAATAAAATTATATTCCAAATAAAATTTCAACTTGAAGATGGCCCACTCTTAATAATGTTAAACTAATCACACTGCCGGAGAAGCCAAAATCGATTTTTTGTTTGAATATATGTATTATTTTATTAAAAAAAATAAACCCCAAAGATAATATATAAACATTTAATAAATTAATAGATCAAGCAAAAAAAATTAAAGATAGTCGCGTTAAAAACAAACGTTAAACAACAATAACAAACATTGTAAAAAAAAAACAAAAAAGTTGAATAATTGCCACTATCCATTGCGCTGTTTAAATCTCTTCAAGTTTTTGTAAATCTATGTTCTCTCAAGAATGCCAAACACAACGTCGCAAAATGTAATTAAAAAAAATGATTAACCACCTTGCAAATCATATAAAACAAAAAGCCAGTCAAATATTGGTATGTCAAGCCTTACTATAGAACTTTGACATACCAAAATTGAAATTTTAAATGAGCAAAGTTCAAAGTTGAATTGAAAATAGTTTTTGGAAGTCTCCAAACAGCCACTCGTTTAACTAAACACTGTATTATTATAAAAGATGAACATTGTTTTATTGCAAGACCATCATATAAAATTTTACCAAAAAGAAAATGCGGTACTTAAAGTAGAATTAACTTCAATGCTAGAAAAACAAAATATAGGTCCAAGTCAGTTACCATGCATTCTTGTAATATTTGCAATATAATAATTGACCTTATTACAACGGCAACGCTGATATTCGAACAGAACAGTTAAATATCCACTTATACAGAAATGTGTCTAACTCTTTAAACATTGCAATTGGGTTGCCAGTTGTGATACTGAAGTTTTATCGATGATATTTGGTTTCTTTGGTTGAAGAAACATGATAGAGCTACAACTATTTTGCACCACCAATTACAATGAATATACTTCATTTAAAATTGAGCAATTTTTTATATATGTCATGCAATAAATTAGCGTTAAAAACAATTTTTGATTTTTTTGCTATAAATAAATTTTATGTTTAATTTTATATTAATATTTTATTTTTTTAAATTAAGTTTTAATCTATTCCTAAGTTTTCTAAACAAATATGATAAATTTTGCAGTTTTATCAACAAATTTTGATAAATTACTTGATACAAGAAATATTTTTTTTAAATCTTACAACAAATAAAATCTATGTATAATTTTTGTAATGTTTTTACAAAAATTTAGCAATTTTTGATATATTTTATGCAATAAATTATCTTTCAAGAACAATTTTTGGTATTTTTGCTGTAAATAACCTTTCTGGTTAATTTTACATTAATTTCATAAAAGAAATTAACAATTATTTAAAATTAAGTTTTAGGCAATGTGTTTTTGGGCGATTTTTGCTGATTTTTTACTTTTTTGATGATATTGTATGCAATAAATGATTGTTAAAGGTTTTCTACGCAAATTTTAAAGCAAAAAATGAGTTTTTCAAACAATTTTCTTTATTATAATTTATTAGGTTTTTGCAAGAAAATTATTTATTTATGCAAAAAACAGATTTTTTTTTTAATGATTTATATACAATAAAACGGCGCAACTGGCAATTTTTATAATTTTTTTATAAAAAAAATTTTATTTAAAATTTCTGATTTGAGAAATGGATTTTTAAATTAATTTTTGTTTAATTTTTTTTAACAATAAACAGAGTTTTGTAATACTTTTGCCAACAGCAATTAGTTTTTCCCAATTTTTTATAATCATGTTTTAAACCTATCTTAGTTTTAATGCGATTTTTGATAATTTTGTACTATAAATGCTTTTATTGAAGTTTTTGTTATGTTTTTGCAAAATACTCTTGATATAATTTATGCAATAAATTTAGTTTTAAAAACGATTTTTAATATGTTTTGTTATACATGGTCCATTTTATATTAATTTCATGCAAGAAATTCACTTTTCCATATTTTAAATTAAATATTAGGCAATATTTGAATTTTCTGAGCGTTTTTTGATAAGGTTTGCACTTTTATCAACAATTTTTGATAAAGTTATTTAATGCAAGTAATGTTTCCATTAAATTTCCACAATAAATAGGATTTATGTGTACTTTTTGGAATGTTTTTGGAAAAATTAAGCGATTTTTGACATTTTTTATGCAATTAATTTGTGTGTGTACAATTTTTGATATTTTTTGTCATAAATAAGTTATATGGTCAATTTGATATCAATTTAATGCAAGAAATTTATGTTTTACAATTTTTTTTATATAATTTTAGTTCTTTTTTAGATTTTCAGAGCAATTTTTTATGAGTTTAGCACTTTTATCAACAATTTTTCATCAATTATATTTATTTTCTTACAATAAAAAAGATTTATGTGCAATTTTTGGAATGTTTAAGCTAAAATTGAGCAATTTTTAATACATTTTATGCAATAAACTAGTACCAAAAAACAGTTTTATTAATTTATTAATTTTATACAAAAAATTAATTTTTAACATTTTTTTTAAAATAAATTTTAGGTGATATCTTTGTTTTCTGAGCAATTTTTGATTAATTTTACACTATACATGACATTTATCAACAAATTTTGGATGCAAGACATGTTTTCAATAAAATCTAAAATAAATAAAATGTATAATCAATGTGTTTGCTAATTTTAAGCAATTTTTGATATATTTTATGCAATATTAGCGTTCAAAAACGATGATAATGCAAAAACAAGTTTTGTCGACGATTTTTAATGCAAGAATTGTAATTTGTTTGCAATTTTTGAGCAAATTTTTGAGTATTTTTATAAAATAAATTGATTTTATGGGCGATTTTTAATAATTTTAATGCAAAATTTGTCATTTGAATGCTATTTTTATTGCAAAAATTTGGTTTTTAAGCAAATTTTTATCATTTTTTACAATAAATCTGATTATAGACATTTTTTATTCAAGATTTGTGAGTTTTTGCTTAATTTTTCAAGCCCCACTACAAATTTAACATCTGCAATAAAAAAAAAAAAACAGTATTACACTTATTAATTATAATATACAGTCAATCGGTACTTGTTATGATGTCGTAGAAGAATTTGTCTAAAATAACCGCCAATTTCTTAGAATCACAGAACATTGGAAAGATGAATATAAACTCAAACCATATAAAATTAATATTTTTTCACTTGTATTCTTTTTTTGCAGATCAAATAATGCTCATGAAAGTGCGCAATATATTGTATACAGTCAATAATAGTCCGTTCAAATTAGACATTTTTAGAGAAATTTCACCCACAGCATAGCGACCTGTATACTCAGGTAATTTTTGATTGTCTGAAGACTATTTTCACCTAGCGCATGCATAAAAAAAGGTGGTTTTGAAGTAATAGACATATATGAGTTTCCAAAAAGAGTAGGGAGTACTTGTAAATTCAATAAAAACAAAAATACAAATCAGATTTTTATTATTTAGACAAATTTTTGGAACCTTAGCGCTGCTAGTACTCTTCTAACCAAAAACTGAAATTAAGATGTTGTGCTTTATTGCATTAGAGTTTGTGGTTTGTTTTTATAAACTTTTTCTTTTAAGGACCCCGTAAGAAATAATTAAGCGGTGTAAGATCGGGGCTTCTCGGAGGCCAGTTTATGGTGGCTCGACAAGAGATCACTTTTTGGAATAAAATTATTGACAATTTTAAGTGCTTGGTTTGAGGTTTGGAAAGTGGTCCATCTTTTTGAAACCATTTTTTCACATTAAAACCTTCAAACACTTCTGGAACCAAAAAGTTCTATAACATGTTGCAATACCGTTCACTGTTTGCCGTAAGTGCTCGTCCTTATCGGTCTTCAAAAAATTAAGTCTTTATTGATCATTTCTTATGGGGATACCTTAAAGAGAAAGTTTTTAAAAACAAATCATAAACTCTACTGTAATTGAAGCACATCCAACAACATCCGCACCAATATGGCCACCATTTTTAGGGAGATGTGTAGACGCGTGACTTCTAATCTCCGTTTTTGGTAAGAAGAATACCAGCAGCGCGAGAGATTTGGACAACATAATTTTCGGCACTAAATTTTAAAAAGTAGATTTATTTTTATTAAATTTACAAATACCCAGATATCAATTTTTGCGTTTCTCAAAAGTTTTTTGCATTTTTAGCAAAAACTATGCATTTTGAACAAACATTATTTCTATTAAAAGTTGTACAGCAGAAAATATTCTATCGAGATATGTCATTTGAATTTTTCTATAATTTTCCGTTTTTTGGCTAGTGAGTATATAGTTTTTCTGAGCGCCGCTAAACATGTATTTTTAAGTTAAAAAATAGGCATTTTGACCATATTTTTAAAGTTTTTTTGAGTTAAAGACTCTTAAAACCCAAATACACAAAACAAATTTATATATTCCTATTAATGTACATCAAAATACGTCAAATTGGGTGGTTAAAAAATAGTTTTATGGCTTCAGCGGCTTATAGACTAAAATGGCGCTAGAATTGAATTCTACGTTAAATTTCTGATCAATTTTATTAGTAATTTTTGTAATTTTTTTTTTTTTTTGAGTTAAAATGGCAAAAAACTTCAGAAACTGTAAATTTTTTTCATACCCTCATAAACCAATCAAAAGACTGCTAATAAGTAATAAAAAAAAATAATCTAAAGCAAATTTCTCAATGCAACCGCCTCCCCTGCTCAGGTTCGTTTGAAATAGAATTGCCCACTTATCAAATTTACATTTTTGCAGTTTGAATTTTAACCTATGTTTTTAGAAAATTTATTGATCATTTTTGAAGAAAACCAAAATTTCATCTAAATACACAACAATCAATTTCGCATGGAAACCAGCAAGTACTCAAGATAGCAATTTTTGGAATAATGCAAAGGCAATTTTTAAAACAAACGGCATAATTTTAAAGTTTTAAAGCCGTTTATTGCCGCATAGATTGTTAAATGACAGTGATTTTTGATCAGAATCTGCTCATGCTTTAGGTTTATTTTAGTAATATAATGTTCCGCAAATCATTGAGGGCTTCGTGTATTTTTGTAAGTGGGTCGGTTTCCTTAATTAATGCAGCGGTCTACAACCTATACAGAAGCAAAGCGTTTAAAATTGTTTGTTTAGTAGTAGTACAAAACAGCAAGTCACTAATGTTTTTCGATATGCCAGTCCCTAACTTTTCCTCATCCTTGTTATATACATTATAAGAACTAAGTACCTAGATTGGAGTGTAATCTTCAACTAAATTTTGTGTGTGAGTGGTCGTTGACGTGACGTTGTTAGCAAACATGAATGCAAAAGCTTGAACTAAATAAGTTGTGCTTATTTCTCTGCCAATGATAAATTGTATGTTTGCGTTGCTAATAGTTTTTAATTGTTTTGATCCAAACAAAGTTAAATTACTAAAATTTTGACTGGCACCAGAATCAATTGACGCCCTTCTACCTAAGCCATCAATAATTACATCAATCCAAAGTAAGTAGTTTGAAGTGCCAATAAATTCCCACTAAGTTTGTTTTGTGTTAAACTGTTAGTTAATACAAACCGGTAAAGTTGTGATACTAAGTTCTGGTCGGCCATTTTGTCGTTTCCAAAATTCTTTAGGGTTTCTTATTGCAGGTACGTAGAGCTAGGTAATGTTAGATGCTGTACTCTACCTTGCTTGCATAATATATCTATTCTTTCAAGTCAGTGATACAAAATAGTTTCAATGCTTCTTGGATATGTGAGTCAATCCAGGTGATTAAAGCGTTTGTCATTATTAATAGGTACACCGGTTAATACAGTGCTGCTTGTTTACAAAAGTAGGTTCTGACTGGTATGTAAAACTATTGTTAATCAGAATGCTAGTCAGTCGGATAAGCAGTAATAGGTAGCAACCTTTGCAAAAACCGTTGTTTGTTGCGGTTGTAAACTATTCTTAGCGCCGTGTCTCATCTTTCAAGCCTCTTAAGAAAGTTCGATAAAAAAGATTTCCTTTTTGGAATTCTCATTGGGTTCTCCATTAAAACCAAAAACTTCCACATTGTCCATATATGACCGATATAGTTAGCCAGGTGCAACATCAGTTGGTACCAGGTAAGCCAGCATGTTGAAGTAAAACGCCACTCTTGGTAAAGGTAGCATCTAACTCTTAATTAACCGGTGGCAAAGTAATTGGTTCGGTTAGTAACAGTTTGGTTGGTGTATAAGCTTTTCGACATTACTTTTGGGTAAATAGCCTTAGATTTAGATTGCAATTGTAATTGACCTGCTATAAAAGCCCAAAGTTTGGCCTTGGTAGCTATTTGATAAAAATTACCTTGTTAAGGCGTAGCCCGGTTGCTTTGGTTGCGGATTGTGTGCAAAACACGAAAAATGAAAAAAATATGTCAATAATTTGTCCAGCAAATTTAAATGTGACCACTGTATTAAATCCGCAAAAATGACATTGTTTAGTATTTTTTTTTACTAATGATTGGCAACTTTTGAAACTATACATTTATTTAATAGTAGCAATAGAAACGCGTGCTTATAATACAAAAAAAATTGTTGAAAATCGTTGAAAACTTACTTTCCTTGTTAACAGGAAATAGATTGGATAATTGTTATATAATTCAGTTAACATTTGGACAATTACAACATATAAAAGTTTGTATTATTTTCTATTTTTAACTGAAATTAACTTAATTGCAATTTACAAGCCTTTTAGCTTTTTTATATTACATTTTTTATCAAATTATAAAAAAGTATTGATATTGTGTTTTTAAGTGCGGTAGACAATAATAATAACCCACTTCTTCTTAAAAAATGGTTTTAGGAATTATATAAGGGTCCTTATAAAAATAATAATATAAAAAAAAAAATATTAAAACACGTAACAATTTGTTTTCATATAAATTGTAATAAAAAATGCATGATACACAACATACTTATCGACATGAGAGGCAATATTCGTATTAACATCAGAAAGTTTGGTCACGATTACGAAAAAAAATGTTCCTCATATATTATTTAAACATTTAACTCGCATAAGAATGCAAAATTGTGTTTCTTTTAGAAATATATATGTCGCAACTGCAGCATGTTTATTCTCAAGTTATTTATTCATGAATTTGCCTGAAAAATAATTGTGACAGATGAATATAATGCCATGAGATATGATCTAGTTGTTGCGTATATCTACTAGAAAATAACACATTATGCATAAATGGATTAGAATATACTGCACTTTCAAATAATATGCATATGAACATAATCCCTTGGGCTTGCATCCACATATTGTATTTACTATATAATTCGGTAAGGAAAAAATATGGTGAATGCGCCGGGACTTTTTATATAAATAAATAAATATTTATCCTGTTATATAAACAAGTTGTTTCAGAAATTGAATTCTTGATGACATAGGATTTCGCATCTCTATGGGGATTTCGTTTACCATTTGATTTATTAAATTTGATATCAGGACCTATAACCACATTTCAATTATTATTGCTACAAAACTTGATAGAATTCACGGTTAACGAAACAATGGGCTACATAAATTTAGTTTGCGAGAATAACGGTATTATTTCATAATAGCACTGTGTATACAAACTTGTATATGTTTGCGTTTGGTAACGTTTGTTGTCATCGACGTGTACGTGTACATTTTGAATGTTATGATGATGACCCCATAAATAAATAAATACATTATTATACACGATAATCATGACCTGTATAATTGTTTAACAAATAAATATAGCCAAAATTTAAAATCTTAACTACATTTTATTTATTTAAAATTAATAAACAATGTTTTTTATGTATATTGCTTCTCCACAGTAGTATACACCATTTATCAGTGCATCTCACTGGTTAAAAAAATAGATTGTTGTAAAACTTGTTTGCCGTATGCGGTAACCCAACAGAAAAAAATAAGCTAATTAAAAAATAATTACTCATGTTTGAGTAGTTATAAAAAATCTCCAATAAATTTTACCCGTTTAAGGACAAAAATGTGACAGCAAAAAATTCTATCAGTAAAAGCATTTTTGTTTCCTTTTTCATCTATCTACAAAACTGATAATAGTCAAATTAGCTTTACAATTTGTTCTACAAGTTGATGCCAACAAAGAACAAAACATCATCCAATAAAAAAAACAGCACGCACTAGCAAAATCAAAATTATTGAAGTAAAGGTTAAACTGTGGGCAACTGATATATTCAAATGGAGCTCAAGGCATCTACTGCGCTCTGATAGTCTTTGTAAAGAAGAGAACGGCACACCAAGTTTTTGTCGCTGACAGACACGTTTATGCGTTTCAGGTATGTCCTTAAACAGCCATGACCTGTCAGAAACTGAGTTACATAGTAGAAAACATTGCCGTGTAAGATCTTTAATCAACCATTTAGTCTATTCGCCTGTTCTACCAGGTTTACTCCATGCTCTTTTTCTTGTTGCCAAACGGTTTTTCCTTGATGCGGCCTTTATGTTTTTCTTATTGATTTCAGGCGTGTAGTTCTTTAGCTAATACAATAAGTCCGATATGCGGACGCTACCCTGATTGCAGTCTTCCTCGGCGTTTTCGCAAGTATCTTCTCGTACTTATCTTCCTGGCTACAGTCATACATATAGGTGCCCGGTAATGCATTATAAAATCCACCACAAAACACATCGTTATTTTGTTGCTTGCCATAACTCTTTCCAAGTTTAGCATGAGTCTACTGAGAGCGTTTGCTAATCTTTCAGTTTTCTTAAATGTTGCTACAATGTGGGATCCCAAATTGAAATTTTGTCTATTGTAATACCTAGTTACTTTAGAATTTGATCTGATCATTTTGTTGCGTAATCTAACCCATGCCTATCCCAGCTACTATCAGCGCCAACGTTTTCCGGTGCTCAAACTGCAGACCTTTCTGCTCTAGCCATTCCTCAATTCTGCCAATGGCAAGTTCTGCATGTTACCAATTTCTTTGGTAGTTCCGCAGACCAACAGTGCTAAAACTTTTGCATATCTTGTTAGTAGCACGTTGTCTTAGTATAAATTTCACAGGGTTTGTCTTAAGACCGAATTATGTGGTACACCATAGGTAATACTGAGTAAGAAGTTGTTGCTTACTAAAATCCCCTTATTCGGCGGATACAAGCAAAAGAAGTTAATTAGATATTGTAGAATATTGTTCTCAAACAGCGCTTTTTCAGTTCCATCCAGAGTAACCAAGATGGCACGTGTCTTTCTCTTTTTATTGTTTTTGACTTTGTTTTAACCAATTAACTTGCATGTGGTCTAGTAGTCAGATAACCATTGAAAAATAAAGCGTAAACGATTGAAAAAAAGTGTCGACGCAGAAGCAAATCTAAAAGACGGAGAAGGAAAAAAAGGAGAAGGAGGAGCACGTCTATGAGCGTGAGCAGCTAATGAGAACTTATTTTGTAAACAATTTAGTAGAGTTTCTTTGTCATCAGATATGGTTTTAACCCACCACACTTTTTAAGTTTTTTTTTAACCTATTGTTCTGTACCTGCTCAAAGAGGTTCTTCATTGTATTAATAAACCACAAGAGTCTATATTCCGGCAGATCATTCACTGTTTTTTTTTGTGGTTTTTCTAAAAGTGCTAGTTTGGCTATCTTCTGTTTGTCTAAAATAATGCCAATTTCGATTAATTAGTTAAAAAAAAGTAGACAGTAACTCCGTGTTTTGTTTGCCCAGGACCTCAACTACTTCTAAGATACCGTTGAAGGCCGCAACTTTCCTTTGCAATACAACGAGAGATTTTGTCGGTTTGGATCGTCTTCTTTCTCCATCTTGTTTCTTTGTGAAAACTGTGAGAAAGATTGGGCTGCAAACGCCATTTTTTTGCAGAGTACGCGCCATGCAGTTTATTAACAGCAATTTTTACGCTTGTCTTGTGCTCCTTGTAGTACGTACAATTTAAAATTCTTTGGTCAATTGCTCTTTTAAACTGTCTTTTGGCTGCTACACGTTTTTTGCAATTTCCAAAATCTTATCTTTCTACCAAAAACCGGTTTTCTGTTCAATCTAACGCTTTTCCTCCGGATTGTTTAATTGCATAGTTTTGCAATGAATTTTAATCGTAACACTTTGTTATTTTCTGCAGAGATTCTCAGCAGGTTTTTATCCACAAGTTCCACATAAATATGATTGTGGTCGCTCAGGTTTTCCTTGCTGCTAACATTCCAGCCGCTGATACAATACACATTTTGAGGCGTTTCACAAAGTTTTTGACCACTATCGCCATCATAGTAAAATTGACAAAATATTAACAGATTTATATGGCTAAATAATATGTGACTGCTTTTAATGCTCCTGACGGAGAGTTCTACCAATTTAAGGTGGTGCTCTTTGAGTTAAAGAAAACGCCCGAAACATTTCAAAACTGATGCCAGACTAGCTACTAGAGAATCCTACAAAAATGTGAGTTTGAACAACAGTATATCGTGGGCCACGAGATCAAAAGGCAACTGACTTTTAAAAAACCACCACAACTTAAACCGAACACTTTAAGGTAGAACACAATTAATTTTAAACCTAACAACTGCTACCAGCCAAAATGTAATATGGCGTAGAAAAACGGTACTAAACACCATCGCAACATTTCACGCACAAGCTAATCCAGAAAAACCCCACCACATCTATCCATGTTAGTATTTCATTGTAACCGACAAATCAACACAACTACAAGGTCTAAGTCTAGCAAATTATTGCTTGGATATAATCTAGCAGAACCATGCAAGTAGAAAAAAGACAACAAGCCCGACAATAGCAACCAACATGCAAAGAGCAAAGTTATACACAACGCGCCAAAATGCAACAATTAAAAAACCAATAAACAAAAAAAAACGAAAAAAGTTATCACTGCAACCGGACTATTAAAGTAACTCTGACAAATCCCCGGTTAAGCTACACTTTAATTACCTGCGACAAGCACCACCGACAAAACAAACAACTTCAACATCAAACGAAGCACTCCGGGAAATTAGAATCGTTGATAAAAACAAACACCGTTAGAGAAAATTGTATACTTATCAGTTTTCTGTTACCAACACAAAAGAGGCGTTCGGACCAAAAAAACTAAACTAAGCTCCAACAAATGCCTCAATAGCGACAACAAAAGATCAGGTAAGAAAACTAAATTTGAGCAACCCAATCAAAGACAACACAAAACAAATCTCTGTTCAGTCTAAACCAAACTAATCCGATCGCTCAATACCAACGTCAACATGATTTCTCTTAACAAACGTTCAGAAAACAACAACAAAATGGCAAAACAAAACTCCCTAAGGAACATCACGCATTCCACCCTAGAACGTAGCCACGTTAAACTGCAACAAAATTTAAGCTGACCAAACTAGACCAACAATCAACAAAAGATCACTGTCAAGTTAAGTTACAAACAAAACCAGTATTACCACCAAAAACACAAAAACTACTCAAAGCAAAAAAGAAAAAAAAAATAGAAGTCAACAACTTCCTAGCAAACAAGGTTGCTAACTAAACTAAAGAAACTCCAACAAAAGCAATCGTCAGCTACAATACTACCAAGATGGACAAACCTCCTACCAAAAGAACAATCTTTAAGGCAAGAATGGCTAAACCCCAATTACCACCTTAGATGAAATAGCCTACCCTAAAGCCACCAAACCGATAAAACCAAAAATACAACTTTGTGTTGGCCCTATTCTAATCGATTTCTTTGCGGCACTCACTGTGAGCTAACAAGTCAAAACAGCAACATCACTTGCCGTGTCGTACCGCTTCCACCCACAACAAACTTCGACCACCGCCATTTTGCTAGCAATAGACTGCCAAAAAGTAAAAACAAGAATAGCCTGACAAAAGCAGAAGTTGATCAAGTACAAGTACGCAAAGTGCTAAATCGTTAGTAATCAATTATTTTCTGTTCACAGGTACCAACATCCACCCACGCATTCAACATACAACTCGTAAACGGCCGCTTCTACCTAAACTACAGTATTTGACTAGTTTTAAAAAGAAACCTTCTGTATACTATAGCCATGACCCCAAAAATAAATAGTCAAGAGCACCGTTAAGACTGTACAGCTCTCCAGATACATGCCACCCTACGATCTTGCAGCACCCTCCGTAGATAACTATTTGATACCTAATTTATTTGCATTGCAGCTTGAAACCAACCTCAACGTACCATCACCCACCACATACTTGCTCCCAAGCCTTAGAAATTACAAAAAAAGATGTATGCTTAAAAAAATAGTTACACATCATCTCAACAACCGCTACATATACTCAAGCGATAACTGCCTTATCTCGAATACCCTCTACGCGGCCATATTCCAAACCAAATTGTAGTGAGGTTAAGATGCATAATTATCCATAAAATAAAATAACGTTTTCACACCTCAGGTGGCATTCTAACTACCACACACACACACACAAACCCCATACTACGCATATGGCCAAAGAAAATACAATCACGTGCTTCCTCCACCGACTTACAATCTCCATCGCCATTAAATGTTTGTTTGCCGGTAACAAAATAACGCAGCAATGTTAGATTAAAAACCTCAGAAAAGTTTTAAAATAATAACTAACTCTCAATTGTCAACAAAACTGAACAAAAAAAATTGATTGAGATATGTTTGTTTTTGATGACAGTATCTAAAGTACAATTGACAATATGCAAATTTTACTTTGTCTTTAAAAAACTTTGCTTAAATAGCCATTTCAATGCAAAAAATGGTAACAAAGCAATACCTGGAATCAAAAACCAATTTAACAAAAAAGCTTTAAATAAAAGCGGTGACCTACTGATACAATTGTGAGCTTAAAACAAACTCAGAATCAACAATACCGTTTTTTTACAAACAACACAAGTGCACTTGTAAACACCAAAAGCCAAAAATCAATAAAAGACTATGTAATTACAAATAGAAATATCCACCTTTTCAAAATAGCAAAGCTATACAAATGCCTAAACCAATTATAGCCTTGTGATAGCAAAAATAAAGAACTGCTTAACACTAAACAAAGAGAGATCAAACTAATAGACTCAATGTAAAATTTCTATCAGACAAATCAACAAGATCATCAGCTAAGACAAAAAATTAATCAGAAACAAAATACTAAATTGTAAATCGAGACAGAATTGCAGAAACTATGCATCATTCAACAATCCACTCGATAGAATGTGTAGATTTGCAAATAATTTACCAACTGATATTAATGTATTTTGTGTCTCTAAATCTACGTTCAGAAGTCAGCTAAGTCATGCTGACTAATGTCTAATATGTGCGCTTTTATGAATGGTATATTTGTATTCTTTATTTTTGTATTGTAAAACATCATTGTTTATGTATATTTGATGTAGATGTAAATGGTAAGATTATACCGTAAATAAAGTATTATTATTATTATTATGACTGAACTATTAAAAAACCAAACAAAAATAACAAATAAAGTTAAGGTACTACCTGAAAAAAAAAAAGAAAATTGTACATGCAGTACAGTTCTAACGCAATTACATATCAGAACGACAAACTTGTAAAAAAATGAATTAACCAAAAAATTTACTCAATCAAAAGAGAACACTAAAAGAAATTCTTTTTTAATATAAAATATGATCCCTACGGAGTGTGAAATGTATGTGAACAAAAAAAAGCCAATAAACAAATACATACAAACTACAAAGATCACCTAGGAAGATTGGAAGAAACGTTTTTGGAAACTACACAGCAAAAGAAAAACCAACTCAAAAAGTACAGAAGCATGTCAGGAAGAAGGAAATACAAACACACAGCAAATATAATCTATATTCAGAGACAAAATAATACAAGAATTTATAAGGTTTGCGTGTTCCAATAAACCCCAAAAGCGTAACGAGTGGTTCTGGTCAAGAGAAAAGTTTCCCTGTATCAAACCCTTAGCTGGTAAACGGCCGGGTCAAAGTTACAGACTACTTATAACTACCCCCCAGCGTATTAATCGCGTTGCAGGTCTGTAGAAAAACTACCTGCGTGTTTGTGCCCTGCGTAAAAACCAGTAAAAAAAAATTAAGGAAACCTAGTAGCTGAAACACCCTAGAGATGCAACTCTTGAGCCTGACAACACTTTTAAATAAGAAGTCAAGACTAACCCACCTCGATCAATCAGCAGCGTCCTCCAGTCAGATGGCCAACAAATAAGACCTTGGTATTGGCGGGGTGCGTAACAAACTACATACTTAAAGATTTTTGTATGTATACTTCTCTGGTAGCCCTGGCAAAAAAAGAGCGACAAAATTCTGTCAACTGCTAAAAGCAGTACGGGCGCGTACAAGTCAAAAACCCTACTTAAAACATCTGCAATGCAGGTCCCACAAAATCGCTATAAGAATAGACTCTGCAGTGCCAAAATTTAAAAAAAAAAACGCGTGTTTTGTCTATTGACTTTAACTGAATTCTGGCTTACCTTATACAGAAAAAACCTCATTCAAATCAAAAGCCTCCTCATAAAAAGAAAAATCCTAAGCTTTCGGGCAAAAAAACTCTTCAGACCTGGAAAAGCAGAAGAAAAAGTGTCACTCATCTACTTCCGAGAGTTCACCTAAAGCCCAAAAAGAAAACAGCTTAAAAACTACCCCTCTTTAAACAAAACGATAAAGTTGAATACAAAAAGATTGTACTTAAAGATCTCCAAGTAGCTGTATCATCCCTTAGGCAAAACTGCCCTAAATTGAAAACTGAATAAAAAATACACACCTCATATCTTTAGAGAGTGGTCATACACAGAAGAGATCCTTAAAATTTTCCCTCATAATAACACATTTCTAAAGTCAATATTTAACATGCAAAGACGTTACAGCTATAAGGATTGGCTTAGTGACGGGACTAAAAACGGACATTGTTGTAGCGTCCGCGTACTAAGTCTACAACACACCATCTCCAATTACAGTTATCAAAAAGTTGGTACAATATTGCATAAGTGGCACAAAATCGCATTAACGCTAGCAGTTTGCGCAAATACCATTCAGCTATACTTAATCAAAAACACTCCAACACAATAGACAACACTAAAACTGATAGATTAGCAAGCAAACAATCAATCCTCAAAATGTGTGAACGTAAACACTGGACGCATACTAAAAAAATTTAGTACGATACTAAAAGCAAGTACACACAATGACAAGCAAAGGCCCCGAAACTTTACTAAGCAAAAGAGACCATGTTAAAAAATTGCTGGCTTGATATGGCCAGCATAAGAAAAACCCCTTCAAGCAATGACCTAGCATACATCAACCACATAGGTTCACTGTGTATTAAGCAGAAAAGGGCAAAGTGTAATCTGACTAACAAATAAAAAGATATTGACTAACAAATCATTACCACACGAATAACGAATAATGACTAATAATTATTAACAAGTTCTTTTTTGATTAATGACTATCCGTATTAGATGTGACTAATGACTAATGATTATAAGTCATTAGTAATGGCTATAAAATTATTTAAAATATTATTTAGGAAAATTAAAAAAAATCTTAAGAAAATTTAAAACAATAATATATTTTTTTCTGTAAGAAAAACTTAATAACAACAAAAAGAAAAAAAGATAAATTAAAAAAAATTAAATAAAAATTAAGAAAATTAAAAAAAACTTGATAAATTAAAAAAAAAATTTAAGAATATTAAAGTTTTTGTTTTATGAGAATAATTACAAAATACTTAAAAAAAAATTAAAATATTTTTGAAAATTTCACAAAATGTAAAAAAAATGATCAGAAAAAAATTTAAAAAACTGAAGAATCACAAATGCTTGCACTAATGTTACGGCTAAATCGCCATTTAATATTATTTGTAAAAACTTTAACAAGATAGCTCCTTTAGATAATCTAACAAACTGTAATTTAAACCAAGTATTTGCTTTAATTCTCAACTAAGTAATTATGTTACTTTTAAACTTTCTAAAGTTATAGTAACTGTTTACATTTGTATATTAATTTTCTACATATTAAAATGGTTTTTTTTTTCTCGTCCTAATTTTTTTAATTAAAAAAATTATTATCTGTTAACAACGTAGTGATTTCCATCTTTTACAACCTAAAGTTTGCTGGAAAAGCATTTACCATTTAATCTACAAATCGCGCATCTAATCTATTCGCAAGCCCTCACAAAGCGCCAACTTCTTTTCATACAACGATGTCGCACAACACATTGTAAACATTTCAACAATCACCCATTTCGAACAGGTACATCATTTTTATGTATTCTAATCTATTAGTGTGTGTCAATAAACCAAGATGCAGAAATGTGCAAGTAATAAAAATATATTATTATTATGTACACAACACTTGAACTTGTTAGACTTCTTAAGAATTGTAAACAAGTTATTTTCTACATTGAATACCATTTTAAGTTTCGATATAAATCACAGTGTACTATAACATTCCACTGATACGGTTTCCTCAATCTCTATAATGCATCATATTATGCGCCAACATCTGAGGAAATTCAAACGCTATTTGCTTCCCTTCAATATGTCGCGTATACAAGGAAGCCCAGTTTTGCATTTATTTTGCGATGCATTATTTGAAATTACTATTTTATATTTTCATTACATATTAGTAACGCATGATAAAATTTTTAAATCCAATTTGTATTTAATCTATTCATATATTGCTAATAGCAATAAAATTGGTACAAAGCAAAATGCATAAATAATTTTTTTTTTCATAATTAAAGAATACAAATCACAATAAATTGTTTGATTTTGCTATTAAGCTGTAAATCATGTCCGTTCCTATCTAACACGCACTCAAATAAATCGAGAAGAAACAAGGTAACATACGATCCGAGTACTCAGGCAGTAAAAAGCGTTGGATGTAAAACCGCTCAGTTTAAAGCAAATGCACTTTTTTCAGTCCATTAAAATGTCAATGCAGATAATAAATATCTGGTTTGGATGTGTATTTAAATAAAATAGTTAATTTAACTGAATTTAATGTAATTATAGGGATCATAAAGTTAGTTGTTTGGCTTGTTTGTTAGTTTAATTGAATACTTTCATTAATGGAAATAATGCACAAAAGTTTTAATTAGTTAGCAAACAACTATTTTATAGAATTTGTATACAATATGATGATATTAATTTATTTTTAATTAATAATGTATAAGCAACATAGTTAGAAGTATGACTGTGACGTTGCATAATAGTGTTAAACAAACCTGAATAAATAACTCATATAAATGTTAGTATTACGACTAATATTTAGTCATTTATTTACAATAATAATACAAATTCGTTGCATTATTTCTATATCGAGTTATGCATAATTCCATAAAGTTAATTTTTCGGAAATTATGTGTATTAAAAATTGGCAAAAAAATTTATTTAAATAATGATAAAATAAGACCTAGAAAAAAATTATTAATATTTATATTTTTTTTGTATTCTACAATCCTAGTAAAATTAATAAGTTTATCTATATATCTACTATATTTAAAAAAATAAGGGAAATAATAGAACTGCCTACTAGAGCCAACTTTATCTCAGCCAGCCAGAACAACATTTTCCCTAGCATACGTGTCGACAACCTTTGTAACATTCGTATACTGCAATAATAAATAATCTTATGCTAATTATTCGCACAAATTGTATAGCATAACAAAGGAAATAGAAACTTAAACAAATATACGTGTGAATTCTGTATCGTATAAACAATATATGGGAATATCACATGAATGATCAACAATAGTTGACTAGCATCAACGGCACACAATATCCATAAATAAAAAACTACGGACAATCAAGACAGTAAACAAGTAGCGGCCACGTTGAGACTAAAACATAGTTGAAGGTCGGTTTTTACTCTTAAGCAATTTGTGCAAATTGATTTGTGCACACCGTCAAAGGCCTTAACAAAGCAGTTATGAAATTTGACACCGATAGCCAAGCCGATCGATAAAATTTTGACCGACCACTTTTGGCCGAGATTGCAGGTATTGAAGGTTTCAATTTAGGTCCTATATAAAGAAGCTTTAGTCGGCAAGATCCACGCCACGATGGAGCTGCTATTAAAGCAGTTAATTTAAGATCAGTCAATATCTCTCAATAAAAGTCGATAAGGCACCAAAAAAATCAGTTGAGGTGATGCCTGTCGACTATAGAAGCTCATCGAGAACCGCAGGACAATAGCTAAAAGACGCAGTATAAAGAAAAATCAACAACCTATCCCAACCCTTGCAAAAGCCATCTAATTTTGTATCCCGTCAAACCGCACATCCTGTCAATAAAGCACGCAAGCAGTATAGTTAATAATATAACGCCTTCTGTAAGCGTTAATAAAAAAGCTCCACCGTTCCTTAATTGTAATATAAACAAATATAATAAAGCAAATTATTTAAAGAGACAGATGTTGAAATTGTCCACACTATATAAAAGGTGGGCCATCACAAAGAATTTTTTTTTAAATGTTAATAAAACACAAACAACTATATGCAATTTCATTAGCTTAAATTTATTTGTACGCAATTGTCGCACTAACTCTGCATTACACAAATGACATTCAAAGTAAATTTTTAACATTCCCCAACGTTCATCGAGCGTATAGCGTGCCATTTCAAATATTATGACAGTAAAAATAAAGTGGTAGTTCAAAAAGATTCCAAGAGATGGCCCACCTGTTATAAAACATTTCAGAAAGTCATTGATTGTTAATGATTTGATAATTAAAAAAAAACTAACATCTAATTAATTCAAACATCGCGCAAATTAAAAAATCCGTCAAAACAGATATGCAAAAAAAAATTTGTTGGAATTCAGTGTTCTTTGTAATTCGATTGCAAAATAAACTCTTAAATGCTGTACGTACAACTCAAAATTTCCAATAAAATCAACAAAATTTTCAACATCTTAGAGCTTTTCGGTCTCAACATAAAGATGCAGATCAAATCGTGTTCTAGGAAAATCAACCAGTTCTACAAACTCCCACTTTAGGCAATCAATAGCCCAGCACTTTTCCGTGAAATACACGCAAATATGCCAGCCACTTGTATCTTGTGCAAAAATATGCAGAATAAGAGCAAGCAAGCAGAGTAAAATCCACTTGCCTACCAATTCACTTATTAATTCAGACATTTTTAAATAGCAATAAAATCTTCTGCATAATAAAATCTAAAAAAAAAGGTATCAAACGCAAACCACATCTAAAATGACGCCTATAAGATTGCAGCCGTATTAATTTAACTCTTTTACAATACGTTACATAAGGTTATGCGCACATTTTGATATACATTATGTGCCACACTTCAACTATTGTGGATGAAGATAAGAAAAGCTTAATTAAACATTAAAAAAATGCAGAAAAATTAAAGAGACATTAAACGTGCACAATTTAACTAAGATAAATACTGGTGGAAGTACATTCAAAAAAGTACTTGACTATGTAATCAACGGTAAAATTAAAATTAAAGCAAACAAGCAAAAAAATACAAAAAACAGTAATACCAAGGCATGTCTTCTTGTAGGTCTACCAAACCTGAACCAAATGATAGTCTTCTGCTAATGGTTTTAGTGTTATCACGTAATCGCAATCAAAGCTAAAATAATAAATTATCAGCTGTTTGTTAAGAGTGTAAAGTTACTTGGTCAAGATGTCCTCGCTGCGACTGTTTAGAACTTTGTCGTAACATTTAATAAACAATATCAGGATTAGTACAACACGTATTGCTAGAGACGTGTTACTATACAACAGAACTATTTACCGGACATGGAGCGTTTGGAAAGTACTTACAAAAAATAAATAAGATGGAAAAAAAAGAAAAATATATATTTTGTAAATATGCCAGATCGACGAAAACAAATGGAGAGCACTAAGAAACTATGCAACGACAGTACTAAAAAAAGATAAAAGAGTTTGAAGCTTTAAGATTTAGGTAAACACAAAATGGAAGAAAACACACAAATTAAAAGCCACAGAAGACAAAAAAAAAGAGGAGCGAGAAGCTAAATGGAGGCAAAAGAATATGGAAAAAAGTAATAAAAAGGAAATAAACAAAGAAGTTCAAAACAACTATGCCTGCCAAGCAATGAAAAATGAACAGAGAGACAAAAAGACACAAAAAAAACATATACTGAAACCCTAGTACCAACAGAAATTGCAGAAAAGAAGAAAACTGCCCAAGGAAAATAAATTGACGGAATTGACTAAACAATTTTCAAACGGAAGATACGTTATCTCGAGGATGACAAAAAATTCAATTTTCGAAATGGTCAGAGTATATCTGGCAACCAGGAGACACGAAAAACTAATCTCAAATAGAGACTCAAGAATCTCATTAGAAATTAAACGCAAATGTAGTACTATAGAAAGAGATGCACTTAATGGAGTTGCACAAAATATTTATGAAAAAAAGAGGATACAACAAAAAAAAGTTAATAAAGATATGAAAAAACTAAGAAAATACCCAAGAACAATGCAAATAACTAGGTTGAATAACACAAAGATAGGAGAAAAGAGAAGAGAATGCCAGTGTAGATGATAGGACAAAAAAATAGAGTATAAAGAAAGATGGGCCGTGGACAGCATGTGTTGCCGCAGAAGACAACTCACCTCAAACTAGTACTACATTATAGACAATGACTAGGACAAACTAACAGCAGGAGTTACGCAAAGAAAAAAACCAAAAGTATTGCTATGCGTAAATTATTTTTAAAGGCCACTTGTTAAAGCCAACACCTCACTACGTTCTTAAAAAAAAGTTACATTATTAGAACCCGGTTTGATTTTATTTAAAGTGAATACCTTAAAATATTTGGAGGATGTTGCTATGTTCGATACCAATCAAATTTCTAGCAAAAAGTAAAAAATTGATTGCTTCCTGATAAGGTTTTCAAATTTGCGTTACAGTATCAGTTTGTTATGAATATTTCTTTGAAAAAAATAAAATGTTTTAAAGGCTGGTTTGGATAAAAGAGTTAGGCTAATTAAAAAAAAAACAAAAGTTTTGGTGAGCATGCTCAAACTATACAGTATAAAAGTTTTATTGAGTTATTCTGTAGTCAAACTGAATGCAAGAAAAAACAGTTTGGCGCTCCAAAATGTTTAGTAAAAACGGACGTTCTCATAAGAGCTAGAAGTGCCTAAGTTACCGTCAACAAAGGTTACAAAATTGTCTAATCTGAACTCTACCAGTAAAAAAATAACATTGTCATGCAATCTTTAGTTCCTAATTTTAGCCTCTTGCCACTAATTTAACTTTCCAGTGGTGATAGCTTTTGTTTAGGCATGCTTGGTGTCGGCTGTGTCTAAGACCGCACTCATATTTTTGTAATTTTTTTAATTTTTTTTACATTTTGACATTGTTATATGGGCAATTCCATTTCAAACGGACCAGAGCTGGAGGGGGTGCATTGAAAAACTTGCTCATGTATTTTTTTTTAGTTTCTATATCGTATTAGTAGTCGTTTGATCGGTATATGAGAGTATGAAACCCATAAAAATATATTCTACAATTTTTTTAAGTTTTTTTGTCGTTTTTTAACTTAAACGCATTTTTTGATTAAAAACCGCAATTTTAACTCAAAAAAATAAATTTACTATTGAAATCGATCAGAAATTTTCCGTAGAATCCAAATCTGGTCAAGTCTATAAGCCGCAAAAGCCATAAAACCAATTTTTGTTCTCAGTGGGCTGTGAAATTTTTTTTTTATTACCGATCAAAAGACTACTAATAAGAAATAGAAACTAAAAAAAATACATGAGCAAGTTTCTCAATGCACCCCCCCCCCCCAGCTCTGGTCCGTTTGAAATGGAATTGCCCATATATGACAGTTGTAAATATAACACACACAAAAACTAAATTGCAATAAAAATATTATTTATTAAATCAAATCAAAAATTTTAAAACAAACAAATTAAATTAAAAATTAAAAAAAAAAACAGTAGTTTGAACTATTAATAACTGAAATAAATAACAAACATTAAATTATTCGGTAAAGAAAGAAGTTTCCCTGCAGTTTTCGCAGACTGCTGCTATTTGCTGTAAACACATATGCTTTCTAAAGTTGAAATAAGATAACCTTATTTTTCTGTTTTTTGTTCTGTCACAATAAACACATCTTTCAATAATAATATTCTGTTGAAGAAATTGAGTTTGAGTTTTGCACACCTCTTGTAACCTAAATGAAAGGCCTCGTAGAAGATTGAACATAATCATAATTTCTCGGTTATTTGCAGAATAATTCCAGCTAGGTTCAACATAGAATAAAAAATGATTTAAGGGAAAGTTTTGAAAATTCTAAAGGCAGTTCCCAGTGAGTTTATGTTCCAGCAGTAGACTTCAAACCAGAGGCACTGATGCGAACCAATTGTCTATGATGACATTTAAGTTTGAACTAGAAATATGCTCACAGAGCCTATGAACCACATCAAATGCACTATTGGAAACCTTTAAGGCCCGACCGGTTGCTCTCCAGCATGTATCTCCAATTTGCTAGTAAAAAACATTTTAGCATTGCATTATGCTTGTATTTTCAAACCATATTTGTTGGGTTTGGATGGTATATACACTCTAAAGCTGCATCTTCCTTTAAATGGTGCTAACATTTCATCTATTATAGCAAATTCCAAAATGTGGTAGCCATTCTGGCAATTTAGGTTAAAAATATTAAATATTTTGTGAATCGGTGCAAGTTTGTCTATTTTTTTTCTTTTACTTCGAGTTTCAATGTCATCAAAACAAATACATCTTACTAAGAATCAAAACCTTTGAAGCGACATGATAAGATAAAATATTTCAATGTCATAGGCGTCAATTTTCCACAAATTTTCAAGATTATTGACAATTGCTTTTAGAAACTGCAGCCATATACAATAGTCCAAAGAAAACACAAAGTTCAATATAATTAGTTAGATATACATTTCTGGAATTGGCATAATTTTCGGCAATTTTTGCCATATATTTATTTGTACAATTAGTAATTGTAGTAATTATTGAATCATTAATAAAATAATTGCATACTTTTGTAATATTTTTCATCAACTTATTTGCTTGAAAAGGACCAAGAAGACGTTTTATGATATTTTCTTGTCTAGTTTTAAATGTTTTGTTTAGACTTGGCATTTTTTTCCATTAAGTTATATTGTCTTTTCCAATAAAAGACAAACTAGAACTGCTTTTTATGTTATTTTTATCAACTTCAGAAATTTCTTGTTCTGAATCGCTTTCTCGTAACACACGTTCCTCTTCATCAATTTCTGAATCATCAGACACATCATTTTCTGTTCTATCAACTTCATCATCCGTTAAAAATTCGTCCATCATTTTCTGCAAGCGGGCCTGTTCCGCCTTATAGAACTTCATAATGTACAAAAAACTTTAATTGTAATAAAATTGTTAAAACACAAAACTTGACAAAGCAAAGGTAAAATTAAAAGTTATAAGTTATAACTGTATAACAAGCATAAGTAGCTGTATTTAATAAATTTTTTTTTGATATTTATATCATATTGGTGGTATTTAGAAATTCCTAGAAAGGGTTTACCAGAAATAGAGAGATTAAGAATAAACCAATAATATAAAACAAAAATTAAAGATTACAATAAAGCTTAACTCTAATTACTTTCAATTAACATCCGGTAAACCGTATACTGAGAATAATGTAATGAAATTTGAACAAAAAGTAAATACATAGAAAAATGCTTCCTCAGCTTAATGTAATCATTAATTAAATTAAAACTAAAAAAAAAAAAACTTTGAAGCACCGACACCGTAATAATGTCTACTAGACGCAACAATTAAATTTACGCAATCAAATTTAAACTACATTTGCAATTACATTAGAAATGCAATCTCCTAAAATATCAAAAACAACTCCTTCTAGGTAAAGAAAAAAACTCAAATAACAATTGGCGCGGTGTCACACACCACAGGTTAAAAATCGCAATATATTAGATACATGCGAAAATTACTCCACTATCTTAATCTTTCATAATCGTAATCCGATATGCAAACAGATTAGTCTACAAAGATAAAACCTCGATCAAGTTTGAAATTAAGGAAGCTACATAATAGTGATGCTTTCCTGTGCTGATTTATTCGTTACAATCACGCAATATGATAAATATCTCATGTTATTTTTTTACAAGTGAACAACAAAGTAGAATAATGATTATCAACATAAGTAGCAAAAAAATATTATTTTTAAAATAAAATAAAATATCTTTGGTTTTAGAATTAGAAAATTTCTTAACATAATTAGTTGCAACAACAAATATTTAAGGTATTAAACATTGTTTGTATTATATAATACATTTTTATGTACAAGTTATAAATAACGAAACATTTTTAACCCTATAAAAACAAAATAAGATTACATTTTCAAAACAAATATCAAACTTGTGAGACAATAACATCACACCATTCCCTTAATGTCAACAAATGTCCCTATTGTACTGTACAAAAACACAATAGGGAAAACGGTTGTTTTATTATAATATTTAAAGGAAGATTTTCCTTATAAAAAATGTAAACTTTGCAAATAAAAACGTACTAAAAATAAAAACGTTCTTTAACAAGACATAATGTTACTTGAGATAACATTATCTACAAATTTATTGTTTTCATTTATAGCTGACTTCAGAATATGTGAAATAAAATAATGAGAAATAATTTAGATCTGAAATAATTTTGTTTTTCGTAGTCAGCATGCATAATTTACAACTAAGTAGAAAATTAAAATTGGCAGCTTTAGCTAGCAATTTATCATTTTAAGCTCAGAAATATTAAATATATTTAGTCAATTATTACATTAATTATTAAATTTAATAAAAAAATTATTATTATGAAAACAAATATTTGTAGTTAAAAACTAATAACATACTTAAAATACTTTTTAATATTTCCACAATAGAAACAAGCGCATATTTCAGCCAATATCACATTAGTGATTTAGTTTTCAAACAAAAGATTATAAAAATCATAACAATTCATAAAAATAAACGCAAAGAGTTGAACAGGCAGATATATTATAAAAGACAAATATTTTGAGACCTGAGGACACACAAGGAGAGCAAACAATGACTATATTTGAAACCAATAACACCAAAACATAAATACAGCTGATGCTTTCAAGTAACAAATACGTAAAAGATTAAAAGGATTGTTAAAAGTCGGTTGGTAATCAATAAAGTATTATGTTAATAAATAAAAACTAAATATATTTACTACAATCTAGCAGTAATCTTCTTTCGTCTGTTAATAAATTTGAGGTCACATAAATTTATTTTTTGTAATAACTAAGGTTCAGTTAAAACAAGTCGTGGTTGATTTTACTACTAAAAACTTTTCAACACTCAAAAGTGTCATTATTTTTTGTACTGTTGATATTTAATATATAACATTTCCAATTTTAAAACCAACATCAATAAAATTGATATATATAACTTTTAAGATAAAGGATGGTTGAAACGTGTACTATATGATAATCCATAATAATAATAAAATAAAACACTGTTTTTTTTACTACAACTACATTATTGATATAAATATATATTACTGAAGAATATATATCAATACAAACAAAAATTCACGACTCAAATTTCGACTTTTAAAGGCCATTGTTAAGTAAAAACAATCTAACAAAAAAATATATTTACAGAAAAAATAATTTAAAAATTGAAGTAAGAAAAAAATAAATCGCATTACTGATGATCTTGAGAGATTTATATTGTGGTAAGTCCTTTTGTTTACTCAGATGATTAACAAAAGGAATACATTGTTTTTTTTTTTAATTTTGGTTAATTAATAAATTTACAACTTGGTCTAAAAGCAAATTGTAAAAAATGTTTTCTGTGGTTTTTTTCCAAAATAAACTGATGTTGTAAATGTCAGCATTAACTAATAAATGTGGATTCAAATAATTCTTAACAAACGTCTTCTATGTCTTTTTGTTTTCTAAATTCTTCCTATTGTTGTGTTTTGATTATTATCGCATTAGTGCAAAAAAAATCTAGTTTAAAACCTAATACGATTAAAATTATTGGTTTAGTGATCCTTTAAATAATGAAATACCGAGTGCAGTGTTGCCTGTATTGTTTATTGCATAGAATTTTTTTTATAGTAATCCACTATACCGTAATATTAAAAAAAAACATTAAAGTTTAAACAGAATATGCTTAAACACACAATCGCTTTAATATCCCGCCATCAACAAAGTGACAATAAAATTTGTCATTTGATTACCCTAAAACTCGAAGTCATCAAATTTTGAGCCACTGACCAATACATTTTTATCTGCATCGCTATTTCCTAAAATTTTTAAAACTTTGCATTTCAGACATAAGGGCGTGGCCTAACTCTTTCAATTGAAACTTTTCAGGTTGCAAAACAAGCGTCACTCAACTGCCAGCATCTGACCCGTCAACACCGAAAACAAATACTTCAATCTACTCGACTCAAGCAATAACCGTAGACCGGTTAAATGCAATTTTAATTGCAACAACACAAACAAAGTATTATATTACCAATCAAGGTAATCTTTCAACTAAATTAATTAAGCAACTAATTCATTATTTCAAATTTTTCTTGCAGAATGGACTTTGCTCCCAATCTGACCAACAAAATAATTTTAAGATTTCTAAACATTCATAACTAGATAAGCTAAAAAATAGACGGAAAGATCAACGGCCTAATGAAGTACGTCATCCGCCTAATTAACAATGCAAAAAAGATCAAATTTGTAGCCGACAATATCAAGTAGAACAAGCTGAATTTCAAAAAACCCTCTTTGACCTCCGTCTTCAACGCGGCCACAATTTAACTTATTGCCAGGCACGTCGCCAAAAGTTCTTCTCCAAAGAAGTCCTCAGACTCTGGCGTCTTCTCCAGCTGCTGCAGCAATACCACGACTCCAGACAACGAGCAACTCAAACTTTTTCAAAAAATCAACCAAAAATCCGGTCATTTCCAGCCAAAGCAGAAAAGACAACAAAAGTCGACTGAAAACGGCCGACAAATCCACACCTTCAGAAACTACCAAAGCCACACCAAACTGAAGCAGCAAACCAGAAAACGATCTGCAATTTTTATTGCACCTACGCTACTAATGATTGATTAAACTAAACACTCAATCAATCATCAAATCATTAAATCAATTTAAATTAATTAATTCTTATTTTTCTAAATTTTATTTTGCTTTTTACGCCTATTTTACATCGCTACTAGTCTACGACTAGTTTAAAAAAGTTTGTTAAGACCAACAGCTTATTAGGTAACTTCCAATGGATAAAGAGCATGTTCTTAGTCATGTCATCAATCAAATTCGCATGTTTTGCAAAGGCTCTACCATTGAGCTATCACACCGTAAAATTAATTAATTTAAACCTTTTCCAAAATGGCAGCTACCAAGGTCGACCCAGTCTTCCAGACGGTGCTTAAACAGATAAAAATTTAAAAAAAAAACGCAAAATTCATCAAACTCTGATCCAAACCCTAAAAAAACTCATCGTGACTTTGGTGGCCAATCCAAAAGATTGACGTCCACAAAAAGACCTACTCCAGCTTGAAACAGACCAAAAGCGGCAGGTCAAAAGCCTCCTTCAAGAAACCTGCAACCAATCCAATACCGCTTCCTCAAAAAAAAAACACGGATGTACACCAAGACAGTATGTTGCCGACAAAGGAAGAAAGCAGATGAGCGTTTTTCGTTTCTTGTT
Source organism: Tachinus rufipes (assembly GCA_963932245.1). NCBI lineage: Eukaryota > Metazoa > Arthropoda > Insecta > Coleoptera > Staphylinidae > Tachinus > Tachinus rufipes. The sequence goes on from OZ010749.1 coordinate 63,870,444, forward strand.
CTAATCAGGTTGTCCATCTTGTCAGGTGCCTTCAGTGTCACCAAAGCCATCAGCCACCGAGGCCAGCCCCTACAGCGCTGTTCACCAACTCTGGTCCAACTACTAACACCCTAATTTTTCCCTCAAACCCACCAAATCCAAAAGTTCCCACAGAAAGCGCTACCACTCGCTGTTGATGACTTTTAATTCAATAAAAATAGCCATCGACCGCGTAGCAAACGTGATCCATGGTATCCGCATAATTACCCTTTTGCATGCAATCATTGTGTCCAATCTTTCACTACACTTTTTTATTAAATTTCAGATGTGATATTTAGAAATTACATAATATGCCACAACAACATTAAAATTCCTTTGAATTTTAATGAGTGGAACCATTCTTGCTCAAACTATCACATTGAAGACTAGTGTTAACAGTAGTTTTTGTTAGCATTATTTATAATAGTTAAAGTTCTATAAATATTGTTATTTGCGTCTAAGGTTTTGTAAACAGTAAATAACTAATAGACTACTTATTGATTGCTACATTTGTTAATGAAAAAGTTTGGTAGATCTTTACTTTAGAGAAAAGAGACTTAGTTACACAATAACTAAGGAAGCTTTTAGTGGTGTAATAGAGACTTAATTATACAATGGCTAAGAGAGCTTTAAGGGATGTAATTTAGCTATCGGAGTTTATTCACATGTAGACCGGTCTTAGAGGTGTGTAATACAAAATACATTGGCAGTAAGGTTATCAAAGTACTGATAGCTATAGCATGCTTAATGGGCTAAAAAAATTGTTATTTCACACACTGGCAGCCAAAGCCTTGGGGTTGTGTGAGTACCACTATATCTGGCAGTAAGATCTTATTTGTAATGGCTAAAAGTATGTTGAGCACTCGCAGTTAAGGCCTTGGAGTTGCACAATAATTGCAAAAGATTGTCAACTTTACACAGGCCGATAAGGCCTAGAAGTTGTATGCAGACCACGTTACAAAGGTAAGGAGCAGTTATAAATACACTAATATTAGAGTATACCCTGGAGATGTGTTAATTAATTAATTGGAAGTATACTATGTATTCATATAACTATAGAGATTCTGGCGTAACAATTGGTCCTAGAGGTCCTAGGTGGTAGAGAGAGATATATATTTTTTAACTAGACAGAATGTATTAATAATTGTGTGCAAGTTCAATTTATAAAAAAATACACAAAAACATTTTCAAGGTATTGCAAGAAGACGAGATGGACCGGTTCGGTACAAACAGATTACAATGCAGTGGAGTAGGAGTCAATTGTGGGACAAAGTGGGCGCATTGAAAAGGTGCGGTCGAATGGTTTGACGACAATTGCTTTTTAACTAAATTAGTGTTAATTAATTATTATACAACGTTCAAGCACGGTGCGGTGCGGTGATTGAGAAGTTCAGCATGCGTTGAGTCAGTTACATACAAAAATTAAAATTGTATAACTAGGCATAACCTTAGATTTATGTAATCTGTGATAATTATTTACTGTCAGTAAATATTTGTTAAAATTCATAGCAATTCTTGTACAACGAGTAAATATTTGTTTAGATTGCAAAATATCTTGTCTTTCAATTGAAAAATGTCCATTAAAATATCTTTAAAAAATGTAAAGATCTGCAACATTACGCTTGTGTTGTAAAGTATCTAAGTTATTAGTCAATTTTGGATTGGCAATGATCCAAATAACTCGTTTCTGAATAGGGTTTAGAAAAGATAATGTAGTTTCCGATGCTCCTCTCATACTTGAAAAAAATATTCAAAACATGGACAAATATAAGATATGAATGTAATCATCGATTGCGTCGTAAACGTGAACGATTGTATCCGCTTGCATCCAAAATTGCATCTAGAGGTAACAGCTCTGGGGTATGCTTCTTTATTTGTCAAACGCATGGGAAAAAATAGATAACCATTCATAATGCTGTACATTCAATTGCCTAGAAAGTAGAAAAATCTTGTCTCTCACCAAGTTGTGTAAACTTGCTAATAGCGTTGAGTTTAAACGCAAATCTGGAACCATTGTCCAATGCCATTGTTGTCATCGTTATGGATATACGGCATTAAGAACTCTACCTACGTATGCGTCAAGAGCGCCCATCCCAGCGTAAAAATTTACAACAAAATTTGGTCATGTAGCTACATGCGCAAAGAACAACACCCCGCAAGTTATAAAGACAGTCCAGCTTATCTCAAACTAAAGACAAGCCAATCTAAGGCCCTATCCAAGGCACTTGCTTCGCAGGCAGACTCATCTCCTAGCCTAATAATAAGCTAGAAACAAACTATTTGTCTGTTAGTCTAAATTCCAGAAAACAGGATCAGGATACAAATTCTGAACAAACACTGTACTACAGCCTATATGGCTGGCACATTACAAGCACGCTTGATATTTCCCATTAAATTATTATAATTATATTTAATAACCAATTTGCAACAAATAACGATTAATCTAAAACCCGCAATGCCCGGACACTTTTTTTAACTATTAAATAAAACAGAAACTAATTATCGAACCACATCACATAAGAATGATAATAAATTAATTTGTAATCATGTTCACGAATGTTAGTAACGGTAAACCCTTCGTAACTCGCTAAACATAATATAAATAAAGTTCATATAAATAATTCATCTATAATGTTATATAATGATGAAAAAATGTAAGGTACATCCCACGTTTTCCCTTAAGATTAAGTGATTCTTCTATTATTTTATAGAGTTTATTTATTATTTATAATGTTTATTTGAAAACAAAAAGAACGATATTTATGACCTTATTTTTTGATAATGACAGAGAATATTCAAGGTTTTATATTCTAAATTATGCCAGAACCTATCACCGAAAAAATAAATATTTTATAACTTTGCTAAATAAGTAATTTGTTAAAACAATCATAATCACGAATTGTATTATAAGTTATATATAATCTCTACATATCAAAATATAATAGAATCCATTATCAACATATGATTGAAATAATAATTAAATACTCCTAAGCAAATAATTAACCCATTCGTATGATGTTGATTACAGAGCAAACGTTTTTGTTATTGTATATGTTTAAACTAAAATAAACTGCTGATTTGAAAGTTTGATCCTATTGCAAAGCAGACTAAATGCGCTTCACGCCAATTAAATAATTTGCAGCAATTGTTACATTTAGTTTAAACAACCATATTTGCATTAGATAGTATGCATAATCCCTTGTCTTTTAATTCCAAACAAACGTCGATAAATCAATATTAATCGACTTGCTAGAAAACTGACAACTTAAATGTTGAAGTGTCAAAAACAAATTTAATAAAAAAATTTATTGTCATCTGTCAAAATAAGATGTATGAGACGTTAAATCTACTCTAATGAGGTTTATTAAAAATTAAATTAAAATTTATTGTATTAAATCAATTGGAGGTAAAATGGACTCTGGAATTTTAATCAAGTTGATGATATTAATAATGGATGTTAGTGTATTTATTATCAACCTTATAACCTTCAGAAAACTTCTACTTAAACGTAACGAACAGGAAGAAAGCAATGTCAATAAACGTCAACGATATTATCAAGGACATATAAACCACAAAATAAACGATCGCAAAGCATCATCGCCTTATATGTATATACCACAAAATAGACTACGTTCAGAATCAACTGTTGAGTCTTTTATCTCCAATCATCCAACCAACTGTTTTTGTGAATTGTGCATACATGACATGAGATAAAATCTAATTAATAATACAATGTAATGTAAAAATTATAATAGTATTGATTTATTAATATAATTTATTATTTCTGATGCAATAAAAAATAATTAACATTTCTAATAAATTACTTAAAAGTTTAATGTCAAGCAAAAGTATTTCATCTACTCCAAAAAAAAATCTTTCCACAAAGGAAATCGGATAGAAAGTGTAAAACGTATAAAAAATAATTTCAGTTTATGAAATTAGATCCCACAATATTTAGTGCAGTAGTTTAGGCATCCGATTACTCTACATAAAGTTTTTTTTCTGCTAAATATCACTCACTACAAACCTTACTCGGTGAAGTTACAAAATATTTTTAATAGATTTACCATGCTTAGCACAACCATTGCCATTAATACGAGAAGAAATTAACTTAACTTGAAAAATTATAGATACTCCAAACATCTCTCTCATCTTCTGTATAGTCAATTATTTCTCCTAAGACCTACTACTCCCATGATTCTTTTTTTTTTTTATTTAGCCATTTATCATCCAATGTTGGATATAGGCCTATTCTAAGTCTTTCCATGTTGTTCCATCCCTGTCAGTCTTTATCTAGTTTTTTCCGGCAATACTAGTGATATCGTCTCTCTAACGCTTTTGTGTGATCCGCGGATTTTGTCGTTCTGCACCTTATCTCTTAGTGTAATCCCCAGCATAGCTTTCTCCATAGCTTTTTTGGTTAGTTCTAAGTTTTTCCCCCACGGTCTTGGTCAGAGCCATAGTTTCTAGGCCGTATATGACCACTGGTAGTATACAACTGTCGTATATTTTCTTTTTTAGATACAGTGGCACATTTTTGTCTTAAAGTATGTAGCTAAGTTTTCCAAATGCTGCCCATGCCAGCTGTATTTTTTGCTTAAGCTCCGCAGTCTGGTTCTTTTTCTTTGCTTTGATATTGTGGCCTAGATATACATCCCATGATATATAGGTAAATAAATATAAATCAAAATTAGCTCAAAAGTGTTAACGCAATGTCTCTTATTAGGAGAAACTATGAACTGTTTGCGTTAACACCGACACATTAGTAAACATTACTTGTTTAATAGTTACTGTAATTTTATGTAAGTTGCCTTTTTGGCCAGTGAAATGCTACGCACACTAATGATAGATGCATACCCTAAAACACAAGTGAATGTGTCTCTTACTAGATAAAAAAGCAATTTACATATATCATTTATAATTTTTAATCAAAATTAACTTTAAGGGTTATTATAAGGGTTTACAGCATCCAACTCAGCAAAAAAACGCCTGAATATAACTGAATAAAATTTTCACACATTGTAGAAGAAAGTCCAATCTATGTCTTCAAATTTGTAGAAATTTGACGCAATAAGTCGTTTCTCCGCAATTATTTTTTAAAAAGTGAAATTTTTAATTAGCTCATTATTAATTTTTTACTCCTTAAATACAGGGTGTCCGGAAAATACGTGTACAACGTTTGACGACAGACTCCTGACGTCAAAATAGGTCGATCTAAGCCGACTTAGTTATATCCAAAATTGTATCGTTTAGCCGGTAGAGGGCAGGGCGTCAAAAAAAAACAAAAGTATAACAAAGTTGAAAGTATCTATTGTAAGAAACTAAGTAAAACAAAAACATTACTTAAGCAAATGTGTAAAATGACCGCCATCTTGCTGAATACACTTATTAACACTCTTTAAAAAATGATATTGGACCCTACCTAATGTCTCGGGATTATTAAAATGGTTGCCTGCATTTAAAATCCGATGCAATAAATCATCGCGTGTGTTTACCGGAATCTTGTAAACTTCTGTTTTAATAGCGCCCCACAAAAAGAAGTCACACATATTTAACTCAGGAGAACGTGGTGGCCATTTTACTGGTGCATCATTGCCTCTTTCAATCCATCGGTTGGGATATTGATGATGTAAGTATTGCCGAACGGCAACGGAAAAATGGGGCGGGGCACCATCATGCATATACCACATTTCCCTCCGAAGTAAAAGGAGCAAATTCTCCAGAAGAATTGGTAATGTGTCTTGCAAAAAATTTAAATAAATATTTCCATCTAACCTGTCTGGAATAACAATGGGACCAATAAGGTAGTGATCAATAATACCTGCCCAAATATTAATTTTAAATTGATGCTGATGATGTGCAACTTTAATGGCATGTGGATTTTCATCGGAATAAATATGTTCGTTGTACAGATTGGTTACCCCAGATCTTGTAAAGCATGCCTCGTCAGTAAACATAATTTTTCTACAAAAATTTGGAACAAGGATTCTTTTGTTTCTAATAAATTGACAAAATGTAAGCCGCATGGGGGGATCAGTCGGTAAAAGTTCCTGGACTTTTTGTATGTGGTAAGGATGTAACAACTGTTCTCTTAAAACCTCATTGACAATCGTTTTAGGAACATTTAACTCACGTTCTAAGAGACGGGTACTGGTACTTGGTTCTTCTTTAACTCTTTCCAGAATCATCTCTTCTGTTTCCACAGTTCGAGTTGTTCGCATACGACCCCTGCCTTCAAACTTTTTCTCAAAACTGCCCGTTTCCCGAAGATGACGCTCAATATTGACAAATGTTTGGTGGTTTGGTATTCGACGGTTAGGAAACCTCTCCATGTAAACCCTAACACTCTGACGCCCATTTCCTTGACAAAACCCGTATACCAGGAGCATGTCAACTTTCTGAGAGTTTGTATAATTTTCCATTTTTAATGGTAAAATGAACTTGTAATTCAAGAATGTTGATCGTATACTTGAGTAAATTTCATAGACTGGTGACAATTTGTCAATAATTGTCAAATTATTAAACGCCATAGCAACAAGGTCACTTATGGCCGATCTCACCGACACTTCTTAAATCGATACTTAGTTAGGTCTTCCTAATAGTTAACTTATCCTTAAATTTTATATGCGTCTCACCAGCCATTTGAAATAGATGCTTACGCTAAGTATAGTCGAATTTCTGACTAGCGAGTAGCACATCAGATTTCAGCTAAAATGCATTATATAGACTTGAACTTTTGCGTGCGCTTTCATCGCATTGTGTGCATAACTATATGAGAACAAAACAAAATAAATTTGACAGATGTGAGTTGGATTTGGTGTTGTGCCGGTTGTGATTGTTGTGTTAATGTAATGTATAATTTTCAATATTATTGTTGTTATATATTATATAACTTTTTTTAGTACAATATACTTTTCTTGAAGCTATGCTTTCACTTTTTAATTACTATAAAATATACTGTTTTTTAATAAATTCCTTAACAGTAAAATGATCCTTTTTATTTGCCAAATGCTATTGTGCAGAATGAGAATGCAATTAGGCACAGTTTCATCAACAAAAAGATAAATAATTATTTAATAAGTATAACAGAAACTGTATAAATTGCATGCACATTTATGGCTGCTTCAACAATGTGCACAGATATTTGAGCATTTACTTTTTTGTCTAGGAATTCCATTATTAATTAAATCTAAAATAATTAAATCAAAGAAAATATCGTGTTGAGGAATTATTATATTTTCCATCTTTATTTCACTTGTCACACACAAATTTGAGGTTAAGTCGCACTTTAAGCCGGAAAAATTGACGGCTTATATTTAACCAATAGTTAAGCGTTAAGTACGCGTTAATAATATCGGTGCAACGCGCTAAGCCTCACTTAGCAATTTAACTCTGGCTTAATTTTTAAGTTATGTCGGTGAGATCGGCCATTAAAAAATTATTGTTACAGGTAATTTCTTTTTAATATTTACAAATTTTTGACGCCCTCTACCGGCTAAACAAGACAATTTTGGATATAACTAAGTCGGCTTAGATCGACCTATTTTGACGTCAGGAGTCTGTCGTCAAACGTTGTACACGCATTTTCCGGACACCTTGTATAACTTCAAATCTTTAACCAAAAACATAAAACCATGGAATATTGTATGTAGTTCAACATATAAAAAGAGTGATGACTAAAATCTTATCGTTTGGATATTGAGTTAGTTGGCGTTTTGTCTCGTAAGAACTAATTTTAATTTAAAAACGGCGCTGTACGTGTCAATATTTTTCTAGAAAAAAGGTTCACGATATTTTCGTAGATGTGATAGAATTTAATATTTTTGTATAACAATATTACAAGTGGCACCACAACAGTACGGAATGACTAAACCCGGCAATTCTCTAACGTTAAAAAGCCAATTGAGCTAAATAAGTGTGTGATTGTTAGTGCTTTCAAACTTTCTTGAAATTTTAAACAATTCTCAATAATTATTAATAGCAAAAACAGGTGCAGACCTCTAATCACTAGCACAACACTTATAGTAGCAATAAAATAGAAGCCAACAAAGACCATACTAAATTTTTTTTAAAAAATAACGGGCGTGTTTTTCGGTCTATAAAGCATACTTCTAAACTAGTAAGATGTTAAAACTTATGTTCTAGGTTTCGGCGAAAGCTTTAAAAGCAATTTTTCATCAGGTCCTACACAAATGGTTTGTACAATGTGAGTAATTCACGATAACGTTCATTGCGTATTATTTGCCAATGATGTAACGCATTGAAATGTTTATTGCGTAGCAATAATATAACGCACTTAAATGTTTATCGCGTTTTCTGTGCCTGTGATCTAATGCACTAAACTGTTTTTTATCCGTTTTGCGTATTTTCCAGTTGCGTCGCGGTTAATCCAGACAAATGTGGAACTTGCACTTGTGTAATGTTCAGCAATAGGAGATGTGTTCATTCCTTTTCCTATGCTTGTCAATGTCCACTATCAATATGTATCTAGTCAGGGTAACGCTGTAAATAACTTGACAAACCTATTCTTCCGTATCTGTCTCTATTACGTTTGGTAGGTTGACATCAATTGTGAAGCAACTTCTCCGCCGAGTAGGTGGTCTGGTTATGCACATCTTTTGGTTTCATTTTGCTTATGAATTCATTTACGTCCACAAGACTAGTTGCAAATTAATTTAAAATTTCCATGATATCTCTATTTGCTGCTTTTAATTCGGCTTTGTCTAGGATGGCGTACTGTTTAATAATTGTGCTTGTAACACTAACGTTGCAGTCAATAAATGTTTTAAAAACTTTTCCATTTTCTGCATTGATGTCGTCTAGCAATAGTGTATTTGCCAAACCGGCATCTATTTGGATCATCTACTCACGTACTCATTCTATTTGACCGCAAATTATGTTAGTTACGTTGGTTATGAGACGTAATGCAGGGCAGACTGGGACTGAATCTGCATAGTCACAAAGGTTTCGACTCAATGTTTTAAACGTTGTGGTTGTGTAACATGCTTAGAGTTGGTTATAATACAAAGGCGAGATAATAAGACAGTGATTTTTTAAATAAAACGTTGAGCTCTATACAATCCAACGTTTCTCCATTTTTTTTATCTCTTCCAAAAAATAAGATTTGTTGAAGTCATCAAAATTGGTATTTGTTTGTAAGATAATTTTATAGTTGGAGTCAAATCTCTTTCCGCCAAGCCATTTCTTTAGGTTTGGAAACAAGAAATAATCACTCGGAGCTAAATCCGGAGAATAAGGCGGATAAGAGAGCAATTCGTAGCCTAATTTATGGATTCTTCACCCATGCAATATCCTGGTAGAAAAGATTTTTTTTCTTGGCCAAATGAGGTCATTTTTTTTTTAAATCCTAATTAAATCAACCCAATAAGTTGACATAATATTTGTCATTAATTGTTTTACCCTTTTGAAGGTAGTCAATGTGGATTATACCGCGTGCATCCCAAAAAACGGTCCCCATGACTTTATTTGCTAACAAACCGACCTTGGCCTTCTTTGGCGGCGGTTTACCCCATAAAAACACTTTTTTACCATTAAAATTGATGGTGCAAAGTTTCCATAATAATATCAAACTTAGCTTTTGTTTGAATGATGGTTTTTTTCCGCAAAAATTAATACTTAAAAAACACACAAAATTCACTTTTTTTCATTTTCTCCTCAAATCACGATGTAGTGCTAATAATGGCTGTCATAAACAAACTATATGACACAGTTTATTAAAATTTTGACAGGAGTCAGCTGACAGATGTCTGTTAATAGGAGCAGTGTTGCCCTTTCAGTTAAGAAGCAAAAAATTTAAAAAATCATGGACAAATTGACCCGCCTTTGTATAGCAGCACAAGGAACCGTTGCAGTGTATAGAACCAGCTGTCAAAGTTTGGTTCTGAATATTTGTTAGCGGCCTGTGAGTTTGTAAAAAAGATCTCTAACCGTCACAAAGCCAGCCAGCAGTCGGTGTTTGATCGCTGGACGGGTGATCTTGTTGATCAAAACTGGTTGCTATTTGTGGTTTAATAATAATGATTTCCCGTTTATATGCGTGCTAGAAGGTGGCATTAGTGATGTGCGTCAGGTATAATACTGGAAAGTACTGGGGTCATGTATGATGACATGGTGACTTGTCTCGATTAGTCGTTAGCGTGACCTTAAGCCGGTTAAAATTGCAGCTATCAGGTTTGCCTTAATTGTTGTTCTGGTCGGACGTAACTCACTCAAATCTGTTTCCGTAAGAGTAAGAAATGTGACCAGCAAAAATAGCGCCAAATACCTCGGAGTCTTTCTTGGCAGAAATCTGCATATGGTAGCCCACATTGCAGAGACTACCAAAAAGGCTGGAAAAGCAAGAGCAGCACTTGTGCAACTGTTGCTCAATATTAAAAGAGCCAGAACGGGCAAAAGACTTGGTGGTCAACTCCATCTTACTATACGGAACCCCCATGTAGAGCAACTGTACACAGATCCCAAAGTACAGACAAATGTTAGAAGAGGAACAGAGAAAGATAGCAACACGTGTGGCAAGCGCGTACCAAAACGTAATCACCAGGGCCATACAGGTAGTAGCAAGAACCATCCCCATACAGCATATGGTCTTGGAAAGAAAATACACGGCTTGTTCAAACCAAAACGCGCAGAAGACGATGACCAAAGCAAACATTTTGTTGAAATGTGAAGCTGAATGGAACGGGGAAGTTGACACGGAAAGATTTTACAAAAAAGCTAATCCCAAAAGTAATTCCATGGGTTACGAGAAAACACGGGAAAGTCGGATACTACCTTACCCAAATCCTGACAGGTCACGGCTGAAACAGATAAACGTAGTGAAGAGTGACCTATGCGTATATTGTGACAAAGTGGATACACCCAAGCACACCATGTTCCAATGCGTTAGGAAGAAGTGCGCAAGGTAGAGGACAATTGAAAACATAGCTATGACAGCCAAAAATATAATGGAGTATGGAAATCATCATAAAGAAAGAACAAAAAAAAGGGACCGCCAAGCCAAAGCCAAGCAGGCAAAGGTCTTATAAAGAAATAAATAAAAAAATAAAGAATAACCATAACGAGTAAACGCTGCGACAAAATACTTAACGGTATTTGCACTGCAACCTACGTTAGTCCAGGGAAAAGTTTTTTAGTCGCTAGGCGTTTAAGGACTATTTCCAATTGAATCCGGCATAAAGTCTTAAAAAAAATGTTTTCCTCCCTCCTTAAAAAAACTTATACTCTCCGTAGAAAAAACGTTGAGAGCAGTGTTAAGAGTACAGATTAAATATTTCAACGTGTGTTGTTGCAGCAAGACTGACTGCGGAATTAAGGAATTATTTCAGTGTGTTGCGGTGTAAGTAAGTAAACTAATCTAATTAAAACCCACTGTTACAGGCATAGAAACGTCCTAAAAAAAAACAAACTTAATTGAGGTACGGCTCTTCCACCATCAAAGAACACTCTCGAGCGGCGTTTTGCATGCGGTTTACGCGCTCGGCCTTACACTAACTTTTTTGCAGATCTTATTCTAAGCCCAATCGTCAAAGCAACAACAAAATACCTAGTAAAAGGCTACATTACAAAGAAAGTCTACGCCGTGCAGCACTTCATCACAGACCCGGCCCGACAACACTACAATTGATAAACTGAGTACCCGCCCACCCACCTGATTATTTGTTATCAAAAAGTTAGACTTATCAACCTTCTCCCTCATTGTCATAACAAATTACATTTTCAAAAAAAAAACTAATTTCTCAATTTCTCAAATTAGTAACTCTTAAGTTAGTGGTTGGGGCGTTTCAACTAAAACAGCTCGCTTACACTGCACACTGAACTGAGTATCCCATCTACCCACCTAACTGTTTTTTTATTAAAAAGTTGGATTTACCATCTCTCTAATTTAATAACAAATTACATTTGTAGAGAAAAGAAATATCCAATTTATAAATCACTAACACTTTGGTGAGTGTGTAAGGCAGTCCAATTAAAACTATTTGCTTATAATCAATTAACTGAGTGCTCCGCACACCCACCCAACTGTTTGTTATCAAAAAGTAGGACTTCAACCTCATTTCTCAATTTAATGACAAATTATATTACCAAATAAGAAAAATATTTAATTTCTGGAAAAATAACACTTGAGTAGAGCATTCAAATTAAAACTACATGCTCACAATCAATGGACTCAGTATCAAAAAGTTAGACTTATTAACCACTTCCTTTAATTTAATAAAAAATTACGTTACCAAAAAAAAAAAAATTTCTAGATCACTAACACTTAGATTAGTAGATGAGACATTCCAATTAAAGCTATTACTAGCTCACAATCAATAAACTGAGTGATCCTCCTGTTGGTTTAAAAAAAAAATGTATTTATCAATCTATTTCCCTAATTAAATTACAAAATACATTTGCAGAGAAAAGAAGTATCTAATTCCTGAATCACTAACTCTTCGGTGAGTGGGTGGGACACTCAATGTACTAAGTAACTTGGATTTATCAACCTTTTTGCTCATTTTAATAACAAATTACATTTGCAGAGAATAAAAAGTTCAATTTCTAGATCATTAACACTTGGGTTGGTGGGTAGGACACTAAAATTGTTTATCCACAATCAATAAATATATAATTTATAAATTTGAACTTTCTATTAATCGCTAAACTAAAAATACTTGTTCTTTGAATTATTAGTTTTGCCGGTGCCAAAATAAACGGATCACACTAATAATAAATATATCTAAATTCAATTAATAAATTTGTGCAAAAGCAGTGTAAAAAACTAAGCAATACTTATACTAAATGATAATTAAAAATTGTGACATTATATAATTTTTAATTATCTTCTATTAATTAGTTCTTGAATACATATGTAAACTTTTTAAAAGTAATGCGAAGCCAAAATTCTTAAAAGCAAATTAATGTATTGCACGTTAGCCTTACAAAAGTCATCCTGAAACAATAAGCATTTATCTCAATTTCTTGAAAAATATTTTACATTTACAAAATAATAATATCTAAAAAAAGTTTGTAAAATAAACATCCAATCTATTTAATTATATTTTAAGAAAATATTTTTACAAAAATCTTTAGTTTAATAAATATATTTTTATCTTTTCTATTAAGTAACTTCTCAAGATTTAAAAATTCATTAAAGTATCCTGTAAGTTAAAATCAAAATATATATTGCTAAAATCAATACCGTTATTCTCGTTAAATTTCAAACAACGTCTAATCACATAGTAGAATAACCAGAGAAAAATAAAGCGTTTGTAAATTGTAGTAGCAAACCTATTTATACAATGTTTGGAAATCAACGTCCCACATGTAAATTCAACAACTCAAAGCCTCAGTAAGAGGCAAATAAAATAAACTAAACTATTAATAAACCATAAAATTTACAATTCCATTTCATTATTTTATAATACGAATTGAATGCATAAAATTAATAAAAAATGTATTACAGTTACATCTTGAAAATCATGTCGAGGAGAAATAATTAAGAATCACAGTGCAGTAAGCGCATTTTTCCAATTTGTGCATATTTGCATATTTCACGGTAATTCTGCAGGGAATCTTATTTGTGAGATTGCTGAAATTATATTTTACCTGGTGTATGATTGCAGTGCTGAGAAATATGCTGTTGCCTTTCTACATCACAAATTACCATTCAACAACGACGACCTCTCAGATCTGCAAAGCGGAAAAGAATTATTAATTTGTATTTTATGTATATAAGAACCGCAATTATTAAAATTTTGTAACTACCTGTTGAGTTAACATGAATTAGTACAGTTTTTAGTTTCATACAACTAATTAATTATACAAAATTTGTATGTAATTAGCCAAGATAAATCAATAATAGTATTATCTTGTCCCAAGTGGTGTAACCATATGCGGTATTAATTCTAAAGCAAAGTTAATATAATAGGAAGTTTGGTTGCCATTTTATGTAGTATATTTATTAAGAAAGTAGTACGTTACATGTAGTACTTAATTAAATAAGGTTAGTTAGCTGTATTAAATTGTCTTATATTTATTATGCAAATTGAAAACGTAGCTATTATATTGTGATTACTTTGCTGACATGTTAGAGAATATTTAAAAAAAATGTAATTTAATTAATTATGGATATTACATGATAGAATATTAACCAAGATTTGGAAAATGGTTGGTAACAAATGAACCAATATGTTTTGAAAATAATGACTAATAATTTAATTATGTTAATCACTCTTTTATCGTCAAAATAATTAACATTTATGTATCTAGATTTAGATCATTTTAAACGCAGCAATTAATTAATCATTTTTGATAATATCTATATGAAAAATGATTATATTTTAAATAATATTTTTCTATTTTAGTATAAAGGATATTTCCAGCATTGATTGTGCAACCAAATATATAGAAAAATGTATTGCCATAATATTATTTTTTTATTTTATATTTTACATTTGTATTTATTTGCTGTTAGTTTGTATGTAAATTTATTTGCTTTTCCGAACTAATTATTATTTAAAACTTTAATATATATTACAAAATTATATAAAATAAATGTATACATTTGTGTGAGTATAAATAAATATAAAATTCATTATTTTAATAAAAACACACAAAAACGCCTTGATAAATAAATTACCAGCCCCAAACATTTGACGACAGACTCAACAAACTCGAAAATGAGAGTGGACAACCAAAAGTGAAGACAGAAGAAAAACTTTTGTAAAGAAAGACCTAGGAAAGAGAGTCTTACGAGGGATACTGCCAAAGTTTGCGAAAAATGTAAATCCAAACACAAATTACGTTATGTAAATCGCTTTATTGCTTCTCAAAATATTCTCCTTTAAAATCTATACACTTTTGCATCCGATAAATCCAATCTTCAAAACAGTTTTGCCAATCTGAGCAAGGTACCTCCAAAACAAGTAATTTAAATGCCTCAACGACCTCTTCAGGCGATAAAAAACGCTTGCCACGCATTTTATTTTTGATATGTTAAAATAAGAAAAAGTCAATGGGCGATAAATCAGACGAATATGGGCAATAAGTTATTAATTGGATGTTGTTACTGGTCAAAAACTCAGTTCGTCGTGTTGTACGAGCGCTTGCATTGTCATGATGAACAATGTATCGCCGGTTCATGTTGTTCCTTCTGATTTCAATGATAATTTCCGAAAAACAAATTGAAGTATACCAGTCAGCATTAACTGTCCTTTGATCCTCTAATGCAACAGTTGCAACATGACCCGTTTTTCCAAAAAAGCAAGCAATCAATCTTTTCAAAGCGCTTCGTGAACGCACCATTTTTGTAGGTTTAGGTTCATTTTGAAACACCCATACAGTCAATTGTTGTTTAGTTTTAGGTTCATATGAATATATCTAAAATTTGTCACATGTTACAATATTATATACCGAATTTGAACGACCCCCTTCAATTTTCTTTAGCATTTCCTTACACCACTTGACACGTGCCTGTTTTTGTTCTTTTTTTAAATTGTGCAGAATCCTACGACTGCAAAGCTTCCTGACATGCAAATGATTGTGCAAAATTGTATGTATTTGTTTTGCTTCAATTCTTAAACATGCCTCTATCTCACTATAGGTCACATGCCAATCTGACAAAATCATTTCACGCACAGCATCAATATTTTTTGCGACAACAGAGGTGCATGGACAATCTTCGCAAAAATGGTCATCAAACGTTGGTCTTCCACGATTGAATTCTGCAAACCATTTGTAAACCATAGTTTTGGCTGGTGCTTTAACCCCAAATAAGGAACTAAATTTTTTCACACATTGCTGCGGTGTTAAACCGTATCGAAAATCATAAAAAATTATCACTTGGAAGTCACGATTCAAAATTTCGATTTTTTACACAATTATAATTCTCGTTAAATTTTGTTGAAACGAAACCGAGCAGTTTGAAATCGAACTGTCAACTGAATTATAGGTGAAAAACGTCAAACTTTACAAATATGACAATCGCAAAATGCTGGCAATACAGTCAGTACTTGATTCCGCATACTCGTAACAGGTTCTCAGAAAAAGATGAAGATTTTGAACAAATTGATGAAGGCCTGGCTAGAATTAGTAAGAAAATTAAATGCGCTAGTAGAAGCAAATTCTAACACAAAAAGGAAAATCAAAAAAGTTAAAAATATTCTGGTAAACGTCGCCAATAGATTCAGAAAGAAGAAGAAGACTTACCTTTGTGAGGGACCTGATGGACGCCTTCAAACTACAAAAACCCTGAGATAAAAAAAACAGACAAAATCCGAGAAGGAGACGCAGACTACCAAGACTGCTTCTCAAGACTATATTGCTCTGCAGCAGAGAATTGAGCTGACAGAGATAGAAGGTTGAAAGCCAAACATACTGCGGCCATATATTACAGCCCTAAAAATTGAGCTTGTTCCAGGAAAGTATACTGGACAATAACTCAAACAACTTACTTATAATAATGACTAAAGAAGACCATCTCAGCAACCCGTCCGTGAGGAAGCCTAATGGAGCAATACTCTCAACTCGAGGAAACGCTGGAAGAGAGTAAACTTGTATCTGGATATATGCAGCATTACAAAATGCGGCTGCATGTCAAGTAAAGAAAAAAACACGCATACACGCAAAAGGTTTTGAGACTTAGCGCCCAAAAGGCTGGACCAAAAGATGAGAAACATAGGTAGCCTAGCAAAAAAGGAGGAAGGTGAAAACCATCACCCATAAACCCAAGAACAGAGTGACATACGCCAAGGTCATTAAGATCATAAAAAACTAGGTAGCCGTGGAAAAAGTTTTGGTAGACAATGTCACCAAGGCAGAAGATGGCAGCGTACGGCTAAAGGTCAAAGGCAAGAAGAGTTCAAGAAATTGTTAGGCCTAAAGCTAGGCAGCATTGCAAATGTAGAAATCAGAAAAAAGCAATTGACCATCTGTTGATAAACATTGACAAATAAAAATTGCTTATGATACACTGAACCCAGAATAAATTTTTGCCAACATAAAAAAGACCATCAAGAGGTAGAATAAGTAGGAGACAAAGAAAATAATAGATCCCCTGCGGTTTCATAAATGTAGGCAAAGTGGTCGGTCAAGTGCAAGTAAAAGAAAGGCAACAAAATCTGCCACAACTGTAAAAGGACCGGACACCTCCGGAGACAGTGTCAAATTAAAGAAGCGTGCTACCTGTGCAAACAGAAAAGACACAGAGCAAAAAGCATAAAATGCCCAAAATACAACAATATCTGCACACAGCTGAGAACAAAAAGCGTGCAGACAAACAAAAAATTAAGGTGCTTTAGAGTAATCTGGAAAAAGGCAAGGGGCTATAGACCTTTTGTCCAGAACCTCGATCGAGAAAAAATTAACTTGGCTATAATTACGAAACCAAACAAAGCTGAGGTTCAACACTCAAAGTAGATAACCAACAGAAAATCTGATGTTCCGATGCTAGTAAAAAGAAGATCTGGGTTGCAAACTAAAACCAAACCAAAAAAGGGGTTGTATGAATAAAGGTAGAAGATTACGTCATCTACGGATGCTACGTCTCACCCAACATAACGCCAAAAACTTTGACGACTTTTTGCACAGACTAGGCAATAGCATCCGTAGACATAGACGCAAGCACGTAATTGTAGCCTTAGACTCCAAGACCATGGGATGCCAACAACAATAACAGCAAGATAAAAAAACTTTAGGATTCGATGGCAAAAGCACAGTTCATATCAGAAAACGTCAGGAACAAGCCAACCTTTGTAAGGAATGAGTCAAAGTGAACCTTAATCTACACAAAAACATCCACTTCACACTCAAATCAAGAAAACAAAACCAGTAAAAAGCAGAAAATGGAGAATACCTAAGAGACAGATCCTAAAATTCAGTGAATAAAATTGTCACAATCAAGTTTAGCCGGGAAGTCGGTGTTTACTTTGGAAATGAGTGGCAGATAGAAGAAACCAACAGTTGTTCCCAAAGGAAAAAGTAACAGCACTCTTCACCTTGCAGGAACTACAAGAAGCGTCCGCAAAACTTAGAAACAAAAAAACGCCGGGACAACGCCGGGACAACACCGGATATCTTGCAAGATTGCAAAATAGGTAGTAATGTCCGCACCTAATGTCATCCTAAGGTTGATGAACCAGAAGTTTCAAAATAATAAGTTTCCCAAAGTATAATGCAGTCTCAAAAATGGTGCTGCTTAATTTACAACAAAAAAAAAACAAACAAAGCCTCAAAGTATAAGGCAATCTGCTTAATAAAGACCTTAAAAAAAATATACAAACAATTAATCGCAAATAAACTAAAAGAGGAGGTAGAAAGTCACAATCCAACAACCAGTTTAGGTTGAAAAAGCCAATAAAAACAGGAAAATGTGCATGTTCACCATGGTCCTACGGTACTGTTCCGTGGCACGGGATAGTACAAGCGCTGATCAGTATGAGAGTGAGTGAAAGACTTATCAAACTAATCCTGAACTATTTCTACAACAGAGATTTCTTGATAAAAAAAAATGCAGATCACGTGCGTCGCGCCACAAGGCTCGACCCTGGACTGTGGACTATACTACAACATCGTACTAGGAGTGGTCCTGTATTACAGCGCCGCTTCTTTTTGCTTGTAAACTTCCGTTTTTAATTTGGCTTGACTCGGTGTATCTCATTATGCTCAACTTTTTGTTTGTGATAATAAACTCAACCTATTATTAATTAATAAATACAACGTAATTTACTAATTTAAAATCTTTGTGTAGCAAAAAACTTTAAAATGTCAGTGTCTATATAACTTCTCATTACTATTGTACTGTGTTCTGCATACAGCCACCAATCAGTGTAAGTTTAACTTATGCAAATACAGCTCTAGAGAGAGCGTGACGCAGTGGTCTAGGCATCCGGCCGCTGTACCGAAGATTGTGGATTCGATTCCCATATACCGTGATATACTTTTCACTTTTTATACGCTCTCTCACTCCCCAAGCCGCTTTGCCAACGTGGTGTTTTACTGTGCTGTTAATTCATGTTTTGCTGTTGTGAATTAATTTAATTAAAAATCTGGTTTTTGTGCTAATTTTATGCAATAAATGTGTAAATTTTATGCATAATTAATATCTTTACGTAATTTATAATAAATTTTTATTTATTTTTTGTGTTAATTTTATACAATAAATGAGTTTTTTGCGCAATTTATGATGATTTTTATAAGATAAATCAGTTTTTGGTGCTGACTTCTTGCAAAAAAAATTTATTGCGCAACATAATAAATTTGATGAGATAAATTGTTCTTTTGTACTGATTTTATAAAATAAATCGATAAATGTTATGCAATAAATAGATTTCTGCGCAATATAATGTAATAAATTTTATGAAATAATTTGATCATTTGTGCCGATTTCATGAAATAAATGAAGTTTTTGCGCAGTTTATGATAAATTTTATATGTTATTTTTTTTTGTGCAAATTGTATCTAATAAATCAGTTTTTAATAAATTTTATAAGATAGATTAGATGAATAGAGTAGATGGCCAGCAAAAACTAATGCAGTTTAAGCTTTACGATTTCATTTTATAATGTTTAGAACCCCCAAATTTGCTAACGCCTTCGGCCTTTTATATGCTAAATGCACCACTGGCTGGGTCAATTTTGCTGCACCAATGTCACGCTCCAGTGTCATTAATACTTATTCAAGTTCAAGCGAAAATTTTACACAATAAATATATTTATCGATGCGAACCTCTCCACAATAGTTCTTTGATGCAGCGTAAAAATACCGACTGTGGATCAATCGCATTATGAGCTCTGTTCAAATCTGAACCAAACCAGCGTCGAGCTGCAATGGTGTGATGATATGCGTTGTATTTCAAAACAAATCACTCCGCTTTGAACGCAAGACCGAACCGTTATGCCCATCGAACTTTTATTTCAGTTTTGACTATTCATGCAATAAAAATGAATATAGAGGTCACAGTGGCAATTTATATGATGTTTACTAAACGCGTGCATAAATTAAGAGTTATTTTTGCGTGTCTTTCAGTGATTTCTAAAAAAATGCTTTGTCGATATAAAACT
Source organism: Tachinus rufipes (assembly GCA_963932245.1). Classification (NCBI taxonomy): domain Eukaryota; kingdom Metazoa; phylum Arthropoda; class Insecta; order Coleoptera; family Staphylinidae; genus Tachinus; species Tachinus rufipes. The sequence goes on from OZ010749.1 coordinate 63,890,522, forward strand.
TTAAAAAAAAATTAGTACTTTCAAGATTTTTAATTAAAAAAACTTCTAAAAGTGATTACCACTAGCATATTGCGTTTTACACCCATCAATTATTTAATTTTTCAAATCCTCTTAATTATCTTTAAATCTACTCTTTGTTTTTTTTTCTCCACAATTGTAAGTTCACTTAAATTAACGATTTGATTCGATTATATTTTAGCAACTAGGTGATTTTGTTTGTGTATATTTGAAATAAATTCGATGTTAAAATATCGTTACATCAAAACTAAAACATGGATGTAGGTCAAATATTAATGTATATCACCCATCCCTACTCGGCAAACATTCATCAGCACCAGCTAACAATTTTTTTTCCATCTTTAAATTTATTATATCAAACTTAAAAAAAAATATTGTTTCTATAACAAAGAAAATAAAGATTAAAATTTAAACGCAGTATCAGTATAAATATAAAACTTGAACAGTTATTATCATTTTTTTTACTAATTATGGTGCATCTTTAGTCAAATTGATTTGTAATAGTAATAACAAATATTTAGCCCATATTTTATTGGTTTCATATGTTAACATATTCTGCAAACCTATTAAATGTTTGTCACGTTAACGGACCACGACAACGTGATGGATAGAACATGTCATTAAAATATTACCACTCATTTAAACAAATGTATCCAGCAAGAGGAATGTTTAAATTATTTGTAAAGTATTTCGCTAAGGAACTAACACGTTTGTATCAATAAATTTTGGAGGATATTGATTGAGAGTGTATTATTAAATTCATATGATGCGTTTGATTTTAGATGAAATTGAAAAATAACAAAAACGCATTATTCAAATTTAAATTAATTTTTATTTTGCATTATCTTATGTAATAATAAAAAATATTGTTTTATTTCTTTAAAAAAAAAAATTAATTGTAAAGCAACAATAAAAATGATAAAATAAAAATCCAAAGTAGTATTATTATAACACAATCTTCAAGTGTATTTCGAATCTGTCTTGTTAAGTTGTTTTTGTATTTAATCTATGAACAATACATAATAAAACTTATATAAGTTTTTATTACGGATTATTAAGGTATGACAATTAAAAAAAAATTAATTATTATTTTAATTTATATGATCTCAAAAGTATAATCTATAATTTTAGTAAGTACTTTGTTAGATATATATTGAACACATTTGTATTTATTTATAAAAACAATTATATTTTATAACTATTTAATTAATTAATTCAGAATGTTATCAGATGTTGGTGACAACATAAAGCAATTCAACTCAATGTTTTATGTCAGTAGTTATTTTTATTTCATTGTTGTTGTTGTTTCCATGGAAGTATCTTGCAAGTGTTAACTTCTCCCATCTTAGAATAAACCAAAAATGTAGACAATTTTATTCCAATTCTTGAGTTGCTGACGTTTTGGAAGATGGTTGATGTTTTTTAAGTACCATATTTCCAGTATAGCAATAATTGCAATTACTGTGGTAATTATCAATGCGGTAGTCAAGCTCCAGTTGTTTGTAAAGTGGGCTTTGAATAATTCCTCCAATTGAGTGTCAAACTTGACTAGTCTTCCTTCGGTTTCATTCAGTTCTTCCAAAACGTAGATTTTTTAAATAGACGTTTTTTAGTACTTTTTGGCAACTATCACTTTGAACTTTGGTAGATTGATTTCTTTGAAATAAGACTCAATCAGAGTTTGTCTGATGGATTATGTCGGCATATGACTGCAAGCAGTTATTGAAGATGTCGTAATATCTGATGTGCACAAAAGATGTATTTTGTTGCGTATAAACAGATGACTGTACACAATTATTCTTGATGTTGCAACTATTTTCATGATTCTAAGATTGCAATGTACCTCATAATATTTTTTGAATGATAAGGTTGCGGAATATTTAGAACAAGATCTGTTTCTGTCGTGGATGCGGTTTTCAGATCGACCTCGTGCCAAACTGGAATAACCTAGAAATGGCCATTCCTGGCTGCCAAACAAATTTGTTCCGACATCAAATCAAGATTTTTTTAAATTATTAATAATATTAATTTATGGTGTCGGTAAATTGTTGATTCGACTAATAAATTTCTTAGTAAAAATGTTAGTACATACGTTTTGACTTTTAAAATTATCCAAAGTTTTGTTTTCAGGTGGTAAAACAATCTTTTGTTCAAAAATAGACAAACAACCAAAAGATAATTTATTCATCAATTTTTTGCAGAATAGTAATTTAGAGAAAGTTTAAGCTGTTGAAAGTAATAGTCGATGCTATAGTTGTAGTATTAGTTAACAACATGTGAACTCTCTTTAAACTTTTAGGCTTAACTTTCTTGTACCTGTTTTATTAAATGCGTGATAATTATGTAAAAATTTTGCTCTGTTTTGAATTTATCTGAAAACTGTATTCATAGCTCTTCAAAGTATTTTGGGCTAAATAAATCTATGCCTAATTGTTTTTAATAAACTTTTCTCTATTACTAGCAGAGTTTTTTTATCACTTTATCATATTTGCGGCATTTGAAATTCCATGACAAAAAAATCTAATTATGATTTTTTAATTGAGCTATTGGTTAACTTAATCCACTAAAGGTTATAGGTCGTATCGTACTACTGTATTTCAATAGCTTACTTAATTTTTTGCATCTAGAAAGACGTATCTCCAGCATTTGTTTTAATGCCATGTTTTATTCTTCTGGTGTAATATGTTTAAGTTATGTTTTGCGTCTCTATGTCTACAGATTTGTTGTTGTTAATTTTTATAACCTATCCGAGAAAAGATCATTTTATTATTTTTGATAATATTTCTATTTAAAACTCGTTCTTTACTAGCCATGTCGCTGTTTTCACTAATTTTTGTGTTCTCTTTATTAAAAATGTTTTTGTTTAAAATTGACAAGCAATTTTTATGTTTTGATATTACCTCTTGGTCAGTAATTGTGTCATAAAATAGGTCTATTAAGTTTTTGGTTTTAGTCTGACCATAGAGTGATTCAAATAGTGTCATTTGTTATATATATATATACACAAAAACGTTTTTGTAACTGTAATTTAAGTTCAAAAATTATACCTGCCGCAATATATTTTTTTAAATAAAGACCAAATTAAAAATAGATAACTAGCCGGATTTGGCTCGAGAGCCGTAGTTTTGCCAACCCCTGATGACAAATAAAGGCGTTTAATATCCAATCAGGCTTTTTGACTTTTTGGATTCCTTAATAATGGAGACCGACATTAAAAACTACAGACCTATAAACCTGCTCTTACATATGTATAAGCTTATGACAAAAATTCTAACTAACCACTTATCCAACAAGCTAGGTTTTTACCAACCACTAGTTGGGTTCTGCAAAATGTATAGCACAACAAACCACATACAAACCATAAGAATACTAATCGAAAAAATGAACAGAATACAAAAAAACCTTGACCCATTGAACTATAGACAATTACTTTAAAATAAAAACCAACTGAAAACATGCCAAAGAACAATAAAACAAGCAATACCCGGCATAAAATGTAAAATTACAGTTAAATTAGAGCTGGGTAGCGTACGTAGCCAAAGAAGATACCAAAAAATAGACAAAAAAAAATAACACAATAGAAACCAAAAACCACCTAAAGAGAAATCGACTACAAAAGAGATAGGTTGATAACATAAAAAAGATTGCAGAAGACAAATGGCATCAAATAGCAAAAACTTAATAAAAATCAATTTAAATAAAGCTTACGTCCAGCAATGGACAACTACAGGCTAAAAAAACAAGATATTGCCTGTTTTCATCCAATAAATAAATATTGTTTTATCCAATCACCATTTTCCATTCTTCTAACTGCTAGGTTTTATTTTTTATTTCTTAAGAAAGTTAATTCAATCTGCCCTAACTATACCGTTTCCTAATTTAATTACCGTCTCCATTAATTTTTCTGTCTGTTTCTAGTTAAATACTCCTTTTATAACATCTTTATAAATACCCATTAACATTCCCCCTTTTGTTTTATGTGTATTAAAAGCCGGTTGAAAAACCGACCGGTGCTGCTTAGATATAAATACCTGTAACTCATTCCATATATCCTACTTAACTCAAGTTTAAGATAATATTTGCTAACCCCAAGAACCTAACCTAAATGTTTTTTTTCTGAAATAAGTTTCTATTGAGAACTATCACATTCCAGAAATAAATCAATAAACTATTACTTATATCTCTAATTTGCTCTTTTCTAACTTTGATTTATGTATTCTATATAGTTTTTTGTTCTATTTTTTTTTTTCATATTTTCTAAACACCCTTTTTGTTTTTTCCAGATTCGTTATTCCTCTCTAATTTTTAATTTCTGGTAAGCTATCTTAATCTTTATTCTTATCTACTAATGTTTTTCTCTTATTTTCAGTTTTATATCTTTTATTTTTATCTTAATATCTTTTATTTTCCTCTTAATATTTCTTTTTCTCTTTGTGAGATCGTCATCAATTGCACGTCGTGTCTCACTTTTCTTTTTCATTAAATGTTTTTATCATCCTACGTTTCACTCATTCTACCAAAGACATCAACCAACATACAACTTAACATACGGCAGTTTATAAAATCGCCGTATTCCCGACAAGATGTAGTAGTTGTATACAATCTTATTTCATGATGTGTATCATTGTTATAGTTCTGCTCGTAGTTGTATAATAAAATTTAAAATTTAAAATTCTTACGTGTATTGATTTTAATTAATGTAGCAGCAGTTCCAAACTGTTAAAACACGTGGAAATTTCAAATTTTACATTTTATCATACATTCACAACTACAAGCAGAACTAGAACAAATGTTATTTTAGAAAAAGAACTTAGAACACAATAAAAAGTCTACTAAATTTGAAGATCAATGAAGTATGATTTTTAAAATTTAAGCAAATATTTTGACAAAAAAAAAAATAATTTCAAAACTTAATTGACCATTGAAGGTTTTAAACATTCTAACATTTTATTATGCTAGACATTTTATTCTCTACACGAAGCAAAAAAACAATTAGTTAATTTGCGTGAGATCTGCTTGTAGTTTTATGACACTGAAATAATAAAACAATTTACTACGTTTTTTATCACAAATTTATTCTTACGAATACATTAATAATAAGTATAAGTTATGACTTATTTCATCTGTAGAAAGCTTTAGTAAATCCGAAACTAGTAATGTTTTTGTAAGAATAAATTTGTGATAAAAAATGTAGTAAATTGTTTTATTATTTCATTAACAAAAATTATTACGTAGTAGAGGTCACAACCATTAATTATATTTTATAACACTCCCTAAACCGCGCCCTTAACAAAGTTAAAGAAATGAATATCCAAATGGTTTTGTACAGGTGTAACAAACCCGCGTTTAAAACCCCGCTGCTCTATGTGATTGTGTACATATGCAAATATCTGGGCTTCGCAAATTAATGTATTTTTGTTATTTAACGTAACCCTATACACACCACAATATGTTTGTATTTATGTTTATACTTTATATATACATAGGCCACCTTACCTACCAATCGGTACAACCAGAGTTGCATACCGTCCTTGTAATTAAATTAATGTCCGGCGGTTCTAATTGTTTATGGTTATGCCGGTGCCCAATTTTTCTGCGACTGTGGTAACAAATATAACCTACATGACCAAGTGTTTTTACGCTTCACGTAAAATACATTATATTTTGTGTATTATGGTTTGGGGTCCAACCGGTGGGTGACTTATGTTATATTTTGCGTGGATGTGCCTTTTATGTTATTTTGGTATGTATTTTTGTATATTATAATTTAATGGTAATTTTATGCAACTGGTGGTACATGTGTATTTGTGCTTAGTTTTATCCCCTCTTTTTCTGTCTCCTATAAAACCAACCGCTTTAGTTTTAACAGTTCAGTGAGAATCCAAGAGCTAAAGCAGTAAACCGAACCGACACTCGACCACAATAAATCCAAATTATTCGAAGCTTGTTCCTAAAATAACAATCCTTTCCTAGTGAATAAGGGCGTCGGACGTACGACCGTACTATATCCACCATTCCCAATCCTCACTTGGGCGACGGACTTAGACCGTAATTGTTTATTTTAGTTTTCTGGTTAAATAAACACATTTTTCTTTTGCTACTTTGTAAAACTCCTTTTTTTATTTCCACACCTCGAGTGTTGTGGCGCCCGAGACTAAAACCTCCTCCGGAATCCTGTGTCACGACTGTGACTACCCCATCGCTTCCGAACAAATTAAAAATCGTTACACAAGAGCATCTAAATGAGAGTAAACTTTTGAAGAAGATGTTTTTATCTGATCATTCACAAAAACGTCCATATGTTGAAGAAATTGATACAAAATTAAATGAAAACAATTATTGAAATAGAATTGTTTTTTTTTTTTAATTCATTCTTATATTGTGATTTCCATTTAAATATTAAAAATAAGACTACTTACTCGGCTTTTTCTTACCACTCTAAAAGCGTCTCCAATTTCAACAACCGTTCTAAGCTTATTATTTAAAAGGACTGTAACAAGCTGTTTCGCGTTTTCTTTTTAAGATAGACCATTAACAATTATATTGTATTTTCTCTTTTCATTCTCTCTGCTTAATTCCAACTCTTCAATCCAAAAAAATACTCTCCTAGTGATGACACTTTGAGTCAAGATATTTCACTAAATGATAAGTAAAAGTGATAGTGACATCCAAAATTTGTCTAGTAACTTCAAAAAATTTCTTAAGTACGCAAAATATCTTGATAGTGTGTATATGTTCTCTTGTTGTTGCCAAGTTTGTTCTAAATCAAAACGTCTCTGTTGTGCATATGATTACAATGACGTAGATTAAAATTTGCACAAAAATTTCTTTTTGTAAGCCGTTTAGGGAGCCGAGCGTAGCGCAGTAGTTAGTTAGTTAATTCATTTATTCAACGTCGGTTTATTTATGCCAGGTGTAATCACCGACGCCAGAGGTTGAGACTACTACATTTAAAAATTTTGACGCAAATTTAAAAACTCTAATCTAAATTATTAAATTTTTTTACGTGCACTCAACATTGAAACTATTTTAAACGTTTACACACTTTCCAACTCTTTAGCTTGCTTTATAACCGTGGAGTGTAAACCATAATTTTTTCAGCGGTATGGAATCCACTCAAAATTGTGAACAGCTGCAGTCAACTTAGCTAAAAATGAAATATCGCCGTAACAAGTTTATACAATCTTTATCAATTTGTGACAGCTTGTTTGCCAGCTATGGCCAAAAATTTCTCTTTCTGTTGACAAATACATTAATTTCTTTTAACGTTTTTGCCATACCATAATGTTGCGCCGCGGTTTTTTTGACTTATATGTCAATATTCTTCAAAAATTTTGCAGATAAGATGCAATAACTTTTATAAAACCGTTTTTTGCCAAAGTAGCCGTGCAACTTTGGCGTCCAGTTAGAAAATCTTCATTTTAATTTTTTAATTATTTTACCTAAGATTAAGGCATCGCTCATATGATACCAGGTCAATATTTTCTTGCTAACAAATGTGCCAGTAACACTCAACCGACTGCAAATATACACCACCTGAGGTGGCGGCTTTGGCTAACTCTCGGTGGTGGGTTTATTCTTATCCGTGTCGGCATAAATACATGCATGTAATCTATACTGTTAAAAGTTTTTTTCACTTGCAACAAAGACCGGCATGTCAAACTATAAAACCCCTTTCTGCAAAAATGACCAGATTTATACTAAATAGTGACTGCATCAGATTGTTCCTTCTATATTTATTATAAAAACAATAACGTTTTTAGTGGCCTATTCGCCATTTCTACATGGTATACGTAATAAATGTTTTTACGTTAGATACTCAATTTAGTTTTGATCTTGTTGTAGTTTCCGCTAAATAGTAAAGTTTTCCAAAAACAATTCCTATTACCAGTTCACAATATTTTGCTTTCACTGTAGTCTAGCTTAACGTCTGCATGCATTATAATTAACTCTTTACAGACTTTTTTTTATCCATTCACATTTTGTCTATCTCCAAAAATAAATTTTCTGGAAGTACCAGGCAGTTGCTAATATTTGATGTTTTCTTAGATAACGCTATGTTGTCCTTCTGTTATTACAGTGTATATAAAAAATACTCCAAAAACAAATTCCAAAACTCATTTGACTTTAATTCTAGTACCGAGAGTGATACACAAAAATTGATTTCAAGAGCAAATGAAATTTTTGTCGTTTTCTGCCGTTTTAAAGAAATCTATAAATGATTGTTTCTTTTGTCTCCTTTGACTTTGCGGAAAAATTCTATGAAATATTTTGCTCGTCTAGACAAAACAACTTAATGCAATGCTGCGCTTGAATTAGCAGGTCATTTTGTAAGCTTTTTGCTGGTTATAAAAATTTGTAATAAATCGGTCTTAAAGCTAGTGTAAAACATAGTTATATAAATTTATTTTTATATAACTGATGCGACGCACGCTAATCCTCCCAACCACCACTCCGTGCTTAAACGACGTATAGTAATTAACTGAACACTACTTAGTAATAATAATGAAAAAGCAGCCTTTGTTGTCAAAGCATTTGACCGCATCGCTTCACAGCGCAAACTCCGACTTCTATGTACGTCCCGCGTCCAACCCTACGCCCCACTTAACTTCATTCGTGCCGGCTCGGTCTATTTCATCCTCAGCGCGTTATTGTAACTACCCACAATTGTTCCCGCGCTGATTTTCTATAAATTAAACCTACAATTATATCAATTACCTAATTAACACATCCCCAAGGTATACCAGTGTGTTTAAAACTGCTCCTTACTAATGTTATGAGCCCTGTATACAACATCATGACCCAACTGGCCTGTGTAAGCTTAACAATCTTTTGCAGTTATTGTGCAACCCCACGGCCTCAACTGCTTGTGCACAAACATACCCCCAAGAACTGTTACGTATAACACCTCAATGCCAAATTCGGTGTTAACATACAACCCCATGGCAAAAACTACCTCTAACACTAGTGACAAGCATATTTGTGCAGATAGTAATGATAGTTAACTTTCTTAGATTCATGGTGAGTAGGTGTCACAGATATTTATTCTTTTGTTTGGCAAATACTATCATCTATGCACTTTACAGACTAGTTTAAATATTTTCAATATTATATCATTATCACATTGTTGCAGTTTAAACCCATTTCGTAGCGTTTGCAATATACATAAACTTTTATCTGAAACATTTTTATATCAGCATTTTACTAACCTTTCATAAAAACAAAACGGAAGTTTTCATCAAAAATCAAGATCTGAAAAATATAAAATAAGATCATTAAAAATTTAATGTCGCAAGTTGTGCAATTGATTAGACAATCTAATCGAAATTGTTATACAAATTTGTCAACTAAAACTGTAAGATCCGTGTGTTTCGGAATGAACATATAAAATTTTCCCCAGGTGTATAAGCATATAATCTTTTAAAATTCAATACCGTAGGTAATTTGTTGGTAGAATATTAAATGTAAAATTTTCAAACTAAGTTTTATGCCAGTCTTAGAGCCGTCTTACACGAGACTGATTTTAATACAAGAGTCAGTACAATAATTTTGCGCGCCAATTTTTCAAATATTTAGCAAGCTTTTAAGCAAGAATTTAGAACAGGTTCTAATTTCTTGGATGAAATCTTACTAAATAATTGACACATACATCCGTTAATGTATAGATATGTCGCCAAAAACACTGGATTATAAAATTAAATTTTTAAATAATTGGCGGGTAAAATTATTGTACTGACACTTGTATTAAAATCAGTCTCGTGTAAGACGGCTCTTAAACAGAAAAAAAATTATATGCGAAAAATAATGTAACATGATAATTATACTTATCAAAGCTACATAAAAAAATGTCATTAAAAAATATTTTGTAACATAGAACTTCTTCCAAGAAAAAAGTTATTAGGTTTTAATTGAGTGTCCTCAGTTACAAGGTGGCACATATTAAAAAGTTTTCTCATTAAGTCCAAGAAGATGTTAAAAATATTTAAAAAAGGAAGCATCACTTCGATATCTTATCAAATGTTCCTTTGTGGTTTTAATTCGAGGAAATGCATTTTATAAAAGCTCATAAAACTTTAATAGTGTTAGCTTTTATTGCTTCATTTAAATTCCTGATATAACATATAAATTTCCACATAAATCATACTTATATTTACTACAAAATATGATGCAATAAAAAAAAACTAATTAGAATTTCTAAAAGCATTTGTTATATATCTTTCCAATGTTTTTTTTTTGAAAAATAACAAGAAAATTGCTGTCCAAGTATATGAGACAGTTTCTCTTCCTGTATCACATCACCACAAACATAGTTTATTTGATGCATTTCAAACTCGACATTTCATTGCAGCGTTCTGACATAATAAAGCGCAGGTTTTGCTGCTACTAGCTGGCGTTAAGCCAGTGTCAGTTTGATATAGGAAATGAACCGATTCAAATATTTGTTTCCATTTTATGCAGCTTGCATATACAATACGTGCGTCGTATACCGAAAACACAAAAGTAATATCAAGTTGAATATAATTAATAATTTTTATATGAAAGGCGACGTATTGTGGCCATTACATTATCGACAGAAATATATTTTTGTCTCGCATACATTTTAGCTTGAAATATTTTTTATACTGGTTACGATTTATCATACATGCACCACTATCAATATGCAGAGAGTTATAAAAATAAATGGTGTATGCTCTACATACTAAAATTGCCGATACCAAAACTCTAAATAAAAATAAATCATAAACTCCCACACTTAAACGTGCTCCAAAGCAATATCTTCAGCTCATCTCTTTTTTATTAACAAAATAAACATTTCTCATAGATAAATTTCTATTCTAATTTGCAATGAAACCTTTATAAGTTATTTCACTTTCAACTTGTATCATACCCTTTAGATTTTACCTTGGAAAGCAATAAAACTTGATGTAGTTCACTTCACTGATTTCATGTAATTCCAAACAAATGTCGATTAGTTTGAATTGTAAAGCGTCTGTTGTGCCTATTCAAACCCCCTTGATTGTTATTGTTAGGCAAAGTTTGAATGTTTGATATTACTTACGTGGAATATAAAGATATATAATTAGGACGATAGCTTGAGTTTTAATTTAAGTTCTGACTGTGTTGAGTGCTGTGTGGTCAAGTTATGATTATCTACAACTTTTGTATACAAAGCACACAGGTCCGTAACCAGACAAATTGTAATAAAAGATTGGATGCATAAAAATAATAAATTTACAAACTTTTCAAAAGTATAGTTTTCTGATGTCTCTTTTTAAAATGAGTATCAATAATTGCTTAATAACATAACCTAACCTTAACGTTTTAAACCCAACTAAACTCCTATGTTAAATAATTAAATACCATGGTATTTGTCAGAAAAATATCTAAATCATACAAGACTTTTACTTTATGCTTAGAGGATATAATTAGTGAAATACAAACCGGTAAGTATCAAAAAAAGGAAACTAAAGCCTACTCAATAACATATATTACTACGTCAAAACACCATAAAAATGCACAACAACAATATAAGAAAAGAATGGAAATTCAATACCAAATTTATGCTTCCATTTAATGAACAATTTATTAAAAAAATGCAGTAATGGCAACAAAAAACTTCAAAACTTTAAAGCAACCAATAAAAAAAAAACATAAACACAAATTTAAATACAAAAAAATCCAAGCCAAACAATGGTATATACTAGTTAGTGTGCAAAAAATGAAAGAACCAAAAAAAAATTCAACTAAACTAGGTGAGCCTCAATCAATGCAAACAACAAACACAACCACCAGGTTATAAAATTGTAAACAAAAAATTAAACATTGTACAACAAACAACAAAAAGCAAATGAAGATAGCACAAGAACTATTCCCCATACACCAAACTAACAGAGAAAAAACATAAAGGAAATTACAATAGATCCCTTCACTATAGAGGAGCAAAAAACAACAAGATTAGTTCTGATAAATAAAACCCCAAAAACAAAGACAAAACAAAGGTTATTATCTATTAAATTCTATGGGCAAACTCTATAAACAACTAATAGCTGAGAAACTCAAAAACAAAATGAAGAAACTTTTTAGCAACCAATATGGGTCTATGAAGAAAAGATCAACTATAGATGCCATGAAAAAGGTTAAAAAATCAAAAACTTTTGCAATACAAAACAAAAGATACTATATACTAACAACAATCGTTATTAAAAACGCCTTGGCAAAAACTTCTAAAAATGCTTAAAAAAAGCAAGAATACATATGAGAAAAATGCTAACTAAAACAGGAAGTTTTTGATGTAGCTAGTTAGCATTTTTGCAGGAAAAAACGGAAAAAATATGCCAACCTGTGTCGTACCACTACAATGCGTGCTTGGCTCATTACTGTAGATCCTATATTATAATGACATCTTAGAAGATAAACTAACAACAGAAACTAAGATAATCTGCTTTGCTGCTTATAGACCAAAAAGAAAGAGAACTGATCGACCATAAAATACTAAGTTAGACTTAAGTTAATAAAGCCTTATACCTAATCCAAACTATCTCAAATTTTTTTAACAAATTATTTGATGTATTCAAAATTACAATGTGCAAGTTTAGTATTTGTCTTAAAATTAGTCTATTTAGACAAATGTATGACTGAGATTAATCAACAAACAATATTTATAAAATTTTGGACAAAAACATACAAAATAGTAATTTATAACTTGAGGTTTATCTCCACAATTTCACAAATAATCTGATAAATTGCAATAAATAGCTCATAATTTGTTTATGTTTCAAAGATTAGTTTTGCATATGTAAATCAGTAAGAAAATTTTGATACAATATAAAATCAGTCAAAAACGCTTTTTTATTGAAGAAGAACCAAAGTCACTCCAAAGAAAAGTTTTGATAAAAAACATGTAAACCCCCATTCAAAACCAAAAGTTGCACTAATGACTCAGCCTCGATTAAAATCAGCCAGAAAAAAAACGCTCTTCAATTCTCTTAAGCATCAGCTCTGCACAAAACCACCGTAATACTAAACGATCAAACTAAAACAGCTCGACAAAAAATCTAAGTGCAAATTTACTAGAACCTTCTGTCTCTACCCTTTTGTTTGCTTGTATAACTCCCTTACAGCTGTCTGGTTCTACAATTTTAAATAGATTCCAAACCATAAATTTTGTTTAAATTTAAAAATAGATCTTAGCTATTAAAACACTAGCAAAGCAATTTAGAGTATCAAGGAAAGCTCTATAACTTTTGTTCAGACTTGATCATAATAGTTCAAGCAAACAAAACTAACCTTCAAACCACGCAGCCACTAGAGCCACCAATGCCACAATCAAAATAAATGACGTAAAACACACCACTGATGTCCTTATCGCACCATATATCAATGATGAGATCATTCACAGCTTATCAATATAAATGTTACTATAAAATTTGATTAAGACTTACTACACATGTACCCAGCGCCGTCGCAAGAAGCACGGCTGCCTATGTGCAAAACATAGCATATAAAGTAAAGGGTGTTGCTAAGATGATTCAAAATTATTTTGGAACTTTTGAGACTTACCGCAAAGTATTCAATGCGTACAATTCCATCAGTACTTTATCTTACAATTGAATATACTATCTAACTAGCCCCCCCCCCCCTACATGATAAACCTAAAAAATATATATACAAACATATATGTTTAAAGATGTAATCACCAGCATATATACAACGTTTTAGTTATGTTGGCAAATATGTGTTACGGTAACAAATCAAGACACTTGGTGCCCAGTCCACACTTAATGGGAAAATGTGTAGGATCTATATTGATAACAAGAGAACCTGTTTCTAAAAACAGCTAAAACTTTTTTTGCACAAAATCACATTTTTATTACTTTTTGGTCTAAAGAACTGCTTTTTTTTTAACTTGAATCCAAAATTGAATTTTTTGTTTAAATGTTAGTCTAAACCAGTATTTTTTAGTGTATTTTTTTTACTTTTTTTGCATTTTTTTTATAATACTTTTTGGTTTAAAAAGCATTTTCTATTTAGTATTTTGTCAGAAACAGCATTTTTTAACAGTTTTTAGTCAAAAATTGTTTTTTGTTTAGTTTTTAAGATAAAACAGAATTTTTATGACTTTTCTGTAAATTTTTGGAACAAAATCACATTTTTATTACTTTTTGTTTTAAAATGCAGTTTTTATTAATTTTTTAACCAAAAACATCATTTTTTTGTTTAAGTTTTTTGTAACATTTTTGCACAAAATTCAATTTTTTAATTACTTTTTGTTCAAATTGCAGTTTTTATCAAGTTTTTATTTAGAAACAGCATTTTTTAACACGTTTTAGTAAAAAATTGCTTTTTTAATTTAATTTTTAGTGCATAAGCAGTTTTCTTTATAAGTTTTGTGTAACTGTTTTTGCACAAAATCACAATTATTACCACTGTCTAGTCTAAAAAGTTAACATTTTTCAGTCTAAAAAGAAAGTTTTACTCAAAAACCGCATTTTCTGAAAACATTTTAGTCCAAAATTGCTTGTTTTAATTCATTTTTAGTTGAAAACTGTATTTTTATAAGTTTTCTATAACTTGTTTGCACAAAATCACATTTTTTATTACTTGTTGGTCCAAAAAGCATTTGTTTTTAAGTTTTTAGTCAGAAACAGCATGTTTTGAACACTTTAATTTAAATTTTTTTTTTTTGTTTAATTTATAGTTCAAAACAGTATTTTTATTGAGTTTTCTTATACAAAATCACATTTTTAATTATTTTTTGGTCTAGAATGCATTTTCTATTAAGTTTTTAGTCAAAAACAACGCTTTCTACACACTTTAGTCCAAAATTGTTTCTTTTGTTTAATTTTGAGTTTAAAGCAGTATTTTTGAATAAATATTTTGTGCCTTTCTTGTATAAAATCACATTTTTTAATTACTTTTTAGACTAGAAAGCATTTTTTATTGAATTTGTAGTCAAAAACAACGTTTTCTAAAAAAATAATTCAAAATTCTTTTGTTCAACTTTTATATCAAACCACAATTTTTTTTAACTTTCTTGTACAAAATCACAGTATTTCATTAATTTTTGGTCTAAAAAGCGTGTTCTATAACGTTTTTAGTCAAAATTGTAATTTTATAAAAATTCCTTAAAATTGTTTTTTTTTTTAAGTGGTACGTCTAACGTCCCTGCACTGCAATCCCTGACGTCCAGCTCTCCATCCATCTTTTAAGTAGTCTGCCTAGACGTTTTCTACTTTGGGATCTTTGGTTTTGACCTCATTTGGCAATTTTGTTGTACTTCATTCTATCCACATGATCCTCTATTGCCATCTTTGTGATCTTGCTATTTAGTTCTTCTTTGGTAGCGCTGCTTCTGATTTTATCACATAGTTTACTGCTTTTATAGTTCTAAGACTTTTTATTTCTGTGCTTTTTAGTAGTCTTTAATTTTAAATGTTTATGCATTGGTTTTAGCGGCGTATGTTAATATTGGCCGCACACACGTTTTATAGATTAAAATTTTGCCCTGTTATCTTTTATATATTTATCTTTTGGAATACAGATTACCAAATGTGCTCCTAATTTTTGACTACAAAACATTATACAAAAAACTAACAAAGTCTAACCATCATTGAGCCAGAGAGCTATCTACGAGAAAACAAGTCTAAAATAGCAGAAATAATATTTTGATATGTTGCGGCGGCTCTGCATGTACCTAACTTTTACGACACACGCACATAAACAACAAAGTGAAGTTTTAATTTCGTGTAGTATCTTTTAAGCAACCACATATAAAACTAATGTAAAATTAAAAAGACCCATTGCTACTATAACCTAAAACAATAGAAAAAAACTTTAATGAATTACTGTTGCCTAAAATGTTACAAGCAAAAATTAGTTTGCACTATAAGTTTTAAAAAGAAATATACACACCTTAGCGTCCAAAAATTGACTGTCAGTAGTTAATCTTTAAAGGATATCTAGTTCTTACATATAACTCCGCGCGTCACACCTTGGACAACTGTAATAATCTACAGACCAAACTATGTTTCTTTTTCTTCTAGTTCCCATTTTGCTACAAGTGTGACGCCGTATATTTGTGATGTGCAATACTAGTTCCACACAAACCACAATTTTACGTAAAATTCAAACTACAATACCAAAGAAGTTTACTAGGCAGATACTTTGCTGTTTTACCATTGCCTTGGAAATGCAGCATCAAAATATATAAATTCTGCAGTTTAGATATTGCCGCTGCTTAGAATTAAACCCAAGCTACCTGCTCAACATTTTGCACTAGATCATTGCGCTACGGTCACCAACACCAATTTAAAGTGAAAGCTATTATGCTGTTTCAAACAATACCCAAGAGATATCAGGAAATCTCTCATTGCATTTAGTTTACCGTGCGTAACAAGGCAACTGTTATTTCCTCCATTCTCGTAACAAAAAATATGGAAACAGAAAAACAAACAAAAACAAACACAAGAGACTCTTTGCAAAACCGTAAATTATTCATCATCTTTAAAGCTTTTTAGAGCAGCTTAATGCAAACAAATAAAAACAAGTAAACCAATTTTATTAAAAACAAAACATAAACCGGTGGCACAAACAAAGGTGACTACAGAGATGCAATAGCAACACTTAACAACATCTACAAAAAACTGCTGTTGGTACATCGCAAAAGCAAATGCTGCAGCCTAACTCTGCGGTGAACGCCTAGATGGTGGCGTTCGTGATACTGGGGTCAATAAATCGCCCCAAAAAATGTATTTTGTTGGTTGTTTTAGGGGGCTCTAATAATTCATCCAGTGTTAAGATAATATCCAATTTGTTCGGTTGCTGTTGCCTCTCGGATGGCTCTGAGAAGTCTGCTGGAGAGCTTTAGATTCAAGCACTTAAAACACAAAACATGTCTACAAAAAATCGCAGAGAAAACCAACAAAGAAGAACAAAAATAAAAATCTTCAAAAAAACCTTTAAAAACACACTTAAAAATATTGCATTAGCAATAATCTTAAAGAGATATGCGGATTTCTTCCTCAATTTAAAAAAAGCAAAAACCAACAAAATCCCACATTTTTTTTAAGATTGATAAATTCAAAACAAGACAAGCATCTGCTCGTTTTAAAAAATGCACTAATCAAGAAGGATTCTTGAAAATCACATGCAAAAAAAATTGCCTTTTATTACATAGGTCAAAAAAAAAAAAACGTTAAGAAGAAAAAACTTTAGGATAGACCCTAAAAAAATTGCTAATTTATTCTTGTGAGAAGATAGCAGACAAATAAGTTAACGGTGCAAAACAACGTCTGCACTGGCATGTTGTCAATTCTAAAACGGAATCTAAAGAAACCCATCATATCTTACTTATGGAATAGAGTTCTTAGAAAAATGTATCTAAAGACACCTGGGTTTTTCAACAATAATTCTCCAGGCTATATTTTTCCCCCAAAAAAGCAATAAATGAAAAAAAGCAAGTCCCGTTAAGAAAGCTATGGATGCAAATTTATTGCCGGTCGCCAAGTAACTCAATGTAGGGCAGCATATGCGGCACTTAATACAAATATTGTCAAACATGACATTGATATCGCCTTGTCTAGAAACTTTGGATACAAAAAGAAAAGATTAGAAAAACTATGAAAAAATAATTCTTGGATCAGAAAACTTTCTACGACTAGTAGAGGTATCCACCAAAATGCGGAGCTAACGCTAATCCTTAGGTGCAATGCAAACGGCCACTACATATCTTAAGAGAACTAAGACATAAACATAAGAAGTATAAAACTCAAATTTATAATACAACTTAACTTTAACTCAATAAACAAAGGTAACATACCCACATTTTAAAATAAGTTGTTGCATATCAAAATTATTGACTTTATACCACATAAAAAAAATGCAGTCCAAATGTTCTAATGTGGCAAATGCTAGAACTGCTTTCTTGTGTAGAAATCTTATAAAAGAAATCTGAACATATCAACCTGAAGATTTTCATGATAGCAAAAAGCAAACTGATGAAAAGTTTTTATGTTCTAAAACAAGCTTCCAAAATTCAAATTTCTTTTCTTTTGTTAACACATGCATTTTTTATAATAAAAACAAAAGCATTGCTCTTTTTATCGATGATGAACTTATAGTTGGTAAAAGTGAGATAGAAATTATTCTGGATGAAATTAATGGTAACTTTAAAATTATCTTCAAAAAAAATTAATTTATCTTGAAATCCAGGTACATCAACAAAATAAGTTTTAATTTCAATAGCTACTACTCTACATCTAATTTCTATTGAGAAAGAATTAGTGTCCAACAAAAAAATCCTTTTAAACAATAAGCCGTTAGATAAATGTATTCCTTATCGTAAAACAATTGGTAGTTTACTGTGTCTAGCAACAGTTTTTCGTCCAGACATGAGTTTCGCAGTAAACTATTTCAGCCGCTTATGCAGTAAACCAATAAAAAATCATTCAACAATTATTAAACAAGTTTTTTGCTATTTGAATGGATCAACAAAATTTGGAATATTCTTTATTGGAGATGATCAATTTTATATCTACATACCGACTAAGACTATAGAAAAGACAAACAATCAGAACATTTGAGGTAAACTCATTATCTGGTATAGTCAGAAGCAACGGTTGGTAGCTATTTCATTAGCTAAAGCATGAGTATCAAGCCGCAGTATCTTCAATTGATGACATCAGTTAATTAGGCGTTGATACCCTAGTTGTCAAAGAACCAACTTTGTATGTAGACAACCAATCTGCAATAGCAAAACCACCAAAAAAAACATATTAAAATGTTAAAGAAGTTCATTCAAGAGCACATTGGTAGTACCGTCAACCTAAATCATGTAAAAGTTAAAACCAATTAGTTATTATTTTAACAAACTTTAAGTCAATAAGTTTTTGTAGAGAACAAGAAAAAATATTTAGGAAGAAATGTTAAGATATATTATGTTTTGCGGTTAGAATATTTTGTTTGTGTTTACAAATTGCGTGCAAATTATCAACAAGAGTCAATAAATATTTACTATTGGAAGATGTGCCCAACCAGTTGTATTAATTCCAAGTTTCACAAAAAGAATCATTTATCTATCAACATTTTTGAACAAACAAATAATTTTATTATAAGGATTTTAATTTCCCATTGATTAATCCCTGTTCTGGTTAATTTAGTTTCGTATAGCTCGTTTCGTCTTCTTCAACTTGCAATGCAGTCACATGCATCACCTACATGCGGCTGATTTATAGCTTTCATTTAATTACTTTTAGTCTGAAATTTAAAATCAATAGTAGTTTAAAACATAATAATAGGAAAATTTAAAAAAATAATATTGTTGACAAATCTAAATGTATTATTTAAATTAAATACATTAATTCAATTGTTATAATTTTTGATTTTATAATAGTTATTTTAATATTTTGTAGCTTGCGGCTATGTTATCTCAAACTAAGAATAATATATTTCTAGACATTCTGGTTCCTCTGTTAAATTCCTGTTTTCTCATTGAATATTTAAACCCGCATAGTGAGATCGCTACGCCATTTCTTCGTTCCGTTTCTATCTTATCTGGTAGATCTGAGGGTTTACCTATTTCACCACTCCGCTTTACTAATGACATTGCTCACAAAACACGAATCAAAACTAAAGATTTAAACCAATTTTTCTTAACTCTAATCTGGAAAACCAACACACACGCAATGCACACTGAATGAGATTTCCAAGTAAGTATTATGGAAATTAAAATTACATGGTTTTTAACAATCAATCATTTATTAATTACATTTGAAAAGTAACACGTTATTATTTATACTAATTTATAAATCAGATTAAACAATGTTTATCTTATACTCTATAATCTGATATTTTCACAAAGCTTTCACTCGATTTGAATGTATGAAGTTTGTTTAACATCATTAAAAGTTTCGGATCCTCTTAAAAAAGTTTATAATAGTTAACATAAAACTAATTTATTGGAAATAAAGAAAACATTTTTAAATATTTTTGTCTAATATAAAGTTGTGTAGTCTAAAAGACGCCAACGTCTCATTATTTAGCAAAATATATTCTCTCCTCGTTTATTTTTTCAATAGATATTGAACCACTTTACTTTATTCGTTGGGTGACTGATTTGTATATTTTTTTCTGCCAAGATATGTGGGTGTTTGCCTTCAGAATATTGATCATAAACGTATCTGATTTATGTTCAACTTGTTAATTATGATGCTCATTGTTACTCATAAAGCAGCAATTAGTAGTGTTGAGAACGACTAACATCTCTACCTATTGTGGTCAGTCAGATGAATTGTAACTTACATCTATATAATGGAAATTGGTAAAATATTACAATTGCATATTGCATTGCAATATTAATGGAATTGCTTATCTGAATAATTAATGACTATTAGAAAATAAACATTAATAATGATTATTATTCTACAGTACTTATTAACTTCATTGATTTCAAGCAATGACAGCATTTCTACTTCAAAGCGAAAAGACAGGTGACGCAGATGGAATACCTCGCGGAATGTCTGTATCATCTCCTTTTCTCTTGTGACATAAAATATTCAAAATATGTAAATCTTTTATACAACAACAACAACGTTGTATACATTATTAAATTTGTTTACCTTTTAAATAATTTGTCGACACGATAACGGAACGTTATATTTCCCCCTTTTGGTATAAATATGTTTGTCATTTACACACATTATAATGATTTGAATTTCAAAAATATGTCTGATCAATACTAGCATAATTCAGGTTTATTTAAACACAAAACATAATTTTACATGGCAGCCTTTCATTCAGCCGTAGAAGAAAAGTGTAAAGAACATTTGTTTAAAATATTTCAATGCATTTCAATACTAATTAAAATTTTAAACTTAAAAATAAGTTTTTTAAAAAATTGTAAAACTTTAAAATTGTCTCTATCAACCAGTTTCTTAAATTTGAAAACACAATTTTAACATTTGCAAATATGTTATAGTCCTATTGACCCCACCTACTTGCCAACAACCAATAAATATTTGTGGGCTACGTAACTATATTTCTATCTCATCAAGTACGTCCAGTAGGCAACAAGCAAAGAAGTATATAAATTAACTCCGGATATAATGCTGTCGCGAAATCAATTTTCTTAATTAACAGCCAAGTTACAGCCCCTATAGGGAGGCCTTCACCATTCAAGGCCCCAATGCACTGTTACCGGCGAAGTTTCACCGTCCTAATTTTACGTACGTATTATTTCCCATCTTGTATTGTCACATATTCTGTATTATTGTATTTTCATTTATTTGTTTGTTCATTTTGTTTTGTCATTTGTTTGCTCATATTGTTTTGTCATTTATTTTGATTCATATTGTATTGTTTTGTTTTCATATTGTATCTTGTTCATTTATTATTCATCGTCAATTCTTATTTCATATTGCCATTCACCATTGTATCTTATATTGTTTTCTATCTGTCTCACTGTCTCACTTTTACTATACGTTGTTTTGTATGTAAATATTTGTGTATTCTATAAACATTATGCATACCTGAGTAGATACTTATTAACGGTGATCTTTGTGCGTCTATTTTATTTTTGTGTTGTGACTGTGCATCGCCTTTCCTTCCCCTCGAAGAGTCACCGCGTGACAGCACACCGTTTTGTGTGCCGTCCGAGCATTCGGATCAAAGCTTAGCAATTCAAAAAAAACAGTAACCAGTCCAAAAGCAAAATTTAAACCAAAACTTGCTGCACATAGGGTTGAGCCTGGCGTCAAGTAAGTAGCCGCCAACCAGCTTATATAAACTGCAGCAGCCACCAAGACGTCTAGAGCCAAAAAAAAAAGCTAAGTTTGCTCATGCTCAATAGCACACCAAAATTCAAAATTAAAAATCCAAAAATAAAAACTCCGCAAAAAATAAACACCCAACACCTAGATTACCCACGAAATCACCGCTGCATCAATTGCCGTCACGAACGCACTTATTGCCGCTTCTCAAACGATAAAAATACAAGAGCTAAAGTCCAAAAGCTACAAATTCAAATGCAAAAGAAAAAAGTAAAAAACAAAAAAAAAGTCGCACGTATTCAATATCAACCCGGCGGCAACCCAGCCTAAGAAGTATCTGCCAAAGTTCTACAGCTATTACCATAAAAAAACAATTTTTTTTTCAAAAAACTGGTACATCACTTCTATGATTCACAGGTTTCCACCCTAGCTAATCAACATCAGCTCCTGAAAACCATTTGGAAAAAGCGAACTGTTTTTTAGCGACATACAAGAATTGCTTTAAATTATCATACAAAGACTCAAAAAAAAAAAAAAAAAACCCTGTAAAAAGAGCACTGTACAAGCTATCAAAAGACCTGAAAATCCGCCAAAGTTTTTTTAATATAAAAAAAACACTTATCACAGCAAAACTCAGATGATGCGCAGAAATGCTTTGTTCAACAAACTAAAGCCGAAACATTGCTCTATTGTTGTCGTTCAATAAATCCATGCACTGGTTATAAGAATACAAAAAACAACAACAAATCATTGCCATAAACATAAAGCAGAAGCTCAGACAAGCCAACAGCTGGTTGAAAAATTTTAGAAATACCGGAGGTCGATGGACGTCTCAGCTTCTCAAGCCCGTATAAGTGGCCACCTTAAAGACCGGAAGGACCGCCAAGTCGCTAAGTAATCACACTCCATAACCAAACTGTAGCTTTTCCCACAAACACTTCTACAAGGTTGTCGACCACCATGAAAATGCAATGTATCCATCACGATAAAACAGACAACTTCGGTACTCAAGACACTCCGGAAACTACACACCAGTTTTGCAAAAAAGAACGTGCCACTGTGCACTTAGTAAACAAACACACTCAAAAGAATAAAAAACCACCTACGCCAATCACCTCCCTAGGTAAAATTCATAAGACAATAATCTACCGGGTAGTACCTTAATACTTAGTGCACAAGAAGTTAAAAAGTATGTGCCAACACACCGAAAAAACACCGAAAAAACACAGCTAAAACCCGAAATTTAAATAATTACGGACTAGCCCGTTTTAAAGATTTCAAACCCGCGACACCCAAACTATAATAAAACCATAGTGAACACTTTTATAACATAAAATACACTTCATAACCAAACTCCAACTTCCACAACAACTACCTCCCCGGTCTCTTTGACCAGCAAGCAATATACTTCTCCGGATAGTCTAATGCTGCAAATCCGTTCTTTGCGTTTATATCTCCACCAGTATACACAGCCAAGTATCGCAAAAGTAAACCACAAAATAAAAAATGCGTGGGAGTCACGGGAAGATACAATCCACTCCTAAGAATTAAAATAACGATAGAAGGCCAACCTCACAGTAGAGCAAGCAAAAATTTTACAAAACTGACTCTACCCAAGTTCAAGACAAGCATATCGACAAATGAACAAGCCGACCCGACGCAAACAGTAACGCATAAAATTGTGCTAAAAGACTTAACAGCCGCGTGCGCACCGCGTTACTCATACTACGCCAGCAAGTAAAACGTGTTTTACCAACAAATGAAAGAACTACTCGGTTTCGGGATAATTGAAGCAAGCATAAGCAACTACTGTGCGTGATAGTCAAAAAAAAAACTGTACCTCACAATTCTGTATAGACTACCGACGACTCAACGCAGTAACAAAGGACAAGGCGGCTCCGCTGCCAAAGATCCACGAGACTTTAAAAGTTTTTTGTCCTGCGCGTGTGTTTAGCAAGCTGAATTTAAAATCCGGATATTAGAAATCCCTATAAACAAAACACACAAACATTACACCACGTTTGCGACACCCAACGGAAGAACGTACCAGTTTTGCGTCATGCTGTTTGAACCCAAAAACGCCAGCCGACGTTTCAAAAGTTGATGCCGCGAGTGCTAGCGGGCATACTCAAAAAATTTGTATACTTAGACGATTTACTAATATACTCTGAGAACCAGAAACACCTGGACCATATCCAGCGGGTCTTCAAAAGATTGCAAGAAAACAAACTGCAGTGCGGATTAAACAAATGCAAATTTGAAAAATCCACGATGGAGTACCTTGGTCACCAAGTAACCGTAGAAGAAAATTTACC
This sequence comes from Tachinus rufipes, assembly GCA_963932245.1. NCBI lineage: Eukaryota > Metazoa > Arthropoda > Insecta > Coleoptera > Staphylinidae > Tachinus > Tachinus rufipes. The sequence goes on from OZ010749.1 coordinate 63,914,619, forward strand.
CCTCAAATTATTTAACCTTGATTAGGGATTTCAAACGCCCAAAAACAACTACAAAGCTTCCTCGGCACGTGTACTTGGCTTTGCAAATACGTACCAAACTTTATGGCAGAACCACTAATGGATCTACAAGAACCCAAGAAACTGTTTTGCTGGGACGCCGCAACGGAAAAGGCCTTTAAAGACGTGAAAACCGTGTTGGATCAACCGCTAAAACTAGCACAACCAAAACCAAAGTTAAGATTTATTCTGCAACACAGAAATGGGAGCTGTGTTATTTTAAGAAAAAAGATGAAAACGACGCATAATCTCATACCACAGCGCACCTTTGAACAAGAACAAGACGCACCATTTACGCTGCGCACAGATAACAAACCTCTAATATGGTTAGGAAGATCAACCAATATAAACACAAAATTTACGAGATATTCGCTTATCATTCAAGAATTCTCGTTTACAATAGAACATACACCAGATGTTATAAACCTAATACCTGACGCTCTATCAAAAAATCCGGGCATAGAATTTGTCGGAGAAGACTTAGATGATGTTGAACGCCTACTACCACTTAGACCGCCTACAACAAGCATACTCTCTGTTGAACCGGAAATACAAAAACAAAAAAAAGCAACTCAACGCAGGAGCAGGAAACCCGCTACGATTATAGTAAACCTTGGGAACAAATTGCAATAGACTACGTAAGCCCCTTAGTTGTCACACCGAAAAGAAATAAATATGCCTTTACTATCATGAACTTAAGCACCAGATGAGACGACACTAGAAGAGAACATTTTTCATCAATATGGCTACCCTAAAGTCATATTATCTAATAATGAGCCGCATAACACTAGCCTTCCCTTCAAAAACGAAGTGAAAAAATAGAAATGTCTGCACCAAACCACAGCTACATACCATCCTTAGTCAAACCCGGTCAAACGTCATGCTAAACGTAAAAAGAGTATAAGAGATTTGCTGGAACGAACCCCACAAAAACAATAAGAAAAGCTTATAAGCTTAGCAGTGTTCCACAACAGGCGCAACACGCAGCCACAAGACAAAGTCCAAGCAAGTTGTTACTGAAACGGACCATACAGCAGCCCGGAGGATGGGACAACCCGGACAGGAAAGAAGACAAATAATACAAAAAAGTCCAAGAGGAAAGACTGCAGAGAACCAGACAACGGCAAACCACTTATCGGCAACGCCGCTACCCCCCTCGCCAAGAAAAAGTAGCAAAGGTGTACTAGCCAGGAGACATGGTGATGGTTAGGAGCCAAACACAAAATCTAGCAAACAAATGGTTGGGCCCAAAGAAACTGATAACATCGGCAGGAGAGCACTGTTACTGGAATAAGAACTCTAATTACCCCCCCACAAAACTACATTTGGACAACATAAGACCCTCTCCAACAGTCAACAACGTCCGCAGCTTCCATTATGAGAACAAATTTCCATCGAAGAAAACGGTGAAGGATTTTTACGGCCACCAAGCAACGCTGCTTACCCTAACCAAGCGCAACGTTCCCGCTCCCTTCAAGAACGCTTCAACCAATGACGGTGGAGCGTTTAGATCAAAACCAGCGCAAACAAGAAATTTTGGAAATCAAAAATGACTACGAGGATGGTTTACAACTACATAAAGACGACACCGAGTGCAACACCCCCGCACTCGGCATATACGACGACTTTTGCAACACACATGGGTACAACAATGGGTTACAAAAATACAACAACACCAACACGCACTTGGCCTATATGACGACTTCCGCTACGCACACAACCCCAAGAACTGGATATTGGTACACAACGCCACACCCCCGCACTCGGTCGTCTTTACGACAATTTCCCCCACGACCCCGGCCAACGTAACCGATATGACCATGATGACAACACCGAGTGCTACACTCACGCACTCGGCCTTTTTATTTACTTTTTTACATATATTCTGAATCACATATATTCTGAATTCTGAATTCTGAATCACTTCAATGAAAAAAGCGACCTTTAACCGCTAGACACCACCGTGCTGAAACAATACCAGCACGGGATAGACCAAAAGAAAAGATGTTCACATCTACGGACCCCGTAGAGCCTTCCCGACCCCTGGGGGCAAATACCAATTTTACACGTACAAAGATGAAGAGTTAGCACTACCGACCCAGTTCTCTCATCCTACCGATGCAGATAGCTTTCACCACGTGTCATCTGTATCAATCGGCACTAACCACTTGCGGTATGAGGAAGAGTTTGGTAACACAACAAACAAAGTCCAGTGTCTGGAACGACTAAAACTCTGTCCGACCGTCACTACCTTCCATTCCGGTAGAGCACCAAAAAGGCTACCACTGCAAAGAGGTCCTGGGCAGAAATTTCCGTCTACGACATACTTTACAGTCTACGACTACCCAACGACGCACCAAGATCCACAAACAGCAATCAAGACCAGCATGGAGGCTTGCTTCTATGTCTTGGCATTGCACTCTCCGCCAACGGGAAACATTCTGTACGGCCACTGTGAGTAACTTTGCGTTCCCTTACGTCGTACAACAAAATAATTTTCACGTTGGTCCTCCAGAGGACCGCACTCTGTGTGAGAGCGTCTATGGTGATAGCGCACTGTGTGTGCGTGTTTGTGTAAAAAGTACTCTGGGTGAGTACAAGGTGTAAGCCTTCTGTGTAAAGGCATTTGTTGACTAACCCATAACCATCTACAAAAACAACAACTATGCAGACACACACCTCAGAAAACACCTTTTCCGAAAACACATCTATGTAAGAGACGCCGGGGACATGCGGTTGAACATGCCGAGAAATATCACAGTTGAGTATGCAGATGATCTAGCAGTATTAGTCACGGCCAAGACAGAGAGGACACTAATAAAAACTGCCAGCACTGCCATACAGCAAATCAAAGATTAGAAGAAACAAATAAAATTAAAGGTTGCCGTAAAAAAACAAAGACTGTGCTCCTGAGCGAGACAAAGATCCTAAAGACAAAATTAAAGATAAAAATATTTGTACTAAATAGAATAACTTTTGACTTTGAAACAAAAATTACTCAGCACATAAAAAGCAGTTGCAAAAAGGCTGAATCATCTGCTGTGTAATTAGCTTGCGTAATGCAAAATACAAGAAGCCACACGGCAAAAAGACAAAAATACAATGTGCAGTGATTTATGGTGTAAAGGTTTAAAGTGACAAATGTACAAAAACATGTTACTAAAAGTGCAAAAAAAAAATGGCCATACATGCATGCAGTACATTCTGTACGGTGTCGACAATCGCTACACTTGTTGTGGCAAGTATGCTGTTCAGAGATCTCTAGGTAGAAGAGATGAGGGGAAGGTACCGGAAAAATAAAACATCAAAGCAGACAAATAGTAAAACACCTTTCAAAACTGGCAAATTAGATCAAAAAATGGAAACTGTGGGTCAATGGACTAAAAAATTAATACCAAGTATGGATCAGTGGGTGCAAAAAAAATATGAGAAAACACATTATTTCTAATCTAAATACTGACAGGACACAAGTGACTTTGAAGCACAGCGCAAGTTAAAGATTAAAAAAAAATTTACCGATTTTGCTAATAATCGAATTGGCAAGGATATAACCAAAGCCCATAAATTAAGTTTATGTTTAGCAATAAAAAAAAGTTAAATCCAACTATAAAATACACTAAAATGTTATAAATGAACAACTATATACAGCACCATATTAAAACTTCACTACATGTAAAGTTTGCAAATGCAACAAAATAGCTACAAAAAAAATTTACTCTATAACATCCATCAAGCAATAACAAACTCAAAAAAAATCCATATGTGTAACTTTGTTAATAGGTGTAATTCTAACAGGTCGACTTTATTGTCTGGGTATTTATTTTAGAATAAAATGTTTATCTTTAGTGTTATAACTAACATATCTTAAAGTAATTTATATTAATGTTGGTAAAAGTTTTAAATATCTTGTAACAGATTAGTTTTAAAAATAAAGATTAAAAATATTGTCAGAAAATAAACCAACTCAGTCAGCAACTATATTGAATTTGATGACTCAAAAGATTTATATTCAATTCAATAATTGTTACAAATATGAAACATTGTTTTTGACATATTAAATTACACAAAATTACTGACCACATATAAATCAATTTCAATTAATGTTGTAATTTTTTCCAGTCAGTATATAATCCCACCTTTCATCATCACCGCCTCCTTTTATCCAGGCACACATGTAATCCAGTTAGATTTAATTAATTAAGGGTGTTATAATAGAGACGCGTTTACGCGAGTTTATACAAAAAATATTGTGCTTCATATCATGCTGCATTATTACCATACGGTACTTAAAGAATGTAATTGAGGTTAAAAGCTTTTTCGCTGCATCTATTTATTAAAAACTGCATCGCAGAAGTACTTGATTTATAAAAACTGAAGCCTATTATTATAAAAAGTAATTAAACTGAAAATGTGCAAATGATTTTAATGAAATGTTTGAAAAATGAATAATGCTGAATAACATTTATCAAAATTAATTTGAAATAAATAGCAGACAGATTATATAGCATAGAGAGATGTCATTTTTCCTAACAAGACTACAGGAATCTTATATCAGTGCATACATATGCATTCAACTAGAAAAACAACATGTAATATTAAAACTTGCATTGCAAATGTTTAATTAAAAACAAGAATTTATTTCAATTAATTTAACAATATTGCTAAAGCTTATTTGTAATAACGCCGCCAATATTAATATAATCTTGTAAGAAGTAGAGCAAATTTCAACATACAAAATAGAAATCCTGTAAGCACATGAAGTCTAGTGTAAATAGTATTCAATTCCCCAATAACCAACGTCAAGAAAAACTCAAGCAACGTCTTAGCCAGCGCACCATATGCTAGTATAAGCGGGTAAATCGGAAAATAAAAAAACTAAGAATAAGATTATTATTTACTCTTGACTCAATAGTTTCTTGCACTTCAATATATTTTAATATTTTTAAAGTATTGTATACAAAATCTAAGGATTTATTCAGAAAAGTATTACCGTTTAGTTGCGTTACTACCTTCGACACGTTACTAAACATAAACTGTTTAATAGTTACTGTAATTTTATGTAAATTGTCTCTTGGACCAGTGAGAAGCTAGGCAGACTGATGATGGGTGCATACACAAGTTTATGTATCTCTTACTGGATGAAAAAGCAATTTACATAAAATACATAATTTATTAATTTTAAATGATAAATTTGTTTTGGTCATCTGATTCAAATAAAACAAGCCAAAAATGCCGTTGCCTGTTTGTAAAGGATTTAACTATACTACAGCTCTCCTTCACACACTAATAGTTCAACGTTGCTCCTAATAGGGAGCATTTCGTTACCATCTTTAACACATTACTAAACATAAACTGTTTAATAGTTACTGTATTTTTATGTAAATTGTCTCTTTGACCAGTGAGATGCTAGACACACTGATGATGGGTGCTTACTTTGAAACACGAGTGTATGTGTCTTTTACTGGATGATAAGACAATTTACATAAAATAAATCATTTATTAATTTTTAATAACAATTGATTAGTTAATTAAAAAACTAGTTTCCTTTTTCCTTTTCAGCATGGACCACAAATATATTGACTACTCCGACTCCAAGGTAGAGGTCCCAAGTAATGAAACCTTCTTGATAAAGCAACGGCAACTGATTAATAAAAAAATCATTAAAAATCACGTTGATAAGATCATCAAGGCCCACATTACAGCACATTATAGCATTAATAAAAGACCTGAAAAAAAGAATTGACCTCCAAGATGAAACCCTAAGCAATGTTAAGTTAAAAGTAAAAGCCATTGCACCAGCAACCCAGATGATCGCCAGTCTAGTCCTCCTTAAAGAAGACTGCAAAACATCCGGTCGAGTCCGACTCCACCTTCAAAGTCGACAAAAGGACAGACGTCTACTAAAACAAACAAGTTATGCCCCAATCCATAGCCTCGCCTACAGGAAAGAGATTCATTGTAGCAATGTGTAAAAAATAGGCAAGGAAGCAGAAGAACGACGCGGATAAATTCTTTTCAGCTTCCAGTACTAATAATACTATCATCCGACCTTTTACGTCAGGCGCTTTCAGCGTTATCAAGCAGCAAAACCAAAGGGTCAACAACTTGGCCGGTCACTAAAGCCAGGGTAACCAACTTTGGTCAAACCAGCAGCTTCCTTAGCCCTCCAACAAACCCCCCTTTTAAGTCAGCATAAACACAGGGTGCTAACAGACGACGCCCGCCACTCATTGTTATACAAGACAAATTTGTATTCCATGAGCTGACGGTCATATTCAAGAAGCACTTCTAATGTCCGCAAGGAACTATCAAAAACACAGGCAACGAAAAACCAGGAGCAAAGCGCATTGACTCCTTAGTCAAAAATCAATTCCTACTCCGCTTGGAATAAGCAAAAAAAAATATTTTCAAAGAGATAAATGTATCTTCCTTGCACCATTTAGCCTAAAACTAAAAAGCTAAAATCAAACTACTTGTCCATCAGTTTGAGTCGTGGTAAGTTCTCCACACGCTATATAGCTGACATACCAAGTGCTTTCTTAACAATTACAGTAAACAATTTCAATAATGCAAGAAGGTTTATGCATCAACCGATTGCAAACTTCCAAAAAAATCAAACTAAAAAAAATAAAAGTTTAGTTGAAAGGCGCTCAAGAGAGTAAAATCGACACATACACCTCTTTAGAAAAATTATCATCCAACTTCCAAAGCAGTGTACACGCGTACTGCAAGTGTATTGTAACTAAAACCAGTAAAAAATGTAAAAGAAAGAACGCCTGTGTTGCAACACAAACTTTCAAAACTAAGAAGTCCATCAAAGATCTTACAATCCCTTGGTACAGCCAGACACGAATACTGTGGCCTCTATAATAGGCAACTTAGTATACACAAAAATTATGTTAAATGTGGTTAAACTTATGCCTTTGCCCGTTTTAGCATCTTTCAACCACAGAACAACATCGCCCATAGAATGTTTAAAATGTTAGCGCAAATGAAAAATGCTAAAACGGGCAAAGGCATTAGTTTAACCACATTTAACATAATTTTTGTGTATACTAAGTTGCCTATTATAGAGGCCATACTATTCGTGTCTGGCTGTAGAACAAATATAACTGTTAGTAAACTGCGCAATTTATTGTTTCTTTTAACAATAATATAAATGGTACTAGTTTTAAATCGTGTGCAAATACTGTACAAACAATAACAAAAAGCATATAGGCCTGGTTACACAGTGCAAGCTAGCATCCAAGCTGGCATAGTCATTTACTGCAGAGCAGCTACTCGCACAGTGTGACCGCATCATACAAGTTAGTATCTAGCATCCGGTTACAGTACCAACTGTGATCAGTAGTAAATTTTGCAACAACATTTCACGATACCAAAAGCTACTATGTGCGAGTAACACGTGCAGTTGTTGCGTAGTTTTATGCTAAAAAATAGCACTTGTGTAACAGGGCAAGACAAGTTAAGCTACTGTCATGCAAATACACAAGTGCAGTAGTTGTCCACTGTCTGGTCAACAACTCGTATTGTGTAACCAGGCCATAAGGCGTAATTAACAAAAAGCAGTCTCACCTCAAATACTGACAGGTAAACAGATATTGATTAAACCCAATACTAGATTTAGAGACGGCGGTAAGCGTGATAAGTGCCGCAATGATCCAACATTTGCATCATATTATGTTTTTTTTTTTTAATTATTTATCTTATATTATTGCAATTATTGCAGAGTTTAAAAATATGTTTAATTTGCTCTTAAAATCAAGTTACCGGTTTATCTTCTAGAGGTAGTCAGGAACAACCATAACATAACCTGAAGTTAAGCAGCATTGAGGTTAAAGTTCTACACAAAGTACGAGTCGTTCTTACGTACTTACCCAGAGTGCAATTCTAATTAAAATAATAAATTATTTTATGTTGCACGACAAGACTACAAAACAAGCAATAGTAGCTATGCAAAAATGCCTTAACAAGGTGTGCATCACAAGAACTTTTACTTGATTTATTTATCAAAAGGTCTAAACTGGTGGTAGAATTAACAACACCAAGCTGACGGTTGTCCGTCGGTTAAAAGTTGCAACGACGAATCGAGATTGTAACTCAAAGTGGCACGAGACGATAAACCCAGTCTATGATGTGGCCATAGGTGTTGTTTGTTTGATGTCTGCTGTGGTTAAAGCACAATTAACCGTTGAAAAAAAAAATAGGGTATTTATAACAATAGTACCTTCAACTACTTCCGATAAAAATCTTCTAATACCCAAAAGAATAACCGCTGCCACAATCTTCAAGACGCAACTCCCTGAAAAAACTGCCATCTCCGCAACAGTTTACACTACCAGTTTACAAAAAAAACAACATCCAAAAGTTTTGCAGAACCCCACATTAACCCCTACTTTCTCAAGCTTCAATACCAACCCAGAACCGTCGATTGCTACCATCTCAAACAAAGCTATATTGCAACAATTAGTACCTATTTGGAGTAAAAACGCCCCAACCCTACACACATGTTTAATTCAACCGTCTGGACGTCTCCAGAAATTAACAACTACCAGATTGTACATCTTAGTTCAAACTCAAACAAAGATTAGAATATTTTGTAAAAACCCTTATTGACAAGGTTTTTCTACTGTTAACAAAAACTCTTGCAGCAAAAAAAATCTATATCTATAAAAATTTTACTGTTAATTTCTTCCAGCTTCCCTTACTACAAGACGCAGACTTAAAATCGGCAAAACTGAACAGTCATGAACACCACAAGATGGAAGCACTAACCACTTCGACCAAAGCTAGACACATGCAAGGCTCTAAGGCCAAACAATTGTGAAATGCAAACTATAGTGACTCAAACCACAACCACCCAATAGTGACAATACCAAAAATAACTCTCAAACATAACATTATTGTAACTAAGATAAAAATAAGCTCATCACGTAATCCATTTTTGCACGCAAGTTTTCAGGAGGATTGACATTTGTGCAAGCTATAAAAGTGCACAACCAGTGATACCCCCAATGGTAAAATAAAGTGTCATAAACAAAGAGTGGGAGAAGGTAGAGCAAAAGTTTATGATCTCAAGATGTCGGTTTATTTTAAAACATTTCATTTATGGTCATCTAGTCGTATCTCGTAAAAAAATAAGATTCCTAAAAAAAATCTAGCGCAATAACTTTTGGGCTGATGAATAAACAATCTAATATAAACTACTTGCTGATCATCATAATATAGAGTGACCCACCCACACGCTCAAGTGTTGATCATGATACTTGACTAAACTACTTAATGTTAATTATATTATAAAATACAAAAAATCCTTCTCTATACAAATGAATAGTTGAGAAAAACAACAGGGCTTTTTTAGTTTTTTTGCTCAGAATAGACTTCATAGATAGTTCTGCCCAACATTTTGTGAAAATCATTCTGACAAAACTTCTTTTAATTCTCCATTATCTTGAATTTTGAGTAAGTCTTTGAATCATTTTCAAATAGATTTTTTACCTAACTATATTTCTTAATACCTAACCTAACCTAACCTAACTATATTTCTTAATGTTCAAACAACAATGATGAGTCCAGTAAAATTACATGAAACAGTGTATTAGTTTTAAACGTATATTGCAGGTTAAACAGTGATATAAACGTAATGCTAATAAATAGAACAAATAATTCTAATTTCAAAATATTTTATTCTGTCAAAACTCACTTTTCCAAAAATTTGCCTACTAATCAGTTGACGTAACGTTTATTGCTTTAACACCTCCCCTCGGGACGGCGGCTGGCGTTTCAGCCCCATCATCAGAATAAACTGGTGGTGTTTCGGTCCATAAAGATTCTTGGTTAAGATGTCAGCGATCATCTCGTTTGTGGAGACGTGGTAAAACATAACGTTGCCAACCTTAACCTTGTTGCGTAAAATATGATACCTTATATCAATACGCTTGCTTCGGTTGTAGAATACTGGGTTTTCGAAGAGTTTTAGTGCTCCCTGATTGTCATTTTGTATTAGTATATGTCCTTAAACCACACCAATTTCAAGCATTAGGTTTCAGAGATATATAGCCACGAGGATATCATCCACGTAGATAACTATGTAAGTTGCAATATCATCCCCTGACTTTAGTAGGTAGAGACATAAATCTGCATGTGTGGGTTCAGCTCCTATTTGTAGCAAAAAGTGGTGTTTAATTTTTCGTACCACTATCTGCCGGCTTGTTTTAAGCCGTACAATCCTCTGTCCAGAAAGAAAAACACAGTTGCTTTTCTTAAGCTTGTATAACATTTCTAGTTTTCTCTTCTACTATAACTTTGGTTTGGCTAAATTTTTAGGAGCTTCCATAAAAATTTCTTTGTTCAGGTTCCCGTTTAAATATGCAGTTAGCACGTCAAATTAACAATTTTTCATTTTCTGTTGTGCTGCTAATGCCACTACTGTTCTTATGGAGCCGATTCTGCATTACTTTCCTTACTTGTTGGTCTGTTAACCAATTTTCAGGTGATATGGCGGAGAATTGATTTCATCTCGTTTACTATCGCCTCTTTTAATTCTGTTGCTTCTAGGACTTTGGCTAAATGGCAGAATTCAATCTTCACACAGTTTGCTTCACTTTCGATTTCTTCAGTTATAAGAATTATGTTGTAAACCTTTCTCGGTGGGCCTCTGTTTCTTTGTTCTAACCATAGTCTGCCGGGACCTCTTCTAAATTCATGTTGCCTTTCATTCTTATTTTCAACCGCCGGTTCCGCTGGATTCTCAATTTTCACTTCATTTACTTGATGTTCATCAACATGTTCTTAGTTTCTAACGTTATCTTCGATATGATTTCTATCAAGTTCTGGTCGTTTTTTAATGTTGACTAGTTATTGGTTTTCTACGGACTTCTGTCTTTATCTTTCACAAACTTTCAATTTCTTTTCTTCTACAAGCCAGATCCGGAAGCTTTCTGATTTTCGTTGCCAAGGTAAGCAAGCAGTAGCAAATAACGCATCTTCACCTAACTCCCGTTTTCTACCTATGACAAATCAAACGTTACCAACACTATAGTTTGGAAACTGTCAAGAGATAGTAGTGATAAGGCAATACTAGTGAAAAAAATTAAAAAAATATAAGTTTTTTTAGGCCTTTTTGCGACCCGCCCGTATATCTCTCGCTACCCAAATTTGATTCGCTATCCTAAGTTAAAAAACACACTTAGACAATACCAATAGATAGATTTATATATAGAATTGTCTTATATATATATATCAGTTTTATTAGAAAAAATGTTAAGATAATTAGATTGATACATTTGTACTTAGGTATTTTTGATAAATCAAAGAAAATGACATTCTGAAAAAATGTTGGCTCATTTAGACAATACCAATTGGTAGAAGAATAGTAATAATAATAATACTTTATTCACGGTATAATCTTACCATTTACATCTACATCAAATATACATAAACAATGATGTTTTACAATACAAAAATAAAGAATACAAAAAATAACATTCATAAAAGCGCACATATTAAACATTAGTCAGCATGACTTAGCTGATTTCTAAACGTAGATTTAGAGACACAAAATACTTTAGAATCAGTTGGTAAATTATTTGCAAATATACACATTCTACCGAGTGAATTGTTGAAATCATAATTAGTAAAATGGGTAGACTCGCAAAATAAAGAAGAATGTCTGCTATGTCTATTATTAGGTGCTACATGGAATGAGAGAGTACCAAGTAGCTCCAGACAATCAATCTCACACATAATTAAATTACGCAAGAACGACAAATCAGCTCTTTTGCGGCGAATCTTCAATGGCGTTAGGTTGTACAATGAAGCAATGTAGCAGTAATCATAATTTACAGATAATATGCCGGATTTATAAGACAATAAACGAAATTTTTTTTTTAAATTTGTTCAATACTACGGTTATGAATTTCATAAACAGGACTCCAAACTGACGGAGCATACTCTAAATGCAAACGCACCTAAGCACAATATAAAAGTTTTAGTGTACTGGCTGATAAATCCGCGGACATTCTATATACAAATCCTAACATTTTTATGGCACGATTGCACATGATGTTTATATGTTCAACAAATATAAGTTTATGATCAAAAATAATGCCTAAATCTTTTATTTGTGTGACTTGGTTTAACACTTTAGTGTCAATTATATAGTTAAAAAAAATTTTACTTAAAGTTCTATGGAAACTTATTGAAAAACATTTATCAGCTTTAAAAAATAATTTATTAATAAAACACCAAGTATTTATAAAATCTAAGTCCAGTTGTAAAAGATGGCAGTCATTGAGAGATGATATTCTTCTATACATTTTTAAATCATCCGCAAATAAAAGAAATGACGATGAATTGATATACTGTGGGATATCATAATTGAAAAGCAAAAATAAAATTGGTCCACAATGAAATCCTTAAGGAACACCAAATGAAACAAAAATAGGCTTTGAGAAAAAGTTATTAATTTTTACACACTGCGTGCGATTTTTCAAAAAACTAAATAGTTAGGAAGTCACATCATGATGAAATCCTAGAGCACTGAGCTTGGCAATCAAACTATTATGACTCACACAATCAAACGCCTTTGAAAAATCGGTGTAGATTGAGTCAACTTGTACTTTAGATTCAAATGCATTTAAAATATCATTTTCATAACAGAGTAAATTAGTAAGTGTGGAACGCTCTTCACAAAATCCATGCTGTTTTTCTATTAAGATGCTTTTGCACATCCATTGCAACTGACCCGTTACAATTTTATCGAACATTTTAGGTATAGCAGATTGAATGCTAATGCCTCTATAGTTAGTGATATTCTGTTTGGCTCCAGATTTAAACAAAAGCGTAATATAGCTTTGTTTCCATATTTAAGGAAATTTAGTTTCATTCAATGATGCATTAAAAAGTAAGTGCAATGACTTTGCAATAGAATAAATGCACTTTTTTAACAGTAAAAAAGAAATGCTGTTGGGTCCAACGCTTAAATTACATTTAAGATTTTCAATTCCCTTAAAAACATCACACAAACTAATAGAAATTTTTTATTAAAATTAAACAATGGAGTTGGATGAGTTTCGTTATCATAGACTGAAAAAAAAATCTGCAAAATTAGTTACAAAGTCGTTCTCATTATTACAAGTTTGATCTTTATAATGCATTGTGGCTGGAAAACCATTAGTTTTTTTGTTCTCATTAACAAATTTTCATTGAGTTTAGTAAGTGATATCAATTCTTTGTTGAAACAAATAGGAAAATTGCTTTCACGCCATAGTTTTTTAGGGACAAAACAATCAATAACGTAATCGATTACAGAGTAAAATACATCAAGACACATATCAATATCACAGTTATAAAATAGTGCAGTCCAATCAACATTCAACAAATATATATTGATTGCGTTGTAGTCGGCAAGTTTAAAATCATTAAAAACATAATTACCTTTTAAAATATCACAGATACACAAGTACGCAGTATGGTGTTGGCTTAAAGTAAACTAAACTTCTACAGCTTCTGTCACTGAAATATCACGATCGATAGTAAAACATAAATCTAAAAACACACTCTCACTATTAGTAATAGAAATGCATTGAACGCAGTTTAAAAACCCAAATGAATTAGCTACTAAATGAGCTGGGTAACTATCATTACAAATTACTCCTATACCTAAATCATCGTTAACTCAAGATGCTGCAGGTAGATTGTAATCGCCCAATAAAACTAGTTTACTGCTTGGAAACTCGTCGGCAATAAGTTCGACGGAATAACAATAGTCAAGATTATTGTCACTAGTTGAATTAGGTGGTAAATAAACTATTAATCAAGCAGCCAGACAGTAATAACCAAACGCACGGCGTCAACACAGTTGCGTACATGCTACAAGAACTATCTTAATGCAAATGATTAGAAAAAGCTGAAAGTTGGGAATAAGTCAAATTACGTAATTAAATTTATAAAACAAACAGTCAGACATAGTTTTTATCAGAACCCAATCAATCAGCACCCAATTGAAGTCGTGATAAGGCGCGCACGCTGCTTGTCGTAATTAAAGGTTATTGACTAATCAAAAAAATACTTAGTATTTATTTATGATTTATTTAGGGTTCTATATCATTATCGCTATTAATTTTGTCGTTTTCTTCGTCGCAATCATTATCCAAGCCGTCTGAGGTTCCTTCTGTTTCATATGCTTTTTCCGTTACATCGTCTGTTGCACCCAATTTGTTTTCTGTACATAATAGTTATTTATGTTACAAGTTGTAAAATGATAGTGTTTTTTTAACAAGTCGCAAATTATAGATCGAGTTCGAAGAACGAGATCTATAATGCGACGAGTAAAAAAACACGCATTTTACACGTGTAACATACACTATTTTTTGCAATTTTGGAGTATAATCCGCAAGTTTCTGATAATTATTGTTTTTTTATGGATGTTATTACAATCTAGTTAACATATTGCGTCAAGTTTTGAGCGTACTTTATTTTGCGTTGCCATACACACATAAACAAACCGATAAAAAAGTATAGTGGATGCTGTCAACCCCATTGTGAATTAACAATTATTAAATATGAGTGAATCCGACGACGATATACCTGCAGATATAGAAGCAGCTGCACAAGCTGCTATATCAACCTTGCTGCCAACAAAATCAAACCATTTATATGAAGCCGCATACAAGAAATTTGAGAAATAATGCATACTGAAAAATATTAAAATAATCACGGAAAAGGTAATACTTGCTTATTTTGCACAATAAATGACAAATCAAAAAGCTTCAACAACTTGGACCCAGTATTCAATGTTAAGAGCTACGTTGAATATGAAAAAGAACATAGATATCAGCAAATTTACTAATGTAATAGCTTTTTTGAAACAAAAGTCAGAAGGATATAAACCTAAAAAATCCAAAATATTTACGAAAAATCAAATTGATGCATTTTTGAAGCAAGCGAATGACAAAACATATCTACTAGTGAAGGTAAAAATATATTAACATGTTTTCAATTAAATTTAATTTTTCGATTATATTTCTTAGGTGGCTTTAATTATGGGTATATTTTATGCATGTCGCCGAGATGAACTAACTAAGATGACTGTATCAGATATTGAAGATATTGGAGGATGCATAAAAGTTTCTGTGCCAGATAGTAAAACAAAAGTTTCAAGACAGTTTGTTGTAACAGAGGGAAAAATCCAAAGCGTCAACTTGCTTGAAATAATTAGGAAATATATAAACCTACGACCACAATCTATCAACCGCTTTTTTGTTGGGTTACGAAACGGGAAATGCATCACTCAACCAGTAGGAATAAACACAATGGGAAGCTTTCCAAAAATAATTGCTAATTTTCTTGCTTTGCCCAATAGTGATCAGTATACTGGTCACGCTTTCAGAAGATCTTCAGCTTCTTTGTTAGCTGATTCCGGGGTAGATACGTCAATTCTCAAACGCCATGGAGGATGGAAATCTAGCAGCGTTGCTGAAGGTTATGTGGAGAACTCGCTTGAGAATAAAAAACAAATTGCGGCAAAAATTTTAGGAGAACCTACGATTTTAAAAGACTGCGGAGAAAATAATTTATCAGTTGTTAATTGTACTGCAACCTCAAGAGAAGTTAATAATAGTAGTACAACCGGTTCATTAGGTTCTGTTCAGTTGAATGATTTAACAAATTGTACCGTTCATATTTATATTAAATAAATAATTGTTCATTTTTATATATTTAATATTCGCTTAATTTGTTGATAAAAAATAATAAAAAAACATATCATTTGCTATTTTAAAAATAATTAAATTTTATTAGTAGTGAAAAAAAGTGCTTACTTTTTTTCACTAGTGAAAAAAAGTAAGTAGTTATAACATCGAAAATGGCAACTGAAAAGTCAATATTATAGTTCAGAATTGCAAAAAAAAAAATTCAATGTTTAGTCAGTCAAATGATATGTTTATGTGTAAAATATGTTTCCAAAGACTTTATTGAAATTGTCATCACTTATTCGGCTCAAATCTGTGAAAGTTTCCTGAAATTCTTTGGACGATTTTAATAGCGTATATGGTTTTTGTTTTCCTTTCCTAAAAAATGCGGGATTGTAATTGCAACCAGTAAATGCATGAAACGCAGGGAGAGCAGTACACATTGATTTTCTTAATTTCTCGTAGAGTTGACTAACATTGATAGTTCTTTGATTATTTCTAACGCCAACGTCCATCCAATTCTTTGAAGTACTTTTCAAATTCATCATATTACCCAGTAGAATAACAAGTATGTCGGTGTCTAAACATCTTACTAAAATATTTGCTTCATATTCGATATTGCAAATATGATAAATGATCTTTGTATCTGCTTCTTCATGGGGTAAACACGAAAAAGTGTCATTTATTGTTTTTGTTACTACTCCATCAATAGCTTCAAATTTGCAGCAATAATCGAAATTAATGTAAATAGTTTTGTTTTCGTTTTGGAGATGGTTGTATCAAGCAA
This sequence comes from Tachinus rufipes, assembly GCA_963932245.1. Classification (NCBI taxonomy): domain Eukaryota; kingdom Metazoa; phylum Arthropoda; class Insecta; order Coleoptera; family Staphylinidae; genus Tachinus; species Tachinus rufipes. The sequence continues at coordinate 63,931,155 of OZ010749.1, forward strand.
GGTTTCTCTGAATTTTTTCCCCAGAGCTGTATATTTTCTATAGCATGTTACATGATAACCTTGAATCTCATTATTAGAATGTAACGGTAAAACTACATTATTTAAGGATAAACTATTATTTTGACGAATTATTAAAATTGATTTGCATCTTGTAAGAGTACTTGTGGTAAACTTCAATATATTGTCTCCTCTCATACAAAATACACAAATAGCTCACAATTTTTCCATATTTTCTCCACGTGGCACGTAGGAACGGAACGAGTGATTCTATTAAACTGATGCCGTGACGTATTTGTTGCAACTATGTCGCATTGGTTGACTATGCTGCATTTCCTGCATAGTTCTACCAATAAATGACTGTTTTTTTTTTTAATTTCTTGACGTGCGCCTTATCACGACTTCAATTGGGTGCTGACTGATTGGGTTCTTGTAAACACTATGTCTGACTGTTTGTTTTATGAATTTAATTACGTAATTTGACATGTTTCCAAATTTCAGCTTTTTCAAATCATTTGCATTAAGTTAGTTCTTGTAGCATGTACGCAACTGTGCTGACGCCATGCGTTTGGTTATTACTGTCTGACTGCTTGAATAAGGTTTTGTAATGCATCGAATATTTGCCGATGAATTTTCAGCTTTTCCAAAACAATTTTTGGGAACGCTAAGTAAGGTGTTAAAATTACACCTTTCTTAGCGTGCCATCGCCAGGTGTCCCGACACCTGGGGTGCTGACTTTGCAGAGGCGTTCTATGACCAATAAACAGTCCGATCTCAAAATATCAGCCTTTCCTAAACTCTTGCACTTTTTTGTTACCAACTCCCGGACTATAAAAAACGTGAGGTAAAGTAATACAGATTTGAAGTGAGTTTTGATAACAATTAAAACACCACCTCCGTTTTGTTTAGAGCTTGTATGGGCCGAGCGATCACAACTAAATAAATTATAGCCTTTTAGATTTAATTCAGAGTCACTGATGTCTGGAGAAAGCCTGGTTTCAGTAAAAACAATCACATCGTAGTCTGATACGGCTACAGCTAGCAAGGGTTTTCTGAGTTTAGTTTTTAAACCCCCGACATTCTGGTAGTAGATGGAAAAGCCGTTGTCATTCCCGAAGATGAGTCCAAGCTGTTGACAAGATTCAGGCTCCAAAAACCCATTGGAGATAAAACAGGAACATTTTGTGAACGACCATAACACAAATTTTTTGACAGCAATTAGCTGGCCAAAAGTTTTTGCAAATAATAGCTTGAGCATGGTCGGCTGGAACCAAAACTTTAAAACTACTGTAGCTTCCAGATTGTACAGCAAAACCTTCAGCGTCGATTGAAATATCGGGGTATTTCAATTTAATGTAGTTAATAACATCAGATTTTTTAATTCCGCGTTAAAGTTTTGAGACATGTATATATGAGTTTGGCACATATGCCTGCAACTTATCGTTACTTGGACCACAACCAAAAATGGTTGGGGTTTTAAGTTGAACTTTCTGTTTAGGTTTTGTTTGAGCAGTAAGGGTTGCAAAAGAAGACAAATTATTAATTTCAGAATTAATTGCAGGTAGAAGCAATTGAATTTCCTCATTAATAGTTTGTGTAACTACACAAGGCATAGATTCTTGAATACAAGTTTTGTATTCAAGTATTACTTTATCTTTGTCTGCAATTTTCTCTTCAAGATACAATACTTAATCTAATAGCAATTTATTGTTAGACCGAACTTCATCTAACAAAACTTGTACAATAGTTTCTTTATAAAGCCTGGAAAGTTCAGAATCGTCAAGTTTAAATGACGTACCACAGTGACATTTTTTATGGCAAATGGCGCAACTGTTATAAAATATAATTCCACAACTAGTACATGTTACGCCAGATTGTGCATCACTTCTGCATTTGCACGCTTGACCGGACATAATAATAAAATAAAATTTAAAAACTATAAAAGTGATTAAATATTTAGGAATAAAAAATAATACAATGATGATACAAAAAGACACAATTCACACCGGTGCGGTCCTTCACCTAGTGACTAACTACAAAACAAACAAAAGCAGACCACGGTTGGGATTACACAAGAAAACAAAGGAGTGTTTAAAATAAACTTAAAATATAAAATCACAAATTAAAATATAAAATCACAAATTAAAAGAAAACAAGTTACGCCACTGGTAAGAATATTGGTTTGCGCTGCGCGGATGAGAATGCGCGGGCGGCGGCTATTAATTTAGTTTAAGTTTCAATAAACAAACTTTACCATAAATTTTACTGAATAATGATTAAGTCAGATAGCACAAACAATCACAAATATAATTACCAGTACGTTAGGTAAAACTTCACAATTAAAAACACTTATAAACATTTATAAACACTTGAAATTGAAAGAGTAATATATCATCAACTCTGTGCAGTCACATAAATTTATAGAAAGAAGTTTGATATTATAAAAAAAATAGTTTATTTAGAAACATCGTACATAAAGTTTTCTTTTGTCATTTGCGGCCGCCAAAAATGACTTTTTGTATCATTTTGGAGAGTTGTGGAAGTTGACTTCCCAAAATCTCCTCGTAGATACGATCCTAAAGTAAAATTTTACGTGCAGATCTTTTTCTATCTGTGTATAGTATTTGCACTTTCGCTTTCTTACGCAGAAGTTTTTAAAAAACGCTAGAAAATGTTACTATATTATTTTTCAAATGCCGTTTTTATCTACTAGCGTTTATTTAAACCTGTTCTTCTCCCAATTTGTATTAATCGAGTCAGATATATATTCAAATTTTTATTATATAAAAAATATTTAACTTTCCAGTGGTGTCGCCTTTTGTTTAAGCATGTTTAGTGTCGGCGCTGTCTAAGACCGCATTCATATTTTTGTAACTTTTTTCAATTTTTTTACATTTTGATTTTGGTATATGACACACAAAAACTAAATTGCAATAAAAATATTATTAATTAATAAAAAATTAAAATAAAACTTAAAATATATATTTTATTATAATACGCTTCAAATCAAATATTTTAAAACAAAAAAAATACAATAATAAATATAAAAAAAATAAAAATATAGTGATTTGAATTATTAATAATTGAAATAAATAACAAACATTAAATTATTCGGTACAGAATAAAGTTTTCTTGGAGTTTTTGCAGACTGCTGTTATATGCTGTAAACACATATGCTTTCTACAGTTGAAACAAAAAAATCTTGTTTTTCTGTTTTTTGTCCTATTACAATAAAAACATCTTCCAATAATAATATTCTGTTGAAGAAATTGAGTTTAAATTTTGCACACCTTTTGTAATCTAAATGAAAGGCCTCGTGAAAGATTGAACATACTTGCTCTAACTTGCAAGTGTGGTTGTGGTAAGCCGTTTGCTAATTTTATCAAAACAGTTTGTCTTAAATTCTCACCTTCTGGGATATTGGCAGAATATATAATTGACAAATTAATTCCAGCTATGTTTAATATAGAATAAAAAATCACCATCGGCCATCGTCCTGTATTTCTGGTTCAATCATAACTAGCGCATAGCTTGTCAGCGGTACCAACGCTTTCTTTGGTTTTATTATAGTCAATAATAATTGCCGGTTTTTTGCAGAATCCCACTATCTATATCAATTTCATCATTATAATGTAAAGTAGACACAAAAAGTACATTTTTCCTTTTTTTTGGTATATATAGTAAGGTCATTGGAATACCCAAACATGCTGGTACGAACTGGTCGAGAGGAAGGTTTTATTTTTTCTGATGGTGTCAATGACAGTGAGTTTATGTTCCTGCAGTAGACTTTGAACCAGAGGCACTGATGTGAACCAATTGTCCATAGTGAGATTTTTGTTTGAACCGGAAATATGCTCACAAAGCCTACGAACCACATCAAATGCACTATTGAAAACCTTATAAGGCCCGACTGGTTGCTCTCCAGCATATATCTCCAATTTGCTAGTATAAAACATGTTAGCATCGCATAAAACCACATTTGTTGGGTTTAAATGGTATATATATATATACTCTAATGCTGCATCTTCCTCTAAATGATGCTAACATTTTATCTATTGTAGCAAATTCCAAAATGTGGTAGCTATTTTGGCAATTTAGATCAAAAATATCAAATATTTTGTGAATCGGAGCAAGTTTGTCTATTTTTCTCCTTTCACTTCAAGTGATTTCAATGTCATCAAAACAAATACATCTTAATAAGAATCGAAACCTTTGATGCGACATGGTAAGATAAAATATTTCAATGCCACAGTCGTCAATTCTTCACAAACTTTCAAGATTTTGACAATTGCTTTTACAAACTGCAGCCATATACAATAATCCAAAGAGAGCACTATGTTCAATATAATTAGTTGAATATACATTTCTGGAGTTGGCAATATTTTTGGCAACTTGCAATATATTTCTTTATACAGTTGGTAATTGTAGTAATTATTGAATCATTAATAAAATAATTGCTTGCAAAGGACCAGGAAGACGTTTTATGATCATTTCTTGTCTAGTTTTAAATGTTCTGCTTAGTCTTGGCATTTTTTTCTAATAAGTTTTATTGTCTTTTCCAATAAAACACAAACTAGAACTGTTATTTATGTCATTTTCATCAACATCAAAAATTTCTTATTCAGAATTGCTTTCATTTCTGAATCATCAGACACATTATTTTCTATTCTATCAACCTCATCATCCGTTAAAATTTAGTCCATCATTTTCTGTAAGCGGACCTGTTCCGCCTCAGGACTCCATAACAAACAAAAAAACGTTAATTGTAATAAAAGCGTTCCTTCTTACAATTACGGTACTGTATTTTAAAACAAATTACAAAACTTGATAAAGCAAAGGTAAAATTAAAAGATATAATTGTATAACAAGCATAAGTAGCTGAAAGACTGAATCAAATATAAATTTTTCTGATATTTATATCAATGCATATTGGTGTTATTCAAAAATTCCTAGATAGGGTTTACCAGGAATAAAAAGATTAGGAATAAACCAATAACATAAAACATAAAATTAGAAGATTACAATAAAGTTTAACACTAATTACTTTCAAATAACATCCGATGAACCGTATCTGAGACTAATGTAATTAAATTTTAACAAAAGGTAAATCCTTAAAAAATACTTTCTCAATGTAATTATTAATTAAATTTAAATTTAACTAAAAAAAAAAAAAATTTAAGCACATCAAACTTGAACGGGATTTGTAACGGCGGCGGTGTCTGACACAGCAATAATTTCTACTAGGCGCAACGATTAAAATTTCGCAATCAAATTTAAACTGCATTTGCAAACACATTAGAAGTCCTGGAATGTCAAGAATCCACTCCTTCTAGGTATAGAAAAAAAACTCAAATTACAATTGGCGCGGTGTCACACTGGAAGATTAATATGACTTTTGGTTTTTACATTTTTTTTTATTTTTACACAATATCAACTGTAGAAACAAACACTTAAGAAAAAAATATTACTTTATAAGCTTATAATGTAGCTGATTAAATTATTGTATATGTCAATATTTACCAGTTACAATAATACGGTAAACTAAATACATAAACTTTTGTTTTGCAATATTCATAAAATGGAATAGAATAGGTTTTTTATAAGCGCGCCGATAGTAAATTTATTTCTCGGAATCAATTTATCCTTGCTTATCAAACGCAATGTACTTGAGAAATTCTTTTATTTGCCTTTCAACATTAAACGACAACCAATAAATACTAAACTATTTATTGTAAAATACGTCCGTAGTGATTTATGAGTTTATTGTATGATAGATCTTGGAAATATGTTTATTAGTATTATTTTATTAGTTACACGTGTTGGATAGTCAATTTATCAATTTTATTATTGTTTTAGGGACATTATAATTACATTAAGTGTAATAAGTATTTATTACATTATCGTGAGAGGTTTATTTTGGGAAAGACCTTTTTTATTAGATTTTTTGATCAAAGTTTAAACCTAAAACATTCCCAAGCTGGCTACCAACAAAACCACCCGTTCCGTTACGCTACAATACCAAGATAGATACAAAGATTTTTAAGATGAGTATAATAATTATCTATCTATTTTTCCCAACATTTATAAAAGTATGTACCTACGTTAATCATATAATCCATTTATATAATGTCTTCAAACAGCAAATATTGACAAAAGAAATTACTTTCGTATCATTATAGCATTAACAGGAAGTAAGGATTGTTTACTACTAGTACTGCTAGGATAATCTTTATAATTGCACCATTTCTACGAACTGTATATTGATGTGAATTGTTATTACCTGCATAATAGATTTTACAGAATAAGTTTTTATAATACAAAAGTACAATTACAAATTACAATATTTGATTTTTTATAATAGTTTCATAAATATATAGAAGATATATGGTTAATTCTCTTGCAGTTTAGTTAATTAAAGCAATCGAAAAGATGTTCGGTAAAATTTTGATCAGCTATTTCTCTGACAAAATGTCATTAATTTATCAACATAATTAATAAAATCTATTTGGTTAGTTGCAAATTCTATACAATGTTATCGCGAAAATGTATCTGAAACGCTGTAATTAATTATCTAATAACCGGAATGACCATAGAAGATGCTTGGGAGTGTTAATTGCCGGATGTGATTGACAACTAACTGTACATATATCAAAACCATGTATCATACAATCAATACTCTAAACGCATTAACTAATATATCATTCTGAATAAAAATATAAGCTATAAATTAAACATACAACGAACAAAAAAATGACTCGGGTATAAATTAAACCTATTGCCCTAAAAGTTAAACAAAAAAGCTTTCAGCAGAAACAAAAGAAAAACAATACAGATTACATAACACTGAATGACTTTTATAAAATAATTTTTTTTTCAACAGAGACTATTTGAATGGAATTATGTTAGTGTGAATATCTTTTATAATAATCACCTAAGTAAATTTGAATGGAATAACTTTTAACTACTTTAGAAATACCATAAATGGATTCAAATCAAGTGAAAAGTTAGTTTTCAGGGCTGTAGGTGAAAGTTACAAAATATTAGCTAAGTTTGTTCGTATTTCACATTTTATGTACCACTCATATAGTCGTTTATATAAAAGAGATTGTAAAAAAACAAAGTTGGGTTCTGCGAATGCGTTTAATTATTATATTATTATATGCTCAAAGAATATATTGATTTTAATTGAGTCTAACAATAGTTAAATTTTCTATATTAAAATATAATAATGTTATAAATAGAAATATATAATAAGCTACCGTGTCTAGTTATTTTTTAACCTTTAGGCAAAAAGATACTGCGCTCCTCAAACTAAACTGAAAAAATGCTATAAAGTAATAATTTAATATAACTTTTGTTATTTCACAATAATTAAAACTATATTATACTTATAAAAATAATGAAAAAAAAATCGAATGTTGTGATGGATTAAATCAGCTGCATAAACATAAAAAATAATTGTTTGTAACCACATAGGTAATATTCAAATCAGTAATACAATAATGTAGCACTATTAATAAATCAACTTTACCCAAATGTAAATTAGTGAGATTGCTAAATATTTCTTTGTTAGCCATTTATACGCCACTGCTGACATCTGAGCCTCTTCTCTGCTTGTAATGCTGACAACTTACATTACAACGGACCTACATTTTTAAGTGGATTCCAAACTACTGGAGAGATTTCAACACTCCATCAGAGAGAATTTTTAACAGTAAAACCCCACGCTGGCAAGGAGGGTTGGGGAGTGAAAGAGAGTAAAAACATGTGAAAAGTGTATCACGGTATGTGGGAATCAAAACCACGATCTTCGGTGCAGCGGCGGAATGCTTAGACCATTGCGGCACACAAAAAAAAATGGGTAACACAGCTAAATATTTATAACAACAAAAACTGTCAAATTCTGTTAAATTAATAAAATAAAAGAAATTAATGCTCGCAACAAAATATGTCAATAAAAAAATCAATAATATTTAAGACCACCACGTTTTCGTATGCATTATAGAGAATGCATACGAAAACGTCAAAATATGCTAGAAATAAAGTTATCAATATAGGTTCCATCTCTATTACTAAAGGTTAGAAACAATATTATTATGCTGAACCCTATCCGATCCTTTGCCGCTTTAAACAAGGAATGGGCAACAAGGCCAGTCCAATCCCGGATGTTCTTTAGCCAGAAGTATTTCTTACAGCCAATGCCTCGTCGCCCTTATATCTTGCCCTCCATTATCAACTTTAAGGTTTCATATTTATTATTCCGGAATATGTGTTCCAAATATGTCGTTTTTCTCTGTTTAATATTTAACAGTAATTGTCGATCTTGGCACATACGTCGCAACACTTTTTCATTAGTGGTATGATCTACCCACAACACTCTTAGAAGTCTACGGAACGCCCACATTTAAAAAGTCTCAAATCGATTCATGGTGTTCATCTTTAATGTTCACGTTTCACAGCCATACAACAATACCGACTACAGATAGCACTTTACAAATCTTATTCGGAGGGTTAAGCTTAGGCCTGTATTTGTTGACAGTGGTTTCATGCTATTGAAGATCAATATCTACATAAGGTATTTTATAATAAGCTTCTTGATTTCAACATATACTTTTTATTATAGTGCTATGAAGGCTGTCGCATACACTCCCAGAAAATGTTTTTTTTTTTCTTAAAACAGAAGCAAACTTTGAACAAAACATATTTATCAGTGTCTGCTCTTGAGCACTCAAACCGACCGTTTGTCAAGGCAGCTGTTAATAAGTTAAGGATTTATTCTTCTTCTTCTGGTTCCACTCCTATCGGAGATTAAAAATCATCAATGCTATCTTCACTCATTAGTTCTGTTGTACTGCATCCGTATCATTTTTGCAAATTTCTGAGCCAGAAAGTTTTCCTTCTATTAAACCCACCTTATTAATTTGAAGTATTTTGTATTTTGGTTCCCTAGTTACAAATCCAAATTATCTTTTCTAGTCTTAATACTAGAACTACTTCACATTTCTTCTTCATCGTCCTTAGCACGTCAATATTTGATCAGCATAGAATATCCTCAATATTTTCCTGTAGCACTACATTTTAAAACCTTGTATCTTATTCTTGAAAGATTACTTTAATGTCCAACTTTCCATACCGTATAAAAAAATCAAAAAGACATAGCAACAAAGCATTCTTACTCTGACATTTAGAAAGTGATCTCTGTTATTGAAGAAAGTATTCATTTGTTTAAAGGCATTTTTTGATATCTTGTTCTTATTTTTCTGGTTTGGTCTATATCGCTACTTATCCAAATGCCGAGGTATTTATAGGTATTCACTCTATCAATATCGGTGTTAGAAATACTCAGACTGTTTATTAAGATCGCTATAATTTTTTTTTTCATTAGGTTCTTTTTAATACCTTATTTATTGCATACTGCATTGGTACGTTCCACGTGATCAAAATAACCGTATCGTCGGCATAAGAAATGTTATTAAATATTTTGCCATTTATGTCTACTCCTGCTTCTTCTTCTTCGATAGCTTATCTAAAAATTTCTTTGCTGTTTAAGTTAAATAACAGTGGGAACAAGACATACCCTTTTCACACACCTTTTCATATTTTGACATCATTGCTAGTTTTGTTATTCACTCTAATCTTTGCTGTTTGGTTATGATACAGATTTTAAATTATGCAAATGTCCCTAGTGTTCAACTTTTCTTTCAAAGGAGCTCGAGTAGTTTTTGATTACAGACTTTATCGGAAACTTTTTCAAAATTCATAAAGCATATGTATAGGTTAACATCCCGTATGAGGCTTTTTTTTATTTCAAACCTATTTCTGAACCTAAACTGAGTGTTCCCTATATCCTCTTCTAGTTTTTTATGGATTCTCATCAAGCTGATCGTCCTATACTAAAACATTATGTGGCATTTTTCTTTTTTGGTATAGTTATAAACGTTAAAAAGAGCTATTTTCAGGGTATAAAGCCAGTGTATATACGTGTTTAAAGAGTTGTAATAAAGTATTAATTGCATCTTCATCTAAAAGTTTGAGCAATTCTATTGGAATCTCATCTTGTCCCTTGGTTTGTTTGATAGCGTGTAGTACTTCTTCTTTCAGTGTGATCGGTCCTGCGTCTCCGTATTTATTAGTCTTTAAATTGTTCTTGGATATATCCATGTTCATCTTTCTATCTTCTTCTCTACATCATGTATTAGTTTATTATCCTAATCTTTTAATATTCCTATTTGCTTTCTTCTACCTGTTTCAGTTATTTCTTTAATTTTTTTGTTCATGTTGTAACAGTCATGCTTGATGTGGTGTGTTTTAATTTTCATTTTTAGCTCATTTGCAATTTTCATCTTTCTTCTTACTAAAACTCGTAGTATTTTTGAGGTTCTGGTTTTATTGTCTAGCCTTTTTTTCATGAGATTTGATATTTTATCAGTCATCCTTGACTTGTGTTTTGTATTTGGAAGAGATATCATATCATTACTTGCTTATTATAATTCTTCTTTAATGTTTTTCCATTGTTCATTTACCTCCATATATTTGTGTAGCTTGTCCTGTAAATTATTATTGACTGATTGGCAAATTTTTTCTTTTAGTCTTGTGTAGTCTGTCCTTTTTTAGTTATTTTTTGGTGTTGGTGTTATCTTTTTTAACAACAAAACCAAAATTGGTAAGCTTAAGTGAACTCTAAAAGAGAGAATACACATTCCAAGATGCACAAACTGTTTAAAGTATAGACACAAAAAGGCTGATTGTCCCGAACAACAAACAAACAACCCGGGATGCTTCAAACGCTGCAAACTAGTATACCAAACAAGATAGTGTAAAAACGCCGCCTGCTGCATTCTTTGTAGCAAATAACATATGTCATTTTCTACTTCATGCGCTGTGTTGAGAAGACTAATGAATCAGTGCAAAGGGGAGCAAAAAAACGCTTATCTAAATGACTAAGCTTTTCCAAATAAACCTTAATCGATGCAAAGCAACGCACAACCTTCTATATAGTATTGGTTTCTAAACAGAACGCCAAAAGGACAAAAAACCGAAGGCTATAAGATCTAAGCGTATCGGCGGCAATACTGGCTTTAGGCAGTATGCCCAAAAGCATTGAGACTTAGTGCACGCGCGCGCATAGCATAGTGTGGAATAAATCTAAAAACACACACATCTACAGCTGCTATGTATCCCAAAACACGTCGAGAAAAAAGTTTCTAAAGTGACTTAATAAATTAAAAAGTATCCAGGCAGTAGAAGGCCAAAAAGTAATAGTAGGCAGAGACCTAAACGCCAAGACAGTGGGGAGCTCACCATACAAACAGCAGAAGTGAGGCGGTAATTGAAATGGCAAGTCTGGGCCTAGCAGAACATAACCAATGCACCACTCCAACCTTTAAACGGGGTGCCAGCAGTAGTGGTATTGACGTGACACTGGCGTCCAACAACATTACAAAAAAAGTAGCCAACTGGACAGTACATCATGTTCAGTATCTGCTATACTGTCGCAACACAAAACCTATTCACCGATAAAAGCAAAAAAAAAATTGATTAACTGCATTAGCTAAAATCGACAAGGAGAAAAACTGTGCAAATATTATGAGTGTCATTCAAACAGCATGCACGACGGCAGTACCTATAAAAACATAAAATAGCTCCGCCCACTATACTGGTGTGCAAAGAGATCGTTACCATTAGGAAAAAAAATCATAGAACCCGTCGAGAAACCACTATAGCTCAAAAGAAGGAAAAGACTTCAAAACCAAGATTAGGGCAAACAAAAGAAGATGCTAGAAAAAATTGTGTGGGAAGGTAGAGATCCATAGGGGTTGCCATACCGGCTAATAGCAAAAAAGATAGGCAAACGTCCCTAGCGGAACAACGGCTGTAGTAAAAGCCCTCTTCACAATTTGCACCGCCACTACTACACTACGTAAAAACGAAGAGCAAGCAAAACGCCCAAAATGCCGCAGTCATATAGGCTAATCTGCCTGCCGGATAGTGGCCGACAGGCTAAACAAAAAGTTGACAGACGGATTATCTCCCAGGCAGTTTAGATTCAAAAAAGAGAAATCAACGGTAGACGCAATTCAAGCGGTCCAAAACAACAAAGTAGCAATTAACAACCCCCTACGAAAACATTGCGTCATTATTGCATTAGACGTAAGAAAAGCAAAAATGAAAACATTGATGACATCAGGCAACTTTAGAAAGCTATTTAAGTAATCGGTTCCTGGTGTACAAAGGCAATAACAACGCTACAATAAAAACAAAGGTGACAGGTGGGGTTCCGCAAGGATCGGTGCTGCAAAACATCGCATATGATAGGGTCCTTAGGCTGAAACTCCCGGAGAAAAACCAACTTATAGCTTTTGCGGAAGGCGGTTGTAGCTAGCAACGTATCCGTCAACATCGTACTTCGAAACGCGGAAGAAAAGACTATAGAGCTTGTGTCGGGTTGGTTGGCAGCCAACGACCTAAAACTAGCGGCTTACAATACTGAAGCAGCTTAGTTGTCTACCAAGCAGTCAATAACGGTGAAAGGCAAACCCGTGTTAACCGGTAAACACCTCAAATATCTAAGGTTCATCTTGGATGAAAGTGGTGGCGGCTGTAGCAAGTGTGTCAAAAGCAGTGGCAACGGTGTCTCGACTAAACCAAACGTGTCGACAATTCTTGGCAAGTATGTTCAGATCTTGATTGCTTTACGCCGTGCCAACGTGGGCAGAAGAAATTGAAGTTCAAAAATACCATAATAGATTGAAAAAAATTCTGCGCCATCAAGATGGTGCAAGCATAACAGTTACCACGGACGCATTCAAAGTTTTGGTGGCGGTACGAACCGGGAGAATGAACGTCAATAAATAAATGGGTAAACCTGGAGCACGGACATTGTTTGTACAATCTTTCCTAACTCCTCACTAGTCATGATAAAAAGCGTGCAAGCAAACAATGCCAGTACTGTGACTACAAAATACAAATAAGTGCGGTTTCCGGCAAAACTGCAACGGTTGCTAATCTAGTGGAGCAGATGCCAATGTCAAAAAACAAGTAAAATGCGGTGAATTTGTTCAGTGTTATGTAAAGTTCTGCCAAAATGGTAGATCCGCACTACTGCTGATAAACCGGGTTTTTAGACGATAGAAACCCGACACTACTGCCAGCCAGAGCTGGTAGTGTTTTAGCTAAAGATTTTCATCCTTTACAATAAAAAGTAAAACTTCAAATTTTTAAATTAATTTATTTTGAAAAATGGTATACAATGATACATTATTACCCGACATGTGCAAACTGTTTATATACTGTGAAACATAAATAAATTATATTTTTACTAGGATCATCTTAAAATGGCGATAAAAAAAGTTTAATGACTAAATGACTACAAAAATAATAAATTGATGTATTAAATAATATTATTACAAAGTATGCTCTAAGTAAATTCAGTGCATTCACGTAAGCAATTCTATTTTGTAAAAACAAACTAGCATACAATTTCAAACACCGTAATATTATTCTTGCAATATGTTTCTTTAGTTAACTAAAAACCTCATTTTAAAATGTAATAAAGTCTTAATTTTATTGGAAATAGTATTAATATTTCTTTTTGATAAGATCTAATATCAACTTCAATACCAATATCTGCTGTCTGATTATATTTGATTCAGTTCACATTTCGTACAAATTAGAAATGAACTCTTTCATGGGGAAGTAATACTTTCAAATCGCAGCAGATAAAATCATTGACTCAATAAAATAAAATAAATTTTATTATAACTCTACATTGATTTTTATATAAAAAAAATTATTGTGTGGAAAATCTCTTATTTATCGAATGTTTGACACGGTCAATATTAGCCGTAGAAGGTAAGTAAGCAACTCGCCTGTTTCAATATTTACTTGTTTATCTTGGAACTGTTTGTTGGAATGGAACCAAATTCGCGTAGATATCTAGATGTAAAGTCCAGCTTATTAAATTGTTACCCTAAATGATTGATTTTATTTAAAATTAAACTAAAATTTGCATGGAAATCTAAATACACTCCCTCGCAACACTATCTATAATCTAATCACACCACCTTAACCAACATCCTTACACTATGTATGTAAAGCAATTATGTTTTCATAATTTAGAACAAACACTTATAATCAAATTTATAATTAATCTAATAATAAGCAAGCAGTTTCAACATGATTAGGCGTGTTAATTAGTTTAAGGGAGCGATAATAATGAGAGTTAATATTAAATAAAATATCATTTCTTACTTACAAGATACGTATTCAGACATAAATAAAACATATCTGAGGTATAAATATTAAAAATGTAATTTATGGCGCATGCTTGAAGATAAACATAGTATTCGGATCAGCAAATTTTAATCTAAGTCATATTTCAAACTTAAAAGCTGCAGCGAGTGTTCGATATGTAAAATGTATTTGTATAATCAAACATATTTTGTGTATTACGAATGTTGTGCTATATTTATTTATAGCAAAAAAAATATTATTAAATTTATCTAAAATAAAAAAGGAAAATCACCATTAAATTTTTCAATGCAATTGTTTCTCAATTCTAACACTACACCCAAGGAGACTGCAAAAACCATGTCTCATAGACCGCCACGCCACGACTCTAAGATGCCATCATTGGAATTGTATCTAGCTAACTTTAAAAGGTACGACTTCGAACAGATAAGACAACTAACCCAGAGAATCGGATATTATAAATGCAGTGTGTGTGTGTGATTCTTTATTTTATGTAATTTTTGATCAATTTTTCAATAGTAATTCAACAAATTCCAATTGATTCCACTTAGCAAGTGTTTTTAATGTTAATTTTGTAATCAATATATGCAAACCAATTAATTAAAATGCAAACAATATTAACATCGTTTTTGTAAAGCCAATTGTAGAAGAGAGTAATCATCCAACAATTTATGACACCATTTTAAACTGTGCTGTGCCATCTTGTTTGTAAAGTATTAATACGTGTAAAAAAGTGCACAATATATAAATTGAATGCATATATTTTGTGTTTTTATCCATTCAATCTATGGGAATCAGTTTTTCTCTTTTATTATTTTCAAATCAAAACAATTTCGAAAACATTAGAATAACAACTAAATCATTACAATATTTATAACGCATAAAGTTTATTAACAGATCTCCTTAACTCATCATACATAATATGCATTTAATAACATTTTTTGGCAACTCCAGATTATTATTAGCGGGGAGATAAGCGGTTTAACCGGGAATCAGCAACCAACAAGTTGGCATCTTGAAATTTAACACTAACAATGATCGGTTTTACAAACGGGATAACAGAGAATTCAAACTACAAACAAATAATTCATGCCATTAACAATCCCAAAGTTAAATGAGGTGGATAACTCGCAAAACTAAAATGAAATAGGTCCCCCATTTAATGGAGCAGCTTTATATAAAAACAATTCACGTGAGGATTTAATTAAAGAATGTGATTTTAATCATTCAACTATTCAACTTTGTAGGCTCCCAGTAATATCAATAAATATTTCCAGACTAACCTCTATGGCCTTAATTGACTCGGGTTCTAAAATAACATGTATTTCTGATCCGTTGTGGCTGCAAATTAGAGATATGAAATACCAGTTTTTGCAATATCAGGAATACCAGTGTCAGGCGCGTATAAAACCAGATCATGTTGCATTTTAGAATTAATAATATATCTCTAAAACATAAATTCTTATTAAATTCAGACTTGAATTTTGATATCATTTTGGAAAATGATTTTGTTTAAAGAAAGTAATTAATTTAGACTTAAAGATTATTTCAATTAAATTAAACAATCAAATTTGTGATATCACTGAATTAAATAATGAAAGTACTAATCATAAAACTTAACAATTTGAAAACTTTGGTATGTGATGCGGTGAATAAAATCCTCCTTTAAATTTTAAACATTTGTCCATATATTAATCCTTTGGTCACTACTGTGAAAAAAGACAGATCTTTGAGAATTTGCTTAAATGTCCTGCGCTTATACTTGGCTTTAGAACAAGATCACAAATCACCAAAACCTATTGAAGAACTATTAAAAACCCTACATAACGTCTTTGGTTGATTTAACTGCGGGATATTGGCAGATTCCTCTTAGAGAAGAAGACAAACATTGGGTTATCCACGGCGGTAGCTTCATTTACGAGAGCAATACATATTATATTAGGGTTTCAAGTTTTGATCAACATTTTGAGCATTTGGACCGCGTTTTAGAGTACACCAAAATGTAAAAAAATTTCAAGCTTTCTTGCGTCTCACAACTTATGATTGAAATTTTTGTTCAGAATTCTCGGAAACGGCAACGACGCTAAAGCAGCTTTTGCAAAAAAAACTCCTTGGAAATGGGAGCATAAAAAACATACAGCGTTTGAAACATTAAAGGAAAAGATAGTTAATGCTACTACTCTACCATCCTTCATTTCAGGAACGGTTTTATGTAGCTGCAAATGCATCTGATTTTGCCTTTGGTTGTATTTTATGTGTAGCCGAAAAAAAAGCTTTGGCTATTTTTGCTTTAAATAAATTTTGGATTTTTTATTTAAAATCGAATATCTTCCAGGAAAGTCCAACACCATATCCGACATTCTCTCTCGCTTGCCAAACGCCCAATTACCTGTACTCAAGAATAAATGTTTTAAAATATTTTCCTTTATTAATCTATTTTATCTTATTTAAAAACCTTGCTGAATTGCAGCGCCTAGATTCCAAGTTAGTTAAAATTTGAAAAGCTATTGCAGAAAACAGTCGGTTTATAGTGCAGGACGACCTTCTCTATATCCAACGAGAAAACAGGGATGTTTGCTTGTTATGTATTCCGGCGTCTTTAGTTACCGATATAATTCTAGCTTATCACAATGCATTGGGACATTTTGAAACATTTTGGTGTAGTTACAAGGTATGTACAAGAATGTGTTAGTTGTCAATTTACTAAACACAGCTTATTACCCGATTGGCCACTAGTACCCATTGTGCCGGAAACATGGCATAAGACCGGTATTAGTATCTGACAGACATTTTCAAACCAACCTCAGCAAGCTGTGCATGCGGGTGTAAAACCATTTATTCAGAACTTTCTTCAGTAAAAAACACACTTGTTGGCTTGAAGTCTCTAGATTAGTTAAATTACTTAACGCGATAGTTCAAAAATTAACTAGTTTTGCACCTTGTTAGTTGCAATTTGGGTAATCTTAACCGTTGATTTTAAGGAACGTTTTTTAGTATCCAAAAAAATCTATGGAAAACATCGGCAATTTAGTTTTGCTAAGAGCTAATAATGTGTCTTCGGCATTAAATAAAAAAACAAAAAATCTTACTATTTTTGGGGGACCTTACATTATTAAAAAACAATTGCGTGTGTACCTATCTTTTATCTTAGTCATTTAAAGCTTAATTCTAAGGACACTTTGAGTTAGCTCGGGTGCAGTTTCCTACAGTCAAAACTTAAAACAAACTTTAAAATGTTACCAACCGATGCGGCGGAAGTTGCCCGCAACCTGCTTGCAAATTGGTATTGCCAAATAATGTTTTTTCCGTGCAGACTTCCTGACCTTGTGATGAATATTGTAATAAGCTAACCTGGGTGCTAACCTAAGCCTAGTAAATAAGTTTATTTTTGAGAATATCTACTAAATAGTTATTAAATTTATAGCAATTGTTTATTTTTTGCATATTAATTTAAATTTTATATTTGGTGGATTTTTATATTATGTATTTATTTTTAGTTTTTATTATAAATGGTATTCATCTAATGTAAATAAACTATATTTTAGAAGGAAACTTTTTATTAATTAACACGACCCTAGGTGTATTCCTTTGAACTATTGATTGAACCTCCACACTGTTTAGACAATTTCCATTGTCTGGTCAAATTTAATTTAGAATCTAAGATTTCATCAATTACAAATAAGAAAGCTCCAATTCACATCAAAAAAATTAGATAATCAAAATTATTATCCAGACCATTTTAAAAGTTTTTTTTAAATTCAAAATCCCTTCTATTAATATGTTGAAAAAGATGTCGTAAGCAAAATTTTTTCAGGTAGATTGTTGCAATTGACTGACAAATGCAGTTTGGGTTTGGGTCGAGATGTTTTTCAGAATTGACACATTGTATATTTTTGTGTTTTTGTCCTGAGCTACGCCAGGGTATAAATATAAGTTATTAGCTAGTTTTAGATTTTATCTGATGATGTTCACTGGGTCTGTGTACAGGATGGTGTAAATCTTTCTGTAGCCATGTCTACAAGTTTTTTTCTGCAACGTTCCAAAGTTTCTACTTTCAATTGGTATTTTAACTACAACCTTAAAAATTTTGATAGATGTAGTAGTCCTAACTTTTAGCGTCAGTAATTAGCAACAGCAAAAATAAACTAACGCCAAAAAAGTATAGTTAAAAACAAACAACAGCCGCTTGAAGCCTAATGAACGAGTTCAAAAGCAAAATTAAAAAAAAATATATTTTCGTGACGGCATAAAAGTCAGAGTAGATCTAAACAATAAAATGAGGTTGTTCTATGTCGAATACATGGTGTTTAACTGTGATATTTATTTTAAATACTAAGTCGGTGAGTTAATTCAGTCATAGAGCGTTAATTTAGCAAGCGAGCAGTCATGGGTTCAATTTCTGAAATAAAACTAAGTAAAAACTTTCTCTTTATTCACCGTGGTGATTCGGAGTCACCTAATAAGCCGTTAGTGCCATCAACCCGCTTCCAACAAGACTTCTTGAGCAATTGTAAAATAATATATAATTAAACAAAAAAATAGCAAAACTATTCAAAACTTTGATGTAAATGCAAGTAAAAGTATTATTTAATTACAAGTTGCTTTACTTAAAAAATGTAAAAAAAGCTAATGACCACAACAGTTAACGCACCAAAAAAACCTGTATTTGTTGTTTCAACATATATGTACATACTATTTTAAGTATATTTAATATCGATAATAACATAAATCACAGTAAATTTTAATCAATAAAATATTTTGATTGAACATTTGATTTATAGTTGATTTTTTGTAAAGAGTAACGTGACATTATAAGCAATAAAAAAATGTTGAAATGGCAGTTCGAATGTAAATGAACAACTAATTAAGCCGATTTTGAAATGGAGTTTGGTTCGCTAAATCCGTCAACTGAAAATGAGTTTGAATAACACCATCGAGTGACTGATTTAAAGTGCATAAAGATTTAAATATATCATAAAAACTATGTATATCATAAATTGATTAAACTAAGATTCATTTAATTAATATACTTTTATTATCTTTTACTGCAAATTAATCCAGATAAAATAGATGTAGAGATAATTAATTCAAATTAATATTAATAAATATGTGCTTTAGCAGAATAAAGACACAAAACTAACAATTAAATAAAACATTCTTATAATAAGTATAGCAAAACTACAAATAAAATAATTAAGTTAGTTAGTTAATTTTTTTTAAACTCTTACGAGTTTTGTATCATAAATAATTAGTCAAAGTACATACAAAAATTATATATTATCTATTTAGTAAATAATTAGTTAGTTCTGTTATGGTTACTTACGTAAAGTATGGTAAGCGTTTATGTGCTCTTAGCTGTAACAAAAAAATATATAATTAGTTACATAAATCTGACAATAATAAATAATAAAATACATAATTAAAATAAAAAACTTCTGGTAGAGTAAACTACTCATCAACTACAATGACAGTTTCTTAATTTGGATGTCAGATCATTGTTAGCAGCAATATTACTATAGGAGATTATCCATTACTAAGTTATTTTACCATTATATACTTATTCATTCCTAATTTCCTCATTATTCAACAAAAAAGTAATCATAAACCAGTGATGCTTGTAAAAGACAGACCATTACTTATTTAAACAGGTACAAACATTTATTTTTCTAAGGCAATTTAAAGATTTTTCGCACTTTTTCAATCATACAAACAATGACTAGAACTAAACATTAATTTTAATTCAAACTAAAAGTTAGAGTTTATGAACCAATATGTTGTTCACAAAACAAATAAAATAAAAACAGGTTTAAAAGCATGAATCACCAATCATCAAAGAACCCAGTCACGTTTGATACATTCAACGATTATGTAGTATATAAAATTATTGTAAAATCTGTTTAAAAATTAATTTAGACAATATCATCAAATGTAGGACCAAAACTTTTAAGAGAGATTTCTTTAACCGTACTATCGACAAATAGATCAATCTTACAAAATCAGTATTTCCTGAGACTTATTTATAAGCCACAAATATTCAAAGTCAATGTTCACAGACTGCTTTAATCTAATCTAAAATGTGATAGTTTCAGCAAGAGTGGTTTCACTTGTTGAAATTCAGAGGGATTTCTATGTTGTAGTGGCATATTATGTAACTTCTAAATATCACATTTTGAAATAAAAAAAAAAGAATCATCGTTTTCTTCAACACTTATATTATTAAGAAGTTGGGTATAGCACCTAATTTAAATCTTGGCTCTGGCAAAGCATTTTAAAAAATAGTCACTGAAATTACGATTAAAGTTTATGTAACTATAATTGCATTTAATAGAAAAGTGTAGGTCGACCAGATACTAGTCAGTACTACAATTCTTTTATTCTTTTATTTAGCGGATTTGATAATATATAATTGTGTTTAATTTCAAGTACATATTCGAATGCAATGTTGTCAAGTAGTAACGCAAACGTAAGCTTTAAAATTTCAACCCTTGCACAAAAAAGAAATATGAAGCTCCTCAAGTAGAAAATTAAAAATCATTTAAAACGTAGTAAGTAAGCAACTTTTTAATAATCCAAAAAGGCAAAAATATTTTTAATTCTAAAATATCTAAGTTAACGGTAAACGGTTTCAAACATAAGCATTACCCAGGCCTAAAAAAAAGTGTTGTTCTACTCCTTTAGAAAACTCCCACCAAACAATTTACGTTGCAAGAACAAGCTGAGCAAAAAACGTTAATAGCTACGTTGCGTAAACAATCATAACTTTGAGTATAATATATTTATGGTTGCAAACTAACCAGAGTTACTAAATCCCCATGGCGCTTTCTAAAAGTTAAATAAACTTTAATACAGAATACTATTATGATTTAATTTTAGACACATTGTAACAACCAGACTTCTGTCTGTCTGTCTAGTTTAAATTATCTGTCGGCCTGGTCCAGTCACCACCAAAAGTTTGGCAAAAAACATTGAACATCTAATCCAAAAGCTAACCGTCTAAAAAGTTTTTAAAATATTTGTAATTTTATATAATCACTTACACTGCAGCAAAGTTACACACTAAAGTTTATCTTGCTTGTAGTTAACACTAGATCCGATTAATAATTACTTATTCAGAATAAACAAGATCCACATATTACAAATCACGCTCGGGCAGAATTTTGAGCAACCACCCCGGCACAATATCAATGCAACAGTGATAAAATAGACGCTGACAGATGTACTAGTATTATCGCTACGCGCAGAGTGCAAGAGTGCAACGACTGCTTGCCAGCGCCGCGCATCACTCACCCTGCCAGTACACAGTAGGAGTGAGATAGCAATTTCAACAATAATTTATACTATAAATCTCAGGAGACTGCTTCTTTCTAATTCGCTGCTGGTGTTGCAATTGGTGGTGCAGGTCGCAGGTCATGTAAAAGAAACTTCGTCGTAGATCGGTTGAGACCATTTACTTCAACATTGATGTCTAGCTAATGTTAGATTGTTTCATTACCACCAAGTTATTACAAATGTACGTACGTCGGCTAGCACCTTTGATCAATAGTACGCTCAAAAAATTTTTAAGTCGTATGCGATTACTGTTGTTTTGGTGTTGTGGTGTTGATAAATTACTTCCTGGTCATAGTCTCAAAGCAATAAAGTCGTCTTGTATATTTTGGTAATGCCAAATAATCTCCTGTTAAGATCTTTTCACCAGTTCCGTCAAAATTTGACCTTTCAATAATTAAATAAATATCTCTTCTGGGAGTGTTTGAATGAAGCGCACAAATTACTAAATAAAGTAGGTAAGTATAAGCGGTTAACGGTCAATATCTTTAATCAATAACTCATATTTATTTTCCCCAGAACATCTGGATAATGATTGGGCAGTTGGTTAAATGGCCGAGTATATGCTTCATTTTTTTCCGCGGCTTGCAAAGTTTGTTAGTTAACATTTTGCAATTTAAAAGTAATCAGTTTTTGAAGTAACATGTTCATAATCATGTTGCTTTCAGCAGAGTCAATTAAAACGGAATCTGATTCTTTCATTTTAAATTATTTATTTCTGGAAGTGCTTATTGACATTTTTAATTTAACGAGTTTGTATGTTCTTATAGGCATTTTTGTGGTATTACCAAGTAGAATACTTCAAACATCTTTAGCAAAGTTGGTTGCAATATATCACAAGACTTTTGCTATCTACAAAATATGAATCTATTATTAGTTTTATGCTTTATTATAATTGAATTTTTATGAAATGCAACGTGGAAATTTATTATGACCATCTATGCCGTTTTAAAATTACAGTTTTTGATAGTTTATATGCATATTTTAGTGTATTTCAACTATATTTTAAAATTTTAAAGACAGAATTTGCTATTTCTAACATTTTATAAATGACGTCATGATAAACTTTTTAACCGTTTTTGACCGAATTTTGATTATCTAAAAACATTAGATTTACTCTTTTTAACAGCTAATGACAATTTTTTTGTGTTTTCTGACATCATTTTCATACTGTATGGCTGGATTTTTTTACTTTTGCATTTAATAAAAGAACATTGACTTTTTATCAGTTTATAGCAGGAATTTTTAGTTTTTAAATTTTATGAAAACTTGTACACTTTTTCAACAGTTTCAGCCAAATTTCTGTGCTTTCTGACAATTGTTCAAAGTTTCAAGATTAAATTATGTAATTTTTGACATTTTATGAACAAAATTTCGCACTTTTTTGAACTGATTATGGAGCTTTTTAAAAATATTTTAATAACTTTTATAGAATAATATATAACAGTTTGTTTGTTTGTTCTGACAATATTTTTATACTTTTTGACCAGATGTATTTTATTTTTTGCAGTATATGAACAGATTTTAAATCTTCTCTAACAATATTTTGATATTTTATAGTAGGATTTTGCAATTTTTAAAAATTCATAAAAAATGATTTAATTTTTTTAAATTTTATAAAAATAATATTTTGTTGGTTTTTTTATTTTTAACATTTTATAATAAGAATTTCATACTTTTCAACAATTCTAGCAATATTTTGATGTTTCAAAGCCAAATTAAGCTATATTTGACATTTTTTAAACAGTACTTTGAACGTTTTAACAGATTTTGGCAAAATTTTGCTTTTTTTAATTGTTTTATGATATAAATAACACTTTTTATCGCCAAACTTTTGTTCTTTTTCACAACATTTTGATGTTTTTTGACCGGATCTTGTCATTTTAAGATGTTATAATTAGAATTTTACGTTTTTTAACAGTTACTAGCAAGATAAAACAAAATTACAAAACTAAACTCGCTTTTTTCTAAAACCATCTGGAAAAAAAAACTGAGATTGTAAAATATTTAAGTAGTGATATAAACCAAAATTAGCTAAAAAGTTTTGAGTCTTTCTTTTTTAAATTTTTCAAAAACTTGAATCTCCAAATTCTTTTATGTTTAAAAAAATTCACAACCGGTATCTCTAGGAGTACTAAAGTAAAAAAAAAATTCTAGTACGTATAGCATAATCCGAGGACAAGTATGCGGGTCTAGGACACTTCGGCGCCGCCATTTCGGCGCGGCCGTTTCGGCGCGGCCGATTCGGCGCCGGCCGTTTGGGCGCTGGCCGATTTGGCGCCGGCCGTTTCGGCGCCAAAACTTTTCAAATAAAACATAGTATATACAAATATATTATAATCATAAAAATTTATTTGGTATTTTTTACTATTTTATATTTTTAATTTTTTTACTTATTTATTTTAATAGGCTATTATCCTTTATATTTTTCAGGATATTATCATTAAAAACTCATAATTAATTACCCATAAATTATTTGCGGGTCAAAATTATGTTTACTTATTATAATATATATTGTATATTTGACAATTTAAATATGTACGTTTATATATTATGATTTTTATGTATAACTTTTGTTTGATATGTTAAGTATATTATACGTATTTTATATTTTATTTATCATACATTATCAGTTATGTTTCACAAAACAAATCAATTTTTATTATAATGTGTATATATACTTTTGTTTTATTTGAAAAGTTCTGGCGCCGAAACGGCCGGCGCCGAAACGGCCGGCGCCGAAACGGCCGGCGCCGAATTGGCCAGCGCCGAGGTGTCCTCGCGCCGAATCGGCCGCGCCGAATTGGCCGCGCCGAAACGGCGGCGCCGAAGTGTCCCATTCCGCAAGTATGCGGAGAATGTTACCCAAGATAGAAATTAGTGCTCCTTTTGTTTAAAAAAATTTTCACCAGCAACTGCTTTATCAGTACCATGTACAACGAGGGCAAATAACAAGTTTATAGTTTAGTTGTTGTCAGGTATAATAAACATTAGTTCAACGTTTCCTTCCAAAACAAAAACATGTTTGGAAGTAGTCAAACCTGTTTTACCAACAATAAACGCCTTAAAGTATTTTCCACTAAAAGATTTGAAATCTGGCCTTCAAGTTATATGATGCAAATGTCTCCAACTGTTGTTTGCAGATCTGGTTAGTTAAAAAAACCTTCTAAACAAAGTCGGGTCAAATTTCAGTTAATCTCTGTATTAATTATAGCTTGTACTTGTTTCTTCATTAAGAAAAATCTAAGTAAGCTATTGTTGAGATTTACGGTATGGTATTTACTGCAAAGTCATATAATTTCAAACAATAAACGCATTTCACTGCTAATTAAAAAAAAACTTGGGTTTTATGATTGATTTTTCATAAATTATTTATAAAAACGACTTTTTAATCACAATGTTTGATAAATTTTAATTGTTATACTTGTTTTCTGAAAGATTTTTGTTTATTTTAAAGCAATAAACGCTTTTTTTATGCTAGTTTGACTAAAAAAGTGCGATTTATAATTTATTTATTTAAGATTGTTTATGAAAACGACATATTGTAAATAATGTTTTATAAATTTCAATTGATTTACTGATTACTGGGCAATTTTTGTTTAATTTGAAGCAATAAACAATTTTTTTGTGCTGGATTTACAAAAAAACTTACATTTAAAAATTGATTTTTAAAATATTGTTAATGAAATCGTCAGTTTATTAAGAATTTTTTCTAAATTTCAATTGTTAAACTTGTTCTCTGAGCAATTTTTATTTTATTTTAAACAACAAACAAAGATTTTTAGTTAATATTTATTTATTAGCGTTTACTGACAATCAATCCAGATGAAATAGATGTACAGATAATAAGTTGGAATTGATACCAAAAAATATGTGCTTTAACAGAATAAAAACACAAAACTAACACTTAAATAAAACATTCTTATAATTACTATAGCAAAATTACAAATAAAATAATTCAAAAATCAATTGTTGCAAGTGAGAGTTTTTTTTAAACTATTTCGAGTTTTGTATCATAATTAATGAGTCAAAGTACATACAAAAATTAAAATTTATCTATTTAGTAATTAAATAGTTAGTTCTGTTATGGTTACTTACGTAAAGTATGGTAAGCGTTTATCTGCTCTTACCTGTAACAAAAAATATATAATTAGTTACATAAATCTGACAATAATAAAAAAAAAATACATAATAAAAATAAAAAACTTTTGGTAGAGTATACTACTCGTAAACTAATCCCAAAGTGATCAGAGATTATCTATTACTAAGTGGTAACATTTAGTATTTTATCATTATATTCTAAACCAGTGATGCTTGTAAAATACTGACCATTACTTACTAAAGCAGGTAAAAACATTAATTTTTCTAAGATAATCCAAAGACTATTTTGTCCTTTTTAATCATACAAACAATGACTAGAACTAAACATTTATTTTAAATCAAACTAAAATTTAGAGATAATAAACCAATATGTAGTTTACAAAACAAATAAAATAAGAACGTTTAAAAACATGAATCACCAATCATCAAAGAACCCAGTCATATTTGATACATGCACCGACTATGTAGTGTATAAAAGTTTTGTAAAATCTGTTTAAAAATAAATTTAGACAATATCATCAGATGTAGGACCAAAACTTTTCAGAGAGATTTCTTTAACCTTTTCTTTAACAAGAAATGGAATAAACTAACAGATTCAGTATTTTATAAGACTTATAAACGCAAATATGCAAAGTCAAAGTCTAAAATTTAAAAAAAAGAATTATTGTTTTCTTCAACACCCATATCATTAAGAAGTTGGGTAAAGCATCTAATTCAAATCTCTTCCCAGCCAGCTCTGGCAAAGCATTTTAAAAAATAGTCACATAAATTACGATTAAAGTTTATGTAACTATATTTGCATTTAATATCAAAGTGTAGAAGGACTAGATTCTAGTCAATACTACAGTTCCTCCATTCTATAAATTAGCGGATTTGATAGTATATAATTGTGTTTAATTTGAAATACAAATTCAAAAGCAGCTGTCAAGTAGTTACGCAAACGTAAGCCCTAAAATATCAACATTTGTACCCAAAAATAAAAAAAGCTCCTCAAGTACAAAGTTAAAAATCATTTAAAACGTAGTAGTTAAGCAACGTTTTAATAATCCAAGGCAAAAATATTTTCAAATCTAAAAAATCTAGTTAACTATCTAAGTTAACGGTGAACGGTTTCATACATAAGCATTACCCACCGGGCAATTTACATTGCAAAAACAAGCTGAGGTAAAAACGTTAATAGCTACGGTGCGTATATAAATCATAACTCTAAGTACAATATATTCATGGTTGCAAACTAATTAGAGTTACTAAATCCCAATGGCTCTTCGTAGAAAGTAAATAAACTTTGACAGAAGACTCTTATGATTAATTTTAGACACATTGTAATAACCAGAAGTCAAAATTAAATTATTTGTCGACTGGTTTTCTAGTCACCACCAAAGGATTGGCGGAAAACATTAAACATCTAACCCAAAAGCTAACCGTCTAAAAACCTCTTATTTTTTTTTTATTTTATATAGTCACTTACACTGCACTGAAGTTACACACTGAAGTTTTGACTAAATTTTTCCGTCTGTAGTTATCACTAGACCCGATTAATAATTATTTATTAAGAATCAACAAGATGCGCGTATTACAAATCACGCTCGAACAGAATCCCGAGCAACCACCCCGTCACAATATCAATGCAACAGTGATAAAATACGCGCCGACGAATTTACTAATATTATCGGTGCGCGCAGAGTGCAAGAGTGCAACGACTGCTTGCCAGCGCCGCGCATTACTCACCCTGCCACTACACAGTAGAAGTGAGATAGAGCAATAATTTCATACGATACAAACTTTTTCTACAGAGACCGCTATCTGATTTGCTGCCGATGTTACAACTGGTAGTACAGGTTGCAAGTCATGTAAAAGAAATTTTGTCGTAGATCGGTGAATTATATTCTCAAAAGATCTAGCAAGTCGTAATATTCAATGTTCATGCCTGATGAAGATTATGAGTTGCCTCGCATTTTTTTGGGAATTCCGAATAATCTCGTGAGTCTTTGCACAATTCTGCTAAAATTTTCTCACCAGTTCTTTTAAAAATTGACCTCTCAATAATTAAGTGGGTATATCTTTTAAGTGTGTTTGAAGTAAGCGCACAAATTATTAAATAAAGTAGGTAAATAAAAGCGGTTAAAGGTCAATTTCCCCAATAATTAATTTATCCCCATTTTCACCAAAACTTCTACATAGAAAAATAAGTTCAGTATAATTAAAATAAAATCTGCGGTTTTTGCTAGTTTTTTGCTTCTTCCAAAATGTCCAAAAATTTTAAATTTTTCTATTATATCTTGAATAGAATAGAATAGAATAGAATAGGATTTATTAGATTTTACAGACCTTGTAAATAGTATAAATCATGTCAATATTACATTTGAATATACATATTAGATAATAAATTACAATAAAAGATAAACCATACAAGTCACGTTTTAAGCTGTTGGTCCCATCAAACCACTTTAAACAAGTCGTAGACTTACTGTGGCGATGTTAAATAGCCGTAAAAAGCAAAAAAAAATCCTGGATAAGTACAAGAACAGTGAGCTAATTAAAAAAGATGACAATATCAAATAGCACAGCACTACATATTAAAATAATAATAAATAATTAAAATTGTATGCTAAAAAAGGTTTATAGGTATATAACACTTCTTGACGCAGTCTTTTTTTCTATCACAGATTTAAATATATTTTTAGGCATTTCTCTGATACTAGTTGGCAAATGATTATACATTTTAATAGAGAGATATTCATAGCTTTTTTGAACTTTGCTAAGTCTAATAGATAGAAAAACTATATTAGCATCTGATCTTGTATTGTAACTATGTAAATCACTCTATTTTGTTTTGTTTGATACATTGTTTTTTTGCAAATAGTAGACAGTGAAGGACAAACACAGATGGTACAGTTAGTATGTTTAAAGATTTAAAATATTCACAACAACTAGTTAGTTGCGATATAGCAGCGGTAATTCTTATTGCCTTCTTTTGCATTATAAACATTGCCGAATTACCCCAGAGTAAATGCGAAGTAACAGGTTCTGGTAATATTTTGATCCGTGTTTTGAGCAATTCTTTTTAGCAAGAATAATTTTTTGTTAGTTTATTAGCCAGCATATCAATATGTACTTCCCATGTTAATTTAAGTTGTAAGTACATTTATTATTAGTTTATTAGCCAGCATATCAATATGTACTTCCCATGTTATTTTAGGTTGTAAGTACATTTATTTAATACTAATCCGTTAGATTTAAACCAGTATTCGGCTTCTTTGAGACCTTGGATTACGATTGAATTTGAAATAGTTGGACTTTATAACATCAGTATCATCCGCGTAGAAAAATGTTGAGGCAGCTTTTATGTTATTTTCGAGGTCGTTTATATAAATTAGAAAAAGTATGGGACCCAGAATTGAACCCAGTGGGACACCTATTTTAACATGTGCTTTAAAAGACAGTACGTTATTTTTAGTGTTTTCTGTTCAATAAATATGATTCCATTAATTTCAGCGTGTTTCCTCGGATTCCATAGTTTTCAAGTTTATCCAGTAATATTGAGTGTGAGACACAGTCAAAAGCCTTACTTGAAGATGATTACATTTCAGTTTTTATTTAGTAAACTTTGTCAATCTTAAGCGTATTGCTTTTCCATGTGGTTCATACGTTTAAAATGAAATACTTTTTTTTACGCGATACTAATTTTGCATTGCTTTTAGTTTTTTCTGCAGCTTTCAAAGTTTGCTTGTCAACTTTTTGCAATTTGGAAATAATCGGTTTTTGACAGGTGAATGATAGAATGAAATCTGATTTTTTCAATTTAATAAGTTTAATGTTCTTATAGGCATTTTTGTGACACTATTAAGCAGCATACTAAAAACATCTTTTGCAAAATTGATTGATATATCACACGATTGTTACCTTCTGGAGAAGCATTATTACTTAAGAAATATGAATCTATATTAGTTTTATGCTCTATTGCATTTTTATATAATCGATGCAACGAAGAAATTTATTATAGCCAACTATGCTGTTTCAAAATAAATTTTGAGAAAAATTTCACACTCATATTGAATATTGCGTAATTAATAATTTATTAACTTGGTAAGATAAAAACATAATTATGTATGTTTATTAACATTTGTTGCAGTAAAAAAATAAATTTGCTATTTTTTATGAAAATTTGTACACTCTTCAACAGTTTTTTTTTTAATATTTTAATATTTTATTTTGCCAATTTTTACTTTTCATTTTCTGACAATATTTTAATATTTTTTATATAGATTTTGCTATTTTTAAAATTGAAACTACAATTTTCAACAGTTTATATTTAAATTTTGGTGCTTTTCAACAATGTTGAAATGTAAGGCCAGAATTTGCTATTTTTTACAGTTTTTGGCCGGATTATGATTTTTATTTTTATATAAAATAAGGATTTTGTTATTTTTGATTTTTTTTTAAACTTAACCATTTTTTCGTTAGTTTTTAACAAAATTTTGTGTTTTCTTACATTTGTTTAAAATTTTAAATTTAGATTATGTATTTTTAAAATTTTATTTAACCAAATTTTGAGCAATTTTAATGGATTTTTTAGAATTATAAATAGCAGTTTTAATAGTTGGTTGGTACGTTCTGACAATATGTTTATGGCCAGATTTTGCTGTTTCGACAGTATATACCAGATTTTGAATCTTTTCTAATAATATTTCAATATTTTATAGCAGGATTTTGCTTTAATAAAATTTTAATAAAAATGTTGTTAAATTTTATAAAAACAATATTTTTGTTAGTTCATAACTGAATTTTCCTATTTTTGACATTTTATAAAAATAGTTATGTACATTTCAACAATTCTAACAATGTTTTGCAACATTTTGTAAATAAAGTTTAACACTTTTAAACCGTAAACAATATCTTAACAATTCACGACATATATTATACTTTTTAAGCTTTTTTTTTTCAATTTTTTAAAAATTTCAAATGCCAAACTTCTTCACATTGTATGTTTAAAAGAATTTACAAAAAATTGAGTAATACTAGTTCATTTATTAAAAAAACCAAGGTTGGTATCTACTCCTAAAGCAGAAGAAGAAACTCGAATACGCTTAGAGCATAATTCAAGAACAAGTATGCGGATAATATTAGCCAAAGTAAAAATTATTGTTCTTCTTTTTTAAAAAATTTCTCCAAGCAGCTGCTTTATCTGTACCATGTACAACAAATGCAAGCCTTAAATTTATTTGATCATCAAGCACGTATGATTTTTTTGTTGCTGGTTTCTACCCACTGATGCTGAAGCCAGGTTTACCCAAATAAGAGTTAAATTTCTTAATAAGCATATTTGAGCCAATAAAAATATCTTAACAAATATTATAACAAATATTAACAAAATATTAACTTCAAACGCTGTATCTGCATGCAAGTAATAATGTTTATAATACATTAACTATTATGAAAAATACTAACAAATAACACTGTTAACACTATGTGCCGAAATAAATACGTTTAGTCCGGCTCTGTCTAATGCACGTCTATATTATATTCGCGCGCATTGCGGGATAAGCGTGATAGGCCGGGGGTTGCTCGGGACACGGGTCTAGTAAATCTTTCCAGTACATGAGAGAAATTGTGCTTTCTATCCCCGCAGCTGTTAATGTTAAGAACGAGCCTTTGGTGCCGTAATCGATGTGTCTTTTTATATAAACTATATGAAGCCAAGTTGTATCTGCTAGGTTTTTGATATTAATGGTAATAAATATTTTTTGTTTTATATTTGGAATTACTTTCTCTATGCCCATAAACTAACCACCCACGGTAGTGTTACGCTACAACTAGGAGCCCAATGTGAATTAGTTCTATGTGCAAGGAGTGGAATTTTCCAGCGTGTTCAATGGAAAAAACCGTAACAAAAATGGGCGACCACGTGCAATGCTCGCCGCCTTTAATTAGGAATAAAGTATTACAAAATAACTAAACATCGTGGATAGAACTGCAAGATGAAGCATGTGCACTAAATATTAAATACAAATGGAGTAGAAATAATAAATCCTGAAGAAAATAACCAAGAAAAAATTGAATCCAGGGGGGCAATCCCAAAACAAATTAAGTATCGTTGAATGTCTACTGACTCGAGGCGTATGGATGGCGATAAAAGAAGAAACCCATGGTCTAGAAATGACAATCAGACAATATTATCACCACCCACTGAGAACGAGTATCACGAAGAATTTAAAGAAAAACAACTGGAGGATAGAATAATGGAAATGGTGGAAAATGCAATCAAAGAACATAACATAACAGGGAAACAGGGAAGTCATTTAACTGATTATAATTTACATTGTCAAACTAATCAATCAAATAATTACGGTTGTAATGTACCTAATACTAACTTTTATACTGAATATGTTAGATCAATCCCATTGCGAGATCATTTCTCTGAAAAACACATTTATCAATTTAACCCAAATCATTTAAATACTAGAAATGGTGAAGATAATTGTAATACTAACCCTATAGATATATCTACATTAGCTAAAATGTTACCTGTGTTTGATGGCGAAGGGTAGATTTTTGGAATAGATTACAATTCCTTATCAAGACATATATAAAGTACCATTTTTTAAATTTATAAATTTTTATTATTCTGCTTTTACCGGCAGTGCACAAAACTGGGCGGACGCCTTCCTTTTGTCATTTCATAATTATAACGAATCAAAAGATTCTTTTTACAATATTGGAGTTTTGAAAAACAAATGGCAGTTAGGTCGGAACTTGAGCAGGGCAAATACAGCAGGGCTACAGGTTCACTTTCTCACTATCTTTTCACATGTATTGCAAAAGCAAAACATTTAGACCCACCGTACCCCGAAGCGCACCTCGTATCCATAATAGGCCGCGGCTACCCATCTTCAATTGCAATTACTCTTATCGGGGCCTAAAACTTTAAAAGAAGCTCAAAATTTGATAAAACAAGTTGAGTTTTACGAAAAACCTTTTGAAAAACGCAATTTATTACAAGGCAATAGACAATATAATAGAGAATATAATCTAAATTTTTGTGCTAATGACTATAATAGGCCGCGAAACGTAGAACATCAACATAACACTAGAGATAATTACCGAGACGGATATAATAACCGATACAGACAACCACCAAATAAAAACGAAAGAAATAGAGTAAATGTTATCGATATTGCAGACGAGGAAAAAATTTTTTCGGGAAACGAATCGGCCCCCGAAATCTCAACTCGGGGGCAGAACTAAATAAGGCGCAAATAAATGTAATTAAAAATAATAATCCGGCGTACGACCTATTTAATTCGGACTGTCACTATAACCATAAAATACAAGAAATACGGTGCCCTTTTATAAATATGCAAATACAACATATTAATTTCAATACCTTAGTTGACACGGGTAGCGAAATTTGTTGTATATCGGGTGATGTGTGGACACAAGTTCGTGAATTTGTACCAGACATGCCATTTTTTTCAACATCTGGAGTTTGCGTTAAAGAGGCATTTCGGGGAAAAACGATCTGTTTCACATCAAATCCAATTAAAGTTTAAACTAGAAACGCATACGTTTACTCATGATTTTTTAATAATCCCAGAACTTGATCACAAAATAATTATTGGAATTGACTGGCTTAGAAGTAGTCGCGTAACAATCGACCTCCACAATGCTTGTCTTGTAATCCCACTTTTTTCATCGTACATAACTATACCGGAAATTAAAAGTTTTCACAATATTGCAAATAAAGACTTAGTATCAATTAGATCTCTGTCAATTAAAAATAACAGACACAGTTTTGCAAACACTGCCACATAGGCAACACTGAGCCAAGAGGAATCTGTAATAAGTTACCTAAATCAAGCAAACTTGCCTCAAGAGATAAAAAACTGCTTAAAAACAATATTAACAAAATATCTAGAAGTATTTTCGGAACTACCGGCACGCACAGCGGCATATGAACACCAAATCTTATTATCGGATTTAACGCCTTTTTCGGTACGCCCATACCCGATACCGTGTGCGCACAGAAAAGCCGTTCAAGATCAAATCGATAAAATGGAAACACTTGGGATAATAAAACGTGCAAATACTCTATACAGTAGTCCGTTGGTAACAACACTAAAAAAAGATGGTACGGTGAGGGTTTGCCTAGACGCACGACGTCTGAATAAAGTGACTAAAACTGATAATGAACTTCCTAAACCTATAACCGAAATAGTGCACACCTTACAAACGACTAATTATATGTCGTCGTTAGACTTGTCACACTCATATTGGCAAATCCCACTGAGAAAAGAAGACAAAAAATATACAGGTTTTGTTCATGGAACAAAATCATACCAATTTTGCGTTTTGCCTTTTGGCTTAAAAACAGCCGTAGCGTCGTTTACACGAGTTCTAGATCAAATCTTGGGTCCAGAATTTTCAAATTTTGTGTTAACGTACGTAGATGATCTGTTGATTTGTTTGGAGACGCTGGAAGAACACATAGATCACCTATCTAGAGTACTTACACGTTTAAAACAAGCCGGTCTTACGATTAAACTAAAGAAATGCCACTTTTTTAAGGAGGAAATGCAATTTTTGGGTTATGTTCTAAACAAAGATGGGTTGAAACCGGACCTAGCCCGTGTACAAGCTATAGGGGATTTCCCAACGCCACAAAATATAAAGCAACTTCAAGCTTTCTTCGGGCTTTGCAATTTTGACCGTCAATTTTGCGAAAACTTTGCAACCATTTCAGAACCACTAGTAGCATTGTTACGGAAAAAAATCAAATGGAAGTGGGAAAAACAACAAATCGACGCTTTTAAAAATTTAAAGATCTTGTTAAGTCAAAAAACTCTGTACAGACCAGATTTAAAAGAACCGTTCTTTGTTCAAACCGATGCAAGTGACGTAGGGTTGGGAGCGCAGCTTTTTTAAGTCCATCGGGGGGAAAAAAGGATAGTTGCATACGCTAGCAAAATCTTGTTACCACGAGAAAGAAATTATAGTACTCCAGAAAAGGAAGCGTACGCAGTAGTTTGGGCTCTAAAACGCTGGCAAATTTATTTACTCGGCCGTCACTTTACGGTTCTTACTGACCACAGATCACTTTCTTTTTTAAACTCATGCCGTTTGCTGGCTGCCAGGATAACCCGATGGGTACTCGCATTGCAAGAATACGATTTCAAAGTACAATACATACCTGGAAAAGAAAATATAGTAGCAGATGTGTTATCGCGATCACCACCAACAAGATTGGCAAAGCCTACAGACAAATGTTTTCAGGTCATGACAACTAAGTTCAAACAAAATCAACTGATCATGGGAGTTTTTAAAAACCTTGAAATTGACCAAAAAATGACCCTTATTTTGGGCAAAATTATAAAACCCTAAATGAAAATAAAGAACACACAAATTCCAGATACATACTGCATAAAGGACTTCTATTTACAAGGTTTATAGAGAATGAACCTTACCTGGTGTGCATACCAAAGAACCGAATGGACAAAATTGTTTTAGCTTTTCATGAAGCAATAGGACACTTTGGGGTTTTTAAGACGTGGCAAACTTTAAGGCGTGAAATATATGCAAAAAACGTACATCGTGATGTTAAACGCGTTATTAAAGTTTGTGAAATTTGTTAATTTTCCAAAGTGTCGCCTTCTGCCAAACCGGAATTTACTGCAGTCCGGTCTGCCGGGCCTAACGACCTTATAGCTCTGGATATTTATGGGCCTTTGCCGATTTCCCGTGGAGGGGTTGCTTACTTGTGCGTAATAGTAGATGATTTCACAAAATACGTCACACTATACGCACTCAAAAGAGCAACTACAACCACAATCCTAAACAGGTTAGAAAAGGAATACTTTAGAACGCACCAATGCCCACAGCAAATTCTAACTGATAATGGGACTCAATTCTCAAACAAAAAATGGATAAACACCTTACAGTCTTACAACGTAAATGTTGTGCACTGCTCTGACCGGCACGCCCAGGCCAACCCTTCGGAGCGGATTATGCAAGAGCTTGGTCGACTTTTCCGGACATATTGCCATGATCAACATAAGCGGTGGGCTTTTAAAGTTGCAAATATTGCGATGTTTTAAAATAACGTAGTCCATGAATCAACGGGTTTTACGCCTATAGAGCTGCAAACCGGAAAACCGCCAATAGCATTGTTAGATAAAATAATAAATTTGCCCGAAATCGTAAGGAATTTAGATGCGCACGTAAATATATTTCTGGCTAGAGAAACATTCTGTAATAAGACAAAGCGGCGGGAAGCGTTGAACCCAGGACGACCATATAAAGTTTTTTGTGTGGGCGACAAAGTCTTGCTTCGAGCAAACAATATATCTAGTGCTGTTAATAACCAGACTAAGAAGTTTATGCTCCTTTTTGAAGGCCCGTACCGCATTAAAAAAGCAGTAGGTCTGTGTACTTATGTCTTACAAGGTCTGGAAAACGATGTGGAGCGAGGTACTTTTCATATAACTCACTTGCGTCCATTTACAAGTTGTTTTATAGAGAGGAAGCCGATACCAACAACTTCGGGGGCAGTTGTGCCGAAATAAATACGTTTAGTCCGGCCCTGTCTAGCGCACGTCTATATTAAATTCGCGCGCATTGCGGGATAAGCTTGATAGGCCGGGGGTTGCTCGGGACGCGGGTCTAGAAAATCTTTCCAGTACGTGAGAGAATTTGTGCTTTCTATCCCCGCAGCTGTTAATGTTAAGAACGAGCCTTTGGTGCCGTAATCGATGTGTCTTTTTATATAAAATATATGAAGCCAAGTTGTACCTGCTAGGTTTTTGACATTAATGGTAATAAATATTTTTTGTTTGATATTTGGAATTACTTTCTCTATGCTCATAAACTAACCACCCACGGTAGTGTTACGCTACAGTTTTTGCATTGTATACGTATCAGAAAATTCGTATCAGGGGTTAATGTATGATTGCAATGCAATGAACGGTAATTTTAGAAAAAATTGAAATTTTTGTTTTGTAAATCTCTATCTAAAGGATTTTTTAAAAATCCTCAGGTCCTTCCATTTAAAATCAAGTGCTTGTAAATAACAAGTTTGTAGTTTGGTTGTTGTTATTGTTAGGTCTATATAAACAATAGTTCAACATTTTATTCTAAAAGAAAAACATGTTTGGAAGTAGTCAACCCTGTTTTAACAACCATAAATTCCATAGGCAGGGAAATTTTAATTAACCCATGTATTATTAATAGCTTATACTTGCTGGACATTGATGCTAATCTTCATTCGAAGTAACCACAACTTCTTTTATGGTTTTTACTTTGACTTTGTTTTTGTCTTGTTCTTCTTCTTTTCAATGTTCTTCTGAGTCTTGTTTTTTAGTTAAAAATCGTCTTTGGTTGGCAACCTACTTGTTTTTTGGCTAAGAAATGTCTAGGTTTGCCATTGTTGAGATTTACGGTATGATATTTATTGCAAAGTCATAAACAATAGACGCTTGTTTCTGCTAATATTACAAAAATCTTTTTATGATTGATTTTTTATATATTATTGTTTATAAAAACGACTTCGATAAATATCAACTGTTATTCTTGTTTTCTAAAAAAAAATTGTTAATATAAAAGAAATGGACGCGTTTTCTATGCTAGTTTGACTAGAAAAGTGCGTTTTACAATTGATTTTTAAGAGATTGTTTATGAAAACGATATATTACGAACAATGTTTTATAAATTTCAATTCATTAACTGTTTTCTGAGCAATTTTTAATTAATTTGAAGCAATAAATGTTTTTTGTGTGCTGTTTTTTACTAAAAAATATGTGTTTAATAATTTATTTTTAAAAGATTGTCAATAAAAACAAATTAATCCAGATAAAATAGATGAACAGATAATTAAATCAAATTGATAATAATAAATATTTGCTTTTGCAGAATAAAAACACAAATCTAACAATTATATTAAACATTCTTGTAATAAGTACAGCAAAACTACAAATAAAATAATTAAAAAATTAATCGATGTATTAAAGAGTTTTTTTTGTAACTACTACAAGTTTTGTATCAGAATTAATTAGTCAAAGTACATACCAAAAATTATAATTTATTTATTTAGTAATTAATTAGTTAGTTCTGTTATGATTACTTACATAAAGTATGGGAAGCTTTCATGTGCTCTTACCTGTAACAAAAAAATATATAATTAGTTACAT
This sequence comes from Tachinus rufipes, assembly GCA_963932245.1. Classification (NCBI taxonomy): domain Eukaryota; kingdom Metazoa; phylum Arthropoda; class Insecta; order Coleoptera; family Staphylinidae; genus Tachinus; species Tachinus rufipes. The sequence goes on from OZ010749.1 coordinate 63,969,008, forward strand.
AAATCTGAGAATAATAAAAAATAAAATACATAATAAAAATAAAAAAACTTCTAATAGAGTAAACTACTCGTCAACTACTCCCAAGTAACATTGACAGTTTCTTAATTTGGATGTCAGATTATTGTTAGCAGCAATATTACTATAGGAGAATATCCATTACTAAGTGAAAACTTTTATTATTATACCATTATATACTTATTCATTCCTAATTTCTTCATTTTGCAACAAAAAAGTAATCATAAACCAGTGATGCTTGTAAAAGACCGACCATTACTTACTAAAACAGGTACAAACATTTATTTTTCTAAAGCAATCCAATCGTACTTTTTCAATCATACAAACAATGACTAGAACTAAACATTAAATTTAATTCAAACTGAATCTTAGAAATTATAAACCAATATGTAGGTTACAAAACAAATCAAATAAGAACGGGTATAAAAGCATAAAGCACTAATCATCAAAGAACCCGGTCACGTTTGATACATTCACCGACTATGTAGTATATAAAATTATTTTAAATCTGTTTAAAAATTAATTTAGACAATATCAGCAGATGTAGGACCAAAATTTTTAAGAAAGATTTCTTTAACCGTATTATTGGCAAATTGAATAATCTTACAAATTCAGTATTTCCTGAGACTTATTTATAAGCCACAAATATACAAAATCAATGTTCACAGACTGCGCATATCTAATCTTAAATGTGATAGTTTCAGCAAGAGTGGTTTCACTTGTTGAAATTCAAAGGTATTTCTATGTTGTAGTGGCATATTATGTAACTTCTAATTATCACATTTAATAATTTAAAAAAAAATCATCGTTTTCTTTAACACTTATCTTATTAAGAAGTTAAGTAAAGCACCTAATTTAAATCTCGGCCTAGACAGCTCTGGAAAAGCATTTTAAAAAATAGTCACATAAATTACGATTAAAGTTTATGTAACTATAATTGCATTTAATATAAAAGTGTAGGTGGACCAGATACTAGTCAGTACTACACTTCTTCCATAGCGGATTTGATAGTATATAATTGTGTTAAATTTCAAGTACATATTCAAACGCAGTTGTCAAGTAATAACGCAAACGTAAGCCTTAAAATATCAACCCTTGCACTCAAAAATAAAAATGAAGCGCCTCAAGGACAAAGTTAAAAATCATTTGATACGTAATAGCTAAGCAACGTTTTAATAATCCAAAAAGGCAAAAATATTTTTAATTTAAAAAAATCTAAGTTAAAGGTAAACAATTTCATACATAAATATTACCCAGGCCTAAAAAAATAAGTCTAGTTCTACCCCCTAAAAAACTCCCACCAGACAATTTACGTTGCAAGAACAAGCTGATCTATTAACGTTAATAGCTACGTTGCGTATAAATATCATAACTCTAAGGGCCGTGATATCCGCCTCCTAATAAAGTACCTAATAAACTATTAGCTACATAACCTAACTTTTAATTTAATTAAATTTCATTTATTTTCTTAACACTTCTGAGCAGCTAGTACATTACATGCTCAATGTTTTTATTTGTTATAAATGTATATGTTAAGCATATATTTAATTGGCTGTCCATAGGTTTTAATAAAATAAATTAAATAAAAAGTTAGGATATTCTGTCAATAGTTTATTAGGTACTTTATTAGGAGGTGGATATCACGGCCCTAAGTATAATATATTTATGGTTGCAAACTAACAAGAGTTACTAAATCCCAATGGCACTTTCTTGAAGGCAAATATACTTTATTTCAAAAGACTATTATGGTTTCTTTTAGACAAATTGTAAGAACTAGAAGACTGATGTCTAGTTTAAATTATCTGTCAACCTGGTCCAGTCACCACTAAAGATTTAGCGGAAAACATTGAACATCTAACCCAAAAGCTAACCGTCTAAAAAATTCTTAAAATATTTTAAATTTTACATAGTCACTTACACTGCAGCGAGGTTGCACACTAAAATTTTGACTAAATTTGTTTGTACATCTTGCTTGTAGTTAACACTAGACCCGATTAATAATTAAAAATCAACAAGATACGCGTATTACAAATCACGCTCGGGCAGCATTCCGAACAACTACCCCGGCTCAATATCAATGCAACTGTGATAAAATACGGGCCGACGGATTTACTAGTATCATCGCTGCGCGCCAAATGCAAGAGTGCAACGACTGCGTGCTAGCGCCGCGCATAACTCACCCTGCCACTACACAGTAGAAGTGAGATAGCGAAATAATTTTATACAATACAAACTTCTTGTACAAAGACGGCGTCTATCTGATTTGCTGCTGATGTTACAACTGGTAGTGCAGGTTGCAGGTCATGTAGAAGAAATTTTGTCGTAGATCAGTTGAGACCATTCAGTCCTTTAGCACCTTTAGTCAGTTTGTTTAAAAAATCTTTTAAGCCGTGTACGGTTACAGTTTTTTTTGTATTGTGTGTGGTGTTGATAAAATACTTCCTGATCATAGTCCCGAGGCAATAGAGTCGTCTTATATTTTTTGGTAATGCCAAATAATTTTCTGCTATGACGTTCTTACCAGTTTTGTCAAAATTTGACCTTTCAATAATTAAATAAATATCTCTTCTAGAAGTGTTGAAATAAGCGCACAAACTATTAAATAAAGTTGGTAAATAAAGGTAGTTAACGATCAATTTTCTCAATCAATAATTTTTTTTTTCCAAATCATCTGGATATTGTAGTGTAACTTGCTTAAATAAAAAAAACTACATCCTTTTCTGCCAATTTTTCGCCAAATGTCTAAAATCTTCTGAAAATTATTACATTTCAGTTTTTTTTTTTAAATAAATTTTGTTGGTCTTAAGCGCATTGTTGTTTATACATTTGACCTTTCTAACAAATTTTTGTACCAATATTTCTATTTATTCCAGTTTCTAAAAGTGTTACTTGCAACCATAGATAGCAAAACAAATTTACAGTATAGATTTATATAATGAATCAATACGTTTTTCTTGTGTAGTAATTAGTTTGTTTTTTATGATAGCTTTGCATTACAATAAAAAACTTTAACGGCAGTACTTTTATTAAACAGAAAACTTTGTAAGTGTGTTTCTTTCATATCCGAGACTGATTTAGCATTGCCTTCATTTTTTTCTACGGCTCGCAGTTTATTTGTCAACTTTTTGCAATTTAAAAGTAATCGGTTTTTGACAAGTAATATGTCCATAATCTATTAAAATGAATTCTGATTCTTTCATTTTAAATTCATTATTTGCAGAAGTGCTTATTGACATTTTCAATTCAACGAGTATATACGTTCTTATGGGCATTTTTGTAGTACTATCAAGTTGAATACTAGAAACATTTTTTGCAAAGTTGATTGCCATATCACACGACTGTTACCTGCTTAAAAAGCATTATTATCTAAGAAATATGAATCTATTATTAGTTTTATGTTCTACTATAATTGAATTCTTATAAAATCGATGCAACGTAGAAATTTATTAAATATTGCGTATTTATTAATTTATTAACTTGGTGATATAAAAACATAATTATGTATATTTATTAGCATTTGTTGCTGTGAATAAAAAAATACTTTTGCTATTTTTTATAAAAATTTGTTATTTTATTTTGTCATTTATTACTTTTCATTAATATAATATTGCATTTTGTAACATTTACAGTTAGTTAATTTTGGTACTTTCTGACAATATTTTTATACGTTTACATAATACATAACCATTTTGAGTTTTCTGACAATATTTTAATATTTTTTGTCCAGACTTTGCTATCTTTGAAACATCAGATTATAACCATGCTTTTCAACAGTGTTTTAATGTTTTACGGCTAGAATTTGCTATTTTTGACATTTTAAGATTATAATTATCAAAAATTTAAATTTATTATGACTATTTTTGTCTTTTTATAAATAATTTTTGTTCTTTTTAACACCCAATATTTAATTTTTGGAGTTTTTTGACAAAATTTTCCTATTTTTAATATTTCATAAAAAAAATTTGCAAATTCATAAAACCTTGTAAACTTTTTCAACAATTTATGTTAATTTTTATGTGTTTTAGACAATTGTTTAAAATTTAAATTTGGTATTTTTAAAATTATATAAACAAAATTTAGCATTCTTTTAAAAACTGTTTTAATAACATTTATAGAATCAGCTATTTAGCCATTTTTAATAGTTTGTTGGTACATTTTGACAATATTTTCATACTTTTTGGTTAGATTATTATGATTATTTTTGATATTTCGGCACTTTCTGACAGATTTTGAATTTTTGCTAACAATATTTTTAAATTTTATAGCAGGATTTTGCTACTTTTAAGATTTTATAAAAATGTTTCAGTTTTTAAATTTTACCTTTGTTAGTTGATAGCTGGATTTTATTATTTTTAACTTTTTATAATAAGAATTTTGTACTTTTCAACAATTCCAACAATATTTTGATGTTTCAAGGCCAAAATTGGCAATTTTTCACATTTTGTGAATAAAGTTTTACACTTTTAAACAGTTAACAATATCTTAATAATTCACGGCTGAATTTTGCTTTTCTTGACATTTTAATACATTTTAACAATATTTTAATGTTTAAAAACCGAATTGAGCTATAATTGAATTTTGAACGTTTCAACAACTTTTGGCACAATTTTGCTTTTTTTAATTGTTTTATCAAATAAATTACACTTTTTAACAGTTTATGGTCGCACTTTTATGTTTTCAATATTTTGATGTTTTTAGACCAAATTTTGTAATAAAATTTTACGTTTTTTAACAGTTAATAATAGAATTAAAAAAAACATATGAGGATAGACTTTTCTAAATATTTTGCGGACAGGCCCAAAAACCCTAGTTAAGCTACTAAGATTATAAAATATTTAAAAAAGTAGTAGTATGAACCAAAATTAGCAAAAATGCCTTAATAAACGTGGGTCCGCAAAGTAACGGTTTCGGAGATATAAAATGATTTTCTTTTTTTAATTTTTCTTAAACTTGCAGTTTTTTATCATGGTAGTTGATGGTCTGTGGAATAAACATTAAGTATTTACTGTTGTTATCAGTTCACCCGTTTTTGCAAATAGCCTAAGCTTTAACGCAGAATTAGCCGACATGCAATTTATGTATGATTGTGGTCATAGAATTGCAACCAAGTGCGACATCTTTATGTTAAAGCTTAAATTTTCAAATTTCTTCACATCGTATGTTTAAAAAAATTCACCAAAAATTGCGTAATATTCAACAAAGTGTCAAGTGTCATTTATCCGAAGAACCAAAGTCGGTATCTACTCTTAGAGCAGAATAAGAAGTTCTAGTACGTATAGAGCATAATCCGAAAATAAGTGTGCGGAGAATATTAGCCAAGGTAGGAATTAGTGCTCCTCTTGTTTTGAGAATCCTCCACCAACAACTGCTTTTCCGGACTATGTACAACAAATGTAGGCCTTAAATCCACTTGATCTTCAAGCACGTATAGTTTTTTGTCGCTGGTATGGTTTTTTGTCGCCACTATTCTTTTTACTGATGAAGCCGGGTTTACACCAAATGAAGTTGTTAATTTGCACGCAAATAATAATGTTTTTAATACATTAACTATTATAAAAAATACTAACAAATACCACCGTTAACACTAAGTTTTGGGTAATTCTAAATAAAAGTGAGATGGTTTAAAATTAGTTTGTTACCTTGAACACTCACCCAATGACATAATCACTCCACAAACCTAAATCTATCTATCTATTATCTATATCAAATTTGCATTTTTAGTAGATGTTTCAGTACTTACTGTAGATGATCGGTGCAACATGATTCAATTTTAGATTTAGATATTATCAAAGAACACTAGCACTAAAATTTCCAAAAAATATCAATTTCTGGAACAATGCCGTTGAATTTTTAATATAAAATGGCATAGTCTTAAACTGGTGTATTCTCTTATTGGAGCGGGAAATGTAATATAGTGTTTGTAAACATTGTCTATAAGTACTTGCTAATAGCCAGAAATCATAACAAAATCAATTTATAAATAAAACTTAATCGTTCTAATAACCATGTATCTTAATTAATAAAACAAACTTGCATTTGGTAGCATTGTTTAATTTTTTTAATCTATGTAAAAGCAAAAACTTTCTTTTTTCTGTAATAAAACTAATAAGACAATAATTCCGTTGATTAGCTTACTTTGGATTTAATTATAAATCATTGCTTTTTTTCAACATTCACGCCCACTAGGCCACTTGCAAAAGACTCTTTCCAATGCAGTCGTCAATGTTGAGGTAGTCATCTGGGTTGTGTCCGTAGTCGTGACAAATGTTGATATATTGTTGGTTACGCATCTTGGTTAACACAAATAAAAAAAGCCAAGTTAATACTGCATTGTCAATAGTTTGATGAATAATGATTTGTGCTGCGCATAAGTGTAATATTAATACTTTTCTTTATAGCTGTAATGTTTTGCAATTGGTGTGTGATGTTTCCTAGGTGATATCAATCCACTTCAACTTTCTAGACTACTGCTGCGTTGTTCGGTTTTGAGAGTGTTTCTTCAGTTAGTATGGCACTGGTTGCAGGTCGTTAAAATGTAGTTTTGCCGGAGCTCTATGAGCGTTGTTTTCCAACCTTTAACAATGGGACCCGGCGGTCGTAATGACCTTCTTGAGCCCTAGGCAATTGTTGCTAAATCCATTAGCGCGTCCGCGCACCATGATTTGATTGTAGGCTTCATATTTGCTTATGTTGGTGTGTCATTCTTGCCGTTGTCTAGCATATTAAAGCCTAGTGTCTTTATCTTTCTGTAGTTTTTTCGGTTTAGACAAACTTCTTGGTTTTGTGAGATTATAACTCAGTAGCAGTTTGCTTGACGTGCGTCTTGTGGCCTTATTTGTCTTGCGATTGCAATAAAACACCGCCATGGGTAAGTGTTTGTCCTATTCTAAGGTCGGTAAACTCTCTTCTTTCAGTTTTGCGTGGCAAAGTTCAACTAAATTGGGTTTAGTGTGCTAGGTTGCGTAGTGTGGTGTTATGTTTTCTATAGTCATATCGCTCTTTAAAAATGCTGGTTAGTAAATTGTTGGCCATTATCTAACAATACAATTTTTATTTATCCACACCGTTAAAAAAGTCATCGTTTGAGTATTTTGATAGTAGCCTAGCTATCTTGTGCAAGTGTTCATCATTGTTAGTATGAACTTGTTCCCTGTCTTAGTGGTGTCTAAAAGGCCTACAAATTTTATTGCCACCCTCTCCCATGACTTGCTGGAAGGTAGAGTTTTCAGCGGGGACTTAGTTGCGGAGTTCCAGCTTTCACCCTTGAGCACGACATATACTTTTTAATTAAGGTGGACGTCTTGCCAAAACACAGCTCCTTGTAATGTGCATGGGCGATTATTACTAACTAATCAGTTCCGGTGCCGATCCTCAAGAATTCTCCATGATCTTCAATTCTGTACCCCAGGTTTTCATAAATAGCCCAGTGTCACTCGTTTGGGTAGTATCGCATGATGTCTGTTTGAAGTTGGCAAATATATTATGTGCCTACTTAAACTTATTTTCTAATATAAGACTTCCCCAACGCTGGTCTTACAGGCGTCCGTTTGCTACATAAATAGTAGTCTGGGTTGTAGCTCATCAACTTCAGTAGATGATCCATAGCATTCTTAGTAGTTTTATCAACGGTGCGGCCATTTGTATCTACCCGAGATCGTATTATTGTAACCAAATGCACGCACCTAAGAAGCTCCGCAGTTGTTTCTTATTTCTAAGCGGCGTCTGCTCTCTAATTAGTTTAAGGTGATGGGTCAGAAATCAATTACCGTCAAAGTAACTAGTTGGTTTTTTTAACTCAAACGGCATGACCTTAAATTGATAGGTTCTGCCGTCGGGTGCAACAAACGGTTAGTTGTTTGCGTTGTTCCGGTGCAAAATAAGTTCATAAATTGCGTTTAATATAAATTAATATTTACACCTATTTGTTATCGTTATACGTGTAGGTTAAGATGGTAGTTTACTGTACTCAATGTTGATGTTGCCACCCCTTTGTTGAAAACCGTTGGAAAGTTTCTAACAAGTTACTGGCTGAGATTGCCTTACTCAAACTGTTTTGGTAGTCTGATTAGTTCTAGAAATTCTAGTCCCTTGGACTGCGGTGTGAACCAATAACAATAGAAAACAATAGATACATTTTCGGGTGAAGTCCAGGGTGGCACCGTTGTCTTCTATCCAAAAATGACCGAGGATTTTCCCTTAGGATTGCCTTATGACTAGATTGATTGTCATCTCGTCTATCGTGGCACTTGGGTCTGCTTGTGCAACCTTAATTGGTCAGATGCTAGGTAGTTAGTTTACCGTTGTAAAATTGTGCCTAGTACCGCTATCCACTAAAGCTTGAATAAACTGCCCGATCATAATGACGGTGATACTGCTCTGACTGCAGTGTAGCTCGGAAGAGAGTGGTAATCAATCTTTTTTTCTTCATTTGTTTGTTTGTTTGTTTGTTTGTTTGTTTGTTTGTTTGTTTGTTTGTTTGTTTGTTTGTTTGTTTGTTTGTTTGTTGTTGGGGTTGAGTCAATGTGATGTTCCCTCGCCTATCTTCTACTCGTTTTCCAATGTTTTGAAATGGTTCGAGTTAAATTTGAGTTTATTTTTGGGCCAAAACGAACGTGTCAAAAGTGAGCACGTCAAATGAGTGGTCACACTTGGATCGGTGTGTTCTTGCATGGTTTTGGTGATTTTGAGTAAGGTTATCTGTTGTGTCGCTCTTTGAAAGTGTGAGCGATGTTTTTTAGACTTTTCAATAGGATAAACGTGTTTTGTCAATCTATATAGGTCTTAGTAGGAAAAACAAAGATAGTTCTAGCTAGTACATGTAGTTAAGCTGGATGCATGTTTGTACCCTCAAAAGGTTGGTGGTTGCATTTGTGCCATCGCCGTTTCCTGTAGTTGTAAGATTCTTGCAGCTGTGCTTGTTTTAGTTATTTCAATAGCAACAAGTGCGCTATTATATCACACAAGCACCAAATTATATTTAAATTAAAAATTTAATTTTTTTTTGCTCTGCACTTTAACACTATTTGAATTTATAAATCTTTTAATGTATTTTCAGAAGCTGTTAAAATATCATATGCATGACGAGCGACTGCACTGTATACACATTATTTGCATATGTATTAATTAGTAATGTTATCGATTTACCACAAATGAATTGCTGAAGTCATGCATGTTGTAATAGAAATTATTTAATGATGTATTTATATCTGAGCCTAAATGTACGAGTTTGTACTGATTTATTTTGTTATTGTATTTACGAACTTCTGTATTTATAAATCTTTAAAATATTTAGACTAACTTCATTTCCGTCGTTGTAGTTCTAATTTTAGGTTTTATAATTGATGCTAATAATATTTTTCATTCCAAACTAATTATTTTAACTCAATTAGATCTTAACCTATTTATATTTTTTGAAATAAAACTGTTAAAACTAATTTGCAAGTGCATATAAAATAACTGTAGTCGAGTTCATTTCGCGAATGGCTTTTTAATTCTTTCTTGTAACCGCTGCAATGATCATTGCATCTAATTTCTATTTAAAATGCACGAGTGTTTAGTGTTAAGCCAAACTGTGAGTGGGTTCTGCATACGTAATTTACATTATAAGAAACGGTAAATGCTGCATTAACATACTCGCATATAAATTAGATTGCTGCGAAATCTTAGTGCTTTTAGGAAATGAAGTTGGCAAATACGAAATAAATACGAGTCCATATGTAAATGCTGATAATACATTTACAGTTTAATCATATTATTATTCATGATCGGTAAACGAGCTCGGAGAAGTCTACTGCCGTTTAGAAAACTTTCCAAGTTTATAAACTTGGAACATAAATCATTTTCACGCTTTGAGTAACTTGCATCAGTTTTTACAACGTGCACGATACGAACCGGACAATGAAGTTCCGATTTCATGACTGCGATAGTATACATATTTAAATTAATAGATAATCAAGTGAAAATTGTTATGTTGAAGTTGGTAGTGTCGCAACTGGATATATTTGCCTAGAAAATAAATAATGTTGTAAAAAGAAGCTAGTGTTTGTGAGCTTTATGTAATATTTATCATTCCCTGCACGGAATGAAAGACATAAACTATGCAAGCTGCACACAAAACCATTTATCTTAATTGGTATCACGGCTCATGTGAAATGTGAAGTCTTATTATTAATAATGCGAAAAAGGTGCATGTTTGTATTTCCTGAGGAAAATGTACACAGTTCATGCATTATTTGTATACACAAGAAAACAATATTAGCATGAACTTTTAGAAGCTTTCACAAGAATTTTATATATTACTTTTTTTACTTTAAAAATTTAATTAATGCAATTTTATCCACTTGAATTAAATATTCAAATACACCGTAATGCGGAAAAGAACAGAAAGTTAATACCAAAACTTGGTTGGTTGGGACACTTCCGTGCGATAATCGGTACAAAGCGGATGAAGAATAAAGTTTGTAATGCTCGCGAATGTGCGATAGTATTAAACATGTACAGTAGTACATTGTAATTTATTAATACATTATAATTAGTATTTGCTTTCATTACATTTTGTAACGTAATTCATTGCTGTTTTAAAAATTATTTACAAAAAATTTCATTAATAATATTTATATTTACTATTTTTTTTTTCAGCTTACTTTAGTCCACTTATGAACGTATGCCTCTCCGTACATTTTCCATGTCAATATTAAGTTTTGTGTAACCAATCCCTCCCGGCAGTTGATCTAATATTGATCAAACCATCTCCTTTGAAGCCGGCCTTTGCTTTTTTTGTTTCTGAAATGGTCCTACTGATTTGCCTTGAAACGTAGCCGGCCCAGCTTCATTTTACTTTTGCTGCCACGTCCGTTACCTTTGATATTTTTATGATTGTTGCGTTCTCGATTTTGTCCCATAAGGAGATTCCAATCATAGTGCGCTCCTTTGTGTTGTTTGCGTTTTATTCATTATCTTTTTGGTAAGAATAAGTAAGATAAACTTATGCGTCTGTTAACTTTTGCTGTTTGGTTTTATTTTTACTAGCTTGATTATGTGCTCAAAGTATATGTAGTGGTCTACGCATTCGATAGTTTTATTGTCTAGTAATGTTTAGAAATTTGTTCATTTTCAGTTTCTCTGGGTCGTTTATTGATATTAAGACGATATTGTCATCCATAAGTAGTTGAGGTTTTGAAGACGTCTCTTAAACTTGTGGTAAAGAGTTTTGTAGAGATAGGGTGTCCTTGTCGCACATCTCTGGTCATTTTCATGTATATGTTTTAAGTATGTCAAAGTATCTAGAGTTTATTTTTGTGTTCTCTAGGGCTGACCACAATTCAATAGTGCTTAGTGAAAATCCAAAAACGTCAGATAGAGTGGGATATTGTACAAAGGTCTTCTCTATTAGGTTACGTAATATGTGTAACAGTCCACAGTACCGTATCCTCTGCAACATTCTGCTTAATCAACAGGTTGGTAAAACTTGAGTTTTTTTGATAGGCGATTGTAAATAATTTTGGTAAACAGTTGATACAATTGTGAGAACAAACTGATGGGGCACCCTGTTTGAATATGATACAACTTCTGCATTGCATTACTCTACGTAGATTTTACTGTTTTGCAAGCAATTGTTGAGTACGATCTGAACAGTTTTTTTAGCACCAATCCGCAAAGTTTTAACATTTTGTTTGTAAAATACAATTTGTTATAGACATTCTCTACAATTTGGAATATTTGATCTAGATCTAAGAATATGATCTATAGTGATTTTTCAGTTTGGTTAGTTTTGATCTTAGCACTTTCATATTGGCATTATTCTCAATTGTATTTAGAATCATGTCGGTATTTCTGCTTTTATTTTTTCATTTAGCTCATCTAGACTCATACTTGTAATACATAACGTATCGGAAGATTGAAATCTGGGTTTTTTAATGGTTTTATTCCTCTACCTTTTGAGATTGATCAATAGTTGTGCTCGCACAAGCTTGTGATCGCTCGCAGTGTCAAAACGCTTAAAAACTGATACACACTTGCATATTTTTTTGTAATTGGCTATAATATAATCTATCTAATTTTTTATATAAATATCTGAGTTTTTCCATGTTTATTTGCGCTAAGGTGGTTTTTTGAAGAACATGAACTTGCCTTGCCCACCCACCCAACATTTTGTTAAAAAAATCTGTCACTTTGAAGAAAAATTAATTTCTGAATCACCAACACTTGAGTAGATAAGCAGGAATCCCAGTAGAAACTACTCTCTTGCACTTAACAACTTGGGTAAATTGCCCAAAAGATTGAATCAACCTTTCTTAAAAAAATCCAATTTCTAGATCACCAACACTTAATTCAGTGATTTCAATGTTTTGTTCGAGATACATTGACGATGTATGTAGCGCTTTACCGTGACTTCTACTGTAAATAAATATTGAATTTTTTCTTCTTGCTTGAGCATTAACTGAGGCGTGCGCCAAATCAATTTCTAATAGAATATGAACATTAAACTGGTTCTTAAATTTAAAGGAAGTGCGAGACGTGTTAAAATTTTGCTTGGATTACTTTATTGCAAAAAATCATTTTTTGAAAGTGCACACAAAAAATTCCACAAAAAAAATTAAGAATCAGCCTAGTAAACATACGCCATTTTAAAATCCAAAATTGAAAAGTTGGACATTATTGATTTAGAGCATGATATCTAGATTGGCATCCCTCGTAGCACATAAAGACGACCTACTTGGATGTACATGTTTATACCTAAAAAAAATTAATACTTGGCCAGAAAGGTCCAATACCTTTTTTTGTTTTGTTGTTTTTTAAGACTCACTATAGGTTGCAGAATATGTGCAAATGAGACCAAGATCAATCTTTTTTTGTAAGTTTTATGCGATTGCCAACAAGATGTTATTTTGATACACTTTAATAAAGTTTTCAGAGAAATCTTTGAGTTTGCATTATTACAAAGCAATGTTTAGGTAAGTAACCGAACAGTAATTGTTTTTTATTAATGTTTCTAAAGTAATACAACAAAAAAGTTGTTGAAGGTTTGCATTGTTATTGTAAGTCTTCTTTTAGCAAGACTTGGTTTGCTTTGATGAGAATTTTTTTTATTCTGTAATTAGGTCGGAAATGGCTTCTGTTGTCAGGTTTTTGCCTACTTGAGTTTGCTTAATCACTTAGGTAAATCCTATCCGCATTCTAATGAGATTTCCTTTCATGAAATACTCAGTTATTGTCGGATCCATCTTCGTTTTTTCAGTTTCCTTCTACCCTTTTTTGAAAATATTTTCCTCGTCTAGTGTTTTAAGTCGGTTACATTTTCCTAAAATCCGCTTATACTTACTTTTTGTTTTCCGCCTTGAAGTTAGCTTGCAGATTTTTGCAAATTCCATAAGTCGTTTCCTCGATCATAGTCTTCTTCTTGGTCGTAACTTTATAACTGAAGTATTGTAATATTACTGATATATTCAGGTTGTTTGGTAGACCCGGATTTTCCATTGTTGTAATAATAATAATAATAATAATCACTTTATTCCAATAGAACTTTTACAAATATAGGAAGGGTCAACATATAGATAAAATAGAATAATAAACAAACATATTAAAAAAACGTATTAAAAAAAAATTAAATAAAACTAAGTCACAAAATACAGAATACAAAATACAAATTGCAAAATACATTAAACAAAATAAAAACACATGTATTTTATAAAAATAAAAAAAGCAACTATAGATCATCTGTTAAAAATTCATCAACTGTATAGTATGCTTTATTTAAGAGAAATGCTTTTATTGCATTTTTAAAGCATACATTTTTTAAATGGGTTAATGACGTTGGTAGTTTATTAAATAGAACAATTGCCATGTATTAAGGAGATTTCTCATAACGCGTTGTAGAATGTTTTGGAACTTCTAAAACATTACCATGTCGTGTATTATATTGGTGATATTGATTTAATGTTTTGAATTTGGATACATTATTTTTGGCATATATTAATATATAAAATATATAAACGCAAGGTAATGTCATTATTTTGCTTTTACAAAATAGTTCTTTACAATGAGCTAACGTTGTTTCATTACAAATATAACGAATTGCCCGTTTTTGCAATTTAAATAGGTTTTCTAAGTTTGAAGCAACTCCCCATGCTAAGATGCCATATTTTAGTAAAGAGTGAAACCTAGCAAAATAATACATTTTAACGACGTTGGTCGATACAATTTTTAATAGTTGTCTTATTACAAAACATAATGATGAAGCTTTCTTGCATAAATAATCGACATGTATGTCTCATTTACAATGTATATCAATCTGTACCCCCAAAAACTTTGTTTTATATTGTTGTTGAAAACTTGTGACGTTGTATTTGATGAGCAAACTACTCCTATTTACTTCATGTGTTCTAATATTAAAATTTATCATAACTGATTTTTTGTTATTTACAATCACACCATTGCACTGAAACCATTTATATAGCGTTTGTAGTTGCATATTAGATTTATTTACCACATTAGATTGAGTTTTGGCATTTATTAAGTTGTCGGTCTGCTGCTTCTTTGAGACTAGTGTGTATTAATTGTCTTGTAAATTTCTTAACTTGGTCCTGTCAGCGCGTCGGATATTTTCCTCTCGCCCTTTTCCCCTTGATTTCTCCATAAACTATTAGTTTTTTGAAATTACCCTGTTCCTTTCTTGCAATGTGGCCGAATTTTTTTAAAATGCGTTTACGGCATGTAGTGGATAGCCTATCTTTAATACCAAGTTTATTAAGTATTGATGTATTGGTTATGATATTGTTGCATATGTTGTGTATTGTTTCCACGCCGGTTTCTCCCAACAGCTTCAACATTTCGGCAGTGATGCAGTCAATGTTTGGTGATTTGTTTATTTTTAGTGTTTTATGGCTTCCTCTATCTCCGTTCTCAGTATGTTAGGTTCCTGCTTAATTGCCATACTTATGGGTTGTTCGGTTGTTAACATTAGCTCGTCTTCAAATAGTTCTTTCGCAGTAATGCTTCCATCTTTATGCAACTTTATCGCCTTCCCATAGTGTTTTTCCGTTTTTATCCTATATGAAAAGTGTTTTTGATTTGGGTTTTTTTGTTAGTTCTCTTACTTTTTTGTATAGATTACGGGTGTCGTTTTTGTTCTGGTGTTCTTTTATTTTCCTGCAGTTCATGATAGAGGATTTCCATCTCAGATTGACTATGATATAGTCAATCTGGTTTCTATATCTATCTCCTGGTGATTTCCACGTGTATAGGCGTCCGCTATGGTGCTGGAATAGCGTGTTTGCAATGGTTAAATTGTGTTCTTGGCAAAACTGAATCAAACGGACTCCCGATCCTTTTGTGTGCCTAAATCGTAGCGCCCTATTGTCCACAGAGTTGTTCTTCTTTATTCAAGTTTTACCCTACTTTTGCGTTTATGTCTCCAAGCAGGACAAGTATTTGTTTTTTTGGTAGGTCGCTTAGAGTGTTTTGCAGCTCTTTGTAGAATGCTTCCATTATTTCATCCAATGCCTCCAATGCCATAGGTGTGGACTTGATCTTTAGCACTATAATTCGATCACTGATGCTTTGATACCGCAGTACTGATTTGTTGGCGGTTTTGTCTAACAGAAAAGCCACTCCATTAAAACTTTTTTCTGTGTTTTCTGAGAAGTATATGGTATGTGCAGTATTCGTGTTAAAATGTCCAGTTCCTTTCCAATACGTTTCACTAAAGTTGATAATGCCCAACATGAGTATGTCAGCTTCTCTTTTGATAATGTTCAGCTTGCCTGTCTGCAAAAATTCCAGCGGACCTTCCATGTTCCTATTTGAGTTGTGTTTTGTAATTTTGCGTGACCACTCAAACTTGTGTATCGGAACAATATTATGCACATAACATATCAAAATTCAATGCAAGTATAGGAATCACCAAGTACAAAAAAAATAATGATCACGTATAGGAATAACTCGTCTTTCAAAACAATTAGAAAAAGAGAAAGAACTAAGACACAACAAGGAAAAGAAAATTCCATGACGGGTTGTGTACCTAGTGTGTGTAAGGATTACAATCCAAAACAAGCTCATTGCCAAACGGAGGTCCATCAGCAGACACCGCGGAAAAAATAAACTATCTGCAACAAGTAAAGAGAGAACCTACAGTCAGGTTGTGTACCCGACGCTAGCGGTAGACCCTCACGACAGAAAACTACTGTAGTTCCAAGAAAAATGAGTAAGCTTTGTAAAACGTGAGAATTTCACAATCTTACAATTGTCTAGAACATTACGCTAATAATGCCGATCAACAACGTTACTCTTTATTGCATTTCAACTATAACAATCCAAGGCCCAGTACTTCAAGATAAAGTAATAAGATTGAAACTAATATTTTTTTGATAAATTTTACCTACACTCCATCTACTGTCAGTGCAAGCGTTATTGGTCTCAGAACTTAAATTGGTCTTCAAGCAACGCCTTTTATCAGCTCCAATTGTTGGAGTTGGTAAAGCTAAGACAAACATTCCATGTAAAAAAAATACTGATAAAATTATTAATCTTTCAAAAAAGTAAGTTTGGGTGGATAATCTCTGGTCAACTACCAACCAAAATAAAAAAACCGCAAAATATTTCTTCGATTGTTGGCCACGTAAAACTGAATAAATTAGTGTCTTAACTTTGAGAAATAGAAATATACAATCACGATAGAGTACTTGCACCAAAAATGTAAAAAACATTTTAAACTAAACACAACTTGTGCACTACTGGTCGCTTTCAAGTAGCGTTGCCATTCAAGAAAAGTTTATATAAATTTCATAACTCTAGTATACCCACTCGACACAAATTCTTTGCTTTGGAGCAAAATAAAGAATAAACAAAACAAGTTTGAGTATAAAGTTACGAATGATATTCAACGGGTTTGCCCCCCCCCCCCCCCTAATTGTGTATTATAAAATGACATACTTATGGTAGGCCCCAC
Source organism: Tachinus rufipes (assembly GCA_963932245.1). Classification (NCBI taxonomy): domain Eukaryota; kingdom Metazoa; phylum Arthropoda; class Insecta; order Coleoptera; family Staphylinidae; genus Tachinus; species Tachinus rufipes. Next base: position 63,985,968 of record OZ010749.1, read on the forward strand.
TCTGCAAGATGATTTGTTTGTAATCATGTTGAGAATAAGATCCAAACAATTTATGATGACTAATAAAAACTAAAATATATTGCTAAGTTAATGTGCGACTAAATAATCAGAAATATCAGAGGATATGGTAGAAAAATTTACCTAAAAATAAAAAACAAGCTAAAACCAAATCAAAGAATTTCTTAATCGGAAGCCAAAGATGCTTACCGGACTTTTACGTAGACAATCTTATCTCAGAAATAGATACCATTACCAAGCTAATCTTGATACAAATAAGGTGACAACAATTTTACAAAAGAGTGGTTTTATATTAAAACAAAGAGCCAGTAACTGCAAAGCATACATAAGAAAACTACTCCGAGTGAGTGGTATTACGTTTCTACAAAAAAAAAACATTTTTCTTGCAAATATAATCTGCTTCAACGGAATGCCTCTGTGCCAAAAAACAATAAATTAATATCTTTAAAACTATTTGTCGACTTAGATGGTTTGATCCATTCAGATCTTCAATTTGATAGACGCTGTTCGATCAAGTTACCGTCACCAACTTATAATTGCTAGCATTCACCGGTCTCAGCTGTATGCAGGTGCATACACGCAACTGCGTAGTGTTTACGCGCCAGCCCACGATTTGAAGCTCCACTCATGGGTGTTTGCCCATTTATCGTACTCAACAGTTTCGACCCTTTTTAACGATAGCAGTTGATTACGCCGGACCGTTTATGATTAAGAAAGAATCTCGAAGATCGAATAAAACATAAAAAAGCGTATGTATGTGTATTTGTATGATTTTCTTCAAAGGCTACACACATTAAATTAGTATCACAATTAACGACTGAAGCCGTTCTCGCCGGGTTGTCCGGATTATATCTCGACGTGGCTTTGTCGCAGAAATTTACAGTAAAAACGCCACAAACTTTATTGAAGTTAAAAGGCAATTTAATGAACTTTATCCTAATAATGCAACCATACTTCAGGATTCATTAAGCACCAAGAAAATAAAATGACATTTAGTTCCACCTCGTGCTTCTTACTTTGAAGAACTATGAGAAGCAGCCGTAAAAAGTATAAAAGCTCATTTGTTTCGTGTCGCAAGTAATTGCTCACCTATGAGAAACCGTATGCACTGCTAACTCAGATCAAATCAATTCTGAACTCACAACCTTTAAGTCCATTGTCAAAAGACTCAAACGACGACGAACTTTTTTACGGCATTCAATGGGTGGCGGTATATTATTTCTTCTCACCTATTTCACCTTAAGCTGCATAGATTTGCATTTATCATTTTATTATATTGTGTAGCATTGTTTTTGTTTATTATGCAAATGTCTTTTACAACATCCAAATTATTTATCCCAATTTGTATCCATTAGCACCTAGCAGATCTTAATTTTTGTTGTTAAGAAAACCGCCACTACAGCGTAATTACAATATGTTTGAATTAAAACAAACAAAAATCTAATTTTTAATTATTTAAAATGTTTACCTCGTGGAAAAATCCGACAATTTTCCATGTGATATATAGCCCAATTTGCAAATCTGACACGATTAAAAGGGTTCGAAATAAAAAATTAAACACCAAGCAAATATACATCCCGTCATTCTTTTGCATTGTTTCCTAAACATAAAATTGTGGAGGTGTCAAATTTTAGCTGAAATAAAACAATTATAAAAAGATTGTAAACAAATTATATCATGTTATTTTCCCATTTGTATTGTTTACTCCATTTAATTTCAGCCTGTACATAATTTTCCATACTGAAATAACTCATGTATAGCATAAATCCCAATTAATCACGTACATAAATATATAGCTTAATATTAATTTTAAAGATTGTTTGCATTATTATCCAGAATACAACATGAACCGTAACCTACCGAGCATTATTTATTAAAGAAACGTGCATCTAAGTCCTTGTTAAACCCCCTTTAATGATCCTACTTTGTACATCAATCTTTTAAAAGATATATACTTGGTCCAAAAAGATATAAAAATAGCCGACTTTGCTTAATCTAATGGTTATTTTTGTTACAGAATGCGGCAGACTGAAAACGCTTTTAAAATTTTTTCATCTGAAAACTATTATCTAAATAATTCATTAAGTTTTGTAATGGAACTGCAAAAATAAAATAAAGTGGCGCCATGAAAACAGTAGGATCTGTAAATGTTGCATAAATCTTTTTATTTTTATTAAAAAATAACTTAATAAAATACTTTAAAAGTTTAAAATAAATAATAAAAATATGAATTAAACAAATGTTTAAATATTAATTGATAAATATCATATATCAAATTTATAAAAATATTTCCAACCTTATTATTTCAATATTAATCAATATGTATCCTGGCTTGTTTACGGAATAACATCGGATTCTCATGGCCATTGTCCTACTTCATTAATAACACACGTGAATGTTCATAAACTTGATACATTAAACACTACACAAACCAATTATAAGCAACAAACGCAAAATATGTTATAGCGACGCGCACAGCGTATCAAACTCGACTAAAGGTACCTTTGGAAGATGGCAAATTTATGTGAAAACATTTTGTCTTTGCTGATAACAGTAAAATAAAACTTTATCTTCATGCATAAAAATTATTAAGTCTCGAACGCATCATAATATAAACAACAAAATGAAGAAATGACTTACATATTTATTTACAGATTTACTATTTTACAAAAATCGGATTTAAAATAAAACTATATGTACAAATAATAAATTCCACTTTTCACTTAAGATCATCACTATTGATTACAACAAAAATAAGTTTGTGTAAAAAATTTAACTCTTTTGCACCTGTTTTAAATTGAAAAATAGTTTTAATGTTTCCATACTGACATTATCACTAGCTCTAATACCGACGTTATACGTTTATAAACTAATAAATTTGTTTTAAACCTGTTTAAGTTATTTAATGTATACCTGATAGAATGCATACAGTTAAAAAAATTTAATAATAGAACTATGAACAATATAAAAGTTTAAGAGTATTAACAACAAAATCTTTACTAATTCTAATGACAAATTCTAATGTTCTTATTGCACGATTTGTAATCAATGTGTTTCAAAGGTAAGTTTTGGTCAAACAAAACCTTGGGTGTCCTTTGATTTTAATAGTCCTAGATTAAAATAATATGTTTATAGTGTAATCACAACACATTAATGTAATTTTATTAACAATACAAGACAACATTTTTCAAGGTTTGTTAATATGTTGTTTGTTTTGCACCAATTATAAATATTGTCACGATGGATCAAAATACTATCCAATGTAGTAAAAACCGTTCTTTAAGTTTCAAATTGTCAGCAATCATTAACAAAAAAAAATACCTGTTTGCTTTGTCACGTTTTAAGTTACTATTTTGTCCAGCATTTTGGGTATTGTCAAACTAACACCTCTGTAATTTTGAATTAAATTTTTTCAGCCAGATTTAAAAATTGATGCAATTAAATTTTGCTTCCATATCTTTTTCTTCTTTTTAGTTTTCAGTTACTCTATTGTTAGACATAAGCCTTTTCCATTCCATTTCATATATATATATATATATATATATATATATATATATATATATATATCTGTTCTATACAGTCTTCATACACTTTCTTCCAGCTTAAGTCTTGTCACCAAATCATCTTATTGGGGTCTTTCCAAGCTCTTTTAAGTTGTTTGAAGATTTCCAAAAGGTTATTCTGTGTGAATACCGTTCTTTGCTTTGTCATGCCACATATCTAAACCATCATGTTTTGTATCTTTGTTTTAGCTCGGATTGCTGTTGCGTATTTTGTCTCTTAGAGTGATTTTTAGCATTGCGCGTACCATGGCTCTCATTTTATGGTTAATAACTGGAAAAATGAAGCTGTCATATATTTTTCGTTTTAAATACAGCGGGACTTCTTTGTCTTTTAGGATAAAATCAAAAGCAGTTCAGACTAAGTGAATCTGCGTTTTACTTCAGCTGTTTGGGTTTGCTTGCCAATCTTTTTTTTATTGTAATGCCTTCTACAGCCACGTTTTGTTTATTACTACTTCTTCATCTTAAAGAGCCTATCCGTTACCGGATGTTAAATATCCACAACGCTATTTTAACGGCAGTACAAAATAGTTTAGTGGTAGTCGTATTGAACTACGTTTGTAAGTTTTTCATCCATCAAATCCTCTTTCGACCTAGTCTTTTTTTGCCTTCTACCTTTATTTAAAGTATTAGCTGTAATAAGTCGTATTTCTTTAGATATAATGTCTCAAATACTCCAGCTTCCTTCTTTTGATTGTTTTTACGTCTTCCTTATCTGTTTTTAACATTCTTAAAACCTCCTCGCTTGTAACATGTCAAGGTTTAAGACTCCACTTAGTACAAGAGTAAAAAACATAGCACTTAACTAGTCTTAGTTTGAGTTTAATGTTCAAACTGTAGTTTTTTAGAACTGTACTTAATTTTTTTAAATGCTGCTCTGGTTTTTTCTATCCGGCTCTTTATTTCTGTTGAATGGCCCCATCGTTCATTTAGCAAACTCTCTAGGTACGTAATTTTTTCTACTTTTTCTATCTCTGCATTATTGCGCTTCAAACACGGATAGATACCGTGCGAAAAAAAAGTTATGTTGCAACTGTTTATCTCAAACATGGTGAAAAAAATATAATGCTTGCGGATGTTTCAAGAGCTATAGAAAACATCACGCACTTATACACTTTGAAGACTCTATAGCAGCACACGCAAAAACAATGAGTGACTAAACATTGATGATGTTAAATTTAGGCGCCCAAACTAATTTTTTAAAGAACAAATTTGTAAACAAGAAAATTGATATTCCAGTAATAAGCATCGAGCAAGTCAGACACAACATCAAAAAAGTGTATTGAGTTTGAATCACGCTTAAATAATTTTTCACTATCATCAACATTTTTAGTGTTATCACAGTACACGAACAACTTGCCTTCTAATAGCTTTGAGCCGCTATTGTAGGTTTACTTGAAAATGTTTGACTTGCTGACCCAACTTTAATATCAGTGAAAAAATAGATGGCATTTTAAGAGCAGGAGTGCTCTCTGCATTATGGTCTAACGGCCTTACCAAGTATCAGGAAGACTTCCTTCTTCAAAAAACAAAACATAGATGGATACTTTTAGAAAGTCTTTTGCCAAAAATAAAGAAATAGGGCAATGCAAGACTAATGAAACTGTAAAATACTACGGAAAATTTTTGGAAAATTAAAGATGTAAAAGAAGTCCATTATTTGACCTAAGAAGAAAAAAAATAAAAAACATGTTCAGCAAACTCAGCAGCGTAACGCCAAAAAACGACTTGTCACTAAGAGAAGAGCCAAACCTGGCCACACTAGCATCTTTTCGTTTGCTAGCTATTAGACATCTCTACTTAATAGAACTTAAGTTAGCAAAAAATAACAATTTGCGTCAACAACATCATTTGATCATAAAAAAGTATGAAAAACTGGGACACATAAAACAGGTTCAGAGCTTAGGTAATAGTCAGTTTCACCACATCATGCAGTTTTGAAGAATAACAAAAGCTTACTTGTAGTTTTTGATGCTTCTGCCCACACCACCACTAATGAGTCTCTTAATAATATTTTACGGATTGGACTAGTACTACAGTAATCTTTATTTGAGTTTCTTGTAAGATTCAAAACCCACAAATACGTGTTAGTTGATGACATTTCAAAGATGTATCGACAAATTCTACTGCAAGATCAGAAAAACCTACATCAAATACTATAAATGTACATCACAAACAAACCAATTCAAAAATATAAACTTCAAACGCTGACATACTGTACATCATACATAGCAACAAAATGTTTTTAACAACTAGCAGAAAAAACACAAGAAATGTTCTTTAACGCAAATAAAATTACAAAGAAAGACATGTACATAGATAATTTGCTAACTGGTGTTAACGATAAAAGAACAGCCAGTCGTATGCAAGATAAAATTACGTCAATTTTGGCAGGAAAAGAATTTGAATTATAAAATTATTATCATCACTACCTGCAAAAGAAAATCAAATAATGAAACTAGATAAAAATAAAACATCAGAAACTCTGGGCATAGAATAGAACGCTCCACAATACACACTTCAGTTAAACTACAAAACAAGTTTTTTTATAAACTACTGTAAAATTATTCAATCTATTAAGCATAATAGGCGCTGTAGTAGTAACATCAAAAATATTAATGCAAAAACTATAGACATTAAAACTAAGATAAGATGATGGAGTTATACCACATAAAGTTACTGTTGCCTCAACAAAATTAAGTAACCTAAAAAAATTAAAAAGCTACAAGTGCCTGCTTATAAACATTGGTATATTACAAAGTCGTGTTGACATCTATGAATTATGTGACGCTAGTAAAAGAATTAAAAAAAAGCAACCAAAACGCTACAAACGCCAATAAAAGATATTTACTGTTAGACGAATTCTTGCATAATTTTAAATTGGTTGTTGTCGGAACCGTCAAAATGAAAAAACTACGTAAGAAATAAGGTCCAAGAAATTCAACAACATCAAGAATTCATCTGAAAACATGTTCCTACAGCAAATAATCCAGCTGACTTAGCTATGGTTCACTGGCTTAGCATGATTGGCTCACCCACAATCACAATAACACAAAAAAGCAAATCACTTAAAAAACAGAGATAAAAAACAAATTTAGCATAAAAATTGCTAGTAGATCATTATCAGTTGCTATTAAGTTCATTCTTGAACATAAGCTCTTCCCAAATGTTTCCATCGTTCTCTGTTCAGTGCTACTCGTATCCATTTTTTTCTTTTTTTTGAGATTGTCGTTCCAGCGCATAGGTGGACTTCTTTTTCCTCTTTTATGTTTGTAGGGCCGCCATTTTATTATTCTTCCGTTCAATCTTGATACATCGTAACCCGCAAATTTTTACTTAAAAAATGCGATTTTCTCTCCTACGTCGCTGACTTTGGTTATTGCTATAACTCTAACTAATCGTTTTGGTATTGGTTTTTTTTTAATTTACCTGTCATTGTTCTTTCCATAGCTCGTTGTACGACCATTAGTTTTTCTGTGTTTTGATTCACTGGCAATATGCACTGGTTGAAAATCCATGGTTTTAGGTGTGTGGAGCTATTTTCTTATTTCTCAGAATGTACGAAAGTTTTTTAAAAGCCATCTATCCTAGTCTTACTCCTATGCTTTTTTTTTCTAATTATTTTGGTCATTTGTTGTTTTCTGCTTCAGGTATATGTATTCTTCAACTTTTTGGATTTCCTTTCTTTCTATCATTATTGCTTCTTTTATCCCGTGGTACCTAAATTGTGTTTTTGATAAGTTTATTTTCAGCCCTGCTCTCAGTGGTTCTCTTTGTAGGTCATCGAGCTCTATTCTACTATGTGCAAGGATTACGATATTGTCAGCGTACCTTAGGTTAGTTCGTCGGGTCTAGTTGATGTTAATTCCTTTGTCCTTCTAATAATTTTGTTTGAATATCTTTTCCATTGCTAAAGTGAAGAGTTTTGGTGATAAAGAGTCGTACCCTTTTGAGTTGGATTGGTTTTGTTTTCTTGTGCAGGATCTCAGTTGCTGTTGCTTCTCTATTGCATTCTCTTATTAAATTGTTATACTTGCAGTCTATTCTACTGTCAGTCATTGCTTTATATACCATTCATATTTCTAACAAAGTCTTTTTCGTAGTCTTACTCATACTCATTCGATTTTTTGATAACAATTTTTATCGTTAGTAGGTGATTGTTGGTGTCTTAATTTTTCCTGAATCCGCTTGCTAGCATGGTTGGTATTCATCTAGTTTTCTTTCTAATCTGTTGGTAATTATTTTTGTCAGCAATTTATACAAGTGTGACATCAAACTTATTAGATGGTAATTTTCTATCTCGTTGATATTTTTTATTTTATAAATTAGCATTACATTTGCGTTTTTCCATTGTTTTGGTATTTTACTTGTCCTTTAACAGTGGTCTAGTAGCTTTGCAGTCTTTCTTAGTAATTCATCTCTTTCTTCTCGAATCATTTCGGCTAATATGTTGTTATCTGCCGTTGTAGATACTTCTTGTTAATTTGATTTGTACGTGTTATTATTGGTTGGTTTTAACAATTTACTACTAATTTAAACCAAAAAAATACTAAATAAAAAAGATCTTATTGTTGTCAAACAAACTATTCTTAGAGTAATTCAGGAAAAGAGCTTTACGTCCATGTTTTGTCAAAAACAGTATCCTGAGAGTAGGAAGACGTTTGGAAAACGCAGAACTAAACAATGATCATAAATACCCGGCACTAATTTCAAAGAAACATTCAAAATTTGTCATGGAGGAATTTAACTATCGGCTATACGCAGAAAATATTGGCCAATATGCGGACGTATATGCATCATCTGCTTCCGAAATATTTCAATAGCCTCCAGCCACCTTTTTAAGATGTTTGGTTTGCCAAAAAGACTATTCCAAATTTTTACTGCGTAGTGAGATAAGAAAGCCTAAATATATAATCGGGGCTTATCTCTATGCATATTGCCAGAATGTAAGCAAGATATATAGCTAACTAACAATATGAAATGTCATTTTAACAAATCTTGCTAGCTAACAATACAATCTGTCATGTTAACAAATCTTGTTTACTAACAATATAAATGGTCATCAGATCAGGAAGCGTGGCAAATCTCTAGATAAAATAATAATAATGTAATTAAAAATTAATTTTGTTGAAGTGACAGTTCATATTGTTAGTAATCATAATTTGTTAAAATGACAGGTCATTTTGTTTGCAAGCAAGATTTGTTAAAATGACAGTTCATATTGTTAGTTAGCAATATATGTTGCTTACATTCTAGCAATGTACATAGAGAATAGCCCCGATTATATCCTGTACAAACAATGCATTTATAATAAAATTAATTTTATCTTGATTAATTTTCTTAAGCAGTTGAGTTCTTATAATAAAAACTATTCAGTATTCATAATAGATTTATTATATGACGTAGGAAGTAAAATATGTTTTTAATCAAGTATATTTATATATCAATGCATCCATAAAAGTCAATTATATTTTCAATATTCAAATTTAATGATGCCGCTGATCGCTTAATACCAAATTGGCAATCTTTAGAATATTTTCAATTCATTGAGCAAAAGACCACATAATACTTTATTAATGAATGCAGCCTTTACAATATTCTCTTTTGAATAGATAAATCTCTATTTATTTTCCACAATATTGATTAAAAACGTATAATGTTGTTAAAACAGATGTATGAAATTATATTACTTAACAAGTGAGAATTGTGTTCACAAATTTACCCGCAAATATGTTAACAAAACAAACATTTAAGCTTTAACGTTGAACTAGCTTTTAAGTGCTCTCCAGAACGTTGCATTTACTCACTGAAGAATCCAAAGTAAATCTCTATTCTAACAGATGTTTATGCATAATGTAATCCAACGGTTGTAAACTAAAATATGTAATTTATTAAATTTTATTTAGGACGTTGCGTCGCCGCTGTGAGATTTAATCGACATAATTAATGTTGAGCTTAGCGCAAATGATTGTTAAATTTGTATTCAATATTCAAACCGCTCGCATTTGGTTAAGCATTATACCCGTAGAAGTATTAAGCAGTGCAACAAATCAAACATGGAAGTAATACTTAGCCATTCAGCTAAGAAATTGTAGAAATGTTGTCATTATTTCTAATAAAAGATGCATCTTTTTACATTTCTTGGGGTTTTATTTACTTATTTTAAATGAAAAAAGGCAATTTACTCAATTTCGACGGATTTAACTGTTTAATTATTGATCAATTTCTGGATTTAAATTACCAAACCACAAATCATAGAAATATTTGCGACCATATTAATTACACAGATGCATTGATCTAAATTATTAATTATAAATTTAAATTTAATAAAATAGTTTTCCATTTAGTGGAAGATTCCAGTACTATTTATTTTAGTTTATATATTGCCATGATGCAATCAAACGGACGGGATTTTTTTTGTATGCCTTGGGATACAGTTTTATATTTCTATAGACTTTAACTCTGACATGACAGGATTGGTTATAATAATAATTTTTGTTTCCCAATTCCAGATAAATTTATATTTTCAGTTAAAATTATTCTAAAAACTTATTTACAATTACATATTATCATTATTGAGAAATATATTGGGTTTGATTAACCCAATTCATATTGTTCTGTTGTAGTCATGAATCTATTGTGTTTTTAGTTTTCATTCAGTGTTACTTGTAATAGAAGCTGTAGCTGCTTTCATACAACCTATTAACTTTTGTGTTGTTTCGTCCCCTTGTTGACATTTCCTTTTTTTTTAATCTGTGAATCCGCGTCTGCTATTGTTTATTGTGTTATTTAACGTGACAAGAAAAACATAAAAAATAAGCTTGCATTGTATATTTATAATTGGCTGTATTTAGTTCATTTTGCATTTATTTCAGTTTCTTGCTTCAGGTTGATGGAAAAAAAATGTTACTCAATTTTAAATACAAATACACTATAAAATTAATATAACCGCATACATAAAAATATATTATGTATTATTGTTGTACTATTTTATAGCTATATAATTTTCTTCTATATATTATTAAACATTTATCATAATTAATCGTTGAAAATGCTATAAACATTTCATCAAAAAGAATGATTAATTATTAAAATTACAAAGAACCCCAAATATGGTGTGCACTCATCAATTACTTTAGATAAAATATACAATCCAAGGGTCCGACAACATTAATTTTAAATTAAGCTTTAATAACTTGTTTGTTTAATATTGTAACATGATAACAAGCATCTAGCAATATTATATCACTATACGCAGTAATTGATAGAATAATTTTATACATAATTTGCAATTAACTGATTACTTGCTTTGAATTCAAGTTATAATTTTGATGCATGTTGCAGTATGTCGACAATTTACTTTTGTAGGTCTTTATATACTTACATATATATTTACATCTCGGTATCTATAAACCGTCCGCTATGAGAAACTGTCAAAAAACAAACTTCTGGTGCTCGCAGGTGAATATACTCGAGCTCAAAAAGATTAACGCGGTTTTCTTATTAAATACAAACTAAAACATTTTTCTATTGTACATAAAACTACCTTTCAGCGTCCGTACATTTTTCTGTTTTTGAGCGTCTTACATATACACAAAAAACATGAATATGTGTTATAGAGCGTCCTGTTTGCTACCTTAAAGAGTCCGGCAGTGTTGCAACATGTTTTCTATTGTAGATATACATATTTGACACGGATTGTGCATACTATAAAGCGTCAAAACCAGTTTGATCAGTCTATTTATAGAATATCTGTAGTAAATTAACTATACAGCGTCCAACAAACAATAAACAATAATATACCCACTTAGTACTGATTGAGTAACTCTTTTGGTTTTTAGATTTAAGTAGAAAATAATATAAAATTCACTGCATTTTTAGTGTCGGAAACCCACATTCTTTTTATGAAATTTTTCATGACCGATTTGCACATTTGAGGCTGTATGTCCTCGATAACTTCACAAATTCCATCTTTAAGGTCTTAAATAAGGCATAAACCTTGTTTTTCACGTGACCACAAAGAAAAAAGTCTAAAGATGTTGAATCACAAGATCTTGGTGGTCAATTGTGATCACCTCTTTGAGAAAAACACAGTCAGGAAACTTTTCTTGCAAAATTGCGATTTTTTTTGTTGCATGTGTGGCACGTAGCGCCGTCTTGCTGAAAATATACGTCGTCCACATCAATATCTTTCAATTCCGGCCATCAAGAATCATTAATCATAGCTTGGTAGCGATATCCATTCACCGTAGCAGTTGCACCAGCCTCATATTTAAAAAAGTAGGGTCCAATCACACCGCCAGTCTAAAAACCGCACCAAACAGTGACACGTTGATGATGCAAAGACTTTTCAACAACCATTCTTGGATTTTCTGAGCTACAAATGCGACAATTCTGCTTATTAACGTAGCTTCCGAGGTAAAAATGGGCCTCATCACTGAAGATGATTTTTTTATGAAACTCCAGATCATTGCATCAAGCATTTGAAGGACCCAATCATCAAAGAAACGACGTTTATGGTGATCGACCAACTTGAGGTCTTGTGGAAACTGAATTTTAAAAGCCTTAAGACGTAAGTCAAAAGTGCAAAATACAATTCAATGTCGTTTGTGAAATGTCTAATTCCAAAGATCAACAAGGAATCGACAAATCTGGGTTTTACACTACGGGCTACATCAGCAAAATTATCATGTGTTCTTAAGCGATGCACACGCTTTTGATTCTTTACATCACAAATTTGTTCCAACAGCTTAAATTTTTCCACTAGGTTTACTATTGCCGGCCGAGAAGGTGCTTTACGACGACCAAAAAGTGTTTTAGTTTTGCAAACTGTGACTGAATTTTTTTAATAATTTCAATGCGTTGTTGAAGCGTGTATCGTTCCATTTTTAATAACGGCGTAGTTTTTACTTGTCAAATGTCTAGCTTCAAAATTGACAGCTGCCCAAATAGCCTGCTATTCAAAATGAAACTTCTTATTGGAAAACCCTTTACAATAGAATGTTATTAAGTTTGCAAAATTAAATGTTGTATACGTGGGCAATTCCATTTCAAACGGACCAGAGCTAGGGGGGGAGGGGGTGCGTTGAGAATCTTGCTTATGTATTTTTTTTAGTTTCTATAACTTATTAGTAGTCCTTTGATCAATATATGAGAGTATGAAACCCATAAGAAAAAATTCTACGATTTTTTTTAGTTTTTCTGTCGTTTTTTAACTTAATCGCATTTTTTGTTTAAAAACTCAAAAGAAATAAATTTACTAATGAAATCAACCAGAAATTTTTCGTAGAATCCAAATCTGGCGCCATTTCAAGTCTATACCCTGTCTATAAGCCGCAAAAGCCATAAAACCATGTTTTTGTTCGTAGTGGGCTGGGCAAAAAGGAACATTTAAAAAAAAAAATTTAACCGCCAAAGTTGACGTATTTTGATGTAAATTAATTGGAAAATATAAATTTGTTCTGTGTATTTTGGTTTTAAGCGTCTAAAACTCAAAAAAATCTGCAAAGTAGGCCTATTCTTCAACATAAACTCTTATAAATGCACGTTTAGCCGCGTTCAGAGGAACAATACACCAAATATTATTAAAAATTTGAATTCTGGGGACAATTTAACATGAAAAATTTTCAGTGTTGTACTCATCGTCTATAGAAAAGTCCATCTAGAAAAAAATGTTTACAAAAATTTTAAGCAAAAAATGCGTTAAAAATTGTTAATTTTTTTATATTTACAAAAAATATTATAAACACACTAGGGCGTGGTTTAAAACTTTTTTTTAACAAATTTTTACAAGCGACAGGCAGATTTATGTTTGAATGCCAAAAATAATAAATCGAGTGTAAATTTGTGCCGCAGGCGAAAAAACTATCAAACAAAGAGTAAAATGGCCGAAAATTGGTTAAAAAAAAATTTTTTAAGTAAGTTTTTATTAAATTTTTTTTTCTTGATGGGTTTTTCTTTGCCAGATAAGCACGACACAGACTACTTTCTATGTAGAACTGTTTGCAAAACTTAATAATATTTGGTGTATAGTTTCTCTGAAAACTGTTAAATGTGCATTTGTAAAAGGTTATGTTGAAGAATAGGCCTACTTTGCAGTTTTTTTGAATTGTAGACCTTTAAAACCCAAATACACAAAACAAATTTATATTTTCTAATTAATTTACATCAAAATACGTCAACTTTAGCGGTTAAAAAAAAATTAAAAAATGCTCCTTTTTGCCCAGCCCACTGAGAACAAAAACATGGTTTTATGGCTTTTGCGGCTTATAGACAGGGTATAGACTTGAAATGGCGCCAGATTTGGATTCTACGGAAAAATTCTGATTGATTTCATTAGTAAATTTATTATTTTAAGTTAAAATTGGGGTTTTTAAACAAAAAATGCGATTAAGTTAAAAAACTTTAAAAAAACTTTAAAAAATCGTAGAATTTTTTTTTATGGGTTTTATACCCTCATATACCGATCAAAGGACTACTAATAAGTTATAGAAACTAAAAAAAATACATAAGCAAGTTTCTCAATGCACCCCCCCCCCCCAGCTCTGGTCCGTTTGAAATGGAATTGCCCATGTATTAAAGTCGACAATTGCGTTTTTTAATCTTTTTGCATAACTTGGATCATTAATTATATTGATTTTATAACAAGACTATACCGTTTTAAATTCATTATGAATAGTTTCACCAGCATGTTCCGACCATCGACCCAAACCTAAACTCAAGTAATATAAGGCATGAGGTAAATGGTATAAAATAAAAGTCCGTTGCTTCAAAATATTTTTTCATGTTAGCAATTTCTAAATTGAAGATTTTTTCATCCGGTTTTGATGTAGAGAAACATAGATTTACAATTTTATCCATTGATTTGAAACATAATACGTATGGAATAATTATCAATGAGCTGATATATCCTAGTATATTGTCACTAACAAAAATATCAGAGTTTTTCAACATTGTTCGGCAAGCATTTCTCGCAAAAACTTTGCCATAGTAATTTTTTGATGATATTATTTTTAACTGTTTTGGCCAAAGATGAGCATGTTTACGATCTAAATTTTTTATTAATTTGTTCCAAACTATGAATTTTTTAATAACAGTTACATCATCGTATTCATTGAAGAGTAGAAGATTTACTACTGATTTGCTTAACATAGCAAATTTCTTATTACATCCAATAGATTGAAATATTTTGAAGAAATTTCTTAAATTTCCGAACGGCTTCAGCCTAAAGCATTTGTTTTCTATTTTTAAATTTGCAATTTCTAACAATTAATTTATGAAATGTAAAATTAAATTTAATTAAACAATAAAAACTTATTAATGTTATTGTTTTCTTCCTCGTCTTTATTTTACCAACTAATTCATTATAATGTTCAGAACAGTTGCTTACCTTTTCTTGCAAATATACATAGCAGTATAGGCTAGGATACTTGGCAGAAGCAATTTGTTGACCGTTTACATTAAAATTTATTTTTAAATCGCCGATGAACTTGAATGAGAAATCATTTAAAACAATTTTCATTAAATATAGATTCCTATAACTTTCCTTCACATCGGGAACAATACATTACAAAATAATCTTTTTTAAATTTGTAGCTTTACCAATTTTTTCAAGTCCACACTGTTCTTATACGTAGATCTCAACAATCTTTCATTTGTGTTATTTTCTAGCTCCGGTAAAATGCTAAGAGATATTTAAAAAAAAATTGCCATCTGCCATAATTTTAATGTCAACATTACCCTTTTCTCCACGTTTATTAATTATCATATCAAATATTTCAGAAACGTAACCCCACACTATTGGTCTTTTAATTGTTTTGGTTGAATTTCCATTACCAACATCAAACCTTGGAAATCAATTTTTATAATGGAATCAAAGTCTAATTTCCTATTCTTTATATCTTTAGAGAAATGGGCAGGAATACATATGCGTTGACTAGTTGGTGACCGAAAAAAGTTAGTTCTTTTTTTGTATATATAACGCAGACACATTCATGATAGATTTATAATTCATGAATTTCTCCAAACTGATCTGAATCTTTTTAATTTGTTTGGGATTGATAACAATTCTCTTCATTCTTTTTTTAGAGCTGCTGTATGATGCAACCATATTGTTTGTTATGTTACTGTTTGCTTTTTTAAAGAACATTTATGGGACTGTTTCTTTTCTATGGTTGAGAAACATTTTGTGCAGACAATTGTTGCAGTGTTGGGTTTAGGATTTTTTTATCATTTTCTGAACTGATTTTTTATAATTTATTAATGCTATCGTACCAAACTTAATTTGTTTATATACTTTTATATGTTCTCTACCTTTCATTGCTGCAGATCTAAAGTTCTTTCTTGCAGTTATACTTATATAGCAATTACAATCAATTTTATTTCGAGTTTCTTAAAGAAAAACATTTTTTTCAAAATTCGGTATTGTAGAAATGTTTCTTTTAGGATTATCATTCTTTCTATCTTTTAGTGCTAAACAACAAGTGGTTCATATAATTTTTGGAAAATGTAAATCTTGAGTATTTAATTTAGGATTTGAATATCTTATTAATTCAGCTGTGTTTTAATTAACGTGGAAAAAAATCCTTTTCTGTGTGTAAAAAAAAACCACAATACATACATATACATTAAAACTGACTATTATTAGTAGTAGTAGTATGAGAAACCATTTTCACAAATTCTTTATCACAAATCAATAAACACTTTGACAATATACTCACTAAAGTAATTTTTTGATCATAAATATATAATTTAAAAAAATCAAATTGTTAATATTTACAACTATTCACATCAGCAAAATCCTTCAGATCAGAAAGTACAACTGACTGCTTATAGAATCAAGTAAAACTAAAATAAAACAACAAAATCCTTATAAAAACAAATATAATTTTTTAATTTGTATCGTATCAGCCTACTTAGAACAATAATCGTATTGTTGTTGATTTTTTAAATATGCTAACTCAAGTCAGACATTTTGTGAAATTTCAATTTTATAAACTTTTGGGCACCACTGTGCTTCAAGAAGGAGCAAATACAATATTCGTATTCAGTATTTTTTGATCTTTGCATGCTACTCTAACCATTAGAGAAGAGATTTACTGACGTCATTTTAATTTTTGCATTATTTCGATTTGGGACCAATTTTTTGATAAATTTTATAATTTCTAAACTTTTGGGCGGTACTGTTTCCAAGAAAAAGCAAATACATTTTTATTATTTTGCAATTTGTAATCTACCAAATCTACCCTGAAATGATGAGTTCCAGCGTTATTTTTAATAATTTTTTGTTCAATTTAGGCCACTCTGATTTGCTCCGCGACGTTGAACAAGAAAGTTATGTCTATACGGTGGTGGCCAAGACCAAAAATCCGACGGCTCCAATTAAAACATTTCTTTTTTGGGTATTTTAATTCTTTGAAAACCATTCTGTCAAAGAATTTTTTTGAAATTAAATTTTGGGCCCAGATTTTTGGTCAAAAGTGCAAAAAGAGACTTTTTTGAGTTAAATTTGGAGCAACATTTAAAACAAAATTTGGGCAATTTATTAAAAAAAAATCATACAGATGCTGCGTTCATTAGCTATTCGACAAAAAAAAGCTTAGCTAAAACCCTTACCGAACTACGTTGATCCAAGTCGGGCAAATCACGCTTTTGGGCTTACTTTGAGCGGGACGCATTTAAATTGCACTGAAGCGCTTTGACACAGCTTGGTCAGAACACTTCCAATTTTTAGTATCAGATATATTTTTGCTAATTTGTCTTCCAAATTCAATGGTGTTCTCGGGTTTGCTCTGCAACCTAAGACAAGAAAATTATGTCTATACGCACAAGGCGGTAAAATATTAGAGCTTCACCCAGTCCCGATTGAACCTGACTGAGCATTGAGGCGAGAAGACATGGCCAAAAATCCGACGGTTCCGATTAGAACAAACTTTCTAGCTGCAACCGGTACTTAGCTACGTCGATCCAAGTCGGACGGGTCGTCTTTTGGGGTCGTTTTGAGCGCGACGCATTTGAATTGCACAGAAGTGCTTTGACCGTTAAATTGAAACGGGAAAACATGACTAAAAATCCGACGACTCCAATTTGAACAAAAATTTTGTTGAAGTTTTTTCATTTTTTGAAAACCATCCTGTTTAAGATTTTTTTTAATTTTTGGTTTAAGATTTATGGTCCGAAGAATGACTTTTTTGGATCAAGTTTGGAACGAAATTTAGACAAAATTTGGGCAGTTAATTAAAAAAAAAATTGAAGATAGCTGAGTTTATTAGCTTTTTAACAAACAAACTATCTAGCTGCAACCGTTACCAAGCTAGGTTGGAGTTTTAAGCGCGACGCATTTGAATTAAACGGATGCGTTTTGACCGTCACAGCTCGGTTAGATCACTTCTGATTTTTAGTGTTGAGAATATTCTGGCTTAATCGAGCCTTGCAAATTTATTGCTGCCCTCAAAATTGCTTTACAGTTTTGGAGAAAAAAGTTAGAACTTACTGAACAAATCAGAATTTTTTTTTGAACGTCCCAGAGCAATGCGATTTCCACCATTCTTTTTTTGATGCCAAAATTAGACTGTTGTTTATTACATTATTATTTAAATCCAAATATTTGTGATAAATGTCAAAATTTTGCACTTTTGCAATTATGTAACTTTTTAACACGGTTGAGTTTGGTACCTCATTAATAAATTTTGATAATACCATTACAGTTGGCAAACTCAGTTTACTGAATCTTACTTAAATCCATAGTTATATAACACATGACTTTGCTCGCCCGGCATTAACTAGCAACCAAGCCAAGCAAATTTATCTTGCAACTAGCTGGGATTTAGAGTCTTTAACCCGCTAGGCTTTTAGGCATAAAAATCGGTTAGTCTTTAACTAGATCGAGCAGCACAGGCTTCCGCCCGCCGGTTTTACATTAGAAGTAATCATATATCAAGGTAAGAAACTAATCATATTGTAAACTCAGCCCCCGCAGTTGTGTTTCTGAACGGCCACTTACACCGACATTAAGCCGTCTCAACGCCGCTCGACCACGGAACTCCTGGTTGCACCCACATTTGGAAATTTCCGACCAACGGGGAGCTCAACCAGACAATCCAAGCCACGGTATATTAAACCGAGGCCTTCCCGGCGCCACTGCCCGCGACGCCGATAACCTCACACAGACGCCCTAAGGTAACTTCTCACCGGGAAACTTTGTCCGGGAGATAACTCAAAACCCGGCCCAACACAGCACCGGGCAAACAAATGATTTTCGTTTTCAAATAAATCTTTAAAATCCAAAACCACCTGTGTTTTAATAATTCAAATTTTTACAACGCCACTTTAAATATTCAAAATCTTATATTATTATTGTAACAGGGAGTTTTTAATTATTAATTAATTTAATGATATTTATCTTTCGACTCGCCTTGATGCGCAGAATCGATTTATAAAGGTTTCCTTTTGGCGTTCGTATACGGACGCTCTATTCTTCTCGGACGCTTCAAAGTGCGTAAAAGGACAATGTATGGACGCTCTATAGTTAGGTTGAAGTAAATATACATATACATATTTTTAGAATATTTAACTTTTTATTTAATTTTCCATATTGCCACACTTTGCAAATTGTCTTTTTTTTACATTACTAGTTTTGGCTCCTCTAAAGAAGTCCCATTTTAATTATAAAAAAAAACATTTATTTATGTAATACATATTTATTATTTAATTTCAAAGTACAAACTCTACGATTACTTGTGGTAAAATGATATCCAGTAAATGCTCACCTCAAATCAGTCTGTAAGAGGTAATTCTTTTAAAAAAGTTTTGCAAGACAGTGAAATTATTTGCGTAGATTTAATTTTTCACGTTGCTCAAACAAAAAATCTAGTGAAGATAAATAGCACAATCTGGGTGGCTAATTGTACAAGTTTTGCAAAATAATGCACTCAGACAATTTCTTGCGCAGCACCGCAATTGTTTTACGGTTTATGATGTCCGTAACGCCCTCCTGTTCAAAATACAAATTGTTTATGCCCAAATTGTACAAAATAAGCAAAATAACTTTTTTTGCTTAATTTGTACATTTAGCATTCTAAGGTAGCAATCCTCAAATGCTGTAATAGCAGCATCTCTGTCGTTTTCAAAAAAGTAAGATTTTATAACTCCGGCAACTCAAAAACTGCACCAAACAAAAATTCGATGGGGACAAAGAGGTTTCTCGACTATTGTTCTAGGATTTTCAAATGCAACGGTTCTGTTTATTGACAATAAAAAAATCAAAATTTTCTTCTTGCATTTCTAGCACTCAAGAAACAAAAGTTTGGCGTTGTTCATGATCAGCCGGTTTCAATTCCTGCATTTTATAAGCATCTAGGCTAACATCTGTATGCAGTATGCGATAAAAACCAAACTGTAAGATCCTAAATCAATGTAAGTTTCTTAGGATAGACAAATCTGAGTTATCTGCAATACTGTTAGCAACAGCGGCAATGTTTATAGCTGACCTGAGTACTAGTTCAAACTGAAAATTTTATATTATTACCATTTTGCTTAAATCAGCTTTACAATGGCTTTGTGGGAAAGTGATTCATACCGATCAAAAACACCAGAAACTCTGCCTTTAATAAATTTTTATTTTTTTGCTGAAAGCAGCTTTGGAGCCAGTAAATGTCTCCTTTACTCCTTCTTTGGTGAACTGATTTGCTAAAAAGTTTATCCCATAATTACTGGCCCCCATCTTGATGACAGCCATTTTTGCCTAAAAATCTCAAGTATATTTGGCCAAAAGTAGCAATTTTTTTTTTCTTTGGTATTTTTTTTTTGTAGACTATGGGATTTTTTGGTCTTTGGCTTATCTGTGTACCAGATAGTTTTTTTTTGTTCCCAGGTGTTTTTTGTTTACGCAGTGGTATTATTACATCAAACTTCTTATTGATACAATGGCTTTTCATAAAACCCAACTTTATCATAACGAGTCTGCTAAGTTTAGATCACGAAGTTTACAATGTAGGAATAACAATATAGTATTATAGTGTATCAATGGCCAAAAATAGGCTTTAGCAGCCCACTGCTTTCACTAGCACAAACGAACGAGGGATGCTAAAGCGAAGAGTTGCTAAAGCTTTTTGGCACGAGTTACACTCAATATTTTTTGCCTGCCTCAATTAAATACATTGTTTTTAATGTTTAATATAAACTGTCACTACTGTCAAGGTATGACGTCATCATATAAAATTATGATTCACATCCAATCAAATACCGCAAACAGTTTTTTGGACCGCATTTTAGGGCCAAAACAAATGCTTTCGGTTGAAGCAACAAAAAATAATATTTTCATAGCTGTTGTGGGCGTTGTTCTGATTGCCCACGTTATTAACAAACATCTGACCTTTGTCTAGTTTTTTAGCCGTACACTTAAAAGTGGTTTTTCCTCTATACAAGAGCTTCGTATGTGATAATATGTTTTACTACCACCGAGCATAACTATCTGGTCATTGTAAGTGTTATTCACTATGTACGTCCAAATATCATTTTAGTTGCAAAAGCACCTAAATTGCTTTTGTAGTTATATTAGTTATTTGATAAAGTTGAGTCTAGTGTCAAGCGTTAGTCCCAGATGTCTTACTTCCTTTGACATCGGAAATGTAGCTCTATACATCTTCAATAAGCTTTGCCGTTTTGTGAACGTTATAATTTTCTTTTTCTTTCTTAGTATCCAAAAAAAGTTATTTCTTTGCATTGGATAATGCAATAGCTAACTACCTGGAATATGGCTAGTTCACAGGATTTTCCCGTTTAAAGTGATCGGGCCTTTAACAAACCGTCCCGTCAACTATGTTTTTAATTAATTTTTTAAAGAATCTCAAGTTGTTTGGTTTAGAAAAATTAGCCATGGCCCGCTTTGATATAAATACTACCTTTACCGCTCTCCAGCTGCTTCGTATTTGTGAATTTTTAAGAGTTTGTTCTGAAAATCTTTCATAGAGATTCTTTTAGCACTGCAAATTCATTCTAAAGCATGATAAGATAAGTTTCATCTGCTCTGGTGAGATGAATGGTATGAATATGTTGACAACCCATTTCAGCTTGACTTGATTAATTATGGTCTATTTTTTAATCTTTTTTGTTTGTCAGTTCCAGTTTTTTTTATTAGTTGCTTCCGTCAGCGTATAGCCGGGAAGTGTGTCTATAGCATCTCTTGCAAAATGTCCTCGACCGACTTTGTGTATTTCTTGTTTTTTGTCAACAGGAATCCAATGTTTCCAGTACGGTCTTTGCTTAAGGTTTTTTGAAGGCAGAAGAATGTATTATGGTGATTTAAAAAGTTTATAGGTTAGGTAAGAAGGTCTACGTTTTCCTTACAGAACAAAAAGCCTACTTAAGCAAGATTGATTTATAAAGTATAACTCAATGTTATGCAAAACCTGACTATGTACTAATATTTGCGGAAACTGCGGATGTAAAAAATTAATAAACTTACAAATCAATTAGTAAACAATCAAAACATTATATTCAATAGTGCAATAGATAACTAGTAAGAACATTGTTTTAGTTAATGTAAAATTGTCAAAACCTTTAGATTAGACGTGACTTATTTAATTTTCATTATTCCAAATTTAAATGTAACAGGTTCCGTACGTTGCCTCTACAACAGAAGTGCAAAGCTGCAACCGAAAACAAAAAAATTGTTCCAGGTTCAGTTTTGAGGTTGTATGAATAGCCAAGTATTGTAGCGGTAATTTTCTTCTAAATTTTAACTCGTTTTAAATTGTCGGCAAACTTTTAACCTGTCTTTAGAATTCTATCGTAACTTTATTTTATACCCCATGCTAGTTTGTCATTGGTCATAGGAAAATTGCAAAAAGCCGGGCGTTTACAGTAACGCCGCTTCTTGGATTAGTAGCTAAAAATTTTTTTTTCTTTTTGATCAAGTCTAAGGAGCATCAAAATAGATTTTTGTTGGGGGTTGGTGAAGGTAGTCTATCACTTATAAGCAATGCGTACCAACGACTATGGAATTATACAACCAAAATAGCTGCTATAAAATGACATCAATTGGTGCAATCATTTGCAGACAGCTTTTTTTTCTTAATGACTAAGAACACTGATCTGGACATCGTCAAAAGAGATTATCGAGAAGTTAATGACTTTTTAGAACACACTAACAACAACTCACAGTTAAATAGTAGTCAATCTTCTGTAATCAAAGAAGTTATCTCAAAAGTAAGAACTCATTTTGTTCCTAGCTTTGACAGAATTCCAAACGGAGCACTCAAATCTTGCATATCGCAATAATGACAATTGCAATTCTTTGCACCAAAAACCTATATAAAAATTCACCAAAAGTATCAGCCAACCAGTCTTCAATGCACTTTAAGTAAAGTCTTTATTTTTTTTTCTGAGCACTAACAAAGGTTTTGACGGGATTACTCTGTAGTATACCAAATAAACCGAGTAAATAATTTGACCACATTGCCAAAAGTTTTAGACTATAAAAATATAAAAAAAAAGAAAAATCTACTTTAAAACTGCAAAATAAAATTTTCTCTGAGTCATATAAAGTGGATTGCTTCATATATAAACTTCTAAACAACGATCATATTTTTTAGTCCAATGCTACCAAGTATCTCGGTATACTTTTTGAAATACTTAATTCCATGTGCATTCATCTAAGACAAAGCAAGATGACAATAAACCTGCTAGTTTTTATTCTTTGGTAAAACAACAGCATGTGTAGCTAAAACTTTGGCCAAAAAGTATTTCAATAGTAGTTCACGCTAACACGGATCTGGCCGGATTTGCTAAGTCAGACAAAGATAAATACTCTTATAAGAGCCCAAAACAATAAGTACAAACCAACTAATACATGGATCCAAATGCCGAAATGTCGTCTATACACCTGGACATCCCCTCAAACATCAACAAGATCACATCGTTAGGAACCAGATTGACTTCATTCTAATTAAAAAGATTTTGTAACTACATCAAACGAGTAGCCGCATACACGGGAGCATTAGTCACTTCAGATCACAACCCAATTATAGCAAATACACACCATTGTTCAGTAAAACTTAAATTATCCAAAAGTAAAAAAACACTCGACATTTGTAAACTAATAGGGTTTGCTCGGAGCAACAAAAACTAGTACTGGATGACACAAGAAATCATGCTGCTTATGGAACAACGCAGAAGGCTAAAAACTCGCAGAGTATAAAGTGATGCATAAGAAAATACGCAGGGCAATCAGAATAGACGAAGAGTCCTGGATGCAGCAAAGATGTAAAGAAGAAAAGAAATTACAAGAGAAACGCGATGTATTTAATCTACACAGAAAAATCAATAAAATATCACGCAGAAGGAGAAATCCAACCCACATCACAAATGACCAAAACGAGGCAATAACTATTGACATGGATAAATGTTATCTATATCTCTTAGATGATGACAACGCAACCAGCCCAACGCAACATGACCTTACAGGGCCCAGCTTTCTAAAAACCAAATTAGTACACGCCATTAAGATTGCAAAGAACAACAAAACACCAGGTCCAAACGAAATCTACACAAAATACTTCAAACAGATACAGGCGGAAAACATAAACCTAATCTTAAAAAACTATACAACAAGATCTATAACACTTGACAACTTCCAAAGAAATGGCTAAAGTTCACGTTCATAATGCTTTTCACAAAGCAAACAGCAACCAAATGCAAAGATCACATGCCCATCTCGTTAATGAGTAACGCATTAAAAATATTCCTACGTATTATACACACTAGGTTATATAATAAACTTGAAAAGCTAAGCGGAGACACTCAGTTAATATTCAAGAGTGACACCGGTACACGAGAAGCAACATTCTGCCTAAACACATTAGTACAAAACTGCTACGACCAAAAAAAGAACATTTTCCTGTGCTTTATTCTCTATGAAAAAGTGTAAAAAAGAGCTGATATAACCTGTATTGGCAACAATCGGCTAATGATAGAATCAACAAACAATTAACGTCAAGGATGCATAATGTCACCAATGCTTTTTAACCTCTACGTCAAACAAATAATCTCAAAAACAATATAAGATACGCAGACAACACAGTGATCATAGCAAGCAACCAAAAAGACCTACAGCTACTAATGAACAACATAAACAGAAAAGGAATAGAAGCCGGACTAAGAATCAAATGGTCCAAAACTAAATTAATTGTTATAAACCGTCAGGCAAAGGCGTCCATCACAGTAGAGGGGGAAACGATAAAAAGAACTACAAGCACGAAATACCTAAGCACATTAGTAAACAACAGATAGGATCCACTACAAGAGATTAAAAGTAGGGTAGAACAAGCCAAACAGGCATTCAACAAACTACGTCCCTTGCTATGCGACAAAAACCTTAATTTAGAAATTTGCTACAAAATGGTCAAATGCTACGTTTGGTTAGTTTTACTGTATGGAGCAGAAACCTGGACAATAAAAGCAGCATCCATTAACAAGATCAATGCGTTTGAGATGTGGATATTTAGAAGATTGCACCGTATTCCATAGGTAAACCACATTACCATTGAGGATGTGCTGAGAAATGCAGGAGTGGACAGATTACTATTCAACACCATAAAGCAGCACAAAACAGAATACCTGGGTCACATACTAAAGAAGCCAAAATATTGAATTCCACAACTCATACTCGAAGGAAAGATAGAAAGCAGAATGGCTTAGAAACATCAGGAACTGGATCAAAATAAGAAAGTTTTTGGCGACAAATGCCAAGCAGGAATAAACAAAACTTTAACAATTATACAATAAATATTAATTTGACAACGCACATAGGTGTAAGGCAACAGAAGAAGAAGATAGGAGACCAATCAATATTATAACCATTTCCTAAAATACAATCTCCAAGGTATATGAGTCTTACGGTTTCAAACTCCCAGGTATAATGCGGAACAAATTTAGTCTGTAAGCTTATTCCTCTAGAGTGTAAATTAAACAATTTTTAGAAAATTTTCTCTATCAACTAAACCAAAGTGAAGACCAGCTAATATCCAGAAAAAAGTCTAATTAAAAAACAAAATAGCAGTTAGATTACAAGACAGTCAATCACGGAAGCAGCTCCAAAAAACAAATTCTAAGCAAAGATCAAGATTAAATTGTAAAAGACAAACCAAACCAAACAAAATCAAAACAATGACCCCTGCAGTAGACTGGATAATATAAAGTACCTGAGTACCAACAAACGCCCTATTCTTATGCCAATGGATTGGTTTACTACCACCACTATCCAGGTTGCATCTGTAAGTCCTAACGCTTATTCACACTTAGAAGACATCTCTAGAGAGTTGCCCAAAATCCAAAAAAAAATCTGCGCGTCAAAACTGGGAATTATCGACCGTATTTAGTGTGTCAACAGAACTATCTCTGGGTTATTTATCTCAGTACTGGTTGTTGTTAGGTCTTAAAGTCGGTAACAGTGTAAATAGTGATCTTATATCTTATTAATCAAAGTATTATTATGATACAGAAAATGATCAAAAAAATATTTTACAATAATATAATGTAAATGTAAACTATTTACTCCAAAGCTTACTGCCTAACCCCGTCCTTGGTTTCAAACACCCAGAACTAGACCATATGGTTTTGTAGAAATTATCGTTGCAGTAGTCACCCTCATGCAAGACTAATCTATTTATTTTAATAAACATTTCAAAATATCAAGAAAAACAATATTTAATACTGTTTTACTAATATAAAAATTTATATAGTCATTCATTCCAACTTGAATGTTATTACATATATAAATATTTAATAGTGATCTTGATGCATGTTATAATTAGACTCTGCAGGTGAACCTTGTAACTTTGTATCGATTCATATAATCTATTCTGACAATTTGACGGGTTAACATCTTGATATCCGGCAACTAAGTTAATATTTATAATTCTAATAGCCCACCTGGTGCACTTTATGATGATGAAATCATACATTATAAAACTCTACGTGTATTAAAGTTGTATCAATTTGAATTATTAATTTGTGTTAAAATATAAACACATTTAATTACACTTTTAGTTTATGACGACGTTCAGCATGCTGTAAAATGTGATATTGATTTATTTTACTTAATAAATCAAATTTTTATGCTGTTTTTCTGTTCTGTATGTGTTATGTATGTTCCCATCTCATTGAACAATCAAATAAATTACACTTATTTCGTTATGTTACATGGCTGCATGTAGTTGTTACTTCAGCATTTGTGACAAATAAAGCATGTCATAAATTGTTACCCAAACTCGCATGCATTGTGTCATGCAAAAAAAATCAGTTTTGAGATAATTCCGGTCACGAACTAGTCAAAAATAATAATCCTTTAGTTTAGTAGGAAGATAATGGTTTGTTTTATGTTGAAAAATAGCAAATATTCAAAGAGAAAGTTTATAAAAAAATAGATAGTTTGTTATGTGATTAAATTATTATTAAGTTTTGTTATTTGTTAATTATAAAAAAATAGCTCAATACAAAATAAAAGTGAATAGTTTTGAATTCTGAGTGTATTTAGAACTTCTTTAAAGAAAATTTAATTAAAAAAAAAGAATACATTTAAAAAACAGTATGGTTCCAGAATGAAGTCGCAAAAATTATAAAACATCTCAAAAAAATTTGTATACTTATAGTTTGTGATATTTGTCGCAAAAACAGTACAACATGAATAACTTACTAGCGGTAAGAATAACATAGTGTGGTTATGTCGCACATGTATGAAATATCTACAAGAAGATCAATCATATGGAATATATGCAACTCGTTTTAATTTGAAAAAAAAGTTGAATTTAAATAATATTGTTAAAACAATTATTGCAGACAAATCAAGTAATAATAAAGAACTAATTACACCATCTAAAAGAACAAAGAAAAATCTGTAATTCCTCAATGGATGGAAATAATTTAATAAAAATAAAATAAATTTGGAAACGGTTCAATTGGTTGCTGCAATAAAGCTTTGTATGTAGGTAGATTAGCATCAAACAATAAAGCAAATAATGTAATTGAACATGTAAAAGAGATGTTGAAGTAGATTGTATTCATATTAGAGCAAGCTTTGTACATTATAAAAAAACTCGAGTTGGCCATCGAATGTATTCGCACATCACTACATTTTTTGAAGAATAATAATATTACCAACCAGATGCTCAGACAAATCATCATCTGTATCAAACGAGGCCGGAGTGTAATGTCTGGTGAAAACAAACTTTTCATCAAAGCATACACTGCATTATCATTTATATGATAATCTACATTAAAAACATTAATAACCTGTTTATGATAACTCATTAAAAAAAATATGCTCGACTCGACAAGTCCCTCATGCAATTGCATAACAGTAAAATGTGAAACAGTTCTATATCAAATTAATGCACAAATCTACATCTAATAAATTCATGTTACAAATGCAGTTGCATAACAATTAGAAATTTGCGTTCCCTTTAATAATAAACGTATATTTACCTAAGTAGCTCGATATGCATCAATGCATTTAAATTTTACTTGAAAGCGGTTCGATATTCAACCCTATTTAGCACGTAACCCGATGTCAACTATTAACCCATTTATGAGAATTAATATTTCAAGCATAACCAGTCTTATGTAAAGCATTTACATCTATTGTTTTTAATAATTAATACTGTTTAGTTAAATAATTACTAATTGCAACGTTGCTATTAAAGTATTCATCTTAGAAATGTACGTATATTTGAAAGCCGGTGCTTTCAAAAGCTTGGGGCGTCTTTATATTAGTGCCATGTGCACCACTAGATGATCTGATTTAAAATAACTACTATGCATGCTGTAGAACGCAAAATTGCTTCATAAAAGTCACTATTATCGAGATTATCGTTGATGTTAATTTGGTCAATTTTACAGAATATGATAAAGTTGTTTATGAGTTATAGCATTGATTTTGCATTAATCTTAGTTGGTTGGACTTCAGCTAAATATAACGTATAATTTAAAATCATCGTATTTAATTGAACCAAATTTGCAGCAGATCTACAAAACTATTTTGTGGTATCCTTTTGACAAATTAGAGAATAATGCATGATTGTTCCTTGAGTTGTAAATCAGCCTTGGTGCACCATAATTGTTATAGTAGAATATGTAAACCTACATGTGAAACAATGTCAAATCCAAATATTTGTCCTAATTTACTAAATGTTTGTTTTGGAAAATCTTGTATCAACATCAACATGCAAGTATTGTGAATGTAATGTTTTGATACATCTTTAATATGTTACTTATGACAAAAGTTATTTTACATTTAACGGCAGTTGTGTTTACGTTATGACTAGAAAAATATTCTATATTCTATATATAATATAACAACAAGAAAAATCACGTATTCTATGATCTGGCAAGAAATAAGTTGATACTGGTGGTGGACGCAGAAAGATCTTAAAACTTTAAAGAGATTGTTGAATGAACCAAAGTTAAACTTTGAGTAAGAATATTCCTATTAAATTTTGTTTGTGCTATAGTCATTAAATTTGATGCAAAAATAAATTTTAAATAAATTTATTTTCACAATCAAAACAATTTCATATAGAGTTTTTGTAAATCCGGTTTAAGAAACCAAAGTTAGCGGTATTGGCAAGATAATTAAAATTAGTTTAAAAACTTCTTTGAAAGGTAATTGTAATGATTGATGTAGCTTTGCAATCATAAAACTATGTATACGGCTAACAATCTCGGTAAAAAAACAACCAAATTGAAGGAGTTAACAAAGCAAACATCTAGAAGCGGCCAGAGTAAACTTTGCTTTTATGCAAAAGACAAGCCAATAGAATTTCCAACTGCATTAGCAAAGATAGATTTTAGCTTTAATTTAGATCTATATAATAAAAAAGCTTGGTTTTGTTTGAATTAATCCAGTGTTTTAGCCAATTACCGTTTCAGTATAACAGGTAATGACCGCACAAGTTAGGTTAGGTTAGGTTAGATTTGGTTAGGTGAGTTAGCTCGTCCTTTTTCGGAAAGTGAGCTCCGGGAAGCCCCAAAAAAAATACGTTCTGGGAAAGCACCAGGGCCTGACGGAATTCCCGCAGAAGTTGTAAAAGCCCTGGTGAAACAATGCCCCAAAGTATGGTAAGTAAGGCATGCGTCTTGGTTGCCCTTGACGTTAAAAACGCATTTAACACGCTTAATTGGGGATGGATTTTAAGGGCTTTGGAGGGCAGGGGTGTTCCCAAATTCTTGCTGAATATTATTAGTATTTATTTGTGGGACAGGGTTATGTTAGTGGGAGATGATGGGAAAAGGGAGGAGGTAATTTTAACTGGTGGGGTACCACAGGAATCAGTTTTGGGCCCCACGTTGTGAAACGCTTTGTATGACGACGTGGTAAGCATAGAGCTGCCTCTAGGAGTGGAAAGGGTGGCGAACGCTGACGACCTGGCGGTCATCGTTACAAAACGCTTTAGGGGGGAACTGGAGGAGACGGGGAACCGCGCTCTTGCCCTCATAAAAAGAAAAATCACGAAGCTGGGGTTGGACCAGGCCCCAGAAAAGACGGAACTTGTGGTGCTTTCCTGCCCAAGAAGAGTACCGCAAGTGGAAATGACCGTCTCGGGGATTACCGTCAGGTCTAAAAAGAGCGTAAAATACTTGGGAGTTACGTTGAGCACAAACTTAGAGTGAGGTGTGTATGTAAGAGAAGTGTGTGAGAAAGCGGAGAAGGCGGCTCGGTCCTTAGCAGGGCTAATTCCGAACCTGGCGGGAGCAAAATCTTTCACCAGGCGCCTGATCTGCTCGGTAGTCTCCTCTATAGTGCTCTATGGAGCCGTGTGCATCACCAAAAGGCACAGGGAAATAATTCTGCGGACTCAGAGGAGGAGTTGCCAGAGGGGTTGCCCCCCAAAGCTGGGCAAAAACCAAGACCACAAAAAAAAATGTGCCCAAATTAAATGCAAAAAAAAAGCTGGTGTCAAATTTATGTAAATGTGTGTTAATTGTGCCTGAAGACTGGCGCGCGGGAACCTCCACCTCGACGTAATACTTAAATGCAATTCCGAGGTAGAGAAAGATCGTTATTCCCGCAAGAAGAGGAGGTGGTGTTTTTAGTCAGTAAGAATCTGACACTACCCTTCGGGGTGTCTTATGAAAGAGTTTCCACCTCCTCAGAAAAACACATAAAGGTTAGGTTTCTTAGGTTACGGAAAATCCTCCTCTGCTACGGCAAGCTGCTACACGGATTCTGGGGGGGAGCAATAATCTAACCAAAACGATGTACAAAAAAAAGAAAGCAAAGAGTCAAAAAACTAGCGCATCCGAGACAAATGACCTCACGGAGGCAGAAGTAGAACTGCTACAGGCCGACGACGGAGCATCAGTTGGTCTCCTAGCAGATCAACCTCGGAGGTAAAAAAAAGATACAAAAATATTTAAGGTATTAATGCTAGGACAAGAAAATAATACCCCAAACTTGGACAAGACCGGTAGAAACAGTGTTTTTATACCACCAAGAACAAACTCATGCGGAGACATCCAAATAGAGAACAAGGAAAAAGCAGAAACAAATAAAAAAAGGAAAGAGAATTCTCCACTAAGTAACACAAACAATAAAACCGTGGAAAAACATATAACAGACAACCAAACGGCGTTAGACAAGCTACAAGAAAAAGGAGACCAACTCCAGGCATTAATTGGACAGAACACAAGAGTCAAGATAAAAAACTGTATCCGAGAGGTAGTGAACCTAATTAAAGTAGTACATAAAACACATCAGAAAAAATAGCATTATTAAAAAGTATGGAGACAAGAATAAAAGGAATTTAAGGGAAAAATTGCTGAATTGCAGGACAATATGGGAGAAGCAAAACCTAATGAGAGAAAACAACAGAATAGAGACGTCTCAGAGAGCATAAAAATAGAAGCTATGGATCAATTAAACTTAATAGACAGCTGGGAAAATGGGAAAAAAATAAACAACATAGAATGGAAAGAAAAGTTATACACAGATACGGCTATTAAAATTGGTAATCTCTTAGACACGAAAGACCTGACGGTAAATGTGGTTCTAATCAAAACAAACAATACTACAATAAACAAAAGCATTCAAAACCTAGACAAAGAAAGATACCCAGATATAGCAAAACATCATCGAGACTTTGTGGTACTAGAACAAGTCGGCCAAATTAAAAATGGAGAGCCAATAATAAAGGCAATCCAAAAAATTATTAAAATACAGCTAAATGGAATGCTGCAAATGGATTGCAATGCACCACCTTGACAGCATAAACACTAGCATGTTTAGAAAAATGGTTGAAAGACTTTTCCATAACACAAACTGAAATGTAGTTGTATACACAAACAACAAAGGCAGCAAAGATGTTAAAAAAAAAACAGTAGAAGTAAAAAAAAATACACATGCGCTTGTAGCAGACAGTAAAAAAAAGGATTATAGGATAACATTTCAAGCAATGAAAAACAACCCAGAACAAAAAACCAGCGCAGGTCAATGGATCGATAAGGTGCACTAAGGAAGAACAATACTGATAATTGCTGATAAAAATGACAAAGGCGTAGGGAAACTTGTTGAATCACTCAATAATATTAAAGAAAGACAAACGGTATCAATATGAAAAAAAGAAAAAATAAAAAAACGTTATCCACATCAAAAGCATGAACAGCAACCACAAAAAAAGACCTAAAGCAATCGAAGAAATTGTAGAGCTTTTTGATGAAGGAAATATAAAAATAGACGGGCTAAGCCTAACTTACAGAACACAAAAGCGGTAACAATAACCGCGACAAAAGAAATGACAAACAAAATCATAAAACAAGCCCACATAAAAATATGCCTTTCTAGGTGCCCTATTGAACGTAGAATTGAGTCCAAAAAATGGTATAAGTGCTGGAACTACAATCACCAAGCAAAGAACTGCCAAAGCTCAAACCGAGCAAAAGCATGTCATAGGTGCGGACAACAGAGACATAAGCTTAAAGATTGCAAAAGCAAGGAGTTTTGCTCCATCTGTGATAAAAAAAGACATAAAGCTAGAGCAGGAAAATGCCCCAAATTTAAAAGACACCTGTCAATGCTAAGACGCCAGCACTAAAAAAAATAACAATAAATAAAACAACAAAAATACGGTTTACGCAGAGCAACTTAGACCGATGCAAAGCGGCTATAGATTTATTAGTCAAAAGTGCCAAAAAATACCATATAGATGAGGTTATCATAGCTAAACTAAACATTAAAACCGCCAAAAAAATGGAGTGGATTACAGACCAAAATAGAGATATCGGTATCCGTATATTTGGTAGAAACGTCAAGGTGCGGAAGCCATGCACAAACAAAAACAACATAGTTTTGGCCAAACTTAACAAACTCATGATTATTGCAACCTACATACCACCAAGAACAATATGAAGCAATCCTTGACGAAATCAGCAAATGTATTAGGGCAATCAAAAAAGAAATCATTATAGCGGAGACATAAACGCAAAATTGTAACTGTGGAGAAGGAAGATAGAAGACCACAGAGGTAAAATGATGCGTGAAAAGATGGCCCAACATAACCTTACAATTCACAACAATGGCCTTAAGCCGACATTTATTGGACCTCAGGGGAAATCTTTTATAGCCCCTACCATAAGTACAGCTTAAACTGGATCACAAATACGGAACTAAATGGTGTCTGATGATGAAAATCTCAGAAAGCACCAGAACATCTACTTTACTCTACAACATCTAAACAAACTCAGCAAAAAAAAAAAAATATGCAAAGCAGGCGGATGGAACATCGACTTTAAAAAATTTGACTTATATCTTAAAAATTTACAAAAAAATTTGAAAAAATGCAGAAAAAATCATGAAGACCACAATTGCAGCCTGCAATAAAACATTCGACCCAAAAAAAAGAACTAAAACCCAGTATAGTGGTAAAAACTAGAGATTAACGAAGCTAGAAAGAAAAAACACAGTGCTAGAAGGCAAAAACCAGAGGAAACACAAAAACAGACCAACAAACTTTGTAAAATCTGGAAAACCTATACAGACAGAAAAAAAGAGCCTTAAATCTGAAAATACTGGGAACCAAAAAAAATAATGCTGAAACAAACTAATAAACAAAATAGACACCAATCCTTGGGGACAAGAATACAAGATTGCTAATAGGAAATTTCAATTGCGACAGAAAATTGAACCAAAAAACTAAGATGTTAATAGCGTCGATGAGTTATTCCCAAACGTATCAATAACGTAAAGGATAACACTAACTTGCGGAAAACCACCGCCATTCACTGAAGAAAAACTAGAACAAGCGGCAAAAAGATTAGAAAACAAAAAAGCTCCAGGGCCAAACAAAATCTCAGCAGAAATTTTAAAAATTGGAGTGATGGCTAACCCACAAAAATACTTAGATACGTTGAATGGTATACTTGTTGATGCAAAAATCCTAAAGAAATAGAAAACGGCTCAACTAATAATGATAGAAAAACCGCCTACAGATAAATCCGAAAAGAAAAAATACAGGTCACTATGCCTGATAGACAGTACCGGAAAACTGCTTAAACACCTGCTAGTTAGCCGTCTCAAGGAAAAATACCTTAAAACAAAAAAAAACTGGCTCTAAACCAATATTGATTTTGCAAAGACAAAAGCACGACGGATGCACTAGAAGAAGTATGCAAGACAGCAAAAGGTAGGTAACACTAGGCAAGTAACGTGCGGTGTTTTACAGGGGTTGGTCCTGGGACCACTGCTGTGAAATATCCTGTACGACAACATAATTTGAATGGAAATGCCGAAAGAAGTAAAGTTGGTCGGGTATGCAGATAACACTGCTATTATCTTCACAGCCAAAGCAAAAACATTACTACAGGAAATAGCACAAACAGCAATGGACAGAACCATCCAAAAAATAGTTGAGCTAGAACTGGCAATTGCCCCACATAAAACAGAAGCTGTAATACTTTACGGAAGTTACAAGTTAAAAAAAATGCAAATAGCTGTAAAAAACCAAATAATAAGGACCTAGGAAGCCATTAAGTATCTAGGTATTATAGGGAAAAACAATAGTATGTGAGTACTTATAAGAGTTAGACAGGCCTACAAAACTCTATTTTATAAAGCAATACAAATCATCACTGGCATACCTTTCATAGAACTACAAACAGCAGAGTGAAAGCTGGTATATAAAAGGAAGCAAGAAGTTCCCTACAAAAAGCGGCGTCGCAAGACTCTGCAGAAATTGAACAAAAAATAGAAAACACTTACATTGAGACACGAACCGCACGTAAACATGGCGACATTGACTACTACTTGTGCCAGTTTCTTAGTGGACACGGGACGTTTGGTTCATACCTAAACAAATTCTATATAAAATATAAAGACAGCTGCACCTACAGTGGAAAAAAAGACACCCCAAAACATGCTTTCTTTAAATGCAACAGATGGGAAAAAGCAAGAAATAATATTGAGAGATCCACAGACACAGTTATAAGACCTGAAAACATTATACAATATATGCTTGAATTGCAAGAAACGTAAAATAGGTTGCATAACTGGATCAAAATAGTGATCAGAAAAAAGATAAAGAAAAATGAAAGAAAGAAGACAATAAGTAAAATTAGGGGTGATGTTATGCAAGTGGGAGGAGGAAGTTTAGTCGGTAGGCAGCAACAGCAGTAGTCTGAATCCGGCACCCCCATATGGGTGTTTTTTAAAGATACTCTTTCTTTAAATTAAAAAAAAAATAGTTAGGTTAAGTTAGGTTATCTCTCAAATGATATTGTAAATGTAGTAGTTAGTCACAACAGTATTTACACAATAAACATTGTTCAACTATTGATGTTTAATGTTTATACAACAACTCTATTCTAGGTCTTAAGGTTACCGACTCAAACTAATAATAATTAAACACTTTTGCAAAAGTTTTAGTTTGCCTATCAAACGGTTGGTTTGCATTTACACTTATACGGTTTCTATATGCAAGTCAAAAAGATTTTTTTTACGTGCAAGCAATTTTGGCTATAGTTTATTTAAGAAGAATATGCTTTCTTGTTAAGTTAATAAAAGTTTAAAAAAATGTTTTTGTGTTTGGCATTATTTATATAAATCAAATATAACGTCAGCTGTGCAAAAAAAAGCTCAAACTTGAAGCTCACAAACACAAAACTGTTATTATAGCAAGCAATCGAAGCTTAAAAACTCTTTTCTTTATGGTTGACAATTTTATTGCCATTGATTTCTTTTTCGCTGTCATAATCTTTGTTGTTTTCTTCCTTAGTGGACATTTACAATATTTTTAAAATTCTATTAATAAGCATTCCGTATAAATTAGTTTTATCACGCATACACAAGACTTATTTTGTCGATCAAAGTTGATAAATTGATAATGGTAGTATCATTTATCCTTAATGATCGACATTAATAAACACTCAC
Source organism: Tachinus rufipes (assembly GCA_963932245.1). Lineage (NCBI taxonomy): Eukaryota > Metazoa > Arthropoda > Insecta > Coleoptera > Staphylinidae > Tachinus > Tachinus rufipes. The sequence goes on from OZ010749.1 coordinate 64,021,962, forward strand.
TAAAGTCATAATTATAATCAAATTTATTTGGTGTATAAATAAATGATTATTGACATGGAACATAATAAATGATTTATAAACACAGACAAGGTCTTGTAATAAATTTTATTAAACATTTAATCCAAATATTTTATTTAGTTTCCTTATTTGTTTTGCAATTCGGCAAAGAATGTAAAGACATTTTAATTGCATTACTGTTCAAATAATTACATTAAAATTCTGTAAATGTTTGTTTAGTTTTCTACATAAAACATTAACAAAATAAAACAACTTAAAAGTGGATGTAATTATTATTTGCAAAATAGTAGCAGTTTCATCAAGAACAATCATTAAATCTCAGCATTGTATTAATGAAGATACAGTAACACAATCTAGTTATTTTTGTTTGCAGCATTTTATTTTTTAGATGTAGTAATTTTTATCAAAAGAATGTGTAGCCATCAGGTTGTTTTCTTATCTAGAAAAGACCCGTCAAAGTACGGAAATCAAACCCTTAATCTAGAAGTTTTATACAATAACTTCTACCTTATCTAGCAAACGCTTTAGTGTTACTAAAAAATGTAACAAATAATGCGCCAGTGGTCATCCAACAATGATGATTTTTATAATATTATAGTACATATGCATTATGTCTATATTTAATATAGATTTTTATTAAATAACATTTTTACAAAAATTAATTCAAAAAGTGTTTAATTTTTTTTTAATTTATGTGGCCATATTTACAAACTTAATAAAAATTTTAGTGAATTAAGAAGCAAACAACTTGAGAGTTGCTGTTTGACTGCTAACAGCATCAAAACTATAATTGCAATTTTAATTGCAACACAATATTAAAATTTATTTTATCAAAAAAAAATTCTTCCGACTTCCAAGTTGTTGCAAAGGCTCTAAATACAGCAGCCCCAAGACCTCTTAGAAAATCCAAAAACTGCATTTGCACTACAATTTTTTTTTAAATCCCAGTAAAAAACGACTGTCCTAAGCCACCAGTGCAAGAGATGAAGAAAATAATAAAAACAATGGATAATAAATTCTCTAAGCCCAGGCCCTTAACGTCACTATCCAGAAACTAGTAGCATCTATCAATTTGTTTTAATCCCCTTTCTATTACTAACAAAAAGATAAACACGGAAATAGAAGAAAAAATTTAAGAAGTGGTCCAGCTGCAGAAGATAAGGGTGACTCTATCCTCCACTACCAGGTGCATGCAGATGACGTCACCAACGTGGCCACCCAGAATTTTCTTGCACTAGCAACGTGGTCCCAAGCACCGCAACTGAAGATAAGAAAAGATTTGCCATCGTTTAGCAAATATAAAAAACAGAAAAAAACACAAAGTGAGATTCAACTTGTACCATTAATGATCGGGCCATCAGTTAACCCCATCAAGTACTTTCTGTGACTGTTAACAGACAACTGCTAGCAAGGACAATGCGCTCCCTAAAATAGCGTTGCCCCCGCTAATAAAAATTTACCAAAGTCTTAAACCCCGCCAGTAATGACAACACTACCCAACCTCCACAGAATCCTACTTCTACTACTTGCCAATCGGCATTTGTTTTAGTCAATAAACATCTTTTCCCGGGTTTCTCCCAACACTTCAAAGATAACAAAATATTTATTATCTGATCTCGCAATAGCCACAATGGTATTCGGGTAAATTGGACTACAAACGCTAATTGTAGAAAAACAACTGCCTTTCTCAAATCTAATACGGCCAACTTCTATACTTGGTCAAATCCCAAAGAGCGTAGCGTGTCAATGATAATCCGACCAATTCCGCTTTACTTAACTGAGTTTTACTACATCCAACGTACATCAAACAAAAAACAAATTTGGTCGTTTTTCAATGTTTTCCTTGCAACTTCTAAAAAAAAACAAAAAATCAAAAAATAAAAAAGCTTCAAATTTTACATTTAAAGTTAATCCGAAAAAATAAGGCGGTGGCATTGCTTATTGCCAAAAGTTCTTATGTTCGGACTCAAGAGTACTTCTCTAAAATGTGCCCTCTGTTCCAGCCCTCATCCTTCCAACTTAAACAAATGTTAAGATCACACCAATATGATATCCGTTCAAGCAAAAAATAAGGAAAACGTTATACCGGCGTCCAAACCTGTGTCAACCCCGTCTCGCAAACCTGCAGATGTAAGCGGCATTCCATATAAAATAAACAAACTGAAAAAATCCTTTTTGACCAGGACATCCACTTTACGCTAGTTTGTGAGTCAAACCACAAACCCAATCAATCGATTAGAAACATCGGAGGTAAACCGGAGGCGTAGAACAGTAATTTTTGCAAAGAAACTGCTAGAATATTCCAAAGTAGATACCACACTCTCACGCATGCATTACAACTTTGCTAGTCATTAATGTAGCAATACTTAAAGACGTCAACTTGCGTGTTAAAATTAAAACAAACTTAACTGCAATACTTTGGCGGGTGAGCTGGTTACATCAAATAATTTAAGTTTAAGCAGCCAGCTACAATTTGTCAACACATCCCAGGAACCGCCACCACAAATCCCCAAAACGTTTAAAACCCAAGCCATAAAACGTGAAAATACAAGTTGGACCTTAACTAGAAAGAGACTTAACAAACAATTCTAAGAACATTTCCAAACTCATATCTAATTATTTATTTTAGCTAAAAACTTTAGGCTGAGAAACACAACTCCAAAAAACTGGATATTACCTTTATGACTTGCAATTAGTGGCAAAGTAGCATTTTATAATTATATCACATCTGACGGATGGTCAGTATCCTTGTCTCTACCAGTATGCAACATCTTACTGGCACAATTAAAAAAAAATGAAGTTAAACTCGAAATGCACCAAGCATTAAAGTGATTAACACTATTGACGGCACAACATTATATCCCTTGAGCTACAGACTAGAAACCAAACGCAAATTGTATTGTACAAATGCAGGTTGGGACCAGCTAGCGGCACCGTCAGATAAAAAGCAGAAAGTGCGTCAACATGAACTGTCTATCGTAGCTACCACTGGCCGGAGGTTGGCAAATACCATAAAGCATACGCACGTGCTTCAAAAGCGCAAAAATAAAAACCAGTGTTGTTAGTCACACAGCATCGCCACTCAGAGCTTAAAAAAACGTTGAGGTGTTTTATAGACAGTCGACCCTAAAACAATTTTTTTTCTAAACTTTAAAGAACCAAACCAACGCAGCCAGTAACCTCATTCCAAATAAAATCCTACAGCTATATTGTTAAGGATTAAACGGCAAATTATTGCCGTAGAAAAACACTGCCCATTCCCGCAAACAAAAAAAGACTCAAACTTTAGTGCTCAGGAACCGTACCTCCCAAAACAGAAGTGCGTGTCCGCCTGATCAGCACGTCCACGTGTTAGTCTACCGATTGAACTTTGCTAAGAAAGTGGAGAAGAAAAATTGTTGCAAGCGCTTGCCACAAAATTTTCTGTTGGTCGCAAATGTTACAAAACCCGGCTACACTTAAAAATTATGGACATATTACATCTGAATCCGCTATGGCCAAACAATTGATTAACTTAGTGAATCAGCAAATCTAACAAACAAACAGTATCTTAGACTCGACCAGTAAACAACTTATTACAAACACAACCACCAAGTATTAAACCAAGTTTACATCAAGCACACAAACAAGTGAAAAAAAATTGTTAGAACCCAAATGGCTAACTACTACCGCAAGAGGACACTGCCATCTAGCCAAAATCCTCAAGTAGAAACCGCAAAAGATGCAATCGCAAAACTAAAAAGTATTTCAACTGAGCAATAAAGCATCATACGGGCTCAAATCTAGACAATTATCTACCTTCAACAGTAAACAAAACTTGTGCACAACTTACGCAATTTCCACATCTTACCACAATCAATTCCACATCATAAAATATCAGCAGCAGCATGCTTCTTTGCTTTGCCAATTTACTATTACTTTGAGTGAGCAATAAACACTACACTCCCCAAAAAAGCAAAAACCTAGAAAGTTGCTAACATTTTCCCCAACTGAACTTACGTAAAAATCCATTAGGACTAAGTTATTGCACCAAAACAAACTCAATAATAAAGATTTGCTTTTTTTAAATAAACACCAAGTTAATTTTATATCAACTTCTATCAACAAGTGTATTCTTGGACCTAACCCCTTCTGTCACATAAAAAAATCTACAACAAACCATAAAACATTCAGTCAAAGTCAGTAGCAAGTAACATTTTGAAACTAGAGCACGATGCAACATCAAACACCTACAACAATCTAAACCCCAGCCTTGAAATTAATATATTAAATCTATTCTCCAGCGTATGCTGATCAAGGCCTCTCGCACTTGTATTTTTACAATAAAAATCCACTACAAACATTGAATTTTATTATTTCTAATAAAGCCTACGTCGGTAACAAAAATCAATTTTTATTAGTCAAACCTTGTAGTCTATTACAATCGCAATACTACCACAACTTATAACCACAACAAAATTACTAATTCCTTTTGCAAACTACTTCATACAAAATTTAAATTTAAATCTAACCGACTTGTGAACATAAAGACAAAGAAAGAACATAAAACCACCAATGTAATGATAAAATAAATATCAAAAATCTCTTTGTGGGCTTATTTCATTAAAAAATGTTTACTAGAAAATACATCAATAACGCCTGCTACTTTTTTTAATTTGTACTGTAATATTGGCAATTAGATAAAAGTTATTGCTACAATATATCGTATTCTGTATGTTTATATTTTTCAAATTCCGTTTGATATTATAGTTCAAAGACACACATGGCAGCTAATGTAATTAATCCATTTGATATAAATAAATCTCTGCACATGTACCTCTATCTGGATTGCAAATATATACATTGCACGTTTCTGATTGAGAGATCAAATGTCAAGAGATGTAGTGCTAATTACTGATAATTAGTTTAAACTATCTAATCAGTCCTCCAATTTGCGAGTACTGATTTGTATGTAGCAGAAATAATTTCTCAAAGCAATTTTTATTAAAAAAACTGCATAAAAATTCCTTTTATCAAATATCATTTAAAATTTCCATCTACAATATTTCGGTAACTGTAAACACGAAACAAGGGAATGAGAAATCTTGACAAGTTACGTTCTCTCACCTAAAAGTCGGATTAACAACTTTCCCGTATCACTACAATATTCTAATTTCCCGAGTTGCTTCATACATCCTCCAATGGTTTTAATTATTGTCAGTAGGCAAACCCAAAATTTCAACAATTGTACAAATTACACGGCAGATCTAATATTAAATGTTAAGCTGTGTCATTGTGTGTGTGTATATGGATCTCGCATTTCAAACCATACCCTGCCGCAAATACGGCTTGAAATAGTAATAAGTTTCGCAAAGGGATGAACTCTCTAGACAATTGGATCTATTTACAGGCCGTGGAGCTCTTTGTTTAGCGCTTTGAAATTCTAGGGAGCAATGTTTCTTAAAATTTATTCTCATTGCAAACTGATAGGTTTGGGTACCTTGCCGTATGTTATGGAAATTATGTTTACATATATTTATACTATTTAAACATTTTCCTTCTAAAGAATCTTATTATTGAATTACATTTTTCAATTTTGTTGAAAAGTAATATGTTATTTATAATGAGGAATACATCAAACATATTAGATTTAATAAATTTATAAGAGATAAATGATGAAAGAATAATTTATACATTTCAAACATTTTTTTATAAATTGCATCTATTAAATTATAATCATATTGCCACTATTACGTTAAAGGCAGTTAGAAATATGTATAATATATTTTTTTAAATTTAAAATAATTTTATCAAACAAATATCAAAAAATTTTTAGTAATTAATATATTACAATATAAAAGTGAATATAATAATAATAATCAATTTGCATATTATATAACATAATCTTATATCGTAACAGGTTTTCACCTTCTTAGGAATTTTTACCATTGTAACGTTTGACCCAAATCCATGTTTTTAAAATTGACAATATATACGCACAAATAGATCCTATTAGTACACAAATTAAGTTTAAATTTTCCGTAATCTTAAAAATACTTTTTTTTATCATGTAAACTTAAAAATATTTTCATTTTTAACGTGTGGAATAACATTGCAAAAAGCATCTTGAGTACAAGTAATGAACATATTTATTATTAAAAAATTTCTGACAAAGTGAAATGTATTAAATTTTAAAACTAATACCGCAAATATACAGGGTATCCCAAAATAAAGTATTGCTTAAGCTAGGAATACAAAAATCACTCTACAGCAAGTTGTAAGGAATCTGTTGTCGCCCAAAAATATATGTTAGCTACTATTTTATTCCAAAAATGTTTATAATCAAACTATAGCGTTTCAATTAAAATTTAAGATAATGGACAGTACAGATAGATCTTTCTTTAAAATTCTTTGTTAGAGATACATTGTTTGCTGCAAACAGTTCCATATTGGATAAAAAAATATTATTAAATTGAGATACAGATTATCGATCTCTTAAATATTCTATTATTTATTCAACAATTTGTTTTTCTTAACAACAAGTTCTATTCCTTTTTCAAAATTGCAACAAAGAGTAGAACAATTGCTATCCCTTCAGGAAATTGCGTCCTGAAGATAAGAGCAGCGGTTACTGTCTAGAGTACTACTAGGTCTTAGCAGAGGTTGTTGGAGATACCATCCAAAATTAAACGTCTTTTCATTAGTTGACTGGTAACAACTAGCCTCAAAGTTGACATTGAAATCGACTGTTTAGTTGGTAATATTGAGAAAAATTCCAACCAACACAAATCTTAAAGTTGATGTGATTGCTTGCTGAATGGTGGACCTCAGCAATACAAATCAGAGTTGCTACTGTATACAGCTTCTATGTGCTGGATGGTGATATCGGGAGGTGTATCATTTTTGAAGACCACTAAAGTCATGTTTATACTTGTTCCAACTTGTCTATATCGTGACCTTGAACCGGTGTATCTCTAACATAGCGACCTTTGTTGTGATAACGTTGTTTTTCCGTGAAGCATTTGTTGTAGGGGTTTTACTTTAGTTAAGACAAACTCCACTCTTTAATTGTAGCTGGTCGAGCGCGATGGTAAGTAAACAAAATAAATGTTTCTGTTCACGTTACCCGGGCATCACATTAATTTTATTCTATTGCACTGTATTAAAAAGTAGTAAATAATATAAAAGTGTTTACAATAGGTTCCACATATGTGTCTTTTCTGTTACGGTTTTATAAAGTGTTGAAACTCCCAGCACGGATTTTTATGCGCAACTTAAATTCCAGTTTTTTGCAAAGGTTTTTAAGCTAACCGTTCACCAGGTAGAACACAATTAGTTTGCACAAGTTTGTTACTGTCTATCACCCCGCGTTTACATAATATTTGTAGCAATAACTTTAGTAGATAGTTTGCACGTTTTTGTGCCATTAATAAAAAAAATTGTGTCAACAATGTAACGCACTATAAAGTTTCTTGCGTTTCAAATGTTTACCGATTGTTTTAAATAGCGCGCACTCATTTTTCTACTTCTTTCAATACTTTTAATGGCTGTTTCACTAATCTTCAGCAATTGAGGTTTATTCACTGACGACAAGTGTCCGGCCAGTGTGTTGCAAATTGTGTGGTAGTTGTGATTAACCTAACAACCTTTTTATTGTTCAATTCCGCTGTCATTGCTTCTGTTACGTTCAGTATTGTGACTTCAGCTGTTAAGCAACTTTTGTCTTTGACAATGCAAAGTTGCATTCTCTGCATCTACCTTAGTTAATTTGCAAGCGTAGTGCATCGGTGCAAAGTTTCATTTTGTCATAAATGTCTGACACAGTTGGTTGAGTAGGTTGTATAGTGATGCATATTTTTTAGCATAAAATCACCAATAGATTTGCGGTTGTTTCTCTTACTAGGAGGTAGTTATAGTATTTCCTCACAACCAACTGCACAATAAATCAAACTGGCTATCATAATTTGGTTCTGAATATCTAGAGTCGTATATTATCAGTTCCGGGAAAACATCATCATTGCAGTACGGTACGTACACGTTTCTGTAAGGGTTTGCTCGTCGTAACTGTATTGTATGTAAACGACTCTTCTTGTTACATCCAGAAGCCATGATGTTCATCTCTTCTCAAGGTACACATGGTCTTAAAGCGCAATTGTTTCAATTTCTGCCTTCTAGTTGGGCGTCATTTGTTACTAGAACAAATGATGTTAGCGCCGTCTGCCACCATAGCAGTTGTGTTAACTTTAAAGCTACGCCCTCTACAAAACCTAACGTTCTACTTTTTAAAAATAGCAAAACTCAAGTCTTCTAAAAACTTATGTACATAAGTGGATTACGTAATGAGCTCAGTTTTAGTTAATCACATTAATGTCCTGAAAATAATTATTGGTATTGTCACAAAAAGATGGTTTTAATTTCATTTACTATAGTTGGCTTAAAAAAGTTTGACTCTTTGAGTATTGAGTGCTGTATCATTGTAAACATGGTGTTAATAACTGCTCAATTTGCCGTAAAAAAACGTAAACATATGAGCTTTAGGCAAGCTAAAGTCATTGTGATGCTGCCTCATGTTGGCCAGTGGTGGTGGCAGTCTGTAGTAAAGATTGGGTTTAGCTGCTAGGTTGTCTAGGTCGATTAGACCAAACGCGATCAGTTTGAGCACTTATAGATCCAGATTTGGAGAAACAAGCAGCTTTGTGGATTTTATTCAATGCAGGTGGAAATATTAGATAGTTTAAACCACGCAAAGGGTAATGTAAAGATCCATGTTAGGCATAAGCTTAAAACAAAAAAGGCAAAACGAAACTATCCGACAACAAACAAGGGTGACAGACGTTATGGAACGTTTAGCACGACTTAAGTAGAAATGGGCCGGCCACATTGACAGACAAGACCCAAACAAATCCACACACCAAACCGTAAAATGACGCCCTAGAAATACAACTCGGAGCATAGAGAAACCACAAAAAAGATGGACTGACGGTAATAGCGTTAAACAGAACAACGTGAACAAATTTAGAGGAGGCCTATGACCAAGAGTGAACTTTAATGGACTGAGGAAGAAGAAGAAGAAGAAAAAGTTAGAAATTGAAAATACATTTTTTATAGGTTTAATTTTTTAATTTCTCTTATAGTAGCAAAACCTATGTAGTTTATTTTTTTGCAATCAAAAATTTTACAGAATATGTTATTATTAGTTTAAATTTAAACCAAAATGTACAATTCTGAAGTTGTAAACTTTTGGAGACGTTTTATAAGTCCTTGAAGCGTTTGAAATTTATTTGAGAGTGGTGGAACAGAACGGTTTAATTTCTGGATAACCATTAAGCATCATTACAGCGACCGTCGTCAGTGTAGAGCTAAAAAATGCAGCAAAAGTCAAACCGTAGTGTGTACGTTTGTGGCTTGAAGCATGGTGAGTCTTTATAAAAGGATTAAAATTATCAACTTCCAAGTGATCAAAGCTACTGAGACACCAATTGAAAAGGTACTAAACAACCGCTTCCAACACTAAAAATTAACTAAAATATAAATAACCCAGCTTTAGTACCAAAAACATTTTACTTCATTGCTTAATCACACAAAAATGAAAAGATGAGATTTAAGTCTGAGCACTAATTAGTACCAATAAAACATTTTTTTGTTACAGCAAACAGCATAAGTTTAGCGGTAAATGTCCAGCCATTAAAATCTTAATTAAAAACCTGTAGAAAAAAACTTAGGGCAACTTAAAACCAAAAGTTTATTTATCAATATCAGTCTCAACCCTGCTACGACCAGTCCAGATTTGGCACAAAAATCAACAAAACTTACAGATAAGCGATTCTACAACCGTAGGCCTTGCACACTTCTGCAAAGTTAAACATTCAGTAAAACTACTATTGTTTTGTTGTTTTTGAGAACTGTACTCTAAGTAAATGTGTATGAAACTTTAACAAAGTACATAGTTGCACAACAATTAATATGTTTATGAAATAATACTAATGCAGCTGTCATACCTTTTTTGGACTTAAATCAACCAATAATATTTCACCACAAACTTCAGCAACAAAAAGATTATATAGTGGCGTTTATACATCTAATTTAATTGTGCAGTGTAAAAACAAAGGTAATTAAAAAAAAGTTCAACCTACTTCAACAATCTAAAAAGTTAAGTCTTCAAACAATATTCCAAACTCTTATAAAATGTTAAAATATTTGCACTTAGAAAACTACTTAAATAAATATCAATCAAAATTTAAAAATACTGGTTGAAATCCAATGACAAACTGTATGTACAAATTGCACAACAAAATGCAACTGTGCGGTTCCAAAATAATAAAAAATAAAAAAACGCGCGGTTGGATGCAGAGCAGGTAAACTTCTTTTTAAACAAAACAAACACCTCTTGTGTTAGAATGGCAATTCTTTAACAAAAAAAGTAGAAGTGAGTTACAAAGAGGCTATACTCAAACACCTCCAAGTAGATGTCACCAACTTGTCCTATCAAATTCTAACCTTTGAAAGGTTAATTTTTTTTAAGATCACCTATGTTAATGACACATCCTTAGAGTGGTTGCAAAAAACAATCTCCACTGTAGAACTACTCTGGCCAAAATCAAAACTTATTGTTGTTCAGATGGATTATCTTTCCAAACAGACAAAAGCCGCTATTTGGCTTCTAAAACCTTAGGATTCTATTGAGTTAGTCTTGAATTGCCGAAAAAAGCAGAATTAAAAGCTAGAGCTAGATTGTCTTTTATACCACCAAAAAAAAAAACAAAAAGTAATTTCTTTGTCCTTACTATAAAAAAACGTCAAAAAAACAAGTAAAAAAACAGCATAAAAGTGAGCTACATCTTCCTCAATCCACCTAAAAGAAGAACTACCCAATGTTTATATCATACAATAATTAAATTAAAAGTGTCGTCATATTTGCACAACAAAATAACATATTGAAATGATGTGCACTTTATAAATATTAAAAAAACAACAGCATTAAGTATTCCAGTACACAAAATAGCAATGTTCAAGAAGTCTTTTAGTTACAATGTAGCAACTACTTCCGACTAACTAACTAAAACAGCGCATACAGTACTATTTAAGTGTCTAAAATATTATAAATATAAAATAATAAAGCAATTTACTAGTTTTTTTATGACAAAAACTTATATAATTATTTAATTTATTACATCTATAAAAGGCTCTAGTAGAATCGAAACTAGTACATAATAAATTGTATTACTATAAATTATTGTTATAAATATTATAATATACTATAAATTGTTTATAAATCTTAAATAATTAACAACTGCTTACAAATTTTGGTACCACTTACCTGTATCCTGTTTGGATCTTATACGATCCGAGTAATAAAATAGATTAGTTTTAACAATATACCACATCAAGAGCTGAGCTACCTGTAAGCAAAGGTTTGAAATGCTTGTGAATCCCCTAGCGTTTATTTCAAAACTCTAGGAAGAAGAATTTTGACTATTTTCTCTTGTTAAAAAAAAAAAAATAACTAAACGTTTTTTTTAATCGTTTTTTAGTGAGTTTCTTGGTTTGACTTTACTTAAGACCTAGATGCAACTTGCAAGACCTCCCCAGGAATACAAACTATCATCAGATGTGATTCTATGAAATGTAACTTGACGCTGCGCAACCCAGATAAAACTCTTGGTTAAGTTTTAGATTCATGCAGTTCATTTCTAACAATTTTGGTTTAATTGTTAATAATGTTTGTAACTTATTATTTTAAGGCTAGAAACTGTCAATTTTTATACATTGCTGTTAATGTTTGTACACAAATCATTATTTAAATTTTAATACTTTTTAAAGATTCTAGTAAATAGTTTGAGTAGTGTGAGTTAAATACAAACAGAAGCATTACTGTAATCTTTTGGACAGTTTTAGTATAATTTTTCTAATAGCTGTCAGACTAAACTTTAAGAAGATTTGATTATGTATTCTAACTTTAACATTCTAACAGTTTTTGGTTATTTTAGTAACTTATTGACAGTTTGAATCAACAATTTTTACCACAATATAATCATTTTGTTAGAAAAAAATCAACAAATTTTTGACATTTAAAATCTGTAAATTACTTTAGAAACAATTTTTTGGTAGATTTTGACATGTTTTTACAGATTAAGAACATAATTTGATATATTTTGTATACTTTGTTGAATTTCTGACACATGATTTCCAACTTTCTTACACAAAACGTTTTGAAATAGCTGAAGATTGTACATTGACTTATTTTGAAAATTTTAGTTATTTTTAGTGACTTATGTCATAAAATACAACCAACTGCTTTACTGTTTGAGAGTGTTAGTAACTTTTAGATAAATGTAGTAATTTTCTTGACAAATATATTGCAATTCAACGTGTCTGGTACGTTTGCACAAACTATTAATATTTTCATACATTGTTTTACAATTTTAGTACCTTTTTGAAGTTTTCATTTACATTTTACCAAATACATTTTTTCCATCTTACAATGTTAATACGCATTACTGTGAGCTATTTGACAGTTACTAACTCACTAAAACATAATGACAAGTGTAGTCACTGTTTAAAATAAATTTAACATATTTTGTATATTTTTTGCCAACTATTGATGTTAAAATACATTAAACATGTAAACTATTTGACAGTTTTAGTGACTGTTTGATAGATGTAGTAACTTTTTGACAGTCTAAAATACAACTTTACAAATCTTGTATACATCTGCAAACTTATAATATTTTTGTACGTTATTACACACAGTTTGACATTTTAAAACATTATTTTACAGATCTGATACATTTTGCCAAAATTATGATTTTATTAAAAACTGTTTAAGTTTTAGTAAATTTTTTCAGTAAGTTTTTGACAATTTTAATTAGAATTTGACATATCTAGGAGATGGTATGCGCTTTAACTGTATATTTTTAAATTTTGAATATTTTTTTGACAGATTTAGTAACAGTAAGTTGCTTACAACTTGTGGTGTATTTAGAATTGCTTTAAATTAAATTTTTAATAATTTGTTGACAAATGTAGTAACATTGAAAATTTAAGTTTGACACATCCAGTAGATTGTATGCGTTTTATTACATTCAGTTAACTGTTTGACAGTTTTAGTAATTTTTAAAAGTTTTATTTACCTTTTGACAGTTGTACTAACATTTTGAACAGTTTGTTTAAAATCTTGTTAGACAAATCTGAAAAACTTATGACAATTTATTACAGTACTGTAAACTATTTGACAGTATTAGTATTTTTTGACAGTGCAGTAGTATTTTTGACAGTTTAGTAACTTTTTGATTTAGAATTTGCAGCTTTGCTAAATTTTTGCTAATTACTGTCAATTATTTAACAAATACAGTGTTTTTGAAATGTTTAATAACTTTTTGATAAATGTAGTAACATTTTTGACAAATAAAATTTGACATAGGTTAATGATTTGCATTTTAGTACATTGCTGTAAATTTTTTGACAGTTTTAGTAACTTTGACAGATGAAATTAGTAACATTTTTGACAGTTTAAATTTTTTTGACAATTTAGTAACTTGTTTGACAGATGTATTTATATTTTTTGATAAAATATAATAAAGTTTTTGACAGATTTAGTACGTTTGGCTAAAATGACATTTTTACACATTACTGTAAACTATTTTTGGGTCCTAGTAACTTATTTTGTTGACAGTTTAGATAGAATACTATTTTACAAATCTAGTATACTCCTGTCAACATAAACTATTACTGTAACTTGTTTGACAATTTTAGTAACTTTTTGATAGGCAAAGTTGGTTTTAGTTTAATATACAATTTGATTGATTTGGTACAAATTTGCCAACTTATTTTACACATATTTGTAAACAGCAAAACTGTATGCTTTTTTTAAACCAGCTTTTAATATTTTACGGTGGAACCCAAAAATCCTAGCTCCACAACTGTGCCACATTATACTAAAAATTAAAATCAATATATTTATGTAGTAAAACTTCACATAAACTTTGCTAGAAGTGTTTAATCTCCTACTTTTATTAACTGCATAATATAATTAATGTAAAACTTTCTTAACAAGTCTTTTCATGAATTCTCAAACAACCTAATTACTAACCAATCAATAGCAACAGAACTCATAGTTCAAAAAGGTATAAATAATTTGTAAATTGTTAATTTTTTGTAATACCTGCATATAATTTCTATCTTATAGAAAACATGTTTTGTGTAAGATATTAATTTTACTAGTCTCTGGACATTTTTATCAAGCAGAAAAATAATATGTGTAATCAAAGCCACCACAAATATCACTATTGTTACATTTATGCTCTGTCATTTAATATAAGTTATAAAATCATTTAAATAAATCAAATATTTTTTTTCAGTATTTTGATTTGTTATTTATGTTTTTATGTTTAAATTCTACCATTGTTCGAACATAGATTTTATGTATTTTTGTATATGTAATCGTTACAATATGTATATTTGTTCTCTGAAAAATAAATATATTCATTATTATTATTATTACAAACATATTTATTTGAAAGCATTAACAATCCACAGCGCAAACATGTTTAAAACTTATAATATTATACTTTAAATATTTTTACTCATAGAACTTGGTAATTAATTGAATTTTCAATTCCATCTTCCAGCACTTCCTCTAATGAATCAGTTTTGATTGCTTAAAAGTTACTTCCATAGTTTTTATCTGTTTGCATGTATTATTTTAGAATCCAGAACTTAGCCTCCAGGACTAACATTTTACTTCATTTAATTAATGCTGCAAATTTTATTTGTAGTTTATGCGTCTGACAGTTTTATGTAACTGTAGTACACGTATTAATAATTCGAGTTTTTTTATATTTTTTATGTTTGAATGTATGAGGTGCTTTATACCATCAAAGGTTCCTGACTAAGCATTCCAAACTTTGATAATATAAATAAAAATGGTTAAAAGTAATTAATTATCTTTATTTATGTTTATGAATTTGGTGACTACAAAAGATATAAATTATTATTATTGGCCGTACATAATAAAATATAATGTACACAAAGTATTAATTCATGAAATTTATTATGAAATACCTTAGGACAAACCGGAGTAAACAAGCAAAATATTATTGTGAAAGCTTCATTATAGCTACTATTGATTATATTATTAACATTTTAATAACTTTTAAGTATTTAGAACAAAAATTCTAAATTTCAAATTAAAATTCCTTTTATGTAAAGTGAAATAAATTTGATCTGTTGTTGAATAAATGCAAAAAAATTAAGGAACTGTTTTTATATTAAAAACTTTAAAACTTGTAAAATAAAGTAGAATATTTTAGAAAATTACCTGGCAACACGATGAGAATTCCAATGTTGACCTGAAATTAATAGAATGTAATATTAGTAATACAAATCAAACATGATATATTCAACAATATAAATATTTGCTTGTTGGATCAATATCGACAACTGATTAACAATTGAGATTATGATTGGTAGCTTAATCTACATATAGATTATACTGTTAACAACTCTATAAAAATGTGTATATAAATTTAATATAGGGAGATAAGAAACGCATGGTTTTCCAAACAAAATATATTTTGCATATTTTTTATCAAACAAGAAATCAATTATCTTACTCTAAAACTATTATTTAAGATTGAGCATTTAATATATAACTAGTAATTTCAATTATGATTTCAATATTATATTTATTTTATTGTTTATAAAGTACAAAGACATTGCTGAAAGGAAGAAGTAAAGAACATTGTGTGCGATGAGGTTTTCAACAAGATGCTTGCTTTGTTATTTATGTATTATCTGATGTATGTAGTCGCTTATTCATTGCAAGCAACTTCTAATTTCTACAAAATGAAATTCTATTCTGATATTTCAAAGCTTTGTATTATATTTCCATATAGAAATACATCTTATGTATGTCATCTTTTATTTAAAATATCAATTGCATCATAAATTACAATTCTCGCATATAACTGTATCATACAATAAAATTGAAGAGTGTAGTTTCGAAAGGTACAATCTCTTCTTTTTGAAATTAATGAGTTAGTGATGCCATTGTAGCAAATAATGCACCCTACAATGTGATAATAAAATTTTATTCATACAACGCAATAAAATTGAGCTTTTATATTTATTTTTTTAACTTAGTTTTTACTTAATAAACGATTTTGGTTTAAAAACAGACATGCATCTTATAGTTTACTTATTTTAAATAAATTTTTGATCAAATTAATTTAAATGTATAAAAATGTTGTGACAGTTTTTTGAAAAATTTATTACAGTGGAGATTGTACCTTTCATTTAATATTTTTCTAAATCATCACATAGTATTTAATAAAGAAAAACTTAACTTATTTTATGTAAACTTTAAAATTGCTTTAATTAATAATAATAGTTTATTTATGCAAGAGCAAGTTTTATAAAAGTCAAGTACAATTTGTTCAATTTAATTCAATTCAATAACCTCTTGTCGGACACACCGAGCCACAGAGAAGACATGTATAGATGCTTATATGAGGTAACGGACCCATATCCCAATATAAATATATAAGAACGCTACGCTCGGCATCACATTGGGTTCACCCATCCAAGTTGTGACTAGTTAGCGCTGGTATTTGTACATGCCCTCTCTGCCGTACTGCTAACATCAATACAATTTGTTACAAATAAAAATAAAAATAAAAATACAAATATATACAGCGTGAGTCGGGAAGCACGGACCAAACTTCAAGAGTGTATTCTACACGTAAAAATAATGTAAAAAAAACTCAAATGTTTGTATCCAATTTTTATTTGTTTTAAGTTATAGCATAATTAAATGTTTTTATCTAGTATGCCATGTTTGACTTTCTAAAACATTTGATAGCTTTTTTGTTCTGATAATGTGTCAGTGTGACGGTAATTTAACGTTTATTTTGTTTGTACAATGCTACAGCTGCTGTTGAAGAATATCGTCAACGGTTTTCACATCAGAAACATCCTAATAAAAATGTATTTATCAGAGTTTTCAACAAACTGTGCGAGACCGGAAAGCTTTCCCGTGTTAACATAACATCTGAACAAGCTACTCGACAAGATTTAGAAGAGGTACAAGATATTCTGGATGTTGTAGCAAAAGATGACCAGCTCACAAAGAATTAGTATTTAATTGGGTATTCCACAAACAAAAATAATAAACACACTCCACGAGCAAAGCTTACATTCATACCATGTACAAAGAGTACTGCACCTACAACCGGAAAATTATCCTAAACGTATAGAATTTTGACGGTGGATAATTAATAATTCTTGTGTTGTATCGCGCATACTTTTTACAGATGAAGCAACATTCATCCGTGACAGCATTAATAATACAATGGTACCTAGTTAAGGATATACTAAAAGTCCTAAAGAATATGTCGCGAGCTTTAGCGGCAATCACCAAAAACAAGGCATTTTTTGTAGTTATACATTTGCAAGAAATTTGATTAAGGATTGTCTTAGGTTCTGCTGCGTCTGTAGTTACTGGGATCAACCGGCTGGCTCAAACTTTCAACCCCACTGTTCTGGAGGAAGTTTATTTCCTAACCCAATTTGGATTTCTTGATATACACGAAAAGCATGTTGCATTGCTGCTCCTTCTGTGGGCAAACTGTGATTTAGTAAAAGTTTTGTAATAATGCATGTTAAAGAAAGTTTGCTTGTAAGGTACATTGTATCATGCCAGGAATATTTTGTTTCCAGTTTCAGCTTTATAACAGCAGTAATACTTTGCAGTGTAGCTCGCTTCTTGAACAAATTGAAACAGACAAGTTTTCTTTTTCGAATGCAGCGGAAGTCGTATTATATCCGCTGAATGCATGCAAAAAAAGTATGCAGTTTTTTATTCCAATAGTTTGCAATTTCTGACTCGAATATAATAATATCTGTCTTTTAGATGGAGCTAAAGCCATGTAGAGGACAATAAAATCAACACCTTTGCCAATTATTGTTACTACTACTAGATTCTAGTTTTTTTTAATTTCATAGTCGTGAAGAGCAGTTAAAAGAAATAAAATAAGTCTGGATTTATTGTGTGTATTAGAAAGAAAATCATCTTGTTTGACTGTGATTTGTGTTTAAAGTTTATGTCAACTGATTTTTGGCTTGTATTTCGGTTCTATTCAGCTGTCTACGTACTGAATGGTGCCGCTAAATAACCATCAAACGCAACGGTACAGCTCTTGCCGGCATAATGCTTGAAAACATAGACGACATCACATTGGCAAATTGTTGAGATTGAAGGTTTTTGGGCTACACCACCTTGTGTAACAGTAGTCCTCTATTCAAAACAATGTCAAAATTAAAAAGATTGGCTACTTTTTGTAGTACAAGAAAAGTATTGTATAAGGCGGGTTTGTATGTTTTCCGCATTCCAGATTTCTCAAATAAAAATAAAGGATAAGAAGCAAGCTTATGTTATAAGTAATTGTTTAAGTCTTCATTACTCTGCTTGTTCATAATTATCTTTAGAAAGATGGTGGTTGGTTACTACTTTTCTCCATGAACAAAGAAGGTAAAAGAAAGACCTCTCTAACATTACAACTTGACGCGTATTGTGAACGCTATGTGGAAAGAAAGGCAGATAGTTACGGGAGAAGAGAAAGACCGTCAAAATGAACAAAACAAAAAAGACCGGTTTCTTAGCTTGTAACAATACAAAAAACTTTTTTTTCTATTCTTTAATGCCCTTTACCTCTGTAAATTTCATCAGCTTTCATTATGTATATAGTCAACTTTTATCACCTATCTACAGTTCTTGAGATATTAACAAAAAAATTAGCCCTGTTTTCGGTCATTACAGCTAAAGCTTGTGTCATATTTGTCAGGACTTTTACTATATTCTTTAGGTACCAACAAATCAGTGTACAAAACTTTGAAACTTTTGGAATTTTTTAGAGGTGAAATCAATATTTAAAAATATTTGACTTGATTAATAAGGTCCAATTAACTCAGCAATTGAAGACACACGACCATCCGGTTTGTTATTGCTTCTTAGTTTGGGCCTTAGAGCAGCTCAAAATGGACAACGATTTTGCTAAAAGAAATATCTTTACTGACAAAACGCATTTTTATCTCGGCGGCTATGTTAACAAGCAAAACTGTGGCATCTGGAAATCGGAAAACCCGCACGTGATTGTCGAGAAGCCAATTTATCTTCAGAGAGTGACAGTTTGGTGCGGATTTTAGAACGGCCCATTTTTCTTTGAAAATGCTGCTACAGAGGCATAATAAACAATTTTTTGTAGTCGGAAATTGAAGACATAGACTTGGACAATCTTTGGTTTCAGCAGGATGGCGCGCCATGCCACACTGCCTATGCCACAATTAATGTTTTTTGCGCAAAATTTGGTAATCATGATATCAGCCGTTTCGACAATGTCAATTGGCCACTTTGGAGCTGCGGTTTGACGCCGTTAGATTATTTTTGTGAGGTACCGTAAAAGACCAATGCTATTGCATCAGAAATAGACCAACGTTAAATAATTAAATAAAAGGTTACTACAACCATCTTGATATCATCTGGAATGTGTACTAATACTTGCTACAGCAGGCAACGTAATCTACCAACTTGAGCAAACAACCAACCGCTACCCCGGCTAGAAAACCAAAAAGATCCAAGACGTTATCTCTGACCCTCCAGTACAAGCATGTAAACCAGAACATCTAGAGACCAAAAGTATATCGTCAACCGTTCCGCTCATACAGCAAAAACGCCGTTGCCCTAAACATTTTACAAAAAAAACCTTAAATTTTAGACCACCACAGGTTGTGCCAAGCCTCAAAAACTCTTGAATACATTGTCAGATCAAACATCGGCTTACCCCGTGCCGCAACCGTGCCCTCAACTAACTCGCCTCCGCGCTGCAGTATTTAAACGCATCGGGTCTTGTGTTTTGGACAAGTGTACCAACAAAAAAAAAGCAGCAAAACTACCAAGACTTAACATTCTCAGACATGTTCGTGCTGCAAATGACAAACAATTGCAACTCCCAGACTTATTGTGGCCTTTATGAGCGTATCAGTACAAAGAACACTCAGGGTAAGTTTGTTAGAAGTGCTGTGTAAAAGCGTTACAAGACTTCAACCCCCAAAGAACATCGCTCTTGGACTTAAACCAACCGCCTTTGCTACCCCCATAGAAGAGGCGCCGGTGACATTTATATTACGCGCATGTAGGCATCGTCCAGGATGATCAAACTGATGCAAGATCAAACTTTAATAATTTATTTTTGAGGTTTGATGATATGTCAAAGACCCAACCGCTGTCTATATTAGAAATTCAACAACTATAAGTAGAGCAGAACTTCTAAAACGCACCAAAACTTTATTTGAACAACTTTATTGAGAATTGTTTAAACTTATCAAATTTAAACATTTTCAGGTTGCTTCGAATGTTGATCTTATCAAACTTACTCTATAAAATAAATTATTGGTTAATTAAATTTTTTTCTACATGCAGGTATAAGTAAACTAACAATTGAAACATTTGAAAAACATAAAGTTCTTTTTGTCACAACCTTACCTAACTCGTAAAAAACAAGGCCGTATTAAAAAAAAAAAAGTTTTTTCAAATCTGAAATTTCCTAACTTTTTAGAAAACGCTTATCTAGACAACCGGGCGTACTTTAAATAAATTAAAAACAAACCAAAGCTAACTTTCAATTAGCATCCCACACACCGAGCTGATCATAAGTCTAGAGTTGGAGAAAACTTAGTCTACAAACCCAAACGTGACAAACTCTTGAAGGCAAAAATCTTTCTAACAATAAATGTTACTATTCCTAAACGCACCAGAAAATAAATTAAACACCAGTCTCTACAAAGCACAAAAAACGCACAATTTTTTTTTTTTTGCTGCACAAAAGCTAGTACGGTGTGTGCGGTTTCTCCAATACATGCCCCTGACTACAGCTCAATAAAACATAACTGATCTACAATAAAATAACTGATAAAGTGACAAAAAAGCAAAAATAGAAAAATATATTATTATATATATATACAGGGTGTCCGGAAAATACGTGTACAACGTTTGACGACAGACTCCTGACGTCAAAATAGGTCGATCTAAGCCGACTTAGTTATATCCAAAATTGTCTCGTTTAGCCGGTAGAGGGCGTCAAAAAAAACAAAAGTATAACAAAGTTGAAAGTATCTATTGTAAGAAACTAAGTAAAACAAAAACATTACTTAAGCAAATGTGTAAAATGACCGCCATCTTGCTAAATACACTTATTAACACTCTTTAAAAAATGATATTGGACCCTATCTAATGTCTCGGGATTATTAAAATGGTTGCCTGCATTTAAAATCCGCTGCAATAAATCATCGCGTGTGTTTACCGGAGTCTTGTAAACTTCTGTTTTAATAGCGCCCCACAAAAAGAAGTCACACATATTTAACTCAGGAGAACGTGGTGGCCATTTTACTGGTGCATCATTGCCTCTTCCAATCCATCGGTTGGGATATTGATGATGTAAGTATTGCCGAACGGCAACGGAAAAATGGGGCGGGGCACCATCATGCATATACCACATTTCCCTCCGAAGTAAAAGTGGCAAATTCTCCAGAAGAATTGGTAATGTGTCTTGCAAAAAATTTAAATAAATATTTCCATCTAACCTGTCTGGAATAACAATGGGACCAATAAGGTAGTGATCAATAATACCTGCCCAAATATTAATTTTAAATTGATGCTGATGATGTGCAACTTTAATGGCATGTGGATTTTCATCGGAATAAATATGTTCGTTGTGCAGATTGGTTACCCCAGATCTTGTAAAGCATGCCTCGTCAGTAAACATAATTTTTCTACAAAAATTTGGAACAAGGATTCTTTTGTTTCTAATAAATTGACAAAATGTAAGCCGCATGGGGGGATCAGTCGGTAATAGTTCCTGGACTTTTTGTATGTGGTAAGGATGTAACAACTGTTCTCTTAAAACCTCATTGACAATCGTTTTAGGAACATTTAACTCACGTTCTAAGAGACGGGTACTGGTACTTGGTTCTTCTTCAACTCTTTCCAGAATCATCTCTTCTGTTTCCACAGTTCGAGTTGTTTGCATACGACCCCTGCCTTCAAACTTTTTCTCAAAACTGCCCGTTTCCCGAAGATGACGCTCAATATTGGCAAATGTTTGGTGGTTTGGTATTCGACGGTTAGGAAACCTCTCCATGTAAACCCTAACACTCTGACGCCCATTTCCTTGACAAAACCCGTATACCAGGAGCATGTCAACTTTCTGAGAGTTTGTATAATTTTCCATTTTTAATGGTAAAATGAACTTGTAATTCAAGAATGTTGATCGTATACTTGAGTAAATTTCATAGACTGGTGACAATTTGTCAATAATTGTCAAATTATTAAACGCCATAGCAACAAGGTCACTTAAAAAATTATAGTTACGGGTAATTTCTTTTTAATATTTACAAATTTTTGACGCCCTCTACCGGCTAAACGAGACAATTTTGGATATAACTAAGTCGGCTTAGATCGACCTATTTTGACGTCAGGAGTCTGTCGTCAAACGTTGTACACGTATTTTCCGGACACCCTGTATATATATTATACACTTTTTCGAAAAAAATTATGATAAAATTTAATTATTTCTTAGTCTTTCATAATTTTGCAAAAAAAAGTAAAATAAACTTGAATTAGTGTAATTGAAAAGAAATTTCTTCTTCTTTTTTTTATTTTTTTTTTTAAGTAACCTATTTTTAGCAATTATTTGTTATACTTTATCCTAAGGCAAACAAATTTGTTTTAAATTTTAAGTTTTCAGGTGTATCGGAATCAAAGATATTATTTTTTTTTAATAGTATTTTTCTCATTTTCCGTAAAACATTTTGGAAAACCAAAGTCAAGATTGTGTTCTACGGAAAATTTCCTATAAGATACACTATTTTGAGTATTATTTTTGACTATTTTTTGCTTATTACAGCACAAAAACTGGAAGGAGACAAAATATTTTGCCGCCATTTACACTTTATTGCTCCTAAAGAACTAAAATTTTAGGAATCGTAATATTTTGGTACTCCAAACATGTGCACAAAATTTGAGCAAAATTAAAGATGGAAATATAAGTATAAAAAAATTGCAAACAAAAATTTTACATGTGGTGGGTAGGTTGGAAAGAATAGATTCTACTGATGCCAAACAAATTGAAACCAGGTCTGATTTGTTAAAAAGTATAATTTTATTAAACATCGAAGTATCTGGAACTGAAGGAGACGCTTTAGACAATTTAGTCGATCCTGCCATTACTGGAAATACTAATTTAAATCAGATGCAAACTTCAACACCTCTAGCTACTCAAGTGTCAACCCAATCAATTATGTTTCCTCCTAATAGCAGTATGAAGTCAGTGCCCGTACGGTGTTGAGACTTAAAATTTAGTGGTAGTCCAAGAGGGATGAGTTTGAATGCGTTTTTAGAACAAGTTGATGAGCTTTGCGTTGCTCGGAATGTTCAAAAAAAAGATCTCATCAAGAGCGCACTAGATTTATTTGAAGGTTATGCGGCAATCTGGTATAGGGGATTTCGGAAAAAGTTTATTGATTGGGATTCTCTTGTTTTACAGCTGAAAGAGCAATTTTTACCCAAAGACTACCAAGATAGACTTTGGGATGAAATTAAAAAACGAACTCAAGGTAAAGACGAGCCTATTGGCATTTACTTTGCGGTAATGTTCAATTTGTTTGATAGATTGTCGATTCCGGTATCAGACAATATAAGATTAAAATTATTACGTAAAAATATATTACCATATTTTCAAAGACAGTTAACTTTCACAGACATTAAGGATGAAGATGAGTTGCTTAAAATCTGCAATGAGATTGAAAAGTTAGAGGTAGCGATTGAGTCTTATGAACCCCCATGCAATCCTTCAAAAACGCTTGAGCCTGATCTTGCTTATAAGAGCCGTTGTAGTTCAAGATCAAATTATTTGGTTAATTTGATAGAATCACAAAATAATATTATTTGTTGGAGGTGCAAACAAAAAGGGCACATATCTCGAAATTGCTCATCAAAGTTATTGAAGTGTTATAAATGCGGTAAAGAAGGATTTACCAAACTTACATGTCCTTTGTGCAAGTTGACGGGAAACGGCCAGGCGAGAGAGTAGAGAATCGGTTATTGTCTCAGCCTAACAAAAAACCGATAGAAACAGATTTTATAGTTAAGCAAAAACCTATCTTAGATTATATACTCTCCCAGGCTGAAGGAAATGAATGCCCTTATGTTAAAGTCAAGTTGTTTGGTCATGAAGTATATGGATTGTTGGACTCGGGTGCCAATAAAGTTTTTATTAACGGAAAAACTTGGCAAATTTTAACAAACTTGGGAGGAAAATTAAATCAGACTAAGGAAAATACTTGTAAAATTGCAAATGACAGCAACATGGAAATTATTGGTTCAATGTCTGTTACAATTCAGTTAAGAGAAAAAATTAAAATTTTTGAAGTACTAGTTTTACCAAATTTAGTGCATGACTTAGTGTTGGGAATTTCGTTTTGGCAGATTATGGGAATTGTTCCTGATGTTAGAAAAGGTGAATGACATTTTTCAAAAGTGGAAAACATAAACAATTACATGTGTAATTCAATTTTATCAAAATCGGAATTATCTTATAAACAAGAAAAGCAGTTAGACGAATTAGTAGAATCATATTTTAAGATAATAGGTGATAAATTAGGTTGCACAGATAAAATTGAACATAAAATTATTACAGATAGTCCAAGTATAAAGAGATACTACCCTGTGTCTCCAACTATACAGACCCAAATAGATGAACACGTAAATAGTATGCTGAAGGAGGGCATTATTGAAACGTCAAGTAGTGGGTGGTCATCGCCTATCCTAATGGTACCAAAGGCGGATGGCACGCGTAGGTTTTGTGTGGACTTGAGAAAGCTGAATGGTGTGACTGCAAAGGATGCATATCCTTTGCCGTACATAAACTCAATTTTTGATAAACTAAAAGGAGCAAAATATTTGAGCTCACTTGATATAAAGTCAGCGTATTGGCAAGTTAAGTTAGAGAAAAACAGTCGCCCATACACCGCTTTCACAATTCCGGGTCGTAGACTATTTCAGTTTGTACGCATGCCATTTGGTCTCTGTAACGCCCCCGCTACCTTTCAGAGACTGGTTGATACTATTTTTGGTCCAGAGTTGGAACCATACGTGTTTGTTTATTTGGACGATATTATTATTGCAACACCTACGTTTGAACAACATCTAAATGTGTTGAAAGATGTTTTTGAAAGACTTATCAATTCTAATCTAACTGTCAGTAAAGATAAATGTAAGTTCTGTTTTCCTGAATTAAAATATCTGGGGTACCTTGTTAACAAGTTTGGTATTCAAGTTGACCCTGAAAAAGTTAGTGCCATCCTTAACATTCCACAGCCAAAAAATGTATCTGAAGTAAGGCGTCTGATAGGAATGGCGTCATGGTATAGACGATTTATTAAGAATTTTTCCACACTAGTAGCACCGTTGACTGAATTGACCAAGAAAAACAGGCCGTTTAGTTGGACGGAAGAGTGCTCAAATGCATTTGTAGCCGTCAAAGAGCATTTAGTTTCAGCACTAATTTTGAGTAGCCCCGATTTTAAGTTAGACTTTGTGGTACAAACAGATGCGTCAGCTTATGGAGTAGGGGCCGTGTTGAGTCAGGTATTTGAAGATGGGGAGAGGGTGATTAGCTATTTGAGTCGGTCTTTAACGAAAAGTAAAAGAAATTTTAGTACTACTGAGCGGGAGTGTTTAGGAGTCATTTGGGCTATTGAAAAGCTACGTTGCTATTTAGAGGGGAATAAATTCACGGTAATAACAGACCATAATTCACTTGTGTGGCTAAACAGCCTTAAAGATCCACAAGGACGATTAGGTCGTTGGGCCTTACGGCTTCAACAATTTATCTTTGACATTAGACACAGGAAAGGACAAGATTTAGTTGTCCCCGATATGTTATCTCGTGCAGTACCAGTACTAAACTTTTTAAACGTAACTCAAACAGATCCTTGGTATAATAAATTAAAACAAAAGATATTGGCTTACCCTATAAAAATGAAAGATTGGCGTGTAGACGAAAATAACGTTATATTTAAGTACATGAAGGGAGAGGTTTATAACCCACAACAAGAAAATGCTGTGTGGAAAACAGTTTTGCCAAAATTTAAACGTAAGAGGATAATGCAAGAAAATCACGACGATAAGGGTCATCTGGGCATATACAAGACATACCATCGCATTGGTAATCAGTATTATTGGCCAAAGATGGCGGCAGATGTCACTCGTTATGTAAAATCTTGTCAAACTTGTCAGAAACACAAACTTGAACAAATGCGTGCAGCTGGATTGATGAGTAATCGCCCAGAAATTACAAAACCTTGGCACTGAATCTTGTCGGGCTGAGCATAGAATAAACGGGGGATTATCATCAATAATCAGGTAAGCGTCACATGGTGTGGAAACGTTTGTCCGAACATTACCCTTTAACAACCTAATTATTTTCCAAAAACTTGTTTCCAATAGTTGACAACGGTAAGGTTCACTAAAACTATTGGCTAGTCATAAAAATGTATATCAAATACTTTAAGCAATGTTTCCTCACTTGCAACAGCAGTGTCTCAGAGCAAATAAAACTATACCGTACCAAGCATACCAAATTATGACAGTTATCAAAGGTTTTCTGAAGATGTACTTGACATAAACTCAAACGGCGTTAACGGTCATTAACGATCTACGCTCAGAACACAACTCAGTAGTCTTAGATCTTCATAGAAAGTGTATGAAATCCCTGTTTTCACATAGTCTAGAAAAGAACATTAAATCACTACCTAATATTCAAACGGCTAAATGAGTCCGATCTCTAAATTGCGCCAAACATAAGGTCACATGACCCAACAAACTAAACCAATCTAACCTGACGCAATAGTGAATTAAAGAAGGCAATTAGGGAGCACAAAGATCAGTGTTAAAATTTTGCTATTATTAAGTCTTCCAATCAAGATCATAATTTGATGTAAAGCATAACCCTTTAAAACAAGCGTTTTATTCTTGGCAAAAAACCTTTAATACACTTTAGAAAACAACGCATTTGCTGACAGCGCTGAAGTCTAATGCACGTCAGTCTATAACAAAGATTTAGACTTAGATTATAAAAAGGAAAACATAATAAAATAAAGCACTGTCAATAGCACACTAAAACTACTTCAATTCTTGAATCGATTTGGCCAAGATGAGAGTTATCATCAAACCTCAAAACGGCTCCAGATCTACATTGCGTTCCAAACAAGTAGCATTCTCTTAGAAAGTTGTAATGTTTTTTACAAACATTACAAATGCAATGCTAAAGACGTTTTTAGTCAACAATAAGTAAGTTGGCAGAAACTGTAATTTTAAATAGAATCCAGGATCATATGACGGCTAATAACCAGTAAGTAATCACGCTAAACTTCAAGCTGCTTGAAACTTAGCTAGGGTACTGGCAAGTAGAAAAAGAGCAATACAGGAATTATTTGCTAACTCCCAAAATTGTTTATCTCAATGGCGCTCTGATTCCATAGACGGGTACTTCAAATTACCTAGGATTAGAGCTAAAGAGAACCTTATTTTTCAGATTGCACATAATGACCAAACAGAGTAATGCTAGGATGGCGGACTATCTTTCAACTCCGTTATCACGCAAGAACAGCAATATGAGTACTAGTAATAAGTTGCGACTAGTTTAGGGTATGGCAACCTTATCTTAACAAGATAAAATCATTTCTAAGTGGCTTTTTGAAAATATTTTTAAAACGCCTTAATATGTTTGTAATACCCAACTGAGAGCCGTTATGAGATTTGTGTCCATCAGAGCAGAGCTCACATGTTGGTCTTAACAAAAATCACTTTTGATAAAATTGCTAATTACTCATACCCTAAATTATCTCGTTTTGCTAAACAGGACTTGCAGATTTCAAAATATAAACAACCACTCAACATGATTGCTGTATAAGAAATACTTGCCACCACATTCTAATGATTTCGTAACAACCTCATTTATAAAGCACAGTCAAATAGAAAAGTTGTACATAGAAATGTGTTGGCGTTTCCATACTTTTTAAAGGTAGAACCAATACTTTAAGTCTTTTGAAGATTTGTATTCTTAGCTACCAAAAAAAGCCCAGAGCGGACTTTGCTGCAAATAATATATAGCCATACAACACACATACTCAAAAAAATAATAAATTAGTTTTAAAAGTGATGGATTTGAGCACTCAATGAATAAAAGCATTTCTTAATAACGCGCCAAAAGAAAACCAAGATCTCCAAAAAGTAGAAAAACATATAGAGTACAAACCACGAGTCACGGTTTATGCAAACAACCTTAAAGCGGAACATCTAAAAAACGACAACAATCAAATTATTTTATGAGCCACACACCAAATTTACTAATTCAGTCTATGCAATACTTTTCTGATTCAATATTTTTCTCATTGCCAAGTTGTGGATGGGATTGCTCATGGAAGTGAGAGGTAACGAAGTTAGTTCGAGTACATCTTGGCGTTATTTTAGATAAAGAACTAGGAGTAGTCATCCACAACCTACCTGAACAATTGATTATCACCAAATTCTAGGTATGTTTAAATCATTATCAGTTTTGTATTTAAAACTAAAAAATCCTCCGACACATTAATTTTCAATCACTTATTATTTAATAATAAATAAACCTATATATTCAAATAATAATAATAATAATAATGTGTTTATTTAGCATTTTGCTACATATACAGTTACAGTTACATATAAACATTAATAAAAAATAAAATTATCATGTATTTACACACTTGTCACAGATTTAAAATAATATATATATACATATATAGTAAGTAAAATAAATAAATAACTAAAAATATAAACCGACTACAAAATACCATCTCTCATGTTCACTATATTTAATGTTACCATTCTTTTAAATTGTCCTGCGTTTAAGGAAGCTTTTATTATTGTAGGTAGGTTATTAAATTCTTTTACGCCATCGATAAAAATTGACTTTTTAGTCGAGGTTTTCATGGCTCTCTCTATTCTTAAATCTTCATTTATTCGAGTCGGATAGGAATGAACTTGATAATTATATTTTAGTTGTAGGTAGCTTGGTAAAGTTCCATTTCTAATTTTATATATAAATACCATACAATAGAGATAAATTGTTTCATGTATAGATAGCCAGTTAAGAGTGTTTAACATTAGAGTGATAGGTGTATACCTGTTACATTTTAATATAGCACGCATTGCTTTATTCTGCAGTACTTGTAATGCTGTTTGTTGCGATTGGTTTAACATATATAATATTGTAATGCAATATTGGTATTGGGGACGAATTATACAATTATAGAGAGTTATCCTATTTTGTAGAGATATCTCGCTCGATACTCTTCTAAAAAATCCAGTTTTCTTTCTTATTTTCTTAGTAAGTTCCAGAAAATATTCGTTAAAATTTAATTTATTATCTATAATAATTCCTAAGTATTTGATTTGTCGAACCCATTGCAGCTTATTGTTATGTATGTGCAAATGATAATTACCATTTACAACGCTGTCGGTGTTTCTTGTGTTTATCATCATTGCTTTGGTCTTATCAACATTAAGAGCTACTCTATTACAGTTTAACCATTCTATTAAATCTACTAGGTCTTCGTTAACTATGCTAATAATTTCGCAAATATTTTTTCCTGATAAGTAAATCAAAGTATCATCAGCAAATAATTTAAAATGACATCTTGTAATAGCATTTCCTATGTCGTTAATATAAATCACAAACAACAATGGACCCAATACACTCCCTTGAGGGACACCATGATTACTTGAAATTTTATTCGAAAACTGTTCATTGTATTTAGTTATCTGGTATCTGTTCGATAAATAATTTTCTAACCAGTTTATAACAACACCCGATACACCGTAATACTGTAGTTTTTTTAATAACAGATCTCTATTAATGGTTTCAAATGCTCTTTTGAAATCTAAGAAGAGAGCAATAACAGTTTCATTAGAATCTAATGTTTGCTTCCATTCTCTAATAATTAATTGAAGTGCTGTTTCACAAGAGTGTTGTTTTCTAAACCCAGATTGCTTACATATTATTAGGTTATTAGATTCAAAATATTGAACTAATTGTTTATGCACTACAATTTCGATTATTTTCTCTAAGATTGGCAATAGATGAATACCTCTATACTCAATTGGTTTAACTGTACCATTTACTTTAGGAATTGGTATCACTGTACTAATTTTAAGATCATCCGGCAGTTGACCATGCTCCAACGACGTATTAATTAAGTTTAATATAACATGGCCAGTAATATCAAATATGTTTTTTAATAATTTTGCATTAATTGCATTTGTACTTGATTTATTTTCTAGACCCATTACAATTTGTTTTAATTCTGCGTGCGTTATAGGTTCAAAGGTGGTGAATAATGTTTCGACTACTGGTAAATTTTGAGTTGACCATACAGATGTAGAATTAATATTTGTTGCGATGTCATCAAGAGTAAATGTAAAAAAATTATTAAAATTTTCGGCATTATTCTTACTGTCATAATTAATATCATCAAAGATTACATTAGTTTCATTTCGATTAGTGCTTTTAATTAATGTTTTCAGGGTTTTCCACATTTCTTTAGGATTATGTTTATTTGCGTCGATTTTGTTTTCAAAATATTGTTTTTTCGAAGTTCTAATTATTGATACTATTTGATTTCTTTCGGTTTTGTAACTATTCCAGTCGCTCAAAAGTTTAGTTCTCTTAAACGTGTTATATGAGTTGTCTCGGTTTTTAATTGCTTTAATAATATCTCCATTTATCCATGGTGGTTTATTAGTTTTAATGAATATTTCTTTTTCTGGACAACATTTATTTAAACTGTTTAAAATGTTGTTATTAAATCTTTCATATAGAACATTTATATTGATACTGTTGAGTTGCCAGTCACACTCCATTAAATCATTTTTTAACAATCCTAATGTTTCATCATTTATAACTCTTTTAACTAGTTTTTGTGTATTGGACATCATGGCACATCTTTTAAAATCGAGAGAAAGTATTTCATGGTCAGTAATTTTGGTTCTACTATAAACACTACTATTAAGTTCAGAAATATTACTTATAACTAAATCTATGATTGTCGAACTAATGTTCGTTATTCTGGTAGGAAAGTTTACTAATTGATTCATTCCAGAACTTATAACTATATCATTTAACTTATTTCTATATATATTTCCTACATTAAGCCAGTTAATATTAAAATCTCCTATGAGTATCAGTTTAGAATGTGTATCACAATTGGATTCCAATAAGTCTTCAATATGATCTAGAAACACCGCATGTTGACTATTAGGAGAATGGTAAACTGTTATCAATTTATAATTGCAGTTAAATAAAGAAACTGTAATACTAATTGTCCAGTAGTTACGCTCTACACTAAATATATCGACATCATTTATATTAAATTTAACATCTTGGCGCACAAAAATTATTACACCACCGGTGTGTCTGCTGTTTGAATTACATCTTATACACTTATAATTAAAAATATCTAATTCAACATCAAATACCTCTTCTGTTACTCGAGTTTCAGATAGACATAATACAAGAGGTTTTACATCGCTAACTAACTTTACAATTAATATAATAGATAATAATTCCACTTAAATGTTATCTTTTAATTAAATACTCCAATAGTAGTTCATTACAAAACGTCATGTCAACTATTTGTTTAAAATTTTAATTGTAAATGACAACATTCTGAAAAAATAATTATCTCCAGCTTACTATAACTCTATTCACTTAATTCCAGGTGCGGATGGCATAATCGAAACAACATCTCTCGGAAAATTCATGTTTCTTTTATATTCTACCAAAATTAATTTAATATTTTAACAAACTATTCAATTAATTATCCTAATTATTATTAATTATTCTGTCTGAAACAGTTTGTTGTCTGCCATAGAATTCTACCCCCAATTAAAACTTGTCTGCATGAAATGCATTTCCATTGCATTAATCCTTGGATTAAACCAACTGACCGAAATCCCCCAGATATGTATGTTACCTAGATTAGTTAATATTAATTTACATGAGAGCGAATAAATTCATTTTCAACATAATCAATTGTAACTGATTGCATTGAATAATTTTATTCGTATTTTATAGACATGAAAGAACGTTACAACAAGCGCTTGTTTATTTTATAGCTTCAAATACGATCACAAAATACAATCAGGAAAAACAAGTAATACAATTTCTACCTGTTCCATGTTACACTTCATCATTAATTTAAATTAAATTGAGTTAATTAGGAAATAATAAATTATACATTTACAGTTTATTTATTACTAATACACTCTAAAAAATGTATTCATTCATGTATATTCGTTACATTAAAATCAAATTGCAATTTTGTACTAAACGACAGAAAACAAATTAACTAATTTATATAAAGCTAGCAAAATGCAATTATATTCATTGTACAAAATATAATTTATTTTGTTTGGAAAATGAGGAATACAATTATTTGATATATAAATTTATGTTGAGAAAATATATCCGTGTTTTCTTTAAGATCTTCTATGTTTCCCAGTAGATGGGTCCTCATAAAATATCTCATAACTGTAAAATTGCCATAAAGTATTCCTAATATGTCACCAAATCCCTTAAATTGTCAAGTTGGTGCATATAAATATTCTTGAACTTTAAAAGGCTGTACGACATGAAATGTTAGACATGTTTCATATCATCTAAAGTGGGATTTGATAAAAATATGCATATAATAATCTATTACAAAATTGCAATATAAATATTTGATTTTATAAAGTGTCTTTACCATAAATTGCAAAAATGATTTAAAGAATCAGCATTAAAATAAAGTAGCCGCAGGATGACGGTAAAAAGAAATGGAAAAGAATTGGTATTGATGATTGCAAGAATAAAAATATGCATTATTTAAGTAATATAAGATTGTTTGGTGTGGTGGTTGGATAGTTAAACGTTAGTTGCGTCAATTATAAAAAAAAAATAAGTAGATATAACATATAGAAAAAAAATCCCTTTTTAAGTAAAGCTGCATTTAAAAATTACAACTTTTATTTTAAACCAAGAAGATTGGGTGACCGTAGATAGCAGCTGATAATTAAAGGCTATGTACCTGCTTTTAGTCCAACCATAAAATCTGATAAACTTGAACAAAAACTTGGTTTAATTAGTATAAATATTTTTCCGTCTTCAAACCTAAACTAGAATGTGTATTACTTTAGTCACCATGTTTTGTCTATAGTAACAGATATTGTATTAAATTAAATTTAAACAAACTCTTACTCTTGCTTTGTATTTGCATCATCTTCTAAATTTTGACTAACAAAATTATTGGTTGAGCAACTTGGCATTCTACGGACAACAACCCCGACATAATTATCAATTTGGCCATGTAGCTGTAAACAAAAAAATAATGCAATAAAAAGCCCGTAACCACATTTTTGTGGCAATAGTATGAACAACCAACTTATTAAATTCATAAACCTTTAGATAAAAAGCGGTTGTGCAGGCGATATCACATTTGACCTCTTAGAAATAGCTGTAAAAATTGAGGCAAAGTTAGAACTTAAGACCCGACCAAACCAATTACTAAATCATCCCACCTTTAAAAAAATTGAAGTAACTGGTTCAACAAAAATATATTCCGCATTAGGGTATAGCTGCATGAAAAAAACCCGAATAACTCTAATCAGCAGTGAAAAGGGTAGAACTTTGTTTATTGCCACTATCTAACACTCCATCACCAACACAAACTGTACACCAAGCAGGCAACAATTACCGGTAAAAGTATCAAAATAAATCTACTGCTTTGGCGGTGTTGCAATCATACGGCAAAAAATGTGGTCATAATAACTTTTGTCTCCAACCTATACCTTTAATTGACCGTTGACCTCCTGCGAAAAACACTTTCAATTTTCACTACAATACAACAAAACAGAAATAAAAAATTAGTTACAATGGTTCAATCATCATCCATAAACCAAAATACCTTTGTAAAAATAATTAATTTAGTCAATAAAACTACGGAGACTACAATCAACCACATAAATCATAAGAAAAATACAAAAACTTGGTTACAACTCCCTCACGCGCATAAACAATAAAACAAATACCAATGTCAATAACCATCTAGCCAATGGTCTAAAATCAATTTTTGGATAATATCAAAAAAATTGAACAAGTTAATCCACCAAGTTTATTAAAACAATAATGTTGACTTTTTTTTAGGTTTGTTCAATTTGCAATATGTTAAATTTTTTTGTTTATGTTGGATAGCTCACTGTCTACAGTATACATTTGCAATTGTAAATATATCAAAGATGAAACCCGATTGTCTGAATAAAGATGAGTTTAAGTATGAACTTGCTGTTCAAGCTGTTGAAATAAAAAATGACGCAAAAAGAATTGCAAAATGTTTAAGAGAAGCATTCAAATTAATAGCAAAATCGGCGTATATGTTGATATGTGTGAGAAAAAGCTAGAAAATAAACATTGTCAAGTCAGAGCATAGTGATGATGCATAAGAAACTAACAAAAAAACAACTAGATTTTCCGCGGAAGTGGCGTTTATGCGGTTTTTTATACAACAGGGGCAGGCTTTATCTACCTTTATAACAAATCACGGTGCTTTTTTATTAGATGCAAAAAAAAGGTATTGCCAATTTAAGTTTAACCAACAATACAAGTAAAAGTTTGAATAGGTTTTTGGCAAATCAACAGTGATCGATAAACATTTTTTATTTGAAAATTCCATAGCGTTACCAAATTGCTAGTTGAAGATCTTTGTACAAAATTTAGCGCAAATTTTTTTTACTGCAAATCTACAACTAACGTCAGTGGCAACAAATTAAGTAGGACGCAAGATTCAATTGGCATGTATATTGCACTTCATTTACCAAAACGAAATTGTCTTAGAAGAAATTGATAGCAAGCGTAAACTTATTTTTTATGTCAAAAAATCAAAGAAACTTGTCTTGTAAATGGCTATGCTCCGCCGATTTACAAACTTTGTAGCGCACGGATTTGTTGTGTGTCGGTTAAACAAGTACTGTGACTAATAACAGCCGCATTAATTGTATAGAGACAGTTGCAACTCCAATCAAATTGCAAAGTTCTTAAAGCAAACTTTTTATTTTGGCTGGACATAATACCAAACCTAAGAATGGGTGGATGGGTTTTTGAAAAATCTAACAAAATATTAGCAGTATATATAGTGAGTTTAGATTTGTTAAGCAGTTCTACTAAGTTAACGGCCCTCAAAAAAAGGGAAATTGAACGCTGCTGTAAGAGAGTATTTTGACAAACTAAAAAATAAACAATTTAAATGCTCAAGAAAACTCATTTATAAAATCATCACTAAAAAACACCAATAAAATCCAAATACTACCCTGTAAGTATTTTCATGCACAACCAATTAGAAGTAAATCAAATGCTTGAATTCAAAATAGAAGAGACAAATTTGCTCATCCTGATAATCTCCAAACAGAACAACGGTTTTGTATAATTTTTTTTTAGAAAATGAACGCATCCGTAATGTCAGTGTTAAAGAAACAATAAAAATTTATTTTTTCAATAACGTTAAGAAGGCGTTTAATTTCAATTTTTGTTTACCTTGCACTATAGATTAGGTGCTATGCTAACACAAGTAATAAATAATTAAAAATTAATTTAAAAAAAAACCATAAAAACTAAAAAAAATCTAATAAATAAATATACCAAATACTTTTTTTTTACTCTTTTTTTGCAAATAGTTTTTTATCACTTTAACTATGACTAGTATAAGCTTTGTGTACTATTGCGTAGTAATCATGTTTTGCATTAAAAGATAAAGCTGCTGCTGTGCACCGTGTATGGTATGAACCTTTTAATAAAAAGTTTATTTACTTCCCTCCTATAAATTTGCAAAGTATTGCATTATAACATTTGGCATTATTATTGGTCATGTTTAAAATCAAGGTCTGTGAATTGTGCGTTAGTCTGTAATTACACGTCAAAATATTTTTAAAAATATCACATACTTTCATTTCTGGTACCAAGTTTTTTCCCCAGTTTTTGAAGCATCTCAAAATAATTTAATCAATAGCTATGATCTCCAAACATGTGATTTGGGTTGTTTAATATTATATCACTAGACAAATTAGATATTTTTTATTTAAATCAATATCTTCTGCTTACCTATGTTGCTTGGTTTTGACAACAACATTATACTAGATTTCAAAGTATGGAGCTACAAATAAATTTAATGAATAACTTCTTCTTTTTATAGTTATTTCTCTATCTACTCTAGCTCTATATGACCTTCAGTTCTATCATATCTCGTATTGCATTGGAAAGCTGCAACACTAGATTTTTACAGTGTACGCAGACGAGACTTGGCCTAAATTACGTGATCGCTTCAGTTCCCGAAAATGCTGTATGATGTTTTTAGCGTACAAGCCAATATTACCGCAATTTATTTGCTAAATACAACTTTTTAATAGTTAATTCCTGCAGTGTTTACTCATTATACTCTCATTATTCTTGCACTAACGCAAAGATAAAACATTAAATTATTGAAGGACATAAAGATCATTTTTGTACATATTATCATTTGTAGTAAGCTCTTTAATATGGCTATATTATATATATGGGTAATTTCATTACTTTTCGACCAAACTTAAAAACTAAGTATCTCCAAACTGGCTCAAAATTAAATATGTGATAGTAGGTACCAAAAAAACACATTTCCCAAATTTTCAACTTTTTAAGTCATGATCTTAATTTTTGGGAGTCTCTCAAAGTTCTGAAAAACGCCTAATAATCTCATTTTTTTGCTAATTTTCAACATTTTTTTTCTCAGCGTAGAAACATTGGAAAAAGCTCTGCAAGGTCTGATTCTTTTTGTAATTTCTTGTACTTTAACTTGTCCTTTTTTTTAATGTAGCCATTTTTTATTTCCTTTAGCGTAGGCCGTAGTAAAAATAGCCTAAAATTATAAAACCAGCCACACATTAAAAATGCCATAACAAAGTCAAATTTTAATCAAATTAGGTCTAGTTTAGCTTAATTTGTTTGTTTTGAATTGCTCTTTTAAATTTTGTATAGTTTTTTTGAAATTTTCAGTAAACTTTCCTCATATATGCTTAAAACATCTCTTAAAGTTTGGTTCTTGGGAATGAAAATGGGCTCAAGCTACAGAACTTTCAAAATTTGTAAAAAACAACGTTCTATACGTTAATAATCAGGTAATAATTTTTACTTACGCTTCAATTTTTACAAAAAAACTACATTTTATCGCATTGGTTTAAACATATCATAGATTAAAAATGTGTTTTCAATAGAAAATATATATTTTTATTTATATAGATATATTTTTATCTTTATTTTTATTGTACCTGTAAGACAAATACATAATTTTTGCTAAAATTATATCATGATTGCCTTTATTCTAAATTTCATGAGAAAGCAGGCCAAAAAATACACAGGGTGTTTCCTAACTGTGGGTAAAAAATAAAACCTAAAGTCCTTTTTTTTAATTTCATACAGAAAATCTAAATATTTTTTTTGTCTATTTTGCTTCGTTTTCGAGATAATTGAAAAATACACATTATTAAAAAAAAAACATTTGTAACAATAGTAATAAGAAACAGAACAATATTACATATTTTAATAAGTGGATTTATGATGTCTGAGATTGATTGCCAAGAGCTACTTGTAACTCTTCCGTTTCAGATATCCAACAATAATCGTCAAACTAGACAATCTCCATTATTTAGAGAATCTATACATTGGACCAACTATGGACTCAATAATCTATTGGCAGAATGTGTAGAATTGCAAATATCTTTTCTAATAACATCGATTTGTTTTGCGTTTTTAAATGTACATTATATGTGTTTATTTTGTATTTTTTATGCCCATTGTCTAGTTTTAAATATTACACATTGTTTGTATTATTCATCCTTATTTATGTGCAGGATGATGTAGATGTAAATGGTTTTTTTTTATATGCCGTTAGTAAAGAATTATTAAAGTTTTCAAAATGACTACCATAAGCGTTGATGCAAGCTTGTTTTTTAGCAAAAAAAAAACAAACAAAACAGCATTATTTTAACAATTGTGCGTTGTTGCAAGCTTTTGATACTTGTCAAAATTGTTTTATTTGGTTCGGTTAGTAAAATTTGTAAAAAATGCTGTTTAACAACGGAGAATACACATGTCATTTTTTTATAATCATAATTTCTTGAAAATCAGATGGAAAATTTGTTGGATAACAATGTCCCTCTTGCCTAACCTAACAAAGTGTAGTACCAGTACGTTGGAGCACCGCCCCTCTATGTTGTGCAATATGTAGTTCAATGGCTTAACAATAATCTTAAGGATAGATGGATTAGTAGAAGTCCAGTAAACTGACCTGCAAGATCTTCTGATCTAAATCTATTGAACGTTTAGGTGACACATGAAACAATTAATTTATGGAAAGCCAATAATCAACGTGGAGCAGCTACAATAGAGACTTGCAAATGCTGCATTGCAAATTCAACACATAACAGGTTTTGAAACAGTTTATTATTCTTTTTTAGTGTGTTCTCAAGCTTGCATCAACGGTTATGGCAGTCATTTTGAGAACTTATTAAAAATGTTCTGTTTGTTGATACCATTGTTATAAATTATCTTTTTTTACTTAAAATTTTTTTAATAAAACGTTATCTAAATAATGTGTATTTTTAAATTATCTCGAAAACAAGATAGAAAAAAAAGATATTTAGATTTTCTGTTTGAAATTTTTTGCCTGCAGTTAGGAAACTCCTTGTGTATTTTTTTGGCGAGCTTTGTCATAAAATTTAGAATTAAGGCGTCCATGATATGATTTTAGCAAAAATTATGTGTTTGTCTTACAAGTACATTTTTTCATTTTTAATCTAAGATATGTTCAAACCAATGCAATAATATGTAGTTTTTTTTTTTAAATAAAAGCGTAAGTAAAAATTATTACCAGGTTATTAACGTATAAAACGTTGTTTTTTACAAATTTTGAAGGTTTTGTAGCTGAGGCCCATTTTCATTCCCAAGAACCAAACTTTAAGAAATGTTTTAGGCATATATGAGGAAGGTTTACTAAAAATTTCAGCAAAAAAAATTTTGGTAGAAAAAAGTTACATCGGTTTCAATGTATACAAAAATGAGCATTTTTGGCCAAATTACTAATCTTTGAAAAGTGGTATCTCACGATTTACTTTTTCGATCGGAAAAAACTTTGCAAAATTTAAAAGAGCAATTCAAAACAAACAAATTAAGCTAAACTAGACCTAATTTGATTACAATTTGACTTTGTTACGGCATTTTTAATGTGGGGATGGTTTTATAATTTTAGGCTATTTTCACAACGGCCTACGCTAAAGGAAATAAAAAATGGCTTTATTAAAAAAAAAAAACAAGTTAAAGTACAAGAAATTACAAAAAGAATCAGACCTTGCTGAGCTTTTTCCAATGTTTCTACGTTGAGAAAAAAAATGTTGAAAATTAGCAAAAAAATGTGATTTTTAGGCGTTTGACTCCCAAAAATCAAGATCATGACTTAAAAAGTTGAAAATTTGGGAAATGTGTTTTTTTGGTACCTACTATCACATATTTAATTTTGAGCCAGTTTGGAGATACTCAGTTTTTAAGTTTGGTCGAAAAGTAATGAAATTACCCATATATATATATATATAACATTTTTATTGCACAAATAATTTACAACACTATTGAACAATTATATTACATAGAGTGAAAAAAAAAATGTTTGTACAAACGGCTATCGACCGTAGTCTTTCCGCCATTGAGATAAGGTAAATTAAATTGTAGTATTTATTTAAAAAATTAAAAGAAAAAAATGATTCATGGGGTATGAGGTATGATATATGATTCAGTAATATGGTTTGTCAGGTGATATTGTTAGTTAGTCGTTGTCATTAGCTAGAGTCAGGATATGTTGGAATAGTGAAAGAGCAGGTCTTTTATATTTTGCAATAATCTCCAAATGTCTAGGAATTATTAGATTATCTAGAATCTCCAAGTTGTTGGGACTATTTGCAAATTTGGTTTGAAGTTTTTTGAGTCTTTCGGAAAGTGGGATGAGGTTGGTTTTTTCATAATGTAGTTCGTTTGAAAGATTATGGAGAGGGTTATTGGGATATCGGATTTTGGTAATAGTTCAAAGAGATGTCCTTTCTCCTACATAAAGGGGATTGAGAGATGGTTTATTAGAGTTCAGAAATATTATAGATGCGTAGTCAAGGCAGATTGTCTTGTATATGTGCGTCGCACATTTAATGTCAATTCCATTGTTTATATACGTAAGGGATCGAAAGTGTATTGCTCGGGATCTGATTTTACATTTAATGAAGTTAGTATGAAACTTGAAACTCAGTTTAGGGTCAAAGTTTACTCCTAGATATTTACAAATATGGGATGAATTTAGGGATTGTTGGTTCATTTGGATACTAGGTGAATTTTCATGAATTTTGTGGTAAGAGATTAGTAGTTTGGTTTTTAACGGATTTGCAAAAAGACGCCATTTATTAAACCACAATTTTGTATTATCTAGCAAGGTTTGCAGTTAATCCATAGATTGGTTTAAATATTTATTGTGAGAAACCAATGTTGTATGATCAGCATATTGTAAGATGTAGGAGTTTGGATTAAAACAGGATGGGTTAGAACTATATATATATATCAGAACAAAAAATATTATATAGGAGAAGAGACAAAGGAGATCATTGTGGAACACCTTGTTGTGATGTGAAAGAATCGGAGTAAGTATTAGCTATGCGAACCTTAAGAGTTCGATCATATAGAAAACCCACTATTATAATAATTAAATGGTTAGGCACCTCAAGATCTGATAGCTTAAATAGAAGGCCTCTATGTCAGACAGAGTCGAATGCCTTGTTTATATCCATAAACAAGACGCTCGAGTGTCTGCCTTTAAGATGGGGTGTTTGGATGTTGGATGTCAGGATAGTTAATGGGTGGCTTGTTGATCTGTTTTTTACAAAACCAAATTGTGTTATGGGTATTTTATTGTGAATACATTTTTGAAGTTTATTTTGCAATATACCTTCATATAGTTTACCACGAAGTGGAAGTAGTGTGATAGGGCGGTAACTAGCTGGGTAAGAAAGGTTAACATCATTTTTAGGGACGCATACAATTGTTCCCATTTTCCATTCATTAAGAAAATATTGGTGAAAAAAACAATAATTGAAAATTTTTAATATGTAGTTATGAACGTCGTTATTGAACTGTTTTAAAATTTGTCTTGTTAGTAGATCGTGTCCAGGTGCTGAATTTTTACCTTTATTTAACAAGTCGTAATAGTCGTCTTTGTGTATTGTTTTGTCCAACGGAGTGTTGTAGGTCTGTCTACAAAATATGTTATACCATGTGTTTACGTTTTCTAAATGAGTATTGTCAAAATCGTCACAGATGGAGAAAGCAAATGCTTTTCAAAGACACTTTGACCAAATGTCTTTGTAAAGCATTGGCAATGTCAATGTCAGATGAAAAACTATTCTTAGAAACCGGGTCTGTTATTAAATTTATGTATGTTGTCCGTTTGTATTTGGTCAGTTTCTTAACTTCCTAAAAGTAGTTTTTTCCTTTCTTTTCATTAATTTTGTTGCAAGCCGTTATGTATTTGTCTTGTCTGTACTGAGAAATTAGGTCGTGTATGTTTTTATTCAAGACATTGAATCGTCGTTTTAATGTTCTGTCATTTGTATTTCTAAATTCACGATATAATTTTCTTTTATATTTAATAAGACGCATAATGAATGGGGGAAGAGGGTAGTTATAATAGGACTTTAATGTTTTAGGAGTATAATGGCTAATGCTATTAGTTTAAAAAATAATGAAATGGTAGTGGGAGATATATTTGAGTGGGATATAGCAAATGAGGAAAGTTCTTAGGTTACTTTTGCTATGTTACACATATTTAGGTAATAAATGAACTCGTTAGGAGAAGGTAATGTTTGGATATCAATATTAAATGTAATTGCCAGATGGTCCAAACATAATCAGGAATAACATTAACTAAGTCGATAAGGGGTTTTATACTAGACAAACAGAGGAGAAAATCAGGAGTAGTGCTCTGACTATCGTTCATAATAAACGTTGGTAGAGTAGGTATTTTAGAGAAATCAGAGTTTGTTAGGAACTGTTGGAGGTGGCGGGTTTTTCTTAGATTTAAGTAAAAATCACCAACAATAA
This sequence comes from Tachinus rufipes, assembly GCA_963932245.1. NCBI lineage: Eukaryota > Metazoa > Arthropoda > Insecta > Coleoptera > Staphylinidae > Tachinus > Tachinus rufipes. Next base: position 64,064,291 of record OZ010749.1, read on the forward strand.
TAGAATTAGGATAGAGCAAAGCTTTTACAAAGATATCATCTTTGAGGATAGGTGAATGTAAACAAGGAATATGTGGAGTCTCTCCTGTAGAAAAGGAATTGAGAAGTGGATGCAATCACTTAATGCATTATTGATGCTTGGAAGGTTTTCATTCCAAATTTTAATAGATGGATGTGTCATAGATATAGATCCACCTTTATAATTCTGGTTAATAATATTGGCGAGATTTTGAATTACGGACCAATTTTGATATGATATAGAATTTGGGGATTTAGTTTCAACAAACAATGCACAGGAAATGTTATTAATAGGGAAAAAGTGTTTTATAATGTGGGATTTTCTAGCAAAACTATTAATATTGGAACAAAGGAAATTAAGACATTTTGGGTTTGAGTTATGGTGACTTGTACGCCTCCTATGGGAGAGATGGGAGGGGTTTGGTCTGGGTTAAGAAGATCTAACATTACAATAAACATTCTGTTATTAGAGAAGGATACAATCGTGTCAATGTTGTATGATTGAATAAATCTACTTTTCAATTTTTGAATAAGTTGTTGTCTGTCAGTTATTTTAATAGAGTTAATTTTGTGTACATACGTGTCAATGATATGGTCGTGCACGGTGACAAGTGAATGAATTCTTGAGGCCTGAGTTAGTTGAGCAATTTCTTCTGATCTCTTGTTTGCCGACTTAATTTTGATGTTTGGTATTCCTTCAATTGGAGCAGTAGGTCGGTTTGTGCACTTAAGCGACCACGCTCCGTGGCCTTCTTCCTTGCATGATGTTCATTTTAGTGGGTTGGTAGTTGTGCAGCTATCAGTTTTGTGAATACCTCCGTATTTGCTGCATTTTGGCAAAGAAGTACATTTGTCTGTGGTGTGGTCAAATAAATTGCATTTGCTACAAGGGACGGGTATTGGTGCTGGGGCAAGACTTTCATACACCGCAAAGTGCTTGCTTTTGTAAAAGACGCCATGTTGTAATAGAGTTTGATAGGCATCTACATGAGCGGTAATAATTTGCATTTTGTACGTGGGAGTGCCTGTCATTCTAGATATTATTTTTTTGCAATATCAAATATTTAAATTATTAGTATGGAAGACTTTAGCCATTTCTTCATCGGTAATTTCTTGGTCAACTGAAGTTATGACAGCTGAGTATGATGCTGACGGAGTTTTGTAAGGTGTTGTTTTTGTTGCAGTAGTTTCTTTAAAAGATTTTAAAATGTTTGACCCTTTAAGTTTTTGCAACAAGTTCGGTGTTGTTGCTTTGTCGTTATTAGAATTTATAATAAATCCATTTTTGGTTGCCAAAATTATATCTTTATTATTATTAGTGTTCTGACACCATATGTCAGATAATTGTGTACGTGAGAGCTGTTGTATTGTTTCTATGTAGTACGCTTGATTGTAGTTACTATTAAACCTTTTTAGTTGTTGCTGACGTTGTTGCTGTTGAATTGGTTGCTGTTGTTGTTGCATTTGTTGCATTTGTTGCATTTGTTGTTGTTGTAGTTGCATTTGTTGTTGTTGTTGCATTTGCTGTTGTTGTTGTTGTTGCGTTTGTTGTTGTTGTTTAGGGGTCGGTTGTGACTGCGACTGCTGTTGTTGTTGATGTTTATTATCCATTGTGGTGGCGGAATGTTTTGATGTAGATGATAATATAATATTATTTATAATATTTGAAAATTTAAATCCCGCATCTCCTTTTCCCTTTTTATTTGGTTTGTTATTATTTTTTTCGGCCGATCCCTTTTTTTGATGTTAGAAGGCCGCGTGGAATCGTCTTTTTCATATTCCATTTGCGAGCCCGCAAGACTCCGCCTCGCTAGCGGCTTCAATGCCGTCGTTTCTCACGACATCACTCATAACAATTAATAGTTTATAGTTCCAGCTAGGCTGGAACTAGTATGTTATTATTACGTACACTAGAACGACACTTACTTAACATTCACAACTAATAACAAATAACAGATGATAACTGGTTATTTAAACGGAGCAGATTTATTCACGTGTTTACAATACTATTATTCACGGCAGAATGGCGATATTAATAAACCAGAAATATAATTAAAAAATAATCTTTAATAAAAATTGACGATGTCATTTAAAAATAGAACTCTTTCTAAATACGACGGTATTTTTGTTTTATTTTTAACTTGTATAATAAGGTCAGCATATAACTATTAAGGATGTTCTATTTTACTCAATGTAAAAAGCCCTTATCTTACAGATTTTGGGTAATCTATCTAATCCCATTCAATTCACGTGGTCACCCTTTCTTGTTTTAATCCATTTGTTAACACTCTGTATGTTGCATTCTTCTTGAATACTTTTACTTGTTTGTTTGTCTCTGAGTGTTGTGTTCTTTATTGACCTTATTGTCTTCATTTCTACGTTGTTTACTATCTGTTTTGTTCATTTTGTGTCTCCGCACCGTAAGTTAGTATTGGTCTCACAGCTGTCTTATATACTTTTATTTTGCTCTCAGTTGTCATATATTTAACTAGTTTGATGCTTGCATAAAATCAATGAAGGTGGGATTAAGCTGTCTTGGAAGCTAAGCCAACCCGTGTGGTTAAGACAACAACAAAAAGAACGGACTTTCTTAATTGTTGAACGCTGGTCTTTTGTGATAAAAAATATGATTACTGACATAAAAATTGTCAATTTTTGTTTACTGGAGACGTAAAGTTAATTAATTGTAAAGATAAAAATCAATTAACAATAAATTCAAATTTTATGCCCCAAAATGCGTATAACTTCCCGTGTTGAAAAGAACTCTATTGTTCTGATCTAAAAAACTTTTGATCAGATCTCTAAAAACCTTCCAAAAAACTGTAAGTTTTAAAATCACCTTGCAAAGAAACGGAAGTGAGAGTTGTTGCTTCAAATTTTCTGTATTTTCAAAAGTTCAGTTAAACTATGGAAGATACAGGATTTACAAGGTCATTGCTATTAGTGAGGCTAGTTGCATTGCTACTTGTTAAAGTCTACTTTTAAGAAGAATTTTTCCAAATAAAAGTTTTTTAATATGACTCCGTGTCTGTAGAGATACAATGTACCTCAAGTACACTCAAACTTCTTAATTTCTTTAGAATTTTTTTTTATAGAACAGTTTAAAAAAATCTTTTAAAGATCCTGTGTACACTTTTGATAGTACTGAACAACTTGTTAGTTATTATGAACTGCTCAAAATTAGCCTGTTTTGCTACTTTGAACAACTTTGCTGACTGCTCCAGAGGCAGTTTCCATAAATAAACCGTCTTTGACTTTGCGTATTGTTTTGTTTTGCCAATAAAGCCATAAAGTGCTCTGAAAATTAATAACAAAATATTTTTTTTTAAATTGCTTTTTTTAGTAACAAGCAGGAATCGAAAGATAAGTCCCATCGTCTTTCCGCTTGTGTTTAACAAAATAAACTGATCTAGTTTTTTTTCCTTTGCCAAGAAGAAAAAAGGAAGTTTATTTATTGGTTCCTCAATCAAGTTTTACTTCAATCTACTAGTCTCACCACTACCAAAACGAGTCTTTCAATCTTGGCAGTTGTTTTTGATGTGTTTTTTAAGTTCTTGCCAGATTTATCTTTGATTTTGTATCATCATAGAAGGAATAGAATTTAGAATTCAAGTTGTTAAAATAATAGAAAGATTGAAAATAGGCATTAAACTTCTCTAAAATAGTTTCAAGTTTACTAATTTACCCAGCTCTACAACTTCACTGTTAGATGTTAGACACATTGTATACCTGTATATTGGCAAAACTAAACTCAAAAATCATTTAATCTTCTTATACTGCAACTATACGTAAAAATAACCATTAGCAGCAGCATAAAAAAGCAGTGGATTAAAATTAAAATTAAAATTATCCTCGAATAAACAGCAAAAGTGTTGTGTTATTGGGTAATTCCACATCACCTCACTTTTTATGTTGCTAATTAAAGCGTAATGTGCTTCTACATCGACAAAGTTTCGGTACTAGCAGTAAGATTTTTACAAGACTTTAAAACTATATTGTTTAATAAAAAATACTTGATACCAGTAAAATAAATTAATTTTGTTAATATATCAGCAAACTAGAATTCCAACCTTCTGTATTAAGCAAACATTTAATTAAAAATATATAAAGAAGAGACGCAATGTCCTCAAATGAGACAGTTGTAAAAGCAATAATTTCGAATAAAGCCTAGTTAAATAGGTAAATTTATACGAATGCCACAACGACATATGTAGCGCTCGTTACTATTTGTTCAATCGGACAACCCAATAATAACATTAAAAAATTAAATTTATGAAAAAATATTCTAAACTAAAAACATCTATAGACGCGTTTTGAGGTTTACCTCTCATCAGTATGGCTTTATTTATTTAAACTTAATAATTGATTTTTAACTTACTTCGTCAACATTGTTCACCACCACAATTCAAAGTGAATATTTTAAAGGGTGTATTGACTATTTATACTAACTGACTTAATGACTTTATTTAATGTCTATGGTTAATAGCATTCTGAGAAACTAATTATTTCGGGATATTTAGCTGATGGTAATGACATGAAAGAATTAAAAAAGAAATTTGAAAATTAAAAATAGAATAAATTTTTTTGCATAAATTATAATTACTATTATACAATTTCGTGTATATCAGAACATATATAAAATATATAAAGAAGAGACGCAATGTCCTCAAATGAGACAGTTGTAAAAGCAATAATTTCAAATAAAGTCTAGTTAAATAGGTAAATTTATACGAATGCCACAACGACATATGTAGCGCTCGTTACATGTCATTACCATCAGCTAAATATCCCGAAATAATTAGTTTCTCAGAATGCTATTAACCATAGCTATTAAATAAAGTCATTAAGTCAGTTAGTATAAATAGTCAATACACCCTTTAAAATATTCACTTTGAATTGTGGTTGTGAACAATGTTGACGAAGTAAGTTAAAAATCAATTATTAAGTTTAAATAAATAAAGCCATACTGATGAGAGGTAAACCTCGAAACGCGTCTATGGATGTTTTTAGTTTAGAATATTTTTTCATAAATTTAATTTTTTAATGTAAACATTTAATTTATTAATTAAACCAGATATTATAGTTGCATAGATGCAACTAAATCCATATCTGCAACTGTAAATCTCAACTGCAGTCTTACATAAATTAAGCGTTGCGCTACTAACAATGTTATAAGATAACAAGAACAATCACACTGGGTCATTACTTTGTCTTAATATTCGTCGCCCAGCCCCTTAACAATGTGATTATTATCATCAAATGAAAATGTTCTCTGTGCGATCCCATTATTCCCTCGTTAAGATAGCTTAAACTTTACAACCGACTAAACGTTAGTTACTCATTGAATAACTTCAATTTAACGACCACACATGATTTAATTTTCTGTATTAAGCCCATGCTAATTAAATCACGAAGCTATTGTCTTAATTATTGCAACGAAAACGTCTATAAAGTTTCAAAGACATATTTTGTCTCCCCTTATAATAAATTGCAATCAATTAAATTCAGATGATAAAGTAATTTAATTGTGAAGATTTTAGATTAAGTGCAAATTTTCTTTGGTCACGATTTAATTAAGTCGGTTTGTCAATTAAAGGGGGAAATTAATTTATTACAAATTTTTGCATAAATGAATAGCTTTTTTTTAGTATTCGATTGATGGCAGCATTCAAGTAGGGAAAGAAAGCTTATACATATGTTTTATTTATACAAAAAAATTCTAAGGCGTATATTTACTTTTTGCTGGGCTGGAATAGTCAGCATAGCCATTGCCCCAAGCCTCGAGAGTCTTAAATTTAATACGGTTTACAGCACATTGTATTCATTTTATAGCTCACGTTTTAGGGTCGTGCATTTATAAATTACCTTCATAAACACTTAGTGATCATAAATATTAGAATTTATTTAGTTAAATGTAAGAACGCCTTTCATTAGTCATCTCTTACAAAATTCTCAATTATTATAACCTTTTGGAATTAATTTGTAAACAAACTGTACTCTTCCTACATTCGAGTTTATTTCTGGAAAGTTAAAGAACCTTCCGGAAATGTTGTTAAATTGCGCTTTAAATTTTATGTAAACACATTAAAGAAAGTTTTGGTTACAACGCAACTGAGAAATGGTTGCAATTGCAAGGCGTGCTTGTAGTCGTAACTATTGTAGGAATTATTGTTGTTGGATTCTACTTGATAATATTATTTTAATATAGCTGTTTTATTATTTTTTTATCATATTTGTTAATAATACCTGCATACTTAATTAATATAAATTTATAACTTAATATTCCGTTAATACACAGGGTGTTAGGTAAACATGCGGCAAAAAACTAAAAGGTTATTTCTTGGCCTGTTCTAAGAATATTTTGTTTTATGATGATTTCTGAAAAACCGCTTTGTTTTAAAGCTACACGGTGAACAAAATTTGCGACAAACATAATCGATATTTGTTGAAATCATTAATGTAAATAAAAGTATAGCGTACGCCAATGAGTATAAAAAATTGTTAACGATAACTTGAAACAGCTGTTTTATCTACTACATAATGTACAAGTAATTTCATTTGAATACGTCTCGTCATTGATCATCACATGTATCAATCGCAGTTGTTTAGATTGCGTGATGTTTGGCTGTTTCACGTGTCTTTAATAGTTAGTAAATTACTATACAAACGCCGAAATTACTGAGATGCATTTCATGTATATACTTGCTGATGGCATTCATTACAAGCTAGACGATTGTACATTGAACGGTTTTCTGGCCGTAATATCCTCGCCCAAAAAATCTTCAAAAACATTCATCAACGTCTTAGTAAAACAGGCACATTGAAACAAAATGACGCGACAAGAAGATGAATGACAGTAAAAACGGTTAAACTAGAATACAGGGTGATTATAAATGTTTGGGATTATGTATTCATCTAATGTACATTTGTGCCGCTCTAGTCTATTTGTATACATTCTTATAACTTTACTTGCTTGACAGCTGTCAAAGTTGAATTGTCAAAACAAATAGTATAGTGGACAATTTTAAAAAGGCGGCATATTTAAAGTGATTACATGATTATTTATAAACTCCCTGTAGAATGTGCTGGACAAAAAATTGCCAATACTCTGAATGTAAGTCATTGGACAGTTTGAAATTTTTTTAAAGGCAGTTTGTTAAATCCATATTACATTCAGCGTGTTCAGGCACTATTAACTGTTGATTTTCCTTCACGTATTGCGTTATGTCAAAGACTTTTGCAAACAATAGTTGTAATCCCTCAATTCTTGACACATATTTTTTTCTCCAATGAAGCCAGTTTCTCAAAAATGAATCAGGTATGTAAAGATTGTGTTCAACATTAGTTCTCCTTGAATGTTTGGGCTGGAATTGTAAGCAACTATCCAGTAGGACCAGTATTTCTACCAGGAAGACTTACCGGCAAAGTGTATTGCAACTTTTTGAAACACATGCTACACCAGTTTCTGGATGATGTACCATTGGCAACAAGAATTACAATGTGGTTTATGCACAATGATGCACCACCACATTTCAGTTTAGTTGCTAGTAATTATTTAACAGCAACATACGGAGATTGCTGGATTGATCAAGGTGAGCCACACGCATGGCCTGCTCAATCCCCAGACTTAAACTTATTTTTTATGGTGCTATTTGAAGTCGCTACTCTAGTGGAGAATTTAGACAATTTGCAGAATCGGATAATTGCTGGGTGTAACTCAGTTAGAAACAACCCAGGTGTGTTTAATAGAGTTTGGCACGCAATGACAAAAAAATTAAACGCTTGAGTACTGGCTGGAAGAAGCTATTTTGAACATTTATTGTAGATTTAGCAACTTTACATGTACTTTTTGATAACAAAACCTGTATCTTTAAAACAAAGAGATTTTTCAGAAATCACCATAAAACAAAATATTCTTAGAATAGGCCAAAGAATTACCCTTAAAATTTTTGCTGTATGTTTACCGAACACCCTGTATAATACTTTTTTTAAATAAAATCTATACAACGTTTTATTGTTGTTTATGTGATTTCCTTTTGTCACTTAGTATCTATTGTGTGTATTACGCAAACTATTGGTGTGTAATAATTTTCAATTTTTTGATAGGTTTGTCCACTAATGATTTGTAAAAAATTAAGAAAGAAGTGGCCCACTTTGTTGACCAGAGTTGCAGACTCAAACTCGGAAGACAAGAGAGACTCTATCTCTTACCACCAGGTGTCTGTAAAAGACGTCACCCTCGCACCAAAAAAAAAGCAAACAGTTTCCACGTGGCTTCAAAACACTGCAACTAAAAACAAACAAAAAATCTCCATCGTTCAGCAAAAACAATAATTAAAAAAAAATAGAACGATATTAATCCATAGCTATATCCTGCCGGCTCTTTAAGTTAAAGAACACAAAAGCCATCCGCTCTCAAATACAAAACCGCCTTAGCTTAATAAAGAAAAACAAAATACAAAAATCTTAGACCCCGCCGGTAATGATAACTCCGCTAAATCATCACAGAATCCCACTTTTACTACTTGCCCACCGGTATTTGTGCTAACCAATAAACAACTATTCCCGGACTTCTTCTAATACTTCAAAGATAACCAAATATTCATTATCTTGGCTCTGGTCATAGAAAGGCAACTGCCTTCTTTAAATTTTCATCACTTGCTCGACTCTAAAAAGCGTTTCATATGCCGTTATACCTAAATGAGAAAAACATAAGACAGAACTTAGAATTGCTGAGTTTCAATCCATTTAAGGTACATCGTATGAGGAACAAATTTGGTTGTTCACAATGTTCTCTGAGCAACTCCCAAATGAAATAAAAAGCACGGTAATCATAAAACTCACAAAACTTTTAAAGATATCAGTTAAAATTGAACAAAAAAAACAAAGCAATGGCAATGCTTAATGCCAGAAAATCCTATTTTACGGGCACACTGCAAAAAGATGTAACTCTAGTATGCTGTAACTGTTCGAACTTCAACCAATCGGTAGTTTTTTTCCCACCAACTTTCAGTGTAGTTAGACTTAAACCAAAATAATGCCCGTTTAAGATAAAAACAAAAAAAAAACGCAACACCGGACTCAGACACGCATTGTGAATCCCAAATACGTATATATGGTCATGTATAAGTGTACAAAATAAAAAATTGTTTTTGCTCAAACCACTGAAAATGCCTTCATCTACATGAATTCTGATTATGTAATTTTTTTTTGGTTTTTTCACTGAGCCATTTTCGAGTAATAAGCAATCAAAATTTGAAAAAATCAAGGATTTTGAGTTTTTTACATTTTTGAAAATTTGCAACTTTTCAGGATTGAATTAAAAAAAAGTTATTAGAAACTTTTTTCTTCAAAATTGTCAAAAAAATAAGTTTTCATAGCCATTTTTTTTTTTTCATAAATTTTGAAAATTTTGCATCACTTTAAAAGACTGTTTTTTATCTATAAAAAATGACGGGTATTTTTTTTGTGCAAAAAATACCCTGAAAATTTTAAGAAGTGCCGTGTGCTACGTTCCAAAATTTTTTCCAATGTAAATACTTAAAATAACAAAAAAAGACTTACATTTTAAATTTACATTTTTTGATCTTTTGTAACTTCTCATGATTGCATTTTTAGAAAAAAATTATAATTTTTTTTTTCAAAATTGTCTAAAGATTGAGTTTTGCTATCTTTTCAAAAGTTCCGGAGCTGGCCGTTGAATCAAAAGACCATCAAGTATTGGATTTAGTAAAACTTGCGCATTAGAACTTTGCTAATCACAGAAAGAACGTCCTTGACGTAACAATACTCAATAACGTGATTTCACTTGTCAAGATTAAGATAATTAACAAACTAAAAAGACAAAGAACACTGCACAACAAAAAAAATTACCCAAAAATGAATAACTTTTTAGAGAACACTTACGTTCAACAGTCAGCTATCTTGAACTAGAAAAACATAAAACTCAATCTGCGTCACGCCCTGACTCTAACAGAGCTCTAAAATTCTTCTTGCACAAAGCTTTAATAACTTTCACTAATATTCCTTGCGCGTAATCAAAATCTAAAATCCTGAAAAAGACCAAAAGTTTTCCCAAAACTAACAGCCAATTAGTTTTTTTTTGCACTAGGAACACTTTAACCAGACACTTACAGTATTTACTATAAGAACCGGACAAAATTTGTAAAAATTATAAAAACCAATTTGTATTCCTTACGGCAACTTCAATAGAAAACCAATGATTTTAATTTCAGCTATATTTTTGTGATATATTATACGAACATTTTCTTTATAGCCCGCCAAAAATCTAACGTCATTCATAATTATGTTTTTAATTTTTGCAAATAAATTCTCTAGTTATTTGGTCTTCCAGTTCTTTTTATTTTACAGTACTTTTTTTTACAAACATTAGTCATCTAGCATATTTTTTTAAACTTACCTTCAATCAAATTTTTAAATTTAACAATCTCTTCTCATCTCATCTCATCATTTTTTCTTTTTATGATTGTACCTACTGACGCTCTTTTCTCTCTTGTTCTTTTCAACACTTCTTTTATTCCGGTCTTGATTGACTATTAAATGAGCCCTACAACATTTACAATGTTTCTATGTATTTTCATTTTTTTTTCCTAGGGTAATTGTTTTCAGAGGTTTAAAGAAGATTTCTTTAATCTTTAATAACTTAAAAATATTACCTTTTGTGTTTGCATGGCAAAACCCATAAAGACCAAGCTGAGTTATTACCAAAAGTTGTTATTGAATCAGACTTCAGTTTAACACAATGATTGGATATTGTAAATCTATTGCGTATCTAGGAGAGCTTGAAAAGCCGTTCATTTTCTATATATTTCTTGCAAACAAAAAAACAAAAGCATAAGCTCATTATCATAGGTTTACCTCTTGCAAGCAAAGCAATCAATTAGGCATCACGTGCAGGAAAATACCAAACGCACGGCATGCACAAAAGTGGTAAGGCTTCAACGAGTAAAGCTTCTTTTATTAAAAGCGTGTGTGAATCTCCGTAGAGGATGTTGCTGAACAAAGTAAAACTTTTCTGAGCAAAGCGTGTGTAAGTCCCCAAGTAGATAGTATTTTATATAACATGTTGAGGTGGGTAAGGGATGAGGTGGGTATGGGGTGACGGCAAAAACCACCAATTAAGACCGACCCAAATGTCAACCTCTCCTGCACGCTGCTAGATAACTAATAAGGCTATGGCAACCAAGTCATGGCAGTATAACCATTAAAATGAGGATTAAGGAAATGTAATTCAACTTTGAGTTGGTAAGAGAGGCTCAGTTTTTTCAATGATCCGAAGAGCAACGCCAGAGGGAGCAAATGCTCCTGGTAGAGCCACTCTTGCTGGTAAGGTCAACGATGAGAAAAAAAAAAGCTAAGTTAACCCACAACGACAGGGTCTGACCCAGAATGGGCGGCTGCAAACAGGATCTGTACCCAGAATGGGCGGATGAAATACTACCTGGGAACAAGACTTGCCAACACGCTCGGCAAGCGCGGCGTTTTAATTGCCATCGCCCTAGAAATAAAATGTCGATTTTAAACACAATAATAAAAAAATTAGTAAGCTGCCTCACGGAGTCTAGGGAAAGCAAGAAATTGATAAAAACAAAACACACAAAGATGACAAAATAATTCGTTGCAACATACAATATACGAACAATAAGATTAGAAGAAAATCTAAAAAAAGAACTTAGTCACATAATTTTCTATTAATAAGCAAAGCACAATTACTAAACAAAAAATGTACAACATTAAGATCAAAGAACATACTTTATCAAAGAAATTCTGATACAAACTCTCATTTATTGTCAACAAAAAAGTAAAACATAGCGACCACCGATTAGTAAGAGCAACCTTGAAACTCGATACCAAAGTGGAAAGACAAAAAAATATGAGCAAATAGACTTTTCCAACTATAGACCACATCTCACAGCACCAGGAAAAATTCAAGAAAGAACTGAATAAATAACTAACAAACACAGACCTGAACTCCCTTGAGCTTGATATACTCTCTGATAAAATCACAAATGATGTACAAATTGCAACCAAAAAGGTTTGCACGACATCTAATATCAAACATAATAAAAAAATCAGTGAAGAAACTATCCAACTCATGGATGAAAGACAAACACTATGTAGAAATTGAAACAAATACCAATTCCTAACTAAGGTTATAAATAAAGCAGTTAAAAAAGATGTCAGAACTTTAACACCAAACAAATCACAGAAACAATTAAACGAAATAAGAGTATAAACGTTCTGTCCAAGTCCAAGTTACAAAATAGCAAAATAAGAACGCTGAAGTAATTTTGATCCATACAAAAAAGCACTCAAAAATTATCGCATCTCTATAAATTACTGACCAAAATCACTAAAAATTGACAAACAAACAAATTAGACTTTTACCAACCGGTCGACTGATCACTTGCAGACAATCCAAACGTGAATAGAAAAAAGCGTAGAATATAATGTACATCTCTACCTAGCATTCATTGACTACAAGAAAGCTTTTTCGACTTATGGGCGTTACTGAGCGCAATGTCCAATGCAAGAATCAATTTAAGATATACAAACCTAATCAAGAACATATATAAAAATGCGACCTTTTGTGTCAAGTTAGATAAAGATATTAAGACTAACCAAATAAAAATTAAAAGAGGCGTCCGGCAGGGTGACACAATGTCCACTAAACTATTTACTCTGACACTTAAAAATATCTTTAAAAAACTAAATATAAACATAAAAGGCAAAAACTTGATACACCTACAATTTTCAGATGATATTTTCCTTATGGGTAATATCGTTAAAGAAATACATACCATGCTACAAGAATTTAATCAAGCTTCCAAAAAAGTCGAATTAAATATGAACCTGAACAAAACAATGGTAATAAGCAGCACTGACCAACAGATATCTATTGATGATAATATCATAGAAATTGTCAACCAATACATATACTTCAAATCAAACCACCAAAATTTTCTGGCAAATAAGATTAAGCTTTTGGAAAACTAGTATACATTTAAAAAAACAGGAATGTCTTAATGTGCTTAAAAACCAAGGTGTTCAATGTATGTATACTGCCTGTAATTACAACTAAGAACAACCCAACGAGCCATAGAACGTGCAATGCTTAATATATGCTTGAGAGACAAAGTCAAAAACAAAGTGGTACGCACTAGAACAAGCGTAACAGATGTAATACAACAAGTGGCAAACCTCAAGTGGAGCTGGGTACGGCACGTCGCAAATCAAGACTCAGACCGTTGGACAGATAGAGTTACACAGTGAAAACCACGCAGAACTAAAAGAAACGTAGAAAAACCTAAAAAAAAAATGGCTAGATGATGCAAAAAAAACTAGTCGCAAAAGATGGCACCAAGAAGCCCAAGACAAAAATAGAATAAATTAGGAACGGCCTATGTCCAGCAGTGGACTTTAAAAGGCTGAAAAAGAAAAAAAAAGTTGGAGTAGTTAATGCTTTGTGTATCAGTTTTCTTTGCAAAAGTAGTTGTTGCGAGTAAAGCTCAAGCAAGACCAATGCATTAGTAGCGGCGACGGTAAGTTAGTTTTTTCCAAAAGTCCAAAACACCACTATTCACGCACAGTACTGCAAAAATAAGCAAAATAATAGTACTGACAGAGACAAGTTGATCTTCCTTAAAAATCTAAAAACGACCACAAAGACTTTCAGTGTTATTCAAGCCAACTTTGAAACGGCTGCACAAAGCCACCAAGACAGTTAAAAGTATAAAAAGCAACATAATGAGTACCGGGTCTCGGATAACTTGTAACAGTCTCAGCAAAGAGTAACACGGCAAAACTTTAAATACTTAAAAAAAAGGTATCGCAAAGCGTTCAATCAGAAAAAAAAAACCATAGCAAAAACGCAATTGCTAACTGCGCAAAATTGTAGTAAGGACAACCTAGTAAACTATCACAAAAAGCTACCAAAACCAAAAGAATCCTAGACAAAAAATTAGTACTTTGGTTTCCGGAAAACCTTTAAGAGTCTCAGTAAAAGCAAACACGACGACGATAACGTTTGAAACTCTCAAAAAAACACAATGCGGTAACGGCAAAACAAACTCCTTTAGGTCTCCAAAAAGCTAACGCAAAACGTTTAAAAAGGCGTCACAAAAAGGAAGAGCAAGGTTAAAAAAAACAAAGTTTCAAAATAACAAAACAAAACCTTTTAAGTCTAACACGTTTACTGGTAGAAATGAAAACGCACATGTCAAATATAATATTCGTTGACGAGCTGCCGCCGGCAGTATAAATTGTGCAATGCTATAGCAAAATCAAAGCCTGGCGCTGAAAAAATAAAATTGTACCTAAAAACAAAAAAATTAAAAAGCGTTAGTGCTATCAACTTGGTTTTTGCACTACTAACAACATCTTCAACTCAAAAGCTAAGTAGCACCCTTGCTACTTCTACTTCACTCTAGCTATCATCAAATCCAAATGCTCTTTTGAGAATGAAAAATGCATAAACATTCTTTAAATATATTTTTCTGTAATGCTAACGGCATACAAAGGCAAAAACAGTAACTAAAACTCTTGGATGTGCAACAAAAAACCAAAGTTATTTTGCTTAGCAACTAAAAAAACGTCAAAAGCTTTGAGAACATCAGAGGAAAAAAGTGAATAATAGACTTCATAACTACAAGTAAAAATTACCAAAAAACAAACACAAACCCTGGTTTACAAATAAAGTTAAGGTAATTAAGATAAGTTGCAAACACTAGAAATTCAACATAAAAGTTTTTGTATTATTGATAAAAACACAAGTCATAATCCTCATTTATAAATTTAAAAAAAAGAAGAGAAATTTTAAAGCTTTGTGAAGAAGTATTTTCGGTAAGTTTTTGGACTCTCAACAGATTCTACTTACAGTTAGTTATAGCTCTATTCTTACTTACTGATGCTTTGATGGCTTTCTGATGGCAAATTATTACTTAATCGTTCCTTCTACCTATAATTGTTTTTTGATGTTGTTTTGAACTCGGATACCAAGACTGTAGCATGATATCCAAACTCAAACATGTTAGAACTTTAAAAAAGTCATATTTCATATTATTTCATTATTAAAAGTGAAATTTTATCTTTCAGTACAATTTTAAAAAAATGTTGTTTGTCTCCTGTATTGTTGTATATTTTTTAACCTCCTACAGAAGGACCATACATCTCTCCAGTCTGTCTTGCCTAACAAGACCATATGCGTTCGTTTCATTTTATGTTGTACAAAGATGCGTTTTCCGGTCTTTTGATTAACAATAATTACAATGCAAAAAAGAATTAAAAAAAAAATATCTATTTTATACTTAACACAAAAACATTTCTTTAATGAGATAAATGTGTTATGCTACTACTTCAATTGACAGAATAACTATATAACTTTCTCAATTTCATTAGTTTCTACATAAATGATAAATGCTTTCACTAGAGAATTCAATTCTTGTTTATAAATTAAAACCACACAACCGCCCTTGAAAGTTGTGTATTTCAGTGTGCATTTATAGTTTACCATTTTGTTAATAAACCAATCCACATAAAACTAATATATCTATCACCACATATCCAATCCAGACTTGTTATCCTACTTTTAATCTCTACGTGACATTATTTTTCAATAATTATAGCAATAAACCTTGATTTAAACTCATTATTAATATAAATCCATAATTACAATTTTATTAATATCAGCAAAACATTATAAATGGCCAATTTTGTAATCAAATTAATTGCACTTTTCAGAGTACGTTACAACCACTTCTTCAACACTGAATAAGTTATGTGAATGAAGCACGCATACAATATTAACGAAAAATCAATGCTTGTGTTCAACGAAAGTTAAAAAGTTTTACCAAGTTACACTTATAACTTAAATTAACTAATATTTTGTAAAGATGCTAATAAATTAGTTTAAAATATTAATTTAATTATTAAAACGTGTATATCAACTTTGTAATGATAAAAGTTACAAAGTTATGTTCACTCATCCAACATTTTACTACTACGCTTAAACTATTGTAATAAGCTTTTATATAGAAAATTTAGTGTTCTTCAATTGAAGTAAATTGTCGTATATTCTACAGTTTAGTTGAAATCAAAGTTGTAATGCGAACTGGCCATTCTTTCTCAAAATAGTCGAGTAAGCTCCAATTACTTTTAGGGTATCATATCTCTAGGGAATTACTATACTGGCGCAGGTCGATTCTATTAAAACAATTATTTTCTTAAAACTTTCTCAACAGTTATTGCATGTTTATAATTTTTTTGTTAAAACTTAATTGATTTTGAATGATGTAACGTTTGGTGAAGGTTCTGTGCATATTCAGTACTTATTGATGCATCAAAGTTATAGCCAAAGGAAACGAATATGTTACGCTTGCTTCGATATATAACGGATGTTTAAATTATGAATATGTATACGTACGTTATTGCATTATACATTTTGATGTATATACT
This sequence comes from Tachinus rufipes, assembly GCA_963932245.1. Lineage (NCBI taxonomy): Eukaryota > Metazoa > Arthropoda > Insecta > Coleoptera > Staphylinidae > Tachinus > Tachinus rufipes. Next base: position 64,080,781 of record OZ010749.1, read on the forward strand.
ACTATAATTTCTGCAAAATGTGGTGTTGTTGTAATAACAATATAACTATAAAGTGAATAGAAACCGCATTGAATACATTAATCTCGACCACATAAGAGTCCCTAGAAGGAACTACATATATTATAAAGCAATATAATATAGTTTGCCATCGATTAAACAATGCATAATTTATACTGAAATAATAACAGATTTACTATGGGTAGAGTTGAGATTGTATACAAAGCCTTATTTTATATTATGCATATTAAATTTTCAAAATTAAATTAGCATTTTTAAACTATATCAACATTACTCATAGGCAGCAGAATATAATCTTATGAGACAAAAAAAATTACGAGGAAAGCCCAGATCTAGATGAATTGATGAAGTGGAGAAGGAGGTCATGAGAAAAGGAAGAATTCGAAACTGGAAAACAAAAACAAGTGACAGAATAAATTTTTTTTTGCTAAAACCACTGAAAATGCCTTTCTTTACATGTGAATTTTTTCTGATTTTTTCAGTTAACCGTTTCCGAGTAATATGCAATCAAAATTTGAAAAAAATCAATTTTTTGCGTTGTTTCACATTGTTTGATCGTTTGCAACTTTTCAGGGTTGCATTTTTAAGAAAAAGTTATGATAAATTTTTTTCTTTAAAATTGTTCAAAGAATAACATTTTATAGCCAAAAGTTTTGCCTTAAATTTTGAAAATTTACTAAAACTTTAAAAAACAATTTTTCTTAAAAAAAGATATATTTTTTTTAAATATGAATAAAAATGTGCTTTTATATTTGCAAAAGATACCATAAAAATTTCAAAAAGTGCCGTGCACTACGAGATATCTTACAATGTATCCACAGAAGTACTTAAAATTAAAATCTAGCGGAGATAAATAGCTTGATTTGGGTAGATAATTTATGTCCGAGTTTTGCAAAATGATGCACTCAGAAAATTTCTTGCGTGGTTCGTAGCACCATCTTGCTCAAAATAAAAATTGTTTATGCCCAAATTGTCCAATACAAAAAAAAATCGGTAGTAATAAGCATATACTGTAATTGAGCACCATTGCCGTTTTCAAAAAAGTAATGTCCCATAACTCCGACAACCCAAATACTGCACCAATCAGAAACTCGTTGAAAACAAAAAGGTTTCTCAAGTATCGTTCTAAGATTTTTGGATGAAACAATTTTGATTATTGACAAAGTTGAGTAGGCTTTGTGTAAAAATGATAAAAATAATCAAAATTTCCTGTTTGCATTTCCAGCATCCAAGAAACAAAAGTTTTGCGTTGTTCATAATTAGTCGACTTCAATTTATAAACATGAATGCAATGAAGGCTAAACTGAACGATCCTTAATTGCTGTAAATTTAGTAATAAATTTGTAAGAATAAACTTAAGATAGAAACAACAAAGTTGTGCATTGTTTACATCCATCACAGTTATTTTATAGTTATCTATAATTTGATGACGCCAAAGTATAAATTTTAGTTTTTAGTGGGTAAGATTACAAGATTACCAATTTTGCAAATTAAGCTGTTTTTTTTTGTTGTTTATTCAGCTAGTGTACAAAGTCTTATCTAATTCCATATTTTAAGTTTTTTGTCCTTTTAGGATGGACGTCCAACAAACGGGAGGAAGATTGAGGTAAAAAATGCTTCAGCCCCAAAAAAATATACTTTGGCGCTCATTTTTTTTTTTTTAATTTCTTTGATTTTCATAAACTTATATGGAAAATCGTCTTTTAAAGACGTTTTATATAAAAAAAATTGGTTGATTTAAAGAAATTTTTAGAAAATTTGATATAAATCATTTTTACTTTATTTTTTTATTAAATTAAAGAAATTTACATTTTAGTGGCTAAATTCAACATTTAGACAATACAAACAGTTGAATTGTATTTTAAAAACTTTTTATATAAACAAAAAGAAAGATTGGTGTCAACACATTTTCTATATGTATAGAGACTTTCTCAGTTTGCAGATAGAAACAACTTCCAAACTCTTAATTACAAATACTTTGGTATAATGTTTTGTGCTCATTAAGCGTTATCAATCACCATCAACACTTTTGACATAGAGACCTTAAAAGCTTGCAAAAAAAAACTTCTTGATAACTGATACTTAAACGGAAGATTACAAAACCTAGTTAAAACCATCTATCCATACTCATGTTCAAAAGTGACCCAACAATCCGCTCAATTTGAAAGTCCTTAAGGGATTAAATACCACCATCACTTTTTTTGTCATAGAGAAACCAGGCGAATGAGTGGTAATCTGTCCGTACCAGAGTAGAGGAAAGTGTAATCTGACTAACGAATAAAAAGTTACTGACTAACAAATCATAACCAACACAAATAACAAATAATAATTATGAATAAGATCTTTTTTGATTAACTACTATTCGTATTTGAAATAATGGCTAATTATTATTAGTCATTAGTTAGTAAAGAACGATAACTGACTAATAATTACCAATCAAAATTTGCATAGAAATGACTAACAAATAACAACTAACCAAGATTTTGCTAAAACATTTTAATAAAAAACCAGAAAAAATGATTTAAAAATTTAAAATTAATTAAAAATATTTAAGATAATCTAAAAAATCTTAAAAATATTTAATTTATTATAAATTTGTAAAAAATTAAAAAAATAATTAAAAAAAATATTTTTTTTAAATAAAAAAATTAAAAACAATTATAAAATTAAGAAAAAAAAAAACTTAAAAAAAACAAAGAAAATATAAGAAATTTTTTAAAATTAAAAACACTAAAAAACATGTAAAAAACTATCCAAGGTTATTCACACATAAGCTAAAAGAGTTATAGATGTATGTAACACAAAGTACAATCTGGGGTTGTATTAGACTGTAAAAGATTCTTATTCATACACTGGCATTTTATGCCTTGAAGTTATGTGTTAACACCGTATTAGGCATAAAAGTCTTCTGTTAAACAGTTTTAGTAACTTTTTGACAATTTTGAACAAAACTCAACAAATCTGTCAGATTTTATGCGTTTTATCACATTGTTTTAAACTGTTTGACAAGTTTAGTAACTTTTTGAAATTTTTAAAAGTTCTTTTGACAGATTTAGTAACACTCTTGACAAATTAATATACATTCCAACATATTATATTGCTGTAAACTATTTTTGTAACGTTTTGATAGTTTTAGTACCAATTTTTCAAATCTGGTAAGTTGCTTTCAATTTATGGTATATTTTTAAGATTCGGTAAATTGTTTGACAGTTTTAGTAATTTTCAAAATTTTTTGTAATTTTTTGGGAAACGTAGAAATTTTTTTGAAAGTTTAAAATATAATATAGTAATTTTTATTATTATTACATTGCTAAAAATTATTTGATAGTTTCAGTAACTTTAAACAGATTTAGTGATATTTTTGACAGTTAAGTAATTTTGTGCAAAATTTGAGTACATTTTGACAATATTTTTGGCAACTTAGAACACTATTTTAAAGGTCTGTTATATTTCTGCCAACATAAATTATTACTGTAAATTGTTTGATGGTTATTTTTTATTTTAAATTCTCTGATACTGTTTCACACATGTAATTACATTTCTGACAATTTTAAATAAAATATAATATATCAGGCTGGTGGTACGCATTATATTACATTGCTGTAAATTGTTTAACAGTTTTAGTAACTTTTTGACAAATGTACCTACATTTTTTGACAATATAATATACTATTTCTTAATTTTAAGTTTTTTTTTTTTAGTTTAGAATACTATCTAACAGATCTGCTATATTTATCTCATCATAAACTATAACATATATGTATGTAGGTTTAAATGCCAATATTAATATTAGGGTAATTCTACTGAAATTCGAACAATCGTCCTCACATTAATATCTCCAATTTTGCTCAAATTTTGTACACATGTTTGGAATACCAAAATATGTTGATTCCTAAAATTTTAAAATTTTAGGTGCAATAGAGTTTAAATGGCGGCCATTTTAATTTTTTAAGAACTTTTTTTTTAAGATTTTGCGCTGTAAATAAGCAAAAAATAGTATAAACTTATATTGAAAAAAATGTATCTTATAGGAAATTTTCCGTAAAACACGATCCTGCTCTTGGTTTTTCGAAAAAAAATTAGTAAAATTGAAAAAATACTATTTTATGAAAATGTTTTTTTTTTTTATTTCGCTACACTTGGAGACTTGAAATTTGAAAATGATACTCCTGAAACATTGTAATTTTAATCGCAAAAATAAAAAATTAAATTCGTTTGTCCTAGAGTAAATTATGTATATTAAATAATTGGTAAAAATCAATCAAAATTTTCAAACAAATATGACATATAAGAAAAAAGTTCATATTAACATGGTTAATTTTTTTTTATATTTAATTTTTTGACGATATATCAGGAACGGAAAGAAAAAGTAGCAACATGATCACAAAACTTTTATTTTACAAAACTAAGCAATAACATAAAAAACAAGAAAAATCACAAAAATTGTTGAAAATTACCTCCTCCTACGGTAACGCAGGCTTTCAACCTACGTCTTAGTGACTGACAAACCCGTTCAAAAATGGCTTGTGTGTATTGTATATGCAATAATGCAATTTCTTAGTTCTTCGTCAGTATTAACTGATGTAGTGTAAACTAAACTTTTTAAGTGACCCCACAAAAAAAAAAACTCAAAACATTTAGATCTGGAGACCGAGAAGACCAAGCCTGTGGGCTTCATCAACCTATTCAACGGTTCCTATACTTTTTATTTAAGAATTGACGCGCTAAACTAAAATGTGCAGGAGCACCATTGTGCATGAACCACATTTTGTTTCTTAATTGAACCGGAACGTCCTCTAAAGTCCTGGCAGCTCTTCTTCAAAAAAATTACGATATGATTGACCATTTAGCCTAAATGGCAAAAAACATGGACCTATTAAATGGTCTCTTACAACACCTGCCCAAACATTAACGGAAAATGTTTGCTGATTTCCATTATTATGGCATGTAAATTTTTGTCGGCTTATACTTGATTATTATAGAAATTCATAATCGCATCGCAAAAAAAATTGCATTGTCCGTAAATAAAACTTGTTCTATGAATCGAGGATTTTGCTTAATTATTTCTTGATACCATTGACACATAGCCAATCTTGGCGGAAAATCCGCTGGTAAAAAAGCTTGTGCTTGATGTATGTGATAAGGATATAACATCTGGCTTTTTATTATTCTCCACACTGTAACGTGACTAATGTTAAAAACTATTCTTTTAGTGCTAGTTGATAGATCGTCTTTGATTTTTTGAAATACATCTTCTTTAATTTGCGAAGGTAGCAAGCAAGGTCTTCCATTTCCTGCAGCTTTTTTATGTACACTTCCAGTTTGATGTAGACGTTTGTGAATACGATTGGATGTTTTTTCATTTGGTACCTGTCGGTTTGGAAACCATTCTTGAAAAATTTAATGAGCTTTTGCTGCATTTCCATCAGCAACGCCATACACAAAATGCATATCGCACATCTCGTTAGCACTGTAATTATTCATTTTGCTATCACCACGCAAGAAAAATACTAAGAATGAGCAAATTAATTGGGTAATAAAAATAATAAGTTCCCGCAATATTGATTCCTTTTAAAAAAAGGTTATAAAACATATGCATGAACGCTGACGACTAAATCAAAAACAAATGTTTTTATCAACAACAAAACATGTTGCTACTTTTTTTCATGTTTTCCATCATAAAATGCCGTATTTTTCTAAAACGGTTTACGTTAAAGCTTTTGACTAGAAGTACCTTTTTTGAGAAGAAAATATTTGTAGTTTACAATGTGCTTTCAGAATGTCAATTTCCCAAGTGTCAGAGAAACTAGAGCTATAAAAACCTCACGCAACCATAAAATCTCCGTCAATGGCACATGAAAAAAATTGAATAAGCGTTTAAAAAGTAACTTATATTAATGCTAAGATGTGTACAAAAGCTGAGTTTTGTATCGCAAACGGTTCCTGAAATATCGTTAAAAAAGAAAAAGAAAAAGAAAAATATTTTTTTACACCCTGTATCTTGAAAACGGTGCGTTTGCGGAACAATGTTTATGGGAATTTTTTTCTTATAATTAGCCAACCAATCTTTTCCTTTATTTTCTAACACATGTTTTGAAACACCCTGTATATATATATATATAAATATATATATATATATATAAATATATATATATATATATATATATATATATATATATATATATATATATATATATATATATGTAGGACCGGACGCCCCTGTACGATACAAGACGCTTGGAACCGCCCGACCCGATAGAGTCGAAACTGAACCGACAAGACGAACGTCACGTACAAGAGTTAAGAAGTAAGGATTGCGTTATTAATTGTTTCGTACGTTTATATTATACCGATACTGATTACTGTTACATGTATTAGTTAATTTATAAAGAAATGTATCAAGAGTGTAGATGTAATAGGTGATTAATTAATCTGTCATATAGAAAAACCCTGATTACAATAAACCTACAGGTGAATTAAATAGAGGGGGACTGTTTTATTTGCCGCTGAACATTATTATTTCCTACAACTTGGGGGCTCAACCGGGATACGGAACACGCAGTGAGTAAAGTCTTGAGTACAGCTGGTAGTACAGTGGCGCGCGCTAAGATGTCCGCTTTAGGGGACATTGCCGATATTGACCACAATATTACGCATCTCCAGTGTAAAACGTTGCGAGTATTATTCAGAATAATATGCGATGATCCGAACCGACGACTCAACAGAACGATGTTAAGAGAATTCCAAGGATTTACGTACAAAACGGGTTCAGATGAGTACTCATTAAAATTAGACGACATGAAAGCAAAACTGTCGTATGCAGATTTAGTGTCAGTGTGTCATGTACTCAATATCGAATACGACGGGTCCGAAGACGATGTTCGGCAAAGGATATTGACATTTCTATGCAATATCGTAGACAAAAGTGATGAAAGAATTAACCAAGACGAAGCCGAAAAAGAAAGTGAAGACGACGAATACGACGAACCTGACGAAGAAGACGGAAAAGACGGATCAGATGGGTTAGAAGACAGTGATAAGACGAAAGATGCAAATAAGACGAAATAAAAGAAGAACAATAGAGCTGGAGACGCCAACGACGACGATGAAGGTGCTGTAGCTCAAAATTATGACGTTATGAGGAACTGTTTTGCAGCCTGTTCGATCGCTTTTAGGGATATGGAAGATTCGATAAGACGATTCAACGGCAAGGATGGATATCCTATATTGAAATGGATTGACGAATTCGAAGAATTAGCTAAACTTGCAAACTGGAACGATTTCCAGAAAGTGATCTATGCCAAAAAACTTCTAGATGAACTTGCAAAGTTTTTAGTTCAGTCCGAAAAAGGTATAACTACCTGGCATCGATTAAAGGCTTTACTGAAGAGGGAATTTGAAGAGAAAGTTAGCAGCGCGGAAGTGCATAGAACATTGATGGGCAGAGCTAAGAAGAAAGAGGAAACGATGCAAGAATACACTCTGGTCATGCGCGAAATAGCTAGCCGCGCATACATCGAACCAGAAACCACCATTCAATACATCCTTGATGGAATTCCAGGTGATCCTGCAAACAAAATGATTTTGTACGGAGCCAACGACTTCCGAGAGTTTAAAGCAAAGATCAAACTCTACGAAGCGATGCACAGAAGAACTACGACGGAATCAAACTCAAAAGATAAACCTCCTAACACCAAAGTGAAAACGCCAAGTGGTGGAAAACCTCCAACCACGAAAGACGAGGGCACGCGTATGCGTTGTTATGGATGCGGAAGCAAAGGCCACGTATCCAAGGATTGTCCGTTCAAGGAACGAGGAGTAAAATGTTTCAACTGTAACGAATTTGGACACAAGGCGGGGGTGTGTCCTACCAAACCAAAAGATACCAATACCAAGAGCACCATGTTGATCAACCACGAGAAGAACCATGCTGTCAAAAATGTCAACATACGAGGAAAGTCTATACCTGCATTGTTTGACACCGGAAGCGACATCAACCTAATCAAACGCGATGCCTTTATGACGTTGGGTCCAATACGTCTACAAAACGATACAATAACGTTAACAGGCATTGGAGGCAGCAGAGTTGACACTTTAGGCAACTTCCAAATCGACATTGGAGTCGACGATGTCGTGGTAAGCACAAAGATGTACGTGGTACCAAGCGACGCTTTGAAGATCCCAATGGTCATCGGCCAAGAATTTTTGAAGAACGCTGTCATCAAGATGGACGCAAATGGGATAATGGTGACGAAGAAAGTGTGCGACGACCTTTCCGATGACGAAGCACAGATGTTAAACATTGTATGTGAAGCACCTGTACTAGATCTAGGTCACATCATCAACGCTGACCTGAGAGACGAGATCAACCAGTTACACAAGACTTACGATTCAACTAAGAAGACAAAGGAGAGTTTATTGAAGATGAAGATCATTTTGAAGAGCGAAGTTCCCATTTATCATAGACCCAGAAGGTTGGCACATGCGGAAAAAATCGAAGTGGACAGACAGATGGAAGAATGGCTACAAGAAGGCATAATCAGACCTAGCCAGTCAGAATTCGCGAGTCCAATCGTTTTGGTGAAGAAGAAGGACGGAGCAGTACGAATTTGCCAAGACTACAGACGACTGAATGAACAAGTCGTCAAGGTCAGATACCCTCTGCCCTTGATCGAGGACCAATTAGATTGTCTGCAAGGATACCGTATCTTTAGTACATTGGATTTGAAAAACGGATTCTTCCACGTGTCAATTGATGAAGAAAGTCGAAAATATACATCTTTTGTCACGCCAACAGCCCAGTACGAGTTCATAAAGACGCCATTTGGTTTGTGCAACTCGCCGGCCATGTTCCAGAGATTCATCAACGAAGTATTCAGAGAACACATCAAAGATGAAATCTTATTAACCTACATGGACGACTTGGTAGTGCTCGCCAAAAACGAAGAAGAAGCAGTGAGGAGATTGGCCATAGTTTTAAAGACGGCTGAAGAGTATGGTCTCCAAATTCAATGGAAGAAGTGTCAGTTCCTAACGAATACCATCGATTATTTGGGACATCGGATCGAAGACGGAAAAATAAGGCCATCGTCAGCGAAAGTGAATGCCGTGATGAAATTTCCCAAACCCGTCACGGTGAAGCAGGTACAAAGCTTTCTAGGCTTGACGGGGTACTTCAAGAAGTTTGTTAAGGATTATTCGATAATCGCAAGACCCCTTAGCAACTTAACAAAACAGAATGTTCCTTTTACCTTTGGCGACGAAGAAAATCTAGCCTTTGAGAAGTTGAAGCGAATACTGTCGACAGAACCAGTCCTGGGGATGTACGATGTAAACGCGGTCACCGAACTGCATACAGACGCTAGTATAGACGGATTCGGGGCAATCTTGTTACAAAAGAACGACTCCGGTGAACTTCACCCAATCTTCTATATGAGCAGAAAAACCTCAGAGGCCGAACAAAAATACAGCAGCTACGAAATGGAGGTTCTCGCCGTCATATACGCTTTACGAAAATTCAGAGTATACCTACTCGGGTTGACATTCAAAATCGCAACTGATTGCTCAGCCTTTACGTTAACGATGAAGAAACAAGACTTTTGTACTAGAGTCGCACGATGCCATGCTGTTAAGCGAGTTCAATTATTCCATCGAGCACCGACCTGGCACCAGGCTGAAACATGCTGACGCTCTATCCCGAAACAGTGTGATGTTAGTCGTCAAGAATGAACTGATTGCGTCCGTGGAGTCTGCTCAATCACGAGATGAGCATCTATGCGTCATTAAGCAACTTCTATCCACTGGTCGACCATACAAAGAGTACGTGTTGAGGAACGACTTGCTCTACCGAGAACACGAGGGTAGGACATTGCTGGTCGTCCCAGAGCTGATGCAAGCTGGCATCGTAAAGAGTTTCCATGAGAACAATGGTCACTTTGCTATCAAGAAGACCAAGGACCTGGTTCTCAGAGAATTTTGGTTTCCAAGGATGCAAGAGAGGATTGAGGAATGCGTGAGGAACTGCATCCCATGCGTCCTATCCGAAAAGAAGACGGGAAAGGCCGAAGGGTTCCTGAATCCTATTAGCAAGGATGAGCTACCACTTACTACCTACCATATCGATCACCTTGGTCCTATGGCAGCCACAGGCAAGGGATACAAGTACCTGTTTGTAATCATTGATGGATTTAGCAAATTTGTCTGGTTGTACCCTACAAAAACGGTGACAAGTCAAGAAGCCATTGCAAAGCTTGAGGTCCAAAAGCACACCTTTGGGAATCCAAAGCGCATTATCGCAGACAGAGGGACCGCCTTCACGTCTACAGCCTTTGAAGATTACTGCAGAACTGAAAAAATCGATCTGACCCACATCACCACGGGAGTTGCTCGTGCGAACGGTCAGGTAGAACGAATGAACAAAACCATAATTCCCATCCTTACGAAACTTTCACTGGAAGACGAGGCGAAATGGTACCGAAATGTAGAAGACGTACAAAGGGCACTGAACAGGACTCACCAAAGGAGCATCGACACGACCCCATTCGAACTGTTGTTTGGAGTGCAGATGCGTCATCCCAGTGATCCTGGTTTGGAAGAGTTAATACAAAAGGAGTACCGTCGAACGTTCCTGGAAGATCGAGAAGAAGTCCGAAAGGCTGCTAAAGAGCAAATTTTGAAATTGCAGGAAGAGAACCGAAGAACCTACAACAAACGACGGAAGCTGGCCAGAACTTACCAGATTGGTGACCTCATCGCCATAAAGCGAACTCAGTTCACCAATTTGGGCAAATTAAAACGTAAATTTCTAGGTCCATACAGAGTAACCAGAGTCAAAAGACACGACCGATACGACGTGGAACGAGTTGGTCCAGAAGAGGGTCCCAAGAACTTCGTGAAACCGTGGGCACTCTGTTCCGAAGGCGACCGTGGAGAAGATGACAAATCCGAGGATGAAACAACCGGCGTCGACCACGAGGACGAGATCGAAAGTACGGATGGCCGAGTTGTAGGACCGAACGCCCCTGTACGATACAAGACGCTTGGAACCGCCCGACCCGAGAGAGTCGAAACTGAACCGACAAGACAAACGTCACGTACAAGAGTTAAGAAGTAAGGATTGCGTTATTAATTGTTTCGTACGTTTATATTATACCGATACTGATTACTGTTACATGTATTAGTTAATTTATAAAGAAATGTATCAAGAGTGTAGATGTAATAGGTGATTAATTAATCTGTCATATAGAAAAACCCTGATTACAATAAACCTACAGGTGAATTAAATAGAGTGGGACTGATTTATTTGCCGCTGAACATCATTATTTATATATATATATATGTATATCATACTTTTTTGAAAAAAATTATGAAAAAAATTAATTATTTTGTTCTTTCATAATTGAAAAATTGAATTAGTGTAATCGAAAAGAAATTTTACATAAAAAGCGATTTTTATGTCCGTTTTTTTTTTTTAATTAAAAAAATTTCAAAAAACCAAAGTGCTCTACAGAAAATTTCCTAAAAGATACATTTTTTTCTAATATGACTATATTTTGCTTATTTACAGCGCAAAAACTGAAAAAAAACAACATATTCTTAAAATGACCGCCATTTATACTCTACTGCACCTAAAAATCTAAAATATTAGGAATCAACATATTTTGATACCTTAAACATGTATACTAAATTTGAGCAAAATCGGAGATATCGATGTAGAGACGATTGTCTGAATTTCAGTAGAATTACCCATCAAGGACTCAATTATTTTTTCAATTTTTTTTTAAACTCATTATAGGTGCAAACGTTTTGACATCACCTGAATGTCTTTGTCAGTACTTAAAAAACAACAAAAACGACGTATAAACTTAAAAAGATACCACCATATACAATAATTAATTGAAATAATATATGGCAACCGAAATGGAGAGATATATAAAAACTTACCAACTAATGTAATTAAAAATTAAAAGTTATTTGTAAAATAAACATAAGTTAAAAACGACTAAGTAAGAACCTTACATCTGATTGTGAATATGTGTAATAATTACGTAATTATGTTGATCACATCTTATAGGTCTTATAATAAACGGTAAAATAATAATTAATTTGAGATATGCAGTTATAGGTGATACTGCAAAAAAACGCAAATCTTAATCATCAGCAAAAATCACATTAATCATTTCTAGGTTACCGCTAACAATACAATTCCAATAGCTAAAACAATTAATTTAGAATGTACTCTGAATAAAGAAGTAAAATGCTAAAATGAAAAAGCAAGAAATGCATTCAACAATACCAATGGGGAGAAAGCGCAGACCGTTACTTGTTTTATACAAACGCATCGATGCATTTTAGATGTGGTGTTATCAATGCTTGCTCAGGTTTTTTATTGATCCATCACGTAAGAACCAGAATTATTATTAAACGTAAAACGTAGAAAATAGAGTTCTTTAGAAGCATAAGAAGAAATAAAAAATATTATCTTCTATAACTAATCCTGAAAGGAATATAAGACCAAAATTAGTAAGTCGACTCAGAATATCATGTAAAAACTGCGTACATGGACAGAATGACGCCAACTTGATTGAAGACTGCAGTAAAAAGATTAATATAGTCCAATGTAATAACCAACATCCAAAATAGATAGGCACTTCAACAAGAAAAAAATGATTATGTGACTATTTAAAGAATACCTATTAATTACTTGATTATTTAATAATTACGTGATTATTTAATAAACTTGCAATTTTTTTAAAAATTTCAGTATGCATCAATATGCATCTAGTAATTATTTTATAACAGTATTTTGATAGAGCTTAATAATTTTTGATACATTCCAAGGTAACTCAAAACGAATCAACTAATTCAGTTAAAGTTAAAAAAATTAAAACTGATTGTAATTATTATTTTTTTAGTAAAAAATAAAAAGATTTTATAAATTGTTGACATAACTTTTGACAAATCAACTAACCAACAAGTTCAATGGGTATTAGCCAGTCAAATAGGCATGCTTTTAAAACAGATGTACAGCACTACCAACCGTTTACAAGCACTAAGGACGTTGGTAGAGAAAACCACCAAACACAACATACTTATCCATTTTGCCTTTATAGATTACTATAAAGCTTTCAACTCCATTAAAACCTGGTATACTATACAAGCAATAGACAAAGCCAGAATCAATTTGATACTCAAATCATATAAAAAATATATTAAAAAAACGCAATTTTACAAGTAAAAATAAACAAAAATTTAATAATAAATAACATCAAAATCAAAAGAAGTATACGTAAGACAGATGCTACATTCTCAAAGCTGTTTACCATAGCGCTAAAAGAAGTTTTTAAAATACTGGACTAGGACGATAAAAGTATAAATACTAACGGCATCTTCCTAAATCACAGAGAACATCGTCTTTATAAGCAGTAATATCCAGGAAATACAAGACATGCTAAAACAATAAAACATAAAATCAAACCTAGTGAATCTAAAGATAAACTGATAACTATAAATAACATCACTGTAGAAACCATTAAAGCATTATATGGGAGTTTATAAATGAATGGGATTATGTAATCACTTTAAGTATGCCGCTATTGGCCATTTTACGCAAAAAAAAGCAATACATTATTTTATCAATTTAAGCTATTTAATTCTTCCGTTCATTATCTTGATAGTTGATAACCACCTTTGACAAAATATCCGCTAACTCAATCAAGTCCTTCAGATTTTTACTAACTTTCAAAATTTTAAAACAAAACCGGAAAAAAATGACAGAATACCTCACCAAAAACAAAATTTTTGTTCTGCCTCACATCAAGCTTGTCGTTTCTTCTAGATTTTGATTTGATTAAAAATTAATATAATAAATTATAGAATAATCAATCAAATTATTGCACTAGCATCGCTCATAACAGAAGTCCAAATCACCTAAAAACCATTTACCTCATTATAATATCTTAGAATTTACAAACGAACTCAACAGTTGTCTAAAGTAATAATATTTAAAGCGTAAATTTTTTTTTTATTCTATATCAACATAAAACTTAATAAAAAATCCTTAAAAAGTTAATCAAAAATTGCGCCATTTATTCACTAAATTATAGAAATAAGCATTGACAAACCCTAAAAACTATAATTTTGAAAATATCTTTTAAAAATTGAGAAGTATATTATTTTGATTCATAAAGGGTCCCCCCGGTTAATATAGGTAAAAAGCCCCAAATATCTAAAATAACTTAAAAGTTACTATCCTAAGATCAAAAGAACGTGTTTGATAGGATTTTAAAATTTTGATACCTCTTCCTTTTCCATAAGAGGCTAAAAATGCTATTTTTTGTTTTTTTTTTCTCCGCACCTATTGAATGAAAAATTCTAAAAAAATCATAGAAGTAGGGTTTTAGGTAGTCTTCAAACACAATTTTTTTCAGACCCTCAAGTTCTCTATACAACCCTTAAAAAAATTCCAGAAGGGTTGAAATTTATTTTTGGTTATCTAAATTTTTGATTGCATAGAATTTTATTTTTTAACTTCATAAGTAATTAAAAAATCTACATCCATCATTTTTTTGGAATTTTTGCGAGTGGTGCACCACTATTTTAATCGATTTTTTCACGTTTTTGCCATTTATACCGTTTTTTCTGCTTTTGTAACTTTGCAATGCATTTATAGCTTTCAAAATAATGAAATTCAGATTCTACAAAAAAATTTACATCGAGTAGGTATCCTGGGTATATTATTTTCATCAATTTGCAATGATTGACAGCTCAAAACACAATTTTTCTTATTTTTACGAGACAAAAAACAAATGAAGTAATTTTTTCTCAAATTTTAAATGTCTGATTTATATTCTTGGCATCAAAATTAGTCAGTAAACTAATTTTCATCAAAATCGGTAAAGGTCAAAAAAACCACCCTTATTAAACTTTTTTTTACAATTTTAAGACTTTTTGCACAAAAAATCAAAACTTAAAAAACACTATACAATTTCCATCATTTTCAAATGAATAAAATCTATGAAAAATAATCGGTTTAATTTTTTTTAAATATAGTTCTTTTTTAGAAAAAAACATGAAATTCACATTATTGGCTGTCATTTTTTATTGGTTCAACTTTTTTAATTTTAATTTTTTTTTTTTGATAGGGTTTATTAAAAGCTTTCCAACGATGTACAATAATGCCATACTAACCCGAAAAAAATTGTATCATTTGGTTTTGGGTGGTCCAGAAGAGTTGAAATTGATTTTAGGTTATCTAAACCTCGGATTGCATCAAATTATATTTTTTTATTTATTGAGCAATTGATAAATCAACATTTATGACTTTTTTGAGATTTTTGCGAGTGATGCCACTATGAAAAATAGATTTTTTAACTTTTTTGTCATTTTTTACAGTTTTGGGTAAACCAGAAGAGTTGAAATTGATTTTAAGTTATCTAAACCTCCGATTGCATAAATAATGCTGTATTATTATACATCATTAGAAAGTTTTTGATAAACCCTATCCAATAAAAAAATAAAAATTGAAAATTTAAACCATTTTAAAATTACAGCCAGTAATGTAAATTTTAGGTTTTTTTTTTTTTTAAAAACTGAAATAAAAAAAATTAAACCGATTAATTTGATAGATTTCATTCTTCTGAAGGTAATAAAGTTTGTCTATAGTTTCTATTACTAACCGTTTTTAAGTTTTGATTTTTTAGTGCAAAAAATTGTGAAAAAAGTTTGATAGGAGTGGATTTTTTACCTTTACCAACTTTGATGAAAATTAGTTTACTGACTAATTTTGATGCCAGAAATACAAATTTGACATTTAAAACTTTGAAAAAAAAAAACTTTATTTGTTTTTTGTCTCGTAAAAGTACGATAAATCGTGTTTTGAGCCGTCAAATCATTGCAAATTGATGAAAATATTATACCCAGGGTACCTACTTTATGTAAATTTTTTTGTAGAATCCGAGTTTTAGTATTTTGATAGCTATAAATGCTTTGCAGAGTCTCAAAAGCAAAACAAAACAGTATAAATGGCTAAAATAACAAAAAATTGATTTTTAATAGTGGTTCACTACTCGCAAAAATTCCAAAAAAATCATGAATGTTGATTTTTTAATTATTTATGAAATTAAAAAATAAAATTCTATGCAAATAAAGGTTTAGATAAGCAAAAGTAAATTTCAACCTTTCTGAATTTTTTTAAGGGTTGTATACAGAATTTGAGGAGTTGAAAAAAAGACCACTCAAAACCCTACTTTTATGATTTTTTTTAGAATTTTTTATTCAATAGGTGCAAAGAAAAAAAATAAAAACGAGAAAATGCTATTTTTGCCCTCTATGGAAAAGAGGGTGGTATCAAAATTTTAAAATTCTACCAAACAGGTTTTTTTGATGATAAGAAAGTAATTTTTAAGGTAATTTGGATATTCGTGATGGGGGGCATTTCACCTATGTTAACCGTGACTCGGGTCCGTAGTGGGCAAAAATAGCATTTTCTCGTTTTTATTTTTTTTCTCTGAACCTATTGAATAAAAATTCTAAAAAAAATCATGAAAGTAGGGTATTGGGTGGTTTTCTAACACTATTTTTTTCAACCCCTCAAATTCTGTATACAACCCTTAAAAAAATTCTAGAAGAGTTAAAATTTACTTTCGCTTATCTAAACTTTTCATTGCATGAAATTTTATTTTTTAATTTTATAAGTAATTGAAAAATCTATATCCTTGATTTTTTTGAAATTTTTGCGAGTGGTGCACCACTATTAAAAATCAATTTTTCAATATTTTTGCCATTTATACTGTTTTGTTTTGCTTTTGTGACTCTGCAAAGCATTTATAGCTTTCAAAATACTGAAATTTGATTTCTACGGAAAATTTTACATAGAGTAGGTATCCTGGGTATAATATTTTCATCAATTTGCAATGATTTGACAGCTCAAAACACGATGTTTCGTATTTTTTACGAAATAAAAAACAAATGAAGTATTTTTTTTTCAAAGTATTAAATGTCAAATTCGTATTCCTGGCATCAAAATTAGTTAGTAAACTAATTCAATTTTTTTTTACAGTTTTACGACTTTTTACACTAAAAAATTAAAACTTAAAAACGGTTAGTAATAGAGACTATGTACAAACTTCATCATCTTCAGAAGCATGAAATCTATCAAATTAATCGGTTTAAATTTTTTTTTATTTCAGTTTTTTTTTTTTAGAAAAAAAACATAAAATTTACATTATTGGCTGTCATTTTAAAATGGTTCAAATTTTCAATTTTTATTTTTTTATTGGAAAGGGTTTATCAAACACTTTCTAATGATGTATAATAAAGCAGCATCATCTATGCAATCAGAGGTTGACATAACTTAAAATCAATTTTAACTCTTCTGGTTTACCCAAAACTGTAAATATATAAATGTAGATTTATTAATTGCTCATTAAATAAAAAAATATAATTTACTGCAATCTAAGGTTTAGATAACCTAAAATCAATTTCAACCCTTGTGGACCACCCAAAACCAAATGATACAATTTTTTTCGGGTTAGTATGTTCCGCAAAACTGCATTATTGTACATTGTTGGGAAGCTTTTAATAAACCCTATCCAATAAAAAAATAAAAATTGAAAAAGTTGAACAATTTAAAAATGACAGCCAATAATGTGAATTTCATGTTTTTTTCTAAAAAAAGAGCTAAAATTAAAAAAATAAATTAAACCGATTAATTTTGATAGAATTCATCCTTCTGAAAATGATGGAGTTTGTATAGTGTCTCTATTACTAACCGTTTTTAAGTTTTTATTTTTTAGTTCAAAAAGTCTTAAAATTGGGAAAAAAGCTTAACAGGGGTGGTTTTTTTGAGCTTTACCGATTTTGATGAAAATTAGTTTACTGACTAATTTTGATGCCAGAAATACAAATACGAATACGACAGATCTTTAAAAATTTGAAAAAAAAAATACTTCATTTGCTTTTGTCTCGTGAAAAATACGAAAAATAGTGTTTTGAGCAGTCAAATCATTGCAAATTGATTAAAATATTATACCCAGGATACCTACTCGATGTAAAATTTTCCGTAGAATCCGAATTTTATTATTTTGAAAGCTATAAATGCATTGTAGAGCTACAAAAGCAGAAAAAAACAGTATAAATGGCAAAGAAGTGAAAAAATTGATTTTATATAGTGGTGCACTCGCAAAATATCCAAAAAAATCATGGATGTAGATTTTTCAAGTAGTTATAAAGTTAAAAAATAAAATTCCATGCAATCAAAGGTTTAGATAAATAAAAATAAATTTCAACCCTTCTGGAATTTTTTTAAGGGTTGTATAGAAAACTTGAGGGTCTGAAAAAAATTGTGTTTGAAGACTACCTAAAACCCTACTTCCATGATTTTTTTTTAAATTTTTCATTCAATAGGTGCAGAGAAAAAAATAAAAACCAAAAAATAGCATTGTTAGCCCCTTATGGAAAAGAGGGAGGTATCAACATTTTAAAATCCTATGTTTGATAGGATGTTCTTTTGATGCTAGGAAAGTAATTTTTGTGTTAATTTAAATATTCGTGATGGGAGGCATTTCACCTATATTAACCGGTGGGACCCCTTGCAAAAAGTTTTTCAAAATTTCTGCGATATTTCCATTTAAGACCGTTCTAATAATTTTAGGTATTTTAACAAAAATGGAGACTTTGTCGTATACAGTACATTTAGAAAGAATATAACTATGATATCTCAAAGTGTTTTGGTCAAATAATACTTGAAAATCTCCAAATCAAATATAGAAATAAATAAAAAATAAAATACTTCAAATAAAAGTATTGTGTATTAATGTTATGGCAAAACCAAAGAATTTGTAATCGTTTACTGACGTTACTAGAATGGTAAATTAGGGTATGTAGAGTAGCGGGCTAATCATTGGCATGATAGGATTTTATAGTAGTAATCCCGAAATAGAATGTTCTATTATAACGTTTTTTTTTTTTAGTTTTGTTTATATGCGTTTGGCATTTCAAAAACAAATAATTTCAAAAACATTAATTATAATTAGTTTTGTTTATTTTACCACTTATACACGGCAGGATTTTTGGCTAACTAGAACTACGCTAAGTTAGGTATTACAATGCTGTTTTAACTTTAATATAACATTCTGTTCACAAATGCTGATTATATGACATATATAATAAGGTTATGCACATAGTTTAGTATAATTAGTTGTATAATTTCCAAAATACTATGAAAATCAAGTTTTTATATTATATACTGCAGTAATTATGTTATATATCTTATATTACGGTGTCATGCGTTAAAAATCCAACTTATATGTCTAGGGAACAAAAATCTCCATCATATACTCATACGATGCAGCCATATGTTACTTTATTCCGCTGAGACCAGTTCTGGATTTATGTTGACTATCTTGTATCACCAGGTTGCCTCACCAGACACTCGGGCTTTGCGCGAAATACATTTTATTCAGTTTGCAGCTTCAACAACAAAAGCTGTATCCGATATGCATATAACCTTAATATATGCAGCACTCAGCAAAACCTGAAATTATTATAAAAGTCGCTTTGTATTTCCTATCAATTTTCACTTAAAAAAAATGTGTTAATTAATTTACTGATAAAAAGGAAATTACTCGACTTTGGGGTCCTTTAATTAAAACTTTTGCTCGCAATCCGCTTATGGAAATCATTTATTACAAAGGCATCAATTTAATCAGTTCACGAATTAATCCCACGACCGCATATCGTGATAAATTTTACATTGATGCAAATGTCGCATAAAAGATTATTTGCAAAGTGCTACCGACATTATTAACAAAAAAAACAAGAGGATTGTCAGTTTCCTAAAAAATGAAACCAAGAAATAGACGTCTTAATTAAGTAGTGTGTTTTCAAGTGCCGATTTTATCACAAATGTAATCAATCTTGTGAATTATTTATTCCGAGCATTTGCATTACTCAGTGGATGAGTTTCATATTTCTTGTGAGACTATACCGTGCGAATAACATATTCCCTCCTTAATCCTCGGCGCTCTCGAGATGCGTTTAATCAGTGTGACTAAGTGGATTTCATATTCATATGCACTGGATTTGACATATAATCTCACTTCAAATATACAATTGCACTTGCAATATATCCCAAATATTTAATTAAATTTTCTGTTTGCTTATGACACAAATTCAACAAACAACCCTAAGCTAATTAAATTAGATATGCACAGAACATCCTAATTCTAATTTAGTTTTTATAATAAATATGGGTTATATGGGAATTATGCTGTGTACTTTTTTAAAATTTTCTTTATATTATTTTTTTAGTAGTATTAATTAAACTGTAAAATTCTTTTTTTCATTTTTTTTTTCAGTTGCAAGAGCTAATATTTTAGGACTTACGCTTAAGCTGCTTTTGAATATATACCTGAAAACACAAATAGAATACCAATATAGATACTGACAAAGCTTAATATCTGGTCCACCCACACTCTCATATTAAATGCAAATATTGTTAAATAAGCACTAATCATATATTAGACTAACGTCCTAAATTAACAAATGCCATACATGCGACAAATTATGCGCCGAGTTCGAGTTAGACGCTTCACCCAACTGAACCACTCGGATTGAATGATAAAGAAAATAAAATAAAAATTACAACTTAAGTCTTTTTTATAGATCTATTCAGTTTAGTAATCGATAGAGATGTTGACTGTAGCTGTGTTTTTTTATTGTTATCAATTTTTGTGTTTTTTATCTTGTCAAGACGCTAAAATAAAATATTGGTTCTGTTCTAGTTATTAAGTTGAGCGGGATGGATTAGTATTTGATTTGACTTTTCATAACAACTTGACCTTGGTATCCTTTGTTGTACGCTACTTAAGTATGATGATAGTAGTGTCTTGGTTTAATTTTAATTGTAAATTCCCCATTACAGTTCAATTTTAGTAATAAGGGTCACATATCTCGGTTTCACGCTAAGCAAAAATAAAGGTATTGAAAGTAAAATACATTGGAGTATTGCCTTTGCCTTTGATAAAAGTATGAAAAGATACCAACGTTACAATAAAACACCAAATTAAGACACTAGTTTTCTCTATTGCAACTTACACCTCTAAAACGTGTACCTTGAAAAAAAGCAAACAAATCAAAGCACAAAAGCTTAGAAACTATGTATTGAGCACCCTTAACAACTTAGCTGATTTGTATTAAACTATAAAAAAAAAGAAAGAAAAAAAAGTAAAAAATCTAAATCAAAAACTCCGTGTCGTGCAAGTAAAGGCTAAAAAGTAGCCAAAAAGAAGTATAAAAGGTTTCGTAGTCACACCAAAACTTAGAGATTTTTTTAACACCCTTCTCTCAAGTGTTGAAGTTTGGTGATGCGCAGTCAATAATAAAAGAAAAAAAAGAAATAAAATATAGCCCAAAGCACTACGCCAATCCTTATCACAATTGTCTCTTAATTCATAAAACGTTAGCCAAGTTTGTTATCAGAAACGTGCAAAGTATCTAGTCCAGTCAAATATGCTCAAATCTCATCTCTAAAAAATTCCAAAAATTTTAAAACTTTGTACACTGATTTATAGGTACCTAATAAATAATATACTAAAAGTCCTGACAAATATGACACAAGCTTTAGCGGTAATGACCGAAAACAGGGCACTTTTTTGTTTTTTTTGTTAATATCTCAAGAACTGTAGGTAGGAAGTAAAAGTTGACTATATACATAATGAAAGCTGATAAAATTTGCAATAAAAATGATCTTACACATTTTTTTGTATTTACAGCGGCCACTGAGTTATAAAACGCCAAATAATAGAAAAAAAAGTTTTTTGTATTGTTACGAACCAAGAAGCCGGTGTCTTTTGATTGGTCCTCTGTTCATTTTAACAATCCTGCCCCTCTCTCCCAACTACCTGCTCTTCCTTCCACAAAGCGTTTACAATACGCGTGGCATACGCGTCAAATTGTAGTGATAGTGCGGTCTTTGTTTTACCTTCTTTGTTCATGGAGAAAGGTGGTAATCAACTCTGTAACGATGTTTCTAAAACAAGCAGAGTAACAAGAACTTAAACAACTACTTATAACGTAAGCTTGCTCCTTACCCTTTATTTTTATTTGAAGAAACTGGAATGCTGAAAACATACAATCTTTACAATTTTAACATCGTTTAGGATAAAGGATTACTGTTACACAAGGTGGTGTGGCCCAAAAGTCTTCAATCTCAACAATTTGCCAATGTTATGTTGTCTATGTTCTCAAGCATTATGCCGGCAAGAACTATACCGTTGCGTTTGATAGCTATTCAGCGGCACCAACCAGTACGTAAACAGCTGAATAGAACCAAAGTATAAGCTAAAGAGGTCAGTTGACATAAACTTTGAACACAAAACACAAATCAAAGTCAAACAGGTTGTTTTTTTTTCTAATGAACACAATAAATCCAGACTTATTTTATTCCTCTTAACTGCTCTTCACGACCATAGAATTAAAAAAAAACAAAAATCTAGTAACGCTGGTAAATAAATCAGTAGCAATAGTTAGCAAAGATGTTGATCTTATTGTCCTCCACATGGCTTTAACCTTATCTGAAAGACAGATATAATTTGTTAAACCAAGCCACGGTAGAATAGAAAAGAAGGTATATTTGAGTCAGCAATTGCAAACTAAAGAAATAAAAAACTGCATACTTCTTGTGCATGCATTCAGCGGATGTGATGCAACTTCCGCTGCATATCAAAAATGAAAACTTGTCTGTTTTAATTTGTTCAAGAAGCGAGATACACTGCAATGTATTACTGATGTAATAAAGCTGAAGCTAAAAACAAAATATTCCTGGCATAGTACAATGCACCTCACAAGCAAACTTTTTTTAACATGCATTGTTACAAAGCTTTTACCCTAGTAACTACAGAAAAGCAGCAGAACCTGAGGCAGTCCTCAATTTTATTTCTCGCAAATGTATAACCCTCCTCCCACAATGATCCAACTAATCCAAAAAGTGTAGGCAAAACATTGTCAAATATTGATTTACAAGTATCTAACAAATGATGGTAAAAAGTACACTTATTTTTTTTTGCTTTGGCATCTTTAATAAATTACATATGTCATGTTATCATTTACCTTGGCTAGTCTACATTTTACATCTTTGTTCATCTTCTCATCTTTCTTTGTTTTAGATTTAAATCTGCTAACTCAAACCCGCACCACCAAACACTAATTCTTACATCCAAATACTACAAAATAACCTGATACATTGTGTTTCTAGGTTCTTATTGTACACGCACTATTTGCAAAAATGGTTTTTACTTACGATGGTCGTTTATTACATAAGTTGATAACATTGTTTTAACAACTCTATTAACCTTTTTGGTTAAATTAGTTTGTAGGTAATAGTAAGGTTTGTAGATTATCTTTACCAGATAATGTGCACAAATAACTTAAAAATCTTTTGTTCAAAATTGAAAGTATATGATAAACTGCAGGACTTGATACTCTAAAAAAATACTTTTGCATAATGGGTAAAGCTTTACGTACTTAATAAAATAATCAGTAATTACAAATTTTTAGCAGTGGTCCTATAAATCTAAAATGAGTAATGACACTATACTTTAAACCATTCCAAAATGCTAACCTTGCTATGTTTAAAAACAGTACCTTCTTCAATTTTAAATGCCGGGTCAAGTAAAAAACTATTTTTAATTTTAGATTTTAATTTTTAATCCAAAGATCTTTTTTTTTCAAAATCTGTTAAAAGGTGCAAAATTTTAATCTAAAAATTACAAAGTCTGACCATATAATATCAAAATATTGTCAAAAAGCATTAAAATCCGGCTCTAAACTGTAAAAATGTTCAAAAATTAAACTGTAACAAAAAAAATAATTTAAAGCTTAAAACCGACCAAGAAGTATTAACCATATTGTTCAAATCAAAATCCGTCATACAAAATTTTGTACATAAAACGTCAATAATGGAAAAATTTGCCATAAACTGATAAAAAGCAACTTTTTTTTATAAAATAACAAAAATATTAATGTTTTGTCATATTCTATTAAAAGGTGGAAAATTCTATCTATTAAATGTCAATAATAGCAAAATCCAGCCATAAATTGTCAACAAATGCTAAATTCTATTCACGAGATATTAATAATATCAAACCATAATGTATCAAAACATTTCAAAAAAGAATTTTGATCTGCTGAGAAGTACAAATTTCTATTCATGAAATGTCAAAACTACTAACATCCGGTCATAATCTGTTAAAATGTGCAAAAATCTATTCACCAAATGTTGAAATTTGACGATGAAGAAAGCACCAAAAGTACAATTCTTGTTTTATGAATTATTAAAGATAGCAAATTAACAATCAACAGGCACTAAATTCTATTCAAAAAATTAAAAAAATAGCAAAATCCGGCCAAATGCTGTTGAAAAGTGCAAAATAAAAGGTAAAAAAGTGTAAATTTCTATTTATAAAGTGTTAAAAATTAGAAATATTACACATTTAAGGGTTGTACCATTAGAGTGTGTGTGTAAAAAAAAATTAAAAAATTGTAAAAAGTGGGTTTGAGTGCATATCAGCGTAACTTTAAAGTTTTTTCCAGCTGCAGTTTTTAGTTTGTTTTTAAATATAAAATACATAATCCGACTTAAAACAATTGAAATCCGCTTATAAAACACAAAACTTTAAAAATCTGGCTAAAAATACAAAATTTGACTAAAAAGAATTAAAAGCAAGTACTTTATTGGTTAAATTTTAATATAATCTCAAAAATCCGACCGTTAAAGAATAAATCCGGCTTAACAAAAACACATTTTAGACATTAAGTAATTGATTCCGGCCAAAATCTAAAATAATCTGCTTTATATTGGCAAAATATAGACTAAATTTTAAAAGTCTAGCCATAAAATGCAATTTTTTGCCTAACAAAATTAAAATCCTGTTATAAAGTAAATCTGTCCATAAAATAAATAAGTCCGGCCAAAACAATAGTAATCAATTTAAAACTGTAAAAATACAAACATAAATTTGAAAATTTTGCTATAAAATATCAAAATATTGTCAGAAAAAACTAAAATACTTCAAAGATTGAAAAGTACAAAATGCTACTCATGAAATATCAAAACTAAGAAATTCTTGAAATGCTAAAAAAGCAAAATCCGGCTAGAAATTTTTAAAAAGTAAAATGTTCTTTTCATACAATGTGAAAACTATTAATCTGATCAAAATAATGTCAAAAAACTTTAAAATTTGACCATCAAGGGTTGAAAAGTGCAAAATTTTACTCATAAAATATCAAAAAACAGCAAAATTTTGCTATAAATTATCAAAGTAATGTTGAAAAGCACTAAAATCCGGTTATAAACTAATAAAAAAAGTGCAAAATTCTATATGTGCAATTCCATTTCAAACGGACCAGAGCTAGGGGTGGGTGCGTTGAGAAACTTGCTTATGTATTTTTTTTTTAGTTTCTATAACTTATTAGTTGTCCTTTGATCAACATATAAGAGTATGAAAGCCATAAAAAAAATTCTACGATTTTTTGAGGTTTTTGTCGTTTTTTAACTTAATCGCATTTTTTGTTTAAAAACCGCAATTTTAACACAAAATAAATAAATTTACTAATGAAATCAACCAAAAATTTTTCGTAGAATCCAAATCTGGCCATTTCAAGTCTATACCTTGTCTATAAGCCGCAAAAGCCATAAAACCATGTATTTGTTCTTAGTGGGCTGGGCTAAAAGGAGCATTTTTTAAATTTTTTTTAACCGCCAAAGTTGACGTATTTTGATGTAATTTAATTGGAAAATATAAATTTGTTCTGTGTATTTGGGTTTTAAGCGTCTAAAACTCAAAAAATCTGCAAAGTAGTCCTATTCAACATAAACTCTTACAAATGCACGTTTAGCCGCGTTCAGAGAAACAATACACCAAATATTATTAAAAATTTGAATTCTGGAGACAATTTTACATAAAAAATTGTCAAAGTTGTACTCATCGTCTATAGAAAAGTCCATCTAGAAAAAAAAATTTACAAAATTTTTAAGCAAAAAATGCATTAAAAATTAATAATTTTTTTATATTTACAAAAAATATTATAAACACACTAGGGTGTGGTTTTAAACTTTGTTTTAACAAATTTTTACTAGCGACAGGCAGATTTATGTTTGAATGCCAAAAATAATAATATTTTTAAATTTTGGCGCCAATAGATCGAGTCTAAATTTGTGCCGCAGGCGCAAAAACTATCAAACAAAGTCAAAGTCTTTGTTAAACTTCTAAAATAAACTTAAAAAAATATAATCCAAATAATCTTAAAAGTAAAAAAAAGTAAATTTTAAACAATTTTTTTTTTCTAGATGGGATTTTCTTTGACAGATAAGCACGACACTGACTATTTTTTATGTAGAATTGTTTGCAAAACTAAATTTTTAATATGATTTGGTGTATAGTTTCTCTGAAAACTGTTAAATGTGCATTTGTAAAAGTTTATTTTCAACATAAACTTTTACAAATGCACATTTAATGAAAACAATAAGCTTATTTTTGCAGATTTTTCGAGTTGTAGACCTTTTAAACCCAAATACACAAAACAAATTTATATTTTCTAATTAATTTACATCAAAACACGTCAACTTTAGCGGTTAATTTTTTTTTTTAAAATGCTTCTTTTTCACAGCCCACTAAGAACAAAAACATGGTTTTATAGCTTTTGCGGCTTATAGACAGGGCATAGACTTGAAAAAATTTATTTTTTTGAGTTAAAAAAACTTAAAAGAATCGTAGAATTTTTTTTATGGGTTTTATACCCTCATATACCGATCAAATGACTACTAATAAGTTATAGAAACTAAAAAAAAAATACATAAGTAAGTATCTCAATGCACCCCCCCCCCCCGCTCTGGTCCGTTTGAAATGGAATTGCCCATATATATGTATATAAAATAACAAAATAGCAAATTTCGGCCATAAACTGTTAAAACGTGCAAAATTCTATTTATTAAAACTGAAAAATTGCAAAATCCGGCCTGAAAGTATAAAAGTATTGTCAGAAAGCACCAAAATCCGTTCATAAACGATTAGAAAGTGCAAAAATTCTAAACTGTTAAAAGTGCAAAATTCATTAAAAACAGAAAAGTAGTAAAACCCAGGTACGAAATATCAAAATATTGTTAGAAAAAAGTATAAAAATAATTTCAAAAAGTAATAAATATAAATAAACTAAATGTAATTGGTTAAACGTCCTTTCTGAGGTTAGGTATACAGATGATTAATTTTGTGTAAAACAAAATACGCCAATAGGACTCAATATAATTTTATTATTAAAACATTCTAAAGATACGTGAACGTTTCAACAACTTCTGTTGTCTTCTTCAGCACTACAATACAACATAATTTATTTTTTAATTACACAATGAAATGGACAAAATATAAAATAGTCAAAAAATATTAACATTAAGCTAGTCGAATAAAAAAAAAAACATAAATAGTATTAAAATAATAAAAATACATGAGGAATTTGACACATTTAAAGCAATTTAATCTAAATAGCAAAAATAGCATACAAATACAACATATTAAAAATAACATATAACTTATGTAAATTATCTATTATTTACTCACCATATTTCTTTTAGTGTTTAATTTAAATTTGATTATTAAATTTTCCAAAAAAAGTGCCATAATTCTTAAAAACTATGTTACACCTATATAGATGGTATCTGCACTTGAATGAATATAATTCATTTCTTCCTTCTAATTATGAAACAAATGGAGGACCACAATAGAACAATATAAAATGAATTTAAATTTTTACATCGTATTACTCTTGAAGGACATAATAATTTTATTTATTTGAAACAATTTTTTCAATTTTTAATGTATATGAGGGTATTTTCACAAGTTATATGTTTAATATTATTATTAAAAGAAATTATCCATGCGATTTTAAGTTTATATTATTATGATAGATCACACTTAAGTTCTCACTGTCTGTTTGGAAGTTACAAGTTGAGTTTTTTCGAATATGTAACATTTCACTGCACAATCTTTTTTTGTATAATGGTTCCACATCTAATATCATTGTTTTGTTGAAATCAAAGTGGTGACCCTCTTTTATGTTGTGACTATAGAGGCCTGTTTTTTCTAAATTATTTCTGCAGTCACGTTTATGTTGGTTAATGCGATCTACTAGTTTTTGTTTTGATTGACCAATCAATCAATAGATCGTGTATTTTTTGAGAGCTGCTTTTTAAAATTTGGCAATTTTTAACATGTTAGATTAAAAAAAATATTTTTAACAAATGATATGTTGTTAAAGTACTTCTGTATCTGTTGCAAATAGTAAAAAAATTACGTTTTTTAAAAAATCGCAAAAAAATTACTTGGAAAAGAAAAAATTGACAACCTTAAATTTTCAAATGCTATAAATTTTAAAATTAATTTTTCTACCTCCTGCTAAAAATTTTACAAATATCTATAGTGTTGGGTAGATCTGGCGTTTTTTTAGTTAAATTTTAATAATTTTTTAAATAATGCATAAAAGATGCTGATTGGAGACCAAAAAGTACAACTTTTTGAACCATAACCGCCAATATAGTTAGCCAGTTGGTAAAGTGCAGGTTTTTCTAGTTAAAAACATCTTATACTATTTTTTACTTGTAAAAACCTAGTCACCCTGGGTAACTGTAAGAAAGAAATTATTAAAATTTTATTGTAGGTAATCATAACTTTAGTTTGATTGTAGTAATCATTGTATTTTAGATAATATTTCAACAAAACCTTTGGTAAAATATGAGTATCTCTGTCAAGTTTCCAAACATTGCATTTATTGTGTACTATATCAAAATCCATATCAAATGCAAGACTTGTCGTTCTTTTTGGAGCATAGAGCACCTTTCGGTGTTTCTTGGCTTTTTTTAATAAAGATGCCAGCTTTATGTGTTTTTTTGTTTGCTAATTTTTTCTACTGTTTCCTTTCAGTTTGTTTTGTTCTCTGCTTTCCTATTTAGGTCGTTCCATGATATGTTTATTTTTCCATGTTCTTTGTGCATATGTTTTTGCCAGGTGTTTATTGACCTTCCTCTTTTCCTCCTTCCTTTTATGTTGTACTCTAGTGCTGCTCTGGTTATATTCGTATTTCTTTTTCTTGGAATGTGTCATTTCCATTTTCTCCTTTTGATTGTGACTTGTACTGGCTCTGTTTTACATTTTTCCCACAATTCTTCATTTAAGATTATTTCAGGATAGTAGATTTTTTGTATTCTGCAAAGGCATTTATTTGCAAATGTCTGTACCATATTCATCGTTTTTTGGTTGGTAGTCCAAGATTCCAATGCATATAGTAATATACTCTTTACGTTGCTATTAAAAATTCTGATTTTGTTATTTGTAGATATCTCATTTGATCTCCAAATCTTCCATAACATGTTGAAAGTTGTGCTTTTTTATTTGTGTGTTTATATCTTCTTCGCTTTCCTCTGTTTCGCTTATATCGCTGCTTAAGTAACAGAATTTGCCTACTTTTTCTATCTCTCTTGCAGTTGTTTTAATCTTGGGTTTCATTTATTGATAAAATTTTGCATTTGTTCACATTTATTTTAAGTTCCACTTTTTCTGCTATTTCTTTTAGTTTCGTTGTTTTTTTTTTGTAAGTTTATGTTTTCTTCAATTAGGTAGACGTCATCGGCAAATTCAAGGTTTTCTAGTCTTTCCCATAATTTCCAATTTATCCCGGTTTTATTTTCAGCAACTTTTCTCATTATGTAATCAATCATGGCAAAAAAAGCGGTCGATAGAATGCATCCATGTTTTAGCCCTGTTTCTATGTATCTCTGGAGAGATATAGACATAGAAACATATAGTTTTTGTATAATATTTTTACCATTTGGATGATTTTTGTAGGTATACCATAGTTCTCTAATATTTTTCACATCCTCACTCTGTTTATCGTGTCAAAGCTTTTACAAAGTCAATAAAATTTATAGTTTTTGGCCATTTTATGGTATTTTTGAGGATTATACGTAAAATGCATAATATTGTCCGTGCAAGAATTTTTGGGCCTGAAACCTGCTTGATTGTTTCTTAGAGTTCCGAGCACGCCATTTCCCGTTCTCTCTAACAGAATTCTTGTAAGCTGTTTGCTCGCTGTACAAAGCAATGATATTCCTTTCCAGTTTTTGTATAAAGATTTGTCTCCTTTTTTTGGTACCATAATGACAATTCTCTTGTTTCACACTTTTGGGAGTTTTTCTTCCTTCCATATTTTATTTAACAACTTATGCATCATTGTGATTACTGAGTGTCTCCTCCCGCTTTCAATGTTGTGCTAGAACTATAATTATACCTGCTTTTTTCCTGTTTTTTAGTGATTTTATGGCTTCTGTGATTTCTTTCCTGTTTATTTTGGCTTCATTCATATTCAGTTTTTTGTTTGCTGTCTTCTTTTATATTTTGCGTATTTTTGTTTTTATATATATCCTCAAAAAATTCTATCCTATTCTACCTAATTCCTCTTCTTTTGTTAAATTTTTTTTCCATGTTTGTCTCTAATATGCTTCATAGTGTTTTTCTTTTTCTTTTCAGAAAAGGCTTTGGTTACTTTATATAGAGTTTTGATGTCATTTTGGTTTGCTGTTTTTTCTGCTTGAGTTAGGAATTGTTCTATCTGTGTACTTCTGTCATATCTTGCGCTTCTTTTTACTTATTTATCCTTTTCTTTGTATACTCTTTCCAATTTATCTACTTCTTTCGCACTGTTGCAGCCTAATATTTTTTGTTTAATTTTCTTCATCTGTTCAATTTTTTTCCATGTAACTTTCCCATAATTGGTTTATATTTTCATTTTCGGAGTGCCTGTTTTCTAATTTATTTTCAAGAAAATTTTCTCAAATTATATCTTACTTTGTCCTGTTTGCTTTTTCCATGTGTTGACAGCATAATTCAACAATATTATTTATGCTACAAATTTACTGGAAACAGAAATGCGCCTTTCATTAACTCTAAATGCTAAATAATATATTATTCAACAACAAACACATTAAATAACTAATCACTGCGCTGCTTTAATTGCCAACTTAAAATATAAATAATAAAATACATTATTAAAAATTATTCATTAATGTTAAAAAAGGGTAGCGTATAAATTATATAAAAAGCAGAATTAATTTTCAATAACAATAAAAATATAATGTATATTACGATAAAATGGAAATATTAAAACTCAATTGCTGTATTGCGTTAATATTTTATAATTCTCATTTGAAAGGAAATTAATAGGGTGCGTGTGTATAGTAACGGAAAAGCACTTATCATGTTCACGAACGTGTCAAAATTATAACTAATTAGAGATTTATACTTTTTGGAAAGTAATTTTACTCTCGCAATAAAGCACAAACAACAATAATAAGAAAATCTAAATATTTCCCTGTATACGACAGTTTAAATACGATTTAGTTGCGCGTGCTACATTTTAATGCAACATCAAACTTTGAGGAAGATTAAATTATTTAAACTTCATATAAATTAAATTAAAAATAAAGAAGACGTTTTGTAAATGTATAATATTAAATTCTTCTATACGATATGGCAATTTGTGAACAAAAACTAGCTTTTTTGTGTTGTTCGTTTGGTCACTTCCGTTTGTAATATATGAGATAAAGTAAGGCCACAAATTTTAATCCCTTTATTAAGCGGGAGCTCTATAAATGTGGCGGTAGCTTATAATTATGTAAATTTCCTATGTGTTAATGTTTTTTCTTTCCCATCTCGCGACTTACTATTATTTTCTCCTGAATTAAATTATGCTTTCAGTGTTGAGTTTTTTGTAGCTTGTGGGGTTTCTTTAGGACTGAAACAAAAGGTAGAAGCAAAAAATTTAACAATACAAGTAAAAAGTTAAGGTGGGTTCAGTGAACATAATCAATTATAATATTTGTTTATTGTTTAGAAATTGTTATTAGTGCATAATAAAATAGATTGTTTGAAAATTATAACGAACTATTTTATGTATATAAATAAATAATAATCTTTTAAAAATATGAGTAGTATTACAAATTTGAGTTTTGTATTTTCCTACGATTGGGTACGATATTTTACATGTTTTCTGTTACAAAATAAAATGAAATATGAGTTTAACAATTAAATAGTAGTTTTAAGTACAATTTTGTAGATAAGCAAAAGCATATCACTATCTAAAACCAATAACAACGCAAAAATTTCAAATTTTATTTTCAATAATATAAAATAAAAAAAACAATAAATAAGTTTTTATCGCCTGTAATTTATTGTTATAAATATATATTAATTAAGAATATATATAAATGACTATGTATGAGTCAAGTGTACAAAATAAACATTTTTTTTTGCTTAAATCATTGAAAATGCTTTTCTCTACATTAATGTTGGTCATGAAATTTTTTTCAGATTTTTTCAGTGAGCCATTTCCGAGTTATAAGCATTCAAAATTTAAAAAAATCAAGTTTTTTGCGTTTTTTACATTTTTTGTTAATTTCTCAGGATTGCATTTAAAAAAAAAATATGAAAAACTTTTTTCTTTAAAATTGTCAAAAAAATAAGTATTCACAAACATAATTTTAATTCCTTAAATTTTGAAAATTTTGCA
The DNA here is from genome assembly GCA_963932245.1 of Tachinus rufipes. Taxonomy (NCBI): domain Eukaryota; kingdom Metazoa; phylum Arthropoda; class Insecta; order Coleoptera; family Staphylinidae; genus Tachinus; species Tachinus rufipes. Next base: position 64,113,409 of record OZ010749.1, read on the forward strand.
GGACTTTAAAAGACAGTTTTTTTTTAAGATAATTGATATTTTCTTTTTTTTTTTCAAATATAGATAAAAAAACGTGTTTTTATATGTGCAAAAGATCTTGAAAATTTCAGAAAATGCCGTGCGCTACGCTCCAAAATATCTTACAATGTATACAGAAATACTTAAAAATAGCAAAAAAAACTTAAATTTTAAATTTTCTGTGAATACATTCTAAAATACCGTAGTGCACGAAACTTCCTGAAATTTTTAAGGTATCTTTGTATATTTAAAAAAAAAAATACTCATAATTTTTTTTTCAGAATTTTTTTTTATTTTATACAAAATTTTCAAAAGTAAAAGAAAAAATTGTTGCCTAAGAAAACTTATTCTTTGATTAATTTTAAAGAAAAAAGTACCTAATAATTTTTTTCTAAAGATGCAGTCCTTAGAAATTACAAACAATCAAAAAATAAAAAAAGCTTAAATTTCAAATTTTTAATTATTTCTGTGGATACCTTCTAAGATATCTCAGAGCGTAGTGCACGGCACTTCCTGAAATTTTCAGATTATCTTTGGCACATATAAAAGCATGTTTTAATCTGTTATTGAAAAAAAAATACCCTTTGTCTTGTTCAGCAAAATTTTCAAAATTTAAGAAAAAAAAATGTGCATGCGAAAACTTATTTTTGAACAATTAAAAAAAAAAGTTTTTTATAAGTTTTTCCTAAAAATGCAATCCTGAGAAGTTACAAACAATCAAAAAAATAAAACAATTTTTTTCAAACTTTGATTGCGTATTTCTCGAAAATGCTTCACTGAAAAAATCTGAAAATCATTACGTAATCAGCATTTACATGGCCAAATACAAATAAAAAATAACAGCTTAAGTTTTACCTTTTAAGATATTGATGATCAATAGACTCATATGTTTTGACTAAATTTTTTTAAATAATTGGTAAACATCAAAACATTTGGTATATATACTCGCAATGGACTTGCTTCCTTCGTTTTATGTAACTAGCAATACTTTCTGTATTATCAAAGCCAGTAAATTAACCTGATGATATTACTACATTTTAATCGCAGCATCAATAAAGGTACTAAGGACTATAATAAAATTTAGAGCTTCCAAAAATAACTAAATAAAATGTTGAGAGAAAAAAAAAGTTGTAATCTAGGCATTCCACTGGTGACCAAAGATCGTGAGTTCAAATCTCACAAACCATAAACCTTTTCAAACGTACCACGTTCCCTAACCCTTGTTGTTACTGTAGGGTTTTAAGACAAAAAAGGGTTTTAAGACAACTTTCGCTAAAACTTTGGTGTACTCATCACTAAGGTGCATCTTTCTTCAGCCCGTATTTGTCCACTGCTGGACGTAGACTTCCTTCAAGTCGTTTCATGCGTTTCTTCTTTTTGCAATTTAATGTCATTCTTTTCCCGTCGTTTTCTTGATGTTGTCAAGTCATCTTCTTTGCGGTTTTCCAGTGTTATGTTATGTGGCTTTTGGTTTGCAGTGAGTAATCTTTTGGGTCCATTTGTCGGTGTTTTTTTTTTACTACGTGTCCTACCTAGCTCCACTTAAGTTTAGCGCTTTGTTCAATCACATTTTTGACTTTAGTTTGATCTGATCTCTTGGTTTGTTATTCTGTCTCTTAAGCTTATGCCAAGTAGAGGTCGTTCCATTGCTCGTTGGCAAATTTTTAATCTGTTTGCCTTCTTTGCAGTCCATGCCATCGTTTCCAGGCCATACGTAACCCGTTATATGTGTCTGAGTTTTCGAAAAGCAGCCCAGTTCTGTCTTATTCTTCTGGTTATTTCTGCCGCTTGATTTTTCATCCCCAGTTTTATTTGGTGTCTTAGGTATATATACTCGGTCACTCGTTTGATTACGTGTCCGTCCATTTAATATGGCTGAGCTCCAACTTCTGGGGTCATGATCTTGGTTTTTCCCAAGTTCATTTTCAGGCCAACTGATAGTGATGCTGTATTTATCACTATCAGTTGGCCTAAAAATAAACTTGGAAAAAACCAAGATTATGACCTCAAAAGTTAAAGCCCAGACATATAAGGTGCATCTACCGGCCGCAATAAGCCGTAACTACTCATTTCCGGAAACATAACATAAAAACACATCCAATGGCCTCTGGTACTTTAAAGAGTAACAACTTTTCGCATATCTAGTACGCAATCTTGTTGAAGAAGAGTTAACCCATAACTGTTACTACTCTCTGCAGTAATTTCCAGAAAAAAATAAGGCCAAAGTTATGCACAAACCCCTTCAGAAACAAAAACTAAGACCGTAACAATTGGCGCCCAATATAAGGTATAAGTTCCCAAACCCACCACAAAGAACTTTACAGTCTTAACACAAAATTCAACATTATAGTTATACATTATTAAAACAACTTTCAAACCACACTTAAACAACGTCTTCAAAAGTCAATAATTTAATTTGTATATCTTTATTCAAACTTTTCTACTACTGCCAATTAAAATAGAACAAATATGAATCTTAAGCAATAGCGTACTTAACATCACATATCACAAAACAAAACTTGCTGGATGTTACCGTTCAAGCCTTTGACTTAAACAAAAAACCTAAAAATAAAACCTTTTAAAACAATAAAACCCAAGCAAGACCTGGAAGAAACCTCTGAACTAAAACTAAAAAGCTTGAAATCCTATCTCTGAATATTTGTAGAGATTGACTGGCAATTCGCACTGATCCCGACACAAACTCAAACGTAAATACTTCAGCAAAGAAAATCAAGTAGTAACTGCAACGACCTCGCTCCGACACTAAATCTGCAAGTGATCAATTTTATTACGTTTAATCTAATCGACTTAAGGCTGGTCTTTCAGTTTTTGCTTAAACTCGGTTCATATCAATTTTTTTTTTATTTCAATTAAAAAACTGACTGACTTTGTCAATGTAATCTGTCATACTGCATTATTTTTAAATAGGTTATGTATCATTCTCTTAACGCTAGAGAATTGCCAAGTTTAGTCGCTCCGTCCTATATGGAAAAATATTAAATCCTATCACATCTACGAGAATATTGGTGAACCTTTCTCTCTGAAAAAATATTGACACGTACAGCGCCGATTTTAAATTAAAATTGGTTTTTATGGGACAAAATGCCAACCAACTCAATATCCAAACAATAAGATTTTAGTAATCACTTTTTTTTATATGTTGAACTACACACAATACTCTATGTCTTCATGTTTTTGGATAAAGATTTGAAATCATATTTAACAAATAAAAAATTAACAAAAAACTAATTAAAAACGTCCTTTTCTTTAATTAATTGTGGAGAAACAAATTATCGCATCAAATTTCTACAAATTTGAGGACACAGATAGGACTTTCTTCTACAATATGTGAAGATTTTATTTAATTATATTCAGGCGTTTTCTTGCTGAGTTTGATGCCTTATAATAGCGCAACTATTCTCTCCCCTTAAGAAAAAAAAAGTTTAATTTAAAATAAATTTTGGTAAAACTGTGATAATTGGATTTGTTACTTAAACGTTTTTAATTAACAATATTCTCAAAATTATTACGTTTATATAGTAATGCAGTTTTTATTTTGTTATTTTGTGAGTCGGGAGAAACTGACCAAACTTCAAGAGTGTATTGTACACTTAAAAATAATGTAAAAAAATTAAATAACAAATTAATATAAAGTCTACATTAATGTTTTGGTAATCATAGCTAATTATAAATGTTCCTGATGTGCCTGATGCTCTCCGGATTGAGTCTTTGTTTAAAATTGGCTGCAAAATTTCTAATGCGTTGAATTAGTGCATTCCAAGTGTTCACTTTTACTTTGTGCTCTTTAAATTAGCCCTATAAACAATAATTTAGTACTGAGGTCTGAAAATATTAGAAACTAACTAATAGGACTACCGCAACCAATCCAACGCCCTAGAAACCTTTCGTGGCACAATAGATAAACATTTTTTATTACGCTATAACTTAAAAACAAATGAAAATCGGGTAACAACATTTAAATTTTTACACTATTTTCACGTATATAATACACTCTTAAAATTTGGTCCATTCCTCCCGACTCACCCTATATAAATAAAGTTAGATATTAAAAAATTAAAGATTTTTACTACCACCCTAAAATACATGTATTATTTTAATCTAAAATTACAATGAAAAATAAACTTAATTAAACATAAAACTAAGCTTTGATTGAAATACCAGCCCTTAGACGTTCCAGTACATCACTCAAAAACTGAACCCAAACGTAGTATGAACGCAAACTTAAAAGCCTATAAAACAAACCCCAAGAGGCAGCCCCAGATCTTAGCCTACCCAAGACCTAATTCCAGAAACTGCCCTCAGAGAAAAAAAAACAGACAACAATTTAACAACAACAGAAAACCCAAAACCTGGACCTGACATGACATTATTGGGTTTTAAAAGAATTGACTAATTGTATTACTTTTTACCCCAAAAATTGCAAGACATTAATAAGCAAATCTTTTTGCCAACTCCAATGTCACAACATCTTTCCTGTTTCTATCAGTACCAAACTGCAAAAAAATATCTACTATCTAGATTACCTGTTCCAGGACAACCAGTCTATAGAAGGTATTTCCTACAATCTCTGCCATGACTTTGCAGTACCCACTATTAAGATGCATGTACCGGCCGCAATGGACCAAGAAAAAACAAGCTTAAAGTCACCCAAAAACCCCTCAGGCTAGAACCACCGCGTCCAACAAGCAAGAACGGTAACAATTGGCGCCCAACGTGAAAAGATTTAGAATAAAAACTTTTTAATTCCACAAACCTGTAACCACAAGGAATTTTAAATTTTTACCACAAAATTAAAATTTCTAGTTCCACACTACCGGAACAGCATTTAGACTCTCCTATTACCTAAAAACCATATTACTTGTACATCTTGGTTCAAACTCTTGCCCTGGTTGGCAAGAAAAAAAAAATATTTTTTTGCTGACGTAAACGCAAACTCTAGCAGCAAAAAAACTAAATACCTATGCACTGTGCTGCCACTCAAAATAAAGAAATAATTAATCTTTAGCAATAGTCTATTCAACATTACGGATCTCCAAACAAGATTTGCTAAATAATATCGTTCAAGACTTTAACCTAAAGAAAATACGCTAAAATAATACCTCACTCAGACTCAGACTCAAACGTAAAAATTTTCGCAAAAAAATCAAGTTAAAATCTGTCAGCTCAAACAAACAAACACTAACAATAATTTCTTGGACATAACTTGCAACGACTCCGCTTCAACACTGGATTTGTAAGTGTTCAACTTAATCGACTTAGTAGAGCACCTAAAAACTAAACCTAAACGTAGTAGAAGTCAATTACCATCGTTGGTTTACTTGGTTTTATCACTAATAGACGCTGACTTGAAACCTTATAAGGCAACACTAAGGTGACCATATCCGGTTTAAGGCTCAGGTCGCCAGCAAAAACCCACGCAAAACAAAAAAGTCGTCAACACCAATTCGTCAACAACACAGAACCCAAAATTTAGACCCAAGCGCGCTACGCAAATCAAGCATTCCAAAACCCAGTGATATGTATACCGCGTGCAAATTAAAGCGTATCAAACCACAACCAAATTCGATGGTGACTACACTAACAGTGATTCACAAACATGACATTAATATGAACCGAAACTGAGTTTACCAAGTCATCCAATACTAAACGTGATTCCCAAAAATATTGACTATTTCTATTACTTTTTATCACAGGAAAGTACAAAACATTAGTACATATCATAAGAGCGCACTAATGACTTTTTTGTAATACCTTCAATGATGGAAGCAGAATTGCAAACAAATATATTTTTAAACTTGATATTTATGCATAGTGCAATTGATATTGAATTAAAATAATTCCAAACTTGATGAATAATTTCCATAAAGCTTATAGATAAAAAATAAATTAATCAATTCTCTTATAAAACTGTCAAAAACAAATTAATTTTTAATTATTTGCAACTGTTTTACCAATACAAATACGGCTAGAAGCCACAAAATTTTTGCAATAAAATATCAGTATAACCTTAAAACTGAAGTAGAAATTATACGTAAATTGGGCATTATCAACCAATGCCATAAATAATATAATTTTAAAATTTGGCAAATCAGATCAACGCTCCTTACGTTTGCATAAAAGCGCACAGTCTCAGACAAGTGTTCCAAGAAGAGAGTAAAGTAAACTTCTCTTAAGTTTACTCTATGTTAGAAAACTCACACTGCCAGCTATAGAAGGTTGTCCAGTGCACTAACAAACATTGGCTGTTAGCAGCAGCAGAAACAAAAAGACAAGTTCAGTCACCAAACCGCCATCTTTAAATAAAAAGGTAGGAAATTATCAGCAAGCGCCCGAAATCTCCGCAAGATTGATGATGCAAATCAGTAGTTTCATAATGGTTGACACGCCTAATAAAACATTTTGTTTTGTATCTGCTTTGAAACGGCTACCGTATAAATAACTAACTGGAACGTTCTTCTTTAAAAATAACATTGATGTGATAATATTATCTAAAATTTGCTTAGCTTCTGGAATAGTTCACAAACGCTTTTCGTATTTAAATAATACGTTTAAAGCACAAAAACGTCTCCAATTGTTGAATTAAAAACAAACTTGATTGCAGTTAATGAATCTGGCCTGGGACTTAAAAAAATTATTTCAGCCGCCAGCTGAGTACACGGTTAGCTTTTAACAATTGTTGCAAGAAATTTCAACTTAAAGCATTTAACTTGGCAAGTAGACTAACTAAAGGCATAATACTGTTAAAGTATGCCCAGGGTGAGGGCTATATTGTTCTAGACAAGACATACCAATTTAGCACAGTTACCAGGGGTACACTGTAGATGTTCTTAACATTGCTTTACTTAATAACATTACTGGTCAAACTAATATTTCAGTTATTAACTACTTCAGCTCAGACCTTGGCCTAGTATTTTTAGATTTCTATATAAAGTGTGAGAAGAGTGTCAAATCAATCTGCAAAACTAACTAGTCCCTGTTTTCTCACATTCTAAAAAAAAACATTAAATAACTATTTGACATTTTAACGACTAAAGACGTTGACAAAAAAAGTCTACCAAAGCTTAGCCAAAAATTAAATCAAATCGATGACAGAAAAACCAGAAAGAATTCATCCGTTCTCAAAACTGTGCCAAAAATAAATGGCAAAGGTCTCACAACCCAACTGACCAAATCAAGCTGAACCGGTTTAACGGTGAGTTAAAAACAGGCAATTACAAATATCAGTGGTGGACATCCTTTCACAAAGACGACAATCTAATGTAGAAAATTAAAAGCCTTCAAAATAAACGTACACCGCTTCTTTTTATTTGTGGTAAAAAAGCATTAAATATACTTTAAAAAGCAAAAACAAAGCATTTGCTGATAGCCTTAAACTACAATGCACGCCAATCTACAATGAAAGCATAGAATTGAACTACGTAAAAGTTTGTTTGGCCGTTTAGTGTTAAGGTAAAAGATATCATAGTTTATCTTAAACTTAAATCAACAACTGTCCAGTTGCATTCCAAACAAAGCTTTAAAAGCATTTTTTCACAAAACTGTAATATTCCGCACAAACATTCCGCTCAAAAAGGTAGAAATGGATAGATATTTTTCACAAAATTAACGCCCAATTAGTCTGCTGTCAACCCTAAGCAAAATAGCAAAAACTATTATTTTTGATAGATTCCAATATGATCATAAAGCGGCTAAAAAACTTCTGATAAGTCTAAAAACAAGGTCTACTCTTACAAAGTCGGCGTTTCAAGTTTAATCCAACATTGATAAATTTGATTGTTTTCTATCTAAAAAAACTGGCCATAAAACTGTATGAGTACGTTTCTTCCCTTTGCTTAATTGAGTCAGAGATTCTACTTGTATTATTTCCAATGCTATTCAATTAACACGTATCAGACATACCATGCATCATGCGTGGTGTCAAAATCTGTTAGTAAGTTGACGATGCAAAACTTTTGTTATTTTCAAGGCATCTGAAAGTTATTAAGCTAAGTATTCAAGTTCCGTATAAGACACTAAAAAGTAAAAATCAACTCTGAAAAAAGTAAGGCTCTACTTTTCTCCAAGAATTATTTGCTAATTACCTAGCAAAGTACCTACAAATAGAATTAGACAAATGTTTATCTATTAAAATGTACATAACAACTATACTGAGTATGTTCTGAGTTATCTTGTTTTGTGCAAGACAAGCAGTTTTTAAAATACAAAGGACCAATCAATTTGATTGTAAAGTATGATTTAGTTTTGTTGGTAGGTCCATACTATTGAAAAGTAAATCCGACAAAATAAATCTTTAAAACCACCTGTTCTAATACAAGTATTCTCTTGAGCGTACAACCTTTGCCAAGATCTTTTAGACCCGGTTGCACTAACGCAACTTAAGCTGTAGCTAATGCTTAAAGCTTGCTTACATCTTAAAGTCTCTTTAAAACATTGCAGGAACACAAAATTATACTCACATTAACACATGTCGGCTTTACATCTCAAGTAGTTGATTTCTATGACTTAAGTTCTATTTTATTAATTATGGTTATTAAAAGTATAAGCATTGATGACATATGAATAATAATGTATATAAAAATAAATTAATTTAAAATAATAATATAATTGAAATCAACTTTGATAGTTAGAACTATATTGGAGTAAATAATTAAATAATTATAAAATAATATTATTACAAATTATTTTCATTGCGTTTTACTACTTTTAAGATACAACTGTCTGTGTCTACATCTATTGATAGTTTGTTGAATTGCATTTTGCGCAGTTGCCAAACGTATTTTAATGCTATGGTGAATTGCTGTCACATTTAATTAGTACAACAAAATGTAAAACTTAAGGCGCCCTTATTGCAAAACCGCCTTAGCTGAGCTGCACCTTAAGTTGCGTTGGTGCAACCGGGAATTAGTATCTACTACTAATATATATCTACCGACCGCAATAAGCCAAAAATGCTTATTCCTGGAAACATAACCGGAAGAACATATCCGTCAACCTCCGCCAACTTTTTGTAGTACCCTGGAATTTAACTGTTACACTATCTCCAAGATACAATTTGCAAGAGAGACAGTCACCACATAATTGTTTCCACTTTCTGCGGCAATTTTTAAAGGAAAACAAGCCCAAAGCGTTTTGTTTTTTCAGGCAGCACTACGAATTTAGGCAGCACTACTTACTTAGGCAGCACTACTAACTCACAAACCGCCGGCAAACAACCTGGTTCTAAAGCAAGAGCAGAGCGTATTATATTAAATCAACATAAAGACACCAAATAAGCCAACATATTCCGTGTTACCTTGTTTCACAATCTACGAATACATTTATTGGCTGCGGGGCCATTGATCATTCCACCACAAAACTTGACTCTCCAGAACGTAAACCAAGGCGTACTACTCTTTATATCCTTTGCTTGCATTCTCTGCTACGCCATTTTTTGCAACATAAATAACTTGCAACTTGTAGGTTTTTCTTAATAACAATTACAAATGCTCCACAATAACAAAATACAAGTTGGTGGAGTCCAACGCAGAGTAATTTTAACCCCAAAACTGTTTAATTGTTGCTAGGGTTAGCAGTCAAATACTGCTTCTCCCTTTACCACCTCGAGAAAATACGCTAGTAACAAAAGCCACATTGCTCATTAGACAAGCAGATAGAGAGGCATCTAGTCCAGCAGAGCACTTAAAAACTACTTTACCAAACCCAGTCAATTTAACACCATCCGGTCACTGGAGCGTTATAGATTAACAAATAAATAAATCTATCCTTATTATAGCGCAACATTCAAGCAACTCTATGCAAGTCACCTTGGCTTTATTGTAAATACATGTAAATCTATTTAATTTATTATAAAACTAATAAGTGAAGCAGATTCCGACCGCCAATTGATTGGATTTAAGACAAATACAATTAAAATAATGAATTAAATTATAATAATTATATAATAAACTTGTTCTAAAATGTTACATCCGATTTGTAATTAAAAAAAAGCAACAGCGGTTTCAAAAATAAGAACCAGAAACGTTAGCAACAAATAATCACTTCCATCTACTTACCATTTACGCTAAATCAATACTAAAAGTAACATTATTTTCAACGTCAACCGCATAATATATTAAATCACAAATGTACTCTCTCAATAATAGAATTTAAATAAAACTGATCCAGACTTCACTGGCGTATTTGATTCAAATACATCTAAATTTGATTAAAAATGTATGTCTTCGATTAGTTCTAAAGTTAAAACTTATGTAAATGTAATTGAATACTTGAATTCTTTTTTTTGCTCATTCAAATTTAATATTAAATTACAATTTATTCTGTACGTCTTCCGTCTAAATTAGAATTGCTTTTATAGATTCAAATTAATTTATAAAATAGTATTAAGCCGCTGGGTGAAAATGATACAAGAAATTGCAATTGAATGTGAAATAATAAAAGACCAGAAATGTAATGCGTAAAATTCTCCGTATGAGAAAATTCATATTAATTAAGTTGTAAATTAGTTTCTTGTAGCACTTAGAAATATATCCCTACATATACATATCACAAGTACATTTTACCACTCTTCGCGGATTCTGGTATCGCATTCGCAAGAATACTAATGCTTTCAGAGGAAATCAATTTGCTTTTACATATATGGATTTCTCATGTTTAAGGAGGGTTATGAATTTTAAAAGCGAATGATAAGCTACTATCCTCATGCACAATGTTCTTTATAGCATTACAGATTCAATCCGGCTTATATATTTTTCTGCACAAAGATATACAATTTAGATTAAAATTAAATTAGATTATATTAAAAATAGGAAACCACTGTGCTGCTTAATAAGTCTATCATGTTGCATTTATCTTTTGTGATAGAGCAAATTAGGAGAGGATTAAAGTTTCATATTTCCTGAACAAATAATTACTACAGGAAAATTCTTTAGTGCAGCAACCATTAATAATTAAATTACCTGCTAATAAAGCTCGTTAAATAAAATTATTTTATCATTTATTTTTGCATATAATATGAGCACTGCATAAATTCACTACATAATTAATATTATGAGTTTAAGCAGCAATGCTAAATTTCAAACTTTTAAAATATTATTTAATAAATTAATAAATTTAATTTTTTAATATTTTCTATTTTTTTGTCCTTTACTGCACTTTAATAGCAAAATGTGTCACTCTTTCAGGTAGGACAAAAGGACATTTTTGTGGTTTAGTATCAACGCCAGTATATGCCTTTCTATTAAAGTAAAAGTTTAACAAAACCTTTTTAAATTTGAATTATGTTATCAAAAGCCAAATATAAAAAATTGTCACTTTTAGATACTGTGTCCTGCAGAAATCTTAAAAGTCGCTCAGCTAAATTAGAAGTAACATGGTATTCCTTTTGCAATTAAAAAAATGCTTTTTCTGAGAAAAATAACGATTTTAAAAAAGTTTTAGTTCTTATTAACCAACTTAAGACAATTTTATTTTTCAATTTTGATTCCCGACACTAACCAATTTGAAAGCCAAAGCGTTTGTATTTGCTATCTTTTGATTGGTTAACTCTTTTATTGCAGATAACACTCATTTATTTATCCTCTATCAATAGTAAAGACATTACCAACCTAGACTCCTCAGTTTGAAGAAAATGACTTTCGAGAGACTATTTAGCAAACCCTACAATTATATTTGCAAACCAATGTCAATAATTATTAATATCAATAAGTAAATTTTCTGTTTTTGAAAAAATATTTTTTTTTTCTAAGAGCACCAACGCTGTTGCAATGGCACAAACTGTGCAGCAGCTGACTCTTACCAATTAAATGGAGAACACCCTGCAGTAACAAGAAAGGAATCAGCAAATATGAGCGTAACCGATTCCTAACCAGGGCCTACGTCAGTGCCCTAGAATATCAGCTGCTTAAAATGCAAAAGCAACTGGCAACGACAACACCATTGCGGCCCAGGTTGCCGCCATAACCAAGAACGCTCCTCTATCACCAGCCAACACGACAATAAAAAAATGAACCTATCCGCCACCAACATAAAACCAAGCGTCAAAGCAGCACCTGGCAAGGAGGTAGCAAAAGAACCGCCAAACCCCAAAAATACTCATAAAGCAAGGGTAAAATCAAAAACCACTCCTAGAAGGGCGATGAAGTAGCTGCTACGGTCACCGCCCAGCAAGACTTTTCCAATCAAGAAAATGATAAACTTACAAACTAAACCTCGCCTCTACCGCAAGACACCCTGCATTGCTTGCCAACTTTAATGAATTTGTCTATTTTAAGAGGAAGCGACAAAGAAGAGACAGTAAGTCTTTACTAAAAGCCTTTAGCCGATCCGCAGCTCTTATCAGGTGCTGCGTCCAGACAGCTATCAGAAACCTACCCTTCAAACCAAAGAACACAAAAGCCTTCCGCCACAAAATGGTGCCGCACCAGCCAAAAGAAAAAAAAACTACACTAAGGTAAGATTTAAGCCTACAACTTCAAACCCCAACCCCACCGGTGTCAAACCCGATCAATCCCTTCCTAAACCTCATACAGACGTGTTTTCTAAGTTTTGCCCTCTAGCAATTGTGCTTTGTAACAAACACAATTTCTTAAAAAAAAAAAACATTTTAATTATAATAAAATTAGTTATCAGTCTGCTACAAACACCCATAAAAGCAACCGCAGATATACGCTGCCTCAAAGTGGTAATTTTAAAGGAATACGAATCTGACATTTAAAACTTTGAAAAAAAATTACTTCATTTGTTTTTTGTCTTGTAAAAAATACGATAAATCGTGTTTTGAGCTGTCAAATCATTGCAAATTAAAGAAAATATTATACCCAGGATACCTACTCTATATAAAATTTTCCGTAGAATCCAAATTTCATTATTTTGAAAGCTATAAATGCTTTGCAGAGTCACAAAAGCAAAAAATACAGTATAAATGACAAAAAAGTCGAAAAATTGATTTTTAACAGTGGCGCACCACTCGCAAAAATTTCAAAAAAATCATGGATGTAGATTTTTCAATTACTTATGAAATTAAAAAATAAAATTCCATGCAATCAAAGGTTTAAATAAGCAAAAGTAAATTTTTTTAAGGGTTGTATACAGAATTTGAGGGGTTGAAAAAAATTGTGTTGGAAGACCACCCAAAACTCTACTTTTTTTTAGAATTTTTCATTCAATAGGTGCAGAAAAAAAAATTAATCGAGAAAATGCTATTTTTTGCCCCCTATGGAAAAGAGGGTGGTTTCAAAATTTTAAAATTCTACCAAACATGTTTTATTGATGCTAGAAAAGTAATTTTTAAGGTAATTTAGATATTCGTGATGGGGGGCATTTCACCTATGTTAACCGGGGGGACCCTTTACTTCCTAAAACGCCTCCTTAACATACATCTCCTAACAAAAGGTACATGAGCCTTAAGATAAAACTGCTGACGGGGGATTTGTCGGTAGGCATTTTCCTCGTGAGAATAAATCCAATTTGAAAGATTTCTTTCCCAAATCCCCCCCCCCCCCCCCCAAAAATGATAATAAAAAATTGTACACGCTAACCAACGAAATTAGAATATGGTTTTGTTTTGACAATAAGACTATAATTTAGTCAAACTTTTCAATCTCTTTGTTAGATTTTTACTCCATTTTTGGTCACCGATGCTATTAAGCAACAAATGCTAAGAAAACAAAACTCTATACGATGCCAAGTAGGTACATGTTGGACTAAATGAATCATGTCAAAAAATAAAAATATATTACACCAAGTGAGTACTAGTGTGAAATTCTACCCTGGACATAAACCGGTCTGCTCTTATAATTCTGGAAAAAACCCTACAGCAACAAAAAAACATTAAAAAAAACAAACCACAGTTCATAGAACGCAACTTACCAAGCAAATCTGGTAAATAATAAAATAACAGCAACACTCAACACTAGCTTTGCTAGCTACAAACACAAAAAACCGCAAAATATAAACCTAAAAATAAAAAATAATAATAGTGGATTAATAAAATCGTAAGAAGAAGCCAACCTTTATAGCACAACTGTTAAAAACAGCTTCAGATAATTAGTCTAAAAGACCTATCAAATTCATTTAGTGTCTTGATTTAAAGTAATAACTAGAACTGGGTACCCTGCTAAAAAACCTAGAGATGCAAAACAATATAAACAACAAACATCCAAGTCTTTAGTCTTTAATGGTAAATTCAATATCAGACTCCAAAAAAACAGTATAGTATACACCGGTAACGTGTAGTGCGTATAAAATGGCAGATAAGCCACTCAACTTACACGTTATTGTAGTTGATAGTAATGGAAACAATCTGGTGGAGCTGGTTTCCGTAAATCCTCCAAAAACCTTGCAGCTACATTAGTATAAATCTGCGGCTTTTTATGTATCGCAAATGTGCGGATTCAATCCGTTGGGTATAACCGGTTTTCGACGCAAGTGCGAAAGACGTTATAGTATATTTTGTAATATACATGTACCTATGCCAACACGGATAGTATAATAAAGCTGATAATGCACGACCTTACGCCATTATTAGATAAACCCTACCCGTCCTTCGTAAGACCCAGGCTCCGCCGACAGCTAGCCGGAGCCGCCACCTTTGCATCTTTGCAGCCGGTACCAAAGTAAACAAAAAAATCATAATATCATAAACTTGAATTCGCAAAGTAACAATTTCAAAGATAAAGAAGTATATTCTTTTTTTCTAGCAAAAACAAAAAATTACCTATAATGTGCACTTTAGTGCCCTCTATTAATTTCTAAGCAGGCACAAAATCTTAGTCTAAAAGATATTTAAACTCTTTTTAAAACCCTCTCATTGATTCGGAATTGTTGGCATTTTTTATTAATTTGTAGTTACAGATCCTCGAGGCTATTTAAGAGTACTAAAAACCAATGTTTTAAAATATCAAAAAAAAAAATGTAGAGTTTAAATCAGATTATCTTGCAGGTTATAATAAAGCAGGTTTGCCCCTTCCTACCCATCTACGTAAAAAACTTTGATGTAACTGCTGTCTAACGGCAATCAAAAAATGAGCTAGAGCACCATCATGCTAAAACCACATTTGTTGTCTGTCGTCAATAGTAATGTTGTCAAAAAACTTATACATTGTGTTCTACAGAAAGTTTAGGAAAGCTACGCTTGTTAATCGGTTTGGTAAAACACCAAGACCTACAATACCCGATCAATTGTTTAACAAAAAACGTGTCTAATGTCTAGATTCCTTTAAAACATGGGGATTTTTGTCGGCCCAAACATACATATTGTAAAAACTAATTACTTCATTTTGTGTAAACCCGGTTTTATCCGTAAAACGAATACTTGCAAAAAAACAGATATGTTAAACATTATTGCGTAAAGGCCTGCACTTGTTGTACATGGTACAGATAAACCAACTGCTCGTGAAAAATTCTCCAATCAAGAAGAGCACTAATTCCTACCTTGGCTAATATTCTCTAGGAGTAGATACCAACGTTGGTCTTCTAGATAAATGACACTGTTAGCTGAATAAAGCATTACCACGCAATCTTTGGTAACTTCTTTCAAACATACGCTGTAAAAGAATCTGGCAATTTGGATAAACTTCAACATAAAAACGTTGCGCTTCGGTTGCAAACCATTATCTAACTTTAAAAAAATAACATTCCATATCTCTAATACCGCTACTTTGCGGCCCCATGATTATTAAAATTTTTGCTAATTTTGGTTCATACTACTACTTTTTAAATATTTTACAATCTTTTTCAACACCCTGTATTCATGGAGAGCGGGGTATGTCTTTCAAAATGGGTTAAAGCACGCTCTGCAACGCCTAATGTTTTAAAGGATAACAGCAATAAAAGAACTAAAAATGCAAAACAATTTATAGAAATAAATAATTATAGCAGATATATATGCTCTGTAGTGTTTTACAATTTTATAATTGAAGTGAACATTAAATTGTCTAATGTTTTATATATACATTCTTTTGTCGTTTTTTAACTTTGACAAATCGCATTTTTTGTTTAAAATTGCAATTTTAACGCAAAATAAAATTTTACTAGTAAAATTAATCAGATTTTTTTTGTAGAATTCAATGCTGGCGTCATTTTGAGGCCAAACTCTTTTTATTAGCCGCAAAACCCAAAAAGTCAATATTTTGGTCCTAGTGGTCTGTGAAAAAAAGAACATTTTGTAATTTTTAAAAAGTCCAAGTTGACGTATTTTGATGTATATTAGTTTAAAAATATAAATTTGTTTTGTGTAATTATGTTTTACAGGTTTAAAACTCAAATACACTGCTACAAAATGTTTTAACATAAACTCTTACAAATACACGTTTAGCAGCGCTTAGAAGAACAATAAACCAAACATTATCAAATATTTGAATTCTGCAGACAATTCTACATGAAAAATAGTCAATGTCGTGCTCATCAGCCGTAGAAAAATCTATCTAGAAAAAAAGATTTAAAAAAATTTTAATCAAAAAATGCGTTAATTTTTTTTTTATATTGACAAAAAATACTATAATTATATGTTTGAATGCCAAAAATAATAATATTCTCAAATTTTGGCGCTAATAGATTGAATCAAAATTTGTGCTGCAAAAGTTGTCAAACTTCTGTAAAGTTACAAAAAAATATATAACAAAAAATTTATCTTATTTTAGTTTTGTAATTTCTTTTTTCTAAATGGACTTTTCGCCCGATAAGCACGACACAGACTAAGTATTACATTTGTAAGAGTTTATGTCAAAAAATAGCCTATTTTTGCAGTTTTTTAAGTTTAAGACCCATAAAACCCAAATACACAAAACAAATTTATATTTTCTAACTAATTTACATCAAAATACTGTCCAGCCCACTGAAAACAAAAAAATTGTTTTATGAAGACTCAAAATAGAGCCATTATTAAATTTTACGGAAAATTTTCGATACACTTTACCTACTAACATTGATTATTAAAAATATCCAGCTAGTTTCTGAAGATTAATTAAATTAATTAAATATGAACTTTATTAAAAAAAATTTTAAGGTTATATTATTTTAATTGTTCAAACTTACACTAAATATCTTATAGATGTGTAAAAATTCTATTTCCTTACCTTTTGCGCCGGTGATTTTCCGTCTAATCCTGTAATTAAAAAGAAAAAAAAAGTTAGTACAGTATTTTATAAACTATATTTTTTTAAATTTATTTAACTATGACAATAAAATAAACGCATAATACAAATATTCAAAATAGAAGTAACAATTTAATGAGTTACTTCATAATACTATAAATAGTCTTTTTTTTTCAATTTGACGTAGTAGGTAGAGTAAAGATTGTTAACTTTAGTCTTTCAGTAATAATCACTGTTGGTAATGGAATATAATCATAATATGTAAAAATAATATAAAAATATTGTATTAAATTAATGAATTGTTATATAAAACGTAATTATTTTATTTATTAGCACTGAAACTATTTAAATAACATTTAAACAAATCTTAGCAAAACTATTGTATTATATTTTATTCTCAAATAATGCAAAAACAAAACAAAAATAAATGTAACGAACGGTTCAAGTTCGTCTATATTGACGTAAAACTTGACAGAGCTCTCTCCGCTCCTTGCGAAAGCAAACCAAAGCGTGTCTTCTGCACAAACGTATCTTGTATTTAGTAGAAATAGCATGCTGTCAAAGTAGATAAAATCTTTTTTTTTATTTATTATTATATAAAATGCTAAATGATTAGTTAAGTTGTTTTCAACAACCTCTTTCATTTCATTAATATCCTTGATTTTTTCAAATTATCTCAAAAGGTTTTTTGTATGAATTATGACATCAAAGCCCGTAACATACTTGATTTTTTATAGTCCAAAAATGTGGCTTCAAATTTAAAACATATTAATTATTTTTAAATTTAACGTGTAGCGTACGGGTTTGAATAAAAATCGTCAGTTTTCAATGTTGTTTTATTCCGTATGAGATCGTATTTAGGATCCAGTGGAAAGTGGTCGTTATAGAACGGGTTCTTTTTCAGAATATTTGATTAAAATAATAACCGATGCAAAATACTTAAATCCTTAATACAAAATAACGTTATTTAATACTAACTCTAGCTGGGAAATGTCCATATTGGAACTAGATTAGCGGACTGCTATACGATTTGCGTAATGAAACTCAAAACCCGCATAATTATTACACACAAACCGATACAATTTACTCAACATAACCATTGCCCACAAGTTAATAATTATACTCAGCATAATTAAAAAATAGCAAACATTGCTATTGATAAACAAGAAGAAGAGTACAACACACAATCAGTCAAAAAACCAAGAAATGCCCATTTTTTTTTAATCGGGAGTAACTATAATTAAAACCGTTCAATCTAAAATTTATTTTAACCCTCGAAATGCTTTAATCTCAGATACTTAATATACATAAATTGCAAACACCTTTGACATGTTTATTAAGAATTTACGCCGTTAAACATTCTCACCCTACAATAGTCAACAATAAAGTAGAAAACAATACAATTTTGTAAGATGAAGTTAGTAAATTAAATATTACAAAAAGCAAAAAAACACAATTTTTAAACTTATTGCAGAATTTGGCATTTTCTCAGATAAACCGAGATTAACCCAAAAATATCAACATGAGATATTTCTATCAGATGATACACCTTATAATGTTAAACAGTACCTCATTCTTATTGCACATAGAAATGCAGTACAAACAGAAACTGAACAAATAGAAAAATGAGAAGTATAATAAATCTCTTTTAGTAGTCCATTAATGGCGGCGATGAAACGCGATAAAACGGTCTGACTTTGTTTTGACACAGGACAATTAAACAAAGTTACCAAGTCTTATAGCAAATTACCCCGCTCTATTGAAGGCTTGCTACACACCCATTTGAATATTGAGTTTATTTCATAATTTGACTTGACCGCTTTATACTAGCAAATCTCAATTAAAAAAGAACATCAAGCGTATACCAAATTTTGGATAATAATTCAAGGTTATTGAGAACATTGAGTTTTTCCATTTCGAAAACCGCCGTTAGTTCTTTTACTAGGTGCAATCTATCAAGTTTTAAGCCCGCCCTACAAGCATTGTTCATGCATAGATGACTTATTGATCACTTTGTTTTCCTTTTCGGGACACATAGAAATCCATTCATCCAGACCTTGTTTTATCACGTCTTGATCAAACGGGTTTTACTTTACGATTGAGTAAGTGTAGTATTTTATGTCAAACCTTAAAATTATTAGGTTTTGAGCTAGATTCTAAAGGAATTCAAATATTAGGCAAATACAAGCCTTTCTTGGCTTAACCAATTTTGATAAGGTTTTTGTCAATAGCTTTTTGACTATAGCTGCGTCATTAACAAAACTTCTTTGTAAAGATAGTTCATAGACCTGAAAGACAGAACAAAACTCTCCATTTAATGCTATCAAAAACAAATTGATGTGTAGTTGCGGTGTTTTTTTAAGAAATTGGTAATCAGAAGCACGTAATTGCTTATTCCAATAAATTACGGTTAGATCGGGAAAAACGCTATTCTACGCCAATTTTTTTTCCAAAAACCACCACAATATTGCCCTTTAAGACCTTGCAACATAACATTTGGATGTTACCCAAGCAAACTGGACCCGATATAAGGGACCTTATCAAAGAGCTCTTGCTAGCACAACACGACGGCGCTAAGTATCAAATATAATTAAAGGTGTTTTGGATGATAATACGGAAGTCTCAAATAATTTCCTTTTACACAACAATATGTTGTTTAAAAAAAGTGATTTTTTGCCAGTAGTCCTTTTTATTTAGAACTTTATAATCAATAATACCATACATTTTATAGACATTTCGGCATATATAAAGTGTGGTGTGTCATGTGTAAGGATTTATAGTAGAGCGGAATGTTTTGTTCTATAAAAAGTGTTGTGAAGTCAAACTGGCAAAACTTTCACGGTTACTTAAATTATCACTAGAGCTTTTGATATCTAGTAGACCTAACAATATTGTGGCTGTGGATTTTTAGTAAAAAGTAAAAAGAAAAATCCAGTAAAACTAAATATAATTCGTGCAACAGCTACAGAAGATTCATTGGTAAAAAGAATTGCCCCACATGGGTATTTATATGTTTATAGAATGGACCTTAAGCTAACAGAAATTAACTTAACAACATACTTAAATAAAAAAAGTTTTGATAATGTTATATGCAAGAAAATGATGTCAAAACATCCTGAACTTTATTCGTCGTTTAAAGTAATGGTTCCTTTGGAAGAAATAGAGTAATCCTAATATATGACCCGTCGGTACACGCGTTGAGCGTTTTTTACAATGGCTTACAAACGTAATAACTCAAAAAACTTAGAACAAAACAACACAGTTTTAAATTAATTTACATTCCTTAAGAAATAATTATTATAATTTAAAAATATTTTTAGAACAAAATAAGCAAATATGTGCTGTAAGAATTAGTGAACATTGGTTAAAAAGTGCAGAAATTGATTTTATAACAATCAATAATTTTAAAGTGGGTAATTGTTATTGCAGAAAATCCACTATACATGGAGGCTCTCTCATCCTAGTCAGAAATGATTTTAAGTGCGAATCAATAGAATGTGTCGTTAATTTATCCGTTGAAGGTATATGTGAAGCAAGCGCTGTTTATTTGTCATTTTTAAATATTGTTATTGTATCTGTCTATCGTTCACCTCTATGTGATTTTATTGAATTTTATATTAAACTTGATAATAATTTGTGTTACCTAGACAAGAAGTATGAAAATATTATAATTGGTGGTGACTTTAATGTAGATCTTATCAAAACGAATGAACAGCAAAAAATGTTTATTGATTTGGTACAAAGCTGCAATTATGAAATCACTAATTTTGAAATAACTAGAAAAACACATACCTCAGCAACATGTATAGACAATTTCTTAATTAATATGAACGTACCACATGAAACAACAGTTATTGAACCCAATCTTTCAGATAATTTTGGCTAAATAATTAATACAGCGATAGATGTTAACAATACAAAAACGCATAAAGAAAAGTCATTGTCTTTAAAACATCTAGATCAATTTTATATTGCGCTATCTGAAGTTGATTAGTCTTTTGTTTATAAATGTTCAAATTCACAGAACAAATCTACAAGTTTTTTTAATACTTTTTTAAATATTTTTAATCATTGTATTTCAGATGAAATTATAAATATCAACAATAAGAAACAAGTTTGGTATACATCAGAACTAAGAAATCAAAAAAATTATCTTAATTTACTATATGCTATTAGCAAACAAACAAATTCAACTGAACTAAGTGTATTAATAAAAAAAAAAGTAGTAAAAAAAAATAAAATGGTTTTAACAGTAAATTGATAATAAAATCATTAGACAAACCAAAACAAGTTTGGAAAATAATTAATAAAAACACCAATAGAAAACACGTAACAAAAATCTCATCAACTATATCTGCTACCAAACATCAAATTTTTC
Source organism: Tachinus rufipes (assembly GCA_963932245.1). NCBI lineage: Eukaryota > Metazoa > Arthropoda > Insecta > Coleoptera > Staphylinidae > Tachinus > Tachinus rufipes. The sequence goes on from OZ010749.1 coordinate 64,134,916, forward strand.
TTGTTAATTTAGTTGAACAAGTTTTGTCTAGTTTTAATCATAATGATGACAGCTATTAATTTTTATTAAACAATTACACAAGTGATACAAGCTCATCTTGTTTTCTTGAACCAGTTTCGACAATAGAAACCAAATCTGTAATAGGATTGTTAAAAAATTCTAATTGTATAGATCTATATCATTTGAACTCTACTATTTAAATATATGTCAAATGTTATTTTAAAACTTTTGAAAAATGTTATAAATGCTTGTTTTGAAGACGAAACGTTTCCTTCTGAACTAAAATTATCAAAAGTTATACCGATATTTTAAAAAGGGAATATAAACCAATGTGAACATTATCGGCCTATATCAATAACACCAATTTTTTCATAAGTATTTGAAATGTTAATGAAAAGGCGCTTGTTCTCTTTTTTAGAAAAAAATATTTGTCGGGCACAGTTTGGATATATTTCTTCTAGATCTACAATAAAAGCTGTAAAACAACTTGTTCTTGACATCGAACAGGCCTTTAAATGCAAGAGTGTGATGTCTGCTTTTTTCTTAGATCTAAGCAAGGCATTTGACTCAGTCAACCCAGAGAAATTATTGCACAAACTTGAATTCTATGACATAAAAGGTGTAGCATTAAATATTGTTAAAAGCTACTTAATTGGCAAAGAACAGATTGTTTTTGCTAGTGGTACTTTTTGGATAGAAAAAAAATGTACTACGGTGTGCCGCAAGTGTCTATTTTAGGTCTCCTGCTGTTTCTGTTGTACATAAATTATCTTAAATGTAATGTGACACTAGCAAGGACATATCTTTATGCCGATGACACAACTCTCATTCAAAGTGTAACAGCTTCTTTGGTGGGTAGGATAAGTCCTTTAGAAGAAGCAAAACAATGGTTTCATGCAAATAATCTAAAATTAAAATAAGCCAAAACAGAACATATTTTCTTTTCATTACTTAATGCAAATGAGGGTGTTAATAAATCAATAAAATTTTTGGGTATTCAATTAGACAATAAATTATTTTGGCAACAGCATGTAAAATTGTTGTCCACAAAATTAAGCAGTAATATTTATTTAATAAAAAAAATAGCTGAGAACATGGATTTAACGGTTACACAAATGGCTTATTTTGCATTTATTCAATCTTTATTTGAGTAAAGAGTGCTGCTGTGGGGTAGTTCTCATCATGCTAATCAAATTTTTGTTTTGCAGAAGAAAGCTGTTTGTGTAGTTGCAGGTCTTGGTTTCAGAGATACGTGTAGGTCTCATTTTAACAAACTGGGTTTTATGACTGTTGCAAGTTTATGTATTGGCATATTTGGTGCATGTGAGAGAAGGTATAGATGCTGGAAATTACAAGTTTCAAAATAAATTGCATAATTATTGTACCAAATCAAGTAAAAACATATGTTTGCCGTACTGCAGACTAACAAAAACATTAAATTTGTTCTATTATATGTCAGTTAAAATGTATTCAAAATAAATTGCATAATTATTGTACCAAATCAAGTAAAAACATATGTTTGCCGTACTGCAGACTAACAAAAACATTAAATTTGTTCTATTATATGTCAGTTAAAATGTATAATATTTACCTTATACAATCCAAAAATTACCAGCTAAAAAATTTAAGTTATCTCTAAAAAAAAAATATTATTAAACTTTGAATTTATCATGTTAATGATTATTTTAATCTAAGTTTTTAAATTATTTTGTTAATGTATATAAATGTGCGTGTAAAAATGTTTTTTTTTAATATTAACTCACAACTTGTACCTGACGTTTTTGTACCACATTATTTTACTATTATGTTTATGCAAATAAAGTATATCTATCAATCTATCTATTTATCTATGGGCCTTTGCTTTGTTTGGTCGGTGGAGTATTGTATATCTTTGTAGCACTGTTTTTTAAACATGTGACGCTCTATTCAATAAAACAAGCCAAACCAAATAAATCAAAAATATTTTCCCAAACATCCTAATATAATTTTATTTGTAAATAAAAATAGTATAAAATTTACAACAGGAAAGACAAATATGACAATAAAGCGGCTTAAAATCAACAAAACACTATTGCAACTATTAGAACTTGACTAAACAAACAAACTTCTTCAACAAAATCTGTCTCTAAACAAAAACTGCCATCAACGTTCATACCAATTCCGAAGAAGACAAACGCCACTAAATGCTCCAACCACCAAATTAACAGTTTAATGAGCCCTAATGTAAAAATACTCTTTAACGTTATTCCACGCACTTGTATACCAAAAAAGTAAACAAAATTATTAGCAACGAGCAATTTAGATTCTAAAACGATTTTGACTTTGAAATCCAATATCTAAAACTTTTGGAATTACTACGAGAAGCAGAAATAGATAACAGAGACTTCCGCTCAACAACCAATTTATATGTTGAGCAAAAAGCTATGGACGTCTGGACAACGTAGAAAAAAAATTTAATAAAAAGAAGAATCCGACAAAATTGTATAGTCACCTATTTAACGCGTACTACAAAATATTATTCAAAAAAATTCTGGACAACGCTTCATATCGTGGTTACAGAATATAAGAACATATAGAAAAACTAAATAAAATTTGAATAACAAAATTTTAGATAATTAAATCAGAAGTTGTTCAAAAGTAAGAACAAATTATGAGGTAGAGATAATAACAGACACGTTTGTTGACTACATAAAAACAGCTTAAAAAAAAACTGTGAAACATATCACAATCAAGATTACTTGGTAGAATAAAAAAAATTGAAAGCAAGATCAAGCACTAAAATAATTAGTAATTAAGCTTCATACAAAAACTGCTTTACAACATATAACAATGCTGCAAAAATACACAAAAAGGATTTCGTTTAGAACAAACCTACATGTGTTTGCTTTCAGAAAGCGCTAAGCAAAGATGCACTGCTTATAATGGATCACTAATGACAAAAAAACATAAAATTTACCGGTACAGTATGTCATCTACAGCTCAATTTAAATCAACTCCAAAACTGATACCTTACATCCGTAGAGGATAGGCACTCAAAGAAAAAAATATCAATTCTGCATCCAAACTATATGCCAATACTCACAGTTGCTGATTCTAACAAGAAAATGAAAGATGTTATCAATAAAATTAATCAAAATACCTATAAATCTGTTATCGAATTGCAAAAAAAAAAACAAGTCAAAGTTGTGCTAACCATATATGTTTTATAAATTTTTAATAAAAATATTATTAAATAAATCATTTAATTAGATGTTTTATTGCTGTTAATTAATAAAACATAAAGTTTTGCAAATATTCCATGGTAACGTTCAAAATGTTAATTAACATTGTTATAAAAAATGTTATATACGATATACTTTACCCTAGTCTCTCAATATACAAATACATTTTATGCACGTATATAGTTTTGGTTTATTGATGTAACCAATATTCATATACATATATTGAATTCGCGTATACCTTTGTTTACATTTAATAAATATAAATTACGTTTGATACTGGTTCATGAAATGCAGCAGTAATTGATAACACAAAAAATTTAATTATTAATGTAATTTTATTTCGAAATGCAATACTTTTAGAAATTTATTACAATTTTATTGAATTGTCATTTAATAAAAAAACTATAAAAATAAATTTAGTTATATTAAAATAATGTAAACTATCGTACGAAGCAACACAAATTTTTATATAAATAAATTATCCTTTCTAGGTATTTCCTTTGAGTCTTTACTATACAAAGCAGCCTTTCTAAATTGAGAAAATGTAATTACAAAATAAATTTCTCTGAAACGTTAATAGCTAGCTTTTTAAATATGTTAAGTCGTAAAGAAAATTAAATAGTTTAGATCGAAGTATAAAATTTAGACTGTCGGCACGCATTTTCCATTTATTGAAGCAAAATAATTAATCTTAAAGCCACAATATTTAATGTTACGTTGAATGTTATTTTCGTACAAGAGCAAAAGAAAAAGCAAGCAATTTGATAAAATGTATTAATTTTTTTTATCTTGAATTAAATGATAAAAAAAATTAATTAAAAATGTAATTATTAAGATAAATATTTTAAACACTTATCAATATAAAAAATATATACTTGCAAAAAAAGTTATTTGAAGTGGAAAAAGCGTTAACTAAATGCAAATTTTATAAGTATGCGCATTCATTTTTATTACGCAATATATACAGTGTGTTAGGTAAACATACAGCAAAAATTCAAAAAGTTATTCCTTGGCCTATTCTAAAAATATATTGTTCTATAATGATTTCTAAAAAACCCTTTGTTTTGAGGAAACAGTGTGAACAAAATTTGCGACAGTTTCAACGTTTTATTATCAAAAAGTACATGTAAAGTTGCTGAGTCTATTATAAATGTTCGAAATTCTTCCGCCAGCCTGGATACCAGCATTCAAACTTCTCGTCCTTGAGTGCCAAACTCTTTCAAACACACCAGTGTTGTTTCTAATTGAGTTACACCTAGCAATTATACAATTTTGCAAGTCGTCTAAATTCTCCACTAGAGTAGCGTAAAGTAATGACTTTAGATGGACTTATAGAAAATAATCCAATAAGTTTAAGTCTGGGCATTGAGCAGGCCAAGCGTGTGGCCCATCTCGACCAATCCAACAATCTCCATATGTTGTTATTAAATAATCACAAGCAACCAAAGTGAAATGTGGTAGTCAAACGTACATCATCCAAAAACTGATGTAGCATGTGTTCCAAAAAATTGTAATACACCTCACCGGTAAGTCTTTCTGGTAAAAATTCTGTTTCAATTAGACGCTTACAATTCCAAACTATTAACGACATGTCAAACAGCCAAACGTCACTTAATTTAAACAACTGCAACCGATACATAAGTTGATCAATGAAGAGACGTATTTAAATGAAATCCACTTGTACAGTAATAAAAAAAAATTAATAAAACAGCAGTTACAAGTTATCGTTAAAGGGTTTTTCATAAATCATTATAAAGCAAATAATTCTCAGAATTTATCAAAAAAAAAACCTAAAATGTTTGCCGCATGTTTACCTAACACCCTGTATAGTTGATATGTCGTTCCATAAATCGGATAATAAAATAATCAAGTATTTTACAAACTGCCACATCAAAAGTAAATCTCTCCCGATTCATGTTCATAACACTTTTTTCTCCATACAAAGATTGCTTATTTCTCAAACCGTCATCCGCTTCTCCACCCGTATACGTTAACAGATAACACTGTACTTTAGACCATATACATATCACTTTATTTGTAATAAATTTACAACCATCAGTAATTGATTCTTTTAATTCTTACTAGAATTATTTACACAAACGTTCTTTCCAATTCTCCCCTTATTACTTATAATTCCTTATAAACCCAATTTCATGCAGTAACAATTTTCCTTCAAACCTTTATTAGTAACATTTCTATTTATTTGATATGCAGGGTGTCCGGAAAATACGTGTACAACGTTTGACGACAGACTCCTGACGTCAAAATAGGTCGATCTAAGCCGACTTAGTTAAATCCAAAATTGTCTCGTTTAGCCGGTAGAGGGCGTCAAAAATTTGTAAATATTAAAAAAAAATTACCTGCATAAAAATGTTTTAAGGTAGTTTATGTTTATTTTGACAAAAGTGTTTTCTAAGTTTATAACTATATTTTGAATGTTATTGTAAGTGTCTACTGTTATTGTTCTTTTGGCTCTGGTTAGTTTCTTAAGCATAACTCATGGTCCAATCGTGCGTCAACACGAGCAGTTTTTATAGATAAAAAGCTATTTTAGTTTGTTTAACAAAATGTAATCTTTAGTATTCGCTGGTGCTTTTCAGAAATAAATTCTACAAAACGGTAGTTTCAAAGATGTGTTAACCGTTGCTAATTGTTGTTATATACAGAATTTCAGCCTCGTTCATATCTAATTCCAAGCCCGTTAATTTCTTTTAAATCTTTGTATTTCCTTTAGCCAATTTTAGCGTTAAAGTCACCTATTACAATTAGAAAAACTCTTTTTTAAGCTTGTTGATTATCTTTTCTACTTTTGTATTTTCTCATCAGCGTCAAAAGTTGGTGCTTACACATATGTAATGTTAATGCTTACAGGTTCACCATCTATTGTAAGTAACATTTCTATTGTCTATCCAGAGTAGTAACAAGTATATTCTCCTATTTTTCCTATTCTAATAGATTAGGATATTTTAAACCACAGCTACTTTTTACCTTTCAACTATGTAAAAGGTGGGTTATGTAACGTTTGGAATTTGAACTACCTTTTATTTTGTTTTTCAAAGGCATAATATGAGTTGACAGAAATTTAGTTTTATGTATAACTATTACGAAATGGGACGCTTTACACTTAAACAAAGTTGGAAAATAATAAATACTTACTTCCAAAGTGATGAGTCTTCTACTCAACCGATAAAAAATTTACAAAATAAATTTGATAAAAAAAGTACCTTCAACGCAGTTTGTAGACCAATTTGTAAAGTGAATTTGCGCTCAGCCAAAAAAAAATGAAGTTGCTTAGAGTGTGCGTAAACATGCAACATCAACTCTCAAAAAATGTTGCATAAAGACCTCGGTTTGAATGCCTACATAATTTAATTAATCCAAAATATGAAGCCTCGTGATCATCCGATGCGTTTTCAGTTTGCCCATAGAGCTAAAGTTTGTTTGGGTTTGGCTAAAGATGAGCATTTTTATTGAACCATAGTGTTTTTCGATGAAGCTCAATTTTATCTTGGAAGCTATGTCATTAAGTAAAATTGTCGCAATTGAGAATCAGAGAATTCACAAATGACTATTGAGCAGCCTATGCATTCACAACGAGTAACTGTTTGGTAATTTTTCTTTAAAAATGAGCAAGGAGCCGCCATTACCGTCAATAGCAAACGTTACTGTGGCTTTCTAAACAAATTTTTGTTTCCAAAAATTGAAGAGTATTGCCATACGTATTGCCAACGTAACCATTGATCTTTTGGGCACTGTTTATAGAAAATGAATAATCAGCCAAAATGCTGATGTCTATAGGCCGCCTAGGAGCTGTGATTTGACCCCGGATAAGTGTTACGCAAACCACCCAGAAAAGAATAATGCCTTGAAACACAAAAATGAAGTTGCCATTTATGCGATTAGAGCTCAAATAATCAAAACTGTATTAAAAAATTAGATTAATCAGATGAGTTACAATCAAACCAGCTGTGGCAGTCATTTGAATAATGTTTGGTTTCATTTTTTCTAATAAACTCATAATTTTGTTTTTTATTTATAACCGATTCAAATTTTAAAAGTTGGATGACCCACCCTTTATAACTTTACAAAGTTATAAGTTGATTAAACTTTAAAAAAAAATTTAAGTTTGTAGATTTACTTATTGCAGTAAAACGTTTTTATATTTTTTTTGTAGTTTTGCAAAATAAAGATGATTATTATTATTATTATTATTAAATAAATTACATGCAATAAACGCACGAGCAGTCAAATCAATCTCTCAATATCAAATCCCCCTAGATTACAACTTCCATTTCATTTTTATTGTGATATTAAGTTTAATGTTTTATTTAAGTTATTTGTTAGTTTTTAAGCTTACATTACAATACTATCTTTGCTAACTGTAATAATAGATTTAAGTATTTATTTATTTATTAAAAACAAACCATTTAAAAAAATATTGAGTAAAAAGAAACAAAATTAGTCCACGCTTCATATACAATCAAATTAAATAAACTACTCATATATTCTATAGTAGATACAGAGTATCGATTATGAATTATATAATTAAAACTGAATGAATAGACTTGCGTATGATGATGTATCTTGTCATAAATTGAATAATGTATGATGAGATTTCAGTTAGGAAAATGCTAATTAGTCTGTGGTGCATCTAATCTAACCACACCATGCAGTTAAAACAATGTTCAATATTAACGACTTAGCTCCGTGTTAAACTTAACTCCCGCATTAAGATGTTACTCAATGGACTACGCCGGCTTATATCCGCTTATCCCATATAATGTGGTCCGTAATAAATTACACAGTAGGAAAATAAATTGTTTCAAATTGCATTATTTTTAATGGATAAAAAAAATGGTGGGCCTCCGAATCCCTTCACTTTCTTCCCATTTAGCGCCACATCCGTCTCTTTAATTACGTTCACTACCACCTCTTATATTTTACTAATTACAATTTATCTCGCACATTTTACCCATCTGTACAGGAAACGTACAGCCGTTCGGTGAAATTACATAACAAATGGTTTGTTTTTTATTCAACATCTGATTTCATTTTATCTTGCGCAATATTAATCTTTATTCGAAAATGTAGAATCTAATAATAAGAGAGAAAATGAATATTTCCTTGAGCTTTATTTAAATGATAATTCCGTTGCGAAACGCTTTGATCATCTCAAAATATAGTTAATCGGGTTTATTTTACAGGAATCGAATTCAGTATCTCTTTACTGGGATATTTTAAAAAGGTCTCTAATACTGGAAATGCACAATTATATTTTATCTAGTTAGCATAAAACTCTTATATCTATTATGAGAATAAATACTTATCATTAGATTAAATGTATAGTTAGTTTTTGTTCTAAAATAATAGCTTGTGGAAAATAATGTGTTATAATAATTTAATTTAATAAAAGTTATCTTTAGAAAAGAATAATATTATTGTAATTATAAATGATTTCATTTCATTCTGAAACATTTGAAACAACAGAGCCTAATTCCTTTTGCTAGGAAATTAATGGATGTCTGTTGAAAAAGCAATAACTTAAAGCCAGTTAGTATGCAATTGGTGTTATTTGTTGAAGATTTGTTGGTATCTGGAAACGAAGCTGTGATCCTAGCACTCTTGAAACGGCTATGTACTTAGAGAATGCAATGTCAGCACAAGGAAACTTTTTCACAATCATCGATTTAAAATAAAATAAATTTACAAGTTATTCAAGTTTAAAATACTAGAATTAATAAATGTTATTTTATAATATTTTTTTGCATTTAGTAATTAATTAATAGTAAATAGTAAATTTTAAGTAGCATATGCTACACCTTTCTTAAATTCTACAAGTTGTTAATACCATCTCCAGTAGATAAAATAAATAAATTAGCAACAAATAAAACTGATATATTATTAGAAATTTAAAGTTTAAATTAAAGCAACCAAAAAAGTCAAATAAGAGAAAACAACAAAAAAGTTAAAATATTTTATTATTACCAGGTCAAGGCCCGTCCAGCTGAGAAAAAATTATTAGAATCCTATTGTCTCTTCAATGTCTAATTTTGTGTGCTTAAAAGCAGTATTTTGCAGTAAATGAAAATATAGTATTGCTTCAAATGATGTTTTAATTAAAAAGTTGTATATGATTAAATACAAGAGTTAGTTTCAGAAGCATCTCCTGCATCTTGTTTCTGGCTTTTTTCTAAAATTGACCAAGTATTTTTAAACACTGGTATGTACGTCTCCGCTGTCCATCAATACAATTAAATTTATTTAGCAGAAATTTACAACCTAATAATGAGTATGACTAAAAACTATACAAGAAAATATAAGACCAAAAATACATTTGATGTAAAACATAGAAAGTGAATCAAACATCTTAAACCTTACTTTGTACAATCCACGTTTTTCTGCCTTACACACTTCCTTTGCTTTAACAATATCCGTACGTCTAGTCATTCGTGTTTTTTTTTTTATTTTTTCACTTTTAATTTTTTTTATTGCACACATTCATTTCAATTAAATACATTTTCTACATAAATTTGCTTTGTTATTTTATCCTCACTCATTCAACAATGCCAAACTAACGTAGAATACTACGTTTATGCTGATCTATCGGTGTTACTTTTAAAACACATTTGTTTATTATCCAATAATTTTTAACTTTGTCCATACAAGTTTTTTTATACACACTTCTTAAGTACCTTATTCCATCGGCATTTATTTTACTTATGTGTTTCTCTTACATACCCATGGTTCAGATTTATATAGCAGAGTTAGTGTTAATACAGTTTTATAAGTTGCCATCTTTGCCTTCTTAGACAATACTTTATTCTTTGCAACCATTTTATTTAAATTACTATTCTTATTAAACATTCTTCACCGATACACAAAAACACCCACTTGCTCTAAGCGTTTACTGTTTAAACCGGTTCTACACATACTGCCAACTTTGTCTTTATTGAAAACCATAATTTTAGTTTTTGTTACATTTATACAGAAATCATTTTATTTGCTGTAATATTCAGTCGGTTTAGTGCATTGTGTAGGTCATTTTCATTCTTAAAGTATTGCACAGCAATTTCATCAAACAACAGTACTCTTATTTTATTTACATTATCTATCTGTACACCGTTAACGTATTCACAAGCATTCCTTACGCATGTATGCAAGCATACATTAACAAACCACGGTGACATACCGCATCCCATGTTAAACCAATTGCTAAATGTACCACTCTAACGCACGCTTATAAAGGGTGGTCCATTTAGTGGTCCCTTTTTAAAAACTCAAAAAAATGAACAAAAATAAGTTTTTTTCGGTTTATTTAAAAGAACAAACATTCCCATTATTTATGGAACACCATTTTATTTATGTGGCTACCTCAACTGGCTTCGCAGTAGCGCATCCTGTTAACCCAGTTTTCCAAAACCTTGGTGACAGTTTTGGACTCTATTTCATAAATGGCTTGCTCGATATTCGCTTTAAGGTCTTTAATTGTTGATGGATTGTTTGCATAACATCGGTCCTTCACGGCACCCTAGAAAAAAAAAAGTCTAAGGGCGTCAAATTGCACCTCCGAAGTGGCCAATTGACATCGCCAAGAGGGCTAATAACATGATTACCAAACTTAACGCGCAAAAGATCGATTGTGGCATGAGCTGTTTAGCATGGCGCGACATCATGCTAAAACCTAAGATTGTCAAAGTCCTTGTCTTCAATTTCCGGCCACAAAAATTGTTTACCATGCCTCTGTAGCGCTCACAGTTGACCAAAATGGCGTTTCCAGCAACATTTAAAAAAAAAAATGAGCCAATGATGCCACCGCTCCAAAATCCTCACTAAACTGTCATTCTCATAAGATGCATTGACTTCTCGACAATCACGTGCGGTTTTTCCAATCCCGAAATGCGACAGTTTTGCTTGCTAACATAGCCGCCGAGATGAAAATGCGTTTTGTCAGAAAAGATGATTTTTCATGCAAAATTGTTGTCCATTTCAAGCTGCTCTAAGGCCCATACTGAGAAGCGATAACAAAAACGTGATAATTGTGTACATTCAATTGCTGAGTCAATTGGACCTTATAAGCTAATAATGCCAAGTCTTTGTGCAACATTCTCATCAGGCTGGTGCGTGAAACGTTGAGTTGTTGAGATCGATGGCAAGTCGATGTTCCAGGACTGAGTCTTACACTCTCGGCTACGGCAGCCACATTCTCGTGTATAGTGTTGGCCACTAACATGCCAGTCTCACAAACGTTTTGCACAAGCTTGCGTACAGCCTCCTCATTTCGGCCAAAATTTCTTTTCATTAAACGCACTGTTTGGGTTACACAACAGTGACGTTGGAAATAAGTTTGCAATATTTGACAACGTTGTTTAAGCGTAAATCGATTTATTTTGTTCTGCGGAGATATTCTGTCAAGATTTCCTACGGAAAAGACCTTTCACTGTCAAAATAACAAATGATTAATAAGATGCCACTAGATAGACCACCTTTTATAGCAATAATGGCATTTACTAAACATGCATATAAACTCTTTTAAAACGTTTCACAATTTACGTCACTTGACCATATGTTTTTTATAGATCAACAAACGGACAACTTTTTTCTTTACTACCATACGTTTCTAAATCATTTGTTAAAATGCAAAAATTTGCATGCAGCGCCTACCTGGCATTAAACTTTTTTCACGCATACTTTCAATTAATACTCTTCCAAACACTTTTCCTGTGATACTCAACAAACTACTAGCACAATAATTTTTACAAATAGTTTTACTGCTTTTACATTTGTACAAAGAAACAATCACAGCATTCTTCTAATTGTTTGGCAATGTCAATTTTCACAAGCACAAATTGAATAAGCCTATCACTCTATCATTAAGTGATATGCCTCCATACCCCAACATTTTACTCGTGATCCCATGCACGCCCGCAGCTTTAACATTTTTTATTATTTTTTTAGTTTTCATCATTTTGTCTGCGGTTAAAATATCCATCATTTCCGTAGTCTCTCTTTTGTCTGCAATAGGATTTACATGATCCCCATACAATTGTTTAAAATATTCTTTTAGCGCTCTCTATTACTATCTGTATTCCAAAACATTTCTCTACAATCATTTTAAATGCTAAAAAATTTCCCCCCATTGTTTCAATATAATTTGTTATTTCCATCAAAGTCATATTGCATTTACTCAGATTCTTTTTGCTTATTTATTCCTTTCTTTTATTTACTACTTTCTTTGCTTTTAGTTTTAATTTTTATTTTGAACACATCCTGCAACCTACTTTTTCCATTTAATTTTTTTCTGCAATCCACTCTTCAGTTTTCTTTTGCATTTTTCTGATCAATTTACAATCAAAGTCCACTTTTAATATGACAAAATAATAATCAGTTCCGTATCTTCACGTACCATTTGAGTATCTCTAACTAAATTTTTCAATCTTTAATCATACACCATAAAGTCAATTATAGTTTTAGACTCATACCATGTGAACATGTAATTAAGTTCTCACCAATTTTTTGCAATGTTTGTTCACTCTATCGTCACCGTACTTCTACCATTCAAATAAATAAAATAATAAAATATTTTTTTGCAAATTCACTGGCATTCAAGACTTAGTTTAAATTCTGCCAAAACTCTAAATTCTTATCCTTATTGACAAGCGCGTAACAACTATTTATCAAATATCTAAACCAGACCACAAAGCTCATAAATCATTAATTTTTCTTTATTTATTTTTTTAACAATTTATGTTCATTGCCAAATACTCCTTCCACATTTTAAGTACTAATAGTCCATGTTCTGCCAAATCTGCAACAGTCCTTTTGAACTTAAAGCTGGACACCATCGCTTAAGTCATATACTTTTTGTAGAACTCAACTAATAGAGTAGACCAGAGTACAAACCTAATCGTACCCGCCCCCATACAGTATTCTCTACTAACGATAACGGTTTTACCAGAAACAATATCATATAATTTTTGCTTAGATTTGTTCCTCTAAATTCTTATTAAATCTTTTAATCTTGTCAAATACAAATATATCTAGGTATCTTAACGCAAGTAACATAGCCTGATCAGTTTACAAAATACTGATTGGCAAACTTGCTTGTCATCTAGCCAGCTTTTTGCTATCAAACACTATCACAGCAAATTCAATCTCTAATAGTCGAGATTTCGACTTACGCAATACCAATTAATCTACCAGCTGTGATTCACTGCAAGGCTTTGGTATGCCTCTCCACCACACAGTCTCACACATACTAAACTCATGCAACAGGTTGCTAGTTACTCAATAGTTCCTTTACTAACTCCATCTATTAGTGGAAATATAAACATAAAAGTATAAAATAAAAAGTTATAGTTGGCAATAGATATAATAAAGAGATGGATAATAATCAAAAAGTCAAATGTGACACCGCAGAAAACTGAAGCATGCTGGCTATCGACAAAGAGGAAAAATAAGGGAAATGGAAAAATACAGATAGGAGAACAAATAATAACCATAAAAAAAAAATTAATACCTCGGAGTTACACTTGAAGCAAAGTGATGAAACAAACAGGTTAAGGCAGCGGTAAAAGGAACAAGAATGCTTAGTAAGCTTATGCCAAACAATAAAATACCAAGAGAAAGGGCAAGGAAGCTAATAGCAACGGCGCCTAAAAGTAAACTATTGTATGCTACAAAAACATGGGAAGACGCCTTAAAGACAAACAAAAACAAGAACGAAAAAAGAGGAGCCACGAGAGCAACCTCGTTAAAGATCTGCAGGGCCTACAAAACAATGTAACAAGAGGCACTAGAAGTAATCGATAAAACACTACCTGCAGATTTGATGGTAGAAGAAAAAATATTCATAAAGACATTAAACTGTCCACAGTAGTGCTATTGCGCACCTCATCAGTTGGTCTGTAGAAGCCGCATTCCAATTTACTTAGTCTGCACGCAAAACCGTCACTCGGCTTCACGGCTACTTTCAATTGTGTATAAAGCAGACATGGAAGTCCACGCCAGCTCCAGTAATTCCGACGTACACTTTTGTTTCATCTACTAACTTGACCAGGAGGTAAGGCTAAACTTGGCACTGTTCACTAATACGGCCACTCCCGCATTTGCCACGCACCCAAAATAGAGCACATCTAGGACTTTGTTGTCACGACCGTAAAACTCTTGTTCATTTTCTTGTCAGCAACTAGTTCAACAAAAACCAGCATTGCAGCCTGCGCCCGTTCGCACTTAAGCTGCAAGATATTTTTTGCCACATTTCCTGCAAAACTGTCCCATTTTGCACTCTTTTAGGTAGTGTAGTTTACGCTCATAAATCCGTAGCATTGCGGTAGCTCAAGGAACTTTCTGGTTTTATTAAAGCTCCAACAAACACGGTCCATTATCTTAAGATAAGATATTCGTCTGTATCTTCGTTTACAATTGCATCACCAATTTAAGCAGAGTATGCGTACTCAAAAAAACCAATATCACCCAATAAGTTCTGTGTATGCGCACCTTAAACCCCTTGAAAGTGCTGAAGTTTACGTCAACTCACTTATTTTTTTTCCTCTAGCGTTGTAAGATAAAACTACTACCCTCACTCCCACTTCTTCAAAGTAAAAAATGTTTAGAACGCAAAAACAACTTCTAAAATCAACAAGAAATGTAAAAACAAGCAAAATAAAAGATTTTTTTTTAAGAATGATAGGGAAAGCAATAAAAATATGCAAAAGTGTCTTTTAAAAAAAATTGTGCAAATGTATGTAGAATACGTATAAGTTTGGAACCAAAAAATAAGACAAGCAACCAACAAATAAGCTAACAGCAGAAAATAAGCTAAAGTGGAAAGAACTCTATTTCATACATACGTATAAAACAAAAAGCATCAAGACTCCCCAACATTTCAAAAAACAGAAAAAATATAGCAATACAGAACAAAAATAAAAAAAAAAATAGAATTTGATACTACTTCTTGTATTTCAGAAGTGTACGACTATGTTCTTTACTGTTCTGTTATGCCATGTAGTTGTAATTTAAAACACTCATATTTTATCATTATTTCCATCAGTTGCAGGTAAATCATAAACATGTTCAGCAAGTAAAATAAATATATTTAATAAAGTTTGAAATAAAATCATCCAAAAGTTTCAATGCACGTTTGTATGCTTGAATTAAATCAATTACCTGGCCTTACTTTAACCCACATAGATTGTACACAGTCAATAGAGTATAAACAATTCATTCGTTATTCCACATAACTGTTACAAAATCAAAAGCATATATTTTATTTTAATTAAAACTAATTTGTGCCTTGTTTTTTGCATTAATAATCCGTTACGCTTAGAAAGTAAAATATTTAATTTGTTCCAAATTACCATTGCTTCCACTTATACTCTTTTTGTTTGTGGGCATTATACTTTTTCACAAAGAGCCCCATCAGTAATTTCAATACTTTAAACATTTGTTTTACAAGCACTTAATTAAAACAAAACAAAATATCTAACAAATTTCAGTAAATAAAAAAAATTGAATTGCCCTATAGATATATAAAGCAATTAACATTATTGTAGTTGACTTATTTATAAAGGTTTATATTTGCAATGCATTTGATCATCCTGTTCTTACGCTACAAGTTAATTACATTCTCTCAATAAACAGTAGCTCGCTTATTAGACTTATATTAAAATCTTCTGAAATTTCTAGGAATTATTTATTCCAGCGTATTTTGAATTATTAAGCAATTTAATTAAAATATCAGTTACTCACTGTTGATTATATGCGAGCTTTATTACGTTTTATGTTACCAAGTAAAATCAGGTAAATGGTTTTAATTTTAAAGAACTGGAAAGAAAAGAAAAATATTTTAGTTTATAAATAATAACAATAAAAAAGCTTTTATGTTTATAATACTGGAATTATGCTAGAATGTTTTGGGACAGTAACTAAAAAACAAATGTATAAATTTTAGTGATAGATTTATCAGCCCGACAGAATCGGATAAACAAACTGATAAAAAGAATATTAAAATTTAAATAACATCTTTCCACGACAGAAAAAGAGAATGCACGGTAAGAATATAAAAGCCACAAAAACATATGAACGGCAAACAAAGTTTTTAGAACGATAACTCGACAAAATAAAACAAATACCGAATTTTAATCAGTGACCAGATTTTTACAAGTAAAAAAAAGTATAAGAGGTTTTTAACAATTCTATCCTTAATTCTCCTTTTGAAGAAGTTTATTAATGTAAATCAAAAATAAAGTTGGCGTAAGATCAGAACCTTAAAAAACACCAGCATTTACAATTTTAGGGTCAGAGTTAAAACCACTGAAATTTTTCTATTGTCAAGAAAACTATTGATAAAATTTACAGATTTATACAACCAACAAGCTGATAAGATTAGGATGCCATACCCTATTATATGCTTTGGAAATGTTTAGAGCTACTGCAAAATTTTCTCCTTGTTTATCTAAAGTAGCATTCCATTTGTGACTAACATAAGTCAAAAGATTTGTTACCAAATATTTTGATCAAAATCCATATTAAGACTAATAAGACACAATTATTCACGGTCAATGCTCAAAAAAAATTTAAATCTAGTCTTCAATGTAATAGTTTTTATGTTGTTATGCCATATTAATCAATTCCTAAAAAACTTTTTACATCCATCAACAACATGTCGTTCGAAAAGATTATGTCAGATTGTAACTCCTAGAAGACAAATTGAAGAAGATTTAAATATGGATTTATTGTTTAGTTTAATATTTGGTATTGACGATACCGCGGATTTTGATTTTGAAACAGTAAGAAATAGAGTTTTTAAAGTTAAAATTGACCACGTTGACATTGCCCCATTCAGATATTGTTTTGGAGTCTTTGATTATACATATTCTAACCTCAAACTTTTAAAACGCTCTGAGATGAGATGATGAGTTTTTTGTTTAATATTGATAAAAATCTAGTTTTGTCAAATTATATTTGTTTTTCTGTACATTTTTAAAAATAATTTTTATGTTATATTGTAGTTTTTTGTCCCAGTTGTGATAATTTTACTGTAGTAAAATAGTAATGTTTTCTAATCAAGTTTTTTTGCACAATTTTAATCTTAAATTTTTCTTTTCTGCGTAAATTGTGTTATAAAATCATTTGTTTTGTGGGTTAAATTGTTTATTGTTTTTACAGGAAATTTTATAATACAAACTTGAGTTTTCTGAACGATTTTGTTGTAATTTTGTGATAAAATTTTGCTTATTTTTTCATTTTATATAAAGAATGTTGAAAATTAAAATAATTTATGATCAGTTTTGGTATTTTTTTTAATATTTTTATACTTTATGGCTGGGATTTTCAATTTTTATCATTCTATAAACAAATTTATGCTTTTTTCCATAGTTTATGACATGATTTTGAATTTTTTTGGCAATATTTTGATATTTTATAAGAGAATTTTGCTATTTTTGAAATTTTATGAAATTGTTTACACTTTTTCAACAGTTGGCCGCATTTTGGTGCTTTTCAACAATATTTTAATAATTTATGGCTAGAATTTGCTATTTTTGAGATTTCAAAAAGGTTTTTGACCAGTTTTTGATTTTATCTGAAAATATTTTAATGTATTATAACCGGCTTTAGTTATTTTTGAAGTTTTATGATAGAATTTTGCACTTATTAACAGATAATGACTAAATTTTTGACGTACTATTAAAAAAAATTACATTTTTCAATAGTTTATAGCCGAATTTTGACCTGTTTTTGCTATGATTAAAATTTTTTGAATTTTATAAATTAAATTTTTTCATTTTTCATTAGTTTATAGCCAGATTTAGAGTTTTCTGACAATATTTTAGACTTCATGAGTAGAACCGTTTTTGTTAAATTTTAGTTCTTTTTGAAAATATTTTAATTTAAAAAAAAAAATAGTCCGGATTAATCTTATATTAGCCAGATTTACATTTTTAAAAGCTAAATTTAAAATTTAAAAACAGAATTTATATATTTAAAGCTAAGCAGTAACCGGATTTACACTTTAAAAAGATTGAATTTAATATTTGAAGACCGGATTAACAATGTGGCAGAAAAATTTAACACTATAAGTGCAGGATTTACAGTTTTAATGCAAAATTCAGTTACCGGATTTACAATTTTAATTTTGAAGATCAAATTTAAACTTTCAAAAGACGGATTTATATTTTTAATGGCCGGATTTATAATATAAAGTCCGGATTAATAGTTTAGTAGTAGTAGTGAATTTTAATACGTTGATTATCGGAATTTTAGTTCCAAAAACCTGATTTACAGTTTTAAAGACTGGATTGATAATTTGAAAAACAGATTAAAATATTGGCTGTGAAATTTATACTTTGAAAGACAACTTAACATTTTAAATATACAAATAAGTTTTTTAGTAATAAATGAGAATACTCTTAAATTTTTTTTATCAAATCAAATATTTTTAGCTGAATTTCCAGTTGTAAAAGTAGAATTCACAAAATACTGAATTTATAATTTAAAGGCCGGATTACCACGTTCGTGGCTCAAATGATATTTTTAGAGGTATTTACGATTATAAAAGCCAGATTTACAGTTTTATGATTTGAATACTATATTAATAATTTGGCAGTAAAATTTAACAAGTTGATAGCCGGACTTTTATATTAAATTTCCGAATTTAGAACTTTAAGCAGTTTTCAAATTGTATTTATATAATGTCAAAAATAACAAAATCCGGTCATAAAATATTAAAATGTTTTCAAAAAAGATTATAAAATACATAATTTCAAAAATCCAGCCAAAAATGGAAAATGTAACAAAAAAAATTAAAAGTAACTAACTTAATAGTAAAGTAATTGAATCCGGCCAAAAACCATAATAATCTGCTTTATATTGGTAAAATATAAACAAAAAAATCTGGCTATAAAATACAAATTTTTTGCTAAAAATATCGGTCATAAAGTATTAAAATATTTTATTCTCTACCATCTGCTTTAAATTTTACAAAAATCTATTGTGTCAGATTTGAGATCTGACGTTCTTTTAGTTTAAACATTGAATTTTGATAATTTTTTAAATAATATTATTAAAAATGCTGGTTTAGGACCAAAAAGTATAACTTTTTAATCTATTATCACAGTTAGCAAAGATAGTGTTGTAATGTAAGATTAAAAACTAACAAATAACTTAAACGAAACATTAAACTTAATATCACAATAAAAATGAAATAGAAGTTGTAAACTAGGGGGATTTGATATTGAGAGATTGAATTGAGTGTTTGCGCGTTTATTGCATGTAATTTATTTAATATAAAAACGTTTTACTGCAATAAGTAAATCTACAAACTTAAAACTTCTTTAAATTTTAATCAACTTATAACTTTGTAAAGTTATAAAGGTCATCCAATTTATAAAATTTGAATCGGTTATAAATAAAAAACAAAATTATGAGTTTATTAGAAAGAATGAAACACAACATTATTCAAATGACTACCACGACTGGTTTCATTGTAACTCATCTGATTAATCTAATTTTTTAATACAGTTTTGATTGTTTGAGCTCTAATCGCATAAATGGCAACTTCAATTTCGTGTTTCAAGGCATTATTCTTTTCTGGGTGGTTAGCGTAACACTTATCCGGGGTCAAATCGCAGCTCCTAGGCGGCCAATTGACATCAGCATTTTGGCTGATTATTCATTTTATAAAAACAGTGCCCAAACGATCAATGGTTACGTTGGCTGTATGGCAATACTCTTCAATTTTTGGAAACAAAGATTTGTTTAGAAAGCCACAGTAACGTTTGCTATTGACGGTAATGGCGGCTCCTTGCTTATTTTTAAAGAAAAATTACTCAATAATACCGCTGGACCAAAAACTTTACCAAACAGTTACTCGTTGTGGATGCATAAGCTGCTCAATAGTCATTTGTGAATTCTCTGATTCCCAAATGCGACAATTTTACTTATTGACATAGCTTCCAAGATAAAATTGAGTTTAATCGGAAAACACTATGGTTTAATAAAAATGCTCATCTTTAGCCAAACCCAAACAAACGTTAGCTCTATGAGCAAACTGAAGACGCATCGGATGATCACGAGGCTTCATTTTTTGGATTAATTAAATGTTGTAGGCATTCAAACCGAAGTCTTTATGCAAATTTTTTTTAAAGTTGATGTTGCATGTTTACGCACACTCTAAGCAACAGCATTTTTTTTTGGCTGAGCGCAAACTCACTTTACAAATTGGTCTACAAACTGCGTTGAAGGTACTTTTTTATCAAATTTATTTTGTAAGTTTTTTATCGTTTGAGTAGAACACTCATCACTTTGGAAGTAAGTATTTATAATTTCCCAACTTTGTTTAAGAGTAAAGAGTCCCATTTCGTAAAAGTTATACATAAAATTAAATTTATGTCAACTCATATTATGCCTTTAAAAAACAAAATAAATGGTAGTTCAAATTCCAAACGTTACATGACCCACCCTTTACATAGTTTAAAGGTAAAAAGTAGATGTGGTTTAAAATATCCTAATCTATTTGAATAGGAAGAATAAGAGAATATACTTGATACTATTCTGGATAGACAATAGATATGTTACTTGCAATAGATGGTGATCATGTAAGCATTAACATTATATAAATGTAAGCACCAACTTTGGACGCTGATGAGAAGATACAAAAGTAGAAGAGATAATCAACAAGCTTAAAAAAAAGTTCTTCTAATTGTAATAGGTGACTTTAACGCTAAAATTGGCTAAAGGAAATACAAAGATTTAAAAGAAATGTACGGGCTCGGAATTAGATATGAACGAGGCTGAAATTCTGTATATAACAACAATTAGCAACGGCTAACACATCTTTCAAACTACCGTTTTGTAGAATTTATTTCTGAAAAGCACCAGCAAATACTAAAGATTACATTCTGATAAACAAACCAAAATAGCTTTTTACCCATAAAACCCGCTGGTATTGACGCACGATTGGACAATAATCTTGTGCTAATGTTATTCAAAGTTAGGCTTAAGAAATTAACCGGAGCCAAAAGAACAATGACAGTAGACACTTACAATAACATACAAAATATAGTTATAAACTTAGAAATCACTTTTATCAATATAAAAGAAAACTACCTCAAAACTTATACACTAAAGTTAGATTTAAAAAACTCACCAAAAATAAAAGAAAAATTGCATTAGACACTTAAATGCTGAAGATCGAAATCCCAACATGATCTGAACAGTTTAATAAACTGCATATCCAAGAATGAAACTAACAAACCATACAAAGTATACAAGAAAAAAAAGTATTTTTTTTTAGATAAAAGAGAATTACTTCAAAACAAATAAATTAATAAGCACAAAAAGATGTATGAACGACAAAATCTTGAAATTAATGGAAGAAAGGAGAAAAGTAGAGAATGCGCATAAAACAAAAAACTCGGAAGTAGTCAGGAAATAAAATTTGGAAGACAAATGAAGAATGGTTTAATGCATAATGCCAAGAAATTGAAGATTTAAAAAGTTAAAAAAAATGCAAGAACATATAGGTCTAAAATATCAGGATGGAAATATAATCTAAAAAAATAAACACAAAATAAATGCTTGGCAAAATTCATAGAAACGCTGTTCAAAGACAATAAGAACACTTTAACATAACTTACCTGTATTTCTAGCTTGAGGGAAGAATTGTAAAAAACTAACAAAATTGGAAAATAAAAGTGCCTGGCCGGACGGTGTTTTTATAGAATTTATATAAAATGGCAGTGCCATGGAAACATTAGCAATAGTATTTAATTGGATATATGATACTAAAGAGTAGCTAACATTAACATTTGTCTCTATACCAACAAAACACTTGCACGTGTTCAACACACAATTTAGTTTTAAGGACAATGAATCTAGAGAAAGCATTTGACACCATTTATCACACAATATTAAGTGATATGCTTAAAGATTGATATGCAGAGATTGAGAAGGTACCAAAATGTATTTATTTGGAATTCTTAATAAATGCACTTTGGGATCAATAAAATTATAAATCCCTATTAAAAAAAGCCAGAAAAGCATTTAAGAAAATTAACACCGTTTAATCTTAGCGTGAATTTCAAACTAACATTAGCAGAAATGAAGTATATTCAGTTTTTAGATGCTTAACATTAAAGCGGTTGGGCGGGGTACATCAATTTAAACCAGACACACAAAACTTGAACTAAGTTTTCCTACCATCTACCTAAGTATTTATTATAAAAAAAATGGATTTGACAGTTTTTTTTTTTAACTTAATGACAAATAACATTAGCAGAATAGAAAACTATACAACTTTTTAGGCGGGAGGATGGGGTATTTTCATTAAAACCACACGCTAACAAAACTTGAAGCATTTGTGAAAACATTTATAATAGATTCAGCAACTTTACATGTGCTTTTTGATAATAAAATGTATCTTCGAAATAAAAGGTTTATTAGAAATCATCATAGAACAAAATATTCTTAGAATAGGCCAACGAATAACTTTTTGAATTTTTGCCGCATGTTTACCTAACACTCTGTATATATTGCGTAATGGCATGTGCAATAAAAAATTAATGCGCATACTTATAAAATTTGCAGTTAGTTATCGCTTTTTTCACTTCAAATAATTTTTTTGTTAAGTATATATTTTTTTATATTGGCACGTGTTTAAAATATTTATCTTAATAATTACATTTTTAATGAGTTCTTTTTTATCATTTAATTCAAGATCAAAAAAATTTATACATTTTATCAAATTGCTTACTTTTTCTTTTGCCCTTGTACGAAAATAACATTCAACGTAATTAATATTAAATGTTGTGGCTTTAAGATTAATTATTTGGCCTCGATAAATGGAAAATGCGTGCCGACAGTCCAAATTTTATATATCGATCTAAACTATTTAATTTTCTTTACGATTTAACATATTTAAAAAGCTAGCTATTAACGTTTCAGAGAAATTTATTTTGTAATTACATATTCTCAATTTAGAAAGGCTGCTTTGTATAGTAAAGACTCAAAGGAAATACCTAGAAAGGATCATTTATTTGTAGTAAATTTATAAAAGTATTACATTTCAAAATAAAATTACATTAATAATTAAACTTTTTCTGTTATCAATTACTGCTGCATTTCATGAACCTGTATCAAACTTAACTTATATTTATTAAATGTAAATAAAGGTATACGCGAATTCTATATCAGGGTGTCCCGTGATTCGATGCGCATAGCTTAATAGCTTATTCCTTGAACAATTTTAAGTCGAAAATGCTTTATGCACTTTTATTTAAAACTCAATAGGTATACAGTTATGGGCAATATTAAATTCAAGTGAGCGCGAAGATAAAGTAAAAGCCATATTGAATAAAGTAATGTAAAGTTTTATTATTTAACAATTTTTTGATTCCTAACAAGTATTTTATTAAAGTTTTTGTTCAAAATGTCTTCCCGCTGCCTCACAACACATGCTTGCTCTTCTAACAATTGAAGACGTAGCTCTTTGAATACTATCTGGGTTTTCACAATATTGTTAGCCAGTTGTTGGAGTGCAAGTTAGAATAGAAAGGTTAAAAATGTAAGAGTAAATCTGCTCACCCAAACAAATAAAACAAAAACACGTAAAAGCTAAGTCAAAATGGTAAACAATAAATTTTATCTCATATAATAAGACAAATGCCAAATGTTGCAATGAGATCGGCCAAACAGTGTGGGATTAAATGTTTTTTTTTAAACAATATATCAAGACAAAAAAGTTATCTAAAAAAATCTTTTTTATGTAGAAAGTTATGGTACAAAAAAACAAACAAACAAACAAACAAAAACAACATCACACAAGTATGCAAAGATATATGCTACAAACTCTCTACTCTAAACAATAAACTATACATTGTAAAAAATAAAAATTAAAAAAAAAATGCAAAGATTTTTTTTTTTGATACATTTATTTATAAATACATATATACATTTTATTTTAAAATTAAAAAAAAAATACTTGTAATATTCCAGCAGTACCGCCATCTATCCGTACGGATTCCAGGGGCCTGGTATTTGATAGTGACCTGTAGAATTCGCTAAATATTTTGATCAAAACTCAAAGAAAAACAATCCTTCAAGTTTACAGTGCGTACCCTAGTAATCCTGCGGATGCTCTGCTAATCAAAAAATGCATACCCCTACCAACGTTATAACTGAAGTAAAAAAGAAAATTAAAAAAAAAACGAGACTATGACAAAAGTAAGTGAGGGATCATCATCAAGTAACAAAAAGAATATAAAACAAAGATTTAGTCTACTCAGAAAACGGAAAAACTATTACCAAACATCAAAAATTAGATTAGTTTAGTATTAGTCACAAAGTTTTTGGCCACTTTTGCCAGCATATCTTAAAAGATTTCGGCAATTTCTTTTTAAACTTCATTTTTGAGAAAGGAGTCAAGTCCAATGATTTAAATAACCATAAAACATTTCCTTGCAACAAGATCAGGTAGCCGGGAAACAACTCTTGCAGAAATTGCGTAAACGACGGGCAAAATGGACTGTGACTCCATTTTGCTAAAACCAGAAGGCTTCTGCATCATGTTCTTATATTTTAGGCAAAAAAATTTCCAACAATTCACAAAGGTAAGCACAATTTACCCAGTTGAGCCTTACTCTTCAAAAAAATAAGACCCAATAATGCTTATAGCAGACACAACGCACCGAACTGTCACTTTTAGTCTGTAAATTAATTTTTGGTAAATTTCCCAAAGGTTTCAGTTTTCAATAACAAAAGTTTTGTTTGTTCACTGTGATATAAAAGTGAAGATGCGCTTTGTCGCTATTACACACAATAGCGCCAAAAAAGTGCAACTCTTAAGATTGCATTGAAAGCATCTGTACATCTCACAAGCTTTGTGGGGTGTAACAAAATGTCTGTGTGTAATATTCGTCATATTGTTTTGTATAAAAACCCAAGAGCAGCTGCATGTGTCTGCGCAGAAGTTAAGTCGCCCAACTAGTTTATTACAAAGTGCAGATCCCGTCTTCTTAACATTATTGATTCATTTCCAATTAGTTTTAGGGTCAGGAACTCGGTCATAACAAGCTAAACCAAAACGCCTGCAAAAGGCTCTCTGCGTTGCTAGCACACTTTCCTTTGTTTTTAAAAAATGTTTCAACAACAAAGCCGACAACTCTCCCAACTACGGCATAGTCACTACTAAAATTTGCATTTTTGCCCCATAACCGCACCTGTCCCACCTTTTTATCTGTTCTGGGGACCCTGTATTTACAAAAAGACGTGATTTTATCAGTATTTGTATGTCTGTTGTGAATAATACGGTAAATTGGTAAATGTAGAAACTGTGTCTAAAAAAAAAGCTGAATGGTGTATATCTTCATGTCAAAATAAGTAGATTATAAATAATATGAGAAAACCAGTACTAAATTCATTAAATTTTTTATTTTATTTTTACAATTAAAGTTAACTTTATGCGTTTGGTACAAATAAGTTCCTATTTACTGGCGCCTATTTTACTTTTTTTTTGTATAAAAATATTATTAAAAAATCAAGAAACTTTAATATATATGTTAATTTAGACAAAACATAACAGATTAAAGTCAAACTATATTCTACAATGTTTTACAACCAATAAATTTAATAAAAATTATGTTTCCACAGTGAAATGTTTTAATTAAAGTTAAATATTTAAATAATACTCCTTAATTTTTATGATCTGCTAAACTTAATATACTCATAACTATATTTAAATTACAAAACGTATTTCCCATTATAATGTGATAAGAAAATTCCCCGAATATGTGACGGTCGACCCGCCTTGAAGGCCTAGACATCTCTACAACAAGCCAGTTTTGGGTAAGTATTTGGCATGCATGCCAATAAAACGGAGTAGACACTTCGAACCCCGATAACCAGAAGTAAATGGAATCCCGGGACAATACCCCGGCTCGTTGAATTGATCGTTTTCTGCTTCCGCGCTTTAAAAATCATGTGAAATCGGGATTAAAAGAGCCGACTATAATACCATCATTCACATTTTAAATATTAAAATTCTATTAAAAAGTCAACACTAATGCTACGCACAATAAAAATGAATTCTATTTAATCCAGTATTACAGTTGCTACATAAAATTTTTATAAAATTGGAAAGGCAAATATAATTATCATTACAGCTTTAATATAAAGAAAAAAACGCCCTTTACAAAACCAAGTGAAATGAAATTGTGGGGCGGTATAAACATAAAAGAAGTTCTTTAAATTGATTGGAGATGTTCACGGTTTCTAGTCAAGTGATTTCTCCCCAGTTTCTGCTCTGACGTTTAAATACTGATTTATTGATTGTTATGAGCAGCTTATATTTATTATTATTTATTTTAAACTTGATAAAAACTGTATTATTAGCCTAAATGGTTATTTAATACATCTTTGCTTGTATTTGGAATTTCTTTGTCGTGGAAGATTAAAATCGTGTTTATAACAGACAAATTAAATTAAAAGTTGAGATTTATTTAAGAGCGGCTTTATTTCATTTGGATGATTTACACTGTACTAGATTTTTTTAATTAGAATTATAAGTAGTATATTATTTGCTTGTGACTTATTTTTATTGCAAACTTTTAGCATAAAGTATGTTTATAATATAGTAGATATAGTCGAAATATTTTTTATTTGCTCAAACAACTCAAAATGCGTTTCTCTACATGAATCTTAACCATGTAAATTTTTTCGTATTTTTTCAGTAAGCAAATTTTTTTTTCTTGAATTTTGGAAATATCCCAGAACTTTAAAAAATGTGCAAAAGATGAAAATTTTAGAAAGTGCCGTGCACTACGCTCCGAGATATCTTACAATGTATCCACATAAATACTTGAAATTTAAACATTTCGCTATGTTTAAGTATTTCTGTGAATAAAGGCGGCAGACACGCTACTACTTTCCCGCAGCAAAAAAACTTTTGACTTTAAGTAAAATATAAGAGAACATCAGCCTAGAATATGGTCTAAAAATAACAAAAACTAAAACTATGATCGTAGTCCGTAAATATGACAATTGAACAAACAAACATTAACTTAGCAATTACAAGGTTGTAGATTATTTAATCTACCTAGGCGCCATAGTCAACAATAACGGTTGTTGCAAAACGGCTATGAACCAAAACATAACAAGGAATACCAAAATCAACCTTGTCTAAATAGTCGTATTCTCTGTGTTTATACACGGAGCAGAATTGTAGTCATTGCAGATTGTCGACTCGCAAATAACAATGTAGTACTTAAAAAAATGCCAAAAACCATTGAAAATGCAAAATCAAACATTTTTGAATAGGGTAAAAAAAAATTTTTTTTGTTAAAATGACAATTTACTACCAAAATTAACAAACTAACATCAAAAATGCAAATACTATAAATTTTGTAAAAAATCGAAAATTTTTTTTGTTAAATTGACAGTTTTGCCATCAAAAATGCAAAAGCTAAAAATTTAATAAAAAATTTAAAACAAAAATTGTTAAAATATTAGTTTGACTATCAACTATTAAAAATACAAAAACAGAAAAATTTGTAAAAAAATAAAAAATTAATTAAAATCATGTTAGTTTCTTTTTTTACCATCAAAAATTTTTACAATTTTTTTTTTGTAAAACAAATATATAAAGTTAGTTGTACCATAAAAAATGCAAAAACCACATTTTGTAAAAAAAAATTTTTTATAAATTGTTTAACCAAATATGCAAAACCAAAAAATTTTGTAAAAAATAAAAAAAAATTTTTGTTAAATGACAAATTAACTACCAAAAATGCAATAATTGAAAATAGGTGAAAATTAAAAAAAAAACTTTTTTTGATAAAAAGTGAGTTTTTAACATAAAAAAATGCAAAAAAAAGTTTTGAAAAAAATTTATAAAAAAAAACTTGTTAATACATTAGTTTTACCATAAATCAAAAAAACAATTTTTGTTCAAATGTTAGTTTGACCATAAATAATTAAAAAAAAAAATTATTTTGTTAGTTCAAAAGTCTAAATATTTTGGAAAAATCTTTAGCTTTTTCTATTTCTAATGTAAAACTGTCATTTTAACAAAAAAAAATTTTTTTATTTATCACAAAATTTTTTGTTTTAAAACTAAAAAAATAATTTTTGACTTTTTACATTTTTGGTGATGAAATTAATTTAATTTAAAATTAAAAAAGAAATTTAACTTTTTACAAAATTTTCTGTATTTGCATTTTTATAGTAAAATTGTCATTTTACCTAGAACTTTTTATTGACTTTTTACTAAATTTTCAATTTTTGATATTCTGATAGTAAAACTATCATTTTACCAAAAAAAAAATCAGTTTTTGCATTTTTGATATTAAACTGTCATTATTACCAATAAATTTTTTTTTTTAATTTTTGGTTTTTGCATTTTTTATGGTAAAACTAACAATTTACAAGAATTTTTTTTTAATTTTTATAAATCTTTGATTGATTTTTTGTTTTCTCAAAAAATTTTCTAATTATTTGATTTTTATTAATAAAACTAACTTTTAAAATTAAAAAAATACCTTATTTTTGACTTTTCACTAAATTTTCAATTTTTACATTTTTGATGATAAAACTAATATTTAAATTTAAAAACAAAAATATTTTTTTACAAAAAGTTCAGTTTTTGCATATTTGATAGTAAAAAAACTGTCATTTTAACAAAAAACATATTTTTTGACTTTTTACTATATTTTCTTATTTTTCATTTTTAATAATAGCTTATAAAATTAAAAAAATAATTTTTGGTTTTTTATTTGATTTTCAGTTTATAAAACTTATTAACAAAAAAAAATTTAAAAAAACTTAATCCAAAATGCAAAAACTAAAATATAAAAAGAACAAACTAACAATAAAAATGAAAAAACTGAAAATTTAGTAAAAAAAAGTTGGTAAAATGTTAGTTTCAAAATTAAAATAGCTAAAACAAAATTTTTTGAAAAATATCAAAAATACAAATGCAAGTTTTGTTAAAAATTAAAACATATTTCTTTTGGTAAAATGAAAATTTTACCATCAAAAATGCAAAAACAAAAAAATTTGTGAAAAGTCAAACAAAATTTGTTTTGTTAAAATGACAGATTAACCATAAAAAATGTAAATACTAAAAATTTAGTAAAAAATTTAAAAAAAAAATTAAAATTTTAGTTTGATAATTTATCAAACTAAAAAGTTTTCTTTTTTAAAATAACAGTTTTTCATCAAAAATGCAAAAACTGAAAATTTAGTAAAAAGCCAAAAAAACATGTTTTTGTAAATAAGATTTTCAAGTTTTACTATCAAAAATGCAAAAACATACAATTTTGTGAAAAGCCAAAAATGCAAAAATTGAAATTTTTTAATTTTTTTTTTATTTTGTTAAAGTGACAATTACATCAAATATACAAATACATATATGAAAATTTAATAAAAAACGAAACAAATATGCATAACCAAAATATTTTGTAAAAAATAATAAAAAAAACTTTCTTGATAAATTTACCGTTTTACCATCAAAAATGCAAATTTAGTAAAAAAGTATTTTAAATGTTAGTTTTGTCATTAAAAATGCAAAAACCAAAAATTTTGTAAAAAATCAAAAAAAATATTGTTTTTCATCAAAAATGCGAGAACGAAAATTTAGTAAAAAATCCAAAAAACATTTTTTTTGTTAAAATGATAGTTTTACCAAAATAACAAAAAAAATTGTAAAAAGTCAATTTTCTTTTGTTAAAATTCACAACTGAAAATGTAATCAAAATTTAAAAAAAAAATATTGTTAAAATGTTAGTTTGACCATCAAAAATGGAAAAACAAATAATGTTGTAAAAAGTTTAAAAAAAGTTCTGTTTTCAAAATGACACTTTTACCAACAAAAATGCAAAAACAGAAAATTTAGTAAAATACAAAAAAAAAACATTTTTTGTTACAATGTTAGTTTTATCATCAAGAGAAAATCGGAAATTTAGTGATAATGCAAAAAAAAATGGAAGCTTATTTTTTTTAAATTTTAATTGTTAGTTTCATCATTAAAAATGCAAAAACGCAAAGTTTTGTAAAAAGTATTTTTTTTTGTAAAAATGACTATTTAAAAATTCAAAAACTGTAAATACGTTTTTTTTTGTTGAAATGACTAGTAGCAACAATTTTCAGTTTTTGCAATGTTGATAATTTGTCATTTTAACAACATTATTTTTTACTTTTTGATGATAAAACTAACATATTACCAAATTTTTTTTCTTTCAATTTTTTACAAAATTTTCTGTTTTTGCATTTTTGATGGTAAAACTAACATTTTAACAAAAATAATTTTTTTGACTTTTCACAAAATTTTCTGTTCTAGCATTTTTTGGTTCTTCTGTCATTTTAGAAAAAAAAATTTTGACTTTTTACTTAATTGTTCTGTCAATTTAACAAAAATAAAATTTTTGACTTTTCACAAAAATTTTTGTTTTTGCATTTTGGTTTGTAAAACTATCAGTTTAAATTTTTTTTTTTATAAAATTTTAGTTTTTACATTTGTAAAAATGACAGAAAAACAGAAAACTAAATAAAAGTAAAAAAAATTGTTTGTTAAAATGACTGTTTATTAACAAAAATGCAAAAACTGAAAAATGAATAAACAAAAAAAAACTTTTTTTTGGTAAAATGATAGTTTTTTTTTGTTAATACATATTATGTTAGTTTTACTATCAAAAATGCAAAAATTTAAAAATTTAAAAAAAAAATGTTTTGTAAACTTACAGATTAACTATCAAAAGAGCAAAAACTAAAAATTTTGTGATAAAGAAAAAACATTTTTTTTGTTAAAATTACAGTTTTACTATCAAAATAGCAAAATTTGTTTATTGACAAAAAACACTTCGACATATCATAGTATAATCATTTCTGAATGTACTGGTAAAAAAATAAATAAATACTACAATTTAAGGTATGGTCTTATTAACACAGAATAAAACAAAAACATATTGAATAGTTTTTGTGAGATTTTCTGCTGCAATATGTGGATCCTCAGAATATAATATTTTAGTTAGTGCTACGCCTACATAATCTAACAGAAAACATAAAATTAATTATTTAATTAAAAGTTTTTAATCAATGCGTGTAAAACCATACCAAGCAATTAAATCAAACTTTTTACAAATAAATAATTTAAAATAATTTCCTCAGCGGAATTGAGTGCGTGTTCATCCAGCAAGTAACCTAATTAAACGACACAAACATTCAATTCCCCTCGGTGTTATACCTAGTTTGTCTGAAAGCCAGTAGGTGGATAATAATAATATTATATTTTTACCAAAATAGTGATGAATTTAATGCATAGTAAAGTCGAATAAATTTACATTAATAATCCTTTAAAAAGTATTTTTATTTATAAAACGAGCGGCTTTAACTAGAATTTTCAAAATTAAATAGCAATTTGTTTTCGGATGCATAGTTTATGTGTGTTTTGTATGTTTATTTTTTGTACGATCGTTTTTTGTAACAAGCGGAATGAAACAATCAGAAAAATATATAGAATTCAAAAATAAATATTGTTAGCATAGCTGAAATTTTTATGTCTTATGTTTAATTAATTAAAAAAATGTAAACCTGAAAAATTGTAGTAAATTGATAAATAAAAATCAACTACAGCTTACACTTATAAAGTTTATCGTTAAAGAATTATTTGCATTTTCCAGATTCCATAAATAGAAAATTTAAAGTAGTGAGAATGCTTCACGATGAGTGACCACTCCATGCCAGAAAAATCTTTCAACTTAATGCACTACCCACAATGTTAGCTTAGTATGTGTGTGGGCTACTTTTAACTTTAACTAAAAAATTTAAATAACGCTCATTGTATAAATATCGGAATGAACTATTGTCTACAGAGAAAACTTATTGTACAAACTTTTAATTTTTCAGCTTTGATTGATTAAAGCAATATTCAAAATCGGTGTGCCTAGAATGCGCAAATTATCATCAAGTTTATTATAGATTAAAAAATTGAAAACATATTTTATTTATTTTTATTATAATTATGCATCGAAACATTTATTTTTTAATCAACAATAATATTAGAAATTAATAATGCATTTTACACAACTTTATATAATAATAATAATAAAGTATCTTTATTTTATAATTACAATTTTTATAAATAAAAATTCGTAATACACGTCAAAATCAAATAACAATAATATATTAAAATAAAATAATACAATAAAAATACAAATTTAAACATAATTATTAATCAGATACATCGACAAATTACAATATAGGTTTGTGCATAAAAACATATTAAAGTTCCATGTCACTATGCAAACTAATTAGATTTCTTTTAAATTTTTTTGTAATCAGTGATTATTTTAACTTGATAAAAAGTTTATGTTTAAGGTTGTGTTAATAATAATTTTGATAGCTCAATGGTAGAGTACTTGCATATCATGCGAGCAGTCCGGGGTTCGATCCCCGAAATATGACTGAAATGATAACTTGCTCTTTATCCACCAGCGTGGTTCGGAAGTCACGTATAAAGCTGTTGGTCCCATCAAACCACTTTAAACAAGTCGTAGACTTACTGTGGCGATGTAAAATAGCCGTAAAAAGCATAATAAATAAAAAAAGCATAAGTGTTTTATTAAATTTATATTTTTTATATCGACCAGTTTCAAAGTCGTAAGTTACCTTATCGTTAGGAATTAGGTGATATTTTATGTATTTTTATAACGTATGTTACGCCAAGTTACAAAATTTGTTTTTTTTTATATAATTGACGCAACGCACGCTAATCTTCCCAACCACTACACCGTGCTTCAACGTCGTATATTAATTAACTAAACACATTTTCTTGAAATGCCTTTGTCTGTGTTTAGACGTTGGCTATAATTGTGTCGGTAGTTTGGTGGTATCTATCTCGATTACTTAAGCCTGTTCAATGTCTCGTGTTGCGCAGCTATAACAGATTTTTAAGCCCTATTCATTTCTTTCCCTTGGTCTTCCTTTATATAATTAAGCGTAATAGATGATATTTTGGTACTCTGACAATATGTCCAAAGTAATCGTTTTTTTTTGTTTTTTTATTGAATTCTTCTTTGTAGTATGTGTGCGTTGACAAGAAATTTTTAGCATGCGGCAATAACACGATAACTCAAATGTCTTGAAACAATTTATTATAGCTGTTTTTCAAGTCTTGCATCCTTTATGATTGTTGTTTTTTAGAGTCCAAGTCTCGCATCCATACAACAGAATCAATAAGATCAATAAATTGACCTTCAATTAGTTGCCTGTTGTTTTCAACGTTTATTTTTTCAATTGCCATCCATTTAGTTTTCTCGATGTTGATCTTTAATCTTTCGTTGGAGCTTGTCTTGCTAACAGCGTTAAGTAGTTTTTGCAAATCCACCAAAATCTTGGTTATTATAGCAACATCATCTGCAAATCATATGTCTTTAGTATTTTCCCTTCAATCTTCCCTTCTTCTGTAAAATTACGCTTTCCAGGTTTTACCTATGCTGTTTTCGCATCGTGAGTATATGCGGTTATCTATAATATAATTAATTAAAACAATAATAATCAAGTGATAGCCATTGCTTTTTAATCATTGGTCAAATAATCACTTTATGTTACAAATTTTACTAAGCTTCCTTTCTTTGTACCACAAACAACTTCTTCTCCAGTCTTTTTGCATAAGCTTGCTATTGTTTCAGCGTCCTTTTCTATACATTATACCTACACATAATTAACAAATTTATAAATTCTCTTTAGCATAGGAACTGGTCAAGATGTCAGAATCCCTATAATTAAATTGTTACATAAAATAATATATTACCAATTATTCAATTAACACATCTCTAAGGTATACTCTAACACCAGTGTAATTATAATTGCTCCTTATTCTTGTATTGTTCCTTGCATACAACGTCAAGGCCCAACTGGCCTGTGTAAGCATAACAGTATTTTGTAGTTATTGTGCAACTTCAGTAGCTCAAATCCCAGTTCACAAAACATGCCATCAACGGTTGTTACGTATAAAACCTCAATACCAAATACGGTGTTAAAATACTACCCCAAAGCCGTATGCCAGTGTATAAATAACAATCGTTTACAGCCTAGTACAACCACAACTCTAGCCTACCTAGCATTCTACAACTGTTAACCTCCTCGATTACTTTTTCACACTCCAAAGACAAACTTGATCAATGTGTAAATAACCTTAACTGATTCTCCGACATTACCTGTAATTAAATGACATTATATACAGTACATTGGTTATTATAAACAATGCTAACAAAATTCCTGTTAAATATTTAGAACAATCAATCAATTAGATCTAAACTAAGGAACCAAAAGATATGTTTTATTATTAAATTTATAGCAATTATGCAAATCGGCTATTTAAAACAATTGAATTGTGTACCAAAAAACAGTTTAACCTATTTAACATGGGCTTTAGCAGCCCTCAAAGAGCACAAGTTACACTCAATACTTTAACCTGCCCCAAAAAAACATTGTTTAAAAAAAATTGCAATTGCATTGTCTTTACTATCAGATTTAAGGTCATGATGTGAAATTGTGACTTACAGCCAATCAAATGCCGTAAATAGTTTAAAACACTAGAACCTCTCAATTGTTTTTTAGGGCTGAAACAGATGGTTTCAGTTCAGGCAAAAACAATTTTTAATGTTTACAAATTTTTGTTTGTATCTAAATGATAATTAATAATTTTACAAATTTTAGGTATCAAAACAATAAAAAATGTAAGTAGCTTTAGTTTTTAATTTATAAATAAAAATTAGTAGTCCCATACATGTTTTAGTGTAAAAGACAAATTTTGGTAGTCACACAAAATTTTAGTGCGTAAACAATTGTCTAAATAAAAGAATATTGTTAATCCTACAGTATAAATAAAATAATTTTAGTGATACCACAAATATTTAGTGTCTAAAATTTAAAAAAAAATCCAATAGATTTCTTTAGTATCTTTATAGAAATTTAAACAATGTTTAAAAACGCTTTGTTGGTAGTTCTACAATTTTTTTGAGTTTAAATAGCAACATTTTGGTAATCCTACTAATTTTTAGTGTCTAAAATAAGAAAATAGTTTAATAAATTTTTAGTGTTTTAATTATATTCATACGCTTCTCTTCCAGTTTTTTTGGTCATCCGTCTATTTCTTTATTACACTACTCTTTTCTTTAGAATCAATCATTTTGCATCTTTTTTTTTTTTAGATTTACATTCAATTAACAATATTTTCTCAATGCATGTCCTACCTATCTTTTCTTTTTTTATATTGTACCTGCTAACGTTCTTTTCTTCTTTTTAGCAGTTTTTTATTCCAAATCTTGTCTGACTATTTAATGCCTATTGATCTCAGCAAAAACCACAAAACACAAACATTTTTCAATCGTTTATTGCAGATTTTTATCTAACTCAAAATCTTGCTACTCCTTCAAAAAGCTTCTTTTGCCATTTCTATGCGTACCTTTATTTCTTTTTCGTTTTTAATTTTTTTTAAATTTTAGTACCAAAGTACTCATACCTTTCTATTTGTTTTAATTTATCTCTAATGACGTACACGTTCATTTTTTTTGCCTTTTCAATTCTTATAACTTTTGTTTTGTTTTTGTGAACAGTATCTTCAGTTGTGCACTCAGAGAACACAATCATCGGCAAATCAAATAAATTCTATTCTTTTTCCTCCTATGTTATTTCTCTTGTCCTTTTCCAGTAACCGATACCATCTCTTTGACATACTTATTAAACAACACAGATGATAAACAACATCTCAATCCTTTTCCAATTTTAAACTACTTGTTCCATTTGGCATTTAAACTTATTGCTATTTCTTGTCTCATGCAAACAAATTACCAATCTTCCATCTTCCAAATTTACTCCTTTTACTTTCAAAATTTCTTCCACCAAACACAGTCAAATGCTTTTATTAAGTCTATAAACACACACTTCAATGTTTGCCTTTTTCTAAGTATCTTTCTTTAATTGTCCTCACTGTACTAATCGCAACCTTTGTCCTTAACTTTTTTCTGATTCCAAATTATTCTTCCGCTGAATCTTACATAACTATTATTAGTTTTTTATTTATTACTTCTTACAAATTTTTTCTGCGTGCAGTAGCAAGTTGATTTTTTTGTGCAAGTTTTTGTTTCCTTTTTTCCTATTGTAATCATTTTTATGTAAAAAAAAGCTCGGCTACTTTTCGCTTTTATATATACCATTACACAATAATGTTAGCTTTTTTCTTCCATTTTAACAGTTCTAATTCTTAAAACCTTTCAAACTATTAAAACTTTTATAGCTTTCATCACTTCCTTTATCATAATGCTTCTTCTTATATTGTCTATATTTACAAACTCCTTCCTTTACACGTCTACCTCTTCTGGTTTTTTATATGTTCTCTTCTTTTTCTATTAATTTTTTCAATCAATTCAAAACTTTTTGTTCATCTTTTAATATTTTCTCTTGCTTGTCCTTTATTTCGATGCCGTTACTTTTCTGTACATGTTCATTTAACTAATTCTGTTATGAACCAGATAATGCCAACCAACCTATCCAATTTTGTATATCCCTACACTCATTTTCAAACCATTGCTTTCTGGCTTTTTTTCTTAGTTCCGTATTAAGACTGTGTTTATTTTTTCTTTTTTTTGTGTTTTGTGGTTTGATTTTTTTTTTTTTTTTTTTAATTTTAGTTACCATTTCTTACGATAGGTATAAATATTTCTGCTTCATTTTTAATTCTTATTTTTATTGTGTTATACTTTTCTTTTATTTTCATTAGGTTTACACAATACAGTACACAGAAATAAAAATTCAATTTTTTTTAATCCCACAAATGTTCATATCGTTGATAATGTCAATTAGCCATATAGTCATGCAAAAAAGGCTTTTTATGGATAAAAACCGTAACCAAAACAATACCATTTACAAAAATATGTTGAACAACTAAAACGCAGAATGGCAGCAAAACATAGCCAAAAAAAGTCAATTAGAGAAAGGCTTTGATCAAATGTAATACGCAATGGGTGTGTAAGATACAGAAGACCACTACTTAACCAAATTTTTGAGTAAACAAAGCTACTGTTTTATCTTGTAAAATTCAAGCAAGATAGCATCTTTCACACTGCGGAGAAGAAGGCACTAATGTATAAAATAGTACAAAAAAAAATCATTATAATAAGAAAGTTAAAATTAAAAATCAACTTTGGAAACATCATTAGCGCTGGAAAGCAACAAATACCTTAAAAAAGTAACAAGTAGCAAGGTTAGAAAAACGTTTAATAGATCAAGATCCTAAATAAAATAAAAAAACAAAATACCAATAATGTCTAAGGTTTGAATACGCATGCCTGAGCGTAATTTTTTTGATTTAGCGCTTCAGTTAGTTCCAAAATTAAAAACAAAACGCAGATTAAAAATAGTGTTTTTGTTGTTTAGGCCTTTATTTTCTAGGTTCTAAGCAATTTTTGGATGTTTTTAAAAGCAGTCTGAAGTTTCTCAGCAGCACACCTTAGAATTTATCAACTTTTAGAATGGCTGTGTCATCAAGAAAAATTGTTATACAGGTGGTAGGTGATTCTCAAAGGTTTGCTGTGAAAAGTAGATATAGCACTAATCCAAAAATACTTCTCTATAGTACGACTGATTTAATGGGCTGTAAGTAAGTTCTTTTTTTATGTTTAACAATAAAAAAACATTGGTTAAATACAATTAAAGTACATAAAAATGTATAATAAGTAATTGCGTTTATAATTTGTTTAACAATCCTTAGCGCCAAGAGCCTGTGTGATGTCCATGAAAGCAGTTAAAAAAAAGAGTTTATTTCTTTCAAAAGTGTTGTTTATTTGTTTCACAAATCTGTAAACCAGCTCCATTGAAATGGAAAGCATCCACAACTTAGTATAATATTTAATAGATGGTTTAGTGCTTTTAGCACAATTTGTGAAAGTCAATTTTGATCATAATGTCTTATCTGTATAGATTTTTTTATACACGTGTTTCACCTCACATGGAGTGGTAGCTTTAATAAGCAGTTTCATTTGATAAGGGTGTTCCAAGACTGATTACTGATGTAATTGCTTCTTTGTCTGCTTGTAGTATTTTGGAAGAAAATAGTTAAAAGTTTTTTTTTTTTCTGTTCAGCAACTACGTATGTTTTCTGTTTATCAGTTTTGGCCCATGAGCCATCATTCATTCTTATACAATAATTGTTTGCTTTTATATTTTAGTTTTTTCCTCTAAGAGTAGGTTTATAAATTTTGAGCAAGTTGTTTTAGTTTTGTCTTGTGCATTTCTAGTAGACATTCATATTTATCTCAACTATTGTTTTACTAGTATTGTCATTTAAACAGTTTTGTAGCTTGTTTGTACCAGGAGTAGATTTTTAAGTCTTAACGGCTTAAAAATCTACTCCTGCTTTCATTTATTTAAAAAAATTGTTTTATGTAAAACGTTTAGGTGTATTTTTTCTTCTAGTATGCTTTAAAATTAATTTCAGTTAGTTTTATTATATTAGTTAAAAAATTTGGTTTTGGTTTATGGATTATGTCTGAGCTTAAATAGATTAGAATGGAAAAATGGTCTTAAGAGAGATAAAAATTCTCGTCTACTCACAGATAATTTAAGAAAATACTTTTGAGTACACAAAAATTGAAGACATTTGGTATCCTTTTTATGTCACTTGGCCAGTATGTTAGTTTACCGATAAATAATGAGTTGTGGTTACTTGTGGTTATGCATTTCTTAAGTGCTTTTCTTTTTAGAGT
Source organism: Tachinus rufipes (assembly GCA_963932245.1). Taxonomy (NCBI): domain Eukaryota; kingdom Metazoa; phylum Arthropoda; class Insecta; order Coleoptera; family Staphylinidae; genus Tachinus; species Tachinus rufipes. The sequence goes on from OZ010749.1 coordinate 64,173,890, forward strand.
TACCAGCCAAAATCTGTGGTGGTTAACATTGTAATAACCTCCTGCCATAAATCATTTGTCAGGTAGCAAAAAATTAAGTAAACAAATCTCTATTGATTTTATGTCTAAGAGCAACAAATTGCTGATTTAATATGGCTGTCGTTTAAGATGACGTTTGTTGCTTGAATTTTTAAAGTTAGATACTTTGTAGTTTCATAATGCTTTTAATTATAACGACAGCTCCTCCGTGCACTGTTACTCTCTGGGTAATTTAAGAAAAGAATAAAAAAGTAAAAGTTATATTTCTTTAACCCTCCTTGTGTGTCTTAACTAAGAATACTTTAAATAACTAAATGCAAGAATATACACAGTTAAAACTATCATAACCAATAAAATGACCCAATCATTACTAGCTCTGCGACTATATTAAATATAATTAAATTAAATATTATAATTATATATGAATAATAAATAATTTAATTTGGTATATTGCTGATAACAAAATCTTTTATTTATTGACGCATCAATACAGACAACTTTAATATAGAAATACAAGAATAAAGCTGTATAAAACCCGTCCATCAAAATAATCCTTGATTTTATGATGTAAAATTAATATCAACATAATTGCTGTACTGCAAACTTAATATTGACAGGATATTATTATTTCAAACTACTATATAAAATAACATGTACAATATTGATTTCACAAAGCAAACATAATTAATTTTATAGATGTGGGTGCTGCAAAGCAATGATTGTATTTGCAAATGCATTATTTCGCTGTTGGTAAACAGATCTGCTAAATGTTCAATTACACAGTCGCTGTGTAATTACACACAGGTAACGTTGGCCACAGTAATCTGATAATATGTGTATAATAAACGTGTTATCCAACCGATTTGATATTAGCAACACATATTTAAACTTTGGAAATATGAAGAATATTAAAAATTACGTAAGTGTAAGTTATCTTGACAAGTATAAAAGCAGGTCGTAAAGTTCTTATGAAGTAAGTCAGCTTGAATTTACATTACGACCAAAAAACTTCCATATTTCACTCCATTAGATTATAATGATAATTATTTTTGTCGTTACTGGATCATGGATTTTTGTTTTATTAAAATAAATCTAAAGTTGTATAGAGTGCTTGTAAATATAGTAATATTATACTCCATTTACTTACAGTTAATATGCTAAAACTTAATTTAATCAGTGGTTATTGTTATAGTATCAATATCATTATCAGTAATGGGATACTCAGATAATTAATTGTACTATTAATTATCAATGAGCAAATTGTAAATCAATCAATGTACATGAGCTTAAGCTTAGATAATCTAATTATATGTGGTATGATTATAATCTGAATAATCAATCGAATAATATTATTATTATATATATTTTTTAGTGATTAATTTAATCTCTGAATTGCATTATAAAAATTGTTTTATTAATTAAATATTCATCTAAAAAATTAAAACAAATAGATATAAATCTAAAATTTGTTTCGGATAAAATCGCGGTTTTTTCTATATTTAGATTTTTGTTGGTTATCTAAATAATTTTACTAAAATACTTAGTATATTGTTGTTTTCACAGATGCATTCAGTGAGGTTATGTAGTGTTGGAAACTAATAATATAATATACAAAAAATTGTAAACTATAAATTAATCCTGAAGATGACTTAACAATCAAAACTAGTCGAGAATAAAGAACATAAAAAATTCATACAAGAATATTATATTATTATTTCCCAACACTACATAAAATACTTAAATAAAACATACTTTAATTCTTTATAAATGTATTAATTAATTGATTCAAATTATATGTAGAAATAGAAATGTCGTAAAAGTTGTTATTTTTGTTACTATACTCTTAAACCAAAAAAACTTCAAAACCTGACAGCCAAAGTTCAGCAATGTTAATTTCAACACTAAAAACGTAAACAAGTCCGTGCAATCCACTTGCGTGTTATTCAATACCCCAAATACCAATAAAAGCTGCGTCATAACTACAGTTACACGCCATGCTACCTTTAGCCTAGTCAGACTGACAGTAGATCAACTGGAAGTATGTTATCATCAATTAAACAGCCCTATGAATGCAGCAGACTAAAGCCAACCAAAACAACTTGCAACCAAGCCCACAGCACAGCTTGTTTGACCCATAACGTCATAACCAACAAGTGCAATAGCACCTAGAACCAAAATAACCTCGCCGTAATATTTTTTAAATAAACCAAATCTTAAAACGCTTAAATATTTTACTTATAATTGCCTCTTAATAAACACTTTTTTAAGCTTTACTGGTCAGGTCCCGGAACTTATACTAGCAACATAACCACAAAAAACCATAAACTGGTATTTCATTATCATGACTTAAGGCTTGTACTAATACCAACTACAAAACAAACTACAAATATCTTAGTAACAACCAGACAGCAATATAGCTAAACGCTACACACTTTTCTATTAAAAATCTAGAACTAATTAACAAATCTCAGCAGAGGCAATATCTAATTTGTCAAATATATTTCCTTTACAAGGCAATTGCAAACCAGCAAAGTATTTGCCTAGTAAACTCTTCTAGTGATGTGGTTTGGATTCTACAATAAACTGTATGTCCCGCATGTTTGTGAAGAATTATTGTCGCACACAACAAACATACGAGAAAAAAGCCTACGCTGGTAGCAAACATCACTAAAAAAATATCATGTAGTGTAAACCCCAAAAGTCTGCAAAAATAAACTTTTTAGAGTCGTACTTCCAAAACAACTACAAAACCTAGAAAAACCTAGACAAACAATGTTTAACCAAAATCAGTTGTAATGACAATATCATGCCACTATTACCACAAACAGGTCACTTAAGTTGTGTGTTACCAACATTGTAAGCATAAACTCAATACATGCACAAACAAACTAATTTTGCACAGACATGCAGACAATGCACATCGGCTTGGCAAATCAATAAACTCCTACAAATGCCAATGTAATTTTAAGCAATTTTAACAAACTACCCTGCTAGCCCTTGGTATGCAAAAAATTACCTGCAAGATGGACCAAATAGTTGCAGTACAACGCATAATCAACATGAAAAAAGTGTCTTGTACTGCACACTCTTACTTGTACTGGTTTGAAAACAACATGGCAGAGGTAGTTAACGGCTTATCCACCAAGAACAACAAAATTTTACTGATACAAAAACTTAGTTTCGCAAAAAAACTCAAGTAGCTATGGACATTTAAGTCATTTATTGTGATCAGACACAATAAGCTTACAACCAAAATCAACCAAGTTTAGCAAAGCCGCTGAATGTTGTGCGCCGGTTTTGGTGCGGTCACACGTAATGCACCCAAGCACAAAAATGCAAACGTCTTTCCAAACCCCCAGTCAGTGGTAGTAACAAAATAAGGTAGTCGCTGTCGAGTCCAAGATGGACAGCCGTGCTAACAAGTAAAAACGTCATTATGTTTTTCAATTTTTCTAGGAGGCAAATGGTACGATCAGTTAACCTCAGACGGCTTGTAACCAAATCAATTTTGCCCACCAATTTGTCTCCCGTGTGTCAAGACAAGGCGTTTGATAGTAAATTTATTGGTCTCGGGCACTACAGTGTAGTTAAACTTTTCTAGTATCAACACATCACTTCACAATTGACTTGCTTGAAAGTAAAAACGGGATTGTCTGTCCGTCAGCTTTGCGTTATTGTACGGTATAATATGTCTATTTAATCAATCTTCTTGGGAACGTCAGCGCCATTGTCGTCCTTTTTAAATTGTTTAAAGGCGGTGATGGTGTTGGTTGTTTTTAAAAAAAATTATTTAGGTCTTGCATTGTCATCAGTGGTTTAGCTTGTTTGGCAAAACTAAAGACGTACTCTCTCAGCCAAGGAAGATCTGCAGTTGTATCTTAGTATGCAATTTAGGGTGTTTCTAATCAGTTTAAGGTGGTTTGGTTTCATTTGCAGTTATGCGGTGGCCTAGGTAATCTATCAAACTTGATTAAGTTTCTAGAATTGCTCCAGTACCGATCGTAGGTAGTCTTGGTGTTTTTGTTTGTTGATGAAGTACACTATTATATCATCCAGGTATACTAGGTCACATCGACCCTGTAGTCCCGCTAATATTTGAAACATACATTTCTGAAAAGTAACCAAAGCATTTTTAAGACCAAACATCATCACTTTGAACTAGTTAGCGGTTACTTGATCATAAGACCTATGCATCGGTGTTTGCCAATAACCCGTGAAAAAATCCCTTTTTGTAAACATCTTTGCCCCTCCAAAATCCTTGAGCCTCTACCTAATCTTAAGTAGTGCTGTCACTTTGTTTTAGTTGACTTTATTTAATTGACGATAATCAACGCAAAATTTTGGCAACCCGTATTTTTTATAATAACTATGTATGCGCAGTATTTGCTGGTATGCCAGCAGTTCTTCTATCTGTTAATAAATCACTGTTTTCTTATAAGCAATATAAGAATTGCGTGCATCTTGAATCAATGTTGTATTGGCTTTGGGTCGTCACTAAAAACCGCCACCAACGCTTAAATAATGTTTTTGCAGCGTTGTGTTTTCTCCAGACAAAAGCCCATTTTGACGTTGTTTGACTCTAATTATGGCCGTCAGTTTTCCCGCTTTCAATATGCGGTGGTCAAAAAGTTTTGGCCAAAGTGTAAGCATTCCGTGTCGTAATACATAGTGACGTGATAATCTACCAACCAGAGATGCCGAAGTCGGAGACCACAAAGAATTCTACCCTTTGGGTGTTATTGCCTATATCAACTGTAGCATGAGCTTGGCTCGTGGTGTAAAGCGCCGTCTTTGGATCCGCTTGTTGGATGCGGTTAGATGCGAGTTTTGCCGCTGAAAAATCCAGACGGGATTTTGACTGTCCCAAGTCAATCAAGGCTTTGTAGTTTGATCTTGTTTGTTATGCAGAGCAAAAGGTTGGCATTCCTAGTCACTCCAACTTTGTCAAAGTTTATAGATAGACGTCCGTAGATTTGTTTTTATTTCCGAATCGATTGGTATTGTTTGGTTTTGAACCAACCCGACACTTGTTTTCCAAATATTTAGTAAAGCCAGAGCGGTTATTAGCTTAGGTGAAGGTATTGTGTGTCAATCTAATATTCTATCCAACTAAACGCGGTTGATAAAAACCGCTTTTGACATAAGTATGCCTCAATGGTTTCTTGGCTTAATAGATGTTAGTCATTAGACTTCTAGCCATATAATCGGTAGATGTGAGGTCAACTTAGCGCCAATTCTGCCTAATTTTGCACTTGTCATAGTAAGATTAGGGCTATTGTCGGAATTGTTTTTTAAAATTCTATGCTTTGTTTTTCAAACTTTGCAGATGAGCATTGTAGTAGCACAATTAGGAAATCTGATAGAAGTAGTTTTCTTAAAAATTCTTTAGAGTTTTGTGTGTTTCTGTTTCAAAAATACGTAAATTCTCTTTATATTTCTTAAATTGTTGCATTCCATGCCACACTGCTTTAGCGGTGTGCATTGCATATAATGATTCCCAGACCGAGAGACTCTAAGGTAGTTCGGCGGTTCAGGTCATGTTATGCGACATTAAGTATGATGCAGATTTGGTTAATAATCGTCCCGGTAGCATGTTCTCCTAAATTCTTGCGGATTTGTTTACCCTTAGGTTGAGTGTGCCGTCGAGGTTCTAATTTCAATATGTGTTGACGGCGTTGAGTATTAAGACCAGTGCGTAGCCAAGTTTCTTGTGACTTCCACTTCGGCTCGAGGATCAGCCGTTCTTAGTGGTGGGTGTTCGGTGTACGGAGTTGGTTTTCCTCCAGAAGTATTTGAGAATAGCTTGCTCTTGTTTGGCGGCGCCTATAGTTTTATATTCAACTTAGCGTCATCTAAATTGAGTGACTGGCTTGCGTTTTATTTGTGCAAAGAGTATCTGCAATCAGACCGTAAAGTCGTCGTTTCGGTGTAACATTGAGCGGGCGACGGCAGTGTTCAATGGTAACACGTTGCCTAGTCCTTCAACGGGGTTTGCTGTTGGGCCATCGGAAACGTTGCTTCCCAATAAGTTTAAGGTTCAACCTGTCGGCAACCTTTACTATAACCTTCAAGAATGGCATCATGGTTTGATTTTCTTTTTTGTACTCAATGTCAATAGAAACATTGTCTTTTCAAAAGGTAAGAGTCACAAATGCCTTTAATAGTCCCTGTTTAGGCGCTAATTTTTACTGACGCCGCTGCCGGAAATGGTTGTAAGGGCGACGACAATAATTTGAATTGTCTAACGTGTAATCGCGGGTTGGATTTGTTATGAGCGGAAACTGTTGGATTGCTCCTAGTGCAAGCGTTGGTTCCCATGATTTAACTATGTAGTTAATCAAGGTCGTTTCAAAAGTCGTCGTCGTTGTTTCAATAGAGCATGTCAAAAGGCAAAAAAATGTATCGTGATGGTTGTGGTTCTAGGCTACTAGTCTCGTAGCCGAATTTGGAAATAATAATTTCAAATTTGTATTTCTTTTATATTCGTTGTAGCTCCTCCCTAGTGTGGCTTAGGCAAAAGTTTTTCATGTGGCGCCGTCTGGTGGCTGTAACTCAAAACCTAGAAAAAGGTAAAACATCTCAATATCTACTGAAGATGGTCATTCAGTATCTTGAAAATAGAATGGTTTTAGTAGAAAACACAAACAAACGACTCGAGAGGTCTCACAGAACTTAGTAGTAGGATTACCCGACTAGGCAAATAAAAGATTTTAACCGGTAGAAACCTTGTGCAGCATTGGCTGTCAGTAAACTTCCTTATACACATCCCTAAAATTTTACAAATTTATCTGTACATAAGCTAAAATAGCTGTGAAGTATCTCAACAAAACCAATTGCAATCCACTTCATTCTAAACACTCTTCAAAAACTCTCGATTCATACAACTGAAAAATACCGCAATAACTTCAAACAACTGCAAAGTTCGTTAATGCTAAGCAATATACACGCCCTTAAAACCTCTTTTGTATATGCGCAAGTAAACTTGATCAGCTATGACCTCACTGTCTTTGATATACACAACCCAAAAACTTTATAGTTTATGTGTGAATAACATCGGCAAACTCTAAATGACGTTAACAAATTGAAAATTATTATTTAATAACATTAACTACACCTCAAATTAAATTCTAAACATACAATAATGTAATTATCAAATGATATTTTTGATCAAGCATATATTTTAAATAGTATTTTATACAATGACAATTTATTATTTAAACAGTAATCTTGCTAATGCATTCCTTTCATGTAATTTACATTAAAGAGTACAATGAAGGAATATAAGTACGGAATTAAAACTTAAATTGAATTGACACGGAATAAATATGCTGCGAACTCTGATGAAATGTAAATAGCTGAAATTGGAACTTGTTCTTGTAAATATTCCATCGGATTGTAACTATCAATTTCAATTTGTATAAAAGAACGCCAACAGTGAAGAGCGTGAAAGAGAGAAGTTACAAAAGGTAAATTGGAATAAAATGTTTAACACTTTTAATTAAAAATTTGTTCAATTATTTAGCAATTAAAAATTAGACTACAAAACTATTTGTAAATTTAGTTTATTTAACTCGAGCACGGAATTTTATCCTGTATTGAAGCTAATTCCAATTCGTACGGACTTTTTAAACTTGTTGTAGCACATACGAGTGCTCTGTCATTCCTGCAGTTGTTTAATTAATGCTTGTGAAACTGTTTCATATTAATTAAATAAATCCAAAATAAAAAAAAAATTACTAAGTTAAATCCAGTAAACATAACAAATAATAAAAATAAATGTAGTTAGTTAGTATAACAAATAAAATGCTTTTTATTTGCAATACAGATTTTGTTGCTGTACTTGCGATCTGCTTGCAATATAAATTCTAATATGTAAAAGTCGCTGTAATTGCTGCAGGTTTGTTCTGTAATATTTTGTATATATATATATATATATATATATATATATATATATATATATATATATATATATATATATATATATATGAGTTAAACTTCGCGGCCGAGTTTGAAATGTTTTAAATTATAAACAGAATTGCGAAAATAACAATACTTATTTATGGACAATTTAAGAACGTGTGGTAATTTTGAAATAAGGGTGTAATATACCTGGCTACAAAACGTTTTTTGCTATTTTTACCATTCCTTATCAGCAACGTAAGAATGAGCAATATGCACTTTCTTCGTATTGCACCTGTCAAAAGTGCTGACTTCTAAGAATGCTGTTCTTGAAACTGCACGCGTTGAAAGTCTTAAATGCGCTGACACATAAAACTTATGCATATGCTTATAAAATTTTCTTGCGAGAAAATTGTTTACAGATTTTTTTTGGGATAGTTCCAATTCTGTAAAATTTATAACGACTATGAACCTTGACTCGGATTGGGTCAAGATTATTTAAGTTATTTTTAATAAAATATTTGTTTCAAAATATATAATGGTAACTCTTTTAAATTTTGTGCTAAGAATGCAATTGTTTACTTTCTGTTTATTTTAAAAAGTATCTGTAATCATTTGCACTAACTTGATAAAATAACACTTTTATCTCAAGCGTTATTTGCTAAAGTCGATTTCAGTTTGTCTATGTAGTAGAAAAAAACACAAAATGCAAATAACCAAAAAAAAATAAGTTTTTTTAGCCACAATTTCAGAGCAATTTGATCTATCCTGTAAAATTCAAAACTTAAATTGATGCATTACTGGGTAATTTTGTCTCCGATAACATAGACTATAGACTTAACCATGTCAGAAAGGCATTGAAACAACTCCAAAAAAACTGCTTTAAAACAATTTGGCCAAAACAATACAATATACAAAATCAAGACCAATAACAAGAAGCTATTGAGTCACTATGTAAAACTACATAAAACAAGTCAAAACCAAACTCAAAAGCGCTAATCACAATAAATATGCTAAAAATCTCATACAATCAACTGACCAGACCAACACAAAATCAAAATAATAATTTTAAGAAACTTAGCATTTGACAAAAAATACCATATAGTCAGAAAATAATACGCTTATACGTAGAGATAACAAATCTGCCCAAAAATCCTTCAAACCATGACGTGAGCTATAATCCAAAAAAAGCAAAAAAACTCTACCAAAGAACAGATCACCATAAGAGAAAAACAACGAGCCACTCAGGTCAAGACAAGATCATGGCTGATATCTTTTAGTCTTATTAAACCAAAAATGAATGAAAATGTACATATATTTGTACGTAGGTACTTGATATAAACCTGCCCATCAAAATTGGAAACAAATACTCACGCAATCTCAATATCAATAGCCACCAACAAAGTCACCAAATAAATTTTGAAAACCAGCTTTCTTAGCCAGTTTAGTAGTTACCCAATAATAAACTTCACTGGCAACGGCCAGCAAAGTCTTTAGCAAAACGATATAAACTCATTTATCACACAACAAAGACTTATCATCTGTAAGCTATCCCCGTAAAATAGCAATATGTAAAACTAATAAAGCATACAAGCGAAAAAGAACTTCAAAAAGCAATCAAATAAATGTTTGCTCTTTGTTAAGAATTATCAAACTAACGCAGCAATACGTAAAATTTTCAGTCAACTGCTATTAAGATACAACCTCCGTCAACAAGGCAAAAAAAATGCCCCAAAAATGAAAACCAATAAAGCAAATGTTATATGTAAAACAACGCTAATCAGGATACAATTAGATACCGCCAAGAAACAAAAATTTTTGAGTATTAGCCTTGGCACTTAGTATTGGTACGGGACTAAGCAAAAGGGCTAGCCAACAAACAAATGAGCTTAAAAAAAATTACAAACGTCAGCTAGCACATATTGCTAAGTCCATGTTTCCATTCTATATCCAAGACAACCAGTCAAAAACAAGCAAAAACATAAGCCAAAAATTTTGCCTTTATCAAATTTGTTCAATTAGTTTCTACGTACATTTACTTTAAGCTAACTAAAACACATATAACAATAATCAAGAAAAATTATACAATGTGGAAAACAATGACCTCCATAGTTTCAGCCAATCAATAAAAAGTTTTCAACTCAGGTAAAAGTGCGGTTAGGTCAGGGCAACAACGCCAATTTCAATAGTAACTATGCCATGGTCGGAAAAGCTTTGTTGTAGAGACATTTAAAAAAACGGGAAAAGTATGGTAGCAACGCAAAGTGCCTTTGCGGGCGGTTTGGTTTAGCTTTTCACAACTCTGTCCTGACCCTAAAACCATTTAGAAATGAATCCGTAATGTAAAGAAGACAAATAATTGTAAACTTAGTTTTAACAAGCGTTCAGGCTTCTGAGATAAGATTTTGAAGTAAACAAAAAAGAGAAAAACATAGTTCTTACGCTCATAATAAAAAAAATAGCTAAAAGTGCAGGTTTATTAAAAATGTAGCATTAACAAAAAAACTACCAAACTAAAACTTGAAATATTTATACCAAACAATAATCAAATACCAAAAAATGTATTGTGTTTAAAATTTAGTTTTAAACAAATAATTCAAGCAGTTGTGATTGATAATATAAACAGAAAATTAAAATCAAAAATTTGATAAAACACAATAAAGTTCAGTATCAGAAGATCATGAAAATAATCTAAAACACCAAAAAATAAGATCGTATTCAAAAATTAAAAAAATAATGTCGAAGACAGCAGTTCAGATTCTGATTTTGTTGTAACAGCAGTAAACTCAAGCTTGTCTTCAAAAGAAGAGCAAACAGACCGTAGTAGAAAAAACAACATTTTATTAGAAAAATCTAAAAATAAAGAAAAGCAGCAATTTGATTTTTTTTTAATTTCAAACACAAAATGCCAAATGTGAAAATGAAAGAGCTAGAACGGAAGGTAAATAAAACTATAAAACCAGAATGCGTCTTTTTGGCAAATAACTTAGAATATAAAAAATACTTTTTTTAGTACAATGGTCCCAGCAAACTAAAGTAGGAGGTTCCAAAAAGAGTGACAACCTCCGTTATTATTTGAAAAATGAAACAGAAAAAACAGGTCTGTAAAAAAATGTTTTTGTAAACATTAAGTATAAAAAATTGGTTGGATAGAAAATATACAAATGTGGTGGAATGAATTTGTCTGAAGAAAACAAACAAACAGACAGGCAACAAACAAATTAAAAAAAACTTTAAAAGAAGTTTTTTCAAAAATCCCTAAAATAGAGTTCCACTATTGTCGTGCTAATATTCAAAAATAAAATAAAATTTTACTGAGAATACAAAAACTATTGCTCAACCAAATCATGGAACCAAAACAATGTTGACCAAAGCCAATATTAAAATACTTAGGCCGCATAAACACCAGTGTGATTTGTGAATTTCCACAAATTAGAAAACATTTCAGATGAATATTCTGCAAAGCAAAGCTACTAGTAATTCTAAAAAGATAGCTGTTTTTTGTGTAGATGTACAAGCAGTAAAATTGTCTTCAGTTCTCCAAGCCAATGCAATTTACTATAAAACTAATCTTTGTGTCTATAATTATACCATATATAACATGGTCACCAAAGATGTAGACTGTTATCTATAGGACGAGTGGTTTTGAGGCCAATATTTTTTCTACTATTACTAAAAATTTCTTTTTGACTATCTCTTAGAAAATAATACTACAAAACAATTCATAATTTACAACGACGGTTATATACTTGCCTTAAGATTACATTGGTGTTTGCAAAGAAGCAAGAACGGTACAACCTTATCACGTAAAATACAAGAATTGTGTAAAGTTTAAAGATTTCAAAAATATTTTATATTACTTATTTATTCGACTAGAATAAAAACCTATAGACTATATAGTCAGTGATGTTTGTTCATATAAATATATACAAAGTAGAAAAATATCCTATATAATAAAGTATAGAAATAATTATGAAACACTACTGAAAAGAGCGGCTACCAAAAACAAAATGTTTGATATTACTCCTTTATACAGCTTTGAGTAGTACAACCACCTGTAAAGCTTAAATATTGTTCTTAATAAGCAATACTGGTGTTTTACGATAATTTACCGCAATAATTTCATTTATTTAGTGTTTTCATATTCGATCGTGGTTATTGTCTTAAGAGTAAACATTTATTAAAGGTTTTCAGGGTTTTCTTGTTATATTTATTTACGTAAGTATTTGTTTATTATTGTCTTAAGAATGTTAAGTATTTTTTGTTTAGGTAAATAAAGACTTTTCTGATACTAGTCTATTTCTTTACAATATCAAACCTAACTGGTAATACCCATTACAGTGTAAATTAATGAGTTATGACTCACTATTTATTATTTTAAATTAAATCCCAATTAAACTATATACAAGGTGTTAAGTATTCCTTGGCCTGTTTTTAGAATTTTTTGTACAATAGTGATTTCTGAAAAACCCTTTTGTTTTGAAGATATAGGGTAAACATAATTTGCGACAATTACAACATCTATTATCGAAAAGTACATGTAAAGTTGCAAAATCTACAATAAATGTTCAAATACAAGCATTCAATCTTCTCGTCATTAAGTGCCAAACTTTTTCAAATAGAATCGGGTTGTTTCTAATTGACTTATACCAAGCAATTATCCAATTTTGCAAGTTGTCCAAATTCTCCACTGGAGTAGCGTAAACTAATAACTTCAAATAACCCCATAAGAAATAACCCAGAGGGTTTAAGTCTGGGGATTGAGCAGGTCATGCGTTTGGCTCACTTCAGCTAATCCAACAATCTTTGTATGTTGCTGTTAAATAATCACAAGCAACCAAACTGAAATGTGGTGATAAACCACATTGCAATTGTTGTTGCCAATGGTACAGTAACTAAGGTAGCATGTGTTCCAAAAAGTTGGAATACACCTCGCCGGTAAGTCTTCTTGGTAGAAATACTTTTCCAGTTAGACAGTCGCCCACAATTCCAACCCAATTCAAGGAGAACTAATGTTGAAAACAATCTTCACATACCTGATGCAGATTTTCATCTGCCCACACATGGTTGTTATGAAAACTCCTTGTGTGCCGTAATAATTGGTAGGGTCGTGGTATTAAATGGGCAATTTGGCACAAAACATTTATTTCTCATAAATTAACAAATATAAAACACCATAAACTAAAATAAAATACAGAATAAAAAAAAGATCAAATGAAATAAAACGCACTCACCTAAATGCAGGTTTTTGCCGGTTTGAGTAAAACGTGGCGAGCATAACCAGTATGCTACTTAATAGAGGTTCTTATATCCGCATCGACGGGCAATAGGAATGAAAATGAATCTCCGCGCAAATAAAAGAATAGATCAAAAAATTATTCCGCGAGTATAATTTTTTGTTGGAATCACGTCGCAAAATAAATAAAATAAAATATATTAAATAAACAAGCCCGGATTAAAGGCATTCTCAACTGCCTCCATTACTCGAAGACAAGAACGAGTTAACAAGATGTAGGCTTTGAGGAAGATTGCGGAGTGGGTAAAACGGGGTAAAAATGTTTTAAGTGGGAGATATGAAACATTCCACGTTCTGTGTCTGATTGCGGTAGAGCTAAAAAGTTTTTGTAGCAATGACTACCTTGATACGATAAGGTCCCTCAAAAAGGGAAAGAAACTTTTTAGTCTCGGAAATTTTTGAAGAAAAAATAAGGTTAGCCCGTAGAAGTACTTAATCTCCTATTTCAAAAGGCGTAAATATAAAGCGTCCTTTACGGGCGGATCTAGAATGAGCAGCGGCTTTCAATCGTTCACGAGCATAGAAAATACGCACGTGAAGAGCCAAGGGGGAAGGCTCAGCCAATTTGAGAGTTTTTCTTATTGTGGAAGACGGCCCAAAATATAACTCCATAGCAGAAAACCCGGTAGACTCATGTATAACGGAATTCAAGAAAGATGTAAACGCAGAATATTCTTTGGCCCAGGCAGTGTGTTTTTCAGAACAATAGGTGCGGAAAAGCCTACCTAATTTTCGCATAACCCGCTTGCTTAGCACTCTCTTTGAGATACCAACTTCGGAGAAATTACGCATTTCAAGACGATTTAGGATGGCGGTGGTATTAGCTTTTTTCAACGGATAAAAGTTTACCAGCTTACTAAACACATTTAGCACAACTAATATATAAGTAACACCGCCAATAGATCGCGGAAGAAGACCATATAAGTCCACAAAGGCAAGGTCGTTAGGTGACTCCGAGATAATAGGTTCAAACTCCAGACGTGGAAGCTTTAAATGCTTCATGCGCTGACATAACTCTCAAGTCTTTAGAAGTGACTTAACCGACTTAAACATTTCCGGCCACCACAAGTCGCGTCTAAGAGCGGACCACGTTTTGTAAATCACAAAATGTCCGTAATAGACGTGGTATAAGTTTACAAAATTAGGAATCAATGTCTTGGGAATACATAATAATAAAGGAGATTCCCCATCATGTTGCAGATATAACAAGTCTTTGTGTATTAAAAAACGGTGTTGGGTAGGGTCACTTGTTTGTTCGCGGATTTTTTTTAACCGATCATCGTCAAGTTAAGCATCAGTTAAACCAACAAGCAGCGTGGACGCTGTAGGGCAAGCCGCTAGCGTCATTATTCAAAAGGTACGGTCTAAGGACATAGGAAGCCGTACGTGAGCTAACAAGTTAAGTTTTCCGGGAACGTACCGGATACTGAACTGGTATTCTTGAAGAGATAGTACCTAGCGCGCAATTCGAGAAGAGAGTAAACGGCAAGTGTTTAAATACATTAACGCACGGTGATCGGTAGTGACTTCAAAAAGCTTTCCAATCAAAAATACTCGCCACCGTCTTAACGCAGCAACAACACTTAATAGCTCTTTTTCAGCAACAGTGTAACGCCGTTCGCGCTCAAATAGTAGCCTACTAAAATAACTAATGACCTGGCGTCGGCCTTCAATTGTTTAGTACAAAACTGCACCTATACCAAGGTCACTAGCATCGCACTGCACCTTGAAAGGATGATCCGGCCGTGGATGGCACAACAAAACTTCTTTTGCTAAAATTTTTTTAACAGGTAAAAATGCACCTTGTTGTGCCTGCCCCAAGACCATTTCACTCTTTTACGCAATAGAGACGTCAAGGGTGCCGTAACTGTGGACAAATTTTGTGCAAATGCTCTGTCAAAATTAGCAAGGCCAAGAAATGCTTGTAGCTGTTTGACAAAAGACGAAGGGAGAAACTCTTGTAAGCTTTGAATCTTTTCCGGATTTGGGGTTAGTCCTTGGTGCGTTAGCGCATAACCAAGAAAGTTTAATTTGGAGCAAAAAAAAAATATAAGAATAGAATTTATATGGTTTAGATGCTCTGAAAACGAAGTAGACGTAATCAGTAGATCGTCCACATACGCGTGTGCAAAGTTTTCAAAGGCAGGGCCTAAGATGCGATCCATGCACCTAGTAAAACTTGCCACTGCAGTTTTAAGGCCAAAAGGGAGGACTTTGAACTGATAAGCTTGGGTGCCGACCCTAAACCCTGTATAACGACGATACTGGGGTTTAATGGGCACTTGCCAATAGGAAGAACGGAGATCTAATAAAGACATATAGCGTACACCCGCTATAGAATGTAAGATATCCTCAATTGGACGGGGTAACTTGTTATCCGATTCGGTAACGGCGTTTAATCTCTTTGCGTCCAGGCAATGACGTACCGAGCCATCTCGTTTTACAGTGGTCATAAGGGGACTTGCAAACGGGGTATCAGAACGTTCTATAATTCCCCAAGTTTCCATTTTTGTAATTTCCGCCTGAACAACTTCTTTACAAGCCATCGGAATAGGGTATTGCTTTACTGCAAAAGGACGGTTATCTGTCAGATGGATTTCATGCTCATAAAGCGTAGTGAAGCCCGGTTTTAAGGAAAAAACTTTGAAATGAAACTGTAACACTTTCAATAAAAAGTTTTTTTCTGCATTTGTAAGAGCCAGCTCTTCTACAAAAAAAAAAGTCAGGCGCATCAAAAACCATTTCATTGACAGGCATACTGGGCTGTGAATGGATTGCACAAATTCTCAGGTCGCTAGCAATGAGCGGTTGGTTATCATGCAATGGGGGAACAGTCTTTAAGGTTAAAATGCTATTTTCCCAGGGAATTTGAATTTTTTGCTCATGTAGTATTAGCGTAATTTTGTAGTGCATTAACAAATCGGACTCAAGAATGACTGGGTAATTCAATCCAGGAATAACTAAAAACTCAAATTCTCCTTTGAACATTTGGATTTCAAAAGGCAATAGCACCTGATGTGTTACTTTGCCAGGTTTTGTGCGGTAGGCTCCGGTAACTCGAATACCCTGCACCGGAAACATAGTTATATTCAACGCCGCAGCAAGAATTAGATCGAAAGTTTCGCTGTTCATGCATGATATGTCGCTTTCACTATCCAGTAACGCTGGAAATTCAAAATTTCCTACTTTAATTACAACGAGAGGGGTGCAGTTGGGAGATTGAAAATGATCAAAATCACAATTATCGGTTAGGAGATCGAGAACAGGATCTTGGTTCAAAAATATTAAGGTCTTGGTGACCGCCCCTACTTCCAGACCTAAGAAGAGGGAGCAATCTGGTTTTCCGGAATAAACTGAGAGTCTACAACGTAATCTTGTAAGTCATGATCTGGTTCTTTTTCGGTATTTGGCAATAAACAAACATCATCTAGGCTTACATTTGCGACATTATTGTTTTGTCGAGGGAAATTGGGATTTTGGTAGTTTCAGTTCCGGTTACCTAGATGATGGTTGTTAGGTTTATAAACATTCTGCAAATTATGTGGTCTCTGAGAAGGCTTATAATTATGTTGCTGAACGTTTGCTCGATCTGAATCAAAACGCGGGGTATTTTCTATCAAGATGTCATTGCTCGTAACATAGTCACTAGTTCGCAACCTATCAAGTGCTTCTGTTACCGCAGAGGCGCCAACTAAGCACGTCGCCACATAAGCTGGATAGTGCCGCGCAATAATTTTGATTAAATCTCGATCTTTATAGGGGGGTTGCAGATGTTGTGCTTGCGCATGAATTTTTAAAAAATATACCGCCATTGAACCGTCGGCTAGTCGGTATTTTCCGGTTTCAACCAAATTCCGTGCTTTCATTTGTCGGTCAAAACTCCAAAACTGTTCCATGAACATTTGTTCAAATATATTAAAATTTTTACACGTATCAATTATGGTGTCATACCATACTTTAGCATCATTAAGGAACAATGAATGTCCCCATATTGAAAAAAGATTATAAGAAACATTATAAGTAGCAACTGTTTTCCGTAACCTATTAAAAAAACTAATAGGCTGCATGTTTATTCCGTTAAATTGAGGAATTCCCTTTAAAGGGTTAGCAATTTTTTCATACTTAGGTAAAAGCGCTTTGTACATAATATATAATATTTTGGATGATTAAGAACGTGTGATAATTGAGGTTGTTCTTGATTAAAATGAATAGATGATAAAAGGCAATTTTCATTTGGTTGACTTACAGGTTCCAACAAAGGTGTCGGCCTGTATAGATAAGTGGGGTAATTAGTATATCGGTATGAACGCAATGGTGGTGAAGGCAAATTTAAATGTGTATTGCAACTATTATGATTGTTATTATTGTGACCATGATTTGTTTTGGCTGTATGCGACAATGAGTAAACAGGTAACTCGTGTCGTGGTCTTCTGAGTCCCAATTGTATCAATGGGATCCAATGTCCCCGTCAATTTCATTCTATCTAATGAACAATTTAATTGGTGCAACGTGTCTACCGCTGTTTCGTATCTTGCATCAAACAATTGCTCATTATCGTCAAATGATTTAGGCTTGTAATTGTAATGTACATAACCAGAAGTAACTGTCGTTGGTGTATTGATATATAATAAAGACCTAGCTTCGTCTTGCATTGGTATCTCCGTATTCATATCTGCATGGCTTGAAGACGGCGAATAACATTCTTCCATATCTTCTTGTGTGATTGTTTCTCTAGGAACTTCTTCAGCTGCATATCCAGTGCACAATTCATAACCGGCACGGCTTCTAAGGTTGTACGGTACCATTGTGTTAGGCGGAGTTCTGTGGAGCCTATTTCCAGCACCAGTAAAATTATTTGCGTTTTCCATTTTCCATTTTTTATGTTAAAAAAACCTTGCCACGTGTTGGTCGCCAAGTTGTGCCGTAATAATTGGTAGGGTCGTAGTATTAAATAGGCAATTAGGCACAAAACATTTATTTTCCATAATATAACAAATATAAAACACCATAAACTAAAATAAAATACAAAATTAAAAAAAAAAATGAAATATAATTTTATATTACCCGAAAGGAATATAAAACGTGAAAATTAGGATGAGAAATAAAACGCACTCACCTAAATGCAGGTTTTTGCCGGTTTGAGTAAAACTTGGCGAGCATAACTAGTATGCTACTTAATAGAGGTTCTTATATCCGCATCGACGGGCAATAAGAATAAAAATGAATCTCCGCGCAAATAAAAGAATAGATCAAAAAATTATTTCGCGAGTATTATTTTTTGTTGGAATCACGTTGCGAAATAAATAAAATAAAATATATTAAATAAACAGGCCCGGATTAAAGGCATTTTGTCTCACTTGCATTTTTTGAGAAATTGGCTTTATCGGTGAACAAAATATGTGTCAGGAACTGAGAAATTAGTTCTAATGTTTGCAAAAGCCATTGACATAACGCAATACGTAAAGAAAATTAACAGATAGTAGTGCCTAATCACGCTGAATGTGGTATGGATACAACAAATTGCTCTTAAGAAAAATGTTCAATGACTTACAATACAAATATTGACAATTTTTCGCGTAAAGAATTACTTGAATCTTCCTTTATCGTGTCCAGCACATTCTGTTTCAGTTGTACCGTTCTTACTGTCATTGATCTTCTTGGCCCTTGATTTTGTTTCAGTGTGACTGCATTACGAAGACGTCGATTAATGTTTTCAAACATTTTTTGATCGGGGATTGTACGGCAAGGAAACCGTTTAATGTACAATCGTCTAATTTGTAATAAATTGCCATCAGCATATTATGATTTATTCCAAATGTTACAAAAAAATCATGATTTAAATAACTTAAATAAACATATTCTTTCTAATTTTATAACAGTTCAATTGAAACCACTCAGAAAAGATTATCAAGTTGCAATACGGTTGTAACAAACCTAGGGTTTGTTTTCATTATTATGCACCGATAAACAATGTGCAGATTAATTATTTCAATTGCACCACCCTGCTAAAATTTTGACGAGCCTTGTATATCAATATAATTTTGATAATTAATTAATTAATTACCGTAAGAGGAATGTTTTGGGATGAGTTATGTTTACCTACCCCATATGCTTTGTATGATTTAATCCAGGCTCCTCACTAATTCAATCACTCATTTAGCACTTCACACACATTATTTAACAATATTTAATTGAAAATTAGCCTTAAAAATCAGCTTCTGGAAACAGCTGATTTTGCGGCTATGTTCATAAATTTATTTATAGGGCCGGATTGATGCAATTAAAAGAGGCCACATATTATGTAATTAGTTTTATTAATATAATTTCTATTAATTTTAGGTATTTTTTAGATAGTAAATATTAATTTACGCGATTTCTCGGAAAGTACCAATTATTTCAATTTATACAGTAGTTTTGCGTACTACGTTTTATGCAAATTAGTTTTAAGATATCTTATTATATAATTAGTTAGTTAAGGATATTTGTTGTAATTGTAAATCAGTTGATAGGTTGGCTATCCAATCAGGTATCACAATTTATTCCCTCTCCAGGAGAATAAGATATAAATACGCGAGAATTGTTAGGACAAAATCAGTGACTGCCCAACATAGCCTGATCTTGCCAGGACAGACCAAGTCAGCCAGTAACAGTAAATAGTGTACCAGGGTGAAACACCAGAAAAACAAGGTAACTTTCAACAGAATAGTGTATTGCCTAGTCCTGACTGGACGAACATATATTCTGTAGAGTGAGGTATTGCTAGACGAGATTGCGTGTCCTGATCTTGCCGGGACATTGTAGTAAAGTCAATACAAATATTGCTAGTTAAAAACATTACAAATCTCTATCCTGCCGGGACTTGTAATATTCCAATATTTACCTGTATATATACGTTAATATCTTCTCAGTAAGTCTAATTTTAAGTTTTTATACATTGCGTTAATTTATAAATATTTTTTTTTGTTTTTTAAATCCTTTCTTTATTATTATTTGTCTTTTCTTTTTCTCTTCATTTAGAACACCCGAAATCCAAACCCTGTTGATCACGACTGTGTTTCCGGAACGGGAAAGCGTTACAAAGTTAGTCAAAAAAAAAGCACATGAGGTAATCAAATCAATATGGCTTTTGCCGTAATAGATCTATTGCACTTGCAATAAAAAATTTAATTAATGCAATTTTGAATAAATTTGAGATTGGTAGCCATACCTATGAGTTAAGTAAGGCTTTCGCTTGTGTATCACATCACATTTTAATTAACAAACTAAAACATAACAACTTTAGTAAATTTAGTATTGATCATATTTAAGTAACACTCAACTCTCTAAATTCAAAAAGGCAAAATATAAGCATAGGTGTTCCACAAGGTTCTGTTTTAGGTCCAATTTTATTTCAAATCTATATCAATAATTTGCCATATTGCAACACCCAAGCCTACTTTACACTATTTGCAAATGATACAACCATTGTAAGATCTAATAAAGATATGGTTGAATTAAAAATAGATGTGTCTGATACACAGTCGATTGTAAATGACTGGATTTAATCAAACAAGTTAATCTTAAGTAAGATTGAGCATCTAATTTTCTCACTAAGACAAACAGACTCAAATACTAAAGTAGTTAAATTTTTAGGATTAATACTAGATTATAAACTTACTTACATACCTTATACCACCTATGTAAACTATAAAATTTCTAAGTATATTGAGAAAATTAAAAAGTATTACATCACAAAAACTATTGCTCACAATTTGTTATGCAAATCTGTATTCAGTCGTAAAAAACGGTATATTAAACTAGAGTTATGCACCTACCTTAGCAAATGTCTATAAGACACAAAAAAGAGCAATCAGAATTATAAGTGGTCTAGGGTACAAAGATGAGTATTATTGCGTTGGGTATTTTAACGGTACTTTGTGTATACATAGTTTGCTTAAAAGTAGAGATATATAAGTTTGCAGATTTTTTTCAGCATAATTTTGAAATAATTTAATAATTTATGAACTTGAATTATTTTTATATTTGAGGTATGGTAAATACGTCAACCCGAAGCTAATCAAATTAACAAAACATCAATTAGATCATTTCGGGAATGCTGTATAAGCACGGCAGATAAATTACATACAGATGCTACTATAAATGATGTTATTGAGCATCTTAAACCAATCTGTTCTAACACTTTGTAAAGTAATAATTAAAATAAAAGTGGATTTGTCAAAAGTTTTTTTTTATTATTGATCCAAATCAATCAATAAAAGTTTTACGTACAACGCATCATCTATAGGCATTACATATAGTTTTTATTTATTTTTACATGCCAACCCAATATTAAAACAAGGGTGTAAAATGTTTATGTTATAAATGTAAAGTAACCCAATATAAAGAATAAAATATTTTATAACACTTCACAAAATAAACGTGAAATCAATTGCAGCTTATTTCATTTTATTATTACAGCAATGAGTTTTATTATAATACGATTTGATACATTTCCGACCGTTGCAATAAAATAAAATTCAACTGAATTTATTACATTCCAGTTGAAAATATGAGCGACAGTTGAACAAAAAGTTAAAAAAACAATACATCTCAACTATGGAATTCCAAGTTTGCATAATTGACGTATTTTATGAATCGCTTCTTACAAATAGAACTTTATCATTTATTTGATAAACAATACAATTCTTTTGCTAGATGAAAAATTTCAGTTGTCACTCAAATAGTAAATTAATTTATACAATTCAGCAAGCTTTTAATTAAATTTCGATTGATATAATTGTTCTGTTTATTTATTTGTAATGTACAGGTATACTTTTAAAATAATAACAAACATTGTATATCATGTTATGTCACGTATTTTCAGGAAATGATTAAATTGTGTCATTTATTTACAATTACTTTTTCAATTGAAATATTGATTAAATTTAAAATAATTCAATATTTGCTTTGCACGTGTTGTTATAATTGCATTTTAAATAATGATAAAAATTGCAGTACGCAGCAGGACAAAATAATTTATTTCAGTCATATTTTTAAAATATTTAGTTTCAAAGTTATTAAAAAATAATATAACATTTAATAAACTTAGTGCACGTCACAACAAATAATACTGTTAGGAAAACTTATTCAGTTAAGCAAATTAAAAAAGTTTTGTATTTATTAAATAGTAATCTCTTCCGATTTTATATTAAATACACAAAGCAGCTTCTGGTTTGCAAAAAGATTCTAAAAAAGAAGTTGGTTTTATTATTTATATGGTTTATTACACAACAAGTTAAACAAAATCACAATAAACGTGGATGTAAATTATTACCGAAAAAAATTTCAAGTATAAAGAAATTTATTTATAACTACTAATTTAATGATTGACATTTTTTTTTTAATAAATGTTTGATTAAAAATTTAACCAACCATCCACCACACTAAGCTTTTACATCATCAACATCACCCAGCCACTTTTTACGCCACTGCTAGCGCATTTGCCTCTTTTCTCCCCGTAGTGCTGACAACTTACATTAAAGGTGAAGCTACAGTTTTTAATGGATTCCAAACCACTAAAGAGGCTATTAGTCATAAATCCCTACGTTGAGAGCTTGGTGAGTAGGAGAGCGTATAAACAATTTAATTGATTTTCGTTGAGAGATTCAAACCCGCAACCTTCGGTGCAGCAGTCGGATGCTTAGATTACTGCGCCACGTTACCCGTCGTATACTAATTAATAAATATAGTTTTTTTTTTTTTTTTTTTAGGACGTAGTGAGTTGTTTGACTCTCAACAAGTGGTCTTTAAGAATAACTTACGCATGGTAATACCTTCCGGTTTTCTTCTCTGCGCAAATCCTGTTGTTTTAATGTCCCTGTCTAAACTAACCTACATTTGGTGCTAGTTTGAGGCGGGCTGGTTTTTGTTTTGCGGATTTTCACGCATCATCCGCGGCACGCGTGCTGTCCCCGGCCCCTCTCTCCCTATAGCCCCTACCTTTGTCTGTCTCTTTTGTCATTTTGCCTTTTTTTATCTGCACTGGCATCTACCTCTGCATTCTCTTCTTTCTTCCATCTTTGTGTTATTTACTCTAATTATATAATTTGTTCTCAGATGTGCTCTTATCTTACTAAGGTCTTCGTTCACTTCTTCTTTATTGTATCCCCTCTCCTTCATGAATAATTTATGCAGTTCCATCAGTTGTATACCTTTTGGCAGTCCTAGATTTGTAAGTTTTACCTCTAATGATATCCTTGTATCTCCATCAGGAATTACTTCTTCATGTCCTCTCGTTGCCAGGTATATTCTGACTATCTGAAAGGTTGCGTTATCAGTCATCCTCGAGATAGCATATCTACCATTTGGTATTTGCCTTGTTATTTCTGTTATTCTGCTTTCCTTCAATATTTCTTTTCTCCTTCTCCTTATCTCTGCAATTTTGTTTGGTATCGTAGTCTCTGTAAATGTTTTTCTTTTTTCTTCTGTTTCTTGGTATGCACAATTGTCATGTCCTTTCTTATTTTTTTCTTTTTGATCTTTTTCTCTGTTTTCTTGTTTCCATTTAGCTTCTCTAATCTCTTTCCTTTCTCTTCTATTACTTTTAGTTTGTGTGTTTGTTTCCATTGTTTGTTTTTCTATATTCTTCTATTGTCAAACTTTTCAATTTTTTTTTTTAGTACATTTGTTGCAAAGTTTTTTAGCGCCCTCTATTTATTTTCATCTTTTAAGCATTTGTTAATGATTGTTGTTTTATCCACTTTGCTTCCTAGTATATATTCTAGTTTTTTTTTCTATCTTCCTCCCACGCCTCGCATTCTACTAGAGTGTGTTCTGCGTTATCGTGTGTTTCTTCCTGACAAAATGTACACCTTTCTTCTTCATTTATTTTTTTAATTTTTTGCAAGAATTTTCCAAATGCTCCGTGCCCGGTCAGTATTTGTGTTGTATAATAGCACGTCTCGGGTTTCTTCTCTACCCATTCTTTTATGTCTGGGATTAATTCTCTCGTCCATTTCCCCTTTTCTCCTGTATCCCATTTTCTCTGCCATCTTTCCATAGTCTTCTCTCTTGCTCTTATCTTTGCTTTTTTTTTACTCGTTTCTTCTTTTTCAAGTTTTATTATTTCTATTCTTTCCTCCACCATCATATCCGCGGGAGGTCTTGCCGCAATTACCTCTACTGCCTCTTGTGACACTGTTCTGTAAGCTCTACAAATCCTTAGCGAGCTTGCTCTTGTGGCTCCTCTTACTTCCTTTCTGTTTTTCTTTGTTTTCATGGCTTCCCTCCATGTTTCTGCGGCGTACAGCAATTTGCTTCTTGCTGCCGTTGCTAATAGCCTTCTGCTTTCTTCTCCTGGACCTCCGTTGTTTAGCATAAGTCTACCAAGCTTTCTCTCAATTTCCTTTGTTCCAATGACCGCTTCCTTAACCTGTTAATTCCATCCCTTTGCTTCGAGTGTCACTCCAAGGTATTTGATTTTTTTTCCTATAGTTATCTCTTGATTTCCCACCTGTATCTTACCTGTTCCTCTATTATTCCTCTTAGTCGATAGCCATGCCGCCTCAGTTTTTTGTGTTGCTAGTTTTAAGCCCTTACTTCTCATCTATATTTGTATCATATCAATTGCCAGCTCTAATCTTCCTTTTAGTACTTCTATTTTTACGTCTCTACCTACTACTGCTATGTCGTCCGCAAATGCTGTTATTGACACGTCTTCCGGCATCTTCATTCAAAGTAACTCGTTATAGACAAGGTTCCACAGTTTTGGTCCCAGTGCGGAGCCCTGCGGTACCCCTCTAGTAAGTTAGAATCTTCCATTTTTGGTCACTATATTTCTGTCCTGTAAGTAGCTCCATATAATCTTGATTGTTTTTCTGTTCAGTTCTTTCTTCTTTGCCGCCTCTATGATTGCTGCCCATGATACGCTATTAAACGCGTTCTGTATGTCCAACGCTATCATTACACAGTGTTACCTTTTCCTCTGCATTCCGCTGTTTGCTTCTTTTGCTATTGCTTTCACTTTTTCAATAGCTCCTAAGGTTGTTTTTCCTTTAGTAAATCCGTATTGTTCTTTTTCCCATCCTCCTTTTTCTTCTATTTCTTGTTCTATTCTCCGTACAATAACTTTTTCCATTATTTTATAATAATAATTTATTGCCCAACAGGTAAAACCTTATTACAGAACAACATATTAAAAACTACAGTAAATACAGGTACAATAAAATTACAAATAAATAATTAAAAGTTAAAAAAACATACTTTTCAATAAAAAAGTTCACGAATACACTTTAAAAAAACACTTGAATTAGCATTAAAAAGATCACACTTATTTGAAACACTATTGAACGTTGAACACATTAAAAAAGATGGAGATTTCACCATTGCCGACGTCTTTGCAGGTGGATTATAAAAACAGTTTGTGGTCCTGGAATTGACACGTGGTACTAAAAAATTTAAATTATATAGCAGATCAGGAGAATCAACTGAGTTGTGTATAATTTTATGCAAAAAAGAAAGTATTGAAACCAATCTTCTTGCTGCCAATAGAACTTCCTCAAATTCCTTAAGGAGCTCACCATGGTCAAATCCTTGAGGCGGATAATAGTTGAAAGATTTAAACCATAAATACTTAAAAAATTTTCGTTGAACCGCTTCAAGAGAATTAATATCGCAGCTGTTAATTGGGTTCCATATCACTGAGCCATACTCAAGAACGCTTCTGACTAGGGTGTAGTATAACACAATTATTGCTTCAGTGTTATTAAATTCTTTAGTGTTGCGCAAAATAAAGCCTACTAGTTTATGCGCTCTAGATATTACTGACGTTAAATGGTCAGAAAAAGTTAGTTTAGTATCAAATATAATGCCTAAGTCTGTAGTTTGATTAACACGCGCAATAGCCACTCCATCCGATAAATATTGGGCTGCAACTGGATTGAGTTTCTTAGTGTATGTTACAAGTTTGCATTTACTTACATTAAGAAAGAGGCGATTAGTATTACACCAATTATTTACTAAACTAATATTGTATTGAAGATTAACACAGTCTTCGACAGAATTAATTGCGGAAAAAATTTTGAGATCGTCAGCAAAAAGTAAATGTTTACAAGTTAAAATATTTGACAGATCGTTAATAAAAAGTAAAAACAGTAATGGACCTAGGTTAGAACCTTGAGGCACGCCTGACGTTGGACAATATTCAGAAGAGTTACAATTATTGTAAGAAACATATTGACTACGGTTATCTAAATATGATTTAAATAATAGTAAAAGATTGTTACTAAAACCAAATTTATCGAGTTTGTGTAATATAATGGAATGGTCTATTGTGTCAAACGCCTTTTTAAAATCAAAGTATATACAATCAACTTGACCCTTGTTATCCACTATCTTTGATGTAAAGTCAACAAAATTGCACAAATTAGTAGTTGTAGAGCGTTTTTCCATAAAGCCATGCTGAGTTGATGATAACAAGTGTTTGACTTTAGGATAAATGTTAGAATACAGAATCATTTCAAAAACTTTTGCAAAGTTAAAAATAATGGCAATAGGCCAATAATTGATAATGTCAGAACTAGCGCCAGATTTTAAAACCGGGCAAATTTTTGCTTTTTTTCAAACATCAGGAAAACTATGATGGTTGAGAATAATATTAAAAATTTTGCACAATGGAACGCAAAAGATATCAGCACAGTCTTTAATAATGAAGCTGGGTATGCTATCATGTCCGCTCGTCATTGAATTCTTCAACTTTTTGAGTGATGTCAAAACATCAGATTCGCTTAAGTTAGACACATCTATAATAGGAAAGTTATTGCAAGTGAAATGAATCGGATTAAACAAAGTAAATGGTTGAGTATAAGTACTCTTAAAATAATTAGCAAAAGCGTCTACAATACTTTAGCCAGTGTGTTGATTAAGCATATTGGTCTGTATGATGTTGCTTTTCCTGCTTCGTTTTTTTTTCTCAATCAGTACCAGAGTGGCTTCTTTCCAACATCCTGAAAAAGTTCCTTCTTTTAGGCACCTGTTGATTATTTAAGTTATTTCTATCTCGTTTCCGTCTAAAGCTGCTTTAACAATCTCTGTTGTTATTTTGTCCGGACCTGGTGCTTTGTTGTTAGGCAATTCTTTTATGATCTTTTTGATCTCTTCCACTGTTGCCATAACTGTTGCTTCTTCTTCTTTTGTTTCTGGTTCTTCTACTGGTTCTCCCTTGGGAAATAGTTTTTTAATTATGACTTCTTCTTCTTCGTCTTCTTTTAAGCAGATTTCTTTTGTTCTTCCACCCAATTTGTCCATCACTATTTTGTACGGTTTTCCCCAAGGATCCCCATCTATAAATTCTATCATTTCTTTCCAGCATCTTTTTCTGCTATCCCTAATTGCCTTTTTTAAAAAATTTCTGTCGTTTTTTAGTTTCCTCTGTGTTCTCTCCTCTTCTTCTCAGCCTTTTGATTTTCCTCGCTGTTTGTATTGTGTTTTTCCTGCATTCTTTTATTTCCTCACACCACCAGTATGGTCTTTTTCGTCCGCCTTCCCTGTACCTAGGAATTGCTTCCTCCGCCGCTTTTCTCAGTTTTTCTGAGTACCTCTTGCATCTTTTCTCAATATTTTCGTTTTCTGTCACTTCTTCTGTTTCCATGCCTCTCTTTATCTTTTCTTTGTCCATTCTTCTTACGTTCCATTTACCTTCTCTCGTGTGCTCCTGTTTTCCTTTCTTCTTTGTATTGTATTGTATATGTTTGTGTAGACTCAGTAATTCTTCTTCAGTCACGGTTCATTCATTTATTATTTTTGCCATTTCCCACGTTGCTATGGTGATGTCAATATGTGATTTTGAGCTTCCTCTAACAAACGTCGGTTTGTCTCCTTTGTTGCAGATTGTAAGATTTAACCCTGCTATCATCTCCTCTAAGATTTTTCCTCATAAATCGTTCTTGTAGCCTCCCCATCTCGGTGATTTTGCGTTGAAATCTCCTCCTACAATAATTTTTTTGTTTTTCTGTTTTCTTAAACTTCTTTCTAATTCTTCTATCCACTCTCGATAGTATTCCAGATCGCAGTTTGGGCTGATATAACAGCTGTATACTATCATGTTTTGTACTTCTGCCCACACTATTCCTTCTTTTGGTGTTTCCACCTTGTCCCTACACTTCCCCCTAGCTAAAATTGCTGCATATGTTCCTTTGTCTCTTATCCACTTACCATTTAGTTTGTTTTTATTAGGTTCACTCACTAGCACTAGGTCTATTTCCTCTCTCTCCGCTGTTGCTATTAGTAAACCGTGAGCCTCTCTTTCCCTCCCTATGTTTATTTGTATAAACTTATACATTATGTGATACTATTTTTTCCTCCTGTTCTCTCCAGTTATCTGGGTTGTTGTCCTCCATATTCTTCTTCGTTTTCCTCATTTCTTTTTTCTTTGTAGCTGGACATCTTTTCTCTCCCGTTCTGTGTCCTAATACTTTGCATTCAATGCAGTATTATTTGTTTCTGCATTCGGCAACCTGATGTCCCTCCTTTCCGCATATTATACATAGCGAAGACCTGTCTTCCCCATTGCATTCTGCCGCTACATGTCCTTTCCTCTAGCATTTATAACATTTTCTTTCATTTGCTATAACTTTCTCTACTCTGCATCCTATGAGTCCTATGTTTATTCTTCCTTCTCCTATCTGTTCTGCTATTTTTTTGTCCATTTTGACTATAGCGGTTTGTTTTTCTCTATAACCTTTCTTTATGGAAATTATTGTACTTCCTTCTGTGTTCACTTTGTTCATAATTTCTTCCAGTATTTCTTCTCTCTTAATTTCCGGGCTAATATCCTTGATTATCACCAGTTCTGTAGTTTTGTTGCTGGCTTTTCGTACATTGCAGCCTTCCATTCCTTTTTTAATTTTTTCTATCTCTTTCTCCGTCTCATTACCCTTTGTAATTAGTAACAACTCCCCTTCTTTTGTTTCTCTTACCTCCTTGAACGTAGATCCTTTTATCTGGGTTTTTGCCTGTCTCAGCAAATCTGCATATGTGACACCTTGTTTGCTCACTACTATAGCACCTGTTTCCGTACCTGTTTTTTTTTCTCTATTTGTCTCCGCTACCTGTCCCTGTGTTGGCACGCACAGTCTTATTTTTGTGTTAGTTCTTCTTCCTGCTATTTCCATAATTTTTTTTGCATCTCTTGCCGTAATTCCCGTTGGTATTGGTATATTTATTTCTTCAATAATTAATGTTTTTGTTTTGATAAGCATTTTTTCGATAGC
This sequence comes from Tachinus rufipes, assembly GCA_963932245.1. NCBI lineage: Eukaryota > Metazoa > Arthropoda > Insecta > Coleoptera > Staphylinidae > Tachinus > Tachinus rufipes. The sequence continues at coordinate 64,203,350 of OZ010749.1, forward strand.
TATTAGTATCTCCTTATTCCCTGCCGTTTCGATTTTTTAATGATGTGTACTTTTCCCACATTTTTTCCGCTTAGATTTTTAACTATTTCTATATATGGCGTTTAATCTTCTCCTTCTTCCTCCATTAGTTCAGGGTATTTTATTTTTGCTTGTTGTAAGATACCACCTTCTTTGCCTATTTCATCTTTATTTGTTAAAAGTCCTGTATCCATTTCCTTTCCCATTATTGGTTTTTTTTTTTTCCACGTTTACATATTTATAGTCTGTATCTCTACATTCTTTATTTATAATATTTTTTATATCCTCTTCATTAGCCACTTTTAATATCTCCTCGTCCGAGATGAAATGGTTTTTACGGTTTTCTTCCCTATTATCTCCAGTTTCCATTGTCTGTGTCGACATTTCTATACCTATTTTTGTTTTATTTTCATTCTCCTGTTCTTTTTTTGGATTTCTTCAAATTCCATTCTCTCCATATTTGTTTCTAGTTGATTCGCCACCTTTTTAATTTCCAGTTTAGTGGTTGTACACTCACTGGTTAAGTTTTTTAACTCTCTAATTAATTTCCCCATTATTTGGATTGTTGCGGAGTTATTTGCTCTCTTCGCCTCGTTGTTACCTCCTGGCGAATCTATTTCTCTCCCTCTTTTTTTATTCGTTTGACCTAATTCTTTATCTTTTTTTTTTATCCGGCGGTGTTCTTTGCAACATCCCGCATTTTAAAAATGCATCCATCTTATTACGTTTTTTGACCCTTGGCCTAGTTTCACTTTTAATTAATATCAAATTGCTGTTTCCGCGTTAATGTTTTATTATGTAACACTAGACGTGTCGCGCGTCACGACACGAGTGTGTTTTAAAACACGACCGCACCTTTATTTTTTAGTGTGTCCAGTTTTACACTTTTTTGAACTTTCACAAAAAACTTTTCACCTTTCCACTGTTTGTTCTAATTCACAGAATTTTTAATTTTTTAAATAACGTAGGTTATTTACCATTATTTAAATATTTTGACAATGCGCCTCTTTACTCAACATTATTAAAGTCTCTATAAAATTAACAATTTCTTCAACCTGATTTGTTACAACTTCCTCAAGTAAAACAACAGCTACCAGGTCTTTATAGATGCCAAAACCAGGTTGAATCTTAAACCTACGTCACCAACACATTTTAGAAGATCACTCGCAAGCACAAACAATAATCATAATGATCATCCACTACACACATACACAAACGCAACATTTGTAAAACCACGCATTAAACAATCGACACTTTATGTTGTTTGACAATGTGACAGAAATTGCAGCAACAGCAACAGCCAAAAATACTCAAAATAATTTTTTGGGTATTCGGAAAACAAGCTAAAATCAGCCAAACCAATAAAACAACCCTTAGTAGCTGAACACAAACCGCTTAGCCCAGACCTTGATGGTCATAGAAATTATTAAAAGAAAGACAAACAACTACTTTGCAAACATTGTCAATAAAAATTGTACAAGATAAAGTAACTCCACTTCTAAATGTCCAAAAAACATTTGGAAAAGCTAAAAAATGAGAAAACCCTATTCCTAAAAACCCAAAAAACATTTGAAAAAGCTAAAATGTTTTTAAAAAATAACCTCAAATCTGACTGTTAGCAGACCTCAATGTACAAGCATTTGACCAAGTTTTGGATACCGTTTAGCCTTAAACATGTAACAAAAAATCATGTTCCAGATACTGGTTAGATTCTTGCATAGACATGTGCTAGTATACCTAAAAATCTTCTTGAATACTAAAACAATGAGGCATAGCACAAACACCACCTAAAACTAGTTTCAGAACAACTTCAATAATAAGATCTATAATGTAATTTGTTTAAGAGTAAATAAAAAAAAAGCAAACTTTCCGTTTGAACAATTGGAAAAAGCTATTGACAAACTGTTACAGTTGACAAAACAACAACCCGTCTTGCACTTTGTACTCCAAACCTATATTAATAACACCAAAGTATAGGCTATACCAGGAAAAGAATTAACATACAATGTTTTACAATATCTGATAGACCGCTAAAAGTGGTACTTATCAAATGAACTGTATACACTACATAAAGCTTTTACGTGTCTACTTAAAAAATATATACTTTACTTTCAAAATTGATAACAAGGCGTTCGTGCGGCTAAACATTTGCAGCAATGCAAAATTAACCAGTTCAATTTAACTCAAAAATTTACTACACCGTAGTAATAGGTAAAATTGGCAAAAAAAGCAAAGAAAGCCTAGAAAGCATACTCATAGATCTAAAAAAGTATTCAAAACTTTTAAGAAATGTTTGCAGATCCCAAAAACCATGCCAACCGTGTCATAAAAAATTGTATTAGCCAAAATAGCAATTAATTTCAACTTAAATCATAGTGTAGTGGTGGTGTAGCTACTCATCTTATACAGGATGTCGCCCAGGTAGAGATAAAACAGCTACTACAAATTATTACTGTCCAGAAATTTGCAAAAATGTACAAACATGTAAAAAATTAATGTGTACTTGCATTAAAAACAGCACAAATCATCTTGACTCCCCGCTAAAAAAATAGTTACAACATAATACAACCCCAAAACCTCAAATGCCATTGTGTGAATAAAAATTCTTTATAGTCTAATTCAACCCAATATTAGACAAAATAAAAAAAAATACAGCTAAAATTTATTTCAGTTTCTTCTCAATGTTAGTTGATTAGCCTTAAATATATATAAAAAAAACAAATCTTAACATCTGTCCAGAAGACACCTATCTTTGAGACATTCTTAAAAATTGCAATAAAAAAAATGCATAACAATACTAAAAATCCGCAATGCAAAGACGTCAAACGTACTACCTCACAAGAAAAAAACTATTAGATTGAACCAATTATACCACATAAAAAACGCATAAACTTCCATTCAACTTCTTGGTAATGAACAAGGTTGACTTTACATTGACACAAAAAAGCAATCATAAATCTCACTATAGATTAATTAATCTAACACATAATAAACCTTAGTTCACCAACTGGAAATATCTAAAAATCATCTTTAAGTAAAAAACACAACAAGAAATCTAAAATGCTGTAAACAAAACCATCTTATCTAATCACCAACATAAATTACAATTTAAATCACGACTGGCTTTCCAACAGAACAAAATGTTTACCAAAGTCTGATATGCTTGCTTTGTTGAGTTCAGTATTATCATAAATACTGTTCAATCTGTATATCCCAGATATACAAACGTCACTCTAAAACCTACAAATTGCCCGATAATCCTTATTTACAATATAAAATCTCAACAAATTTTACGTAGAGATTATGAGTATGCTCCTTGCATACCATTTTATCTATATATGATAACTTTTGTAAAATATGACCCAAACGTATCTAAACCAAAATTTAGAGGGGATAGTCAGAAAAAAGCTTTGCACCTCATTTCCACTGTAAATGTATTGATTGTTTCATGGCGCAGTGAGTAAATTTAGAATTTACTGACTGCGCCATTTTTGTTTTTCCAAAATTCAAACAATTTTCATTCAATTAAATTGGTGTACCTCCTATTACTATAAAATGACGCAGTCAGTGGAGTTTAAACTGACCAACTAAGTAATTTTTATATTTTCTAAAATTGCAACAAATTTTCAATCACTTAAAGTCGGTAAATTTAAAATTAATTGATTGCGCCAGTTAATTAAATTGGTGTACATTGTATAACTACAAAATGACACAGTTTTTCGGTAAATGTTTAAATTTAAAACAGGAAAAAAAAACATGATTATATCAACCAAAAAATCCAAATCAATCGTAGTTTTCTTCAAAGTAATAGTGAGCTATAAATCCATAAAACAAGTAATAAAATTTAATAATTTAGGTTACAGATATTATGCGTCAGAACTTTTATTAAAGAAGTAAGATCAAATGCCATCAGAGCTTTAAAAATCTCCAGCTGCTAAAGAGCTGTGGTATGGAAAATAAATATAAAACCAAACAAGGCTAAGTTCGGATCTATAAAACTTGTGTACGGCTAACCTAACCTACGCTGCTAAAACCCATGCAAAAACATTTAAAACCAAAGGTATAATGAACAACATAGAAATAAAACTCATAGAACAATTAAAAAAAATTAAAAGAAGAAGAGCAAAAAATTGTTTACAGCCACTGAAACTTGTGCAAAACATCTAAATTTAAAGGTATAATGAAGAAGACAGAAATGATAACTCTTGGAACAAAATTCAGTATCAAAGAAAAGCTAGAAGGCAGATAACAAAAAATACTCCTAAATTGCAAACAAGAAGATCAATCTTCACATTTGGTTAAACATTTTTCCGATTATTGCTGAACATTAAATCAGCATCTTATGCAAACTTCAAAAATTGATTTATGCAAAACAACAATGGTTGTTGTTGTTAAAATACATGCAGGTTTTACTAATAGTGGTGAATTTAGTATCCAAACTGCACGTGTTAAAAAAAATTCAACTGATATTGCGGTTTCTGATAGACTTAAAAAAAGAAAAAGTTGATAATAATGTAGTCAATTCTTCAAATAGCAAGCAATAATTTAATTGTATTTTCATTAATTCTTTATTTCAGTTTAAACTACTTAACTGTAATCGTAGTTTGAAGTGATCTACCCTCCCACCCAAGTGTTGGTCATAAAAATATTGAATTTATCACCCGTTCTTCTAACATACAAATTTCTAACGCTTGCAAAAAAATAATCTTCTAATCTCTTAATAACAAACACTTGGTCTAAGAACGATCTGTCCAGAGAAACATATAACAATCTAAAGTAACCCACCTACCCGCCCAAGCCCTGATTGTCAAAATATTGGATATCACCTCCTCTTTCTTAGACAAAGGGTGTTAGGCCGCGTGTACATTGAAGAGCTGTGAGCGGTGCAAATAAAAAATCAAGTTCATTTAATACACACAAATGTGTGTAAATTGATTTGAACGCCAAGCGGTAGAGACAAACGGTGGCTTTTTGTAGTTTTAGATTTCAAGATAACTTGAATTGTGAGCGTTAAACGTAAACGTAACAACGTAAAAAACCACAAAATCCTTCTGCTAGTCAGTTAAAAATGACCTCAAAACAAAAATTCTCAAACGCATCCCGCAAAATAATTATATCTAAAGTGCAAACAAAACCAGCTTTATAAAATTTTTTACTTGAAAAATCAAAAAATCTTTACAAATCTATCCATAGCTCATAATACAAACTATGAAATTCACTGTTTATTGTACGACTTCTATTTAAATAATAAATTTAAAATCTTTTCTAAAGTCTGTTTAATATTATACTAATCAATCTTGGATTTTCCAAACATCATAATAACAAAGAAACTGTCTTCTTTGGCTGCACGTTTGTTACTAATACTATAATATACACAAAAAAATTTGATACGACAACCCAACTCTTTCTATTTTAATGTAAACTTATCAAAGCTGCACCGCTCACCGCTCACAGCTCTTCAGTGTACACGCGGTCTTAGTCACTTACTTTGTTTTGCGCTAGACGGCAGGTTCCTGTTGTAGGGCAGGTCGTGGTTCTATACAATATGAAAAAAACTAGACAAATCTAAAACTATAAAGCGCCAGTCACACAAACACATTCAAACAAACATTTTCCATAACAAATACATTAAAAATAAAAATTTAATAAATTTATTGTTGATAAGCTTATTCTGTAAACGCTAAAAACAATAAATCATAAATTATAGTTTAAAAGTATAAATGTTGATAAGTTGGGCGGGGTTGGTTTTTCTTGTTCTTCTTGCATCCGGAATCATTTGGTCTTGTGGGTGGTTTTGTATCTTTTTTTCATCTATAGGTGGCGGTCTATCTTGCGTTTTATACGCTGCAGCCTGTATTTAGCAGCACGATCGCCTAGTGATTATCCATAAAACACTTTTTACTTTCACAATTGGCTTAATTTCTGTTGCCGCACTTAGCGAGCACGCTTCACTCTTCAATTTTTATATTTGACGGCGAGAGGTAAAGCTTGACCAATATTTAACAATTTGTTCACTGTCTTTTAGCCAACCGGCATTTTATGTGATGACCAATAAAGTAAAATTTAAAATAAAGTGTAGTGACATCAAATTAAAAAACATTTAGAACTTACTCAATTAGAACAGTAAGTAGACATAAGTATAATATTAATTAAGCAAATATTAGAGTGGTGGCTTTGTTTGCATTTAATTTAATTTGTCTTGTATAAATATTCCTGTTTAGTTTTGGTCAAACAAAAACTAATAATAAATACAGGGAGTTTATAAATGAATGAGATTATGTAATCACTTTAAATGTGCCGCTTTTGTTAAATTGTTCACTAAACTATTTGTTTTGACAGATCAACTTTGACAGCTGTCAAGCAAACATATGAAAACGTATGTAGTATAGTGGACGATTTTAAAAAGGCGGCATATTTAAAGTAATTACATAATCCCATTCATTTATAAACTCCCTGTATTAATACGTAATGACTAATATTTCTTTACTAGTTTTTCAACTGCTTCATATATTGGCTTAATGTTGACTTTAAAATCCACACCATTACAAAGATAACATGCAATATTTTCATAATAAACTTTTGAGAAGATAAGTGAGCAGTTTAGTTTTAACTACTCGATGGTAATCATTATCTCGGGTGACTCATCCACCTGCCCAAGTGTTGGTCATCAAGAAATTAGATATCACCTTCTTCTTTGACTAAAGAATTTCTAACACTTGCAGATAGAAGATTTTTCTTAATAACAAACACTCTAGCAATTGGATGGGCATTCCAGTTTAAATTACTCGCTGATAATCATAATATGAATCATCTCTCTCTGACTAAGGCACTTCTAACACTAGTAAATAAGAGATATTTTCAAATCTTTGATAACATATTCTCGGGCGAGTGGTTGGGTAGTTTAGTTTAAACTGCTTGTTAGTAGTCATAATCTAAAATGACCCACCCATCCACTCAAGAATTCTTCATCAAAAGATTGTATTTAATACCCCCTCTCTAACATGAAGACTTGCAGAAAAGAAAAACTTCTAATGTTTTAGTAAGAAACATTTGGGCTAGTATTAAGTTAAGTTAAACATACTCTGGTAATCATAATCTAGAAAAACTCACCTACCTGCCCAAGTGGTTATCATCAAAATATTGGATATCACCTCTTTCTTCTTAGACAAAGAGACTTCTAACGCTTGTAAAAAATAAAAACTTCCAATATCTTGATAAAAAACTCTTGAACAAGTGAGGTAGCAATCCAGTTTAAATTACTCAATAATAATCATAATTTTGAGTAACCCACCCACCTGTCATCAAGAAATTGGATATCACCATCTCTTCCTTTGACTAAGATACTTTTAACACTTTCAGAAAAAAAGAATTCTTTAATAACAAACATTCGAGCGGGTGAATAAGCACTCCAGTTCAAACTACTTGCTAGTAATAATAATCTCAAATGACTTGCCCTTTTGCCCATTTGAGCACAAATAAAAAGATTGGATGATTTGACTGAGAAACATTTGACATTTGCAAAAAAATACTTTTAATTTTTTCATAATAAAAACTTGAGTGTGTAGGTAAGAAAACCAGTTTAAACTGCTCGATGTTAATAATAATCAGGAATGCTTCATCCACTTACTCATGTGTTTGTCATTAAGGGTTTAGATACATCTCCCATTCCTCTAACATATTCATTTAACATATAACGGTTGCAAAGAGGAAACATTTTTAATTTCTTGATAACAAACACTCGAGCAGATTAGCAGAAACCCCAAAACATAATTACAACTAATTTTAACTTGAGTTTCCGCTTATCCACCCAAGTTTCAATAATTGAAAAATTAGATATCACATCTTCTTCTTGTAATATAGTGACCTCTAATATTCTAAAAATTATATTAATTATTTAGACAACACCAACAAATAAATTTATATAAATAATTGTTTTCTAAAGATGTTTTATATAAAGAAAATAATTAAAATGACTTACAAACTTATTTTCCTGACAATGTTGGCTATGTATAAACACAACATTATGTAAACCTCTTTTTAATGATATTAGAAATATCAAGTAATAAACGAAGATACTATAAACCTACTCTTTTAATATTATTTCTAATCATACTAATATTGCTGCTGTTTTAGTGCGAGCATCAATTTACAAAAAAAAAATTAAAAAATAAGATAAAACACTGCCATTATTTTATGAAATAAAAAATTTAAATCATTTGTATTTAGTAATATATTAATTGCCACCTTAAACAAGATTTATAGTGTTAAAATCCATTCTCTATTAATAACATCACTATTTTGAGTGTATACGTATGTTGCTTGTCAACGTGGTGTAAACGTTGCTATAATGTTCATCCAGCAGAAAACACACGCTTGGCACTATTTTCAAAGATATGCCATTACATTGAAATAAATTGTTTATAAATTTATTTTAATGTAACTACCCAAATATCAGTTTCAAATAGAATTATGTTAAAATAATTTACTATCTTTACGTTTCAATTACATCATTTAGTTTGTCTTGTTTTCAGCGGTTCTGTTTCGCTGAATTTCAATTAAAAGCCAAATATAATTAGTGCACTAGAGTAGCGTAAGATAACAACAATTGACATAACAAAAGTAAACAGCGGCTTATTTGTTCGCAGCGTAATACTTAATAATGAATTTAAACTTGAGAAATTTACATTTAGTAATTCTGGCGTTGGCTTTCTCCTTTGTATGCATGTCAAACCAGCATATTCTGTGGGATCATGTTGAAAAAGAAAAGAACCTTATTACTGCAGATTTGTACAATAATAATTTTTTCTTTCATACATTATATAACATGTTAATATAATACATAAAATTTAATGCAATTTAAAGAAATAATTAATTGGCCAACTATTCAACGATTTAAGCTCATGTTTGAGTATACAAAACTAAATAAATACAATGAAGTTATGTGTTACCTAAAACTTAACTTAATTTAAAAAAAGTCGAAAGTAAGTAATTGTTATTGTTAGCAATAAAAGTATAACACAGACGATTTGAATGTTATTGTATTTAGATATTTCAACATTTATTCTATTGGTCTTAATTTGACAGTTGTAAAAGCAATGGCACACCCAATGCACATACTAAGTCTGTGATTCACAGTTGTATTTTTTTATAATAATTTTGATTAGTTTTTTCTTTTTTTTCAGTTGCCATACATTTATTGCTGCGTGACGTTGTTCTTCGAATTTTCTTATTTTAGTCCAGTTTTATTCTGGAGGCATAAAAACTACCGCCTATGCGTCATCTGCATTCTTTTCTATCTTCCTTTTGAACGTCAGTTAGAGTATTTGGTATCTCAGCTCTCTTAATATATAACCCAAGTTTTGTGTGGTTAAATGAGGCCCTTCCTAGAACTTCTGCATTGCAAATGCGGTCAACCCACAAAATTAAAAAAAAAAAATTCAAGGTCTACATTTTGCGAAGCTCGATCTTATTGACAGATGCTGCCTTTATTTTCTTGGATTTAGTTTTGTGTAAAAACTTTACGACAAGTCCTTATTGTCAAACGTAAAAAAGATACTGCCATTTTAAGCATTTGCGTAAAAATCTTATCAAAAATTCACTTAAAATACATTAAATACGGAAAACATGAAACTCGGTCGCAACAAAACTGGGGTTCTCAACGGAAGTCATTGCAGTGAATCCAAATCCGAAGTTTCTGCAAACACTCTTCATCTTTCAAACAAGATCAAGCCCGATCTTCTGCGTCAAACCCTGGGGTACTTCTATTCTTTCGCGCGACCCCACTTTTAGCGTGTTTTTACCCTGCCTGCCACACTTAAACGCAAAAATACGATGAACGGTAAACCCAATTGCAACAAAATTAAGGTTCTTAAAGAAAACGGGTGCGGCGGATCCAAATCCAACTTAAAGCATTTTCCGTCCCCGCGGTTGCCTCATATGTGACAAAAGAATGACTTAAAAATTGAGTGCAAAAATAAAAAATCTGCTACCAACAGTTTGAGCAAACACTGCTTCTCTTTCAAACCTTTTGCGCTTTTTTACCCTTACATAAACGCAAAAATACGGAGAATGGAAATCCCGATCGCGACAAAACTCGGGTTCCATAAGAAAATCGGTGCGGCAGACCCAAATTTAAAATCAAAACAACCCTGAAAAATCCCCCTTCCCTACGGTAAATAAAAAAAAATTGGCCTACTTTAAAAATTCGTAAATAAAGTTGAAGGCAAAAATTCAAATATCTAATTCCAACAGTTAGTAGGAAAACTCTCTTTCTTTCAAACTAAATTAAGCCCGATTCTCCGCTTCATCCATCTGTTACTTATATTTTCTTGCGCAACACCACTATTTTTGTAGTAGGCGTTTAAAGGCCTCTCTCAGGAGGCGGCGCGCGCGGCGGGTAGAAAACAAAGGTTAAACTCAAAAATTGCTTTAACCTTCTGCAATTTCAAGTTTTTCCTTTTTCAAAAACTAATTAAGTATTTTTGGGACCATCGCAATTTTTGACTTCAGACGCATATTTTTCCGTGTTGCTGCCTTCCGATGATTAGCCATACTCTCAGTAATATCAAATAAATGGTTGTTTTTATATACAAACAAACATAACTTATAAATATAAATTCCATAAATTGTGAGAATATTATATTTAATAAAGGTGTCTTTACAAGTTTCTCTTGGTCCTAAATTATATATAATTCTCAGAATTCTTTTTTGCATAACAAACACTCTTTCAATTTCTTTGCTTTGACCCCAAAGAATAATGTTATAGCTCAAATGGGAATATACGAGTGCATAGTACGCAGACATTATATTTTGCAGTGGTAATTGGTGTTTTAGGTTTAGTATTGCAAAAGTTGACTTTGCTAGTTTTGAGCATACAAGATCAATCTGACTACACCAATTTAATTCAGAATCAATTGATACACCCAAAACTTTAGCTGTATTACTGACGGTAATATTTTTCATTGTCACGTTAGAATGAATTTTGGTTTTAAATAATACACACGCTATCTTTTCAAGGTTAACTATTAAATTATTTGTTGAACACCACAAATTAAATTTTTTTATAACTTCATCGGATTTCTTTTCCAATTCTTCTAATGAAAGCGCTTCCACAATAACAGATGTGTCATCTGCATACATTATGACGTCTGAACAATTTAAATAATTGGGTTGATCATTAATAAATAAAATAAAAAGTAAAGGACCTACTATTGATCCTTGAGCTACCCCTAACTGCATATCCGCTTGCTTAGATTGGATACCTTCAAAGTTGACAACAATAGACCTATCTTTTAAATATGACCTAATCCAAGAATTAATTGAGTCTCTTAAGCCCATACTGTGTAGTTTATTTAATAAAAAGTTATGATTAATTACATCAAACGCCGACGTAAGATCAAATACAAGTAATAAGACCCATTTTTTGCTCTCTAATTTTTTATGAATATTTTGGATGAGATCATATGTTGCTTATTTAAAAATTCAATGGTCCTATTGCAAAAAGCTTTTTCAAATATTTTTGAGAAGTAACTCAACAAAGTTATAGGCCGATAATTGTCAATGTTTGTAGCGTCTCCTTTTTTAAATAAAGGTATTACAGAACCACGTTTTAAGTTAGTTGGAAAAATATCTGACTGAAACGATGTGTTAATAATATCTGCTAATATTTTAGAAATATCCGATTTTATGTGTTTTAACAACATCACTGGAACTTCATCCAAACCAGTACTGCATTTGTTTGACATGTCCGATATTATATTTTCTACTTCAAACTCAGTTACCGGTATTATAAAGATAGATGAGCTAATAATTGGTGAAGTTGTACCTGATTTAGAGTATTTATTACCAAAATGCAAATTCACTTTATTTTGACCAAGATTTGCAAAATGTTTAACAAAAATATTGCTCAAGTCATTTTTATCTTCAACAACAAGACCGTAATCTTGCATCAAAATCTTAATGTCATTTTTGTTGGACTTGTTTTGACTTAAATTACTCTTTATTATGTGCCACATCATTTTCGATTTATTTTGAGCGTTGTTTATTTTATTCATGTTTTGTTTGCACTTTTCTAAATTGATGTTTATTTTTAGCTGTTTTATGATCAATAAAATACTGTCTTATAGTATCGCATTCACTTAATTTTGATATGTTCCGATCCTAGGCTGATCCAACGCCAGGGTCAGATTTACCAAAAAAGTAAAAAAGTTATGACAACTTTATCGGAGATGCACCCAAAAAAGGACGCAGAAGAGGTTTTGGCAAACGTTCAAAAATGTTTTAAAAATTGCGCACCGAGAACGGAATTGAAAAAAATGCAAAAACCGTGTTTTGCACTTTTCTGGAGAACCGGAACATTTTATTTGCCCAAAACATTTCTCGCCCGCAAACACCTTTTTTAATTCAAAATAGTACCTACCACAATTAAAGCTCCTGCTTGGTTATTACAAATTATGACCATACATTTTGTTTTGACTTTTGTTCATTCTGTTCTAGCTTCTGTCCCTTCTGTCTTGCCAATTCTTTAATTAAATAGCATTGGTGACAAAATGCACCCTTACCGTATTCTTCTTTTTATTTCTTGTTCTTCTGTCGTGGTTTAGTTATTAATCCAAACATTGGCCGCCCATTACTGATTCTATACCAGCACTTTTTAAGTACTCGATGAGACATACGTGGTTAATGCTGTCAAACGCCTTTTTTTAGCCATAAAAGGATGTCTTTCTTCTGATCATAGCAGATACTAAATTATTTAAAATGTTGTTTTACGTGTACCGGTCACACTATTAATTCTAAAAGTAGATTTGATTGACAAATGCTAACGTCAACCAATTGCACGCAACTGATATCACATACCTCATTCAAATATGACGCTTAAATTTTTATGGTCATTTGTACAGAAGTTCTTCAAGGTTCCATTCTCTCGCCGCACTTTTGCACTTTTCTAACCTAACCTAACCTAACCTAACCTAACCTAACCTAACCTAACCTAACCTGTTTGTAGTCTACATGCCTTTGAGGAGCATGCACGGGGTTAAAATGGCTTAATACGCTGATGACGCAGCATTTATCTATTTTTCAAAGTCAACCAAAATGGTCACGTTTTCAAAAAGCCACTTCCGATTTGGAAGATTAAATAGACAAATTGCACTTCAAAGTAAACCTAGTGAAAAGCAAGGTCACTTACTTCTCATGAAAACGTCACCTTTAACAACGTTTCCATACCGTGGTACCAACACTGTCAAGTATCTTAGAGTAATCTTTGATAAAAGACTCAGGTACAAGCTGTACTAGACAAAGCCAGCATAGCGAAAAATCTACTAAATCCAATGTTACGTCAGATTAGTAGCATGTTGCTTTAAAACAAAACCAAGCTTTACACCTCAACCATTGGTCACGTATGCATCTCCCATTTAGAGAACGGCTGCCACCTCAATCGCCTTAAAACTTTTCAAAGCAAAACTTTGATGATTGATAGAACTTCACAATTTGTCCAAAAATTAGATATTTGGACCAACCTCATCCACTACGACAACACATTGAAACTTTAGCCAAAAAGTATTTCAAAAACCTTGAGGTTTACTCCAAACCCAATTTGGCAAAACTCGACAAAACAGATGGGAAAGAATCAGTCCACAAACAACCGGTAAATTCAATAGTAACTAAGTTACATCTTCCATAAGTAGGAAAAACCACATCCCAAAATCCAACTCTACACCTATGATTCTAAAACATCCCATCTTCTTCGCGGTAAAATTCTTAGCTCAAGGCGGTGGAGACAATAGAAGCTTAACATCAAATTACACACATATATTTTTCAAGCATAAGTAGCCGGAATATAGTAAACCATAAAATATCTGGCAAAAATGTTCAACTATCAGGAAAGCAGCAAATCTAGCTATAAACAAGCCCAAGATTACAACCAAGCTAATATAAGAATTTCACTCTGAACAAAATCAGTAAATGTAAGTTATCTCTACCTCTCAAAAGCTTTACCAATCTACTGTCGTCAGGCAAATAAGGCAACAAATGCCCCAAAGCCTAAGATTATTACTGACTATTACTTACAAATTCCTAAAAAAAATTGCAAATATTAACAGAGGTCTTGATAGGGCATTATCAACTTAAAAAACATATCCATACGTTAAAAATTGAAAATAACCCAACATGTAGAGAATGATAATGAGGCAATTGAGCATGTATTATGTATGCCTAACTATCTCCTACACAAAGGAATTAATGGTTCTACGTATTTGCAACAAAGTGAGGTTACTACTAAAATTTGTTTCATCCTTCACCCTTCACCCGCAACCCAGAATCTAGAATCTAGAAGACAAACTCTATCTTGAAGTATACAACATCCAAAGTATGCTAAATACAAAGGCCGCAAGGTTTACATAAATCTGACGTCATCAACCAAAAATTTAGCAACGTCTGATCAACCATAAAACAAACTGTAGTACTAAAACAACCTAAGGAAGAACCACACCATTAACACCAGTTCATAAACTCACAAAACCTTATGATGCAATCGTAAACTGCTAAACCATGTCCTGTAGACCGCACAAAGTAAGACAACATTATCGTGTTGTATAAAAACAATTTTATAATCTCTATAAAAAAAACAAATAAGTTATTGCTATGACCTATGGTATTTTATGCAATAATTATTTTTTTATATACCGCATAAACGTACAAATTATGCCTATTCTCGTATTTTAGATGCTAATAAAGTATTCTGCCAGTATTATCATTTGGTAACTTAATAAAAGTTCCATTGTACAATGTACCAAGTAATAAAATTTAATTGCTTTAACAACTTTATTCAATTATACTTAATTGCAAAACATTAATTAATTGTGGTTGTAATTTAGTTTATAATTAACTATTTTTAATCTTGTTTCACATTACCCAATTATATTATTATTATTTTTAAGAAAAATTAATTACTTAGGTCATTCTTTTATAGACCACAGTACTTTTAATATAAAAATGTGTGTTGTAAGTGATTGCTTTTTCTCGTCGTATTAAACAACAAAGACGTCCTTGTTTCTTTGACAACACTAAGAAAACGCTTTATTAAATCTTATAGTTCATATTAATTTCAACATAATAATATCTGGATTTATATATAAAAAATCACTTACTGCTTATCAGAAGAAGGGAATCTGAAAAATAAAAATTAATATATTAATATTTATTTTTAAAAAAATATATTGCTTTTTTTCAATTTCATCATTCAATGCCTTGAACTCTATTTTTATATATTGGGATATCCATGGCCTGAACCTGCTCACGTGCTATATCTACAGGCGCAGAAAATTGAATTCTCGCCACGCGTTAACAGCACCTATAGTCGAGATTAATAATTGAATGGAAGGAGATCACATGGTTGTCATTTCATGCCAGCACAAGAAAAAAATATAGACATGGAAAAAAACATATTTCTTTGATGTTTAATAAATATTCAGCACTGTAAAACGAAAACACGTTTATTAATATTTATTATCCTACATCATTAATAATAATGCGTTGAATGAAATATAGATAGAAGAATTATTTTTAAAAAATATAAATTTATTATATAAACAATATTTTTTAACATATTTTCAGTCACACCCTGAACTTGACATGGGTTGGCAGAAATAATAAAGTTATCACAACTTTATTACATCTATAAACAATATAAAATTTAATTATTATATTTTTTAATTTCATTGTGAAATTTTATTATTTTTACACGACCCATTTGTGGTTTTATTGTAGCTTGTTTTCCCTATTGGATACCGTTTATTGGGGGCAGCTGTAATGAAGCACGTTAGTAGCTACATGTACGAATTGTTGAATTACTCAATGGGGATGAGGAATTCTTTGAGGAAACAGAGGCATTCCTGCGCTCTAGTACCTTCTTGTATACGTTCCCGTATTTCACCCAAAGAGATTAAATGTTTTTTTGTGTGTGCTTTGCTTACTTTCGCTCCCCCGTTTCCACTAGATATAAATATACAGTAGAGGTTTTCTTTACAGTCGTTTGCAAGAGGCATGGCATCGTCTATGCAACCCTGATATTCAATTTATTAACTACCAGTTGTAAACAGAGAGTGAATAGATGTGGTACACACTTTGATCTTTTTAGCTTTATATAACATACAAAAATAGACAAAAGTGATTGAAATTTTGAACTAAAAGTCTCGCCGATACTTTCATCTAACATTAAACAATTATAATAATGTAGTTAGTGTTTTAATGATTTTATTTCAAATAAAAGTTAAATCACTTTCGTATAGTTGTAAAGAATTGAAGAGCAAATGGACAGAATTGTTATTAATTTTTTCAATAATTTAAAGAATTTAATTAGGTTAATCATATTTAAATTTGGTGTGTAAGGAGTGATGACACAACCTAATGGTCAGCCCAAATAATAACCTCTCCTACCCGCAGTGCACTCTGCTGGATAACTAACGAGGCTCTGTCGACCGAATAATTTCCGGAATAAGTAATCTTATTTTGCCAGCCAACAGCTTCGGGTAGATGATCTGACAAGAGTAAGGGCACCCTCTTGTTCTTGGAGTGAGAAATCACTCCAAAAGGCGGTTGATCCACACATGGTCAACGGCATGAAGATGCAGAAAGCAACGGAAAACACTGCATTAAAGATCCAACAGAAGGATATCCCTAATACTCATCATCATGGCTATTTTCAAAATAATTCAGTCCAAAGTTTTAAGTCGTCCAATCGGATCTCCGGGGAAGGCAGTTTTGAACAATAACACAAAGAAAAAATCTACAAAGCATTAACATCAATACATAGAATGTAAGAACAATGGCCCAAAATGGCAAAATACAAAATGCCATCCAAAAAATTAAAGTCTCATTCAATTTAACAGAAACAACATGCAGAAAGCTAAAATCCTATAAATTATGGTTATACCGCTGCATTCTGAAAATACCCTGGACGGATCATGTCAACAATCAACATTTTTTAAACAGAATCGGTAAAAAAATAAGAATAAAAGAAAATAATGATGACAATAAAAACAAAAAAACTGGAATATCTAAGACATGTAATAAGAAATGAAGAAAGATACGGGTTACTGCAGCTGGTTCTACAGAAAAAAATTGAGGGAAACTGAAAACCAGGAAGAAGAAAAACCTCCTGGTTGACGAATCTGCGCACAACGGTGAGTATACGCCGCGCAACAGCAGATAAAGTTAATATATGTAGCTATGATGATCGCCAACATTCGATACTGATAGGGGTGTAAGAGCTTGAACCAACTTAAAAGTCATCCTCACCTGCACGTGGTGCACCCTTCTAGAGAACAAACAAGGCCTAGCGACCGAGTCACGGCGGAATAATCGTTCCAATCGAAATTAAAGAAATGTAATTTTTACCCAAACTGGCCAACACGTTCGGCAAGCGTGGCCTTTAAAAAATGCCAAAACCTTCAAATGCAAGAAATGTTAAGATTTAAAAAGAAAATACCCCAGGTAAGTAGAATACACTCAACATCTCGCACCGCCAGATCGGTCAGCAAAAACTTAACCAACAAAAGAGTGAAACCTGCCACAAAACATACAAAAATCAAAGTAGCAACATATAATATAAGAACCATGAAACCAGATGGCCAGCTTGAAATCTTGGAGAACGAGCTAAGCAACATAAAATGGGATATTCTTGGTCTATGCAAGACAAGACTAGCTGGAGAACAGGCAACCATCCTCAAATCAAGCCACCTCCTACACCAGAAAAATGCCGATACGAACCACCACAACAGAGGGGTGGCAATTCTTATCAACAAAAAACTAAAACATCAAATAACAAAAATAGAAACTATTTCAAACAGAATAATATTCATCGTCATACAACTAAACAAGAAATACTCCGTACAAATAACCCAAATATACGCCCCAACAAGCGCCTCAGAAGACCTGGCCACTGAAAACTTGTACAAAGACATAACAAATGCTTAAGAACTAGAAAAAGCCAAATTCCAAACAGTAATAAGATACTTCAACGCCAAAGTTGGAGGAAAACTGAGTGACGATCCACAAAATATAGGGATTTTTGGACTGGGAAACAAAAACGCAAGTGGGAAAATGCTCGTAGATTACCTGCAAAAACAAGGTATGTACTGCCATAACACCTTTTTTAAGAAAACCCGCCAAAGGAAATGGATTTGGAGGAGCCCAGATGGCAACACTAAAAATGAGATTGATTACATAATCTCAAATAGGCAAGAAAAATGCAGCAATGTAACAGTACTAAACCAATTCAGCACAGGCAGCAATTACCATCAACACCAAGTTGGAAAACAACAAATTGATCCAAAACAAGAAATACCCAACAACAGAAACCCTAAAGGAAAATGAAATTAAATATCAAGACAGTGTGAAGAAAACCCTACCAAAAGTAAGAAACCTAGAACAAATGGACATAGACCATCTATCAGAAAACATAACAAACAGCATAAGAACCGCAGTAAAGAAAATCAATTACAGGAAAGGTCCCAAAACAGGAAAGCGAGCTCAAAAGCTCAAACACCCTAAAATTACTAGAACAAAAAAGAAACACAGACAGGGAAAGTTGCCAATACAAGGTCATAAGTAAAATAATAAGCAAGGACACGCAAAGAGACATAAGAACATATAACACCCCACTTATACAGAAGGTTATTAAAGACTACGTAAACATGAAAATACTAAAAAGAAACAGATCAAAAGGAAAAAAGAAATTGTACAGGATCAAAAGCCAACACGGAAAAGTCACCGCAAATAAACAAGAAACTATAAACGTCATCTAAAATTTTTACCAAGACCTTTACACTTCACACATAGCAAACCCAAACGAGGGTAGATATACAATCCGTAACGTAGGCTCGGAAGAAATACCAGAGATTACGAGAACAAAATTACGGGCCACGCTAAAACAAATAAAAACAGGAAAACCCCAGGATAAGACCGAATTACTGCAGAAATACTAAAAATAAGATAGGCAACAATAGAACAAGCCATCTGCACCCTACTAAACAAATGCTTAAGCACGGAAAAAAATCCTAAAGCCTGGCTGAACGCGGAAGTAATTCTGATCTTCAAGAAAGGCAACACCAACAACATCGGCAACTACCGACCAATTAACCTTCTAAATCACTTGTACAAACTGCTATTCAAAATAATAACAAACCGCCTGACAACTAAGGTTGACTAATACCAACCATGCGAGCAGGCATGGTTTCGAAAAGGATTCGGCACAAACGACCAACTCCAGACAATACGTAGTCTGATAGAAAAGTGCAATGTCCTTATAAAATTAGCGTTTGTGGACTATGAGAAGGCTTTTGACTCGGTGGAGACATGAGCAATAATAAAAGCAATAAATAGTGCAAGAATCAATTCACAATACACAAGGATCATGGAATACATATACGACAAAGCTACAATGCACATAACCATAAATAAAAACATGGTAACGGATAAGATAATGATCCGGAAAAGAAAAAGACAGGGCAATGTCATATTACCAAAATTCTTCACAGCGGCCTTACAAAACATATTTAAAAACCAAGCCTGGAAAACCAAAGGAATAAATATAAACGGAACTCAACTAAACAACCTCCGTTTCAACATCGTGCTGATCAGCAATGATAACGACAAATTAAAATTTATGCTAGAAGAATTTAAAGCAGAATCAGAACAAATCGGATTAAAAATATACCTAACAATAGCAAAAACAATAACAAATGAGGACGCTTAAATAACCATTAATGGAGAACCAGTAGAGGCGGTAGAAGAATACACATACCTAGGCCACAATATCAAACTGGGCAAACCAAATCAAACAGCGGAAATAACTAGAAGGATAAAGATGAGCTGGGCTGCATTCAGCAAAGTAAATTACATTCTAAAGTCAAAAACAATTACAATCAACCTTAAAAGAAAAGTATACAACAGCTGCATACTACCTGTCACAACATACGGAATAAAAACTGCAACCTAGGAAGCGCAAACCGATTCATTGTAACGCAAAGATCTATGGAAAGAGCGATGCTAGGTATCAGTCTCAAAAACTGCTTCAAAAACAAAAAAATCAGAAGCAGAACAAAAGTCAAAGACGTCACTAGGAGAATAGCAGAATTAAAGTGAAGATGGGCGGGCCACCTGACAAGACAAAATGGAACCAAATAAACCAAAAGAATTATAGAATAGCGCCCAAGGACAACTAAAAAAAGCCTGGGCCGGCCGGCAACAAGATGGCAAGATGATATACAAAAAATAGCAGAAAAAAACTGGATTCAAACAGCCCAATCTAGAAAAACATGGAAAACGTTAGAAGAGGCCTACATCCAGCAGTATATAAAACTAAGCTGAAGAAAAAGAAGAAGAAAAAGGAACCAAAAAAAAAAAAAAAATTGAATTTTTAGAGTGACGCAAAAACGCTCAACCACCTAACCACCACACCAAACGTTCACGTTGTATATTAATTAATATATAAGTTGTATTGAGATATACCCCATTTGGCAAATTGTAATGTGTACTCAAAACCAACTACTCGCAACACTTCAAATCCAAAGTTTTTGACCAATGCATCCTGCCCACCCTTACCTACGGAACAGAAATATAAATCAAAGGCAACACAAGGACAATGAAAGTAACTCAAAACGCATTGAAAAAAATGATGCTATGCAAAACACTGGCAGATAAAAAAAACAAATATAAGATCTGCAACAAACACTTAGAAAAACATAAAAGAGGTTTATGCCCAAAGATAAAATAATCAAAAAATTAATCAACAAGAATAGCCTAAACAGTCGGTACAAAATTACTAATACTGCAGTTGTTGAGCAACCCCAAAACTTTATTTGCCAATGCACAGCATGTTATACACAAAATATTAAAAATTCTGATATACTTGTCACCCTTATTCTCTAACTTATTGACAACTAACATTTGCAAAAAAGAAAAACATCTTATTTTTGTATGATCAAGAAGAGAAACATCCAAAATATTTATGATCAACAATTGGGTAAATAGACAGATTGAAGTAGTTGCTTGCAAATAAAAAACTGAGGCACTGCTTATACTCCAAACTATATATTGTTTAAAAAAAAATATTTCAATTTCCATAACTTGGATAGAGCGGATATTACTGTAAATTTTTGTTGTTATAATAAAGATAAATCCAATTTGTATTTAGTTTTTTTTTTTTTTAGAACTGTAAAATGTTCATGTAGCGGGCACAGTTATAATCAAAAGATTTATGTTTAATGTTGACTTGGGTATTAATTTAATGTTTCTCTTCTTTCGAGTACTTTTCTTAAAATGTTCTCAATGTACTAATTGCAACAATTGTCTTTATTTTTTTTTCTGTTTAAAAATTAATTTTCCGCTGTATTTTTCTACATGGTTCTTACTAGTTTCTTATTTATTACGCCTAACAAATTTTTTTGCTGCGTGAACTACAAAACTGATTTTTTTTTTGCAGGTTTACGTATCTTTCTTTTTTGCCATCGTAACCATTTATGTGATTAGAAAATCGCTCGGCCACTCCGCTTTCATATATATCATTACACAATAATGTTAATTTTTTTAATTCTTTTTACTGCAGACATTTTAACAATTCTAATCCCTGAAACCTTACCAACGCTTCTCACTTTTTCTATCATAATTCTTTACCTATTTACAAGTTCCTTCCTTTACACATCCATTTCTTCTGGTTATTAATTTGCTTTATAAAGATTTTCCATGTAGTCTTTCAATCTATTCAATACTTTTATTTATCTTTCAATATTTTCCCTTGTTTGTCCTTTAATTCTATGCCGTTACTTTTCTGTCCCTGGTCCCTACAAGATAACCATTTTTTCAATGTTATTCTAATTTTCTATTCAGCACATTTTTTGAAAGTCAATATTGACCACAGTGACTTTTTTTAGATTTTTCTAATCACGTGCTACACCTCACATGGAGTGATAGCTTTAGTAAGCAGTTTAATTTAATAAGGGTGTTTCAAAACTGATAACTGATGTAATTGCTTCTATGTCTGCTTATTGTATTTTAGAAAAAAAAAGTTAGAAGTATTTTTTTATGTGTTTGGCAAATAAGTGAGTTTTCTGTTTAGCAGTTTGACCCATAAGCCATCGTTCATTCTTATACGAGAATTTTTAGTTTTGCTTTTGCTTTCCACAACAAATACTCAACTGTAACTTTTGTCAGAATTAGTTTTTTAGATAATTTTGAATATTTTAGTTTTTTCTTCTAAAAGTAAGCTTATAAAGTTTTGAGTAAGTTGTATTTATTCTTCTCAACTATTGTTTTACAAGTAGTGTCATTTAAACAGTTTTGTAGCTTGTTTGTACCAGGAGTAGATTGACAAACCGTTAACTGCTTTCATTTATTTTCAAAATTGTTTTATGTAAAACGTTTGGGTGTATTTCTTCTTTTAGTATGCTTTAAAATTGATTTCAGTTAGTTTTCTGTGCGTGCTCACACAACTAAACTTAGCATCTAAAGAAATCGGACTCAAGATGAACCTCAAGAAGACCAAAATTATAAGTGATTCTAAAATTCCGATGACAATAGAACAAAATGTGGTAGAAAACGTAGCAGAGTATGTATACCTGGGTCATGTGATCAGACTTGGAAAAAACCAGTGCACCGAAATGAATCGCAGAATTAGGATGAGTTAAGCAGCATTCGGTAAGCTGAGTTGCATACTTAAAGATCAAAACATCCCATATGAACTAAAAAGGAAAGTGTACAATAAGTGCATCCTTCTCGTAACAATGTATAGTCTTGAAACAACAATCCTTACCAACAGATCAGCAGACAAGCTGTAAACTTGCCAAAAGACAATAAAAAAGGTTATGTTAGGTGCAAGCTTAAGAGATCACATTCAAAACAACAAAATCCGCAAGCAAACAGGTGTCGAGGATGTTATCACACAAGTCGCAAACCTTTAGTGGAACTGGCCAAGCCATGTTGCAAGGCAGAACCGTGCAAAGTAGACGATACGGATTATGCAGTAGAGACCACGGACATCTAAGAGAAATGTAAAAAGTCCCCAAAAAAGGTAGAGAGACGACATCCGAGAAGTCGCCGGCTATTCGTGGCAACAAAAATCTAAAGATAGGACCGTGTGGCAAAGTTTAAAAAAAGGCCAATGTCCAGAAGTGGATAGATCCAAGCTGAAGAAAAAGAAGAGAAGAGAAGTTTTCGTACTAGTTTGGTTTTGGTTTATGGATTATGCCTGAACTTAAATAGATTAGAATAGGGAAATGGTCATAAAAGAGATCAAAATTTTTTAATATGTACTTTAAGTACATAAAAATTGAAGACTTTTAGTATCTTTTCTATGTCACTTGGTCATTATGTTAGTTTACAGCTAAGTAATGAGTTGTGTTTTAATATGCTCCTGCCATGAATCATTTGCCAAAAGTAACAAAAAATTGAGTAAACAAATCTTTATTGATTTTATGTTTAAAAGTAATAGATTACTAGATGAATGTCGTTTAAAATGACGTTTGTTGCTAGAATTTCTACAGTTTGATACTTTGTAGTATCATAATGTTTTTAATTATAACGGCAGTTCCTCCATGCACTGATTCCTCTAAATAATTTCATTATAGATCTTGTAACCATTTAATCTAAAAATGTTTTTGTTTGTAAAATAGGTTTTCAAGACTATCATTATGTAAATATTAAACGTCGTAATTCAATAATTATGTTTGCTTTCATTCTAATTTGCTAACTAGATTTGTAATTATGGTCATAATAGTGTTTATTTTGTTGCTCATTTTCTCGGATAACTTTTCAAACCTAACCTAACTAGCTTTATCATTAAAAACCTCTATAAAAATATTGACGCACTTAGTGTGAACTTTCAGATAACGTCAAATAGTCAAATAAAATAATATAAAAATATAAATAAGTGACCTCTAAAAGCACAAACTGACAAGATAATAAAACGCTAAACAATAACTGTGTAAACAACAAATTTGCGATATTAGAATATTTTCTATTTGTACCTTAGCGTAAGCGTACAATCTTACTATCCTTGCATACAAAAAGTTTAGAACAACCGTGTCCAACATAATACAGAGTGCACTAAATATCGTAGACAGGTAGTGCAAAATAGAGAAGTTAACAGTAAACCCAAGCAAATCGACAATTGTACCATTTACAAGACGGCAAAAGACTACAGACCTAAAAAAACCTAAAAATATATGAAATCACGCTCACGATGTCAAAAGAGGTGAAATATCTAGTCACTAGGCTAAACTTCAACACACATCTAACAAATATAACAGCAAAAGTCATTTAAGTGCTTTTTGAAACCAAAATAATAATCGGACGTACATGGGGATTAACACCTAATATGACCAGATGGTTATACACGGTAGTGGTAAGACCCATTATCACATACGAAGTAATTGTATAGGGGGAAAAACACTCTCAAATGTACAGCCAAAAAACTAGACAAAGTTCAAAGGCTAGCTAGCATGTCTTCTGATAACTAGGGCAATAAAAACGACGCCCAAGATCGTTACCACCATTTAACCTGATGGTAATGGTGGAAGCTAGACAAGCAGCATACAGACACAATGTAAACATTGGAACCACAGACCTAACATAACAAATGTGTTGCATAAAAAAAACTCTAATAGTAAGATCGGACTTCATGAAAGGCCACTGCATCAGTAAATAAATTTATGTAACAATATCACATCAAAATGAATGGATAAAGAATAGATACCTGAAAACAGTCAAAAAAACTATTTGGTACACAATTGGGTCCAAAAAAATAGGTGCCGGGGCTAAAATCTACAAGAACACCAAGAAAGGCAAACTTTGCTACCTTTGGGCAAGCATGCCTCAATTTTTTAAGCAGAAGTGGCTGCCATTGAGTGGTGCGCCAGGGATATGATCTAGAAGGGACTAAAACCGGCTAGACTGATTACTATCATGTCAACTAGTCAAGCACCATCTCGGCTAAGCCAGAAAAAATATAAGTGAGAGCTCTGCGGCCCGCAAATGCGTAGAGGAGCTAAGCGGGTACGCAGTACGCGGTATAGCGCTATACCGCTATAGCGCTATACCGCTATACCGCTATACCGCTATACCGCTATACCGCTATACCGCTATACCGCTATACCGCTATACCGCTATACCGCTATACCGCTATACCGCTATACCGCTATACCGCTATACCGCTATACCGCTATAGCGCTATACCGCTATACCGCTATAGCGCGCGCTGACGTGCACTCATTCTCCATCCCACTCTTTCCGAGTTTTTGCACACCCCTCGCACTCACACACTCTTATGGAGGTACTGCACATTTCCTTTCACATGCCCAGATGGCCGTCCCCAACCGGATCCCCAAATCCCAAGGTCACCCCCAGCGCCCACTTCCTTTGACACGCCCAGATGGCCGTGCCCAACCGGATGTCAAAAATCTAAAATGGCGGCCATACGCGGATTTTGGTCCCCTTGTAAATGCCCATAAGAAATTGAGTGCGTACCCGCTTAGCTCCTCTACTAGCAAAACGTAACGATGGTAATGGACGAGATAGATGCCATAAAGCTGACGAAAATGGGCACTATCAAAATAGGGTGGTCCAAATGCAGTATCTTAGAACGGAAGGCAGACTTAAAATGCTTTAGATGCTGGGAGTATGGTCACATGCGGGTGCAATGTAGGGGCCCCGACAAGGAGCATTTATGCCTAAAATGCAGTAAAGAAGGACACAAGGCATCAGACTTCTAGAACAACCCGTACTGTGTACACTGCGCCAAAGAAGGACACCAATCGGGCAGCCCAGCGTGTCCAACAGGCAAGGAGAGAAGGAAATGAGAAGTACCTAGACCGGAAACCTCAAACAACAATGCCTAGAATAAAATTCCTGCAAGTCAACTCATTCAGGAGTCGCCAATGCCACGATCTGACCTTGGCCACGGCCACGGAAATAGGTGCTTTCGTGATACTTCTGAGTGAACCAAACCGAAACGCCGTAAAAAACAGAAAAAATTGGATTTGTGATGATGATCTGGATACTGCCATAAAAGTGATGGGAAACGAGGTCACTATAAAGCGAGTTGGGCGAGGACACAGCTTCACGTACATATTTACGCCAAACCTGACTGTCTACAATTGCTACTCATCCGTAAACAAGGACATAGAAGATCTCGAGGAAATTCTTAGTCAAATTGGAAGGCTAATTTGACTCAATGGGGAAAAGGCAATCGTTGTAGGAGACTTCAACGCGAAGTCCCCGCAGTGGAGCATGGAAATAACAGATAGAAGAGGACAAATGCTGTCAGAATGGATAGTGGAAAACGACCTAGTGGTCATCAACAAGGGTAGCAAGCCGACATTCCAGAGGCGTGACTACTCTTCCATACTGGACTTGACGCTAGCCACCTATGACGTCAAGAATAGGATTGAGAAGTGGGAAGCCAGTAACCGCGAATCCCTGAGCGACCACAACTATATCATCTTGGAGGTCATTAGGGAAAGTGTGCCCCTCGTAGAAGTAGGGGTATCCGTAATCGCGTAGGCTGGCAGGTCAAAAAACACGATAGAGAAAAACTACCACAGGCACTGGCAGAGAACTGCGAGGTAACGAGTAGGCCAACTGCAAGCGCCTTTGCCCACGCACTGACAGAAATATGCGATCGAACGATGCCCAAAAGAACGAGCGCAAAAAGAGGGTCACCAGTTTACTGGTGGAACAACGAAATTGTGGAACTTCGCAGGCAATGTACCGGCAAGAGAAGAGCCTACACCAGAAGTGCAAGAAGGAACGACCCGGAGGGGAGCCAGCACTTATGGAAAGAGTACAAAATTTGCAAAAAATCTTGAAAAATAGGATAAAGACATGCAAACGAGAGTGCTGGAAAGCACTAAGTGATAGTGTAGATTGTGATATCTGGGGAGACGGCTACAAAATACATCAACTTCAGCCCGTGAAGCTGAGGTAAACTACTCTACCACACACCGGAGACTGTGCGCTGTACTAACGCTAGATGTGCAAAATGCCTTCAATAGTGCATCGTGGCAGCACATATTGGAGGAACTTTGAGACAGGAAGATAGACGAGAGTCTAATTAGTATAGTGGCAGCCTACCTTTTCGAAAGAGAGATACTACTGGAGGCAGCAGACTCAATCAAGATCAGACGGGTAAATAGCGGTGTTCCGCAGGGATCGGTTCTTGGCCCGACTCTGTGGAACGTTCTCTACGATGGTCTATTGAGACTAGATCAACCAAAAGGAATGACCCTCATAGGCTTTGCAGACGACGTGGCAATGGTGGTCGTCGCCAAGGAAGAGGAGAGCCTTATGAATTCTGCAAATATCGCTCTCCAAGAGCATCAAACTGGCTGGAGAGTAAAGAGCTACAACTTGCTCCAGAGACCGAGGCTGCCCTACTAACCAAGAAGCGCAAGATGGCTCCAATACACTTTATGGTCCAGGACACTGTAGTGGCTCTATCTAAAGCCGTAAAGTATCTGGGAGTGTGGCTGGATACAAAACTTTCGTTCGCCGAACAAGTTGCAAAGACCGTCAAAAAGGCTGAGAAGACCGTATCAGCATTTGCTAGCCTTATGCCAAACATTGGAGGACCCAGGGCTTCCAAAAGAAGACTAATGGCATCTGTGGTTTACTCCCAGATGCTTTATGCCGCACCTGCGTGGCACGTGGTAGCGCAGAATCATAAGCTGCTAAAAAAATTAAATAGTATGCAGCTCAAAATAAACTTAAGGATATGTTGCGCGTACAGGACCATCTCGACGGAGGGAGCGGGAGTAATAGCTGCAGTGCCGGAGTGGACAGTGCAACCGCAAGGGATAGGTTAGTGGCGAGATGGCAAGAGAAGTGGACAAATGGTCAGTATGGACGGTGGACGTACCGCCTAATTCATAATATCCAGGTATGGATAGATAGGCCGTACGGGGAAGTGGACTACTTTATCACCCAAGCTCTTTCGGGGCACGGATGCTTCCGTAAATACTTGCACGACCGCCATCGGGCGGAAACCAGCGCATATAACTACTGCGGAGAAGAAGACACCGCGGAGCATACTCTGTTTGTATGCCCGAAGTGGAAGGACGAGAGAGACCTCTACTCTCTACACACTGGCAGAGTCTTTAATCACGCCAACGTCATAAGCGATCTAGTGTCAACCGAGGAAACATGGATGAGCGTATATAGTACCATCCGAACAATAATTGAATGTAAAGGAAGAGATAAAAGATGATACTATGATACTATTACGGACAACTCTCCCACCGAAGCAATGCGCAAGCGGTCCCAGTGGGTTGAGCAAGAAGAGGGGGAAGTGGTTTAGTGAGTAAAAATCTCACACTACCTCGTCGGCAGAACCTACGGCGAGGTGTCTTTTAAAGATTCCACCTCCTCAGCAAAAAAAAAAAGTCAACCGGCATTGCAAACCCTGCAATTGCCAGTAATAAAATCCAAACAAGTTATGACCTGTATACACAGTCTGGAAGCAATACCCACAACCTGCAAAAGTCGCCTGGTATAGACACCAGAAAACAAAACAACAAAAAAACAAAAGAAAAACTTATGGCAAATCAGCTTGCCAAACAAGGAGGAAAGGGGGATATTCACTGAACCAGAACCCGCACCACCCCCTCCAGCAAAAGGGGATTAATAGTGCTGAAATTTTGTCAAACTTTTTTAAAACTACTATAAACTATCTAGCACTTAGTTGTCTTTACAAGCTCTTAAATTTATCTATAACTAAATATAATTCAAAACAATTTGCATCATAAAACAATAGAAATTAGTTTTGTTTTTTTTCTTCGTATTTTGATATGATTAATAAGCTTAATATTAATTATATCAACTAACAATACAAATAAATTAATTCAATAAGCAAGAATTAGATTTATCAACAGTTGATCGTCACAAAACCATATAAATTTGCAACAAAAATCGTGGTTATTGACCACATGTTATTATAATATTAGTCATTTCATCATAAATATATCTCAGTTCACGCCCCATAAAATATAAAAATTAATTTTGTTATCTTTTCCCTATTTATTACGTTAAAAATTAAGCTCAATCTGATAATAAAATAAAATAGAAAACTCGAACAAAAAACATAATTGACCTATTACATAACGGTAACCTGAAATCAATAATAGTCTTTTGTTTTCATATAAATAATTATGCAGGGCGGTAACTTCACCACAATTATTTTGATTTCAAGTGGTATTATTGATCCCGAAGTCATTTATATAAATTATTCAACGCGTGTCATTTCTCAATTGTAGAAACTACAAAATAAAATTCTTAATATCTGACGCACGATTTATATTTAATAAAACTTTTTCTTTCTTTTCCGGATGACTTCTTATTGCAGCAAAATTTATCGCTGAAATTACTATGATCAAACCCACATCACATGTTTTTTATACTAGTCTTAAAAAATGAACTTTATCAAGATATACCGTGTAAGATAAAGAAGGTGAATCTGTGCGGATTAATTTGATTCCCATATCGGGCTTTATTTAAGTGATTTCTAAAGTAAAAATAAAGCGTTTTCTTTCATGAATCAGCTTATGCGTATATATATTTTGTCAAGATTTACCTGCGTTTTTTGTTAGGGATACTATAAAGATAAAGGCTTTATTTATGTTTTATATTATAACATTGTGTATATATATAGTGGGAGCATTTTGATAAAAGTGGTGGATTATATTTATCTTTTTTTATAAGAAAAAATGTATATGTTGACATGTTAATGCACGTAAAAGATAAAAAACGTTTTTAAGATAAAAGTTTAATAATGGATTTATAGATTGTATACAAGCAGGCTTCCGTTCTATTAAAATGTATTTATATCCCGGTTTTATCTGAAAAGCTCCTAATAAATTTTACGTAGTTATTGTAAAACGTTTATAGTAATATATATGGTAATAAAATTTTATTACAATTACCTTTAAATATATTTAATTTAATTTTTAAACATGTATATTTAAAAAGGTATTTTAATGTTTTATTAATATAGGTAATCATTAACTATGTAATTATTACAAACTAATAAAACTATGAAATGGATATACAATATTTTAATATCAAATTTAGTTTGTATATATTTAAGTAGCATAGATAATAAAAAAAAGTAAAACTATTTATATTTTAGGAAAGAGTTAATACTATTGCAAGATTTTATAAAACAATGAGACTATGTAATTTATCATTTTTTTTAATGTTTGTAGATCTTTTACTGGTTTTGACCCAGCTAGCTTATTTGCGTGCAAATGGATGGAAGAGCGTCTGAGAAATGAACATTCAGTATTTGACAGTTGTTGTTATTGCACAAGTTTTCATTGCTATTGCTAATTACTCTAATGCAGAACTAGCCGACATGCATTTCATGTATGGTCGTGCTAATGAGATTGCCACCAAATCGCAACGTCTTTATGTAAAAGCTTATCCAAAACGCCACGTTCTTTCACATCGTACGTTTGGAAAAATTCACCAGAAATTGAGAAATACCGAGTCACTTCGAAAACAAAGCTATCTTTCCAGCAGACCAAGGTCGGTATCTACTCCTAGAGCAGAACAAGAAATTTTAGCACGGATAGAGCATACTCCAGGGACAAGTGTGCAAAGAATATTAACCAAGTTGGAATTGGTGTTACTTTTGTTTGGAAAACCTTCTACAAGCAGCTGCTTTATTCATATCATGTACAACAAATACAGGCCTTTAATTAGAGCATCAGTGGAATGGAAGATTTATCAGAAAACCAGTACGGTTTTAGGGAAAGCAGATCAACTGAAGATGTAATAAGGAAAGTAATCAGATCAGCGACAGAGGTCCTACATATACATAAAGTGCGGTGTTCCACAGGGCTTGGTTGCAGAGCCCGTGCTGTGGAACATATACTATGATACTGAAAATAGACGTGACAAATACCGTAGAATAAATCAGGTATGCAGTTGACCTGGCAGTGGTAATCCGCAAAAGAAACAAAGAAGAAATAATAGCAGATATAATAGAGACAACGGGCTATATAGAATGATGGATAAAACAAAAAGGAACTAAAACTGGTGCCAAATAAAATAGAAATAATAATACTAGTAGAGGGAAAAAGGGTGAGAAAGCTAAGTATAACTATCGCAAACAAGCAAATAACTAGCCAGACCAAAATAAAATAGCTAGGGATGTATATTAGAAAAAACTTATACATTGTTCACCACATAAGGAGCGTGGCCAAAAAAGCCGACAAAGTTACAACCCAACTATACAGAGTCTTGTTGAACACAAACGGCCCTAGTGCCAGCAAAAAAACAGTGTTCGGGAGCATGGTTAACTCTATTATTCTATACAAAGCTCCTATATGGGAGGATCATATGGTAATGGAAAAGCACAGAATAGTAGTAAACAAATCTCAGAGAAAAGTTATGTTACGAATAAGCTCCGCATACCAAACAGCATCAACAAAAGCACTCCAGGTGATTAGCAGCTTCGCTCTAATCCACCTAATGGCAATAGAAAGAAAAAAAAAAGAAGAAAACAAGATTCCACTGCAAAAATGGAAAGAAAAGAGACGAATTTGGCAAAAAAGTAGAATGCGGAATTAAAAAAGGCACAGTAAACCAAAAAACTAATCCCAAGAATAACAACATGTATAGGAAGGGACCACGGGGAAATAGGATATTTCCTTACACAATTCCTCACCGGGCACAGATGCTTTGCTAACTATCTAAATAGATTTAAACTGAAAGTTACCGACTGTCGCTACTACTGTCCGGACACAGACACACCAGAACTAACAATTTGGGTATGCACAAGATGGGATGAAGAAAGATCCAAAATGATACAAAACCTAAAGACAAACATAACGCCAGACAACATCATAAGCATAATGCTGGAAGACCAAAACAACAGGGAGATTATCTCCATCACCATAACCAATATACTGCGTTAAAAAAAAGAAGAAAAAAGAGAACGGAAAATGTAAAACTGCGCAACGTGCAAAATAAAAGCCAAAGGGTAATTCCTGGCACGCTGCTGGATAAGCTGGAAAGAAGAGTCTTAGTCGGTAAACCTTTAATTTAACTAATCATCAGGCGAGTTTAGTTTTTTGTCGCTGGTTTCTACGCAAAGATGCTGAAGACCCAAAGTTTCATGGCAAATTTTTTTTACGGATGTAGCAGGGTTCACACAAAACGGAGTTGTTAATAAAACCCACATACTGTAATTGAATGTGAATATCAAACACGTTTTTCATTAAATATTTGGATTAGTATTGTAAGCGACAGGTTTCTAAATCTTGTAGTTTTACTAAGCCGATTAACAAGCGCTGCTTACCTTAACTTTCTGCAGAACACAATGTATAATCTTTTGGATAACATTTTATTGGCCTTTAGACAACAAATGTGGTTCCAGCATGATGGTGCTTCAGCTCATTTTTTGATTGCAGTAGAGAGCATTTAGACCAAATTTTTCCACATAGGTGGGTAGGAAGAAGCGGACCAGTTTTATAGCCAGCAAAATCGCCTGATTTAAACCCTCTTAATTTTTTTTATTTGAAGATATTTGAAATCATTAGTGTATGCAACTCTTGTAATTAGCTTTGAGGAACTGCAGTTAAAAATTAATAAAAAGTGCTAAAAAATCCGAGCCAATGAGGGGGTTTTAGAGTACAAATGTCCTTCAGACAAAGATGTCGTGCCTGTTTGAAAATGAAAAGAGGGCACTTCAAACATCTTCTATAACTCTGTTCTTTGTAATAATTATTACAAAAATGTTCTATTTCTCCAAAACCGTTGCTATGACAACCCATATTTATTAAGACATTTTTGTTTGTTGTGGTTTGTACTACCACCCCCTTAAATAATTTACATTTTTTTTAAACACCTTGTATATTGTTATAATATTTGTTGATAAAAAGTATTAGTAAATCTTTACCTTACAAGTTCAAAAACAAAAAAACTTAACTATACAATAGCTAGGAAAGCTTTTAGAAGTGCAATTCAGCTACCCAAAGATTATTCACACATAGAACAAAACTCACACAATGGCAGTTAAAGCCTTAAGGCTTCCAACAATTGTTGCAAAAGATTTTAACAAAAAGCATCTAATTTGGCACAGCAGAATACCGAATGCTAAAAATACTGTTCAAATATGCTCAAAAAATGGGCTATACTGTATCAGAGCCAGACATGCTAACCCATCATCATTATCTTGGGCAAGCTGGAGACGTTTTTAACATTGTGTTACTTAAGAACATTGCAGCTTAAACTGCTATTTTGGTTATTAACAATCAAAGCTCAAACCACATCCCAGTGGAATTAGATCCTAACCTAACCTAACCTAACATTCAAATGGCTAAAAGAGTTGACAAAGTGGTCAATAACTTGACTCGCCTCATCTAACTAGCAATAAAAAAAAAATCTACAAAAACTTTTTCAAACCAAATATCAAACCAAGACCTCTCTGGTTGATTCGTGCTTAAAATTGTGCCAGACATAGATGGCAAAACCAAGCCTCAGTGAGGTAAAAAAAAACAATCCAGAATCACAAAAATCGGTATTAAAAATTTGCTCTCAAATCCTAAAATGATGATGAAAAGAATAGTTAAAGCCTTTTGTATAAGCGTAGACCGCTTCCTTTCATTTATGACGGAATAAAACATAAGTACACTTTGGAAAACAAGGCCAAAACATTTGCTTCTTCTTATAGTGTCTATTCGTTTCGGATGTTAGCGATCATCATTGCGATTTTGACTTTATTGGTTGCGGCCTTGAAGAAGCCCACCGTTGTTGTGTTAAATCACGTTAGCAACTTTTCTAACCAAAACGTTTTTTTTTTCTTGGCTCTATCTTTCCTTCGGCTCTGCCTGCAAAAAAACTATTAAAAAACGCAAAAATTGATAAAGACATATTTATTACTCCTAAACCACTTTTTATTATGCGTGCGCTATGTGAAAATAGTCTTCACAGTCCAAATACATTTAAGTATACAAGGTCGCTAAGCTGTAGGTAAAATTTTTCTAAAAAATGTATAATTTGAAGAGATTATTATCAACATACTTGCGGTATAAAAAAACTTTTATAGAAAAATATTTAAAAGACTCAATATGTCCTCAGTCAAAAAAAAAATCCGAAATCAGTCCCGCTACAGTAACCAACGTAAAAACAGCGACTGTTAGAGGCATGAATTCCGCCTTAACACCTTTGCAACCTTTCAACTACTCTCAGCAAGTTCATCACAGACAAAACACTTCCAAAACTTAAGTTTGTATAGAGACTTATTTTGTTCTGCAAACCAACAAATCTTTAAAATCTTACGCTAACAAATTAACATAATCTTGTCTCCAAATAAACGCAAAAATGTCATATTTTTCTATTTCTAATGATGAACGTTAGACCCATCATTTTCTAAAATTGCTATCAAAATGTATTAACAATTTTATTATCTAAAACATATTTTACAAATAAAAACTCATGCAAATGCAGTTTTTTTGGTGTTATCTGTTTTTTGTGGTTTCCGCGGTTGCAGAATATTAACGTTTATTTTTCATTACTGAATATCTTATTTACAAAATAGCTTTTCTAAATATTTAAAAACAATATATGATAACATATATTTTTCAATATTATTACCAAACCTTTATTATCATGCGACGACCTCACATGCATCTTGGTGTAATGTAAAATAAACTACATCTTCAATTCAATACGTATATTCAATACCAAAATGGAATTCGATTTTAGTGTAGATAGATATAACATTTTCTTTTGAACTTTATACATAAGCAATTAAAATGTTTTATTTTTTGTTTCCAATATATATATATTTAATTAACATTATTTGCAAATGTTTTATTTTAATAAGCCACAAACAAATCATTGTGTATTTAGTTAACTTCCTTCCAGTCTGATGAATATGACCTCAACAAACCATTGTGCAGAATGATGAGCTTCATGTAACTACACTAACTAGAGTTTTAATAATTCTATTTAAATTTGTTGGAGTGTTTTAAATCAAATTGTAACAATTATTATTATATTTATTTGTGCTTAAGAATATGTGCTTTGAAGTACATCATAATAAATTTAATTACTTGATAAAATATAGAAATTATTTACTAATTTGTGCCAAACTATGATATAAATGAAACAATAGAAAAGCTCATTCTAGCATAGACAAACACATATATTCTTAGTCAATTTTCCAGTACAATAATTAGAAATGATATCTATTCAAATTTCCACAGAACAATGATACCTGGGTACAATTACCTATAGCGACTGAAGATCTATACAAATGATGATTTACTAATTATCTTAATTGATTGGGTAATTAACTAATTAACACATGAAAAGCTGTAAATACTTTAAATTAAAAATAGCTCAAAACATCAATTTATTGCGTGAATTAAACGCATCAAAAATTGTACACAAAAATTTCTGTTTTAATAATTTCACGTCGCACCATTTTGCAGCTGTCAACTTAGAACTGGTTGTTTTACATTGAAATAAAAAGAAGTATGCCCACCAAACGTGCACAAATCTACTGATAAAACTAAGAAATAGTAAGGTAAGAAGATGTGTATTGCACTTTATAAGATTCTTATTTACTCAGCAAGTGTAGTGCAGTCTTATCTTCTTCCATATAGCCATAGCATAAGAACTCCATTTTAGCATGTGTTATTTAGATTACAGTGTCCGGTTAGAAATCTTGTAAGCTTTCAGTCCGGTTTGACTCATTTGTGTTACCAAAGTTTTGTAATGGCCCTGCTATTAATATTCTTAAGTATGTCAATTCTTTAAGTTTTCTTTAAGCTGCTATGTTTTGCTTCAAGCCTGTTGCAAATTATTTCTTTTCCACTTATGTATAAAATCCCAAAAGCAGGTTTTGGTCCTGTAAATGTCCCCTTTGCTCCTTCTTTTATAGCTAATTTTCTTCTATCCCCTGTCGTTTGATATTCAGACCAAGCAGATTATGGCTACTTCTTCTAGACTGTGCAGACCATAACAAATTTAATTACTGGCAATTGCAAACTATTTGACATAATGGTTATTAGTCTGTTATGGTGTAATTCCACCTCCACCTAGAAAATTGAGGCATATTGTCCAGAGGGAGTAAAGTTTGTTTCTTTTTGCCTTTGGCAATAAGAGCTTTAAGAAGTGGAAAAAAGAATACAATAGGATTTGTCAAAACAAGAAAACAAAATTTAAAAAAAAAACAAAGAAGAAAAAATTAACTACTAAAGATCAGCTTTGGAAATACATCAAAACTTGCAAAAAAAAAGTAATAATTCTACATACAATATAGATGCAAAAACCTTTCAATAATACTTTATGAATAAAATGAACAAAACGGACTATCAAAAATCTCAAACAAAGACAACTCAAGAGTCAATAGAGGTAATACCACATACGGAGGAAATATCAACAGAAGAAATTAAAAAACAAAAACAAAACTTAAAACAAAAAAGCTACTGGTAAAGATAACATTCCAAATGAGGCATAAATCTACGCAACCGCTAATGTAGAAAAAAAACTAAAGAAATTTATGAATAAAATCTGAAAATAGGTATACTGAAAAAGTGGAAGACATAATTAAACCGGTGCACAAAAAAGGGGCTAAAAATGTAGCAGAAAATGATAAGCCAATCACTTTAATAAATACATTTTATAAATTGTATGCTTCTAATATAAAAAATATATTAAAAAAAGATGTAAAAAACAAACTAATTCTAGAAGACAACCTGATAGGGTTTAGAGAAAAACAATTCTCTCTGTACACCAATTTAGTAAAATTGGTGTATAGGGCATACTTTGAAACAAAGCAAACAACACTATTTGTTGACTTTTGACAATATAAATAAAAACTACTGAATGCAAACTTTAAGACAAAAAAATATTGATTTAAAACTAATACAAGCAATTGAAGACAATGTCTTCTAAGTCCAATATTATTCAACATATACATTTCAAACTAAAAAGATACTTATAAAAACAAGAAGAAAGCATTATAAAAAAGTGGTAAAATTTGGACACAATAAAAAGACTAAAATCTTAGTTATGAAATATCAGAAAGCAAAATCTGGGAGCACCCTTTTAAGGTAAAATTACTCTTTTTGCTACAATAACTTTTGGTGCAGATGTAATAAGTGTAAAACGCACAATAAAAACAAAATAGTATCGGCATGAAAGAAACAAGAATCCATTGAAAAAGTTTAACACTAATACATTAGATAGACATTAGAACTTGATCAAAACACGCCAAAATATATAATTATGCAAGAGGCACTAAGAGAACCTATACAAGTAACTGCTATAAAAAAGCAGTAAAACTTAAAGAAAAAATACCTCAAGCAGAAATTTTAGTTTTACAAAAAATAGAACAGCATAGAATAATTACACAAAAAACTCAAAAAAGAATAGATGGACGATAGACAAAAAAGATTTTGAAAGCAATTAGGATTATCTGAAGTATGGTGTAAAAAGAAGAAGAGAGAAAGGAGTAAGCACAAAAACAGAAATAATTGAAACTTTTAGAGAACAAAATAGTCAAATTAATAACTCAACATACAGCAAGCGTTACATAGAACTGATAATATTTAAACTACCCCAATATTTCACCAATCTACTATTGTTACAAAAAAAAAAACATTTCGGATTTAGATGCGGAAATGAAAAATGGGCACAAAAACTATGGCTAAGTAAAAAAAAAATATGTAGGTGATGTCAA
Organism: Tachinus rufipes; assembly: GCA_963932245.1. Lineage (NCBI taxonomy): Eukaryota > Metazoa > Arthropoda > Insecta > Coleoptera > Staphylinidae > Tachinus > Tachinus rufipes. The sequence continues at coordinate 64,241,109 of OZ010749.1, forward strand.
GAAAAAAAAAAAAGTTTAGAGCGCTCGATTTAAAAATGTGATGATATTGCAAGAACGGTAGAGCGGGAATGGTTTATAAAAAACATATTGCACAACAGCAAAAAGGTAGAAGCGTAATAGTATATAATTTATAGATTTTAGTTTAATTTTAAATTAATGTAACTTAAGTTGTATCAATAAGGTACTAATAAATAATTTAGAATGTTTTTTCTTTTTATTCTTATTTATTTTATTAGGGAAATGTGTAAGTTAAATATGTAATTTATGCCAATAAAAAGATTTATATACATACTATTTTGAAGTGAGCTGGTTTTGGCCTTGCGGAATTCAAACAGTTTGCTGCGGCAACACGTGCTGTACCCGGCCCATCTCTTCCTATAGACTATTTTTCTGTCTTACTTCCTAGACTGACATCTATCTCTTATTTCTCCGATTCTTGCGTTATCCAGCCTAAATATTTGTCTTGTCCTTAGTTTAGGTTAGGTTAAGTTGGGTTAAGTTAAGTTAGGTTTGCTAAGAAATTCAGCTACACACATCGGAAAGCATGCGTTTTGGTTGGTCTGGACGTAAAAAACGCTTTCAACAGGGCAAACTGGGGAGGAATTCTGAAGGCTTTGGAGGGCAGGGGTGTTCCTAAATACCTGCTGAATATCATTAACAGCTATTTGCCACAAAGATTGGTTCTAAGCCCTACGTTGTAGAACGTTCTCTACGACAACGTAGTATGTCTGGAATTGCCTCTAAGTGTTGAAAAAATATCTTACGCTGACGACTTAGCGGTAATAATTACAAAACAATCTAGGAGAAAACCGCGCTCTTGCCCTCATAGAGCGTAAAATCAACGAGTTGGGTCTTGAATTAGTCCCAAAAATAAGTAGGTACTAACCTAGCATGTGGAATGCATGTGAAAGAAGTGTGTAAAAAAGCGGAGAAGGCGGATCGGTCCTTAGCAGGACTAATTCCAAACCTAGGGAGAGCAGGATCTTCCACCAGACAATTGATGTGCTCGGTAGTCTCTTCCATAGTGCTCTATGGAGCCGAAATATGGGGGGATGCCGTGCAACAACGGAAGGCACAGAAAATTACGTCTGGGGACTCAGAGGAGGTGTTGCCAGAGACTTTGCAGCTCATGCAGAACAGCGCCGACGGCAGGCTTTCTGGTTGTAGCAGGCACAAAACCGTTAGATTTTGTGGTCGCCTTACTTAAAAGTGCCAAGCGGAAGAATGGATGTAGGGGGAATGGCAGAAAAGTTGGGAGGAATGCGTGTTGAGTGGAAATGGTAGCAAACCAAAATAGTCCAAACGGCTTATCGCAGACGTGTCGAGTGGAAATGATAGCAAACCAAAATAATCCAGACGGCTTATCGCAGACGTGAGGCGTTGGGTGGATTAAAACCATGGTGAAGTAAACTACTACCTCACGCAAGTACTAAGGGGACATGGTTGTTTCCGGGCGTACCTGCATTAGATAAAATTGATTGAAAGTGATGATTATCTGTACTGTGAGCAAAGGGATACGGTTACCCCATACAGTGTATAAAAATCCAAAAAAAACATCAAAATAAAGTCAATTATTGTTTGTTGTAACAAGCAATTTAATTTGATGTAAAATAGATGTAAAAAATCGCCCAACAAAAATTCAAAATTATTTAGAAATAATACAGCCCCGCAATATCTATATCAATAACATAATAACATTTTTTTTGCACCAATTTTTAAACTTAATTGTTGGCCATCATAAATATATTATGTCAAGCTATTTCATCTGTAGAAAGCTCTAGTAATATTTTCTTAAAAATAAATTTGTAATAAAAAATAATTTTATCATTTCATTAATAAATGATGTATTTGATTTTGCTTCTCCATATAGTATAAGATACACACTAGTGTAAAATTTCAGAGAAAGCACCCTTCATTAGTATGCCTAGCGTCACACTAATCAAAAAACAATTTACATAAAATCACAATAACTTCTAATATAGCTTTTATAAATTTGTTTCGGTAATATGATTCAAATAAAATGCGCTAAAAATGCTGTTGCCTGTCCGTATAATCAACCAAATTTCTGCAATTTCTTGTCAAATGTTACGTTTTAAAGTCTTTTGGGGTTTTAGGTTGATTCTGGTACACAAATTTGAAAAACAAAGACCCCAAAACTTTGAAAAAAACCCTCTTAAACCACCCATACACAAACTAGATACATAAGACATTGCACCACCTTGATAATATCATATTGTCTATTTGCAACCAAAGTTGGCCAATGGCATCGTTTAAGAACGTTCCACATAACTTTCAGTATTAACAACTAGGTATTGCTTTATTATAATAATCTTCAAAAAAATATAGTCCCTATATTCCAATTGAGCATATTCCGCACTGTACAATTACCTTTTGAAAATGCAGCTATTTTTTTAATACAATATGAAAGTTTTCAACAAACTAGTAACGCAAATTCTGTTTATTTTTGCCCATAATTGTGTTGTTAGCAAAATTGCCCACTCTATCTAAAACCCAAAGACTAAATTCTTAAACGTCCGTTTTTTTTCCGCATCAACTTCTCACACAACTTTATGTCAATTGCCGCAACTTTTGATGTGATAACTTTTTTCAATTTTTGCAGGTTTTAAGGTTTATTGACGTAGACCTTTGCTTTAATTGTTCCTATAAAAAATAATAATAACAAGCTGTAAGGTCTGAGAAACAAGAGAGCCACAGCACATCACCGCAAATGGAGATAACGTGACCGGATAAAATGCAATGCACAACTCCCATTAAAAGTTTTGGCGGTGTGTGTGTATCTTGTTGAAAACAAACATTTCATTTGTTTATTGTCGTCGTAATTCTGGGACCAAAAAATGTTCCTTCTTGGACCAGCAATAAATTAAAATCTAGTCACTTCAAAACGGTGCACAATACACCAAACAGTGACTATCTCACTGTGAAGAGAGCGTTAATGCAATTTACGGGGGTTTTTGATGCCAAATATCAATAATTTTATTTGGGCAAACAAAAATTGATGTAAAATTCTGCAAAAGTGTCTGGCTACTCATTTGAAGTGCTGCAACTCGTTTTTGGACAAAGTGTTCTTAGTTTTGAATTAAAGTTTGTTTCATTCTATCTACGTAAGCGTGTCTTTACACTTTTGGGAAAACATTGACGTTTAGATTAATTGTTAAAGACATCACTCTAAAATTTTGTTGATTGTGTCACGTTTCAAAACTGAGCCGTTATGACTAATATTAAAGCATTAGCAATAGCAGACTGGCCCAATTTTAGATACTCCTGCAAACGCACAATGCTCAATTCTTCAGATAACCATTATAACTGACGTTACAAACATGATAATACACACAAAATAAGATAAATGGAAAGAGAAAATAAAAATGGTGCCCCGAATACGAAGCTTTGCAGCCTACCATATATGGAAACGGTGTAAAGCAGCAAGTGGGGAGAAAAAAAAAATATAATGTTGTAAATATGTAAATATATTATAATAAATTTAGTTAATAAAAAAAAAGTATTAAACGGTAAATACTCCTAAATCAAATGACATCAGCCGTAAACTTCTATCCCCTTCCATTTGCGTGTACTTCTTCTTCTTGAAGAGCGTAACCGTTCCGGATGTTGGCTATCATGTTGGCAATATTTATTTTATTTACAGTTGCCCGGAAGAAAGCCAGTTCCTTACATTTTTAAGCCATCAAATTCTTCTTCGGCTTATTTTTTCTTTCTACTTTACCTTGTAGAACGCATTGTAGAAGCCCGTATCTACTAGAGTTGCACATGATTTTATGTAATGTAGTTTCTTGGTGTTGATTGTAGTAAGGATTTCTTTTGTTTTGTCTATTCTTGTTAGTATACTATTCGTTCCAAAAACGTTCTTCCATTCTACCCCCTTGTATATACTATAATATTAAATCTATTCAATCCATTCAATTGTTTTTTATTGTTTTAAAGTTTCTTCAATTCCACTTAAGATTTTTATAAATCATTTCTATTCAAACATTGAAACATATTTCTAGCATATTATTACGTAAGTTAAAAAAGTAAAAATAATTCAGAGGTGACTACACAATAACGTATTTTCATATTGCACCTACTCTTAATAATTGCTTATTGTTAAACATTTTTTTTTTCTTTTCATTTCAATTCCTTAATAAACAATTTAATACAAATACTTCAAAAAGAAGAGAAATTAAACTAAATTTCTGTACAAATTAAGTTAATGGAAATGATTGTTGTTGTTTTACAAAGCCTTTACTTTTACAATAGGAATTCCTAATTAAATACCGATTGCATTTGAAACCCTGACATCAACTCAGATGAAGTTGACAACAAAACAAATTGAAATGTTCAAATTATTGATTGGCAGTAGCTCGTTTAATATTGCAAATTGCAATTACATAAATAATTCAGAATGCATAAATAATTAGCAATTACATACAATTTATTGAAATTCAATTAATTACTAAACAATTCGCTGCTATAATAAACACTTATATTAATATAATAAAAATATGTAATCAACATTCGTGTGGAAATATGCAAATTAATTACCTTGATTGTATCAATCTTGATATCATATTCAACAAAAAAACTACTTTTATAACACTGTATGTAAACTTAATCTGTATGAATTAGTAAAATTCATTATAAAAGAATATGTAATAACTCAAGCAAAGCAGACACAAATTACCATTGAAATTTGTTTTCATTTATTATTTGATTTATTATACTTATTCAAACACGCATAGAATTACTAATTTAAAAAACAACTGTTAATTTATTAATCAAATAAATAATAACATAAAAAATTGAAAACAATGAAAGATTAAACGTCAACCACAAGTGTTTTATTTGAATAGATTGATTTATTGTATAATTTGGCCTTTAATAAATTATGACAAACAATTTGTACAATCAAAAAATAATTTAGAAATGATTTGTATCAAAGGAACAGAAAATAAGTTGTTTTAACAAATACATGTTCAAGTCTGAACATATCTTCACTCTTTGCGCGGTGTACCGTTTTCTTTCAACATTTTTTTTTTTATTTAATCTTTTGTTAGTGTAAACCGTATAGTTTTATTTTATAAAAAAACTTTCCCTTCCTATCTGTTGTTCCTACATTGTCCCTTTTCTTTCTGCTGTATGTTAGCTTGGGTTGTATTACTATTTTTATAATTTTTGTATTTGTATTTTTTTTTTCTATTTTTTTAATGTTATATATCTATTTCTTTATTAAATTTACCATTGCTGCTATGTATTATTTTTTCAATGTATTTGAATTGTTTTACTTGTTTGATCTTTTCTTACATTTTGATTTTGTGTGTTATTCTTCCTTTTGCTATTATCCTAGATTTAGTTTTTTTAATGTTTAGTCAGTTCTTTTATTAATATTTATAGATTGTGTTAAAGTTTTATTCCGATTCTGCTCCAGTTGCCATATCGTCTATAAAAAATAGCTAAGTTAAATCGTTGTCTTCTCATTCCCTTTATTTTCCAACTTTCTATTTTTCTTCTCTACGTATTCTATCAAAAATCTTTTGCATAGGCGCGCTATTGCTTGAGCCCGCCATCGTTCCTGCGTGCTCTTATGCAAATTTCAAATTCCAGTAACGTCAAGTACCTCAATGGCCCGGACACTAATGTATTTTGTTTTACACACCTCCAGCACCTTCTTCTGCGTACGTGTTATTTTATTACTAGTTGCTTAGAATAGGTATGTAGTTGACTGGATTCTGCAAGCAACAAAAGTAAAACCGCCAAAAAACTTTCAAGGCATTTGAAGATAAGATAATACCAAAAACGCCTCCAAAACCCAAATCAAAAAAAGTTTCAGCCCAAAAAACCTTAATCTAACCTCCAAGAATAAGAAATAATAAAAGTCTATATGGCAAAACTTATTAACAAAGCTCAACAGGAAAACTTTATCAAAGTAGTTTTAAAAAAACCCAAAAAAATAAAGAAAAACAAGGTTAAAGATTACTTCAAACAATTCCTTACGTCAAGCACCATCAACGTCATTAAAGCTATCAGATTTGCTAGCCAAAAAGTTTTCAAGTTTGCGGGCCTCTTCATCATTTCCTAGAAATGACCCATATGGAATAAATACGTATTTTAAGAGTTGTCTGCAAAGTTTAAGTTGTTAATCTACAAAATCAACCCATAAATGTAGCTTCCCATACGGATTTTAGCTGGAGAATCACAATTACACCTATCAAATCAATTAAAAAAAAAAATGGTCAAAGTTATCAATAAAAATATTCCTGGCAGCATCTATGCTAACATAGTGCAGGCAGAACTCTTGCTTTGAGGTAACACACATATAAAAGCAATAAAAATCTTTTCAAAGCTTTACGTTTAGCAACCCCCAAACAATAAAAGCTGAAAGATCATAATTATTATTGTGCTACTCAAACTACAAAGTATATCCGCAAAGATTAGTCTGTTCTCAACAATACGGCGGTACTGTGTCAAAATGTAACTAACCTTGAGTGTGCGGTAAATGCACAAAAACTAAGAAATTGAGACATGTTGCAACACACGCCACAATAAACCGCACACCACAAATTACAAAAATTAACATTTTTCATCTCCAAATAAAAGCAAACGAAAATTCTAACATGACCCAACCCAATGTACCATCAAAAGCAAACTCCCGCACCATCCCAAAGCATTGCAAGTGGCTCATAAAAAAAAAGTCCTATGCGCAGGCCACGGTAAAGACGTAATCAATTTTAGTTAGGTAAGAAAATCCATGCTACTTATAAGAAACCAAACTTTAAACAAGCAATCGTTTTTGTGAAATCCGATATTTGCAAATCTTTAGAAAAATTTCTTTTTAGCACAAACAAAAACTAAAACCGCTTTCACATCGGCTTGAGAAACGGCAAATCCCTCTTCTTACTTATAGTGCCATGCTTGCTAGAAGCGTCGGCACCTCTCTCGTATGTTTGTGGTGTGCGATAATAGCTCCCTACAAACATACAGGACCTACAGTTTAACGTGGAATCCAAACCACACCATTAGAGGGGTTTACTAAGCAAATACTTTGCTGGTCTGCCATTGCCTTGCAAAGGAGATGACCGCATCAAAATATATTTGACAAAATAGATATAACCGCTGCTGGGAATCAAACCCGGACTGCCTGCACAACAGTCCTTGCACTAAACCATTATGCTACGGTCGCCACTCCTTCTTCCAATAAGATTGAACTAATCAGAACATCATTTTAGTGCAAACATCGTCTTTAGTGCAAACATCGTCCTTAGTGCAAACATCGTCTTTAGTGCAAACATTGTCTTTAGTGCAAACATCGTCTTTAGTGCAACCATGTATCCAAGAATTCAATGACGCCAATGTACCTCTCAAAATGCCAACAACTGCTACGAATATGGTTAACTCCAAAATATGATAATACGCCAGTAGTTTAGAATGAAGTAACTCACCCGCCCACCCAAGTCTTTCTTATCATGATGTTGGAATACAACCACCTCCTATGAATAAGTGACTTCTGACGCTCATAAAAAAATCAAACATTTAATTTATTTATAACAAATAGGTGGGTATGTGGCTTACACCATAGCATGATTACGTACCAGTAGTCAATAGTAAAGGTTAGATCACAAACGTCTCTTGTAACAAAGTGACTTTTGATGTTTGCAGAAAGGTCAAACATTTAATCTCTTGATACTAACACTTGGGCGGGTGGTTAGGTTACTTCAAAGTATGATACCAAAGTAACATTTGGGTTATGTATAACAGAGCTTTAGTCATCATTAATTGCAAAGCAACATTTGGGTTTTTAAAATAACAGCTTTTAGTTATCATTAATTGCAAAGCGACTCTTGGGTTGAAAAAAGCACACAATTGAGAACATTTTTAGTTATCATTAATCGCAAAACAAAATTTGAGTTTCTTAGAGAACAGCTTTTAGTTATCATTAACCGCAAAGCAACATTTAGGTTTTTTAGAAAACAGTTTTTAGTTATCATTAAGCGCAGAACAACCCTTGGGTTGCAAAAATAGCACATAATTGTTGATAATTGCAAAGCAACATTTGAATTTTTAAGAGAATAGCTTTCAGTCATCAATAATTGCAAAGCAACATTTGAATTATTTAAAATACAGCCTCTAGTTATCATTTGGGTTTTTTAGAAAACAGTTTCGAGCTATCATTAATTGCAAAGCAACATCTGAGTTGCAAATAAAGCACATAATTGTTGTTAATTGAAAAGCAACATTTAGGTTTTATAGAGACCAGCTATTAGTCATCATAAATTGCTAAGCAAACGTTTAGGTTTTGTAAAAAGTTGTTGTTAATTGCAAAGCAAAATTTGGGTTTCTTAGAAAATAACTTTTAGTTAGCAACAATTGAGTTCTTAGAGAACAGTTTTAAGTCATCATTAATTGCAAAGCAACACTTGGGTTGCAAAAAAAAACAGATAACTATTGTTAATCGCAAAGCGGCATTTAGGTCTCTTAGAGAACAGCTTTTAATCATCATTAATCGCAAAGCAACATTTGGGTTTTGTAGAGAACAGTTTCTGTTTATTACTAATTGCAAAGCGACTTTTGGGTTTGGTAAGGAACAGTTTATAGTTATCATTAACCGGTAAACAACTCTTGGGCTGCAAAAGAGCACGTAATTAATTGTTTTTCATCACAAAGCAACATTTGAATTTATTAGAAAACAGTTTTTAGTCATTATTAATTGCAAAGCGACACTTAGTATGCATAAAGAAGACATAATTGTTGTTAATTGCAAGCGACATTTGGGTTTTTTAGAAAACTGTCTCTAGTTGTCATTAATTACAAAAGAAGATTTGAGTTTCTCATAAATTTAATTAGAAATCTAGAAAATATAATTGACATTTTGAAAACATGATTAATAATTAAAAAACATTATTGGCATCTAGAAAACATTATTGATATGTAGAAAACATGATTGATTTCTAAAGAGCTTAATTGATATATTAAAACATTTTTGATTGACATTTAGAGCACATAATTGACAAAACATATTTGACAGTTTGAAAACATTTTTGCTTTACAGTTCAAGAATACTTTGCAAAATCACAAAATGACACCTTCAGATAATCATTTTAAAATACTTGACAGTTGGAGAACATAATTAGTATTTTGAGAAAATGATTGACATCTATTGAATATGACTAATGTTAAAAGAACATGATTGACTGATGAAAAATATAGAAAAATGATTGACCATTACAAAAAAAAACAAGTGATACCTAGAGAACATAATTGACAGTTTAAGAACTAGATTTACAACTTGAGAACATGATACAATAATCGACTTTTTAAGCTGATATAACAAAAAATTTAATCTACAAAACATGACATCTTAAAATCATGATTTACATCTACATTGCATAATTGACATTTAGAGAACATGATTGGAACATATTTGATATATTAAAAACAAGATTAACATCTATAGAACATGCTTTACTTTTAGAAAACAAGATTTATACATATTTGCCTTACCAATGCGGACACTTGGTAAATTTGCTTTAGCAATAACAATCCCTGCTTTCCACTATGTGCATAACCGCTTCTCCTAATGACTAATCAGATGGTTTTATGATAGAAATACAATGATGACCACTGTACTTAACCAGACTTGCTTTTCTAAAACTCTACTTAACTTGATAAAACCAGCTATGCACTAAGTTCTCTTTAATTACAACAAAAACAACTTTTTGTCTAAAGACTGAACCCGCTACTACTTTGAAAACAAACCAACGCGGAATAAAATATCTTCTTCTTCTTCTTCTTTTTGGTATGCAGTCTTCAACAAAATTGGCAGCCATCATCATAATTATAATTATTATGTGACCAATAAATAATCAAAAATGTTGCAAAGATTATAATATGCAATTTTATTAACAGCAACATTTTAAGATTAGATTCGATTATAGATACTGTGTAATGCAATTCAATAATAAATGTCCGCATTAATCAGTTAGTTTAGCATTTATGCAATTGGCAATACTAAAAAAGCTAGAAACGGCCCTGTATCAAATAACTATTTAATTGGTAAAAGCTACAAAAAAATGTGGTAAAGATTTTATTGTTATTATTACGTTTTTATATGTTCTTTTATTGTGGGGTAAGGCGCAAGGGGTTTATTATGTTTAAACTTTTGTAGGATTGTATGCCGTGTAAGCAACTACTTTTTTTCCATTCAAATATAAATTCATGTAGGTATGAAATAGAATGTAAGATAATGGTAGAAGTTATTTGAAATTTATTAAAATAAAACACATATTACATCCAGCGACGGATTATAAACCACTGCACTGCGTACATAAAGTTGAGAGGACCACTTAAATTTTAAAATATTGAAATTAAAACAAATTTTTAATTACAAATAACACATCATCAGCATGCAACCCTTTCTGTAGACTAAAATGAAATAATAACATTTTTGACGCTTTGTGGCCGTTAGCGATTGAGGCTCGAAGCGTACGCAATATACGTATGTGTGATAATCCACCACTGCAAAAACAATTTGTGATGGCGTATAAAGAATTGACATAAATAAATCAATTTGTCTTAAAATATCTAAAATATCATCATACTATGCATTGCTCACCTTGTGCAGCATCATTGCAATTTCGACCTATGTAATTGGACTGAATTCCATCAGATTTTTTTTTCATTGCATTTTTCACTTTATAAGGATTACGATTCCCAACACTGCGCGTTTATTTTTCACGATTTATTGCAGATTTTCCGGGACTGAAAGTACAGTATGCGTGCGACCTAATCAGCTGTTCTAGAACTAAAGAGGGGAGCTGCATTCACAACTCATGGGTGCCAATCGTTTAAATTGAATCAATCGTATTTTAATAACAAATTATTTATTAGCAGCTGTTTAATAAAATTGATTTTGTGCGTTAGCAGCTTTTTCATATTAGTTCTTCCAAGGTAGGATGATAACAATAATATTTATTAACTGTTTCAAGCACCAACTTATTTGTTTCTTTGACTGCTACAATATTCAACAAAAATTACATATCAAATTATCAAACACAGTGCAACTTATTGAAGTCTGTAGTTAAAAACCAGTGGCGTAACTAGGAATTTATAACCACCCAACAAAAAAACTACTTTCATAACTACATCCGCATTTTTTATTAAAACTTTTATCACCAATAATTCTTTATTTATTTCAGATCTTATGTACCTGTTATCCGTCACAATTTTCTTAAAACTTTGAGAACGTTGGCCATCTTTCCTCTTCTTGTGCGCCAATTCCTATCATATTTGTTCTTAAAGATGAAGATATTAAAGCATTTATATCTTGTGAGTAGGACGTTATCTTAGCAAAAGTAGCACACGGCCACATTACAGAAAATACTAGCGGAGTTTTAAGTCCTCAGTAAGGCAGGATTACTACAAATTTAGAGAAGACTATCTGGGTTCAAACTTTCTAAGAAAACCACTACATTATGACAAAAAAAATCAATAATGGCTCCAAGTCACAAGTACAAAGAAAGGCCGGTCTTGTCACAATGAAACCACTCAAAATTTGAACGTAAGAAGTTAACTAGCTATAGAGAAGAACTATAATCCTAGCACACAAAATAAACCTAATCTAAATAAATATTTTAGTGATAACTAAAGTAAAATGGGCCGGAACAGGTAAAACAGAGATAAACAACTATATCCTATAACACTTAATTGGCAAAAATAAAAAATATCAACTATATGGGGCGGCAATAGCTCTTTATAAAAAACTGGCACAGAGTGTACTATACTGCAACAATAATAAACCTAAAATGTAATAAAAGTGGCATAAACATTATTACAGTTTACGCACCCACCGCCGATAAAATTGAAGAAGAAATAGAACAATTTTACGCATAAGTAAAAAAACTTTGCTAATAAAAATACACTAACATCATTGGTGACTTAAATGCAAAAATAAGGAAAGGCAAGATCAACGATGTAGTGGCCCAAACATAAAAGAAAATATTGTCTACTACAATTCTGCAAGAAAGGAATATAATCTTTAATACCAGAATTAAACTACCAGAGAAACAACTCTACACCTAGAATTTGCCTAAAAACAGAACTAGACAAAAAACAATTTTAACATATACAAAAAATTGGAAGAATGTATATAGAAAAACCAATCTTAAAAAATGAAAACAAAAATAATAATGCTAAACAAAGAAGCAGTACGAAATACATAAAAATGCTTTATAACCAAATTGTATGAAGGACAACCAGTTAACCAGACAAAATTTACGCAAAAATATTGAAACTAATAGAAAAAAAATTAATTTTTAAAAATTTTATGACTTAGCAAAAATACACTGAACTGAATGGCTAAAATCTGTCTTTTAATAAAAAAAAAAAAAAAAAACAGATTTTGTGAAAATTTCTGGTTCATAAAACTAATAAAAAATATTCAAAGTGTTTTTAAGTATTATAAAAAAAATTGAAGTGTAAAACAGAAAACAGCGACGTGCAATTTGGGTTTCGTAACAACTTTACAACACGTGAAGCACTTTTTGCACACCAGATCCTTGAACATAAATGCTTAGACTACTAAAAATATGCATCATACCAGGTCTGTAATTATGAAATTGGAATTTGCAGTTTTATACAACAGCATAGTTTGTATAGCGTTAAACCTGTCAAATTTTGTGACTGAAAACTACGATTTGCGGACAGCATTGATTTTCTGTTACCATTTGAAGAAAACTGCTGCAGAATCACATCAAATGTAAATTTTTGAATGTTTTAAAAAATTTCATTTTGACGAGAAAAACAAAAAACGTGAAGACTACCAAAAAAGTTTAAAATAAAAAAAAATAATGAGTTGCTAAAACCCATCGAAACCGTTAATACTGAAGGCTACCGACAACAAATGATTGATTTGAATGAAGCTTTACGTAAAAAGCAACTAAAATATAAAAAAAAACAACACAAAATAATTTTGCTTTATGATAATGCACCATCACACAAAGCAAAACTGGCCAAAACTTTTGCACTTGGCTTCGTCCGATTATTACTTATTTGCATCGATGGAAACAAAAATGTACGAAAATGACTCGTGACTGATTTGCCTCAAAAGAGCAACAATTTTTTTGGCGTGGCATCCACAAATTGTCGGGCAGGTAGAAAAAATGTATAGCTAGCAGTAGGCAATATTTCAAATAAAAGATTTTTTTTATCATTTTTATACAATAAACGTGTATTTTCTATACAAAATATATTTCATATTTACATACCTGGTAGACTCTTAAAAAGTTTTTGACAAAGTGAGACATAACAAACTAATTACAAATCTAAGAAACTTAGAACTTGATGAAAAAGACATAAGCAGTATTTAAAACATTTACTAGTATCAAAAAACAATATTAAAATTTGAAAAATAGAAAACAAGAATGTTCTTTAACGCGTATTCCAAGAATTAGGGTTCAATTTCCAACATTTATCTACTGGTAATTTGACACATCAAGACAGAACAGAGCAGGGCAAAGTGTAATCTGACTAACAAATAAAAAGATATTGATTAACAAATTATTACTAGCACAAAAACGAATAATGACTAATAATTATAATTAAGTTCTTTTTTGATTAACGACTATTTGTATTTGATGTGACTAAAAATTATTAGTTATTAGTTGGTAAAGAACGATTACTAATTAATTAGTCACTAATCAAAATTCGCATAGTAATGACTAAGAAAAAGATTTGCTAAACTATTTTAACAAAATTAAAAATGAAATTTATGAAACATTAAAAAGTATTAAAAAAAAATAAGAAAATTCAGAAAAAAAGATTAAAAAAAGTAAAATATTTTTTTATTAAAAAAATAAATAATAAATTAACAAAATTTAAAAACAAGAAATTTTTTTTTATAAATAAATTTTAAGGAAAATTAAACAAAAAAATAAGAAAACTTGAAAAAATGTTTAAAATATTTTTTTTTTGTAAAAAAATTTTAAAATTAAAAAAAAATATTTAATTATAAAAAAACTCTAAAAATAAATTAAGAAAAGAAATAATTCAAAAAACTTTAAATTTAATAAAATTTAAAAAATTATAAAAAAAAAGTTTAAAGAAATTTAAGAAAATGTTAAAAACTATCTGAGGTTATTTACACATAAACCAAGGATGTCTTGGATGTGTATAAGACAAAGTACATTGGTAATGCAGTCGTTGAGGATTTGACAGTTGTAGCATAGACGTCACCAGAAAAAACCAAAAAACTAAAGTAAGCACATATTTTCTTAACTTGCTTAACAATTATTTCAGTAAAAAGTCATATTATATATTTTAATATTTTTAAAGTATTGTATACAAAATCTAAGGATTTCGACACGTTACTAAACATAAACTGTTTAATAGTTACTGTAATTTTATGAAATTGTCTCTTGGACCAGTGAGATGCTAGGCAGACTGATGATGGGTGCATACCCTAAAACACGAGTTTATGTATCTCTAACTGTATGAAAAAGCAATTTACATAAAATACATCATTTATTAATTTTAAATGATAAATTTGTTTTGGTCATCTGATTCAAATAAAACACGCCAAAAATGCCGTTGTCTGTTAGTAAAAGATTTATCTGTACTACAGCTCTCCTTCACACACAAACAGTTCAACATTGCTCCTAATAGGGAGCATTTTGTTACCATCTTTAACACATTACTAAACATAAACTGTTTAATAGTTACTGTGATTTTATGTAAATTGTCTCTTTGACCAGTGAGATGCTAGGCACTCTGATGATGGGTGCATATTTTGAAACTCGAGTGTATGTGTCTTTTACTGGATGATAAAGCAATTTACATAAAATACATCATTTATTAATTTTTAATAACAAGTGATTAGTTAATTAAGAAATTAGTTTCCTTTTTCTCTTTCAACATGGACCCCAAATATGATGACTACTCCGACTCCGAGGTTGAGGTCCCCAGTAATGAGACCTTCTTGATAAAACACCGCAGCTGATTAACAAAATCCTTAAAACTCACGTTGATAAGATCATCAAGGCCCACAGTACAGCACATTATAGCATTAATAAAAGACCTGACAAAAAGAATTGACCTCCAAGATGAAACCCTAAGCAATGTTAAGTTAAAAGTAAAAACCATTGCACCAGCAACCCAGATGATCGCCAGTCTAGTCCTCCATAAAGAAGACTGCAAAACTTCCGGTCGAGTCCGACTCCACCTTCAAAGTCGACAAAAGGACAGACGTCAACTAAAACAAACAAGTTATGCCCCAATCCATAGCCTCGCCAAGCAGCAGAACCAAAGGGTCTACAACTTGGCCGGTCACTAGAGCCAAGGTAACCAACTCTGGTCAAACCAGCAGCTCCTTAGCCCTCCAACAAACCCCTCTTTTAAGTCGCATAAACACAGGGTGCTAACAGACGACGCCCGCCACCCATTGTTATACAAAACAAATTTGTGATCCAAAAGCTGACGGTCACATTCAAGAAGCACTCCTAATGTCCGCAAGGAACTATCAAATACACAAGCAACGAAAAACCAGGAGCAAAGCGCATTGACTCCTCAGTCAAAAATCAATTCCTACATCGCTTGGCCTAAGCAAAAAAAGTTGGTTTCAAGAAGATATATGTATTTTCCTTGCATCATTTAGCCTAAAACTAAAAAGCTAAAATCAAACTACCTGTCCATCAGTCTGAGTCGTGGTAAGTTCTCTACAACCATTATGTAACTCCTATATAGTTGACATACCAAGTGCTTTCTTAACATTTAGTAAACAATTTCAATAAGGCAAGAAGGTTTATGCATCAACCGATTGCAAACTTCCAAGAAAATCAAACTAAAAGAAAATAAAAATTTAGTTGAAAAGCGCTCAAGAGGGTAAAATCGACACATACACGTCTTTATGAAAATTATCCTCCAACTTCCAAAGCAGTGCATACGCAAACTGCAAGTGTATTGTAACTCGCTACTAACGCGGTCAATAAAAACACAACTGCTTTCCAATGCCTACTACAACTACAACCTATCGGCAGACCATAAAGAAAATATTGGTATTAGTCTAAACCCTAATAGCGCAAAACTGCACCAAAATAATTAAACCCTGACTCAACAATCGGTAGCATCTTCTACTAAAACCAGTAAAAAATGTAAAAAAAGAACGCCTGTGTTGCAACACAAACTCTCAAAACTAAGAAGTCCATCAAAGATCTTACAATCCCTTGGTAAAACAGATATAACTGCTAGTAAACTGTGCAATTTATTGTTTCTTTTAACAATAATATAACTGGTACTGGTTTTAAATCGTGTGCATATACTGTACAAACAATAACAAAAAGCATAAAGGCCTGGCTACACAATGCAAGCTAGCATCCAAGCTGGCCTAGTCAGTTACTGCAGAGCAGCTACTCGCACCATGTGTCCGCATCATACGAGTTAGTATCTAGCATCCGGTTACAGTACCAACTGTGATTAGTTGTAAATTTTGCAACAACATTTCACGATACCAAAAGCTACTATGTGCGAGTAACACGTGCAGTTGTTGTGTAGTTTTACGCTAAGAACTAGCACTTGTGTAACAGGGCAAGACAAGTTGAGCTACTGTCATGCAAATACACAGATGCAGTATCTGTCCACTGTCAAGTCAACATCTCGTAATGTGTAACCAGGCCATAAGGCGTAATTAACAAAAGGCAGTCTCACCTCAAATACTGACAGGTAAACAGATATTGATTAAACCCAATACTAAATTTAGGGACGGCGGTAAGCGTGATAAGTGCCGCAATGATCCAACATTTGCCATAATTTATCTTATATCATTGCAATTATTGCAGAGTTTAAAAATATGTTTAATCCGCTCTTAAAATCAAGTTACCGGTTTATCCTTTAGAGGTGGTCAGGAACAACTATAACATAACCTGAAGTTAAGCAACATTGAGGTTAAAGTTGTACACAAAGTACGAGTCGTTCTTACGTACTTACCCAGAGTGCAATTCTAATTAAAATAACAAATTATTTTATGTTGCACGACAAGACTACAAAACAAGCAATAGTAGCTATGCAAAAATGCCTTAACAAGGTGTGCATCACAAGAACTTTTACTTGATTTATTTATCAAAAGTAGCAACGACGTATCGAGATTGTAACTCAAAGTGGCACGAGACAATAAACCCAGTCTATGATGTGGCCATGGGTGTTGTTTGTTTGATGTCTGCTGTGGTTAAAGCACAATTAACCGTTGAATAGAAAAATAGGGTATTTATAACAATAGTACCTTCAACTACTTCCGCCAAAATCTTCTAATACCCTAAAGAATAACCGCTGCCACAATCTTCAAGACGCAACTCCCTGAAAAAACTGCCATCTCCGCAACCGTTTACACCAGTTTACAAAAGAACAACATCCAAAAGTTTTGCATAACCCCGCATTAACCCCTACTTTTTCAGGCTTCAGTACCAACCCAGAACCGTCGCTTGCTACCATCTCAAACAAAGCTATATTGCAACAATTAGTACCCATTTGGAGTAAAAACGCCCCAACCCTACAGACATGTTTAATTCAACCGTTTAATTAACAACTACCAGATTGTACATCGTAGTTCAAACTCAAACAAAGATTAAAATATTTTGTAAAAACCATTATTGACAAGGTTTTTCTACTGTTAACAAAAACTCTTGCAGCAAAAAAAATCTATATCTATAAAAATTTTACTGTTAATTTCTTCCAGCTTCCTTTACTACAAGACGCAGACTTAAAATCGGCAAAACTGAACAGTCATGAACACCACAAGATCGAAGCACTAACCACTTCGACCAAAGCTAGACACATGCAAGGCTCTAAGGCCAAACAATTGTGAAATGCAAACTATAGTGACTCAAACCACAACCACCCAATAGTGACAATACCAAAAATAACTCTCAAACATAACATTATTGTAACTAAGATGAAAATAAGCTCATCACGTAATCCATTTTTGGACGCAAGTTTTCAGGAGGATTGACTTTTGTGTAAGCTATAAAAGTGCACAACCAGTGATACCCTCAATGGTAAAATAAAGCGTCATAAACAAAGATTAGGAAAAGGTAGGACAAAAGTTTATCATCTCAAGATGTCCGTCTATTTTAAAACATTCTATTTATGGTCATCTAGTCGTATCTCGTAAAAAAATAAAGTTCCTAAAAAAAAATCAAGCGCAAAAACTTTTGGGCTGATGGATAAACAATCTAATATAAACTACTTGTTGATCGTCATAATATAGAGTGACCCACCCTCACGCTCAAGTGTTGGTCATCAAAAGATTGAATATTACTTCTTTCTTCTTAAACAAAAAGTCTTGACCCTTGGGCAAGTGGGTGGATACTTGACTAAACTACTTAATGATAATTATATTATAAAATACAAAAAATCCTTCTCTATACAAATGAATAGTTGAGAAAAACAACAAGGCTTTTTTAGTTTCTTTGCTCAGAATCGACTTCATAGATAGTTCTGCCCAACATTTTATGAGAATCTTTCTGACAAAACTTTATTTTATTCTCGCTTTAGATAATAATAATAATAATAATAATAATACTTTATTCACGGTATAATCTTACCATTTACATCTACATCAAATATACATAAACAATGATGTTTTACAATACAAAAATAAAGAATACAAATATACCATTCATAAAAGCGCACATATTAGACATTAGTCAGCATGACTTAGCTGACTTCTGAACGTAGATTTAGAGACACAAAATACATTAATATCAGTTGGTAAATTATTTGCAAATCTACACATTCTACCGAGTGGATTGTTGAAACCATAATTAGTAGAATTAGTAGACTCGCGAAATAAAGAAGAATGTCTGCTATGTCTATTATTAGGTGCTACATGGAATGGAAGAGTACAAAGTAGCTCCGGACAATCAATCTCAGACATAATTAAATTACGCAAGAACGACAAATCAGCTCTTTTGCGGCGAATCTTCAATGGCGGTAGATTGTACAATAAAGCAATGTAGCAGTAATCATAATTTACAGTTAATATGCCGGATTTATAAGACAATAAACGACAAAACTTTTTTTGAATTTGTTCAATACTACGGTTATGAATTTCATAAACAGATGAAAATGTAGAAAATATTTTTAAATCTACTATACGCTGACATAGTAGACATTGATATTTTAAAGTTTTGCAAATATTATTAATAAAAATGATAAAAATTAATGGCCCTAAGTTGGATCCTTGGGGAACACCACTAAGTGCTGGATAGTTAGTAGATTTGAAGTTTAAAACCTTAACATACTGCATTCTGTCATTAAGATATGACTGTAATAGATTACAAACATTGTTATCGCATCTAACAACACGTAGTTTATCTATTATAATCCCGTGATCTAATGTGTCAAATGATTTACTGAAATCAGTGTATATTACATCCACTTGCTGTTGCGTATCAAGCAATGTGGAAACAAATTTTGTAAAACATTAGACCTCTTCTTAACAAAACCGTGCTGGTTATCTGATATTACACTTTTTACTTTAAAATAAAGCCGTTCTGCTATTATCCGTTCAAAAACTTTTGCAAAGTTGTTAATTAAAGCAATTGGACGATAGTTTGAAATGTCATCTTTGTTTCCCTTTTTGAAAATTGGGCTGATACGGGCAATTTTTAATAGTTTCGAAAAAGTTGAAGTTTTTAATATTAAGTTAAACAAATAATGCAGTGGATTGGTTAAAACAGTAGCGCAGTCTTTGACTAAGAAAAAAGAAAGAAGACCTGACGCGTGTTTTGCTTTTAGACGTTTAGAAGCTTGCACAACTTTATCAGATGATATGGATTTAATTCTAATTGGAGTAGTGTTATTGACGGAATTAAAATTTGATGGATAATTTTCTTGTTGGTCTGGCGTCATATTCCATTATGAATCATAAATGATAGAATTCTTGAACCGTTTGTCAAGCAATTAATGTATGACCAAAATTGATTTGAATTGTTTTTCAATTTTGCTTCAGCTGAAGCAGTAAACATTTTTCTGTCCAATAAAATACGACGTTTTGTTTTTGCATAATTGTTGAAATACTTTTGCCAATAATAATTGGTTTTATGTTAACTATATAACTTGTGGTAACGCTTTATTTTGCCAAGAAGTTTGCATAAATTAGTGCTGACAACCGAGGATATCTAGACGACAATTTACGTAGAATTGACTTTGGAACATGTCTGTCTAATGTTTTTACTATTGTTTGGTAAATTTTATACCAGCATACGTCAACATCTGTCTCAGCATACACTAATGACCAATCAGTGTCAAAAAAGCAGTGTACAAGTTAGATAAGTTAGCTTTTTTAAAAC
This sequence comes from Tachinus rufipes, assembly GCA_963932245.1. Lineage (NCBI taxonomy): Eukaryota > Metazoa > Arthropoda > Insecta > Coleoptera > Staphylinidae > Tachinus > Tachinus rufipes. Next base: position 64,261,454 of record OZ010749.1, read on the forward strand.
AGTATTTGTATGTCTGTTGTGGACAAAACGGCAAATTAGAAGTTGTAGAAACTTTAATGTCAAAAGCAAGAACTGGATGGTGTGTTTCCTCAATTAAAAATGGAGAATAACAACGTGAAAGTGAACATTTAATATCAGAAGACGTTAAAACAAGGTCAAGTGTTTTATCATTAGTATTTAGAATATTATTATGTTGCAAAAGATTGTTTAGTTTAAGAAAATTAAAAAATTACTTCTTAACTGATCAGGATGATGACCAGACGGTGATTGTTGAAGATTACGAATATTAAAGTTGCCTACAATAATTGTATTAGTGCTGATATCAAAGTTTTCTTTGATAAATTTATAAAATGCTTCATGTTCAATTGTTGATTGAGAGGGTGGATTATAACAAACAATTATTAAAAGGATTAGCTTATATTTATAAAAATGAATAGTAGCTGCGAAGAAATCTATTTCAACAATTGGACAGTGCGCATTAGTAATTGGAATGCATTGTGCAGTAACATCATCAACAGCAATTAAAACACCACCAGCTTTAGATCGTGTACGATCAACTCTATGCACAAAATAAGTTTCTGGAAATAATTCCCTACTGAGCGTTCTGTTTTTTAACCAAGTTTCACGTATTGCTATAATATTAAAGTTAGAAAAACATACGCTATCAAAAAAAGTTTGTATTTTTGTGTTTAATCCTTGTGTGTTTTGATAGTAAAAGTGAGCTACATATGTAGTAAACTGTTTAGTAACAAATAATTATTTTTTGATAATTATTTTGGCAGTTTAGAACATATTTAACAGGTCTGCTATAGTTCTGTCAACATAAATTATTACTGTAAATTGTTTGACAAGTATTTTTTTTTAAGTTTTTAGTTGTCAAACAAATGTAGTAACATTTTTGACAATTTAGATATATCAGGCAGATGGTACGCATTTTATTACATTGCTGTAAATTGTTTGACAGTTTTAGTAATATTTTTGACAGTTGATGAAACAATCTGACTGATTTATAACAACAGATGTAGTACTTTTGGTTTACTTTTGGCGTATTTTATATTTTAAGTAATTTTTTGTTGATAGTGTAGAATACTATTTGACAGATTTGCTATATTTATGTCAACATAAACTATTACTGTAACTTGTTTTACAGTTTTAGTAATTTTTTGATAGACGTAATAGGTTGTTGGCAGTTTAGTATAAAATTTGACTGATTTGGTACAGATTTACCAAACTTTTTACACATATCTGTAAACTGAAAAAGTTAACTTTTTTTACAAAACCGTTCTTGAGAGGCCTAAAAATCATAGCTCCGTTACTGTGTTGTACAATAACTGTAAAAGATTAGCTGACAAGCTGGTTAAACTTTAAGGTTGTGTGCATAGCACATTACGTAAGCGGAAACAATAACTGGTTGTGACAGTTTGGCGCAAAAATAAAATACACCGGATCGCTCAAGCGTAGCGCAGTACGGCAAAACTAAAAAAAAAAATTGTTAACTTTTTTGCAATAAAAACAGTCTTTAACTTTTAGTCAAGTTTACTAATTAGTCTGAAAGCATATATTAATTTTTCCGCAGTATAAAAGCGCTTATGTTGGATAGTTCTCTAAGTTCTAAATAAAAACATATACTAAAGTAAATAAATGTCTTCAAAGTTCAGTGTCGTGTCAGTGATTGAGTTGGTTTGTTGCCAGTTACCCTACGCATTGGGCGTTTTGTTTCTAAAAGTAGTTAAACAAGGTTTCTACTAACAATGCTAAGGTAAAAAAAAATTGACGGGGTGCGATAACAATTTCGTATAGTAATTGGTATAACTTTTGGGATGCTATGCTAATATCAAATTAAAGTTGATGTGAACACCATGTGCTAGTTTCCACAATTTAGTTATTTCCTGGAAGCATTTTACATGTTGCTAAAGATGAGTTTTAGTTAAGCGGACAAAGAATCTGACGCTTTTCAATTAAAAGTCAAATTCTATACATCTCTGTAATTAGAGTGTGTTGCAGCAACCTGTTCCTGGAGTTGCACTTAAATAACCTCAAATATGTACATAACCTAAAAATGTTTATATCTAAAATGATCGTTTGCAATTGATAGAAATGTTACTATACAAACTTAACTTAAACAAGTTAATACTCAATCTGTTAATTTGCAATTACTGAGTTATTCTGCAGGTTTTACCATTTGAAATGAGCATTACTATTGCGTAGGATAATGCGCCATAAAAGCGGTTTCCTTTACAATGTCTGTGAATGTATTAGAAGAGCTAGAATTTTTCAATATTAAGTCATTAATCAATTTTCTTTGCAATGAAAAAGTGCTCCAGTTGTACTTTTAATATCGGTTTAGAATTTGGGGTTTCAGAAGAGTATAGCGGGTTGTTGTTTCCATAATTATTAATCAAGTTTGTAGAATAGTTGGTGTACATTGCAAAAGTCGCCATAGGTTGTCTCTAATATTCATTCATTCAATGGTTGTCTATTTTATAAAAAATATTTTGATGTGAAAAAGCTTGTTAGGATTACTGCATTTGCATAAATTTAATTATAAGGATTGTAAATCATTATATAATCGTTTGGACCCTTTTAGATGATATATCTATGTATATATTAAAGTGTTTCCAGTAAAATTAACGCAATAATATAGTATTTTTTTTGTTTTTCATTAGTAATCCAAGCTGTTTTCAACTCGATGAGTACTCACTCAGGTGATTATTTGTATATATGAAACGTTCACAAAATAGAACTTATTAGATTTCCAAAACCACTTATAACTATACCAAAGTACATTTCGTTGTTAATTGTGACACAATTATAACTAAGTAAATATAATAACAGAGTAATACATTTTACATTTTGCACAGTAGTTAATTAATTAAGTTTAACACTTTATATATTACAAAGCAAACACTAATTAAATTCCATTTAATATTACATGAATGCATATTGAACATAGTTTTTTAACCTAAAGTCGTTAATTGGTAAATTAAAACGATTTTATCATGTTACGTTTTTAGTGAAGTGCTTTGATTAGTAATGAATGAGTGAGATCAAATTTAATGGATTGCTGTTGTGTATTCCAGTGTCACAATAATACTTTAAATAAAAATTGTAATAAATATTATATCAAAGAGTTTTTAATCAAAAGAAAATAATATAAAAATCAATTATAAAATTGCACCAAGAATTATTTTTTTCAATCTAGCTTAGTTAAAAATATCTTTATTATCTGATAGTTTATAAAAAATAGTAAATTCCCATTTGCGTATTTAATTCTCAAAGGAAACAGTAGATTTTTTATTACAAATATAAAAAATATATTATGTTTCATGTCACTATAGAATGAAAAATTATAGCTATTGTTTGCACGTTGTGTGTTATTCTAGTAAAATTAATAAAATGTCAGAATTATAAGCAAAAATTTTCGAATTTATATTGTGATACGTTAAACCATGTTTTTCCCATATTTGCATTTGTATTGTTTTAACATAAAAATCCAAACTACATCTACCTGTTCATTACAAATTCTTACATTTACAACAACAAAATGATACATTTTTATGACAGGTGCTTTAAACTGTCATTTTTTTAGTATCAAAAGTTTATTGACAACTTTGATGACTTGCTTAATAAATGTATAATTTATTACCTAACTCATATGCGGAAAATCTTACGCGGTTTTACACTTTTACTTAAACACTTTTACTAAATTTTTTGCTCCTTGAAACGTATTAGTTTTTATTATTTGCACGCCTCCATCGTTGTCATCATTAAACCAAAGTTCTGAAGTCTATCTACCAGCGGGGACTAAACGACATTTTATCAACGGTTAATGTGAATTAGGTTAATCTTCAGAAGCAAAACTCATAGATAGGCACGTACTAAGGTTTAGAAGTTTACATCCAACAACAGACAACCGGTGATTTATTCACTGATCTACTCAGAAGTCAAACTTATAACAAGCACCAAGGAGACAATAGCAACATATAAAACAGCGATTAAAAAAAAATCTATCAATACCCATACAAGATATATGCGAACCAAAAATACTAAAATAAAAAATTGAACATGTAATTGTATTCAAGTACAACTTGATGATATATATCCAAAAATTTTAAAAACTATTGACAAAGAAAACTATTTGACTTTTTAGTCTCCATTTTTAATAGAATCTACAGTACACGATTCATCCTACAAAAATAACACAAACTAAAAATTGACAGAAAAAAATTATGAAAACTTATAAAAGTAGCTAAAAAAAGAGAAATATTTGCAATTGTAGAAGAAGCACTAGAAAAAGAAAATTATGTTATCTTGACTAGGCAGCAGCTCTACTTTTTGTTACAAAAATTAGCCGTTTTGCTTACAATTTTTGTTGCCAATTGAATCAAATTTAAGTACCAAACGCATGTCATACTTACAACCAATTATCTAAGATAGCCAAAGTATTCACTACAAAATTGACGTCGTAAATCATACCATTTGATGTGTGATAACTTTTTGTCAAAAAATTTATAATTTGTGTGTAATAAATAAATATTTGTTTATCTTAAAACCACCAACCATTGCTTAAAAAACCATCTCTAAAGTGTTTAACAATTGTTGGTTAAACCAAGAATAGACCATCTACAAAAAAAATATAAATATGCCTTTTTACAATCCTCAGTTAAAACATAGTTAGGGTTTAAAAAGGAATACACTGGGGATAGCTTAACCGTAAAAACGTATTTCTATTATTTTTTACAAATAAACTAGAAACATTTTTAAGTAATGCCGTTGAGTAAAAGAATATTAGTGAGCACTTGAGTATGCCGCTCATATAGATGTGTATGTCCTCTTCACACACTAGCCATTGACTATCTTCAAATCTCGGAAACCCTCTCTAAGATAACTAAACAGATACATTTATAACAGCGGCAAACACAAGTATCACAAGTATTTGTAACTGCCTATGCTTACCACACCAAAAAAAAATAGAAAATAAATGTTGCGTACCTGAAACAAAAAGAAAACATACTTTATATTAAATTAAAATATCTTTAAGGTTTTGCTGAACAAGGCAAACCTATTTTTTTTGTTTTATTGAAACGTTTCTAATTATAATTCAACATTTAATTTACATGTGCTAAGTTTATTATGCCGGATTACAACATTTCCTCGAATTATTCATAAATAAAAGTTTTTTGATTAAAATAAACGAACAAGCGAATTCAAATGTGCGAAGTATTGAAATTAATGTTTGCAAAAATATTTCTAAAAACTCAGGTCAGGTCCCCAAACACTTTTTAGTTTATAAATTTGTTAAGTTAGGTTAGGTTATCTTCGTTAAGATGTATGTTAATACTGACAGTGTTAGACTATAGGTTGTAAGTTAGTTAGAGGTTGCTTAACTTGAAGTTGGCAAACACTCCGTTTCATAAATTGGAATATTGAAAATAACCGCTTTTAAATATTAATTCCAACAACTAGGAGATCAAGATTTGTATATTTATAGTTATATTTTTATTAATTCGATGTTACTGCGTAAAGCGCTTGTCGGATCTGTTAAAATTTCTTAGGGAACAATTACAGTTGAATACATTTTATTTGGAAATGGAACTACGTGTGTGTCGAGTAAAGTGTGTGTCACTATTGCTGCCGCAAAACTGCTTAGAGAATTTTTGTGTGGCTAAGTGTATTGCAAAAAAAGCACTGTTAGGTGTCATCTAGCAGTCGTTCCCTTTTATTCAGACAAGTAAACTATCACTTTTTAAATAAAAATTACACAAATATCGTCACCTAGGTATTATTAGTTTTTGGTATTGTAAAAATCAAATAGTACAGGCTGCAGTAGAGGTTTAGAAAGCAACCGCCTTGTACACCAGTACCGATTACTATACGTTGTAGCGGTAGCATCTAGTAGCAGTCAGAACGTTTTTTTGTGCAAATAAAACAAAAATTTAAAGAAATGTCATTTTGCATTTAGTATTCCGTGTTAATTTCCAGTTAAAGATTAAACCTTGTTTATTGATAGGCACTAAGTTGATGGCTATTAAATGATGCATTGCTTAAATTCCTATTATTTCCATACTTGGCAAATAAAATATTTTAAGAAATTATTTATTAAGATCTGGGGAAATCAACACCTCTCCGTTTGTGATGAGACTCAGAATCCCTGAATCCAAAAAGCTATACCGGCAATAATATATACCCTTGTTAGTAAAGTTTTAAAGTGATGTAAGTAAAACTTAAAAGGTTTCTATGTACCGTCAGATCTAAAATGGACGGCTGCAAACATATCTGTTTTCAAACGTTGGTTGTTATCATTTTTACTAACTGTCGGTATACGGATCGGTCTGCTGCGGTCTTAAATATTTGTTCCTCAGGTAGGTTGATCCATTTCTATATGTTTCTAAACCTTGATAATTTTAATCCACCAATCTACCTTTTTCCTACAACTTTGACACACTCGAACGCTTCATGAACAAAAAATATCTTCCCAAGTTTTCAGACCGTTACAAGATCCAAATTAGTCGTCTTGACATAGATTGTCTTCACAGATTCTGTATATGCAGTTTTCTATGATCTTCAACAGAAGTTTCAAACTGTGAGACATAAAACATATGAGTCTGTAATTATTTTGGTACAAGTATAAATTAGAAATCAACCATTCTTCTGGTATTTAGCAACTAAAGTAAATTTGGTTAAAAAATGCTGTTAAAATATTAATGCATCTATCATTTAAAGTTTTTATTAGTTCTATTGGAGCAAAGTATTTTATTATTTTTTGCTTATTTTATGGCTAGTTTGACTTTGGATTTTATTATATAAAGATTACTATTTTTGTTTTCTTGCATAATAATTGTTGTTTAATTAGTTGAATCATAATCTCGATACTGAGAAAGGTTTTGTATATATTGTTCCTTATATTTGCATTGTTTGGCAGTTTCTGTCAAGGTTTTACCAGCTAAGTATTTAAGATATGTATAATTTTCTTATTATATATTCCAGAAGCAATTTAAGTTTTCTGTAAAATTAAAAGATATTGTGTTGTTTTTCAAGACGTACTATTGGGTCATGATTCTCTCAACCAATTTGAGAATTTTTGTTTTTGTTGCATGTCATGGTAAATCTTTTTATATTTTGATTGATTTTTGTAATTAGCTTTGCGTCTTTCTTTCTTAAGATTTAGAGTGTCATCCGTCATCCATTCTTTTACTTAAATTTTTTTAAGTTACAGCATGTTTTTAGATTTTAGAATGCTCTTGATATATCCCAATTTTTATCTGTTTTTGTCAGTAGAATCAATTTAATGTATCTTATAGTGAAGTAGAAAGAAATAAAATAATAAAAAAGCTAAAATTCCCTACTGGCAAAAAACTTAAGTTAAAAGTAAAAGATTTAGAAAGTAGATTAGGATTAAAAAAACATTTAATGAACATAGAAATTAATCCAATTATCATAAAAAATCAAAACTGATATACAAACTGCTACAAAAAAAATCTGCGCAAAATTAAAACTACAAGTAAATAAACTCTAAAGAATATAGAAACGTAAGTAAAATCAATAAAAAAATAGGAAACATATGAACAAATTCAACTCGTAACTAATTAAAGGCACAATAGAAGACATTGCAAACATGAAAGTGGCAGAACAAAAATTATCAAAATAAAAAGAACAAAAATGTTACCGTTTCTAGCAACCTAAATGTAAATAATTAAGAGATGATTCAAAATATAGACTCAAAAACGTTTTGAAAATTATATTGTCAAAAATAGAAACAACATTAAGACAAATAAAAAACAAAAAGTGCCTTAAAAAAGATAGGATAACCTGCAAAATGTTGAAGACAAGTAGGAAAGCAGTGAAAGAAACCAAATGTTTGAACAAAGAAAAAATACCCGATGAATGGTATAATGCAGAAATTATTATTCTATTCAAAAAAGGCAATAACACAAAAGTAGAAAATTATTGCCTAATTAGCTTACTGTCCTAACTATTTAAACTATTTACAAAAATAATAAACAACCGCTTTACAAGCAAACTTGACTCATACCAACCCATTGAGCAGGCAGGCTTTAAAAAAGAATATAGCACAACTGACCATCTACAGACTCTACAACTATTATTAGAAAAGACCACAAAGTACAATGTCCCATTTTGCATTTGTAGACTATCAGTAAAAACATGTTTGTATACTCTTAATACTCTAAAATTCTGCAACATATATTACCACTTAAAAATTAACTAAGGTATCGAAACAGAGCAAATTCCAATCAAACGGGGAGTTAAACAAAAGAATCTTATTTTAGAAATTGTTTTTTAACAACTAACATGGAATAAGAAAGGCATCAATATAGACGGGTCATATCTAAGCAATTTACGTTTTGCGGACAACATCGTTATGATCTCTAGTAATGTTGAACTAAAAGAAATGATACAAAAACTTAATAATGCAAAGCAATCAAAAGAACGTCCATCCAAAATAAGAACATGAAGACCAAAGATGACTAAGAGAAGTATAAAAAGGTCACAAAAAAAATGTTAGAAAAAATTAGTCTGCTACACAAAACAGTGAGACAAAAAAGAATTTAAAAGAAACCTATGTCTACGAGCGGATTAAAAATAGCTGATTAAAAAAAGAAAAGAATTTTAGAGTTAATTGCATCTAACAGCTTACATTAATTGATGTACTAAGTTTCCTTTTTAATTATTTTTAAGTTTTAATTTGATTGAATATTTGCCAGTTAGAACCAGGTTTTATCATTCATTATAACTAAGCCATAGTTTTGGCAGAATTCCTCAAAATAATCCTCTCTCTCAATTCTGTTACCAAGGCAATAATTGCTTGAGTGGTTTTTTTGTACTCATCGGTTGTTTATAATAATGATTAATTTATGTTATTTTGTTCTACCTAAAACTGTTGAGATTTGTTCATAAAATGTGTCTATTTCAGTGTGTAATTTGTCAAAGTTAAGGCAAATTCTTAAATAATGTTGATGTTTTTTGGCAAGGCCGTTAGTTAAATAGTTGTTACTTTGTCTGATAATGGATCAAAATTTTTATAACTCCACGTTAATGTGTGTCATTCATTGTCCTTAAGTAGTAGCACGTATAACAGTTTGTTTGTAATACTCCTGAGCCTTTTTATTATAATTCGCTTACACCTATGATATCTATCTTCAATCGGTTATTTTCTAGAATTATGTTATGTGTCTTTCTTGGTTTGTAAAAAGTTTTAGAGTCGCTATTAATTTTGTGCTTTTCTAAACGCCGCTGATTTAACTATTTGCGCAATTGCCAGACATTATGCCTTTATTCAGTAATATTATAGCTGCTTCTCTATTTTATAGATTAGAATTAAAGATGCGGAAAGCAAAATGCTTAATGAACAAATAGCGGGTTAAGGTAAGTCTTTTTATTTAAGAAGTTTGCAGTCCTAATAGTCCGCGTGAGCTATTTTATTTCACTCTACCATTTCTCTTTGCCAGGAGAAACTATCTGATCTGCCACCTAGTAACGCGCCCGGTATTGGTTACAGGTATTCACCACCAGGAGCGCCTAATAAAGCAATCACCGGTATAAGTAATCCACTAACAACCGGTCAACAGCTTTAGAAGGAAGAACCGGTAGATAAAAATGACAATTTTGTCTTAAAACTAAATTAGACTTAAAAGCAAAAGAATTAACACAACAATCTAAAACTAGCAAAAAAAACGGATATCCTTAGTATACAAATCATAATTGCAATGTTTAAAACTAAACTTTCCAAAGTAGTTTCCTTAATTAGATTTTCAGGGGAAACAATTTCAAATTGCTCTAATCTAAAAATACTTTTAAGTATAATGAATAAAAAGTAATAGATTATCTGAATGTTGAACGACGCCAAAACTAAAATTATTAAATCATCAATAAAGCAGCAAAAAATTTAAATCAATTGAGAAAAGAATTAAATGAATGTCTACAAAGTAGCACAACATAAACTAATAGAAACACAAAAACACCAAATACAAAAAGTAACTTTAAACATTTTGCTCCATAAATTAATTTTCCACGAAACATATTAACAATGATAAATACAATAATACTGCCATAATTTTGAGAAAATCTTTTATCAAACATATATCTTTCAACCACAAAAAAAATTAATAAGCTGATGTTGAATTGCCACAAACAAGAAAAAATATAGTGATGGGTCTAATATGACTTAACTTTAGTTTTTCAAAAACTTCAATTAGTTGTTTTAGTTTAACTAACCATAAGCAAACATAAAATAATTTGTTTCTAAAATAGCAAATAATAAAATATAAATATTAAACAATTTTACAGTTAGCAATTATATTAAAAAAATAATATATTATAAATAAATGTTTTAACTAGTATTCAAATTCTCAATGTTTAATAAAGTAATACTTGTTTTAATATTTAAAAATATGTACGCTAATTTTTATATATTTTATATAGTAATCTCAAATTTCCACGTTTTCAAACTGAAAACAGTTAAATTCTTAATTCGCGTAATTGCATGCCTACCGCTTTTGCGATATAATGTATATTTCTGCCGGAGAAAGCGCAATACAAATTAGCTAACTCGATCATATTGCCTTCCTATCGTCTAATCTGTTTACTACTATTAGTATTCGGCGCAGTCTTAAGATAAAATTAAGTTATGAGTAGACGCGCCACGTTGTTGTGAAATTCTTGGTCTCGTGAAAACAAATGTATGCATATAAACAAAACCCTACCCGCTTCAATTGTGAGCATGCAAATAATTAGCACCGATGGATGTATTAAATCAACGTCATTAATCAGCGTAAGATTACATCGCATCAATGTACGCGCATATCATAAATCTTAAATTGCAATTACTACTTACAACTGGGAAATGTAATTGCACTTTAAGGCTGCACTTGCGGGCGCATTTGATTTATTCGTTAGGTGATTGCGTAAAACAAATAACTTTTGAAAAAATCATTTAACTTAATAATTTTATCAACGCTATTTGCATTCTAAATAATATAATTAAAAATGGTCAATTAAAATCTATAACTGCAGTTAAGTAAATAAGTTTATTATTAGATTAGTTAGTAACACTAATACACTTTTAATAATAAAAAATATTGCATTTAATATTATTAACTAATAACTTAACAATTTACCAATTTTTAATTTTTACCTTTCATATTTTTAAAAAAACACTGTCCTAAAGAAGCTATATATTTATTGGTCGGTTAAACTATACCCAGAATAAACTAAGCCACAGTTTTAATATAAAGAATGGTGGGAATCTTTACTAAACTATTTGTGGTAAAAACTTAGTCAACGTTTTATTTTATCATTATTCAACAGTTATAAAAGGTGTTTTTTAGAAGTATAGAACTTTGAAATAAAATAAATCTGATTTGGGGCAAATCAAGTTTTTGACCAATTTTTCGAGCATCCTGGGCCGTATATTGGTAATAACAAGGCAAATATTGGCTTCCAGCTGATCCAACGTCATTGGTTTATTGACCTACACTAGCGACTTCACATATCCTTACACAAAGTAGTCCATAGGTGTGATATCACACAACCAATTCACGGGTCCATTTTGCAAGATTATGCGGTCAGCAAATGTTTCCTGCAATAAATTGATTGTGTAGCTCGCTGTGTAGTATGTTGCGTTGTCTTGTTGCAACTATACTAGGAACAAAAAAGTCAGTAAGTAATGGAGTTATAGATCGATAGCGCTTTCCATTGACTGTCACGTGTTTGCCGGCATTATCTTAAAAAAAATATAGGCCAATGATTTCACCAACCCATAAAGCACACTAAACAGTGTGTTTTTGTGGATGTAACGGCGTTTTAATAATGGCCTCTAGATTTTCCTTGCTCCAAATTCGGCAATTTTGTTTGTTTACGTAGCCATTGAACCAAAATTAAGCCTCAATGCTAAACAAACTTTTTTAGTAAAAATGAAGATCAAGAACAATCTTATTGTCAGCCCATTCACACTGCTTCAGCTTTTGCACAAGCTGTATCTTGTAAGCTTTGTAAACCGAGATCTTTTTACAAAATTGTAATTGCACACGATGGCGTTCTTTGGTGCGCACTGTACAACGTCTTTGAGGATGCACATTATCAATCTGACTATGCGTAGTACAAAAACGATCCATAGTTTTTCAAATAATTTGCTTGGATGGACGGTTATATCAACCGTAAAATGGTCGTAGTGCGCGATAAGTTTGGCAAACTGAACTATGACTTTCGTGTTGTGTTGCAAGGTCAACAAACAATCTTCTAAAAAATATAGTTAACGCCGTGTTTTGTGACCTGTCTAATTGTGGTTTGTTTTTGTAAGTATTTTTATGTCAAATCCGCAGATGACGGTTTGTAATTTCACCTAGTGCCCTTAAGACCAAAATAGTAGTGTTTATCTCCGAGACTAACGTTTGTGAATTGTCGTAGTCAAAAATTATTTACAACAATTTTGGCTCTCACTAGTATTGTTGCCCTCAGGCTGCATTGATTACATAATGACTCTAAAAGTTACCAACATATTATTGTAAGTTTAAATGTCATCATCAAGCTTCTTTAAATATTTTATTAACTCCAACCACGTGATTTTATCATCAAAACTACATTAGTTAGAATCAGATTTAATACACTAAGTAATGGATGAAAACTTTTTTAAGCAAAGAATCATTTGAAAGAAAACGAGTAAGGAACCGCACAAATTGTGTGTTTTATGCGCTGTTCTTAGTATTTTTCTTTTCGGTGCGTTACAAATGAACAAATTTGAATTAATAAAAATTAAATAATTTTTTTTTTATAAACTAAAAAAAGATTTGTTGTGCACTCATTTATAAATTTTATGCAACAAACTTAAGATAGTGTGAATAGTCCCATAATCCAGTAAACTTAATATTTCCTCAGTTAAAATATCTTTAAGTTTGATTTTTGATCATTACAAACATGGAACAACACTAAACTCAATAATCTTGTTACTGCTATGGTCTATAAACATTCAAAACGCCACTTGACAATATAGTTAATAAATGGCTATGTTAACAAGCCAAATTGCCGTATATAAGACGACACCAACCCACACAAAGTTTACCAAATAATAATCCCCAAAAAATTAACGTTTTGCTTAGTCATTGAAAATTGGGATACTTGGGTCCGTGCCACCGTAAGAAACCGAGGCGGGCATTTGAACGATGTAATATTCTACATTTAATGGCAATGGCATTAATACATGAGCTTTTCAAATAAATAAATGAATTTTGTTAATACTTCACACACAGCTTGTTTTATTCCATTTCATCATCTACCCGCTCTTATTAAAAAACCCTTTAGAAGAAACTATTCGCCCACAATTTACAGTTAACAATTCTCTAATGTCTAAGTGACTTTTGACATTCATGCTTTTGTGTATAATAGCTGCAAAAACACAAGCGGTGGAAGACACATTGAATTCTTTAATAACTAACACTTGGGTATGTGGGTGGTCCGTTTGTAAGAAAAACATTGAATTGTTTGATAACTAACACTAGTGTCATAGTAAAAAAAACTACTCGCCCACAATTTGAACTTGATGCTCGCCCACACACCCAAGCGTTACTTATTAAGAGATTTATGATTAAACAAATCTTAGACAAAACTAAATCAGTCGACTGCCAGCAGCCGACTTGTATGCAGCTCTCAAAACGCTTCTCAATTATTTGCAATTTTTATTGCAATTAGCAGCCAGCTAATCGCTAATCCGTTGTTCTGTCTGTTGTATACTTGTATACAACAAATAAAACAAATTTTTCTTTTAATGGTCAATGGCTGCTGCAATGGCAATTAAACCGGAGCAGCAGCTTGAAACCGTAGCTATAAAGAAGGAAACCGGGGACATCCCGGCCGGCTTTATATCCCAGGATAAGAAGACGAAGAAAAAGAAATCCCAAGCAAGGGATAAATCTACAACCAACAACCAACGCCAGAGTGACTGTCCTGTCCCATCAAGTCCAGGGAATAAAAAGCCAGATGGCATCTATGGCGGCCACTATCGTAAGCCTCAATCAGAGGATTATTGATATATCTGCTTCGGCAAAAATGAGGTACAATTTTTGCTTGAAGGAAAAGCCAAAGCATTTGCTGACAGCCTGGAACTTCAATGCTCCCCAAACAATTGATTGGATTCAGAACACGTCGAAAAGGTTAAAAGGATGGTAAGAAGAGCACTGAAAACCGCTGACGACGACGCAAAAGCCGGTTTGCTCCAGGCTGTGACAGAATTTCTAATAGAGCGCTAAAATGGTTTTTGCACAAAGCGATAATGGTTCTCACCAATATTGCTAATGCAATCCTTTTAATTTACTATGCACCTTGAGTAAAGTTATAGAAATAGCTATCTTAGATATTATTCAGGATTACGTTGATTTGAATAATTTACTTCCATTGCATCAGCACGGATTTTGTTAGAAACATTCTTTGGTCCACCAGTTAAATTGGGTGTCTGATTTTATTGTGGAAGGCTTTAGGTAAAAAAAGAACACAAGGATGGTCCTTTTCAACTTGGAAAAAGCCCTTGATAAAGTCTGGCATAAAGGTCTTTTCTACAAACTCTACAGTCAAAACTATTCTCTTCGTCTTATAAGGCTGATAGTCTCATATCTAAACCGTAGAACCTTGGCTGTTAGAATTCAGAAACACGTTTCTACTACGCAAAGTATTACGGCAGAGGTCCCTCAAGGCTCCATTCTCTATCCGGTCCTTTTTAACCTCTTTGTTGCGGACATGCCTTTAGGATCGAAACACGGGTTAAAATGGCACAATACGCGGACAATACAGCGCTCATGTACTTGTCAAGGTTACCTCTGGTGATCACCTCTAGGCTACAAAAATCCACCGATGATCTGGAATGTTGGTTAAATGACTGGCTAGTAAAAGTCAATCCGGAGAAAAGCAAAGCCGTTTTCTCGACGACGTTCCCATACCGTGGTCCAATTTTGCTAAGTATCTGAGGATTACCTTTGACAAGGTCAGGATAAGGCTAAATTAACAAAAAATTGTCTGCTTCCGATACTACGGCGGAACAGTGGTTTTTCTCTCCGGAATAAAATCCGGTTATACACGTTTACCATTAGACCCATAATGACGTACGCGTGCCCCGTTTAGGAAACCGCCGCAAATACGCATCTAGATTGGTTAGAATCGTTCCAAGACTTGACCTTGCGGTGGTTCACTGGAGCTTTATGGTTTGTCCAAAATTGTGATATCCAATCCAATTTAGGGGTTCTACTACTACTCAGACATATCAAAGCTTTAGCCGCAAAGTACTTTGACAATCTTGCGGTTTACACCAATGTTGATCTGGCCGGCTCGCCGAGCCAGATAAGAAAGTTTTGCGACACAAGCGTCCAGTTAATCAATCGATTAACATTTCCTAAATATCCTTTCCTCTTCCCTCAGCTTACAGGGCGTATATGTTCCCTCTTTTTCGACACTGTTTTTGTCTATTTAACTATTAACGGAAAGTTTATAAGCTTAAGGTCTCGAATTTCCAGACATTTCACCGGGGGGGGGGGGGGGGGGAGATTAGTCGGTAGGCGCCTGCTTCTTGTGGGTAAATCCAACACTTTCATTCTTTAAAAGATTTTTTTCTCAAGCCACAAAAAAAAATCTCTGATGTCTAAATGACATTTGACATTCATGCTTTTGTGTATAATAACTGCAAGAACACAAACGATGGGAGACACATTGAATTCTTTAAATACTAACACTTGCTGGGTAGGTGAACTATAATAAAAGAGAATTTAGCCGCTTGTAATTTGAATTTGGTGCCCGCCAACCCACCTAAAAGTTAGTCATGAAATGATTTATGGTTGAGCAATTTTCTGATGTCTAAGTGACATTTGACATTTATGCTTTTGTGTATAATAGCTGCAAGAACAAGCAGTGGAAGAAACATTAAATCCTTTGATGACTAACACTTGGGTGGGTGTGTGGAAAATAGTAGAATTTAAACTTGTTGACCGCCCACCCACCCAAACCAAAGTTGTTTTGCAACGTTGAATTAGTCTTCAAATCTTTTTAAACAATAAAACCACACGTGACATTTCAAAGTTACGTATTTAGAAACAATTAAAGAAAGACAAAATTGTCTCTACATTACTGCAATGCCTATTAGTTGGTTTAAATTTAAATAAACAACAAATCTTAGTTTATTTGCTTCTACTTGTTGTCGCAGCAGTGGTTCTGATCTTATGTAACTCAAACTGTAAGAGAGTCTAACATTTGATATCTTCCAAAACAAAAACCGCAAATAACAGTTTTAATTTATCATACAGACGACTTTTTAGTTTGGTGGTAAATATTTACGCAGAAGTTGGACCAAATATTGTCAGTCAAAAGCCAACTATCGGCAAGTCTTAAAACATTTCAAAACTCTTAATCAATTAAATTTTAAATGAACTGTAATTCAATCAAAAGTTTTCTACTTGTTGGAATAATGCATTTACAAACATTTTGGCCAAGTGGCCACTTAACTTAATATTCTACTTACAGGCTCTGTTTTTACTAAACTCTACTGAAAGTAGCTACAAGTCTAATTTCTAAATACAGGTCCAATTGTGGTTATTTCATTAAACTGGAAATTCATTCTCTATACGTTGCAAAAAACCGATTAAAATTGCGTGGTAGTTCTGCTCGTAGTTTTATTACCGCAAACCGTTCAAATTGTGTGTTAGAATAAAACTTTTGTGTTATGATTTGAATATATTTTACTTTTTTCAAAAAGACAAACGTTTCTAAAAAGCGTAGCATATAGCTTCGGAGCGTAACATAAGTTTTAATTTTATTAACACAAACTTGTAAACTCTATTGTAACTTTTGTAAATATCTATGTACGAATACTTTATATTATTATCATTAATATTACTTTCAGTTCTCGTTACGTGGTGTTTTATGTATAATTGTCATTTATAAGCTTTAATAAAGATGATAATACTATTATGTTATTTAAAAAAAATAATCAAGCTTATTTAATGCAGAATTCATCAACAATTTTAATAAAAACGTAACATTGATTGTGTCCGCGTTGTTTGCTTAATGGTATTTTTACATGTCAGCTTTATTACCTATCATAAATAACATTGTATTTATATAATAATCCTTTGATAACGTAACGTAAAAATTACGCAATCAATTCGAATGAAGGTAATATTATATTTATGAAAATTAGGTTTAAATTCGATCGAAGCATATTTTTACGTATTGAAATATTTATGGATCACGGCCGTGAACAAAATACATTTTGTAAACAGTTTTGCGGGCAATATAGATGGATTGCTTTCAGGGCATGAGTTATTCCCACATAAAAGATTTTTGCCTGTGTCCATATCTATATTCTTTGGAATTTTTCAATAAATGTTAGTGTGAGCGTATTGCCTCGGTGTGTCTCGCGGTTTTCAATATACAACCCATTTATAATGCAGCAAATATATATGCATGCAAGTCATGTAACGATCAGCGCAATTTTTCTTATATATGTATACGAACAAACCTGTCTCATGAATTATTGCATTATTTACAGACGATTTCCTTCATGTACATCATCTTGCATATCTTGAGGACACAAGTGCAGCAATTCTTTTTGTTAAATTAGAAAAAAATAACAAGATGGATTGGCTTCCATAAATAACATCAGTATATTGATCAGAATGTTTATCTTCATATTATGCTTAGGCTTGCAAAACTTTAGGTGGAGAAAATACAAAAATAATGAATAGCTAGATGAAAACATAATAATAAATTTTCATAATAACTTATTATTTATCAACACAAACACTTAAATTGCGTTAAAGTTATATTAATTAATTAAAACTATTTCATACATAAACATCACCAAACAAATAGTTATTAAAGTTTTGTTAAGACCGCCTCAATAAATTGACGTCCTTGAAATATAAATTCAATTTAGGTACTTTCTAGTTGTCTGGCAAAAGTTTATGAATACAAATTATTTACAAGAGAAATATATTAGATTAAAAGCCTTTAGCTCTGGTCTCTATATGTTTTATATGAATATTTGTAATGCATTTAATATTGCATAATTAATTCCTAATACAAAGCTGTCATATGAAATGTATGGTTTAAGATTTGGCGTAACGTATTACTGCAGAAAGTGAATACTTTCGGTGTGTTAGATCAATCTTAAAAAGTTCTGAGATGTTGCCAACAAAACTTTCTAGACTTGTATAAAAATACGTAAAAAATATAATAAACCAGTATTATTATTCTATAAATAGATTTAAATAAAATTCAATAATTGATAAGTTACAATAATAAATTTTCTTCTAGTAAGACTTCAATAATAATATAAATTTTATCTTCACTTTTTTAATGGTTTAGTGCATACTAAACTCATTTTGTACAGTTTTATAGTAAAATAAGGTAACGTACAAAATAGCAGTAAATATTATTTTTAATTAATAATGATCTTCTTTTTGATCTCTAGATAAGTAAATTATATTATGGTAACATTACATTTTAAAATGCAATTGATTTAAAGGTTAATTTTTGTAATATATAGAAGAAGCTTAAAAAATGTTAACCTCAAATTGTCTACTAAGATTTCAATTGGGCTTTCTTCGTCATCTTGATAAAAGCAAAGAAGCATTGCAATAAAATTGCAATCTTATATTTTTTGTTGTATTTTTTAAGTTTTATAATTTTGGTTATTTGACTTTTTTACGTACGAGTAGTCGATGTTAAGATATTAAACAAAAAAAAACAACACCTTTTTACACACCACCGTAGAAGTAAAGCTTAAGGTATGTTTTTATATATGACAAAATATAAAGACAGAGAGTTTTTGCAGGACTAAAAAAAAATTTGTTTACATAATTTCTTCTGGAGTCTCACTTCACCAATAGCATTTTAATCCTTTGTCTCTTGCTCCTATAAATACTCAACTTTATTAACGTCAGTCAAACTCCGAGAGTCAAGCAAAGAACATATAAAGCCAACATCACCCTGACCACCATAGACAGTGAAATAGCTCAGTTATAGAGCGTTAGCGAGCACGCTCAGTTCCGAGTTTGATCTTTAAAATATGACTAAAATAATAACTTCTTCTTTATCCACCTGAGTTATTTGAAAGTTACCTAATAAACCGTTGGTCTTATCAAACCCCTTCAAACAAGTTGTAAAACTTCTGGGGCGATGTAAAGAGCTGTAAAACGCGCAATAAAGACAATTTTTTTGTCTGGATCATCCGGTTATCACCATCATTAACCCTGCAACTTCCGACACAAACCACCTTGTACGGTGTCGTCAACCACCACACACAATAGTTACCTCTGGGTTAGACCGAGGCTATTGGAAATCTGTCTTCTGGTTTGCACCCTTACCAGAAAACATCACAAAAACAAAAACCAATATGGAGCAATCTATCTATTGTGCCGACAAGAGCCTTCTTTGCTGAACAACAAAAACCTTGAAAGATAACCCAACGCTTTCACGGGCACACATGGCCACACCCCTAGCACCTGAAGGAATGCAGGAGGAACAAGTAACGCCCAACGTGAGGCATCAAAAAGCATATTGTCCTTGCATTCTCGCAACACACAACCCGAGAAGAAAAAAACTAGACGACAAAGACGCTCTAAAAATTCTGTCAAAGTCTCTGGTAATGACAGAACTACGTGTCATCTAAGTGACCATACCACCACAGTCCCTAACCAAGTTGCAACCCCTGTCAACCGACTTGTTGTGACCACAATCAGCTCACCCTAAATTGTCAGAAAATTTGTCCAGGTTCATATTTTGGACCAACCCAAAACGGCTACCCCAATAACTGACGCTATATCCGTTCGTCACCACACAAAAATGCGGCGGCACTATAGACTCTAAAAACGAGCTAATTACCGTAACTCATCTCTCCAAGAAATCCTCAAAGAAGAAGTGAACGGCGCAAAGACGATCAATCCGCCCGATTATTGCCGCTTAGTAAACGCCTTTCAGGTAGAAGCAAAAATAAATAGAGGCACCACCAGCTACAACAATAGAGCAGTACGTTTGCAATCCGCATGTTAAGCACAAAACGCACATGAACAACATCAATATGCTTGCCAAAGAAACCAAAAAAATCCAGAAATTTATACAAAAACCATTCGAAACTCTGCAAGTGTGCATTATCGAGACCAAACATCAAGTCACGTCACTGTAGGCCACACACGGTAACACAAGTCAAGGGTAGGTACTACGACCATACTTACCGTCACCACTACATGCAATCTAACCAAAAAAAAACGACTGGATACAAACTAAACAAAACAAAAAATTATAAACTAGCCCGTAACGCAAGTTTATAAGACATTTTAAACCCGCGACATCCAAACTTTATTGAAAGCCTAGTGAACATTTTTAAAAGGTGGTCCATTTAGTGGTCCTTTTTTTTAAAATCCAAAAAATGAACAAAAATCAATTTTTTTTGGTATATTATTGGTTTATTGAAAAAAGCAAACATTTCTATTGTTTATGGAACACAATTTCATGTATGTGGCTACCTTGGCTGGCTGAGTAGAAGCGCATCCTGTTAACCCAGTTTTTCAAAACCTTGGTGGCGGTTTCTGGATCTACCTCGCAAATAGCTTGCTTGATATTTGCCTTAAGGGCTTGAATCGTTAATGGATTGTTTGCATAACATCAGTCCTTTACGACACCCCACAAAAAAAAGTCTAACGGCGTCAAATCGCAGCTTCAAGATGGCCAATTGACATTACCGAGACGGTTGATAACATGATTACCGAACTTGAAGCGTAAAAAATTGGTTGTGACATGGGCTGTGTGGCATGGCGCGCCTTCTTTCTAAAACCAAAGATTGTTCAAGTCTATGTTTTCAATTTCCGGCCACAAAAAATTGTTTATCATGCTTCTGTAGCGCTCATTGTTGACCAAAATGGCAATTCCAGCAACATTTTCAAAGAAAATTGGGTTAATGATGCCACCGCTTCAAAATCCGCACCAAACTGAGGATGCATTGGCTTCTCAACAATCACGTGCGGGTTTTCCAATTTCTAGATACGACAGTTTTGCTTGTTAACATAGCCGCCAATATAAAAATGCGCTTTGTCAGAAAAGATGATTTTTAGAGCAGAATTGTTGTTTATTTCGAGCTGCTCTAAGGCCAAAACTGAAACTGAAACTTTAATTGCTGAACCAATTAGACCTTATAAGCAAATAATGCAAGGTCTTTGAGCAAAATTTGCAGCAGGCTGGTGCGTAAAATGTTGATTTGTTGAGATTGATGGCAAGTCAATGTTCTAGAACTAAGTTGCACACTCTCAGCTACGGCAGCCACATTCTTGCCAGTGCGCACCGTACGACGGCGGGGACCATGTGTGTTAGCCACTAGCATGTCAGTCTCACACACTTTTTGCACAAGCTTGTGTACAGCACGCGCGGTGGGTGCATTTTGGCCAGTTTTGGCCCCTTTATAATAAAAGCATTGTCCAAACGTAAAGCGATTTATTTTGTTCCGCGAAGGTATGATACTGATTTTATGTCAAGATTATCTACAAGAAAGACCCGTCACTGTCAAAATAACAAATGATTAAAAAAATACCACTAGATGGACTACCTTTAACATTATGAACTACTCTCGTTGCAACCATAGTGCAGTTAGTTACCAAACAAATTTTACAGCAACTACAAAATTGGGAACTCAGTCTGTGAGAGTGGGGTAAATTAATGCCGTTATATGAGCGGAGCTTTTCTTCACCAATATCATTAACGTTAGTCAAACTGCGAGAGCCAAGAGAACATATAAAACTAACATCATTTTGACCACCATAAACAGAAATTTTGTATATATCACCTGGTAATCACATTAATCAACCCTGCAGCTTCAGACAAGAACTACTTTGTACGGTGTCGTTGACCACTACAGACAACAGTTACCTCTGGGTTAGACCAAGGCTATTGTTAACCCGTCCTTTGGTTTACACCTTTATCAGAAAACACCACAAAAACAAAAATTAATATGAAGCAATCCATTCATATTGCCGACAAATGCTTTCTTTGCCAAGCAAAACAACCTTAAGAGATAAACCCAACGCTTTCAAGAGCACACATAGCTACACCCCAATATACACTAGGTTCTGATCAACAATTAAAGCATCTTCAAGTTTTAGTGTTATGTTAAGATGTTTTTTACAATTATTGTTTTTGACCTGCAGGCGTTGCGGTTGCTCAAAATAGAAACGGTGCTCAAAGTCCAGATGAAGACATGTGCTTTTGCCACCTAACGTCCAACGCAAAAGTTGACTTGCGTTTTGTACGCGGTCAGTAAGCTTGAATCAAGCTGACTAGAAATAAAAACACAGTAACAAGTTCATAAGCAGATTTTACGCTATTTAGACTTACTGTCTAAACATTTCAACTTCAACTTTGACACCGCCAGTTAGAATGCCGTTAATCTTTATCAATTCGCCGCAACAACAAATTTTTTTGAAATCTACAGCAGGATTTGCCACTGCTTAATTGCACAAGCAAAACTTTATACGGAACACTAATTAATCAAAGCCCCAGGCGACTTTTTTAAACTATAGAAAAAACGGTAACAATTTAAGTTTATTTGTAACCAAGATAATAATTCGTATTTATTCATTACTTATATCCAGACTAAAACCTTTTCAAATAGAAAAAATCGATCTTAAACGACTGCTTTATAAACAACCTTGCAAAGTTTCAATTTTGTAAGCACCCTTCATATCTAATAAGCTTGTTTAAGCACCAAAGATCGATATCCATTTAATAACATAATATATCTGGTCTGTTATTCCACGATTGTTTCATTTGTAATTAAAATTTATTGTAATTGCATTTCCCAAAAGATTTACACTGCAATTATATTGGACACGGAGATCTGTTTTATTTCAATTTAAACCAGTGTTTGTTATTGTGTATAAAAATTGTTTTATTTATACACGCTAACACAAACTGTAATCTGTTACTACTACTGGAAAGTAATTACACTCAGATTGAAACAAAAATACTGTCTGGGTTTTATTTTTGTTCACATTTCCAAGTAAATTTTACGCTAGATATTTTATGTGAGTTTATTATGTTATATATAAAAAATCCGATGGTAAACCAATTTGTATTTCAATGTTTCTAATTGTATTTAAATCATATTTAGGTCAATGAATTCATAAAGGACATTAATGTTTGGATGTACAAGCGACCACAGTATTTTCATAATTTAATTAAATAAATAATATACAGGAAACCAATTTTCAGTCTCTTTGATGTAGAGTCCTTATAAAATATAAAGGATGGTTGAGACTATGTGGTAATCCACAATAATAATAAAATGAAAGTAAAAAAAAATAATTTTAATAAAACCACGGACAAATAAATTAAAGCATAGATTTTAAATTTAATAAATGGTTTTATGTAAATTGTCTCTTCACTCAGTGTGGGTGGTATTTACTTTTTATCAGTGCGCCCAGCATCTCTCTGGTCAGGATACGATCGCAAAAATTAGTTGCTGTAAAAAAATGCAATATACTTTGGGAACTGGATTTTCAACTTCTGAATGGATACCAACTGTCGTAATTTTTAGATCGCACAACGTCTGAGGTTAAATATTTCATGAGCATCAACTTTACCAGTTAAATATCGAACTAAATTTGTAAAAATTCAAGCAAAGCACATAATGCCACTTAGATTTTTACTAATAGCTCAAAGTAGCGGTGTGGGTTGTGCTTTTCTGGTAAAAGAGCTGCAGTTTATATTTGGCTAGCCTCTATCAGGCACTTCTCTGCATCCAACCAACTAAGTGCACGTATATATTATGTTGTATATACAGACTTGATGAGTGCTTTATGCCATAGATGACCAATATCTTGATAAATACTTGCTGAAACAAATTTATTCAATTATGCTTTAGGTGTCTGAAATAAATGTCACTGTTCCCTTTGCCTGAATTTCCAGTCTTGTAGGTATTAGTGGCAATAAAAAAGTTGATGCGCTTGCCAAGTTAGCAATAACTAGCGCTAATAATAATACAAACCAAATTTGTTTTAAGGATATTTGTAATTTTCTACAACAATTGATGTTGTTTAGATGACAGACAGAGTGGTTTGCAATTCAAAATAACTGCAATGTACTAAAGGCGTTTATACACCGTAGAATTCGTCATGTAAGCCAAAGCGTAGAGAAAAGGTAATCCTTATCCAGCTTTGTATTGGTCACTGTCAATGAACTCACATGCATTTGTTGGCATCTGTGATGCGCCCAGTTTGTGATATATGTAATAGTTCCATAATTGTTCGTCATATCTTACTGAATTGTCGACAGTTTTTGAAAGAAAGATTTGCTTCTAAATTGTCACAAAGTTTGTCAATTGTTTAGGGCGATCAGACTAATGATGTCAACCGTCTGTTCTTTGTTTGATAGAGCAGACTGAGTGTAAGGATATGTTAAGATCTTTTACACCCTAGACCAGTGTTTCCCAACCTTTTTTGTGTCATGCCCCACCTAAGCCTTTCAAAAATTCTTATGATCCCCTATGTAACATATACATCATTTTTAATATTAAAAAATTGAATTGTTCACTTAAGAAACTTAGACAGGTTTTAAGAAAAAATCACTAAGAAATTGTTAACACTGCGTTGTTTAGCAAGATTTTAAAGCGTTCGAGGGTCCCCGCGGAGCGCAGGGAGGTTAACTTGACGACGCCAAAAACCCAGTTGAATTTTGGTCTTGTCAAACAAATTTATAATATTTATTGGCCGCAATTATTTAAGAATTTGGTGTTTTCTTTTAATTTTGGCATCAAAATCTAGCATTGCATTTAAATGGCCCCAATGAAAAGGGTTAAACTCGTGTCAAGTCCATTTTCGAATTGCCCCCTTTAACACTCAAATTGCCCCTCTGTGGGGCGTGGGCCAAACGTTGGGAAACACCGCCCTAGACACTGTTGGAATTATTTAGTACTTTTTTGCTTTTGTTTTCAATCATTTGTTTACTTTATTTTTGTTAATTATTTGTTTTAATTTTTAAATGTTAAATAAAAAAGTTATTGTTAGAGAAAAAAAATGGGCATTAATAGTCTTTTTAGGCTGATATGCCATAAATCTAAATTAACTAAATGCAATACGCCAATTAAATGCAGTTTTAAAAATTAAAATTATTTTAAAAGCCAAAAATTCAAGGATTGTAGAACATAATCCGGGCTCTGGTGGTCATTGTAGGAGGATATAAAGATTTACAAGCTGAACAATTCCGTCAAGAATATCCTTGCCACGATAGAGCAGCTACTGCAGCTGTTAATTCCCGTATATTCCCGTCTATTAGCATTATTTGCTAATAGTTCAAAACAGTAATTGATGCAAAAAAATCCGATTGCTTGTTACAGATAGAGCAGGAAAAGTCGCAACCGCTCCCATTGTAGTTATTAGAAAAACGGGTAACCGCAGTTCTGATTTAATCTGATAATCTGAATTACCACAAGTCTGCGTGATCCAATTTCCTTTGATATAGAAAAACAATTGATTGATTGAAAAATCAAAATACGCGTCCTCCAAAACTTACACGACAAAAGATAAAACAGAGCAATCAATCTGCGGTCGATATTATTAGCCCAATATTTCCAAAAACGTGCAAAGTGCCTGATCAGTACCGCAACAAAACGCGCAAACATGCACCGCTCAAAGCTTAAACTAGCAAACCGGGCGGGTAGGTGGGTCACAGTAGTAGTAGTAATTTGTTCACAAAATAATAGTTACCAAGAAGTTGATTGTTAAATAATTCTCTTATATCTAAAACCAAGCACACAATAAGTTTTTTGATGACTTAAACGGTTGGTTGGGTCACAATAAAAGAAGTAACTTGCGCACAAATTAAATTTTGTTTTCACCCACCTACCCAAGCGTTAATTATCAAAATGTTTATTGTTAAACAATTTTCTTATATCTAAATCCAAGCACACAAAAAGTGGGACACACAATGGATCTTTTAATGACACACTTGGGCGGGTAAGTGGGTCTCAGTAGAGAAAATAACTTGCTAACAAATTAAACGGTATGCACCATCGCTTTTAATCTAATTAGACCACTCCCCAAAACACAAACAAAGGAGTTTTATCTATTTAGGTATACCGGCACAGATCACAGATAACGGACCACAATTTTGAGGTGAGAATGCAAAGTCAGCCTAGAATTTGAACTAAAAACTCAACAAAATGCGGCTACTAACTACACTCACAGCCTCATGGGGTACAATTCAACCACGTCCCAAAAACTTCCAAATGTCTACATCAAGGCCACCATCAGCGCCCGCACACGCAGGCAACAAACACCGCTTTGAGGAAATTTAGCAACTCAGCTACGCCCAGCAATACAACCAACTAAACAAGCCAATACAAGTATCAGCCGACCAGCCAATGATAATTTGAGCACATTTACGTACTCACAAGCTCGGACACATAAAAGCCCATGCCCCAAAATAGTTTGATCCGTACCACATACGGGACTACGACATATCCTCATTCTTTCCTGATACTTAAAAAAAAAAAATCAATCAAACAAACCGACTACACGCGGACAAACATGCAGTGGCGCCCAAACCCTTACTTACCTCTAGACTAGTTCTTGATTTTCTGGAACCGTTTGGTACAAACAAAAAATTTCCGCTTGTAACTAGATCTGGCATTAGAGATAGCGCTGAACTTGTCTTCCCCATCTCTCAACTGTTCACCCCCGCAACCGTGTATTTGGTGTGCTGTATCATCTTGTGTCTTATGCTATTACAATTGATACCTATTTTAATTGTATTTTAAATCACTTATGCATGTCTGTAGATATGTTACTGTTATTGTATTTTGTTTGCACATTTAAAAACGTTTTGTTTTAATTGTACGATTAGGAAAAAAACTTATTTTTCCAAACACTTGACTTTTTCAATCTATTGCGTAAGTAAATGTGCTTTGTACCTACGTAAAATCCTTTCGTAACAAAACTGAACAATGTTTTGTATGCGGTCTAAACGCTGAGACAAACTTAACCAGAAGCAAGGACTCAGCAACAAGTTCCCAAACAGACTCATTTCAGATCTGACATCTAAATTTGATTTTTCAACTTTGAGCACGATAACGCCAATTAGGACCATCGAAAGCCACAAAAGACTAGTTTGCCAAGCTACCAAAAAACCACAAGACCCTATACAACTTCAAAAGAGCAAACGTGTTTACTAAGATAGATTTAAAGATCGGGTAGTAACAGATTCTAATAAAAAAAAGTTAAACTTTTGACAGCGTTTGCCACTTCTAACGGCGTAAGGTACTAGTTCCCAGTGATGCCATTTGAACTAAAAAACGTTCCAGCAACGTTCCAAAATCTAATGGCCAAAGTTTTAGTAGGGGTAGATAAGTTTGTAAGCTTTTTTAAGAAACCACAAAAAACATCTAACACGTTTGCAAAAAGTACTCAAAAGTTTTAATTTTGGGCGTTTTAAATTAAGCTTTATTAGAGACTATCCAAAACATACCACCCAAAAACAATTGCGGAGTAAATATGTCCTAAAGTTTGTAGACATTTGCTGGCCAACCTACAAAAGTTAACCAACTTTTAGAAAAAGTTAAAGCAGATAAAGCAACTGACCAGTACACATCCAACAACCAAAAACAAATCCCAAAGTTTTAACTGCAAACAAATACCTATATAGCTATCTGGGACTAGAAGCAGTCTTTACTTAAAAAAAATTAAAAAAAACAAAAAACAGTTTTTTTTACGCCAGCAGCGTAACTTCAGTATCAAACTAGAATGCCAAACAATTGTATAGGCAATCAAGAAATTAGAGCGTACTTTGAGAACAAGATGTATATTTGCAAACAGACAACCAAACACAAGTTTAAATTTACAAGATAGTTTAAACTATTAATCAAATTTAATTTTTTGATAAATTACGTCCTCCGAAAAACTTAATAATTTGCTCAACGCCCTATCGCAACAACTAAACATAGCACCAACGTGGATGTTGTTTCTTCAACGCAATAATCAGCATATGTCAAACAAACGCTAGCACGTCCAGCGCTCAACAACTGCAGCAAACCAAAAAAATTCTGGCAATATAAATTAAATACTTCCCGACAAAGTACAACGCGCTTATAAAAACTGAACAGCGCAAAATAAAAATTCTTTGCTGATATAAACGTTTTCATGTCGCTGCCAAAATTAATCTTTTCAGATCAATTGTAGCTATAAACAAAGCATAAGTACAGAAGGTGTTTTTCTACTAATTCTGCTTTTACAGATAACAACCTCCACTCACTCAACAACCTTTCAGTTAAGGCTTCCTCTGTCTAAGCTACAGTAACGGACTACTAACAACGTCAAGATATTATAAATTAATTAAAACTAATTTCAATGATTAACTGACCTAGAACATTGGCCTTAAAATTCTATAGATTATTTTATAAAAATTTTAAAATTTATCTAAACATCTAACACAAACTTGCCCACAATAAAATATCAAATAGTAAACAAAAATCAAAATACCGAAGGTTAGTCTCCAAACAACGGTTGTTTTGAAAAAACTTTAAATTTGTCAAATTATTGTGCAAACTTGTTTATATACTAATACCCATTCAATGCCAGAAGTACAACTTCACGCATTAATTGACAGCGAAACCAGTACTAATTTTATTTAAACCTCTCTAACAAATACAAAACCCTACCACAATTTTGTACTATAGGTAAATTCAACAATAAACTTGTCTATGACTGGAAAACTAAACGCAATGGCCAATATTGTAGACATTACCATGACAATTTGGTGAATGCTAGTTTCAAGAAAAACTCTTACACATAGTAGTGTATCCACTTTGGCATCAAAAGCACCGTCTGTCTACTAGAAAAAACAACAAAATTTTCCACAACTCTACAAAATACCAACACATAATTATTGATTAAAACAGCAACCATTTACAAACCAAATTTGAGTCTTTGCAGATGTGACAAAACACCATTCAAGTAGACCGAATAAATTAAACAATTAACTACTCAGTATTAAACAAACAAAAAATATTGTCAACGTAAATTTCTCACCAATAAATTTAAAACAATTGGTACTTTGCAGCAATATTTTTTTTTTGTCGAGATTTTTACTATCCTATAACGGCCCTCTATTTATAAACTACACATTTCAGGACGCTATCAAAAATAAAAAATAGTACATAACACACACAACCGCCACTTGGCGTAGAAACGTTACGCAAAATTAAAGAACGCGCTGCAAAATCTCAAAGTGGTGCTTGGACACCTATTACGGACCATCGCATTTCAAGTCCAACGTCAATCCAACGTCAATCCAACGCCGCTACTGTAAACAAAACGCTATACAAAACCTTACTATGCTCATTGCCGCTTCCCATCAGCTGACGCCAACAACTCTGCAGTGGTGAGATAGTACATATTTCAAATGGCCAAGCAACGCCAAGCTAACGTTGTCACCCCAGGTAATCAAGTTCTGGAGCTAGGCCGGAAAAAAAGCTTAGTATCCAAATATATAAACTTCAAGCAGTTGATTACGTCCGGGCAGACAGACAATGTTATTAGATAATAAACTATATCAATTTTTTGTTTCCACAAAATAAACAAATCAAACGTAAAATGCAACTGAGTTCCAGGCAGCAAAACACTTGCAACCTACAATGCGTCAATGAAGTCATATTTTGGGATGTAGAACAGGACCACCAAAATATTTTCAGAAATGACAAAATATATATATATATATTAATATAAAAACAAAAAAACCTCTAGCGACCTAAAACATCCAAACCCGTTGACAAACAAGGTCAAATTGGCAAAATAAAGAATAATTAACAATTAATGAAACTGATGGAAGTTAACATTTACTAACAATTTGAATGAACGCGGCACAAAAAAAAGCAAAAAAATATTTAACCAATGCCAAAAAGTTTAAACCACTGCAACCGTGCACTATAGTAATCATCCAAATAACTGAATAAGTACCAGTTTGAACCGTAAAAAAAATTCTAATTTTTTTTTTCAAGTTACTCACAAAGCACATCTTCATCAAAGCCTAAAAAATAAAACTAGAAATTTTTTGACATTGCTTAAATGATCTCTAAAAAAATTTATACTCTAACAAGAATGACAATTTTTAAGTTTTTGAAGTACATGAGCAATAAAAGGCAAAAACATTAATTTTATACTTTTTCAATGCAAAAAAGTTGCAAAAACCTGAAAACTTGTGAATAGTATTACAGCACCGTTATAATCTTAAGGCGCACTAGCAAAAAGTGCAAAGTGAATTTGAGCCAGTAATCATTTTAGAGTTACAAGTAACTGTTTCCATTAAATAAGCGTTGCAAAAGAGTATGCTTTGTCAACAAACCTACAGCAAAGTTTAGCCACTTATTACCTATCACCAGATAACAAGCGTCTTGCCTAAACATCTTTATTAACATTTACTATATTTTCAGTTGCACGGCTCACGTGGTGGGTCTTTAACGACTGACAATTTGTGAACCATTTGTCATTAGATTTCTGCAATACTCAAATTAATTTCTATTTTTATCGCAATGATTGTAGTACCTACAAAACCGGTAAAAAACGGAAACTTTGTAAAAATTTAATAAAGAAAATAAAAACGTGCATGTTTTTGTTAGTAAACTGTAAATAATAAGTAATTGACATGTATTTTGTACTCACAACTGCTGACTACAAACGGACATATTAAGATCAACAAAATTAAATACAATCAAAGCTTTATGGTAACAAATAAATCAAAAATAATTTAAATAATAAGAAACTTATATAAAAACCTATAAAAGTAAGCAATTTATTCATCTTCTTCGGTCTACTCTTGGCAGAAAAGTCATGGTCATATTTTGCTATTGAGTAGGAGCAGTGACTCTGCAAACTATATCACGCCAGCGGCTCTTATGTTTGGCGTCCTTGGTAGCCTTTTTTAGAGTAAAGTTTGATAAATCTTTTATTTGGTCCAACCATCTTTTTTGGGAACGTCTTATTGGTCTTGTGCCTTTTATTTTTTACTAGACTATTAGTCTTTCAAAGTTGTCGTCTTCTCTCCTTGTTACGTGCCCAAAGTTTGTAAGAGTCGCTGCGTTTCTTTGATCTTGATGAGAATGAACACGTTTGTTTGTCTGGCCCTCCAGGGAACTCGGAACCTCTAACACCACATTTTGCAGGCGTCAAATTTTTTCCTTTCTAGTACGAGTACTTTAAGTGTCCAGGTTTCTGCACCATATAGTATGACAAAGAATAAGAGTGTTTTAATTATTTGTTTCTTTGTATTCAGTGTTATGCTACTATCTACCCATGTTCTATGTAGTTCTCGTAGGTTCTTTTTGCAATCTCACACTTTCGTCGTGTTTCTACAGAACACCCACCATTATTCGTAATTACTGCACCCAAATATAGATATTAATTAACCACTTGCAATTGTCCAATATGTTTAATGTCAAGCCGGTTGTTATTTAGGCGGTCATGACCTCAGCTCCGCTCAATAATCAAATGAAGAACAAACAAACACCAGGGAAAGATCAATTTACTACAAAAATGATATCAAAGTTAGATGGAAAAACTCTGCTAAAAGCATTTAAAGTACTACTAAACAAGAGTACAATTAACCACCTACAAACATTGCGTACTGTCATAGAAAAAATTACTGAATACAATCTCTTGTATCAGGCTGACTATAAATGGCATTTGATACCTTAGAAATTTGTACCATCACAATAGCGTTAAAGGGTAAAATTACGAATATCCAAATTACCTCAAAAATTACTTTTTTAGCATAAAAAAAAATGTTTGGTACGGTTTAAAAATTTCGATACCTCCCCCCCCCCTCTTTTCTATAGGGGACAAAAAATATAATTTTCTTGTATTTTTTTCAAGGAGGTGGTGTTTTAATTGCTATTAAAATTAAATTCAAATCTATGTTACTTTAACCCACGTTTATTAGTGTTGAACATTTGTTTATAATTGTTATGTATCATATTTTGTCAAATACAATTAGTTCGGTTTATTTACCACCTACGAGTAATAATAAATATCTTCATTAATATTTTTTCGAATCTATTGCCGACGAGTTTCCAAGTAATAAATTATTTTTTTTAAGCAATTACAATCTTCTTGCAGTGTCTTGAGTTAACGATGATTTAAGTATAGGAATAATTTGTAACGATAGTTACCTTGCTCATTTAGTTACTAATTCGTTGGGGTTTTTAAACTACGTACAATGCATATCTGTTCCTAATAGTGAAGGTGTGATTTTAGACTTATGCTGTACTAACGATCGTAATGTTTCTATGATAGAAGCTGTAAATATTTTGTTAAATAAACCATTACCATACTGCGTACTTAACTACAGGGAGTTTATATATGAATGGAATTATGTATGACTTTAAATATGCCTCTTTTTTTTAATTGTCTACTATACTATTTGTTTTGAAAGTTCAACTTTGACAGATGTCAAGCAAGCATGGTTATAAGAATGTATACAAGTGAAGAGATATTTTTTATTATTGAATCCTACTTTAGGAATGAGCGGTTTGATAATTGGGAATGGCTCTATTCTATTACGGATTGTGTTCTGTTGTGTTATTATTTTGTTTACAACTGATAATTATAAACATGTAAACAATGTAAGCATATGAAAATATTTTTATTATTGAATCCTTTATTTACGCATTTTTACTAAAGCGACACAAACGTACATTAGATGGTTACATAATCCCAAACATTTATAATCACCCTGTATAAAATTTGATATACTTGTGATATTTTAAATTGTAATAATATTGTTAATGATTTTAAAACTGACTACAGCGCAATCAATAATTATTTGTTGAATGTTGATTAGACTGAATTCGGCTATTTAGAATTATTATTTGACTAAAATACTCTGGCAAAATATAGTTTAATGCTTTCTGAATGTGCTAGTAAAAAAATAAACTGAATATTATGTGGAAATATGAATGAGGCCAAAGTAGCTGATTTCACTACAATACTGGAAATCAAGGTAGTGGCCGGTATGCCCCT
Organism: Tachinus rufipes; assembly: GCA_963932245.1. Lineage (NCBI taxonomy): Eukaryota > Metazoa > Arthropoda > Insecta > Coleoptera > Staphylinidae > Tachinus > Tachinus rufipes. The sequence goes on from OZ010749.1 coordinate 64,294,498, forward strand.
GACACTCGCATTTCAGAAGAAATAGAATTGCTGAGAAGAGTAATGCAAAACAAAGATTGCAGTACTGCATTGGGACTCTTACTAACATACTTACTAACTAAAATTGCACATAATACATTAATTACTTTTTATCCTTAGAATTTTATCTTAAAAAATAAGTGATACTAGCTGCCGGACACTGTAATACTAAAATACATTTTGAGTTTGTTTTAAAGAATGTTATGAAGATGCAAACTTTTAAGTTATAATAAAAAATGGACAACCAATCAATCCAATTCTTGAAAAGAACAGTGAAGTTAATCTCGGATTTATGTTATCTAACACAAAGCGAGTTTATAAATCTGTTTCAATATAAATTGTATTTGACATATAAATACCTTTTTCAATAAACTATGAATATAGCTGTTCCTTTTTACATTTATTTCTACCGTCAAATATATATATATATAAATTTATTTTTCTATTTGCTCAAACTATTGTTTGTTCCGACTCTGACAATCTATGTGGAAGCTGCAAATATTTATTTTATACGTTTATAATAAAAAAAATTGCGGTGTACGGGATAAAATAAATATTTATATAATGCGTGTTTATAAAGTCATGTTCCTATTTCTGCAACAGCCGCAACTAACAGTATTACTAGCACACATTAATTGTTAAATAATGATATTTATATAATACCAACAAAACTATACATGCGTTCAAATACTTGTTATAAAAATGTAAGGAGACAAATTTTAATCAAACAAAAATACTATGTAAAAGCGTTGAAGGCACCTGTGCTGTGCTGCTTCTTATAAGTCAACCCTCCAAAAATTTTTGTATATAAATAGAATGCTTTACTAAATACGTTATAAAGACCTTTTAAACCGCACAACCGCCTCCATTTACACATAAATGATAAAATTTTGAAGGTCTTTAATTAAAACACCATTTATTAAATAATAAGAGGTAACCATTGGGGACTGGATTCATTATGGAAATGCCTTTATATAATATCGTTATCATTTTTAGACTGCTTAAAGAAGTTTAAAAAAGCAAAGTGTGCAATTACAAGATAAAGTATCCGGCAACTACCTCTATTAAAACTTTCAGATAAAATCTTTTATTGTGCAACTTTTTGCACCAGTTTAGATCAATTACGCCAATTAACACTTCGGTGGAAGTTTTATTCCGAGTAAATTTTTTTATGTTACATTGCATTAATTTCAATGCAAATTCATTAATATAAAGAACGCGTGCATTAAATTCAATTCTAAGTGTCGACGTTGTTTTAATTAATTTTCTATTTACACTCGGTATTCAAATATACTAACTATAAGTGCATCACGCAAGTCTTGAATTGTATTAGCAGTAAATTATAGAAATGATATATTCAGTGGCGGATTTAGAATACAATACAACAATACAATATTTGCGAACCCTTCATAATTATTTTTAATTGATAATTTTTAATTTAATAATTATATGAAATTTTACTTATACACATAAATCAGTGGTGACAAAAAAATCAAAAATATAAATCTACAATTAATTTTTGACAGAATGTTACTAGCAAAACGACAAATCAGATTGACAAGTAATCGGAAAATAAAAACTAAAAAAATAAATAAACTAATATGTAGCCGAAGTGCAGACCTGCTTAAGAGGCATTTATACTCCTCACTAGTATAGGGAATTACATGTATACATACGGCAGGATCTACGAGTATAATTAATGCAGTGATTAACATAATTGCAACCCAAGACCGGATTTAAAAAACTTAAACATTTATCTACAATTAGATAAAATTTTGATGATTATTGATTTATTATGCTAAATAAAGCTTTTCTAAATTTTATTTCAACATTGTTTATTTGGCAATAGTAATTCGCTGCTTTATAGCAGCATACAGCGGCACTATGTTAATAAGTGAGCGTAACTTACACGATTTATCGCGCAACGTGTTTTAATAGAACACCCACAAACAAATGTTATTTAGGAATTAACACACTGCATAGATACTAAAAAATTGTATTTTATAATTATTGCTGTTGATTGTGTTGATTGTGTTCACTCTTCACAATTTTAATTATAATTAAAGCTGATATTTTACAATTTTAGAAGCATATAAATCACAGCTCAAATTATAATAAAATTAACGCAGTTTGTAAAATTATCCAAATCAGATAACTAATTATTCTTTTTTTATAAAATAAAAAGTTTTACTTACATTTCCAATTGTTGTAAAAATGCTCCACCATTGACAATCGAGTACAAAGCAAAATATTTGTTTCAGTATGCGTAGAAAATAAGTTACCATCAATTCAAAAGTGTTAGAAGTATCTCAGTTAGAAGAGGAAGAAGTGATATTCAATCTTTTAATGAGCAACAATTGGGCAAGTAGATGGGTCACATCAAATCATTACTACTATCAACCCAAGTGTTTGCTGTCAAGAAATTTGCAAACGTTAAATTTTTTATGTTAGAAGAGAAGTTGAAGAATTCAATCTTTTTATGACTAACACATGAGTGGGTAAGTGGGTTACTCCAGATCATGATTGTTTGTTATCAAAGAATTAAAAGTTTTTACTTTTTGTAAAAATCTTTATAGTTAAGGAGTGTTTAATAAATTAACTTTTTTGATGACCAACTCTTGCATGGGTCACTCTAGATTGTGGAAGTGGAATGTCCACCCGCCCAAGAATTTAAAAGATTCTTATTTTTAAAAGTGTTAATAGTCTCTACGTTAGAAGAAAGGTAAATAAGTTCAATATCTTAATGACCAAACACTTGGGTGGATAAGTACTTTACTCTACATGAGTGGAGAGAGATTTAATTTACCAACTCTTACATAGAAACTTTTAGCGCTTGTTAAAAAAGAAATTTTCAAGTTCTTAATAAAAAAACTACTTGCTAGCAAGTCAAAAAGATTGAATTCATCAATCCCCGGTCTAACGTAGAGACTATTAACGCTTTCAAAAAAGAGAATTTTTCCATTTCTTTGATAACAAAATTTTAGGCAGATGGGCAGATATTCCAGTTCTGAATGTTTAAAAATAATCATAATCTGGATTGACCCACTTAAGTGCTGATCATCAAATGATTGAATTCATCAACCCTCGAGCAAATGAGCAGGAACTACAGTTCAAACTACTTGCTGGTGATTATAATCTGATAAAAAGATGGCTGCCATGGACAGTTGCCTTGAAACTGCTAGTTTTGAATTTAAGTGTTAAACCCATTATTAAATTATGTGTTAAGTGTAGTATATGTGATCTGGATTTTTATTTGGGTTGTGCAAAGACGGATAAGTTTGGTGTTCCATCGTGCGATCCCTGCAAGAAGAAAGGAGTACAAAAAGCTACTAAGTGCTTGTTTCACTTAAATGTGAAATAAATGGTTCAAAAAAACAAGCAAGTTGCAATATACAATATATGTTACAACAAGAATTAATTATTTAAAACTTTACCAAAAATTTACAATGTTTAAATAATATTGTAAACAAAAAGACAAATTCCACACCCACCATAAATATTAATCTTCAAGTACGCTTAAACAAAGCATGTGACTTAACTATTCTTCAAAAATATGACGCTGCAACTAACAATCCTGCCAAGCAAAATTAATTCAAAGGTGTCGCTTCAAGTCAAACAATTATTAAAAACTCTCAACTAAGAATTTAAATATAATTTCAATAATACAACTAAGAAATGTTTCAGAAACTATACATCAACAAAGCAATAATAAAAATACAAAAAATAGTAACAACACCCAAAAAGAAAACAGAAGAAAAACACTAGTTTTACAGGTACTGGTGGTTACATTAATTTGCCAATACATAATATAATACAAAGAAAGTGAATATTTGTATCAAAGTTACATAAGGACATGGAATCGTATAAAGTCTTGTCATACTTTATTAATAATTCTAGTAAAGCTAATTACATAGTTAAAACCAACATTTGAAAATAGAAATTATTTATCATTCAAGATAAGCATGCCATCTGAATTTGAAGAGATGGTAATAAGTCCAATGTTCTGACACAAACTAGTTTTTTTTTTAAATCAAAACAATCAGCCGGAGAAATGGATAGCTCAAAGCATTTATGATTTAGATAAACCTGGGTTGAACTTCTTCTACTTAATATACTACATGTAAATTTAATCAAGCTAATTAGTCAATATATTAGATAATCTAGAGCAAGAGGAGTAGGCATATGGGCTCATTCTATTCTATTACCTCAACTTATTAATCTGGAACGCTTTTGTGTAGACAAGAACATTGAACTATGTGGTGTCTCATGTTGCATGTCAGATTTAACATTTAAAGTTATAACTTGCTATAGACCCCCAACAGAGCATTTTTACGTTTTCGTGGCTAATTTGAATGCTTGCTTTGATTATTTATTTGATGCAACTAATCCGATTGTATTAAATAGAAATTTTAATGTAAATTCACTGGTGCCATCAAACGAATTAAATATATTACAACAGCTTCTAAGTTCATACAAGTTAATATTAAAAGTTACACGTACAAACTCAACTTGTATAGACCATGTGTACACCAGTTTATTTGACACTGGAAATTGTTTTGTAAGCCACAATATTATAGTTGATCACAAAACAGTTATATTTGAACAAATATCCAGTTTAATTGCAAATTTAAAAACAGCAAAAAAATAAACTGTAGGAAATATAATGACATTAAAATTACTCATTTTAAAAAACAACTTTAAAATGAAACATGGAAAGAGATGTACCAGTCATCAAATTTTAATGATATGTTTAACTTATTTCACTTAATACAACAAAACTAATCAAAAATCATGTATTGTTTATACTGTTAAAATATCCAGCTAGAAACTTCATGATCTGTATAAATTACAAATAGTATATCTAAACTTAAAAGATACTTATAAAAATGCTAAATATGTACATTCCCAGTTGGTAAAAAATACAAAACGTAGATTCTACCAAAACAAATCTCTCAGTCTTCTAACAAAGTTAAAACGACGTAGTCAATTATTAACTTTCTCTAAAAAAATTCTAAAAAATTTAAAGATATATCCTTAACTACAAACTCTTCAGTTACTGATAAACCAGAAATTGTATCAAATTTTCTATACAACTTTTTTAAAGAGCCTCTTAAAATAATAAATGCTATACCAAAATTAGACATGAATTTAAGTTGTATTGCCTACAATAACAATAGTAGATTTATCAATCCTTTTGTTGAAAAGGAACTAAAAAACATAATTTTAAATACTGGACCATACTTTTTGTAGTTAATCTCTATTTGCAGAAAATGTTGTGTAGCGGTATCAAACAGCAAAATACAAATTACTAATTGAGATTGATTTTTGCCAGCAAACTTTGAAGATGAACTTTGGAACAAAACAAAAAATAAGTTATAATCTATATTATCATAATAGAAGCTTCTTGCATATATTATAGTTGAAAAGTCCTAGTTAAAGTTTTATTGCACGACTTTTTATTGTCGAAATTAATTCATTAATCCAACTGGCTGATCTTCCAGTTTTTATTCTAGTTATTGCGCGTTTTACCGCTAAAGTTGACTTAATTAGCTGTAGATAAAACGCAAGTTATTATTTTAATCATATTTGAAGATCTAATCCCGGACTGTTAGCGTGCTATGCTAACGTTCTATTACTGAGCTATCTCACCGACTAAAACATCTCTGCCAGAAAACGCTCCAAAGATTCAAGTTTTAAAAATCACAAACTCACCACAAGAAAAAGCATACAATAACACTTTACAAAACCGACATGAAGTTTTAAAAACAAATGTTAAAACTGCAGAATTTCAGAAAAAAAAAACCGAGTCTATAAAAAAAAATGTTGTAGTTGCATGTTATTAGGCCCTCTCCAAGCAACTGCTATTGGTTCTGCTTTGGCGGAAGAAAGTTAGAATTTTCCGGCATATCCTTTGTCGCACGTAGATAGCATTCTGAATACACTTAAGAATACTAAGTATATTTTTAGTATTGATTTGAAGACTAGTTTTTGGCTGTTACCTTCTGCAAATTTAATGTGTTAATACAATGCCGTTCAAGCTCTACCACGGCTTATGGATCATATTTGACCTTAAGCAAAACCAATCGCTTTTGTTTACTTAGATAGCATTATTGTTATAAGAACACTTGAATATTTTTATAAAAGTTTGTAAAAAATTAGACAAGACTAATCTAACTGTAAATGTGCAAAAATGCAAATTCTACAAGTTTTGGTTAAGATACTTGAGTTTTGTGATAGACACAAAAGGTTTTAAAACTGACCCTAAAAAGGTAACCGCGATGATAACATACCCAGTAGCTACAACCACAACATAAGTGAAACGTTTTATTGATCTTTGCTTGTGATATTAACGTTTTGTACCAAATTTTTCCACAGCAATGTCTCCAATAACTGTTTTGCTTAAATGACAAATAAAAAGCCAAAGCATAACTGCAGTAAGTTATTTAATAAAATAAAATATGCTTTAATAAGTAATACAATTCTAACTGCACCCAATTTTAACAAAACATTTATAAACCAAAGCAATGTTTCAAATATGGGAAGGATTAAGACTGAGTTATTAGTTACACCAGAGCAAAAAAAATTAAAAAAATTGAAAAAAAATGTTTGGCTCTTATATTTCCGATAGATTGTTTCAGACCTTACATAAATGCAATTTACTGCAATAACCAATTACTACTCGCTTTGGTAGCTGTTAAATTTAAAGGTAGTTTAGCGCAGTGAGCCATAAAACTTAGCCAACATGAGATACGTTTGATTCACAGAAAAAGTGCTATATTAGTGATCATTTGTGAATTGTCTAGAACTCCTAACATTTTATTAGTTAAAACAAAAGTTGAGAATAAATGATGTTTGTCAAAATTTAAAGAACGCAACCTCATTCTAAATTGGGGGGTTGAAAAACAAATTGTTTCAAGTTTGTAAAGTACAAAAACACAATTTTTATCAGTACTTCTGATAAAAAGTTAGTGGTGTCTTTAGACAGTAGACTATCGACCATAGAATCCGCGCACAACCTTATTTTGGATTTTTTTAAATCTTCAGACGAGTTCAGCAAAAGTATTGAACATCCATGAAAAAAGACGTACAAAATTGTAATAAAACATGCAGGATCTGCGGTTCTTAGAAGTGTCCAAATGTGTTGCAATATAAACAAACCAAAACTGATTGACTTTCCTTTCCAGACCATATCCATAGATTTGATGGGACCGTTTCTTAAGTCAAAAAACCAAAACAGATTTTTCTTTGTAACCAAAAATATGCCATTATGTAAAATACAACGTATTTTTGACATTTAGAATGCCACAAATGATTATAGTGGATAACGGACGGCCTAGGTACCGCGTCTGCTCTTTATTGCTAAGTTTCACTTTAAGTAAATTTCACAGAGTAATCGGCGCAAATAGGTTGGGACTCCAATTTAGTTTTACATGAACAAAAAAGAAAAGTCAATAAAATAATAACATTTTTAAAATTGGCAATGCTATAAGATTTGCGGTCCATAAAATAACGGACTATTCTCTTAACTGTTTAGAAATTTAGAAAATACGTGCCTATTTTGGGATTATACTATAAAAACTTCAATACAATCAGTAGTCTATCTGTTATGAAAGACCAGAAATACTTTAAAAAACTAGCTGTGTATATCGCTGTAACAAAGCGACGGGGCCTGACGACATACAAGTTGAAGTCCTAAAACTATTAAATGAGAAACGCATCAAAAGTCACACTAACATATTTAATAGAATATGCAGCTCAGGATGCATACCAAAAGAATGGTTAAAATTGGAATATGAGGAATAAAAAAGTATCAGCTTTATGAGTCATCTTCTCAAAACATTGCACAAGAGAATTTATAACAAATGCGAAGAACAAAAAAAAGTACTTTTCTCAGTACAGGTGCTCTTCCAAAAAAGCAAAGGCGTATGCTTAAGAAGAAAGTTTTTAATTGGGTGCAACATCACAAGATGATAGAAATCCTAAAACAAATAAGGATAATTCTATTCAACGTATACTTTAAACAAATTTTTAAAGAAACCCTAGAAGACACAGAAAAAGACATCTTACTAAACGAAGTTAAGTTAAACATCAGATATGCCAACGATACAATGATATTTGCTGACTCTCTTAATGGATTTCAAACACTATTACACAAAATTGTAGCAACTAGTAAAAAAATTTAACTTAATATCAATAGCAACAAAACAAAGTTTATGGTCATAAGCAAGAAAAAAGATACCCAATATAAATCTTTACGTTTACAATCAACAAATAGAGATAGTGAGTTTGACAACATACTAAGGCACAATTGTAAACAAAAGCTAAAACAATAATCAAGAAATAAAAAATTAAATTGAAAAAGCTCACACCACTTTTAATACAATGAATAACCTCTTTAAAAATCAAGAACACCATCTTGATACCAAAATACGCATGTTGAAATGTTACATATTATCAATACAACTATACGGAGTCGCGAGTACTAGACACTCAATAAAGCAACAACAAAAAAGCTGGAAGCCTTTAAAATGTGGCTATATCAACGCATTCTGCAGATATCTTGAAAGGACAAAGGAACAAACATAAAACTCTTGATCAGGATGAAGCAAAAAACAAAAACACAAATTATAGACATACAAAATAGAGTATTCTATCACTTAATTACTACCGGTACTTTGAACTGATGTGATCACGTATCCGCCCAAGTGTTGTAATTCAAATACTAAGAGTTTCTGCTCTCCGACAGCGTTAAAAGCCTCTAAGTCAGAAGAGGCAATAGTGATACAAATTTTTAGATAACCAACACTTGCGTGGGTGGGTGGGTGAAGTACTTTATCACTTGATTACTAACGGTACTTTAAACTAGAGTGCACACCTACTCGCCCAAGTATTGGTAATCCAAAATTAAGATTTTCTCTTCTCTGACAACGTTGGATGCCTTTAAGTCTGAGGAAGCAATAGTGATACAAATTTTTAGATAACACTTGGGTGAGTAAGTGGGGTATTCTATCACTTATTTTATCGCTTATCCACCCGCCCAACTATTGGTGATCCAAAAATTAAGAGTTTCTTCTCTCTGACAGCGTTGGAAATGTCTAAGTCAGAAAAGGCAATTTTTGAATAATTAACATTTGGGTAGATGAGTTGGGTACTCTATCACTTAACTACTAGACACTATTTTTAACTAGAGTGCTCACCTGAACGCCCAACTGTTGGTGGTTCCAAAAATTAAGAGTTTCTTCTCTCTGACTGCGTTGGAAATCTGTAAGTCAGAGGAGGCAATGGTGATACAAATTATTGGATAACTTACATTTGGGTGGTAGGATGGGGTACTCTATCAGTTGATTACCAGCCGGTACTTTAAACTGGAGTACATAGACACCATCACAACCCACAATATTTAAAATTTAAGTCATTTTATAAGAAACAAAAACAAGTACGCTCTATTACAAGCCATCGTTCAAGACAAGATACACGGCAAGCAAGGTCTAAGATAAAGGAGAATATCATGGTTGCAGAATTTTACGGAAAAACTCTTCAGAATAACAACCAATAAAGTGAAAGTAGTCATGCTCATCGCAAACATCCGAAATTGAATGTTCATCTGAAGAAGATAACAACATAGAAAAGTAAGTGCAAACATTTAACTTAGACAATTTAGTCTGGCAAAAGAACATGACTCTTTCGAACGCAGTGGTGAAATTTTGTTAAAAGTGTTATTCAAATATATTGTTAACAGAGTAAAAATTGATGTTTCTGACATCATTTACATTTAAAATAACTTAGATGACAAAACAAAGACCACCTGGCATTTTCGAGAAGGGCACTTTAATAAATTTGATAGTAAAATGGCAGCTAGTAAACTAGTTAATAAGCATTTATTTACTTAGTTGGTTATTAGTTAATTTACATAGTTGTTAATCCGTTATTGTCTATGTTGAACATGTTACTAAAAAATGCTCAGGTTATTAAATAACTTGTTTATATATTCCGCATCTATAAACAGAATATAACAGTTTTCTTTATGATAATGCATGTAAAACAAATTTAAAATTTCTACGGTTATTCAAAACAATGTATTACGGATTGGTGGCACATAAAATTCTAGTCTAATAATATATGCACATAAAGTAGTATCACACAAACACAACCTTTGCGTTTTAAATAGCAATGGCTATCAAACAAATTTGCAATAAAATGTAAATTTTTGGATCAAACACACCACTTTAACATACATTTAGTGCAGCTTCATTAACAAACAAACACAAAAATCAATAAATTTCCAATTTATACAAACAACATTATTTTAAATCAATTTGATTCAAATTTTATGAAAACGTTGTACAAAAATAGTATTATACATGATCTTATATTCATCATGCAAATATACACAGATGGATCTAAATTTAATTTGAACGTAGGTTGTAGTTTTGTCATTTCAGGTAAATTATATCAGAATAATTTAATCATAAGACAAGGCAAGCATATTTATTATTTATGTCCCCATCTTAAGTTTATCGCAATCCTATTCAAACAAACTGTTGGGTAAAGATTGTTAATAATATTTGACTACGTGAGCTAAAATAATTTTGTCCAATGATGATATAAATGCAAGTTGAGCGATTCAAACTGGAGATATAATATTCGGTTTACAAATATCCGATAAATGCAATAAATATTGCTTTAATACCATTTGAAGAGATAGTGCAGTCATGTGACAAGTGTGTGAAACTCGATGACACAACAGAAAATTCCATCGTCGATCAAATGTCCACTATGGATTCAACTATTGAAACTGTAGTAAATTGATATAAAATGTTTTTTTCTTAATAAAAATATTATTTATTATTTTTATTATTTAAAATAGCTTACCTTAATGTAGATAGTAGAAAGATCAACTGAAAATATAATAAAATTATCATTAATTATAAATTTGTTAAAAAATAATTTTATGTAAATAATGATTGTGCCTCAGACGCATTTTAATTTAATTGATGAAGTCGATCGTTACTACGTGATCATTCATAAAATATAAAATTTAAATAAATCGATTACCTACTCTTTTTATATCATAATTTATTAAGACAGTTCTGATTAAACTTTTTTATCAGACATGAAGTAGTTAATATAACAACTTTAATATATTTTTAATTTATATGCAAAATTGTAAAGTACAATTTATTACAAGTAATGCTATTTTAATCTACTATATAAATTTGTTCGAATTTTTAGTTTAGAATCATATTTACTACAAACCTTTTAAAAATTTAAAAATAGTTATTATTTTTTATTTATTTAACCACTTTTCAAAAATCCATGATAACTGAAAAAAAAAATTTAAACCCCTATGTAAATTTTTATGAGACTTTTAGACAGAACTTTCTTAGCCTATCTACTAACAATGCACAACCAACACAAGGAACCTGTAAAGAGTTTTCTGCTGCAACAGGTAGCACTCTACCAGTAAGTCTATACTCATTATACAATTAAACCAATGGCAGATGCACAGTCTAGTAAAAATTAATATTTAATAATCCTTCAATAATCTAGAATTTGACACCTTAGAACAAAGCACCCGGTCCAAAAAACACCAAAATTAGTCAAAAACTCCAACTACAGTAGAAGTTCTTATCAATTAAAAACTTTACAAAATATATTTTTTTTAAATAACGGTAGATCATAAAATACATTTCTCAAGCAGATCTCGCTGCAAAACTAAAAATCACTGTAGAGTCAACAATCAAGTAAGCAATCAAATACAAACAATACAAGTGTTAATCACTAGGCTATTCTAGGCTGAAAGAAAATGATGATAATCTGGACTGTACACGCCACTGTATTTATTTTGACCAAGCCACCTTTTACTGAAAAAACACACGTTTATCAAGCAAACTTTAATCGACAAAGACTTACTGCGCAAGATCATACAAACATTCAATGCCGTATTCACCAAAAACTCTTCTCATCCAATTAAACCATAACAAGCCAGTAGGAAACCCAGATACACCTATATAGCGCAGAAGAAAGCCCAGCACAAACAACCAGTTCTCACTAGTGGTATTTGTTTGCAAGACAACCCAAGATGAAGAGCACTCCAGACTCGTATTTGACGCTGTTTGCATATTTACTAAAACAAACTTGCACTCTGGCTGTTAGCAGATAAAAAACAAGCAAACACCTCACTATATTTGCAGCACCGGATAGGAAAACCTACCAATTTAGAATGATGCTTTTTGAGCTGAAGAACATTCCGGCTACTTTCCAAAATGTTCAGAGTGTTTGCCGGACTGCTGAGCACTTTTATATTAGTATACTTGGACAATAGCATAATATACTCAAAAACCATAAGAGAACATCTAAACCACTTATGAAAGGTCCTATGGACCTGGTTAAGAGAGATGTCCCCAAACATGCCCTATACACTACTTGCTTCAGACCAATGCATGTAACAGTAAAATAAATGTTATACTGTATCAAAAAAAGGACTAACGAGAAACATAATCTTCTAAATCAGTTTAAGGTTTACAAACTATCAGAAAAAGTATAATTTTAATGAGCTTGAACAAATGGCAATAGTTTAAGCCAACAAAAAGTATCAACCCTACTTACAGGACAAAGCATTCATTCTAAAAATAAACAAGAGAGCATTAGTATGATTTAAGAACACAACTGACAAAAAAATCACAAAGTAGGAATTGATGCAAACAAAAATTAATTACACAGTAGAAGATGTACTAACCACAATAAATAATTAAATTTACTTTTCGATGCACTATCAAAAAACCTCGGACCTTAAAGAAACTGATAGAGTGAGGTGCGCACAATAAAAGTGCCCTCAAACATGAGTTTTAAAACTATTTGGACCAGTATCTTAATTTGTAGCGTTATAACACAACAAGCAACTTTTGCGTCATTCTTATTTCTGTATATATAGGGTGGTACATTTTGTGGTCCCTTTTTAAAAATTCAAAAAAATAAACAAAAATTATTTTTTTTCTGTTATTATTGGTTTTTTCAAAAAAGCAAACATTTCCATTATTTATAAAACACGATTTCATTCATGTGGCTACCTCGGCTGGCATTGCAGTAGCGCAACCTGTTAACCCAGTTTTCCAAAACCTTGGTTACGGTTTCTAGCTCTATCTCACAATTGGCTTGCTCAATATTTGTCTTAAGAACTTAAATCGTCAGTGGATTGTTTGCTTAACATCGGTTCTTCACGGCACCCCACAAAAAAGTCGTCAAATCGCAGCTCCGAAGTGGCCAATTGTCATCGTCGAGATGGCTGATAACTTGATAACCAAACTTGGCGCACAAAAAATCGATGGTGGCATGGGTTGTGTGGCATGGCGCGCCATCCTGCTAAAACCAAAGATTGTCCAAGTCCATGTCTTCAATTTCCGGCCTCAAAAAATTGTTTATCATGCCTCACCGTTGACTGAAATAGCGTTTCCAGCAGCATCTTTAAAGAAAAATAAGCCAATAATGCCACCGCTCCAAAATCTACACTAAACTGTCACTCACTGAAAATGCATTGGCTTCTCGACAATTACGTGCGGGTTTTTCAATTCCCAAATGCGACAGTTTTGTTTGTTAACATAGTCGCCAAGATGAAAATGCGCTTTGTCAGAAAAGATAATTGTCCATTTCGAGCTGCTCTAAAGCTCAAATTGAGAAGCAATAACAAACCGGATAGTAGTGTGCCTTCAATTGCTTAGTCAATTAAACCTTATAAGCAAATTATGCAAGGTCATTGTGCAAAACTTGCATCAAGCTGGTGCGTGAAGTGTTGACTTGTTGAGATCAATGGCAAGTCAATGTTTCAGGACTGAGTTGCACATTCTCGACTATGGCAGATACCTTTTTGTTAGTGGGCAACGTAAAAACGGCGAGGACCGTGTGTGTTGGCCACTAGCATGCCAGTCTCACAAATTTTTTGCACAAGGTTGCGTACAGCACGCGTGGAAAAGGCCTTATTTTGGCCAAAACTTCTTTTTAATAATCGCACTGTTAGAGCTACTCAACATTGACTTTGGAAATAAGTTTGCAATACTTCCTAACGTTGTTTAAGCGTAAAGCGATTCATTTCGTTCCGCGGAGATATCATACTGACTTTCTGTCAAGATTTCCTATGGAAAAAACCTGTCACTGTCAAAATAACAAATAATTAAAAAGATACCATTAGATGGGCTACTATTTATTACACTTTGTACCTTCCGATATTAAATACAATTTTAATTACTAAACTTTTTATTGTTCCAGAACAATTTTATTTTTTTAGCACATTCTGAACAAAACATAAAAACTAATCTTTTAAGCCAACAATACATCAGAAAATTTGACTTTAAAACAAAAAACAGCAACAAAAAAGGTTAGTCAATTTAACCAAAAATTCTACAGACAATATTAATCAGATTAATTTACAAAGTACATCTTGCATACTAGAGGTAGTATTGATTACTACCACTTGCAGCACACATACCTTGAGTACTTTGTATAATTACTTGTTTGATAGCTCGTGGTGTTGGTTTGTTAAATCAGAAAAATTAAAACTGCAAAAGTAAGAACGCATGCATGACCAGATGTATAGATATTGCTGAAGAAAAAAAAGTGCGTAAGGAAAGAAAACTGTAGAGACAAATTTTTACAAAATAAGGTTTAAAAACGTAGGCTATTGTACAGTGTTATTACTTACTCCAAGAAACAACAAACAGCGTGATTAGGTATGTATGTATGTAATAAACAGTTAATAATTTTTAAAACCAATTAAGACAGCCTGTTTTGTATGTTTTTAAACAATTGTTGAATTCTCAACTATCTTTTGTATTAATTCTATTAGTATTTATTTATAAAAAACAGGATTTTTTTAAATATAAACATATGTTATACAACATTGCTAAAACTCTAATTAATAATTACATTACAGATATAAAAAAACATGTTGGAAGAACTACAAAATTAATTAAACCTAAAGCTAATATTACATCAATCTTATCCAGCCGCACAGAAATTTAAATAATGTAATTATTTTTTCTATTACATCTTCTGATTTCATTTTGAAATGCAATTTAAGTTGTTTTTCAAATTCATCATTGTTGGCAATATTTCCATTTATCAAACAATCAAACGTTTTCCGTTGTAATGATTGTGTCCAGGGATCAATTAATAGAGGAAAACATACATGTACATAGATTTCTTTTTGAATTTTAATGAATGTTCCCAGTTTCATTATAACCGTAGTTGTTAACGAGGCATGTGAATCGAGATTGAAATTACAAACAAATCACCGAAAAGTTCAGTTCAATGCATTGAAAAAAGAACCAGATATTTGTTGAAAACTGGCATTTGATAGCTATCTCGTTCTTTTTTTTTCTGCATAAATGTACAAAATGTTATCTCTATTTACACTATTTTCAAAAGCAACGCAAATTTTGTTTTATTCAACTACAAAAAATACCTCAATTGTTTGTTTTTACAGTTATTTACCAACTCTAGACAACACACGCTACATCCATTTGAAACAAATAACTAAAAAAAAACAAATTCTATTTTTAAAGTCATTTTTTCATCCATAATGTAATAAAACATAAGTTTGCAATCTAAATAGTGTAATGCTATTAAATCAAAATAATATTTTTGGTATTAAGTTTGTTAATTAAATATATATTTATTAGTAAAAAAGAAATAATAAATTTATAATTCAACAGAACAATGAAGAATTATATATACCAACATTGTATTTATATAACTACATTAGGTAAAGGCTGTTCCTGTATGTTCTGTCTATAAACTTCATTAATTATTTAAATGTTTGTTTAGTTCTACAATGCAGTTGCAAATAGAATTATAAATTGCTTATGCAGTGTGCAGAGCCGTTCAGTAGAGATATAAAGCTCTTTTGTATAAAGTTATAAATTAACGATTCAATAGAATATGCAAATTTAAGTGCATAGTTAAAAAAATATATAAAATAAAGTTATAAATTGTGCAAAAGGCGTTATCAAAAAAAAAGATATGCTAAAAAAATTAAGATAATAACTGGGAAGGCGTATCAAAAAATTATAAAACAAATAGACAAGTAAATGCTAGGACTGTCCATATTCTATTTTTGACATTCTATGAATAACATTTTGCACTTTTAATAATCTTTAATCTTTAATCTTTATTTTGCCCAATAGAAATTCAATAAGTGAAAAATATTATAAAATAAAATAATATAATAAAGATATAAAAAATAATAATATAAAAGTACAATAATCATAAACAAAATTATAAGTACAAAACAACTACGTATAGAGTGCACGAACAAACTAAAATAAATTGTCAAAATGTTTATTGCTATTTGGCGACATAAGTGAAATTGGTGATTTGCTTAATATGTTTGTATATTCCTTCAGTTTTGAACCATAAGTATTTAAAGAAGCGCCTCTAAACTTTTTCTAATGCAAAATAAAGATTTGCATAGAGAGAATATCAGATAATGGATGCATACTCAAGTTTGCTGCAAACCAAGGCAAAGTATAATGCTTTCAATAAATCTAAGTCTGAAAACTCTTTAGTTGATGTATTAGAAATCCTAGTGACCTTAAAGCTGACGACACAGTTATAGTTATATTGTTGAAGAAAGAAAAAAGTAATTTGGTAGTCAAATAATACTCCAAGATCCCTTAATTCAGATTGCTTCTTTAAAGAAGTAGTATCAACATCATAATTTGTTGAAGCAGGAACATGTTTTAGAGTATAACTGAGAACGCAATATATATCTATTTTTAAAGTAAGTTTGTTTGCAGCGCACTATTCAACTATAAGCTTAAGGTTTTGTTCATATGCCAGAATAAGAGAATAAAATAATTAAATCGTCTATGAATAGAACAAATAGTAAAAGCCCTAGGTTTGAACCTTGAAGTACCCCAGAAGTAGACATAAAACCTGCTCGACTTAAAACCATTGTAAAAAACCATCTTTGTTCTACTATCAAGATAAGAAGAAAGGTAGCTCAAAAGTTTTAATGCAATTCCAAAAGTACTAAGCTTGTTTAGCAAGATATTGTGGTCAATAGTATCAAATGCACAAGAAAAACTGGTGTAAATCACATCAGTTTGCACATTGTTATTTATATTTTTGCAAAAAAAATGTGGTAGGACTGTTAAATTAGTTACTGTAGAGCGCCCTGTTAGAAACCCATGCTGTTAACAAGAAACATATTTCCGCACATCTATAAAAGATAATATCACAAATAATATGCTCAAATATTTTGGAAAAATTTGGCAAAATTGCATTAAACCGATAATTATCTAGCAACGACAAATCACCTTTTTTAAATACCGGATTTATAATAGTTCATTTTCATTTGTTAGGAAATACACCGGTTTGAATCCACAAATTAAATATTAAAAAAAAAAACGGTTTTGCCCAACAAGAATTACATTTAGCCAAAAAACTAGGAATACAGTCAACACAAGAGATAAATGCATTTTGAAACGTTTGGCACTAGCAATAACATCAGACTCACTAATAGGTAAAACGTATAACGGTAGTCGATTGGAAAACAAATCTCGGCTAGTAGAAGTACTTTTTGGTAAATAAACTTTAGAAAATGTGTCAGCAAAAGCATCAACTATACTTTGAGAAGAACAAAATTCAGACTTGCCATCACTTATTTTTCCAGAGATTTGAGTGCTAGAGTTTTTAAGACGTACATAGTTTCAAAGATTTAGGTTGCTTTTAACATTAGTCTGGATTTCTTGTAAGTATGTGTTGTAGGCTATTTCGGTTTGTGACTTAGTTAAAACTCGCATTCTTTGTAATTTGCTATGGTAAATAGGAGATAAAGTAGATTTCTACTTACAATGATAATGCAACTTAAGTTTAATATTGTTTCTTAATTCATATGTAATCCATGGTGGAACGGGTTACCTTTAGAGCATTTATAAAGAGAAACGTACTTCAATCAAAACTAAAATAAATTGTTTTGTAAAATTTATCAGCATAATTAACATTTTCACATGATTCAAAATATGACAAACCAATTAGAGCAATATCATTGTATATATCAATTTAATTAACTTTACGAAAATTGTATCGTTTGTTGTTAGATAAAAACTTGGTATATTCAACACTGTGCTTTAACTGTAATAACCCAGACAGAGCTGGATGATGTTTGTCTTCACAAACCAAAAGAGCAGAATCATGCTGCACATCAAGATTACAATCAAAATTTTACAAAATTAAATCCAGTAGCCTTTTACTGCAGTTTCTGATAGTGTTGTATTACGATAGATTTAGTAAATCTATAAAACTAAGAATAAAAGACAACTTTGGCTTATTTAAAATTGGTTTATCACTAAAAGTAAAAACGTTGAAGTCACCAACTAATATTTCATTTTTGTCAACTAGGATTAGCTCTAACTCTTTGAAAAATAAGTCACAAATATTATTATGAACATATAGTGGTATATACAGGGAGTTTATAAATGAATGGGATTATGTAATCACTTTAAATATGCCGCTTTTTTAAAATCGTCCACTATACTACATATGTTTTCATATGTTTGCTTGACAGCTGTCAAAGTTGATCTGTCAAAACAAACAGTTTAGTAAACAATTTAACAAAAGCGGCACATTTAAAGTGATTACATAATCCCATTCATTTATAAACTCCCTGTATATTACAACAGTGTAAAATAAGAATAAATAATAATTACATTTACACACAATAAAATCTATTAATGTAATATTATTACTAATATGCAAAACATCTATCCGCTCAAAAGTTATAGAATTAGAAAACGCTAGCAAAGCACCTCTTCTTAAAAGATTTTTTTTAATTTCTCAATATAATTGCATTTGAAATGGAGTCTGATCTCTAGTTATTCTGATTGTACTAAATTTTTTTGTAATTTTTTAGTTTTGAACTATTACGAAGTGCAAGAATTACAAAAGATTCATTATAAAGATTTAACTTTAGCGGATGGTTGCTAACTGTTCTGCTATAGTCAAACTTACCAAGCCTCACTAATTTAATATCGGGTTGGGTTAATTTTAAAATAGAAAAAATCTCGCGTAATGTAGACGTAACTTTATCAACTTTTTTGATTTATTTAGAGATTCCGGAATTTCATAGAAAATAATATTTTGTCGATTCCTATCTCTATCAGCAACTTCTTGAATTATTTTTTCGTATCTTGTAAAAGCATGATGTTAGAGATGTTATTTTTTATATTATCTTGCAAAGAAATAATAAGTACCTTTAGGCTAGTGATATCATTGCCTTACTGAATGCAATGCTTACAAGACCAAGTTAAGTTATTTTTTAAGTTAAATTTTTTTGCTATGGCTTTACTAAAGTCGACACATTCTATTTTATAGTTCTTTATACAAACACAACATTGAACCATTTTATGATTAACTGCACAGTAGCAGACCGACATGGTTATAGAAATAGACAATACAATAAGTAAATTTTAAGAAAAAATAATAGTTATAATTTTATAATACAGTTTATGACCAAAATTTGCTATTCTAGCAATATTTTGATGTTTCGTTGCCAGATTTTGCCATTTCTTAGATTTTAAGAATACTTTTCAACAGTTCATAGTCAGATTTTTGTATTGTCTAACAACATTTTATTGTTTTAAAGCAGCATTTTGGTTCTTTATAACATTATGTTGTTGATTCAAGACCGGATTTGCTTTTTATATTAATTCATTTAAAAATCTTTGCATTTTTCCAGTTTTCGGCCGGATTTTAGTTCTATTTAACAATATTTGTGATATTTCATAACTAGGTTTTGCAAATTTTAAGATTTCAAGATTTTTATACTTTTTATCAGCTTATGGCAAAATTTTAGTGTTTTCTAAATTTTTTCAAATTGTTTAAAATTTCAAGATCAATTTCTATTTATTAACATTTTATGAACAAAATTTTGCTGTTTTTATTCGTTTTTGGTCAGATTTTGGTCATTTTTTTAAATATTTTAATGTTTTTGACCATCTGCCATTTATTAATTTTCATATTTTTAGCATTTTATAAATAAAATGTTGGCACTTTTTGATACCTTTTTGTTTTTTCTTATAAAAGTTTAAAACTAAGTTTTGCTAATTTTAACATTTCAATCAACCAAAAATTTTGCACATTTAAACAGTTTTTGGCCTGATTTTTCTATTTCAAATTCTTTTAAAAAAAATATTTTTTAAAAGTTTTTGGGTAGTTTTTAATGCTTTCTGATAATATTTTAATATTTCTAGGCCGGATTTTGATAATTTTTACATTTTTAAACAGATTTTTGCATTTTTTAACCGTTTTTGGCCAAATTTTTGTTTATTCTAAAAATATTTTATGACCGGATTTTATTAATTTTTTAACTATTTATTAATTGAATTTTGCACTTTTTAATAAAACGACAAAATTGCACACATTTTGGATGGTTCAAAAATTCTAGCTATGCCATTGAGTGTTATTAACGTGTTATTAACGTCAGCATGTCGTTAAATAAGCAGCAAAGTTCCAACTGCATAGAGTGCAAAGTGCTTGTTCAAAGTGGTCAAGATTTTATCTCATGCTTTGGGTGCAACGCCAGTGTACATATCTCATGTGGAATAAAAAGATCAGACTCAAATATACTGAAAAACAAAAATATTCGATGGGTATGTGACACTTGCATTGCATTATCTAAAGCTAGAAAACCTTCTTTTTCAAGCATAAAATCACAGACAGACTCTGCAATTAATATTGAATATGAGTTAAAGGCTTTACGTCAACTAATATAGGAAATTAGTAGTGACTTAAGTCAAATAAAATCCAATCAAATAAATAGGTTAAGTAAAAATAACCAAAACAAAGACGAGAAAAATACATTAACATATAAAGCAGCAACTGCCACTTATAAGGATATAGCTAAACCAGCAAATATTTCCATAGAACCTAAAAAGAAACCAGTAATAAATACAACAGAGAGCTCCTCTAATGGTTCCTCTCTTGAAAATATTTGAATAAACAAAAAAACGAAAACGAAGACAAATGGAAATTCCAGCGCAATAAAAAAAACGTAAACAAAATAAAATAATAGGAACAAAAATATCTGAAGATGAACAATTTAAAGCGATAAAGCAAGACAAACGCGCGTGGTTTCATGTTTCTAAATATCCTTTAGATATGTCTGAAACTACATTAAAAACTAAATTGGAAACTAAATTTAAACGCAATGATTTTATCTGCAAACACATTGCTACAAAACATCCGCAGCCAACATTCAGTTCCTTTAAAATAGGATGCAATATGACATTACTAGAAAATCTCCGAGATCCAGAGACATGGGAAGATGGGATAGAAGTGTGCCTCTACAATTTTTTTATGAAACCACCACCTCAAATAAATCACACTTAAGTCAAGCTTTTACAAATAAAATTGCAGATGAAGTGATAAATAATGAAGTTATTATAATTCATCAAAATGACTAATCTATTCGAAATAAAATTGTCCAATTAGAAGTCTTCTGTGAGGTTCACAAACCGGATGTATTATGCGTCTCCGAGCATTGGCTGTATGAAGACGAATCAAACTATATTCATTTAGAAGGATACCAACCTGTTTCTGTATGTCCAAAAACAGAAGGAAGTCACGGCGGCTCTGCCATATATACTAGTAAACATTTTAAATGCAAAAATAGATTAGATATATGTAACCTAGGTCAGAACTTTAATTTTGAATGCACAGGTATAGAATACAAAATTAGTAATACAGAAGTTGTACTAATATCTGTATATCGAACTCCAAAGAGTGACATTAAACAATTTTATGAAAAATTAAATTTTATATTAGGTATAATACATAAAGAAAAAAAGGAATTAATCATTGCCGGTGATTTTAATATAGGTTTTAATGTAGACTTTAATGCAACTTCTAGAATAACCAGAGACATTATTTTACTACTCCATGCATATGAAATAAAACACTGTACTACAGATTACACACGAGTAACACCTACAACTGAGTCATGCATTGACAATTTTCTTACTAATTTGTCTGCAGAGTTCAATTGTAGTGTACTCAATTCAACTATTTCAGATCATAGAACAATATAGTTAAAATAAAAAAACTTTAGTCAATTTTTGAATGTATGTACCTACCACTTAAATAACTGTATACCTTAAAAAAAATGCATAAGTGTTTCTAACAATAAGAAATGGATTACAAAAAAACTAATACAAATGAAAGAATCGGTAAAATTACTAGAATCACTGCCTTTTAGCTATCTTTACTAGAAAGTTCAATACAGTGCACTTAAAAAAAACTACATTAATAAACTACACCAAGCCAAAAGTTCATATTATGAATGCATCATAAATAATTCTTCTAACCAGTCTAAAGCTATGTATGTGGAACGTTGTAGGTTCACTACTCAACAACCGTTCTAGTAATAACACCTTACCAGATTGTAAAGATTTTACAGCATTAGCTAATCAATTTAATAATCATTGTTACGGAAAACTTGTTAATTAAGTCAAAAAAAGAATATAACAAAAATAACACATTGCATAAATACGTTAATTCATCAATTTTTTTTATATCCTGTCTCTGAAGAGGAAATATTAAAAACAGTTAAATTATTTAAGAATAAAAATGCTCAAGAAGTTGATAGTATTTCACATAGATTGTTAAAACAATCTATACAATCTATCTCCAAACCACTATGTCATATTTCCTTCTTCACTTAAACTATCGTTAGTAAAGCCTATATACAAAACGGGTGATAAAAATGATATAAATAACTATCGGCCCATTAACTTTCTCAAACATTTTCTAAACTTTTTGAAAATTTAATAGCGGGACGCTTATTTAATTTTCTTAAAAAAATGTATTTTTAACGATTTTCAACATGGTTTCACTCCGAATAAATCCACTGATTCCGTTATCTTAAGTTATGTACAAGATATCATAAGTGCTATGGAAAAACGTGAAGTAACTTGCGGAATATTTCTTGATTTGTCAAAAGCTTTTGACTGTTTAGATCATGATATCTTGCTGCAGAAACTTGAGTATGGCGGTGTGAGGGGCAATGCGCTAAAACTTGTTGCTTCTTTTTTAAAAGATCGGGATCCAAAAGTTGTAATTAACAATTGGGAATCAACAATTTAATCTTTAAATATTAGGGAGTACACTAGGGCCACTACTATTCATTATTTATATTAATGATATTGCAGACTGTCTGTTACCTTACAACAATATAGAATAGTTAACTACGCTGATGATTCTAACATTAATATTCGTGGGAAATCTAGAAGAGATAATAGAAGTTAGTAGCAATATTATAAATCCTACAATAGAGTGGTTTTCTAACAATAACCTTATTGTAAATGAGAGTAAATCTTCTTGTATTTTATTCAGAACTAGTAAATCTAGTATTACGTGCCCACAAACATTACAGTTGGGCAACCTCTCATTAAATGTAACAAAGCACAAAGTTTTTAGGTGTCTATATAGACGAGAATTTAAAATGGAACTACCACATATTATACCTTTGTAAAAAAATTAACAACATTTGCTATGCCCTAAGAACTTTGTCTAAATATTTAAACACAAAATCTCTAGTTTCTGTCTATTATGCTAATGTGTATTCTCGCTTGCAATTTGGTATAATTATATGGGGTACATCTGATTTGCAAGATTTATTTAAAATTCAAAAAAGAGCTATTAGGATTATTTTTAAAATGAAATATTTAGATTCATGTCGCAATGTATTTAAAGCTAACAATCTTTTAACAATTTTTGGTTTATACATTTATAAATGTATTGCATACTTAGCCAACTCACCAAATACATTTAATAAATATAAAATTGCCAACTCTTACAACACAAGAAAAAAGGGTTACTTTGAATATCCAAGACATCGATTAACACTAACGGAAACAAACTGTGAATACAGTTGTCTTAAATTTTTCAAGAAGCATTCTCAAAATAATAAAAAATTGCTTTTTGTTCACAAAAAACTATTTATTAAAAAAACATTTTTGTATATACTTAATATTGAACCATATTCCTTAAATGAATTTTTTGATTATTAATTTTGTATTTTCTACCTTTGATTTTTTTCACACATGTTGTTGTATTTATATATGTATGTATATATATATTTGTATATATGTATTGTATTTGTACTGTACACGTGTCTAATGAAATAAATTATATTATTATTATTATTATTATTAAATATGATTTTTTTTAATTTTTTTTTTCTTAAACGTTTTACAAAACTATCTTTCTTACAATGTAAAAAAGCTGAAAACGCACAATAAAACAAACAAAAATACTATTTTAATCATAAACTGCTTCATTCAGCTCTGTATTATTCAAGTATAATATTAATCTATACAGAATGTAAAATATTTAAAAGAGTGGTAGTACAAACCACAACAAATAAAAAGTCTTAATAAACATGGATTGTCATAGCAACGGTTTTGGAAATATAGAACATTATTTATTTTATTTATTACAAAAAACAGAGATATAGAAGATGTTCAAAGTTTCCTCCTTTCATTTTCAAACAGGCACAACATCTTTGTCTGAAGGACTTTCTAAAACCCCCTTATTGCCTCTAATTTTTTGAATTATTTTTTAACTGCAGCTCCTTGAGGCTATTTACAGAAGTAGCATACACTAATGGTTTCAAATATACCTAAAGAAAAAAATCAAAAATGTTTAAATCAGGCAGTCTTGCTGGCCATAAAACTGGTCCTACTCACCTATGTGGAAACGTTTGGTCTAAATGTTTTCTAACAACAATCAAAAAATGAACAAAAGCACTATTATGCAGGAACCTTATTTGTTGTCTATGGGCCAAAAGAATGTCATCCAAAAGATCATACAATGTGTTCTGCAGAAAATTGATCGGTTTGGTAAAACAACAAGACTTAGAAACCTGTCGCTTACAATACCCATTAAAATTTTAAAGAAAAACGTGTCTGATGTTTACATTCAATTACAGCATGAGAATTTTTGTCGGCCAAACGATGTGCATTATATAAATTAACAACTCCAAAAAAGTTTTAGAAAGAAACTGCGGGTCTTCAGCATCCTTGCGTAGAAACTAGCAACGGTTTTTTGTTTTAAATTTATTACCTGTACTTGTTGTACATGGTATGGATAAAGCAGCTGCTTGTAAAGGGTTCTCCAAACAAGAATAGTACCAATTTTTACCTCGGCAGACATTCTCCGCACACTTGTCCCTGGATTATGGTCTATTTGTGCTATAATTTCTTGTTTTGCTCTAAGAGTAGATACCGACCTTGGTCTGCCAAAAAGATAGCACTGTTTTTGAAGTGAACCAGAATCTTTCAATCTCTGGTAAATTCTTCCAAACATACAATGTGAAGGAATCTGGCGATATAAATAAGCTTCCACATAAAGCGCTTTGGTGGCAATTCCATTAGCACGACTATACATGAAATGCATGTCGGCTAGTTCTACATTAGAGTAATCAACCATAGCAATAAAAACTTGTACACTAACATCAACTGTCAAATAATATTTGCAAAATAAAAAATGAAGAAAGAAAAATAAAAATAAATAATGTTCCATATCTCCGAAACCGTTGCTATGACAACTCATGTTTATCAAGACGTTTTGTTTGTTGTGGTTTGCACTACCACCCCCTTAAATATTTTACATAATTTATTGAACACCCTGTATAGTATTCTGAAGACGTAAAATATGGTCATTAATTAATACTAATAAAACAAACTATAGTACCAACATGTTTTTTTAATAATATGTTAGCTTGTTAATAATATAATGCACAAGTATTTAACCTAAATATTAACAAAGTATTTTTTAAATTAAAACAATGATTTACGCAGGCTTCCGACATGACATAAAAATAACTCTTAAATAATTAAATTATATTAACTTTCTTAATTAGATTGTTTACCATATTAATTCTAACAAAACTATTTAAAACACATCAAAATTTATATCGGAAATCGATAAATATATTATTTTTTTTCAATTTATCACTTATTCTACCCCAATATACTAAATTTGATAGACATATCAAGGGGTGTTGTACAGAATTCTGTGTATCGTATGACATGAAACTTACACTATTTACAAAGTAATTAAACTGACTAACATGCACACAACATATAGAATAGCTTTGGAATTTATCATGCTGAGATGAGTTGATTATTTGCTAAAGATCACACAAAACTTGTTATCCAGTTTATATTTTCAATATAATTTATTTAGTTAAAATATTAATATTTATAGTTAATATTTTTATATTTGACTAGTTTATTAAATTTGAAATAAATATTCTAAAAACAACTTTTTGCGATAGTTAATCATATAGATGTTTTTGTCGATACCAATGCTACTTCGCATTGTTCTCTCAACTAGACAAGACAGATTAGTATTAGTGCTGTGCTGTTTACTAGATAAACATGTTTGCATATATTTACCGGTTGTGTTTGGTGACTTTTATTGGTGTAACTGTGATGGAGTTAATTTAGATGCTTACTTCCTGTGGTGATTATAAAGCAGTGTTACACGCAAAAATTATTAAAATAAATTAATATATTAATATTATAGATATACTGTAATAACAAATTGTATTTACAATAGATAAAATTGTTACAAGAGATTTAATATTAAATTAAGCCGTTAGAGATTCCGAAAGCAATTGCAATCATACATTTTTTATCAAGAAAATCTTTTTGTTTAATTAAAACACTTTTTGGGTTAAGCAGTCTTCTTTCTAAATATTTATCATATTGCGCTTTAAATTTACCAGAAAGGGGTTGTAGCGGTATCTGTTGCTACCGGACATAAATGATAAAATATCACCTTGCATCAACTGTAAAGAAATTAATTAAAAAATTTGAGGATTTGATTACAGCTGTTTGACAGAAAGTAGCCAAATGTCCAGGAATAGATTTTGACATTTGACAAGTAAAAACTACGACATTATTAAAAATGGAACGATACACGCTTCAACAACTAATTGAAATGATAAAAATTCACTACAAAAATGGTGAAAATTTTTTAGTCTCCGTTCGTAAATCTAAAGCACTTTTTGGTCGTCGTAAAGCACCTTCTCGGCCGGCAATAGTAAACCTGGTGGAAAAATTTAAGCTGTTGGAACAAGTTTGTGATGTGAAAAATCGAAACCGTTTGCATCGCTCAAGAACATATGAAAATATTGCTGATGTAGCCCGTAGTGTTGAAGAAAACCCAGGTTTGTCAATTTCTCGTCGATCTTTGGAATTAGACATTACATAAACAACATTACACCGTATTTTGCATAAAGACTTAAGTCTTAAGGCTTTTAAAGTTCAGTTAACACAAGAACTTAAGCTGGTCGATCACTATAAACGTCGTATCTTTGCTGATTGGGTCCTTCAAATGCATCAAAATGATCCGGAATTTTATCGAAAAATCATCTTCAGTAATGAGGCCCATTTTCATTTCGGAGGCTACGTTAATAAACTTTATTTGTTTTTAAGATGTATTGAGAGCATGTTGTTTAAATTTAATCAAAAAATATAAGAATTTGTAACCTCGGTTGGCTGTTATGTCAAATAAAAAACAATGCACTTTTTAAGTTATTCAAAAGATACTTTTAATTTTTATAAATAATTTTTTTATACTTCACCTGTTTTTTACATGTATTGAGAACATGTTGTTTAAATTTAATCAAAAAATTTATGAGTTTGTGACCATAGTTGGCAGTTATAAAAAATATTGCAATCATTAAGTTACTCAAAAAACTATTATTAAGTGTTTTATTTTTCAATATGTTTTAATTGTTTCTTACATGTTTTGAAAGTATTTTGTTCAAATTTGGGTAAGGAGTTCTGGAATTTGTAACCTCAGTTAGATGTTATGTCAACTAAAGAAGTTTACAATCTTTTTTATTGTAACCTTAGTTGGCTGTTATGTCAAATAAAGAACATTGCACTCTTTAAAATCATCCAAAAAATGATTTTAATTTTCATAAATAATTTGTTCATGTTTAACTTGTTTTTATACGTATTAAGAGAATTTTATTTAAATTTAATCAAAAAATTCAAAAATTTGTGACCTCAGTTAGTTGTTATGTAAAAAAAATTAAGCAATCTTTTAAATTATTCAAAAAATGCTTTGGAATTTTATAAATATTTTTTTCATGCCTCAATTGTTTCTTACAGGTATTGAGAACATACAGTTTTAATTTAATTTAAAAATTCAAAAAGTTGTGACCTCAGTTGGGTATTATGTTAAATAAAAAATATTGCAATCTTTTAAGTTATTTAAAAAAATACTTTTAGTTTTTATAAATATTTTTTTTATGTTTTACTTGTTTCTTACGTGTATTGAGAGCACGTTGTTTAAATTTAATTAAAAAAATTAAAAAATTGTGGCCAGTTGACTGTTATGTCAAGTTTGCAATCTTTTAAGGTATTTAAAAAACGCTTTTAATTTTCATCTTTTATTTTATTTTACATACTTACATGTATTGAAATGATGTTGTTTAAATTTAATCAAAAATTTCAAAAATTTGTGACCTCAGTTGGCTGTTTTGTCAAATAAGAGTAATTGCAATCTTTTAAGATATCCAAAAAAGTCTTTCAGTTTTTATAAATAGTGTTTTCATGACTCGCTCGATATATATTAAAAACGCGCTTTAAAATTAAACAAAAAAATTAAAAAATTGTACCCTCAGTTGACTGTTATGTTAAATTAAGAAGATTGCAGTCTTTTAAGTTATTTAAAAATATTATGAATTTTTTAATAGTTTTTTACATGTCTTAAGACTATTTGATAAAAATTGTAAATCAAAATTTTAAAAATTGTAGCCTCAGTTGAAGTAATATTGAAGAAACAAAATTTCAAATGTTTCAACAAATGCAAAAATTAGTTAAAAAAATTTCATAAATATTTTGATGCTTTTAGCAGTTTTCTACACATCTTAAGAGTATTTGGTAAAAATTGTGTTGTAATATTTAGTTAATTGTGTCCTCAGTTAATTGTTAATTGTTTATTACTTTTAAATTAATTTACACAACTCTAAATTTTATAATACTTAATGTTATTAACTGATGGTTATAACAATCCTATTAAATCCATTTTATTGCATACAAATCTTTCAATTTTCAACATTTATTACATATTTAATTCAATAAAATCATACAAATAGCAACAATTTATCTTATCTTAATCCAACAAATACCTTCAATAACATCCAATATGTAAATCAATTCCATTGAGCTTCATAATCAGCAAGTATTTAGTCACACACTTGATAAACATTTCCACAAATTTTTACAATTTTCCAATCATTTTAAACAGCTTAAATCAATTATAATTGACCACCGAATGTAAAACAATGCGTACAGCACCGTCCCACACACCTATACTAACGTTGATATCAATTGCATTAGTTCTTTTAGGTAAAAAAAGATCACCTTGTTTACAACTACAATGACATGCGATTATCGCTTTATGTTAAAGAATAATAAAATAAATGCAAAAAATATATTATTGAATTTAAATATAAAATTTGATCAATGCAAGTGACTCATGGTAATGTGTGTGAGAGGAGTGTGGCTAAGCTCTATCGCCTTGCGCACAAAGAACAAATCGGAGAAGGTGCTTGGTAAAAATTGTTTATGCATTAAATGCGAGTCTAGTATTTTTTTCTTATCTCTGAATCGAATGTTCTAGAAGTTTCTAATAAAATATTTTTATGTTAAGAAATATAATTTATTATTAAATGTGTATGTAAATTAATATTATTTTATTATAAACAAATTGTTCTAGAGTTATAAACAAAGCATTTGATTCTGTTTGACAAAAAGGTTTTTAATACAAATTAAATCTGTTGGACGTTCTATCTTATTTAATTAACATTATTAGTGAATTTTTAAATGATCGTCAACTACAAATAAGTATTTATATTCTCATTCTTTTACACCCCATAAATGTGTACCCCAAATTTTACCACTTCTTTAGGATCTATATCGTTGTGTGTGTTATCAAAATATTTATTTACAAACACTGTGAAAGTACAATTTTAGATCAAACTTTTGATTATTATGCTCTGGAGTTACCCAACCAAGTGTTTGTAAACTAATCTTTCGTTAACAAACACTCGGGCGGGTGGGTGGGCAAGTCTAGTTAAAACTATTGACCGTTATAATGTTGTGGAGTTGCCCACCCACCCGCCCAAGTGATTGTTATCAAAATATTTATTTACAAATACTCTGGCGGGTAGAAGTACAATTTTAGTTAAAACTATTGATCACAATATCAAACTACCGGCCCAGTATTTACAAACTGTGTTCTATCCCACCCGCACAAATGTTTGTTATTAAAAAATTGACATCGTTAACTTTCTCTTCAAATTTAATAACATTTGTTAGTCATTCTGCCATATTTGTAACCTGCAAGAACGCTGAAGGTGGTACAAATATCAAATTTCTTTACACAAAACACTTGGGCAGGTGGGCATAAACAGAAGATCAAACTACCGGCCGAGTATTAATAAACTGTGTTCCCGCCCACCCGCCCAAGTGTTTGTTATCAATAAATTGATTACTTCAACTCCCTCTTCAAACTTAATGACACCTGTCAGTCATTCTGTCTTGTTTGTTACCGGCAAAAACGCTAAAGGTGGTACTAATATCAAATTTCTTTACACCAAACAGTTGGGCGGGTGGGCAGGAACAGAATATCAAACTGCCGGCTCAATACTTATAAACTTTGTTCCCGCCCACCCACCCAAGTGTTTGTTATTAAGAAATTGGTTACGTCAACTCCCTCTTCAAACTTAATAACATCTCTCAATCATTCTGCCATGTTTATTAGCTGCAAGAACGCTAAAGGTGGTATTAATATTAAATTTCTTTACACCAAACACTTGGGTGGGTGGGCGGGAACCCCAGTTCAAACATGCGTCCGTTCTAATGTTCTGGAGTAAGCCACCGACCCGCCAAAGTATTTGTCATCAAAGAATTAAATATAATTACCTCTGTTTTGATTATAGAGACTTTTAACGCGTGCAAAGAAGATAAGTTTCTAATTTCTTGATTACAAACATTTGGGTGGAAGGGCATAAACCTCAATTCAAACCATCCACTTGTACTAATGTTCTGGAGTTTAGGGCTTAGAAAATCCTGGAATGACTGTTAAAAAGTCTTCTGCATCCTCAAAGTGTCACTGTTTGGTGCGGTTTTTGGGCTGGCGGTGTGATTGGACCCTACTTTTTTGAAAATGAGGTCGGTGCAACTGTTACGGTGAATGGATGGCGCTACCGAGCTATGATTAATGATTTTTTATGACCGCAATTGGAAAAATGATGAGGACGACGTTTATTTTCAGCAAGACGGCGTTACGTGCCACACAAGCAACAAAACAATCGCAATTTTGCAAGAAAAGTTTTGTAACCGTGTTATTTCTCAAAGAGGTGATCACAATTGGCCACCGAGATTTTGTGATTTAACACTTCTAGACTTTTTTCTTTGGGGCCACGTGAAAGATACGGTCTATGCCAATGCTCCACAATCGACTTAAGACCTTAAAGATGGAATTTGTAATGTTATTGAGGACAGCCGCAAATGTGCTAATTGGTCATGAAAAGAATGTGGTACTGCAACCGTAACCGTGGCGGTCATTTGACTGATATTGCATACCTTCCTCATTATAATGAAATAAACATGAATTGTTTTCTCTTAAAATATACCCGTTTTTTTTTAATATCATAATAAAACCTCTTATTTAAAATATACATGCATGGTATCCACTGCGTTTTTATGCCTACAAATCAAACTTACTCAACAACAATAGCCTACAGACTACACACAGCAAAAAGAATTTGTCAATTGATTTATTAAACTGTTGAACAAGAACAAGTAAACGAAAAGTTTTCTAACAAAATCATCTTTAGCAATGAAGACTGTTTTCTTGTTGATGGCTTTGTAAACAAGTAAAGCATCCCAAACGTTTTTAGACTGGACGCATTACTAAATCATTTTTTCAGCTTCTTTTGTTTGACATACAATGAATGGCAAACGGTACGGTAAAATTATAACTCAGTTTTTGTACTTAAAATGAATGGTTATGATCTTAAGTCATGTGGTTCCAACAAAACGGTGCCATTTGTCACACATAAGTAAAGCGATGGCATTGTACAAGACATTACGCACAACTTATCCGTTGAGGTTATTCACACATAGACTTTTTCAATAGTCTTGGAAGTGAGTATAACAAAATATGTTGACATTGAAGTCACTAAAATATTTCGCAGTTGCCTTACAGTTGTATAAAGTTGTTAACACATAGACTAAGGAGACTCTGAGGGTGCGTATAATAAAGTACATTAAATGTTAGTTTATTAAGGTACTTTATAGCTGACTGTTACTTTAAACAGTATTTGACACATGTTTTTGGTTACTAACACATACACCAAAACGTTTTGAAAATCTACAAAAAAGTGCGTAAAAAGTTACGGGACTAACCTACAAATTTCAAGACGCTCTATCATATTATCGATATGGTATAAAGTATAAAAAGTGACTCTGTCTGAAAAACTATAAATAAAACTTTTAAATTATTTGATAAAATTTATTATTGTATATCAAAAATAAAGTCAGGCTACAATTTTAAAAAACTTGCTTGTCAATATGTAGAAGCAAGTTTCTCGTTTGTTTTTGTAGGTCAGATCAACACGAGTTTGGCATCAGAAAAAAACTTGCCAGAACTAACTGTAAATACCATCAGATAGTTTCATTTAGTTTCTCCTCCAGCCCTTGCACTACTGACGGTAGAAGTAAGTCTGTATTTGCATTGCAACCTTACTATAATTTAATTTAAAAACTTGCCTGGTATTTGGTTAAAAAACCGCAAATTTTTGCATCCACACTAGACAATTGTCAATCATTTTCTCTAAAGTTAGCAAAATTAGTTTGGATAATAGCCAATCTCCAACATTCCGGAAAAACGCCGCTTTCCAAACCAAGTATTAGCATTTTCAGCAACCGCTTTATTAGAGAAAAGCTACTAGATAACTCAATAAGGACGTTGTCTAGTCCTGGTGCGGAAGAGGTACCTATGCCATTGATAAAGGTTTCCAACTCTTTTAAAGTAAAAAAAGTTTTAAGGCAATGACTTTAGAAAAAAATGAAAATCTAACGGAGTTTCTAATTGTTTTTTTTACGCAGAAATTTTTCACTATAAATTTGAGAGCTACTGGCAGACGCAAATTGAGTTGCTAATTTTTGACCGCTTCAATAACTTCCGTCAACAATTAAGATAGGAGCAACAAAAAAAAGAATATTTTTTACGAAGTGTTTGGCGTGATTGTTGGCACGTAGCTCTTCAAAAGTTTTGCTTGATTTCAAGAAATTTGAAACGTGCAATAAGGTGTTTTTATTATAAAGAAATAATGTTTTTGGTACGGGGCTCTTTAAAAAAAAATGAAGACAAACATTATCGTTCTACAACAAAACCAACGGACCGGCCAGTTGACCGCTAAACTTTAAAACAAGCACTTCTGCTGCTTGGACAATACAATTAGTAATAGTTTTACTATTTAAACTCTTGTGAAACCAAACTGGTTTAAAAGCTTTGCTAGTTTGCGCGGTTGATATATCATCTAAACTAATTACTCTAATTACTATAGAAAAATTATTGTTGTCGTAAAGATCCTCTAACACATGCCACAATAAATGAAGCAACAAAAACAAATCACTTGCTAAAAAATTTGTACCCTTACTTTTAAAGTGTGTGAAAAACTTGTGTTGAAGAAGACTGCGTTGCTTTAATCAAAAAAATCCTTTATCAAACATGTGTTTTTCCTCAGAAAACTCAAAAACATTTTGAGGGTGTTCAAATCGCCCACTAAGAGATAGAGCTGTAAAAGCTGCAAAATAAGTTTTTGTATAACTTTCAAAGTCCAATCAAACTCCGGAAGATATAGGTTGCATATTCTGGTTTTTATTGAAACGGTAAGCTAAATCTCAATTGCTTGAAGTCTAGTTCTGAGGGTTATTTTCATAAACAGTACATTTTTCCTTAGAAAAATAGCGAGACCCGATAAAACGTCACTTTTTGTGCAAATAAAGCCTTGAATATTAAGTTTGAATTGCGTTTTTTGGAGGCACACACAAAAAGGCAAGTGCTATGGTAACATACACATTTTTAACTCACAATAGCATTTTCAACTGCTGCCGATTTACTGTACTATTGCTTCAATAATTTTAAACAATAAATAAATAAATAAAATAAATTAAGAAATAAATAATACGTAATAGACGTACAAATATAAAAATAAATTAACAAGTAACAATTAAAACACCAAAGTTGTAAAAAAACTTTGATGTTTAAATGTAGACAAGGTAAAAGTTAAATTCTCAAAACTAATTTCACAGATGACATCAAAGTTGTAAAAGACTTTGATAAAAGAATCACAAAATAAATAAAACTTAAAACTAAATCACAGATGACATCAATGATTAAAAATTCTTTATTGGCAAAACATTAAAATTAAAAAAAATAAACAATACAAATACACAAAAAACCACCGCATTTGTAATAAACTGCATTATCGATACAAAACAACACTCAACAATAAAAATAATTAAAAGATCTAATACTAAAAGCATGCTCTGATTTTTTTTAACCTAATTTTTTTTCTTCTTTATTAAATTCCTTTCTGTATTTTGTACGTGATCTTACAGAGTATTCCTCCTTCGCAATTGATGCACGTAATTGGCTGTTTGCATTCGCTACCTTCATTTAGAGGATTTTCTTTTTACGTAGGTAGAAAGTTACAAACAGTTAAATGTCAAGATATGACTAGGGGTGATTTAGCGTTTTTCGTTTTGCATACTAAAACATTGACGCGTTTATTTTACTCATGTTCTTAACAATCTCTTCTAGCATACAGTTTAAAAAATGTCTATAATAAACAATACCTTTGAATAAATTTGACGTCTTATGAACTAAAACTATCACGTTCATATTGCAGATATTACATACAAATACATTTTAAAAATTTTGTTAGCTGAGCTGCTTACACAGTTTTTACATGAAAACTATCTATCTTTTGACTTTCTTGGTAGATTTGGTATAACCGATCAATCCGTACAGCGCTCTTCTGACTAAAAAGGGCAAATTTTGTCAAAGTTTTGCACATTTTCATTACAAGCTCTAGTATTTGGCAAAATACGTTTACTTGATTTCTTCCCTTTTGCCAAAGAAAAAGTCGGTCCGATTTGTTGACAGACGGCAACCGGCTAGCCGTATCCATTGGTACAACCCGATCAGTTGCACCAACTTCTATCCAATTAATTTTATTGATTTCAGAAACCCTGTCATATTCAACTCACGGCACGGACTATGAGCATGATTTTCAATTTAACATCTTAAAATAAGTATGCGTTTTACCTACCCCCGGTTAAAACAAAAAAGATTAGGAGTGAAAATGTAAATATAGAAAATATTAGGACAAGGTAGTCAGAAATAGCTTTGGGTACTCTTATTACAACTAAAGTGGAGGGAGCAATAGGATGTATATTTCCATTACCAATCTAACATAATAATAATAATAATAATAATAATAATAATTTATTGCATGTTACCACAGAATGTTTACATATGTCACATATTTGAGAAAAGAATAATGTTAATAAGAACTGCATAATAAAATAAAATAGTTTACTGTATATAAAAAGAAATATATCAATATAGGATAATAGAAAAAATTAATGTATAGAATAAAAATCGACTCGAATGTTTTACTTATTAAACTAACATAAATCACACATATTCAGGTTCACGAGTAAAACATACAAATACAAAACAAGGAGATAACTGAAATCATTTTAGTAAAATAAAAAGACTAATATAAAACAAAAAATTTACAATGTTTACAATTTAACATAATCTGCTGCCATTAAGCTATATATCTTCAAAATTATTATTAAAATAATCTTCAAAACTGTAAAAAGCTTTTTGGGCCATATAGGTTTTTAACGTTGTTAGAAATTGCTTACTTTCAAGGTCTTTTATGCGGTTTGGTAGAACGTTGAAAAACCTAATAGCATAAAAGTTAGTGCCTGTTTGCAATTTGTACAGTCTCAAGCGATTTGGATAAGCCATACATTTGCCTCTTGTATTGTACGCCTGTTTAACCTCGTATGTGCTAAAAACATTCATGTTGGTTATGATAAACTTTAAGAATTTGTATATATGTATATAGGCAATGTAGTGTGAGTATACGTAGCGTTATGAAAGATGATTTACAATCGTCTCTGTATTGTAAACCGGCTAGTATTCTTTTGGCTCTTCTTTGTAACAAGAAAACCCTGTTCTTGATAGCCGAGTGCCCCCATGCATTTAAGCCGTAAGTTATATGACTTTAGCATAATGCATTGCTGTTAGCAATTCGAACGACCTCATTGCTGGCATTGTTTTTTAAATTCCTTATTAGAAATATATTTGATGATAGTTTACTCCCTAAAGAATCGCCATGTTCTTTTCAGGTTAGTTCTGAATCAATGTGCAATCCTAGAAACTTAGTACACTTATCATATTCCGTATTTACTGTTCTTAAAGAGAACATAACTGATACCGATTTAGATTCATTAATACAGAGACGATTGCTTCCAAACCATTGTGTTGCTAGTTGCATTGCTAATATGCTTTGAGACTGAACAAAATTGATTTCACTTCCTTGAGTTGTGTCATCTGCAAACAAAATAACGTTAGCGTTATCTATGTTATAAGGAAGGTCGTTAATATAGATGAGAAATAATAACGGCCCCAATACAGATCTCTGTGGGACTTCGCAAGTAAGCTCAACCATATCTGAGACCTTACCATTAACAATGACTTGTTGCTTACGACTTTTCAAATAAGATAAAATCATTCTACAGCAGGTTGGGTGTCGATTATACACATACAGTTTACGTAAAAGAATTTCGTGAGATACACAATCAAATGCCTTCGTAAGATCTATGAATGATGATAAGGAATATAAACCTTCTTCAAAACCATTAATAGTTTCTTGAATAAGGCTTAAAATAGCATTAGTAGTAGAACGTTTTTTTCTGAAACCAAACTGTTCATTACAGAGCATATTTTGGCTTTTTAGATGCTCTATCAGTTGGTCTTTTAGAAGTTTTTCAAATATTTTTGAAATAATAGGCAACAGACTTATAGGCCAGTAATTTGTTGCTTGGTTCATATCACCTTTTTTGTGTATTGGTAATACAGACGCAATTTAAAGTGCATCAGGAAATACACTGTTCTTTATACACATATTCAATAACTTGGTTAATGGAACTATGATAACATTTTTTATTAATTTGGTAATGTCTATATTTAGTTCATAAATATCTTTACTTTTATTTGTATAGTTGAACAAACAGCATTGATTGAGATCTCTTGAAATGTAAAAGGGACGTTTGCACATTTTTTTACAGCACTACATGTTAGGCTGTGACTAACAAAACATTAGGCAAGTTTTAAAAAAAATTATTAAAATTGTTAGGAGATAATTCCGATTTACTGTGTGTTTGTTTTGTGCGGGTGGAAGATTTGATGACTTTCCACATAGCTGATGGAACATTTTTGTGTTTTTTAATAAATTTATTGTTTGCTGTGATTTTTGCGTCTCTATTGGTATATTTATACTCAAATTTGTATTTGTTTCTTAGACTTAACAGTTCTGTATCATTAGATGCTTCCTTTATAAAACAAAGCGTTTGTCTCATTTCTTTCAGATTCTTATTAAACCAATGAATCTGAAGTATGTTAGAAGCCGTTTATATTACTTTCTTTGAAAATGATATATTTAAACTGCTAACAATAATATTAATAAACATTTTAGTCTATTCGTTTATTAGCAAGTCATATTCAAGAAAAGACTTTGTCTACAAGATTGAAAAAAAATAATTCCAGCTTCTGTTATAGGACGATACATTGAAGTTACTTCATTTCTACACTCTGCAGGTAGATTACATTTAATAAATAAAGCTAGATGAACGGATAGACGTTACTAAACGCATTATCTATACAATTTTCAAACCTAGTAGGAGAATTAAAGCTACTTTCAAGTCCATAACTACAAAGAAAGTCTTTCAAAGTTGCCTTGTTGGGGTCAATGCCGTTAAATTTTACATTAAAGTTACCGGTTAAAATTACGTGTTGATTAAAATTATTAATTTTATTAAAAACATCTGACAGTACAGTTAAAAACAATTTAAAATCACTATCAGGTATACGATTAAAGCTGGGATTTTATGCATTTGCATATTCTATAATATTTATATACCAATTAAATAATTTTGCATCTACACGAATTAGAAGAAAATAATAGAAAAAACCAATATTTTTTTTGCATATTTTGCATATTTTTGAACTTCTGAGCATATTTCTATAAAAGTTGCATATTAGTGCATATTTGGTGCTTATTAAGTGCATATTTGCATATTTAATGTATATTTGATGCATATTTGCATTTTTGGTGCATATTAGAATAATTTTGCCAGTACAAGTTGCAATAATTTTAAATTATATTTAAGTGAGAGCTAAGATTGCCTTGTGTAAAAATATATTGATTTTATATGCAAACAACACGTGCAAATGCAATTTTGGTCTTACACTTAATTAAGCTTCTTTTCAATCTTTTCTTGATTGCTCTAAAGATTTTTTTTCTGAAACATAAATAAGGCTTTTTAAATAAATTAATAATACATTTTACTGTACACAGCACATATTTACATATATTATATTAATCATATGTTTGCATATTTTTTTATTATGTGCATTTTTTACCAAATTTAGCATATTTAGTGCATATTTTGACAAAATTGCGTGCATATTTTGACAAAATTGCGTGCATATATATGCGCATATTTTTAACCTTTTGAGTGCATATAATTCCCAGCTTTATATACAATACACATTAGGGCCATTCACACAGACACTTTTTCTGACAGTTTTGAAGCGTACGCGCCAAACACGTTAGAAAAAACTGTGTGTGTAAATGCGCCGACATGTAACGCGCTCGGTGCCTACCCTACGCGCCTGGCTTGGCATGTTTTAACTTGCATAGCATTCACACGGACACTTTTTCTAACAGTATTGGAGCATACGCGCCAAACACGTTTGAAAAAACTGTGATGCTCGACTTTCCTACGCGCCTGGCATGACATGCCGCGTCAGTATTGCAGCTGATTTGTCAGTTATTTAGGTTAATCAATCAATCACACTTAAAAATGTCTTCTTGAAGTAAGGACAATTTAGAAAAATTTATTGAGTTGCTTAGAAGATTTACATGTTTATGCAAAAAATTAATCCAGCAAATATATAATTTTTTCATAAAACTAATTTATATAGACCTAGTTAAAATATAAGTTAGTGACCAATGTATAAAATAAATTATTAATTTTAGGCAAGTGCTCCAGACTAGGGGCATTGCAATCCTAACACAGTTGTTTAATGCAGTATACGATACAGGGGAAATTCCAAATGACTGGCTCAAATCAACTTTTGTAGTAATACCAAAAAAGAATAAGGCAGAAGAATGTAGCGACCACCGTACAATTAGTCTACTGAGCCACGTCTTAAAGATCTTCTTACACATAATACATCAAAGAAACATATATAGAATATACAGAAAAATAGAAGAACACATAGACGAAACACAATTTGGGTTCCGCAAAGGACTGGGCACTAGGGAAGCTTTATTTAGCCTACAAGTCCTAACACAAAGATGTAGAGATGTAAAACGGAAAATATTCCTATGCTTCATTGACCTGGAAAAGGCGTTTGACAAGCTACAAAACAACAAAATGCTCGAAATATTAAGAAACACTGGAATAGACGACAAAGACCTTTGTTTCATCTCAAAACTTTACTGGCAAGAAACAGCGAATTGGAGACAGACTTACAGAAGCAGTTGACATACAAGTTAAACAAGGATGCGTGCTATCTCCGCTAATATTCAACATCTATGCAGAGCAAATAATCAAAGAAGCACTTGAAGGGAGAAGTGAAAAAGACCTATTGATAAATGGAATTCCAATAAATAACCTGCGATATGCAGATGATTCAGTACTCATTGCAGAAAGTATAGAAGCAATGCAGGAAATGCTTAACCAGGTACATGTAGTATGCGGAAAGTACGGTTTGAAACTGAATATAAAAAAGACCAAGTACATGATTGTAGTAAGGATCCAGTAGGCAACCATAATATCCAGGTCGATGACGTTCCTCTTGAATACACTAATAAGATAAAATACCTCGGATGCACCCTGAGTGATGACTCGGACCACTTAACGGAAAGCCGATGCCGAGGGCAGCATTTACACGTATAAAAAAAGTATTATGTGAGAAAGATCTGAACCTAGCACTACGAATAAGAATGCTTAGATATTATGTGTTCTCAGTCCTTATGTATGGAGTGGAGGCATAGACACTAACTGAAGCAAACCTTAAAAGAATAGAGGCCTTCGAGATGTGGTGCTACAAGAGGATACTCCGCATCAGCTGGACGCAGCACGTTACAAATACCACGGTTATGGAAACACTTAAGATAGAAACCGAACTACTACAAACCGTAAAGAAGACGGAGAACATCCTGGCTAAAGAACCTCCAACAGTAGTTTGGACTAACAACAGAGCTGTTCAGAGCAGCGGTCAATAAAGTGATAATAATCAACATGATAGCCAACGTTTGCTAAGCGGATAGGGACTTGAAGAAGAAAAAGTGGTCAAATTAATTTATTAATTACTTTATTATCTTTAATAAATTGCCAATATTTTAGAGTAATTTTACTTTTACTCAGGGTTCTACAATAAATATATAAACCAGATACAAATAAGATAAAAATAATAAATGGTAAATGACATAACAAACTATAGATAAATTAATTTAACAAAACAAATAGAAATTAAAAATATTCACTTACATATTATGATTAATTTATCTATGATTTTTTTGTGTCATTTATCATTTATTATTTTTATTTTAATTGTATCTGGTTTATATATTTATTGTAGAACCCTGAGGAAAGAATAAAATAATTCCGAAATATTGGCAATTTATTAAAGATATTAATGTAATTAATAAATTAATTTGACCACATACTCAAGATTAATAATTTAGGCCTAAAATTAGTATAGTGCCGGTTAAGAGTTAAATTTCAAGCCCGGCACTAAGCAAAACTTTCCGCCGAGTTAGAATTTCACACAACACGCTGAAATTTGATTAATAGGCAACTCTCCATGCTAGCGGACGAGTATGGCGCGTTGACTATTTTTGAAACACGCGTCAGGCGTGGCACTTTACCCGGCATGTCGAAGTGCCACCCGACACGCTGAAATTCTACTAACCGGCAACGCCCTATGCTGGCCGACGTGCTTGGCGCGTTGACTATTTTTGCACACGCGCTTGGAGTGGCACTCCACCCGGCATGTCGGAGTGACACTTGACACGTCGCGCCAAACACGGCGTGTTTGGAATAAATGGCCCTATTGAGTATTATGAAGTTTTAATCTAAAACTGTAATGCCTGTAATTTCGCAATGTTTTTCTATAGATAAATTTGAAATATTTAAAGGTAGATATCTTAAATTATTCCTAATCATAATCATGACACCGTCGCGTTTAATTATAACTCTAGAAAAGTGAGAAATTGCTGATAGGTCATTT
The DNA here is from genome assembly GCA_963932245.1 of Tachinus rufipes. NCBI lineage: Eukaryota > Metazoa > Arthropoda > Insecta > Coleoptera > Staphylinidae > Tachinus > Tachinus rufipes. Next base: position 64,336,207 of record OZ010749.1, read on the forward strand.
ATTTTAAAGTGAGTTGCTTCATGATCACGTAACCAGTGCTCACAAAGACAAAAAATATCATACTTAGTTAATTGTTCTTCAAAATATTCTTTTAATTCTAGTACCATACTTTTAACCAATTGTACATTAAGGTTAATAATATTAATCTAGCTGTTGCCAGTTGATTTTTTTACATTTCTTTTTTTTTTCCGCATTTCTTGGTGGAGATGGAATAAAAAATGTTCTACTAGTACTCTCTTTAGCCATATTATTTGCACTTCAGAAAAAAGCAGTCAGAAATATTAACGCCACTGGCTATCGTGATTGCTGCAAATCTACTTTTATAGAACAAACAAATTCTAACTTTGCCGTCCATCTACATTTTTGAAAGCAATAAACTCTTTTTAAAACACCAAGATCAGTTTGATAAAAATGACAATCATAATCATTTAACAAGGCAAAAAAATGACATTAAATTAAATCCCGTCAGGTTGAAAAGATCTCAAAACAGTTCGAATTACTACTGCGCCAAATTTTTTAACAAATTGCCTAAAAATTGAAAACAAAAACCTAATAAATTGTTATTGCTTTGGGTCAAGGATTTTTAATAAGTAAATGTTTCTATAACAAATGATTTTTTAATTTTTGATTTTAAAACTATTTTTTAACTTTGTGTATAACTTGTTTTTTTTTTTATATTATAGTCGAATTGTATAGATTTGCCTTATTTTAAACTGTTGTATGTTAACATTAGAACAAATGTCCATTAATACATGACACAAGTGATTAAATGTTGTATGTTGTATGTTATTTTATTTTATGATATTGTATTTTAAAAGTAAGATATCAAGTGGCATTTTATGTATTATGTAATGACAAATGTAACAATTCTCTGTAATTGATAACATGAAATAAATCTATCTATATATTTGGGTTTTCAATGTCATGTAGGCGTTCCAATGATATTGATACTCTAAATGATGAGTAGTCATTAGGTCTTTTAGATTTTAACTTTTCTATAAATATGTTGTTAAAACCATGATCTTGTAAGTGTTCGTCGGTTCCTGAATGTAATCGGTAAACATAAAGATGGGCTTTGCTCTCAAAACCTTTAAAAGATAAACCAATTTTCAGCTGTCCTTTTCAGTTACTTTTTTCGGTTTATGTTTGTTTTGTTTTTTCTTAGTGACCATAATAAATTCACCGTCTCTGATATCCGGTTGCAATTTCACTGTAGGACTTAGTCTTGTTTTTGAATATTAGGTTGTTTTTGAAATTTTGAAGATTTTTCATTTATAGTTTTATTATGTAAAACTACATTGGGTTGCGTTGCTGAATGATGTTTTTGTTTCTAGATTTCAGCTTGTTTTTGGATTACTGTTGTTTCATTATCCGTTGCTTTGTTGTTTAATGCTTCAATTATAGGTTGAGTGGCTGAGTTATGCCTTTGCTTAGAAGTATTGGCAGTATATGAAACAGTTTTGAGTGCTTGGTTGCATATGTTATTACTCAATAATTAAATATTATTTTGGATATTGATATCTTAGTAGCCTATATCTAATAATGGATCAAGAGGTAAACAAACAATATCTATACTTTTTAATTGTTTGTTTTCTATTTCTAGCAACTCAATTTTTTTACTGAGTAGCCTATTAGTAAGCTTTAACTGACTCACCAGATCTTTTAAGTTCATATAAGCTCCTTTTTTTAAATTAAGTTTGCTTTCTTGTGTTGAGGTTATACATATCAACCCCACAACACATTTTCACCCTTTTACGGCACGACAAGTGATAAAACGATCTACATATTAAACACTGCAGATTTAGCTATAGAGCCGCACGAGCATATTTTCTTGTTTGAATCATCAATATTTGCACTATTATTGGTATCAGGTAAACCATCCACCTTGATGGCTACTTAGAATATGGCTATGTCTATGTGTACGAAACAAAAATTTGATTTTGTTCAAACCACTGAAAATGCTTTTCTCTACATGCGTCTTGATCTTGTAAATTTTTTTAGATTTTTCGATAAAACATTTTTGAGTAATAAGCAATTAAAATTTGAAAAAAAAAAAAAACTTTTGCAATTTTTGATCGTTTTCAGGGTTGAATTTTTATGAAATTTTTTTTTTTTTAAATTAGTACAAAGAATCAATTTATACAGCCAAAAATTTGTTTACTTAAATTTTGAAAATTTTGCAAAACTTTTTTTTTTAATTTAATTTTAATTTAGTTAAAAACGTGATCTACGAAATTTTCAAAATTCAAAGAAAAAAAAAATTTTTTAGAAAAAGATTTGTTATAATTTTTTCCTAAAAATGCAATTCTGAGAAGTTAACAATAAAAAAATGTAAATTTAAAATGTAAGCTTTTTTTTGCTATTTTTAAGTATTTCTGTAGATACATTGTAAGATATTTCGGAACGTAGCACACGGCATTTTCAGGGTATCTCTTGCACCTATAAAAATACGTTTTTATTTATATTTAAATAAAAAATACCCGTAATCTTTTAAAAAAAAAAATGTTTTTTAATTTAAAAAAAAAAATTTGGCTGCAAAAAATAATTTATTGAACAATTTTATAACAAAAAGTTCATTACAGTTTTTTTTAAAGATGCAGTTAGAGAAGTTACAAACGATCAAAAAATGTAAAAAAATGCAAAAAATTGATTTTTTTAAAATTTGATTGTTTGTTACTCAAAAATGACTTATTGAAAAAATCTAAAAAAACTCACAAATTCAAGACTCATGTAGAAAATAGCATTTTCAGTGGTTTGAGCAAAATCAAATTTTTGTTCCGTATACTTGACTTAGACATAGCCATATATAACATATATATTTACAAAAAGAAACATTACAGAAAGTATATAGCATTATTTACAATACAATTACAAAAAAAAAATGTTGTTAATGACCATTGACTGTATTCAAAGTATTTCTTATTAAAAAAAAGAATAGTAAGGCTAATTTTTAATTTAGAATTTGAACAATCTTATAAGGAATTATTTTAATTAAAAAAAAATGTTAACATTTCTTGCCATATACATGTATAAAGTTCTTTCATTTATTAAAAGAATTCTTGTTAAGTTTGCAAATGTTGGCAATAATTTGCTCATTTTGAAAGTGCTGATACATATATGTGTAAGCATAAAATTATACAACAAACTGCCAAATATAATAAAAAATTTAAATAACAATCAATTTAAAATTCTTCTTTTTTCATGTCAAGGCATCTCTGTGCTAATACGTTAAAACTAAATCTTGCTTCTTTTGTACCAAAGTCTTTTCTGAAGCCAAACTGGGTGTTATTTATATATTTTTCTAGTTTATTGTAGACTCTCTTGTGTATAATTTTAAGAAAAGTGTATGACTCATCAAGCTAATAGTTTAATAATCACTGCATTCTCTGCCATTTGGTTTCTTTGGTTACAAGAAAAGTTGATTTTATCCATTGTTTTGGTATTATTTCACTTTTGTATACTTCATTAAAACGGTCTACAATAACATCTAGCTGATTTTCATCTATTAGTTTTGGGAGTTCACATAGAATTTCATCTGATCCAACTGCCTTTTTTCTTTTTAATGTTTTTATAGCATAAAGAACTTCTTCTTTTATTATGTTAGGTTTCTCTGTAGTATTTTGATTAGTTCTTGTATTTCTTGTATCTTAAAAAAGTAATCTATATATTCTTTCCATTGTATAAGTTTTTATATTGGTTCTATTTTTCCGTTTATATCTTTGATAATTGTTTATTACTATTTTATCATTTGTTTTAAAATAAATTTTACTATCTTTTTTATGAACTTAAGAATATCGTCTAATTGGAATATGTAATGCATAATTTTTATAACTCAAACATTTCTATAAAGAACTTAATAATATATTAAGTTTAAAGAACTTTATTATAAAATTGGATTTCAGTTTTATGTTTGTTTCAAAGTTCTAAAGATTTAATTAAATCTTATATTAAAATGCGTTTCAAAGATACTTACATCACCTACATTTTATCACATTATTTGTTAATCTCTCAGAAGTTAATCTCGATGAGCTTTATGTACACTAAAGACTTAAAAACTTCAGAATATTTGTATTGTTTTATCAACATATATTAGGCTTATCCAGTTAAATCGTTATGGCTTCCGTCAACATTTTTATGAGACGTAAAAGCTGTAAAGTAAAGAACAAGTATATATGGGGTGGCTTAAACCAATATATACAGCTATGACTTTAATGTTACAATGAAAATATAAAATAATATTTTCTAATATATTTCGATGTTATGAATATTTAATATAAAAATTCAGTTAAAGAACAATTTAGTTTACTTCACTAACATATATATATATATAATTAGATGCTGTAGGCTAGAGAAAATGTTCCTCAATTAAATTTTATTTATATACAGAAATTAATTTTGCCAGGGTCCGTGCACCGTATTGCGGCTTTTCCAACATTTGCTGCAGGGCACTTTGTTATCATCAGCAAATCGGATGGCTTAGACATTGTCCATTAATCCAAAACCCTTACTTTTCTAAATGTAGTAGTTGAGGCTTTCGAACACTCGCTTTAACCAATTGCGAAACGTTTGTTATTTTTTTTACCGTTAGATAGTATCATTCGGTCTTTTAAAACTATTTTACCGACTCTTGTCATTTAAACGGAACGATGTAAACGAGCCATTCATGTCGTTTTAAAACTGAAGTCTAAATCGCAGAGAGGAAATGAAAATAGTTTAGCAAAAATAATTAGTTTGCAAAGTTGAAATAAATAAATTCAAAAAGGATCGGAATAAGATTTAATGGAAAATTACTATACTAGTAATTGTTTTTTAGTTTATAGTAACTTTAAAGTTTAATAATTAGAAAGGAATTTATATTTCATTGTTGGCAACATGAGGAAATTAGGCGAAACTATCATAAATCTATTCCATGTACGAAACAAGTTAAGCAAACTATATATAAATTTTAAGTTGGCAAAGAGATATGAAGTATGATATAATTATAGTGTTGTTCATAGAAAGATATTTATAGTAAAATATATACATTTTCAAGAGGCCACAAAGACCAAACTTGTGCTTTTAAAAACAAGTATATTCGAGCATACGACAATAACCGCAAAAACAATAAGTAATGTGAATTGAAAAATGCTTTAAATCTTTATACACATTCACCAAATGTCTATTAAAAAATAATATAAATTAAATTTATTGTAATTTTACTCTCAATTGAACAACAAATAATAAATTTACATCCGGTTGAGCTTGTTTCAGAGATATCAATTCAAGCATATCCTATATCCACTATAATAGAATTTTTGCGCCTTTAAAGGTCGGCGGCAATGCGTAACCTAGGTCAGTAAGATATTGTGTTCGATTTCGTTCCCCTTCTCACAATATAAATTTCAACTTAATGCAGGAGAATTCACATACTAAATAACAGTTTTGCCGACAAACGCTTGGCTACAAATAATGTTTCCTTTTTTTGCAAGCGTTTAGAAAATATGTACAGAATTTAATTTATTATATTTTGCTCTTTGATATATGTAGCAAAGATAAGGTGTGTTTTCGTTTTCACATTCTGGTGTAAGAAATAATTCAACGTAATGATTAATATATTAATAGTTTTTGAACTAATTTGTATAATCGATTTTATCATAGATTGTCGGTTATGTTTGCCAAATAATACGACTCTAATAGTTCGTAACACTTCTTTTTTGCTACCTTTCTTATCTGCCTTTGCATTTTGGTTTTTATTATAAAATATAAATTTTATTGATTGACATTCCAAAATGTATATTTAACAAATAAGAACTAGTGGTAGAAATAACGTGGAAATGTTTTTAAAAATGTTGCAATATTAAAACTATTACTTGGAAGTTTATCGAACATCTTAATTTACAGAAATTAAATAATCAAATCCGCTCAAATTGTTTTATATGAAACGTTAACAGTGATTTTTGTTAGCATCGGGTGAGTTTTGGGGGTGTAACAAAGTACAAGTGAAGCAGAATAACTTCTCTGATTTGTCGGGTAAATTGTAAGTATTCGGTAAACAATAAAAAAATAGTTTTATATTTTGTAAAAGTACATACTAAGCTATTTTTTTGTTATTTTTTGAAAATTAAGTCATCCAAATAGTGGCCTTGACGAGAGACACACATGTTGAGACGTTCTACAACGTTTTTGGCCACTCTCGTCAGCATATCTTGAAGAATTCCGGCTATTGCGTCTTCAATTGCATTCTTCAATGCTTCTAGGGTTTGAGGACAAGCTTTATAAACTTCACCTTTGAGATATCCCCACAGAAAACAATCCAGAGAGTCAAATCTAAAATTACAAGAAACCATGAAACATCTTACCGCAATAAAATCAGTCGTCCGGAAAACAAATCCTGCAGTAAATTGCATGAACAATCTCCTCCTTGATCTTACAAGAACCAGAATGTTTATGCATCATGTTTTTCTATTTTGAGCAAGCAAAATTTACTATTACAGTTGAGCTTCTTCCTTCAAAATCATAAGGCCCAATAATGTGGACACAGCGCACCAAACTGTTGTCTTAGGGCTGTGAATTGCCTTTGGTAAATTTCCCAAGGGTTTTCAATTGCCGAGTAACAAAAGTTTTGTATGTTTACTGTATCAGAAAGGTGAAAATGCGCTTCGACACTAGTCGACACAATAGCGCCAGAGAATACACCCCAACTAGAACCAAAGTGGCCGCAACTGAGATTGGAACTTTGAACCAGTATTTGCTACGTAGCTGCCACTAAATCTGCGACTTTGGTAAATAAATAACTTTATTTAACAAATTTATAGTCGTTGTAGTTTTTACCAGTAATGGCTACTTTATAGTTATGTTACTTCTAGGTAGCTTTCCCGGTAGTTGGGACGTCGTAGTTACCAGTAGGACAACTTTAAAGTTTTTGGAACTTAACGGTGGCAAGCGATAGTAGCAACGACTACCTAATGCTAGTAAAATGCGACTTTGAAATTTTAATTACTTTTAAGTAGCATTGATAGTTCCCGCAACGATTTCGGGACGTCTGCGGAACTTTAACTGCCTGTAACCTATAAGTAATATATATTAGTGTCAATAGCGTTGTCGTTACCTGCAGAGTTAAATATAATTGTGCTGTAGGCTATTACAAAGTCCGTGTCACCTCTCAAATTCATCATGAAGTAGATTTCACCATACAGTTTCCAATATGCCAATATTGAGGAACGGTGCATAATATTATAAAACTAAAAAAGTTAACCTAAAAATTTGTGCTGAGTGCAGATTTATTGTTAAATGATGTGTATAGCACAAAATTTATGTTTTCCGATGTTTATGTGATGGATTAACGAGATTAATTTAATTCAACATTTGGTTGTGGTTGTACTTGACACTTGGTAAGAAAGCCATGTAAGGTTAAAACCACCCAAATTGAGTTTTGAGTCGCAGATGGTACTGTGAGGATACACAGGGAACTTTAAAGTGGAATTGCAGTTCCATTTGGCACTTTGTAGTAATTATTACTTTAAAGTTACACATTCACAGTTCCGGTCCACTATTGCTAAGTGACTATTACAATAAAGTCGCTATTTTTAGAAATAACCACTTTAAAGTTACTTTTTTTAAAATTCGCCATCTATATGAACAACACCTGTGACGATATTATTTCAAAATATGTCATAATGACTGGAAAATGGTTAATTTGTTATAATTTCTGCACAAAATATAACAAATAAATGCGTGTAATTGAAAAATAAATATTTTAAAATGTTTTTAGTATCTACGTGCCATATTTTCACATGGCATTAAATATTGTCTATTTTAATATAAACAAACAATTTTGAATGTTGTGATATTCGATTTCAACTTGGCACTTTTATGTTTATCAGTAGTAGCATTCGTTTTAATTTTGTAATTCAGACCATCAAGAATTAAAGTGCAAGTTGTTTTGGATATTATTATTTTTTACTAAGTATTCCATTTTGTTACTGAGTGTTTAAGTAAACCAGACGAGGATTATGTAAGAGTGAAACAAAAGAATAACAAAGTCTGTTGCAAGACTAAGCAAACACTATTAAAAGTTTTAAAAAGTAGAAGAGAAGTTCCATGTTCAACACTGCTACACACTACGTAACCACTACGTCCCTGAAACGTTGCCGTACAAGTTCCTGTCAAGTTGCCCTTGCGTTACAGTCACCAACAAAATATTCCCCATTTAGGTCGCAAGCACGTAATTGGAACGTTTCTATTACGTGCTCATAGCTAGTGGCAAAGCATTTTAAAGTTTCTACAACAGTTGCCGCTACGTTCCCGCAACTAATTGTGCTAGTTGGGACTGTTAGGAATAAAGTTTGCCGTATTGTTATTGCCGAAGAAAAGCCACACAAACTGTTCAATAGACGCCGTAACTTTTGCATTGTTTTTGGGTGTTATTGTACTCTAAGGTTAATTACAAAGTCCATATCCTGTCTTCCTTACATTACTGATTCATTTGCAAATGGTATTACGGTCAGGAATTTTGTCGTGACAAGTTAAACCAAATTGCTACTACTGCTAAAATTAGCGCTGTTGCTCTGACCTAACCGCACTTCTCGTATTCTTCTACCTGCTCTGGGCATCTTTCAGTGATTGGTTGAAACTAAGGAGATCATTCTGCCTCACCGTATACATTGAGAATAAGTTCATTGCATTTCACAACACAAAACACCGTAGAAAAGTGATGCAAAAAAGATAGGCTATCAATGACAAAATAACAAAAATTTTAAAACTTGAAAATGTATAGAAATCCGATTCCGGTTACAAAACAAGTCAAATGATTTAATTTGCACTTGATACCAAATTAACTTTTAACACAAACCTAAAAAATGTAACTATTTGGGTATTTGTTGTCACCAAATTGACGGTCGGTCGCACATAAAACCCAGTATAACAGATACAATGGTAAAAACCATACTCTAGAGTGAGACTACTAATATAGGCAAAGTACTAAGAACAACGCCCACAACAGCCATAAAAGCATTATTCTTATTTTAATAACAAAATAGCTTTAATAATGAGGTCAAATATCATAAAATTTTATTGCATAAAAAATGGAACAAAAAAAACAAACCCTAGCAAGACATGAACAAACAAAAAATACTTTAGCATAGACATATAGGTATGTTTGAGTGCAAAAACCGGAGAAAGCAGATTATACTATCTCTGGGTAAACATGCCTTAATGCCATGATTAAGTTGGGACTATACTCTAACAGACCGATAATCAGTATCTCTATTAACTAAGCGCCATTACAAGCAGAACGTTTGCTAGTAATTAATTTTAAATTAAATATGACTTGTATAAAGAAAACGTTGGTAACAACTAACAAAGTACACCTGAGCTTGATTCTAACAAACTAGAAGGAAACCTCAAGATAAAGTAGCCCAAAAAAAAAAAACAATAACATTTATCAAACTTGAACCTGCTTTTAGTATTTTTTACAAGACCAAAACAAACTTGCGGCAAAACATAGCAATCTGTAGAAAATCTGTCAGTGAATAAAACACAAAAGATTATCATACTATCAGGATAATAACAAAAAAATTAATACGTGTTACATACGAGGTCTGGCTATTAAACAACAAGACTGCAATCGTAGAAGGCGTGCTAGAGGGGTTAGAGGGGAAACGAATGCAGCGGTGTACTATTTCAGTACAAAAATATAGTAATTTTTCTATACAGGTTACAAACCAACGTAAGTGCTATAAGTTGTTGAAAAAAGCCTATGGTGAGAATTCTCTATCTTGTGCGCGTGTTTTCACTAGTATATTGTATTGTATATTGTAAAGATAATAATGTTATTTTTTGACAGTTAATAAGTAAAAACTATCCCATTTACAAAAATTGTACGATATACGCTTCAAGAAAGAATAGAAATAGTAAAAATTCACTACAGATATGGTGAAAATTTAACAAAGACGGTTTGTAAAGTTTGCGGTGTATTAGGTCAAAATAAAGCACTGCCACAAACAGCAATTGTAAAGTAGTTAAAAAAATTGACCAAGTTAATGAGGTTTAATTGTTGAGAAACCACTTTATCCAAAACGAGTTACAGTTTGGTGCGGTTTTTGGGCCGATAGTGTGATGGGGCTATATTTTATCGAAAATAATGAAAGTAAAACTGTTAGCGTCAATGCGCTGCGTTATCGTACAATACTTACAAAGTTTTTGTGGCCAATATTGCTAAGATGGAAGTAGGTAATGTCTATTTTAACTGAACGGGGCTACATGCCACACAAGTGAAAAAACAATAACACTATTGCGTCAGCAATTTCCCCAACGTGTTATTTTGCTCAACTGGCCACTTAAGTGATTTAACACCGCTCGACTTTTTTAGTCAAGTTTACGTCAATAATCTTACAACAATCAAAGAGCTCAATAATAATATTTGGGCTGTTATTTGCAAACTAGAGCAACCAATGTGCGGTAGAGTGATGCAGCATTTCTTCAAAAGAATGGTTTAATCCTTTCTAAATGTACTGGTAAAAAATAAATCAATTATCAAATTATTTGTAGAAGCAGCGATGAAGGGAATATTGCCGTTTTTGTTAAAATACTACAAATCAAAGTAGCGGTCGGTATGCTTTTAAAGGGGAGCAATCGATTATAGAATATTTTTTAAAATAAAACTTTTTTTCATAAGCAGTCTTAGTAGCCAGTATAAATCGAATCAAATTAAAAAAGCTTACAGTACACTGTGCACTGAATAGAAATAATTGGGTCGTGCATGCTTGGGTTAAGTAGTACTTTACTCTCAACAAGATTTGCTAGATGTCACTTGTCAAGTCGCTTCAGTTAAGTACACTTTTAAGTATCCTTGTTTAATGCTTGTGCACAGCTTACTCATTACTTAGCAGCTGATTAACGTACTTGCCGTTTTTGTTTGATTTACTATGTAGTAATTACAATTGTTTTCTTCACTTTAATAATTTTTGTTTATAATATAACTGTTACTTTGGACCCCGCATACTTTGCAGTGCGGTGAGTCAAAAAGTTTTGAGGCCCTTAAGCTTTGAGAACTAAATAATCAAATTAATAAGATTCATTGAACACTATCGTGTAGTGACGTAGCTGTAAACAAAGATACAATGCAAAATGCTCACAAGCTTACTGAAAGGCCCTGCAACGTTTATTTAAGTTAAATAAAAAAACCTACTTAAATAAGGCTTTTTTCATTTTGCGGTAAAGCCTAAAAATCATGATACGTCACTGCTTAAAATAGTTTAGTACTAAGAAACAGTTTGCAACACTTTAGGTGCAGCTAGAATAGTTTTAGATCATTTTAAAACCATTTCAAAATTAATTAGAAAAGTATACAGTTAATTCAAAATATCCAATTAAGTTGGAAACAAATACTTGGAACAACTCAAATTGAAATACAAAAAAACTGCAAATAAGAAAAGTTAAAACTAAAAACACTTTAAAGCAACTAAAATTTTAATGGAACAGATCAACATGAACCAAAAATACTTTATTACTCTCGGAAACAACTCAGAACACCTTAGGTGTACTTAAGAAAAATAAGGTGTAACTGAAAACTTTTGAACATTTTAGAACAAATTGTAATTTATTGGATGAGTTCAAATTAATTAGAAATAGCTCATTGCACTTGAAAATACTTAAAAACACTTTAAGTGTAACTGGAAACACTTGAGAAAAACTAAAGTTACATTGCAACAAGTTAATTTTAACTTAAAATAGCTCAGTACAACATATGAACAGCTTGAAACACTTCAGAAAACAGTTCCAGTACACTGTAGAGCAATTCCTAGTACTTTGAAAAATATTAAAACCAACCAATTTGGAGCAACACTTAGGAGCAACTCAAATTAAAATAAAATAAATAATTTTAAATGGAATTAACTAAATACATCCAAGAACGCAGTCTGAAACAGTGTCAGTACACTTTAGACCAATTCCTAACATTTTAAAGTTTAAAATTAATTTAAAGAGTGCCTGTTCAGAAAAAAAGTTACATTGAAACAGATTAGTTTGAGTTGAAATAGCTCAATACATATATAAAGGAACAATTTAGGTGCAGTAAAAAAAATCTATACCAAAACAATTTAAAGCAATTTCTAAAACATTAAAAGTTTAAAAATAGCTCACTATACTTGATACACTTAAAAACAATTCTAGTGCAACTGAAAAGAGTGGATTGTTACACAAATTTGATTTAAAACAAATCAATGATAATCAAAACAGCATATAACAGTTTAAGTGCAACTTACAAAAGCTCAATAACAATTAAAAACAGTTTAGATGCACTTTTGAAACCTCAAGAGTGAAACTTATATCTGATTAGAACATTAATAACTTTAATAGACTAATAAACAGTTTAAAACAACAATACTAACTGAAAATACATCATAAGCAACTCCAACAACAATAATCTAGCTAGCTTAAAAAATAAAAAAAAAAGAACAAGTTGTAAATTTTTTTCTAAAACTGTCTCAATATTTTGCGGTAAAGCTCATACCCCACTGACTTTGTAGTCCGTTCAAATAGAAATTTTTAGATAAATTTGACTCACAGTTTAGCGACATGTATACTAGAGTGTCTGAAGACTATTTTCACCTAACCATTGTGGGCAAAGAATTAGTTTTTAAAGACAAAAAAATTTTATCTTTAATTTTAAAAATTTTGCAGAACTTTAAATGACAGTTTTTCTTAAAAAAAAGTATGCAAAGCACGTTTTTACCCACATTAAAAAAAATACATATTTTGTGTAGCACACGGCATTTCTGAAACTTTTATGGTATTTTTAGCACATATAAAAACACGTTATTACCCATATTTGCGAAAAAAAGATACCCGTCATATTTAAAAAAAAAAGTAAAAAAAAATTTTTTTCTTAAATTTTGGCTTTGGATAATTAAAAAAAAAAAAAGTTTATCATATTTCTTTTGTAAAAATGCAATCCTGAAAAATTACAACCGATCAAAAATGTAAAAAAACTCAAAAACTTTGATTTTATCAAATTTTGATTGATTATGACTCGGTAATAGCTTACTGAAAAAAATTAAAAAATCTCACATAATCAGGATTCATGAAGAGGAAGGCATTTTTAGTAGTTTGGGCAAAAACAATTTTTTCATTCCGTACACTTGACTTATACATGGCCATATATATGTCTATTACTCCAAAACCACCCTTTTTCATGCGTGCGCTAGGTGAAAATAGTCAAAATACACTTAAGTATACAGGTCGCTAATCTGTAGATAAAAAATTTCTAAAACGTCATTTTTTTGTCTAATTTGAACGGACTATTAGGTCATTGCTTGTTGTCACTAAATGTTACTCACTGTTACTAGATCTCTCTCTATATACGCTTGTAATGATCTTCAACAATATGTTTTATGACTTAATTTTAAATAAATTTTACAAATGCTGCCCATTTACAACTGTTAAACAAACTAAGCCTACATTAAAACATCCTTGGTACACGGCAGAACTGGTTAAACAAAGGCAAATTATAAACACTATAACATTGGTTAACAAAGTTGAATATTCAGAAGATAGTAAGAGTCTGTTAAAAAATCTTTAAATAAATTACTATGACAATATCTTAAAAGCGCAATAAGCTTATAATAGTGCTAAAATAGCTTCACATGTAAATAAAATCAAAGAGGTATAGAAAGTAGTCAAGGATTTTAATAATAAAAATTCTCGTAAACAAACTCACACAGTCGACTTATTGCCAAATGATTTTCAGCAATACTTTATAAAAGTCGTAAATAGTTTCACAGTCTGACAATAATGATTATGTAAAATTATTAATAACAAAAATGTTGCATCTAATAACTCATTATTTATGACACCAACTAATGTTGAAGAATTAGATAGTATTCTAAGAAATTTAAAAAATTCTATATTATTATGATATTACTGCATCTCTAGTAAAAATTACAACACACCAAATTACCACTCCTCTTGCTTATATAATAAATCTGTGTCTAGAGACAGGTGTATTTCCAAGTCAACTAAAAATATCCAAAGTAACACCAATACATAAAAAAAAGAATAAAATGATCCAAAGAACTACAGACCAATCTCTATAATACCATATTTTTCAAAAATATTTGAAACAGTAATCTACAAAAGGTTATATTCTTTTATAGACCCAAAGCTAATAATGCCCAATTTGGATATAGAAAAGGCAAATCTACAATAGGTCCTATGTGCAAGTTAATTGAAACTATAAATCAAGCTTTTGAACGCGGGATGAAACTGAGTACAGCATAAAATGATCTAAGCAAAGTTTATGATTGTGTGTGCCACTCAAAATTGTTAGATAAATTGCATTATAATAGATTTAGAGTGGTGTCATTTAATAGGAAAATATCAGAAACTGCTAAGTTAACATATGAAGTGCCACGAGGGTCTATTTCGGTGTTTCTTGTTTACATTAATGATTTGGAAGTAAATGTGCAAGCAAGTAATGTGTACATGTTTGCGGACAATGCTACTGTTGTTCGAAACATAGATGACAATAACTCAGATATTTATGCAGTTTTAGATCAAACAGAAACTTGGTTTCAAACTAACAGCTTAGTAGTTAATAGTGGTAAAACTGAGTTTTTGTCTTTTGCTATGACTACTCAAAAAGCTGAAAAACATATTATGTTCTTGGGAGTTCATTTCCAACCCAAACTCAACTGGGAGGTGCAGGTAAATTATCTAAGCAAACAAATTAATAAAACTTATATTTACTTAGGAAAGTTAACAAAAATACAAATTTTTGAACTGCAAGAATGGTGTACTTTGCACATGTACAATCTTTGCTATACTAAAGTATCCTTTTGTGGGTTAGTTCACCACAAGCAGAGAGAATATTTATCCTTAAAAAAAAAGCTATACCAATTATGGCAGGGATTAATACAACAACTTTTTGTAGTCCTTATTTTAAATCATTTAATATTATGACAGTTCTTGGTTTGTATGCTTTTAATTGTTTATTATACACAAAACAAAATTTAGACAAGTGGACAATCACCAACATGATACACGCTTTAAAAACAATTTAATTATTCCTAAGCATCGTTTACAGAAAACTTAGCAAAGCTATGAATATATATATATATATATATCATTAATAATGTTTAATTTTCTTTCTCTTCAGATCCAGGAACTGCCAATTAAAAGATTTAAAAGTATCACTAAGGCGAGGTTGACAGAAGCAATTCTGTACTCGTACAATGATTTTTTTAATATATTGTGGTAACTGTGATACAAATATATCTGTAATATCTTCTCATTTTTTATTCTTTTAATATGTTTGTGTCTGTTTTGCTTTATTTTGATCTATAGATTATAGCCTTATTTTAAACTTAACAAATATCTTGCAAATCTCAATTTTATTTGTATTTTTACATTACTTTTTTTATATATTTGTATATTGTAAGTTTTATGTACCCGACTGATTCAATCAATGTTATGTTGTAATAAGAATCAATAAATATCTATCTATCTATTTTTTTTATTACTTACTAATGTTTTCTTAACATACAAAAAAAGCTAGAGAAGACATAGTTCACTCAACAAAATTTTGAAACAAAGATTTTTAATTTATATTGAACAAGAAGACAAAACAATTCAAATATATCAATCATTATGAATATAAAACTGTATGAACTAATTCTTAATTTAAAAAAAATCGTTACTGTATATGTCGTGTAATGTAAAAACTATAGTTAACATACTATAGTTTAAAATTATTTCATTTATATTTTAATCTTGTTGCTATATTCTAAAAAGGCTGAAAACCAATTAAACTCTTAAGATATATTAAGCCACTAAAATGTATCAATATTTTATTTGTAATAAATGTATAACTTTAATACATAGTACAAGCAATATATGACTTAAAATACAATAAAAACAGTTGAGGTCAATCCTGGATTATAATATAATTTATTATTATATATTAATTGTAACAGGGTTAGACAAATATAAACTTAAACAGAAACACAAATCCCCTTTTACAACACAAAGTCGTATATCATGACTTTGTTCTAAAAGGGATATACACAATACTAGAAATACCACTATAATCAACAATTGCTCAATTGGCCGATTGAAAACCTATGAATTGTGACCTTTCTACAACACGATGAAATGTTTCAATCGCATACCAAACTATCCGAACGAAACATTAAGTGTTACTTGAATATTTATGCAGGATTGAATAGGAATTTTTCAATAAACTTTTCATATTTATATTTATATACGGATGCAGTGTATTGAATTTCTTTTATTATCTTAACAAAGTAGAAATTTTTTGTTGCCCAGGTCGTATTCTTTATTACGGGACTAGTTTGCTGCACACGTAATTGAGATACTCTCATTTATATATCCCTGTTGCAAATTCATAAAACTACAATTTGTATCAACTAAATCTAAAATAAATCATTTAAACTTTTTAATGCTGTTTCCCCAATACTATAATCAATCAAATTACAACATTATATTTATCAACACAACGTGAACGTTTTAAAAAAGTACAATATTATATATATTTTACATTTGTTTACATTATTATAAGCATATCCTTTCGTGTCAGTAACATTTCCTATTGTAAAGACCATCTTATATTTTTTTTTCTTTTCCCGTATCATTATAATAAATCGTCTTGATAATAATGGCATATTTATTCTAACCATATTCTAGTCAATAAAATTCTAAATAAAAATACTGAACGTTATTAATCAATCAATCAAGTTAAATAAAATATTTTAATAGGCTGGCTAGACCGTTTCTATAATAAGAATACCTATTTTTAAACATTTTAAAATTCTATATTGAGAAATCTTTAATTAACTTGTGTAATGATATTAATTTATTCTGCTCGATACGAATATCTTCCAGAACTTTTCATGTATAATTAATTAATATTGCGGTATAAAATTAATATAATATTGGTGATCTTTAACGTATCAAATTATATATAAAAGTGTATTTTAAAAGAAATTATAAATCTACGTTTTAGGGTATTAAAAATAAAATAGCTCGTGGAGTTATTCAAATAATATTAGCATAATTGCTTCGTATCGATCGCACACCACAGAAACTAAAACAATTAATTATATAAAACACCTAGTAGAGCATTTAACACATGAAAATGCATTAATAATAGTTAATGTGGGTGTAAATCTGTTCAGTCTTGATAAAGAACTAATATTGTAATAGAATTTCAATTGCTTAGCCAATGATTAAATTAATTTTAATCAGTAAATTTGTTATTGTAATATATAGCAATATTTATTGTTATCATAAAAAACCATTAAGCGTTAGTAATATAACTAAATATACATTATATATATATTTGCATAAATTTTACATGAATATATTAAACTTTCCTAAACGTTTTAATTCCACACAAGCAAAATATAATTTTAATCGATTTATTGTTAAATTGTTTTGATTGTCTTGTTTGAGTTTCCTAATACTTTCAAGTTACTACCACTTACTTTATCTGTTTATTTTAGTCTTACACACCATACTTTTTCCTTTATCATAATCTCGCACACAACTTACTTTCATTATTAATCTCAACTAATTGTTTTGAACAACAATAATACGAAAAGCACAGCTTTTCCACTATCCCAAACTCACTACTCACTACTCTCATTAAATGTTATCCATCAGCCAACATTTCGATAACAAGCCTGGGTTTGTATTCTTTGCGTTACAAAATCGAATATAATATTGTTATTAGACTATTTTTACCACCAAATTTGTAAAAAACTGCAAAATACAGAAAGTTGCAATGACCACATTCTACGCAATTTGAGTCAAGAAATTGGATGTTAAAATTGAAATGCCTTTTCTGCAAACGCCAGTCACTTCGTTATACAATCTCTGGATAACTAACACTTGGACGGATGGGTTATCATTTTAGTTAAAACTATTGACTTGTTGTCATAATATAAATAGTAGATCTAGTTTGTCACAAGTTAAGATGACAATATCCATTATTTTAATAATTAACACTTGAGCAGGTAGATAGGATTCATTCTATTTTAAACAAAAATCATGATCTAAAATATACTTTATCTTTCTGCCAAAATGCACGTTATTAGAAAATGAATGTTTTCTGTGCAAATGATATCCAATCTCTGGATAAATAACTTTTGACCGAGTAGGTTGGTCTTCTTCTTCTTGGAGTGCTTTATCCGCTCCGGATATTCATTATCACAATCTTTTTCTTGTCCACTGCACTGCAAAAAACCTAGATTTTTATGTCATAAAATTTGGCGTCTTCCCGGACTTCTTCTTCCCATCACCTTTTTTTCTAGAATCAGTTGAAGTATTCTGTATCTATCACTATGCCTCACCTTCACAGCTTTCAATACTTCTTGCTTTTTGCCTATTCTCTGCCAAACCTCCCTCTTTTCATGAGGTATTCACGATTCGACGACATGCCCATGGTTTGAAAGCTTCCAGTTTTTTTTTTTCTGTAAAGTTTTTTCTCTGTATCCTTTGATAGGGTCCAGGATTCGACGCCGTACATTAGTGTTGAGAAAACGTAGCAGCGCAACATTTTGATCTTAATTTGGGCTGTTGAAAACTTTTCTCATCTGGATAAATGTCGTTCTCGCTATTTCTATCCTGCATTTGATTTCTACTAAACAATCCCTAAGTTTATTCACGCATGTGCCCAGATATGTGTATTTGTCTACTTGGTTTATGGTTTTGTTGTTGAAAAGTATTGTCCGCTGTGATGGATTATATTTACTAACAAGCATATATTTGGTTTTTTTAAGATTGAGGTCGATTCCATATTTCTTGCTGACTAATTTGATCTTATTCATCATCAGCTAAAGTCCTTGAGCTTAAATACCTTAAGTTGTTAATTATCTTGCCATTGATCAATATTTCTTTTTCCACTCCATCCAGTAGGTGGGTCGCTCCAGTTCAAATTACTGATCCGTCAAAAGTTTTCTTGCTACAAGAGAAGTTAATGTTATCTAAATTATTGCTTGATTGTTGATTAACACTTGGATGGGTGGGTGTATCATTGCAGTTAAAACTCTGTACCTATTATCATTATCTTAATAAATTGGATGACTGTTTTATTCCAATTTAAACTACTGACCAATAACTTGATTTCTATACCATCATTAATAAATTAAACGTTTATTATCTTAGCAAACGCCAAAAGCCAGTTTGTCAAATGAGAAGATGATCATATTTAATAACTTGATAAGTAACACTCATTATCATGGTCTAAAGTACTCCACACAAAAAAAAACTAAATGTTAGTCTTATCTTTAAACTTCAGAATTAACTTTGTTACATGAGAACTTTGCCTGCGTTGCCGTTTAGTAGACTGAGTAGCCAGTCTCAAACCCGGATAAAAAAAGATTCTTAGACTAAGTTATTTCTTCGCCTAAGGTAAAACAAATAAATAAAAACCAAATTCATTTAATTAGCAGAAAAAATTTCAAATGCAGCCATTTTAAAACAGATGTCAACATCAACAGCTGCCATATAAATCTGCACACACTAAAAAAATAAAATGGCCGCATTTCCACCGTATTGCACCTGGAAATCAAAAATTTTAAGAATAGTCATATTTTGGTACCTAAAACATGTGTACAAAATTTGAGCAAAATCGGAGATGTCAATGTGAAGACGATTGTCCAAACTATCGTGAAATTACCCATATGCTAACAGTATAAAAGTTTGCATTTAACCATGACATATGCTAACTAACAGCAAATAAGTAAAACTATTTAATAATTATCTAACAAACTGGAAACAACCATTTTATCTACAAAATGCTGCAAACATTCAATAATCTCACTACAGATTTTCAACGTTGATTTTGGCATTAATCTCTAAGATCTTTGCAACAATCCAACCAAAAGAATAAGATCATCTAGACCCTAAACACTTTTATTTACCAGCAATGCTTTAACACGTCATGTTATTTATGTTATCCAACTAAACCGGACTGACACTCAGGCCAAAACAACAAGCACAAATAAAGCAAAAATTGCAGGTAAACTTACAAAATTATTAAAGGTATAGCAGAGATGCACGCCAAAAAAAGCTTAACAAAAGAAGACGCCAATACCATCAAGGTTGACGTGACACCCGCAAAAAAACTCTACTTAGGTTTAATAAAGCCACAGGCATCTCTACAAAAATAAAAACCAATTATAAAGCCACCAAACTCAGGACCTAATTAAAAATTAGTTTTAATATAATTAATAACGATTTTTTATTTTAATGTAAGTCATAAACCACTTCAATACCAAAACCAAACACTTTTACTAACAAAACTTTTTAACTATTAGGCTCTAAACTAAAGTATAGTGTCTTTTTTGAGCAATTACGTTGTTTTACAACATTAATTTTCAAAAAATCAAATTTTTCTTGTCACAAACACTGATGATAGTATCAGATTCAGATGCATTTATGCTTGATTTTTTTTAAATGCAAAAACAACATATTTTCAATAAGGCCCAACCAATGTTCTTAGTTACAAACTTGTGTACCCAAAAATCACATTCAAATTTAGAAAGAGATATTTTATTAAGAAAAAACGCACATAAATAATCAAATATTTCTACGCTTGCATAGCACTTAATAGAACTCATTCCTGCTTAAGTGCACTTTGTAAAAATTACTTGTTTGGCTGTTTCTAAGCGTTCTTCAATGTCTTTCCACTCAAGCCTTTTCTCATCAAAATTGACATGTTCAAAACAGTCTTGACTCTTCAAGTAAGATGCAGTTGTCTTTTTAAAACAAAATTGTTAAAAAAAAATGTTGACGTGTATGCCTCAAATACAAAAGCCCCAAAATTGCATTAATGAAGATTCTAACCAGTCACCTTGGTTTTACAAACTTGTTTGTATCATAAAGAGTTGGTCACACAAATGCCATGGAAGCAGCAGACCTATGAACATTTTTACAGCAGCCTAATATATGCAGTTCTTATTGCAAACTATTGTCAATAGTTATTAACATTTATTGGTATTAATTTATGATTTATACTTTTCTTTTCTTAAAAAAAAATCTTAAAAATGTGAAAATTATTAAACGTATGGTGCTGCAATGGCACAGTTAGAGTTGCAGCAAGTAAATACCCAAGGGAAAATAGAACATTTAACTACCAAAAAGCGCCAGATGGATAAGAAGAAGATAAAAAACGCTCACAAGATTAAGACAGGTCCCACTCCCAATTAAAACAGATCTAGGTCTTTGTTTAGATACTCAAGAACCGGATGACCAAGATGATCGTAAAATTTGAGCTTAAAGTCAAAGTCCTTTTGCCATCATTATGGATCTCACGGGCCAACATCGCCGCAAACGCCGGCGTTGCAGTCAAGAAAGACATAGAAACGGCTGAAAAAAAACAATGTTACAGCAAGATCCTTACTCAAAAAACAAAGGGAAAACTAGTAGTAATCGCAAAACCTAACATTGCAGCCACCACCAAAGACCTCAACGTCCTAAGGTTGGTAATTTTCTCCTCCGCTACGGTCACCAAAGTATCTTCCAAAAACACTGAAGGATACCAGATAGTTAAAGAAAGTACAAAAAGACACGAGATGAATGACCACTCTCAAAACTACTTAAAGTGCAGTCAGACAGCCATCAGCGGATAACCTAGCAAGTTATTTATCCTCAAAGGCACAACTGCCATTTGCGCTTAAAAAAACGGCCAATTTGTAAAAAAAAACCAAGAGTATTCAACGAGGTAAAATTTAGGCTTTTTGCCTCAAACCCCATCTAATGACAAAAACGTTAAATCCAATTTTTCCTACCCTCCTACAAACAATTTAAAATCCTGTTTTCCGGCAATTGTGCTTACAGAAAAGCACTAATTTGTGGTGATTTCAAAATATTTACGTAATTTAGGCGTTGAGTGTCGATCAGAGAAAAGAACCGCTCACAGCAAATCCGTCAAGGCGGAATTCTACACGTAGTAATTAAGCATATCTTAGAATACCTAATAGAAGTATGCCTTGCATTAGAATCACTTGGATTTACCAGAAATATCCATTGCATGGGAAACCTATTTATTTGTTACTTCATAATTTCGATGCAATTCCCAAGAAAAGCAGAAAACGTCAAGATTGTAGACTTTACCAAACTTCTGAACTTAAAAGTGAGAGTAGAACCAAAAGATTTTTTAATGTTAGAAGTACCAGCAACACAGACACACCGCTCAGAGATGTTTCACCGCAACTCCCGGCCTGCTCCGGGCATTTCCATTTCTACATAAAAAAATGCAGGTCTCTTCAACCTACCGCGGCTACCGCAAACAAATTGTTTGCAAACGCCGTCTCTACGCGGGCACTTAATCCAGCAACGTCAAATGATAAGATAACAACTGTATAGCGTATTTTCAATTTTTTTATAAAAACATCATTACTGCTTTTGTTAAAATCCAATAATGAATAATACATCAGAAGTATTCCTCCGGATTTGTGTTTGGAAAGGTAAAAAGTTGAACGACAAGCCCACTCAAGCGCTGAGAATCCTATATACCTTTATGTATTGCAAAACACTGATCATTGCAAAACATTTGGATCACTCTGAAGTGGGTACCCTCAACATGATCTTGCTTAAAACAAATGCAATAGTGGTGAATGTGCTTAAACTCTGCACAATCAAAATGGCATCCACTTATATCAAACCGACCAATCGTATCAAAACGACAAATTTTATTACAATACTTTCTTTATTATCATTGCTGAAGACTTCAATTCTAAGCACCCAAAGATTGGTATCTTATAGTTTTAAAGCCTTCCAAAAATCTGACATTGCGGACGCTCTTTGGAACTCTATGGTTTCTTCAAAAACTAAACTTTTGACCGATTTCAAAGATCTAGTACTACGCGAACATATTAAAACAAAAAGTATTTCAATAAGGTTGACCCCAATCTTTCAATTTTTCCCATAAAAACTCTGTAATCATGCTTCAATAGCAATCTGAATTTATTCTAATAGCATTTTAACATACCCCATATACCCACATACCTAACTGTTTGTTACTAAAAAAAATTAACTTCTTTTTCAAACGTCCTAAATTACTTTGTCACGTTGCTCACCTTTGACACATTACTAAACATAATCTGTCTAATAGTTACTACAATTTTATGTAAATTGTCTCTCCGTCCAGTGAGATGTTAAGCACACTGATGATAGGTGCATACCCTAAAACACTAGTGTATGTGTATCACACTGGGTGGATAGACAATTTACAATAAATACATAATTTATTAATTATAAATGATAAATTTGTTTCGGTTATCTGATTTTATAGTTCTCTTTCACATACAAACAATTTAACCTTTCTTATAATAGAAGGCATTGCGTTACCTCTTTAAAAACACCATAATTTAGAAAAAGATATCTATCTACTTTAATATAAAATATTTCTACGTTTGCGCAGCACCTAATAGAAATCATTTCTGTTTAAATGCACTTTACAAGAAAAACTTGTTTGGCAGTTTCTAAGATTCATTCAATATCTTTCCACTCAAGCTTTTACTCAGCAAAATTGATATTTTCAAAACAGTTTATACTTTTCAAATTTTAAAAACAAAGATGTTGGCGTATATGTCTCAAATACAAAAACCCAAAGACTGCATTCATTAAGACACTAACCCCACTTGCCATCACTTTAGTTTTACAAACTTGTTTGTTGTTTGTCACTGAAATGCTATGACAGAAAAATCAAGTTTTGAAATAGTTTGACTGCCAGCAGCAGACAGAGAAACATTTTGCAAACTGATGTCTATAGTGAGACAAGTCCCACTTGACAGATGACCAAGATGATAGTAAAATTTGACTTACAAATTAAAGCCCTTATTATGGATCTCACGGCTATTATTGCCGCAAATGTCGCCGCTAACATATCCGCTCCAACAGCGGAAATCTAAGTTAACAAAGATATAGAAGCGGCTAAAAAAGACAAAATTAAAACAAGATCTTTTAAAAGACAAGGGCAAAACTGCAAAACACTTACTTTAAGTTAGTCTTTGCAGAGGATAACACTGCAGCAGCCACCAAAGACCTAACCGTTTAGGAGTTGGCAATGTCCTCTCCCGCTACGGCTACCAAAAAAAAATCAAGGACACTAAACGACACTAAATGGTCTAAAAAAAAGGAAAAAAGACACTACCCATAAAACTATTTAAAGTGCCTTTAGCTATCTCCCAGTTGCCTCCAGCATCGGTGGTGAGACAACCATCAGCGGTTAATTTTGCAATTGGAATTCCACACGTGGTCGACCGCCAAAGAACGCTGCCTTGAGTTACTAATTAAAAACATCTTACAATACCTTACAGAAGAAGAAGTGTACCTTGCATTAGAATCGCTTTGATTTTCCCCCACAAATATCCATTGCATGAGAATCAAATTTATTTGTTACTCCGTGATCTCGGTGCAACTTCTAAAAAAAGCAAAAAACGCCGAAATTGTTGACTTGACTGAGTTTTTGAGCTTACCTTTAGTGGAACTAAAGAAAGTAGCCAGAAGTGCCATCAATACGGGCACACCGCTCAAAGATGTTTCTCCGAAACCTCACCAATTGGCGGCATGCTCCGGACCGGTCTACGTCTATATCACAAAGTACAGATTTCTTCAAACAAACGCTTTTCTCAGCGGGCACCTAAACCAGCAACGTTAATTATTTTTATAAAAAAACCATTACTGCTTTTCTTAAAATTCAATAATAGATAATACATCAGAAGTATTCTTACGAATTTGTGTTTGCAATGCCATTTTGCAATATTTATTTAAGAAAATCTCAACATTATGATAGTGTCTTAGTCAAACCACAAACTCACTCAAAAGTTGAGACTTCTTTATGTCTTTATGTATTTGGAAACGTTAGTAGTACCCATAAAACGTAGAAGAATAATCTTTGCAGAGGATATTTGGATCACTCTTAAGTAAATACCACCAACATAATTTTGCTTAAAATAAATGCAATAGTGGTAAATGTGCTTGGAATAAGCACAATCAAGATGGTATCCGCTTATATTAGAACGACAATCGATACAATATTTTTTCCAGAAACTTCAATTCTAAGCACTCAAAAATTGAGGATTGCACGACTATGTAGAATAAAATAGTTTTTAAGTAGTGGGTCTAAATAAACCCACATATTACAACTTTGCAGGTCACAAAAGGGATATGATCACATTTAGAAACTAGCACCTCAATTCTCTCGATGCCTTCTAAAATCTGTTTTTTTTTTGTTCAAACTAAATAAATTTGGACCAACCTCGAGATTCCACCACTACACCAACATATCAAATTTTTAGCCAAAAAGTAGTTAGATAGCATTCACCCCAATCTTCCAACTGGTTCTATAAAAATGTTGTAATCATGCTTCAATAGCAAACTAAATTGATTCTAACATCATTTTCCGAACTGATTAAACAAAATAAGAACCAATTATGCTACAAGGCACACCATACAGTCTCTTTTTGAGGATGCATAATTCTCAAATATCTATACTAGCTAAAATGAAAATAAACTTTATCACTAAAAAAAACTTTTTGCATAAATCTGTTTTCTTGTTCTTGCATATTTTTTGGCAAACACACAATAATAATTTCTCAGTTTCGGTTCTTGTGTTGTTTGGGTTTTGTAAGAATGTGTAAATCTTTAGTCAAATTTGTTGCGCATTTAAGTACGAAAGACCCAGTTGCTGCAATCAATGATACATTAATGTAACTGTTTCTGCAGTTACACTTTGACAAACATTGGCAATATTCTGCACAGAGCAACCGCTACGAGTATGTTTAGGTACTGTGGTGTTAGTTACTGAATTGTTTATGTTGCTAGAATACAAAACAACGTTTAACATTAACATATAACTTGATGCTCTAAAATATTTATCTGTATCATGTGAGTTCAACATAAATCACCCTTTCTAACAATTTAACGTTGAATACTCAGAAAGCGGCTATCTATGTTAATGTACAATTGCAGCCGCTTTGGAAAACTCCAAGCAATATCCGCGACATCTAACCCAAAATTCGTAGAATTTTCTTTTAAATTTTAGTCTTCTCATGAGCATACAAGGCCAGTGAATTGCCAAATCTGTAGATAAATAGTCCTAAAAATGTTTTCCGTACGACAATCATCAAAACTTGTGTCGCGTGTGCAACAGCATTAGAAAAAAATTTTGATCGCTTATTGTTAACCTTTATCGTAATGTAGTTTTTTATTTTAAATAGAGACATTTTTGTAAATGTTAAAAATGTTGTAGGCTTTATCCCTCATGAGCAAAATCATGTTTTGTTATATCTTTTCTTATTTAAAAAAAAAAAAATTAAAATTTTAAATTGTGATATTTCAGAATTAATTAATACAAAATTACAAAATTAAAAATACCTTCTAGTCTAGTTTATAATAAGATCAGTAGTATTAGCATACATTAATGTCCTACTATGTCATGTGATTAAATAAAATATTTTACTCAGTTATTCCAACTGTGAACCTCTAATACATCAGCAGAATATAACAATATAACAAGTGCTCTTGTTTCAAGGAAATTCCATACAGATAACATATTGTTATATATCAAATTGAATGCTGAACATCTAGTATTGGCATTACATCCAGAGGAAGACATGTGAAAAGCTTCCCAAGATAAATAATAAAACCTTAGGAATATTTGTCCAATCTGCTGTATATTAAAAAACAAACAAAAATATTTAGGGTTTTAATATAAAACAGTAATTTAATTAAAATTCAATTAAACAACAATCAATTATGTTTAAAACAATATTAATTAATTTGTTGCTTTATAATAATTATGATTAATTTATTATTTGATTTTAATTAAATATTCATTATTTTATACTAAAAAAGTGCTTTGTGTCTACAATTATACTATATCAATAGATAATAGCTAAATCAAACAAAATATGAAAGCACTAATTTGGAATATCCTTTATTAATAGATAATTGAGTCTTGAGACTTAATTCAGTTAGTCACACACGAACGTTTGCAAGAGGAAAATTTAACTACCAGATAAATCCCCTAGTGGGACTTAATCACTAGGCAGTGTCGTAATTACTGAGATATGAGAATGTCAATAAATATTTTAACAAAATTTATCATTAATGAAAATTACACTTTATTATTTAGTACTGTCAGTGAATACTTATAAATATTTGTTTAATAATAATGCGCTACTAAAAAGCAATTTAACACAAATTATATGTTAAATATTTTATACATGCATTAGAGAAGTATATTACTTATTACAATAAAATATTGCCATTTTTTTACATAATTGACTGATCTATGAATAATAGTAAACCGAGAAAACGGAGTTTAAAATGACATTTTGCACAGATTATGTCTTTTTTTTTAATTTTCCAATGTAATATTTAAGAACTATTTGAGATTTCACCAAAACATTTCAAATTCAACCACAAAACTATCACATTGAAGACAAAATTTAAACAGTCTGTAAACATTGACCTTAAATATTTGCAGATTATGAGTCTACGGAAATAATAAATTTTAAAACCTATTCCATGTCAGTTTTTTAGATACATTCAAAGTAGATCAACAACATGATTGTTCTAAAAAAGATCATGTAACATCATTGTAACACATGATAACTAGGTTTTTGATTTTGAATTAATAAGAAGTTGGGTTTTTAAGTGTTTTAAGAATTTAAATTAAACAAGTTGGGCTCAAAAATTCTTTTAAGGTTATTGTTTACAAATGCAACAGACTTTAACCTACAAATTTTAAGACCTTTTGCTATATTATATGTAGGAGTATTTTGAGATACACCCGTTAAGGGCAGAAAAATGGCATTGACCTATCGAATACACAAGTCCAGAAAGGCAAAGACCTCTTTATTTCTGGCTTGAAAAGTATTAATAACTCCGACTGCCACACGTTTCCAAAACTTGCCTGAGTGGTGCAACTAGAAAAAGGTTTTTGATTGTTGTGGGCCACGCTAATGCATATAATAGTTTGAGTTTCTAGCTTTACTATGTATTCTTGAATGATCCCTTGGGTCTGAGTGTATTTTTTGGCATGTTTTTTCTTTGAGCAACGGATAAGAGTTGGTAAGTTGTTGTATTAAGAATGTTGGTTATCCGTAGTAATTTTCTGGTAGTAAGAAACTGTCGTTAATTTTAATAGCAAAGTCAAACATTTTATCTCCCAAGTACCTGGATACAAAATTGGGCAAAATATTGGAGCTTCCCCAATAATCTTGGATTTGTTGTCAATGGTATTATTTAACTAGATCAAGGCTTTGTTATTAGCCCTCAACGTAAAGAGCACGTATTTTAAGTAAACTTTAAACTTTTTTACCACCCTTCTTCTTCTTCTTCTAGTGCCTATCCGTATCAAATGTTGGCAATCAACATAGCTATTACCGTTGTTGTGTTGAACCGTGTGCACAGATTCTTTAACCAAGAGGTTTTAACTTCTTTCTGGTCTTCTTTTCTTCTTTATTTTTCTTTGTAGTAACCCGTATCTCTCTTCATTTCTCATTATATGTCTTAGATGTTCCAGTTTTCTTGTATTTGTTGCCATCATTATTTCCTTTTCTTTATCGATTTTGTTTAGAACATGTTTATTGCTGACATGATCCGTCTAAGGTATTTTCAGAATGCGGTGGAATAACCATAATTTATAGAATTCTAGCTTCTGTTAAAGTCCAGGATTTGACTCACACCTGTCTTACACTTCAATTTATTTAAGCGATTTTTTTGTGTTTAGCACTAGCGTAGAATACGTCATGTTTACTGATTGTTCTTTTTTTAGAATAATACAGCTCCAAGACTCCTAATTGGGGTCTAACTAATTAGAGAGTTTTAAACGCTTGTTTTTTGGTTTCAGTCTAAAAGATATGCTTTTTAGCTCCTTGCAGTTCCATGTGAGAGCTGGCTAAAATTCGGGAACGTATAAGACAATAGAGTTGTTTTTTGTTATTTAGTTTTAGATGGTCTCAAATTACTAAATAATGTGGTAGCAATTCTGTTTATACTAAATTTGCATTTTGCATTTTAATTTGTATAATTGTTATATTAGCAGTAGACCATGATAGCATCCAGGTAGACCAGAACAATAGTACCTAGGAACCCGCCTTAAACATATGTTTTTGAAATATGGTTGGTTAGTTTTTGAGTTTAAATAGCATCACGGTGAAGTAATGTACCGCAATGGCTTGTAGATTTTTTCTCCATTGGTATTTGCCAATAACTGGTAGTCAAATTAAACTTGAAAAAGCTTATTTCAAAACCTATTAGAGTTGGAAGCAGATCTATTTCGGTTTTGATTAGATCATTCAGTTTTCTGTAATCAATGCAAAAGCGTGCCTTGCGTTCTTTCTTACTAATTAGTACTGCCGGAGCGCAATAACTGGCGTTGTTTCTTTTAATCATTTTGTTTGTGAACAACTTGTGGATTTGTTAAAATATTTGGACTTTCCGGAAAGCATTAAAAATGTATCGGGAAGCTTGTACCGGAGTTTGGTTTACAAAATTTATTTGTTGATTAATAGACTTATTTAGAAACAAATTGATAAGCATTACAATTTTTTTTCTTGAGCAGAACTTAGTTTGGTTGTTGTTCCAAATACCTAGTACTGACTTTCTAATACCTCATTTGTTGGTGACCCGGGATCATTTTTTTCCTAAACTTAAAGTGATTAGGAAAGAAAAGTTTTAATTTTTATTTAAATTCACTTTCGACTCTTTATTTCCAAAATACTTATCCAGGCATCTAATCATTTTGTTCATTTTATTTGCTTGTTTTGCTACAATTACCATGTCGTCTGCATAAGCCATAGATCAAACTTTCTCTCTGCCTACTACTAGTAGTGTTATCTTTGAATTTTTCTTCAAGCTTTTATTTTTATTTTTCTTGTATTTCTTATGCAACGTTTGTTATCAATAAGTATAATGTGCTTAGATGTTTGCCATAATAAGTAATCAAGAACTAGGTCAATAAAATTTGCAACGGGTCAAGTTAGTTTCTACCTTGATAGCGGTTTCTACTAGTAGTTGCTCAATTTTTAGTTAAGTTATTGTGTTCCTACACATGTGTTGCAATATTAAAATATTAAAAAATAAATGTCAGTTGCCGTTAAACGTTAAGAGAATTGCTAGACAGCTAAGTTTGTACCACAAACCAAACCAACAAAGGTTAAAGCAAAGCACCACAACATGGCGGATTGTAAAAACACATTTAATACAACAAATTGGAGAAACCCAACACAAACAACCACAAGTATATAAAACAGCAAACTGCAGAAAGATTCATGGTGAAGCAATATATCTCAACTAAATTTTAATACAACATGCTAATCAAAATACTAAAAAATGATGCCGGAGCGTACAAAGATTAATTCCAAGGAGAATCTAACTACGAGTTATCAAAAAAAAGACCAAAACTTTAACAATTTAAATCTAAACTAATACCAAATATTGGAACAACTATTTGATTAAGTTGTCAGATTAGAAAACGGGATCAACAAAAGGAAGCTTATGCAAGATTTACACAAAATATAACAAATAAATATAGAATGCCAACACCGGCCTTGCTCATTGATAGTGGGGCAAACAAACATTTCACAAAAATATCATTGCTTATAATCACTGCCAACAAATAAACAGTTGTCCAAACAGACCTAACTTACATGCTTACATTTTGATCGTGATTGCTTATTTGGTTCAACACAGTAGAAAAACAACAATTTCATCTCTGGACTATAAACAATTAGAACAATTATTACGCAAGTTTGACTTTGACTTTTACTACTACACAAATAATGACTAAAAAAATTGAATTAAAAGACCAAACCAATCGTGCTCAATGCTATTTGTATTACGCCAACAAAATTTCAAATATTGCGTCGATTACGCAGTTACTAAGAACAAAATAGCTCCGCAAAACCTTGAAAAACTTTGGTCTTGCGCTATGCGCCTTTGCAACTTTTCAAAAACGCATGTCGCAAGTGTGTATCTAGACAACTTGTTAATATATTCAAACAATTATGACATACATTTAGACCATATCCAACGGGTTTTCATAAAGTTCCAAGAAGCTTGGCATAATCAAGTGCAAATCTGGTAAGACCGCAATAAAATATCAAGGCCACAAAATAACGTCTGAAAGAAATTTACCATTAGAACGTTACCGAACACTAATCAAAAACCACAAACAACCTAAGACGCAAAAACCGAAGAAACTTTTTAAGCATATGTACGTGGCTTTTTGAATACGTACCTAACTTTTCGATAGTAACCGGGCTTTGACAAAAAAGGCATTTGAAAACGTCAAAGTACTAGACCAACTCTTAAAATTAGCCCAACTTTAATTAGAGCTAAGTATAAGTTGTCTTATATTGAGAAGAAGAAAAAAAAAAGCACATAACATTGTATAGGAGTGCCCGCCTCAACCAATACTAATGTAAAATTTACCAGAATTTTTATTCACAGTAGAACACTATCAACCATTTACTAGATGCATTATCAGAACTTGTAGAAAACGACATTGAAAATATTGAACGCTTGCTACCACTAGATGAAATATCCCGAAAAAAAGCCAGACCGCCTACAACACGCATACTCCTAATTAAACCAGATACATCAAAACAAAGGGATACGCATAAACATCTTAAGAGACAAGCCGTTGGCAACCATGACGCGACGATACCAGACAACTTGTATCCAAACAAAAGAAGTTATGACAAAGATTTTAAATATAAAATTGGTGACGCCAGAGATTTTCTATGCACAATAGATGAGCACAACAGAGCAAGAAGTGTTAAAGTACTACTATTCCAACGACAAGATTCTAACCTCAATAGGGCATTTTATCGGCCCCGTATCAAAAAAGATGTAACTTCTGGGCCCAAATAAAAACGAAACACGCAAGAACAAGAAATTTGCTGCTATCCCACCAACTGCCACCAAGCGGCGCTGTCTACCTTAACACCATTCACAGCCCGTATAAAAAAATACAAATTCAGAATTAGATTTATGCCAGGCTGACGGAACCAGACTAGAAACTACACTCCATCAGGAAAACGATCTACCAGATCCCATCGTAAGAAAAGTGAATTCCTCACTAATCACCTAAAAAGCTACTCAACCATTTTTTTCCTACTCTCTCTGACACTGAACTCTTCTTCAAAACTGAAAGTTTCCGTCTGACAAGTTATACTGTTTTTATAGTATTTATTGTTTGTTTTACCAAACATTTTTAATATTTATTTACATTAAAATAAATATAATTTATTATTATTTATTATTATTATTGTTATTGATGAATTAATTAATTTATATTTATTTTTGAATTATACACTCTTTATAATACTTAATATTACTTACAGAAATCACAAATTGTAAAAGTTTCAAAGAGAAATAAAATCTGAGTTAGTAAAATTGCCCAACTTTTAATATAAAAAAATATTGATATTGTAATTTGTATATTTTATTTTGTTATTTGCAAACTCATGTAAGCGTAAACTTGATATAATCGAGTTTATATTAGTTCCACAGATAAACCTTTTTTATCTTTAATTGAGACAAATTGTATTCATTTGAAACAAAAAAAGAGTTAATATAATATTATTTCAAAAGCAGACATTGTTAAAATATAGTTCAATTGAATTTATCTTTACATAAACAATGTTCTTTACATTAAATAAAAATCGAACACAATTTTATTAAAAAATATTGAAATCATTTTTTTGCCTTAAGTCACAAACCACACAAAGTGAAGTACGTACTTTTATTCTATTATTAAAGTGCAATATTATAATTACAATTGCAAGTTATATAAATGTATGCATTGCAATTTGCTAATTAAATTTTTATTTAATATTCAAAAAGTTTTAAATTCCAAAAATAAAATATTTGTGTTTGTATCTGTTTTAATTAGTAACAAATTATAATTAAAATGATCATTTAATTTTGTGTTACAATATTGAATTCGAATATACATTCTATTGAAGAGTCAAGCGAGAGGTATTCGGTTGGGTGGTAATGAATTAGATTTTTATACTTTCTAACAAAGCAATCTCTATATTTGCTACAAGTACAAATTGTATTTTTATCGGGTACATAAAATCAATAAATTATAATCTGAACAATTTGCAAGTTTATATAAGTTATACTGCAATTCTGGAATAGCAAAGTTATAGCACCTACTAAAGAGCAATATACAATAAAACGACAAATACTGTTAATTAAATTGTGTATTTGCCATATAGAAACAATAAAATAAAAAGTTAAAGATGAAATAAAAATTGATGGAAATAATAAAATTTGAATTGATAACGTATAAAGCGATTCTAACCATAACATAAAAAAGCAATATGGGGAAATATTAATGCAAAAAATTGTCTTGTTTAACTTAACCTAACAAAATTAATCAATATTATTAATTAATTAGAATTAAAAAAATTTAAAATTTATTTATTGCATTGTACAAAATTATTATACAGGGTGTCCGGAAAATACGTGTACAACGTTTGACGACAGACTCCTGTCGTCAAAATAGGTCGATCTAAGCCGACTTAGTTATATCCAAAATTGTCTCGTTTAACCGGTAGATGGCGTCAAAAAAAACAAAAGTATAACAAAGTTGAAAGTATCTATTGTAAGAAACTAAGTAAAACAAAAACATTACTTAAGCAAATGTGTAAAATGACCGCCATCTTGCTGAATACACTTATTAACACTCTTTAAAAAATGATATTGGACCCTATCTAATGTCTCGGGATTATTAAAATGGTTGCCTGCATTTAAAATCCGCTGCAATAAATCATCGCGTGTGTTTACCGGAGTCTTGTAAACTTCTGTTTTAATAGCGCCCCACAAAAAAAAGTCACACATATTTAACTCAGGAGAACGTGGTGGCCATTTTACTGGTGCATCATTGCCTCTTCCAATCCATCAGTTGGGATATTGATGATGTAAGTATTGCCGAACGGCAACGGAAAAATGGGGCGGGGCACCATCATGCATATACCACATTTCCCTCCGAAGTAAAAGGGGCAAATTCTCCAGAAGAATTGGTAATGTGTCTTGCAAAAAATTTAAATAAATATTTCCATCTAACCTGTCTGGAATAACAATGGGACCAATAAGGTAGTGATCAATAATACCTGCCCAAATATTAATTTTAAATTGATGCTGATGATGTGCAACTTTAATGGCATGTGGATTTTCATCGGAATAAATATGTTCGTTGTGCAGATTGGTTACTCCAGATTTTGTAAAGCATGCCTCGTCAGTAAACATAATTTTTCTACAAAAATTTGGAACAAGGATTCTTTTGTTTCTAATAAATTGGCAAAATGTAAGCCGCATGGGGGGATCAGTCGGTAGAAGTTCCTGGACTTTTTGTATGTGGTAAGGATGTAACAACTGTTCTCTTAAAACCTCATTGACAATCGTTTTAGGAACATTTAACTCACGTTCTAAGAGACGGGTAATGGTACTTGGTTCTTCTTCAACTCTTTCCAGAATCATCTCTTCTGTTTCCACAGTTCGAGTTGTTCGCATACGACCTCTGCCTTCAAACTTTTTCTCAAAACTGCCCGTTTCCCAAAGATGACGCTCAATATTGGCAAATGTTTGGTGGTTTGGTATTCGACGGTTAGGAAACCTCTCCATGTAAACCCTAACATTCTGACGCCCATTTCCTTGACAAAACCCGTATACCAGGAGCATGTCAACTTTCTGAGAGTTTGTATAATTTTCCATTTTTAATGGTAAAATGAACTTGTAATTCAAGAATGTTGATCGTATACTTGAGCAAATTTCATAGACTGGTGACAATTTGTCAATAATTGTCAAATTATTAAACGCCATAGCAACAAGGTCACTTAAAAAATTATTGTTACAGGTAATTTCTTTTTAATATTTACAAATTTTTGACGCCCTCTACCGGCTAAACGAGACAATTTTGGATATAACTAAGTCGGCTTAGATCGACCTATTTTGACGTCAGGAGTCTGTCGTCAAACGTTGTACACGTATTTTCCGGACACCCTGTATATATATAAGTTGCTCTCGTTAAATTTTGTACAGTAAAGTTAATTAATGTACAAGATGTATTAGTTTTGTTACTTACCAGCCGTTTTTTAATTAATTTAACAGTTTATAATTAGATTTTGAATTTTTTTACAGGAGTTTGATATTTTCAGTTTTTATGACAAAATTTTGATGTTTATTAATTAAATTTTGTGACGAATACTGCTACTTTGAAACAATATTTAGATATTTTTGTTAAATATTGGCCGTTTTTTATTTTATTTTTAAAATTTTAAAATTATATTTAGATATATTTGACAAAAAAATTATGTTTTTTGGCTTTTTTATTTGTTATTTTTTTAACAAAAATCTTAAGTTTTGTGGGTTATTTTAATATTTTTAACATTTAATGGTCGGATTTTAGTACTGTTTGCCATTTTATAAACGAATTTTTGCATTGTTGATATTTTGATTTTGTTAATTTTTATTATTTTATAATTAATTTTGATATTTTGATATTTTTTGACATCAATTTGATATTTATGATGTTTTTATGACCAGATTTTAATATTCTTTTACATAAATCTTAAGTTTTATTGCCGGATTGTAATATTTGTATCATGTAATTGCCGGATTTTAGTACTGTTTAACATTTTATGTCCAAATTTTTATATTATTAATTTAAATAAAATAAATAAATAAATTTTAATTAACGGATGAACTAGAGTAAAATTATTTAAAATCTCCTTTTTTTAAATTTTGTTTAGAATGCAATATGTAAAATTGTATCTATCTAATAGTATTGTCTAAATAATAAATTTAACGTTCAGAATGTCTATTTCTTGGATTAAACAAAAATTCTGTCTGTCATCAATTTTTTTTCTTTATATAAAATATCTTCAGAAGACAATTCTATATACAAATCCACTTATAAGTAATGTTTAAGTATCAATTCAGCATCCAAAATAGCAATTTCTTAGATTTTATACAAATACAAAATCAAGCTTTTTTCAAATCCATTTTTTCAAAATTTCTTCAAATAAACATTTTTTTTCTTATATAAAATTAATATTGTGTAAATAATAAATTTAACCTCCGAAATGCCTTACTTAAATTTATCAAAAACAGACTAAAACTGTTTCAAATACAATTTTTTCAATTTTTTTTTTAAATAAACCATTATTTTTCTCACATAATCGTCTTTAGAAGACTATTCTAAACATAAATCTATATATTACAAATCCGCCAGTTCTTCTTAATTTTTTTTTATTTTACGCGTTGATGCGGAAACGCCCGGGACCAAAACATTTTTGATTAAACAATTGAAATTATTAGAGTTAAAGAGTAATTTTTTCATAATTTTCAAAAAAAATAAAAAACATGTCAAAAACTTTTAATATGGAGGAACAGAAACTGCTAAACAAAAAGGCAAACAGCAGAGATTAGAATAAGACAATTCTATAATCAATCAGAGCAACCTAAAGCTAAGAGTATGAATCCTATTATGCTTCAGAAAAAATTTGCAGTTCTAAATAAGCCTTCATAGACCAACGAACTTGACATCCTATAGAAAAACTATTAAAAACTGAGCACAAAAGAGCTGGCAAAATCAACCATAATATTATATAGAAAAACTGTAAAAGCTAAATTTACCGACAGGTGCCCACAATAAGGTATACTTTCACTTTTACTGTAGTGCATAGTTTTAGACGACTTACTACAGAAACTCAAGAATAAAAGCGCATTTGCCTTAAGCTAGGTTGATTTTCTTACTATCCTCGTACACTAGAAGTCTAGAGCAATTGTATCAAACATAATGATTGAGCGCACTTAACACTTGAAAAAGATGATGCAAAAAAGGCTATTAGTAAACCTAAGCAAAACGGCAATTAAAACATTTACAAAAACACCACAAATCCAAAAAATCAATCCTAAAGATATAAAAGCTACGCTCCCAATAACAAAGAAAATGTTATATCTGAGATTCACGCTTAATACCAGGCTAAATTTTCACACCTAACTAATATAACTACAACGGCTATTTAGGTGCTTTTTGCAACCAAAATGATGCTTGCAGGCACATGGAGACTGATACCTAATATAACTAAGTGTTTATATACTTCTTCTTCTTTAAGTGCATATCTAATTTTGGATGTTAGCAATAAGCATATCTATCTTCCCGTTCCATTTTCTAAAATTTTGCAACTATGATATTCTCCTCCGTCCTGGACCTTGCTTGCCGTGTATTTTGCCTTGAATGATGACTTGTAATTGGGAGTACCTATTCTCGTTACTCATAATGTAGCTTAAATATTGAAGTTTGCGGGTTTTGATGGTGTCTATGATCTTCGTTATTTTTGTCATCCTGCGGAGGACATCTATGTTTGTTACTCTGTCCTTCTAAGATATCCGCAGGTTGCGTCAATACTGCCAGATTTCAAAAGGTTCCAGTTTTTTTGTTGTTGTTTTATTGAGTATCCAGAACTCGACAACGTATAGTAGTATTGAAAATATGTAGCGCCTCAACATGCGTATTTTGGTATCAAGATGAAATTCGTAATTTTTGAAAAGGTAAATCATTGTATTAAAAGCGGTTTGAGTTTACAGACTGCAACTAAATGAACACTTTGTAAACCTCGTAACCCACAAACTGTAATGATAAAGTCTTACTTTATAAAAGCATTGCGCCAAGAAGACATTTGATGTAATAATATCATAGCAAAACAAATAGATAAACTAAAAATTTTTGTGAACTGTCAACTGAACTGTTTAGTACACATATAGAGCCAAAAACTCATTTACAGTTAAATAGTCTAAACGCAGAGGCAATAATCTGCAGTGGATAAAACCTAATAGCAAACCAGCTTGCCAAAGCAAGAGCAAAAATGGCATTTACTAGACCAAAACCTGCTTTTGGGGTCCCATATAAGAACGGAAAAAAAATAATCCGCAGCAGACTTAAAGCGAAACACAACAACCTGTAGAAAAGATGTAACGGATTGACACAATCAAAAATATTCTTAATCATTGCATCGTATAATACCAAAACCTTTGTAACAAAATCTAGTCACAACAAAAGACTTACAAAATTAATAACCTAACAAAAAAAAAAACGGCAAAATTTGGCCCACAACTGAAAACACTCTAATATTTAAAACCAAGCTACCCACTATTTTTTGTACAGGTATATTTGCAGCACTTTGACAAACCGCAGATAAAAACATCAAATTCAAAGCACTCACCAAAAAATAGAGGATGGGGCAGCCACTCATACTTAGATTTTGAAAACGACTAGTGGAGAGGTAAAAAGATAAAACTTTAAAACTGCACCAAACAATACAATGCAAAATAAAAGAAAAAACTTTTAATTGAGTTATTAAGATTGTTCTACACTAGCAACTGCCTGATCTCTGCAAAACATTTAAAAAAACGCAGCCAAAAAGCATCTCCAATTCTTTCATATAGACACGGGCTGTTAATAAAATGTCCCAACAATAGCAAATAAACGGAAAACAAACCAACATGTTAAAAAAAAACAATATAAACAAAACAATGCAAGACGACTAAACTAGGTCAGAGAGCAAATACGGATTTTCGGCAAACTAGACCATCTGCAATAATCAAAACAACATAAAAAAACTTGATCAACAAAGATGTTGCCAGAAATAAGATCTTCTAAACAGAACTAGAAGATAATTGAGTTGATCTTGTGCATATATTTTATTATATAGGTTATGTAGAGGTGATTTAAAATACTTTTATATGTTGTGAGTTGTATATTGTATAACACTCATTTTATATTTATAACAACACATAATAGTATATGTAATTCACAATATTACACCGACGATGGCCTAACAGCCAAAACCGGTCTGTACAATATACAACTCACAGCATATAAATGTATTTTGATTCACCTCTACATAACCTATAGAACTAGAAGAGCTTCTACCACCATTGCACTAATCTTTGCTAAACAAGTTTATATGCAGCATCTCGACAAACTGCAGATATCTTTTAACCAAGTCGTTCAATAAGTCTGACACCATCTGCCACCTAATTTCTCCAAAAATAAAATTAACAAGCGACAAAGCAAATGACATTAAAGTTACAAATCAGCATTGTAGACATCAGCTTTCCTAAAAATATTGTCATTCTACTTATAAGAATAAAAAAACAGGAAACAAACTCCAATCCCAACAAATCCTATCAATACAAAAAAAAAGAGTACAAAATCCAAGCTAAATCTGCCCTGATGCAAACGTAAACTTTTAACAAACTACACTGCCTGCAAATACTGCGGGCGTGCATATAGAATTAAAAGAACAAATATAGTAAAAAAGAAAGAGTAACAACTAAAAAAGACGTTAATAACCACAACGGTTAGATTAATGAGCCACTTACTAAAAAAAATATCGCACAAAGGTTGCACAAAAAAAAAACACTTTGCTGACTTATACCACAAAACACATTATCTACACATAAAAAAAAACTAGATATAAAGTCAGGAAAAGTCATAATGCTAATAATAGTGTTAGAGGTGGTACCACCTCCACATTTTTATACATAAACTGAATAATAGTAATTTTATGTAAATTGTCTCTCAAACCAGTGAGATTCTAGACTGATGATGGTTGCATACCCTGAAACACTAGAGTATAAGCCTCACACTGGGTAGAGAGCCAATTTACATAAAATAATTTATGTATTAAATTTAAATGCTTACAGTTAGTTGCTAAGCGTGCTGTATTGAAGCCAACTAATTAAAGAATCCAACCGTTATTAACTATCAAAATTGACAACAAACTTAGTTCAAGGAAAAGACACAGAAATTGTTCTGTCAAAACTTTACTTATTTGATAAAAATGTAATTTACTATATCACATTTTATCATTTTCACGCTGCATTTTAGACAGATGTCTGAAAAAAGTGTGTCCATAAAGCATCACTATTAAAGACATTGTCAAAATTGATTTAAATTTTAGCTAATGTAGCAGTAATAGAAGCAGTTTGATGTTTTCCGCAAGTTGCTTTGTCTTTTTTTTAAGATGGTGTAACACGTAATGATACCCATTTTAGTATAAACGTTGCAGCTCAACCTTAAGTGAGTGCTGTAATACAAAATTAACATTACGTTGTTGTAAAATATACCTTTTCTTCAACATCAACAATTGTATGATATTGTATACTGTGCAACAAGCACGGTATGATACTATCAACGTTACGTTACACACAAGCTATTTTGTGAGAACTAAAATACTTATAATCTGTACAATAAGAATTAAATTATTTATTAAATGTTATGGCAGTTGACAAATAACTATGGTTACTTGTCAAAAACTCAACTTCTGCATAATGCAAAAAAAGCAATAACAGTTGCATAATAAGCAATAAGCACATTACACTAAAAAATAAAAAAAAAACATATTTTATACTGAAAAAATAATTATAAAAAAACGAATGATTGTATCTAATATATTTATTAAAAAGGCTTTTAAGCAAAATATTTAAAATCAACACGGAGGCATAAACCGTTATTTAAAACTTGTTATTGTTATTAACTATTGATCTAATTCTCTATCATGTACAGATTACACAACATTTTATAATTAGAAAGCATATAAAAAGATATTAAGGTTTGGTGTATATATGTTTACTTTCTTTGTATACCTGTTGGTTCATATAAGTTTACTTCCTTTGATAATAATAAAGTGACTCTTGTCGAAGTTGTTTACTGCTGAAATAAATATATCTTTTTAACTTTGTTTTTAGATCCAATTTCAATAAAACATTTGTTTGTAATTATTTTTGTTCAATTACGACTAAAGCAAACATGTTTTGTATATTAATTTTGCAAAACTTTATTTTTTTTGTTTGTTTTATTATAACAAAACAAAAGCTTTTGATTAATTAATTAATACACTAATACTGTTTAAATAAATTGTGCAAAGAAAAATAATAATTAATGCTTTTTTTATTATTTAAATAATGCTTTTTAATTTATAAATAGAAATCTACAAATTTTATGTCATTTTACATTATGATTACTGATGCTTTCTTTATAAAGGTTTCAAATAGTGCTTTTATTTTATAGCAAATTATGTAAACTGTATTCATAATACTCTTACAATAACGTGTAATGTTCATTTAAATGAATGAAATTGTTTTGAATGTTATTGATATTTTAAATATAACACGAATGCTGTGTATTTGTGTAACTAAATACTATCCCGTTATTATTAAAAAAATGAATTAAATTATATTAAATGTTGATGTAAGTGGTATCAGATATCAGTAAGTACAATAATATAAACTTTTCCAATTGCCAGTTTATCAAAATTTAATGTATAGGGCAATTCCATTTCAATCGGACTAGAGCTGTGGGGGTGCATTGAGAAATTTGCTTATGTATTTTTTTTTTAGTTTCTATAACATATTAGTAGTCTTTTGATTGGTATATGAAGGTATGAAACACATCAAAAAAAAATTCTACGATGTTATTTAGTTTTTTTGACGATTTTTAACTTAATCGCATTTTTTGTTAAAAAACCGCAATTTTAACTTAAAAAAATAAATTTACTAATGAAATCAATCAGAAATTTTTTGTAGAATCCAAATCTGGCGCCATTTTAAGTCTATACCCTGTCTATAAGCCGCAAATGCCAAAAAACTATGTTTTTGTTCTCAGTGGGCTGGGCAAAAAGGAGCATTTTTTAATTTTTTTTTTAACCGTTAAAGTTGACGTGTTTTGATGTAAATTAATTAGAAAATATAAATTTGTTTTGTGTATTTAGGTTTTAAAGGTCTAAAACTTGAAAAAACTGCAAAAATTAGCCAATTTTTCAAAATAAACTTTTACAAATGCACATTTAACAGTTTTCAGAGACACTATACACCAAATATTATTAAAAATAGAATTTTGCAAACAATTTTACATAGAAAATAGTCAGTGTCGTGCTTCTCTGGCAAAGAAAAACCCATCTAGAAAAAAAAATTTGTTCAACATTTACTTAAATTTTTTTTTTTAATTTTTTTTTTTAAGATTATTTGGATTATATTTTTTAAGCTTATTTCAGAAGTTTAACAAAAACATTTTTTGACGTTTGAACCAATTTTGGGCCATTTTACTCTTTGTTTGATAGTTTTTGCTCTTGCGGCACAAATTTAGACTCAATCGGCATCAATATTTGAAAATATTATTATTTTTGGCATTCAAACATAAATCTTGTCAAAATTTGTTAAAAAAAAGTTTTAAACTACTCCCTAGTGTGTTTATAATATTTTTTGTAAATATAAAAAAATATTTATTTGTTAACGCATTTTTTGCTTAAAAATTTTGTAAAATTTTCTTTTTAGATTGTCTTATCTGTAGACAATGAGTACAACACTGACTATTTTTCATGTAAAATTGACCCCAAAATTCGAATTTTTAATAATATTTGGTGTATTGTTCCTCTGAGCGCGGCTAAACGTGCATTTGTAAGAGTTTATGTTGAAGATTAGGCTTACTTTGCAGTTTTTTTTTGAGTTTTAGACGCTTAAAACCCAAATACATAAAACAAATTTATATTTTTCAATTAATTTACATCAAAATACGTTAATTTTGGCGGTTAAAAAAAATTAAAAAATGCTCTTTTTTGCCCAGCCCACCATGGTTTTATGGCTTTTGCGGCTTATAGACAGGGTATAGACTTGAAATGGCGCCAGATTTAGATTCTACAGAAAAATTTTAGTTGATTTCATTTGCAAATTTATTTCTTTTGTTAAGTTAAAAAACGACAAAAAAACTAAAAAAAACCTTAGAACTTTTTTTTATGGGTTTCATACCTTCATATATCGATCAAAGGACTACTAATAAGTTATAGAAACTAAAAAAAAAAACATAAGCAAGTTTCTCATCTCAATGCACCCCCCCCCCCTCCAGCTCTGGTCCGTTTGAAATGGAATTGCCCATAAAGTATTGATGAAAAACAATTTTTTATATGATAGATAGAATTTATTGCTTAATATTTGATGACAGAATTATTAAGGTTTCTTGTTCTAATAAATTTAAATTGCTTTCATTATGCTTGCAGTACTTGATAGATTATTAATTGTGTAGCGTGTTTTTATTTTATACATTGTATTATATTTTTAATATAGTCTTTAGTAAGTAAGCCATGAATATATTTTTGATGTGATTAGCAACGTAAATAGAGTTGTCAGTTAAGTATATTATATATACGAGAAATGATGTGATAAATCATTTTATTAATTTTTTAATGTAAATTAAATTAATGCAATCTGGTATTGTATTTTATTATATAGAATAAACATATTTATTAAAATTATTATGGCTATTCAATATATGAAAGCTATAATTTGGTGACCCCGACGTGATCAAAAATTGTATTGGAATCCTGGAGTTGGCCTCCGACGTGATCAAAAATTGTATTGGAATCCTGGAGTTGGTCCCCGACGTGATCAAAAATTGTATTGGAATCCTGGAGTTAGCCTCCGACGGACATCCCGATATCCCGATATCCCGATACCCCAATCTATGATCTTGATATCCCCAGAGTGACCCCAATACCCTAACGGAACAATTTACAAGGAGATGCAAGTCTTATTTTAAAAAAGAAAAAAACAATATATTAAATATTGGACTATTAAAGTAGATTTTTATTGACATATGTCACTTGACATATTTATACATTTAATATTTTTCGCAACTGTATCTCATTACTCCCTTATTTTCCCGTACTGTCTCTATTAAATTATTAATCATTAATCAAACGCAATGGTTAATGATCCAGACGAGACAGTACCTTTGGCCATTCAGACAGTGAACTGTAAGATACCACAATTTTGAGCCGTTGACCCAGAATTATGGTTTGCGCAAATAGAGACAATTTTTTCACGGAATTGAGTTTTGTCTGAAAAGACAAAATTTGAATTAGTCGTATCTACCTTAGCTCCGGAAGTGGCTGTAGAAATACGCGATTTAGTTATTAAACCACCTTTAGAGTTGCCCTTTGAAAAACCCAAGTCAGAATTAATTTTAAGGACTTCGATTTCAGAGCAACGGACGATGAAACAACTCTTGACTGACGAAAAAATTGATGATAAAACACCATCACAGTTTCTTCGTAAGTTGATGCAGCTTCTAGGTGCTAAGAAATTAGACGATAACATTTTAA
This sequence comes from Tachinus rufipes, assembly GCA_963932245.1. Taxonomy (NCBI): domain Eukaryota; kingdom Metazoa; phylum Arthropoda; class Insecta; order Coleoptera; family Staphylinidae; genus Tachinus; species Tachinus rufipes. Next base: position 64,380,396 of record OZ010749.1, read on the forward strand.
AAAAACTTTTTTTGCAAAAGTTACCAACTGTTGTAAGAAAAGTTCTTATGACTTCAGATAATCTTTCACTTGCTGATTTGGCAAAATTGGTTGATAAAATTGTTGAAATTTCAACAATCAATTCAGTTAATTCAGTTTCAAAAGAAAATGATCAAAATTCTTTACAATCACAAATTTCGAATTTAGAACAGCAAGTTAAGGAATTAACTAAAATTATTTTAACTACTCTTAGGTCCCGTTCTCCTTCGAGAACAATATCAACTTCAAATAAAAGTAACAACCAAAATTCAGGTTTATGTTGGTACCATTATAATTTTGCTGATAAAGCTGAAAAATGTTTTCAATCATGTACTTATAAACCAAAAAACCCATAATTCCAATGAAAGTTGCGACTGCTTCATTGAAGGTTTTACCTAGTCGTTTATTTTATATTTTTGATATAGTTACTAGACATTCAAATTAAATCCAATGACTCTTTTAGCAGCAAATGGTACACATATCCAATAAAATCTTGTCTTGGCGTTTTATCTTATCAAAAATATGAAATTCAATTATTGGTGCGGATTTCTTAAGACACTATTATTTGATAGTTGATCTAAATAATAATAGGTTAATAATTTCTAAATCTTTCAGCTGTTGCAGTGGTGTTTCATCAAATATTTCTAAAATTTCTCCAATTTTATTAAACAGAAATTTAGACTCTTACAACAAATTATTAAATTTTTTTCTAAATTTAACTCTACCATTACAATTGAATGTTAGGGTTAAACACAATATAACTCACTGCATTACAACTGAAGGATCACCTATATTTTTTTGACCTAGACGCCTTTCTCAAGAGAAAATTAAAACAGCAAAATTGGAATTTCAGAAATTATTAGACCTTGGTTTTGTGATCTTTACATATGGTGCCCAAGTCAGATGGTTCTTGGCGTCCTTGTGGAGATTATAGAGCTTTGAATACAATTACTAAACCTGATCGTTATCCAATTCCACATATTCAGGATTTTACAAACAATTGTTTTAAGTGTAAAGTTTTTTCTAAAATTCACCTTATTAAAGCATATCATCAAATCCCAATAGATCCGAAAGATATTTCAAAGACAGCAATAACGACCCCTTTTGGTCTATTTGAATATTTAAGGATGGGTTTTTGTTTAAGAAATGCTGCTCAAACATTTCAAAAATTTATTGATAACACTCTTAGAGGTTTAAAGTTCTGTTTTGCATACATAGATGACATTTTAATCTTTAGCAATAATCAGGAGGAACACCTTATGCATTTAAAACAAATCTTTGAACGTTTAGATAGTAATGGTATTAAAATTAATCCTGATAAGTGTAAATTTGGTGTTGAGGAAATTACTTTTTTAGGCCATACAATTTTATCATCAGGTATTATACCTGCACAAAGCAATTCTAAATTATCCTCAACCAACAACACATCGTTCCTTATTACGTTTTCTTGGAATGGTCAACTTTTATCATCGTTTTATTTTAAATCAAGTGCGAGTATTCTAACACCGCTGAATGATTTTGCAAAAATTAACAGAGACTCTAAAGATCTTCCTTAGACGCAGTCAACCACTGATGCGTTTGTTAAAATTAAAGAAGTGTTAGGTCAACGTTCAATTTTGGTTTTTTCTAATGATAAATCTGAAATTAGCATAATGGTCGATACTATCTGCTGATGGTATTCAACAACCAATTTCATATTTTTCATAAACTTTCTCGAAAACAGAAAGAAAATATAGTACTTTTGGTAGTGAAATATTGACAATTTCTTTAGCCGTCAAGAAATTTTGTTACCTGATAGAGGGACGAGAATTTTTTATTGTAACAGATCATAAACCATTGATCTCAGCTTTCAAACAAAATTCTACTTATTACTCGTTACGAGAAATGAGAAACTTAGCTTTTATATCTCAATTCACTTCATACATCCGTTATATTAAAGGATCCTCGAATAAAGTAGCAGATGCTTTATCAAGAGTTGAGATAAATGAAATAGTAGATTCTGTGAGTCAGTTAAGCGACTTACAGCTCATTGATGAAGAGTTATAAAACCTACTGATTTCTAACAATACAAATTTGATTCTGGAACTACGACAACTACCAAATTTTTTGCAGTCTATTATTTGCAATGTTTCTCATAACATGGTACGTCCTTTTATTCCAAAATCATTACGTAAAACAAATATTGACAAGTTCCATTATTTATCACAACCTGGAATTAATTCAACACAATAACTTGTATCTATGAACTATGTTTGGCCAAATATGAAGACTGACATTGCAAATGTCGTAAAATCTTGTATTGATTGTCAAAAAAACAAAACTTATAGACACACTAGAAGTCCAATTCAAAATTTTGATTTACCTAAACTTTGTTTCGAGATTATTCATATCGATTTTGTAGGACCTTTACCTAATTGTAACGGATACGTTACCTCCTAATCTGTGTTGATCGTTTTACGAGATGGCCTGAAGCCATTCCTTTACAAGAAATTACTGCTTTCAGTGCTGCTAAAGCATTTTTGAATATTTGGGTTTCCCGTTTTGAAGTTCCAAAAGCTGTAGTAACAGATCGTGGAAAACAATTTCACTCAAACTTTTAGAATGATTTTAGAAAATTAATTGGTTTTGATCATAAATCTACTACTTCATATCATCCACAATGTAATGGATTAACTGAAAGACTTAATAAACAAATTAAATTATCTATTAAAATGTCAAAATTAACACCTAATTGGGTTGATTTGTTACCTTTAATTCTCTTAAGCCTTAGATCAATTGTTAAAGATCCATTAAATGCCACGCCTGCAGAATTTGTTTATGGTACTACTTTAAACTTGCCTGGTCATTATCAGAAGTATGATGATCACATTGTACCGACGGATCCAAATTTACCGTTGTTTTTAACGAAACTAAGAGAAACCATGAACGCACTATTACCTTGTCAAACGAGAATTACTAAGCGAAATTTTTTCATTAACCCTGATTTGACAAGATGCACGCATGTTTTTATTCGAAATGACCATGTTAAAAAGTCTTTGGAACCTACTTTTTTCGGACCTTTTTTGGTGATTTCTAGATCGTCGAAATTTTTTATATTTCACTTTAATGACAAGCAAGACTCGGTTTCAATTGATCGATTGAAACCAGCTTATTTAGAATTGTCAACAATTTCATCTTTGAGTTCTATAATAAAACCCACTACTGCTGCGCCCGTTACTAAATTTGACAAAACTAAAAAGACAGTTTCATTTAACCATTGCGTGTATTTTAGTGGTTAATGCCTATTTTAGTTTTTTTTTTTTACACTTCGGGGGGGAGTAGTGTAGCGTGTTTTTATTTTATACATTGTATTATATTTTTAATATGGTTTTTAGTAAGTAAGCCATGAATATATTTTTGATGTGATTAGCAACGTAAATAGAGTTGTCAGTTAAGTATATTATATATACGAGAAATGATGTGATAAATCATTTTATTAATTTTTTAATGTTGTAAATTAAATTAATGCAATCTGGTATTGTATTTTATTATATATAATAAACAAATTTATTAAAATTATTATGGCTATTCAATATATGAAAGCTATAATTGTATTGATTTTAAACTTTTTAATTATATATTATATATATATATTTTGTAAGTTAGTGTTTCAACAAACAAATAGAATAAAATAGCACCGCTTGGCCAGATGTTGTTTATTTTACATAATATCTATCTATTCATTCTTTCTTTAAAATAATATTGTGCTTTTTTGCCTACCTTCTCTGAAATAGTACATTGTACAACTATCATCTAATTTATTTATTTATTTCAAACGAGTATAAACCTAATTGTTCAAGCTTTTGGCAATGGCATTATGTGCGAATTATACACAACATTTTTTCTACAAATACAATAAACTATTTAAAAATTAACAATTTATAAATAGCATATTGTGCAACTAGCATAGCATGATACCCATATTTTTACAATTTCGATCTGTGCAAATAGGCACGGTGTATGCGTAACAAAACGTATGAAATAGCATATAGTTCTGTAGATAAAACAGTTACACAATATTACACATATTACATAAAAAAGTAGAAAAAAACATTTTTTCTATTTAAATTTTCAAACCTAGGGAGCAAAAAGTTTTTATAAACTGCTTTTCAGTTTTTCAAATAAAAAGTTTGTTGTCCACTTTAAAAAACAATCTCTATGCTCAAATTTTAGATCAAAAAGAAATTCTTTGAAGCGATCCCAGAGCAAAAATCCTCTGAAACCCACTAAAAATATAAAAAACTTTTTTTTAAATTTATATTAAAACGAACAAGCAAAAAATCAGAATCAATAAGCATTTACAGCACTTTGCAGTCTGCCGCCCTAGTTAAGCTAAGCGTGCTGCAAACAGAGCTTTTCTGCCCTTCATATTGTTATATACTATATATGTACATTAGGGTGCGGTTTAAAACATTCTCAAATTTTAGTGCCAATAAATAATGCCGTAAGCTCAGAAACTACCAAACAATGAGCAAAATTGCCCAAAATTGAAAAAAATTTATAGTATTTTAATGATAGGGTTTTGTTTGCAGCACGCCAATGTTTTGTTTGTCTCACAAGAGAAACGAGAGCGGAAACATCAAAGTGCAGCAAATGCTTTCTTGTCTGTAGTGCTTACGATTATTTTTTTGCCTGCTCCTCAGATTATAATATTAAAAAAAATTAAATCAAGCAAATTAACAAAAAAGTTATTTATTAAATCAAACATTATAGAAATTTGATATTGTTGCGTGCTGTAAAAAATTTTATTGCCTTAAATCGCCTGCAAATGATTTTTTTGCACTTAGGCAGCAATGCATCATTTTTCAATCTATAATATGAGCAAACATCAGTGCAGAGCCTAAAAGTGAAGAAAAACGCCAGCGCAAAAATGAATTTTACAAAAATTGTTTTTTCAAAAATATACAAAAACCTTGTATATGTACACTGACCAACCATAAACAACATACACTAATTGTTTGTTTCAACTGCTGAATTCCTGGCCATAGCGCTCAAATAATCAATATATCAACTCTTTAAAAACAAGCAGGAGAAATACGGTAAAAACATCATAAAATCTTAAACAACACTTTAGCAAATTTAGTGGAAACCAGCAATCAAACAAGCCAAATCAACTCAGAACGGCACAACTGCATATTTCCACGTCAAGTACTATCGCATTAAATAAGTTTCTTTGTAAAATAATTAAGCCAACATAGAATATTATAGTGCCAAAACTATTGTCAACAAAGTTAATACTAACAACGTCTAGCATTAAAATGCCGTCAGTAGTTCCAACTACGACAAATTGAATTATGATAGTAAGTATGATCATAAAACCGGCCTTCAAACAGGTGGCTTGAAACAATAAAAATTTGTTAAAAAAATATACAGAACTACCATTCCAATATTATCTTTAGCAGGAACATAGATAATAAAAGAGCTCCAACAGCTCAAACAAGCTGTTGACAACTTACTACAACAACTTCCAAACTATCGCGACCACCTAAAAACCGACAGGAGAATTTATAAACACCAATCTAGATCACAAATCACTTATCCGCAACCGCCTGTAAAAACCTGAACCAGAATAATTAGTTTTATTTAAACAATTCTGATTACTACAAGCTAAACATTAACAAAGATTTTAGAAATTATGATCTATAGCTTGAAAAACTGCGTAACCAACTTGAATGAAAAAAGAATACCAACCAAAAACATCTGTAAGCTTATTACATTGTAAACCAAGCAAAAAAAATCTTAGCAGTATTAATCGTTATGACACACGAAAGTAGAAAAAGTTTAAAAGATTTTGACTAAACCTTATTACAAAAAAATTCTAATAATTGCTTAGCACTTCCTTAAAAATAATTCCAAAAAACATTAAACAAAAAAATTGTTGCAGACTTTATTCTACTTCCAGTAGCATGCTACTGCCAAACAACTTAAAAAAAAATTAGTTTTGAAAGATAGCATTTAATCATATAAAAAATTAAAAACATTTTCAGTTTATTTTCTACTTTGTAAAGCATGCAACTAAAGCATACCAGGAACAATCAACAATTACTTAGTGAAAAGATTAATTCACAAACGTCGCAAAATTTTAAACTACTTTTTGGAAAAACAAATTAATTTTGAACAATTCCTGACAAATCTTAGAAAAACTAATATTGGTTGCTAATCTCAAGTAATCCCGGTTTATGAAAAACATTAGACTGGTAGATATACAACAGTATAAAGTTAAGTAAAGCTTTAGTTAGAAAACGCACCCCAAAACCGTAGTATTAAAAAATGATCAAACCCCTACAAAAAACAATATCACGTAAAAATTTTCTGAACTTTCACTTATTTCCAGTAACTGCTACCGGATATCAAAAGATTTTAAGAGTTCTACTAGCTGAACGTCAACAAAAATTTTAGAGATTATGAACAATAGATTGAAATACCGCGTAATCAACCAAAACGTAAAAAAAAACACTAACCAAAAACATCTGCAAGCTAGTTACAGATTATAAACTAAGCAAGAAAAGCGCTGGCAGTATTATCCGCTGGAGCACAAATGTAGAAAAAGTAAGGAAAATTCCGACATAACCCTATCCCCAAAACTATAAGTTTTAATGACTGATTAGCATCTTCTAAAAACAATTCTGAAAAACATCAAACAAAAAAAATAAAAAATAAATTTTCACAGACTTTTTTCTACTTCCAAAAGCATACCACCTTCTAAAAGACTAGAGAAAAAAGTAAAATACACTATGTCTTGAACATCATCCAAAACTTTGATAAACTATCATCGATTGCAAAACTTTTGCAATTTCAGTTTATGAGAAACATCAGACTATAAAGATGTAAAATAGCTTAGAACTAAATCAAATTCTTAGAAAATGCACCCTAGAACAATCGCATTCAAAAATGACATGTAAAATCATTTTTTGGCCAACAATAAACATAAAAACACCTTTAAATTCGCAAACTGCAACTTTATAAACCTATAACCTATGCAGACCTATGTAGACAATATTAAGTAACAAATAGTCCAACAAAATTTAGTAATTTTTTGTCATTAATGTTAATTCATTTTACAAGTCAATGGATTAGCAATTCTAATCAAAATTATTAGACACTTATTCTAAAAATATCATAGTTTCAATATTCTGTAAGCAGTATATTCACCACTAATGTAGTTGCACATTAATATTTGTTATATTTATTTTGTGTTGCGTTAACATTCAACATGAGTTTTTATTATAAAGAATATTATAAAAAAACATGTTATACGATCATTTGTTTTTTTTAATCATATTGCAATTTTTATTTGGTCTACAAACTATATTAAAATATATTTTTTAAGTTTACATTGCAACAAAGCTTAAAATAGTAAATATGTATTTTTTGCTCTCAGAATATTAAACTGTATTTTATTAATAATTTTTCTAAAACTTTTGATTAATTTTTAATTATTGCATTAATACACAGCGACAATTGATATCAGCCGCAGATAAACACCATTGCATATACAATATAGATTTTTGATAAAAAAATAATTTAAATATGATATTTATATGCAAAGAACAGCAAACATCAAAACGACATGTCAGTCAAGCATTATTTTGTTAGCGTATGTTCGTTCAAATGATTTAATTTTCTCCTTTGATGTAAACTATTACATATTACAAATGAATACGCTTCATTACTGATATAATTATTTTATTATGTTAAATTTATCAGAATAAAACTGTAACTTAATTAATTTAATATTATTTAACACTTTAATTTAATATACTCTAATCAGTTGAATATATAATAGTTTTAAAACTTTTATGATATAGAAATCAGAATTATTGTTTAGATATTTCGTCTTTAATATTGTGTTGACTGACGCATTCCCTTGCAACTTATACGGTTCTAATAATTTAAAAAAATATTAATTTTATATTTTATTAGTTTCTGATACAGAAACTCGTCTTTAGGTTGTAAAAAACCTTAATTGCATTTTTGTCTTTCAATTTTTCATCTTCAATTATTTTGCTATTCCACCTTGTCTTCATCAATTTAAACTAAATCATTATTAACACAAGACTGTCGTATCTGCATATAAATCTCCACACTTTTACTATTATCACTCATAGTTCATCGTCTAGTGATTATTTTTTATTAGACCGGATTATATGCAACTTAAAAACACTAAAATATGCATGCAAATATGCAATAAAAAGGCCCAAAATATGCATTAAAATAGCAAAAATATGCCAAAATATGCAACACAATATAATCAAAAATAGTTAAAAAAAAACAAAACATAATAAATTCTATTTTTTAAATTTTTTAAATTTTTTAATAAATTTAAATAGTTAAAATGTGTCAAAATATACAACTTCATATATACAGGGTGTTAGACCAAAAACGTACGGCAATAATGTTTTAATTTTTAGTATACTTGCAATAACAACCAATTTTAGTGTTTTAAAGGGCAACATATTTTTTTTTTTTATCTTTAAGATATTTTAAATATAACCTAGTAAATTAAAGAAAAATACGTTTTATTTGTTAAAAAAATGACTAATGTTTAATTTCTGGGATATTTTTATGTCGATATGGATAATATATTAACTTAAAAAATGGCGTTTTTCAATATTTTTTTCTAAAAATTGGTGAAATATGCATAAAAACCGAAAATCGTTAAAACATGATACAAAGTCTAAATATGGTCGAAATATGCAAATGCATATGTAAATATGTATTTGCATATAATCCGGCCCCTATTCAACACTATCAATAATGAACAAAATAAATAAATAATTATTCTCAACTAAGTTTAAAATTATTAAACATTTGACAAAATGACGTTGTTAAGATACATTTTACAATTCCTTCTGACCCATTCTTATGCCCGTATGACACTATTTATAATTCAATAAAGAATTATATATAATTATAGATACAATTTTAAGTCTGTAAAATGCACAAATGATCATTAATTTGATTGTAGATTCAAATTTTAAAAATATTTTTAGTTTTTTTTATAATTAACACATAAAATGTGAAAAATAGCTTATATTATAAGTTAACTATTTTTTTTTAACAGTTAATTTGTACATTTTTTGCGTCAATTATAAAGAAAGACTAAAAATATTTTTGCAATAAAATTGATAATAAAATAATTTGTGCGTTTTAGACTTTTTAAAGTTCCATCCATAATTCTATAAAGAATTATAGATAGTGTCATACTGGCATTACGTATATCTTTTAGAGCAATATTGTTATAAAATAAAATAAAATTTTATAATTATGAACTAAAGCCAAGTTATAAAATAATCTAAAAATTTATTTATAACGTAAATTTATATTTTTTCTTCTAACAACAATAAATAAAATCGTTAAAAATATTGCTTATTTTGTCTAAAAAATATATTTTATTTTTATATTTTTAATACTTTATTGCCGGCATAAAACAAGGGTTTTTAGTATCTAGGAATCCGTTGTCTACATATAAAACAACACATGTAAATATTTCCATATTTTTCATCTGATTACTAATCAGATATTAAATTAATTTTTATAAAATTAATTTGTAAAAGTTTAATTTTTTATCGTAACTGACAATACTTTTATTTATTTAAAGAAACCAAATAATAATATGGCTTTAAAATGATTGCTATTTTATTGTGAAATTTTATTTCATTGTACTGAAAATTATAATTGATTTAATGCCTTTAATAATTATATAATAAATGAGCAAAAAATAGTATGTATTATTAGTCTAAATGGTTACTCATGTATTTTTAATCTGTCCAACTAACAAAAACCAAATACATTATCAATCAATCAACGAATAATACAAGGATAAATAGCTTCAACACAAACTAACAAGGTCAGCAAAAAATAACTTAATTTGTCATTAATGTATTGCTAGAAACGTATTTTCTCTACTACCAAAAAGTACTAAAAATATCCAAACTACAAACAATTTATTTTAGCAATATTTATAATAATTTTGAAATATTTGGCACAATATTAGAATCAAAAGCAACAAGTTTTCTTTTACAAAATGATAATAAATTTTATCATTTACTTAAAAATATTTTTACTGCATATGTTTAAGTAATAAATTATTATTATAATTATATAATTATTTATTAAATTCTAAATAGATAGACATCTTTGTATATATTTATTTTAAACAATTAAATTAAAATAGTAAAGGCCACGCTGTGTAACATATATACAACCATGTATTAGCATAACATATATTTTTTTTGGAATTCTTAAATCAATAAAGATCATCATTATTATTAGACCGCAAAACCAAAACAAATTTGATTCTACGTAATACTAACTGAATTTAAATTAAATATTTAATTAATCTTAAGCTAAAATAAAATCTTATAATTGAGTTTAATGTTAGTTAATAATGATAAAACCCAGCACATAGTTCTTAAGCCATCTGTTACCACCAGACACATTAACTGCAACCGAAGGTTGTGCATCGTCCTGCATGTTTAGCCTTATTACTAACATTCACGTAAACAAACACAAACTGATTGTTATTCAGCTCGTTAGCTTACCTTAATAATTAAGCAAGTCGAAAACGTGAGGGATGTTGGGTGTGGAAAGTGCTGAGCAGCTTCGCTATGCAAGTTAGGTTGATTCACAAAAGCACATATGCAAGAAATTATTTCATAATTATACTTGACGTACGAGAGTTTCTCCGCAATCTAAACCGCTTGTGTCTACCAGCAGGATCCGGCGGTGCTGGAGAACTGAAAAGCGTCGGTAGTTTCAGCCTGAAAGAGAAGTTGCGTTGCGCTATGCGCACGCGTCTGCGTTACTGTCTGTTTTATTTGTTTTAATAATATTCTAATGAGTATATTTATTTTACAAACTTTGTTAACACGAAATATTTAATGAATAATCTATTATTTTGTTGTTAATAGACAGCTTATAATACATAATTATTTATATCACAAATACACTCTTTATTTTATTATATAAATAACATATTCAAAGTTTATTTTATTTCAAAAATATTACTCAAATGCGTGAAAAGTAAATGTGTGTAAACAAAACATTTAATTAAAGTTATTGTATTAAAGCTGGTTAATATAATTGTCAAAAATAGAAGCGTATAATTATCATATTAAATGCTATAAAATAAAAATGGCAATTGTTAGAAATATATTTAATATAATTTTAACAACAGTTGATAATTTAATTTCAATCAAAATTTACATTGTCGCAAAACGCTTGCGTGGGAGTTGGTGGTTGTAGTCAATAAACAAATTCCGTAAATATTTTGTAATATTCTCGATATTAATAGACAGTTGTGAACAGACACATGTTGTATAATAATGGTTACATCAATATTCAACTTTAAAAACATTTACAAAAAATAAACCGGCTATATAAAACTACAATTTTTTTTTTCTTTTTTAAAAGTTAATAACATTGTAGTGAATTTACTATGAAAATTGCGTATTTATACTCAATCGACCTCACTAAACTGGTTTTAGCAGACTGAATGGCTTTCCGAGTATAAGTGATAAAATGTTTGTAAATTTGTTTGTCGCTGAAATGCTTTCAATGCCGAAGCGCTTAAAGCAAACTCACAAATAATTCTCAGCATGAGAAAGGCAAGCATATAAGCAACTAACCGACGCCGCCGCCTGAATTTGTTATAATTATATAAAATTGACATTATTATAACAATTTCTGTTTATGTCAAAATAAAAATTGTTATTCTTTATCATATTAAATTATTTGAGTACTACTATATTTTTGCAAAATAAAAATTACACAAAAACAATGGAAAAAGGAATTACAATATAGTGTACACGTAAACGTCACAAATCTCAATCTGAAAAACATGGTAACTTCTAACTGTATTTTTTTAAATTAAAAATGTAATTTTTAAATATATAAGAATTACTTAATTAAACAGTTTGTAAACATAGGCCTTAATTATATGTAATTATAAGTATTGAAAGAATATTTTATTTGTCGATAGTATCTCTTTCTTAAAAGTTGTATCTTTGCATTATGTTTTGTAATTTGTTTGAACAATGATGAATTTATAGAAAATGTAAAGAACTGCAACATTTTGCAGATATTGTAAAGTATTTAAGTAAAGTTATTAGTCAATTTTAGATTGGCAAAAATTAAAATAGCTTAGCCAAAACAAAAAAAGAGAGGCAAAGATCACATAATACGAACCAAACCGAGCTAAATAGTGAAATTAAAAATCACAAAAATCAATCCTAAAATCCGTTATTAAGTACTCCAGCAAATTTAATAATTTAATGTAGAACAAATGTACAAACGTACACAGCTTTTTTAATGCGTGGCAAAACAAGCTAGGCTATAACAAAGATTTGTACTTATGTGAAAAAGATCCTTAATAAATTAAGGTGACTCTGTTTCAATTCTTAAATTGTTTTGGTCGTTCAAATCAATCAACATAACTTCAAATATATACTCTCCTTAAACCATCAGTTTATAGAAACTAATAAATCAAATATAATTTGAATTTTGTACAAAACAAAGCCAGTGGTATTTTTTGATATTGAAAATACTTTTGACCTTTATCAAAGGTCTACTTCTAAAAGGTTGAATTCAAAATTAATAAAACTGATTGTTTTCTATGTGGAAGTAAAACTGTATGAGCACGTATATACTTCTCGTTCTATTGAGCCAAAGATACCTCAAAGTTTAGTTCTATCTCCACACTTGTTTGTATTAGATATACTATGCATTACTCTTAGTGTCAAAATTGTTCAATATGCTGACGATACGTCACTGTTGTATACTTTATGACATCTGAAAGTTACTAAACTAAGACTTTTAAGTTATTTGTGAAGCACTTAAAACTTGGTATAAGAGAATAAAATTTAACCCTGAAAAAAGTAAGGTTATACTTTTTCCTAAAATTTATTGGCTAACTCTTTATAGAGAACGTCTAACTAAACGACGCATTAGTTACATGGCGAGTACTACAAAGTACCTAAAAAAAATTAACAAAAGCTTAACTTTTAGATTAGACAGAACAACCGTTCTGGGTAAAGCTAAGTCGTCAAGCAATTTTTAACTCTGATGCTACGTAGGGACAAGTACTAGCAACAAGTTGAAACTGTAGCCTAATATTGACATACGCATGTTAAGTTTAAGGCATGGAAGCTTTTTCTTATTTTAACAAGATAGAATCAGTTCAAAGTAAAACACCCAATTAAGAGCTGATGCGGGATTTGACCCTCGCAGACCTTACATGTTGGTTTTACCAAAAAACTTCTTTGATAAAATTTCAGATCCTAAGTCAGACAAGATCATGCTGAACACAAATTTAGCGCCTACAAAGTTGGCAAAAGATGTCCACTTCTTAAATCTAACACAGCCACAAAAAAATGTCAGATTTGTACAGAAGTAAAATAGTGTTTAAATCTATTAATAATCTTAGTTTTCTAGACTTCATCAAAACAACATAAATTATGTAAACTGATGTTTAATTAAATTAAAGTTGAGAGTACCTCACTCAGTTAGATATTATTTTAAGGTTTTTGTTTATAGATACTAAAGACTTTAATTTTTTGATTTGCCAGACTTTAAAAATTACAATATTTTGTTTGAGTTTATACAATTAATTTGGCCAGCAAGTCTACATCTTTGTTAACAATAATAGCAGTATTTGTACTCAACTGTTGTATTGCTGATTTAATGATCAGAATCTTAGCATTATCTAGTTAACTAAAAATAAGTAGAGTAACAACTGACTGTTCTTTGCAAGCGTTGAGAGTACTCTTAGGTAAAAGAGCAAAAATGTGCTTTTAGAAAGCAGATGTTTTACCGTGGATCTTGGTGTTGCGGTTGCGGTTTGCGTTTGTGGTAAACTGGGTCCTTCTTGTAACTAGCGGTGTAGTCCACTGGACGTGACGCATGTAGCTACATGCGCAAACTTCTTGTTAGTTTTGCATTTGAAGCTTAGATAATCTTTGGCAGATTTAACGCACACATAAACTCACCTCACCAGATTTTATTTGTGTGATGTAAAACTTGCGTATTTTGGTAAAAGACAAAGTTTCTTTGTTTTAAGTTTTTTGTGCAGCATTGGGTAGGTTTTTTTGTCTCTTCCCATGCGCGTTACTAAGGATGGATTATGCCTCAGACCAATGAGCTCTGGCTGCACCACATCAGTCTTGATTTAGTCAAGTATGTTCTAGATAACATATTTTAGGGTCTCTTTACCAATGCAACACAAACAAAAACCAACTATCACATAGGAAAAGTTGCTCTGATAATAAACAAGTATTTGAAGAATCGAGTTTTTAAAACAAATTTAAAACTCATCATGATACAAATTAACAACAGGTTCAGCCTACAAGTAATCCAGGCGTATGCCTTTACCAGTGCATCTGGAAATGAAAAAGTGGAATAGCTATACAAAGATATATCCACTGCCAAAAACAACAAAAAAGCCAAGTTTGTTACAATTATTGAAGACTTTAATTTGAAGAAAATTGGGCAAAACACAGGCAAGGATATCCCAAATGTTGGTAAATTTGGTCTTGGTCATAAAAACAATAGAAGAGAATTGCTAATTAACTACTGTAGAAATGAGAACCTTTTCTGTACAAACTCCTTTTTTCAAACAATTCTGCAACGAAGATGGACCTGAAAAAGTCCAAACGTATTATTCACTGTACGAATAACAAAATTGATTACATCATAACCAACAAAAAGAATATATGCCAGAATGTTACCGTTCTAAACCAATTTGATACTAATAGCAACCATCGTTTAGTCCAAGCAACCTTACAAATAATTACAAAATTTAAATGAAATAATCTTATATACCAACAAAAATACCCAACAGTTGAGGTGCTGAGCGGAAACAAAGACGCATTCCAACGTACTCTAAACACTAAACTGGGCAAACCAAAAATACTTGGAATAGACAAACTGTCCAAGCATATTACAAAAAGCATTCAAGTTGCAAGAAAGGAAATATGCTTAAAAACAAAAAAGCTCAAAGAAAATTAGCGCAAACACAAGAAACCTAACGGAAGTAAGAAACTATTGAATCATTAGCAAAAATATCCAAAAAGACCTAAAAGAACATAAAACAAAATTGATAAGAAATACATTTGAAGATAACAGAAACATAAATGTTTTCAGATCTAAACTATCAAATAGAATATCAAAAATGACCAAAATTAAAAACAAAAATGGCATCATAGTCAGTAACCGGAAAGATATCACGGATGCTCTTTAGGACTTTTATAAAAATCTATATAGCTCTATAACCCAGAATAATTGATACCAGAATTCAAACATTCAAAACGTGAGGTTGGAAGAAATTTCCGAAATAGACACAGACAAACTAATAGCAACATTAAACCAGATGAAAAACAGAATAAATCCAAGCCAGGATTAAATTACCAGCAAAATTATAAAAATGGAAGGCAATGTCGTTGTGGATCAAATTCTACTAAACAAATGTATAATGAAAAGAAGAATCCCAAACAAATGGCAAAACTCCGAAGTTATTCTACTATACAAAATAAGTGACAAAAACAACATCGAGAATTACCGTCCCATTAGCTTGCTGTTACATTTATACAAGCTACTAACAAAGATTGTAACAAACTCTCAAAATAGACTCATACTAACCATGCGAACAAGCGAGATTTTGCAAAGGATTTAGGACTATAGACTACTTGCAGACATTTTGTACCCTTATTGAAAAAAGCGCTAAGTATAATATAACAATGCACATGAGTTTTTTTGGATTACAAAAAAGCTTTCAACTCCGTAAAAACGTGGGCAATACTAAGATCTCTAGACAATGCGAGAATCGATTCAAGATACTCAAACCTTATCAAACAGATCTTCAAAAAACGCGACCATTCAAGTTAAAATTGACAAAAACTCAAAAACAGATAATATCTCATTTAAAAAAGGAGTGCGGCTAGGAGATACAATTTTTCTAAAACTTTTCACCTTACCGTTGGAAGATGTCTTCAAAACCCTAAACTGGCATAAAAAGGAATAAACATCGACGTACGTTTTAATCATTTGCAATTTGCAGACGATATTGTTCTCATCGGCAACACTGCAGAAGAACTTAAGAGCATGCTTCAGGAACTCCATCAAGAATCAGTAAAAATCAGACTTGAAATAAACTTGTCAAAAATTAAAGTCATGAGTTCAGGAAATATCCAGGTAACAATTAATAATCAATCTATTAAACAAGTATCTACATACATATATCTTAGCTATAAAATGCAACTCGGTAATGAAAATCAGATTTCTAAAATCTCAAAAAAATAGGTCTTTCTTGGACGGCTTTTAGTAAATTAAGCTCTATCCTCAAATACAAAAAGTTTCCTATAAACCTCAAAAGGAAGGTATTAAAATCCTGCGTGATGCCAGTGCTCACTTACGGCCTCAAAACAATGTTCATGACCTAAAACTTCTAACAGACTGCAAACCACACAGAGAACAATAGAGAGGTCTATGCTTAGAATTATTTTGAGAACCAGAGTTTGAAATAAAAAAATCTAAAAAAGAACCGGTGTAACAGAGCTACTTATTAAGGTGGCGCAGCTTAAGTGGCGATGGGCTGGCCACATAACAAGGCAGAACTCAAACAGATGGACAATGAAGATTACAACTTGGCGTCCGAAAGAAACCAAACAAAGTGCTTGCAGACCTCAGAGAAGATGGCAAGATGATATCCAAAATATTGCAGGAAAAAACTAGATTCATACTGCAGCAAATAAGAAGACGTGGAAATATTTAGAAAAAACCTACATCTAGAAGTGGCTAAAAAAGAAAAGAAAAAGAAAAAGGACTCTTTAAAACCTATTTAGTATGTGTATCATAGATTGCTGTTTTTGCAATATGCGATCACTGCACAAAAGTTGGAGTACTGCGCGTCAACAGTTACGTTTATAAACTTAAACTTTGCCAACAGTCTTTAAAAGGCGGTTTTATCTTGTAATTTAATAGGCAAAAAGAAATTTACTCAATTCTTTCTTCATTGTTTTTAACTTCTATTTTTTTTACTGTCTATTAGGGTAAATCTTTTTTTTAAGGGCAAAATTTTGTAGCGGGCGGCAATTTTGTTGTTAAACTAAAATTACATTTTTATCCTCTGAACATGCGGGCTTGACCGGTCCGGTAAAAGATTGCTTGTTAAAAGCATGGGCCTGAGTTTTTGCTAACTTGCCTGTCTGGCTCGAAGTTGCTAGGAATAACAGCAGACAACCTGATGATGGCGGTTTTTAAACTAAATTATATTGCCTGTATCAGCTGGTTTAATGCCTTCTCTTGGTCAAGCCTTATTTGTTTAAACTCATCTTTGTTAATGTTAGTTTTTTTATTGATTTTTGATTTGATTTTAAATCTTTGCTGCTTAATAAACTTCTTTTGATGCTACTAGTACACCATCTGTAGGATGTTGTTATTGCTCTTGTTCGCTTTCATGCTCAAAAATAATTATTTTTTTTTAATTAATCAATTTAATAAAATTAGTGAGTTAATAAAAATAATTAAACTCACTCAATCATCTGTAACTCTGTGCAATAATTATTGCAGTATGCGGCTGTGTAATAGATTAAGCTGTTCATCAGTCTACTGTAGTTGATAACGTCTTAATAATATATAAGTTGCTCCAATAAAGTTCCAAAACGCATCTGAACTGTTTTTAATTGTTTTTAAGCTTTGCACAAAAACTGTTTCAAGCTGTTCCAATTAACATTGATTTGTATTAAATAGCATTTGAGTTATAGTCAAGTGTTCTTAGTAGCACTTAAACTGTTTTTTTTTAACTTTTAATGTATTAAAAATTGCTCTAAAGTTTAAAATGTTCCAAATTGTTCTTGTGTGTAATGATCTATTTTAGATCTAACTAATCTATTTCAAAATAATTTAAGTTTTTCTCTAAACAGCTTACATTTTTAATTAATTTTACACTGTTTCCAACTGCACTAAAGTGTTCTTAAATGTATTAAGACATTTTCAATTAGTATTGTTTGTTTTAATTTAATTTGAGAGTTCTCGGTTGCACCTAAACTGTTTTCAAATGTATTTTAGCTTTGTCTAAGTTTAGCAAGCTGATTCAAATTAATTTTAAACTTTTTAAAGTACTAAAACTTGTACAGAAATTGTTTTCTAAAATGTTTGAAGCTGCTTCTAAGTTGTATATGAGTTAAAATTAACCTGTTGCAATGTAAGTTTCTTTCAAGTACGTTTAGTAGCACCTAAATTGTTTTCAAGTATTTCAAGAGCAAATTGATTTTAAAATTATTCAATAAATTAAGAATTGTTCTAGAGTGTTCCAAAGTGTATAGAAACTGTTTGCAACTGCACTTAAAGTGTTCTAAGCTTTTTTTTGGATATAAAATAAATCTGTTTTAATGTTTATAAATTATTTTATATTAACTTTTAGACCATTTCGACGATTTTTAGTGTTTTAGTGAAAAAAGCTATTTTGAAGTCATTCTTATTTCCACTTATAATTTGATAATCAATTTAATTTTTCACCAGTACATTCAAAAAGGATTGTATTTAATTTGTTACCAACATTGTCTTACGCTCTGTTATACAATTTTGTTTTTTTATATAACTGACGCAACGCACGCTGAACTTTTGAACCACCACACCGTGATTAAACGTTATATCTTAATTAACTAATTCTAATTTTTCAAATAATTAATAACTGTCAAACCATTCGACCGCATCTTTTCACTGCTCCAACATTATTAATTCTTCTTTCTTCGTCTCGCAGTCGACTTCCACTCCACTGCATTGCGGTCCATTTGTGCCAAACCGGTTCATCTCGTCTTCTTGCAATAGCTTGCTAAAGTGTACTTTTTTATAAATTGAACCTAATTTAATACATTTTGTCCAATTTATAAATATATATATATATCACAAGCATAAGACCAACTGTAATGCCAGAATTTCTATAATTATATTAATTTATAGTATACTACCAATTACTTAATTAACACATTCCCAAGGTATACTATTTAAAACAAGATTTTCTGGCAAAAAATGCACGACATTAAAAATCAAGACATGCATCGATAAAGTTTAGAAACTAACTTAAAGTAAAACTAAGTAGAACATGTTGCAAAAAAAATAAAAGATGGACAAACAAAACAGTTATGTTGCCTAAAAATGTTAGAAAACTACAAAAAAAGATTAGAAAATATTAAAACCATCGCAACAAAAAAAAAATTAGTATTGATTGTATCTTTATCATATTCAAATTTATTAGCAGATTGGTGCACTAATTTACAATTTTATTTACAATACTTTTGTTTAAATTTATTAATTAATGTGTTTAGGTTTTACTTTTGATATTTGCCTTGCTATTTTAATATATACTCAGTTACTGACGCAATAAACACTTAATCATCATACTAATCATTTACTTTATATATTTATTACTTGAAGTTAATTTTTACTTTAACCTAATTTTGTGCTCATATTGTGCATTGGAACACAGAGTTTCCTACTAAAATACGGAACAAAGATTATCTACCGACGTTTTAAGAGCTTGACCACAAAGATTTTTTCCAATTTACTCAATGCTCATTTTTGAGTGCCTGAGCTGATCTACCACAGCTACTTAGTAAAAGCGTTAAAAAAAGCAAAGACTTAGGAAAAACACTCCAATGGCAATCTTGAACTAAGCTATGAAAAACCCAAACAGGTTTTTCTGCAAAAATATGTAGACCCGGACCTCATTGCAAACTTAAACCAGCAGTTGTGTACCAAAAAGCACCAGGCAAAAGAAATAGTTGCCACTTTCTTACGCCGCTGCAAGATTGCGCTATACAAACGCGTTGCACTTGATGCGTTTAAAAAAGCCATAACCAACAGGATATTCAACTTGGTTGACCAACAAATTCAACAAGGATAACCAAATATAAGAATCTCTAACATTTACCTGAACTGGCCTCTCAAATCAAAACCAAGTTGATTTAATACTAAACCAAGCGCAATAACAAACGCCGGACACTGCCACACACAGACTCTCATAACCTTTTCTTACTCGTAACGCGACTATCAATCCTTGCTCAAATAGAAGTAGTCGGCAATTACCAACATCTGCCAAAACCGGGTTGACTTTGTAGTCCACCAGGCAAATCTACATAACAAATTATCCGTGACCGGGGAAGCAACCGTTAACATCCAGGCCGGCATCCAACAACAAGTCACATTTCTGCACGCGCCAATTCTTGGCAAAAAAAATCATTTTGAGTCACTTGTTTTTTATGCAACGCCAAACTACGCTTGACTATGTACGGCACCTAGTTAATTTTGAACGCGACGCAAAGTTGCCATATCAGTAAACATACCGATTACTGACATGTTTAATCACGAATTTCCAGACTGTCTATGATTCCACAAATTAATCCAAAAATTTGCCAGTCTGTTGGTTGCCAGTCACTACCAACGCGGTGTTGCACCGCATTGCACTGATAGACACAACACCAACAAAAATTAGACTGTCTGCGTGCAACAACAAAAAGAAATGTTATCCAAAGGTGTTATTAAGCTTTTCTCTAGCAACTACTGTGCACCATTGGTCATTATCAAGAAGATTTGCGGTAAAACCGCGCATTTACGATGTAGAAGCATTTGCCACGCATCACACTACAAAGGTACCTCAAAATCATTCTGAGCAACAACGGCCCCACCGTGAAGTTGAAATGCCACCATATCATACCACAGCGGCGTGTCACCCGCTGGTTAACCCCCTGGAACAACGTCACGCGGAACTGAAGAAATCCTTGCAATGCTTGCTAGACAGTCACTCACTTTTTAACTCCGTCGCTAAACCAACGCGACCACCGACCTGCAATGCTTGGGACACATTTTGGCTGAAGGTCTAAAATGTCTCGGAAGCGCAAGACCGGAGGCTACAGAAAGCTTGACAGCAATAAACTATTTACTTCCGGCGGCGATACTCCAAGCGGCATAACACCTTCATCGAATATCAGCCCAAAAAACAGGTCATGTGCGCAAAAGAGATCAAGGACTGCCGGTTAAATGTGGTGCCGTCCCGTAAAAATTTACGTAGACATGCGGCTAGCTCTACCACCAGACCGCCCAGAAAGCCCGGAACCCCAAGATTAATTTTCCAAAAGTTCTACCGAACGAACTTCGATTGTAACAATGCGCGTTACCTGGTGGTCAGCAGCAGTATACCAAACAAAACATAGTGTAACTTCAAACTCAAATGCAACTTTCAATCCTCACAACTTTCCTGCTAAACTTTAGTAAGCAAATGTCAAACTTGAATGATTTTCTGGTGTGTTACACCAACAAAACATTAGTGCGATCGAGGTGGAAGAGACAATTTACATAAAATCACAGTAGCTATTAAACAATTTATGTTTACTACTTGTAAAGTTTGGTTCAATCGGTACTTGGACGCTACAGCCAAGAAGACCGAAGTTGTACTAAACTTTAAGTAGCAGAAATCTGGGAGTTCAGCGTCTTTTGGCAAAAATAACAAACCCAATATGAAACGCCTATAGGCCCTTCGGCTAAACTCGGCTCGGTTTTGTAGTGACATGTACGCGGTGTAATTTATGGTGTTCGTACTACGGGGCTCCCGGAAGGCTGTGAGTGAGTTAAGTGCTACATGTACTGTGGCCTAAAAGATCCCACAGGTTAGGGCCGCGGCACGGTAATAAATAAAATAATACATTTATTACCGGTTCTTAAAACTGCGCATAATTGCTGAATATTTATTTGGGTTAATTTGCATATAGGTAAGCAACTCCACCTACGTGTTCTAAATTTTGACCTTTACAGGACGTTCAAAATAAGTTGGTCTAGAAAATGTGGCATTAATTAATTAATTAATTAAATCCAGAACAAAATCTGGGGTCTATTTATAACAAAAAGAAATATTTAAGTAACTATTTTTGATATAAGTAAACAAATTTACACGGACACCTTTTCCAGCGTTATTGAAGAGACACTCAAAACCTGCAAATCAAAATTTTATGTATTATTTTTTGGCTTGCGCTCTGGTGCGCGTGCCAGAGTTATTAATATATGCTTTCTTTGCCTCAGAGCGGCAATTCAGCGTGAACTCCGGCATGCAATCCGCGCCATGAGCGTTGAAAAAAGTGTAAATGTACCTATAAACGTAAATTATTAATATAACCTTTTTTACTAGCGTAAGAAGTCACCTGTTATTTCACTCACATCTGCGTATTATAAATTATTACATCTACCAATAACTGATGTGAAATATTAATAATAACTTATATACAGACTATATTATACAGCTGATATAAACATATAAAAAAACTACTCAAGATATTTTGTCATTTTAAAAAAACATACTAATTAAACTATTGCAACAAAGCTCAAAATAAGAAACCTGTCACTTTAATTTCAAAGCGCGATGTTTATTATTATTTCATTTTTAGTATCTTCAAATAATTGAGTAAATTATTTTTTTTTTATTTAGTAATATAATGCATGTTTTTTTAAGTAATGTAAAATTAAAATTTACACTAACAAAATAAAACTTATAAGTCATTAGATAATACAATCGTTTTTCATGTAATTTGAATAGTTTAAAATGTGTATATAGTTGAAAAGCTTTCTCAATTTTCTATGTCAAGCTATCTGACACCATAAGGAATGCTTTGATGAATTTCTGTTTATAACAAAAGACAAAGCTCTGCGTATAAAACAGTCAGATATAAGAAATCGATACAAATATAAGCTTATTTTTGAAGATATATAAATACTATCAACTGTATAAAATATTTATAATCTTTTGCATAAATACATAATAAGTTATTTTAATGTGTGCTATCACAAATAATATTGTTTTTATATATAATTATTATTGATTGCAATTAAAAAAAATATGGAAAGATAAAAAAAACAGTGTACTGTATTTCCCAGAGTGGATAATAAAAATCGTGGTTCTAGACAAATTATTGTTTATTTAATTATAATTTCACACCTCCAAAAATGTGGTATTCTGAGCCAGCTCTAAAAACTAAAACTAAATTTATAAACCACCAATGACACAAATATAAAAATAAAACCATTGACATAAATTAAATTATAAAATATAAAATAAAATAACTCTTACCTAAAACACCAGGTCCACAAATTAATTAGATATTTCAATATAATATGTATACATACGTATAATATCGGGTGACCATAATGGCTGCTTATTGCGCGCCAGCTAGTCAGAAAGACCGAGGAATTGTCGTGATCCCGGGCCGCAGACTCTGGCGTGGGTAAAAAGTACATCGCGCAAAAAGTCTACTGTGCAAAAACTCGCGATATTTATTTATTTGAAAATAAATATAAATGTATTTATTAAAACACAATAATGTGTGTTGGATTTATCCAGCACAACCGCCCCCATATGTAGATAGATTGCATGCAAATTAGCTTACATATTAACTAATATATAAACGTTAATGAAATTGGCCTCGTTCTTTACCGGTTTTCGGTTTTACTAAAATAATGGTGACAGGACCTACTTGTTTTGAAATTTGGTAGGGTCCCTCAAATAAGGGAAGGAACTTCTTAGTTGTACCATCAAGTACTGAAGACAACGGATTGGCTTTTAATTATACTAGATCTCCTTCGGTAAAAGTGTCTCGCTTGCGGATGGTACGACGGGCTTTACGACTAGCCGCCTTAGAGTTTAAATTTTTATTGGCTAAATATAATTTAACATAATTGTCACAAAAATTGGTAGCCAAAGGAAAATCGTAACGTCGGATAAAAGTAATTTAGGTTTGAACCCCAGATAAAGTTCGTTAAGCGCATAACCCGTACTGTCATGGATAACGTTGTTTAGAATAGCTACAAGGAAAGGTATTTCAAAAGCCCACCTAGAGTGTTTACTGCTACAATAAGTACGGAACAACCGCCCTAATTCTTGCATAATTCTCTCTACTGGGTTAGCTTCAGGGTATCGTATCGAACAGAATCTAGACTTGACACCATACTTTTTTAACGATGTTGACCATGCGGAAGAAGTAAACTGCGTTCTATGATCAGTTAGTATAGTCTCCGGAACTCCGTAATTCAGAAAATAATTATGAGTTAAATGTCTCAAAATGTATTCGTTTTAGGACGCTTTAACGGGTACAACGCCACAATTTTTTTAAAAACATCCATGAAAACGCATAAATAAGTAGCCCCTCGCGCGACTTTGGCAGAGGTCCATACAAATCTAGGGATAGAAGTTTTCCCGGAGCTTCAGGAATTATAGGTTGCATTTCTGGTCGTGGCAAAGGAACAGTTTTGGAAAACTAACACAATGAACAAGATTTTATAACCCGTTTTTCGTGAGTTTGCATATTAGTTACCCAACATTCGCGTTTCAATGCATTCCAAGTCTTTGATACTCCAAAATGACCAATAGCCTCGTGGAATGCCATTACTAAAGGATCTACCAACTGTTGAGGAACGTAGAGCAACGGAAGCTGACCTTATTCACGCAAATGGTATAATACGTCGTTATGTAAGCAAAACCTGAAAACCGTCAGCGCGTCATTGTTTTGTAAATTTTCTCTAATGTTTTTTAACTTAATATCCGATTCCTGCAAATTTGCAATATTAGATAGTTGGTCGGATATTGTAGAAGGCAACTTAATTATTTTATATAAGGTAAATACCTTATCAATTTGGGTACCTGGTTGCTTCAAGTTCAAGTTTAGTTCGAATTTGCATTTCATTTCCCCAAAAGATTTCTAAGAATAAACTTCTAAAATGGAAATAATTTATAAATGTATCTTGTAAAGCAGTTGACCACACTTTGACTTTTTTGTCAAAGAGGTTATCACAAATAAAATAGAAATCGTCAAAATTTATGTTATTTGTTTTCATATAAATTTCAAGTTTATTTAAAAAAATCTACTAGATGTGTATTTCCAGAATTATCAAAGATTGGAAGAATTTTTTTTGCATTAACAATAACTTGAAAGGCATTATTTTCAAACTGAAGGTTATTGCTATCTGGCTGTGAATACATCATGTGTTGGTTACAATATTTATCATAAGTATTTTTATTATAATTAACATTTGTATAATTAGCGTTTCTTGTAGCTGAAGGTGTTGGTTGTTGTAAGGTAATATAATTTGGAATGTATCCTAAACCAGTTTTAACCGGTTTAACTCTCATTGGTAGAATGGAGAAGCTGCTGGTTGAAACGTCCTGCTTTCCGGGTTAGAAAATGATACGTTCTTACTAGAATTATTCCATGAAGTATGCACACTACTTTCCGCTATACCAGTTTATTTTAACATTTTATATGTTATGCTGCATAGTATTTTAAAAGGTTTTGGCAGTTAAAACGTCGCGCTTGCCCTGCGTGTTAACGAATTTTAGATTTTGGCCAACTCTCAAGATGCAGACGCCGTTTGCAGCCGACTCTCTGGATTCAGACGCTGCGTGTTTGCCATATCTGACTACCCTCACTTAGTTTGGCCTGTAGGTCAATACAGTTTACAAAGGCAGTTTGGATCTATAAGTGAAAGCTGGGTACCCTGTAAGGATCAGTTATTGTTAGTCATTTGCTGTCTTTGACACTTGATGTGACTACAGCGTAATCCCATAAACCCCCACAACGTATGCTTTAATAATAATGCAATAAATGCAATTTAGTTAAAACATGAAACACTCACTAATAAACAGTTTCTAGAAACTTATTTTGTGCACACAGTGTTGATTGCACACGGTGTAAAACTGGTGGTGTTTCATTTGTTGTTGATGATGCTAATGCACAATGTATTCCAATTACTATTACACCAGTAATCTAAAAAATATCTATGATTGCACAATTCTTGCAAATTTTAGCCGCGTTTGTTAAATTTTGTTAGTTTTGCACAATTATTGATATTGTTTTTTTACGTGTTGTGTTGGCTTCAGCAAGTGGTCTTTGAGAATGACTAGCGTTGCATGGCAATACTTTTTGGTTTTTTTTTTCTGCGTTAATTTTGCTGTTAATTTGTTTCCTTCCTTTACACATCTGCCTCTTTTGGTTTTTTATTTGTTCTTTTCTTTTTCTATTAATTTTTTCAATCAATTCAAAACTTTTTGTTCATCTTTCAATATTTTCTCTTGCTTCTTTTTTATTTTGATGCCGTTACTTTTTTGTACATGTTCATTAAACTAATTCTGTTATGAACCAGATCATGCCAACCAACCTATCTAATTTTGTATATTTCTACACTCATTTTCAAACCATTGCTTTTTGGCTTTTTTTGTTAGTTCCGTATTAAGACTTCTGTGTTTATTTTTTATTTTTTTTTTGTGTTTTGTGGTTTGAATTTTTTCTTTTTTCTATTTTAGTTAACATTTTTTAATTTAGCTATAGATTCTTTTTTTTCCTTGCTATCTTGTACCCAATACCCTTCTACTTAATTTTTAATTTTAATTTTTATTGTGTTACACTTTTATTTTATTCCCATTAGGTTTACCTAATTCGTTTTCTATTTTCGTTTTTTTTTTTGCCTATTCTTTTTAGTTTTTCCAAGTCCCACTTTCTTTATTGCTTTTAACCCTAGCTCAACTCTGGCATCACAAGTATTTAGTCACTGCGTGGCAATCCACATGCTCTTTTGAATCCATTTATAAACTCCTCTTTTATTATTATAAAGTTAATTTGCTTCCTATCTCCGTCTTTAGGTGCGTTCTAAGTTCAGAGAAAGGAGACTCAATTTATTTTTAGATTCTGCAAGCTTGCTCTCGGTTTTTCTAACTTTATTTCTTGTTTTTTTGTGTTTAAAGCGTTTTTCCATGTTTCTGCGGGGTGCACTAATTGACTTCTAACCGCCGTTTATATTAGCTTCTTTGCTCTTTTTCCTGGTTTTTCTTTGTTTGGCTAAGTCTACTAAGCTTTTTTTCTAATTATTGTTTTTTTACCGTTTTCTTTACCTGCATGTTTCATCCTTTTGCTTTAAAAGTAATTTTTTTTATAGTTTTTATGTGTTACCACCTTACCTGTATTTTTTTATTTTTTTATTAGTTTTTTTTTGTCTAGTCTACCCTAACCTAACCTAACCAAACCTAACCCAACAATTTGTTTCTTATCTATCTTTTTATTATTGTTGTTGCCAACCCTAACCTTTTTTTAATTTTGTTGCTTATGGCTGCTTTGCAACTTTGCTGCGCAACAACTTTCTACTTTTGTCAAAAAAACATGAAATGCTATAATCTTACATATAGAAACCGCAAACGGGCGCCTACAAAAAGTTAAGTAATGTCAAGACTTTTAGCATTACCGATAGTACTCAAGAAACGCAACGCAACAACAGCTTATCAAACTGACCAAATCATGTATGAAGTCAAAAATAAGGTTAAGCAACAAAATATATGAAGTAATAAAAAATTGTCCTACACTTTGACGGCATGAAAGCTGGACAACTTAATACTAGCATTAAAATGGGATGCTCTAAAAAAACCTAAAAATTTAAGCTTTCTATCAATTATATGACAAATCAGGCATCCGAGTGTGACACTAAACCTGGGCACGAGGTGTAGATCGCATGGATGCCGGCTTGCTTGGGAAACACGTGGTGTTCGGCTCACAGATTATCACAGATTAGGCGGTAAGGCTCCACTTCTTCAGGGGTTGGAGGAAATAGACTCCATAAGACATTTAATACTTAAAACGTTCACTTTATTTTATAGACTTACTTTACATGATATACTTATTAAATCTACTTAGCCCGATTGACATGTATACTCTCGGGTCTCTCTCAGTCTGTCCGCTTCGGACCCAGAGAGTTTCCCCTCTTAACATTTACTATTCTTACTATTGTCAAAAGAGGGTGATACTGAGTTTATTGTATGTATATATACCGAGTGCTTATTTTTAACGTTACAAACCCTCCTTCTTCCCGAAAAAAAAAAGATATGATACCAATTAGTCATTTTTAAATTGTTGCAATTAATACTATTTGTATTACTCATTTGGATGGGGTTTCAAATCCTTTACATGATATACCCCGATACATTTTTTTCCATTTTTGGACTCTAAATTATAAACGTTTGCGGAAATTTTCTTTCGAACTCTACATAAGGAATACGCGTCTGCCAATTTATTTGATATTTGATTTTTTTTTTCCAAACAAAGTCGCCCTTCTCAAATTCCAATGGCCTGGTCTTAAGTTGTAATGGTATGCATTTTTTCAAAGGCTTTTTTAATGTTGTGTTTAACTTTTACATAAAACTCTGGCAGTTCAGTGAGTCTGTCGGCTAGTGATTTCCTATCATCTTTGTCAAGCGGTTTATTTTCCCTTAATGATCCAAATTGATTAGTTGTTAATGGCAATTCTCTTCCAAAGATTAAAAACGCGGGAGTAAATCCTGTTGTTTCATTTGTACTTGTGCGTAACGCATATCCAAATTTAGCCAGGTTCTTATCCCACAATCGGTGGTTGTTGTGAATAAACAATGCAATCATTGTTTTCAACAGCCGGTTATACCTTTCGGTTGGGTTTGCTTGAGCGTGTTAGTTTGGTGTGTGCCTTATTTGTACTTTGTAATTTTTACATAATTGTTTAAAATGATTAGAAACATATTGTCTCCCGTTATCACAAATAACAACTTGAGGTACACCAAACACTAGAAAAATCTCATTTTCTATTAATTCCACAATCTTAGTAGCAGTTGCTTGACGTAAAGCAAATAAAAAGGTATTTTTAGTAAATAAATCGCACACTACTAAGACAAATCTATTTTGTGTTTGTGATAATGTAAATGGTCCCATTAAATCGGTGGTTAACGCTTGATTAGGTTGGTCAACGGCATATGTGCCTAATTTTCCTTCTGGCTTATCTTGTACAGGTTTATGAGCTAGACATATTCTACAGTTTCTACAATAGCGTGCAATATCTGTAAACATGCACGCCCAGAAATACACCTGACTAATTCGTGTGTATGTTTTAAATATCCCTAAATGACCCGCAGTTGCGGTATCATGGTTTTCCGTTAAAAAGTTTGCCCTATTTGACTTTGGGACTACCACTTTCCATAGATCTGAGTTTAACAAGGAAAACTTAAAATTTCGGGTTTTTTTATACAAAATGTCTTGTTTAACATCCCAAGCTGGGTATTTATCTGGATGATCTTTAACTGCTTTTAACATTTTGTGATACCACCGATCCCGATTTGTAGGCATAATGTCAAATAAACAATTTTTTTCGTTGTTTGTTGCAATAAATGCTCGAGATAAGGCGTCTGGTACGTGGTGTTTTGATCCTGGTCAATGGATTACTGCTAAGTTATATTGTTGTAATTTTAACACCCACCTAGATAGTCGTCCTGAAGGGTTCTTCTGATCAAATAACCACTTCAACGCCGAATGGTCAGTTACTACTATAAACCAAGTTGCTTCTATATATCCTCAATACTTTTCAATAGCAAAAAGCACAGCAAGCCATTCCAATTCCGTGACATGGTATTTTGTTTCTTGTGGTGTTAACGAGCGGTTTGCGTACGCTATCACCCGATCACCTTCAGGATATCGTTGACTCAGCATGCAACCTAATCCCAACTCGGTACAGCTAGTACTGGTGAAACAGTTAGACATTGTTTCAATTCGATAAATGCTGTTTCTTGTCAATCTGCCCACTCCTACCGTCTTTTCTTTCGCAGTAATTCTCGTAATGCTGCCGAACACATTGCAAACTTTGAGATAAACCGTCTGTACCAACCATCCAGGCCAAGAAAGCGCAGGACTTCTTTTGGGTATCGCGGTGTTGGAAAATTTACAATTGCCCTGACTTTCTCCGGATCGACCGGTAGTCCGGCATGATTAATCACATATCCCAAATAGTGCAACTCGCTTCTACCAATACAACACTTTTTGCTAGTAGTGTCAACCCCGTCGCCATTATACGTCTCATCACTTCTTCTAATATTCTGGCATGTGTTTTAATGTCCTCTGTTACTATAATAATATCGTCCAGGTATGTAAAAACTTATGGCTCAAGTTCTGGACCCAAAATAGTATCCATTAGCCGTTGGAAGGTACTTGGGCTATTATGTAAACCAAAGGGTAGCTTTTTAAAATGGAATAACTCTCGATCCGGGATTGAAAAAGCTGCAATCTCTTTGCTTTCATCTGTGAGCTTAATCTGCCAGTATGCACTTTTAATGTCTAACGATGACAAGTATTTTGCCGAGCGCAATCGATCAAGTACTGCGCTAACGTAAAGTAGTGCGTAAGCGTCTCTTTTTGTAACTTTGTTGATTTTTCAAAAGTCAATACAAAATCGGAATTCTCCGGACTTTTTCTTAACCATCACTACCGGCAAAAACCACGGGGATTGACTAGGCTCGATTACGTCCAACGCTAACATTTTATCAACTTCGGCATTCATCAGGTCAAACATTGCAGGTGAAACTGGGTAGGACCTCTGTTTTATAGGGATTGCGTTACCTACATCAATCTTGTGGAGTATATCATAAAATGGATCCGTGCAACCCAATCGATCGGGTTGCACGGATCCATTTTATTAAAATAGGTTGCTGTTAACTCTTGCAAGCTATCCGACTCTGATTTTGTTATCTGTTCTATTTTAATTTTGCATATATGTTTATCAATTAACGCATATACATTTTTTCTAATATTTGGTACTATCCCCGAAACTTGCCAAAAATGTATTCCCAAAACCATATTATTCTTTAGACTGGGAACAACTAAGCAAATTACTTTATAATATGTGTCTTCTAACTTTATAGACACTTCCATTTTACCTAACACTTCAACTGATTTTCCGTTAGCTACGCTTATAAAATTGATTGGTGTAGTACTCAGACAATAACCGGCATGATGCAGTTTCTCATATAAGTGTTGTCCAATACACGACTGTGTACAACCGCTATCCATTAAAGCCCTTACTGATATTTTTCCTAGTTCTAAATTTAAATAAGGCTGCGAATCTCCCGGCACCCCCGCTAAAATATTGTCCATTTCAGTTTGAAATAATGTGGCTGTAGGTATAATTACGCGAGAACTATGGCAGCCTTTCATTTTCTCGCTGGACCGTTTTCCGATTTATTACAAGGCGTGTTTTATTACTCAATTTCTACCGCACTGGTAGCAGTATATTGATTGTGGTCTGGGGCAGTCTCGTTGGGTATGACCTAAGTTGTTGCATTTATAGCATTTTATATAACATTGTTCGAAACTTGGTTCTGAATTTAATCTTGTTACTTTTGGTTCCAAAGAGTTTTTAGGAGCCACCCAATTTGCCTTTTCAACTAATAACTTTGTTGCTTCAATTTGTTTACAACGTTGTCTTAGTTTCTCGACGGAACTTAAATCATCATATCCCTGTCTATCTATAAAGTAAGGAGTCAAGTTTCGCTTTAAAGTGTAAACTTGTCTTAATTCCGGTATTGTAAGCGGTAATCGATTGTATAAAGCAACCACGCAAGAAAAATATTCACTTATTGTTTCACTTGCTAATTGCTTACGATTTTCAATATCTCTTTTTAATTCATACGCATAGACCGCTGGCAAATATTCAGTTTGTAAAAGCGTCCTAAATTAATTCCAATTTATAAAGGTAGCCCGGTATGCTCTGTACCACGTTATTGCCTTTCCTACAAGTAGTTCAGGTATATTTAAATATAGTTCTTGATCCGGAATATCATTAATGCGTTTGAGTTCCTCTATTCGTTCAAAAAAATTGCAAATATTCATTTCGCTCAAAATTCCCGAGAATTTGATACCCCAATACATGTTTTTTCTTGCTATTCAAATAAGTTACTATAGTATTATCCACAACCCCTGTAGCAAAACTGATATGAGATTCTAACTGCGCTTTAAAAGGTACATAAGAATTGCACCTATCTTCAATTTGTTGTTTGTAACTATCTAATTTATTTTGATATTGTTGAATAACTTGACTATACTGTTCTAGGATTCCCGGTGTCCTGTTTAACCTACCCAATGTGTGAATTAATTTTGTTTGTATTGTAGCTAAACTTGTTGATAGTCGATCACCTTCAAAATTATTTTCTAAATCCCCCAACATTTCATTTTTTTTGTTTACATGTAGCAATTTCCCGTTTCTAATCAAATGAGTCTCAGTAGCTCTATTTTGACAAATAGTTAACACTTATTTTCGAATTACAATAATAATTGATAAAATTATAATTATTGCTATAAACTAGTAAAATAATAATAAACTTTATAATTTACTTCTAAAACACCTCTAACTCAATAATCTAAACAATTAAACTAAAAAAAAAAAAAAAATTCTAATCTATTTACTTCTCTGCTATATAACTATTTTATCTAATCTAGCAAAACCATTAATTAAAAATTGCTTAAAACGTATTCTTACTATTTCAACAATAAAAATGTATTCAAAATAATTTAAATTCAATAACTTAAAACTATTTGTTTTATTTAACAACAAAAAAAAACGTAACTAAAAGAGCAAAATGTTTTAATATTTTAATACTTCAAAAAAAATCATACTAAACAGCTTCCTATTTTATCTAATATAACCATTATCAATTTATTATCTATCATACATACATAAAATAATTTAAATTAAAAAAAAAAAATTAAATTTTTATTTACTTTTCTTTAAAAACCAATTGTTTTAAAACGTACTTTTCTGACTTTATCAATCCAGATTACTTCCTTAGCACAACTTAGCACTATTTCCTATTCATATCTTATCTTTCTAGGACGTCTTGCTCTCTGCTACTAGTGTCTGGTTTACTCTGCTTTTTCCAATTATTTTTTCTTTTTTTTCTGTTTTCTAATCTGCGTGATGGAATGCCCAATATAAGTTTGATATCTTAATTAATATCATTTAGACCCACGTTGGTGCTCTATTTGTGACACTAAACCTGGGCACGAGGTGTAGTTTGCATGGGTGCCGGCTTGCTAGGGAAACACGTGGTGTTCGGCTCACAGATTGCCTGCGGTAGGGCTCCACTTCTTCAGGGGTTGGAGGAAGAAGACTGCATAAGACATTTAATACTTAATACGTTCACTTTATTTTATAGACTCACTTTACAAGATATACTTATTAAATCTACTTAGCCAGATCGACATGTATACTCTCGGGTCTCACTCAGTCTATTGAAATTGAGCGAGTTGTTAAAAATTTAACTTTTGTGGCTAAAAGTCGGCGTTCTTCACGATCTGTAGTCACACAGGGACGTCTAGATTCCAAGCAGCGTTGTTAAATTTTTCTATAGGAATATTTCTATGATTTCATATAGAATACATAGAAATATTAAATACTGTAATTGTATATGTTATAACATGTAAAGTTTTGTTTCTATTTTGTGTTTGGTTTATGTGAGTTAATTTTCATTGGGTATTTGACTTATAGTAGATATTTTTTTTTTTGTATTTTGATTTGTTACAATTTAATTTGTTGCTTTTTTTTTAGAATTTAGTTACTTATAGTTTATTTTAACATTATCCTGTTAATAGTTTTTAGAACTGTTGGATAATAAATATATTATTATTATTGTTATTATTATTATTATTATTTATGATCATCTAGACCAGGGGCGCTCAGACTTAAAGCATCGGCGATCTACCATAAACGTATTAGACGGCTAGCGATCAATTTTGTCACTAGGTCCTAATAAAACTTAGTTACTAGGTAAAAATAATTGTTAAAAATAAATATTTAATGTACTTTTATACAATTCATGTCAGAAATTTCAAAAATATTTGATAAAAGGCGATCGACTTAAAATCCTCTCGCGATCGACCAGTCGATCGCCCTTAATCTAGACCAACATCTTACCACCGTTAGAACATCACAATTTACAATGCCAGTATTATCTCAAAACAATAGACCGGACTCTCTCAACAACTTTTTTGTGTTGCGTTTTTTTTTTTAAGTTAGTGTATAACTTAATTGTAGATTGATATGGTAATAAGTTTTATATTTAAGTTTTACTTACAATAAAAATTAAGATAGACAAATGATCTAAAATTAAAAATTATATAAATCTCCAGTAATGGCAAAAGTGAATATTTGCTAAAATACAAAGTGGTGCAAGCGCCGGGTAAATTTTGCACTTGCAACTACTTATTAATCTACGCCAAATCTATTATTGCAACGTATAAAAAAAATATATATACACAAACTAGTTATAGTTTAGTAACGTTAAACCTATTTCCACAAATGTAAAAATTGATGAGCAAATATCTTTTTGCTGCCTCTTAGTCGATAATAATCCAGACATACAGCTTTATTTAAACGTTGGCCATTGTGTAATAAATAGGTCTAGTGTAATTTGGTAAACCAATTCTAAATTGATTCAATATGTTGTGCTGATCGTATTGATTGTCACAAGTAGACTTTGTTTTTATATAAAGTTCACAATCGATTTGTTTCGTATGTGGAATAAAATATTTGTGACAATATGAAATAAATCCACAAATTGGAGTTTAAAACAGACAAGTTGAAAACTGAATTTGTTGCACATCAAAAAGTTTCCAAGCACTTTATATAAATATCGATTATAAAACACAAAATAATAAATTAATTAAAACCAATTATAATTATAATTATTCCCATTTTATTGTAAATGCCAAAAGAAGTTTTTTAATGTTTAGTACCTGTTTATTCACAAAGTTTACAAACCGTTTAATTATTCAATTAATTTAAACATATTAATCCTAAACTTACTTAGAACAAAAACTATTATACCGAGTCATGCTGAGCAGACATAAGTTGCTGTCTTGGTCAGTGGCTTTAGTGAAAACTACTTTTCAACTGCACGAAATGTGGGCATGTGTTTATGTATTTTACCACAAATGAACACTAGACAATGGCGTATACTGAGTGTTTCTGAAGAGCATAAATGTTGAAATTTAAGTTTATCTATAGGGACTAGGTTATTGTTATAGTTATAGTTGAAACTAATTTTATACTATAGAGAACAATATTGTATATTAATGTTTTTATTATATCATTTTAATTAATGTGTTTTAAAATTAATCTTGCAGATAAATTTAATTTAATTAGCTTCAAGAAACTAATTGGCTATACAGTAATAAAATTACTACTGCACAATTTGATTTAAAAACCCGCACAAATTGATTATGCTTCAAACGGAATTTACAATTGTATTTATTTGAATTTAGTTTTTTTAGTAGAATAGCAATAACAAATCTAACTTTTAATTTTAAAATAGTTATTTAAATTAACTTTCAAAGTAATAATAATTGTTCAAAGTAATCAACGTTTCTTTTGCAACCATGCTAAATTATGAATACTCTGAACAATAAGCCTCAGCGATGCGACAAACAAGAAAAGGGACACACCGTGATATTTACGGATATCATTAAAACGGAGATCGCAAAACTGTGATGATCCTAGACAAGCTTCCACAGCTAAGAAACGTTATAGGCAGAGTACAAAAATGAGATGATAAAAATAGCCAACAAGCAGGCTATAACTATAGAAGGACATGGAAGCGTGGAACAGACGGGAACCTATACATAGTAGAAGATGATAAAAATATGTCCATGGAAGAATACACAAAAATTACCCTAAAAAAAAAATTATGTCATAATACTAGACATACATAAAACGACAGAAGAAAAGGAGATCTGTAAAGGCTTAGAAAAAATTACAAAAGAAAAAGACAAAGATAGAGGAAATGTCAAGATATTAAAGAAATTAAACAAGCACAAACAAAAACATGCAGTAGTCACGTTGCCATACGACAAAGCATGAATACTATCAAAAGAAAGCAAAATAAAAGTGTGATAGACCTGATGCAGGGTAAGAGAAGTTTTAACTCACAGTAGATGCTACTATTGTCTAGATTTTAGATACAAGGCTAGAAACTGCTCTAAAGAAAAATGAAAAAAAATGTGTTACAAATGTTGACTACAAAGACACCTCTTTAAGGAATGCACAAAAAAAATACTGCCACAAATGCAAAAAACAGCCACCAAGCAAACAAGAAATCGTGCCAAGCTATAATAAAAATGCTAAAAGAAGCAAGGAACAGAATAAAAAAACACTTAGAAAACACTCAAATGAGTTCTTACAAACCAATTTAGGTAGAAGTAAGACAGCTATGAGTCTACTAAACAACACTGCAACAGAAAACAACGTAGATATAAGTATCATAGCAAAACCAAACAAAAACATGGTTAAAAATAGAAAATGAATCACAGACAAAAAAACTTGATGCAACAATATACGTTTATAATAAAAAAGCTGAGGTTATTCCGTATGACCAAAAGCAAGAAGATTTTGTATAGGTTGAACGTAAGAACTACGTGCTGTACGCATGTTACTGGTTACCAAACAAGACAATTGTCTTGTTTGTTCAAAGTTTTTTGTTAAAAAAAAGTTTAAAAATACTGTTAAAAACACTGAAGAGAACATATTATTGCAGCAAGAGACCACAATTTAAAAGCAACAATATGGGGTGCCAAACAAAATAACAAAAAAATTAAAAAGTTACTTAACTGGATAGTAGGTCTACAACTAACAGTAGCAAATATAAGAAACAAACTATCTTTTTTCAGAAACAATACCGAATCATGTAACGGAAGAAGCAGCAGTACATATTTTAACAGGAATATCAGTGATGAGACAAACCTTAGTTTGCATAAAAATATTTATTTTGTGCTAAAACAAGCAGATATTAAAAAGAAATCTAAAATGAAAAAAAGAGAAAAAGAAAGATTAATATAAAACTGCTTCCTAAGTTTATGGAAACAATAGCAAAGGAGTTGAATAAAATTAGAAACATTACTGTTAAAAAAACAATGGAAGCCATAAAAAAAAACTTTAAACAAAATTTTAAAAAGAAAAATCTACAAAATCCCAGAAAAAATATACACTGGTGGAATAAAAAATTATCAAAACTGTAAGACAAATGCAACAGAACAAAGAAAAAATACCAAAAACCAGATTAATCAGCAAGAAAAGAACGATATACTGAAAGAGCTTGAAGAAAAAGAAACAATTTAAAAAAAAATATTCTTCAGTTAAAAGAAAAGCTAGAAAAAACTAACAATCAAAGTAAAAAATAACGTTTGGAGTCTAAGATACAAAATTGTAACAGACAAACTAAACCAAAAAAACGGTTACAAATTAACAGACAATAATCAAAAAGAAATTTCCAAAGCAACCAACAGTACCATTAAAAAACTTAAACTTAAAAAGCATCGGAATTATATTGCATATCTTCTACTATTGCAAAGGAAATAATAAAAGCAGCTCTTGAATCAATCTTGAAACAAACAAGACAAAGACTCAATGTTCAAGCCTTTATACCTAATAAACATATAAAAAAAATACAAACACATGATAGCAAAAAAAATTGAGGGAAAAAAACTATCTGCAAACTAGTATGAGTTCAGAAAAAGCATGTCTACCATTGACGCCATGATTGTAGTAAACAAAACAGTTGAGGATATAAAGAAAAAAACATACAAAAACAAATCACTGTGTATGCTAAGAAAGGTAGACATAAATTGAAAAAGATGAAAAAATAAACATAACTTACCCATTACTTTAGATTATTTACTTCAACATAATCTTAGAGGAAAAGATGCCTCAAGGAACAACAATGATTTGCTTTGCGGACAACACAGAGATTATCATGAGCAAGAACAAATAGAAAAACACTGTCAGAACCAACCTGGTACTGGAACAAGTAAAAAATAAAATTGAAGAATTAGGGCTAAAAATAACAAAAAAAAAACTAAGACAATAGTTCTGTATAAAGGAAACAAGTTTAAAGATACAGTGAGTAAGATAGGAGAAACTGAGATCATGACTATGAAGTCAATAAAGTACTTAAGGATCTGGTACGATCACATCAACAAAATAAAAGTACACATTAAAAAAACGGCACAGAAAGCAAACAAAACAACAACTTAACTAATCAAGTTAATGCCTAGCATGAGAGGACTGAAAAGGTCAAAAAGAAAAATATTGTCCAGTGTAGTTTACTATATTATGCTCTATAAAGCTTAAATATAAAAAACATTCAAGTACTGTACAACTGCCAGCGGATACAAGACAATATCTACAAAAACCATTCTTGCAATAGCGTCAATTATGCTTATAGAGATACAAGTGAAGCAGAAAAGCAAAGTGTATAAACAAAAACAACTAAAGAAAAAATAGTACGTGCAATAAATGTCTAGAGGAGGATAGCCCTGAACATGCACTTTTTAAATACCAGAAGTTTCTCGAGAGAAAGTTAAAATTAGATGAAG
Organism: Tachinus rufipes; assembly: GCA_963932245.1. NCBI lineage: Eukaryota > Metazoa > Arthropoda > Insecta > Coleoptera > Staphylinidae > Tachinus > Tachinus rufipes. Next base: position 64,418,687 of record OZ010749.1, read on the forward strand.
AAATAGTCACAAAAATTACATTTATCTCATAAATCTTATTATGCAAAACAGAGACACATAGAATAAAATCAAAAAACAACGTGCAATAAATCCTTCAAACAAAAGACAAAGAAAAAATTATAAATATAAAATAATAACAGAAACAATAACATTTAGAGTGCTAGCATAGAGTTAATGTCTAAGCAAATATTTTTGAAGATATGCTTGCAATGCCAAGTAGAAGGGGGTTTAGTGGGTAAGATACTTTACTGTTTTTTTTTTTAATTAACCGTTTCTTTGGTCTTGTTTTTCTCTTATTTATCGTTTTTTTTCTTCTTATAATTGTACTTACTAACGTTTTTTCCTCCTCTGCTCTTTTTTAATATTTCTTCTATTTGGATTTTTTCTGACTACTTAATGCAAATTTCTTCTACAATGTCACACTTTTTAAAATTTTATACGTTTTTTTTTATTGTCTAAATTTTTCCGTATACGAACACACTTTATACAAAACATTTTACATTTTACTTGCTTCTCAAAATCTTGCATTAAAAGTTTTTTTTGTATTATTATGCGTACTCTTATGTATTTTTTGCTTTTCCAATTATCTGCAATTGCTGTACTAAAGTACTTATATTTTTTTACTTGCTTCAGATTATCTTCGTTAACGTACACGTTTATTTTTTCCATCTTTCTAATTTTCATAACTTTTGTCTTGTTTTTGTTTATACTCAGACTATACATTGATTCCGTTTCTTTAAGAGCATACCTTTTTTTTTTAACCTGGAGGAGGAGAGATCTTTAAAAAATACCTGCATTCTGCAGGCATGCCGGATTTGACTACTCTTGTAGCCTCCTACCGACTAAAACTCCTCCTCCCATTTCGCTGAGTGGCAACGGAACCGCGCGAGCATTACTTCATTACCTCCAGCATGTCTTTCTGTATCCAGTTTGTTATCTTTCTTCTCTTTGTCCTGTTCTTTCATTTCTTTGTCTTGATCTTTCTTCATCCTCTTTGGTTTTTATTATTTTTGTTATTGTCTTTTCGATGGCTTCGTATTTATGTTTGGTCTCTAGCATCAGGTTTGTTAGATTTCCTACCGTGATCTGTTCTTGTAGCTCAGCCTCTAACTCCATTCTCTCCACTGCCCATCTCGAACACTGAAACAGTGTATGTTCCGGCGTGTCCACTTCATTGCAGTATACGCAGTTATCTCGCTCTAGTAGGTTCATTCTCTTCAGGTTTACCCCAAAACAGCCGTGTCCAGTCAAAATCTGCGTTAGATGATAGTTAAGCCTACCATGCTTTCTGTCTACTCAGGGCCTGATGTCCGGGATGAGTTTTTGAGTCCAGGCACCTGTCCCAGTATCCTTTCTCCATTCCTCAGCCCGTATCCTGAGTGATTCATCTCTAGCAGCTTTTTTGATTTGTTCCTTGTTTTCTCCTTTCTCATAGGATCTTTCTTTAACCATAAGGTGGATAGGTATTGTCTTTGTGATACCGAGAATTGCTTTTGTGGAAACCGTTCGATAGGCACTTGCTACCCCAATTGCCATAACTCTCCTTGCCCTTTCCAATAGCCCTCTGTGCTTTTTATTTTCAGCGTACTCCTTCCAAATCGGCGCTCCATATAATAGCACAGAGTTCACTACCGCCAATATCGCTCTTCTTTTTTCCTCTTTCGCCCCTCCATTGTGTGGCATAATATTTCTGAGCACCAATTTTAACTTTACGGCTTTTTGTGTCACCTCCTTTATGTGATGGTTCATATTCCAGTTTCGGCCTATTCTTATGCTCAGATATTTGACGCAATCCTGGGTTTCTATGACGTTACCTCCTACCATTATCCTCACTTTAAGGTCCCTCTTCCATCCTGCTAAGATTACGGCCTCAGTTTTGTGATGAGCCATCTTGAGATCTTTTTGGTCTAGCCATCGTTCCACCTTCTCTACTGCCCATTCCGCTTCTTCTACCAGCTCTTCCATATTCCTGCCGCATACGACCAGCGCTACATCATCCGCATAGGCAATCATCTTCGTGTGTTTCGGCATCCGTTCCTTTAGCAGGGGATCGTAATATATGTTCCACAGGGTTGGTCCCAACACCGAGCCCTGTGGTACCCCGCAGCTCAGATCGACAGTATGGTTTTCCCCAATCTCAAGCGTCCTGTCCTGTAGATAGTTGCCTATTATTTTCCTCAGGTGTGGCGTAATCTTTCTCGCCTCCAATTCCTGCATTATACCACGCCATGGAACCGTGTTAAAGGCATTCTCGACGTCACGGTGATCAGTATGGAGAACTTCAGCACTCTGTGCTTAGCCACCATATTCCTGACCTCTTTCACACTTTGCACTGCATCTACCGTCGTATGTCCTCTTCTGAATCCATGCTGATTTTCCGATAAACCATCATTTTCATCAATTTGTTGCATCAATTTTTTGTTGATGACATGTTCGTAGAGCTTCGCCATTGTGTTCAGCAGACATATTGGCCTGTATTTAGCCTGGTTTTCCGTGCTGCCTGGTTTTTCGATGAGCGCAAGTTTTGCTCTCTTCCATTCCTCGGGAAACACACCTGCCCTCAGGAGAGAGTTTATTGTTTCTGTCACACTCTCCGTGCATTGTCTTGTCAGCACTTTAACTACTTCCGCAGGAATCCCATCTGGTCCTGGTGCCTTTTTGGCCTTTATTTTGCTACCCAATCCTAAAATTTCCTCCTCTGTACATTGTGGTATTTTATTTCCATCTGGCGTTATATTTGCCCATATGTTTTTTGTATGCTCAGGAAAGAGTGCCCTTGCTATTTCTATCTGTCTTTTTTCGGACAGCGTTGTCGGAGCTTTGATTCCAATTTTCTTAGTTACTATTTTATAGCCTAACCCAAATATGTCTGTGTTCACTTCTTCGCATATTTTTTTCCAGGCTATCCTTTTGGCTTCTTCGATGGCTTTCTTCAGCTCCTTCTTTTTTTGCTTGTATTGTCTGTGTGTTTCCTCCCTGAGCTCTTCATCTGCCGGATTTGTTCTATTTATCCTTGTCACTTTTCTTTTAGATCTTATGCATTCATTTCTTGCTTGAGCAGTTTCTGCACACCACCAGTACGTTGGGGTCCGTCTACTTGTTTTGCCTTTTTTGCGGTATGTGATGTTGCAAGCTTCTCTTATCGCCTTCATTAGTGTTTCTGCTGCCCCTCCTTCCCCTGCAGCGCCATTTAACGCCGTGAAGCACTGTGCTAGTTCGTCATCATGGTCCTTGTTGTAGTACCATCCTTTAAAGTTGTTCATTTTTACTTGCTTTCTTGTACATACATTTATTTCCATGTAGATGTTATGATGATCACTTAGATTCTCCTCATTTTCATTCACGTACCATCCCTTAACTTTACTGAACAAGTTCGGACTAGCTATTGTCACATCTATGAAGGAGCTTTGATCTCTTCTACGGAAGGTCGGAGTGTTACCACTATTCACTATTTGAAGGTCTTGTTCATAGATCCATTTTGTAAGTATGTCTCCTCTGCTATCATCTATGGGTGATCCCCATAGGGCTGATTTGGCATTAAAGTCTGCTCCTATTAGCACATCTTTTTTGTGTCTTTTAACGTCCCGGCTTATCTCTGTTAAGTTGTTCTCATATTCATTTTTTGTGATATTCGGTGACAGGTATGCAGCGTAGAGCACTTCCTCCTCAGTTTCTGCCCATATATATATATATATATATATATATATATCCATTTCCTCTCCCTACATTTATTATGTCTACCCTATTTCCGTTTGTAATATATATTGCAGCATCTGTCTGATAGTCAGTAATCCATCGATTCCTGTTGCGGGCTATAGTTTTGTTGGGTTCTGATACTAGTGCAATATCAATGCCATTTTCTTTGCAGTTGTGTTCCAGCAAGTCCATTCCTTTTCTGCTTCTATTGAGGTTAACTTGGATTATTTTCATAATCGGTTTACTCGCACCTTTCTGCTCTCCTTAGCTTCTTGAACCAACCTCCTGTATTTGGGGCAGTTCATTGTCTCCGTCTTGTGTCCTGTTACTTTGCAGAGGTAACAGGCCTTGTCTCCTGTACATTCTTTAGCTCTATGTCCTGCTTCACCGCAGTTTCTGCATGGTTCTCTATCTTCCGTTCTGCACTCTTTTGCAACGTGCCCTAACCTCTGGCATCTAAAGCATTTTGGTGGATCTATGACCTCTCTCACTCCCCACCTGTTCCATCCCGTACCTATCCTGTTCTTGCGTATTAGATGATCTGCTGCCTCATCATTGAGCCTCATAAAAGCGCTTCTCATTCCCTTCCAGTTTACTCCGCCTGAGAACTTGGTCATATCCACTTTGCAGCTTATTATTTCGATCTTTAGGATAAGCTCTACGCTTTTCCTAACATCTTTTTCCACTGTTTCTTCGTCTATATCCAAGATTCTTATTGTTTTGTTTTTCTCCTTTTTGCTTACGTCGGCCATGTTACTTATTTTGTTTTCAAGTTTCTTTCTAAATTCCGTTCTTGCGTTACCCTTCTTGCTTTTTATCACGAGTTTCATGTCCCCCTCTCTGGTTTTTGCTAGCTATGGTGACATCCCCTAGTTCAACTCCTCTTTTCATATTACCCATTACCTGTGCATAGGTACTTCCTTCCTTAGATTTGATAATTAGGGTTTCTTGATTTTGATTTTTTCTTTCCGTGTTCTTCGTACCAGCATGCCTACCTTTACCTCTTTTCGTCCCATTCCAGTAGATATTAATCCTCATTTTGTCTCCCATGAAAACATATTCCATAATTAAGAGCATACCTACCGATTTCCAGTAAACAGCTACTTAGGCGTAATTTATATTTTCACATATAATTTAATAATTTATTTATTTTTTTACAAGTACATTCAAAAAAGATGAAACTATATTTTTTCTAAATATTTTAGTCAAATTATATTTGCAAATAGCATTAAAATGCATTTAAAAGTACTTAAAAACGCTTTAATTTCTATATTTGGATTAATTTTTTAGCTAATTTTAATTATTATTTTACTAAAATACTTTCACCAAATATAGTTTAATCCTTTTTGAATGTACTAGTAAAAAAATAAAGTAGCTGTTTTTACTAAAATACTGGAAATCAAGGTAGGGACAGATAAGAGAGTAAAGTAAAGAGTAAAATAAAATAGCTCTTGTGGACTAACAAAATTGCACAAAAAGTCAAAACCTCTTACAAAAAAGTGTCACTTTAACCCGCTAATTCTCTATATATACACATTCTAGTTACTCCAAAAGTAAAGAATTGAGTGGAAATATTCTCAAACTCAAACATTCTGAGGGAAAAATCAAACTTTTACTTTTTATGAGTAGGAAATTAGTTAAATATCTTTTCGTAATAGAGGACAAAAAAGGAGAATAAAGAAAACTGAACGTCAAACTGACCGAGTATAAAATAAAAGATTCTGGTGAGGAAAATGCCGCAAAAGAACAAAAAATGCAAGTAAAGTCAATGATAAAGAATTAGTGTGAAAACGCAATAAAAAAAAGATTCTATAAAAAATATCACGTGGATAAGAGAGGTCAGTATGGGAGGTAAAACAATAAATAAATTAATACAAGTATAAAAGAAACTGCAACTCTAAACAGTCTAATTATAAATCAGGTCAGTACAAAAACAAAGATTAAAAAAGTTATTAATAGGTTTGACTTTTACTTAGTTCTAATAAAAATGAATAAAATAAAAAAGTTTACACAAACTAACTAAAGGTTTTAAGGGCAAGTATGAAAACAAACAAATAAGTAATAAAATAAAGCAGAAAACAAAAAAAAATATTTTATATTATTTTTAAACCAAGCAATAATAAAAAAATTAAGAGTACAAAATGTTAAAAATAGTCTGAAAAAGAATTAATTAGTTAAACCCGCAAACTTTAAAACAGTTATTGGAAAATGAAAAAAAGGTTTTTTTTTACGCAAAACAAAGTAATTAATAAAATTAAATATAAGTGAGTAAAAAATATCATTTAAAACGGTTAGATTAAACAGAGAAAACTTACTGTGTTTATTCTTGCCTTTGCCATCGAGGGTTACTTTTCCAATAGCCGTTTGGTGGTCGTCACCCAACTTGCTTTCCAAACTCGGTTTAATATTCATCCCACGGGTCCCGTTTCTGGCCGGCATTCAATCAATCGGAAAAAGAACACACTGTTACTGTGATTGCAGTTTGCTACAGAAAAATGATTGAATTTTTTTCTCCTAAAACTTGAATAAATTAAACTTAGGGACGTATTATTCTAGCAGGACAGAGCAATTTCTATGGAGTTTTTGAGGAAACACTTCCTCGAGCAATTAATTTCCTTAGGGGGTGACGTACTGTGGTCGGCGCGCTCCTTTGACTTGGCTCCTTGTGACTTCTGACACCTGAAGTACAACATTTGCTAGCCATCGCCAACATTTCCGTCAATATGCTCGAAAAACTAGAGCAAAACTTTAAAATGCGGGTAGATCAGTGTATTGCTAATGAAGCCCGCCATTTGTCTGATGTCATTTTTAAAACTACTTGAAACAAAAATTTAGAATGTCTACAATACGATCAAAAAAGAATTAAATCGATATGTGAAATACTTTTTTCTTTTATTGACCTTTCAAATCAGCAAGTGTTCCTGCTGCACCCTGCACTACATTAAAAGAGAATGAAGTGTTAAAAAAAACAATGGTGCAAAAGACATTTGTTCAGATTGCTACTGAAAAGATCCAAATATATAAAGTAAGCCAAGAAAACGTGTGATGCCCTAGAGAAAAAGTCAACTCCAAATGAATATAAAATTAGAGTATTGGACAGAGCAAAAAAAAAATAAGTAGAAGTATGCTGTAATAAATATGTTTGTTGCAAAAATAAACAGGCTATAAAAAATAAAAAATATAAAAATTAGGTACGCCAAAGAGAGAATTGAAGAATTCTTCCCACTAAAATGCTACATTTGCTTTAAGTTTGGCCACAAGACAAAAAGTTGTAGAGAAGAATAACAAGAAAAGCGATGCTACAAGTGTGGTAAAATAAATCATACTGTTAAAAAATATAAAAATGAAGTTTAATGTTTAAGTTGAAAGATTTATTAAACAGACCAGATAAAAGGAGTTGTCCAGCATATAAGAAAGTGCTAAAAATTAAATATTAAAAAAAAAATTTTTCAAAATTTAATTTAGGTAGAAGAAAGCTGCTATGGATTTATTCCGTAGAAATATAACGATTAATAAGACAAACATTGGTATCATAGACAAACCAAACAAAAAATTCAAAATTTACAACATAAAAATAAACATATTGCATTCATAAAGTTAAAAGAATTTGTGGAATACTAATGCCACTAGTCCTCTAATAAAATAAGATAATCCAAGGTTTAAAAAATTTAAACTAGACTTGAGTGGAAGTATAAAAAGAATAATAAAAAGGATGGCAGAAAAGATATTTGAATTTAAACAGAATCTGGATAGCGGAAAAATCAAATTTTTGAAAAATGTATTAATTATACAGTAAAGTCCGGTTATAACGAACCCACTTATAGCGAACTCTCGGGTACTTAATTTGAAACAACGAAAATTTTCTTATAAGCTCAACGCTATATATTTTATTACCGTTTATAACAAAGTAATATTGACCTAATAAAGTAGTATATTATTTTTAATAAGTTTGGAGTTATAGCTCTTTAAAATTTACAGAAATTTTTGATATTTTTAATTAATTGCATTAATTTTTAATATTTTGTAACAATTTTTTGTTTACATTAGTTTATTTTTATTTACACAAACTGTTAAAGTTTGAATAAAAAAAGTTTTTAAGAAGATAGTTGACACGCGCCAACGGAATAAGGAAGGAACCACACACGCTAAATGTAACAAAAATGGTATATTGAAGCCAAAAAAAAAATAATAACTATTGCCCAACAAAAATAAATGCAAATTATAGTACAGGTGTATAGAAAAACAAATATAACGGAGGATGAAATTATCTAGCAAAAATAAAAAAAAAACAAAGTTAAATCACTCATCTGGTGCACGCTGCTTGACACAGTGCTCTTTCCAATCGGAAACTTATAACTAAAGTAATAAAAATGAATGTATGGATGATGTGAATGAATGATTAGCGTGATGATTAACAATATGGATGATTAGGACAACCAACACTTGTCGTCTAATAAAATAGGGTGAACCTCATTTAATTTATAATCACAGTTAAAAACATTATTACTTAACACTAGATCACAAATATAATTAATAAGCAGAAGGAATTAAAAAAAAAATAAGGAAGTGAAAGTCTCCCACGTGGCGCTTCCAGCGAATTGATTAAAAGTGTTAACACACGTGGCAATTAATTAATTACGTTAGCACTAAGGAGTATATTGTGTATTAACTAGATAAACCTAGGATTTATATACACATACTATAATTTAATCTCGTGCTACACAATTAATAATTAAATTAGGTATCTGCAATTAAAATAGCAACTGTGACGGGAGGAACCAAAGGAATATTTAAATAAACTTACATGGTGTTATTGGATATCCTTTCACAGAAAACTCATTGAATTTTACTAATCCGTTTAAACGATGACTTAATTCAACGGCCGAAATCCGCTTAAGCGTTGTTGATCGGGCGAAGTATTTCGATGAAAAGGACCGGTGGGATCTTAGGTTTGCTCTGGGAAAATATGAGATATGCCCCCGCGCATGATTCACTCAGAAAGTTTATTTAAAAAGGTAGGATAAGGAATCAGGCAACAAAATGAATAAAAAAAATGAAACAAAAGAAATAATACAAGATTAAATTAATTACTAAACTAGTATTAACGCAGCCATAATGAATTAAATAAAATCTGAACTAATGAGTAAAAACTTACAGTTGGCAACGCCGCATGTCTGTGTCAAATCAGACTGCAGTGAAGTTAAATGCTTAAAAAGTAATTAAACTAAAATGGTTATCTCGGAAATAAAGTGCAGTGGTATATTGAATAGATTGAATAGGTAAGTGAAACAGTAAACCTGAACTGACGTTAATTGAATCTAATTGTCAAAGTAATAACAAAACATTCTTGTATTAATTTCTTTTTATTTTTAAGGTTAAGGTAAACACAACAGGTATGAATAATTAATTAATAGACAAATTGTTTGAAGAGACCAGTTGGAATACAAATCCCTTTAAGAAATCGAATTTATATAATTATTATGGAGAAGGATGTACATTAAAGTAGTAGTTAGAACGGAAAATAAAAATAAATACAATGGAATTACGGTCTGTGGGTGAAGTGGATTATGGAATACAATCACTCGGTAAATGGTACAATATTTTTACATTAATTTGATAGTTATAAAAAAAAACAACGGCAACTGCAACCGATATTGTGCATGTAAAAAGAATTATTCATTCTGTGCTTTAAGAATTATAAAAATGTAATAAAAACGAACGCGGCAACCCAAAGAGCATGACGAGCCAGCCTTTTGCCTAGGGCGTTAAAGATAAGTATTTGCAGCAATTTAGATATTGTCATAATGGCCATTGTTTTAGGTGTAACCAGAAATCAACCCGTGACATAGTTTTTAAGATACTTTAAATGTTTTTAATTTTTAGATAAATCTATTTTTTTATTTTTTTTTTTTTTGGAAAATTTAATATTAAATCTTTTCTGTCTCTTGATAAATTTTCACCAGATACACGGTTTTTAAAAAAATCAAGTAAAGCCAGAGGTTATTATTTCCTAAAAAAAAAAATAATAAAAAATGTAAAAATATTATTAGTCGTGGACGTCAAATTAAATTTCATAAACGTCACAAGTTGTTTTTGAGTGTAATTGTGTTTTCTTACTTAACATTTTTTTTTCTTGAAATGTGTCGGTACAGTAACACGGAGATAAGTGATATGCATCTAGTCCATAGAGAGTGTTTAAGAAATGCAGTGACAGCAATCAGTCGTTACGCCAAAATGTAACCTAAGCAAAAAAAAAACGAAACGCAGATTGTTTGTGGCGTTGGATCAGCGACTCTGAAAACGTGGTACTTTTGCACCTCATAAAATAGACTGTGACATGTAAATTTGGATTCTGAAATTGAAAAACGAATTTTAAACTTAATATTCTACCATCCAACTGGTAGCATTAGATGCATTGCACATCGACTTAACATTTCACGTAGAGTACTGAATCGTATTTTAAAAAAACAGAACTTTTATCCGTACCATTTACAAAAAGCGCAAGGTCTTTTAGAACCAAGGTATTTTATAGTTAGAAACATTTTCTGTGCATGGTTTTTTGCTTAAATCGCAGATGTTTTTTTTTAGAAAAAAAACTTTTACCCAAGATGGTATTTTTAATTAAAATTATATGCATATTTGGGCTCAAAATAATCCGTATGGAATTATTGAAAAACATCAACAATAAGAATTTAGTTTGAATGTTTGGGTAAGAATTGTAAACAATTGTTTAATTGGTCCGGTCTTTTTTCCTCCGCGTATAAATGCTGAAAATTATTTGCGTTTTTTTTTAAATAGATCTACTGGTTTTATTAGAGAAGGTGCCTCTTGCTACAAGAAGTAACATGTGGTATTTACCCGATGATGCATTGCCACATTATGCGCCCGTCATTAGAAATTGCCTAACAATAAATTATCCCCAAAGGTGGATTGGAAGAGATGATGCATTTGTAGCTTGGCCACCTCGTTCTCCAGACCAATTAACTTTTATTTTTAAGAACATTTAAAACAAAAAGTTTATACTACTCCTATAAACACAATTATATACTATTATTATTTATATTATTATTATTATATATATAACATCTTTATACATAAAAGAACGATACAAAAAATAAAATAAAATTTACATGTTGTGTACATAAATGTGCTTAATATTCTTTAATGAGATGGCCATCGACCTTTCTCTTTCAGCCTTATTATTATTATTATTACCATAAATCCAAATAGCAGGCACTTTAAACAATTATTAAAATATACGTTTTTTGAGTTGATGATTACATAATATTTCTTTTTTAAATTCCTATTAAATTAATCTTACTAAATAGGCAACAGCCTAATACTATTCTGGAGTCATTAATTTAACTTCAAAAACAATTTGCCGCTGCATTTTTTGAACATTCCAAGGACTAGATGCATATTATCTCGGTGTTACTGTACCGATACATTTACAACAAAAAAAACAAAAAATAAAGAAAGCACATGTACACCCAAATAATTTGTGACTTTTATAAAATTTAATTTGACTTCCACAGCTAATGATATTTTTATGTTTATTATTATTTTTAAGAAATTATGACTTTTGGTTTACTTGATTTTCTCAAAAACCGTGTATCTGATCAAAATTTATCAAGAGTTTCTATATTAAATTTTCTACAAATAGAAATAACCTAAAAAAAAAAATTTATCTAAAAATTATAAAGTTCCAAAAGGTTAACATCTAAAAAATCTTAAAAAACTATTTTCCAAAAGACTTTTTTAATTCAAATTTAACAGTTTCTGTAAACAAGAAAAATTAATGTAAACAAAAAACTGATACAAAATATTAATTTTAAAGCAGTTAATTAAAAAAAAAAAAAAATTTAGTAAACTTTAAAAAGCTATAACTCCGAATTTATTAAATATAATATATAATATACTACTTTATTAGGTAAGTATTACTTAATTTGCTTGTAGTAGTTATGACTAGTTAATTTGGTACATCTTGTATATATAACATTGAAAATGATGATTTATTATAAAAACATGTTTGGTTTTTTTAAGCAAATAACATATTAAAATAAAATCTTTATAATGTTTATGTTTATAAGTTCAATACTGACTGAGTGACTTGTCAGTCAGAATATGGTAATTGTAAACAATACAAAATGTTCGACGTTTGTAAGATGAATGTCGACATCAAACCTAACAATGTGATCAGAAGCAATGTATAAAATTTTAGAGGAAACTAAGAAAAACTGTAAAAATAGTTCAAATAATAAAACAACTAGGTACTTAGAAAACAAACCAAGAAAGCATCAAGAGCTTCAAAAAAGTAATAGGTAAAACCATTGTACCAACCTAGACATATTTATTAAAAAAAATTGAAACAGCTATGTATAATTCCATTTAAAAACGAAAGAATTTCAAAAAAAAAAAAAAAAAACAGAGCTAAATTAATCAGTAACCAAACTGAAGCCAAACAAAACCCCAGACTTGGATTTTAACTAAAGTAGTAGTAGTGTAATGGCGTAATAGTCAGTCTTCCTTTTGGGACATATTATGTAATGTAATTATAATTAGTCAAATAAGCTAAAGAAATGTAAGTATTATTACAATCAGTAATAAGTAGTAGAAACAGCAAAAAATAATACCAAGCATAATACTATAAATGATGAATCAAGAATTAAAAAGTAAAAACTTTCCAAAAGTCTAATAAAAAACTAAGCTAAACCGCTAAAAAATGATAAACCAGTTAGCTACAAACCAAAATGCTTAACCAAAAATTTTGAAAAACTATTTGAACATAGGATTACAAATAAGTTAAGTTAAAAACTAATTTGAGTTTACAAAAAGTAAATCAAGGTTAGACGCCATAGGTCAAGTGGTAGTAGAAACGGTTTAAGAATTTACAAAAAAATTTGAGATATTAAAAATACATTCAATTTTGTAACATGGTCAAAAAATTAAAATTTTTGTTTCTTTTTTTTTACATTTTTTGTTATTTATTTGCTTAATAAGGATTTTCTATAAATTCTTTTTATCTATTCAAAATTTGTTTTTTTTTTTAATATTTTTCCTAGTTTGTTTTCTATTTCTACGTTTCTTTTCAATTTTCTGTTGCAATTCATTTGATTAATTTTGTTGTACACTAGATCATGCTTATCTAATTTCTATATCTCCTTATAATTATTATTAAACTATTACTGTCTTGATAAAACTAAGCAATAAAACAAAATTAGATTGAAAACAGCAATTACAGTAGCAATAAAGCAACAAATAAAAAAATTAATAAAGAGTAAAAAACCATAGTTACCAAAACGACTTATAAGACTCAAAATACATTTAAAATCTTATTATATTTGTTTATAATTAATACATTATTAATAGTATCGGTATTATTTTAAATTAAATTTATTTAATTAAAAAAAATGGAATTCTAGTTCTGTAGTATTAAATTTAAATTTAATTAACTTACTACCAGCTTCAAAGCTTCCAGACTGCATAGCAAAAATCATCCAACAAAATCAAATTACCGTTGCAACAGTAAGCCGGTGACGTACCGTTCGCAAGAATTGCACACATCATATCTAATTTGTTTTATACAGTTTCAAAGTGACACCAATCCTTTTTAATTGTAATGTAATTAAAAATGGATGATTATGTAATTATGTCTATCCCTGAAAACATCCCGGCCGTATAGGATTATTCGTTCTGTTGGTTCTGCTTAGTCTCCTGTTTATTTATGTTTTCCGAAGGATTATGTGTAGAATTTTGTTAGTTGCAGAGATAAAATCACAAACTAAAAAGGTACACTAAGGCATGATAAATGCGATTGCGGCAATGCGGCACACAATTTAGTCAACAAATAATTGCGAGTTTTAGGCGTTGAGAAAAAGAGTAATTTTATATTGAGTTGTATAGAAATTAAATTTAGATATTGTTATTTGGATGCTATTATATTAATTATTTACTAATCAAATTTGTATTGGCAATGTCTGGAAATTTAGTAATATGGAAACTGATTTAATAACTTGATCCTGCATAGGAATGTACTTAAACCAATTACATTCGCATCTCATTACTTCATCAAGGGGTTGTGGTAAAGAGACATAATCTACTTATTAACTTAGTTCAACTAGAAAAATGCAATTAAGTTGATATTGACATACGTATTTTTGTATTAAATTATAAACAATTGTTAAAATTAATAAAATTATTACAAATATTAAACAAATGAAAAATTTATAAAAATTGTGCTTAGCATTTCTGTAATTTTTTTATGAGAATATTGCAAGCTTGATTGTATAAATCTCAAAATAAAAAGCCTTTTTGTAAGTTTTTTTTTATAGTAGCTTACAAAAATGTTGACATTTTATTCACATTCTTTGAGTAATCTTTTGCAATTTAACTAAAGTGTACACAAAATATATTTTCCATTCCCGAAAAACTAGATCAAAATGAAGAAGAATGCCGGGAAGAATTAAAAAAGTACAATAAACAAACTAATTAGAAAAATCAACACAAAAAGTCAAGATGCTACTAGATACATTTGCAACAAAATTAAGCGCAAAACTGATTGCAAATTAAAACTAGATACATTAAAGTATATGAAAGCAAAAGAAAAAAACAGCAAGAAGCACAACAATGTACTGAAAACTGAATAAAAGAATGAGCAAAAAAGTTAAAATAGATATTCAAACACATAACAACAAAATAATTGAAGGCATCGTAGAAGAAAACTCCAACATAAAAGTCCTAAAAACAAAACTTTTTACAGGCAGTCACAAAAATGAAGAATTAACATTAAAAAAAAACATAGTGAAGCAATAAAAACTTTTATACCCAATTCTACTTTTCAGCAATACCAGACCTAAAAATATCAAAAACGCTTATCCAAAATGTAGAAATAAAATCAGCGCTTAAAAAACTAAAAAACAAAAAAGTCCAAAAAAATACAAAACTATTAAAAAAAAACTATTATTGAGATTGAGTTCTACTACACCTGCTTTTTAACATATGATATCTTGTTATTAAAAAAAAAAGCCAAAATGATAGTGAAGTACCTGCAATAGTAGGTGGTCTTAAATTCTTTAAATGTACTGTTCATCCACTATTTTTATTAGTTGTTTCTTCTTTTTGGATTATTGCTTTATTATCAGGTAATAGTTTCTTAAACTTGAATGGACCATTAAACTATCTGATTTTGTAAACAGTTTGTCCTTTTAAAAAAAGGTTGTTTATTTGTTGATTTCTTTTATTTACAACTCGTTTTTTATTTTGTAATAGTTGTTCATTTATTTTGTTGTATGTTAATAATAATTTTTCTTTATGGTTTTGTAAATAGTTACTATACATTTGTTTGTCGTAAAACAAGTCATATAGGTCTCTTAGTTTGGTATGTCCTAATGTAAGTTCTAAAGGTGTTAAGTTTGTACTAGAGTGTATTGAATTATTGTAACCAATAATTGCGTTCTTTATTAATTGGTTTATAGGTTCTTTATGATTGGTTTTTAGTAATCTAATATGTTCGCATATTGTCGAATGAAATCTCTTTATGATTCCATTTGCGTCTGGGTGGTTAGCTGTAGTAAAATGTACCTTTATTGTGTGGGTTTCTAGCAACTCTTTTATTATGTGGTTGTAAAATTCGATTTCTTGGTCGGATGTGATGGTTTGTGGTGTTCCGTAGTTTGAAAGTAATCAATTAATGCATTTAATATATCAACTGCGTTTTTTGATTTTAATTCTATTGCTTCACTTAGTTTAGTAAAAGCATCTACAATTCTCAAAAGTTTAGTGTTTTTCAAAGTATATAAATCAATATGCAATTTTTCAAATGGTCTATGAGGTGTATCTGTTAGCAACATCTCTACTTGAGAGGGATTTCTATCATACTTGCTTCTTTTACAAGTTTCGCAGTTTGCTATAAAGTTTGCAACATGTTCTTGCATTAAAGGAAAATAGTATTTTCTTTGTAACTGTTTAACTGTTTCTGCAATTTCTCGGTGGTTAGTTTTACTCTGGTGTTGATTTTTAATTGCTTCAGTTATTAGATCAGCCTCATGTAATAATTCTCGTTGTTCTGTACAGGATATTATTTCGGGTCCATTTTTATTAAATAATTTTTGTGTAATTTCATTAAATTTTTTGAACAAATTTTCACTTTCAAAATAAAAATAGTATTTTTGTTTTTCTGAAATGTATTCTTTTAAAAATTTTGTTATGTTTTCTTTATGGTGTTTTTTATTTATTTGAATGTGATATCTAGTTATTTTTCCAAATAATTCTATTTTTGGTAGGTTTGCTTTTATGTATACTTCGTATATAAAATATTGATTGGGCTTAGAATCTATAATATCTGTTGATATTTTGATAATAGTTGATTCATTATTTTGACTTATGAAATATATAGTTTGATCTTCTAATCGTCTATCATTTAACAAGTTTGTAAGTTCTTTTTCATCACAATTATTGAATATCGATTCTGTTTCATGAATATTAAGTTGTATTCTAGATAAAGCGTCAGCATTTGTATTTACGCTTCCCTTTTTGTATACTAAGTCATAATTGTATTTCTCAAGTTTTATCATCCATCTTTGTAGTTTCGAATTGGGTTCTTTGAGTTTTGATAACCATACTAATGGGCGATGGTCTGAATAAATTGTAAACTTTTGTCCATAAATGTAAGGCTTGAAGTATTTTACGGACCAGACGACTGCCAAAAGTTTTTTTTCAATCGTACTGTACCTTTGTTCTGACTCATTTAGAGTTCTTGATGCGTAGCAAATGGGTTTGTCGGATCCAATGGTACCTTGAGATAATATTGCCCGCAGTGCTACATTTGAAGCATCCGTTGTTACAATTAAAGGTTTTGTAAAATCAGGGTATTGTAATAAAAGTGAATTAGTTAAATTATTTTTGCATCTATTGAATGCGTCCATGAATTCTTTATTATGCTCTATTTTGTTTTCCTTTTTTAGACATTTTGTCAAAAGTTTTGTGATCTGTGCTTAATCTTTTATAAATTTTCTGTAATACCCGGTTAGACCTAAGAATCCTTTTAATTCTTTTGTTGTCTTTGGTGGTGGATATCGAACTACTGCATCAATTTTGTTTGGATTAGGCATTACTCCATTTGGTGTAATAATATGTCCAAGGAATTGAACTTTCTTTTTAAGAAATTTGGATTTGTCTATCTGTACTTTGAAGTTTGCCTTCCTTAATCGTTCAAAAACTAGTCTGAGTTTTTCTAAATGTTCTTGAAGTGATGTCGAATAATTTACTATATCGTCTAAATAAACGATACAAGCTTCATTTTGAGTTCCTCTGAGAATGTTGTCAAGAACACGTTGGAGTGTGGCGGGTGCATTTTTTAAGCCAAAGGGCATTTGTTTATATTTGTAATGTCTTCTTGGTGTTGAGAAAGCAGTTTTATTTTTATCTCTAGCATGCATTTCTATTTGGTGATATCCAGACGCAAGATCTAAAGTTGAAAAATATGTACATTTCCCAAGCTTGTCTAGGATATCTGCTATGTGTGGTAGTGGATATTTGTCATCTACGCATTTTTTGTTTAGTTGCTTATAATCAACTACCATGCGATATTTTGCTTTTTCTGAAGCGTCTATTTTTTTTTGGTACTATGATGACTGGACTGCTCCAAGGACTATCTGATGGTTGCTCAGTTTCTTCCTGTTGAGCATGCGGCATTCTATAAGCCTTTTTAAAAACTGGAATATTGTCGTTAGTTTTTATTTCGTGTTTTACTACATTGGTGAACGTGAGTGGTAGCTTTGTACAATGGAATATATCTCTATAGCATACAGCATATAGCATATTCTTCTAATAACTTGTTTCTTTTCTAGATTTAAATGTTTTAATCTAAGGTTTTTTTAAATTTTCTTTTAATAAGTTGTCAATATTTTCATGTTCTATGCAATTAATCGAATTGCAATGAATATGATTGTCCGTTTCAATAACATTGAAAGGTTCTATATCGATCTCTTGTAAAGTGTCATTACTATTGGTGATAGTTAGTATTGCGTGTTGTTTTTCTATTTTAACTAAGCATTAAGGAATTTTTATTTTGTCTGCCAATTTAGTGTATTCTATTATACCATAGTTTAAGTTAGAATTAACTAGAACTTTTAATATCTGTTGGTGTTTGGGTTTGAGTTGAATTGTTGTTTTCTTTGGTATCTCAAAGTAAATGGGTATTAATCCATGTTTGGTGTAGAGAACATTTTTTTTAAGTCTATATTTGCGTCTAAATGTTTTAACAAGTCCATACCTAAAAGTTCGTCATAATTAGGATTGAACTCAAAAATGTGAAAATAAAAATACTCATTGGTTTTAAATATTTTTGGAAGTGGTATGTTAGCAATATATTTATGATATGTAGTTTTATGAGCGGTTTTAACTTTAAAATGTAATTGTTTTACATACTTTGTATAATATTTGTTTACGGTTTGAGGACTTATTATTGTTTTAGATGATCCAGTATCAATCACGAATTTTAAATTAACGTTTGGTATTTTTATATATGGTAAAGTAGAATTATTAATATTAGTTAAATTTATTACGTTTGGTTGGGTATAATTTCGGTTGACTGAAATTTTTTTTCTTGTGAATTTTCGGAATAAACAGGTAATTCAAACGATCCGTCGTCATAATAGTTATCGTAATAATTAGATTCATTTTCGTAATTATAGTTGTCGTCTGATTGGAGATCTTCATCATCCATATCTTGTTGAAATAGTTCTTCAGATCTAAAATTAGCATTTCTTGTTTTTTGAAATGGATATTGTTTAAAACTTCTTCTCGTATTTCCCGATGTTGTGTCCATTGGTTCCGGACGGTATTGATTTGGGTTATGTGACATGTTATGTTTATTTTGAAATGTCCCTTGATTAAATGTTCGTAGTGGTTGTTGATAATTGTTATAAGAATTAAACGGTCTAAAGTGTTGTTGATTAATTTTAGGTTGGAACGCATTAAATCGTTGTTGTCCCGATGAACTACTATTATGATTCATAAAACGATAAGGTTGTTGTTGTTGTTGATTTAAATTCGGTATAAATGTATTATTAGGTTGATAATTTCTTATCGGTGCGTTATTTTTGTTATTGAATTTACCATTATTGAAAATTGAAGTTGTTTTATTAAAATTATTTGATTTTAATTTATTTTGCGAGTAAGAAAAGTTTTCTTCTTCAATTACAAAATTTAAAGCTTGTTCTAAGTTTCTTGAGTTTCTTAATCTAATAGCTAGATTCTTGTGTAAGCCACGTAAAAATTTAAGCGATTGCTGTTCAAAAGTTTGAGTTTTTATTATTCTTGTATTCACGTTTGGCTTGGATAACTGCAACTTATTTAATAATAAACTTAATAAATCTTGACATTTATTGTCAAATGATATTGCAGATTCATTTTTTTGTTTAATATTTAATAAATCGCCTACAAGACAATTTTCGTCGCGTTGATCAGAAAAAAACTGTAATAGTAATGTTTTTATTGCTTGCCAGTTGTTTAAGTTACATCTACTGCCAATTAAATTTAAGGCTCTACTCGTAAGTTTGCCTAAAATTGACCGTAGAATAAATTCATTCTGCGGATTATTTAAGTTATCTCTATCAGTAAATGTGTTAATTACATATTCACTTGCTTGTATGAAAATAGCTAATATAGCCGGGTTTCCATCAAAATTTGGAATCGTGTCTATATGAAATTTTTGAATTTGCGGAATTGCCATATTTACTCTTCGAATAGGACTTCTATCTCTTACTGCCATATATCAATTATATATAATTTTTATTATTTATACGATACAAAATATATTTATTATCTTATCAGGTTATAAAGGATAATTTATAAGGGAGTGAAAAACTTACAGAATTATTTTTATCATGATCCTTTTAACTTCTTCTTATCCTTTTGTTTCTTTTTTTTTCTTTCTTCTTTCTTAATTAATTATTTTAATATTATTTTTCTTTTACTTTATTTTATTTAAACTTTATTTATTTGTTGTTTTTTCTTAATTATGGGTGTCGGCGATGGAGTTCTCTGCCCGCTGGATATGGTGTCCACTGTTTTTTCTTAATTATGGGTGTCGGCGATGGAGTCCTCTGCCCGCTGGAGATAGGGTCCACTGGTGAAGACGATCGATTTTAGTATCCTTTCACTGAGTTGTTGATGTTAAAATCCGGATTGTTGTACACAATAAAACACTACTTTTTCGCGATTTTTGTCGATAGGTAGCGCCGAATATCGTACCGATCTGCGCCAGTTACAAACGGTGAGCGTGTAACAAATTTTTATTAGGTTCTAACATCAAAAATACAACTAACTTAATATTAATATGTTCAGTATTTATATCAGTTACAATTGCTGATTCAGCGTGTGAAAAGAATGTGTTATTCGCGACACTGCTGAGTAAGCTGCAGGTGCTGTCGCGCCACTTGGCTGCACGTGGTTATCTATGTAACATAATATATATAACACACACATGTTTGCTAAAACACCAACAACATATCCATATCAACAAAGACCTTATCATCCAACACCTATAAAAGTAGATAGTATCTTTCAAAAACGCTCAAGAATTGGTTGTAAAATCGCAACCGAAACGACAATAGATATCTAACAACATTGAGATACCAGCTAACAATATTGAATCTTACAATTATAATGTTGATAAATATCAAAAAGACTATCCACAAACTGATCACCTAAACGACGCATATAATTGGCAAAAACAAAAAACCAAAAAGAAATAATATTTTAAAATTTTTAATGGGACCACCATCACAATCTACCAGTTTAACAATTTCAAACAATGCATATTTACAAACGCCTGTACTTCTTTATGTATAATTTACTGGACTAAAATTTTTAGTTGACACTCGCGCAAAATGTTCATTAATAAATTTAAAAAATTTAAATTATGCGGAACAAAATAATTACCAATGACAAAATCATAAAATTAACATCAAAACTCCACAAAGTATAAAAAAAATTACTAAATCTACTTTAATACCGCTACTCAAAATTTAATCATTTATTTGTTTGCTTTGACTTCTCTTCTTTATTATTTATTTATTATTCGGATTTGACTTATTAAACAAACTTAAAGCTTTGTTAGATACCAAACGACAAAAAATCACTACTGATACGGCAAACATTTTATACAAAATTAACAAGCCCACACATATTGTTGAACCTTCAAATACAACAATAAATTATCAAATAACAAATACTTGCAATGGACTTTTTTCAATTACAGTACCAGAAAAGAAAATTAATTATACCTAAGTTTGTAGTTCAGGTTAAAAATCATAAAATTTGTGTAAATGCAACAAATTGTAGTCAATCATCAATTCATGTTAAGTTAAATCCAATGAAGCACCAGCAAAAAAATTAATATGGGTTATTATACAAAAAACCAAAACAATTTAGTACTTATAATTTTTTTAATAAAACTGCAGAAAATCCTTTCAAGTTAGTCTCAAATCAGTTATTTTTGCAATTTATTATTTATTAAAGCAAATATGATTTTAAATATGAAATAAAAAATTTATAAGATATTACAATTGGGATTAGTTAAAATTTGAGATAAAACTTCATAAATATTTGAAATAACATACATTTTTATTCATATATTAATAATTTATCAACATTCTGTATTTCAATGTAATATAAAAATGAAAACTAAACTAAAATGCCTTGTGGTAAAATGTTCAGAGACGTTAAGTAAGTAGTTGTAATATAAATGTAGAATAACATAGCTTACGACAAGGATTGCAACCTCGCTGTGAATTGATATTGCATTTTCTCTTGGTAGACTATATTCACATTCTTAGAAGTTAGTTGTAACAACAACAGGCGTCGGACTATAAAATTCACGTAATTGCCGCAAGCAATTGCCGGTGTGGGATTATTTTGATTCTAACGCCGCTCGAATTCATTACTAACTCGTTACTTAATTTGTTCTAGAGCTTACCGCATGTGACTTTCATTGAATAAAAAATCACTTCTAGGATCACCAAGTTTAATAAAAATCTAATTAACCGCGTTCACATGAAAAGAATAAAATGTATATAACTACACAACAATGCAAATATACTGAAAAGGAAATTATGATTTATATGCAGGAATAAACCTAGAGAACAAAGGTTAGGGGGAACAATGCCTCTTCTCTTGAATTGGCACACAAATTAGAGAATGTATGCAGGTGTAAAATTGCTAGTATAATTTTATACAATAAAATGCTTAATGCTTAAATAAAAAAATATACCACAATTAAACAGTTCGATTATTTTTGAACTTACAGTAATTATTTCTATTGACACATTTTGATTTATAGCCATCATGATAAATGATAATAAAATATAGCCTTCAAAGTGATATTCAATATGTTAGCATCGACATTTTATAGAAATTCAATAGGCTCTTGATCCAACTCTTTAGACTGCTTAACATGAGATATATTTCCGCTCCGAGCATCTCGTGCAATATAAGTGCACCGAATGAAATTGTCATAAATTATTTATCTAATGATATCGCCAGCTTGCCAGAGTAAATCCACAGGTACATATTATAGTGCGATAATTTAAATACGATCGTAAATCTGTACAAAGATAAGGAAGTTTATAGCTTACAGATAGTGTTTGCTTTATTGAAAATTAAACGGCAGATATATATTAAAGTTTTCTTTAGACTCAGCAAAAATCATGCAAATTAATGCTGATTGATGTGTATGCTAAATTAACTACAGTATTATAGCGGAATCGGCGGAGCAACTAATTGCTCCCTTAACATCGACTAGAAATCGCATATTAATAATATCTGCACCGTATGGGAAGCAAAAATTTAATTGCATGCTACGCGTTTATTTGCATTATTAACTTTACTTAAAAAAAAAAACAAAAACATGGCTCAATTATAACAGTCAGTTTTATAAAATCAGCCTTCGTACTATTAATTTACAGTCTAAGTATCTGTAGATGGAAGTGCTGTTTATATAAGATGCTTTTTGATGTAGGTAAATCCAACGGTTTAATATTTGTTTTTGATTCAACAAGTTGGACATATCTTTTACGGCATTAAATTGAATTTGAAAGATTTTAAAGGTTGATATTAAAACAGATATCATTTTTGCACTTAATTACATTATTTTTATATGATTAGTATTTTTACACAGCAATAAATAACATTTATAACAGTGCATCTAATATTTCTTGTATGTTAATTGTTTAAATCAAAAACCAAAAAAATGTAAGATCATATCTCAATCAAACCAACAAACAACATAAATTCTAATAGGTTTATATGCATTCGAACTATGAGAGTGAATAAACTACAAATCAATACAGTATCGACTTACGTAGGTTAATTATTTTTGAATTAGTCTTTAAGGTAATAACTAATTATTTTTTTTTTAACTTAAGGTGTGTGGCAGAAAAGTATTTTTTTGATAATATAAAAATTTTAAGTTGAGCTAGGCTTAAACAATCCTCTCACACAGTTAACTCCGCTAGTTAAAAAAGTCTGGCTGTTCTTTCTCTAAAACTTGGAATTCTTGTTTATTTTTAATTGGCAATTTTTATGCAATTTATATCTTCATTTTTTTAAATTCTATTTTACCATTTATTCTAAGTCTTGATACGTGGTATAAACTGTAAAGTTTTAAACTCGACATGATAAAAATATTTAACAAAATAAAAAGTTGATTTACTTTTGAACAATCACATTTAACATCTATCTCTACTGCCACTTGCAATCCATGGTAGAATGAGCTTCGTACTTATTAGACTCAGTCCAAACTCCCTGGCCTAGATATCCACATTAGAATTTAATGTAGTTTATGGCAGTCGCTTGATGACGGTCAGGAAGGACTTATCATGTTGCTATCATTCTTGATTAAAACAAGGGCACTGTTGCCTTGTTCTGTAATCGTTTTCTTTGTTTGGTTGTTTATTATATTATTCTATATATATTTAGTTCTTTCTATTTTATAACTATTTTGGCAGATTGTTATTATCGGAATTCTATATTAAAAAAAAGCCAAAGATGAGAGAATGCATGCTTAGAAATAATAGCATAAACAGGAAAGTAAGTTTTATACAAAGTATTATGATCCAAAAAAGTTCAGGTACGTAAAGTCACCAGTCTATAAATGCTAGATTTAGTGTTTCTGCATTTAAAATAAAATAAAGTACTTACACTGTACACAAAAATTTGATTACGCACAGACCCTACTCCTAAAAAACTTTTTACTAAAAGTCAGAATCTTATCATCAACTTTCAGATTCAGCTGCTCTACCAAAAACAAAAACTTACAGAATTTATTAAAAAAAAGTTTATTTTAGGACGTTAATTAACATAATAAATCAAACAACTACGTAGCACAATAGTCCCAAATTAAATTCT
The DNA here is from genome assembly GCA_963932245.1 of Tachinus rufipes. Lineage (NCBI taxonomy): Eukaryota > Metazoa > Arthropoda > Insecta > Coleoptera > Staphylinidae > Tachinus > Tachinus rufipes. The sequence continues at coordinate 64,442,792 of OZ010749.1, forward strand.
ATGTAGACAAAAACCAAAATATTGACCGAACTATTTTGTCTGAAAATTAAAATGATCAACTTCTTTTCTATTGAGTTAGATAAAAAACTTCTGAAATATTTATTACAAAAATAATGCAAACAAATGAAAGAAAACGATAACTTGTAAAATATTTTATTTCAGAGTTTGTGTCTACAACTCATAGTTTATAAACAAATTATTTAAACAAGTGTTTATAATTCTAAAATCTTAATTTTTATGTCAGGATATAAGACCAAGATATGTAGTAAACTTTTTCATATAATATTTATTTTAAAAAAATGTAGTAAGTTAAAAAAATCTTAATTTTTTATTGAAAAATTACCGCTATAAATTTTTTTTTTTAATTTCAAGAGCCAATATTTATGAGCTTACGTTGTACCTAATTGATTTTAATGTAAAATTGCAATATTTGCAATAATTAAACTGCATAATAGATAATAGACCATTTTTGGTTATTGATCTTCAAACTTGTTTTTCAAGTACTTTTTATTATTATATTTAAAATATTTTAACTTTATCTTGTGATAGTTAGCCACTTTTCAATATTCATTTGCGTAATTACAAAACTCAAAAAAACCATTCAAATGAAGAGAATCTATTAAATTACGTACGAGCCACAAGCGTAAGCGCTTCTCTCGTATGTTTGTGGTGTGCAATAATAGTTCTACACAATGATGCGGAGCCTACAGTTTAACGTAAAATCCAAATTACACCACTAGACAGGTTTATTAGTCAGAAACTTTGCAGGTTTGTCATGTTTTGCAAAGAAAACGATTGCATCAAAATATCTTTGACAAATTAGATATTGTATTTATCTTATTTGATTTTTGTTTTGTTAATTTTGTTATGTTGCATAATCTATTTTTATTTATTTAAAACTATTACTTTGTTGAGAAGAAGAAGAATTTATCAAAAAAACAAAGATACAAAAATTAAGATTTTTTGAGTACAGATTTCTGTACCCGCTAAAAACAAGTTTTTAAAGCATTTGATCTTAAGTAGATTTAAAAGAAATACATTTATTAGCGCAATACTCAAGACTTAAAAGATTCCAACAGCCCTGAAGAAAAAACTTTTTCCAAAATAATTATGGGAGGAAGGCGACATTTGCCATTGCCTTCTGAAGATACTGGTGCAAATGAAAGACGTAATGGAGAGTCCAATGGTTAGACAGTTAGACGCAAATTGATCGTCTGAGCACGGCACGGGGGTTGGCTAATGGGTTAGAGCTACAAAAAGTTGAGAAGAACTTACCCGAATCCTACCTAGTCTTCTTTGTTTTCTTTTTTTTTCCTTGATTTTTTTTTTTTTTTTAGATGTGTTGCATCAAGTTGGGCTTTCTTTTTTAGCATGTCTAATGGCTCCTTGTCAGATGAGCTGGAGTCAACCAAATTCTTGACTAGATTTTTGGCCGGTTTCTTGAGCGAGGCTTCAACCTGGTGCTTTGTGGTATTACTTTTTTTTTTTAGTGAAGTGTTGGCCTCAACAAGTGGCCATTAAAAATAACTAACGCATGTGGTACTAGTTTGAATAGCAATACTTTTCGGTTTTCTACTCTACGTAAGTCTTGATGTTAATTAATCTTAGTCATTGTCTCTAATGTGGTACTAATTTAAATACACACAGTTTGCTGCGGCATAACATGCTGTCCCCGGTTTATTTCTTTTTATACTATTTTTTATTGCTTTTATTTAGCTTTTTTCTCTTCTTTTCTTCGTCTTCTGTGGTTTTTTATTTGTGTGTTTTTTTCTATTTTGGTTTTCCTAAATCTTAAAGCTTCAAACTCCTCTTTATTTTTTTTCTAGTATTGTTTTTGCATAGTTTTTTAGTGCTCTCCGTTTCTTTTTGTCACTCAGGCATACTTTAATGATTGTAAGTTTGTCTACTTTGTATTCCAATATCTTTTTTGGCGTTTTCCTATCTTCTTCCTACGCGTCGCACTCTACTAGCGCATGTTCTGCGTCGTCAAGCGTGTCTTCTTGATTTATTTTTTCTCTTTCTCCATTGTAATTATTTTTTGTAAGTACTTTACAAATGTTTTATGTCCGGTGAGTAGTTATGTTGTATAGTAACACGTCTCCGGTTTATTCTTTGCCCATTATTTTATTTTTAGTGTTAGTTAGTTAGGAGAAAAGGGAGAATGAACAAGGGAGTCCATTCTTCCTTTTCTCCTCCTTTCCACTGACTTTGCCATCTTTCCATCTTATTCTTTCTCGTTTGTCTTTTTGCTTCTTGCTTACTAGTTTTTTCATTTACCGCCGCAATTACTTCTAGAGCTTTCTGCGACACCATCCTGTAGCCCCTGCAGATCCTTAACAAATTTGCTTTTATTGTTCCTCTTACTTATTTTTTGTTTTTTTTTTTGTCTTTAAAGCATTTCCTTATGTTTTTGCGGCAAACAATACTTTTGGCATGAGCGTACTAAGCATTCCTTTTATTTTTTTTGTTCCTTTTACCATTTCCTTAACTTGTTCATTCTATCTCTTCAAGTGTAACTCCAAGGTATTTAATTTTTTTTTCTATGGTTATTATTTGTTTACTTACCTCAGAGCCAAATCTAATTCTTTATTTTTCAACCAATTCTTTATTATTTCTATTGCCAACTCTAACCTTTCATTTAGTACTTCTATGTTTATATCCTTACTTACTAGAACCACGTCATCCGCAAATGCCGTTATTGTCACTCCTTGAGTAGCTGATTATAAACTAGACTCCATAGTTTAGGATCTAGTGCAGAACCTTGTTGTACTTCTCTAATTAGTCTAATTTTTTTATTTTTTATTAGTAGATTTCTTTCCTAAAGGTAACTCCAAATTATCTTAGTAGTTTTATTTGTTATTTTTTTTTTTGCTGTTTCTATAATTGCTTCCCATTGTATGCTGTTGAACGCATTTTTTATATCTATCGCTATTATGACGCATTGTTGTTTTTTGGTTTTCACCTTTTCAATGGCGCTTAGAGTCGTTTTTCTCTTTGTAAATCTATATTGTTCCTGTTACCATTCTCTTTTTTCTTCTATTTCCTGTTTAATTTTTTAGTTTTTTTTATAATTTTTGCTAATTTGTTGATCAGGTATATCGGTCTGTACGTCGTTGTTTTGCTTGATTTCTTTTTTTTTTTTCTCAATTAGTATTAGGTTTGCATCCTTTCAGCACGCCGGAAAAAATCCTTTCTTTAAACATCTGTTTATTATTATTGTTATCTCTATCTCATTTCCCTCTAGCGCTGCCTTCACTATCTCCGTTGTTGTTTTGTCAGAACCTGGTGCTTTATTATTAGGTAGTTCGATTATAACCTATTTTATTTCTTCCACTGTTGCAAGGACTGCTTTTGTTTTGTCAGCAAGGCCTGGGTCAGAGCTTTTTTAGAGGATGGCTGGGCGATGCGCCTAATAAGCAAATCTGTAGCTATTCTTGTAGATTTGCGTTCATTATCCCTATGACGTCCAATACAATGTCCTGCTTCAGATGACGGACGTCATTTATAACGCAGTCCACCCAGTACTTTTCGGTCTTCATGTGCTTTTAACACCGGTTATCCATCTCGACGTTCTTTGCAAGTAACTTCAGGAGCTTATTCTTCAGCTTCTAGGTTTTAGAGTGTAAGAACACTCAAAAACATTGCTGTTGTTATAACGTCTATTGAACAGTTTTTAACGCGTTCTGCGCAGAAACATAACTTTGTTTTTAGAAATTTTACATACAGACCTTAAGTTACATTCTCAGAAAATTATAACTGCACAAGAATTGTGCTCACAAGATTGTATGAGACGTACGGATGCTTGCAAAGCAATCCTAACAGCTGCACTCCCTGGCACAGTGAACAATTTTTTTGTTACTTGCAACTGAAAACACAGCTATAAAATGACAGTTTGGTGCGCTTTTATAGACATTGTTAAACCTTATTTTTTTTTTTAAAAGAGTATCAACTGTAACAGTAAATTTGCTTGCTGTTGCAAGATGTTAAAAAAATTTACGGACCAAAATAAAAAAACATGATGCAAAAGCGTTTTTGTTTTAGCAAGATGGAACCACGCCTTATACTGTTTGTGGTTTATGCAATCTTCTGCGAGGAAATGTTCTATGGTTCTCTAAATTTCCGGATTTGAAATTTTTTAAAATGCATTAGTAAACGCAATTGCCAAAATCTTTTAACTTATGCAGACAAAAGTGATCAAAAACTGTAAAACGACTCAAAATATGACCATCACTTGAACAACATGTTTTTTAAAACATAACAAACAAATTAGCATAATAGGTACTTAAAAATTTAAAAAAAAAAAAAAAAATTTAATCACAATTTACCCGATAAAGACGTATTTTGTACCACTTTGTAGTAACTTGACCAAGCGCACAATTACAATGAAAACAAGACATTGATCTGACTTTTGTGGTATCTTAAAGTTTTATACTAAAATTGTATTTGTAGAACCTATTTTAGGACAACATACAAGGTTTATAAATACAAGAGCTGAAATTTAGTAGTTACCACCATGTCGGCAATGTCTGAGTCTAAAGTAATTGCAAAACCAGTCATTGTTCTAGCAAAATTGCTACTCTTAAACCTGTTTATTAGTAAAAGAACAAAAGAAAAAAAAACTTTTAAACAAAAATGTTAACACGTGACCATAAAGAACTGAACACAAAAATTTACTCCTAAGTGGGTTATGACTACGGTATTTTTTTGTAAAATTTTATGCATCTGCTAAGGCAAAGCAGACATTTTCTGCATTTTCTTACCGTTATGATCTTTAAAAAGTGATTCTAAATGATCACCGTTCTCCGCTGCGTTGTGCCATATGTTCAGCTCAAGTTTACTTTAAAGCTTGATGTGTTATGAATAATGGTTTGTATTTTTGTTTTAGTTAGAATGTTGTTATTGCGCATTTTGTCTGTTGGAATGATTCCTAGTTGCGTATTCTTGGCTTATTATTATAGTTATTTTAGTTGCTTTAATGATTTTTTGAATATTTTCATAGTTTTTAGGTCATAAGTAGCAATGAGCAAAAAAAAGCAGCTGTCATATACCTTTTGTTTTAATTACAGCAAGATCTTTTTGTTTTTTAGAATAAAGTTTAATTTACTAAATTAAAAGAATTCATGCTACTTGGATTCTGCGTTTTACTTTAGCCGTTTATTTTTCTTACCAACTTTATTTGTATGGCCAAAGTATTTATATTTATTAACTTTTTTTGTTGTAATAACATCTATAGTCACGTTTTGTTTACTGCTACTAAATTTTTGTTTTACTTAGATTCACCTTTGATCTTATCTTGATTGATACTTTGTTTCACTTTTGAGACATGTTCCTTGATGTTAGTACTCATTAAGATTATTTTGCCTGCAAATTTCAAATGACTTAGATATATACCATCAGTATTTATAGCTTTCTTATTCTAAACCATCTTATTTAAGGGTGGCCAACACTTCTGCAGTGCTGTTTTGGACTATTTGCCATTTTCTCTTGCCACGTGTCCCGCTTATTAATATTTAAGATGAGCTATTTGTTCTATGACATCTGTGATTTTAGTTCTTTGTTATCTTGTTTGGAATTTTATCTCGTAAGCTTAATCTTAACATTGCGCGCTCTATTGCTTGTTGGGCTATAAGGCTATTTGCGCTGTTTTTTTGTTATGGCCATAGTTTCTAGCTCGTATGTAGTGACAGGTAATATACATATATTATAAACTTTTTTTTTAGATTTATTGAAATTTTAGGTTTTTGTAGGATGTATCCTAATTTGCCAAAAGCTGCTCATGTCAATACGATGCACCTGGTGATCCGTGTGGTTTGGTTGGTCTTTTGTAATATGAATCATTTTTTTCTAGAGTGTGATTCTTGATGGTGACCATTTTGTTCATTTGCAGGCCCACAGTTTGTGAGGCTTTGTCGAGTTTGCGTAGCATTTCTTCCAGTCTTTCTGAGTCATTGCTAATGAGGACAATATTATCGGAAAAGCAAAAGTAATTTAGGCGGTTACTATTAATGCTTACTCTTTTTCTTTTTCACAATAGTATTTTTAATGGTAAAATGGTATGGTAAAATTAGTGTTTTCTGCAGTTTATGCGGCTTTTATGTCTTTATAGAACTGTTTGTTTTCTTTACCTGTTGAGCAAAAGGTAGGGGCGTATGCTTTAATAATTTGCATGATGAGTTTGTTTTTCAGTTTGATAACTATATAGATGATTTTGTCCAATATTGCCCATGCTTTGGTGACGAGTTGTTTGATGTTTTTGTGTATCAGTAGGGCTACACCGCCGATATGTGAATTTGTGACTTAATTTTTCTGATACACTTAAGAGTTTGCAAATGATAAACTATGCTAGTCCTTGTCAGCTTTACATGTTATTACAAATCCAGTTTTAAAGCAAGTCCGTTGGTAATAATTTTTTTGAAAAGTTATTTATTTGCCAGTAAAGTTATTTTCTATGTGTTTTTTAATTTATTTTTTTTTAATTAAAAAAAATGTTTAAGCAGATTCTGCTAGATCTGGTGTAAGTATGAATTGTGTGTGTACAAGTTTTGATAAAGCTTTTAAATTTTTGAAACAATCTGTTTTGTTTAAAACAAAATTTACTTGATCTTTTTTGTCTTTTTTTTTTAATTGTTGACTTGATATTTTTATACGCTTGCCGAATTTTAGTGTCTAAAAAAAATAGCAAGGACAATTAGAAAAGGGGGAAAGATTGAATTTCTAATTTAAACTTTCTCATTTGATGCTTGGGAGAAAGGAGTAGTAAAATAAAATATTTGCATACCTAAATAAAGTTATGTAAATTAAAAATAAACAAATTAATAGAAGAAGCAAAAAAACAGAAAGGCAAAAAAACTTTTGGCCAATTTTTAACAATTTCAAAGTGATCATTTTATTAAATGTTTTAACTATTTTTTTTTTCATTTTTAAGTATGAGTCTAAGGTAAAGGCAATGACAAATTACGTTATTGTTTTGGTAATAAACTGGCTTTGGCAAAATAGGCTGCAGACAGTAGCAGTATAAGCCGTAGATATTGCAAGTTACAAGCGGACTTTATGAAACATTTTGTAAACGGCAACACAAATTGTAACAGCGTTGGTGCAAATTATTTCCAAGCATTAGTAAATGCAAAATGTTGGGTCATTTTTCTGTTACATCATCCTGTACGGTTACAAACACGCAACTGTTGCCAAGAATAATACCTCTAACGCTTCAAGCTATTACGTTTTGGCACATGCGTAACTAAAGCAAAATTAATTTAGCATTTTTTTTTTCGGTAGCATAGAATAAGAATTAAGATGACTATTGAGAAAACTTTAAATCAGGCTTGCTCACTTGATTGTTCAAAAAACGAAGAGATGGAATAAGAATTTTTCTTTGCGGATAAACAGAAAAAGCAGAAAAGCAAAAAAACCTACGTCCGATGAGTTTGCAAAACTTTGCAATTCCTTCTAGAAGCTATTCAAAAGTGATATTTTTTTTTATCATGTTGACTTTTCTGTAATTTGATTGTTGGTGAACTGTTCGTGTTAATATTTTTATTGATAATAAAACAATTGTGTACTGGTTTTGTGTGTATCGCACACAAGCTGACAGTGACTTAACTGAAAAGGTTCCTTTTTCATGTGTTAAATATATAAATCGGCTTGTAGTAAATTTTTTGAGTGATATAAACGTGACGTAATCTATAAAAGTATCAACTAGTTTATTAACTTTAGTACGTGACGTATCCAGTTTGCTCGACACAGCAGTTTCAACTACTTTGAAGCATTTTTAAGATGAATCTACAACGCTATACCTATAAAAGATTATAAAATATTCTTAAATAATGTTTGTAACTTGTTTTGCTGCAACATTCTGTAATAAAAAACTACAAATTATTTTATTTTGGGGGCCGAATAGCTCTGCTTATGACAATTTTATTACAATTTTTGAAAAATGTGTATTTATAATTAAATATAAAAGCAAAAAGCCTATTCCATCTTAAACGTTTAGTAGGGTGGATGTGTCAGTATTCCATTCCTTTGCAAATTTATTATAGGCTTGTTTTGCATTGTATAATTACTTTTTTTTGTTTGTGTTTTATTGTTCTTATCTTAACATTATAGAAGTATTACCGTGCCAATTTATTTAAAGAAAAAAGTATGGTTTTTTTTAAATCATTTCAAAATTCAAACTTAACGATTTTAAGTATTTATAATTTACTATAACATTTCTAAATAAATATATTTATTTTTTATAATTGCAAAAGTTTAAAATAATATAATTCTACTAAAAACCATAATAACAAAAGTTACATTGCAATATTTTCCTTAAAATTAGTATTCATAAGAATTCGCGCGGAACTACCTATCTCAAATAACGATGCACCGCAAAAATAGTGTACACGTAGATATCCCCAAGTTTGCTTTTAATTTTAAATTATAATTACACTGTTGGTGCAATATATTTAACGATATCGATAAAACAGCATGCACCGTGTAAAATATTTATACCTATAGAGTTTATAAATATTTAATGAACTCATAGCACCAAAATTAATGAAAGCACCCAAGAGAATTAAATTTTCATGCAATTCATATTACTGAATAAATGTTTGCAGAAATACTTGGACAGGACTTGTTAGTTTAGTGCGAGACGTAATTAAAATTATGTGTTACATGTGGCGAAAATTCAGGAAAATATAATTAAAGGATACCTCCATTATGGTTGTGTAATGTGCACCTTTGGACGCAACATAAAGATACACAAGAGGCTCGGTAGCACTTAAGTTTGCTACTTCTTATGCGTACTAAAAAATAGTAGATATTTTAATAAAAGGAAACTTTTTAATTTACCAGATTTTTCAATTAAATTTTCATTTATTAAAAAAAAGTTGTTTTGTTTTAATAATAGGCTATAGGTTGAATATTATATTTATAAATAAATAAATATTTAGTACTAAATAAATTAATTGAGTTTCAAAAGAGTATAACTAAATATATCATTAAATATAATGAAAATTATTTAGGCACAACTTTTTTGACTTCAACATGGCTCTGGTGAAGCTTTTCTGCGTGAGTTTCTATAAAAAGTAAGTTGTTAAACTTTACAATAGAAAAAACAATCTGCAATGTAATACCTTTGAAATTTGTTTAAATTTTGGAAGACATTGGTTGCGTGATTTTAATGCTTACAATATTTTTATTCATATTTATTTATTTAATATTTAAGATCATAGATGTAACATGCAAAAGTTAGAATATTTACATTAGGTCTGTTCCAACATACAATTTTACAGTTTGCAAACCGTCCAAACTATGCACACAAACAATTATTTGTCATCCTTATACAGTCTTTTATACACAGTAATTTGTTTGTGTTCATAGTTTAAATGGTTTGCAAACTGTCCAAATCGTATGTTGGAAGAGACCTATTATAAAGCTATTTAAGTAATAAGGGTAGAAAAGATTAAGAGAAAGCTTCTGAAGCCAGAAAACGTTGTTAAAAAAAAGTCCTGAAAGACAGATAAGATTCTAAAATTAATGGAAAAAAGAATACAACAATAACAACATATTAATAGACAAAAACGCAATAAAAAACACTTGAAAAACATATATCAAACAGTTATAAAAAGACAATAGTTTAAAACTACCTCAGTTAGAGCCAAAAACAGGCCCAAGCATTCTGAAAAACAAAGTAAAAAATGCCATAACCAAAATAAAAAACAGCAAAACCCCAGGGCTAGACAGATTCCACGCTAAATTTCTGAACCTAATAGACAAAGAAAAATTGAAATGGCAAACCGACTAGTATTATTCCACAACATTAGTAAGAATCAGAATTCCTAACGCTTCCAAAAAAAACTTCAACAAAAAGATGGCAAAAGTTTAGAACAATAAGCCTAACAAGCCAAGCTTTAAAAGTGTTTTTAAAAATTATTTATAAAAGTATATATAAAAGAAGAACTATTGGGACATACACAATTTAGATTTGAGTACTCAGTTATAACAATAAAAGCCCTTTCAGTGTACAAGTACTAATACAGAAATGCAGAGATATGAATTGTGGTGTATATATCTGTTTCATAGACCACAAGAAGGCATTTGATAGAGTTCAACACTAAAAATTGATTAAAATCTTTAATAAAACCAGAATAAACATCAAAGACCTTACAAATTTATATTGAAACCCGACAAGACACTTACGACTTGAGCATTAATGATAGCAATTTGGTTGTCTTTGATTGTAGTAGCGGAGAGTTTTTGCATAACAAAATCAGTGTCGTATTCCAGTTCTACAAACACATTGTAAACAAAACGATTGTGCAAAAGCTCTAAGCACATCTGAATCATGTGTTTCTGCCGTTTTGCAGCCAGTTCAGCACATAAGAAGTTCATAACAAAGCCCGCAAGATGTTCTAATTCTTATTGGTATTGCGTTTATGCGTATCTAATTAAAACGCACAAATTTCCGCCAACAGAACCAGCCTAAGTTGTCTCCTAGCCAAAGCTTCTCTTTTTTTTTTCTTTATTGCGCGTTTACAGCTATTTTACATTGCCCCAGAAGTCTTACAACTTGTTTGATGGGAGTTGATAGTAGGTTGGAAGTTCTCAACCAAGAGTAAAAACTGACATGGGTCTTGATACTTTTTGTTGCTTCTTCTTGATTTAAGCGTACTAATTTTTTGTTTTTGTAAAACTAATACCAATAGGTTAGAATTATGATAAATGGTAATAATATAATAAAACCAAGAGTTGATAACCTAATTTTGGTTTTAAGATCATTAATCTTTAAAATATCTAAACGTTGGAGTAAATTTTTCAAAGACAGTTTGAGGTTTTTGTCTATCTAAATGTCGACTTTTTTTTTTTTTTTTTTCTTTTAATAGATTTACTAGATGTATTTAAATTTTTTTTTTAGGAATGTTTGACATGTCTGTCTTTATGATTTCTTTATTCCAGGTTACATTGCAATTACTGTTGATTTGGGATTATGAAAGCACTTATACGGGGATATAGTCGTACCTCACGGCAACCACTTAAATTGCAAGATGTACTTCACACATGTCGACACAAGTACTGAGAGAGAGTAGAAACATGAAGTTGGAGTTGGAGTTATTTAAATCATTTTTTATATATTGGTGCTACACTATATAATCACCTACCAACGCAAATTAAAAAATTAAATTATAGTTGTCTTGCAGCAAATTTAAAACATTGACAAAGTGTTGTTTTTATTCTATTCTATTCTGTTTGTAAATTTTTATGTATTTATAGTATATGCATTATTTTTAGACAAAAGTATCTATGTAAATATTGTAACTTGTTTTGTATTTTAAATTGTACTTGTATATTGTATGACTTATCCCATATCATTAAAATAATGTAACGCTTATTCTAGCAGGTAAGCATGTAGGTTAAGCTCCTGCTACGCCAGGAAAGTGGCAAACAAAAAAGCTAACCGCTCTCCCGGACCCCCCCGGTGCATGAGTATTATTACTCTCTTAAGAGCATACCGACCGCTACCTTGAATTGTAGTATTTAAAAAAAACGGCAACTTCCCCTTCATCGCTGCTTCTACAAATATTTTGATAATTGATTTATTTTTTTACCAGTACATTTAGAAAGGCAGCGTAATGTGTTAGTGTACACGCATTTGTTTGCCTCCAAGCATTCCTAGTACCCTTTTAAAGCTAAATCTAGTTAATTTGCAGACCGTCACTTTAAAAAATGTGCAACAACTAAAATTTAAAAAAAGTCCGTTTTCCTAACTGCGGACATAAGTCAAAAGTTTTGCTTGGAAAGTAGTAGTAGTAGTAGGAAAGCTACCTTTTAATTTAGTATAAAATAACTGTTGTCGTTCTTTTAGAATCAAGAACGGATTGGGACAGCACATGACAAAAATTCACATACATGTAGGAAATAATAATGTTCAGCGGCAAATAAAACAGTCCCACTTTATTTAATTCACCTGTAGGTTTATTGTCATCAGGGTTTTTTTTTATGACAGATTCATTTTTTCCCTATTACATCTACACTCTTGATACATTTCTTTATAAATTAACTAATACATGTAACAGTAATCAGTATTGGTATAATATAAACGTACGAAACAATTAATAGCGCAATCCTTACTTCTTAACTCTTGTACGTGACGTTCGTCTTGTCGGTTCAGTTTCGACTCTCTCGGGTCGGGCGGTTCCAAGCGTATTGTATCGTACAGGGGCGTCCGGTCCTACAACTCGGCCATCCGTACTTTCGATCTCATCCTCGGATTCATCATCTTCTCCACGGTCGCCTTCGGAACAGAGTGCCCACGGTTTCACGAAGTCGGCTGCAGTGGATGTCTTCTTAGGACCTTCTTCTGGACCAACTCGTTCCACGTCGTATCGGTCGTGTCTTTTGACTCTGGTTACTCTGTATGGACCAATCTGGTAAGTTTTGGCTAGCTTCCGTCGTTTGTTGTAGGTTCTTCGGTTCTCTTCCTGCAATTTCAAAATTTGCTCTTTAGCAGCCTTTCGGACTTCTTCTCGATCTTCCAGGAACGTTCGACGGTACTCTTTTTGTATTAACTCTTCCAAACCAGGATCACTAGGATGACGCATCTGCACTCCAAACAACAGTTCGAATGGGGTCGTGTCGATGCTCCTTTGGTAAGTACTGTTCAGTGCCCTTTGTACGTCTTCTACATTTCGGTACCATTTTGCCTCGTCTTCCAGTGAAAGTTTCGTAAGGATGAGAATTATGGTTTTGTTGCTCGTGCGAACGGTCAGGTAGCCGTTCGCACGAGCAACTCCCGTGGTGATGTGGGTCAGATCGATTCTTTCAGTTCTGCAGTAATCTTCAAAAGCTGTAGACGTGAAGGCGGTCACTCTGTCTGCGATAATGCGCTTTGGATTCCCAAAGGTGTGCTTTTGGACCTCAAGCTTTGCAATGGCTTCTTGACTTGTCACCGTTTTTGTAGGGTACAACCAGACAAATTTGCTAAATCCATCAATGATTACAAACAGGTACTTGTATCCCTTGCCTGTGGCTGCCATAGGACCAAGGTGATTGATATGGTAGGTAGTAAGTGGTAGCTCATCCTTGCTAATAGGATTCAGGAACCCTTCGGCCTTTCCCGTCTTCTTTTCGGATAGGATGCATGGGATGCAGTTCCTCACGCATTCCTCAATCCTCTCTTGCATCCTTGGAAACCAAAATTCTCTGAGAACCAGGTCCTTGGTCTTCTTGATAGCAAAGTGACCATTGTTCTCATGGAAACTCTTTACGATGCCAGCTTGCATCAGCTCTGGGACGACCAGCAATGTCCTACCCTCGTGTTCTCGATAGAGCAAGTCGTTCCTCAACACGTACTCTTTGTATGGTCGACCAGTGAATAGAAGTTGCCTAATAACGCATAGATGCTCATCTTGTGATTGAGCAGACTCCACGGACGCAATCAGTTCATTCTTGACGACTAACATCACACTGTTTCGGGATAGAGCGTCAGCATGTTTCATCCTGGTGCCAGGTCGGTGCTCGATGGAATAATTGAACTCGCTTAACAGCATGGCCCATCGTGCGACTCTAGTACATAAGTCTTGTTTCTTCATCGTTAACGTAACGAGTAGGTATACTCTGAATTTTCGTAAAGCGTATATGACGGCGAGAACCTCCAGTTCGTAGCTGCTGTACTTTCGTTCGGCTTCTGAGGTTTTTCTGCTCATATAGAAGATTGGGTGAAGTTCACCGGAGTCGTTCTTTTGTAACAAGATCGCCCCGAATCCGTCTATACAGGCGTCTGTATGCAGTTCGGTGACCGCGTTTACATCGTACATCCCCAGGACTGGTTCTGTCGACAGTATTCGCTTCAACTTCTTAAAGGCTAGATTTTCTTTGTCGCCAAAGATAAAAGGAACATTCTGTCTTGTTAAGTTGTTAAGGGGTCTTGCGATTATCGAATAATCCTTAACAAACTTCCTGAAGTACCCCGTCAAGCCTAGAAAGCTTTGTACCTGCTTCACCGTAACGGGTTTGGGAAATTTCATCACGGCATTCACTTTCGCTGACGATGGCCTTATCTTTCCGTCTTTGATCCGATGTCCCAAATAATCGATGGTATTCGTTAGGAACTGACACTTCTTCTATTGAATTTGGAGACCATACTCTTCAGCCGACTTTAAAACTATGGCCAATCTCCTCACTGCTTCTTCTTTGTTTTTGGCGAGCACTACCAAGTCGTCCATGTAGGTTAGTAAGATTCCACTTTTGATGTGTTCTCTGAATACTTCGTTGATGAATCTCTGGAACATGGCCGGCGAGTTGCACAAACCAAATGGCGTCTTTATGAACTCGTACTGAGCTGTTGGCGTGACAAAAGATACATATTTTCGACTTTCTTCATCAATTGACACGTGGAAGAATCCGTTTTTCAAATTCAATGTACTAAAGATACGGTATCTTTGCAGACAATCTAATTGGTCCTCGATCAAGGGCAGAGGGTATCTGTCCTTGACGACTTGTTCATTCAGTTGTCTGTAGTCTTGGCAAATTTGTACTGCTCCGTCCTTCTTCTTCACCAAAACGATCGGACTCGCGAATTCTGACTGGCTAGGTCTGATTATGCCTTCTTGTAGCCATTCTTCCATCTGTCTGTCTACTTTGATTTTTTCCGCATGTGCCAACCTTCTGGGTCTGTGATAAATGAGAACTTCGCTCTTCAAAATGATCTTCATCTTCAACGAACTCTCCTTCGTCTTCTTAGTTGGATCGTAAGTCTTGTGTAACTGGTTGATCTCGTCTCTCAGGTCAGCGTTGATGATGTGACCTAGATCTAGTACAGGTGCTTCACATACAATGTTTAACATCTGTGTTTCGTCATCGGAAAGGTCGTCGCACACTTTCTTCGTCACCATTATCCCATTTGCGTTCATCTTGATGACAGCGTTCTTCAAAAATTCTTGGCCGATGACCATTGGGATCTTCAAAGCGTCGCTTGGTACCACGTACATCTTTGTGCTTACCACGACATCGTCGACTTTAATGTCGATTTGGAAGTTGCCTAAAGTGTCAACTCTGCTGCCTCCAATGCCTGTTAACGTTATTGTATCGTTTTGTAGACGTATTGGACCCAACTTCATAAAGGCATCGCGTTTGATTAGGTTGATGTCGCTTCTGGTGTCAAACAATGCAGGTATAGACTTTCCTCGTATGTTGACATCTTTGACAGCATGGTTCTTCTCGTGGTTGATCAACATGGTGCTCTTGGTATTGGTATCTTTTGGTTTGGTAGGACACACCCCCGCCTTGTGTCCAAATTCGTTACAGTTGAAACATTTTACTCCTCTTTCCTTGAACGGACAATCCTTGGATACGTGGCCTTTGCTTCCGCATCCATAACAACGCATGCGCGTGCCCTCGTCTTTTGTGGTTGGAGGTTTTTCACCACTTGGCGTTTTCACTTTGGTCTTAGGAGGTTTATCTTTTGAGTTCGATTCCGTCGTAGTTCTTCTGTGCATCGCTTCGTAGAGTTTGATCTTTGCTTTAAACTCTCGGAAGTCGTTGGCTCCGTACAAAATCATTTTGTTTGCAGGATCACCTGGAATTCCATCAAGAATGTATTGAATGGTGGTTTCTGGTTTGATGTATGCGCGGTTAGCTATTTCGCGCATGACCAGAGTGTATTCTTGCATCGTTTCCTCTTTCTTCTTAGCTCTGCCCATCAATGACCTTTTTCGGACTGAACTAAAAGCTTTGCAAGTTTATCTAGAAGTTTTTTGGCATAGATCACTTTCTGGAAATCGTTCCAGTTTGCAAGTTTAGCTAATTCTTCGAATTCGTCAATCCATTTCAATATAGGATATCCATCCTTGCCGTTGAATCGTCTTATCGAATCTTCCATATCCCTAAAAGCGATCGAACAGGCTGCAAAACGGTTCCTCATAACGTCATAATTTCGAGCTACAGCACCTTCATCGTCGTCGTTGGCGTCTCCAGCTCTACTGTTCTTCTTTGATTTCGTCTTATTTGCATCTTTCGTCTTATCACTGTCTTCTAACCCATCTGATCCGTTTTTTCCGTCTTCTTCGTCATGTTCGTCGTATTCGTCGTCTTCACTTTCTTCTTCGGCTTCGTCTTGGTTAATTCTTTCATCACTTTTGTCTACGATATTGCATAGAAATGTCAATATCCTTTGCCAAACATCGTCTTCGGACCCGTCGTATTCGATATTGAGTACATGACACACTGACACTAAATCTGCATACGACAGTTTTGCTTTCATGTCGTCTAATTTTAATGAGTACTCATCTGAACCCGTTTTGTACGTAAATCCTTGGAATTTTCTTAACATCGTTCTGTTGAGTCGTCGGTTCGGATCATCGCATATTATTCTGAATAATACCCGCAACGTTTTACACTGGAGATGCGTAATCTTGTGGTCAATATTGGCAATGTCCCCTAAAGCGGACATCTTAGCGCGCGCCATTGTAATACCAGCTGTACTCAAGACTTTACTCACTGCGTGTTCCGTATCCCGGTTGAGCCCCCAAGTTGTAGGAAATAATAATGTTCAGCGGCAAATAAAACAGTCCCACTCTATTTAATTCACCTGTAGGTTTATTGTCATCAGGGTTTTTCTTTATGACAGATTCATTTTTTCCCTATTACATCTACACTCTTGATACATTTCTTTATAAATTAACTAATACATGTAACAGTAATCAGTATCGGTATAATATAAACGTACGAAACAATTAATAGCGCAATCCTTACTTCTTAACTCTTGTACGTGACGTTCGTCTTGTCGGTTCAGTTTCGACTCTCTCGGGTCGGGCGGTTCCAAGCGTATTGTATCGTACAGGGGCGTCCTACATACAAATATCAAACGACGCCATACAAACTCCAATCTTGAAAGTGAGATAAAGTACGGAAAAAATTAAGTTGATAGCAAAGACCAAACTCTAAACTTTGGACAAAGCTAGAACTTTGAGCATATTACAATCAGTGTTCATGAATCTACTGCTTGTGCCGGTTGCACTTTATAGTCGGTAAAAGGTAAGCAAAAACAAACCAATTACAGACGAGTTATGGCTGAGATGCGAAGCCAAGTGTTGAAAGCCTGTCTGCGCGGTGAGGTCACACAAGTCAACAATTTCTCTAATTTCTAAAGCTTCCCTTGGTCTTAAAATCGGAGTTCTTCTGACAAATAGAAACATCAGCAGGTCAATTACAACCTCGCTTTCCGGAAAGCTGTATCGGCCAAAAAGTACTTTGCGGAGAAAAAGTCATGGAACTTTATAGCTTTATGGATACGTCACTTTGTCTCCGATTCTAAGCAATTGATTGGCGCTAAGAGGTGGTTAGCCAAAAGTAATCAAAAACGTAAAACCAGGAGAGAAAAGCATCAGTAAAAAGTTGGTTAAACAGATTTTGAACAATGCAAATGCCGGCACGCCTCTACAAGTGGCGGAGAAAGATTTTAAGCAATACTATAAGTCCCTTTTTAAGTTGCTTAATAAAACCAATGAGACAATAACGCGGTCTTAATTGTGTCACTATATCTACCTGTAGTAAGCTTCCACCAAATGCCGTTTGTTATTTATTTAACATATTTTTTCTCCTCGGTAAGATACCCGACACTTTGCTCTAAAGCTATACCGTTTTCCTACCAAAAAAAACACAAACAAACTTTCCACAAGCTTCTAGCACACAGATGCTATCTAGAAAATGAACTGTTTAACAAGTGACAGCGAGTTTTCTAGAAAAACGTTAAAGGAGTAGCAGAAAACTTTTGCATCTTAAAAGCGGTTTAAAAAAAAAGCGACTTTAAACCTAAAGACGGTTTATGTAGCGTCTCTGGTCATGTTAAAGATTTTTGACTCGGTATTGCATCACGCAAAGCGCAACAATATACCAACTGCTATGATAGACTACCTAAAGTTTACCTACGATTTGTTTGGAAATACCGGGGAGTTACAACAAAGCAGAGGAATGAAGCAAGGTGATCCATTATCGCCATTGCTTTTTAACTTCGGCAAATCTTGATAAAAACATTAGATTTGAAGTAGGTAATGCTAGATGCAGTGTTGTTGCTTTTGCTAAAAACGTGCTTTTCTGTGCACAAACAAACGTAGAACTTCAAAAACAACTTAAAGCCTTTGCGAGTAAAATAAACTGATTTGAACTTAAGTTTAATTTAGACAAGAGCCAAACACTGTCCATTGTTGCATCAGAAATTTGAAAAAAGTAAAAGTCGTTTCTAACCCGAGATTTAAAATCAAAATCGAGTTATTTAAAACAATCACTATCAGCGGCTTTTGGAAGTATCTGGGAATCAAGTTTAAAAGTCCAAAAGTAAAAAAGATTGTTTCAGATGATTAGATAAAGCTTACGTATATTTTGGGTGTTCAACTAAAACTATAACAGCGGATAAGTTTACTAAAAGAACACATAACCTTTAAGAACTTGCACCCAGTCTTAGGTTGTGTTACAGTGGGTTCTTTAAGACGCATAAACGTACTAGTTTGCAACGATGTAAAAAGGCGTTTGCATTTACCCAAGAATGTGCCGGTTGAGTGTCCTGTAATTGACGGAGAACTAGGTAGTCTTAAATTAATTGAGTTTATACCTCATGTAAGGCACCAACAATTTTTAGCTATGTTGACGTCCAATATAGAGTGCGCTTAAATTAAGTCGTTTTAGAAAGAGATGCAATGGAATAAGAAAGATTTGTTCAAAATCCTTGAAGATCTGTGTGATTTCTTCTCATTGAACAAGCATGAGTTGGACGACAAAAAAGCATTTGCAAAAACGAACAAAGTTGCTGCAAGTACCTGTTACGTAGACAACAATACGAACTGTGTGTCCGGCTTCAAGTACGTTGCTTTCAACCAGATGCTCATTGACGCTATACCAACGAGAGTTTGCACCTCCCGTAGGCGTTGCAAGGAGTTACTTCTGTGCCAATCTGGGTACCAGGACTCACAAAAGACGCATACTGAAACACAATAGTCTGATGCACTCTCTAGCAGATAAATTAAAAAACAGAGATTAAAAAATCCGTATGAAACACCATTACAATACGGACGTAGGAATACAAAAGCCCAATGTCAAGGCAACAAGAGAAGACATTGTTGCCGAGCTAGACGCTCAAGTAGTAGGTGAGCCAGTGGCGCTGAACGTAGCCTACAAAAATAAAATTGAAAAATATAAGTCATTAACAACAACTCAGGTAAAGGCACTCGGAGTGCGCAATAGAACGGTGCAACCAGTGATCGACTTTAAAACGTTAACGATTAGTTATAGAAAAATTTGGTCAAAGCAATCATACCAAAATCTTGCAAACCTTGGGCTGCACTACAAGGTTGAATTGGATCAGATTTAATCAAATGACATAGTTTAAGTCTAATAGACATAAAAACAAGTGAAACTCTAACTATAAAACTTTGGCAAAGTTTGGGATAATAGATTTAACCCTTATCTGGTTGGCTTGTCGCAAAACTTGAATTTGGAATTTGATCACTTATAATAATAATAATAATAATAATAATAATATTTATTCGTGCTAAATTAAATACATATTGCACATGTCTAAAAATTGGTACAATTTACAAATAATTTAAAAACTTAATACTAAGAAATTCGTCAACAGAAAACGGACTACAATCTATTAAAATATTTTTTACAAAGAGCTTAAATTTAACATTACACATATTACGTGTGACGTTTAGCAGGGCATTAAAACATTTTATTGCGTAATAATTTGTGCTGTATTTTGTTTTATTTATTCTACAATATGGGTGGTAAATATTCAATTTATTTCGTGTATTATAATCATGAATACATTCTATGTTAGTGTATAGACTTGGATTGGATTTGACATATATCAAGCATTGAAGAATATACAACCCTGGCAAAGTTAATATTTTCAATCTTTTAAATAACGGCCGAGTACCATCTTGGTAGTGAACATCAGCTATTATCCGAATTATGCGTCTTTGGATACCAAAAACTCTTTTTGCGGCTGCCGAGTTTCCCCATATAAGAATGCCGTAACTCACAAGTGATTGAAACAAGCTATGAAATGTTGATAACACGTCAAGTGGTACAGTTTTATTTAGGTTTCTAAATAAATATGTAATTGAACATAATTTATTTGATAACTTATCACAATGTTTAGTCCATGTTAAATTACTATCAAAGTAAATTCCTAATAATTTGACTGGTTCTGTGAAGCTAGACTGATCCAAGCATCTTGTGCTTATAACTAGTTGTTGAGTTTTATTTGGATTCATGTGTAGTTTATTTTTATGAAACCAATTTTGCAATTCATATAATGATAATTCAGACTTCAGAAGTGCCTCGTTTAAGTTGGTATGACGGTTTAACGCTGTAGTATCATCCGCAAAAAGTATGATACGTGAGTTTATGTGTTTATCAATATCATTTATAAAAATAAGAAAAAACAAAGGCCCAAGTATTGATCCTTGCAATATCCCATTTTTTATTGACAAAGTGTCAGATTTTTTGTTGTTAATTTCTACAAATTGTTTGCGATTTGACAAATAATGCCTATAATCGTTTTTGTTTTCTTCATTGCCTTTTTTAAAAATGGGTATTACTCTGGAAGTTTTTAAACAAGTTGGAAAACACTGTTTATTAATACATATATTTATTAGCTTTGTTAATGGAAAAATAATAATATTACTTACATGTTTTGTTATTTTATTATTTAATCCATCTGAATCGAGACTATTGCTGGTGCTTAAGCCCTTTATAATATCTCTAACTTCAACTATAGATACTTCTGATATTTCAAAATTATCACATAATAATTCTTCACCCATTTCACTAATAGGATCATGATTACTCGATGGGATATTGTTTATAATTTCGGTAGAAATATTTATAAAAAAGTTATTGAAATCATTAGGAGATATATCATTTTTAACACACTTTACTTGATTTTGTTTTGAATTTACTAAATTCCACATTGCTTTAACTTTATTGTTTGTTTTGTTGATGTAGTCACTATTTGCTTTTAATTTACTATTTTTTATTTCAGTTTTATAATTTAATTTCAGTTTTGAAATAGATTCATTTAAACTCAAATAAGGAAATTTTTTATTAAAGTCTGTTAAAAACAATATATTCGCACGCATATCTTTTAGATTGCTATTAAACCAATTTCTTTTTACAGTATTTTGGCTAGACATGGTAATAAAAGGAAATGATACATTTACAGCATTAACAATAACACTAATAAACATTTCAAAGCTTGTTTCAATATCATGAGTTTGATCTATGAATGACCAGTTTTCTTTTTCTAATGCAGGGAATAAATTAAATAATCCAGCTTGAGTAATAGGTCTTTGTTCAGTAAGTACTATATTATTTTCAATATGCATGTTAATTATAATTTTCTGACCATAGTGATCTGATAGAGATGTGTCAACAATAGCTGCTGTATATTTCAAGTTATTGAAGATTTTTAAATTAATTATTATATTATCGATACAATTGTTTTTCCGAGTATTCTCTGTTATTGTCGTCATTAATCCATATGTAGATAAAAGGTCTTGAAAATGTATTGCATCTCTTTCAGCTGATCCAAATTTGTTTTGTAAACCAAAGTATAGTCTCTTATCCAAAACCGCCAAGCAGGACTGTTTTTGTGACTGTCGGGGCTTTGGCAATAGAGCTAACATCTCTCTAAAACTTAACCTAAGCTAAGAGAAAGCCCACAAAAAAATGGCAACCTTGGTTTAATACCTGCTCACACAAATAGTCAGAGCTGATGGTAGCCAAATGTCTTGTCATCTAATTAGTAACGCGCATTAATGGATTAACCCACTGTTCCTATCTACTATCTAGCAAAACAACTGCCAACAAAAACGAGAATAACTCTGTTGAGCTTGACTTTAGTTTGGCACGCAAGGAGACATAAGACGTGTAGCCAAAATAAAAAATGACAAAATAAAGCTATAAATAAAATTGCAAAAAGCAAACACAATTAACAGTAGTAATTATAAAACGCAATTTCTAGTATTTGTGTCTGCAAAATAACTGTAGAAAATAAAAACACCAATTATTTTTAGGTTTTCCTTAAAAATGTAATGCCAAGATCACGTGTTTTACGCGTACATATTAATATAGTGGCTATGAGGCAGCACATAACTATTTCCAAACAAACAATTATTTCATTTACGTGCAGACAATAATGCGGCAAAATTATGTAAATCCAAATTACTGACTCGTTATCATAATATGGAGTGTCCCACCTACCCACCCAAGTGTTTGTTATCAAGAGGTTTAATCTTTGACTTTTCTGCAAACATCAAAAGTCACGTAATCACAAGAGACGATTGTGATCCTATCTCTTGGTAACTAACACTTGGGTGGGTGGGTGAGCCACTCCATACAAAACTACTGACTCGTTATCATAATATGGAGTGTCCCATCCAAGTGTTTGTTATTAAGAAGTTTAATGTTTGACCTCTCTGCGAACATCAAAAGTCACTTAATCACACGAGAAAGTCGTTTTAGAAGCATTTGCATTCTAGAAGTTTCTGAATGGTTTGGAAACGTTAAAATTTTGAGAACATTTTAGAAGTTTTTAAATGGTTTGAAAACGTTTAAGAAGTTTCTGATAGGTTTGAGAACGTTCTAGAACTTTGACGTTCTCAAATCTTATGAAAGGTTTTAAAACGTTCTAGATGTTTTTAAAAGGTATAAAAACAATTTAGTAGTTTATGGAAACGTTCTAAAAATGTTTGAAAAGTTTGAGAACGTTTTAATAAAATTTTCTCAAAGGTTTGAAAACTTTCTGGAAATTTCTGAAAGGTTTGAAAACGTTTTAAGAGATTCTAACAGGTTTGAGAACGTTTTAAAATTTGTTTAAAAGATTTTAAAAGCTTTGAATAGTTTTGAGAACGTTCTAGAAGTTTTTGAAAAGTTTGAGAACGTTCTAAAAGATTCTGAAAAGTTTGAAAACAATCTAGAAAGTTTGAGAACGTTCTAAAACTTTCTAGTTGTTTTTGAAAGATTTAGAAGATTCTGAAAAGTTTTTAAAATGTTCTAGAAATTTTTGAAATGTTTGAGAATATTTTATATGGTTTTAGAACGTTCTAGTTGTTATTGAAAAGTTTGAGAAAGGCCTTAGAACGTTTTTGAAGTTTTTGAAAAGTTTGAAAACGTTCTAGAAAATTCTGTTAAAGTAGAACGTTTTTTTAAATTTGTGAATAGTTTGAGAACATTTTACTAGAAGTTTCTGGAAGGTTTGAAAACGTTTTAATTTTTTTTTTTTTAAGATTGGAGAATATTTTATTAATTTTAAAAAGGTTAAGAAGTTTTTAATATGTTTAAAAATGTTGTAGACGATTAGAAAATGTTTCTAAAAGTTTTTCAATTTTTTTAGAAGTTTCTAAAAGGCTTAAAAACATTTTATAAAATTCTGGAAAGTTTGAGAACGTTATATGACTTTCTAAAAGGTTTAAAAACCGTTCTAAAATTGTGTGAATGGTTTGAGAATGTTCTAAAAGTTTTTAAAAGGTTTGCAAGTATTTTACAGTATTGTAAAAGTTTTAAAAACGTTCTAAAAAATTTAAGAATATTTTAGAAATGTTTGAAAGGTTTGAGAACGTTTTATAAAATTTTAAAAAAATTGAGAACGTACTAGAAGTTTTTGAATAGTTGTTCCAAAAGTTTTTGAAAATTTGAAAAACATTTCTAGAATTTTTTGATAGGCTTGAGAACATTCTAAAAGGTTTGAGAACAATTTAGAAACTTCTGAAATTTTTGAGAACAAGTTACATGTTTTTTAAAGGTGTGAGAACGTCCTAGAAACTTCTGAAAAGTTGCAAAACGTTCTAAAAGTTTTTTAAAAATTTAAGAACAATCTAGATGTTAATGAAAGGTTTGAGAACGTTCTAAAAGTTAAATTTAAAAACAGTTTAAAAGTTTCTAAAAAGTTTGAGAACGTTGTGGATGTTTCTAATGTGTAAAACAATGTTCGTAAACTGTCAAAAATGTTTCCAAGATGTTTAAGTGCAAAATTACTTGAGGTGACTTACAAGATCATTAATTTCATTTCGATCAAAAGAATTTTTATAAAACGCAATACAGCTTACGTAAAAAAAAAAGAAATAAAATTCATAAAATTAAGAAAGTATTTATCCAAGATAACTAATTAATAACAATATTATTCTTAAAACCCCTTAATTCAATAAATATTTAAACTTTTTTAAATCCGGTCTCAAATTGCAATTATGTTAACCGATGCATTAGTTATTTTGGCGTCAGTATAGACTAGCCAGGAGTATAGGCTTCTTAACAAATTTACTATACTGCCTGTTATTCTTACAGCTGGTTTTATAATGAACTGCTGACTCGGTATTGCTATACACTTGGCTATAAATCGTTATTCTGCAATAAAACGTTACTATTTGATCTGGTTATTCTTAATTATCATTGACGGAATAAATTAAGTTTAAGTTGGATGTTCTTGTTTTATCCCGCTAATTTATCAGATACGATTGAATAGTCTGACAAAATACAAGTATTTTTATAAAAAATGTATAAAGATCGGCGTCATGTACATTGAAAGACTTCATCTAAATTGAAAGTAACTAACTAGTAAGTCCAATTAACTATTTCAAACTCATGTTACATCATTATTAATTTAAAATCAATTAAATAATTTCAACCGACTGATTGCTACTACATACTAAAGTTTCAATATATCATTAATATTATATTCCATTGCATTCAATATCAAGTTCTCAATTAACTATCGGCATGTTAATATCATTTCTACTAACAGTACTTATTTGAATAATATATTGTCCATGTTAAATTTAATTTTTTTGGAAACATTTTTCACTCTAATATTATACATTTTTTGTATGTCTGCTTTCTTTATAAAAATATACCAAAGAAAACATAGAAACAATTCAGATTAATAAAAGTCTAGTTGTTGAATTATTTCGTAATTATATTTTTGCTTCTTTGTATAAAACATTACAATTTTTAATATGTTCACCATACAATTTAATTACCATTGTTTAATAACAGTGTCTGTAATGCGATGCAAACATTTACGTAATGTTTTATCCAGAGTCCGGTTGCCATTTAAAAAAATTCCACCCGAAATGATAAAAAATAACCCTCATAACAATTTATTTAGAAATGCCTTCAGCCATAAAGCATTCCAGTTGTTCTCATTAAATTATGCGTAACTCAATTCTCAATCACGTTTTATAATTCAATTCAATTTATTTCCAATTACATTAAGGGAGCAGTTTTCAAAAAAGTTTCGTGAAAGGATTGCAAATATATTGTAAACACCTGAAAATCAATAGTATTTATGTAGAATAGGGATAAAAAGTTTTATATAATAGTGTCTGATGAGAGTTTGAGTTCTTGTCGTTACAAAACTTTCAGCAAGACTTTGTAATGGGAATGGATGAAAAAAATATATATAAAGAAAATTGTAAAAATTAGATATATCATAATAATATAATATGATAAACGAAATAAGGTAAAGTGATAGTCAGCAAAAATCCACCTAATGGAATTTTTGTCAGCACTTCACTCAGAAATACAAGTTGACTATGTCAACATTACTTTACTATAGAATTTAATAATATTCTCTTACAATTTAAGGAGTTTGGAGATTGTATGCGCTTCCTTCATTACAGATAGAAAATTTAATTGTTTTTATATAGTTATAAATTTTTGTATATGCATCAGTTAACTTTATTTCTTATGTAAAACTAATAAAAGCGCTTGATATTGCGCTGATATTGGTTGTCTTGGTACACTAATAATATAAACACAGCTGCATTCTTGCAATATATTAGATATTGCCGTACATTGAATATATTTTTTGTATTATTTTTATTTGAAATAAAATTTCATAACCTTCATACAAAACCATACATAGATTTTATAAAAATATTTAAAAATTTTCATTTGGTCAAAATAACTTGCTCACATATTTCATTTATCTTACATTACAAAATTGTTTAGTAGTTTTATGATAAAACTGATTCCTTTTTATTTTTTTATTTGATCTATTAAATAAAAGTAATTTTTTTGTACAATATCTTTATTCACAAAAAATACTACAAACTAATATAAAATAAATTCTTCAACTTCAATGTGCATACAATATAATTTTTTTATTCTATCGAAAGTAGTTTTTTAGACTAGTCAATTTATAAAAAAATATTGATAACAACTCAAAAATAACAATAACAAACATTGATTTATTATCTGTACAGTATATTATTAATTGCAATCAAATGTTATTAATTTGGAGAACGTTAAACAACGCCCGGAAGCAGCTTAATAAATGGTCCAATTAAAGAGTTGCCGATTCACTTAGCAGACACAACTTTTGTTTCTCTTTGGACTGTTTTTGTCGCTAATCTCTGACAGTCTCTGGCAAGCAAGTTGGTTAGTAAGAGCAGTGGTTTAAATTAGTTGTTGGGCAGAAATGCTGCCAACAACAGTAGTGGTGGCAGCAGTTGTTCTAAATTTTCTTTGTAACGGAGTTTCTTATAAGTACCTTGTTGCTGCATTGACGTCGGAGCACAGAGTAAAATTTGCAAAAAAAAATAAAAAAGTATGACTACGTAGAGCTCTTGTGACACGGGACTCCTAGTTGCTTTGGTTCCAAAGTCAGGTGGCATCAATCTTACCCTTTTTTGGTCAACTTGCATCTTTCTTTTTTTTTTCAGGTTTTGTCTATATTGACAAGTATATGTTTTCTGATTATGGTGCTGGCACGTGTTATGTTACATATCGGACATTGACCATAAAATATGTACTACAATTTAATTAATGTTCTTAGAATTAAGATGTTAAAATGCAATTTTACATTTATGATAATTTCAAGAATGATGAGCATGAACACGTGTGGCACGTGTTATGCAACATCAGCATATATTTTATTATATAACAGCTTGTAATTGTAAATTTAGTTTAGTTTTAACATTGTAAGTTACACTCATAATCTAAAATAAATAATATAAAATATAAATCAATATTATCAATACTATTTTTGGCGCAGTCGGTAGGATATCGATTTCAATCGATACATCAACCCTACAATATATAAAGTTATACGATAGTAAAAAAAAATAAATAAATAAATAAATAAAACAAGTTTAAATTTAAACAAAAAGTATTAGTGATAAACGAGAAGTCAAATATACATACGTATATACAAAGAAGATATAAATAAATAACGCCATCCCAACGAATACGGACCCGGCCTAGACAAAACAGAAATAGCCTCTCCGACGAATACGGACCAGGCTAAGACAAAGCAGAAACAGCCGCCCCAACGAATACGGTGCCCGGACCAGGAATATCTCCGAAGAACACGGAGTATAGGTGCAGACAGAATAACAAATAAATTTGGCAATTGCCGATAATACTGTAAGTCATATCTGATATGAACTCCTCAAATAATCAAAACGATTACAAATTAGAACAATTCTTTGATAGTTTTAATAAGTTAATAACTCACGACAATCAATTAACAATGGCGGTAGCATTGTCCGTTTTGGATATAAAAAATTTAAGCATTATTCCCAATTTTGACGGAAATATAAATAAACTATTTCGTTTTATAAGCTCTGTTGAAACAATTTTAAATCATTATTGGAATCGAACTGAAATCGGTAGTTTTCAAAACCAATTATTACTTAGCGGAATATTAATCAAATTAGAAGGTCGTGCGGAAAAAGTAATCGTAATTCGCGGTATTACTAACAATTGGGATAAAATAAAAAAACTCTAATTTTAAATTTCGGTGATCAGAGAAACGAAAATGCTCTTAATCAAGACTTGGTAAATTTACGCCAAAGACAAGGTGAAACACCACATTAATTTCATAAGCAATGCATTCAGCTATTAAATACTATTTGCAATTATAGTGATTTACACAAAGAAACTGTTGCAGAACGTCAAAATAAACAAGTCCTTAAAACGTTTTTGGCTGGTTTAAAAGATCCTTTAGGCCCCATTATCCGAGGTATGAGACCCAATACGCTTGAAGTAGCTTTGCAATATATAGCCGAAGAAGATAATATAAAATATCTTTAAAAATCTAATTATTCACAAAATAATTATCAAAAGTTCAATAACACTAATAAATTTCATACGCGCAAAGAAGGTCAAAACTTTTATAATCAAACACGTAAATTTAATAATTCTTACAACCCTCAATATCAGTCTAATCAATATATGAGTATGAAATCAAACTTAGCATTTCCAAGAGAACCAATTAAATTTCAACAAAAATACCAACAGCAACCTCAAAACTATTTTACTAACTCTCGCATTTTTGGAAAACCTCAAACACAAAATGTCTTGAATAAAAAACCAAATAACCCGCAATATCAATCAACACCCATGAGTACATCAACTCAAAATACAAACTCGCAATTTAGGCAATACAATCAATTTAAAAATAATGGACAAAGACCTAATTACGAGTCCGAAGAACTATTTAACACAGATTGTGTTGAAATTAAAATACCTACTAGTAATGATGAATCCAACGGACAAGAATTCTATGAATTTCAATTTATTGAAAATGATATTAATAATAAACAACAAGAATTTCATTATGAGCCGCAAGATGAATATGATTGTGAATCAGAAGATGTAAATTTTCAATAGGCCCCTCCAAATTACCAACAGACGTAATCGAGTTCAATAATTGTAACGATAAACGCGAACTTCCGTATTTAGCTATAAAAAACTCACCACTAAAATTATTAATTGATAAAGGTGCAACAAAATTGTTCATTGACCCCGAAGTTGCATCTAAATATTTTAAAAACAAAATTATTAGTGACCCTTTTACAGTGTGTACCGCATTCGCTTCATCATAGCATAAATATTCAATGAATATACCTGCATTTCATGAGTTTAATGATAAAAGAAATTTAAAATTTTATCTATACAAATTTCATAATATCTATGATGGATTGATTGGTATTGATAATATAAAATTACTAAAAGCTCATTTAGATTTTGCAAATGCTAAATTAATTACACCTAGTTCAGTCAATCAAATTCTGTTCCAACCCTTTTGCAAAAAAATACTTTCTCAAATTAAAATAGAACCCAACACAAAAATAATTGCTAAAATCCCAGTGGATATAAAAAACGGTGAAATAATTATTCCAGAACAAATAATACAAAACTGTAAAATCTCTGAAACTTTGTCAATAGCTAATGATAACATGGCAATAGTTGAAATACTAAATAAAAATAATGAAGAGATCAATTTTACATTGCTTTCCCCTATTAAATTTACTCCTTATGAACATTTTGAATGTTTTCATATGGAAGTACCCAAGGAAAAACAAAAAATTAATATCGACAACCTGATTCGTTCATCTCACATAAATACAGAAAAAAACATGAAATTTTAAAACTTTGTAATAAATACGTAGATATTTTCCATATGGAAATCGAAGGACTAACCTTTACTAACTAAGTAAAACATAAAATAATCACCAAAGACAACGACCCTGTATATTCTAAAGCCTATCGTTATCCATTTATACACAAATCAGAAGTATAAAAGCAAATAAAAGCCGTGCTTGAACAAAAAATCATTCGACCTAGTTGTTTATAGACTATAGAAGACCGTTACCCGTTGCCCAATATTACGGATGTACTAGATAAATTAGGACGCTGCAATTACTTTAGCACCATCGACCTGGCAAGTGGGTTTTAGCAGATTTAGATAAACCCCGACGACATTCCAAAGACAGCATTCAACGTTGAGAATGGCCACTACAAATTTTTAAGGAAGCTATTTGGCCTTAAAAATGCACAGGCAACGTCTCAACGCTTTATGGACAACGTACTAAAAGATTTACAAAACCAAATATGTCTAGTCTATTTGGACGACATAATCGTGTATTCCACATCACTCCAAGAGCACATAGTCAGCCTAACTAAAGTATTTCAAAGGCTAAGAGAGACTAGATTTAAGATCCAACTTGACTAGTCTGAATTTCTGAAAATGGAAGTGGCTTACCTGGGTCACATTGTGACTACGGATGGGGTCAAGCCAAATCCCGAAAAGATTAAAGCTGTGCAAAGATATCCTATACCAAAGACAACAAAAGAAATTAAAGGTTTCCTTAGACTTCTTGGTTATTACCGGAAGTTCATTCGAAACTGCACAAATAACAAAGCCTCTTACTTTATGCTTAAAGAAAGATGCAAAGATAAAACATACTCCAGAGTTCAATAAATGTTTTGAAGACTGCAAGGATTTGTTAATCAACAAACCTTTATTGCAGTACCCAGAGTTTCAAAAAACTTTCAACTTAACAACAGATGCAAATAATTTTGCACTAGGTGTCGTTCGATAGAGATACTCAAGGACCTATTGGAGCAGTCAAACCAGTTGCTTTTGCTTTGAGGACACTCAACGCTTCGGAGCAAAATTACAGCACCATCGAAAAAGAGTTACTAGCGATTGTTTACACACAATATTTCCGTCCTTATCTTTACGGACGACACTTCAAAATAATTACCGACCATAAACTACTATAATGGTTATTGTCACTTAAACAACTAAACTCCAAACTTATAAGATGGCGACTAAATTCATTACAAAAAAGGAAAAGCAAACACAAATGCGGATGCTCTTTCAAGAATCGAGATACATACTAAAGAACATTTTAAAGATTCAGAAATTGAAAACAATTCTATATTCTATATTCTATATATATATAATATATAATATCTATATATATAATAGAAGACGCAGAAAAAACACCTTGCGACGTAGACACTAATGAAACAATTCATACCAACCTAGAAGAGCCAATACTAACTATACCTATTTCAGAGAAAGCACTTAATACATACGATCATCAAATTAAAATAAGTTTTAGGCTACACTCTCCAGTTCCACCATTAATAGAACATATTTTTCCTACAAAATCGTGACTACATGCTCAAATATCAATTAACAATCTTAAAGAAGACTTTATTCAATTACTTAAAGAACACATTGATCCCAAATATCTTTATGTCATATATTTATCCGATGACAAATATATACCTAAACTATCTGAAATACTAAGAACAACATTTAGGAGTTCTTCTTATAGACTAGTAAAAAGTAATTTTATATTAGAACATATAAAAAATCAAGAACTACAATCAGAAATTATTAAAAATCTACACGAAGGTAAAACAAACCATCCTGGAATAATAGAAATAGAAGCAAAAATTTAAAAAACGTCTATTGGCCCAATATTAAAATCGATGTAACTAATTATATAAACTATTGCGAAATATGTCAAACTAACAAATATGACAGAAACCCACTTAAACAAAAATTAATGATAACTCCAACTCCCGGAAAGCCATTTGAAATTATTCATATTGACACATTTTCAGTTAAAAGACAAAAATTTCTTACATTAATTGATACTTTTTCTAAATATAGCCAAGCATACCCTCTAATAGGTATCAATGCGTTAAACGTAATAAAACCACTAATCATTTTTATGACACACCATGGAATACTAAACATTATAACTATGGAAAATGGATCCAAACTAAAAAATAATGTTATGAAAGAGTTTACATCTGCACATAATATAGGTATTCATTATATTACATCGAGCAATCCACAATCAAACGGATCTATCAAACAATTTTACTCGACTCAGATTGAACATTTAAGGATAATTGCAACAACCCATTCACAATTGGACATTCTTAACCAAATGCCATATGCAATATTAGGCTATAACTATTCAATACATTCCACAACCAAACAAAAACCTATTGACATTATAATCGGGCATTTTGAAAGTAAAAAACCTTTTGATATCAATTTAAATGAAAAATTTATTAATAATTATATAACTCGACATTGCGAAACTACGAAAGAAATATATAAGAAAATCAATGAGTATTTAATCAATTCTAAAACTGACAGAATTGAAAAGTGCAATATTGAACGTGAAGAACTATTAACTTATACTCCCAACACTAATGCATATCATAAAATTACTTCAAATAACAGAAATAAACTTTGCCCAAAATTCCGAAAAGAGAAGGTTGTAGAAAACCATGATAATAAAGTAAAAACCACAACAAAAACTCTTCATAAATAAAATTTTAAAAGACCAAATTGTAATCAAAACAAAAAATTGCAGGTTCACCATCCTGTGGCTAGTATCAGCCCAGAAGATAAAGATAACTAACATGGAGGACAATCCTGGTATTCTCCCCTTCAAAGTAGGCGAGGCAAAAATTCGAGCAAAATACCATACCTTCATACACTTTTTTGACCTATCACCTATCGGACAACAAATTGATATTATCAATAACCAATATTAGCACATCAAAAATATAATTAATGAAAGTCTGCAAACAGACAATCCTTATTTAAAAAAAGTTCAAAATTTTTATCAAGCTTTGCAATTTCAATTAAACTCAGCCTTACAAAAGTATGATTCAATAAACCCTACAAATTAGGTAGATTAGGTACAGTAATTAAGAGCATAACAGGAAATCTAGATTCAGTTGATGCTATCAAATATAATGAAGCCATTAAAAAATTATAAAACGACCATCAGAATTTAATATCTCAATTAAGTTCTGACATGTCTCTGAACAAAATAATACTTGAAAATTATAATAAAACAATTAGTCTATTTAAGCACAATCAAGATATAATAACAAATGATATCAATAGTTTAAGCACAAGCGTCAACAAATTTATCTTTAGTTTTGAGCAATATACTCAAGCAAAAAGTGCATTAGATCAGATGAACATCGCATTAAATATCATTTTACAATTATTAAGTGATTTAGAAAATGCAGTTACATTCTCGAGACTTAAAATTGTTTATAACAGTCTTATTAAAGTGGAAGAACTTAAATCAATATTAAATTTGGTCAGTACAATTTATTCATCCGATGAATTAATGTTCTCAAATAAAACCGAAGATATTATCAAATATTATGAAATTCTCGAAATTAATTCATACTGTTCAGGCAATCGAATTGTTTTTATTATTCACTTTCCAATCATGCATCCTAACGAATACTCGTATTACCACCAGTACCCTATTCCAACAAAGAACAACACCATAATCGTGCCTACTAACACCTTCCTCCTTATGAACAAAAATACGTATCAGTATGCATCAAAACCTTGCAACAAGGTTCATTCTATGTTCTTTTGCACAGAAATCCGTAAGAGAAGATTGCATACATCAACTTCTACAAATTTATTCAAATTACGAAAGTTGCCAACCAAAAATGGTTTCTATCAAGTCTGAAATAATCGAGCAAATAATCGGAATGTTCCCTACTGAAACAAATATCCAAATAAAATGTAAACAATCAAATTTTAGAACTTTAAAAGGCACATTTCTCTTTACACTTCCACCTGCGTGTTGCTTCCAAACATCGAAATCTACTTATTCAAACCAAAATCAAAACATTGTGGGTCAACCTTTACTACTACCAGAAATTAAGATCACTCAACAAGCTATTCCAATGGGACTAGATAAGCTGATATTAGAAGATATATCTTTAGACGAAATCCACCAACTTCAAAAGTTAGAGAAACACGTCAACTCTATCAAATCAACCAAAGTAAGCAATTACGAAACTTACTACGTATCAGCACCAATATATATATATATATAGCAATTATATTATGCTGTATATACATTGGATATAAAACTATTAAACCAAGGATGTGGAAAACTCAACCGGATGCAAACCTTCGAATAGAAACACCACCCAGCCAAACAGAAGGATTTTCCATTTCATGAAAAATACTTCTTTCAAGGGATGGAGGTGTTATGTTACATATCGGACATTGACCATAAAATATGTGCTACATTTTAATTAATGTTCTTAGAATTAAGATGTTAAAATGCAATTTTAAATTCATGATAATTTCAAGAATGATGAGCATGAACACGTGTGGCACGTGTTCTGCAACATCAGCATATATTTTATTATATAACAGCTTGTAATTGTAAGTTTAGTTTAGTTTTAACATTGTAAGTTACACTCATAATCTAAAATAAATATAAATCAATATTATCAATACTATTTTTCACGCCGCTATTGCGGTAACCCAGTTTACCAAAGTTATTCCATGTAAATTAATGGTAGGTGTAAATCCGGATTGGTAAATTCGTGCATATCTTTGATCGCACGTGACTACGTATTGATGTGAGAATTGCGATGCTCCTTAGAAATTTTTATTTTTTTTTTGGTTTGTTGTGTCTTAAATGTTTCCTGAACGTTTGTCAAGTAAAACCATGTTGTCGTGGTGTGATACAATCAGATTGGCGCAGTCTATCATTTTTTTTTTGTTTTGTTTGGATGTATTCTTTTGTCGGTTTGCTGAAAACAGTTAACGTTTTTTTAGCTGTTTTTTGGGCAGCAATGTCCAGGCATTTGTTAAAGTTTGACTTCTAAGTTTAACTTGGCTTCATCGGAAGTAGTACTGCGTTATTAGCTTTATTTTGTGGGTTTTTGTATAGAGTCATTTAGAGGGTCGTCCAGTGTAGCTTGCATAGATCTCAGTTGATG
Source organism: Tachinus rufipes (assembly GCA_963932245.1). Classification (NCBI taxonomy): domain Eukaryota; kingdom Metazoa; phylum Arthropoda; class Insecta; order Coleoptera; family Staphylinidae; genus Tachinus; species Tachinus rufipes. The sequence continues at coordinate 64,477,367 of OZ010749.1, forward strand.
GAAGTTTTATTTGCTCTTTAGCAGGTGTCGTTAAGTAAATTTTTTGTTTGTTGTTTAATTGCTAAATAGTAAATTTTACTTTAAGATTTGGCTTTCAACGTTGGGTAAAATTTTGTTTTTTTTTTCTAAACTTGTTTTTCTAAAACTGCCACTTTTTTTCTCAAAGCTGGAATTCTAGTTTTTATTATTTGACTACGGCGGCCTCCTAGTGCCCTACTCAATGTAATTGTGTTGAGTGTAAAACCTGTGGTTTTAGTTTTTTACCGGGTATAACAGTGCACCGAGTGTACTAGCTTATTTGGGTTGTACGTGGGGTACGTCGCTTTGTTTACCTGATAAAGGTGTAAGACAAATTGCAGTCTTTTAAGATTCAAGGATGAGCAGCGGGCATAGGTTGTGTGTCCATGCACTGCACAGGTTAGTGCAACCTATTTAGAGACGTACTCGCAACCAAGTGTTTGCGCGCCCTAAAACGTTGTTAGTTTTCAGGGTTTGGGAATTGTCCCATGGCATAGGATGCGATACCGTGGGTACCCGTGTGGCCTAGAAGTAAGTGAATCACTTCTAAAGCATTTGTTGTTGTAGGTTATTAACCAGAATGTACTCAATGCAAAGCAAAGATTAGAGTTGCAAAGAAGTGTAAGTGTAACATATTCCCTGTGTAGAAGATACACGTCATATTTCCGGAGACCAAGAAGCTACGTTTAGCAATGGGTGCAATGCCGTGAGTTGTGTACAGACCTGAATGTATAGGATGCATTCCCGGAACGGTTGTCGGTGTTGATGTATAGATGGTCAATGTTCTATAAGAATAGTCAAGGGGCATCGCAGAGTTGAAATAACTTTGTTTAGTATTGCTTGGGATTTGCTTTGTAAAGTTGTAGAAAGAAATCTTAGATTCCGGCTTATAGTTTTGTAGACTTTTGCTGCCCGATATTGACTGATTTTGAATTGTTTTGTTGTTGTTGGGGCTTTAATTTTTAAAAGACCTAATGTGTCTTCTTCCCAGTGTACTCACACACCAATAAGTTTTACATATTATTTTATGCTTTTTACGGCTATTTTACATCGCCACATTAAGTCTACGACTTGTTTAAAGTGGTTTGATGGGACCAACAGCTTAATACGTGACTTCCGAACCACGCTGGTGGATAAAGAGCAAGTTATCATTTTAGTCATATTTCGGGGATCGAACCCCGGACTGCTCGCATGATATGCAAGTGCTCTACCATTGAACTATCACACCTTAATTAGTATAACCTTTCAATCTGACTGCGTCAGCGTGCATCCTGCTCTAGCCTTGTAAGCGTTGTTTTAGTATGGTAGGGGTTAAAAAACAACAAGTTTTCTTTATAAAACAAACATGTTGATTAGACGCTTCTACTTGAAAGTCTGTTTGTCTTGCTCCGCAAGACGATATAATCCAGGATCTAAGTAATTGGTACGTATTGTCGTAGTAAGTTTATCCTTTATAAGTAAAGAAACCGTAGTAGTGTGCTTAGATTGGTTTGAGTTTTTGCTCACAAGGCGGCATCAATTTTCCCAAACTGCTTAAACCGAAATTTTATTTCTTAGTGTTAATTCTGATTTTTTTGCAAACGCCAAATGGAATTTGAAGTGTGATCTTATCTTCTCCATTAAAGCAGTTTGCCCCGGCCGTGGTAATCTCCCGTTTTGAGCCTAGTTGCTTGTTGATCAGTTTTTTTACTCGTCTTTACACCATCACTAGATTTTTTGGTTTGCAATCTTGTAAGTTTGCTTTTCTAGGGAGTTTACTTAAAGTTTTGTCTGAGGCCGCGTATATCCGCTGTTTGCAGTGGTAAACCGCTAACAGTAGAAGTTTGTCCAACTGTATGTGGTGTTGATTTTTTAGTAAGGTATTTATGCTCTTCCTGAGTTTGACGTGATTGCGTTCCACCGGTTTAGTATGGAGTAATGTTACTATGTATGATGTTTTGTCTGCTACTGTTGTACGGCCTTTTAAAAGTGTTGGTTTGTAAACTGTGCGTTGTTATCCAAAATAATCAGTTTTAGGTATCTCTACCGGTGAAATAGTTAATGTTAATGGTATTGCTTCAACCCACCTGGTCTACAAATTTTATCATTGCAAAAGCGTATTGGTTGCCTGCCTTTATAGTATTCTAAAAAGTCATCAAAACCATAGCTGGGCAATTCCACGTCAAGTGAGCAGTTCATTTCACGCGACCCTCTCCGATGTAGCTCAAATTTTGTACCCTTATTTGAGTACCCAAAATATGACTTCCTGCCAATTTCAGATCTGTAAGTCACAAAGTTCGCTTCGTAGAGCCAATTGAATTTTACGGCAATTTTTTAGTTCAACTTTTAATTTTATGTATCTTAATTGCATTTCAGCCTGGAAAAATTTTAGAATAGTCATAACCGATAGGAAATGTCCTAAGGAATTGAATGCAGCGGTCAAATTTTTGTTATCTTGTCCCGCACGCGCAGAAAACGCAAAAAAACAGTTTTTTTTTTTAATTCATTTCTCAAAAGTTGCCACCGATTAAGACTTCAATTTTTGGACAAAGACAGCCAAAAGTATGTGCTTTAAAAACTTAAATAAAAATTTCCCACACTAGTGGTGGTTTTTGCTCTAGAGTTTCTTGAACGCACAAAACCATTTTTCAATCAAAATTTTAGCACATATTGATTAATATACAGGGTGTTAATGAATAAGGGTAACAAACTTTTAGGGTGGGTAGGGGAGTTTATTTGAGACGCTTTTTAATTATAAACTTATAAGCAAACATGTTTACCCTAGAAGCTGCACGTCAATTTTTTTTTGTTTTTTTTTTTACAATATTCGAAATAGTCTAAATAAAAAAACAATAAAATATAAAAATTATAGGCAATTAAATTATCCATTTTTTTTTTAACAGCATATCTGGTTCAATCTCTAACCGTACTTATGTCATAAATTAAAGAATGATTTTTAAATATTTTTTTTGTTATTTTTGTTAAAAATTATGTTAAAAAGTCAAATATTTAAAAAACAAATTAAATTCAAAATTAAAGGCCATTTAATTGCGCTATTTTCACTTAATAACATGTTTTAATGTAGCTTGTACCGATTGTGTGCTATTAAAGAAAAACTTCAAGCATTTTTTTAACTTTACTTAAAAATACATTAATTAATGTTACAAATTAGACAAAATAAAAAAATATGTACAATAGGTTATTTTAAAAGTTTTTTAAATTAAAAAAAATTATTGGCCTAAGCCTTATTAAATTCTAATCATTTTAGTTTACGAGTCTAATTTTATGTTCAAAATTTAAAATATAATAAAAATATTATAGTTTAAAATATATATATACAGAGTATATTGATGTGAAAGTTTCATGTGGAACCTAATTAACAAGTACTCATTTGCTTTTTTGAGGACCCAGAGTATGCATCTGACTCAAATCTGGAAGCTAATGATACTTATTAAGTATATTAATTTTAAAAATTCAATGTTAGTGCGACACGTGTTTTTTTTTAATCTTAAGGTCTGAAATTTCTCATGGCATACTTTTTTTTTGTATAAAAATTTCTATCTGAGGGTGCACACAAAGAAATTCCTCAAAAAAAATCAAAAACCAGTCTAATCAAAAATTTTGATTAAAAAATGGTTTTGTGCGTTCAAGAGGCTCTAGAGCAAAAACTACCACTAGTGTGGAAAATTTTTATTTAAGCATCTTAAAGTACATACTTTTAGCTGCCTTTGCCTAAAATTTGGTCTTAATAGGTGGCAACTTTTGAGAAATGAATTTTTGAAAAAAAACTGTTTTTTGCGTTATCTGCGAGTGCGGGACAAGATAACAAAAATCTGACCGCTGCATGACTATTCTAAAATTTTTCCAGGCTAAAATGCAATTAAGATAAATAAAGTTAAAAGTTGAACTTAAAAATTGCCGTAAAATTTAATTGGCTCTACGAGGCGAACTATGTGACTTAGTGGTCTGAAATTTGGCATAAAACCATATTTTGAGTATTCAAATAAGTGTACAATTTGAGCTAAATCGGAGAGGGTTGCGTGAAATGGACTGCTCACTTGACGTGGAAATGCCCAGCTACCATTTTTTTAGGATTTGCCAAATAGTAAAATTTTAGCGGCGTTTTTGGTAGCAAGGTTTCTGTCTGTACTTTGGAGCAAACCATGCATATTTTAATAAAAGTGTGTACGTCCTTGCGGAAGTTTGGCCAGTAGTAGGCTTTCAGAATGACAGCTGTGGGTTTGTCTCTGTCTGGGTAATCTGCCGTGATTGTCAAATGATGTTGTTTTTTTTTATATGCTTGATGATACTGTCAATTAATTGTGGCCAACATTTGTTTTGGTTAATTTTATGTGTTCTCTCAGTTTGTAACCCAAATCTATGTCTAAAATTATTGGGTTGTTAAGCATCTCTCAACGGCGTTGGATAATATGCTAAATTTAATCGCATTCCTCTGCGTTAATTGGACTAGGTCCGCCAATCAACTAATAAACTACACTTGCTGACAGTTGTAGCTTAGTCTATCGGCTGGTACAGACACTGTAGTTGTTTTCTGCTTGTTTAAGTCTTCCATTAGTAGCAAACGTTTGCATTTTTTTAAGGACGTATTAATGAGATTGTTGTTTGAGTTCCGGGTCTATCGGGCAGTAAATTTACGGCGCCAGAAGTGTGTTTTACAATAAAGTTAAACTCTTGTAGAATGAGAAACCACCTGGTAAACTTTGACTTGGCTTCTGTTGAGTTTTTTAATAATCCTATAATCTTATTAAGCGTTCTCGATTTTTAAAAGACGCCTTTACCAAGATGCTTACAAGTGGTAGGTAGACGCCGGGTAGAAGAATCAAACCAACTCCATCGTTGGTCAAACAATGTTGTACACGACTCCCAGAGACAATTGTTTTTACCACCAGGTAAACAGCTATGGTTATCTGCTAATGCAGAAACACTGAAAAGTTATCTAATACGCCTTTTTATCACTACTAATTCTATCTCTCTTCATCATGTGAGACAACAACCGGTAATAGTAATAATAATAATATTACTTTATTCACGGTATATACAAAACCATTTACATCTACATTATTATGTACATAAATAACGATGAATTACAAGCAATATTACAATTACACAAAAATATATAAAAGAATATTGAATAATAAAAGCATGAAAAAAAGTATACATAAATAAAAACAAAATATAAAATTATTTATCAACACATTTTAATTGACACTTAAAACTACATTTTAAAACACAAAATAAATCAATATTATTAGAGAAACTATTTGCAATTCTGCACATTCTACCAATTGGATTATTAAATCCATAATTGGTAGAATGTATAGATTCTCTAAATAGTGGAGACTGTCTGGTTCGGCGATTATTGTTGAGGACTTGAAATGGAAGAGTTACTAGTAGTTTTTTGCAATCAATCTCAGACATCATTAGTCCAAGTAAAAATGCGGCGGAAGATTATATTGCAACGCAATGAGGTTAAAATTGTAATTTTTGGATAAAATGCCTAATTTGAACGATAATAAACAAAAAAAATTGTTTTGAATACGTTCTATGTTGCATATATGAACGCTGTAGAATGGACACCAAACTGACGGAGCGTACTCTAAATGAGAACAAACTAAAGCGCAATAAAGTAGTTTGAGTGTGCTAGGAGATAGGTCAGTAGACATTCTGTAAATAAATCTTAACATTTTCATAGCACGGTTGCACATATAGTTTATATGCTCAACAAAAGTTAGTTTTGAATCAAAAATTACGCCCAAATTTTTTATTTGTGTAACATGTTCCAAAACATTATTATCGATAGTATAGTCATACGATACTTTACTTAAAGTTCTGTTAAAGCTTATCGAAAAACATTTATTTGCGTTAAACAACAAGTTATTAATAAGACACTATGAATAAATAAAATCTAAATCATTTTGCAAACTAATGCAGTCTTCGATAGATGATATTCTTTTATAAATTTTAAGATTGTCAGCAAATAAAAGATAAGACAAAGAATTAATAGAATAAACAAGATTATTAATAAAGAGTAAAAACAGAATTGGTGCACAATGAGATCCTTGAGGAACCACAGAAGGAACAACAATTGGTTGTGATAAAAAGTTATTAATTTTCACACACTGTGTACGATTTTCCAAAAAGCTCGACAACCACGCAACAACAGATTTATGAAAACCCAAATCCCAAAGCTTAGCAATCAAAATACTATGATTAACGCGATCAAAAGTCTTTGAAAAGACATAATGTAGCTTTGTTTCTAAACTAAAGGAAACTTGGCTTCATTAAGAAAAGCCTCAAAAAGTACATGCAATGGTGTAGAAATTGAATAAATACATTGTTTTAACAGCATAGATGGAACACCGTTTGGTCCAGTGCTAGAGTTACATTTAAGGTTCTCAATCCCTTTAAATATATCCAACAAACTAATTGAAAATGCTCGATGTAATACGTTTTTCTTAAAGTCAAACAAAAGAGTTGGATGAGTTTGTGTAACGTAAACAGAGGAAAAAAATTCAGCAAAACTATTAACATAGTCATTTCTATTACTGCAAGTTTTTTGTTTATAATACATTGTAGCTGAAAAATTATTAGTTTTTTAAAAGTCGCTAACAAATTTCCAAAAGTGTTTAGGGTTACTTTGAATGTTGATTTCTGTTTGAATAATATATTGCTTGTATAAACATGTACTGAGATTTTTACACGAAGTACGAATTGATTGAAACTAGTTATAATCAGACAATAGTCTGAAAGATTTATAACGTTTATAAACAGTTTTTTTTTTTAGTCTAGTAAGTGAAATCAATTCTTTATTAAACCAAACTGAAAAATTGTTTTCTCACCATAGTTTTTTGGGAACAAAATAGTGAATAGCAAAATGCAACACAGAGTAAAATAAATAAACGCAATTATCAACATCACAATTATAAAAAAGGGCGGACCAATCAACATTCAACAAAAAATTATTGATTGCGTTAAAGTTGACATATTTAAAATCATTAAAAACATTATTACACATTAAAATATCACGGCTAGTATCACATTTTACATCAATCACATAAGCAATATGATGTTGGCTAAGTTTTAACAGATGTTAGAAAAACATAAATCTAGTATTATCATCTTTGCCTTGCATGAAGGTTAAAAATAATGAATTTATATTTGCCAACATTATCCAAGATATCACTACCGCCTTGTCTAGTTTATTTATTAACTTTTTTCTAAAAAAAAATTCAGAAAACCAGTAGATTGCTGTAATGCTTGTTCTACAAAACATTTCAAAAACTTGTCTATAAGACAGCAGCACAAACAAAGTTTGTAGGTTCTTTTACTTTAAAAATGTTAGTAGGATGTACTGCTTGTATTAAAAATACTACTTTATTAAACTTTAAAAATTATAAATCAAACAGACTACTTACCTTCCCTAAATTAAAATTTCATTTAATAATTCTAAACCATTTTCTATTGAAACTCAAGCCAATTATTTAAACAAAATGCAGCAATACCAATGCTCAAATCTATTGTAATTATCTGTATAAATTCTTTAAGAAAAAAAGTCATCAAAACAATCAATCAATGATAAGAGAAAATTAAAAACACAGCAGTTACCAGTCAGAAAACATCTTGGCTTCTGTAAAGTAAGCTATCCAGAATGATTTTTAACAGCTCTAACTAACCAACTTAACTACAAAGAAACTATAATAAAATAAAAATCTCTTGCAAAGATGGTTAAATTTTTGATGCAAGACTAAACATCTAGAAATTTTGCCGCAAATTCAGAAATTCTAACTTAATAAAGTTTCTCTTATCCGACAGAAGGCGTATTCATTCAACAAATTAAAAAAAAAACTAACCCTACAAATATTTCAATTCAAACCTGAAACACCTGGTGTATCAGTCGAGTACGCTACATCAATAGGCGCTGTAAAATTACTTTTTTAGTTAGAAACGTTTTAATAATTTATAGCTAAATAAAACTAGTTTTAATGTTTAAATAAAATTGTATTGCAATCATTATATGAAACAAATAAAATTATTTACAATAATATAAATTTATTAATAAATTTTAATTAACCATTCTAAAAGTACGTTCATCCGTGTTGTGGTTGTTTTATACAATAATGTGAAATTAATTAATGCATTAAATTGTAATGGAAATATCATTTTGTTTGCATGTGTAATTTGGTTATTTTATTAACATGCATTTTTAATAGCCTCAATTTCCCATTTAGTAAAACAAAATTTATTCAGTTATTAATTTTACAATAATTTTATTATTTTAAATTTATATATGTGTATAACAATAAAAAGGGACAATTTGTGTGATATAATGGTGTCCAATTTAATATCAAAGTTATGTAACAATATAATTGAATTTTAAATTTACTGTTTTGAAATTTTATTTTTTTAATTTGTTGCGGTTGGTTTTATCTTCTTTAATATATTATGACAATTTTGTATTTAACAATATTTGTAGTTACAATTGACCATAAAATTTGATCAATTACTATAAATCAAATACAATGAAACAAAACTTTTCTTGTATTGAATTATATATTTAAATATTAAACTATATTTAATACAATGTATAACTTTTAAATACTTATATCACAAAACCAGTTAGATGCAGTATCAGTTTGAAAACAAGATATATGATTCATATTAAAAAATGCAAAATTATGAACCATTCTAATAATAAAATAATAAAAAAATAAGTCTGTAAGATATAGAAATAAATATTTAAAGATAAAATAGATTTTTGAACAAATAGTACCAAATATAACATCAAAAGCATTTATTATAATAAATTAATATATGTTTCAAATAATATTTACATGTTTTACGCAATTAAATTAAAAATTCATATTTATTTAATTTTATGCGTTTACAGTATTGTATATTTTATTGTTCTACCGTAAAGCACAATAAAATATTTAAATATTTATTATCATTTACTCTGCATTCAGTTATATTTATCTACCTTAGAGAATATGTTTTATTGCTTTGTTAAAATTATTTTTGTTTTGTGTTGTGTTTTATATTTTTCATGTGTTAATTCAGTAATAATTAACCATTTTATGTTGCGTATTTAAACGTATATTTATTGGCATAAGAACTCTGTCAGTATTTAAATTTGTACTTCAAAATTTTACCGATAGTAAATTAGATTTTAGAAAAGACAAAGTATTAACTAAAATATTTTCTAAATGTACTAATAAAAAAAGATTTTATAAAGATCGGAGTGTGATTGCTATTATATTTATGAGATAGGTGGCAGTTGATTGGAATGATGCAAGCCCTTTTTATACTGCTCGATCCATTACAATTGGCTCCAGTTACCTATTGGACGTCTATTACAACTGGCTGTGGCCGTGGGAACTACGGCACTGCCGTAGAAATTCTTGCACGTTACAATCTTTTTCTGATTCTGAAGTAAACGAACAGGAATCAGCAATACTTACGTGGGCAAGATTTTTCTTAGATCGCTACTCCCAAAGACTTTTGTGGCTCTTCTTTAAAAACTATTTTATACAATGTTGGTCTACGTTTTCTGATGATAAAATAAGGTCTTTTAAACATATTGCTAAAAACATGTGGGGCAACTAATACTTGATTACAAAGCTGATAAGTTGGGTCTACTTTACAATGACTATAAGTAATCTTCTTGCTAGCATGTTGAGTAACATCTTAGAGTTTTTGAGATTCTTTCAAGGTATCAGCAAGCTTAAGTAAATATGAAGTAAATTCTTCCAAATTTTAAAATTTTATAGTTGGATAACTGCTGTGTACGTTATTTAAACTATCTTTTAAATGTTAAGTAGGTTAGTGTGTAACTAGTACTTTGGTTTCTTGCTGAATTTAATGAGAATCAAATTGTTAGAAGCTTTTTGGACCATGTAGTGTGACTGTTGCCAACCAAAACAACAACTACAAGGTAATTCATAAAGTAAAAGAAAATTATTTATAAAGCACAGGTTTTGGCGGTGTTTTTTTCTAATGGGAATAATTCAACCCATTGAAAAATTACATCTTGCATCTTTGCGGATGTCTAAGCTAATTAAGCAAGTATCAAATTAGTGGTTTTGTTTTTTTAACATTGATTACCATTTTGAACATACTTAGTAACACTATTTCTGATTTTGTTTTAAAAGTATTTTCCAAAAATTCAACAATAAGTTTTTTGAATGTCCAGCTAAAAGATTATCATGGTAAGTTTTAAAAAACGGTGTTTAGGGACAACCAGTTGAGCTTTTTTGATTACGCATCTTTTGTGTCATAATATAACATTTCATTTATTACAAATGTTAACAGAACAGTTAGCAAGCGTTTGGCAAAGTTAAAGCTATCTATTGTAATTCCTGCACCTTGTAATAGTTCTAAACTAAAAAATCACACAAAATTTAGTACAATCAAAATAGCTCAAGACTCTATTTCAAATGCAACTCTATCGAGAGGTTTAGAAAGATCTTTCGACTCAAATAGAAGTCGGAGAGAAGAACATCAAAATAAAATACATCAAAAGTATTCCTACCATAGTGTCAACTAATTCGAAAAACTAAATATGCCCGGAAATGTTAGTATCTACTACCAGAATGTTAATGGCTTTAAAGCAAAAACTAATTTATTTTACAAAAACATCTGCAGTTCTAATTTTGATATAATTTATTTATCTGAGACAGTTTTAGATGATTCAATTTATTTGTCTGAACTATTTGACTGTAATTATACTGTTTTTAGGTGTGATTGTGATTTTTTGCTACCAATCGTGCTACTAGAGGAGGTACTTTGATAGCGTTTTCTAATTCTATAACTTTTAAGCGGATAGATGTTTTGCATAATAGTAATAATACTCCATTAATAGATATTATTGTGTGTAAATGTAATTATTATTCATTCTTATATTATACTGTTGTATTACCCCCAACACAATAATATTCGTGATATATTTTTCGAAGCGTTAGAGCTAATCCTAGTTGACAAAAATGTAAAATTAGTTGGTGACTTTAACGTTCCTTGTTTTAGTGATAAGTTTTAAATGAGCCAAAGTTGTCTTCTATTCTTAGTTTTATGGATTTATTAAATCTATCTCAATATTACACTATCAGAAACTATAATACCAGGCTACTAAATTTAGTTTTGTGCAATTTTCATTGTAATCTTAATGTGCAGTATGATTCTTCTTCTTTGGTTTGTAAAAACTAACATCATTCAGCTTTGTCTGGGTAATTACAGTTAAAACACAGTGTTGAATATACTAACTTTCTAACTAACAACAACTTTTGGAAACTTAATTATCTTGATCTATACAATGATATTAATCTAACTAATTGGTCATTTCTTGAATCATGTAAAAATTTTAATTATGCTGTTGATAAATTTTACAAATCATTTTATTCTAGTTTTGATAAGTCCGTTCCTTTTTATAAATACTCTAAAAGTAACCCATTTTTACTCTGGTTTACATATGAATTACCAAAGCAAATTTTGGAGATTGCTAAGTCACAAAGTCATAAAATAGCCTACAGCACACACTTACAAGAAATTCAGACTGATTTTAGAAACAACCCAAAATATCTTTGAAACTATGTACGTCTTAAAAACTCTAGTACTCAAATTCCTGGAAAAACTAGTGATGGTAAGTTTAAATTTTGTTCTTTTAAAAGTATAATTGATGCTTTTGCTGATACATTTTTTAAACTTTATTTACCAAAAAGTTGTTCTACTACCCCAGATTTGCTTTCTAATTGCCTACAGTGTACATTTCACTTATTAGTAAGTCTGATGTTATTTCTAGTGCATTTACCTCTAATGTTGATTATATTCCCAGTTTTTTTGGCTAAAGATTGTAATACTAGTTGGGCAAAACCGCTTTTTTTAATATTTAATTTGTTGCTTCAAACCGGTGTATTTTCTGACAAATTGAAATGTGTTATTAGAAATCCGGTATTTAAAAAAGGTGAGTTGATACCGGCCTATTTTATATAAGTTTTTCAAAATATTTAAGCATATTATTTGTGATATTATCTATAAACATGTGCGGAAATATTTTTTTCCTCAACAACATGGGTTCCTACCAAGACGCTCTACAGTAACTAATTTATCAGTCTTAATAATAATGTGCAAACTGATGTGATTTACACCAATTTTCTCCGTTCATTTGATACTATTGATCACAATATCTTGCTGAGTTTTTTTTTCTTCTAATTTTGATAGTTGATTAAATATGGTTTCTTACAATGGTTTTAAGTCGTGTGGTTGTGTCTGCTTTTGGTGTACCTCAAGGTTCAAACCTAAAGCCTCTACTATTTGTTCTATTTATAGACAATTTGATTACTTCATTATCATGTTCTGTTCTAGCATATGCTGACGACTTAAAAATATATCAAGCTATTAATTGTGTAAATGATACAAACTGTCTACAACAAAACCTTAATCTTATAGTTTAATGGTGCGCTGCAAACAAACTTACTTTAAGTTACATAGGTAAATGTTGCGTTGTCAGTTACACTCGAAAACCTGTTCCTAATTTAATTAATTATAATATTGATACTCCTTCTTTAAAAAAAAAATCTGAAATAAAAAATCTTGGAGTATTATTTGACTAACAACTTACTTTTTCTAACCATATAAATACAACTGTGTCGTCAGCTTTAAAATTACTAGAATGTTTAATCAACTAAAGAATTTTCAGACTTAGATTTTTTAAAAGTATTACAGTTTGCCTTGGTTTACAGCAAACTTAAGTATGCATTTATTATCTGATATTCTCTCTATGCAAATCTTTTTTTTGAATTAGAAAAAGTTCAGAGGCGCATCCTTAAATACTTTTCTTTCAAAATTGAAGAAATATACCCTGTCAGATTTTGTAATTATAGTAAACTGCTTGAAAAGCATAAATTTGTATTGCTGTCAGATCGCAGAGATTTATGTAGCGCAACATTTCTATATAAATTGCTTCATAATAACATTGATTGTTCCGAATTAGTTGCTAAAATACAGTTTCGTGTATCACGGCTAGCATAACGTCAATTTAACATTTTTTTGTTAAAGACTGAACAAACAAACATATTAAGCAAATCACCAATTTCACACATATCGAAAATGGCAACAAACGTTTTGACAACTTATTTTAGTTTGTTCGTGAAATATGTAGTTGTTTTGTACTTATAATTTTATTTGTGATTATTGTACCTTTTGTGTTATTCTTTTTTATATCTATTTTATATTATTTATTGGATTTCTGTTGGGCAAAATAAAGATTATTATTATTATTATTAATATTATTATAACCTTTAGTTTTATATTTTTGTTGGAAATTGATTTTTCAAAACATTTGTTGTCCTGTTGATGTAATTGTTTTGTTTAATGTCACACTTCTTATAACAGAAAAGTCAATGATTATATTGCAAATACTGTTGGAAGGTTGGAATTTTAGAGTGCACGGTAATCTTGATCTGCAACATGATTTATTTTTTTCGGAGAATACAATATTTTCAAACAATAAGGCTGTAACTGTAACGCCTATTGTGCTAATTTTAAATTAGAAATTTTAAATTTATTAACTATTTTAATGCTTATTGATCCGTTATGACTAATACTTCATATCTTTTCAATATATTATGATTAAACCAAACGATAGTTTTATAGTTCAGTAGTTTTGTTTGGCACTGGTAAGTAGTCTATTTGCATATTTGATTAAATGTTTATCATAATTTTTGCCTTGTACTAATAATAAACATCAGTTTTGAGTATAAAAATTTAATAATTATCAGCAAGCTTTAGAATAGAAGATATTGTAAGCAATTTTTCAATTTAAACTTAAACGTTTTTTGTTGTTCAGGATCCCATTCAAAAAAATGCCTTTTTCAATAAGTTGGCTAACAGAACGCAACAATTCTGCAATTTTTTTTTGGTTCTAATATTGCGCATAGGTCTATAGTTGATAAGTAGTTAAAAAACTAGATTAAATAAAAAGTGTCGTCTATTTTTTGGAACGGTTAAGATTATAGGTCTACGTCGAGTAAAGGTTTCAACTGTGTCAAGCGCTTAGAATTATTGTTTGTTTGAGTTTATTGATAAAGCAGTGACGGCCGCTTCTGTAGTCTGCGTAGATGTTCATATTTTTGTTGAAATTAAAACAATAATTACTGGTTAGGAAAGGCGAGAGTTAAATATATGCTTATTTTTACTGTTTTTGATAAAGAGGTTTTAATTTGAGTACGTTAAACAACGCTCAGAGGCTGCCAAATAATTGGTCCGATTGAAGTACTGCCAGCACACTTCTGCTTCTTTTGGGCTATTCTTGTAGTTGATGTCTGAACATTTTTGGCAAGCAAATAGGTTGGTAAGAGCAGTGGTCCAAGTCCGTTGTTAGTGAAAAAGCTTCTAAAACGTTTTTTAACCAGTAGCAATTTTTTTTTCTTACCCGTCAAAACTTGGGGTACTGTAGTAGAGAGTAGAATGGCGTCTGCAAGGTGGTTGATAGTTTTTTCTCTAAGGTAGAAGTTGGAAATTTGCAATTTCTGCCCAAAAGCTCTTTATAGTAGTTTTTTTTTTGTCTGGTTTGGTCCAGTCAATTTATAATCTTTTTTTTTTTAATGCTTTTTGTCGATTTTGACAAATTATTGTCTATTTGATAATAGCGCTAGCCCGCAGTTATTGCGAGTAACCCAGCTTTGATTGTTTTTTTTTGCTAAACTCTAGTCTTGCATTTATTATCTCTTTTAAGTTCAAACAATATTTTTGAAAACTGTCCAGTAAGCTTTTTTAGAGTTGAAACAAATATCAAGTTTCTACGGCTTCCTGGTATGGAATGTTTTTCAATCAATCTTTTCAATTGTATTAAAAGACATATCTTTTGTCAACTTTTAGTTTATGTCTGTAAGACTTACTGCTAAACTTACAGTAATTTATATTAAATTTAATTAATATTTTCTTCATATATTTTTTTATGATTTATGTAGTTTTTTGTTGCTTTTAATATTTTAAGCATTTTCATATTGCTAATTAAACGTATTTAAAAAATCATCCATGAATACAAAAATCTTAAATAAGCTTAAAAAATAACTTACTTAATTTATGCCTCATGTTTAGTAAATATCTTAATTAATCTTAGAAATTCTATATATTGTTGTATATTGTATAAATGTAAAATTTATAAAGTTTTTTTTCTATTTAATAGACATTTGAAATTAGTATCAAACTATTTTTAGCACTTTTTAAATGCCTCTTATACTCCCGGCGGGTATAGGGAATAACATGTATACGTGCGCCAAGATAACTGCATCGGTTAACATAATTACAATCCAAAACCGACTTTAAAAAACTTAAACAATTTACAAATATTCACATTTATTCCACATAGTTTCAGTCACACTGGTTGGATATAAAATGACATCAGTTCGCAATTTTACTGGCTTAAATGTAATAAACCTTTTAAATTCAAATAAAATCAAATCTGTTAAAAAATAACAGATTAATTAATTAATTCATATAAGAAAAAACATCAGTAAGTATTAACTCCTTTGTTGTGTTGTATAGATTTTAGTGGTTTTTGGCAACGTTGTCTTTTTTAATATTGTTTTAATTTTCATATGTTATGTTGATATTTGTAATGTACTTTTATTAATTGAAATATCGTTGTAGCGCTGATGAAGAGAAGAGATCTTCCCGAAACGTCCGTTTGTGTTTTATTTCTATTTTTATGGTGAAATAAAATAGTAAATCTCCAAAGTCCATAGTCGTTCTGTTATCAGATAATCCCAAAACCAACAATTTAAATGTTTTAATACAAAATTAACAAAATCATCATTTTAGTATTACAGAAAAGCTTGCTCTAGAAATAAATAATAACCAAACACTATCAGATTAATAATGCGTGGAACTTCCTTTTTAAGTAATCCCATTTGTTTTATATGGAATTAAGATTTGGAAAGTTTGCATGAGCGTAATATTGTTCTCTTCAAAAATGCATTAATTTTCCTTATCATCAAACACGAAACCATTGTTTATTTCATTGGCAAATGACAGCACTACAGGTTCTAATACCTCATTAAGATACCTGACACTATTCATTGTAGCATTTACAAGCATAACTAATTCAGTACAAGGAGCCGCAGAAATACCTCCCCAAATGGTAATTGAACCGCCTCCATAATCTTGATGGTAAGTCACGTTGTTCTCAATATAGCGTTCTCTTCTGCTTTTCCAAACTTTTATTTTTCCATCGGAGCTATGGGGACACACTCTGGTCTAGTTACTGAACAAACAACGATCCCAATCATCAACACTTCAATTTGCATGTTGGTGTGCCCACTGTAGCCTTCTTCTTTTGTGAGCCTCTGGTTAATAATGGACATTTTTTAAAAGATCTGTACCTTAAATTTACCGATTGGAGCTTTCTTTTTTACTGTTTGAGTGGATACTTGAGTACCTGTTGCATTCAATAAATAAACTTGGAGTGTTCTTGCAGTAGAAAATCTGTTCCTTCGACACTGAATCGTAATAAACTGGTCTTTCCTGACTGTTGTACTGCGATTTTGCCTTTCGCCGTGCCTATGTTGGACAGTTCCAGTGTTATTAAAACGCATTCAAACTTTTCTGATCACATCGTAGCTCACATTGAAATGAGCCGCAACAGTTCTTAGCAATGCACCAGTAATAAGCATTCCCAGCGCTTGGCTCATCTCTTCAACACTTCAACGCCTTAATGGCATCTTTAAAATTATTTGAATTAAAATTTACTCAAAATGGTTGCAAAAATTCTTTTAAATTTGATAAGTATAAGCATCCGCAAGCTCAGTAACTGCACTGATGACAGATAAACAACAATTGTTTCAAAAATATTATTTGATAGGCATTTGTTTGCATTCCAAAACACAGCCTTTACTAATATTGTTATTATTACTTTTACTGCATGTTATAAAAGTGTACCAGTTCAAATGTTGAGCAGTGTATATACAATTAATGAGTTTGGCAATTTAATTTATCTATTATTGTTCATAAATCTTATTAAAATATATAATTTATTATCAAATACTGTTCCAATAGACCAAAAAAAAAAATTATGTTTATTAATGTTGTTTTAGATGCTTATTTAATTCTACTACTTATATAATTCTTTCTAATTGAAAACAAATCTAATATATAATTGAACTTTTTGCCAAAAACACACTCCATTCAATGAGTAAAAATAAAAAATAATTAATTAATTAATGCACAATAATTGGTAACTATTTAATGTAAAATATAAGCATTATATTAATGTGAACAGTACAGCAAGGAATTCATTAAAACAACTAATATAGAATATATAGTTTACATACGATAATTTTATGTTCTAATATAATTAGTCCAATTATACCAATTATACTAGTAGGGTCAGATTCATTGCATAGATGTATACGTAAGAAAATTGTTAGTATAGTTTTTACTGCTGATCTGTGGGGTTTTCCTAACGAACCGCAAATTAATATATATAGCTCCGTGGAAACCAATAATTAACTATGTTCCCTTTCCTTTCGCAACGGTCTAATTAATTCAACCATGCAGAAAGGATACTTCACCTACAAAATTAAAAAATTTAAATCCGGAAAAACATAAATACGCAGACGTTAATTTGACTTCTCATTAATTTGCCATCAAACTTTTAATCGTTCCCTATTCTATTTTATACAAGTAGATTGCAAATTAAAAGTTAATTTCAAAAAAGCTGTTGCAAAAAAGTTCATCTACAAGTTTTAATGTTATTGTGCGCTTCACTCATTAGGACTAATCCACGGTCAAATTAGCAAAGTCATTAAAATACGCTAATATTGAAATTCCATTTTTTTTATATTCGCTACAGCTAGAGGGAGCGTATTTGAACGAGAAAAATATACGGAAAATGGATAGACGTATGCGTTGAAAACTCGGGACGCAAACATTGAAATGAGCAAACACATTGAGAACGTTTCAATTCAATTTTTAGTTGTATCGTCTGTACTTTCTCCGATTCTTCCATCTACAAAGTCAAACTGAATTGATAATGGAAATCTTAAGTTACATTTTGTAGTGCGTTTGTTTAACAAAAGGGATTAAATTGATATTTAATATAAAAAAATGTAAATGAAATATTACTACGATATAATTATCTCATATTAATTATTTCAAATTATATCGAGTTATATAAATATTTTATAAATTAATACCAATTTAAAATTCTTACTAAACTATTTTAATTATTGTTGGCTTTTTCAATTTTAATTTGTGTCTACATTAGTAAAATGATAATTATTGCCAATCTGGTGATTGAGTCAACTTTATAGTAATAATTTGTTTAATAATTTACAGTCAGGCGCAATTAATATAAGTTTTAATGCTAATAATAATTCACCTTCCAAAAGTACTTCTGATATCAATAACATTGAATGTACAAATAAAATCAATAAAGTTTCTTGCAATATTTATTTATTTATTCTATTGCTTTTCTACGTTTTGGTGTAAGACATACATATATTATTAATTTGTGTAGTAATATGTGCGCCATTTCTGCCTATCCTTATTTCCTTTTCTTATTTATTGCGCGAGTTTTTCTTTTTTGTTTTTCTGTTACTCTTGTCTCCTTTTTTTTCACTCATTCTTCTGATATGTACATACCATCTCATTTTACCTTCCGTAATTTTTTTTGTATAATCATCAACGACACGTTCTTTATTTTATGTTTTGTTTTCAACCTTCCAAATTTATTGCATTTATTCTTTCTATTTGTTTTCTTGTCTTTGTCTATGTTTTGCTGCTATATATAAATGTTATTTCGATTACTTTTTAAACAATTTCTGTTTTTGTAGTTTATATTATTTTTTTAACATGTTATTTAATTTTGCTGTTTCCCTATTTTTTCATCTTTTTGTCTAATCTTTTGTTGCTTTGTATTATTGTTCTCCGGTATCAGTATTGTTTAACCTGTTCTATTATTCTTATTTTGTGAATCAGTGTTTCTTTTGCAATTATCATAATCTCATAATCTTTGTTTTATCATAGTTTATTTTTATGTTTATTTTCTTTAGTTGCTCTTTTATTATTTCCATGTTGTGTTGAAGCTCTTCTTCTGTTTTTGCAATCAATGGCATCTAGTCTGCAAATAGCAGTTCTGCTATTTTTGTTATTTCCATATTTATTATTTTATTTTTAACGTTTTTTATTTGTTTAGAATTCTTAAAGGTAATTGTTCTTCACTACCTATTGCTCATTTGACCTTATACACAAAGGATCAATTTAGCTACTGGGTTGACTTGTATGTTTTTGATTAACTGTTATTTTCAACGCAAATTGGTGTGATGATTATGGTTCTAAGTGCTAAAATTGTGCAAAAGCTGTTGCTCTTGTGGCAGATGGAAGAAACCAGTAGAATGTGTCCAGATTCTTTTATGACATTTTTTTACCGTCCAAAGAGCACTTGAGCGGTTTAGAAAGACTAGCAGAAATACTTAAAGACCGAAATCGGGTAGAAAACAAAAAACGACTGCTATTGATGACGGATTTATTGTTTGTACTACTCTACGGAATTGTCATAGGACTTTAGTAGAGATCAAAAACTACTCTATAAGATTTGTGGTATAGCTGTAAGTGTGTGGACAGTTTGTCAGAAGTTGCAAAAAGCTAGCTTAAAATCTTGTAGACCAGCAGCTAGACCAAAACTGCACTCACGTAAGCAAGTAGCCAGACTCCAATTTTCTTGCAAACGTTTGAATTGAACATTGGCACAATGGAAGACTGTACTGTTTACTGACAAGTTTAGATTTTGTCTAAATTTGCCAGATGGAAAAGAACAAGTATGAAGACAAACGGGAAAACAATTTGCGGAATGCACCTTTAAGCTCCGGCTTAGCCATAGTAAAGATTCCCTGATGGTATAAGCAGGAATATTAATAAATGCTTGCACCAAATTGATTGTGATTGATAAAGAATCTTAAAAAAGTTTTCAAAAATTACGTAGTTCTATTTGCTTTATTTACTGGCGATGGTTCAGGATAAAGCGAGACCGCATTTTGCGAGATCTGTCACAGAATACTTGGTTGCAGTTAGAATAAAAAAATTCAACTGGCCCGCATGAACCCCAGATAGAAACTCTATAAAACATGTTTGGAACATGCTTGGCAGGCGTGTTAGAAGACGTGCAGTGCACCAACTACAATAAACAAACTTTGTGTGGCACTTCAGGAAAAAAGCAGAATATTTTACAAAATTATTTACGTGAGCTTATTAGTGGCATAGGTTGCCATATGCAGGCAAAAGTTAAGGCTGAAAAAAGCAATACAAAGTATTAAAATCTTACTCAACTAAAATCTTCATTATTAATCTCTGTTAAGTTTATTTTGCAAAAATGTATTTTTTATCCTGTATACGTACATTATCATTTTTGTTTATTAATGTTTATTAAATAAACTGATAAGTATCATATGTTGTTTTTTTTTCTACATTCTGATGGATTTTTTGATTGTAACACACTAAAAGTTTCATAAAAAACAATTACCCAGGTTTTTTGCAAAAAATTATTCAATGACCCGGTTTTTTGCTTCTGAGTGTATATTCTTTCTTGATTCTATCAAATGCTTTCTTGAGATTAACAAAGCTTACGTGCGTTACTTGATTTTATTTTGTTTCTAATTTATCTCTCTTTTTTTTTCTAAATTTTTTGTAAATATCTTACTTTGTAGCGTATTTTCTTTATAGTTTTCACATTTTTTAAATTTTTTTTTTATGTATGGGTAATATTATTTTATTATTTCATTTCCTTGCCGTTTTTTCATTTCTTATTATGTTATTTTTTAGTACCGTTGTTTGTGCAATTCCTTCTTTTCTCATAAATTTTATAATTTCCAGCGTTATCTGTTTCTGATACTTTTCCGTTTTTCTTAATTGCTTCTATTACTTTGTTTCTTTAATTTTTTTTTTATTTCTTTCGTTTGTCTGTTTTTAATCCTTTATCTTTTTTTGTTTTGCTTTCTTTTACTTCTTCTTCTGTTAGTTCTTTGAAATATTGTTTTTATTTTTTTATTATTATGTCTTCTTTTGTTATTATTTTTGTGTTTTTATCTTTTATGTTTATCATATTGTGTTTTTTCTCTTGTTTTAGATGTTTTAACGTTCCGTATAATAGTTTTTAGTTACAGTTGAAGGTCTGACTTTTTTTGTTAATTTTTCTTTTCTTGAATATTTTAATTTAATAAGGTAGCATACTAAACGCTATTTACAATGTCGTTTTTTTTTTAAACAATTATCAACTTTTTCCTTTCTCAAAATCAAGCACAATCAACTCGATGCTGTTTTTAAACAGCAGACAAAAGTTTTGAAATTTATCTTAAATTTATTTTATTTATATTCAAATGGCAAATTGATATATCTAACAGCCATACTACTAATAATTCTTTAACTTTTAATCAGCAATCACGTTAAAATTAAAGGAAATTGATTTTTCTGTAATCACTTCAACTGGTCATATTCTAAAGACTCATAGCCAACTATTTGGCCCACTTTTTTTTACGGTAATATAAAAAAGTAAATATTTGCTGTATAGGACATTAAGAGTTCACAAGCTTTACTGGGGTTGTGCTTCACTTTATTTGATTGCCAATCTCTCTTATCAAAAACTTTTTTTTAATTGCCTGCAACTAATTTTGATGCCATTTTACTATTAGCCATTTTCATCACAACTACTGATTTCTTATCCTGCTATGGAGTGTTCCACCTTCCACCCATGTGATCGTTATCATGTTATTATAAGATTAGATAGAAATTTTTATAATTTTTAGATTAATTTTTAGAATTATATATTGTTTATTGTAATATTATCCTTTTATTATTTTTTTGTAAAACTGTTTTATAAAAAATTTATAATAATAATTATTATTATTATTATTAGATGTGTGACCTCTCTGCAAACGTCAGAAGTTATTTTTGTTAGAACAGAAGATTGTAATCTAACTTCTTGATAACAAACACTTGAGTGGGCGGGTAGGTGGGTGGGTAAGGTACTCTAGTTTAAACCTCCATGCTATGGAGTGTCCCACCCACCCACCCAAGTGTTTGTTATCAAGAGATTAAAATATTTGCTCTCTCTGCGAGCATCAAAAGTCATTTTTGTCAAAAGTGTAGGTCGTGATCTAACTTCTTGATAACAAATACTTGGGTGGGTGGGCGGGATACTCCATAGCATAAAGGTTGGGCCACTCCTAAAGAAGTACACTCCAGCTTCTTTTTGCCAGCAACTAAAACCTTTGTTTTAGTAAAACCTCATTCTACCGTTGAACATGGTGATTTTTATATTAACTTTTTATACAAACTTTTAGTTTTGCAACTTTCTATGTGCGTAGTTGATCTATTTTAAGGTTATTACATAAAAATTTGTAGAAAAATAAGCTTTACCTGATAAAAATATTGTTTATACTAAACCTACATGTTGATACTTCTTAAGTACACAAAAAATAAAAAACTTTTATTGCTTTCTAAACAACTAAACTGTTTTTAAGCAAACCATAATGCAATAAAATTAAATATGAAGAAGTTGTCCCTAAAACCAATATTAATTGGTTGTTATTGATTATTCAAATAATCAGTTTTTTGTTAAAAGTAATTTTCAACAAACAAGTTTTGTGTGGTATAGTAGATAGTTATTTAATTGACCTTTTTATTTTGGAAAATTGCCTTACAGAAAACAACTTCAAAAATGTTTTACAACATAAATTATACTTTTGCACATTTTGCTCATTAAGTCAAGCAACATTTAGACAAAATGTTTCCAGAACGTTGATTTGGTACCATTAGTTGGCCTTTAAAATCTTCAACTTTTACAATACTAGATTATAGTTTATAGTGGTGATTCAAAAATAAAATGTACAAAGTAACAATGGACACTAAAGATGCACCAAACACATAACTCAATCAGAAAAACAACAAATGCCCTTTGTAGACAGAGCAGAAAGGTTTAGAGGTAAATGGCGGAATTTTTAAACATTTATTATAAAAAAGCTATAATTACCAAAACGTTAATGTATAAAATTTTGTTTATTTTTAACTACTCTATAGCTTAAAAACAAATAAAAACTGAGTTATAACATTGCGTCTTTTTACATTATTTTTACGCGTACAATACGCTCCTAGAGTTTGGTCTGTTTTTTCCAACTCATTCTGTATAGTATATTTTCTAGTCATATACATAATCTTTTAGTTTTATAACCACCTTGTTTAACCTTTTATAGTTTTTAAAGTTTTTATCTATTTTTGTGCCTAGCTATTTACTATATAACTATTTTCTCTGTTTATCTTAAGTACTTTTTTAAAATTTTCTCTATTCCTTCTAGTGCGTTCAGTACGATTTGTTTTATACATATGTTACGCTCAGTTATACAATTTTATTTTTTTATACAACTAACGCAACGCACGTTGAACTTTCCAACCACCACACCGTGTTTGAATGATGTTGTATTTTTATTAATTATCACTAAGTCAATAAACAGCAATTGTTGTCAAACCATTTGGCCGCATCTTTTTACTGTGCCGACGTTACCAATCCTCCTTCCTTCGTCCCGCAATCGACTCTCACTCCACTGCATTACACACCATTCGTGTTAAACCGGTCTTCTTGCAATATTTTGCTAATGTTCTCAATGTACCAGTGTGTTTATAACTGCTTCTTACCGCTGTAATGTGCCCTGAATACAGAGGGTGTATAAACCTTACCGTCCTGTGTAAGCTTGAAAATCTTTTGCAGTTATTGTGCAACCCCAAAACCTCAACTGCCAGTGCACAACATACTTTTGGCTG
This sequence comes from Tachinus rufipes, assembly GCA_963932245.1. Classification (NCBI taxonomy): domain Eukaryota; kingdom Metazoa; phylum Arthropoda; class Insecta; order Coleoptera; family Staphylinidae; genus Tachinus; species Tachinus rufipes. The sequence goes on from OZ010749.1 coordinate 64,501,184, forward strand.
TTACGTATAAAGCCTTACTGCCAGATACAGTGTTATTCACACAAGCCAAAATAAAATAACAATATTTTTAGCCCTCCAAGCATGCTATAGCTATCAGTACCTTGATGACCTTCTTGCCAATGTCTTACTTTGTATTACACACCTCTAAGACCGATCTACGTGTGAAAACCCTCTAATAGCTAAATTACACCCCTTATAGCTCCCTTAGCTATTGTTAAATTAAGTCTGTATTACACCCCTAAAAGCTCCCTTAAGCATTGTGTAATTAAGTCTTTTTTCTCTAAGGTAAATAGTTACCAAACCTTTTCATTAACATATATAGCCATCTATAACTAGTTCATTACTTATCTACCTTTGACAAAACCACAAACGCTCTATCTGTAAGCAAAAAACAATATTTATAAAACATTAACTATTATAAATAATGCTAACAAAAACTACTGTTAACACAGTTTTTAATATAATTATAGGTATTGTTGTCGTATCTAAATTCTGCCAGCTGATGAAGGCATTTCTAGTATGGATTTTGTATTGTTTAGTCTTGTATTAGGTAAATTTTTAATATTTTTTTTTTAATTCTTTTTTCTTTATCCCTTTTTTTTTTCTCTAGATAATATGCATATCTACTTTATTAAAAAACTCCAACTTTGATACCAACATTCTGTGATCACATTTAGCGCATTTTTGTACTTATGCGTCTTTAATTTTGGTAGTTGTTTTTTGTTTTACTATCACGTAATCCATTATAATTTTTAACTCTTTTTGGTTGCTTGGATTCACGTGTATTTATAGATATTTTAGTATTAGTAAAACCCATTTGTGACTTTTTTATCAAAAGGATATCTTTCGTTGGGCTTTATGCTCCGATTAAGACAGTTTATTTTTTGTATAGTAATAATTTAATCTTAATTATTCTGTTATTTATTGATTTTTATAATTTAATATTTTTCTTGTATTTTTGTATCAGTTTACTCATTTTTGTCTGTTTTCTTTGTTATTTTTTTTACAAGACTTCAGATATGTATCACTCCAAACTATTTTGTTCCGGTCTTCTTCTCTTTTGTCTTGCTTATGAGTAGAATATCTAAATTTATCTTAGTGAATTCTTTTATGACTTTATTGTTTTTAGTGAAAGTTTGACGTTGCAAATTTAAGTTTGCTTTATTTCTTATTGTTTTTTTTTGTTTTTTTAATTAAATTTTACGAGCTAGTTCAAAAAAGTTAATAGTAGAATTTTTTCTTTCCCGCGCCGTATCATTTGGGGCTCTATTTTTTAAGATGTAGAATTGCCACCCGGGGATTAATATCTATATTTTTTATTCCACCATTTATTTCCGACAGACCTTAAGTTTTTATGTGTGTCAGGTTGCTTACGCCTACCGTCACAATCCCTTGTTGAAATATCCATATATTTGGCCGCCTATTCTGAATCCGACTCTGTCTGTATCCGTAGTTTTTAGTCCGCGCAAAGTATTTGATTTCTTCGGAACCACTTATTATATGTGGCAAAAATTTTCCTATCTGCTACCTTTTTTTTAACAAAAATGCACTACTCAAATCTTTGAGCCATCTGGCTTACTTACTAAAATCTCAACTATTGTCTATTGTAAACATAAGTAGAATAACTTATTGGCATTGCTTTGCAGTGTCGACTTCTTTCTATTTGCTGTCAATTTTCTCTTCCCGTTCTTTTTTGCTCAAGATACTTTTTATTTCTATCGTTACGTATTGCTAATAACACTCGTTCTCTAGCATAAATCTTACTAGGTTTACAGCCGTGATTTCCACACCCACTCCGTGAATAATTTTTTTCTTCTCTTTGTGCCTTTTGCTGTAGTGTAGCATTATGTGTTTAGGAGTATCACTCAACCCGCCGTATTTTGCTTTTGTCATTTTCCCTTATTAGTTTAAATCTGAGCAAACAGTTATAAAAACACCTATAAACAATTAGGTAAGATGGTAAAGTTAGTAGAGCCGTAATATTTTTGGAATTAGCAGCTCTATACGTTCTCTTTTGAACAAAAGTTTGTAAGATTTGTTTTTCTTCTTTTTACAAGTTTTTCTATTAGCATTAAATTTTAGTTTTCTAAAACAATTCTTTTCTTAAAAAACATATTAAAAAGCACCCTTAATATTTTTGAGCTGTTATTGCCTTTATTGCCTCGGAAGGAATACCATCTAGCCATGCAGCCTTTCCGGTATTGATTTTTTTCTAAGCTTTTTTTACTTTTTATGCAGTGATTTTAAAGATTTTGTCTGAAACTCTTGTTCTTTGCTTGGCAGGTAGACTAGAAGATTTTTTTAATGTTACTCATTATTTTGGCTTCCAGTTGTTTTGCTGGTTTAGCTTTGTAATGTCAGCTTTTTTTTACATGATTTGCACCTGTAATAGTTTAAGGTGAGTTTCAAATCAGAAGCACATGGTCACATCAATAAAAAACAATCCCCATCTCTTTTAAAAGTTGCTTTCATCCCATTATTTAAGATTACCAGGCTACATATTGCAGCTTATTCTACAAGTTTGGTGCTTTTGCGGTTGTCTACCAAAAAACACTAAATCAAAGATTTACCAATTAAAGTCTTCCCTAATCAGTATCTGTTTTTGGCCAAATAATAACAAATAACCAATAATTTACGTTCAACGATACTGTATTTTTTAAGCGTAACAAATAAGTTTGCCGTTCTGTGCTAGAACAGCACCAAGTGAAAATTTTAAAGCATTTGTAGTTAATTTAGATAGAGTATTGTAATATTGGCTTGTTGTTTAAGAGGTTTTTGCAATGTTAAAAAAAAATTGTAAATGAATAATATTGTTTTCTTTTTTGAGACAATAAGTAAGAAAATTTGTAATTTAAACAAAATTTTTAAAACAACCAAAAAATCCTAAATTTATTTCAGCTCTTGTGTTAGGCAAAGAAAAAATGTAGGGTTTTTATTTTTGAAGGGTCTGGTTTTACTCAGTCAGTGGTTATAATATAACCTAAATATTTAACTAATTTTTGAATAATCTTAGATTTGAATTTTTATGTTACTTTCCCTACATTGTTTTAATACACTTTCTTCAGTAGAGAAAGCTGTTTTATCTCTGTCTAACCTTTCAATTTCAATCTGGTAAAATCGAAAAACTAGATCTAAAAGGCTAAAATAATTAGTTTTACCCAACTGGTCTAACATAGCTTCTAACAATAATAATTTACCATTTTTGTTTCTCTGAAACGTGTTTCTTAAGGACTACCCAAATTGGAAGGTTATAAGGTGATTTGCTTAAACTTTTTGTTTATTTTACAAATAGCCTTTTAGAATGACTTACGCATGGCAATACCTTCCGGTTTTCTTCTCTGGGTAAATCCTATTGTTGTATGTTCTTGTCAAACTAGTCTAGATTTAGCAGTAGTTTGAGGTAGGCTGATTAGTTTTCTTAGGTTTTTGTTCATTTCTTCTTCATTGTATCTTCTTTCCTTTATGAATAGTTTATGCAGTTTTATTAGCTGTATTCCTTTTGGCAGTCCTAAATTGGTTAGTTTTACCTCCAGTGATATCTTTGTATCTTCATCAAAAATTACTTCTTTGTGTCCTCTCGTTGCCAGGTATGTTCCGACTATCTCAAAAGTTGCGTTATCTGTCAACCTCAAGATAGCGTATCTACCATTTGATATTTGCCTCTGCATTCCTTCAACATTTCTTTTCTCCTTCTTCTTATCTCTGCAATTTTGTTTGGTATTGTAGTCTCTGTAAATGTTCTTCTATTTTCTTCTATTTTTTAGTATGCATAATTGTCCTGACTTTCCTTATTTCTTTCTTTTTGATCATTTTCTCTGTTATGTTGTTTCTATTTTGCTTCTCTCGTTTCTCTCCTATTTTTCTATGGCTTTTATTTTGTGTGTTTGTTTCCATTGTTTGTATTTTTTTTATATTCTTTTATTGTCAAACTCCTCATTATTTATCTTAGTACTCTTGTTGCAAAGTTTCTTAGAGCCTTTCATTTATTTTTATTTCAAGCATTTCTTAATGATTGTTGTATTATTCACTTTGCTTTTCAGTATGTTTCTATTTTTTTTTTCTATCTTCCTCTCACGCTTTGCATTCTACTGTTTTCTTCATTATTGTGTGTTTCTTTCTGATCTTTTTTTGTCTTCCTTGATTTTTTAAGTTTTTTGCAAAAACTTTATATTGATGTGGAAACACTATATCTATAAGCTTTTGAAAATCCGGAGAATCATGGTATGAAGATCGCGTACACTAGACCTCTAATAACAAAGGAGTAGGTTATAAATACAATAAACACATTAAAAAATGACAAAGCGGTAGGCCCAGATAAAACCCCGACAGAAATAATCAAGCTTTTTAACAAAAATGCCATAAATACGCTTACTCAACTATATAATGCAGTATATGATACCAAAAAGATACCCAAAGAATGGCTCAAATCCACATTTATTACTATTTCAATAAAATCAACTATAAACTTAATAAACCATGCCCTAAATATTTCATGAAAAGAGCACATAAGTAATGAGGCGGTTCTGCAGAGAATGAGCAAGGAACAGAAAGTATTGAAAGCTGTAAAGGTTAGGAAATTAGAATATCTTGGTCACGTAATGAGGCATAGTGATAGATACAAAATACTCCAACTGATTCTGGACCAAAAAGTGATGGGAAAAAGTGACCTGGAAAAACTTCGAATTTATTGGCTACATTGCTGCAACTTTTTTGAAGTCTAATGTCTTCAATTATATCAAAAACCAAAAAATGTTTACCGCTCTTTGAAGGACCTTACCGGATCAAAAAAGCCATTGCTACAAAGACATTTGTTTTAGAGGTGCCGAACTCGGGTCAAGAGATAGGAACCTTTCATGCATGTCATTTTAAATTGTTTGTACTATCTTATTCTAAGTCCATTTTAAATTAATTTAATTTGTGTATTTAGAATGAGGACAGGGAAAACGAGATATAACAAATTCCGTTATTAATATATGCAGCCCAACTGTCATCCTACCTCTTGTGGAGATGTGCGGTACGTAGTTGATTCTTTTCCTTTTTAACAGTCGAAGAGTTACTGCTTGCTTCCGACCTGCATCAGGTATGTGTAAATTATTTGTTAATTTGATTCATTTTGAATACGTTGGCAAATGATGTTTAATTTGATTATAATATTGTTTTTCAGTTTATTTTAGATTAATAATTATAGTTAATAAAGATTGAATTACCGGATTATGTTGTATTTAATCTGCCGACACTCTGCTCTGGTACAACAGATATTTGTAGATATTTTTAACTTGCAAAAGCAGATAGAGAACTTTTATAAATAAGGTAACCAACAATAATTAAGTTTAGTTTAGATTTAGTAGTACTGAAAAACGTTTATATTTATTATAATTGTAATTTTTTTAAAAAAGTTTAATCAAGTAAACCAAACCAATCTTGCTACAGCTGTCAGTACCTTGATGACTTCACTGCCAATCTATTTTGTATTATACACCTCCAAAACATCCCCTCCACCCTGGTCAATGAGTGAACGTCGATTTCCTGTGGTTAATAGCAAGCTCGCAGCAAGCTTTAGACGTGAATGTAACTTGCACAACGTCTGCGACTGACTGACCGGTAATATTATTTATTAAAATTTAAAATATTTAAGTAAAAAACCCAATTTGCATATAAGCTGTCCATTTTTATATACTCTTTCAAGTAACGTTGTGAATAACCTGACAGCTGAATTACACCTGTAAAGGCCGGTATTATAAAGACAAAATAAATCACCGAATAACAAATCTAAAATTAAATATATTTGACAAATGAACTTATTCCGGTATTATTTATTATAAACAATGCCTACAAATAACACTGAGAACATTATTAATTAATCGTAGTAAACCCATTTATTTTTCGGGTCTGCTTCATCAATAAAACGAGTTTATTTATAACAAAATATTGGTGAATGTTTATAATAATAATAATATTATTGTGTGCGCAAATAGATGTATGAATTAAAGTCACATTGAGTATCTGTAATGGAGACGGTGCATCTCGTGAATATAAGAGCTTTCCTTCAGGTGAAAGAATGAGAGATTGAATGACAACATTAACCACCACTATAAGGTTGGCACTTTTCACTGAGCTTAACTCGTTCACGTGTTTCATACGAGAAAAATATTCTAAACATATATTTGGATTTATATAGAAATTATATCTCCCCGTTCCAATTTGATTTGAACTTTTTTACATTATTATTATTTTAATATTTTAATATTTTAATAGTTAATTCAATTATATCAATTGCATCAAAATTAAATAATATACTGGAGCTTTTCTTCAAATAAAGCTAATATTATTATAGACGAAATAATCCAATTTAACAATTAATGCACTTGTAATTTTATTGTACGTAATGTGTTTGCTAAAAATTTCATTTATTGAAATAACAATAATATTGAATTTCATCTGTAAATTGTAGAACGTTCTATTAAAGCAAATATTATTAATTTTTTTATATAACTATTCAGCGTTTTTTAAATAACTTAAGTTTGTTGTAGAAATTTACTACTCAAATAAAAAAATTATAAAAACCTCCAATGTAAATTCTTTGTAAAACAGTGCACGTTTATTGATTTTTATAATGTAAACCTTCCAATTATAGTTGTTATAATGTGCATTAATATGCAGTGTAAACTTGCAAATTGCTATCGCCAACATTTCCATTACGTCCCATTTTGATATAAATTAAGCCAGCTGTCATTGAAACTTAATTAATTTCGATTTTTATTTCGAAATCACATAAAGATATTTCTAATTGGTGTTTGTGGCATAGATATATTTGCAACTATAAATTCAAAGGTTAAAAGCAATTACCAAAGAATGCAACTCAAATATTAAAGTTGCAAATCAAATTTTTAATTGTTTAATCAATAATTTTAATTATAATTTTTTTATATAAATGTTCATCTTTGGCCTAACAATCTTTAGCCCATTGGGCAAACTGAAAGCACTTCTTTTCTATTAAATTTGTTTCGTAACTTTCTTACCGTTTGAGTAGAAGACTTACCACTTTGAAAGTAAGTTTTTATTATTTTTCAACTTTGTTCAATCAGTCCGTCCATCCCATTTCGTAAATGTCAAACATACAACTAAATTTTTGTCGATTGCAAATTTGATTCGTAATTAGTAAATTAATTTGTATTGAATCGAGGTTCGTTTTAATGAACAAAATGTTGATATGGAAAATAATTTTGCTGTAGTGATTTTTGGATATAATTTGGGTTGAGTTTGCTTTAAATTGAGTTTAAATTGTTGCGCAGGTCTATTGTTTAAATTTTGAAAAAAATTAATATCAAACTTATCTTTGGCCTAGGTTATTGCAGTATCTAATAATAATAAATCATTTCAGTTTATTTGATAAACAAGAATTAATAATAACTAACAATTATAATGAAGTTTTACGATACCTCATCCAAACTTTAAGACACCTTAAGTAAAGAATTTACGAGGTAACAACTGATTTAAAAAAAAAAAATCGTAATGTGTCACTAGCTTTAAATAGTAATCACACGTTACGTATGCAGAATAGTTAACCCTTTACTGAATTGAGTCGGTAGAATTATCAAAGGCCTCATGGTTCACCGCAACGAGTGCATCTATCTTGCAACATTATTCTTGATTAAACCTGGCAAATAATGTATGCATTAAGTAAAAAGCATACAAGACTAAAAGCCTTTAGTGCAAGGATGTAACAGCTCAAAAGAAAAAAATTAAGCGTATAAAACACACAGTTTGTAGATGTTATTAATTTGTAATACTAACTAATATATTTTTTAAAAACATTTTAAAAAAATAAACCAAACTTATAGTTAAACTAATAGCAACTTTAATAGCGCCATTGAGTGCGCATAGTAGTGCAAAACGAAGTCTTTATTCTCTTAAAAGAAATGTGCCTATTGTATCAGCTAATATCACATAATTATGCAGCAAACATAGATTTGCTTTACTCGACTAATTCTAGTCATGTTTTTATTTCAGCTGACTAATACTAAAATAATTGCACTGCTGAAACAATACAACTAGTCGTAAATTTAACTTAATAGAAAGAAGCGCATTTTCGTAGCTAATTAAAATGATTGATTAAACAAAGCATTTGATTTGCAACTTTAATATTTGAGTTGCATTCTTTGGTAATTGCTTTTAACCTTTGAATTTATAGTTGCAAATATATCTATGCCACAAACACCAATTAGAAACATCTTTATGTGATTTCAAAATGAAAATCGAAATTAATTAAGTTTCAATGACAGCTGGCTAAATTTATATCAAATGGGACGTATTGGAACTGTTGGCGATAGCAATTTGCAAGTTTACACTGCATATTAATGCACATTATAACAACTATAATTGGAAAGCTTACATTATAAAAATCAATAAACGTGCACTGTTTTACAAGGAATTTATATTGGAGATTTTTATTATTTTTTTATTTTGTAGTAAATTTCTACAATAAACTTTTTATTATTTTTTTATTTTTTGTAAAAACATATTTACTGTATAAAAACGCTAAATAATTATATAAAAAAATTAATAATATTTGCTTTAATAGGACGTTCTACAATTTACAGACGAAATTCAATATTATTGTTATTTCAATAAACGAAATTTTTAGCAAACACATTTAGTACAATAAAATTACTAGTGCAATAATTGTTGAATTGGATTATTTCGTCTATAATAATATTAGCTTTATTTAAAGAAAAAATTTTTGATACAATTGATATAATTGAATTAACTATTAAAATACTAAAATAATAATAATGTAAAAAAGTTCAAATCAAATTGGAATGGGAAGATATATTTTCATATAAATCCAAATATATGTTTAGGATATTTTTCTCGCAGCATTAAGAATGAAACACGTGAACGAGTTAAGCTCAGTGAAAAGTGCCAACCTTATGGTGGTAGTTAATGTTGTCATTCAATCTCTCATTCTTTCACATGACTTGAAGGAAAGCTCTTTTTATTCACGAGATACAACGTCTCCATTATAGATACTCAATGTGACATTAATTATTCATACATCCATATGCGCACACAATAAAATTATTATTATTATAAATATTTACCAATATTTTGTTATAAATAAACTTGTTTTATTAATGAAGTAGACCCGTAAAATAAATGGGTTTACTACAATTAATTACTAGTGTTTTTAGTGTTATTTGTAGGCATTGTTTATAATAATTAATACCTGAATAAGTTTATTTGTGAAATATATTTAATTTGAGATTTGTTATTTGGTGATTTATTTTGTCTTTTTAATACCGCTTTTAAAGGTGTAATTCAGCTGTCAGGTTATTCACAACGTTAATTTAAAGAGTATATAAAGATAGACAGCAATAGACTTGAATATTTTAAATTTTAATAAATAATATTACCGGTCAGTCAGTCGCAGACGTTGTGCAAGTTACGTTCACGTCTAAAGCTTGCTGCGAGCTTGCTATTAACCGCAGGAAATCGACGTTCACTCATTGACCGGGGTGGAGGGGATGTCTTGGAGGTGTATAATACAAAATAAATTGGCAGTAAGGTCATCAAGGTACTGACAGTTGTAGCAAGATTGGTTTGGTTTACTTGATTAAACATTTTAAAAAGAATACAATTATAATAACTATACACGTTTTTCAGTACTACTAAATCTAAACTAAACTTAATTATTGTTGGTTACCTTATTTATAAAATTCTCTATCTGCTTTTGCAAGTTAAAAATATCTACAAATATCTATTGTACCGGAGCATATTTTGGGCAGATTAAATACAACATAATCCGGTAATTCAATCTTTATTAACTATAATAATTAATCTAAAATAAACTGAAAAACAATATTATAATCAAATTAAACATCATTTGCCAACGTATTCAAAATAAATCAAATTAACAAATAATTTACACATACCTGGTACAGCTCGAAAGCAAGCAGTAACTCTTCGACTGTTAAAAAGAAAAAGAATTAACTACGTACCGCACATTTCCACAAGAGGTAAGATGACAGTTGGGTTGCATATATTAATAACGGAATTTGTTATATCTCGTTTCACCTGCCGCCATTTTAAATAAACAAATTAAATTAATTTAAAGTGGACTTTAATAAGATGGTACAAACAATTTAAAATGACATGCATAAAAGGTTCCCATCTTTTGACCCGAGTTCGGCACCTCAAAAACAAATGTCTTTGTAGCAATAGCTTTTTTGATCCGGTAAGGTCCTTCAAAGAGCGGTAAACATTTTTTTGGTTTCTGACAGTAATAAAAAAAACATCAGATTTCCACAAAACCAAACTAAACTGCCTTTTCAATTTACGTGATTGTCAAAAACAACGTGGACTGGAAAGAAAGCACGACTTTTTAAAAAAGATTTTAGAGCTTTGCCAAAATGTGTTCTAAAGAAGCATAACCGGTGGACTCATGCATAACATTATTTAATAAATTAATTAAATGTGAGATTTCTTGAGCCCATGCGGTATGTTTTTCCAAACAATACGTTCTAAATAGCTTACCTAGTTCCCTCAAAACTCTTTTAAGGGCCGCTTTTACAACCGTTGGATAAACTAATCCACAATTATACCTGGTATAACACGCTATGCATTTTACAAATCCTAAGTTAGTTTATTCTCTAGGATAACCTATTAAAACGTCAATTGTGCCGTTAATAACGTATAACGTAGTGTTTAATTCAGATAGTGACAACAAAAAATCGAAAATTGGAGCAACAAATCCTACTTTTTTCCTTATTTATTTTTGAAAGTCTACCTGCGATGATTTGGAGTCAGTGTAGGAAATAAAAAAAAAAAAACCTTTATCCAAAAATTATAAAAACAAAAGTTTATTCAGCGACCGGTTTCAATGCATGCATGCATCATCTTCAGGCTAAAATTCGATATGTAAATTTTTAGCCTAAAGATGATGCATGCATGCATCGAAACCGGTTGCTCAGTAAACTTTTGTTTTTATAATTTTTGGATGAAGGTTTTTTTATTTCCTTATTTATTTTAACAAAGGTTATGTGCGTTAACCCCGGTTTATTCTCTTTCAATCTCTAACTATGTATTAACTGGGGATTGTAAAAGCGGCTTTAACTGGCTTACCTTAAGGATTGCGCACCAAAGAAAATACAGGTTAGATATTGTGAACACGGAAAAACAATTTTCAACGCGCGGAAGTAAACTGTGTTTCTTGATCACTAATAATGCGCTGGGGCCCCCAACTTAAAAAATACCTTTTTGTCAATTGATTGGTAACAACCGTTGTCGTTGCTTTTTTAAGTGAATATTAATAAATATTAATTTACTTCTTCTTCTTAGCGTGCTTTATCCGTTCCGGATATTAGCGATCATCATCACAATCTTTTTCTTGTCCAATGTACTGCAAAAAAGTTGCAGCAATGTCATGTCAAACCACAGCCGTTGATTTTTAAGCCATGAAAATTAGCGTCTTTTCAGGCCTATTTTTCCCATCACATTCTGTTCCAGAATTATTGGAATATTCTGTATCTATCATTATGCCACAATACTTTTTGTTCCTTGTTCATTTTCTGCAGAACCTCCTCATTACTAATGTGCTCTTTCCATGGAATTTTCAAAATACGACAATGTTCATAGTTCGAAGGCCTCCAGTTTTTTTTTGAAAAATATCTTACGGGCATGGTTCATGATGCTTTGATGTTGGTTTTTTTGGAATAATAATAAATGTACGTAAATTTGAGCCATTCTTTGGGTATCTTGTTGGTATCATATACTGCATTATATAGTTGAGTAAGCGTATTTATAGCATTTTTGTTAAAATTCTTAATTATTTCTGTCGAGATTTTATCTGGGCCTACCGCTTTGTTATTTTTTTATGTGTTTATTGCATTTCTAACTTCTTCCTTTGTTATTTGAGGTCCAGTGTAAGCGTTCTTCATACCATGATTCTTCGGACAAGCATTTTCAAAAAGCTTATGGATATAGTCTTTCCACATCGATATTTTCTTTTTGGTGTCCGTAATTTTATTTCCACTTTTGTCAAAAAGTCTTCCCTGTACTCTTTTTCTTCCAGTACCCGCGGTTTTCTTTATTTTTTTATGCATATTAAAATGATCATGTTTCTTTTGTAGTTCTTCTATTTCTAGACATTCAGCTCTTGTCAATTTTTCCTTAGTATTCCTGATTATTTAAATTTTCTAGAAACAATATTATTTGGGCCGGCACTAATAATAGGCTCTATGGTTGACCTAGACAACCAAAAGACTTATTTTTTTTGGCAAAACTTGACCGATACATACCAAGCCACCAGAGATTGCAATTAACGGAGCATCTTGTTTTATACAACCCAAAGAGACCAAAGTCCGAGTGATCTATTGCTCCTTCTCAGTAATTAAAAACACTGATTAAATAACGCTTAATCTTCTCAAATTAAAGAAATTAACTCAAAAATAAATACTCAATCCGTCCATAGCCTTGACAGAATTCGGAACAGAGCACTGACATTTTTCTTGCATAAAGGAATAATGGCTTTTATCAATAGTGCTATTGCCATTTTTTGCATTGAGCACTTACCAAAAACTTGGAAAGGCTGTCACATCATAAACATTTTAAAACTTAAAAAAGTTTTTTTAAAACTACCGGTTAATCAGTTTTTTATGCTATACACCTTAAGTAAGGTTCTAAGACTTAAAAATAATCTAAAACAAAGGTCTACTATTAAAACTGGACAGACTAAAATTTTCTTTGTATTTTATAAAGCTGATGATAACTTTATATCTAAACCGCAAAAGTCTAGAAATTAAACTTTACAAACAAAATTCTATTTTTATGCGTTTAATGAACGTATCACTTTTTTAAAAAGCAACGTTTTTTATCAATGGTTTTAACCAATTACTTTATTTTATAACAAATATAGTTTTTAATATGCTTACATTTATCAATCTTGAATTGAATTTAGATTTATGCCCGTAATATTATTTTTTATTTATTTCCGATAGTTATTTATTATGCCAAACTTGTTTTTATGGTAGAATAAGTATAAATAATTTTGCGGTTGTCAAATTTAACAATCCGTTACTGTAACTGACTTTTATAAATACGGGCATTAAAGTAATATATTTTACAATTTAGATCGTTTATATGTTCTTTAAAACACATTGTTATTTTTTAAATTTGGTTTTTTATCGTTTTTATTATATTATATTTATTTATCCAAGTTTTCTTTGAGTTATGAACTTAATGCCAGAAGTCGTTGAGTAAAATTTATCCACTCAACAAAGACCCCATATAGTTAACTAAAATTCTATAATTTTACCATAAATACACATTTTAACCATGTAAACAAAAATGTTTGATAAAGCTCGATTCACAACTAAAAGTTTACATATTTCTACAAACACACTATTTTGCAAAACAATTTATAATGATAAAAAATGTAAAATTTAAAACAATTTAGGAAAGAAAACACAGTCTTTAAAATTCATTTATTAAATTGATTTAATTACAACGCTAGGCGCAATCTCCAAAAATTATTGTTCTTGACTTTGGCAAGAAACAATAAAGGCGTTATCGGTTTTGAGACACGTGCATTTTATAGGCCTAAGTGTTGGATACACTAAACTTTAAAAATAAATATGTTTACTGCACTTTAAATTTTGAATTAGTACTAGTTTTTAGTGTAAACGACTTCAACGTGCGACATTGCTACTCTTTGCTCCAATGCTGCCAAGTATCTGGGTATCACTTTTGATAAACAACTTACGTACAAATTGCACGTACAATCTATCCTAGATAAAACCAGATTGGCAAAAGACCTGTTAGTTTTAATGTTTTAATTATTTAGCAAAACAGCTGCATGTTACTCCGGAACAAAATTTAGACAATTTAGACAATACCATTATCAGATCGTCTAACGAACGGGTGCAAACACGCATCTAAATTATCTTAAAGTCGTTTAATGTCATACTTTATGTTATATTCAAAACTAAATAAATTGTAGCAATCTCGGTCTCCCATCTACGCCAAAAGTACTTTGATAGCCTCACGGTTTACCCCGAACTAGTAGGGGGGGGGGGGGGGGGGGGGTGCATTGAAAAACTTGCTTATGTATTTTCTTTTTAGTTTTTATAACTTATTAGTAGTCCTTTGATTAGTATATGAGGGTAAGAAATCCTTAACAAAAAATTCTACGATTTTTTTTTTAGTTTTTTTGTCGCTTTTTAACTTATTTGCATTTTTTGTTTAAAAGCCGCAATTTTAAATCAAAGAAAATAAATTTACTAATAAAATCAATCAGAAATTTTTCGTAAAATTCAAATCTGGCGCCATTTCAAGTCTATACCCTGTCTATAAGCCGAAAAAGCCATAAAACTATGTTTTTGTTCTCAGTGGGTTGTGCAAAAAGGAGCATTTTTTGAGTTAAAATTGCGGTTTTTAAACAAAAAATTTGAATAAGTTAAAAAACGACAAAAAAACTAAAAAAAAATGCAGAATTTTTAAAGGTTTCATACCCTCATAAACCGGTCAAATTACTAATAAGTTATAGATACTAAAAAAAAAATACTAGCAAGTTTCTCAATGCGCTCCCCCCCCCCCCCCCCCTCCTGTTCTGGTCCGTTTGAAATGAATTTGTCCATATGAGACCAATCAATATTATCACTTTTTAAAGTAACTTACTACCTAAAATACAGTTTCCAAACGTAAAATATATGAGCCTTACGGTTTTAAACTTCCAAATATAATCCAAATAAAGTATAGTCTGTAAGCACTCTTTTTCAAACGGTGAAGTGTGTCAGACAGTCTTTAAAAAAGTGTCAAAGAAAGTGACACCAAACAGACATCAAGCAAACCAGGGTGAAAACCAACTAAAAACTTCAGAAAAGTTTATCACTAACGCACATAATGCCTAGTAAAGTTAAGTTGTGCGAAAGTATCACACAAAAACGCCGCCACCACGGATAGCAAAAACAAGATGACAGATAAATTATAAGTCGGTCACAATCACGGAAACAGCTCTTCAGAAGAAATTCTAATTCTAATTAAGATTCATTTTGATATTCTTGGTTATATCTTTTTTATATGTTTTGATTAATGTATCCTACTTCCAAATTACATTAATAAAAACATAATCTAATTAAGTTGTAACTAAAAATCAAGACTAAATTGTAAAGCAACGGATCAAGTCTATAACACCGCAACCAAACAGAATCACAACAACAACTTCTGCAACAAACTGGCTAACAAAAGTAATATAAACTACTTGCACACCAACAAACGCTCTACTCTCAAGTAGAAGAAGCGGCTTACCATCGCTACGTGTACTATACGCTCTTAGCAGCATTGCACACATTGCTCTTTTAGTTGTAATTAAGGTGGTCACTTAAACAGACTTAACGTTGTCTTAACTCCAAATTAGACATTTTCAAAAAAGTTTCTGCGTATCAAAGCAAGGATTAATTGCCAAATGTTAACATCACTAACTCTAAAGTGTTTGTCTTTTAGCGGGTTGTTTTTAGGTTTCAAAGACGGTAACAAAGTAAATTGTAATTTTATAACTTATTAACTCTGCAAAGTAAGTTACAGGAAATATTCAAAAAACAAATAAGTTTTT
This sequence comes from Tachinus rufipes, assembly GCA_963932245.1. NCBI lineage: Eukaryota > Metazoa > Arthropoda > Insecta > Coleoptera > Staphylinidae > Tachinus > Tachinus rufipes. The sequence goes on from OZ010749.1 coordinate 64,516,791, forward strand.
TATTATTGAAGCTTATCCAAACTGCCAGATTCCTTCATATTGTATGTTTGAAAAAATTCACCAAAAATTGCGTAATATTGGTTTATTTGGCAAACAGTGCCGTTTATCCAAAACACTAAGATCAAGAGCAATAGAAAAAAATTCTAGCACGTATAGAACATAATCCGGGGACAAGTGTGCAAAAAATATCATTTCAGGTAGTAATTAATGCTCTTCTTGTTTAAAGAATCTATTACGAGCTGCTGTTTTATTTGTACTATGTACAACAAGTGCAGGCTTTAAATCTACTTAATCAATAAGTACGTACGGTTTTTTTGTTGCTGGTTTCTACTCAATGATGCTAAAAAACTTTGCTTCTTTGACAATATTTTTTTTACAGATAAAACCGGTTTAAATAGAGTTAATTTTTACAATACGCACGTTTTGCTCATTTTTTGATTGACGTTAGAAAGCATTTACATCAAATTTTTTTAGTAGATGAGTAAAAAGAAGTGGACCTGTGAGTATTTCTAGTTTGATTAGTGTCATTTGTGTTATCAAGGTTTTAGTATTATGCGATAGTTTGTTAAAATTAAAAAATATTTGAGTGTGTCAATTCATTACAGTTTTTCTACAAGTTGACGTGTTCCGCCTTAGGTCTGCTGTGGCAGGTTCTGGACTAGTTAATATTTTATTTGTTGTTGCAATGTTTGCATGCCGTTTGACTATTTGACATAATGTTCTGTTGAAGTATAGTTTTATTTTAATCTTGTTCTTGAAATACACTCAATAGCAGCTACTTTTGCCTAAAAACTTAATCATATTTGCCAAAGGATAGTAAAGTTTGCTTTTCTTGGTCTTTGTCTTTGTAGATTTCAACATTTCAGATTTTAGTTTTTGGTTCTATCTGTGTAGATCTCTTGGGCGTCGTTTTCTTGCCTCTAAACTTTACTTAGTTTGTTAGCAGTACACTTGAGAGTAGTTTGTTTATACAAATGTTCTATATATAATAATGGGTCCAACATCAACGTATATAGACATCTGGTACAATGACCGTTTTAGTTAGATTCACTGACACTGACTGACGTGGTGCGAAAAAGAAAGTCAGCCTTTTACGCATCACGTTTCTATAGTGTTAAGTGCATTTTGTATGTTTGACTTTGTTGCCCCAATTTTTTTGTGTTTGAAGATAATGAGATAATTGACGTAAATTAAAGCAGAAACGCCTATGTTGTTAAGTATCTGTAGTAGGTTGTCCATGAAAAAGCACTACAGTAAAGGTGATAATAATACATATTCCATTAGGCACCTATCAGCAATTGTAGCTTCTACAGGTTTTTTATATAATGTTACGGTTATAGTTTAGTTCTTAAGCATAGTGTTGATTCATTATTGAACAAAAGTGTTTATTTCTCGGCTCTTTATTGCATTTAAATAAGTTTGAAAATAATATTGTCAAATGCTCTTTTAATATCTAAAAAAACTTTTTTTTTTTTGCATTGGATGATGTTTTCGCATTTGCAGTCAGCTGGTGTATAGGTAGTTTGCAAGATTTTTCTGTTAATGCAGTAGTCAAACCTTTAATACCCGTCCCGTATATGTTCTTGTCAACTTATTTTTTGTTTATAGTTTTTATATAAAAAATATCAATCTGATTAGTCTGTAGAATTTAGTCAGGGTATGCGTCGGTCGTTCTGGTTTTAGTGTAAATACTAATTTGGCCGTTTTTTAGTTGCTTGATATGTGTAAAAATGCTGAGCTTGTTTTGAAGGTCTTGTATAAAAGCTTTTTTAAAACTTGCAAGCTTTTTCTGGAGCATAATGAGATAGATTCTATTGGTTTTTGTCAACTTAAATAGTTTAAATGTGTTATTTTAGGTTGCCTTAATTGGTTATGGTTTTTGCTTTATCCCAGTTTTTTCTGTTTGGCGGTTTTTGAATTAGAAAAAGTGTGTTTGCAGCAACTCTTGCAGAAAGCTCTCGACTCTGGGCATTTCTCAATTTTGGTCTGCAAGAATCTATTGCTCCAAGTGCGGTTTTTGCTTAAAGCTTTTTTTAAGCAAAAGCATGTAAAACTTTTTTAAATGCTTTCAAATATCTACAATTTTTGTTCTTTTTTTAATGGCATTATTATATACCGTGAGACTGGTTCTATAAAAGTGATTATTCTTACTTTGGCAAACTCCTTGATTTACTAAATAATCTTAATGGAAATGTGTTTGAGAATGCTTAAAAAGCATTATTCAAATCGGTTTTCATAAAGTAGACAAATATATCTGTCAATATTTTTAGCTTGTGTGATATTTTTGCTGCTTTTAGACTTACCTTAGTTTGGCTAACTAATGTTTTGTTAAAAATGAGCGTTTTTTTAGATTCATTATTGAATTAAATATAAGCATAATTAGATATTTGTTCATAATTATTAAGATTATATTCTACTATAAATTCTAAAAGATTTTTATTTCAAAGTTTAGAATTGGCACAAGCAAAACCCTACTCATAGTACAGATATTTTTCTAGAGATGCAAGGACGTAATAGCTTATTGAACTTGTGAGCAAATACACATACCTTAACACTAACATCAACGACCAATGGGATCATTTATAGAAAATAAAAGCACGCATCAATAAGGTTAGAACAGCATTCAACAAAATAAGCACTATATTCAAGAATTACAACCATACACTAGACACAAAAACTAAAAACATTTAAAATGTGGTTCTATCAAAGAATGTTGATGATATTGTAATCAAAACACGCAACAACAAAAAAAAATCTTAAAAAAGATGAATAAAAAAAAAGAAGTTATAACCATTATCAAAATACGCAAACTCGTTGGCCTCAACAAGTGGTTTTTAAGAATAACTTACGCATGGCAATACAACCTTCTGGTTTTTTTTCTCTGAGTAAATCCTGTTGTTATAATGTTTTTGTCATACTATTTTAGATTTGGCAGTAGTTTGAGGTGAGCTGGTTATGTCTGCGGCACGCATGCTGTCCTTGGCCTCTCTCCCTCTTTCTATAGCCTCTACCTTTGTCAGTCTCTTTTATTTTTGTATCTTTTTTTATCTGCACTGACATTCAGCTTTGCATTTTTTTTTTCAATCCGTGTGTTATTTATTCTAGCTGATTGGTTTGTCTTGAGATACGTTCTTAATTTTTTATAGGTCTATGTTCACTTCTTTTTTTATTGTATCAATTCTTCTCAAATATCTTGAGCACATTATGAGGAACGAAAACAGATACCAACTATTTCAAAACATACTACAAGAAAAGTGCAAGAGAAAAGAAGCACATAAAGACGCATATTTTAGCTTATAAGCCTACAAACCTAGTTTTCAATGACCACTACACAACTATTAAAAGCTACAGCTAACAAAATGATAATAACATGATTGTTAACATTTAAAACAAATAGGTACCTTAAATAGAAAAGTAGGTTTATGTCCTTGCTTCTCCAGCCTACGTAGTGGGCGTTGGCATTGCAACCAAAGATCAGCGTCAAGTTCTTCCCGCTGCTGGTCAGCTGCAATAACTTTGCAGGTGGTGAAAGTCTCTGCTGATTGTAAGAAAAGTACTTAGAGAATTATTTTTTTATTGATTCTCTTTTTTACTAACACCAACTTGGCTGTTACTATATCTCTAAAGCCATCTGCCCGGTATGTTTAATTCATTTATTTTTTTTAATCATTTAAAAGTTTTGGATAAAGGCAATACTAATGTTGTGTTTGACAATATACCCACTAATGGCTATAGAAGCTCTCTTACAGTGGTGTAAATTATTTTTCGCAAAATTTAACATTGAATTTATCGTTACTGTTTCTCGGCAATCTGCCACGCTTTGGTTAGGTTGTCCGTACTTGTGATTTTTAGATATAATTTGTCAATAATGTTGAACTAAGTCTTTGTCAAATTTTATAAATTGAAAGCAGCTATAACTATTAACACTGATGGTCTATTTAAAAATTCTCTGTAGCTGTTTTAGATTGTAATTGTATTTTTTGTCTGTTTTTTTCTAAATTTATCTGTTTTAGCCTTAAAATAAGAGCCAAAACAACAATTTAGTAGCCCAACGGTCAAAAAGATTTTTGCGATGTTTGATTGGCTCTAAATCACAATTTTAAAAAAGTAGTAATAAATTATAATAAACTTAAAAAAATATGGAGTTTTACTTGTGCCACAATATTTTAGTACTTTTTTGCTAATTTTTGTTTAATGCTAAAGTGCTAAAGCTTATTTTTGCCTCTTGATATACTATTTACTATTTAGGTGTTTGCAAAGTCAGTCAAGAAATTAAATGGTAGCATTCAAGTGACTAATATGAATTAATTTTGGACTTGATTTAAACCAATTGTCTGGCAAGTTAACTCCTTACTCCAGTTGGGGTTTGCACTTTTTGAGTATTTAATTTGTTATTGTTTTTTTTTGCGTGTTGCCTTTTTTATGTTCTTAAAATTATTTAAATTACATTATAGTCATAAAGTTTTGTTCTAAAAGAAAATAAAAAAAATATATTACGTAAAAAATATACTTATGGTTAAGTAAAATTAATTTTATATGTACGTAGTAGTAATGAATTATAAATAAGTATAAGAAATAAAAGAGAAGATTTTTGTCCTAGCTGCCGTTTTTTATGGTTGATATTTATACACCATAGGAAAAAAATAAAATCGTTTTAAAAATTATAATAAAGAACGTGAACGTTATTATAAAACAAATCTATTCTATTTGTATTTTAATTATCATTTTGGCAAGAAGTCGGTAAACATATTTGAACTGATATAACAATTATTATATGCATAAAATTATAACTTTAATTATATTCACACAAAACTTTTATTGTAATAGAATAAAAGAGTTTTTTTAATAAAAATAATGTAGATCCGGTATGCTAGGATCGCTTCATTGTGCATCCCATTTCATTTGCCGTAGCAATAATTTTCTCTCACAAAGCCAAACAAAGGGTAAAGCAATGATAAAAATGGAAAATCTGGTGAACCGTGAAGACTATAATTTTTAATAGCTGTAGTTTCACTCCTTAAATTAGATCCGGTGTCAAAACGCTCGACCAGTTAATGCCGCTTGCGGATTTACCGTTGCAAAGCTTTTAATTAAAATTATAATCGTCCAGTTTCTTTTTTTATAAAAAAATGACTCAATAAAATCTGTCAAGAGAAAAAATATATAGTTTCAATAAAATGTTGAATGAAAGTTTATATGAACTCATGTCCTAACTCAACTTAATCATTGATTTTTTAAATGTGAACGCAGTAGAATTTAAATTAAATAAAAAAATAAGAAATTTATTAAAATCAGATGTGCAATTAAAAAAATTGCTTAAAAAGATTTTTATTGTAATGGTAATCGTCAGTAATATTTTTAAGAAAACTATTATTTTATTAAACACATGATTATTTATAACACGTTACTAAGTGAAGAATTTTGCAGTAGTTATTCAATATTTCCTGCGTAGAGTTTATTCAAAGTGATGTCATGCAACTTTTAGTACAAAAAATTGTTTTTGAAAGTGAATTTTCTCTTTGTTAATTTAATAACTTTGATAATATAATTATTAATAACTTCAAGCAAATTAATTTTCTCAATAACAACATTATTTTAGATAGAAATAAGATCAATAACAATTTACAAAAAATATGCTTTGTAAGATTTTTATATTAAAAGTTCCTTTGACGACAATTGATTGAGAAATATTATATGTTAACGCTAGAGAATTTGCCGGGTTTAGTTGTCGCGTACGCTAATAGTATTGTTATGAAAAAATATTATTAGCAAACATTACAATATGCAAACGATAAGTTTTAGTCATCACTTATTTTATATTTTGAACTACATAGAATATTCTATGGTTTTATACTTTGGGTTAAAGATTTGCGGTTATATTTAACAAGTAAAAAATTAATAAAGCATAGAAGAAAACTTCACTTTTTAAAAATTAATTGCAGAGAAACAACTTGTCGGATAATTTTTTTTAAAAGCTTGAGTTTTATTCTGTAAACCGTTATAATAGCGTTTCTATTTCTATTCTCCTCTCTTAAGCAATATATATAAAACGTAATAATAAAACAATTTACCATGTTTTTATCACAAGTTTATTCTTACAAATAAATTTATATTTTCTACTCTACTAGAGCCTTTTACAGATGAAATAAGTTATAACTTATTTTATCTGTAGAATATTCTAAATAAGTTTTCATTATCTTCACAACTTTATGAATTGGTAAAGAGTATTACTGACAATCAGGTATTTAACTCCAATCTCGATAGAGACTCTGGCGCTGCAGATAACATTTTTCAGTTTTTTTCATTACTTGCTAGCACATTGCTAAAGTCAAAACGGAGATTTGCTCAAAGTGACTTCTTAAATTTTAATAGTGACAACACAGTTGCCAATCCTAATTTTGAAGCTATTGCCATAAAACGTATTTGTACTCCAGTTTGCTAAAGTTATTAAAGTTATTACTTTTCTTATACTAAATCAGCGTTTTTTTTAAATATTTTTATAAAGTAACTACCTTTTAAGACATGTCTGGGCCCAAAACTCTAACAAGTGAGTTATTTAATAATAATAATAATAATAATAATAATAATAATAAAAATAAATGACTTTTATTTATACAGTTAAATTAAAGTAGAAAAAAATACATAAAAATATATTCTATAAAAAATAGAAGAAAAAATAAACAAATAATAATAAAAATACCCAAAGTAAAAAAAAAAAATAAGGCGAAGTTCAGTACGTTATCATCAAGGTGATGATAAAGCGTCTGTTCTACCACTTGACCTAATTAATAAAATTAAAAATAAATTGAAAACCCACAGTGTTACTACAAAATATACATTTTATATTTAAAAGAAACCCAAACTTAATATCTATTTAAAGGAATGCAGATTCAAATGTTTAATTTTGTTTTACTCAAGTAAATAAGTATTTTGTAAAATAAACTTTATCAGAGATCTTGCCGCTCTTGAAGAATTTTTTGATAGTATTGCTTGAATACATTTAAGGATAAGTTTTTTTTTAATTATTTTGAAGAACGTTGTAAATATGAGTTATATGGTAAGTAAAACATTTTTTTTTTATTGAGTTTAATGCAATAATGGTGTAAGCGTGCAATTAAACCTTATATTCAAGTTATGTACATCTGTTTTAAAAGTGATTCTTTTGTATAAATAACTAGGTTTTTGTGTGATTATTATTTTGTAAAAGAGGCAAACAGAATGCAACACCCAACGGTGATCCATATTTAGCCATCCTAGCTCAATAAGTTTATGAGAGATTCTATCGTACTTCCGAGTTCCAAATATTAATTGCATACATGAATTTTGCACTTTTTAAATACTTTTCATGTTATAATTATTGAGAAATGTGCCATATAAATTGTCACAATAGTTAAAACCTGACAAAACAAGCAAGTTACAAAGTATAGGCTTAATATTTCTGTTTAAGAAATGTCTACTACTATACAACGATTTTAGCGCTAAGTAAGATCTTTGTATGAACTTGTTGACATGATTTGTAAATTATAAGTTGCATTCTATAAGTACTCCTAAGCTTTTTACTACGTTTTTTGAATGTAAAAGTTGAACACCTATTTTAATACTTATAAGATTAGATTGTAGTAAAGTTTTTCTCAACTGTTTAGGTCCAAATAGAATAAACTCTGACTTTGATGGATTTATAATGAGTCCATGTGAATCTGAAAATTTCAGTAAACTGTCTAAGTCAGAGTTAATTCTAATTAAAGCCTCAGCTGTGTCGTCAATATTGAATGAATAGTAATGTTGGGTGTCGTCCGCATAAAAGTGTGTCTTACAGAAAGTACTGGATGTATTTAAGGAGCTTGCATATAATAAATATAGTAGAGGTTCCAAAATAGAGCCTTGTAGTACACCCGACTCAATTCATAAACAATCAGATATTGCGTTGTTGAGTTTGACTTTTTGTGTTCAGTTTAACAAAACGCCGTAAAAAATTTGATTGGGATGTTAGTCAAGCCTATACTTGTTAAAATAGCTATTAGTAATTTATGTATTATAATATCAAAGGCTTTGGAATAGTCTAATAAAATTAAAACAGTCACCTTTTTACTATCATTATTTCTGACAATGTCGTCTATAATATTAAGTAGACCAGTTTGACAGCTGTAACCTGGATGAAACCCTGACTGTACTTCCGGAAGAATTTCATTATTAGCCACATATTTTCTTAATTGATTATCAACTATTTATTGATTTTTTTTTCCAAAACTCATAATTATCTTGATGTGATTATAACTGAGTTTAACCGTTATACACTGCAAAAAAATAATTTGCTAAAATGGAGTATTATGGATAACAAAATTATGGATTTATAATAAGTCTATGTTGTAGGTCTACCCGTACCGTAAGTTGCCAGCATTACGAGCTTGTGCGAGCTGTAAAAGAAAAAAATGTTTATTACTGTTTGCAATTATTTTTGTTCTAAATTGGGCAGCAGCTTATCTGCTGATAACGGCCGTTCATTTGTGAGTTGCCAAAGTTGCGCTCTAAGCTGTGGTACAAAGCCAAGAACAGATTGGTAACGTAATTCTGGCCAGACATAGGTGCATACACAGGCGGATGCGTAGAAAGATAAGTGGTTGTTTATCCAGGATATCAATCACCTGGTAGCGTTGGTGTTTTTTAGTTGTCCAAAAGTAAAATCTAAAAATAATGTAATATAGGGTTTTAAAATAAGAGGTTTCATTTTAATATTAAAAAAAAACGGGTATTTTTTAAAAGAAATCAATAAATGTTTATTTTATTGTAAAGAGGAAGGCATGCTATTACCATTTGAAAACGATATCAGTCAAATAGTCGCCACGGTTACGGTTGCAGTACTACATTCTTTTCATAAAATTGTCCATGACCAATTTGCACATTTGCGGCTGTATGTCCTTGATATCTTCACAAATTCTATCTTTAAGGTCTTGAAACGATTATAGAGCGTTGGCATAGACTTTGTCTTTCACGTTGCCTAAAAGTCTAAAGATGTTAAATCACAAGATCTTGGTGGCCAATTGTGATTACCTCTTCGAGAAATAACACGGTCAGGAAACTTTTTTGCAAAATTGCAATTGTTTCGTTGCTTGTGTGGCACGTAGCGCCGTCTTGCTAAAAATAAACGTTGTTCACATTAATATCTTCAATTCCGGACATAAAAATTTATTAATCATAGCTTGGTAGCGCCATCCATTCACCGTAACAGTTGCACCAGCCTCATTTTTTTTAAATTAGGGTCCAATCACACTGCCAGCCCAAAAACCGCACCAAACAGTGACACGTTGAAGATGCAAAAACTTTTCAACAATCATTTTAGATTTTTTAAGCCCCAAATGCGACAATTTTGCATATTAACGTAGCCTCCAAAATTTATCTTCAGTGATGAGTCACTGAAGATAAATTTTCGATAAAATTCCAGATCATTTTGATGCATTTGAAGAACCCAATCAGCAAAGATACGACGTTTATAGTGATCGACTGGCTTGAGTTTTTGTGTTAACTAAACTTTGAAAGCCCTAAAACTTAAGTCTTTATGCAAAATACGGTGTAATGTCGTTTGTGGAATGTCTAATTCCAAAGATTGACAATTCTGAGTTTTCTTCAACACTACAGGCTACATCAGCAATATTCTCATGTGTTTTTGAGCAATACACACGGTTTCAATTTTTCATAAACTTGTCCCAACAGCTTAAATTTTTTTACCAGGTTTACTATTGCTGGCCGAAAAAGTGCTTTACGACGACCAAAAAGTGCTTTAGTTTTGCGAACTGTGACTGAAAAATGTTCACCATTTTTGTAGTATATTTTAATCATTTCAATGCGTTGTTCCATTTTGTTCCATTTTTAATAATGGCGTAGTTTTTACTAGTCAAATGTCAAAAGATAAAAGCTTAAAAATTGAGAACTGTCCAAATAGCTTGCTATTCAAAATGACTTCTTATTGGAAAACCTTATATATGTCTAGCCGTCAACTGTGTGCTCTTTTCAAGACTTAAGTCTAGACTGAATTTTGTTTTAAAAAGCGGTGATTATATAAAAAACAACGGCTTTCTCAGTGGCGTACCTAAGGATGGCTGCGGTCCGCACCTGGCGGGACAAATTTTTGGGCGGCATTTTTTATATTTAGTTTTAGTTGTAAAAACAATTTTTTCACTTCATAAGTTTACTATTCAAATTCTACAAATTATAAATTACTATATGATTTCGAATATTTTTCCTCATCATCAAGTCAATGTAGAGTTGCAATTATTATCTCTAAAACATTTACTTGAGTACAGACATCAATGGCGCCGACGTCAAGTAAAAATACTATGTATTACTTTGTTCTTGATGTTATTGAGTGCTTAGTTATTATGGAAATGATGCGGATAAATCACACGTACAAGGCTACGTCTCTGCACCTACTTTGTTCTTCAGAGGCCAACTCTTGATGCGCAAACAATATTTTTTTCTATGTTGGTGCATAGAATGTACGCACCTAAAGCACCGATACTAGAAAGTCTAACTAGACAAAACACTGGCGGCCGCATATAAATGGGAAAGAAGGCCAGCTTGATCTACCAAAATTTATTGAACAGTTGGTCCTTCAAATTAGACAAAAAATTGACAATTTATAGAAATTTTACCCACAGCTTAGCGACCTGTATACTTTTCACCTAGCGCACGCATGAAAAAAGGTGGTTTTGGAGTAATAGACATATTTATATAAATTTTTGCGTTTTAGAATGATTTTTTGCATTTTTAGTCAAAACTATGCGTTTTGAGCAAAAATTACTTCTATTAAAAGTTGTCGAGCAAAAAATTTCCAATTAATATAGATTATTTAAATTTTCATATAATTTTCCGTTTTTCCGCTAGAAGACGCGGAAAATAAAGTCAAGATTTTGCGCGCTCTGGCGGGCAATGTACGCATTATTGGAAAGTCAAAAAACTTATATCGATTGGACATTTTTTCGTTCTAAAACTTTGGTCTCTTATAATTTTTCTAGAAAATACATAGTTTTGGTTGAAACTCCAAAAAATCAGCAAAAGGTCACAATTTGCGACATTCTTCAAGATTCTTTAGCGGAAAATGCTTTTATTATCAAAAAATTTAAATAACCAATATCAATCGGAAATTTTTTGTTTTACAACTTTGATCTCTTGTAATTTTTTACCAAAATGCATAATTTTGGCTAAGTGCAAAAAAATAAAATATATACTTTATTTTCCGCGCCTTCTAGCAAAAAACTGTAAACAATAGAAAAATTTATATTTTATGATTAGAAATTTTTTGCTCTGCAACTTTTAATAGAGATAATTTTTGGCCAAAATGCATAGTCTTTGCTAAAAATGCAAGAAACCATTAAAAAACGCAAAAATTGATATATATGTATCTATTACTCCAATGCCACCCTTTTTCATGCGTGCGCTAGGTAAAAATAGTATTCAGACGGTCCAAATACACAAGTATATAAGTCGCTAAGCTGTAGGTAATTTTTTTTTTAAATATCGAATTTGAAAGAACTAACTATAAATTGGAAAATTCAATAACTATCCTTGTAATTTTGCTAAGAGTTTTTTTAACAATTGCTTTCAGTGTCGCTAATTGCAAAAAAAGCTTCTCCAAATTGAATTTGATATAAAAATTATCTATGTTTTACAATGAGTAATTTATGACTACAAAATCTTGCAATATTGTCCATAGAACAAGAAATTACAAATAATATCAATTTTGAGAGCATTATACACAATTTTTCTACTATGAAAGTTAGAAGAGTAAATATATAAATATGTTTACATACACATATGTGTACAATTTGTTTATCCAAAAGAAATAAAATTATTTATTTATAAAGATAAAATAAAAAATACTTAATGCAAACAGAGACTGCATATTTGGGACATGTCATGCAAAATCAGAAGTACGATATACTTATTATCAAGGGCAAAATTGAAAAAAAAAGAGGAATCGGAAAAAAGAAGATGTCGTGGCTGAAAAACATAAAACATTGGACGGGACTGAGGACCATCGGAAGTCTGACCTACACAGCCAGGAACCGCAAAAAAAATGAACCATATTGTTGCTAACATCCATTAATGGATAATAGCATAAGAAAAAGATAAATTTATTTTTTTGTAAATTGAGTATATGTTTTGTTTCATAAGTGGAGAACCTGCAACCTCCGTGAGTTTCTTGTAGTCTTTAAAAAAGTTTCTTGTGTTTTTATAAAAGTTGCATTTATAGGTATATCAACTTATGCGACCTCTTTTATTACTGCCTATTTAAACATGTCATTCAATGGTAAAAAGTTCTCCACTTATAATTTGTCTCAACTACAATTATTTATTTATATTTATTAACTTATAAAACTTACCATTTGATTGACTTAAAAAGGGCGTCAAATTGGAAACCGTCTGTTGGCAAATGTTGTATGTACGCCACTGGTGTTGTGTTTTTGCAGTTTCACAACAAATTGTCTTAGTTTTTAGTTACTAAATGTGACCTTGGTTTTTTTACTCTGATCTTTAATGACTAGTATTTTATTACTTATTTCTTTAGACTTGTTAAGTCAAAACTGTGCAAGCAAGTCTAACGGTTTCTACTATTGTTAAAAGAATTGTTCTACACGTCAAGTTTTTGAGATTTTTTTTTTGTTTTTCTAGCAAGAATTCTTTTAATTCAATAATTGACTTGGTTAATTATTGTTATAAATTTGATTGTTTTGTACTTCAAAAATGTTGTAAGAACTTTTTAGGAGTTTTTTTGCATATCTTAGTTTTACTTTAAATTAAAATAACGTGCTCTTTGCAATATATTTTTTATACAGTAAATAATCGCAAAAAAATGAGTTAGAGGTACTTTTTTCAGTAAGGGTTTTATGTTAGATAAAGCGTGCGCTAAGTCAAACTATTATGTTATTTTTGTTCAATAATGTTTGATTTCATCTTAGAAAAAATTAGCCCGTCACAGCGTCTACAAGTTATTCAGCTGTATTACAAAATGAGCATTCTATGAGAAAAGTGTTTACGCTTAGAGCAACTTATGGTTTACATAATCAGCTTACAGAACGCACAATTTGCTGATCTATTAAAAAATTTGAAACTCAATATTCATTATTAAATAAAACGCAACCAAATAGACCGTAACCGTGCTGAATCAATTTGACGCTATTCTCAACAGTTTATATTGCCGTTTGGTACAACTTGACGTATATTACGTAAAAATCTTAATTTAAAAGCAAACAAAATGAAACTTATGCAAGAAATATAGCCGGCCGAACTTCCAAATTGTCACCGTTTTAGACTTTGGGCTTCCCAAAAAAAGATTTACTGTTTTTGACAAAAATTTCTGGCTTAATAGCTAAGTCAATAAGCAAAATTGCCGTATTTGAGCTGAAAAGCTACCAGAAAATATTTAAGAGCTGCCATTACATTTAAACAAAACAACGGTTTGGTGTGGTTTATGGGCTAATGCAACATTTCTTTAAAAATAAGGCCGGCCGGAACGTAACTGTGAATGGCGCTCGTTATCGCACAATGATAACAGACTATTTGCTGCCTAAAATTAAAACCCGTAGTTTTGACAACATTTGGTTTTAACAAAACGGCAATATTTGCCACAAAGCCCACCATAACTTTATTGCAACAACGATTTGGTGAACAGTTAATTTCACTCTTCAAACCTGTGAATTGGCCGCCTAGATCATGTAATATTGCATCTCTAAACTTTTTCTTTTAGGACTTCGTATCCAAAGTCTACATAGATAAGCCGACTACATTTGGGGAATTAGAGACCAACATTACTTCCGTCATTTGCTAAATATCACTGAAAATGCTTAAACGCGTCATCAAAAATTGAAATTGAAAACAAACAGCCGGGGGCAGGATTTCGGACTAATTGCAATTATTATTACTTTGCAGAATAGTAGTTGGGTTGGAAGTCGGTAGAATGATTATTTGCGTGTTTGTACCATGCATAGAAACCCGTAAAGAAAGATGAAAGAAACCTGTAAGTTAAGTCACTCTAGAGATGCGTCTCTAAAGATTAAAAACGCTCCACTTTGCTTGAGTCAGACTTAAACAAAAGGTTAAAACTAACCTACCTTGATCGATCGGCTACGTTGTCCAGTCAAATAGCTAACAAAGTGAATCTTTGGTTGCAGCGGTGTGCGCAGTAAACTATAAATTGTAAAAGTTGATATGTGGTACAATTTATTTTCATGAACTATATTCTTTTAGTAGCTCTGGCAATCAATATTTGACGTATCCATATTTGCGTGTTTTATTTATAGCGGGTAGCGGTACCTTAAGAAATAAATTGTTCTTACTAGCATTGACAAGAAAAAATTTCAAACCATTAAGCAAAATGTGTCTTTGGGTTTCTTAGTTGAAATAAAAACAACACTAGCCCGTCTAAAGCAACAACTTTACAGACTGGAATTTGCAGACACCAAATCTGTTTGGCTGCTACTGGGCGGACAAAACGTTCACTCGGTGTCTCAAAACTAAGCCAAATGTCCTTAATCCCTACTAAAAAGGAAAAAAATGTTTTTAGAACAGAGTGAAGTAAAAAGATTTTAATTTTTTTAGATCCAAGCATTTACTTAGACAATTTAGCAAGAAAGTAAACGATGCAGAGATAAAACTCAAAATACCCTCACCTAAGGCAAAAACAAATTATAAAAAAACTGCTTCAAAGCATGTGGATATAAGCGTGGTCCACTCTCTAGGTAAAATTACCAAAAAACTAGTTGAGCTTATAGAGAAAGAACTTTTATTCAGAAGCTGGTAAAACCTTATTTATTTTAAAAAAGTACTCATTATTTAAAAAATAGTTACTTACACACACTTGAAAAATTGTTAGGATAATTTGTGATGATAACGCATCTATAAGGTAGATACAAAGAGTAGTTTCTTGCTTAAAATTACTGTGACTAGAATGCGGAATAAGCGTTGAGCCACTGGATTGTCTCCTCAGCCAAACAAAAGCCACCCTAGCTTCCGGTACAACCAAATGCTGTGGGACGGTTATGAGTCGCATAAATAAACAAAACCAAACGTTGTAAAAGATAATTATGCTTCTGTTCATTACCTTGTCAATTAGATAAAATCTTTTCAGTACTCCTACATAAGGACAAAGATGTTCTAAGTAATTCACTTGGCAAGAATCTATAGAGCATGTATTTCATTTTGCTATATTTCTATAGCATTGAGAGAAGAATTTATATTAAAACCAGGGCGTAGTAACTATATCCAAGCAAAATCTTATTGCCCCATAATTTTTACTTCTCTTTTCTTAAAAACACTTAAATGTTTGTGCAAAAAATCTATTTAGAAAACGGCACTAATAACCACGTCAATACACTTGAACTAACATGCACACACTTAAAAAAAATCTACCAAATTGGCTTTACATTTTGTAGCAGATTGAATCAAGAGATTGCTACGGAACAAAATGTCTACTGAGAAAGTATTTATAGATATTAAAAAAAAAGATTGACAAAACCATCTTTAATAAAATAGACACCGCAAAGAAATGTGTTATTACTGCTTGTACAAAAAGTAGTAGTAAACAGTTTTATGAAACAACTCAATTACCGTGGTTTCTACACAATTAACTACGCAAATAATATAACAATCTTGATAAGAAGCAAATTTAAATATTCTGAAATTTTATGCAAATATATATATATATATAATTAAAAATTGGTGCAAAAGTTTACAAAGAGAAAAAAATGGTTAACTGAATTAATTATTCTATTTACGTTGTCAACTGAAGTAAAACACCTGGGTGTAATTTTTGACAACAATTTCACATAGTAACCACTTCTAAAAAAGTATATATGTTGTTTTGGCAATGTTGATAAGCTGTTGGCAAAACATGGAGTAGTACTATAGCTATACGCAACTCATAAAGTCTATGCTCACCTACACAGCATTAGTGTAGTGACCAAGAACTAAACAAAAAGCAAACCAAATTTATCAGTTGCAACAAACGGCATGCCTAAGTACAACACCAACTGCAGATATGAAGGGAATGCTGTTTTTGTCAGTACTTTACGTTAAGAAAGTAAGACTTTGGTACACTGCAGAGAGACTGACAGACACAGCTTCCTCTTCAAATAGGCTGTTAATAAAACACTGCTAAGACTGCAAACAGACATAATGCTACCTCATTTTGTATTTTTAACAACTCTGCAGTGTATTCTACTCAATATAGATGCTTCAATAGCTTTACCCTTAGAAATACACACAAATATCCTCCAAACAGAAATAGCCGGGATTATGAAAATAGTAATTTGTTTCATTCTTCTTCCAAAATCCAAAGAATCTGAACTTGACAGGTGTAAACAATATTTTTTTATTCTTTATAGCTACAAAAAAATAATATAGTTTTATACGTTGTCCCGTGCGTTATATTGTACATAATAAAACGTATGCATTATTCTTTATAGCAATAACAGTTGCACAATTGACATATTAAGAAAAAAAACATTTTTTAATTGTTGAGGTTCTTGACTTGACAGTTATAATTTTTAAGTGCTACTTACGTCTTGCCGTCAACTATAAAATACGGAGTGTTCCAAGATTTAATTTAAAAAAAATTGTAAGTGCGGACTAGTTTTGTCTAAGAAATTAGAACGTGTTATATTTTTTTGCATAAATGTAATATAAAAATCAGTTTTCTGTCAGACGGCTTTTGTACAATAACGTAAAACTAATTTAAATTTAAATCGCTTATTACTTTTGTACAAAAGCTTCTAAACTGATTTGTCGCAAGTGTAGAATTACGTTTACATGTCATAGTAATTACTGTTATTTTATTATAATTATGATGTCAGTGCTATCTAATGATAATTTATATTAATAATTTTATCACATAATGTTAGTAACTAAATTTAAATAATTTTAGTACACAATATCGCAAATTATAGTTTGTTAAACTGAGTAGTCAATCTTTTAAGCTTCATACACACAATGTTAAGTGACTAAATTATAAAATCAATCGAGAGCAAGACTGGCGTTAGCACTGCCCACGGCACAAGTGCTAAATAAAATTCAGCTAAGAATATTAAGAATACGTTTTTAGATATCTTATATTAAAACAATATCTATGCTAAACAATCCAGTACTCAATTAACTTTGTAGTATAACTAATTTTCAATCCTTATAAATGCTATGTTATACGAAACTTTTGCACCAGTATCATATTTATATTATTTTATATTTCATAAATAATATTTTGTAATAAAAAAAATATAAAACTGCAACAGTAAAGTTATTCATGATCTAATTAATTATTCCATTAATTAAAATAATTTAGCAGCGTACGTTTTGTTTTCTCTTTATTATTTTATTTTATTTATTATATATACCAGCTTGTGTTCGTATACATATTCAGAAGACTTAATTAAAAATTACTACAATTACTATATAAAAAATTAAATAGTGTAATATTAAATGTATTAATAAAATTGTAATAATTGCAAATCTCTGCAAACATACGCATAATTTATACTTAAATGTTTTATACAAAGATAAATGTGTATGATTAAAAGAACTTACAGACAAAAAACATAATTAAAATGAAAACACTTTACCGATTATCCCACTTATCTGACAAAAAATGAAAGGATGCAAAACACTTTATCTCTGCATAGTAGTACATTATTAGTTATAAAAACAAAAAAAAAACAAAAATAAATTAATAAAAAGATGTAAAAATACACAAATTAAAAAAAATAAAAAAATTTAATAATTTAAGATGTATAAAAACTTAGTAGAACAAATAAAAAGATTTAAAAATACAAAACTAAAAAAAACATCAAAAACATATAAATGGTCCGTTAGGTAGTTGGATTAAGCAGGTCGTAGCCACAGCTGTTAACTTCAATCCCGTTCCGCTTTGTTCTAATCTCATTTGTTTATTATCTGTTACTCAAACCATTGCGGTTATTCAATTTACCGTCCGGTTTGTGACAACTTCCTAGTATCAAATTCAGCTAGCACTCGTTTATTGCCAGCAGAATTTATTATTTATTCAATAAAAACTAATTGTATATTTTATGTTTACTATTAACTCTGTCTGCCAAAAAAATTGATATTAATTGCATGCCTTGTCCGTCTGCTCGTTAATGTATTTTACAAACGATAAATTTGTCATCTAACTTTTTGTTTACTTAAATACAAAATCAATTAATAAAGTATGATTAACATAATCAAACGTTTTACTAACGTTTATGTAAATAGCATGGACCTCAGTTTCACACTCTGAAGCTTTGGTTTTGTAATTAGTAAAAATAAACAGATTTGTATGTAAATCTGCCTGGAGTGTTGCTGGGTGGATTGAGTAACTCCGTAGCATTTTTGCCAGTCTCAAACCCGAATAAAAGAGAAGGGTTGTAAAGTGAGGTCAGCAACCTGTTTGATGTAGAAGAAACAAATTTGCTCACAGAACCAACGACATGCCTCGGAATGGAACGGACCAAACGACAACGAACTAAGCAAGAAAACGGACAACAAAAAACAATCAACAAAGAAACAAATATAGAAAAAAAATACCATAAGAATAGGCTCGTGGAACATAATGTCATAGGCTACAAAAGACAACAAAGTATTACTAGAAATAGAACAACACCGAATCGAAATATGTGCACTGTCTGAAACTAAGAAAAAAGATAAAGGGAGTATTGAGTTACCAGGTTACGTACGCATATACAGTGGCGTAACAAAACACAAAAAGGCAACATCAGAAGTGAGTCTACTAATATCTGACAAATATGAACAATCCATTAAAGACTCAAGATATATAAGTGACAAAACGTTAATAGTAACTCTCAACACAGAAAAAGAAAAACTGCATGTCATAAGTGTGTATGCCCCAGATACAAGCAAGAACAGAGTGGAAATAGAGTAATTTTACGAGCAGCTTGAAGATAAAATCAGAACAATACCAACAATCAAAAATAAATCAAAATTGGCAACCTGAACGTCAAGATAGAAAACAATATAATACCGAGAGTCAAACACAAATTCAAACACTATTCAAACGAGAACAAAAATATCCTAACAAATCTCTACGCATGCCACAACCTACAAATAAACACATTCTTTTAACACAAGCCCCAACATAATGTCACATGGGAAAACACCAGAAACCAAAAATTAACTATAGACTACATTATATCAAATAAAACCATACATTTATCACAGACATAATTGATGTACAAAGTCTAAGGTCTGCCAACATATAATCCAACCACTCCTTGCTGCTCTGTAAACTTTGCATAATCATATAAAAGAAAAAACTTCTCAAAACGCCTGTCAAAGAGAAACTGAACATAGAATCTATCAGCAACCCAACAACAAAATTACTCTACCAAACACGGCTATCACAAAAAATTGAGACAAATCACATCATAGAAGATGATGACATAGAGACTTGCTGGAAAAAATACAAACAAACATCATAGATGCAGCAACGGAGGTTTTAGGGAAAAGAAATGTAGAAAATAATATAAACGCCAAATACAATCAATGGTATACACCAAAAATCAAAGCTATAGCAAAAAAAAAAAATGGAACGCTTACATAAATTACAAAAGCAACAAAACACAAAAAACGCAAACTTGGTACACGCAAATCAGAAATGAAGTTAACAAAGAAATAAGTGACCTAAAGTGCCACTACTGGGAAAGATTTTCCTCCGAGAGAACGGTTTATACGGATTACAAAAGAAAATATGATGAATGATAAAAAAAATTAAATTAAATCTAGCAGAGTACGCACAAACACAACAAATTGATGAGACAAGTTGGACACGACACTTTAAAGACTTATATACCACCAACGACGCAACGATTAACAACAATACCCCCAAAGATAGAAAAAAACAAAAAGAACGAAAATCTAACCACAAACAACAACAAAACACGTAAAAGAGATCAAAAATAAAAAATCCCTGGACTAGATAACATACCAAACAAGCTCATAATATACGGCAGAAGAAATTTGATGGAGGAGATAACTAAACTATTTAAGAAAATTCTTTTAACAAAAACAATACCAAGTGAATGGAAGAATAGCATTACCGTTCCGATATTTAAGGAAAGAGATAAAAAAACTGCGTAAAAACTACAGAGGTATAACATTATTGAGCTCAATTATAAAATTCTTCACAAATAATTAATGAGCATGTTGATACATTGAAGGAACAGCAAAATTTCAGGAAAAACAGATCCACTTTAGATGCATGATCTGAATAAAGATATACAATTTGGCCAAGTTATTAACTCTAACAAAAACTAAAGCTTTTGCTTAAAGATCTAAATGGTTGATGCGTCACTTAAAACGCTACTGCAACTCAAATATTTTTTCTTTACTCTATCTGTTCCATAAAAACTGAAAATGAGTTATACCAATTTTTTTTTACAAAGCCATAAAATAAAATTTTCTATTCACTTTGTTTGAAAGAGTATTTTAGTAAAAAATATGCATAAACCTATAAGTTCTAAAAATCAAATATCTGACATATTTAAATATTTGTATATTTAGTCACATTAACATTGGAAAAGTTTGAGAAGGTGTAAATAAATTAATCAGATTGGAAAAATCAAGTTATACCTAATGTTTTAATGTATTCACAGACTCCAAATTCAAAAACACTAATAAATATTGTTATGTGTAAAACTTTTAAGAATTTTAGGATTGTTAGAGATCCATTTACAAAGTTAAAACAACCCAAAAAAAAAAAAATTTGGAATAGCTTTGCACACAAATACAAGCTTCTTCAAAGCTATCGGTGCATGTCATAAAAATAAAAAATAAAGTTTTGCTTTCAACGTCAAATTGGTGTACCAAATAACTAGCAAGAAACAGAGCTACAACCGTGCTTAAAGTGACAAAGGCAAAACATCAGGTTCTACCTGTACTTGCCATTTTTTTCAATATTTGCAGCAATGACAAAAGGATGCTTACAAAACAAATAAGAAAAAAAAAATTTTAGTGTATGGTTGAACCAACAAAAATTAAATAAGATGGAAAAAGAAGAAAAATGTATATTTTGTCTAGAAGACACGCATGACGACGTAGAACATACGCTAGTAAAGTGCGAAGCGTGGGAGAAAGATCTACAATTATTAAAATATGTCTGAATGACGAAAACAAATAGAGAGCACTAAGAAACTATGCAACGACAGTACTGAAAAAAAAAGATAGAGGAGTTAGAAATTGAATTAGGTAAACTAAAATGGAACAAAACACTCAAATTAAAAGCCACAGAAGACAAAAAAAGGAGAAGCAAGAAGCTAAATGGAAGCAAAAGAATATGGAAAAAAGTAATAAAGAGGAAAGAAACAAAGAAGGTCAAAACAACTATGCCTGCCAAGCAATGGAAGATGAACAGAATGACAAGAGAAGAACATATACTGAAACCCTAGTACCAACAGAAATTGCAGAAATAAAGAGGAAATGGAGAGAACTGCTCAAGGAAAATAAATTGACGGAATTGACTAAACAATTTCCAAACGGAAGATACGCCGAAGAATCTCACTAGAAGTTAAACTGGAAAATATAGGACTACCAAAAAGGATGCATTTAATAGAGCTGCACAAAATATTTATGAAAGAAAGAGGGTACAACAAGGAAGAAGCTAATGAAGATATAGAAAAACTAAAAAGATACCTAAAGACAATGCAAATATCTAGGCTGAATAACACAAAATTGGGAGAAAAGAGAGAAGAGTGCCAGTGTAAAAAGTAGGACAAAAAAATAGGGTATAGGGAAAGGTGGGCCGAGGACAGCATGTGTTGCCGCAGCAGACTGCGTGAATTTCGCAAAGCCAAATCCAGCTCACCTCAAACTAGTACCACATTAGAGACAATGACTAGGACAAATTAACAGCAGGACTTACGCAGAGAAAAAAACCAAAAGGTATTGCCATGCGTTAGTTATTTTCAAGAGCCACTTGTTGAAGCCAACACCTCACGTCAGTGTAATAGTAGCAGAAGCTGTTGTCAATAAGGTGGATCTAAATTTAAGCATTAGTCATTTAGCTAAAAGAATTTTGTGAAAAATTATCCTTGTAAAAAAAGTTGCATTTTCAACATACATATTTTGACTTACATTGATTGATTTTGTAAGGGTCACATGAGTTTTCTATTGCTGTCTAAATTTAAAAAATTTGTCACACTTGTATAAATAATGTGAATTTTTACACAATAAACATAAAAATTTGGTAAACAAAAATGAATGTTAATGCTATTGACTTATTTTCTAAAGTATCCAATAAATTTTCTTAATTTGTGAGAAATTTTCTTAATTTGTGAGAAATTTTCTTAATTTCCTTAAAGAAACCAAATTGTTTTTGAGAGTTTTCTACTGCCAAGTAGTAGTGGAGTCTAACTTTTTCAAAATAATTTGCACAATAAAAATTTTAAAGAATTGCTTATCCGTGGCACTTCTTTTTTTTTTCAACAATAGAATTGCAAATTTTTTGGATATTGTTAGCATAAATTAAATGTTTCTTTAGATTTAAGTCGATCCAATTCTCCAGAGAATTTAAGAATTAAAACATTGGGTAAATTGAAAAACGATGAACGTTTATTCAAATTGCACAAACGTGTGTTTCTTAAAAGAGAATTATGTGTCAAAACAGATGTAAACATTTTAAATAATTTGTTTTTGCTTGAAATAATAAATAATTGTGCAATTACATCTTCTTCTGTTAATACAAGAATTTGTTTATAAATGAAATCATATTTGATTAAAAAGCCTGTTGCTAAATCTAATCTACATTGAATTTTTATTTTTTTTATTTTTTAACATGGTTACTTTAGTTCTACAACTTTATTTTATTAAAAAAAAATTTATAAAAAGAAAATGAGCATTAAATAAATAATTCTCTATTGTCTTAAAATCGGCTGGTAAAAAAAATAATATGTTTTTGTCTCTTCTTTCGGTTTTACTATTTTATCATTATTTATTAATTTTAACTACATTATAATCGGCAGCTAAGACTTGTTTTTAGTTTTTTTATTTGGCTATAAATGAATACAGCATATATGTTGGTCTAGTTTCTTTACAATTTTATACCATTAATGTTTTTACTTCAAAAAAAAATTCTAGCTACTCTTTATGGTGAGAAAAAAGTACTATAATAAATCTTTTAAACAACTTTTTTTTTCTTGATCAAACTAAAACATATGATGGATTACTACAAATAATACAATATTAAGCTGCAACGATCATATATAATGCAAAGTTTATTAATTTCAATCTCAGATGACATCACTACCATTTCTTTTAATTATTAAAACATTCATTATGATTAATCATATGCATGCACCTTTACCATTGTGATTATAAAGTGTGATAAAGCTCTTCCTTAATTTGAATAAGATGAACGTCCAGAAGACGGTTGTCTTGTTTGCACTTCATCTTTAGTAAGTCCGACAACGTCCGGTTCATTTAGGGAATGATCTGTTATTTATTAGCTCACACGATTAGATATCGGTTTCCCTCTTCCCACCTACATTATTTGTGGACTGACAGGTCTTTATTATTTACATCAACCTCTATATCCTTTCTTTCCGTTTCTATCTGAAATATTATAGTAAGATTATTAGTTATATAGATAAAATAAAGTTAGAAGTCATAATAAGGTTTACTATATAGAAAGGTGTAAATAAAATTATCAATAATTAAATATGTTCAACATTAGAACAGTTTTACAAAATATAAAATATATATACTAAAAACTATTTTCCATACTTTATTTTTTATTATTTTTGTATTTAAAATATTTCATATTCATTGTAAGAATTTATAGATGTACTTTTTATTCAAAACTAAATAAAAGTTAAATCGATTTATGATAGCGGACTTCAAAACTCTATATATTTGTTGTAAATATTTAATGTTACTATGCAAACGCTAGTAGCGATTTGAAATTTAGTATTTATAACTTAGCAAGATTATATAACTATCGTACCGTTTATAAAAAGATATTACAATTTTGTTTTGTTACATTTGAATTCTCTAGAATAATTTTATAAATTATATTTGTTATGTATACCGAATAAACTTAAATTGAATTTATAAGTTTTAAGTAAGTTGTATTGTTTTGTCAAATAATAAATTGAAAAACTATCTACGACAATATTTTAAAAACGTAGTAGTTCTACAGTTAACATCTTATTAAAAGATATCATATAAATCATCAAAAACTACTAAAAGTAACAGTAGTTTTTAAATTTATAATCTTTATAAAATTAAGTCCTATTTCATCAATTATTTAAAACAATTTATACAGCAAATTATAGTTTCGGTGCAACCATAAAATTTATGTAAGTACATATGCAAATCTGGACGCAAATTTATTTCCCACTGAAATCCAATAAAAGTTTCAATTTGAAACTCTCTTTTTAAGGGGAACGATATTTCATTTTTTTGCGTTTCGCTTATTTTACTTGACTAGTTTTCCGAAACTTTTATTTGCGGCAAAATGTGAACCGGCATCTGCTGTGTAGCTGGTAATGTGTCCTAAACTTACAAAAAATATTAAAAATTTAAATTGAAAACAATAAAGTTCATAATGGAAAGAAATTATTAGATGATTTTTTGAATAAAGTTTTATCTGCTCCATTTCATATTTAAATTGTAAATATTTCAGTTTATAAAATATTTACAATTGAATAAACATTTTTATAAGTTGCATTTGATATTTCTTTTTTTTTAATTTTATTTAAAAAAATTATAAAATAAAATTAATAAATATTATAAAGATCTTTTTTTATCCACTGTTAACGCTAAAGCATACCAGACAAAGAAAAACGCTGTCAAAATTGATGAGGTCTAGTTTTGATAAATCTACCTCATAAAACATGACTTTGTTAGAGGTTGGAGACAGTAGTATAACAAGGGTTAGATCTTATGGATAATAAATTAAGGGATGCCACAATTAAGGTGTCGTACGGAGCTTAACAATATTTTTCAGATTTACTAAAAAGCAAACATTTTTATAATTTATATAATATAATTAATAAATGTCAACAGATTACGTTGTTTATTCTTTAAAATGATGTATTGTATGTTGCATACTTTCAATTCAATATTTGATTATTATTAATTGCTTAAGAATGGAATTTTATAATTTAAAATATTTTCATTTACAATGCCATACAAATTACAATTTTTATTTATTACTAATTGTTAAGTTAAATTTGTTTTTTAGTTTAGAAATCTTTGAAATCATAGATTTTTAATACATAATAAATTCAATATAATATTACGTTAATTGGCTTAATTCACGGATGTCGTGTGAAATTGTTATTTATTAATTTATTGGTATTCTGTCATCATAAGTGTGTGCGTATCAGTATAAAAGTTTTCCTAAAAACGCGTTCAAATTTTTGCATTCTACATTTTTTAGTTTATTCTAGTTTTGGGTCAGAGCTGACCGCAAGTCTAAGTAAATTTTTGCTAGTGAACAATGTATATTGTATTTGATTTAGTAACAATGTGCTTCGGTTTTGGTTAGGCACCGTTTTGGCTTTATCTACTTGACTACCAATTCTCGTTCTTGGTGTCTTAGCATAACTTGGTCGCTTGGTTGATAAATAATGATTACTGCTTTGTTCTGTCAGTGTAACGTTGCTGCTTATACTTAACCTGATTATCTCTGGTTTTTTGTAAGTCTCTAGCATTGATGTCATTCTAAATTAGACGCTGGGGTGTCTTCTATGTACAGGGTTCTGAATTATTGTACTCAACATAGTTTTGTTTAGAATGAAGTCGGTTACAGCGTAGGATAACATTTGGTCTAGCATCTTATAACCATGTTTAGCTTTGGGTAAAGTTTTTTTTCAGTAATATGGTGTAATATTGTGTTCAGGTGGCCATTGTTACTTACAAATCAGAAGCCGTTGTTACTGAGTACGATTTTAGGTATTTGTATCTGTAGAACATTTGCTGCTTCAAGATGGCAATGGTAGTTTTGCTAGTGGCATTGCTGGTAGAAAAAACTTCCATCCAGCGCGTGTAAGTATCTATTGCCGTAAAAATAAACTTATTTTTGGCAAGAATTATACCTAATAGAGCAACATATTTATCAAGATTTTTTTAAACTGTGTTTGTCAGCATAGTACTGTAGTTATGCAGCATCTCAAACGACTTCAGTCTTTATTCGGATGCACGTTAAACATTATTAACGGCCCGTAGAATCCTAGATAGTAGTAACTTCTAAGTATTACTTTAGTAGTTTTATCCCATCTTGTGTGTCTTACAGCATCTTTATTATGATGTTTGATTACTTTTTCTTGCAATTGTGCAGTGAGGATTTTCTAGCGTTAATTTTTTTGGGATAAGCAATAGTAAAATCCGGTTAAGCTTATAGGTTATGAGAGTACATTTCAGTTTTCTAGCTTTTTTTTGTATATATTGGTTTTTAGTTTAAGAAGAGTGTTATACAGTGTACTTGAACTCAGCTAAGAGCAACAACTATTGCGTAAATGTTGTTTTGGTTTTATTAATAAATTCTAGAGCCAAACCAATGCTTAATTATTTGTTTTTAAAAAATAATGTGTCGTATTTCTTTACCGCTCAAATAACCAGTTTTGTTCCACATTTCAAGCGTTAGTTTACAGCACCAACCAAAACTCGGATTTGGGTCAGTCCAGAGTTAATGGTTAGTTAAATAGCAGTTTTATTACTTAAAAAACTTGTTACGTTTCTTTGTCTTACTTAACAAGTTTTTTGTTTTCTTAAAAGTCGGTGATTGCTGCGGATATTTTTGCAAATTTTAGCACGTATTCTGTTAGCTAAGTCTAAACAAAAAATTGCAAATGCATAGCAGTAGAGCATAGTTTAGCATAACGTTTTGTTTTCTTTTTCTTAGTGTTGATATCTCAGCAGTTTAAGCCTGATTTCAAGTAACCTAGTTTTTTATTATAAAGTACTAGTTGCCGTGAATAGACACTAGGAGCAGTGCTGTGTGGCACCAATAAAACAAAACTTGTTTTTTATGTTGTAGTAAAGATTACCATTGCCCAAACGGTTATAACTCGTGCAGCATAGATTCTGCAAAAAAATTGATTATTCTGTTGCAGCGGTCTTATACCGGTTTTAGAGAGTTATTTGCAATGTTACACTCGCACTTTACTTTTTCGGCAAATTTAGAAAAAGAGAAAGGAGTCAATTTTTTTAGCGCAAAAATTTTGTTGACTTTTGTTTGTTTTATTTTTAGATAATAAACTAGAAAACACAAAATATACACTATTTTTGTGTATATTAAGTTGCTTATTTTAGCGGGTAATTTAAATAGTGTAGTTTGTTTAAATAATTTTTCAACTAGACAAACTATACAAAGTGTAAATAAATTGGCGGACAAACTTAGTAAACCGAGCAAAAAATAAACAAAAATTTTAATTCCAAAATGCTGAGAAACTCTTCGTTTTGCCTTACGATATCCTGAAAGTTTCAATTTTGTTAACACAAATATTGGTTTAATTTTAATGTACCAATTTGCTTTCTTTTTTAGTATAATAAAAGTTACAAAGTTTATTAAAAATTATTAACAAAAAAATATTGAAAAATTTGCAATTTACTTTCCAAGAATTAATCAAATTTAAATGAAAAATACGCTTGGCAACTATCTTAAATGATGTACACACAAATTTTGTATACATACTTTAACTAATACAATAATAAAAATATAAAAAGCCGACTAAAACTTTCTGAATATTGTGACAACCATATAAAAACTGCGTCTCATTCAACACAAAAAAAAGAAAATAACGATTGTGAACCAAGTAAAAAACCGTTAGCAAAATTACTTTCTATGCTACACAAAAATTTAAAAAACTTCAACTCGATTTAATTCCAAAACTAAGCTCCCTAAAAAAATAACTTTAGAAAACAACACCAAATTGAAGAAGAAGAAGAAAATAAAACTTTTTGCTTAGCATTGACTATAAATATAACTTTAAACTAGAAAAAAACAATATTTGCAAACTTTATTGTATAAAACATATCACCATTGCAGTGTTAGGCTCACTGTCACATTAGAAAAGACACCTACAATTGTTAAATTTTGAAAACATTAATTGGAAACCTTATCAATGCCGGTCTATAAAAAATAAAACGTTTAAATACACAAAAGAGTTTAAAACCAAAGTAAATCTTTAGTTAAAAACTTAGCATAAAACCCCAGCAAAAATTTGCATTTGGAAACAATTTAACAGAAACCAACTCTCTGACAAATCTAGCAATAACACATCTACAGCCATAAAAATCAAATTTAAAATTCCGGAAAAAGTAAGCAGTTTTAGTAAATCACATTAATCATAACTCTTTTACCATCTAAGCACAATTACAATAAGAATTATATTGTTGCGTATGCATATTGAAAGCATCAAATTGGAACACGTAACTCGTTCAGTTTTGATTTAAGGTTTTAAGTCTTAGACATCAACCAATAAACACGACATTACACCGTATTTTGCATCAAGAATTAAGTTTTAAGATTATTAAAGTTCAGATAACACAAAAACTCAAGCCGGTCAATTACCATAAAGGTCGTATCTTTGCTGATTGGGTCATTTCATCGAAAAATCATCTTCAGTGATAAAACCCATTTTCACCTTAGAGGCTACGTTAATAAACAGAATTGTCGCATTTAGGGCTCAGAAAATTCAAGAATAATTGTTGAAACGTCTTTGCATCCTTAACGTGTCACTGATGCGGTTTTTAGACTGACGGTGTGATTGGACTTTACTTTTTTGAAAATGTGGCTGTTGCAACTGTTACGATGAATAGATGGCGCTACCGAGCTATGATTAATGATTTTATATAACCAAAATAGGAAGATATTGATGTGGACAACGTTTATTAAGAGGTAATCACAATTGGATACCGAGATCTTGTGATTTAACACTTTTAGACTTTTTTCCTTGGGGCCACGTTAAAGATAAGGTCTATGCCAATGCGCCAAAATCGATTCAATACCTTAAAGATGAAATTCGTAAAGTTATCGAGGACATATAGCCGCAAATGTGCGAATTAGTCATGGAAAATTTCATGAAAAAAATGTGGTACTGCAACCGTAACAGTGGCGGCCATTTGAATGATATCGTTTTCAAATGTTAATGGCATACCTTCCTCTTTACAATAAAATAAACATTTATTGATTTCTCTTAAAAAATACCCGTTTTATTTATATCAAAATGAAACCTCTTATTGAAAAACCCTAATTTGGTTAAGATACAATTATCATCATTATTAACCTTTAGCTTTCAATAAACATAAGCTTTCCGTAATGCTTGCTTTATTTGGTTTTGTGCAGTTTTTTTATAGTTTTTCCAAATTTTTTTTTGTTGTTGGTGGTTTTTGTTAGTATCAGTTTTTGATCTTTACTTAAGAATAAATATTCTTTTGAGGTAATCAACTCAATTCTACTTCAAACGTGTTAACCTGTTTATAACAATATTTTTTTAGATCTAAGTAATGTGTTGCTTACAGCAAGTAACTCTTGAGAATGATTAACAGCACACGCACCGTGGTCTAATCGACAGCGCACGAGAAATAATAATAATAAGTAATATTATATAGTATTTTACGTATATATATATATATATGTTAATTTTTCAATAATAGAACTTTGTGAAAAAGAAAAGACTTCTAATTTTTAAGTTTATCCTTCAAATGTTTATGAGTTAGTCTTGGTTGGTAAGCCCCAAAATATATTTTGCTTTTGACATTTTCTCCGATTTGATGGTGGATGCATATTCCACTATATAGCTCTATATTTTGCTATCAGTGTCCGAATATTTTAATTTTTAGAAACATCTTCATTTTTAAAATCATTTGCATACCTTTCAATAAAGCCATAATTTAAACACTACACCAGTACACGCGTTATGGTCGATTCGACTTATCTCGTACTATGGCTTGATTTGTTACTGCCCATACCCCCTACGTATTGCAAATTGGATACTGTTGGTTTGCTACCATTGAGTAGTGAAGCATTTCTAAATACGCAAGCCGTTAATTTAAAAATTACAAATTTTAGAAAGAATTTGTTAATAAATGTGCGGTTGTTTCGACCGCGTATGCGTGTTCTGAAGGGTTAACACATGGCAATATCTTTTGGTTTTCTTTTCTGCGTTAGTTTTGTTTTTATATGCTGTTCATGGCTAAGCTTTGCTTATATCTTATTTTTTGTCCTACTTCTTACACTGACGTTCATTTCTCTTTTTTACAATTTTTGTGTCAATTTTTTTTTTCTATTTTATACCTTCCGTTTCTTGATAGTCATTTGTTAGCCTTTTTTATTTTTTTTTATTACTTTCTTCTATGTTCTTTTGCTTCCATTTAGCTTTTTGCCTATTTTCTCTTTTCTTTGTCTTCTGTGGCTTTTAATCTGTGTGTTTGGCGTTGTGGTATGTTGAAAAGGTATCCAAAATGTGTAGTAAAATAAGACTTCTTTAAGATCCAGGCATATTCTTCTAGCAACAGAAGTAAAATTCTTATTTTCCTGCTTCTATGATGGAAATAATAATAATAATAATCTAAACAATTTTAAAACTCCGAGCAGGAAGGCGTAAACTAGTGAGACCTTAATGCAAAATTAAAAACAATTAAATATTATGATGATGTACAAATTTTTAAGAACAATTTTATTGCAAGTAATTAGCAAACTCTTAAAAAGGCGACTAATGAAATTTAAGTTTAAATTAAATTCAATTTATATTTCTTATATTAAGAGTGGCTTGGTATTCATCATGTTTGCACCATTTTTTTAAGTATTATCACAGTTCTATAAATTTCAATAACATTATGCAGTGCATATTCTTATAAATATATCTATTACCATACATAAAGTTGAATTATTAATTTTATCTGTTATCTATTAATAAAATCAGAAATCCTTCATTTTTAGTTTGAGTTCATGTTATCATTGTTTATTATATATAGTAAATTAGCGTCCATGTTATCAATTACATTTAAAATGATTATTCAAATTTGCAAACATAAAAAAAATATATGTTTGTACATAAATTCAATCATAATAATAATAAATTAAAATATAAAGTTTATGCATACATAACTAAACCGTTCACTCATATGATAGCATTGCATTAAATAGGGGATGTTCAATAAATTAATAATTCCAGCCAGTAACCGCACATAAATAATACCAATCGGCACACTTCTATCAGCAAATATAATTCCCAGTATTAATGCAAGCATAAATATCAACGGTTGATTAAATTACCTAGTTAATAAAGTGGATTCGAGTAATGACATGTAAAATTTCTGATTGATGCTCCCTATAGAATACATAAATCATGTTTTGCAATGCCGTTTAAATTCATATTAGTTAATTATTGATCACACAAACACATTAAATAATTTATATAAAGCATCTAAATTGGTTTTTAATAATATTTATTGGTCAATAAATGTATACAAATGGGCATTTATTTATAATTATTTAATTATAATACACGTGAGTTGATAAATGAGAATGGTGCATTACCTTATGTCACCACAAAACTGTCGTGACAAGTTAAAGTTTATGTACAGCAACTGCATATTTACTATTGCTCATTTAAAATGAAGTAAAGCACCACTCTGGGATGCCAGATTTAATGTTGATAAATGTTTACTAGTAGTGGTTGGTCGTGCTTGCCCAATAAAAATCTTAAACGAACTGCGCAAACTTCAATTTACTTGTATTTACACACCAACATATTAAACTTATAATTGATATTTGACTTTTTAAATGCAAACATTTATTAATAATATAAAACCTGTTATATTATTTACCAATTGTGTGTGATAAAATTAATAAGACCAATCGCAATTAATGTTAGTTTATTTAAAGCATTATTATCGCGTACACGTGAGTAGTCTTAGACTAAGCTTAAAAGAATACTCAGTTTATATACGGCTAGTGGATTATTAGAGAACTTAATTAAATAAGAATACGAGAAACCTAACTGGAAGCGGAAACAACTACCTAATCACGTGCAACGTTTATTCTTCTCAGTTTTTTTGTGTGTTTCTATTGTAGAGTAATAAAAAAATGCATTACATAAGTATGGCAATATTAAAAGCAATCCTACGTTCATCTAAAAAAGTAAAATGATAAAAAACACATTTTTGTTTCAACAATTTATTCTACCTAATACAATACATATATCAACATTTTAGATAATATGTATATTATTCACACTATGAAATGATTTCAACAAATTTCAATAAAAAAATCCTCTCCATGATATTTGAAGCACACGGCAACTTGCGTACGCATGGTAGAAATCAAATTATCAGACTCGGCCTGGAGAATTAAATCACAAGCTTCTTGAATACTCATTCAAATACTAAGTAAAGTAAGTGGGGGTATTTAAAGATGGCCCAGATTGTATCTCATACGTGTTCAATAGATGATAAGTTTGGATAACTAAAAGGCCATAGAAGTAAATAACCATTAACTAGTTTCAAAAACTTTATAGTAACTGTAGCTGTATGCGGCTTTACATTATCCATTTACAACCTTCTTAGATAATAATATTAAGAGTAATAATAATAATAAACTTTATTCACGTAAAAGTAACATATGCAGATTATTAGAAAAAAGAACACAAATTAGTAAGCAAAATTCACTTAGGCTGCAGAAAAACCTAAATGATCTTCCATCTTAACCTACAAAGAAATTATATCGAATAAAATAAAAGTAAATATTGAAAATAAATAATAATAGATACAAATCAAGTAAGGATCAATAAACTAAATCAAGTAAGCTTTAGTTACACAATATAACAAAAAAAGTTTGCATAAAAATATAACAATTATACGTTTAAGAATATATTTTTAATAACAATCCTAAAACCTCTCAAAAATAGCAGTACAATGTCTAGGTAGGGACAAAAGTTGTTTAGACCATGTATTTAAAGTAAGAACATTACTGCAAAATGTAATTTTATAAAGTAAGTAAGGTGGCCGTTTAATACTTAAAATCTTATGATATAGACAAGCTTCAATAACTTTCTTCTCTTTTCTATAGACAACTATCTGGATTCTTTTAATTTATGTGAGATTCTGTCAAATTTACG
This sequence comes from Tachinus rufipes, assembly GCA_963932245.1. Lineage (NCBI taxonomy): Eukaryota > Metazoa > Arthropoda > Insecta > Coleoptera > Staphylinidae > Tachinus > Tachinus rufipes. Next base: position 64,549,907 of record OZ010749.1, read on the forward strand.
AACTTCATAAATAAACCTGAGATAAAAATTTTGGACTAGTTGATTTTGGTTAAAAGTATCTACATCAATTGCCGTATGATACAACATAAAACAGGACAAAAAGTTAGAAAGTACAAAAGCATTACACAAAGCTTTTTTAACAGCGACTAAGAAGTATGGCCTATTTGAAAATAGTATTTCTAAGTTTAAATAAGCAAAAGATGCACATTTATTTATAATTTTTTTATATCTAAAAGTATTATTAAAAATGATGCTCAGTTTTATTGCTTGTTACAAAAAGAATAAGTTTACCATCAATACTAATTTTTATTTTATCTTTTAATTCGTTGCAGGTTTTGGATTTTTCCAAAAAATAAAAAGTTTGATTTGTCTGGATTAACATCTCTAGTTAAATATTCTATGGCACTAAGTTCAAATGATAAATATAGTATAGACTATCATCTGCATACATGTGTCTTTTGCAATAAAATAGCTAATTAAGAGTCAGCGACGTGTATATAGAAAACAGTAGTGGACCAAGAATTGACTTCTGAGGTACCCTTTGATTAACGTATACAAATGGAAAAGTATTAGAACTAATTTTGACACACTGTCTTTTATTTTGATAATAATTATTTAACAATAAGACTGCAAAGTAGCCAAATTCATAGTACTTTAAGATAGTTTGTAAAGTAGAATGATTTACAGTGTCAAAAGCTTTAGAGTAGTTAAGTAAAACAAGTCTTCTTATTTTGCCCTAATCAGTAACTGCTAATATATCATCGGTTACATCCAGGAGAGTAGTTTCACAACTAAATCCATTACGAAACCTCGATTGATAAGAAATTTGACAATTACTAGTATTTGATTATACATAACTTTTTCTAGTATTTTCAACATTGTTGTTAAAATACTAATTGGAAGCAACTGTTTAGGCTCTAATAAAATGCATTTTTTAAGAATAGGTTTAATAATGGCATCTTTCCAACATTCAGGAATAACTGATTCTAGAAAACAGGTATTTACAATATAAATAATTACCGAAATTACTGTAAGACAACATAGTCTAATCATAACAATATTTGGGTTATCAACTAAACTCATCGTACAGTATACAAAATTATGATCAGTAATATAACTCCATTATACCGGAATTTTTAATATTTAAATTGCTTGATACTAAGATAATATTAATCAATTTAGCAGAAGTATCCGTTATTCTTGCAGAATTTTTAATCATTTGTTTGAGATTAATAGATTCAAAAAAGCTATTAAGAAATATAGTTGAGGATACCTCCGCTGTAAGAATGTCAATATTCAAATCTTTAAGACAAATAATATTATCTGTAGATAGAGCATTAATGTTGGTTTTAGAACCTTGTTATTTACGTTTAATGTTTCTAGCTATTGCTTCCTATACTATCAACTTGCCTGTGAATGATGTATGCATGGTGTTCTACACTTTACAAAAAAGTCTATTGATTAACTCATTGTAGTTTTTCATTGCACTATTATAGCGAGGAGTTAAGAGCAACAAAAAAAACGGTACAACATGAAGCCAAATGATTAAATTCTTTGGTAAAGTGATTGAACGGAGATTCTTAAGTTAGTTAAACTTCTTCAAACATCTCCAATTGCTGGTGTTGTTAAAAGCCAGTTATTAAACGCAACAAGGCAGAAAGTCGAATCTTTACATTCTGTAGCCTATCAAGAGCGTCCAGGTTGTAATTTCATCCGTTATTCCTGTTTCTCAATTCATTTACTTTAAGTTTAAGAATCTAATCAACTGATTTGCCAATAATATTGCAATGTCACTGCACAGTTAATCTAGAAAAACAGTAATAAATTTTCTTTTATTTTTTTAGTTCAAAGTAAATTGATAAAAACTTTTTTGATAAAATTTTAATTATAACAAAAATTAAACTAAGAATTTTAAATGTTCTTTTATTTTTGGAGAGTAGTATATGGCCATGTATGAGTGAAGTGGTACGAAAAATATTTTTTTATGTTGCAACTTTAGGAATCGGTTCTTTAACATAAACTCTGGTTCCCTGATTTTTTTTAGATTTTTTGTGCTACCCAGTGGCTAGATATTTAGGGTACAACTTTCAAATATGTCAATTTTTTTACCTTTTTGCAATTTTCAAACGCCTGTAACTTTTTAGGGATTTTTTTTGCAAATTATTGAAGATAAAGTTTATTGCTTAAAACTGATCAAAAATTCTAAAAAAAATGTGTTGAAGACATTTTCTTTAATTTTTAAAATCTTTTTATTCTATTAAAAACAGATAAAAAAAAAGATGTTGGGTATTTTTAATTTTTTGTTTAATAGGTCAAAAAAATACTTTTATATGTTATTGATATACTCTGAAATTTTTAGGATGGGCGATAAAGTACTTTCTAAGTAAAGTAAAGTAAAGTAAAGTAAAGTAAATTTTATTCACGTAAGCTATCATTACATAATACATAAATGCATACATTAATAGATGTGAAAGTCAGGTTTTTTAGCGTATTGATCACTTTAAATAAATTAAAATATAAAATATAATACAGATACAGATATAAATAAACAAAAATAAAAACGTTAAAATACAATACAAACATATTAAAACTTAATGGCGTACATCTATAGCTCAAGAATAAGAAATCAGCGTTTTTGTAATCTAGAAAAATATCGAAAAAAAAACAACGAAAATAATGACTAAATTATTTTAAGTATTGTAATTTTTTTATGCAATATTTAAACGGAAAACTTTTCATAAAATAAAACAGGTTTCTATATACTTTTAGAGATTGATCTGTAAAATAACTGATGTACAAAAAAATCAACTTTATTCTTAGTATGTTGTTTTTTACTCACTGTCTATTTCATTTAGTATTTTAGAATTAACAATAATTTCAGAAATGATATTGATAAATGATATATTTAAATAAAATTTAATTTAATGATTAGCTATTGTGCATTTGTAAATAATACTTATATCCCCCTCTTTTTTATTTTTATTATCAAATAAGTTTTTCAAAATAAAAAAAAATAAAACTTCTGGTAATTACACTTATTCGTTTATTTATTATACTGTACATTGTAAAAATTTCTATAGCATACTATTTTAGTTTTGTAAAAAAGAAATTATTAGTTGAAGAGTGAGTTTTTGAAAGCATACCATCTTCTGTCGGAATTAGATAATGTTTTTGCTGAATATGATTAATTTGTTTTTTATTAACAAATCGTTGAAAAAGTATAGAAAGTATAATCAGAGAGCCAGAGAAAAGAAAAACTTGATATTTTTCAACCGTTCAGATGACAAAAAAAACCACGAAGTTGTTGGGGCGTTAAGATTTGCTTATCGGCAGGTAATTGCAAACTTGCAGCTGCTGCAGTTCTCTTAGCGGTTCCAACTAGTCCGTCGCTTGGTCCTTTGCCATGCGCTGTTGGGAAAAAATGCCATTCTGCATCAATTTTGAAGTTTTTTTTATGGTTAAATAAGTTAAAAACTTTTTTATAATTTTTAAATTGTTGCGGCGCTCCATCAGAAAAATAGTGAATTTTTTTTAATTATTATTATTATTTTTTAATTATTATCTTCATAAATGTATGAACAACAACATTGTCGTGAGTTAAATTTTTAGAGGTAATAATATAACTTTTATGCAAAAGGTTTCCTTCTCTGGACTTGTAATATACCACGACAGGAAAAATTGTAGCTTGATTGTTATTCCAATGAAATCTTTGTGCAGCCTCTTGTACAACAAAAATATAATTTTCAGAAAAATCCATAATAACAATAAATTCTGTCTCAGATATTTTTAAATCTCTCAAAAATATTGATTGCTGTTTTGCAATGTAAGCATGTGTCAAAAGGACATGGACTTTTTCGGAAAAGTATTCAATAAATTCCGTTGAATCTTTTGTAATTGTTTCGAGTGTACAGTACGGCGTGTTGACCCATTGCTTAAAACTTACAGAATCAACCTCATTTAAATCAAACAGTTTCTCAATATATGTACGTAATTTTGTATATCCTGGACACAATTCACATTTTAAAAAATAACAACTTTCTGTTGGAATATAGTCTTGATATGTAGCAATTTCATGTTTTTTGCCTTGAGTTAAAGCTTTTAGATTTGCACCTGTTATTAAAAACTTGATAATTAATTAATAAAACATGAGTGATTTGTTTTACCTAATATACATAATTTGACGTTTTGGTGTATAGTGCACACGCAAACGGTATGAGTGCCAGCGCTCTTGACAAAAACACATTGAATCGGTCCTAAAACGGCAAAGGTCGAGAAACCAACTTTCAAATCAGGTTTTTCTTCTTTTAGCATAGCATAAATTTCTCTCAGTGGTCCCAAGAGTAATCGTTTTTGATTTTTTATTTTATTCCCAGCATCGTTTTTAGTGGTGACAAAATCTTTTTTACAAGGCATTTGTCAACTAACATCATCTTTTAAATAGAAGTTAATAACTTTCTCTTTTGTTTCATCTCCAAGTACAAATTTAGCTTATCAAATAAATGGCAAGTAGGCTGATGGTCAAAATAATATACCTGGTTTTAGATTAAGTGAACCTAATATTCCACTCTCCTCTAAAACTTTTTGAGAAGTTTCTACAACTCTGTGTGAGACTCCAAAAATACTTGTTATTTTGTAAGTACTCCAGTGCGCTGGCGTTAACGTCAAAAGTATTTTTTGAATTCTTGTCGTAGTTGGATTTTTTAAAATTGTCTTGAGATTATTAAAAAACTCGACATGATCTTGAACGTCTTTTAAATTAAATGATGAAGGACGTTCATCCAAATCTAACGTTTTAAAATTGTTGATTTCTAAAGTAGCACTCCCTCCTGTATACTCTGAATTTTTTGAAGTAGTCGATACTTTACTTTTATTTTGGTTAATTTTTGTTATTTAAGCTCACTAATTTCTTTTTAAAGTGTTTCTATTATTATTACAATCTTATAAAAATGTTTGAATATATTAGTTGCAATTGTTTATTATATTGTTTTTGAAAAAGCAGTAAAAAATTCAATTTAAGTGTAAATGCCATTATTTGTACGAATTTCACTTTATTTGACATTGATCCAGCGTTGCCAAATGACCCGATTGAATTAATGTTATATTTATTCTAACGCGTTCATAATCGCTGGAACATCTACGTCGAAGCCGATTGTAAATACAAAACTGGTTATTTAAATTAACTAAAATAGTTTAAAGTATAAGGTGTAAATCGCGACGATTGCATAATAAAGTTGTTTTTTTTGGCTGTTTACAAAAATTAAATCGCTGACTTCTTGAAAAGTTTTTTATTGCCTATCCTAAAAATTTCAGAGTATATCAATAACATATAAAAGTATTTTTTTGACTTATTAAACAAAAAATTAAAAATACCCAACATCTTTTTTTTTTTAATCTGTTTTTAATAGAAAAATAACAGTTTGGATTGATAACATGAAAAGATATATTACTTTATCGCAATTTTTAATAGTAGTCATGGCTAATTTGGTTGCTAAGAATCATACAAGTTTACTCCGAAAAGTAGCAATGAAGAAGTTAAGCAATTTTACCATTAGGTAGACCAAACAATAAAAAGCATAAAAACACAAGCTGTTAATATTGTAATAGATGATTTTAACTCAAAAGTAAGTAAAAATACAGTTAAAAATATAGTAAGCAAGTATGGTTTAAAAACAAGGAACAATTGTGATAACCGTTTTATAAAATTCTGTCATGAAAAAAATCGAAACATAAGAAACACTTGATTCAAATTGTTGCCAATGAAATGTACATAGAAGTCACATTACTAGAAACCAAATATACTTTATAACAATAAACAATAAATTTTGCAATGCTATAACAGGGGTTAAAACATACCTGTATTTTTGGTAACTCAGATAATGCTCAGTTTTGGTTATGAAAACCAAGAAATTATCTTTGCAAGTTTTTGTTAAAAAATATAAAATCAACAAAAAAATATTTACGCATGTTTTTTATATTGCAAAAAAGCATTTGACAATGTTAAACATAATAAACTAATAAAGTTACAACTTTTTGCATCAATCGGCAAAAATAAATCAAGAAAAAACATCAAAATATCTATAATAGACAAAATTGTGTTCTCTTGCTTAAAGCTGTGCAACAAATTAACATTAAAGTAAACGGAACACCAATTAGTAATCTTTGTTATGCGGATGAAGCTTTGTTTCTTTCGGACAACATAAAAGACTTAAAAAAGGTGTTGGACAAGGTAAACTTAATAAGCAAACAATCTGGATTCAAAATAAATTAAAAAAAAGCAAATTTATTAAAGTACACAGTAATCAATGAATGAGATGTAAAGATTAATATTTGTATTAAGATGACAAGTTAAACTACCCGATGGAGAATCACCAAATGTTACGTACTATCTACATTACTTTATAAATGGAAAAACAACAATAAAGCGATTAAAAGTGTTTGAAATGTAGATTTACAAACGCATTTTAAAAATATTTTTAGTAAAAAGTAACAATCTTTCAATTACTAAATAGAATAATACTAGAAGGTAAAATTAAGAGTATAAGAAGAATACATTGTAAAAACAAAATAGCTAAACCTCCGCAAATGGTTTCAAATACGCAATGCTGCAACACTAAATCATCTAACAAACACCGCTTTTATTTATTAGTTTGTTCTACTTTTGTTTATCGCCAATAAAAAAACAATTAAATTGGCTTTGAAAGATGTTTTGCGTAGCTTGTTCGCAGTAGTATAGTTATTCAAAATGCTGAAGTTGATAGCTATAAATAGGAAAAATTTATCCAGTTTCTTTTTTGTTTTACTCGCAGCCATGTGGCGTTATTTTGCCTGTGTTTTGCGGGACTTAACAGTTTTTGCAGTTTTAGGCTACTGCGCTCGACTTCCATTTGCAATATCTTAACAAATGACGTGTTTTTAGCAAACTTTTTTAATAATAGTCAATAATAAAATTGTCGACGGCCGAAACTGTATCTACTAATTTTTCTGTTATTTAAGCTAGAGAAGAAAATCCTAATGTTTTGATAAAAGTATGGCAAGCGCCTTTCAACTATCACACATTTATGTGTACAGCCTTTCAATCTGATATATGTTTAATTTGCCGGTTATATTTAAGAATTTGATTGTCTTTTTTAACAAAACAAGATAAATTAAGATATAAATGATTAACAATGTTATCAAAAAAGGTTTTTGTTATAATTAATATGTAATTTTTGATACGGACAAGATTTTCAAATTTTATTTTAAAATGATTTTGTCTTGTTGGGATAAAAAAAAACTACTAGAAGCTGAAAATGTGTAAGTAAGTATTAGGCGTAAAATTGTTTTGAAAAATTAGACTTGTTTGTTGTTTGTGTGAAACCATTGCTCAAAAAATTGCATTGGGTGCTTTGAAGTGTACAGTAGAGTTATATTGTCAGCGTATTTAACAATCGACTAAACCTTGAAGAGTTTTTGCTTTAATTTTATGAGTGGTAAACACGGCTTTACTGCCTTTAAAGTCTAATTTTGTCATGAAAGCTTGATCATTATAATTTGTCTGAAATGGCTGCGCTCTAGATGGATTAGGTAATGCTTTGCTCACAAAACCGCATTAAGTACTGTTTAGTGTTTGTTACCTGCACAAAAACACGTTCAGGATTAAAAAAATCAACTTTTTTAAAGCACAGCTTCTGAAACGTCTTATTAAACACATTCCAAAAAACTATAAAAAAGCACAAGAACGCAAACTCTAAACTGTTATTAGTTTTAAATATATTTATCTAATAAGCAATAAAAAAATTGTTAAGTACGGCATTACCAGCCAGAGTGTTTTTAAATGATTTTTGACACAGACAAATTAATTCTACTTTTTATACTATAGCTAGAAACAATTTCACTAATACCTACTACAGCCACGCTTACAAAAATGTAAAGCTTTTCAGCAACTACTAAAATTTTCACATAAGTGAACCAACGGAACAGCAACAAGCAATTTGACTGCTAACAGCCAAACCGTTTACAGTTAATTAAAAATCTAGTTTACAGCCAGCAAACCTTATCATTGGCAATAAATGCAGTTTTTATTTCAAAAAAACTAATAAAATTATTTAACAAAAAAAATTTATTTTAACACCAATTTTTAAGGTACCAGAATAGCAGCACAATGACATATTAGAAAACCTTCAAACCAAATCAAAAACGACAATTCTTGCCCGCTACAAACAGCAAACAAAAAAAGCTTTGGCATCCAAGCTTGACTTCCATATCTAAACTCTAAACGCAAAAAGTTAATAAATTACTAAAAATCTTCGGATTGTAGTTTTTTTTGCCACTACCCCTATTTGTACATTTATCATCAACAAGGTATAAATCTTACTGACATAGAAAAAACTGTTAAAAAAATAGTCCACTTCCTCAACTACAAACGGTTCAGTCGTAGATTCTCTCTCGGAGAACAAAAGTAACTTTATCTTATATCATCAGGTGCCTGCACAGGACGTCATTGACGCTACCAACTATGCTTTTTGCACTAGAAAAAGCAAAACTAACGACCACCAATACGGTCACAAACACCGCACCTGGCAACTTCAAAAGATTCACCACTCTACAACGTAAACAGAAAAAAAACATGGCAAATTTTTTCTTCTATTTACTAAAATTGCGCCATCCCCAAGCACTTCCAAAAGAAGCAATAAGCACAGAAATTATAAAACTTACAGTTTTTTTAAATTTAAAGTTAAAGTAAAACTTAAAACACTGGGCAGTAGCATAGTTCAATTCCAAAAATGCTAACGCTACAGACACACCGTCAAAAAACGGTTTGTAGCAACTTTTGTTTGACATTATTGTCCACCTAAGTTTGTTATCTGTTTTGGCCCTTATTTTGCAAACTTTTAAAAATGCAAAGTGTTTCACAAAGCAAAAAAGCCACTAAACTTGCGCTTAAACCCAAGTTAGCCCAGGCTCCGGTAACCTCAAAAAGCTTAAGGTCGTGCAAACTAACCGCTGTAACTGCAAACAATTTGTTTGGTCATGTTCTCACTCTACTAGCACCAAAAACAACAAATGCAAAAAAACCGACTTTTTGCGCACAGATCAATAATCTTTAACATAAAATCATGTCTATCATTTTTGTTTTGCTAATCGATAGATAATACTTGATATTATTTAAAGTTTGTTTTTAAAATGTAAACAGCATTTTAGATAAAATGAGCAAAGTAAAAAAGTTTTTCTTTAGACAGAAATTTGACGTTATGTAAGTCAAACCACAAACCCAGACGTGCGTTAAGAATTCCAAATATGTTCACGTACTTGAGAAGTAAACCAAAAGCGTAAAACAGTTTTATGCAAAGAGATCACTGAACCACTTCCAAGTTAATACTTTTGACACTTTTACGCTTAAAACAAATGCGATTGTTTTGTACGTGCTTAGGCTGGGCACATTCAAGTTACATCTACTTGCAACAATCCAACTAGGTTTATCAAAACGGGAGATTTTGACACGGGTTTTTTGACTCCCTTTCTTGCCATAATTGCTAGAGACAACTCTAACCACGTTACTAAGTTAAAGGTCAAGCATTGCAAAATTACGTTGAACAAAAAAATATAGTAGCACCCACACACTACAGCTGCTTGACGTAGCAATAATTAAAAACGTCAATTTTTAAATTAATATTACACTATTTAATGTCAAGTTAGTTGTAAGTTGATGCCAAAATATTTGCGAACAACTTTAAACTTTAAAGCTTTTTTTCTATGACAAAAGAGATTAGTCTAGAGCACGTTAAAAAAATCACAGAAAAATCAATAGTTGCTTGGATTTTCTATAAAATAATACCGCGTACAAAAAGAATTAATTTGTAAAAAAAAATCTGCCAAACATTAATGGTAAAAACATTGTGACCCAAAAGATTAACGTTTTTTATAAAAACTTCAGAATGGCTATAAAGTTACACAAAAATAAGTGCTGAAAAAACTTTGACATTAACTATAGAAGATAAAAATCTAATTTGGCAGATCTCCAAAGTCCTTCGCAATAGACAAAATGCCAAATAAGTTGTAAGTTGATGCCAAAGTATTTGCTGACAACTTTAAAGCTTTTTCTCTATGACAAAGAACATAAGTCTAAAGCCCGTTAAAAAAAATACAGTAAAATCAACAGCTGTTTGAAGGACACTGACAACACTGTTTTTTTAAATCTTTTTTGCTCGAAGCTAAAGTTGCTCTAACCAATACTATAAATGAAATCCTACAAACAGAGCACTTTTCAAAAACTTGAAAAAACTTGTAGGCAATTAACATTTCAAAACCTGGAAAAAACCTAAAGTTTTCTCAAAACTACTGGTCAATCAAATAGTAAGATAAAAGAGGGTAATTTTGAAAATAATCCAAAAACACTTAGAAGCTAACATGAGTGACAATGTTACAGATTTTAATTTGAGAAAAACCACAAAGATAGTCTTTTTTAACGTTAAATAGCATTTAATGAAGTCTACTACTAAAACTAAAACTGCAGAATATTTTTCTCTGCGTCTTATAAAGCTAATAACTTAATAAATAAACCGCAAAACTTTGGCAGCAAACCACGGCAGAAATTCCTCAAGGCTCCATTCTTTTGTTGATGCTATTTAATTTGTTTGTCACTGACATACAATTAAGCTGGAGGCAGCACGGTACTCTAAGTTAGGAGTGTTGTGCAGACTCAAAAGAACTTATTGTAGAGAGAACACGGCATCTTTTTTGTTTAGTTTTTTGGGAGATATTTTATGATAGGGCTGAGTTTATTACAAAAAATTAATATATATATATATATATATATATATATCCAATGACCTTTTTTACCCTCCGGGGTGTAAGGTTACAAAAAAATAATAATTCTTATAATTTCTAAAGAGAGCGCCACTGTATAAGAGGTGTTTTAATAAACACTTTTTTGGGTTTAATTTAATTATGTATTAGAATACAAATATAAATTATATAAACATAAGTTTTTCTAAATGTAAAAATACGTTTCCAGAAGAAAATCATTTTACTAAATTAAAAAAAAAAATAATTATTTAACTTATTAACCAACAATAATTATAAAAAACTAATTTCTTAGAAAAATGTAGAATTGTATTTTAATTTTTTTTTTTTTCTAAAACTCATATTTAAGATTTTACGTATAAAATTAGTAAAAAGAGGGTACATGCGACCCTTAAAAGTAGTCACTTTAATGCTACAAAAAGTTACCAGTAATCTTCAAAAGTAAGTCAAAGTGACTGCTGACTAAAGCAAAGCTAATAGCGTCTTACTTGACAACCTTTTTATTTTGTGGTCCAATTCTGCCAAGTAGTTTGGTACAAATTGTACGTACGCATATCCTAGACAAAGTCAAAATATCAAAAACTGCTAGTTCTAACGCGGAACAGCTGTACCTCCGGAACAAAATTCAAATGCATACCACTATTATTAGATCGCAAATCATTTCATATTAAACTTCCAGGTATGATCGGGAATAAATTTTCTTCAGAATCCGACACACTGAGTGTGTGTCTTTAAATGATTCTATTGACAAACCACAAAAAAAGTGAAAACGTGTATTTAGATTTTTAATAATCTATTCTACTTCTAATCAACAAAAGTTTTAATATTGTTATTTATATTGTAAACTTTTAATAAATTATTACATTCTTAAAGTATGCTAAATTAATTATTTATATTATAAGTTTTAAGTAATTCCATGTATGTATTACACATATTGATTATTGTATTAAGCAAGTGTGTATAATTTCAACGTAATGCGCAATATATTCTACTTAATGGATTGATTGAACCGTTCCTTGATGAGACAAATCAAAAGTTCTTGTGATTAATGAGGGAGAGTTATTATCATGTCATGTTCTAAGTATCTTCAACAATCATTTACCTTCTACTCGTAATGTGTTAATATATCTTGTTTTCTTTTTATTATATTTAGGTTTATAATACTAAAAACATTAAAAAATGCAGTTAATATTTATGTATATTGTACATAATGTTCATTATAAATTTGTTATCGTATTAGTTGGCAGTATATAAACAACAAAATATTTGTCAAGTGGAATTATTTTAAAAACAGATAAACTTGAGATATCATAACTAGACAATATATAAATACAATAATAACCAAACACGATCAACAAATGTGATTAAATTACTAGGAATTTCTAAAAAATTAAACCTGAATTGAGCGGAACAATTAATTGCTATGAGTATTTTTTTTAATTGATATATTTAATCACCACTTGTTATTATTTTTTCATTAAGAAAATTGAATAACAGTAATCTTATATTAAATATTTATTTTACTGTATCAAAATAGACGGTAATGTTTCAATTTTATGAAAATAATTAACATTTTATAAAAGCCATAATTACTTAAGGGATTTCAGGATGTGATGGACAAATATACGTTTGGGAATAAAAATATTAAACTTGTTTACCGTTGTTGGATCAATAAATTATGTATTATTTGGCGTGCATGAAAGTTATTCATCATTTATTAGACTAGCAAATAATTTTTAAATGATGCAATTATTTGTTTGAAAAGTAAAGAAAAGCTAAATACTAAAAAAGTAAACTAAAACAAAAAATATGATCAAACTGTTAGATTTATTCTTTTTAAGCACTTCTAATTTTTTTTTAATCTTTTCAGATTGTTAAATAAAGAATAAAAATATGGTTATCTGATGAAACAAGATCAAAAGAATACAAACAATAGGTTTAGAACTTGGCTACGAGAATATGCGCCAAACTTTACAAACATTGCAGCACAGACAAACTAAAAAAAGCAAAACAGATCAAGTATAATATAGCCGTACAACAACTTTACTTCTTATAGGAAACTTATGTGAACAATAAATTAATGCGTCGGTTGTTGCTACAAACATTTTGTTTGATTGTACAATTCCAAAAATAAAACCAGTGAGCATATTCTCTATCACGCTCACCGGGCAAAGAAGAAGCAATAAAATTTACTAAAAAAGTAAATTAATTAATACACTTCACAGGTGGCGGATAGAAGAATGCATCTTAGATATAGAGGTGGACCTAAACTAGCATGAAGTAAGACACCAGCTACTATTGATGGATTACTTCCCTACAGTCTTGATACCAGAAAGTTGCAGGCGATAACCACATTTAGATCTAACAAGAATTACGGATCTCAGTTTCGGGCAGACCTTAAATGGCCAGAGAGTGCAAAGAATGCCCCGGTAAGCTTTGTAAATTGCAACATAACAGTTAGAAGTTTGTTATTACCAGAAAAACATACATCTAGCAACCAGGTAGTATAATTCGTTCTTAATTTTACACCTTATTTAAAACAAAATTTAGTGTTACAACTAGAAAGTCAACCAAGTACAAATAATTTTATTTATTTTTGGGGTTTTGTTAGTTTTTTTATAGGTGCTTCTTGTAAAAATCGGAAAACTTTTGTCTAGCAGAAGTTTAAAAATAAATAGACACCTAAGAAAAGTTCCCCTAGCAGGCAATCTTCTACTACTCAAAAAGTAACCAGCTTCTTGAATTCTGGAAGTAGACAAAGATATATAAACAAAAAAACATAAAAACAATTGGAAACTTTTTGAAAAGCTAAAGTTTGACAAGCTAATGCAAAGTCAAAACCGCAAACCCTAAGTTTTTGGGGGCGGCTAAGTGTAGGTTTTTAAAACAAACAAAAAAGCACGGGGTTCAAGCAACTGAGCCAACTAAAGCATCCGGTAATGCATCAAAGACACAGCAACAATACTCCACACTACCTGCACCAAACACCCCAGTTACACCAAAAACGCAAATGTAAAACCATAAAGCAGAAGCACGTTAAAACCGCTAAAACAACCAACAAAAAGGAATATTTTAATACATTCTTACTAGCACTATAGTAGCCATAATCTAAAAAAAAAATTTCAAGTGTTGCCTTGATCTTGTTAGAACTGACAAAACAAATAAAAATTTAAGAAAAGATTCTTTAAAATAACCTGTATAGACAAGCCAACTAAACAATGGCTTTTCAACACTACATTGGCCAAAGACAACCTATTAGCAAGCAAAAAGCTTTAGATCATAAATTTACCTGAGCCAAAAAGAATGATGACATAAATACCAAAACCAAAAACTTTAAGACCTGGCAAGTAATCAACTCCAAACTAAAACCCAAAAATACCCAACACGTTTTGTTTATAGATAAAGACGCTTGGGAAAAGGTGACTAATTTAGTAACTAAACTCTTTTTAGGTTTCTCCAAAATAACGCTTTGAACTTTGGCCTATTTCAAAAAAATCGGAGACAAACCAAAAGAGTCAAAAACTATCAAGAAAGCCGTAAACCAAAATTCACCGCCGGTTGCAAAAAAACAATATTAGTGAATTCAATGTTAAACATTGTGCAAATTAGTGTACATCACTGCAAAGCAGCTTCTGCAACCCTTAGTGCGTATATTGTTAAACACAATATTGACATTGCCCGTATCCAAGAACCTTGGATTTATAAAAGAGAGATAAAGAAGTTTGGCATACCGGGCAGATTGCTGCTAGCAGCTTAACCCATATTTAAACCTTGTACATGCATTTCAGCAAAGCATGTACTTAATCAAAAGTTATTACAGAATCCATGTTTTAGAAACCTAGTACGGTGATGATAGTAAGGAAAGAAACTAAGAAAAAGATAATTCTTAGATCTAGATAACTTCTCTACAACCAGCAAGCACCTCTACCACCGGCAGAACTACTGCAGCGGGCAAACAACGGAAATAACGCACCGCTGATTTTTGGATGCAACGCCAACACCTAACACGTAGCCTAGAGAGTAACGACTTAAACTACTACAATACATATTTGTCAACTCTTTTAAAACCGTTTTTAAAGGGAGCTGCCATAACACTATCAAGCACACTTTTAAGAAGATTACTAAATGAAACAAGAGACCTGGCACAACAAGGGCAAATACTAGACAGTTATTCAACAAAACAACTAAAAAAAAATTGTTTTATGTTTCCGTCTCTAAAAAATCTTAAGCAAAAACCGTACTTGGAACATTAGATTCTTGTAGACCAAAATTAGAAAATACACAAAATCAGTTGAGAGAGTTTTGCAAGAGCTACTGCAAGCATTTTTTTTATATTTTGGGTTCTATGCTCTTTTAATTAGGAGAATTGCTAAACAAAAAGACAAACAAAAAAACTAAAAACAACAAAAACTATCATTATTCAAGCAACCTGAAATAGAAAATCAACACATTTATGCCCGTACTAATAGTCAGAGATTAAATCTCGGATTCATCAATCCAAGATTCATTTTGCTAATCGTTTATTGGTTCTAAGTCAATTCACGGATATCGTGATGGTGAACATAGTTGCGATCGGCCAATATATTTTATTACCAAACGTTAGAATTAATATATGACACATTAATAAACAATCTTGGGTGGACCCAAGATTATTTGAATCTAGGATTATATTGATGGTTGCATAGTTTTCATTTCGATCCAAGAATTAGCAAGCAATGCATTGGTCAATCGCGACTAATGATATCTGTGTATTAGCTTAGAGCCAATCAACGATTAACAAAATGAATCTCGGATTCATGAATTTAGGATCAATCCGAGATTTAATCTCTGACTATTAGTACGGGCATTAAACCACTCAAGTCACCAACTACCAATAGAATTGATCATGCTATTGAATGAACCTCTATGTGTGATTTTTAGAGCACTTTTACAAATACTAAGGTACATAAGGGACGGGGCGGCGCTATAGGCCCGCCCACTGCACTAGCACCAGTATGTCTACTAAACAGGAATATACTGCAAATTAGTTATATAACAACTGTCAGCAAGTGCAAAAGTACTATCCAAAGCAAAGAAATAGCTTTGAATATTTTTTCTGAGTATTAAAAAGGCATTTGACAATACTACCTTCAAATCCATTAGAAAAGCAATAAAAAGCCGAAGAATATACCTTTTTGTGCAACAATGGGTCAACATGGGACATAATTAAAAAATAACTTCTTCATTTTTAGACTTTATTTTTCCAATATTGGATATAGTCCTTCTTTTTAACTTTTTATTCTTCTTTGTTTTTCGCCAAATTTAACCATTTCCGTCCTGCTACTTTTCGAACATCGTCGCTTCATCTTTTAAGGGAGCGGCTTATGTTTTTTCTTCCGCATCTTGGTCATCATACCAGGATTCTGTGAAACCATCTGTCATCAATTGTTTGTAGAATATGCTCAGCCCAACTTCATTTCTATTGCGCCACTCTTTCCATCACATCTGCAACACCTGTTTTCTTTTGCACCCATTTGTTTCTTTTCTTGTGATGTAACAATATGTTTAGCGTTTTTTGTTCCAATGATATTTGCGCAACGGCCAACAAAATTATGTTTTGTTGAGTAAATGTTGTGGTTTCTGCGCCATATGTGAGAACCGGTCTGACATGAGTCAAATATTTTTGCTTTCAACTTTCTTGGGAACGTCTTGTAAGTTAGAATAAAATCTAGCTTCGCAAATGCTGCCCAGTCTAGTCTTATTCTTTTTCTGGTCTCCGCATCTTGGTTTTCTTTGCTTATTTTTAGTTTATATCTCTAGTAGATGTAGTTTTCTACTCTTTCCATCAGACCAGCTAATTTGGAAATGTTGTTTAGTTGAGTCAGCATTGATTCAATGTCAGTCTCTTCAGTGGCCACTAAAACAATATCATCCGCAAAGAGCAAGTGCGTCCGTCAGCCTTTTGCCATAAACATTTATTCTTTGCTCCGTCCAGTCTAAACTTTTAAAAATATTCTCTAGATTTAGTGTAAATAGTTTAGAGGACAAGGTGTCTCATTGGCGCACTCCGCGTCTGATGAGTATTTTGTCGGATAAATCTTGTACTTTTAGCGCCATAGTGGCAAAATGATAGATGGTTTTAATTAGACCAAAATATCTTGAGTCATCCAAAGTGTTTAAAATAAGCAACATCTCTATGGTATCAAACGCCTTCTCATAGTTCACGAATGCAAGGAAAAATAGGATATTATACTCATTGCACTTTTCAATCAATGACTTTATGCATTGCAGATGTTTGTTTGTTCTATGTCCCTCTTGGAAACCGGTTTGCTTGATAGGTTGATATGCATCTAGTTTACTGCTAAGTCTGGTAGATATAACCCTTATAAATGTTTTGTAAAGGTGGGAGAATAGGCTTATTAGCTGATAGTTTTTAAGTTTATTTTTATTGCTCTTCTTATGAAGTAGATTTACTACCGCATTGTTTTAGTTTTCCGGAATATTTCTCATTTCCAGACACTTGTTGAAGAGTATTTAGAAGATTTTAAGTATTAATTCACTTTTTTTTTTTTTTAGTTGTTTGTTTATTATTTCATCTTTACCAGGTGCCCTGTGATTTTTACTTTGTTTGAAAGTCAATCTTATTATATCTATTGTAATTTTGGGTGTTTCTTCAAAACCTACGTTTATAATTTTTGGTCTTGTTAAATTTTTCCTGTGTTTTTGACGTGATTCATACAGTTTACTATAAAAGTTTTCTGCATTTTTTTTTTCAAGAAAGAACTAGTACTTTACAGTCTTACAAAAACTAGTACTTGTAAGACTGAACTATTGTGTCAAATAGTCAAGCGCCAAAAATAAAATTTGAACTGGTTATAACCTGCCTATACAGTCTAGAAGCAGTGGTCACAACTTGCAAAGTTTGTTTGGTATAAATACATAAATACCAAAAGAACAAGGGATAAAAAAAAAGCTCATGGTAAATCAATTTGTCAAACAAGGAGCAAAATTTACTGGACAAGATCATGCTTTTAAGATCTTATACCAGACCAAAACAAAAAAATAATCCGCAGCAGACTTGAAGCGAAACTTAGCAACCTGTAAAACAACTGTACAAAATTGACACATGCAAGAATATTTTTAACAGAATTGATATTATATATTACTATAAAAAATGAGACTTTTATACATTTGCCAAATAAATGCAAAGCTTACAAACAATAACGCACAACCATCACTGGCAAACACAATTTAACCAAAACTGTAATAAAATCAATATTTTGGTTAAAAATACAGAACTTCATCAAAGAGACAAAACTGCTTATAGAGTAAAATATCAGAAGTAGAAAGAAAAAGGAAAAACTTGACTTTACTGGACAGTATAGACTTAAAGATATTTCTTTTTCTATGCACAAAAAAATTCAAATATTTGCCTCAACTACAGACAAAACTAAGAAAAAACTTAAGAATTTTAAAACGGATTAATAGAAATTTTTCAAATGCGACAATTTTGTTTGTTGATATAGCCATCAAGTTTGAAATTTCGTTTTTTTAAGCTAAAGCTAGCCGTTTAAAACACCAAAAGGCTAAAAAGCGCGTAGCAATTTAGAACCCAACATAAGGCTCCTAAGTATTTTTTTGTTGTAAAATAGTTGTAGTTTTTTTGTTGTAGTTACAAATTTTGTTTTTGTAAAGGGGTAGAATTTTTATTATCATTTTAAAACTTGAGCTTGATCGTCAAAATTTGTTATATAAACTTGCAGTCAAAAGATCTGCTTTATGGGGTTGCTTAAATTAGAAACTAAAACTGCCCATGTTATTTTTTAGGTTGAAACAAATCCAACAATCAAATAACGCCAGAATAAAAGAAAATTGTTGTCATGTTTATACTATTTTTTTAGGATTTGGTCCAAGTTTATCATGACCGCAACCAAAAGCTGACCTCGGCTCCACTGGAAGTAATTTTCTTCGAGACAATACGTGTAAGGAACAGCGCAACTGCAATTCCAAAATTTTTTAATGTAAGTCCTTAGTATCGATGTTGTGTTTGAGACAGAAGTTTCCGAGTTAAACATGAACTTTTATATTTATTTTGATCTATACTATGAATGAG
This sequence comes from Tachinus rufipes, assembly GCA_963932245.1. Lineage (NCBI taxonomy): Eukaryota > Metazoa > Arthropoda > Insecta > Coleoptera > Staphylinidae > Tachinus > Tachinus rufipes. The sequence continues at coordinate 64,568,781 of OZ010749.1, forward strand.
AAATCTTTTTAAAAACAACTTGCAGTCACCTTATTGCAAGTTTTTGGTATTGCATAAAGTTAGCAGATTTGGGAAAACAAATAGAAAAATCTAGGTGAGTTATAAAAGAGTACTGTTTAACAAGTGTAGAAGCAGTGCGAGTAGAGAAAGATTTGGCTTACATAGATGATGGAGCAAATTTTCTAGTTAGCAAAGTCACTTCAGTAGAAAGCGTGGAGAGTGATGCTTTAATATTCCAGAGCCCAGGTTGACCGTTTATATCTAAACTGTATCTTTGCTCAGTCAAAATAAGATAAATGTATGGAAGAAGTAAAACTAGAATGTACTACAGGGGTTAAGCATTGCATAGTAACGGCAAGTTTCTTTACTAATAGTAAATAGTATCCGGTAAATTTATATATATATATAAATACTGATTGACAAAAACTGTAAGTTAAACTTAGAGGTCATTGAAAAAAGTTCATGTGGGTAAAGCATTTTAAATAATCTCTAAAAAAGATAGCTTATAACGATTTTTTGTGGACCCTTGCTGTACGTAAATTCAGTTTTGAGTAAACTGGGCAACTCTTGTTATTTGAGTAAGTTAGACATCAGTTTGCTTACAAACAAATCTTAATAGCTGAAAATAATAAAGCTTTTGCAGCATTTACTATTAATTTTTAAAAATATGCTTTTTCGGTTAAACAAAGCCTCAGGTAAATTTTAGGCGTTGGTAGATAGGATCTTTAGACTTGAGTTAAAACCTTATCTATTTAAATATCTAGGCATAATTATTGTAACCCCGAATTTTTTTGTAAGAAAATATTAATTTATCTGAGATATTTAGTAAACAGAAATGGGTTATATGTGGATTCTGACAAAGTAAAAGTCATTGTCTAAATGTTTTCTTACAAAACAATTTGAAAAGTCAGGCGGTTTATAGAGATAGTATTCTGGTATTGTTGGTTTATTTTTTCAAATGATCAGTATTGTTCTGGTCAATCCACTGCTATGCAGCTCAAAAAATAACACACTTTTTATAGTGGTTATCAACAATCTTAGCAAAGTTTTCATGATTTTTCCACTTTAGAAAACTACAACTCAGAATATCTGTAAGATGGTAGAAGATACTAAGTTTTTTGGTATATAGAGTACCATAATTACTTATTACAGACAATAGAGTACAGTTTTGGAGTAGAGAGTTTACCATATTCATTAAGAACTACCGTGTCAAAGTTATCTATGCGGGTTAACATCAGTAACCTTTGTGAGCAGGTAAACAGGATTGTCAAAACTATGATCTCTTTTTACATTAAAAATGATCAAAAGAAGTGGGACGTTTCCTTGCCACAAATAGGGTGTGTTCTGCAAACAGCTAAGCACAAGATCAGTGGTGGAACCCCTTACTGTCTTAATTTTGGTTGTGATATATAGTTGAGTGATAAATATTTAAAAAAATGAACTTGGAAAATAATACTGGTAGGAAAAACAAGCAGAGTGAAAAGTGCGAGCTGTTAAAGGATCTAAGACAAAAGATGCAAGGAAAGTTACAAAAAGCGCAAGTAAAATCACAAGCTTGATAGAAACATTGACAATAAAGTTTGGAAAAGGTGTTAATTTATTAATGTTTAATAATTATTTAGGATCTGACACCAAAGTCTTATATAATTTAAGTAATATCTTAATAGAATAATATAATGGTTAAGTATACATTTAAAATCTTGTTTTATTTCAAACATTTATTAATTAAGTTTTATTTCTAAGTACTGACACCAAAATCATTTTTAACTTTAGTGTCATTTGTGATTTTGTTTAATAGTATATTAGTTTTAAGTTTTTAAGTTTTGGTACCAAAGTCTTTTATAACCTGAGTACTATAAGATTAAGTATAGTTTTATTTTAAAAAAATTATTTGTTGTTTGTTCAGGTGTTTTGCTTAAAATTATTATTATATTGTGCGTTAGCATACGCAGCCAATGACCGTAATAGTTGACGTTGCACATAATTAAATAATTTTTACTAAGTTTTAATATAAGTAATATGACCTATAAACTGCAATATTTAAAAAACTATAAAAATATTGTTTTTGTAACTATTTTGTGTGTAATGCTGCATACTAAATTGCAACAATAGTCACCAAGCAAAACATCTTTAAAGTTTAACAATAGTTTTATCATTGTTAAAAATAACTAGTTTAAAAGAAAACAAAAATAGGACGTCTTAACTCGATATACTATACAAAGTGACACGTCTTAATCTAAAAAAGTACAAGGGACGGAAAAGAAAGTATCCCAATTTCCGTTTTGCATTATTGAATTGAAATGTTCGCGCACGTCAATGCGAAAACCGTTCAGATGGAAAAATATTCATGCCGACATGACATATCTCGCATCTAAAACAGAAAAAGAATAAGATTTTTACGAAATAATAAATGTTCAGCAAAGCGTTTGGTATTTATTTAATTTTTTTATTGAATAATCTTGTGATTAAGAGCTTCGTAACGGATTGATTTGCTCTATTTGGTCTGCACATGAAACTTATTGTGCTAAGCAAGATTGATTACGTAAAGCTTGGAGTATACACTGGACACATGTTGCTCGATTATTTTTGCCTGGCATTTTTTTTTTCAATCCATTCACCTAAGAAAGATTAAATGTTTTCTATTAAATTATAAAATCTCAAAAGTCACACTAACGATTTATTCCCATACAAATAGTTTTTCATTCGGACAAGTGTTGCAAGTATAATAAAGTTCCACATGAATTTATAACCGAAATGTACAGAGACCGTAAAACTATTCTCCTGTGAAATTTATGTACGTTAATATAATCCAACTGAACTGAAAAAGTTTTGAAAAAGTTTACAAGTAATTTTTATGGTTTATAACGAGCTGGCTTTTCATGTTCAAGGTAATAGAGAACAAATAAATGTATATGCGGAAATAGCTTTCAGGAATATTCAAAGTAGCAACAGATTAAATTAAGATATAAATTTCTTGCGCTGCTTGAATTAAATTAAAAAAACTCAAAACTTGTTTATTTTAAAATATATTTTATGCTGCCGTTTTATGTATAAAAATTATTTATAATTATAATTATAATTATAAACTAATCATCATCTGTTTGATTCCCAATTTTTTTCAGTTTGATTGCAAGCTTTATCTCCACCACCTTTATTTGAATTCTGTTGGCTTAAATTAGACATGGTGGATATAAATAAATCAGACGCAAAACTATCGTGATCATTGTATTTCAGAGATTCTTTAGCTTCTTCTTCAAAAACTTGTTTTAATAAGAAATTTTGTTTTTGTGTTAATGAAGCTTTGGGAGGTAATTTGGTATCAACAGCTCGTTTCAATCTTGGCAAATGAGACGCCGGATAAGCCATTGCGTTATTAGCTGCAAATCTCACATTACGTCTAGCTGGTTGATATGTTGGTATAAATGATGGAGCCATTGTTGAAGTATTCCAATAAAACTCGTTTGGTGGATTTATTCCTTCAAATGGATCTAGTGTACTTGCATATTGATCATAAAATTCTGTATTAATGTTATTTGATGAGTAGCCAGGAGGAACCAAATTGCGAGCTTCGTTTATTAAACTAATTTCCAGATTATGATTTCTTTCTAATATTTGTGTTCCTTCTAGGTATTCGATAAAAGGATCGACTCCATTAGAGCGGTGTCTATTTCGGATCTCAGAAAATTCATTAACTTGCATATGTTGGGAGCACCTTATAGCTGACAAGCCGCTATACTCACCACGCAATGCAGCACATACAGGGCATACGTCAAAACGTTGCATGATTAGTTGTTAAAATATGTAAATCAAATGACATTTTGTAGGAAATGACGTTTTAAATTAAAGTTTGCATAAGTTGACTTGATATTTTGTATATAATAGATGCTTTCCAATCCCTAGGGTTAATTATAATTTAACACAATAATTGTTAAATATAAACATTATTATTAAAAAGTTTACATGTAAATTTTATATTCAAGACTAACTTAATTACTGCATTCCGCATGCACTGGATGCGGAAACATTACAATAGTGAACATTGAAATAAGCGTTATTTGTGCATTGTATTTTATCTTTATTACTAGAAATGTTGCGTCATTGTATGGAATTAATAAAATAATATCTTTATATAAAAAAACATAATTTCAAAAGATAAAAAATGCTGATGTTTGATGTGAATGGTTTGTTATTGTAAACATCTCTAGTATCTATTTGATTTTCTGCATGCTATACCAAAAAGTGTGACTTATAATAGTAATACCGATAGGTTGTTGCTTCTGTGTAAACAACTAATTGGACTTTTTTATGATTTTTGAAGCTGGTTAATTTTGCATTAGTTGGAGTTTTCTTTTGCTAACGTCATGAGTTGACCAATAGTTGTTTTTTTCTGTTAAACAATTTGTTTATTTGTTTCAAATTGGCACATAGGTGCTACTCTATTGTGAAGAAACTAAAAGAAGTTTTAAGCTTCAAATGCTAAAAAATAATTTGGACATGATAGCAGTCAGTAGAACAATATAAAAAGAAAAAGAAAACTGCAAAGAGACAAAATTTTATTTTAAAAGAGAACAAACAGGGCAAGATTATATAAGAGTAAACAATTATACAAATGTGTCAGCAAAGTAAGATTGTGATAGAGTAATAGCAATAAAGAATAACGCTTCACAAAAGAACATACTAATCATTCAATGAACAAGCTTATTTGACAAGAGGTTTTCTTTTAACCACTGGTGCCTTAGTATTTAAACCAGGCAAATTTTGCAAATTGTGGCCAATGCTTTCATATTGTTTATGAAAACAATAATCAATTTGGATTTTATTACTGGCAATTGCAATACCGCTTGACATGATGTCGATCTGTTGTGAATAGTCCTGTTTTAATTATGTTTATGGTGCATATCTTAATGACTGCAGATGTTTGGCCAAAAGTAGATTTCTTTGGTTTTTGTTCTTGTAGATTACAGCTTTGGTGTTATATTGATCTGTGTACTAAGTAGTTTTTTTTTACTTTTTTAAAGTATTTTTTGTTTGTCTATTTGACTTGATGTAGTATCATTACATCAAATCTCATCATTAGTATTTTTTGCTCAAGCAACATATTTGTTATACCTGATTTCAAAGATTACAATGTGCACATTTATCTGTAATTAACAATAGTAATACTTTGTTTTGTTCTTGTTTTTTGCAGACAAGGTAGCCTCTAAACTTTACCTAATTGTTGGCCATACTCTTAAAAGTGTTTTTTCCATATACAAACGCTTTATATGTAATGACGAGTTTTTCTACCGCCGTATATAACCACATAGTCATATTAAGTGTCAAAGAACAATCTAATGGGTTTTGTAGTTATATTATCCAGATGAATGTAAAAGTTTAGCTTGATGTCAGGCGTAAATCTAAATATTTTACTTTAATACTGAGTGAACCCAATAAAAACAAACTAAATGGGAAGTCGATAAAAGATAAGGATTCAGACGCCGCTATCCTAACAAGAGGTAAGTGTAGAAATAAAGTAGAAAGAAGAAAACACCCAAGGATAAAATAGTGTGGGCCGATATAGAAGGTCTGATAGTATACAGTTGTTACATCAATCCAAACTGTAGTATAAAATATTATCAGGAGTGGATAGATAAACTAGAACACAGCTTAAGGAAATAAAAAAACTAACAAATTTTTATAGGAGGCAATTTCAACGCAAAACATAAGAACCGGCTGAAGTAGTAAGGGGCTGGACAGTAACAGAAGAAAAATCACTGAGTTTACATAAGTGCATACAATACAGCACAAACAAAAAAAGGAAAAAAAAAGACAAAAGAGAAAGAAAATGGAACATAAAAAGGATAGACAGAAAAAAAATAAATAGAGTTATGGAAGCAGAGAAAATGACTGAAAACGAGAACATAGAGAAAAGATGCAAAAAGTACTCAGAAAAATTGAGGAATGCAGCAAAAAAATCAATTCTCAAATACATAGAAAAAAAAAGTAGAGGAACGTACTAGTGGTCCGAGGAAGTCAAGAAAAGCAGAAAAAAGCAATACAAAAAACAAAAAAAGTCAAAAGACAAAAAAAAAGAGTAGAAATATCTGATGAAACTGAAGAAGAACTGAAAAATTATAAAAAGGTTTTAAAGGAAGCAATCAAGGACAGTAAGAAAAAATGGTGGAAAAAAATGTTACAAAATAGTAATAAATAAACTAGAAGTAATGAAGGCAGTGTGCTTAAAAGAAGAAAAAATAAAGTAATAATCATTGCAAAATTGTTTCCTACTAGAGGAATAGTAGAAAAACCAGCAAAAATAGCTGACAAAACAAAAGCAGTCCCTGCAACAGTGGAAGAGATAAAACAGATTATAAGGAAACTACCTAATAATAAAGCACCAGGTCTAGACGAGATAACAACGGAGATAGTAAAGGCAGCGCTAGAGGAAAATGAGATAGAGATAACACAAATAATAAACAGATTTCTGAAAGATGAATTTTTCCGGCTTGCTGGAAGGATGCAAACCTAGTACTAATTAAAAAAAAAAGCAGGCAAAACAACGACGCATAGTCCGATATGCCTGATCAACACATTAGCGAAAATTATGGAAAAAGTTATCGTGAGGAGAATTGAACAGAAAATAGAAAAAAAAAGAAGATGGAAACAGGAACAATATGAATTTACAAAAAGAAAAACGACTCTAGGAGCCATTGAATAACTATAGCAAAAGAAGCAAACAATAGACCATACAGAAAAAGACAACACTGTGTCATAATAGCGCTAGATATACAAAAAGCGTCCAACAGCATACAATGGGAAGCAATTATAGAAACAGCAAAAAAAAACTAACAAATAAAACTACCAAGATAATATGGAACTACCTTAAGGAGATAAAACTACTAACAACAAATGGAAAATTTAAGCTGACTAGATTAGTACCACTGGGTTCTGCATTAGGTCCTAAACTATAGAATTTAGTTTATAATCAGTTATGCGGCTTGCCGGAAGAAGTGACAATAACGGCATTTGCGGATGACGTGATTCTGGTAATTAAAGGTATAGACATAGAAGTACTAAATAAAAAGATAGAGTTGGCAATAGACATGATAAAGAGATGGACGAGAAATAATGGGTTAGGTCTGGCTTTGCAGAAAACCGATGAGGCATGGCTATCTATAAAAAAGACAAACAGGGGAAATGAAAAATACATTTAGGTAAACAAATTAAATACTTTGGAGTTACACTAGAAGCAAAAGGATAGAATAAACAAGTTAAAAAAACGGTAAGAAGAACAAAAAAAAATAGTAGAATAAAAAAAAAAAAGGGAGAATGAACAAGGAAACTAATACTAGAAATAAAAGAATGGGTAGAGAAAAAACCGGAGACGTGTTATTACACAACACAACTACTTACCGTACATGGAACCTTTAGAAAGTACTTATAAAAACTAAATAAGATGGAAAAAGATAAAAATGTATATTTTGTCAAGAAGGCACGCATGACAACGCAAAACATATACTAGTAGAGTTCAAAGCGTAGAAAAAAGATAGGAAAACGCTAGAAGAAGTATTAGAAAACAAAATAGATAAACCTACAATTATTAAAATATGCTTGAGTGACAAAAACAAATAAAGAGCACTAAGAAACTATGCAACGACAGAACTGAAAAAAAAAAATAGGGACTCAAAGAACTAATCCAAAATGGAGATAAACTGGCAAATGTAGGACTACCAAAAAAGATGCACTTAATGAAACTGCACAAAATATTTATGAAAGAAAGAGGATACGACGAGAAAAAAGTTAATGAAGATATAGAAAAACTAAGAAGATACTTAAGAACAATGCAAATATTTAGGTTAAATTACACAAAAATAGGAGAATGCCAGTGTAGGAAGTAAGACAGAAAAAATAGGGTATAGGGAGATATGAGCCGGGGCCGGAGACAGCATGTGTTGCCGCAGCAGACTGCGTAAATTCCGCGAGATCAAAACCAGCCCACTTCAAACTAATACCACATTAGAGACAATAACTAGGACAAATTTTTTGCCGTTTTGTAATTGGTACAGACGCAATTTTGCTTGGGTTTATTAATCATCTTTTTTACGGTGTTTAGTGCATTCTATATTATGTTTGTTATAGATGCTCAAAACTTTTTGAATACGAAGATGGTAAGACCATTGGCGTAGTCTAAAGCAAAGCCGTTCATGTTGTTGAACATTTGTAATAGGCGTCTATTACGTTTTTTTAGCTCTTACAGTTTTTATATAAAATAGTATCCAGTTCTTGAGCATAGAGTTAAATTAATTTCAGAAGAAAAAGTCTATTAGATTTTTATTGGGTTTGCAATAAATTTATATGTAGTATTGTCAAATGTTTTTTTAATATTTAGAAAGGCACCCTAAGCTATTTCTTTGCAATAGATAGTGTTGCTGACTAGTTAGTGTACAGCTAGTTTGCAGAATTTTTTGTTTGGTAGACATACTGGTGTTGTAACCTAGTTTTTTTTATAGTTTTTGTATAAAAGATGTCAAACTGATTGGTCTATAGAACTTAGCCAGGGTAACTACATTGCCTTAACTTTAATGTAAATATTACAAATTTTTAATTACTCGGTATGTGTAAAAGTGCTAAGCTTGCTCCAAAAGTTTTCGTAGAAAATCTCTCAAAACTGCAAACCTTTTCTGTAACATGATGAAATAAAACATATTAGCTTCTGGCAACTTGAATGATTTAAATGTGATGCTCTTATTTTTTGGTTGTTTTTTTATTTGGCAGTTTTTTGAATCAAAAGCTTCCATCAACGTAAAGCCCCGACGCGTGTATGCAGCAGCTTTTGCAGAGTGCTTTTAATTGACTCCTTGTATTTTTTGTTTTTGGTCAGCAAAGTTTTATTGTTTGGAGTTTTTGATTACAGCTTTTTAAAGCGTGTAAGAGCCTTTTAGAACTGGATATATAAGTGCTTTAGATACTGTTTTTATTAGTTTCTGTTTTCTTTATTCTCTTTTTGGGCGGTCATGCTAAATATAGAATTATATTCAATTTGGACGGTAGACTTTTGCGCATTGCCAATTTTGTCTCAATATTAATCTTTGCATTTTGCGAATTTCTGGCTTTATATTTATTATAAAATGTTTCTTGTCAAAATTTTGTCATAGTGTTTCATAATGTGTACATCTTTTTTGTAATGTTTCTCATTTTGTTTCTTTATATTAAAACTTCTCTTCAGTATTACAGTAATATACAGATAAAAACATGTCTAAAGAAGAGGAAGATATACCAAACTAATTATTCCAAAACAGCAAATAATTGATAAGAACACAATCAATTTCTATTAAAAAATTGAAGGAAAAAGGTCAAACCTATAAATTTTAAACAATAAAAACAGTTTTTTAGTGTTGTTCCTTGTTCAGCTCTATACTAAGTAATTTTGTTAAAAACGTGTTTGGGCAGATTCTTTCAAAAAGTTTAAATAGAATTGACAAACATATTATTATCGCTAATTTGAGTGACGTTTTGGCTGCCTTTAGACAGAATGCGATTTGGTTAAAAAGTACTTTATTATATAGATCTTAGTTAGTTTTTCTTGAGTTTCTGTATGTTAGAAAAAAACTTTTTTTTTAATTTTATATTAAACATAATATATGCATAATCAGACAACGATAGTTTGTCCGAGACGTACCACATTTTTATTACTTTACTTGCTTTATAATTTGCTAATGTGACGATCAACATTGCTAAGCTACGCATTGCAAAGCGTTGTCGCATTATCTTTATTCATAATATTGAGATTATATTTTGCTATATATTCTAAGAGTTCTCATCTGTTTATGTATAAGTTTATGTTTGTAATATTCCAAGCTACATAATAAGCATTATTATTGCAGTCAAGCATCAGAAATGCATCATTTTTGCTGCTTGTTAGTTGTAATACTTCTACAATAGTAGAGGTTTCTGCTAATTGTAAAGAAAGTAGCCAAACCCAAATATTTTTTTCTTTTTGCTACTTTTTTTATACTATGACCACCTTGGCTGTCACTAAGTTTCTAAGACATAAGTTTTATAATAGCATTAGATTAAGTACATGTTTTGCTATGATGCTTGTACGAGGTTTGCATAAAGGTTGGGCTGCGGTGTAAATCTAAAGTTACTGAATAAAAGCGATATCAACATTGTGTTTAAGAACATACGCAATGAGGGTTGCAAAAATTGCTAAACAGTGATGTAGTTTGGTCTCTACAATGTTTAACAATAAACTTACCGTTTCAGTTTCATGACGATCTTTTTGACGGCACTTGCTGCTTCCTGTTTGTTCTTAAAAAACTAAAAAAGAAAATTATGTAAAAACTTAGATCCAGCTATTTGCTCTCTGAGTTTACCACTTTTTTTTCAAAAACTTTTGCCTATAAACAGGACGTGTTTTTAGATTTGGTTTTGCACCGTTAACTTATTTAATAAAGTTATCAATTCTAATTGTAGTCCCTGTACCCAAATCATGACTATTCTTGAATCAGGCAAGTTTTTCAGATAAATAGTCTAGAGTTTTTTACTTTCCAACAAGTTTTTATTTGCTAATTTACTAAGAAGCAGTTTATTGGTTGATTTGTCTGTACACGTAATTTTTAAAAACTTTTATTTTAAGATTTGTTTTTAAAAACAAAGTGATGCAAACTGTTTTTTTTTTGTTTATCAAATTTGTCCAAAATAGAAGTTTTGATAGTTTTTGCTTTAACTGAATTGAGGGAGCAATCTAGATATTTCTTTAGGATTATTATTAACCTTGATACTGTTTCTAAAGATTTTACTTTTTTTTTAATTGTTTTTCTTTTGCATTCTTAATGTACCAGAAATGTTTGGTGAAAGTAGTGTGAAATGTTGTGGTTACGACTTTATCATATTACTTGATGTCTTAGTTGGCTCGGATATCTGAATTTCTTTAGCTTTTTTTGTTTGCAGAGCGTATGCCTGGCTTTCAATAGATTTGGCTTGGCAAAAGGCTGATTAAATTCTGCAAAGAAAAAAGATTAGTAGTTACAAACAAGTGATTTACAAAGTTGTGATGGCAAAGTTAAATATAAGGTTGTTAAGAGTAAAGACAATACCAATAATAATAAATTAAGACTTGAAAAAACTAAAAGAAATAGACAAACAACTTTGAAAAAATAGAAAATAAGATAAATAAACCTAAGATAGCAGAAAATACAACCGAAACAAAAGAAAAATAGAACACAATGAAAATAGGAGTTAAAAACTATAGGGTACAAAAAGACAGGAGAAAAAAGAAGAAGTCATAAATAACACAAAAGATAATAATTAAAATGGAAAAAAAAATTAAAACAAAACACAAAAGTATATATAATTTGTAACTCGGAACTAAGAAAAACACGGATACTTACAGCCATAAAGCAATTCTATCCAATTTTTAATGACAAAACTAATCAAATTAACTAAAAAATAAAAAATTAACAGTTTAGAAATAGAGAAGAAAAATAATAAAAAATTAAAAAATGTTTTGATTACATGTAAAAAATAGATGAAATATCTTTATAAAGCATATGAAAAAAACAAAAAAGTTAATGTAGGAAAAATATTAAAACAATATAGGTGAAAGCATTATGATAGGCAAAATGATGTCAGCTTTGAAAGATATAAAGGTTGCAACGGTTTTAAGAGTAGATAGAATACGTTAGAGCTGTTGAAAGGTCTGCAGAAAAAAAATATCATTGTGTAATAATATACATGTATGAAAGCTGAAAACAATTTCCTAAAAACAGAAATAATACCAATAACAATAAAGAAATGAACAAAAAAGTGTAAAAAGTATAGAAAACAAACTTAAGATGGATTCAGAAAAAAGATTGGGACAAGAGATGCACTTGGTATAGTAAATACAATTAAAGAACAGTTTTAAGTGTGTGTTTTATAGACCCAGTAAAAGCATTTGAGTATATTTAGTAAAGAAACTAAAAATTTGAAAGTAAAAAGAGACAAAAAACAAAAAATTGATAAGTAATTTGTAAATTAAAAAAAAAAAAAAACAACGAGACAAGGTTGTTTTTTGTCACTAACATTGTCCAATATGTATACCAAAAATATAATAGCGTAGTGGTAAAAGAACACAATAAAGTAAGCATATAAAGAAGAAAAGCAGAATCTATTCAATTTACCGTTGATAAGATCATGTTTGCAAAAAGCACAAAAAAACTAAAGATTTAGTTAAAAAACTTAAAGATATAGAATTATAGTATGGACTTAGTATAAACAAAAACAAAACAAATGTTATAAAAATTGCAAAGACAAAAAAAATTACGTGTAAGTAAACAAAGATATATTACAGCAAAAATACATTAGTACTAAAATTACAGAACATTGAAAAAGCGTGAGAAAAATAAGCAGGATTTTGAGTTCCAAGTTAGATATAAATCTGCAAAAAAGAATTGTAAAATGCTTTGTACAGAGTGTCTATACAAATGTGAAACTTAAACAATAGGGAAACAGATAAAAACGCATAGAATTATTTAAAATGTAGCTATAGAAAAGATTAATAGACATTAAGTGGTCAAAATCCGGAATAAGAAAATGTTCAAAGAAGCATAAAAAGATAAAAATAGATAAACCATGCATTAAGAAAAGATTGTTTATTGAAAGACGTGGTTGAAGTAATGGTAAATGCAAATCCTCTTTTTGAAAAGAAAAGTTAAACATTAGCATTTGTGATGGTTTTGAGAAAAATATTTTGAGTAATCAATCTCCAACAATTAGCAAATTTTATAAATTCTTAAATCAAATAACTATAACTTTAAAGAACATTTGCGGAAACACTTAATGCAACAGTTAAAACATATACCTACATAAATACTCATTTTGTCTAAAATAGCATGCTATTTCTTTGTACAACGCATTTGTCAAATTTTCCGTTTTGGAACGTTTTGAATTAGTTGAGCAAAAAAATGTATAATAAATTGCTTTAGGCCAGGCTAAGTAAATAAAAAAAATTAATTTTCAAAATGCAAACGATGCAACAAAAATCATTTTACATTGCAATTTAACATCTTCAAAAAGCTCGACGGAAGCTAATACATTATTTTTAAAACACACATTATCTTCAATTGTTTTGTTGTCTACATAAATTGTTCTTATTTAGGATGACAGCGACAAACTTCACAAAGCAACAGCATTGTTTGACTCCGGTTTGCAAATTACTTTGATAACGGCACAATTTGCAAATTTTCTTAAAACAAATTTAGCTATGTTTGTCATAGAGGCTGAAAACAACTCATCTAATTTTGCAATCCAAGTTATATTAAAGTCTGAATTTGGTGATTTTAGGCAGCATGCCATCTTTTACTTTTGATCCGTCACACATAGACATTCTTGATAACATTTAGCTAAGGAAATCTAAATTTTACGTCACAAAACATGTATATTTGTTGCTGGGGACGCAAATATTCTTTATGTCCATGAGACAAATCAAATCTAATATTTTTTACTAAACAATAGATTAGACTGTGTTGCGACCAGCGGTTTAACAGAAAATTTAAATTCTTGTGTCAGCTGTAATGTTGTCAGCACCAAGCATTTAGATTGAGTATTAACAAAATTTTAAAAACCAAAAATGTTTTTTTTACAAGCCATTATACGACAGAAGAGCAAATATGCAAAAAGCGTTTTGTAAATAATTACAAGCAACTAAAAATTTGGAGTTGCAAAAATGGGCGTGTAGCAAGTTCAAAGTTTTGGTTAGTTTTTCAAACACGTCAGACAAAAACTTTATATTAAGCGGATACTATAAAATACACTTCTCGATACTCAACAAGGTCAGACTCTATTAAAAAACGCAATATATTGTCTACTATTTCTCAAATTTTTGGTTTCCTTGATTTATTAAGACTAACTATAGCAAAAACTATAATTCAAAAACTATGACAGTTGCATATTAAATAGAACAATTCACTATCAAAAGAAATGCATGATATTTGGTGCAAACTTTTAAATCACAAGATTGCGATACCGCCGTCTTAGTTTTGCTTGCAAGCAAGTATGCGGAGCTTGTATTTATTTCAAATTAATCAACAAGAATGGTAACTTTTAAATATTTTTGCTATTAGAGTAGCTCTGTTAAAAACTCAATCTCTACCAAGGTTTAAATTATGTGCAGCAAAACTGCTAGCCACGTTATTCCATAAAATTATTACATTTATAAAATTTAACTAAAGTTTATCTGTATACTGATTTAACTATTACATTAGCTTGGTTAAAGGAAAACATTAATGGCAAATTACGTTGCTGAAATACAAACTTTAAAAAAAATGAAATAAAGACAGTCTTGCCAACATAATTTAACGCAGCATGATGTCAAGTCTATTGCATTACGGGCTAAACTCAATAGTATAAGAGCTAGCAACGTCGCAAAAAAATCATTTCAGGTCGACTAGTTTTTGAATATTTCCCATTCTTATTGACAATAGATAGAGACGCGCCGCGTCTGGCAGCTGGGAGCGGTTGCGTATACCTGGTAGCGCAACCTCCTCGAAGAGGTGAAAATTGAGTATTTTCAAAACATTTTTAGACATTTTTTTTTTTTTATAATTTTATGTCACTTTACTATTATAAATCTATCTTGCCAGACAGTTTTGCCATCATTAACATTATGTCCGACATAATTTAAATAATTAAAAAATAATAATTACAATATATTAAATTGCCAGACATCTTAAATTGTTTTTAAAATTAATATTTTTTTAGTTATTTAAACTGTGTCGGGCACGATGTTAACAATGGCAAAATTGTCGGGCAAGATAGATTTATAATTGTAAGTTAACATTGAATATAATGAAATTTTTTTGTTTGTTTTAAAATGTTTTAAAAATGCTCAATTTTTACCTCTTCAGGAAGGTCAGTTCCAAAACAGTTTTGGAAATTTGTTGCTGACTCTAAGCAAACATCCAACTTTCCAAAACATATAATATATAAAAATGAAAACAGTAACAACAGTGCAAGTTGTGTTAATTTATTTGCTAAGTTTTGCTACTGTGTATGATAGTAGTATAGCTATTGTTCCGGAATTTCATTATGAATATGCCGTCAACCATCTTGCGTTCTCTATATCATTGTCCAACATATATGATGCTATCTTAAACCTGAAAAGCAGCAATAGTTATGGACCCGATGAAGTACCTACATGTCTTCTTAAGCACTGCGTACATTCAATTTCATTGCCCTTTTATTTACTCTTTACTGCTTTCTTGAAACAAAATGCATTCTCTATTTAAAAGTGGTAATAAAGACAATATTGAAAACTACAGGAGCATTTGCATTCAATCTGCAATACCAAAACTGCTGGATTAACTATTATCAAAACAATTAAAATGGATGTGCAAAACGTACTTAATGAACACCAACATGGTTTTTGTGAAGGCCGTTCAACATTAACCATTAACCAACTTAATAGAATACCAATCATCTTTGCTGAATTCTATCCAATTAAAACACCAGGTGGATTCTATTTATACAGACATTTCAAAGGCATTTGATAGAGTAAATCATTATATATTGCTTTCAAAATTGCGTGCAATGGGATTTCATAAAACAGTTGTATGTTGGTTAACAGATTTTTTAAAATCTCGTACACAGTGCGTTAAAATAAACAATTTTCTGTCTGATCTTATACCAGTTTATAAATGATGTGGCTCACATCAAATACTCATCTTACCTTTTATATGCTGATGATTTGAAAATTTTTAGAACAATCTCAAATTATGGTGATAGTATTCTATTACAGAATGATCTAGATTCTTTAAACAAATGGTGCATAATTAATAATCTTTTCTTTAATGTAGGTAAATGTTGTAAGATTAGTTTTTATCGTACAAAACATCCAATTTCTTTTACTTACAATATTAATAACGAACCATTAAAGAATGTAGATCATATAAAAGACATTGGAATTATATTTAATGTAAAATTAAATTTTGTAATGCATATTGACAATATGTGTAATCGTGCTTCAAAAATGTTAGGTTTTATTTATCGACAATCTGCGGATTTGTTAATAAACGCTATCAAAACACTATATTGTGCACTAGTACGTTCAATATTAGATTATGCATCTCCAATATGGTCTTCTTTGTTTGTTCATAAAAACTCTATTGACAAAATTCAGCGCAAATTTTGCCGATTAATTTCATTTAAAATTAATATTCTGTCTCAAGACTACAGTTCGTCTATAATTTTAAATCGGTTATGCTTGCCAACATTTCCAATCGTCGCAATTGCACTGATCTTATAACTCTGCATAGAATTCTTTCATCCACAATAGTCTGCTCCAACATAATTAGGCAATTGGATTTCTTTATTCCAATTTCGGATCGTAGAACAAGACAAATTACATGGTTTCGTTTGCCATACCATGCAACAAACTATGGATTACTTGCTCCTCTTATTAGGTTTATGCGAATTACGTCTTACGTTTATTGTTTTATTAAAAAAAACAATTAATTTCAAACAACTTTATTGTAATGTAATTTAATAATTTTATATTACATAAATTTTAAATAATACTCGATTGTATTTATTTATTAAGTTTATTGTTTGCTGGTTGTTGTAAGACTGTCTTAAAATAAAATGATATTCCTTTAAAGTAAACTAAAGAAAAACTAACATTCTTAGTTTTTATGATTCCATAAATAATATTAAAATAAAATATAAAAATAATATTTATATAAAAATAATATGTCTGCAATAAATATAATTCATAAGTAAATGTATATACAGGGTCTTCTCTGTAGAAGGTACATGTACAGGATGTAATTCCTCCCCTATAAGAACCAAGTTGCAGGGAGATTCTTCTTCCGAAGCTTGGTCAGCTGTCATGCTTGTTACCACCCATTATTGGTCCATTTTCATGCTAGTTCAGTTGAGCTTGTTGAACATGAATATTTTTATTCATTCTTGATATGATCCATATAATCCTGCAAAATAAATCGACCTGTCCAGCCAAAAACATGACTCAATCATAAATGCAATACATGTCTCCAAGATGTAGTTTATTGATATCTTGAAATGGATGGATGTAAAAGGAAATAACTTAGGGTTGCGAATACCGAAATACACCAGCATAAGGAATTTCCTGATATCTTATATATTTTTGAGTAGGCTTGCAAAATATTCACACTAGTAGTTCTTTAATTAGCAAAATCATTTGCAATTTCTTAAAATTTAAATTATAATTCGGTGAGTTATGAGTCAAGTCCGTTAAAATATGCTTTAAATGTTGTTCAAGATCAGCAGAGTCTAATTAATTGATTGAGCATGGTAACATAGTAGATAGTAGGCACAATTTATATTTTAATTTTTATAGGAAGTGCTAAAATTTATGATCTAATTTATTTTGATGTGAAGATAATTAATCGGTTTCGGAATTTGATTTCTCCGTATACAAAGGTCTTTGAATGTTTCGCAAATGAATTATATTGCCAGTAGTTGTTGATATTGTTCTCTTGTCTGGGTTTATAGATTGTACGTTTTTCACTTTTGAGAACTTATTATGATCTTTGTGTCTGGTGCTCGTAAAATTTTTGGGTCTAGCTTCTTTAAGTTCGTTAGTTTGGGTTTCAATAATGTTTTCATTGCGTTTGTTAATAACATTTGATTTGTTTTGTGATAGTTTTTCGTTAATACACGCATATAATTCTTTTACTTTTTCTTTATGTGTTTCAATGTAATTTTGCGAGAGAGCGTGTTCTAAATCGATAGATAAAAGAGATTCATTATTAATATGACCATTAAGTATTTCTATAGGTTTTAATTTTGTAGAAGAATGGATAGAGTTGTTATAGGCTACAATTGCGTATAGCATGTATTTCTGGGGTATTTCATTAGGATACGATGCTTTTAGCAGGCGAATGTGTTCAATTAAGGTTAAATGTAGTCTTTCTATTAAACCATTAGAAGTTGGATTATTTGGTGTACAAAAATGCATCTCTATTTTGTGAAGTTTTAACAAGTCTTGAATTATGTTATTTTTAAATTCAGTTCCGTTATCTGATATTATAAGTGTAGGTAGACCGTGATGTGAAAAATACATAAGTAATTTGTCAGTTATCTCTATAGCATTAACTGTAGTTAATGGATAAGCTTGTGCATATTTCGAGAATGAGTCTACAATAGTTAAAAATTTAGTTTTTAATATTTGAAAAGTATCAATATGCACTATTTCAAGTGGTTTATTTGGTGTTGGTGTAATATTAAACTTGACTTGAATAGGTGACCTTTCGTATTTGGCTTGTTGACATTTGTCACATTTATTAATAAATAATTGAATTCTTTTTTTTAAGTTTGGGGCATAATGCGTTCTTTTAATCCTTTCATACGTTTCGTTTGTTCCACGATGGTTTGTTTTTGAGGTGTGAAATTGTTCTATTGTCTCATCAATTTCGTCTAATGGTATGTTGATGAGTTTTATTTTAGAACAAACAAATGTACAAGCATTTGAATCAAAATATTGTCTTGTGATTACCGTAAATTTTTCGTAAACATCAGGTTGTTCAAAATATATGTAATAGGTTATGTTCGGAACAATGTAATTTTTTACAAAAGATATAACGTCTTTTACAAAATTGTTTTCTGATATTTGTACATAGAAAGCTTGTGTTCGTAAGGTTGTACCATCTTGAGTTTTGCGGGAGAGTGTTGCACTAATTCAATGATTATCTGGTTATGTGATACATTTAAAGGAGATTCCGCGATAGGAATTTGTAAACCTATGTTATCTTCAGTTGAATGCTGAGTACCATCGTCACTATCAATTATAGGTGGGGTTTCCGGGTCTGGATGGACTCTTATCGATTCAGATTTTGAAAGTTTTTCATTAAAATTATCCATGTAATCTAATAAATGTGGTGGCACTTGATCGGTTTCATTCACATGTATTTCCACACGGGAAAGGGCATCTGCGTTGCTATTTTGTAAGCCTTTTTTATAAAATATTTGGTAGTCAAACTCTTCTAATTTAAGACGCCAACGAATTAATTTTGAGTTTGGCTCTTTTAAGGACATAAGCCATTGCAGGGGCATGTGATCGGTTATTATGTTAAACTTCGTACCATAAATATAAGGTCGAAAGTATTTGCATGCATAAACTATTGCTAACAGTTCTCTTTCGATAGTGCTGTAGTTTTGTTCGGATTCGTTTAGGGTTCTTGATGCAAAAGCTACTGGTAAATCTTTGCCAATGGGACCTTGCGAGAGTACAGCACCGATGGCTAGGTTACTTGCATCTGTGGTGACATTAAAAGTCTTTGAAAAATCAGGGTATTGCAAGATCGGTTTGTTTATTAGGAGGTTTTTGCAAGTGTCAAAACATTGTAAAAATTCGGGATTATGAACTATTTTAGCCTTCTTCTTTAAACACGTTGTTAAAGGTTTTGTTATTTTTGCTAAATTATTAATGAAACGCCTGTAGTAACCTAAAAGTCCAAGAAATGACTTTATTTCCTTGGTAGTTTTTGGAACTGGAAAGTTTTGTATTGCTTTGATTTTATTTGGGTCTGGCATAATTCCTTCGGGAGTAATTACGTGACCTAAATAAGATACTGATTTTTGCAAAAAGGTTGTTTTATCAACTTGAATTTTGAAGTTTGATTCTTTTAGTCTTTGAAAGACTAATTTTAAATTTTCAATGTGTTCCTGAAGGGAAACTGAAAAGACAATTATATCGTCTAGATATACTAGACAGATCTTATTATTTAAACCTTTTAGAATGTGGTCCATGACTCGTTGAAAAGTGCTAGGAGCATTCTTTAAGCCAAACGGCATTCTCAAAAATTCGTAGTGGCCATTTTCTGTGTTAAATGCTGTTTTTTCGGTATCTTGTGGATCAATTTTAATTTGATGAAAACCGCTTGCGAGATCGATTGTCGAAAAGTATTGACACCGTCCTAGTTTGTCTAATAGGTCTGAGATGTTAGGAATGGGATACTTATCACTTATGGTTTTTTCATTCAACTTGCGATAGTCGATGACGATTCGCCATTTTTGTTTGCCACTTTGGTCAATTTTTTTGGGTACTACCCAAATAGGTGATGACCAAGGAGAGTTTGAAGGTGCTATTATCTTTGACTTTAACATTTTGTCAATTTGTTTTTGAACTTCTTGCTTGTGTATATGTGGATAGCGGTAAGTTTTTGTATATACAAGAGAGTCGTCTGTTGTTCTTATTTGATGTCTAATTTGAGTGGTACAAGTCAAATTATTATTTTCATTGTGAAATAATTCTGAATATTCTTGACAAACTTTTTTTATTGAATGTTTTTCTTCGTTATTCATATGGTCTGTTTTGATTAGATTTAAATCGAGGGAATTGTCGACATTATTGAAATTATTGATTTCGCAACATTGCTCAAACAAACTTGGAGTATATTTGATAACAGGTATGGGTTCGTGGAGTTTTAGCAAGAGAAGCTCTTCAGAACTATTTTGTATCGATACTAATGCTTTACCATTCTGTGCTAAAGTTATGCATTCTGGTATTTGAATTGAACTGTTACCTTGATGAGGTACAATTATTGCTCCATTTCTAATTTCTGTATGTACTTGAATGAGCTGTTCGGTAAAAGGTTCTATATTGAAAACAACAGATTTATTAGGCAATTCTTTCATTTTTAATGGCAAAACTGCGTTCTGAGTGATTAATTTGGAGTTTTTTAAATCTACAGTAGCGCCTAATAGTTTCAATGTGTCGATACCTATTAATCCAGTGAATTTTTTATGAAAATTAAACAAATGAAAATTTAATGGAATGTTGTTTTCAAAAATTGATAAACATGGTATATTTACTGCTAATTCTTTTCGATATGTTTCCATACAATTTGTAATTTCGATAGGGTTATAATATATTCGGTTAGGCCAATATTGATTTGCAATCTCCGGATTGATGAAAGATATTGATGCACCGGTGTCAATTAAAAATGAACAATTGATTTCAGGGACATCTATATAAGGTAATTCGGAGATATACTGTTCGTTGTTATTAATAGATACTAGCTTGGATTGAGATTGTCGGCAGTTATCGTAAAATTTTGGTGGGTGAGATTAGTATCTGGTATGCATTCGTTATATTCGTTAACAGCAGTATGCTGTTCTTCTAATTCAACATTATAATGCTCAGTTTCGGTTTCATTGTTATGTAATTCTCGAGAAGACCAATTTCGATTGTGTTTTTGATTACTCTGAATATTAGTATTTGTAGAAATACTCATTGGAGTAGGAGTATAGTTATTATTGAAATTCGGATTTGGTTTCCAAGCGTTTATTTGAGTTTTATTAAAATCAGGAGCATAATTTTTTATTGGTTGCCTTTGTTGAAAGTGCCCTTTTTGTACTTGTGCTTGGTTTAGTTGAGGACGAGTTTGAAATGGCGATGAAACATTTTGAGATTTAAATGTTTGCATCGTTTGTGATGGGTTTTGAATATTATGTTGATAATATTTACAATTATCTTCTTCGTTAATATATTGCAATGCAGTTTGTAGATTAGCGGGACGCATTGCTCTAATTATTGAACCCAATGGTTCCTTTAATCCACATAAAAATGATTTTAATGTAATTTTAGTAAAAAAATCAGTTTTTGCCTTCTGTGCATCTACGTTTACTTCTGTTGCTCTAGTATATGAACTTAATAAATTTAATATGCTAATGCACTTTTCGTAAAATTGCAAAGGAGTGCTATTGCTTTGTTTTAGTAAAACTAAATCCCGAACGAGGCAAGCATCGTCTCGTTGATCTGCAAAATTTTGAATAAGGACAGTTTTTAAATCGTTAAAATTCTGAACTTGTTGAATATTAATAGCAACCTTTGCAGGACCTGTTAATTTATTACATATACTTTTAAAAATATATACGCTAGCAAAAGTATTAGCGTTTGATTTAGTTACAAATGTATTTACTAAACTTTCGGAACTAGCTAGAAAATTATGCAAGTCGTTAGCATTACCGTCAAAAGTTGGTATGCAGGACAAGTATTCGGGTTTAAATTCTTCCATTATGCTAAAATTAATTTCAAAATTCTCAACCCTATCTGTATTATCAATATCTATCTTTGGTTTTTGAGGAGAATCCAAGGTTATCTTATCTAGGATTTCAATAATAAAATTTATTTCGGAATCGATATTAAATGACATTAATTGCACCTACAATCGAATCACGCAATTGACAAAACAAAATCGACTTACATGCGGCCGTACTTCGGATATCAATGCAGGGAACCGGATATGTTGCCTCTGGACGTGCACGTGTTCTTCGGACCTCGATGCGGGAGATTCCGTGAAGTGTAGTCTCTGGGCCTGGTGTTGAATCCACGTAGAACAGTCCGCAATGGATACCTTCTAATGTTCGAGGATGGACTCTGCTCGTTGTAGATTCCACGATGTTTTTTGTTTGGGAGTAGATTCTTTCCACAAACAGTTGAAACTGACGTATTTTAATAAAATACTTGGATAAAACTATCCTACCATTGACTGCGCCAATTACGTCTTACGTTTATTGTTTTATTAAAAAAAACAATTAATTTCAAACAACTTTATTGTAATGTAATTTAATAATTTTATATTACATAAATTTTAAATAATACTCGATTGTATTTATTTATTAAGTTTATTGTTTGCTGGTTGTTGTAAGACTGTCTTAAAATAAAATGATATTCCTTTAAAGTAAACTAAATAAAAACTAACATTCTTAGTTTTTATGATTCCATAAATAATATTAAAATAAAATATAAAAATAATATTTATATAAAAAATAATATGTCTGCAATAAATATAATTCATAAGTAAATGTATATACAGGGTCTTCTCTGTAGAAGGTACATGTACAGGATGTAATTTGCGCTATGCTAATTCTATGATATCCAAGTACCCTGGTATAGATTTTTTTATGATGTAATATACAAATTGTTTTTCAAAAATTTGGTATTTAGATTTAACAAACTTGTAAATAATTGTATTTTGTAACCTTTATGTTTTAACTATAATCTGTATAATCTTTTGTGTATATTATATTATGAGAATTTATTGTCATTTACTTTTAATTATATATGTATATTTTAAAAAAAATTGTAATTACAATGGTTAACCGTTAATGAATAAATAAATAAATAAAGGTTGCGCTACCAGGTATATGCAACCGCCAGCTGCCAGACGAGGCGCGTCTCTACCTATCGTCAATAAGGATGGAAAATATCCACAAACCAGTCGACCTAAAATGGTTTCTCAAAAACGTTGCTAGCTCTCGTACTACAAGTGATTACTTAGTGCAAACGTCTTTCCAACAGTTTTTGAAACCAAAATAATTAAACCTGCGGTTCTTTGACTGCTATAAAAATTATAAACGCAAAAAATATAATAATTCAAATTGTGCAAAGCAAAACCTTCTTATCGAAAATTATATCATTAACCAAGAAAGACTAAGTACATCCTATAAGCAAATTAGTCACGTTAAATCTATTTCTAGATAAAAATGATATAATTCACGTAGACGAGCGGCTTAGAAAATTAAATTTGACAGATCACGTCAAAGTTTTGCTAGTTTTTCCTTTTTGGCATTCATTCACATTTCTACCAATTCAACATTTATATGCGGGACCACATACATCATTAGCTGCAATTTGCGACAAATAATGGCCTTTATCAGCCCTCAATGATATACGAAGCGTATTGAGCAAGTGTGTTACCTGTTTTAAAACTAAACCTAGCAATCTTTTGCCTAAGACGAAAGACTTGTTGTTAGCTTCTACTAAATCGTTACGACCATTTCTTAAAGTATTGATTGTGTTAGTTTTTTTTCTTTAAAGAAAAGCTTGCAGAAAATAGCATAGTTAAGAAACAGCTTATAGATCTTTATTTATCTGTATGGCCATAAAAGCTGTTAACATAGAGTTGGTAGCAAAGTTATCAACAAAAGCCTTTCTAGCAGCGCTATAACGCTTTTTTGCAAGACAAGACTTTTATAACACGTTATACAGCAATAATGCAACTAATTTTGAGATGTATACAAGTTTACGCAAAGTTTAGTAAAAGTATAGATCATTTGTTTAATTGTCACATAGAATGACGTATTATTTTGTCTTGAGCGCTTCATTTTAGTGGTTTGTAAAATGTGACCGGTAAAATTTTATTTGAAACGCATAGTTGCTTTAGCTTACTTAGTACCTAACCTAACCTAACCTTTTTTTTTTTGGTGAGGGAAACGCTACTGCTCCCTGGGCGCTTGGTTCAACGCGCCCAGGAGTGTGGGACTTTCACCCAATAAAAAACCTCAATTCTTCTCGACGAGTAAGCGGAATACCCCGATAAGGGTTTGCATCACCTACCCGTCTGGTCTCAATTAATTTAATTTGCCTGTTGTGCGGCTTTCTGCCTGGCCAGTTCTTCTCGTTCCTTTGTGCTCATTGTGTCTCTCACAAATGAGTGTACCTGCTTCCAGTTGTGCTTGTTTTCAAGTAGGACGTTCATTAGGCTGTCGATCGTCAGTGCCTTTCCTTCAGCTACCTCTGCTTTATGTCTTCCGACGTGCCATCGCGTGCAATGGAGGATGGTGTGCTCCGGTGAATCGGTTTCGCAGCAGTAGTGACAATCGTCGCTCTGGGTCTTTCCAATCTTCTTGGTGTAGGTGCCAAAGCTCCCGTGGCCTGTCAGGAATTGTGTCAGGAAGTAGTCGGTGTTTCTGTGCTGGCATCTCACCCATCTTTCTATTGAGGGGATAAGCTTCTTTGTCCATTGTGCCGTGTCATGGGTGTCGTCCCATCTACGCCTAACCTAACCTAACCTAACCTAACCTAACCTAACCTAACCTAACCTAACATTTGAGAAAATACTTACAATTTTAATCCAAACCAAAGCCATTTTTAATTCTAAATTCTGATACCTATAGCATACAATCCAAATAATCTTTCTTTTTCCAACACAGCACGTTTCCTAATAGAAGAACTGAACAGGATGTGGCGCTTGTACACATATCAAGTTTAAATTCCTGGCAGCAACTGCAACAGACCCAGTAACTTTCTATTATATCATGTATTTTTTAATTATAGTTTATAGTATTAATTGATGCATGGCTTTAATGCGGGGCAGTACGTTTGCGCTATTAAATGTGCCCGGGTGGCAATGGCGCAGTAATTTGACAACAATGCTTTTTCTGAAAGAAAACTGCATATGGGTAGTATCACAGCCATTTCTACTAAGTAAGTAAGTAAAAGTGGCTGTGAGTAATAAAACACTATTATAAAGCTCGTTTAATTTTGCAATTGTTATAGCAACTTTAACGTTGCATAATACTTTTATAAATATTAATTAGATCAATTTATTTGACGTAAAGCATCTTTTGTTTCTAAATAACTTTTATGGTTTTATGTGATTATAGTATTTGTTTTATTAAAAACTACTTATGATTTCTGAAGTAAGTTTTTTGTTATTTTTTAATTCATTAATATCTTGATCATAATACATAGATTTGCATCCACATTACTATAAATAGTTTTAATAATTGTTTTTCAATATTTGTCTACGTCTTAACTTGTTTTACTGAGTTAAAGATTATGTTTAACTAGGTTTTGTAGGTAAAGTAAAATTTGATCAACAGATTTTAGTTCAAAAATAAAAGTCTTTTTTTATTTCTTAAAACAATGCTGTTACAATAAGTAACACTTGTTAAAATTTTAAACTAATAGTTTAAGGTTTTCTCTGAATAGTTAATCTAAAGCTTTTGGACAAAAATTACTACTTCTTTTGTTACTTATTGCTTCTTTTGTAATAGGTTAAAGGTTCATTTCTTACTAATATAATACAATAATTGCATTTTTTAATTTATTTAAAATTATTTATAATATGAAAAACAAAAGTATTTTAGAAATATTGATTAAAACAAATACAAACAAAAATTCTGAGTCGACATCAGACATATTAAGTAAATAAGATAGAACATAAATTGAAAAAAAAAAATTATTATATTTAAATCAACAATGACAGCTAAATCCTTATAAAAATAGCATTATAACTTTATGGATGATTCAGCTTTGTCACTGAGAAAAGATATTTTGTCATGGGTACGCAGCTGTTAAAGCAGATTTATCAACAGGCACACACACATAAAAAACAGAAATTATCCGATATGACCCGCATACAAATCGCAAAAAGGTACTGAAAACACATATAGCTTTTACTTATACTTTACTTCTAAACGACATATTTACGGCTCGAATCACCTACGGAAAATTGCATTTTCACCTGGAGACTACGACCGACGAAGTCTTACTACATAACTCACTGTGATATTTTTTCATAAAGCTTGTAAACGTATAGAACTCGTTCATTCATTTTGAAATATCTTCCTTTAGTATATAACATTTTTATATTGTTACATATTAAACTTTCTCTTATAAAAATAAAATATTTTTAATTAAAACTTTAAAGATTACGGGTCTACAAAACGTTTAAAGCAGATAAATAATTTATTTCTTTAATAATGATAATTCAATTAAAATGTTAAGTAATGTCATTACTTATTAGAAAGTTGACTCTTTAAATATTTACAATAATGCAATAAATTTAAATTATAAAGCTCTGATAAAATTGAAGACTGTTTTAGAAACAGCCGTTTTTCAAAACTAAACACTAACTTTAATAGGCAGAAGTATGCTTGTGTATAAATGTGTCTGTGTACTTAAACGCCAATGCCAAAGTAAATACATGCCAGTTTTAGATCTTGCTTGAAATATTTATACTAATAAGTAATATCTATTACAGACAGGCTGTAAGATGCAACAAACATTAGTTCAACAACTCGGTTTAATGTTTCTAGGCTAGTACAGATAATTCTCTTATTCTTCTTCATTTTTTAGCTTATTGTTGTCAACTGTACGTACGCCTTCTTTAATTCTTTCCACAATGTTTTATATTAGGCTAGGCAACACCAGGCTTGTCCTGCTACCTATTAAAAGTCGTCTAGCTATCATTTTTGTGGTCTTCTAATTCCTCGTTTTGTTTTCCTTGGTTGCCAGGAAATAATACAATTTGTCATCAACAATAGTCTTGTCTGGCAACGTGCCCTGTCCAGTTCCACTTGAGTTCTGCAATTTGCGCCATTTTTTAATATGTAGCCCAGTTTAGCAAACGCAGTCCAACTATGCTGTAATTGTTTAAAAATTTTGCCGTCTGGTTGTCTTTACCCAACATGTTTTTATGTCTCAAATATATGTATTTGTTTGCCTTTTCTATGTCCTGATTGTTTATAGTAACGATAGTGTTCTACATTCATCTTTATGCCTACTTGTTTCAATGCCTTGTTTAGTTGTTTAAACATAGTTTCTAACTAGTTTATATCATTACTGATCAACACAATATTATCAGTAGTTATGTTATCACTTATATGTATTTGAAGGGTGGCATTTCTGTAGATACACTTTAGAAGATTAGTGTAGCACAAATCAGTTCTAGCATTTTTCATTGCTGCCCAAATGGCTTATAGTTTAATGGAGTCAAATGCCTTCTTGTAATTCACAAAAGCAAGGTGTAACGGAATGTTATATTTTGCGTTTTTTTTTTAATAAAAGATTGCAGGTCCAACGTGTCAAATCCTTTTCTAAATCTTGCCTGTTCTGGTGGCTGATAAAAATCGAGTTTGGTTGTTAATCGATTCACAATTATTTTTGTCGACAGCTTGTACATGTATCATAGCAAGTTAATAGGGCAATAATTTTTTATTTTACTAATGTCTCCTTTCTTAGGTATTATAATTACGTTGGCGTTTTGCTAGAAAGGTGGGATTTGGCTCGCCACTAGACATTTATTAAAAAAAATACGTATAATCTCTAGCATACTTTTCCCCCCGTTGCTCAACATCTCGCTGGTAAGTACAAATAATAAAATTGTATAAAAGCTTGTTTGCATCACATTTGATGACAAAGTTTATTATTGGAGGTGGTGTATTAAAAGCTAGATCTGCGTATGCCACTATAGTGCACAATTTTAGTATTGTGGTCTAACTAATTCTCACACTGTAACATTGCTGGTAAAGAACTAGACATAAGAAAAGCTTTTATATGTTTATGCATGTTATTAGTTTACCGTTTGTAGAGTTTGCAAAAACATTCCTTTTGAGTTTGTCAAACTCACAAACCCTGAATTTTATTATTCATGGTTTTTAAATTATAGTTAGCAACTTAAAACCGTCTCAAAAATATTTAAAGGCTAAAAGAGTTTTTAGTCTGCTTATAGAAGTGAACCGTCTGCATGGACTATCTCTCTTATGTGAGACTACACTACAACGGCTGTTTTCTTGACATAAAAAAGGTTTTATTTAATTCTGCCTGTGCCTTTGTTTAAGAAATAAGACAAGTGTTTTAGTACAGCTCTTTTTAGCTGATTCTTACTTTTTTGTTAAAAAAACGGTAATTGTTAGACTTGGCACAGATTTGTTTGCTTTTTTTAAGTTATCTAGGGTGGGCTATGAAGTAGATGAGCAAAACTTTTTCTTTTGTTCTCCTTGTTTAAAAAAAAATTTTAGCGTGGAGGCTTTAAACCGTTCTTTATTTAGAAGGTTTTTTACTTAATTTGAGCTTTTTTTGTAGATTTAAAAAAAGTTGACATCGCACATGTCAAAATTACCTAAAAGAAAGTTTTGACGTTTTATCTAAAAAATTTGAAAAGATTCTGTTTAGTATTGTTTTTACTAACTACCCCCCCCCCCCTCCCCTTTATTCTTTTCCGAAAGAATTTCATTGGTGCTCCTAACACTTTGGGCCTGCTGGTCCTATTGTGTTTTTGTTACGTTTTACTCCATTAGCAGCTCTGCCTCTTTGAAAAAAATCTTTTGCCAAAAAATTATCTTCAGTAAGGTTATGTTTCCAAAAAAAAAAAGCTGTGCGTTGCAGATTATAAGCTTTATTAGAATTTTATGCATGTACTTGTTAAGACTATGGTATCCGGGTATTAGTTATGTAAGCTTTTATAGTTTGATTTGACCCATTTGTCTTACCAAAGTTTTGGTAATATATATTCTTAAAAATAGTCTTGAGGTTGTTGTGTTTCAATTTTATTTTAGGTCCGGTAAATGTTTTTTTTGCTTTCTTTTTAAAGGTTTTCTATTATCCCTTGGTCTTTTGGTATCCAGACCAGGAAAACTTTGCAGAATGTAATCAATAATTACAGTCTATTTATGCAAGCTATAACCATTTTAAATTTTATTATTGGCAATTGCAATGCCTCTCAATTATATTTTTAGCGCACCGCTCAATGTCAGCCACTTCCGCCTAAAAATTTAAAGCATGTTTGCCCAGAGGTAAAAAAGTTTTTCTAGATTCCAGTTTCAATGCCGTTTTACTCTTTGGTTTTTTCAGTGTACAAGATAGTTTTCTTAACTATGCTCTGGTATCTTTTGTTTGTCCATTTGTTTTGCTGTTGTATTACCACATCAAATGTTTTTTTTATGAAATGATCTTTCATAAAATTCTATTTTATTATTAATTTTTTTTTTCTTATGCAACACATTTTTTATACAAAGTATGTAGGTTTGATATATCAACGCTGCCAAGCCAAAATAACATAAACGCCAAATATTTCTAATACCTTTGTATAGACTTTTTTGTTCTACATCTAACAATTCCAGTCGCATATCTGTAAAAAAAATATATTTTATAGAAATCTATTTATAAGATTGCACAACCGCCATTAGATTACACTTATTTTAAATTTATTTGTCACAAACGCTAGTCGTCCGAATTATAAGTCAAACGCAACTAAAATTACCATTTAAAATAATAAAATTTGTTTTTTATTTAAGCTATTATGCAGTGGCCGTATATACAAAAAAAAACTTAGTTTTTTACTTCTCTTTTTAAATTTACTATATGGCGTTTATGCCGTTTTGGCTTGGCAGAGTCGATGCGCGTTTTACCACTACTGTATAATGCCATCTAGGTATATTAGATGTCAGTTTACAGGTGTGTTTAACTTTAATTTGGTTGCACAAAGTATCTCTAATGGTGATTATGTTATTTTGAAAGTTTGGCTTAGTGTTAAGTGTGATTTAGAGATATTTTACTTCTTTTATTATTGGAAGTTTATTTTCATACATCTTCAGGTTTTTTGGGTATGTGGCGTTCTTGTGAACAGTACAATGCTTGTAAAGAATTTTTTTGCAATGTATACTTTTTTGCAATGTATACTTTTTTACATCTGCTAATTTATGTATAGCCAGTTTGCAAGATTTTTTTTATTGATATGTATATTAGTATTATTCCAAAGGCAACGCCTTTAATTTTCCGTCTCGTGTATACCTGTCAACTATTTTTTGATAGTTTTTTTTACAAAACAGACATATGTGTGTTGTCCTGGTTTTGGTATAAATACTAAAGTAACTACTCTGCAGCAGCTTAATATACAGAGTGTTTAAAAAAAGTTTCGTTAAATATTTAAGGGGGTGGTAGTACAAACCACAACAAACAAAAATGTTTTAATAAACATGGATTGTCATAACAACGATTTTGGAGATATAGAATATTATTTATTTTTATTATTCTTTTTACCTCTACTTTTTTTGCTACTTTTGTTTGGAGAACACTCTACAAGCAGCTACTCTATCCATACCATGTACAACAAGTACAAACCTTAAATTTAACTGATTAACAAGCACGTTTGGTTTCTACGCAAGGATTTGTTTTTCATTAAACATTTGGATGGGTATTGTAAGCGACAGGTTTCTAAGTCTTGTTCTTTTACCAAACTGACTAACAAGCACTGCTTACCTCAATTTTCTGCAGAATACAATAAATGATTTTTTGGATGACATTCCTTTGGCCTACAGGCAACAAATTTGATTTCAACATAATGGTGTACCAGCTCATTTTTTTATTTCTTTTAGAGAACATTTAGACCAAACTTTTTTACATAGGTGAGTAGAAAGAGGCGGACCAGTTTTATAGCCAGCAAAACTAAAAAACTGCACTTAAATATTAATAAAAAGTGCTAAGGAATCCAAGCCAAGGAAAGTGTTTTAGAAAGAGTACAAAAGTGTTTTAGAAAGAGTACAAATGTTCTTTAGACAAAGATGTCGTACCTGTTTGGAAATGAAAAAAAAACACTTCTATTATAACTCTGTTTTTTGTAACAATATATAAAAATAAATAATGTTTTATATCTCTAAAACCGTTGCTATGACAATCCATGTTTATTAAGACTTTTTTGTTTGTTGTGGATTGTACTACCCTCTTAAATATTTTACATTCTATTTTGAACACCTTGTATATCAAAATTGTAAGCTGATTTTAAATATTTTATATAGTGACTTTCTTAGAGCAACTAGTCTGCTCTTAGTAACTAGAATGGTTTAAAAGTACCGATTCCTTATACTACAATGTTTTTATTTACTATGGCCTTTGCCTCTGCCCAGTCTTTCTTGTTTGTTTTTTGTTTGGCATATCAAGGTTCTTTTGATTAAAAGCTTTTGCTGTTGTAGAGCCTAAGTAACTCATGCAAAGTTTTTTTGATTGTCTTTGTATAACTTTCTTCTATTTTCTAAAAAAAAATCAATGTTTATAGTGCGATCTTTGTTCAAAGCTTTCTGGAAGCGACAACCTGCAGGTTTGCTTTAGGTGCCATCACAATATCTTTTTTAGAATTTTTTTTTGTTTTTTTTTAAATTGTTTTGTTTTGTAGAAAGTACAGTATTTTTTTTTTTTGCTTTTATAGCAAGTTGAGCAATTTTGTTGTTTTTGTTTATTTTTTCCAATTTGTTGCCTAAATATTTTTTTTTAACCTATGTAATAAAGTAGCATAATAAGCGTTGTTTGCCGTGATATTTCTTTGTTTAAAATTAATTATCAAAATGCCTTCACAATTCTAAAAAATTGTGGGCATGATCTTTTTGGTTGTCTAGAACACCCTGGTTTTTTTTATATTGGTTTATCTGTACGCCGCCATTCCATTACATTACTTCTGTTTTCTGATTCAGTTTTGAATCAAATGTAGTCTAAAACACCGTTAATTTTCATACATAGTATCTTGAATAATCTCCTTTTGGATTTTCTTTTTTACTTTTTTTCTACTTTGGCTGTTACTTGGTCTCTAAAACAAAGATCTCATAACTGCATTAGGTTTATTTCATGTTTAGCTATTATACATGCACGAGAGTTGTACAAAGGCTCGGCTAATAAAAGCTATCTACCCAAAATGCTTAACCTGTTTTTTTTTTGTTATTTCAGGATTCCTAGACTAGGGCAATGCGCTGAGAGCCGCGGATTTGAACAACAGTTTTAACATATTACTTAACGCAATTTTTCTTGTTATTGTTTGGCTTTTTTTATTTGCCACTTTAACAAATCAATCTTTCGGTTTGATTGCATGTTTATTAAGATATGATAGTGTCCAAAGAAATATTCTATAAAATTGTAAGTAAAGTTTGCTCCCTTGCAGTTTACAGTTTTCTTTGTCTATGAGTAGCACGTGATTGGTTTTTTGGGGTTTGGTTTAGAGTTTATTACTTACTAAATTTTGATGCATAATTTGTTTTTACTTTCAAAATGTTAAACAAAGTAGCCAGTTCTACTTGTGTCAATATTTTATTTGGGTATGGCTGTTCTTTTAAACCAATTATTTAAAGTTTTTTGCTTTTCAACAAACCTCATTTTGGTAGATGTGCTTTAGAACTACTTTTTGGTTCGTTTGTTTGCACATAAAATTTTTATAAATCCTCTTTGTGGATATATTACTAAAAACAAGGTAATGCATAGCCATTTGTTATTTTATCAATTTTGCCAAAAATTAAAAATCTTTGACATTCAATAAGCAACGAAGATACCTATTAATGCTAATGCAGTTAAAAGTGTCCGTAAAGGTTTTTTTGCAATCCTTAATTTTTCTTGTTTTTTTTATGACACCGGTGTGCTATCGCTAGTTTTTTTTGTGTCTTTGTTGTGTTTAAAAACAGTATTGAGTGTTGCTGTTGCGTTCTTGGCATGTCCACTTTTGAGTATGCTTGCATACGGTTACTTGTACTTGTTGCAAAGGTTTGTCTAGTTTCTATTGCACTATGAGTTGCCATTAGTTTTGTAAGTTTTCTTATAGCTGCTCATTACCTAATAGCATTGGTGTCTAAAAAAGAATTTAAGTTAGACCAAATTTAACCAAGTGAAGTTGACAGTTAATAAAAGAAAAATGTGAAAAGAATGATGTCTTATTGCTAAATCAAAGTTACTGTGTGTTTTCTATTTAGTTTTTAACTGCGTTTACTTAAAAATGTTGGTTTAAATTTTACTCCTTTTAGGGTTGATTCCAAAACTACTGACGTATAGTTAGGGGTCAATCGCTTCAGAAGATAAAAGGTGAGCAAAAATATTCACTTACTGGCAAGGTGTGTTTGTGTGCCTTGTAGTTTATTAAGAAGCCTTTAGTGTTATCTAGAAAAAAACAAGTTTGATGTAATTATTGACTATTTTATCATACTGTAATTTAATTACTTAAAGGATCTATAAAGAAAATAGGTTTTTAGGATGCAACAGTTTTATTTTTAAATAATTAAAACGTAAATGAAAAAACATTAAGTTAAAAGTTGTGCTAACTAAGCTAAAACAACCTTATAAGTTTAAGACCAACTATCTCAAAAGTGTAAGTAAATTATATTTTTAACTTAACTTAACGGACCGTTTTTACAAAACTAATTAAATAAAAATATAATAAACATAAATAACAAAATACAAACACAAAGAACAAATAAGAAGAATTATGAAGTTCAGAAGCTATCCATATAAAGACGGAGTAAAGCAGCAAGTGGGAAGAAACAAATTAAATAAAAATACAAATTTACTGTCAATATAGTATTTTAAATAAAGTTTATTTTAGTTGTTGTTGATATCTTTAGTAAAACGTTAATTTTTTTACTTAAATATGACGTAGCTGTAAATTGTATAAAAGAATTTAAAAAAAAATGTTTCTTTGTTGTTTGTTGTACGAGAGTTTCTGAGTATTATAAAATGGGGTGCAGTTTGAAAGCTTATGGTATTAATACAATCTATAGCACTGCTTACTATCTTTAAAATCATTTTTGTAAGCATGTATTCCAGGTATACGATTTAATCATCCGAGTTTCATTTTGTGTTTATACCCAATACAACACTCTTAAATATTTCTCTCAATGTTGGTGATAACATCTTGATTTATAAAATTATTTAATAATTAGTTTGCAATTGTTTACTTTAAGCGCATAGAGCTAAAGGCGCGTTACTGATATTGATGTTAACTTGTACGTTTTAATAAATTCTATGAAAACAAAAATTCCCAGTGCAAATATTTAGGCTGTCAGATTAAGTTTTTACTTAATCCTACAAAACAAAAATATTCTACCTTCTACCTCATGCTATGTTTTTAATGGATTATATTTTTCGATTTTAATACTATAAATTGAATAACCGCTTTGTAGTATGTATGTCGATTGCAATTTATAGATGTATTAATAAAAGCTGTAAAAAAAATACAAACGTCTATTTGCAATTTCATATATTCCAATTTATCAAAGTGATCATATTACCTACAGAACGTATTAATAATATATTTGTAAAATGGAATTGAATTGTACAAATGCGGATTTGAATCAATATTTAATTCTATAAATAAATTTAACGATTAATATCTAGATGCAATTTTATAATATCTTACTATGCAACTAAAAGCAAATGCATAATCGTAAAAGCGTGCAATCTGATGGTTTTCTAAAGATCGTATAAATCTTTATTTTATTCCGCATCCACTGAGCACCTAACACAATCTATCAAGATAAAATCATAGTAAAACGTCTGAGAACTTTAAAAAAATGATGAACGTTTTAAGTTTGCTAATAATGCAGGAATAAATTTTACAGATATTGCTTAATTCCGACCGAGAACAAATGCTAATGGGTGCAGTTTTTTATTTAATCTGTACAAGGTTGAAGTTATTCATGCAATTCTGAGAAGTGGAGAACTATTTTTATTATAATCCACTGCAATGTTCTCATAACTAATTCAATCATTTTCAGCATCTGGATCGCAAGCTGTCGTCTCCAAAGTTTGTTTAAAATGTTGAAAATTTGCATGTACATTGAGAATGAATTAACAATACATTGTTCTTATAATTATTATTAAATAAACTATATATTTCTATTTTCACTACCATTGCACTACTTTGTATTATGGTGAAAAGAATCTGTTAAAATTATATTAGTGATTGTCTTAGATTTAGATTTTATTACATAAACAATAATTATTTTTTCTTATTCTTTTTTTTTTTTTCGATTAAAAATTAAAGCAAATACAGAATGTTTGAATCTCTCGTACGCTAGTTTTAAACTACCCATGAACAAATATATTCAACCAAACATAATTTGTTTCCAGGCTCTAAAAACCAAGCTATATCCCTATTTATTATAATGTATACTACTTTATTATCTTGTGTAATTTCTTAGTGTGTAAAAATAAGATTGATTCTATTTTTATTGAATGTAAATATAGAAAATAGCGGAGCACGATACGATTATAAAAATATTGTGAATTTCTATATCATAATCCATTTCCATAAATATACTTGACCTTATTTATTTAATCGACACTCGTAGATAACATTACAAAACGATTTTAATCCATACATGAATTGAGCTTATGAAATTCATACAAAACATCTATAAAATATATTGCAAAATATCAAACCATCATGATAGATAGATTTTGTATAAAATATCTAAATTATATTAGTTTTTACTGTTTTTTTTAGATGAACGATTTGATTTCATTGTGATTGAGATTGTGATTAGTTAATATCATATTTAATAATTATATTATTTTATTTTTAACATTGAGGATTTAATTTATTTTTACTTAACGATTTGTAATGAAGATGTAAGATTACTTCAAATAATTTATTAAACTCAGGACTATTGATTTGATATTATTAATCAAATCACTGCCAAATGACAACAGGCTTCGGTAGCCTACTGTCTTATACACAAATAATATTATATAAACTAAGAAATGCTAACTATCTATCTCGACATTAAATCAGCGTATTGGCTAAGTAATAAAACCAGAATTTGTATATTTGGATGACATTATTGTAATTATTTAAACCATTGTAAAATAAAAAAAAAACTGGTTGGATGCGGCCAAACTTAGGTTACGTTATGTTGTAGATAGTAGAGACTTTAATGTTGATCCAAATAAGATGACAACGATCTTGAACATATCAACACTAAATTACGTAACCTAACCTAAACAGGTGTAGAGCGGCAATAAACCTACTAGAATGGAATTGCTAAAAACAAGAGCAGACTTTGCCTTAGTCTCGAAACCAAACCAAACAAAAATATAGCAGCAAGCCGAAAAAGATGGAACACAGACAAAAAGAGAGACGCAATATTCATCCCAAAGAGTATAAAATTTCAAGTAACAAAATCAAGAAGCGGTGAGAAATTTACCTGGGTCGAGTTACGGGATGCATTTATGTACTTCTGTTACTTTTCCATAAACGAAAACACCAAGCAATTTAGAAAATAGCTGGCAAAACTAAGCAAAAATCAGAACAAACACAGAAAAAACCTTAGTGTTAGCAGAAATTTCAATGCCAAGTCTGGTATATAGAGCTCACTCAAAAACGATCAAAAAGGAGACATGCTAGCGGAATGAGCAAACAAAAACGAGTTCTGCATTCTAAATAAAAAAGGAGTACCAATTTAAAAAAAACGGAATAGAATCATACATAGACGTCACTTGACTAAGAAAAACTAAAAACTTTCACGTGGGCAAAAAAAGAAACCTGAGTGACTACATAAACAAACCAATGTATTGGTATAGTGAAATGATTGCAGACAAAAGAAGGTGCTTTATAAAAGCTAAAAGAACGATGGCAAGAATAAATGGCAAAAAAGAAGAGACGCCGATCTACTACAACAACCACAAGAACCATATGCAAAAGACAGAAAAACTCTAAAAAAGGCAACTCCAACAGGATGACATGGACAAAATTATGCAAAGAACTAAACTTGGACAATGCTAACATTAACAAGAGATAAAGTAATGACTGAAGCAAAAAAACTATTTTCTAACCAAAGCAAAACATGGAAAGAGCTAAAAGTAGACGTAACTATGAATCCAGGAATGCACAGAAGAACAAAAAAAAAATACAGATAGCAGGTAAATAAAAAAAAAACAACAATAGCAACACAAAGACAGCAGCTCTGTGTGAAGGTATTTGACAATCTGATCTTTTCCACAAAACGGAAAAATGCAAAACTAGTATTAATTGAGAAACCTATCAAAAAAGATAAAGGCAAGACATATTGACCTATTTGCCTACTAAACACGCTAAAAAAGCTCTAGGAGCACATCCTCAACAAGAAACTTACAAAAAAATTTGATAAAAATAAAGGATTTAAGGAAGCCGCGAATCAAGTATCTGCGCACCCTACACATAAATACGCCGTATTAATCAACTATGATATAAAAAACGGCTTCAACTCGGTGCCATGGAGGGGGCTAATAGAAAAACTGGAAAGAAAAAAAATATTAACATATGTCAAAACGATAATATGCCATATCGACTAGATAGAACTATAGTGTGCAGCTCCCGAGAATTTCTGAATATGACTTGTGAGATTCCACAAGGTTCCGTTCAGGGCTCCACTTTGTGGAACATTTACTATGACGGTCTATTGAGGGTACAGATGCCACACGGAATTACGACAATAGCCTATGCAAACAATTTTGCCATGGTGGTCAGGGGCAATAACATAAGAGAAATAAAAGATAGCGTTAATAGAAGTCTTATATGATTAGAAAATGGATTTAGAAGATAGGCTTAGAGCTTGCAACACAAAAGACAAAAGACGTTGTCCTGGTGAGAAGAAGGACATCATCTTTTTCTTTTTTTTTATAGCCCATAGTTTATCCAACGTTGGTCGTAGGCTTTTTCCATTATCTTCTACCACTTCTACTTCTTGTCACGACCTTTGGAAGTTTTTATCAAGTCTGTGTCTGCCTGTCTTTTTGTGTCATCCGTCCCCCTCGTTTGGGAGCGTCCAATTGGTCGTCAATGGGGTCGAGGTTTCCAGGATATAAGTTTTGATGTTCATCTATTGTCTTTTAGTTTTGCGATGTAGCCGGCTCAACTTCACTTTAGTATTGCAATTTTTTGGACCACATTGACTAGAAAAATATTGATTTTTTTTATTTCTTTGTTTCTGATTCGGTCCTAAAGGCTGACTCCTAGCATACGTTTTTCCATGGCTCGTTGGGCTATTTGCATTTTATTTACAATTCCGTTGTTAAGTGCCCACGTTTTTGTGCCATATGTGAGAACAGACAAACCACATTGGTTTAATGCTAATAAAAGACATCATAGTTGAGATTAATCTAAAAAACACTACAATCAAATCTCAAGATAATCTTAAATACCTAGGGATGAGAACAGAAAAAAACTGAAACATGGGACCCCACATAACAAAAGTCAAACAAAATGCAGAAAAATTAGTAATGGCTTTGACACAAATCATGCCAATGTGGGAGGTTCGAAAACAGAAAAACGCAAAGTAATAGAAGCAACTGTGAATTTAATTCTGCTATAAGCTAGAAAGAAAGCTTTAACATTTAAAAACACAGGTTAATCCTATAAAGGGCTAGAAGGAATAGCAAGTGCCTACAAAACAGTCTCAACTAAGGCTATACAAGCAATAACAGGAACAATCTCCAGACACCTCCTTGTCCAAAAGCAAGACAACAACATAAAAAAACAAAACAAGCCAATAGAATAAAGACAATTGAAAAATTAGAAAAAAAATGGCAGAGCAAGGGAGATGTAGCCAATTGGACGCAGACTTTTATACTTGTGGTGGCACTTTGGGGAAACAGGAAACATAGAAATCTAAATTACCATCTTACACAGATCTTAACAGGACACGTATGTTTTAAGTTGTACTTAAAAAAATTTGCCTTGCAGTGTATGACTGTCCCTACTGTATAGAAACGGATAATCCAAAGCATTCACTTGTGAAGTGCTCTCGCTGGAAGCACATCAGAATGGAGGTACAGAATAAAGTCAAAAAAGAGATAACTATCAGCAATCTGACCTGAAAAAAATAATGGCAACAAAAAGAAGAAAAAAGGATCGAACTTCAAAACCAAAATTTTTTGGATTTGTAAAATAATACCACAACAGGATTTTGCAAGCTTAGGAGGATAAAGAGGTTCAGGGTTTTAGTGAAACTGGGAGCCCCTCACAATGTGCGTAATGCATTTCACCCCTCACAAGAAAAAAAACACTAAATAACGTGACTGAGGTTGGACGTACTAAGAATGGCTTCCTGGTACAAGAAGTTTATTGCGGATTATTTCTTTATAGTGGCTTTATTAAATAATCACCCTAGTTTTAAAATGTTCTAAATTTTGATATACCATGTATTCTGCAAACAGATGCTAGTTTATATGTTATTGGTGCCGTTTTGACACAAATTGACAAGCAAAACAAATACGTCATATGTTACTTAAGCCGATCGCTAAGTAAGCAAGAATAAAACAAACCACTACTAAAAGAAAATGCTTAGCAGCAAGCTGGGTAATTAAAAAACTTACTTTACTTAAAAGAAGTGCAGTTTTTAGTAATTACAGACCATCACTCATTGATGTAGTTAAACCATTTAAAAGACCCTACACTCTACAGCAATTCCAATTTAATGTAATTTATAAAAAGGAAAAAGATTATGAGTTACTTTTATCTAAAGGTGTACCAAAAATATTGGAGTTAAATGCAAATGAGGTAATCAACAATGATATATAACTTAAAAAAACGCATTGTAGAAGATCCTATCAATTACTTAGCTTATTAAGTATCATGTATTTTTTTTTTTTAATATATTGAGTGTAGTTATTCTAAACCAACTACTAAATGAAAGTAATAAAAATAAAAAACAAAACAAAATATTGCTAGAATGGCTTGATAGTCTAATATCCGGACACTTAGGTGTTCCAAAAACTATCAAAAGAATGGTTTTGTTGTATTATTATTGCTCCAAAATTAAAACGCATATAACAAATAATGTAATGTATCTTGTAAAACATGTTTAGCATGTAAACCATAACAGCAAAAAGGTTGAGGGTTTTATAAAAAAACACCCAATAATCAGTCAATCTTAAGAAATGATATTTACGGATTTGATAAGTTTTTTCTTAGGTCTACTCAAAGAAACAAGTTTGTTTTAGTAATATCCGATTATTTTAGTAAATATACCAAACTGATCGAAAAGAAAGTGTTTTTTGTATATGGTGTTGGAAAAATGTTTTATGTGATAATGAAGAACAATATGTCTTACAAATTTTGCGCTAATGTAATTTGGG
Organism: Tachinus rufipes; assembly: GCA_963932245.1. Taxonomy (NCBI): domain Eukaryota; kingdom Metazoa; phylum Arthropoda; class Insecta; order Coleoptera; family Staphylinidae; genus Tachinus; species Tachinus rufipes. Next base: position 64,609,153 of record OZ010749.1, read on the forward strand.
GAATGTCTGTGTTTCACTCTTTTGCAAAAAGAAGAAAAAAAATTAGTTTGTTTTGTAGTAGTTTTTAAACAAGCTTTATTTTATACAAATTGAATAATATTGTACTATTGTGCTATAACATTGACGTTTTTTTTAAATTGTTTCAAAATTAAAAACCATAAATTTTATTAATAACTTAACGTAGCACTATTGCTCAATAATGTTATGCAAAACTGTTATAGACATTGTACAAATTAAAGTTTTTTTTTTAAATTATATATATGCAAATAAAAACGTCAGTAATAAAAAAGTAGAAAAATGCTATTTTTCTGTATTTTATTTATTTATTTATTCAATTGCCTTTTTACCTTTCGGTGTCAGGCGTATACATTATTAGTTTGTGTAATATTTTCTCCATTTCTTCCTATCCTTGGCAATCTCTTTTATTTCTTCCCACGTGTTTCCTTTTCTTGTAGCTTCTTCCTTTATTGCGCTGTTCCATTCTTTTCTGGGTCTTCCTCTTTTTTGTTCTCCTGTTACTCTTGTCTCATAAATTTTCTTAGTATTTCTTTCTTCACTCATTCTTCTGATATGTCCATACCATCTCATTTGACCTTCAATAATTTTTTCTTGTATTGGTTTTATATTTAAATTTGTCCTATATGTCTCGTTCCTTATTTTATCTTTTCTTGTTTTGTTCTCAATCTTCCTAAGAAATCTCATCTCCATAGCATTTATTCTTTCTATTTGTTTTCCTGTCATCGTCCATGTTTCGCTACTATATGTTAATGTTGGTCTGATTACTTTTTTTACAATTTCTGTTTTTGTTGTTTTTGATATTTCTTTTTTGTTAAAGAAAGTATTTTTTAACATGTTATATATTTTTGCTGTTTTTCCTATTTTGTCCTCTATCTCTTTGTCTAGTTTTCCGTTGCTTTGTATTATTGTTCCTAAGTATCTGTATTGTTCGACATGTTCTATTATTCTTCCTTTTATTCTTATTTCGTGATTCATTTTTTCTTTTGCAATTATCATGGTCTTTGTTTTTTCATAATTTATTTTCATGTTTATTTTCTTTAGTTGCTCCTCTATTATTTCCATGTTGTGTTGTAACTCTTCTTCGGTTTCAGCAATCACTGCCATATCGTCTGCAAATAGCAGTTCTGCTATTTTTGTTACTTCCATTTTCCAATATCCTATTTTTACCATTTTCATTTTTTTCTTTGCCTGTTTTATTGCCCTGTCTAGCACAATTGAGAAAAGCAATGCGCTTAACACACATCCTTGCTTCACACCTTTTTTCGTTTGGAATTCTTTTGATTCTTCGTTATTCATTCTGACTATGTTTTTGTTTTCTGTGTACATGTTTTTAATTACGTTTATTATTTTCTTCTCAATTCCTCTCTCTTCTATTTCTTTCCATATGTCCTCTCTCTTGATCCTGTCGAAAGCTTTTTCAAGGTCAACAAAGCATACGTGCATTACTCTATTTTTTTTAATCATTTTCTCACTTAATTGTCTTAATATAAATATTAGATCCTGTGTGCTTCTTCCTTTTCTAAATGCACATTGGCTGTCTTCTATTGTTGTTTCTAGTTTGTCTCTCATTCTTTTTTCAATAATTCTTGTGAATATTTTGCTTGGTATGCTTGTTAGTGTGATTCCTCTATAGTTTTCACATTTCCTTTTATCGCCTTTTTTATGTATGGGTAGAATAATTCCTTTATTCCATTCCTTTGGGGTTTTCCCATTCCTCATTATGTCGTTTATTAATTCCGTTATTTGTGTAATTCCCTCATCTCCCATGTATTTCATCATTTCCGGCGTTATTTCATCTATTCCCGGTGCCTTTCCGTTTTTTATTTTCTTAATTGCTTCTATTACTTCGTCTTTTTTAATTTCTTCTATTTCTTCCGTTCTTCTGTCCTGTAGCAATTCTTCATCTTCTATTGTTTTGTTTTCTTCTGCTTCTTGTTCTGTTAGTTCTTGGAAGTATTGCCTCCATCTTTCCATTATCTTATCTTCTTCCGTTATTATTTTACCATTTTTGTCTTTTATGTTCATCATATTGTATTTTTTTTTTGTTTTAGATGTTTTAACGTTCCGTAAAATAGTTTTCGGTTTCGGTTGAAATTTTCATTCATTTCTTTTCCAAATTTTGTCCATGATTTTATCTTTGCTTCTTTTATTATTTTCTTTGTATTATTTCTTTTTTCTTTGTATTTTTCGTAATCTTCTATTTCCTTTGTTTGTAAGTATCTTTTCCATTTTTCTTTTTTGTCCCTTATCTCTTTTTTGACTTCTTCTGTCCACCAATTAGTTTTTTTAGTATCTTTGTTTACTATTTTTGCTGATCCACAGCTTTCTTCTGCAGCTTCTAGAATAATTTGTTTAAAAATTTCCCATTTTCCTTCTATGGACGTTCTTTTTTCTTTCTCTCTGTAAAAATGCGATAAAAGACAGATGCATATTTATTGTGTTTTGAAACAAAACTCAAATAAAAATAAATTATATTTTAAAAATAATTAATTCATTATCAAGAAAACTCTTTGTTTATTTAAAATAAAAACTTAATTAGAAAATAAGAAAGAAATGACTTAATTAATTCATCTTATTTTAAAACAAAGCAACTTAGTATAATTTACAGAATCTTCAATTAAATAGTTTTATGTAAGAGTATTAGAAACTAATATTGTAATTTCTGAAATCGAACAAGTTGCACACGAGACTTGGACCCGGACACTGCATCACTGAAACCTCGACCGTTGCACTATAATCGAGGCCGGCAAAATACATAGCTAAAATGTGTATAATGTATATTATCTTTTATTTAAATTATGTAAATTTAGTACACGATCTTAATTTATAATAATTAAACTACTGTGTAAACCATTATTTTTTTTCTGTAATATTTCTGTTATTGCTATATCTACGTTATTTTTCATGGCATCGAATAATTTTATTGACAAATAATTTTTTGACATGCATTTGTAGGTATTGAAGTCGTTGAAAAGCATAGTCGTAGTGTGCAATTCGCATTTATTGCTCAATATTCTACTAAAAATATTCAAAATAAAAATATAAATAAAAAACAGATTAAAAAACTTTATTTAACAAAAAAAAAGTTTTATTCATATTTTTATATCATGGTTGAATTTAATATTAGTGTTTAGTTTATATTTATAAAAATATCTATGTATTAAATTTAATAGTTATTACAAATTAATAGCTTTATTAATTTTATTATGCTTAACTTATTGTTTCATTTTTTGTGTGTACAGTAAAAGTATGTTGATTATGATTTATGAGTGTTACTTACAATCAATTAAATTTTAATAATGTAGGGACTGATTTTAAACCAAAATATTGATGGGCTTAACAAAAACAAGGCTTTCTGTAAACGTTAATGATGTTATAATTGAAATAAATGGTTACAGAATAATTTGTGGCATAGATGTGGAGTGTGTTTCTACATCAGCGTAATTTTGAAATTAAAATTTATTAATGATATCAAAAAAAATAATTGTAAAATTTATAAAATAACAATACTTTCCGCAACTTTCTATAATTTTTTTGAAGCATTTATAAATTGCAGACATTTTGATTAATTTATGGGTTATTTTAACGTTAATTGCATATTGTAATGTGGGTATGGTGCAACTGTTATCACTACATACAAGAAAGTATGCAATTTCATACGGTTTATTACGCACGCATATTGCGTGAGAAAAGTGAACATTACACATGGGTCATCAAAAAGAAACAAATCACTTGTCAAATACATTTAATAAGGGGCCTTGGATTCGAGCCTCAAGTCCCCTATCTGGAGGGTCAGTTTTTCTGGTTAAGAAAAAATGTATTGTGATGAGTACGCCTTCTTTCGGATAAGAAGAGAAAATTTAGTAGGTCCCGTGTACTGCCTTGATGTTGCGTGCACGATCATTTAGGTTGGAATTCCTGAATTTGCGGCAAAATTCCCAGATGTAGTAGTCTTAACCTCAGGCGTCGGTGATTAGACTTGGCATCAGAAATAGACCGACGTTAAGTAATTGAATAAAAAAAAATAGTTTAATTCTTTTCGAATAAGTTTCCATAAATTGTTATTTTTTTTTTATTTATTGTAGTCGTACAAAAAGTATAATGTATAATTTGCCCGTTTTTTTGTGGTTTGTTGAATTGCCCGGAAGTTTAAAATTGAAAATTGGTTAACCGGACGCTTATAGACAGAAACTTCTATATCTAGCTCGGCAAGTTGAGCCAGATCAGTGGAGTAAATCGCAAGATTGTTAAAGTACTTTACAGCTAAAGCTTCAAGATGTTTGAATTTTGCAACTTTGGACAAATCATGGAGCTCCGTAAAGCAATTTGCGACGGTTCCCCAAGTGAAAAACGCGTAAGTAATTGTTTTATTCCGGGGCAACATGCTTCTGTTACGCCGCAGCTACGGAACAAGCAGTGCAACTTATTATCTCCAAATACTTAGCAACATTAGACCACGGTATGGAAACGTCATTAAGACAGATGTTATGTGAAGAAAAACAGCTCTGTTTTTTTTTTCAAACTTACTTTGACCCGCCAGTCGTTCAACCAGTATTCCAAATTGGCGGTAGTTTGTTGTAGCTTTGAAGTAAACACCATTTGTGACTTATACCTCGTGTTTCCGATAAACAAGTTAAAAAGATTGAAAAGAAAATAGAGCTTTAAGAAGCAACAGCTAAAATTTTGCAATATAATCTGAAGCTATAGCCTTATAAGACGCAAAAAAATTATGCCAGATCTTGTCGACGTTGAAAAAGACTACTACAGTAGCTTTTTTCAGTTTAAAATCCTTAACAATCGTCACCTTATTTAGTTGGTGGACAGCAAATTTTTCCATCAGAAGAATGTTGGTAAAAGGGGAGAAGATTATTAACTTCTACATAGTCTGGAATTTGGACCAAGATTACTTTTTTATGACTTTACTCAAGGTGCGTAGCAGACCAAAGCCGGTAGTTTTGTAAATGACAAGAGACTCTTTTCATTTTGTAGAAAACCCGGTTAAAAAAATTGCATTAGCAATGTTTTTGAGCGCCATTATTGCTTTATGCAAAAACCATTTCAGTGTTCTATTAAGAATTTTGTCCGAACCAAAAGTAGATCGAGTTTTAAGTGTGTTGATAATTTTTCTAATTTCAGAAGGTCTAATACGGTGTTTTCCAACGTGGGGCCCACGCCCCACAGGGAGGCAATTTGAATTTTAAGGAGAGCAATTTAAAAATAGACTTGACACGGGCCATTTAAATGCAATGCTAGATTTCGGTGCCAAAATTCAAAGAAAAAAGCAAATTCTTAAATAATTGCGGCCAATAAATATTATAAATTTGTTTGACGAGACCAAAATATCAACTGGGTCGTCAAGTTAACCTCCCTGCGGCAGACGGCAGGCTCCACGGAGACCCTCGGACTCTTTAAAAATCTCGCTAAACAACGCATTGTTAACAGTTTCCTAGTGATTTCTTCCTAAAACCTATCATTTAAGTTTTTTAAGTGATCAATTCAATTTTTTAATTTTAAAAATCATGTATATGTTACATAGAGGGGCATAAGAGTTTTAGGAAGGCTTAGGTGGGGCATGACACAAAAAAGGTTGGGAATCACTGGTCTAATGCTTTCTAGCGGCGCGGCGTTGTCAGCAGTTAGTACAAAGTTTCTGACTACCCAGTAAACTTTTTTGACGTGCTCTATATCCGTGTTTTCAATGGTTAAGAAGAAGGGAGTTTGAGTCTGTCTGCAAATGTTTTGGCTATTTTTTAATAATGTATTTTTACTATGAGTTCAAGCTAAAGTAACTTTATGCAATCTTAAATGTGCCTAACCCGAGTACATTTACAACTATCACATTTTATTCCAAAGAGACTAAGTTGGGAGTATTAACCTCAAAAAGGTATAAAGATTTTTTTTTAGTGTTTCACGTTTCTGCTTTACCGCCAACGTTTCCAAATACGTAAAAGTATTTAAAAGTCTCAATTCTTAGGTAGGAGCGTAGGTCGACTCCAACACCAACATGACATCGGCGTTTTCTGGGATAAAAAACTTTTTATTTTTCCCATCTTACCTAAAATGCCGTTGGCATTTCATAAGCAGATCCTGACTCATAGTTTTGAAGAATTTGCTATTATTAGTTTTTAAAGAATAGAGCTATAAGTTTCCAAAAAAATCTTTTAAAGTTGTTTGAGATTTAGATTGGCCTAGTGCCAAAGTGGGTTCAGTTGTTGCTCCAGCTTCTGTGATAGTTTTGCCATAAAACGCCAACATTTTTTTATTAGATTTAAACTCTTGAAATTAGCGGAGTGCAGGTTAGAACAAAATGCACACTTGAGCGTTGTGTCTTTAGAGTAAGCCACCAATCGGTGAAATTCTAAACAGATTTTATTCACGTTTGGCCGTATGACCCAAACGTTGGCACTTGTTAATAAGGTTGGTCAATCTTATGATTTTAGAAAACTTAACTCCTTATGGCAGCTAGACCAAGATTATGCTGAATCTGAAATGTTTATCTTTCATGCAAAAAACATAAGTGGGAAAAAAACCATAAATCTAAAAAGCAAGCTCCACCTCTTGTTCTGTGAAAAAATCTGGTACGTGGTTAACAACTTTGAAGCATATTTCTTTAATAATCAACCCCGTATAAAAGGCCGCCTTAACTGATTTGAAATGCGCAGTAGCCTTTCTGTAGTTGTTGCTAGTGGCCAAAGCCATGCATATACTCTCAGGGGTCTTGCGCAAAAATATAATGGCGCTAAAATGTTTTGACAAGACCGAGAGTGCATGCTTACCGGTAAGCACAAATAGAGTAAGGTTATTAATATTAACATCAACATTAGCCTCACTGGAGTGATTGAGATCCGCGGCAGCAGGCCAAAACTTCACGTTGGTGAAAGGGATTTTTTTTAAGCGGGGAGGCACTTTTTGGGGCAAAAAGCGTTTTTGCTGTTGGCCTAATGGGCCGGCAAAACTATCTGCTGATAGTTTTAGACCAGAAATTGGAAGTGGCTGGGGGTTGGCAAAAGCTCTATTAATAATTGGAATAGACTTACTCTCAGTTTTCTTCTTTTTGGTGATCTGGTTCTTCTATTAAGAAAAGCTTTTTGCATTATTTGCATTTTTTATTTCATTTCCAATTTTTATTGTTGCAAAGGTGAAAGAAAAGGAGATGGCTACTTTTTCTAGAGTAAGCGTGGCCAAGAGGGTGTGGCCTAATCTTTTCTTGTCTGATTTTTTGTTGAAGAAAAAGGAGTCTAGACAGCGTTTGCCGCTAAAGACACTACTACGATCATTTGCTTCCTGAATCAAGCCTAATTCCTTGAGAGCGGGGTCTACTTTTTGCGTCACAATAATTCTTGTTCAGAGAATCAATTATAGATGACATCGGTGACGTCTGATTTTTTATTTTTTGGACCTGGTGTCAACGCGGAAAAACTTGGTTTTTTGTGCTCATCTTATTCCTTGCTTAAGCTTTGTCTTTTTTTTTATATGTTACCAGAAGGAAATTGGTACCGCCTCCATGTTGATGGTAGCTGGTTTTTGCTGCTGCTTCGGTTATGTTGCTTTAAAAAATATTAATTTTATTGTACTTAAACAAACAATAAAATAAATTAAATTGTTAGGTAAATGATTTAAGTATTTTTTTCTCTGTGCTGCAATAAAATTGCATATAAACTTGACTATTGCCTGTCCACTCTAATGTTGACTCGTTAGTTGCTAGCAGTTGACTGAATTTTATTTAACTTGCACATAATGTTTATTTTGCGCTTCTATACATTGCCGTACTTGCTGATATTAATAAGAAAAAAACTTATTGGTTATTGCATCGGCTAATTACTATCAAGCTTAAAGCTTATGAACAACCAAGCTAAAATATAAAAAACCTGTTTTTGACCAAATTTACAATAATGACCTCACAAGAACATAGAACATAAACCTAAATGAACAACTCAAAACAATCTTTTCTGCTGACTGTTTAACAAGTTAACTACTCCCACGCACCAACAAATTCACCGCTTCCTTATGTCGAAAAAGCAACCAACTACCACCGTCACGTGGAACAACACGCGTTTGGAGGCGTAGTGTGTTTCTGAACAACTACTTGGACAAACCATATGCCGCCTTAACGTTGTTCAACAACGCAACACTCAAGGTGTCTTAACCAGCAAATTTTTACCAAAAACCTAACAGGGGCCTTTTCGGTATTAGACTTAGAGAACTTTTCCTGAGAGTTGCTCAAAACTTGGTGTTTATTACAACACAACACATAATATCTAAGAAAATCCTCCGCTTTAAGTCGAGTATCTATCTATCAACCAGAGTTAGTGTATCAACCGCACCACCAACACTCTGAGAAGGTTATATCTAACGCGTTTGCAACTTTGGTAAAATCTCAAATTCAGCAATCGCTGAATATCATTACTTTCAACTACTTTGAGCAATTGGTAGAAACCGCAATCAAGGTGAAAACCAATTTAGCTCTCAAACTTTGTCAGCTGGTCCACGACTACTTACTATGGTAAACACTCTTGCCAACTCCGCACAGTCTAAAAACCAGTAGAGAGTTGGACTAAAAAACGTACATTGCCCAACAAAAACAAACATTAAAAATAACCACTTTTAAAGGCAAGTTACCAAAATCCAGCACCATGTGACAAAATAAAATACTAAAAATCAATAGAGCAAACTGAAACTTTTACTAAAATAAGTGCAATTTAATTAATATAATAATTTATGTATGCTCGGTTTAAAGTGTTTGAGTTAAACGCGAAGAACTGTTAAATAGTGACACTTTTGGTGCAAACTTTGTGTTTGTCGTAAGGGTGGTACGGAATTTTGAATCATTTAAAATCGACACTTATAAATTTTATTTACAGAAGCAAATTTGCAAGGAATTAATAAATAGAAAAACTAGCTACTTTTGGGATTTGGTAAATTCAAACAAAATTACAGTGTTAAATTATAAACATACGTTCTTAGTGAATGTCTGGAGTGAAATTACTGATAACATTATAACATTAACATTTGTTTTTGAAAATCAATTAAATGTCGACAGCTACTTAAATTTTTTAGAGGATTTGTTTTTAAGTTTTCATCTCTTGCTAGTTTTTGTTGCATTGGAATGTGAACTGCCAAAAAGTTAATATTTTATTTATCATCATAATATGCAGAGCATCGCTTTTCACAACCTCATCTGAATTTAAGATATCAAAACTATTTGAGGTCGTTCCAAATTAGTCTACAAATAAATTAAATTTTATTAAGTGTGAATCAAATATATTTTTAAAAACATTAAAATTTCACCATATTAAAAAAAAATGAATATAAATTTTAATATTTTATTTATTAAGTTATTCATTTTGTTTGAGGAAATACAGTAAGTAATTATTGCTTATTTTTATTATATATAATCCGCAAAATAAATATGATTAAATAAAAACAATAATAATAACAAAGAGCAATCAAATGAGTTCTATTAAAGGTTCATCATTTTAATATAATTTTAACGATATGTATTTAGTACCAAACTAGTATTTGTTTTCTTTCAAAGAAAACAAAAAAATAAATGTTTTAAAAAGTGATTAGCAATATTGGTGCACGCAGCACGTCGAATATATAAAACTCAATGATAATAAAAATACGTAAGATAAGGCCGTATATGTACACAAGTATTGAGCCGATTTGTACCAGCTTGAATCACGTGTAAGCAGCGTCAATGGACATAGTCCGATGGCAATATATGGTCCAATCGTCTCGTTTATCATAATCAGTGGAGATTTCTAAGAGTTGCCAAAGTGTAATTAGGTGATTTAGTCAGTGGGCGAACGGCCTAAGTACAACATGTTTGGTAGTAAGGTAATGAGACATGGTAGGCTGTTGGCCTACAACGGTGTGGGGTTTTTCAAGCTACCCGGACAAGTCGCGGCTTTGAGGCCGACAACTAATACAAGGGCTGCTTCCACATCCAGTGGATTATGGTTACCTAAAGTTACACAGGTTAGTAATAAATAATAATTTTGTTAAAGTATAAATCAAAATTTCAAAAGTTTAAAAAAAAAATCTTATTAATATAAGTGCAAAGTACAAATTGATATTAATGTTAATAACTAAAATTATTAAATAAATTAGTATAAACAAAATTATGTTATAATATATTTTTATATAATCATTACTTATTTTTGTAATGTTCAATAAATCCAGGTAAACATCATATTTAATTACATTGAGATATTAGATAAAAACAATATTGACACAATGATAATACATGTCAAGATCATGGTTTTGCATGATTTCACGTTACAAGTTTATTATTGAAATTATTGAAAATTAATCCAGTTACTACAAGCAAACACTAGTAACCTATGTTAAAAAGCTATAAATAAAACTTAATTTTATTAAGATATTATTTTAAACTAAAAGTCTATGAATCAATCGCTTTTAAATAAAAAATAATTTAAGTATTTTATCAATTTTGACTAGATTTTACCAAATTGGTTTGATACAACGTTTGCAAAATTTGGCTTTTATCTAAAATATTAATTTACCACTTGTATATTGTAAGCAAAATACTATAATATCTTATTTGCATAATTTTTCAACTTATTCCACTACCCTTGGACCAACAGTGCTGGAATGACGTTATTTCTGTATGCAAATTTCTTTGGTTTGGCTGCAGCAAGTTCAAGTTAAAGCATAATTTTAATGAGCTAAATCTCCTGCATAATGAGCTAAATCTTCTGCATAAGGTAATTATATACCATTTAAAAACGGAGGCAAGTTTGAGTTATGCAAATAGCAAAACTTTTTTTTGCATAAACGTATGTATAAAAAATAATTGTTGCAAACTTTGGCAGCAATAAATTATCAAAAAAAAAAGAAATTTTGCTAAAATAATTTGTTAATTTTATAATTGGCATTAGTTTAGATAAGCCTTTTTAACTGAGAAAACCCTCTATTCGCGGTTCCGTGACAGTAATGCCGGACCGTACCGGCTAAACACCCTCATACATTTAATTTCATGCATAATTTTGTGTTTTATTAGTTTTTTTTAATTCTGTTATTTTTTGGTACTACTCTTTCTGGTTTAATTTTGCTACCAAATTTTTTTCCTAGATTTTTTCTTTGTTTGCATCTTTTTGCTACAGTAGACGTCTAGATTAGTCAAAAATCTTCGTTTCTATGATCACATATTACCCATTTTTTTATGTTTATGTTTCCAAGCATTTTTGCACTGTTTCTTTAACAAAATTAAGTTTACTGGTCATATTCCTCTTATTGGACTTCTAGCTACGTTTGATGTCTAATACGCAGAAGCTACTTGTAGTAGATGGCGTTTTTTGTCACAGCTATTCGCATGTTTGTATAACTTTTTGTTTTGATTACTTTGTTCTAATCAAGTTGGTGCATTGTACAATATAACTTTTTTAGACTTTCTATACTTGGCAGCAGCTTAGCTAAAACTGCAACTGTTTTTTTTTGCTATGTAGTACCAAATATGCCTAATACCTCAACAACTTTGAAAACGTTATTTGTTACAGACATTAAATCTTACATTTTTTTGTTTTCTTTTTATCCTTCATTATTAAGACTTTTATTTTTGTGTGTTAAAATCAGTTGATGCTTGTCCAGTCTTTGTAAGCATTTACTTGTAAAAGTTACTAAGTCTTTTAATCTTCCACTTTTACTTACTACGCTAGATCATCTGCAAATGATTTATCAGAGACACCATTAGGAAGTTTAAAGGAGAAATCTTTGAGGAACATCGGCTATGACTATTTTCCCACCACTATCAGATATGTTGGTTTATGTCATGCATTATTCTTTCTCAGGGCTTCATATAATGAGTTTAGCAAACAAATAAAATAGATTTTTTAAACTTTTGTAAATTTATCTTGCTTTAGTAATACATTTTGGACCCATAAATGCCATTTTGAATTCTTTTACAATAAAACGCGTTTTGTTTTCCACTTTTAGTCTAAGTTTACTACAAATTATTACAGTTGAACCTTGTCTCTCATATATTGTTGTCTAGTTTAATGCATTATTTTCTTAATAGTACTCTTTTAGAAGCCCGTTCTTATGTTGTATTCTCAATTAGCTGTTTTTCTAATAGTCTATCCAAATTTTTTCTGCTACAATCCTTGTGGTGCACAACACCATATTTGGTTACAGGCAAAAGCATTCTCTAAGTTCTTTTTTGTTTTGTTTTATAAAGTGTCTTAGAATATAATTATTATTTTATTTATTAAACTTAATTTTTCACTACTAGGTTGATTTAATTTTTTGAGAGCTCAATTCAGAAGCAGTTTGTTTGTTAGATATGCCGGCGTAAAATTATCTAAAAAGATTGAATTTTACTCTGAAGCACACCACGCTAAAATTGAGAAGATATTATGAAAAACGTTTAAAATTGTTTTAACACCGCTACTCAGAGGTAAATTGTTTGTTAATTTATTGACAGTTATTACTGCTAAATTCATTAATAGATTCAGCTATAAAAATTTCTTATTCTTAATCAAATATTAATTTTATTTTTAATTAAAAAAAAATTGTTGCTTAAGTCAATACATATAAGCCACAACTTCTTTATGTAAAAAAGATTAAAATTGTTGAATTTGTTCCGGTTTTTGTATCCAAGTCTTTTTCTTTCATATCGGCCTCGTCTCGTGTTTACCAATTTTTAAAATTATAGATAGCATCTGTGAATGAATAAATCTCAATTTGAGATAATCAATCTATATAAATAATAATTCTTTACTTAAAATCATTTTATTCTAAACCATATTTATTAAGTTTATTGCAAACAGTAAAGATTTAGTGCAAATTATATAATTATACAATTGTTGCAACTTTATTGCATATAATAATTGTAAAAGTTTTATAACCATATTTACTTTAATAAAATAAAGATACTCAAGTTTTCGTTTTAAGTTTGTTATTGGAATAAAATTATTTCAAAATATTAGGAAATCATTGACAATAGTCTCATATCAATCTGGACCTCGACACGGATAAATATATTTCATATGAGTATCTTACAAAATGCAAAATAATTACAATTGCTTAATCATCATCGTGCTTTGATAAAAATTGTGACCTTTAATATTACGTCCCGCCTAATATTAGATAATAACAACAACTAAATAATTTTTGAAAACAATATTACGACTATCACATTTTTATTTGATTGAATACTAATCCTATAGCTTACTTTTAAAAAATATTGATTTATTTGGGTTTGTATAGATACAGCTAGGTTACTTTCTTTTGATGTTTGCGACAGTTGATTGTGTTTTTAATAAAGAAGATGGCAATTGATTAGCTAATAAACTTGGAAGCTTATCTGATTACATTTAATTAGTTTGTATTTTGTAATATTTATGTTGATTCAACAGATATCTACACAAAATATTCCAAAGTGATAGACATATTCCATTTCTACAAAAACTAAATAAAAAAATTTAATTGATTGATTAATAATATTGTGCATTTTTAATTTTTACTTATCTAGTAGATCCGTTTTTTTCAATAAAATTCAACAACTTTGCGTATTGTAGGTCTCGTACTTGCTCAGCAGATGTACAGAGTTTATTGGCCTTTTAAAACATTGCGAGATAGAGCAGATGTCTGAATTCTCATTATATGCATGTGTTTATTTAAATCATAGTGTGTAGTTATTAGTTCTGTAAGCATTTGTAGTTTTGTTCTGTTTGTTTTCATTACCATAGTTTGGGTAGTGTGATAGTTCTGTTAGGAATAGCCTTGCGTGTTTCATCCCCTGACAATATAGTTTTACAAATTATTGTAATAAATTGTTTACCAGTTTTGTATGGAATTCCAATAGCAAGTTTAGATCTATTAAACATCTTTGTGGATTTTTTGTTGAAAAACTGGTTTGCTTTAAAGTTGCCTTCTGTTGTGATTTGGTTTTGTAGTAATATACTAAGCATAGCTTGCTTTATTACTTTTTGAGCCACCCTCAAATTTTAATTAAAGTTAGAGTTTTTTCTTCATACATTATTACTGGTTAGTCGCATTGTTTCAAGCAATAGATATTAACTTGCTTTTAAATATATTATTCTTTGCTAAAAGTTAGGTTTATGGTTATGATGCGCTAAGTACAATGTTTGTCATTACTTTGTTTTCTTACGCTTCTCTAAGATCGTTTAGCATGGGTTTTGTTATCCCTTATATTGTTAAAACTATATCGTCAGCAAAACTCAGATAATTTAGATGTTCATTTTGTGCTAAAACCACTAGCAACGTCAAGTTCGCACTTTTCTTTAAACAATATTTTTAAATATATTACAGTAATCCTAGTACAGTTTGGTCACTCATGTCTTTGCCCATTTTAACATATTTTTCTCGGGCATGCATTTTTACATTTTATTGGTCAATTAGTGTTACCGCTTACCGTTACATTAATATAAGAGCTTAATAAAGACAATGTTGTCACTAGTATAATTTATATCAAAACCAAACCAAGAAAAAAGTCTTCATTTCTGTCAGCTGTAAAATTTTAAGTTGTTTAAGTGAATGCTAGCTACTGTTTAGTAAATTTTATTGTTTTGCAAGTTATCGGTTGTGTTTCTTAAACGCGCCCAATTGCTAGTTACGCCCCTGTAAACAGCTCAAATGTAAAGAGACGCTCCACTAGAGAGTAAATATAGGAAAGAACCTCCCAAGAGAATATTTGTAGTCAATCAGCAAGTTGCTATTCTCTTGAGAGATATTCGCTTATATTTACTCTTTACTACCTTTACATTTGTATTTTATTGTACAGCTATTTACCAACAATTATTAATAACTGTTTCTTTTATTATATATCTATTATTAAATACTGCACAAAATATCAATCTAGAAAGTAAACTAAATTATTATTGAAAATGATCATCTAAAAACATTAATTAGTTAATTAATTGAACAACAATACAATATTAATTAAAATTCCATCGCAGACAGCATATTATAAATTAACTAATATTTCAATATTAAATTATCAATAATAAACGAAAATATTTGTTGCATTTCACTACGATAAGATTTTTTCAGGTCAAAATTTAAAATAAATCTCGAAACGATAAACTGATTAAAAACAAACAACAAATGTTGAAAATGTTTTATTTACATTGCATCCAATGCACCTATGTTGCTAAGGGGCTTATCATTCGATTGTAATATTTACACATCAACAGAGGAAATGAATTTATTAATGCAGTTTATAAATAATCATTTTAATTACATAAAAACGAATCTATCCTGAAGCAATTATATACAGTTGTTTGAAATAAATAAATTGCATTGAATTCCTATTACAGAAGATAAAACGTTATCTGTTATACCGGTTTTAATACGTAAACAATTCATGCACGTGCGAACAATGCTGTTAATTCAAATGCGTTTTGGTATTAATTAGTAATTAATGGTGTTTGTCATTGGCATAACTTATTTTTCCAATTCAACCTTTCTATGTAAATATATGGAATATATAATGTTAATCTATTTGAGTTTGCTATTATGATGTTTACGGAGAAGCAGTATGGATGCGATAAATTGAAGGGGCGATTTGGTACGAGATAAGTTCAGCGTGGGGCATCATTAATATTTATATATACTTGCAACTTTCGGGTCAGCATCCCTATGGTCATTATGTTGCAAAAATCGAAAGGCCTACCCTCGTCAATTTCTGAGACTTTCATTTTATTTTACATTCTACTTTTTTATATTTAAGTTGATGAACATTTTGAGTAATGAATAACTTAATACAAAGCCGTCGATGACAGATATTACGGTTCTCTGGAATCTTGATGATTAAAAAACAAATTAAACAAACTTTTTAGCGTTTATACTAAATATCATAAAACTGTGCAGATTCATAAGCGTATAGAACACAGAGATAACAGATAACAAAATATGAAATAATAAAAAGTGGTCTTTTAGGAACAAGGTTTTAACATTTGGTTTTATTTTGCAGTTTACACAGTTAGATGTAATTTTTCTAAAATTTTACTAAATATTGCACGATTTATTGAATCGTTAAAGTGGTCGAAAAGGTCTTAAAGATTAATAAAATTATTTTAAGAAAAAATGCAGAATCTATCATCTTTTGACAGCATCTGTAGTTTCTCACATTTTGGTTGACAGCGTATAAATTTATTTGTCCATTGATTGATGCACAGTCTGGCTACATGATTTGCCCAACTCTACTTAAGTTGTGTTCTTTGTTCCATGACATCTTTTATTTAAATTTTTTTTAAAAAAAAATTTTTTCTGATTTTAAGGCTCACCCCTAACATCTCCTGATCCAACGCCTGCTGAGTAGTTTGTAGTTGGTTTCTACTTTTTACTGTTAGTACCCAAAATGCACATGTCAAACGCTTTAAGCCTAGAAATATATCTGATTGTTTTAAAATGAACAGTAGCTTTTCAAAGCCAAGCAAATTTGTTGAGTTATCTTGGTTGTTTAGTTATTATTTCCAAGCTTTATAATATGTTCTAGGTATTTGTATTATTGTACAACTTTGATTAGCTAATTTTTAGTTGATATAGCTTGCAACTCTGGATGATTTAGTTTTTGTTCAGGTTTATTTTTAGACCTACTAATTTTGCTGTTTCATTTAGTTTAGATAGCATAGATTTGATACGTTCTAGGTTGCTGCTTATAAGAGCAAATGGTTTAGGTGTTTTCCATCTACGTTTATACTTCTAGTTTCTTAAATAAGTTCTCTATAGCAAACGTGAACAGTGTAGAAAAGTTGTCGTACTCTTTCTGTCCTCATACTACTGAAATATTAATTTTAAAAAATAATTATTAAATATATTATCTAAAATGAGTCACATCCAGAAATAATCTAATACAAATAACATGATTTTATAGAATTCTATAATTAATTCGTGACCTTATTATTATTATTATTATTGTTTGCGACCTTATATTACTAATAGAATTATTTTATGGAAATATTTATTTAAAATTATGTAAACTGTTTAAAACTTGTGCAAAATTTAATTTCCAACACAAATAATACAAACTCAAAACAGCAAAACTTTAACTGTTTTAAATGTCCGATAATAAAATATCTTTTAAAACTTAAAGTTTTCTCACGTTTTTAAAAAACCTCTATCTGTTGCACAACAAGAAATGTGTTGTTTATAAGTAAACAACATTCTTCTGCTAATATACAATAAAACTATGTTAGCTATAAGCTGTTTAGTCTGTATTTAGGTAATCTTCAGAAAAATTGATAAAAAAATAAATTCTTAGTGATTTCAAAATTTTTGTCAATTAACTGGAATATAGAAATTTTATTTAAAAAAATAATAAGTATTTACCTTATTTAAAGTTTTTTTAATTATTGTTTCAAAAACTGTGTGATTGCTAATTCTTTGGCCAAAAGTGGTTTTATTGTTTTTTTTTTTAATCAACGAAACTTCTACAGAATCCAACTTTATTTTATTTTAAAAAAAAATTGTTTTATTAGCAGTAGTTTTTCTAGATCAATATGTAGATAGAAACAACAAAATGTGGTTGCTTACTTTGCGATTTTAGACTGAAGTATGTTTATCAATTTACTCTATGACCCACTTTAGTAAAATTACACTAAAAAAAACAAACTTAGTCCGCATTTACACTCTTTTTTTCTTAACCGGGCTTTGGACCAACTATGGCAAACATAGTAGATAGGAACAAACTAGCACGTTACATTACCTAACCGCCTATCTACTTCTCGGCATTAGGCATTCTCCTCAGTAATGCTTTACAAGCCTACCCTGTCTCCTATCAACACACTAAAAATTAACAAGGACAAAATTCTTTGCTAACGTTATTTAAAAAAAAAGTAATAATGCTTAAGCCAATTTGCTTTTAAGCTGAACACTAGTTAACGCTCACTGAGTCTAAACAAAAACTTTGTTCAATGCACTCTTCTTCTTTTTGCAACAAGACTTGGAACTTGCTATGGCGGAACTAATAATTAAAGACAGTGAGAGTCTTGCTAATCTATTATTGCGTTAATTGGATAACAATAAGTTTGGCTACCATCAGATTTAACTATTTGCATCAAATATTATTTGGTGGTTAGTTTTTAGCTTAGGTTTGTTGTTCTTTTAAAGCAGCTACTGGAAAACTACGTAATCTTTGCTCTAAATCTTAATGATGTGAGTTTCTTCAATTCTGCCAAAATTTCAACAACTACATTTGTTATCTAATTGGCGTGTCCAAATAGAAAAGTAACTTTAACTCAAAAAACGAGTAATTAAGCTTTATGCTTCACGTTTGAGACAAAACGGCCAAATAAACTTTGTTTGAAGCAAACCACGGAGTTTACGCGTCTGGTTGCTACTTTATCTATTTTAAATGCTGTTGTAGCAAAAGTTCTTTTACAAGTTTTTATAATTACATGACAACATAGTTTTCCACAGAGAATGACTAGCGCATAGCAATATCTTTTGGATTTCTTTTTTGCATTAGTCCTGCTATCAATTTGTCTTTGTTATTGTTACTAATGTGGTATTAGTATAAGGTAGGCTGGTTTTGGCCTTGCAAAATTTGCTAGATTCTATTTTCTGTTATACTTTCTACTCTGACATCCATCTTTCCTTTCTCCCATTCTTGTGTTATTCAGCCTTGTTTTTTGTGCATTGTCCTTAGTTATTTTTTTAGTTTTTTTATAGCTTCATTAACTTCTTTTTGTTATCATAAATATTTTGTGCAGTTCTAGTAAGTGTATGGTAGTCCTAAATTTGTCAATTTTACTTTAAGTGAGATTTTTGAATCTCTATTTAGGGTTAGTTTTATGTGTTTCTTGGTTGCCAAATATAGTCTGATTATTTTAAAAGTTGCATTGTCTGTCAACTTAAGATGGCGTATTTACCGTTTAGAAATTGCTTAGGCAATTCTATCAGTTTGCTTTCCTTAAGCAGTTCTTTCTCTCAATTTGTTTTTATAATTTTTGTTTTCCTCTTCTCCTCCGAGGCACTCTACCCTCGTATATTCTACGTTGTCATGCGTGTTTTTTTGACAGAATAGACAACTTTCTTCTTTTTCTATCTTATTTATTTTTTGTAATTACTTTCCAAATGCTTCATACCTGGTGAGTAATTGTGTTGTATAATAAAACGTTGCCGGTTTATTTTTTACTCATTTTTTTTTATTTTTGGTATAGTTTTCTACAGTTACATTAAATTATATCATGTTGCTTAATTTTAAATATGTTGACCTCGTTTTCTAAAGTGTCAAAAAACATAAATAATACTAAAAAATTATTACATTTTTAAATTTATTTTACAACATTAAAAAAAAATGCCAATACAATCGTTTGCTGATAATCTTAAACTTGCATTTTCAATAACTTAGAACACTGATCTGGAGCACGTCAAAAGAATTCACTAAGAAGTCAATAACTTGTGTTTGACCTTCTCGAATGCAAAAGCAGTCAAATCTTTTTTGCATAAAGCAATAATGGCTTTCACTAAAATAATTAAAGCAATTCTTTGCATTAGCCACTTCCAAAAAGCTTAAAAAGCTTTTGTCATAAACATTTCAAAACCTGAAAAGAACCAAAAGTTTTTTCAAAAGCAATCAGTCTTTATGCATCTTAAGTAAGGTCATAGAAAAAGTAATCTTTTCCTGCCTACCATGGGTTTTGACGAGACTACTATGTGTTGTCCACCAAATAAGCCGAGTGACATTGTCAAAAGTTTCAGACTGAGAATATTCACAAAGGTGGTTTTTATCGACGCTGAAAAACTGTTTGACATTGTCTAGCACAAAGGTGTACTTGTCAAGCCAGACAAAAATAAATACTTCTATAGGAGACCAATCAATATCATCATTTCTAAAGACAGCTTATAGGGTGTCCTAACCAACCTTCTCCTAAAACACATTCTCCAATTAGAACGTTTGTTCAACAATTAATATGGTTTTTTATATTACCGTAATCGAATACATTTATAAAACTAAACAAACCTCGTGATTATTTAAATTATAAAAATGAACTAATCATAATTACATCAAGATTATATACAAAATATATCTCATATATTGCAGATTAGAACACTTAAATTTGCGTTAATCCATCAAAACAAATATAGTTTATCAATAATCTTTTTGTAAATCAATTTTATTTTTAACTAAAACTTTTATATTGATTGAATGTTATCTTATTTTTAGATCTTAAGTTTGTTTATACAAGCCAATTGCAATACAATATTTTAATTATTAATCACAATTTTTACACCAGCATTGGCTTGTGTTGATAGTAGAGTTGTATATTTGAATATTTAAACTGCAATAAAAATGCAGCATACATACCAATAAAACTAGCGATGATGGTCTATAATTAAAAAATACATTGCAACACACGTGTATCTAAAAATAATTCAACATCCTTGATAACATTTGCAATTAGTTTCAATAATATTAGATTTTGTTTAAACAATATTTTAACAAATGAAAAAATAATGTGCATAATAAATTGAAAGTTCAAGGTGAAAAGTCAAGGCGGATTAAAGTCCCTGATTTTGCTCCAATAAAAAATATGTCTGAATCGTTACGATATAAAATAACAAACAAACATGACTGGAATTGTACTTTGCTTTAATTATTTTTCGTGCTTTGGACTTTAATGTAAGCAGAATTCAGATAATGTGACAAAACTATCACTTTGTAAACATATATTAATTTTATATTATACACGTGGATAGTTAATTTGATATTCATTTGAATAAATTATTTCTACTATAAATAAGCAGGTGCAGTAGTCATTCTGCTTAGGTAGCGTTTATTATGACATTGTCTAAGAAACTAGTAGCTAATGATAATACTTTGCAGGCAAATTGTGAGAAGAGGTCGTTGCAACAATTCACGGATAAAAAGCAGTCAACTTTCACGGACAGGAGCCAGCTGAAATATGCGAGAAGGCTCGTTGTTAAATTGGGCAGTGCTGTCATCACTAGGGAAGATGAACATGGTTTGGCACTCGGCAGATTAGCTTCCATTGTTGAACAAGTAAGTACATTTTATCGATAATATTTAGGGAATAAATTTTAATATATCTTTGTTTTTTTTGTAATAATTTAAAAGTTTTTTTTGAAAGTTAAGAATGTAAAAATTAAAGTCTAATTAATAAAGAAAGTTAAATCATTGGATAAAAGGTTCACAGTACAAAAACAAATTCTTATAATTGAACTCTTCGATCATCTTAGCTATCAGCCAACTTTTTTTTTTAATTTCTAATTAAACTTAACTTGAAAAGTCTGTTAAATAAATCATTGGATACAATTTAATTAAACGTAAAAAATAAAACATATTTTTTTTATTGAAGTGTAGTCATGCTGATATATCAGTCTGGCATAATAGATTATTAATTATGTAACGTCATTTAATCATGTTTTGATTATATTCGAGTGGTCTGAAGTGCAAATTGATTCCTATTTATAGCTGAATTTATAAGTATTTCCCCATCCTTATTACACACGTGTGGGAAATAATGTTAAGTGCTTGGGGATTTTTTTAATATATGTGCACCTTTATAATATATTTATTTGGTTTATTTGGTACAGTTATTTTAAAATTCAGCCTGCGTACCAAGGAGGATTGATTCTTTTTAATATAATCAATGTGCACTTTAATTATAAATGAGAGAAAAACAATAAGAATGCAGTTTTTTTTTTAATTTTTAATATTTTATAAATGTACTTTCAGACTTTAGTTTGAAAGATTGCATACTAAATTAAATTTGTGTTATAATTATATATTCAGAAATATAAATTATCTTAAAATATATAGTATTACAGTTCATAAAACTTTTAATTAAAATTAAAAATTAAATACGTTTTAACAAATTACATATTTTTATACAATTTATTTGATTAAAATAAAAAACTGTCAAGAATATGCATTTTAAAATAAAGATGCAAAATTTGATAATAATTTATATGATTACGATAGCTTACGTAGTGTGTTGTACAAACTTTCTGAGTAATATTTAAAAAAAAAATTACAAGTTGAAACTAGCATCAAACGTTGTAAAATATAATGTAGATTTACGTAGTTATGCTGGCTTACATAATTTTATACAAAGTTTTTGAGTAAAATGAACAAGAAATTGGATCACTAACACCTGAGTGAGTGGGCAGGAACTAAAGTTAAAACTACTGTCGCGCATTCAATAAACTAACTTCCCACTTACCCACCCAAGTATTTGTGATCAAATCTCTTGCTCACAAACACTTAAGTAAACAACGGGGCACTTAGTTCATTAAATGCACGGCAGTACTTTCAACTTCAGTTCCCGTCTACCCACCAAAGTGTTTGTGATCAATCAATTTCTTAAATACTAACACTTGGGTGGGTGGGCTAAAACTAAAGTTAAAACTTTTGTTGTGCATTCAATGAATTAACGCCCCCGCCCGCCCACCCAACTGTTTTTGGCAAGAAATTTGTGCACAAATACACTCACCCAAGTGTTTGTGAACAAGAAATTGGATTACTAACACTTGAGTGGATAGGCGAGAACTAAAGTAGAAACTACTGTCACGCATCTATAGAATTAAGTGCCCCGCTTACCGACCCAAGTGTTTGTGATCAAATTTCTTGCTCACACTTGGGTGAGCGACGGGGCACTCAGTTCATTAAATGCGCGGCATTAATTTTAACTTTAGTTTCCGTCTACTCACCGAAGTGTTTGTGATCAATCAATTTCTTAAATACTAACACTTAAGTGAGTGGGCGGAAATTAAAGTTAAAACTACTATTGCGCATTTAATAAACTAAGTACCTCTCCTACCCTCCCAAGGGTTTTGGGCAAAAAGTTTGTGCACAATCATTTGAGTGGGTGGGTGGGAACTAAAGTTAAAACTACTGTTGCGCATTTAATGAACTAAATGTCTCGCCCACCCTCCCAGGTGTTTTGGGCAAGAAGTTTGTGCACAAACACTTGACCGGGTAGGTGGAAACTAAAGTTAAAACTACTGTTGCGCATTTAATGAACTAAGTGCCCCACCTATCCGCTCAAGTGTTTGTGAACAAGAAATTGAATCACTAACGCTTGGGTAGATTGGCGGGAAGTAATGTTAATACTACTGATGCGCATTCAATAAACTAAGTGCCCTGCTCACCCATCCAAGTGTTTGTGAACAAAAAATTAGATCATTAACACTTGGGTGGGTGGGCGAGATCTAAAGTTAAAACTACTGTTACGCATTCATAGAAGTAGTTGCTTTGTCTACCCACCCAAGTGTTTGTGATCAAATCTCTTGCTCACAACCACTTGGGTGAGCGACTAAGCACTCAGTTTTCAACTTTAGTTCCCGTTCATTTACCAAAGTGTTTATGATTAATTAATTTTTAAAATACTAAAACTTGAATGGGTGGGCAGTAACTAAAGTTAAAACTGCTGTTGCGCATTTAATAAATCAAGTGCTCCGCCCACTCACACAAGTGTTTTGGGAAAGAAATTTGTGCGCAAACATTTGGGCGGGTGGGTGGAAACTAAGGTTAAAAGTTTGTAAGCAAAAAATTAGATCACTAACACTTGGGTGTGTGGGTAAAAACTAAAATTAAAATTATAGTCGCGCATTTAATGAATTAAATGCCACGCCCACCCACCCAAGTGTTTGTAAACATAAAATTTTAGATTACTAACACTTGGGTGAATAAGCAAAAACTAAAGTTAAAACTACTGTTGCGCATTCATAGAACTAAGTGCCCCACTCACCCACCCAAGTGTTTGTGATCAAATCTCTTGCTCACAAACACTTGTGTAGACGACTGGGCACTCAGTTCATTAAATGCGCGGCAGTAATTTTAACTTTAGTTCCCGTCTACTTACCGAAGTGTGATCAATCAATTTCTTAAATGACACTTGGGTGGGTAGGCGGAAATAAATATTACTATTGCGCATTTAATAAACTAAGTGCCCCGCTCCAAGTGTTTTGGGCAAGAAATTTGTGCACAAACGCTTGAGCGGCTAGGTGGGAACTAAAGTTACAACTACTGTCGCGCATTTAATAAACTAAGTGCCTCGCCTACCCGCCCAAATATTTGAGAACAAAAACTTAGATCATTAACACTTGAACTGAAATTGACATTATAGTCGCGCATTCATAGAACTAAGTGCCTCGCTTACCTAGCCAAGTGTTTGTGATCAAATGTCTTGTTCACACTTGGGTGAGCATTAATTTTAACTTTAGTTCCCGTCTACTTATTGAAGTGTTTGTGATCAATCAATTTCTTAAATACTAACACTTGGGTGAATGGGCGGAAACTATAGTTAAAACTACTATTGCGCATTCAATGAACTAAGTGCCCCGCTTACCCTCCCAAATGTTTTGGGCAAGAAGTTTCTGCACAAACACTTGAGCGGGTGGGTGGGAACTAAAGTTAAAACTGCTGTTGCGCATTTAATAAGTGCCTTGCCCACCTTTTCAAGTGTTTTGGGCAAGAAGTTTGTGCACAAACACTTAAGCGGGTGGGTAGGAACTAAAGTTAAAACTACTGTTGCGCATTTAATGAACTAAGCGCTCCGCTTACCAGCCCAAGTGTATGTAAGCAAGAAAAGTGTTTGTGATTAAAAAATTAGATCACTAATACTTGTGAGCGGAAACTAAAGTTAAAATTACTGTTTTTCGCATTTATACTAGTAAGTGCTTCGCTTACTGATCTAAATGTTTGTGCGCAAGAAGTTTGATTGCAAGTGTTTGTGAACAAGAAACTGGAACAATAACACTTTTGCGGGTGGGTGGAAACTAAAGTTAATACTACTGTTGCGCATTCAATGCACTAAGTGCCACGCCTACCCACTCAATCATATTTTATCAAGTAGAAAATTTGTCATTGCTTGATTGTTTCAAAGTAAGTAATGTATTGAAAGATACCAACGATTCATGTTTGGTAATTCAATGAGCTCAGTAGGTAAAGTTTTTATTTCTTTTTTAGCATCTAGTTTAATGTTCTTTTTTTAATTCATTTATTTAACGTTGATTTATTTCTGTTGACTAATCATTGACGCTATTGGTTAAGACCATCACATCTGGCTGGAATTTCAACTTAAATTATTGGGTTCTTTAATGTACGCGCAACATCGAGGCAGTACACGGGACCTACTTAAGTTTCTCTTTTCTGATAGAAGACGTACTAATCACAACACTTTTTTTTTTTAATCATAAAAACTGACTTTCTAAATAGGGGATTTAAACCAAGATACATACGTTGTAGTGCTGGAAGCATTTAGAGTTTTACTTTTCATACCTAAATAAACAGCTTTATTTTTTTGTTCTTGTTTCTTCTTGAAATTAACTAAAAGGTTGTCCAACAATTCATGAATTGAATTGGTCTGTAAAAAGATTAGCGCAGGGCTTGACCTTAAGCATTTGTTGGAGTTTTGCTTGTTGTAAGCCAATCTTTTACTCATCAACAAAAGTGTCATTTTGGTATCTTAAGTCTCACTATCTGGATTTGTGGCGTTGTTGGTATAGATAAATTCTAGCTCGGTGCTGCTTTTGGTATCTTCCATAGCTTTAATTAAGTCTGGCATTGTAGAAAAATGTGTACCAAGTATTGTTTCTTAAATAGTAGTTAGTATAATGTAACCTTTGTTTGTATTTAGATACTAAACTTGCTTTAATGCTACATGATTTAGCAGGAATTCTGTGGCATTTTTTGTAGTGTTTTTACTTTATGGAAGCTAGCATCTACTCTGCTTTGTGATGTTTGGCGAGCGTTTGCCATGTTGTGTTTGGGAATGATGATGTTTAACAAGCTGGGTCGTTGTTTTAGGCTTTTTTGCAGTTTTTTTCAGCTAACGTAAAAACTTGTTTGTGTTTTAAGATCATCGTTTTTGGTAGTAGCTGTAGGATTTTGTCTTCAAGTGTTTGTCTGGATGTTTGGATTAACATCAAGGTTATTTTAAGTGAACCAAAAAGGAAATTTGTTTTTTGTAGTTTTTTAATGAGATAAGAACTCTTTGTTTCTTGAATACGTTGGCCGCTTATTGTTGCAGGTTTTTCTAGAAGTTTGCTGGGTGAGTCTATAAACCAAAAAAAAAAATTAATCAATAATTTAGCACTTTGCGTACTTGCTTTTGTTCTTTGGAGTTGGTGTGAAAAGATCAACTTTGAAACAAGGTTGCAGATTGTGGGAGTTGAACAACGCCTTTCAAATAAGTGACTTGAGTAAAATTTTGGTGCATTCTAGTAGAGGCAAATCCTAAACATTCTACTTTTCTGGCTGGATGTTATATTCTGACGTAAGTCAACGCATGTTTATAGGTAGCAGCTAATATTACTGTTAGCTCACAATAAATTTCTGGCTGGAATAAAAATTATTAGTGTGATGACGTTAGATCGCAGCATAACACTAAATGAAAAGGTTTCTTGATGATGAAGGAACTATTTAAGATTATTTACTTCAGTGCTCAGGCGAATACTTTTGCTTACTATGTACTTTGGTGGAGCTTGTTTGGTAAAAAATTGCATTTAGTGGTATATCCAGAAAGAAAACTGGAGTTTAAATATATACTCTTTAGATAAAAATGTTTCTTTAACTGCTTTGCATCCACGTAGATTTTGCAATAACATTAATGATCATAATGAAAATTTTTATGTATTTATCAATACCTTATTAAGTCGCACAAAACCTGTAAAAGATGAAGCTGGTGATTGGTTTTTTAAAAAAAGTTAGCATTATATTATTCTTAAACTATCAAACGGTAGATACACGGTCGGTCGTTTGTTTGACGCAAACAATAGTATAGTAGGTATCAGTTTAATAGCTGTCTTTTGTCATCAATGACTTTTTTAAAGAAATGAACGTCAAAATTACCGACACATAATATATCATTAAGATCAAAATTGACCTACAAGAAAGTATTGTTTGCAGCACAAGAGAAACAAGATCGGCAGACATTAAAGCAAATGCTATCTTTGCCGTGATTCTTACAAATGTTTTCTGCTTTTTGATTTAATCTTTTTTTTCTAAATCAATCAAAATTAAAATCAAACTTTTTCTAAAAACTTTTTTAGTTTTTTTTTTATTGTAATTTTTTTTGTGGACGGCAAGCAACAAACCGAGTGCAACAACAAACATCGTAGATCTTTTTTTAATAAAACAAAGTTAAAAAATTAACATTTTTCTAAAAAAAATTGTTTTGTTTTAATTAAATTTTTTTTTAGAGTGCAATAATTTCCTATCTATAATAGTGAGGAAAAAGGTTTTTTACAAAGGTCAACCAAAAAAATTTTTAAGAACAGAAAACTGCAGTCGTATAGTTAAAGTTTCATATTAAGATTATATTTTTTTTAAACAGACAATTTCACAATTCACTTGCTGAATGTTAATGTTAATTGATAAATTGTCTAATTTTATTAGAAATTACAGCTAAGCCGGTACTTTATAAGGCATCTTTAAATAATAATTAAAATAAGATCATTTAAATTGCCTTATACTTAATAAATATGTAACCGGTTTCCGCAATTAACTTTTAAATTCTTTGAATTAATAAAAACGAAATTGCTACATTTCATAAACTAGGTATAATAAATAAATATCTGTACAAACTTTTTGTAACAACGTTGACGTGGATAAACACCCCAACGTTGTATCCGCCACTGTAAATAAGTGGTAAGTTAGTTTTAGACAGCTATAGATTTATTATAAACTTGAAAATAATTTTATTGCACTTATTGAGTAATCATAAAAACAAATAAGTTATTGGAAATGTTTGACGTGTTCTTTTATGAAAGTTTAATATTATTATTTTTCTCTATAAATATTTAAGTATTGTTTTCAGGATTTTTACGTCAGAATTTCAATTAATTATTTATCAATGGATTAAATTAAATTACATTCTTTAGCGAAGGGAGTTTGAATTGATGAGATAATTAATCTCATTAATATTTTCTGCAACCCACAGATAAAATTTAATTATGTTAAAAATAATTCATTAAATTTTTACAATTTAAAATGTTTCATTTACACAACACAAGCTTTCTTTTGTCATAATAACATTATTAACCTTTGGAACATTCGTTGAAACTATCACACCTAGAAGATTATAGTTTTAGAAAGTAAAGTTTAGTTTATTAAAAAAAAAAAATTATTGACGTACATCTGAACAGGCATTATAAAGTTAGATTTTTTATCTCTTGTATTACGTGTAAACAGATTCTAAATATATCTGCTCTGCTCACACACAAGCTATCTACAATAACCACCTTCAAATCGTAAAAACGCTTCTAATTTAACTGAACGTATCTTATCGTTGAGGCAAAGTGCACAATGGTGAATCATGCACTTTAATAACATCTAAAAACACAATCTTAAATATTTTTTTCAAGAAAATAAAATTACTATTAAATTGCTAGTTCTGTATCTTGAATGGCCTGTATTAAAAAAAATGTGAACTCCCTTCTGCTCTATATACGTCATTATAAATCATAATGGAAATTTGTATATCAATTATCAAGGTGAAATGAATTCAGCGCCAATAGGAATGGAAAAAAAATAAAAAATTACAAAATATGTATGTATTGAATACAATTTTCAACACTAACAATCAATTATCAAGTTCATTCATTCAATTCTGTTTATTATACATAGCCTGAATTCCAGTTATTCTGCGTTACAGGTCAATAATGCCATGATTGCATTTTTTTAATTAATTTAAAAAATTTGAAAAATGCACAATCCGTAGCACAGAGTTGAAATGTCAATCAACCGCGCGTTAACCATTTTATTAACACTATCCTAGTTGGCGTTGATTATAAATTACCTGGGTGATATATACAATGCTTTCTGTACAATGCTGAATGCAATTTATAAAAATTTAATATAAAAGTTCTTATTTACGACGACAGCCTTTCTTGCTAATAAAATAGTGATACATAATTCACACAAAAGCGATAAATATTAGAATAATAAAACATAAATCGATTTTATGTAAATTATATAGAACGGGCGGAATATTATTTTCCAACAATCAATTTTGCGATTTTAAATTTTCACCGTAATACCATTAATCTTTATCAAACCGTTAACAGGGAGCTAAAATGTAACAATCCTTTTAAAATATCAAGCACCGTACAGTGTGACAAATATATATCTCCAATATTTTAAACCAACGTCTTCAAGCAAGCATAACACATTGCATCGTTTAATCATTGCAAATGAGCCATTATACGTATGCAGAATTACATATGAGCAAAACATAACACATGCATCCTGCAAGACAAAGCTTCCTGAGCGTAACAATGTTATTTTCTGTAGACATCATTTGCAATGCAATGCATTTACACGGAAACTATAATCCATTTTGTATGATGTTTTATACTCGAATAACATCGAAAGAATTCCATTACAAATGAAAAAGTTGTTGAAAATCTCATAAGACACAAAAGTATGTTTTTAAATTTATATATCAACATCCTTATCAGAATAGTGTTACATTAGTTACATAATAGGTAATACCAAAACTTAAAATTACAGATTGTGAAGTAAAGTGGTAAAATATCGTTGGGAAACTACAGTTACACTTATACATAAAAGATAAACCGTCCTTTTTCCAAGTGAAATCGCGCTGTAAATTAAAGTAATGGTCTCTCTTACAGCATTACTATTTTGTGTGCAAGTCCTTTATAAATACAAACATTTTAAATATCATTTTGGTCTAATGAAGCAGTTTAAAAAAGTTTTTAACTTCATGCATGCCCAATTAACTTAATAGTAGTATTATCGTCATGTGGTGCAGTTTCAAATTGTTTGCGGAAGATATGCATAATTGCACGTGTAATTTAAGCTTGAAAAGTTACTGAATAGAGCTGTACTTTTTTAAATAGAAATATTTAAATTAAATAGTTGCATAGTTAGAATATTAATTTTTTTACAATTAAATTTTATTATTAAAACTATTGTTGTAATGCTTACGGCGGAAATGTAGGGATGTGACATATAACTTAAGGCGATTTTCAACGTTCATTTCTGCACAAAGGATATCAAGCCTTGGGCAGCTCATTATGCGAACATTCGGATCGGTAATGTAAATAATGTTTACTAAAATATGTTTTAAAAGGAATTGAACTAGTATTTAATTTTATTAGATTACATTGCACTTTTTGTTTACTAGTTTTAATATGTTAATATTATTAACTATAAAACTTCCACAAATAAATATAATTATAATCTTAAAATTGTCAAACTAATCCATAAACTGCCAAATTCTGTCTTTATAATATATTGCCTATTAAATAGTTCAATAAATATTTTACTAAATAAATTATGAAAAATTGCATAAACTAGGTCAACGTAATCAGGCCGAAAATATTTAAAACTAATCAAAGTTTTCTTAGGCCTTAAAATATTCAAAAAAACGTTGTTATTCATTATCCTAGAGTTTTTTAAGTCATTTCAGGTTTATTGGATTCCTTCAAAAGCTTGGAATTGTCTCAAAGTTTTGCTATTTTGAAACTTTCAAAATTCTTTTTAAGTCTTAAAGTTAAAAGTCGTTAATATAATGTAAGCCAAAACCTCTTAAAACCGACTAATAAAGTTAAAAATCTGTTTTGGTTATTTGCAGTAACTTTCCATGAGTTTTATAATCTTTGTATAAAAAATTAGACAAAAAGGTGTAAGAACTGTTTAAGTTCTTTAAGATAATTTTACTTGTCTTAGCACTTAACATGCACGCTACCGGAAGCAACAACAATATAGTGGTGGTTAAGATATGTCAATGCAGTGGTGTGTTTGTTTTTTGTGTGTGGTGTGTTTTGTTTTAAGTATAAAGTAGTGGTCTATGACTTATAATTCTTTTGTATCAAAATTTTTGTCGGCACATGGCAGTTAAAAAACAGTGGCAAAGATGATTTTGCACATATCAAACTTAACAACATTGCACACATTTTTGAAAACTTAAAAAAACTTAAGATGGCCGACAAAATATACTAAGACAACTGATTTTAGCATAGAAATCAACGACAAGTTTGACCCTAATCAATATTTTAATGATACAGAGTGAGAAACACCGTTTGTGCTGTGTACATTATCACAAAACTCAAAATTCAAAGCTACTCGGAGTTCATATACGTTCTAAGAGATTAACCAAATGTTTTTAATCAGGAACTGACTGCTTAAAATACTCCAAACCAGAACTTAGCAAAAAATATGTTTTTAGAAACTACTACTGGTAACTCGACTGTTGAAAGCAAAAACTTCTATCACAATAACCAAGACAGATACTGCAACAGTAAAAGACAATGAAGTAAAAGTAAAAAAAGATTTAAAAAATTTGATTTATTATTGAACAATCATTCTAAAAACTAGGCATCAGACCTTAAAAAAAATCAAAACAATCAACAGGCTAGTCAAACAAAATTGTCAGCCACGTAACACACCAGAAACTTACCCTTTGATTAAAACTGATTTGGCACCAAAGTAGTTACTGCCTAGCAGTATTGTTTCAAAATTTAAAAAAAAGATAGTTTTGTAAACTTTATCCAACTCTGAGTCAAAGTTTGTTCAAGATTATTATAGCCAACAAGTACTTAATTAAAAAGACAACCCACGAACGCAAAACGTAGTTTCTTCGGACATCTACACAGCTACCGTTACTGAAAATACGATAATTGCAAAATCACCAGATCTTAGAAAGGCTAAAGCGTAAGTCCTTTGCCACATAGATTTAAACTCACATAATACTAAAGAAAAAAAGAAAAAACTCAGACAAAACGTGTTTCAGAAAGCAGAAAATAAAAATGCATGAGTGTATAGCAAACTGCGCGGATTGCATACAAGACTCTATTTGAGATAATGGAGTTGCGCTTTAGAATGTTCTTTAATTTATTTTAGCCATTTGTTTTTTGAATTTGACGTTTTTTTTCTGTCGGGGTTTTTTTGGCTTCTTGGTATGGTTTAATTGGCTTGCACTCTTTTGTGGCTTTCAATACTTTCCGTTTTTTTTTTATGCTGGCCTGCGGCTTATTACTGGTCCGGTTTGGTCATGTTGCATTTTTTTGTGGCACGTGGCTATTTGCCGAAGTAGTAATTGCAATGCAATTTTGAATTTTTTCTTCTGCTTTATCGGTTTTTGTTTGCTTTCTAGACGTTTCTTGCCAAAAAAAAACTGTTGATACTGACGGGCTAACGGATCAACACGGTCAAAATTGAAAAGTTTTCTGCATTGTCTAGTATTGTCTTTAAGTTACAGAGTTTCTTTAGATGTTTTAAATTTTACCTGTTTTTTAGTTGTTGTTATCCGAACATGTTAATGTCTATCTTTTGACTTTGAATTGGTGTGATCAAAGACAGTTCTACATTAGTTTTAGAAAGTTATTTTGCAGCACCTTCTTTGGATTTGCAGACTGGCAGTTTTTTTTTTTACTTTTTAACATCTGTTTATGAGTTGCGTAGCTACTTTTTGTTTTTTGTTTTTTATTTGTTGACTGGTAAATCTGTAATGTTACTGCAAGATTTGGCTTTTTAAATAAGTTAGCAATAGAGATGAGCCGGCGTAACGTCTTGTTTTTTTTTGTGTTTTACCAACTAAGTACATTGTCATTGTGTGCTGTGTTGTAATCAGTTGTATGGGTTCAAGCGGCATTCTTAGCTAATAAGAAGCAACAATTCCGCTATAAAGTTTTTTTCTATCTCAGCTTCTGCTCTACTTGATTTAGTAGAAACTTTTTGGTTGTCTTTTGCATTTCTTACCAATTGTAGAGTAGTTATTTAATTTGTGTTTTGTTATCTGGCAAGCATAGTCTATACTGTGCTCAAAAATAGTAATATTTTTAAACTTTGCTCAGGTTTTGTTTTGTTTTTTGGTTCATATTGCTTCTAGGAGATGAGTGGGTTTGGTGAAAAGAGAAATCCGGATTTTTTGCACAATGGTATAAAATTTTGAAAACCTTTCTATCTTGTTTCTAAGGCCGTCATTCAAGGGCAGGTAGGATGGGGGCAAAAATAGTTTGAAGGGTCCAACACGTTGGGCGTTCAATTATTAAAAAAGTTAAAGTTGAAATTTAGGAACGGGAGGAAAAAAAATTTATGCACCAAAACACCAAAAATGTTTTGCACCGGGGTTTCGTCTTGAAAAAGGCTGGTTTTGTGTAACTCCATTTTTTAATGTGAACAACTCAAATCCAACAAACCTGTTGCCATAGACACAGCATCTGTAGTATTAAAATTTTCTAGCGTAAAATCTCTAATTTTAGGGTTTCCACGTAACTACTTAGCGGGTGGGTGTTGTATTTGTTTGTAGGCAGAAAAAAAATGATTAGTAGTGATACAGTAGTGTATGCAATGCAGTAAGTCTGGTGGTATTGAAGGTATGGTGCAAGTTTCTATGACAGTAATCGGTTGTTTGTGATGTCATTTGGGATTTTTAGTCAATTTTGTACACGCCAGAAGTTATAGGCAACACTCTTAAAGACAGTTGTTGGTGCAAAGTTTAGAAATTAATTAACAAAAGTCAATGGGCATTAGTGGGGTCAGGTCAAATATTTTGTGGTTGCAGGGTGGCTTTTCATTTTGAAGTACTTTTGCGTTGGTCCTGCTTTGATTTTCAAGCAAGCCATGCACTTTCGAATAAATGTACGCATGTCATTTTGTACGTTTAACCAGTGGTAGGCTGGTGGTTGCTGTATTGACTTTTGCTAAACTTTTGGTAGCCAGTCTATTTGTTAGATTGACTCGACTAAGATTTTATTTTTTAGCAAGCACTACTTGGAAAGATGTGGGTTATGGGCACAACCAACATTCTGGTACAGGCAGTGCAGGGTATCAAATTTTGCAAAGGTTAGGTTTTTTAATGGCAGTTGTTTGGATTCTTCTAATGAGGTAGCAATAGTGCAATTGCTTAAATGTTTACTTAAGACTTTAGGTATGTTTTAGATTTTTTGAACACAAGAAGATTAGACCAGATAGTCACCATGAACCGCATAGAGTTTTTTATGGTGCCATTGCGTACTTTGGTATCAGAAACCATATCATTACAGATGCCACAAGGTTTTTTCTCACCGGTTGCTTTTAAATCGGTAAACAAACACAAAAATTTCAAGAAATTTTGCACAAATTACATCATTTCCTAAGTTATTTGATCTTTATGAGCCGCTTCCAGGTCTTGGGGATAGTTCTTTTAATGTTGCTAAAAGGACGGACGGCGCAAATCATCAGTTGAAAAGGCTTGATGGTAGAAGAACTGTCTTCAGTTTATTATGGACATAATGTATCTATACTAATAAACATATTGCTCACAATTACTAAAATGTTTATTATTTTTGGCGTAGTAATAAAAATATGGAAATATATAAAAACTTCTTCTTTGCTTGCTCCATCAACAAAACCTAAAATTGCAAAATACAAAAAGTTTATTTCATCCTAATAACCATAATTTTGTTATTCCTAATTTTCAATAATAATCTCTATCTATAAAAAGCTTCAAGGCGCATATATACTTACAACCAACACTTTTGTATCATGCCAGTTTGTACATTGCAATAACTGTTTGAAACGTTTAGTGGTTTTGTAAAAATCTTTTCTTAATTGAAAATTAACACAAACTTTGTATTATATGAAAGAATATTTAATTGATCATTATATTATTGAAATAATTATTTTTTAATTGAAAATTATATGATTAATGAAAGCTTAAGAAAGATCACAAACATTGTATGTTTCCAGTAAACTTTTTACAAAACTTTTGAAAGTACACAAATATTTACATCAGAATCTACCGTTCAATTAATTTAAAATTTGATCCTTCCTCGATTCACACACATTTAAAGTTAATATTTACATTGCAATATTATATTTGAGAGAATTCTGCAAACATAAAAGCGAGTGTTATTACTAAGTTTTACTTTGTAGTATTAAATATGAATGCATGTTAAAATAAACATTGATTATGTTTTGGAACCAGCAATGTGCCTATTGATAAGGATAATGCGCCGTTAACACCTTGTTTGTGCGTAATTAAGGTTTATCTAATGCCTATGTATAGTAATAATAGGGTTAGTGGGATTAGTTTGTGTCCTTTCATCTATCCTCCAGCTATTTAAATTTACTAATTATTCTATTGATTTCTATTTAAGGTTGCTGAATGTCAAAATGAAGGAAGGGAATGTATTATGGTAACGAGTGGAGCCGTCGCTTTTGGAAAACAAAAGCTAACGCAGGAACTTCTTATGTCTCTATCCATGAGAGAAACTTTATCTCCGACAGATCATACACGCGAAGTAATGCTATTTTTTCTTTGTTAAATGAAATAAAAATAACAATGTGTTTTGCAGGATGCTCCCGCACTAGTAGAACCCAGAGCAGCCGCCGCTGTGGGGCAATCAGGTCTTATGTCCTTGTACGACGCTATGTTTTCACAATACGGCGTTAAAATTGCTCAAGTGTTAGTTACAAAGCCTGATTTTTACAACGAACAAACCCGCCGCAACTTGTTTAGTACATTATCAGAACTTATAAGTCTTAACATTGTTCCCATCATCAATACAAACGATGCTGTATCTCCACCGCCCCAGGTTGACGAACCAATTGGTGGAAAGGGTGGAAAGAGAGGAATTTCAATCAAAGATAACGACAGTTTAGCAGCTATGTTAGCAGCCGAAGTTTCAGCCGATTTACTAATCCTTATGTCTGATGTTAATGGCATTTATAATAAACCTCCATGGGAAGAGGGTGCAAGATTTATTCATACTTTTACATCAGATTTAAGAAATAATATTCAATACGGACAGAAATCTAAAGTAGGAACCGGTGGTATGGATTCTAAAGTAAACGCCGCTACTTGGGCTTTAGATCGTGGAGTTTCCGTTGTTATATGCAACGGTATGCAAGAGAAAGCCATTAAAACTATTTTAGGTGGACGCAAAGTAGGTACATTCTTTACCGATTCTAATTTAGGAGGCGCTGTCCCTACAGAAGTAGTTGCTGAAAATGGTAATTATATTATTTAAATAATAAATAAAATATTAAATCGATTGTTTTAGCTCGTACTGGGGGCCGCGTTCTTCAAACACTTAGCCCTGAACAAAGGGCGAGTTGTGTACACACCCTGGCGGATCTCTTGATTTCTAAACAATCGGAAATCCTAGACGCCAACGCAAAAGATTTAGCGGAAGCAACTAAATCCGGAATTGCAAAACCACTTTTATCCCGACTTTCACTCACGCCCTCAAAACTGAAAAATTTAGCTGTGGGCTTGAAACAAATCGCCGATTCCAGTCACAATAACGTCGGACGTGTGTTGAGAAGAACTAAACTTGCCGACGGCCTCGACCTTACACAAATAACCGTTCCCATCGGTGTGTTGCTGGTTATCTTTGAATCCCGTCCGGACTCACTACCCCAAGTCGCAGCTTTGGCCATCGCCTCGGGCAACGGTCTCTTATTAAAGGGAGGCAAGGAAGCCGCGCATAGTAACAAGGCGCTAATGGATCTTGTTAAAGAATCCCTTGCTACTGTAGGGGCCACCAATGCTATATCCTTAGTAAGTTATTATTATAATTATTTAATCTCTCGCTAATAATAAATTAATTATTTAGGTATCTACACGTGAAGAAATTGGAGATTTACTCTCAATGGAACAGCATATTGATCTCATCATTCCCCGCGGATCCAGCGAGTTGGTACGCAGCATTCAATCACAGAGTCAACATATCCCTGTAATGGGCCACGCTGAAGGCATTTGTCACGTTTTTATCGATAAAGAAGCCGATCTACAGAAGGCCCTTAAAATCATCCGCGACGCTAAATGCGATTACCCAGCTGCGTGCAATGCAATGGAAACTTTGCTCATTCATGAGAGCCTAATGGAAGGTGAATTCTTCTCAGATGTATGTAACATGCTCAAGAAGGAAGGCGTGAAAATCAACGCTGGACCGGCGCTATCGCAAATGTTAACTTTCGGTCCGCCGCCCGCCAAAACCATGAAACATGAATACGGTGCACTCGAATGTTGCATTGAGGTCATTAAGGATATGGATGCAGCCGTTAACCACATTCATACCTACGGAAGTGGACACACCGATGTTATCGTTACCGAAAACGGTAAGTTTTTTTATAATATTAATATTTAAGATTGTCACAGACAATTTAATTTAATATCTGTTTGCTGTTTAAATTTGAATGAATTATTTATTAAGATATTTTCGGTTTATTTAATATATTGTAATACGATGAGCATGGCAGGGAGAAGCAACGCTTGGAGATATTTGCGGTTTTAGGAAATTTTATGTATAAGTAATGTTTACTTACATTATATTTTAATGGACATGTAATCTAGAATTGAAAGGAGCACTGAGTGGTTCTTTAGCTATTAAAGAGACAAAATCTGTGTACATGAATTGTAATACACTGTGCCCTCTTTTTCTATTTGTTTTAGATTTAATTAACTAATTAATTGCTGATTTAATACATAATAATAAAACCTTGCCTTATAATTACAATAATTCAATAAATTCAAAACAATATATTAGCATATTTAAGCAATAATAATTTACATCTTTGTATACAATTTATACGTTAAGAGCTTAACTAAAAATTTGTCTAAATCTGTCCATAAAAAATTAAAATATATCATACATAAAATCAGGTTTGCTTGGTTAATAATAATTATGAGTTTGGCAACAATAATAGCAAAGAGTGAAACTGTTTAAATTATGAAGATGTTTCAATTTTTCCATCTGTAAGATTAGGCTGCTATAGAGAAACAGTTTTGAACCATGGCGGTAAAAGTCTGTAGACATACGTGCTTTTGCGGACACCTGCGTACGCAATACGCAGCAATTAAAAAGGCATTAGCTTTTACCGCGGATTTAAACTGTCAGTTTTGTCTGCAGTTTTAAACCGCGTTATAAGTTTGCTAGTTTGAAAATTTTGAGATTGAACCGCCAAATCTATAACTGATGCTCACATTAGAAGAAGTAACTTGCTCAGAAATTAAACTTTATTCCTAACCAAGCGTTAGTTATCAAAAAATTTATTGTTCAACAATTCTCTCATATCTAAATCTAAGCACACAAAAGGTGGGGCACTCAATAGATCCTTTAATGATTAACACTTGGGCGGGTCACAGTAGAAGAAATAACTTGTTCACAAATTAAACTTTGTTCTCATCCATCCACCCAACCGTTAGTTATCAAAAATTTTATTATTAAACAGTTCTCTCATATCTAAATCCAAGAACACAACAGGTGCGGCAAACAATAGATCCTTTGATGACTAACACTTTTGCGGGTGGGTGAGTCACCTTAGAAGAAGTAACTCGCCCACAAATTAAACTTTGTTCTCACCCAAGCGTTAGTTATCAAGAAATTTAATGTTAAACAATTTTCTCATATCTAAATTCAAACACACAAGAGGGGGACAAACAATAAATCCTTTGATAACTAACACTTGAGCGGGTGAATGAGTCACAGTAGAAGAATTAATTCGCCTACAAATTAAAGTATCTCATATCCGTTTAACATTTGATTCCTTCTACAACGGTACATTATTTGTTATTTTAATGGTAGGTTTGCTAAACATATAGCTTAGCAAATTTTCCTTACCATTTAGTGTGCATACATGTACCTAACCTATTCTTAGAACAAATAGTCGGCCCTTCAGCTCTTTTGACTCGGCGGAGTAGAAGATACACTAATCATTAACATTTACTTACTGGTTCTGATTACCCAAGCGACTCATGGCCAGCTCTATGACTCAGTGGAACAACGCCTAGTTGTGATTTTGGTCACAGAAGTTGTATATCGGAAATCACTTTTTGAAGCCACCCCAGTAAGGCGTCATCATCACAGGTGATCCTAAGGGTCTCTCATGTGTGTGGCAGCTTACTAAAGGCGGGAGGTATTTTGTCTGGAGTAGGTAAAGTATTATCCTGCTCTTCTTTATTAAATTTGCCTGCTCATTAGTGATTTTACTCAGGGGTGACTCAGGCTGGTAATGGCCACATAAAGGAGCAATGAAGCAACCTTCTTGTAGTTTAATCCCCTCTTCTTTCTGAGTTGTCCGGGTAAGGGCTCAGACTTGAAGAAACATATTTTTTTTTTCGGTTTTAGAGGAAGTGTTGCCTTGCCTCCTTTTAAGGGGGGGGGAGGGGATTTGTTAGGTTTTGACGCACTGTGTTTTAAGTTAAGTTAGGTTAGGTTCAGTCAAGTGTGTCATCAACTGATTGGATATCTGTCACACTACGCCGTCATTGCAACTATATTATATGAAAGAATGAATATTTGTTATCAAAATGATTAAACGGTTTCTATTAAAAGTTTCTTTTTGACAAACACTAGAGTTAAGAGCTCATAAACTAAAGGCAAGTGGATTGGAATGGTGTACTTCAGCTATCCATACAAGTGTTTGTTAACAACAGGTTAGATATATGTCACACTACCCTGTTTTTGCAATTATGTCTGTTTTAGAAAAAATAAATCAAAGAATTTCTATAAAGTTTTTTTTACGTCAAACACTTGGGCGGATAAGTAGAGCACTTAGTTTATAAATTGTAGTGAGGTAATTTAAATAGAGTCTCTTACCAATTATCCAAGACTCTTACAAGGAAAGCACCTACCAAACCATAGAGCTCCAACAAGCATCTGCAAAGTCAGACTTTGAAAAGACTCAAGACAATTGAGTTGCCAGTTTGCGGCGGTTTACTAGATGGGGGTCGCATAAGTAACCATTGATCTGATAGTAAAGGTGTACCCGGATTTTGTTACCATTATGGCTTTATCAAAAATGAACAGCACATGCAACTTGTACGTGAGTCTTTTGTCAAAGGTTATCTTTAAATACTTGGGCTGGCTTTTTTTGGGTTTATTTTGATTTGTCAGTCATTCAACCAGTCTTTAAGAAGTGTGGTGTTTTATATAAAAGTGGTGTAATGTCAGCGTATTGAACCATTTTTACCCCGTGCAACAAACAGGTTAAATAGCAAAGGAAAGAGAATAGAGCCGTGAAGAACTCTTGCTGTGATCTGCCGTGAAATAAAAATGATCTTTTTAAGCTTTGTTATCGGACTTTTGCAGTTTAGATACGAGATTATCAGCTTTATAAGAGGCAGAGAGAAGTTTTGACTAATCAGTTTTAGGAGAAGACTTTTGTGCCAGATCTTGTTGAAGGCTTTTTTGACGTAACAAAAAACCACCAACATTTTTGTGCAATCTTATGGCCGTTTTCACTTTTCTGTAAAGCAAGTTTAAAATCTTACATTTTCTGGGCCGCGATGCCTCTACCGTTGTTACCTGGCAACATTTCTTTTACGAATGTCTTTGTATTCCAAGATAATTCAAAAAAATTATCAGCGCAAACCTAATAGGTTTTACAGGCCTTTTTTTAAGGCTTGGTGAATTTGATTTGTAAAAAGTGCGACGGTTTATTTTATGTCCTCAGCCATTCTTACTGAAGACAGGCTGCTAATATTTTTCTTCAAGAATTGTATGAACAAATGCCAATTTGTATATGTTTCAAATTTTCTTCCTTACCCCGTTGGTGCCCTTCCGAAGAGCTCCATTAGTACTGGGTTGTAGTTCGAGCTGAGGTCATTGATTGGTTGAACGTTGACTTCTTTGAGTATTGTTACGTCAAGAACGTCTCTTTGGTGACTTGCAGAACAGTAATGTGTGGGTTTGTTTAGTCCCACTACTTGAAAACACGATTACTCTACATAGTTGCAACGTTTGACCTTTGTCGTTTAGAATTGAAGTCCTCCGCAATTATTGAGAAGAAATTTTATAAGGACTAAACTGAAATCCGCCGTTTTGATACGGTTGGACGGGCTGATGTAGCCATCAAAATCATTCAGTAGGAAGATTCTATATAGATGTCCATTCCAAACTACCTGTCTACACAAAGTGCTTTTGTTTTTAAACATTGTTGTCACTAAGAAGGACAAAAGATTTTCTACGTTAGCTTGAAAATATCGGTTAACTATCAAGTCCAAAAACTAGCGGATATGGCTTCAAGAGTTGATTTTGCATCTATTTAAGTTTTACGTCATTGAGTAGCTTTTGACATCAAAGTAACTAGCTTTAAAAGTTTTTTTGCGGTTTCCTCAAAAATTGTTGAGCTTAGATTCCAAGTTGTTGCGTCTTTAAAAACCAGTATTGCTGCTTTAGTTTACTTTAACTTATTTGAAGTTGAAAGGACAGAAATCAGATTTTTAAAGTTTTGGTTTTTGTTCTCCGTTTGGGCTTGTTCTACAGTTTTACAAAAATTGTTTTGCGCTATTAAGGTTGGTGTTCTTTTAGAAATGGCTAAAAGGCACTACTTGTTACTCTTTCTTAAGTTTTTGAAAACAAATTTTGTGTAATAATTATGCGGGTTAAGGTTTAACTGTCACTTTTTCAAGTTTTTTTTTTTATATTCTTAGATTTTTTTTTGGATTTTTTTTGATTTTTTTAGAAGTGTTGTGCCAGATGGTACTATAACTGTTGTTCTATTAGAATGAGGTTTTTTTAATACAGGGTCCATTATTAAAGTAATGCGCATGATTTTATTGTGACGCGACCATCTATCTCAACCCGGTAAAACCGGTTGGAAAATGTGGTGGAAGATCTGCTCTTTCAACGTTTTGAGCGGAAAGACGTGTCTTCGCGTGAAGTGTGTTTTTAACTTTGTAACACAATTTTGCGCTGTCAAAAACTTTTAGATTTGTTTCAAAATGAGCCGGACTTTCTTAACTCCATTGTAACCAGAGACGAATCCTGGATTCGAGTACGACCTAGAACCGTAAAGGCAGAGCAGCGCGTGGCACACAAAATCATCCCTCTACTCCTAGAAAGCGCAAATGAACAAGTTTTGCATCAAAACGTTGCTTATTATTTTCTTTGACGTCCGAGAAATCGTTCATTTTGAGTTTGTACCGCTAAGAAAAAGTGTCAACTCAACCTTTTACTTCAAGGTACTCAAAAGATTATAACGCTGGATCGCGCGCGTTATGACTGACATCAAAGACACGGTTAAGCTCCACTATGACAATGCCCCAGTTAAACACCTCGGTGGTTTCCCAACTTCCTTACAGTCCCGACTTGGCTCCGAACGACTTTTTTTGTTTTCCCGGCTAAAGAGAGAGCTGAAAAAAGACATTGGAAGTCCGTGGAAAACATCCAAAAGCATGTTACAAGGTTATTAAAAGACATTCCTCTCGAGGAATTTCAGGGTGACTTCCAGGCGTAGCAGACACGTCTCCAAAAGTGTACTGATGCAGGGGAAGAGTACTTCAAAGAATTTGAAGCGTTTGTACCAGTACGATCTATTTTTTATAGAAAATGCACATTACTTTCATAAAGGATCCTGTATAAAGATATTGTATTTTCATCCTTTGCTTATGTTCTTTAAAAAATTATAAAAACATAGTCTTCTAAAATCTTCAAAGTTAATTTAAGCCTGCCAACTTAAGTTGAACTTAAAAAATTAACTATATTCCTCACAAAATTGTTTAAATCTTCTTAGGCTTAATTGTATTATAATTTTATAATCAATAATGAATACAGTAAAATATCAAAACTAACACACCGGCTAATTTTTTTAAGTGTTTAATTAATATTTTAAAACTAATTTTCTTTTATATATTTGAAGAAAATATTAAATGGTTTTCCTTATTATTTATTATTTTCTGTTTTACTGCCGTCTGGGAAAAAGTTGTGCACCGGGTGCTATGCAACTCATGCACTCGACTCTGATTATCCTATTTTAAATGAGCTTAAAGCACCACTTCAAGGAGTGCTAGGTCAGGGTTAATGGAACAAAACTATGGCTATAAAAGTAAAGGCAGCATAGTTAAACATTAGATTTCGCAATAATACTTAAACTTTTTACTTTTTTTTTATTGTAATCAATATATGAATTTAATATGTTGTTAACAAAACTCTGCATGACTAAATTTAATCTAAATGATAATATTTAGTTTGTAAAATTAAAGTTAGAAATATTATTGTTGAAAATGTATGAAACAAATAACTCATTTCATTAACAACGAAAATGTTTTGCTAAAAGCTATTATAATTTGTTTGATCAAATTACAGTAGCTTTTAAGAGTTAATCCAC
Source organism: Tachinus rufipes (assembly GCA_963932245.1). Lineage (NCBI taxonomy): Eukaryota > Metazoa > Arthropoda > Insecta > Coleoptera > Staphylinidae > Tachinus > Tachinus rufipes. The sequence continues at coordinate 64,652,189 of OZ010749.1, forward strand.
ATGGACTTAGCTTAAACTTTTACAACTAATTATATTATTAAAACATTTAATTAATTAACTTTATTAATCAACAGAGTTTTTTATTCATAATCTATATAAATATGCTTAAAATGCAATATTTTATAAAAATTATATTCTTTTAGCTGTTTCAGCAATATTCAAATTTCTAAATATAATATTATCTTTCTTTTCCAGCTGAAAAGGCCCGCGACTTCCAACGTAAAGTTGATAGTGCCTGCGTCTTCCACAACGCCAGCTCACGTTTTGCCGATGGATTCAGATTTGGTTTGGGTGCCGAAGTCGGTATCAGTACTGCCAGGATTCACGCTCGCGGTCCAGTAGGTGTTGAAGGACTTCTTACAACTAAATGGGTGCTCAATTCCTCAGGTGGACACGCCGCTGCCGATTTTGCCGACGGTGGAGACTGCACATGGTTACACGAATCCCAACCAATCAACTAATAATCTAGAGCAAAATTTATTTAATTATATATTTTTTAATATATTTGTTTTTTAATGTAATTTATCACATTTTTTGAAAACTTGTTAGTTTGTAAATGTAAATATGTATATGGGAGAGCGTTTTGTTTCTTTCAAGTGATGTCGATTATTATTTTAAGTTTTTGTTATGAACTATAGTAAATAAATGTTTTTTTACAATTACAACATCATCAAAATTTTCAATTACAAATTACTAAGAAATATTTTATTAATATTGCAGTGAATTCTAAATCACAAATTACCAAGAAATATTTTATTAATATTAAATATTGCAGGCTTTATTACATCACCTGGAGCAATTGAATAGGTTCAGTATGGGTATCCAGAAATATTCTTTAATATATTCCGGATCAAGCTGTCCGGATTTTTCCGAGTATTTGCAGCCTTGCTTTATATAATATATTTCAAGTTTTGTGTAAACTAATTAAAATGCATTTAGTAGGTAGAAAATCGATTTCTAAAATATAAATCTAAGCACAGCATTTGGTGATATTATGTATATCTATTAAAACAATGTTATAATGTTCTTTACGTAAGTAAATCATTCTAATTAATTAATAACATATGTATTATATAACATATAGTTAAGATACTTTGGGCAATATTCGGTAGCAAATTAACTGGATTAACTTGATAAGTTTCAATTGTATTACTTGGTTTATTATTTATAGGCGTCTAACATAGGCCACTTTGTATACAAAAAGATGCAACCAAGGTTACATACCTCCGCATCAATTAATTATGCTTGTCGCCAGGCTGTGAACTTTGTGAATAACATTTGTGAACAAAATGTGTATTTGAAACAAAATTATTTATTTGTGTTGTACATCGTAATAGTGTTAAGCAACTAACTGTACTAAATACCCTTTAGCAAAAAGTTCAAACCTATAAGGTTTGTGTTGGTTGTCAGACAATCAGAGCTCCTGTTTTTGTGTTTTTTTTAAGCTCTACTAAAATTGCTGAAGAATAATCTACGTTTTTTTTTTTATTAAAACCTCTCAAGCAGTTTCGGGGGTTTCCAAATATTTCATTTAAAATGTTACATTTTAATTTTCTAGTTTGTTGTTATTATTATACATTTAATGGCCGGTCTTTCATTTTGCGCTTAAGCTAAGTTTGAAGTTTAAGCTCTTTTCAAATCAGTTTAATTGAATTTGTCAATGTAATCCGTCATAATGCATTATTTGTAAATACATAGGTTATGTATTATGCTTTGAGTCAAGAAAAAGCGAAACGTTTAAATTTAAAATAAATTTTGATAAAATGTTGTACATTACATGTTTTTAATTAACAATATTTTTAGAAAACGTAATAATGTAGTTTAAATATATTTATTTTATCAGTTTTATTTTTTGTAGGAAGAGGAAGAGAAAAAACTCGGAATTTAACAACACGAGAGAAACTGAAAATTCAAAGGTATGTTAAGAATGCGGTCCTAAAATTTGATTTCAATCTAAATTTGTATTTTTTGCTTCCCAAAAAACCTAGCTGTGTTCATAAAAAGAAGCATTTTCAATGTGAAAGCTTATCAATGCAGGATATCCGCAGATTTCATGCAGGCTTTTACGAAACGACAGATAAAGAAAAGCAGGACCAGTTTATTTTAAAACACACTGAACAAAAAACTCTTAATAGAAAAAGACCAAAAACTGGAAGTAGAAACAGAAAAGTCACTGTGAGTTATTTTTTAAATACCAAAGACAATGGTATGGTAATGGTGTGTTCGTCGGCTTTTGCATCAATCCTTGGTATTTCAAAATTTAGAATTATGAACATCAGTAAAAAAATTTTGATAACAGGTGCGATACCAAAAGAAAATCGTGGTGGCGATAGAGTTTCCCAAAAATATTTGGAATTCAAAAATAAAGTTAGGATGTATATTAAAGAGTTAAATTGTGTAGAATCACATTATGCAAAGGAAAAATCAACAAGGCAATACCTGCCCAGTGATCTAACCATCAAAAAGTTATGGAGAGCTTATAAAATGTAAAACATCCTGATTACATAGTAAAATATCACTTCTTTCGGAAAATTTTTTTTTGCGATTTTAATCTTAGTTTCAAATCTCCAGCAACAGATGCTTGCTCAGAATGCATTAAATTGAAGCTTAGAATCCAAACCGCAACGGTTGCTGAAAAGGTTGATTTAATAGTGAAATTAAGACTAAACAAGCTAAAGGCAAAAGCCTTTTATGACTCTTTAAAAAAAGAAGAAGGAGTTATTAAGTTTTCGTTCGATTGTCAAAAGAATTTGGTTCTACCAAAAGTACCAGATCAGTCGGCATATTATTCACGCCAGTTGTACCTTTATAGTTTTACAATTTGCCAAGGTACTTCTAAAGCAGTTCAAAATAAAGATACTGTTTTTATTTTTACGTGGACTGAAAATGAACGCTCCAAGGGATCGAACAAAATATCATCAATGGTTCACCATAAATTATGTAATACTGAGCTAGTGGGAAAAACCGAAATTAAGTTATATTCAGACGAATGCCCTAGGCAAAATAAAAATATAACAATGATTGGAATGCTGGCACATTGGTTGTTTACAGATCAATCAGAAATTAACAAAATAACCATTACTTTCCCCATTGTTGGGCACTCATTCCTTCCGCCTGATAGGATCTTTGGGCGTATCGAAAAAGCACTAAGAAAGAAGGATACCATAATTCAAGCTGAAGAATATAAACAGTGTTTTGCGAGTTATGGGAGCATTTTAAATTTAGGCTCCAATTATAAAGTCTATGATTGGAAAAGCGCCGTTGCAAATCTAGTAAAACCGCCTGAACAATGGCACTATAAATTTGCCGCAAGCAAAAGAATTATTTTGAAAAAAACCAGGAATAATAATGTCTTGGTATCAGGCAAAGTTAATTATAGATCAGATTTTTCCGCCTTCAAAAGTATTACCAAACAAAGTAGCGGTGGCAGACTGCAAATTGAAGGACGTAGATAAACTTTTACAGACTCATTTTGGTGACGATTGGAGGTCTATTGCCGATCTTAAGATGTATCGGCAAATAATAGATAAGAATAATTCTGAAGAGGAATCTGGCATGAAAAATATTGAAAAATGTGAGGCCGAGGAAAGAGAACCGGAGCTTCATATTTAATAACTATGTAGCTAAAAAATTAATATTGTATAAAAAAAACCAATAAATTTGTTTCCCTTCTTTTTAATAATTTTTTAAAACTAATAAATTTTATTTATTATGAATTATGATGTACCTAGGTAGGTAGGTAGGTACTGTTTCCTAACAAAACCGAAAATTTCTGCTTAAGTTGCTGCAAAACTAGTTAACTCCAAACATTTTTTTTTTATTAGGTTTCCGTTAATAAATCTTTGTAAAAACTTGATCCTCGGAATTCTAACAAGTATAGATTCAGATAAACCAATAGTTTTTACTATCAGACAATTCTACTTTTAATAAAACTTTTTTTCCATTTTGTGCAAAATGATCTTTGGTGGATTTATGAAGTTTTGCATCTACACGCCTCAATTGAAACTTATCAAGTTAATCCAGTTAATTTGCTACCGAATATTGCCCAAAGTATCTTAATTATATGTTATATAATACATATGTTATTAATTAATTAAAATGATTTACTTATGTAAAGAACATTATAGTATTGTTTTAATAGATATACATAATATCACCAAATTCTATGCTTAGATTTATATTTTAGAAATCGATTTTCTACCTACTAAATGCATTTTACATTAGTTTACACTAAACTTGAAATATATTATATAAAGCAAGGCTGCAAATACTCGTAAAAATGCGGACAACTTGATCCGGAATATATTAAAGAATATTTCTGGATACCCATACTGAACCTATTCAATTGCTCCAGGTGATGTAATAAAACCTGCAATATTTAATATTAATAAAATATTTCTTGGAAATTTGTGATTTAGAATTCACTGCAATATTAATAATATATTTCTTGGTAATTTGTAATTGAAAATTTTGATGGTGTTGTAATTGTAAAAAACATTTATTTACTATAACAAAAACTTAAAATAATAATTGACATCACTTGAAAGAAACAAAAAGCTCTCCCATATACATATTTACATTTACAAACTAACAAGTTTAACTTCCTGCATCAAAATAGTGATGAGTGAATAAGAATTGATTCTATAAGTCTAGTGTGATTACTTTAAAGAAAGATTAAACACGAAGAAATCTAGACTTCGTGGATCAAAATCTTTAAGATTTGTCAAAGTTAGAATGGTTTAAACAAAGCATAATTTTGCAATTTTTCAAAATTTACTTTTTTTTTTAATAATGTTTAACGCTTGATATATCAAAATGACTGCCCCAACATTAAATATACAAATATGGGTTTTAAAGTACATGCAATAAGGAATATTTTGAGCCACGGTAGACCTTCTTATCTTTTTCCATTGTCCCAAAAATTGAGATACAAAAATGTGCCGTTTGCCGATTTTGACAATTTTTAAAAATATTAAAAAAATCTTGATAATGCCCGATATACCATTTCTCATATAGATAACCTTTTTTCTTGTGTTCTAAAGAGTACATACTAAAATTTTGACTAAAATCGACATAGGGTGACAGCGCTTTTTTGGGACTTGAAAATGTGCAACTTCCTGCATCAAAATAATGGTGTATACGTATTGATTCTATAAGTATTATGTGATCACTTTAAAAAGAGATTAAACACGAGAAAATGTAGACCTTGCGGATAAAATTTTGTTAAGATTTTACAAAGTTAGAACGGTTTAAAGAAAGCAAAATTTTGCGATTTTGCTAAATTTACGGGTTTTTTTGAAATAATGTTTGAAGCTTAATATATCAATATGATTGCCACGATATTAAACATAAAAATATGGGTTTTAAAGTACATGTAATAAGGAATAATTTGAGCCATCGTGGACCTTTTTATCTTTTTCCAGAAGCCCAAAAATTAAGATACAAAATAAGCTAAAAAAGACGTTTTATTGTGAAATTTTTGAGTTTTAAATGTGTGTCATTTTGAACAGGCAATATTCTAATGTCCAAAATTTTGGAAATCTCATTTTTTTATCCATATTTTTATCCCTGAAAATTTGAACAAAATCAAAGAGGTCGACTTTTTCAAATTAGTCGAAAAGTAATGGAATTACCCATATATATATATATATATATATATATATATATATATATATATATATATATATATATATATTAAATAAAAATATCTAATGTTCCAAAATCAGTACAGAGCACATAACACCCCTGAAAGTTAATGTTATCATATAGTCACTTAACGACATTAACTATCTAACTACTAAAGTATTTACAATAAATAACAAGTCAGTCAAGTTTTACAACATTTTTATAAAAAACTTATTTATAATTTTTTTTATAAATACATCACTCAACTACACTCACTCATTTAAAACATTTACTTTTATTGCAAAATAACTTTCTATGAATTTTTCTGAATAAAAATACCAAAATAGCAATTTTCTCTTTCTAATAGTTCCATGCTGTTTGTGTAATCATCGCATGGCAATACAACTTTACAGTTTGGGATAATTATTACGAAAGAATTGATGTGATTAGTACCGGGAATTATATAAGTATGCCAAGCATGAACTCGTAGAACTCAGGCTAAAACTTTGAAATCCGCATGCGACTGTGTTCTTCTATCCAATCTGCTAATAACTATCATTATATACAAACTGGATTGATTTCTTGTATGTTTTATGTTAATTTAATTAAATTACCTATCATTAATTTTACAAAAGATGAATAACGTCGAGCTCACTGTTATCAACTTTTGCGAATTAAATTACTAATTAATCTAATTGAAGCTAAATGAAATTTTCAACTATATTTATAAAAATATTGCACAATCCAAAATAATCTGAATGACTAAATTTAAACTAATATCAAATCAGAATAAACGACAAATTATATTTAACTAGTTTTTAAAAGTAGTTTTATGTAATTTTTTTAAATGTCGTTAAATATGTCTGAAATATAGCAAAACTAACATTTACAAATTTAATAATTTAACACTCGACCTGTCTAGATTATTTCAGTTGCCGTTAGCTAACTTTATTAATAATGTAGTGTCTCACGATGCTTTCGGTATTTTATTTCAGTTAATATAAACTTTACGAGAAAATATTACTTCGTAGTTAAGTTATACTTGACCTCAAACCTTTAAAAATAACCTTGTATTCACTAGAACGAAAGATACTTTTTAAAATGAATTGTACCATATTAAAGATGCATTTTTTATATCAAACGAATCATTAAAATTAATAATTATTATTATTGCATACGTAAACAATCATGTTAAATTAAGCAGTAATAAACAAATAATGTGGAACAACACGCATGACGTATAACATGCTGTAACTTCAAAATTTGTTAAATTAAATACTTTACAACAAAAAGTATCAGAAAAAATAATTAATAATGCTTTATAACTCTATGTAGTATGAAATCGTGTGCTTATCATCATAGCCAGTATCTATAGAGGTTTTTGTAGTTCAACCCCTACTATGATTGTAAGAAATAATGATTTTAAACAATTTAAAACATAATATTAATTAAAAAACAATGTTTGCAATGTTTATTTCCAATAAATGTTTACAGAAATAAAACTTATTATTTTATTATGTGTTATAAACATCTTTAGCAGGGCCGGTCAATCCTATTCAATCTACCGGCATAGAATTTATAAACTGCGCAGACAGGGGCGGCGCTAAGTACTATGGCGCCCCCCCCCCGTAAATTTTAAATATGTCGCCCTCGTCTTTATAGTGTTAAAAACAAATAAATATTACTAAAAAAATTATACCGTTTTAAGTTCATTTTACAATATATAGGGCTGCACGTTGGACATTAGAGTTTTACTAGTTTGTGCAGTCATTTGCTGATAGCATAGAACTTTAATGCTTCCTCTTATTGACCACCAAAAAGTCAATGACTTCTTAGAAGACACTGAAGACGACACACAGTCACATAACGTTTGACTTTCTCAAATCAAAGAAATAACTTCAAAATTGAAAACTTGATCTGCTCTTGGACATAATCCAAAACCACACAAAATCTAATCATTTTTTCTCGCTAAGGTCTGACAAAAAAAAATTGTTTTAAAACTGCACATACTAAAATTTCCTTTGTGTCTTATAAAGATGATAGCTTCATAACTAAATACTCTGGTGTTAAACTTATAAACAACGTTCCTAATCCGTGGTCCAATGCTGTCAAGTATCTGGAAATTATCTTTGATAAACGATTTACGTACAAATTACACGTACAGTCCATCCTAGACAAAGCTAGATTAGCAAAAAAATCTGCTAATTTCAATTTTTTTACGCAACAGTGAATTGTCGCTTTAGAACAATATCCGAATATACACTACCACCATCAAATAAGACCAAAAATTATTTTGAATTATTTAATCTAAAGAACAGCTACAAACACGCACCTCAATCGTCTCTGGGGTTTCCAAAATCTTATTTTACGGTGGCTCATTGAAGCTCTATGGTAAGTTCAAAACAAAAAAACTCGTAACAATTTCGGTATCTTTGCTGCGCTAATACATCATAACGTTGGCCAAAAATTACTTTAATAACCTTGTGGTTTATCCCAACCCGGATCTAGCCAGACTTGATGAGCCAGACAAATATGAATACTCCTATAACCAATCAATATTTTTACTTTCTAAAGTAGCTTACCCCGCAGCCTAATAGTGTCCTAACCAACCTTTTTCTAGAATACAATTTTTAAACGAAATTTATATAAGCATTACAATCTCAAATTTTTTGGCATAATCCAGGAAAAGTTTGGTCTGTAGGCACTCTTTATCAGAGGGTGAATCAGACAGTCTTTATAAGATTATTTTCCCAAACCATAAACAAAAATCGGTATAGTTGAAGCAGACCACCAGCTAAGACATCAACCAAACCAGAGCGAGAACCAGATAACACCCAGGTCTAGAAAAGTCTATCATCAATGCGCATATTAGTTGCATCGACAAGCAAACTTTAGAAAAGCTCTTTTACCTGCCATTATGCCAACAGAATCAAGCAACACTTGCTTTGCAGTTTAGAAATCAAGTTGTACCTGCGGAGTTATCACACGGAAACCCCGCAACTATCCTCTAGTGCACACAAATAGAGGCGCAATGCTTAGTGCAACAGATAGAAAAATTGGGATGACAGACAGACCATTATCAGACACAGTCACAGAAGCAGTTTTTTTTTAAGAAAACTAAATTGTGAAGCAACAGATTAAGTCCGCAACACAGCAACCACTCAGGGTTACAACAATTACTCTTGGACTACTAGCTAACAAGAGAAATAAAAACTGCTTGCACACCAACTAACGCCCCACTCTCACGCGTTTTACCACTACTACGTAGACCACGCGCGCTTGACAGACGCCGCCGTTGGAGTTGTAATTTAAGTGGTCACTTGGTCGGAGTTAACGTCTTTGAAACAAGAAGCCATCATACCAGCCCCAACAGACTTGATATCTAAGTTTATCGTGAGTGACTTCAGAATCATTCAACAGAAAACAAAACAAAAGTGACCGCTAATAGATTGTGCTTTAATCAAATTACTTATTTGGCAATTTTTGTTTCTTAATGTATTAAATAAACCTTTTTAGGTCGCCTCCGGTATTGATCTTTTTTGCACAAGTACTGCACATTAAGTGCTAAATTTCAGTGTTAATTATTTTTTCTGCCCACAGGTAAATTACATCTGACAACTCGAGTAAAACCCAGAAAAAAGCTGCAACATGAGCTGACAGTTACTATGTCAAACACCAATCAGACTCAAATACAAAGCCCACAAATAAATTGGTATTCACGCTTACTTAAGATAAATTTTTACACCAAGCTAACTTTGGTAGCGCAGCGGTTGAAAATACTTTCTGTAATAGAAGTCCTGGGTTCGAATCTAAGAAAAGACATAGATATTTGATCTGTTTCAAATTTGTAAAATTTACATATACAGTTTATGGTTTATAGCAAAAGCAAAATTACACCAAGCTACACTCTTAACGTCAGAAAAAGCGGAGGAGTTCTTGAATCAAAAAGAACCCTACCAGTTAGAAACAAATAAAAACATACAGGCTAGTCCATTATCCACACACACACTTTGACACTAAAAACACTAACCAACTCAGGCTTCTCTATACTTAGACAATAGCTGTCCAATAAGTTTTTCTTAATCTAACCTAAGCTAACCTTTTTTTCATTTTTTTTTTATTTAAGAGAGGAAGAACGTTCTATGCATCTTCTCGTTAATACAGAAATGTGTAGGAATCGTTTTCTAATTTTGTAAAAACTCTACCCCCTAAACCTTTTCTGTTTTACCTCCCCCAGTTTTATGGTATCCGCTTATCGCATTTCTTCAATCTACTACGTTTCTCTTTTTTTTATTCTTTTCTCTTCTTTTTTATTTGTTATAATATGGTCTATCATTTTTACAATGAGGTCCTAGTTTATGCTGCTGTCTAGCATTAGGTTGACCGCTATTTATTATATAACATTTTTGTCAGATAGTCTCTAAAATATCCGTACCTAGTTTGGAATTGGGTGAGGAAGTATACTATCTGGCCGTTTTTTTTTAACCCAGCAATTGCTTGTACCTATGTTTTTTTGTCCATCCCCCAAATAATACGTTTTTCTTCTGCCAAAAGCGTGTATGGTATCGTTCTGGCCAGCACTCATCGTCGGTGTAGGCATGTAGACCTTGATGACAACGTTTCTCTGCAGGCTGTTTAGTATTGCGACATACTTTCTGTATATTAAAACTTCTGTCCAAATTGGGGCTGCATAAATGACGACAGATGTAACAACAATGTCAAAATTCTCCTTTTCTCTTCACTTATGCCTCCACACCATGGCATTATTTGCAGTTATTCTCTTAATCTGTTCCTCAAATCTAAGAAATTTTTTGATTGTTGTGCCCATGTAAATTAAACTGTTTTTGGACTTTTCTGCATTTCTTTCTGCCGATAATCATAATTGTTTTTCTTTTTTAGTAATAATATTTTTATTTGTGTTTTTTGAAAATCTATTGTTATGATCTATTGATGTAATTTTATTAAGCTCCTTTTGCTGAGAATTTGGTGTTAATAGTAGACTGAAAGCTCTATGAACCATTGAATGGTAGGCTGCAAAAAAATATAGCCTCACTATACACTTAATTTATCCTAAAATAAAAGTTATGAAACCCATAAAATACATTTCAATAACATATTCAAGAAAATAGAAAATATTTTCAGTAAATTTAATTATAATATAGCGCTTAAAAGTCAAAATAGGTTATCAAACATTTTATTCAACGCTAAAGATCGTACAAATATAGTTTTAACATCAGGACTGTATGAGTTAAGTTGTCCCACATGTAATGTGTAGCGTTAAATTCTACCAAATCAAACTAAAAGTGGTAGCAGTAGAGTGGATGTTTAGAAGGGTCTGCGCCGTCTAGTTCAGTGGAGATAGGCGGGTCAAAAATGGTGCGCCACGAGCTTAAATTTACCTTCAAAATTCCCTTCTTCACAATCGCCTTTGCAAGGAGAAGCTCAAACTCTAACGTTGTTTGAAAACACCTCTAAATCAACCTAGAACAAAATAAGTCACACAACAAACAAAAGAAGAAAGAAATAAAGTAAACTCATTTAAGTCAGAACGCATCTATTAGTATAGTAAAGTTAAAAAACTACTATTAAACCTTGCATGCGGGCAAATATTGCAAGACCCAAAGATCAAAGTGAAAAAAAAGATGGTCTCGAGACCAACTTCTCAAAACTCAGCAACGCGTAGCGCTACTAGTTTCCGCAAATAGGATGCTCTATCATCTAAATTTAAAGAGTGGTCAGCGCAAAGTTCTCCTACAAGCAAACAAGGAAATGAGACTCCCAATCACAGTTTGCCCAAGTATCAGTAGCCACGGTTAATATTTTAAATTTGAAGCTGACGGTTTCAATGTAACAACAACATTCCAAAACATTTAATTAAAATAAACCTATATCAATAACAAGTGGCCGTAACCACAAGCAAACCCCAATAACGGAATAGAGGTAACCACAAAACAAAAAAAGATTTAAGAACAAAAGACTGAGAAGTAAAAGTAATTTCGTCCACATTGTACACATAAACAATTAATTTCGAAGTTGAGGTCTCATAACATCTCCCAAAGTAAAGTAATTAAATTGAGATAAAAAAAACATATAAAATAAACAATCAAGCCTGTTATCGGCTGTTTCTTTGGATGGCTCCGCTCAGCACTTAGATGGCTTTGCACTTGAATGACTCCGTACAGTACTTGGAAGGCTTTGCACTTGGATGACTCCAAACAGTACTTAAAAAGCTTTGCACTTGAATAGCTTCGCAACGTACTTAGGTGGGCTACTTCTATGAGGGAAACACATCGGATAGAATATCTAATTTTCAATTTCAAAAAACTATTAATCCTTTAGCAACATGCTATAACAATAGCAATACCGATAACAAAAGCTGTAGCAATCGCAACAGCAATAGCAGTGACAGTAACACCGTAGCAATTATAGTAGCAAGAGCAGTAGCAAACGCAGCCTAAGCTGTAATGCGATTGATTTAAGAAAATTTCAACGGAAAAAAGTCAATGTGTGGGCACAAGGTTATAGGTTAGAAAATCCGCAATCATGCAATATTAATACCAAAAATCCATCCAAAATCGGACTCACAACTTTACTCAAAGTATTAATTTTATATTGGCTTCACCTGATATGTAAATACGGCGTTGATACCAAAAAATTAAATTATCCACACTTATCCCATATGTTATTCAGGCGTCACCGTAACCGTCTTCGCAAAACCCAACAAAAGACTAACAATCTTTACTAAGACCCCTTTACTATAACAAAATTAAGTTTTCACACCACATACATCTCACTTCAGATCAGTAAATTGCAAGCTATGTGAACGTGACTAAGCCAAGTTCACAACCAATGGCGGTGATTGTGAATCAGTGTCAACAACAATACTAAACACATCCTTTCCAACCAATAATAAATCTCTTGTTCACATAAAACAATCACCCAACCTCTAAACAACTAACCAAACAAAATTATTATTAAAACAGTTGCAAACTTACATTCTAAACATGTCTCAATTTAGGATAGATTCCACACAGGATGTTTGTCGACGGTGGATTGCAACCCGACAACTGCATAATGAACCGAACACGTAAAAATCAAACTGTAAGTGCAACACAAATTATTCCCTAACAAAACTAACTCAACCTAACTAATTAATATTTAAATCTAAGAGCCGTCTGACACGAGACTTATTTCACGTTTAAATTGAAAGCAATAATATTTAAACCAATATTTAGTACAATTTCCAGTGTTGCTGTATGACACGTAAGTTTGTAAAGTTAGTCCGTAAGTTTGTAAATTAAGTTCGTGAGCATGCGCATTGAACCAACCTGTCACCAAATGTCAAATAATAGCATCTGACATCTGATGAAAACAGTTCAGACGTAAACAAACTCATAACCTCAAACCTGTCACATTCCTACGCGCATCTTTCTGCGCATTGCAAGTTTTCATCCAAGAAATTAGAACAGGTTTTAATTTCTTGCTTCAAATCGTACAATATCTGCGCGCGGGGCCGTGCACATTTATTGCTTTCAATTTAAACGTGAAATAAGTCTCGTGTCAGACGGCTCTAACAATTAACCCCCTACACTAACTTAATTAGTGTAGTGTAAAATAAAACTAAATTATTAATTACTCTTACCGATACTTTCTAAAAATCCCAAGCGTATATTTGGTTGCCTACGTTAAATTAACGTATTTTAATTTTAGGTAACCGGCAGCAGCAAAAGATACAATTTGAAATACTACAAATGTACGATATATAAGGCATACAAAGAAAATATTCAAAAGTAGATTTAAAAAACATAACCGCTTTTTCAGATTACGCCATTCAGCTAGCATTTTTGCAATTCATATTTTAGAAAGTAGTCACTCATTCCCAGATATTGATGAACATAAAACTATTCTCAACTATTCTAAAATCAGAAAATTAAATTTGTTAGAAGTTTTTCAAATTACTAAACCAAAAAATATTCTTAAATGATCAAACCGACTTGTATAAATTCCTTTGTTTGAAATAATTTTATGTTCTTTGTCTGTATTAACTTTAAGTAAAAACCGCCATTCATTAACCATTTTGCTATCTGCTTAATCTGTTTTTTTTTTTCCTTTCTGTATTATTGTATGTAATTCATAATTGTTTTAATCATAATAATTTTAATGTAATTTTCTACCTCTCTGTACATTTTATGTTTTATTGTCTTACATATGTAAATTTACTTTTATATTCATATTTGTTTGTATCATCGTCTTATATTATTATATTAAATATATTTGTGATAAAATAATTCATCAATGTGTATTATGTACCTACTTAGTTTAATTGTTTATAATTACATTCATTGCAACAAAAAAAACTGTGTTACGCCTATGGTGGTGGTCAATTTACAATATTTATAATAAGTGTATATTTGGTTGCCTACATCGTAAGCCTCAAGTTTTCTCGCTCGCCCTCTTTTCAAAGAAATTTATTAATAACTTTTAAAAATTATAAAGTATTTTAATAGCAAATGCTTACTTTTGATAATTAATTTCATTTCCGGTTTGTTCCAAAGATTTACATCCAAAAGCAACTCAGTATTTAATCATTATTTAGCTTGTTCATATTGCACTGTAAACGTTACGGATCACTACTGCAAGATATATAGTGAATTGTCAGTTCTGATTAGCAAACAGTCTGATCTATGAACTGTAAATAATGTAAATACTGTTTTTATTCTATTATTAATTATTGTGTTTTTGTAAATTTTATTTTAGCTAATACTATAGTGCATATTTGATTGCCTACATACCAAACCTTAATTAAATTTCGAAGATACTTCGTTTACATAATGCAACGAGAGTTTATTTGATGCATAAATAACCTTATTAGAACTTTGCAATTTATCTGGTATATTTTTTGCGTATAACAAAATAGATTTTTTTTTTAAATTTATTGGTTTAAACTTGAAATGCAAAACATTTTATGAAAGTTTGCTTCTAATATATTATAGATGTCTGTAAATTATTATAGTTTACTTTATTTTTATGTAGAAAACTATAATTATTTTTTATTTGCTCCGTTGATAATATAGGAAGTATTGTACTAATAAAAAATGTACAGTTCATGTTCAACAGATGGCATCTGTGTGGTTAGCGTGGAGTGAAGTTTGTGACGTCACGATATTGATCAAAATCCGCCGTTTGCTCGGCGTACGCCATTTTGAATTAAGTGAAAAAGTTATAATAAGTGATAGAAAAAAAGGACGTACATTAAAGATCTGTGATCATCCGTCCCAAGATACATCGTACGGATCTGTTTGATTATTGTTTCCTGTGCACCCATCTGGACGGACCAAGGTATTTGTTGATTTTCGAGCGGTGGCCAGCCCGACATTTCGTAATTTAATGTTTTTATCGGAATGTCCCCCGACTGCCGACCGAAGCTTTTACCGTTAGCTATCCTCTAATCAAAGGTGTCTAAGACCGTTGTTAGTATTGAAAACGGTCTAGTGTATGTGTAAAACCCCGTTAGTGTTTAGCATTTTGTTCGTGTGAAATAAATAAATAGAAAAATCCGGTGAGCAACAACAATTATTTTTTTGGCAGACAGAACCCTCGGGTTGGGCAACGTTACTTTTCTTGCTTACGTATCCTTTACAATACCATCGCCCTTCGATTATAGAAAACAAACATAAAAACACGGAAGCTAAAGCCTTGCGCCAATACATTATTTATTTCACCTGCCAGCTATTGCTTTGTTTACTGTTGATAACAATTAAAACATATCATTCCCCAATATATTAACAGTCCTTTGTGTCACAATCATATTTATATGCAGCCATAAACCTTGTGAATAAGCAATCAATTCAATTTAGGTAAGCCTCATCACAATGGATATCTTTTATGCTAATTAATACTACAATGTAACTGAGTGAGTTTGTGGGAACAGGACATTCAAGGTAGGAAGTGAATGCTAATTGCTAATTAACCGCCAAATTATTCTAATAGTGGATGTCATATTCGCAACTTAATGCGTAAAACAGTAGTGTAGGTGATGTGTTGTTGCTTTTATTATTAAGTTAGCTAACGGTGAAGTGTTCAGTGTTGGTATAAGGATAATTAATATCTGTAAATTATTTATGTTTAATTATAGAGTGAAGGACGCTTTTTTGCAACGTTTTTGTGGTAATACAAAAAAATATCATTTTGCGATGTTTTTATTTGCTCAATTAACTTGACTGGTTGACTGTTTATTTAAGTAATTACTCTTTGGTGATGGAAAGCAATAAATTATGTTTGTAAACTGAGCTTCAATTAGAAACGTGTCTAGAGGAAAATTCTCATCAATAAATTGTTTGATTATAAGTTGATTAAAATTGATTTATATAATATACTAACTCGGCGAACTTTTGTGTGACCAATAATAATCCAGTAGAAAATTAAAGTTGGTGAGGTTAAGAAAATAGATTTATGTCTTTTATGGTAGGTTGCTTCTCAGTTCAATTTTTTGATAAAATGGTTTGGTACCAATAAATTTGCATAACAAAATTTATCTATGCTTTGTTTTAGAGTTATTGATTGTTTGATGAAATGTTATGATGCAGTTTGTACCAATATGGTGGTCCAAAGTTTTACCTTTCAAACAAGATGTTAAGTGATTAGAAAATGTTTTGTGGAAACAAATTTTTATTTAATAGTTGTGGAAACAAAGTTGTGGCCTTGAAATGCTAATGGAGGTTATGATTCTTAAGCCTCTATTGTTTTAAATAATTTTGTCTTTACTATAACCAGTGTCGCTTTTGCTAAGTGGGGAGGAAACTAAATTTAAGGAGATACAAGTTACATAGGACTCATAATTTTTGGTTTATTGTGTGAAATGTCGGGGCATATAAATGAGGCATACAAAATTATATTTTTATTATACTTTTGATCTGTTAAAAGTCTAAATGCATAAGGCTGCAGTCTCACTGCACCACCAACTAAAATTTGAACACGTTAAATTATATGGTGACGGTCCGACTGATTCACTATTGTCGCCAGCAACTATGATTTGATAACCACAGTTTCATAATTTCAAATCGGTTGGTTGTAGCGCGGCAACGGTTGATCGTCATTTGGAACATACTAACTTGATATTTCACAACATAATCTGTCATTTTCGCTTTTTGTAAATGTACATGGCAGTTATTGCATCAAACTCAGATTCTGAATGTTCTGAACTCATATTGTTATTTAGTAAACAACAAACATACACATAACCTATTCTACTTCAAACAAAAATTATGTCAGCAGCACTCTTCGCTGACATATACATTTTGGTGGTTAGTAGCAAACTGTGGTAGTTGATGGCGGTGGTTCAGTGGGACTGCAGCCTAAATGATTATCAAAATTAACATGTTTAACTTTTTCTGTATATTTGACGCATTAGCAATTTAAAAAAAATGGATCATTTTTGCATATTACAGACTTAAAGTTTTATCTGTCATTGAAGATATAATTATAGACAGTGTCAAACGGGCAAAAGGCAATGGTTTTCACTAATGTACAGATAATAAAGTTATCAGTTTTTATTTTTGGCTTTCAAGTCTTATATTTTTCACTTCTTCTGTTGCATTATTTTTCTTATGTCTTTATCAATGGTCTTCTAATTGCTTGCACTTTCCACCATGGGTGTGATCTAAAATATCTTGTAAGGATCTGTGTAATGTTCCCAGTTTACCTACGGTCTTATCGAGGGTATAAGAGTCTGCGTCTAATTGGCAACATTTGTTCAACGTCTTTATTCTATTAGCTTTTTTTGTTCCTTCAGTTGTTTTTTTATGTTGAAATTTTTCTGTTATTGCATGTATAGCCTTATTTGAGACTGTTCTGTAGGCACTTACTATTCTGATTGCCATTTTTTGGCCTTTTCTAGAATTACTATGTATTTTTTACGTTTCGGTTTTCTTTCTATATAAGCTTTTACTTTACTCTCAAGCTTTTCATGCTTTGGCACGAGCCATTACTAGGTTTTCTGCAAAAGTATTTAATCTTAGGATTTGATTGTAGTATTCCTTAGATTAATTTAATCTATGATGTTCTTCCATCTGCTCACCAGGACCAGGGCTTTTGTGTTGCTAGCTGTAAACCCATTTTTTTTATCCATTTTTTAATAATGTGCTATTTTTTATTTCTCTTATGCTATTACCCTTGACAACCATGGAAAGCTTGTCCGCATAGGCTATTGAGTAGTTCCGTGGTCCAACTTTGCACGTGACGTCAGTATATGATTCTATCCCGATTTTTTTGAAAAGTTGATACATTTTTCTTATTTAGGATGCATTGGTTCTTTGTAACAATATTTTTCATATTTTAAAGGTGGATTTTGCTATTTTTAGGATTTTTTACATTTTATGAACAGAATTTTGCAGTTTTCAGTTTTTGCTCAGTTTTGTTAATTATCACATCAATATTTATGACTGAACTTTGCTATTTTTGACTTTATTATAAATAGAGTTTTGCATTTTTATTTTTAATAGTTTATGACTAAATTTTGATGCTTTCTGACAATATTTTTATAGAATTTTGAACAATTTGACAGATTATGGCATATATATTTTGTCATTTTTTTCGATTTGATGATATTTTTTTACAGTTTGTGACCGGATTTTGGTGTTTTATAACCAGAATTTGCTATTTTTTACTTTTTATACACACAACAGTTTTTGATCAAATTTTGCAATTTCTTACAGTATTTTGTTTTTTATGGCCGGATGTTGCTAGTTTTGGGATTTTTGTTTTTACATTTTTTAACAGTTTTGATGTTTAAAGACCGAATTCTGCTATTTTATAAATAAAATTTTGCAATAAAAAAGTTTTTGGTTGGATTTATATTCTCTCTCAAAATATTTTATTGTTTTATGACTGGATTTTGTTATTTTTGACATTTTATGAATAGAAATTTGCATTTGTAACAGTTTAAGATCAAATTTTGGTGCTATTTGAGAGTATTTTGATGTTTCAAGACTGAGTTTTGCACTATTAAACAGTTTTTGGTTGTATTTTGGTTCTTTCTGACAATAAGATATTTTAGATTCATTATTTTGCATTGTTTTTGGTTGAGTTTTGGTTCTTTTTGGCATAATTTTAATGTTTTATGACCAGTTTTGTTATTTTTGAAGTTTTAAAAATAGAATTTTACACTTTTTAACAGTTTATTACCGGATTTGGTGCTTTCTGACAATAAAATATTTTATTAGTAGATTTTTATGGCCGGATTTTGATGTTTTCTAACTTTCTCTGCTAATTTTCATGAGTACAATTATTGTTAAAAGTTTTGGTGTTTTCTGACAGTATATTTATTCTTGTCTTTTTCTAAATAGAATTTTGAATTTTTTGATGGCCAGATTTTGATTTTTCCATAAATATTTTGATATTTTATGGCCAGAGTTTGCTATTTTTGACATCTTATAAATAGAATTTCACATTTTTTGTTTTATGGCCCGATTTTGGTTCTTCTTAACAATATTTTGATATTTCATAGCTGGATTTTGTTAGTTTTGAGATTTTATAAAAATGTTTTACAATGTTTTGATGTATCAAGACTGGATTTTGTTATTTTTGTTAATTTCAGAAAATATTTTAATATTTTATTACCTGATTTTGTTATTTTTGACTTTTTATGAATAGAGTTTTGCATTTTTTAATAGTTTATGACCAGATAAAAAGGACAAAATTATGCACCTGTTTCTCAATACTTTGTGGTGAGGCCAAAAGTCCTAGCTACGCCACTGCTCAAGAAATTTTGGTCAATTATCTAGAAGGGTTACTGTTAGGCAGTTTTCCTTTTTCATAGTGAATGTAACATGGGTGTACATGTCTGCATTAGCTTTGAAATTTCATTTTTTGAGCCATCTCTGGATCTTGTAAAGGTTGGTTTGGAGGTAATTTTGGAGTTGGTGTGCGATATTTTCTATGAATGTTGCGGTTGTTGTTAGTCTTGTGGATAAATCAGGTATGTACAGCAAATATATGCTTTCTTGTGGTACTTCACTCCTACTAATATTGGTTGTAGGTTGGTGTATTTGTTTTCATGTAAGATTTTAGTACGTCATTGTGGTAACAATTTCTTCATGTTGTAGCACAATTCTAGATAACATACTTTGTTAAATGCTTTTGCAATATTGAGAAAGGTGGCAGAGCAGTATCTTTTTCCTTCTAGGCTGTTGTGAATTTTGTCGACTATTCAGTGGGTTTGTTAAATTGATCTGTGCCGATTTCTAAATTCATATTGATAGTCAAGAATTATTTTTTCTTTATCAATTATTGGGTTAATTTTTCTGAGGAAGATCTTTTCAAACACCCTTGATAGGACTGGTAAGAGGCTTATTTGGAAATGGCTCATAATTGCATTGAAAATTTGGGTGACAGCTTTCAAGGCTTTGATGGGCAGCTCTTAAAGATTTTTTTCAGTAATTTTGTTGAAGCCTGGTAAGAATTTTTTTGCGTTTGTTTTTATTTATTACCTACTTCACTTCTTGGTATGTTATTTTTTTTATTGGTGGGCACCTTTCATGAGGTGTTTTGAGGTAAGTTTGTATTTCTACTTTGTGTTCAGTTGTTTTAGATTCATGCTTTTTGAAAGTGCTTGTCAGGTGTTCTAGGAAGTCTTGTCTTGTATTGAAAATAATAAATTTAGAAGCTTATCCTATGTGTTGATAGTAAAAAAATCTTTCTTAAAAGTTTTGGTCTTGCATCTGAATTCTTTGTTAGAATTCCTAACGAGCTTTGTACTATGAGTTCATATTTGTTTAGATGGCAATATGTCTTGTATTTTGTTTGGATAATGTTCATGGAAATATCTAAAATTCAAAATTCTATAAGTTCTGTGTTGTATAGTATCCAAGTCAATTTTGGATTGGCAATGATTCAAATAGCACATTTTGAACAGAATTTCGAAGAGATAGAGTAGTTTCAAATGTTAATTTGCTAAGAATAAAGTATTTTGGGACAAAGGGGAGCTTAGGTACACGAGGACTCACCTTGAAAACTGGATCTGTTCACTCGAACCCAGAATCTTGACTTTGAATGCCAAATCCAGTCCTCCGACTTTAGCTTGGCTGTCATATTGGGCAACTTAATACATACAAAATTATTGTTTGCTCTCACGTGTGTTAGCATAGTTTAAACACTGTAAACAACAGATGTGGTTTTTGATTCCAATGTTTTGGAATTTTTTTTGCTACTCTTAGAAAACTGAGGTGTCATAAAAAAGCTTGTAAAATAAGAAAGTTATATTTTTATTATAATGATGTAATCAAAACAATAACAAAGAAACTATAAATAGGAATGATTGAAAAACAACATTTAGTTTGTCAGGTGAGGTAAGAATCTTATCAGTAGAAATTGCACCAGTAAAAGACATAAAAATGGCTTATCTTACTTAACTAAACATTCACATATATTTGAAACTGAAATATGTTAATTAAAAAATATCTGCATTAGAAAATACATTATATTGGATATTGATTGTTATTTTAATTATAGAGGAAGGTTTAGAGAGATTTTATAATATATAACAAGTATTATAAAATTTGCTTAGGAAGTACAATTAAATAAATCACAAAAATAACATATGTTTTTTTTTTTTAATTAATTTTTATATCCAAAACCATATATTTAGTGAACCAACATTTTTATTAAATATATATTTTTCTTTTTACACCTATTTGTTAACATCCTGTATAAATAAAGAGAAAAGACAAAAACTTGAATCAAGATTAAACAAGACCGCAATTAGAAAAGCTTATAATATTGGAAGCAATAAATTTTATCATAACTGTATTTTCTGGATCATTCATAATAATTAATGTAAATTGTTCTCTCATGTTACATAATCAATGAAACCACATAAATAGAAATACAATTTGATTGAAATTTTAATTAGTAATAAAAGCTATCTAGTTGCAAAATAAAATTCAACAAGATCTAATAATAAATGAAGAGTTGCTCTGGTTGTTCTTATTGTGAACTGAAGTGAAAGTTATAATAAAAGTAAAGACATCTTTTTTTATTAGCCTAATTATTTTAAGTATTACATCTTGTGAAAGCTTCAATAAAATTATTTAATTCAAATCAAAGCCAATTGATTGTGACATGTGCGCAGCAGTATCAATAAATAAAATTATTTATTCAGTTCAATGATGATAACCTTTAAAAAAAAAATGATTCAATACAAACACTATTTCCTTGTTATTATTTTATTGACAGTTTAATAAACTTGGCAACAAAAAGAAACAATTATTGTAAGTTTAAAAAAAAATGGCTGAGCAAAATTATACCTTGTATTGAACAAGAATATACCAGACTTAAAGCTACTGAACTTTTATCTGTGAGAGAAATGGTTCAGTGATTTATTTGTTTGTTGTAGTCATGATTGCATTCTTGTCAAAAGAGGAGACTTTGTACACTTAATAACAATAATTGTGACTATTTATGTATAACGTTAACATAAAAAGGTGAGTTTCAGTACTGCCACAGCCACCTCTACTTCGAGTCGTTCTGAGACGCATGCCAAAGTCGGTAGCAAATTTAATTGATAAAATAAATAGTTTTAATAGTATTTAGAAGATTATTGCATCAAACTAATGATTTCACAGCTGACATTAACAATTCTATTTTTTGATGTTAATTGATTGAATGTTGCTTGCATTTAATTAATTATATGCATTAATCTTCTATCAAATTCATCTCATTTTTTAATCATTTCATCTGAGTCAGAGCCTTATCTATAAGGTGTCCAGGTGCAAATAATTTTTTGGGGTCCTCAAGACAAACATAAAGGGAGAGTAGTAAAAGAAAGGGGCTGCTCGAAAACCCCCCACCACTTTTTTCAAGGTCAAGGCCGTTGCCATGGCCACGCCTCCTCAAGGCCATCACGCCCCTCCAAGGTCAAGGCCACGCCTCCTCAAGGCCATCACGCCCTCTCAAGGCCAACTCACTACCCCCCTCCAAGGCCAACCCCATTTTTCATAGTCACACGTGTTCAAGGTCATAACCACACCACTTTTTTCAAGGCCATTGCTATGGCCATTACGCCGTCCAAGGCTACACCCATTTTTCATGGTCACACGTGTTCAAGGTCATAACCACACCACTTTTTTCAAGGCCATTGCTATGGCCATTACGCCGTCCAAGGCTACACCCATTTTTCATGGTCACACGTGTTCAAGACCATAGCCACACCACTTTTTCAAGGTAAATAATTGCTCATATTTAAATTGTAGGCCATGACAACTAAGGTTAAGTCACACCCAATTTATAATTTATTTGGCACGATTCTTTCAAGTTTAGCTGTGAAGCAGTTACATATATACCAAAATAAATAATAACATCAGTTATTATACCAACTACCACCATGAATGCAACAACCTTCATTTTGTTAACGACAATTCTAAATAACACTTTATATGTTTCCAAACCCAAAAATACAAAAGAATGTTATATTTCAATTAATAATTCAACATGGAAACAAATGGATATAGACTATATTTACCATCCAAAAACATGCAAGACCTCGATAAATGCCAACAACCATTTAGGATACAACATCATTTATAGGTTAAAAAATAATACAAACATAACAACAAGTTTTCAAAATACCATTAATTTTAATAATTCAACATTGTACAATTTTGTTAACATATTATCAATTATTATTCTAACATTGTTTCTTACTTATATATTATACTTTATTACAAATAAAATGTACACTAAATATATTACTTATTAATAAATATTTTTAAAAAGTTACGAGTGCTTCATTTTCAACCACTTTCCATAATAGATCTATATTACTTTGCCAAAGTGATTTATTATTGACACTAAAAAATGTCTCTACATTTTGTTCAGATTCTTCTTTTTCAATTTCTTCTGCTACTTCAAAGAACATATCAATATTTTGTTTCCAAGGGTCATTATCTAACAGTTTATGTCCCCAAGCTAAAGTTTTCATTGAACCAGGAATTATATATCGTTTATCATCAAAATTGGTCAATGCTACTTTATTTTTTAATTCTGTATACATATTATGTAGATGTGATCGAAAAATATACATTCTACATAGCTTGTTTTTACCTTTTAGAATATTTTGAAAATCGTATACCGTCAATTGTTTATCAATAGCACAAGTTTTAACACCCTTTGCTTTTTTTGTAACTGATGTGGGTGTTACCACACAATATGCTTTTGCTCCGGTGCCATAGAAACTTTGAATTGGTTTACCAACATATTCATCTTTCATTTTACCCAAAATAGATTTACTTCTGGTTATTCCATAAATATTATTATCTTTATAATTAGATGTGTCAAAGTGATTTGAATTATTTTTCATATCATCATAAAAATTATTAGTTTTTATATCTAATATTAAGGAATCGGTATCTGTATATAATAATGACACATTTTCATTATATTTTGGTTTTAAATAATTGTAATAAAAATCATACATGACCGTCTTTGACAAATCTAATATAGAAAATCCAACATATATAGGTTTATTGTAATATATTTTTACTTTATTCATCTGAATGGCAACTAAATTTTCAGAAAATATTGAACAATTTTTAAAATTTGGTTTAGATATAAATACTTCAGCTCCAAATTGTTTACCTACTTTTTCCCAATGGCTTACAAGTTTAATATCAATTCTATTATCTAAATTTTCCATAGTTTTACCAAATACACTATTATTCATAAGTTTAAAAAATAACTTTTCAAAATCATTTTTAGAAGCATTTCGCATATTGGTATTTAAATCAATATAAGTTTTAAGCCATGGTGATTGTTGAAATTGAATAACACGATGAATTTTTTTCAATTTTAAACCGTGATTTAAACATTGTTTTAAGTTTCTGTAGTGAATAATGTATTTATTTTTGTCACATAAATTTGGAATCAATTTTTGAAACTTACCGTTTGGTGGAATTATATTTTCTGGACAAAACGGAAAATCGTTATGAATGTCATGTAATTTAGATGGATACTCCAAGTCTACTTCTAAAACATATCCCATATCAGATGAATCAGAAATATCTAATACATTTAATTGTTGAATTTGTTCAGGTGTTAACCAATAAAAACCTTTTTCGGGTAAATATTCAGACATAGAACAACCATACAAATTGGTTGCATCAAGATACATTAAAAATGAGTTTGGTTTTGATGGATTATAATTTGGTAAAAACTTGTTATTTGCTTCAGCTTGCCTACCTATACATGTACTGACACCACCGCGAATGCCCTTTTTAAAAAAATGTAACATGTCGATGTCAGTTAGTAATTCTAATTTCACTTTTGTATATTTTAACATAGCATCCCAACTTAGACCTGGTGCAGTGAAATAATGTGCAGGATCTAATTTATAATTTTGTAGGCAAATTTTACGAAAATTTTCAAAAACGTCTGCTAACAGTAGAACATCTGATTTTAAATATATATCAGCATAATCACCAATAGTTTTACATTTGAATAAATTCCACACATCACTTGCTCGTTGGTAGTCTTCACTGGAAATGTTTTCATCTCTTAATTTATCATAAAATTCTTCTATGCTAGGTAATTTTGATTCATTTAATTTTAAACAATTATCAATGTAGGAGTAAGGAAATACTCCTTTCTGTCTTATAAAATTAAATTTTGTTTGATCGTTAAAATATTTTTTTACTTCTATACATTCATGCGGATTTAAATTTTTTGATAATTTTTCTAATGATTGAGGCATAAATTTATAAGAATCTAAAAACCTCATTTGAATGTAAACATTTTTTTTATTAATTACATCAACTAGAACTTCTTTTGTAAATGATATATATTTTTCTTTTGTTTGAGCAATCACATTAATTTTTTCATTTTTTAAGGCTAAGTTTCGGATAAATAAATGTGAATCATAATTTAAATTGTGAAAAAATATTGGAATATGATTACTGCGTTTGTAATGTAAATTGCAATTGGAATGAGCAGCACCTCGAAATTTGCCAGTCAAATGACAATGATCTCTTACTTTTTCATTTACATCAGAAAAAGATAATTCACAAATATGACACACTAAGGAATTTTTAAAGTATTTTTTTTCCAATTCCGTCATTATCATTGGTTTTA
Source organism: Tachinus rufipes (assembly GCA_963932245.1). Taxonomy (NCBI): domain Eukaryota; kingdom Metazoa; phylum Arthropoda; class Insecta; order Coleoptera; family Staphylinidae; genus Tachinus; species Tachinus rufipes. The sequence continues at coordinate 64,677,932 of OZ010749.1, forward strand.
TTGGTTTTAAATTTTTATAATATATATTTTTTAAATCAGTTTCTAATTTATTAATAAATATTTGTTCTGAATTTGGTCCTCGATAGATTTCTAATTTTGATAAAGAATCATCATAATTACATTTAATATAGTATGCAAATGAATATGGTTCGTGTTCATATGTTTTAGTACTGAAAGACTTTGTTGGATCAGGAGAACATGTTAACATCGGTTTTAAAACACATTCAAAATCAGCATATACAACAAATGGTACCTCTAATTGTTTTTGGATATTTTCAAATTCTAATATGTTTTCAGGCAGAGATTTTCCAAATTTATTAACATTTATATTTGTGCTGGGAATTTGAGTATACAAGTAGTTGCAATCATTTTCCAAATGTTTTAATAGTTTTATATTATTTCCAAAGTATTGTAAACATCCATCACAAAAATATTTTGTTACTTTATGATTAGAAATTTGTTTGGAAACTAATTTAGATAAATTTTTAATGTAACAGTAATGATTGTTACCATCATCGTCACTGAATAAAAGTAAATTTATATGAGTTGGTTTTTTTAATTTTGTGTAATGCATTGGACCTACGATTTCATATTTCCTGATTCCATCTTTAAAGTATGAATCTAAACCGTACACATTAATTGATAAATTATTATTTTTTTCAAATTTTTCAATGTCACTTAATTTAATTGGAAAATTAATATCATTAAAATTAAACACACTTGTAAAATGCTCATATGATGTAGTTTTACTTGGATTTCCGGTAGGTTGACGTACTGCAGCAACAACACTCCACGCAAAGCAGCAATCATCTTCATTTTCAATGTTTACAATTGCTTGCTTTCTTTTTATTTCTGTGGGCAGTGGAATGTAGGATGAAGCACGGAGAGGATTATATTTGTTGAAGTTAACTTCTAGAAACAATATTTTTTCTAAAGCCCAACCTGTTATAAAAAAGGTATTTAAATATATAAAAATGAGGCAAACATAAAATAACTTTACCTGAATCACGTTCTTGAAATTCAGACATTTTTGTGTCTAGGATTTGCCTAAAAGTCTCATATAATTCTTCAAATGATGTAGAGACTGTAGCAACTTGATAAGTACTATTAAACGATTTTATTTCTCGCAAATCTTTTTCACTAATTATATATGTTCCAAATAACTCAAAACTTATTTTAACAGCACAAAATTTATTGATAACTTTATTTATGATGTTATTTACTTGATGTTTAATTTCATTCATAAAATCAATTATATTTAAATAATCATGTTTTGGTTTAAATCTATAAGTAACAATTCTACTTTTAAATGCTGTCGATACTAGCTCTACACCATCATCTATTATAAGACAACAATTTTTCTTATGGTAGAAACTCTTAAGATGATTGTTGTATGAATGTGAAGGAATGTTTGTTTTGCATTCATTGCAAAACTTATCTACAAAATATTTATATATAATAAATATTATTAATTTTTTTTAAATAAACTTACCTGGATTTGTTTTTTGTTGTTTTCTTGGAGGGGAATAATTATTTAATTTACAACTTTCTCTATAGTGTCTTTTAAGCGCACTCTCACTTTTGTATGTTTTGTTACACTCTGAACAATTCATATTTAAAACAGTATTACACGTTTGAATTATAGACTGTAAATGCATCACAAATCTCTCACAGTTTTATTTTATATGCCTTCGCCAGACTGGAATGCAGTTTGAACGCAGATGTTTTTGCAATTGGTATCGATTCCCACGGTTTTAAATGGAATGGAATGTGGTTAGAAAGCGTGAGACAGACTGTTGACCTTTATGCACATGCAATTCTCGAGTCCCACGGTTTTAAATGGAATGGAATGTGATTTGAAAGCGCGAGACAGACTGTTGATCTTTATGCACATGCAATTCCAGTCATGCGAGACAGGAAAAAACCTGTTCGTGGACGCAGCTGCAAGACAACCATTTCCAGTAAAAAGAAAGACTGGAAAAAATGTTTCATCAGCCATGGAAAAGATATTTTTAATTAAAAAAAATGTTGTCAAAAATGTTCAAACAGACATGGGTACGGAATTTTACAATAAAGACTTTCAAACGTTAATGAAAAAATACAACATAAATCACTATAGCACATATTCAATTCAAAAGGCGTCCGTTGTAGAAAGAGTTAATCGCACTCTAAAGAACAACATGTGGAAACAGTTTAGTTTACAAGGAAATTATAAATGGTTAGATATTTTACCAGAAATTGTTAACAAATACAATAATACCAAACACAGCACTATTGGCATGAAACCCATTAATGTTGACAATAAAACAGAAAAAGCTATCTTACAAAATTCATACAATCATTTAAAATTGGTTGACCCTAAGACTAAGAAATTTCGTGTTGGTGACAACGTACGTATAAGTAAATATAGAAGTGAATTTGCTAAAGGATATACTCCAAACTGGTCAAATGAAATATTTACTATAGATAAAATTCAATCAACATATCCATTAACATATTTATTAATCGATCAAAGTAAACAAGAGATAAAGGGTGGTTTCTATGAATATGAACTACAAAAAGCAAAATATCCAGATATTTATTTGGTTGAAAAAGTAATTAAAAGAAAAGGTAATAAAGTATTTGTTAAGTGGTTGGGATTTGACTCATCACACAACTCTTGGATTTCAAAGAATAATGTCCAATAAACATGTCTACCCACCACTAGCATATAAGAGATTTCAAACGTACTCAACCTCAGTGTTCGTTAAAAATGTCTTTGGATGATGGTGTTTCCCCTACAAGGTTTTCAATATTTGAAGAACGATTGCATACATTTAAGAATTGGGTTGGAGTTGTAACACCCAAATCACTCGCTAAAGCTGGTTTTGTCTACTTACAACACATGGACCACGTTCGTTGCTTTCGCTGTGGAGTCAATATTGTACGTTGGGAACCAACCGATACAGCTATGGGGGAACATATAAGATTGTCACCAAATTGTGAATTTGCAAAATTGCTTAGCAAAGGAGAAGAAAAAAAAGAAGATCGAAAAAAGTTTAAGAAAATATCAGAAAGGATTTATTATTTATTATTACTTGATGTATTACAACAATTACAAGAATAAATATTTTTTTTTGTAAATTTTGTTCCACTTAATTATCTTTCCAAAATGATACGAAATAATTAAATACCGTTAAGAATTTAATATTATGTCCACGCTTATTACATTAACCAGCAGTTTCAATTTAATTATACAATTATTTACAAGTGTTGTGATTTTTCTACATTTAAAACTGCATATTAAATAATAATTCAGTAATAATTCACTGCAAATTTAAAATATCATTTATGTCCTATTTATTTTTCTTGTGTCGAAATAAAACTGGATATCCAATGAGCTGTTTCACCCGCGGCAATAATTTATATTATTGTACAGCGAGGAACATTTGCAGACAAGTGAATAACCCTATAAAATAATTTACAATTCACATGAGGATTTTGTTACATAATAAATAATATAGTTTTTTTATATTCTAAATCTTATTTATTTATGAAAAATTACATGTCAGCAATTACATCAGAAATAATTTTGTTAGTGTTAATAGAAAGTTTACGTTTATTGATATCCTGTTCGAATAAGTCCGGGAGCATGCAGAGAAGTTCCTTTATTCCATGTGCATTGTCATTCGCATTGAACGGTGACATTAGCACTTCGGTGTTTTGTAAACAATTGCCATTCATATTCACCAAGTTATAAATCAAATTATTGTAAAACGTTGAAAATTGTTGCTTCTTGAGTTTCTCCAGAAGATCTTTAACCAGTGGTAGCAATTTCCATAATTCCAGAACAGATTCAAATGCTAACAATACATATGAAGAATTTGTATCAGAAATTTTTATAATTTTTTTCTTATTGTAATTTTGAAAATGAAGTGTTAGTCTTTGCATTGAAATTGGATTCCATTGTTCTTCATTAGTGTTCTGCAAGTAGTTGGTAATAATACCCTGCAGATCCAAGAACTGCATCCATTCACTTTCTCTGAATAGAACACATTGCTTTGAGTTGCCACATATTTGAACGACCGGATAAAAATCTTGAAAATCTGGGAGAATCCCTACTTTAATTAACTTGCTCTTGGACTTGTTGAGAAAATATGTACTGTTATTCAATAGTTCGGATACCATCATAAAGTAGTTATTTGACGTGTTGTTGTACAATACTACGAATAAGCGAGTGTACTTGTTATATAGCCCCTCTGCTCACCCCACCACTCTATTGCAAAAAAAAAAATGTACAGGAGGTGTGGTAATATTTGTTATATTTTTCCGAAGTTATGAACTCGCCCTAAGGTGCTTGACTCTGAAATATGTACGCTTGAGCTAACTTTGCTACATGTTTTCGGTTGAGAGCAGGTCAAGTGTGGGTTTTTATTTCAGATTCGTGACGTACTCGTCAAGCGCTTTCATTTGAGTACCATGAAGGTCACATTTAAATCACCGGAAGTCATACCGGAAGTATCTATTTTTATTTCAGATTCGTGATGTACTCGTCAAGCGCTTTCATTTGAGTACCATGAAGGTCGCATTTAAAACACCGGAAGTCATACCGGAAGTAGCCATTTTTATTTCAGATCCGTAACGTACTTGTCGAGCGCTATCGTTTGAATACCATGATGACCCTATTTGAAACACCGGAAGTAGCCATTTTTATTTCAGATTTGTTACATACTCGTCGAGCGCTTTCATTTGAGTACCATGAAGGTTCCATGAAGCTTCCATTTGAAACACCGCAAGTCATACCAGAAGTAGCCATTTTTTTATTTCGTAATTTTTAAATGATGACATTTAAAAAATATGATTCGTATTACAAATGAACTCTTGGCTAAGAAAATGAAATGGCTGGTAGATGGGGGTAAATTTTTGATTTATTTTGAAAAATTATAAGCCATTTCCAAAATATATATGTAGAGTTTTGTGATTTATAAATTTGATTTGAAATGAGTGCACCGAGTTGGCCTTTGCAATGAAGAAGATTAAGTGTGTATGATAATGGTTGTCTTGCAGCTGCGTCCACGAACAGGTTTTTTCCTGTCTCGCATGACTGGAATTGCATGTGCATAAAGATCAACAGTCTGTCTCGCGCTTTCAAATCACATTCCATTCCATTTAAAACCGTGGGACTCGAGAATTGCATGTGCATAAAGGTCAACAGTCTGTCTCACGCTTTCTAACCACATTCCATTCCATTTAAAACCGTGGGAATCGATACCAATTGCAAAAACATCTGCGTTCAAACTGCATTCCAGTCTGGCGAAGGCATATAAAATAAAACTGTGAGAGATTTGTGATGCATTTACAGTCTATAATTCAAACGTGTAATACTGTTTTAAATATGAATTGTTCAGAGTGTAACAAAACATACAAAAGTGAGAGTGCGCTTAAAAGACACTATAGAGAAAGTTGTAAATTAAATAATTATTCCCCTCCAAGAAAACAACAAAAAACAAATCCAGGTAAGTTTATTTAAAAAAAATTAATAATATTTATTATATATAAATATTTTGTAGATAAGTTTTGCAATGAATGCAAAACAAACATTCCTTCACATTCATACAACAATCATCTTAAGAGTTTCTACCATAAGAAAAATTGTTGTCTTATAATAGATGATGGTGTAGAGCTAGTATCGACAGCATTTAAAAGTAGAATTGTTACTTATAGATTTAAACCAAAACATGATTATTTAAATATAATTGATTTTATGAATGAAATTAAACATCAAGTAAATAACATCATAAATAAAGTTATCAATAAATTTTGTGCTGTTAAAATAAGTTTTGAGTTATTTGGAACATATATAATTAGTGAAAAAGATTTGCGAGAAATAAAATCGTTTAATAGTACTTATCAAGTTGCTACAGTCTCTACATCATTTGAAGAATTATATGAGACTTTTAGGCAAATCCTAGACACAAAAATGTCTGAATTTCAAGAACGTGATTCAGGTAAAGTTATTTTATGTTTGCCTCATTTTTATATATTTAAATACCTTTTTTATAACAGGTTGGGCTTTAGAAAAAATATTGTTTCTAGAAGTTAACTTCAACAAATATAATCCTCTCCGTGCTTCATCCTACATTCCACTGCCCACAGAAATAAAAAGAAAGCAAGCAATTGTAAACATTGAAAATGAAGATGATTGCTGCTTTGCGTGGAGTGTTGTTGCTGCAGTACGTCAACCTACCGGAAATCCAAGTAAAACTACATCATATGAGCATTTTACAAGTGTGTTTAATTTTAATGATATTAATTTTCCAATTAAATTAAGTGACATTGAAAAATTTGAAAAAAATAATAATTTATCAATTAATGTGTACGGTTTAGATTCATACTTTAAAGATGGAATCAGGAAATATGAAATCGTAGGTCCAATGCATTACACAAAATTAAAAAAACCAACTCATATAAATTTACTTTTATTCAGTGACGATGATGGTAACAATCATTACTGTTACATTAAAAATTTATCTAAATTAGTTTCCAAACAAATTTCTAATCATAAAGTAACAAAATATTTTTGTGATGGATGTTTACAATACTTTGGAAATAATATAAAACTATTAAAACATTTGGAAAATGATTGCAACTACTTGTATACTCAAATTCCCAGCACAAATATAAATGTTAATAAATTTGGAAAATCTCTGCCTGAAAACATATTAGAATTTGAAAATATCCAAAAACAATTAGAGGTACCATTTGTTGTATATGCTGATTTTGAATGTGTTTTAAAACCGATGTTAACATGTTCTCCTGATCCAACAAAGTCTTTCAGTACTAAAACATATGAACACGAACCATATTCATTTGCATACTATATTAAATGTAATTATGATGATTCTTTATCAAAATTAGAAATCTATCGAGGACCAAATTCAGAACAAATATTTATTAATAAATTAGAAACTGATTTAAAAAATATATATTATAAAAATTTAAAACCAATAAAACCAATGATAATGACGGAATTGGAAAAAAAATACTTTAAAAATTCCTTAGTGTGTCATATTTGTGAATTATCTTTTTCTGATGTAAATGAAAAAGTAAGAGATCATTGTCATTTGACTGGCAAATTTCGAGGTGCTGCTCATTCCAATTGCAATTTACATTACAAACGCAGTAATCATATTCCAATATTTTTTCACAATTTAAATTATGATTCACATTTATTTATCCGAAACTTAGCCTTAAAAAATGAAAAAATTAATGTGATTGCTCAAACAAAAGAAAAATATATATCATTTACAAAAGAAGTTCTAGTTGATGTAATTAATAAAAAAAATGTTTACATTCAAATGAGGTTTTTAGATTCTTATAAATTTATGCCTCAATCATTAGAAAAATTATCAAAAAATTTAAATCCGCATGAATGTATAGAAGTAAAAAAATATTTTAACGATCAAACAAAATTTAATTTTATAAGACAGAAAGGAGTATTTCCTTACTCCTACATTGATAATTGTTTAAAATTAAATGAATCAAAATTACCTAGCATAGAAGAATTTTATGATAAATTAAGAGATGAAAACATTTCCAGTGAAGACTACCAACGAGCAAGTGATGTGTGGAATTTATTCAAATGTAAAACTATTGGTGATTATGCTGATATATATTTAAAATCAGATGTTCTACTGTTAGCAGACGTTTTTGAAAATTTTCGTAAAATTTGCCTACAAAATTATAAATTAGATCCTGCACATTATTTCACTGCACCAGGTCTAAGTTGGGATGCTATGTTAAAATATACAAAAGTGAAATTAGAATTACTAACTGACATCGACATGTTACATTTTTTTAAAAAGGGCATTCGCGGTGGTGTCAGTACATGTATAGGTAGGCAAGCTGAAGCAAATAACAAGTTTTTACCAAATTATAATCCATCAAAACCAAACTCATTTTTAATGTATCTTGATGCAACCAATTTGTATGGTTGTTCTATGTCTGAATATTTACCCGAAAAAGGTTTTTATTGGTTAACACCTGAACAAATTCAACAATTAAATGTATTAGATATTTCTGATTCATCTGATATGGGATATGTTTTAGAAGTAGACTTGGAGTATCCATCTAAATTACATGACATTCATAACGATTTTCCGTTTTGTCCAGAAAATATAATTCCACCAAACGGTAAGTTTCAAAAATTGATTCCAAATTTATGTGACAAAAATAAATACATTATTCACTACAGAAACTTAAAACAATGTTTAAATCACGGTTTAAAATTGAAAAAAATTCATCGTGTTATTCAATTTCAACAATCACCATGGCTTAAAACTTATATTGATTTAAATACCAATATGCGAAATGCTTCTAAAAATGATTTTGAAAAGTTATTTTTTAAACTTATGAATAATAGTGTATTTGGTAAAACTATGGAAAATTTAGATAATAGAATTGATATTAAACTTGTAAGCCATTGGGAAAAAGTAGGTAAACAATTTGGAGCTGAAGTATTTATATCTAAACCAAATTTTAAAAATTGTTCAATATTTTCTGAAAATTTAGTTGCCATTCAGATGAATAAAGTAAAAATATATTACAATAAACCTATATATGTTGGATTTTCTATATTAGATTTGTCAAAGACGGTCATGTATGATTTTTATTACAATTATTTAAAACCAAAATATAATGAAAATGTGTCATTATTATATACAGATACCGATTCCTTAATATTAGATATAAAAACTAATAATTTTTATGATGATATGAAAAATAATTCAAATCACTTTGACACATCTAATTATAAAGATAATAATATTTATGGAATAACCAGAAGTAAATCTATTTTGGGTAAAATGAAAGATGAATATGTTGGTAAACCAATTCAAAGTTTCTATGGCACCGGAGCAAAAGCATATTGTGTGGTAACACCCACATCAGTTACAAAAAAAGCAAAGGGTGTTAAAACTTGTGCTATTGATAAACAATTGACGGTATACGATTTTCAAAATATTCTAAAAGGTAAAAACAAGCTATGTAGAATGTATATTTTTCGATCACATCTACATAATATGTATACAGAATTAAAAAATAAAGTAGCATTGACCAATTTTGATGATAAACGATATATAATTCCTGGTTCAATGAAAACTTTAGCTTGGGGACATAAACTGTTAGATAATGACCCTTGGAAACAAAATATTGATATGTTCTTTGAAGTAGCAGAAGAAATTGAAAAAGAAGAATCTGAACAAAATGTAGAGACATTTTTTAGTGTCAATAATAAATCACTTTGGCAAAGTAATATAGATCTATTATGGAAAGTGGTTGAAAATGAAGCACTCGTAACTTTTTAAAAATATTTATTAATAAGTAATATATTTAGTGTACATTTTATTTGTAATAAAGTATAATATATAAGTAAGAAACAATGTTAGAATAATAATTGATAATATGTTAACAAAATTGTACAATGTTGAATTATTAAAATTAATGGTATTTTGAAAACTTGTTGTTATGTTTGTATTATTTTTTAACCTATAAATGATGTTGTATCCTAAATGGTTGTTGGCATTTATCGAGGTCTTGCATGTTTTTGGATGGTAAATATAGTCTATATCCATTTGTTTCCATGTTGAATTATTAATTGAAATATAACATTCTTTTGTATTTTTGGGTTTGGAAACATATAAAGTGTTATTTAGAATTGTCGTTAACAAAATGAAGGTTGTTGCATTCATGGTGGTAGTTGGTATAATAACTGATGTTATTATTTATTTTGGTATATATGTAACTGCTTCACAGCTAAACTTGAAAGAATCGTGCCAAATAAATTATAAATTGGGTGTGACTTAACCTTAGTTGTCATGGCCTACAATTTAAATATGAGCAATTATTTACCTTGAAAAAGTGGTGTGGCTATGGTCTTGAACACGTGTGACCATGAAAAATGGGTGTAGCCTTGGACGGCGTAATGGCCATAGCAATGGCCTTGAAAAAAGTGGTGTGGTTATGACCTTGAACACGTGTGACCATGAAAAATGGGTGTGGCCTTGGACGGCGTAATGGCCATAGCAATGGCCTTGAAAAAAGTGGTGTGGTTATGACCTTGAACACGTGCGACCATGAAAAATGGGGTTGGCCTTGGAGGGGGGTGTAGTGAGTTGGCCTTGAGAGGGCGTGATGGCCTTGAGGAGGCGTGGCCTTGACCTTGGAGGGGCGTGATGGCCTTGAGGAGGCGTGGCCATGGCAACGGCCTTGACCTTGAAAAAAGTGGTGGGGGGTTTTCGAGCAGCCCCTTTCTTTTACTACTAGGGAGATAGTCAAACTAACATATTTACTTTAAAAATTCACAACTGATAATGCTAAAATCTGACCTGGCTTTAGTTTGTTGAAAACATATTTGGCCGGATTTTAGTAGGTTATAACAGGTTTTTTTTTGTCCAAATTTCTTTAGTTTTTAGTCGGATTTTGGGTATTTCTTTGTGAATGTAATTTGTTATTAAATTGGAAGAGTAGGAGGTTAATAAATGATAAAAGAGTTGGATGGATGGACGGGGTAGTCAGTTCATTGGTTGTGGGTCAGTAGTTTGAATTGGAGTGCCCCACCCACTCATCCAAGTGTTGGAGGAGGTTAATAAATTCAACTTTTTGATAGCATAAAGTTGGGTGGGTGGCCAGGTATTACTTATTCAGATATTGGTTATTTCTCTGCAAGTGTCAATTTTTACTTCTCCAAAACAGAACATAACATTTTTGGGGCTTTGGTCGGCACACAACATTTAATACGTTCAAGAAGAAATGCATTTTCTAGGGTTCTTTTACGAATTGTTTAGGAAGTTCATTATTTGAACTATTTCAAAAATTGTCTTTTCATAATTTTTTTCTCAACATCATGAATCACCCTATATAATATTTTTTTTATACAATTTTTTGAGCTTTAAAACATAGATTTTTATAACGTTGAATCATATTTTGTTGAGAATCAATTTTTTTTTTAATTTTAATTATATTTTTTTTTTTTACATTTATTAGAAAACATTCTGTATATTCATAACTACTTAATTTAAAAAATTAAAAATTGTATTAGATATAAATAAATTTTATTAAGACATATTCAATATCATTATTATGAATTAACTAGTAAAAGTTAAGTAGTAATGTAATTGGAATGCATGCTCGACATGCAACAATGATTTCTATAATGGAAGCATTCTCTTTGTTAATTCATTAACAATTCTGAAACTGTTTCTATACCCACACAAATAATTTTTTTTTATACTTACAGAAAAAGGGTTCGTTCGCTGGGTCCTGAAGATCTAAATGGTTGCGTGCAGACAGCATGTCTACTTTGCCAGGGTTGGCCTCCAAGGGCGAGAAAGGGAAATCAAAATTTCAGTCGTTAGATATTAACAATCTTTATAGGCATAGTTTGGTAAGTTTTATTAAGATATTTTGAATTTATGATTCAATTTTTTAGTTTAGGAATTCATTATTATATATTTTTTTGTCAATCATTTGATATTCTAATTATTTTGTTATATTACTTTTCTTAGGGAGAATCTTCTGAAAAGCAACAACAAAAAGCAACATTAACTCTTAAACATGGCATGCAAAGTCTGGGAAAAGTACCCAGTGCCCGACGACCACCAGCAAATCTTCCTTCCCTGAAATCTGAACATAGCGGAACAGACGCAGCAGTTTCATTAGTACCGACGAATGGTCCAGGATGGGGCAAACAAGAGACAACAGCATCAACCCCAACCACTACGGTAAGTAATTGCATTTGATTGCTATCAAACGACTAATTACATTTAACCCTTAGATGCATGAATTTACATTATTACATAACGTTGGTACAAAATACGAAAGATAATAACAAAAAAAATGAATGTTCACTAAATATTATCTATATTTTGTTAAACTATACAATCATTTTATTATATTGGAAATAAAATATATATTATACACTGCAAATACATTATTATTTACTCATATTGATAATAAATTAAAAAATTGACAAAACATTGCTATTGAATACAAATTCTTATTAAATAAAAGTGCTAATTGGTATTTGGTACTACAACAATCAGTTTGACAGGTAATAGGAGATGGTGGCTGTTGCTTTTTTTCCAAAACATGCATTGGATACTAAAATTGTATCAATACAAATTATGTATATAATAATAATACATTTATTTACGGCATGCTGCTTTTACATAATAATAATATAAATGAATATATTTATTTAAATATTTTTAGGATTTTTTTTTGTTTTGATTAATAATTTTTAAAAAGAAGCAAAGTTCTATGAAAATTTCTTCATTATTTTTTTCTAACCAAATATGCTTTAGATAATTGTTATGTTTTCTCAGAATTTTTTTGAATTGTTAGAATAATGGGAGGGATGGGTTTTTGGAGTAGAATTACATAACTTTTCTTATGATAGTCCTTTCAAATTAGACAAAAAAACGACTTTTAGAGAAAATTTACCCGCAGCTTAGCGATCTCTGTACTTAGGTGTATTTGGACTGTCTGAACACTATTTTCTTTTCGAAAAAGAGTAGTTTTGGAGTAATAGACATATTTATATCAATTTTTGCGTTTTTGAATGATTTTTTGCATTTTTAACGAAAATTGTGCGTTTTTTGGCAAAAATTACTTCTATTAAAAGTTGTAGAGCGAAAAATTTTCAATTGATATAGGTGATTTAAATTTTCTTATAATTTTCCGTTTTTCCGCTAGAAGACGCGGAAAATAAAGTAAAGATTTTGCGCGTTCTGGCGGGCAATGCACGGATTATTAGAAAAATGGAAAGACCTTTATCGATCGGAAATTTTTTGCTCTAAACTTTAGTCTCTTATAATTTTTCCAGAAAATGCATAGTTTTGGTTGAAAATTCAAAAAATCAGCAAAAGGTCACAATTTGCGACAATTTTCATTATTCCTTAGCGGAAAATGCTCTCACTATAGGGAAATCCAAATAGCCAATATCAACCGGAAATTTTTTGCTCTACAACTTTGATCTCTTGTAATTTTTCACCAAAATGCATAGTTTCGGCTCTAAGTGCAAAAAAATAAAATATATACTGTATTTTCCGCGCCTTCTAGAGCGGAAAAACGAAAAATTATAGGAAAATTCAAATGACCTAAATCGATTGGAAATTTTCTACTCTACAATTTTTTATAGAGATAATTTTTGGCCAAAATACATAGTTTTTGCTAATAATACAAGAAATCAATAAAAAACGCAAAAATTGATATATATGTGTATTACTTCAAAACCACCCTTTTTTATGCGTGCGCTAGGTGAAAATAGTCCTCAGGCAGTCCAAATACACCTAAGTATACAGGTCGCTAAGCTGTGGGTAAAATTTATCTGAAAAATATCTAATTTAAAGCGACTATAAGCTAATTTCTAGTGGTTTGGGAAAAGATTATTGTTGGTTGATTTTGTGGTGTTTGTCTTTTGCTAAATACCAAATAGTGATTGCTAATCTTATCATTGCATTAATTATATTAAAAACTGCACTAACGCCATTTAAATCTTTATAATTATTATATTATGACTGACTCACATATTTTTAATTTGGTATCAAAACATTGTCTGCAAAATGTTGCCAGATACATTTTGCTGGTGAAGTTATTCAGTCTGTACAGGGCTTTACAATAGGGAACAAGTAACAGCCAACATTTGTTGCGGGAACATTTTCATCGTTCAGTATTTATGCCCATAAAATCTCAAGCGTGACCCACGATCCTGTTCACTATGCGCACGCGCTATTTAAAACTGCATTTTCAACCATCAGAGGAATAGGTTTGTTTATGTGACTGTGCTTTTAGGGTGGATGGACGTTTTATTTGAAGTTATAAATGGTCTTTTATTAACTGTGACAATTTTAAATAAAAAAGGTTTGAGAAATTAATTTGGTTATGCTCGGATCAAGATATTGTTCAAATGCTCACCACAGCTTTGTCTATACTGCTACTTGAATTAACACCTTGTTTAACATTTGCGATGGCGGCAATAGCTTGACGAATGTTGTCTATCAAATGATCCAAAGTCTGGTTTGTTGGCATAGACTTGTTTCTTTGACGTAGTCCTAAAGAAAGAAAGAAATCTATGGGTGTCAAGTCACATAACCGCGGCGGCCAATTCACAAATCTTTATCGTGAGATTTATTAACAAACTTTTTACTACATTACCGCTGTTGTTAGCTTTGTCGTTGCGTTTAGTCGCCCTTCAGTATTGCTAGCCTTTTTCGCCCACTGTCGCTTTGTTACGAACGAACACTGATTAGGGCGATTGATTATGGTTCAGTGATCCATGATGATGATACCATGTCGGAGTATATAGATTATATACGCCGTTTGATCACAGAACGTCTGTTATTTCGCTTTTTGGTAATTTTCCAATAATACTAATCAATGCGAAACAATTACTTGCCAGTCCATGATCGCGCGATACGTCTTTTAAATAATTACTGGTCTTTTGAATTCGGTTGTTGTAGTGGCCAATGAAACGTTTTTGTATCTTGAACTTATCCAATATAAATACTGTCATCGGACATCGGATCGGACCGTGAACAAACGCCGATGGGGCAAGTTTGCGAGGCAACGAAACTTGCTAATTTCAAAGGGGAGACGTGGTAGGTCGAGAATGGGGTGGTCTCATTCGAAGAAGTGGGTCGGGAAATTTGTTTATCATCCGCCTCAGTAGCGGAAATGCATTGGCCGAAGGAGCCACCTGAATTTACCGTAAAGGCTTACTTTTATAACGGCCGGTCGATTGTCGTCATCGAGGCAATAAGAAAGTAGTTTAGTTCCTTTAAGTTTCTGATTGTTCTTAGAAGCGATTTCTTTATCTCAAACAAGTTTGCTGTGGTGCAAGAACTCGCAGAACGTGATGTTGCTTGGCAAAAGGCGTTGTTTGAAAACTTGCATCAGGGCGCGCTTGTCTACGACCTGTCTGGGTGCCATTATTAGTCTTTTTACTAACCTCTTGTCTAGGTGTGCTAACAATCCTAAAGAACTTGGCATGAGAGGTCCCTGTATTCGGAACGTGTAACGATCTCACTTGCCACTTCTTTTTTAGGGGATATCTGAATTTCATTGTTTACACTAATGGTCGAAAGTCTAGATCACTTCAAGGAATTCTTCTAGCCAAACAATACGCTATTGCAGGCTGCATACGTCATTTGCCGGATATTATTTCTAAAACCGTGCAACTTTAAATTTCTTCAAGTAGAAATACGAGAAAAAAGAATTAACTTTTCGAGAATAACAAATAGGTTTGCCATTTGTTTCACCGAGTTTGTCCGGGGTTTTTCCGGAGCTTAACTTTTTTGGACATATGTAAATGTAAACTGAATCATTATGCTGATAGAACCTGGTTTGGTTTTGTTGCGTTCAAATGGCGAATACGTGAAAGCCGCTAGACTTGTGCGGCGGCCTGTGTTTCTAAATAATCTCACAAAAATAAAGCAAATTAACCAAAGATGCGCCATTACGTGATTTGTAACAATAATAAAATTCTTAATCCACTTTTTTTTGTGTAATTGCACAATCAATTTTTGAATTTTTGGTATTTTATGCTTGAAAGTAAAATATTGTCCACATCATGCATCAAAGGGTTCAAAATTATGAAGCCGGTATTAAGTCTGATTAATTTATCTAGAGTACGAGCAATTCAAATTCGAGTGTACCGAACCCGAGTGGTCCACAATTGAGTGCCCATCAAGCTGCGATTGCCCTACCGGTGACGACAACAATACCTACACCCAGCAACAAAGGTCATCCGACTTCTGCCGTACCTGCCACAGGCGACAAATCATGGAGCGCGGTAATGAGTGGAAACGATCCCACTTCACACCCACCACCATATCAGAGTCCTCAATTCCAGCACGAATTCCCAAGCCTGTCAGCTGGCGATGGCGTTCCAGCACGTTCTGGCACAGATACCCAGTACGGTCCAGGACCAAGTTTGCGGCCTCAGACGGAAGGCTCATGGATTCAGGGTGGTTCGAGAGGGCCACCGGAAGGCGGCGGACGAGGCAACTCGGTTCCCCAAAATGCCCCACCACAGCTTGCGGCCCAGGTCGGCCAGCCTTTACCACCCCAGTATCGTGGCTTTGTACCCCCATTTATGTGCAGAGGTAATATTTTCCAAACTAACGGACATGGTTCACCTCCAATTGCCTCACAAGCACAAGCGGCCACCCAAAACGCCAATAACCGCAACAGACCAGAGCAGAGATCTCAACAAAGGTCTGAAGTAGATGATCTGGCACATAGACCAATCATCAAAGAAGAAGAACTTAGTGGTATGGATAATCTCGCAGGAGATATGGGTTGGGCCTTACATGATGACATTGATTACAAGTAAGTAAACTTAATATTTTTTATTAAGTGACATCAGTTGATTCTCGTGTGTTTTTATTTGTTCAGCCAAAAACTGGCATTTAGCGATGATGAAGTTAAGCCAGACAGAGATTCAAGAAAGCCAACTGCACGCCCAAGGGAACATGAAAAGACTGAAGTTCATACTCAACAAGAAATGGAGCACAAGGCTTGGAGCAATAATCGCGCTTCATCACAACAACAGCAGCAACAACACCAACAGCAGCAACAACATCAACAACAGCAACAACAAGCACCTCCGCAACAACAACCCAGAAATCGGCAGGAGGAAGATGAGATGTCAGCACAAAGGCGTAGACAACAACAAGTTGTTGTTAGTGCTGTTGAAAGGGCGAAGCAACGTAAAGAAGAAGAAGAGAAAAAATATCGTGAATCCAAACAGGCAGCACAAAAGAAATTACATGAATTAAACGAGAAAATCAACAAAAGCAAACGTGATAAAGAACATGATGAGACGTCCGGGACGATTAATCCAGCGTCAGTTCCACCACAGACTATAGCACCGGTGCCTATTTTGTTACCGGAATGGGAACGCGAGCGTGATAATCGTTCGAAATCGTCACCACCCGTTGAAACTGAAGAGAAACAACCCAAACAATCACACAGAGAAAACGGCCAATCTGATTTTAAACAGTTGACTCAGATTGAGGGCCGAGGTTCTTTCACCAGAAAAGATTCTAGAGGCGGCACAGAAAAGGATCAAAATGCTCCTCCTAGTTTCTCTCGTCAATTTCAGAGCAATCTTCCACCTAGGTTCCAGAAACAGCAGCAGCTCAATGCCAGCTCTGGAACTCAGTCTAACATGTCATTCCAATATGATAACAACCGGTAAGTTTTTTTTTTATATATTCAGTTTATTGTCTTTATTTTACTTATTTTGTATTATGCGCATGCGCAAATGTTAAGGCAAACATTTTTTTAATTAATTTTTTATTTGATGTTTTTCAAACTAAATAGCCTATATTGGTTAATCTAGATTTTATGGAATTTTATGTTTCCGACGCGCGTCATAAATTCTGGTCTTGATTTTTCATTTGAAGTTAACGCATGTACTACTAAAACTGTGTGAGGTTGGACCCCGGAAATGTTTTCTTTTGGTTGGTATCAAATTACATTTGAGATTTGATTTCTTCTAATTTTATCTATCTATACAACGGGACTTTTTAAGCATATCTAGAATCAAAAGATCTTCGAAGAGACATTGCGTGGCATTGGTGAATCGCATTACGAAATGTTCCCGGTTTGTATAAAGTCTACGATTTCTAGGATTTATAGTTGATTCAATTCTAAAATTCAGCGCGGGAAATAAGCATTAACGTAAGATTAGATGTGAACTGCGTGTATTTGATTCCCGATTTGATAGTTTACGCAATAATAGAGTTGTGTTCATTATTTAAGCGTAGAGCTGGCTTAATAGTTGTAGTCGTTGATGTCATGGAGGTGTGTAGCTGGCAAACAAGATGCGATCTTTGATGAGTAACCTGTTTACATCAGAGACTTTAGTGTGGTTTGGTATTGCTTGAGTGTTTGAGATGGGCTTTGAGGATTTTTTTCACAATAAAAAACTGTGTGAAGCCGCGATTTATAGCTGAGGAGGTGAATATCAAAATTGTTTGTTTTGTTCCAATTGCAGTGTTATTCGAGGGTGTTGAAATGTTGCATATGTTATTAGTCGTATGGGTGCAACAGGAATCGTGGGGTTACGACAGTTGAAAAGTATGTGAGTCAGACTTGTTGTTTCTTCTCACAACTTGTCTTTTTATGGAATTTCGGGTCGACTTTTGTCACCGCTACACATAGTGCGTGTTACGTAGATATGGGACGTCAGGCGACCGTAACAAACTGATGCTTTGACGTGGAAGTTTGATCATTATACTTTTCTGGAGGGTTAGCTGCATGATATTGTAACTATAAAGATATGATCGTTTGGCAGACGTTTTTTGTTTGTATTGGCGCATTACGTCACTACGTGATCCACTAAATTTATTAATTTTCCCGGCTGTGTTCCCATTGGTTATTAGACGGTCCACTTCTTTTCTCTTCTTTTTTATCAACCTTTTAACGTCCACTGCTGGACATAGGCCTCTCTGTATATTTTCCACATCTGGCGATCTTGACCCTTTTGTAACCATTCTCTACCGATGGCCGACATGATATCGTCTTTGTGGCCTGCCTCTGCTCTTTTTTGTTTCCTTCGGCCGCCAATGAGCGACTCTGACTGTCCATCTGTCGATGTATTGTCTAGCGACGTGCGCTGGGTAGGACACGTCGCTAGACAGCCTGTAGTATTCCCATTTATATATTAGGTTTGTTCCAACCGACACCAAACGCGGTTTGGGACCGTCAGGATTGTGCGCAGTTGAACTTTCGCGTTCCAACCGTACACAAACCATGACTCTGACTAGAAGTCAGGCGCTGACCCCAAATCGTCCACAACCAAGTTGTGGACCGTCAGAAACAGTCAGCGATCAGAAGCATGTACTAAAAATCTGGAACCGCTCCAGTCATGCTCAAAGAGTAAAAATGTTGCCGCTATTGAAATTAATGAAATTGAAATACCTTCTGCGCATCTACCGCAATTTATTTAATTAGTAGAATTTAAATTTAATGATAATAACAGTAATTTATTTATCTGAAACTTAATTATAGTTGTGTGATATTTTATACAATTTTAGTTTTTAATATTTGTTTACATTACATAACCTCACTTTTTAAAACTGTTTGAGTTTAATATAATTGATGGTTGTGACCTCTACTACGTGATAACTTATGTTAATAAAATAATAAAGCAATTTACTACGTTTTTTTATCACAAATTAGTGATAAAAAACGTAGTAAATTGTTTTATTATTTCATATTTGAGTTTAGTCAAAAACTTGGTTGTGGCGCGTTCCAACCGACGAGCAATTTGTATTCAGTCGGAGACCAGTACAAAGTCGGCGCTTGCGCAAAAATAATCCGTGTATTAGTCGCAACCAGTTTGCAAACTGCCGAGCGATGTCGATTGGAACAAACCTATTATTAACGCTGACAAATTATTTTGAATTTCTAGGTGGCCACAAGGCAACAATAAAACCAGCCCTAACAATCGTAAAAATCGATCAGAACCTGATGATAATAAGGAAAGAGATGAGGACAGATATAGGAGACATGGATCTGAGGATAACTACAGAACATCATCCCATCGTCCTTACTCAGATGCTGGAAGAAAATCTTCTTCCGACAACAGATATGATGATTACGATTACAAGAAGGAGAAATTACAAGATGAAGATAAGAGGGATAGAAACCGAGATAATAGACATGACAATAAATCAGATTCTTTTGATAATTTAAGCATCAGTCGTCAAAATAGCGATGAGTGGCATACTGATAGAAGAATCGAAAGGTAATTTCCAAATTTTGAACTAGCAATTTCTGAAATAATTATTTTTTATAGGTACGATAGGCCACAAAGACCAGACAGTCGAGATTCTCGTGCATCACGTGATTCGAGACATTCTGCTGATTCTGCACGGCATTCAGAACCTCGTGAATATATTGGTTCTTGGGCGGAAGGTCACTACGATGATACCTATGAGGAAAAGAAAAAGGAGCATCGAATGGTTGTGCCTGGACCAATAACAAAAGAAAAAATTGAAGCCGATGATTTGAAAAGTGAGAAACGTAATTTAACCCAATTAAAACGTGGTGCTATGCCGGAGAAGAAGATTGATAAGGATAAGACACCGGATAAAGATGGTGATGATCCATGGAATATAAGGAGAGGTAAGGATGAACCACGTGCATGGGCAGATGCAATTTCACCAAGCACCGTTGCACCGGAAAATCCCAAATTTCTAGAAGAGAAGAAAACTTCAGATAACCTTAAGGATATCGAGGAGGAAGAGGAAAAACATGAAAAAGATAATGATGATAAACGAAGCCATGGATCTAATCGTGGAAGGTCAGATTTACAAAGTAATAGAAATCAGGGATGGGGAAGTTGCAACAGTGGTGGTATTGTTTACAGGAATACTTGGTCCAAAAAGGGAAGCAGTTCCAATAGAGGATCTAAGAGGCCGACCAAAGGTGGAGAATGGCATGGAACCGAATCGGAAGGATCAGCTGATGATAATTCAATGCATGCTGAAAATATGCGAAGTCCCAAACCGATTAAGAAATTGGATAAGGATGAGAAGAATAAAGAATTGAAGAATGAAAAGCTTCCAAGTACTGATAAGAAGAGCGAGAAGCCACATCGTGATTTTGTGCCACGTGGTGAACCATCAAGGCATGGAAGAGGTGGTGGTAGCAGTGGATTTCGAGGTGGGCGAGGAGGTTGTAAACGAATTGACGGGTATGGACCTCCACCCGTCAAAAGTCCCTTTTCTCATACTGATGAAAAGAAACCAGAAATTGATTCTTCTGATATAAATCTAGAAGATAAAATGAAACAACCATCACCACCTAAAGATCTTAACAACCATGATCGCAAAATTGATCATAAAAACAGAAAACCAGATAACAGACGAAAGAAACTGGAAGGGGATATTTCTGATAATTCAGATGATGCCTCTAAAGATAAACGAAATAAACTATCAAAATCGATTATTAGGCAACCACTACCCAATCAGCTTCCTCAGCGACGTGGTGGAGGCTCTACTGTTCCTCCAAGGATTAACGACAAACGTAATTTTGGAATGCCAACCAGAGTTGAGCCACCGAATCGTCAAAATTCCAGTGGTTCTTTACGTTCAACACATTCTAAAGAAAAAGATATTAAAGATATGACGTTACTTACTGGTGGATTATCTGATATGACATTAAAGAATAAAGAAGAACCCGATACAACCGAAAATGAAGTTGAACATACTTTGCAGAGCGGTGATTCTGATGGTTTCCAGGAAGTGAAGAGTAAAAAGATAAGCAAAACTGAACGTAAAGTTGATGACAAGCCGAAGTTACTACCACCCAAATTAGAAAAAGATGATAAGAAGGATAGAAAAGTTAAACCACCACAATTATCACAACAACAAATTGCAAATATACCATCTTTGATGGCCACACCTGTAAATCCACCTGCGAATATGCCCCAGCCACAGAATAAGGGACAGTTTGAACGTCCAAGACAAAATAAATTACCTCCAAGGCTTGTGAAGCAACGTGAAAACAATAGGCTTCACAAGATGCAGCAAGGTATGTGTGATGTATCTGATTTGAATAAGGTCAATCAGAATATGTATGGCATGAAGGATGGTTCTGGTGTTGTTGGTAACACAATGTCGAATGCTTGGGATAAGCCTCTATCGACACAGATGAGAGGGAATATGGAGCAGGAGAATATGATGGGTGTTGGAATGGATTCTTGTAAGCCTGTTGATCAGACACAAGTTCATCTACAAAACAACAACGCTACCAATGATGTAAGTAATTTGTAATTATTATAAAATTAAATAGCCATACAACGAAAGGTAGAATGGCATATGTTTAAATAAATAAATAAATTAAATTAAATAGGCAGTGAATGTTGATATATAGAATAGCGGTACGTTAATCATTTTTAGCTTACGGCTAATTTGCCTATTAAATAGGATTGGTTTGGTACTTCTGCCAAGAGAATTCAAATACTCCTTTTGTATTAGCATCAAATTTCTGGAAGTATTACTAAGAAACCGGTTTTTCACTTTTTAAACTACAAGTTATGATATTTTGATATAAAAAGCTTGCTGTTGACAGGCTGCCGAGTTTTGACTCAATTTGATCTAACCACCAAGGTTGGATAAAAATTATTCAACTTATTACTTTCAGGTTGGATTTTAAAGTCTAAAATTGCATTTTGATATTTGAATAATAATAAATTTTTGACATTTTAATTTCATATTTGATATAACATAGAGGGATTGTAATATTTAATGACCGAACTTTGATAATGCAAACATTTTTAGCTTGCTCAAACCAATTTTGAACATGGCTGGATTTTGACATTTCTAAGGCCGGATTTTGATATATTAATTTTAAACTTAAATTGAAATTTGAATAAAACAACTCCGGATTTGATGATGAAACAGAATTTGGACATTTTAATTAATACGTTCATCCTGTTGAAACTAGAAGTTCTCTAGGTTGTGTTCTTCCTCATACTCTTCAATTTTTGGGTGCAGAAATTTCTCCAACATTTTGCAGTATCGATTGGAATTCACAGTAATTGTGACTTTGCTCTCTTAAAAAAAAAGTAGGCCTAATGACGCCTATAGACATCACAGCACACCAAACGGTCACTTTTGGGCTGTGAAGAGGTTGTAGGCGGAGTTGTCAGGGGTTTTCAGCTGCCCAGTAATGAACAATTTGTTTTTATAACTGCGTCAGAAAGGTGGAAATGGGCTTCATCGCTACTCGACAAAATGCTAGTGAAAAGCTGCTGACAGATAATAATCTTGTATTGGTGTAAAGTATGTAAAATTCGGCTTATGTTACGTTTTTTGGACGTCTAAATGATATTTTTTTTCGGTGCAAATTTTGTTGTCTTTACTTTTTACACCCACAGCAAAATTGTTTTTCAGTTTGGAACACTTTTATTAGCACCTAAACCGAACCGCATGAGAAACGACTAAACCCCACCCCTACCAGCTTTATCAACCCCACTGTAATTTTTTGAATAAGTTATTTGTGCCGTATAATGGCTAGATTTTGATATTTTAAGGACGAATTTTGATATTTCAATGCTGGATTTTATTATTTCAGACATATTATGAAATCCCAGAGCTTAGTTTTTGATCAATAAAATTAGGCGGATTTTGATTTTTTTGCTTTGCTTGGGCCGGATTTTATCTATTCAAGGACGAATTTTTAATAAATGTCTTATTTAAAATTTCGATTCTAGTTAAACAACCCTCCTGCATAGCCAGATTTTGACATTTGAAATATTTTAGCAAAATTTCCACACTTCAAGTGCATTACACATTTGTGCATCAGGCACATTGTGTCTATTGTAAATGCACAATAAAGCTAAATTTGAAATTTTTAAAATTATTTTTAGAATCATAATTTTGTTGTTTTAATTTTAAACTACAGTAATTGACCACCCTCTTTTACAATGAACTAATACTTAATTTATTTTAGGATAAAACTGTGTTAGATGGCTCAAAACCATTGAATACGATAATATTTGAAAACACGAATTTCAAATCAGCTCCTGGAAGCAGAGGTCGCAATGATAAACCACGCTCTAATAAAATGGAAGATAGCATGGAAAACGCCGTACTACAAAACTATAACAAACCAATCGGTGAAATGTTGGCCAAAACTGAAAAACAAACTGATATGCAGCAAATGCAATTGGGTTTTGTTGCTAAAGAAGACAGTGCCGATATAAAATTAGATTTCTTTGAAAGTGAAATATCTCATCTTACTGATGATAAAACAACTAAAATTGGACTTTCTCGTGCTATGCATACGATTACAAGCAGTAATAATTCAATATCACCTTCAACTGCAACTGCCGATGCTTTGAATATAAAAATTCAGTCGGTTAAGAAGGTTTGGGAATCTATGCCGACTGTAATTGAACATGCCGTACAAGATGATGGTACTACGTTTCCTACATCATTTGGACCAGATCCGAATCTCGATCCAACTGCTTTTAGTAAAGGAAATGATACACCTGATGATAATCATGAAGTTTATAGTGCTTCTCCAAATAATCAGATCGCATCAAACAGTACCACAAATGTATG
Source organism: Tachinus rufipes (assembly GCA_963932245.1). NCBI lineage: Eukaryota > Metazoa > Arthropoda > Insecta > Coleoptera > Staphylinidae > Tachinus > Tachinus rufipes. The sequence continues at coordinate 64,702,054 of OZ010749.1, forward strand.
CAAGGTAGGATTAATTTTAGGAATTATTAAACAATATTTTCACGTATTAATTTACAGGTAAAGCCGACACAGCAAGTTGCCGGAAGTACTGGACAGACCGCTTTAAGTACTGGTACAAATCAACAACATGCAGCATTAGTTGGTGGTGGTTTGATGAGTCATCCATTGTCTCCACCGCCTATGCAACCTGTATTAGGTGGTGGTGTTGGTTTAGGTCAGCCTCCTCAACAATTCACACCAAGTCAGCATATCGGCTATCAGGTTGTAATTATATTTGTTATGAAATCATAATCTAATTTCTTAATTGTAGGCTAATTTAGGTGGAAACACGCAATTTGGGATGCCGGCCATTCCATCTCCACCTACAGTTTTATACAATTCAACGCAACAGCTACAAACGCCTGGTTTGTACGGTGCATTCCAGATTGATCAGTCGCAAGTTATGGGCAACCAAGGCCGCTCTCAGTATTCCGCATATTCGTATGGATTGAGTCAAACTGCTTCAAGTCCGTACAATACGAATATGTATCTACAAACGGCGCAAGCGCATGCTCCTCCCACAGCCCAAGCTCCGCCTGATTTATATTCAACATTGAATAATTTCCGCTTGCCAGCTTCTGCCCCCTTTGGTCAAAATCAACAATTGAATAATCCAACCACTGTGCTTATTTCATCAACATCAAATTCATTGATGTCCGCCACTGTTAAACCAAGTAATCAACAGATTAGTGCAATAGGTAAGTTATGTTACCTTGCCTTTTATATATCAAATCAATTTTTTTTTTCAATAATTTTTTTTTTTATAGGAACAAAAGCAGGTGGTGTAGGACAAGCTTATCAACAGCAGTCACAACAAGGTCAACAACTATACATGACTTATGATCCGAATTATTTACAAAATACCGGTGTAATGCAAAGAGGACCTGGTGGACCAGTGCAAAGTAACGTAGTGCAAGGTTTGCAACCATCCGCATTACAAGCTTCGTCTTCTTACTATTCCGGATCGACAGGTAAATTAATTAAAATACAAATGAAAAAAGTTGTGAATTAAAACAAATGGAAATTACTGTAGGTTCATCCCATCACCCTCATCAGCATACATTTATGAATGATGTTTTAGGGGGTCAAACTGGTTTTTTCCAACAGCCTGGTAGTTCGACAATGCAGTCGGCACAGATGCAGCAACATCAAGGTGGTTACGGTTTGCAAGGTAGTGTATTCGGTACACACAGCCAATCACATACGAATGCGGGAATGCAGAATTATGGTTCGCCGTTTCTATCTGCCCCCATACAAATTGCAGCTACAATGGGTGTCGGTGCCCAGCAGTACCGATCCGCAAATTTACCCAACACATACATGAAGAGCATTGGAAATCCACAAATGCCTGATCAATCTGGTAGGTCACAGCAGTTGAAAAGTCCTGGAGGTCAGCAGGAAGTACTATCATCTGTTTTCAATTCAGGTAAGAATTATTTTCTTTGATAATGAACTTGTTTTATTTTTGGTGTGCATCCTAACTAAGTGTTTTACATCTTGTAGATGAATGCTTTGAGAGAACAACAAATCTTAAAGTTACAAAATCTGTTATTATTGTTTTTTCGATCTTTTGAGAACAGTGGTGGTTTGATTGTACAGATATCCAAAACTTAAAAGAATAATTTGTAGAATTATTGTCGACATTATGCTAGTTATTAGTACCAGTTGACACCGCTAGTCGATCAGCACATTAAAACTTCTTTTTTTGTTAATGTTGGGACGCCACTGCTTTAAGATCGTCGGCGGGGGTCAATTCGTTCGTCAGCCGTTTTTGTGCAAAACAATTTGTTTAATTAAGCAAAAAACTTTTGGTTCCATTGAACGATTTTTACTGAGTTGACATATAAAAAAACAAAAGGAGCAAGGATTGCTAGAGAAAATCCCTTTCAGCGATCTAAACTTAAATTGTTTGGTTATTGCAAATATACGTTTTCTCACAGAATATCCCTGAGCGAGCAAGATTAGTCCAAAATTCGGGTAAAAATCGAGATATTATGGGCTTTTCTTTATTGGATAAAGCAAAGGCGATCCCGTAGGCGGTTTTTTGATAAAAATAAAGATGATCTATCCTGACGACAGCGTTGTTTTGAGATTGAAAAGAAGGCTCTAAATTCAAATAATGAAGCAGGAGGGAGCAGTGCCGCAACTAGGGCGGTGCTGTCGGTGCCGACCGGGCGCAGATATCGAATTTAACTTCATAAGTTTGGAAACGTATTATTTTTGTTCCTCTGGGTTATCCAAAAACCTTATCTCGTTGTGGCTAAAGAACCCAATAATTTAGTTTTATTTTATAATTGGTTTATAAGTTTTTTTTTTAAATAATACAAAATATGTTAAGTACCATATATTTCGATTTTGTTTAAAATCTTCTTCAGTGGTGTTTAAAAATAAAATATTTAACTTTTATAAATGTATAATTATGTAAACGTCTTTTTTGATGGATTTTATATTTAACAAAATCCCTGATGTATTAATCTTAACTAACCTCTGTCTTCAGTAATGTCTTCGGTCGGGAGGAAACCTTTAGAGTAAACGAAATAAAAAACTTGTGTTTATCAAAATAATCCGAGATTATTATTAACATTTTTTACTTAAATTTTAAGGATTGCAAAAATTTAGATGCACAATAAACTGAATAAGTTAATCTTGTTTCGATTATGAATTTGTATTAATTAATATAAACTATCAAATGGCAAGATTTTAAGATGTAAAATAGAATAATTTCTTTGAAAATCTATTAAAATTATTGAATTTAGGTCCCCAGATACCATCTCCAAAATCTAGGCAGCCTTGTAAGCAGCCTCAACCACAACCAAGCCCAACAGCGCAACATAAATATTTGTATCAAAGCGTCTCCTCCCAGCAGTCTCAACAGGTAAAACTTAATCTTCATATTTCAGTTGATGTTACCTTATTAAAAGATCCCTTATCAGCGTTAATTTTGTAGACTCGATATCCGGCCCCCATACAGCGACCAGTCGTCAATTACCAATCATTAGGTGGATCAGTTCCAAACAACCAAAAACATCGCACTAACAATTCCAACAACCGTACAGCCCCGAGGAATTATTATGGTGGGCAAGGTAAAAAATGAACTAGACAGAGATTTTTATGGTAAACTCAGGGAGATATGTTGCAGGAAACATGAATACTCAAAATGAAAAATCGGATGAATCTAAATTGGCAGATAACGTTGTGAACACTACAAATTCAACAAACAGTGCGGCTACGGTAGCAAAATCAGCAGCGGCATCAGTTAATCAACCATCGGAGAAAGGTGACGTCAGTAAAGAAGAAAACAGTGCTATCAGTAAAGACTAATTTAATCACTTTATAATTTAAGTACTAAAAAAAGGAAGTGTTTATGTATTTCATATTATAAAAATCGTTCAAAACTATTTATTATTTTGTGTAGGTGGTAAATATTTATTTTAATTTGTTCAATTTTGAGAAAATTTATTATTTTCTTACATTTGTATAGTTCTACAAGTGCCGGCGCACTTTAATTCATCTCTAACAGGCTTTAGCAGACTTAACTGTGGATGACTATTATGGACGTTCTTTAAAAATAACAAGTTATCCCGTTTGTGCAATCCATTTATTAATTTTGAAGCACATGCAAAAAATATATGTTGAAACATGTGTAAATACTATTTGTAATGTTGAATATACTGCGTATCTTCAATAATAATAAAAAAACGTGCGGATTTGTACCCCTCGAAAATTTATAACGAAATGTGTGATACCTACTTGAGCCGCACGTGAAAAAAAATTAATTTATTGTCTTTTTGTGGTGTTTTTATTTTATTTTGTATTAAGGCCAAGGCGTCTTCAATTAATCGTATTAGTGACTGTAACACTCATTGTATATTCTTCAGTCGGTCACGCAAATTCTTAGCAAAAAAAATAGTGAAATTAGTAAAGCTGTAGCATGGATTCTATTTAACATGTGTAAAAGTGTTTGGAATATTTCATACGAAAACCAATGTGTTTTACTACTACTACTACCCTAATCTAATATAATGTTCATTCTAATATGGACTCGGCAAAGCTTCTCATGAAAATCTACTGTGTTTAAAATTAACGGTTAGACATATAATTTATATGGTGATGTGCGCGAACTTCTCCCGGAATTATTATCTATTATAAAAAACATTCGCTCATTATTAAGCTCTTTTTGCAAAATTATACCTTTAAGAAAATGACTTCATTATCAACCAACATGCAATTCAAATAAATGGTTTATTAAAAAATATGTCAAAATCCTTGTTTTCCTTCCATTCCCATTTATATCCGTGAAATTTATTAATAGGAATCTTTTTATAAATCAACTGTGATTGATGTCTAATAATAATTAGGCATTTTTTAAGAATACTCAAATTTGTGAAGGATGTTTTACCATAATAAAGGTTTCTTTGATTTACAATATATCTTGACTAAATATCTATTACCAATCACTTCCACTTAGAATTATAAATTTAATTTTGTGTTGAATGGTTTTTTTTTCTTTTTACGGCTATTTTACATCGCCACAGTAAGTCTACGACTTGTTTAAAGTGGTTTGATGGGACCAACAGCTTAAAACGTGACTTCCGAACCACGCTGGTGGATAAAGAGCAAGTTATCATTTCAGTCATATTTCGGGGATCGAACCCCGGACTGCTCGCATGATATGCAAGTGCTCTACCATTGAGCTATCACACCAAAAAAAACAAAATTGTAGGAAATAGATTTGACCAACAAAAATCTACCAGTAGGCGAAATGAGGAAAATAAACAGGATCTATGCTTCACCAATTTGTCTCATTATAGGTAACAAATATGGGAATCATATTTTTTCACTAACTAATTTTGTTATTCATTTTTTTTTAATTACAAATCAATTTATAAAGTATACTAAACTAAATTACTATTATGTAGCACAGCGGATCTAGATATTGTGTCAAAATATTTACCAAAGTGCCCCACTTTGGAAGTCGAACCAACTAGAATCATTCATTAGTTTTGTGAAAATTATAATCAGTAGTGCTCTCTGTAAAAGTGCATTTAAATTGCCTTTTAGGAAAACCACTACCGGAAACAAAAAGCCGCAGTGGAACGGCCGGAGCACGTACGAGAAATAAGTCATCAACGTAAGTGAGTTTATCCGTTCCTCTGATCTCGGCTATTTGTTTTTCCTCTTTCATTTTAGGACAAACCCAAGAATAAACGGTACTCCTAACGGTGAACTGGTGCATGAAACGGTTATTTATTTCTTTACTGAATTTTAAACAAGTTTCAATTCCTGGACATAAAATTGCAGTATATCCAAAACGTTGACATTGGAAATGCCACTTTAACTTCTTCTTCTGCCGGTTAACTTTTGCAAACGACAACGCCTTGCGACGCCAGTTCATTTAAAGATTTATCCAGCACAACTACATATCACCGCAATATCTTTTAATGACGTAATCCTTGCATTTTATCCTTCCTAACTTCTTACAAGAATTTAATATGCCATTTATAATACTGGAAATTGACCAGAGTAACCTCCTTTAGGCTCTTGCTACTTTCCGAACAGTTAACAATTAAATACCTTACAAACTTTCTATTCTCTCTTCCACTAAATTCATTGGCTCTCTCGTCCGTAAACGGGCGAGATCGTTTGGTTGGAGGTTATACGCGAGCCTGGAGTCTCCTGTGACGGCACTTCTGGAGAACGATGATTAGATTATGGTCCAACAAAGGAAAATGAGACGTTCTAGAAAGTCTGAGCAATGAATGAAAGAAAGAGGTAATAGTGTCAAAGCCAACACCTATCTACAGAGGCTAGAGAAGTTGCAGATCACGACCAACATTGTCGGCTGCAAATATCCTAGTAGGAAGCCAAGACAACGTGGACAAGAGAGAACGCCTGCAACTGTGACCAGTTGACATGCTATCTACAGGAAAAGCTTCGTTTGCGTAAGAAATTGTCGCAATAAAACCAGAGCCGATCCATCCGAGGACCGACCAGACTAGGAGACTTCCGCGTACTAAAGGACTACCGTGCCAGAAAAAAGAAATTCTCATCTGCCATTCAGACTGTACAAGGAGAGAGGGATCATTATTAATAAAGGCTCCTTTTTATCATCAAAGGATTTCACTTGACCTCTTAATTCAGGAATTTCCGTTGTTTAGTATAAATTTTTGTCACTTCAGCATGAAAAAATGTTCAATACCGGAGTTTCCTATCGAAATTAAACAATTATGTATGTACCAATAATACTGTTGATATAATTGTTGGTTGTGACCTCTACTACGTAATAATTCATGTTTATGAAATAATAAATCTTATATTTACTATGCTTTTTATCACGAATTCATTCTTACGAATACATTACTAGTTTCGATATAACTTATATCGTCTGTAGAAGGCTCTAGTAGAGTCGACACTAGTAATGTATTCGTAAGAATAAATTTGTGAAAAAAAAAACAGTAATTTGTTTTATTATTTCATAATACTGTTGATAATAGACTAGAGCCGTGTTGTACGCCATTCGAAAAAAAATGACCCAAGTTAGGTACAGTCATCAAGGGAGAAGCAACAATTTATTGTGCAATGTGAATGAAAATAATACTAAACCAATTAGTAAAACAGAACATCCCTACTTACAAAGCCTTTAAATCGTAAATAGTATTAAAGCAGGATAGAATGAGACGCTAATCATTTAACAGCAGCAATTTATAATATGGACAAAAATTGATTGAAAAAATCAAACCAAAGTCCAAAATTGCAGTAGAGTGGAAAGTATATAAAAGTGAGAAAGAAACTGTTATTAATGTATATAAAAAATAAACAACTTATCCTACTTACGTTTGTTGTCAGATATTCATTTTACCGGACTCTGCTAAAACATAATTAAATTAGGACTATCACACCCAATTTTCTTTTAAAAGTTTATTTCTGAACAATATTTAAAAAATGACTAGCTTAAGCATTAAGTAATCACAATAAAATAAATAATTGGGTATGATACTACTTCGGAAACCCTAATACTTTAAAATGTACAATGTAACATGGAACCAAAAGTAAATAAAAATAGGCCTCTAAATTGTAACAAAAAAATCAATACAATAATAAATACTACATGTCGATGAACATATTTTAGTTGGCTAATACCATATAATATAATGAGTGTTTATACTTTAAGGCTTGCTTTGCGCAGACATCGATCTTAAAGCGAAAAATAATTGCAGTCGATCATTCTGTTCATTTTTGTTCAATGAATACTATCATTTTAATTTACGGAATACATTTTATTCTAGACAAATGCCTTGTATCCATGAACTTAGGTCAGTTGTGTCTTCACAGTCCAGTACGATCTCTTGGGGCGCATCTGATGTCATCAAGATTTGTGCTGCCGTTCTTCCAGTTAGATACGCCCCATGAACTGTAGAATAGAAATTACTATGTGTGTGTTCACCGGCGAATAGCAGCACCGGCTATGATCAGAAAAAAACATCATTAATTGTTGTACCTATGTAAATATATGATAATGAAAAACATAATACAAAAATATCACATTTATATTTATCAAAATTCATTTTTTTTAATTAAAATAGATCGTGAATCACGAACGTGAACTACGATACAAACCAACAAACAAACATTGATTACTAAAGCTTGCCAAGTTAAGTGAAAATGGAAGATGGTGGACAAGAATGACGTATTATAGATCCGATCTAGATAGACTCAAAACATTAATTTAAACATACAAGAAGAAGAGCACAAGCGGCATGTTTTCAAACAGTCTTTGCAGAATGAGCTACAGTCCTCTACAGCAAAATGACCCGGTTTCCTCACCATTAAATTGAGTGATAATGGTGCCTACATAATTTTATCAGTAGCAGAGGAGCAATTACATTAGAACCGCAATTACTGAGGATCAGTAAACCGCCGGCTTAAATATTTTTAAACATTATATGCTTCCTGCTACCCCCAGAGACCTCACCACCTTAGCACAATCAAACAAGAACGCTCTCCAAATATTGGAGCCACTAAGGCTACTGTACGAGCAAACAGAGTCTCGACTATCAATACCATCCACCAGTTGGTCGATACATCATCGGCCAGTTTATGGTCAAAGGCTAATGACATCAAGCACCGCAACTGGGTGGCACTCGTGAATAAATAAAATCCCCGATCCTTCGAGAAGCTGATCTCATATTTGAGCAGGTCGAAGAAATACCGGCATTATCAAATCCAGCACAAGTGAATCCTGCGCTCACACCAACTCAATTTGCAAGGACAGCGAGTTCCGAGCGTGTGTTCCTTATCGATGCCTTAATAACACTACCAAAAAAGATAGAAAAATCTCGCAAAGCAACAAGACCGTCCACGAGCTAGAATGCTTAGCTTTTATCCTAAGAACCGACAACCGGGCCTAGGCCTGGCTGGACCAATTTATGGATCCAATATCATAACTGCTAAGGTCCCTAAGGTTTTGACTTAACAATTGTGCACGTACCTGGATGAACTAACTACCAACCCGATGCCCTCTTGCAACACCACAAGAACATCAGAAAGACGTTGACTGGCTAGTCACACCACGAGCTACCCAGCAAAACTTGGCATACGCTCAAATATCTAGAATCCACCAATGACGACGACAGGACAACTTCTTGCACATGAAGTGCCCCCATACACCGCTATCAATTCGAGTCCCCATACAGAAAAGATTCTGAGACGATACCCAAGCTTCAAATCGAAAAAGATTACATAGACGAGGCATACGCATACAGGATAGATCCAGACAAAAGCATAATTAACACACTAGTAGTAACATGATTCGCTGGTAGTACCATCAGAAATGCAAGCGGAGGTCTTCTTCATGGTCTCAGATTCCAATTTCCTTTATTCATTCCCCCTACATAATTGGTCGCCGGCAAATTACAATGGAGCGGGGAGTTCTACGGTGATGCAGCAGCAACCCAAGAAGGCGCTCAACCTAACCTAACCTCTCTAGCAACAATTTAAAAAAAGATACACAACCAACTGCAGTCAGCTGAAGTTGAAGACACTCAACATTCCTTGACTGAAGTCAAGCTGCTTGAAGCTCTATCGAAGCCGGCCAATACCACCGCCGATAAAATACAGCTATCATTCAATAGAACCAATGTTAACAACATGAAGTTGAAATGCTGCAGGTAGAACCTGAATCGCTGGAGACCTAAACTCCAAGCAACTGGCCCTGAAAGCCTAGAAACCGCAACATTTTAAACAGGCTACACATCTAAGAAATAACTGCAACTAAGCTACTTATAAAAATGTGCTGGCAAAAAACGTTGGAATCCACCAGTAAAGGCTAAAGACGCATTCTCATTACAGCCATTCAAAGCAAGAATATAATGCAATTTACTCTAGAAAAAAGACTCAAGTTTTTGATGACAGCCTTGAACTACAATGCTCCCATCTTTTACAGAGAACACAGATTAGGAGCACTTTGAAAAAGTTCACCATTAGGTCGTCAATTTGACGATGACACAATATTCAGTCCAGTATTAAGGAAATAGGAGAGAGCGTGGCGCAGTGGTCTAGGCATCCGGCCGCTGTACCGAAGATCGTGGGTTCGATTCCCATATACCGTGATATACTTTTCACGTTCTATACGCTCTCCCACTCCCCAACCCGCCTTGCCAGCGTGGGGTTTTACGGCTAAAACCTTCTCTGAGGAGTGATAATTCTCTCCAGTGGTTCGGAATCCACTTAAAACTGTAGGTCCCTTGTAATGTAAGTTGCCAGCATTTACAAGCAGAGAACAGGCTTATGTCCTGCAGTGGACAGACCAAGGCTGAAATATTATTTATTATTATTATATTAAGGAAATCATCCCTAACCTTAAATCGCAAACAGCGCCCGGCCCAGACATAATTCCCAACAAAGCTCTGCTTGCATCTGGAAGTTCCTCAACCAAAAAGGATACGACGAGGTGGTCACCAAAAACCACACAGAAACCTTCACCGCCACAGATACTCTCGGGCTTCTTCTCCACGGGAAGCAAGCACGCGGTAAAAACGGCACTATACATAAGTAACTCGGAGGCTTCAAAAAACAACTGATGACTGGTTAACGAATTGGCGAGTGAAGGCAAAAAGCAAAGAAGTTCTTTTCACTCGAAGACAATCCAGCTCATGCAACAACACTCACCTATTCCGTGGTTATACTCAGCAAAATATCTCGGCATAACCTTTAATAGGAATCAAGAAATAAATTTCATATTCAATCGATACTAAACAAAGCTAGAATGGCTAAAAAATTTCTAGTCCCAATTCTTCACATCACAGCGGCACGATTCTCCGCAACAAGCTTAAAATATTTACAATAATTGTAAGACAAAAAATCACGTTTGGAGTACGCCGCAAAAGCGAACAGGTTCAAGCCTTCCACAGCCTCACTTTGCAATAATTTATCAGAGCCCCGACCTTAGCAATCCCTCATATCAAAAAACACTCGCCAAATACTATTTCGATAAAGTTGCGGTATACCTCAATCTAGGATTGGGCAGACTAGCTAAACCAGACAAAAACATCTTCTCTAAATATGTACATGCGACCAATAATATAATCATTTTAAATAAATAACATGAGACAATACCACATCACCACACAGCCTATAGAGCATCCTTCTTCTAACAAACCCACTTTCCAAACAGAAGATACATGAGCATTATGGTCTCGTTTTTCCAGGTATGTTCTGAGGGCGATTGGTCGGTAGGCACTCTCCTTCAGCAAGTGAATCCGACACTCTCCACCCACACCACAAAAATTTCACAATGCTCCAGTGTTCCAGAGCCAGACCGCTGAATCTGATAATCGCCTTTCAGGACAGACCTAGTCCGATGCGACCCATCTAGAAGACCCAAACCAAAAGGGATTCTACCAGCTGGTCACTGTAGACCACACCACAATGCATAAAAAAACCAAAAAGTCCCTGCAGAGTGAAAAAACTCACGTGCACAGAAGGATAAATACAGATGGCAGGTGGCAAAACTAAAAGGAATAAAGCCCACAGCACAGACATGATCCCGCTGGAAGTGATCACAGCAATAGCGATACAAAGACCCCAGCTCTGTGTGAAAGTATTCGACAAAACTTATCATGCAAGGCATCTTTCCCATGGACGGAAAAAAGGCTAAACTAGTATTAATCAAAAAATCTACCAAAAAGGATGATGGCAAGACATATCGACTCATTTGCCTACTGAACACTCTAGAAAAGCTGTATGAGCACATCCTCAACAAGAAACTCATAGAGGAATTATATAGGAATGTAGGCTTCAGTGAGAACCAACACGGGTTCAGAGGTCACTCTGCACTTGATGCCCATAGGTGTGTCAAGGAAGCCGCCAGTCAAGTAACTGCGCAAAAATACGCCGTACTAATCCTCCTATGATATAAGAACGCCTTCAACTCGGTGCCATAAAAGGGGCTAACAGAAGAACTAGAGAGAAGGGGAATATCAACATATATCAAGAAGATAATATGTCCCCATCTACAAGTTAGAACTATAATGTGCAGCTCCGGAGAAACTCTGGATATGACTTGTGAAGTGCCACAGGGCTCCGTGTTGGGCCCCACCCTGTAGAACATTTACTATGACAGTCTATTGAGAGATGCCACACGAAATTACTAGAATAGCCTACGCGGATGATCTTGCCATGCTGGTTAGAGGCAATAGCATAATGAAAATAGAGGAAAGCGCAAAAATGGGCGTCCATATGATTAGGAAGTGAATCGAAGAAATGGGCTTACAGCGACAATACATTAGAAGACAGTTGTAGTCCTAGTTGGCAGCAGATGGAAGAACATCATAGTCGAGATCAACCCAGACGACACTACAATCATATCCCAAGATAGCATTAAATACCTAGGGATGAGAATAGAAAAGAAACTGGAACATGGGACACCACAACAGAAAGAAGAGAAACTAGTAATGGCTCTGACAAGAATCATGTCAACCGTAGGAGGCCCGAAAGCGGAGAAACATAAAGTAATGGAGGCGACGATGGACCCGATAGTTGTAAGCTGCGCCTATCTGGAATGAAAGCTGTAACATTAATAAATAGAGGGTAATTCTAGAAAGGGCCAGAAGGAAAATGGCAAACAGAATAGCAAGTGCACACAGAACAGTCTCCAAGAGAGAGCCGACAATATAGGGAAAAGCTGAAAGAACAAAAAATAAGCCAATAGAATAAAGACAATAAGAAAATTGAAAGAAGAATGAGAGATCAAAAAAATGTCTTGCTGTGCATGACGGCTACCCCTACTGTGGTGAAACAGGTGAAGTGCCCTCGCTGGAAGAACATCAGAATGAAAGAATAGAATAAAATCGGGAAAGAGATAACCATCACCAATCTGACCCCATGTATGGTGGAAAGTGCAAGCAACTGGAGGGACATTGATGAAGGAATAAGAAAAATAACGGCAACAAAAGAAGAAGAAGAGAGGATAAGACTTGAAAGCCAAAAATAGAAAGTGTCTTAGACTTGTAAAGTAATACCACAACAGCGATTCCGCAACTCCAGGAGGATATAGAGTATATCGTCATGGTAACCACAATAGGTTCTATGTCATAAAAATCAAATTGTTCAGGGGAAACAAAAAACTGCCTAATTTTTAACAATATAGGGGGAAATTTCTCAAAATTTGTTTAATAAATTTATAGTTTAGTAACAATAAACATTATATTTTTTTTTAAACCTTTTGCATACTATGCGACTTATTTTGATCACAAAATTCAAATAAACTGATTTTCGAATTTTTTTTACATAGAACAATTTGTGGTTACCACGACGATATAAGCAACACAATGTGCTTAATGAATTTCCCCCTGACAGAAAAAAAAAAGATTTAACTCAATACGTGACGCAAAAGAAGAACCAGCAAAGGACTCGGCTAACCAGAGTTCCTAATCTAAATTTCTTTAAAATAGTAGTCAATTCAAGAGCCCATGAACCCAAGTGTTAGTTTTAAAACTTTGAGATTAGGGGTGGGCTATAATGTAAAGTGAAAAACTCATAACTTTTTGCAAAAACCAACTCTGTCTATACAAGATTTGTAAAACTGAAATAATTGTGAATGCCAAACATTAGGTCAATTTATTTAATTTTTTCATAATGAATTTGATTTGATTGTATAAAATATTGGTAACTCTGTGACTGACAGTAGTGTTCCCCACAGATCATACAATAGAAGACTAGTTAATTCCCTGTAAAGTTTTTGCACCATCTCTTGGCTCCTGGGTGCTAACATTAAGTTTGCAAGGCGATATGTAGGCGTATATTCGAGCTTGGGACAGTGTGACCTTCACAATTTAGTCTTTCTCATTTAACAAATATGTATTACCTAACCTATGTTGATTTGGCTTTTTACATGTTAAGATCTAACAAAATTCATAGTACACACAAAAATATTGACAAAAATAAAATACTTATTTACCTTAGATTGATTTTCTTTACTGTATAAAGGTTGTGCTAAACATTCAATATCAATTTGTGATGCACCAACTGCAATCGCTGTATAAGATCCCCTTGTATATGGTTGACTATACCAAGTTGTACTGAAAATGAAAAAAACTGTATTAAATAATCCTATACAATTAAAGCAAATCCTTACCAAACACAATTCTTTGGCTTAGGTATAAAAGGATCATTTAAAAATTTCCTTAAAATGTCAGTACAAACTTCAGAAACAACATCTTGTGATAATGTTTCCATATATTCCGCCTCCTTCCCAGATATCCAACCTAATAATAATGTTTCCGATACTTTTGAAAACGAATATATTTTCTTATACCAATGTTTACTGTAATCCGATTCTTTATCATCTTTTGTATCCCATAATAATAAAACCTCAGTAATATTTGGATTCAAAAAAGGTCGATCATATTCTAATAAAATTTTATCGACAGTGCCGAATAATAACCTATCAATTGCTTCCAATTTATAATCTGGTAATGGAGGTTGAAACAATGTATCCGCTTTATGTTTTAATATACCCAAAGGTACCGTACATATCACATGATCAGCATAAAATTTCTTACCATTTTCACAACTAACTTCAATATTAAAATTTGATTTTTCAACACTGGATTCTCGACTTGATGAATCTTCAATAACAGTTCGATCTGAATCGTCAGATTCATCACCGTTATCATAATGACTGCTATGTTTGCTCCAATGTATTAACGAAACTGGATGTTCTACAAGTATTGAATTCTTCGGTATGTCTTTTGATACGGGATGTAATATGGAACTGTAACCGAGCGGAAGTGTAATATTGCCGCCCTGTAACTCGGTAAAGCTACCAATTTCAAGGAGATCAATCTCCATCATGTTATCACAGCCAGAGATGCATGTCTCTCGTTTAAGTAAACAATCAAAAATGAGTTGTCGTAAATGTTTTTCTTGTAAATCATTAATTTTATCCAAGTATAAATTAATTTCTAGTTTGATGTGATCACCTACACTGTCAATACCATCGGGAGGTAAATATTGAGTAACAAAATATTCTTCACAACGTTTAAAAAAACACAGATATGCTTCGTAGATTTCATGTAGTATATTAAATGGCACTTGCTTGCCGTTTTCAGTTGCTGCTACTACTTTATGAGTTTTAGGTATTTGCATAATGTCGACAAGACCATGTTCCATTGCTAGTTCGTAGACAGGATTACCGAGTATACCATGTATCCAATTGGCTCCCAGTTCAACTTTATCTACACCCATTCCAATTTGAACTATTCTTCCACCTATTCGATTTCTTGCTTCCAATAAGATAAAATCTTTAAAACCATTTTTGATTAAGTGATGAGCTGCAGACAGTCCTGCCATACCGCCGCCGATGATGAGTACTTCGTATTTATTTTCATTTTCACTTTCTTTATCATCGTTGTTCATTATTATTGTTCAATTTTGATTACATGAGGGACATACACAAATGTAGAGCAACATGAATACAACCGCGAAATCAACCAATCAGCTGACGCAGCTGACTGTCAAAATGACAATTCGATAACAATTTCAAAACAATTCTCCTTATTTTGGTAATACCAACCTTATATAAAACCATTCGTAACATAGGCGTCACAAACATTTTAGACACAGGGATTAAAATTTTTATAATATACACTGCGAGCGAGAAAAGTTGTGGTTTACGATATAACAAAGTTGCTTAAGTTTGCTATAAAAATCATCATTTTCTATTGGCAGCAATATATGCTTAAAGAAGTTTTCCGTGGTGAATGATCTTATCACATGCGCTGATACCGTGGACAAATTAATAACAATTTGCTATAAAGTTACTATCGAGAAGTAGATTTACGCTCAAATAGTAGGCCAGCTATGACAGTATTTTTAGCTGTTTCCACACAGACACTAATGACCTAAAACAGTGTTAAGCCGTGTCACAGTGTTACTACTTTAAGCACAATTTGAAATACATTAATAATCTACTTAGGCTGATACGCAAAAAATCTAACAAAACAATTTAAAATACTATATATTAAGCTACATAAATCTGAAGTTTTATCACTTGTCTACCAAACAAACAATCTTGAGTAATATTTTACGTATCTATGATCCTCGCATACTAATGAGTACTGTTATTATTGTCGCAGAACAATTAATACAAGAGGTATGGAAGTTAAATGCGTGGATAAACAATTCCTTGCCAACTTTGCTCTTGAGAGACATACAAATTCCACAGATTTAGCGACGCTAATAAGTATGCTTACTTATATTATACTACAAAAATTGGTTCAAGGTAGCACAAAACGAAGAAACATAAAGAAATTTAAGAGGCCTATGTCTAAAAGTGGATGAAAAATGGCCGAATAAGAAGAAGAAGGTATAATAACCCAAGTTGTAAACAGGCAAAAGAAGCAATAATTGCCTTAAATCTCAAAAAGGTTGATCACTACTTGAGACTGTCTAGAAAGAATCTGCAAACCATAACAAGAACCTAAGCAGGTCACTCTTAATTAAAAATACACATGCATACTACAGACATTGTAGATAGCCCGATATGTTGATGTGAAATAAAAGACGATAGGACTAAGCACATACTATAGAAATTGCGGGTTTGACTTAACCAGCATAAAGAAAACCCCTGCAAGCAATGTTTTAGCATACATCAACCACATAGGTTAGTTGTGCGTTGGGACGGAAGAGTAAAGTTTACAACTGGAAGTGGTACAAAGAGCCTAATGAAGCTTAAATGCAGTGAAAATGGTTTACCTTCCCACTGAAATCCAAAATTTAAAATTTTTACTTGAGCTAGTTTGTTTTGTGGTTTAGAAAAGGATTTTTTTAAAGACTCAACGTGTCGGAGTGCATACCGACTAAAAGCTTTGCTCATCTTAGTGTTCACTTTGCTTCGCCAGTTATTTAATAAGTTTGGTAGCTTTTTGTAGCTTCATGGTGACCACGTTTGGTGACCTAGAGCTGTATAATAGTTGTGTGTCATCAGAACATGGCGCCATTTTAACTCTGTGCTTTCAGCCCAAAGCCATGTCGGCAACGTATAGGTTGAATAGCATTGGCATTGAGGAACTGCCAAAGTTTTGCGTTTTAGATATGAAACTATAAGCTATATAAGATACAGAAAAAGTTTTAGTTTGTGCAGTTTTAGTAGTAGAATTTTATGCCAGACTCTACCAAAGGCTTATTCAACGTTGAAAATTACCACTCCTGAGGTTTTTTTAGTTTGAAATTTTTGACAATATAGTCCGTCACGTGGTTTAACTGATAGACAACAGAGTATTTACAACGGAACCCATGTTGATGGGCGGGTAGATGCAAGTTTACGTGTTCTTGAATTATTTATAAAATTACTTTTTGTATAACCTTTCTTAATGTGCATAGAAGACTAATTGGAGGGTAGTTTTGGGGAAACTTTCGGTACTTTTCAGGTACGTAAGCATTAGCAATATTGGTAAGCGCCAATATTGCTTTGTGCAAGGAAGATTTTAGAGCATTGTGAGGAATGTTAGAAATTCCATCAACGCTTAGCGCAGATTGAGTTTTAATATTTTTTTTTCTTTTTGATTTGAGAATGTTGAGCACTGTTTAGCAATTTATATTCATCAGTGTTCTCTAAAAAATTATTGACTTTTTTGTAGACTTTTTCGACTTACACTAGATCAGTATCCTCTGTCATAGAAGAGAAGCATTAAAGTTTGAGGCTGTCAGCAAATGTTTCGGCTATTCCCTTGATGCGATGGAGTGTTAAAGCTTATTTTTACCATGGAAAACTGGATTTCCATTCTAATCCTGCATGGTCTTTTCTTCTGCGAAAGATTTTAAAGATTTTTCAAATTAGATTTTTATTTTTTGTGGTTGATTGCAAAGTTTTTTGCCAGTATTGATTTTTGTGTAATCTTATGGCTGCTCTGACTTTTTTATAAAGAACATTAAAAATCTTGCAATCCCCAAGGTTGCAATGTTTTTTTAATTGATGTTTGGCGGCATTTCTTTTGCAAATTATTGCATTTTGTGTGCGGGATAATTCTATCACCACAAACCTGATGGGTTTTATAAGCCTTTTGTTGTTTTGTGAATCTGATTTGTTAAAAAATTGACTGCTTCTTAGATGTTCGCAACTGTTCATACTAGAACTAGTTTACCTATGTTTTCTTTTAAGTAAAGAAAAAAAAGAAAACAATCAGTATGAATAACAAATTTTTTTTTCCCTCATTTGATTCCTTTTTATATTATATACTTTATATATATATGGCCAAGAAGAAAACCGTCAAAATTTACCGTTATGGTAAGGTTGGGTTAATGTACTTGATTCAAACTTAAAGGTGCCCAGTCTCGGTACCTTTGCGACAATTGCATTTGTTTCCAGAGTGACAATTAAAAAAAATGTGGGAATCTATTCATTCTCACAACTTAGAGTGTAGCCACAACGGAGCTTCGACTATCGAACAGCGCTCCTACCATCAAACAGCGCTCCGAGCATAGAACACTAAAATGTGTTCTAAGCTCGGACCCTCGCACACCGCTCGAGCCTCGTATTTATATGAACTGAAATTTTTTTATCGGCGTGAGAGTAAAACTATTTACTAATTAAAAAATATAATGTAATAATTTTACTCACACGCCGCTAAAAAAGTTTCAGTTCAATATAAATACGAGACTCGACCGGTGTGCGAGGGTCCGAGTGTTCTATGCTCGGAGCGCTGTTCGATGGTCGGAGCACTGTTCGATGGTCGGAGCGCTGTTCGATGGTCGGATCGCCGTTGTGGCCACACACTAAGATTTTGTCTTGAAGCTACTTGTTGGATAAGTACACAAGAAATTTGGTATAACTCTGCTACTAATAAAAACTTTTTTTTTGCGCATTCTAATGTAATATCTTAAAACGGCATTAGACATCCGGGCTCAGACAAACGTAGGTGTGGTTTTGTACCAAATGTGTCTATAGTATTAACTTTGCATTGTAGATATAACAGATAATCGCTTAATCTTTGACATATGCAAAAGTACACATCTTCGCCGTAATTAATATGTCCGGTTTAATTTTCAGCGCACTTGAAAAAGAAACTGAAGTTTGTTTTGGTGACGCTATCAGTATGCAACCGTGGATAAAATTGGTTGCATGATCAATATCCTTTTGACTTAAGACAACCGATATCATAAGTTCTTTTTGATTGTTGTTTGCGTTTCAAAAGCAGACTTTAGTGTATTATTCATCGTTTTGGAGCTAGGAGATCAGATATTTTTGTGTTTGCTGTTTATGGTGCTGGAGGCATAAGAATATTGGCAAACAATTTGTTTGTTGTAACTGCAGCAGCAGGTTTGCGGAGCCTGAGTTTTGGGAAAAAGACTGAGCTGGGGTCTGCACAGGCGCTTTTCTTGGTTTTGGTTTTGAGTAAAAGTTGATGCGTGAGGGCCGGAGTAGAGACCACATTTAAGAAGTGACCCAAGCAGTTATTGCATACTACAGTTGCTTTGAATCATCTTTTGTCGGTGTGCTTGTACTGTTGGTATTTTTGACATTGGGCTATGCCATTCCTCGTTTTTTTTGTTCAACTTTGACCGTTGTGAACTTTATGATGTGCATTTTGTTTTTTTTTTGGAGTTGCATGGAGAACATTGAGAAACAACCAAATTTTTTTCCCATAAGGTGTATATTACTTGGTGCAAAACTAATTGACTTTAATGCTTGTCTAAAGACTTTCTCAGTAAATTAAAGCGGCATATGCTTAGTTACCACTTTGAGGCAACGCTCTTTATGAGTCGGTCTGGTAAAGAAGTTGGCCGTGTTAGTTTTGTAGAAGACATCTGCATGGTTGGCGTAGATATTTTATTGTCTCTGAAATATTAGAAGAAAACCGGAAAAAGATGTTAATTGACTAGTACAAATGCCGGTGGACAAGAGGTAGAAGTAGAATTCTGTGGCAATTTCTGGAAGTGGAGGGTGGGAACTTGTGTGAGTGAGGTTTTTGTGGCGTAGAGTTATTAGAAAGGGCGATTATCTCAGGAACGGAAAAATCCAGGTGGTGATGTTTTTTTTGAGCACTTGAAAGTGGCTGGCGGATTTGCCTTCATTCTACCAGGAAAAGTTCGTTACTGGTCTCTTATTGTTGTAGCTATTGTTTTTTTTTTTTATTTTGGCTTTGTGGTTAACTTTGCTTATGGAAGATTGTGGGCGGAGCGTTGGAGTTGCAGGCCACTATGACGATGGTCTTAATCAGACAGGCGTTGAGGTTTTTAAGTTTTTGATCAAAGTTTGTTGACATTGCTGACATTTGGTCCTTGCTAACAATTACTCTGAAATGAGACGTGTCTTTAGACTGGGTCTTGTCCTTCTTCTCTAGGACTTTAATTTTAGTGTCATTTTTTGGCTGCTGCTCCGACACTGGTGCTTCAAAATTGGCTGGCGATCAGTTTGGCTGTTAGCAGTTGAATGCTTGCTTGCTCTGTAACTGCTCGCCGCACGCTCACTCAATCTAGCGCGCATCATTATATATTTGTTTATAGACTACTACCCAGCTACATATCAACAAAAAAGCAAGTTTTATTAAAAAAAAAAAATTAAGCTGACGTTTGTCTTGCTGCGGTGGTTTAGTTCAAAATTTGAAATTTTAATTATATTGGCCAAAAAACAAACGGTATATTTTCAGATTGTTTTTCTTTTATTTCAGAGAGAGTATATTCCGATTAAGTATGAAATATGATTTTATTTAGATTGCCGCCGCGGTAGGCTTGGCAGTATGCCATTCTCAAAAACCAATTGTCGAGTGTTTGCGCCACTGTTATTTTTGATAGCTTTTTGAATGTTTTGCTTTAAGTGATCAACTATCTGTGGATTGTCAGCAAACACTTTTTCTTTCAAGTGCCCCACAATAAAAATCCAGCGTTGTCAAATAGCAGCTGTGAGGTGGCCAGTTTACATCACCGAAACGGCTAATAACGCGATTTTTGAACTTGGTGCGCAGAAGATTGATTGTGGAATGTGCATTATAAGATGTTGTCTCATCTTGTTAAAACCAGAGCTGCTGTAGGTCAAGTTTCTCCAATTCAGGTCACAAAAAATCAGTAATCATGTTTCTGTAACAATCTCGGGTAACGGTAACGTTGGCTCTATTATTGTTTTCGAAGACAAGTGACCCAATAACGCCACCACTCCAAAATTTGCATTAAATGGTAACTTGCAATGAATGCATTGGTTTCTCAATTATGGCATGTGGATTTTTTGTTTTTCAAATACGGCAATTTTGTTTGTTTACATAACTTCTAAGATAGAAATAGACCTTGCCCAAAAAGATGATTTTTTGGTTAAAATTAAAGTCAAAATTTAATTTGTTTAAAGCCCACTGAGCGAAGCAAAAACGGGCACCAAGGTCGGCTATTTTAATTTCTTAAATGAGTTGCATTGTGTACGCAAACATATCGAGGTCTTTGTGAAGAATTGATGTTCCTAAGTGCTCGCGTACACTTCAAGCCACAGAAGCAACAATTTTGGCAGAACACTATGAATGAGCGTGCTTGATGAGCGCATTATCTACCAGCATTCCAGTTTTACGCACTTTTTTTACAAACTTACGTATTTCTTCGATCGATGACGCTTCATTTCTTTCAAACAACGTTTCAGACAAATGAGACCTCAAGTAATTTTTTAGTATTTCAAAACGTTGCTCCGAAGTAAAACAATGCATCTTCTGTCTACGGAGGTATCTAACTACACTTTTCTTATGTAATTGTGACGCAAAAATTGTCAGCGTCTGTAGAAACAGTGATTCAAAATTTATCTAAAACATGGCTCACCCTTTATAATATTGGTTTTAAAATTTTGTTCATAACTTAACTTAGAGAAAGTATTTTCATTTGTTTTGCGGATGAAAACATTACTCCTACGCCAGTGGCATGCAAAAAATCTTTTTTAAATTTGGCATATTTGTTTAATTATTATTAATGATTATAAAAAAATTCATTTTTGGTCTTTTGATTTTTGAATCTTACAAATCGATTTAAAAAAAGTTTTTTATCCGTTTTTTTGTCACACCATGTATATTGTAATGATAATTATAATAACTATACAGCAATATAAATAAATATGCCAACTGGGTGGTAAGAAGTTTTGACTATCCCAAAAGACGATAAGAAAACTGTTAATCTTTATAATAATAATTTCAATTGTGATACCAACACTTATAGAAAACTTGATATTGTAACTATGGTTTCTAAATATTATTTTCATTGTTTGATCAATATTAGATTCATTCGCAAGTTTTTTAAAGTGTATCCAGTATCCTTCTATCAGTAAATATTAAATAATAAAAGATTAAATTATTTCATCTTAAAATACAATGGAATCTGTTTTAACCCCGTCAGAAGTTGAATTTTATGTGGAAACAATGAAACCACGCGCGCTTATTGATATTGGAAACAGTAATTGGGTAGACTGGCACGAACGTGTTCAGAAATTAAACCAACAAGCATTAATTGAAGCCTCCGCTGTAAAAGAAGAAAGTGTTAAAGAAGCACTGGTTACTTATGAAAAAACTGCAATATTAGTACACGAAGTTATTTTAATCAACGTGTGGAAAAATAAAGTTTTACCACTTTTACTACGTCTTGTACCCAATCCTGAAACTACTTTTATAGCTTACAGCATCTTATATCATGAAGCAATTGTTATTGGTTTATTAGAATTAATAATGTTTCATCCTAATGGCTGTGAGAGTTTAAATGATTCCGCATCCGATTTATTAGAATATGCTTATGATGGAGCCGCACAATTGCTGGTAATAGATATTGTTGACCCTCAAAAAAATGAAAATAGCGTTGCTGAACTTGTTCGGCAGAAGGAAGACTTAACACATATTATAGGATTACGATGTGTTTCTATTATTAGATATTTATCAGAAAACATGGATCGAATTTCAGTTGGATTGGTTTCAAGAATATATTCAGTGCATGATGTTCCAGTATTATTAATACAAATATTATTACGCAAACCTTGGATAAACAAAGGTAAAGAATTTATAAATAGCAAATGGGTAACAAATAATTCGGAAATGATAAACAGTTCTGAAGCTCAAATTTGGTTGGCTTTGAGACATTTATTATTAGACAAAGCTTGTATAGAGTATTATGAAATTACAAACTCTAGACGATCAGCATTAATGAAATTATTACCATTAATGTCGCCTGTTTTATTAGATCAAATATCACCTCTGATTGAACTAAATAGATTTTTAAACCAAATATCAGTATCTGATTTACCATCAGCTCAACATAAACCAATATTGTTAGAAGTTGTTTTGCAAATTAAACAAAGTATTTTGCAAGAAGGTAAAGGTAAATGGAAAAAAATTGCCAAGGAACAAGTGAATGAAGTGTTTTGCACTGATAAGAGACAATTGGTCGAAATTGCGCAAAGATTAAGTGCTGCTTATAACACTGATTTGCTTGAAAAGTTTGAAACTAAAGCTAAAGGTAATTGTGTGGTTTGTGGTAAAGACGCTTCTCATCGTTGCTCTAAATGTAAAATAGATTGGTATTGTTCGAGAAAATGTCAAGTGGAAGATTGGGATAAGCACAAAGTAAATTGTATTAAATAAATGAAACTGTAATTAACTTATTATATATAATGTAATATTTGTTTTAAATAAATATTTATTAAAATAATAAAAAAATACAAATCAAAAACATATACAAGGTGCCCCACGAATTAAGGTTGCAACAACTAATACTTATTTTAGTTTAAATTTATTATAAAGATTGTTTAAAATATTCACTGATTCTCTTAAAACCATTCCAACACTTTTTAAAAGAAATCTGGTTGTTTTACGTATTATAACATATTGTTATTATATGAAGTTGTTCTGCTGCCTCAAAATGAGACTTTCAACAATCTCTGATGGTGTTTTGTATATCAGATCTTAGTGGTTGGTGGTGTTGTTATTCTTTACCAATTTACAAACGCAAAGTGCAAAGGGGTACTATTGTGCAGGTATCACATACAAGAATTTTTTGGTGGTCAAATGGTTTTTAAAAACAAATGAACCAATAAATATGGTATCAATAAGTTCTCAGTTGAAATTTAATGAAAACGTGTGTAAAAACATTTGTGTGGATTATCTAAATCTTAAGATTGGCTATTTTTTTTGTTTATTAATTTTTTTTTTAAATTTGATCTTATCCGTGACATTAAATTGTACAATTACAAGATAAATATGAGAGCTTGGATTACTATCAAATTTTTGCAGTGTGTTGTCTTTATTGTATTGTATTGTATTGTATTGTATTGTATTGTATTAAACTTTATTTCTGAAATATATTACATATCAGAAAAAGGCGATGTTCAGCAAATTGCTGCTCTTCCACATAACCATTTAAATTTTACAATAATTTTATTAATTTATAAATATAAATCTTTTGCAGTATAGCCATATTGAAGATGCATCTTGTGTTAGATTGTTCCAATATACTTCATATTAATCTTCTATGTAAATACTGCAATTACACATAAATTTATAGTTTAATACTTGCAGTATTGGACGTCCAGTCGATGGTTTTGAAAAAGTTTTGTGTTTACTTGGGTGTTTGTGAGCTTGGTAAAATTCATTGATCTAGTAGTCACCGATTTGTAAGTGTTAACTCAAATTCTTGAGCAGATAATACTAGACTTTCAACACAAAAACCGCAAATGTAATGAATATCGGTGGACTCTTGTGTTATATAATTAACATCAACACTGTTACTAAGCTTAGTATCTGGTCCACTCACACTCTTATATTAAATGTAATTATGAATACATTACTAATATTCTAAATTAATAAACGCCCATAATTTTTTAAACCAAAACGTGGTTTAAATCCGTAATAAATTATCACCAAGATTTAAGTTAGACGCTTTACCCAATGTAGAAGTTTTATGATGATTGTTATTTTTGATTGGCGACGAATCTGGTAAATAAACCATTCCGGACTGCCTAGTCTTAGATTTGTTTGTAGTATTATTAATTTTTTTAGGTATGTCCAAGCTTTTGTAGTTAACTTCATGTGGAGGTAACAAATTAGTTTTACAAAGCAACTGAGAATTTGAATTTCTTAGACTTTTATTCGTAGTTTCCCGATTTGCTGAGTTTTTGTTTGTGTTTACATGATGCCAATCTTTGCTCTTGGATATTGGCAGAATTTGGCCGACCCGATTGGCAACAAAGGTTTTCCACTTGTTTGACAATGACTTAATGCATGCATTTCCAGATTCTCATTTGTTACCTTGATATGCTAGTTTTATAGATATTTGTTAACTGTGTTATATATTATAACATCCGTCGGCCCACACTCAATCTCCGATTTGATAACTCTGCAACTCTGCAGGTGGCCTTTCTCGAAGCACACCTGCAAGGTCAATCGTCATTGTTGTAATAAACAGCTCAATAAGCATTTTATTACTATAAAACAGATTGTAAAAACCTAGTTTAGTTTAGTCTTAAATTATCTACAGGGAGTTTATAAATGAATGGGATTATGTAATCACTTTAAATATGCCGTCTTTTTAAAATCGTCCACTATACTACTGGTGCGTTCGTTTATTCTACTCCACGTGCTCTTTTAACTCTAATTGCTCTTTACGCGTTTGGCAATGTCAAACAGAACAAAAAGAGCACGTTCTTAAGCGTTCGGATATGATGGAGTGGAGATAATGGTGTCCACTCCAGATGCACAACCTCGAGAGATCGTGTGAGACGGAGTGACAGCCGTATTTGAATTTTATTACAATTATTTAAAAATAAATATAAAAAATGTCGCAAAAATGTAAAAAACCTAATTCGATTATAAATGCATGTTGATTCACACAATTCAAACAATTAAAATTTTAAATTTTTTTAAAATTTAATTTCATTGGTTTTATAGGTGACAATTACTAGTGTAATATAATCAAGCGTTTTAAAATTTTTTAGAAATAGAAATAATAGTTCTTTTAAGAAATAAATTCAAATTAAAATTAGTATATGTTTATCTAAATGTCAGCTTTAAGGTTATAATTTCTGACGTCGAATCAAATTACAACATTGCGTTCGGATATATGTATTTACTCTAACAACTATCTACATCACTCCAGTCTATTCTACTCCAACTCCACTTTCCTTAAACAAACGCACTATACATATGTCTTCATTGACAACTGTCAAAGTTGATCTGTCAAAACAAATAGTTTAGTGAACAGTTTAACAAAAGCGGCACATTTAAAGTGATTACATAATCCCATTCATTTATAAACTCCCTGTATTATGTAATTAAACGTTTCGGTAATAAACGACAAATCAAAATTACTGTATCAATTTATTCTGTGTGTATGCGCTGGTACGGATTCATCCCCATGAATCTTTTTCTTTGCGTAAGTATTTTTGCATTGTTTTTATTATTCTGAGTTTATTTTTCTTAACGTTTTTACTATTTCCGACTATTTCAAACGGTGGAGGAACTACAATTTTTGGGCCTCATCGCAAAATATTGAAAAGAGCCTCAAGACGGTTTAAAAAAAGTACAGTTTTGTCACTTATTTAACTTTTATTTTGGAAATTCTAAGAGCCCCAGGTTTTAAAACAAACGTCGTTAATATTCTCAACTTTGGTGACCATGTCTTCCACGTAGAAATCCTCATTAATAATTTTTATCTCTGTTTCCTTTAGCTATTTCTTGTAGGCATCTAGTAGCCAAGTATGATACAGGTGAATTTCTGTTTAAACCATCTCTTCTATATTGTGTCATAATATTTGTTGGTAAGTTGCATCATCTTCTCGAATCTTTACTTGTCAATATATTTTATATTGTATATCTGTTGATATTACATATTTATGTTTTCTAAACCGGCATAGAATGTTAAATAAATTATTTTGGATTGCTGAACCAACTCTTAGTGTTGTTTAAAGATTTTTTATTTATTAGTTTTACAGAAACGTAAAATTCTACCTTTAGTTTAGTGGTTTGGCTAGCTTTATTTATGACGCATAATGGAGTAAGTTTTATTAGATGCATATGGCTAATTGTTTTGTATTTTGAGATGAAATTGGTATACTTCATCACTTGCTAGTTTCCGTTTCAATAAATAGAATCTCTTTAAGCTAGTTGATATGAATCGTTTTTGAGTTCCTTTATAGGTGCGTCCCGTAGAAATTAGGGAACCTCGCCGGATGCTTGCATCCTGAGTCCACTCAAAAAATAAAATTCCCGGTTGATAACCAAGCTGCCTCTATCTTGTTTGCGAGCAGATTTAGGCCGTTTGCTGCCAGCCACTATGACACTAGCACTATTGCTTCATCCGCATTGTCAATTACACTGTTGATAGACACGTGAGTAGATACTAGCGCTAGATTGTCCGCAAAAGCTATTAGTTAATTTCTCTTTGGGAGTTTGAACCTGAGGACCCTATGATACGCTAAACTCTACAGAAGTGGCCTCAACATCAATCCCTGTTGCACCCCGCCCTGTCACCTTTACTCTTACTATGTCGTTGTTGCTGTTGTTGTAGATCAGGTGCCTGTTACTTAGGTAGCTTCCTATTGATATCCCTTTTTTGTTTAGTGCATTAAGTATAACTTGCCACTGTATGGAGTTGAATGCGTTCTTTACATCCAGTGCTACAATTATGCAATGTTGCCTTTAACAGGTCGCTGTTTGCTACCTTTGAAATTTCTTAAACCGCATAAATTGCGTCTACGTCCCTTTTCTAAAACCAAATTGCAATCTGGTCCCTGTATTTTTTTTTGTATTTTTTTGCTTTTTCCTTTGGAAGTTAAGTAAGTTTCTCCGCAATTTTTAATTATTTTGTTTTTTGTCTGCATGTTAGTGTTCTTCTTTCTCTTGCGTCCCCTACTTTTTTATACCTACATCAAACATCATGCATTAAAAATAACGCTGTATCTGCATTTTGTTATTATTTTTAATATTAAAATAGTGTAAAACGTGGTAACTACTGCAGATGCCATTATCTACATATATAGCGCCTAAATAGTGAAGAATATGGTATCTAAAGTAGTTACTATTGTTTACTGGAAATAACCTTAAAATAGTTATTTTATATTTTTTACTTTATTGTTATTTTTGTTGCTGGGAATAAAATCCAAGTCTTCATAAAATAAATATGGATCATGAGATGACGACCTTTTATCTGTTGATTCATTTTTGCTTTTACTAGCACTATTCATAGATGTAGCATCAGAAGCTATTTTTAACACATACCATGTTTTACAGTTTTACCAGAAGATGAGTTAAGTAGTATTATAAATATTGTTAATTATTTATATCTATATCTATAGAACTTTACCTAATTAATCCACTTAACTCCCAGATGTTACAGGATTTATACAAGAAAATAACACACCAACAAATACATACGTCTATTGCGTACCACATCTATTACAACAAGAGAAAAGCCTGCTCATCATTGTGGCAAGACTGACTTGTTACAAAAAGAAGAAGTTTACAAATAGAAGGAGCGGCAAATTCAAAAACACATAAATAACTATCATTCTATGTTCTTTGACCGGTTATGAAACTCGGATAATGTGACGCATCGCTGCTTCTGGCTCATCCAGGTTACAGCTGCGCCAGTTGCAACAGATTATCCTCGAAATCTTCCAGATGGCCATCACTCGGGGTTGATACTGAATTTGCCTCCAACATTGAATAACTGTCTAGGACTCTCTTGGTGTACAAAGTTTGTTCTGCAAAAACACCGTTAGTTTTTTGACACAAATTTACACCAAAAAAACAGTTTAAGTCTAATATAGTTATTTGAAATTCTCTTTCCAGTTCATTTAAAAAACATTTCAATTGGTTAACGTCATTTCCAGCTATTAGTCCGTCATCCACATACACAGCAATTGTGAGAAGTTTAGTTCCAGTACGCATGACAAACAAACACGGATCCGCGACGCTTTGTTTAAAGTTGTGTTTTATCAGGAACCCACATAAACAATGATTCCAACAGCGTAGGGACTGTTTAAGGCCATATATACTGCGATTTAATTTACATACACGCTTCGATCTATCTTCAAAACCTGGAGGCTGCAGCATATATATATATATATATATATATATATATATATATATTTGACCCTTTAGCTTGCCATATAAAAAGGCCGTTTTTATATCAAACTGACTTAGTTGCAGCTTTTATACGCCGCGATGGTGTCGAATCTGGCAACTGAGCTAAAAGTTTTGTCGTAGTCTTTGTCCTTCCGCTGGACATATCTCTTGGCAGCTAACCGCGCCTTGTAACGATCAATCAACCTGTTCTTTTTTACTTTTTTGGTCAACACCCAACGACAACTGACAGCTTTCTTGCCTTGGGAAAGGTCCACCAGGTCTTATATCTTGTTCTCAAGCAAAGGTTTTATTTCTTTCAATTTAGCTTTGGTTCACTCATACTCTGAAGACATCACAAAATTTTCTGCAAACATAACAAATTCTTTAAGATGTTTGGGGTGTTTTATATTTTGCTTGGGACAATCTGGAAGCTGGACTTCCTTTGCAGCTAACGTTTGCTCGCTGAACGACTCGGAATCGGTATCTTCTGGGTCGAAGTCTGAGTTGCCATTACTTTTGATGTCATTTTGGTCCGAGTCATAGTTGTTATCTAGCACTTGAGGTGGTGGATGTTGTCTTTTTACAACTGTATTTATTGGCAACGGTTGCTGTAGGAAAAGTTGCACTTGATTGTTTTGTGGTGTTGCCTTCAAAACGATGATGCTCTTTTGTTGAAGATGACGTCATGACTACTGACAACCTTGTCTTTGGTATTCAGCCACACACGATATCCTTTCTTCTACCTGCAGTATCCCATTAGATATCCGGGTTTACTTTTTGCGTCCTATTTGCGACGCTTCTGGACTGGCACGTGCACATAGCTGTTTCTCCCAAAAGCTTTTAGGTGCTGAAGAGCATAAACATCTCGATTAAACCACAATTTATATGGGATTTTACCTGTTACTGGTGTTGGTCCCGCCCTGTTAATGACACACGCCGCAGTGTTGACTGCTTCAGCCCACAATTTTACTGGTAACTTTTTAACTTGGAACAGAGTTTTTGCACATTCTACAAGAGTTCTGTTTTCACGTTCCGCAGTACCATTTTGTTCTGGCGCATATGAACTCAGTTCCATTGTCACTTTGAAATTATTTTATGTGCACACCAGCCACCTCAGATTCTTTCACAAAGTCTTTAGACATCCCGCTATTTCAGTACTGATGCTTGCCCAAACTTACTGGATGCGGCGAGGCAAAAGATATGTGTTACTATATCTTCACATGGGTCCAACCATTGACCTATGCGCTGTTCATATATAGAAACAAGCTTTTCTCATATTGTCTTTGCAGAGTCACTCGTGGCTGTCAGATTCACATTTGAATTGTTTATACTTCCTATCAGTATTAGTTGTGCAAGAACATTCGCTTTTCTAAACAACTTGACTTCAATTTCATACCTCTGACGCACTGCTTTGGTTGATTCTACCCCGGGCTCAACTTGTGCAACTTTACTTCCATCCGCAACATCGAAAATCTCCCGATGTTTGGGAACAAGAGTTATCTGTCGTTGCCACATTGCCCAATTGATTGATCCATCCAACTTTTCAATTTGTGGCTTAAAATCCATCTTGTCTTTATCTCCCGACAATTACTGTAATAACGTAATTTGTTTCAGATAACACACCGATTTTAATAACACCAACATCAGGAAGAATTTGATTAAAACACAGAAGTTAATTTGTTTGAAAACGTTAATCTAGGCCAATAACCTGATGATTATTTCAATCTATATTTATAGAGCTCCACCTAATTAATCCACTTAACTAGATGTTACAGGATTTATACAAGAAAACAACAAACCGACAAATACATACGCCTATTGCGTACCACGTCTATTACAACAATGGGAAAGCCCGTTCATCATTGTGGCAAGCCTGGCTTGTTACAAAGAGAGAGCGCTTACTAATAAAAAGAACGGTAAATTCAAAAACACATAAAATAACTAACTAAACATTATTTGTATTTCCAACAAATATTGAAGCAAAAACTACTTCTACATTGCATTTACCATGTTTTACATGCAATAACTCATTTTTTTAATTTTGTTTTACGCCGGAACCCCTCATATGTAATTGCACTACGCTCAAATATCAACTTAAACGTTTATAAAATCATCTTTTTATTTATAAAATTACAAAAGTATAAAATTATAAGAAAAACAAAAGAAAAACAAAGGAGAAGTAAATTAATAGCGTGTTGGGCCTCCTCAAGCGTTTACAAGTTTCTGGCAATAATTTGGCATGCACTTTGTTTTTAATATTTAGGTAATATTGTCCTAATCTTCTTTGCCAAGTCCTCACTATTACAGTTGTATAAAATACATTTAGTTTTAAACCAACAGAACAATGGGATTTTTCTATTTCCAATCAACCATTTGCTTTATTTAATTCAACTACAATGAGTTTTAAAAGCTTAATTAACACTTAAACACTTATTTATTATTATTAATTTTATGAGAAACTTTAGTAGTTTCTAAATAATTAAAAATGCCTTTAAAATACACAAAATAAAACATAAAAACTTGATGGTTTTAGAAGATTCTGATGTTTTGGTTGCTTTTTAAATGGTACACCCTCGTAGACCAAAAACTAAATACTGCCAACTTTAGTGTCATCGGTGTCATGATATTGCCTATTATTGTTTACTAGTCACTTTTGACAATTGACAGCTTGCTTAGTGCATCTGCATATTATCTATGATCTGCATGTAGGGCTAACCTAACTTGGTTAATTTAAGAATGCAAAAATTAGCTCAATTAACATTATTATCAGTACGAAATAACAATTTTATATGTGTTCGATATGTAAGAAAAAGAGTAAATAAAAGAATTGATCCTGGAATTTCTTACATGAACAATTTATTCAATGAAAAACAACTGGACCAATTGGACTCTACCAATTATGAAGATTTAGAAGCTGATTTTCAAAATTTAGACATGTCGCATAAAGAACACATACATGAAATTGAGGGTATGAAAGAAAAAGAAAAATATCACATCGTCAAGCAGAAATATTTTAAAGAAAAATATCCGAATTTTTTAACATGGGCTGATAAACAACAAATTAAAAACTTGCACGATAAAGATCCTAATAAATGGACAATTGATAGGTTATCAGAAGGATTTCCTGCTATTCCTGAGGTTATTCAGGTAATTAGTTATCATTTTTATTTATTTATATTATTATCGATTATAATTTTAGAAAATTATCAAATCTAATTGGACAAAGAAAAATGCAAAGAAGATCGAATCTCATGATGCTGTAGTTGTTGAGAATTGGTCTCAATTTAAAGAAGGCAAATTGGAAGTTCCACTATTTCTCGCTGAACATTTAAATAAATTTACAGATCGTAAATTAAATTTTAATCCAATCGATCAAAGCGATCAAAGCTATGTTAAATCTACTGAAATTTCTTTGCCAAGAGGTGAATTTTCACATATAATCACCAGCTATCAATCATTAGTATCACCGAAACAAATTGAAGAAAAAGTCAAGCCTATTGAAAAGCATCTGAAAAAACTTACCTATATTACTGAAAATCCAGAAGAGTTTGATGTAAAGGAGTCGTTAACTTTTAAGGAATATAAGAATCAACTTAGGAATCAAAATGAAAATAGTTTTGATTTATCGGAAACGAATAAATCGATTTTGAGTTCTGATGTTGTAGTTAATGAAGGAAAAAAGGAAATTGAAGTCAAGGTTGCTAAATATGTTGATTACAAAGGAAATGTTAGTTTGTATTCTAAAAACAAACATGATTATAGTCATTTGAAATATCCGGAGAAAATTATGATTCCACAGAAGATACGAAAGAGAGGATTTACTTATAAATTATGTGATTGTTATTATGATTATGATGGGGAGTTTTTGTATAGAATACCTGGAATGGATTAAATAGCTTTAAATAAGTGTTAGTTTATTTAAAATGTAGCGCTAAATTTTCATTCCTTTGTTTTGTTGGTTTACAGAAAGTTTTAATTAAAATATGTGCGCCATCAGTTGTAATTTTACACATTGCGCCATCTTTTATCAAATGTGTACAGTTAAAATTAAATTACACAGGTTCTATAGTTTCTAGAAATAGTAGTAGATGGCATGACATGTTCTTAAAATGTTGATCTACAATAAAATTAAAAATCCAGATTCAAATTTGAACCGTCAAACACGATATTGGTTACATTTAGAAGACATGTTTTTTTTTCAATTTACAGTTCCAAAGTTTGCAAAAACAGTGTTAAATATTCTTTGTGCTCTAACACAAATTTGAAATTTTTTTATAATTAGTAGTGCAAAGTAGTTGTAGCTCCATCATGTTGCTTCAACCAAAGAAACCGAACATCATTGATAAAATTTCAGCATCACAACTGACAACCAAATTGCAATGTCTAAAGAGGTAGACAATCAAATATAGTTTAAAGAAAAACAAAAGTTTAAAATCAATTACTCAAACCCAATCTAACTTGAAAGGGGCCTACTTATTTTTTATGTAGCAAAGGCCGGCACTACACTAATGAGTAGAGATTTTTATTTTTATTAGCTAATTGAATTTGCCCGGAGTTCAAAAATCATTTAGCGTACTCTTTTTTAGATGCAAGACTGTCTACCAATGCATCGTGTATTTATAACCTGATAGAAATCTTCTCTTCTATTACGTTATTTGGAAACGTCGCTGAAGTTAGCCTCGTTTCCGTACCCGTTCTTGCGTCGTTTTTTATGACGTGATGCAAACACATAACTGTACATTACAGTCGCCCAGCAAATTCATTAAATTGAATTCTCTTTATATATATTTGAGTAAATTTACAAATTAAAAAAAAAGTTCTGCAGTTAGGTACAAATAACAGCAAGTACAATTTAAGTTAATAATAATTATACTATGTTTTGTTATAATATAGTCAATTAACTTAATTAAAAAACATAATACAAATTTTATGTGCAATAAAGAATAGATTCTATATTACCTGATGGAATATTACAGATTATTTATTAACAATTAAGAAACTAAAATTTTCAAAGATAATAAAAAATTTATGTCAAGTGATAGTTTAACTAATCAATCAATGCACAGATGCACCGGCATGGTATGGGCGGCTCGCTTTTATTTGCTGTAGACTCCTTTGTGTGTTTCATATCACCTGATGGAATATTACAGATTGTTTATTAACAATTAGAAAACAATAATTTTCAAAGAAAATAAAAAAAACATGTCGAGTGATAGTTTTACTAAGCAATCAATGCACCGATGAGCGGCTCGCTTTTATTAATGTTGACACCTTTATAGGTTTCATATTACCTGATGGAATATTACAGATTGTTTATTAACAATTAAGAAACAATAATTTTCAAAGAAAATAAAAAAAACCATGTTGAGTGATAGTTTTACTAAGCAATCAATGCATCGATGAGCGGCTCGCTTTTATTGATGTAGACACCTTTATAGGTTTCATATTACCTAATGGAATATTACAGATTGTTTATTAACAATTAAGAAACAATAATTTTCAAAGAAAATAAAAAAATCCATGTCGAGTGATAGTTTTACTAAGCAATCAATGCACCGATGAGCGGCTCGCTTTTATTGATGTAGACACCTTTATAGGTTTCATATTACCTGATGGAATATTACAGATTGTTTATTAACAATTAAAAAACAATAATTTTTAAAGAAAATAAAAAAATCCATGTCGAGTGATAGTTTTACTAAGCAATCAATGCATCGATAAGCGGCTCGCTATTATTGATGTAGACACCTTTATAGGTTTCATATTACCTGATGGAATATTACAGATTGTTTATTAACAATTAAGAAACAATAATTTTCAAAGAAAATAAAAAAATCTATGTCGAGTGATAGTTTTACTAAGCAATCAATGCACCGATGAGCGGCTCGTTTTTATTGATGTAGACACCTTTATAAGTTTCATATTACCTGATAGAATATTACAAATTGTTTATTAACAATTGAGAAACAATAATTTTCAAAGAAAATAAAAAAATCCATGTTGAGTGATAGTTTTACTAAGCAATCAATGCATCGATGAGCGGCTCGCTTTTATTGATGTAGACACCTTTATAGATTTCATATTACCTGATGGAATATTACAGATTGTTTATTAACAATTAAGAAACAATAATTTTCAAAGAAAATAAAAAAATCCATGTCGAGTGATAGTTTTACTAAGCAATCAATGCACCGATGAGCGGCTCGCTTTTATTGATGTAGACACCTTTATAGGTTTCATATTACATAATAGAATATTACAGATTGTTTACTAACAATTCAGAAACAATAATTTTTAAAGAAAATAAAAAAATCCATGTCCAGTGATAGTTTTACTAAGCAATCAATGCACAGATGAGCGGCTCGCTTTTATTGATGTAGACACCTTTATAGGTTTCATATTACCTGATGGAATATTACAGATTGTTTATTAACAATTAAGAAACAATAATTTTCAAAAAAAATAAAAAAATCCATGTCGAGTGATAGTTTTACTAAGCAATCAATGTATCGATGAGCGGCTCGCTTTTATTGATGTAGACACCTTTATAGGTTTCATATTACTTAATGGAATATTTTAGATTGTTTATTAACAATTAAGAAACAATAATTTTCAAAGAAAATTAAAAAATCCATGTCGAGTGATAGTTTTACTAAGCAATCAATGCACCGATGAGCGGCTCGCTTTTATTGATGTAGACACCTTTATAGGTTTCATATTACCTGATGGAATATTACAGATTGTTTATTAACAATTAAGAAACAATAATTTTTAAAGAAAATTAAAAAAATCCATGTCGAGTGATAGTTTTACTAAGCAATCAATGCATCGATGAGCGGCTCGCTTTTATTGATGTAGACACCTTTATAGGTTTCATATTACCTGATGGAATATTACAGATTGTTTATTAACAAATAAGAAATAATAATTTTCAAAGAAAATAAAAAAATCCATGTCGAGTGATAGTTTTACTAAGCAATCAATGCACAGATGAGCGGCTCGCTTTTATTGATGTAGACACCTTTATAGGTTTCATATTACCTGATGGAATATTACAGATTGTTTATTAACAATTAAGAAACAATAATTTTCAAAAAAAATAAAAAAATCCATGTCGAGTGATAGTTTTACTAAGCAATCAATGTATCGATGAGCGGCTCGCTTTTATTGATGTAGACACCTTTATAGGTTTCATATTACTTAATGGAATATTTTAGATTGTTTATTAACAATTAAGAAACAATAATTTTCAAAGAAAATTAAAAAATCCATGTCGAGTGATAGTTTTACTAAGCAATCAATGCACCGATGAGCGGCTCGCTTTTATTGATGTAGACACCTTTATAGGTTTCATATTACCTGATGGAATATTACAGATTGTTTATTAACAATTAAGAAACAATAATTTTTAAAGAAAATTAAAAAAATCCATGTCGAGTGATAGTTTTACTAAGCAATCAATGCATCGATGAGCGGCTCGCTTTTATTGATGTAGACACCTTTATAGGTTTCATATTACCTGATGGAATATTACAGATTGTTTATTAACAAATAAGAAATAATAATTTTCAAAGAAAATAAAAAAATCCATGTCGAGTGATAGTTTTACTAAGCAATCAATGCACAGATGAGCGGCTCGCTTTTATTGATGTAGACACCTTTATAGGTTTCATATTACCTGATGGAATATTACAGATTGTTTATTAACAATTAAGAAACAATAATTTTCAAAGAAAATAAAAAAATCCATGTCGAGTGATAGTTTTACTAAGCAATCAATGCATCGATGAGCGGCTCGCTTTTATTGATGTAGACACCTTTATAGGTTTCAATATACCTGATGGAATATTACAGATTGTTTATTAACAATAAACAATAATTTTCTAAGAAAATTAAAAAATCCATGTCGAGTGATAGTTTTACTAAGCAATCAATGCATCGATGAGCGGCTCGCTTTTATTGATGTAGACACCTTTATAGGTTTCATATTACCTGATGGAATATTACAGATTGTTTATTAACAAATAAGAAATAATAATTTTCAAAGAAAATAAAAAAATCCATGTCGAGTGATAGTTTTACTAAGCAATCAATGCACAGATGAGCGGCTCGCTTTTATTGATGTAGACACCTTTATAGGTTTCATATTACCTGATGGAATATTACAGATTGTTTATTAACAAATAAAAAACAATAATTTTCAAAAAAAATAAAAAAATCCATGTCGAGTGATAGTTTTACTAAGCAATCAATGCATGGATGAGCGGCTCGCTTTTATTGATGTAGACACCTTTATAGGTTTCATATTACCTGATAGAATATTACAGATTGTTTATTAACAATTAAGAAACAATAATTTTCAAAGAAAATAAAAAAATCCATGTCGAGTGATAGTTTTACTAAGCAATCAATGTACCGATGAGCGGCTCGCTTTTATTGATGTAGACACCTTTATAGGTTTCATATTACCTGATGGAATATTACAGATTGTTTATTAAAAATTAAAAAACAATAATTTTCAAAGAAAATAAAAAAAACCATGTTGAGTGATAGTTTTACTAAGCAATCAATGCATCGATGAGCGGCTCGCTTTTATTGATGTAGACACCTTTATAGGTTTCATATTACTTGATGGAATATTACAGATTGTTTATTAACAATTAAGAAACAATAATTTTCAAAGAAAATAAAAAAATCCATGTCGAGTGATAGTTTTACTAAGCAATCAATGTACCGATGAGCGGCTCGCTTTTATTGATGTAGACACCTTTATAGGTTTCATATTACCTGATGGAATATTACAGATTGTTTATTAACAATTAAGAAACAATAATTTTTAAAGAAAATAAGAAAAATCCATGTC
This sequence comes from Tachinus rufipes, assembly GCA_963932245.1. Lineage (NCBI taxonomy): Eukaryota > Metazoa > Arthropoda > Insecta > Coleoptera > Staphylinidae > Tachinus > Tachinus rufipes. The sequence continues at coordinate 64,739,524 of OZ010749.1, forward strand.
GAGTGATAGTTTTACTAAGCAATCAATGTACCGATGAGCGGCTCGCTTTTATTGATGTAGACACCTTTATAGGTTTCATATTACCTGATGGAATATTACAGATTGTTTATTAACAATTAAGAAACAATAATTTTCAAAGAAAATAAAAAAATCCATGTCGAGTGATAGTTTTACTAAGCAATCAATGTACCGATGAGCGGCTCGCTTTTATTGATGTAGACACCTTTATAGGTTTCATATTACCTGATGGAATATTACAGATTGTTTATTAACAATTAAGAAACAATAATTTTTAAAGAAAATAAGAAAAATCCATGTCGAGTGATAGTTTTACTAAGCAATCAATGTACCGATGAGCGGCTCGCTTTTATTGATGTAGACACCTTTATAGGTTTCATATTACCTGATGGAATATTACAGATTGTTTATTAACAATTAAGAAACAATAATTTTCAAAGAAAATAAAAAAATCCATGTCGAGTGATAGTTTTACTAAGCAATCAATGTACCGATGAGCGGCTCGCTTTTATTGATGTAGACACCTTTATAGGTTTCATATTACCTGATGGAATATTACAGATTGTTTATTAACAATTAAGAAACAATAATTTTTAAAGAAAATAAGAAAAATCCATGTCGAGTGATAGTTTTACTAAGCAATCAATGTACCGATGAGCGGCTCGCTTTTATTGATGTAGACACCTTTATAGGTTTCATATTACCTGATGGAATATTACAGATTGTTTATTAACAATTAAGAAACAATAATTTTCAAAGAAAATAAAAAAATCCATGTCGAGTGATAGTTTTACTAAGCAATCAATGTACCGATGAGCGGCTCGCTTTTATTGATGTAGACACCTTTATAGGTTTCATATTACCTGATGGAATATTACAGATTGTTTATTAACAATTAAGAAACAATAATTTTTAAAGAAAATAAGAAAAATCCATGTCGAGTGATAGTTTTACTAAGCAATCAATGCATGGATGAGCGGCTCGCTTTTATTGATGTAGACACCTTTATAGGTTTCATATTACCTGATAGAATATTACAGATTGTTTATTAACAATTAAGAAACAATAATTTTCAAAGAAAATAAAAAAATCCATGTCGAGTGATAGTTTTACTAAGCAATCAATGTATCGATGAGCGGCTCGCTTTTATTGATGTAGACACCTTTATAGGTTTCATATTACCTAATGGAATATTTTAGATTGTTTATTAACAATTAAGAAACAATAATTTTCAAAGAAAATTAAAAAATCCATGTCGAGTGATAGTTTTACTAAGCAATCAATGCACCGATGAGCGGCTCGCTTTTATTGATGTAGACACCTTTATAGGTTTCATATTACCTGATGGAATATTACAGATTGTTTATTAACAATTAAGAAACAATAATTTTTAAAGAAAATTAAAAAAATCCATGTCGAGTGATAGTTTTACTAAGCAATCAATGCATGGATGAGCGGCTCGCTTTTATTGATGTAGACACCTTTATAGGTTTCATATTACCTGATAGAATATTACAGATTGTTTATTAACAATTAAGAAACAATAATTTTCAAAGAAAATAAAAAAATCCATGTCGAATGATAGTTTTACTAAGCAATCAATGTATCGATGAGCGGCTCGCTTTTATTGATGTAGACACCTTTATAGGTTTCATATTACCTAATGGAATATTTTAGATTGTTTATTAACAATTAAGAAACAATAATTTTCAAAGAAAATTAAAAAATCCATGTCGAGTGATAGTTTTACTAAGCAATCAATGCACCGATGAGCGGCTCGCTTTTATTGATGTAGACACCTTTATAGGTTTCATATTACCTGATGGAATATTACAGATTGTTTATTAACAATTAAGAAACAATAATTTTTAAAGAAAATTAAAAAAATCCATGTCGAGTGATAGTTTTACTAAGCAATCAATGCATCGATGAGCGGCTCGCTTTTATTGATGTAGACACCTTTATAGGTTTCATATTACCTGATGGAATATTACAGATTGTTTATTAACAAATAAGAAATAATAATTTTCAAAGAAAATAAAAAAATCCATGTCGAGTGATAGTATAGGTTTCATATTACCTGATGGAATATTACAGATTGTTTATTAACAATTAAGAAACAATAATTTTCAAAGAAAATAAAAAAATCCATGTCGAGTGATAGTTTTACTAAGCAATCAATGCACCTTGTGAGCGGCTCGTTTTTTGCTGTAGGCACCTTAATAGATTTTGTATTACGTGATGGAGTATTACATATTATTATTTTGAAGAAAAAAATAAAATAAATAACAAAACTTAAATTAAATTATTATTATAACATTGATGAGTATCTTCTAGCCTAAGAATTATAAATATCTTTTAGTTTATAAGTACCATGAAAAACCTCTTTAGTTGGTACTTCTTCGCCCATTATTTCAATAGTATATTTTCCAAATATGTAAAATGAAATTTTATCACATATGTAAGGTAATAAAACAAAACACGAAAACATTCTATCGTTACAAACATGTGATGAAATATATTTGTAAATAAATATCATATCTGACAATCAAATATTTCGGTAGCATAAGTTTGCATTACATTAATACGATCATTTTCTGAAAATAATATATATGACGATGCACTTGGATGAGTAAATCGTTGTTCATATATTTGTTTTAATGTATCTTCATTATTGTTTTAATGTATCTTCATTATCAAGTATTATTCTTTCGTAATCAATATTTTGCAAGTATACTTTATATTTAGTATTATCTTGCCAGAAGTAACCTTCGCAGAGAATACAAGTGTATTGTGGTGTCTTAGATTGCAACACGCACTATTTCTCTGATTGTATGAAATTGTCGAAGGACCAGTAAGAATGATATCTTACACAAATTATGCTTTAATGATAAGGTAGAAATTATACTCTGGTATCGCAAAGACTCTCTTTAATACTAACTTATAACAAATAATTTACAAATATATATACTCATTCAAATTGTGTAAAATGTGTTGTGATTGGTTAGTTGCTAATTAGGTAATTTGGGGATTCCTAGAAAGAATTGTTGGGAAAGTACCATATTAAATTATATTGTAGGGATTATTATTGTAGGAGATTAAACATACCTGGAAAGGATTATAAGAAATTTCATTACATAAAATATATTTCCTATCATAAATATAAATTGAATTTTTAGTAGGACGAGGGTGTCATTAGCACTAATCTGTTTATTACTCGGAGCATATAAGATCCGAACAACAAGTGTCATCAGATGTGGTTTTACATTTAACGTGTATTAGTCTCTTGCATCGTGTACAATTAACGGCAGACTCCCGATTATGTTTGCCACATTTGACACATAAATTTTTAACACACTCTGAATGTATCAAAATTGATTTTTGGAGTGCTACTCTATATACAAATGGATCAAATTTAGAACTGCAATTTTTAAAAAAGTCCGTCTATGTCCTTGATTCTGACAGTTTTTGTATAAAATGTATGACAAATATGCCACAGTTATACGCATCCTTTTGTATTGGAAGAAAATCATTTATTCCAATTTTCCAACTTCTAGGATTAAATCTTTCCAATTTTAAAATCCTGCTTTTTCTTTCTAAAAACTTTTTAATTTTAGACAAAATTGAATTGATTTCATCATCAGAAACAAATGGATTATAAGGATCAATATAATATATTAGACTATTTTTAATATCTAAAATTATAAGAGTCCAGTGATTTCCATTTTTAAAATATGGAATTTTAACAAATAATTTTTGTTTAATTTCTACCTGCAAACAATCTGTTTTTTCGTGAAGGTTATCACTAAAAAGTAGAGTTGATGTAACACAATCTATATAATATAAAAAATGTTTATTTTTGACAAATATACTGGCAGCGGAGTCAATAATAAAGTCCGGAAGCCATTTCTCGGACTCTTTTACATTACTTTTTTTAATTAAAGTATAATAATCTAATGTATTTAAGTTGATCGACAACTTTCTATAGCTATAATGACACATTATAGCATGTTTTTCCTTTTGAAGATAATAATCAGGATTTAAATATAGTCCGTTTGGCAATCTTGGTTCATCAGTTGAGGTAGATATTGAATTATTTAGAATGTTTGTTACATTTTGTTGTTCTAATTTAATACTTGTTTCGGCTAAAATAGAATCAGCTTGCTGAAAATACGTTTTTGTCTTTTTTGGACAACTTTGCCAAGTTTCAATTGCAGTTAGATTATCAACCTTTTTTTTATCAGTAAAATCTCGCTTTTTCTTTTTATTAACTCGAATTGATTTACTAATATTAAACTCTATATCTTTTAAATCTGCAGATATTTTAGTTTGCAATTTTTCAATAAATCTTCCTACTTTTAAGTTTGTCTTGCCTTCTAAAACATCTTGTTTTAAAATTTTCATCCAACATTCAACATTGGAATTAGAAAAACGATGTTTTCTAATTATTGAAGTTTCTCATCTATAAATTCTATTAAATATGATTTTACTTACATTTTTAATCGTAAAGAAAAACTGCTTGTAGACACAATTCAATGTAAACTCACTAGTAACAGCTCGTTACGAAAGAAATACTATTGTAAATATAAAACATAATATTTTTTTAATTTATTGCATTTTGTAAGCAGAAGTGGGAGTTAGTAAAGTGAAAATAGATCAGGTTATAGTTTAAAAATTTGATAATTTCCTAGTATTCTATCATTCATTAGCTAACTCTTCAATGAAAATATGATAATAAGATTAAAATTAAAGTATAAAACCGATATTAGCGGTCATTTATATATATATACAGGGTGTCCGGAAAATACGTGTACAACGTTTGACGACAGACTACTGACGTCAAAATAAGTCGATCTAAGCCGACTTAGTTATATCCAAAATTGTCTCGTTTAGCCGGTAGAGGGCGTCAAAAACAAAAACAAAAGTATAACAAAAAATACGTGTACAACGTTTGACGACAGACTCCTGACGTCAAAATAGGTCGATCTAAGCCGACTTAGTTATATCCAAAATTGTCTCGTTTAGCCGGTAGAGGGCGTCAAAAAAAACAAAAGTATAACAAAAAAAAAAAAAAAAAACCCGTATACCAGGAGCATGTCAACTTTCTGAGAGTTTGTATAATTTTCCATTTTTAATGGTAAAATGAACTTGTAATTCAAGAATGTTGATCGTATACTTGAGTAAATTTCATAGACTGGTGACAAGTTGTCAATAATTGTCAAATTATTAAACGCCATAGCAACAAGGTCACTTAAAAAATTATTGTTACAGGTAATTTCTTTTTAATATTTCCAAATTTTTGACGCCCTCTACCGGCTAAACGAGTCAATTTTGGATATAACTAAGTCGGCTTAGATCGACCTATTTTGACGTCAGGAGTCTGTCGTCAAACGTTGTACACGTATTTTCCGGACACCCTGTATATATATATATATATATATATATACATTATACAATAAGAGGATTATAAATAGGTATTAAAAATTAAAAATATTAAAGAATTACATTAAATATAAATAAAAGAACGCATAATAGATCCTCTTATCTGCCGTATTCTAATCTACTTTTGGGTATTATTACCAGGTTGGCCGTTCCCTTCATCAAATAAGATTATTAATCACATGAAAGAATTTATTCTTCTTAGTGTTAAACCCATAACATGACCGCGTACACGTACACCAATTGTAAACAAAGCTAGAATTTTATCCAGAACTTGTTTCTAAATAAAAAAAAAACTTTAATTAAAATTTTTATTTAATAATAAATAAGGAAACCAATAAGCAAAATAAAAGTTTACATAACATAAAACATGTATAGATAAGTCAGCATAAAAAACAAACTATAAAAATTCCATTCATTCAATTGTAGATTTTTTTTATAAAACTCAATTATATATTCAATATGCGACAGCGAGGCACACGCACATGTTGATTCACTTTACCAGACAACCTAACAAAAAAACACCCATTTATGAATAGAAATTTCCTGCTATATGTTAATTTACTAAAAAAGACATACATGTATCCTAGATATTATTCAATTTAAAAAATAAAGTATGTATATACAGCACCGAGTTACTATTCTAATATTTTTTATAAGAATCAATCGTCACTTTCGTATGTCATCACCTGATGTAATATTAATTAAGATGTTTACAACAAAAGTAGCCGCTCATACCGCGCGTTCATTCATTGCTTGATAAACCCATCACTTGCTTATAAACTTTTATATTTCTTTAATAAAAGTTAAACTATCACTCGACAAATTTTTTTCTATTTTCTTTGAAAACTATTGTTTCTAAATTGTTAATAAAGAATCTGTAATATTCCATCAGGTAATATGAAACCTATAAAGGAGTCTACATCAATAAAAGCGAGCTTTCATCCATGCATTGATTGCTTAGTAAAACTATCACTCGACATGGATTTTTTTATTTTTTTTTGAAAATTATTGTTTCTCAATTGTTAATAAACAATCTGTAATATTCCATCAGGTAATATGAAACCTATAAAGGTGTCTACATCAATAAAAGCGAGCCGCTGATCCATGCATTGATTGCTTAGTAAAACTATCACTCGACATGGATTTTTTAATTTTCTTTGAAAATTATTGTTTCTTAATTGTTAATAAACAATCTGTAATATTCTATTATGTAATATGAAACCTATAAAGGTGTCTACATCAATAAAAGCGAGCCGCTCATCGGTGCATTGATTGCTTAGTAAAACTATCACTCGACATGGATTTTTTAATTTTTTTTCAAAATTATTGTTTTTTAATTGTTAATAAACAATCTGTAATATTCCATCAGGTAATATGAAACCTATAAAGGTGTCTACATCAATAAAAGCAAGCCGCTCATCGATACATTGATTGCTTAGTAAAACTATCACTCGACATGGATTTTTTTATTTTCTTTGAAAATTATTGTTTCTTAATTGTTAATAAACAATCTGTAATATTCCATCAGGTAATATGAAACCTATAAAGGTGTCTACATCAATAAAAGCGAGCCGCTCATCGATGCATTGATTGCTTAGTAAAACTATCACTCGACATGGATTTTTTTATTTTCTTAAAAAATTATTGTTTCTTAATTGTTAATAAACAATCTGTAATATTCCATCAGGTAATATGAAACCTATAAAGGTGTCTACATCAATAAAAGCGAGCCGCTCATCTGTGCATTGATTGCTTAGTAAAACTATCACTCGACATGGATTTTTTTATTTTCTTTGAAAATTATTGTTTCTTATTTGTTAATAAACAATCTGTAATATTCCATCAGGTAATATGAAACCTATAAAGGTGTCTAAATCAATAAAAGCGAGCCGCTCATCGGTGCATTGATTGCTTAGTAAAACTATCACTGGACATGGATTTTTTTATTTTCTTTAAAAATTATTGTTTCTTAATTGTTAATAAACAATCTGTAATATTCTATTATGTAATATGAAACCTATGAAGGTGTCTACATCAATAAAAGCGAGCCACTCATCGGTGCATTGATTGCTTAGTAAAACTATCACTCAACATGGATTTTTTTATTTTCTTTGAAAATTATTGTTTCTTAATTGTTAATAAACAATCTGTAATATTCTATTATGTAATATGAAACCTATAAAGGTGTCTACATCAATAAAAGCGAGCCGCTCATCGATGCATTGATTGCTTAGTAAAACTATCACTCGACATGGATTTTTTTTATTTTCTTAAAAAATTATTGTTTCTTAATTGTAAATAAACAATCTGTAATATTCCATCAGGTAATATGAAACCTATAAAGGTGTCTACATCAATAAAAGCGAGCCGCTCATCTGTGCATTGATTGCTTAGTAAAACTATCACTCGACATGGATTTTTTTATTTTCTTTGAAAATTATTGTTTCTTATTTGTTAATAAACAATCTGTAATATTCCATCAGGTAATATGGAACCTATAAAGGTGTCTACATCAATAAAAGCGAGCCGCTCATCGGTGCATTGATTGCTTAGTAAAACTATCACTCGACATGGATTTTTTTATTTTCTTTAAAAATTATTGTTTCTTAATTGTTAATAAACAATTTGTAATATTCCATCAGGTAATATGAAACCTATAAAGGTGTCTACATCAATAAAAGCGAGCCGCTCATCGGTGCATTGATTGCTTAGTAAAACTATCACTGGACATGGATTTTTTTATTTTCTTTAAAAATTATTGTTTCTGAATTGTTAGTAAACAATCTGTAATATTCTATTATGTAATATGAAACCTATAAAGGTGTCTACATCAATAAAAGCGAGCCGCTCATCGGTGCATTGATTGCTTAGTAAAACTATCACTCGACATGGATTTTTTTATTTTCTTTGAAAATTATTGTTTCTTAATTGTTAATAAACAATCTGTAATATTCCATCAGGTAATATGAAATCTATAAAGGTGTCTACATCAATAAAAGCGAGCCGCTCATCGATGCATTGATTGCTTAGTAAAACTATCACTCAACATGGATTTTTTTATTTTCTTTGAAAATTATTGTTTCTCAATTGTTAATAAACAATTTGTAATATTCTATCAGGTAATATGAAACCTATAAAGGTGTCTACATCAATAAAAACGAGCCGCTCATCGGTGCATTGATTGCTTAGTAAAACTATCACTCGACATAGATTTTTTTATTTTCTTTGAAAATTATTGTTTCTTAATTGTTAATAAACAATCTGTAATATTCCATCAGGTAATATGAAACCTATAAAGGTGTCTACATCAATAATAGCGAGCCGCTTATCGATGCATTGATTGCTTAGTAAAACTATCACTCGACATGGATTTTTTTATTTTCTTTAAAAATTATTGTTTTTTAATTGTTAATAAACAATCTGTAATATTCCATCAGGTAATATGAAACCTATAAAGGTGTCTACATCAATAAAAGCGAGCCGCTCATCGGTGCATTGATTGCTTTTTTTATTTTCTTTGAAAATTATTGTTTTCTAATTGTTAATAAACAATCTGTAATATTCCATCAGGTGATATGAAACACACAAAGGAGTCTACAGCAAATAAAAGCGAGCCGCCCATACCATGCCGGTGCATCTGTGCATTGATTGATTAGTTAAACTATCACTTGACATAAATTTTTTATTATCTTTGAAAATTTTAGTTTCTTAATTGTTAATAAATAATCTGTAATATTCCATCAGGTAATATAGAATCTATTCTTTATTGCACATAAAATTTGTATTATGTTTTTTAATTAAGTTAATTGACTATATTATAACAAAACATAGTATAATTATTATTAACTTAAATTGTACTTGCTGTTATTTGTACCTAACTGCAGAACTTTTTTTTTAATTTGTAAATTTACTCAAATATATATAAAGAGAATTCAATTTAATGAATTTGCTGGGCGACTGTAATGTACAGTTATGTGTTTGCATCACGTCATAAAAAACGACGCAAGAACGGGTACGGAAACGAGGCTAACTTCAGCGACGTTATTTGGAACCCTGTCTCTTAGTGGGATACCTAGCAGTTTTTCAGCATCATAAGTTAGCACAGGCAATATGAACTGATCAAATTCTTTCTTTTTTAAGCATATTGGAATATCTGATTTAAAGATGTTGCGCAGCTTTCCGAAGGCCGCCCAAATTAGACCTATTCTCCTCGAAATTTTGCCGGTTTGGTTGTCTCTATCTATAGAGATGTCGTGGCCAAGATATTTATAGGAGCTTACTTGAGAACTGGCGTTGAAGACGTAATTGTACGATTTGCAAACCTCAAGTGGAGCTGGGCAGGTCATGTTGCCAGGCAGGATCCATCAAAATGGGCTATAAGAATCATACTGTGGAGACCTAGAATAACGACTTGCAGTGCAGGAAGACCCAGAAAAGATAGAGGGACGATATCCGCGAGGTTGCTGGACAAAAATGGCAACAAACAGCACATAACAGAAACATGTGGAAGAGTTTAAGGGAGGCTTATGTCGAGAAGTGGACAACAACAGGCTGAAGAAAAAGAAGACTTGTTCTATATGTGTCCCATCTATCTCAATTGCCTTGCTCATAACAAGATTTGTCATGTATTGAGTTTTGCTGGTGTTGATTTTGAGCCCAACAGAGTTTGATGCTGCATTGAGCTTCTGTATCATTTGTTTAGCTTCGTTCATGCTATCTGCAGTAATTAATATATCATCCGCAAATCTCAGATGGATCAGTTTCTTGCCGTTTATGTTTATGCTATTTCTGTTTGAACATATGTTCTAGTAGGATTGTAAATAATTTTGGTGAAATGACATCTCCTTGGCAAACGCCTCGATCAATGTTAAAATCTTCGGAGTCTTTATGCAGCCTGACATATGCTTTTGCTTTTTAGTACACATGTTTGATGACATTGATATATCTATGATCGATACGGCATTTAGTAAAAGCTTGTAGCATTTTATGCCTTTATGTAATCGATAAAGATTATGCAGAGGGGTTTATAATATTTGACGCATTTTTCTATGAAAGACTTAACTACCTGTAGGTGGTCATTTGTGCCAAATCCTCTTCGATGAATAATTTATATATATGCAATAGCAAGCTTTTGGGTCTATAATTTTGCAGATTGGTTATGTCTCTTTTCTTATGCAGTATTATTATTATGGCCAGATCCCATTAAGAAGGTGCCGGTTTTTACGGACTCGACTGCGACGCCGTTGTTGCCAATTGTCTTATTATTCTTTATATCTGTTAGTGCTTTTCTTATTTTGTCTAATATAATGTTTGGAACCTCCTCCAAGCCTTGGTTTTGCACAGTTTGTATGTTGGTGTCCAAGCTTAGTGCGTTTTTGTCTCTATATAGTGTCGCGTAGAAATTTTCAACAACCTTGAGGATTTCCGTTTTATTTGTTGTTATTAGGCCACTCGGTTTTGCTAGCTTGCAGATGTTTTTCTTGTCTTCAGAGTATGGCTATTGTAGTGATTTTATGCCCCTGTTTTGCTTGATTACTTTTGAAACTTTTTTTGTTTTGTACGTTATGGTGTCTTTTCGAATTGCTTTGGAGATTTCTCAGTTTAGCTGTTTCAGTTTGGTTGCGTTTGTTGTATGTTTATTTGCTAGAAATCTCTTCTTCTTGCCATTAACTGTTTAGTGCTTGTTCTAAGTTTTTTTATTCGTTGAGTAACTTGTGTCTGGAATTCTTTTACTGCGGTTTTTATTGAGTTTGTAATAAGTGTGTTTAAGGCTTCTAAAGGGTTTTCCAATAGGGACGCCCCTGTTTTGAATAGCTGCTATTTGACATGTGTGAAGTTAGCTCCATATTATAAACGTCAATTTGTTTGAGACAATATGCGCGTTCGTTTCGCCAATATCACTGAAATTTTGATCACTTGGTGATGATAAATTAAACGAATTCGGTGTCATAAATATAAAAATATGACGAGTAATAAGTAAAACAATTTGAGATAAGGTGAAACTGGTCGTTCTTTGTTATGTATCATGTTAAACAATAATTAAGTAATATTTTAGGTCATTACCAAGTGATCAAAATTTCAGTGATATTGGCGAAACGAACGCGCCTATTATATCATTTTATCATGGTGAAGTACACGTGTGCGCAACGTTTGCAAATTATTAAAATTTATTACGAACATTCGAGTTCAGTCACCGCAACTTTACGTGCGTTGACTTTGATTTTTGGTTGTTATAATCGTCCGGAATAGAAGATTACGAAAAATACAAAGAAAAGAAAAATAATACAAAGAAAATAATAAAAGAAGCAAAGATAAAATCATGGACAAAATTTGGAAAAGAAATGAATGAAAATTTCAACCGAAACCAAAAACTATTTTACGGAACGTTAAAACATCTAAAACAAAAAAAAGAATACAATATGATGAACATAAAAGATAAAAATGGTAAAATAATAACGGAAGAAGATAAGATAATGGAAAGATGGAGGCAATACTTTCAAGGACTAACAGAACAAGAAGCAGAAGAAAACAAAACAATAGAAGATGAAGAATTGCTACAGGACAGAAGAACGGAAGAAATAGAAGAAATTAAAAAAGACGAAGTAATAGAAGCAATTAAGAAAATTAAAAACGGGAAGGCACCGGGAACAGATGAAATAACGCCGGAAATGATGAACTACATGGGAGATGAGGGAATTACACAAATAACGGAATTAATAAACGACGTAATGAGGAATGGGAAAACCCCAAAAGAATGGAATAAAGGAATTATTCTACCCATACATAAAAAAGGCGACAAAAGGAAATGTGAAAACTATAGAAGAATCACACTAACGAGCATACCAAGCAAAATATTCACAAGAATTATTGAAAAAAGAATGAGAGACAAACTAGAAACAACAATAGAAGACAGCCAATGTGGATTTAGAAGAGGAAGAAGCACACAGGATCTAATATTTATAATAAGACAATTAAGTGAGAAAATGATTAAAAAAAATAGATTAATGCACGTATGCTTTGTTGACTTTGAAAAAGCTTTCGACAGGATCAAGAGAGAGGACATATGGAAAGAACTAGAAGAGAGAGGAATTGAGAAGAAAATAATAAACGTAATCAAAAACATGTACACAGAAAACAAAAACATAGTCAGAATGAATAACGAAGAATCAAAAGAATTCCAAACGAAAAAAGGTGTGAAGCAAGGATGTGTGTTAAGCGCATTGCTTTTCTCAATTGTAATAGACAGGGCAATAAAACAGGCAAAGCAAAAAATGAAAATGGTAAAAATAGGATATTGGAAAATGGAAGTAACAAAAATAGCAGAATTGCTATTTGCAGACGATATGGCAGTGATTGCTGAAACCGAAGAAGAGTTACAACACAACATGGAAATAATAGAGGAGCAACTAAAGAAAATAAACATGAAAATAAATTATGAAAAAACAAAGACCATGATAATTGCAAAAAAAAACTGAATCACGAAATAAGAATAAAAGGAAGAATAATAGAACAGGTCGAACAATACAGATACTTAGGAACAATAATACAAAGCAACGGAAAATTAGACAAAGAGATAGAGGACAAAATAGGAAAAACAGCAAAAATATATAACATGTTAAAAAATACTTTCTTTAACAAAAAAGAAATATCAAAAACAACAAAAACAGAAATTGTAAAAAAAGTAATTAGACCAACATTAACATATAGTAGCGAAACATGGACGATGACAGGAAAACAAATAGAAAGAATAAATGCTATGGAGATGAGATTTCTTAGGAAGATTGAGAACAAAACAAGAAAAGATAAAATAAGGAACGAGACATATAGGACGAATTTAAATATAAAACCAATACAAGAAAAAATTATTGAAGGTCAAATGAGATGGTATGGACATATCAGAAGAATGAGTGAAGAAAGAAATACTAAGAAAATTTATGAGAACAAAAAAGAGGAAGACCCAGAAAAGAATGGAACAGCGCAATAAAGGAAGAAGCTACAAGAAAAGGAAACACGTGGGAAGAAATAAAAGAGATAGCCAAGGATAGGAAGAAATGGAGAAAATATTACACAAACTAATAATGAATACGCCTGACACCGAAAGGTAAAAAGGCAATTAAATAAATAAAATAAATAATCGTCCGGATAAACGGTCTGTGGTTCGTTTAGTGGCTAAATTCGAGTCGACCTACTCATTATTGGATGTTCCCGTGCCGATAAGAGCAAGACCAGCCAGGAGCGAAGAAAATATTGGCGCTGTACGAGCTTCTGTAACCGAACAACCAAAACAATCGATTTCACGCCGTTCTCAGGAGTGGGGGATCAGCCAAACAACATTGTGGCGGATTTTGCGGAAAGAACTTGGCCTACACCCGTATAAGATTGTTCTAACCCAATAATTGAAGCCGAATGACCATTTGTTGCGCAGAAGTTTTACCAATTGGGCCTTAGACAAGATGGAGATGGATAATGATTTTCATCGAAAAATCATCCTGAGTGGCTCATTTTTGGCTAAACGGTTTTGTTAATAAACAGAACTATCGCATTTGGGCAAGAAAAAATTCTCAGAAAATCAACCAGTCACCTTTGTATCCATTAAAACTCACTGTTTGGTGTGGTTTTCATCCCGGCGGAGTCATTGGCCCTTATTTCTTTTTCAACAATGCAGGAAATGCCGTCACGGTCAACGGCGATTGCTATTGGGGCATGTTAACCGATTATTTTTGGGACAAATTGGATGATTTCGATGTGGACAATATGTGGTTCCAACAAAACAGGGCCACATGCCATACAGCCGGCCAAACAATCGATTTATTGAAGACCAAGTTCGGAGACCGTGTTATTTCAAGACACGGCCCAACCAATTGGCCGCCTCGTTCGTGCGATTTAACGCCCCTAGACTTTTTTCTCTGGGGGTACGTTAAGTCAGTGGTCTACAGCAACAAACCAACAACATTGGAGGAGCTCCAGACCAATATTGAAAGAGCTATGGCTGACATATCGTCAGATTTGTGTGAAAAAGTGATGGAAAATTAGGTCCAGCGTCTCCATTTGTGCCGGCGTGGCCATCTGAACGATGTTCTGTTTCATTCCTAATGGTATAGTGTCACCTTCAACCCACAATCAACAGATCTTTGATATCTCATCAATTGCTCGTTTTAATTACATTTCAAATGGGGGCGCTCTTAATGAAAGACCCTTTATAATTTGGATCTACAACGTTGTCCATAGGTGCTAGTTTTGATTTAATCCTTTCTTGGTACTGGGTTTCATCTCTAAGTGGTCTCTATTTGTTGCATGTTGGTCGTTTAATAAGCTTTTGCCGCTCGTTCTTAGTGTTGATTGAGATTTTGGATCTAACTAGTCTAATGGTTACTACCTATTGAGAACCTATTTAGCACAGTTACGTCTTGCACTATCTCCCTTCTGTTAGATATGATGAAATCAATTTAGTTTTTTGTAGAGTTGTCAGGAGTAGCTTAGGCCTATTTTCGCTGTGTTGGCTTACGGAAAAAGCTGTTTATTGCAAATAAGTTATGTTGTAGAAGGAATTCAAAAAGTGTTTGACCTTTCTCGTTTCTTATTCTAAATCTGTAGGTTTTCAATGCTATTTCATCTTCTTTATGTCTTAGTTTAGCATTAAAGTTGCTTATTAGCATGCTATAGCAAATGTGTTCTTGCTGTATTGCATTGGTTATGTCCTCATAGAAATTGTCCATTTTAATGTCCGTGCTTGCAGATATAGGTGCGTATACCTGGATAATTTTTAACAAATATCTCGTATTTAGTTTGTATATAAGGAACATTACTCTGCTACTAATGCTGTGGATTTTGGTGACGTTTTGTATATTGTTTTTGTGTATTCAGAACCTTACTTCTCCTTCTTTTTAGCTTCTTTTATAGTGTAGCAAATGGCCTGAATGGAGTATTAGTTGTTCCTCTTCTATACTTTTATGCTCGCTTATGCCTAGTATGTCTCATTTAATATGGGAGAGTTTTTCTTTAAGCTCTTGTAGTTTTTGAGTTTTAAACAGTGTCTTAGTATTTAGAGTAGCGATGGTCAATTTTTGGTTTTGGTAGCCTATCCTGTTCCATCGTTTTTTCGCACCCTCCGCTCGCGTCCTTATTTTTCCGCTATCTTGGTCGAGGCTGAGCAAAATGTCGGAGACTGAGGACTTTTTGTTTTAGTGTACTATCATTACGGGGGTTCTAGTCTTACTCCTACCACGCCGGTCAGTGCGGGTTGGTAGGGTTTGAGAATTCATTTCCTTGATTATCTGTTGTAACGGTTATACCGCCGTGACTTGGTCGCAAGAGCCTCTTTTGTTTTTTAGCAGGGGGCACCAACGTGCAAACAAGGTTGACATTTGGGTTAAACTTTTGTTGTTTTTTGCCGTCACTCCTTACTCCCGGAGAGGTCCGGAGTGACGGACGCAGTTACCCGTATAACAACATTAAAATAAAACTGGGCCGGTCATGTGGCAAGATTTTTGGATAACCTTTGGATCAAGAGAGTACTAGAGTAGAGACCATGCAGAAATGCCTACCGAAACAGAGATTGTCTACCAACCAGATGTATCGATGACATCAAACGGATAAAGACCAACTGGATTGAGGCAGGACAAGATTTTCAAGGATGGATTAGGTTACGGGAGACTTATGTCTAGCAGTGAACAAAAATGGTCGGATAATAATAATGATGAGAAATCTTAGTTAAGGTTTTCAAACAGTTTTCCATCTACAACTTAAACAATGCAAACCAGTTCATGTCTCAACTGCTAACGTCCTTTAACAACTTTGTCTAACCTCACTATTTTGTCATGTTATTGTCGCTTGTTGAATAGAAATCTTTAAAAACAAATATTTTCTTTTTTATCATCTTCTTTTATTATTGTCAAAAACTTTAACACTCATCATTTTCTGTGGGGTCATCATTATAATAACCAACATGAATTAAAATTAGAAGCTATTTTTGTTTTTTTTTGGCTTTATTATTCTAAATAATGGATTGCTTTCAAACATTTACAACGTAATCAGTCTAGTCATAGCTTTACCCGATATTGTCTTAAAATGACATTCGGTAACATTGCAAGACACGTATGAAAGTATTCACTTTTTTATTATTACCGAAATTACTTCAATTAGTCTCAGTCTGCTCTGTATACTTATTTCAAACCAATATGTAAAAAAAAAATAGATTGGGTTTTATATAAAAAATAATCTTGAAGGCAACATATCACCTAGTTTGTGGATGCTGCCAAATCTTCCTCCCAACTTATCACCTGGTTTGTAAACACTGCCAATACATCATTCTGAAAGCTCTTGTCTTTGCTTAAAAAATACAAAAAAGTTTTGCTTCTTTACGCGGCTAGAAAGACTTTTTTTCCACAAAAAAAAAAGTTCTAAATTTGTTTGCAGTTTTCTTAACCAAGCTAACTTGTGTTTCAAAGTTTATGTCAAAACTAGTCTCTCCTTGACATCATTTGGTTGTCATTTTACTAAATGTTGCCGCTACACTTCTTCATACTCTCACAGCACCTGTACAAATGATCAAACTCAACTTTGTTCTTGGTTGCAGACAATATTTAGCCATGGGAATTACTACTTAAAATCTGTACTAATTAATCTTAAAGTGCCTCTTTTGTTTATCAACATTATCATTGAGCTGGTGTCTGAAAAACGGTTGTACTTGTCAGGAACATTTGCGGAAGAAGAGCTTGTATTAGATTCTCACAAAGCAGCTCTTTCAGAGCCTCCTGTTTTTTAACATGTACATACATGACCTGGTACTCTCTTCTAATTTTTTTGTAAAAAGTATCTCTTATGCAGATAATTTTACCATCTATTCATTTGGCTACTTTCTAGACAGTGTTCATTAACATTAACCTAGTACTAACATAGACCTTCTATCGCCTTGTTACCAAAAGTTTAGAACTTTCTCTAGACAAATACCTAATAATGTTTGTTCTAGTGGTAACAATATTCTTGTTGTCTGAGTACCGTTTTGTAAATTTCTTGGGTTACATTTGACAGCAAAGTGTCTTGGAGGTAACTATCTTAATGGATTTTAGAAATCTTGTTTTTAAGGTATGAACACTTTGAGATGTGTTGCAGAAACTTACTAAAAAGACCTTAAAATTCTTTTTATTTTTTACAAAGCATTTGTTAGGTTATTGCTTTGACTTTGTCTCACACCTTATATTGTTTTGCAATAAATCCAAATTAAAATTTTTGGACACAACTCAAAACAGGGCAATAAGAATCTGTATGGGAGTTATGAATTTCACTCCTATTAACGTCATGAAAGTAGGAACATGTCTTATGCCACTGAAAATAAGAAGAAAGCTACTTACCCAGAGATATGTTGCTAAACTATTTGGCATGAGTGGATGCGTAGCATATGATGCCTTGTCACAAACATGTAACATTTTTGTCTACTATTCTTCTCATAATTTTGGCGTTTAATGAGATCTCTTAATATGACCGATTGATTAACAAGAGCTTGTTTTCTAAATTATTTGTATCTTTTATTCAATTCTTATCCATACAAGTTAGATACGATTCCTTTTCTCATAAATTCTTATTTCTATCAGTAATTAATGTGGTGTTTGAGGAATTTGTTTCTCAACGTTAGCCCAACTACATCCAAAGTTTTACTGATGACTTGGTTCAACTTAACTCACGATCATCCGAGTTTGGTGTATGGATTTCATTATTGAATTTAGAAGAAACAGAACATTTTCTTAACTTTTTATCTGTGTTTACCGTGGAATGATATGTCATTTATAGAATTTTGTTCTTGATCTCGGCTAATAATTAGACTAAAACTATAATATTTTCTGCATGTTCTGATGCATCTGGCATTAAAGGTAACATTTGAATCTTGCACATTAAAAACAATATTTTAGCAAACTTCTGGTAACTCAGTTTTGTTGGGTGCTAAGCCATGAAGGCATACGTGACAATAAACGATCAGATTATGTTGCGGAACTGGGACATGGGAGCCGGTCTAATGGTATCACTACTAATTACACTGACCTCTATGCCAGCTTTTTGCAGCTTGGCAACAACACTTTAATTTCATTATCCAATGCAAAGGAATTACCTACTTCAACTAGACCAACCAAATTGTAAACTAAAAACTCTGGCTAAATAGTCGCAATTGGTGGCACCAATTCAGTAGTTTTTGATTTGTTTTTAAGGTAGAAAACGTCTTACAAACTTCAAATATTTTCTAGTTCTAGTTTATCAAATGTGAGACGCCTTTGCTCGCAAAATTTAAAAAATTCTAACGCACCGGGTGCATAAAGCGCTCAAATAAAAAACACCTAACGGCTCTTATCTTAATAGATATTTAGTTACCGACGAGTATGGCTTAACTAATTTCTTCTAAAAAAAGTACATTGTTGTCTACTTAAATACATTAAACACACGAATATAGTTTTGTTATATTCTACTTTTATCCTACTTTTTAGGACTCTCACTTTGTTTTACGTCAATAACTATCATGTCACTCGTCTTAAAATTTAATAACTATTAACTCATTCCAACCGAAGCTCACCCCTGTGACCTGTGTTGTGACAGAGTCGCCGGAGCTCCGTCTCAAAAAGAATACTCATCCTAGGTTTTCCTTTCCTTGTTATTAGTGTAATTAGTGGCACTTGCACATATACATCTGTAGAAGGCTCTAGTAGAGCCGAAACTAATAATGCATTTGTAAGAATAAATTTGTGATAAAAAACATAGTAAATTGTTTTATTATTTAATAAACATGAATTATTACCTAATAGAGGTCACTATCATCAATTATATTAATATTTTTAATATTTTATAGCTAGATTTTGTTTTTTTTTTTTTTTAAATATATCAATTATCATAAAGGAACAAAAAACTCAAAATGACGTTATTTATGTCAAAATAATTTTATAAACTGTCAAAGTACTGATAAATTATTAATTTGCATAAAACATTTAATGTTACTGTCAACTTATTAATAACCTGTTTTTCTAATTTATCAAGTGCGATTAAAATGTTAAAAAAAGTTGAACTATTAAAAATGTTAAGAAACAGTCACAAAAGATCATAAAATATGTCATCTAACTGTCAAATTATTTATGTCAAACACAAAGCTTTTCAATGTTTGCAAAAATGTATTTAAAAACTAAAACTTTCAAAAAATATAATTTTTATGAAATTTGTTAGTTAACTGTCAAATATGCAGTAATATTTTCGCAATAAACTCACATATTAAAAAATAATTTGAAATGTTAAGAAGTTTAGGTAAACTTACCAGTTTTTAGCATTTTTAACAGTTCAGAAACATTATATGACAGTTCAAAAACATTGTTAAAAACTTAGGAACTAGAAAGATCATTTTATAACATTTGTGACAGTTCAAAAGCATTATTGACAGTTCAAAAACATTTTATAACATTTGTGACAGTTTCAAAGCATTCTTGACATTTAAAAAACATTTTTTAGCATTTCTGACAGCTGAAAAATATTGTATGACAGTTAAAAAACTTTGTCAAAAGTTCAGAAATATCTTTAACAATTAAAAAACAGTTTCCAACATTTGTGACAATTCCAAAGCATTATTGACAGATCAAAAACGTGTTTTACTATTTTTGATACAGGGAGTTTATAAATGAATAGGATTATGTAATCACTTTAAATGTGCCGTTTTTTTTACATTGTTCACTAAACTATTTGTTTTGACAAATCAACTTTGACAGCTGTCAAGCAAACATATGAAAACATATGTAGTATAGTAAACAATTTTAAAAAGGCGGCATATTTAAAGTGATTACATAATCCCATTCATTTATAAACTCCCTGTATATGAGAAACACATAGGACAGTTTAATAACATTTTAAAAGTTTGGGAACATTTGTAGAAATTGAAAAAACATTTTATAACGTTTGTGATAGTTCAAAAACATTATTGACAGTCCAAAAACGTTATTCAGCTATTTTGTCAGTTAAGGAACATTATATGACAGTTCATAAACATTTCAAAAGTTTATGAACATTTGTGACAGGTCAATAGCATTATTGATAGTTAATGTCAAATATGCATTAATATTTGTGCATGTTGAAATATTAGTTTAGTTTAAGTTCCAATGATAACTGTAGCGCCATCTGTATCTGTTTTAGAGATGTTCGAATCTGTTTTAGAGATGTTCGACAGAGGACGCTCATACGGGTAGCAGGGTATTATGTTGTTTAGTTTACTAAGAGACGTGACGCGAGTAAGTCGTAGTCGTAAACAAACCAATAACCTCATGTTTAACAATATCTGTATCTTGTATTGTATAATAAAGTGTTACAATAAATATCATTAAAATACGGTCTATTATTAATAAACTCAACAGGTTATGGGCCCAGACACAAAATTCCACTGCGGATTGGCAAGATATTGTTAGATTACGTTTTTGAGGTTAGTCGCGTGGTCGCGAACGGACATTGTAATAAACGCGTAATAAGCGGTAAGTGCGTAAAATGGAAAAGTGCACAGAGTACGTTGGGATACCAACGCAATGTCGGCTTGAAAGCAAGCAAAATTGGAGTCTTTGGAAATTCCAAACACGCGTTGTTCTCAACGCAGTGGGATGCCTAGAAGCGTTGGCCGAAACGAAACCGGCAACGATAGACGATGCGCAATGGAATCGCAAAGATGCGAAGGCGCAAGGAATAATAGTATCAAAACTCTCAGAAGAGGTTATCACGCATGTGATAAATTGCAAAACGGCGCAAGAAATGTGGTCGAAGTTAGAAGCGGTGTTCGACAAGAAGTCGCAAACAAACCTGCATCGCTTGCAACAAAAGTTTTTCAACCTAAAATATGAAGGAGGCGGAATAAACTCGTTTGTAGCTAAGGTCAAAGAGTTAGTGGCTGAGCTAGCTGACAACAACGAAGCCATATCCGAAAAAATGCAGATTGCCAAATTACTCATGGCACTCCCGGAAAACTACAACCATTTCTGTTCAGCCTGGGAATCGGTCGCCGCCACCGAACAAACTTTCGAGAACCTGGTGTCCAGATTAGTAATGGAGGAAGAACGGCTGAAATCGCAAGAAGAAAAATCGGAAAAAAATATGGCGCTAGCAGCCGTATCCAAAGGTAAATGGACAAGAGAGAAACGAGAAAATAAACGTGAAAATAAAAATCGCGGAAATGTAAAGTGCTATAAGTGCAATAAAATGGGACACTTCGCGAGAGATTGTCAAGATAACAAAGAGTACTGTCATGCATGCTCGAAAATCGGTCATAGTGATAACAATTGTTGGTTCAAAAATAAAAACAAAAATAAAGATCGGTCGTCAAGTGCGGGCAAGAAAGACGAAAATACAAAGTACGCGTTCATTAGTGCTAACGCACAATCTGATGATGTCAGCGAGCAATGGCTCGTAGTCGACAGCGGAGCGAGCGAACACATGTTCCGTGCGCGTGACTCATTTGTAAAGTACTGCAAATATGAGCAAAGCAAAGAAGTGATAATCGGAAACGGTGCCACAATCTTAGCGGTTGGTGAAGGAACAGTAGAGGGCCAAATGAAGGTTGGCAACGACTGGCACGAAGCAGTGCTTAAAAATGTGCTACATGTTCCTGAAGTGTGCGTAAACCTGTTCTCTGTTCCGAGCGCGACTGAGAAAGGATACACAGTGAAGATCGACGCAAGTGGTTGGCATTTCTACAAAAATGGAGAATTACGTGCCGAATCAAAGAAAAGTGAGTCATCAAGATTAATAGTGCTGGATTTCAAATTGAATAAGGTAAAGTGCGCGTTATTATCATGGCACGAAAGACTGGGCCATCAGAGCCAAACAAAAGCAATCCTGAAGCGAAACGGTGTAAACACACCGAAAGAAGAAAAAGACACGTGCATTCCTTGTATCGAGGGCAAAATGCACAGGATGCCATTTCCAACAAGCACCACCGAAACAAATAAGGTCGGAGAACTAGTGCACGCAGACTTGTGTGGTCCGATGGACGAAGAATCGGTGGGCGGTTCGCGTTATTATCTAGTGGTGAAAGACGACTATTCGAAGTTTCGAACCGTATACTTCCTTAAAGCAAAAAACGAAGCTGTAAAATGCATGGCCACGTATCTTAAGTTGTGTGAAAACCAAAGAGACATTAAAATAAAAGTGTTTCGAAGCGACGGAGGTGGTGAATTCGTGAACAAGCAAATGGAAGAATTGTTTGACAGATACGGAATTCTGCATCAAACAACGGTATCTTTTACACCAGAGCAGAACGGTGTTGCCGAACGGGACATGCGAACGGTGGTTGAGGGTGCGAGAACATTATTGTTGGCAAAGTCATTGGGCAAGCAGCTGTGGGCCGAAGCCGTAAACACGATGGTGTTCATCCTAAACCGAACGATAAATGCGCATGGTAAGACACCCTACGAAATATGGTACAATAAAGAGAAGTTTGACATAAACCTTTTAAAGACTTTTGGTAGTGTGGTATATGTGCATGTACCAAAACAAAAGCGTCTAAAATGGGACAGAAAAGCAGTAAAAGGTATCTTCGTTGGATACGGAGTAAACACGAAGGGATATCGCGTGTACTATGAAGACAAGCACATGATCAACACAAAAAGAGATGTAAAATTCATCGAAGAAAGTGTACAAAGTTATACTCAAACGGAACCTATCAATGTGCAAGAGGGAACACACGCCGATGCTGAAGCACAAGAAGCTGATGCTGAAGCCCAAGAAGAAAATGCTGAAGCACAGCAAGAAGAAGAAGAAGTGGAGTCGAACACCACCACAGATGATCAAGAGGGAGACCACGACAGCGATGACTACATCCCTGACGAAAATGAACAAGGGGAAGCACCGGAGGAGCAGTTGCGGGAACAGCCTCGCCGAGAAAGAAAACAACCAAGCCATTTAGATGACTACGTTACGGGATTCGTAGCCATTGAAGCAACGCCAAGCACCTATCAAGATGCGTCGTCAGGTCGCGATGCAGCATGCTGGATGCAAGCAGTAAAGGAAGAACTGGAAACACTCCAGCGGAACAACACGTGGACGGTAGTTCAAAACAGTGAAATTAAAAAAGAAAAACCAATCGACTCAAAGTGGGTATTTAAACTCAAACGTGACAATGAAGGCAATAAAGTGTTTAAAGCAAGGCTAGTGGCGCGCGGCTTTAAACAAGAAGTGGAAGATCTTAGTGAATTATACACTCCAGTAGCGAGATTAGAGACTTTTAGGGTTTTTATTAGCGTTGCATGTAAACTCAAATTGAAAATATATCAGCTAGATGTCAAGGGTGCGTTTCTAAATGGAAACTTAGACGAAGTGGTGTATATGTATTTGCCAGAAGGAACTGAAGGTGGTGAAAGAAAATGTTGCAAACTAAATAAATCACTTTATGGTCTAAAAAAGGCACCACGTTACTGGTTTGAGACATTCAGAGAAACTATTGTAAAAAGTTTTTTTGTTCAATCTAAGAATGATTATTGTTTATTTATAAAAAGAACGAAGAACTCAAAAGTCTTCATTTTGCTTTATGTAGACGACTTACTGATCTTTGGAGACGATGACACTGAAGTTGAAGAGATAAAAAATATTCTCAAGTCAAGTTTCGAAATGAAAGATATGGGAGAAATAAATAAATATTTGGGCATAAAAGTAAATCACAATGTTGAAAGAGGAATTACTACTTTGTGTCAAAAGGAATATCTGGAAAATGTTTTAACTAAATATGATATGTCAAATTGTAAGGCAGCAAAAATGCCAGCTGATCAAAACGAGGATTTTCAAACGCTTCAAAGAAAGGAGTCGGAAAGTAAAGATATTGAAAGAGAATGTAGAGGAATAATAGGCAGTTTAATGTATGCTGCAATGGGTACCAGACCCGATATTTGTGCTGTTTTAAGTAAATTAAGCAGATACCAGACTTGTGCAAGCAACGATTTGAAAACGTGTTTGAAAAGAGTGCTCAGATATATAAAGGGTACTATAGACATTAAATTAATCTATAATTGTGACGGAGAGAATCCAACTCTGGTTGGATATGCAGACGCTGATTGGGCAGGCGACAAAGTAAACAGACACTCGACATCCGGCTATGTGTTCAAATTGTTTAACTGTACAGTGTCGTGGATTTCAAGAAAGCAACAGTGTGTCGCTTTATCGACAACTGAATTAGAATATGTGTCGTTGAGCCTCGCATGCAGCGAAGCCTGCTGGTTAGTAAAACTGTTAAATGACTTTGTCGAAATGAACGATACTGTGAGATTGTACGAAGACAATCAAGGAGCCATAAAGGTCTCAAAGAATCCAGAATGCCATAAGCGGCTTAAACATATAGACATAAAGTACCATTACATAAGAGAGATGGTGGAATCAGGAAAAGTTGAAGTGACCTATATTCCCTCACATGAGCAAATCGCAGATATATTAACCAAGTGTGTTGCAAAAAATATATTTGAGAAATTGAGAGACTTATTGTTCGGCTGAAATGTCTGCAAGCATATAATAAGAAACATTTGTTTATGTTGTTTTTTTTTGTTAATGAGGCACTAAAATAATCATTGAGGGGAAGTGTTGAAATATTAGTTTAGTTTAAGTTCCAATGATAACTGTAGCGCCATCTGTATCTGTTTTAGAGATGTTCGAATCTGTTTTAGAGATGTTCGACAGAGGACGCTCATACGGGTAGCAGGGTATTATGTTGTTTAGTTTACTAATGGCCGATCTCACCGACATAACTTAAAAATTAAGCCAGAGTTAAATTGCTAAGTAAGGCTTAGCGCGTTGCACCGACATTATTAACGCGTACTTAACGCTTAACTATTGGTTAAATATAAGCCGTCAATTTTGCCGGCTTAAAGTGCAACTTAACCTCAAATTTGTGTGTGACAAGTAAACTAAAGATGGAAAATATAATAATTATTTATCTTTTTGTTGATGAAACTATGCCTAATTGCATTCTCATTCTGCACAACAACATTTGTCAAATAAAAAGGATCATTTTAAGGTTAAGGAATTTATTAAAAAATAGTATATTTTATAGTAATTAAAAAGTGAAAGCATAGCTTCAAGAAAAGTATATTGTACTAAAAAAAGTTATATAATATATAACAATAATATTAAAAATTATACATTACATTAACAGAACCGGCACAACACCAAATCCAAATCACGTCTGTCAAATTTATTTTGTTTTGTTCTCATATAGTTATGCACACAATGCGATGAAAGCGCACGCAAAAGTTTAAGTCAATATAATGCATTTTGGCTGAAATCTGATGTGCCGCTCGCTAGTCAGAAATTCGACAATACTTAGCGTAAGCATCTGTTTCAAATGGTTGGTGAGACGCATATAAAATTTAAGGATGAGTTAACTATTAGGAAGACCTAACTAAGTATCGATTTAAGAAGTGTCGGTGAGATCGGCCATAAGAGACGTGACGCGAGTAAGTCGTAGTCGTAAACAAACCAATAACCTCATGTTTAACAATATCTGTATCTTGTATTGTATAATAAAGTGTTACAATAAATATCATTAAAATACGGTCTATTATTAATAAACTCAACAGTGCAATTATCAAAAAGTTTTTTAAAATGTCAGTTTTTTTATAAAATCATTATTTTTTAGCATTTTTGACAGCTAAAAGTCTTAGGCTGAACTTTGCCATTTTCATGTAATAAATACAGTGAAATAAAGACGCTATTATTATTATTATTATTATTATTATGATTATTAAATGACAGTTTATTATATTGTTCAAAAACATTGTTAAAAGTTTAGAAGTTTAGGAACATTTTATATCGTTTTTGACAGTTTCAAAACATAATCGACATTTTTTAGCGTTTCTGACATTTGAAGAATATTATGACAGTTCAAGAATTTTGTCGAAGTTTAGAAACATTTTAAAAATTAAGAAACAGTTTATAACATTTGTGACAATTACAAAGCATTATTGACAGATCAAAAACATTTTTTACAATTTTTGACATTTGAAAAACATATATGACAATTCAATAACATTTTAAAAGTTTGAAAACATTTATAGAAATTGAAAAACATTTATAACGTTTGTGACAGTTTAAGAGCATTATTGACATAAACATTCAGCTATTTTGTCAGTTGAGAAACATTATATGACAGTTCAAAAACATTATTGAAAGTTCAGGAACAATTGTAGCAGTTGAAGAACATTTGTGACAGTTCAAGTACATTATAACAGTTCAGAAACATTTTTGACTGTTGAGAAACATTTTATGACAGTTCAAAAACATTAATGAAAACTCATTTAATTGTCATAACACCAGACTGTCAAAAACACACTGTCCAAAACTTGAATACCGTCTCAACTATAATCAACTGAACACAACAATTTAGAGGCCGGATTAACAGTTTAGCAGTGAATTAGACTTGTTGGTAGTCAGGTTTTATTTTTAAAGACCTCATTTACACTTTTAAAAGTCGGATTTACAAATTTAAAGACTAGATTTTTAATTAAGAAGTCAGATTAACAATTTCAAGATTAAATTTAAGATTTTAAAGATTGGATTTACTCTTTTAAATGACCTATTTATTATTAGAAGACCGTATTTACTCTTTTAAAAAACCGGATTTACAGTTTTGAAGGTTGGATTAACAATTTATAATTTAAAAGTTAAATTTAACACTTTGAAAACTGAATGATTTACAGTTTTAAAAGGTTTACGAAAGATTTTAATAATAGTTTAATGTTATACTCAATAGATGGCGCAAGATGCAAGTGTTCTCATTTTTATCAGAGCAGTTTGGGAGTTGTCAAATCTGTCAAATAATTTACAGGTGCCTATAAGATAAGAGAAAACCTGTGAATTGAACCAAACTGTCGATGGTTTGGAATGATTAAACGCATAAATTTGCGAATATGGGCGGGTGTATCGTGATATTCGTCGAAACCCGCTGCTATCATGTTTACTGCATACCTAATTCAAGACTATAAATATAAAAGTATTGCTTTGTGAAGGAATTGCAATAATAATCAATTAATACTAACAACTTGCAGTGAAGACAGTTGTGAGAAGTGCATACCACTAAAATAAAAGCTATGACATTCTTCTACAACCCAGACAAGAATTGCATTATACATCAAGAAATATAAATGAACAACAATAATTAAAACAGTATGAGTCAGTCCACCATTTCTGCTACTGCTATATTATTGGAAAGTGAAATGCCTGAAGCTGAATCATCTGGAGTAATAGACCAAGTGAAACCCAAGAAATTTTCTTCGGGTTCACTTGGTGGTGCTACTGATGCTGCAAGACCGAAAATGGTTACAGTGAAACATCCCGAATCCAACAAACCCAAACCTACCGTGAAGAAGAATAAACCAATCCAAGCCGACCTCGATGTCACAAAAGAGTTCCTACGATGCAAAGAAGAAGGATTGAAGAGATTAGATTTAAGTAAATCCAACATAACATTGTTACCACCAACCGTAAGAGATTTAACACATTTATCAGAACTATATCTGTATGGGAATAAATTAGTATCACTTCCATCAGAAATAGGTTGTTTGTTTAGTTTACAAACATTGGCATTGAGTGAAAATTCACTTACAAGTCTGCCTGATTCACTAATTGGTCTTAAATCGATTAGAGTATTAGATTTGAGACATAATAAATTAAATGACATTCCAGACGTGGTTTATAAATTAACCACATTAACAACATTGTTTTTAAGATTTAATCGTATTAAATATGTTGGAGATGAGATAAGGAATCTTACAGCGCTCACTATGTTAAGTTTACGCGAGAATAAGATACGCGAATTACCAGGAGGGATAGGTAAATTAGTTAATTTAATTACTTTTGATGTTTCTCATAATCATTTGGAACATCTGCCTGAAGAATTGGGACTATGTGTTAATTTGTCGACATTAGATTTGCAACATAATGAACTTTTAGATATACCTGATACTATCGGTCAGTTGCAACAATTGACTAGGTTAGGTTTAAGATATAATAGATTATCAGGAATACCGGCAACTTTAAGTAATTGCAAGCATATGGATGATTTTAACGTTGAGGGTAATGCTATTAACCAGTTACCTGAAGGTTTGTTATCGAGTTTAGGTGAATTGCGAAGTATCACATTATCTCGCAATAATTTTACAGCATATCCGTCAGGCGGCCCTTCGCAATTTACAAATGTTGATTCCATCAATCTGGAACACAATCAAATTGATAAAATTCCATACGGGATATTATCAAGAGCAAAAAGCCTGACTAAATTGAATATGAAGGAAAATCAATTAACTTCTTTGCCATTAGATGTGGGAACTTGGTTGAATATGGTAGAACTCAATTTGGGCACTAATCAATTGAGCAAAATACCTGATGACATACAATGCTTGCAATGTCTTGAGGTGCTTGTGTTATCAAACAATTTGTTAAGACGTATACCGTCTAGCTTAGGGAATTTAAGAAAACTTCGTGTTTTAGATTTGGAAGAGAATCGATTGGAACAGTTACCTAATGAAATTGGTTTCCTTAAAGATTTGCAACGTTTGATTGTGCAATCAAATCAATTGAATTCATTACCACGCGCCATTGGACATCTCTCAAATTTAGTTTTCTTAAGCATTGGTGAAAATAATTTGAATTTTTTACCTGAGGAAATAGGTACACTTGAAAATCTCGAGAGTCTGTATATTAATGATAATCCATCTTTACACAATTTGCCATTTGAATTAGCTTTGTGCTCAAATTTACAAATCATGAGTATCGAGAATTGTCCTCTTAATATGTTACCTGCCGAGATTGTGGCTGGCGGACCGTCATTAGTTATTCAGTATTTGAAAATGCAGGGACCCTACCGTGCCATGTGATTGAGCTGAAAGGCGGATGGAAGTGGTGTGTGATTGGAATATTATACAAATCCGCAGTTGTTAGTTGGTCAAATTCAAATCCTACTTATTATTTGTTTCAACTATGTAGAGTTGTTTTTAAATGTTTTGAAGTATCATGCATTGTATGTTCTTGAAAAGCTTGCGTTAAAAAAAACGATGAGATATAAGTTTGACTTAATTTTGTTAATGTTAGACCATTGATTGTTGTTTTTTTTTTTGAATGAATGATGATGCATGTTATTGATTGTACGAATAAATAAACCGCGACGATAAAATATTTCTATACTCTATTCAATTTTAAGATAGAGCGCGTGAAAACAAATATTTGCGCGTTTTCAGTTTTGTATCTCAATCACGCACACATTCACAATTGCATACTACTTGAAAATGCGTGTATTAGTTTTCTTGATGCTCTATCTTGGATTTGAGTTTGCTATAATTACATTATATTAATCATCATATCCGCCCAGAAAAAATGCTGTAACTTGAAACAAACACGGCGATAAAATTAATATTTCAAATATAGGTGTTTACAAACAGGGCATTTGCTACCTTTCAATTTTGAACAAACTCGGGTTCTTGAAGGAAATCAGAACGGCGAATCCGAAAACAACCTATGCCGTGTCGAAGCCATTTTTGTCTTGCAATAAATCCCAAAAAAACGACGTTTACTTCGGCAAAGAAAATCGCTAAATGCTTTTAGGCACCGGGTTTTTCTGAGCTTTTCAATGCCGGTTATCCCGTCTTGATGTATCTACGGACGAAGAAACATAAATTGTACAAAAAAAAAACGCGGTGTTAAATATTTCTATACGGTAAATCGCAAAAAAAAAAACTTTTGCGCTTAATCAGCTTTATGTGTCTATCACGCACACCTTTACTGTTTACTGTTGCATGCTACTTGAAAATCCATGTAATAGTTTTTCCGCATTCTATCTCGGAATTGAATAGACTATTTTTATTTTATATAATATTCATTCGGAGATAGCTTGCTGCAAATTTGAACCAAAACCACGGCAATAAAATTAATACATAAAACATAGGCGTCTACAATGAGATGCAAAATAACAAATATTTATTAATGTAAGTATGTGTTTAAGCTTAAACTCTTCCCACCTGTTAAAATGATCTGCGAACGCTTGTAGAATGAAATTACTGTTTCTCGATAGCTATGTATGATCATGGAACACTTGCACAGGAGACACCAAACGTTTCATTTCAAAACATTAAATGTTTCTAAATTCGTCTCTGTGGGAGCCAAAAAATTTACGTTTTCTACTGAAAAGTGTGTATTCGTTTCTTGGGTATAACTTTTTTCCAACTGTTTGATTGAATTGAATTTTGGCCAGGGGGTTTGCTGGAATGTTTTGTAGATGAAGTTTAATAATAAATTCCTCTGACCTAGTTTTGCTGAAAAACGCTCTTTTTCGAGAACGCGTTTGCCATCTTGATGAAAGATCGCAATTACATCGTCCACCGTCGGATGGGGTTGCGAACGTTTTTTTTTTACGAATGATGCGCGGGTTTTAGGTGATAAGAGAAGATGCTCAATACACAATTGCTTCCTCAAGGTTTTTGAATTCCAAGTTGCATCAATTGTCTGAAGTTGAATCATCTGGAGTATTAGAGCAAGGTTTTTTTTTAAGTTTTTGCTCGAGGTTTGCTGAACGTTTTGGTAGTCAAGTTTATCAATGAGCTTTGCTAGTCCAGTTTTGCTTTCTTTTACGAGATATTTGCGTTTTTCTGAGTTTGCGTTTGCTTAGAGAGGTTGCCATTACATCATCTATCGTCGGATGGACTTGCGAAAGTTTTTTTAAGAATGGTGCTTTCCTTTGATTCGACAATTAGATGGGTTTTTAGATGTCCGCCCGGTAGGGTGGTGCTCAATATACAAATGTGCAGAGGGAAAACTGAATTGCGTCGTTTACATTCTCGAGGTTTTTCTTTGTAGTAAAAATTAGGAATTTTGAGTCGGCGCCGTCATCAAATGCCTAAGCTGAATAAAATGGAAGGTTGGACCAAGCGAAACCTAAAATTTTGGCCCGAGGTCTGCTAGAACGGTTTGGAGATAAACTTTAACAATGAGCTTTGTTAGCTCAGTTTTGAAAAACGCTTGTTTATGAGTTATTTGCTTTTTTTCCGGATCCGAAACCACGTCCGCCTTCCCGTTTGTGCCAAGATGCTCAATATACAAAATGTGCGAAGGGGAAATTAGATTGCAACGTTTGCTTCTTTGAGGTTTCCTTCTGATGTAAACATTTGGAGTTCACGTTTCAATACAGAGTCGACACCGTCATCAAGACTCGATTTCGCTCCGTAACATTTTTTACTATGGCATATCGATTTTGGGTTTGTTGATTTTCTGATTCTCTCCGAATTTGTGGTTAGAGCCCATGAGACAATTAATAAAAGGGCTGCGCTCTAGGTTTTTTTTCCAAAATCAAAAACCGATTGTAACTTTGACCAATTAGGACTTTAATCGAACTACAAATAATTTTGCAACTACTAAGGACACTGACTAAATTCAGGCAATTTTGTTTGATCTTCATAAGTTTTGTGTAGAGATCGATTTGATGTATTTTACCTATTTTCTTCTTCTGAATGAACTGATTTGACCGAGCGGTGACATCAAACAATGTTAGGTTTTTTCAATACTAGCATCAATGCTGAAGCGAACTTGCAACAATATTGCGTTCCGTGCCTCTACAAGTACAGTTTTTACGGAAGGTAAAACTACGTTCAGACTTGCAACAAAACATAGTTCCAGCGCTTTGCTCAACGGTTGTAACGCAGTTTTGGGCTTAGAAACATTGAATTAAAGCCGGTAACAAAACCATTGCGCTCTGAGGCAACATATGCGTTGATAAATTTATCTAGGCTAGTACTACTTCTGTGCATGGATTTAAGCGGCCTGGAATGTATGAACTTTTTTAACTTATAAAGCGGAACACGAGATATCCATTAATGATTGGATTAGATCACACCCTACGCGATCTGTACACAGTATTTTTGAAGGACGTTATTTCAAAACACGCTCAGATTAAGACGAGCGCTAGAACGGAATCTAGCTTAAATTGGATTAACATCCGCTTAGACGATCACGATATCAGCAAAAAATATAGTTTTGGCCTGCATGGTTATTATAAAATCAAATTATGGTTATAATATCGATCTGTGTTGAATAATTATCCGGATTGCATGAGAACTGTTATCCGATTATGATATTTTTTTAAAATCGGTTGATCCAGTGAGCACTTGATCGCAGGAGAGTAATTGAGGACATGTGCTTCTGCCAGGACTTTTTGGCGGCCGGATATCTTAATTTTTAAATTTGGAAGACAGATTTAGAGCAGCCCCACTGTTGCCAAAAACCAAAACTAACTATCGATCATGATCAGATCAGAATTGAGCTGAGATTTAGCTGCGGCTTACGTTAGAGTCTAACTACAGTAAAATCAGACTTCAAGCTTTATTTTATATTCTCTTAGTAGAATGGTTTTGAATTGA
The DNA here is from genome assembly GCA_963932245.1 of Tachinus rufipes. Classification (NCBI taxonomy): domain Eukaryota; kingdom Metazoa; phylum Arthropoda; class Insecta; order Coleoptera; family Staphylinidae; genus Tachinus; species Tachinus rufipes. The sequence continues at coordinate 64,772,367 of OZ010749.1, forward strand.
CTTTAACTTGGCAATCAACAGAGCGTCAAGCACTTCATACATGGGCTTTTTAAAAGTCAAAGTAATCACGATTGCAAGAAGGGACTATAAAGGTAACCATGGTCATACATAGGCAAGAAAACAATAATTACGTGCCTCAGGGCAATTACGACTGGCGACTATAGGAGCGGTGCACTAATAACGATATTGGTGTGGAGTAACAAAATTTAAAATTTAACGAGTGATATTGTTATGCATAGCAACTCTTGTTATGTGCGAATTTTTACCAAGTTGAATTTATCAGAATATAAATGTTGATACTATTTTTTTTCTTGCGATATTAAATCACAATATTGTAATATTTATAAAAAAAATATATTCAACAATCGAGATTGGAATTAATTTTCTATGAATACTGTGGTAGCGCTTCAATTTATTTACTTACGTCGGAGTTAATTTACTTTACCAGGTAAGACAAACTTTCTAATTGAAACTTTTCAAATATCATTACAATCTTATTTTATGTATAGTATATAAGTAGTAGCCTCATTCTCAAATTTCCATCCAATAAAATCATCAAAACATTTAATAAGTCAAAATATCAATGAAACAATTCGATTAATTCTTGTGACTTGTTATGTTATTTGAGTTGAAATAGGGGTTATACTGCATTAACTATCGTATTTATGAGCTTATCTCTTTAACCACTCAAACAGTATTTAATACAGTATTGTTGAATTGGCAGAAACTTGAAATGGATATCAAAATTTACCGTAATTTGATGTTGATCCACAGAAAATACAGACATATAGATGGCGCTATGCTATGATTGCATTCAATTCAATGAGAGATATTTTAGAATGGTGGGAACGCTCGGAGATAATAGGCGTTTTGCCATGAGATTGCGTTTACGCGACTTGCCGGTTAGTTACTTTTGTCTGACTGTACCAACCGGAGAGGTGAATTTATAGTCTCTGTTGGAAGCAGTTTAGTTTGTCCGGTATAACCTAACCTATAATGAGTTAAATTCTCAATTATGATTTATGAAAATGATTAGTAGAATTGCCATTAAGTATAAAAAATGTAAAGTAAATGTTTATATAGCAAATATTTTACTAATGGTATGTACGGTTTCTTATGGCAAAACCTCAATAATGTTTGTATGTAATGTACATTACATGATTGGCGGTTAGACCACATTGCTTATTTGACTATAACGTTACTATCTATCGTTTGAATGAATGCACTGTATCAAGAATAATATTTTGCCAAAGCGTCATCTATGAGATATGATACATTATCTATTAATATTATTACCGAATGCTTCTAATGTCACTCAATTTGCTCCAGAACGAATCAATCAGAATATTGTTTGTATTATATAATCAAAATAATCACGGTTTTGTCATTAACTCATTCACATAATAGCCTATTTAATTTCAAGGTAGAACACGGGAAAATTTATTAGCCGAGATCTGCTGCTTGTGTTGGGTTGTGAAAACTGCGTATTTGTCGTCTATCTTAAAATTGAATAGATGTAGAAACTTTAGACTATATACACACATAGACGCGCCTTGTGCTATTTTCCGTTCGTCACATAATGAAGCCAACATAACAACATTCTATACCCACGACTGACGTCACTCGCTTGTTATAGTCGGCATATGTTCTACGCGTAGTTAATTTTAGTAAACATTAATGAAAACCATAAAATATAAATTTATATTTAATATTAGTTTTTATTATCATTTACAAAATGAATTTATCAAATAACATAAAATTCAATATTTACCCAAAAAGAAACAATATTTGTTAATTAAATAATTTAACAACGCTATGGCAAATTGCCCTTTTTTGTCCACCACAACTGACGTCACACGCGTGCGATCATGTTGTCTATAAGTGTATATGGTCTAGGATAGAATCCATATTTGATTGATTTAATTGATGGGAATTACTTGAACGTTGACGAATATAAAATTTTGTCAACGAAATATTCTGAATGTGATACAATAACATAAACTATTCATGGGTAAACTGGAATATCCTCTATACGCTCCAAATTTTCTTAAATATAGTGCAGTATTTTTTTATTAAAGTGATAGTATGATTTTAATTGAATAAAATCATTCTATAAAAAGACAGTATCATTGTGATTGATTCAAATTAATAATAATAATGTAAAGTAAACTTCATTGCACACCAATTAATATAACACCACGCAGACTGCTATTATATTGATATTTTATTACTGTGATTAATATAAAATACATATTTGGTGTGTGATGAAGTCATTACAAACTAATTTATATATGTGAGTGTTACAAGGCAATAATTTCAATAAGATAATTAATAGAATTGAATAATCACAAAATGCATTTTGATAAAAAAAAGATTGTAGATAGGAAACATACGCTTATTATATTTATCCAACTATTGCATCGTTCATTGCCGCATCAATAAAAGATTCTATTAATTACTTCTTATTGAAATTATAGTTTTAATTTGTTGTGTATATTAAATGTATTTTATTTTGGTTTTTTAGTGTGTGGATTTGAATTACTTGATAAAACGCATTTAGTCTGTTTGGTGTTATTTATTGTAAATGCGCTTTATTGAGACTATTTAGAAGTATGCTGGCATAAAATAGAGATTAAATTGTTAATAGTTGCAATTTCTATATATATATAATGAAAAAGACTTGTTGAATTTATATGTAGTGGCCAATAAATTTTATATTTCACAGAAGAAAAAAATTACGAATGAGAGATGTACGTGTAATTATAATTGTAAATATATCTACTGTTGTATGTAATAATAATGTATTAATCCTTGTGTTGACATGAACTTTTTTTAAAATCTTTTTATTGTTGTGCTATGTGTATGAGGTTTCTGTTTGCTCTTCACGATCTCAATCCGATAAAATACATAGATTATTTTTTAATATTTTACAAAAGATTTTTATGTAATCGTATATATATATATATATATAAATATATTGTATGTATTTGTAAATCTTTTCCATGTTATGCCAGAATTATTTGTATGCCATTTATGTGGATTCACTGTTGCAGGAATATGTTTCCTGTTAGATGCTAAATATGCAAATAAAACTATTTTATCCCAGCCTGGTGCATTATTATCTATAAAATTTAATATGTTCTCAACAGGTTACAACCAGAAAACGATTTGATGGTAAGTTTTAATTTTAACAATCCGAAACAGTACAGAAAATTAATAGTTCAGACTTGATGAACAAAATCGGCCCGCAAAATTGTGTATTGGACTCGACATTTTAATGAACGGATTTGGCTACAGATCTATATGTCAGTAAAATAAAGACATTGGTGATTATAGGTCTGGTTGGCACTTTTTCTAACATATTGGTCTATGCTGAATATAGACTAAACGCGAAGCTTACTTGAAACGATAGCTTTTCTATTAAACATTGCTACCGGCTCTGCATTAGTTAGTGAGCTGGTTGGCGTCAATGGACATGTGTTTATGTTTCAGGGCGTGGTCTGCAAGCATGAAGGCAGTTGCAAAACATTTTTGGGACCAACATAACGTGCTAGTTAATTAGAAAGTTTAAAAAACTCGACTAAAACGCAAGCAACTATGTATTTTTCTTTAATCAACTTGACTTAATTTTTGGACATAGGCTTTCCGCTCTTACCTCTTCAGAAGTATCGATTTTATGCCACCCTTATCCATGTCAAACCCGCATGTTTCTTTAAATCGTCTCTCCATCTCATTTTAGGTCTTAGGACTGCCGAATCACTTGGTTATATATTTTCGATCTTTTTGCCTTGCATTATGACTAGCAAATTTCTATTTAAGTTGTGCAACTTTTTGGAACGCATTGATCACTATTGTCTTTTTCTTTCGGTCTCGGAGGTTAGTGTGAAGAATTTGTTGTTCTATAGCTCCTGTTGTTGCTGTCTTGGTCATATTCTAATACAAACTGATTCAATACTTCTGTTTTAAGATGTAGAATATTTTTATTTTTGAGGACGTTAATTGGTTTTATGATTTGGCTTAGGTCTAATTGTTCTATTCTTTAGGATATCTTTCGTCGTTGTCTTGACTTGTTTTTGTTATGTTTATTTTTAGACCAACTTTTTGGGATGCGTCATTGAGATATTTTAGCATCTCATCTTTTTGATTTTTGGAAAGATATCTATGTCGTCGACGTATTTGAGATGATTTAGTCTTGTTGCATTGATTTTTATTATTTTAAAGATATTTATCTTGCTTCTCTTCCAATTGGTATATTATCTGTCTCTTTGATGAATGTTGTTCGTATATCTTTTTAAAAAGCGCGGTATGCATGTTGTCTACTCGGTTGTTCTGTAGAGCTTCTAAGACTGCCCATGAAAACCTTAACTTTAAAACTATGCCACTGTGCTTGTTTTAGTAAATTAAAAAAAAATAATAATTTGTAAATTTTAAAATAGTGTTTTGCAAACGAACTTAAATTGAAAATTAAAATTTTATAAAATTTATTTTTTGACGTTTTAAATAATTAGAAAGTTTAAAAAACAGAGAACAGTGATTTTACAGTTAAAAGACAAAAGAGGAATCATAACATCAGGCAAAAAAAAATGCTAGGCATAGTAAAAGATCCTTGCTTCCCGACTTTCACACGACTCACGGCATTGCACATACCGCCGTGAGCCGTTTTCCAATCGGAGATTGGACCAGTCTCTCCTCTACTGGGAACACGCTCTAATCACTTTTGACTCCGACCCCCGTTTATGGTACCTGCTGGCTACACACGCACGCACTAGGGGCGAACCAAAACCCTCTAATCAACACCTGCACCTACGGCATTCCACCACACGCTGTAGGACAAATCTCGAACCTTGGGGAAACACAATTGACTCCATAGGGTGTGCAATCTGGCTGCGGGCACGTCCCTAATCAGAACGCACCTTACCCTGCGGTGCCTGGAAACACAACCCAGGCCCGCCGTGTGACCTTGAACCACGAAGGCACACAAAATGTCGACCACCTCTACCAGGTGAACACCAGGATGTACCCCACGTGCAACCTCCTGGCCAACACGGTAGTAACGCAACTACCACCTTTGGGAACTACTCTACCACCCGTTAAGGTGGAAAGCCGGGGCTTATGACGTCAAACTACATGGAGAAGGGCCACGCCACGCCGCTTTCTCTACTATCACTACCCCCTACCCTTATCACCTCCAGGGCGGGGAGACAAATGGCGCCCAACTTGGGGAATTGAATGGCATAGTGCCTTTATGGTCTCGACAACAACGACTTGAGAAGAGATCCAGGAAGAAGGCTCGGCGACAAACACGACGCGAGCGGAAAGAAGAAAAGGAACAGTCACACGAAGAGTACCTAGCCGACTTTGAACGATATAACATCGAGTTGCCACCAAGCAAACCAGTTGACCCAGACCCCAGGCGACTAATCGACATCACCAACTTCATCACGACTAGCCTGGAAACACTGGAACGTGACCTGGAAATGGCGTTTGCTGGTGCACTTAGCCGAGATCAAATCTAGCTTGTGATAGATGTTGCATCAGCACAAATGCACACGTTCCACTCTGGCAACTACTACGTAGACAGACCGATTGCTCGCAGCGCAACTATTCGCCTGTGGGCGATCCGGTTACTGTGTCGTTGCAACTCTAGCTCTACCAAACTCACCATCTGCGAGGCTACGGTGGAATTCTAAGAAGTCTTGGAGTTTATACCGGACATACCAGAACTTCACAAAGTAGTCGTCAACGAAGTTGAGGAATACCCAGTGCAGTCTCTGGTAACTGTACCAGAAGTCTACGTTGTCGAGGTAATCGAAACCGAGTGCTACGAAGAAGCAGAATGCTTCATCTCGGAAACAACGGCAGTTGCCACCATCTGCGACACGACAGAAGAAGAAGAAGACGCCCACGACGGAAGCCGCGTCACGGCCGACGTCTAAATTCTGCATATAACATCGGTAGGAGAAAGTTGCAAGCAAGAGACACCGGAAGAGGTTTGGACCGGAACCGAACCGTATTGCCTCAATCTGGATCCTCAAGACGTCGCAACAGCACGATACAAGTAGCCCACATTAGTATTTCCGACATTGTCATTCCCGCTGACGGAGACTATGTCAAGTGAGAACCGCCGGAACGGAAAGCCGACAACAGCAACATCCCATGGCGAACCATTGCACAATTGGTTTGCGAACATCCGCTGAAGAGGGGAAAGAAGTCTGACAACAATAGGCCTACTCGGGTGGACCTGGATCTAACAGAGGATAAACGCTGATAAACAAGATTTGGGGTTTATTCATCCATACCGAAACAGCCGACTCATAATCCTACTACACAAAAAGGCGCTTTTACAGACTTGGCACACTAAAAACCAAACAGTTTTCTCAACCATCGGTATAAGTTGTACAATAGGATAAAAACTTGAGGCAAAAATCGACATATACTAATTCAGGAACCAAACCTGTTTTTGCTCTAGCTTCAGCACAGACGATCACCTTCAGTTCCTCAAGACCTTAATAGAAATTCTAATACAACAGACTACTAGTCTTGAATTTTGTATACTTTTATACGGTATTTGACACGATTGAACCAAATGCCATCATAAAAACGCTAGAAGAATGTAGAAACATGTACTATTGTGTATCTATAGTTGGTCCGTTTCTTAAAAAAAGTTTTGAGCCGTTCTTTGATTGGATTGTGCTTGCATTTGCTCAGAAGATGTAGTGGAGTTTCTTTGTCATTCAGAAGTCTTGTTTTGTTAGAAATAGTCTTGTGTGCTATGTTAATTGACAGTTTTTTTATAGGTTGCTGTGTTTCATGTCAAGTGTACTACTGATTATTTGTTGACCGGTCTTGTATTGGATCTCGAAAGCAGGGGCAGCTCTAATTCATGTCTCGTTTCTTTGACTAGCTGGTTTGTCTGAAGGTTTTCTTCTATACTCTGATCCAGGCGTACTTTCATGTTTGTGGCTAATGCCGTCAAACTGGTCAACAGTTTGGGTTGTATTATTGGCAATAGATTGTCTGTAGGTCTGCTTGGCTATCTGACATGATGGTTATTGGTCTGTTGAATTATTATCTTGGTTTGATCATGTGCTAGAATCATGAGCAAACCGGGGCATCATTTATTAGCTTGAAATACTGAGGCATGTTTTGCTTAACTTATCCGTGCATTGTTTTCTGGCTCTAGAAGCAAAGGTTTTTTTAGAGTTACAGGTTTTCCTGGTCTGAATCACAGCCGTAAGCTCATTCTTTATTCTTGTTGTGGTTTAGGTTTTTGAAATCGCAACTGAACAAGCACGTGACTTTTTTATGAATCCTGATGATGTAGGGTTGTGGCTGTTATGGTAGCTTTTAGCAAGGCTTTGTTAAAATCTAGAGGTGCAATATTACATGATCTAGGCGGCTAGTTTACAGGTACGAGGAGTGAAATTAACTGTTTATCGAATCGTTGTCGTAATAAAGCCATGGTTTTACGGGCTATGTGGCAAGTAGCGTCGTTTTGTTAGAACCAAATGTCGTCAAGATTACCGGTTTCAATTTTAGGCAGAAAATAGTCTTATCATTGTGCGATAACGGGCGCCACTCACAGTTACATTTTGGCCTGCCTTATTTTTAAAGAAATTTTGCACTAGCCCATAAATCACACCAAACCGTTGTTTTGTTTGAATATAATGGCAGTTTTTGAATATTTTTTGGTTGCTTTTCAGCTCAAATATGACAATTTTATCTATTGACGTAGCCATTAAGCCAGAAATGAGCCTCATTGCTGAACGAAATTTTGGTCAAAAACAGTAGATCTTTTTGAAGCTTATCAAGAGCTCAAAGCATGAAACGGTGACAATTTGGAAGGTCGGCCGGCTTCAATTCTTGCATGAGTTACGTTTTGTATGCTTTTAAATCAAGATTCTTACGTAAAATACGCCAAGTTGTTCCAAACGACAACCCAAACTGTTGAGTATAGCGCCAAATCGATTCACTCACCACGGTCATCGCGTACATAATATATATATATCGATTCACATAAAAGCTTCTAAATTCATTATTTCTTAAATAAGTCTTAGCAAATATTCAACCATATTTTATATCAAATATTCAAGGTCAATGTTCAGAGACTTCTTAAATTTTGAATTTTTTGTTGTCACATATAAAGAATTCTTAAAAAATTAAATTTTGAAATTAAAAAAATGTGGTGTTAGTATTACAATGATTTTTTAAAAATAGAATCTAAATCCGCCGCGTAGACGAGTAAGGAACACGCAAAAAAAGTAGTGAAGCGGTATCTTAACATATTAAAACGATATTAACTTCTGTTTATATTTATAGTAAAGATTCATAATTATAAAGTAAATATTTTTAAACTATTATCTTCATAATTATTATCAATCAATTAGACATAAATTACAATTCAACAAATTTGTTTTAATTTTATTTTTCATTGTATATTTAAAAACATCAATCTGAATAATACATATTGATAGGAATGTTTACTTCATATATATATATATATACAAGTCATCGATAATCTTGACCTTAATATTCCATATATAAATGAAACAGTTGGCAAAGATTAATGCATTATTATTTACACATCCAGTTTAGCAATACTTAAAATACAATAACAAAGTAAGTAAAGTATATACTAATTTGGCTATTTTTAGATAAATAATCGCACACAAAGAGTTCAATTGAAATGTTTACTTGCTGCATTTAAATGATTCACTCATTTCGTTTGTGGTTTTAGAACAGTGCGGTCATAATGTTTCCTGTGTTTGTGGTACTTTGCGTTATCGCGAATGCGGTATCAACTTTATATATACCAAATCCAAATGAAACGGCTTTAATGGCTAGATATATTATGCACAGTTCAGGTATTTATATTTGCAAAATTTGATTATTTTTATATGGCTATTTAGTTGCTAAAAACAGTTTCCGAAAAATATTTATTTAATTTTTAGATTGGATATCGATTGCAACTTTGTCTACACTTAATGGTATTTATGGTTATCCATTTGTTAATTTGAAATCAGTTGCTGATGGACCTGCTAATAATGGCACTGGTATGCCTTATTTGTTAATGAATGATATGGATTTATCGGGAAAGGATGTTATGGTGCGTATTTTTTATGCTATTAAAATAATGCCCAATAAGATAAGATGCTGGATGTGATTTGTCTTTTCATTGTGCGCCTTTCTCGTATATTCACGGTGTGTGATAGTTCTGTACAAACATGCGAAATCGTAATTTAACACTGAATCTTAATATGTGTTTACTAGAAAGATACTTTGCTGGTTTGCCATTGTCTTGCGAATGAAACGACAAAATATATTCGACTAATTGAAATATTGCTGCAGTGGGGTATCAAACTCGGACTGCTGGCACAGCGGTTCACTCTCGTACAATGTATAAATTATAATATTTTTAGTGAAAATAGATGAATTAATTAAACTTCAATGTTCAAAAGTTTAGAGAAGGGATAATTGTTTAAATAAATTTATCTTTAATTTTGTCATTTTTTTATTTTAATAAATATCTAATATTAAAAAAAAAGTATTTATGGGGAGTTTGAATTTACCAGATACGGTATCGATTATGGTAAATTTAAATCAAGCGACAATGTATTGGAAAAATCAAAGTTGTATCATGAAAGTTATATAACCAGTGGCGTAGCTACCTGTAATCAAGGGTCTTCAATGCGAAAGGGCATACAAGCCTAGTAAATTTAAATCTAATTAAAAAAATTAAATTATCGGAGACTGAGGCAGATTTTTAGTACTCTTAATCAATGATGTTTATGCTCTCAAGCAGATACAGCATGTCAAGAATAGATTGGCCGGTGTAATAGTCATCCTAATATACACAACAGTTATGTATTTTATCTTGCTCTCATGCCTTCGCCCGTTTTAGTATCCTTCATTTGCGCTTACATTTCACATATTTCATAGGCCACGCTATTCTGGGATTACTGTAGTTCAGTCGACTTTTCTGAACGCTGGTGAGGTTGCGTTTGTCGATAAAGTTATGTCCGCCAATGTTCCTGTTGCATAGATAGCTTTTTAAAATATTGTTTATGCCATTTTAGGCTTGTTCAGTGGTAGCCAGTACTTTTCTTTTTGGCTTCATGGCATTGTCGTGAATAGTTTTTTTTTTGCTGGTATGTAAAAAATTTAAACTAACTAACTGTTTGATGTTAAGAGTTGCGGTCAAACATCGGGAGCATGTTTGGGTAAGGTTGGTTAGATAATGTGGACGCGGCTTAGTTCCTAAAAATGGCGCAAGTATGGTATGCGAATGGAGACATTTAACGTGGTTAATATGGTGACGAAGTAAGTTACTGCGACTGTCGCTACTGTTCTTGTTGAACACATCTTACTCGATACAGTGATTAGTCGTTGCACTGTTTACGTTTATCGGGATAAGCAATCTTTGACTTTAGCTGTTTGTTTCAGTTTTTGATAGACATCATATTTGGTTTATTACTCGCATTATGTTAGCTAAAAACAATATTGTGCAAAGGTAAGTTCTTTTATTTTCAATTTATTATTTGAAGGAAATTATAAAGAATGCGCATATCTCCGAAACCGTTGCTATGATAACCTATGTTTATTAAGATTTTTTTGTTTGTTGTGGTTTGTACTACCATTCCTTTAAATATTCTTTTTTAAACACCCTGTTTATCTAAGTTTAATTTTACAGACAATGCAAATAATAGTCTTAATGTAGTACTGGAGAGAACGTTGTACAGTAGTTAATTCCTTATCGCTGAGTAAAATCTATTGCCACTAAATGCGCACAATACTTCACTATTCATTTTTTCTTAAAACCTCACTTGCTGCCTATTTTGTTTTATATCAGCTAGTTTCCAGGTATTGTTTTGTTTAAATGATTCCAATTCTTCTTTGTTGGCTTTCCTCAAAAACTGGATTGTTTTCCATGTTGTAGCAGAGCGGGGTGGGTTGTAGAAATAATTTCTTATTGTTGTTCGGATAGTTATTTTATTTCTTTCTTACTTATAACTCAAATTAACAATAAACTGGAAATAACAATAATGTTAAGTGGGAAGTCTACCACAGGATTAAACTTTATATAGGGGTGCACATTACCGAGCATTGTGACATCTGCTCCCATTCAAACAAATCTTTAAATAATCAATTATTTAACGGTTGCTTTGAATTAATATATAGCTTTAAATGGCATGCATGAAACGTACCTCGTTCGGTGCCCTCATGCAGGACGGTTAACACAAACGTTTTGGTAGCCACGGCCTTCTTAATTAAGTATGGTCCTTCAAAGATTGCCATACATTTTTTTGTTTCTCCTGTCAGGGAAGAGGATACGGGGTTTGCCCGAAGCCAAACCAGATCCCCATCTGCAAAGGGTTGGTAATGGAAAAAACTACGTTCGACGCGCCGCCTGGCTCGCCGGCTAATAGATTCATTGGCTAAGAAAAGCTTGACATGCGCATCAAATAAAATGTGTTCTGGGAATAGAACGCGGTCCTTAAGGGGTGAATCGTGAATCTTTCCAAAATGTAATTTGAGTGGGGCATACCCAGTGGATTAATGTGTGACGCCGTTAAGAAAGTTTATAAACCGCGGTATCTCTCGAGCCCAACCACGATGTTTTTCGGAACAATACGTACGAAAAAGACGCCCAAGTTCTCGCATGGTTCTCTCGACAGGATTCCCTTGAGGGTGACGCACTGAGGAAAAAATGGTTTGGATGCCAAATTCGTCAAGGAACCCTTTCCATTTAGCCGACGTGAACTGCGTACCGTGATCACAGATTATCCGTTTTGGACGTCCTAAATCCGGAAAATAATGTTTTCGCATACGATTGATTACGGTGGTTGTCGTAGCGCGCTTCAGAGGATACAAGGTTACTAGTTTGGTAAATACATCAATAGCCACAAATATGTACCTGACGCCGCCTACGGAAACTGGCAAAGGTCCAAAAAAGTCAACAGACACTAAATCGTTGACAGCCGTTGCAATTATTGGTTCTAACAAAGGTTTTGGCAATCGAGATGTTTTATTTTTTTGACAATTTTCGCAAGCACTAACTATCTGTTTGACCGCACGATGCATACCGTTCCACCATAAATCACGTTTTACCGCGCAGCATGTTTTGTACACCCCGAAATGACCAAAGTGTTGATGATAAATATTAATGAAGTCAGGCACCAACGTTTGAGGTATACATAAGAATGCTGGCGAATCCGAATTAGGGCAGAGGAAAAGAAGATTGTCATGCAGAATGTATCGTTCATTTGCATCGGAGATAGCTGAAATTTTTGTAATTATTTGCGAAAGCTTATTATCATTTCTTTGAGCCTCGGGCAGTTTTAATAGTAGTTTTTTAATGTCCGGTAATTGAGATAAGTAGAATAGCGCAAAACTTTTTTCTGGCGGAGTAGGTAAACGCAAGGGGGTTTTTGTGAAAGCGTATCAGCTACAAAGTTTGACTTGCCGGGGACATATTGCACCTGAAAGTCGTATTCCTGAAGGGCTAAAATCCATCTAGAAATACGCGGGGAAAGTAACCTGCAGCGGTTAATGTAAACAAGCGCCCGGTGATCGGTAAGTACCCGAAACGGTTTTCCTACAAGAAAAGTTCGCCATTTCTTCAATGCCGTGACTACACTTAAGAGTTCTTTTTCGGGTGTAGAATATCGTTTCTCTCGGGGTAATAAAAGCTTGCTAAAATACGCGACTACTTTTTTACTACCTTCCACAATTTGGTATAACACCCCTCCTGCTCCAATGTCGCTTGCGTCACATTGCACGCAGAAGGGCAGGTTTAACTTTGGGTGATACAATTTTACGTCACGACACAACACAGTTTTTATTTTTATAAAAGATTGTTGTTGATCTTGCCCCCACATTCATTTATTTCCTTTGCGAAGCAGGGTAGTGAGCGGTTCGGTTATGGCTGAAAATTGTTCGATAAAACCTCGATCAAAGTTAGCCAGTCCCAAGAATGACTGTACTTGCCGGACATTCCCGGGTACTGGGTAGTCTTTTATTGCTTGAATGCGTGAAGGATCTGGTTTTAGCCCGTGCTCGTCCAACTCGTAACCTAAAAAGTTCAGCTTCTCCGCAAAGAATCTAAATTTTTTAAATGTAAAACCTGCTTGTTTGAGGCGTGACAAAACAATATCAAGGTGTTCTAGATGTTCTGCAAAGGATTGTGATGTTATAAGTATGTCGTCTATGTATACATGCACAAAGTTTTCATATGCGGGGCCTAAGATTTTGTCCATGCATCGAGTAAAAGAACTTACCGCGGTCTTTAAGCCAAAAGGCAAGACATTAAATTGGTAAGCTCGTGTGCTCACCCGAAAACCCGTGTATTGTCGGTGTTCCGCTTTTAGGGGAATTTGCCAATATGAGGCGGTTAAGTCTAGTGCAGACATATATTTTATTCCCGATATGCCACGAATTATGTCTTCTATCGGACGGGGTAGTTCATTGTCCGTCTTAGTAATAGAGTTTAACCGTCGCGCGTCCATGCATAATATCACAGTTCCATCACGTTTAACGGTTGTCATTAGTGGGCTGCAATAGGGGGTGTCGGACCGACTTATTACTCCCCATTTCTCCATTTGTTCAATTTCCGCCTGGACCGCAGCTCGGTGAGCAATTGGAATGGGGTACTGTTTGACGGTAAACGGTTGGTCATTGGTCAAGTGTATTTCGTGACTATATTCAGTCGTTCTACAGGGAATGTTTGAAAACAGCTCCTTATGTGTTTGCAACAATATTTCGAACTGTGTCTTTTGTTTTGTGTTTAAAGGCAGATTTTTTATTGCGTCCGGGAAATCCGTTGATGTATCATAGGATTCAGGAAATGCCTGGGGGTGTGACTTATTAACTGTGCATAAACGCATCGCGCATGATTTGGGTGGCAACATTTTATGCTTTGCTTGGTGTTCGGGGATAGTAAACGGCTTATTGTCCCAAATTAATTCTAATAAGCGTTGATCTAATAATATTTTTGCTTTAAATACGCGAAGAAAATCTATACCTAAAATAAATGGATAGTTTAAACGGGGAATTACCATAAATTCAAACTCTGAGTGCACCAATTGAAAATGGCAGCAAAGCTTGCATAGACACTTGATTTTGAATTGATTGAAAAGCTCCCGTAACTTTTATTCCCTTGACTGGGAATGCTGGTATGTCCGGTATTATCGCGCATATTTGATCAAACGTTTCCTTAGCAATACAGGTAACTTCGCTACCACTATCGACTAGTGCCGGTGATTGAAACGAATCTATTTTAATTAAAATACATGATGAATGTGCTGCAAGTGATGTATGATGGAAATCACAATCATCTTGTAACAAATCACTGCTAGGGTTAACATTTAAAAAACTATCGGTCCTACTAATCGAACTCACTTCTGGACCTCGAAGAGAGTTTTGTTTAAGTTTCCCGAATCGCTTTCCAAATTATCATCTAAACTTAATTCTTCGATTTCGGGTTGCAGCATGCGAATATTTTTTTGATAATTATTGGGTAAATTTCTATTATCGCCCGCCCGAGGTGTAAATCTGGAAGAGTTATTAGGAGTTCGATATGGACCTGTATGGGTTATTCACACAGGACCGGAATTTCGGTCATTTGGTTCGGCGTTATGTATACTTAAGTCATCACTTGCCATAAAATCCATTACTCGGAGTTTACCAAGAGCGTTTTAAATGGTTGGTGCATCTATAAGGCAGGTACGCACATGCATTGGCAAGTGTCTACCAATCGTTTGTATTAAGTACCCCTCGTCATAGAGTGGGTGGAGGTAACTTGCTTCCGAAAACAATTTAGCAACATAATTTGAAAAGGAACCGTCGGACCGTTTGTATTTCTTGTTTTCTATTATAGACCGCAAAGTACGTTGTTTTGACATGTCCCAATAAAATTGGAGAAATGATTCTCGAAACTCTATATAATTATTACATCTATCAATATTTGCGTTAAACCAGAAGTTCGAGTCGCCCTTAAATAAATTGTGTCCCCAGATGGTAAAATGTTCGAAAGGAATCTTGAATTCGATCAAATCTATTTATAAATGCAACCGGGTGAATGTTAGCCCCCTCAAATGCCGGTAACACCTTACATATTTTGGCAGTTTTTGAAATTGCCGTTTTGGAAAATACATCATTATTATTATTAGGTGAAAAAGCATTTGCATTTAACTGCATTACTACATCGTTAGTATTTATTTCACAACTTTCAGCTATGTTGTTAGGATCTACAGCGGAATAAGCATTAGTTTTATTATGTTGCGTATAACCACCGGTAGCACCGCTACTCGAAATTGATTTTGTTATTACATATTCATTTTTATTTTCATGCCGGGAGGTTTTATTTAAACAGCTGTTACGATTAACATCAGAAATAAATTTGTTTTAGGTTAATCTGCGTTGGGAAAATATCAGAATAAAATTTATCGTGTTTTTCAATGTGACCTTGATTTATTTTATTGTCACATTCTTTATGAGAGAAATTTAAACTATTTAAATTTGATTTAATATTTTTAAATGCGTCTTCAAATGGATCTTTCACCATCACGCAATTATCTATTGATTTATAATACATTTTTTTATTATCTTCATATGAATGAAGCGTATGTGTTAATTGCACTAGGGGAAGTTAAATTAGTACGCAATGAATCAGTTACAATACAAAATTTTAGCTTATCTGTGGTTTTGTCCAGATCGTCCGTGTGTCCGCATGCTTCGCTGTATGCTGGTGCGTCCGCGAGGATTTCTTCATGATCGCCTATCGGACTTAAGAAATTCTCCGGCTCCTCGTCTTCTAAATCAGCATCAGTCCGCATTTCCTTTCTCCTGTTCCTTAAATTGTACTTTGGAGAGTGGGACACCGCCATCACGCGTACTGGTGAATGATATATATTTAATTACTGCCTCTAAGTTGGTCTCCAAGTTGTAGCAGAGCGGGGTGGGTTCTAGAAATAATTTCTTATTGTTGCTCGGATAGTTATTTTATTTCTTTCTTACTTATAACTCAAATTAACAATAAACTGGAAATAACAATAATAGAAGTTAACTGCCATGGTGATAAACATTTAAAGGGCTAACATACCTGGTGCAGGTAACCCACACGTGGAGTTCACGAGTATAAATTATACCTGAAGACACGCAGTCTTCTGTCGCAAGAGTCAAGATGGAAAGACGGGAACAGTGATGCGGTGGTTTAAGGTAAGAATCCGCGGGTATGTTAAGTGGGAAGGCTACCACAGGATTAAACTTTATATAGGGCCGCACATTACCGAGCATTGTGACAATGTCTCCCTTTGCATAAATATACCCTATAATAAATCCTAGTAATAAAATTTTAGGTTTTTGTGGTTTCTCGGATTTTCTAGTTGCATCTTGAGGTATATCTTTATCTTTTTCAGGAACATTATTTTCATTCTCATCGTTTTTATAATATTATCTTTATTTCCTATTTGTTAATCATTTGCAGGTATTTTTTAGCGTCTGAGAACATCAACCTGCAAATCTTAGCGCTTACTTTATATTGAAATTGTAATCAAGTTTTAAAGAGTTGAAGCTTGTATCATTCTCACATACATCATCTTTAACTACCACTTGCCCCAATTTTTTTTTATTGTTTCTGTAACACTGAAACAAAATCTTCTTTGGCATTTGTAATACATCTGCTTAGGGAATACTTCTATCTACTAACATTAAAAGTCAATAAGATATATTCTACAGTATTTGGTGGAATGATAGTATTTTTTACCAATTTCAGTATCACTTTTGTCTCACAAAATATTTCTTCTATTGAGTTCAACTTGTCTATGGCAGTGAGGATAAAGTTAATGTTTTTTTGCTCCGCTGCAAGGATGTGGAAACGTACGTCTTTTTTTACGTTTGGTAAGTGGTAATTTGTTAGGATTACTCTGGTTGTTTTGCGACTAGGGTGATTGGCTATAGATACTATTTTTGTAATACCTGTTTTTGTTTAGCGGGAGGCATTATCAGTTCATCTCAACTTTCTGACGTGCGTAGTAATTTACCGGTTTTTCGTAGTCTGACTCTGTTATTGGCTTTATTTGGTAGTTGTTTTGTTGTTAGACTTGGTAATACCCGACGAAATCTTGACATTATCTTTGAGCTTGTTTTACGGCGTCGGCATGTATTTCTTTGTCTAACTGTGCAATTTGTCCCACAGTGTTCTTAATGTGACTCTTGGCTGGTCGATGCTACATAATAATAACAGGTCAAAGTATTTAATAATATGGCTATCCAAAATTAAATTGAAGGAATTTATTATCAGAATAAAAAGCATTTTCTAACAGAACGTGTTTTACATATGTTTTAAATTGTGGTACATTTAATTGTGGTACAAAAATAGGTAGACTATTAAAAAAATTAAGAGAATGATAGTTTATCCCATTTATAAATTTTTTTAGACGTTTATAGTCCGGTTGTAGATAGTGGGTATATTGTGTAATATGATTATGTATAGTGCCTAGCATATTATATTTATCTAAATTACTTTTTATGAATTTTAAACATTTGTAAATGTATAAGCATGGTACAGTTTGTATGCCAAATTTAATATATACATCTCTGCAATCATCTCTATATTTTAGATTACCAATTATTTGTACAGCACATTTTTGAATTTTAAAAACATTTAAATGTGGTGCATGTCTCTAATTTAATATGGCATAAGATAGAGTTAACTGGATCTGAGCGTGGAATACTGATATCTGCAGGTTTTTTTATGTTGTTTTTGATAATTTTCTTATTACATACATTTGTTTTGCTACTTTACTTACTGCATAACTCTTAGAAATTTAATACTACTATTATCTTGTATACTAATTTTTTTTAAAGAAAATATTAACTGGTTAGTTTTATCTACATTTAAACTTAATTTGTTAGCTAGAAACTACTGGTTTGCATAGAACTGGGTATCTGTTATCTCTTGTTTGAGCGTTTCTATATTCTTTTGTTTTTTTATTATAGTAGTATCGTCCGCAAACAACGTAAAATGAGAACTAGTATCACATGATGGGAGATCATTTATGTATATTAAAAATAATATTGGACCTAGTACAGATCCTTGTGGTACACCCAAAATCACTTTACGTTTTTGCGATTTAACAGAGTTTACATTAACATATTGAATACGGTTTTCGAAATATGAAGATAAAAGTATTATGCAATTAGTGTTAAAATTTAAAGAATTTAATTTTTCTTACAAAACAGGACGAGCCACACAGTCAAATGCTTTGCTGAGATCACACATTAAAGCATGGGTATTGGAAAGTTCTTCAAATTTATCAAGTACTATTTGAACAAGATTATTTATTGCTAGCGTAATTGACTTTTCATTGCGAAAATCGAATTGGTTTTTATACAAGAGGTTCTCCATATGCATTGATAGCTGTAATGCAAGACATTTTACGTAAATTTTACCAATTATAGGAATAGGGATATTGGTAATTTGATAAGACGTTATCTCCTTTTTTTAAAACTGGCACTACTTTTGCAATTTTTAAGCAATCGGGAAATATGTTTGCTTGGATGAGATTTAATATTGTTTTTATTATTTTAATGTTTATATTGTAAACATCTTTGCTATTTGTGTTTTTAAGATTTTTAATAATGTTTTGCATTTCAATAAAAGTAACTTCTTTAAATGTAAATTGGTCTATAAGTGGTACATGATTTAAATATACACTGAAGTGGTGGTTTGAAGATGGTAGCTTATTTACTGTGTTTGTAGCAGTATCTGCAAAATAATTGTTAAACTCGTTTGCAGTGAATAAATTGGTATCTTGCTTGTGTTTAGTCATATGAGCAGGGACGGCGCTAGGCGGTAAGCGAGGTAAGTGCCGCTTCGGGGCGCACTACGTCAGGGGCCCCACGGCTGGCCTACGATAGTTCCAACTATATTATTGTAATTTATTTTTAATTAATTCAATCAAATTATTGCAGAGTTAAAACAATGTTTAATTTGTTTTTTAAAAATACAAAAAATCATAATATTTTTATGACTAATAAAATATGAGATAACGGTTTAGTTTGTTACACCAAATCTGACCGATAGGTTCTACTTTCTATGCGTGGAGTTTTGTTGTCCACTAGGTCTTGGAAAATTTTCTGGAGATGTTCTCTAGGTGTAGAAAAGCCTCCGGGCTGTTGTAATAGCTACTTCTTTAAAGGGCTTCGATAAGTCCGATCAAATGGCTACCTAAATTACAACTCCAATGGCGGCGTCTGCAAAACGCGTGTGGTCTACGTGGTGATGGTAAAACGCTCATTTGGCGTGAAAGCAAGGAGTTTGTTGGTGCAAGTAGTCTTAATTTTCAATTAGAACTTTACTTAGAATGTTTTCTATAGAGTTGCTTTTTTGATTGTAACTGACTAGTGGTTTGCCTGTCATTCTGTTTTTGCCACCTGCACTAGGCCATGCGCTTGAATAACTTTGCAGTTACACTTCTATTTCACTGGGCTGCAACGTTTCTTTGCTTGGTCCAGTCGGCATGCTGGCAGGTAACTTTGAAATTTGCCTGTCAATGCGACTAATATGTGCATTGGTAACAGACTTTTCTGAACTTGGATTTTATCTGGTCCTTGCTTTGCTTTGGTTGATGTCTGTATGGCGTTTTTGTTATCTTGGCTCGATGGTCTACCTCGGCTGCACCATTTTTTTTTTACAATTTGAGAAGAAAATCCTGTAAAAACTGATTTCTGATTAAATTTCTCCCGGATCATGCGTAGGAGTTTGAGACTGTTAGGTTCATACTTGTATATCTTCGGTTTGAAAACAGTATTTTAGAAGAAAGTTAGTTAAGACGCCGTATAGGCTGCGTGGTGAGATTGCGAGCTAAGCTAATTTAGGAAGTAATGATATTGATCGGTTTTTTATAGAAGTATTTATATTTGTCTGGATCAGCAAGTCTGGGTAGATTTGGTTTGGGGTAAAGTACTTTTTGGCTAACGTTATGATGTCTTGGCGCAGTTGAGAGATTCCGAGATTGTTACAAATTTATATGTTATGAACAAACCAAGGGACTCCAACGATCTACCGTAAAGTAAAATTTTGGAAGGTCTAGAGACGATTGAGGTGCGTGTTTGCAACTGTTTTCTAGATTAA
The DNA here is from genome assembly GCA_963932245.1 of Tachinus rufipes. Lineage (NCBI taxonomy): Eukaryota > Metazoa > Arthropoda > Insecta > Coleoptera > Staphylinidae > Tachinus > Tachinus rufipes. The sequence goes on from OZ010749.1 coordinate 64,792,501, forward strand.
AGACTCAAAAGTTATTTTCGGTCTGGTTAGATGATGGTGGTGTACATCCGGATTTTTTTGTCAATATGGCTCTGTCTAGGATGGACTGTACGTGTAATTTGTACGTAAGTCCTTTATTGAAGATAATATCTAGATACTTGACAGCATTGAACTACGGAATAGGAACGTCGTTTCAAAGTTTAACACCAAAGTTTTCTATGAAACTATCATGTGCTTCTTTTTTTGCAATTAGTATTTTATTTTTATATAAACATCAAAGTTTTTTTAATTTTAGATGTTACAATATCTGATTTACGTATGTTATTAAAAGCAATAAGATTGTACAATTGCAATCTCATTTGGTGCAAGTTGTGATTGAACCAGTTAACTTTTTTGTTTGTGTTTAAAAGTTTACATTTTAAAGGAAATGCGAGATTGACAGCACTTGTAATAATATTTATAAAATTATAAAATTTAAATTTTATTAATAAATTTGAATTATTTATAAAATCCTACTTTTCATTTTAGATTGTTACTGTAACTTAAATCGTTTACTTGTTTAACTAGGTAACCAATTGTATTGTTTTTCTTATTAAAAACTTTTTTCAGATCAAATATTTTCTCTTCAAAATGATTAATAATTGCAATGTGTTTTTCTGCACGCCGGTCTTGTCACTAACCCCACATGCTGCTACTCCTAGTTTGTCTTCCGATTTGTTGCATTCTAACTGATACGGAGCATCACAAATAGTACATACAATTTTTTTATCGTCTATTAGATGTTCACAACTGGCACAGATATTGTTTATATTTATTGCAGTAACTTTTAGATCACTTTCCGAGAGCAATCTACTTGCCGTCGCCATTAAAACGTGGTACTTGGAAGTGGTTGTGGTTGAGCCTTTGAAGGCTAATCTTGGTTTTCCTCTAATGGTTTTTTTCTACTTTGCAGGTTGGCCATGTATGACATTACTGCTATGTACTTTGTTAACGTTACGTACATCGTCTAAGGAAACTACGGAGCTGTTTTTGAGCTATCATGTACCTCAAGTATTTGATAGATGTTTGGGCGAAGTCACATTAGTTTTGACCACATTCTAAATTAAGTTCTTGGATGCTTTTGAGTACTAATTGCAAATGAGTTAGGAGCTATTTGTACGTTTGCGAGTAAACTAGAATATCGTCAAAGTAGACGAGCACACGCATTTGGTTTATAGTCTAGACAGCGATGTTTTCTGAAAGGTGGCTAAAGCATTACTTATACCAAGGGACATGGGAATGACTTGAAATAGATATGTTGCTTTGTTAGTGGTGACAAATGTTGTTAAATGTTTATGATAGCGTCGACCATTTTTGGACATTTTAAATCCGTTATTGTTGATTCTTTGGTTCAAATCCATTTTACTATTATTGTCGTTTAAATTGTTTTAATATTGAGGAAAAAGTCTTTTGAGACGATCTCCAGGTGTTGGTTAACTCCAAACAATATTTTATTTGTTTTTACTGTAAGTTTTGGAAAAACTCTGTAAAGACGAACTTTGGGTATTGGCTAACTCACACTAAATTTTGACGCTTTTGTTTGAGTAGCCGAAGCTATTGACAAATAATCTTATGAGATCTGTTGCACAATTGCCAATAATGTATTCTACATTTTTTTACTTGCTTTTGATCTAGGGCAGGCGTTGGCAAACTACGACCCGCAGACAAAATTTGGCCCGCCATCTGTTTTTAATCTGGCCCATTTCTGAACTTAAACTAGTAAGTGCATAAGACATGTAATTGCTTTTGTACGATGAGACTTGAACAACACGTACTGTGTTTGTGCCAGTCTTTCTTGACATAAGAGGAACCTTTCTAAACGATGTATTGATATACCTTAACCACATAGGTTGGCTATTTATTAGAACAACGGAGTGAAGTTACTACTGTAGGAGGGAGAAAGGACCTAATGATGCTTAAGTGTACTGGAAATAGTTTTATTATCTAAACAAGACACTGGCGTTTAAGTTTGTTCAATGCTTTAACCTTATTGGTCAAACAAACTTATAATCATTAATCATCATTTATTTTATTCTTTATATTCGGTCTACTAAACTAGCTAGATAAGGTCGATATAGTAAAAAGAAACGTCAATTTAATAGCGAGGATTAACTATGAAGCAGTCACACAAAACTATTGCTGTTACTGCTATTAAATTATCAGAGCATCGCTGATGATCGACATGTCTAAAAAAACATGAATAGTTTTTTAGGTATCGACGCAGTTTGGAAATCCAACTCGGATTAAAATACGTGAAAGAAATACGGAATTGATTGGCTTTTGAACATAGCTTTATGGTATTTGTGTTGTTGCTTGTCACCAGTCACTTTTTATAAGCTTTTTTGTTAATTTTATTAAAATGGATAAGCTAAGCTAAAGAAGCGATTATGGTTTATGTTCAATAATATATTAGTATACGTTATATATAACAATTAAATTGTTAAAAATAATACGTCTTAAATTCCGACTGTTTTCGAACATAGCGGATTAAATTTCAATCGGAATTAAGCAACGAGTTAAAACGATTTCTTTGAATTTGCTTTTTATTTTATGTGTACACACAAAATAACTTAATTATGCTTCTAAAATTATTTAATATATTTTAGGTTAATAATAGTATCACGATAATGGCAACACTAGCAGACACTTATTGCAAAACGGAGCATTACGATCCACAAGATCCCAGATGTGGTAGATTATTAATCACTGGAAAAATGTTGAAGGTAAACAAAAAATATTTTATAAAGTAAACCTGTGTGAGAAAAGTTTACATTAAATAAATTTAATTACATAATTATTTTAAGGTGACGCCCAAGACTGAGGAACATGACTTTGCCAAACATGCATTACTATCTAGACATCCGTCTATGAAGGAATGGTTACTTGGTAAATATAAATTAATACCTAAGACATTAAATGAGAAATAATTAAATAATTTATAACTCAATCCAACAATCACAGCAGAAAACAGTAAAAAAAGTTTTAATTTTATACCGAAAATATTAACATGCTACAGGTTTTTCGACCTGTTCAAATTCATCTGTTGAAGAATATTGAATTTAAATCATTTTTATATTTTGTTTTTTTTTTAGTTCATAAATTCTACATTGCAAAGACGGATATTGAGTTAATTGGATTGCTTGACCAATTTGGTGGTGTCAAGTTTATTGATGTAAAAGACTATTTTGGTGCCCAGTATCAAACCTTTTTTGAACGATCGGAAATAGGAGTGACTGTCATAAAGGAATGATTTATATTGTAAGAATTAGTTTTTGTAATAAAGTTTAGTTTGGTAGATTATAAATATCAAATATTTTTAATAAAATATATTTAATTTGGAATTATTTTTTGATTGAATTTTGATTTATAAAATTAGTTACAATTTGAATGAATTGGCCACCGAAGTAGCACCGAACGTCTTAGTAACTATGACATAACTGAAACATACTCAAGCTTGGGTTTTCAGTTTACATTACTGAAGATCTTCAAGATCAACGGCTTCTTCCACAGACGCACACGTTGACAATTTTGTCTAGCAGTTATAAAACTTGCTGGATGCCAATGTTGAGGTACTAGTTGGCGCTAGATTCACACTTATTTTGTTATTTAGTTATTCTTTACTGGACTATTTGTAAGGCTATAATTTATCTATCTTTCCGATACTTGGAAAAAAATTCAAAAATTATTACACTATAACTACCATGGACTATACCAGTGGTACTATTTAAGAAATCTGTTGCATAGTAGTCGTAGTAGTAGAATCTGCAACAAATTAATCTAGGCTGATAAACCTGGAACCGACACAAAACATTAACCAAGTCAAACGAAATTGTTTTATTTTGCATTGGTCTTTTGCAACCAGACATTTGATAAGATTTAGCGCTTTATTACAACTTTGAAAAAATGTTTTTGTAAAGATTCAGAATTATTACGGAAATACTAACTGCGACGTTATCCAATATGAAGTTTGCCGGTACGGAAATGTTGGGCTACCGAAAGCAACAAGTCATTTAGCGGTGCTTGTCGTGCGCCACTACACTCGTACTGCTTTTGTTATAGAGTTTTATTTATAGGTCACAGGTTTCTATTTGCGATGCTATACCGGACAACTTTCAAGTCACTTCTCTTACTTTACACCCTGCAAACCCTGTTCTTCAGTAATTTACGGATTAAAGTGTATTCTTTTGAGATCGAGAATTTGCAAAGACCATGTTGGTTTAGGATGTCTGTTGAGTGCTTTTTAAATCTGCAATGTTTTTAAATATACTATTGACAAAAACTATTGAGTTTTTATTATGATGCCTTATTTTGGTTATTGTTATAAAACTATTTAAATTTTTATTAATATTGTTAGAGACTATTATAAAAAAACCTTGTTACTTCAGTTCTAAAATAATTAGCTATTCTTTTCTTCTTTGTCAGCCATTCATACGCCACTTCTGGCGTCTTAGCCTCTTCTCTGCTTGTAATGCTGGCAACTTACATTACAAGGGACCTACAGTTTTAAGTGGATTCCGAACCACTGGAGAGAATTCATCACTCCTCAGAGAAGGTTTTAGCCGTAAAACCCCACGCTGGCAAGGCGGGTTGGGGAGTGGGAGAGCGTATAGAAAGTGAAAAGTATATCACGGTATATGGGAATCGAACCCACGATCTTCGGTACAGCGACCAATTTTTCCAATTTAATACATTTATTAAAAAATTCAAATTAAATACAACAACAAACTATGCTAGTGTAAACGAAATATGGTACAAATAAGTTCATAATTAAAAAAAATTCAAAAATTAAAGTGAACAATATAAATATAGATTAACAATTCTGGTAAAAATAGTAAAAACTTATGGACCATTCTCTCACAGATTCATTCTTCTTTCACTCACACAATCATTCATCATTCATTCAGGTTAAAAACATATTTAAAAGTTATTATAATTACAAAACATTACATAAACCGCAAAAACATCGGTTTTATGTTTATAAATTTTTTTTGTTTGAGCTTAAACCTAACTAACCTAATATATACAAAATCTAACCTAACCTAACCCTAATATATACAGTATATACACAGTTTGTACATAAGTACAATACAATAATTTTGAGCCTAAAGGACAAGATTACAGGGACGGTAATATTAACTTAATCGTTTTGGTTGAAGATGGGCAAGCACTGATAGCTGAGTTTGTGCTTAATTCTAAATGGTTTATTATGCGAACGGATGCTGGTGAGACCACTGAGAAGGGCGTTATTTTTTAATTTAAATTTGTAAAATTTTTGTGAAATTTCCATAATATGGTCCGAAATAAGGGGTACATTTGCCTGTTCATGCAAATCTTTAATTTTGACATACCTATCTTTGCGAAGTGCCATTCTTAGACACTTATTCTGTAGCACTTGCAATCTATTCAGGTTAGTTTTACCTACGCCGCACCATACAGGAGCAGCGTAGGTTAATGAAGGTCTGATTATTGTTTTATAAAGATGAATTTTGGTATCAGCCGAAAGAGAACTATTTTTGTTTATAAAGGGATATATTTGTTTGATGGCCTGATTTGTTTTATGTAAAGAGTGGGTTAAATGTTGTTGGTAATTTAGACGGGAGTCTAGATAGACTCCCAGATACTTGACGTGCTGCTTCGTCGGTATTTTATCTTTGTCGAAAGTTGTTGGTGTAAATGTTTTTATATTTGTGAATTTACGTGTGAAAGAAATTCTTTCTGATTTCTTGGCGTTAATTTTGACTTTCCAAAGACTGAAAAATTTTTGCAGCGTGTTTAAATGTATCTGGTTTTGTTTTTGCGCGGCCACTGCATAAAAGGAACCTGAATAGATTGCAGTGTCGTCTGCATAAAGAGCTAGATTTGTTTTCGCAAAGACAGGAATGTCGTTAAAATAAATGTTAAATAATTTTGGTGCCAAAATTGAACCTTGCGGTACACCAGCATCAATATTTTTAGGGGAGGACAGGGTGTCATTGACTTTTACCTGGAATTGCCTGCCTGTTAAAAAATGATGTATTAGTTTAATTAGATATTGTGGGTAGTGTAGTGTTTCCATCTTATGAATCAGTCCGTTGGTCCATACTCGGTCAAAAGCTTTTTTGACATCGAGCAGGACCATGTCTGTCACTTTATCTTTATTAAAGTTGATGCTAATGTCATTGACGATTCTAGCAATTTGCTGAACCGTCCCATGTCCACTTCTAAATCCAAATTGATTGTCAGTCGTCAGTTGGTTGTCTGAATCAAAAGAATCTAGTCTTTTCATGATAATTTTTTCGGTCACCTTACTTAGCGTTGTAAGTAAGGAAATCGGTCGATGAGTCGGGTGATGTAGCTGTCTGGCCAGATTTGTGTATGGGCATCACGTGGGCTATTTTCCAAGATTTTGGAAAATAACCTAACCTGATGACTCCATTTATTATATAGTGCAATTGCACTACTGTCTTTCGTGTTAAGTGTTTCAATGTAATGTTCTGTATTTTGTCATGTCCTGCTGCTTTAAGGGGTGGAAGTTTCCTGATCGTTTCTCGAACCTCTTTTGGACTTGTCAAAGACATTTCATCCTGAAGAAGCCGATACTCGGACAGAAACCTTTCCACTCCGGCAGTAATTTGTTTTTGTTCGTTAGTCACGTCTTCTTCTAAAACATGTACTTTTTCTAATGTCACCCCCAGCATTTCTGCTTTGTCCACGTCAGTAAAGGCGGTATTAATACCGTCTTCACTTGTCAACGTCGGTATTGTTACTGTCTTCCGTTTGATCGACTTCAACAGGGCCCAAACTGAATTGTCCCTGTGTGAAAGTCTTTCAATCTTGTCGTTCCATTCTATGTTTCTAAAAATGTTGATGTCAGATTTAATTTGTCTATTTAATTCGGTCATGTTGTCTTTTTCGTTTCTGTCTCCAGTCCGTTGCCAAATTTTTCTAATCCTATTTCTGGATTGAATTTTGTCTACTATGTCTTGAGGTAATCTGTCGGCCAAAAGATTAATCGTCTTCATTTTGATGCTTTTTTTAAAAGCATTCTGTATAATTTTCGTTAAAGTCTCGACATGTCTGTCAATGTCTTCGGGGGGTATTAATGTTTCGGTCAATAATAACGTCTCTGTCCAGGATCCTTCTAAAGAGTGGCCAATTGGCACTCTTATAGTCGGGTCTCTGAACAAGCTGTCTGGGTCTGTTTATCGTGTTGTACAGTGTGCGTGTAACTAGTGTGTGGTCCGAACTCAATTCGTCCAATGTCTTTAAACTCGATATGTTTGTTAAATTTTTGTTAATAAATAAATCAATGGTAGTTGGCGTCATACCATTCGATGGAAAGTGAGTGTGTGTGGGTGGATGCATAATATGTAAGTTGTGTGCAATGGACATGTTGTAAAGACATGTTCCATTGGGATTGTGCAGGTGGCAGTTCCAGGTACTGTGTCTGGCATTTAAATCCCCGACAAGAAGAACTCTGTTCCCCTTGTCGAGGAGACTCAAGACATCGTCCTCCTCAAACTGAAAATTTGGACGACAATAAACACCTATCAGCGTCATGCCATCTTCTAACCTAATAGCGACATGCTCTAAATTGCTGTTGCAATTTATTCGCATGTAGCTGATAGAATTCTTTACGAGGACGGCTACCCCACAGCCAGCAAGGTTTCGATCCTGCCGTTCAATGCGGTACCCTTTCACATTGAATTTTACGGTGGGATCTAATTTAGTTTCCACGATTACCAAAATATCCACATCCGTTCTCGAAAGGAACTCTATCAGTTTGCCAACTTTTGATTTAATACTATTGGCATTCCATTCAAAGATGTTTAGCCTATTAGCCATCTAGTCTAATTGAGACATGAATGATATTATGACTTGGAATTTCTCGGCTTCCGAGGTGCAACCCTCAAGCCGATCATTCATGTCTCGCAACAGACTAAACATCTTTGAAAGGTCTACCATACCTTTCAACCTGCGTATTTCCCCCATGACGCCGTTGTAGTCATCATGGCCAGGAAATACAAATGAATTTTGAAAGGATCCTCCTTGTTGCTGCTGCCTCTGCGATGGTGGGTATCCTCGCTGTTGAAGCTGCTGGCTCTGCTGGCTCTGCTGGGTTGCTCCACTCAACTGGAATATATTTAATGGGTTGTTTCCCAAATTTTGTCAACACTCTGGACCTCTGCTTTTCGATGCTATCAATCCTCTTTAAATAGACTTTGCAGAGGATTGAGTTTGCAGGATGAGCCCCTCCGCAGTTTGCGCAGATTGCCTCCACATCTCTGCTCTTGGAGCACGTGTTTGTCAAATGTGAGCCAGCACACTTCAGGCAGCGAGGATTCACAAAACAATTTGTAGTAGCGTGACCCCACTCCTGACATCGATGGCACTGGCTCAAACCCTTCTTGTTAACATAGCGATCGAATGTGACCGACGTATGATAAACGTAACGGACTTTGTTGTTAAGTTCATTACACGTAATTTTATTAGAAGTGGTCAAAACATACATTGGGAATTTTGTGCCCTTCATTTTAAAACATTTCAAAACTTGAATTTTATAAATTTCAAAAATTTCGGCAATAATCTCCTCTGCAGTGAGATCTACCTGGAGCCTCATCATCACAAAGGTGTGTGTTCTCTCACCTTTCTGAGTGTATGTATGGAACTCCAGTTCCTCATTTCTGCAAGCTTCTTTAAGAAGACGATAGTCCGACTCGGAGCTTGTATGGATCGAAACACGCTTATTATAGCCATGTTTTACATAAAAATTTTCATTAGTATGTTTTTTTATAAATTCAAAAAGATCCTTAACGTTTTCAAGCTCCGTGTGAACGACTATCGGAGGATTTTTAATTTTATTATTCGAAACGGAATTTGTATTAATTTTGGATGAAGCGGCAGGTTGGTCTAAATTAGACTTAACAAGCAAAGCGTTAGATGGGAGTTCCTCACTCACAATGGTTGAATCGTCCATCGGGGTTAATACCTCGAACCTATTGTGAGTGAGAACCTCACCACTTCTCTTCCCATACGCCGAGCCAGACTCGGTCGCTATCTTGCGTTTAAGAGTTTTAGCAGTACTCACCGGTGTCAAAGGTGAGGCACCATTATCCGAAATCTTGTTTTCCATCACTCCCAAATTTAAAAATCAATCCAAAAGGTCCAAATAATAGATTTATTTAAATAATTAATTAATTAAATCTGACAAATATTATTTGACAACTTGTCAAAATTAAAATTTGTTCTTGAGAGGGCCTCCGGGCACCCTCAGTGCCACAAACACTAACTACCGCTTCCTTGTTAATTGCTGCAACGATTCACACAATAATTTTAATTTAAATACGCTTTTTTCTAAATATATAATAATTAATTTATTGACACTTGTCAACAAAAATTATATCTCGTCAGTCAAAGCTGACGTGATTGGTACAGCGACCGGATGCCTAGACCACTGCGCCACGCTCTCATTTAGCTATTACTAGTGAAAATATTGTCACTTTTATTGGGAAGCTACCGGAAAAAAAACCAAATATTGCTTTGTCTACAACCTTGTCGACACAGATTAGGAAAATGTATCCGGTTAACATGTTCAGTTAAGTTTTTAGAAATCAACGACCAAGAAGAACCGAATCAAAAACTGGTGGATATGCAGAGCATACTTTAGAACCATGCCGGAGACATTATGGAACGATAGAAGTACTAAAGACGCAATAGTTTGAGATCCTGTACGTAGCATCAGCAGAAAATTTTGAACAAATTGTCGCTACTTTGAAAGCGTTTTGAGATTACATCTTTTTGATATTAGGAGCAGGGGTGCACGTATGACCAGTTTCAACAAAGCTGAAGAATGTTTGTAACTTTTAAGTCTTAGTTTGATTTTAGCCATTTAACAAAAAAAGGGCTGTAACTGAACTGCAACCTGAAGTGCCGTACATGACCAACCTTCTCAAACCCAAAAGAATTAAATAATTAAAGTTCAAACCAACTTGCTTGAGAACCCAGCAACTAGTGCCAATGTTTTTTGCCGCTTATGGAAACAAATGTTATTAGGTAGGTTTTTGACTCTTGAGTTACTTGGTACAACTCAGCAAGTAGCTGCAGTTAAACTATGATTTAAACTTATAATCTAAATAAACAAAATAGCTTTATTTATGAAGCAAGCTTGAGAAGAGCTTAGCAAGAAGCTACTTGACAAGTCCACTGGGCACGTAGCTAGGCGGCCAGCTCTTTTTCTTTTTTTAGTGTTTTTACATTGCCTCCGTAAGTCTACGACGTATTTAAGGGTGGTTGATGAGACCAACAGCTTAGTAGGTGACCAACTGTTTTTTTGCCAAAAACTCTCACAAGAAAATGTTGCTAAAGACTATAGTAAGTATCATCATGACTTTTTTTATCAACGGGACTTGACTTTCTTGGATAGTTTGTTTTTATAAGACGAAGCTTAACTTAATTTTATTCAAGTTTTTTTTAATTACTTTATAATATTTGCTTTTGCGGGGCTGAATCTTGGGAATGTTCTAAACCATTTTGCTTTTTCTGAACTTATTCTACAAAAAAATTATTTTGAACATTTTAAGAAAATAGAAAAAAATAATTTTATTTTTGGAGAAAACATTCTTGTTAATACATTTGATTTATTAATTTACTATCAGCATCTATATGTATATCTGTAGCATAGTGAGTGAGTAGAGCCCGGAAAAGCCTTGTGAAGTTTTTATTTTATCCTTTTGGAATGGATAATGCGTTACTACATGTAGATAACTTAAAAAACTTTTATATTTAATCTGTTACTTGGCAGTTTATGTTGCATCATAAACAACCTGAGTAAAACTTCTACGCTGTCGTTCACGACTGACAAATGCACTTGAAGAACGTTTTTAATGGTTGGTCGCTTCTTGATTAAACAAAACATTTGATTTCTATGCAATTTACAGATGGGTCATTGTATAAGGTTATGGAACACACAAACACAAACACAAACATATTTTGATTTTTAGTATATTGCTATAACCTAAAAACGTATACACTTAACGGTTTCTTATTGTATTACGGTATTGGAAAGACGCCCAAAAAAAAATGTAAAAATGCTTTGGTACCTAGTTACATTTTAAAGTGTTAAACTGCCAAACTGTTAATTTGGCTTCTGAATTATAAGTCCGGTCTTTAAACTATTAATCCGGTTTTTAAAAGAGCTAACGTATTAAATATTATTGCTAAAGTGATAATCCGGCCTACAAATTATATCTTATATTTTTTTAAACTATAAATCTGGCATTTTATAAATTTGGTTTTTAGATCTTTAGCCAACAATATTTAGTTTTACTAAAAAAGGTGAGAATATGCTAATTTATCACTAATTAAAAAGTATTTATACTTTTATAACTGTAAATTTGCTATCCAAATTATCAGTCCGGTCTTTAAAACTTTAAATCGGTCTTTTGGAACTGAAAATTCTTTAACAGCGTATTCAGTTATATTTCCAAACTGTTAATGAGGTTTTCAAATTATAAATCAGTTCTTTAAAAATGTAAATTAACTCTTCCAAATTGAAAACCTGGTATTTGGGTTTCAAGCTTTAAATCCGGCCTCCTAATTGTAAATCCAACTTTTAAAAGTGCAATTACGGCTTTCAAAAGTTAAAATATGTATTTAGTCTACTGTCAAACCGTTAATCTGATCTTATAAATCTAGCCATTAAAATCCGGTTTTTAAAATGTTGAATTTAACTGACAAACTGTTAATCCCGCACACAAACTATAAACGCTATTTAAATTTAACTATCAAATTGTGAATCCAACTTCTACATTAATTAAATCCAGCCTTTACTTGTTAATATGGCTTTTAAAAGTGTAAGTAAGATCTAATCTACTGCTAAACTGTTGATCTGGCCTCTAAATTGTTGTGTTTAGACAATTATATAGTGTCAATAGTTGAAACGGTATTTAGGTTTTAGACTGTGTTTTTGCTTATCTCTGCTGGGTTAGTTTGTTCGGGTAAGAAAGAATGATGCGTCCGGCGGGAGTCTATGGTCGCATATAGATAATTTTTTTGCCAGTCCCTACAGGGCAACATTGTTTTAATTAACTAATTGGTTGGAATCATTTTTAATATTAATTAAAATTATTGTTACTTATTTCAGGTTATTGAGACGGTTTTAGAAAAAAACGTACACAATTTTGTTTTTTATTTTATTCTGTTATTGACTGTTAAAAAGTGCAAAATTCTATTATTAATAAGTCAAAAATAGTAAAATCGGTCAAAAATATTAAAATATATTTAGAAAGAACTAAAATTTGGCCAACAACGGTTAAAATTCTATTTATAAACAGTAAAAACAACAAAATTTGATTTTAAAACATCAAAATATTGTCAGAAAGCACCAGTTTCATAAAGTCTTAAAAATAGCAAATTCCAGCTATGAAATATAAAATTTTTGTTAAAATAACAAAATTTGGCTATAAACTGTTAAAAAATGTGTAAAATTCTATTTAAAAAACGTCAAATAATAAAATCGGAACATATTTTAATTCATAAAATTTTATAAATAGCAAAATTTAGCATTGAAATAGTTTGAACAAACGCTGACATCTCCGATTTTGCTCATCATAATAATCATAATCATAAAAGTAGCTAAATCATTAAAATATTTTCAGATAAAATAAAAATTTGGCCATAAATCATCAAAATATTTTTGAAAAATACGGCTATAAAATATCAAAATATTGTAAGAATGATTTAAAATATACGGTCATAAACTGTTGAAAAATGCAAAATTTTATTCATAGTTTTGCTGCGGCGTTGGAAATACGGACGCGCGCATGTGTTGCGGCGTTAGGTTGACCTAGAACGTACATATTTGTTAATAGCAACAACATAGCACCAGTTTTTTTGCAATACTTTTGGAAAATTAAAGAACTATAAGGTTAAAAACTTCACAAAATATTTAAAATTATATTGGTTTGTCATCTGTTTCACTTATTTAATTTTTTTATCAATATTTCAAAGGAAATACGCGTGGTTTTGTATGCTTGTGGAGTAAGACGCTGAATAAAAAACCACAATCCACTACTAAACTTTTTAACGTTTTTGCGGACTTTTTAAATCTTTGTACGTAGATAAACTCTTACAGAACAAATTTGGCAAATTGTAAACGTATATAAACGTAAACAACAGCACTGGCACAGAAACAGAACGTAAATAGGCGCCTGCAGGAGCTAAAAGGTTAAAAATAACAAAATCAAGCCATAAACTGCAACATTCTATTATAAATCTTGAAAAATGACAAAATTATGTCAAAAATAGCTAAATCCAGTCTAGAGATTTTATCACCAAAATCCGGCTATAAACTATTAAAAAAAGTGTACAAAATTCAAAATTTTTATAAAACTTTAAAAATAGCAAAACCCAGCTATAAAACATCAAAGATATTGTTAGCAAAAAAACTGTTGAAAAGTGCAAATTTGTTTAATAAAAAGTCCTGTAGTGTCAAAAATAGTAATATCCGGCAAAAAAATAAAAATATTGTCAAAAAGTACCAAAATTAAGTTATTAACTTTTAAAAAATGCAAAACTCTATAATAAAATAGTAAAATCAGGTAGTAAAACATTAAAAAAAATTCAGATAGAATTAAAATTCGACAAAAAAAGGTTAAAAGTTTAAAACTATCAATAAAACATTTTCACAAAACTTAGTTGAAAAGCATTAAAATCCGGCCGTAAACTATTAAAAATTGTTCATAAAATCCCAAAAATAGAAAAACATTGTTAGAATGATTTAAAATTCGGTTATGATTATTTTTCAATAGTTATATTTTGACATATAAGATTTGCTAATTTTAGACATAATACGTTAAATAAGATTATTTTTAACAGATAACATCTTAGATGAAAGTTTGATTAAAAAAAAATTAAGTAACAAATTACTTGTGTATCTGTCGCAAGTGGTGCATGTCTTGTTAAAATCGAAATAACTGCCGTTTCCTAAAAAATTGCAAACACATATCTGTAAAAAAAATAGGTAACCTAAAATTTTTAAATGTTAAAATATAATATTCTACTTTCAGTTAAAAATCAAAAAGTTCAATTTTTTGAATCCTACACGCCAATATAGTCAGGGTGACCAGATTTGTAAAAGTAAAAAAAAAATATAAAATGATTTGTTGTATTTTATATTTACTTCTTTGTACTCTTTCATTCCCATGTAACACCTAATAATAGACACAGCAGGCATTTTTCCTTATTTCTAGTCATTCTACTAATTATGGTTTCAAAAAATAATTTGCCAACTAGTTTTAATGTATTTTGTGTCTCTTAATCTACGTTTAGAAATCAGTTTTTTGTATTCTTTATTTTTGTATTGTAAAACATCATTATTTATGTATATTTGATGTAGATGTAAACGGTAAGATTTTACCGTAAATAAAGTATTATTATTATTATTACTTTTGAACACTATAAAAAAAGTTTATTTTTTTATTATTATAGTTTGAGATCATTCTTTGCATAAGCCGTTTACTTCTCAGACGCACCGTTACAGACACTCGGGCGGGTAGATGAGTCACTTTGGAACACGAGTACACGGATGGTTTAAACTAAAGTTAACAGCCCACCCGTCCAAATGTTAGTTTCTCTTTTCTGCAAGAGTTAAAAGTCTCTATGACAAAGGAGTGATAGTAACATCTAATCTTTTGACGACGGACACTCGCCAACATTGTTAATGCAATTCCTTGAACCGGGAATATTTCTACAGAATGGAAAGGTTTACTTATGATAAACATTTCAAAACCTGAAAAAGACCAGAGGTTTTCACAAATCTACCGGCCTATCAGTCTTCTAACATCTTAAGTAAGTTTATAAAGAGAGTGATCTTGGATGTAATCTAAAACCATCCGGAAGCTAACAATTTTTTTTCTTCCCACCAACACGGGTTTAGATGGTAAATTGCGTAACTGACCAAATTGTTAAGGTGGTTTGTTGCTCCGGATCAAAACTTGGCTCTACACTTCTACCATCAGACCAATGGTCACTTATACGTTCCTTATCTGGGGAGCCACTGCAAACTGGTAACTTTGATTGACTCGAATGGTTCTAAAGTTTGGATTTGCGGATGCTTCTTGGAGCTTCATGGTTTATCCAAAATTGTAAAATTTTAAACAATCTCGGGATTCCTCTACTGCACAAACACATTAAAGCCAAAAAATACTTTGACAATCTTGCGGTTTACTCTAATCCTGATCTGGCTCGACTTGCCGAGCTAGATATGAAAGCTTTTCTCTATAGTGTGGCTAATACCACATTCTACCCCACAGCTTATAGGACGTTTCATAATAATCTACCTTCTAAATTCTACATCTTTAAACAAAAAGTCCATAAACTAGACGTTCAAACTTTTAGGCGTTTAACATGGGGGGACAGGGTTTTTTTCTGTGTGAACGAATCCGTATTTAGACGATTTTTCTTTTAAACTACAAAAGATAAGTTTTTATATTAAAGAAAGTGATAGCAACAATTAATCTCTTGATGATGAATACTTGAGCGGGTATGTAAGTTATTTTAAAACATGAGTACGGACGGATGGTTTAAACGTGGGTTTTCCTTCACCTTCTCAATTGTTAATTCTCAAAAAATTGGAAGTTTTCTTTTTTTGCAAGCGTCAAAAATCTCTGGGTGATATTGACATCCAATTTCTTGATGAAGGATACTTGGCGAATGAGCGTATGATTACGGACAAGTAGTATGAACTGGAGTTTCCGCCTGAATGTGGGTGGGTGAGTTATTTCAAAACATGAATACGGGCAGATGGTTTAAACTGGAGTTTCCGCCCACCCGCCCAACTGTTGATTTTAAAAAATTGGAAATTTTTCTTTTCTGCAAGCGTCAAAAACGTCCGTCTACCTACCTAAGTGTTTGTCATCATGAGATTAGAAATTACTTTTTTCTGCAAGCGTTAAATCACTATATGAGAGAAGGCAATTGTGATACTACTCTTTTGATGACCAACACTTGAGTGGGCGGATGGGACACTTCAATGCATCATTACCCTTGAGTAGTTTGAACTGAAATACTCACCTACTCGAATGTCTAATCACTTAATGAATAATTACTTTAAAGTTACTTTAAATATCTATATTTCATGTTTTTTTTTTTCAAATAAATCAATTTTTACAATTCTACATACAAACTACTTATTGGTATTATCTAAATAATAAATTAGCCTCTAAAATGTCAATTTCTTGTATTTAACAAAAAAAAACAGAGTAAAGCTGTTTCAAATCAAACTTTCACAAAATTTCTTCAAATAAACATTTTTTTTTATAATACAAAATGTTTCTAGAACATATTTTCTTATATAATTTTACTTATAGAAATTGTCTAAATAATCAATTTAACTTCTAAAATGTCAATTTCTTTGATTTAATAAAATTATAATGTGTAGATCTCTCAAATTCAATTTTCTCAAAATTTCTTCAAATACACAATTTTTCTAGTAGTAATGTCTAAATCGGTGTTTCCCAACGTGGGGCAATTTGAGTGTTAAGGGGGGCAATTCGAAAATGGACTCGACACGAGTTTATTTGATTTGGGTGCCACAATTGAAAGAAAAAAGCAAATTCTTAAATAATTGCGGCCAATAAATATTATAAATTTGTTTGACAAGACCAAAATATTAACTGGGTTTTTGGAATCGTCAAGTTAACCTTTCTGCGGCAGACGGCAGGCTTCTCGGGGACCACCGGACGCTTTAAAACCTCGGTAAACAACGCAGTGTTAACAATTTTCTAGTGATTTCTTCTTAAAACCTATCAATTAAGTTTCTTAAGTGAACAATTCAATATTTTTATATTAAAAATTATGTATATATATATATATATATGTTACATAGGGGGCATAATAATTTTAGAAAGACTTAGGTGGGGCATGGAACAAAACAGGTTGGGAAACACTGGTCTAAATTATCAATTTAATCTTTAAAGTGTCAATTTCTTGGACTTAACAAAGGTGTTTCTCAAAATTTCTTCAAATTAACCATTTTTTTTCTTTTTATAAAAAATCTGGAAAATTTAATTTTACCTATGAATCTACCTATTAGTATTGTTTAGGTTTAGATTATTAATTTAGCACCACGAATGCAAATTTCTTGGGTTTAATATAAATGCGTAGTATAGAATTTAAATCTAATTTTATCAACATTTCTTCAAATTGATAAATATTTTTCTTTATATATAACGTCTTTAGAATACGTAGAGCGTCGAAGCGGAATTGTTTTGGGACCGTATCAGTTTTTGATCGAAAAGGGGGTTTGTCGGACGTCCGGCCTGAAGAAGGCAAAAAAATGAGTATTATAGCTATATGTTACTGAAAAAAGAATGTCTGGTTTGCCAGTTGTTGGAGTGCAGCTTTTTTGAAATTGATTTATTATAGAATTGTTAAGGATTTAAGGGTAGAAAGGTTAAATACATCTTTTTTATTTGTTAAAAATCTGGTCATCTTGCCTAGTGCTTTTGGTTTAATATTACAAAACTATAATTATTTGATTTCTATACGCAATGATTTAGAAGTTTATTTAACAGAATAGAACATGATTGAATTGTGCAAAAACATTTTTATCAATAAATAAATTTATTATAGATCATTAATCATTACTAATCAATGATTTTGAAAACTAATTGATGTAGTCTACATTTATTCCGATAAATTTTACAATATTTTTATTTCTGCATTCGATAATAAAAAGTAATATTTAAATCCCAGCTGAGTGCCTCAGCTACCGCTAGCTAGAAGGCGCTACCTGCATCACCCAATCAGTTGTAAAGCAGATAGCGCACTTGCGAGACGAGTCTCGGACATATTTGTTAGTTAGCCGAACAGGAGTGGTGTGATTGTGTGTGTTTCTGTGCTGGTGCAGTGCTGACGGGCGTAATGGGCGATCGCCGCTGTTAAAATAAGTGCCCTGTTCGAAACCTTCAACAGCATTTACAGTGGCGCAATAATGTGTTTAGTGTTGGTGAACGATTTAGTTAGTTAATTATGATAATAAAGTGCATTGGATAGCCGAACCGAAAATGTTTCGCTGTATACCCATATTTAAAGGTTGCAATAGACAGGTTGAGTTTGTTGATAAGAGACACTGTTCTCTACCAAACGTTCCCGAAGAAATTTTACGGTATTCCAGAAGTCTTGAAGAACTTTTATTAGACGCCAATCACATACGGGATCTTCCAAAGGTAACATTTTTAATGCAGTAATAAAATATCATGTACCAGTTTTTTTATTTAATCAACAAGCTACGTATATAATAGTTTATTATACACCTATGTGTACTTTATTAGCACACCTTTACATTTTCAATTTTTATTACGTTAATTTCCCAGTTACACAAATTAATATTTTTATATTGTGGTTACCCTAATCTATTTAATATTTTTTTCATATATTTCTATGGTGAATCATCGATGAATAGTACTAAGAAACGTGTTTTTTGGTTGCTTCTAGTAATGACAGGAATAATAATTAAATAACTTTATTTATGATAATGACATAGGTATTTAATTGTGCTTATTCAGCATTTTATGGAATATTTCATAACTAAATAACATTTGCCCTTATTTAATTGTATTAGAAAGTTTTTTATAAAATACGTTATATAATAGTATGGCTAATTAAGGAGGGGAAGGAAAAAATAATGTTTGTTTATACAGTGTGGCCTAATTTGGGCGCCAGTTATATATTTATAATTATTTTAGGTTAGGTTTGCCGAACGGAATTTACATTTCAGAAATTTGTTGTATATTTTACAGTAAATATTGAATTGCTTTAAAAATGTTCTTCTAAACAACTTCTTATGCAGTTGTTTTTTAATAAAGCGGATTATAATATAATTCCATCTTATGGAATGTAAGACAGGACCGGCTTTAGTTGTTTTTACTATTTTTAAAATCTAAGCTAAGAACTATTAAATGTATTAATTTAAAATGATTAATTAATGATGAACAAATAATTTGTAATTTGAGCTAATTTTGTATTTGATTATAATCGACTTTTAATTGTACTGTTTTACCAGGGTCAGCTTATACAATAGGCCAACTAGCAATAGTGTTTAAGGCCTACGAACATTTTGAGAGCGTTTTGAGATTTAAAAACAAAACACAGAAATACGGAAATTATTACGTCAAATGGCAGTTTGTATATCGGCTCTTACAACTAAAAAAGAGAAAAAAAATACTTGGGCAAAATTGTATTCAAAGTAATTTGTTTGTGAGCATAGTTTAAACGGTTTGCAAACTGCATGCAAGATCTTTTATACGCGGCGTTTTGTCTAGTCCCGAGCTTCAGCGTTAGTTTCTTGAATGCCTGGCTGAAAGATTGTCCAAATTGACTGGCGGATAGCGGCAATAATGCACTCCAGGGTTTTTAGGGCTGGCCCGTGAGCACAGACTGCTTAAGTTTAACGTGGACAGGGGTGTGTAGCCGTTGTGTGGTGCATACACTTGTAACAAGAGAACGCTTCCTGAAATGTGGACCGTTATTGCTGAGGATGATTTTTGGTAACTCAAAGCGAGAAAACACCTGTTGTAGTGCAATGGTAGTTGTGCTTTTGGCAATGGCTTTTGTTTACCAGTTGCCACTGGTTCCGGTTGGGGTTGTTTTGTTAAGGTCTTTTATATTTTGGAGAGAGGGGCAGATTTGTCTATGGTAGCTTTAATTGGATGTTGGTTTTTCATATTTCTTTTTGATCACTGGTTCAGAGTAGTTGCTGTTGGCAGCTTTGATTACTTTGGCGGATATATCTCTTACACTTTTTGGTAAATGATGGATTTCTTGCTTGCGTTGTTTGCGTAGTGGTGTGTGCACGCCGGCGTTCTGTATACCACTTCAATCTGCTTTTTTGTGAACAATTTATTCACTAGGGTTTTGAGCCCGTCGACGTTTTAGAAAGCGTGCCGTGGCGTTTTACGGCTGGCTTGTGATTGATGTGCCTAAAGTGCAAAAGGTGATACTATTTCGGATACACTGTCCTTTTAGGTGTTTTCCAACTAGGGTTTGTGCAAAATTTGCACATGCTGTTTTAGCGGCTTAGTTGTACTTTGGGGGTGGCTTTTACGGTAAACCAATAGTGTTTGCTGGTTTCTATTCTGACTAGGTTGAACATCACAAAATTATGATCTATCAGGGCGGTTTGTTGTTGTCTACTTGCACTCGGTAGGTAGGTAGTTGGTTGTCTTTGTAAAACCGATGGTTGGAGATGCAGTTTTTTACCGGCTTGTGCCTTGTTTTTTGAATTATTTGATTTTTGGGTGTCTCTATCTTGGCTTGTAACTTTTTTCCGTGCGTTGTTATCTTAGCTTTTTCTGTTTGGTTTCAATTCTACCGGCAACGTATATAAGGTGGTACATGTTGTGGAATTTTATTACCAAAACTATCCGTTGGATCTGCTATTCTAGAGGTTTACCATCTGGTTAGCCGTAGACGGCGCCCGGTATTGCTTGCCTAGTTTTGAGGGAATGCGAGGCTTACAACACACAACGAAGTGTCTTTCTTGGCAAGCACAAACTAACCAAAGAAGATCTAAAAGATGCCCATTGAATTTTTTTTTTGGGTTTTATTAAAGAAACGGAACTACTAGACTAAGGGCTAAAGGTGTAAAATATGAGACCGGATGGACGACAGACTTACTACCGCAACGTCGTCGTTTCTTTGCTTTTGACAGGAGGCTACGTGTGAAATATTTGTGATGGTGCTCAGCCGGAATTTTAAATCTATTTTGTTTATTCTGAAATAGCCGGTCGGTCTGCAGTCACACGGATTAGCAACTTGACCACACGCCTTTGGGCTGCTTTGAGGTTCAGGCTTATTTTGTTAGTAACGGACATGAAATCCTTATTCTTCTGTCCGTATAAAGAGTCTTTCAATAAGGATGCTCAATTTTTAAATGTAAGTAAAACAAGTTGTGTGTGAGATATCTACTATTTTATCTATCAATTGTTTGTGGTTTATTTGCATAGACTTACGTTTTAAGGTAGCTTTAAAAAAAGCCGTTAAATTGCACTATCTTGGTGGCCAGTTCACATCGCCGTCGCGCGAGATGACCATGCCTTCAAATTGCTCGTGCAGAATGTCCATCGTGACATGTGTGGCACGTAGCGTCGGTCTGTTGGAACCACGTGTTGTCAATGTCCATATGATCCAGTTTAGGCCACAAGAAGTTTTTAGTTTAGATACTAATAATGATTGATTTTGATCAAGTACATAGGTATTTCTATTGATGCTTATGCTGTATTTGCAGAAGTAGTTAGGATCTATGATGTTTATTAGTGTTTGCATAAGGAAAAGTAAGTTGTTATTGGTGACGATTTGATCGTGAAATTGGTCTATTTGGTGATGCAAAACTGAGTTAGTTTACTGCAGTTTGCTTGTTCACAGGCGTTCTATAAGAATATTTTTTAGCAGATTTTTTGATTTGCTTGCATTATCATATAAGTTGTGATCGTTTTGTTGATGTTTTCTTTATCTATCTCTATCAATCTTTTTGTCTGAAGTCTAAGAGTAATTATGAGGGTGATAAGAATGTTAGGTGTTTGTCTTGAAGCAGGTATTTTATTTAGTGCTGTTGGGAATTTCTGACTAGTTGCGCATTGAAGTCTTTACTTTGTACCTAGGAGCTGCTTTTTCTTTGTTTTTAGATGTCAAGGTGCTAGGTTGCTTGGTTTTCTGCGAGTTTGTTATTACAAAATTTTGAATTTGGTGAATCAATTCTAAAATTGGTTTTTAGTGCATTTTTGTTAGTTTCTTCTTTTCGGAGATAATCTTTCTGTACTTAAACATATTTTTATATATAAATTGATTTTTTTTCAGACTGAGAAGAATCTTCTTTGTGAAGGTTTTTAGTTATTGTATGTATAAATATGTCCCAGGTTGGGCGCCAGTTACCACAAATCGTTGAAGTTAACATAGATTTGCTTAGGAATAGTTCTTCCTTTAACTTGTATATAGAGGGTTTTGTTGATTAAAAGGGTATTTTTATGCACTTTCTTCTCTAGGCAGTATATTTATGTCGCACGTTGTGCATATTCTTACGCTCTTCCACTGGGCTGCAATTTCTGTATTGTTGTTTTGTTTGGTCAAGATCTGTCGATATTTTAAATATGTGCCCTAGTTTGGGCGCTAATTTTTACAGGTTGGGGTACAATTAGCTTGGAGTTTGTTCGGGATTTGACGTAATTTTTGCTTTTATATCCTGAACTTGGTTTTTGTTTTATTGTCGAATGTAGTTTCTACTGAACTGTATACACTTTATCGCTTTTTTAAACAAGTCTTTTTGATTGGAACTTCTTTTGACATTTTGTGCGTGAATTGTGTTAGTTCTTTTAGCTTGCGGCTGATTGGTACTATTATGCGTGCTGGGTGGGTTGATGTACAGGTAGGCTAAAAGAGTTTTGTAGCTTGAAAGGAATGTGATCTGCGAGTTTGGGTTGCAGATTTGGAATCCACGCTTTGAAGGTGTGTAGAAATTTTTGAGTAGATTCGAGCTGTTAAAAACGCTTTTTATTGGCTATTTTTTATAAATCGGCAAGGTGAATTTTGATGCCGGATTGGCTCGAAACTCAAAAATTCAATTTCTTGTATTTCAGTGAGACGGAACAGCGTCTCATTTTGAGTTGGTGCGACCCTCCGTTTGCTTCAAAATTGTTTGTACGTCAGCACTGGTGGCAAAAAATGGCCAATGCATCATAGGCGGGCCAAAATTTGATCTTGCTTTGGTTCTTCTTGAAAGTTTTACGTTTTTAAGATGTTCACACGAGGGGAAAGAATTTAGCGCAGTTTTTAGTCATATTGTGTATCGCTTTGAGCTTTTTTTAGTTAGTTTGTGTTTGCTGGCATTATGTTGCATGTTTTGTAAGTTTTGCATTCGCTCAGCAGATGTAGCTGAGTTTCTTCGCCCTCCAAACATCCGCGGCATATGGGATCTCGATAGATTCTATGCGTGAGTTTGTTTAGGCCACAGTATCTAGACTTACTACAGTTTGGGTAATGTGTTAGGAATAGCCTTGTGTGTTTTTTCCCCTGACAGGTTATTTGTTTACTGGTCTTGTATGGAATCCCAAAAGCAGGGTCAGGTTCAATGAACGTCTCTGTGGTTCCTTTTTTGGCGAGTTAGTTCGCCTTAAGGTTACCTTCTATAATCTGATCTATTGGTATCCACATCAGGCGTACCCTGTTGTGTGTGGTTCAGTAGTTTGGACTTTATTACTGGCGGGCGTATTGTCTGTAGTGCCGTCTGGCTGTCTGATATGATGGTTATCGGTCTGTTGAAGTCTTGTCCCGATTTGGTCATGTTTCTAGAGCACCATTCAATGGCAACAAACTTATCACATAGCTAATTACAGTAATAAGCCGCCTTTAGCATACAGAACGGTCTCAACTGATACAGGAACAGATCAGCGCAACTAGCTCTCGGGATGGTGGGTGCGAAACAAGGGAGAAATAAACGAGCCGATACACCAGACTAAAAATGGCGGAATAATTAGAACTTTAGCGTATTTTACTATTCAAAACGTTATTTATTTGGATTAAAAAAAAAGGACACTGGTGTGGCCACTGCAGTATACATAGAAGACGCGGAAACATATAAAAAGAAGATAGATGACAAATGTACCGTTTTATAAAGCGATTTTAGATAAGATAGATATAAGAGCAGCGGACACATATATTAACGAACAGACGGACATGGCGTGGCACGTAATATCTGACTCTAAGGATGCACTTTCTGTACTTCTATAGATCAATGCGAAAACTGGCGGACTACGTATGCGACAAGGTAAGGAAAGTATTGCAGCTTTTTAAATTAACGAAGGAAGCGGTGAGAACAATTTATCTAGGAGCAGTTGAACCGGCTATGACTTATAGGATAGCTGTATGGGGTAACGACTAACGATACTCGATGTAAATAAACTGTAATCGACACAGCTAATTGCGATAATAAGGGCGGCGTTAGCATAAAGAATGGTTTCAACTGATACCGGTACAGGAAAAGATCCGAGAGACTAGCTCTCGGGGTGGTGAGTGCGAAACAAGGGAGAAATAAATAGAATAGAAATTAAACGAGTCAATGCACTCGGCTAAAAATTGTGGAATAGAACTTGATACAGTATTTTAATAGTCAAAACGTTATTTATTCGGATGGATTAAAACAAAAAACGACATATGGAAGTATACAGAGAAGACGCAAATTTGGAGTCATACGAGCAGCGGTAAAATATATTAATGAACAGACGGACATAGCGTGGCAAGTAATATCTGTCTCTAAGGCGGCACTTTGATAGATCAATGCAAAAATCGATGGAATTAATGGTAGAGATCAAGATGGCACGAGGAAAAACAATTATATTTTATTTAATAATGCGAAAAAGAAGTGGCATGGAAGGAAATGAAACTAGCATTTTTTTTAAATTAAATTCTCCCTAAATCTTGTTTAAAATGCATACAGTAGTTCACTGTGGACACACAACTTTCTTGAATTTTAGCGCAAAATATTTGTAAAATACCAAACATTCTTTATATCAGTGTATATCAATTTGACATGATTTATACCATTTATTTGGTCTGTAAAATCAAATAAACATATTCTATTCTATTCTATTCTATATTATTTTTTGTTACAGAACTTCTTCCGGTTGCATCGACTCCGAAAGTTAGGGTTGAGCGACAATGAGATTCATAGGCTACCACCGGACATTCAAAACTTTGAGAACCTAGTGGAACTGGACGTTTCCAGAAATGGTAAGATTACATATTATTATACAGTATTTATAAGGAAACGTATTATTTAATAATTGTCTAATTATCTGAATTGTTTTATTAAACAATTATAGTTTCCTCCAATTTTATTATTATTGTAGTAACGGAATGCACGATTTTAGTTTATCAACAAAATAATACGCAGTATTATTTTAAAGAAAAATATAATTAATTCTTTCAATTAATTGCAAATTAGACATAAAGAGGACAAACTGTCTGCAGTTTAATAAATTGCCGACTAATATATTATAAGTATAGTAATAATGCACAATGAAGGTGATTACTGGATGTTCCCAGCAATTTTTACTGTCTTAAATGATGAATGATTTTTAATCATTTATTTAGAAGTTAACGAGTTGATTAAGAATCTATTCGTTTAACAAATATTTATGAAATTATTGCTGATTCAAACATTATGTTATGTGTAAATTGGGTGAATAACATATATGATTCAAATAGATTAGATAACTGTTCTGGGTGTATCTTTTGTGTTTTTAATGTGAAAATATTCGATAAGATTATTGATTGATTGCAACCTGTAAACTGTAAGACGCATGACTAAACCTTGGTATTTAATTATAAAACGCTCCAAATTAGTAGTAGAAGCTGCTTCTTTAATTGACAACAGAACGAATGCAATGGAATGCTTAATAAGGGATAATTTATCACCTAGAAATAATACACGTACGATTGATCAGAGAAGAATTTCAATATTATTATTTAATGATTTTTTAAAATCTAATCTGAATAAATATCTGCGGCTGATTATTAAATATATTTGTCATATTCCTTAATTAATAAATAATCAAACTTATGCTGTTATAAATGAAATTCCTAAATGGTGAATTAACATTTTTGTTATTCTCTATAATGAAGCGTATAATTAAGTTTTCTACTATACTATAAATGTATTTTATGCAATGTATAGAAATGACCTGTATGTCACTCACTACAACTTCCATGAATGCATACCGGAATGATTCATTCAGAGAATGATGACAACAATAAAACATATTTCAAGCTTGCTGGATATACCAATAAATCTGTTTTGGAAGTTGCACAGATTATTAATTGTTCAAAATTAATTACAGTACATTGAAGCTTTATTATAGCAATATATTATAAATCAGATTGTAAAGGATATCAGAGATTTAAATACAAAAGCGAAATTAAATTATTGTTTGAAATGGGTTTCATCATTTTTATATAATTACTTATCGATTTTGATTTTCCACTCTATAGAAAATAGTTCACGGAGAAACTAATCCTTTTATCACATATGATTAAAGCTGGAAAACCAATATAAATTTAAAAAAATTCAATCAATTTTATGTATTAGTCTGTCGTAATCCAAAGCCGGTCATAGAGGTGACATCTGGATTTTAGGGGATAACGACTAAGGATAAATAGATACATAATTTTAGTTCCAAACAGTGTTGCTATTTCAATATTAGTTTAAAAGTTTTTCAATGATTGATAATATTATTAATAAATATCTAAAACTGTCGCTGTGCCAAGCAGTGTTCGGTTTTTCTCAACAAGTTTTTTCATCTTCATTATCTTCTCTGCCGTTAGCATTGCGCTTTTCTGATTTTTTCTTCGATCGTTTTTTTTATTTGCATCTTCTTAGTCGGTTCTACTGGATTTTGCATGCTTGTATTTTTTTTTTTCTAAAGATTGAGATGTGAAATTAGTTTTGAAGCCAATTGTCGTCCAAATCAGAGTCGTCATTATCGGGCGGCATTCTATGATAGTTTGGAAACTGGTTTTGTTTGTAATATCAGTATCCGAATCAACATCCATTTCACATACGAAGTAACCGCCATAAGTTCCCGGCAGCAGTTTTCACTTCTTCGTCGTCAAGAAATCGTCTACCCCTTAATATTTTTTTTTTAATTTTGAAAAATTATGTAGTCGATAGTGGCCAAGTCTGGACTGTAGGGTAGATGATCGATTTTTTGAAAGCTTTTATGGCAAGTTGAGCAATCTCAGCGGTGTGCACAGGTGCGTTGTCGTGGAACAACTTTTGTTAATGTTTCTTGACGCTTTGCTTAAATATTTTCTTTCAACCTATGTAAAAGGTGCATAATAAGCGCCATTCACCGTGGTATTTTTTTTCTTTAAAATCAGCCATCAAGATGCTCTCACAATTCCAAAAGATTGTGGCTACGATCTTTTTGGTTGACAGGAACTTTGGCTTTTCTTGGTGGTGGTTTACCACCACGCCGCCATTCTATGGATTCTTTTTTGGTCAGACGATCATAATACAAGACCATAGTTTTATCCCCGGTAACATTAGGTTGCAGAACTTCTTCTCCTTCTCGCAGAGTTTCAAGAAAAGATTGAGAACAATCAGTTCGAAGTTTTGGGTCCCATTTTGCACTTACGGATCAGTTTGACACTTCTGTGATCACTTTATCGATCAGAACGTGAGTCATCTTCTAAAGACTCATAGGGGGTCTTAAACTTTTTGGCATATTTTTTAACATCATCCAATTTTTGTTTAATTTGATGAGGGGAAAGACTTTCCAATGTAAAGAATTTGATGATTGCTCGTAACGAAGTCTGTCTGATATCACTACAAGACTAATTAAAGTAGAAATGTAGTAGGCCTGGAAATTATGGTTACCTCGTACCTAGATACATATATACCTACTTAGTCACTCAGTTCTCTTTTGGGGTAGGCAGTAAGACTTATTTTGTACTATATGTCTATATTCTCTAGGTTTTTCTATCTACGTAAACTTAAGTTTGAAATAATATTCAAAAAGCCCCCAATTATAACAATATAAATATTGTCTCAAATTTATGTGATAATATGAAATTGAGAGTTTTATTTGTTCATGTGTGAATGCACAAGTAATAAAATCGAGCATTTCTTTTTCTACTGGCGTTTATTACGGCAAATAGTGGAGTTTTTTTAGTAGCAATCTTTCTATGTTACTTTTTAAAATAGTCTCTAATTGTTATTACTTCTTAACCTTTCTAGAAATAGAAACATTTGGATTTATATTTTTAGATCTTCAAACTTTCTTTTGACATGCCGATGTGTTTACTTAGAATACTGCCAGGAAATGCGTATTTGATTTTGTCAATAGTTGAAATGTATTTAAAACGCACGATTTTAAATACAATATATTTAATTGACGTAGAGTACACGGATGAGCGAAAGAAAATGACGCGGTTGTTTAGAAAAACAAAAAAATAAGAGAAAGTATTAAGGTACTTTCTGATGATTAAATAGATACAAAATACACGTCAATAAGACATGAATCGTTATGCTCTTCAAGAACGCGGAATAATTGTTTCGATTTTTTTGCGTAATAATTTGTCGGTGGTGTTGGCGCATCGAGAATTTAGACGTAGATTTCTCGGTCGTCCGACATCAACTGGGCAAACACTACGGCGTTTAGCTGCTTATCTAGAAGAGTGTGGGTCAACACGAGATGCTTAGTCGTTCTGCTAAGAATATTGCGGCTGTGGCTGAAGATGTCGCAGAGGACTCCGGAGTTTTGACCAGACGATCTGCCACGCAATTGGGCATCAATCGGCGGTCTTTACAGAGAATTTTGGTGAAAGACTTAAAGATGTTCTCTTAGAAAGTGCAGACAGTGCATCAGCTGTTAGCCGTTGACCCCTAAACGGTTGTAACTTACGCTCAAGCTATCCTGAATCTCGACCACGAGGAAAACAACTTTTTATCGAAAATTACCATAAACGACGAGACTCATTTCCATATATGTGGATACGTGAATAAGCAGAATGATAGCTTTTGAAGTACCGAAAATTTGCGTATAACACACGAAGAGCTTATTACACCCGTTTAAAGTTACAGTATGTTGTGGTTTTTACGCTGGAGATTACTGTGAACGGCGAGCGCTACAGAGTCATGCTCAACGACTTTCTTCTACATTAACTGGACGAATTGGGATTGGAGAACATGTGGTTCTAACAGGATGGAGCAACGGCGCATACTGTACGACTCACAACCGAAATTCTAAGGGCTGCATTTCCGGGTCGCCTAATCTCTTATTCTGGTGATTTGCCCGATGTAACCGTTCTAGACTTTTTTTGTGGGGTTTCTTGAAGTCACGAGTCCTATGTCAACAAGCCTCAGACTCTTGAAGCCTCCAAGGAGAATATCCGTCAGGAATGCGGGAACCTATTCCGAAAGTTCTGGCAAGAGTGATGGAAAATGCCATAAATTGAGCCCGTATGGTCATCAATTCTGGCGGCGGCCACTCGGATAAGCACATACAAATATCTTAGCACATGGTTAAAGAATGACACCGATCAGACCTAACAAACTACTTCTCTTTATCAAAGACAGAAATCTCAAATATTTTGCACATGAAATATTCACTTTTTCAAATCAACAAGGAGGAGGAAAATTCAACGAAAGCGAAGTATCGTTTTTTTTTTTAAGTTTTTTTTTGTCGTCACTGGTGTGAGGGCTTTACTTTTTTTGATGATGGTGACTTTGAGCGTTGTTAGTGAAAAGTGAAAGGTGGTAGTGGTGATGAAAGCTGCTGATTCGTTGTCGGACTGTTGGCTGTGGAGAAGATTAATGGATTAGTGTGGTCGAGGCCAGATTCGGAATGAAGAAGTGTTGATAAGAACAGTGGAGGAAATACCGCTAGCAGATATAATTAATAAAAGTAAGAAAGGATGGATGAGGCATGCATTGAGATTGTGAGATTGTTTATAGATAGAAGGAATGGTGAATGCAAATCCGAAAAGAGGAAGGAGAAGATGCATGATGACTGATGTTCTAAGAAATGGTACAGTGATATGAACAAAAGGACGCGGTGGGTCTCTACGTTCTCTCTGGTGTTAGGCGGTAATGGAAATGCCACCATCATTTTTTGTCTTTTCTGATGACATTGTAGAATACTAGTTGATCGATCTTCTTTCAGACTTTGTGTTTTTTATCAGATGTGTATATAGGCGGGTCTTTTCTGCATTCTTGCTTTATTGGTACCGCAAGGTAGGCAGTTCATATTCTTGATAAATTATCGGACGACCGTACTCTCTTCTTTAAGATGGCGTTTTGTTCTTTTTTTTTTTTATTTTCTGCTGCATTGCTCTGGGTCCGATCAGCTGGTTTTTTTTCACGGATTTCACCTTTTTTCCTGATTTTTTGTGGCGGATGAATTTTTGCGTGTGAATATATTGATGCTGTAGTTACTAGGCGCTTGTTTCTTTTTATTTATGGCGCCGCATAATTTTCTGCTTCATTGCAGGGGGTACGATCAGCTGGTCTCTTTCTGATGAGGGTTCAACTTGCTACACATGTCGAGCCAGAACGGGTACTTTTGCCTCTGCGGATAGTCCTTTTTACAGCGTCGTACTGCTGCGGCATGAGTGTTTTGCTGCCATAGTTGTTGGGCGCTGGAGAAGCACGCGTATGCTTGAGTAGCAGTGTTGCGTTAGAACGCCATTCTGTTGACATCTTTGTTTGTTTCATTTATGAGGGGATCTGGCAGGTGATTGATCCTCCTGGAATGTGCTTTACATAAAAATTGAGTGCATTAATAGTCTTCTTAGGTTGATATGCCAAAAATCTAAACTAAAAAAGTTGAATTCTGTTAAAAGTATGGGACATCTCGTCAATTTTTAGTTGAAGTCGGATGATGTGTTCAGCTAAACTAGGGCTTGTTGTTCGTATACAGGATAAATGCTTAGTCCTCTAAGTACACACGGTATTTTTGCTTGCACATACAACTGTAAGAGCAAAAACTTGAGAGTTACATGCAAATTAGCGTAGAAACACTACAGAAGGTGAGAATCGGGTTGTTCGGATCGTCGTTCTCTAACCTAGGTGGTGTAGTGGTCGTACTCGACTGCTAAACCAGTGGTCTCGGGTTTGAGTTCCCTACCTGGAGGTTAAGTTTTTTAGGAATGTTGTAATGAGTACGCTTTTATTCGGATAAGAAGCGAAACTTTAATAGGTCCCGTGTACTGCCTCGATGTTGTGTGCACGATAATGAACCCAATAATTTAGGTTGGAATTTTTGAATTTGCGACAAAATTCCTAGATGTGATAGTCTTAATCTCTGGGGTCGGTGATTAGACCTGGCAGCAGAAATAGACCAAAGTTAAATAAATGAATAAACTAACTAAATTTGGGACTGATTTTTAACAATAGCTATAGGAGATGTCTGGACTAACTAAAGAATCTTTGTTCGATTAGTTTATCTGAGAATTCAAACATTTGGCCTCAATTCGTACCTCTATTTCATTTGTTTGGTCGTAACTTCTTACCATAAGAGGTCTATCAATGGAAGCAAGTTATCTTTAGCGACGAATATAGATTTTGATTATATGCCCACGATGGTCGTAAGATATTTCTCTTACACGCGGAGTGATTGTATGGGGAGCAATCGTTTATGGAAGTAAGTCTTCTTTGGTGTTTATTTCAAGAACATTAAACTAAAATTGCTGGATTAACTATGTTTATGTGGTTTTGGGAAAGCTCTATCATTTTGTGTGCGGGGGTCTCACCCACTAAAAACGTAGCTTCACTTATTGTTTTTGTGCTCAATTCTGGAATCAGCCGAAGCCTTGCATCAGAAAAGGTACGCCCGGACATATTTTTTGCACACTCTAGATTATTTTAAGTCTCTTATGATCTTTTATTTGGGTCTTGATACTTAATACGTTTTTCTTGATCGAAGCTTATGATTAATTTTTTTATGAATTTGTGAATAACATCTCAGTTTCTTCTTATGCCACCTAGTGCACTTACAGATTACGCGTGTCTTTGATTCAGCAGTGTAAGTAGTTGTTATCCTCTCAAAAGATTATCGTCCCTGACTTCTTTTTAGCATCCGTAATTGCGTACTTGTATGCGTTTCTTGTCAGTTTTAGATGTTCCTTTTCTAAATGTTTATCTTTGCTGTGGACAAAGCTAGCCCAGCATATTTATATTTGCTTTTATTTACTTTATCATTTAACCTAATTCCGTATTCATCCGGGATTGATCTATCAGACCTATCAACTATTGAACATATCTTTAGTCACTCCACTCAATTTACCTGATATTTGGATGCGTATTCAGAAAGCTTGAGATTTAATCCTTCAGGCTGAGATTGACAATTTGGTTACTAGCGTCTCTAAAGTGCTCCAGAAATTGTGGGTGTGAATTGTTTACATATTATCTGAAATTTTCATAAAAATTGAACTACAGGTTTTTTGTGTTCTTTTACTTTTGGCTGCCAGTATAGCAGAAGCAGATTTTATTAGCCTATAAATAACGTTTTGGCTAATAAAATTCGCTTCTACGGACGGATAAAATAAAAAAAAAACGGCATGGGTGTGGCCATTGCAGTATACAGCGGTATAATATATTAACGAACAGACGGACGAGGCGTGCATGACTTAGAAGTTAAAATCTGACGGAATTAATGATAGAGATAGGGGAAATGATCAGTTAGGCACGAGGTTTTATTGTAGAAGTAACGAAAGAGCTGACGAACTTAAAAAGGATCGGGAGGAGAGGATTGCATATGATACCTTTCTATATGGGAATCGGGCAATTAGAAAAGTTAGAGATAGATGAAACGACAGATGGGTAAATTTTGAAAACGGACGCGTTAAATTTAACTTTATCGAGACAATGACGCCACTTATGACAGGTCATGGGTTTTAATAAAAAATAAAACGATTTACGATATCAGTTACGGAAATTAATACATGCGGCAATGAAATATGTGAATAGCACGGAACACGTCATGTTTTTCTATGCGATTAGGGTTCATGTAAAATTAGTAAGGACTGGCAAATTACGCCGAACTGATCAATATGCGGGATCTATGGAATCCGGACGTTGTATCGAGATGATTGAAATTGCATTTGAACGAAGAGCTTCCATCTGAAGACGACTAACTTTTTTTGCCATTAGTACTATGCGGGTATTAAAACGAAAAGTATTTTGCATCTTTTCATTTCTTTAGATGGGCGGGATAGGATTGCTTTAAATTTAATTATTTTCTACGATGTAATGCAATTTCCTATTAAATAAACGCTGTTGCTGACAGTTTAGGCGGCAGCTGGCGTGAGCGACATTCATAAAAGATGAAAAGCTGAAATTTTTCCATTAATTTTCCGTCAATTTTCAATTTACTTTTTGCACATATTGTAAGTATTTTTCAGATAGTATAATTGTATGTATAATATTCCTAACAGTAATTTACTATTTTATAATATATTAATTAAAATAATATTAACAGTAATTAGTTTCTATAATAAAATGAATCATTTTTATTTGATCTAAATTTATCTGATAATAATGATTATTATATTTCCTGCGAATGATAATATTTATATTGTTTCAGAACAATATTTTCTTACCACTTTATTAATACAATGCACTTTTCTAATCATAATCAAAACATAGATAAATATTTTATTAGCTTTTCTGATAATTTTACGTCAATTGGCGCAATAAGCTTCTAGGTAATTAACATGCTTCCCATTTTCTCATAAACAATAATGTTACAGGAATGAGTGTTAACGGTACATCTAACGTTAACGTTGTACCATGACTGGCCAACCTTGGTTCCGTTTCCTTCCGCTTTTTTTTAAATTTCACATCAACCTGCGACATTTAGACCATCAAAATTTAAATTGTAATGTATTTTTATATACTTAAATCTTATTAACAGACTTTTGTATTGTTAATTTGATATGATAATAGACTATTTGTAAATATATTTTATTTAATTGTATAATTCAGCACTGCGATACATACCTCCCTCGTTGATAGACGAACGAATTTATTATGTTATTTAATTGGATTGCGTTACAGTTGAAGAGTTTGACTTTTAAATATGATATTATGACCGGTGATCAATGATTGGAAATTTGAAAACAAACGTACATCATGCTCTATTGCCTTTTTTAATTTGCACTTACAATGGACAGCAATGTAGGTCGATTTATTTTTTAATTCTTCAAGTGAGAGAAATATAAAGTTTGCTGTAAAAAAAAATTGAATGACTTTTATCACAAAATAGTAGAAACAAACTACTGGTTTCTTTAATATTTATACTTCAGTGCTCCTCAATCAGATTCCTTATAATAGAAATATGAAAATTGAATTCTTTTCTCAGAGAATGAGGCTTAAGATAAGCTAATTATTTTGTTTTGTTTTTACACTGCTCTTAGCAGTTGTTGCTCCAGTCCCGAACACTTGATATTGAATTGGTTGATGGAGTTGCAATTGCATTGAATGGTTTTTACTTGGTGGAGTTGTTGGCAGAAGTATTGCAGGTGCCTGGACCAACTGGCATAGTCGTGGAGTCGAACATGACTAGTTATCTTTAGTTATGGTAGTCAGTTAAAAAAGCCTTTTTTTAAATCTTGCGTTGCATTTCTGCAAATTATTTCAATATCATCAAAATTTCATTTGGATTATGTATTTTTTAATATTGCTGATTAATTTGTTGACTTTTAAGTTTTGTTTCTATCTTCAGGCTGAAGAAACTGTTTTCAAATATATAAAAGGGTAGGATGTCGGTTGAGCACGGGAACCAAAAGGTATTATGATGATTGAGCCCGGGAACTAACAGGTATTATGGCAGTTGAGCCTGTGAATTAAATCAGATGAGGAATCGGAAAGCTTTCCTGACGTAAATGTGGCGGCTCACGTGCATTGATGCGCGGTTGGTGGGTCTCTGCAAGAAAAGTGTGATGCCGCAGCTGAAGTGTGTAAACACCAGGAAGTTACAAACATTTTAGTGTACATATGTGACGGTGCCTTATAAGTGATATTTTTGAGATGTTATTAGAAGTGCGCATTTTGCGTCAGTCTTGTATGCGTTGATTTTGAGTGGTGGCAGTTGAAGAATTTTCCTTATACATTAAACATGTTGATTGTTTGAGGGGATCAAGTCCCATATTAGCTTTCAGCTGGGTGTTACGAATGTAGTAAGGCGCTATGCGAATCTTTCTCAGAGTTTTATTTTAAAATAATTCTATTTGGTTTAGATAGGAAGAAGCATCCATACCCCATACTGGACATGGTTATGTAATGGAGATTGATTGTTTTGAATAGTCGCAACTTGTTGCTAGTATTTATATTGCATTTCTTGCATAGGAGCGGAGTTAGAAGATTACTTGTCATCTTGACCTTGTATTGTTCAATCTTTTTTTTTTTAAGGAGGGAGGGCAAAAATCATTTAAAGACTTTGTGCCGAAATTATTTGGGAATAGTCTCCAAACGCCTACCGACTAAAACTGCTTCTTTAGACTGACTTAGGTTGCTGTGGAATCACCGTTAAGTATTTTGTCACAGCGGTTACCCATTTTTGTTATTATTTACTTCTTTATTCACTTATCCGCATAGTTTTCTTATCAGACCCTTGCCTGCTTGTTTCGGCTTGACGGTCTTTTTTTTCCTGCTCTTTCTTCTTGATGATTTTTGTTGCCTGATCCTCCATGTATCCTCGCTTTCGATCATATACTCTCATCATATTTTTGGCTGTTGGAGCTAAGTCTCCAGTCGTCTTCTGCCTTGTGCACTGCTACCTATCGCGTTGGAACAGTGTGTGTTTGGTTGCATTCACTTCGTCACAGTATACGCATCGGTCACTCTCCACTATGTTTATCTTTTTCAGGTAGGCTTGAAAGCAGCCCTGGGAACGGTGGTATTCAACTTCCCCGTGTTTTCTTGTAACCCATGGAATCACTTTTGGGGTTAGCTTCTTTGTCCATGTTCTCGTGTCACCCTCTACGTCCCATTCAGCTTCCAACTTTAACAGAGTTTCAGCTCTGGTCACCGTCTTCTGTGCATTCTGGTTTATACCAGCCGTGTATTTTCTTTCCAGGACCATACGGTGTATGGGGATGGTCCTTGCTGCCCTACAGGTGGTAGCAAGGAACATCCCCATACACGGTACGCTTGGTGGACATGGTCCGGTACGCGCTTGTTACTCGTATTGTCACCTTTCTCTGTACCCCTTCTAACATTTTTCTGTACCTTGGGATCTGTGCACAGTCGCACGTGGGGGCTCCGTATAATACGATGGAGTTAGCCACCGAGCTAATAGCCAGTCTTCTGCCTAATATTGGGCAGCAGCCGCGGAAGTGCTGCTACCGTTTTTTCAGCCATTCTGGTAGTTCTTGCAATGTGGGTTCCTATGTGCAGATTTCTGCCAAGAAGGACTTCTAGGTATTTGGCGCTATTTGGTGAGTTACGTTTGACCAGTACAACCGCTTCAGTTTTGTGCGGGGCTAGTTCTAATTCTTTAATTGCCAACCACATTTCTACGCGGTTTACTCAGCATTCTCTTTGATGGTTGCTTTGCACGGCCCGCACTCCACCACAGCGATATCATTCGCGTACCTTGTTACTTCGTCATGATTTCTCTAAGCACCCTGTCGTAGTAGGTGTTTTATAAAGTGGGGCCTATAACTGAGCCCTGTGGTACCCCGCAGGTCATCTGCTACTCGCCTCTGCCAACTTGGATTACTCAGTTGTGGCGGTATTGCAAATCTGTCTATCTTCTTACTTGCCTTTTCTTCAGTTCCATAATAATGCACTTCCAGGGAGCCGAGTTGAAGACATTTTTGACGTGCAGTGTTTGGATGACGTCTACCGTTGACCTGCTCTCTGTAAAACCATACTACTCATGTTCAATCTGAAAGTTAAACCTTTATCTAACTCTACTCATAGGTACTTTGCAGTACTCATCCATGGAATCGGGAGAAGTTAGCGAATAATTGTTTGAGAAAAGTATAGCCTTGTTTTTCTCAGGGTTGATTTTTACCTTTCAGTACCTAGGTTAGTCAAGTTTTAGGTGCTTCATAAGCGGCCTGAAGTATACAATAGTCAGCTTACTTACAACTTTGCGACACCAGTGCTCTTCTTTTCAGATAGGAAGTAATAACTTTTATCAATCTCGGATTGAAACTGAAACACTTGAGTTTGAGGAACAGGTGCCAGACTTTATCAAAGGCCTTTTCGACATTGAAAAATATGATACTAGTGACCTGTTATATACGAAAACTAGTTTTGTAGAGAGCCTATATCTGAAGCCATGTTGATGATTTCGGATTCATCCAAGACTACAGTTTCTGCCACTTACAGGTTGACGAAAGATTAATCGGGCAATAATTTTGTAGAAAAAGTCTAATTTTCTTCTTAACTTTGGTAAGAAGAATGACATTAGACCGCATTCATAAAGGCGTAAAATGCGATGTCTTTATTGTTACTTTTGAGGAAGCTCTCAAAGCTTTGTTTGGAATGCAATTTCAGATGAGTGATGATATATTCTCACACTCTTGAAGGCCTTCTTTGTGGACTTTTTCCACGTGGTCCAACTCTTAAGTCTTTGTTGTAGACCGGCGTGCATGTGAGTTCAATGGCTTCTAAAGTGCATTCAAGACTTCTTTTGCCATGAATGAAAGGTGTACGCTTATTTCAAAGGGTTTAGCAATCTTCCACAACAGATTATTATCTTTATTTGAAAACTCAAGGCTTGTTGTCTTCTTTACCTTACAATTGAGCGAGTTTAGCCTTAGTTTGGTCAGTTGGGTCATGAGACTTTTGTCATTTGTGTCTAGCACGACTTTGAGGTCGGAGGTGCTTTCTGTTGAGACCCAATCGAGTTGATCCTATTTTTATCAAAGCGTTGGTAGACTTGCACAGCAAGTGAGGCTAGTAAAGTCAACTCTTCAACTGTTTAAATAACAGGTACTGATCTTCGAACTTGTTTGATACCGTTGTCTTGGTCCAAATTCAAGTTTTTATTTGCAGGTACGTTCCATTCTCTAGGTTGTCTCAGGTCTCTGTCTATGAGTCATTGGGCTTTATCCCGTTGCGACATTTGTTTTTTTATTATTGTGGAATTCTACTAACTGGAGCAGACTGTGGTGGATAGTGCAGGTATATCTTTTACCCACCGAGTGTAGATATCAATAGTTAATTCCACTTTGTTTCCTGCTTAAGTGGTTTTAAATGGACCGATGTAATCATTTTCATGACAGCCCTTGGTGATATGTAAGAGGGTTTCATGGTATGCATCTTAGGACAAAGGTTTGGGTATCTTTTTGGATCCTAGTCCTGTGGTATGAGCGTATTTCTTTCCTTCCGTGGTGTTTGACAGTTTCAACGGAATTGTGCTGCTGCAACACTTTACTTTGTGCGACCTTCCTGTTCTTATCTTGCAGCGCTCTGTAAGAGCTTGTCGTGCTTTTCAACGCGTTAATACATTTTTTCATTGCTCGAGGCTTCTGGCTTTGCCAAAAACTCTCGGTATTTACGGATAATTTTGAGAGTGTTTGGTAGAAAATTGGTGCCTTTGGGTATGGCGCTTGATACGTAAACTCTTGTAAGAGTAGAAACTACTCGTGAATTTAGCATTTGCGTTGTTCGAGTTGGTTAGCTAGAGATTTGTTGTCGGTTTTTAACTGAAGCTTTCTTTCCTTTGAGGCAAACTCGGTATTTTTTATTGCTTACACAATAACTATATACTTTATCTGGTTTGGCTCTAATATAAGAAATAATGTGCCGCTTCCAAGCTTTTTATGTGGGAGTCCAAAACCAGACGGCTTATTTATATTTTCCTGGACCTTTTTGGAAAGCCTCTTTGCAGGCTTGGACTTAGGCAAAGGGTTTTTTGCTGCCTTGTATAGCCAGAATAGCTGCTTCATTCTGGCGAAACGTGCAAAGGTTATCTTCCGGTTGCTTCGAAGTCAGTTGGGGTTAACACCAGTAGTGCAGTACTACTTTTTATATTATTTTTTTAAGGTCGTTTTCTACGCTTGGCTATGATTGTTCGGGTTAGGTTAAGCTATGTTTTGGCTACTTGTCTGTACTCTTTCGATTTTTTGCGGCAATCTAGTTTTTATTTATGGGCTTTGTATCTATTGCGGATGATTCACGGGATATTCTTATGTATTGTTTATATGTTAGAGGGCATACTGGTTACAGTGCATAAATGTCATAAGGGTAGTCGTGCATACTCGCTTGTCAAAAAAGTTGTTTTCCAGGCTAAGATGAAATCGGAAATGACTAGCAAATATGGCTGTTCCATCCGGTGCCAAGGTAGGATTTTTGCAAAAAAATTAAATCCGACCTTGACACTAGATGCGACAGCCCTATTTGCTATCAATGGTATTTTTGAATTTGTTGGGACGCTTGAAAACATAGTTCTAGTAGCCAGCAAGAAAACTACAAAAATTGCATTTGAAAGCGCAGAGTACAACGCTATAACTTTTTTCTCCTGCACCTACTTACGAATTGAGAGAAAAAAAAAACGATCCGCGTCATCTCTGCTGTTCTATCAGAGACTATAATGGGCACATAAATCGGTAGTCATGTTTAAAGCTCTTATTTTTGAAATTTCAAAACCCCACTACCGAAATGCAAGTTTCTAAATAGTTCTGTGGAAGAACAGTGCTAAACCGACTGCGCCAAATTGGTGATGGTTTGATTATTTTGAAGTGAGCATTCATTTTGACAAATTTAGGTTAAGTGGAAAACGGTAGTTTCAAATTGGTTTTGCGGAACCGACTGCGCTTGTTTAATTATTCTGAAGTTGAATGCTCATTCAATATTTTTATTTGAATAAATTATGCAGACGATACAATCATCTTTGCAGACAGCTTGGAATATTTGCTAGTCACAAAGTTAGCAGACGTCAGCCTACAATATGGTCTCGACTTCAACGTAACGAAGACAAATTCATTAGTAAGGACAAAATTCTTTCTGAACAAGTGCTGGTAAACTAACACCCAATAGAAAGATTGAGCACACCTTGACACATATATAAACGATCAGTAGAATAACGCAAAAGAAATTGAACAACGCATTGTAAAGGCGAAAAAATGTCGAATCCCTTCAAAAACCATAACTTACCATTACAAAAATATACCTATTACGATGTATTTTTGGACCTTCTTCATGGAGTTGAATCTTAGACTAATGAAAAACTTGAAGCATTTGATATGTGGTGCTACCGACGGATACTAGGAATATCCTGGACAGAACAAGTCTCCAATATTGAAGTGTCGCAAAAACTAAATAAAGAATGCGAAATACCCGTCAGAGTAGAACAACGGAAACTTGAATACTTAGGCTACATCTCAAGAAATGCACGCTAACTACAACTCATTCTACAAGGGAAGATATATGGAAAAAGAAGCTCTGGAAGAAGAAGAAACTCTAGGTTTAAAGCTGCAATCAGTAAAGTGCGAGTAACATTGTTGGTTGCACATTTGAATTGGATAGGCAAGAAGAAGAAGGAGGTTAAGTGGAAAACAGAAGTTTCAAACTGGTTTTGCGGAACAACCGTACTAAACTGACTGCGCCAAATTGGTGCTTGTTTTATTATTTTGTAGTTGAAGGCAATTTTAACAAATTAAGGTTAAGTGCTAAACCGACTGCGCCAAACTGAAGTTGAATTTTTAATCAATATTTTTATTTTAATAAATTAAGATTAAGTGGAAAACGGCAGTATTTAAATAGTTATGCGGAACAACCGTGCTAAACCGACTGCGCCATATTGGTGCTTTTTTAATTATTCTGGATCTTGTTCCAAAAATAAAAATCAGTTGTGACTCTTTAAGATGTTTTTTGTTAGTAAATGGTTTTTTAACTTAAAAATTGCGTTAATCTTTCACTTTCTCAAGAAAATTATCTGTTACTGGTTTTTAAAAATGGCTTTTCAACAATTCTGACACATAGATATGGTTTTGCGAAGGTTTTTAGTTTTTCTAAACGCTAACTGGATTATAATCATTTGGTAAATCGACTGCGCCAAACTGGTGGTCATCCGCAAAATTAATATTTCTTCAATGTTATTGAACAAAATGATTTTTTTAATGATTTTTGTAAATTCGAAATGATTCTTACATCTACATCTATATTTAATGAGAAAAATAAATAATAAATATAAAATATTTATTTTTTGTAGTCTCTCAAATTATCATATTTTAGGCTACAAATAATTTAACTACGTTCACAGTGTATATAAAATACGTGTTAAGTACTCTGTAAAATTTGGCACTCTTACGAGAATCAGTTACCATGTTGCAACAACTAACTGCCAAATTCATTGCGTTTTTATGTTCCAATTATTTAGGATATAAACGTCAATTGCGGTTTAGATAATTAAATTTCCAAATTTTCTGTTTATTATTATACCCAGACAACTCCCAGACATATTTAATCGTCCTTGCCTTTACTTTAATTTTGCTTTTTTAAAGTAATTTATATACTTTTTATAATATTAATTGAATTTATTAATTTGTGGTGCGCTTAATACTTTAGCCTTGAAAAGTGAAAGGCTTAAATGGTTTCTTTAATTTAATTTGTATATTCTAAGTTGATTAATACAAAGCACATTAGCTATTTAATCATTTGATGAAATATTGCACAGCGACAGTTGTTTACTGTATATCACTCCTGTTACACAACGTACTTGTACTTACGGATGGCATATGGCAGGAAGAATGTGGCAACTGTAAAAAGAAAAGAGATGTGTCCAATATGACCTTGCCTCGGAGCAGCAGTGTCAAGGAACCGTCCAGAGTTAAAGACCTGATATAAATATATATTAAGTTTACACCCACAAAATGCACACCTACAATTTAGCATTTGTTTTGATAATAATTACATCACAAATTAAAAATAATATTGAAATCATAACCTTCATTTGCATGTACTCATTTCTAATAATAGATTGGATTAAATAAGTTTGCTATTATTAAATTGTATAGATTTTCTACATTATGATTAGAAGCATTAATAGCTAATTTACTTTGCATTAATTTTGCAATACTTTTAATGTTTAATGTAACTGAGTTTTTAATTAGAAAAGTTTGCTCATCACCATTAGTATTGTCACTACTTGATCTGCTTACATAATTTTAATATTAAAACAAAAATTAAGTTTGCATAATAAAAGTATGGTTCTCATATAGTAAATTTGATGTTTATAAAATCAAAGCATATTTTTTCTACGCTAATCTTAATGTAAACATTGCAACCGAAATATCAAAGGCAAAATGATCACAAACTGACGCTAATGGTACATCAATGTTATATGATTTTGGCATCAATTGTATAATTTACGTTAACCTGATTTTTATTGCTAATAACGAATTACATTGTTTATATGTTTAATAGCCATCTGTTGTTATAAGGACATACTGGTCATTGTTAGCCTTAATAACACACACGATTCCGCCACATCAGAATTAATACATCCCTCTTATGCACTTAAATAAAATAAGACGTTAATAACTACTTCAATAAACACTACACACAATACCGACTTTCACACGTCTTCAATAACAGTAATTTTAAGCCTTAAACACATGCCTCGAAACTTTATTTAAAATATATACATAAATACTAGCGTTTTAAATAACAAATAATGGTTCTCTTAAGAACTAAATATTGATTGTTTTGATGCTTAAATGTTTATACCAATTATCATGTACCCAGCATTGAATCTTTTATGGCTAGTATCGGCCTTTGTATGGCTTTAATATCGATTTTTCGATGGCTTCAATATCTGATGATGGTCTCAATTAATATCTTCTGATGGCCCAACATCGATCTTTCAAGATCTCAACATCAGTCTTTTTATATTATTAATATCGACTCCAATATTATCTCGGCCATCTTATGTGCTCAACAATGGCACATTCAATTTTGCTTTCAAATTTGGAATTAGGTAAGCAGCGCCATAGCTAAGGCCTCGTAGTCTTTGCAGTGCGGGGTTTTGGGGCTTCTAAGCTTTAAAAACTAAATAGCTAGCTAAATTAATTAGACATTGATTACTATTGCTCAGTGACGTAGCTATCTGTAAACAGGGATCTGCAATGCGGAAGAGCTCACCGGCCTATCAAAAAAAAGTTAAATAAAAAGTAGTTTTTTCTAAAATGGGCTTCTTTAAATGTTTTGCGGCAAGGCCCAAAAATCCTAGCTACGCCACTGCTTGAATAGACACAACAATTCAATTTGAGTTGGAATTGGTAACCGTTATTTGCTTTGTACTTATCTTCTTAGTTTCTCTAATCTTCATTAACTTTTTCCTTTGTTGCATACTCTCTTTTTTATAAATATTTTATGTAGTTCCATTAAATGTACTCCTTTGATAGTCCTAGATTTGGCAGTTTTACTTCTAGTGAAATTCTTGAATCTCTAGTTGGGGTTAGTTGTTCGGGTTTCTTGGTTGTCAGATATACTATGACCATTTTGAAAGTTGCATTGTCTTGTCAACTTTGAGAGGCTTGCCTACCGTATAGATTTTAGAATTCGCTTAGCCAATTCTTTTATTTGCTTGAGCAGTTCTTTTCTTCTTCTGTTTATGTCTGCAATGTTGGTTGGTGCTAATGTTTCAGTAAATGTTTTTTTGTTTTTCATTTCTTGCTAGTCATAGTTGTCTTGGCCTTCTTTGTTTTTTCTTTTTCATTGTCTTTTCCATGTTTTTTTTCTTTCATTAAGCTTCTCGCTCTTCTTTCTTTTGTCATCTGTTGATTTTAGTTTGTATGTTTCTTTCCATTTTGGTTTATCCAAATCTTGAAGCTTTAAACTTCTTTTTCCGTAGTACTGTTCTTCATTTGTTTTTGATTGTAGATTTGTCGATTTTGTTTTTTAATATCTTTTCTAACTCTTTCCTATCTTCCTCCCACGACTCAGGAAGAGCTTAGAACACTTTAGGTGCACTTGATAATAGTTTCTTTACACCTGGGAACACTTTAGAACAATTTGTTATTTATAGGATTAGTTTAAAATTAATTAGTAATTGCTTATTGCACTTAGAAACACTTGAGAACAGTTTAGGTTTAACTGGAATACTTAAATAACATTTAAACAGGTTAATTTTAACTTGAAATAGCTCAGTACAACATTATAACAGCTTGAAACACTTTAGGTGTAGTTGGGAGCAGTTCTAGTACATTTTAGAGCAATTTTGTAGCACTTTACAACGAGTTTAAAATTAATTTGAAGCAGCTTACTAGCATTAGAAACAGCTTAGATACACTTGGGAACAATTCGGGTGTAACTGAGAACACTTGGGAGTAACTCAAATTGAG
Organism: Tachinus rufipes; assembly: GCA_963932245.1. Taxonomy (NCBI): domain Eukaryota; kingdom Metazoa; phylum Arthropoda; class Insecta; order Coleoptera; family Staphylinidae; genus Tachinus; species Tachinus rufipes. The sequence goes on from OZ010749.1 coordinate 64,836,349, forward strand.
TTAAAACAGTTAATATTAATTTGAAATGACCAAATACATTCAGAGACACTTTGACGCAGTTGGGAACAGTTTTAGCACACTTTAGAGCAATTCCTAACACACTATATTGAAACAGGTTAATTTGACCTGAAATAGTTGAAACACTTTAGGTACAGTTGGAAAGTATATCTTTAGAGCAATTTCGATACATTGGAAGAGTTTAAAAATAACTTGCTATACTTGGAAACATCTTGGATACACCTGGGAATAGTTCAAGTGCAACTGAGACTAACTCAAATTTTATTTAAAACAAATCAATCTTAATTAGTACATATTGGAACAGTTTATTTGCAACTCTCAAATGCTGAAGCATAGTTCAAATGTACTTTGGAATCTTTGAATGCAATTTATATCTTATTGGAACTTTAACAATTTTTGTAGATTTATGAAAAGCTTAGAACACTTCAGGTACAGTCTGGAAGAGTTCAATTGCAACTGGAAACTTTGAGAGCTACTCACATTACATTAAAATGTAACCAAAATAAATCATATGCAATTTGGAACAATGGAGTAGCTATCTGTAAGCAATGATGGTTTTTTGAGCTACCGTTTATTTCTTTTTTTCTCCTTATACGTTTATTTTCCATAACCGTCTCTGAGGAGATCCTTTTCAAAATTTTGCAGTAAGGCCCAAAAATCTACGCTACTGTTTGAAGCTGTTGTACAAATGCACGGACAGCTAACTGAACGTATTTCAAGTCGGGGACGCTGTAGTGCAATTAATTTGCCTGCATAATCTTCCTTTCACTTTTGAAACAGTGTGCAGTGGTACACTCAAAATCTGGGCATACATCACTTCTGTTGTCATCTCTCGAGGTTGATGGTTACCACAAAACCGTTTTGAAAACTAGTATTGACACACTACTTGTCTGCTGTTGTAATTCTTCTATTCAATGGGATTGCAGCTTGGTTTGGGTCAGTCGTTTCATTTTAGAATGGCGCCGCAGTCATGCGGCTTTGTGTTTGATTGATTGACTGTTTTACTTGTTTGAGCAAGAGTAAGTTCAGACGTACGCAACACTTGCCTTCTCCTAACTTTTGTGACGATGCATCGGGACGCTCAAAATTGGGGTATATTTGTGTGTTTTTGTGGATTAGAGTATGTTAGTGCTACTGGGGTTGTGCACATAGGTTTGATAGTCGCAACAAGACCTCCTCCAAAACCAACATTGCCAAAGCACTTGTTTGCTGGCTTACTATTGAAGTAACTTGAAAGTTTTTTAGACATGACCGTACCTGGCCCGACACATTTGATCAGTTGTCTAACCTGCTACTTTCTGGAAATTCTATTCCCAAAGAACCCAGCCAATATCATTGACACAAATTTAAGACGTATTCAGTTACGTATGCTTTTGATGACAAATAGAATGGTTCTACAACAACATGACGAAGGTGGGCCATCAAGCAACATTTGGCTCGAAGTAGCCTGGTATTTAGAGAAGAACTTGTTGCCAAACAAAATACGCCTGCAACTGCAGATTGTCCACTTTACTAAATCTGAGCGCGTTGTAAGTCTGTTTATTTAGTTTATTTCTGTGTGTCCTGGCTTGGAACTCTTCGAGGTTTACTGGGAGACGGCATCCATTATGAAGAGCCCACTTAGTTACCAAGCTTGTTTCTCATCTTTGTACCAGGACTTGGTTGCTAGTTTGGAAGGTTACGGTAGCTTTGTTGTTGCTTATAAGTAGCTTAATGCAGTTTGGTTTTTCTGTAGAAGCCTGTTTCCGCTTTCGACGCGATCTGGACTATGGTGGTGTTTAATATTTAGGCTTGGGGAGGTTTGTCCCCAGTAGGCAAGATTCACTTCAGCTCCTTTTTTTTTTGCTTTTTGGTCTCTTGGTTCCTTGGAGATCTGTTTGTGGTGCAGCTGTATCGGCGAAGTGTAGATTCTTGCTGCCCCTAGTAGTTGTTGGGGCAAAATTGCATCTAGTGCAGGTGATGCTTTACAGGTCGGATTTCTTGGAGGTTACCTGGTGACCTAAACATTTTGCTTTGCATCTACCGTCGTATTTGCTAGTTTTACAGTGCAAACTATATTCTTATCTTACATTACGAGACAGAGGTGTTGTAGGTGGCACGACGTCATTGAAGTAGAATAAGACAAACTGGTTTATCTATTCTGCCAATATCATGGCCATAAGCTTTTGAAAGCCCAAATGGCCATGATCTTAAAATGATATGTGGTTTTATTGGGTATGGCGAACTGTTAGATGTTGACTGCTTGGTTGTAGTGGTATCTGCAAGTATTCGGTTTTTAGATCTAACTTGGAAAATATCTTAACACAACCGAAGCCTTTAGATTCTTGGATATTTGGCAAGGATGAGATCTTGTGGCTTTATTAAGAAACGAAGGCTATTACTCTTCTTTTTCATTGTCACCACCAGATGGACTTGGTGATAATTTTGTCTCTTATTGGCGGTATTGTAGGCATGGGTATGGTTTTCTCAACTTTAACTTCACTGGTTGTTGCTAGGGTCTGTCTAAGAAGATGCTAGTTGCACTAGCGTGCGAATTTTTGGAGTTTTGGAAAGATATTCTTTGGAGTTACCACTTTTGTAGTTGTTGGTTGTTTCTGTTTGCTTTTAGTAAACAATAACTTGGTCTAAATTGCACCTATTTTTGGGTATAGTTTACAGTAACTGTTGTAATGATACTCCAGGGTAATTTCCTTATCCAGTTGGTGTGTATGTAAGAATGGCACTACTTGTTTTTCAGGTTGGCTGTTTGCTACACTTTCTTAACAAGGGCGGGGACGGAATGCTTTTTTTATTATTGTGCAGATATTGCTCAATGTGGGCATTAGCTTAGACTTCTGGTCAGTGGTAGGTTTTGAGAAGAGTGGTGTTTTTTGTACAATGCCCTGCAGTTTCTGTATTGTGGAGAAGGTAGGACTTCCAATCTTGCACTGGATAGTCTACCAATTGGTTCTATCTTGGAGACTCATTTAGATTGTTAAGTATTTCTTTATAGCGACAGATAATTTTTCCTGTTTGGGGTTATTGTTGGTCGTCAGTATTTTTTTAGGAGAATTTATTAAGTTTTTTTTCGATGTAAAGAATATTAGTTGACCAGTTTGTAGATGAGTTGGGCAGGTTGTGTGTGTTGCAGTTGGGTGGTAGTAGTCTTTCATTCTCGTTGGTTGAGGTATCTACGAATAACGCGACAGTGGTTGGTGTTCTCAGGGTGTTTTCAACAATAGAGGTAAATTCTTGGAGAAGCAAGGATTTAACCAGATTAGTGTTGTATTATTGTTCTTCACTGTTTATATGATGGCCATACATTCCAATTTGTTGTAAATTTGGAGAGATTACATTGAAGTATTTGTTTTTCTTTGATGGAGTATTGCTCCGTGACTGTTTACATGCGTCGGTTTGGTGGGCATGGTCGGGGTTTTATCTGTTTCTAAAGCTTGAGTCCTGGGTCTGGGCTTTTTTGTGTATTGGTGCTCTATGAATGGGCTGCCGATCTTAGAGAATTTTGGGACATACTCTTCCATGTGCATTGCATAACTCCTTAAAGCATAGCCCTTACACACTTATATTATGCTCCATGTGATATTTTCTGTTTGTCTTGTGGTTAAGCCAACATAACAACGTTCTATGCCTACGATTGATACTCGTTCTTGTCCACAACTGACGTTACACGTGCCGTTTCGGGAAAAGCGTGTCTATAAGTGTACATGGTCTAATCCTTAAAGCGTCGCAGCTGTTTCTTGTTGTGTGGCTGAGGATGATCTCGGATTGCCGCTAAATAGTGTGGAAGGAAAGACCTTGCGAACTGATCCTATAATATACAGATTGTCGAAATCGTTTTAAAACTTAGCACTTATTAATAGTGGAAGTGATAAATATTGCACATGCGCACCCGTTTGTTGAACCTGCAGCTGATAATATTGCACGTGTTCTTGCATATTTTCTTCTTTTAATAATTAAATCTACACACACACACAAACATATCAAAAGCAGGTGCGGATGCGTGCGATCTTTACTACTTCTACTATTCGTAAGAGTCAAATTCGACGACCTGTATAAATATCATTCATTTCTAATTTTGTCAGTGTTAAACAACAATCTTGTTGGTACCAAGTACACAACGTCCCGAAACCCATAAACATCGACCTTGTAGCCATAAACAATACATTAATTATTACAGACACAATAAAATAGATGTAGTTAGTTTGAGTAGAAACTATTTCGAGCTACCGCTTGTTAAATTGCTGTTATGATCAAATTAAAAATGTGAAAGTATTTACAATACCTTATTTGAATGATAGTTGGGGTCATCCAGATCCATTGCTCAATTTATATTTTACTTATTTGGGCGGCAACTTTGATCGAACGTGAAGGTATGTTTTATTTTCAATACCATTCCGAGATGGCAATCGGATTTTCTTAATGGTGGGTGTTTAGTTTAATAAAATGTTTTAACGTGAAGGTATACTTAATTTGAATATTGTTAGGTCATCGAGGTTATTAGTATTGTGTAATATGAAAAATATTAAATTATTGTTGTGAAAAGTCAAAATGCAATTTATGTTTTGATCTTATTAATTATTAAAATCAAACCTTCAATCAATCAAACAATTTTATTATTTATTAATTTCACAAAATGGGGTTAGTTAAATTAAGAATTAAGGATTATGGATTTTCTTTGTTTGTTTTATCCAATCATTCTCAATATTATTTTGCATTGTCAGATTTTTTAACTGATTTGTTTAAATCAAATTGTTTAAATAAGTTCGAATCAGTCTATTCAATTTCAAGATATAGTGCAACAAATACACGTAATTACCTACAGTTAACAAGCTAGCATTTGTTCACTAATCATGACCTTGAAATTCTATAGTGTAATTTAATATAATAAATTAAAATATTTTTAATCATTACAATTAATTATATTACAAAGAATAATTCATGTTGGCGATCTCAATCACATGCTTATATGATTATAACATAAGATACCGATTCGTAAGTATCTCACCATATTGGCAGGTCAAGAGCCCCCTAACAATGAACAATGACGAATGTATAACACTATTTTGGTGGCCCCAATATATCACTGATTCATACGGACGTAGTCTTGTTCTGCTTTAACAGTTCTCAAGATCCTGGACAATTAAATTAAATTTGATTTATGTGAGCATGAAACAAATTTATTTATAATCTGTCTGGATTATAAATAAATTTAATCACGGTGGTTATAAAGTAGACATAAAATGATAGCCATAAAATTATTACCTCAGGCAGTTTAAGTAGCTTTTATTATTATATTGATTAAGTTATAAAGAAAGAATGTTTGTTTGTGTATAAAGTTCTAGATTCATAAATTTGTTTACATTTTGAATATGAAAAGGAAAATGTTGTATTTATTTTATTGCCTCAATTTTCTCAATCTTGTTTTTAAGCTTTTAAAGAGTAATTTTTTGCAGTTTTCAATAGTGTATTTTTTTTTTAGTTATCTATAAATTAAATTTGTTCATTTTTCAACAGTCTAAAGCCAGATTTTCATACTTTCTAACAATATTTTTATTCCAACAGTTTATGGCCGGATTTTAGGGATTTATGACAATATTTTATAGCTATTTTAGACTTAATGAATAGAACTTAGCACTTTTCAATAGTTTATGATCGAATGTAGCTATTTTAACAATATTTTGATATATCATACCCAGATTTTAAGATTTTATGAATTTTTTTGCATTGGCCGGACTTTGACAGTTGAACACTGTTTTAATTTGAGTTTTAGTTTTTGAAAATTTTGACAATTAACGTGACCGTCTTGACAGTTGATAACTGATTTAGTTTGGCATTTAGTCCTTACTTTGATAGTTTGATATTATTTTGAGAGTTAACGTCGACGGTTCTGTCAGATGATATTAATTTGACATTTGACATTGAAGCAATAATCAATTTGACAGTCACTATTTTGACATTGAAAATTATTTTATTCACCATGTTTATTTTGTTACTATTTTGATAGTTATAGTCACTAATTTGACAGTTAACTGCTGTTTTGTCACTTAATTGCTGTTTTGACAATTTATCACGGTTTTAGATATTGTGTTGTTGCCTATCTGTCAAATATTATGAATGAATTGTCGAAAAATAGCGATAAACTGCCAGCTGCAATGACATGCGTCATATCCTTTTTAGACAACTATTAAATTATTCTTAAGCTGTCAAATAATGTATTAAAGTGACCATGGAATTAATAAAAAAATCAATAACTATCAATTCCCATAAAATATGTCATCGAACTGTCAAACTATTTCTGAATTAATATTGAATTTGATAAATAGATGAAAATATAAAGAAATATTCTTGAACTGTCAAAAAACACAATAAAATTATCAATAAAAACAAACAATCAAAAAAATGACAATATTTATGTCAAGGCAAGTTTATAAACTGTCAAAGTATTGATAAATTATTAATTTGTATAAAATATTTATGTCAACCTATCAATAAAATTATTAAATTTTTTAAGTGTGACTAAAATTCAAATAGTAAAGTTGAATTGTTAAAAATGTTAAGAAACATCTATGTCAAACACAAAGCTTTAATTTTTAATATATCAAAGAGTCCATAAACTGTCAAAAGTAATCAACTGTCAAGTATGCAGCAATATTTGTGCAAAAAACTAGCATCTATGACAGCTTAAAACATTAAATGACAGTTGTAGCTGTTGAAGAACATTTTATAACGTTTGTGACAATTCAAGAGCATTATTGACAGTTCAAAAACATTGTTTAGCGTTTACGACAGTTAAGCAACATTATATGACAATTCAAGAATATTGTTAGCAGTTCAGGATCATTTGTTGCAGTTGAAGAATATTTTATAACATTTGTGACAGTTTCTAAACATTAAAAAGACATTTTTTAGGATTTCTGACATTTAAGGAATATAATATGACAGTTCAAGAACATTGTCGAACGTTAAGGAACATTTTTAACAATTGAATTACTGTTTATAACATTTGTGACAATTAAAAAGCATTATTGAATAAAATACATTTTTAACTATTTTTAACAGTTGAGGAATATTATATGACAGTTCAAGAACATTTCAAAAGTTCAGGAACAGTAGCAGAAACATGTTTAGTATTTCTGACAATTGAGGAACATTATATGACAGTTCAAAAATATTGTCTAAAGTTCAGGAACATTTATAACAGTTGGAGCACATTTTATAACATTTGTGACAGTTCGAAAGCATTATTAACAGTTTAAATTCACTTCATAAAATGTTTGACAGTTGACCGATTATTGACTTTACTTCTGTTTTAACATATCCGTTTTGACAGTTACTGTTATTATTTTAACAGATAAAATTAGATAGATTTGGTAACTGTAGTTACCAATTTATGTACTGTCCAAAAGGACTAGATTTGATAGGATTTATTTAGAATTTTTTTGTATGCTGGCCATATAAATGGTGGTCCATTTAGAGGTCTTTTTTTTTAAATTCAGAAAATGAACAAAAATCAGTTTTTTTCGGTATATTATTGGTTTATTCGAAAGAGCAAACATTCTCATTATTTATGAAACATAATTTCATTCATGTGGCCTATCTTGTTAACCCAGTTTTCCAAAACCTTGGTGACGGTTTCTGGCTCTATCTCACGAATGGCTTGCTTGATATTTGCCTTAAGGACCTGAATCGTTAATGGATGGTTTGCATAACATCGGTCCTTTAGGCACCACACAAAAACCACCTCCGAGGTGGCCAATTAACATTGCCGAGACAGCTGGTGACATGATTACCGAACTTGGCGCGCAAAAGATTGATTGTAGCATGGGCTGTGAGGTATGGCGCGTCATCCTGCTGAAATCAAAGATTGTTCAAGTTCATGTCTTCAATTTCCGGCTACAAAAAATTGTTTATCATGCCTCTGTAGCGCTCACCGTTGACCGAAATGGCGTTTCCAGCAGCATTTTCAAAGAGAAATGGGCCAATGATGCCACCGCTCTAAAATCCGCACCAAACTGTCACTCTCTGAGGATGCATTGGCTTCTCGAAAATAACGTGCGGGTTTTCCGATCTCTAGATGCAACAGTTTTGCTTGTTAACATAGCCGCCGAGATGAAAATGCGCTTTGTCAGAAAAGATGATTTTTTGAGCAAAATCGTTGTCCCTTTCGAGCTGCTCTAAGGCCCAAACTGAGAAGCGATAACGAACCGGATGGTCATGTTGAAAGAACACACATTACTGAGTCAATTGGACCTTATAAGCGATTTTTTTTTTTGTGTAGGAAGTGAAAAATCTTTAAAAGAAACTGGACAGCCCGTGCTGTCCAGTAGTGTCAGGTTTTTACTGACTAAAAAACCCATCTGTTACCTTCTTTACCTTGAGGTCGTTTGCTTGGCGCCCTTTGCACTGCGGTCCTATTGAACCTGTTGTACACCTCTGGTGTTTTACTCTTCGAGCAGCTCCGTCTCTTCGATAAAGTTCAGTACCTTTACCAAGTTGGTTGCTTTTAGCAAGTCTTCGTTTATGTTGTGTTTGCCAAAAATGGTTAAAAGTTGCTGTTTGTATGCTTCGCATTCATTCAGCAAATGAATCGGAGTCTCATCTTCTTCCATATTCCGCGTCATAGAGGGCCTGTTTTTATTCCCATTCTATACAAGTGTTTGTTGAGTCTACAGTGTCCGGTTATTAGTCCTGTGAGCCTTCGGAGTCTAATTTGACTCATTTGTATTACCACTGTTTTGGTATCGTACGATGGTTCTGCTAGGAATATTCTTGAATGTGTCAATCTCTTACAGTTTTTTCACAGGTTGTTGTGCTTCGTCTCAAGTTTGCTGTGGATTATTGCTTTTCCGGTTTCGTATGGGATCCCAATAGCAGGTTCTGGTCTAGTAAATGTCCCTTATACCCCTTGTTTGGCAAGTTGGTTTGCCCTGAGATTTCCTTTTATCTCCTTATCTTTGGGTATCCATACCAGGTGAACTTTGCAAGTTGTGGCTACTGTTTTCAGACTATGTATGCATGTCATAACCAATTTGGATTTTATTACTGGCGATTGCAAGGTCTGTCAGGTTCTAGTCCCTTCTCGATCTTGTCTCTGGCGCATATATTTGCCCAGAGGTTGCGAACTTTGCTTTCCTTGGTGTTTGTCTTCGTAAATTCCAACCCCGGTGCTTTTTTCCCAGATATCTGTTCTTCCATCCATTCGTTTTGCTGTGGTATTTTTTCGTGGCTCAACCTAGTCTCTCTTGCTCTATATTGACCTCTGTTTGCTTCTGTATCTGCTTGCGAAACATTTTTTTTGTGAGATCTGCTAACAGGTGGATTGCGATTGTATTGGCAATCACCTGTTTTGTATTTGTGGATGCCGTTTGATAGGCGCTTACTATACATATTACGGCCAGCATCTTTTCTAGTATTTTTCTGTGCGTGTCGATCGGAACATACTTACAACACACGGGTGCCGCGTACAGAAGAATCGAGTTTGTTACCGAGTACATAGCACTTTTTTGTATGATCTGGCTTTGCCTAGGTTTCTCATTAGTTTACTTAACGCGTAAACTGCTTTTTCTGTAATAGTGTCGATAGGGGAATAGTGCATATTTTGCTCGAAGACGAGTTCTAGCTACTTGATTTTGTGGCTTGCTTCTTCGATGTTCTCTATTTTTGCTTTGATTTTGAGTGTTTTACTACTGAAGCAAGGGCTCTGCTAATTGCTGATCTTTTTCTTTGGCTTTGGAAGTGGCTGTGGGGATGCTGTCACCGTCAGTTGAGAGGGAGCTGTATCTTATTCTTACCAAGGCTTTTGGAGGTGAAGAACGTAGTACCTCAATTGTTTATTTTTTGTGTATGTGGAACGGAGGACAAATAACTCTTGTTTGGAACTGCTGGAGAATCTTTTTAATACAAATAACGACTTTGTCTATGGTGCTCGTCGGCTGGATACTTGAATCTCGCTTATCCAAGTGATGAATATCCAGAATTTTTTTGTTCAACACTTTTACTATACTTTAATGACAACTGGCATTTATTATTTCTTAAGTTATAGCTGCAGATTTTTTGTGGATTAGGAGGAAAATCTATCTAAAGACTTACAGAGTGTCGGATTCACTCTCACGAGCGGTTACTGATTAAACTTACCTTTATTTGAATTCTTGGAAATTTGGCACTTAATGGGCTGTGAACTTTCCTGCCTAACTGGTATTGGTTGTAGTGAGATAATATTAGTAGTACACCTAGTGTGCCAGCCTTATAGGCGTCGCATAGAGATTGTGGAAAAGTTGTACTACGTATATGTCTATGAACAGACTGTTAGACAATTTGTCTGTTTCTAGTTCTTACACTATGAGATTTAAGGAAGTATCTTCTTAAAATAATTTTTGCTTGCTTGTGCCAAGCGGAGGAGAAACTGATTTGCGTAGGATTTTTCCTAGCGTAGATTAGAAGTGCTCCGGGGAGGATCAGGTACCTGCCGTTTAGAGGCAGGTGCATTGGGCCTTAAATGAAATGTGGCTTGCTTTATCTCAAAAACCGGGCAGCATTTATAGATTGCTGTGAGCGCCTTATTGCACGCGGCGCGTGTTGCAACCTGCCTTGATATTTTTGTCTTGGTACAGGTGGAGCTGAGATAAGATTCAGCACATTTTACACAAACATACGTTGAATTGCACCTCGATGCCATAACGCTGGCACTTGAACACATGGGGAAAAGTTTCCTCATTTTCCACCCGTTTTAGTGCAAGAGGAGCGTACCCTAGAGCGATGAGCTCTGCTTGCACTGCATCAGCTTCGATGTATTGGTCATTTTCTAATGACGAATTTTAAGGTTTTTTTGGACCCTAACACATCGTTGCTTTTGCAGTATGCGATTGTAGCTTGAAAATCTTCTTGCGAAAAGGGGTGCATTCCATCTTTCATGTTTATGGCGCGATGGCGATGTTCATATCTTTTAACACTGCTGACAATCTTTGGAATACGGTTTTAACTCGTATACCAAGTTCAGTTGGGCGTTTTGAGGCAGCACACCTTGCGGGTGTGAATTTGATGGAGGGCTTAATGAGGTATTAGGCTGTCCAGAGGTGGACGCCTTTGCTTTAGGGGCCGACCGGGTTGAAGACTCTTTGACCTTGATGGCCTAGTTGAAGCAGAAACTGAAAGGGACTTCCTCGTTTTCTTCTTTAGTTTCTTTGATTTATTGAAGTTGGCTACGATGGTTAATCCTTTCTCTAGGGGTGAGACTTATCTCTGGGCGGCGACGTTGCTCTTCAGCTGGTTATCTGTCCGGTCTTTGTCCTTGGATGGGCTGGAATCTTCCGAATTCTTGGGGTTTTATGATGTTGGTTGTTAGTCTCTCTATGAGGGACGACGTTAAATGACGCCAAACTTTGGACCTTGCGAAGCCTACTTGTGCTAATAGTTTTTGATAATTAATAAATATATTGGGCGCCGCTTCCGTGCCTGAAACAGGAAAACCGTTTTGTATGGAGATTGTGTATTGCATGCGAAGTATTGTCTTCGTGGGTTTGATCTTTTGACGGTTGTACAGCAGTAATTTGGAGTTTATGGCAGTTCATATACAGTTTTTTTCTCGATTAGGCACATGTTTTTCGGTAGCGGAGGCATTCTTCTTTATTTATACCGTCATGGTGCAGTGCTTCACTGTTTGCGCAGCTGGAAACTGCTATTATGGCCTGGGTGGTAACAAGCCACACTATTCTCGTTGAGCGAAGTCATATTAGGAAGAGGCGTAATGGGTGTTTGTGTATGCAAACCATAATTGCATCTGTTCTGCTCACACAGACGCTACCGACTATAATATATATTTGTCTTCAGATTAGCTTGCGGCACTTTCTATTACTCAACGTTAGCACTCCGACAACCCGCTTGTCTCTTTTCTATCTCAACATTGACGCACTTGACTTGTTTTTTTTTGTGGTGTGGTTATGGACAGGTCTTCATACAGTTCTTCAATGGCGTTGGGTTCTTATCATTTTTTGCGACCTGAGGATGACATCAATGTGCAATTGTATGTTAGTGAAAAACACCTTAAAGTTCACAGTGCTAATAACGTGAATAAATTAAGAGAAATTGATTATTTAGTTATTTTATGTTTGTTGGTTTGTCTGTCAAATAGTATTCTAATTTTTTTTTTTGTTACAGATATTCCAGATATACCAGAAAGTATTGGTAATCTTCGGTCACTCCAAGTGGCCGACTTCAGTTCAAATCCAATACCAAGATTACCGCCAGCATTCAGTCAATTGCGATCCCTATCCGTCCTGGGCCTCAATGATATGTCGCTCACTTCATTACCTTCAGATTTCGGCCTGCTCACATCATTAACGTCACTGGAGTTACGGGAGAATTTGCTCAAGGAATTACCGACGTCATTAGCGTCACTCACAAAATTAGAACGGCTAGATCTGGGTGATAATGAAATAGAGGAACTGGTATGTACCACATAATCAAATAGTTATGTAATACTATACACGGCATTTGAAATTAATACTTAGTTGATTACATAATAGTTCAAAATTAATATTTCAAAAATTTTGTGCGCAGTCGGTATATTTTGGATAACTATTTTACTCAATGTTTTAGTTTACTAACATATCCGCAGTATATGTTTTAAATAAATGGCGCAGTCGTTATATTATTTTATAGGCGCAGTCGATATGTTTTGATAACATTAGTCTTTATTTTCAGCCCTCACATATTGGAGAGTTGCCTGCACTATTAGAGTTATGGTTAGACCACAATCAATTGCAGCGGCTTCCGCCCGAAGTAGGGAAATTAAAGAATCTAGCGTGTTTGGATCTATCCGAAAACCGTTTGGAATCTCTGCCTGAAGAAATAGAAGGTTTAGAGAATTTAACAGATCTGCATTTATCACAAAACGTCCTGGAAATGTTGCCTGATGGCATCGGAAAACTGGACAAACTAACGATTTTAAAAGTGGACCAAAATAGATTAACAATTTTAAATTCTAACATAGGTTATTGTTCAAATTTACAAGAGTTGATATTGACTGAAAACTTCTTAAACGAGATACCCCGACAATTGGGGAAACTAGTTAAATTAACGAATCTTAATATAGACAGAAACACCTTGTCTACGATACCCGAAGAGATTGGAAATTTGATTGAGCTTGGTGTATTGAGTTTAAGAGATAATCGATTGACGATGATGCCAGATACGATAGGAAATTGCAAGAGATTGCACGTGCTTGACGTTTCTGGTAATAGGTTGCCTTATTTGCCAGTTACTTTGTTACAGTTGGCTTTAAAAGCTGTGTGGTTGAGTGAAAATCAGGCTCAATCATTGCTTACGTTTCAAACTGATATTGATCCGGTTACGGGGAACACAGTGCTGACGTGTTTTCTACTGCCTCAACAAGAATATCAACCAACGATAGGTGAGTACTTTTTATACATTTTGGTTATATGTTAGCACGCTGCAATTGTACTATACATCACATATGATTTTTATGACTCGTATAACATAGAGCACTGCATTGGTAGTGGTTGGTGAATAATTCTGTTATGCTGTTGAACAATTCTATTCTAGAAACATATGTTAGGTTAAGAGTTGTGAGCTGGTTTTTTAGTTGTGCTATAGTTTTAGCGGATGCGTCTTGAATAAAGCGGGCTTTCTTCAGTTGGACGTAAATTGAAAGTAGAGCTTTGTATTATATTGGGAACTTTGTGACTTTACGCAATTCGCGTGTATTTTTATGGAGTGCAGGTTTGAAATTAGTAAGTCTATAGGCATTTTGGCGGATTGGGTTTGGGTCTTATAAACAAAATATCTGCGAGTTGAGTGTAGGCATGGGACATAACCTTTCCGACTAACGAAGTTTTTGATGGACCTACTGTGCCAACTTTTTAGACTATAGATAGAGTTGGACTAATCAGCATTGCTGGCTTAAGCCAAGCGTAGCAATATTTGCTTTTGTTTGGAAAGATCTACGTTTTTTGTCTCATTTTCTGCCAACCGGAATTGGATTTTTTACCCCCTTTGATAAGAGCAGTCGGATGCCTAGACTACTGCGCCCAGCTCCCCCTTACTGCAATTTTCATGCGTCAGAATTATTTTATTATGAATATGTAAAGGTTTTTTCCTAAAAATCGTTTAAATGATCTGTTGAGTTATGGAATAGCAAAATTTGACTTTGAAACTTCAGCAGCAAGAGTCGGTATTCTTATTTATGGAAATAAAACTAATTTTACCTGTTTCTGTGAATGAAGTTATACTAGCTGCATAGATATGTCAAGTTAAACCTTTTGATCAAAATGTGAACAAATGTTTCTTGTTGCTAAATTTAGTCAATAAAATTCTATTAGTAGCAAAATATCCAAAACAGTTAAGTCAGTTCTCAGCTCAAACTCAATCCAACGATTGCCAAGAGTCAAGCACATACAATTGATTTGCTTCTACAAACGTTTGTCAGTGTGCCAATGTTGCGATTTTAAGGTGGGTCTTGTTCGGGCTTTAAGGCTTTGAATCAGCCGCCTTCTTTAAATAGTTTAATCTATATTTTATAGTATTAATACAATCTATATTTTAGAGTACTAATAATACTATCTGCAACAGTGGCGTAACCTACAGCGTTTCTGGGAGGGTTCAAATTTGTTTTCCACTTAAGATCTAAAAAAAAAATGTTAATTATGACCTTGATTTTTTCAGTGTCATTTAAATATATCGAGATTTTCTATAAGAATATGATAAAACACAAAACTGACAATATTACTATGACGCACAATTTTAATTTAATTTATTCATATGTGATGGAAGTACCTACTGCTTGCTTTTTGTATTTATAATTTTTTTGTGGAATACTGTAGAATAGAATGTGATTGTATTTGTGGTGTTTTCCTCTCTCCAATGTTCTGCTTATTTGCTTTAAATTGAATTTTGTTTTATTTTTTATAATTGTAAACACTTTGCATACATACATGAATACATTAGCATGGTATGCTTAGAAAATGAATATTTATTTGAAAACTGAATAATGTCTATTACAAAATTGGGTTTTTCAGATGGATCATTACGTACTAAAGTAAAACATTTTATTGCGGCGTTAAGGCCGCAATTACTTTGTACGTGTCGTGTGTCATATCTTTTTTGTCAGTAGATTAGTAACTATATTTGTACACTCACGATTACTTATTTGCATAATCTAAAGTAACCTCATGTCTTGATGCTACATTGATATCTATACCATCTATCCTAATCTAGTCTGATATTATTGCACCTAATCCGATATAAGGTACTGAACCAAATTTTTGACTTGTTTTATCTTTATTTTTACCAATCTCACCGCACCACAACTATATAACAATCCTCACAGCACAGCAACTATCTTTTTATGGTGTTTAGATTGCGTTGTGGCTAATAGTCAATTAGATTTATTAACTGTGTATTGTCATGGCACTACCGTTTTATTCTTTTTGTCAATTAGGCTCGAACAAAACTACAAGTTTATACCAACCACCTTGTCACTGACACAAACCGTAGTCTCCATGAAAACATCCTTGTAATAGGTGTCTCTTTTGACTCGGCTAATTTATAGGAAGTTTTTTTGTTGTATGTTTGACCTTTTGCAAAACGAGCAACTGTATCTTCCTTTTTTTTTGTACTAACACCGTAAGCTTTGAGTGCTTAATTTTACATTTTATACCTAAAATCGTTCCAAATATATCTTGAAGAGTAAATGCTAAGCGTTATCTAGTTTTTTGACTCACTACCGGCATTGTTTTGTGCGGTTTGTGTTTCTCAAATAATTGAGAGTCAGCAAGTTAACAATCCGTGGTTCTTACCGGTACGGTAACTATTAATTTTGTCAACGATTCATTGACCTGGGCTGTGGCAGTAAATTTTGGTATACTGTTTATATGCTTTATCATTGGTCAGTATATAAGACTTCTAATGCGTCCGGAGATACCTCTAGCAATCCTGGTTTAGAGCCTTTTTTGCTGTTTTTGATTGGCTTGTTTTTTTAACGTTATCTGTAAGTGTCTTTTTTTCCTGACTCTGGAAGCGAAGGTTCTTCTATAGTTACAGTCTTTTTTTTTTCACTTTTTTTTCTTGTGGTGTTTTAAGCTTTTTGAAATTGTAACGGAACAAGCACGTGGCTTTATGTTTTTGGCATTCTGATGATGTAGGGTTGTGGTTGCTATGATAGCTTTTAGCAACACTTTGTTGACTTGGTTTGTAATCTTTGTTTGCGTTAGTGATAATGTTTATGGTTTCTACGTTGAAGGTTATGTACAGGTGGCCACTGAAGATATCTATGTCCGCCACTTTAGTACTACCTGCTTGATGACGACGGTTCTTGGCTGGTGGTATGATCAGCTATTAGTAATAATATAATGGGGTTAGTACAATTCGGGCTTTGTTTTGCCTGGGATTGCCTCGAGAGTGGAAAGGTGCTATAGGACTGCCTATATACACGTGGCATGAATAAACTACCTGCCCATTGCGGCCAATAGCTCATGGCGGAAGTCGATGCAGTCACTTTTCAGGGAATGGGTCATCTTGGTTCAGATGACTCGGTCCGTTGCGGCCAGTAGATACATCTCACAGTTTTGAATCCTTGGTGTTGTTTGGTGGTAGCAGAGTCGATGTTGAGGCCTCGGAAGTTGCGGTTGAACTGGCTGGCGAGTTCTGTCGCGGCGAGGTTTTGTAAACTCAGAGGCTACGCCCTTTACGGTTACTTGCCTGCAACAATTTCTCCACATTTATACGGCTTCCTCGAGGGTTTGCGGAAGGTCCTGCGCTTTCTGGGGTACACACTTTAGTCTTTGCTCCTTTCCCGAGAAATAAATTAAAAATGTCAATCTTTCTGGGGTGTACATCCAGGTTAGATCATGGAATGTGGTTAGCTCATTTTTCTTTTTACTGTGGTTATGTCCAAGTATCACTTCTGGGTAATCTCATGTTTGAGGTTGCTCGTGGATGACCCACTAATGTTTGAACGCGGTCACTGATTTACTGTCTTTAGAGTTTTGTTCAATGACATCGACAAAGTATTTCTGTCTGAGTCGGGGTCCGGCCAACAGGGTGCAATGTTGGTTAGCCAGTCGCACTTTTCCAGTTCTTGGAGGTAGGAATTTAAGCTTTCCAGCTCAGTGCCATTTTTCGGATGTTGCCTGGGTTCCAGAGGTTTCTATTTCAAGTAATCTTTTAGGTTTTCTCTTCCCGGATCGACTGACTTCTTCCCACAGGTCTTGATCGGGGTCTCTGGGTGTCGAGTAAGCCATGGCTAGAAGTTATTAATTATTTATACCTGATCGACAACACAAGATTTTTACTTGTCGATCAGGTTATCGGTACAAGTAAAAACTACTTGTACCGATAACCTGAAAGTCAAACCAAGTTTCTTAATTAGGTTGGGGCTTCTGGGGACGTCTCCTAGGTGGTAGGGTGTGTTCGGAAGCTGTTTCGGTGTTGTTGAACTCCTATAGGTGCTGGGTAGTTTTTTGGTGTCAGGTACGTAGGGTTTTAGGCGTCTTTACTCCAAGTCGCCCCACGTTGGGCGCCAATTGTCACGGCATAGTCTTTGTCGGAGGCAGTTGATGACAGCGGTTCTTGGCTGGTGGTATGCCTGATTGGCTATTAGTAATAAAATGATGGAGTTAGTACAATTTGTGCTTTTACCGGTCTGGGAATGCTTCAGGGAGTGAAACGGTGCTACGTGGCTGCCTATCTACGGAAGTACGTAAGGTTGTGGGGACAGAGTAACCTTCGAGGGGTACCGGAAGTCTTTGATTGGGTCGTCGGTTATTACCGGGATTAAACTAGCTATTGCGGCCGATAGCTTATGGAATGGATATACTGCGGGGTCTTGGCAGATGTCGTCGGAGTCTCCTTCCAGGGATGGGTCATCCTACTTGACTCGGCTCGTCACGGCCAATAGTAATTTTGGGTGTTGTTTGGTGGTAAAGTCGATGTTGAGGGCTCTAAGTTGCGGTGGAACTGACTGGCAAGTTCTGGCGCGGCGGGCTTTTGTTAACTCCGAGGACACGCTTCTTGCGGTCACGTGCTTGCAACACTTCTTATATTCTTGGAATGGGACGTTGAGGTACACGTGGCATGAAAAAATTGTTAAGTGATGGAAACGAGGCTGATCAATTTGCTTTAAAGCTGATGGTTGCCACCATGCTGTGTTGAAGGAGACTCTTTACAAGGATGGATGAGTCACTTTTGTTGCAGCCTTGTATCCAGTCTGCGTTGAGTCTTTTATTGTTGGGCTTATTAGCAACTATAGTATACATAGGTCTGCTTCCACGGTTGCTAGAAGATTGTAAACTGTTTTGAATCGATTGGGGTTAATTTGAAGAACTGTTAATTGACTGCTCTTTCCGGTTTTTGCGTTTGCTTTAATGTCGCATTGTGAGCTTTTTTGTTCTAAGGTACTATGATGTCGGTTTTGTGATTTGTAATCATAATCGAGGTATTTGTAGCAGCCTTCCGGTTTAGTACAAATTTGGTATTAATATGGTAGCTTAATGGTAGAGCGCTTGCATATTATGCGAGGTTTGATCCCCGGCCTGAGTAAATAGGAAATTGTTTTTTATCCACACCGGGGTGATCAACTCCCTTTTTTGTCTTTATTGTTTGAAGGAGTTTCATGGGACCAACGGCTTATTAGGGGACTTCCGAATCACCAAGGTGAATAAAGAGCAAGTTATTATTTCAGTCATATTTCGGGGATCGGACCTGCTACGCTAACGCTCTACAACTGAGCTATCTCACCGTCTTCTTTGAAACTAAGTCTTCTTATAGTGCTATTACTCGCTATGAGCGTGTTCACCCCTCTCGTATGTTTGTGGTGTGCGATAATAGTTCCACACAAACATACGAGACCTACAGTTTAACGTGGAATTCGAACCACACCACTAGAGGGGTTTACTAGGCAAATACTTTGCTGGTTTGCTATTGCCTTGCGAAGGAGACGACCGCATCGAAATATGTATATTAGACAAATTAGATATTTCCGCTGCCGGGAATCGAACCCGGGCTGCCTGCACAACAGTCCTCGCAATTGGCCATTGTGCTACGGCCGCCTCAAAAAACTAAGTCTTAGACTTATAATTTAGACTAATTCTTATATTTCCGGATTTTTAATAGATGGTTGCTCGCTTCTATCGACGCGTCGTATCAAAGTAAATTTTAAGGTATGGACTGCTTTTTGCCGCAGATGTGCGCCGTTTTATTTTATCGTTTTCACTTGAAATTTTCGGACTCTATAGAGCTACTACGACCTTATCTCAATTGATTTATTCTAATTTAAGTTGATCTAATCTGATCCAAGAAACGGTACCCATAACTTTTCCTAATCTAACCTGTCATCATCTCATTTTAAATTGCTTAAATGGACTTTCTTTAAAGTGATTTTGACATTAGTTTTGCTTGACATATTCTAACTGAGCTAATCCGATCTAATTAAGGACTTTAACTGACTCTAGAGTTCTAGGGTAGTCTCTACACACCACGCCAGTTTGTGGAGACTTTGTGCCTTAATCTGATTTAACTTCTGCGCTGATTCAAGATGACATTAAGATCAAATATTAGTATCTGACTGAGCAAGCACACTCCAACCAATGAAGTCTTTGTGGAGCTACCTTGAAGCAAGGGTCTGCAATTTGAAAGGGCCACAGGCACAGGGGGACCTGGAGACGGGGATTTACAAAATCAAGTTAAATAATTTAAAAAAATTACGCTATTTATTTTACTGTTTATATTTTTTTATTTTTGGTGTGGGGCCCAAATACCTACGCCATTGAACTTAAGATTCTCTAATATCTAGTTTTGTTTAAGTACGAAATTATCTCATTCCTAACCTCAAATAAAATATAAATCTGATTTGACTAATTATAGACAAAAAGGTTTTCAAATAAATATTCTACACTCGATACAAACACAATATTTTTCTGCACGATCCCCACAAATCTGTAACACAAAAGCAAGCTTTGTTTTACATTCCCGCACCTTGTACATTGTTTTTGCACGTATTTGTCAGCTTCTGATGGTCGCTTATATCGCTGTGACGTGACACCCGCCCTTTCTAATGGAGCTCTCCGTCTAGATGACCAAGATGATAACGACGACGATTGGCAAGAGAGGGAAGCCAGCAGGACGATATCGGTGAAATTCGAGGACCCGCAGGATCCGGAAAACCGAGAGGTGAGCACCTTTCTACAACAATTACGGGGGTGGTTAATGCACTGTGTGAATCGTATGAATCGTGTTATATACAGAAGCGACAGCTACTACATGCTCGCTCCGATTAACAATAACGTCATAATATCTGAACTCGAAACGATCGATTGATTGATTTTTTTTTTCAATATTCCAATGCATTGCTATGTTTACTTTTAATTTATTTTAAAATATTTATTTAGTAAATACTCTAATTTCTTCTTCATTGATTGTTCAAAATCAATCTGTACTTAACTTTATTCTATCACAATCTTGCCTGCTATTATTAATAGATCTCAAGCGAATATAGAATAATTAATCTCAGGAATATTATTAGTAAATTACGGCTTAGTATTAATACCAAAACATGCGTGCCAATTAGTCTTGTTGGAAATGTAAACTGATATAATCATTCCGTTGTTAATAATATTAAAACACACTTTTAGCACACATTAATCGGTTGCGGTTTTAAGCGCACAATTTTATGCATGTTCACTATCTTCTATCTTCAGTACAAATATGCGCATTTGTGTAATAATGTGGCAAACATCTACGCCAAAAGCACTTTGTAACAAAGGCAATGTACACATCAAGCTAGCAACAATGTTATTTTAAATCGTTTTGGAATTTAGAACGTTATAAAATTGAATATTCGCTCTTGCTCGCTTGATGTGGATAAATGTGCACAAATCATTTTTGCAATTTGCAGTTAATACCTTCACAATCACACAATTATCATATGGAGTCCTAGTTTGACAAAATTTGTTTCTGCACTCATTGATGTTGCTGTATTGTTACAGTAAAATGCGTACATTTGTACGTAGAATTAGAATTGTATTAATTTCATTATTTATTATTTTAACCATTGCTGAAAGGGTTTAGGTTATATTAATTGTATTATGCTAATTGCATCGCTCTCACTTTTGTATGGTTGGATTATAAGTTAATTGATTTTATGGTATGGCAAAAAGTTAATGATTGATAATTGTTAATATAATCAGATTGTAAATATTACTATTTTTAAATTATATTATACAATATGCCATTGAGCTCTACAAGAAACTGGAAAGCCGGTAGGATTGGAGTAACATTGTTAGCAACAGGCTGTTATTATACTACGAATAATCAATTACTCGTACACAAACAATGATTTGTACGAGTAATTGATTATTTGTAGTTATGTTGGGGGTAAACGTGCTACGGAACGTACACTTTTAAGGCTGCGGATACAACTAGCATGGTTTAAACTTTAAACATTCAAAATGAAGTGTAATTGTAATTAATTACATTAATAAATGATACAAAATTAAAATTAGTTTTAATGAGCGAGGGAATCAAGCTACGCTTTGTATTGTGTCCGTAGCCTAAGGCTGTGGTTACATTATACGCGTAGTATGTCTAATGTGTTGTAATTTTTGCGCGTGCATCAGTGAAAAGCGCATTTTTGTTATAGTTGAAGCGAGTTGGGCGCTTTTGGTTAAAGTATGGCGTTTTTTCTAAAGTAGTTCATTGTATGTTTAGGCCGAGGTAAACCAGAGAATTTTTATCTTGTACTAGGTCTTTGAAGCATTTAATCAAGTCATGTTAGCACTATGCAATATTAATTAGTTGTAACCGTAACAATTGGCCACAGTGGTTTTAGATTGCAACCAGACTTATCTTTGTGGTCTTTAGATAAGCAACAAACTTTTACTACAATGATTGAAGTCCTGGTTTGTGAGGCAAGATTTACAAGAGCCTAACGATCTGCAACTATTGTTGAGCACACAAGAGTTTGATTCTGAGGCTAAACATCTTTCTAAACTTGTACAGAGCATTGGCCAATTAGTCGCCAAAAGGATGTGGGTAGGTAGCCGAACTAGTATAAGAATAATCAATTGTATTCAGTTCTAAATAAAACTTTTTGGAGAAATATTAGAATTCAAAATTTGGAAGTTGTTTGACTAACATGATTGGTCATAGGCTTCAAGGCGTTATCTCAATGCGAGTTATTTCTAAAAAGATCTTATTGCTACTGGTGCAAATTTTTTGTCATGATCTTCTTCTTCAATTTTTATATGCAGACAAATTTGTTATTAGAAAGTTTGATTTACATTTGACAGGATTGTTAGAAAATTAAATGTTACTGATATTTTACGAACAAAGTAATTGTGAAATTGATTTTGCGTTTGACACCTCATTCACTGTATTCGATTTTGCTCACTCATCTATTCATATTGCATCAAATAGGATACAAGCGACCAAGCTTACTTAAAAGGTAAGTAGATAATATGAACAACAGGACTTTTAAAAAGTGTCCAATTAATTGTATCAGTATTATCCCTTCTTCAACAAATCCATGATATTTAAATGCACTTGGTGGTTGTCGGGGATTCTACGCTATAAATAAAATTTGGTGGGCGGACAGAACAAACAGTTGGCCTTAGCAAGTGGTTTTTGATCATGACTAGCGTATGGTAATAATTTTTGGTTTTCCTCTATGCTTTAGTCCTGCCGTTAATTTGTCTTTGCTAATGTCGCTAATGTGGTACTAGTTTGAGGTAGGCTGGTTTTGGTTTTGCGGAATTTACAAATTCTATCAATCTATCTTATTCTTTTGATATTTAGCCTAGTTATTTGCATTGTTCTTGGGCATCTTCTTAGTTTCTCTATATCTTTATTAACTTCTTTCTTGTCGTATGCTCTCTCTTTTATAAATATTTATATGTGCAGCGGTTTTAGGTGAATTCTCTTTTGTAGTTCTAGGTTTTGCCAGTTTTACTTCTAGTGAGATTCTTGAATCTCTATTTTCGGTTAGTTTTTTGTGTCCTGGTTGCCAGATATACTCTGACTGACCATTTCGAAAGTTGCATTGTCTGTCAACCTTGAGATGGCGTATCTACCGTTTGGAAATTGCTTAGTCAATTTCGTCTCTTGCCTTGAGCAGTTCTTTTCTTCTTCTCTTTATCTTTGCAATTTCTGTTGGTACTAATATTTCAGTAAATGTTCTTCAAGAGACTATCTTTTCATTCCTTTGTAGGCATAGTTGTCTTGGCTTTCTTATTATATTTCTTTTTTATTGCTTTTTTCATGTTTTTGCTTCCATTTAGCTTCTCACTTTTCTTTCCTTTGTTTTTTGTGGCTTTTAATCTGTGGGTTTCCTTCCATTTTGGTTTATTAAAATTTGAAGCTCTGAACTGCTCTGTCGTTGCCTAGTTTCTTAATGCCCACTCATATTAGTTTTTTGTTTGTTCTTCTTAACCGTTTATTTTGTCACACGCTTATTCCCAAATTTTAGTCACGCCTATTCAAGTTTTATGCATCGTTCATCAAACCTTTAAGTATATTATGCTTGTGATTGGTTGCATCAAGGATTGGAACTTTAGCATAAAAGATTACGACTCATTTGTTGGAAGTGCTTACAACTCAAATTTGTGGAATTGAAGTTTGATCGTTTAAGAAGCAAGCGCAGTATCACTGAACAATGTCACTGTACTAGAGATGACGCAAGATTTAGGGTCTGGGCTTACGAACGTTTACAATGCTTCTGAAACGCATCTTCAATAAAAGTTTATAGGAACGAGCGTTTTTGTTCCGATTTACAAAAACGCTCGTTCCGATTCTTATACTTGACGCATATGACCGAACTATTAGACATCCACTTGCAAATCTCATTTCAATTTCTGGAACAAATAATAAATAACATTCGATTAACACTTTTATCTCTATTGTCTATTCAATTCTAAGGTAGAGCGAGGAAAAACAAACCTTGGTGTACCGTTGCAAAGTATAGGTCAGTCGGTGCACTATAACGTAATCACCACAGTTCACTCTATTTATTTTCTCGCGCTCTACGTTGAAATTAAATACGGAATAATAATGAGTTAAAGAAGATTCTTTTGGCTTTTCTTAATTGAAATTTTCCAACCTCGGACTGTAACTATAGGAGCAGATAGAAAACTGTGGCTATTATTGAGATGTTTGTATTCGCCACACAGTTTTAGTTGATCTGTAGCCTTTTAACTGAATTAGAAGAAAGTTTTTAACCAGATTTTACAGAAATTTGGTTGGAATCAAATAGCACAATTATTTTTATTTGCGAATACGTATTCTGCTCGCACAAAGAAATCTAATTATTGCACTTACCATCTCAAACGTTCGGTTGGGAGATGGTTTGTGTTTACTTGACTCATACAAGTTAGTTAGCGTGTAGGGAACGTTTGCGAGTACAGTACTTTTATTAACTCGTAATGAAAATCTTACAAGATCTGTCTATTATTGCTTGTTAGTAACAATGAAGCTGAGACTTACATTTTTAATTTGTTTTTCTGTATTTAACGCAACCATTTCATGTATTTTATCCATCTTTTTGCGAGCTTCCAGTTGTATTGAGTTCAATGTCTGTATGCGTTAATAAATGTGATAATCAATCAACCAGATGCCATTAATATATTGTACCTTAAATTGCATATTAATTAATGATTTAATTACAATAATTAAGCTAACTAAAGGAATAGGAAAGTGGTATTTAGCAAATTGAGAGCAATGCAATCAGCCATTAATATTTAAAGACTCGAATACCAATTTACGTCTCTAAATATTAATCCCTTTATGGTGATTAGTGTAGCTTAGCCGTAGTTTATTTGTATCAGTATTTCTTTTTATTTATATATAAATTGATTTTTTGTACATTTTATTTCGTAATAATAAATCACATTTTTTAGCATGCGTATATTATGTTTTTATTTTAATTCATCTGGTTATTAAGTACCTTTATGTTGTAACCTTTTTTTCCTATTTCGTTATTAATTATCATCATCCTATAGTTTCAATTGCATTGTGTGTTTTAAATATTTTCAAACTGGCTTTTATTGTTTACATTTCCAACGTGGCATTTATTGTATGTGTAGTTTATTGATTTCAATTATCACATATTTGCTTTGGTTGGGGGCTATTATTTTTATCTAAAAAATTGCATACATATGGAATTCTAACCAATCAATTATTATTATTTTATTTTTAATACTTTAGCGGTGAGGTCAGAGCGCGTTATTGCTTTAATTCAATACGCAAGGCCAGTTGGTTATTGGTTATTAATCACTTGATTTTGTCAGTTATTAATAGAATAATGCTATAATTTTTTATTCCATATCAATTGAAAAGATTAAGGTAAGTGTAGATGTATTATGTTTATTTTTTAATTATTTACGTTTGAGACATCAGTTTTTTAGAGCGTACTCCTGAATAATTTTTAATATAAATTGATTAAAGCTTCAAAAACTGTCAATTGACGTAAAGCTTGTGTACACAAAGGAACGTTGGATTACTGGATAATTAGCAAGCTATTCGCTGTTCTAAATTATAACAGCGAGGACGACAAAGAAAATTGTTAATGAATTTTTTTCAAAACTTATTACACATTTATAAATCAACCTACTTTTTTTTTATATCTTCCTAAAGGTGACGAAATTTGCTCAACTGTTTCCTTCTTAAATACATTTTGAATACTTGCTCAATTTTGTAACGAGAATGTTTTCCTACTAATAGATAAGTCTAGCAGAAATAGCACTAATCGAGAAGGCAAACCGTGGTCGAACGTGGTTTATGATACGAAATTGGCGGAAAAAAGGCCTAGTCTGTTCCATAAACTAATTTAATCAACCGAACATTAACTTTAAGTTTATGGCTTAAAAGTTAATTTTTCTAATATTAGTTTAAATATTTTAAGAAAGATTAAAAAAAAAATGCATTTCTTAATGAATACATCGTAAGATTTGCCTTGTCTAAAGATACTCTTTAAATGTTCTATTTATGACAATAATGTAGACTAAAAAGACAAAAACGTTGAGTTTTATTTCTGGTTCAAAAATCTTGTGCAGCATACTTTAGCTGGATTCTTCCGATAACAGCATTTGCTAAAAAGCAGCTTGAGATGGCACGGTCATCAAGTTGCGCTAGTGGTTTTGGCACGGTATTTTTACTCTTGTTAAAACTACTGGTTGTTAATTATAAATTGAAGTGAACCACCCACCCACCAACGTGGTCATCGAGAAATTGGATTTATTATCTCATCTTCTGACTTGGACATTTCTAACGCTTGCAAAGAGGTTATGATCTGGAGTGACCTACCCAGTCACCCACGTGTTGGTCATTAAGAAATTGGATTTATCATTCCCTTTTCTAACATTGAAACTTTAACGATTGCAAAGAAGAGAAATAACTAGTTTCTTGTTAGCAAACTATTGAGCGGGTGGGTAAGCATTTTAGTTCAAATTATTTGATGGTAATCATGATCTGGGGTGAACACAGCTATCCGCCCAAGTGTTGGTCATTAAGAGATTAGATATTATCTTTTCTTTTTCTGAGCAAGGTTTTTTTAACACTTTCAGATAGGAGGAACTTTCAATTATTTAACAACAAGCACTTGGGCTGGTGGGTGGGCACTTCAGTTCAAACTACTTTCTGGTAATCATGATATGGAGTGACCCATCCAACCACCCAAGTGGTCATTAAAAGGGTCGGATATCACTCACCCCCTCGTTCTTCCTCAAAGAGACTTTTTTTTAACGCTTGCAAAAAGGAGGAACTTCTAATCTCCACTCGGGTGGGTGGTAATCAGGAGTAATCATGATCTGGAGTGACCCATCCGCCTACTGAGTTGTTGGTCATCATGAGATTGGATTTGTCGTATTTTAGTTAAGAAATTTTTAGATGTGTGGGTGGGCACTCCAGTTCAAAATACTTGCTGGTAATTATGATCTGGAGTGTCCCAACCATTCACCCAAGTGTAGGTCATCTAGAGATTGGATTCATTATCTCCTCCTTTAACATTAACTTTTAAAACGCTTGCAAAGAAACGAAACTTCCAATTTCTTATTATCAAATTCTTGGGCGGCTGGGACGGTACTCCAGTTTAAGCTACTCTATTGTAATCATGATCTAGAGTAACCCACTCATTTACCCAAGTGCTGGATTTATTGTCCCATCCTTTAAGATGGAGAGTTCTAACGCTTGCCAAAATTTTTAATTTCTTGTTAACAAACTTTTGGGCGGGTGGGTTGGTATTCCAGTTTAAAATACCTAATGGTGATCATAATCTGGAGTGACCCATCCAATCGCCCAAATGTTAGTCATCAAGAGATTGGATATCACCTCTTCCTTTTCTGACTAAGAGTCTTCTAACACCAGAGAGAAAAACTTTTAATTTTTTGATAACTAATACTCGGGTGGTTGTGCAGTTCAAACTACTTGCTGGTAATCATGATAATGAGTGACTCATCTATCCGCCCAGGTCTTGGTCATTAAAAGATTGGGTATCACCTCCTTTTCCTTCTTGGACAAAGAAACGCTTCTAAAGAGTTTTTCTTTTTCAATTTCTTGATAACAAATATTTGGGCGTGTGTGAGGAAACCCCAGAGCATGACTACAAGCTATTAGTTTGAACTGGACTCAAGTAGAAGTCATAAAGAAATTGGATATTACTTTTTCCTTTTGTGGCAAGTTTTTATTGACGTTTGCAAAGATGAGAAATATCTAATTCTTTACTTTGGAGGTTGAATTGACTATTTAGACCAGAGGCCGGCAAATTTTTTTTGGAAAGAGTCAGATCGTAAAAGATTTATGATGGAATTTTGTTTTGCACTTGCATCAAAATCCGAAAAACGCTGTTGTAACTGTAGTTTAAGTTAAGAAAACATATCCAATGCTTTTTTTTTTAATCAGGCCTACGAAGTCCTTATTGTGGGCCTGATTAAAAACAGATGGCGGGCCAGATTTGGCTCGTGGGCCGTAGTTTGCCGACCCCTAATTTAGACAATACCAATAAGTTGATTCTTATATAGAAATGTATTTTTATTAACTAACTTTTGTGTAAAGGTTAGTGACACATTTGAAGAATCTTGATCAAACTTTTTCCACTAAACAGTTTTGATCTTTTTTTATTTTTTATTAAAATTCAAAATTGCGATAAGCTCTTTTATATAAGCTTTTGACAGTTGACAGCCCGTTTAGTCGTGAAAAAGTAATTGCATTCATACAGCTTCTGGATATCCGATAATGTGGATTTGATTTTACGACACAATGAAATCAATTATATACTGATGTAATGTCTAGTACATATGTCAAATGCTTTTTTTTTTTCCAAATAAAGTTTATCAACCCGGAATCATAATTGCTGCAACCTATAATTAAGGTAATGTATTTTACAAAGTTATGTAGTCTATTACGGTATGAAATTATTTTCTGGGGAAGATGCGCAAATATTGAATTATTGTTAAAACTGAAGTTTAATGAATCATATAGGGGAACGTTTTAATTTAAAAAAATATTAACATTAACTGCCATTTACGCATTAGAGTATTTTACACAAAAATAAATGGATGAGTATTACGCATCTATATAATACAAATTATTGGAATTACATTAGACTTATAATATACTGGCCTTCAAAAGTAAAAGAACACCAAGAACTTGAAGCTTATTTTTTATAAACATTTCAGATAATATGTAAATAATCATTCACTTTCTGGAGCACTCAGCAACTTGCCTAGGCATGCTAGAAATCAAATTGTCAATCTCAGCTTGAGGGATTAAATCCAAAGCTTCCTGAATACGCATTTGAATATCAGGTAATGTGAGTGGGGGTGGTTGAAGATGGCTCAATCATATGCCGATTGTATCCTGTACGTGTTCAACAGGTGTTAGGTCTGGAGAACGAGAAGGCCATGGAAGTACATCAACATTAGTAGGTTTCAGGAATTCCATAATAACTAGCTGGCTGTATGCGGTTTGGCATTATCCTGTTGGAAAGTGGGGGTTTTTATTAATGTTGGTTCTTGAATTGTATTAATCAGCGGTTAGGTTAGGTTAGGTTGGTGTGAACTCTATAAAGGAGACTAGGCGGACATTTACTTTCTTATAATTTTTATTTTATTTTTGGATTAGGCGAAACTTTTGAAAGCACCTTGCTGAAGGGCTTGATATTTTTACTCGCTAAAACACCTTCCTCTTCTTGCTTATCTCGCCGGTACAGTTTGCGCGCTTCTTTGGTGATTAGCTACGCATACCGTTTTTATTATCTATCCTCTACTTCGGTAGTGTTCAGTATGCTTTTTATTATTGTGTCTGCACAGCCATTTCTCCTCGGATGCCACAAGGATGCTACGTTTGCGCGGTTATATACTCTTCCAGTTTCAAGCGAGTACAGTTTTCGGACTTTTTTCTACTTTGGAAATACTAACAGTCATCTTGCGCGCTACATTATCTTTACTTATCGATTTCCATTTGACAGTCTTGTACCCAAAGCGTCCTGAGTCAGCAAAGTTTACTTCTCTATATGGCCTATCGTCTGAATATTGTGAATTAGTCCACAGTCATCTTGCTACATTTGTTCTGACTATTGCCTTGTCCAATCACTAGTACTTTTTCGTCTCTTATGTATCAAGAGTTCTATTGGCGGGACTACTGTTATGACTTCCGCTGCTTCTGTCTGGATTGTTCTATATGCGCAGCGCACTCTGATGTTCATTTTGCGATGAACACCGGTTAGTTTTTGGAGGAATGTTCTCCGTTACCGTATGCTAAGCAGATGTGGTTTACGAAGTTTGGACAGTCTCGATATTGTCTTTACGGCTTTCTTTGCGATTTTTGCTACTTGCTCTTTTATGTGTCTCATTTGGCAACCACCACTATTGCTACATTGTTAGCAAAGCTTATGAGCGTCTCTGTTTCAAAGGGGCTGGCCTAATACCGACTCTTGCTGTTATTTTGACTTATTTTTTCTTCTCTGATTCTAAGACTATCTATTTTTCGACAAGTATCTTTGTTCAATCTCCGGTGTATTTTAGAGTATTTTGAGGAAGAGTAAAATAGGGGTGTGCGTTCTTTTCTCAGGAGCAGCAATCTGAGGCGCTTCTAGTTTCTAGGAACGTTTGCTACCTACACGTTTCAGTTCATTTTGTATAATGCTATTGTAATTTCAGGCTTATTTATTGCAATTTTTTTGATGACATTTGGAGCAATATTTCAGGTCTGGATTCCTTATTGGTTTTGCACTTGCCGCTGGTCATTTGTGTACACTAAAGTTGTTGGTCAATCTTGCTAATAATGAAGTTCTCATCACTACTTTTATTGGTATTTGTTATGCGTCATCTCCACGCCTCATTGAGGAAATTTGTTTGAAATAGTTTTCTGTTCTGCCTAAGAATTTTTTTCTTACATATTCCTGTTTCATGATAAGTTGCAATTATCGAGTTTGACTATATACGTAAAGCTGTGTTGTTGGCCGAAACGTTTTATTGCGGTATCGGAGTTGTCTACGTACTTGCATTGAAAGATTGTGTGAAGCCGCATACACACCACGAACATACACAATAGCAGATTCGAGAAAGTGCTATTGCGGATGTTTGGCTGTGCTACCTCTCAGGTGGTGTTTCTCAGTTAGCGAATGGTTTTATTTTTTGTACATACCGTATCCTGGCATCTCAAAATGTTGAGTACAGTGAAAGGTGTGCGCATGCAGACATTTTTGTTGTTTTTTGTTTTGTACAAGCTTAGTTTAACGTTTTTTTTCTTTTCCCCGTTTAGATGTAATTGGCTGATATCCGATTTAATGTGACATTTGTGAAATTTATTGGTAGGTTTTTGCTTATAATTTTGAACAATTTTTGGGCTCTTTGTTTTATCTCGAACTTTAATAAGTTTGCTCCAGTTTTCTGTTTTTGAAGTGAAGGTGACATTTAAAATATTTTTTTTCTCTGCTTCTATCGAAAGCGTCTGTTTTGGCTCTAAAATGCGAGCCGAAACGAAGATTTAGAGGCTCAAGGGCTTGAGAAGTCTTACGGTATTTGATTGATCTTAAAATCTGACAGTAGTGATAGATTATAATAAACTTAGAAATTTCCTGAGAGACAATGTTTTTATTTGAGGCAGGCTAAACTGCAAATTCAGGAATTCTAGCCTAAGATATTGGGTTTCTTAATGTGCACGCCACATCGAGGCAGATCACAGGACCTACTAATTTTTTTCTTCTTATCCGAAAGACGGCGTACTCATCACATCACATTTTTTCTTAACCAGAAAAATTGGTATTTCAAATAGGAGACTTGAACCTGACAACAGTCGAGAACGCTACACCACCTGAGGCGATGTTACAATAATTGGTCAACGTTCTGTTGCTGCAGGAGACAAGCGTTGTTTTTGTGTTGCAGTCTTTGATGCTTTTTCTGTAGTGTAATTTTGGTGCAGTTGAACTAAGTTTTTATATAGTTAACGTTGTTTATGTTTTGGACATTGACTTAGCAGAGGAATTGTCGATAACGTAAATTCTTTCTTAGTTTTATACATCTTATTTTGTGTGCGTTGGTTCTGTTCTGTGAACGTAATCAGCTTTGATAGAGTTTTCTTAAGTAAATATTGTTTTTGAGTGATTTATGGTATATTTGGAAGAGCCATTCAGTGAATTGTGCTCTCTGGGGGAAGTTCTTTGCGTGGCACAATTGTTCTATAATATGCCTTACATTGGGCGTCAATTGCTTTTTACTGTCTTAGATTTTGAATCCTTGACTAGAACCTGTTGATATAAACAGAAGCATCTTTGGAGAAGTCTAATTTTTCGCTTTAAATGGGCGCCAAATCTTTTAGATTGTGCAGAAACTTGTCTTATGGTTTGCTCGGGAAATGCCTTGATTATTTTATTGTCTAATTTATCATTCTTCCTTAATCGGAGTTTAAGTCATTCTTGTTTTAGTGTTTTGCTATAGATTGGGTGTACTTTCCTCTGTCTAGACTTTGTGCGTCAGTTGGCTTAGTTTTTAGGTTTGGCACTAGAAATCAGTTGTGATTTGGGCGTTTTTGGCTAATTGAATTGAGAGTATTGTTCGAGAGTTTAGTTGATTGTTGTGTTGGTGAACGATTTGCTATGTTTTACTTCAGATATGGCTTCTATTAAGTACGTTTTTTGATTTTGATTGGCCAGGCTTTTTGGCGAATATGTTATGGTTAGTTGCGGGAGGGGGGGGGGGGGACAACTAGCTGTGGTGTTTAGGTGAATGTTGTTTTATTATGCTCTAATAAACAATTAATATCACGAGAGTTACGGAAGAAATGTGTTAATAATCTTCTTTGAAATGGTAATGGAAGCATTTTTAATTATTTTGCTTGTCTGTGACTACTTGAGTTGACACAGTCGTGCTATATCAGGTGAGTGAAGTCTGTCAATATCTATTTGGTTTGAGAATACGTCGTATAGGTTAGCTTAGGTCTATCCGGCGATGTATTTTTTTTAACGAATGCTAACTTAATTTATGGCTATTTAGTTCTTTTCATTTGTCCATTACAGTTTTCAAAGCATACTGATAAGCGGACTAGCTCGCTAAAAAGAGAACTACAGGATCTGCTTTTGGGATCCGATACGAGATCGGAAAACAAATTATCTGTAGTAAATTTGAAACGGAATACAGCAATTTGTGGAAACACTGGGAATGAATCAGGCTAAGCTATTTATATCAAGAACATCACACATTACCCAAACCATGCCAAACAAAACTGCGACACTGTGGCCTGAAAAACATATTCTCTATATCTGGAGGAGAAGAAACTTTCCTACACCTGCTTAGCGAATGCTTACAATACGCAACGTAGAGCCTTCTTTGGAAAGCACAAGTTAACTAAATAAGAGGTGAAGGGGGTCTCTTGGCAAACGTTTCTAGACTTTATTGAAGAAACTTAACTACTAGAAATAATAAAGGTGCGCAGAAGACCAAGAGCCCACGGGCAGGGCGACAAGACATAACACTTCAAGAAGACTGTACTGGTACCAGTGCTAGAAACTTTAAAGATATATCCTGTTTGGTTGAGTTTGTTATACATAAAGTAACAGTAAAGTCTTTATGGTTTATTTGGAGGCTAAGTCATTTTACCGTCCGGAATGTAGACAAGAATAGCGTTTTCTGTCTTCAGTAGGTGGTCTGTTCCTAGAGCAAGCTTACGGTTGTAACAGTTACTAGCTTGTTTTGAACAGTTACTAGCTTGTTTAAAACAAAATAATTTGTTAACTTGTATAATAGGGTTAGATCTTGTAACTGGATTCATTTTTGTAAACAGTCTTGGTTGTAAACTTTAGTTTATATTATTCAATTGTTTGTACTGTATGACCAACCTACTTGTGTAAACAGTGGTTTGGCGTCTCAACGTGCAAACATCTCATAAGAATCTGCTTGGGAGCTTTGCAATTGTTGCGGAAATGAAGTGATAGCCAATTCATTGTTGATAGTCATTTATAATGTTGGTAATAGTTGATTAGTTTAGTAGTGTGGGCAGTGTCGTTTTTGAAGGATTCGATCTACTATTTTTGAAGTTTTTGATCTACTTCTATCTAGTAAGGTGAGCGTGGCGCAGTAGTCTAGGCATTCGACTGCGCCACCAAACATTGTGCGTTCAAACCCAAAAAATAACAAATTTCAAACGTATATACGCTTTCTCACTCTACAACTCTTATCGGCGTGCGGTTTAATGACCAAAATCCTTCTTTTGTCCGAAGTAGATAAATAATCAATCTCTCTAGCTGTTTGGAATCTACTCAAAACTGTAGTTCCAGCCGTAATGTAAGTTGCCAGCATTAAGAGCAGCGAAGAGGCTAATGCCAATTGCTGGATATGTATTGTGACGGGGAAAGTTATAGCGATCTCATTGGTTAGTCACAATATTTGAAACCAGCTGACCCAAAAAGCGCAACTATGATTGGTTGAGAGTAGTGGTGTACCTCAAGCTACGTCACAATGTATTAAAAGGTAAATCATAGGATAGGAATCCGGCAGTCCTCTATAAATCTGATGATTTTTTAAATTTTGCACGGTTGCTATTTTGGAAGCCTTACTTCTTTGTGGATTAAAGTTGTATTTCTTACGGTGATGAATCTTCATCCATGGTCTCTTTGACAGGACTAGATTCTACTAGGTTGTCAACATCTTTTTAGGGAAGCGGCAAGGAAATTCATCTGAAGTCTATCTTTTTCCAAAAATTCTTGTCCATAATTAAAACATGTTGGGACTCTTGACGTTGGTTCTTTATAGGTGAGAGTTGTATTTCTTATGATGTAATAGTATGGGCGTTTGTAATTTTGTTCGTGGACTTCTTTCAGAGTTTTTTTTACTTGTGCCGTGCAAGCTATTTGTAGGCGAAGTTGTTAATTGAACGATTAATAAAAATAATATTGTTTTCCAAAAAGAATCATTAACATATTATTTAGATATTTAATAACACGCGAAGAGGTGCCTCTAGGAATATGTAATAACACGCCAGGTTTTTATTAAGTTATCTTTCATTTACCTCATCGTGTTCTGAAAATGATTAATGTTTCCTAAATTATTTTGTGGGCGAAGTAATGAGTTCAAAGCTGTCATATCATGTTACGTAAATATTCAATAGTTAAATATCAGAGGGAGACCAACCATACATTTTACAAATATGTTGTTAATTAAAAAAGCAATTTCCGTACGAGTTATTTTCATACGCATGAGGGCAAGTTAATTTTCAATCACAAACATTTATTCAGCTAATCAATGACATTGAAACTTTTTTCATAGGTGAGATATAAAGTCATAAATTACTAATTATAAAAGAACCAATTAATAATACGTTAAGTAGCTGTTAAATTCCGTTTATTTATTCTAAAATTAAATGAGTGGAATTGGCGCGCTATTTGACTTCTGACCCAGCGTGTTCGGGAAGTATCCGTAAAACAAGAAACGCTCAACCTACCTACTCTTCTAGTTCACGGCATCTGTGAGAACATTCTGCTTAATTGGATATTCCCCGGACGAATGTAAAAACAACAGTTAATTTTCTTTTTGAGCCATCATCATTGATAGTGGTGAATGTGAATTTGAAATTGTGCAATCGTGCGTACGTAAATAAATCGACATTGAATACCGAAAAAGTGTGGGATGAGACCACCCATTCATCAGTACCTATTGTTTTGAGTGGAATAAAAAGAAACGTGCATCTCGTGAAGTATATGACCGACTTCGTGATGCCAGCTATAATTACTATAATTCATAGACATTTTACAAGCACTATCGATAAGAACTAACGGTTAACATCATCCTGAATATTTGTTTTTTCATTTTGCACAATCGCTTATTATTGTAATTTTATTGAGGAAGCTGATGGCAGACTTAAATTAATAGGAAAAAGGTGGAAGCGTTGCAGGCGAAATTATATTCAATTCAATTTATAGACTTAATTTCCCCATCAATTAATGTATCTGTTGGAATTCATGTAGGAAGCGAGAGAATTCAGTCGGGTGATAACAGGATTACCGAGACTACCAGATAATCCCCCAACCATAGACAATTAGTGCGAGTCAAATGTTGTTAATTCTCTTGTAATATTAATTACATTGATTTAATTTCTGGCTTTTAGTGAATTAGATTTATTTTAGCACTGAGTATTACAATTAAGTTAGTATAAGGAAGCTATTAATAACTATTAGAAATTGAGTGAAGGCAATAATCCATCAATTTTATTTATGTGCTCTCAGCACATAAATAAAAGGATTTCTAGGTTTAAATTGAGTTTATAACCATTTTGTGTTCTAATTCAATTTTCACTTATAGCGCCCAGACAGTTAACGTTACAAAATAGAACGATTCACAGCACAAAAGTATTTTATTATATAATGAAATTAATAAATTGTTTGGTATAATGGTGATAACACTGAATCTATGCTGAGTGTACAATTGATACTTCTACATGCTTACAACTTTAGAAGTTAATAATCATCTAGTGTGTCTAAATATGTATTTGTTAAGGAACATTTTTGGAAGACAGTTTATATCGATGATTAACTAGTATTTGAAGAGGCAAAACTGTATGCCATTTGAGGACAACTGAAGATGTTTTTGGATATTTATTTACTTAAGGGCATTTTATAGTTCAAAGCGCAAGAGACCACATAAATTAGAAAATTTCTATTGTTTGTTTTGTGATAACACCACGTTTTGCAGATTTTTGATGTGATATTGGATGATGTAACCATTGTTTGTTATGTACTATGTGCTATAGTATAAATAAACTGAATATTATTTTTTTCCGGTAGACATTTTGATGAAACAGTTTTTTTTTTCTTTTGAAAGCACAACTAGACTTTTGTTTCTTATTTTTGTGTATTTGATTATTATTTTTTGTACTGTTTGCTTTTTGTAGGCCACCAAGTTCTGTTTTCAATTATTTTGACATGCGTGCACACTTGTTTTGCTATTCAAGAAGCTGACTCGTTGATTATACTATTAGGTCAATTTGTCTAATAGGATTTGCTTCACCTATCAATTTTTGTGAACTTTGTTGACATCGTTATGTTTATTTGCTTGGAGCAATCTGTCTGCTGAATTGCTTGAGTGCTTTATACATCTTTTGTGAGGCTTTATGAGCTGGGATGTGGAAAATGGTGATGGTTGGATTGTTAGAGCATTTGATGTGTTTCTTAGATTTTATTTAGTATTTAGGTTTGGTTAAGGCGTAACGTAACCTTTACTGATCCATTATTAGAATTTTTGGGGCGACGGTATCTTTGTTGTGTATCGCGATGGAGATTGTATCAGCTGCGTTGAAGGTATTGTCTGGCTCAGCTATCTGTTTGATGTGCATCTTTTTTGGTGTAGTTCTTTTACTGTACCAGCGGATCGGGTGAGTTTACATGATTTTTGGTTTATTCTTATTGACCACAACAGGACCAATTTTTTTGTCTTATCTTGTTTGGTGGTAAGACTTTATCTGTCTCATTGGTGTCACTAAGTTTTGTTATTTTTGCCCGCACTAGTGTCTCCGTGCTAAAGTCTAACTTTTTTGTTGTTCTTTTTTGGAAGCATGTATTGCTTTGTATACAATGATTTGCCGGTTTATGTTGTTCCTTCTGATTTCAGCGATAACTTCCGGCAAACAAATTGAAGTATACCAGTCAGCATTAATTGTCCTTCGATCCTCTAATGCAACAGTTGCAACATGACCCGTTTTTCCGAATAAACAAGCAATCATTCTTTTCGAAACGCTTCGTGAACGCATCACTTTTGTGGGTTTAGTTTAGTTTTGAAACACCCATACAGTCGATTGCTGTTTATTTTTAGGCTCATATGAATGTATCTAAGATTCGTCACCTGTTACGATGTTATATACCGAATTTGAACGACCCCTTCGAATTTTTTTAGCATTTCCTTGCACTACTTGACACGTGCCTGTTTTTGTTCTTTTTTCAAATTGTGTGGGATCCAACGACTGCAAAGCGTCTTGACATGCAAATGATCGTGCAAAATCGAATGTGTTTGTTTTGCTGCAATACCTAAGGATGCCCCTACCTCACTATAGGTCACATGCCGATCTGACAAAATTATTTTACGCACAGCACCAATATTTTTCGCGACAATAGAGGTGCATGGACGACCTTTGCGAAGATCGTCATCAAACGTTGGTCTTTTACGCTTGAATTCTGCGAACCATTTGGAAACTATAGTTTTGGATGGTGCTTCATCCTCAAATAACGAACTAAGTTTCTCCACACATTGCTGCGGTGTTAAACTGTATCGAAAATCATAAAAAATAATCACTCGGAAGTCACGATTCGAAATTTCCATTTTTCACACAAGTAATATTCTCGTTAAATTTTGTTGAAACAAAACCGAGCAGTTTTACGAATATGACAATCTCAGAACGCTGGCAGTACTTGATTCTGCGAACTTTAGCAGTGCTATTCGTACTAGGTTACTTTGCGATGACAGTAGTAACTTGGTCAATGCAAAACATCTCAAAGGTTTCGGGCTGTTTTGAGCAGGTCTGCCCGGTCTGCTTTCATCTCAGTCGTATTTTTGTAAAATCAGTTCATTTGGCTGTAAACATAGTTTGGCAGATCTTGCAAGTGTTCCGGCAGTCTTGTTGGGTTTCTTTCTGAGTACGACAGGTTGAGTAGTCCAACCTGTCCTACTAGGGTTATTTTGAATGTTCCACAATATTGGATATGGGATTAAATAATAAGTAAGATTTAATAATATGTATATATTTATTATAAGTACGTTACTCAACGAGAGCCAGACTAATACTAATATACATTTACATGGTTGGTTCGTATAGCCGGTTGGTCCTTTGTTAAGAAAAGGTTAAACATAAATAGGGGAATTCCCTGTTAAACATAAATAGGGGAATTCCCTATTGTATTTATTTTGGTACGAGCATCTCATATAACAATATACAATACTCCCCCTCAAAATAAATCAACTTTACAAAAAAAATAAAATATTCTCAACTTTACAAAAAAAAATAAAATATTCTCAACTTTACAAAAAAAAATTCTCAACGTCTATTATTAGTTTTAATATTTCGTGAGTAAACATAGGGGTACATTAATATTAATATGATTCAACATTTGTTGCTAGGATTTAGGAAAAACCCCTTTCTTTTTAAAAACCTAAATCAAATCATTATTACAGTGTTAAATATAATTATCTATTGATAATTAAATATACAAAAACAATAAACAAAATACAATAAAATTGAAACAAAAAAAAACTTCATTTTTCCAGACCAAGTTTGAAGCAGAATTCCTGGAATCTTGGACCTGGTACTTGCTTGGTGAACATATCTGCCAATTGTTGATCTGTTGGCATATATTTAAGAATTATTACTTGTTTATCAACTTGTTCTCTGGTGAAATGGTACTTTATATCGATATGTTTGGAACGTTTATGATCTACAGGATTATTAGCCAACGAAATACAACCATTGTTATCTTCATACATGGTTATTGGTTTTTTTTATTTCTATATTAATGCTTGATAATAGAGATCTTAGCCATAATACTTCTCTGACCCCTTCAAACATAGCCATATATTCAGCTTCAGTTGATGATACTGCGACTGAATTTTGCCTTTTTGTATTCCATCAGATCAAATTTCCAAATAATTTAAAAATATAGCCTGTGGTGCTTTGTCGATCAGCTTCATTACTACCCCAATCGGCATCCACATAACCAATTAATATTTCTTTATTTTCTGTTCTTTTATAAATTAACTTAAAATTAATTGTTCCTTTAATATATCTCAATACTCTCTTTAGGCACTGCCACAGTTCTATATTATTTTTATTCTGATATCTACTTAGAAAATTAACAGCTGTACAAAATCTGGTCTTGTGCATAGCATGGTATACATTAGACACCCTATAAGATTCCTACAAGGTTTATTATGGCTTTCATCTAAATTCAAAGCCACGTAATCTAACTTGATTGGAAGTGGTGTACTAACAGCATTGCAATCAGTCATATTGAATTTAATCAAAATATTATTTAAATAATTTATTTGACTAATAGATATTTGATTCTCGTTTCTTTCTATCTCAATACCCAAAAAGAGCTTAACCTCATTTAAATCTATCATTTTGAATGTATTCATTAAATATTCTTTGAAATTTGACATTGTATCCATTTTACCAGTGACTATTAATAAATCATCAACATACAAAACTACATAAATATTTTCGTATATATGACCTTTATCTAATAAGTACAAACATCGGTCACTTGAAGAATTTTTAAAACCGTGTGCTTTTAACACTTCATCAAAACGTTCAAACCAGCATCTAGCTGACTGTTTTAAACCATACAAAGCTTTATGTAATTTACAAACTAAATTTTTGTTTTCAGTTTTTATACCATCAGGTACACGCATATAGATTTCTTTTTTTAAACAACCATTTAAAAATGCTGTTTTGACATCCATTTGATGTATGTATGTATGTAATCCGGGCTACTGGTGCAAAAGTCTCATTGTAATCTGATAAATATTGTTGACTGAAACCTCTGGCAACTAGTCGCGCTTTATACCTTGATGGTATTCCATTAATGTTATTTTTAATTGTAAATACCCATTTACAATCTACAATATTTTTGTTTGGTTGCTTTGTAACTAAAGACCATGTGTTATTTTCTCTGAGAGAACTAATTTCATAATTAATCGCTTCTTCCCATTTATCTTTATCATCCCTTTTATTTATTTCATCATATGTTTTAGGAATTTCATTTAATAAAGATTGTAAACATATGAGAATTTCAGTATCACTTTCATTGAATGATATTTTATTGCGATTTTTTTTAATCTTTCACTTCTTCTGGGTTCAATATTCTCAGACTTATTACTGGTGTTTAACTGATTTGTATTATCGGTTTCACTGACAGTTTTATTATTTTCTGTCATTTTGTGTATATCCTCATTTATATTTGAGGAATCTGTTACCGATTTATTATCAGATTTTAAATTAATAACACCATCTGAGTTTTTATTTGGAATCCCTTCTTCAAGTTTCAATATTGGTTTTGATGTTTTTGAATTATTATTTTTGTTCTTGTCACTGAACAGATTGCTATTTTGTTTAACAATTTTAATTCTTTGGTACTTTTTATATTCAACTTCTTCATCAATTTCCAATAATGGTCTTGAATTTATGAAATCTGTCTCGTCAAAAATAACATCACGAGCTGTGATAAATTTATTATTTTCTGGATTAAAAATTTTATATCTATTTGGTACATATACAAACAGTATACCTTTAAAAGATTTTTTATCAAATTTTGTTTTTCGGTTTTTATCATGTATATACACAGTAGAACCGAATATTCTTAAATGGTCTATTTTTGGCTTTTTATTATGCCATAGTTCATAAGGTGTTTTACCTTCTTTATTTGATTTTGTGGGGCTTATATTTATTAATTGTGTAGCAGTTAAAATTGCTTCACCCCAAAAATGTTTTTCTACATTTGCTCCATGGATCATTGCACGAGCCTTTTCTGTCAACGATCTATTCATACGCTCCGCAACTGAATTTTGTTGCGGTGTGTATGGTACGGTTACATGAAAACTTATACCTTTATTCATGCAAAAGGTTTTTAATTCATTTGACATATATTCACGCCCATTGTCACAATATAAATTAACAATTTTGAAATTGAAATGGTTTTCACTTTTAATTACAAAATCTTGAAAATTTTTGGTAACAACTGATTTATAAGTTAGAAGATATGTTACAGTATAATGAGTATATTCGTCAATGTATGTTAGAAAATAATTTTTATTGTCGATTGTGTGAACTATAAATAAGGGCCTCTGAACATGTGTTTTTATCTTTAGCTTTAGAAAAAGGTAGTTTTGTTTGCTTTCCATATATGCAAGCTTCTCATAATTCATTATTTTTTAATTTAGTAATATTACTTGCCATTTCTTTACTTTTTAATTCCAAAAATTTTTTTTTTTACTTATATGGCCTAAACGTTTGTGCCAGATTTTATAGCTCTCATTATTAATATTAATATTGTTAATTTGGTGAAAATGCTTTTCAACTTTCTTATTAATTTTGAATTTTATTTTTATTAGATGGTTTAAACACTCACCTTTTACAATCACCTTACCACCATTTTTAATCGTTACTCCGCCATTTTTCTTAAATATAATTGTCATACCAGCCTCTTGCATTCGGCGTACCGAAAGCAAATTATACGGTACATCAGGAACGTACAACACATTTTGTAAAGATCCTTTGATTCCCATATTCGAGGTAACATCTATGGTTCCTTTACTTATAGCCATAACTGTAGTATTGTTTTTAGCTACTGATATTTTTAAAGGTGTATTCAATTTCTCATATGTCGTAAAGTAGTCTGAATTATTAATTATATGATCCGTTGCGCCAGAATCTAGTAAGAACA
This sequence comes from Tachinus rufipes, assembly GCA_963932245.1. Lineage (NCBI taxonomy): Eukaryota > Metazoa > Arthropoda > Insecta > Coleoptera > Staphylinidae > Tachinus > Tachinus rufipes. The sequence goes on from OZ010749.1 coordinate 64,878,278, forward strand.
TAATTTTATTTAGTTTATTCAACTTTGTTAACGTGCCATTATGGAGCATAAACGCAAAACTTTGTTCACTGGTTGAGCATGTTGAAACAGTTTGTGCTTGTCTGTCTTTGTGTGAATTAACAATTTTCTTTTTATAATAAAAACAATCCCTTTTTACGTGATTTTTTCTTCCACAATAGTCACATTTTAAAACACGCCGGTTGTCAAATTTTTTATTACTTTTAAAATGAGGAGCCCTTTGTTTCTGTTTATAATTTCCATTATATTTCCAATTTTTCTTTGTTGCCTTATTTCTGTTGTAAACCACTTCCGTTTGTAGAATTTTACCACTTGTATCTCCACTTTCATTTCTTAATTTTATTTCATGATCTAGCAGCCTAGTTTTCACAAACGCCAGATTTAAATTATCTTCGTTTAATGTTTGTATAGCTGTAGCAATTCCATCATAAGCCGGGGGTAATGTTAATAAAATGTGGGCAATTTTTCCCATTTCATTTAGAGGGGCTCCAGCTGCTGTTAATTCTATGAGCATATTGTCGAATTCGTTGAAATGGTTTATAAGTGAAGTTTCTCCTTTCAATTTAAAACTTAACAGTTTCTTTTGTATTGAAAGTTGCGTAGCCAAACTCTTGCGTTCATAAATTGCATCGAACTTTTTCAATATGTCCCTCGCCGTCGCATCCTCGGTGACAATGCTAATTAATGTATCGCTCAAATGTTCTATGATACATCCTTTAGCGGACGTCTCTTGTTTCCGCCATTCATTGTCAACTGTTTCAGGGGGGTCTTAAGTTAGAACCCGAAGAGCACCTTCCTCGTCAATTAACGCCTTTAATCGCAATTTCCAGATACTATAATTTTCTCCATTAAACGGTTTAATATTACGTTTAACCTTTTGATTGTTCGACATTTTCACTTTTATTTCATTTATATTTATTAATCACTCTTAGTTTATAATTAGTTTATTTATAGAAAGAACTTTGTTATTAGTCACTTTACACATGCACACAAATAACGTTCTGGGCCCATAACCTATTGGATATGGGATTAAATAATAAGTAAGATTTAATAATATGTATATATTTATTATAAGTACGTTACTCAACGAGAGCCAGACTAATACTAATATACATTTACATGGTTGGTTCGTATAGCCGGTTGGTCCTTTGTTAAGAAAAGGTTAAACATAAATAGGGGAATTCCCTGTTAAACATAAATAGGGGAATTCCCTATTGTATTTATTTTGGTACGAGCATCTCATATAACAATATACAATACACAATGACTTCAATCAACTCTGCTTGTTCTTTTAGGTGAATGTATCAGGACGTGGACATGCACATAGTCCGGCGTGCTAATAGCTCTTTGGCGGATAGTAGGGTAGTTTCTGTTGAGAATGTAGTAGTCTTTATTGTCGGTTGAGTTGTCTTTTGGGTAGTTTGACAATACTATCGTAGAGGTTGTTGTCGTGGTGACCCCAGGTATCTGATTTGATTGGTTGGATGTTGATGCGGTGATATGTCGTACTTCTCCGAGGCTTAGTGGCTAATTCTCTTCTTGGGGTAGTTTTCTGGAATGTAAGATGCGCCAATTGTGATGTTACCAGTCTTCAAATAAAGAAATAAAACCTTATATGGAAAACTTCCGAGGAATCAACTCCCTAAGGTCTTTACTAAATCTACTAACTAAGGTTTTATTGGGCGAAATAACTTTGACCGGAATTTGTGAGGAGCAGCAATGATTTCAAAGCAACAGCCTTCATGTCTTCATTGACCTAACCAAGGTCATTAACAGAGTAAAATTAGCGGACGTTACAACACTCCTAAGAAGAAAATCTAAAAATAATAGCCAATATTATGGAACTGAACACTGACATTCAGGCGTCAATAAGAGTAGCATATAAGTTGTCCATAAAAGTACCCATTGCTACAGGAATTAGACAGGAAGACAGCTTAAGTTCTGCTCTATTTAACGTAATGATGGATGAACTAATAAAAGAAGTGAAACAAATTGGGGAAGGATGTCAGATGGGAGAGGAGGTAATTAAGATCATCTGCTACGCAGTTATAATCTCTGATGACGAAGGTAACCTGCAGAGGCTCATATAAATTTGAACTAATAGCGAAGAAATTTAACATTGAAATATCTGTAAAGAAAATCCAACCACTCACTGTGTCTAAAAACTACGAAGATGATAATACGCAATCTACAATCAGCGTAGAACAAATAATGAATTTCAAATATTTTGGAGAGAATTGTTACAAGTAACAACAAAAGCATCCTTAATCTTTTGATACGAGATAATATGGCAAAGCAAGCATATGAGTACGGAAACTAAAGTACAAATCTATAAAACCTGCAACTCTTAAGAACGACAGAAATTTACTTAGAGCATAAACAGGTTTCAGCTTACTTAACCGGAAAAGAAGTGACGAAAATTGTGTGTCAAATCCAAGATAGTAAGATGGGCCTGGAAGAGGAGAGAGTGGAGAGATGATGTAGCCTGTCTAAAATTGTTAAAGAATAAAGCCAAATTCAACGAGGCCATCTGGACGCCCCTCGAAGCGATGGTACGAGAGCTGGAGTTCTGCATCACAAACATTACTATCCCATTATTGATGCAAACACAGGACTAACCTAACCTAACTTAACGTAAGAAAAAGTAGTATTGATGGAGAGATCCAGAAGAGACGACTGGAGCAAGATACTTGGAGAGGTAGAGAGGGTTTAGCACTACAAAATAGAAAAAAAAAGCTGCACAAAAGCCACAGCACTTAAAGGCATGTGACTGCTTGTTAAGACACCATAGTCCTTCAGTGATGCCAGTAGTTTGAAGTAAAATTATCCTCACAAGTTTTATGGAGATAAAACAATGGCTAAATTTCTTCCTATGTCCAGATACCTCAATTTGCTTTATACTATTGGCTTTGAGCCAATTTGACTTTGTAGGAGTGAGATTTTTGCTTGATGATATAATAGACATCTTTTATCTTACTGCCCATGGTTGAATTTAATAGAAAGATAAATATATTTATGTATGACGAGTTTAACTTGCCCTTATTCAAAAACTGCTTTTTGAAACTTTGCGTTTACGAATAAATTTATATTGCGATGCCACACGTGGTCACAGCAATCTTTTTTACGATTAATTTGGATTTGGAGGCCACGAATAGTGCAATGTTAATTGGGTAGTCGTTAGGTTGACTCTGAGTACTTTGAATTGTGCAAAAATGCAGCTTTGGTGTTTTGTGGTTATTTTACCAGAGTTTGGTTTATTTTATGTAATAATCAGCTTAATTTCCGACATATTTACTAGAGCGCGTTTAGAATCATACATTCGTTTCCTCCAATGTGTGGACGCATACACTTGGCCACATGTACTCCGTTTACAGTTGGGCCCAATGTATTGTGCAGGTTTTATTAAATGTAACAGTGTTTGCTCCGATATAACGTAAAGATTGGTCTAGGCATGACTTTGAGAAGATTTCTCTTATGATTGGAATAGCGCCGGATGTGATTCTGCCAACTTATTGTTGCTCTGTGTTTGATTAGGTTTTAAGTTTGAATGCTCGATAAAATCTGAATACCTGAATTGTTTTACCAATTTTGCTTTTTGTAACATTTTGCTTTAAGTAGAATAAATTTTGTTACTATACTTTACTACGTTTGTTGCGTTGTCTTGTTGGGTTATGAATTGTCATAGAGCGGCGTTATTCACGACTTTCAATCACGTCATACCAACGTGTATCTAACTCTTTGTTTTGTTGTGATATATATCTTTCGTATAGAATCTTTTTTTTTTTTAGTTCATACTAGTTTTGTTTGCGTACGAATCAGGGCTGGTTATTGACGTAAAATGCTATTCAACGTATTTGAACTTGCATCATGTGAGTTTAGTGTTTTACTAAATACTAAAACTGGTTACGGAAGACGTTCATATTATTCAATTTTGATCCAGGGTGGAGGAACCATGGAAAAAATCAATTCTATCATTGTAGACATTGTTTGGGTCAAAATAGTGTATCAAGGGCCAAAAATAGGCTTTAGCAGCACGAAGATGCGAAGCTTTTTAAGCAATTTTTGATAAATTTTATGCAACAATTATGATTTCTCTACAATCTTTATTATATAATGTTACTAATAGTTTTCTGGGCAATTTTTAGCATATTTCACGCAATAACTTTAGTTGAAAAATTTCATGCTATTTACTGCACGAAATTCTTTCTTTTTTTTTGTGCAGACAAGTAGATTTTCTCTATAAATTTTACTCTAAAATGTCTGCGGGAGGTTATTGATTACTTATAATAAACTAGATTTTATAAATTTCAATTAATTTTTTTGTGCCTGACTTTCACGCAATTGTGGGTGGATTTTTTATAATTGAATGGTGAAAATGTTTACTTTGTTTTTGTTATAAATTAATTTTATATTGCTTTTCTGAACATTGTTTGATGAATTATAACTTTAAATTGCGGCAAACAATATTTGTTAAAAAGCACATTTTTTGTTTGTCTAGCCTCTGTTCAAAAGTTATTTAACAATTTATTCCACAGACTAACTTTATTATTCATATACGATTCACACAATAATAAACTTAATTATTATTAAAATTATTTTAAATTTATTAACTTATTTTTTTTTTATTTCAGACACCTTTCGTTCGTCAGAATACACCTCATCCACGCGAGTTGAAAGCTAAGGCTCATAAACTCTTCTCTAAAGGTCAGAATTCATTAGAAGAGAGCGAACTACAATCCACTACGGAAAATTTACCAGTCGTCGAGGCCATCAATCAAATCGTAAATGTTCCAGAAGTGGAACAGCAATTGGATTTGCCACCAACTCCACCCCCAGTGATCGGGAATGGAAATGAAGAAAGCAGCGATCCGAGCGACGATACGGACGATGTAAGTCGATTTATATCGAGTGTTAATAACATTGTCATTTCTACATATTTCCTTCATTGATTTATTAACTAAACAAGCATGACATTATATTTGAACGGTTGCTTATTAATAAAACATTACATTGTTTATTTATCGAATTTATTTATCTCAAGCATGTCATTGTGCGTAATAAAATATGATGTCATGTCATTTATCTTTGGTGAATCTTTATTTTTGGCAAGTATGGTTGTGAGAATGTGTGGTGTGTGTATAGGAGGAATCGGCAAAGAAACGGGTCGGATTCACAGGTGAGGTTCCCGGAGTAGAGGAGCCGGATACCTCGCGACCGATTCGACTCCATCGCCGCGACACACCTCATCATCTCAAGAACAAACGAATCAACGCCACCATTGACAAAGACAAAGTGGCTTCTATTATTGCACAGGTCTATAATTTCCTACTTTCTTACTTGCTTTGGAATACTCCATGCTGATAGTTGATTTTATATCAAATCATTTTATTTAATTGTATTACAATGTCTGCTATTATATTATGACTCAACAATGCAATGGAGTGTTCTATAAGTATTCTGTTTTTTGCCTATTTGTTCGCTTGTTGTTGCATGTCTTCTATCGCAGACGTAGATTAGAGCTAAATACATCAGATCGTGTGAAATGCCGTGTTGTACTGTACACACATCATCGTTTTGATTGCAGACATTATTTATGTTTGTTTTATATTTACATAACGTACAGCTAACGATGTTTATTCATAAGAACAATTAGTGGATTGTGCATAAAACCAAGACACAAACATACGAAAATACAAGATATTGAACAAATTAATTGACAACTTAACTGTTAATTATCTATAAATTATTAGTTGATAAATTATTTCATCAAACTAAAGCTGCGTCAAGGTCTATTAATATTTAATAGTTGTGTGCGTTAGAAATTTATGATAGTGTGGACTTAAACAATTGTCACTTGAAACTTTTTGCGGTTGTATGTATAGCTTTCAGACAAACTTTAATTTTATTTTTCTCTATAATAATGCGCCAAACTAAAGCTAAGTAAACAGGGGTACCAATTACATAATGTCAAAAAATACTAATCTGGCAACTGTCAAATTTGTCTGCCATGTTATTGGTCAGCAGTCAACTTGTTAATTATTTTTGCACTAAAAAATCAAATATTAATAATTGACATCTGTCAAATTGTTAAAATCAAATATCACATCTGTAAACATAAAATAAATATGTGGAAATAATATTGGCAAATTATATGACTGTCAATATTAAAAGTATGCTAAATGACTGCTGTCAAAATATGACTAAATCACAAGTGATATAACAATTTAACAATTTTTATCTGATACATCCCAAACAAGTTTTTACCATAGATTACTGGGGGTAATAATAAACATCTAAATTTACATCTATTCTTCCACTTAAAACAGTTTCAAATATGAAGGAGGCGCACTTGAATTTACTTTTATGATTTAATAAATTAAATAAAAATTAAATGCCTAATTTTATGTGGGGGGGAGGGGGTACACTTAATTGACCGGTATTGACCATAGTTTCAAACTTATTACTTTGACTAAGTTTAAAGTGCTTTATTAGCGCGTGCAATCAACAGTTACCAACCACGCAAGTGGTTATTATCAAGAGATTGGTTTTATAATATTTTAATAAATCATGTACGATTCACAAAAAGAGGCATAATTCAACTGTTATAATAACGAGAAGTTTTATTCAACTAGTTACAAAGATGGTGGACATGTAGAACAATACATGGTTGTCATGTGCATTGCAGTGTGTTAGTATTAATAATGTATTATTTCAACACCTCCACTACATGAAAAGAATCGAATCTCCAGTTTTGATGAAAACATTTTATTCTTGATTTCTTCTGTTGCAACGAATTCCAAAATAATTGCTTTTTCTGTCACTTTACTTTTTATAAAATGATGTCTCTATGTGTTTGCTTCTTCCATGGTAACTTCTATTTTCAGACAAATGGATTGCACTTACATTATTGCATTTAGTTATAACTGGATCAATTTTTTACCATATCTCAGTTTCTAGTTGTGTTAACCAAATAGCTTTATGTGTCGATGCTGTTAGAGCTATGTATTTGGCTAGTCTGCTGTCGTTGGCTTATTGCTACTCTATTGTTGATGAACGTCTTTCATATATGTCAGCAGCTCAATCTGCATCAGAATATCCAGTTAGCTGTTTTTTTTTGCTAAACCTCAGTCATCCACTCATTGTCTCTTTCAAGTATCGAAAAATTCTCTTAAGAGCTGTCCAGTGAGCCTTTCTAGGGTTGTTATTGAAACGAATTAAATTGTTTATAGCAAATGCAATGTCGGGCCTAGTTCCTTGATTTAGAAATATCAAATTTCTACTGCTTTCTGGCAGGGAATTTTTTTATCTTATCAATCTCTTCTATTGTATTAGGAGACATATCGTATGTCAACTTTTGGTTTATGTTCCAAAGGACTTACTGCTGACTTTTTCTTAAAATTTATTAGAATTTTTTCACATATTTCTCTTGATTTATGTAAATTTGTCTGCCTTAATTTCTTGAGTAATTTGAAGACCGACACAACTAGTTGCTTTGCCCAAATCTTTCATGTTAAATTTATGCATTAACTCTTTAGCAAGATTTAATTCTCAAACTAGTATTGTTTGAGAAAACGATCAGATCATTGACATATACTGCGACAAAGATTATTGCTTTCTACATTAATATCGAAATAAATACACAACTCGATTACTTCAAACTATGTATGGATGATATTATTGAGCTTGCACACCCCGTTGGTTCCACCCTCAAACTTCTGTGTTTGATACATATATATGTTTTCATGCAAATATCCTTGCAGAAATGCGGTGAAGGCGGTAATGTAGAAGTTGTATTCAGTCATTAACTAAAGTAGTTAATTGAACTATACTTAACTACTGGGGAATAGGTTTCTTGGTAATCAAACCTTTATTTCTGCCCACAGCATTTTGCCAATAGTCTATCTATAAATCTATTCACCATTCTACAATGTCTGTCTTTGTTTTGAACACCCATTTACTTTTAATAATGTTACAAAGTAATCTTGAAACGGTTTCGGTTTTTGAATGCGAGCTGTTCGTCTAGGTGCTAGATTTGCGTCTTCTCTTTCTAGCACGTAGTTCGGATTGACATGCTTTGAATTCTTTCGACTTGGTTTTTCCTTACAGGACACATACTTATCCCTACTGGAACCGGAAACTCTATGACTTGCGAATATTTTTCTAAAAAAATTGATATTTTTTTGTCTACATCCCTGCTTGTTGTAATCTTGTTTTTTTTTACTATTGTAGACTGTACTTTTTTATATGTTTATCATAACTAACAAAGATTTTCTCCGACTTTTTATATCATTTTATTCTTTTCTGTTTGGGAACATGCACCATTACAGTGCTTCCAAATATTTGCAAGTTTTTTTGTATTTGGTTTTTTATCTTTTTACAATTCATAAGGCGTCTTGTCATTAAGAACCGCTGTAGATGATATACATGCATCAAATAACAAACATGTAGCTTTCTCAATAATGCTGCGGTTCATCCTTTCAGACATTCCGTTTTGTTCCGGAGTATAAGGATTAGTTTTTGATGAACGATTCCACATTTATAAAAGAAATGTTTATATTCTAAATTAGCTACCTCACTTTTATTGTAAGTACGTAGGGCTTTTTGGTCTTTAAGAAATGTACATACAAAATTCGGCTTTGATCTTCTTTATATGGGCCAAAATATTTAGAACCTCTAATAGATGGGACTTCTATCGGACCACACAAATCTGAGTGTATTACCTCCAAAGGACCTATCGCTTTTGATCTAACTGTTTGGAACGTGTTTTTTGCTTGTTTCTCTTCAAAGCATATCATACATGGAATCATTGGTTTAATCTGAATTTAATCAAACCCTTTAACTGTTCCACTTGCCATTTTGTTTAAGTTTAATTGTCCTATTCTCCGATGCCACACTTTTATAAACATTTTTGTTGATGTCAATAGGCATCTTTCTTGCTATTTTGATCTTTGATTTTATGATTGGATTGGAATATCACATTGTTTCCGTTCTTTATTAACTAGCTTACTGAGAGTAAATTTGTGGTCAGTTCTGGGACGTGTAATACATTTTTACCGGAATTAAGTACTCCACCTATCCACCTATACTTATAATATTTACATTTTTCTTGCACGCCACGGAAACTTTTGTATGATTTGCTATCATTATTTCTTGCAAATGTGTTTAGCAAATCAGTTTTTATTCGCACTTTTGCTGTATTGTCCACTAAAAAATACCGTACTAAAAGCGTTAGACGATTTCTCCCTAAAGGTACCGCATCTTCAGTATTTGGACACTGTTCTTATAATGTTCAATTTTGTATTTGTAGTACCTAATAATCAGACGATTTGACAGCTGAACCATTGCCAACTTTCTGGCTGCGTTGCCAATTTTTGCCAAAAACGCTGCCTATTTACCGGCATCAATTTTTGCGTCTAATAGCTTGCTTTTCATGGACAAAATATTGATTGCTTTTTTGAGCTTACTTATTTAAAATGTAGACGTGTAGTTTATATGCTTGCAGTGAATTTAAATAGTAAGCACAGTAATGAGATAATAAATAAATCGTGTCAGACATTAATTGCAATTTTGAATTTATGTATTGGTATAGGTTATTTGAGTGCCAATAATAGCTAAAGAAATGTTTACTACTGTCAATATTGAAAAGTGACAGACAGTCGAAGGTTCTGTATAATAAACGTAGCTGACAGATTGATTGTAAACTATCTTCAGAATTGTGAGTATCATAACGCATTTGTCAATTACATAAGTGCCCTGACAAGATTGGTAGACATTTTTGCACAATTTGGCGGGTGAATGGGCACTTCAATTTGATTCATTACTGGCAAGTAGTTTGAATTCGAATGCTTTAGTGTGCCCAAGTGTTTGTTGTTAAGAAATTTGATGTTTATCTTCCGTCCATACGTCAGTTAGTCACTAAGTAGAAGATAGTGATATCTATTTTCTTGGTGACTAGCACTTGTACGTATTAAAATTACGTCAAGTAGTTTGAAATAGAGTAACATCCACCTATCGGAGGAGATGGTAATAATCTATCTTATGATGAGCAACACAGATTAGTTTGAACTGGAGTGTCTTATCTACCTGTCCAAGAGTTTGTTATCAGAGGATTGGTTGTTTGTCATCCGTGCATACGTAAAGTAATATCTAATTTCTTAATGACTAACACTTGTTTGGGTGGGCGGGGCACGAACATTATGATTACGAATGAGTAACTTTAACTGGAGTGTGTGTTTGTTATTAGAGGATTGGATTGATTGACCATATGTCAGTAGTCGCTAAGTTAGAGGAGAAGATGGTGGTACCCATTTCCTTGATGACTAACACTTGGGTGGGCGGACGGGGTTTTTTGAGTTTATGATTACGGAGTTAGTTTGAACTGGAGTAAAGTGTAAAGTTAGAAGAGTAGATGGTTATATTCAATCTTTTGATGACCAACACTTGGGTGGGTGGATGGGATACACATTATCAGGAATCATGTATGTGCTACCTATCTAAACAAGTAATGTTTAACAATGGGGTATTGAGCAGATAGGGTTTTGGTTTGCTCTGATCTGCTCACCGGTCATTGCTTGTGGTATCACACAGGTATCGAGACTGGTTTGACTCTGAGAACAGACTGACTTTTTTTGTGGTTGCTACGAGAATCTTTGGATTCGAGCGCCTAACTAAAGTTTGCGATTTCTTCTTGATTACCCGTTGCCTGTGCATAGCTTGAGATAAGATTGCTGTGTACGGTTCTTTGCACGCGGCACTTGTTTCTATATGTTTTGACTATTTTGTCTCCGGCTCTGTTTTGCAAACATTAAGCATCTTGATGCCGTGTGGACATAACACTGATAACGGTGGCATTAAACTATGTCTGCTGACTTGCTTTTATATATTTTATATAACGCGGATCATGGGGCTACACAACTGGGTGAGAGACATGATCTTTCAATTTTTTATTGTTCTGAGGCAGCTGAACGTAGAGAATCGGGAAGGGTTTTTTATCCTTTCTTATGCGCTTGATCAATAAGAGGGTGTACTCTAGAGCGATTAGGTTTACCTGCACCGCATCAACATCGATGCAGCTGGGTACTATTTTTATAATAGCTCTTCAAGTACATATAACAATGGAGGCGGGGGCGTCTTGTGTCAGCATCCTCTGTGGATGTTGATACAGTAAGAAGGCTTGTTGGTGGGCCTAAGGATTGATTGCCTGAGCTTTAGGGTTTGGTTGGATTGTAGTCAATGATCTTTATGACGCGTCTGATTTGGGGCGGCTGATAGTCAGTTAGAAGGGGTAGTTGAAAAGTTAAACTCACCCAGGTTCTTCTTTAACTTTTTGGATTTCATCTTTATGGCGTTCTTTTTTTGGGGGGGGGGGGGGGCATTGAAGTTGGACTTGTCAATAGGGTTCTGCTGAACGTCTATCACTTTCTTGTCGTCGGAGGTTTGGACGGGGGACCGGGCGGGTCTCTTTAGGGAGGCCTGGGCTGTTCGATTCTTTGGCGTGGTAGTTGGGGTTGGCGGGAGAGCTTTCATTGCGTTGATTGTCTTTGTGATGAGGGCCTGGATGTTTTTATGTTGCTTGAGGAAATTTTTCAGATTTTTTTTAGCTTGTCGTTTTTTATCCCGCCAGATCTGTTTAAGCATTTGTTATCAAAAATAATGGATATATATCTTCCGTGCATACGTAAGTAGTCACTAAGTTAGAAGAAGAGTTGGTGATATTTGCAGGAGAAGTGATATTCAATTTATTGATTGAGTAAAACTTTTTGGGTGGGAGGGGCTCACAGATTATGGTTACAAACGAGTAGTTTGAGCTGGAGTGCTGCAACCACTTGCCCAAGTGTTTGTTATCAAAGGATGTTTGACATCCATGCATACGTGAGTAGTCACTACGGTCGAAGAGGAGATGGTGATATTCAATCTTTTGATGAATAACACTTTTTTAATTTTTTTATTAAGGGGAACTAGATTTAACTGGAGTGTTTCTTTCTTAACCAATTATTTGTTATCAAGGATTGGATGTCTCAGGTTTGTCTTTCTTTCAAACGTCTGGAGTCAATAAGTTAGAGGCAGTGGCGTACACAGAAGGACTTTCTCAGAGACGAATTGAATGTAGACTTAAAAAAGTTATCTGCTTGCAGTGACGCTTTGTTTATTGCGGAGCGACAGAGTAGAAACCTTGCGGGGCTTTTGCGTATTGCAGACCATTGTTATGCTACGGCACTGATACTGCTTGTGAATTTGTCCGATGCTATTTCTTGAAACTTTGAGACATTTGCTGTAGAGTTACTATCTCATGATTATAAGAAAATTGTACAATACATTTTTGCTGTACTTTTCAACTATAAAACTTACATATTCTGCACAGTTCTGTTACGCATCAGGTTGTCATTTTTATGCGTTTGTTTGAATTTTTAATGCACATAGGACTTTTGAAATCTTTATATATGTTCACATTTGCTGACTTAAAGCTCAAATTTGTAATACATAAATTCGGCTCTTTATTAGCACTAATCCGGCCTTTAAATGACGAAGTTGCAAAATTTTTACTTTTAATATTCAAATCAGTGTGGTTTGACATAAATCCAGCTTCTTGTTCTATAAATCCGGCATTCTGATTCACAATCTGGCTATTTACACACAAATTTGGCATTATGCTCAAAATTTAGATTTATACATGGATTTCTAATACGATGATCTGGCCTTGGCCTTGGAGCACATGAATGCAGTCGACTGGTTCTAAATCCATGCACAAATCAGTTTTATACGAACAAATCTGGCTTTATCATGCACATATTCTGCCAATTGATGCGTAATGTTGACTTTATAATACTAATATTGAGCTTTGTTATGCACAAATCCAGCTTTATACGTAGATCTATTCTTCTGAAGCATTCATTGGGCGTTAGTAAACATAAATCTAATGCATAAATTCGGCCTTATTTTGTATAAATTTTTATTTGTGTTTAATAAATTCTGCTTTTCATTACGAATGCTTGATTTGTTATGAAAGAAATTGACATTATATAGGAATTTAGTCAAAAATTCGTCATTTTTTCTTAAATCTAGCCGTTATTAATTTTTAAATTACTGAATCCGGTCATTGAAATCGTTTTTTATTACAAAATGCATAAAGCGTACTTGTACTTATTTAATTGAAGTAATACGACATGATATTTTAAAATGGTCATTAATGGTCTGAAACTGGCCATCAACGTTTAAAATTCTGCTACCTAATAATCCGGCTTTAAAATTTATAAATATATATTATAAATAAATCTGGCTTTTATAATGGAAAATTTGGCTGTCAACTGGTAATTTAGCTTCAAAATTATAAATCCGGTTTTTAAAATTTTACTCGACAAACACGAACGTGTTTTAATAAGTTTGTCTGTCAAATTGTTAATCTGGCCGTTAAAAGTGTAAATTGGGTCTTGAAAACAGGAAATGCGATCACAAATGTGTTGTTTTTGATTGCAAAATTATTAATCTGGCGTTTTAATTGTAAATCCGGCTTATAAAAGTGCAAATCTGGTTGAACGTGTTATATTCTGCTGTCACAGTTGTCAGTTTTGTATATTAAAAGAAAAATAAATTAATCAGACTACGGTAATGTATGACTACTATTGCTATAAATAAATATTATATTTTATTATAATAAATAATTGGTTTGTTCGTATTATTATAAATAGCATTTCGTGACAATTTTTGTTACAATTTTTTAATTTTATTATTTAAAACAGCATGATGCGATAAATTTTGCGAGAACGTGTGGTTAAAGAGAGAAAATTATTAGAATTACTCAACTGCCAAGTTCAAGCGACCGATAAACGGAACGTCGAAACGATATTGCTGCATCAGTGGCTGTGACCGAAGTGATGGAGCAGAGATTAATATGAATATTTAAATACCACGAATTACGACCACATTAAAGCAATTTGGTTATGGTAACTTAGTGTTTTACAGAAATAATTTATTTTTTGCGCAGTTTATGGTAGAGAAGTATTGTTACAATTTTCCAATATATTGTAGTTCACATGTATAAAATAACGATTAATAAATCATAAATAAATTAATAATACTCATATTTAAGAACAGTTCCCAGGAACCAAAGACAATGTTTGGGAAGTATTCTTGTTAACCCGTCTAAAATCGAGTCACCTCGATTAGATCTTCGTGACCGGCATAATGGAACGGGATGATTAAAAGGCATCTCTTTCTCTTTGAAAACGGTAAACTTTATGCAAACAGTAAAATGCACACTTGAAACGCATTTTATTCATATGAAAACTGGCCGGTTTGCGGGGCATTTAATGTCTTTTTATTATACAGGAAACGTCGTGTAAACGTATATGTTTTATTATAAACGCGATCAGCATCTTTAGAAACGCATCATGTTTAATGGACGCAAGTTTTAATAGAACAGTGCTGTTTGTTGGCATTTTATTTTGAATTTAACATACATTTTTCAAAAATTATTTGATTGTCAAATAGATTATAGGTTTTATTGAATGATTTTTTATCATATAATGATAATATGCTTTTTATGTAATGCAGTTTTAAAAATTGCATGTTTTTGGGAAATTATTTTGGCATGAATATTCTCATATCTAAGAAGTTTAAACTAACTAATCTATGAGGGAATCCTGTACATAAATTTTGCTTGATATTGTACTTTGATCTTTTTGCACGTTTTTGTATATATTTTATCATTTATCTAATGTTTTGGTTTCTAAGCTAGTTCACTTCTTTTTTCGGACAACCGTAACTGCATATGAAGACACCTCTAGTTACCACTTGATCTTCTTTCTATAATGGGGTTATCTAGAGTATGTTGGATTTCAACAATTTTATAGATGATTGGTCTCCCACGTTGCTAAATTTTTCTTATCTTCTTCTTATCAAAATTTTTTTGCTTTTTAAGCTGCCAATCTTTGTCTATCTTGTCTTAACCATGGCTTTTGTTTTATCTAACTATCTAGTTTATATTTTACTAGCCTATAGCCAATAAGATGGTTTTATCTATTATAAAAAGTTTGTTGTATATCGGACATCATCTTTCATATCATTTATCTATTATTTTGGTTTCTATTTCTGTATATTTTTCAGACAATCTTCACTGCGTAGGAAGACATCTCTAATGACAAGTCAAAGTTTAGCTTATCGTTGGCGTACTTGTTGCAGCAAAATATATGTGCTTTATTGCAATGATTTTTTAACAATTTTATACATGTTAGTGACTTCAAGAGTTGATTTTGTGTGCATTAGTTGAATTTTGCTTTTAGCTAAAACGATGATCACTTCATTATTCTTTTGACAATTTATATACTATATGCTTGGGGATCTACGTAGGGCTTTTTTGGCCAACAGTTCAAACTTTATTCTCAAGGCCACTAGCCGGATTTGTTTGTCTTTCACACGCGGAGTTCGCTGTAGTTTTTTTAACGAGTATTTGGTCGTAAGTATGTGTTGCAACCTGAGAATGTGTTATGCGTTTTCTATTTTACCGACGGAATTTTCAGTGTTATTTTTACCGTTTTGCTTCGGATAGACATGGATATACCAGCGAGAGACAGTTTTTTTCTATTATTAACTTGCTACGTCCAGGATCAGGAGTTATGTTTGTTATTCCTTTTCTGCTTTTTTTTTCATCAAATTTTCTAATATTTATTGATTTGACTCTAATATAATCGGGTATCTAGATTTTTTAGATTGCATCTTACCGCTCAGGTGGTGTAATGGTTAGGGGTCTAGAGTTTGAGTTTTTTTATCTGAAAGGTCAGTTTGTCTGGTTAAGAAATAATGTGCTGTGAAGAGTACGCCATCTTTCGGATAAGAATATAAGCTTTAGTATGCTGCTTTGATGTTGCGTACACGTTAAAGAACCCAATAATTTAGTTTGGAATTTCAGAGTTTGCGTCAAAATTCACAGATGTGGTAGTCTTTACCTCTGAATAAATGAATTTGCAAAATAACAGATGTTGAATCTTATTTTGTAAGCGTAGTGGTCGAGAAGTTTGTGAGAACTTTCCAAGACCACACGGACGCATACAATCTCTTCTTCTTTCTCCCTCCTTCTCATTTTGGGTTCCAACTTTGTTGTCCGTCAACTAAACCGCGTAACTAATCATATAGTCGATGGTTTGAAACTAAACTTTTAAACATCTACCTCTCGGCAGATCAAGGCAAAAGTTTCTCAATGCTCTATATTTTTGCTTCTGCTATTTAACCTGTCCGTGCCAACATGCCTGCGGAATGGGTGCACGGGATTAAAATGGCACAATATGCTCATGACACAGCATTGATCTACACTTCAAAGTTACCTAAAGTAGTCGCTACCATCTTGAAGACTCATAAAAGTGAACTTAGAGGAAAGCAAAACAATTTTCTTCATACGGCAACGAACCACTCTTTACGATAACGTTTTCTTAAATGGCGTTCCCATACCATGGTCAGATGCTGCCAAGTATCTGGGAATTACCTTCGAAATCTTTTAGTTCTAATGTATCGAAAAAAAGTGGCTTGTCGCTCCGGATGTACACTTCTATCATCAGACTACAAATCACGTCTCCAATCTGGGGAAACAAATTTGCACCTAACTCGTCTTGACGCTTTCCTCTTTTCAAAATCTGGCTATGCGGATGTTTGTCGAAACTCATTGATATGTTTGAAACAAAGAAATTCGATCGAAAAACGATTTCGGTCTCCTAAATATTTCAATAATCTTTCGGTCAGCTCCAATTTTAATCTGGCCAGACTTGCTGTGCCAGACAGAAATATTCTCCTATGCGAGATCGATAAATCAACTTCAAACTTAAAGTGACCCTAGAGTCTGTATTGCGCTTCAAAACCAACTATCTCTTAAAATCCCATCTTCTCAGAATGCCGGACCTCCAATACAATTTCTTTCGGAGTTCAATATTAATATTTTTTGTAGCACGGTTTCTCTTTTTAAGCGTTATATCTAGGGAGACTAGGCAGCTGTTAGTGTAGGACGATCGGTGATTGGCTTAATTTAGATTTGAAAATCTTTTCTTTCTTTTATTGTATCTTGTTTGGTGTTGTCCTCGGCGGGTGTAGCTGAAACAATCATAGTATTTACCTTTATCTGCCTTACATATCCTATGGTTTTCTCTATTCTAATGGGGTTTTTCATAAATCTCATGCATTTGCTGGAGGCTGACTTCTGAATTCGGGTCGGTTTGATGGGATCTAGCTCCATGTCGGCGGATTGATTCTCTTGATTTTGATTTTACTTTTTTAGGGTTTGTTGGGGTTTTTTACTTATTTGTAGGTGCCATTGTCGTTGAACATTGGTGAGTGGTTTGATCGAGGATAACTTTATTTTAGCGGATTTATTCTCCGGCTTTTGTTTTGACTTGAAGTTTTCTAGAGGGTTGTTCCGCATTTTTTGAATTGGTTCAGGTCGGCTGGGGTTTCTTACTTCATTGAAGGTGCTCAAGTTGCATATATTAGTGCAAACATTGTCGTCAGGCATTGTTGAGTCAAGTTATGTTGCTTCTTCTAATCAGAGCTACGAAAGCTGTTTTCTTCTTTTTTGTCAGTGCTAGAACACGTAATTGCAGAATTTCTAGTGTCAAGGTAGCAAGGGCAGTATGGAGCAGCTGGAATGTAATCCTGATTTTTTTGTGTTTTCCTGATGCTTCGAAAAAGATTGTCATAATTATTTAGTCCAGGTATTTGATTTTTGCTGGGATATTGTCTTTTGAGTGTTACGAGATATACTCTATTAAGTCTTTTTGGCATATTTTTGTTTCTAAGAATATTTTGGGGTTTTGCCTAGTTGCTGTCGGTCGTGTCTCAGTGCTTTTTGCTTGCGATGCTTCAGAACCATGACGATTTTTGTAAATAGGTAACAACGATTGGATATTGCTTATCTGTGTACCAATATTGTTTTTGGGTTTTATTGCTGGTTTGACAAGATTGGTGAAATTGTTGAAGTCTAGTTATTAGATATTATTTCTTGGGTGGTATGGCGTAATGAGATTTTTTGAATTGTTTTTTTGGGAGATAAGCAGATTTGGTTGTAGCTTTGACTCTTTATTAAATGTTGTTCTGTTGTTCTAATTGGAGTCGTCAGAGCTGTCTTTTTCTTCATTTTTTTACGGCAGTTACTACATTTCTCCAGTGTTTTCTGCTAGTGAGGTTGTGGAACCTTGACTATTTTTTCTCACTATTGTCACGATTGTCTTCTGGTTTATGTATGAATGTCTCTTCGACAAGATCGGTTCAGTCGCTTAGAAATTGCCGTTAGGTGGTACGCTCTATTATCAGACGTTTAGGCATTTTTGGGTATTGGTAGTAGTACCTGGCTGCTTTCGGTTTTAGTGTTAATATATAATAGTGCCGGCTGTAGCTTACTCGAGTTTCACTTTGGAGATGAGCGGATTGTATTGCACATCTATCTGGAATTTTGGCTAAGTACGGTTGAGCCTAGAAAAGAGAAAAAAATAATTTAATTTATTTTACGAAATTTCAGTTTTTTATTGTTTTGTTTCTCGGATGGTCTTTCAGGTGCAGGTTGAAATTTCTTGTTTTCTATATGCCCAACTGTTGGGTCCTACTTCTGGAGAATATATTGAAGTGGTTACTGCCGGGTGTAGTTAGTTGCGGTGATATATAAGTAGAAATATGTGTTATTACCTTGCGACATTGTGCTTATTATTTATTTGTTGAAGGTTCAGATACAGTTATAAATATTTGCAGTTTTTTTTTTGAGATACTGTCCTGAACAGCATAAAAGTTCATGGAATATATTATAATCTTTGCATAAAATATAAGGAAAAAAAATGAAAGCTTTAAAAATGTAATAAGCGAAGTCATTAAAATATTTTGCCCTTCCTAAGAAATGCCTTCTTACAACTCCGGCCAAGCATATAACATTAAAAGCCACTTCAGCAGTTTTTAATGTTTACGTACATGTAATTTTATGCTTCAATATTCTTCTCATACTTAAAATCTTTTGATCTATTACTTGGACATAATTATTGTACTTCTTTGACTACATCTATGATTTTATTATAATATGTTAATAATATTATATAAAATATAACTTACATTTTACACCATATCTACAGAGACAAATTCCGAGGTGATCTAGAAAATCTGAGGTCATACTAATAAAATTCAGTTATGAATATTATAACAAACGTAAAAGTTGCAGTAAAACTCATTTCAGTTTCTAAAGAAGCAATTTATTTATTAAAGTAATTGAATTAAAAATTATTAATATTAAACTAGAATCTTATATTACAATCTATTTTTCACTTCCTTTAACCTTTATGGAACATTTAAGTGTCGTCCGTTCACATTTATAATCCATCTTATTCTTTATAGAAAACCTGTGACCTATATGGTTTACAACAAATTACATCATCGCCCGTATTAGAAACGTGTGTTTACAAACACAACAAGCGTTGGGCAAATATTTACGACGGATATATTAGTTTGTTAATTTGTGAAACCGGAATGTGATTATGTAAACTGAAAATTATTTGGCCATAACATTATTACGTGCTGTTAATGGCATTTCATTTTAGAGGATATTAAATCGTTCGTCTGCTTTGTTGTTGTTAATTGTGTTAGCTTTAGGTTTATTTTAGCAATTACTAATCTGCAACGTGTTTTCTGTAGGCTATAAAACGCAAGGAAGATCCTGACTGTGATAGAGTGAGCCCTTCAACGCCACCAGAATCTCTAGGCGAAGCTAGCAGCAGCAGTCAAGGTAAGTACCCAGAGAATCTTAATCAAGTACTACCTAGTTACGTACAGGGTCGGCTCTAGACAGAAAATTAATGACGCAACACAGTAGTAATGTAAATAAACATAACATTGACTAAACGAATAACTAATAGTGCGGTGATTTGCAGCTGCCGAATTGTTTGAGTCAGATTAAATATTGACTTTCTGTATAATATTTAAACCGGGTTCTTGAATAGATTGATTAATATAAAATGATTAATTAATTTTTTATCAATTTTTTTTCTTTAATATTTAA
Organism: Tachinus rufipes; assembly: GCA_963932245.1. Lineage (NCBI taxonomy): Eukaryota > Metazoa > Arthropoda > Insecta > Coleoptera > Staphylinidae > Tachinus > Tachinus rufipes. The sequence goes on from OZ010749.1 coordinate 64,898,307, forward strand.
CAATTTATTTATAATTATTAGGCCAATGAACTTTAGTTATGCAAAATTAATGTAAAATTTTAAAATAATTTTATTTTCTTAATACATTGTTGCCATTGAAATACGCAAAATTTGGACAATAGCTTAATAATAAAAAAAAACTGTTTAAAAATACGATCATTATCAACTGAACACAATCGAATGGAACCGAATCTAGCCGAATTGAAATCAAACATTCTATAGTCTACCGTTCTTTAGTTGATCATTTTAGACTTCTCGGAAAACTTAACTGATTCTATCTAGATTCAGTTAGGAGAATTATGAGTTCTTTTACAACTGGATATTTGGCTTTATTGGTGCTAGACTAGTTCAAATCACGCGTTTTTGGCAGGAATATTTCTACTATTGGGTTCTAATGAGTTTGATTTAGATTATATTTGGCTGATGAAGGTTTTGTTTTGGTTTTTTTTAGTTGGTTTTTACTGTAATTACTTTACTTTGATTTACTTTAAATGGTCTTGGTTATGTTAGACCAAATTTGGACAGTTGTTGATCCACAAGTATTCTATCATTTAGGAAAGTGATGATTTGGAATGGTTGTAATACTCTGCTGGCTTAGTACGGGGTTTCTTTGATTTGGTTTGTGTTGTTTTGAGTTTATTTTATTAGGTTTGGCGCATTATATACCAAATGGAGGCTGGTTCTAGAGCAAATGAGAGCGAGTTGTTTGGTAGAATTGCTGATGGGTGAGTGTTGACTGTGGTCTAATATCAATACAGTTTTTGATTTACAGAATTTTGATTTGAATAGGTTTGTTAAATATTGAACAACTACAACTCACAAAGAGTTTCTGCAGGTGTAAAGGATTCGTATATCTCTTGCGTTGGCGGCAAAATCTTGAAAACTGATTGTTTTTTTGAGTGTTTATGGGCAGCTTTGAAAAGAAGCCATGTACGCTTATTTACACAGAGCGCATGTTCTTGGCGTATTTGCGTATTTTTGGTATTTTGCAGAATAGTAAGGTCAAGCGTATTTGACTTAAGTCAACTAAAGCACCTCGATGTTCCAACACTGACATTTGCGGTACTACACTGTATCGTTACTTTGAGACCAAAAAACACGCACGGATGTTGAAAATCTTCTTGTTTTAGAATTTTAGATGTACGAACAGCTTTGGATGTTAGTGTTTGTTTACCATTGAATTACAGAGAGGGCACTGAATCGAATCGAATAATCTTAATGATTGTAACCTGGTCTAGTCCGAGGATTGTTGAGCAGGCTGCTTGTGTTTGATTTCCATAAGTGGCAATATCTAATTTGCCGAATATTTTTCGACGCGTTTGTCTCTTTCGCAAGGTAATGGCAAACCAGCGAAGTATGTGTCTAGTAAACTTCTCTAGTGGTGTGGTTTGGATTCCGCGTTATAAACTGTAGGTTCCACATATTTGTGTAGAACTATCACAAACATACAAACAGTACTATAAGAAGAAGGAAAATATTCCTAGGAAATGATTCGGATTATCACGGATTTTTTGTTAATATTTGGAACATATAAGAATCACAATTTCCTTGTCAAGGACGTATTTTGTCTTTCGGAAATCAACAATGTTGTAACTGTTGGACTATCACTGTCTTTTATTAACTTGCTCCATTTGGTAAAATTGCCTTTTTTACTAATAATGCTGGAGGTTTTTTGTTATTGCTCATGAAGAGGGATGAAATTGTATTAGAAACCCGAGGCAAAGCAAGTGGTTTGCGACCCTTTTTAGCTTTTGACGGAACGTTGATTGTCGACATTTGATTGATTCTCACCAGATTTTGTGCGGCGACATTTTGACGCGGTTTGGCGGTTTTAAATGGAGTTTCCGCGAGCTCGGGTTGCGATTCTGATTGCTGTGACCTTTCTTATAGAAATGACGCAATGTCAGTGAAATGAGACAAAATGCAACTTAAGACTTACCGAAATTACGTAGTTTGTATAATTATTAGAATGGACCCCCGGTTTCAGTTAGTTTTCGAGAAGTTGCTTGTCTGGATCAGAGAATGTATTCTCTTCAGTAGCGGTGTTGGGTTGGATAGGTTGCTAGCGGATTGAGATCTCTCTTGCTCTATCTGTTAATTAGAAAAGTCATTAGCGTTAATAGTCTTTAGCGATCGGTAGTACTCGACTCCCACACCAGGGATTTTGGGTTCGAATCCTTAATCTGGTGGGTCAGTTTTTTTGGTTAAGAAAAAATGTGTTGTGGTCAGTACGCCTTTTTTTTATAAGAAGAGAAACTTTAGTAGGTCCCGTGTACTGCCTCGATGTTGCGTGCACGTTAAAGAACCTAATAATTTAGGTTGTAATTTCTGAATTTTGCTGCAAAATTCCCAGATGTGGTAGCCTTAAGTTCTGGCGTCGGTGGTTAGTCCAGCAGAAATAGGAAATAGAAACGTAAAATAACTAATTTAGCGGTCGGTATTGATAGTAATCGACGGATCTTTAATTAGTGGTTTTAATAACAACTCCATCTTTTTTAATACCGTTGACTAGTTGGATCGTATTGAGTTTCTCAGCTCATACATCCTCTTGGATGAGTCACCGACCTTAGAATAACAAGTGATTAATACCAAATTACACATTTGTTGTTTACAAAATAATAATAATTTTGCTTAGAATTTAAAAAAAGAAAAATTGTAATTTGGTTAAAATAAATTTATTTATTCATTAATTTTAATAAATGTTTACAATATATTCAATAATGTGTTATGAATTAAATTAAGTAACAAAATCAAATGGTATCTAGAGCCGGTCCTGTCTACGTAGGTAACGTAGGTGGAGGCCACGATCGCTGTCGCGATGAGCTAGTTGGAGAGCGAGAGCTAGTCTGGTAGGTACCATTGTGTTGAATACGTCGCGCGTTTAGATAGCGGTTCGCTGAGTGCGCACATTCACATTCGCGATATATTTCTGATGATGCACCATAATCAACCGTTGTTGAATTTTTTATCCGTTTCCCATACCACAATCTTATCTTTAGCAAACATTACACGCCCGCGTTTCACTTGTTTCTGATGACACTATGTGATTGTTGTAATAATAATGAGCACTCTTCCGAAAATTCGGATCAAAAGTCGCGGCAATTTAGTAAACATCAAAACGGGCTCTTTACCGCGTTCAAAAGCATCTGTAATCAAAGTTAGTTCCAGAAAACGTGTACCTGAGCATCTGAAACGTCAACATATTCTGACATATGAAGGTATAATATTTATTAAAAACAAAAAAATAATTCATGCAATTTATATAACAACATTCATGGTCATTGCATGGGAATTCAATTGTTTAACTCATTATTAATATTTTGCGATTGTTTATTTCTTTTTTAGCTGGTGAATCCGATACTACTGTGGAACTTCGCGAGGAAAAATATGAAATACACATTGAAAGATCTCGTGCTGGGCTTGGTTTATCCATTGCCGGTGGTCGTGGTTCTACTCCATTTAAAGGGGACGACGAAGGGATATTTATATCCCGTGTTACAGATGGTGGACCTGCAGATTTAGCAGGATTACGTGTAGGCGATAAAGTGCTAACAGTGAACGGTGTAGCTGTCCTAGATGTCAGCCATTATGATGCAGTTGAAATATTAAAAGCATCTGGAGCTGTATTGGTACTCGAAGTGAATCGTGAAGTTACACGTATTGTACGTGATAATGAGTTGAAAAATGAAGTTGAAATGAAGCATAGAATACCATCTCCGTTGCCATCGATTAATAGTGATGATGTTATTATGCAAAGGATGCTTATACATACAACTTTGATTAGAGATTCGAGAGGCCTTGGATTTAGTATAGCGGGTGGAAAGGGTTCCCCTGCTTTTAAGGGTGATTCTGATGCTATTTACATATCTCGCATTACTGAAGGTGGTGTTGCACATAAAGACGGCAAGCTGATGATAGGTGACAGAGTTAAATCAATCAATGGTGTTGATTTGGTTTCTGCCTTGCATGATCAGGCTGTCGGTATGTTAACAGGGTTAGAAAGATTTGTTAGATTGGTTGTTGAACGTGATGTGCCATTAAATAGGGACAGTGCTAGTCCTTCGCCTTCACCCGGACCACAGCAATCCCCTAAACTATTTGGATTGCCTAAACCATATACAGGATTATACTCGGCTAATAGTTATATGGCCAACCGTCCAGGATATGCTAGCTATAGGAGATCACTAGAACCTGAAAAAAAGGTAAATTAAATTTATTTTTATATAATATGTAGTTAGTAATTTAGAGGTTACATTTACAGATTTATACACATTTTAAACATTTTTAGTATTTTACCAATTGTCAATTTGGTGAAGTTATGTAATGAGTTAATGAAACCTAGTTAAGTTTATTAAATTTGATAACCGCAAAACTATTTATAATATTGCTACTACAAAAACAAGTTTAGTATCTTGGATAACTATCAGCAATGAAAATAAAATAAGATTTGATAATAACACAAAGTATTTTATTAATACAAAGTGTGTACTCATTATTGTACACACTTTGTATTAATAAAAATAGTTTTGATTCAATTTTGTGGTTATGTTGTTACATTTAAAATTAATTACTTTAATAAAGTTTTGACAGTTACATCATAACCTAAAAGAAAATGATTTATATAAATATTTTACTAATTGTATAGTTTCATTACCTATGTTTACTTTACATCAGTAATTTATCCACTATTTTTACAGTTAAAGTTAAGAAAGCAATTTTTTAATTTGATCAATTTTGCACTTTTCAACCGTTTTTATACAGATTTTGGTTCTTTTTTTTTCTTTAGAATTTTGCTAGTTTTGGCATTTTATTAAAAAATTCTGCAGTTTTTAACAGTTCATGGCCGGATTTTGCTATTTTTGACATTCCATGATGTATTTTTTGACAGAATAAAACCGGATTTTCAAATTTTTTGACAGTAATTTTATATTTTATAACCGGATTTTGCTTTTTGGAGTTTTATATAGTTTTTTAATAGCTTATGACCAAATGAACTTGGTGCTTTTCAACAATATTTTGATGTTTTATAGTCCTAGTTAGCTATTTTTGACATCTTATGAATATAATTTTGGATTTTGAACCGTTTTTGAAATTTGATTCTATCTGAAAATATTTTAATGTTTTATGTTTATTTTTCATTTTTATGTTAGAATTTTGCACTTTATTAATAAAATTAATGACTTTATTTTTGACAGTTTATACCCAGATTTTGTTACTTTCTAACAATATTTTTATGTTTAAAGGCTTTAAAGACTTATATTATTTTTAAAATTTAACGAATAGAATTTTACACTTTTCAACAGTTTATGGCCGGATTTTAGGGCTTTCTGACAATATTTTATAGCTATTTTAGGTTTTATGAATAGAGCTTTGCACTTTTCAACAGTTGATCACTGTATAATATATTTAAACTTCAAAAAAGGAATCATAAGTTTAACCATCACTGCCTATCTGTCAAATATTATATTATTAATGAATTGTTGTATGAATGGCTGACGACGAAGTTTATAAACTGTCAAAGTATTGATAAATTATTAATTTGCATAAAATATTTATGTCAACCTATCAATAACCGTTTTTTTTTAAATTTATTAAGTGTGACTAAAATGTCAAATAGTAAAGTTGAATTGTTAAGAAACATTATCTATGTCAAACACAAAGCTGTCATTTTCAATATATCAAAGAGTTCATAAATTGTCAAAAATAATCCAACCTTTTTCAATAGTCAAAAAGTATTCGGAAATTAAGACTGCCAAAAAAATATAATGTTCAACTGTCAAATATGCAGTAATATTTGTGCAATAAATTCAAATATCAGAAAATACTTTTGAAATGTCAAAAAGTATTGATGAACTTACCAGTTTTCAGCATTTATGACAGCAAAAATCATTAAATGGCAGTTGTAGCTGTTGAAGAACATTTTATAACGTTTGTGACACTTCAAAAACATTGTTTAGCATTTACGACAGTTAAGGAACATTATATGACAATTCAAGAATAGTGTTGACAGTTCAGGAACATTTGTAGCAGTTAAAGAATATTTTATAACATTTGTGACAGTTTCTAAACATTAAAAAGACATTTTTTAGCATTTCTGACATTTGAGGAATATTATATGACAATTGAAGAACATTGTCGAACGTTCAGGAACATTTTTAACAATTGAATTACAGTTTATAACATTTGTGACAATTCCAAAGCATTATTGACAGATAAAATACATTTTTAACTATTTTTGACAGTTGAGGAATATTATATGACAGTTCAAGAACATTTCAAAAGTTCAGGAACAGTAGCAGAAACATGTTTAGTATTTCTGACAATTGAGGAACATTATATAACAGTTCAAAAATATTGTCCAAAGTTCAGGAACATTTATAACAGTTTGAGCACATTTTATAACATTTGTGACAGTTCGAAAGCATTATTAACAGTTTAAATTCACTTCATAAAATGTTTGACAGTTGACAGATTATTGACTTTCCTTTTTTGATAGTTTGTTTCTGTTTTAACATATCCGTTTTGACAGTTACTGTTATTATTTTAACAGATAAAATTAGATAGATTTGGTAACTGTAGTTACCAATTTATGTACTGTCCAAAAGGACTAGATTTGATACGATTTATTCAGAATTTTTTTTGTATGCTGGCCATTTAAAGGGTGGTCCATTTAGTGATCCTTTTTTAAAAATTCAGAAAATGAACAAAAACCAGTTTCTTTCGGTATATTATTGGTTTATTCGAAAGAGCAAACATTCCCATTATTTATGAAACATAATTTCATTCATGATGTGGCCTATCTTGTTAACCCAATTTTCCAAAACCTTGGTGACGGTTTCTGGCTCTATCTCACGAATGGCTTGCTTGATGTTTGCCTTAAGGACTTGAATCGTTAATGAATTGTTTGCATAACATCGGTCTATTACTTCACCACACAAAAAAAAGTAACGGCGTCAAATTGCAGCTTCGAGGTGGCCAATTGACATTGCCGAGACAGCTGATAACATGATTACCGAACTAGGCGCGCAAAAGATTGATTGTAGCATGGGCTGTGATTGTTCAAGTCCATGTCTTCAATTTCCGGCCACACAAGCGCTCACCGTTGACCGAAATGGCGTTTCCAGCAGCATTTTCAAAGAAAAATGGGCCAATGATGCCACTTCTCTAAAATCCGCAGAGTCGAGCTGCTCTAAGGCCCAAACTGAGAAGCGATAACGAACCGGATGGTCGTGTTGAAAGCACACACATTACTGAGTCACTGGACCTTATAAGCGATTTTTTTTTTGTGTGTAGGAAGTGAAAAATCTTCAAAAGAAACTGGAGAGCCTGTGCTGTCCAGTAGTCTCAAGTTTTTACTGACTAAAAAACCCATCTTTTACCTTCTTTACCTTGAGGTCGTTTGCTTGGCGCTCTTTGCACTGCGGTCCTATTGAACTTGTTGTACACCTCTGGTGTTTTACTCTTCGAGCTGCTCCGTCTCTTCGATAAAGTCTAGTACCTTTACGCAGTTGGTTGCTTTTAGCAAGTTTTCGTTTATGTTGTGTTTGCCAAAAATGGTTAAACGTTGCTGTTTGTATGCTTCGCATTCATTCAGCAAATGTATCGGAGTCTCATCTTTTTCTATACATTCGCGGCATAGAGGGCCCGTTCTTATTCCCATTCTATACAAGTGTTAGTTGAGTCTACAGTGTTATTAGTCCTGTGAGCCTTCGGAGTCTAATACGACTCATTTGTATTATTACTGTTTTGGTATCATACGATGGTTCTGCTGGGAATATTCTTGAATGTGTCAATCTCTTACAGTTTTTCACAGGTTGTTGTGCTTCGTCTCAAGTTTGCTGCGGATTATTGCTTTTCCGGTCTCGTATGGGATCCCAATAGCAGGTTCTGGTCTAGTAAATGTCCCGTATGCCCCTTGTTTGGCAAGTTGGTTTGCCCTGAGATTTCCTTTTATCTCCTGGTCTTTGGGTATCCATACCAGGTGAACTTTGCAAGTTGTGGCTACTGTTTTCAGACTATGTATGCATGTCATAACTAATTTGGATTTTATTACTGGCGATTGCAAGGTCTGTTCTAGTCCCAGAGGTTGCGAACTTTGCTTTCTTTGGTGTTTGTCTTCGTAAATTCCAACCCCGGTCCCTTTTTCCCAGATATCTGTTCTTTATCAATTCGTTTTGCTGTGGTATTATCACGTCAAATTTTTTGATGATGCAGTGGCCTTTCTTAAAGTCCGACCTCATCGTTAGAATTTCTTCCTCAAGCAACACCTTTGTTATATTACGTCTGTGGTTCCCGAGGTTTACATTGTGTTCGTTTATCCGCAGTCTGTATGCTGCTTGTCTTGCTTCATTACCATCAGATGAAGTGGCGGTAATGATAGTACTACTTCCATAGCTGTTGTGGGCGTCGTTTATGTGTGTTGGCCACTAGCATGCTAGTTTCACGAACTTTTTGCACAAGCTTGCGTACAGCACGCGCGGTGGGGGCTTCATTTTGGCCAAAACTTCTTTTCAATAAACGCACTGTTTGGGAAATAGTTCTTATCAAAAATTTGAAAAAAAATAGGCTTAAAAATTTTTCTTTTTCCTTAATGTACCAAAGTACTTATTTTTGTAATTCAATATAACTTATGTCATACAAACTGTAAAATATAATTTTTATAAAAAATTAAAAAAAAAAAAAACTCTTAACGAGTTTTGATTTAAGCGTGCCGGATTTGTTTGTTCTACCCCAAACGGGTACCGATTAAAACACCCCTTTTTGTACATAAGCACACGGTAGGATCGCTTTTTGGTATTATTTTTCCGTGGCTCAACCTAGTCTCTTTTGCTCTATATTGACCGATGTTTGCTGCTGTATCTGCTTGTGAAACTCGTTTCTTTGCTTATTTTGTTCTAATAATTTTGGTAATCATTTTATCGATTTCCTGCTAGTTATTTCGTGTTTGTAGCATGCAGTCTACTATTGTTTCTACGCAGACTGCAATCTTTCTTGATAACGTCGGCTCTGTACGCCAACATTTGTATGGTGTGCTTAGAGTTCATCGTCGACCGACATTCTCGGAACGCAGACTTCATGTCAGCCAGTCTTACATCTTCTTTGATATCTCTTAGGAGTTGTATGTTTGTTGTTGCATATTGGTCTTTGTCTCTCCAGATTTGGTCGGCAAGATTAGTTTGCCGACTTTCCACTGTGGTGGGTATACTCGTTACTTCAGTTTTTGGTTTCCAATTTTGCATATCACTTCAGGGGTGTGTTCCGAAATTGCTTGTTTGTATGATTTTGGATGTAAGCTCTGCTTCTTTTTTCTAAATCCACCCGTTTCTGATTTTTGTCTGGTTGGAATCCGGTTGCTTGATGCAGGTTTGTTGAGCATATACTGATGTCGAAGTAAGAGCGGAATTATTTCTTTTCAAAGGTGGTGTGTCGCCCACATACAATTCACACAGATTGTCGTTAGCTTAATAGCTCCTTAAATGTATGTCCAAATTCTAAAAGCGCTCATGGGAACCTAAACTGCTATAACAGATTTGATAAAAATTTGATTGATTGTCATGTTTGACAGTTATAATAATCTAAAATACGTAATAGCCATTATTTGAGTAGTTTATGTAATAATTTTAAGCAAATTTATATTTGATAGTTATAATTTATTATTGATTAGTTTTGCAGTTTTTAATGTGTTGAATAATGTATGTTATTGTTGTTGCAGGTAGAAACATCCCCTACCGTAATCACCGCCACCGAACACGCAAAAACAAACGGCATCGATCAGACGCCAAAAGTAGTAGAACCGCCACAACCGGCCCCACGAAAAGTATTAAACTCGCAAAACAGCAGCGATGCGTTAAAAGCGACGCCAGTAGCTACGCCAAAGCCAATAAGCAGAGACAACACGAACGAAATTGTGAACAACCACAAAACGGTTTCACCAACTTCATCGCTGGAAGGAGAAGATGCTCAGGTACTACCGAAGCCCATCACAAACGAGGAGTTTCAAGCTATGATCCCGGCCCATTTCCTCAAACATACCCCTTCCCCCACCACCCAAACCGCTCCTTCCGAACACACACACAATGTTACGGTCACCATAAAGAAACCAGAGTCACCGATCGAATTTCCGCCTGCTCCTACTGGGCCTGGTCGTGTCACCGAGACCATCACCAAGAGTACATTTACGGAGACTGTTGTCACTCGCATCACTGATAATAAGCTCGTCTCACCCCTTATTATTGAGGTATGAAGGATGCAGTGCCCCACCTCTCAGTTCTAACAGACATTTTTTTTTAGTTGCATGTCTTTAATATTTTCATCACTTCGTTTAGTACTGCATGCTTATTAATCATTTTATTTCTTACTCTTTAGTTATTTTGTAAGCATTATAGAATTTGTTGCAACACTGCTGCTCTTCCGTTCTGAACACATCTCAGGCTTTACAATGAGAAACAACATATACATAATATAGTGGCGCCATATCGCGGTTAGTAGGCACGAGTGTTAAGTTCGAGATATTGATAGTGTTAATGCGTCAAAATTGTTTACGGCTAGAATCTGGTGAGTCGTTTTTTATTAACGTTTTAGTATTATCAACAATAACAAAGTTAATAATCAAGGATGGCATAACGAAATTACTATTTTGAATTCAATGTAAAATTATTTGAGCGCTACTAATTTTTCCTATGTAGACGTATTCGTCTGTTAATTTTCATCGCATTCAAAATAAATGTTCATACTGGACGCTAGTTGCATGTTTAATGCAAACAAATTTTTTAATCAGATTTAAGCTAGCGAAACTTTTATTCACAGCGCGGGAAATAAATAGACGCAATTTGTACATGAAAAGCTGCATTGAAAAGAGTGCTTGTGTGCGCTGATCTATTCCGCACTGTGAACAAAACCTATGCATATTTTGTACTAATGCTGGCTTTGCAGTGGAATTGAGTATATGAGTTTCAGTCATGTCATGTTCGCTCAATTATTATTATTTGTTTATCCGAGGGTAGATATTTTTAAAACCAAGCTAATAATACTGAAATCTTGTTTATTTCAAGAAAAAAATCAACAATATTTATTTTTATGTCAATTAAGAACAAAGATTTTAAATGTTAAGTTTTAATGTTGTCAGGGGATCAATTGATTTCTACAACTTAAAATGTTTATATATTTATATTTGACTATCATATTGTATGGAGTGAGAACATATTATATCGACAAAATATATATATTCTACAAAAAATAATGTTTTACTTTTTCGCGCTTTTCGGTGGAAAAAATACTTGAGTATTTGCAATTTTAATGATTTAATGACTGCATCAGTTAGGTTAAGCTAAGAAATGTTTGTTACACAACTCTTTGCGGGAGGTGTATTTACTACTATTCTTAGTTGCATAGTTGCAATCACTTGCATCATCAAATAAATTGCTAACTATTCTTAAAGGAGGAGGTTCAATATTCATTAAAAAAACTGTAGCTTTAGTAACAAATGAAGCAACGTTTGCTTTGCTTTAGAAATAGGGTTTTAAGGCAACATTTGAAATCTAAAAAATCATTTAAGGTAGATTATCTTTATACAGGGTGATTCAGAAGATCATAATAAACCAATAAAGTTCTATAAACATGATTCTTAAAGCTTAGGAAGATCAATAATAAAAGCATCACCACAATTAGGGCCATACCTCACTGGGATAACAGTGTATCGCAACAATGGCGACACAATACAACCAAGAAAGACACCAGCAGTAGTTTTTAACTATCGGCGAGGATTCTTAAATAATATTAATTATAAATCTGTGACTGATTAAAAGTCTTAATTATTTTATTTTGATAATACGTTGTTTGGTTGCCGGCAACTTGTGTTTGAATGAAGTTATGCTCTATATAACTTAATACATTTTGTTGCAACTAGTCTGGATACACTACCACTTAAATTGTTTCTACGCGATTTTGTTTTTGCAACTAGCATGCACCAGGTGAGGTATGCTTCATTACGTTACATTCGGGCTGGTGTTGCCACTTGTGACGTTGTTCTTGTGTCCCGGTGTGGTATTGGTTTTAAAGAACAAATTGATTTTAGACACGTTGAATATGGAAATGGTGCAGTCTGTTTGTTGAGAGAGTCGGCTGTCGAATTAATTTGAAGGCGAGTTGTATTGTCTTGAACTTAACCTTTGACTACGTTGTTTAATATCAAGACTCTCTTCTTCTACACGCACACTAAGACAATTTTCTCTTTCAGTCATTCTTGAATTGAGAAACTTGCCGCATTTGCGTAAAGAGATGAAAATTGTTTCAATTCAATATTCAGCAATGGCATATAATTGCGGAAGTGTGTAGCACTAACTAACTACTAATAACAACTGGACATGACATCCGCAAAAAACAAATGCGAAAAAATGAATATTTCAGAAACTTTTAATTTCAATTGAGTATGACCGTAAAGTTTTTGAGTGATTTGGAAAAACTGTCAGAAATATAGTCTCGTAATTGCTCCATTTGTAAATTCGGTCGACATTTGACTGATGCAATTTCAAGGACTCCATTCACTCCTGGGAATGTTTCTACAATTTGTCCTAACTTCTATTGGAACGACGGTGTGTCGCGTATGAGTACCGTCTTTCCTGGTTGCATGGTCTCATCTAGTCATGTGGTCGATGATGATGATACTCTGGATTTTAGAAGGTTTTCCATAATTGGTTGTAACGCCATTGGCTTATGCATTTTATGAGCATTTATGTTGATTGCATTTCTGCATGTAGTTGTAATTTATGCTCTTATTAATTAATAATTTTGTGAAGTTGTGTTGGCTTAGCAGCTTAATTGGGTGCTTTTGGTCCAACAGTAGTAAAGCTATCTGTAGTCTCCCACTAACTTGTATTATGCCAGTGTTATCCAAATATGGATTTAAGCAAAGAATTTTTCTTTTTTTTTTTGGTAACTCTATTTCTGTTTTTAAGCAAATAATTTTCTTATTAAATGCTGTTTACTAGGTGATAATTTTCTGGAGCACAGATCTGCCGGATTTTAGTGTGTTTGCACATGTCACTACTGATTTTGATCTGTCAAAGAATGTATCTGGCTACGTTTGTCTTTCATTTTCTGCTATTCGATTGTATCTAACTTCGAATCTATAAATGTTTGAATTTTTGATATATTTACTTTCAGGGCTGTCTTTATTATCTTAACCAGTTTGGTTAGTACGACTTCAGTGTTTTATGGGTGATACTTTGGTTTTTGCGGAAAGTAATTGTACTTGCGGATATTTATTTACATTCTTAATGTACACTATAGCGCTATATGCTGCTTTGCTGAACGAAAATCCGAAGATCTCTATGGACTCCTTTGGATTTATAATATTTCTCTTGATTTGTATGTTGTTTAATAGTTGTACAAATTGATTCCAATTGATTTTTGCTTCAAACAATTTTGATATCTTTGATAATATTATCCGTTTGGTTGAACTTTTTCTTCCGTAAAATTCTGGATTATGTCGTTTTTTGTTTCAATATATTTTTAGCGTTTTCTGTATTTTATCCTTATCTAGAGACAAGATGTGATGCTCTTGATTGGACTGGTTCATCTTTCAATTTGATTTTGGATGATAATTGTTTTATGGTTTCTGCACCTGTTAATAATAATAGGTTGTTCTCGTAAAAATCACGTTGTGGGAAATTTTTCTACACCATCTTCTGCATTTATGCATCTTGTCGCCAAACATGAAGAACTAGTAATGCCAAATGTAAACGTGTTTAATTCAATAATTGTTATTAATTTAATGTTGTTTTGCCATGATATATGCTGAATTTTTGTTTGTCTTGGTTCTATGTTGATTTGGTCATTTGGTGATATCTGCTGATAGCAAATATTTATGCGTGCGGAACCTCGAGAAATTGTTGAATTTGTTATTTTGTATTTTTAATGTAGGGCGTTGCAGAAGTTTCTTCTCGATATTATAGAACCGCCGTAAAACTATTCCATAAAATTCCCCCAGTTTTTCAACGGCATCCTTAAATTAAAATTGCTCTACATTGAGATTCAATTCTTGTAGTGCTAAGCCGCACATTGCTTTTGTATTTTGTAAAGGCACAGTAGTATCTAACTCAATCTGGGGTTTTGTATTGTTGCACCGGACTTAATTTGGCTTGTACACATTTATTTAAAATATAACTTGGCTCTAATTAGTATATCAATTTCTCTAGGTTGATAGAGAAATGGAACTGCCAAGATTAAATTATTGGGTATTTTAAGTAGGTTTGTATCGATTAATTGTCCCGTGATATGGTTCAATATAAGAAATTTATAGTTTTCTATTGTTGATCGCATTCTTGTAGATGTAGTGCCCATTACAGGTTTCTGGTTTCCATTCATACCAGTCAGCGTTGTTCTCTCTTTTTGGTTTTGTAGTCTTAACTGACGTCTTAGCTTTGTTGTCATAATGATAACTTGGGATTCGAGGTCGAGTAGTGCACTGGCCTTGTGGTGTTTGCCGTATTGTTTTTTTATCAATATTATTGCTGTTTGAGACAAGACTTGTTTTATATGGCTGCCGACACTAATGTCGTGTACACTGGTGCTGAGAATATTAGGTTCTGTCTGGACCATCGCATTAGTAAATACAGCAAAGTATTGTGTCTTTTACCGCATTTTCTGCATTCACTTGATTTAACTTTAAACAATTAAGCATAATCTTTCACGTCGAGCCCGTTCAATTCTGCCGCTAATTGAAGCTGAAGAAATTCTTTGCACTTGTAGTTGGAATGATTTGTTAACCCACACATGGAGCATTTTTCTTTTGATTCCACAATTATTGTTCTGCGTGATTCCAACTTAGCAGCTTTCAGGCTATCCTCCGACATTTTCTAGTACTCGACATCTTACGGACAAAAATTGTTCTAATTGTTGGAGGTTTAGTATCTTCTATCGATTTTTATCTAATTTTGTGCATATAAAATTAGATTGTGTGTTAGAAAGTGTCTTAAGCTTACACGAAGATGTTGTAAGGTGCTGTCCACCAGCTTGCGCAATTCAATTGTAGATTCTTTGAAAATGCTGGACAAGGCAAACATTTCTCTGATGTGTGTTATGATCTTGGGATTTTTATAGCGTTGTTACAGAATTTGTTACGCAATCGTGTAATTTGCGTTAATGAATGATTTAATTGTTGATTGTAGATATTGTAGCTTTTGTACTTTGGATAGCCCTTTATTGTTATCTTTTGTTTCTATTGTGTTTGTGTAAACAGAGCGCACAGGGATCTGTTCAGATGTATTTTGTTCTGTCCATTTCAGTTTGCATTTATTGACAGCGTTCATTTCTCAAAATTGTCTCTTTTCGTTGGCGCAATTTCTGTTGCATTTACTTTTTTATACTGACTTGAATTTCTTCAAATTGTTTAAATAATTCACGAGCTCCCTCGATTCTGTCGGTAAGCTATTCTTTTTATCATTGATTGAGTAAAATGTAGATTGATGTGATATACAACTATGGATGCACAAATCCGGTTTGAAGGACCAGTTGTACATTAGCTTTTTTACTAGATACGACGATATTTGATGTTTATGAACAAAAACTTTGTTTATTTTTGGTCGATTATTTTTTTCTAGATAAAATGTCCAAATAACGTGGTTACCTTGGTAGACCCAGTTCAAAGTATTTGAGTAAAATGAGAAAAATTGTTAGAAAGTGCCACTTTCAATGCAAATGTTTAGATAAATTATCTAAATTATTAGGTAGAGAGCGTCAACTAGTCTTGACACAAAAAACATAGATTTACCTAAAAATTAAAAAGTTCCAGAAGGTTAAACATCTAAAGAATCTTAAAAAACTATCTTCTCAAAGACTTTTTTTATTCAAACTTTAACAGCTTGTGTAAATAAGAAATATACTAATGTAAACAAAAAGTTGTTACAAAATATTAAAAATTAAAGCAGTTAATTAAAAAATCAAAAATTTCTGTAAACTTTAAAAAGCTATAACTCCGAATTTATTAAATACAATATACTACTTATTAGGTCAATATTACTCAATTTGCTTGTAGTCTGGCATTCATTTTATGACTAGTTAGTTTGGGACACCCTGTATTTTTTGGGCGCAATCAACACCGAATGCAATTTGCATAACTTTTAAAACGTTTAGAAATGAAAAGTACTTAACAAAGTGTTTAATAATGAATACCTTGGTAACAGTACATTTTAAGTCGTTATTATAAATTTCTTTATTGGACCGAAATATTCTAGAATTTTAAATCGCACTGTATAAGTTTCAAGAAATATGAAAACGTAAAATACTAGGGACGTGTAAAACGAAAATAAATTACCAGTTTTTGTTATGTAACTGACAATTTTTGTATAATTTTTAAGTTAAGTTACAATTATACACATATAATGTACATGCTTAAAATTTAAATTGGTTGATAATTATTACTATTCATTACTATATACTTATTATTTCATCTGTTGCGCAGCAAAAATATCACTCACAGTTTCGATGCACATAATAGCTGAGTAATTATGATGAACACTATGTGAATGTTTTATGATCTTTATTATTCATTCAAAATGTTTATTATAATCATAACATTAAAAGGGCTCGGAGAATAAATAACGTCTTATTATATTGTACAGGGTGTTTCAGAACGACCCAACTATTTCAGTTGAAAATTTAAAAAAATTAATAAAATTGGTTTTAATTATTATTTTTTGGTACCAATGCAAAGATAATAAAAGTCGCATTCACTTCGTTTTCTTCGATAATCTTAGCGAGGAGTGCTGCCAACGAGATTGCAGTTATTTAAATTTTGTATTGGTACAAAAAAATAATAATTACAATCAGTTTTGTATTCTTATAAATTTTTAACTGAAATAATTGGATCGTTCTGAGACGTTCTGTTTTTTGCTTGCTCAAATGTTTTAGAAAAACATGTTTGTTTCTACGTTCGGATTCAATTGTCCGATCGTCGCGAACATAAGTAGAATTTAATTTATTTAAATATTTTAACGTTCTTCGATAATGTGGTTAGTCTTAATGACTAATAAGGTTTGTCCTAATTGCCATCTAACCACACTTTTATAGATAATTAGTTGTTTTAATATTAACATTTAAAATTAATATAAAATACTTGAGCCATCCTTGTTATTAACTGACTGACTAGTGCATTGCTATCGTTGTTAATAGTATTTATGACACTAGTGAACAAAAACTAGTACCGCTACCGTTTGTTTAGCTTAGAACCACCAGAAACTATGTCGTGACGATTGATATGTTTTATAAATTAACATATAAGTCGGGTTGTTGATTTTAAGTTGATTAATTGATTAAATTATAATTTGATTTGAATAAGATTAAAAATATCTTGCATAATTTGAAATCTAAATGAGTATTTGATTTAAACGGTAAATTAAAAAAAAAATAGAATTTATCATGATAACACATCCATAAAACACATAAAAATTATCTATTTTAGAAAATTATTTATTATTATTTAACTGTGACATATATTCTAATTTCTATGTCTTCTTTGATTTAATTTTATTGTTAAATTTGTAGAGTAGATTTTGATAGTACTGCAGTAATTGCTTACATTATTTTTTTTTTTATTTTCAAAATATAAAACACAAAAAAAATTGTTTAGTTTAATGTAATAAATTTCAAATGACCACAATTTGAGGAAAAGATAGTGGCGTAGCTGTAAATATTGCCCCTTACCCCACCGCGAGTTTTAGGACCACACTTCTATTTGTTAATGTTTTTGTTTAGGGAGTTCCAAAAACTTTTTAGATTAGTTTCTTTTAAATTTAAGAGTTACTGGTTTAGTTGGATATTGGTTTTGAGCTCCTGGATTTTTGCTGTTTTTTTAAGATCTTTTCCTTGAGATACTCTCATAGGAAGTAGTCTGGGAATATTAAATCCGGTGAATGTAAAGGCCAGTTAAAAGCTAAATTAGCTAAAGATAATTATGCCATACTTTGACGGGCGTGAAGTGGACCCATCAAAAATTATTTTCCAATATTGCTCTCTATTTACGGTTGCTTTGACACATTCTTTTTTTTAGGATATTCATCATCATCATCAGCCCTTTTTTGCGTCACTGATTAGCCTCTTCTTTGTTAATTTGAGTAAATTATTACAGTAAATTTATTGGATGCAATTTACGTTAACGAATAACCGTTATTTTTATTTTGCCCATACTAGCGCAGTTTAATATTTTTACAAATCGGTTTAGGTGCAAACTAGGTTTATTCTTTATTAGCTTGTTTACTATATAACGTTTGTATGCGAGCTGCGTAAGCTAGACTCTGGGTTTAACTCATTCAAATCTGATTGTCACGTACGTTTTCTGGTTAATATTTTAGGGTTTTTATCAACGATTTACTACGAGGTCAATACTTTTGTCTGCTTAAAATGAACGTGATCTTCTATTTTGGGAAAGGTACTGTTTGTACTCTGTTGAGGCCAACGTGCTACAAGGCGATCAATGGTGCTCTATTGTCTAACATTTAATTGATTATATTGTTACGTGAGTGGTAATGGAGTTAATATCTTTTCTTTAATTGCTACAGAAAAACTGTTTGAACATTGAAGTTTGTACATTGGAAGAGCATTTATTGTGGTCGGGGATAGATTCAGCAATTTAACTGTACGCGTTTTTTGGTCTCATTTAGTTGTTCAAAAATTTAGTTGCTTCAATTTTGATGTTGAACCCTTGGAGTTTAAAATGCAAAAAGAGGGATACAAATACGTAAGTTTTTTTGGTTTAAATGGGCCTTATTTCTGTTAGCTATATGTATTCTTCTGTAAATAATAATTAAGAGTTGGAGTCTTAATAGTCTCAGATACTGCTGCAGAGATGACGTGGATCGGTTTTTTGCTGTTACTTTGTAAGTAGATACAGGATAGGAGGTCGAAGAAGGAGTCAGGAGTGCTTTACGGTGTCGGGAAGACGTTTAAATTTTAAAGTGCGTTTTCTGTTGAGTTTTTTTGCTGTCAGCAAATAAGGCTGTTGCATTAAGTGTTGAGGTCGGGTTTTTGCTAAAATCGGAAAAACGGTTCAAGACACGAAAAGTTCTACATGAATTGAATAAATGAGTTTGAAGAAGGATTAATATGCGATATGTGTCTGGTGATGTCAAAATTTTGTTATCACCAGAAAACATAAACCGCGTATTAATCTTTTCGACGATAAGAAAAATTTCTGTCAACAGTATTTTGAATTCATACAAACCATTAAGCACATCTAGAATTTTATAGCGTTGAAATCTGGCCTTGACTACGGATGCGATAGCCATTTTTGCTGTCTTTGTCGTTTTTGGATATGTTGGGACAAAAATTCTTGAAAACTCAACTTTTAATTCAAACATTCCTCGGCCCCGAAGAGCAACTCGATATAACTTTTTCTTTGACCTCCTTCTTCTGCACTACTTACAATTTGGCAGCTAAAAACTGCTCTTTATGCTGCCCTATCATATACTATAATGTATAAAAATTGTTTTTGGTTGGCCCGAGAAATATCTTTGTTTCTAGATTTTGTAGGCTTTAGTAGCTGGTTCCAAACTCCCTTAATTTGATGATTAATGGAAAATCACGTGACTATTAGTAGCGTTTGCTTCCAACTGAGGAGAGCGTGGCGCAGTGGTCTATGCATCCGGCCGCTGTACCGAAGATCGTGGGTTCGATTCCCATATACCTTGATAAACTTTTCACATGTCTATACGCTCTCCCACTCCCCAACCCGCCTTGCCAGCGTGGGGTTTTACGGCTAAAAACCTTCTCTGATGAAGTGATCTCTCCAGTGGTTCGAAATCCACTTAAAACTGTAGGTCCCTTGTAATGTAAGTTGCATTACAAGCAGAGAAGAGGCTATGCGCCAGCAGTGGCGTATAAATGGCTGACGACGACGACGACGCTTCCAACTGCCTCATCTAAAACTACTTGCATCTTGAGTTTTTATTTTTGACGAAGCATGTATTGGGTTGGCAGTCAAGCGGCTTTACCCGTATCTATTGCAAACATTCGCCAAAATGTTCTCACTGCAAGTAGTGGAAATATTATTAATACTTTAATACTGATTTAGTTTGCATACTGCAATTTGGAAATTATTGGTACTAGATTTTGCTCATACATTTGAGCTTTTAATTTTTTAAATTACTTTAGCCTCTTATCAGTATTAGAGGGGAAAACGAAACTAACATTTAGATTTGGACCTTCGTTTTTACAAATTTGTTAAATTTGTTTTTGACTGTGCTTCCAATATTTATCACAAGGCATTTTCAACCTAAATTTGCTGAATTTTATCAATAGTTTTTGAATATTTATAATCACGTAATAAATTAATGTTGAAATATGTTGAAATTCTTTAACACAATTTTATTATTGACAATAATAATTATTATTGAATGACCTTCGTATCAAGTATGATTCACTTATCCACAATTCCACTAAAATATCCCATCATAAACTAACAATAGAAATAGATAAAATATCATTCATACATTAGTGGTTATTAATTTGTAGAATTATATCATCATTATAAACATAAAAAAAATCATATTGTAAAATAATTTACGTTACTAATTAATAATGTTAAAAGTACAAACGTATTCATTGTATTGCTTTAAATGGATGTGTAATGCTCATCATTATTTATGTTGGATTAGAAAATGCTTTCTAACAGAATTATTTGTACATTGATTGATTAATATGAACGGACATTTCGTTAATGTTATGCATGTTCTTAACAATTACAAGTGAGACTTTCATGTCTAGAAGTGAAGTGGCTGGTTAAATAAATTATATCATTAGTAATGATCGGTTATTTAACATGTAACAAGTATAATTTAGATGTTAAAAATATGAGCTATATATAAACAAATGCGTGAGCATACAGCTTATATACGGATAAGTATAAGAAATGAATGTTATAGGTTTTAAAAAAATATAAAAAATAGCATTGATTGATTCACAATACTAAAGTCAAATTTTATATACAGGGTATTACAGAAAATTGTGACTATTGTCACAATTTATGTACTGGGGTGCACTCGGTGCATATTTTTGTGTTCGGTTGTCAACGCTCTTTTTCAGAACGCCATATTGTAGGATAGACGGATATGCACCGGCAAAGAGCAATATCTTTTTACGTCAAATTTGGGGGCGCCTAAGTGCAACCTTAAAGGTCACACCCGAAAACGCCAATAGTTATAGCCTCAAGCTTTGCGAGAAAATACGCCGCAGTTTATAAGCCGTTTATAGTCTCCAGTACACTATGTTTATGAGAACATCGAGGATTTCTAGTTGAAAAATTATTGCACTCAAGAAGTCTCTTGAGCATTATCAATAATACCCACTGTTAAACATGCACAAGACTGAAACTTGCATTACAACAAAGTTTTGCTTGTTGTAACTAAATCTTTCTAGGCATGCCGACAGTAATTAATAAAAAAATCTGTTACGTTGTAATGCAAGCTTCACTTGTTGTACATTTGTTTTCAGTTAGTAGCCACAGAGGTTCCCTATGGACTGGGATTTTGTCAAGTTTTTTGCCTATGATCTCGGTTTTGGCTGTTTAGGTGTACAGGTGTTTTGGGTGCGGCGAAGTTTTTTTTTACTCTGGTTGAGATTTGCTGTGCTGGGGTTGTTGTTGGGTGGCGAGTTCTAAGTGTGAGGTTTGGTTGAGTTGAGTTTTTTTTTCGTTGGGTAGTGTTGTCTCGTTTGAGTAGTGTATGGTTTGAGTGGGTTTTGTAATCACGCTGTGGTCACCCAGTAGAGTCAGGAATTCAAATTTGATATAACATACATTCTAGTCCGGTTGATGCGGAAGGTTGTGAAGTTGCCCACTTCAGTTTGGTCACGAGTTTTGTGGTTTGTAATGGGTCGACGTGATGTAAGGAAAGTTGTTGGGTTCTACAAACGTGCGCAGCTATGGTATGTGTTGCTTTTGGACTTTGTGGTCATCCTGGGGCTGCTTTATTGGTGACGTGCTGTAACGAGAATTCTTCTTTTTGTTTTTGAGTGGTCAGAAGTGGGGTTTGGTTACTGGTTCTTGGTTTGTTTTTTTTTAGGACGTAGTGAGGCCTTAACAAGTGAAAATGACTAGCGCATGGCAATACCTTTTAGTTTTCTTCTCTGCGTTGGTCCTGCTGTTTTTTTTTTCATTGTCACTTATGTGGTACTAGTTTGAGGTGGGCTGGCTTTGGCTTTGCGGAAATTCATCTCTTCTTTCTCTTATTCTTGCGTTATTCAGCCTAGATATTTGCTTTGTCCTTAGGTATCTTCTTCGTTTTTTTCTCATAAACATTTTGTGTAGCTTTATTAAATGTATTCTTTTTGGTAGTCTTAGATTTGCCAGTACTTCTAGTGAGATTCTAGAATCTTTGTTTGGAATTACTTTTTTGTGTCCTCTGCTTGCCAAATAGTTGAAGACTGAAGATACGTTTGGCTAAGGCGGGTCTCCAGTTAACTTGCGAGCTTTTGGTAACTATTTCTGCTGGAATGTAGGAGTACCTATAATGGACGTTAATGTTCTGTTTGAGCCGGGTTTAGTATGTAGGGGTGTTTGGGAATTTAACTTATAAAGATAAGTCCTTTATGTTGCTAGTCGAATCGCATATGTTTAATCAAGTCCGGTTGTTGCGGAAAGTTGGGGAGTTACCTACTTCAGCTTAAAAAAAGTGTTTTATTTGACTTACTTTGATTTCTTTAATGTTCATCATTTTGGTTCTAGTGTCGGGGTGTTCATTTTGGGTATGAACCAATGTATGCCTGGTCCAGAAGCCATACATCATTTTTATTATTTTTGTTATTTAGCTGCCGCGGAACGTTCTTCAGCCATTTAATTGCCAGTGATTTTTGCAATACTTTACCTAGTGGTGGTCAGCAAGGTTTTGCTTTATTCGTATATCGTGGTAGGATGAACGGTAGTTGTCAACCTAGTTTTTTTCTTCTTGATGGATATTTATTTAAGTATAGTTATTCTTTTTCAATTTGAGTGAACAGGGTTCTTGATTTTTTTTCATGATTCATTAGGGAATTTGTCTAGGCTTTTTGCGCATTTATAAAGGTACTTGGAGGTCTTGATCTCGGTTCTTAGTTGTTAGGTATTTGTTTCTTCTAGCTAGATTATACCTCTAGACTCTTCAGGGGTTTGTTACCGTTCAACAGGGTTTTGACAGACGATATTTGGTCATGTTTATAGATGTTTGTTTGGAGAGTTTTCTGAAATCCTTTTGAAGATACTTTTTAGAGTGTAGTTTCAAAGTTGCCCCACGTTGGGCGTAAGAGTCAATTGTTATCGCCTAACTTTTTGTACTAGGAGTCAATTGTTACCGCCTGATACAGGAACTTGGAGAAGTGGTTTCTGGTATCCAGAAAGATTTGTTTGTTAGTGTTTTTCAGATGGACGTGCTGGGTTTCTTAGTGACAGCTGTTTTCTAGTTTCTGGCCGGATCCAGAAGGAAGTTTTGTCCGGTTGCTTATGTTGCTTTTTGAAGATACGTTTACAGCGTTAGGTGAAATACCTAAAATACTGCTGTGGATGTTGTCCTGTTTTTTTCTTCGTTGACTTTGCTTTTGGTTTTCTGGAAGATAACTGCTAAATTAGATGAAGCGTTAGAGTTTTAGCTGTCTAGGCGTACTGGTCTAGCAGCGAATCCGGTCTTCTTGACATGGGTGAAGTCGGCTGCTTGAAAGTCATTGTTGGGTGCTGTTTCCTTGATTTGGCGGTTAATACTTAGACAGGTTTGATCGCTGCGTGGTTTTGTCGGTTTTGCTGCTTTTGTGTGGTTTACAGGCCTGCAATACTACATCTTGCCATTTTTTGTTTACTTTTACTTCATGTCGTATCAATTTCAGATATTGTTTTAAGTTATTACAATTTTGGTCGAAACTTTACACGGATCTAATGTTGGAATTTTGATCTAATTTTGTAATATATTTATCTTTTTTGCAAGGCAATGACAACTAATGAAGTATCTGCCTCCTGTAGAGTTGTGATTCAAATTTCAAATATGTTTGAGTAAATTTCTTTTTTGTTCTGCATATTTCAGTTCTACGAGAACTAACAAAAATGCGGTAAGAATTTTAGAGAATGTTTGCAGATTTGATATGGACATTGTTAAATCTGAACATGTCGAACATCGACGTACATAAATGAACCTTTTTGTTGTGCTTCTACATTATGGATCATTTGAGAAGAGGCAGAGCTTAAGTACATATACCTGAGAAAAAGTTTGCTTGATTCATGTTTTTTGATGTATTCTCTTGATGAAATATAAAATATTTCGATTATTATTGTTAGCCGATGTTCACGTTAGTTGTAGCTTACTTAATGGTGCTCTGAAAATTTAGTGTACACAATTACTTTTGATTTTGGTTTACGAGTGCGAGCAGCTTTATGAACAGCAATTATTTTGTGCAATTTCAGATCTGAAGTTTGTGATGGATAAAACGCGGTGATAAGATATTATTTGCTAACAATAATGCACGAATATAGCTTACGACCGGACAAGTCGTAAATTATGTGAGTTTTCCGGACACAATTATTGTACTCAAATTATTGTTCTTTAATCAAACAATGAATGAAATCAAATGCGTCATAACATATCTGCTGTTTTTATAAGAATTAAATTTCTGGTGAACGACGTAAATGTCACCTCGTGGTGCACGCAGAATAATTTAATACAATATATTTTAATATGAAAGTCTCACTTAATAATGTTATATGTAATTACAAGATATGCTGTAGATAAGTGTCATCGTTATTAACTTTTTTTTTAATTAATTTAATCGCACATTTATGTTTATTTTGGGGCCTCATCCACAGAGCAGCGAAGATACACAGGTAATGGATTTCGCGTCACTTCCTTTTACAATCTCCTTGATTCCGCTTACACAACTTTATCTACCTTTATTTAAAAAAACACACACTGTATCAGTAGTTACTTACTACTATTAGATTCTGATTTAGTAAATATCAGTGATATTACATGAAAAATCTAAGTTGTCGTAAAGTATTTGATCAAGTTTAACAATTTGTGTACATATTTCTCTTTTTACCAACAGCAAAAACACACTGTTTTATATTTATACGAGGGTGCAATTTACGCTTTATATTGTAATCGATTAGATTTGATTGATGCTTTGCGGAACTAATAGGGTGCTGCTAATTGTTTATATTTCTGTTTGTTTAATTTAAGGATATTGTATTAAGCAAAGCTGGTGGATCACTTGGATTCAGTATTATTGGTGGCACGGACCATTCGAGCATTCCATTCGGATCTAAAGAGCCTGGAATATTCATATCTCATGTAAGTAAAATTGTATTATGTAGTTTATGATCATTTGGAACTGTTTCTGAGAACTTTATTAGAGCGAACAAATGTAGACTGGCACAACGCTACCCTTAATTTCTGCCTATGATACTATATAAGTGTAAAGATATGATGTCTTGGCGTGCGTGTTTATATTTGTACTGCGCATTACATTACTTTGTGTCTTATGGCTCAGGAATTTATAAATTTGGTTTATGCGTTTTGAGTCACGGTCACGCAGTTATACGTCATTATGTGTGAGAGAGGCATGGCAAGATCTGTTCATGATAATGGGCTTTCTCCGAGCTTACTACTATCAGGTTGCTGCATACATGCTCAGCTTAAAGAACTTGGCAATCATGTGGCAAAGATGTGTGATTACTGTTCAGATTACATCTACGGTGATGTTCTTTGAAATCTGTCGCCATTTTAATGAAGGAGATTGGATTACATGTTAAAGAAGACATTCTTAGACGAATGTGAATATATGTTGTCATTGGGAGAGTCTTCATTAATGTCCAACTAGTATGATTATGGGCTTTCTCCGAGCTTACTACTATCAGGTTGCTGCATACATGCTCAGCTTAAAGAACTTGGCAATCATGTGGCAAAGATGTGTGATTAATGTTCAGATTACATCTACGGTGATGTTCTTTAAAATCTGTCGCTATTTTAATAAAGGAGATTGGATTACATGTTAAAGAAGACATTTCTAGAAGAATGTGAATATATGTTGTCATTGGGAGAGTCTTCATTAATGTCCAATTAGCTCAACAGCAACTGTCCAATATCTAACGCATTTCTAGTTTGTAACTTGATCTGTTAACGAAGCTTTTTTCCGTACAACGATCTGTACTCTTAAGCGATGCCTACATATACACACAAGCGGCGACAAGAGACATAGCCTGTCTAAAGAAATTAAGGTTTGCAAACTTTGTTCTCTGGAAGCTTATATTTGTGATTCGTTTTAATCATCACATAATTATAACTGGCTTCTTTGCGAGTTCTAACAATAAAATTGTGGTTGGATATTCTTTTACAGTTGAACGAGCTTACAGGGTAACCTTTCAATAAATCTTTGCAAAAAAATAACTGTCAGGGTGGGTTTATGTCTGTCTTGTTTCGGTCTGGATGGCAGTATGTCACCTACGGCCATAGAAACTGTCTGACAGGGAGAGTGAGATTGTTGGATGATGTTAATAGACACCGATTAACGACAAGTGATGCTATGCTTCATGCTGCACTGTGAGTACAGATGGATCCTTAGTGAGCACAATGTCATTTTATTTGGGTATGACCAGTAGTAGGAGTACCGTTTGTGGCAGAAGATCTCATTTTACTATCTCAGCATTAAGCGATGATATTTTGACTACTGACTTGTTTGGTGCGTATATATTGTAAAGCGGAGTGTGAAGACAGAAAGGCAACTTGACTGTATACAGGTTTGAAGCGAATCATCTAGGAGGAGCAGTGATACAGCTCAGTTTTTAATGATGGAGACAGCGATTCATGCTAAAATCCGATATAGTAACTGATTGACGTTGAAATGGAGATTTTTATGGTGGATAAAGTTACGGTTGCCGTAGTATTAATAAAGTTGTGGAAAGTGTATGTAGGTAGGTAACAGCTTTTGGCCATAGCAATGTCGGAGTCATTGACCTACTTTTATCGAGGGAGTGGACAATTCTCTTATTCAAGTCAAGTTTTATCGACCGATTTGTTCTATTTTTAAGAAGTGATTGGTGGTATCTACATTGGACAGTGTGAGAACCTGAGTACCGTACTCAATGCGGCTCTAAACTGAATTGAAGGAAGTATTTAAGAGATTGATTGGCAAGTTAGTTTTTGTTGACTTTAAGGGAGCTTTCCAAAACGTATAAGGAGGAGAATGTCGATAACGACTTATGCGCCAGATAGTAAAGTGGTGAAGCTGTGTCTTTAGTTTTATCTACTTAGGTACTCTGTAGCTAACTAACTACTACTGTTACGTGTGACGCTTTTGTAATGTTGCCAACTTTTCTTTCACTGTGGTGTTTTGTAAGCACGTTGGATGGACTTCTTCTTCTGTTTTTACGGCAGAGAGATCGTGCAGGTGCTGCGAGCCGGAGTGACTGAGATATTGAGGTCTTTCCGGTATAGATGGTCCAGAGTCTTGATCAATCTAGGAAGCTTGACACGGCGTATACCAATGGGGTTGTTGGTGATGGGTCACAGTGGCGGTTCAGGATTCTTGGTGGTTTGGACTTATTGACGTATGAATACTGCGGGTAGACTGATCAGTGCGACTTGGAGTATTGGATGAAAACAACAAATTACTTGGAAACAATATTTAATATATAATAATAATAATAGTTATTAATAAACAAGCATAAAGAACTACAAACAAGTAATGAAAAACAGCATTGGTGCCGCTCGACGAATCAACGCTCAAAGGCTTCGCGCGTACAACAGATTCCGTATGGGCATTGTCAATATTGCAGAGTTAGAAAGACCAACGACTACATTCCAGGGCCTGACTTGCTTTACTCAATCCGTCCGACTGGACACGTCTACAGATCTTTACGCAACTCGTCCGCCCGTACACGCGCACAGGACTTTCCGGACGTAATTCACTTACTATAATCGAAGCACATTGTTTCAGCTTTTTGCAAGTGTACGATATTTTAATAAGGATTATATACTGTTCAAAATGGCCCAGCAACTCCGACCACACTACGTAAAATTATAATAAGCAGAACGGACCTGAGTAGTTAGACTGTTGATCTGTGTGATTGATACGTGAAAATTAATATTAATTTGAGCTTATAAGCACTGTGTGGAGTTTAGATGACATTCAGTTATACAACATTTTACATTATCTGGGCGACTGAGTGAAGGAAAGTGAATGATATTTTAGAGACTATTTTCAAGTATTTTGTAGGCTTTGAAAATACTAGATTGTGACAGGAGAGCTCGAGTCTTATTCGCGCATGAACCGCATACAAAGTAACAAGAATTGTTTGTTGCGCTGGACCGAGATGGCGAAGGCGCTAAGTCCTTAGCGTCCGGGAAAAGAAACGTACTGAGACGCTTTTGTAACGGTATTAGGGCAGGGGTCATGGAGAAAAGTTGCGTATTAATTCATCAGTGTAGTTGTGGAGTGTTGAATCGAACCTTTTTTTATGTCAGTGAGTTGGCTTACCTTGGTATACTTGTTTTGTTTTCTGACAAACTTGGGCTGAGCTCTGTGACTGCAGACGGAGGCAGCTGGTTCATGTCTAGGACTTGGCCTAGGGTGGTTTTTACCGTCGGAGGCGGTGGAGTTGTGTGTTTGCATTTTATGTAAACGAACTAAAAGTTTTTACACATGCGTTTACCCAGAATGCTGAGTTTACACGGTCACAGCGTGGTCTCACACGCACACACACAGCGTGCTAATCCACTAAGGACTATGGTATTTGTTTGGAATTTGGATCGACGTGGAAGTGCCGTAGCAGTTACCAATGGCCGCCCTGAAATTGTGGCAGAGTGTGCAAGCACAGGGTGTAGTTCGTTGTGCAGTTCTCGGATAATCCTGTGGTTACTGCGAGGTTTGGGTAGTATAGTCTCGGAGATGCCCGAAGGGTCTACTAACTGGTGGTTGACGATACCAAGCTTTGTCTTGCGGAAGCTGCAGATGTGACAGGATTGGGTCACTCGGGGGCACCAGACAGTAATGGCTAGGTGATGTCTTCTTTCTTGTAAAATA
This sequence comes from Tachinus rufipes, assembly GCA_963932245.1. NCBI lineage: Eukaryota > Metazoa > Arthropoda > Insecta > Coleoptera > Staphylinidae > Tachinus > Tachinus rufipes. The sequence continues at coordinate 64,927,332 of OZ010749.1, forward strand.
TTAAAAAGTGTTCATTAGGGGTTTACTATGAGTTTGGGTGAGGCGAATTGTCTGAACACTAACGGGTTTGTCTGTATTATTTAGGTTCCAGATTTCTGTGGTGGTTTCCGCGCTATTCTCTTACGCACTGGTTCTCTGAGCACTACACGGTAGTTGCCCTGTGCACAGTATCCACCTAGGATGTTGATCGGTGTAGATGCTTTCTTTGTCGTGCACTCGTTGCGCTGAGGGCTTTACCGGGCTCAATTCGAGGTCGACATGGTGTGACGTCGTCGGTTTTCCTTGTTGGACACATACATTGATAAAAATGTTGCGGTTATGGTACTTCGTTAAGTGGCGATTGCTTCGGCAAGCAATCTATTAAAGTTTAGTGTTTGTGAAGTAGAAGTAAGATGATACTCACTGTGTACTGCACATGGGTAATATACTTTTTTTCAATGATTTTGTGAGAGTTTTTAATTGCAGGGCAGTATTTAATACCGCAACCGTTCATGGTGTTTGTTTTTCAAAGTATTACTGGTTTTTGGAAACTAAATTAGTTTAGGCTAGTGTTGAATTTCATTACCAATAGTATGACGCTTGAAACTCAATTTTGAACAGAAGGCACCTCTATTATCATTGTATTCTGCTATTATGAATCTGTATGGCTATAGCGAGCGCAATTTTAAAGAGACTGGGTCTTAGTGTGATATTGCGAGCTGGCTCTGAAGTCTTAATCTTTGTGATGTCATTTTAGTGGGGTGTTTTTTTTAACTATTGCAGACAATTGATTAAGATTAAGATTGGGTTTGGCTGCAGTGGCTTTCTTAAAGTTTTAGGCCGTTATTGTTAGTTTGGAGTTCAATCTTGAGATCATTCGAACTATTGCGGCTGTTTTGGTTTGATCTTGTTTTTAGAGTTGTATTTAAATTCTACTGAAAAGAAACAAAAATGAATATTTTCCATTACACTCGCATAAATTGACAAACTTATAAAGAAAGCTTGTTCACAATCAATGTTTGGCAATGGTAAGGTAATTTTTATGCAAAATGCAAGTTATAGTTTATTCTAATTTTCGTAATATGATAGAGTCTATGAATATTTTATTGTTGGTATTCGTTAATCTCCTGTTGTATGTTAATTTAGATGGTTCCTACTGGAACAGCTGCTAGTTGCGGAAAATTACGCGTCGGTGATAGAATCATCAAGGTAAACGGCACAGATGTCACACAAGCTACACACCAAGAAGCGGTTATGGAGTTACTCCGACCTGGCGATCAAATCACGCTGACAATTCGACACGATCCGCTTCCAGAAGGTTATCAGGTAAAAAACTTTTTTACTTTTTACTTTATTAATTAATTCTATGATTATTGCTTATGAATGCTTTTGGAATTATATTTAAAAGCTTAAAATACACCAAATTTTGTACATACTTTAAGTACATATTATACAGATTGTTCTTTAGAGTGCAGTTATAGTAAGTAGTCGTTTTACCAAAATAATTATTTAAATACGGATTACACTATTTGTGGTGTCGATGAGCCATGCTAACAGTAGGTTTTAATCTACCACTTGTAACGCGTTTTATATTGTCATCGAAAATGTACTTAATTGAATGGATAATGCTTGAGGACAATCTGTATAATAATTTTCACTTGTGGCACTGCATTTTTAATATTTTTCAAGCTTCTTGAGATCACTGATCTAGATGCAATAGTAAGTATAATTTATATCACTTTGGCATTTAATATACATATGTGGAACACACTATTTTTTCTTAAAATTTTGCATGTTTCTTTTGTTTTTATGAGATTTTAAATTTGTGTCTCAGTCGTTTGGTTTTTTTAATAGTTACATAAGGTTTTATTTAACGCTGTCTTTTTTACAAATAGTGGAGGCAATACACTGCTTACATTTCATTTTTTTCAGCACTTTCATTCAGACAATTTTTTTATCTGTCTTCAATTTTTGTCACTCTTTTTATAGCTTTTTGGCTTCATTGCAGACGTTGTTTCTCTTCTTTGCTAGCTGCGTTGTCTAGCTATGACTGAGTTTTATGCAAGATGGTTATTCTTGCTGCAGTCTCATTGACATTTGCTATAAAGCAGAGAGCTTCTCTGATCAACATTATTCCGTGATACTAATCCCAGTACAGCGTGGCCGGTATAATAGGCAACTTATTATACACAAAAATATTATTTGCTCTGTTACGCTTACTTTTCACACATTCTGTGGGCCACGCTGTGCTTGGGTTACTAAGTGTGATTGGTTCAAATAACGTCAAGTGTTATATGAATTATATTCTCTCTGAAATTTTGTATCTGCTGCTTTTTGTGCGATTAATAAGACTGCCGATGATTTCAAGTCTTCTTACCTTGAGTGGTTGACTACTTTATTTTGAGCAGTAACTAATCTTGTTTCCTTGTATTTGTTTTAAATCTAATTAATTCTTCAACACAACACACTTCTTTATCCTTTGACCAAATATACAGACTGTATCCATTGATAACAGTAACAAAATTTAAAACCTAAATCCAAACTCATTTCTAGGAATTGACTATCGTGAAAGCTGATAATGAAAAACTGGGCATGCACATTAAGGGTGGACTTCAAGGCCAGCGTGGAAATCCATTGGATCGATCCGACGAAGGTGTTTTCATTTCTAAAGTGAATTCCGTCGGAGCAGCTAGAAGAGACGGACGATTGAAAACAGGCATGCGTCTGTTGGAAGTCAACGGTAGATCACTTCTAGGCGCTACACATCAAGAAGCCGTGAACACACTCAGATCATGCGGCGACACTATTTCCATGATCGTCTGCAAAGGATACGATCGTGCTGAAGTCGACCGAGCCATTGCCGAGGGTAGATTGACGAGAGGAGGTTCGGTTAGTAGCCGATCGCAGAGTGTCAGTTCATTGGATATGCCTGATGAAGATACCACTCAACAGGTATGTTCTTTATAATATGTAATAAGTACAGCTATTATTTAAATATTTATTCAGGAAAAACAAATGAAGAGTGAGTTGGTACAATTTGAAAGAGAAGAAGCTGAGAAGAGATTGAAATTGCCGGAAAATATTGAAGAGGACATGTCGCTGGTGGAATGCAAGCCGAGTACACCCGCTGACAAAGTCCTAGACGTGGTGAGGGCCGTAGAGACATTGGCTCTAAACGCGGATAGTGCGGTCCCGCCAAAATCCCCAGGAGGGCCTAATTCCGAGCTGAAAACCACGACGATTGTAATGAGCAAGCATACGTTAGCACCGCAGACGACCACAGTGAGTACAATTTTTTTTTTGAAGTTTATTTGTTTCAATGTTTATTTTCTTATCATTCCAATAGGGAGTTTTGCTATATGTATACGTTATCAAAGCTGTGTTGCATTATATAAATGGAAGAGCTATAATTAATCTGAACTTTAATGTTTCATTCATAGACTTACTGTGCTGACTAAAAAAGTTTGAAATTTCTATTTAATAATTAATCAAAGATTATTTTTACGGGAATGGTTTTCTAAAAATATTCCTAATTGTATTTTTACCACCTTAAATTACATAACAAGCATTCAACAAAATTTAAATAAATGTAAATAACTTCAATAATATGACGTCCGTTTATGCGTAGACATTTTTCCTGGCTAGCCTTGAAGTTATTCATCATACTACGCAGCATTTCTAGTGGGATTTGTGCTACCTCTTGTCGGATTTCTTCTTTTAGTGCTTCATCAATTTGTGGTGGGTTATTCTGATACACTTTACTCTTTAGGTAACCTCACAAGAAAAAGTTGCTCGATGTTAGGTCCGGTGAAAGGGGAGGTCATGTGATATCTCAATTTTGAGAGATTACGTGATTTGGAAATAAAGCTTGAACAACATGTGCTTTGTCTTGTTAAACAATGTTTGGAAGCGATTTACCTCACGAGCTCCTACCAAGTTCAGCTTGGACCACATCAGCCGTAATACAGTCAGGCACATTCTTGATAACATACTTTATAGTCTGTTTAATCTCTAATTGATATGAGTAGTGAAAGATCTTCTTAACTGTACAATGATCAATCACTGCACGAAAATACGCATGCGAAATGGGGGCATGCGAATACCATCGAACACGACCACTGCGCGGTTGATGGATATGTTCATTGTTTTGAACATTGCCACCAGCCTTTGATATTGGTATTTTTTCCTAATGGTGATGGGCGGAGGGCGGCGAGAGCCAATTCTGTGGATGCTGGCGGATTTGTTGAGCTTACGTGAGAATCTAAGGGGCTAGAAGTTGTACTAAAGTTGGCCGACGGCGTCTAAGGTGCTGGCTGAGTCGAGGAACCTTTGACCTTGGAGGCTGATTGCCTAGATGGCGCTGAAGGCACCTGACGGGACGAGCCGGCTGATGGCCTGTTAGTATAAGTAACTTGTTTTCTATGGTCAGGATGAATCTTTTCTCTGCAGGCGGGGATTCATTATGAACATTATTTCCCGGTGAACGACCATTTCCTCTTCCCCGCTGGACGAGGAGTTGACAGAACCGACGATGGGGGTTCTTTGTTAGGGAGCGAAGCTAGAGCTTCCGGTCTTCTTCATAAAATCTTCTATCTCCATCTTCAATTTATCTAGAGCTTCCTCATGATCCAGTCGCATTTGTTTGAATTCGTTCTCGTGAATATCTATCCTTCATATTGACCATCGACGAGGTGAGAGAATTAGTTGATTTTGACTGCTTGTTACTCGATCAACTTTTCGTTCTTCTTCAGCTGCTAGAACATCATTCTTATGATTTCCGAGTCGGCTATCAAATCATCTGTACTTTGTTTGCCTGCAATGAAAATTGCAATTATATGTCGTTGGGATCGCTTCAGTTGGGTGATCGGGCTCTCTCGGTGTAGACGGGTCGGCTGCTGGCAGTCGAATCGCTGTCGTATGACTCATGCGGTGAGGCAAGGTTTTATGGTGTCGGTTTTGCTGAGGCCTCACTTTATGGGACTTTTGTACTACGTCTCGACTAAGACATTGCTAGTTTGACGGTTTACTGTGTACTGTGGTCTACTTGACGATGCCTTGCTTCAGCTTGACGGGTTACTGGCAGTGGCGGAGCTAGGATTTTAGGGCCCGACCGCAAAATACTGATAAGGGCCCACACAAAAACAATTTTGGCAAAAAAGAGGAAATTTGGCATTTATTTGATCTTTATTTTGTGAATTTTGGGGGGCCCCAGGTTTTAAAATAAACGTCGGGGGCCTTCCTATGGTTGTGGGCCCTTCGGCATTGCAGACCCTTGCTTACAGGTAGCTCCGCCCCTGGTTACTGGCTACTGGTTCAGAAGTCCTGGTGGTCTACTTGTTGTGTTGTGTGATGCATTGTGGTCTAAAATTCTAGCTTCTGCTTGTTTTAGTACAGTGGTTGGGTTTTCTAGTTGTATCTCTTGCAAGTAAGGTCCTTGTCCACAAAAGTATCCTATGTAGAAATTTTGGAACTTGGTTGCTCTAATTTGGTTTATTTCATTCATTTATCAAATATTTGTCAACAAGTTGCTTTCCGGTAAAAAAAATTGTTGCGCTTTCTCCGAGACATTTTATTTTGCTTTAAATTTGAGAATATCAATACAACGCTATCTGCTAAATAGTTTGCTCACAAGTCTTATTTCTTTTATTAGTACTTATTTTTTTGTCAGAAAGTTGCTATATTTCTAAACCGGAGAGTGGACACGCATTGGTTCTTAGTTTAATTTTCTATCGTTAGCAATTTTATTCCTACAACAAAAATGGAATCTTCTGGTTGTTTTAAAGATAGCTACAATGCATCTAGTAGCTATTGTTAACGCCACCAACCACTTTGATATAAAATTGGTCTAAGACAAGCTACTCTTCTTTCGATTATGTCATCAAAGTTGACTTATTACTTTTGCTGTAAATTTACATTAGATAGCGATAACATTACAGCCACGTCAATTTAAAATAAGGTGGTTTCCAAATTTCATTTTTTTTCTGATGCACCAAGCCTTTCTAGACACTTCACTTATATTTCAATCAAGAAACTATTATCATTCTTTTCAAATCTTTGTTTATAACTACATATTATTAACAATTATATTAAAATATCTGCACAACAAGCACGAATGGATCATTAATTTGAAGCTCCGATCACAATGCAAATAAAATGGCCTGATTGTAGTTAGTGACACCATCAAACTAGCGCTACATTACTACATACACTTTCATCATGAAATGAAAGACAATCATGCAATTTTTTAACTGCCTATATGTTTTTTTTTTATTACTATTATTCTCTAAAAAATTGAAGACTGGAGGTTTTAATAATAAGTGCAATTACAGTCATTACTTCCAGTCTTCAATTTTCATAAATGTGCACAGCATTTGGTGAGATGCTTTCTGTCATTTGTGTATGTTTTTTTTTTATAATTATATGTGTACGTGTGTGCAAATGTAACAAAATCATATTTGTCATAGGTGTCGTGAAGCTACTGTAAGCAGGTTTGTTTCTTTATTTGTGCTTTTTACCGTAGTTATCCTTCCCTCTTGTTTTAAATTATAGCCTTTTATTTTTTTAATAATTTTTACCAATAATATTATTTGCCTGGCGATAAATATATGTAAAAGATCGAAAATATATGCATTTTTTGATTTCACTATGAACTAGATATATTTTATTTTATATTTTTATTAATAATTTCTGGTTGGCATTTATTTTTAATTGTCAGATATATGAGCATGAGTAGTAGGTATTTATTCGATGTTACTTATTATTGTCTATTTAACATGTTGTATAAAATAATGCACACAAATTTAAATTAATATATTGATAAAAATGCAATTTATTAGGCATTAATTTTTTATTGCTTTAAACAACTTTATTTAAGAAATACTATTAAATAATAAGAACTTATTTAAGTGAGATGTGTGATGATTTTGCAAGTAGAATGGAAACGTCGCAATTTGTCACTCGCCCGGAGGTGCATTCCATACACTTTGGTGCAATCTTTGGCGGAGTGCTTCGGCGTCGATGATGATGTTGTCTATGAGTGCATACTGGGTTTTACCAAACTTGCGAAGTTTTCTAACATGCAACTTTATGCGATTCCATGATGATACGAACAAATTTAGAATTCAGAGGGGAGTGCGCGTCAGGTAGAAACTATATAGCCAAAACTAATTGCGGCCATACTAGAATTGGCATTCAAAATAATGAAATGGGCATCAACATTGATAGAGAGTTTTTAAGCCGTTATTAGAGACAACTAAACATGCGAACTAAGTAGAAGTATCGGTTTGGCGTGGGCTGCAATTGGAAAATTGCGAATTTTTTCGGATAGGTGTGGCTTAAACGTTAGGTCTACAATCATTGTGTCTTACCAGTGCTGTCTTAAGGAGCGGAGACTTTGACACTAAGTAAGAAAACCGCTGAAAATGAGGGTTGCACAGAGAGCTATGGAACGGTGGATGCTGAGGATCTTGCTAGTACCAAATCTAATCTTACAACAGAGAACTGGTCAGGGTAACACTTTGCAGTGGAATTCTCGCAAAAACGACGGATGGATGGTGGACCAAACATATCCGACCGAGCGCGGATGTCAACATGAGCAGAGGTGGCGATCAACGAGATAAACATGCGATATGAAGGGAACTGGCGGAATTACTAGCTGGAATGGACCCTAAAGGTAGATTTATAATGACAGAGAGTTTTGAGATCTTTACTGGTTCTGGACGATGGGGTTGGCTGCTAAATACTGAGAGCGTTTCTATAAGGGAATTGGAAACGTAAAACTTGCAGTTTGCGGCGTCTTTTTTCTCCGCTTTGTCCTCTTATTTTTCCAGGTATTTTTGGTCGTCTGGTTCGCACCGAAGTATGCGTAACTTTTTTGTGGAGACAAATCTAAAAGAAACTATCGAATTTCTATCGCATCTGACTTTTTGAAACCTGGTGATTTCGAGTTTTTAATAAAAACCGTTGTATCGGAAGTTGGTTCCAAAAAGCGCGAATTTGTGAATAAATTTAGAAAACCTGGTGTTTACGACGAATAAACTTAGGATATGCCGATTTTAGGTTTGAGGTTTTGCTATCTAGCGGTATAAATATATTGGAATAATTTTTAATCAAATTGCTCTTTTACTTTGCGTCTTTTGTGACACGGGAAGTTTGATTTAACGAAAGAATAAGTTGTTTTACAACAAGAATGAAAGTCACTAGGGGCTTGATATTGAGGGTTAGTATTTGGCCGGGTTGTAAAGTTAAACTGTAGGTCACAAACATACGACTGACGCGCCTATTATGATAGCGGCACGGAAATATAAGAAGAGGAGTAGTATGAATGAGTGTTACAGTTGATGACGAAATAAGTATGGCCGAGCGGCTACAGTTTAACAGTAGTTATTACAAATTAATGGCAAATGCACGTGTTTGCTTCTGTTTATGACGATTTATTCTTTTCTAATGATACCAGAGGTTTTTTGACAAAAACAATCACATATGCCTCTTCTTCTCTTTACAAGCAACACGATGCACTTTGAGGAACTTTGCCAGACGTTTTAATAACACATGTTTTGGCACAAAGTACATGTGCTGTGACAATGGATTTTTGTAAATGTTTAGTTACTTACTGAGTTTCTGGCAGTCCAAGATACTAGGTGGTAGAGTTACTTAATGCTATTGAAGATTGATTGTAGTTGAGGAGATTTTCGGGCTGACGAGCCTTTACGTTGCAGCGCATACTCTGTACGAATAAGATATGGAGTTGCATGACGAAGTTTTAATCAGTTTTGTTGTTAGGTCACGCTTTTTTTGCTCACAATAATCCTTCTATTTTTGCGACGAGCGCAGAGGTTTGTCAACTTGGATATTGTTTTGATAATAATAGACATAGATAAGTATCTAAGAAGTGGATTGCGATAGTAGAATCACAGAACATCTTTCTAAAGACTCACATGTTGGGTTCACTCTCATGAGCGCATACCGTCAATTTTTCTAATTGGCTGCTGGAAGTTTGGATGTTCTTCAGCAGGATGTCGTGGATGGCGCTCAAGTTAGTGTCTTTTAAGAGACCGACGAGGTAGGCCTCACTCATCTCGCACAGGAGCCGTTTGAAGGGCACTTTGCGGATCAGAAGAGAAGTTTGGTGTTTTTTAGGTAGCTATGGATCTCACGGAGGGCTACGGTGCCGAGTCTGTAGCGATGAGCCGGTGGGCTGCTTTTGTGCCCAATTATTTGCGAGCGCTTTGCCTCCCGTTGTTGTGGATCTTCTTTCTTAATTAACATTTATTGGTTGGAGGTTACGGTATGCACCTAAAATGCATACATATTGTTGAAAGCTTGTACTACGTCTGGGTCTAAAACTGTCGGGCTAGAGTATGGCAATAGGCTCGTTTTACTGAAGATAAATAAATACCCTTAAAATCATTATCACTCGCTTGGGCTAAGCGGAGTAACAGCTGGTTTTTATCTGAAAAAGTTATATTTTGCGCTTTTTCCGTCGCTTGCGCATACGGTTTCTTCTTGCGAGCGTTGGAAGTCTTCTGAGATGTAGCGGGAGCCTGCTTTTGATAAGCGGGTGCCTTGGGTTGGGCTTTGTTAGAGTTTTGGCTTACTTTTAGCTTGATATAAGCTGGGCAGTCCTTGTAACTTGCGATGTGTGGCCTATTGCACATGGCGTATGTTGCAACATGCCCGGACTCTTTAGTTTTTAGTCTAAAGCGCATATCTTGATGAGATACACGGTCTCTCCGATTTAGCGTCCCGTGTAAAGTGTTCCAAAGGTTTTCCTTCCTTTTCCATGCAGATTGAGTATTATACCACAGAGCGATGAGCTCATTTCGTATGGTTAAAGGAGGTGGTCGACGCGAGTTATTCTCAGGGAATGCGGAATAGGTTGGAGTGCTTTTGGGGCAGAAGATGGACCTGTTCGACGGTCGAGTTGCCTTAGGGGCCAGCCGGGTTGAAGACTCTTTAACTTTGATGACGCTGATGGCGCCAGACGTGAGACGACCGATCTATCAGATTTTGAAATGTTAGAAGTAACTTCACCATGGTTCTTCTTTATTTTCTTAGACTTTTTAGAAACCATTTTGATATAAACCTCTTCTAGGGAGGGACTTTGGGTTGGGTCTTATCGATGGGGTTTTGCTGGACTCAGCTTATTTCTTTAGGGATGAGGCCTGGGCTGGAACATTCTTTGACTCGGGGGTTGGCGAAGGTGGGCAGACGTGTTCGTCATTATCCCCCAATGCATTTAACGTTTCCTTTACTTAGGTTCAGACATTTTCTTTCCGTTTGCGGAATACCATTTGCAGGTTCTTTTTGTCTAGCCGGATCTGCTTGAACTCGACTTTGTCGCTGTTGATCTTTTCGGACTCGCTCTCCAGTACTGAGAAATGAATAAATAATTAATTTAGTAGAATCAATTAAATTGATTTAATTAATTAAATTGATTTAATTAATTAAATCAATCCGTGAATGATAATTGCGATATTACGATTATTACGAAGTTGTGTAGGTTTTAGCGTTGACGTTTAAGGAAGGGGTGTTACTGGCCTATATACGTGCAATTTTGGCGTATCCTCTTATTCAATGCTGTTGTTATTTTGAGAGTTTATTTATGACCGTAGCACTCAAGGGGCAATACTATTTTTATGAAATTTTTATTGATTAGTTTTTGCCCGGATAGCCAACTGGACATCTTTTGTTGATATGGATTTTTGACAGCCCTGAAGTCTTTGTTCAAGCTGTTCTACGAACGATTTCATGAGCTGCTGTTAGTATTTTTGATACTGTGGAATGAAATATGCAGTTAAGATGTTTTGAAACGTTTCTGCTGGCTTGTTTCCAGTTTTCTCTTTGAACTTAATTACTTTTCAACTTGTGCAGTCCTTTAAACGTCCAAAGCGGGTTCATTGAATGTGACTACTATAAGTCATCATCCATGTCGACCGATATATAAATGTTTTTAAATATTCTGGAGGCGCCGTTTGGATGAATATTGTTTGGAGAACTTTTCCAGACTGTAGGGGAACCGATGGTTTATTTTAACTTTGGATTTCTCTTACGGAGTTAAACTGGTGAACAGTCTAGGATTGTTGTGTTATTTCAAAGAGTTAATCCATTGCGTATGATGTTTAGTTTGGTTTTTAGTGGTGCTTGGTTATTTGTACTAGACGTAGTTGGACGCCAAATAGTCACTGCAAGAATTTTGGCAAATGGTTCCGGTGTTGCGACGATGGCCTGATGGTCAATGTCGAGATTTTGGGAGGATTTAACTACTCTAGAAAGGCATGCTTGTTTGGTTTAAAGTGTAATTATTAATTTATTATGGTTTAAAAAATATTATTTGTGAATTTGGTGTTTGTTCAAGCTTTGCAGGAATAAGCTAGTGTAACCACAGCCTTACCTCGGCTTCACACATTGGCCTCTACCCTAAGCCCATGTAGGCCATGCGTGGATGAAGCCGTTGGAGGCAAAGTTTGTCTCAAAGTTGCTATGCGTCAGTTATCGGTTTTTTAAACACCCACGTTCAGTCTTTTTCTATGCTGATTTTTTTCTTCTTGTATTTATTATAGAATATAATTTTATATAATACAGCGAACGCACCCGTGGCAAGCTCAATCAAACTGAGCAAGTTTAGGATCATACTTCTGCAATGTCTCACGTACTCCGCTCAGAGTTGATCCCAATGTCCCCCTCGGCTTAGACTGACAATGTAATAAATAAAAATACTTTAGAATTAATTTTATACTACATACAGATACCAATGTAGGTGTGCATTTATTTTTATACAATATGTTAATAGTGATGCTGCATGTAGCATGGAAATCGATGTATTATTATTATTACTACAACCGCAATCTGAAACGATCTAAATTATTTCAGCTTCAAGAAACGGCCACTCCATAACATACATTAAAAATTGAGGTACTTTTATAAAGCTTTCAATTTTTATACGTTTTTTCAAGAAGTGACTATATATAGAAACTAACTGTACTACAACTTATCATCGTTGTTGCCAAATACTATATGTTGTTTTGTTTTTCTATCTCTGCGTTTTCATATCATGTTTGTATTTTCAACTGCCAATGATGTTATGTGTTTCTATATAAAAAAAAATAATGCAACAAAAATAATAATATTAATTTTTATATTATTAAAAGAAAAAACATAAAAATAAAATGATTGTTAGATAATTTATAAATATATATTGCAATTTGTGTACTAAATGTTCTGAGGGTGATTTATTTCATGTAATGTTATTTATGTATGTAAGCAAAAGAGGTTTTATATAAAAACAGATGTGTAAAAATAAACTATTTTTACGTTACGTTGGTAGTTTATGAAAGAGATGAATTTATGATGTTTTAATGCTGTAAAGTGTTGATGAGTATAGATATGGTGCTTTATTGATAATTGAATTTGAACGTCAACCAGAAATTTTGCTGCAAAATATGTTTAACATGGTGGTTTTCAATACTATTATTATTATTATTTTGGTGAGAAATCATAATAGTTTCTGAAATTACATGTTTGAATTACTATATCAGATTCTGCGTGCTGATCATATTTAAACAAAAGAGGTGGATTTATCGCTCACTGAAGCGACACTTTTTGATCATTATAAATACTTCTGATCGCTTCTGCATAGTTGGTGTTGCTTTATAAGGGCCAATGTGTTATAATTTATTCCAATAGGGTGGATTCGGCGCTTTTTGATAAGTGAGCGATGGCTTTAAAGACGGCAAAATGTAACTTGAATATGGAAACTTATCAGAAAATTAAATTCTTCAAAGGATTCCTTTAAATATAAACATAATAAAATAAACCATAGACAAATCTATTATTTTTGCTATGAATATAGCGCCAAATAATGCCGAGACTATATTTTGTTCTTGTGTTGACGCTATAGATTATACAAAACGAAAACAGTCTTCTGAAAAAAAAAAATTTCTGCAAATTTTGATACATTTGGCATAGATTAACATAGAGCTTCGTACACATAGTACCGACTTATATGTTGATTTTTGCCGGATAAAATTGTTTATGTACAACATAGAACATGGAAGTTGCAACAAAATGTTTTTTATTCCTTCTAAACATCAAACGTTATTCTACAACCAGTATCGTCCACAATTCAGTCGTAAGCTTTTGAGTAACGTGACGAAAGTCTTGATTTGGATTAAAAGAAAGAAAAGAAATAATAGTTTTATACATTATGGCTTTTTATTCTTATTTTAATTATTTTTGGTCTTGAGTGCACAACTATGTTGATCAATTTAGCTTATGGCTTGTGGACGAGTATCTTTTACTTTTGTATCTACCCCGATGTTACTCAAAGTATGCAACTAGAGCGTATTATATGAGAATGGATGTTTATTGTTATTGAAATATCAGATAAGTGGTTTTCTAATCTCTTGATGTCTAACATGTGGGCTGGTGATTGCCTCACTGTGGTTTATATATTGTGAACGGATGCTGGACTATAAGTAATCAAGGTATTTGCTGTTTTTTTACCTGTTTTTTTTTTTTTTTTTTTATCTGAAGCACATAATTGATCGGAACTGTAACCGGACGTTTTGAAGTAATTTAGATCAATTTTAAAGATATTAATCATACGAGTTACTTGGAAAACTTGAATGATGTGTTTTTTGTTTGCTATGTTTTGTTATGATGCCCAATATCGGTTGCCTAATAAATAAGCTAATTGATGCCGATGATTAGGCGGTGGCTCACTAACAAAGCAAATTTGGCTGGCGAACAAGAATAAAGATCAAACTTTCAAGCCACAGCGCTATCGAATCTGTACTATATTATAGAATCTTAACCATGTAATCAGGCTTGATGCAACATACATACACCAAAATGATCGCATCCTTGATAGAACTACAGGGAATTGGTTGTGTGGACAGAAAAGAAGAACAAGGGTTTTAAAACACTAACTTTTGAAAGTAGCTAGACCAAAACTCACGGTGTTTTTGTGTTGGACACAGATGCTTTCAACACAGGCGTCGAAGGCAATAAGGTCATATTGATTTTGTGTGGAAGATAATCTCTGCAGAAAGATAGTTAATCTACTATGACCAGCGTCCATCTTCACTGACAGAATTTCAAAACTTAGCACCGGTGGACGCCATGGCAATCTAGGTAAGTTGAAGGGGATTGATGCCGATGATATGACGAAGCATCATTGGCAAATCGCAAGACAGCACGGTTGGCGAACAAGTATAAGAATTGAAACCTTACGCAACCAAAGACGGATTTTACCGTATCTCAGAAGTTGCGCACATCTCCCTTCTCTTGGATAATGTTCATGGACGAATACTGCTATGCTCTCTAAGCACATTAGGTGATGGGGAATTACGGATCACTACCACGCCCGCACACCTACTACCAAGAGAGATGCCACGCCAGTCTCTCCGCAACCACCAAGTCCTTGTATGCTCACTATCTAGGATGGGACCCGGTAACAGGTGCATACATTTGCTCCCATATCTCTTCTCACTACGAAAACATAAGACAATTCTGGGAAACATAAAGAACAATGCATACTCGAGGAATTGGTCTTTTATCACCCATTGCCTCAAATTGAAACTTGTTTACTAACATTGGTTGTGCACTCATCCGGTGACACAACTAATACGAGAATTATAGACTTTAATTAGTCTGGTTGTATATGAGATCAGTCTTTTGGAATGATTATACTTACAATTATTGTAATTTCAAAAACTATATACTTAAAAATGATTTCATCCAATTCTTTGTAGTAGCATTAACTAAACTTTCTTCAATTGAAAACCACCGATTAATCAAAAGATATGACTGGAATATTTTTCCGTTAAATACAAATAATAATTATATTTTACAAACTAATAGTGATTGCAGGCATGCCCCAATCTATATAGTCAATATTGATAATCAACCTCAAAACTATATTTAAGATATTGTGACAATATAAAGTGTGGCATACTTGTATTCTAAAATACTCCTAAATATTGTGGTACCATATGATATTGCATTTTTATATATGCAGTAACAAATGGCTTTGTCTCATACTTCTAATGCAAATTAATAATTTATGCAAATTCGTCCATCAAGCGATGCTGTAATAAGTTTGCATAAATCATTTATAATTTTCTAAAATATTTCTAGTTCACATTTTCAACTATCATATTATATGTTTTGTGTATTGTAAATCTGTTTTCCTCTCGTTGTTGGGAATCAAAAAATAACATTTATGTGATATATGGCAAATATATTTTTGGTAAAAATAACGCAACTTCTTTTCCTGTGTTTGTCTGCATTTCCCCAAAACAAATCATTTCATCAAGAAAACGGTGACGGTTGGTGTTAGAAAAATTTAACGTATTTAATCTTACAACAGGTTAAGCCGATGAAGCATGCAATGGTTCCTATACAGCATGCAGGAACTAATGCAGATGCAATTTTACCTCCCGATCAATTGGATGAATCTTCCTTTGAAAATTTTATACTACCTCCACCTCCAAATGAAGTTTTTGTAGTCGATACTGAACCTATTGATGATTACATTAAAAATTTAATTGTTCCACCCCCTCCACCGATTGCTTATCAAAATCCTGTGGCCAAAGTAAGAAAATCTAGGCCAAGTGTACCACCTCCTCCAGTTCCAACTAATTCAACTTATTCTCATAATAATAATAAACCTATTGTTAGTGCAAGAATTAATCCTGTTGCGAAAACAATAGAATTTGATGCGGATTCTCCTCCACCTCCTCCTCCTTTATCGGTTGAAACTATCCAACAATTGAGTAATTTTTTAGATTTGACTAATGTTTCTCTCCCTGCTGTTCAAATTGTTACAACAGATGTTGCAGAAACCAACAAAATTACTAACCAGTTTTCTGATAATTTTCAACCTATTGAAAATAATCAGAAGCGACCTACTAGTAGAGAAGATTTGTATAATGTTTCTCCTATTCGACCTCAAAGTAGAGAAGAATTTTTTAATTTAAATAATCTTCCTCCTACTGTTCCAATAACTACAATTGAAACTGCTTCTTCAAATTTTAAGTCAAATCAAACGCATGATAATCGACCTAATAGTAGAGAGGATTTTGTTGATTTTAATAATCTTCCTTCTAATACTATTGCAATAACATCATCATATTTTGCTCAATATACACCTTCATTTCATACATCAACACTTCCACACTCTAATCGACCCAGCAGCAGAGAAGAATTTTTTGATTTAAACAGACTTTCTCCTACCATTCTACCAATAGCTACAACTTTATCATTTAATACTTTTAAACCAAATCAAACAACTCCAAAGCAAAATCGACCTAGTAGCAGGGAAGAATTTTTTGATTTGCATACTACAACAGTTACACCTCCATCTTCTCCCAATTTGAGTCATATTAGGCCTAGCAGTAGGGAAGAATGTTTTGATTTGAATCAAAAATTGTCTACTGTTTTATCTTCAAATCAAAATCAAACAACTCGGCAACATAACAGACCTAGGAGCAGAGAAGAATTTTTTGATTTAAATAATTCTCTTGCTTTTACGTCTGTTTCAACAAATGTTAATACTTCTGATAGTTTGAAATCAAATCAAACAATTTTGAAGCCTGAAACTAATTTGAATACAATTTCTCACTCTGCTGTTCCAACTGCCACAACAGATGTTGCAGAAAATATTCGTTCAATTGATACATCTACTTCAAACATTAATCCTGATAATTTGTACTTACAATTGGAACAGGATGAAAATATTTCTACCAGTTCTGTATTTCCAGCTGTTTCAGCTGTTACTAAAGAATTGAGTAATTTATTGGATTTTGCTAACCTTCCTGTAACATCAAACAATTCTCCAACAAATGAAGCCAGATGTTCATCTCCAGGTTCTGAATCCATCCGTAATTCCACAAGCAGTTCAAAAGAATTTACAATTGAAGTCGAGAAGCCTATACATTCAGCTCTTTTAATCCCAAATAAACCAAAACCATTGCAAACAACTGTTGTAACAACATTTGAAGGCACCAGGCCATTTTACACTCAAATAACTTCACCTTCAAAATTCACATATTCTACCACATTGGCGGAACATAATAGACAATCCAGCCCTGAACCCACTGCTAGAAAATCTGTCAGTTTTGATCCTTTAATTGTTTACAAAGAAATTCCCCTACAAAATCCACAAGCTCCCATCGAAGATGACTTACAAAGCAAATATCCTGACGTTGTTTTTAGAAGCAAGAAACCTGCTTCCTCTGAAAATACTAATAGATTTTCCGCAAATTTGCTGAATTTTATGGAGTTTGAAGAAGCCGATAAATTCAATGCATTAATTAAAAACCTTCCTCCTCCTCCTCCTCCGCCCAAAAAGGTGTTGGTTAAGCATGCAACGACTGCGGAAACTTTTACCGTGTACCCAAAAGATGTGACCAGTGCAATTGGAGATGATTTTGTGAATAAAAGTGCTCCTTCTAATCCCACTAACAAAACTCTTACATCCTCGACCTCTGTTACTAATATCTATGGTCAATCTAAGTCGACTTCTAGGCCAGATTCTTATTATAAGCGGTTTTCGTTTGTTGAAAAGGTAATGTATGAATTGATGAGTGAATATATTTTAGTCTTCTGTTATAATTAAATATTACAATTATTATTGTTTGGCGCGATTTTATATAAATGGTTCCCTTTTAGCCTCCGCAATCGCCTAAAAATAATAACACAAAAATGTCTGTTAGTGACAAGAAGAAATTTTTCGAAAATGCCATGGAGGAGAGTCAGAAGCCTTCACCAAAGCCTGGTAATATATTTTTTTTTGCGCAAGTTTTTTTTTATATATGTTTTTGTTTTGTTTTTAGAAAAAGTATTTAGTTACTTGAGTGCTGATGAGGTTGAGAAGTTGAGAGCGGAAGAGGAGAAGAAAATTGCAAATCTGACTTCTTCAGAATTGGGATCGATGAGTATGCTGGATAATTCTGATAACGAATCGATAGACTCACAACCTACAAGGTAAGGACAATTTTATTATATTGTACAAAAGTTTCATATTGTTCTTTATCAGACTGACGAAAAATTGCAGAATTATTTTAGATTATAGAAGTGGCGTGGCCACGGAGTGGTTAAGTCGCGTGGCTGTTGCAGGAGATGGCAGGGGTGACGTTAATAAGGGTCAATTGGCTTCTATTGACCTGGTGGACTTGTAAATGTTGATGAGGTTCTTGTTGGTGAGAACTTTTGTACTCTTTTGAAGAACACCAAATTCCAGTTATGGAGCTTTTAGCCCAAATCTGGTCAGAACACCATTACGTCGTCACTGACGATAGGTGGCTAGTCTTTGTTTTGCCTTTTACATTTGCCTGTTTTGGGCATCTACGTTTTTGATAGTTGCGACGCTGTTTTTCGACATTTGTCTTCAGTCGGAATGAGGCCGGTGGCAGCGGCGGCGGGCAATAATTTTCTTACGGCTTTATGGGCACTGTACATAAATTGCAAACAAACGCAGCTCATATCTTGCTATTTGTATCATTGTGATGATCTAACTTATTTCTGACTACAGTCTTTTCTACAAGTTTCTAAAAAAGATATTTTTGTTGCAGGCCGCATAGTACTATAGGTATCGTGAGGACTGCAAAAGCAGAAAGAAGACTGAGAGAACGAATGCGTGAAGAGGGATTGTTAACCGACGAAGACGAATCCCACTTATCGCCAGCTGAGGAACGGGCTCTTCGTGCCGAGAAGCGAGCTGCTTGGAGACAAGCAAGATTAAAATCTCTGGAACAAGACGCCATTCAAGCGCAGATCGTCATCAAATCCATGACGGATATAGTCGGGGCCGGTCAACCGACCGTCCAAGACATACCCGACGAAAATGAGGTATGATCACAAACAATATTATAGCACGCATTTGTTATGCATCCGTTGATATAAATACTAATAATTAATCGGTAGTGAACATATATTTAAATTGGTTTTTAAGTGTTTTCTTCATGTTGCAGGTTTTTTTGTATAAAAGACAATTCAATTAATATTTTTTACTAATGCCTGCATCGACTACTATTAATTAATTTATGACACAACATATAAATAGGGCAGGCACTTAATATTATTATAAATTTATTTCACAAAACCAATTTTAATTAATTAAGTTTAATTCTTAAGGTATTATTGTATTTGAGATGTAACTAACTATTCTAACTTGACTAACTTTTACTGGACGTTGGTACATTGTCCAGGAGTGGGGCAACAGTACTAACAGCATTGCATGTGTCCAGTTGAGGCCTTCTAGCGCTGATTTCCCCAAGTTGGCGGTACGCAGTAAACCAGGAAACACGACGGTTAGAGAAAGTGAAAAAGTCGTGGAAGAAAAGGTAACCCGTCGCACCGAGGAATACATTGACGATGTCACCGGCGAAAAAGGAGTACGAACAGTTGAATATGTTGAAAAATTAATCGAAAGAGAGGTATAGCTACAACGTTCAGCATGAATACACACGCACTCTGGTTAGTCTAACACCCATTCTTGTAGTTTCTATTAGCTTTTAAGTTGTGTTTGTTTGATTTGTTTGTGTTTGCTGCATGGATTGGTTATTTTAAATCGCATGGTTAGCATATTATGTCTATAAATTAAGTTAATTATTATTTTAAATTAATTTATAAGAAAATTTATTGATGGTTTCAGAATGTTTTATTTTTATAATTAATAATATAATTGATTGAACAATAATTGTTCTTAATTGAAGCATATTTTAAATCAAGTAAAAACAGTTTACAAATAACAATATTTTTTGGAGTCTACTGAGCTGTAAAGTCTTCTAGCATGTCAAACGGTAAGTACGTGCCAATGAGGAAACAGTTACAATGTTACAATGATGTAATATAAGAAGTGTGTGAATGTGATATTTCTGTGTATATGAGTTGCCTATTATGGTGGCCGCAATATACAGTCTCTATAAATGTCTGGGATTATGTAATCACTTTAAATATGCCGCCTTTTTAATTGTGCACCAAACTATTTACTGTTTTGACAGTTTAAATGAAGGTTATACAGATTAAGAAAATATTTTTATTATTAAATCCTACTTTAGGAGTGGGCGGTTTGGTAATGGGGAATGGCTCTATTCTATTCCGGATTGTGTTCAAGAGTTTCGACAGCAGTATACAATGCCCTAAGATACTCAACTTTATTTACGCACTTACTAGAGCGGCACAAAGATGGTTACATAATCAAACAAACTTTTATAATGATTTTGTACTTATAATGTATTGAAGCACTTGTTCTTAAAGCGACCTCCGCACGCAGCGTCAAGAGCGATAATATTTAGGCTCATAACGTAAGCAAGTCGACAAGCCTTGCTTTGTTTATATAGACTGTCTGTTTCCTCTTGCCACCGCTTGCAACGGCACCGCTCAAGAAGCACATATGTGGTCATCGCTTTAGTCGAGTTCATATGCACAACACAATTGAAATTGGGGCGTCGTTTTGGCCTAACCAGTACGCATACGAGGTAAGCTGATATATTTATTTAGGATGGATTTTCACTTTGTGGAAGAAGAAGAAGAAGAATTGCTTAGGATATCATTGATTTATTTTGAAGTCGAAAATACACTTTTCTTGGACGTGTTACTGGTGTAACATCGTAGGAAGGTCACCAAAGCGGCATTAGATTCTTTACTTTGGCTTTTGCAGCTCAGTGAGTGAGCGAATATTGGAGATTGCGGGTTTTTATCCGGTGCAGTTTGCAGCGAAATCTTCTGATTAAAGATATATTATCAGTAGCATAAGCTGCATAAATAGAAGTTTGGCTCTATGGGCTTTACGGTTGGCATATTGGCAATTTTTTCAAAAGTGTTCTTTTTTCTTTGCACTTTGTTTTTTGCTTTTTTTTATCCTCGAAGTTAGCCGGAATCGAAATTTTGTTTTTTGAAAAGTTGCTTTGCGGAATGTTTTTTGAAGCTGGAGCTTTTGACTGACGAAGCTTTCACCGAAATAATTTGGGTGGGCTTATAACATTTTAAATTGTTGCTTTTGTTTTTGAGCAGTGGCTGCCGTCCCGAAGTTGATTGAAATCACTTTTTGAAGCAATAAATAAGGCCTCTTGCTACGTTTACTTTTGAAGTATGTTCAGACTTAATCTAATTTTTTTTCACTGCATTTTGAATTTTTGGTTCCGATATTATTTTTATTTAAATTTTTGAGTAGGTTATGTGAATTTGCGGGTTTTGTGAGTGTTTATAGTAGTTTTGACTAATCACTTGAAGAGTCGTCTACTGAGGTTGGTCCTGATGAGTTAATGTTTGCGATTTTGGTTTGTTGAAATTTTGAGGACCAGTGGTACATTTTCTGAGCTCAATAAAGATCTTTCTGTATTGAATTGTTTTTCCATACAATAGTTCTTATCTGGAATGACGGTAAATCTTTTTTGGAGATGCCCAATTAAGATGTCCAGAAGATAGAAGAGAGTTTGAATGAATGTAGTGGTTATTTATTTTTTGGATTTTTGGTTCTTTTTTAGAGACAAATTCTTAAATGGTCGGTATACTTATTGTTGTTATTGATACCCTTCTTGTCACTTCAATGTGTTTTATCAGGCAGTCGACTTTGGCTGACGTGACCTGTTTATGTTGCGAAATTTTACCGCTGGTTATATCTACCTTTAGGCGATTGATTGTTGATAAGGTTCTCAATGAGGTCAGTGATGCTTCCAAGGTTTCCTACTTGCCGGATTTGCTTTTAGCACCAGCTTCATCTTTTGGGCTTTTTGACAGCTAAATGCTCACGCTTACCTTTACCGCTGTAGTATACGTAGTCTTTCTCTTCTTTGCCTTTGACAAGAATTTTTCAGCTACTACTAGAGGTTGTTGTCAAGCATCTATATGTGATTTGTGATCGTGCTACACGTGTAACTGATATTGAACAAAAGCAAAAACTTCAGATTTATTTTAATTATTTTGGTCACGACTGACTCTGCTTGTGTGTTTATCACAGGTCTAGTTTGTTTTTGCTGGACTTTCTTGTTCAGCAAAATTGCGTTAATTGTGCATCACGAAAGGCGCTAGTTTGTGGTGGTTCAGTAAAAAGTTATTTTGATGTAGTCTGCATCAGCGAGCTGGCGGATCTAGTGGCTTTCTTGTGTATCCGCTACTGTTCAGCCAGTACTCTTCTTCTATAGACCAAGGTTTAAGGACTGCAAGATTTTCGGCCTTTGAATTTGTGTTTTTTATTCTCATCATGAATATTATCATTCCCAATTGTTTGTGCTAGTCCGGGCGAGAATTCTTCTAGTGGGGCGACTTTTAGCAGACACCGGAACACTGTTGCTTTATCAAATATGTGCCGATACACTCACCTGACGCTCTGTTATACGGCTTATTCTGTACCAGTTTAGCGTAGTAAAGTCCAATAATTCATTTAAGGTCAATGCATGATATTATTACCTGTCTGAACAAGGCATTAAAAATGATCGATTACAACAAATGTTAATAATTTCAATATCTTTAAAATAAAATTCTTAAGCCATCAATTATTACAATAGTTATTTTAAACAATTAAAATAAATGCAATCAATTATAAAATTAATTTTAAAAATATATTTAGTTGATGCACAATATTCTTCTTCACAAACATCCAACTGTATGGATGATAAGCACAATGGAAGGTACATCACTCATTAACTCATCATTACATAGCCGTGATTGTGCAATAATATTAGATGTATTAAGTTTATTTTAATATACAAATCAATTTTATTGCAGACTCTTCCTAGTACGTATTATAATTTATTAGCTTTATCAAAATATTTGAAAAAATGAACCAATAATTTTATCAAAAAGAAGCAAAAAAGCATTACTAATTTCATTAATGCAATCATCAAGTTTTGAGATAGCAACAAAATTATGAATTGGTGCAAAGCTCAAGATAAATCTTTTGTAAATATTTTTCAAATATCATGGGCTTCACTAATGCACACATTATTATAAATTTCATAAAAAATCAAAATATGAAAATTGAATTTGTAAATTTTAACAGGTGGAAACGTTGCAAGAAAAAATAATATCCTTGGAACTAACAAAACCTGACGATCTACCGTTACAAGTTGGTGTAAATGGAAACGGTCACTCAAAATTAGAAGACGCTGAAGATGACAATAATGAATTGAGCCTGTCTGAACCACCGACGCCTACACTTGAAGAAAATAGTATAACTGATGATGCAACGACAGGCGCCAATAAGAAGAAAAAACGCAAGCGATCAAAAAAAGGGAAACATTAAACATTCCAATTCCATTGACATCAAACAACTTGTTCTTTCCAAGGGTGTTGGGTTTCATTTAATATTTTATACATATTATATTATATAGTTTATTATATTTTAACTTATTAAGGATACGTTCTAAATTATTTTGTTGTATTACTTGTGTACAAAGTTTACATATTTTATGTAATTTTATTATTATTATTGTCTGTTCATAACCTAATCAGAATGTTGCGATCCCATACTTCTTTTCTGTTTCTTGTTATATGCTTATAAATTATGAAATTTTAACGTGGTGGTTTATGCTTGTTATTTTTATACAATAGACGTGATTTATTGTATTGTGCTATTAAGACAGACTTTTAAATTTAAACAATAAATATGAATATACAATTTTATTATATGGTTACACTTGTTTTGTAAATTCTTCTGTCATTTCTTAGGTGCTATGATTCCTTCTAGTTGAGCCTGAAAATGGAATAAAATAATGTAAGTATTTTTTCATAATTTTAAAATGTTATTGCTAAACAACAAATTAAACTGGATTTTAACATAATTGTACAGCAACAAGAAATTAGAGTAATTGGCACGGGCGCATTGCTTAAAAATAGCTATAATGTGATTCTTTAATGAAAATAATATTTTTTGATTGTCTCTAGAATAAGGGTTTATAATACAGTGAGCGAAACTCCGTTGTCAAAACTGGAGGTGAAATCCCACGGTTCAGCAGGTAGTATAGAAGGGCGCACTTTTAGAACGTACAATTTTAATTTAAAATCGGAAAATGTTGGGGCCCGCCCGCTGCTCGATTCCAAAATCGTAATATCATAAGCACTGCATTGGGGCCGTATTTTGGGAGCCGGTTTTTTAATTTTTTTGCTCGGTATCTCCGGGTTCTCCCAGATTTTACAAATTTGCACTTTTGGGGAGAGATTTATTTTGGCTTCGAGTCGCAAAGTTGTTGGAATATTTGGGAGAAAAGGAGGTGAAGACTAAAATTTTGACGCGTTGTTCGGATTCTGGTAGTCAAAATTTCCAAAGTTACGGCGGTTTTTTGATAAATACGGAAATGGCGTGCATTTTGAGAAAACAGGTCTTGTCGCAAATTCATTTTCACCTTATTCGGAATTCTTAGAAAGCCTGAAATCTGGTTGTTCTTATTTTTTCACACAAAAAATCTTTGGCAACCGCATACATGTTTTACAATCTCGATTAATAACTATACTAGTATGCAATTTGGTTGTTGGTGTGTAAGTGTGTAAATAAACTTCAATAGTAACATTAAAAAAAAAAAAAAAATAAGATTTTTTTAGCAATGTGTTGTTGGGGGTTTGTAGACACATATAGGTACTCGCAGACATCCATAGGCACTTATAGACGGACACTTACTAACAGATAGAAGAAAAGTTTTGTTAAGATGATATAGATGCGAAATTGTTGTTGATAGAGTTTTTGAGTTCTCTGCCTGTCTGCTGAGATTATTAATCTACTCCAGACCAGAGAGGGGGAGTGAGAGAGCGTATAAACGATTGAAATGGTTTCCGTTGTGAGATTCCAATCCACGATTTTTGGGGCAGGAGTCGGATGCCTAGACTACTACACTTTTTCAGTTGGTATTTATACTACTACTTACTATAAGAATCACTATTGGGTTAGAAAAGCCTTTATTTTGATGTGCAATATTGTCGTCTTTAGGAAAAAAGCAATTTTTCTAGATTAACTGTGCAGTGACATTACAGTTTTATTGTGCAAATTAGTTTCTTATTTAAATCAAAATATGCTCCGAGTTTGCCAGGTGGCGTTTTTAACAATTAAACGATTTCGAACGCGGTAGGGTAATCGAGCTCAGAGAAGAAGGTTTGTCAATTTCTGATATTTTCTAAAATAGTGGCAAAAGTGTCAGTACAATAATTCGATGTTGGCTTAGATGGACAGAGGGACATAAACAATGGCAGAGATTACGACCGGGACGCCCTAGAAACGCGTCGCTTTCCGGGACCGATTTTTAACAATATGAGCAGTTGGAGATATCTGGAAAGGTTTAACTAACCAAGGAATCTTTGTCCGATCCGGGAAGTTGAATCATTTGGTTTTAAGTTATACTGCCCCTTCCTTGCGCTTATCTCCACATCATTAGGGGTGTCGTCTGGAATGGTGCAATGAAAGACTACAATGGATTGATCAATGGAATAGCGATTTTGTTTGTATGTCCAGGATGGTCGTCGAGGAGAATCAAGAAATTTACAGTTTGCTATGGCAATTGATTATGGAAGTTAGTTTTTTTTTAGTGTTCATTTCAGGAACATTAAACGCAAATCTATACATTAATACAGTTCTAGAACCAACATTAATAGGTCTGAGAAGGTTGAAAACCAATATTTTCTACCAGGATAATGCAAAGTCGCAGACAGCTAGAGTTACTTTGGGATTCAATTGATAGAAAACTGGGCCATCTTTAGCCACTTTACCTAATATTTGTCTGCGTATTCAGGAAGCTTGAGATTTTATCCTTCGGGCTGAGTTTTGTATTTTAATTTCTAGCGTTTCTAGGCGAGTTGCTGCCCGCTCCAGAAATCTTATTTTTGTTGAAATTTTAATCATTTTTTTAGTGTGAATTTACATGTTATTTGAAATTTTTATAAAATAAGAGCTACAGCTTTTCGGTGTTCTTTTACTCTAGGCGACCAGTATAGTTAATAGGGTTTTGGGGTCCAATACCCGAAAATTTGTTGGGAGTGAAAAAAATTGCAGAGGTTAGAGTACAATAGTTGGGACTCGATAGTGTATGTTGTGTTCATTTGATTGTTGTGTCAACAGTTAAGAAAGTATTTAAGTTCTTTATCAAGTGCTTTGCAATACCCGAAAATTAAAAAAAAAGAGAGGTTAAATTATAATAGTTGGAACAGTACAGCGGTTTGAGTACGATGGACTGGATAGATAAGGTTGTATTCAGTTGATCAAATTCTCCTTTTTTTTTCTTCTCTCACCTATACTCAAATTACTCTGACTTCTTTTTCTTGGAGTGCTTGTCCACTGCACTGCGAAAAAGTTGCAGCGATGTCATGTCAAACCACTGGCGTATATTTTTATTTTTTTTATAGCTTTCAATACTTTCTGTTCTTTACCCATTCTTTGCAGAACCTCCTCATTACTAATGTGTTCTTTCTATGAGGTATTCAGGATACGATGATATGTCCATAGTTTGAAGGTCTCCAGTTTTTTCTCTGTATTCTGTGATAGGGTCCAGGATTCGACGCCGTACTAATGTGCTGAGAAAACGTAGCAGCGCAACACTTTGATCTTAATTTGCAAAGTCTGGGCTGTTGAAAACTTTTCTTATCTGGGTAAATGTCGTTCTCGCTTTTTTATCCTGCATTTGATTTCTACTAAATGATCCCAGAGTTTATTCACGCATGTGCCTAGATATGTGTATTTTTCCGCTTGGTCTATGGTTTTGTTGTTGAGAAGTATTGTCTGCTGTGATAGATTATCTTTACTGACAAGCATATATTTGGTCTTTTTGAGATTGAGATCGATTTTGTATTTTTTGCTGACTAATTTGATCTTATGCATCATCAGCTGAAGTCCTTGAATATTTTCTGTGCTTTGGTCTTCAACTTGCACTTCTGCCGTCTGTTGCCAGTAGAGGTTTGTTATTATGCAGATGTTTTTGTCGTCGGCCGGTGGTCTTGAGTATCTTAATCAATTATTTGTGTTTTACTCGATCAAAAACGCTTTGCTGAAATCTATAAAACACAAGTGTACCTCGCAGTTAACATCTCTGCATCTCTGGATTAATACATTAAGCGCAAATAGTGCCTCCCTGGTACCCAACGCATTCCTGAAACCAAATTGCGTTTTTTTAATATGGTCTTCGCATTGTCGGTATATACGGCGGTGTATAATTTTGGGAAATATCTTAAGGGTATGGCTCATTATGCTTATAGTACGATAGTCGTTGCACTGCTTTGATGATGGTTTTTTTGAGCCATTTTTCGGGTGTCTTTCCGGTATCAAATACTGCATTATATAGTTGAGTAAACGTATTTATGGCATTTCTGTTAAAAAGCTTGATTATTTCTGTCGGGATTTTATTTGGGTCTACCGCTTTACCATTTTTTGATGTGTTTATTCTTTCTTTTGGGGCATATTGAACAGATCATGTTTCTTTTGCAGTTCTTCTATTTATAGACATTCAGCTCTCATCAGTTCTTCCTTAACATTCCTGATTTTTTCCGTATTTGTTTATTTAGTTCTTTGTATTTTTTTTTGGTATTTTTTAAGCATCCTTCTATCATTTATCATTTCTAAAATGTCACTTGTCATCCACTCTTTGTTTTTCGAGTTTCTTTTTCGGTACGTGTTCTTTAATTATAGCACCAAGTACGTTTCTGATGTTTTTCCATTCCTGCTCTACGCTTAGATCTCCTGTGTTTATTGTTTCGAACTTTTGGTTATCGAGTTGGTTATAACTGTTCTGAGATTAACGTCTTCTCTCAGCTTTCTTAAGTTGTATATTGGGTCTGGTGATTGCTGTTTCTTTTTTATCTTTTTAAGTCTAGTCTTAAATGATTTCACAAGAGGGTTGTGATCAGAGTTTGCATCTGTTCCCGGATATGTTTTTGCAGATTTTATGCTATTTAAAATTACTTTTAGGACATGTTCTATCTGTTCTTTACAGTTCTTCTACCTCTGTGTGATCCTTGTTTGTAGTTGGAAAGTATACCTGTACGATGTTTATGTTAAATGGCTTTGCTTCCAGTTGAACCATCTGAATGAAATATTACATTTTTGACTGAGCTTTTGACATCTCTGGTTACTATGATGGCCACCCCATTTCGATGTTGTTTGTCGTTATTACCTGCAAAGTATATGCAATGGTCAAGTACTGTATTACATTCCGAGCCCTTCCAATGCATCTCACTTATGCTCATAATCTCCATTTTTATCTTATCCATTTCTTGCACAATGTGCACAAAGTGAATCTTTCCATCTTTATATGCTCTCCGCACATTCCAAGTGCCTACTCTTATTGGTTTTTTTCGTTGCGTTTTTGGGCTGTAGTGTACTGTTCTTCTCTATTCTGGTCTCGAAGATTGTTTGCACCCTTGTTCCATTTAAGAGACTATCGGGGTCGTTTTTAGTTTTGTCCGACATAATGATGATTGTACTAGGGATGCAAGGAATTGTCCTAGCCAGCTCCACCACCCGAAGCTGTTGGCTGGCAAAAGGGGGTTGCTTATACCGGCAGCAACTTGGTTAATGCAATAAATAAGTTTAATGCAACAAATTTACAGTTATTTCAAGATTACAAAATATTTTTGACTGACAAACGTCAAACTTATTATATTAAGCGCTAATATTAAATATCTACTAGACTATGATAATGCTCAAACTTTGCGTGAGTTTCGTCTTCTATACTCAAAAATGCGTTTTTGGATAGTGTTGTATCAATTACTACTATCTAATTGCTGTTCACGTCGACCTCGTTAAATGATCTCTATAACAACAAACCCAATTTGGAAGAAAATAAGACTTGTCCTTGCTTAAATGGATTGGTAAAACTTACAATTCAAATCACAAAATTACAAAAAATATTTTTTTACATCATTCTTTTTTTATAGATTGAAACAAACTTAACCAAAATTGAAAATATAACAAAACGAAAAACCAACGTCAATACCAACAAATCCTAGAAAGACATATGATGTAAGCCCATCAAACAAGCCTTAAAAGCAAAAGATCTTTTGTAACCAGGTCACCTGCAAACCAACAAGAAACAAAACTAATGGTGGTATGCTAAAAAAAGCACAAGAAACTCCAGCAGTTGCCAAAAACAACGTTTCAAATAGAACCACCTAACCTATACCGATCTTTCAAAAGCCCGAAATTAATTTTAATTAGGATTTTTTTGCACAAGAGCTCCACAAATAATCGGACTACCATAGCCACTCTAAAAAGAAAGATTACCAACCACTTTTTAGTTATTTTAACCTCTATCAGATTGCCTTAAGCTCTGCCTGTAAAATGAAAAGATTGTTGTTTGCAGAGGTTGAATAGTTTATTCCAAAAGTGCAATAAATTCCACGTTGTTCTAGACTAAGATCTGGGGTGTGTACCATCTGACGTTAAATGTGTCACTTGGGGTTGCATTAGTGCGTCATTGTAATATGTAACTGTGGGCATTGTTGTAGTAATGTGGTTGATTCTTCTTAGACTGCTATGATCAGTTCAATGTTGGCCACTTGACTATTTTCTGGGTTTATATGTTGGATGGTTTATTTTTTGTACATTAAACTATACTTTGTGGTAGTTAAATAAATAACTTAATTACTGGAAACACTCTGATAATATACTTTCAGCAATAGAAATACTCCTAGTAATTATTACGTTCTAACTAAATTTTTGTCAAAAATGTTACCCTTAAAAGTTATAATTATGGGACCGTTACAAAACCCAAATGACAATAACGCAGGCTTTGGGTAAAGTCACTCGGCATTGGAGGCTTTTTTGCTTCTTAAAGATGTAGAGTGCAATTTAATGCTGTTTAAGTTATGGTATCTTCTATTATGATACATGTTGTTTTTAGATGCTTCATTTATAATGTTTGACTTATTTTTGTCCCCAGTTGATTAAACTCAATAATAGGAGCAATTAATTTTCTAAAGACTGTGGTATGTGCCTACTATACTTGTATGTAGCTAGTACAGTAGTTCTTAAAATAATAACCTCAATGGTTAAACCAGGTGATATTGCTTTTGAATGTTTTATTTCTACATATATTAACTGTTGTGTTTCTAATGGTACAAACTTTTGCAAGTATATTATTACCCGGCCTTACTGATGGTAATGTAATCAAACGTTTTCACACAAATAGCTTCAGCCCTGTACGTTTTTTAGATTAAATACTATATGTCAGTATATTTTTGATTTTCTGGTCAACTATTGCAAGTTTAGCTCTAAGTATTTTGTAAATTATAGTATATTATGACAATATTTTAGGCTACACACCCTTGACAATGAAAGGCGATTTAGCACTTACGCAGACATTCGGCTTCACTAAGATAACTAGCATTTTGACTAAGTTTATTTCAAATATATAAAAAGTTTACTACCGATGGTCTGTTTAGAACAACCGTTCAACAAATCTTTATTTTTGTTATACCACCTGGACGCATTAAACTGTTTTCTATCATGTAACGCAATGAAGTTTCTGATGCCATTGCATATCTGTGTATGTACTATGCAAGAATGTTTATCTTAAGAAGCAGTTTATTTTTGCAAGAGTTACTAACGCTTAAGTGCTTGAAAAGATTTGTTCTTCTTCGATTGGGTTTGAGAAAAGTTTGAAGAAAATCTTAAATTATATCAAAAAAATATTTTTAGCGATGAAGCTTATTTTTGGCTTAATGCCTTTGTCATTAAACAAAATATGCATTATTGGGCATCAACAAACCTACATGTGCTTCAAGAAACTCCCA
The DNA here is from genome assembly GCA_963932245.1 of Tachinus rufipes. Lineage (NCBI taxonomy): Eukaryota > Metazoa > Arthropoda > Insecta > Coleoptera > Staphylinidae > Tachinus > Tachinus rufipes. The sequence goes on from OZ010749.1 coordinate 64,958,022, forward strand.
CAAACAGTGACCGTGTGGTGTGGATTTCATGCAGAGGTGTGATTGGACCGTGTCACCAAGCCAACAACGTTAGAGGAATTCAGGATCAATATTGAACTCGAAATTGCCAAAGTTCTGGCTAATATGTGTGGAAGATTGGTAGAAAATTGACTCTATAGAATCAACGCTGTCATGGTGTATTTTGGGGTGGTCATATGAAAGAAAGCGAATTCTATACTTAAATGTAACATGTGCTACGTTTGAAATAAATTTTAGCTTGATGTATTAATTATTCTGTTTTATTTGAATACAAAATTGTTATGTCCTTATTGAAAACCCCGATATTTGCCAAAGAGCCAACTCATAGAAAATTTGCGGTTTATGTCTGCTTAATCAATGTAAATGCTGTAGTGTACTGAACGCATTTTCTTTCAGTCGATATATTTTTGGATATTATGACAAGACCGTAAATGACAATTGCATTTTGGTATCCAAAAAAGACTTATCATATCAATAAGCTAAAATAGAACAAGCAATTCTTGTAGAATTGCAAAAGTTTTTTTACAGAATTTAGAATCAAACTGAACAACGCTGAAAGCAATGAGTTTTAGTCTAAAGAAGAACTTCAAGAAACTGTGATATAATGCTGTCAAAACTTGTCCACATTTGCTGCAGAATTTAATGTTACATATAAAAAAATCTATGGTAAAGGTAATATTACTAAACTAATAAATTATTTGAATTAAATAAATAAATGTAGTAATTACCAATACTAAATGAAAACATATACATACCTTTAATTGTTGATTAGTTTTCTTCAAGAACGCGATTTCTTCAGCATGTTTCTTTTCTTCCGCCTGTCTCAATTCCGCCGCTCTTCTATCTGCTTGCTCAGCTCGCTGCCTTAAATCAGCCAACTGTCGTTCCAAATCCGTTCTTTCCTCCTTCAATTCATCCACATCTTTTTGTAAATCTGTCTTACCTTGTTCCGATTGCAAAGCTTTCCTCATTCCGAACGCTATGCTGCTGCAGTACAAAGCTTGAAATGCCTCTATTGTCATCCGCATTTCATCTCTTATTCGTAAAAGTAAAAGACCACGCTCCGCGCAGTTTATCGTAACTTGTCTGATTACTTCATTAAAGCATTGCGTGTACAGTTCGCGTCGAATTGGACAGATTCCCGTTTCTCTTGCCTGGAATTACTTCTGTTAATATTAAATACGAAGTAAAATTTATTTAATTTAATAATATTTACATATTTTGTTAAAAAAATTGCAAAATGTTTACAAAATAAATAATCTTATGATATTAATCAAGATTAAACTAATTATATCATGGAAATCAATCTATTATTTAATTGTATTTTTGTTTCCTTTAATATAATTAAGAAACAATTATTTATTAGTTTAATGAATTACCTGTCTTTGTTGTAAACGCATATCCAATTGCTCCTGCAAATTGACAACATCCTGTCGGGTTGCTGGAATAGTAGACACATGTTGTCTCCACAGTTGTCCTTCCTCTTCCCATTCCTTTGGTGGTAAAATTGAATCAAGTACTTCTTCTATTTCCCGTTTAGGGTCTGCGACTACAGCACCAGCTTTCGCTTTGCACGATTGAACAAATGGTTCCTAAAAATGTATATTAAAGCTAATAATAGTAAATAAAGCAGTAAACTAATATAACTACAGCACCTTATCACCCGTATCATGTTTAGTAACCAATATTGGATTTTCATATCTGACTAATGTGGAGGAATCTTCTATTAATCTCTCTGCCATTCCAATGCGGAATGTATTTTTAATAAAACTTGTTGTGTATAGTAATGTCTGTTTGACATAAATATTGTTTGGTTACCATAGGTTCTATAGCATTGGAAACCGTATTGATTTAACATTGTTATGTACTATAATGCAATTGAAAAAAAATCGATGAAAGAAATGGTACATAAGTTTTATGAATTGAAATTCATTTTAATCTCAATTTTTATCAGATAATCAGAATAAATTGCAAGATTTATTCTGATTTTAGGATAAGAAAATATGGAAAAAATTTCAAATTTCAAATATTTTTAGTTGTACTTTTGCAGTAATAAACCGTTTGTTGTAGTTCCATAATTTTGTTTAACAAATTTTAAAATAGTTTTTACAAAATTATTATATATTTATATATTGTTAATTAATACATTATTTTATTGATTGCACATTGATATTTTGCAAACATTATTATCTTGTTCGAAGTTGGATCAGTCAGTTCACAATGTTATACGATTGAATAGACAATGTTGCCTCCGTTTCTTGATATTAAGAACATTTTTAAAAGCTACAAGACAATTTTAAACAACCTTTCTTTTAAGACTTAGATTATCCTTGGCTTGGAAGGTAAAGCGTGTCACCGACGCTGATCTAAGATGTGCATTGGTAGAGTTAGGTTTTGTCAGAGAAACGTGACATTGTGAAGACTAAGACTAAGAATAAATCAGTTGCTGCGGAGGTAGTGTTGCAGCCATCAAACAATAAATAACCTGTTTTTTTGCATTGAGTATGTTTGGTGCAAGACCAGGAATAATGTGGCAATGTTTTCTGTGGATGCTGCTTCTTTTTCCTTATCCGAGTCGAAGGTAAAGTCTACGTAGGAGAAAACTTTTGTATTTGTCGTCTTTGGATCTATTTGTTTTGCACTCGGCATAGATCTTAGTGCCCGAGGTTGTGTAATAACCAAGTTTAGCCAGAAAAACTCATGTTTCATTTTTGTTGTATTGTCGTCTTAGTAGTAACAAAGGTTGGCCTAGGTTGAAGCATTTTTAACTGCTAATTCTATAGGTTTCTGTCCTGGTTCTTTGATGAATTGCCTTATCTTTTAGTGGTAGCGACAAGTATTATTAGTGATACTGGCTTGTTTGAAATAGTGAAATCTTGCTCGACACGATAGGACTAAGCAATGGTTGAATTTGTGGTATATTGGCTAAATAGGCTAACATCGGACGGTATTTAAACACTTACAACGTGTGGAGACGAGTGCAATCAGGTTAGTATTCTGGTATACTCTATTAATACAAGGAAAAATACATGTACAATAGCCTAGGCTAGCTGATGCAACGGTTGGCAGCTGAGGCCAAAAGTTTAGAGCCCATCTGATAACAACTTTGCAAAGACATAGACTATTGGTACTTGGAATGTAAAAGGAGTATTTGGTAAGGAACATAAATTGTTGATAGAAATAAATAAAAGATGTGAGTACTATGAGCGACGGTAGTCTAGCTTTGTGCTCTGGTGTAGATGATTGGATGAGTGAGCAACATGTAAGAAAATGAAAATTGGTTTTGTCCAGAATCCAGAATGTAGAGTTTTGGCAGCATCCGAATGATATCTTAAGTGCCTGTGAAGCTGACCAAAGAATTATTTTATTGGGAGATTTAAACGGTTGGCTGGGTACCCAAACAGTTAAATCACAATAAGTTCTAGGAAAGTATGGTATATAGAAGGAATGAAAATGTCAAGAAATTAGTGAGTTTGTGTGTTCAAAAGAGTTTATTCATATGAAACACATGGTTTAAGCACAAACTTATCTACATGTATACATGGCATAGGGGTAACTCCAAAAATATGATTAACTTTGTGGTGTATGATAAAAGATTGAGAAGTTTAATTAGAGATACTCGAGCGGGTCGTGGAGCTGAATGTGGAACTGATCATTATCTTGTTTTATTAAAAGTGGATCTTGGCAAATTTATTAAAAAAGAGCAAAATAAAATAAACAGTTAAGGATAAAAATGGAAAATTTTCAAAATTACAGTACCAAAAAAAAATATGAAAGAAAAATTAATACGACAAAAGAAAGAATTGAATGTGGATGAATGAGAACATTGAAAATGTATGAAATAGATTAAAACTGACAATAGTTGATTGTGCAAAACATATATGTGAAGTGACGGTGGTTGGAAATATAGAGAGAGATGCATGGTGGAACAATAATGTAAAACTACCAGTGAATAAAAAGAAAGAAGCATATAAAAAGTAGAGTGCAGACAAAAATGAGGTGGAAAAAAGATAGGTTACATGATCAGTACAAAGAGAAACAAATGAATACAAAGAAAGTAGTAAATGAAAGTAAAGAACAAAAGAATTGGAGAAAATGCAAAATGATTTTGAAGGAAATAAAAAAATATATTGGAAGTGAGCAAAACAAAGGGCGCAAAAGAAATGTTGTAGCATTTAGAATGATCGTGGAGAAACAATTTGGAATGAGGACGGAATAAGAATGCGCCTAAAAGAATATTTTGAGCAATTGAACCAAAGTGATAAAAGCTATAAAATTATTAAAAAATGGTAAAGCCGCAGGTGTAGATGGGATTACAAGTAAAATGTTAAAATGTGAGAGTTCATCACTTTTTCATAGACTGGCTTATTTAATTTGTGCTTTAAAAAATCTACAGTGCCAAATAATTATTCTTCTAATCATGTGTGATTATTTCTTTATACAAAAGTAAAAGCAGTAAGACTGAATGTAAAAATTATTGTGCTATTAGTTTCTTGAGCATCCTAGAAAAGTGTTTGGAAGAGTATTGATTGAAAGAGTGCGTGAAACAACAACTGAGAAGGTTTGGGGAGTGCCGTGTAGATTTATGACAGGTTGTGTTTGCATGGATCAAATTTTTGCACTTCAACAATTTATTGAGACATGTATAGCAGTAAAGAACGCTACCTCTAAGGGTACGCAATAGGTTGTTTAGGGGTACAGGCAAATTTTCAGATTTGAGATTATATAGTCGAACCTGACATAAAAAAAATTATGCGAGAAAAAAACAAGGACAAGGTTTACACTGAACTTTTTTAATTAAATACTTTAAAGTTGATTTTATGTGCAATAATATTTTTAATATAAAAAAAATCATCTTTAAAGTTTTGATATTTGTATTGTAAATGTATTTTTACACGTATAACAAAACAAACATATTTTTTTAATAACGTAATGAATTAGGTTTTTTATTTTAATTTAATGCAATTACTTACCAAATTTCTTAACTAGTAGATTAAAGAAATTACATACCACGGGGTACACTAATGATAAAAGGTTGGGAACCGCTGATCTAAAAAAAGCATATGATAGAGTGAACAGACGTATCTTATGGAACGTTTTAAAAAAGTATAGGGTAAATAAATGTTTAGTAAATGCCATTATTGCTATATATATATAATGGTAGCAGAGCGTTCGTTTGAGTGGATGGTACACTAAGCGATTGGTTTAACACAGAACAAGGTGTCAGGCAGGAATGCGTTATGTCTTTGTGGTTGTTTAGTATATTTATAGATATATGCGTAAGAAATGCCTGTAAAGACATTAACGGTGTACGGATGGATAATATAAATGTAATATAAATAGTGTGTAAGAATAAAAATGATCTACAAAGCGCATAAACCGACTGAATTTTGCAGCAAACGAATTGGATCTCTGTGTAAATGTAGCAAAAATTAAAATCATGGTCTTTGATAAGGCCAAAGTAGGCAGTGATTGTAAAACCGGGTTAAACGCTTAGATCAGGTGGATGTTTTTGTGTATCTGAGAAGAATGTTTAATAAAAATGGTAATCTAGATGAAAAAATTGTATGAAGTATGTATGTGATTGCAAAGAATAAAGTATACAGAAGGCAAAGATGAAAGTTTATTAAAGTGTGTTGACACCAACTATGCCGTGTGGCACTAAAGCATGGGTATGTCAAGAGAAACACAAAAATTAAATAAATGCGGTTGAAATGGGGTACTTAGGAAGTGTGCGTGAAAAAATTTGTATGGACAGAGTTACAAATGAGTGGGTAATAAACGAATGTGGTTTGAAAGTAACACCGATAGACCAGTACGACGTAGTATTCTACGTTGGTTTGGCAACAAAACTAATCTATAATGGAATGTATTTAGATCAAAATACAGAGGGAGACTACGTAAAAGTTGGTTGAATGTTGTAGATAAATGCGTGCAAAAAGAAAAAATTAAAAGTGAAAAGAATAAAAGAGCATGCATGATCAGATGTATGGATATTGCTGAAGCAAAGAAAATATGCAAAGACAAAAAAACATAGCGACAAATTGTTCTAAGTAAAGTTTAAGAACCAAAGTAGGGTGTTGTACAGTGTTACTGTCCACTGTATATATGTTGGTAATAGACTTTCTTATGCTTTTGTAAGGGTATTTTTGATAAACAAAGATTGACAGGTGTGGTTTATCAGCAATTTGGGATTTTGATGTTTCTCAGGACGTCTGCGTTTTGTTTAACGTGGTGAGTCGTTTTTCCTACTAGGTCTATTATTATTGGCAGTTTTGGTATTGTTCGGTATTGTCTTTTGGACTTATTATTTTGAAAGATTGGTTGAGGTTTTCTTTGCTTTTTCTACAATTAGTCTAGGAGGTAGCGTTGTATTTGGGTGAGTCATGTTATTTAGAGATTGTTTTTGTTCTACTTATAAAACATCCGACTGTCAGCTGCATCAGTAGCTGTGGGTGTGGTAGTTAGAGATTGCTAAAGAAGTAAAAAATATTATTAATTTTATACCGCTCTAAACTTTGTATTGTAATTATTTGTATAATAATCAATGAAAAAAAAAACTTAACTGCTTATATTAACAAACAAAATTTGCGTTTCTGGGACACACAGAGTTCAAATGATAAGCATGAAAAGCCATTGCATTCCCTCAAAGTGACTATTTTAGCGGCATTTGCAGTGAAAAAGTAATTAGCACTTGACGGCACCATCGTAAACGTAACTGCAAGTGTTGAAAGCCAACATTAAAAAAAAAATCACTAACTTGGAGCCAGATGTTTTGACAGCTAATTCACATTAGTACTTTACTTACCACATCTTGTATATATCAAAAAAATTGCAAATCAGTTATTATTGATGAGTTTTGTGGGACCGTAATTGCGGCGTGAAATACTTTTCTGCATCTTGGAATGCTGCTTGTAGCTCACAATCTTGTACATTGTTGTGTGTTCTGTTTTCTTATTTTTTTGAAAAACATTTCAGATCCAGATGTTTGTTTGAACTCTTCTTCTAAAGAGGGGAGGGAGCAGTTTCATTTAAATAGTATTTCCAAACTCGCAAGTCTTAGACATGTCAAAAGAGGTTTGATATTCTACCAAAACAAACAGTGTCGCGTTTTCAATAAAATTACGCTTTTTCATGAAACTCAAACTAAATTATTTCTAAAATCCATGCCAAAATTTGGACTTTAAGACGTTTTGGACAAGCCCGAACACCTAGACACTATGGCTAACAAAACGACCGCAGCGTTTGCTGCAAAATGAAATCACATTATGCAAAGAAGTCGACGAATGGCAATAGAGACAGAAGTGCTAGAAAGATAACGGAAAAAAAGAACAAAGACAGAAGTAATGTCATTTGTTTTAAAAGTAAACAAACAGGACATTTTATATCAAATTGTACAGTGTTTGCAAAAGGTAAATTTAAAAACACATATTGGTACGTAGATAGTGGAGCAAGTTTTGTTAAATGAAAATTTGCTAGACGTGATTGGCTAATAAATGAAAAAGTACCAGAACTATCAGAAATTACCATTGCCGATGAAACAAAATTTCCAGTTATGAAAGCTGGTGATGTGGAAATGCAAACATTAATAAAGAATAAAAATTTAAATATTATTTTAACCAATGTGTAGTTTGTTCCGTATATAACGACAAATTTACTATCCGCGGGTCAGCTGATCAGCAGCGGCAACAAAATAGAATTTGATGAAGAAGGTTACAATATTTATAACAAGGACGGTATCCTTAGATTGGCAAAGTTAGAAATAAATACATACAAATTCTAAAAAAGGATTATATTGGATTAATAACAACATTCAACAATCTTTGGGACATATAAATGCAAAATATTTAAATAAATTTACAGGTTTAGTAGATGGATTAAAGTACATAGAACAAATAAACATGCAGATACAAAGTTGTGAAGGTAGACAACCCCGCCTAACTTTTCTTAAGAAAAAAAATTATTAGAAGTTATTTATTGTGATGTTTTTTTTAATATTAAATTCTTAGTGCTTATTTAAATATATAAAAAATAGTATTTTAATCAATCATAATAAAAATTATTTTTTATATGATAATTATAGTTTAGATACAGAACAATCTTCAACGGCAATAGGTTTGCAATAATTAAATCAATAAAAAATTAAATTATATATTATATTTATTTTAATCAACTTAAAATATATTATTAATATTTATTCATAAAATTATATAGATATATCGTAACTTATCAACAATAATAAAAAAAGCCGCTCTACTCAATTGACACCGAAGTGCTTCCCGTAATTCCTTGTATTTCTTTAGAATTGAAATTTGCAATAATCCTTCTTTCACCCACTTTCCTCGGCGTAAAACACTCATCAAATACAACAACTTCATTAGGCCCAACATCAGGATGTGAAATCACTTTCGGTTTAGCCAATCCAGGACCTTCCACAGTAAAATTGCATTCTGTTAAAGGCTGACTATCAAGAGGATTGCGAAAACTGTAAACATAATTGCTAAAAATAATACAATTACATATTACGCAAATATTACCTAAATTTGGCACTTGTTGCTGCGCCTACATGAAATTCGCCTTCAACATCGATATTTATACTTGGTTTTGTTAATGTGAAATCATCTTCTTCACTCCAAGTCTGCCTGGTTTCCTTAACATTAGCAATGGAATAAATTTTTATAAGGCTATGATCAACAAGCTTATCCATATATTCTTCTTTTGTAATGTGCATGCGTAAAATTTCCGTTTCTCCACCTTTAACTGCAAAAACTCCTTGAGCTTTTTTTATTGTATTTGCAGTAGTTCCAGTGTAATAAACTGATGTAGCTGATATCACGGCACTGATATTTCTTAAATGATTTGAATTGTTTATAATGTTAACTACAACATCAAAGTTTTCACCAACTGGTACTACATCAATATCAACCAAATCAAAATAAACATCTTCTTGTTCTTTGCTTGGCAATTCATAAAATTGTTGTGCTTTAGGTACACCTTTAACAGCATTGTATACAGCCAAACGTTCCGCTTCTGTACCTTCAGGATTTTTAAATGTTCTTGTAATTTCCCATAGATCAGAATCACCTTTATCATCATCAACACCAATGGCTTTAGTTATAATTTTCCTTCCAACACTAAATTAATTAATTAATTAAAGTTGCACTAAATAAATTAATAACTTACTGATATTGATTTATTGACATTCTGGAAAATCCCCAATCAGATGCTTCGTCCTCTTGGAAATTACATATATCAGCATTTACTTCAGAAAATACAAATGGGGTGTCATAAAGGTAACCAATTTCACCCCTTCTTACTGCTTCTATGGATGCAGGGCCGCATCTAAACATACCATCACTTGCTTCTTGAGGAGTGGCATCTATAACTTGCCAACCACCGTATCCTGCAGGTAAATCTGGACGTGTCATCCAAACATCATTCCAGACATGGAAATTCCAGCAAGAATCATTGCAATCACCATCTGGTCCATTTTCAATTTTATTTCCAAATATATCAAAGTATCTAAAATTGTTTGTTTATTATATCATCTAACTTAATCGTTTTAATCAATATTACTTATCAACAGTTAAAGAGCAATTTGTATCATGGGCTGATATGTAATTTGTAGTTGATCTGCAAGGTATTCCCAATGCCCTACAGACAGTAACAGTTGCTGCTGAAAACACCCAACATTGTCCATATTTAACCGGCTGTCCTCCGGTGCTTAAATATTGGTCCATTATTGAGGTCGATCCAGTCCAAGCGTGTGGGGATGTACCATCACCATACTCACCATCCCAGCGGCCTTCCAATAATCCATTATCATCAACTGAATTAATCTACAAACAATATTTATTATTAATTACCTTTATAAATTAATTACAAAATACATACAACTGCTGATATGGCTCGTGCTACCAAGATTGGAGATCCACGATCTTGTGGAGACAATCCAGCCTTTTCCATTAGAAATACAGCTGACGGTAAAACAACATCATCAAACTGCCCGAATATCCATTTCTTCCCAATCGGATTTTTAAATGTGCCGCACCATATCTTTCCATTTTCATTTAATATGTATTCCTTTCTTTCATCCTCATTTTCCATGTAGACTCCATCGTCTTTGCACCATGGATTAAATAAAATGTAGATGTCATCTTCTACTTTGTAATCCTCGCGTCTGCTATGGTCTCCACAAATATTGGTAGTGACAGTACATGACCAAATCCCAACTTGTGCATTTGGTGGAATGTGGACTTGTAGGGTAACTGTGTTTCCATCATGATGCGACAAGCAAATGCCCCATCTGCTAGAATCTTGTGGTAAATGTTTTTGGTTTACCATTACTGGTAAGATGGCTCTTGTTCCTTTGAGAACATGAGGCTTTGGACCTAATAATTAAAAAAACAAAAAAAGCTATTATTAAAATTAAATTAACATTTATGAAACTAAATTAACACACTAACCACGCTGGTCAGAACTAAGCAAACTTTCCTTAATAATAGTTTTATAGATAGAAATGCTCAGATTACTCAAAGACACTATATTTCATCTAAATTGGATACATAAGACATATACTGAATTATAGGCGCTACATATGGATTTGCCAAAGAAATAAGTTCTTCAAACTGAAGCGTGAGTTCTCGGTAATGTACAATGAGCGACAAATTCTACGCATGGTAAGTTAGCCGATTTAAAATATTAAATTTTTAGCTAACCTTTCAATTTGTAATCTTACTGAAGAACCTTTCCTCATTCCAATCTTACAAATTGCCAGGAAGAAAGAATATGCAAAAACCACGCGCAGCTATTCTATAAGGCCACTTGTTCTGTTAACTATGGTAACAACTTCAAATCTTCCGCCATGGACAAAACAAACACTGTACCTTACCCTATACAATTCTTATAAAAATATGACCGAAAGAAAAACAAAGACAATAATTCCGCCTCATTTTCAATTAATGAGTCAGTCATATGAAAGAGCCAAAAATCATTGGACATACTGAAATTTTATTTGTTTGACAGTTTATTCAACCGAGATAATACTAAGGTTGAACAGGAGAAGGTCCTGAAAACGTATAAGAGGTCGATCGGGATTGGCCAGGGTGAAGGACCCTGGCCAATCACAAAAGCTCAAGAAAACTACCCCGCAAATGCGAGGTTGACTAAGCTGATGCTACAACCCACGGATAAAAAAAACAAAAGAATGGTAGAAACGTCATTGATTCAGTTCGAACAAAGATTACGATAATCAAATTACATCAAGGTCAGGAGAACACAAAATTTGTTTCCCAAGCGGACTTCATTGCAAACTTCAAAGCTACCAAAAAAGACCACCACCAATTTGCAAGTTGACAATCAAACACAAACCACTAAAGTGTTGATCTTGCCTCAATTGAGCAAAAACTTAATAATGGACCACCCCTGGCCAATGGACAACAATGTCAGTCTATTAAAAGAACATGCTCACTCCAAACAAGCCAACCGCCCTAACTGAACCTAAGAAGTCGTATCCCGAAAACCCAAAACTGCAAAGAAAGTTCAGAAATTCATTGCCGTTTTTACAAAAGATCAAGATTATAGCACATTTACAACGCACAGAAGAAGAGAAACTGCTAGCCACTGAAATAATCAAATTCAGTACGAGCGACTAATGCTAGTACAAAAAAAGGATGGAACAGCACAATTTGGTCAGGATTCTCAAAGCATTCTCCCTGCCGCACATACAATAAACTTTGGTGCTGTTAGAATATTCTCAGAAAATGAACCTGTACTCTAGATACTGGTAAATTTCCACAGAAAAACCGGCGAATTCAAAATTATGCCAATTACGTTAAAAAATGTTTCGGCTACTTTTTAAAAACACATGTTCAGAGTGCTTACCGGACTGCTAAGCATCTTCGTATTGATATATCTAGATAATATACTATTGTACTCCATCATAGTAAGTATTAAAACGCATGCAGAAAAACTTTTGGGTTAAGAAAAAGGGAAATACCTAGGCCATCAATTCACTGCATATCATCTAAAACTAATTCAAGTACATCCCCAATCCACAATAGAATGCTTTATAGGTTTGTGTACTTGGCTGAGGAAGTACACACCCAATTTTGCATAAGTATCCAAGCCATTGATGGAACTCCAAGGCACAATAAAACTATTTGAAGGGACACTAAAGACTGACAAGGCTTTCCATCACCTGCACAAACGCACGCCATCGTCTAGATTGCATTATGTGTTGCAAACTAATGCTTGTAACACCGGAACGGGTGCTGTCCTGATCAACAAAAAAAGCTTCGACAATACGTCATACAAGCTGGATTGCATAGCAGTAGTCATCAAAAAGTATCGCGTCAATCTTGAAAACACGGCTTTTACTCTACCAACAACAAACTGACAATAAAGCGTTGTGTAACTGAATAAATTCGATAAACAAGAAATCGAAAATTACCAGATTAATTTACTCCATGATGCCTTAAACATGCTGACCAAATGATACCACCAATCACCATCAATATGTTAGCAATATTCCGAAATCAAATCACAGTACTGGGAATAGAGACGCAGTACGACTAGTGCGGTCATAAAAAGTACAAAGCTTTAAAAGATAATTCCGATAAACCATAAAACCTTGACGTGGGATACTGACTTAGCAAAGCTGGAAAACTGTATCGGATATCAGCATTCGAAACTGCCGGACACCCAGGCCGAGACAAAATATTCTTCGATATTCTTAGGTCTTATTACTAGTCAAAGATTCATAACAACGTATGAACCTTTGTACGGAGCTGTGTAATCTGCAGCAGAATCAGAACAGGAGCTGCTCAACCAGGAACTACTTTCATGAAAAAAAATTCTTAAAATACCAGCCGAATGGTGATGCGTGGCCGGGCTAAAAGATTGGCAGACAAGTGGATAGGCTCTATTTATAAAAGATCAATACTACTGACGTAAACAACCTCCAGCCGCCACTAACTTCCGATGATGCCATCGTTAAAAGAGATGAGGATTGACGCCACATGAGTCGGCGTTGCTAAATAACATACGCGCAACCAACGCCGACGTGCATTGGCACTGGTGCAGTTAAAGCGTTTATCTCGTATCAGGTGTTGTACAAGAGCGTACAGAATCTTTGCAGAATTAACAAATAAATGTAAGCTAAACTTGTACTCTAAGCAGACTTTAACAATGTTTGATTAGAAGCTGTACTTCAGAAAAGAAGCCAATGATAACTGAATGGTATGTTACGCCAACATCTGCTTACACCAACAGCAACGTTTTTGTTGTAATAAAGTGAAATGGGTAAAGATCGTGTGGGCAAAGAAAAACTACAAAACTTACCCAAAACACAATTAATTTAACTGTAATACAACTTTCTTTGCACACACACACAGTTTAATTTTTAAAGACTCTTAAAATGTTAGCTTGTCAAAACAGACGTATTTAATGACTCGTGACAGTCGAAGAATGTCCTGGTAAAAAAATAAATCAATTATCAAATTATTTGTAGAATCAGCGATGAAGGGGAAGTTGCCATTTTTGTTAAAATACTACAAATCAAGGTAGCGGTCGGTATGCTCTTAATGTAGGGGATTCGACGGCCAAAAAGGATGTCCCCAGGGAGGTGTATTATCTCCACTACTATGGAATATACAGAGTGATTATAAATGTTTGGGATTATGTAACCATCTAATGTACGTTTGTGCCGCTCTAGTCTATTTGTATACATTCTTATAACCTTGCTTGCTGACAGCTGTCAAAGCTGAACTGTCAAAACAAATAGTATAGTGAAAATTTTAAAAGGGCGGCATATTTAAAGTGATTACATAATCCCATTCATTTATAAACTCCCTGCAGTAGTCGACAGCCTTATACTGCTACTCAATAATCATGATTTCTATACAATTATGCAGATGACATAACAATTCTACTAAGCGGTAAATTCAAAAGCATACTCTGCAACTTGATGCAAGAGGCTTTAAGAATAATCGAAAACTGGTGCAAAGACCAGGCTCTTACGGTCAACCCTCTAAATCCGAACTGGATCTCTTCACAAAAAAAAAGAAAATTAAAAATTTAAACTTACCAAAACTCTTAAATACTGCAAAATATCTTGGGAGGTTTTTGACAATAAGCTTACATGGGAACCACATCTAAGTATGAGATGCAAAAAAGTTCATATGTATTTTTGGCAATGCATGAGATATGGGGAAACATGGGGACTGTCTCCAAAAATAGTGCTATGGCTGTACACAGCAGTCATAAGACCTATGATCACATACGGGGCACTAATATGGTGGCCAAAAGCTAGACAAAAACGTCTGCAAACAAACTGAATCAGTTGCAACAAATGGCATGCCTAAGTATAACAGGTGGCATGCGGACAACACCAACTGCAGCTATGGAGGCAATGTTGTGTCTGCCGTTCCTCGACATTTACGTCGAGGAGATGGCGACAATGGCAGCTTTGCGTCTTTGGCACACTGCAGGGTGGGCTGGCAAACACTCCTGGAAAAGGCTGTTAAGAAAACACCTCTGTTAAGAGCGCAAACAGATAACATGTCACCCTTCTTTATGTTTCAAAGACCCTACAACGTGCGGGCACATGAACAATAAGAGCAGAACGTGGTCAATGATTCGATTAGATTCTACACGGATAGCTCAAAACCAATAAAGGTTCTGGAGCGGAAATCTTCTCGCAAGACCCGGACCTCAAAATATCATTACCACTAGGAGCTCACACGACTATATTCCAACCTAAAGTAGTTGAGATAACCTATGGAGTTATGGAAATTGTGAACCGCAAAATATCTGGCAAGAATGTTTCTAACGGATATTAGAGCGGCCCTAATTGCTATAAACAAACCTAGAATCACATCAAAGCTAATTTTTAAATGTCATTGTGCCCTTGGCAGCCTATGGAAATAACATGGAGCTGCTTTGGGTAAAAGGACATTCCAACAAAGTAGGTAACATTGAGGCGGACGAGCTGGCGCGTAAAGGGTAAACCCTCATGACGTGTGGACCTGAACACTAAGACAGCCGATTACTACTTGCGACTGTCCAGAAAGAACTTGCAAAGAAAGAAACACATGCACACGATTGGTATTGGAGAAAATCCAACGTGTAGAGGATGTGAAATGGATGACGAGACGATCGAGCACGTGCTATGCACATGCCCGGTCCGCTCATAGATAGAGAGTCCATGTTTGGGAGCTGCTGGCTTGACATGAACTATATAAAGGAGACCTCTCTAAGCGTTGTACTTGCATACATCAGCCACATGTTGTGGGGTGGGGTGGCCACTGGAGGAGGTACAAAGGGCCTAATGAGGCCTACGTGCAGTAAACTTTGGTTTACCCTCCAACTTTCAATACAGAATATAACCAATGCAGAGACTTTTCGCATTGCAGAACCTTGCTTACAATTAACATGGTATTTCGAATCAAAATCAAAAATTCTGTAAATAAAATTGAGCAAACTGATGAAAATGAAATTGTTAGATTGAGTTTGAATAAATTATTAATTAATATAATTATTAAAAATAATAAAATTGGTAATGAATCATTATTAATACAGTCATTACCGTCTACGGCATCTACATCGAATTCAAAGGCACAAATACGTTGTGTGTCTTGTTGGTCATTTTCTGATATGATAGGCAACAACAATACTCAGGTTTGATCTAGAATCAATGATTAGCAAGGTTTATCTAAACTAAAATGCACAACAATCAGATATTCATACCACTGTATATTTTATTAAAGAACAATGGAAACAAGCAAATTTGAATAACGTGTTACTAGAAGAAAACATTATGAAAGAACGTACCTTTAGGTAAAAAAGTGTTGAAAGATTAATCAAAATTACACTAAAGCCAGCAAACAATTTTAATGCTTTTTATGATCGCCGAGATACCATGTCTGATATTTACAATGGATTTGTTTACCCTGTGAACAATTTTTAGTGTATAACGATATTATGCTTCAAATAGTTAGTTTACCAAATTGTGCAGTTAAATACTTGAGTCTACAAATACAAAATGAGTTTATTGAAATTTAAAAAAAAGTAATTAAAATACTTGCATCACTATTTTTTCAATAAATGTAGATACTACACAGAACATGTGTAAATTATACCAAATGAGTTTTATCTATACATATGTAAAAATTAAAAAAAAAAACACTTGCGAAAAACCATCATATCAAGTTATGATGCTGCTATGAGTGGATTTTATTGTAAAGTGCAATAAAACGCAATAAACGGCACAAGAATTTTAAATTTTTTTTTGGAACATTTAAATTTTTTTTTATCAAAACTGCAGAAGCCACATTAAAAAAAATAAATCTGGTCTGGTTTAATATTGCAGATTTGCTTATAATATTTATTCAATATTTTAATTTGTTAGTGATATTATTACTGTCTGTTTTAATACGCATATATGTAATGTTATTAATACTTTTATCTTTACGTGTCGACGCGTGTAAAGCCATTGGAATAGCACAACATAAAATTATTATAAATTGATAAAAATGTTTTTATAAAATTTTAGAAAGGATTTGCATCATCTAGTCATTAATTCAAATTTGTTATACTATAAAATTTTATATATAGTATTATGTTTATATAAAATTTCATAGGAAATATTCTTGGTTCATTGCCGGTAAAGTTTCCAAACATAAGTCACACATAAACTATTTGACTCACCAAATCCAAATCCGATTCTAATAATATCGGCTTGTTCATCGAAATCTCTGTTGAATCTCACAGCGAAAAAGAAATCACACCCCCTACGAAAAATCGGTGTCGGTGCATCGGCAATGTTAACCAAATCATATTCTTGAGTATGCGAAGCTTGCGCATTATCCCGCGGATAAAACTCGGTTAATTCCACTTGTAAAGGCTCCATTTAAACTTAACGATGTTGCTCCAATGAAGCGGCGATGCGAACTGAAAAAAAAGCGTTAAAGTCAGTTACTACAAACAACTTGGCAGCTAAATCTTTTGGCAAACTGCTCATACCATTCATTTAAATCAACAGGTCTCGACGCTTATGTCATTAATAATATTTTTTATGAAAACTTAAACATGCCGTTAATTATTTAATTTTTGTTGCAAATGTATATGTGTATGGAATTTGCTATAATTATTCCTAAACTGGTATTTTATTTTTCTGAAATCATATTACATTCCTTATTTGTAGTAATAAATATTAATTGAAAATATTGCGTATATTAAACATGAGTTATTATATATATTCACAGTTCATGTTTAATTTATGTCACTAACATACTTTAAAAAATGTGATTGTGTTTAGTTTTTGTACAGGTAATTACGAATTAAATTTCGTGATAGTGCTGCTAAAGTAAATTACCAAATATGTATTGAGTTTCTGTTCCAGTTGTTTACATTACTTATAAACATTAAAGATTTATTTGAAAAAAGGCTGTCAAACTATCCAGATGTTATCAGTAATGCTGTTATATTTATAAATTAAAATATTGTACAATTTGTACAATTGAAGCCATAGGAAATTATATTATTACTTTTTAGTATTAGTTCATTAAATTAAATTACATCATTTTATAATTCACCAAAAAAAAAAAAAATAAGTTTTGGTAGTACATACTTTTTAGTATAGTTTTATTTTATTATGTCTTAATATGCGTCTAAGACATAAAAATTCTAAAACAATATTAACTATGAACAAGTTTTGTCATCAATGAACGACCTTTTTAATGCAGCTGTGCGCCTGAGTCACCAAATAAATGGTACGACGATCTAGTAGACTATTGGAAAGAAATAGGAAAAGCCTACGTTCAAGAATGGATATTACAGGCTACGGAAGAAATCAAGAACAGTGTACACATACATTACAAACAAAGACAAACTTCTTAATATTTACACCGTGTCAAAAACGTTTAGAATTTTTTAACATGTACACTTAAGATGATGCAAGATGACATTGCTTTCGGATACAACCACTTGGATATTTTTGCGAATACAAATCATTTTGTAAAAAAGTTAAGTTCCTGTCCATAAAATTACAAACAACAACCTAAAAAATACCCGCGTCTAAACAGTTTTATATAACTTAAGTAATTTACATTCTGAATTTCTCAACTGTATTCTAAATACGAAATATGGGACGTTGTATCTGCTTGTGTTACCTGTATACGAGTACCTTTAGGCCAAAATAGCCAGGATAATCTATAAAATGATAATCCACCCTTATTTTGTTCAATAGGACGCACAAAATTTGTAAGGTTATAGCAGCCATGCTGTTATAGCAACATCTGTCAAACTTGTTGTCAATTGATCAGTAGTGTATGGCAAATCACCATGGAAGGTTATCGCGTTGGACAACTTATGCAAATTATTAAATTTTATTATGAAAATCAGTGCTCTATTTGAGTACACAACCGTCCTGCCAAATTGACTATTTGACAATTGTTGGCCAAATTTGAATCATCCGGTTTGATTAATAAACATTGCTACTGTGCGCGAAAGTGCATGACTTCAATTTGACGAGTTTTGCGTTAAGACCTAGGTTTGTACCTTTATAAAATCTAGCCAACCTAGAAACTTATATTAAACAATAATTTATAAACAATGCTGTGTGTTTGTTGTTTGCGCTCTAGAGCAGTTGGAAGTTGACTCAAATTTTGCCAAAAAATTATCTTTAGCAACAAAACCCATTTTTGGATGAATGGATATGTGAACGAGCAAAATTGTCAAATTTGAAGCAATACCAATTCACACGAGATACACTAGAACAAAATGCATCCAAAGAAAGTCACAGTTTAGTGCGGATTTTGGCATACTTTTTCTAAAATAAAACTGGCATAACAGATCAATAATATTGCTTTTTGTGACTTAAACTAGATGATATGAATACCAATTACATTTGGTTCCAACAGGACGGCGTTACGTGCTACACAGCGCATGCTACGATGAACATTCTCCACCAGCAATTTGATGGCGACTAAGATTTTTGGACTTTTTCTTTTATTCTTATTTTAAAAATTGCCGGTCTATGCAAATAAACCGCAAACAATTGATGCCCTCAAATTCAACATAAAAGACATCTAACAAATTCAGCCAGATTTATACAATAAAGTCATCAACCACACACTATGTACTTGCCCGGCGCTTTCATACTCAAAAGAATCAATGTTAGGAAATTGCTGGTTTCACATGGCCAGCAGAAGGAAAACCGCTCCAAGCGATGTTTTAGCATACATCATGAGGCCAGTAAAAATAGGTTTACTCTCCCACTCAAATCTAGAATTCAAAATACATACCATGAAGCTAAGCCACGACGGACATTTAAACAACATTATATTTTATACTTAATGCCATAAAATATTCTTTTAAATTAAAAAAAAATTAAGTGAATGTCTCACACACAACTTTTTAACATACCATCAAATATCTGGTAAAACAGCCAATGTAGCACCAAGTTATAGCTATGAAATAGCTTAAGATTACATTTAGGTTATTACTAGAATGTCATTATAGCATTTGGCAGATTGTGCAAGGAAAAATCTTCAACACTCTTCTAAAAGCAAACACACTATACTGTTAAAGTACAAGTAATGTAAACTGTAGCAGGCAACAAATGAGGTAAAGATTGACTTTAAATTCAAAAGTATCTGATAACTTACGGTTTATTAGAAAAAATCAGCAGGGGTTTTGACAGCGCTTTTAACTAAAATAATACATTAATGCAATAGGCATTGCAGGTAAGTAAATCATGAAATGGATGGCAAGACAACTGAGCATGCACATGCCTAGTGTTTTCTTACATAAAATTTAAATTTAACTTAACATAATCTGCATAAACAAACCTCTCCAATGTTTTAGGTAATATCAAGGTTGCTGTGTGATGAGACAAGAGTGAGGTTACAGATAGAGGAGATACAAAGGTACTAATAAGGACTAATGCCCGTACTAATAGTCAGAGATTAAATCTCGGATTCATGAATTAACATAATCCTAAAGTTTTTGTTTTTTGCTAATTATACCTGGAGGCGTAGTAAAGGTTTTATGCACACCCGACCGGTGACTCATTGTGCCGGTAGTAGATTAACTTCCTTGATAATGACTAGTTTTTAATTGGACAGAATTGTTACCCTTCCATTTTGTCCGAGTTTGTAGTTGTACTAAATATTCCCTGGGTCATATCTTCCAAAAATGTTGTCGTAATTGTTATATTGCCACTTTGATAATTTCTTTTGTGCTAGTGACATTAGGTTAGGTTAGGTTAGGTTAGGTTATTACATTATTTTTAATAAAAAAATGTCTGGATGTTAATGTTGTTTTGTTCTTTAAGTCTTCAAAGATTTTAGTTAATGGCCTGAAATTGAAAATAACTTCTATTTGACATAGCAGTGTTGACATTTCTTTATAGTTGAGAGATGAATAGCTTTTATATTTGACGTAAATTATATGTCATTGACTTTATAGCAGCCTCTTAAAACTGTCCAAACTATGGTTAGGCAATGCGGCAAAAAAAAAATTGAATTTTGACTACTACAGTGTACTACGGTAGCTTGAGTTTTAGCATAAAATACTTTGTTGAATTGATCATGAATTATTAGTTTTGCGAGCTCTAATGAAGGTGGTATAACTACATGATATTTTTGTTTGTACAGCCTTCCTACGCGTGTTATTTCATGTTTGTCAATAAATGAATTACTTTTTCTTTCTTACTTGAGTTGTATGCTGAAGATCTTTGAGTTTCTGTTCAAATACAAATTGTTGCACCATTTTAACAATATTTCTTTGCAAAGCTTTTATCTCATTTACTGTGAGTAAGGTAAATTTGTCTATTTACTTGCTTTGTCATGTAGTTGTTAATGAACGGACAACAATAGACCCTTCTTTGTTCTAGCTTTGGTAGTGTTAATACCTTTTTTAAAATTGGTATTGGTAATTGGCGTAGTTGAGGTTCTATATAATTTATTGAAAGCCAATCGTTTTTTGTGTATTTTAAACCATTCTATCACACAAAATTTTTCAAAACCATGTATTTATCCACGCACGCACAATTGTTGAGTTGGTTCAGTAACACATTTTGTTTGTCTTGTGTGTTATAGTTTTTTGGACTTTTGGACAGTTATTATTCTGACTAATAAAAGCGCTGCACATAATTTCAGTTGAGGTATGGTTGTTAATTTTGAAGGAGCTACTCTGGATTTGGAACATATGAATTGTAACTTCACCTCTTTTGATTAGTATGACTTGACGTAAACAAAGGCACCGTATGCAAGATTACTTGCATTTGTAAAACACTAAATCTCAAACTTTATGTATTTGTTAGCAAATTTGGGATAGTGAGTTCTTCTAAACATTAAAACTTTTGCAGATGTTATGACGAGTCCAAGTAAATCGTATAACTTTGCAATTTGAGTTAATATTGTACGTTTGCTTATTTTCTCTTAAATTGGTGAAACGCAAAATCTAAATTTATTGTCTTTTAATTTATCTGCCTAGTTTCTTTTAACGTGTCAGCTCCTGATGGTAGATATTAACGTAAAAGTGTTGTAATATGACTATTTGTCTCAGATCTTGGATCATTTATTTTCTCAGCTAGTATTCTTAAATATTTAGATATGGACCATATCTCGCCATAACGTATTAGCACCATATCATATGGTGCCAATACGTAACCGTTTGTAACTTATATGTTTGTAAATGGGTTCGTGGGCCCTTGTCGCCATAAGATTTGATAATATTTTATATCTTCTGAATGTAGTAGAGTAATATAGAGAAGAGTTTGTTTTGTAACCGTGTACTAGTTAATAATTTATTGTTTAATAATGCTCCAGTATATGTTTTTGTTAAACCATCAATGCTAACCCGTAGTTTTGTTGTCGTACTGTGTTCTTTATAATAATGATGGTTGGTATTCTGGAATAACTTTATGTAGCTCAATTCTATGTACTCTTGCATATAGTTTATTATTCTGCTTAGCAAACTTTCTTTCCAAGTTATAAAATCGATTCTTGGCTGATATTATAGAATACTTTGAATTGTATATTGAGTGAACTGTTCTTCACAAATTCAATTGCACAGTTTTAATTGCTACTTTCTTGAGAGATCAAAATCTTTTAATGTACTCTCGTTTAATGTAAGAGTGCAGTTTGTTTTGGTTGATGTTGTTAATGTCGATATACAATGTGTTTTTTGTAAACAAGAAAAGTTGTGATTCAATGATTACATCTTTAATTGTCGATTTAAAGTAGTAAGTCTGCTAGCTACATATTTTATGGCAGTGTTAGAGTAGATTAATTTAATCTTACTTCTGGCAAAGACGTTTGATTTTTGTTTGACAAGATTATTTAATAGTTGTAGATAGTTGATTGACACCATATACCGGAATATTTACTTGATCAATAGGTAGTTTCATTGGATTGTGTTCTATAGTTCAGGAGCATTTTCTATTAACACAGTTGTTGTCGATAAAAACACATAAGATTTTTCTTGTGCATTTACGTCTAATTTGTGTAACAAAAAATGATGTTGTAGTTTACATGGTTTGTAGTTACCATCTTGCAATATTGAAGTTTGTAAAGTCTAAGATATTTGTAACATAGCTTGTGCTGAAATACTTTTTCTTGTCATTGGTTTGGGTTTAATGAGAAATGTTTGAGAAATTTGTCATGTTGTTTGCACATGTGGGACATGTTTTTATTGTCACAAAGGTATTTGTTGTTTTTCTCTGTGTTTGTTTTTTAGACACGTTTGGAGTGAAGTTATTTTTTTTTGTTATTTACATAGTCTCCAGCACTTTTCACTTATTTGACAAATAGGTTTTGAAAGTCTGGAAGGTGGGTTACTAGTTGCTCTTCCCAATCACAACTTGCGGTACAATTTAATTTTGTTGCAATTACGTATATTAGTATTTTCATTTTATTTAATAGGTTCTTTGCTTCTTCTTCTAGTGACAGATGCAAATAATGATTTGTTTTGGATGTCGGATAATTGCAAATTTTTAGGAACATAAATGAGTCACACTGCATTGTATTTTTTGGAAAATTGAAACAGATTTATTTATGGTAACGGAATCGGAATGTCTATTGTCAAATTTGTAGACGTTGTGAAACCTTTGTCTTGTTAAAATTTAAATATTCTAATAAGTCTCGCTGATAGCTTTCAATGCGACTTTGCAGTTCTTTGCTATTTGTAGTATTTTTTACAAATGTTGATAGTCGTGTCAATTTGGCCTTGATCGTAGCCCGTTGTTTGTGTAGTTTTTCAATATTTATTTTGGATGACTTATCGTTTGTCATTGCTATCAGATTGACCGGATTACCATGTATTGCTTGGTCTGATTTAGACAATTGCTTTGTCATTGCGTTTTAATAATTGTGTTATATGAGCCGTTTGGAATATGAACTGCAAAGTTTTATAATTATTAATCGTACCTATGTCAACGTACTGTTGCATAAATGTAAAATAGATAAATATTTATGTTTTATTTTAATTAGTACAAGATAATACTACACACAATAGATGACAAGTTACAAGTTTTCTTCGTTTAAAAAAATAAATTATTATCTTAAACTATAAATCAAGCATTCAATTATCTTTGTTAATTGATTCCAATTTCAAGAAGTATACATTTGAATATACTAATAAAATTATGTTATCATCTTATACATGAGCTAACTTTGTTGAAATATACATTTTTAATTAAAAAAACATTTTAATTAAGATGCAAATATGCATGGATTGCGTTAGATGCTAGTATAGGCGCCAAGAAAAAATACATAAAATACAAATTCGATGCAGTTATCAGAATTGCTTTAAATCTTCTGAACTTTCGTTTGAAGTGAATAAACTATCCATTAAACAGACTAGATATATAAATAAAACAACATTATTTATGTGAATTGAAAACTTGTGTAAAACGTCTAAACATTTCTGATATTTTTAAATTAACATTAATAAAGATCGATTTAGTTATGTATTTTCATAAATAACCATAAAGAGTTATTCTTATTATGTTATTATATGTTTGCAAAATTAAAATGAAGTCAGTAATGTATTTTACTATAGAATACATTACGCAAAAAGATATATAGATAGAGATATATGAATATTCAGTTTGTTTAAACATTTTATTGATATTACCTAACCATATAATTTTTGTGCAATTATACAATAAAAATTGTTTTTACTTGTTCAAAATATAATTGCTACAACATTCCTACCAAAAAATCGAAATAAAAAACTATTTACATATGCAAATGTTTTATGATATTAATAGTAATTGAGAAAAAATGTTCCTGTTAACAAGGACACGCTTGAATCAAATAACAATGCGATGGTAAATCTTCATTTAATAAGTATGTATATTTCCTTTTGCTAAACCTCCCAATAATTTAATTTTGCTTCTGTTGATTAAATGATTGGCCAATTCCTTAAGCAATAAGAAATAATTATAATAAAAAAAAAATAATATCCTTCGTTTTACTACATCATTAAAAAAACATTGCTTATTATTAACTAATAGCCGCGAGTCGAATTTGTTTACAAGTTTATCGAAATTACTATAATGCACAATAAACCTTAGTAATCAATATAATTAACACATCACACAATTAATCAGTAGCGAGATAATTAATTAAGGCTTGCATAGTTATTTTTATGACATTACCAGGAAATTGAATGATGCTGAATAGGATACCATCAATTCTACTCATAATTGATAACATATACCGGTTAAAAAACAAAAGGTATTAAGTCATTTGTGCGGTCATGAGTAAGTATGGGTTCTTGAATTTTAATAAGATAATGATTCAACCCTAGCTGGTTACACATTCAATCTTTATAAGGATAGTTGGGGTGACGATTCAACATTATTGTTGAAGTACGTGATTTATTCATTTCTATGAATTTTAAAATAATTTCTCACTAACGTGATAATGAAATTCTATTTAGAATTACATTTCTTTGTTTTATTCAAATATGTGTAATAGATTATTTGTTTAAGAAGGCTCAAAAATGATAGATTTACTACGCTGTGCGATGTTGGATCATTTTATCGCTCTTTGTTATACAATAAATATTTTTATTGTATAATAAATAAACATAGCAACTAATGATTTATTTTAGTGGCCCTTGGCGTAGCCGTTGGCTTTGCTATGATAGTTGTTTACTATATTGTGTTTCCGCATTTCTTGTATTGTACTAAATTACTAGCAAAATCTAAAAAAAATGTATAAACAAAGTTATGGTACTTTATGGAAATGAGCATATTTGAATTTGAACGTATTCCTCAGTAAAGTAAAATCTTTGAACGATATTGAATATTGATAACAAAATAGATACAGTTTTTTTAATATTTAAAACCACACAGAATAGTAGTTATTGAAAAATTACACTAATTGATGTGAATTACGTCCCGTCCCGTATTTATTAAAAAGTACCTTGTATATACACATACATTTATTATTTATTATTTATCATAATATTATTTTATTGTAAGTTCCTCGGAATATTATTTTTGTTACAATTGTTTTTTGGTCATATATTTTATTTCATACTGCGTACACATTTGCAACAATCTGCCGTATCGCAACACCGTCGCGTATCATCGTCCCGTACCATCACTCCGCAACACAACTGCGAACCGCAACATCGACGTGTAACATATTCCCGCAACAGAATGCCGTTCCATTGCCGTATTGTTGCGCCCTGCCGTACTAACTTGTAAAGAGAGCTGCAACATCGTCGCGCAACGTTCCTTTGATCCGACGGCATAAAACCGACAAGCGATGGGACGCTAGAAAAGTCCCATGTTGCGAGGAAATGTTGCGCGAGGATGTTACGCGACGGTGTTGCGGTACGGCAGATTGTTGCAAGTGTGTACCGACTACTTTATGAATTGTTTCTTGTTATCTTTCTTTGTTGAAATGTATATTGAAAGTCAGTCTCTTACGAACATTCCTACTTTCAACATATGCTAAAGTAGATTATAAATTATATTAAATTATATTGAATAAATATATTATATAATAAATATTAAGTTCAAAATAAATTGTTTTTGTATATAAAACAATTAAAACAGACACTTAATTGGCGCATTCGTTTGGATTTTTGTCCGAGTATTTTATCTTAAAATAAGTCAGTTTCAACCGGACAGAAGCTACTCTCAATCAAACTGACCATCGTCGTGAGATCTACAGCGAGCTGAGTCCATCTTTGAAAATCAAGAGACTTCTGTTGATCTTGGATAATATATCATTATTGTCCCCTCAATATTCAGATACAAATATTAATACTGAAAATCTATTAAATATATTTGAGATTAATAAATACCGAAATTAATATTAGTAAAATGGAAGAATTTAAACCTGAATATTTATCTTGCATACCGTCCTTTGATGGTAATAATGGTTTACACAATTTTATTAATAGTTTTGAAAGTTTAGTAAGTGTATTTTGAACTAAAGCAAAAGCTAATAGTTTTGCTAGTACATATATTTTTAAAAGCATTTGTAATACATTGACAGGTCCCGCAAATGTCGCAATCAATATTCAAGAACAGACAGAATGATTTAAAATTTGTTCTTATTTAGAGTTTTGCAGATCAGTGAGATGACGCATGCCTCGTTTGTGATTTAGTTTTATTAAAACAAAATTAAAACACTTCTTTACGTTTTTACGAAAAGAGCATTAACATTTTAAATTTATCAATTTTTTAAAATACTTTAAAATCATTTTACGTGGTTTAAGAGAGTCATTAGGCTCAACAATAAGGGCAATGCGTCCCGCTAATTTACAAATTGCACTACAGTTAGACCTAATGTTTTTACTGACACTAGACATAAAGATCATAATAAATTTTAAACAGTGAAAGGTGTACAATTTGTCAACTCTGAAAGGAAAACAATTACAACAACCAGCTGTAAAACCATTTATTTACAAAATATTCAAAAATTGTTGTATGTAGAAAAATCTACATCTGAATCAAAATAATCACTTTAAAACTTGTAAATTAAATTTAAAAAAAGGTATATTGATTAATCACTTTTGAAAGACTTGACAATAATCAACCAAATATGTTATTAGTTGTAAAATGATACAAGCACTGATATGGACTCAAGATCTAGTAACAAGGCCTGTAAAAAAGTTATTTTAAATAAAGTAATTTCATTTATATCCTATACTTTCTAAGCCTTGCACTTATTGTTGAATTATGTACTTGATGGATCAGGTTGACCTTGATTTGCAGGAACAAACAGCAGTATATGAATACCAGTTAAAACCATCCAAAACACAATTTGAAGAACAAGAAATTATCGTGGACAAATATTTTATAAATTTTTATATGCTAAATCTTTTAAAATTTGTCTTAGGCTTAAATCTTTTAAACAGCATTAATTATTTCTAAGAAACTTTGTGCTTTTTGCAATATTATTCTTGCGGGTTTAAATAATGTTTCTTAAAACTTTCTGAAATCTTTAAAAAATTTATAGTGTTTTCCGAGTTTTCTCATATCTTAAATACTGTAAAAGCTGTTACAGTTGTATTAGCTAAAATTTGTCTTTATTTCCTTTAGTAGCATCCAATGTATTCTATTATCATTAAAATATTATTTAAAACTTTCTAGTTTTAAAGGCAGTTTATCACTCTTGTGATGTTTATTAAAATATTTGTAATATTAATTAAAACTTTAGGTTTTTTCGGACCTTCAAACTAAAAACTATTACTAGTGGTTCTTAAATTCTTCTATAATTCTTGCAAAAAAATGCAACATATTTAATCCCACGGATGGTAGCTTCGCATCATCACCTTGTCGAGTGAGTGTAATTTGCAAATACAAGAGCCAATTTAGTGTTTTGCATCAACTATTAATAGCAAAATTTTATTTGGCATCAAATGTGGTAAAGCGTTTTAGAGTAGAGAATTGTATAATCTTGGTAATATCTTCTTGGACTAGTTATAGTTAAAAAAATAAAAATTAAACACTTTTAAAGCTTTCAAAGTTTAAACAACCTTAAAGTATTTTATAGACTTTCTTTGTAGCTTATAGGATTGAGTAAAATAATATTAGAAAAAGAATTAAGGCTAATACATTTTTGCCGATGTTTGTCCAACTCACACACTAACTATCAACTATTCATTTAGGGATGGACTCCAAAAGACATGTACATCTATAGAAACGGCAAATGACCGAATGTATTCTTTCAGTCACTTTCTTTCTTAATTACAATCTAAAATTGTTCACGCTTGAGTTTGAAGACATTAAAGTTACTAACAAAAAAACAAAATTAAAAAGTTAAAAAAATAAACACAACAATATATAATAACATCATAGTAATAAACGTAAAAACCTAAAAAAATATTGAAATACTTCAATATTGATAGTTGCAACTTAGTGAGACTTTAGACAAATTTATTATACATTAGTTTAAATTTTTTTAATAATCTAACTACAGAAATGAATGTATATAAGTTTGAAAACTGAGATAAAGTATTTTTTCGAAACTTTTAGCAAAAGGTAGAGAATTTAATTTTAAAATTTATGGCATTTTTATGTCGTCGATTTTGATTTATTAATTACTTTATGGACGGATTTTAATTTTCCTTTGCTGGATTTTGTATTTTAAGCAGATTTTTTTGCCGGATTTTAATACTTTATAACCAGATTTTATTTTTTTAAGCGGAAACTTGTATTTTATGGCCAGACGTTTAAAATTATGTCCATAGTTTACCAATATTAATAATTCAATAACTTAATATCTAAAATGTATTTTTAATGAGCCGAATTTTGTTTTTAACGGTTGAATTTTTAAGACTGTATTAAAATTTTAACAATAAGTTAGTTACTTTTAATTCTTTTTTGAAAAATATTGTATTTTTAGCCGGATTTTATTTGTCTTAAGTCAGATTATGTCTTTAATATTGAGTACAAATTCTACAAATTTTAAGCAGTTTATTAAAGTTTTTGGCCGGATTTTATTTTTTTTTATTAAATTTTGTATTTAAAATAATATTGTAATTTTTGTTCGGATTTTAATACTTAGGTTACGTTTTAATTTTCTTAAGCTGAATTTTGTCTTTAATGACCAGATTTTAATTTTTATAAACTGGATTTTAAATGTTTTTTTTAAATTATATACAAATTTGACCAATTTTATCAAAGTTTTTGGACAAATTATTTTGTAGCCGAATTTAATCTTCTTTAGCCGCATTTTGTATTTAATTAAAACCTACTACCCTTAAATGTATTTCTTGGTAACCAAGAGATAGTTATAATATTTTACATAAGCCCAATACTAAGGTTTTTTTTTTCTGCGTTGAAATTAACGCTTGGATTTAATAGAGATTTACAACATTTTATATAAAAACATCAAATTCTCTGCCTGTCCGCAATCACGGAAGAGACAACGCTTTATTTTACTCTGAGTCTTCATTGAATCACTTATCCAACAACAATTATTTTTGTGCATTTCTCGTGACAGGATAACATTTAGCTCACAACGTGGAATAACTTTTGGATGCCCTAATTCCACAGCTGGGGAAAATTTCAAGGCTACGCTGATATGCACTTATTCTCAAACTCACCCTTTTTAAGTTTTTAGTTTTTTCTTTTACACACACACTCTTATGGTACAATCCCTAAATGTGTGTACACGGCACTCACTAACAACGGACTTTTTTATGAATTTTACACTTTTTAACAATTTGGGTCGGGCTTTTGTAATATATATAATATTTAAGTAATTTATCGCTGCATTTAACAGTTTATGGACGAGTTTTTAGAAAATATTTTGATATTTTATGGCCGGATTTTGATAGTTTTATTTCTAATGAATAGAATTTTGCTTCTTCAACAATAAATTGCTGTTTTTTGGAGAATATTTTGATACTTTATCACCGGATTATGTTATCAAAAATAACATTTCATAAATAAAATTTTGCCTTTTTAAAAGTTTTTGATAATATTTTCAAATTTCGTAGCAAAATTGTGCTAATTTTGACTTTTTATGAATAGAACAGATTTTTTTTTTTTTTTTTTTTTAATTTTTGTTTTTTTCTGACAGCATTTTTATACTTTATAGCCGGATTTTACAGTTTCATGAACACCTTTTGACAGTTTATGGCCGAATTTTGGTTAATTCTGGCAATATTTTGATACTTTTATCAAAATTTACTATTTTTAACGTCTCTTGAATAGAATTTTTCACTTTTCAACAGTTTATGGCCAGGTTTTTATATTCTTTTACATTTTATAAATAGAATTTTGTACTTTTTGACTATTCTTTTATTATATTTGATTCATTAAAAAAAAATGCACCTTTAACAGTTTATAGCCGGATTTTGCTGTTTTTGACACTTTATAAATAAAACCATGTACTTTTTGACATTTTATAAATGGAGTATAAATAGAGTTTTACACTATTGGGGCTTTTGGGCTACATTTTGACACCTTGAATAGAAATTTGCACTTTTCAACGGATTATACTTTTTTTAGAATATTTTAATACTTTATGGTTAAGTTATGCTTTTTTTAACATTTTGTAAATATAATTTAACACTTGTTGACAATTTATAACTGAATTTAGCTATTATTAACATTTTATGAATAGAATTTTGCGCTTTTTAACAGAATATGACCAAATATTTATATTTTTGTTATTTTATGAAAAAAAAATTGCTTTTTTATGGCCATATTTTGCTATTTTTAACATTCCATAAACAAAATTTTGTATGGCGGATTTTGATTTTTTCTAAGAATATGTTGATATTTTTTTGGCCGGATTTTGCGTTGTAAAAAAAGAATTTTGCACTTTTATACGGTTTATGGAAAAATTTTGCTATTTTTGATACTATATAGCCGGACTTTGTAATTTTATGAATAAAATTTTGTAACAGTTTTTGCTGTTTTTATGAATAGAATCTTGTACTTGCTTTTTTTAACAAACTATTGCCGTTTTTAGGAGAATATTTTGTTATTTTTCAGTTTTAGTAATAGAATCTTGTACCCATTAAAAGTTTTGTGATCGGATTTTTGATATTTCATAAAAAAATTACAGTCTGGTTTTGTTACTTATTAACAATATTTTCATGTTTAAAGACTGAATTTTGCAATTTTTGAAATTCAATAAATGAACTTACATTTTTTAATAGTTTATGGCCGGTTTTTGATACTTACTGACAATATTTTAATGTTTTAAGACAGAATTTTGTTATTTCTAACATTTTATAAATAGAAATTTACACTTTTCAAGCGTTTTTGTCCAGATTATTTTTTACATTTTAATATTTTTTGACCGGATTTTGTTATTTTTGACTTTATATAAATAAAATTTGAGTGTTTAAACTTTAGTAATAAGATAAAGAAAATGACAAAATTGTATACGTTTTTTCTAAAAAAAGCTGAAATTGGTGGCGGTAATCCAATTTAATATTAAAAATGAAACAAACTTGCCCCGCAAAGTCAGGCAAAGAACACTGTCTAATACCAGTTTACCTATTGGCACTATAATTAACTAGACACAACAATTTAGAAGCCGCATTAACAGTAGATTAGTTTTTGTTTTTGAAGACTTCATTTATACTTTTAAAAGCCAGATAGTTTAAAAACCTGATTTATAATTTAAAAACCGGATTAACAATTTATTAGTATAGTTTAACATATTAGTTAGCGGATTTATAATTTAAAACCCAAATTTACTTTTTTCAGATACATTTAACACTTTAAAGACCGGATTTACACTTTTAAAGACGGACTTACAGTTTGATGATTGGATTATAAGTTTCATTTAAAAGCCGAATAAAAAGTTTGGTTTTTTAGACTTTTAAAGCTACAAATACTTTTTCTTTAATAATAAATTAGCGTTCTGTCAATTTTTATATTAAAACCAAATATTGTTATATGAATGTGTAGTTCTAAAAACCAAATTTAGAAAATGCTGAATTTATAACTTAGAGACCGGATTATAACTTTGCATTTATTATTTAATACGTTTGTAGCCGGAATTACATTTTTAAATGCCGCTACTTTTAAAAACTAGATTGACAGTTTAAAGGCCGGATTTATAATTTTAAAGACCAAATTAACAGTTATTATTATTTACAGTTTTAAAAACCAAAATTGCAGTATTTATGATTAAAATTCGTTGGCAGTAGAATTTAACAAACTGATGGCCGGATTTTTATTTTTGAATGCTGGGTTTACACTTTTCAACGCCGGATTAACAGTTTGGCTAATTTGACTAAACACACGTTTTTAATTTAACAGCTAAATTTACAGTTTTAAGGGTTGGCTTTATTATTTGAAAATCAAATTAACAATTTTACGGTAAAATGAGTACATTTTTTGTTATTTTGAATTAAAAAGAGTGAAAGTATTCTAACTTCCAAAAGAGTACATGTTACTCAAAAAGAGTAAGACTAAAATATTTATAATATGGAGTTCTCAGAATCGAAATTAAGGAACATTTTTACATAGAAACACAATCTAAATTTTATAAAATTAAGCTTTTGTTTTCCGAAGAAAAACAACGTCACCTTTTGACTAGTTTAGTAATCGATCAAAAGACGATCTGTACAGCAGTAACGACCGTATCCTTCATATTCATAAGCCCTTATTAATCAATTGAAAATCAAAATGGTTTCACATAATCGTCAATACTGATTTCAAATTAAATAATAGTTTTTAAGTAAGATGATAATATTCTAGAAATGAGTATTACAATAATTATATTCAATTATGTAAAATATATTCCATTTTCATTTCATGCATACTTGCAAGAAAAAAATATATTTGTGATCATATCTTATGTAACATAACATGTTGACGATTTAAATAAAATAAGAATACAAAACAATTTGTAACTATTGAAATACAAACCAGTAACGTGAGATTTTCAACAAACATTCATTATCTGTTTGAATAATATCGCATTACTTAAAATAAAAGTAAACAAAACAATTTTTATAAACTAAATCACTTTGTTTAGTTTTTAAATTAGATATGCACAGAAATTTGAGAAATTATAAAAATACTAAAAACATAAATATTGTAATCAAATTAAAATATTAACTTTACGCTTAATGAATAATAACTAATATCATAAGTAATTATAAATGTTAATAAAATATGTTAATTAATATGTGTACGTGTTTAATTAATGTTAATGTTATTATTAATTTATAAATAAATATTAAATATAATATATAAATGTTAAATTACATTAAATTGAATATAATATTTTAATTTACAGTAAAGCTTTTTAATTTTTTCTATAAAAATGTGCAGTTTTTTGGCAAATTAAATAATTTTAAGTTTTGATTGATTATATATATTCAATAACCTCCTTATTTGAAGTTTTATTAAATATATTTTTTGTTTTGATTGATTATAAAAACAAAAAATATATTTAATAAAACTTCAAATAATTTTTAATTACTTCTAAACAAATTATATTTTTTATATTATTTATATTAATAAATTTTCATAAAAAAACGTTAATGTTTTATAAATCTTGCAAATATTTATGTAAACAAATATCAAACAATGTAATTTTATTTACTTACCAGAGCAATAAAATTTCAATTATAAAATTATGGCGTCACTGTTTGTAAATATAAGCATGTGCATGTAAATGCAGACTGTCGGCAACTGACAAGGATGGAAATTTTGTTTGTTTATATAAAGGTGATGTGACTTATCGCCGGAGCCCATATGAAGAAGGGAGCTAATCACAATTTAACTTGCTAAACAGGTATCTTTTAATGAGCAGTACCATCACGAGAATATTAAAATAGTTAAACTATGTAATGAATAACTTCTTAAATTTATCGATAATTATAATTCGTGTCAGAGTTTATCATTAAACTTTTTTGTTTTAGTAGGAATAAATCTATATAATACACATTAGGAATAGTTTTATATCGTAAATATAATTGGCGCCAGATTTTTTCTCTAAATAATAATGATCTTAATTAAAAAAACAAACAAATAAAACAATCATTATCCAAAAGTTTAATATGTCTTAGATACATTAAAAATTGCTTAAAAAAAGTCTATCAATCGAGTTTGCAAACAAAAGTAATTAATTTAATTCAAAAATTGCAAAATAATTGTTTAAAAAAATTTAATTAAAGCGTAAAATTAGGAGAATTTGTAAAAAAATTAATATCTTTACAAACATTTTTAACTCTTGTATGCAGCAGCATTCAGAAAATGAAGCTATTGCAACATATTTATGCCATCAAAATTCCAGAGATAAAATCAAACTTGAAGAAAATTTAATCATGTTAACATTAATGCAGGTGACATCTACAATGAGTCTGTTTAGTATCTATAACAAAAAATCAGTCCAGTTTTCTGCTGGTGATCTTTATTTTACTAGTCTGCTCTGGTAGTTTGGTTTTTTCTTGACATAGCGCTTTATTCTGTCATGGGTTTTGAGTTGTTAGATTCTGTTTAGGGTCTTCTTGGTACTCTAAGATGTGTTGTTTATTGTCCTGCCTAATTGCAGTTTCTGCGGAATCTTCTGAGGGAGTTTCCTAGGTAAAATATACTCCAAGTAGCCTCAAGCTGAACTGATAGATCTAATGTCAGGCTATGTGAACGTGTTGTGTATCACTTGCAGTGGCGTAACTAAAGAAAACGTAAAATGTCATTTTATTTAACTTTGTTTTCTAACATAAAATAAACATCTGGGGATCTTTTGCATCAGATCTCTGCTATCAGGTAGCTCCCCTCACTGACTATCTCTTTTATCGCACCGCGACTGCGTATGTGAATTAATACAGATCCTAATAAATAATAATTAAATTTTTAGCATAAGCTAGTTTTTTATTTTAAATTAATATCCTACTTCCAAATCATATTAATTAAAACTTATCAAAAGGATATAACCAAAAAAGTAATAAATAATAATAACAATTAATCTTAGATTGTTTATTAAAAAAGTTTTTATAAATGTTCGGAGCAGTAGTAATTTTATTAACAATTATTTAAAAGAAAAACTAAACTAATTATTTATATTGTCTTTATAATTTTCAAGATTAATTAAACTGAATCATTGCAAACGAATGATTTCTTACGATACATAACAATTACCGAATGTAGGTCAATTTAAAAATTCTTAGTATTTTCTGACTTATTTGTCCGCTTTGGAAAATACGCAATTCTTTCTGCTTACTAATGCGGCAATGAAATTTGAGGTCGTGATTTGATGCCCTTTATTAAAGTAATAAGAATTGAATTTTATTGGAACACGATCATGATATTAAATGATTTCTTGTTATGTTTTTTCAAATAATTTTTATTACATTTATATAAAAGAAAATAATTGATTTAAGTCTATTCTTGTTATAATTATGGTTAATTAATTGAACATAAAAATTTTATTGTATCGTGTAGTAATTTTTTTTATAAAAGTTTAATTGATAATAGTTGTAGAACTATAAACTTGTTATTGGTGAATTGTACTTAATTTCTTTGTTTACAAACAAAATCAAATGTATTTTTATTGAAAAGATATTAAATATCTATAAATTATAATAACAATAAACAATAAGTAAATTAATTAATTAATTAACCACAATAGCTTATTTTTAATTTTATTTTTGAATCGGGACAAAAGTTTTTGTGATAGTCGTACGCAAACGATGTCACGAAGTTTATTGTATGATAGAATCTTCACCATACAATAAACTACTGCCTCTTTGAGAGTAAAAGTTGTCATTAGTTTGACAACTTCTGAATCCAATATTTGCGACTCACATTCACTAGTAATTATCGTTAAATCAGGCAACCATAAATAGCTATCACGGATAGCCCAAAACTGACAATGCAAGAACGCCATATTGAATATAGACGTTTGCATTTA
The DNA here is from genome assembly GCA_963932245.1 of Tachinus rufipes. Lineage (NCBI taxonomy): Eukaryota > Metazoa > Arthropoda > Insecta > Coleoptera > Staphylinidae > Tachinus > Tachinus rufipes. Next base: position 64,993,907 of record OZ010749.1, read on the forward strand.
GCAAACCCAAATCATTGCATTGACCAGAGATCAACCACTCAATATATTAACAAGTAATATACAAAACCACTGGCTCATAATATCACCTTAGCAGCATCCCAAGATATACCAAAAAGCTTTAATTATCAACTGATGACTTAAGCCATCTCTTATATTTTTTTTTGCGTGCTTTAATCTCACATTTGAGTATAATGGTCTAAACGTACCTAGTCAATCACAGGCGCAACCAATATTTCGTACATTATATCACAACTTTCTTTATTGCTGCTCAAGTTTTTGAGAAACCATACATTCAATAAAGTTGTTAACTGTAAATTAAATTTCCAATTTAATTTTCCGTTTTTCATATGTTGTATTGCTGCTTTAATTTTGTTTTTTGGAATCTCAGATGTAATGGGTTGTCAAACTTTATCTCTAACATCAAATGACACCTCAAAGTCAACCTTACTTGCACGCAGTGCACCTTGCTTGCTAGATAACTAACAAGACTCTGGCAACCAAACATTGGCGGAATAACCATATGATACAATCATCAGCATTAAATCGCTGCTGCGCTGCGTTTGAGGAAAGCAACGGAAACCCACCTCAACTAGGAACAACTTATTCCCAAAAAAATTATAGATTTGCTTAATGTTAAATATGCCAGAATAAAAACTAATTACCAATTGGATCTCCGGGAAGATAGCTTTGAAATAAACTACAGATTACAACAAAGGTACCTTAGAGATCGTTAATATCAAAACTTGTAACTTTAGAGGTCTCATACAAGTAGGCAAAATACACATTATAGAAAAAGAATTTGAAAGGTGCAACTTTTCTGAAAATCACTAGAAAGTAAAGAAACATTTTTAAACATGCAATGGCAATACTATCATCTACTTAGGCAACAATGAGATTAGCAAGAATGAAGTAGGTTTTGTCTTATCGGTACAATTAAATTAAACTCCAAACCAGTTCATCTAAACATAATTCAAATCTATGCTCCAACAAACACATACAGTGATCAAGAAGTAAAAACTGAAAGAAATATTAATAAAAATTTCAGAAAAATTATGATAATTTGTCATTTCAACACAAACAAAATGTAGTAGGCAAATATGGGGTTAGAATTAGAAATGATAGGAGTGAATGACTAATACAATTCTGTACTGAAATTGATCTACATGAGAGCCAATGCCATACGATAAGAAATACTAAAACTCTTCCTAGAACAGAGTGTGAGACAGACTACTGGTATCAAAATGTAAGCTGAAACTGTATAAATAAGATACGAACAACAAATAACCTGAAAATTTATGATGATAAATCTGCTTTAAGATCAATTAAAAACTAGAACTAAAAAATCTGCTCTCTCATAATCGCACACTAGATAAATGATAGCAACTGCCAAACAATATTATTACGACCTTCATTACAGAAACCCAAATGATCAAAGACTAGAGAAGCTGCAACACTAAAAGTCAAATAACACCATTTTATTAGGAGAAGAACGGAGCAAATTAAAATGCAAAGGAGTAATTACTGTGGTTAAGAAAAGGTTAAATAAGTGGGTAAGGGCGTTGGTAACAACCAATCAAACCGGCCCAAACTTAAAACTCTCCTACACGTGGTGCTTGTTCTACTCCAAACATAAAATGTCAAACTCTAATACTAAACAACCACAGGTAGGTAGAACTCAAAACTTACAATTTTACCCCAATAACAACAAGTGCAGTCTTATGGATTCTATAAAAAGACAATAAACACACAAACTATACATTGCAACAATAAGCACAAAGACAAATTTTAACAAGCATTAAAAAATACAAAATGTAGCATCATTAAACTGTGGAAAAGAGGCTCCAAGAAGAAACTCTTAAGCTCGGGAACATTCTTATATTAAAAAACTTTAAAAACCAACTACAAAAATAGCTTTCATTGTAAATCGCAAAGTTAAACATATAGTGAACAAGTATCACGCAATATCAAAAAGGGTAATCTACATGTTCTTAAAATAAATAACAAATACAGCGTCTAACAAATACATTGCTATGCACCAACCGCAAACGTTGAAAACAAACTCATAGAACAGCTATACAAAGATATCACAACCGTCAAAAATCAAAAAAACACTACCAACAAACACTGTAATAACAGAAGACCTAAACGCTAAACTAGGGAAAAGAAATACTCCAAACACAAAGAAAACTTTGGGCTTGGAACACTAAAAACGAAAGAGTGAATATTATGACCAATTTCCTACATAAGGAAAAATTATTCTGTTTAAATACTTTCTTTATAAACCAAAACAGAGGAGATGGACCTTGAAACACTTAAATGGTCACACGCTAAACAAAATAGTTATACTATAAAACAACAAAACAATATGTACAAACTTGTATTAAGAGAACTAAACTTCTAACGTCAGATACACTAATAGTAATCCACCATCTACAGATCTATACAATGTACACATATACCAAATGGCAAAACAAATAACAAACAATAAGTAAACAAACAGCCACAACAAAGATCTGCAGCAAAGCAAGTAATCAAAGAAAGACTAAATTAACAATAGATACACTAAAGCTGATGGAAATAAAAATATAAACAAAAAACACCAAAGTACAAAGACCTAAAAAAACTAGTGAAAAGGCAAATACAAAAGGATCTAAGAACATGTAAAACCAATTAAATCCTACAAACCATCGAGAATGACAAAAACATGAAAATCCTAAAGTCAAAACTAGTAAAAGAAAAACAAAACATTTTCAAAATAAGAATCCAACAAAGAAATATTGTATCTAATAAAACAAAAGTTGCAATAGCTATTACTAGATACTATTAAACAAATGTCCAACAAAAGGTAAAATACCTAAAGCATGGAAAAATGCGAAAGTGATACAGATGCACAAGAAAGGAAACCACACCTATATAAAAAATTAGTTATCGATAAACTAAACCTATATCAGCCAGTTGAGTAGTCAGGTTTCCAAATGGGTTTTGAAACTCTTGAGCACCTTCAAACTCTACAATCAATTATAGAGAAGGCAACAGAATATAATGTACCAATACATCTGGCATTTGAAGATTACCACAACGCTTTTAAAATAATCAAAACATGGGTTTTTCCCAAACATTGTCATAGACAATACAACAATAAAAAATGTTATAAAGTACATCTATCTTGGCCAGTTAAACTTGGCAACAAACATTAATAAGCAGAAGTAACACATCGGGTACAACTAGCGTGGGACTCAAAGATAAAACCTAAAAAATAGTGTACGACATTTGTATATTACCAGTATGTACTTATGAACTGGAAACAATGACCATCACAAAGAAAACCGCGCATAAGTTACAATCAACACAAAGACTTATAGAAAACGCTATGCTGGGAATATCTCTAAATCAAACTAGGAACACAGAAATTTGTAAAAAAAACAAACGTAACAGACATTATAGAGCATATTGTAAGTCATAAATGGAGATGAGCCGGTCACGTTGCATGACAAACTACAGAAATGTAGACACGCTAAGCAATTTAATGGAGACCACGAAGAACACAGCGAAATAGAAGAAGATCACAAATGCTATAGGAAGACGACATCAAAACAGTAGTTGAAAAACAATAGATAAAAAAGCACAAGACAGAATAACATGGAGAAATTATATAGGCTTATATCCAACAATGGATGACAGAAAATTATAAAAATTAAAAATAAATAAATACAGACAACTTAGCAGATAAATCTAGAAGAACAGCAGAAAAGATAAAAAAATGTTTAAAAAAGATCAATCTCATACAAAGCACAACAACACAAAATATCTGTTTCGAATGGTAAAAAACGCTTTGCGCATTATACGTGGACTATTCAAAACAAGACAGAAAATAAAATTACAGACATGCATGAGATACTACAACAAAACCATTTATAGAAAAACAGCAAAGATATTAGAAAAAAATGTGTTTTTTTTTTTAATTTATGTCATAAGATATGGACAACGGGGTCTGACCATAACAATTAACAGACCAAACATTATGCATATTGAACAGTTGCAAGTGGTGCATCAGTTTATATATTTGGGTGCAACAATTACAAATGACGATGAATACACTAAAGAAATAAAGCGTAAAATTGCAAAAAGAACAAAAACCTGGAATGATAACAACATAATAATAAGTACTAAAAAACAAATAGTAAAAGTTTTGATATTTTCAGTCTTACTGTATAAAGTATAAACTTGGACATTTAAAACAGAAGACATGAAGAAATTGGTGCCTGTGAAAAAAAAAACAAAATAAAAAAATCCAAATTGTATATTATTGTATTCTGAGATTCATGAACATATGTCGAGAAGAAAAAATTACAACTTTGAACGGCTTATTATCCAGAGAACAATGGAAGACGGAAGATCAAAAGAACGTTATCCGAAAAGATGGTCATATTAAATTAATGATCTATAGAACTCTATACTACAATAAACAAGGCTACCAGAAATGTTGAACATAAAGGTTGCTGGCTTAAGATAGTTAATAGAGCAACTACTCACAACATTTTTCTGACAAAAAGATAACAAAGTAGATGAAGAAGAGTCTCAGGTACGTTTATAATTGTTTTGTCTTAGTTTAGTTTGCATAAAATTTATGTACACTTCTTGTGTAATCTTTCAATTTATTTTGTTTTTTTGTTTTTGATTTTGACAATTTTTTTCTTTGATTTTGTTGTTAATTTTTTTAAACTCTTGAGTTGTTGTAGTACTTTATGTTTAATTTTTATTTACTTTATTTATGTTCTCAGTAAACACTGTTCTTTGATTTATTGTTTAGGTACGTGTGAAGTTTGTTTGAGATTTTGTTAAATATTTTCTTATTCTATTTGTTTGTGTATCAACTTTTTAATTGTTTTGCTTTTTTCTAGTTTGTTCAGTACTTTAACATTTTGTACTATTTTAATATTCTTTGTCAAGATATAGTTAACTTGGTCAAAAATTCTCCCATTTGCGCTAGTCTAAATCTAATTATACTTTTGATTTTTTTTAAGAGTTTGTCTTTTAAACCTCTGGTTTGTTTTTTACCCAGGATATTTTCTTTGGATATATTTTTGTACTTGTGGGATTATTTTAAATACTTCTAGTTTATTTATTTGTATTGTTATGTATATTACTTTTTTGGATGTGTATACAGTATATATACAGTATGTTTACGCTTCCTAAGCTAAAGTTTTTGTGTTCGTTGTAGTACAGTGTAATCTTGGCTGTTTTCTTCAATTTGCCAAAGTCTCAAAAGCACGGATACTTTTACATTAAAGATTATATTTAAGCAGTCTGTGAACATTGACTTTGAATATTTGCGGTTTATAGGTCTTGGAAAATACTGAATTTAGAAGTTTATTTTATGTGTCAATAAAACAGTTAATAACTATCTTTTTTAAAAGTTTTATGTCCGTATTCATAAAAGTCAGTTACAGTAACGGATCGTTAAATTTGACAACCGCAAAATTATTTATATTTATTCTACCATAAAAACAAGTTTGGCATAAATAAATAACTATCAGAAGTGAATGAAAAATAATAACGCAAAATAAATAACATGTATTTTTATCAAATTTATATAAATAGTTTTGACGTTTTATTGAATTGTGAGGTTATGTTGTCACATTTAATAGTCATTAAATTTAATCAGCTTTTATGAATACGGGCATTAGTCTTACATTTCTTAACTGTCATTGAGATTTTGTTATAATTCTTAGCAAGGCTTGTTCTACGAGTAAATATTTGTTTAGATGGCAATATGTTATGTATTTTATTTGAACAATGTGTAACAAAATATTTATAAAAAATTTAAAGATCTGCAACATTAACCCGATGATGTAAGTTTTTAGTCAATTTTGGATTGGCAATAATTCAAATAATACTTTCAAAGCTATATCAACAGCATGGTCGTTCTAAAGATGATTATGTGAGATTGTAATCACTAGAAAACAAATTAAAAAAGTTTAGATATGGATTTGTTGTTTAGTTTAATATTTGCGATATTTGGTACTGATAATACCTCAGATTTTGATTTTGAAACATTAAGAAGTTGAGTTTTTTTTTACCATTTGGATATTGTTTCAAAATCTTTGTTTATAGATGCTACAGACTCTATTCTGGTCTTTGAAAAATATGAAGTATGAAGGGTGTTATTATCTGCAAAACTATGAATAGGACTTCTAATTATTTGAAGAAGTTTATTAATGTAAATCAAAAATAAAGTCGGCAAAAAAGCAAAACCTTGAAAAACACCAGCATTTATGCCATGTTTGTCTAAATAATGGGTTGCTCTGCAACAACGGTTTTTTGTGTAGTGTGTAAAATATGATGGACATTAATCATTTGCACATTTACTTCAGCATTATTGGCTACACATTAAAGAAATATCCCTGTTTTTGCAGGTAAACTGCCGCATCTTTATATAACAAAACAAGCTGGAATGATTCACACAAACTAATGGATGAACATTTGAATTAGAAGAAGTAGTGCAGGTATTATATTTTCTTAAATTATTACTGCTGCTATTTTAACTATATGTAAGCGTTTTTCACTTTTATTGTATTTTGATTGTTGTACCAGAGTTTTCTTAAAATATTGTGCTGTCTATCTTTAAAACAAATAATAGCACAATAGTCTCTCTTTTCTGTAATTATAATGCGAGTGCCATGTCTTTTCTTCAGCTTACTTTTAATAGTTTGATCTGTTGGAAGTTTAACTTAGTCCTTTTAACTCATAGACAGTGACAATTTTTATTATTTGTAATATAGAAAACGCTACTTTAGAAGATTATAGCTCACAAAAGAAAACATTACGTTTTTTCAACAACTTACAAACTTGGTGATGGCACAATGGTAATTAGCTGTTTTTGGCAACAAGTCTTGATTTAGGTTTACACTTCAGATGTATTGATATTTGTCTTTAATTTAAACACGTATAAGTAAGCGTTATTGTAAAGAATTGGTTCAGCAAATAGATAAGTTTGGAGAAAAATTTGACATGGTACAAGCTGGCTTTTAATACTTGATCATGTTTCTATTCTTGGACAAATAAATGCTACCCAACAGAAACAATGTAGTAGCTGCTAGAATCTTTATAGACCCCGGATGTATGTTTCAGCATGATAATGCAAGACTACATGCAGCAAATTAGAAAAGGCACATTCTAAGAGAACAGGAGTATTATGGACTGGTCAGTTCTCAATTTTATTGAACACTAATTGATCAGATAGTTATTATCCAGAAGTGGAAATTGCTATGTGGCTCTTTAACAGCTTTTGTTAGCTCTTCAGGAAGAATGGGTCAACATACATGAAAAAGATATCTTAAGATTAATTGAAAACATATCACAAAAGTACTAAACCATCATTCAATCTCATAGAGATCATACACGTTACTAGTCTTAGTTTTGTAGTAATTACTTGTAGTTTTCTAGTAGGCATTGTGATAATTTAACATTTTAATTGCAAATGAAAGTTAGAATTGTTCATTATTTACAAATATATATATAAAAAAAACACTAACGTTAACTACTTACTAAGTTTCAATTTTATTTGAACGCTTAAAAATAAAATAAAATCATTTTAATGTTTCGCTAATTTATTGGCGCAGTATAAACATGCAAACACTGTATAAATTACTGCAATTGCTGGTTGAAATGTTTTAATTCTTTTTACATCTTTATACAAACTACTACTTGCATTATTACGAATAAGACGTTCAAAGGTGACCTATCTGACTAAAATTACTCAGCAACAATAACACGTAGAGGTTTTTTTGTTGTTGTAATCTTAATGAATGCTAATTTTTTTGAAAAATCTAAAACGTCGTGCATAAGATTTAAACATTAAAATACGATATAATTTTATATCAATATTATTTGCAGCAATTAGAATTATTTTGAAATTAGTTACTTTGACTATTTATTTATTAAATTAAAAACATGTTTATACACTAGTAAGTGTAGAGTTTTTGATTATATTAATTATTATTTATAGAAATTTTATTATAGTATAGTAATATGCTTATTTTGGATATAACTGTGACATTTATCTAAACAGATCCCAAAAGCTTTCTCCTTAATGACGGATAACAAACAAATCAGCAAATAATAAGGAAGTGATATATAAAATATATTTTTTCTATGTAATATAGACTACACCGTTACGCGTTTCTAAATAAGGTTGCATTAATTGAGGTTTTATTCGGTGGCTACTGTCACAACAATTTTTTGTTTTAAATATATCCAAACAAACATAGTTACAAATTACAAAATTTTATCTGAAAGCAATGTACATTGTTAACAAAATTGTTTGCTTGATTGAAAATATTATAAGGTACTATAAAATGTTATAATTAAATTAAAAAAAAAATTTGTTGCATTTATATAAATCATTTTTTCAAAACACAAATTGTTTTTTAACAACATGGCATTATTGTTATTTGTTTTTATAAAATATTTTTACATTAATTACTTCAAACATAAATAAATAAGCGCAGTTTATTTTACTGTGTAAATAACAAATAATGTTTTTGGTTTGAAAAGCTGTGCTTTGCACTTTAGGTGATAATCTAAACATTACATTGTTTATTGAACAACTTTCACTAAGCTTCTAAGCTGTTTGCTTTGGTGTAACGTGTAATTATATATTTTTTCAAAATCTGTTGTTTTATATAAATTATTTTTTATATATAGTTTCTTAAGGCATAAAATCTTTCATAATCATGTATAAATGACACACTGAAATATTTATGCATACGTGTACATATTTTAAATGCAATTATTACAGTTTAACAATTACTTTTGTTAACATTTAAATTAAAGTAGTATAAATTTGTAAAAATAACAAATAAATTGCTAATATACTATTAATGCAAAGTTATTCAGATGTCTAAATAAATTTAACACTAGATTTTTTACAAAAATGATACTAGTCCAGGAAACTAATTGATTTAATTCTATCCAAGAAAGAAGCTCATAAAAAATGTAAAGTATCACTTTTAGCTCTTGACTAGGTTGTCTTTACAAGATTGAGATCTAACTGCAAATCCGAGACTTTACTATGCTATAGGAAGTATTTGGATAATGTTGAACAGTCTATACCCAATAATTTAAAACTATTCTGGTCTTTTGTCCGTAGTAAAAACAAATCCAACGACATTTTCATCTTAATATGTTTACATAGTAATACGGCTAAAATGCAGCTGACATTGTCAATTATTTTCTCATCGGTGTATAAACCTCCTATACACCATCATTCGACGTTTATATCCAATGCTGAAGCATTAACAAAACTAAAAGTTGATAGTAGTCCTGCACCTGATAACTTGCCTTCTTTGTTTTTAGAAAATTGTTGCCAAACGTTATCTAACCAACTCTACCAAATTTATTTGTTTTCATTGTTATCAGGAATCTTTTCCAATTTGTGGAAACAATCTTATATTGTATCAATCTCTAAATCCAGTTTTAAATTTATTGTAATTAATTACAGGCCAATAACAATTCTATCGGTACTGCCAAAAATATTTAAAATATTAAATTAATATATAAACGCTTCTTTGGTGTTTTTAAAATATAATTATTCATTGGGAGAGTGGGGTAACTCCTTGTTTGATTTGGTGTTCGTTGGGGACACGTCTCCTGAGTTAGTGTGCGAAGTTCTGTTGCTGTGAGTGTATCAGTTTGTCTGTGGGAATTTATTTAGTGAAACAACTTTTTCTATTTTGTCAAAAACGTGATGGCCGATTGTCGAGAGCAACGCGCGGCTGTGAAATTTTGTTTCTTGTTTGGGAAGTCGACCGCGGAAACTAATGTAATGCTTAAAACTGCTTATGGGGATGCTGCTCTAAGTAAAACTAGAATCTACGAGTGGTTTTCACGTTTTAAAAATAGAGAAATGTCAATTGAAGACCAACCCCGTCAAGAAGTGACAAAAACGTTAACAAAATCAATGTTCTCGTTTGTGAAGACCGTCGCCAAACTATTGATCAACTCTGTGAGATGTCTGGAAAATCATGGAGTTCAATTCAGAAGATTTTGTTCAAAAATTTGCACATGAGAAAAGATGCAGCCAAATTTGTCTCTTGCCTTCTTACAGGCAAGCAAATGGAGCGTCGATTTCAGGCATGTTCTAAGCTCACCTCAGTTCAAAGGAGATTTTTTTAAAGTGATTATTTGTGATAAATTGTAGTGTTGTGGAAACGACCTCGAAACAAAGCAGCAATCAAGCCGGTGGAAGACACCTGACTTTTTTTGTCCTAAAAAAGCTTGTCATCAAGACAATTCAACTGTTAACCAGAAGGTTTTGAAAAAATTAAGGGAGAGTATCCGGAAGAAAAAGGCAGATCTTTGGCGCTCAAGCGGTTGATTCTTAAATCATGATAACGCGCCGGCTCACGCCACTCTTTCTGTAAAACTGGATTTGGCCAAAAACGGCATGACACTAATTGTTCACACCCCCCCCCCCACCCTCCCATACTCACCATACTCACCGGTTCTAGCCCCCCTGTGATTTTTTTTGTTCTCCAGACTCAAAAAGTACATTGCAGTAAAGCGTTCATGCCGATATGTGAGTTTAAAAATGTTTTCAACAATAGATGGATCGTTTGCAGAGGTGCGTTGTGATCAAGGGAGAATACTTTAAAGGTGATCAAAGTTTGGTGTAAAATTATTAAGAAATAAATAAGTTATGTCGAATTTCTCGTTTATTTTTTGGGTCCTCTTCGTATATCATTTTCAAGAAGCAGAAATCTTGTTAATTTCATCTATACTTTGAACGGTACCGGTTTAGAAAAAGTCGACTCAATCCGTGACCTAGGAGTCTTGCTTGGTTTCAAACTGTTATTCAATCTTTATTTAGGTTTTGTTATTAATAAAGCTAACAAGATGCTCGGCTTTTTTAAAAGATTTACTGCTGATTTTAGTAACATACGGTGATCTAGAGTACTGTAGCGTAATATGGTCCCCATCCTACCAAACTTCTATTGACAGATTGGAGTCAGTTCAAAATAAATTTTACAAACTGGTATCATTTAAATTCAACCTTACTGGTGTGTATTTATTATTTGAAAATATTGGGATTTATTTGGGATTGTCTGCAAAATTTTTGTTCAAAGTACTGAGCAGGCTAATCTGCTGTCAGCAGATCTTAGATATGATGGATATTTATGTTCCCTAACTTGCGGTTAGAAATTGCCCTTTTTTGCATATGTTCTAACTAGTAAAACTAACTATGGTCGGCACAGTTCACTGTCTCGTATTGCACGACATGCTAACTGTGTATCAAATAACGTTGATTAACGTAACACTTTAGCCAATGTGTAGGAATCTATGTATGTATGTATGTAGCTATTCGTTTGTTTGTCATACTTATAAACACTGTTTGTAAACAATTTTTAGGTAATTTAACATGTAAATGCAGTTGCGTTAATAAATTATTGTTATTATGGTTATCATTGGATGATATTGTGCGTCAACGCAGATACAATTGCTGATTGTTTTGCATCCATATAATATGTTAACAAAACTACGAAAAAAAGGCGAACTCATCACAACACATTTTTTCAAATAGGTGAATAAAATGTATTGTGACTGTGTATCAGATGCTTTATAGAATAAGCTGTTTTTGAGTTGTGAGTTAATTTTATTATATTATACACTGTAATAACCATTTAAGCAGTGCTCTTATCAATAAGAGCTTCTTTTTTTCATTAATTCTTTAAGTAATTTGGTGTTGTTTAACTATTTATATTGAAATATATGTCACACAAATGCTATTGCATATGTAATGTTGCAACTTGAGACATCATATCTTATGACGTATTTTGAAAAGCCCAACAAAAAGATTTATAAAACAGCTATAAGCTGTAGATAATAGATATATGTAAACAATATTTTGCAGTAGAAAATTATACAGTTAAAGAGCTTGAGGCAATACAAAATTTAGGGATCATATCAGTATTATTGCTTTTAAGTTAAAAAGAAGAGTACATCGAAGTGTTTTTTTTGTATCTTAAATTTTTCAATTAGTTTTTTCTGGACAAAATACTGCTTAAATAATGAAACAAAAGACTAGTATTGCCATCTAGGTGCAATTTAATACTAAAATGTCTGCATTAATCAGTATCATTTAGCATTTATGCAATTGCCAGTTATTTTTCGGCTTTTATAAGGTTTTGAATTGGCAATAAATTATGAAATGAATTTATAATTTATTTAAAATCAGTCTAACAAATCACAGCGGCCAAGGGTCAAACATAGGCAACTGTTTCGTCTTTTGTTTCATTATTTATATTATCAATTGTGTTCTTAAGGACAGAAATATTTATTTAAATTTGTCTTCGCTATCATGCGATGCCGTGGTCATACAAGACATACTGAAGAAGTTTGTAAAACCGAAACAATTGTCTATGCTTGACCCTTGGCTGTTGTGATTTGTTAGACTGATTTTGAATAAGTTATTAATTCATTTCATAAAATACTGATTAATGTTTGCAAGTTCTCTTGGGAGTATCCAAGTATATTTTTGTGTTTTAAAATATCATTTGTACATTAATTGTTATTTACTGTCTGTAATGATGGGTATAATAAATTCTATTGTTCTAAAAAAAAAAAAAAATTGCGCGTATCAGTAAGAACTGCAAATTGCTAACTTTTTTTTTATAATATACCTTTATATAACTGACGCAACGCACGCTGAACCTCTCAACCATTACACCGTTCTTAAACGTTGTATCTTAATTAATTAACAGCAATTTGTTAAATCATTCGACCATTTTCGCAAAAGTTACAAAAGTTACAAAAGTTACAAAAGTTTTTTGCTTTGTCCCGCAGACGATTCCCACTCCAGTTGTTTTTGCTTTAGTGTGCTCTATTCGTGCCGATTGAAACTACTCATAATTATTAATATATTCTGTGCAATTAACAAATATATAATTTCTTTTTAGCATAGGACTAAATTGTAGTAATGCCTAAATCTCTATATTTATATCAATAAATATATTATATTACCAATCACCTAATTAATACATCCTCAAGATAAACTCTAATATCAGTGTGTTTATAACTGCTCTTTACTAATGTAATGTGCCCACCTCAAAGACTCACCCAAATTCTATTATTTTGAATTAAAAAAAGTAAAGAGTATTCCAACTTCAAAAACACATAAAAAAAAGTATTTCTTGTCAGTCTAAGGATTTGCCTGATTTTATTTCCAAATTCTGCAAATCAAAACGAATAAGTAATATCTTATAAATGTTGATGCTGCGAGAGACTATTTATGAAATAATGTTTTTTTATGTGTAAGAAACTAATTACCTCTGTCTGCTGCCATCTTTTGTATTATTAGCAAGAGTAGACCTTGGCAGAAGTTCATAAAAATTGCGCTCGTGCATCAGAAAAATGCAGTGAGTTAAATTAAACGCACTATTTTATGTAGAAAAGTTTTTAATTTTTTTGTAGGGTACAAAAGAATAGCCAATAGAACTGTAGTTGAAATTTTAATTAATTAATGGATTAACCTGGAGAAGTTTTGATAGTTAGCTACTACATTTTAGATATTCTTATAGGATTATAATAGTTGTTGAATGGCTTGTTCATAAATCATTGCAGTGATTAATATTACTACTGCCATCTTTTAAAACTCATATACAAGGGCCACGTTAGTTTCTTTGCGCGCATACAAACTAACGTCAATCCATTAATTAAAAAAAATCAAATACTGTCCTAATTAAATCTAAACAATACACACTATTTTGTTGTTAAAGTTGTTGTATTATGGACTTCCGCGTATAGCTTCCTCTAGTGGCGGAGCAAGGATTTGTTGGAACCACCGCAAAATATTAAGAAGCGCTCCATTACAAAGAGTTGTAAAAATCTTATAAGTTGACAAATCTGCACCAAATCAAATTGTTAAAAAAACTGTCAAACAGTATTCTAATCTGTACATTTTTTTAAGTTACTAAAACTCAGAAATAGTTTACTGTAAAATGAAAAAATAAAAATCCCAAATTGGCCAAATGTACTACATCTGTTATAAACTGTACTCTATACTGTCAAAAATGTAAATATATTTGTGTAGTTACTAATTTGTCAAAAATGTTACTATATTTATTTATTTATTTATTTATTTACTAGTCAACGGAAGCCATTACAAAATAAGTATATATTTACAATTTAAAAAACATAAATTAAACATAAAACAATTAATATTTAATATCAAAAAGTTTGAAAAACTGTCAAATAGTTTGTAACAATGTGATAAGTTGGAATAAATCTAGCAAATTCTTACTGAAAACTTCAAAAAGTTACTAAAACTGTAGAACAATTTACAGCAATGTAATAAAATGCATACAATCTGCCAAATATGTCAAATTGTATTCTAATCTGTCAAAAAAAAAACTACTGCTGAGTTGTATATATATATGTATATATATATTAATTCATAAACGGTAGAAATGAATATAATGTTCTATCTAGCAGAGTAGTTTATTATTCTCCGTCTAATGAAATAAATAAAAATTAAAAACCATCAATTGTCTATTAAATTTTGAAACTAGAATTGTAATTTTTTTTGTCAAAATAATTGCTTAAACTTTAAGAGTCATACTTCATTGAACATTAAATTTAGTAGACTTTTTATTGTGCTATAAATTATTTTTATTAAATTTGGGTTGTCGTAGCGGATGAAAACATGAGTAGTAGTAGCAAAGTCTTTAAACACAAAACTACGTCTTTTGCCATGGCCTAAAGCCTGGATGGATTGCAGGTTCTGCAATTGCTTGCAAAAAAATTTTGAAAAATTCTTTGTTTCTTTTCGCGCTTCAGATAGTTGCAATGCTAAAATTCTTTTAGGTAGGCGTAGTGGTTAACAGAAGACTAGTTTTGCTGCCGTACTTTTCAAGTTTTTCCGCCATGCTGCTCAAATGCCTAGTAATATGGTCGGCAAAACAAGTTTGTACAAGTAGATTTTGAGGCATTTAATGGTTTTGGAAACTAGGTCATTGACCGCGGGAACAAGAAATTCAGTTCTATGCATAGTGACAATTCAAATTGGCGCTTTTGGTATGTGATGGTTTAAAGAAGTGTTTTAAGCATAGCAATCCAGTTTTTGTACAATGCAACTATGGCTGCCTCTATATTTTCCAATGGGATAATTTTGAACCATTTTGAAAAACGGTTGACACAAATTAGACAGTAATAGAATCCTTCTAAATAATCTTACTAAATTATTGTGCACAAGATTGAACATCAAAACTTGCTGTGAAAGTTTTAATTGGAGCGGAAATGTGCCTTGTAATTTTAGCTTGTTGGCATTGTAAGCAGCTTTGTGCTTTTTTTCTACTGTTGGATTTGATAGATGGCCAAACATAGTGATCTTTTGGATTCTGGACAAAGCATCGGCAACAATGTTGTCTTTCTCAGAGATATATTGAATATTAATTGTAAATTAACTGATAAAATCTAAATGCATAAATTGCTTGGGCAAACAAATGTGCAATTAATGTTGCATGAGCCAGACTTTTTTTACAAGCGTCCAAAGCTGCTTGTGTTTCTGTCCAGTTGATGAACATTTTCTTGTAATAAATTATCTACCGGAGCTTGATAGAGCCGTTCTAGGTATGAAACGTTGGTAGAAACTAATCATACCTAAGAACTGTCATAATTGTTGTGTTAGGCTGTAGGTAGTTCTAAATTGTGTCGATTTTTTTCTGACAATGGTTAAGTTTTTTCTTTCAAAACGTAATAACCCAAAAACTTAACAGACGGTGTTTCAATTACACATTTTGCTGGGTTGATCTGGATGCTGTACTCACTTAGTTGTTTAATATGTTGTATGTGTTCTTTTTGAGATTATGAAGCAATTAAGATGTCATAGATATACGCGTAACAAAGAAACTCATACTTTTTATTGTTTTGTCGATGAAACGATAAAATGCCAAATGCCATATAAAGAAATTTGACAATCCAAATAGTGTAGTGTAGTAAGCAATTACAAAGTCGATTGTGGTAAAAATAGTTTTTCCGCGTAAAGATTGAGAAAAATCTTTGATATGTGGAAAGGATAGCGGTCGGAAAAGGAAAGCCTAGTTACTTTCGGATGGTTGAGCTTTTAGGTGCACTATGATGTGGAGTTTTTTTTTATCTAATAACAACTTGTCTGGTAATTTGCGTGGTTTACTGTGAGCTGCTTGACCTGGTTTTGTTGTTTAGGGCCAATTGGTCTAGTAGTTTCAACATATTTTCTTGCAAGTCATAATATACAGAAGAGACTTCCCATTGGTCCAAATGTTTGTAAAATTGGAATACAATTTGTTCAACGCTTTAACCGCTTTGGCACTTATGGTTTCAGCAACAAACAAATTTACAAACATTAATCATCTTGCCTTATTTTCACCTCTCATACTCGAAAGGACCTTTAGCCTATAACCAGGTTGGTGAGGGAGTATAAAAACTCCAATTTGGAAAAGTAAGCCGTGTTGTAGCGCCTACTAGTTTTTGATTACGGATATCTACGAGTAGCTGGAAATTATTAAAAAAATCTACTTCAATTATGGGTTTGGAAACGTCTGCGGTTATGAATAGTCAAGTGTGTACCCTACGCAATAGTTTCAATGTGATTACTGCAACTTAAATCCCAATCGATAAACACTTTTATAGCAAATCTGAAAATAATTACGTTAATTAGTATAATTCACCCGATGCTGATGTATATTAATCAATAATTAATAATTTGCAAACTAAAAGTTGTTAAAACACATATTGCATAAAATGTTTTTAAATATAAATAATACAATGAGTACAAAACATAATTTATTATTTAACATCTTCCTTTAAGTGAAATTATTTCTGCCCACTATAACTTAAGGTTTGTTATACAACAATAAACGATTTTTGATATAGGTTAATTGTATACGATATCATGTCCGACATCTCGCCTAAACTCGCAGGTACTTTCACATAATTTTTTCTGAATTAGTTCATCCCATACTGACGCGTCATGTTAATTAATTTATAAAAATATCTCTAATTAGTTTCAAATGTCTTCAAATCTATATTTAACACGTTATGTTGTTTTTCTAGACCTTTCCACACAATTACAATCTATTACTGCATGTATTTTGATTTAGTAGAAAAATAAACGTCAGTGCAACATTATGAAAGACGATAATCCAAATTAGTTTTTATGCTTTATAAAAACTTAAAATCTCTTATAAATTAGGGAAAGGTTAATCAACCCTTGCGTTTAAAAATTCTATTCAATGACTCGAGTTCAATGAACAGATTTATTTTTAAAGTTTTGTTACCACAAACCGCAAATTTTATAATAGTAAACATAGAAAAGGATAAAATACCCCAAACATAATTATAATCAAACACGCAATGCGTTAAACCAACAGTTTTATTATTTATTTTAATTCATTAATCAATTATCAAATTATAAGGTTGATATAAAATATTTTCGTTAGATAAGCATATTGTAATTAGTCATTATGTTCATTGGGATTGTCAATTAAGGGTTAATTGAATGCACTGCTGGATAAACCCTAACAAGACTGAAAGTACGACGGGGAGTCATGCTATCCATTAATGATTTTACCCTCATTGCGTGCCACTCGTCACTTGTCGGTGCCCTTTTTCACAAATTATTATTAATATATACGTAATTGGCAAAATTGTACTTGCAGAAAAATAGAATGATTACTGCAATAAGAACTGTTTTAGATTATAGAGATAATAAATAAATCAAAGTATTTTGTTTTATTACTGAATCAATTAAAAAAAAGTTTTACTAGCAATATTTAGTGTATTGTTTGCTTGTGCTTGTAAAGCAAATATTTTTATTTTTTGTGCTACAGGAAATGGGTCCATTCACAAGACCTTTCTGTTATTAGGTTACTTTCATTGAATGGCATTTTTAAACTCGAATGAACTATCAATACACAACACAATTTTATTTTAAGTTTTGGTTTTAGTTATTATTGCTAATAAATGAAATATTTTAGATCATAGTTTTTTGTTTGTTAAAGTTAATGCAATATTTTGTTAGTTCTAGAAATTAAAACAATTAAAAATATCAATCATTAATAATTTAATATTATAATATAATTTAATATTATATATTAAATTATGTAATATATAACAATAAAAAGTTTTATCTTTAATTGATTACAGAATACTACTTTATTGTAAATGTCTCTATAGTAAATTATTCTAAGTATATGTTGCTAATTCTTAATGCATACCCAAATGGCTTGCTCAAAGCTTATAATACTTACAAATTTGCAAAATCAAACAAGATTTCTTTCTACCATTTAAGTATATTAAATGCGTTTTAAAAATGTTAACATTCGGTTGATTTAAGCAATAATACATCAAAATAATCCATAAGTTCTTAACGTCCCAACATTGTCAAACAAAAATGTTTTAGTTTATTATAAAAAATTTCTTATAACCAAAAAATTTTTGGTTTCACTGACAATATTTTATCAATGTCTTGCGTTGTTATCGGCTCCTGTCCTACATGTTGAAGAGGGGTAAAGCCGGTGGTCGGCTCTGTTAGTAGTATGCAACGGTGTTTGACCAACCATAGGGTTGGTTTCTTGCTTCTAATCAGTGTTTACCTCGCAACCGTATGAAGTGGTTCCACTGCTTGCGGGGGTTAGTACAACTTGGTTAGGGACAAACCCGCGGTCAAAAGTAGTTTGTTAAGTGGTTATCAATAAGTCATTGTCTGATCGACGTGTTTGTCTCGCTGTGGATGGTCCCGTTCGAGACGTGATTCACGGCAATGTGACAACTTCACTTACTTACTGAACCGCAACCTCTGGCGTTAGAGTTAGCGTTTCTGGTGGTGGGGTATGTTGCTGGTTGTCGATGTGCAACTTCATTCGTCTGTAGAAGCTGTTCTCTACCCAGTAACAGTGTTTTCATCTTTGTTATAATTTGATTTAAGCCTAACCACTTGTTACTTGCTTTATCAGATTGTCTCATTGTTTGTTGGGCTACTCTTTACTTAGAGTTTGATTGGTTTTTTTTTTTTTAAATTATTGCGAGTCTCTGTTCTACTGGGTTGGCTTGCGGATGGTACATTGCGGTAGTGTAGTGCTTGATCTTCCATCTTTATACCGCGTTCTTAAAGTGGTAGCTTGTGAATTTAGTCCCGTTGTTCAATAGCAGGATTCTGGGGTAGCCCTACCGGTAAAACAAGTGTTGTTTCAAGATTTTGGTCGTCGCCTTGCTGGTAACTGCTGTTTTGGTCTGGACTTGGCGTTTATTGGGACTATTTAAGAGCATACCCACCGCTACCTTAATTTGTAGTATTTTAACAAAAACGGCAACTCTGGCTTCATTGCTGCTTCTACAAATAATTTGATAATCGATTTATTTTTTTACCAGTACATTAAGAAAGGATTACACTATGAAATGTCGAAGTCTTTTAGTCCAATAACAATTAGGATATAGCCAAAAAAAAACCATAAAAAATAAAAATAAATGCGTTTTTTTGTATTTTTGAATGCATTTTGTTGCTATTTGAAAATATAATTTCACAAAAAAGACTTCGACATACCATAGTTTAATCCTTTCTAAATGTACTGGTAAAAAAATAAATCGATTATTAAATTATTTGTAGAAGCAGCGATGAAGCCAAAGTTGCCGTTTTGGTTAAAATACTACAAATCAAGGTAGCGGTCGGTATGGTCTAAATCGATGGCTACTTGTTTCCATGGTTTTAACTTTTAAGCACATTAAGCACTATTGTATAAAATCTTAACATCTTTTCTGACATTTGGCCAGAGGTAGGCTTGGATGATTTTCCGCCGTAGTTTTATTCTTTTGCGGATGTCCGGTCGTGATTGATGAATGGTGTTGCTTGTAACCTTATGTTAGGGGGTACTACTGTTAGTTGTGGCCTGTATTTGTTTTCATGAATTTACTATTTTTTTCTATCTTGTATCCTAGATCTGCTCTTTCTGGATACTCAGGGTTGTCTACTTGTCTCGCTTGAATTGGTTTAGGTTTGCAGACACGCTTGTTGTGCGCGTTGGACAGATGCTGCCAAGGTTTTTTTTTTGAAGAGATTCAGTTTGGTTCTGTTTGGATTTTGAGCTTGGCCAAAGAGAGGTAACCTAAGCTAGCTGGACTGACAGTGGCCGGATCTTTTTGTGGTAACAACCTTTCAAAGTTGTTTACTGAATAGGAAATCAGTTTATTGCTGGGATGTCTACTTAGAACATCCGGTAGTAGGTTGGTAGCACCAGAGGCATGCAGTACCTTGAATTCAAACTTCTGCAGAATTAGCGACTACCTGGTAAACTTTGCTTTAGCGTCGGTTAAAGTTTTCAACCAAACTAATGCCCGGTTATCGGACGGGAGCATGAACGCCTCACCTTTCAGGTACGCTCTATACTTTTTGACATCTTATAGAATTTCATAGCATTCTAACGCATTAAAGATTATCAGATGTTGTGCCGGTTGAGCCCTTCATCTTGGTATCAAATTGCGTTTCCGCCAATGTTGCAGGCGTCCGTCTGTAGTTTGAACGGTAGTCTTGGTTTTGATTGCGTAAGCATTAATGATTGGTCCAGGGTACCTTTAATGTTGTCGAACAGTGCAGTGGCTTTGACTTTGGTCCACACAAACGGCTTATTGTTGAACACGTGTATCGGCATAATAACTTATGTATGGGAATAACCGACAAAATTAAAGAGGTGTATAGGCACACTTGCTAGTCTATTGACACTTTTGCCACTGGTCCGGTCTACGCAAAACAAGACTTTATTCTAGCACCAACTACATCACAGTCTAAGCAAACACCAACTATAGCGGACTTGATAAAAACCCCACCTACCAACTAACCATCCACTATAGAAAGGTGCACACAAGACAATAATATATTTGCAAAAATAAAATTGGATGTGCAAGTAATGACAGATACATAGAAATATCCTGTGATCAATATGCCATAGCAAGCCTAAATAAAAACCAAACTGCTAAAGACTATCAAGAAAAGAGTTTAACCGTCCAGACAAAGCACTTAAGCACTAATGGGAGTGCAAAAATCAGGAACTTATAAATCCTATACGGTTAGCAAATAGAGCCACAGGCAGCTCAATAAGCACCTTGTTTCACAACCGGAACATAATAAAGCGATCTCTAAAAAAAGATTTTATAAGAGTAGCTAAGAATTGAGCAGTAGTGACACACTTAAAGTACCTCTACGCTACGGCAGCTTGAGGAGCATATCCAAAGCTGGTCGCGAAGTGAGAACTTGCATTGGCAAACTCCTATAGTAAAAAACTGTTACAAAGTTTGTATTTTGTTACTATTTTTGTATTTGAGTAGTTGTCTGAGAAAAGAAAACGTGTATTGCTGGAATGGAAATTTTGGAGTTTAACCCTAGAATTTTTTTTGCTGTTGTAATTTATTACTTTCAATATATTCTAGATTTAAGAAATCCTTTTCATGTTGTCTAATTTTATTTATAACCCAAAAAAATTGGTAGATTTTGAAACGTAACAAACAATATTGCCTTTATTAAAATAATTTAGCAATTATTATTGATAAATTAAATTACAAGTAAATATGTCAATTGTGTGGTTATTTACTTACTTATATAAGTGAGTGACCAAGTATGATTAATTAATCACATATATTGTTCTTTGTTACAATATAATTCAATTACCTAAATTTCTTTGTTTATGATAAGATAATTTAGAGGCCAATAATAATGGATTGTAATAAGGCATACGTAATTATTGTTAACAAAGTGTGCATTGCCATGATGATAGCAAATCTCCGATAGGAGGAGCACTAGAAGAAGAAGAATGATTGTATTTACGAAATTGTTGCAAATAAATACAAATATCAATATATATGACTATTTTAAGATTATCTTGTGAAGGTAAAATGGTAGATTTTAAGTTTTTTTAATGAAGATTAAAACTCTGCATCCATTGCATTTAGAGTTGGTAATTTCAGTTTTGTTTATCTAAACCCGGTTTTAGTAAGAACCAAACTAAAAGACTTTCGTCAAACAAGGACAGAAAAACTACTAAGTTAGTACGTAACTTTTCAAGTTTTGATAGTACATTGTGAGAGTAGTTATAGTTTTTGAACTCTTTATACCTGTTGTGTTTATTAGTAATTGTTGTTTGGACGAGTAAGACGTTTCGAGTTATAACTTGTACAAATAAACTCTTTGGCGGCAGTTTTGACTGGCCATTAAATGGTGTACAAAAAGGAATCAGTATTTTTTACACCTATCTTAAATAAACAGAAATCATTTTTTGTGGAAAACATTTAGCACCATTAATGCTAAGAGAATCATTCATATATTTGAGAATATTAATGTACGCAATAAAGTTGTAACTCTTTAATACTATTTGTCATCAGAGCTGTATCATCGGCGGAGGATGAGGAGTGGCTGAGTCACTCTATAGATGCGTCTCTGGGGCTTGGCAACACTCCACCTTGGCCTGAATTTCTTCTTAAACGGAGGGTTGAGACTAACCCACCCTTATTAATTGGCTGTTTTGTCTAGTCAGATGGCCAACAGTGTAAGTAATTGAAAGTGAAAGGGTATGCAGCGGGCCGCACACGTATTGATTTGGTATGCGTCACTCGTTTGTATACAACTTATCTTTGGGGCTATATTTCTTTGGTGACCCTAGCAATCAATTTTAGACGTTTCCAATTTGAAGTTCTATGGCGGGTAGGGAGCCATAAAAATAGTTTTTTAGTTTTTCAACTATGGAAAACAGAAATCCTAAAACCAGTTTATCAAGTGATCTTGGGATATCTTGAAAACTACAAACTTAGTGAGTTTATCTACGGATACCTCATTGACCTTCAAAACTGTTCCGCTTTTGAACTACTCTTCACAGACCGGTGTCAAAAAACAAAAAAGGGGCATTTAGATGCTGAAAAACAAACAAACAACTTTTTTAGCAAAGCAGACACTTCATGTGCTGGACCAGCAACTGTTAACCTAAAACATAGCGCGTCAAAGCTAAAACCAAAGGCCCTCTCAAAAGAGGCAAGATCCAAAGCCAAAGCAAACAAACCATTCTCACAACATACCATCTCCAACAACACATTTGGAAGATTTGGTGCACTTTTGTACAAAAGGAAATGTTGACCTCATAGTTAGATGTAACGCCAACTCTCATTACACTGTATGAGAAATTAAAGACACAAATAACAGGAGTAAGCAACTTAACGGTTTTATTATCACATTTTACATCTTATTCTATCTATGTGATATCATCATGTTTTATTTGGTACCAGCCATATCTGCCAGGTATCTTTGTATCAGCCACCTCGTAGAATATTGCCATTTTTATACTTTTTTTGTATTTTTGAAGGATAGAAAAAAAAATGACTAAAAAAACTAAGATACTTTGAACAATGTTATGTATTGCGCAGGTCATATGTTATGTATCGCGCATGCTGGCAGTTCTTTGACAGCCACGCACGTTACCTGTATATTAACTAAAATGACTAATGTAAAAATAAATGCATAAACAATACCTAAATGTTTTATTGCAATACACAACATACGGCGACGAGGATATAACGTAAATAGTCGGAAATAAATCTAAGTAAAACGGAAACGTAACAAAAAGTACAGGCCGTGTTCTTCTATAAGATAGGATAAGGAAAGGCAACGCTGTTGAGTAGTTCACATCAAAATTGAGTTAGCAACGCTGTGATTTGCGTGCAACTGTTGAAGTGACAACTGACATTACGGGATCTGACCATGGGGTGCGCACTGTTATTAGAAAAAGTTGAATCTATAACTTTAGTGTTGGTTCATTCTACTGCGCAGCGCTGCGATAGCTAAAATTTTCAAAATCAGATAGTTGGCTATGACTGACAAATAATAATTATTGTGAGAACAAAGATCTGTCAAGTTTTTTTTATTAAACTGTGTTTTTTGTGTTATATGGATGTGTTGTGTTGTGTTTCTTGTGAACATTATTTATATAATATACACAAAACAATTTTTAGTGAGTATTTAGGTTTACTATCGTTTATTAAGTTAGTATATTTAAAGTTTTATTAAAAATAAATCAAAATTATTAATGTATTATACAGGGTGTAGATTAATTGGCGGATAAACGCCAGGTAACTTTATAGATCGTGCCAAAAAAAAACGAAAATCTTAATTCCAAAATGCTGAAAAATTCTTTGTTTGGCCTCACGAGGTCCTCAAAGTTTCAATTTTGTCAATACAAATATTGTTTTAATTGCGTATATTATGTACCAATTTGCTTTCTTTTTTAGTATAATAAAAATTACAAGGTTTATTGAAACTTAATAATAAAAAACATTGAAAAATGTGCAAATTACTTTTGAAGAATAAATCAAATTTAAATTAAAAATACGCTTGGCAACGTAGCAAAATTTTTAATAAAATTCAAATTATAAAGTAGGCAATGCAATAAATGTCAGGGGGTCAATTCTGATCTCCGGTGACTTTTGTCATCAGTGACTTTTAAATTCAAATAAAATTCAATTTAAATATTATGATATACTTTATTCTTTTGATAATCATTAATTTAAAATTGTGTGAGGTTGCACATTGACGACACATACCGCATTATTAAATTATGAATGGTGTTTTGATGCATTTGCGAAATATATTATGTTGCGTTCGTCTAGTATGCGGCGGTCTGCCTTATCTCTGTCTCGGATTAACAACTACTACGTTGCCATGTCAATCCCGTGACCACCCTTCACAAAAACCATCGGTGACTTTTGTCGTTTCACCATGCGGCTAAAATGCGTTTTCAAAATAAATGTGTGAATCCAGCAAATAGGTACTATAATTATTATTGAATTATAGAACAATTTATACATTGCAGCTGATACAACTATTGTAAATTATTAGATTCTGTCATAAATAAAATATTAATTATTTCAATGCACAATTGATTGTTTGAAAATATATTTAAAATAATTGACATGAATATAGCAACTCTGACAGATTTAATAATTCGATATCGATACGTGCTGTAAAGTGTTTAGAAGTAAACGGTGGCCAATTTGAACATTTGTAGTTTATAATAAAAAATAAAATTTGATGTGTGTATTAAATTGCCTATTTTATGTGTATTAAGTTACCTACATTATAGGTTTGAATTTAGAAAGTTTGCAACGTTGCCAAGCGTAACAAAACTTTGAAGACCTCGTGAGGCCAAACGAAAAGTTTTTCAGCATTTTGGAATTAAGATTTTCGTTTTCTTTTGGCACGATCTATAAAGTTACCTGGCGTTTATCCGCCAATTAATCTACACCCTGTATAATAAATAAATAAATAAAAATAGAATGGATAGAATTTGATTTGATTATAATTACTAATTAGGAGACATGTAATTAATGTGTTTACAACATTTTTTTTGCTTAATTCAACTATGTAAATTATGTGTAGAAAATATGTGTGCAATGTATAATAAAATTTAAACATTAATTTAATTAATTTTTATTTTATAAATAATAAATATACAAAGATTTCATCTAGTCGATATTAAAATGTAAGTATATGTTTTTTTTTTTATTCAAGTTGTAAAACTTAATAATTTATTTAAATAAGTTTGTAAATTTGCTTATTATCTAATATATATGTCATCAGTGAATGTGTGCAAGTCTAATAAATTTAAATTAGACTTGCCTATTAATTCATTGTTCATAGATTTTTAATAAAAAAATTATATATTCCAAAGTTTAAATTTGCCGCGGAATGCAAATTAGTTTTGGTTCATTCCGACGTGATGGCGCAAACGTGGAAACAAGAGAGAGGCTGAGTTGCCGTTCTATATGAATATATGTTCTATGGATCTGACCAAAAATTAATAAAATGGCTGTAGCTGCGGCATTACCGGGTTTAATCGGAAACGTTTTTAATACCAAGGAATCGGAAATACCTGTTCAACATATACGTAAAATGCATGATATTGTTGCAAACGTTTTAATTAATAAATTAAAAATTAAAATGGAAATTGACTCGAGAGCAGGATTATCATTAATAAATAAGAGAACATTTTACAAATATTTTGAAAAAGTAAAATTATTTGCTTCAAACATAATTTTTAGAACGTATTCAGGCAAAAACATAAAACCGTTGGGTTATTTTAAAGTATTTGTGACGTACAATAATGTTTGTATATAAATAAATATGTTTAAATGTAGTAGAAAATAACGGTCCAAATTTATTAGACGGGACTTTATTTACAATTTTAACGTGTTTTTAAAAGTTTCAGTAATGAATATGGGTGCTACTGACAAAGAGGATTTGTTAGAGAAGTACGCGGAAATTATTGACAGAGGTTTGGGAAAGTACAAGCATGTGAAGGTGTCAGTTTGTGTCCAACCAGGATCCCAACTAGTATTTTGCAAATCGAGAAACGCGTCGTTGGCTTTTAAGAAGAAAATCGAAAACGAGCTATGCAGATTAGAGCGCAAAGGAATTATTACACTTAAGCAAATGGTGCACGGCATTAGTACCAGTACTAAAACACGACGGAGGAATTTGACTTTGCGGAGATAATACAAATATAAATAAATACTTAAAAGAGTGTAAACATCCTTTGCCGCAGATACAAGAAATATTTATGAGTCTGCAAAGTAGATGTCAGTTTATTAAAATCGATCTAGATCAGGTTTATGCACAGTTCGAGTTTGATGAAAAGTTGAGGAAGTTGCTAGCTACTCCAAAAGGAATTTTTCAAATAAATCGTATGACATACAAAATTGTGCTTAGTTTCAGAAATATTTGGAACAATTATTGCAACCAATTGAAGAAACAATAAACTTTTTTGACAATATTATAATTACCGGTTTGACCAAAAAAAACACTAGAGGCGGTATTGAATAAACTTCTTTCAAGATAAAATTACTTATCTAGGACATAAAATAAATAAACAGGGACTTATGCTATTGTCAACGCGCAGAGGCCACCAACGGTATCACAGGTAAGTTTGTTTTTAGGGATTGTTAACTATTACAATCGTTATATTCAAAATGGCTAAAAGTGCCAAATTTGTCTGGGACGAAAATTGCAAAAAAACTTTTACTCAGGTAAAACAGATGATTTCATCAAAAGCCACAGAAAATTAAGTATTCCGTCATACACAAAGAGACTTTAGCAATTTATTTTAGGGTAAAACGATTTTAGCAGTACTTAATAGTAGCAAAATTTACGCTTAAAACGGATCACAAGCGAATTTTAGCGTTATTTGGAAAAAATAAACCAGTTCCGCAGATGTACGTGAGCAGGATGCAGCGTTAGGCTATATTCGTAGCGGGATTTGACTATCAGTTAGAATACGTAAAGAGGCAACAAAATTCAGTTGCAGATTTCTTGTTCAGAATGCCAAAAAACGTAAATTACATATCACGTGATTATGAGAGCAAATTTGAATACTTGAACTTCACCACAACAAACGAATGGCCGATAGACAACAAAAAGGTGGCTCAAGAGACGGAAAACGATCCGATATTATCAAAAATAATAAAGTACGCAAAAGAGAGATGGCTGAACAAAGTACAAGAGAAACTAAAACCGTATTTTCATCAAAAAACCGAACTGATGATTGAAAGAGTTTGTATTTTATGGAAATGTAGTCATAGTTCCGGAAAATTTAAGACAAACCATGTTAGACAAAATTTATATGAATCATATGGGAATTGTCAGGGCAAAAACTATGGCAAGAACGTTTATGTTGTGACCAAGGCTAGACGCCGATATTGAGAAAGGTTGCATTTGTGCAAACCATGTTTACAATAACAAAACTTTTGCCAGATACGGAATTCTAAAAACAGTGGTTTCAGATAATGGCAGTTTGCTAGTGTCAAAAACGTTACTACAATTTTTTTGTAAAAACAAAATAAGTTACTTAACATCACCACCAGAGAACCCTAGTAGCAACGGTTTAGCCAAAAACGCAGTGAAAAATTTAATACAAAGCTATCAGCAGCGCTCGACGATTCAAAAAATAAAATCGTTTCTTTAGAAACCTTAATCGCAAGATTTGTGTTGCATTATCAAAACGTCGCATACAGCACTACGAAGATGAGTACAACAAAAAAAATGTACAATCGTCGATTACGGATGAGATTAGATTTATTAAAAAAAATTAATAAACTTAGATCTACAAAGATCAAAGAGAGCAAGAAATTTGAGGAAGGGCAGTGTGTAATGGTGATACGAACGTGAATAAAAAACAATAGACAAAGGCGAAGGTAGAAGATAGGCAAGGAATCGTGATTTACAAGTGCAGACTAAAAGATGGTCGATTGTGGAAGAGACATCAAGATTAGATGATAGGTAGAGAGGAAAAAGCAATCAATCCACTAGGAAATCGGAACGCACAGGAAACCGGAAGATCGGAAGAATTGTAGAACCAAAAAGATGTTTGAGTACAATCGAATCTCTCGCCAAAATTGAGGCGATGGCAAATCCGACGACAGTCAAACGGCAGGTAGAAATTATAAACGCAAAAGTAAAAAATAACTTAAAAGAGCTTATTGTTACTTTATTAAGGCCTAGTAGGAAGATAACAAAACCTAAAAGATTTTTTTAATCATGTTCTCTGTTACAGTTTACGTCAAACCACAATACTATACAAATAGTGGCTTAGATAATTATATATGTTTATGTGTACTATTTTAAGAGTATCGTATGTTAAAAAGAGAAAAAATCATCTTATCGCGCAGTGAACGCACGTCACCTGTATATTAACTATAATGACTAATGTGAAAATATATGCATAAACAATACGTAAGTGTTTTATTGCAATACACAAAAAGCACGTAGCTAAAGGACCAACAAACACAATTCTCCAGATCATTATAGATATAGAACAAATTTGGATATCATTGATACATCTTAGCATAGTTGTAGAAGCATGACCTTATGTAACGAGGTATGCATATTTTATTAATGCGTTGGAAAATACAATGCCACATATCATACAGCTCATGCAAATGTTCTGGTTTTGGGAGATTTTAATATAGACAATTTTAAACTAACTAATACTGATACTTCAATGTTATTAAATGTGATGAATGGTTGTAGATGCCAACACACAACACATTGATAAAGCAACAAGAATTACTTACAAATCATCTACATTAATAGATTTGATATTTAATTTTAACACGGATTTACTCCTTGATTTTGGGGTTTTATATATTGATAGCATAGTTAATTATGAGTTGATATTTTTTCAAACTAACACATAAAGTAAAACAAAATCATAAAACAATGACATTTTATTTTTTGTGATTTAATTAATCTCCCGCTTTATAATAATAATAATAATAATAGCGTCTTTATTTCTCTGTATTTGTTACATATTGACGACTGTCTTGATATTAATACAAAAATAGATTTTTTGACTTTAAGTTTTAATTATAATATCACTTGCCACTAGTGACCAAAAATTTACAAAACTTCACTGATACGATAAAAACAACGCAATCTTTACGCATTAAAGCTTTTTCAAAAGTTCATTAAACTTCAACATCACTGGAATAAGGAATTACTATAAAAATCTAAAAAACATTACTACTGCAGCAATTAAAAGGGAAAAAAAATCTTGTTTAGAATACGAGATTCAACATAACAAAAAACATAATTTTTTGAAAATACTTTAATGATATACTTTCTAAAAGTAAATCATCAACTTTGCCGGCACATTTAACTAATGTTAAAAACATCAATATGCACTTTATTAACTCAGTGCCATCTTTGAATAGTAATATTCAGCTATGTCAGGCGTGTTATAACAGCAAAACACACATTGGGTCAGTATTCCACTTTAAGCTAACAAAAGAAATAGAAATATCAAAAATCATCGATCAAGAGTCAAGCAGAGGATCACGTTGGTTTAAATAACAATTTATTAAAACTTTGTTGTTTACATATTATACCTTCATTACATACTTAATTAATTTTTGTCTTATGGAAAATAATACCCATCAGCTTTAAAAAGCCGATATAATATTACTATTCAATAAAACTCAAATTTTATTTGAATCTAAGATTATATTGACGTTTGCATAGTTTTCAACTCGATCCGAGAATTAAGCGAGCAATGCATTGATCGATCGCGACTAATGATACCCGTGAATTGGCTTAGAGCCAATAAACAATTAGCTAAATGAATCTCGGATTCATGAATCTAGGATCAATCCGAGATTTAATCTCCAACTATTAGTACGGGCATAAGTTTCTTACTTCTTCCTTTATATATCATATCATCTATATTATTATGTGCATGTGTGTAATTTAAATTAAATTAAATTTTAGAATTGTACCTTTAGTTAATTAAATTAGAATTGTATTTTATAGTTATAAACAAATTATAAGGGCAAATGGTAGAACAGATTCTATTAATTTGTCCTATTTACAGTACTTACAGTACATGCAATCAATATTAGTATTTTTTTAATTTATAGATGTGTTACTTAGTTACTGTTATGTTCTGTAAATAAATAAATAAATGCAGTTTATTATTATTATTATTATTATGAAAGGAAAAATAAGGAAATCAAAATGTAGGAAGGCGCTCAGAAGTTATTTAAGGGTATCTCGACCGCTACCTTGTATAAAAAAATGATTTTTGTCAAAATAATCAAATTATAGTTCGAAATAACCAAAAAAATTAAATATAGAAATAAATGCGTTTTTAGGTACTTTTGAATACATTTTAATGCAATTTGCAAATATAATTTGACTGACAAAATATAGTTTTAACCTTTCTAAATGTACTGATAAAAAATTAATTGATTTTATCAAATTATTTGTAGAACTAGCATTGTCTATAAATTTGCTGTTTTTGTTATAATACTACAAATCAAGGTCTTTATGGTCTTAATATAGTCTCAACTTTCACATTAAATGTAAATATAATTAACATTTACAAAACCATATTTATTTATAATCTTTGTAATTATTAAGTATTTTACAAGTTGTTTTTACCTTTTCCTATCAAGTTTAATTAACGTCACCAGTTTTGAAATTGAAAGCGTTGGTATATTTTTAACTGTTTGCTGAAACATATATGGTTGCAACCTGAAATGGTAATAATACACAATATTACTAATTATTCTACCGTTAACATAAAAATTTGCAATTGCTACCACAGTTTTGAATACATGAATAAATAAATAAACAAACACAACATAAAACGGAAGCGGTTTAACTATTGTAGGGTGTAATTATTCTTCATTGAGCGTCCATGTAGTGGGGCAACCGCCAGAGAGTAAACCTAAAAGCTGAACTGATCGCAGTAAGCGCTGATACGTGTGCGTCGCCGAACCTTACATACGGACAAAAAATTAAAAAAAATAACGCGCGGCAATTAATAAAAAAATATATATCTGCTAAAGACGGATTTGTAGTGCAACATGGATTTGCATAAATAGTGTAACAGACAATTAATATTTACAAGATGCATAACTGGATTTGTGTGTTAGCTTTTTTTATCAGTAGTGTTCCACTGTTTTCATCGGGATATTTAAACGTGGACAGTGATGTACGGGAACAATGTTTCAACAGCTGTAAATTACAGGTTAGTAATTAATTATGTGTGTAGAAAATATATTAACAATATAACAATGCACGAAATTTATGTTTTAAGAACATGTAAATTTAATATTTAGTTCTTTTCATTATAGAGCTCAAAATTTAAATTGGCGCCTTTATTACTTTTATTATTTATCTGAGAAGTGCCAGAGTCTTTTTTGTCAGAAGTTTATGAAATTAAAATATAATTTTAAGTTGATTTATATAAAAAAATACAGATTTTTTAAATAGTTTACAACTATTTGAAGGTTAAATTGCAAATCAAGCGGATAGATACTATTTATATCAATAGAAGTGTTGTTGCAAATATTCACAACGTTCAGTAATGCATTGTTATAAATTTAAATAAAAACTTTTATAACAACAACAAACATACGTCCTGGAATTGCATTAACATTAGTTGTTGTTTTTAATATGATTCTTTAAAATTCATTGAGAATAGTATATCTTACTTACAACGCAATATATCTAAACTGGTTTTTAAACAATCGATTTCCAATATTTGGATCACAATTAAAATTAAAAATTCAATCAAACTTTTTCTATTTTATAATTTGCAATTGAGGTTACAATAACATTCAGCTTATTACAGACAAATCTAATAACATAGGCTCTACTCAATATTCATGATACTTATAATACACAGATTACTAAATACTTTCAGTATTCATGCTTAATTTACATGATTACAAGTACTCTTCTCAGTACTAAAAGTATAATTCTTATGTACTTGTATTCACTGTTCATACTTATAAGTACAATTTCCTCAACTTTGCAATAAGGTATTATGTGGTTTGTTTTGTAAAATTGTATTGTGTACATTTTAAATTAGGAGATACTCAATAACAATTTTCACATGTGTTGGTGATTTTTTTATTCAATTTTATAAAAAGTTTTTTGTCTAAGCTCTGGTTACTTGATTGTATGGTTAAAAGGTCATTATACTGTTACAACATTTATCCATTCTCTGTATGCAATTTAACCTTGATCTAAGACCAACATCATTGTTTTCATTCATCTATGTTGTTTATCACAAATCTGATCTGAGAATTGTGACTTTCAATAAAGTCTCAATCAGTCAGATATATTTAGTCTTATTGTCGATTTTTATTTTGTTTGGGAAGATACGCTATTTAAATTATTTCTGAAAAAAATTGACATTATTCATTTACGGTGGCTAGAGGTTATACTACTGAAATTATTAGTTCTTATAACTTGCACGCAACATCCAAATAGTACAGTATCCTTAATAAAGTTTTTCTTTATATGCAAAATTAGGTAATAAGTTCTTTATGTACAACACATTCTTGGTCAGAAAAGTACACGAACTTTTACACTACATGAACAATGGTGGAGATCAGATATTTTATGTTTACATGACCAGAGTCATAGATATGGCAGAATATTGCTTGTCATAATACTAGGCATACTCGGGGTTTATGCCAAGAGAAGGTACAATCCAATTTTGATACACCTTTGTAAACACTGATAGTTTACTATTTCTTATATTTTTACATCTGTTTTTATTAATGGTGTAGCTAGGATTTTTAGGTCTTACCTTAAAATATTGAGAAAGGTTTACCCTTTTGGAAAAAAGCATAGATAAATTTGCCATTAATCGTTGAAAAATACAAAATTCTATTCATAAAAATGAAAAAATAATAAAATCCGGTTGTAAAATATTAAATTATTATTAAAAAGAACTGAAATCCGGCCACAAAATAATATAAAATTCTATTTGTAAAATGTTAAAAATAACAAAATTCTGTTTTGAAACATCAAAATATTATCAGAAAGCGCAAAGTTTTTGTTATGAAATATCAAAAATAACAAAATCTGGTTATACAATATTAAAATAATATTAGAAATAGTAAAATTCGGCTATAAACTCTAGAAAAGTGCTTCTTAAAATATTAAAATATCTGACCTCAAAACATCAAAATATTGTTAGAAAACACTAAAATCTAGAAATGAATTAATAATTTATTCAAAATCAGTCAGTCAATCGAATCACAGCGGCCAAGGGTCAAGCGTAGACATTGTTTCGGTTCTACAAACCTCGTCAGTATGCCTTGTACGACCACGGCATCGCATGATAGCTAAGACAATTTTGAATAAATATTTCTGTTCCTATGAACATATAAAATACTAAAATTCAGCCAAAAACAATTTAAAAGTGTAAAATTCTAGAAAAATCCGGCTTTGAAATCTTAAAATATTGTCAGAGAAAATTTAGAAACTTTTGAAAAGTGCCATTTTTACATTTTATGAATAATAAAGAAAATATTGTTAAAAGTATCAAAATTTACCATAAACTGTTAAAAACTGCAACATTCTAGTTATGAAATGTCAAAACTAGTAAATATTTAAATATTTTCAAAAAAAAATTAAAATCCGGCTAAAAACGCTTGAAACGTTTAAAATTTTGTTCATAAAATATAAAAAATATTAAAATCCGGTCTTGAAATTTTTAGAAAACACCAAAATACGGCCATAAACTGCTAAAAAAAGTAACTTTTTTTATTAAATTTCAAAAGTAGCCAAGTTTAGCTATAAAATATAAAAGTATTGTTAGAAAAAATTAAAATTTGACATAAGCTATTGAAAAGTGTAAAATTCTTCTAATAAAATGTCAAATAGCAAAATACGAATATAAAACGTCAACTGTTGAAAAGTGAAAATTTCTGTAAAAAGCAGCCAAATTCGGCCATAAAGTATGAAAATGTTGTTGGAAAGCACCAAAATTTAGTTAGTGTTTGTTAAAAAGTGCAAAATGTTACTCATGAAAAGTTAAATATAGTTAAATCTGGGCATGAAACATTAAAATATTTTCTATAAAATCAAAATTTGGACAAAAACGGTTAAAAAATGCAAAATTTATTTTGTTTATAAAATTTAAAAAACTACAAAATTTGACTGTTAGAAAGTGTATAAATGCTAATAAAAAATAGAAACAACCAAAATCTGACTTAAACTGTAAAAATTCATAAAATGTCAAAAATTGTAAAATCGGGTTTAGGTTTTGAAATAGGGCTTTGTATACTTATGGGCCTTTGCATTTTCTTGTTTAAAGATGGTTTCATGCTTGGAACATGCGTGCGGGCGTGATAACTGCAGGAAACTATAATATATTGAAACACGACAAGTTTACAAAAATATGGAATTTTTCTAAATACATCAAAATTCTAAATTTATAAAACGTTATAATATATTCCAGACAAACTGAGAAACATTTTTATCAAATATTTGAGTAAAATTATTTTATGGCTATACATTAGAAAAAAGTATTAAGCTTTTTCTCAAGGGAGGACTAAAATAATGTTTTTTCATAAAATTTACAAAGCAAAAGGCTCTAAACATAAGTATTTTGTGTGCCGAGGACTCAGGAACATTATTTTACTTACAGTTTTTTTTTAAACATCTATGGAAGATTGTTTAAGCTTAAAATAATAGAACAATGTGCTTCTTTGTTCAAAGTTATATATTGTGAAACTAAACTGAGCATACTAGAAAATGTGCTGAATATACTGACAGATATAATTTCACAAAATAAATAAAACAAAAATAATGAAAAAAATTTATGTTTTTTGGTTTTTTGTTTATTATTTTTATAGCAAATGATTTAGACTAATAATTATGTGTTTTTGGCTTTTTTGTTAATGTTTCAAAGTCTTACCTTATCAAGTATAGTGTAAATATGTTTTGACTGTACAACTTTTTTTTTAATTTTTAGAAAAGGAACATTTTGACTATGAATTATAAAAAAATGCTGCTTTTTAGATATTTTCTTGATGTATCAAATATTGGGTTATAAGAATTATTTTGACTTAAGTTAACTTTACCAGATAACATAGTCTTATTAAAAATAATTCAAAAAATCTTATAACAAATGATATAGTTCTAAAAAATATATATTTTTGGGTTTTGAAAAAAAGGGGCAATTCCATTTCAAACGGACCAGAGCTTGGGGGGGGGGGGGATGTATGAGAAACTTGCTCATGTATTTGTCTTTTGATCGGTATTTGAGGGTATGAAACCCATAAAAAAAAATTCTACAATTTTTTTAAGTTTTTTTGTCGTTTTTTAACTTAATCGCATTTTTTGTTTAAATACCACAATTTTAACTCAAAAAAATAAATTTACTAATGAAATCAATCAGAAATTTTCCGTAGTATCCAAATCTGGTGCCATTTCAAGTCTATACCCTGTCTATAAGCCGCAAAAGCCATAAAACCATGTTTTTGTTCTTAGTGGGCTGTGCAAAAAGGAGCATTTTTTATTTTTTTTTACCCCCAAAGTTGACGTGTTTTGATGTATGTTAATTAGAAAATATAAATTTGT
Organism: Tachinus rufipes; assembly: GCA_963932245.1. Taxonomy (NCBI): domain Eukaryota; kingdom Metazoa; phylum Arthropoda; class Insecta; order Coleoptera; family Staphylinidae; genus Tachinus; species Tachinus rufipes. Next base: position 65,029,851 of record OZ010749.1, read on the forward strand.
TCTGTGTATTTAGGTTTTAAAGATCTAAAACACAAAAAAACTGCAAAAATAAGTCTATTTTTCAACATAAACTTTTACAAATGCACATTTATCAGTTTTCAGAGAAACTATACACCAAATATTATTAAAAAACTGAGTTTTGCAAACAATTTTACATAGAAAATAGTCAGTGTTATGCTTATCTGGCGATAAAAAACCCATCTAGAAATAAAAAATTTGTTCAACATTTACTTAAAAAATATTTTTTTTTTAATTTTTCTTAAAGATTATTTGGATTATATTTTTTTAAGCTTATTTCAGAAGTTTAACAAAGTCATTTTTTGTTGTTTGAACCAATTTTGGGTCATTTTACTTTTTGTTTGATAGTTTTTGAGCTTGCGGCACAAATTTAGACTCGATCTATCGGCGCGAAAATTAGAAAATATTATTATTTTTGGCATTCAAACATAAATCCTCCTGGCGCTTATCAAAATTTGTTAAAAAAAAGTTTTAAACCACACCCTAGTGTGTTTATAATATTTTTTGTGAATATAAGAAATAATTAATTTTTAACGCATTTTTTGTCTGAAAACTTTGTAAACATTTCTTTTTAGATGGACTTTTCTATAGACGATGAGTACAACACTGACTATTTTCTATGTAAAATTGTCTCCAGAATTCAAATTTTTAATAATATTTGGTGTATTGTTCCTCTGAGTGCGGCTAAACGTGCATTTGTAAGAGTTTATGTTGAAGAATAGACCTACTTTGCAGATTTGCAGAATTTTAGACTCTTAAAACCCAAATACACAGAACATATTTATATTTTTCAATTAATTTACATCAAAATACGTCAACTTTGGCGGTTAAAAAAAATTAAAAAAATGCTCCTTTTTGCCCAGCTCACTGAGATCAAAAACATGGTTTAATGGCTTTTGCGGCTTATTGACAGGGTATAGACTTGAAGTGGCACTAGATTTGGATTCTACGGAAAATTTCTGATTGATTTCATTAGTAAATTTTTTTTTTTTTTAGTTAAAATTGCGGTTTTTAAACAAAAAATGCGATTAAGTTAAAAAACGACAAAAAAACATAAAAAAATTGTAGATTTTTTTTAATGGGTTTCATACCCTCATATACCGATCAAAAGACTACTAATAAGTTATAGAAACTAAAAAAAAATACATGAGTAAGTTTCTCAATGCACCCCCCCCCCAGCTTTGGTCCGTTTGAAATGGAATTGCCCAAGGGGACATTTAATAAACAATAAAATAGATTTTTTGCTAAAAGAAAACTTTTTCTGTTAAAAGAAGATATCTGTGGTGATTACATAAAACTAATAAGGAGTTATATTTTTTATAAAATGTATTAAAGTAGTTTTTGGTTATTGATGTTAGGTTTGTTTTTTACAAAAATTTTGTTTACTTGGTTGTAGCATATTAGTTGTAATGACTATTTTTTTTTTAGTTTAGAAAAACTAGAAGTTGCAAGGAAATTCATTTTTTGTATACTTTTTTTGTATCTTGTGTTACGCTCAGTTTATAAAATTTGTTTTTTTTATATAACTGACGCAACGCACGTTGAACATCCCAACCACTACACTGTGCTTGAACGTCATATCTTAATTAATAATCAATTTATCAAATAATCAAAGAACAGCTATTGCTGTTAAATCATTCGAGCGCATCACTTCACTGCGTAAAAGTTATTGATCTTCTTTGCTTCGTCCTGCAGACGATTTTCAATATAGTTGTTCTTGCTTCAGTTTGCCTTATTTGTACCGATTCAGTTCATCTTGTCTTCTAGTATTAGTTTGATAATTCTAGGACCCGTCATTGTTATTAAATCTTTATATCACCAAGGTATACTCTAATACCAGTGTGTTTATAAATGCTTCTTACTAATGTATACAATGTATACAACCTCAAGGCCTAACTAGCTAGTGTAAGCTTGTCAATCTTTTGCAGTTAGGGGGCTCAAATCCCAGTGCACAAGCATACCCTTAACGGCTGTTACGCATAAGATTTCAATGCTAAATACATTGTTAACATACAAGCCCAAGTCTTTATGCCAGTGAATAATAGATATCTTTTACAGCCATTACTACTCCAACTCTGGCAGCGTACCTGGAATGTTACAACTGTACCTCAATAACCCGAATGCTAATGTACTTTGTTTTACACACTTCCAAGATTCTATTTGGCCTATATGTGACCTCAGACAGTTGTGAAGTACCTTAATGACCTCTTGTCAATGTACTTTTTCACACTCCGAAGACCTACCCATAGACCATTTGTCAATAACATATTTTGAGTTTGTTTAGAATTACTGAAACTTTTTTTGAGCTATTTTTTTTTTAATATTTAAAAAAAACTAATAGTTTAAAAGAAATTTAAATTTCTTCAAAATTTATTAAATGTGTTTTGCAAAAATCCAAATATTACAAACAAAATTTTACTACAAGGTCGAAAAATTTGCATTTACTTATGAGTTCTTGCTGATACCTGAATTTTTTCCTATTGATTTACCCAAACTAAAAATAACTATCTATTTGAAGTACCGTACAAGTAAAATCCAAACCTCTTGAAGAAATAAGTAAAACAAAACTGAGTGGTTTTTTTAGTTATTTACAGTACTGTACTGGATGCTTAATTCTAAGAGTTTATTTTCTGCATCACTGAAGAAATACAGCACCAAAATTTAAGTGCAGTAAAATTGTTTCTGCAATATACATTTATACAAGTAAAGTAAAAAATGTTTATAGTAATCGACATTATTGCATATTTTGTTTGAGTTTTAAGAAACTTTTGTTGCGCACAAAATCTGCAATGATTGGGCAGCATGCCGACAATCCATACAACCAGACACTCCCTAGCCTGACTTCATAAACATTTTGAAAACTAAATTATTTTCTTTGTAACAGGCAACAGACTTTGAGTATCTTTTTGATTTTTTTGATATGACGCCACCTGATGCATACATTTGGGGCATGCTGTACGAATCAATATTTTGTTTTAAAAATTTGCCAGCAAATATTAGAAAACTATAATAATAACTAATTTTTAGCAACTGCGGCAACCACTCTTTAAAAATATGTTCCATGATTTGCAAAATTATGAACATTTAAATTCAAATTCAAAATAAACACAATTTTTATTTTTGCAGGCTAAACAAAATTATGAAAGAAGATTTGGAATTGCTGAGAGCAGTCAAATATATTATTCATAGTCTAGGCCAGAGATCGGCAACCAGCAGCTTTGTAATTGCATGCGGTTTTTTGAATGTATAATTGCACTTAATTTTAGTTTTGTCTGTATTTTTGAAGGTGGTTTTATCAAAAACTAACTCTTTGAATATCTATAAATACGCACAAGATGAGCATTTTGTTTCTTAGTAATTTTTTGGTTTGGTCCATTACAAGATGGGTGTAAACATGTTGGTTTGGGTGTATCGGCTTAGTGATATGGGCCGTTTCTTAAATTAACTTTTGCACCATCGCTCTAATGTCTTCAAGAGAAAAGACATGAGACTGACTGGTCGACTTTAGTATAAATATAATTTTTCCTTTATGCTATAGGTATCTATAAAAAAGCAATGCATGCCTTATAGATTCTTGCCAGGTGAGTTAGGATAAAATACCCCATCCAATCTTGGCGCTTTGTATGCAGAGAAGTTTTTAATTGAATAGGTTATACGCACCATTTCAACAAAGTGGCGAACAGCTTTCTAGTTCTCCTCTAACGGGGTTGTGGTTGCAACGTCAGATTTGTGCTGGAGCGGTATAGCTTAGAAAGTGGGTTTCTAGAAGTATTTCCGTTGCTTCCAATAGATTGGCTGTATATGAGCCGTCGGTTTGTTTTAAGCAACCAGTTGCTGCTGAGGTCTTTAGATAAGATTTTTTTAGCCTTGCTGCAGTTGAGGTGTTTTCAACAATTTTACAAAAAGATTTTTGTTGACTTTGACGTATGCGTCTTTTATAATTCTTTTTTTAAGTTTTTTGTTTTGTTGAAGAATCTTAGTCTTCTTAAGCTGGCCGACTTTCTCGCACCACTAAGGTATGGTGTTGTTGGATTCTGTCAGCCTAAGTGAGCACGAATTCTAGTGCGCTGATTTAAAAAAAATTCAATTCTTCTACATAGTTTTTTTTTGCTACACTAATGGGTTCACATACATCTATACAAGTACTTAAACTCCGTAAAAAAATTGTCTCAGCTTTATCGGTCAGCTTCAGGTTTTGGTAAGATCTGATTTTGTTCATCTGTGATTTGACATGACTGACGTAGATAGTGCCAGTTGTGGGTTTTGTTTTTGAAATACTAAGGGTTGTGTGTGTAATATCTATTACAGTCTGGCTGCGGGACGTAACGAACGTTTGTTTGGTGCCTCGGTTTAGAATTTCTAGGTTAGTACTGATAATAAAATTGTGTAGTTGCTTACTTCTATCAATAGTGTCTTTGCTTTTCCAGGCAATATTATGGGAGTTGGCGTCATATCCAATTATGAAGTCAGTATTTCCTTGCTTACAATACTACATCAAATCCTATATCTGAGTTATTGGAGTTGGTATGTCGTACGCGAGATATTCCGACGTCACAGTTGTGTTTGGTTTTTATTTGTCTGCCGAACTTGAAAACACATTTTTGCTTAGTTTGCCCAATCCACAGACTCTGGTTTGTACAATCTATGGTTCTTGGATTAGGGCTATTGTTTCATGAATCACTTCTAGTTTGCGGCATAGTGTTGCTACGGCCGCTCAGCAGTGATGCAGTTTTTTTATAGTTGCAAGGGCCAATATTTTAGGGCTTACGCTTATGCTACTACCCCACAAACTGTCTTTGAATGTATACCTGGAATTAAACATTAAGTATATACTATCGCATCTGTTAATTGAGAAAATGGAGGCGCTGTAGATACTGACGAGGCCTAGTATCGGGTTCACCCACATTCTCATATCAAATGTAATTATGGTTAAATGGACAGTAATTATATATTACTACTACTAACGTCCTAAATTAATAAAAGCCATAATTTCTTTAAAAAAAAATTGCCAGTGCTGGGGCATGGACCTGCGACAAATTATGCGCCGAAATTCGAGTTGGCCGCTTCACCCAACTGAACCACACTCTGGAGATTGAGGAAGGTGAGCCAGGCTGGTAACCGCCACTTGAAGGTGCAATGAAGAAACCTCTTTATTCTTGTTGTTTGGCGCATCTATATCTAAAAGTTATGACTATAATACATTAAGAACAAATTTCAAATATGAGATTTTGAAATGTGTTGAATTGCACCAAACCTAATCTTCTGTTGATAAAACATAAATATGGTACACTTATATCTATCTAATTTCATTTATAGTTTGTAAAGACAAACATACGCGTTGCGTTTTACAGATTTTGACTTAAAGGAGTTTTCCTGAGGGAAGCTTTAAATCTAAGTTTTAACTTTTCAAAACATTGGTGAATATTAGAATTAGTCTATCTAATATGAAGTTAAAAACTGTATTAAAACAGTATCCACGATCACAACATTGATGATAACTAAAGTGAGAGTTCAGAGTTTTTGAACATTGTATATATACATTAATAACGTACTTTATCAATCAATTAACTATTGCTAATTAATATAAATAAATTACATACAAAATAAAATGAGTACCTTAATTAACATCTTTCAATCCATTAAAAGTTAACAAAAGTATTATAAAGTATTTTCAGTTGATTCAAATCAATGCAAAAATAGGTCACGACCCCAATAAACCAAAAAAAAACAACTTCTTTTCAGATAACGAAACCCTTCAAACCATAAATTATTTGCTCAATTAAATTTATATTAACAAAATAAATAAAAAATCTACCAATGCGACAACCTGTTACTAAACAACATAGCGCGTATGAAAATATGAGTAATAATAATTCCATTATCAGTCAATTATTTGTAAGTAAATTCATATGCAAATGAGGCAGCCGCCATTCAACAACACTAAAAAATTATCTCAATAAATTGCTTACTTGACATTAATATAATTTAAACTAAGCTATTACAACAATATTATTAATTAACGTTTTAATTTTTTTAGTATAATATAAGCAATATCATATTGAGTTATCTATTGAAAATATGTTGACCGATGACCGCCTGAAATGTTTTATAATAACATCTCGCGTTTTAAACCGATAATTCTATTAAAATCGTTTTATCTTTAAAAAATGTATATTTACTATCTAAATTTTATTACCCTATATATCAATAATTTATATAACATTTTATTATTATTATTTTGGCTTAATCGAAACCAATTAAAAATGTATACAATTTAATTGGCAGATTTAAGCTGAAACAGACATTATTTTATCTATATATATATAATGTAAGAAGCTAATTGGTTAGTAGTTAAATTCAACATTGTCTGCATTAATTGGGAATTACATTCTCATGGTTGGTGTTGTCTAAATCCCTTATGTATCTTTACGCGATCAATTACAGACTCTCCAGACTGGGTTATTATTATATTAGTAATTTGTGTGACACTTTCTGACAATCGGTAATTATTAAATCTGATTACTGGAAGATGTATGATGTTTGTGTGGGATAAAACTAGCTCAATTTCAACTCGTTGAGATATATTTTTATTATTTGGTCTAATTTATAATTAAATATATTTTCAACGGTTTTTTATTGATGATTTAATATATTTATTTCATAGTTAAGCAATTGTGAAATAATTACAGATGCAATTTTCATATTTCTCATGGTTGTATAAATACACAATTAATGTAGATGTTTATAATAAAAAGTGCGTACTTTTTAATTTATACATGGTGGTAACATCTGCCTTTTATAATTTTATGCTTTTTAATGTATAGCGAATAGTATACTTTAACTGCTTCTGTAAGGATATATAAAACAATTCATTTAATTTCAATTGCTAATTTTGTAAACCTTTGGAGTTCATATAAAAGCCATAATAAATGTTCTTTATTGAAAAAATTAAATGTATAGTATTCAATGAATATAATTCATTTAAATTCACTTTATTTGGTAAACGAATAATTTATATTTATATCTATTATACTATATTGGTATATCCGATTTTTTAGTGTTACTCAGATCACTAAAAGTGTTTTGATTTTTTTAAATTATTTTACACCAGCAATAAGTTTATTTTTTTAATGCATCTTTTATCAAAAGCCACATCAAAATAATGGCAGCATTTTGTTTTTGGTGTTTAGTTCTTCTAAGTGTGACCCTTACTATTATTTTAGGAATTTTTACTAGCTTTATTATGGGAAAAACTATTTATTATAAAATATGAGTACAAAGTCTACCCTGGATTTTGCTGTAAGGTGATCATTCACTTATTACTTTTGTTGTTAAAACTTCTGTTTCTATTACTTCTTCTTAACGGCAGGCTTTCCAGTATAGGAGATTAGCCACAGTTTTGGCAAATTTATGCTCAGTCACGTCCACCTCCTATTGTTCCGCAACCACTATAGTTGTTTCTTTCCTACTTCTCTTTTTCCTTTTATTCTTTCCTACATTATTAGTTATATAAATGCATATTTTTTGTTTCTCATGACATGTTTCAGATATGATGTTTTCCTTGGTTAAATGCTTTTTTTACAGTCAACAAAGCATATGTAGACGTTCTTGCTTACTTTTCTACACTTTTGTAGTATCACTTTTAAACTCATTCACCCGTCTTCTAAACCAAATTGTGTCTTTTATCTTCAATAGGTGATTAATGAGGCTAATTAGTCTGACATTGCAGCAGGTGGCGTTCGGTTTTTTTGTAATTGGTAAGAAAGTTGACGATAGCCATTGCTCTGGGAAAGTTCTGTCCAGTATGTATGATTGAATTTTCTACCAGGATGTCTATATTGTCTTCATTGGTGAGTTTGATTAGTTCACTGTGTGTTTGGTCGGGTTTGGCTGCTTTACTTAGTTTGGCTTATTGGATGACATTATGACGTCTGATTTCATAGTCCATGTTCATGTAAGTTTTCATCGAAAATGTTTAGATTTTTTTCGTCTGAGAAAAAAATTGTTGACGTATTTTTTTTTTGTACAAGATTAGTTTTTTGTCTTTTTTTATTATTACTGGTGTAGTTTGTTGCTTTTCTATGCCAGTAAACTGCTTCACCTTCTTATATATATTGAAATAGTTGTGTTTTTCTTGGAGAATCTTGAATTTGCGGCAGTTGGATTCTATTTATTTAGTTTTTGCTGTTCTTAATTTTTTACGTGTAGTTGCGTGAGTGTTTTTATACTTATGGCAATCATGTTCTTTATGTATTTATGTTTTTTTTATTAGATAAAAGATTTGGTTGTCTGTTAGATTATCAACACTTGTTTTTACAATTATTTTTGTAAGCTTTTCATATGCTTTGTGAATGTGACTATTCTTTGCCTTGTTTGTAATAGTTATGTTCTGTCTGTTAAGTTTCTCATACAATTTTTGGTTTAAGTTTTATGTTTTTAAAGTTAATTATTTGATGTTTTTGCTTATTTTACTGCGTTTTTGAACTTATTGGGCATTAGAACACAATCGATCTGGTTCTTGACTACATTGGTTGGGCTATTTTTTGCGATCTTTAGCTTATGTATTGATGTTTTTGACAGAATTTAATCAATTTGTCACCTTTCTGCTTCCTAATCTCTAATACATGTTTTTTGGCAAAATTACCGTAAGCCCTTTGTACTTCTTCCAGTGTTGACCTCACTCCGTTGTCCTGGCATTCAACCATCCTATGTGGCTGATGTATGCAAGTACAATGCTTGGAGGGTTTTCCCTTATACTGGTTATGTCAAGCCAGCAGCTCCCCAACATGGACTCTCTATAGTATGAGAGGGCCGGGTATGTACATAGCACGTGCACAATTGTCTCGTCTTCTACACGTTGGATTATCTCCAATACTAATTATGTGCATGCGTTTTTTTAGTTGGCAGTGTCCTGTCAAGATTCTTGTCATAATTTAATTTTTTAAGTTTTTTTTGAACAGTTACAAGTAGTAATTGGCTGTTTTAGCGTTTGGAGCAGTTATTACTTTTTTTGCGCTTGTCTGTAGCTTGGAGTTATCTTAACGCCTTCTCAGTGCATTGTGTGTGTTAATTGTTAGTAGGTTATTTAAACGGCTTTTGAGTGTTAAAGCGCTTCAGGGTTCCACACGTCATGAGGGTTGATCTTATACGCGCCAGCCTGTCCGCCTCAATGTTACATACTTTATTGGAATGTTTTTTTACCCAGAGTAGTTCGGTGCTATTTCTACAGGCTGCTAAACTAAAGACACAGTAACATTTAAAAATTAGCTTTGATGTGATTTTAGGCTTGTTTATAGCAATTAGGGCCGCTTTACTATTTGTTAGAATTTGAAGATTCTTGCCAGTTTTGCGGTTTGCTCAGAAAATAGTCGTGTGCGTTCCTAGTGGTAAAAATATTTTGGCGTCCAGGTTTTGCGATAAGACTCCCGCTCCAAAACCTTTATTGGTTTTGTGTCGAATTATTGACCACGTGCTTCTTTTTTTGTTTATGTGTGCGCACGTTGTAGGGTCTTTGAAACATAAAGAAGGGTGACATGTTATCTGTTTGCGCTTCTAAGGTGTTTTTTTAACAGCAGAATACAGTGTTTGTCAACCCTCTTTGCAGTTTGCCAAAGTCCAGCTACATTCAGACGCAAAGCTATTATTGTTGTCATCTCTTCTACGTAAATGTTGAGGGGTGGCAGACACAACATTGCCTCCATAGCTGCAGTTGGTATTGTTCGCATGCTACCTAGGTCTAGTGATCTTTAGCAGATGTTTTATCTCTTTATACAATATTCTACTTTCTTATTTTTCTTGTCAGCAGTTGGTGCATAGATTTGGGTAATATTGATGTTTGACGGTTTGTTTTATATTTGCAAATTTATCTACGGCCTTATTAAGAATGATATCAAATCCGTTGTAGTGTTGTGGTTGTGTATTGCGAGAGTAGTATAGTACTGCTTTGTTTATTTTTGAGTGATTTGGTTTGTGGCCAAATTGCGGGGTCTTTGATCTGGGAGGCACTGCAGTTTGTTTGTGAGTGTCCTTTTCTGCCGGAACTTGGGTTTTGCATTCCATGATCAGTAAGGTTTTGTACATCAATAATTGTGACTGTTTTTTCTTCTTTGGTGATAATTAGATCAAGATTTATCTACAAATCTCTATTTATTTAAAATGGATGTTTTTGTTTATTGATCAAGATTTTGGTTGCTCAGATGTTGATTTCAAAAAGTAATATTTAGGACGTAAGATTGTTTGAACAAAATGTATTATGAGCAATACGTTGTATTATTAAATATATTATTATTATATATAATTTGTTAGTTTCTCCAAAGCTATACACAGCTACTGAACATTATTTTAACTTCAAAACTTTTGTTATTCTAAGTTATTTTTTAGAAAGAACAAGAGTGTTGTTGATCTAGCACATTGTATTTTGGAGTGCCCCATACACCCGCCCAAGTGTTTCTTATCAAAAGACTGTATATTTTTGCTTCTGCAAACTTCAGTACTCACTATGTTCTAGAAGGTAATAGTGACATCAAATCCCTTTATAACTGACACTTGTGGGTGAAAACTTTAGAGCATAAGTCCTGACGAATAGTTTAAACCATAGTGCCTCACCCACTCGAGGTCATGGTGATTTCTAACCCTTTGATGACTGACACTTGGGCGGATGTGTGGGGCACTACAGAGTATGATTAGGGACAAATAGTTTAAATTGGACTAGTTTATTTACCCGCCAAAATGTTTGTTCTACAAACGTCAGTAATTACTTGAAAGAAAATGAAATAATCATATTCAATCCCTTGATAACTCTAGGGTATGATTAAGGACGGATAGTTTAAGCTAAAGTATTCCATCTACCCGCCAAAGTATTTGTTATCAAGGAGTTACATATTTCCGTCTCAGCAAACGGCAGTAACCATTATGTTTTAAAAGGGGGTGGTAATATTCAATCCCTTGATAACTGACACTTTGATAGATTGGCGCTACATTACAGTTTAAATTACTAGCTTGTAATTAAAAGTTCTGCCATAGCCACTTACCTAAATGTTTGTTATCAAGGGATTCCTTGTTTCCGTCTCTGCAAAGTAGCCTTTATGTTAGAGAAAGGTGTTGTCCAATTTATTATCTTTAACAACTCATGTGAACATTTTGGGTTAAGTCATGCAACAAATATTAGCTGACAAGCTTCACAGGATACTCAGCTTAAAGAAGTCAACAGCTTTAAATATCTCGGCAGTACCTTAACCACTGATAACAAAATTGGCCAAGAAACGTGTGTAGCACAAGCATCAATAACTTATGGAAGACGGTGTGCATGATCAATTATAAATATAAAATGGCATGAGTACACAAATTTTAACGCAGAGTCGGGATCTCTGGCATAGAAGCAGCACAAATGCGATTGTGTCTAAAGAATGAAAAATTAACGATTACCCATAAAAAACAATGTTCTCGAAGCTGTGCTACAGTGAAAGAAATGTAAGAGGCCAAAAGGCAAGATAAAAGGCAAAAAGAATACGAGAGTACTTACTATGTTATAGTGTGGTGATAGTAATATCTCATAATAACAGACTTCAGAGTATGATTACGGAGGAATAGTTTAAACTGAAGTGCCTCTTCCACCCGTTAAAGTGTTTGTTATCAAAGATTTGGATATTTCAAGTTCTGCAAACGTCAGTAATTACTATGTTAGAAGAGAAGATGATAAAATCCAATCTCATAATAACTAACACTGGTGGGTGGGTGAGTTATTCCAGTTCAAACTGCTCGTTTGTAATTATAATTTGGAATGTTCGAGTTTGTAATCAAGAAATTGGATTATCCGTCTCTGCAAAAGTCAGTAGCCACTATGTTAAAAAAGGAGATAGTAATATCCAATCTATTAATAAATGACACTTGGGCTGACAAGTAATTATAATTAATAAAATGGAATGGACACTCACCTGCTCAAGTGTTTGTTATCAAAGGATTAAATATTTCTGGATTCTGGAAACGACTTTACTTCTCTAACTACAAAGAATCTAAAATATGTAAAACGCTCGAATGTAACTGCAAATGCAAAAAATAGACCAAAAAATCTATGCAAGTTATAAAAGGATTAACAAAGTATATAATATAAGATAAAGATTAAAAAAGAAGAAAATTGAATTTAGGTATAAAGATGATTCATTTTGTATAAAACAAAATATACCAATAGGACTCAATATTGAGTCAAAATTAATCATCTTTATACCTAATCTCAAGAAGGACGTTTAACCAATTATATTTAAAATTGAATTTGTTAAAGTTTATTAAGAATTGTTGAGATTTTTTTAGAAGTAAACCAAATTTTGTTACTAACCCTAAAAAAACTATTATTTTTACTAACAGGTAATTCTATTAAGTTATTCGCATTATTTTTAAGGTTATTTAACTATGAGCAAACAACATATTAAGCACATTACAAAATATAAAAATCTATTGATAAATAAGAGCGCTCGAGCTACGTGCAATAGTTATTTATCACTTAATTTTATTTAACACACGTGCGGTAAGCAATCTTTTAATTAATAAATATACATTATTTAAAATTTTATTACTACATTATAACTTTAAAATTAAGTTGAAGAATTTGAATAAAATAAAGTATTTATTTCCTGATTTTAATAAACAATATTAATTAATGAAATAAAAACAATAACTTCAATAATCAACAGTGATTGATTGCATTATTTTTGAAAAACATGATTACAAAATATTGTTGTCTAAAACGAAACGTTAATTAATTATTAATAATGATTAAATGTATAATATAAGTTCATCGCTTCTGATACATACTTGAAAGGTCATTGTTATGATCAAGTTTCAATTACTGGGCGTATTCGTAAATGAGATTAACAGCACTATCTAGTTAATGGATAGAAAATATTTTAGAAGTTTTATATTGAAACCATAAACAGATTAATTTCATTACAAATGACTGGCTACAACATACTAACAACTTATTCATATAGAGTTATAAATATAAATGTTCATAAATATGAACATAACATATTATTTTTAGTTTTTTTAAATCATGTTTACACTGAATAATTTTTCTTTGACCAGCCGGTGTTTAATTTCTTCCGTTATGAATATCCTGGTTATATTTCCTACCCATTGTAAGGTGGTTATAAGAAATATTACTGATTTTTTTATAAGGGGAAGAAACTAATTTTACGCTTTAGTGTTTTGAGACAACGGAAAAGGGCGAGTATATGTACACATCATAAAAGGAAGTAAAGTCAACCCTTGTCCAGTCAACTGTGAAAAAATATAGTCAGGTGCCATAACAGGTTGTTTTCAAAGCAACATTCCTTGAAACAAAAAAAGAGTAATATTGATTTTGTATTTTTTAAGTAAATGTGCTTATTGGATTCTTTAAATTATGTTGTCTATTACAACTACAGATATTTATCAGGTGTATAAATTTATATTTTTTAAAATTAAATAATTTATTAAAGTCAAGTACAATTTTGAATAACTAATTTAGTGTTTATAAACAATATTAGTATTGAAACGATTGGTTGTGGCTCTTATACATCTATCTTATACAATTAAAGGCGATATTTAATTGCAGTAGATTGAGTACACAACTATTCATCTCATTACTTATATCATCAAATGTATATTCTATTTCTATTGCATTCAAAGAAAATGCAAATAAGATAAACTATTTATTAATAATTGAATCAAACAAGCTTAATTAAAAAAGTACTATTGCTCAACTGACGTTTGCAAAGTCGAGAATTCATTTAATGACAAACACTTTGGCGGGTAAGTGGACACTCCAGTTTAAACTACTTGTCTGTAATCAAGTACTGGAGTTCCTGGTCTACCTGCCCAATTATTAAGATTAGTCACGACATATGTGGATATGGACAAAAAGTTGCTCAACTTAGTGAAAAATGTGAAATAGTTTTAAAAGATTATGAAGATCTGGCAGGTGGAACTTTAAGACCTATTTAGCGTATACTAGAAGTAGAACAAGAAAATTAAAAATTTGTCTTTCCTCAAGCGTAAATAAGAAACCACAAAATCAACACTTATGTATTAAAACCACTCTTTTTTTTAATTTTTCAAATGATTATTAATAATATAAGTTGTGAGATTGCAAAAATTGTAATGTTTTTGATCGCCAAAGGAAAACCATTGGAGCTAGCTTGAGGTCATTTATATGAACTTTGATTGGGGGTTTGTGGGAATTGTCTTTGATTCAGTAGCAGTTTATTCCTGTTGCTATAATTACTTTCTTTGGTTTAATCTGTTTTGGAACAAATCTTTTTGTTTTCTTTGGGGGTGCTCTTTTTGTTTTTCTGCTTTTTTCCTAGGTTGTTTTAGGTGCCTGGTGCTTCGAGGTTTGCTCTTAGCAAAGCAAAAGAAATTAGTTCGTCTCAGTCCTTTCTAGGATTTTGACAATAAGAGTTTGTAGATTCTTCTTTACGTTTTTATGTCAACGTTCTACCAGTTTGTCTTGGGCATGGTATGTGGCAGTGGTGTGGTGGAAACATTTTTGTTCGGTAAAATATCTTGTGTTTTTGGAATCTGCATTTTTTCTTGGTGGTGGCAATTGAACTAAAAAGGCATCGGTTTACCAAGTGCAGATGTTTATTACTGACAATGCAAAATATTGCTTTTTTGGGTGACATTATATGGGCCGACGTAATTGATTGCTATCTTCTAAGTGCAGGTGGGTATTTTCTTGTGTTCTTTTTTTCTACGAATGCGTAGATGAGATACTTTGGCTTTTTTATGATTTTGAGTGTTGCATCTTGTCTGGGGTTTCCTGCAGTCTCTTCTTTGATGTGGTTTTGAACGACAAATTCTTGAACTGCTGGGGGCACAAGCAACAGACTTTAACGAGAGTTTTGGCTTTGTTCACTCTGTATCCGCTGTTAAAGTCGGCCAGATATTTGTTTCCATATTGCAAATTTTTGAAACCCCAAAGGTTTTTTTTTATGGACGGTTAGTTTTTAAGGCGTCTTGTTCCGCGGCTGGAAGAGTTTCTATTTTTATTGCTATAAGTTTTTAGGTTGGCTGCAATTCTAGGGACGCCCTCGAATTGCAGCCTACCTAAAAACTTATAGCAATAAAAATGCTTGATCTTGCTGATAATTTTCTGTTCAGCGTTGTTTTGAGGTACCGTTGTTTGGTCCGTTTCTTATATGGGTTTTCCATCTATTTGTTGGGCAAGAGGTTGCTCTGTACAGGACGTGTTCTACCTGCAAACTAAATTTGGTTAGTTGGTGTCTGTAGCTCAAACTTTAGACTTTGTCTTAATCAGTGGATCACCTCCAGTGGTTGAGAGTTGAGAATTTCTGGTCGAGTTACTTCTTCTACTGTGACTCACCTAAGTGTCATCAAAGAATATTATGAGAATTGTTTAACAATAAATCTCTTGATAACTACCGCTGGGTTGGGTGGGTGGTGTTTTAATTTTTTGGAGAGTTACTTCTTTTACTGTGACCCACCTGCCCACTTAAGTGTTAGTTATTAAAGGGTCTATTTTTTATCCCATCTTTTGTGTACTTGGATTTAGATATGAAAAAAATGTTTAACAATGATTTTCTTGAAAACTAAGGCCAGGGTGGTTGGGTGAGAACAAAGTTTAATTTGTGGGCAAGTTACTTCTACTACTGTGACCAACCCACTCGCCCAAGTGTTACTTATCAAAAGATCTATTGTTTTTCTACCTATCGTGTGCTTGGATTTAGATATGACAGAATTGTTCAATAATAAATCTCTTGATAAGTACCGCTGGGGTGGGAACAAAGTTTAATTTGTAAGCGAGTTACTTTTTCTACTGTGACTCACTCACTCACCCAAGTGTGAATCAGCAAAAGATATACTGTTTGTCCTACTTTTTGTGTGCTTGTAATTAGATTTAAGAGAATTATTTAACAATAAATCTTTTGATAACAACCGCTGCTGGGGTGGGTGGGTGGCAACAAAGTTTAATTAAAAGGCGAGTTACTTTTTTTATTGTGACTCACCCACCCGTCCTAATGTTGGTCATTAAAAGATCTATTGTTTGTCTCATCTCTTGTGTGCTTGGATTTAGATGTGAAAGAACTGTTTAACAATAAATCTTTTGACAACTACCGCTGGGGTGGGTGGGTGGCAACAAAATTTAATTTGAAGGCGAGTTACTTTTTCAACTGTGACCCACCCACCCATTTAAATGTTAGTCATCAAAGAATCTATTGTTTGTCCCACCTCTTGTGGGAAAAACTTTTAAAAAGTTTAGAAAATGTAGAGAACTTTAGAAAAACTGCAACAATTTTATAAAAATTGCAAAAACTTCAGGAATATTCTAGCATTAAAAAAAAGAAATCCACAACTAGAAAATTTTTTTAAATGAGACTGCAAAAACTTCAGAAAATTTGCTCAAGTATTTCATAAGCTTAAGAAAAAAGATACGTAAACTTCAGAAAACAAAACAAAAACTGCAAAAACTTGCATACTTTATGAAGAAACATTGGAGAAAGGGGAAAATCATTATAAGAAGACTACAAATACTGCAAATGCTTCAGAAAAAAATATTTTGTAAACTTAAGATAAAAGAAATTTTATAAGACTTCAAAAACTTTATAAAAATTGTAAAAACTTGAAAGTTATTTAAAAAAATAAAAATATTAGAAGGAACTAAACAACTAAAAAATAATCAGAAAAAATTGCAAATATTTTAAGAAAATGCAGAAATTTAATGAAAAAACATAGAAATTTAACAAAAGTATAAAAAATAAAAATTTTAGAAATGAAAAATTTTTTTTTTTAAGTTTTGAAAAAAATTGCAAACAGTTCAGAAAAAGTTTTAACATTTTTGGAGGTTGCAGAAACTTCAAAAACAATCCAGATACTTGTTTCTTAAAAACATCAAAAGGAATTTAAAGATTGCAAAAACTTCAAAAAAACTCCATTAATTTAAAAACAAAATTTAAACTATAGTAAAGAAATCAAGAAAATTCAAAAATAAATTAAAAACTTTGGAAAAAAACACAAAACGTTCAAAAAAACTGTAGACACTTTTTCAAAAATGAGTTATGAAAACCAGTAATATCAGAAGAAGTCACTATCACAACAAAATTGGATAACTTTAATAAAAATTGCAAACATTTCAAAAGAATTAAACAATTTTAGAAAAAATGAGATCTAGAAACTTCAAAAACAAATAGAAATTTTGAAAAGATTGCTAAAAGTTTAAGAAGTGAGAATGCAATAAAACTTTAAAAACAATCCAGAAATTTCATAAAGAATTTAGAAACATAAAAAATATCCAAAAGTAGAAAAACACCAGACGATTGCAAAAATTTCTGAAAAAAAACAATAAACTTCAAAATAATTCAATAATTTTTGGTAAAACCTTTTAGCTTTACAAAAAAAATTAACATTTTTGGAAAAACTGGAATACTTTATGAAGAATCTAAAAATATCAGAAGGAATCCAACTAGAAAATCATTAAAAGAAGATTCCAAAAACTTCTACAAAACAGCATTTACTTCAATAAAAAAAACAAGATATTTCAGAAACATGCCTTACACTTTAAAAAAATAATCTAAAAACTTTAGAATGAAACTATAAACTTTGAAAAGACTTTAAAAACTTTCAGAAAAATCTAAAAACTTAATATCAAAAAGTATAACAAAACTAAACTAAAAACTAGAAATTTTAAAAAGATTTTCTTTATATTTTCTTTTAAAAAAGTTTGTAGAAAAGTAATGTAGATCATTAAGAAGTATTTAAAAACCTTTGGAATAATTGTATAAGCTACTTTTGTAAAGGTAAAACTTGAAATTTAAAAAAAAAATACAAAAACGTCAGAAAGATATCAGAAATTTTAAATTTGCTGACGCCAAATTTGGTTTATACTTGTTTAAATTTGTTCAACTTTGCGCATACTTTTGACAAATGTTAATCAACAATTGTTGATTAGTAAATATCTAGAAAACAATCACTTGGGCGGGTGGGTGGGTCAACGTAGTTCAACAATAAAGCGCAATTTTGTTTATATTTGTGTCCCACCCGCCGGCCCGAGTGTTTTTGATCAAGAAAATTATAATTTCTTCAACTTTCTGTATGTTTTTAATAAATGTTAATCAACAATTGTTGATTATCTAATATCTGGACAACAAACACTGGGGTGGGTGGGTTGGCCAAAGTAGTTTAACAATAAAGCTCAATTTTGTTTATACTTGTGACCCACCCACCCGCCCGAGTGTTTGTGATCAAGAAAATTATAATTTTTTCAACTTTCTGCATATTTTTAACAAATGTCAATCATCAATTGTTGTAATAAAAAGTAATTCAACAATAAACTTTAATTTTGTTTATATTTGTGATCCACTCAAGTGTTTCTAAGCAAGAAAATTATTAGTTCTTCAGCCTTGTTTATATTTTTGTGAGTTGAATGTGGTGTAGTACTTCAGTTGAGGCAAAGACTGTCATTAGTTCTTGAAACTTCTGTTGGTCTGGAAAGTTATGTTTTGGTACAACAGTTTTTGTAGGAGTCGGCTTGGTGGTTAGTGCTCTAACCCAGTAGACGTCGGTCATTTTTTTTTATGTAGAGACATTGACGGCTATAATCCAAAATCTCTTCAATCTATACCAGCCAGGAATTTTCCAGGATTACTTTTTTCCCAACTGAGGACCACAAGAATGGTTGTGGTAGATTTGATGTTGTTTACCTGTACTTCTGTTAGTATGGCGATGACGAGGCGGGATTGATTGACCTTTACTACGGGTTCTATATTTGAGCAGTTCAAAGACTTATGTTAGCTCTGCTGTCAATGAGGGCGATCCGTAGTTGCCCGTTGATGCTCACTTAGATCCGTGGTAGCTTCCGTGTAGCTTTAAGAGCGCCTATCTGGGCCGGGGAGACTGGGACATCTACTGGTCTGGTCGTTAATTTGTTTGGGTTTGTTGATGGCGGTATTCTATTTTTGTATTCTAAAAATATACTTAACCTATATTTACCACATGTGTGCAAAAAACAAAACATTTTAAAGCAAGGGAGACGATTGTTGTATAGTAGAGTCAGGCTAATAGGGTGGAATCAATTTTGGAAGCTTTGAGCACATTGGGGAAACATTTATGTTTTATTAAAGATTTTAGAGACTTTTTGAGGGTTGTTTGTAGATATTGAAATCAATGTTGAGGCAATAGAAACTTTTGGCCATTAATGATAATTGTGATAAAAAAATAGATAAACGAGTGCCCTAAAATTTAAATTCTTCTAGCAAAGCAAACAAGAACTGCAAAATGCTTGTACAACATTGAGTAAATTAAACGGCATTTGTAGTAGTCAACAACTTTTTTAAAAATACTGATTCTTTTTTAAGATATTTAAGTATGTCTTTTAGAATTAGTTTGCATGTAGTTTCTAAATATTATGATTTACCACTAGTATTTTTTCTGTTACCGCAACATGATGTTCTATCTTACAAAGTTTAAATTATTTTTAATCTTAAACTCAGCTTTAATGTCATTATGCTTAAAATATACACTTCCAAACTACTTTCTACGTAACACAATGTCAAATGTACTTTATTTACAAATGCATATGCTGCTCAGTTCTTGACGTAATTATAATTAATTTTGAAAAGTTATTACAATAAAGTTATGCGTTTTATAGTTAACTAAAATTTCTATTAAATTTGATTTCCGGTAGGAGTGGTGAGAACTTAATTTTATAACGAGCTACCCTCTAAAATTTTAATTTATAAATTGATATGGACCATAATTCAATTTTTAAGGAGGGTGAATTAAATCGTCAATGTTTTCATTTAATGACTAAGCATACATGTACAATTAGCTTGTTGAAAGTCGGAAATATTAATTCATAAATTTGGATAAATTTATTAAAATTACCAGTATGGTGCGACAAAATAGAGAGTGAATATATTATCACACTTTTCATGTAAATATTCATGATTTTTTTAGTTACTCCATGGTCCAGTAATTTTTCCCACATGTATTAATTTCTTGTAGTAAAGCAATAACCGCAAGTGGTATTTCAATAGTATGGAGATTTGTAATGAAATTATTTTTATTTATTTAACAATTTTGATTTAATTTTTAGTTAAAACAAATCTAATTGCAACCAAGCGTTAAAATCATTAGTTAAATGTTTTGCGGGGCAACAGGTAACCGGAAATGCACCTGTAATATACAAGGGGTGAGAGTGTTTCGCTGGGAAATTGTAATAACTATATAAATATAATTGCGACTACATCCTGTTTTTATGAATGGGTTTTTATGATGTGTCCTATTTTAATAAATTATAATTATTTTACAGAATCGCACAGACGTCGCCCATTATGATGACACATACGGAAGTAACATACAAGTAAGTAGTTTTTTGATTATTTGCAATTAAAATATGACCAACAAACTTATAAATAATTTTATAAATTATTGCGTATCAACTAACTAGCGACACAATAATATTTAAATGGAAATACCCGTGCAGTAAACAAATAATCTAGAACTATTTTTAAAATAGAATTTTTACAACAAAATTTATTAAACAATAAAATATTGCTTTCATATTGTATATAATTTAGTTAGTAATTAGGAAACGCATTTTTTATGTTAGTTAAGTTATGCATGTATGGTGCAAAACAATTAATGTAATCTACTCACTGATATGCTCGAAATGATCATTAAATATTGTTTGCTTGATTCTGTCAGTTTCATATTATAATTTTCAATTTATATCATTGAGCACGAGTCCACATGAAAACATATTCTTCTGTTTGTTCTACTTCTCTCTCGTCAAGTGCCTGTGATGCTTAAATTGCGTGTAGTAGGTTGCTCTTTATCATTTGTAATAATAAAATTTGATACAATGACAGGCCGCAGGAATGGCAGGCAGGCCAAGCCAGGCAAACAAACTTGATGGCAGATTCCACCGAAATACATTTTATGCGTCAATTGAAAGGCGACAATTAAAACAATTTATGTGTGGTGCATCCAAAGTGTATTTTAACAAAACAAAAATAGTGTATAATTAAGCTGGATGCATTTTAAGAGTTCTATGAATGATGATCTAATTTTAAAGCTTGTGAATTAATTCTGTAATTTTATAGTTTACTCAATAATTCTCACATTTATTAGTGGTTGATTTTTGTTGTAAATTTTAGTAGATTATAACATAAAATAGTACAGAAAATTAGTAGTTTAAATTTTTAGCAACCATATTGAAGGCGTTATAATATCAAATTGCTGTCTTTGTATGCTTCAATTAAGTATAAATAAAATATTTGTTTGGAAAATTAAGTAATTAAAGTATAATAAATCCTTTGGTTAGTTATTTTGATTATAAAATTGCAATAAATTAGCTTACTCATAAATGTGAATTGCAATTGTACATAGTTTGATATATTAGGATACGGCTAGGGTATGCTCTGATAATTTCTTTGTTAGTACTGATGTAATGTCTCTCAAACTATTTTTTAAAAAAGGTAGTCTGGTATTGTCACGACGATATTGGAATCTATAGTTGATAGGGTCCGATTGGTTTTTTTAAATTGTTATTCTAATGGTTTTTAGCATTGCTCTCTTCAACTCTCTGGAAAGATTGGTTGGATATATCTTTCTAATCTGTGTTAACAGGGTTTTCAATGTCTAACCATAGTCGAACTGTGTTTTAGTTTAGATTTTTGTATGTTAACAGGTATTACAATATTTGATCAGACTTTTTCCAGAGATTTTAGATGCATCTACAAGTTGGTGCAAGTTACTTCTTTGGATTCTTTATAATTTTTAATATTTTATGTATATCTTAATATATAAGACTGTTTGAAAAGATTACTCAAATACTTTTGAAGTTACTTTCTAGTTTTTAATGATTGTCTTGCTTTTTAGTGAAGGATTGAATCTTTTTTCTCAAAGACGTCAATACCAAACTAATTGCAGGGTCGACTTGTTGTTTGGTGTTTTGCTGAGGCTTTTTTGAGGCTATTTTATAGTCAAAGCAGTTTTGAACTGTTCACCAGTTAGATATATTCTTCTTTGTCAGCCCGTGTTTGTCCACTCCGGGACATAGGCCTTTCCTATACTCTTCCATTTGTTTCTGTTCTGTGTCTTTTGGTGCCAATTTTTGCCGGCGGTTTACTTGATGTCATCAATCCATCGTATTTGGGGTCTTTCCTGTTCTTTTTTGTTTTCCTGGGTCGCCATTGCGCAATTTGTTTTTTTTGCGCAGTTTGTCTTGCGAATTGTCCAGCTTATTGCCATTTTAGTTCTGCTATTCTTTGTATAAGGTCTTTTACTCTTGTTTTTTTTTTTCGACGTTTTTGTTTGTGATTCTGTCTCTTAACGTTATGCCGAGCATGGCTTTTTCTATAGCTCTATGCATTACTCTCAATTTGTTTGCGATTGTTTTTGTTAAGGCTGTTGTCTCTAACCCATAGGTAACACAAAGTACACATTTATGGGTATGGTGTTGTTTCTTAGTATGTATCCTAGTTTTCCGAATGCTGCCCATGACAGCTATATTTGTCTTGATATTTCTTTTGATCGGTTTTTTTTCCCAGCACTATTATAAGGTCCAGGTAGTTGTATTTGGTAACATTTTTAATCACAATATTGTTTATCACTATAAATGTGTTTTCGGGGCTCATTATTTTTGTTTTGGTTTAGTTCATTTTTAACCCTATTGTCTCCGATGCTTGGTTGAGTTTTTTAAGCATTTCAGTGAGTTGGTCTAGGTCTAGTCTTTTGAGTTTTCCTGCCTTACTTCTCTTTCACTTTGATGGTATTGGTCAAGTTTTATTAATTAATTCTTTGGAGATCGCTGTGTACCTGGAATCAATTTGTGCATTTTCTATAGATTTCAATATGTGCCAAGTTTTGACTGTGTCGAAGGCTTTGTGGAAATTGATAAAGGCTATATTGATACTCGTCAAATTTAGTTGTTAGTTGGTTGGTTATTATCTTTGTGAAGATTTTATAGAAGACTTATTGGTCTGTAGTTCTCTATGTTGGTCGTGTCTCTTTTCTTGAATATTATTATAACTTCTGCCTCTTGCCACTTTTCAGGCATTCTGCCATTTGTTGTGATGGAGTTCAGTAGTATTTGATCTACTAGTTTGATCATATCTGCAGTAATATTGTTAGTCCTTGGGCACTTACTATTTTTTAGTTATATTAGAGCCGTCTCCATTTCTTCTGTGGTAATGTCGGGTATTTCTTACGAACACATGTTTGTTACATGGATTCTTGTGCCGTAATCTCTCTTAGTTGTTGAGTAGAGTTTTGCATAGAAGTTCTCCATTTCTTTAAGTATGGCTTACTTGTTGGATAGTATTGTGCCATTTGTTGTTTGTAGCTTGATTATGTAGAAATTGCCGTTAGATAGTCTTGATCGCAGTACCTTCATGTTGCAGTTTTGTTCGATGGTTTCCTGTATAGTCTTTGTGTTATAGGTATTTATATCTTTGCATATCTTCTTTTTGATGTTTTTGTTGATTTTTTTGTATAGATCTGTTCTTTTAACTATATTCCTGCGCGTCCTTATTGGATCTAGTGTAGACGAGGAAAGTTTATTGTTGGTAGTCGTTTTCTTTGCGTTGGTGGTGCATAACTTTTTTACGTTTGTTTGGATACTTGTTTCTATGTTTTGGGCTAGTTGATCGATATCTAGTCCGTTTGTAGGTTGTAATCTTTTTTGAATCTTGCTATGGTATTTGTCTTTCTTCAGTGTCAGCTTTTGTATCGTTGGGTATCGTTGCTTTCTTTTTTTTTTTTAGTTCAAAATAGAAGTTGATTCTTACCATGCGGTGGTCGCTGCCCGTGTTCATTTTGTTCAGCACTGTTACATCTTTGTACATAATTCTGGTGTTTGATATTATGTAGTCTATCTCCTTTTTTTGTATTGCCATCTGGGCTTTTTCATGTTCATTTTTGTGTAGTGGTTTTTGAAAGAATGTATTTAGGATAGATTTTCTTTAAGTAGAAAGTTTAACAACATTTTGCCTCATGCGTTTCGATTGCCTGATCTAAAATTTCTAATGTTTGCATGGTCTCCTTGTATTTGTTGTCCTATTTTGGCTTTTGAAATATCCTTGTCTACCTCTTCAGCTTCTTTGTTATCCGACGTTCTAGTTGGTGCATATATATGTATTATTTGTAGGGTATATTGTTTGTTTAGTTCCAGCATGATGTACATTACGCGATCTGATATTGCTTTGTATCCCGTCATTAGGTGTTTGATACTCTTGTTCACTATAATGGCAACACATCCAATATGGTGGTTTGTATCCGAGTTATATTGATACAATGTGTTCACTTTTCAGTGTTTTCAAACTTTCTCCTGGTAATCTGGTTGTGCATAGGCCATTTAATATTCTTCAGTTCCTATTTGAGTTCTGTTAGATGTTTCTCGTCTTTCATTGTCCGGATGTTGTATGTGGCTATGAAAAGGTGTTTTTTGTTTACAGTTTTGGTTGAGTCTCCCCCCCCCCCCCCCTCCCTAGAATTGCATGTTTGGTTCTTAAAGGAAGTATTGGCGTTTAAGCTTTCCGCGCTTGACTAGCGTGTAGGAAAGTGATCTAGCAAAAAGCATTTACTAATCATTAATATCAAAAATGACAAATTTCGATCTTGAAACATTATAATATTGTAAGGTAGTATACAAATTTGGCTATAAACTACTGAAAAGCGTAAACAAATTTAACATATTTTAAAATCTGTAAAATTTAGACATAAAATATTTGCAAACACTTGGGTTGATGAGACATGACAATTCAAACTACTAACCCGTGTCCATTTACTCTTCCAAGTATTAGTCTTCAAAGGATTAGGTATCACATTCCTATTTCCAACTTAATGTCTACAAACGTTTGCAAGGACAAAACATATTTAACAAACACTTGAGCGTGTGGATATAATTATAAACAAAAGTGATGTCACTCCACAACGCAGACAAGCGGGAACAGAATTATAGTGTCCCAAATCTTTTTGTATTTTTTGATCGAGACATTCTTGACTTCTTTGAGATGCCACCATTTAGTAGTCAATGGATTAATTGAGAAAGGAATGCGGTTGCAGTGGGAAGGACGGAATTTAAAATAGTGATCAATTATTTACTCCGGCGGCGGCAAAACACGATGTTTTAGAATCTTTTTCACTGTGGTCTACTTGGCCCCAGCTATGGGCGCTTTTTTTTACTTTATGGACTTGGCGCAATGGTTTACTGAAGGACTGCTGTTTTATTTAGACTGGGTTTGATTTCTGGCAGCGGCAATATCTAATTTGTCGAACATATTTTGATGCAGTCGTCTGTTTTGCAAGGCAATAGCAAACCAGCAAAGTATTTGTCTAATAAACTTTTTTAGTGGTGTAGTTTGGATTCCTTGTTAAACTGTAGGTCCCGCATGTTTGTGTAGAACTATTATAGCACATCATAAACATACATGCGCGTTTGCTTTTTTAGTATTTGCTCTAGTTTAGACTGCATAGGTCATATTATGTTTGACGCAGGTTTTATATATGCGCACTTTGATGTCTTTCTACATAATTTTGTTACGCCTTGTAGACACCTCGCAATTTTTGATGTTTTGTTTATTTGTTGAGACCTATATGATCTTTTCGACATTAAGCAAAGATCTATAAAGCATATAAAAGCTGGTTTGTTATGCAGGGTGGTCCATAGTTAAACCGCAAAACGTTCAGGGCTGATTTATTGTGCATGCTTGCTGGAGTAGTGGGCTCATCATCCATCTACTTGGAACCGTATATTTTATATGATTGAAAATTATATTTCTAAAACTATTGAAAAGCTAGATAATTTGAGCATGGAGGCAAAAGTTGGGTCAATGAGTAAATTGTTGCACAATCTCATCTAATAGTTGCACAAAAATTGATATTGATAATGGCTATCTTGTGCGTGACTTCTAAACTAGTGACGTGTTAAGTGTCAGTATAGAAGTTTACCAAAAAAGTAAAAAAACACCTGGAACCGACACATTTTACAGAAATTAATGTAGATCAGTTAACGAACGTATTAAAAACCGGCATCAAAGCTAAAAAGATTTACTCTAAAGTGAAGCGACTAATGGACCCAAAGCTAAGTACGGAAACTAATAGTAAGTAGTAAACAGATAGGTTAAAAAGAACATTAAGAGAGATATATGAAGATACAAAATCAAATAGATTCAGACTACAATAAAAAACAACGTTAAAATAAAAGTGCTCAAATCAAAACTCTTTACAGCAAGAACAAAAATAACCAAGCTCAAGAACAAGCAAAGAACAGTACAAAATACTGGAACGTTGAATTGGAAGAGATACTAAAAATATCAATACAAGAAATAAAATCCACTTTGGCAAAGACAATACGCGGTTGAAAAAACGATACAAATCTTTCTGAACAAATGTATGCAAGATAGTACAATCTCTAAAGAATGGAAGGTCATAATTCTATTTAAGCGATACATCAAAAATTACTGCCAATTCAGTTTGTTATTACACCTCTACAAACTATTTATAAGAACAGGCCGGCATCACTAGTACAATGTGCTAATACATCTAGCTTTTATAGATTTTTACATAGCGTCGGTAACACTTCATATCAAAATAACAAGTCAGTAGTTTGGACTGGGATGGCCCACCTACCCACCCAAATGTTTGTTATTAAAAGATTGCATCATACCTTCTCTTGTGATAAAATGACTTCTACAAACTATTAATTTCTTGATAACGAACATTTGGGTGGGTGGGTGGGCTACTCCATAGCGAAATAACCAGTTAGTAGTTTGGACTTGAGAATTTCACGACCTTTTCTTGTGATAGATTAAATATCACACCCTCTCTTTTCACTAATTTCCAAAAAATGAAACATTCATTTTCTTGTTAATAAACTATTGGGCTGGTGAGTGGGCACCAGTTTAATCTACTTGTTGGTAATAATGATTTACAGTAACCTACCCAAGTGCTAATCATTAAAAGATTTGGTATCACCTCTTCCTTATTCGACAAAGAAACTTCTGACGCTTGCAAAAAGAAGAAGCTTCTAATTCTTTAATAACAAACAGTCCAACGGGTCTCTAAGCACTCAGTTTAACCTACTCGATGATTAGAAGAGACCCACCTAACTGTTAGTCATTAAGAGATCACTTTCTCAATTATTTGATAACAAACTTTGGGCGGGTAAGTGTGCACTCCAGTTTAAACTACTCAATAGTAATCATAATCTTGAGTGACCCACCCATTCACCCAAGTGTTGATCATCAAAAGATAGGAGGGTAGGTGAGCACCTCAATTCAAACTACTCATTAGTAATGATAATTTGGAGTGATCCACTAAGTGTTAGTTATCAAGAAATTAGATATCTCCTTCCTGGAAAAAACTTTTAACGCTTGCAAAGAAGTGAAACTTTCAATATTTTGATAACAATCACTCAAGTGGATAAGTTCATTATAATTTGGAGTGACCAAAAAACTTGCAGGACACTTGCAGCGAGGAGAAACTTTGAATTGCTTTTTAACTACTTAATCGTAATCATAATCTGAAGTGCCCCACGTAACCACCCAAAAGTAAATTTTACACTAAAATTTATTTAAACGAAAAGTTTGTTAAAATAACTAAAATACATTAAAATTATTAGAGATTTTTTAAATCAATTAATTTGTTTTTCATTTTAGATGAATATTTATTGAAATTAAAACTTAAAATATCTATATTCTTAAAGAAAAATTTAAACAAATTTGTGCCAAGTACGAAACAATTAGCGGCAATAAATGTAATTGGAGTAAAACTGTTGGATCATATAGATTTGCTTGCAATTATATCCTTAATCTTAATTGAAATGAAACTGCTAAATTTGGTTGATCTCGTCAAACATTATTTTAAATACTTATATTCAAACCTATTTTCAAATAAAGCTTCTGTTTTGAAACTAATCTTATCGTTCCTTTTAATGGTGAGATATTTAAGTGTTTCATCTGTTTGTAAACACATTATCCAGAAAGTAAAAGTGGATCCTGGAGTTTGTTTGTATATAATCACTTCTGTACGCATTCTTTTTCGTACTAACAAATATTCGTGTTTTGAA
Organism: Tachinus rufipes; assembly: GCA_963932245.1. Classification (NCBI taxonomy): domain Eukaryota; kingdom Metazoa; phylum Arthropoda; class Insecta; order Coleoptera; family Staphylinidae; genus Tachinus; species Tachinus rufipes. Next base: position 65,057,932 of record OZ010749.1, read on the forward strand.
TTCAATCAGACAAAAATAAATATTGTCAAATACTTTAGTTAATCTTTTACGTGAATTGTGAAGGATGTTTATTTCCGTAAAGCACATTAGGAAGTAATTGCTACTGGTGGGATATAGGTAGATTGTCTGATGCGCATTCAATCGATGCACGAAGCAAAGTTCCGGTTCCGTTACATTTATGAATGGTAGTTGAATTTTGTAAAGAATTTTTGTATGTTGATATTTTATTAGGTTAAAATTAAAATTAAATCGACTGATTAATTTGTTAATTAAAGTTGTGATGCTAAAGATTTAAGAGTTATACAAATAAAGTAAGCTTGGTGATATTAAATCAATTTAATATTACTATATTTATATGATAGATTAGATGAGTGGCATTTTTATGTCGACAGGTCATATGAGATGCAACCTCGAAATGACCTAAAGCGCCTCCTCCATTGATAACACTAAACATTTACATACTTCCACAAATAATAATAATGCCTTTCAGACAGTTGAATACATTGAACATGAATTATCATCAAAAGTGATCTAATTTATTTTCTTTCCTTTTGTAATAATAGTGTTGTATTTCCGAATGGCAGATGCTCTGGCTAGCGGATTTCAATTCGTGAGGGATTTAAGTATAAAGGTCAACAACGGATAATTGCGATGCGACTGTAATGGCCAGTAAACAAATTGTCCGAGGACACTTCGCGACCATCCGTTTAAAAGGCCCATAATTTAATTTGAAGCACGCGGAGTGAGAGGCTAAAGATGCTCTAGCTTAGCGCCCACTTGAGTTACATAAATGCCCCCAATCGTTTACTTTGCAACATGCCAACGCCGTTCAAATCCACCTCTGCATCTGCCTTTTAGTCATTCATACAGAGCATTGACCAACATCTTACAAATCATTTCTACACAATGCAGTAATTTAAAAAAATTATATTTGGATAACAAAACAAAATTTTTATAATGAACGATTGTTTTGCAACATTTAACAATGTTTTGATGATAATTATAAAGATTAGATTTGTGATGTAGCAAATAATTATAATTTGATATAAAAAACTATTAACACTTCTCAGTATCAAATTGGAGCAGATTAGAAAAGTGTAAAGTATAAACAATATATTTTTCAATGCAACGGTCATTAACCAAGGCCAATTTGTCTATCGTAAATCATTCATTTAAACAACCCCTGCTGGTATGACATGACATTAAACAGGAACGCAATAAGGGAAGGCGCCAGACGAGACGTGCCAGCATTATCAATCCATAAACAGTAGCAAAAAATATGTTTACATTATATAGTTGTTGCTTTTTTGTTTATTAAAGTAATATTCCAATTTATTCTTGCCATGTTGACCTCGTAAAATATGTTTATTTACAAAATATTGATTAATCTCTAATTGCAAGTAGCAATGTCAAATAATCGAAGGAAAATAGTGTGAACAATAAAAAAATTCTAAACATATGATAACCATTTTGACATAATTGATAGTAACTTTTCAAATCATCATTTGGTGCTATTATGAAAAACAAATCTTTAATAATTTTGATTATTGAAAATGTAGCAATAGTTTAATTTTTAATTTTAAGTTTTATTAATATTACATATTGGGCTATTTATGAAAATGCTTACAGTATTTTATAATAATACTTCAAATATGTTTTGACAGCAATTTGACAAATGATTACATTGAACTGCAATTAATTTTATGATTTATTTCATTCATTCATTCATTCATTATCACGATATTTGACAGTTGTTGCTAGCAAAAGTTGATAGTAGTTAATATGATATTTGATAACAATTCTATGTGTGTCATTATATGTTGTTTTATGATATTGTTTAATAAGTCAATGCTTGTTTATAAGATTCTTGTCTTTTGACGAACAGTTTAACAGTTTTTAGCTATTAAAAGTTATGTAGATTGTGATACTTTTTGAAATTTTAAAATTAATCAATACCATTTTTTAACAGTTGTTGTCATGACAATTTGTTATAACATTTAATAATAAATAATGTTGGTTTTGGTTTCATACTTTCTGGCAGAATTGGTGTACCCCGCCTATCCACCCAAATGTTTGTGATCAAAAAGTTGGTTGTGAAACATAGATAGTTACTAGTTTCTAGATAACAAACACTTGGTCGAGTAGGTGGCTCACATAGATCATGATTGAGGACAAATGGATTGCATTGGTGTACTCCGTCCACCCAACCAAATGTTTGTGATCAAAAAGTTGGTTGTGAAACATGGAAAAAGCAATCAGTTTCTGGATAACTATAATGTGTAGGTTACAAAAACTAGATTGTAGGCAAATAACTTGCTACAACTTATCCAAATATTCCGGCTGTTATTACTCTAGAGGTCGATGTATTGATTGCTCAATGATAACAGAGTATTACTTCTGATGTGAGAGTTGACTGCTTACCACTTGTCTCTACTTGTTTGTGGTGTAACCTTAGACCGGTGTGATTCTCAGTGCCAGGATGCTTTGACATAGCGGCGCATGTTGTGACAACGTTATTCTTCTATAAAAATTTAGCTAGGAGCAGTTGCAGAAATAGATTGTTGGTTAAGACGGACTGCGCGTGTTGCTGCAGCGAGACTGACAACTGGCTTGGGAAGGAAATTTAAAAAAAATTAACGTATTGGATTCACTTTCCAAAAATATATAAGCGCATACCGATTAACCCCCTTTCTCTTTGCTCATAAGATTTTACACATTTCTGAATACAACTTTCCTATCTGATTGTGCCTTATAAGTGACGTTTTTGAGTGATTATTAGAAGCGCGCATTGTGCGTTTTGTTTGAACTTTGATTTTGTGTGCTGGTGGTTGAAAAACAACAAGCATGTTGATTTTTTGTTTGTATTTGGAAATCTGCTTGTCCTGTTCAGCAAGACCAGGTAACTCAGGTTCTGAGTGATTAAGATACAGAATTTTTTTAAGGTACTGGCGAGTGGTTAGGTTAGGTTAGGTTAGGTTAGGTTGCCTGGCTACCGCAAGAGAAATTTTGGAAATAAAATGTTCCAGGTCATGTTACTTGAGTATCACATTAATATCGTCTATTGCACTGAATTGAGAATTGGTAAATAATATAGAAGGTCCACAATAGGTTCTACTATGTGTCTTTTGTGTCACTCCATGTTGAAACTTCCGGCACGGGTTTTTTATTTAAAATGTAAGTTTTAGGGTTTGATGAAGGTTTTGGAGGGAACCGTTCACCAGGTAGTACACAATTAGTTTGCATTGTTTTTTTTTTTTTTAATTTTCAAACTTCAATGTCTATTTTACATACTTTTAACACTTGGGGTTTGTCCACTTACGGTAAGTGTCCAGTCAAAATGTTGCTCCTTGTACCTTGGTTGTGATTGACCTGACAATCTTTTCTTTTTTTTATTACTAGTTATTATTAGTTTTTCTGACTCTGTCACATTGGGTAGGGTAACATGAGCTATGAAGCAGCTTTTATCTTTGACAATTCAAATTCCAATTATAACTTTTTGGTTACTTTGTATTCCACTGCGTGTACGCGCTGCATGACTTTTTTGTTGTCATAATTGTCTATGACACAATTTGCCGTGTAAGTGGTCTGAGTGTGCATGTTGTTTTGCATCGCTTTTTCCATAGATTTGCTTGCGTCCATGGGCACTTTGCAAATAGATCCAGAATTTCAAGGATGTTTTTGTTTGCTGTTTCCAGTTCTGCGGCTTTTCTTTGGGTGGCAAGATATTTAAAAATTATCTATCACAGCATCACGAAAGTAATTTTTATAATTGAAGGCAAACTAGTATTTGCAGTAGAGGTTAGAATCTGTGAGTGCCAATTCAGTTCTATAACCTTTTTGCAAGATTGTGCGCACTATCTGTTTGTTTTCCAAGCACTTCAATCATCTTTTTTTTGTTGTAAGTGACTATGGCAGAATCCGCCGAGTAGGTGGTCTGGGTAATAATGTTCTTTTGCTTTGTTTCTTTCATAGATCTGATTGCATCCGTGGAGCAGGTTGCAAATTGATTCCTAATTTGTAGGATGGTTCTATTTGCTGCTTTAATTTCTGTGGATTTTCTTTGAGTGGCTAGGTAATTAAGGATTGTATCTGCAGCATCACGCAAGTAGTTCCTGGCATCGAAGGTCAACTGGTATTTGCAGTAGAAGTTAGGGTTGAAGCGGAAACCTTTTTAAATTTATTAGTTATTCCGCGGTATTCCCTATTAGGCGCGCGCGCATATACTACTCACGTGCGTATGGAACACATGCGCGCTCGGTGATCCTTCGCGGTCCGCATGACTTTGCCCTGGAGGTACACACAGCTGCCATTACTATATACCGACTAAAACCACGTGCCTGAAGGGTTGTTTAAATTTACCCGCAGTAAGTAATTCATTTATGATTATTAAGAAATTCTAATTCAGTTCGTTTATTTTCTTATGTGTGATAATTTAGTTAATAATATGTATTTATTTTAGGTGGAATTTAGATGTATATTTTATATCAATAAATGATTTTTAATTTCCAACAAGTTAATTATTGCCCACGCCTTTGAGAACCTGAGCTACGCTACAACTTGTCGCCCATCCACGGAGCTTGTTTGGAAAATTAAAATAATTAAAATGGGATTAGTAAATAGAAGTCCTACTTGTGATGAAGAAAGAAACGGAAGAATAACCCGAAGCCAAACTAAAATTGGAAATAACGGAGCCATTCCAAAATGTAATTCACCCCATCACCTTCAGCGAACCATATCTCAACCTGAAGCAAATGCAGGACATGCGGATATACCTTTTGTATGCGAATTACTGGCAAGTACTTATCCAGATAATAATGTAAGTCGTAACAAAAGTTTAGAAACCAGATTATGTAATACACCCCCGCCTTTTATTAATGTAGAAACAATTGAAAATAACTTAAGAAAACAGTATCAAACTATTTGTGATGATACTGATAAAAATAGTTTTTTACTAGGTGATGTAGCAGCTGCACTGCCGCAGCCTAGGTACAATCTAGCAGCCGCTACAGTACCTACTACAAGTAGTTCTTATATACCACCAATAAAATTTTCTAATCAACATGTACATAATTCTCAATCACATGCTATGCAATTTGCACAGGCTACACCTAAACCGAATAGTTTAAGTTTACAATCAAATGTAAGTTGTAATTATCTTACAACTAATTGTAGCCCACCACATGTATATTATAATAATGCTAATAATAACAGTAACGTTCCTATATATACTTATAATAATGTTTGTAACACACATGAGATAAATAATCAAACAAATAATCCAGATTTTAAATACTTACTAAAAACTTTTCCGATATTTGAGGATGATTGTAATGTTCATCCTATCGATTTTATAAATAGCATTGAGTCATTACTTTCAATGTCACATTTATCTTTTAATCAATTTAAATATTATATTAGCAATGCAATGCTAAACAAAGCAAAACCTTGGGCACAGGCATTTATAAATAATTTTACGACGTATGCTGAGTTTTCGGAAGCATTTTTGCAACAGTTTTGGAATCCTATACGGCAAGCACAGACCAGATTTGAATTAGAAGCAAACCGTTATGAGGGTGGATCGTTTGTAGACTATTTCTTAAAGGGACTTTTAAAAGGTAAATACTTACAACCATCTTATCCCGAATGCGTTCTTATATCCATAATTAGCCATGGTCTACCGCCTGAAATAGCTTCTGCACTAATTGGTGCAAAAACAAATAATGAAGCGCTAGATAGATTACGTCAAGCAGATTTTTTTCGTGTGTCGCGGAATGGTTTAAATAAAAACCAGGAATTTAATAAACCAAAACCTGAACTTCCCAGTAATAGACAACAATATCAGCCGAGGTTTAATAACAATGCCTCATATTCTAACTATAGGTCGCGATCACCTAGCCCTAATAGACGCGTTTCATTTAATGATAATAACTCCCAAAACAAGTCGGAAAACTAAATACCATGGTACCTAGTAGTCCGGATATCATGGTTATCAATAGGACTACCAATTTTTCTAATAACAACCCATCTAACGAATTAGTCAGTGAACCTTGTGATTTTGATCACTTAATTGAGAAAAAAACATCTCCATTAATCTTTATATCTTTTTATGGAACCCAGTTTCCTGCATTAATTGACACTGGCAGCGAAATTTGTTGTATTTCGGAATTTGTTTTCAATCAAATAAAAGAAAGTAATGAAATACCGGTTTTTAATGCTAGTGGAGTACGAGTCACGGGAGCATTTCGAGGCGCCCGCCGTACTATAACTCACCAATTACTATTAAAATTCAAAATTAGCAACGTAATTTTTGAGTTTGAGTTTATGCTCATTCCAGAACTATTATACCCAGTTATCATTGGCGTGGATTGGTTACGTTCTGTAAACGCAAATATTAATCTCCAAAAATCTATGATTTCTTTGCCGGATAATAACCTTAATATTCTAGAAACTAAATTCCAACATGACTTTAAGGTTCCTGACTGCCCTAAATACAGAATCCAAGCCATTAATCGGGGGACAAAGTTACTAAAGTACCCTATTATATCAATAATAAACAAAACAGACTTTTCTTCTATAATTTCATTATCCTCCGGATCACCGTCAGAAAAGTCAACTTTATCTGCATTGCTGCATAATCATCAAGACATCTTTAGTGAAATACCTGGACTTACCACCGAATATGTTCATAATATTAGGTTGTTAAACCAAACTCCGTTCCAAGTGAAACCATATCCAATTCCATTTGCCCATCGTGAAGCAGTGCAAAGGGAATTGGACAAAATGGAACAAATCGGTGTCATAGAACGAAGTAATTCGCCATATTGTTCGCCATTAGTAACCGCTGTAAAAAAAGATGGATCTGTTCGAGTCTGCTTAGATGCTCGCAAATTAAATAGTATAATGGAGTCTGACTCCGAATTGCCGCGTTCGGTAGAAGATATAATGGGTAATATTGGTAAGGTTCAATATATGTCAACACTGGATCTAACAAATTCATATTGGCAGATACCACTACAACCGAGCGTTAAAAGATATACTGCATTTGTAGTTGGTTCCCGGTGTTATCATTTTAAAGTACTCCCGTTCGGGTTAAAAACGGCTGTATCTTCTTTTACGCGGTGTATCGATACGGTCTTAGGCCCCGAATTCCGTAGTTTTACCGTCTCGTACGTTGACGACATTCTTATACACTCTGAGACTTTTGAAGATCATATGTTACATCTGGACAGAGTGTTTACTAGATTAAGTCGTGCTGGATTTACCTTTAAACTTGGAAAATGTTCTTTTTTAAAGTCAGAGGTTGTATTTCTTGGTTACGTCTTAAGTAGTATTGGAATAAAGCCTGATAGAAGTCGGGTGCAGTCAATAATAGACTATCCGCTCCCCCAAAACTCTAAACGATTACATAGTTTCCTAGGTCTTTGTAATTACGACAGAGCGTTTTGTCCTATGTTTGCTACGATTTCGGAACCTCTGGTAGCATTATTAAGATCTAAATCAAAATGGAAATGGGGTGAAGTACAGACAACTGCCTTTAACAAACTCAAAGAACTAGTTTCGCAAGAAATGTTACTTCACCACCCGAATTATGCTCATAAATTCTACGTTCAAACAGACGCTTCAGATTTTGGGTTAGGCGCATGTCTATGGCAGATGATTGATTCGCGTAAACAGGTAATTGCATATGCCAGCCGCTTGCTACTGCCCAGAGAGCGAAACTATAGCGTGCCAGAGAAGGAGGCCTTATCCGTAGTTTGGGCTCTCTCTCGTTGGCGCGTTCACCTTTTAGGCCAGCATTTTACTGTGTTAAGCGACCATAGATCCCTTGTGTATTTGAATACCTGCCGTTTATTATCGGCTAGAATAACAAGGTGGGTCTTACTACTCCAAGAGTTTGACTACAGTATTGAGTATATTCCCGGGAAAGAAAATATCATTGCCGACATCTTATCTCGGAACCCGCCTATCCGTTTTGATACTCCAATTGATAAATGTTTTAATGTTCTACTGACCAAAAGAAAAAAAAATACAGTAGAACTTAACGAGTTTATGGCTAGTCTGCTTTGCGAACAAAAGAATGACCTTTTTTTTATCCCGGATTTTGGACAATTTAAAGGACCCGGATCATATGGATAACTCCCGATTTATTATCCATAAAGAAATGTTATTTCTTCGAAAAGGAGAATTGCAAGGAGCATACTTATGTATTCCTAAAAGTCTTATCCCAACCATTATCAATATATTCCACATCTCTATAGGCCATTTTGGTGTGTTTAAGACGTGGTCGGCGTTGAGACGTGAAGTATGGTGGAAAGGACTACACAAAGACGTTAAAAAGGTACTTAAATCGTGTGGTATATGTCAGACTACAAAGGTATCAATATTACCTAATCCTCCGCATAAAGCAATAATACCAAACGGCGTTAATGATTTGATAGCACTGGACCTTTATGGACCGCTACCCACTTCAATCGGGGGCGTGACCTATATATGTGTGATAGTGGATGTGTTCACCAAATATGTCACATTATATTCTTTAAAAACCGCCACAACGGACTCGGTATTGCGCCGTCTTACTTCGGACTTTTTTGTGAAGTTCAATTACCCAAAACGAATTTTGACAGACCACGGGTCACAGTTTACTTCTTCTAAGTGGTATGATAGTTTGGAATCTTTAGGGATACAATTGGTGCATTGTTCAGTTCGGCATGCACAAGCCAACCCCGCAGAAAGATTAATGCGAGAATTAGGAAGGCTGTTTCGCGTGTTTTGTTACGAAAAGCACACTCGTTGGGGACTAGAAGTTCAAAAAATTGCACATCTGCTAAATAACGTAGTCCATGAGTCTACCGGTTCGACGCCTTCCGAATTGCAATTAGCTAGACCGCCAGACCTGATATTGCCTCCCCTGATTGCTTTTCCGCCGACAGAAAATACTGCATATGATAATCACATTAAACTGTATTTAGCACGAGAAACCTTTTTAGGAAAGGCCCAACGTCGCATGGCTTCCCATCCTGGTCGTCCTTACTCACCTTTTCAACTGGGAGATTTAGTACTTTTACGGACCAATCCCTTATCGTCCGCTGTATCTAGCCAAACCAAGAAGTTTATGTTACTTTTTGAAGGTCCCTATCGCATAAAGAAAAAAGTTGCTGATGCCACTTTCATACTAGAGAACCCAAAGAGTCTGATAGAAAGAGGTTTGTTCCACGCCTCTCATATAAAGAGTTATACAACGTCTACTTCCTAATGTTTACTTTGTAGACGTTCGGGAGCAGGTGAAGCGGAAACCTTTTTAAATTTATTAGTTATTCCGCGGTATTCCCTATTAGGCGCGCGCGCATATACTACTCACGTGCGTATGGAACACATGCGCGCTCGGTGATCCTTCGCGGTCCGCATGACTTTGCCCTGGAGGTACACACAGCTGCCATTACTATATACCGACTAAAACCACGTGCCTGAAGGGTTGTTTAAATTTACCCGCAGTAAGTAATTCATTTATGATTATTAAGAAATTCTAATTCAGTTCGTTTATTTTCTTATGTGTGATAATTTAGTTAATAATATGTATTTATTTTAGGTGGAATTTAGATGTATATTTTATATCAATAAATGATTTTTAATTTCCAACAAGTTAATTATTGCCCACGCCTTTGAGAACCTGAGCTACGCTACAGGGTCTCTGAGTACTTATGCAATTTTATAACCTTTTTGCGAGGTGGTGTTTATTTGCTTAGCCAGCTATCTCGTCAATTATCTTTTTTTTTTGTTGGCTAGGAATCTTCAAAAGACTTAATATGTTGGATTCACTTTTCAAAATTATGGAAGCGCCTACCGACTAAATGCAACTGCCTTGTAGGCGTTGATTATGTGTTATGGCGGTTAAAAAGCCATGAATTATCATTTTTTAAAGCTAGCCGTGTGAGCTTTCTATTTCTTCTTTGATAGCATGATTGTGAATTCGTTACCGTGGTGCCTTGAGTCGTGGTATCATCTGGAAGAGATTCCGCATCCGCATTTGACTCCGAGTTTTTTTTGTGGTGGCTTGAATTTTTATCGGATTGGAAGGATATCTGTGCGGTTTGTTTTTTTGTTGGGATAGAACATGAATAGTTTGATCCTTTGCGGTGGTAGACGATGCGTTTATCGCAAAAGTCTTCCAAAGTTTTTTTCAGGGCTTGGGTGAGAGACGTGAGGTTGGCAAATAACTTGCATTGTTGTACCCCGCTCACCCACCCAAATGTATGTAATTAAAAAGTTGAATGTGAAACATGGACAGGGCAACTAATTTCTAAATAACAAACATTTGGTCGGATTACACAGCTTATAATTGTAGTCAAATAACACATTTGTAAAACTTACCCGCTTACCAAAATTTGTTAGACATCCCTAGAGAATGGGCACTCAAAAAAGAAGTATTAATATAAGTTTAAAATGAAAAACGTTTGTGCTAATAAGGAAATGTTCATCATTATTAGTCCTTTTTCAGGAGAGAAACTGAAACGCTGACAAGGCGGATTGGAGAGTAGGAGAGCGTATAAACATTTGAATAAGTTTCTGTTGTAAGATTTTAACTCACGATTTTTGGTGCAGCAGTCGATTGCTTAGACTACTGCGCCTCTTTTTCTTTGAACCCAAGACAGCTGCTTAATTATGTTGAGATAGATCAGTTATAGAGCGTTAAAGTAGCACGTTAACAGTCCGGGGTTTGATCCCCAAATATGACTAAAATAATAACTTGTTCTTAACAGAGTTAATTTAGAAGTAAGACCTAATAAGCCGTTGGTCCTATCAACCTCCTTCAAACAAGTCGTATAACTTTTTGGGCAATGTAAAATAGTTGTAAAATGCCCAATAAAGACGAATTAACGCTTAACAATAAAGTAATCAAACACATTTGACACTACAAATACATTGGATGTTGTTTTGAATAAACACTAGAAGTACCTTTGTAAAAATGTAGTACTGTTGACTAACCACCAGAATTTAAGTCTACCTCTTAGGTTGTAATAGAATAATTCTGTATTTTCTTATACTGCTGTATGGACTCATATGATAGACTCTTGCAGAAAAAAAAACGAAAGCATTTCAATGGTAGATATGTACTAATATTGAAGTGTTACAACGGATGGACACTGATCCTGAAGTTGTTTTCAACATAAAGAAACAAAAATTGGTACTTTGGACTTGTACAGGAGAAAAATGAAGAGAAGGATTTTTGGACAAAAAAAAACTGTACGGTTAATGCATCAAATTGCTTTCTGAGATACTACGTCAAAAATAATTAAAATTTTCATAATAGAGACTATTATGAAAATTTTACATATTTTTGATTTGCACCATAGGTTCTTAGTAATTGTCCTAGAACTAATCCATGCATTGTTTGATTTATTGGCTACTTTATACTGATTTTTGATTATATTATTAGGGCAAAGTTAGTACTCTGTAATATTAATGATTTTAGAACTGATTCCTAGCGAACCCTTTTTTTTGTATTTTGTAAGTACTGTGAACATTTCTTTTACGCAGGTTTTTCATAATTTGTTTCCAGGACAGAGTATAGTCATTTTTGATATTTAGAGCACCGAGTTTTTTTTTTAGTTTTTTATACTCTATAACTACTATTTTTTTCAAAGCTTTTAGAGAGTATATTTGACAAAACTGTGGTGTTGCTCTGAGAACATCTCTTCCTTTTCCGATTTTTTCTTTTAGTCTACTATTAATGTGTCGTTTGCAACCGATCCGCTTGACACGAACAAATTAGTTTAGTGGTTCAATTGATACGAGAGTTGACAAACAGGTTTTTTGGCTTGTAACGGTTTTAATTTTTATCGTCTCAGTTTTATGTTCTCGTTTCGATTCGAAACAGATTGGATTATTTTTTGAACCGATTCAAATGACATTCTATTAATCACCAATTCCTAGATTGATGGTATTCAGAAAGCAGATTAGTCTAAATATTGGGTTTTTTGCAATTACTCTGTAATTTTTATTCAGTTTTTAATTCTTGCCTTCAAAACAAATAGGGGTTGACTCATTTTATTTATTTCTAGATACTGTTCTGACCTTAGATCATATACATTTATAGACTCGCCTGCCATGGCAAAGCTAATATGATAGGTGCGTGTGATGTCAGCTGTGGGCAACAAAACACATATAACAAGAGACTTGGCATTAAATGCGTGTATAAAAACACATTTTTACGCAATTAATCTACCAACATTTTTTATTAAATTTGTTGTAAAGTTATTTGATAATTATTTTATATCTTCTTTGCATCAACACGTTTTTATTAATTGCTCATTTAAAGATGGCGCTAGTAGTTGTTAAATGCACTTATATTATTTTTGCCCAAAAAGAATAGACACTTAAGTATTGATTTCTACACTTATCTCAAAAACAATAAAAGATTTGTACTATTTTTGCTCTAAACTCTTCAATTGAAAATTTTGATAAAACTTGTTGCAAAGATTTGATTATTAATAATAAAATTGTAATTGACAAATCTTTTTTTTTTAAGACGTAGTGAGATGTTGGCCTCAACAAGTGGCCCTTGAGAATAACTAACGCATGGCAATACTTTTCGGTTTTCTTTTCTGCGTAAGTCCTGCTGTTAGTTTGTTCTAGTCATTGTTTCTAATGTGGTATTAGTTTGAGGTGGGCTGGTTCACGCAGTCTGCTGCGACAACACATGATGTCCCATGTGGCCCATCTCTTTTTCTTTGTGTCCCCTGGTTGCCAGTTATACTCTGACTATTTTAAAAGTTGCATTTTTTGTCAACCTTGAGATGGCGTATCTTCCGTTTGGAAATTGTTTAGTCAATTTTGTCAACTTATTTTCCTTGAGCAGTTCTCTCTTTTCCCTTCTTTTTTCTGCAATTTCTGTTGGTACTGATGTTTTAGTATATGATCTTCTCTTGTCTCTCTGTTCACCTTCCATTCCTTGGCAGGCGTAGTTGTTTTGACCTTTTTTGTTTCTTTCTTCTTAATTACTTTTTTTCATTTTTGTTTTGTTATTATTTAGTTTCTTGCTTCTTCTTCCTTTGTGTTCTGTAGTTTTTAATTTGTGCGTTTTCTTCCATTTTGGTTTACCTAAATCTCAAAACTTCAAACTATTATATATTTTTTTAGTACTCTTGTTGCATAGTTTCTTAGTGCTTTTCATTTGTTTTTGTCACTCAGGCATATTTTAATGATTGTAGATTTGTCTACTTTGTTTTCAAATATCTTTTCTAGCGTTTTTCTATCTTACTCCCACATTTTGCACTCTACTAGCGTATGTTCTGCATTGTCATGCGTGTCTTTTTGATAAAATATACATTTTTCCTTTTTCTCTGTTTTATTTATTATTTGTAAGTACTTTTCAAATTCTTTATTTCCGGTGAGTAGTTGTGTTGTATAGTAACACGTCTCCGGTTTTTCTCTACCCATTCTTTTATTTTTTTGTATTAGTTCTCTTGTCCATTATTCTTTTTCTCCTTCTTTCTACTGTATTTGCCATCTTTCCGTCATATTCTCTCTTGCTCGTCTTTTTGCTTCTTGCTTACTACTTTTTTTATTTATCACTTTTTTTATATCTAATCTTTCTTCTACCATCAAATTTGCGGGTAGTGTCGCCGCAATTACTTCAAGTGCCTCTTGCGACTGCGTCCTGTAGGCTCTGCAAATCCTTAACGAACTTGCTCTCATAGCTTCTCTTACTTTTTTTCTGTTTTTTTTTGTCTTTAAAGCTTCTCCCCATGTTTCTGCGGCATACAATAGTTTATTTCTAGCCGCAGTTGCTGTTAGCCTCTGTGTCCCTTTTCCTGGTCCTCCCTTGTTCGGCATAAGCCTACTAAATATTCTTTTTGTTTTTTTTTTTGTTTCTTTTACCGCTTTCTTAACCTGTTCATTCCATCCCTTTACTTCAAGTGCAACTCCAAGTATTTAATTTTTTTCCTATGGTTATTACTTGTTCACCTATCTGTATTTTTGCATTTTCTCTGTTGGTCCTCTTTGTCGATAGCCATACCGCCTCGGTTTTCTGCGGAGCCAGATCTAACCCTTTATTTCTCATCCATCTTTTTATCATCTCTATTGCTAACTCTAGTCTTTCATTTAGTACTTCTATGTTTATATCCTTACCTACCAGAGCCACGTCATCCGCAAATGCCGTTATTGTCACTTCTTCCGGCAGCCGCATCCTGAGTAGCTGATTATAAACTAAATTCCATAGTTTAGGACCTAGTGCAGAACCTTGTGGTACCTCTCTAGACAACCTAAATTATTAAATTTTGGTTAGTAGATTTTTCTCCTGAAGGTTGCTCCATATCATCTTAGTAGTTTCATTTGTTAGTTCTCTTTTTTTGCTGCTTCTATAATTGCTTTCCATAGTATGCTGTTGAACGCATTTTGTATATCTAGCGCTATTATGACACAGTGTTGTCTTTTTCTGTATGGTCCACTGTTTCTTCTTTTGCTATGGCTTTTACCTTTTCAATGGTTCCTAAAGTTGTTCTTTTCTTTGTAAATCCATATTGTTTCTGTTCCCATTCTCTTTTTTCTTTATTTTTGCTAATGTGTTGATCACATTGGTCTATACGTCGTTGTTTTGCCTGTTTCTTTTTTTTTTCTCAATTAGTACTAGGTTTGCATCTTTCCAGCTAGCCGGAAAAAATTCTTCCTTTAGACATCTGTTTATTATTTGTGTTATCTCTATCGCATTTTCCTCTAGCGTTCCCTTTACTATCTCCGTCGTTATCTTGTTTGGACTTGGTGCCTTATTATTAGGTAGTTTTCTTATAATCTGTTTAATTAAATTAGTCCTTTTAATAATAACCATGAAAATAGCATCTTATCTGTGTTGTTTTTAAACACACAAGGTACCACTACAAGTATAAATGAGTTTGAATGTCTGTTGAATGAATTAGATAATAGTTTTAATTTTATATGTTTAAGTGAACACTGGTTACATTCTGAAACAAATGAATTAGTATTAAATAATTATAGAACTGTCTCACACTTTTCACGAATACGTTATAAACGTGGAGGTGTTGTAATTTTATCTAAGAACGACTATGAGGTGACTCAACTTACCAATATAACGTGTTTGTCAATAGAAAAGGACTGTGAAGTTACTGGTATATACATTAAAGATATTAACACTATATTGTTGTGTGTTTACCGTATACCATTGGGTGATTTTAATGTATTTCTAAATGTACTGTTTGATGTCATGGATTCCATTGACAGCTTAAATAAACGCATCGTCATCGGCGGTGATTTTAATGTAAATTTTAACGAAAATGGTAGATCTAAATTACTAATTGATTTTTTTAGCGGATATGGTCTTAAACACCAAGTCAATTTTAATACTAGACTGGAAAACTGCATTGATAATGTTTTCACCAACTGTAGTAATAATATTGCTTATCCAGTGCCAGTGGTTTTTTCAGATCATATAGGATGCGGAATTGATACTACTATTGATATCAAAATACCTAACCAACGTCAGACACAAAACAAGTGTAGACCTATAACACCGTTGGGACAGAATATCTTTTACGGCTTAGTTGCGGAAACAGATTTTACATTTGTTGACTGGTTCATGAGTTCTTGTGAGAAATTTGATTTGTTTATAAGTATAATAAACAATTTATTTTTGAGTTGTTTTCTTGAAAAAAATATCTCCAACAAATCAAGAAACCTTATTAATTGGTTTACTCCAGAGTTAGCAAACATGCGCAAAACACTAGAGTTGTCACAGGAAGCTTATTACAAAAATAAATCTAAAAGCAATAAACTACTCTTTAAATCATTAAAAAAAAATTACAATATGGCAATTAAATCATCTAAACTTAAATCGTTTACTGACCATATTAACATTGCTCAAAATAAAACCAAAGCGGCTTGGAAAGTTATCCATTCTAAAATGAAAAAATCGCCAATAGAAAACAATAATGACACAATATCACCAGATAATTTTAATAACTATTTTGTTAATATTGCTGACGACTTAATTAAAACACTTCCGCAACAAACCAGTAATCCTACAACAAACTTAGAAAACTATAACCAACTGTCTAACTGCACCAGTTTTTTGACATTTGAAGCTGTCTCATTCAATGATGTAAGGGATATAATCACAAACCTAAAAAATAGTAACAGTCGCGATTATTATGGTTTTAGTACAGTTGTTATCAAACAAATTGTTAATTTAATTTTAATACCATTGACAAAGTTAATTAATGAACTCATATGCAATAACATCTTTCCAGATTCACTAAAAATTGCAAAAGTCGTTCCTATATTTAAAAAGGGTGATAAGCAAAATCCTTCAAATTATAGGCCTATTTCAATATTGCCAGTTTTTAGTAAAGTTTTTGAAACAATTTTATTAAATCAGATTACTAAGCATCTTGACAAAAACAACCTGTTAACGTCTTGTCAATTTGGTTTTAGAAAAGGGCTTTCAACCACGCATGCAATAACGGAAGTTGTGGATGAAATAATAAAGGGATTTGAAAATAATGAATACACAAAAGTGAGTCTGCTAGACTTGAGTAAAGCTTTCGACTGTGTATCACATGGTATACTGCTTCGGAAGCTTTATTTCTATAATTTTCACCCGAATAGTATCAAGTTATTGCTTTCTTACCTTAGCAATAGGAAGCAGATTGTTAATTGCAATAATTTAACATCAAAAATGTTGCAAATTAAGCACGGGGTACCACAGGGTTCAATTCTTGGCCCTTTATTATTTCTATTATATATTAACGATCTACCTAACAATATATCAGCACCAATTTTTCTCTACGCCGACGATACTATTATTCTTTATAGGTCAGCACAGGTGGAAATAGCCAATCAGCATTCCCAAGCGTTATTGGAAGAAACTTCAATCTGGTTTCACAATAATAAATTGATGCTAAATGAAGACAAAACAAACAATATGGTTTTTTCAGTAAAAGAAACGCATAATGAACTTAGTTCTATTAAATATTTAGGTGTCAGTCTTGATCCTAAACTCAAGTGGACAATACATGGAGATGATTTGTCAAAAACGTTGTCAAGGTCTGTTTTTGTAATAAGAAGCTTGAAAGGAACGATAACTGAGGAATGTTTACGTACAGTTTATTTTTCATATTTTGAGTCACACATGTCATATGCCATATTATGCTGGGGCCATTCTGTTATCCGGCATCGTGTATTCGGATTGCAAAGACGAGCAATCCGAATTTTAGCAGGTATTGGGTATAGGGACTGTTGTAAAAGTAGTTTTAAAACTTTGAAAATTTTAACTTTTACAAGTTATTATATTCTGCGTTGCTTGTGTTATATCAAAGAAAATTTGAGTTTATTTATTACACACGCAAACAATAATTATAATACTTGCAATGGCAGTAATATCTGTTTGCCGTATATACGCTTGAAAAAAAGTATGGATGGTGTTAGGTACATAGGTATAAAACTGTTTAACAAACTGCCCTCAGATATAAAAAATCTAAGTTATGTTAAATTTAGATCTACCATTAAAGATATTCTTATAGAGAATTGTTTTTACGAAATTGACGATTTTTTAAATTTTTTTTAGATAATCTTTACGTGTTTGTTTAGTTGTATCATGATTGTTCATTTTTTGTTTTAATTTGTTTATATTACAGCACCACACCACATTATTTAATGTAATTTTAACTGTATTGTAATTATTATGTATGACCTGTGCAACTGTTTTCTCTAAAATGGAGCATTAATAAACTTATTTATCTTATCTATCTATCTATCTATCTATCTCTTCCACTGTTAACGGGGACTGCTTCTGTTTTGTCAGCTATTCCTGCTGGTTCTTCTAGCATTCCTCCGGTGGGAAACAATTTTTCAATAATTACTTCTTTATTTTTTCTTCTTTTAAGCACACATTTCTTCTAATTTATTTATTACTATTTTGTACGGTTTGCCCCCTGTCTATGGAACATTTGTTTTCAGCATCTTTGCTTACTGTTCTTTAAAGCTTTTCTGTAATTTTTCAGTTCTTCTTCAGTTTTATCAGAATCTTCTCCTCATCTTTGTCTTTTGACCTTTCTTGCTGTTTGTATTGCTTTCTTCCTGCTTTCCTTGACCTCGTCGGACCACCAGTACTGTCCTCTTCTTCATTCTTTACTGTATCTGAGAATTGATTCTTCCGCTGCCTTCCTCAACTATTCCGAGTACCCTTTGCATGGTAAATCTATAAATTATCATTTTTATTAAGTAAAACTTAACTACTCACTGGGCTTATAGCCGCAATTAAAGTGAGATGACTTTTGTGGGCATAGAACGTTGTTATGTTGGCTTCACTATTCGAGAAGCGAAAAATAGCCTACGGCACTCTTACGGTCTAAGGTTCTGACATTAGAATTTATCATTAATACGCAATATATACTGCAAGGCATACTTAAAAAGCACACAAACTTTACAAATGCTTAATTTATGTTAAGTTCAAAGTAAATTTGTTGTATTTGCTGAAGCAAAACGAAATTTAACTACCTATTAACCAAAACGTTGCTATAAAAAGTAGAATCCTAATTAGTGAACACTTAAAGTTACCTGAAATCTGTTGCAACACCAAATTGATACAATGGCTGTTTCCCAAACAAATCTGCAAGAGCTTTTGGAGCCTATAGTTGCAAAACTGAAGGTTAAAATCCTGCTGCATTTGCAACATAATCCGATTGATATTTCAGTTAAAGGTTATTATTATATTTGACCTTCTAACACAGAAGAACTCGTCAAATTAATCAGTGGCCTAAATTTGATTTAATTTGTTTTAAAATATTTGCGATTCGATTTTCAATGCAAGTTTTTTATGACAATATAGGTCAAGAACACATTGTTGTAATTGTAAATTTATCACAATATGTTAACCGACTGTTAACAGAATTACATAAATAGTTTCTAACGATATCATCTTCCAGAGACGATTTTAAATTACAATAAACAATGCACAGATATTTTATTTATTTTATTGTGAAGTAATATACTTTAATCTAATAATTTATTTATAATTGAAGAACAAAGCTACTCATTTAATAGTTTTTTAGTTAATATTTGTGAGCTATCTAAACAAACAGATGTAAGCAGAAAATTTACACAATCACTACATACACTGGCAATAAATCCATCAAATAATAATAAAAAAATAATTAAAACCCTAAATTGAAATGACGCCAAGAATATTATTGCTCATCATTAACACCCCGCTGGTCCTATAATAAAAATTCACTTTACTCGAATTGAAATCAGTTCCACCCTTGTTAAGTGTGAACACTTGTTCATTTTTATTTTTTAAGGGGGAGTTTATGTACATACTTACTACATAATAATGAATAGGAATAGTTATAACTGACGCAATAATTTAGTGAGACAAAAGTAGACGGGTTGCCTAATTCCCCACTTCCTCATTAACTAGTACGGCTTCAGTAATCAGCGTCATCAGTGCAGCAGGTTACATTGAATGCAGGATCCGCCCTGCACCCTTCGAATTAAATCTACTTTAAATATTTTTATTAATGCTACATTATTATACGTTAACATTTTAACAGTCTTAAATTACTTCTTAATGTGTTTGACTCAATGATAATGAGTTAATTATTTTTATAATTATTTGAAAAAAATAGTAATGATCAAAGCGTACTAAATTTGGCTTTAAAATGTGCAATTTTTACATATATTTTTATGCAAGTTACAGCAAAGTTTAGAAGATATTTATATAATCTTATTTATTTTCCAATTCAATACATTAAAGATGATTAATTAATTCCATTCATAGCCACAATCAGCAGTGAATGAGTGAGTTTATTACTAAACAAAATAATATTTTTTATCTAATTTATGATAAATGGTGTGGAAGTACACATCGACACGGCACACTGCATTACAAACTGAACGCGAGTGAATGAAATGTTAAAATTATCCAATGATGGGTCTATTTTTATGTACGGTAACAACAACTATAAGAGAAGCGGATGTCACAATTGCTGTGCGTATGAACGGCTTCGCAAAACGAACTAAAACAAAACCATTTGACCATCGGCTGATCGTCGACAAGCCGTTTCCCACGACACGCACTTCCACTTCACTTGCATTTATCGCGTTTAAAAAATTACTTTCAATTATTCAATTCTCCTTAATTAGTAAAGCATATAAATATAATAATAAAGGCATATGCATATAGGCTTTACTGTTCTACAGGCATAAATTACTCGAGCTACTGGACTAGGTGATAAATATAATTATTATAATTAAATATTTTTCTATATGTTTTCCAATCAATTATACCAAAAGTACTGTAAGTTTTGTATTAAAATACAATGAAAGCGAAAGTATTTATCTTTAAAGTTGTTTTTTGCCTATAATTTTACTAAATATTGAGTATAAAAGTGGTTCTATATCCAAGAAGAAATGTGATTTTTTTAAATTGAGAAATTCAGCTTATCTTTGAAACTATTTTAAGCCATCGCGTTTATAAATAAATAATATATGCAGAAATAGTTAGGTTAGGTATCTAGTAAAAACACTCAGGCGCCCTGGGACTAACATGGTTTAGGCTAACAAATTATAAACGGCGATAAAACTGAAATCTACTATAACAGAACTGATCTAAATGGTTTTTTAAAAGGCTTATATTCCCCAATTTTGCAATCTTTGTTGTTACTAGACGCCTCACATGAAATCCAGAACACGTAATCCAACATATGCTTTATTATTAGATGGTTAGTTTTTAAGTGTGGGCGGGTGGTTTCCATTTGTGTACCCCACCTACCCACCCATGTATCTGTGATTAAGAGACTGGAGTATTACCCACTGTGATGATCTTGCTACTAGATAACAGATACTTGGGAAGGTAGGCTGGCACTTTTGGTTTAAAATTGTTGAAGGGCGTTGTCTATGATAATCCTGCTGCTGGAAAGAAACACATTGGTGGGTGGCCGGGTTCTTAGATTATGATTGTGGACGGGTGGTTTGCATTGGTGTGCTTTGCTCACTCACCTGAGTGTTTGTGATCAAGAAATTTGAGATTCTACAGGGAGTTTATAAATGAATGGGATTATGTAATCACTTTAAATATGCCGCCTCTTTAAAACTGTTTACTATACTACATATGTTTTCATATGTTTGCTTGACAGCTGTCAAAGTTGATCTGTCAAAACAAATAGTATAGTAAACAATTTAAAAAAAGCGGCACATTTAAAGTGATTACATAATCCCATTCATTTATAAACTCCCTGTATCACTCATCGATGTTTCAGTTTCTAGATAACTAACACTTGGGCAGACAGATCAAAATTATGCATAAGACGCGGAGAAAAGGGACATCAGATAGCTAAATGCAGTAATAGGGAATATTGTATAGAGTGTAAAGTAACAGGAGCAAAAAGATGCCCACTTACATACAAAAGAAAAACGAGAAGACAAGAATCTTGATAATTGAACACAACACCAGAATGAGGACGCAAACCAAAACGTATAACATCATCCAAACAAATATAGGCAGACAAAGATAGGCGTAAGACCTATTGATGGCAACAGCGGGAAGAGGAAAAATAGACATAGTAATAGTGAGGGAACCAAATAAAAACAAACTAAGTGGGAAGTGGATAAAAGATAAGAATTTAGACGCAGCTATCCTAGCAAGGGGTAAGTATAGAGATAAAGTAGAAAGGTGGGGAACACTCAAGGAGGGAATAGTGTGGGCCGATATAAGAGGTCTGATAGTGTACAGTTGTTACATCAGTCCAAACTGCTATATGGATTATTATCAGGAGTGAATAGAAGAATTAGATCACAGCCTAAGGAAACAAAAGAGAAAACAAATTCTGATAGAAAGCGATTTTAAGGCAAAATTGCCAAGATGGGGAGTGACCAAGTGCGACAGGAGAGGCCAAATTCTTAAGGAGATAATAGCAGTCGTAA
This sequence comes from Tachinus rufipes, assembly GCA_963932245.1. Classification (NCBI taxonomy): domain Eukaryota; kingdom Metazoa; phylum Arthropoda; class Insecta; order Coleoptera; family Staphylinidae; genus Tachinus; species Tachinus rufipes. The sequence goes on from OZ010749.1 coordinate 65,079,868, forward strand.
ATCTTACAATATGCAATCAAGGAGATAAACCAACATTACTATAGCAACATGAGAAACGGCTGGAGTAGTAAGGGGCTGGACAATGACAGAAGAAAAACCACTGAGTTTACATAAGTACATACAATACAGCACAAACGGAAAAGAGGAAAAGGAAGACAAAAGAGAAGGAAAATGGAACATAAGAAGGATGGACAGAGAAAGGATATAAAGAGCTATGGAAGCAGAGGAAGTGACTGAAAACGAGAACTTAGAAGAAAGATGCAAAAAGTACTCGGAAAAATTGAGGAAGGCAGCGGAAGAATCAATTCCCAGATACAGAGAAGGAGGAAGAAATAGACCATAGTGGTGGTGCGAAGAAGTCAAGGAAATCAGAAAGAAAGCAATACAAAGTCAAAAGACAAAGAAAAAGGAGAGAAGATTCCGATGAAATTAAAGAAGAACTGAAAATAGACAGAAAGGCTTTAAAGGAAGCAATCAAGGACAGTAAGAAAAGATGTTGGAAAGAAATGTTAGAATCTATAGACAGGGATCCCTGAAGCAAACTATACAAAATAGAAATGAATAAATTAGGAAGAATGAAAGCAGTGTGCTTAAAAGAAGAAGAAAATGAAGTAGTAATAATTGAAAAATTGTTTTCTACTGGAGGAACGGTAGAAGAAACAGCAGGAATAGCTGACGAAACAGAAGCAGTCCCTGCAACAGTGGAGGAGATAAAACAGATTATAAGGGAACTACCTAATAATAAAGCACCAGGTCCAGACGAAATAACAACGGCAATATTGAAAGCAGCACTATAACGAAATGAGATAGAGATAACACAAATAATAAACAGGTGTCTCAAGGAAGGATTTTTTTTGGCTTGCTGCAGGGATGCAAACATAGTACTAATTGAGAAAAAGAATGAAGCAGGTAAAACAACAACGTATAGACCGATATGCCTGATCAACACATTAGCGAAAATTATGGAAAAAGTTATCGTAAGGAGAATTGAACAGGAAATAGAAGAAAAAGGAGGATGCGAACAGGAACAATATGGATTTACAAAGGGAAGAACGATTCTAGGAGCCATTGAAAAGGTAAAAGCCATAGCAAAAAAGCAAATAGTGGACCATACAGAAAAAGACAACATTGTCAAAATTCAACAGCATACTATGTGAAGCAATTATAGAAGCAGCAAAAAAAAATAAAACTAACAAATAAAACTACCAAGATAATATAGAGCTACCTTCAGGAGAGAAATCTACTGACCAAAAATGAAAAATTTAGGCTGACTAGAGAAGTACCACAGGGTTCTGCACTAAGTCTTAAATTATGGAATTTAGTTTATAATCAGCTACTCAGGATGCGGCTGCCGGAAGGAGTGACAATAACTTTATTTGCGGATGACGTAGCTCTGGTAGGTGGGAATATAGACATAGAAGTACTAATTGAAAGGTTAGAGTTGGCAATAGAGATGATCAAGAAATTTATGAGAAATAAAGGGTTGCACTTAATGGAGCTGCACAAAATATTTATGAAAGAAAGAGGACACAACAAGGAAGAAGTAAATGAAAATATAGAAAAACTAAGAAGATACCTAAGGACAATGCAAATATCTAGGCTGAATAACACAAGAATGGGAGAAAAGAAAGAAGAATACCAGTGTTGGAAGTAGGGCGATAAATAGGGTGTAGGGAGAGATGGGCCAGGGACAGCATGTGTTGCCGCAGCAGACTGCGTGAATTCCGCGAGGCCGAAACCAGTCCACCTCAAACTAGCATCACATTAAAGACAATGACTAAGACGCAGAGAAGAAAACCGAAAGGTATTGCCATGCGTTAGTTATTCTCAAGAGCCACTTGTTGAGGTCAACACCTCACTTTTTCTTGTTGTGCCTTATTTGTTGCGGACGTTGGCAATCATCATGGTAATTCTGACTTTATTAGCAGCTTGTCGGAACAATTCATTGGATGTGAGACCGAACCATTGACGTAGGTTTTTGAGCCACGAGTGTCTTCTTTGGCCTGGCTCTCTTTTACCATCCACTTTGCCTTGTAGTATCAGCTGTAGGATTCGGTATTTGCTATTTCTCATAATGTGACCGAAATATTAAAGCTTCCGCTGTTTAACTGTTATTGATACTTCCTTTAGCTTTTTCATTATTCTGAGCACTTCCTCGATGGTTATGTGCTGTGTGTATAATATTCGTAAGATATGGCGGTAAATCTACATCTCAAAGGCTAACTTCTTCATTGTTGCATCTGTTAGTGTCCATGCCTCCGCCCCATAGAGCAGCACAGAGAATACATAGCACCTCACCATTCGGACTTTGAGATCAAGTTTTTAATACAAAACAAAAAAAAAACAGAAAAAAATACTTGGGTGGGCGGGTGCGCACCTAGTTTACAATTTGTGGGCGAGTGGTTTGCATTGGTGTGCTTTACCAACCCACCTAATTGTTTATATCAAGAGGTAAGATGTAGCATCCACTTTTGAAGATTTTGATACTGACACTTGAACGAAAGGGCGGGAACTTAAGTTATGTTAGTGGGCGGGTGGTTTTAAGAGATTGGATGTTTTATCAATTTTTGATGATCTTTTTGCTTGATAACAGACACTTGGTACTTAGTTTATGATTGTGAGCGAGTGATTTCTATTGTTGTGTTACGAGGCACTTTCCATGATATTCATAACATGTAATCCAACATATGTTTAGATAGTTGTAACATTGTTGATGTTTCTCTTCTTAACTGTCCAGACTTTTTACTATTTGTTATCTGGCGTACTCAAAAGTAGATCAAAAAGTCCATGTTGTAGCCAATATTGTTAAAAGTCGTAGAGTTTGGTGTTGTTTACAGTATTTACTTATGCCATTAGTTGGCCTGAGTTTAATCAAGAAATTTATACGATTTTTAGATATTTACGTTAGTCTCCGGATTGGTGGCAGAAGAATGATTGGATACCGATAGCATAATTAGAGTTTGAAATTTGTTGAAAACTGTTATTTTTTTAAGCCGATCCAAGCAAAATGTAAAGGCCTTACGTATTATTGGCTGAGTAATAGATTTTATACTTATATGACACTGAACGGCGAATAAAAGTTGAGACGGTTTTATGCAATACATATAATTCTACGGTATACACGGATTAAAGAAAAGTTCTAATGTTTTTTTGTTTTCAAATTGTCCGAGTATTTTAAAACGATGTTGATTAACTTTGCTTTGTGTTTACGTTGAGAGATTAGATACAGACTAGTTTTTATTTTTAGCATTACTAAAAGAAAAACTTTTTAATAAATACCTTTGGATAGACGACGTTGAGACTCTTCTATAGTTCACACACCAGTTTACTGACGGTGGATTTACTTTGGAAGATTAGACGCAAACAAGTTTTTATTTCCAGCACTAATCAAAAATCAACTTAACCAGAAAAGACTTTGTACTCTTAGATAAACAATGTTGAAACTTTTTTTTGCGTTTTTTATTTTTTTTTGTTTTTGAACCATCTGAGTTTCTTGTTTACTTAAGAAGGTCTAGACGTAGAATTTTTAATCTCTCTTAGTCAAAATTTGCTTCTGCATTTTTTATTTTTCTTGTTATCGAATCGACCTAGTCCAAATATTTTGCTATAATGTTAAAGAACTTGCTTTTTAAGACGTCAGGGTAAGCTTTTTTGTTCAATCTGGGGACGTCATCTTTATTTCCAGCAATCAAGGAAAAAACTTGCCATAACTGACTTTGAATGATTACCGTTTTATGGACAACATTGAGACTTTTCTACAGCTTGGACGACAAGAAACGGTAGACAGTAGCCTAAATTTTTTAATTCTTTTGTTCTCGGACTGCTTGAGAATATTTTGCAATGATGTTAAAGAACTTGCTTCTTAAGATGTGAGGGAAGTTTTTGTTACTTTGAGAGGTCAAATCTAGACAAATCTTTATTCCCAACATTAGTTGAGGAAGAAAAAATGCCGGAACTGGTTTTGAATGAATATTTAACAGTAGATAGATAACTTTAAGATTTGTCTCTAGTTTCAACACACACACCAGCTTACTAGTGTGTCTTCTTCTTCTACTACTATTATGGGTTGGTAGGTGAGTAATGCTAAAGTTAACCGCACTTGGTCTGGTTGGAGCTGGGCATCTACTACTCCTGTTGCGCAAGTAGATTACTCTTAGAATACACATCTCAGCATGGCATACTGTACGTTCATATTTAAAAATTAGCAGAAGTAGAGGTATTTGCAGGGGGTAGCATGTTACTTTGCAATGGATGTTGTATCCCAGCTGGTAATTCTCATTTTGGTTGAAGCATTGCATCCGGTTCCTACTACATCACGTTAAAGTTACAGATCCAAACTACTGGAAGATGATGTGATGGTGACAAACTAGTGTTTGGTCTTGTTTTGCAAAGAAGTGGCTCTAGTGGTTTTTTAAGGTAGCTAGTTGCCTTGTCATCTTATTAGACGCATGAATGAATCAACAAAATTTGCATTGTCTTTATCTACTAACTAGTGAAAGCACTGTCAGGTTTAGTAAAACTAGCGGGAAAGAAGGTCTGTTGAGTTTGATTTTAGTATGTAAGCTGAAGTGGAAGGTGTAGCATACATGGGAGACGCAAATTGCCTGTAAAATACCACTACTTCCATTGTTTACTTACTTACTTGATTAGGTGTTTCGTGTTACAATGTTCTTGAGCCAAGCGCGAAGAATGGTTCAAGGCTGGTCATATGCTTCTATGATTTGATGACACAGGTTAGCTGAGAATTTGACTAAGACGGTATACTTATCAAAGAATACCGCAAGAGTATTAAGGTACATAATAAGACTAAAGCAGAGAAATACATACGCAGACATGATGCGGAACACGAATGCGAACGTTGATGTCAGCGGCATAAACAGCACCAAAGAGGGCGACATCTTGTTAAAAATCAAAGGTAGCAAGACAGATAGAAAAAATACGTTTAAAGAAACCATATGCAGTAAGGTAGACAGTATGGCAGAAGTGGTGGCTCGGCAGCAGGAACAAACCTTAATGCTAATGAATGGAACTGGACCCAACAACAACAACAGCAGAAGTGAAGGAGACTGTAGACAAGGTGCTGGCAAGGAAGTGCCATCAAATAACTGAAAACTGCATTATAATACCAGAAAAACTAGGCAGGGTGGATAGCAAAATAGCGTTCCATACAATCCAAAAAAAGCAGCAGGGATGGGTGGTCTTGATGGATGACAAGAGAGATTATAACCCCCGCGAAGTGCTACAAGTGCAGGAAAGTAGGACACGTGGCATACGCATGCAAATCAAAACAGGGCCATAAGCCTAAAGATTGCACAAATGACTTTGCCTGTTACCTGTGTAAGGTAAATGGCTACAGGGCTGAAACAATACGCTGTTTGGAATACAGGAAATTAGTAGAGGAGTTGAGGGCAAAGGATGCGCGTTTAGAATTCCAATGACGCTAAGAATCATACAAAGTAATCTGAACAGAGACAAAAGGGCGATGGACTTGATTAAACATACTTGCTACACCAAAGATATCAACCTAGCGCTTATCTCTGAACCGAACAAATTTATGGCAAAATGAAACAAATGGCTAACCGCATAAACGAAGATGCTGCAATATATATACCACACCAAAAGGTCACTAAATCTGGAAAGGGTTTAGGCTTTGTGTGGGTGGAGGTAAATTTTACCAGACTGTACTTCTGCTACATATCGCCAAATTCTAACCTGAGACAGTTTGAGAGATTTCTGCACAAACTGGGTCGAGATATTAAAAGCAGCAGCATAACAACACTGGTTTGTGGCGATTTTAATGCCAAATCACTTTTATGAGGCCCGGTAAAGGAAGACAAGCGCGGTAACGTGCTAAGTGAATGGTTGAGTGAGATTGATCTACGAGTCGTGAACAAAGGCAACAAACCTACCTACGGAAAAGCTGGCAAAACATCACGTTGTGCTTCAAAAGTCTTGTCAATAAAGTTAACGGCTGGAAGGTCAGCAGCAAGGAAAACCTGAGTGACTACAATAACATCTATGTGGAATTAGTGGACAAACATTTACTCCGAATAGCTCCGGAAGAAAACAAGAAAAGTTGTTTTTTTTTCACTGGACAAGGCAGCGCAGTTAGCCAATCTGGTTAAACAAAGATTGGAGTTTTAAACAAACTGCAGAACCATTGAGGTGATGAAATCTATTGTTAAAGCATGCGATGAAACACTTTGGAGGAAAAGCTCTAGAGCAAGCAGAAAACCGGTTTTTTGGTGGAACGCTGAGATTGCGGAAACTAGAAAAAAATGTGTAGCAGCCAAAAGGAAGCTTACAAGAGCAAATGGCCGAAAGGACAAGGTTAACTTAGAGGAATACAATCTGGCCAATAAGAAACTTAAGTGTAGCTTAAAACAAGCAATAAACGCTGCTAAGAAAGCTGCCTGGCGCGTTCTATGTAATGAGGTAGATGAAGACTTGTGGGAAAAAGGCTATAAAATAGTAACTGGTAACTTTGGTGTTTGCAACCTAACCTCGCTCACGGACGAGGAACAAATGAAAGTTACAAAAAAGTTGTTTTCTCCCCACAAAGAAACAAAATGGAGAATGAAATTGTTCCAAGTCAACAAAGTTCTTGAGTGCACTGCCAAGGAAACCAAGTAAGCGGGCAGTAAAATAAAAGCAGGAAAAGCTGCTGACTCTGACGGTATTCCGCCAGAAGTAGCCAAAGTTCTGGCTGAACAAAACTCGAAGCTACAGTCTAAATTTTTTGACAAGCTAATTAAAGACGGCACCTTCCCAATCGAGGGGAAGATAGCCAAGCTAGCACTTTTGGAAAAACCAAAAAAGCAGCAAACGATTTGTCTGCATATAGATCATTGTGCCTCAAAAACACAATGGGGAAACTTTTTGAGACTGTGATGAACAGCAGGTTGATAGAATAGCTCCAGAAGTTTGGCGGGCTATCCGACCATCAGTTTGGATTTAGGACAGGAAAGTCAACCATTGACGCAATCAATGAAACAAAAAAAGAAACGAGCCATTTTGTTTACTCTTTTTATAAAAAACGCATTCAACTCTGTACCGTGGCCAGGATTTGAAAAGGCGCTGGTTGAAAATCCCCATATTGTGGAATCAATTAAAACTGAAAGGTCAGTAAACGCTCTCAATAGGCTTATGTCAAACCTGGGCAAGGCAAAGGCAAGCAACAAGGACGATGTGTTTAGATGTGGATTCCATAATGCTGTACGGTGCACCTATTTGGTATGACGGTATCCAGGGAGTAAAATACGAAAAATTGCTCGCAAACGCGCAGAGGAAAGCTGCGATCAGAGTGGCGTCCGCGTATTGGACGGTGTCGACTTGTGCGATTCAGGTAATGTAGTTGCTGGCCAAGGAGAAATCCTATACGATTGTACCCAACAAGAAAGAAGCGAAGGCCGTAGCAAGAACAGATACTTTAGTAGCATGGGAAAATGCGTGGAGAGAACTTGGTGGGACAGGTGAATGGACCAGAAGGCTAATTAGCGACATTAAACCCTGGCTAAGCCGGAAATATGGTGAAGTGTCTTATTATGTCACTCAACTCTTGACAAGCCATTTCTGTTTTGGGGCGTACTTAAAACGTATGAACCTATCCGACAGCGACAAATGCATGTACTGCAGGCAATTAGATACACCCGAACATACTTTGCTCGACTGCGAAAGGTTCCTGGATGTTACGGAAAGCACGTACGAGAAGTTGGGCAACATGCTAACGCTGGATAACCTAATTTCCAACATGTTAGAGAGCGCAACAAAATGGATCATCATCGAAAGAATGATGCATAACATTCTATGCCATAAGGAGCGCGATGAAAGAGCAGATCAACAATCTAGTCAATAGTACATAGTAAAACTGTAGAAGCGTGTAGCTGGCGGGCGTAGCAATGCCGATAGGCGGTCCCACTGTGAGCTAGGTGACTTACTACAAAATAGCGACCCAGATAAATCCGGCACTACGTCTAGATTTTTTCTAAGATTTTTTCTCTTCTCCACAGGAAAAAAAATGTATTAAGGTAAAATAAGCAAAGGGCAGGAACCTTGTGTGTAGCAAAAGAGCAAAAACTGACTTGATCTTGCTGTTTGGTAAGCATAGAGTGTCGGATTGTTTACCTGGAATGTGATGTTAGTTTAGACTATCCTAAAATAGTAGAAATGTGAAACAGATTAATGACTATATTTCAAACAAACAATTAAATTAATGAAATGATTTAATAGTTTATTCAAACTCAATCTAACAATTAAATTAATGAAAACTTACGCAAAATCAAATAATCTATTCATTGTTAAAATACATAAATAGTTCCTTACCTCGCAATATAAATAAAAATAAACAATAACATTTACTATCACAATCCCTCCTCTTCCATTGTTCGCTTCATTGTTACAAGATTAAATCCAACATAAATTAAATCCACTTGCAAACAAACATATTAATTATCAATTATCATTTCAATTAGTTAATACGAGCATATTAATTTCCAGCAGAGAGTAAACAATGAATTTCAATCCTATTGGGCGCCGGATATTTTTCATTATGCGAAATGTAATGTAATTGCCCTACCACCGAAACTTAATCAATTGGTATTTAAACGTCCATGTACATATTTTTTTATTATACTTTAATGTTATCGTGCGTTCTTATAATGTTCCATTTCCTTTAAATTATGTGGGCTTTTTTCTACTCTTAATTTTAAGGAAAATACAAGCTTTATACAATTACTTAATATTTACATTGTTCTACAACGGTTTCCGGTGGAGAGCACGCGGCGCCTATAACTCAATTTAAGATATTTCACTTGCTGGAAACTTTAATTAACTAATAAGGTATTTTTTTCTATTTTTCAGTGTGAAGAAGGTTGCAGGTTGTGGAAGGCAGCACTTAATTCATCCTGCCAGGGAGTTTGTGTAAGTAAAATATTATTTCTTTCATTTTTATTAATTAAATTAATTTTTGTTCACTACAATTTCAGAATGGTGAAGCATCATCGCCAAACAATCTCTTCTGTATAATAGGATGCACTTATGCAGTTTTGCGATATTCCACTAAACTGACACAACATTTAGGACCACCACCACCTCCAGCTTTAGTAGCCGATAGTTTAACAGCCACATCTTTGCGATTGGAATGGAATTTTCCGGAAGCTAAGGTATCGGGATTGAGGTATTTCTTGCAATGGCGATATGAGGAACATGCAGGCGCTTGGCAATATTGCAGAAATCAAAGCTGGGGACCACAGGATACAGTTTTTGTTGACAATTTGCAACCTTATACGAAATACAGGGTGAGTGAATTTATTATTATATTTAATTTAATATTAATTTAGTTATTTTATTTATTTGCAAAGATTGAGGATTATAACAGGTAAGACTATGAAAATTATATGAATATTTTTCTAATAGTTTTTGTTAGATATGTACAGAGTATGTTAAATATTTTTATGGGTTAATAAGTCTATATTTAGATCTTACTGGTTGTTTGTTACTTGATGCGTAAGTGTCGCGCTTATTTTTTTTAACATTTAGTGAGGTTTTGCATTTTTACTGGATCTGAGATGCCATATCATTTACAGTTAACGATAAAAAGTATCTGCATGGCAAACAGTGATTAGATATTTAGAAATATTTATAGAATTATATCTTTTTGGCATATATTGAAGATGCTACCTAGTCCTAGTCACACCGTTCCCTTTCGGGGTAGGCAATCGACGTGTCGGACACGCCGAGCTATAGAGAATGTTTTGATGCGTATATGAAGTAACGGATGCATTTGAAAAGAACGCTACGCTCTGCATTACTTTGTTGCAGACATCCATCTAACTTGTGACCGCTCCGGCCGTTTCTTAATTTTTGTTAGCGCTGTTAATTATACATACCTTCTCTACCGTACTGCCGACTAAATAAATATCTAGTCACGCCGTTTTCTTCTGGGGTAGGCAATTGAGGTGTCAGGCACACTGAGCTTCAGAGAAGAAATGTGTATGTTATACTAAATATGTCGTCTCGTAGTAAACGATATCAAAAGCTTTTAAAAAGTTAGTGTGATCTGAATCAACTCTATACTTGATTACTACTAACACTTGGTGCACCTTACCCTACCTTAAAAAGGCTACAAGAATACCAGTTACGTTGCCATATTAAAAAAAGCTAGTTCGGCAAGGATTTGGTAGAATACTTGAAATACCAAATCAGTGTGGAAGGGAACCAACCATTCACCCACCTACTACTTGAAATTAATAAGCTTCCTGGGGCTATGCAACTGGTTCCGGGAGTATGTGTCAGCAGCTTCCTTGATGAAAATCCAGAGTACAAAGAAACCCTTTGTGTGGAACGAACTCAAATCCAAAGCATTCGAAGACATAAAAACAGCTCTGGACCAATCGCTATTACTTGTTCGACCCAAACTAGGCCTACCATTTGTAGTCCAGACGGACGCTTGCAACATTTGCGTAGGAGCAGTATTATACTAAGAGTAAGGGTTCAAGCGGCACATCAACTCATACGATAGTGCCAAGCTAACCTCTTGTCAAATTAGGTATCTCTAAAACAAGCTAAAGTGCCTTGCGATCTTATGGGCTATCAAGAAATATAGCGTTTACCTGGAAGATGAGTCGTTTATACTTTGAACAGACAATCGGGCCTTAGTCTGGTTAGAAAACTCCACTGATGCCAGGCTTCAAGATGGAACATACCACAGGATCCACCAACTTACTGCTGAGGAAATTATTGCCGCCTCCAATTCTGAAAGGCTACTATTACCAGAAAGCCCGACTACCGACAAACCAGTTAGGTTGCGATGCTTATACCAGCTTTTTGGACGATCCCAGAATCCGGATTAGGTGAAATTGAATTTATTGAAAGACGAAACCTTGGCTGCGTTGGTACGACGAGCCTAACTGGCTATCAGCAGACAAAAACCATTATCAGGGGATGGAAAAAGATTATGGGCGACCCAGAACAACCCGAAGTGACAGACCTGGGGGCAAGCTAGTCTAAACTGGCGTTCTATTGGTCGTACCTCCTGAAATGCAACAGGAAGTAATCAAGGAACGCCACTCGACAGCCACAGCAGGACATGCCGGGAGAGACAAAACTAGAGCAGCCATCCTCCGAGCATACCCTTGGCCGAGCATACGTAAAGACGTGCGAACGATTATTCGCGGCTGCATGACATGCCTGAAATTCAAATTAGCGCAAACACAGCTAAAGGACTCATTAAACCCACACCCTCCAGGCAAGCCGTGGGAAAGAATAACCATTGACTAAGTTAGCTCTATGGACGCTACGAATAAGGAAAATAGATATGCTCTAATAATGATGGACCTCTGTACGAGGCGGCAACCAATGAAGTAACCATCCGGCTCGTGGAACAACATCTGTTTTACAAGTGGGGGTACCTAAAGGTCATATATTATCCAGTAACGGTACCCAATTACGAAAACGGCACAGATTGGACATTAACCATCTTCTTGAATCATTATGCGACAAAATGGTAGGATTGAAAGGAAAAACAATTGTGGAGCTAGCACGTACCATTATACATACGCAAAGTTTGAAAGAAAACTATAAGTATAAGACCAAAGCTGTGTTTTATTCCGTGTTTACATTAAATTAATCAGAAACCAATTCAATCAAGGATCAGAGTGCAGTAGAACTAAGGTTTGGACCAAAAATAAAAATGAACAAATTAAGAAGCTTTAGGTGTGATTGAACTAATAGTCGAAACTCTGAGCCAACTTTAAGAAAGCCAATTTTGCATGATTGTTAAACCCGTTTTTTAGACTTTGTAATGGATCATCTTTGAGGAGAAAATCAATTTCTAAAGCATTGAAGGACGAAGGATGGCGGACGAATTCATCTCCAAAACACGCAAAACTACTGACCTGTCGTTGGGTGTTGCGTGAGAAACAAAGCCAGTCTTGATGCAAACAGATTTGAACAAAAAGAGGGTATTGACTATACCGACACTTTTAGTGTCAATACGACTGCATTGCAGTATTCAAATGTTGGAAGGTAACAACTTTTGATGTCAGGACGGTTTTGGTTCAGTTCATTGCATTTTTTCTGATGCTTGTATTTCCTTCTTTAGTTTTATTCTGATCTTTCTGTATGAATTGATTTTTTTTCTTTTTCCGCCTGGCTTCTGGTCCTATTTATCATAGTAACTCTTTTAACTTGGTTACACGCGTATTTTAATTGCTGTTTTTTTTTAAGCCAGTAATATACTTGGTTTTTATTGGTAAGTGGCATTGTATGCCATTGGTATTATTTTTCTTATATTTTGTGGAGTAACTTTGTTTTCTAGTTTTTGTGCTGTTTTTTGTCAGATCTTTTTTTTTGTTTTGTTGTTGTAGTACTACCTTGTCTTTTTACTTATATATGATTGTTTGGTTCTTTCCTTTCTTTTTGTATTGCTTCTTATTTCCACATAGATTTAGTTGATTGATGGTATTTTTCTTGTAATTGAATGTTCCTTATCTTTTGAAGATTTTTATGTTAACCTTGTTTAAGATGCACAGATATCTGCTAGCAGCCCATTCTGCTAGGATGCGTCCCTATCAATTTTATTTAGCGTGCAACTTTTTGCAGTTCTCCGAGTAGCTTTTCAGTCTGTCTACATACCCTTAAAACTCGGGCGCATCAACCTGGGTGATATATAAAAAATATATTTTGGCCTTTAAGTTAACGGGACCCAAGCTTTAAAGTATTGTTCTTGTTCAACTGCAATAATTAATTGCAATGGTAGAGTGCATGTTATCAGTACCGAGATCAAATCAAAAGCTTTAAAAGTGATAAAGAACATAATGTCTTACAAAATTCTTATTTTATAATCAAAACTATTATTTTTATATTTTTTTATTTTTATTAACTATAATTTTATTTTTTCAGTTTCGAGTGGCGTTGATACTATCTAACCTAACAGATCCAATAGTGTCGCCACCAAGCGTGGTAATTAGTACAAGACCTGCAGGAGTGCCTGCATCAGCGCCAATAATTGTACGAGCGGTACCTGTTGATTCTACACGCATAAGCGTGAGCTGGGAACCGGGGCCTTTCCCGCACGGACCTCTCCTATCCTATGAGCTCACCATTACAGACAACCAACCACAACATCGATATTCGGCACTTAAGGTGTGCCTCATGATATATAAAACATTATTTTCTTGCCAATACTTCTTTCTATTACTGTTGATAGCGTTAGTTGAATTTTTGCACTATAATCTGTGTTATGTAATTTGATAACAACTTGCTGAATTGTTGAAAAATGTTGGCTTATCATATAGATAAATTGAGTCATTGCATTTCTAGGAATTAGTTGTAAATATTTATCAAATTTTGTGTGGTGGTTGTACTTTTTTTTCCTAAGTATGGTTTAATTTTCTTCTTGAATTTCTTACTAATACTTCTAAAACTAACGCTATGGCATGACATTTTGCATGATTTAATTTGGTCTTTGTAGGTAATGTTTTGCTATTTAGACGTATTTATTTATGTAGTAGTAACTATTTAATTTTAAGCTGGAGTGCGGAAAATCATTACTTTCTTGCACTCTACCTTGAAATTAAGTATGTTATAGTACATCTAATGCTTTTATAACGAGCAATATTTGATAAGATGCACGAGCATGACTCTTTTATTAAAAAACATCTTTGCTAAATTTTTACATATTTATTTCTAAAACAGGATTTGTCTTCGGAAACCAATTTCTACATATTAAAAAATCTTACACCAAATCACAATTATAGTATATCTATAGGGATGATTAATAGTGTAGGTCGTGGACCACCTGCAAATGTAACTGTTTCTACACCACCGGAACCATCCGGTAATTTATATTGTAATATTTTTTTGATTGAAACTAATAGTTTTGATTTTAGCAAAGAATTCTGAGAAACCTGTACTTATACTTGGTGCACATCATGCTGTTATTGAACAAGGAACTGATATGCTGGACGAACCGGTTATTTTATATAGCACCAACGAGTTTATTACAGGTAAGATTATTGATAGTATAGAAAAATTATTTATAATTTTGGCATACATTTAGTTTTTATATTTTTGGGGGAGGAGGATGAAGACATAATTTGAAAGCACTGTGCAACATTGATGAGTTGAGATCTCTTTTGTGTATAGGATCAAACATCTTGTTCTTGATTTACTATCAATGTACGCCAGCATGTATAAGAACTCACATGTGTCGTATTTGTTTTGCTGTAAGGCAGATTTTTTTTTCTTATTATTTGTATTGGCGTTTTCGACACGTTGCTTGGCGTTGTATTGCATTCTACAATTTCTTTCCGATTCTTTGAATTATTTTGAATTTTTGATTTGCCCGTGAGATGAGATATTGATGAAACCTTAACCCAACTATCTAAAGGGTTTTTCAATAATGGAGGGTAGATGTTGAAATGGAATAAAACAAGCTGTGAATGAGGTATTAACAAAATTCTTTTTTTATTTGAAAAGCCCATGTATACCATTAAGTGTGAAATATGACTTTGTTCAAATGCTTGCCTTGGATTCTTATGGTGGCACGGATCCGAGTGGTCTAATTTTCAATAACTTTTCCGCATAGATCCGGCTGAATTTGAGCGAAGGCCTGTGTTATGTTTATCTTCTATCTATTTATTTGCGCAGACCTGCGCAAGATGATTTTTTCGACAAAATTGGGGTCCTTTTCCAAACGATTTGAAGCCCAGTTAGCGAACAATCAGCGATGTCTATGGTTTTTGAGCTTCTGGGTCAATTGGATCTTGTACCGGTGTAGGCTTAAGTCCCGACACAAAATTTGCCAAATTGAAGTCTGCGAAAGCCCGAGTTTTTGTGCACGGCAAGAAAGCAACTGCTTCGGGTTCTGCTGTACACTTTCACGGACCGCGGCGATGTTCTCCGCCGATCTTGCGTTCCTTGAACGTACAGGTGTTGGCTAATTATTTACCGAACCCGTCGTCTCAAATTTGGCCACCAAACGTCGAAGAGTCGACTGTGAAGAGCCACTACGTTTTCCGTAAAATTACGCAATGTGCGCAACGTTTGCAATAACAAACACTCATTTTGATAATAAAGTTTTATTATTTGGACGTGCTGTTCAATCGTGTAACTTGCTATGGTGATTTGGCTAAGTAACTAAATAATAAACAAAAGATTTGATAGATGCCACAAAAACAAAATGGCAGCCCCGGGCCGCCAAACTCTACCCGCGCCAACTGAAAAACCTTTTATTATTGGACGCGATTGACTTACTGCGTTTGAATTAAGCAAGTTAAATTTTTAGTTTTAGAACGGATGATGAAGGTTTCTATATACAGCAGCTAGAAAAGCACATGTGACAGCTGTTACGCGCTGTATTTTTGAACCATGCAATCTTTGTATTATTTTCTACTTTTATTTGCTTGTAAAGTTGTTTTCAAGTTTGCTTCTAGCTGGTTTTTGCCTAGGAATAGGCTTGTGGCTTTGTTAGTCTGGCGTTAGTGCTGGTAAAAAACCAGGGGCTCTGTTAAATCTATTCTCTGGTTTTTTGCTATTAGGAACCTTACATTTTTTAGCTTTTAGTTGCTTACTTATGTAAAACATTGAACAAAAAAGTTTTTCTTTACGTTTGCCTAGTGTAATGCCTTTATTATGGTATCGACTTTTTTTTTGCCTGAAGTGTCCGGATACTTTACTTTCGTATAGGTTTGAAAGACGTTTTGTTGTTCTATCAGTAGCACTACGAGTTTGTTCTTTAGTTGTTCTTTCCAAAAGCTTGGAAAAACTTTTACGTTGTATACATTCCAAAACTTGTAAAGAAATTTTGTGAAAGCTACCGGCCAATCAGTATTATATCTTTAGATACGGCCATAAAGATGGTGATTTTGGACATAATCCAAGACTACACGGAATATAACAATCTTGACCAAATAAAGCAAGAGACTGAGAAAAACTACGAGTGTAGTTTTTTTATGTTAAAAAAGCCTATGCCTAAAACTGCACAAGCTGAGATTTGTTCTGCGTCTTGTAAATCTGATAGCATTATTGGGAATTGGATTCAAACATTCACCTCAATTGTCTTGAGGACTTTAAAAGTCTTACTTTATGGTGAACATACCAAAACAAAGAAGTTTGTAACAATTTTGCTATTTTCCCGCTGCACGAACACGTCTAAACTTTAGCAGAAAAGTATTTTGATAACTTTGCGGTTTCTTCTTCTTCTTAGTTTTTATATTTCTACTGCTGGATATAGGCCTCTTTCATTTGTTTCTATGCGTTTTTGTCCTTTGCTGTCTTTATCCACTGTTTTCCCGCTATGGTTCTAATATTGTCAATCCATCTCGTTTAGTTTCCTGGGATCTTTAGAAAGTGACTCTAAGCCAAAACTGGCCAGAATTGCTAAGTTTGACAAAGCTGAATACTCCTATAGAAGATCAATCAATGTTATCACTTCTTAAAGTTACCAACCAACCAACCTTCTCCTAATGTACTTCAAACAGAAAATAGATAAGCCTTGCGGTCTCAAATTTTAAGTATAATCTGAAAACTATAGGCACTCTTCTTTAAAAAAGTTGGTGTAGTTGAGGCAGACCACCAGCAGAGGAAACAACAACACCAACATTCACAATTAACGATGCAACTTTGCAGAAGAAATTTTAATCAAAGTTTCAATTAAAGATCAAGACGAAATTGTAAACTAAATCCGCAACATGGCAACCAAATGGAATCACATCAACAACCTCCATAATGAACTGGTTAACAAGAGTTATGGAAACTATTTGTACACCAACAAACGCCTTACTCTTTTGTTGAAGGAGCGGTTAACCATCACCACACGAGCTTGGCGGCATTGCGCCCTTGGAGTTGTAATTCAGGCGGCTACTTAGATCAATCTGGCGCTGCCTTAACGTCACTAAGCAACCTCAAGTTTTTGATTGACTAGAAGCCACCACAACAGCCCCAAGGCTTTTTCACACTTGAAAAACATCTCCAGGGAGTTGCCTAAGACCAAATGGACAACAATACACAAAAAAAAATGTTTTTTGTTTTGTTGCATATTTGCAAGCCAGTGGCGTAGCTAAGATTTTTGGACTTTACTAAAAGACGTCAAGATTTTTTTGCCCTACGTCAAAGTTGCATCTTAGCAAAATGAAATTCGGCAAGGGCAAACAGAGTAGCGCTAAACGAACGACACACGTATACAAAGCAAAAAAGGAGCTTAAGCAAGTTAACAATGCTTTAAAAAAGAATTGCTTGTCAAAACTGTGTGAGGAGGTGGGCAAAATGTTTGGGGTACAGGATATAAACTGGTTACAGGTAAATTGAGTGTTTGCAGCCCGGTCAATCTGAAAGACGAACAACAGCTTGACATAGCTAAGCAACTTTTTCCGTTCCATGAAAAAACTAAATACAGCTCCTCAAATACTGAAGACATTCCTATCTCCACTGTCGAGGAAGTAAAAGCAGCTAACAAAAAAATTAGACCAGGGAAAGCCGACGGTCCGGACGGTATTTTTCTAGAGATTACAAAAACTGTAGCAGTACAGAGCAGGCAGATAGTGGTGGACGTATTTAACAAAATGCTCAGAGAAAAACCTTCCCGTATGTCAGGAAGAGAGCCAAGCTTGTATTGCTGGAAAAACCTAGTAAGAATAATCAGGAATCTTTATAAAGACCTTTCTGCTTTTTTAACGCTATAGAAAAATGATTCAAACACGTTATAAACTAGAGACTACAAGACGAAATTGACAGCCAATACGGGTTTTGCAAACAGCGTTCTATTGTAGGTGTCTTAAGACAAGTTAAAAAGTTAGCCAAAACTACTAGAAAAACAAAATCTTGTTTTAGCAGTTTTGGCTAGGTTTTAATTCCGTAGAAAGGTATAATAAAAGTACTTATAAAGAAAAAGATCTTGCCCTACTTAGTAAATATTATCCGCTTTTATTTGGAAGACCGGATGGTAACGGTAGGAGAACAAGGTGGTTATGGACATGACATGTGGGATTCCACAGGGTTCAATTCTTGGCCTTACGCTGTGGAACCTGTACTACGAGAACGTGCTGAGTCTGGACTTGGGCGAGGTCGTAACTTTGATTAACTTTGCTGACGACCTGGGGGTTGTAGTCTGCGTTAAAAGCAGAGAGGTTAAAGAAGATGTAGCGGAAAATTAGCAAATGGTTAGAGGAATAGTGTCTAATTCTCAAAGACCGGAAAACAGAGACTATTGTTATAGTCGGGAGAAACATGCTAAAACAGGTGATTATAAAGGTTGGTCTGAACAAAATCTAAAGTCAAATTAGCGTGAAGTACCTTGGAGTATATATCGGGAGAAACATGAACATGTGGAACCATCTACAACACACTTCAAAAAAGCGAATGAAACAGCAAACGCAATAAGTCGGTTGATGCCAAATGTGGGAGGAGACGGACAAGACAATTAATGGGCTCTGCGGTGTAGTTCATTGGAGCTATGTAGAGCACTACGAGGCAAATGCTTGAAAAAGTTCAAAGAAAGTCAGAGCTAGGAATTGCAAGAGTTTATAGAACAACCTCTACTAGAGCTATCTAGGTAGTGGCCGGAGTTATTTTTGTTTTACCTTTTAGCAAAAGAACTACAACTAGCAAAGAAGGGAAAACCAATGGTAGTCTTCTGACTATGGAGAGTTGGGAAATACAATGGAGCCTCCCAGGAAACACAGCAGGCTGGAGTCGTTACCTAAACAGAAGGGTAGCACGGGGACGTAAGTTACTTTTTAAATCAGTTTTTCACAGGTTACGGATGTTTTGCCTTTTACTTAAAAAGGACGAAAAAGGCAGAAAGCAATGTATGCGCTTACTGCACAGAATTGTAGCACACATTTTGAGGACAGTGAAATTTTTTGAAACAGGTTTATGAAAGGTGTTTTTGCGCAAAGGACTATTGTAAGTTTTGATGCATCTTTTTTGAAAAACGCAAATACTTTTTATCTTGCGGTGAAAATTAAATTTTGTTTGATGAAACGTTTTGGAAACTAAGTATGAGTACAAGCTCTGCTTTTTTTACCTAACCAGATCGTGTTATTTTTGAATGCCCAGAGCGGGTTCTACATTTTTTTTTGTCATGATTGGCCATCAATACCGGCATTGTTAGTTGAAAAGAGGTTGCATCGATTTGTAGTTTTCTTTTCTTTATTGCCATCTTCTTCAACTTAAAGGTTATTAGTATTGTTTTTTATTCCGATTCAGCATTTTTATCAGAAGTCTGTGTTGTCGATTCAGTTTTTTTTCTTTTTGCTATAGATTGCATTGATATTGCTATTCTCCTGAGATGAGTTTGCGGACTGTCTTTGCGTAAGGATTTGAAAAAAATCCGGCACAATAACTCAAACTGTTTTTATGTAAGAGGCTCAATCAAAATATCAAATATTCTAAAAGGTATACATTTTTATAAAATTAGAAATTATTGGAACACAGTTTCGTAATATCAAAAAATTTAGGAACGAGTTTTCATAATATGTCAACGTGTTTAGAAAGGTGATTTTCTAAATGGTAATAATCTAAACCCAGATTTATAGGTAGAAAATTACACCGCAAATAATTCCCTACAAAAAAAAATCAGGAATAAAGTTTAAGAAGAAGAAGGTTAAGGCCTTACGGGGTTCTCGAGCTACACAAAAAATAGAATATGATAGACCCAGCAGAAGACGGGGTTTTTATTCTTTTTAAATTGTAAATTTTAAGTAAAAAACATAGATTTGATTATAACACTTTTAATTAAGAAAAATTGTAGTTTTTCTTAGTGCCACGAGTTGTAATTGACCTTTTACTGCTTTGTTGAATTTGTCATATTTTTATGTTGATTTTTTCAAACATATTTCATTTTCAGGTTTGGCAATACACGTCAGCAAACGTCTCTTATTTGTATCCGATTCAACAAGATACGTTCATCGAATGCCTCTTTACAAATACACAAACCATACAAAAAACACTGTAATTTTATCACCAAGACAAATTAATTTTATTCCACTTGATTTATCAATCGATTGGTTAAACAATGAACTTTACATTTTGGGTGAAGTAACACATCAAATTAAAGCATGGCAAATTGCAAGATGTAATTTAGATGGACGTGGCTTAACAGTAGCAGTAGCTGGATTGAGAAGCAAACCACATCATATCGAAGTCGATCCTTATAATGGGTAAATTTATCATAATTGTAATTGAAGTCTATTACATTAATGAAATTTCAGTTATTTATTCTGGGTAACAAAAGTCGGTCTTTATAAATTAGATTTAGCCGATATTAGCAATGGAATAAAACATGAAGTACAACCAGAACTGATTCTGGCTGAAAATAATTTAGGTTCATTCACAGTAGACCATACCAATTTTAGATTGTTTGTTTCAAATCAAAACAAAAATACTGTGTATTCGGTGTCATTTGATGGGTGAGTAATAAATTGAATTAAATTTTATTATTGTTTATGTTTTTTTTTTAATTTTCAGGAAAGAAATTATGAATATGAGGCAAAAAATTACAAAATCAAGATTGCAAAAGGTTATTTCATTAGCGTCAGCTAATAAAATATTTTATTGGACTGATGGTAATGAGGTTTTGTATGAAGAATATCATGCTTCATCTGAGAGTCAATATTTTCATAATTCTTATCCATCGCAATTATCAAGATCTTATATTAAAGTGCTTGTGAATTTGACCAGTTCACAACCGGTTCCAGTGCCTGTTAATCCACCAACGTCAGTTCAAGCTATTTTTGGTACCAAGAAGGCTAGGACTATGTGGAACACTCCACATTTATTAGGAGGACAAGGTAAAATATAGTATAAATTTATTAGTTGTAGATAAAAAGTGTATAAACATTTTGTTTTATAAAAATTTGCAAAAGGATTTTGAGTATTTATAAAAATATGATTAATGCTAAAAATATTTTGAAGTTATTTTCGTACAATAACAGATAAAACTTGATTCTTTAATTTTTGAACAAACATCTTTTAGAGTTATATAGATCCACCTTTTTCCCCGAGAGATAACTTCTTGCACTAGATTCCCAACAAATTAATCTTACGTATTTCTATTATACATAAAAACTGTAAAAATAAATCCAAGCTGTATATGTACAGAAGCTAGATTTCTCATCTTTCATATCTTCCAAATTAGTTAGTTGGTGTTCTGATTGTGGGTGGCGTTGCTCTTAGTGGTGTGGTAAAATCTAAATGTCTGTAAATTGTCATAAATTAAGGGTAACTCAAGCACGCTATGGAGGTCAGCTTTTGAAGTCAGCAGCCAAGCAGATTGTAGTTGCTTTAGAAAAATTATCTGTTATTGATTATTGAGACCAACGTCTGACACATTGTTTCTTTTGATCACATTTTGTTATTTGTGTTGGATTGTCTATGTAAATTGCTCGGGACGATCTTCCAGAAAAATGTTGCTGCTAGTCTTCAGATACCAATAAACGATTACGTGAAACAATCAGATCCGGCTGTTTAGGCGGGGTGGCTACAGCCTTTACTTTGGTTTGGCGTTTTTTATGCTGCTTTGAAAATTGTGTTTTAAGAAATTTGTTGCGTATTTTTATCAATTTTACGTTTGAAAAAAAACTACATTTCTATGCGGTCGACATGAACCTATAATAATTACGCTGTTCATACGCAGGGTACTAACAAATGACAGACAAAAAGTCACAACTAAGGTTAGTGGGGCTACAAGTAGACCCTAAGGACATACTTAACATATTTTGTAATAGTTTACCTGAAGTGATATGAAATTGTGCCTTCTTGTAGAATTTTTCTCAAAAAGGTGGGATGATTAGTCGTTTTTTGATAGATAAGAAGCGGCGGAGTTTGAACTGTAGCTGTTTAGGTGGGGATGATTGATTATCCTACTTTGGTCTATGGCAAAGTTTGGTACTTGTGCTACTCTGGAAGTCAGGTTGCTGGTAAACACATAGTTATTTTCTTTTGTGCTGAGAGTTTTAGTTGATCCAACAGTTTTTTTTTTTGAGGTCTTTTGGATTTTTTACGTAAAATGTTCTGTTTTGCCAATGCCGCAGAAGCTGATCAGTTTCCTACTTCTGTTAGGCAAAGCTCAAGATCTTAAAATGCTTTCTAAATAAAGGCGGGTAATGTTAATTGCGGGATTTTTAGCAGCTGCATGTAAGTTATAGGTTTCTAGCTTGGTTCTAGTTTTTGATATTTCGATGTTCTGGGTTGAGTGGGAGGGTGGAATTATTTCTATTGATGTATGCTAGATTATCACTTGGAGGTTTTTCCCATGTCAAGTCAGCAATTTTCTAACATGGACTCTTTGCGTAGGAGAGTGATGGCAAGTACATAGTACATGTTTGGTTGTCTGGTCATACATTCCACATCCTCTGCGTATCGGGCTTTTTACAATTCCCATAGATTTGCATGTGTATTTTTAGTCGAGAGTGCTATGTGAAGATTCATGTAGTAGTTTGCAGGTTCTTTCTGGACAGTCGTTAAGCGGTTAAGGGCAATTATTTCCTGTCTACAGCCTGTTTTTTGTACCATTGTACTTTAAGAAGATTTTGTGTATTTGCTTTTAGTAAGATGTTGAGGCTTTTTAGTGATTTTTAGTGGAGTCCTCGATTTAGGGCCACACATTTTATGGGTTGACTCTTTGCGCGCCATTCTATCAGTCTTAAGGTTGCCTACTTTGTTGGAGTGCCCTTTTACCCAGCGCAGTTTGATGGTATTAACACGAACTGTCAATGTGAGGGCATGATGACATTTTAATATTTTGAGTTTATTGATTTGTTAAAGGATTTTTATCACACCACCAGAGTATGGTACTGTCAGAATCAGAAACCTACTTTAGGGAGCAGAAGTCTTTGTATATTTGTATTAAAGAATTTTTCTTTCAATTTCTTTAACATTATTACTTAAAACTGGACCTGCACTTAAACTCTGCTATATTGTCTTGAAAGGCTGCCATGTTGATCAGCCTTAGGGTTTGGTACGACCTGTGTTTCAATTTGTGCGTATGTTCTAATTTGAGTTTTGTTCATCTGTAATCTTACATTGAGACTGACGTTGATACAGTTCTGAATTTTATTTGAAATGTTTATATTTATAGTCAGGCTGCGAGATGTAATAAACTATCAATGGTTCCTGGATTATGTCTTGCATCACTTTTACTTACATTGAATTACATTAATGCGGTTTGTCATTTGGCTTTATCTGAAGTGTATTAAAAAGTGACTCCCCTGCTTTGTCCGGAAGAGTTTTCTTCCCGGTTTTGACTAGTTGGGGGATCCGGTTTTGTTCGGTGGTGGACTTTTTCTTTTACCTGCATGCTCTCTCCCTACTGAGTTGCATTTTTGCTGGTGGTTAATGGGTTGTTTCAAGAACATGTAGCTAACACGGTTATCCTCATTTAATTTTTTGGCAGTTTCCTTTCCTACTTCTAGGAGAAGAAGCCGACCTTTTGGCTCTTTTGTGGTATGGAAGACGCTCTAGTTCTTAACACTCAGCATTCGGTTTTGCCGTCTGCACGACATTTAACTTTGCTTCCGGCCACAGTGGTTGTAGGCTGGAGATGGTGTTTTGTAGCTATCTTAAGCATGAGTCTTAAGGATTTCTCCTGTGTGATATTATCGTCTAAAAGTGGAAAGAGTTTTTTTGGGGTGGACAGGGTTTTATTCATCTCCCGAGTTAAGGTATCTTTGATTAATGCTGCTTGTGCCTTGATGGTTTTAGATAAACCTTTTTTGAGGTTTTTGGATACAGCCTTTTTGTAGCTGTGTGTTACTTCTTTTAAAGAAGAAATAATTTGCATGTTTGGCGTTGACTAGCTTTCTTTCTAGGTTGTCCAGGTGAGGGTTCTTCGTTCCAAAGGTATTACTTTGCTCAGAGGCTAGGATTAGCAGATGTTAGCATCTCAGCACTAGAGGTACCCGTCTTGTCTGAAAGGGGGTTTACTCTGCAGCAGCCAAACGCGCTTTCTTTTGTATTCTGATTTGTGCACCACAAAGCCGTTTTTTGAAACATGGGGCGCGCATCGCAGACATTGCAGATAGGTTATTCTAAGAGGTCAAACCCGTGCTACTATTAATTAGTTGCGTGGTATCTAAAGACGCACCCGTCACAGTTTTTAACAAGATATCCAAGGACGGTGAGTTTTTATTTTTCATGTTGGCTTCCTACCCGCCATGTAGCCACCTAATGTGAGGACGTCGAACTTTTATTGCCAAGGTTACCATAGAAGTATAGTCCCCGGAAGTGGGCTGTACAAGAAACCGGTACTACCTATCCAAACTATTAAGTAAGCAGCTTGTTGGAACCCTGTTGGGTGTTGAAGTGGGTTAATTTTGACCTTCCGTTTATAAAGAAACCCAGGCTCTAGAGACGCATCTCTTTAGTGACTCAGCCTCCATGTTCCCTTTACACAGCCCCACAGCGCAACTACTACGCTGCCGAGATGATTGTAGTTAGTCTGGAACCTAAAGATCCGATATACAGGGGAAGCCGCTTTCCAGACCAGTAGTACCGGCTACGGCCTGAGCGTTCATCAGAACGCACAAGCCTCATAACCACGGCAAGGTTACAGTCGTCAACGGAGAAAAGATAAGGAATTACTACCTTTTCTCTATGGGGAGTTTTTGACATACAAGGATTCGGTTGGAAATTTTTTTGAACGAGTTACTTGACGCTTGGTATTGAAGTGTGGTATATTTAAGTACTGCTCAAAATTTTACCGACATTGTTGTATTTGTGTTGGTCACACTCAGCAAAATACGATTTTTTGGGTGTTTCTGGTAATCTCTGTAATACGCAAAAGAAACCTGTAGCGTTTTTTTCCTTAGTTCGGACAGTTTTTGCTTTACGCCGGGTATTTTAATTCTTCGGTTTCCTCCGGCAAGCCGGCGTGACTTTTAGAAAAATTGACAAAACCCCAAGGACCGTCTTAGTTTTTTTCCAGATTTTTGGAAAGTTTTCATTTTTATTTTAGCATAATGTTTGTTACCGTTTTCACTGTTTCTACGACCTCATTAGTTGGGATTCTGACTGCTTTATTTAACTAGGCCATTGGGATTTTGTCTACTTCACTTTCTCCTATGTGTTTCTACTACTGGGTGACTTGGGAACAGTTCTTTGTTCAGCTTTTTCTGCTGATTGCCCAGACTCCTACTTTGTTGCATAAATTTCTCTACAATTTTTATATATTTCACTTTAAGTTTTTCTATTCTCTTGGCATTTATTATTGGATTTGTGTTTCCTTTCTTAAGATCTTGCCTTGCTATTCCGGAAGCTTTTTCTTGGATAGAAAAAAGTTGAGTTCTGGAATTGGTTTGGCTGTGTAAGTCATAAATAATCGTACAACAGCAAACTGAATTAAATTACAATCTGCTTCAGTCTCCATGATTGACAATTGATTCGGTAGAAATTATGTGAATGCCACTTAGTCGACCTCCACAAATTGATCAAAATTGGGTCTGAACTATCCATATGATATCTTTTGAAATATTTCCGTCAATGAAACAAATATATAACGCTAATCTTATATTTCAGGAAAAGGAGCTTGGCAAAACTGGTCCTACCGAGTATTCATAAAAGATTTAACAACACACAACACCCGCTTAATAAGCAACATAAGTTCAACTCATTACACCGTATTAGATCTAAACGAAAATACAGAATACATAATAAAAGCAGCAGCTTCTACCAGCTATGGTAACGGACCATGGTCTACAGAATTTATCGGCCGCTCATTAAAACTAAATTCAAACGGCAAAAACGCAATAATATTATGGTCTGGTGTTGAAGGTCTATTGAAATCTGATGCTTCAGGAGAAAAAGTGGAAATTGTAGTACCACAAAGTAATATGAGTAATTATTACTTTAATGATATTGCATGGTATAAAGATCAATTGTTTATGGTAACAAATAGCTCTCAGGTTTATTGGTATAATATAACTAGCCGACAGGATGGTATATTAATGGATATTGATTCAGTTGGGAGTATTGCAATAGATTGGATTGGGAAGAAATTGTATTGGTCAAATCCAAAACAACAATTGGTAAGTTAAATTATTAAATTAAATTTAATTGAAGCTAATAATTTTTTTTTTTAAATTAGATTATTAGAGGAAATTTAAATGGGACTCAACATGAAAGGCTACCTATAGTAAAAGTAGTGAAAGAATTAAATATAGATTCAGTTAAAGGATATTTGTATTGGTCCACTGTTAATGAAGTAGAATGTGCTTATCTAAATGGTGCTGAAAATGGTAGGATTGTGTATCATGAATCGCATATATTTTCTGGTGAACAAGGTATGTTAAACATATTTGATCAGAATACTTTTATTAACATTTTATTTTTTAGTGATGGGTTTGACATTGGATATGGATCATAGCATGGTTTACTGGATAGTGCGCGGCTCAGATGGTTCAAATTTGTTTAAAGCTCCAATGGCTGGATATAGTAGTAATGTTGGTTCTAAAGCAAAGGCTGAGAAGGTTTCTAGTTTACAAAAACCTAGTATATTGGGCCCATTATGTTATTTCAATAATCGTTTGATTTGGTTACAAGATGATAAAAGTGCTGTGATAAGTGATTTGGATGCTAAATATGCTGCAAGTATTAGTGGGAAAAATTTACATGGACTTAACATGATGTTTGTTATTGATAGTTCTTTACACATCACACCAAGTAGGTAGAGTTTTTATCACGATTTTATCACGTACTCATAAACTTTTATTACAGATGCTTCTAAACATTCAACAATATCAGGAATTTCCGTCTTGCCAGAAATAATAGAGAAAACTTCAGTAAAGGTGGTTGGAACATGGGAATCTTTTAACATAACATGGAAGCCTGTGCAGAACGTGAATTACGGAACTGTATTTTATGAAATTAAAATTGATACTTTATTTAGAAACGATTCATTGGTATGTAATTGTTTAAAATTTAACATTAATCAATTAATTCAATTATTTTAGATTGTTACAACATTTCCTTCAACTAGATATTTGAAATCTGTGGTTCCTTATACAGATTTAAAAATAACTTTGAGAGCTTTCACATATTGGGGATCATCACCACACATACGTGTAAGATTACATTCACCACCATCAACTCCATCAGCTCCTAGAAATCCAAGGACATATGTAATCCATCAACATCATTACAAAAATTCTGATCAAATTAATATAACATATCGTTGGAGTACACCTGCATCTACAAATGGTGTATTGGAAGGCTATAAGGTGTTTTGGTGGTGTTTTGTGGATAAGAAAAACATCAATGATAGTGTTATTGTGGATGCCAGTGATAAAGAATATGTTGTTGGCAA
Source organism: Tachinus rufipes (assembly GCA_963932245.1). Taxonomy (NCBI): domain Eukaryota; kingdom Metazoa; phylum Arthropoda; class Insecta; order Coleoptera; family Staphylinidae; genus Tachinus; species Tachinus rufipes. Next base: position 65,107,166 of record OZ010749.1, read on the forward strand.
TTTACAACAGAACACAACATATTATTTTCAAGTAAGATTTAAAGTGATTTACAATAATAATCTAAAATAATATTTGTTTCAACAGGTTCAAGCTTTTACAGAAATTGGTGATGGTATCAAGTCAGCTATAGTTCAAGTAAATTCAAGTAACGAATCTCCAATACCTACATTACTGCTATCATCTTCAGATTCAATTGATATTAAAGATATTGACACTAATCAAACTCATTCTTTGATTCATGGTATTAATACTCCGATTGAATTGGCGTATTTGATTAAAGAAAGGAAGATATTTTGGATAAATGATATGCAAGAGTTGATGTTGCTAAATTTAGCTGGTATGAATCGTAGTAAGATTTATGAATTTAATGGAAAATCTGTTGTCAGTTTGACTGTTAATTGGTTGGAAAGGAGTTTGTATTATATTCAACAGGATGAACATGATGGGAGTTTGTTGTATAAATTGGATTTGAATCATATGGAGAGGGGTACAATGAAGAATAAGGAAATCTTCAGGGCGCCGTATGTTATCAGTAGGATTGAAATATCACCATTTGCAAGGTAATATATATTTTATATAAAGATTGATTTGCGTCAAAACCAATATTTTTTTTTAAACTAAGGGATGATAATAGATATAAACTTTTTGGATATTGTCTAGTATTGTTGGCAGCTTGCTATGTTTGTTACTTCTTATTATTCAGACAGGTTTTCTAAAGTGCCGCAAATTGTTTGATAATAAAAAAAATATTTTAAGAAGTTCTAAAAAGTTCTACTAGTGCACTTAGCAATATTTTGTCAAGTTAGACCCCAAACCGGTGGTTAAATCGTATCTACATCGGACTTGTATTTTGCTTTGATTGCTTTTACAGCGGAGACGTTTGACTTTTGTTTGTGATACTACGGGAGACAATGTTTATTGTTTGAAATGCTTTTGATGACAGAATTGGATGATGTATAGTCTGAAACATTTTGGACCGTTTTGACGTTGGTTCTTCTGTTTCTGGATTAGGATTGGAATGCAGTTGTTAGTTGGTAGCATTTGGATTGCATTCAAAACAACATATGCAAGTGCCTCATAATAATGAAGGAGTTGTGTTAACAATGATCAGTTTGTTGTCATGTTCAAGGCGAGTATCCTAGTTCCGTATTGCAGGCAGTGTTACCGGTTTGTTCCCAAGTGGGAACGTCATTCAAAACGTGACAGAATGGATAGATAGTGACGAGACTTACATGTTATTTGGTTTACTCATACTCTCATATTAAATGTAATTATGGTTACGGAGGGCAAAAGAAGGTACGGAACATGTTCAGAAACTGAAATAAACTAATAAACGAATATCTACAAACAGCGATGAATCGACGATTAGGAGAAATACTTCCGAGAGCTATACGGTAAAAACGACAACAACGTCATTGAAACACAACACGAGAATAACAGTACAACTTGCCAACAAACTAAAAAATAGGAAGTTGCCGGGATTGGACGAAATCATATCAAATCAAACACGGGGGTGAAATATTACTAGAACAGATTCATGTGCTATACAATAAAATATGCACAAGAAGGACATACCAAAGGAATGGAAAGGCTGCATAACGATACTGTTATTTAAAAAGAGAGTGAAATCTGATCTATTAAACTACAGAGAAATTAGTCTCCTAAGCACAATATTGAAGCTCTTTACAAAGGTCTTTGAGGAGGAAGTAGCAAACTCCGGAATATGCGAAGAACAACCGAGAAAGCTATAGAATTCAACAAAACAACCTTTATGTACTTAGTCAACCTAACCCAAGCCTTCGACAGAGTGCTGCTATCTGACGTGGTGCCGCTCCTGCAAAAAAGAAATATACATCCCGATATCATAGCGGTCATCACAAAACTAAACACCGACAACTATACCTTTATTAAAGTAGTAGACAAACTATCCAGCAAAGTGCCCGTATCAACCGGTATAAGGCAGGGAAACAGCTTAAGTCTAGCCTTGTTCAGTACTATAATGGACGAAGTGATTATTGAAGTCAAGAAGGCTGGAAAGAAGTACCGGATGGGAGATGAAGACATAAAAATAGTAAGCTATACGGATGATGCGGTACTGATCTCCGAAGACGAAGACAGCTTGCAAAGGATACTCTACAAGAACAAATTGCTTTAAAGTTCATGCAGATGCAGATATCCACGACCAAAACACAGTCTTTCACGATATCTAGTGACCCACGTAGATGTAAGCTTGCCATATACAACAATAGCGTCGAACAGGTTATTCACTTCAAATACCTGGGGGCCAACATAACAAGCGACAGGAAACTAATAAAAGGAGTGAAAGACCACACAAGAAAAGTAGATCTAATATCGGCGTACTTAAGAGATACGAAATGGCAAAACAAGCACATGTCTGTAGAAAGCAAAGCAAGAATCTACAAAACCTGTGTCAGGCCTATTATGACATACCCGATCGAAACCAGAGCAGAAAACGCCACAACGAAACGACTCATGAGAACAACAGAGATGAGAACCCTAAGATGCATGGCAGAATGCAGTCTCCGGGACCACATAAGAAGCAAAGACGTCAGAGCGAAGTGCGACATTCAAGACGTGGTAAGATGGAGAAACTGAAGGCGGGAGTGGAGAGACTATGTGGACAGAATGGACAAAACCAGACTGTCAATAATTGCTAGAACGGGGCTACCGAGATCAAAAAGACCCCCGGGAAGATCACCAACAAAATGGTATAAAAGCTGGAGCTTAGCGTTCTAACTGCGACTACAAATGTTGAAGAAAAATTGGGATCTAATCCTAACTAAAAAAGAAGAAGAAGATATGGTTACATGGAATCTAATCATGAATTAATAAATGCTATAACTTCTTAAAATGTTTCTGGTTTAAACCTATCACAAATTAAGCGCCGAGATTTGAGTTAAACGCTTCACGTAAACCAAATCTCCATTTTGGTATGCAATTTTAACAACTTTTTTTGCAATAGATCTGTACATTATGTATGCAATGATTGTTTTTTTGAGTTTTTACTAGTTAGTTATCTTGAATACATCTCTAACTGCGACTTAATCTTTGTGAAAACAGATTTCTGTTTTTTTGGAAACAGTTTATAGATTTATTAGTGGAAATGCGTGCTAGAAATCTATCTATTCAGCAACTACATTAGTTTATTCCGCATTTTTATCTTTTTCAGAGGTTGGCAAATACAAGACCATAGTTACATTATGGTTTGGTTATTCTATTCTACTTTTTTCTGACTTCATTTTGACAGTGATGTTTTAGGTGTTATAAGGAACCTTTTAAACCAAAATAAGTGGTCTTCTTGAAGTCTATTTGGTACATTAACTAAAAGGCTTTTTTTAAGCACGATATTGTGTGGTTTTGTTGATTTGGGTATTGTTGATTTTTTTGCTTTTGAGAAGTGAATTTTTTTTCTTGGGCTGAAGATACCAAAGATTTTTTGTTGCAGAAACAAACAACTTTCAATTTGGATTTTTATCTGTTTTTTGGGAGTTAAATTGTCTTAATATTGACATTATTTCCGTGTCTGTAACATGCAGTCTATCTAGTTTTCTTTGACTGAGATTTTGAATAGAATTTATTTATTTTATTTATTTATTTATTTATTTATTATCCAACAGTTTTATAAACTTATTACAGGATAATGTTAATTTAATTTAGAACAAAACATACATTTAATTTAGTTTAACTTAACAGTAAAAAAAAAAAATAATAATAAAAAAAAACATTTTTTTTATAAAAAAAATTTACATAAAAAAAATGAAACAGTAAACATATAAAAAAAAAAAAAAGAAAAACACATATAAGTATACACAAGACATAATATAATATATAATACAGTACTTCTCATTAATTTAATTGTTCGTACAAAAGCCTAATTAAAGTTTTATCACTTACATTAAATAAATCTATACTTTTGCAATACGTATTAACTGACCTGCACATTGAATTGATAGGTGAATAAGCATGATGACGTGTGCGAGAAAAATTAATATAAAACGTGTTGTCATTGCGTGATGTAGTACGTGGAACAAGAAGAGGTAATTTCAATAGTAAATTTGAGTCCCTTATTTGATTATTTAATAATTTATAAATAAACATTGTTTCTGCTACAATTCTTCTTGTTTTTAATGATATTACGTTAAATTCATTTTCAAGTGAGGTTGATGGGTATCCTCTAGGTGGGTAAATATTATGTTTTCGAAAATATAAACATTTTAAAAATTTTCGTTGGACGTTATCAATTTCTTGAATATGTACATCATATGACGGATTCCATATAATAGAACAATATTCAAGCTTGCTACGGACATAAGCATTATAAAAACTGATTAACGGTTGTATATCAGTAAATTGGCTTGTACTTCTGATTAAAAAACCAAGTGTTCTATAGGACGTTGTAATAATGTTTTTAATGTGGTTGTTAAAAGTTAATTTTGTATCAAAGTACACACCTAAGTCTTTAAACAACGTTACTTCTTGCAACGGCACACTGCCAATGGAATAGTTGTAAGTAATATTAGTATGTTTACGACTTATTCTCATAAACTTACATTTATTAACATTAAGGTTAAGACAATTATTAGTGCACCAATCTTTCAAAGAATCTAAATCTTTCTGCAGTAAAGTACAGTCGCTATTTGATTGTATGCTTTTGTAAAGCTTAAGGTCATCAGCATACACTAGATATGATGATGTAAAACAAGTGCCAATATCGTTAATGAAAAGCAAAAACAATAGGGGGCCTAGGTTGGATCCTTGAGGCACACCACTTATTGACTCAAATGAAAATGATCTTACACCATTCAGATCCACATAATTAGTACGGTGTTTTAAATACGATGAAAGCAAGATTATTAATGAATTGTTCAAGCCAAAATTGTGTAGTTTATTTATAAGTAACTCATGACTGACAGTGTCAAAGGCTTTTGAAAAATCTGTGTAAACTACATCAACTTGTTGATTAGAATCTAAAACCTTTGACACATCATCAGTGAAAGTACATAAGTTACTTGCAGTTGATTTGCCTTTAACAAAGCCATGTTGCTCAGGTATTAAAAAGTTTTTAACATGAGAATAAACGTATTTAAAAAACATAATTTCAAAAATTTTTGCAAAGTTTGAGATAATTGCGATTGGTCTGTAGTTTTTAATATTTTTAACATCATCACTTTTAAAAATTGGAGTTAGTTTAGTTTGTTTCCAAATGTCCGGAAATATAGAACATTTCAATATCAAGTTAAATATATGAAGAAGGGGTTTGGCAAGAGCATAATGACAATCTTTAAAAATATTAGCAGGAATTCCATCCGGTCCAGCAGTAAAGTTGTTTTTGATTGATTTGACCGCATCAAGATAATCAGATAGTTTAAAAAAGTTAATACTTAATAAAACAGAGTTATTATGAATAATGGTGTCACTAAGTTGCAAGTTAGTTTTAGTGAATACTGTTGAAAAATACTGGGCAAAACCATTAACTATAGACTGAGGACAATCAAACGTCAATTCATCCAGTGACATATCACCTGGAATTCTTGTTTGTCCTTTTCGTTCTTTTATAAATGACCATAGATGTTTAGGTTCGGCTTTAACTGACTGTTCAATATTTGAAATGTAACAACAAAAATCTACATCGAATGTTGTGAAGTAATTTATATATCCGGAAAAAAATGTTAATCAAATGAAGTTTATGTTGTTTTATAGAAAGTTGATCTGGGTCCGTTGTTGGTAGTTATTGATGTGGAATTTTGCTAAGATGTGGACTTCAATCTTTGAATCTGTTTTTTGTCTGTTGATGGCTATTGATGCAAACTGATTTCTTTTTTTTTAATAAGCTGTTTATCCAGCTTTATGGGGTTTCTTGCTATATATTGATATTTAGCTATTTTTCTATTTCTTTGATAGTCTTTTAGAGCGTAGATTTACGTCTCACAATTTTTGCAATTTACGTGGTTTGCATTCTGGTTCCATTTTTGTTGTCTTTGGCTTGTCCATCTTACTATGATTTGGTTGATTATTATTATGTCACGAAGTATGTGTCCCGTGATCCACAAAGCATTTTTATTTTTGTCGTTTGGGTTATACTCTTAGTTCTGCTTGTGTCTGCTCTGGTTTCAGTGGTGTGATTATTGGTCTGACGCATGATTTGTATCGAGTTATTGCTTATCGATTTAGAAACCCGTTAATTCATTATTAAATCTTTTGGGCATTCGGCTGTTTTGAATGCTTTGTCAGTTTGGTTCTTTAACTTGGCCTTTTTGTTTTTATAGGCGGTTATTTTTACTTGTAACTACCTAAAAGACATCACCTGTTCTATTATCTTATTGTTAATGGCTACTTTGCTACAACGTTGATGTTAAAGTTGTACATCGAATATATGAGACGGATGTTCTGCTCTGTTCGAACTTGTGCTTTATTGGTACGTTGTTTTACGACGTCTACGGTTGTGTTTCTAATTCTGACTTTCAGATCCCACATGGTCAGAATTTTTTATTTCTTTTGTGTTTTGTCGATTTTGGTAGGTGTTCATAGAAATGTCAATTTCTTTTTTGATTTGTTGGTGTTGGGTGGGTATTTGACTTTGCGTTACCTTTGTTGTATCATTGCCAACATTTTGTTTTTGGCTGCCGCAGAGGTGGTGTTGTATGTCCGCAATAAAAGAGTTCCATTATTCTCATTCTGCTTTCAATCTGTTTTTCTGTATCGTAATCACTCTTTTGGTGTTTTGTTATTTAGGAACTTTTTATTTATCTCTTGCTATTTGTTCCAAGATGTTATGTTCTTATAAGCACACCTTACTATAATTTTTTTTGTTTATTTCTTCTTTCTGTGTTTATTGCTGAAGTCTTCATCGTTATCTCAGTCCGGTTCCAAGGCTTGGTGATGGTTTTGCAGACTACTAACCTTAACTGCAAACTTTCTTTTTTTGTTCGGGCATGGGACCGGCAACACAGCCAGTGAAGTGCAGGAGTTGATTGCTTTATGAGCAAAATTTTTTCAATACATTTGTAGATTTGTTGGTGCAGTTGATGCTGCATTATTGTGAGGACTAACTTGTTTCTTGCACATTAATTTGCTCTATGTACCTTGATTAACTGGCGTCTAAATGAGTGCGGATGCAATGTTGTGTTTCTGGGTTAAAGTGTTCTAAGAACAAAATATAAATTATTTCCAAATCCTTTGAGATTCTAAGTAACTTTTTTTATTTGTTAGATGTTGGTAGCCAAGATCTATGTTTTGAAACGCTTGTCATTAACACACTTCTAAAATAGTACCCTGGTCTGAAGGCATTCTAATAAGTTTTACTAAATGCAGCCGGGGTTTATATTTTTAGGATCAACACCTGATGTAGTTTAGTATTTTATTATCTTAGTGTGCTTTACTTTGGGGTTGAATTTTGGTGTAACAAGCAACATGGTAAAGTTGATTTTTTATTTGTTAATTTTTTTAGCCACACTAAAGCTTTGTAGTTTGTATTTATAGTGAAAGTCTTGTACTTTTTGACGATTGCTCATACACTTTTGTTTATTGAAGTACTATCTTTTGTTGATTTTTGGTGAGTTAGTCTTACAACAGATGACTGGATAGCAAAACCTTCCATTCGGTGAGAGCGAATTGATTAAATGTTCTCTGCATTGTAGTCTGCCTATTGACTTTCTAGATCTATTTTGGTAAACATTTTGTAAGGCTTTAACGTTCAGCCAATAATCCGCATCAAAATTAGAGGTGTTGTACTTCTTTACCAGATGTACTGGTATAGACTGAACTGATTTCTCAGTGAGTTTTATAAAAAAGAAATTATGAGTCAGCGACTCGCACTGGATTACTGTTTTTTGATGATTTGGATTAACTTAAAATTTTATGGGCAAGCGGATCACATTTTTTTATATCACTTTGGGATTAGTGTTTTTCCAATTAATAGTTGTAGTTATGATAGTTTCTTCTTTGGTCATAGACATCACAAAATAAAATTGTTAAATTATAATCATTTCTAAAATTTGTAATTGTAGTTTATAATTTTTTTTAATTTACAGGAAACTCTATTGGGTCGAATCGGATAACAACAAAAAATACAAACTAATGCAAGCTAATACAGACGGATCCAATATAACAAAATTCTTCTCCGAACAATACAGACAAAAACGTTCAGATTTGCCTTGCAATTGTCCACTATATCCATCAATAGAAAAATCATTTTCTATCGATCATTCAGGCAACCAAAACATACCATCATTAATCTTCATAGATTCCACAACCAAAAATATAATATCATCAGATAAACACGGTTGTCATTGCAAAACACTAGTAAACAACACATCAGTTAAAAACAGTCTTCCAATATTAAATTTAAAATCAGATTTTAATATGGTTTACTTTACAAACAAAACTAGAGGTTTAGTTTATTCAATGAAAACCACATCGAATTCTTTGAAGGTGGATCAAATTACAAGTAAGGATTTATTAATTTACGGACCACATATGCAACCATATCCTCCAAATCGTTGTTTGAGACCAATTATTAATCAGAATTTATTAGTATCATTGCATAATAAAACATCGAAAAGTTTGGTTTTAAAAATGCCCGACTATGATGTAAATCCTAAATGTGGTAATATATCAATAGCTACTGTTGAGTATAGAGTATTTTATATGCCTTATAATGATGTTAATGATATTAATTGTGATGAAAGCTGTACTCAAGAAGTTACTTTTGCTAAAACTATGGAAATCAAAAATTTACGCCCATATTCAAGCTATGTGTTTTCATTAGCTTTAAGCAATTATTATTCCGGTTTTAATCAGAATAAAATATATATTGGACCTGGAGTGGTTTTTAAAACTGCAGCAGGAGGTAAGTTTGGTGATAGATAATAAACTTGATTATAAGTAGTAATTTAATAATTTCAGCTCCATCTCCTCCTAGAAATGTTGAAGTAATTGTTTTAAATCCAACTTTAGTACAAGTTAAATGGTTACCACCAATTGAATTGAATGGTGATTTTGTTTATTATGAAATACATTGGAGAACTGAAGGCTTTATTACTGGCATTCGACAAAAAGGAGAGCAACCTATTATAGAAAATGAACTACACGATACCAAAATGTATGGTACTAATGTACATAAATTGACACCAAACGAATCTTATTCAATATGGGTGCGTGCTTATAGCCAAACTAATGAAACTTCAAGTGATAGTGATATTGTTAAAATTACAACATTTCCTGAACCGGATAATATTTTATTGGTTTCAAACCTTGCATTCAAACTAAATATACAATGGGATATTTCACCTTATGTTGAGAAATATACTATACAATACGCTTTGTTGACTTCATATGAATGGTCAGATTTGAAATATTCTGATACTAATGGTACTACTTTACGTATTTCTATTGATGATTTGAAGCCTAAAACTCAATATAAATTTCGATTGTATTTAAAGTACCCCAAGTATAAGGATGCTTATATTTGGCCAAAAGATGCCAGATTTAGTTTTGAAACTTTAGGTAAGTACTTTTCAAACTTTCAACCCAAACTTTGTATTATAACAAGTTTTTTTATGCATATTTATTAATGTTTGTAGTCTATTCATCAACGTTATTGTATCTGCATTACAAGCAACTTTTTTTTTCTCTTTAGATTTATTGTTTCTCCAACTATGATTGAATCAACTATACTATAGTAGTAATCATTGATTCTAATGACGTGCTTTGGTTTTCAGCTTTGGAGCTAGTAGTAGAGTGGGTAGTTTTCTGTTACAAGTCTGTGGTTGCTTCAAAGTTCTTCTCATTTCTATAAATGTGGCGTTTGCCGGTTGAGTTTGCAAACAGAAAAAAAAAATGATGGTGCTGTGTTGATGATATTTAGATTATCTTAGTATTTGCAGCAATTTCTTTCATCTTATGCGGTGGATGGAGCTTATGACAATCTGATAGAGTTTAAACCGTCATCTTGTTTTGAAGTGGTTACGGTGGTCCGTTTAATTGCGAAGCTCTTGTAGCAAAGCACTCTTGGTTAAATTAGTTCCACAATCTCGTAAAATTAAGATGGGATCTTCTATCTGGGATGGTGATGGGCTTTTTTCTAGTTTTATCTAAGCAATTCTTTTTCTTTATTTCTTTATATTCCGAGTTTATTAGCATTGACGATTACTTTCCGTCTTTTTTGCTTTTGCTACTCTTGGGCCTTGGTTGGGGCTTTTTCTTCAGTGACACGTGTTTACGTGCAGGAATAGGAATTGCGATGGTTTTTGGGGATTATGCTTTGTCGGTTTTTGATGATTCTTTTGAAGTGAGGGAATCGGACAATTGGAATAGTTTAGTCGGGATCGCTAAGCTTTCAGTTTCTTGCTTGCCGTTTTCTAATCGGTTGTAATGCTAGAATCATTTATATATATATATATATATATATATATATATATAGAGATGTTAACTCCCTTATAGAGGCGTTTTCGCGCACAATTTTAACCTGATCGAGGCGTTGAAATTTTAGAAGCGAGCGCTCCCACCAGCGCACATAAACAGCCAGTTCGAGGCGTCTAGCGGTTAGTACTAATTTTGCTTGACTAGATGGCTACTGCAGCAGGTTTTAAGAAATATGCACAAATCTCAATAACATATGTTGTTTTCATTGAATCTTGGGAGTTGCAGCGTAGATAAATATTTCGTAATATTATATATTTTTTCTAAATAAAAATGTTTGTTTATAAATAATTCAATTGATTAATAAACAAAATAATAAATAGTAAAGTACAATCAAAAAGTAGTTTGATGCAAACGATTTAGATATTAGAAATAAATAATTACTCAATTGTACTGAAACAACTGCTATATATTGAATTAAAAAAAAAGAATAAATATTGAATATTTTATTAAAAATTGTTTAATAAAAAAACAAAAAATTGCTAATTCCAAAAATTAATTACTAGAATAGAATTAGTCAGTAAGTGAACGACTTACTTACGTTACAATGTCAGTTGTTTTGATTATTAATAATATAATAAATTTAATAAAACATTACTATTATTATTTAAATTTAATAAATAAATAGGGGGCATTGCGTTACTACCTCTGACGATAACTATTATGCATAAAAACAAACAATCTTACATTCCTATCACTTTCAAACTTTTTTATAGAGGCGTTTTGCGCATACTTTTAACCTGATCGAGGCGTTGAAGTTTTTGATAAAAGCGCCCGGTCCAGGCGCACAAAAACACCCAGTTTGAGGCTTCTAGCAATTTTTTACGCTTATTTTTGACTGGTTCGAGGCGTCTAAGCTTCTAATAAGTTGTTTGTATGCGCTGCTAGACGCATCAGTAGGCATCCACAAATCAAAATCATTGTTTGAATATTATTTGTAAATGATTATAAGAAGCTCTAATTAGATTTAGAATTATTTAATATACATAATTATTTGAAACAACAGTAACAATGTTATTTTAACAAAAAAAATAATTTAAAAAAAAATGTTAGTAACTTTTTTTTAATCACAAAAAAAATATTTTATAAAAAATATAGTTGTCAATGAATATCGTCATCAGTTTTATAAAATTTCCACAGTTTTACATTTTTGTACATGTTTATGTCTGAAACATACAGATATTTTAGAAAAAATAATTAATATTATAAAATGCAAACCTTATATTTTGCGGTTTATAACATATTTAAATAGTCAATGTGTATCTGTAACTATAGTAATAATTGTACATTTATACAATAACCGCATTAACTATCTCGTAAAAGCGAAATTTTATGCACATTTTACCGTTAAAATTTAAGGTAAGCTAAGCTCCCGCTTCAGGCGCACATAAACATCTAGTTTGAGGCGTCTATAGCGGTCATTCACGCACATTAAGGTGTTACATGACCTTGACCAAGGCTACAACAAAAATTATTTGTGTTTTATAAATGTCCCTTACTTTATCTTTCTTTATAGAAATAGTTTTTGTAGCATCTTGCACACTTTTGATCAGTTTCAGGAGTTTGAAGTTTTTATACATTGTTTATATGCGTAATAGCACTTAATAATTAATTTAAAAAAATGTATACCATTGGATAATAAATTTATTTTGTTTATAAATGGATAACTTATTTGTTTTTTATAAATCATTACATAATTATTATATAATACTTAAATTATTAAAATTTAATTTTAGTGTAGCTAAATAGTGGGTGGTTTATAAAAAAACAGTATTAATTATTAATTATTATTTTTTATTTGTATTATTTATAAATGCATATAACTGGGCAGATGTGTGTTCTACGGAAATAGAAATAGTTGCATCTTTGACTACATTGTCACACACTTTCCTCTGGGAACTTACTGTATATAACTCCTTCTTTAGAAATATCAATATTATCATTAGTATTTAATTTTTTGACAATGTCAATATTTCTTTCTTCGTAAATTTCAATATTCTTTTCTGTTGGTAATATAAGAAATATTACCAACAGAAAAGAATATTGAATGTCATGATATATTTTGTAAAATGTTAATTTTATTTGTGGCGTTTACGTTTTCCAAACTTTCCTGAGAATCATCTTCTACAATAGAAATAACACAATAACTTAAAAAAAATTAAATATATTTATAAAATTATAAATTACCTTGTCGATTTGGAATAATTTCGTCTTCCTGGGACGTAGCTGCTTCTATCTCATTCATTTTCAGCACCATCTCATCTTTTTCTAAAACTAATATTACAGAATTTATTATTAAATAAATTAGTAAATTATTAAGTTATTATTTTAAATAATTTGATATTACTTACCACCGCGAAATAAAACTTTCGCGTCATACGTTCCCAAATTTTTGTAGCAAACTTTCCTTACAGAATTGTTCTCGTTGCGATCCATTTGCCGTTGATTACAAATGTAATACAATCCATCTTCTAAAAACTTTACTAAATAAAACATCTCAAAATTATATTCTCCACTCTATCACAATTTTACTAAACAGTAAACACTTTTTCTTAAATTACAATATATATATATCCTAATAATTAATGAAAAAGGGTAGGAGTAGAATTAATGCTTTCTAATGAGATTTTTATAAACATTTGTTTCATCTTTTCTAAAATGATTTATTATCATAGTATTATGTTACAAATTAGGTTATATTGCTAAATAAAAAATCTTGATATTATCTATTTCATTAGTTAAAACTAATAAACATAATGATTTTACAATAAATTAAACAAAATCTATTACTAAAAACTTTATAATCAAATTAAAAAAATATATAATTTAGTTAGATTATTAAATAAGTGACCAGATGGCGGTTTTTAGCACAAATTAGAATTTTTTGAAAAATTATATATTGGTTCCATCGCCATAATTAAAATTTATGCCATGTGCGTTCTCTTTTCACTACAAGTTTATAACGTGCGATCGTCATCATAAGATTTGTAATTACTAGTTCTTTGAAATAATATTAGTTTATTTTTGGATTGATGTTGTTTTAGCAAATATGATAAAGAAATATGCAATAATTAAAAAAAATATAAGAGGTTTTAGTTATTTTTTATTCCAAGTAACTAAAAGTATTATTATTCGATATTATTTTATTTATAATGTCTTAATTATTATTTGATTCACTTTGATTTAATGTAAAATGATATCATTCTGGAAAAGAAGATCGTTCATTTTCAAAGTTGTGTTTAAACACTTCTCAATTCATTAACAACAAAACATATTTTTGATGATAATATGATTAATATAATTAAACTGATTGATTTATGAGCAGGTGATTGTTTCTTTCTTGTGACCCGCAACTGCATGATTCTGTCATAAAGGGAAATACTAATCTTCCGGTTTTTCTTGGCTTAATTATGTCTACATATACAAAATCTCTATAATTACCGTAATAAAAGAGCAGGTAAAAATATATAGATTAATTTTTTACTTTTTAGAATGGTTTTATTAGAATAGAGAATTGACGATTGGTGATATAAGAAAAGGCAACACACAGTTACACATGTCTACTGTGTAAAATATTTTCCTGTCTTTTTATGCAAATGTCAATTGAAGCAAATTTCAGTGTCGCTATGTATGTCATGATTGCATTTTTTATTCAAATCAATTATATTTGATCTAATAAAATGTTATAATACTTTTTAAGCAATTATTATAAAATAATATCTATAAAGATTACGATAAATTCTTTTTACTAAGCAATGCGATATTCAGGTAGTTAATTCTTCGTCGATGTAACGAAATTGAAGAATCATGTCAACAACATATATTTTTTAAACATCGCCGATACTATTACAATCCTAAGCAAAACCTTGTTGAAATTACCTGGTAAAGTGATGAATATTACATAAACATGACATAACCAGTGCTTAATATTTATCAATATATTTAGTATTGTTACCTGTAAATTTGTAGTTAAAAGCAGAAGAATAGACAATGACATAAATATAATTATCGCGTTTAGTTTTTTTATTGGTATTTTCAAAATTGTTTTATGTAAACAAATTAAAGTATATAAATACTAGCAAAAATATTACCAATTAATTTTTTTATAAATCTTGAAAAAGACAGATTATAGAAAAAATTATATGCAAAAAACGAGTAGTAAAATATAACAGCAAGTAGTTTTAAAATATTTCCCTCACGTGTTGAATGACCTTGCCCATTTATGGCTTTTCAACCTTTTGTCTGTTTACTTTCAATGAACTCGTATAATAATGGAATTAAGATAAATAATATTTTGTGGTTTATAATTTTTTTATTTATTTAACTAAGGAATTTAAATTATGTAATGTGTCATTTATGCATAGAAACAATTGTAGTTTCGATGTTAATAAGTACCAAAGTATAACAATTAACTTATTAATTATATAAATTAAACAATTTTAAAGTTTTGTAATCATATCTGGATTAAAATCAAATAAATATAAAACCAGTAGTTTCAGGTTAGTATTATTCAACAAGAAGTAAACATAGGATTGTTACAATGCAAAACATAATAAAATTTTACCATGTTGTTATGAAGTTATAATGTTGTCAATATGTGATGTCATGTTATTATGTAATACTTTATCATGTTATTATGTAAACCATGTTATCATGTATTATGTATTAATGTTATGATAATAATCATAATGACATACTAAATAATAGTAGGACAATACGATTATGTGGTAACTTAATAGCATAACATAATATAACATGACAACATGATATCATCATAACATTCTAACTTGATAACATAATATCATAATAACATCATAACTTGATAACATGATTTCATAATAACATAATAACTTGATAACATAATAACATAATAACATAATAACATGAAAGCTTGATAACATGAAACTATATTACCATGATAACTTGATAACATGATAATTTGATAACATAGTAACATGATAACATAATAACATGATAACATGATAACATGATAACATGATAACATGATAACATGATAACATGATAACATGATAACATGATAACATGATAACATGATAACATGATAACATGATAACATGATAACATGATAACATGTGTAACATGATAACATGATAACATAATAACATGATAACATGATAACATAATAACATGATAACATGATAACATGATAACTTGATAACATGATAACTTGATATCATGATAACCTAAAAACAGAAATAATACATAATAATTTAATAACATAATTACATAATAATTTAGTAAGTTAATAACACAATAACATGATAACACTATAACTTGATTACATGTAAACATAATGACACGATGACTTGATATAATGATAACATGATAACATAATAACAAAATAACATGATAACATGATAATATGATAACATGATAACATGATAAAATGATAAAATGATAACATGATAACATGATAACATGATAACATGATAACATAATAATATGATAACATGATAATATGATAACATGATAACATAATAACATGATATCATGATAACATGATAACATGATAACATGATAACATGATAAAATGATAACATGATAACATGATAACATGATAACATGATAACGTGATAACATGATAACATGATAACATGGTAACATCATAACATGATTACATGATAACATGGTAACATGATAACATAATAACATGAAAACAAGATAACATGATAACATGATAATATGATTACATGATAACATGATAACAAGATAATATGATAACATTACTATGTTATCATGATAACATGAAAACATGATAACATGATAACATAATAACATGATAACATGATAACATGATAACATGATAACATGATAACATGATAACATAATAACAAGATAACATGATAACATGATAATATGATAACATCACAACATGATAACATGATAACATGATAACATGATAACATGATAACATGATAACATGATAACAAGATAACAAGATAACATGATAACATGATAACATGATAACATGATAACATGATAACATATCAACATGATAATATAATAATATGATAATATGATAACATGATAACATGATATCATGATAACATGATAACATGATAAAATGATAACATGTTAACATGATAACATGATAACATGATAACATGATAACATGATAACATGATAACGTGATAACATGATAACATGATAACATGATAACATGATAACATCATTACATGATAACATGATCACATGGTAACATGATAACATGATAACATGAAAACATGATAACATGATAATTTGATAACATGATAACATGATAACATGATAACATGATAACATGATAACATAATAACATGATAACATGATAACATGATAACATGATAACATGATAACATAATAACATGATAACATGATAACATGATAACATGATAACATGATAACATGATAACATGATAACATGATAACATGATAACATGATAACATAATAACATGATAACATGATAACATAGTAACATAGTAACATGATAACATAATAACATGAAAACATGATAACATGATAACATGATAATATGTTTACATGATAACATAAAAACATGATAACATGATAACATGATAACATGTTAATTTGATAACATGATAACATGATAACATGATAACATGATATCATGATAACATGATAACATGATAACATAATAACATAATAAGATGATAACATGATAACATGACAACATCACAACATGATATTATGATAACATGATAACATGATAATATGATAACATGATAACATGATAACATGATAACATGACAACATGACAACATGATAACATGATAACATGATAACATGATATCATGATAACATGATAACATGATGTCATGATAACATGATAACATGATAACATGATAACGTGATAACATGATGACATGGTAACATGATAACATGATAACATGATAACATGATAACATGATAACATGATAACATGGTAACATAATAACATGATAACATGATAACATTATAACATGATAACATGATAACATGATAACATGATAACATGATAACATGATAACATAATAACATGAAAACATGAAAACAAAAAAACATGAAAACATGAAAACATGAAAACATGAAAACATGAAAACGTAATAACTTGATAATATGATAACATGATAACAAGATAACATGACATCATGACAACATGACAACATGATAACATGATAACATGATAACATGATAGCATGATAACATGATAACATGATAACATGATAGCATGATAACATGATAACATCATAACATCATAACATGACAACATGATAACATGATATCTTGATAACATTGTAACATCATATCATGATAACATCATATCATGATAACATCATATCATGATAACATGATAACATGATAACATGATAACATGATAACATGATAACATGATAACATGATAACATGATAACATGATATCATGATAACATGATAACATGATATCATGATAACATGATAACGTGATAACATGATGACACAGTAATATCATAACATGATAACATAATAACAAGGTATCATGGTAACATGATAACATCATAACATGAAAACATAATAACATGTTAATATGATAGCATGATAACAAGATAACATGACAACATGACAACATGATAACATGATAACATGATAACATGATAACATGATAACATGATAACATGATAACATAATTACATGATAACATGATAACATGATAACATGATAACAAGATGACATGATAACATAATAACATAATAACATGATAACATGATTACATGATAACATAATAACGTGATTACTTGATAACACATTAACAAGATAATATAATAACATGTTAAAATGATAACATAACAACATGACCACATGACAACATGATAACATGATAAAATCTTAACATGATAACATAATATTTTGATAACATGATAACATGATAACATGATAACAAGATAACATGATAACATGATTACATGATTACATAATAACATGATTACTTGATATCACAATAACAAGACATTTTAATAACATGATAACATGATAACATGATTACATAATAACATGATAACATGATAACATGATAACATAATAACATGATAACATGATAACATAACAACATGACCACATGATAACATGATAACATAATATCATGATATTATGATAACATGATAACATGATAACGTGATAACGTGATAACATGTTAACATGATAACATGATAACAAGATAACATGATAACATGATAACATGATAACATGTTAACATGATAACATGATAACATGATAACCTGATAACATGATATTATGATAACATGATAACATCATAACATGATAACTTGATAACATGATAACAAGATAACATGATAACATGATAACGTGTTAACATTTTAACATGATAACATGATAACAAGATAACATGATAACATGATAACATGATAACATAATAACGTGATTATTTGATAACACAATAACAAGGTAATATAATAACATGTTATCATAATAACATAACAACATGACCACATGATAACATGATAACATGATAACATCTTAACATGATAACATAATATTTTGATAACATGATAACATGATAACAAGATAACATGATAACAAGATAACATGATAACATGATAAAATGATAACATAATAACTTGATATCATGATAACATGATTACATAATAACATGATAACATGATTATATAATAACATGATTTCTTGATATCACAATAACAAGACATTTTAATAACATGATAACATGATAACATGATAACATGATAACATGATAACATGATAACATGATAACATGATAACATGATAACATGATAACATGATAACATGATAACATGATAACATGATAACATGATAACATGATAACATGATAACATGATAACATGATAACATGATAACATGATAACATGATAACATGATACCATGATAACATGATAACATGATAACATGATAACATGATAACATAATAACATGATAACATGATAACATAATAACATGATAACATGATAACATGATAACTTGATAACATGATAACTTGATATCATGATAACCTAAAAACAGAAATAATACATAATAATTTAATAACATAATTACATAATAATTTAGTAAGTTAATAACACAATAACATGATAACACTATAACTTGATTACATGTAAACATAATGACACGATGACTTGATATAATGATAACATGATAACATAATAACAAAATAACATGATAACATGATAATATGATAACATGATAACATGATAAAATGATAAAATGATAACATGATAACATGATAACATGATAACATGATAACATGATAACATAATAATATGATAACATGATAATATGATAACATGATAACATAATAACATGATATCATGATAACATGATAACATGATAACATGATAACATGATAAAATGATAACATGATAACATGATAACATGATAACATGATAACGTGATAACATGATAACATGATAACATGGTAACATCATAACATGATTACATGATAACATGGTAACATGATAACATAATAACATGAAAACAAGATAACATGATAACATGATAATATGATTACATGATAACATGATAACAAGATAATATGATAACATTACTATGTTATCATGATAACATGAAAACATGATAACATGATAACATAATAACATGATAACATGATAACATGATAACATGATAACATGATAACATGATAACATAATAACAAGATAACATGATAACATGATAATATGATAACATCACAACATGATAACATGATAACATGATAACATGATAACATGATAACATGATAACATGATAACAAGATAACAAGATAACATGATAACATGATAACATGATAACATGATAACATATCAACATGATAATATAATAATATGATAATATGATAACATGATAACATGATATCATGATAACATGATAACATGATAAAATGATAACATGTTAACATGATAACATGATAACATGATAACATGATAACATGATAACATGATAACGTGATAACATGATAACATGATAACATGATAACATGATAACATCATTACATGATAACATGATCACATGGTAACATGATAACATGATAACATGAAAACATGATAACATGATAATTTGATAACATGATAACATGATAACATGATAACATGATAACATGATAACATAATAACATGATAACATGATAACATGATAACATGATAACATGATAACATAATAACATGATAACATGATAACATGATAACATGATAACATGATAACATGATAACATGATAACATGATAACATGATAACATGATAACATGATAACATGATAACATGATAACATAGTAACATAGTAACATGATAACATAATAACATGAAAACATGATAACATGATAACATGATAATATGTTTACATGATAACATAAAAACATGATAACATGATAACATGATAACATGTTAATTTGATAACATGATAACATGATAACATGATAACATGATATCATGATAACATGATAACATGATAACATAATAACATAATAAGATGATAACATGATAACATGACAACATCACAACATGATATTATGATAACATGATAACATGATAATATGATAACATGATAACATGATAACATGATAACATGACAACATGACAACATGATAACATGATAACATGATAACATGATATCATGATAACATGATAACATGATGTCATGATAACATGATAACATGATAACATGATAACGTGATAACATGATGACATGGTAACATGATAACATGATAACATGATAACATGATAACATGATAACATGATAACATGGTAACATAATAACATGATAACATGATAACATTATAACATGATAACATGATAACATGATAACATGATAACATGATAACATGATAACATAATAACATGAAAACATGAAAACAAAAAAACATGAAAACATGAAAACATGAAAACATGAAAACATGAAAACGTAATAACTTGATAATATGATAACATGATAACAAGATAACATGACATCATGACAACATGACAACATGATAACATGATAACATGATAACATGATAGCATGATAACATGATAACATGATAACATGATAGCATGATAACATGATAACATCATAACATCATAACATGACAACATGATAACATGATATCTTGATAACATTGTAACATCATATCATGATAACATCATATCATGATAACATCATATCATGATAACATGATAACATGATAACATGATAACATGATAACATGATAACATGATAACATGATAACATGATAACATGATAACATGATATCATGATAACATGATAACATGATATCATGATAACATGATAACGTGATAACATGATGACACAGTAATATCATAACATGATAACATAATAACAAGGTATCATGGTAACATGATAACATCATAACATGAAAACATAATAACATGTTAATATGATAGCATGATAACAAGATAACATGACAACATGACAACATGATAACATGATAACATGATAACATGATAACATGATAACATGATAACATGATAACATAATTACATGATAACATGATAACATGATAACATGATAACAAGATGACATGATAACATAATAACATAATAACATGATAACATGATTACATGATAACATAATAACGTGATTACTTGATAACACATTAACAAGATAATATAATAACATGTTAAAATGATAACATAACAACATGACCACATGACAACATGATAACATGATAAAATCTTAACATGATAACATAATATTTTGATAACATGATAACATGATAACATGATAACAAGATAACATGATAACATGATTACATGATTACATAATAACATGATTACTTGATATCACAATAACAAGACATTTTAATAACATGATAACATGATAACATGATTACATAATAACATGATAACATGATAACATGATAACATAATAACATGATAACATGATAACATAACAACATGACCACATGATAACATGATAACATAATATCATGATATTATGATAACATGATAACATGATAACGTGATAACGTGATAACATGTTAACATGATAACATGATAACAAGATAACATGATAACATGATAACATGATAACATGTTAACATGATAACATGATAACATGATAACCTGATAACATGATATTATGATAACATGATAACATCATAACATGATAACTTGATAACATGATAACAAGATAACATGATAACATGATAACGTGTTAACATTTTAACATGATAACATGATAACAAGATAACATGATAACATGATAACATGATAACATAATAACGTGATTATTTGATAACACAATAACAAGGTAATATAATAACATGTTATCATAATAACATAACAACATGACCACATGATAACATGATAACATGATAACATCTTAACATGATAACATAATATTTTGATAACATGATAACATGATAACAAGATAACATGATAACAAGATAACATGATAACATGATAAAATGATAACATAATAACTTGATATCATGATAACATGATTACATAATAACATGATAACATGATTATATAATAACATGATTTCTTGATATCACAATAACAAGACATTTTAATAACATGATAACATGATAACATGATAACATGATAACATGATAACATGATAACATGATAACATGATAACATGATAACATGATAACATGATAACATGATAACATGATAACATGATAACATGATAACATGATAACATGATAACATGATAACATGATAACATGATAACATGATAACATGATACCATGATAACATGATAACATGATAACATGATAACATGATAACATGATAACATGATAACATGATAACATGATAACATGATAACATAATAACAAAATAACATGATAACATGATAACATAATAACGTGATTACTTTTTAACACAATAACAAGATAATATAATAACATGATAACATGATAACATAACAACATGACCACATGATAACATGATAACATCTTAACATAATAACATGATATTTTGATAACATGATAACATGATAACAAGATAACATGATAACATGATAACATAACAACATGATAACATGATAACATGATAAAATGATAACATGATAACATGATAACATGATATCATGACAACATGATAACATGATAACATTATAACATGATAACATGATTACATAATAAGATAATAACATGATTACTTGATAACACAATAACAAGACATTTTAATAACATGATAACATTATAACATGATAACAAGATAACAAGATAACAAGATAACAAGCTAACAAGCTAACAAGATAACAAGATAACAAGATAACTAGATAACAAGATAACAAGATAACAAGATAACAAGATAGCTAGATAACAAGATAACAAGATAACAAGATAACAAGATAACAAGATAACAAGATAACAAGATAACAAGATAACAAGATAACAAGATAACAAGATAACAAGATAACAAGATAACAAGATAACTAGATAACAAGCTAACAAGATAACAAGTTAACATGATAACAAGATAACAAGATAAGAAGATAACAAGATAACAAGATAACATAATAGCATAATAACATGATAACATTATAACATTATAACATTATAACATGATAACATGATATTATGATAACATGATAACATGTTAACATTATAACTTGATAACATGATAACATACTAACATGAAAACTTGACAATGTGAAAACATGTTATCAAAAAAACATTAAGACATGATAACCTAATATCATAATAACTCAATTACTTGATAACACGATAACACGATTACAGGATAACATTATAACATGATAACATTATAACATTCTTGTTAACAAAATAACATAATATATGACAACTTGATAAAATTATAACAAGATATATGACGTACATAAAACAACTACCAAAAAATGCGTATAAATTGCCGGTTTAACGCGACAGCTAATGTAGTTACAATAATGTGCATTATTATTATTATTACAGGTACTTATTGACCTTAGTACACATTTTTTTTTTTGTTAATTTATAAGCAATTATTGTTTGTTCTTTTTTGTAATACAAATATCATAGTTGCATCAGAGGCATATAAACAATGTGTTAGAGTTTAGACGCCTCGAACAAGTTAAAAGTGTGTGTTTAAAATTAGCTGTGAAATATATATTTTCTACACAAACAATCATCAAACTAAAAGCTAAAACGCCTATAGTATGTAGTGAATCGTGTATCAAGGGTTGAAAATAGGCTTTAGCAGTTTGCTATTGCTTTGCTTTTTCATGTTGCTAAAAGCGAAGGGCTGCTTAAGCACTTTGGTACGAATTACACTCAATATTTTTTTGCCTGCCCCAAATAAATACATTTTTCAGGAAGTTTCAAGATTAATTTTAATCTGTCACTACTGTCAGATTTTAAAGTATGGCGTCATCATGCGAAATGGTGATTTACAGCTAATTAAATACCGCAAATAATTTACAAGCCTTTGTCGTTTCGGCCCGCATTTTTGGGCCAAAACAACGGTTTCAGTAGAGTCAGGCAAAAAAAGTGGTTGAAAGTAGATGCAAAACTTTAGTTAACATAAACTAGATAAAATGTTTATTGTTTTATAGAATAAACAAATGTTAAATCCCTTATGGAGGCGTTTTTGCGCATACTTTTAACCTGATGCAGGCGTTAAAACTTTTGAGGCAACCGCACGCTCCAAGCGCACATAAACGCTCACTTCAAGGCGCCTAGTGGTCTTTTACACACATTTTATAATAGCTATACAATACTGCAATTTATCTTAATTCTGGTGGCATTTAGTTGAACCTTTTCCTACTGCATTTTAGCATGGTCACAGTTATTAAGACACAAACCACAAATAATCGGCAGCAAATGAAACTCTCTCGGCCAAAAAATAAACCTCGTCTTCAATTTTTAAATTTATTTTGTAAATATCTGTGAATGTAATGGTTGGATCAAAAATATATTACTGCTTCATGTTATAATAAGTATCGCTGAATAGCGTGATGCTGTTATTTAACTAAAAATTTTGATCGCCTCTAAAAGGTAGAAAATGTATCGCCCGTAAATAGGCGAATGTCCGTATATATATATATATATATATATATATATTTAGATTAGCAGTTTTATTTTCTGAGTCTGGTTCTCGATCATTTAGCAGTTTCTTTTTCTAATTTTGCTCTGCTTACTATCCTTTGCTTTTGGCGTACTGCAGATAAGGTTCTGAAAAGGGTTAGTGCAAAGCCTTGCCTCAAGCATCAGTTCATTTTTTATTGCTTTGCAGCGGCGAAGTCAGCAATGGGACAAGCAACATCTTAGTTTGTTGAGTTGTTGGTATAGATAGTTTTCATCGGCCGTGTGCTGTTTTTAGCCAGGTTCTTCATTATGGTTTCTTGAGTTGTGGTTGTGAGCAAGTATTGGAGCGACTGTGTGATGTAGTTTTTGTCTATTTGTGAGTAGAAGAACTTTTTTTTGAGCTTTGTTCAGACTGGTCTTCAATATATCTTGTGGTATGTGGCGAACATATTCCATGCAGCGTTTGGGAATGATAATGCACAACAATCTTGCTGGGTTGTAGTTTTTGGTAGTATCTGTTAATCGAGTGATCCTACCATCAAGCGTTTGTACAGTCTGAGTATGTATAGTAACAAAGGGCCATTTGGGTGAAGACATTTTTTGGCAGTTTTTTAGGTTTGCCGACAAGCAGGGGAGCAAGGGAAAGGCTGTTTCCAAATTTTTGTTTATAGTTTAATGACAACTTATATTATTGTTTTTAATGTCTATGCTAGAGAAACATCAACAGTGAGTATTTCCAGTTTTTTTTATCCCAAACATATGTGAAGGGGGCGGCGGCCTCAATCATAATCTTGCAAGTAACTTTCCATACATGCAGAGAATTATGGGAAGTTATCTGCAAGACAAAGAGATCCTGATAGGCGAAAGCCAAAAGATGCAAATGATCTGCGGTGTACCACAGGGCTCCGTCATCGAGCCCACACTTTGGAATATCTTATACAACGATGTACTGAGGATCTGGCAATGGTGGTCTGTAGGAATACGATATTGAGTACGCAGCATCCAAAATTAAAAACTGCATGGCCGAAAAGAGCCTACAGCTTCCACACCATAAAACTGAGGTGGTGATATTGGTTGGGAGAAATACTCTGAAAAGCTTTGAAGCCAGAACAGAAAACGTCAAGGTGTCAAGCAAAGATACCGTTAAATACTTGAGAGTTGTCTTTGGCCGTAATATAAATTTTGTCCCCCACATCATGGAAATAGCAGGCAAGGCAGCAAGCGCCATAAACAAGCTAATGCCCAATCTTGGCGGAGCCAGGGCGAACAAAAGAAGGGCAATGTACTCGGTGACTAACTCAATTCTTTTGTACGCTGCACCAGTATGGTTCAAATACTCAAAGACTGCCAGGTGCATAATAAAGCTGGAACGAGTGCAGAAGCAGGCTACGATACGCATTGCAAGCCTTTTTAGAACCGTGTCCACAAGAGCAATTCAAGTGGTAGCTAGCACGATTCCCATTACCTTCTGGCGGAAAAGAGATTGTACAGTAGGGAGAGAATCAAACGGCATCTCGGAGCTCAGCTAGAGATGAGGCTTTCAGAAAATAGGAACAGGAGTAGAACGAGGAGCCGCATACTGGAAAGTGGACAAAAACACTCATACCCAATCATTGCTAAACAGAATGCCCGGCAAAGTGAACTACTTCCTATCCCAGTTTTTTACAGGACTTCCATTTTTGGTACTTATTTGAAGAAAATGGTCATTGGGGATAGCGACAACTGCATGTACTGCGGGAGGTGGACATGCCTGAACGTATCATCGTCCAGTGCCCAATATGGACTGAGGAGAGAGGCTCCACACAGCACAAGGATTGACGAATACTGGAAACATTGTTCAGCATATGTTTGAGAGTTAGGAGATATCATAGTCAAAGAAGTGAAGGCCATAATACAGAAAAAAATAGAAGGAAGAAAGACAGCTGCTAAAAAGTGGTTTAAAAAAAGGAAACTTTTTTCTTTAAACTGATAATCTGTGATAAACTGTAATATTACCTGTTTTTTTTTTAAACAGGTAGTAAGATCTTTGATCAATGTAAACTGTTTTGTGTAGTTTTTTTTTTAAACTCATGTTTTTTTTCTTAATTTCTTCTCTATGGCACAGGTCAGTTGACAGCAAAGCAATACTGCAAGGTGATTACACTGCCACCCTTACAGTAAGAGGGGATTGTTATACTGATTGCAGTGCCGTGAATGGAATTGTTCTAGGACTTTGTGGAGGTGACATTACTTTTTGGAACATTGCCTGTGCAGTTTTTAGATCGAAGACAATGATATTGAGTTTGTGTGTGCTCTCGTCAGAGGCGGCTAAGGTTGTAAGGTGTTTGTGGCTATTGGTATTAGCTAATACACGGTTTTTAAATTGATTTTACTGAAGATTTGTATGTTTTCTCTTTCAAAGTTTTTCTTCGATTTGAGGATCATGTATAGTAACCCAAGAATAGATTGACCGGTATAACAGGCAACTTAATATACACAAACATTATGTTTGCTTTGTTGTACTAATGCCTTTGCCCGTTCCAGCATTTTTTATTTGCGCTTACATTTCACACATTTCAAGGGCCACGATGCTCTGGGATTACTGTACTTGTTTATTATTTTATTAATTGTTATTATACAATAATTTAAAAAATACTTTATTCAATAAAACATTGTTTTAGGTGATAGGCCTTCACCTCCTGGTACACCAAAAATCCAACATGTTAAAGATAATATTTATCAAGTATGGTGGGAAGCTTCTAAAGACAACGGAGCTGCTATAGACATGTACATGCTAGAAGCATTTAAGTCTCCCAGTTATAGAAGCAGAAGAAGTACGACTAATCGCACAGCTTGGCATAATTTGTCTCCAAGTTTAGATGATTTGGAATGGGAGTCAATATACAATGGAACAGGTAAAATTCTAATATTGTTTTAAAGTTTTATATTAAACATTATTTTTTAGATACTTTTTGGAAAATAACTGACCTTAGTGAACAATTTCGCTATTCCTTTAGAGTTTCTTCATTGAATGCTTATGGTTGGAGTAATTTAAGTGAACAGAGTATACAATTTGATCCTTCAGCAGCTGCACAGATTGTGGAAAAGCAGAATTTTAAATATTTGGTTTATGCTATTGCTATTCCATGCGTGGTTATAGTAGCTGCATGCATCGCCGGAATAATTTGTAAGTAACGAGAAATTTTATTAAATAAATAGATTGATTTTATTTTTTTAATAGGTAGATTATGCTGCATTACAAATAAAAAGAAGCAACATATCCTAGATACACCAAAAGGTCCTGATGTTGAATTAGCAACATTGAGAGAATTACCACGTAGGGGAAATTTTATTCACAACACAAATGTTCTGTACATTTCCACTCAAGTTACACCTGAAGAATTAACAGCATTACCACATATTAAAAGAGACAGAATTACATTAATGAAATTCTTAGGAAGTGGGGCATTTGGTGAAGTTTTTGAAGGTATTGCTAAAGGACTTGGTCCAAATGGTAAAGAAGCTAAAGTTGCTGTTAAGGTATGTAATTGATTATAATTTTAAATAATAAATTTAATATATTTTTTATAGACTTTAAGGAAAGGGGCTTCGGATCAGGAGAAAACAGAATTTCTTCAAGAAGCTCAATTAATGAGTCACTTCAAACATGAACATATTCTTCAATTGCTTGGAGTTTGTTTGGATAATGATCCGCATTTTATTATTATGGAGTTGATGGAGGGTGGCGATTTATTGACTTATGTTAGATCGTCGAGAAAAACTGGGGTATGTAGAGTTTATTTAATTTGTAGACTAAAATGCGCATACGTTGATAAGTTGCGAAATCAATTTCATTAATTTTACCAACAAAGAAGTTTTTAAGGGGTTTGCACTTTTATCAACAAAGGCGCTTGTATTATCCAAGGTACTTTCTATCTTCTATTGTGAACCACGTCTGGAACAGTCGTTGTTGTTTTTTTTTCGTTTCTTGGGATTAGGAGTTGGTATACTGTTTATTGTCTACGTATATAATATCTTTATAACAAACACTCGGGCGGTTAACTGGGCACTCTAGTTCAAACTAGTCGGTGGTAATCCTGATATGGAGTGACCAAGCCACCCACTAAGAAACTTCAAATGCTGCCGGAGAAGAGAAACTTCTCATTATTCAGCAACAAACCTTTGGACGGTTGTTCTAACTACTCAATAGTAATTATAATATGGAGTAATCCACCACCCACTCAAGCATTGGTCACCAAGAGATTGAATACTGTTTCTTCTTCTTCTAAGAGACTTATACCACTTGCAGAAAGGAAAACTTTCCAATT
Organism: Tachinus rufipes; assembly: GCA_963932245.1. Taxonomy (NCBI): domain Eukaryota; kingdom Metazoa; phylum Arthropoda; class Insecta; order Coleoptera; family Staphylinidae; genus Tachinus; species Tachinus rufipes. Next base: position 65,136,907 of record OZ010749.1, read on the forward strand.
TTTTTATAACAATTACTTGCCTAGACTGGCCTAACTACCCTCCGAAGTGTTGGTCATCCAGAGATCGCATTTGTCTTCTTCTGATTTACAGATTTCTAACGCTTGCAAAACATAGAAACTTTGAAGCTGTTAATAGCAAACTCTCAGGTTCATGATTATGATCTAGAGTAAATTAAGGCAGTGGAATACTTTTTATCTTAGAGTGTAGTAAAGGCCTCCTTGGTGGTTACACATTGCGGTTCAGTCAAGGTTCATTGTGTCCATTCTGGATTTTTAAGTTTTGTTATATAATTTGAGGCTACCATCAAACTTTATGTTACATCTTAAATCTATGTAAGGCATTGTACAACGTTGTAATACTGTTAAAGCAAACGTTCTTAAAGTATTCTATGGGAAATAATTCTAATTTCCTCCCCTGGGCGGAACAAAGTATTGCATGAAAAATGTGTAATTCTACTCAGATTTACAACAATTCATCTCGACCAATTTTCTATCGTGTAGGTACGATATAAACAATCTTAGAGCAAACCAAAGCAAATCGAGCTTAGATGTATGGAGATTCATTATCAAAGGTGTTTTCAACATTGAAGAAAAACAATCAGAACATATTACTAGCACGTCATAACTTGTCTACACACAATTGGTTTTTAATTTCAATCCTGTTATCTCAACTACCATTATTTTAACATATCACCTAGTGTTCATACATTTGTCATGCACAATTTGGTCTTTTTACACTTATTAAAACTAACTAATTATTTTAAAATTTATTTCAGTCTGATTTGAGCCCATTAAATCTACTAGATTTATTAAAAATGTGCGTCGATGTAGCGACAGGTTGTCGCTACTTAGAAGAAATGCATTTCGTTCACAGAGATCTTGCATGTCGCAACTGTTTGGTTTCTTCAACCAATCCCGAAACAAGAATTGTTAAAATAGGTGATTTTGGATTAGCACGAGATATATACAAAAACGATTATTACCGAAAAGAAGGTGAAGGATTGTTGCCTGTTAGATGGATGGCACCTGAATCTTTAGTCGATGGAGTATTTACATGCCAATCTGATGTGTGGGCATTTGGAGTACTACTATGGGAAATTATGACGTTAGGACAACAACCATATCCTGCCAGAAATAATTTAGAAGTACTGCATTATGTTCGTAGAGGCGGACGATTGGGTAAACCTACAGATTGTCCAGAAGACTTGTAAGTTTATTTAATTTAAATTATAGTACTATTATTTAATTTTTCTATTTTCAGATATATTTTAATGTTGAGTTGTTGGAGTTATGAACCAGAACGTCGTCCGACATTCAAATTTTGTTTAGATGCCTTGTTAAGGCTTCATATACAAGCAGTGAATTCACCTATGACAGGTGCTCATGTTGGACAATATATAAGTACGGTTCCACAACGTAAGTATAGAATATATTAACAATCTCACTACAAATTTGAATTTATTCATGCGTTGATAATGTTTTAACAGTTTTGCTTTGATATGCTAAGCATGAAAAAACCTTACTTGCTGCTTTAAGTAATTATATCAAATTAAAAACATTTATGTTAATGATTTTTAATTTGATATAATTCTTTAAAGCAGTAAGTAAAGTTAATTTTTGATTTATATAGCGGCATGAGAATATTGTATTGCATTTTGCTTGTCAGTTACCAATCATTTATCATACATTAATAATAGCTTCAAATTTTATCAACTCTATGCGTTTTGTATACATTTTGAATGAATTTAACTTTTTTCCAAAATCAATTTGTCTAATAATTGGTACTACGTGGATAGAAGTATACAATGTTATGGTGTTGCACTACCTGGTTTGGCAACAAGTGTAATTGAATTCCGCAGGCCGGTTATTCTGAACTACCGCTTGAAGCCAATACAATACTGCAAACTTAGGACTGTTAAAATAACTTCCAGGCGGTAAGGTGTTTGTTGTCCAGTTATCGTAGTACAAGTTTAAAGCAAGGATTGTGGAAAATTGGTAGTCAAAGTGATTTCGGTTTTACATTGCAGAGGGGCAGTTTTGAATTTAAAACGATTTGAGATTTTCTCGATTTGCTTGATACTGGAAATATTTATAGTAAACCGAGGGTACCGCTAAGCTTTGCTTGGTGGTGCTAGCAATGCTTAGTTAGTAGTTAGTATCTTGTTTATGAGTTATGTAACTAAAATAGGCGCTAAGTTACATTCCTTCTTAAGTACAACATGGACACATCTTCACCATCTGGTTTTAAACGCGACCGCAATTCAGTGTGAACTTTGAAGCAGTCATTGGTTTAGTAGTTTACATCGTAGAAGGAAGCAACACTTTTTATACAGACCTGCAACAGTCTACAATCTTTGATGTCCAAACGACTTAAAGTCTAGTTGAGAACTTCACTTTATTTGTAAAGTTTTCGGACTTAAAACAGTTTAGGCAACTACAAGCAGTAATCAGGATTCAAGCTCGCAAGCAGCTTACTCTCAGTTTCATAACATTAGTTTAATAGTTTTCATCGTAGAACAAAGAAAGAAGAAATACTCCTTGCCGCTACTACCGCAATATTTAATGGACTTCACAGTTTAGTTGAGAACTCTGATTTAACTAATCAATAGACACTCTTGGATTCTAGGAATACCAGCCTTGCTTGCATCATTTATTGTTTCTAGGAACTACATTACTGCTGCTATTGCACACTGCAAGTTTTTGCAAGAACTCCAACACGGTGTTCATGTGTGTTTGGTACTTTACGTCGGGCCAACATTTTTGAAACTTTCTGGTTTTGAGAATCACAAAATGCCTGCTATTGCATCCCGCAAGCTTTTCCAAAAACTTCATCACGTTATCCCTGCACTTTTGCTATCTTGACATCTTTGAGTTTGCTAACAAAAATTCTATTACTTGCAGATCTCCGCTTTGCTCAGAAGTGTAGGTTGTTTTACATATTATCTACTATATAATATATGTTAGTGGAGAGTATAGTTGATCATTGACCAAGAAATAATTAGTTTTGCAAAGGTTGTTAATTTTTTTGGAAAATGAATTTGACTGCATCAACTTGTTTGTAGTTGCTATTCTTTTATTTTTACTAGTTAGTTTGTGTTAGCAATACGTCTTCTTGGGATTTTATTTTTTATTGGATCTAGATGGTGATGCAAAACTAAAACCAGTTTGTGAGCTATTGTTGGAGGTTTTCAGGTGCAACCAAAAGCAACGTTGAAGTAGGCTAGCCAACTCGTTGGTTGTAAAATGCATTTGTGGGAAGAAGTGATTCAATTTAGTGCACGTCCGGTTTTGTACAGGCTCTGATAGTGTTAAAAAGGTTTTGAACTTTGTATTGACGGGAGCTTTTTATATGTTGGTGTAGACCACAGATCATATAATAATATCGTTTTGTGTCGTCTTTTTCTGCGTTTTTTTGCGGATGCTGCGGGTCCTTGGGCATGATGATGATGCGTTTGGCGTTTATGGCGCACAAGTTGGTGTTTTTGAAGAGATCGGTGAGGTAGGCCTACATGCTGGTTTCATGATGGCGGAACTCTAGAAACGCAGGTTGGTCTTGAAATCGTGTGCAGACTAAGCATTTTGTCACAAATATTCTTAGATTTTTCTTTGCTCCTTTTCAGTGGTAAGAGCAAAGCATGGACCTTATAACGTTCGGTGTTTTAGCGGTGCTGCTAAAGAACTTTTTTTTTTGCTGTGGGTAATATGACTTACTAGTTTTAATTAATTAGCAATACTTGTCAAGCAAAATAGAAATATGTAGGGAGGGTAGAGTAATAACTTTGATTTATTTTTGAGGTTATGTTGTGTTATTTTCTCTACAACGTTAAACACAGATCGACAATTTTGAAAAAAATAAAAAAAATGACACTTGTGTGTTGGCGTAAGATACCACATGCCGGTTTTTGAATTCTGCCTACCTTGGCGGTATAGAAGACACTGCAACTTTTACGGTAAGTTTTTGGTTATACGTCTCACCGCTGAAAAGTTTGCGTTTGTCTGGGGAATTAACGTTTAACTTTGATTTGGCTACAATGGTTGTAAGCCAGAGATCGTTCACGAATGAGTCTCGGTACTGGTGCTTTTAAGAGTTTTTTCTTCTTTTTCCTTATGTGTTTCAACATTTTGTGTTAAGTTAGGACATCTTTTATTAATGGTGCTTACTTTATGCTTTAAAAAGGGTTGGTTTTTAGATTTTAATTAGGTTAAAGGTTTAAAGTAGATTTTTTTGCTCTTTTTGTTGTGAAATAGTTCTTTTACCAGGAAGTTTGTAATTTTTGTTTTCTTTGGAGAGGTTGTTTACTTGAGTTTGTACAAATTCTGCTTACAGTTTTCATCTCAGCACGAAAGGTGTTCGAATACCTATAAGGGTCTGTATCTATACACACCAAACGCACTTTGTTTTGATCTTTTTATTAGAAAATCACAAAATCTGGGTCTGTTGATCTATATATTTAAGTGGTGACGGAGTAACAGTTTTTACTAAAATATTTGAAAACGCACTTGATGAAGCGGATTTTTAAAGTTTGATTCTGCATGCTTGTGTGAATGAATTTTGCTTCTCTGGCTCTCTACCCCCATCAAACCTGCACATCTGGGGACTGAATAATTGAAAAGAATAATCCTGGTAAGTAAGTTGTGCATGAACACTACTCTACTGTTAAGGACTCACTCTGCTGAACATCTGACTGAACGGCTAAAGTTGGTTTGTCTCAACCTCCTGATAGAAAAAAAAATGTGGTGCCAGGATTTAGAACCGCGTCTTTAGAAGTGACCAGGTTTTCTTTATTTTATCTTACGGGTCTCGCGCTTATGGTTTAGGGTCTGTAAACTAAAACAGAGTTTCCAAATTAAGTTAGCGCTTAGCTTTCCGCCAACTATCAGTTTACAGTTCTGATACGGGAAGGCTTTCTTGACAACCAGAACTACCAGCTGCTTTCTTTAAGAAAGAAGTGATATGTAGATTGAACTCTATTGGCCTTTTTTAGGTTGCGTATGTGAGTAAGTAGAATTATTTTGTTCTTCTTGTTAAGAAGTAGTTTTTTAAACAGGAGACATGAATCCTTTTTTATCTGTGAAGGCTTTTGGCTTGGTTTTGATGCATTCTTTTTAGGGTTAGCTGGACTACTCTCTTTGCAATTTTCCGTTCTTTAGTCAAAGTGTTTCAACGGCAGAGACAATGTTTCTTTCCGGCGTCTAGTTCTTTGTCTTCAATTGAGTTCTTCAATACCTGAACACTGACGTTGCCAGGCAGACGCACTCTAGGTGCGACGTCATTGACAAGAAGTTCTTATGTCACCACAAAAAGTACAAGTTTGCCTAGAAGGGTGTTTGTTTGCTTTGTACATACATTAACTGCTTTTTTGCTCTCCACCCGTCATCAAACCCGCAAATGTGGGGACGTCAAAAAATGTATTGTCCAGAAAAGTATAGTCCAAAACCCATTAAATGTGCGGTCTGTTGTGCACACTTACCAAGAACTCACTCAGTCGGCCACAAGCTGAAACGAACTATTCCTTATTGTTTGTTGATGAATGAAAAACTATAGATATGGTGATAAAGTTTGACTTGTACTACATAAGGTTTGCATTGCAATCATTCATACATAAACATTTAACATTTTTTTGCTTATTGTCTGTTGCTTACGTTATAGTTAATTCTATATTGTTAATATTAATCAAATGTTTGTTGTAATGTAATGCATGTAACAAAACTAACAATCAAATGGCATTTTGCAGCATTATTGGATGGAATTTCTAATCAGGCTTATTTTCAAGACGAAAATCATAATAACAATTCAGGTATGGCATGCTTATCATTATCTAATAAACAATAAAAAAAACAACATCTAAAACAAAACTAACAAACTTACAGGTGCGTCTTGGAAAAGCGGTAGTGAAGACGATTGCAGTCGTGAACGCTTGCCATTTATTCCACGCCAGATGGAAATACCACATTACTTAGAATTACTACATGATACTACCGAAAATGATGGATATGAAATACCCAGAACTACCCTAGATAAATATCAAGGAGTGAGTACTGAACCCCCAGAAGATGAGTGTGATATGTATAGAAAAAATACAGAGGAAGAACCCAGCAATATTGAAGACCTATTGAATGTGGGTTACACAAATATGAACCCCGAACAAAATTGTCTCAATAAAACTAACGATAAAGCCAGCTAATTTGGCTTTATTGAATTACATTTAATTGCTCAAGTACCTGTTGATTCCTTGTTTTAGATGTATTAAATTAAGCCAGTTATTTATTGTAAATAGTAGTATTTATAGATGGCCTTGTAAAGTTAGTGTTGTAGAAATTTCTAAGAGAAAAACCCAGTGCCTAATGTTAATGTTAAGAACAAGTATTATTAACTAAATATTCTTAAGGTGGATCTATTTATATTTATTAAGTTAACTACTAAAAAGCGAGTATTATAGTTTTATATTTTGAATTGAAGACTTGTAACAATATGAAGAAAAATATTATTTCTGTTAGTCTTACATTTTGTTATATTTGATTTGACCTGTTTCCTGTTTTTTTTTTTTTTTAACTGTTCTTTTATAGTGGACGTATGAAAACAAGAAAGCTGCAATAAGTGCTTTACTAGTTCTGGAGCATCGTTAAGTAAACATTGTTCTTTGGAAGAAATTAATATTTTTTTGCCGTTTCAATTGGCCTTGAAGTAGTGCCATAGCTACTTATAATTGCTTTCTGGGCTAGATATATACACTGGCGAGCAAAAAGTAGAGGTCACTTTAAAATTATGACAAATTGTAAACAATTGTGTTGTATTTTGCAAACTAAATTAAAAATTCAATGTTGAATCGTAAAGCATTTTTTTTTAATATGTCTTACCAACTTATCCCGGACATGGTTCTATGGGGTTTATGAACGGGCTGAGAGCTAACGTCCATAATGTATCTGTGAGCTGGGAGCCATTCTTTATAAAGACCAACTCTGAGCATGTTTCGATAGAAATTCCTGCCCAAATCATAACCTACCTCCCGCCAAATAAAAGTCGTTTATCAATAAAACCTGAAGCGTATCTTTCTTCGCGTCTTCTCCACATTTTTCGGCGTCTGTCTGATCCATTGAGGCAAAAGCGCAACTCATCTGAAAATAGTACTCTGCTTCAGTCCTTATTATTCCATGCCCGGTGATTTTGGGCAAAACCCAATCTTGCAACACGTTGTCGGTTGTAAAGGTGGACTTGTAGCCATCTTTATACAAGACAATCCAGCAGCCCAAAGCCTTCTTTCAACGGTCCATTTACTAACATTTAGATCTCTAACGTCATGGAGTTGATTTTGTAGATAAACTGCAGAAGCTGTTCTATTCCGCAAACTTGTGGACACCAAAAAACGTCATCTCTGTTCGTAGTGATTTTTTTTGCCCGAATCTTGATCTTCTGGTTATTAGATCAGTATCCAAGTAACGCTGATACATTTTGTGTACAGCACAAAAGTTCACGTTTTCCTCGCCCATCTTTAATCAACGCTATAATTCTTACCACAATAATGAGGTCTAAAGGTATTATGACCTGTTGAGTACAGTACATCATGTAAATGACAAGTTTTGCAGAGAAAAATTAACACTAAGTAAAAAAAAACCACAACAAAATGCAGGTTTTCAATTAGAGCGAAATAGATGCTGTTTTATAAAAGTCTGTAACACTGTGATAATAACTGACAGATAGATCAAATTTGTCAGGAAATAAATTATTAAACGCTTGTCTAATTTATTGCAGTACCGCGTAAGCAATTAATAATTGCAAAACGTTTGAATAACTTACTCGTCATTCTAAGACCATAGTAGGACTTTGCCGACTACACTTTCTCTTAACTGATTTGTTAGTAATTCAAAACTTACTACGGGGTTGACCACTTTTTCACGCACCGTCCGTGTTTCTACACACATTTTGTCAGTAAGTCTTAACCAACGCTACCAAGCTACCTACGACTTAAGCATTGATGGTGACAAATCTGCTATTTTTGATTGTTATTACATCGTGGGTTTTGTAGTGCAGTTCTACAAACATTTTAAGAATCCGGGTCATCTCATTAGAATTAAGCATAGCTAAATACCTTTGGTGTCTTAGGTGTTGGTAGTGGATTAGCTTTGGTGGTAGCATACCTAAACTATAGAAATACGTACTAAGAACATCCTTGAAAAATGCAACTATTGTTGCACGTATTTCTAATAAGTATGCCTATCTTAGGACTTTTAAACTTAATATCTAAGTACTTCCAGAAACAATTGTGGATGCTGGTAACATCTTGCTCTCAATAGCAGGTTGTAGACGGGCAATTATTTTTACTTTCTACTTTTTTTGATACCAAATAACAATAACAGTTTGCTCTTAGAACTGTTGTTGGAGCCAAACCTTCATTTATGCGCAGAGTACTACATCGTTTGAAAAAGCAAGTACACTAAACATTAAATAACGAGTTTCTATCCAACCCTTTATTTATTGCCAACTTCAAAAACACTGGTGAATGCACCTTATGTAGCCTTACATACTAGTACTTACGTAATATACGTTCTTCTGGCCATAACGTGTAGTAAAACAATGGTTTGAGTAGTTAGTTGTCCACTATTTGCAAAATTTCTGAATGTTAATTGTTATTCTCCGTGGTTTGGAAACGAAGTAAAAAGTATTGCCGCCTAGCTCTGCAGTGTCATTTGGAAGCGGTGATCCGGGTGTTGGGGTTGGTAGAAGATTGTTTTTATTAGTTTGTTTGGGGGCCTTCAACAGTGCATCTAGATATACTCTTTCATGTCCGCAATGTTAATAAGCATTGATTGACTAGCTCCGGGGGTGGATGATCCTCTTGGATAATAGTCTGAGTCAGTTTGAATGGTTGTCCAGAACAATGTTGCTCTTTAAGTTGAGTCGTCTTACCGGCTAACCTCCACAAAGGGCTGCTCTCAGTGATAGTTTTCCGGTGGTTGAAGTGTATTTTAATATACATAAAGACAACTGATTTTAGGACTTAGTGTACATTCTATAACATATTTAGGCTGGTAGGTGATTCACTCTGAACTATGATTACCAACAAATAATTTGAACTAAAGTGCCCACTTTCCTTACTCGAGTGTTTGATCAAAGAATTAGAATTTACTTCTTTCTGCAAGTGTAGAAATCTCTTAGTCCAAAAAGAAAAAAAGTGACATCCAATCTCTCTTAATAACCAACACTTGAGTTCTCCAGATCATAATTTTTATTGAGTAATGTAAACTGGAGTATCCACATACCCGTCCAAGAGTTTGTTATTTCGAAATTGAAAGTTTTTTTCTCTTTGCAAGTGTTTGTAAGTCATTTAAATCAAACAAGAAAAAGATAACCAATACTTGACCAAATTATGATTATTATTGTCTACTTTAAACTGGAGTGCTATTCAGAGATTGGAAGTTTTTTTTGTATGCGTTAGAAATCTCAAGTTAAAAGAAGGAATAATAAATCTAATCTCATGATGACCAATAATTGAGTAATTTAAACTGAGTACTCACTTAACCGCTTAAGAGTTTTTACTTACCCAAAGAAGTGTTAGATAATAAAGAATTGAAAAAACTTCTTTGTATTTGTTTAAAGCTTATATTACCCTAAAGTAATAAATGCTATTTGATGCAGAACCTCAAGATGTTTACATCATTTTACCGACGGCGTTTGAATATGATTAATCCAATCTTTTAATCACCAACTCTTGGGTAGGTGGATGTGTTACTTTTATTTATGATTGCCAATGAATAGTTTGTAAAGTAAAGAATAAATAAAAAACACAATTTAATTATTGCTTATCATTTAAAGAATTTTTGTCTTTCCTCAGAAACCACAATATCAGTCAAATCAGCATTCTTAATTTCCTTGAAAACACGTAAAGTGTGCAAAACTTTTTTACTAAAATTATCACTATTGACAATACCAGTATTCATTTTAACATCAAAAGCCATCGTTGTTTTGCGCAAAGCAAATTTCAAAGTTTTACTGAGATACAGCTTTAATGTCTTGCAATAAGTAGACAATTTATAAAAAATTGTATACATTAGAAGATGTACTATATTAAAAATCTTCTAATAGAAGAATTTTTATATAATTTTTAGCTAGAACATCTGATATGATTGACTCATTGCGGTTAACTTATTCAATTTTCAAGCAGCTACATTTAATCGACATGTTACGATTGAAAATTACTATGTAGTTTAATGTTTGGTGATGTCACTTATTGTAATTTTTAACTTTTTAGGTGCAGTTGTTCTATCTGTGCTGCTTGTTTCTTCCTCAGTGTCTTTCTAGTCTTTTTTATTTAATTGTTATGTTGATCTAACTTTCACCATTCCTAGTTTTGAAAGTTGTCGGGCTATTTGACTTGTATTCAATGATTTTTTTTTTTTAGTTCTTAAATTTTAAAACGTGATGTTTAGTAATCATTTAATATGTCAACACAACAGAAAAATACTTTTGAATTTTAACGAGTAAAACCATGCTCCCTTAAACGACCACATTAAAGACTAGACCTTAAATATTTGTGGCTTTTAAGTTACGAGAAATACTAAATTTGAAACTTTATTTCATGATTTAATAATACGGTTAAAACAAACCTTTTTTTTAAGTTTTTGTCTTGAATTGTCAGTAACTATTTGTTAGATTTCCTACCAAGCCGAGTATATATTTGTTGAGATATTAATGTATTTTGCTTAAAAAAATCTGCAACATTGCGCCGATGTTGTAAAGTATCTAAGTCACTAATTAACTTTAAATTGGTAATGCTTTATATAGCTCATTTTTGAATAGAATTTAGATTCACATACTTCTCTTCATGATTGGGGACAATATTCAATACGAAAACGCATATAAGGTTTATATATATGCAAATTTGAACAGAAGTCAAAAGCTGTATATATCTATTAAGAAATTTTAGTGTTTTTAATACTTTTGAAGGTATACCAACAACATGATTGATTCAGAAAAGATTATGTGACACTGTGACCCCTAAAAGACAAATTTTAGAAGATTTAGATGTGGATCACACTTTTATTTTGAAACAGTAAGAAATTGAGTTTTTTAGAGTTAAAATTGACCAAGTTAGAAGTACCCCATTCAAATATTGTTTTTAGGTCTTTGTTTACAAATGCTACAGATTCTAATTTAGAAATTTCAAGACGCTCTGTTATATTTGTGGATATATTCTTTAGAAAGTATGAAGTATGAAGTATGAAGGGTGTATCTGTGGAAATTGTACTATAAACTGTGTACTATAGTGCCTTCTATGAATAAAGTTAGTCCGTATGTTTTACTTGAACCAAACACCACGTTTTAATAGGTTATGGGCCTTGGGTTTACCGCCAATAAGTTAATAGTTTGTTTTAGTAAAGCTTGATAGATAGTTGACATGGTTTTTAAGCCTAAACCACGGCAAAACTAGACATGTTTTATTGTATTTAAAGCTTTTGTTAAGATATCAGCCGTCATTTTGGTAACTGAAAAATATTTTATATCTACTAAATTGTTTAATATAACTTCTTGTATAAAATGGTGTTTTATATCAATATGCTTTGATCTCTTGTGATGGATTGTTTTTATGGCTAACTTTTGTGCACTTTGATTGTCGTTATATAAACTATACAGCTAGTGCTTTCTGTTAGTATCTTTAAGAGATTACTTAAGTAAATTGCTTTTTTTGAAGTCATTTAAGGAGTTATTCCTTGGCTTATTTTAAGAATAATTTGTCTTGTGATGATTTGAAAACCCTTTTGTTTCAAAGATACAGAGTGAACAAAATTTGCGATAACCATATTCGATATTTGTTAAAATCATTAATGTAAATAAAAGTATGGCGTACGCCAATGAGGATATCAAGTACAAAAAATTGTTAAAAATATCTTGGAACGGCTGCATTATCTACTAATGTGCAAGTGAATTTTATTTGAATACGTCTCGTTGAGTGACATTTGGCTGTTTGACGTGTCTTTAATAGTTAGTGAATTTCTCTACCATGAATTACTATACAAACGCCGAGATGACTGACATGCATTTTATGTATGGACTTGCTGATGGCAATTTATTACAAACTAGACAATTGTACTGAACGGTTTTTTGACCGTAATATCTCTGACCAAAAAATCTTCAAGAATATTCATCGACGTATTTGTGAAACAAGCACATTAAAACAAAATGAAGGGCCAGGAAGATTAATGACAGTAAGAACGGAACAACTGGAACAAAATGTGCTGGACATGATAGAGGAAGATCCAAGTAGTTTTACGCAAAAAGTTGTCAATACTTTGAATGTAAGTCATTGGACAGTTTGGTAAATTCTTAAAAGCAATTTGTTGTATCCATACCACATTCAACTTGGATATTTCTTATGGGGCTATCTGAAGTCATTAGTTTACGCTACTTTAGTTTAGTTTAGAAGACTTGTTTAATCGGATAATTGCTAGGTGTAACTCAATTAGAAATAACCTTGGTGTGTTTGAAAGAATTTCGCACTCAATAACGAGAAGATTGAATGTTGGAGAAACTTATTTCAAATATTTATTGTAGATTCAGCAACTTTACATGTACTTTTTAATAATAAAATGTTGTAACTGTCGCACATTTTGTTTACTCTGTATCTTCAATGCAATTGTTTTTTAATTGTTTTTTGCTTCTTGCTTTTCTCAAAAAATTGCTGATCTTCATTACTTGCCTAATCGGCATCCACAAAGTCCTCTAACTTAGCATTATTCTTTGTAAACCTTAAACATAAGATTTTAGTACCTTGCAAGTATCTAAGTATTTTTTTGCTTAAGTAACTTACAGCAAAAAATATATTTGAGCACCAAATACATCAGGCTGCCAATCAATTTTTGATACGGTAAATCTTTATTGCAAAAATTTATGTCTTGATAGATATATGACTTTTAAGTTTCAACGGAATGCTAACGCTTTTTCATTTAGCTATATTAAATCTAGTTAATAACTGCTTTACATGCTTTTCTTGGTCCAAAGTAATGCTGTCTGCATTTTTATTTTTTTTTAATCTGCATTCCTAGAATTTTCTTTACCTCTCCTAGATTTTTTACTTTGATTCAAACTTAAATAGTTTTTTAAAAAACCTGTACCTAAAGGATCATTGGAAAAAACAAAAAACATAGCATAGAAAGCGATAAACGTTAGTAATTTATTGTCACTTTTTAAGTACACACAAGGCTCTAATTATATAACTAATAACTTAACTCACAAAACTTCATCAATTAGACGCATTAATAATAAAGTAGTAGAGTTTGTAACAGAATTGTACACCCTATAACTCCTTGTGGTATCACAAAACTTTTGGCTCTCTCAACTACAGTTCCGTTTAGCCGTTTTAACATACCATTCTGCTTTAGAGTATATGGGTTTGTCTTTTGATGCACAATTCCTTCTTCTATTAGAAAGTTATCAAAGACTTTGTTACAAAATTCCTTTTTGTTTTCAACATCATAATTTTGCAATCTAATTGGTTTTTAACTATTCCTTTAAAGTTCTTGAAATGATTATACACTTCTCAATTGTTTTCTATGAAGTAAACGAAACAAATTCTGGTATAGTCATCCTAAAACAACATGAAATATTTTGATCTACCAATCAATCTTTGTTCCATTGGACCGCAGACATACGTACGTATTAGTACTAACGAATTTGAAGCTTTCTTTCGTTAGTGAACGGCAACTTTGTTTGTTTTTTTTCACAACAAGATTTTTCAACAGTTGCTTCTTCATTGAACTGTTTAGATGTCTAAATATTTGGTGCTATGTATCTCCTGTTGCAATAGCTTGCACTGTTAGTAAAGGCTTATTTAAGTTTAATCTATATCCACCGTTTACTAAATCTGCAGTTGCTGCAGTAACATTTTGACTATTAATTATCTTACAACCGTGTTCTACAAACTCTCACTGTTACCATTTTTAATTAATTTACTAAACAATGGTAAGTTTGTTGTTATCTCTGGCAGAACATTGTGTACCTTAACATCAAGCACTTGTCCACTAAGGTTTGTTCTTATATACAGATCCCCAAACTACAATGTCCAATCTGTTTAAATTTTTAGCTTTTGACATATTTTTTGCGCAAAACTAAGTTTTTGCACGGTTACCACCTTGGCTCGGTGACTTAAAATTGGCGTCTCTTCTTTACTGGCGGTGACATCACTTTTCACACTTCTCATGTCAAGTAGTTTGGTTTTTATGACGTCGGTGGTAAAGCAACAATCCTATCTACTCGTCATCAATTTTAAAACCCGTGTCTCTCAGCCTCTGTCAGGTCTTTATAATTTAATTTATATATGCACTAAGTAAACTGATTATACGTGTAAAACCCGAATCGTCAATCATTGCTTTTAATTTCAACCATAAATCCTTGGTTGTTTTTGCATTTCAAATATGAACAAATAAAGATGTATCTAATGTTATTATTAGCTTTAGCCTTTTTATCAGTGGCGTCGCTAATTGTTTCAGTCGTGTTTCCGCTTAGGGTTTTGATGTTTTTTGCCAAATCTTTCAGTATCTTACAGTTCAACAGAGACTGACTTTATTGCTAAAAAGATAATACTAGGTCTTACATAAGTATTTATCCGTTAGATGGCGCTACATGTATATTTTTAGATATAATTTTTTAACAAATAAAAATTTGAATATTATTTTAACTAATGTACAGTTTGTTTCTGTTATAACGACAAATCTACTGTTTGTCAGTCAGCTGATCAGCAGCGGTAACAAAGTAAAATTTAATAAAGAAGGTTACAATACTTATAACAAAGATAAAGCACAGAATAAGTTTATTATTTTTAAAAACATGGTCAAAAAAAACTGACATCAATATTAAAATTTTAAGAACAGGCAAAAGAGGAAAATATAATAAAAATTAATTCAAGAAAATGGAATAACACATCAAAGAACTTTATTTTAAAGTTATTGAGAGTACATCTATAGTGCACGTTTCTAAAGTTTGCAGACAAAACAGACAAAGATTACAGCATGTACAACCAAAGTACAAAGAAAATAATCACCAGCCGTGACGTAACTGTAATGGAATATACTGAAAAAGAAATTGTTAATAAGTCATCAGATTCAGTAAGGAAGGAATTGATAGTTTTTTTCGCTACAATACAAAAGAAGAATGTTTTAAAAAAGAAATGCCTGCAAATGATCAGCAAATATTAAATAAAGATAGTATTGTAAAAGAGGATGAAAAAAGAAATAATGTTCCCAATAAAGATATAGTTTAAGAAGCAACTAAAAAATCCAAAAAACTATCAAAACCAAAAATTTTAAACGATTTTGTCACATATTTATGCAAACAAAGGAGCAAACATACGAAACAATCTAATCAGTGCATCAGAAGCCCGTTCAGTCATGAAGAAATTTTTGCAGAAAAGCTATTAACAAAGAATTGAAGTCATTTGAACAAAACGATGCCTGGAAACTAACTGAAATAAAAGCAAATTTAAGATAAAAAATTAATAGTGAAAGTGAAGTTAAGTATTGTGCGCGATTAGTTGCAAAAGGTTTTACTCAGAGACAAGGTATTGACTACTGTAAAACGTTCTCTTCAGTGGTCAGACATTCTACATTAAGACTATTAAACTTGGATATAAGTTATTTAAATGTATAAACAGCCTTCTTGAACGGTTTTTTTATTAAGAAAATGAGTTTATGAAAAAGGTATTGCGATTAGAAAGAGCCGTGTGTGATCTTAAAAAATCATCTAATATGGATAGATAGAATAAATATAGTTTTGTTAGAGTTAAGTTATTTGAAGTCAAATTGTGCGTTTTCATAAAATAAAGACGATTGTAAAACTAGTTACAAAAAAATAAGTATAGTTTGTTTGCGTTAAGACTGCAGTAGTAGTTGTTATTGCAACTGGGAAAAAATGCTCTGGTTGGCTTAGAGGCCTACCAAATTTACAATAGAATATCTACCAGATTGAAACAAAGCTAGTTGTAATTGAATAAATTTAGTTAACAATTTTTACTATTTAATATTTATTGATTTTTTGCGTTATTGTGACTAGGTTAACGCATTTGTAAATAATTATATATGTATTTCAACATTAAATTACAATTTTTTGTTGCTGACGTAGGAATTGTTGTTTTTAATAAATTTTAGTATTAAAAGTGATCAATATTTGACCACATTTCTATCAAAATGTTAATATTTAATTAAGAAGCAATAAACTATATTGTTTCTGCTTTAAAGTTTTAAAATAATTTAAAATCATTTTATTATAATATAATATAATAATAAAACAAAGTGAAGTTAGCTGTATTATAATACCAACGAAAACATGTTGCAATTACAATCATTGCATTCTTAACGCGGACAAACTATAGATGATTTAAAATCAAAGATCTTGGAAAAAATAAAGATTGTCTAGGTATAGAAGTCAATCACGACAACGAGAATGGTGTTTTAACCCTAAGTCAGAAAGGTTATATAAATCACTTATTGAAAAAATTTAATATGACCGATTGTAAAGAGGATAAATCTCCTATAGAAAGTAAATTAAATTTAGTTAGTAGTAAATGGTGATACGCTTTTTCAGAACTTGATTGCAGTTTGATGTATTTAGCTGTGCTCACTAAACCCGATATCAGGTTTACTGTGAGCTATTTAAGTCAATTTAATAAATTACACAAAGAACAACACTGAAAAAGTGCTTCGCAGTTACTAAGATACCTAAAACGGACTAAAGACTATTGTTTGAAATTTTCGAATAATAGTCAATGAATTAGTAGGTTTTGTAGATGCCAATTAGAGCAACAACTTAGTGGTCAAAAAATCATATACAAGATATGCTTTTAAATTATATAGTTCCGTAATCTCATAGGAAAGCAGTAAACAAAAAAAAACTGTTGCCCTATCAAGAATTGAAACAGATTATATGGCAATATCTGAGGCGGTCAAAATAGCTATCTATCTAAAAAAAATTGTTGACTAGAAATGATGAGTGTGTGAAACTCTTTAATAATAATCAAGGTTTAGTTTTCAGTAAGTATGGGTGTTAAAATTATACTACATATAAGGTCTTTGTGCTATAAACTATATACGGTGGTGCCCTCTATGTGTAATACAATGTATCTTATGTTTACTATGAATAAAATTAATACTATCATTTGCAAAACTATGAATATAACTATTGGATGATGAGTCTTTTTTGTAACTTTAGTTTTGGACTTTCGTGCCTCTATCCTTAAATTGTATTGCCTCAGATATCGTTTCTAGCGTTTAGATCTCCACCAATTATTTATTAGTCGTCCTTTTATGGTATAGTTTTTTTCTTTTTTTTTGTAACGTTTTAGTTTTGTCATTACGATTGATAGGCTTTTTTCCGTCAATTTCACTGCTACGTAGTTTTAGCTGTTTTTAAAACTATAATTTGTATATCTTTTTTGCAGGCAGTGAGCGAGCTTTCTTTTTTCGGTTATAGTATGTTGTAGTTTTATTGAGCTTGGTACAGCCAGACACGAATAGAGTGGCCCCTATATAGGCAACTTAGTATACACCAAAATTATGTTGAATGTAATTAAGCTAATGCATTTGCCTGTTTTAGCAAAAGCAAAAGTTTAACCACATTCAACATTACTTTGGTGTATACTAAGTTGCCTATATAGGGGCCACTCTATTCGTGTCTGGCTGTAATTGTTGTATGATTTCTGTATAAATTCTGTAAATATTTCCTTTAATTTTAGACACTTATTTGTATGAAAATTTATTAAATAATTGTATATAATATAGCAATAAGTTTTAGTTCATTTGTTATAGATTTGTATTTGACGTATTAATTAATTGATTAATTAATTACGGTAGCATGCAGTACATTAGCTGTTTTCCATTTGACCAAATAGTCGCACTTGGTGGCACTAATTTTATGGGTGTGACTAATAAGTTGTTCCATTTGTCAAAAGCGTTTTAGATATTCGATGTGTTTTTTCGAGGTAGAAAACGTCATTTTTCTTTATGCGAGACGCGCTTGCCCGCGAAATTTAAAAAAGGCAGTACAGAATTGATGAATTAATTTCAAATTCTATATTATACATATCCGCCATGGTTTTATACGACCGCTATGTACAAATCATAGATAAGTACATTTCAAAATGCACAATTTAAGCGCGGCGGCCATGTACTAAACAAAACTGACGTTTTAAGCGGGAATGCCCGCGGCGCAATGTTGCAGCTCGAATGTTCCACATCGAAAATAGTCGCACTCGACCTCTAACGCACCAGGTGCATGAAACGGTCAAATGGAACATACCTATAGTAGTTTAAAATTATGCATGTTGAATTTTTTTTTTTAACTGTATGTAGCAGTAGCCACTCACTTATGCAACCAACAATAGTGTTGATCAACTTTAAATGCATACATTACATATAGATCAATTTGATTTCTTTGAATTGTTTACTCCATATGTGTTTATCGTCAACATTCAAAGGTCAAACATCAGTCTATTATTCGTAATTAAAAATCTTTAACAATGGTTCAAGCATGGTACATGGACCATGATCTCACCAATCCAAAAACAGAGCATCACCAAATTCCTCCAAAGTACATAACATTGGATAATCTATTTAAAGTATCGGGTGTTGAATATTTTAATGTAATATAAATTATATATATTATATGCTTTTAATTTATAGCTATTACTTTTTAGATAAATATTGATACTTATAAAACCGATGGAGTTCTTGATGCTATTCGTAAAGATAGAGGTTATAATTATGATGATGAAATTACTTGTTCTGAAGAGTGTACGGCAAATTTGGAAGACAAATTGAAAATATTTTTCGAAGAACATTTGCATACTGATGAGGAAATACGTTTGGTAATTGAGGGGTCTGGATATTTTGATGTTCGTGATAAAAATGATGAGTGGATTAGAATTCATGTTATTCCAGGCGATTTGCTTATTATACCCAGTGGAATCTATCATAGATTTATATTAGACACCAAGGTAATTGAATTGAATTTAATTGAATTCGATAATATAATCAATTGATTTAATTTTAGATGTTTATAACAGCAAAGAGGTTTTTTGTTGGGGAACCAGTTTGGATACCGCATAATCGATCAGTTGCTGAAAATATGGAATGCCGTCGGGATTATTTAAAGAAAGTTCAAGCTGGATTTGTTCGTACTTATTAATCTATTTAATATCTCTTTATATTTGTATATGGTTTGAATGTTTTTAAGAATATATGTTTTATTATTTGGAAAAATGTATTTATTTAATTTAATACTGTTTAACAATTTTATTTTAAAATTAAAATTAATATCCAGTCTCGATCTCTGAGAAATTATTACTTCTTGTCTTCCTATGCGATAAATTTTCTAATTTGTTAGCCTCATGCTGAGCGAGATTCAATAATGTTTGTGAGCTTTCTAAAATCTACAATAAATTACTAAAATAAATTTTTTATTCATATATCAAATGTACCTTTTTAAAACCTTGTTCTGTATCCTTAATGGTTACATCGTAAGATTCACGCAATGCTCGGTGCTTGTTTAAGCTGCCCGTTATTATACCTAATTTTTCTTGCAGTGCTTTTATGTTCTTTTCTAGGACTAATTTATCAGATTCTTCTTTAGTTATTATTTCTTGTAAATCACCTCTCTTCACTTTCAAATCTTCTAGGCCTTAAATCAGTAAGTATTATTGAATTAACTTTTAGAAAATTAAATAAACTAACATTTTACTAATTCTTGGTTGTATGTTTGCAGGGCAGCACCATGTTCTGACATTATATTTGATTGTTATTGGCACTTTTGAATAATTTGTTGTTATTGTGATAATGCAGACCATTAAATACATGAATATTAAAAAAGTTGTACAAGTTGTAAATCGTAGATATCTAACTTACCAAACAGTTAATTTGAACGTAGCAAGATGGCGCTAAAATCGTATTATTTTATTTTATGTTTTCTAGAAATCATTACCTAACTCAACACTTACATAATGATCTTTAACTTTATTTATTTAATTTTTTATTAAAATTATATGCATACGTAGCGTCACCGTAGCGTTATCTTTTTTGCATTGCAACTCTTTAATCTAGTTATTTTTTAATTTCACGATAGATGGCAGCATATAAACAGTGTTGCATTCACTAATTATAGGTTTGTTCCAATGAAGTAGAGTAGGGTAGAAGGGGCAACGACGACTGCGCATCCTAAACCTCGATCCGCGTTTGGTTACTGCCATTTTAGTTCATAAAAACTCGTTTGTTTACATTTGGTATCACGAATTAGGCAACTAACAATACTCGGTCCACAGGTACGACTTTTATCTTTGCATGTAATTTAAGAGGGTTACCTAACTATAAAAATAAAAGCGCGGCATATTTAAGTAAAATTTTTATTTACGAAACGTTTACGTATATTACTCATAGACTAACTAGAGATAAATGATAATTATTTACAATAAACTTGCTTATATATTAGTCTGCGAGTAGAAAATATCTATGCAGGTACATTTCAAAGAGATTATAAAATAATTAAGGGCGTAGAAATAAAAGAACGGCATATTTAAGTAAAATTTTTATTGGTGGTTAAATAATATAAGTTTATGTAGTTTTTGGCGAATATTTCCATTTATAGAAGTTTCTATATTTGGCAAGTTTATGGTTGGAATAGAGCCTTCCATGAGTTTGGCATAACGACCGGATCGATTAAAACATAATTCTTCAAAATGTTGTGAACACACTCTAGTAGTTTGTTCCCAATTTCGAGTTATTTTTAATATATTCTTCCATTTTGCATATGATGTTTCTGGTATCCTAAAGATTTAATTGTTATTTATCTCTATTAATTGTTATGTTTGATTGCTACTATTATTTACAATTGACCGGTAACAATAATTAACAACATCCATCCAATGTTTCTACACTAGTAGCAGATGCCACCAACACAAAAAATACTATTTTATATTATTATAATATAATGTATAAATACTTACGTATGCAAAGATATTCCCGCTATTCTGTTTGATATGTTGTTACAACCTAATGCTGCACATGTAATCGGCATATTGAACAAATTAAACCATTCACTACCACAACCACAAATTTATAATAATATATTTACGAAACGTTTACGTATATTACTCACAGACTAACTAGAGATAAATGATAATTATTTACAACAAACTTGCTTATATATTAGTCTGCGAGTAGAAAATAATTATGCAGGTACATTTCAAAAAGATTATAACATAATTAAAGGCGTAAATCTTTAGAATTTCCAAGTAATCCAATTAGTAGAATATTATCTGTAATTATGTGTAATGCGATTACTATGTAATTAATAAAATATACCTGTGTTGTTTAAGTAATCTACAATAAAATTATTATAGATTGTTTCTTAAATTAGAAAACTATAATAAAGCAGGAACACTGTCAAATGTGTTTTTTTATATAAAAATACTGTGATTTATATTGCAAAATTATAATTGTAAACTTATATAAACGTAAATTAAATTTTACTAAAAAATAGCGAATATAAACTAGACAAAAATTGCATAAACTTATATCATTCAATCACTTTTAAAGTTTTAATTTAAATATAGCGCTCCTTTATTTTTAAATTAAATTCAATGATAGATGTCGTGCTATGAACCGAGTATTGTTAGTTGCCTAATTCGTGATACCAAATGTAAACAAAGCGTTTTTATGAGCTAAAATGGCAGCGTTCATGTGTGAATGGTTCGCGCAGCTGAATGCCCCTTCTACCCTACTCTACTTCATTGGTTTGTTCCAACCGACATCGCTCGGCAGTTTGCAAACTGGTTGCGACCAATAAAGTAGAGTAGAGTAGGGTAGAAGGGGCATTAAGATGCGCGAACCCGACACACATGAACGCTGCCATTTTAGCTCATAAAAACTCGTTTGTTTACATTTGGTATCACGAATTAGGCAACTAACAATACTCGGTACATAGCACATCTATCATTGCATTTAATTTAAAAATAAAGAAACGCTATATTAGAATTAAAACTTTAAAAGTGATTGAATGATATAAGTTTATGGAATTTTTGTCTAGTTTATATCCGCTATTTTTTAGTAAAATATAATTTACGTTTACATAAGTTAACAATTATAATTTTGCAATATAAATCATAGTATTTTTATCTAAAAAAAACACATTTGCCAATGTTCCTGCTTTATTATAGTTTATCAATTTTAACTATCTATAATAATTTTTAATATTTCGCCACGAGTTTTAGCGCCTCTTCGCTCCTGGGAAGAAACATTAAGTTTGTAAAACGGACGCCTAGCGGCGCTGAGTTACGTTTGCGTCAACAAAAGGCGCTATTTTTAAAACTTGCCATTTTCCCTCTTTATTTTCGGGCTCGGAACTGACAACGGCAGAGTTAAAAATGGCAAATCCACACAGAATTTGCAAATAAATAAAAATTCTATTAAAATAAATAATAATTCTTTAAAATAAACAAAATATAAATTCTGTAAAAATAAATAATAATACATATTATAGTCCTATAACTGCTATCAGTTATAGAACTGTAATATATATTATTACAAATTGACACTTTTAATTTATATTTGCAAATACCTGGTGGTGAAATTTTAAAGCCTTTGAGGCAATCCTTAAATTTAAACTACTAAACTAATAAGAATAATAACTAAAAACTAAAAACTATGGAAACATCGAAGTGAACGCGAATAGGTTATGCCCGTTATGCCGGCATTCATGGCATGATGCGCATGAAATTGTGCGTCTAAACAAACAGCTGTTCGACCTTGACAGAAATAAAATAAAACCATTATTCGAGCCACTGTTTGGATCCTGGGTCAGTGCAGTTCGTGAATTATACGTGTGGCCATATCCGCTATACCTATTGATACCCCCAGGTGCAAACGATGTCGATGAAGATAGACGTTGAGAAGACGCTACATCAATGTCGAAGGTTTGGATGTTGTTGTTGATAAAAAAATCAGTTTTTCGAAGTTTATGTTGGCGGCGGCGATTAGTAAATAAACGTACAGATACTCCTTTACTCCATTTTTCTGCATTTAATATACAATCAGTATTTACGTTGTTTACATCAGCAACAATATCAACTTTAAAGGAACAATAAATGTTATTGTTTGTAAGTGGAATGCAGGCAAGGTCACTTATTCCTATATTAAGTTCTACATACTTCTTAATATTTTCAACACTGGTAGAAGGAGTACAGTTATTAATATGATAAAAAATGCGTCGTTTAGCCGCTTGTATGCCATGAATGTCGGCATTCCCATGTACAACAGTTGATTGTGTTTGAGTTTTAGTTTTACTTTTTGTCATCACAGTCATGTGTCATGGTAGCTGCTGCGTTAATTGCAATAGTTGGTCGAATTGTGGTAGTATCATTCGAGTTAGTTACTGTAAGCTTTGGTAAGTGTTGTAAGAACGATTTAAATAAAGAATTAAGTTCGGAAGAAATCAATTTATTACTATCAGTAATTAACTTTTCAACAGCCATTAAGCTTGGCAATGATTTGAGATCAATTATATCGCGCTTAAGAGACCGAACTTCTTTTCTCAAAAAACGCAACTCAGTTTCAAGAGCGTTGCACTTGATAGATTTGCAAGAAATACTTCACACTCATTTATTATTAAGTTGGGACTTGAAGGAGCAAGACCATTTAAGGATAAATTATCATTGACATCAAATCGATTACAAACAGGACACATTGAAACGTAGTGATATTATCTGTGATAAGATCAGCAAAACCTTTGTAGCGCTTTATGCAACTATTATGCATCAAGCCATTGCAGGTTTCTCACGACACTCCAGTTTGTACTGAAGATTTACATCTACATATAGCAAATCATATTTAAAAATGTGTAATATAAAAAAGATTAAAAGATTCAAATCAATATAAGTAATAAAATATTTGCTTTTAAATAAATATTCACTATTTCTATTTATTTACGTTTTATTTGATAAAACAAAAACACAACAATAAAACACGCTTCACGCCACAGGGTCTTTTGTGACGACTTATAAAACAAACAAGGAAGACCACGGACAAGGATTATTTAATTATGAATTTAAATTAGTAAAATAAAAATAATTCAAAACATAATAAATAAAAAGATAAAAAAATAATATAAAAATTAGTTTAAAAATATGTGAAAAGTTTATAGGGTTTGGAACTCGCTACCTTCAGTGTAACATGCCAATTTTTTCCAATTTAAGACGTTTATTCAAAAATAATTCAATACATTTTTACATGTGATCAAAAGGGTTTAAAAGATATTTCCTACGCTAAGCTTACAAATCTATTTTAATTTAAATGTTTATTTACAGTTCTTATTAGCTTAAATATCACTTCCGGTTTTATTACTTTCTAATTAGTGTAACATGCCGATGCTTTCACCACTGAGCTATTTAATAGAACGTTGTCAAAAATACTATATATGCTTTGTTTACAGTTGTTATTATACAAAAATAAACAACAATAGGTCAACAGTTTGTAGGTTATGATAAATATATAAATAAATTACTTAGTAAAATAATCAATTAAAACGATTTCGTTTACTTAATCAAACAGAATATTAAAAACAATTTTTCACAATACACTTTACACACATTGACTAGTTTTAAGATCACTTTGAAACAAATATTAACGCAGATGAAAATATACATATACACGTGTTATAAGCCTGATGGCTTAAACTTTTTTTGGAATTAACAGACTCATTTAGGCAAATCTTGCACTTTGAGTAATTTTTATTATATTCCAGCTTAATAATTTTCAGTGTCCGAGTTTTATCAATAAAACATTTTTCAATTTATGTTTTAAGAATTATTGTTGTATTCTACTGCACTATTTTTTCTAAATTCTATTTAAAAACGAGTTATTTAAATCATTGCCAATTCAAAATTAATTGATGACTTAGATACTTTACACCATTGGCGCAATGTTGTAGATTTGCATTGTTTATAGATAATTTTATGAACATTGTTTAAATGAATACAAGACATACCATCTAAACAAATATTTACTGAAAATACAAAACTTGCTAGAAATTCTTACTAATATTTACTGACTATTATTTATATTATTCAATGTGATAGTTTCATTGAGTATTGTTTTACTCAAAGATATTTTTATGTTTTTATGTAAAAATTCCTAAATATCACATTTGAAAAGTTTTTAAAAAAAGATAGAACACAAGAAGGGTTTTAATATTTTGCGGTAGAGTCCAAAAAGTATAGCTACGCTTGAATCTTGAATCCACTTTATTGATATTTAAATCTATTTTAAATTTAAAAATTACTAACAAAGATATTTTGCTTCAAAACGTAAAAAATAGTTAAGAATTAATTAAATCAATTGGAAAAATGTTTTTGGTTTAAATAATTTTTTAGATATAACTAAGTATTAAGTAAATTAATTGGAAATTTGTCTCTGAATCATATAATTTTGTAACGTTATATTTCTCATTTGAGACTATTTAAATTGTTTTATGAGAAATCACTGTAAGCAACTACTCTTGCATGTTTTATTGATTATTTAAATTGATATATGGGTAATAATCTTAGGCAACCAATCGTACATTTATATTGTATCATACTTCAGTCACTATCAGTGTTGCCGAATGAATTGAATTTACCGCAAAGTAGTTATTTTATTACAGTAAAGCGTATTAGATCCTAGTTAAGATTTATCATATCATGCTTTTTTAGTAGTATTTGATTAGTTAGTGCTTTATAAATTGTTGTAACTTAGAATATTTACCCATTTCGGGGTAGATGCTTTTGCTTTACGGCAGTTACCGCAATTATGGTAGTCTTGGCAACGCTGTGCGCGTTAGTCGTATTAAACTGTAAAGGAGTATGAAATGAAGTAGAGTAGGGTAGAACAGGCAACAACAAGTGCGCATCCTGAATCTCGGGCCGCGTTTGGTTTCTGCCATTTTAGCTCATAAAACCTCTTTGAGGGATCACGAATTAGGCAACTAACAATACTCGGTACACAGAACGACTTCTATCTTTGTATGTAATTTAAAAGGGTTACATAAATATAGAAATAAAAGAGCGGCATATATAAGCAAATTTTTATTGGTGATTAAATAATATAAGTTTATGCAGTTATTGGCGAATATTTCCATCTGTAATTTTTTCAGTGTGCAATTTAGATAAATTAAAAAAACCTAATTTTGCAATATGAAGCAGACATTATTTTAATCAAAAGGAATATATGATTTGATTCAAATTCTGCTTCATAATAATTTTCTAATTCGGGAAATAACATGGAGTGGTTTACAAATTTATTTAATATAGAAACAATAACTGTTTGCAAAAAATCTTAATGTACTCTTCCATTTTGCAAATGATGTTTCTGGTATCTTAAAGATTTAATTGTTATTTATCTCTATTAATTGTTATGTTTGTATGCTACTATTATTTAACAATTGACCGGTAACAATAATTAACAACATCAAATGTTGCTAAACGGGTAGCAGATGCCACCAACACACAAAAAATACTATTTTATATTAATATATTATAATGTATAAATACTTAAGTGTGCAAAGATTTTCCCGCTATTCTGTTTGATATGTTGTTACAACCTAATGCTGCACATGTAATCGGCATATTGAACAAATTAAACCACATATACACAGAAATAAAAGGCTTAAAACCATTCTCTAACACAGCCACAAATTATATAATATATTTACGAAACGTTTAGGTATATTATTCATATTATTCATAGACTAGCTAGAAATAAATGATATATGTTTACAAAAAACTTGCTTATATATATATATATATATATATATATATATATATATATATATAAGTTTGCGAGTAGAAAATGACTATGCAGGTACAATTCAAAGAGATTATAAAATAAATAAGGGCGTAAATCTCTAGAATTTCCAAATGAACCAAATAGTAGAATATTATCTGTAATTACTGTGTAATTAATAAAATATACCTGTCTTGTTTAAGTAATCTACAATAAAATTATTATAGATTGTTTCTTAAATTGGAAAACTATAATAAAGCAGGAACACTGTCAAATCCGATTTTTTAGATAAACATACTATAAGTTATATTGCAAAATTATATAAACGTAAATTACATTTTACTAAAAAATAACGGATATAAACTAGACAAAAATTACATAATTCAATTCAATCACTTTTAAAGTTTTAATTTAGATATAGCGCTTCTTTATTTTTAAATTAGATGCAATGATAGATGTTTTGCTATGTACAAAGTATTGTTAGTTGCATATATCGTGATCCCTCAATGTAAACAAAGTGTTTTTATGAGCTAAAATGGCAGCGCTCATGTGTGTCGGCTTTGCGCAGGTTGATACCCCTTCTACCCTACTCTACTTCATGCTAGGCGTTGTGCATCGCGTCTATTGATTTTTAAGCATAGTACCGGCAAGAACTTTGGCATCATCAAAAACGCGTTACTAAGTTATTACTGATTACAAGTATTATACTATTAATAAAAAATAAATAAAGTGCAGCAAACACCAGCACCCATACGCCCATAAAACTACTCTAGAAAGAACGCCTTCGTATTAAATATTCAACCTTAGGTATGTATAATATTCACAGCAATTTTCATTTTGTGAACAACAGTTAAATAAAAAATATGTAAATGTATAAATATATTATTGTTTTATTTAAAATGTAATTTATTGATTCCAAAGTAAATTATGAATTTATATGCTTAAAAAGTATAAAAGATTAGAGATTGTTAAGTACTCATTTAAGGGTCCCCCAAAGAGACTAATAATGAGCTAATCCAATAAGTCAAAGTAATAAAGCCAATATATTGTTGAGTACACTATACATATTAATCATATTAATATAACATTATTATAGGCCTATTCTAGATATATTTATTGATATTATATTTTATAATTTGTTGTAAAGAGCTATTTAAATGAAATTGTGGTAATCATTAAGTTTCAAAACCTCCTTCCAAAGTGAATCAAATAATATTTATTTTTGTCATTCCATAACTAGAATTTTGCAATTTTTAACAGTTTATGTTTAAATTTTGATTTTTTTTACAATAAGTTAACATACATAGCCAGAATAGCAATATCTGGCAATAAAATGACATTTTATTAAAAAGAGTGCACTTAATTAATAGCGAGATTTTAGTGCATTCTGACAATTGTCATCAATCAAGATTTTTTTAATTTTGAACAGTTTTTGACCGAATTTTGTTTTTTTTTATCATTTTATTATTTTTTTACTTTTCATAAGCAGAATTTGCATTTTTGAACAGTTTATGATCAAATTTTAGAGCTTTTTGACAACATTTTCATACGTTATGACAAAATTTTGTTGTTTTTGACACACCATGAACAGAGTTTTGCACTTTTTGACAGTTTATGGTCAGATTTGATTTTTTTAAGAATATGTTGATATTTCATAACCGGATTTTGATGTTTTGTTATCTTTTTTTGTTTAAAATTTAGAAATTATTTAATATGTAACAAAAAATATATCTTTGAATTTTAACAATTAAAACTATACTTGTTGAAACTATCACATTGCAGTCTTAGAAAATATTAAGTTCGGAAATGGCTGCTTAAAAAAAACTATATAAGATTGTAACTTTTAAAAAACAAATTGAAAAAGATTTGGATATGGATTTGTTGTTTAGTTTAATGATAATACCTCTGATTTTAATTTTAAAACAAAGTTTTTTTTAAATTAAAATTGACCAAGTTGAAAGTATTCTATTCAGATATTGTTTTGAGGTTTTTGTTTATAGATGCTACATACAGATTCTAACCTATAAATTTCAAGACGCTCTGCCATAATTGTAAATATAGTCATTGGAAAGTATAAAGTACAAAATGTGCTATCATCTGCAAAACTATGAATAGGAATAAGGTAAATCAAAAATAAAGTTGAGGATATAGCAGAACATTAAGAAAAACCAGCAATTATGATTTTGAGGTCAGAGTTAAAACCGTCAATTTTAACTATCATTTTTCTATTGTCAAAATTAATTTAATTAATAAATTTTAACTTTCCAGAAACTTTATAATTCATTATCTCGCTTATTATAAAACTTTTACTACATGTTTTTAACATTAATCAATAATATTGATTGTAAACTATAATTCTTCGAGTTTATGCGCATAGGTTAAAAATCGCACTGTATATTGAGTAATATGCATTACAGTATACAAAGGCAAGATGTAGTAAATTATTGTTTTGAGTTTAATAAAATAATATTGATGACAGTCATTGCTATATTAATGTTACATTTTAAAGCTCCAGCTTTCAAAATCGGCACCTTGTATTTGAACTCTGGTTGACGCAAATAAAATGTAATTTTGCTATGGTGCAAAAAATAAGCGGATCTTACATCTTAATAATGTCTAGTTAGCTTTTAAGTCATACTGGAGAAAAAAAAAATTGTGATCAAGACTTATACAATAAAATTTCTTAATAAATAGGATACCATACCTTATCAAATACTTTAAAAAGGTAAAGTAGAAATTCATTTGTGACTAACATAACTCAAAAGATCTGATGTTGGACGTTTTGATCAAGACCCATATTGAGTATCTGAGATTAAGATATTTTGTTCTAATAATAAAGAACTAGATAATGTAGAAACTAATATATTTCTCAAATTTTTTTGACAGAGGACAGTATTGCAATTGAGTTATAATTGTATTTTTTTGTATGATAAGAAAAATATTTAAGTCAGAATAGGAGCTAATTTATTTGCTTATATTTAAAAAATAATAAGTGGATTTTTTGTTGTTTATGCAAAACTGAGAAACTCAATTACCTTTGTTTTTGTGAATTCTATATTTTTTAGATTGTATAAGATTGTCACATTGTTTACAAGTTGATTAGAATGATTACTAGTGTACCAAGTTAACCAATTAGCGGTTCTAGTTAGTGAAAGTGAAATTTGGGTTAACCATTATTTTCAATATACTCCACAAAGTTTAAGGACAAACAAACTTTTCTTTTGTGTGTTTTATTAAATAGTTTTTTTTTTTTAATTATGATTCTAACAATTAATACTTCAATACTCTAATTAGTTATGATATATTAAAATAAAATCCAAAATTATGTTACGTGTACTTATTTGTCATTTGAGTTTATCAGTTTTATAATTTTAATTTGTTTATTATATTTTATTTTATTTAGTACTATAAGTTCGGTCTCATTTATTCTATAAAGGTTTTTTTTGTTGCACTTGTTAAATATATTATCATGCCAGCCGTAGTCGGTATCGAAAATTTATGGTTTTCCTACTGACTTTCGAGAAATACGTATATTTAAAATCAAGAAATGCTAAAAATTGTATACTATAAACTATCAAATAATTATTAATCAAAGCGTTTCTCATTTTATACAACATACGGCATAACCTCAGCGTAAAATTCTCTTTCAGAATCTGCAATGTAATCCTTAATTACTTAATTATTAAACGAGTACTGTGGGTTTTAGTTTTAATTATGAATTCACACTAAAGTATTATGTTTTATTTTATTGTTGAAACCTATTAAACTTATTGCTGTTTTCTCGCCGGTTGTTTATTATTATATATTATTGATGTAGTAATCGAAAATAACTTAATTGTAAAAATGCAAGTTTTATTCGACACTACTCTTTAAACACAAACTGCACACATAAATTAATTAAAATATTTTGTCTATAAGTATTTGTAAATATACTTAATACATTTAATGATAGAAACAATAATAAAGATTCAATAATAAGTATTTTATGCGCGTCCCTGATGCTAATTTATATAAATACGTAAATTTTATTCATAAACTATTTTCTAAACATACAAATTGTTTTTGTACCAGAGTGGAGTACGGTGCAATACTACTCTTATGTCAGCTATTCTATAAATAGATAATTACTGCTTTCCTTTCAAGAGCAACACGCTCCCGAGGCTTGACGCACAGGACCGTTCTGATGCACCTTTGTGGTAGGTGGTGCATGAGGGGAGAGAGGAAGGAAACTCTGAACAAGTTGGGGCGTCGTGCTCTCTGTGAAAGGTACATGGGGCGTCAAGCACAGAATTGTTCAAAACCGCCCAGAACAGTGAAAGGAAAGCATCTAATATATAACCGGCTATAATGAGCGATAGCTAGGGTTTTGTTATTCTGCGCGAGTAAAATTGTGATCAACTTTAGTTTAACTGTTTAACTATTGAACAACAGGAACCAGCACATATCGGACAAATTTCAATTTGCTTGGTTTCGCGGGTCAACTGTGTCCTTAAAATAGATTGGAATAATTATATATATTTGTATAACCATTTATTTAATGTGTGGAATAGATTTTACCTGTATTATTTTTTAATGTGAAATTCTAATCTGTATTGGAAATGAATGTGTGTAGCGAATGTTTTCCTTAGGTCAAATAAATAAAATAAAATAAAAAATATTCTATTAAATTACTAATGTATTTGTAAATCTTTATATATATATATATATATATATATATATATATATATATATATATATATATATCTATAAGTGCAATGTATGTATATGTATTTACAATTTAAGAACAATTTAAGTATTATTGTGCTAACAAAACTTACAAAACAGTTAAAATATTAATTATTAAAATTCATACTAACAACGGCCTAATTAGATTTTACATTGTGTAACTATATCTACGTTGTGTCAACTCAACAAAGCAATCTACTATTTTGTCTATTTTAGTTTATTCTGCTTTGATTCTGCTTCACCGTGCGGCGCTGAGTCCTATCGTGCGGCATGTGATTGACCTGGAATGTAAAATATTAACAAATTTCAAGGAAAATGTTGGTTTACCATCTTTTACTGAACGATGAGAAAAGATTACCCATTTTGCTTCCCAACGTTTTTATATATCATGTATATGTCTTAATATGTTCAATAAAAAAAAATATTTAGAAACTTTATTTAGTTATTTTTATAAAAATATTTTTGAATGTTTTTAATCATTAGAATTTATTGGTTGCTATCAATGTACTCCCAAGTTTCTAAAATTAATTGCACGGTACACATAAATAACCTTTTTATCCAAATTTGTCTTTAAGAGCGCAGCGCGTTAGTGGAATAAGGACGCTAGCCTACACAAATTTTTCTGCTTCACCGGGAGACGTGTTGATTCCTTTCCAGTTACTATAGTATATAATTCAATAACTTTTTATAGTATTGTTGAATACCAACTTTGTTGGGTTTTGTTTGGACGTTTCATTTATTAAATGACGGTAAGCATTCAATAAATGAATTTGGATTAGAAAAAGTCTCTCTCACTAAACTGGACATTGGATCTTTTATCGAATCTGGATTTGGATATTGAATTTTGGATTTGCAGAGATAGAGTAAAAACCTATCACACATCAGGCTGAGACTGTTATACCCAGATTATTGTTATATTGTATTCTTGCTAACTTGTCAAGTTTCTTTTTTAATCATTTTTTTGTTTCTCAAAGCCCGTTTACGACTTTGTGATTATTTACATGTACACTTATATTTGTGAAAGTTAACCATTTAGGGCCGCTTTTACAATCGTCGATAAACTAATCCATAGTTATATCTGGTACAACAAGTAATGCATTTTACAAATGCAACGTTAGTTTATTTTCAAGATAACCTATTGAAACGTCAATGGTGACGTAAGTTGTTTATAAGCAAATTTAGATTGTCTTTGTAATGTTACAAAACGTAAATGTGTTTGAATCAGATAGTGACAAAAAAATACAAAAATTGGAGGAACAAATCATACTTTTTTCCTTATTTATTTTTACAAATTTGATATGTGCGGCGCTTA
Organism: Tachinus rufipes; assembly: GCA_963932245.1. Lineage (NCBI taxonomy): Eukaryota > Metazoa > Arthropoda > Insecta > Coleoptera > Staphylinidae > Tachinus > Tachinus rufipes. The sequence continues at coordinate 65,169,731 of OZ010749.1, forward strand.
CGAGGTTATGTGAGTTATACTAGGTATAACTACTGCTCCGAGCACCGGATAAGTTAATGCTGGTTTATTTCCCTCTAAACCCTAACTATGCTTTAACTGCGGATTGTAAAAGCGGCCCTTAGTGGGTTATAATTATAGGTATGTTTTTATATATACAGAGTTAGCCAAAATTAAGGAAACACCTAAATAATTTTTTAGTCTAAAGTCAAACGAGTAAAGTGTAAAGTATCATCTGAAAAAATCAATTTTAAATTAGATACGAAGTTAGATATTGATTCACTCTATATAAGGTAAGTGCTGTTTGCTTTATAAAAGGTTAGTAGAAAATATTTTTCAATTGCAACCAGTGAAGAAGTAACTCGCCCACAAATTAAACTTTGTTGCCGCCCACCCAAGCGTTAGTTATCAAGAAATTTATTGTTAATCAATTCTCTCATATCTAAATCCAAACACAAAAAAACTGGGACAAACAATAGATCCTCTGATGACTAACACCTGGTAGGTGAGTCACTGTAGAGTAAGTTACCCGCCCACAAATTAAATTTTGTTTCTACCCGCCACCCAAGCGTTAGTTATTAAGAAATTTATTATTAAACAGTTTTCTCATATCCAAATCTAAACACACAAGTGGTGGAATAAACAATAGATATTTTGATGACTAACACTTGGGCGAGTAGGTTGGTCACAGTAGAAGAAGTAACTTGCTCACAAATTAAACTTGGTTCCCACCCAACCGTTGGTTATCCAGAAATTTATTGTTAAACAATTCTCTCATATCTAAATCCAAGCACACAAGAGGTGAGGCAAACAATAGATCCTTTAATGACTAACATTTGGGGGGGTTACGGTAGAATAAATAACTTGTTCACTAATTAAACTTTGTTCCTATCTGCCCACCAAACCGTTAGTTATTAAAAACTGTATTGTTAAACAATTCTATCATACCTAAATCCAAGGACACAAAAGGTGCGGCAAACAATAGATCCTTTGATGACTAAAACTTGGGTGGGTGGCTGGAACACAATAGATGATATTACTTGCTTATAAATTAAACTTTGTTCCTATCTGCCCACCCAAGCGTTAGTTATCAAGAAATTTATTATTAAACAATTAAACAATAGATCCATTGATGACTAACACTTGGGCAGGTGGGTTGGTCACAGTAGAAGAAGTAACTCGCCCACAAGTTAAACTTTGTTCCCACCCATCCACTCAAGCGTTAGTTATCAATAAATTTATTGTTAAACAATTTTCTTATATACAAATTCAAGCACACACAAGGTGGGACAAACAATATATCTTTTGATGATTAAGTTATTTATTCTTCAGCGGGTGCGTGGGACACAATAGAAGAAGTATCTCGCCCATAAATTAAATTTTGTTTCCACCCTCCCACCCAAGGATTAGTTATTAATCAATTCTTATATCTAAATCCAAACACACAAGAGGCGGGATCCTTTGATGACTAACACTTGGGCGGTTGGGTAAATCACAGTAGAAAAAGTAACTTGCTCACAAATTAAACTTTGTTTCCACCCTCTCAGCGAAGCATTAAATATACATGTACCTAACTCGGCAGAGTAAAAGATGCACTAATCATTAACATTTAGTCACTGGTTCTGCTTACCCAAGCGACTCATAACCAGTTCTAAGACATCCAATTTTTCCGAAAGCCACAGGCTTTTGTCATCCTAGCAAGCCGACTCACAATCCTTAGTTGTAATTTTGGCCACAGAAGTTGTAGACTGGAAATCACTTTTAGAAGCCACCCCAGGCGTTATCATCATACGTGATCCTAAGGATGTGTGTAACAGCTTACTAAAGCTGGGAAGTGTTTGTCTGGAGTGGATAAAGTATTATCCCCCTTCTTTCTTGTAGGAGAGTTCTTGGATTTTTTTCTCTTGTCTTTCACCCTCTTCCTGAGTTGTCCAGGTAAAGACTCAGACGTGGAGAAGCAAATCTTTTTTTTTAGTTTTTCCAGTTTTAAAGGAAGTGTCTCTTTGCCTGAAGGCTTCGGACCTTGCCTTTTGAGGGAAGTTAAAGGTTTGGCTCGGACGCACTCTGTTTTGAGTTAGTGTTTGTCTTGCCGGAAAGGGGGTTTGTTTGCTTTTCAGCAATCGCTTCTTTATTTGTCTTTTTGCATTGGAGACGTCTAAAATTGATTACCAGGCATACCAGAGAAATATACCCCCAAAGTTGGGTTGTATACAAATGAGTGACGCACACCAAACCAATAAGTGTGCAACCCGCTGTATATCTCTTCACTTTTAAGAGACATACCTACACATACATATGTATAACAGCCATCAGGACCCATCCTCCCTTTCAGGCTTAGTACAAACGTGGGTAGTTATTCCACAAACCAGCAGCGCAACTAGTACGTTGTGGGGTGATTATAATTAGTTTGAAAATTTGCCCTTGGTTGCTTAGTAGCTTGTTGTCCGATACGAGAAGGTGTCTCTTCCAACCGGACCCACTGACCACGGCCAAGAGCAAACACGCTACCCCCATAACCACACCAAGGTTACAATCTTTAAAGGCGGAAGAACGTTGCGTTTGATTAGCTATTGTCCTTCCTTTATGGGTTGAGCAAGCTTGCACTATTAAAAAAAAACCAGATCCTTTTTATTTATTTATTTATTTACTAGTCAACGACCATTACAAAATAAGTATATATTTACAACTTAAAGATCATAAATTAAACATAAAATAACTAATATTAAAAACAAAAATAAAACTTAAATAGTTACAAAATATAAAAAAGGTCACATATGGGTGACAAGTGCGTTTGAACGGTATATGAAATAAATAGTCATTGCGTAAAACTCGAGCTAGGACATAAATACCTATAGAGCTGAGCAAGTCAGAACAGTCAATAATCCAACAAAACACTTTAAAACTAGTGTCACGTCAAAATTAAAACGTCTTTATTTAAGACTAGTCATATTAAATGTAGAGAGCAGTTCCGTGTATACTCGAGATGGGGACGTACTAGAGCGTTGTAAAGAATAATTAAAGTACAAAGATCACAAAACTCCTTAGAGCTACGCTTGACAAATCTTAAAAGTTGATAAGCTTTAGCCACGACAGTATCGATAGGTAGAGTAACTGAAAGGCTTGAATCAAACGTGATGCCTAAATCACAAATAGTGTTAACTTTTAACAACATTACATTCATGAGAGAGTAACCATACATCACTGTAGACTGACGTCTTAAAAATGTCGTCACTTTGCACTTATTTAAATTAAGTAGTAAGTTATTAGCTTCACACCAACTAGAAAAAATCTGTACTTCTTTATTAAGTAGTACAGCATCATCCAAAGACTGAATTTTCATACAGATTTTTATATCGTCCGCAAATAATAAACAACGCGCATTAGAAAAACACATCATTAATAAAGATATTGAACAGTAAAAGTCTAAGATGTGCCCCTGTGGAACACCCAACGTTACATCAATATTACGAGAAACGCACTGACCGATGCGCACAAATTGAGATCTGTTAGATAAATAGGATTGAATCCACAGTAACCAGGTGCCATTAACTCCAATATCACGTAGTTTCATAATTAGTATCTTGAGGTCAACAATATCAAATGCTTTTGAAAAATCAGTGTAAACTAAATCTACCTGGAATCTGTTTTCGAGCGCATCTGTTATATAGGATTCATATAACAAAAGGTTAGAAGATGTCAATTTGCCAGTTCGAAAACCGTGTTGATTGAGTGTAATTTCAAATTGCAGAATGGCAGTCAATTGACAGGTAACTAACTTTTCAAAAACATTTGGAATAACTGATAAAATGATATAAGTTGATAGTTTGTTACATCATTTTTAGCACCGGAATATAATCGGAGTAACATAAGCTTGTTTCCAGCAAGTAGGAAAAGTACCCATAACCAGAGATAAGTTAAATTAAAAGCCACAAGGGCCGACAAAGGGCAAACGCACATTTATTGAGAAAGAAAGCAGTTAATCTATCAGGCCCTGGACAGTTGTTGGGTTTTAACAGTGATAGTTTGTTGAAACATCAGATATTTTTAAAACAAGAGGCGATTCATTTAAATGGGTAGGAATAGATGGTGGAGAATGTGTGCTGTGTGAACTCATAGATTCCGTCAGCAGACTGTAAACTTACCCAAAAAAATCAGCAAAGAGATTTACAATGCCATCAGTAGTGTCAATTTAAAAATTACCATTTGTAAAAGTAGATGGTATCTGACTACTGCTACGTTTAGATTTGACGTGCCCCCAAAAAGCTTAAGGATTAGATTTAATCGAATCTTCCACTTTCTTAATGTGATTAGAATAACACGTATTATCAATTGCTTACACTTACCACGTTGAACTAAATTTGTGGTAATCGGCTGCTGATCTAGACTGCATATATGCTTTGTGAAAGTTTTTTTAGTAAACACAATGTCTTTTAGCTCTCTTGTGAACCATATTGGAAATTTATAGGTTTTTTTATAACACTTATTTATTTTGGGCACATAATGGTCAATTGTGTCAAAAACTAAAGAACAAAAACAGTGACATGATATTACAATCGACAGACATATTATCCCACCTTGTATTGAAGAAAGCACCATTTAAGGAAACGTAATCAGCATTAAAACTATTATTGTATTGCGTTATTTTCGCCACACCATACGTTGTCAGGTGTATCCTGTAAAAAATCAAGTTTTAAAGCTACATCTAGAGCAGGATGTTGAAGATCGCATGGTACAATAGGAAACAGCAATTCTGTAAGTCTCAAGTTTGAAGAAAATGCCAAAGGCGCAAACAATAAATCTAACAAAACCAAATTTATGTTTAGTATGTAATTCAATTGATGCAATATAATATACCCAAACGTGTTCACAACTAAAGTACCTTTAAGACAAGTGGATTCCGTTCTTACATCAAATTCATCATTAATCCACAACGTTTGTGGCAAGTTGCAAACACTAATAATAGATGCTTTCCTTTCACTGTTCTGGACGGTTCCGAACAATTCTGTGCGTGACGCCCCATGTACCTTTCACAGAGAGCGCAACGCCCCAACTTGTTCTGAGTGTCCATCCCTTCTCCCCTCAAGCACCACCATTGACAACGGTGCATCAAGCCCTTTTCAAGTGCCAACACCAAATAACTAAATATATCTAATATTTACTACCAACTTATTAACAAAGTTACTAGTATTTTCATGTGTCGCTAGTAATAAATTTATTTTTAAAACTTAAAATATAGAAATATTTTGTAATTAAGAATCTATATTGTGCATCATAAAAATAATGTAATAAAACGTCTTTTAATTATACAATTAATTAACAAAATGTCAAGTTGAGTAAATAATTAATTGTTGGTTATGTCATTAGTCAACGCATCATAATATGTATAATATGCCAGTAAATAATGTTCCTTTCAGAATAGTTCAGAACGGTTCTGTGCGTCAAGCCCCGGGAACGTGTTGCTCTTGAAAGGAAAGCAGTAACTGGGTGCGTACAGGAACATAAGAGCGGACCGCTCTTTTAGAGCGGTACTTGTTGCTCCCGGAAATAATCAACAAAATGACAGCTCACCGTTGCCGACTTGTGACAGAAGGTCGCCATTTTGAAGAGTTTCCTTTTTTTTGCGGTCGATTAGAAGCGGCGGGAATTGGATGTTAATTTAAAATTGACAACAGTAATTGTCATTCAAATTTGTTTGTTATGAGTTTTTATTACTTAACTTTTATAATAAAGATATTTAATACACAACTTACACAAATCACATAAACAGCATAACAAATATGTTATAATTACTAATTATAATCAAACGTCAGGCTTTGGAGTTTTATGTTTATGTAGTTGGTGATTGTTTACATGGTTGGTAACTGCTGCTACCTAAAAACCGGAAACTGCTCATAAAACCGCTCTTTAAGAGCAGTCCGCTCTTAAAGAGCGGTCCGCTCACAATATCCGCTCATTGTCACAGTTGTAAATTATATACAAGGTGTTCTATAATGTGAAGTCACCACATGTGTAGGAGAGTGAAAATCAGTCAAAACTGTATTTATTTTTTATAAAGCGTTTATGACCACTTTACTTAAATAATAAAGTTAAAGCAATAAATAATATTAAGTGGTATTTAACATAAACTGCACAATCTTCTTCTTCCCTAGCCCTATTTTGTCCGCAGCTAAACGTAGGCTTCTTCTAGTTTTTGCTATTCCTTTTGTGTGTTGGCAATCAAGTTTTTTATTAATTTAAAAATTCTTACACTCCCGTCAATGTTTATTTTTGAATGTCTGATATATGTTAAAAATAATATCAGTAATTATAGCACCCACGCTGAAATACATTTACATGACTCACGAAATATAAATCAAATATACCCACCTGCGTCTAGACTACATAAATCTAATAATTGTTTTGGCTATTATGGTAGTAAGTTCTTTAACAAGTTGCCACAATACGTTAAGTCACTCCCATTATTAACGTTTAGAAACGTCGTTAAAAATTATCTAGTGTTAAAGCATATTACGATTTTAACACATTTTTAACCGATAGTTTTAATATGTAAATAATGTTAATAATATTTTATTTTATTTTATAATAATGTATCAAGTTTTGTGTAATTAATATGAAATCTATGTGTTTTTATATCTATATATGTACTTCTGACTTGTGTAAAATAGTTTTCTTTAATATACTGCACGAATAAACAATTATTATTATTATTATTATTAAGTACCACCGAGAGTATCACTTTCTTCTGGCTACTCTGCAAATGTCAACTCCTTGTTTATTTTGTCTTGCTTAACCACATGACCCACCCAGCTTCATTTCAAGCGTATAGCAGACGTTTTCTGCTTCAATTCTCTAACGTACTTCTGCGTTTTGTATTTGGTCTTTTAAGCTCATTTCCAGCATTGTCCATTTTACTGCTCGTTGGGTGGTTCTAAGTCTTATTGCACTTTTTGTTGTTACCGCCATTGTGTCTAAGCCATATGTCATGACGAGAAGAATACAGATATTAAAAACTTCTCTTTTTATGCAAATTGGTCATTCTTATGCGTCGTGTTATTTCTGCTGTTTGGTTGTCTATTCCCAGTTATATATGTAGCATGGTCTAAATAAATGTAATTGCTTACCGTTTCTATTATATGTTTTTCAAGCATTATGACTGGTTGTTTACGCCTCAAGATTTTTGTTTTATCAAGATTCATTTAGGCCTGCTTTTTTTGACAATATTCAATTCTGTCATCATTGTTCTTAAGTCGTCCAGGTTGTTGTTTATTAATACGATATCATCGGCAAATCGTAGATGGTTTCAGTTCTTACCGTCGATATTTATTCTTTTAGATTTCTAGTGCAATTTTTTAAACACGTTTTTTAAAACTAGCGTAAATAGTTTTGGGGAGATAGTGTTACCTTGTCGGACTTTGCGTTGAAATGTTGATAGTTTTATAGTCAAAAGTCTTATGAAAGTCGACAAATGCCAAATAGAAAAAATGTTATGTTTTGTACTTTTTTCAATAAGCGTGCAAATAATTTGAAGGTGGTCTGTTAAAAGTCTAGTTTGTTTGCTATTCTGGTTGTTATAATCTTATCTAACAATTTGTAGAAGTGAAATAAGAGGCTTATCGGTCTGTAGTTTTCTATGTTGTTGTTGTCTCCTTTTTTATGTAGTAACGTTACATGCGCGTTTCGCCAGCTTGTTGGAGTTTTGGCATTTTGGAGGCATTTCTTTAGTAAGATTTTTTTGGTTTTGAGTAGAGCGTTGCTTCCTAGTGTCTATCCAATTTTCTTTGTTGTTTCATTATTTGTAAGATGTATTTATTAATTTTCGGGTGTTTTGGTGTTTTACAGTAGGTCTGTTCCAACATACGATTTGGACGGTTTGCAAACCGTTCAAACTGTGCACACAAACAAATAATTTGTCAACCTTAGGCAATCTTTTATGCACAGTAGTTTGTTTGTGTGCATAGTTTGAACAGTTTGCAAACTGTCCAAATCGTATGTTGGAACAGACCTATTATAGCACAGCTTTTTGTTAGTGTTTTTGTATAGATGTTGTTTTTCAGTTTTTTTGAAGTTTTCGATGTTCAGGTTTGTCAAATCATTAATTTGTCCTAACTTTTTCTATAGTAGATCTTAATATTTTGTTTTGTTTTGTCTTCTAGGGTCGCAATTTGTTTTTGTTGTACCATTTTTTTTCTTTCTTTTTTAATATTGATATTTATTTTGGCTCTTACCAATCTGTGGTCGCTTCCAGTATAAAATTGATTAAGGACCGTTACGTTAGTTTCTATATGTTATTGATTTGAGATGATCTAGTCTATTTTGTTTTTTGTTTTAGAGTCCATGTCTTTTTTTGTTTTGGTTTCTTGAAGAAGGTATTCATACAAAACAGGTTTTGCTAATGCTTCCTCTAGCATTTCTTGTGCCAAGTCTAAAATTTCCTAAGCTTTTTGTGTTGTAGTTTTGCGTTTTGCCGATTTTAGCGTTTAAGTCTCTGATGATAAGCGAGAAGTATAATCTTGTCTTTAATCTAGCCGTGGTGATGTCCCAATAGAGTTGCTCGACTTTTGTGTCGTTGGATGTGCTTGTAGGCGCATAAATCTGTATTATTTGTACATTACAACGTAGTAAAATGCTGTGACGTTTTCTAACTAGTGAATTTTTTATTTATCAGTAAAATCAAAGTCTGAGAACAAAAAGTGTAACAGCTAAAAAGAACAAATCTTATAAATGTTGGATAAAAGGTCACATAGCAGAGGACATGCCTACAAGCACAGCTGAAGACTTAGACATAGAAATTTTTTACGCAAATACTGACGACACGAGATATGAAACCCTCCGCAATGTGAAAGTAAGACCTGTTGTTATATTCGGCTCTAACCACAACCCACTATGGGGTACATATAGATTAAAGCTGAAAACTGTGAAAATAATTACAAACAAGAAAAGATTAGAAGTCCATGATACCACCGAGTTTGTCAGAAACTTAGAAGAACTGCAACTCACGAGAACGTTAACGAGGCCTGGAAAAATACCAAAAACTGGATAAGGAGCGCAATAACAAAATGCAACACAGTCAAAAGAAAAAAAAAACTAAACACTAGATGACAAATCACATATTGGATCTTATAGAAGAACGCAAGGAAATCAAAAGCCAATGTGACTCAGAAAACAAAAAAACAAACTCACCCTACTCAATAAAAACATCAAACACTCCTGTCGCCTCGATAAAAACAAACACATTTCAAAAATATGCCGAAAACTAAAACAACACGCCAATCGCAACGAATCACGAGAACTCTTTGACAAGGTTTGCTATCTTTTAAGAAAATTTAAACCACGTACACAGACAATAAAAGATTAAACTGGAAACATAATAAATAACAATAATATATAAATAACTTCTGGAGCAGACAAAATAACTGAAGAGATAGTTAAGCAAATGGGTGAGATTAGAATAACAATCATGCACAAACTTTGCAACTTATTATGGACAACACGGCAGTGGCCTAAAGACTGGGGTGAGTTAATCTTTTTTTCATTATACAATAAAAAGCGCATTGACAGTATGTACCAACTTTTATCATTATACAAAAAAGGCTTATCAACAGAATGTACCAATTACAGAACACTGTCCCTAATATCCCATGCCAGTAAAGTAATGTTGACCATTATCCATAAAAGATTAAAACCATTCCTCATGCCAAACATCGCAGAAGAACAAACAGGCTTTGTCCCAGGACACCGTCCAATAAAACTCGCTATGGAGCATACTTATTGAAATTGGTGTATTAAAAAAAAAATAAGCAATTTAAGGTACGCCGACGACACATTAATAATTACCTCAAGCGTAGAACAACGATTAGCGCGCAATATAGTCTCCAACTAAACACTGACAAGACCAAAGTGATGATAATTAACAGAGCAAACAACAATATGGTCAACGTTTATGAAATAGCGGGTTTCAAAGTTGTAAACAACTTCAACTACCTTGGATCTATGCTAACCAACAACAAAAACAGCAATACCGAAGTATGGAAAAGAATAGCCAATGCACAATTTGCCACAACCAAACAACAAATGCCACCGGATTGAAGCTTTTAAAATGTGGGTATACCGTCGTGTTCTAAGAGTTTTTTTTGGACAAAACATTGCACCAACAAATCCGTTCTAGAAGAACTAAAAATAAAAGTTTGTCTCACACGCAAGATAAATTGTACCTCCAATACCTAGGCCATATAGCCAGAAGAACTGGGAAGATAGAAGTAAAGTAGAAAGAAAAAGATCAAAAAGCAGATTTCCAACTTGATGGGCGGTCCGTACAAAAAGAATATGATTCTACAAAGCGGTCCAAAAAGTTCAAGATACAGAGAGTTTATAAATGAATGGGATTATGTAATCACTTTAAGTATGCCGCCTTTTTAAAAGTGTCCACTATACTATTTGTTTTGACAAATCAACTTTGACAACTGCCAAGCAAATATATAAAAACATATGTAGTATAGTGGACAATTTTAAAAAGGCGGCATATTTAAAGTGATTACACAATCCTATTTATTTATAAACTTCCTGTAGAATTAACTGGAAAGCTGTTGTCGATTCTATTTAACCTAATTTAATTGATGATTTAACTTGATCAATTAATGTCAGGGTAAATGGACAGAGGAAGAGCGGCAGACTGCAAAAGAAAAAAGCATAAAACGCGGAGAATTGCCAACTGCAGTAATAAAGAATATTGTATAAAGAGTAAAGTAACAAGACACAGAACAAAAGGAAGAAAATGCGCAATCACAAAAAAAAAATAAGAAGACCAAGAAAGAACGTAGAAGACAAGAATCCAGATAATATAAACAAAAATGCATAACATCATCCAAACAAATATAGACAAAGAAAGAAAGGCGGACAACCTACTAGTGGCAACAACGGTAAAAATTAAAATAGACATAGTGATAGCGAGTAAACCAAATAAAAACAAATTAATTTAGAGATGGATAAAAATAGGACTCAGAAGCGGCTATTTTAGCAATGAGTGTAGAGATAAAATAAAAAGATACGAAACACCTAATATGGAATAAGTGTGGGCCGATATAGGAGATATGATAGTATACAGCTGTTACATCAGGAATGGATAGAAAAATTAGAACACAGCAGCTTAAGAAAACAAATTCTGAAAAAAAGCAATTTCAACGCAAAATTGCCAAGATGAGGAAGAGACAAAGTGCGACAAGAGAGGACATAAAGATCTAAATCATACATTCACATTACCATAGCAACGTGAAAAACGGCTGGAGTAGTAAGAGAATTTGCAAATCACAAAATTAGCAGATGCCAGCCAACAATATGGCTTTGACTTCAATGTAACAAAGACAAAGTACATGGTCATTAGTAAAGAACAAATTTCTCCTGAACAATTGCTGGTAAACCATTGCCCAATAGAAAGAAAGAATTATACTTATCTTGGCACAAATATAAATGATCAATAAAACCATGCAAAAGAAATCTAACAACGCAGAGCATCATTTACCAATATGTCAAACTTCTTCAAAAACCATTACCTACCATTATCAACAAAACTACGCCTATTGCGTTGTTATGTATTTTCATCCTGTATGGGGTTGAATCTTGGACAGTGAGTGAAGCATCAATAAAAAAACTGAAAACGTATGAGATGTGGTGCTATAGACAAATACTCAAAATATCCTAGAAAAACCATGTCCCTAACACTGAAGTGTTACAAAAACTAACACGTCTCAAGAAATGCACGTAGATACGGATATTACAGCTCATTCTGCAAGGAAAAATATATGAAAAAAAAAGCTCTGATAGAAGAAGAAACTCCTGGCTCCAGAATCTTAAACAATGGTTTTCCTTAACATCTACAAAACTCTTTAGAGCTGCAGTTAGTAAAGTGCGAATAGCCATGTTGGTCGCCAACATCCAAATCAGATAGGCACTACAAAAAGAAGAAATAGGTGAATAGACAGTAACAGAAAAAGAATTGCTGAGCCTACATAAGTACATACAATACTGTACAAACAGAAAACGGAGGAAAGAAGACAAAAGAGAAGAAAGATGAAACATAAAAAGATTGGGGAAGGTAGCAAACAAATCAGTTGCTTCCGGATGTGTATGTGCCGTCCGGGCGTTTTAAGCAGCCAAGTTGTTGAGAAGGGTCATTTGATAAAAAAAAATTGCCTTGCGTCAGTCAGTTAGGTATTTTCAACATCCTCGCAAAAAGTTCTTTATGTTTCCCTTCGTCATTGACAAATAAGTTACTTGTAATATTTTTAGACGTCTTTATTGTACATGCAATCTGATTGGCGTTTTGAGTTTTTTTACTCTATTGAAGTATTTTAATGAGGCCGGTTTGAATCGTTTAAGACGTTACACCACCAGGGTATGGTACTGTCATAACCAAACACCGGTTTTAGTGGCCAGTAGTTTTTGTATGCCTGTGTTGATAAGTTTTCCAACTTGCCTACGTAGTTTTTAATTTCTTCAACATTTTTAAGTTTCCATAAAACTTTATAAGCATTTAAACGCTGCTATAGGTTATCTTAAAACGCAACCTTGTCGGTCAGCTTCGGGGATTGATACAGCCTTTATTTTGTGAGTACAAGTATGCTTTAAACTAAATTTTATCTATCTGTGATCTGACATTGAGGCCGACGTAGATACATGCCAGTTTTGATGAATGGATGAATTTTACTTAAAATACCTATAGTTGCCAGTGTAATATCTTATAACGTTGTACCCTGCTGATGGGGTTGCCTTGGCTAGCCAGGGAGGAAACGGCGAGGTTCTGAGAGATGGGTGGACCTTTTGTAGAGCGCCACTTTATGTAATTAAATAAAAGACGTAAAGTCCTTAATGAATGATTTATTGCAATCACAAATTCTTCTGCCAAACAATCACCGTGGTCTCACAAATTACACTTGGAGACGGGAATACGTATTTGTCGACTGTAAATTACATATACTTTGTGCCCGGTACCACACGGTAACCCCGGATAGCGCAAAACCACTGGCATGGCGTGTGCAGGAAGAGCTAGAGGATCTATCCTATCATTGGCTCGCGCCACACAGTCTTACCAATACAGTAACAATATATATAACTATACATTTAATTCTATTAACAATAATAATAACATAATATAATCTATTACAGTAAGTATTGACAATAAAATAGCGTAAAAGCTTATCCCTTTTATTTGTGTTTTTGCTTCCTTATATGATGTGGTGAGAGTTTGCATCACATCAGATAACTATGTGTATGTTGCCACTTAGGCAATACTGTACCAACTCCTTTATAGCGACGCCCCGGAAGCGTGGTTGGACTGTCGTCGTCTTAGGCCAAGGAGTTTCCGCCCGCGAGCAATTCACTGTCTCGGACTGTTTGGTTTTGCTTCCGGGCAATAGGCAGTCTGGCGTGGCCTACTGAAATGGGTTTTTGCCTCGTACAATGACGCCGGGAAAGCCCCTGTCTAATTTATTGTTTTGTTTTCAAGTCCACCGTGGATCGAGGACTCCCAGAGAGTGTCGCACCCCACGAGCATTGGTGAACGGCGCAATGTCCGTCTAAGTGGCCGTTCAGAAACGCTGCTGCGGAGGTGGATAGTGCCCCCAAGAGCTTGGTGGCATATCTTAAAGCCCCTACAGACGGTTTGCAAAGTTGCCCGAACGTTCGTGATTCGTGCACTCAACGGATCGTGTGTAGGGTACACGAACCGCGAATGTTGGCGTTTGTCTACGTTCGCTTAGTAGACGGTAAATATTGCACGAATCAAAGTAAGGCAAATCGAATCTTTTCTCCCTACACACGGTTCGCCTAGACTCGTCTATCTGTTGTGAATCGTGCGTTTATTATGTATGATTAAATGATGGTTTTGACCTCTATTGTGTGGTAATTCTTATATAAAAATAAAACAATTACTGTTTTTACCAACATATTATATTATAATATTAAGTTACTATAAATTATGTTTATTTTTAATTATTATGAATTTTAACATTTAGATGCCCATGCTATTTTTTTGTTATATTATTTAAGATTAGATCCTTTTACTTCAAATTCAAATTACTCTCCTATGCACCTATGCACAAAAAGTATTATAGTGCTTGCAGCTTTAATTTCATCTTCATCACACATCGTACAACGTGGTATGTTTTTAAAATTTGAGAAAGTAATCACGGCGCACTACTATCGGTCGCGTTGGTAGACAAGTTCGCCTATATTGAGAATGCCAACGTTGGGGGACGTTTGCGCATCCTGTGTAGGGTACACATGAATGGGCGATTGACAAACCTGCTCGAATCCCAAATCACGAACGTTCGGGCAAGTTTGCAAACCGTCTGTAGGGGCTTTTATGATCAGGCGAGTGCTATTCCGCTTCCGAGAAACCATGCGTCAGCAGGGGACGTAGCTAGAGGTCTTAGAGGTGTATAGCCATGGTCTAGCAGGGGTTGTCAACAAGTTTTTGATCATCACCTTCGGAGTGTCGAAATCGTCCGAATACACTACACTACACTCACTACAACTGGTGCTGTCCGTAAACTCGCAAGGACTTTTGTCCCGTGGATTGTTGCGGTTACGGGACCACAGTTTGTTCTTGCGCCCGGGCATTATTTGCGCGTTATTATCGGCACTCATTTTATTGTTTGTACGGTTTCCCGTGTCATTTTACAGTTTTTCCACTTAATCTCACTGTCTTGCACTTTAGGCGTATAATCTTGTGTATGCATTTTTGTGTTGCGTCGCGTGGTATTTTCTGGCTTTCCGGTATGCACTGGCAAAATTGTTCTGTAGGTGCAGGTGCGCGGTTTTTTTATACGATAGTACGGCCACGGGGCGCTTCGCTCAATAGTCAGTGCTGATTGGCTACACCAGTGACTAATGGAAAGCCATTGTTTCTACGTTGGTATCAATAGCTGCGATTAGAAGTGGTGAATCCATGAACCTTGGTTAATGTATCTTGCATCACTTTTAGTTTGCGCATAGTGTTACCACGGGGTTGCATTGAATTACCTTTTACGGGGTTTGAAGAGGTGCCTCCTTTTTCCGGTTTTGTCCGGGTGGATTTCCGTCCCGACCTTGACCGGATGGTTCCTCAATTTTAACTTATTATTACATTACATTAAATTCATAAATTTTGTGCACAATTATTGAATTTTTGCTCCACGAAAATATGCACCGATGGCAAAAACTAACAACCAAAAGCGCCATAATTCTCTGACAGCTGACGTTGACAAATTTATGGCCTTTTTGGGTGGAGTGTCCTCAGCACAGATCATACGTCCTCAGTGCATATTTGTTCGGCTGATAACACCACTACCGACCGGCCAATAAATTCTATTGCCAAACGTCAGAATTAATAATGAGACACTAATAAACAATCCAAGATTGATCTTGGGTGGTCCCAAGATTATTTGAATCTAGAATTATATTGACGCTTGCATAGTTTTCAACTCGATCCGAGAATTAAGCGAGCAATACATTGGCCGATTGCAACTTTAGTCGACGTCACAATATCCGTGAATTAGCTTAGAGCCAATCAACGATTAGCAAAATGGATCTTGGATTGTTCTACGTTGTAAACCCATATATTTATAATTACCTATACTGCCTTTTCTCTCATTTTTTTTAATAATATGTAAATTTATATGCGCTGAGTTGATTTGTCAGCAAGCAAGTGTACCTAAATGCATGATGAGTAAAATGACAAGCGCTGCCAGCAAACGGTGACTCAACGGTGGTCAGCAACCGCGTTCAGTTCACATGATGAGTCGTTCTGAACGCAGCCATTGTATTGTCGGATCGACTGATATGCACCGACAACGTTCCTAATGCTCTCTGATAAAGACCGGAATTAAAAGTAAATATTCAGCATAATATTCAGTGTTAATATTTGAATTTTGCTTGTTTTTAATTGGTTGTATAAATTAATTATAAAATAATTTCTATAATATACAACAATTTTAAAAATGTGTAACTGTCAAATAAACTAACTTGCACTGAATCTGTTCGTTTGTCGCCTTTGAATTTATGGTAAACTAAGCACTAGTGACGTCATACGTTCAGTTCAGAAAACAAACAAGCCTTTTATTATAAGATAACAGCTTTTCTGTTTTTATAGTAGTTCGATAATTAACTTATTACTTTTAATAACGACAACCGTTAATAAGTTAAATCTTTCTTCAACCCGGTTAGAAAATGTAAAATTATATGAACCGACCGAGACAACCTGTTGTTTACAAAATCTTGCATCGCGCTTGCTTGTTTTTCTCTCTTTTATAAAAACATATAAAAAGAGGTTAAGAAAACCGTTTTATAAAAGCAGTTTCATTTTGAATTTTCATAAGAACGCTATGCGAATGTGATGTGTAATGTAGTTGTAAATTGTATAAACGTTTTATTGTGTTTTAGTTTTATTTTTTAACTTACCTATAGGATTACGGTAATTATCTTAACATAGATCTGTTATTTTTAAAATAACGCATTTTTTGATTTGCTATAACAGCAGTTTTTATTTATTAAAAAAAGTGATTTTGTTATTCTAAAATCTTTGTAATGCAGTGGATTAAAATTATGTTTACATTGCAGTTTTTAATATGTCTGAAGATTTGATAAAAGTGGCAATTCGAGTTCGCCCACAAATTAAGCGAGAATCTGGGAAAAAATGTTGCTGGCAAGTCAATGAAAATGAAATATATGCTTTAGATGATGTCGGTCGTATCACACAGGATACATGTTTTACTTTTGGTAAGTTGTACGATTTATAAAATATTCAAAATTTATTAAATTTATTTTTGTTAGAAACTGAACATGTGCTTCATTACACACAGAAGGTTATGTTTTTATAATGTTGTACCATGCTATACAGTAGTGGTTCTTAATCTTTTTTGTGTGCCTGTACTCTAAGTAGGAAATATAAAAAATGTGCGGCATCTTTTCTTTATATAAATAATAAATTGTTGATTGATTTTAAATCCTAAATTGATTTTTTTTTATTTACCATTTTATAATATGAAACAAGTTGGTTTTTTTAAATAAATTTGGGCATTACAGATGCAGAACTTTATATAATAAATAAGTTTTTGGTTTGATTTTTATGTTTTTCTGTGCAGTTTTAAGACTTTCAAAGAAAAATTTTATGTTATAAATAAGTTTTCTGCTTTTTTTTATGTTGTAAATGTTTTTTCATGCATTATTTAGGTTTTTGAAGCAAATTTTATGATTTTTATGTTTTTTTTTATACTTATATTAATCAAGTTTATGTGGTAAACGTGCTTTTTAGCAAATTTTATACTACAAATGGTTTTTAAGCGCCATTTTCATGAGCTTTTTCTGTGTAAATTTTGAGGTTTTCTAAGAAACTTTGATAAATTAAGTAGTTTGTGCATGATTTTAATCTTATAAATGTTGTTTCTATGCAGTTTTAAAGTACTAAGAGTAAATTTTGTGTTATAAATTAGTTTTAGGCGCCAGTTTTAACTAATGTGGTAAAATGACTTTTCAGCAAATTTTATGCAAAAATTGAGTTTTTTTGCTTGTTTTTCAAGCGATATTTAGATTTTCCATGCAATTTTTGATGAACTTCATATGATATATGTGATTCACAACCGAATTTCAAGCAAGAAATTTTTTTTTGCACGATTTTTATACGATATTCAAAGTTTTTACAATAATTTTTATAATAAACACGATTTTGTTGTCACAAATTTTTAAGATTTTAAAAGTTTCATAAATTTCACAATTTATGACAAAATTTTATAATTTTTGAACTGTTTGTAGCCCGATTTTGGTGCATTCTAACAATATTTTGATGATTTATGGCCGAAATTTGCTGTTTTGGATTTTTTGACCGAATTTTGATTCTATCTGAAAATATTTTAATGTCTTATAAACGAATAGAGGTCGATGATAACCATCAATTTTTACTAATGAAAGATGTATGTAATCTTCATTAGTAAAAATTGATGGTTATCATCGACCTCTATTGATCACAATTTCTAATATTTTTATTTTCCATAAATAGTAATATAGTAAATATTATAACTTTGGAAAAGCAGATTATTATTTATTATTATTTAGTATATCTTGACTTAGCCGTCCCTGTTATTACACCTAAAAAATCTTCATACTCTTCTTGGTTCGACAAGGAAATTATATCTCTAATAAAACAAAAGTCACTTTATATATGAAATGGAAACGAACTCTTACATCAAAAAAATTCAATCTTAGATAATACAATTTTTTTTATCTTGTGAGGGGAAAATGCATTACCCACGTTGTGTGGGGCTTCTGGTTTCTCGTATTACCTATTGAAACTCTGAACTCCTCCTGGGCTTTCGTAATCACTTTTGTGGTATCACTTCACCAGTCCAAGACATTTTCTATTTTTGGCTTCAAAGTCTTATCTTTTTCTCTTCTTTTTTTGTTGCCATTATTTT
The DNA here is from genome assembly GCA_963932245.1 of Tachinus rufipes. Lineage (NCBI taxonomy): Eukaryota > Metazoa > Arthropoda > Insecta > Coleoptera > Staphylinidae > Tachinus > Tachinus rufipes. The sequence continues at coordinate 65,188,168 of OZ010749.1, forward strand.
TCTTATTCCTTTATCAATATCACTTCAGTTGCTTGCACTTACCACCATAAGTGGGGTCAGATTGATGATGGTTATCTTCTTTCCGACTTTATTCTGTACTTTCATTCTTTCTAGCGAGGGCACTTCACCACAGTAGGGGCAGGCGTCATGCACCGTATGACAAATCTCTTTAGGCATCTAAGGATCTGTGTAAGATGGTAGTTTAGGTTTCCATGTTTCCTGTTTACTTAAGGTGTCACCACGCGTATAAGGGTCTGCTACCATTTGGAGACATCTCTCTTAATCTGCTGTTCTTTCTCTCATTTTTCTATTGTCTTTAATCTATTGTCTTTTTTTGTTCTTTCAGTTGTTTCCTTATGTTGTCAGCTCGCTCTTGGACAAGGAGGTGTATGGGGATTGTTCCTGTTATTGTCTGTATAGTCTTAGTTGAGACCGTTCTCTATGCTCTTGCTATTCTAACTGTCATTTTCTTTCTGGCCTTTTCTAGTATTACTCTGTATTTTTTAGTGTTACAGCTTTCTGTCAATATGGGCGCAGCGTACAACACTCCACTGTCGCCCCCATTACTTCACGTTTCTCCGCTCTCAGATCTCCTACGTTTGGCATGTTTCGAGCCATATTACTAATTTCTCTGCTTCCTGTTTGGCCTCAGTTATGTGTACCATGTTCCAGTTTTTTCCAATCCTTATCCCTAGGTATCTTGGGATTTGATTGTGGTGTCCCCTAGCTTGAACCCGACTATGATGTCCTTCCTTCTGCCAACCAGGACTGTGGTCATCTTTGTGATCCACTTCCTAATCATATAGGACGCCCATTTTGCGCTATCTTCTATTTGTTCTATGCTATTGCCGCTAACCACCATGGCAAGATCGTCCGCATAGGCTATTGTAATCATTCTGTATGGCATCTAAATTCTGACTGTCATAGTAGATGTTCCACAGGCTGGGGCCCAACACGGTCATATCCAGAGTTTCTCCGGAGCAGCAGACTATAGTTCAATTCTGTAGATAGTGCCATATTATCTTTCTGATGTTTGTTGTCTTATTAGTCCTTTCCATGGCACTTGACGGAGTTTTTTATATCATAGGTAATTAGTACGGCGTATTTTTTTTTTTTTTAGGATTTTTTAAGACAAATTTAGTATTTTTACAGGAGGTCATATTCTTTCCGTAGAATATTAAACCAGTGACGACACTAAAAATTTGTCTTTTAAAGTCAAAAATTGCGTTTTTTGAAAAACCAAAACGGCTTTAGATTCCTGGATTTAAATTTGTTGAATCAAACACAATTTGCTTCCGATATCTAATACCGATACTTTGTTTAGCAATAGCGGGTTTTCAGCTCGACTAGTGGCGTCCCAAAAGTAGCGATTAAAGGTGCTTTTTGAGAGAGCTTCACTGGTCAACCTGGACATGTTTTCCATTTTGAGTAGTTTTAAAGGAAAGATCTGTTCTTTGTCCACAATTATCTGTACAAATAAACCAGTGACGGGTTGTGAGAGATAAAAAACAATTTGGCAAAAATGTAACGCAAAAGCAAACTTCTTTTACATTTTTTTAGATAAAGATTTGAGCATAGCCTCATTCGAATGAGGGAGAGTTTGTGCAACGATTTCTGAGTTTTTGAATTCATGTTCACAACTTATTTTATGACCTCGCGCTCCAGCACGTTTTAGCCATATGTACGTATTCATTTGGATGCTGTTTATCCGAATTGTTGGATAGGTTGAGCACAATCTTAGCATCCTCCAACATGTAGTTGTTACTTTCATTCATTTTTTTTTTTATAGGATTTGAAACGCCCGTGGCTTGATAGGAACTGGGTGATGAAGAAATTTGTGTACAGTATGATGGAGTTTATGACAGAGCACATTATTCTTCTCTGTTTTTCTTTAGCTCCGCCGTGGTTGGGCACATTTCTGCTCAGAGCTTGAATCGATTTCTTCTTTATCTCGTTTTCAATGTGGGGCTAAAATGCAAAATATGACCTATCACTAGACCCATTTATATTTTTTTATTTCGGCAGGGCCGTGTCAGTTTTCATAGCTATGGGGTTGTCGTTTATCCAAATAGAAGAAAGGAATGAGAAATATATGGGGGATAAGTGTTTTAAATCTCTAGACCTCAAGAACTAATAGCGTCGGGGCCGAAAAGTAGTCTATAGTAAGCCTAAGAGAGGAAAGAAGAGAAGTGCCGAAGCAAGACTACCTTGCAATGGTGTTGGTCTGCAAGTGCAATCCTCTATCTGCTATCTGGGGACACGCCTGCTAGAGGTTTCACATTTCTGGGTAAAAGAAAAAAAAACAAGAGGAAAATCTGTGAAACCGTACATGAAGATAATCGTAAATCACTTTTACAATGAAAATAGTGACTTGGTAGACTAATTGTGTACCAGAGAATAAGCGAAGTAAAAAATAGGTAGAAAGACAGGCATTAGAAAAAAAGGGAGGGTTTGTATTTGGTATACAGCTGGGCTAATCAATAAATCAAATGAGTTTTGGGAATACATAGAAGTTTAAATATTAGCTTTGAGCTTAAAATTTTTTTTGTCAGTTTTTTATGAGCTGAAGGTTGCATTCTGTTCGAATACCAAAAAAATAACATTCACAAATTTGGTGCCGATAGATTAAGTCTAAATGGTGCAAGAGCGAAATCTACCAAACAAGAGGTCTAGTGTTAATCTAGTGCAATGGAGTTTTGTGATGATGCTTTAGGAGCGGGATGGAAACGCGGAGTAGCGAGGACATGATTGACACTATCTATACGTGAGAAAAGTCAAGTACGGTTGTGATATCCTATGCGTGCTTTATGGTTTGTCTGCTGTTTAACCTGGCTGCGGATTAGATTCAAGCCAAGTTTGGTGTTTATGAATGTCTTGGACTCATTATTGTCTTATGAGTTTTGCGGGTATTTGGCTCTTGATCATCGAGGACTTTCGGTTCACGAGGCACTCGAGAACGTGGTTTGCGCATTCTTTTCAACGTTTTTTGATGAACATCGGCACACAAACTATATGCAAGGCTTTTTACTAATGGCTGCTTACTTCATGATTAATGCAGTTTTGGGATATTCATCAATTAGCTCTAGTTGTTGGTTCTTTGGTTTATTGTTCTAGTTTTAGTTAGAGACTGGGGGCATTTCTGACAGAGGTAAGTTCCAGTCAACTCTGGTATCAGTAGCAATGGTCGCGTCTGATTCTATGTTTGCTCTTATGAGTGATAGGACAACGTTGGCAATGGTTGCTGGTTTGTTAGGAGTAGGTTTGGATTTTGAGTTCTGATCTTTGGCCGCAGGGTAGATTGCTTAGATTAATCCTGCTGGGTTCTAGGAGTTGGTTCTGACTTTTGTCTGAGGTCAGGTCTAAGTTGGACGTTTGTTGCAGATGGTTGTGCAACTACCCTGCCGTTTACTCTGTTCGAATTTTGTTTTTGATGAACAACATATCATGAGAGGTAAGCTTTCTTTGGTTTGGTTGTTTTAAGTCCCTTGTTCTGTCTTTAGCTTAGTTTACCTGAGCTCGTACATGTTGTCTTTTGGGGTAGTTTTACCCTATCGGTACTTCTTTGGTCGTCGGAATAGTTTTCCTCAGAGCTGTGCAAGTGTTAGTTGGATATATTTTCCATTTTGTGTCCACAGGGTTTTTGACTCCTGAACATGGTTCAGATAGTGCGTTTTGTTTCGCACGTCTTTTTTCGGTGCAAGGTTCCAGTCAAATTAGGCGAAAACGTTCTTGTCTGTAATTGTAATATTGTGCTGCTTTGGCTAAAGATATATAGTTTTAAATATATTGTGTTTGGTAGCCTCACTTGTCTGTATGAGCACCTCGGAAGTGCATTACTTCTTTCTGGAGGTGCTTTTCTAATAAAGTTTGTTTATTTATTGATAAAATGATCTCTGCTTCTTTTATGATCTGTTAGTGATAAATTTGTTTTACCGTATGCGGCTTGGCTTCTCTAAAACTCAACCGGCCTATTCTCTGACCATGAAGGGATTGAGGAGCTCAGTTTGTGTACTTTTGTCGCTTGTCACTTAATACCAGAAATTATTTAGAAGTATGTTAACAGTGCTTCCATATTAGGTAACTTTTTGTTATTTTGTTATGCCTCACGTTAGGCGCGATTTTTTGTTGGTTCAAAAGTTGGCCCTTGGGAAGTCTGCAGATCATGTTCAGTGTTTTTATTTTGTTTTTTAGTTAGAATACGGGATATTGTGCCTACGTTGGGCGCCATTTCTTGTTGATTTAAAGATCGCTCGAGGGATGTCTGTGTAGTTGTTTCACTAATTTTCAGATAGCTATTTTGTTTTTTCTATTAAAAATTAAATCTTGGATTTTTTTTGTTTTGGGCTCCATTTCTTATTCTTTTGTAAGTTGGTCTTCGGGAAGTATGTGGAGATGGGGTTGAGTATATCTATTTTTTTTTTATTGAAAAGCAAATCTTGGATTTGTCAATGCTGATTTACAAGAGCGTTTCCAGCTAACTAGTGGTAATTTAAAAAAATAGAATAATATATATTTTATTTCGTAAGTACAACAAACAAACAACGTAGAAAAGGACCATCTCTAACATTTTAATAGGCAAACTTGTTTTGGAACGGTTCAGATTGTAAAAATTTTAAGCTTTAAATATGGAAATTTCTTTTGCACTTGTATCAAGATCTAAAAAACGTTGTGACTGTAGTTTAAGTTCAGAAAACATATCCGCCGCGTTTTTTTTTTTTTTGAAATGAGAACCTTGCGGGCCGAATTAAAAACGAATGGTGGGCCAGATTTGGCCCGCGGGCCGTAGTTTGTCGACCCCTGTTTTAAAGTGTTGGAAAAATTTACCGGTTATGTTATTTGTTTAGAATATGGAATATCGGTAGTTTTTAACAATAAAAATTGATAAGCAAAAAGTTTTTAGGGGGGGGGGGGGGGGGATTACCCTCCCTTGACACCGCCACTGGTGATTTAGTTATTGCGCTTTATGTGTGCGATTTTCGCGCACGGAATATTGTGCCCCACGTTGGGCGACATTTATTGTTGGTTTAAAAGTTGGCCATCTATGGAGTTTGTGTTTAGCAGCTTAAATATGTTTTTTTTAGTGCTTGTAAACATATTGAAAACATATACATTTGCAAAGATTTATTTATTGTATTGTACTTTTGAAAACGTTTAACACTTGATCAATTTCTTATTTTGTTTATAGATTACATATTAGATTCCGATAAAACAAATGATCACCTACATGAATTGGCAAAGCCAATTATTCGTTCGGTCACTGAGGGTATAAACGGAACAATTTTTGGCTATGGCCAAACATCATCTGGTAAAACCCATTCCATACTTGGTAACCCAGATGATTTAGGTATTATACCTAGAGCAGTTGATGATATTTTTACATATATCGAAAACAAAATTGACAGGAAATTTTTAATTCGTGCATCTTATATTGAAATCTATAATGAAAAAATTAATGATCTTTTGGAAACAAATAATAAAGATTTAAAAATACGCGAAGATGTTTATGGAAATTTGAGTGTTGGATGTAAAGAAGAAATCACAAGAACTAGAGATGAGTTAATGGTTTTAGTAAATAAAGGAAATAATAATAGAGCTATAGGTGAAACTAATATGAATGAGAAAAGTTCCAGAAGTCATTCAATATTTAAAATTGTTATTGAATCATCGAAATCTGATTTTGACGATAATAATGAAGATGAACCTGTACAAGTTTCAAATTTATATATTATTGATTTAGCCGGTTCCGAACGAATATCACAAACTAAATCAAATAACACTCGAATGAAGGAAGGTGTCTCCATTAATAAGTAAGTTAAATTTTGTTAACGATTTATAATTAGTTTAAATTATATTTATTATAGGTCGTTGTCAGTATTAATGTTAGTTATTAAGCAACTCAGTGAGGGAAGTCATCATAAAAGTTTTCGTGATTCTAAATTAACTAGAATGTTATCAAATGCGTTAGGTGGTAATTCAAAAACTTTGATATTGGCAGCAATAACTCCGTTTTCCTATGAAGACTCTTTATCAACACTAACGTGAGGAGAATTATTAAATTGTTTTTGATAATTGGTTTAAATTGTATCATATTTTAGATTTGCAAGACAAGCCAAGACAATAAAAAATACTCCTCGCGTAAATGAGGTTTTATCTGATGCTGCTTTAATTCAGCAGCATAAACATAAAGAACGGAAATTAAAAGCTGAACTGGATGGAGTTTTGAAAATTAATAACGATTTACAGGTAAGCATTATTATTTTTGAACATGGACTTTGATTTTTGATGGCAATCTATCAGGATCGTTATTGGTCGCACTTGTTTTTTTTTTTAAATTTTGATCGAAGAGTGAAGAAGCTTTGGCTACAGCGCATGCTTTGAGTTTCAGTGTACTGTTATTACTGGCACATATATACTAGTCACAATATTTTTTGTTTGTTTCTAGACGAAGGTAGGTAAGGGTTGATGACCTTTCTTGTAGTTGTGGCCTTTTTAATGTTTTTGTCACTTTGGCGTCTGGTTGATATCGGGGTTAGCGAGAGTGCTTTGAAGGTGCTTTTCCGGTTTTGATTATAATCTTTAATGCCACTCAATCATTTTGTTTTTATTACTTGTTTTGTTTGGATTGAAACTAATCTAGACCACTGAAGACATCGACGGAAGCTTAAAGTAAAGTCTGTCGCAGGCAGGCTCAAGTATCTGTTGGGCTCCAGGACTATTTGCGTTTTTACAGTCTTTTTCCACCATAAACCACCAAGATTCTTTAATGAAGTTTTCTTATTTCAAGTTACCATGGTGGTTTTATCATATGCATATGCATGGTTAGCTCTTAGTAGAGCCTGGAAGAGTTTTTAGGTTCTTTTATGCTGTTATGAAGAATATACTGTCTGTTGTACATAGATGTTTCAATGTTTGTACGGAAAGTTCACGAAACGTAGGTGGTGGAGCCGTGCTTTTTGGATGAAAAAAAAAACACTTCTTTTCACCCTTTCTTGAAGTGATACAGCATAATGGGGGGTATGTGTGTATGGTTTTCGATGCGCATTTTAATTAACTAACCGTATTAAAGAATTATATTGTGTGTGTTGTATTAAGTAAAGTTCATACAGAACGACGCTCGAAAAACGGCGGATACTTATGCATCGACTTAAAACTTACCGCTTTAGCAAGCGAACTGGTTTGCTAAGCAAGGATTGTTTGCTGGCTTGGTTCTGTCGGCAAGCATGTTTTGTATTTTATTTTTTTAGGGACGCGGGTACATGCTAGGTTTGGTATGCATTATGCTTCTTCGCGATTTTTTTCTCTTATTTTGATTTGTTGCTGGTGTACTTTACTGGTGTTCTTGTTGTGCTCATTGGGTGTGACGCAGAAACAGTCTTCATGTTTGCCCTTCTCTCCCTTGTCATTTGATGATTTTTGATATCTTGAAATGGAATTGGCTTAGTTCGACGTCAGGGGCTACATTCTTCGGGTCTTGTTTTTTTTTAAGTTTTCTAGCAGCTCCTGAGTTTGTTTGGCTTAGCTGGCGATATTTTACACTTCTTTTGAACTACTCGTTTACTAAAATTTTGCCGAGAGGGGTCTTTTGATGGTGGTAGAGCTTCTCGGATGATGTTAATTGATTCTGGCTATCTTTCTTTTTCCTCAACAGTCTGAACGCGGTATTGTACAGGGTCATTATAAAAGTTTGGGATTATGTAACCATCAAATGTACGTATGTGCACTCTAGTGAAAAGAATCCAATTCGGTGTGCGTAAATACAGTTGAATTTGAACTGTCAAAACAAAGCAAATAGTTTAGTGCAAATTTTAAAAAGGCGGCATATTTAAAGTGATTACATAATCCCAGACATTTATAGAGACCCTGTAGTTTCAGCGATCACGTACAGTATATGCTTTTCCGCGTTGACATGCACCGGTAACAACTACCCTACTTGTGCGACGTTGTTTTCAGGCAGGATGGTAACGCGGAAATCAATTTCTCCGGGAATTACGTCTTTTGGCGTCCTTGCACTGCGGTCTTTTGGTCATATTGTGCACCTCTTCAGTGAAGTTCAGAACCTTTTGTCAAGGGACTTTCTTGAACTTTGGTTAGCTTGTGCTTGCCGAAGAATGCACTACGTTGCATGTTGTAAGCGTCGCACGTTATAGTCGCGCACAGTTAACACTAAAAAAAGACAATTCCGGTGGGTACGTTGAGATTTACTTCCGGTTGTGTCCTACAGTTACTCTGATAGTCAAGTTTGGTGGGATCAGGACTGGTCTTACCCGCTATGGTCTGCTAAGGTTTGTGGTAACTCGGTACAAGGGTCTCTCAAAGAATCCACATGCGCTGTTTTTTTTTTTATTGCATTTCGGGTGTTATCTTTTTTTTTGGGATCTGTTTTAACGGCTTAATACCTTTGCAGCCCGGGTAGTGAAGATGGACTGTCTTTGGGACTGGTTTTCTTGTTTGCTAGGGTCAAGTCGGATTTGGGGTTTTGGTTTCTTTGTATTGATCGTGTTTGGCATCTCAAGTTTTAGTTTTTGGGTTTCTTATCTTTTTACGTCGGTTGCAGTTGGTTGCTTTCGGCTTACGACAAATGTTGAGTTATAAGGTACCTCCTTTCTGCTGCAATGGCCTGGCCATTAAGGTTGGTCGCGAAATGCTTCCAAACTGTGGGGTTTGATTAAGTTTGTCCGGTACGAATCTCGTGCAGTTGTGTCTTTAGTTACTGGTTGATTTAGGATCAAGCACATCCTAAATCAACCAGTAACCAACCAGTTTGTGTGAACCAGTATATGTTCCATCACATCAGAATATGGTGGGTATTTGCTCTGAATGAGGTAACACTTTGGCAGTAGACAGAAAATTCACATGTACAGTGATATTATTACCAAGATTTCGGAGCCCATAGTTGGTAAGGTTTTTTTGCCAATAACTTTATGCGGCTTTGACTCCCATAGTCTTGAGCAAAGTTTTTCTTAGAACTTCTGAAGGTTTGGGTAGATTTATTTTTGACGGTCTTTGAAGGAACCAGACTTTTGCTTGTTCTTCTGCGTTGTGGAAAGTTCAGTCGTATTGTTGAATAGGTTATGTCTGTAGTCGGAGGTGACAAGTCATACTTCTCAACCCGGCGACATAATTACAGAGTTTCCAGGGTTTGTTTGTAGTCGACAGTGGTCTTGGTCGATCTCGTTCGTTTGTACATCATACTATTCCGAATTGCTCTTAGCATTGCCAGACAGTCTCTCATTGTTTTCTCTTGTATTGTGTTTTTTTTTATCGGATAGTTCCGAAAAACGGTAGCCAAGGTTTCTGCTTATTCTGAATGAACCTCGACAATAATTTTTATTGATATAATATTCCATTTCAGCTTGAACAGGAAGCGAAAGACAAAAAAATTAAAGATTTAGAAGATCAAATCAAAAGTTTAAACTACGATTTTGTGTACCGTCCTCCGTCAATTCAATTAAAACCAAAAAGTAGAAGACATACATTGGCTGGAAGTAAAGTTTTGTTTCACACATTAACACCTTTATTAGAAGAACCGGAAAAAGGTCATTATTTAATAAAATTTAAATACAAAAAAATTGCAACATTTAATATTTTAGATTATTTTGTGAGGTTAAGCGATCATTTTAAAATGGAGAATGAACCTATACCGGAACTAGTGATCAGTAATGGCGATTCTCGTCCTGTGACTCCAGAAATGATGAATGTATCAGTTGCTTCTTCAAATACCACTCCGAAGCATATTTTACGCACCCGTTTTGAAGAACTTAATAGATCTCATACAGAACTGAAACAATTTTACGAAGATGAATTGTTATGTAGTAAAGAGGTAAGTGAATCTTCATTATGTTTGACTATAGTTATATTTGATATAAATTTTAGGCTTTATTGGAGGAATACGAGAAGAAAATGGAGGCATTACAGAATAATTTAGCTGAATATCAGCAGAAATTGAAACTAATGGAAAAGAAGAATGTAAGTAATTTTATATATTTATTATATTAGTTTGATTGTATATTTGCTATTTTGAAATTATTTTAACAAATATTTAAATTGCTTAATTAAATTAGCTTAAACGAAGATGTATTTGTAAAGTAAATCTTGTATTTTGTGTTATGGGTTTTTTTAAATTGATATGAAGTAGTCGCAGGTTGTGGAGCTCTTAGCAAAAGTTGTAGAAGGCTACAGGCTTTTTGTTGGATGTACAGGATTTACTTACGCTGGCTGCAACTACTATAGCGAAATGTTTGGAGGTGGCGTTTATAGGTTTATTTGTTTGCTAGCGAGTGATTTTGTTTGTCTTATCAGAAGTTTGGTCTTGGCGTTACTAGATGATCTTAAGTGCAAGACTACTTTTGGAGACTAACGGGATAAGAAGTCTGCCGAGGGTAACTAATGTCTTGGCTCGGGAGTCTCTGGATTGGCCGTGGTTACGTAGATGACACCGGCTCTGTAGTTGAGAAGGAGCTGTATCGTTTCTTTTTCAAGAGACTTTACAGAAGATTCTTCTATTGGTCGTGACACATTCTTATTATCCGAGAAGCTTCTTCTATCGCGGGATGTCAAAAGTCAATACGTTGGCATGTGTTCTGAAGAGTGCAGTGAAAGCGTTTTACGAGCAGACGGCTTGTTGGTGAAAGAACTGTCACGCTTTAGATGCTTGCACACCTTAAGGCATTGCGTTGTTGGGTTAGTGTTTTCAAAGACGTACTGGAATGAATCGCTTGGACCCGACTGTCTAGGCGGCACTTGATGACACTCGACGGTGCTGGAGCTGCGCGGAAATTTATGATCTGATAATAAGTCTATAAGGTTAAGTTATATTCGAGTAGTCTGATTTTTTACAGTTTTATAGAGGATAACTATTTCATAATCATTAAAGTCAATTCTGAATTTAACGAGGCCGCGGTTAAGCTTCAATTCAAATCAAGTTGTTTGTGAGGTTGTGTGGTAACCCACTATAGTTTGCTTACTACGTTTGCGGTTGCGACATTAGAGCGGAAGTTTTTGGGTTCGGGCTCTGTTGATACACGATTGGCAATTGGTCTGGGTGTCTTCATTTTTTGAGTTTCTTATCTTGAAGGAACGTGTTGGCGTTCTCTTTTCTGCATGATGAGGGGCCGGTCTCGGTTTCTACTCTACTTGTAGGGTGGCCAGTAGTTGGATTTGCGGTGTCTTTGGTAGATGACTGCTGGGCCCATGTTTGCTTTCTTCGTCATTGAGCTCTGCCATGCCCATTGTATTGCATTGTCAATATGACGTTGCTTTTCTGTGATACTATATAAATAACATTGCAACGCAACGTCACTGCGATTCTGTTGCGAGTGTCAGCTCTAGTTTCTCAGGATTAGCCAACAGCTAGTACACTACTAGTTCTTTTTGGCTCCTAAATCAGGACGGTTTTTGTCTTTGGCCGGCTGACATAAGGGGTTCCGGTGCTGGAGTTCTGTAGCTTAAGGGATGTGCGTCGTAGATAGTCGAACGACTGCTCTCTTGCGGTGTTATGTCCGTTGTCGTGTTTATTCTAGACAAGGAATACATATTGAGATGTGTTAACTTCTTTTGCCAGGTTTAGTTCAATAATCAAGCATAATCTTATGTATGCTTTTTGAATTATATTTGACGTTGGTTTATCGGTTGTTGTGAAAGATAGCTTATAGCAATAGTTTTTCTCGCTGACGGTTGGGTTGTTGCGTCGATCTTTGTATACGTATTCTTTTCATGATTTTTTTAGCTGAGTTTGTCGGGGGGTGGTACCGGATACCTTCTAAATATTTACAATGCCAGTGGTGTGAGAGATTTTTTTTTTTGCGGTAATTTGGTTCCCAAGGTTGCCAACTTGAAACTCCTGGAGGCGTTCTAGGACTTCTACATTTATTTGACCGAAGATGGTATATTTTTTGTTCAGATTGTATGTGTATCGTGGTACTACAGCTACCGGCGCACGGTTAGATCAATTTTGTGCGCTTGGTCAGGTGTATTACATTTTCGTCAACATTGGTAGCAAATGATAGCACTATTTTTTACGTCCCTCTTAGTTTTGAGCATGGTATGGTGTTCGTTGGTGCTCGTAATGCTGAGAACTTACATTACGGGTGGACCTACAGTTTTGAGTGGATTCCGAATTACTGGAGAGATTTATTAATCTACTCCGGACCAGAGCAGGATCCTAGTAATAAAATCCCACGTTGACAAGGCGGGTTGGGAAGCGGGAGCGTATATATGTTTGAAATGATTTCAGTTGTGAGATTTGAATCCACAATCTTTAGTGCAGCAGTCAGATATGGAGTGGTATGGTATAGGTTAGTGAAATTCTTGCAATCGATTAAGGTTAGTCATGCCCGTCTTATCTATAATCCCGATGGCCCTCACACTGATAATCTAGGCGTGTTTGTACCTGTGATGTTGTTCTGGTGCAGTGGAGTGGTGGTCTGACCGGCCTTTTTGCCATTTCTTCTTGAAGTTGTGTTTAGCCATACATACATAATCAATCAGGTGGTCCAAGTTTTTAAATGTCATAATGTTTAGTAATTGTTGGATATAGTTATGTATCGTGTTTCGTGGTTTGGATTGGCATGCATATTTACAGCAATCGTTATTTGCTGTTGTGTAGCATGGTTGCGGTTTCCGACTGAAATGCTGATAGTATCTTCAGACGGTTTCTCCATGAAGCACATTCTTTAGTTGTTGCCCGAAGTAGGCATATATTTGACCCATAAACTCTTCAGGGCTTTTGTGGAGCTTGCTTTCAAAGCCTGGAACCTCTTCTTCCTTCTAGCCGTTAATTGGTTTTCTCAAGTTTGTCATTTTGTACATGTGATTTCTGGAAATACCCGGGCTTATTTGCCGAGGTGTAGTGTAACGTCTTTCACTCTTTGTGGTAGGTTGGTTAGGTTAAGGTTAATTCATTTATTTAACGTCGGCCTATTTCTGCTGCTAGGGCTAATCACCGGCACGTGAAGCTTAATAACAACAGTGGCTCTAGTGACTAGTGTGCTTATCTAGTGGAGCTGTTCCTCTTGGGCATATGCTTCATGGAGTAGGACCACTGTGGTCGAGTTTGTTCCTTTCAGGGTATTACGTCTTGGATTTGGGGATATCGGTTATTGGGTTAGGAACAAGTTTTTTTCTAACGAGGTTTACGATGCCGTAGTAGGGTGGGTTTTGTAAGCTTCGCTTACCGACAGGCCACACTCATCGTAGGAAGGTTGGAATAATTTGCTATTGTTACGGGGGTCATCGGAATATTTTGTTTACCCTCACGTCCGATATAAGTTTTTAAAGCAGGCTCTCAAAATAATATCACAAAATCTTCTCAAAATCTCGATTAAATGTTTTTTTTTTTCTAAAATTTTCAGGAACAATCCGAAATCAATTTCGCCCAATTGGAATTAGAAACTGATTTATACAAAAAGAGACATACTGGTAGAGAAGCTGAATTACTATTTGTGATAAGCGAACTCGAGAAGAAAGTAGATAATACCGACAAGAAGGTTAACCAAGTAACCCAGCTACAACATGAAATTGAAGTTTTACGCATGACACAAGCAGGAATGGATTCATTAAACACATACACAAAAACTTTAGAAGAAAAAATGGAAAAAATACAAGACGAACATAATTGTTTAAAAAACAAATTCTTGAATTCAAAAATGAACGAGTTAGTTATAGATGAAGCTCTACCAATACTCAAACGTTCACAAAGTGAAACAGCGTTGGCACTAATACGCGATACAAGAAGAGGGAGTCAAAGTTCCGGTGATGAATTATTAAGTGAAATGACACAAGAATTAGTTTCTTTACATAGTTTGTTGACTCATGAAGATGGTGGTCGTGAAAATTACGAAAAGTTGCTAATAGAATCTGAAATTAAAAACAAAAAATTAACGGAACAATACGAAAGTTTAACAGTTAAATATGAAAATGAATTAAAAAGATATAAAGAATCAGATCAGATCGAATCTCTAAATGAGGAAATAAAATTATTGAAGGAACGTAATAATCAAATTTTGGAAATGGAAACGATTATTATAAATTTGGAACAGAGTAGAGCAATGGAATTAAGTGCCAGGAAAGAGGAATATGATAGAGTATCAATGCAGAAATCTTTAGAGTTGGATTTAATTACTAAGCAACTTGATGAAAGGGATCAGAAAATTTTGGATTTGAATGCTGAAATTGGTTTTATAAAAAAAGAATTTGATTTGCGAAAAGAAGAAATCATTTCTGGATTGGAGATTGAGAATAAAGAATTAGTTACATTTTTGGAAATTGAGAAGAACAAAACTCAGGATTTGTATGCAGAAATTTCTTCAATTAAAACAGCATTTGAGTTGCAGAAAGAAGAGATAATTATTGAGAAGAAAGATTTGTTTGAATCTTTAGAAATTGAGAAGCAGAAAAGTCAAGATGTAATTGCAGAAATTTCTTCAATTAAAAACGCCTTTGAGATTCAAAAGGAAGAAATAATATCTGGATTGAAGAATGAGAAGGAACAGATTATTGTATCTTTTGAAATGGAGAAGACAGATTTTGTAAACATTTTAAAAACTGAAAAGAAGAAATCTGAGGAATTAAATAAAGAAATTTTATTAATCAAAGAAGTGTTTGAGTTGCAAAAGGAAGAAATAATTTCTGATTTGAAGATTGAGCAAGAAAAACTAATTGCATCTTTAGAAACCGAGAAGCAGAAATCTAAAGAATTAATTGAAAATATTTCTTCAATCAAAGAAGCTTTTGAGTTGCAAAAAGAAGAAATAATATTTGGATTAAAAAATGAGAAGGAACATATGATTATATCTTTAGAAATGGAAAAGACAGACTTGGAAAAGAAGTTAGAAACAGAGAAGCAGAAATCTCAGAAATTAAATGAAGAAATTTCTTCAATCAAAAAAGTGCTTGAGTTGCAAAAAGACGAAATAGTTTCTGGTTTGAAGATTGAGCAGGAAGAACTTAGTACATCTTTAAAAAGCGAGAAGCAGAAAACTAACGAATTAATTGAACAAATTTCTTCAATCAATGAAGCGTTTGAATTGCAAAAAGAAGAAATATCTGGATTGAAGATTGATCAAGAAAAACTAATTACATCTTTAGAAGCTGAGAAACAGAGAACTCAAGAATTAAATGAAGGCATTTCTTCAATTAAAATATCTCGATTGAAGATTTTACAGGAAGAACTAGTATTATTAGAAACTGAGAACAAAAAATTAGTAACATCTTTAGAAACTGAGAAGCAAAAAACCCGGGAATTAAATAAAGAAATTTTTTCAATCAAAAAAGCTCCTACGTTGCAAAATGAAGAAATAGTTTCTAGATTAAAGGTTGAGCAGGAACAACTTATTACATCTTTAGAGTTTGAGAAACAGAAAACTTATGATTTAAATAGAGAAATTTCTTTAATTAAAAATGAATTTGAGTTGCGTAAAGAAGAATTAATTTCTGGTTTTGAGGTAGAGAAGAAAGAGTTAATTGCGTCTTTAGAAACTGAGAAGGAAAAAATATTAAATGTTTTAAAAAGAGAGAAGTTAAAAACTCAAGAATTGGAAGAAGAAATTTCTTCAATCAAAGAAGAAGTTGAGTTACATAAAGAAAATATAATTTTTGATTTGAAGATAGAACATGAACAACTAATTGCATTAATGGAAATTGAGAAGAAACAATTAATTGCATCTTTAGAAAATGAAAAGAAGAAAATTGAGAATTTAAATGCAGAAATTTCTGTAATAAAGAAGGAATTTGAAATGCGAAAAGAAGAAATAAATTCTGGATTGGAGATTGAGAAGGAACTACCTATTGTTTCTTCAGAAAGTGAGAAGAAAGAATTAATGTCTTTAGAATTTGAAAAGAAGAAAAATCAAGATTCAAATGAAGAAATTTCTACAATCAAGAAAACTTTTGAGTTGCTAAAAGAACAATTAGAATCTGAGAAGAAAGAGTTAATAATATCATTAGAAAATGAAAAGCAGAAAAGTCAAAATTTAATTTCTAAGAAAAATGAATTAATAACATCCTTAGAAAATGAAAAGAAGAAAACTCAAGAATTATATGCAGAAATAACTTTAATCAAAAAAGCTTTTGAGCTGCGAAAGGAAGATATACTTTCTAGTGTGGAAAATGAGAAGAAACAACTGGTAAGTTCTTTAGAAACTAAGATGAAACAATTAGAAACTGAAAAGAAAATAACTCAAGATTTAAAAGAAGAAATTTCTTCAATCAAAAAAGCATTTGAGTTGCGCAAAGAGGAATTGCAATCTGAGAAGAAACAGTTAATTATATCTTTAAAAACAGAGAAGCAAACAAATCAAAATTTAAATTCAGAAATTTCTTCAATTAAGAAAGAAAGTGAGTTGCGGAAACAAGAAATTATTTCTGGTTTAGAAAATGAGAAAGAACTGAATACTTCTCTAGAAAATGAGAAACAGGAATTAATAACATCATTAGAAAATGAAAAGAAGAAAACTCAAGATTTAAATGACGAAATTTTTTCAATCAAAAAAGCATTCGAGTTGCGCAAAGAGGAATTGCAATCTGACAAGAAACAATTAATTATATCTTTAGCAACTGAAAAGCAAACAAATCAAGATTTAAATTCAGAAATTTCTTCAATTAAGAAAGAAACTGAGTTGCGAACAGAAGAATGTATTTCTGGTTTAGAAAATGTGAAAGAACTGAACACTTCTCTGGAAACCGAGAAAAAAGAATTAATAACATCTTTAGAGAATGAAAAGAAGAAAACTCAAGATTTAAATGACGAAATTTCTTCAATCAAAAAAGCATTCGAGTTACGCAAAGAGGAATTGCAATCTGACAAGAAACAATTAATTATATCTTTAGCAACTGAAAAGCAAACAAATCAAGATTTAAATTCAGAAATTTCTTCAATTAAGAAAGAAAGTGAGTTGCGGAAACAAGAAATTATTTCTGGTTTAGAAAATGAGAAAGAACTGAATACTTCTCTAGAAAATGAGAAACAGGAATTAATAACATCATTAGAAAATGAAAAGAAGAAAACTCAAGATTTAAATGACGAAATTTTTTCAATCAAAAAAGCATTCGAGTTGCGCAAAGAGGAATTGCAATCTGACAAGAAACAATTAATTATATCTTTAGCAACTGAAAAGCAAACAAATCAAGATTTAAATTCAGAAATTTCTTCAATTAAGAAAGAAATTGAGTTGCGAAAAGAAGAATGTATTTCTGGTTTAGAAAATGTGAAAGAACTGAACACTTCTCTGGAAACCGAGAAAAAAGAATTAATAACATCTTTAGAGAATGAAAAGAAGAAAACTCAAGATTTAAATGAAGAAATTTCTTCAATTAAAATAGCATTTCAGCAAACAAATCAAGATTTAAATGAAGAAATTTCTTTAATGAAAAGAAAATTTGATTTACAAAAAGAAGAAATTATTTCGGATTTGAATACTGAGAAGAAACCACTAAATTTGTCTTTAGAAACTGAAAAGAAGAAAATTCAAGATTTAGAAGCAGAGATTACTTCAATTAAAGAAGATTTTGAGTTTCAGAAAGAACAAATAATTTCCAATTTGGAGATTGAGAAGCAGCAGTTGATTTCGTCGTTAGAAATCGATAAGAAGGTAATTGAAGATTTGAACGCAGAAATTTCTTCATTGAAGAAAGATGTTGAGTTGCAAAAAGAAGAACGTGAACAACTAATTGCATCTTTAGAAAATGAAAAGCCAAAAATTCAAGCAGACATTTTATCAATTAAACATGAAACCGAGTTTTCTGGTTTAAAGTTTGAGGAACAACTGGTTACATCTTTCGACACTAAGAAAAATGAATTGGAAAATGAAAAGCAAGGTGTAGAAATTTCTTTAATTAAAAAAGGATTTGAGATGCAAAAAGAAGACATTATTTCAGAGAAGAATCAATTAGTTTTATCTTTGGAAATTGAGAAAAAGGAAACTCAAAATTTAGAAGCAGAAATTTCTTCAATAAAAATAAAATTTGAAGAAATAATTTCCGGTTTGGAAATTGAGAAAAAACAATTAATTGCATCTCTAGATGAAAAGAAATTTTCCATAACAAACCAAACAAAAATTGAAGAATTAATTGCTGAATTAGAATTAACAAAAAAAGAATTGTCTCTTACATTGGAAAACAAAATAAAAGAAAATCACGAACTAAATCTAAATTTAGATAAAGCTAGAAAACAAATTGGTGAATTAATATCTAATTTGGAATTATCCAAAAAACAAATAACTGAATTAAATTCATCTTTAGAAAAATTTAAAGAATTAGAAAATTGTGATCAATTAATTAAATTTAAAGAACAAATACTGGAGGATAAAGAAGTAATTAATAGAATGAACAATGAAACTAAAAAACAAGCAACCCAAATCAACAATTATAAAAGAAAAACATTAGAAATGGCAAGTAAACTTCAACAATATGAAGAAATTAATGCAGAAATACAATCCAAAAATGAATTGTTGACAAATAAAATTGCTGCAAATTCAAAGGAATTAAATGATTTCAAAAAAATCAAGAAAGAATATTCAGAATTACAAACAAATTATGAACAGAAAAGTGGATTATATGTTGCAGAAAAACTTAAATCAGTTAGTTTGCAATTACAAAATGATAAATACAAAGCATCCACAATTGAATATCAAAATGAAATAATAACATTAACAAACAAATTGGAAGAACAGATTTCTCTAAGAGAAAACATTAAAATAGAACTACAAACTGAAATTGACAATTTAAAATCAGAAAATTTGAATAAAAACACGAAAATACAATCACTAACTAATGAAATTAGAGCTCATAATTCCGAATTGAACAAAATTAAATTAGAATCACAATCAAGATTCAATGAATTAAGTTCTAAATTGCTAGCTTCGCAATCAATTAAAGAAAAAGCTATATTTAAATTAAAAGCTCTTGAAGAACAATCAAATCCTCAAGAAAATGCCTTAAGTAAATTAAAAAATGAATTAGATTCTCACATCAAAGCCAATATTACATTAAAGAATAAAATAGAAGAGTTCAATTTGCAAGTTGCATCTTTAACATCAAAAATCTCACTTTATGAACAAACTATTAACAAATCTGAAAATACTCATGAAAAATTAAATTCCAAACTTATACAATTAAACCAAGAAAAATCACAAAAAGAAAGTACCATTACAGGATTATCAAACGAATTAAATGCATTGAAGTTAAATCAAACTAAATTAGAATATGAAATTCAAGAACTGAAATCAGAATTATTAAATATTGAAAGTAATAAAGAAAACACAATTGGTTTATTAAATACAGAAATTGATGATTTAAAAAAGAATAGAAGTCATAGTATGCAAATTCAGTTAGATGAACTGATTTTAGAGAATGTTGCTTTAAAAGACGAAGTTAAATTTTTAAAATCGAATATATTTAAATTAGAAAAGCGATGTGATAGTCCGCGTCTTTCAATTGGACCAAGAACTGATAATAAATTAAAAGAATATCAAGAATCTCAGCGTAAGCAGCGTGAATCAATACATAATCAGCAAAGGGGGATTGAAATTAATGGTAAGTTTAAAAATTTTATTATTATAATGCTTAACAAATAGAGTGCTAACATGTAAAATTGAAGTAAAGTTCCAATTGTGCATGGCAGTTTGATTAGGCTTAGTATTATATTAAGTTTTCATCTATTGAAAAACAGCACTCTAAGTGTTAAGTTCTGCGTTTTCTTCTTCTTTTCTGAAAATTTCATTTGCAGTTGCATCAAGATAAGAAAAATGTTGTAACTGTAGTTTAAGTTTAGAAAATATATCTGCAGCATTGTTTTTGCGAGCCGGATTAAAAACAGATGGCGAGCCTGGTTTGGCCAGCGGTCTGTTGTTAGTCAATAGGTTCTAGTTAGACGTTGTATTCGATGGGGTTGATGTGACTGTATTTGCCACTTGGACTTCTTATGAGGTGTTTTTTTTTTAATATGAAAGGAAATCCGTCATGGGTCGTCTGAGGTAGTTCTTCTCACTTCGGGTAGTACCGCACTCGGACTGGTTAAATCTACTCATTTTCTAACCAGGGTTTATACGGTATTTACGTTTTTGCATTTCTTTGTAAACGTTTTGTAATTTTCTGCTGTCTTTGGCAAAATTTTATTCTGTAGTTCTTTTTTGTTCAATTTGTCTCACCCGCGGTGATTATTGATTCTATGATGTTTTATTTATTTATCTCTTTTAGTATTTCAATTGCAATATTTCTGGGTCTTAAGCTCTTGCCATACTCCCGTTCGGTTTTCTTTCGCATGGGCCTTCATTTTTTGCAGGAGAATACTGTGTGCCTGGCAGCTTTTGTCCACAGGCTCTTTTCGCTCTGAACACATCTTTTTTGCCATTTAAAGAGCGTTCTGCCCTTTTTTCCTTTTTTGGTGGTTGCTTTCCCAATGATCGCGATTCTTGCTAGAAGGGGATTGGCTTGTTCCAGGATGTCACGGTACTTTTTGATATTCTTGCGAGGGATGTCACACAACTATTTGATGGTGTCTTGATCTTTACTTTGGTTCTATTGAGCGTGAACTTCACGTCTCTTCTGCCTGTTAGTAGTATCGCTTTTGTTTTCTCCTCTGCTAGATTTAGCTCGTTCTCGGGTATCCATTATCCTGCGTTATACTTTTCAGTCTTCCTTGACTATGAATCTGTCCGTAAAGTAACATCATATTAGCTTTCTCAGGTATAGGGATACTTTACGTTCTCTCTGCTTTCATGATAATTCTCCAGAATCTGGATGTCTACTGTGACCAAAGCACATAGTCTATGACGCGGATTTTTAACTTGTGTGTTTACTTCTTAAATTTTTGAGAATAAAGCTATTGGTATCCGGGTTACCACCGACCAGTTGTCCGCCCAGCCCAGGGAGACGGGTGATTCGAATTAAGAGCGCCACGAGCTTGTATATTTAGCACTTGGTCGGAGAACCCGTAAGCTGAGAAAAGCTCGAACTCACGATAAAAAAAAAGGTAAAAAATTATTACAAAATAAACAAAGTGTTAACATTAAACGAGAAATTTAATTTCAATTGATCAAAATAGCACTCACAAAGAAACAGAGAATTATATATATACATAAACATTCCCTGATTATATATAGGATATATTATTATTATTATATTATATAAATTCTTAAATAACAAAATTAGGCCCCAATAAACTAGCCTGTCGTTACGGTTAAATTTTCAGTATTAAAAATATTTAGTTTAACGCGACTTAACTACAACCCCATCCGTTTAGGTAGCGCTACCGTGTATACGAAAGAGATTTTTTTTTAATTTTCATTTACGTAATAATATCGAACAAACACGAGTTTCGACAGTAAAACTTATTACAGGTAAGTTTTGGAATGCCAAAAAAAAAAAAAAAAAAAAATAACTAAATCATACAGATATTTAAACGTCGATTCATACATAAAAATATGTCCCATAAAGTTGGACCAAAAATATCAATTAACTAAATAAAAATAAGTTGCAAACTAATGCAGAAAGATAATAATAATGGTAAAAATCTAATAATTTAATTTTAAATTTGATTTTAAAGAAAAATAGTATTTATAACAAGCCTGTGTATATGTCTATGTCCTTCTCGTCCGTCCTTGGTCCTTTCCGATCCGATTTCACGACTTGCTGTCCTTGGGGGATGATTAATTTCTTCAATTTTATTAATCTTCTTAATTTCTTCTTTGATGATGTCCACTTCCCAGTTAACATTCCAATATTAACGATCCATAATCCATAAATAATAATATTTCCAATTTCCCAACATATAATATTCCATAAATAATTAAAATTCTTGATTTTCCATTTAATACGTAGGTTTTCCAACGTACAATAATTCATAAATAATTATGATCTTCGATTTTCCAATTTATAATAATTCCATTCCAAATATAATCAGCTTACAAGATTGTAAATTTTATGCGATCGACACGATCGTCACTCACAAAAAAAAAAAGATAATGATCCTACAAAAATTCAAACAAGAATTACTACCAAATAATTACAGCTAACTCAAAAACAAATTAAATGTGAGGAGAAACAATTAAAAGACATACCTTAAGTAAGAATAATTTTCTTTTCCTCGATTCACACGTGGCGAATAATCCGCACAGTGACGAGAATCGGCCCGGATTACAAAAATATTGATGCGCCTACTTGCATCACACAATCCCGGACACCGATTTAATTGTCGGCAGCGTAAAATAATTAAGATGACGTTAAGTCGATGGGATTAATTTCCCAATACACTTTACTTATGACCGACAACCACCACGTTTCAAACGAGCCGGAAAAAGAACCCTCTCACGAGATCTTCTTCGCTCGCGGCAACACGAGAATAGAAAAGGATAGAATAAGTCATCCGCGCATCGATTCTCAATATATCAGCGCAAAGTCTTGAACAGCTGCGAGCATATAAAAACAATATTTTACAAATAAAAATGTAAAATATTTAAAACAATAATGAAACGAATAATTAACATTTACATTTGATTTAAATGATTTATATTAGTGTAATTGTCTCCTCACAAATATATCTTTTAATAATTAATTACTAATTAATTTTACTATATATATTTTTTTTTATAAATAACATAACAAATATTAGCGATATCATTTTATCTCTCTATTTAAATTAATGGACAAAACCCTATTACAAATCAAACTGTTACAAGTCTTTTAGTTTTTCTGCTTTTATCTTTCTCCATGTCGGCTATTTCTTTTATCCCTGAAGCCATATTGATTTTCGGATAAGGTCAGCTTTCTGCTGAGTCTTTTTGCGACTATTTTTTTCATGGTGTTCAGACGGCATGTCGGCCTATAGTACTCTGATTCTTTACTGGGCTTGTTAGGTTTCCTTATTAGATGTAGTAGGTGTTCAAGACGTTTCTTTCCTTTAGTATCCTGTTCAGTATGACGTCGTTTTTTTCTTTGACCAAGATCTTCATCTTCACTATTTCTACAGGGATGTTGTCGGTTCCTGGAACTTTCTTGTTCTTCATTTTTTAAGCTGCCTTTGGCTCGTTTGGCGTGATCTGTCTTTTCACTTTTTAGTTGATTTTCTTGGTTTTAGGGAAAGGGTCGATTCTAGCTATTTGTTAACGACTACTATCTTCAATGTGACTTTATCGATTAACTTCGGCGGAATGAAGTCACCCATTTGGGTGTGGAATCCGCTAGTGGAGTCATGTTTATTTAACGTGATTCGAGCTAAATGTGAAATGAATGGAGTGGTGGTGTAGTTTTTGTTTGAAAATATCTGCGGTGCAATGTCTGGTACGGAAGGCGTTGTTCGGTATTTTGATGCTGTTGTCTCGCAAATTTCAAGTTGTTTGTTTGCGGGTTTTCAGTGAAATTTGGCACATTCGTTTTTTTGCTCATATTGTTGCTTGCAATTGCATGATTGTTGCAGGAGTGAGGTCGATTAGGTTTTGCAAGTAACATACGTCTGCAATGTTTTTTGAACTCTGAGCCTATATATTATAGTCTTGGCGCACTGAGGCGAAAATCAATTTTTCTGGAAAGTTTGTTTAGGTTTATTGCATGAGAAGCCGAGCTCAGGGCAGGGAGGCAATGGTTGATTGACCTGGGGTCATCGGCACTAGAACTTTGCGCATATTTGGTACTGTGATGTTCAGTCCCGGTTTCGGGGGGGCTTTGCAATTCTTGTTGTTAAGACTGTTCAGAAGTTGCTGAAAAGTATCTCGCGACAGAATTGGGAATGTCAGTTTTGGTGAACATGAGCGACCAAGTTGTGTGCAAGGTTTTTTTACGAGGCTTCTCGCTGCAGTCTGCTCTGTAGGTTATGCGGTACTGGGCTTATTAGCAATTGGATCTAGTTACAGTCTCCTGCGTTGATGTCTAAGTTGTAGTTAAACACTGGCGCTATCTAGGACTGAAGTGAATCTTGGTTATCGAAGTCGGATGGAATTATCCTGTATGATATCAGTTTTGCTTCCATGAGCAGTAGGTTGACGTAGACTTGTGATTGGGTACACCTGAGCAAGTACAGTGTTTGACATGCTATATACATACGCTTTGTGTGAGATAAACACTTTGTTCTTAGTTCGCACGTAACCTCTCTTTGCTCTCGAGTTGGTTCGGGCCCAACTTGTGACGAGAGTATTCTCGACAAGAAGCTGCCAGAGTGCGCTTAGGTTTGCGAGTCTTTGCACGTTGCGAAAGGTTCTATTTGTCTTAGCCTAGAACTTGAAAATTTAAAATAGTCGTGTCTTTCGAATTCAGCGATAAATGTGACTCGAGACTCTTTAGGGGTTACTAGTGGTCGACAGTCAAAGAGTGAGGTTTTTGTTGGCAGTATATACGAGGGACACTGCCAAAGTTCGCGGAAAATGTAAAGCAAAACACGAATTACGTTATGTAATCGCTTTATTGCTTCTCAAAATATTCTCCTTTAAAATCTATACACTTTTGCATTTGATGAAACCAATCTTCAAAACAATTTTGCCACTCTGAGCGAGGTACCTCCAAAACAAGTGGTTTAAATGCTTCAAAGGCCTCTTCAGGCGATGAAAAACGCTTGCCACGCATTTTATTTTTGATATGTCGAAATAGGAAGAAGTCGTTGGGCAATAAATCAGGCGAATATAGGCAATGAGTCATTAATTGGATGTTGTTACTGGTCAAAAACTCTGCAGTTTGTCGTACTGTGTGAGCGCTTGCATTGTCATGATGAACAATGATTTACCGGTTTATGTTGTTCCTTCTGATTTCAGCGATAACTTCCGGCAAACAAATTGAAGTATACCAGTTCTTCTATCCTCTAATGCAACAGTTGCAACATGACTCGTTTTTCCGAAGAAAAAAGCAATCATTCTTTTCGAAACGCTTTGTGAACGCACCACTTTTGTGGGTTTAGGTTCATTTTGAAACACCCATACAGTCGATTGCTGTTTAGTTTCAGGCTCATATGAATATATCCAAGATTCGCCACCTGTTACGATGTTATATACCGAATTTGAACGATTTCCTTCGAATTTCTTTAGCATTTTCTTGCACCACTTGACACGTGCCTGTTTTTCTTTTTCTTTCAAATTGTGTGAGATCCAACGACTGCAATGTTTCCTGACATGCAAAAACGTATGTATTTGTTTTGCTGCAATGCCTAAGGATCTCTCTCTCTCTCTCACTATAGGTCACATGTCGATATGACAAAATCATTTCACGCACAGCATCAATATTTTTCGCGACAACAGAGGTGCACGGACGACCTTCGCGAAGATCGTCATCAAACGTTGGTCTTCCACGCTTGAATTTTGCGAACCATTTGTAAACCATAGTTTTGGCTGGTGCTTCATTCCCAAATAACACTAAGTTTTTGCACACATTGCTGCTGTGTTAAACCGTATCGAAAATCATAAAAAAATCATCATTTGGAAGTTACGATTCGAAATTTCCATTTTTCACACAATTGCTTATAATTGTCCTTAGTTTTTATGACTGTGTATAATGTAATGTTGGTATATTATTTGGGATGTCGTAGGTGTTTTCGAAGACAAAAATGGTGAAAGTCCGTTCGTTTTGAGATGTTTTGGAAAATTTTGCCTGGTGCTGTTCAGATATACCTAGCTGTTGGTGGTTAGAGTTCATTGATATTTTAACTTCAGTGTAAAGTATAAATATATAAATTCGAATGTATTAGTGTATATAAACAAAATTGTTTGCGAGGAAGGCTGAACTGATGTAGGATGAATTTTAATGTAGACTTGATTTGTAGATTGTAGAAATTGTAACGTACTATTGACTGAAATTGATGATTTACGGGTGAAAGTTGATACATTGAAGAAACAAAAAGCTAGTTTGAGTCAAGAAATTAATTTATATCATTCAACTATTGAAGATCAAAATGCAACAACTAATGAATTTAAATCCTTAAATATTAGTAATATATCATCACATAAGTCTCAGCAGGAAATTCAAAGTAAGTTTCATTAATTTTTATTTTTTAATTCACTCGTATCATTAATATCATCAACATACTACTAACAACTATGATACTATAACTATAAAGATATGATCGTTTGGCAGACGTGTTTTGGTTGTTTACTGCGCATTACGTCACAAAGATCTCAAAAGCGCAATGTGACAATTCAATAAGATGTGGCTTAGTCTCGTAATTACGTCATCAGATCTGCGCGTGATCATATCTTACTAGTCATAGTACCATGACTAACAACTGTATTTAAATGTATTTGAATAAATGGGACACTATTTAGAAATGACCTGAATATTAGGACATAAAAAAATTATCGATTGAAGCTGCATGGGACACTAATGCTTACCACACACTTTGTTGAGTATTATACTTGACATTGAAAGTAGATCAACTTGCCCATTTGTGGGATGATTTTGCCAAGTATTAGAATAAAATAGGCGCACACATATTTGATCAATATTCAATAACAAGTTACGTTTGTGGCAGTTATAAACGAACGAATCGTTCCCATTCTGACTTGTTTGAACCAATTTGAATGGCGAGTATAGCGGATTTTGCTATTTAAATTAATAATTAAGGAATTGGTTTGTTTACTCTGATTTAATTGCATCTTAAGACCTGTAAGTCTTCTTCTTATAGTGCTACGAGCGTAGGCACCCCTCTCGTATGTTTGTGGTGTGCGATAATAGTTCTACACAAACATGCGGTACCTACAGTTAAACGTAGAATCCGAACCACACCACTAGATGGGGTTACTAGGCGAATACTTCGCTGGTTTGCCATTGCCTTGCGAAGGAGACGACCACATCGAAATATGTTCGACAAATTAGATATTGCAGCTGCTGGGAATCCATAGACCATTAAGCGTCTCTATGATCTAAAATGGTGTGGTTCTGATTCCATATTAAACTGTAGGTCCCGCATGTTTGTGTAGAACTATTATAGCACACCACAAATATACGAGAGGGGCACCTACGCTCGTGGCGATTACGGTACTATAAGAAGAAATTATAAAAATTAATTTTTATTATAGTTTAGTTTTGTATGCATGGTGTTTGTGCTAAGTATTAGTAGGTAATGGGAAAGTTTGGCCTGCTTTTTCGTAGGCTTCTTTTAATGCCAAGAGGGCGGAAGCCACACTCTAATTTGTATGTCTATTAATACATTAATTTCAATTTTGCTTTGCAGAATTTTTAATCAAATATTGTTGAAATTAATTTAAATTTTAGAATGTCAGAATTGTGTTTTACTAGAAGCGAAAATCAAAACACTCGAAGAGGCAAATGTTAAATTAAAAAATGATTATGATGAAGTAGATCAAGAAGCTGATATTTGTGGAAGTACTATACAAAAATTAAATAATGATATCAGAAGTCTCTATAGTGAAAATGAGTCGGCCAAGAAGACAATAAAGAAATTAGAAAGTGATAATAATCGCTACCAATCAACTTTTGAAACTGAAGTAAATCGATTAAAACATGAATTATCTACAAAATCAAATATCTGTAGGAATTGTGATAATCTTAAAGGTGAATTACATAAAGTGAGCGATGAAAATGCGAAAATTAAATTGGAAAAGGATCAACTCGTAAAGCAAGATTTCAAAAATAAACAGGACGATAGTTTAATAATGGAATATTTAAAATCTCTTAACATCATTGCTAGTTTTCAGCAGATTATAATTGTAGCCAGTCAACAACCAGCTACTAGTTGCAGGAGATGTGATCAGTTTCGTTCTAACTTGTTACAAATTATTGG
This sequence comes from Tachinus rufipes, assembly GCA_963932245.1. NCBI lineage: Eukaryota > Metazoa > Arthropoda > Insecta > Coleoptera > Staphylinidae > Tachinus > Tachinus rufipes. The sequence goes on from OZ010749.1 coordinate 65,215,877, forward strand.
AAAGTTTGTGTCAACCAAACCAAATTCATCTAAAATAAACATGGATTTAATAAATAAGGTATCAAATGGTAAGTAAATAAAAATAAAGTGTGTAATTGAATTTTCAGTTGTAAGCTATCGTCTCTATATGGTTATTTGTTGAAGTTGCTTGTTATATTTCTTCAATATTTTTAATTATGGGACGTGAACTGATTTTGTTACAAATAGAATTTTTAGTGTATGTAACTGTATCGCGGTATTGGTGATCGCAGCTAAGGTAAATACGCTATTCTTAGTGGCCTTTAGCAAACTTGTGCTACACCTGTAGGCTTTGTGGAAGATGCATGTGTGGTTATTCATCTGTATACTTCAGTTTCTGGTAGTTAGTGGTTGGAAGTTCTGGGCGACACTTCACTTTGGCTGTTGTTTGGTGTCTGGAGTGGAATGAGAGTGTATCCACTCACGATTAACCTGAGAGATAGATTGCAGGTTACTGGCCACGTCTTCCCGATTACGTAAGGTTTTGACAAAGTCATATTTGGTATCGTTTAGTCTGGAAATTTTGTTTGAGAACATTGCCAAGTCTTTGGTCACTAGTTTTACTAAACGGCATTTACTTTGGTTATTTGACGATGGAGTTTCACATATTTTCCGGATTGGGAACATGCCATAGGTTGTCCAGATGGACTTTTCGCCAATAATAATAAATTTACTGACTACAATAATAAATAAAAACATATAACTGAAGTAAAATAAAAAGAAAAACACAAAAATTGCCAAACGGGCTACACACACTTCACCAATCTGGTAGATCAGATTGTCATCTTTCTTTGACGAGGGTCTATGTTGGACGAACTGACAAGGGCTTCTGGCCGATTTTTTATTCGACTACAAAATGAAAATTAGTTTCCACTTTGATGGCGGTTTGTACCAATTGCTCAAAGATTTTGAAAGACCCTCTCTTAACTGTTTTTTATTGGCCGAAAAAAGTGGTTAATTGGCTGGCCATTCTGACCAGCTCCACTGGGTTCTTTTACTGCCAAACAATTTTTTGCTTAGAGTAACTATTGTTTGGGCAGGGTACTTTTGAGTATTGGTCTTTAAAGGTTTTGGCTGTTTCTCTCAGTTTTTGAATCAGCACTTTGTGATGGGCCGTTTCTGGAGTTTCCTGATTTTGGAAATATTGTTCGAAAACCTTGAAGAATCATTCTGGATCTTCATAATATATCTCTGGCGCTTCGGTTGTGTGGATATGGCTTGCAATGAATGCAATCTTCTGCGCCCTCATGAATTGTACTTGTGCGCGCATATTCCGCGTCAAATATGTTGGTCCCTCTTCTCTTTTTTGTTCTTCTTTCGTTCATTCTTTTCTTCTTCTTCCATCTTCTCCTTTTATCTATCTTCTCTTCTTCGTTCTTCTTTTTCTTTTTGTCCTTCTTATTTTCTTCGTTCTTATTCTTCTATTTGTTCTTCTTCTCTTCTTTGTTCATTTTAATTTCTTCTTTCTGTTCCTTTGTTAGATCAGTTAACATCGTGAATCTCGGTGTCCTCTAGGGGTAGTATTTGGAGTCGTAGAGGCACCATGTCTTTGTTTGCACGTTAGTCGCTATTTGTCACCGTCCTCCTGGTCTGGAGACGACCCGCGAAAGGGGAAACACCCCGGAGATAATGCAGTGGTTATACCAGCTCCGGCTGGTTTCTGTTGTTGCCCGGTGTAGTTCTTCTGCGACTTCCTGGAGAGATTTTCTAGGTGTGGAGTGGCTTTGGGACAATAAGTTTCTCGGCATTGAGTGTAGTGACACCGGGAAAAGCCCCGGTCAGGTCTAAGGTGTAGACTTGCTGGTCGAACCCCGGGGTGTGGGGACTCCCAGTTACAACCAACGGTTGAGTGTTCAGACGACGGACGTTGAGACGGCACTATGTCTGCTCAAATGGTCATTCTAAAAGGCGTCGGCGAGGGCGGTTGGTGCAAGAATAAGAGAATGACCAACAGATTTCATTAAAGTTGAAAAAGAAACGGACTAAACCAATTCTTTGTCTCATTTGTTTTGCTCATTGGACAGTTAAGGGCGCGGTTTAGTGAGAGTTATAAAACTTCGAGCAGAACTGAAATTAAAATCGGTTTTTTGCAACGTGTAGAGAATGAAATTTCCAAACTAATGAAATATATGAAAATTCAAAACCTTAAATTTTGAAATTAAATTGTAATTTTTCTATAAGGTGTTTATGTGCTTACTCTCATTCACATACCTATTTATTCAAGAGATCTATGCAAACTAAACACAAAAGCAGCAAATAATTTATTTCCAACTTTATATTGGCGATGGTTAAACATCTGAAACTATTTAGTAACTCATTCTAGAAAAAGAAATGTATTTTTTCAGAAAAATCAATGTTTATACAATTAGAAATAGAGAAGGTTTCAAATATTAATTACATGAAAATAAAATCAAATAAAGAAGAACATCTGAATTATATTAAAAAAATGAATTACATTATGAATGATTTATCCAACATTAGACTATCGCCAAAAGGTTTGTTAGAAATTGAAAGCAATTGAAAGTATTATAAAAGATATATTTTAGGATGTCAAACTTGTAATAAATTAATGGAACTTATTAACATGGCCTCGAAAATTCATGAAGTATTAAATAATATATTTGAATTATCTCAACCAATGCTAGGACAAGCATCGTTTGATTATTTTATAAGTTTAATTAAAAGTCAAGAAGATGTACTCAAGTCCCCCATAGAGGAACTACTTTTTAATATACAAGAGGTAATTATAATAAAATTAATAAAGAAATCATAAAGACATATATTTTTTAAGGATATTCTAATTAATGAGTCTAATGAATTGCGTATTTTACGCATGAAATACAATGCATCAAAAGGGTTAAACATAAGAAGACTGGAATTGATCAAAGATTTGAAAGAGTTTCTTGATAAATTAGGTTATGAAGTGTATGATGCTGACAGGCTGATTATTAAAAAGAAGAGTGATCGGAAAAAGACTGACTTAAATTTGCCAGTATTTAATGTTGATGGTACAAACGTAAATCCATTTCCAGCAAAAGGTGCCATGTAATTATAAGTAGTTTCTAGTCAGAGTATTTATTTTTATACTACATTTATATGTTTACTTAAAATACATTTTTTATAAGATTACATGCTGTTTTCTTTTCTTTATAACTCGCTCCCAACATTTAGAAGCTAGAAAATGACGAACAGTTGTTGCAGCTCGATTAACCCGCAGTAATGACTGCGATCGCTGAGAGCCGCCGAATCTAGCAGATTTCAGCATGCACACTTTGACTTCAAAATTACGCAGAGCTCGGAAGGCTGCTGATATTGTTTGATCTGCGTGAATCGTTTTTTTTTTCGGTAGCCAGAAGCTATTTTGATGGAGAACAAGGAAGCGGCATTTGTCACGCAGCACACCACCAGCTACGTAACCGTCAAAGCCATGGAGCAGCAGGTTTTCTGTTGATTGGGTACCCATGATTGTCCTGTGGCAACGGCCTCCATACAGTGAAAATGCCACTTTCACACTATAAAGCCACATATCACTCTCAGGCTAACTCCGTGGAACGACGCCAAGCCGCTGAACTAACGCTGCCACCGACCTCACCCCCAGCTCTACTGGGGGCGAATGTCGTCGAACCCGGAGCTTGGGTCACACCGAGGCCAAAGACCGGAAGCTGCAAGGAGCCAGACAGAGATAAGCCAGGTACTGCCAAGCTGGGGGAGTTTGAAATTAGTTTAGTTTTACTTGAAGAAATAAATATTAATTAATTTTATTTCTTCAATGTATTTGAGCCTGCCCACCAATCTCAAGGTACTAATTATGAGCAAGGAAAGGAATGGAAACAAAGGATTGTAAGGTTTGAAACGCAAAGGATCCGTTTGCCAACCCTATCGCGACGCATTTTGGAATGGAGCATGATATCGGACCATGATCACTTTACTAAATTATAGGGAACCGGCCAACCCACTTGTGCGCATAACAAAGCCGGACCAACCTTAAATCTTGAATTAGTGATGAGATGCAACGAGGCACCCGTCTTCTGGGCGCCCTTCAATGCCGGACCTACCTTTAACTCGCTTAAAGCTGAGGATAGAAGTTCACTGGTTTCCTGCCCTCTATTGATTGCACTTTATATTAATAGACCACGGAGTTTAATAATTAGTTTGCACCTACATTTTTCTAAAGAAAAGCTAATCATCAAGGTCAAACCACCAATAGCAACAGTGGAAGGTGTCCCTGAGCATGAGGGGTTTACCCTTTTTTAGATCAGACGCTAGATAGAACATTTTCAAAAGATAGACCTAATCTTTAAATTGCAAAATGATGCGGACTCAGTATGCCGGCCTCAACTCTTACACTAGATCCAATCTTAAAAACTGTCAGGCTAAAAATCTTCACTAATGTGATGAGGTTGGGTCATACTTCCATCCTATATAGCACCCACACCCGATACCGTTCCTGCACTATAAATAGTCAACCCACAAGCTCACTCCATTTGAGAGGAGTAGCTATTTATGGTGCAGGGTAACTCACGCTACGTTTGTTCAGCAGTTTTCTTTAAAATTTGGTAAACTAAAGGATCATGATGTAACTAACGACACGTTTTAATGATTCTAATGGTAAGTAAACATTGCTGCAAATATTGAGAAATAAATTTAGCATTGTTTGATTATAATTTTAACAAACGCAACCCCAAAATTATCGCGATGGTAATATGTACCACTAAACAAGTTTCTCAAATGAATGTAGGGGCAAACATATAAATTAATAAAAACATTTGGAAAAATACAATCATACTTTTGAAGCAAATGAAAAAAAAAAAAAATGCTGCTTATATAAGGCTAGATTTTTTTTCTCAACCACAAACAACCAATCTTTCTCTTCTAACAATAATATAAATCGTGCAATCAACCAAATTTATACAAACAAGTACACAATAACACCAATTTTAAACTAATACTACAATAACTAATGTACCACCAATACCAATAACTTCGTCATACTAAAAGTCAATCATATTTAAGCAGCATAGATAAACTAAATAGTTTTATTGAAATTAAAATTAATTTATGATTGGATTTATTTAAAAACATTGAAATGCAAACTCTCCGCTGTTGGCCAAGGACTAATTTATAAGTAGATTTAATCCCTTCCTCTTCTAACACTTTTAATTTAGGTTTAATTAATTATAATACAAAGTAAGTCTGAACAGCACTACCTACAATTACGGTTGAATAACGAGTTCGCGTCGCTTTGGATTTAAAATATTCGTATATCCTTTGTGAAAAAAAATGAATTTGTAAATGGAAATTCATGTATGCTTCCGTCCTGCACTGTGCTAGAATCGCCTGAAACAAAAAATAAACATTAGAAAATTCTGAAAATGAATTAATAATTTATTCAAAATCAGTCAAACGAATCACAGCGGCCAAGGGTCAAGCATTACATTACTGTTGTGACGAACACTCACAAAGCAATTTATGTGAAAAAAATTACTGCATTTGTCACATTTAACTCTATTCTTCACTATTTTACAACATTTTGCGCTTGATATTTTTTTGGCATTGTACCGTCCGCGACGGCTTGGAAATTTGACGAACACGATACCAATATGAATTGCTTGCTACACATACATAGCTCACACGAAAGCTAAAATCTTCGAGCAAGTGGAAGAACTTTTGGCTAGCGGCATAATTGAGAGTTCGAGCAGCTGCTGTGCCCCTTTGGTCATTATAAAAGGACGGTAGTCTACGTTTCTGCGTGGACTACAGAGCACTTGACGATGTGACACGATATGAAGCTGCTCCCTTTGCTCGAAATCCAGGAAACACTGAAAGATTTCATTGTAGCAAAATTGACTTGAAGACCGGGTATTGGCAGATACCCATTCAAACACTTCACTACCTTTGCTACCCAGCACATATCAATTCAGTATAAACCTTTCGCACCGGCGACGTTCCAAAAACTAATGTCGCAGGTGCTATCAGGCTTACTAGGAAGCATCGTCATCGTCTATCTGTACGACATTAGTATACTCGGAAAATCACGCCACGCACTTAGTCCACTTACAATGAGTACTCGAAAGTATACAAAAGTACAGGCTGCATTGCCACCTCAAAGAAGTGCGATTTTGGAACAGTCTCCGTCGAGTACTTGGGACACAAAATTGGCGCTGAAGGGAATCAATCTTTACCACACTACTTAAAACTTATCAGAGACCAATAGGCTCCGAGAGTATGTACCAGACTGCTGAAGAATAGCGGCGCCGCTGATGGCACTACAACGGAACAAATAACCGTTTGTGTGGGGCAAACACGAAGCCGACGCTTTCCGAGCTATCAAAACCGCATTAGATCAACCCCGCTGCTCGCCCGACCGATGCAACATTGGAGTCGGAGCCGTCCTGTATTCGAAAGATGACACTAACGCGTAGTGTCTTATGATAGCACAAAGCGCACACCATGCCAAACGAGGCATGCATGGCCATCATGTGTGTAATAGAGTATCGGAATATCATTTATACTTGGACAAACAACGCAGCTCTAAATTCACCAGGTGGTTTCTCAGTTTACCAAAATTAAAATTCACTGTAGAACGTACGCATTGTACTTTTATCAAGGGGTGCATGATCTGGTTCCCTGGTTGACCCTAAGAAAGGATAGCCATCGGTTTTGTAGGCCCCTTACAAATTGATGGACATGTGCACCAGTTAGGTAGAAGCGATACTAGTGCTTGCAACCTCTATTGAAGCGACCACAAAGCTTCTTGAACAATAGCTGTTCCACCCGCAAGAGATTCTCTTGGATAAAAGAACGCAGTCTACCAGCCAACACTTCCAAAAGGCTGTACATCGGGCTCTGCAAGAAGATCAACCCCTCAAATAGTGAGTCAAATTTCGACCGCTGGCCGTTTATGGTAAACCGCAGAATAAACGGGGTTACAGGGAAAACCCCAAGCGAACTCCTGCTGGAGCAAAACTTAGCCTAACCGTAAGTTTGGGACACACCTTGCTAAGCCCCCAGAACCAACATTTCCGGCTACAAGTTTGGCAACGCCATACCTGGAAAAGAGATACCCCGGAAGAGCAAACGTCGAACTAGAAGACTTGGTGATGGTGCGAGGACAAGCAAAAGGACTGACCTGGCTAGTCCGTAACAGTGGCGTAGCTAGGATTTGTAGCCCTCCCCCTCGCAAAGTATTGAAAAGGGCACCCTAAAGTTAAAATTAGCGTGTATTTTATACTTTTTCTTTCTAACCTCTTCCTCCCTCCTGGTTTTAATAAACAACGAAACCCCGAAAACGTCTCGGGCCCCCCGCATTGCGGGCGCTGGCCCCTAAACGGGTGATCACCACGGCAGGGACCAAGTGTTACTGGGTGGAAGATAAACCCCGATAGACCACTCATCAAACTTCATCTCGATGAAATCTTAAATCAACGTCGAATTTCCTCGACTTTAAGATGCAAACTCCAAGTGACAACACACAGAGCAATTTTAACTCTGCCATGCCCCCGACTACTGTTTTAGATCTTCAACTATTTATAACTTGACAGCGAAGACTGTCACAGGAGTGACAATGCATTGCGATTTGCACACGACTCACGGCATTGCACCGACCGCCTTAAGTCGCTTTCGACCCTTGGAGATGACTGTCAAAATAGATATATAGATTGTCAAACATATGCTTGAAAACTTTAAGAATTTGTTCACAAAATATTATATGTTGCCTACAATCTATTAAACTTTTAACCTCAAGCAGTCAAAAATTAAAATTCATGATTTTGTTGTGATGATACCTATAAACTGTCAAACATAATACTTTCCGAAAATGTTTACAATCTGTCATAATTATCCAACAATATCTGTCACGAATGTTAAATATCATAATGTATGCATAAAATGTCAGTTGTACACAAATTGTATTGTTTTGTTCACAATTCAATCAAATATTAATATGTTCTTTCAAATAGATATTTAAACTGCAAAATATATGTAAAATGTATTGAATAGCAAAAAATAAATAAAAATGTACTTGTAACTCACAATAGATATTTCAAGTCACAAAATCAAATCAAAATGATTATGAATAACCGTAATAATTGTATGCATATTAATCTGGTTACAAATATAAATAGATTATTAAATTGAACAAACAAATAAAAAAATATTTATTGCAAGAATTCCTTCGGAATAAAAAATGTAATAAGTACTAATAAACAATTTATATAAATGCGCAATTGTCAAGTGAAATAGAATTTATTAATAAAACATTTCATTAAATAATTAAAATATAATCAGCTAATATATAAATCATTTACCTTTAATAAATAATTAATCCGTAATGAATGCACTTCACTAATTTAATCCAAGCGGCAATATCATTCTAGCACAACGCAGCACAACTGTACACTACGACCGACAAACACTGACTGAGCTCGTTCGGCGTCGTGCGTGCTCGAAGTTACATCCTCGGCAATGACGTCATACTAATGGTTGGAATGCTTAATTACAAATTGCATTTTCATGATTAAAATGGCATTTTTGAGACTAGACATGATGGAAACCAATATAGAAAAATTTCAGTTTTAATTCGGCTATAATATTATTCTGATTAAATATAAACAATAATATTAATATAAAATGTTATTAAATCAAGATGAAATTTTAATTCAGAATTATTCGGAACAAGATGCATTAAACGAATTGTTAATATGTTAAGCAGAAGTTGTTTCATTAATTATGGAATATATGCAATTTTAGCAATTACAATTATTGCTTCTAGTTCTTTTATAGCAATTCTAAAAGTAGAAAGACTTGATTTTGCTTTATTCTCCTGATACGGCAATCACCGTATTAGTTAACCTCAATTAATACAATTACCAAAAATAGTATAAAAACTATGCAAATTCAATGCCATATTTGCATTCCTTATGTTAACTTTAAACAATATTGTGTTTCGGTGAATTGCTCTGACACGGGCAAAGGTATACTGGTCTACAATGTAAAATTTGCTAATATTAGTGATACTGGCTTGTTTTGAATAATGCAAGCTTGCTCGACCAATATCTAATCAAACGCAACGTTCTTCCGCCTTTAAAGATCGTAACCTTGCCGTGGTTATGGGGGTAGCGTGTTTGGACGTGGTCAGAGGGTCCGGTTGGAAGAGACACCTCCTCGTATCGAACAACAAGTTGCTAAGCAGCCAAGGGCAAAGTTCCAAACTAATTACGTAGTAGTTGCGCTGCTGGTTTGAGGAATAACTACCCAGGTTTGTACCAAGCTTGAAAACTTGTAAGGAAGGATGAATGGGTCCTAGTGGCTGTCTCTAGGGTTTAACAACTCCACAATTTGACCTGAATTTCTTCTTAAACGGGGAGTCAAGGCTAACACACTACGATCAATCGTCATTGATAGGGTGAGTCCTTGGAAGTGAAGAGATATACAGAGGGTTGCACACTCATTGATTTGGTGTGCGTCACTCGTTTGTATACAATCCATCTTTGGGGTTATATTTCTTTGGTAAACCTGGCGATCAATTTTAGACGTCTTCAATTTGCGGGTTCCATGGCGGGTGGGAAGCCATAAAAATGAAATTTTAGCCTCTCAACTGTGGAAAACAAAATTTTCAATACTAATTTATTAGGTCAATCTTTGGATATCTTGGAAACCACAGGCTCGGTCTATGGATACCCGTTTTTGAACCACACCTTACAGACCGGTGTCAAAAACACAGGATCATTGGAGTTGAGGCAAAATAAACAAAGAAAGAAGCGTTTGGTTGCTGAAAAGCTAACAAACCTTCTTTCCGGCGAGACAGACAACTCATGTGCTGGGCCAGCAACTGCTAACTTAAAACATAGTGTGTCAAAACCTAATTAAAGCCCCTCCCCCCTCCTCTAAAAAAAGGCAAAGCAACACTTTTTCTAAAACCAAGAGCCAAAAAAGAAGATGGGTTCCCTCACGTCTGAGCCGCTACCCGGACAACTCAGGAAGAAAGAAAGACACGGAGAAAAACCCAAAAACCTTCAAAAACCTTCCTACGAAAAAGAAGGGGGACTTAACTACAAGGAGATTGCTTCATTGCACCTTCATGTGGCGGTTACCAGCCTGACTCACCTCCTGAGTACAACTACCAATGAGCAGGCTAATTTTATAAAGGGGAGCAGGATATTACTTTATCCACTCCAGACAAAAATTACCTTTAGTAAGTTGCCACACACATGAAAGATTCTTAGGATCACCTGTGATATTGACGTCTTACTGCGGTGGCTTCAAAAAGTAATTTCCGATCTACAAATTCTGTGGCTTAAATCACAACTAGGCGTTGTGCCACTGAGTCATAGAACTGGTCATGAGTCGCTTGGGTAAACAGAAGCAGTGACTAAATGTTAATAATTAGTGCATCTTGTACTCCGCCGAGTCAAAAGGACTGAAGGGCCGACTCCTTGTTCTAGTAATAGGTTAGGTACATGTATGCACACTAAATGGTAAGGGAAATTTGCTAAGCTATATGTACAGCAATCCAACATTAAAATAACAAAAAATGTACCGTCGTAGGTGGAATCAAATGGAAACGGAGATGACAAACTTTAATTTGTGGGCGAATTACTTCTTCTACTGTGACTCACTCACCGGGGGTGATCCGTCCAAGTGTTAGTCATCAAAGGATCTATTGTGTTCCTCACCTCTTGTGTGCTTAGATTTAGATATGAGAGAATTGTAGAACAATAAATTTTTTGATAACTAACGCTTGTGTGGAAACAAAGTTTAATTTCTAAGCAAGTTAATTTTTTTAATGTGATTCATCCACCCACCCAAGTGTTACTCATTAAAAAATATATTGTTTATCCCACTTTTTGTGTGCTTGGATTTGGATATGAGAAAACTGATTAACAATAAATTTCTTAATAACTAACGCTTGGGTGGGCGGGAGGGAACAAAATAATTTGTGGGCGGGTTACTTATTCTACGGTGACTCACCCGCCCAAGTGTTAGTCATCAAAGGATCTATTGTTTGTCCCAATTCTTCTGTGTTTGGATTTAGATATGAGAGAATTGATTAACAATAAGTTTCTTGATAACTAACGCTTGGGTGGGCGGCAACAAAGTTTAATTTGTGGGCGAGTTACTTCTTTACTGGTTGCAATTGTAAAATATTTTCTACTAATCTTTTATAAAGCAAACAGCACTTACCGTATGTAGAGTGAATCAACATCTAACTTAAAATTGAACTTTTTAGAGGATACTTTACAATTTACACGTTTGACTTTAGACTGAAAAATGATTTAGGTGTTTCGGTAATTTTGACTAACTCTGTATGTATAAAAAAATACCTATAATTATATATAACCCACTAAATGGGTAACTTTCACAAATATAAGTGTACATGTAAATAATCACAAAGTCGTAAACGGGCTTTTGAGAAACAAAAAAATGATTATGATGATCTGACAAGTTAGCAAGAATATTATATAACATTAATCTGGGTATAACAGTCTCAGCCTGATGTGTGATGGGTTTTCACTCTATCTCTACATCTCAGTAGAAATCCAAATCCAAAATACAATATCCAAATCCAGATTCGATAAAAGATCCAATGTCCACTTTAGTGAGAGAGACTTTTTCTAATCCAATGATTACCGTCATTCAATAAATGAAACGTCCAAACAAAACCCAACAAAGTTGGTATTCAACAATACTATAAAAAGTTATTGAATTATATACTATAGTAACTGGAAAGGAACCAACACGTCTCCCGGTGAAGCAGAAAAACGTGTGTAGTCTAGCGTCCTTACTCCACTAACGCGCTGCGCTCTTAAAGACAAATTTGGATAAAAAGGTTATTTATGTGTACCGTGCAATTACTTTTAGAAACTTGGGAGTACATTGATAGCAACCAATAAATTCTAATGATTATAAACATTCAAAAATATTTTTATAAAAATAACTAAATAAAGTTTCCATATATTTTTTTTTATTGAACATATAAAGACATATACATGATATATAAAAACGTTGGGAAGCAAAATGGGTAATCTTTTCTCATCGTTCAGTAAAAGATGGTAAACCAAAATTTTCCTTGAAACTTGTTAAGATTTTACATTCCAGGTCAATCACATGCCGCACGATAGCACTCAGCGCCGCACGGTGAAGCAGAATCATAGCAGAATAAACTAAAATAGACAAAATAGTAGATTGCTTTGTTGAGTTGACACAACGTAGATATAGTTACACAATGTAAAATCTAATTAGGCCGTTGTTAGTATGAGTTTTAATAATTAATATTTTAACTGTTTTGTAAGTTTTGTTAGCACAATAATACTTAAATTGTTCTTAACTAAGGAAAAAATAATACAGGTAAAATCTATTCCACACATTAAATAAATGGTTATACAAATATATATAATTATTCCAATCTATTTTAAGGACACAGTTGACCTGCGAAACCAAGCAAATTGAAATTTGTCCGATATGTGCTGGTTCCTGTTGTTGAATAGTTCAACAGTTAAACTAAAGTTGATCACAATTTTACTCGCGCATAATAACAAAACCCTAGCTATCGCTCATTATAGCCGGTTATATATTATCTATTTATAGAATAGCTGAAATAAGAGTAGTATTGCACCGTACTCCACTCTGGTACAAAAACAATTTGTATGTTTAGAAAATAATTTATGAATAAAATTTACGTATTTATATAAATTAGCATCAGGGACGCGCATAAAATATTTATTATTGAATTTTTATTATTGTTTCTATAATTAAATGTATTAAGTATATTTACAAATACTTATACACAAAATATTTTAATTAATTTATGTGTGCAGTTTGTGTTTAAAGAGTAGTGTCGAATAAAACTTGCATTTTTACAATTAAGTTATTTTCGATTACTACATCAATATTATATAATAATAAACAACCGGCGAGAAAACAGCAATAAGTTTTAATAGGTTTCAACAATAAAATAAAACATAATACTTTAGTGTGAATTCATAATTAAAACTAAAACCTAATCAGTCCATTAGATTCAGAAAAGCACGCTGAAGTTATGTCGTATGCCAGATTTAATTAAAAGCCAGTAGTTTTTTAATTATTAATTAGTTTACAAAAATACGTAAAAATAGTTATAACGCCCTTACTCGTTTAATAATTAAGTAATTAAGGGTTACATTGCAGATTCTGAAAGAGAATTTTACGCTGAGGTTATGGCGTATGTTGCATAAAATGAGGAACGCTTTGATTAATAATTATTTGATAGTTTATAGTATACAATTTTTAGCATTTCTTGATTTTAAATATACGTATTTCTCGAAGGTCATGATAATATACTTAACAAGCACAACAAAAAAACCTTTATAGAATAAATGAGATCGAACTTATAGTATAAAATAAAATATAATTAACAAATTAAAATTATAAAATTGATAAACTCAAATGACAAATAAGTACACGTAACATAATTTTGGATTTTATTTTAATATATCATAACTAATTAGAGTATTGAAGTATTAATTGTTAGAATCATAATTTAAAAAAAAAACTATTTAATAAAACACACAAAAGAAAAGTTTGTTTGTCCTTAAACTTTGTGGAGTATATTGAAAATAATGGTTCGCCCAATTTTCACTTTCACTAACTAGAACCGCTAATTGGTTAACTTGGTACACTAGTAATCATTCTAATCAGCTTGTAAACAATCTGACAATCTTATACAACCTAAAAAATATAGAATTCACAAAAACAAAGGTAATTGAGTTTCTCAGTTTTACATAAACAACAAAAATTCCACTTATTATTTTTTAAATATTTGCAAATAAATTAGCTCCTATTCTGACTTAAATATTTTTCTTATCATGCAAAAAAAAACAATTATAACCCAATTGCAATACTGTCCTCTGTCAAAAAAATTTGAGAAATATATTAGTTTCCACTTTATCTAGTTCTTTATTATTAGAACAAAATATCTTAATCTCAGATACTCAATATGGGTCTTGATCAAAACGTCCAACATCAGATCTTTTGACTTATGTTAGTCACAAATGAATTTCTACTTTACATTTTTAAAGTATTTGATAAGGTATGGTATCCTATTTATTAAGAAATTTTATTGTATAAGTCTTGATCACAATTTTTTTTCTCCAGTATGACTTAAAAGCTAACTAGACATTATTAAGATGTAAGATCCGCTTATTCTTTTGCACCATAGCAAAATTACATTTTATTTGCGTCAACCAGAGTTCAAATACAAAGTGCCGATTTTGAAAGCTGGAGCTTTAAAATGTAACATTAATATAGCAATGACTGTCATCAATATTATTTTATTAAACTCAAAACAATAATTTACTACATCTTGCCTTTGTATACTGTAATGCATATTAATATTAATTTTAATATTTAAAAAATTACAGTATTACTCAATATACAGGGCGATTTTTAACCTATGCGCATATACTCGAAGAATTATAGTTTACAATCAATATTATTGATAAATGTTGAAAACATGTAGTAAAAGTTTTATTATAAGCGAGATAATGAATGATAAAGTTTCTGAAAAATGAAAATTTATTAATTAAATTAATTTTGACAATAGAAAAATGATAGTTAAAATTGACGGTTTTAACTCTGACCTCAAAATCATAATTGCTGGTTTTTCTTAATGTTCTGCTATATCCTCAAATTTATTTTTAATTTACCTTATTCCTATTCATAGTTTTGCAGATGATAGCACATTTTGTACTTTATACTTTCCAAAGACTATATTTACAAATGTATGTAGCATCTATAAACAAAAACCTCAAAACAATATCTGAATAGAATACTTTCAACTTGGTCAATTTTAACTTAAAAAAACTCTGTTTTAAAATTAAAATCAGAGGTATTATCATTAAACTAAACAACAAATCCATATCCAAATCTTTTTCAATTTGTTTTTTAAAAGTTACAATCTTATATAGTTTTTTTTAAGCAGCCATTTCCAAACTTAGTATTTTCTAAGACTGCAATGTGATAGTTTCAACAAGTATAGTTTTAATTGTTGAAATTCAAAAGCATATTTTTTGTTACATATTAAATAGTTTCTAAATTTTAAACAAAAAAAAAATAACAAAACATCAAAATCCGGTTATGAAATATCAACATATTGTTAAAAAAATCAAATCTGACCATAAACTGTCAAAAAGTGCAAAACAAAATTTTGCCATAACGTATGAAAATGTCAAAAAGCTCTAAACTTTGATCATAAACTGTTCAAAAATGCAAATTCTGCTTATGAAAAGTAAAAAAATAATAAAATGTTAAAAAAATAACAAAATTCGGTCAAAAACTGTTCAAAATAAAAAAATCTTGATTGATGACAATTGTCAGAATGCACTAAAATCTCGCTATTAATTAAGTGCACTCTTTTTAATAAAATGTAATTTTATTGCCAGATATTGCTATTCTGGCTATATATGTTAACTTATTGTAAAAAAAATCAAAATTTAAACATAAACTGTTAAAAATTGCAAAATTCTAGTTATGGAATGACAAAAATAAATATTGTTTGATTCACTTTGGAAGGAGGTTTTGAAACTTAATGATTACCATAATTTCATTTAAATAGCTCTTTACAACAAATTATAAAATATAAGGTCTGTTCCAACATACAATTTGTACAGTTTGCAAACCGTCCAAACTGTGCGCACAAACAAATATTTGTCATCCTTAGGCAATCTTTTATACACAGTAATTTGTTTGTGTGCATAGTTTGAACGGTTTGCAAACCGTCCAAACTGTATGTTGGAACAGACCTATAATATCAATAAATATATCTAGAATAGGCCTATAATAATGTTATATTAATATGATTAATATGTATAGTGTACTCAACAATATATTGGCTTTATTACTTTGACTTATTGGATTAGCTCATTATTAGTCTCTTTGGGGGTCCATTAAATGAGTACTTAACAATCTCCCATCTTTTATACTTTTTAAGCTTTTTAATTGCAATAAATTCCTAATTTATTTTGGCATTTTAAAACAAAACAATAATATATTTATACATTTACATATTTTTTATTTAAGTGTTGTTCACAAAATGAAAATTGCTGTGAATATTATACATACCTAAGGTTGAAAATTTAATACGAAGGCGTTCTTTCTAGAGTAGTTTTATGGGCGTATGGGTGCTGGTGTTTGCTGCACTTTATTTTTTTTATTAATAGTATAATACTTGTAATCAGCAATAACTTTGTAACGCGTTTTTGTAAAATTCTTGCCGATACTATGCTTCAAAATCAATAGACGCGATGCACAACGCCTAGCATGAAGTAGAGTAGGGATAGAAGGGATATCAACCTGCGCGAAGCCAACACACATGAGCGCTGCCGTTTTAGCTCATAAAAACTCTTTGTATACATTAAGGGATCACGAATTAAGCAACTAACAATACTCTGTACATAGCACATCTATCATTGCATCTTATTTAAAAATAAAGAAGCGCTATATCTAAATTAAAACTTTAAAAGTGATTGAATGATATAAATTTATGCAATTTTTGTCTAGTTTATATCCGCTATTTTTCAGTAAAATGTAATTTACGTTTATATAATTTTGCAATATAAATCATAGTATTTTTATCTAAAAAAAAAACGAATTTGACAGTGTTCCTGATTTATTAAAGTTTTCTAATTTAAGAAATAATCTATAATAATTTTATTGTAGATTACTTAAACAAGACAGGTATATTTTATTAATTACACAGTAATTACAGATAATATTCTACTATTTGGTTTACTTAGAAATTCCAGAGCTTTAAGCCCTTAATTATTTTATAATCTCTTTGAAATGTACCTGCATAGTCATTTTCTACTCGCAAACTAATATATAAGCAAGTTTATTGTAAAAAATTATCATTTATCTCTAGCTAGTCTATGAATAATATGAATAATATATGTAAACGTTTCGTAAATATATTATTATAAATTTGTGGCTGTGTTAGTGAATGGTTGTAAGCCTTTTATTTCTGTGTCTGTGTGGTTTAATTTATTCAATATGCCGATTACATGTGCAGCATTAGGTTGTTACAACATATCAAACAGAATAGCGGGAAAACCTTTGCACACATAAGTATTTATACATTATAATATTTTAATATGAAATAGTATTTTTTGTGTGGTGGCATCTGCTACCCGTTTAGCATCATTGGATGTTGTTAATTATTGTTACCGGTCAATTGTTAAATAATAGTAGCATACAAACATACCAATTAATACAGATAAATAACAATTAAATCTTTAAGATACCAGAAACATCATATGCAAAGTGGAAGAGTATATTAAGATTTTTTGCAAACAGTTATTGTTTCTATATTAAATAAATTTGTAAACCATTCCATGTTATTTCCCGCATTAGAAAATCATTATTATGAAGCAGAATTTAAATCAAATCGTATATTCCTTTTGATTTAAATAATGTCTGCTTCAAATTGCAAAATTAGGTTTTTTTATTTATCTAAATTGCATACTGAAAAAATTACAGATGGAAATATTCCCCAAAAACTGCATAAACTTATATTATTTAATCACCAATAAAAAAATTACTTATATATGCCGCTCTTTTATTTCTATATTTAGGTAACCTTTTTAAATTACATACAAAGATAGAAGTCGTTCTGTGTACCGAGTATTGTTAGTTACCCAATTCGTGATTCCTCAAAGAGGTTTTATGAGCTAAAATGGCAGAAACCAAACGCGTCCCGAGGTTTAGGATGCGCACTGGTTGTTGCCTGTTCTACCCTACTCTACTTCATTGCATACTCCTTTCCAGTTTAATACTACAAACGCGCACAGCGTTGCCAAGACTACCATAATTGCGGTAACTGCCGTAAAGCAAAAGCATCTACCCCGAAATGGGTAAATATTCTAAGTTACAACAATTTATAAAACACTAACTAATCAAATACTACATTAAAAGCATGATATGATTAATCTTAACTAGGATCTAATACGCTTTACTGTAATAAAATAACTACTTTGCGGTAACTTCAATTCATTCGGCAACACTGATAGTGACTGAAGTATGATACAATATAAATGTACGATTGGTTGCCTAAGATTATTACCCATATATTAATTTAAATAATCAATAAAACATGCAAGAGTAGTTGCCTACAGTGATTTCTCATAAAACAATTTAAATAGTCTCAAATGAGAAATATAACGTTACAAAATTATATGATTCAGAGACAAATTTTTAATTAATTTACTTAATACTTAGTTATATCTAAAAAATTATATAAACCAATAACATTTTTCCAATTGATTTAATTAATTCTTATCTATTTTTTACGTTTTGAAGCAAAGTATCTTTGTTAGTAATTTTTAAATTTAAAATAGATTTAAATATCAATAAAGTGGGTTTAAGATTGAAGCGTAGCTATACTTTTTGGGCTCCACCGCAAAATATTAAAACCCTTCTTGTGTTCTATCTTTTTTTAAAAATTTAAAAATTTAATACTTAGGAGTTTTTTAATATGTAACAAAAACATAAAAATATCTTTGAGTAAAACAATACTCAATGAAACTATCACATTGAATAATATAAATAATAGTCAGTAAATATTAGTAAGAATTTCTAGCAAGTTTTGTATTTTGAAAAAATATTTGTTTAGATGGCATGTCTTGTATTCATTTAAACAATGTTCATAAAATTATCTATAAACAATGCAAATCTACAACATTACGCCAATGGTGTAAAGTATCTAAGTCATCAATTAATTTTGAATTGGCAATGATTTGAATAACTCGTTTTTAAATAGAATTTAGAAAAAATAAAGCAGTAGAATACAACAATAATTCTTAAAACATAAATTGAAAAATGTTTTACTGATAAAACTCGGAGATTGACAATTATTAAGCTGGAATATAATAAAAATTACTCAAAGTGCAAGATTTGCCTAAATGAGTCTGTTAATTCCAAAAAAAGTTTAAGCCATCAGGCTTATAGCACGTGTATATGTATATTTTCATCTGCGTTAATATTTGTTTCAAAGTGATCTTAAAACTAGTCGATGTGTGTAAATTGTATTGTGAAAAATTGATTTTAATATTCTGTTTGATTAAGTAAACTAAATCGGTTTAATTGATTATTTTACTAAGTAATTTATTTATATATTTATCATAACCTACAAACTGTTGACCTATTGTTTATTTTTGTATAATAACAACTGTAAACAAAGCATATATAGTATTTTTGTTTGTTTGATTGTTGTGTTTTTGTTTTATCAAATAAAACGTAAATAAATAGAAATAGTGAATATATTTTACTACTCATATTGGTTTGAATCTTTGAATCTTTTTTATATTACACATTTTTAAATATGATTTGTTATATGTAGATGAAAATCTTCAGTACAAACTGGAGTGTCGTGAGAAACCTGCAGTGGCTTGATGCATAATAGTTGCATAAAGCGCTACAAAGGTTTTGCTGATCTTATCACAGATAATATCAGCACGTTTCAATGTGTCCTGTTTGTAATCGATTTGATGTCAATGATAATTTATCCTTAAACGGTCTTGCTCCTTCAAGTCCCAACTTAATAATAAATGAGTGTGAAGTCTTTCTTGCAAATCTATCAAGTGCAACGCTCTTGAAACTGAGTTGCGTTTTTTGAGAAAAGAAGTTCGATCTCTTAAGCGCGATATAATTAATCTCAAATAATTGCCAAGCTTAATGGCTGTTGAAAAGTTAATTACTGATAGTAATAAATTGATTTCTTCCGTACTTAATTCTTTATTTAAATCGTTCTTACAACACTTATCAAAGCTTACAGTAACTAACTCGACGGCCTTGCCGTCAAATAATCCATTTTTTAGTAATGATACTACCACAATTCGACCAACTATTGCAATTAACGCAACAGCTACCATGACACATGACTGTGATGACAAAAAGTAAAACTAAAACTCAAACACAATCAACTGTTGTACATGGGAATGCCGACATTCATGGCATACAAGCGGCTAAACGACGCATTTTTTATCATATTAATAACTGTGCTCCTTCTACCAGTGTTGAAAATATTAAGAAGTATGTAGAACTTAATATAGGAATAAGTGACCTTGCCTTACAAACAATAACATTTATTGTTCCTTTAAAGTTGGTATTGTTGCTGATGTAAACAACGTAAATACTAATTGTATATTAAATGCAGAAAAATGGAGTAAAGGAGTATCTGTACATTTATTTACTAATCGCCGCCGCCAACATAAACTTCAAAAAACTGATTTTTTATCAACAACAACATCCAAACCTTCGACATTGATGTAGCGTCTTCTCAACGTCTATCTTCATCGACATCGTTTGCACGTGCCTTAGATGTGACCTCCAGCTGTACCGAGTTAAAAAATGTGAGAGTATTTTATCAAAATGTGAGCGGATTACGCACAAAATTATTTACTTTAAATGCCAATGTACCATTAATGGAGCATACTATTTTTATTCTTAATGAAACGTGGCTGATAAGCTCTATTGCAGACTTAGAACTAGGATTTTTTAATTATAAAGTGTACAGGTGTGACCGTAACCATATTGCAACATCAAAATTACGTGGCGGAGGCGTACTTATTGCCGTGTCCAATAAGTACCATTCATATAAAATATTTAGTCATTGCAGTATTAAAGTAGTTTTAGGTACTGTTTATATTCTACCTGGTTCGGATTACTCTACTTATCAACGTCACTGTGAAAGTGTAGATATAATTAGTGAATGCAACACTGTTTGTATTATTGGTGATTGCAACTTGCCACAAACGTTGTGGATTAATGATAAATTTGATGTAAGAACGGAATCCACTTGTCTTAAAGGTACGTTAGTTGTGAACACGTTTGGGTATATTATATTGCATCAATTGAATTACATACTAAACATAAATGTTTGCGCCTTTGGCATTTTCTTCAAACTTGAGCCTTACAGAATTGCTGTTTTTTATTGTACCATGCGATTTTCAACATCCTGCTCTAGATGTAGCTTTAAAACTTGACTTTTTACAGGATACACCTGACAACGTATGGTGTATGTAGTTTTAATGATGCTGATTACGTTTCCTTAAATGATGCTTTTCTCAATACAAGGTGGGATAATTTGTCTGTCGATTGTAATATTAATGAAGCATGTTACCGTTTCTATTTTTTAGTTTTTGACACAATTGACCATTATGTGCCTAAAATAATCAAGTGTAACAAACTATCGACCTATATCATTTTATTAGTTATTCCAAATGTTTTTGAAAAGTTAGTTACCTGTCAATTGACAGCCATTCTGCAATTTAAAATTACTCTCAATCAACACGGTTTTCAAAGTGGCAAATTGACATCTTCTAACCTTTTGTTATATGAATCTTATATAACAGATGCGCTTGAAAACAGATTCCAGGTTGATTTAGTTTACACTGATTTTTTAAAAGCATTTGATATTGTTGACCACAAGATACTAATTATGAAACTACGTGATATTGGAGTTAATGATACCTGGTTACTGTGGATCATTTATCTAACAGATCTCAATTTGTGCGCATCGGTCAGTGCGTTTCTCGTAATTTTGATGTAATGTCGGGTGTTCCACAGGGGCACATCTTAAACTTTTACTGTTCAATATCTTTATCAATGATGTGGCACACTGTTTTTCTAATGCGCGTTGTTTATTATTTGCGGACGATATAAAAATCTGTATGAAAATTCAGTCTTTGGATGATGCTGTACTACTTAATAAAGAAGTACAGATTTTTTCTAGTTGGTGTGAAGCTAATAACTTACTACTTAATTTAAATAAGTGCAAAATGACGACATTTTTAAGACGTCAGTCTACAGTGATGTATGGTTACTCTCTCATGAATGTAATGTTGTTAAGAGTTAACACTGTTTGTGATTTAGGCTTCACGTTTAATTCAAGCCTTTCAGTTACTCTACCTATCGATACTGTCGTGGCTAAAGCTTATCAACTTTTAGGATTTGTCAAGCGTAACTCAAGGGCGTTTTGTGATCCTTGTACTCTAATTATTTCTTACAACGCTCTAGTACGTCCCCATCTCGAATAAATATGAAATTGCTCTCTACATTTAATATGACCAGTCTTGAAAAAAGACGTTTTAATTTTGACGTGACACTAGTTTTTAAAGCGCTTTGTGGGATTATTAACTGTCCTGACTTGCTCAGCTCTATAGATATTCATGTCTCAGCTTGAGTTTTACGCAAGGACTATTTATTTCATATACCGTCTGCATCTACACGAATTTTGCGGTACGCCAACGAAGTTAAAGTGATTTTTTTTAAAGATTCTCTTAATACCCATAAGTGACCTTTTTTATATTTTGTAACTATTTAAGTTTAATTCTTATTTTTAATATTAGTTGTTTTTTTGTATGGTGTGATAGCTCAATGGTAGAGCACTTGCATATCATGCGAGCAGTCCGGGGTTCGATCCCCGAAATATGACTGAAATGATAACTTGCTCTTTATCCACCAGCGTGGTTCGGAAGTCACGTTTTAAGCTGTTGGTCCCATCAAACCACTTTAAACAAGTCGTAGACTTACTGTGGCGATGTAAAATAGCCGTAAAAAGCATAAATAAAAAATGTTATTTATGTTCTATAAATTGTAAATATATACTTATTTTGTAATTGCTTCCGTTGACTAGTAAATAAATAAATAAATAAATAGATACTGGCTTGTTTTGAATAGTGCAAGCTTGCTCGGCCCTATAAAGGAAGGGCAATAGCTAACCCAACGTTTTTCTGCCTTTAAAGATCGTAACCTTGGCGTGGTTAGGGGGCTAGCGTGTTTGCTCTTGGCCGTGGTCAGTGGGTCCGGTAGGAAGAGACACCTTCTCGTTCCGGACAACAAGCTGCTAAGCAACCAAGGGCAAAGTTTTAAACAAATTACGATCAGCCCGCAACGTAGTAGTTGCGCTGTTGGTTTGTAGAATAACTACCCACGTTTGTACCAAGCATGAAAACTTGTAAGGGAGGATGGGTCCTGGTGGCTGTTATATATCTCTTGGAAGTGAAGAGATATACATACTTATTGTTTTGGTGTGCGTCACTCGTATGTATACAACCCAACTTAGGGGTTATATTTCTCTAGTAAGCCTGGCGATCAATTTTAGTGTGGTGTCACACTATGCGTTAAAAACGCTGCGGTGAAAACGCATCCGGTAGGAAGGATGCCGACCGAGCATTGTTTTAAATGAATGGCGACACATATGTGCGTTTTCAACGCATCCACCGGACGCCACCGCATGTAGCTGCCGCAGCTCGGACAAAACAGCAAACACACAAAATACAAAAAAACATAAATGTAAAATAACAAATTTTTTTTATTTTGTATCACTGATGAAATATTCAACACATTTATAATAATTTAATAATTAATAAAAATATTTACACTTTTAAAATAACATTATAAATAAAAAATATAATGCTATAATGTAAATTATGTTTATAAATATATACTTGTCTTATTATATATATATTTGTCTTATTATAAAATAATAATATTAACAAATAAATAATTGTAAATTTAAAACGCATCCACCGGACGCCACCGGACGCCACCGCATGTTTGCTGCGGCAAACCGGACAACCGCATGTAGAGCAAAAACAAACGTTTTTTTAATTTTAAATTAAAAATTTTTTAATGTTTTATTTTGTTTAAAACAGTTTAAAACAAAATAAATAAAAAACATGTTGTGTAATATTTTTTTATAATTGTTTGTCGGAGAAAGCCGCGAGCAGAAAATGTCTTGTTTTGCTATTGCCGCTTGAAGCATGTATATTGCTAAAATTGTCAAATCAAATCAAAACAAACCAAAATGCTATACAACTGCTTGAAATAAATAATCAACTATTAAAAAAAAACAATGTTTTAAACATCTTTAAAACTGTTTGAAACAAACTTGTCAAAACGATGCTTTTTGTTTTAAACTAGTTTAAAACAAAAGTTTTTTTTTATTAAAAAATTAAATTTATGAAAAAATATTCTAAACTAAAATCATCCATAGACGCGTTTCGAGGTTTACCTCTCATCAGTATGGCTTTATTTATTTAAACTTAATAATTGATTTTTAACTTACTTCGTCAACATTGTTCACCACCACAATTCAAAAAGAATATTTTAAAGGGTGTATTGACTATTTATACTAACTGACTTAATGACTTTATTTAATGGCTATGGTTAATAGCATTCTGAGAATGAACAAATAAACTAATTATTTCGGGATATTTAGCTGATGGTAATGGCATGAAAGAATTAAAAAGGAAATTTGAAAATTAAAAATAGAATAAATTTTTTGCATAAATTATAATTACTATTATACAATTTCGTGTATATCAGAACATATATAGAATATATAAAGAAGAGACGCAATGTCCTCAAATGAGACAAATGAGAGAGTTCTATGGATGATTTTAGTTTAGAATATTTTTTCATAAATTTAATTTTTTAATGTTATTATTGGGTTGTCCGATTGAACAAATAGTAACGAGCGCTACATATGTCGTTGTGGCATTCGTATAAATTTACCTATTTAACTAGGCTTTATTCGAAATTATTGCTTTTACAACTGTCTCATTTGAGGACATTGCGTCTCTTCTTTATATATTCTAAAAAAGTTTTTTTAAATTTTTATTTTATAAACTAGTTTCGTCTTTTAAGGCATCATCAGTATAAGTGTATAATAATATATAAAAAATATATTTGATATTAATTATTAATGTCAAAAATATTTAAGTATAAAATTTTATAATTTATACGATTTTAAAATATTAATTTTTTGACTCTAGTTTGACTAATTTTTATTAATTTAATTATACTTGCGGTTGCGTTTTGACGGGATAGTGTGACTCGTTGAAATCATCCGGTGAAAACGCACCGGATTCACCGGTGCGTTTTTAACGCATAGTGTGACACCAGACTTAGACGTCTCTAATTTGCGGCTCTCATGGTGTGCGGGGGAAGCCATAGACATAATTTTTTTGTCTCTTAACTGTGGAAAACAAAATTCTCAAAACTAATTTATTAGGTGAATCTTTGGATACCTTGAAAACCACAGACTCGTTGAGCGCGTCTACGGATATCTTATTAACGTTCTAAACTATTCCGTTTTTGAAACACACTCTACAGACCGGTGTCAAAATCATAGGATCATTGGGGCTGAGGCAAAAAGACAAAAAAAGAAGCTTTTATTGAAAAGCAAACAAACCCCCTTTCCGGCAAGACAAACACTAACTCAAAACAGAGTGCGTCCGAGCCAAACCCTTAGCCTCCCTTAAAAGGCAAGGTCCAAAGCCTTCAGGCAAAGAGACACTTCCTTTAAAACTGGAAAAACTAAAAAAAGGATTTGCTTCTCCACGTCTGAGCCTTCATCTGGACAACTCAGGAAGAGGGTGAAAGACAAGAGAGAAAAACCCAAGAACTTTCCTACAAGAAAGAAGGGGGATAATACTTTATCCACCCCAGACAAACACTTTCCAGTTTTAGTAAGCTGTTACACATCCTTAGGATCAGGTATGATGATAACGCCTGGGGTGGCTTCTAAAAGTGATTTCTAGTCTACAACTTCTGTGGCCAAAGTTACAACTAGGGGTTGTGCCACTAAGTCGGCTTGCTAGGATGACAAAAGCCTGTGGCTTTCGGAAAAACCGGATGTCATAGAGCTGGTCATGAGTCGCTTGGGTAAGCAGAACCAGTGACTAAATGTTAATGATTAGTGCATCTTTTTTTCCGCCGAGTCAAAAGAACTGAAGAACCGACTACTTGTTTTAGGAATGCGGGTGGGAACAAAGTTTAATTTGTGAACAAGTTATTTTTTCTACTGTAATTTACCCACCCGCCCAAGTGTTAGTCATCAAAAGATCCCACCTCTTGTGTGTTTAGATTTAGATATGAGAGAATTGTTTAAGAATAAATTTCTTGATAACTAATGCTTGGGTGGGCGGGTGGGAAAAAAGTTTAACTTGTGGGCGAGATACTTTTTTTATTGTGTCCCACGCACCCGCCGAACTGTTAATTATCAAAAGATATATTGTTTGCACACCTTTTGTGTGTTTATATTTAGATATGAGTGAATTGTTTAACAATAAATTTCTTGATAACTAACGCTTGGGTGGAAACAAAGTTTAATTTGTGAGCAAGTTACTTTTTCTACTGTGATCCACTTACCCGTCTAAGTGTTAGTCATCAAAGGATCTATTGTTTATCCCACCTCTTGTGTGCTTGGATTTGGATATGAGAGATCTGTTTAATAATAAATTTCTTGATAACTAACGGTTGGGTGGGCGGATGTTAACAAAGTATAATTTATGAGCAAGTAATATCTTTTATTGTGACTTACCCACCCACCCAAGTTTTAGTCATCAAATGGTCTATTGTTTGCCGCATCTCTTGTGACCTTGGATTTAGATATGAGAGAATTGTTTAACAATAAAAATTTTGATAACTAACGGTTGGGTGGGCGGATGGGAACAAAGTTTAATTAGTAAGCAAGTTATTTTTTCTACTGTGACCCTTCCCCAAGTGTTAGTCATCCAAAGATTTATTGTTTGCCCCACTTCTTGTGTGCTTGGATTTAGATATGATAGAATTGTTTAACAATAAATTTCTGGATAACCAACGGTTGGGTGGGAACAAAGTTTAATTTGTGAGCAAGTTACTTCTACTACTGTGACCCACCCACCCGCCCAAGTGTTCATCAAAGTATCTATTGTTTATTACACCACTTGTGTGCTTGGATTTGGATATGAAAAAATTGTTTAACAATAAATGTTTTGATAACTAACGCTTGGGTGGGCGGATTAAAACAAAGTTTAATTTATGAGCAAGTAATTTTTTAATTGTGACTCACCCACCCACTCAAGTGTTACTCATTAAAAGATATATTGTTTATCCCACTTCTTGTGTGCTTGAATTTGGATATGAGAAAACTGTTTAACAATAAATTTCTTAATAATTAACGCTTGGGTGGGCGGCAACAAAGTTTAATTTGTGGGCGAGTTTTTTCTTCACTGGTTGCAATTGTAAAATATTTTCTACTAATCTTTTATAAAGCAAAGAGCACTTACCGTATGTAGAGTGAATCAATATCTAACTTAAAATTAAACTTTTCAGAGGATACTTTACAATTTACACGTTTGACTTTAGACTGAAAAATTATTTATGTGTTTCGGTAATTTTGACTAACTCTGTATATATAAAAACAAACCTTTAATTATAACCCACTTTAGGGTCGCTTTTACAATTGTCGGTTAAACAAGGAATAGCGCTATCTAAGGAATATATAAAAATGCGCTTTTACAATCTCTTATAACTTATATCTGGTATAGTAACTAAGTAACGCGCACAACAAATTAGTTTATAAACAATGTATACGTCAATTTATAAGTTCCAGAAACGGCCATCTTCGTGATAAATGATTTTTTAGAAAATGCATAAACGTGTTACAGTTAAAGTAGGATTTGTTGCAAAAATTTTTGCACAGAAGAAAATTGATAATCGTCGAGCATTATTTCCTTGATTGGCCTAATCATTGAGACCTTCAAGTGGTTCGTCTTTATTTCTAGTTCTAATTTGGGAATCATTAAATAGAGATTCTACTTGAGTGTGCGGGTGATTGAAATTTTACAATGGCCCCGAATCCTAGCAATTTCATAAAACTTTATTTGTATGTTTCGAAGAAATAAACCAGTGATAACTTATCCGGTGCGTGAAGCAGTAGTTTTCTCTAGTATAGTAACCAAGTAACGCGCACAACAAATTTGCGTATAAATAATTTATACGTCAGTTTATAAGTCATTATTGACGTTTCAATAGGTTATGTAGACTGTAACAAGGGCAAAACTAATGCTATACCAGGTTTATACGTTTAGATAAATTTATTCCTGGTTTAAGTTATCTAACAATTGTAAAAGCGGCCCTTAATGGGTAACTTTCACAAATATAAGTGTACATGTAAATAATCACAAAGTCGTAAACGGGCTTTTGAGAAACGAAAAAATGATTAAAAAAAGAAATCTGACAAGTTAGCAAGAATACATTATAACAATAATCTGAGTATAATAGTCTCAGCCTGATGTGTGATGGGTTTTCACTTTATCTCTGCATTCCAGAAGAAATCTAAATCCAAAATACATATTCTAAATCCAATATCAAAATCCAGATTTGATAAAAGATCCACTTCAGTGAAAGAGACTTTTTCTAATCCAACTTTATTTATTGAATGCTTACCGTTATTTCAAACAAAACCTCGACAAAGTTGGTATTCAACAGTTCTATAAAAAAAAACTATTGAATTATATACTATAATAACTGAAAAGGAAACAACACGTCTCCCGGTGAAGCAGAAAAACTTGTGTAGGCTAGCGTCCTTATTCTACTAACGCGCTCTTATGGACAAATTTTGATAAAAAGGTTATTTAGGTGTACTGTGCAATTAATTTTAGAAACTTGGGAGTACGTTGATAGCAACCAATAAAATCTAATGATTAAAAACATACAAAAATATTTTCATAAAAATAATTAAATAAAGTTTCCTAATATTTTTATTGAAGAACATTTAAAATTATTTTATGACATACATGATATATAAAAACGTTGAGAAGCAAAGTGGTTTTTTTTCTCATTGTTCAGTAAAAGATGACAAACCAAAATTTTCCTTGAAAGTTGTTAAGATTTTACATTCCAGGTCAATCACATGCCACACGATAGGACTCACGGTGAAGCAGAATCATAGCAGAATAAACTAAAATAGACAAAATAGTAGATTGCTTTGTTGAGTTGACACAACGTAGATATAGTTACAAAATGTAAAATCCAATTAGGCCGTTGTTAGTATGAATTTTAATAATTAATATTTTAACTGTTTTGTTAGCACAATAATACTTAAAATGTTCTTAAATTCTAAATACATATACATACATTGCACTTATTGATATATATATATATATATATATATATATATATATATATATATAAAGACTTACAAATACATTAGTAATTTAATGGAATATATTTTATTTTATTTTATTTATTTGACCAACATTCGCTACACACATTCTTTTCCAATACAGATTAGAATTTCACATTAAAAAATAATACAGGTAAAATCTATTCCTCACATTAAATTTTTTTCTACTAGACAAATGGTTATACAAATATATAATTTTTCCAATCTATTTTAAGGGCACAGTTGACCTGCGAAACCAAGCAAATTGAAATTTGTCCGATATGTGCTGGTTCCTGTTGTTGAATAGTTAAACAGTTAAACTAAAGTTGATCGCAATTTTACTCGCGCAGAATAACAAAACTCAAGCTATCGCTCATTGTAGCCGGTTATATATTATCTATTTATAGAATAGCTGAAATAAGATTGTAAGCACAAATGACATCATCTTTGCGGGTATAGCGCACACGTTGCTGATTACTAGACACCGGATTATATGCAACTTAAAAACGCTAAAATATGCATGCAAAAATGCAATAAAAAAGCCCAAAATATGCATAAACATAGCAAAAATATGCCAAAATATGCAACTATATGCAATATAATATAAACAAATATAGTTTAATCATTTTATCAAAAAAAGAAAATATATAACAAATTTTTTTTTTTTTTATATTTTAATAAAGTTAAGTAGGTAAAATGTGTCAAAATATAAAACTTCATATATACTTAGACAAAAAACGTAAGGTTAAATAACTCTGTTTTGAATGGTTTTTTGAGTACCATAAAAGCAGGTACATGTATGTTTCAATTTTTAGTATACTTGTAATAAAAACCAACTTTAGTTTTTTAAAGGGCAATATATTATTTTTTTTTATCTTCAAGATATTTTAAATATAACATAGTAAATTAAAAAAAAAAAAATTATTTGTTTTATATTTAAAATGATTGTAATTGAATAGTTGGCAGTAAAAATATCTAATGTTTAATTTCTGGGATATTTTTATGTAAATACGCATAATATATTAACTTAAAAAATGACTAAAATAACCAAACAAAGCCTAAATATTGTCAAAATATGCAAATGCATATGCAAATATGCAAATATGCATTTGCATATAATCCGGTCTCTACTGATTACATACGTTTTTATAGAGTATTGCATCGTACTCCACTCTGGTATAAAAACAATTTGTATGTTTATAAAATAATTTATAAATAAAATTTACGTATTTATATAAATTAGCATCAGGGTCGCGCATAAAATATTTATGATTGAATTTTTATTGATTGTTTCTATAATTAAATGTATTAAATATATTTACATATACTTATATACAAAATATTTTAATTAATTTATGTGTGCAGTTTGTGTTTAAAGAGTAGCGTCGAACTTTTTACAATTAAGTTATTTTCGATTACTACATCAATAATATATAATAATTAACAACCGGCGAGAAAACAGCAATAAGTTTTAATAGGTTTCAGCAATAAAATAAAACATAATACTGAAGTGTGAATTCATAATTAAAACTAAAACCTAATCAGTCCATTAGATTCAGAAAAGAACGCTGAAGTTATGTCGTATGCCAAATTTAACTAAAAGCCAGTAGTTTTTTAATTATTAATTAGTTTACAAAAATACGTAAAAAAATAGTTATAACGCCCTTACTCGTTTAATAATTAAGTAATTAAGGGTTACATTGCAGATTCTGAAAGAGAATTTTACGCTGAGGTTATGCCGTATGTTGCATAAAATGAGGAACGCTTTGATTAATAATTATTTGATAATTTATAGTAAACAATTTTTAGCATTTCTTGATTTTAAATATAAATATTTCTCGAAGGTCAGTATAAATTTTCGATACAGACTACGGCTGTCATGATAATATATTTAACAAGTGCAACAAAAAAACCTTTATAGAATAAACGAGACCAAACTTATACAGGGAGCTTATAAATTAATAGGATTATGTAATCACTTTAAATATGCCGCCTTTTTAAAATTGTTCACTATACTATTTGTTTGACAGTTTAATTTTGACATCTGTCAAGCAAGCAAAGTTATAAGAATGTATACAAATAGACTAGAGCGGCACAAACGTACATTAGATGGTTACATAATCCCAAACATTTATAATACCCTGTAGTACTAAATAAAATAAAATATAATTAACAAATTAAAATAATAAAATTGATAAACTTAAATGACATAACTAATTAGAGTATTGAAGTATTAATTGTTAGAATCATAATAAAAAAAAAAACTGTTTACTAAGACACACAAAAGAAAAGTTTTTTTGTCCTTAAACTTTGTGGAGTATATTGAAAATAATGGTTCAACCAAATTTCACTGACTGTAATCAGCTTGTAAACAATTTGACAAAAAAAAAATAAAAGATAAGATTCACAAAATCAGCTAATCGAGTTTCTCAGTTTTGCATAAACAACAAAAATTCCTCCTGTTATTTTTTAAATATTTGCAAATAAATTAGCTCCTATTCTGACTAAAATATTTTCCTTATCATACAAAAAAAAAAACAATTATAACCCAATTGCAATGCTGTATCTCAGATACTCAATATGGGTCTTGATTAAAACGTCCAACATAAGATCTTTTGACTTATGTTAGTTACAAATGAAATTCTACTTTAGACAAACATGAAAAAAATCTTGCAGTAGCTATAGACATTTTCAAAGTATTTGATAAGGTATGGTATCCTATTTATTAACAAAGTCTTGATCACAAATCTGTAACGCCCGGTTTTTCTAGTATGACTTAAAAGCTAACTAGATATTATTAAGACGTAAGATCAGCTTATTCTTTTGCACCATAGCAAAATTACATTTTATTTGCGTCAACCAGAGTTCAAAAACAAGGTGCCAATCAGTGCCGATTTTGAAAACTGTAGCTTTAAAACGCAAATTAATATAGCAATGACTGTCATCAATATTATTTGATTAAACTCAAAACAATAATTTACTACTTCTTGCCTTTGTATACTGTAATGCATATTAATATTAATTTTAATATTTAATAAATTACAGTATAACTCAATATACAGGGCGATTTTTAACCTATGCGCATAAACTCGAAGAATTATAGTTTACAATCAATATTATTGATAAATGTTAAAAAGATGTAGTAAAAGTTTTATAATAAGCGAGATAATGAATTATAAAGTTACTAAAAAATTAAAATTTATTAATTAAATTAATTTTGACAATAGAAAAATTATAGTTAAAATTGACTCTGACCTCAAAATTATAATTGCTGGTTTTTCTTAATGTTCTGCTATATCCTCAACTTTATTTTTGATTTACCTCATAGTTTTGCAGATGATAGCACATTTTGTACTTTATACTTTCCAAAGACTATATTTACAAATATGGCAGAGCGCCTTGAAATTTATAGGTTAAAATCTGTCTGTAGAAACCTCAAAACAATATCTGAATAGAATACTTCCAACTTGGTCAATTTTAACTTAAAAAGACTCTGTTTTAAAATTAAAATTAGAGGTATTATCATTAAACTATACAACAAATCCATATCCAAATCTTTTTCAATTTGTTTTTTTAAAGTTACAATCTTATATAGTCTTTTCTGAAGCAGCCATTTCCAAATTTAGTATTTTCCAAGACTGTAATGTGATAGTTTTAACAAGTATAGTTTTAATTGTTGAAATTCAAAAATATATTTTTTGTTACATATTAAATAGTTTCTAAATTTTAAACAAAAAAAGATAACAAAACATCAAAATCCGGCTATGAAATATCAACATATTGTTAAAAAAATCAAATCTGATCATAAACTGTCTAAAGTGCAAAATCTGTTTATGGAGTGTCAAAAACAACAAAATTTTGCCATAATGTATGAAAATGTTGTCAAAAAGTTTTAAAATTTGGTCATAAACTGTTCAAAGATGCAAATTCTGCTTATGAAAAGTAAAAAAATAATAAAATGTTAAAAAAAACAAAATTCGGTCAAAAACTGTTCAAAATTAAAAAAATCTTGATTGATGACAATTGTCAGAATGCACTAAAATCTCGCTATTAATTAAGTGCACTCTTTTTAATAAAATGTAATTTTATTGCCAGATATTGCTATTCTGGCTATATATGTTAACTTATTGTAAAAAAAATCAAAATTTAAACATAAACTGTTAAAAATTGCAAAATTCTAGTTATGGAATGACAAAAATAAATATTGTTTGATTCACTTTGGAAGGAGGTTTTAAAACTTAATGATTACCACAATTTCATTTAAATAGCTCTTTACAACAAATTATAAAATATAATATCAATAAATATATCTAGAATAGGCCTATAATAATGTTATATTAATATGATTAATATGTATAGTGTACTCAACAATATATTGGCTTTATTACTTTGACTTATTGGATTAGCTCATTATTAGTCTTTTTGGGGGTCCATTAAATGAGTACTTAACAATCTCCCATCTTTTATACTTTTTAAGCATATAAATTCCTAATTTACTTTGGAATCAATAAATTACATTTTAAATAAAACAATAATATATTTATACATTTACATATTTTTTATTTAAGTGTTGTTCACAAAATGAAAATTGCTGTGAATATTATACATACCTAAGGTTGAATATTTAATACAAAGGCGTTCTTTCTAGAGTAGTTTTATGGGCGTATGGGTGCTGGTGTTTGCTGCACTTTTTTTTTTTAATTAATAGTATAATACTTGTAATCAGTAATAACTTAGTAACGCGTTTTTGATGATGCCAAAGTTCTTGCCGGTACTATGCTTGAAAATCAATAGACGCGATGCACAACGCCTAGCATGAAGTAGAGTAGGGTAGAAGGGGTATCAACCTGCGCGAAGCCGACACACATGAGCGCTGCAATTTTAGCTCATAAAAACACTTTGTTTACATTGAGGTATATATATATAAGCAAGTTTTTTGTAAATAATTATCATTTATTTCTAGCTAGTCTATGAATAATATGAATAATATACGTAAACGTTTCGTAAATATATTATTATAATTTTGTGGCTGTGTTAGAGAATGGTTTTAAGCCTTTTATTTCTGTGTATGTGTGGTTTAATTTGTTCAATATGCCGATTACATGTGCAGCATTAGGTTGTAACAACATATCAAACAGAATAGCGGGAAAATCTTTGCACACATAAGTATTTATACATTATAATATTTTAATATGAAATAGTATTTTTTGTGTGTTGGTGGCATCTGCTACCCGCTTAGCAACATTGGATGTTGTTAATTATTGTTACCGGTCAATTGTTAAATAATAGTAGCATACAAACATAACAATTAATACAGATAAATAACAATTAAATCTTTAAGATACCAGAAACATCATATGCAGAATGGAAGAGTATATTAAGATTTTTTGCAAACAGTTATTGTTTCTATAATAAATAAACTTCTAAACCACTCCATGTTATTTCCCGAATTAGAAAATCATTATTCTGAAGCAGAATTTGAATCAAATCATATATTCCTTTTGATTAAAATAATGTCTGCTTCATATTGCAAAATTAGGTTTTTTAATTTATCTAAATTGCACACTGAAAAAATTACAGATGGAAATATTTGCCAATAACTGCATAAACTTATATTATTTAATCACCAATAAAAATTTTACTTATATATGCTGCTCTTTTATTTCTATATTTAGGTAACCCTTTTAAATTACATACAAAGATAGAAGTCGTTCTGTGTACCGAGTATTGTTAGTTGCCTAATTTGTGATCACTCCAAGGATGTTATACTTAGTG
This sequence comes from Tachinus rufipes, assembly GCA_963932245.1. Lineage (NCBI taxonomy): Eukaryota > Metazoa > Arthropoda > Insecta > Coleoptera > Staphylinidae > Tachinus > Tachinus rufipes. The sequence goes on from OZ010749.1 coordinate 65,250,633, forward strand.
CGTTCGTTTAAGGAAAGTGGAGTTGGAGTAGAATAGACTGGAGTGATGTAGATAGTTGTTAGAGTAAATACATATATACAATGTTGTAATTTGATTCGACGTCAGAAATTATAACCTTAAAGCTGACATTTAGATAAACATATACTAATTTTAATTTGAATTTATTTCTTAAAAGAACTATAAATTCTATTTCTAAAAAAATTTAAAACGCTTGATTATATTACACTAGTAATTTTATATTGTCACCTATAAAACCAATGAAATTAAATTTTTAAAAAATTTAAAATTTTAATTGTTTGAATTGTGTGAATCAATATGCATTTATAATCGAATTAGGTTTTTTACATTTTTGCGACATTTTTAAATAATTGTAATAAAATTCAAATACGGCTGTCACTCCGTCTCACACGATCTCTCGAGGTTGTGCATGTGGAGTGGACACCATCATCTCCACTCCATCATATCCGAACGCTTAAGAACGTCCTCTTTTTGTTCTGTTTGACATTGCCGAACGCGTAAAGAGCAATTAGAGTTAAAAGAGCACGTGGAGTAGAATAAACGAACGCACCAACTATATACTGGATTGGCAACCACCGTATCTTAACATAGGGAAATAGTGTGTCCAAATCCGTGGGTAGGCAACTTGCCGTTGTGCCGTATAAATTTGTATGTTTTACTCTGTCGCACTAGTCACTACGCCATATACGATTTAAATGAGCAATATTAACAAGCGAAATAATGGTTAAATACTGGGTTGCATTTGGATGTAAATCTTTGAAACAAATAGGAAATGGAATTTAATTTCATTAGTAAGCATTTGCAATTAAAATATGTTGTGCTGTTTAATATAAAAATTATATTAAATGCAAGTAAACAATATTGTTGGGTAATAATTATACTTTTATATGCTAGTTTTGTGTTTTAATTTTATTTAGAATAATTATTACCTTTCCTTTAAATATCTTATATATAAAATATATGCAAAAGTTCACAACAAACATTTTGTATTGTGATTAATTGTTGTTTTTGATCATTCTATTAATATTTATATCATTGTAGTTGTAATAATTTTATAAAGTAGATATTTATGTTTAATACATTTAGACTCAATGTAGCTTATTATTAATACTTTACTTTCGAGTTTGTTCACTTTTTTAAAATTATTTCTAATAAAATATAATAAAATTAGTACTTTTTTAAAAATTACTAACTCTAATTTTTTAACAGTGTAAAAAATCTATTACTGTTTCTATTAAGTAACTTAAGAGTTAATAAATAAATTTCTTTTGTAAGATGTATCAGGTACAAGTAAAAACTGACATACGAATGCGTAACTTTAAAGCACGCATTATTCACGGTTTGGTTAACGAATTATTATGTGAGTACTATATTATGTATTATTGTCAATATATTTTATATTTTAAACAAATGTACAAGTTAGTTTTATTTTTTTATTATTATTCTTGAATATATTGAGTGTCTGTAATAAGAAAGTTTGTTTTATTTTTTTATAAATCTTATTAAAGTCATTAATAATTGAAATTATGTTACTTTTTTTATGAGAAAGATTAGTAATACTTGGTAGTATAATTTGATATATAAAATAGTAAAATACAGTTTGTAATTATTGTTTTAAATCAATTTTTCTAAAATTCTGTTTCTCTTGCCTAGTATACGACTGTGAGATAAAAAGAGATGGTAAAGCGTCTCAACGGCGGGTTGCATATTTCGATATTTTTCCTCACTTCAAGGGGCTTGGTTGCCAATCCAGTATATAGTATAACATCCTTGGATCACTCAAAGAGGTTTTATGAGCTAAAATGGCAGAAACCAATGGCCCGAGATTCAGGATGCGCACTTGTTGTTGCCTGTTCTACCCTACTCTACTTCATTGCATACTCCTTTCCAGTTTAATACGGCGAACGCGCACAGCGTTGCCAAGACTACCATAATTGCGGTAACTGCCGTAAAGCAAAAGCATCTACCCCGAAATGGGTAAATATTCTAAGTTACAACAATTTATAAAACACTAACTAATCAAATACTACTAAAAAAGCTTGATATGATAAATCTTAACTAGGATCTAATACGCTTTACTGTAATAAATTAACTACTTTGCGGTAACTTCAATTCATTCGGCAACACTGATAGTGACTGAAGTATGATACAATATAAATGTACGATTGGTTGCCTAAGGTTATTACCCATATATCAATTTAAATAATCAATAAAACATGCAAGAGTAGTTGCTTACAGTGATTTCTCATAAAACAATTTAAATAGTCTCAAATGAGAAATATAACGTTACAAAATTATATGATTCAGAGACAAATTTCCAATTAATTTATATCTAAAAAATTATATAAACCAAAAACATTTTTCCAATTGATTTAATTAATTCTTAACTATTTTTTACGTTTTGAAGCAAAATATCTTTGTTAGTAATTTTTAAATTTAAAATAGATTTAAATATCAATAAAGTGGATTCAAAATTCAAGCGTAGCTATACTTTTTGGGCTCCACCGCAAAATATTAAAACCCTTCTTGTGTTTTATCTTTTTTTAAAAATTTTAAAATTTAATATTTAGGAGTTTTTTAATATGTCACAAAAACATAAAAATATCTTTGAGTAAAACAATACTCAATGAAACTATCACATTGAATAATATAAATAATAGTCAGTAAATATTAGTAAGAATTTCTAGCAAGTTTTGTACTTTGAGTAAATATTTGTTTAGATGGTATGTCTTGTATTTATTTTAACAATGTTCATAAAATTATCTATAAACAATGCAAATCTACAACATTACGCCAATGGTGTAAAGTATCTAAGTCATCAATTAATTTTGAATTGGCAATGATTTGAATAACTCGTTTTTAAATAGAATTTAGAAAAAATAGTGCAGTAGAATACAACAATAATTCTTAAAACATAAATTGAAAAATGTTTTACTGATGAAACTCGGACATTGAAAATTATTAAGCTGGAATATAAATAAAAATTACTCAAAGTGCAAGATTTGCCTAAATGAGTCTGTTAATTCCAAAAAAAGTTTAAGCCATCAGGCCTTATAACACGTGTATATGTATATTTTCATCTGCGTTAATATTTGTTTCAAAGTGATCTTAAAACTAGTCAATGTGTGTAAAGTGTATTGTGAAAAATTGTTTTTAATATTCTGTTTGATTAAGTAAACGAAATCGTTTTAATTGATTATTTTACTAAAGTAATTTATTTATATATTTATCATAACCTACAAACTGTTGACCTATTGTTGTTTATTTTTGTATAATAACAACTGCAAACAAAGCATATATAGTATTTTTGACAACGTTCTATTAAATAGCTCAGTGGTGAAAGCATCGGCATGTTACACTGAAGGTAGCGAGTTCCAAACCCTATAAACTTTTCACATATTTTTAAACTGATTTTTTATCAACAACAACATCCAAACCTTCGACATTGATGTAGCGTCTTCTCAACGTCTATCTTCATCGACATCGTTTGCACGTGCCTTAGATGTGACCTCCAACTGTACCGAGTTAAAAAATGTGAGAGTATTTTATCAAAATGTGCGCGGATTACGCACAAAATTATTTACTTTAATGCCAATGTACCATTAATGGAGCATAATATTTTTATTCTTAATGAAACGTGGCTAATAAGCTCTATTACAGACTTAGAACTAGGATTGTTTAATTATAAAGTGTACAGGTGTGACCGTAACCATATTGCAACATCAAAATTACGTGGCGGAGGCGTACTTATTGCCGTGTTCCCTTATGGCTTTTAATTTAACTTATCTCTGGTTATGGGTACTTTTCCTACTTGCTGGAATCAAGCTTATGTTACTTCGATTAAATTAAGTCCGGTGCTAAAAATGATGTAACAAACTATCGACCTATATCATTTTATTAGTTATTCCAAATGTTTTTGAAAAGTTAGTTACCTGTCAATTGACAGCCATTCTGCAATTTAAAATTACTCTCAATCAACACGGTTTTCAAACTGGCAAATTGACATCTTCTAACCTTTTGTTATATGAATCTTATATAACAGATGCGCTTGAAAACAGATTCCAGGTAGATTTAGTTTACACTGATTTTTCAAAAGCATTTGATATTGTTGACCACAAGATACTAATTATGAAACTACGTGATATTGGAGTTAATGATACCTGGTTACTGTGGATCATTTATCTAACAGATCTCAATTTGTGCGCATCGGTCAGTGCGTTTCTCGTAATATTGATGTAATGTCGGGTGTTCCACAGGGGCACATCTTAGACTTTTACTGTTCAATATCTTTATCAATGATGTGGCACACTGTTTTTCTAATGCGCGTTGTTTATTATTTGCGGACGGTATAAAAATCTGTATGAAAATTCAGTCTTTGGATGATGCTGTACTACTTAATAAAGAAGTACAGATTTTTTTCTAGTTGGTGTGAAGCTAATAACTTACTACTTAATTTAAATAAGTGCAAAGTGACGACATTTTTAAGACGTCAGTCTACAGTGATGTATGGTTACTCTCTCATGAATGTAATGTTGTTAAGAGTTAACACTATTTGTGATTTAGGCATCACGTTTAATTCAAGCCTTTCAGTTACTCTACCTATCGATACTGTCGTGGCTAAAGCTTATCAACTTTTAAGATTTGTCAAGCGTAACTCTAAGGAGTTTTGTGAACCTTGTACTCTAATTATTCTTTACAACGCTCTAGTACGTCCCCATCTCGAGTATACACGGAACTGCTCTCTACATTTAATATGACTAATCTTAAATAAAGACGTTTTAATTTTGACGTGACACTAGTTTTTAAAGCGCTTTGTGGGATCATTAACTGTCCTGACTTGCTCAGCTCTATAGATATTCATGTCCCAGCTTGAGTTTTACGCAATGACTATTTATTTCATATACCGTCTGCATCTACACGAATTTTGCGGTACGTCAACGAAGTTAAAGTGAATTTTTTTAAAGATTCTCTTAATAACCATACGTGACCTTTTTTATATTTTGTAACTATTTAAGTTTAATTCTTATTTTTAATATTAGTTGTTTTATGTTATTTATGTTCTATAAATTGTAAATATATACTTATTTTGTAATTGCTTCCGTTGACTAGTAAATAAATAAATAAATAAATAGATACTGGCTTGTTTTGAATAGTGTAAGCTTGCTCGGCCCCATAAAGGAAAGGCAATAGCTAACCCAACGTTTTTCCGCCTTTATAGATCGTAACCTTGGCGTGGTTAGGGGGCTAGCGTGTTTGCTCTTGGCCTTGGTCAGTGGGTCCGGTAAGAAAAGACACCTTCTCGTTCCGGATAACAAGCTGCTAAGCAACCAAGGGCAAAGTTTTAAACAAATTACGATCAGCCCGCAACGTAGTAGTTGCGCTGCTGGTTTGTAGAATAACTACCCACGTTTGTACCAAGCCTGAAAACTTGTAAGGGAGGATGGGTCCTGGTGGCTGTTATATATCTCTTGGAAGTGAAGAGATATACATACTTATTGATTTGGTGTGCGTCACTCGTATGTATACAACCCAACTTTGGGGTTATGTTTCTCTAGTAAGCCTGGCGATCAATTTTAGACGTCTCCAATTTGCGGCTCTCGTGGCGTGCGGGGAAAGCCATAGAAATAATTTTTTTGTCTCTTAACTGTATAAAACAAAATTCTCAAAACTAATTTATTATGTGAATCTTTGGATACCTTGAAAACCACAGATTCGTTGAGTGCGTCTACGGATACCTTATTGACGTTTTAAACTATTCCGTTTTTGAAACACACTCTACAGATCGGTGTCAAAAACATAGGATCATTGGGGCTGAGGCAAAAAGACAAAGAAAGAAGCGTTTATTGAATAGCAAACAACACTAACTCAAAACAGAGTGCGTCCGAGCCAAACCCTTAGCCTCCCTTAAAAGACAAGGTCCAAAGCCTTCAAGCAAACAAACACTTTCTTTAAAACTGGAAAAACTGAAAAAAGGATTTGCTTCTCCACGTCTGAGTCTTCACCTGGACAACTCAGGAAGAGGGTGAAAGACAAGAGAGAAAAATCCAAGAACTCTTCTACAAGAAAGAAGGGGGATAATACTTTATCCACCCCAGACAAATACTTCCCAGCTTTAGTAAGTTGTTACACATATCCTTAGGATCACGTATGATGATAACGCCTGGGGTGGCTTCTAAAAGTGATTTCTAGTCTACAACTTCTGTGGCCGAAATTACAACTAAGGATTGTTCCACTGAGTCGGCTTGCTAAGATGACAAAAGCCTGTGGCTTTCGGAAAAATTGGATGTCATAGAGCTGGTCATGAGTCGCTTGGGTAAGCAGAACCAGTGACTAAATGTTAATGATTAGTGCATCTTTTTTCGCCGAGTTAAAAGAACTGAAGAACCGACTCCTTGTTTTAGGAATGCGGGTGGGAACAAAGTTTAATTTCTGAACAAGTTATTTTTTCTACTGTGATTTACCCACCCGCCCAAGTGTTAGTCATCAAAAGATCCCACCTCTTGTGTGTTTAGATTTAGATATGAGAGAATTGTTTAAGAATAAATTTCTTGATAAGTAATGCTTGGGTGGGCGGGTGGGAAAAAAGTTTAACTTGTGGGCGAGATACTTCTTTTATTGTGTCCCACGCACCCGCCGAACTGTTAATTATCAAAAGATATATTGTTTGCACACCTTTTGTGTGTTTATATTTAGATATGAGTGAATTGTTTAACAATAAATTTCTGGATAACCAACGGTTGGGTGGGAACAAAGTTTAATTTGTGAGCAAGTTACTTCTACTACTGTGACCCACCCACCCGCCCAAGTGTTCATCAAAGTACCTATTGTTTATTACACCACTTGTGTGCTTGGATTTGGATATGAAAAAATTGTTTAACAATAAATGTTTTGATAACTAACGCTTGGGTGGGCGGATTAAAACAAAGTTTAATTTATGAGCAAGTAATTTTTTAATTGTGACTCACCCACCCACTTAAGTGTTACTCATTAAAAGATATATTGTTTATCCCACTTCTTGTGTGCTTGGATTTGGATATGAGAAAACTGTTTAACAATAAATTTCTTAATAACTAACGCTTGGGTGGGCGGCAACAAAGTTTAATTTGTGGGCGAGTTACTTCTTCACTGGTTGCAATTGTAAAATATTTTCTACTAATCTTTTATAAAGCAAACAGCACTTACCGTATGTAGAGTGAATCAATATCTAACTTAAAATTGAACTTTTTAGAGAATACTTTACAATTTACACGTTTGACTTTAGACTGAAAAATGATTTAGGTGTTTCGGTAATTTTGACTAACTCTTTATGTATAAAAAAATACCTATAATTATATATTACCCACTAAATGGGTAACTTTCACAAATATAAGTGTACATGTAAATAATCACAAAGTCGTAAACGGGCTTTTGAGAAACAAAAAAATTATTATGATGATCTGACAAGTTAGCAAGAATATAATATAACAATAATCTGGGTATAACAGTTTCAGCCTGATGTGTGATGGGTTTTCACTCTATCTTTGCATCCCAGAAGAAATCCAAATTCAAAATACAATATCCAAATCCAGATTCGATAAAAGATCCAATGTCCACTTCAGTGAGAGAAACTTTTTCTAATCCAATGCTTACCGTCATTCAATAAATGAAACGTCCAAACAAAACCCAACAAAGTTGGTATTCAACAATACTATAAAAAAATATATTTTATAGTAACTGGAAAGGAATCAACACGTCTCCCGGTGAAGCAGAAAAACTTGTGTAGGCTAGCGTCCTTATTCCACTTCTTATGGACAAATTTGGATAAAAAAATTATTTAGGTGTACTGTGCAATTACTTTTAGAAACTTGGGAGTACTTTGATAGCAACCAATAAATTCTAACGATTAATAACATACAAAAATATTTTCATAAAAATAATTAAATAAAGTTTCCAAATATTTTTATTAAAATTATAATTAATTATTTTATAACATATACATAAAAAGATGATTAATCAAAAAATTCCTTGAAATGTGTTCAAATTTTACATACATACATACGTATTACTAGTACTGGTGCTCTAGGTTGTTGCTGTTGACGTTCCAGGCCAATCAAACGCCGCACGACAGGAGCCGCGCCGTATTCTTAACGCCGCACAGTGATGCGGAATAAAGATTTTGCTGGCAAAAATCTGAAACATATGAAACTAGTTCAAATTAAACTTGTGATTACATTGTAAATTTGAGGGTTAAGTGGAAGACCAGCTTTATAGCTCAACTTCGCCCTTTTATCTATTTAAAATATGATAAATAAAGAATGCAATAATAATAAATAAGTTAACATTTTTAATTAATAAATGGTTGTTTTTAAGTTATTGAATTCGTATAGAATTGCTATGAATGAACGAAAAATAGTGAAAAAAAGTGTGCTTGGTTCGCTCATTACTTTCTTTAATTGCAACGTTGTTGTTGTTTTAATCTCAACTGTCAGTTGTAAATATTGAGATATTTATCATCATTTATGAGCACAGTTGGCCCGCGAAACCAAGCAAATTGAAATTTGTCCGATGTGTGCTGGTTCTTGTTGCTGAATAGGTAAACTAAAGTTTAGCGCAATTTTACTCGTGCAGAATAACAAAACCCAAACTATCGCGCATCATAGCCGATGGTGAAAGATATGCAGCGACTGGCACTATTCTGGCACCGCCAATTTAGGGTCGTTGAAGCTTCACAGATGGCGCATAGAGCGACGTTCATTAAATTAAAATTGCCGCCACATAATGGGGGATTTAAACGCAAAAGTAGGAAATGGACCCGAAGGGAACGTCGCGTCGTCTTCTTACACATAATACATCAAAGAATATACAGAAAAATAGAAGAACACATAGGCAAAAGAACTGGGCACCAGGGAAGCTTTATTTAGCCTACAAGTTCTAACACTAAGATGTAGAGATGTAAACCGGAAAATATTCCTATGCTTCATTGACCTGGAAAAGGCGTTTGACAAGTTACAACAAAATGCTAGAAATATTAAGAAACACTGGAATAGACGACAAAGACCTTCGTTTCATCTCAAAACTTTACTGGCAACAAAAAGCGAACGTCAGAATTGGAGACAGACTTACAGAAGCAGTTGACATACAAAGAGGAGTTAGAAAACGATGCGTCCTATCTCCGCTAATATTCAACATCTATGCAGAGCAAATAATCAAAGAAGCTCTTGAAGGGAGAAGTAAAGAAGACCTATCGATAAATGGAATTCCAATAAATAACCTGCAATATGCAGATGATACAGTACTCATTGCAGAGAGTATAGAAGCAATGCAGGAAATGCTTAACCGGGTACATGTAGTATGCGGAAAGTACGGTATAAAACTGAATATAAAAAAGACGAAGTACATGATTGTAAGTAAGGATCCAGTAGGCAACATTATATTTTTTAATTAATAAATAGTTTTACTCTCACGCCAATAAAAAAGTTTTAGTTCATATAAATACGAGGCTCGAGCGGTATGCGAGGGTCCGAGCTTAGAACACATTTTAGTGTTCTATGCTCGGAGCGCTGTTCGATGGTCGGAGCTCCGTTGTGGCCACACCCTAACGGTATTAAGAGGTTATAGATTATATATATATATATATATATATATATATACATATATATATATATAAAATTTAATTTTAATTATTTGTTAAATTTAAATCTCCCGCTCGCCAGGTTGTTCTGATAAGCGCGACATCTGTGAAGCATAGACGGCGATATCAGCCTAATGTGTTGCCTATAATTTATATGAGAACGCTGCATCTTTAATGTGGTACTTACCTTGACTGCTACTGCTGCTAGCTGCGCCTAGAGATTCTGGTGGCGTTGAAGGGCTCACTCTATCACAGTCAGGATCTTCCTTGCGTTTTATAGCCTACAGAAAACACGTTGCAGATTAGTAATTGCTAAAATAAACCTAAAGCTAACACAATTAACAACAACAACAAAGCAGACGAACGATTTAATATCCTCTAAAATGAAATGCCATTAACAGCACGTAATAATGTTATGGTCAAATAATTTTCAGTTTACATAATGACATTTCGGTTTCACAAACTAACAAACTAACAAACTAATATATCCGTCGTAAATATTTGCCCAACGCTTGTTGTGTTTGTAAACACACGTAAGTTTCTAATAGTCGGTACACACTTGCAACAATCTGCCGTACCGCAACACCGTCGCGTAACATCCTCGCGCAACATTTCCTCGCAACATGGGACTTTTCTAGCGTCCCATCGCTTGTCGGTTTTATGCCGTCGGATCAAAGGAACGTTGCGCGACGATGTTGCAGCTCTCTTTACAAGTTAGTACGGCAGGGCGCAACAATACGGCAATGGAACGGCATTGTGTTGCGGGAGTATGTTACGCGACGATGTTGCGGTTCGCAGTTGTGTTGCGGAGTGATGGTACGCGACGATGATACGCGACGGTGTTGCGATAAGGCAGATTGTTGCAAATGTGTACGCAGTATAATACGGGCGATGATGTAATTTGTGGTAAACCATATAGGTCACATGTTTTCTATAAAGAATCTATAAATGAGAACGGACGACACTTAAATGTTCAATAAAGGTTAAAGGAAGTGAAAAATAGATTGTAATATAAGATTCTAGTTTAATATTAATAATTTTTAATTCAATTACTTTGTTTGCGATACAATACTATTATTTCTTACATGTCATAAAACAAAGATTTATGTTAATTGAATTTTATAACATTTGTAAGTACCTGCTGTTAAGTAGGTGCACGTGTTTGGTTTTTACTAAATTCTCTTCAAAGAGGCTTAAATTCCTGGAATTATGAATTAGCCCTTGTAATTAGCCATCTGTTGTGTCCCACCACTATCAGACATGAATTTACCTTTTTTGTATTTGTACAATTTACGAGCGGTTCCGTTTCTACACTTGTACTAGCTACACTTGTAACAAACTTGTAATCAGACTTGCAATACAATAAATGCCTTTTATGTGAAAGTTATTTTTATTTTAACGTTATATTAATGTTTGTGACATCAATAATTAGATGTAAAAGTTGTTAAGACAACAGTTAATTTACATCGCAAACGCAATCCACGGCCGTCTTCTGAACCAGGAAGAATATCAACTGCCGTACACAAAACGTACTTTAATAAATAAATTGCTTCTTTAGAAACTGAAATGAGTTCTACTGCAACTTTTACGTTTGTTATAATATTCATAACTGAATTTTATTAGTTAGACCTTAGATTTTCAAGATCACCTCGGAATTTGTCTCTCTATGGATATGGTGTAAAATGTAAGTGATATTTTAAATAATATTATTAACATATAATAAAACCATGAATGTGGTCAAAGAAGTACAATAATTATGTCCAAGTAATAGATCAAAAGATTTTAAGTATGAGAAGAATATTGAAGTATAAAATTACATGTACGTAAACATTAAAAACTGCTGAAGTGGCTTTTACTGTTATATGCTTGGTCGGAGTTGTAAGAAGGCATTTCTTAGGAAGGGCAAAATATTTTAATGACTTTGCTTATTACATTTTTAAAGCCTTCATACTTTTCCTAATATTTTATGCAAAGATTAATAATATTTTCCATAAACTTTTATGCAGTTCTGGAAAGTATCTAAAAAAAAAACTGCAAATATTATAACTGTATCTGAACCTTCAACAAATAAATAATAAGCACAATGTCACCAGGTAATAACACATATTTCTATTTATATATCACCGCAACTAACTACACTCGGCTGTAACCACTTCAATATATTTTCCAAAAGTAGGACCCAATAGTTGGGCATATAAAAAACAAGAAATTTCAACCTGCACCTGAAAGACCACCCGAGAAACAAAACAATAAATTAAAATTATTTTTTTCTTTATTCTAGACTCATCCGTGCCAAAATTTGAGATAGACGATCTCAGATACTCAATATGGGTCTTGATCAAAACGTCAAACATCAGATCTTTTGGCTTATGTTAGTCACAAATGAAATTCTACTTTAGACAAACATGAAAAAAACCTAGCAGTAGCTATAGACATTTTCAAAGTATTTGATAAGGTATGGTATCCTATTTATTAACAAAGTCTTGATCACAAATTTGTAACGCCCGGTTTCTCTAGTATGACTTAAAAGCTAACTAGATATTATTAAGACGTAAGATCAGCTTATTCTTTTGCACCATAGTAAAATTACATTTTATTTGCGTCAACAAGATTTCAATTACAAGATTTTGAAAGCTGGAGCTTTAAAACGTAACATTAATATAGCAATGACTGTCATCAATATTAATTTATTTAACTCAAAACAATAATTTACTACGTCTTGCCTTTGTATACTGTAATGCATAATAATATTAATTTAAATATTTAATAAATTACAGTATAACTCAATATACAGGGCGATTTTTAACATATGCGCATAAACTCAAAGAATTATAGTTTACAATCAATATTATTGATAAATGTTAAAAACATGTAATAAAAGTTTTGTAATAAGCGAGATAATGAATAATAAAAATTCTGAAAAATTAAAATTTATTAATTAAGTAACTTTATTTTGACAATAGAAAAATGATAGTTAAAATTGGCGGTTTTAACTCTGACCTCAAAATCATAATTGCTGGTTTTTCTTAATGTTCTGCTATATCCTCAACTTTATTTTTGATTTACCTTATTCCTATTCATAGTTTTGCAGATGATAGCACATTTTGTACTTTATACTTTTCAAAGACTGTATTTACAAATATGGCAGAGCGTCTTGAAATTTATAGGTTAGAATCTGTATGTAACATCTATAAACAAAAACCTCAAAACAATATCTGAATAGAATACTTTCAACTTGGTCAGTTTTAACTTAAAAAAACTCTGTTTTAAAATTAAAATCAGAGGTATTATCATTAAACTAAACAACAAATCCATATCCAAATCTTTTTCAATTTGTTTTTTAAAAGTTACAATCTTATATAGTCTTTTCTGAAGCAGCCATTTCCAAACTTAGTATTTTCCAAGACTGCAATGTGATAGTTTCAACAAGTATAGTTTTAATTGTTGAAATTTATAGGTATATTTTTTGTTACATATTAAATAATTTCTAAATTTTAAACAAAAAAAGATAACAAAACATCAAAATCCGGCTATGAAATATCAACATATTGTTAAACAAATCAAATCTGACTGTCAAAAAGTGCAAAACTCTGTTCATGATGTGTCAAAAACAACAAAATTTTGCCATAACGTATGAAAATGTTGTCAAAAAGCTCTAAAATTTGATCAGAAACTGTTCAAAATGCAAATTCTGCTTATGAAAAGTAAAAAAATAATAAAATGTTAAAAAAACAAAATTTGGTCAAAAACTGTTCAAAATTAAAAAAATCTTGATTGATGACAATTGTCAGAATGCACTAAAATCTCGCTATTAACTAAGAGCACTCTTTTTAATAAAATGTTATTTTATTGCCAGATATTGCTATTCTGGCTATATATGTTAACTTATTGTAGAAAAAATCAAAATTTAAACATAAACTGTTAAAAATTGCAAAATTCTAGTTATGGAATGACAAAAATATATATTGTTTAATTCACTTTGGAAGGAGGTTTTGAAACTTAATGATTACTACGATTTCATTTAAATAGCTCTTTACAACAAATTATAAAATATAATATCAATAAATATATCTAGAATAGGCCTATAATAATGTTATATTAATATGATTAATATGTATAGTGTACTCAACAATATATTGGCTTTATACTTTGACTTATTGGATTAGCTCATTATTAGTCTCTTTGGGGGTCCATTAAATGAGTACTTAACAATCTCCCATCTTTTATTCTTTTTAAGCTGTTTAATTGCAATAAATTCCTAATTTATTTTGGAATCAATAAATTACATTTTAAAACAAAACAATAATATATTTATACATTTACATATTTTTTCTTTAAATGTTGTTCACAAAATGAAAATTGCTGTAAATATTATACATACCTAAGGTTGAAAATTTAATACGAAGGCGTTCTTTCTAGAGTACCTAGTTTTATGGGCGTATGGGTGCTGGTGTTTGCTGCACTTTATTTTTTTTATTAATAGTATAATACTTGTAATCAGAAATAACTTTGTTACGCGTTTTTGTAAAATTCTTGCCAATACTATGCTCAAAATCAATAGACACGATGCACAACGCCTAGCATGAAGTAGAGTAGGGTAGAAGGGGTATCAACCTGCGCGAAGCCGACACACATGAGCGCTGCCATTTTAGCTCATAAAAACTCCTTGTATACATTAAGGGATCACGAATTAAGCAACTAACAATACTCTGTACATAGCACGACATCTATCATTGCATCTAATTTAAAAATAAAGAAGCGCTATATCTAAATTAAAACTTTAAAAGTGATTGAATGATATAAATTTATGCAATTTTTGTCTAGTTTATATCCGCTATTTTTTAGTAAAATGTAATTTACGTTTATATAATTTTACAATATAAATCATAGTATTTTTATCTAAAAAAACGAATTTGACAGTGTTCCTGATTTATTATAGTTTTCTAATTTAAGAAATAATCTATAATAATTTTATTGTAGATTACTTAAACAAGACAGGTATATTTTATTAATTACACAGTAATTACAGATAATATTCTACTATTTGGTTTACTTGGAAATTCCAGAGATTTACTCCCTTAATTATTTTATAATCTCTTTGAAATGTACCTGCATAGTCATTTTCTACTCGCAAACTAATATATAAGCAAGTTTATTGTAAATAATTATCATTTATCTCTAGCTAGTCTATGAATAATATGAATAATAAGCGTAAACGTTTCGTAAATATATTATTATAAATTTGTGGCTGTGTTAGTGAATGGTTTTATACCTTTTATTTCTGTGTCTGTGTGGTTTAATTTGATTAATATACCGACTATATGTGCAGCATTAGGTTGTAACAACATATCAAACAGAATAGCGGGAAAATCTTTGCACACATAAGTATTTATACATTATAATATTTTAATATGAAATAGTATTTTTTGTGTGTTGGTTGCATCTGCTACCCGTTTAGCAATATTGGATGTTGTTAATTATTGTTACCGGTCAATTGTTAAATAATAGTAGCATACAAACATAACAATTAATACAGATAATTAACAATTAAATCTTTAAGATACCAGAAACATCATATGCAAAATGGACGAGTATATTAAGATTTTTTGCAAACAGTTATTGTTTCTATATTAAATAAATTTGTAAACCATTCCATGTTATTTCCCGAATTAGAAAATCATTATTATGAAGCAGAATTTAAATCAAATCGTATATTCCTTTTGATTTAAATAATGTCTGCTTCAAATTGCAAAATTTGGTTTTTTTATTTATCTAAATTGCATACTGAAAAAATTACAGATGGAAATATTCGCCAAAAACTGCATAAACTTATATTATTTATAGTTTGTTTGCGATAAGACTGCAGTAGTAGTTGTTATAGCAACTGGAAAACAATGCTCTAGTTGGCTTAGAGGCCTACCCAATTTACAATAGAATATCTACCAGATTAAAACAAAGTTACTTGTAGTTGAATAAATTTAGTTAACAATATTTACTATTTAATATTTATCAATTTTTTGCGTTATTGTAACTAGGTTAACGCATTTGGAAATACTTATATGTATATCAAATTTAAATTACAATTTTTTGTTGCTGACGTACAGTATAATCTCAAAAACTTAAATATGAGTAAACGTCATGCAATTCTAGAAATTGTTTTTAATAAATTTTAGTATAAAAAGTGATTAATATACATTTCTATTAAACATATTATTATTTAATTAAGAAGCAATAAATTATATTGTTTTTGCTTTAAAGTTTTTAAATAATTTAAAATCATTTTATTATAATATAATAAACAAGTGAAGTTAGCTGTAATATAATACTAACGAGAACATGTTGCAATTACAGTTGTGTGACACTGACTTTATAAACCACTCCCATCACTGCAGTCTTAACGCGAACCAACTATAAACACCAATATAAAAATTACTTATATATGCCGCTCTTTTATTTCTATATTTAGGTAACCCTTTTAAATTACATTCAAAGATAGAAGTCGTTCTGTGTACCGAGTATTGTTAGTTGCCCAATTCGTGATCCCTCAAAGAGGTTTTATGAGCTAAAATGGCAGAAACCAAACGCGTCCCGAGGTTCAGGATGCGCACTGGTTGTTGCCTGTTCTACCCTACTCTACTTCATTGCATACTCCTTTCTAGTTTAATACGACAAACGCGCACAGCGTTGCCAAGACTACCATAATTGCGGTAACTGCCGTAAAGCAAAAGCATCTACCCCGAAATGGGTAAATATTCTAAGTTACAACAATTTATAAAGCACTAACTAATCAAATACTACTAAAAAAGCATGATATGATAAATCTTAACTAGGATCTAAAACGCTTTACTGTAATAAAATAACTACTTTGCGGTAACATCAATTCATTCGGCAACACTGATAGTGACTGAAGTATGATACAATATAAATGTACGATTGGTTGCCTAAGATTATTACCCATATATCAATTTAAATAATCAATAAAACATGCAAGAGTAGTTGCCTACAGTGATTTCTCATAAATCAATTTAAATAGTCTCAAATGAGAAATATAACGTTACAAAATTATATGATTCAGAGACAAATTTTCATTAATTTACTTAATACTTAATTATATCTAAAAAATTATATAAACCAAAAACATTTTTCCAATTGATTTAATTAATTCTTATCTATTTTTTACGTTTTGAAGCAAAATATCTTTGTTAGTAATTTTTAAATTTAAAATAGATTTAAATATCAATAAAGTGGGTTCAAGATTGAAGAGTAGCTATACTTTTTGGGCTCCACCGCAAAATATTGAAACCCTTCTTGTGTTATATCTTTTTTTAAATTTTTTAAAATTTAATATTTAGGAGTTTTTTAATATGTCACAAAAACATAAAAATACCTTTGAGTAAAACAATACTCAATGAAACTATTACATTGTAGTGTAGTGTAGTATATTTTCATCTGCGTTAATATTTGTTTCAAATTGATCTTAAAACTAGTTAATGTGTGTAAAGTGTATTGTGAAAAATTGTTTTTATTATTCTGTTTGATTAAGTAAGCGAAATCGTTTTAATTGATTATTTTACTAAGTAATTTATTGATATATTTAACATAACCTACAAACAGTTGACCTATTGTTGTTTATTTTTGTATAATAACAACTATAAACAAAGCATATATAGTATTTTTGACATTATTCTATTAAATAACTCAGTGGTGAAAGCATCAGCATGTTAACGATGTTACACTGAAGGTAGCGAGTTAGTTCAAACCCTATAAACTAATTTTTATATTCTTTTTTTATTTTTTTATTTATTATGTTTTATTTTATTTTTATTTTACTAATTTAATTTTTTAATTAAATAATCCTTGTCCGTGATCTTCCTTGTTTGTTTTATAAGTCGTGAAGCGTGTTTTATTGTTGTGTTTTTGTTTTATCAAATAAAACGTAAATAAATAGAAATAGTGAATATTTATTTAAAAGCAAATATTTTACTACTCATATTGATTTGAATCTTTTAATCTTTTTTATATTACACATTTTTAAATATGATTTGCTATATGTAGATGTAAATCTTCAATACAAACTGGAGTGTCGTGAGAAACCTGCAATGGCTTGATGCATAATAGTTGCATAAAGCGCTACAAAGGTTTTGCTGATCTTATCACAGATAATATCAGTACGTTTCAATGTGTCCTGTTTGTAATCGATTTGATGTCAATGATAATTTATCCTTAAATGGTTTTGCTCCTTTAAGTCCCAACCTAATTATAAATTGAAACTGATTTGCGTTTTTTGGGACAAGAGGTTCGGTCTTTTAAGCGCGATATAATTGCTCTCAAATCATTGCCAAGCTTAATGGCTGTTGAGAAGTTAAATACTGATAGTAATAAATTTCTTCCGAATTTAATTTTTCATTTAAATCGTTTTTTCAACACTTACCAAAGCTTACAGTAACTAACTCGACGCCTTGCCGTCAAATATTTCATTTTTTTGTAATGATACTACCACAATTCTACCAATTATAGCAATTGACGCAGCAGCTACCAACTCTACGACAACCAGTGTTATAAAACCTACTGCAAAACCTACTCTCCAAATCTAAACTGTGATTAACAACAACATCCAAACTTCCGACATTAATGTAGCGTCTTCTCAACGTCTATCTTTATCCACATTGTCTGCACGTGCCTTAGATGTGACCTCCAGCTGTACTGAGTTAAAAAATGTGAGAGTATTTTATCAAAATGTGCGCGTACATCATTTTATCAGTTATTCCAAATGTTTTTGAAAAGTTAGTTACCTGTCAATTGACTGCCATTCTGCAATTTGAAATTACTCTCAATCAACACGGTTTTTGAACTGGCAAATTGACATCTTCTAACCTTTTGTTATATGAATCTTATATAACAGATGCGCTTGAAAACAGATTCCAGGTAGATTTAGTTTACACTGATTTTTCAAAAGCATTTGATATTGTTGACCTCAAGATACTAATTATGAAACTACGTGATATTAGAGTTAATGACACCTGGTTACTGTGGATCATTTATCTAACAGATCTCAATTTGTGCGCATCGGTCAGTGCGTTTCTCGTAATATTGATGTAACTTCGCGTGTTCCACAGGGGCACACCTTGGACTTTTACTGTTCAATATCTTTATCAATGATGTGGCACGCTGTTCTTCTAATGCGCGTTGTTTATTATTTGCGGACGATATAAAAATCTGTATGAAAATTCAGTCTTTGGATGATACTGTACTACTTAATAAAGAAGTACAGATTTTTTCTAGTTGGTGTCAAGCTAATAACTTACTACTTAATTTAAATAAGTGCAAAGTGACGACATTTTTAAGACGTCAGTCTACAGTGATGTATGGTTACTCTCTCATGAATGTAATGTTGTTAAGAGTTAACACTATTAAGCCTTTCACTTACTCTACCTATCGATACTGTCGTGGCTAAAGCTTATCAACTTTTAAGATTTGTCAAGCGTAACTCTAAGGAGTTTTGTGATCCTTGTACTCTAATTATTCTTTACAACGCTCTAGTAAATCCCCATCTCGAGTATACACGGAACTGCTCTCTACATTTAATATGACTAGTCTTAAATAAAGACGTTTTAATTTTGACGTGACACTAGTTTTAAAGTTCTTTGTTGGATTATTGACTGTTCTGACTTGCTCAGCTCTATAGGTATTTATGTCCTAGCTTGAGTTTTACGCAATGACTATTTATTTCATATACCGTCTGCATCTACACGAATTTTGCGGTACGCCAACGAAGTTAAAGTGAATTTTTTTAAAGATTCTCTTAATACCCATACGTGACCTTTTTTATATTTTGTAACTATTTAAGTTTAATTCTTATTTTTAATATTGGTTGTTTTATGTTATTTATGTTCTATAAATTGTAAATATATACTTATTTTGTAATTGCTTCCGTTGACTAGTAAATAAATAAATAAATGAATAGATACTGGCTTGTTTTGAATAGTGCAAGCTTGCTCGGCCCCATAAAGGAAGGGCAATAGCTAACCCAACGTTTTTCCGCCTTTAAAGATCGTAACCTTGGCGTGGTTAGGGGGCCAGCGTGTTTGCTCTTGGCCGTGGTCAGTGGGTCCGGTAGAAAGAGACACCTTCTCGTTCCGGACAACAAGCTGCTAAGCAACCAAGGGCAAAGTTTTAAACAAATTACGATCACCCCGCAACGTAGTAGTTGCGCTGCTGGTTTGTAGAATAACTACCCACGTTTGTACCAAGCCTGAAAACTTGTAAGGGAGGATGGGTCCTGGTGGCTGTTCTATATCTCTTGGAAGTGAAGAGATATACATCCTTATTGTTTTGGTGTGCGTCACTCGTATGTATACAACCCAACTTTGGGGTTATATTTCTCTAGAAGCCTGGCGATCAATTTTAGACGTCTCCAATTTGCGGCTCTCATGGCGTGTGGGGGAAGCCATAGAAATAATTTTTTTGTCTCTTAACTGTGGAAAACAAAATTCTCAAAACTAATTTATTATGTGAATCTTTGGATACCTTGAAAACCACAGACTCGTTGAGTGCGTCTACGGATACCTTATTGACGTTTTAAACTATTTCGTTTTTGAAACACACTCTACAGACCGGTGTCAAAAACATAGGATCATTGTGGCTGAGGCAAAAAGACAAAGAAAGAAGCGTTTATTGAATAGCAAACAACACTTACTCAAAACAGAGTGCGTCCGAGCCAAACCCTTAGCCTCCCTTAAAAGGCAAGGTCCAAAGCCTTCAAACAAAGAGACACTTCCTTTAAAAAAGGAAAAACTAAAAAAAGGATTTGCTTCTCCACGTCTGAGTCTTCACCTGGATAACTCAGGAAGAGGGTGAAAGACAAGAGAGAAAAATCCAAGAACTCTTCTACAAGATAGAAGGGGATAATACTTTATCCACCCCAGACAAACACTTCCCAGCTTTAATAAGCTGTTACACACATCCTTAGGATCACGTATGATGATAACGCCTGGGGTGGCTTCTAAAAGTGATTTCCAGTCTACAACTTCTGTGGCCAAAATTACAACTAAGGATTGTGAAACTGAGTCGGCTTGCTAGGATGACAAAAGCCTGTGGCTTTCGGAAAAATTGGATGTCATAGAGCTGGTCATGAATCGCTTGGGTAAGCAGAACCAGTGACTAAATGTTAATGATTAGTGCATCTTTTACTCTGCCGAGTTAGGTACATGTGTATTTAATGCTTGGCTGAGCGGGTGGAAACAAAGTTTAATTTGTGAGCAAGTTACTTTTTCTACTGTGATTTACCCATCCGCCCAAGTGTTGGTCATCAAAGGATCCCACCTTTTGTGTGTTTGGATTTAGATATGAGAATTGATTAATAACTGATCTTTGTGTGGGAGGGTGGAAACAAAATTTAATTTTTGGGCGAGATACTTCTTCTATTGTGTCCCACGCACCCGCCGAAGTGTTAATCATCAAAAGATATATTGTTTGTCCCACCTTGTGTGTGCTTGGATGGTATATAAGAAAATTGTTTAACAATAAATTTATTGAAAACTAACGCTTGAGTGGATGGGTGGGAACAAAGTTTAACTTGTGGGCGAGTTACTTCTTCTACTGTGACTAACCCACCTGTTAAAGTGTTAGTCATCAATGGATCTATTGTTTAATTGTTTAATAATAAATTTCTTGATAACTAACGCTTGGGTGGGCGGCAACAAAGTTTAATTTGTGGGCGAGTTACTTCTTTTCTGGTTGCAATTAAAAATATTTTCTACTAACCTTTTATAAAGCAAAAGTGCTTACCTTATGTAGAGTGAATCAATATCTAACTTTGTATCTAATTTAAAATTGAATTTTTCAGATGATACTTTACACTTTACTCGTTTGACTTTAGACTGAAAAATTATTTAGGTGTTTTCTTAATTTTGGCTAACTCTGTATATATAAAAACCTACCTATAATTATAACCCACTAAGGGCCGCTTTTACAATCCGCAGTTAAAGCATAGTTAGGGTTTGGAGGGGAATAAACCAGGATTAACTTATCCGGTGCTCGGAGCAGTAGTTTTACCTAGTATAAGGCACATAACCTCGTAAGCGCCGCACATATCAAATTCGTAAAAATAAATAAGGAAAAAAGTAGGATTTGTTCCTCCAATTTTTGTATTTTTTTGTCACTATCTGATTCGAACACATATACGATTTGTTACATTACAAAGGAGACAATCTAAATTTGATTATAAACAACTTACGTCACCATTGACGTTTCAATAGGTTATCTTGAAAATAAACTAACGTTGCATTTGTAAAATGCATTACTTGTTGTACAGGTATAACTATGGATTAGTTTATCCGACGATTGTAAAAGCGGCCCTAAATGGTTAACTTTCACAAATATAAGTGTACGTGTAAATAATCACAAAGTCGTAAACGGGCTTTTGAGAAACAAAAAAATGATTAAAAAAGAAACTTGACAAGTTAGCAAGAATACAATATAACAATAATCTGGGTATAACAGTTTCAGCTTGATGTGTGATGGGTTTTCACTCTATCTCTGCAAATCCAAAATCCAATATCCAAATCCAGATTCGATAAAAGATCCAATGTCCAGTTTAGTGAGAGAGACTTTTTCTAATACAAATTCATTTATTGAATGCTTACCGTCATTCAATAAATGAAACGTCCAAACAAAACCCAACAAAGTTGGTATTCAACAATACTATAAGTAACTGTTGAATTATATACTCTAGTAACTGGAAAGGAATCAACACGTCTCCCGGTGAAGCAGAAAAATTTGTGTAGGCTAGCGTCCTTATTCCACTAACGAGCTGCGCTCTTAAAGACAAATTTGGATAAAAAGGTTATTTATGTGTACCGTGCAATTAATTTTAGAAACTTGGGAGTACATTGATAGCAACCAATAAATTCTAATGATTAAAAACATTCAAAAATATTTTTATAAAAATAACTAAATAAAGTTTTTAAATATTTTTTTTTATTGAACATATTAAGACATATACATGATATATAAAAACGTTGGGAAGCAAAATGGGTAATCTTTTCTCATCGTTCAGTAAAAGATGGTAAACCAAAATTTTCCTTGAAACTTGTTAAGATTTTACATTCCAGGTCAATCACATGCCGCACGATAGGACGGTGAAGCAGAATCATAGCAGAATAAACTAAAATAGACAAAATAGTAGATTGCTTTGTTGAGTTGACACAACGTAGATATAGTTACACAATGTAAAATCTAATTAGGCCGTTGTTAGTATGAATTTTAATAATTAATATTTTAACTGTTTTGTAAGTTTTGTTAGCACAATAATACATACATGGCACTTATAGATATATATATATAAAGATTTACAAATACATCAGTAATTTAATAGAATATTTTTTATTTTATTTTATTTATTTGACCTAAGAAAAACATTCGCTACACACATTCATTTCCAATACAGATTAGAATTTCACATTAAAAAATAATACAGGTAAAATCTATTCCACACATTAAATACATGGTTATACAAATATATATATAAATATTCCAATCTATTTTAAGGACACAGTTAACCCGCGAAACCAAGCAAATTGAAATTTGTCCGATATGTGCTGGTTCCTGTTGTTGAATAGTTAAACAGTTAAACTAAAGTTGATCACAATTTTACTCGCGCAGAATAACAAAACCCTAGCTATCGCTCATTATAGCCGGTTATATATTATCTATTTATAGAATAGCTGAAATAAGAGTAGTATTGCACCGTACTCCACTCTGGCACAAAAACAATTTGTATGTTTAGAAAATAATTTATGAATAAAATTTACGTATTTATATAAATTAGCATCAGGGACGCGCATAAAATACTTATTATTGAATCTTTATTATTGTTTCTATAATTAAATGTATTAAGTATATTTACAAATACTTATACACAAAATATTTTAATTAATTTATGTGTGCAGTTTGAGTTTAAAGTAGTGTCGAATAAAACTTGCATTTTTACAATTAAGTTATTTTCGATTACTACATCAATAATATATAATAATAAACAACCGGCGAGAAAACAGCAATAAGTTTTAATAGGTTTCAGTAATAAAATAAAACATAATACTTTAGTGTGAATTCATAATTAAAACTAAAACATAATCAGTCCATTAGATTCAGAAAAGCACGCTGAAGTTATGTCGTATGCCAGATTTAATTAAAAGCCAGTAGTTTTTTAATTATTAATTAGTTTACAAAAATACGTAAAAATAGTTATAACGTCCTTACTCGTTTAATAATTAAGTAATTAAGGGTTACATTGCAGATTCTGAAAGAGAATTTTACGCTGAGGTTATGGCGTATGTTGCATAAAATGAGAAACGCTTTGATTAATAATTATTTGATAGTTTATAGTATACAATTTTTAGCATTTCTTGATTTTAAATATACGTATTTCTCGAAGGTCAGTAGGAAAACCATAAATTTTCGATACCGACTACGGCTGTCATGATAATATACTTAACAAGTGCAACAAAAAAACCTTTATAGAATAAATGAGACCGAACTTATAGTACTAAATAAAATAAAATATAATTAACAAATTAAAATTATAAAATTGATAAACTCAAATGACAAATAAGTACACGTAACATAATTTTGGATTTTATTTTAATATATCATAACTAATTAGAGTATTGAAGTATTAATTGTTAGAATCATAATTAAAAAAAAAACTATTTAATAAAACACACAAAAGAAAAGTTTGTTTGTCCTTAAACTTTGTGGAGTATATTGAAAATAATGCTTCGCCCAAATTTCACTTTCACTAACTAGAACCGCTAATTGGTTAACTTGGTACACTAGTAATCATTCTAATCAGCTTGTAAACAATGTGACAATCTTATACAATCTAAAAAATATAGAATTCACAAAAACAAAGGTAATTGAGTTTCTCAGTTTTGCATAAACAACAAAAATTCCACTTATTATTTTTTAAATATTTGCAAATAAATTAGCTCCTATTCTGACTTAAATATTTTTCTTATCATACAAAAAAAAAACAATTATAACCCAATTGCAATACTGTCCTCTGTCAAAAAAATTTGAGAAATATATTAGTTTCCACATTATCTAGTTCTTTATTATTAGAACAAAATATCTTAATCTCAGATACCCAATATGGGTCTTGATCAAAACGTCCAACATCAGATCTTTTGACTTATGTTAGTCACAAATGAATTTCTACTTTACCTTTTTAAAGTATTTGATAAGGTATAGTATCCTATTTATTAAGAAATTTTATTGTATAAGTCTTGATCACAATTTTTTTTCTCCAGTATGACTTAAAAGCTAACTAGACATTATTAAGATGTAAGATCCGCTTATTCTTTTGCACCATAGCAAAATTACATTTTATTTGCGTCAACCAGAGTTCAAATACAAGGTGCCGATTTTGAAAGCTGGAGCTTTAAAATGTAACATTAATATAGCAATGACTGTCATCAATATTAATTTATTAAACTCAAAACAATAATTTACTACATCTTGCCTTTGTATACTGTAATGCATATTAATATTAATTTTAATATTTAAAAAATTACAGTATTACTCAATATACAGGGCGATTTTTAAATAAACTCGAAGAATTATAGTTTACAATCAATATTATTGATTAATGTTAAAAACATGTAGTAAAAGTTTTATAATAAGCGAGATAATGAATTATAAAGTATCTGGAAAATTAAAATTTATTAATTAAATTAATTTTGACAATAGAAAAATGATAGTTAAAATTGACGGTTTTAACTCTGACCTCAAAATCATAATTGCTGGTTTTTCTTAATGTTCTGCTATATCCTCAACTTTATTTTTGATTTACCTTATTCCTATTCATAGTTTTGCAGATGATAGCACATTTTGTACTTTACACTTTCCAAAGACTATATTTACAAATATGGCAGAGCGTCTTGAAATTTATAGGTTAGAATCTGTATGTAGCATCTATAAACAAAAACCTCAAAACAATATCTGAATAGAATACTTTCAACTTGGTCATTTTTAACTTAAAAAAATTCTGTTTTAAAATTAAAATCAGAGGTATTATCATTAAACTAAACAACAAATCCATATACAAATCTTTTTCAATTTGTTTTTTAAAAGTTACAATCTTATATAGTTTTTTTTTAAGCAGCCATTTCCAAACTTAGTATTTTCTAAGACTGCAATGTGATAGTTTCAACAAGTATAGTTTTAATTGTTAAAATTCAAAGGTATATTTTTTGTTACATATTAAATACTTTAATTTTAAACAAAAAAAGATAACAAAACATCAAAATCCGGTTATGAAATATCAACATATTGTTAAAAAAATCAAATCTGACCACAAACTGTCAAAAAGTGCAAAACTCTGTTCATGGTGTGTCAAAAACAACAAAATTTTGCCATAACGTATGAAAATGTTGCCAAAAAGCTCTAAAATTTGATCATAAACTGTTCAAAAATGCAAATTCTGCTTATGAAAAGTAAAAAAATAATAAAATGTAAAAAAAAACAAAATTCGGTCAAAAACTGTTCAAAATTAAAAAAATCTTGATTGATGACAATTGGCAGAATGCACTAAAATCTCGCTATTAATTAAGTGCACTCTTTTTAATAAAATGTCATTTTATTGCCAGATATTGCTATTCTGGCTATATATGTTAACTTATTGTAAAAAAAATCAAAATTTAAACATAAACTGTTAAAAATTGCAAAATTCTAGTTATGGAATGACAAAAATAAATATTGTTTGATTCACTTTGGAAGAAAGTTTTGAAACTTAATGATTACCACAATTTCATTTAAATAGCTCTTTACAACAAATTATAAAATATAATATCAATAAATATATTTAGAATAGGCCTATAATAATGTTATATTAATATGATTAATATGTATAGTGTACTCAACAATATATTGGCTTTATTACTTTGACTTATTGGATTAGCTCATTATTAGTCTCTTTGGGGGTCCATTAAATGAGTACTTAACAATCTCCCATCTTTTATACTTTTTAAGCTTTTTAATTGCAATAAATTCCTAATTTATTTTGGAATCAATAAATTACATTTTAAAACAAAACAATAATATATTTATACATTTACATATTTTTTATTTAAGTGTTGTTCACAAAATGAAAGTTGCTGTAAATATTATACATACCTAAGGTTGAAAATTTAATACGAAGGCGTTCTTTCTAGAGTAGTTTTATGGGCGTATGGGTGCTGGTGTTTGCTGCACTTTATTTTTTTTAATTAATAGTATAATACTTGTAATCAGCAATAACTTTGTAACGCGTTTTTGTAAAATTCTTGCCGATACTATGCTTCAAAATCAATAGACGCGATGCACAACGCCTAGCATGAAGTAGAGTAAGGTAGAAGGGGTATCAACCTGCGCGAAGCCGACACACATGAGCGCTGCCATTTTAGCTCATAAAAACTCTTTGTATACATTAAGGGATCACGAATTAAGCAACTAACAATACTCTGTACATAGCACGACATCTATCATTGCATCTTATTTAAAAATAAAGAAGCGCTATATCTAAATTAAAACTTTAAAAGTGATTGAATGATATAAATTTATGCAATTTTTGTCTAGTTTATATCCGCTATTTTTTAGTAAAATGTAATTTACGTTTATATAATTTTGCAATATAAATCATAGTATTTTTATCTAAAAAAAACGAATTTGCCAGTGTTCCTGATTTATTAAAGTTTTCTAATTTAAGAAATAATCTATAATAATTTTATTGTAGATTACTTAAACAAGACAGGTATATTTTATTAATTACACAGTAATTACAGATAATATTCTACTATTTGGTTTACTTGGAAATTCCAGAGATTTACTCTCTTAATTATTTTATAATCTCTTTGAAATGTACCTGCATAGTCATTTTCTACTTGCAAACTAATATATAAGCAAGTTTATTGTAAATAATTATCATTTATCTCTAGCTAGTCTATGAATAATATGAATAATAAACGTAAACGTTTCGTAAATATATTATTATAAATTTGTGGCTGTGTTAGTGAATGGTTTTAAGCCTTTTATTTCTGTGTCTGTGTGGTTTAATTTGTTCAATATACCGATTATATGTGCACCATAAGGTTGTAACAACATATCAAACAGATTAGCGGGAAAATCTTTGCACACATAAGTATTTATACATTATAATATTTTAATATGAAATAGTATTTTTTGTGTGTTGGTGGCATCTGCTACCCGTTTAGCAACATTGAATGTTGTTAATTATTGTTACCGGTCAATTGTTGAATAATAGTAGCATACAAACATAACAATTAATACAGATAAATAACAATTAAATCTTTAAGATACCAGAAACATCATATGCAAAATGGAAGAGTATATTAAGATTTTTTGCAAACAGTTATTGTTTCTATATTAAATAAATTTGTAAACCATTCCATGTTATTTCCCGAATTAGAAAGTCATTATTATTAAGCAGAATTTGAATCAAATCATATATTCCTTTTGATTAAAATAATGTCTGCTTCATATTGCAAAATTAGGTTTTTTAAATTATCTAAATTGCACACTGAAAAAATTACAGATGGAAATATTCGCCAATAACTGCATACACTTATATTATTTAATCACCAATAAAAAAATTACTTATATTTTATTTCTATATTTATGTAACCCTCTTAAATTACATACAAAGATAGAAGTCGTTATGTGTACCGAGTATTGTTAGTTGCCTAATTCGTGATCCCTCAAAGAGGTTTTATGAGCTAAAATGGCAGAAACCAAACGCGTCCCGAGGTTCAGGATGCGCACTGGTTGTTGCCTGTTCTACCCTACTCTACTTCATTGTATACTCCTTTCCAGTTTAATACGGCAAACGCGCACAGCGTTGCCAAGACTACCATAATTGCGGTAACTGCCGTAAAGCAAAAGCATCTACCCCGAAATGGGTAAATATTCTAAGTTACAACAATTTATAAAACATTAACTAATCAAATACTACTAAAAAAGCTTGATATGATAAATCCTAACTAGGATCTAAAACGCTTTACTGTACTACAATAACTACTTTGCGCTAACTTCAATTCATTCGGCAACACTGATAGTGACTGAAGTATGATACAATATAAATGTACGATTGGTTGCCTAAGATTATTACCCATATATCAATTTAAATAATCAATAAAACATGCAAGAGTAGTTGCCTACAGTGATTTCTCATAAAACAATTTAAATAGTTTCAAATGAGAAATATAACGTTACTAAATTATATGATTTAAAGACAAATTTTTAATTAATTTACTTAATACTTAATTATATTTAAAAAATTATATAAACCAAAAACAATTTTTCAATTGATTAATTAATTCTTAATTATTTCTTACGTTTCAATAAAATAATTATCAATAAACTGAATTTAAGATATCAGCGTAGCTATAGTTTTTGGGCTCCACCGCAAAATATTAAAACCCTTCTTGTGTTCTATCTTTTTTTTAAAACTTTTTAAATGTGATATTTATGAATTTTTACATAAAAACATAAAAATACCTTTGAGTAAAACAATACTCGCTGAAACTATCACATTGAGTAATATACATAATAAAAGTCAGTAATATTAGTAAGAATTTCTAGAAAGTTTTGTATTTTGAGTAAATATTTGTTTAGATGGTATGTCTTGTATTCATTTAAACAATGTTTATAGAAATATCAATAAACAATGCAAATATCTATAACATTACGCCGATGGTGTAAAGTATCTAAGTCATCAATCAATTTTGAATTGGGAATAGCTCGTTTTTGAATAGAATTTAGAAATGATAGTGCAGTTTCAGAAGCTTCTCCAAATACTTGAAAACAATATTGAATACAACAGAAATTCTTAAAACATAAATTAAAAAATGTTTTAATGATAAAAACTCGGGCTGAATATGCAAAATTTGACTAAATGAGTCTCATAAAATTTTGAACAGAACTATCGTAAAAGCCATTTTCAACTACTTATTTATCAAAAGCAGAATTTTTCTGTCTTGCTTCCATAAGCGGTTGTTTACAATTTTAGTTAATAGTTTGTATATGTAAGATAGTAAACTTTTGAATTTAGCCAAGAGTCAAATATTTGATCTTATTCGAGACACTTTTTCATTAGTACTAGAACTATCTATTATTATAGCCTTTTTACCCATTCTTAATATTTTGTTTGTAATTTAATTTTCTCCGGGTGCTTTTTTGTTATTCATGTGCTTTAGTGCCAATACTAATTTGTCTTTACTGACTTCTGGATTTTTTTTTCTGTGTCAACATTGGTGATATGTATTGGGTGGTCGTAAGTTTTATCTGAGTGCATAACACAAATTACTTCTTTTTACGATCTGTGCTTTGTCGGTTACAATAATTTTCTTCTGCATTTTGTATTTTGTAGATGTTTCCTTAACCTTTCAAAATCTGTGGTAAGAGAACCTTTATGTTTATATTGTTTTCTATTGTGTTTTAGATAAGTTTTGTATAGTGTGTCTTTAAATCATTTCGTTGTTTGTATTATTACGTATCTCAACATGTATATGCTCTAGGTTCTATCAGTATTGTTGTTTCTAGATCTATCGTTTTTTTTTCTGTTTTGCATACATGCACCTTTTTCGTTCGTTGCTACTTGCATACTTGATGTGATGCTGGTTGCCAGGACGTTTAAAACCACTTCCAAGGTTTCCTGTAATGGTTGGTTTACGTTCAATTGTTTGTTTGTTTGTATTCTTCTATAGGTTTGTTCAATCTGTTGTTGTATAAGGACTCTTCGTTTTTTATGAAATCTATTCCGTTTTTGTGTAGCCATCTGAGCTTCTTTATGGTTACTTTTTTGCAATTGTTTTTTGAAGAAAGTATTTAAACAATGGAGGTCTTCTTTTTGTAGGTATTTTTGTGTCTGGTTTCTGCGACATAGTTTTTTATATTTTTTGAATCACCGCTTTTTTTTGCCAATCTTTGCATTGAAATTGCTTATTTTGCATATATTTTGCTTTTGTGATATCTTCAAAGAATTGTTCGGTACGTCTTTAACGTCACTGTGGTCACTACGATGACTTCTATGAAGTATTTGTTGTTAAATAGTATCATTTATAATAATAATAATAGTTTATTCATTACATGTTACAACGTATAGAAAAAAAAACTATAAGTTGTACGTAATAAGTCAATGAATATATAGTAAAATTAAGCATTTAAGATCCAATAATTTGCATATAAATATTTGATACAAAAAAATAAAATTTAATAAAAAGTAGAATCAAAAAAATCATTTATGGAGTAAAACGATTTGCTGAGGAATGTGGACTTTATTTGTTTTTTGAATAATTTTAAATTCAAAGCTTTAAAGCGTTCCGGTAGATGGTTGTATAATTTGATACAAGAATAATTTTTTTGCTTTTAGATAGTTTGTAAAAAGGTTCTAAAACTTTTTGTTTATTTCTTGTTTGGTAAAGATGATCATGTATTGGGTAATAACGTTTTTTTGTTGTGAATATAAATAATATTTGACAATATGTAAGTTGACAAGAATGTCAGAATGCCTTATTTTTTGAAACTTACCCTGCACAATTCAGTTATATTTAAACCTAGTATTGCCCTTACTACCTTTTTTTGCAATATAATAACTCTGCTGGCTGTACTTGCGTTACCCTAAGCTTGAATAGCATAAACCATAATTGAATGAAATAAAGTAAAATACACTACTCGAGTTGCATATTCTCCAGCTATTAACCGTGTTTTCCGTATGGCATATATTGCTTTTCCTAACTTAGCGCAGACATTATTTATATGGATATCCCAACGAAGGTTAGAATAAAAAATTTAACATTTTGGCTTTCTTTACTATGTGAACCTGAGAAAACCATTCATCAGCTTTGGTTACAATTTTGATTACATGTGTCTTTAAATCATTTAAGCTTCTGCTCGAATCTGCTTGTATGGTCTGCGTATACTATTGTGTGGATTGGCAAGTGCAAAGGAATGTCGTTAACAAAAATTATAAACAACAACGGCTCTAATATTGACCCCTGAGGTACTAATACGTTCATAACAGATATACTACTAAATGTATTATTGTGGAACACAGTCTGTGATCTGTCCAAAAGATATGATTTAAGTAGATTAAAAGGAACTCCTCTAATTCCAAAAAAAAATAATTTTGATAAAAGTAGATCTTAATTTATACAATCAAAAGCTTTAGACAGATCACAAAATATGCCCACTACTTTTTTTGGTTCTTTAAGTTCTTTTATAAGTTTATAACAAAAATCTATTATAGCATCTGTTGTACCAAGTTTCCTAAAACTAAATTGATTTTTTTAAAAATAATTATATTTGTCAAAATAAACTACTAGGCGGTTAAAAATAAGTTTTTCTAAAATTTTAGAAAAAAACTGGTAATATAGCAATTGGTCTATAATTACCACAAACTTTAATATATGTTTTATATGTTGAAGGTATTTAGCAATTATTGTAATTATTTGTTTTATAATACACATGTTAATGTCATACACATCCATTGTTTTTGTGGTTTTAAGAGAATTGGTTACATATACTATTTCGGTTTCTGTTATGTTGCTTATAAAAAAGAAGATCTTGTCAGTTGTATTTGTGTTTATATTGCTTAAAGTAGAGGTAGCAAAATTAGAAAAATAATTATTGAAAAATTTTGAATCAATTTTAGTACTAACTTTTGGTTTGACATTTCTATTACAACCTTTGTTAATGACATTCCAAAGCTCTTTTAAGTTATTTCTAGCATTTTTTATTTTAAATTTATTTTGTTTCAGCTTACATAAAGTTTGTGTCTCATTGTACTTTTATTCAATTTTTGGTAGGTATTGACAGTTTCTTTATCTACGCTGAGTTTATACATATCATGGGCCAAATCTACCTTTTCCTTTAGTTTTATACATTCAGCATTTGGCTCTGGATATTTTTTGCTCTCATATTTAAACGATTTTAAATGTTTGGGAAAGCATTGATTATATTGTTCAAGAAAATATTCAAAAAATGTATCAAACTTAAAATTTACACTTGAAAGATTGAATTTAAATTTATTCAAATTGCTATAATAGAAAGTTCTTAAGTAGCACACTTTTTTTTTTAAGTATTTTAACAAAAACGGCAACTTTCCCTTCATCGCTGCTTCTACAAATAATTTGATAATCGATTTATTTTTTTACCAGTACATTTAGAAAGGATTAAACTATGATATGTCGAAGTCTTTTTTGTAAAATTATATTTTTAAATAGCAACAAAATGCATTCAAAAATACAGAAAAACGCATTTATTTCTATATTTGATGGTTTTTTTTCGGCTATTTCCTAACAATTATTTGACTAAAAGACTTCGACATATCATAGTTTAATCTTTTTTAAATGTACTGGTAAAAAAATAAATCGATTATCAAATTATTTGTAGAAGCAGCGATGAAGGGGAAGTTGCCGTTTTTGTAAATAAAAAACTAGTAAATATATTATCTATACATGTACCCTTACCAATTTGGAATCTTGCAGATTCATATATTTGCTGTAAAAGTCTATAAACACTCAATAAATTATACATTTCATTTGTTTGCTTTGACGTTTCCATAAAATTAACAAAAATTTCCTCCTAAAATAATAGGAACATTTTTTAAACTTACAGTTTTTAGAGTCTGATCTAGCCTGACTATAAAGTTATTAAAACTGCCTTCTGGAGAGCGGTAAACACAAATAACAATAATTTTAATATTAAAACATGCCAGTTCAACAATGGATGCTTCAAAGTCTAATTCAACACAGTTATTAAAATTAAAACAGTTCACAGAACAAAAATTATTTCAAAAAAATTGCAGTGTTCCTCTACATTGTCGGTATGTTCTACAATATATTGATTCAATAGAGCAGAAAGACTTTGGTCGATAGCTTTTTTCATATTCATTACTCATTTTTACTTTAGTTTTAATTATGTTTACTTTCTTTAAAAAACTTTGTATGTATTGTATATGAAATAAATTTGTTTACTACTACTGTTCAGTACATAAAAATAAATCTATTTTGTTATTTTTAAGAAATTTTTCTAATTGAATTATTTTTGTAGATATGCTTTGTACGTTTAAATGCATGAGTCTTAAATATTTATCTATTATATTATTGGTTTTTGTTAAATGTAAATTTTGATTTTTATTAATAATAATTTGCTCGTCGAGATTTACAATAAATAATTATATTATATTGACATTTAATTCATTGAATTATTTTTGTAGATATGCTTTGTACGTTTAAATGCATGAGTCTTAAATATTTATCTATTATATTATTGGTTTTTGTTAAATGTAAATTTTGATTTTTATTAATAATAATTTGCTCGTCGAGATTTACAATAAATAATTATATTATATTGACATTTAATTCATTGGTATTACAAATATTATAAAAAAATTTAAGTTAAATTTCCTTATTTAATAAATTCATTGTTGTACTAACTGTAATAAATAATATGAAAAACACAAACAGCAATGGTTTAATAGACATATCTATCAAAATAATTAAGCACATTTTTCCTATAATTGCAGAACCGTTAGTTCTTCTTATTATACATATTAAAAACTGGTAAATTTTCTTCAATTCTTAAAAATACTTTAGTAGTGCCTATTTTCAATTTTTTTTTCTCTCAAAATATCGAAAACTATAGACCAATCGCAGTACTTAATGTTTTTTTCTAAAATTATTGAAAACATTTTCAACAAAATGATGATGACAAATTTAATCTAATTCACGATGCGCAACATGGTTTTTGTGAAGGTTGATCTACAGAAACTGCAACTACAATCTACATATTTTGAAAACAAAAAAGGGGTGCCGTAAGGCTCAGTGGTAGGTCCTCTCATATTTTTATTGTTTATCAATGAACTAGTAAGTTACGTCTTACTAATCACCAATATTACAATATATGCTGATGATATATCATTTGTAATTCCTGCTGATAGTTTGAACCAACTTCGTATTAATGTTGAAGATACAGCTGCTCAGTTTCATCAATGGTGTAAAAAAATATGTTGGTAAAACAGTTTATATATATTTTCGTAACTCAAATAGCAACATTGGATTGACATTTGCAATGAACAATCTAAATATCTCTTCGGAAAATAAAACTAAGTTTTTAGGTTTAGTAGTGGACAATCTTTTCAACAGGAACTACCACCTGGAACATGTATGTAAAACAATTAACACATGTTACTATGCAATATCTCAGTTGAAATCATCACTAAACTTAACGGGTCTTCTTAAAGCATATTATTCATTTATATATAGTCATTTAGCATATATCATCGTTCTTTGGGGAGCAGCATCTAACTGGCAAAGAGTTTTTATTGGACAGAAAAGAATTATTCGTCTTATTTTTAATATAAACCATCGAGATTCATGTCGACCATTTTTTATTAAATATAACATTTTAAGTCTGCCATCAATATACATTTCTAGAAAACTGTTATTGGCCAAACAAAATATTTCAACATTCCCTAAAAAATCCGATTTTCACAAGTATCATATACGCCATGCTACGTCACTGCTAGAAATCGCCATTTTACATGGGAGTTTTACTGTAAAACAAACTACCTCTTCTGTAGAAAAAGATTTATTCATATTACTTGATGAAAAATTAGTATTTTTAGTATTTTTAGTATTTTTCTTTATCGGAGTCCTCTTTCTCGATAACTCATAGCACTTTTTGCAATTCTTTCTTAATCTCGCGGTTTTTAAACTTTTAACATTGGCTTTATTTATTTTATTCAAATTATTCACATTTTTACTAATAGTTTTTAATTAATATGTCTGATTTTTTAAATTTATATATCACTAGATTCACAATATTTTTATCTGTATGCAGATGTAAAAAAATATATTTAAAATTGTTTAGAAACACCGTAAAACACTTTATTTGCAGGAGCACACAGTACTGTACGTATGTTCACAATAGTATATATATACTCGAAATTTTGTGTATAACTCAATCTGATAGAACTTACATTTTTATCATTAAGTGTTTGATCTTTTTGTTAATGAGAAAAGCTACGACCCTAGGAGAGATTGTGTATCTTTGATGTTCTGTACATTTTATGGCCCAATTTTAATGTGGTAGGTTTTGGTCTTTTTAGCCTGGTGCTAATGATGTCCCACTGATGGGTTTTAGTTTTTCGTCAAGTCTCTATGACGATGTTTTTTTTTCGTCTTCTTTACCAAAATTTTGCCTCCCCAAAATCCTAGTGAAAAACTGACGTTATGCCAGTGTGGAATTTTGAGCTAGTTTTGGAATTCGACATTTATATAGATTGTTTTTAGAAGAATTTGGCATTTAAACGCTAAGATTGCCGAGCGGGTTGGCATGTGTGTATTCAGCCGCTTCTAACCTGGAAACAGATGCTGTTTGCAGACGCTCATTTTGAGACAAACGTAGATGCTCCCCGTAGGTTGTAATATCTATTCTTGAAAGATAGATGTTCGCTCTTTTGCCGCCGTTGACCGGTTTTTATCCGTATTCCTGGACAAATTTTAATCTGTCAGCACGAGCATATGTAAGTATTGACAATAAAACCAAAAGTTTTGTCGATCTCCTAAGAAAAACCCTTTGAGCCACGGACTTCCAATTTGGCGGGAATTCAGATGACTCTATTGGGTAGCCATTGCGTCTCTCCCTTTCACCGTTTAGTACCTTTTTCTTCTTTGAAACGCAAATACATTTTTTTGGTGGTTATTTTAAAATTGAACAGACATTTTATCTCTAAAATTGAAAAAATGCTAAAATAAAACGTAATATACCCCCCCCCCCTTTTCTTGCTTAATTAAACTGAGATTACATCTTTTACATCACTCTACAAAAAACATCTGATTATTTTCTGCAACTACAGAGACCTGAAAGCCAGAAAACCACTTGGCCTTTCGAGGTACTATAATTATTAATATTATTTCACCTCCGTGCTTTGGACCAGCAATAACGGAGTCAATGTTCGGTTGATTAAATTGGTTTTTGAAACACACTAGACCTTGTTATTCCAATTACAAATTCACCTCACCGCCATGCAAGCGTAGCTAAAAGTTGTAGGCTCCTCCGCAAAACATAATTTTCTAGCTTCAAGCTTTTATGAATTAGAAGTTAAAGACCACTTTACATATTTCGTATCTAAGGTATTATTAGCAAATAATAATCAAGTTAAACATAAAATAACTTAATAAAGAACCAAAAAACAAATCAATTAAGTCATCAATTATTACAATTGACTAGGG
Organism: Tachinus rufipes; assembly: GCA_963932245.1. NCBI lineage: Eukaryota > Metazoa > Arthropoda > Insecta > Coleoptera > Staphylinidae > Tachinus > Tachinus rufipes. The sequence goes on from OZ010749.1 coordinate 65,287,551, forward strand.
ATTGGTAAAAATATTTGGTATATTAATTTACCACTCGGTATTATTAATATTTTAAGCGCGTACTTGCATTGCATTTCGCAAGCAAAAATTGCTGTTCGTTGAATCTGAATAGCTGGAACGTTATGGTAGCAGTTGTAATTCTGTAAAATTATAAATAAAGAAAATCAGAGAGGATAAGCAGGGTGAGTAAATAATGTAAGTATCATATTATTGTAATTTATTTACGATTTTCATTAAAAAATGGGCTTTAAAGCGATGATAATATTATTTGTTAACACTAATGCAAAGTCTAACTGATATAGATAAATACATAAATATTTCAATAACATAATTACGAAAAAGATGTATAAATTTTTTTTAAATATTTTTTCATTATTTATTTATACACACTTTAACCAACTTCAAAAATGTTGCTGTCAAGTCTTAATAACTAGAGATAAATTATGCTCCTAATATTTATATATATATATTTATATAATATGTATATAATTTAATATATATATATATAACAAGATAATACTTTATTTTTTATCCTTTTAATTTTTTTTTAATATTAACAGAATTTTTGTTGTTTGCGCAGCATCATTCTTGAAATGTGGATGGGTCAGCATGTATCAACAGATATTTCTAGATTTAAAATATATATTATGTACAGATGCTGAATTTATAAAATTTGGACTTTGAACTCGTAATAAAAAGAGACGAGCTACAACTAGGGAACACCAGCATCTCGGAAATGTCTGCGAATACAGATTGGCCGTCTCCTGCTGTTATTTTGTTATATAATTTGTTGTTGTTGCAATCCCCCCTGCAAAGCCACACAGACACCGACAAACACGAGACAACACATGCACACAGTTTTTTGGTTTAACTTTTTTTTTATATATAATGGTATTTTTGCACACACTCTTGATTTTTTTTTTCTAAGCTACGGTAGAGTAAGATGAATACAAGACCCGCATTTTGTTCAATTGGCAGAGATAGTAATTATACAATAATATTATATTTATTGTGTTGGATTTATTTTATTTTTTTGTTTTGGAAGCCTGCGCCCGCATCTTCTTGCCTGCTCCGTAAGGCTCCACTTGTTTACGCTTGTTATTATTTTCTTTTTTTTAAATTATTTTATGTGATAACCATGTGAATACAATACTCTAACTAGCTTAAACAGAAATGTCCGTCTTCTATATGCACAATGCTGACTGTATGAACGATGGCGAGCTATTTCTCGTGGGGGTAATCACTCCCTTATATAAATTGTATCATACATGCGTTCTTTAATTTATATTATATATAGATTTAATTTTAGGTGATGGCAATTTCATATTTACAATTATGTACCATTAAAAGATTATTATAATAATAACAATATATAACAGTCAAATGTGCATATGGAACACTATCATTCATTCTACCTTATTAATGATATCATAGTATTTACAGCCAAAGGTAGGTTGGTTAACATTGAAATGGTTTATATAAAAATGTATGGTATTTTTTTAGTTATTTTAAAGTAAGACCGAAATACACGCTAGATTGTGAATGTCGGAAACGTGAGTGCTGTACTTAAACTAAATGGTTCTCTCTGCGTAGACTTCGGTTTAGAGTTATAAGGCATCTCTTTTGTTAATAAACTATACAAACACTGCTTTCCAGGTACCATCCAACTATTAGAAATAGTTTTGATGATGATGATGATGCCACGAAACAAAAACAAAATAACCACTGGATGGGCGAACTGGCAAGCAGAGTCTCAGTAACAACACTTAACTTAAACATTATATATCTTCATTTTTTTAGTACAAGAATTAAATAAATTAAAACAAACTAGAATGGGTCACTAGGTGTGAGATCCAGCTCCACGCAACATTCCGCAGCCGTGCTCATATCACAGAAATAACCATGAATACAATAACAACTCAACATTAATATAAACACAGAAAAACTTATTAATTTGCTACTTTTTGTTCTTGTTATTATTATTTTTAATAAGTATGGTTCGTAAATTTAGTGATTTTTTTTTTATTTAAAGCACTTTAGGGAAGAATTATATAATTATTTTAACGGTTTTTTCTTTTTGTGGTATAAATGACATCCATAAATTTTTGAAACCTATGTACACATGTATACGTACGAGCTGCTGTTTAAATTTCACCAAATAACTTAATTGCGATAAATTCATTTTTTGGTATTGGCAGTACAAAATTTGTTTAATGTTCTGGGTAGGCTAATTGGCGATTCTCAAAACAATTTCAATAATGATAATGATAATAATAATTTGTTTTTTTAAGAGTACATCACCGCACTATGTATAAAGAGGTTCAGTTATTATTATTAATTATTTTTTTTCACACCAAGCACAAAATTTATAAACACAGTATTCAATTCCTTAAAGGCCTTATGCGAGTAAGTCATCACTGTGGTACTCATTTAACTGAGTATTCACCTAGTGTTAGCACCAGTCGTCATCGTCAGAATCTGAGTGACGTGACCGCGTCGGTTTCGGTTTGTAACCGTTTGGGACGGGACTTGGGAGCATCCGGCCTCCACGGCCCAGTGCTACTGCTTGCTCGAAACTAAGGGGAGCCTGCGGAGCGTCTCGTGGTGGTTGAATCACCATTTCGCGTAGCGGTTCCCTTTCCCTCACCACGGTCATGCTGTGTGGTATCGTATGAGGGGTCGCATGGGCTGAATGTGACTGCATCTGTAATGTAACCTGAAACAAAAATGAAATCAATTATTTTTTTAATTTAAAATTCCAGTGATTTACTTCATAAAGATAAATAAAAATGTAATCAGGTAGGCAATACCACGGACAAATTTGGATTTGAAGAACGTCAAAAAGGTCCACCAACAAGTCAATAACTTCTTAGAGGACACTGACGATACAACACACTATTAATCAAATCAAAAAAATTATTTTGTAACTAAAAACTCGATCTGCTTTTAGCCCTGACAGAATTCCAAACCAGAGCACTCAAAGTACAACGGGCACCAAAAAACTTGGAAAAACTTCATAAACATTCCAGAACCTAGAAAAAATCAAAAAGTTTTTTTAAAATTAAGACCAATCAGTCATTTATGCGTCTTAAGTAACTTCATAGATAGAGTGATTTTGTTACCCATCATTTTCGACAGGACTATTGTGTAGTCCACTAAATAAACTGAATGATTGACCACGTTGTCAAAAGTTTCAGACTGAAAAAATCACGGGGATAGTCTTTTTCAATGTGGAAAAACTTCTAACACAAAAGTCTACTTTCAAAACTGAAAAGACTAAAGTTTCCTCTGTGTCTTATAAAGCTAATAGATTGATATCTAAACAGTTAAACTTATAAACAACGTTCCTATTCCGTGGTCTGATGCTGCCTAGTATCTGGGTATCACTTTTGATAAAGGACTTATGTACAAATTGCATGAACAATAAAATTCATTCATTCAAAAAAGGGTGGGTACATAGTTTTGTGGCTTAAGTTTTAACCCGCTCGAGTGTATGTGATCCAATTTCTTGATCATACATACTTTGGTGGGCAACTAAGTTCAAGTTTTGTAGTGGGTGTAATCAAAGCTTAAATTTGCAAAAACTGTTAAAAAATCGAAATTTAGTTCAAGAATGAATTAGTTATTTTATTAACATTTTATGATATTTGTGGAGTGTTAAAAATATTTTATGATAGTTAACGCAGTTCAAATTTTGTGTGTACCCCGGCCACCCACCCAAGTATTTGTGATCCAGTTTCTTGATTACACCCCGTTGGGTCTGTGAGCAAAATTTTTTGTGAGCGTGCAGTTTGGATTGGTATTACACGCCCAACCGCCCAAGTGGTTGTTATCCAAGTTAGTATACACAAACACTTGGTTGGATGAGCGGTAATATAGTTCAAGTTTTGTGATCGTGTGGTTTAAATTGGTGTTCCCTAACTACCCGCCCGTTTGTGATCCAATTTTTTGATCAAACACACTTGGGCAGTTAAACGGGCAACTAAGTTTAAGTTTTGTGAGCGTGTGATTTTGATTGATGTTTTCTGCCCACCCCCTCAAGTGTTTTTGATCCAAATTCTTGATTACACACACTTTTTGACCTTCTACTTTTTAACCCTTATCTTTCTACTTTTACCCTTCTACCCTTACCCTTCTGCCATTCCTATTCTACCTTTACTTTTACCCTTCTTCCCTTACACTTCTGCCGTTAACCTTCTGTTATTACCCTTCTGCTATTACCCTTCTGCCATTACCTTTCTACCCTTATTTTTTTACTCTTACTCTTCAACACTTACTCTACTACTATTACCTCTCTACCCTTTTTCCCCTTCTTCTACTTTTACTTTTCTACGCTTACCCTTCTATTCTTACTTTCTACCATTACCCTTTACACTTAATCTTCTACTCTTACCCTTTTACTTTTACCCTTCTACCCTTACCCTTCTACCTTTACCTATTTACCCTTACTCTTCTACCCTTATTTTTCTACTCTTACCCTTCCACCCTGACCCTTCTACCCTTACCCTTCTACCTTTACGTTTCTACTCTTACTCATCTACCCTCTCTCTTCCATTCTTACCCTTCTACCCTTACCCTTCTACCCTTACTTTTTTACCCTTACCGTTCTACCCTTTACGTTTTAACCTTACCGTTTTATCCTTACCCTTCCATACTTACCCTTCTACCATTACTCTTCTACTCTTACCTTTCTACCCTTACCCTTCTACTCTTATTCTTCTACCCTTACTCTTCTACCTTTTAACTTTCAACCATTGCCCTTCTACCATTACCCTTCAACCATTGCCCTTCTACCCTTACCTTTCACCCTTACCTTTCTACCTTTACACTTATACCATTACCGTTCTACCCTTATCTTTCTAGCCTTACCCTTCTAGCCTTACCCTTATACCTTTACTTGTCTTCGGCATTAATAGTTTTCTTAGGCTGATATGCCAAAAATCTGATCTAACTAACCTTTTCTACACTTCAACCCTTACCCTTCTACCCTTACCACTCTACTTTTACCTTTCTACCCTTACATTTCTACCTTTACACTTCTACCCTTACCCTTCTACCCTTATCCTTCTACCCTTACCATTCTACCTTTAACCTTCTATATTTGTCCTTCTACCTTTACCGTTCTACCCTTACCCTTCTACCCTTACGCTTCTCCCCTTATTTTTATAGAACTTTTGCAATGTTTTAATAATTATTATGTTTAATTGTGCTTTTTTATGTTTATTTTTATAGTTTTGATATTTACCAATTTTCCTATCGTTTGGTGGTTTTTCGTACATTTTTATTTATTTTGCATTGTTTTTCATTAATTTTAAATGTTTTTTTTTTAATTTTTGCAATTTTTATTTGTTTATTGTATTTTTCGGTATATTTTCATTGATTTCTTTTTTATTTTTTAAGTTCTTAGTCTGTTTTTCATTATTTGTTTACGTTTTTCGAATATTTTCAATGTTTTTCATTAATTTCTATTTTATTTTTAACGTTACTCTTTAGTTTGTTGCCGTTTTTACTGAAGGTTTTGACCATGTTCATCTGCATCTTGCGTTTATTATGTATTTTTATTGATTTTATTTTATTTTTTGGTAATTTTTATTGTTTTTTATCTTATATTCGGTGTGTTTTACTATGGATTTTACTCCATAACATGATTACTAGCTGGTATTTTAAACTGGAATGCCCACCCACCCGCCCATGTGTTGGTAGTCCAGAAATTGGAGTTTCTCCTCTCTGTTAGCGTTAAAAGTCAGAGAAGGCAATGCATATACAAATTTCTGTATCACTTACACTTTGCCGGTATTTTAAACTAAAGTGCCCACCCACCCGTAAAGTGTTAGTGTTTCAGAAATTACAGTTTCTCCACTCTGCTGGCGTTGGAAGTTTCTATGTTAGAGAAAGCAATGCAGATACAAATTTCTGTATCACCAGCACTGGGGTGGGTAGGTGGAATACTCGATAACATGATTACCAGTCGGTAATTTGATCTGAATAGCCCACCCACCCGCCCAAGTGTTGGTGATCCAGAAGTTAGAGTTTTTCCTTTCTGATAGCGTTGAAAGTCTCTATGTCAGAGGAAGCAATGCAAATAGAAAAATTTGAATAACCAACAGTTGAGTGGGTGGGTGGGACACTCATTAACATTACCAGTCGGTATTTTAAACTGGAGTGGGCGAGCAACTAACTTTAAGTTTTCTAAGCATATGGCTTGGATTAATGTTATCCTTCTACCCGTCCGAGTGTTTGTAATCCATTTTTTTAACCACATACACTTCGGTGGATTTACGGTCAACTAAATTCAAGTTTTGTGGGTTTGCGAATTAAAATGGAGTAACTTGCCCACCCGCCCGAGTGTTATTGCTTCAATTCATTGTTCACAATCACTTGGGTAGGTGGTCGGAAACAAAATTTAAGTTTTGGTTAAAATTAGTGTGCCCACCTACTCGGCCGAGCGCGTGCGATCAAAGTTTTTGGGCGAGTACATAGTTCAAGTTATGTAAGCGTGTGTTTTAAGTGAGTGTGCCCTGCCCAAGTGTTTGTAATCCATTTTCTTAATCACACACACTTGGGTAGGTAGGTAAAAACTAAGTTCTTCTTCTTCTTCTAGTTTTGGGGGCATATAGTTAAAGTTGGTGGTGCCGCCCACCCGCCCATATAATTGTGAACCAATTTCTTAATTATAAACACTTAAGCAAAAAACCTCAAATTCTTTGGCAAAACAACGGCATGTAGTTCCGAAACAAAATTCGGATGTACAGAACCATCATCAGACCGCAAATCATGTTTGCGTTTTTAATCTAAAGAACGGCTAAAAATAAGCACCTCAATTGTCTCCAAAGTGTTACTTTATGATATGTCCAACACAAAACAAATTGTAACAATCTCCTTGACACATCAAAACTTTGGTCAAAAAATACTTCAATAACCATGCGGTTCACCCCAACCCGGATCTAGCCAGACTTGCTGATCCGGACAAGATAAATACTTTTATAGGAGATCTTTTTTAAAGTGTCTTACCCCACAATCTCACCCCACAGCCTTCAAGGAATAATTTAATCTGTAGGCACTCTTCTTTAAAAAGTAAACCATGCAGTCTTTAAAAGATTCTCTTCTCAACTAACAAAAAAAAGTTGATGCAGTCGAAGCAGACCAACTTTAGTAGTTTGCAATTATCTAGGTAATCCAAAAGTATCGGGGATATTTGTAAGACAAACCCTTTGTGTTGCAAACCACCAACAAAGCCCCAGTAGTTTTAAGATTTTGTTAAGTTTACTTACAGGTATCTGCTATTTTAGGAATTCCAATTCATAGTAAAACACATCCCAGAAAGAAAAATGACTAATGCGCTGTCATGTATTATTATAATAACAAAAATAAGCTAGTACCCTGAACTAGCCACACAACTTATTTGCTTAAACTGAGTGTCCTAGAAAACAAGCTATTGCAGATTTACCAGCATGAAGCGGAATCCCCGCTTTGACAGTGAGTTAACTTGCAGGTATACTAGCACCATTGTTGTCCGCATCCACGAAATACTAGTTAGACTGCTTGGCAAAAGAGAATTTGCTAAAGACAAGCAGAAATTGAAAGCAGCTTATCTTGCCTTCCGAGATGCAATGTGAAGTCATCAAGCAACATCACAACAAAGACGCCGCAGAAAATCACGGTAACGGTAACCACGGTAACCACTAGACAACACTTTTAATGAAAACTGGTTCATTTTGACACCAAAACTTAATCTTACACTTTACGACAGCCTCGTACCACTCCCAGAACAATCCAGCTGTGTTCAAAAAGACGCTGAAATACTTTAGTAACAAACATTTGAGAACACCCCAAAATAAACCAATCGCCGCATTTTAAATTCCTAATACTTAGTGAATAATTTTATTTTCTAAAATAGAACGCAAGAAGTTAAACGCCCACCTACCTAAGTGTTAAATATCTAATACTTTGATAATAATCACTTGAGTGAATGGGGCACTTTGGTTCAAATTATCTGTTCGTGACCATAATCTAGAGTGAACCGCAGCCCAAGTGTTTGTTATGAAGCGATTGAATATCATCCTCTGATTCTTTAACATAATGACTACTGACTACATTTTGGCGAGTGGGGGGGGGGGGAACTACAGTTTAAACTAGTCGCTCGTAACCAACTTAAGTGCCCCGCCCACCCAACCAACTGTAGTAGTAGTAATAGTACTAGTAGTTTATTAATATTAAAAACTAAATAGTCATACACAAGTCATATTAGTATTCAAAGTGTTCAAACAAAGCACCAAAAACTGCTGAAAGGTAACGTGTCAGAAACTAGATCAAACCCCAGCCAATCATCACAAACATCTGACAGTCAAGGCAGGCATTAAACATCACCAGCCAAGTAGGCATCTACCATTACCAGCTATGGAGTAGCGACCCCTAGTTAAACAATCTTAAAGCAAAAACTAGAAAATCGTAGTAGAAACGGCAGTTTGATAGCAAGAGAGTATCCGTGCAGACAAAGCACCAAGAATACTAAAACGTAGTGAGAAAGAAAGAATAAACAGTCGCATAGGCAACCCGGCGTGTGTGAAATAGTAAGCCAAAACAACGAAAGAAGAATACCTTGCTAGGTTGAGTGAAGATTAAGATCCAAAGCAAGTTGCACAAGTCATCGCTAAATTGACTTTGTTCAGCGGCAGACACCGCAGAAGAAAGCGACTCCATCCGCAGCAAGTTAAGAGAGAACCTACCGTCAGGTTGTGTACCTGACGCTGGTGGCAGACCCTGACAACAGAAAACTCTAGAAGTTTTTCGAGATCCACTAGTCGCTAGCTGACTTCTACGTCTTTCCACACTAACCAATAGAGCGGTGTCAAAGGAAAAATAAAGAGAGAGCAAAAAAGAATAGACAGAGGTAGAGAGAGTAGTAGAGAGAAGTGTGTGCCGGATTGTGTTACCCATGAAGGCCACTAGTTGTTAACTTGCTAACCTCGTTCTCAACCACAAAAGCATTTGCCAGGCTGTGTGTCCGTCATAAATAGCAAAAGCGACAAAAAAACAACAGCGGGTGAGCCCGGCTTGATCAAAGCCGGGCGGAATAATCAGTATTACCTGGAAGACCTGTAAGCTGACCAACGTCTCGCATTACCTCTGACAAAATACTAGAGGATCCAAAAATAAAATATTGTTAACGCAAAAGTACTCGACCACCTTGACAGTAGCGACATGCAAATGTTAATATTTTGATAACAAACACGTGGGTAGGTAGGTGGGGCACTACAGTTCCAACTACTCTAACTCCTTGATAACAAACATTTGGGTGAGTGTGCGAGTAATTCCAGTTTATAACAAAATAACAAACGAGTAATAATAATTCTAAACAAACTTAAACCACCGCCTTTAACAAACCCTTGCTTGCCAGAGAGAAACAACAAAGACAATAAGAGTTGTTCTTGCCAAGTTTACCAGCTTTTCCGGTTGTCAATTTACACTTCAAAACTGAAGACCTTTTCAGGTCGCCGCCGGAAATAATCATTTCAGACCAAATCCGAAACAACATAACAAAGTATTAGCGCTCGAGGTACTGGACTATTACTAATTTCTATCTTTATGTAAACATGTGATCACCTTCACCCACGCAACAACCCGGAAGCGGTTACTCCTGTTTAAACTACAGAAGCAGGCTAACAACACAATGTTGGCTGTAGAAGTGATTTGTTTAGAGCTAGAACCTTGTGTTCAACGCACATAACGTAGTGTTGCAGCGCAAGTTCTAAAAATTGTGTGCAAAGCTTTTAGGTTAGTCACGTCAATTGTCAAATTTGGTTGTTAAAGAACCTACTCGTTTTCTAAATGCAAATGAAAATTGTTTTCCATGGATGTTTGTACTCATAAAGAAATCTATTTTGCTAATGCAAATAGCTTGCTTTCGACTTTGTTTTTAAACGCATGCAATAAAAACGTGTTTTATAAAATTACATAAAAAATGATAATTTAACATATGATACAAAAGTATATTACTATAGGTCTGTTCCAACATACGATTTGGACAGTTTGCAAACCGTTCAAACTATGCACACAAACAAATTACTGTGTATAAAAGATTGCCTAAGGTTGACAAATATTTGTTTGTGTGCACAGTTTGAACGGTTTGCAAACCGTCCAAATTGTATGTTGGAACAGACCTTATACTACATTGTAATAATTTTATAAACAATTTTGTAACTGTGTTGTGTTAGCATATACATATTATAAGTTGTAATCACATCATGTGGCAGATAATAATCCGCTTCGTTATACGATTAGTGCTTAATGGCCCGGCGCTTACACCATAACTTGTTGTAATTAAATTATCCAATTTACAGCTTCCGGCGTTGATTCAATTTACCGCACTTACCCTTCGATTAAATTAGTAATAATTTAAACTTCTGTTTATATGTTATAAGCGTTATATGAATTTTTTAATAAAATAGTAGTTTATAATATTTACACATCAATTCATTTTTTATTTGCCAAAGCTTTTGGCTACAAATTATTATTTAATGCGTTCATTCCAGCAAACGTATAAATAACAAAACAATTATTTTAACATAAAGAAATCTTAACCGGTCTCAATCAGCAGGTATAAATATGAAAAAGCTACACCATATAACAATTAAAACTTCATAAATGAGAAGTATCCAAACAAAATTTTGAAAATTTTTCCATTTTTTTAAAATCTAAACAATAAGATTATTAAATTGACATCAAAACACATGAATGATGTTACGTAAAATTCATTTATTACCTGAAAGGCCACCTCCGGTTAGCTTTAGAGGCCTGCTTAAAACCATTTTAAAAAATATAAATTCATAAATTAAAAATAAACTTTATCAATTCATATTAAAAACCATCTCAGAATCTCTGAGACAATTTTGAAGGAAAACAAATGAATCTAATCACTCTAATCATTCCACAAAATCCTAGAACACAGGTCTGCATACCCTTTCATCATCACAAACTGATTACACACTTTTACCGTGCAGCAAACCAATTTTAAACAATACCAACTATCATGTTCCATCTTTTGCATACAATTCAAACAATAATCCACCACAGGCATGCTCTGGAATAACTTATCAATTTAATTGAAAGCCCAAAACTACTCTCATACCACCATTCCATTGCGTGTTTTACAGTTATTTTAAATCAACTCAAAAGCCTTAAGGCTTGTTTAAAAGAATTTGATAAAACCAATGGTTTATTAGGTGATTTTCTAATCACCCCGCTAGATAAAAAGCAAGTTTTTATTTATTCATGTTTTTAGGATTAAACTCCACACCACTGAGCTATCATACACATATACTACCAAAAAATGGAAATCTACTGCCAGCCATGTCAAAACTAACAATATATTCATTAACTTTTCCAACAAAAAATATAAAAAAAACTATTTAAATAATGGCGTTGATACTGATTCCGACTACAACCTCAAAAGCAAATTAGACCAAACCAATACCAAAAACAATAATGAGTCTGTCTGAGACATAGATTACCAAAAATATGTATCAAAAAGAAAGACAGAAATTCCAGAAAAAATAAAATATTTGTGAGAGAGAGTAGGATTTAAAACTATAATGTGACTATAATTTTAGCCGATTGAGTAAAATTGGCCAAAAAAATAAGAAAAAAAAAATCAACAAAAACTTTGTAATCACACAAACTCTATTGTTAAGTCACTCTACAACAGTTGCACCAAAGAAACACCAATTTTATTACATCTACAGCACTCGTCATAATTTAAAAGCTAGAAGCAAGTACACTAATTCAGAAAAATTTCAATAACTGCTTGAATTTCTTAACATTAATAGTTTTAAAAAGCAAAGACAACAAAACAGAGAAGAATAGACAGAAAAACTCTAGAAAATATCAATTATACATTACTAAGGTTCCACTTTGTTTGGTGCATATAATCTCAAACAAAAATCACGTACCAAATTTAAAAATCTCAAGTTGGTTTATAGAATACAAAAAATAGGTAAAAAAGTGAAAATAATCTCAACCAAAACTAATATAAAACAAAAGTTAAACACAAACAACTGTTTATGGTATTCTTAAAAAAAACTTGCAGAAAGAGTAATTGTCCAATTCCTTGATAACAAACACTTGGGCTGGTAAGTGGGGCATTCTAAACTAGTCGCGCGTAATCATGAACTGGTGTCCACGCCCACCTACTCCAATCTCTTGATAACAAACACTTGTGAAGACGGAAAACCCCACTCAAGTTTTAGTTTTTCATTCTCTTGATAACAAACACTTGGGTGAGTGGGTGGGTGGGGTATTAGAGTCAAAAAGTCAAAACTACTCGCGCTTAATCATATACTGATGTTCCTGCCCACCCACCCAGCGTTTAGTCATGAAGAAATTTTATATCACCTCTCCTTCCAACAACACAGTGACTTCTGATGTTAATAAAAACGGAAAATATCCAATCCATTGATAACAAACACTTGAGTAAGTACTCTAATAAGAACTACTCCCGCGTAATTATAAACTGGTGCTCCCGCCCCCCGACCCAAGTGTTACTGATCCAATCCGTTGATAACAAACACATGGGCAGGTGGGGGTAATCATAAACTTGTGTTCCCGCCTTCCCCCACCTGTTAGTAATCCAATCCTTTGATAACAAGCATAAACTAGTATCCACGCACACTCACTCAAGTGTTAGTCTTCCATTCCCTAAATAAAAAACACTTGGGTGGGTGAGGCACTTGAGTCAAAACTATTCGCGCGTAATCATAAACTGGTGTTGTCGCCCACCCACCCAGGTGTTACTAATCCAATCCTTTGATAACAAACACATGGGCGGGTGAGTCAAGTACTGTAAAATTCAGATATATGCCTATCTACTGAAAGTTATCAGATATACCAATTACTGAACTTAAAAAAAATAAAAATTGAAAAAGTTGAACCATTTTAAAATGACAATGCCAATAATGTGAATTTCAGGTTTTTTTCTAAAAAAAAAGCTGAAAGAAAAAAAAAATTAAACCGACTAATTTGATAGATTTCATCCTTCTGAAGATGATGGAGTTTGTCCATAGTCTCTATTACTAACCGTTTATAAGTTTTGATTTTTTAGTGCAAAAAATCTTAAAATTGTGAAAAAGGTTTGATAGGGGTAGTTTTTTTTACCTTTACCAATTTTGATGAAAATTAGTTTACTGACTAATTTTGATGCCAGGAATACGAATCTGACATTTAAAACTTTGAAAAAAAATTACTTCATTTGTTTTTTGTCTCGTAAAAAATACAATAAATCGTGTTTTGAGCTGTCAAATCATTGCAAATTGATAAAAATATTATACCCAGAATACCTACTCTATGTAAAATTTTTCGTAGAATCCGAATTTCAGTATTTTGAAAGCAATAAATGTTTTGCAGAGTCACAAAAGCAAAACAAAACAGTAGAAATGGGAAAAAAGTCGAAAAATTTATTTTTAATAGTGGCGCACCACTCTCAAAAATTTCAAAAAAATCAGGGATGTAGATTTTTCAATTACTTATAAAAATTAAAAATAAAATTCCATGCAATCAAAGGTTTAGATAAGCAAAAGTAAATTTCAACCATTCTGGAATTTTTTTAAGGGTTGTATACAAAATTTGAGGGGTTGAAAAAAAATGTGTTGAAAGACCACCCAAAACCCTACTTCCATGATTTTTTTTAGAATTTTACATTCAATAGGTGCAGAGAAAAAAAAAATAAAAACGAGAAAACTCTATTTTTTGTCCCCTATGAAAAAGGGGGTGGTATAAACATTTTAAAATTCTACCAAACATGTTTTTTTGATGCTGGAAAAATAATTTTTAAGGTAATTTGGATATTCGTGATGGGGGGCATTTCACCTACGTTAACCGGGGGGGGGGGGACCCTTTCATCACAATAACGCAATTTTTGCAATAAATCAATTTACAAAACGCATTAAAGCAATTTAGTAACATTTTTGACTTTTGTCAATCTACTAGGAGTTATCAAAAATGAAAATTACTGAATTGGTTCCAAATTTCTTTAATTATTTTAGTTTTTATGTCAAATTTCATCAAAATAACGCATTTTTTGCTATAAATTAATTTACGAAACGCATTTGCTGCAATTTAGTAACAATTTTGACATTGGTTTCAAATTTCTTCAATTATTTTATATTTTATGACAAATTTCACCAAAATAACGTATTTTTTGCAACAAATCAATTTACGAAACGCATTTGCAGCAATTTAGTAACAATTCAAATATTAATCAATCTACTGGAAGTTATCAGAAATAACAATTACTAAATTGGTTTTGAATTTTGTTAATTATTTTACATTTTATGACAAAATAACGCAATTTTTGCATTAAATCAGTTCACAAAACGCATTTACAGCAATTTAGTAACATTTTTGACATATTTCAATTTCAATTTACGGAAACTCCATTTAATACAAAAAATAATAAAACAATATATAAACATTAAAAAGTAAAAAAGTGTGCACTTATAAAACATAATAATAGATAGCGGCATAAATTTAACAAAAAAAAAAAAATTAAAAAAAAAAATTATAATAATAAAGTTATGTATATAATATAGTAGAGAGACTTAAATACTAATAGAAATATATGCATTAAAATATTAACAAACGAACAGGTACATACATATCAAAACAATGAAAAATCAAAAGATCTTAATTGTCTCACAAAACTCGTGTGTGGGCCAAATAAATCAAAGTTTGAATTAAGGGAAATAACGTTCGCATAGCGAATCATTCTGCATAAAGGACTATGATACCCTAAGTTAGTGTTATGTAATGGTAAGCGAAATAAAGGCGTATATCTAGTACGGCGACAAGGACCAATATAGAAGTGCAATTGAGATAACAATGATGAACTGTTTATTGTAGAAGACAAAACCTTAACTAATATTGCTGGGTCGTTAACTTTACGACGATCTTCTAATGTGCATAAGTTGAGAAAGATCAAACAGCTAGTTTTATCGTAGTTAACATCAGCAATTCCTATTTTAAAAGACAAAACTTTTATTGGATTTTCTCAATACTATTTACATGAACATCATAGAAAGGTGACTACACCGTAGACGCATATTCTAAAATAGGACAAACAAGAGAACAATACAATAATTTAATAGAATGCGTACTTAACGATCTTGACATTCTAAAGATAAATCCAAGAATTTTAGATGCTCTGTTGCAAATTAAATTTAGTTTGTAAAACGCAACTTCAATCGAATCAAAAATAACACCTAAATCTTTAACTTCTGTAACGTTACTAAGTATACAGTTGCCAATGTTATAATCAAAACAGATAGGGGTTACTGCACGAGAAAAGCTTATTTTTAAACATTTTGTTAAATTAAAAAATAAATTATTGTCGTTGCACCAGCTAGTAATAGAGTCTAAATCATCTTGCAAAGCTTTGCAATCACCTATAGATGATATAGTTTTAAAGATTTTAAAATCGTCCGCATATAGAAGATAATTTGAATTATGCATGTAATTGCCTAGATCGTTAATAAAAAGAAGAAACAATATTGGGCCACAATGTGACCCTTGTGGAACCCCAGACAACACATGTATGGGCTTAGATAAAAAATTCTTTATTTTTACACATTGAGAGCGCCCCGAAAGGAAACTACTCAACCAGGTAACAACACTACCGTGGAATCCAAAAACTTTTAATTTAAATATTAGTAATAAATGATTTACTCTGTCAAATGCTTTACTGAAATCAGTATAAACACTATCAACTTAGAGTTTAGATTCTAAAGCATTAACTAGATGAGATTGATATATAAGCAGATTTGACAGAGTAGATCGACCTTTAAAGAAACCATGTTGTTCGTTGATAATAACTTGACAACTGAGAATAATTAGTTGACTAGAAACAATACTATCAAAAAGTTTTGCAATGCAAGACTGTATGCAAATGCCTCTATAGTTGGATATGTTGTAATTAGCCCCAGATTTATGAAGTGGCATAATAGAACTTCTTTTCCATGTACTTGGAAATATACCCAAAGAAATAGAATATTTAAATAAATGATATATTGGGTACGAGATTGAGTGTAAGCAATTTTACGTTTTATGGCAAATTTCATCAAAATAACGCATTTTTTGCAATAAATCATTTTACGGAACGCATTAACAGCAATTTAGTAAGATTTTTAACATGTCAGTCTTTTGGAAGTTATCAAGGATGCCAGTTACTAAATTGGTTTCAAATTTATTCAATTATTTTATATTTTATTACAGATTTAATCAAAATAACGCAGATTTTGCAATACGTTAGTTTACGAGCGCATTTGCTGCAATTTAGTAATGATTTTGACATATGTCAATCAACTGGGAGTTATCAAGAGTGCTAATTACTAAATTTGTTTCAAATTTCTTCAATTGTTAAACATTTTATGAAAAAAAAAAAATCAAAATAACACAATTTTTGCAATAAATCAGTTTACAAAACGCATTTACAGCAAATTACTAAGATTTTGATATATGTCAGTTTTTTTGGGAGTTATTTAAGATGCAATTTACTGAATTGGTTTCAAATTTGACCAATTGACAAATTACAATAAAATAACGCAATTTTTGCAATAATCTAGTTTACAAAGCGCATTTTCTGCAATTTAGTAACAATTTTGACATATGTCAACCGGCTGGGAGTTATCAAGGATGCCAACTACGGAATTGGTTTCAAATTTCTTCAATTATTTTACATTTTCTGACAAATTTGATTAAAATAACGCAATTTTTGCAATAGATAAGTTCACAAAACGCATTTACAGCAATTTAGTAACATTTTTGACATATGTCAGTGTTTTTAGAGTTATGAAAAATGCAAATTACTAAATTGGTTTCAAATTTCTTCAATTGTTTTCAGTTTATGACAAATTACATCAAAATAACGCAATCTTTGCAATAAGTTAGTTTACGAACGCCTTTAGTTATCAGGAAAGCCAACTACTGAATTGGTTTTGAATTTTTCAAATTATTTTATATTTTATGACAAAATAACGCAATTTTTGCTTTTAAACTAGTTTCCAAAGCGCATTTACAGCAAATTAGTAACATTTTTGACATAAGTCAGTCTTTTGAGAGTTATCAAGGATGCGAATTACTAAATTGGTTTCAAATTTGTTTAAATGTTTTACAATTTATGACAAATTAAACGCAATTTTTGCAACAAATTAATTTACGAAGCGCATTTGCAGCAATATAGTAACATTTTTGACATATGTCAAACAACTAGAAGTTACCAGAGAAGCCAACTACTAAATTGGTTTTAAATTTTTTGAATTATTTTATATTTTATGACAAAATAACGCAATTTTTAGAAGAAATAAATAACAACGTAAATTGTCCCTTTTTCAAACCACTTCAGAAACAATAAAAGCTCAACGTTGGGTATTAAATAACACAACTACACATATTTCTCAGAAATCTGAAAAACATTTAAAGAAAATTCCCCTTTCACCTTTACCAACCAACCAAAAGCCGAATTATACATACAAAATTAACTGAAAACACCAATAGCATAAGAAATATGTTCTAATATTGCCAAGAAAAGGTAAATATTACAGATTCAAAATTTGTTACAATACACAGCAATAATAATTTCCAAAAAAATGTCAAACATACACAAAAAACTTTAGCCACTTCAAATTAAATCAGAAGTATTTCAATAACAGCTGCTTTCTCCAAAACTAGACTATTAAAAAGCAAATATGTCAAAACTAAAAATGAAAGCAAATTACTTATTCTTATAGTGCCGTGCTTGCTACGAGCGTAGTCTCCCCTTTTGTATGTTTGTGGTGTGCGATAATAGTTCTACACAAAACTTGCGGGACCTACAGTTTAACGTGAAATCCGAGCCACTACACTAGAAAAGTTTACTAGGCAAATACTTCGCTGGTTTGCCATTGACTTACAAAGAAAACAACCGCATCAAAATATATTCGACAAATTAAATATTGCCGCTGCCGGGAATCGAACCCGGTCCGCCTGCTCAAAAGTCCTCGCACTAGACCATTGTGCTACAGTCGCTTACAGCAAATCACTATTTCATAAAATTTTCATCCACATCTCAAACAACACCTAGATGATTCAAACAAATAAATAAAGCAAGTTTTGAAAAAATTATTCTATGTTCAAACACCGTAGGCTTGCCAAAACTTAATTAAGTAGAACAAAACATTAAAATGTTTGTAACTTAATGATCAAACACAAACAAAAAATCTCAACTTTAATATTACTTAAAATCAAACACAATCAATTTAATAAAAGTAAAAGAATGAATCATATAAGAAAAGAAATTCCCTATCAAAAACTTTATTTGAGCTTCTAATTTACGCAGATTTTGAAAGAAAACACAAACATAAAAATAAAAATAAAAATAAAAAAGAACATACATTCTATAGAAGATGTCATCATTTTGCATTCCAGTTTAAGTACAAAGATAAGTCTTGCTTCGTAATCACTTGTTTGATAGTCTCCGTGCGCCATTCAACATATTCCTGCCTTTGTGTCTTACTCAAGAGCACTCCTAGCTTGAACGTCAACCAATGACCATTTTCCGCCAAAGCTTTTCGTTGCAATATTAAAAATTGTCCCCTAGCAACCACAGCTAAGATAAGCTTTGCTTGGCAAACACTTGTTTCTCCGGACGCCATTCTGCGTCATCCCTCCTTCGCAGGATTTTATAATGACTTAAACTTACAATAAACAAACTAGTCCTCACATACTCAAAACTGCCTCTTGCAATCCGGCTGTCATGATTAGCACGCAATTAGTATGCATCCAACAATGCCAACAAGAAGTTATGATTCAATAATCTGGCTAGCATGAAGCTAGGCAGAAAAGAAAAAAATAATAATGGTGCATAAATCATGACTCCGATTGAGACAAAGATTGCATGTGAAAACAAATCCAAAAATCAATAAGACTAGAAAACATTGACAAGAACACTAGAAAGAGCTTTTCAATCGCCAAAGAACTTTTCCAGTAAACGCCTTTGTTTTACTGCATTCCAACAAACTGTCATCAATCAACAGAATGAAACCATCTACACCTTCAAAGAAGTGGTACAAATCTCCGGACTTGAAGTCTACCAGAAAAGCCATACGATACGTGGGCAGGACGTAGACGACAATTTTTTTTTTTTAATGGAACCATACCAGACCAAAGCGACCCTATATATATATATATTTCCCAAAACCCAAAAAAGAAACGGAATACTTTTCCAACTAAGTCGGTTTGATCGTTCAACACAACTTTCAAGACGTCACTTCTAGAGATTAATCACTGACCAAAAAAGAAGAAAAAACTTTGGGGAACATAATGACACTTTTGACAGTGCATTAGTATAGACCAGTTAATACTTTGAATTTTAAAAACATGTTTCAATGTAGAGGTTAAGTTGTCAGTTGACAGATGAAAAAACTGTAAAAAATTCCGACGTTTTTTATCCGGACGTTAAATCAAAACAAGCTCCTGCTAATAAACGTTCTGAGTGACAGATAAGTCTCGATTAAAGAATAGTTAAACGTTACTTTTGACAGTTACATACAAAATTTGTTGTTTAATGACATTTATACCTGTATTTTGCCAAATAAATGTTGACAATTACGTTAATATGCATGGTAAATTAAAAAAAAATCAACACATTTTTTCTTAACCAGAAAAACTGACCCTCCAGATAAGGAACTCAACACCGAGACCCATGGTGCATCAGTCGAGTACGCTAACCACTACACTACCTAGGCGGTTCACTTCAGTTGTAATTTTTTGACAGCTTATTAATAAATTAGTCGTACGTCACTTATACTTTTGCCTTGCAGTTAAGTTGACGTTACTTCGCACTGGTAAACATCAAACTTAACAATTTAGCAATGTTTTCAATATATTGATTAGTAGTCATTTAGTAGAAAATTTCCCTGGCTAAAATTTTGTCAACAAGCTATCACTATCACCAATGCCGTTGAACCTAAAACGTTGTCAAACTAGATACACAGATCGCAAAAGCTATGCAAAGAATCAAACCTACAATGTCAAAATTATATCGTTATTAACAATAATCAACAAAACTCATCAAGTTTCAAGATTCTTGCACTAGGTTCGCTCAACATGTATAGAAATAGGTTTTTTTGTTATATACATATAACACAAGCGGTCCCACAAGGATCAATATTGGGATCTAATATATATATATATATATATATAAATCATATCTTAACACCAATATAATGATACTTTGGTGTTTCGCGTAGATATGTTTTGATAATTTGTTAAATTTTAAAACACAATTAAAGATATTATTCAAATAATATTGATTACTAATTGAATAAACTTACATGTGTTGGTGAGGCGTTGAGCTTAGGAAAATTAATTGGACCGGGACGCAGTTGTAGAGTGGATGGTTTGCTAGGGGTCGGCGGCAGTCTTCGTCCCTGTCCCCGTCGCCCACCCAACACCGGATGGCTGTGCTGGACGCTGCCTTGATGAGCGGCAGAATATTGCATTGGAACTCCTACCACCGCACCGGCTGAAAAAGACATTTCAAAATATAATTAATTAGTTTCCACTCTGCGCAACCAATTATAATACCAATTGTAGGAGGACCGTGTTGATGAGGCACAGGATGTGTGGGACTAGGGGATCTAGATCTCTGACAAAGACTTGTAGTACCGTATGCGACACCTCGGCGTGACGATCTATGTGGTTCGTGTCGTGAACTATAGTGAGCCCTCCCGTTTGTAGGAGATGGTGATCTGGCTGGACTCGTCGATGCCGACCATGATCCTAAGAAGTCACCTAGAAAAACAACAATCACAATATAGCACCGAATATATTTCAGTTCAAACATTTCAAACGAATTGAATGTTTAAAAGCATTTTGTGATTGTTGCATAGAATAAAAACAAAAATGCAGGTACTACTGGACTACTCTTAATTACTGAAATAGAAAAACGCACAAACAGAAACTGGCTGGGGAATAAGATCAATGAACATTACTTCCTATACAATAGTTTTATACAACATCTATTTACTATTTTCTAGTCTAATTTTATTGAAATTGTAAGGAATGTCTGAATTTATAATGTAAATGTAGAAACAATAAATGCGTTTCAATGTCTATATGTGTAAGCAATAATTCTTATAATAAAAATATTCTAATCAGTTAATTATTAGAGTACTGGTTGTTATGTTGGATTTTATAGTATTAATAAATCTAATAAAGTATATGTTTAGGAATAAAAGATAAAGAAATATATTTACCCATTCTATGCCGCTGGGATGATCTATGATGTTCATGTTTCACTATTTCTACAACGTTCGAAACTGTATCCGAGAAACCGATATCATGGTGCAGATGATGTGGATATCGCCTCCTTGGTGATGGACTTCTTTGTAATGAAGGTGAATTTCCACGTCTATAAAAGATAATTAAAAATTATAATTAGTATCATTGATAAAACAAATTTAGTTTTTTTTGTATTTGTATGGTATTGTTATAGCATAAATCCAACAACGTATCTGTTCATTTTATTAATTCAAACCTTCCTGACCTGTTTCTACAATAAGTTAATAGTAACTGCAGGCAAAACATTGATTCATAAGCAATAGTACAAGAATGGTGGTTTTCCTGTTGATGTGTTTACATCGTTCCATACAATCGTTGCCTTACAATTTGTTTGAAGAGGTTGATGAAAGCCACGACTTCCAAATCATTCAGGTTCTTTATTCACTGCAAGTTTTTATTTAATCAAATTTTGGAGAACAAACCCTAGCCAAACATGATAAGCTAATGCTCTATCGGTAAAGTATCTCACTCTTCTACGTATCGTTGTTGCATTAAGAGCTATATTGTAACAATTAGTTTGGGTTGCCTATACTATTACCCCATTTGATTTATTAAATTTAAGCTTACTTGGCATGCGCACATGTTAACTCTATTCGAGAATATTTGCGGCCACACACGGTTTTTTCTTCCGAGAATTCCATCAACTTAAGTAATATTGAAAAATCATGGCATATTAAATTTGGGAACGTCAATGACTTTTTGTGTGTGTAACGTAATATTGTAACCTAATGTATGTTTAGTGTCATTGGATATTGAGATAATTGGAGAATTGTAAAAAGAAGATAAATAAATGATAATCGTATAATAATTAATTCACTCATTGCAACCATTCATTGATATAGGGAGAACCGCCACAACTTGGAGACTAGCGTGGTCCTATATATAGGTGAATTAATTATTAATAAAATTATCTAAAAATAAATCTGGAAAAAAAAACAGAAATCAAACCATGCCGTTAAATCGTTCAGCGACAGAGAATACCGGATCAATCCGGAAAATGGTATTAAGAAGCAATACAATTCCAGCAGAAGAAAATAATGCACAAGAAGAATTATTTTCGCGGATATCACCAGTGGAACACGTGGCCGCAGCGAACAATTTTTCAATGACGCAGATAGGAAGTCAATGGGACCCAATGGGGAGCGGAGCAGGAGGACAGCATCCGCGAGTAATAACTCCACTTCAACGAGAAATTTTCACAAAAACCGTTGCGGCATTTCAACCGAAAGAATTGCCTCGTGATCATCAAGAACTGCAGGAATTAATTAACAAAAGCGTGAGTGATGCACTTCGAAAAGAACGTGAGTTAAATGCACATGTATTTAATAATTATGGGGGCACAAGATCAGTCTCTAGTTATGTGATTTACCCTAATTATAATTTAAATAAACCTGTTGAATCAATATCAAATAAAAACCAATCTATAAATTATAAATTAGTAAATCAACCAAACGTAATGAATTCTTTTTCTAGTTTAAATCTATCTAATAATTCTTGTAATGATATTCCCAATTTTAATGTTAATAGAGTAAATAATAATCAAACCAATGTTAATCATCAAATTGATATTAAAAAATTATTACCAATATTTGATATAAATATCACTTACCCAGTCGAATTTATAAAACAATTGCAACATATAAGGGCATCATTTAACCTTAGTTATGATAGTTTAAGTCTTTATCTTGCGGAATCATTTAAAGGAAAATCTGGAGATTGGGCTAACGCATTCGTGATGTCATTTAAATCATTAGAAGATTTTAAAAACTCTTTTTTTAATCAATTTTTGAAGTCAAAACAGGCAGATAGAGTTAAGACTGCAATTAGAAACCGGTAGATATACTCGAGCTAGTGGTAATTTCAGTGAATATTTTTTGAAACACTTGGCAAAAGGAAAATTTTTAGTCCCGCCATACACGGATTTAAATCTTATTGCAATCGTAGCACGTCATTATCTCCCGAATATATCTTCTGTGCTGGAGCTACTTGTATTAACGATGCTTTAGCACGGCTCAGTCAAGCGGATTACTATTATCGCCAAGACTTTGCGGAAACACGCGGTTATAATAATTATAATAATAGGAATAATGGAAGTAATCAAAATCAAGATTTGAAAAAAAACCGAAATCGATATGCTAAACCAAAATTTAATAATCAAGATAAAAATCGCGTTAATGTGTTAAGTGACTTAGAGGTTGACGTAGATGTAGATGATAAAGAAGAAAGTAGTAACGCGTCGGAAAACTAATAAGTTTTTGTTCATCAGCTCCGCGAACAAATAACTTATTAAAAGTAGCAAACAATATATTAAAAAATAATAACCCTCGTGACGACCTCTTAGATGAATGTGATTTTGATCATAAAAATGAAAGTGACTTTTCATTACCTTTAATACATATAAATATTTGTAATATTGATTACTTGGCGTTAATAGACAGCGGATCAGAGGTGACATGTTTATCCGAATCTGCTTGGTCGCAAGTAAGTCATTCGCCGGAAATCCCAGTTTTTTCAGCTTCAGGCATTAAAATATCGGGCGCCTTTAAAAGTAAACAAAGAAAGATAACACATCAGATGTTTCTTACGTTTAAAATAAATTCAACATTATTTGAATTTGAATTTCTTTTGCAGTTATAAATCTTCAAAATAACAGTTTGTCTATAAAGAGGGGTGATAAAACAATTACGGTATTAGCAGTATCTAGTAACGTACACCAATCGGAAACTTCATTTAAGTTTAATTATTTGTCAACTTCAATATACTGTCTGATTGTACGAACTGATCCGGATATTGATCCACTGCCGGATTTTACAAACATTATAAACAGCTGTGATTTAGACAGCCACAAAAAGTACATTTTCAAAAGTTTGCTGAAAAAATACTCAAGCATTTTTTCGGATATACCCGGTCGCACACATTTATATACACATGAAATACGAGAATTAGATAAAACGCCTTTTGCGCAAAAAGAGAAATTGTTAGAAATGAGATTAAGAAAATGGAAGAATGGGGAGTAATTTCGCGAGCAGCGTCACCTTATGTCAGCCCTTTAGTCACAGCGGTAAAAAGAGATGGCAGCGTTAGGGTGTGTTTTGACGCCAGACGTCTTAATTCCGTATTAGAAATGGATCATGAATGTCCTAAGCCTATCGAAGAACTGCTGCGTACTCTCAATAGCGTGAAATATTTATCGTCAATTAATTTAACCGCAGGATATTGGCAAATTCCTTTAAAAGATTGTGACAAAAAATATACCGGGTTTCTGCATGAAAATCATACTTATGTATTTAACGTACTCCCGATTGGTTTATCAACTGCAGTAGCTTCCTTTACTAGGGCTATGGATACCATCTTAGAGCCAAACTTATAAGGATCTGTATCCGCGTATGTGGACGATCTGTTAGTATCGTCAGAAACTTTTGACCAACATATCGAAAACCTAGATCAGGTATTTTATAAATTGTCACAGGCTGGTTTAACTTTAAAGTTAAGAAAGTGCAATTTCTTCAAAAGCAAAATGCTTTATCTGGGCTATGTACTTAGTTCCAAAGGAATACTACCAGATCCAGCGCGATTACAAGCCGTAAAAGATTTTCCAGCTCTTAAAAATGTAAAACAACTTCAAGCATTTTTAGGTCTAGCTAATTATGATAGAGCTTTCTGTAATCATTTTTCAAACAATGCGGCACTGCTTAATCATCCGGTCTTTACAGAGACATTTTTTGTGTCGGCTGATGCGTCCGATTTTGGGCTTGAAGCTCATCTCTTTCAAATTATTAATAAAAAGAGCATGTAATTGCTTACGCTAGTAGGAGATTACTAAATCGCAAACGAAATGATTGCGTAGCAGAGAAGGAAGGGTTAGCTATCGTATTTGCTCTAAGCAAATATCGTGTGTTTTTGTTAGGAAACCGGTTTACTATTCAAACGGATCACCGAGCTCTTACTTTTCTCAAAACTTGTCGTTTGTTGAGTCCGCGTATTACCCGATGGGCGCTAGCTCTTCAGGAGTATACGTTTGATATTGAATACATTCCCGGCAAAGACAATAATATCTCAAATGCTTTGTCTCGGAACCCTTCTGCTCGTTTGCCCGTTCCGTCTGACAAATGTTTTTTCATACATTCGTTAATATGCCTATCTAAATTTTATAAGGATAAGTTAAAAGACCTCGTTTCCTTGCAAAAACAAGATGCCAAGTTAGTTAATTTAAGAGAGAGCATTAGTGATGAAAGCCGATATGTAGTTTATAAAGGTTTGCTTTATTTGCGTCGCGGCCAAGGTAAACCTTCTTTACTTTGCATCCCCAAAACATTGGTGTGTGACACCATTAAGGCGTACCATGAAGCACTTGGACATTTTGGTTCTTACAAAACTTGGTCAGCCCTAAAATCTGAAGTTTGGTAGCAAGGCATGTACAAAGACATCAAACGGTGCGTTAGCTCGTGTGTAAGTTGTCAGACCACCAAACATTGTGCTTTGCCGTCTCCGCCATTTACGCCTATAATCCCGGAGTCTCCTCATAAATTAGTTTCTCTGGATTTATATGGGCCACTCCCTATTTCCAGAGGAGGCGTTTCCTACATATGTGTAGTATTGGACGTGTTCAGTAAGTATATATCTTCATACTCGCTGTTACGGCCACCAGGCGGCGCTGACTACCATAACACCCGCCTTCTCCGCGAGCGCGTTTAACCAATCCCGACAGAGCGCGTGGTATATAAGAAATGCGTTTTCGGATTTCGACACAGTCTTCCAGAGCGAGCCGAGCCAACAACATCTTCCCAGAGGTTCACCAGCTGATAGCAAGCCGACATCTCCGAAGAGGCCGCCGCTGGATACAGGCAGACAGGAATTCCGTCTCCCCTGTCCCTCCAGCTTAAACCTACGACGACGACGACGCTCCGCCAATCCTGGCAAACCCCTAGACCATCACCATCATAACCTCCCTCATCTACGCTCCCTTCCCCAACAACAAACAAACATAACAACAACCCCGAGGCATTGCACTACCGCCACGGGCTCAAGCACGGCATCCCCTTGCTTGTAAGCGTGACTACGTCACGCATGCGACTGACCAGGCTGGATATCCGCCTCAAGGTCAACTGCCAGACAGGTCTCGTCTTGCGACCAAGCACGGACACATCGAGTGCTAGAATGCATGACCTTATCATGGAGAAGAGGAGAAAGGCGAACGACGGCCGATACGGCCTTGAAAGACATACATATGGGCCGACTCCCGAATTGTCTATCGGTTTCGACTTCGTTCAAGATGGAACCGGTAACAAATGGCGCCCAACTAGAGGGCAGAATCTGGAGCAAGCAAGCTCCATAAAACACGAACATACCCTGAGAGGAGACCTTGGCACTACCAGCAGAAATTTCCGAAGATACTATCGGATGGTTCGACAATACCCGGAGTATGCCCAGCAAGAACGTGTATAACCCCTACAGGAGCACTTGCGACCGCAAGAATTACCACAGACAAGTGAGCTACTTCGATAACGTCAGAAGAACAGACAAACAAGAGAACAGTAACATCTTTGTTCCTACGCTAGTCGAGAACCCTGTCGACAACGATCAGTGGTGTAGGAAATTACCACACTCCCCGATCGAACCGTCGACGTGCAGCCCTTATGCACGATCGCTAGCTGAGACCCCTGTCAGCGACCTAATGTCACATTGGTCAATCAACGACTACGACATCTCCGATGAGGAAAACTTGGAAGTGCGAGTCCAAGTCAACGAGCCCACCCAGGTCGAGCTCGAGGAATTCCAAGTAGCGGAATTATTTATCCCGGACACGACAACATCGATGCAAGCATATATTGCTGACAGCATCATCGACATAGAAGATGGAAAAGGCTGCATAAGCAAAGTCGAATACGCAGATCTGCACGAAGCGGCGACCACCGTCAACAACTTCAACCGCGACATAGTGATTGCAACGCAGACTGGAACAATGCCGTCTAATTGCACCACATATGCTGCACCTGGAGGAACGAAGCCGTCCGACACAACTGCGGAGAACATCACCGACACAGCCGATGAAACACCTGGACGCATCACAACGATAGCAGAAGAGGAGCTAACGCCGCAAGACGAAGCAGACTGGAAATTCTCCAGCCCCGTCGCGCAGCCCGTTCACAGCGCTGCCAAGCACCTGGACCAGATGGAAACAAAACCATTGGTACTGAAGAAGTGTGGCAGAAAACTCCGGATCCGACTGAGACGCACATGGGACCGTGGTCAAACCTCCCAGCGACACAACGAGCATCGCCTCCGTCGCCAATATCTCAGACAGTTCGTATCCCGGAAAGGCATTGTGACTTTACGCTACCGAATTAAGTGTATACCGCCGGTGTATAGGTTGCGTCCGGAACCGCCACCGCAACCTGGGACATAGTTTCAGTTTCGGACAAGCCCGTGTTTGTGAATTCGGACAATAGTGAATTTCGCGAAACACAAAAGACACATAGTGAAACCCGTGTGGACACTTCTATATTTTACCATTCCCGTTCAAATCAAGTGCAATAGACCAGGAACATTTATTTTAACTTCAAGAACTCATCAAGTTCTTTCGAGGAATTAATGGGGAATTGTTACGGCCACCAGGCGGCGCTGACTACCATAACACCCGCCTTCTCCGCGAGCGCGTTTAACCAATCCCGACAGAGCGCGTGGTATATAAGAAATGCGTTTTCGAATTTCGACACAGTCTTCCAGAGCGAGCCGAGCCAACAACATCTTCCCAGAGGTTCACCAGCTGATAGCAAGCCGACATCTCCGAAGAGGCCGCCGCTGGATACAGGCAGACAGGAATTCCGTCTCCCCTGTCCCTCCAGCTTAAACCTACGACGACGACGACGCTCCGCCAATCCTGGCAAACCCCTAGACCATCACCATCATAACCTCCCTCATCTACGCTCCCTTCCCCAACAACAAACAAACATAACAACAACCCCGAGGCATTGCACTACCGCCACGGGCTCAAGCACGGCATCCCCTTGCTTGTAAGCGTGACTACGTCACGCATGCGACTGACCAGGCTGGATATCCGCCTCAAGGTCAACTGCCAGACAGGTCTCGTCTTGCGACCAAGCACGGACACATCGAGTGCTAGAATGCATGACCTTATCATGGAGAAGAGGAGAAAGGCGAACGACGGCCGATACGGCCTTGAAAGACATACATATGGGCCGACTCCCGAATTGTCTATCGGTTTCGACTTCGTTCAAGATGGAACCGGTAACATCGCTAAAGCGGGTCACTACAGGCGCCATAATTTCTCATTTAAAGAAAGATTATTTTAAGAGAATGGACGTCCCGGAAGCTATCTTGACGGATCAAGGTACGCAATTTACTTCTGCCGCCTGTGGTGAAATGTTAAACCGTAAGGGCATTAAACCTATATTTGTCTCCGTCAGACACCCTCAAGCCAATCCGGTTGAGCGCTGTATGAAAGAGTTGAGCCGTTTATTTCGTACTTTTTGCCACGAACGTGATACCTGTTGGGCTATTGATATTCCGCGATTGGTGGAAGTTTTAAACCCGGTGGTTCATGAATCCACAAGGTTTGCCCGATGCAAACTCGCAATTTTTTGGAGTTTCCCAGACCTAATTACGAAATCAACTTGCCTATTTCTCTGCTCGCGAGAGTCTTCAGGGTCGCGCGGCTTGTCGTTCGGCTAAGCATCCCGGTAAGAAAATAGTAAAGTTTAATAAAGAATATTTGGTTTTGCTAAAATCAAATAATGTTTCCTTCAGTATGGAAAAGAAACAAAAAAATTCTTATTGCTGTTTGAAGAACCTTTTAAAATAAAAAAAAACAGTTGCAGGACCATACCTACGTGTTAGAGAATCTCCAGTCTTCTGATGAAAAGGGGGTTTTTCACTCTACCTACCCATTTAAAGTTATATAAACCTGCAATGACCAACACAGAATCATAAACTACTAGTTTGATTGCTTTAAGCTTCCAAACTAGTAGGGGGGGCAGTGTAACAATTAGTTTGGGTTGCCTATACTATTACCCAATGATTTATTAAATTTAAGCTTACTTGGCATGCGCACAGGTTAACTCTATTCGAGAATATTTGCGGCCACACACGGTCTTTTCTTCCAAGAATTCCATCGACTTAAGTACTCGGTGCGCACTACGCTACCTGGGGACTAATCAAGTCTGGGGTTTAGGTGAGTGATCATTTGATAATATTGAAAAATCATGGCATATTAAATTTGGGAACGTCAATGACTTTTTGTGTGTATAACGTAATATTGTAACCTAATGTATGTTCAGTGTCATTGGATATTGAAATAATTGGAGAATTGTAAAAAGAAGATAAATAAATGATAATCGTATAATAATTAATTCTCTCATTGCAACCATTCATTGATATAGGGAGAACCGCCACAGTATTATTCAAAAACATATAAACTGCTCAACGTTTGAACTGGTACACTTATATAACATGCAGTAAAAGTAATAATAATAAAATAATAATAAAAGCTGTGTTTTGGAATGTAAACAAATGCCTATCAAATAACATTTTTGAAACAATTGTTCTGTCATCAGTGCCAGTTACTAAGCTTGCGGACGCCTATACTTATCAAGTTTAAATTTTTTTTGCAAATATCTTAAGTAAGTTTTAATTCAGAGTGGTTGACTGCATTTTAAAGATGCCATAAAGGCGTTTAAGTGTTGAAAAGATGAGCCAAGCGCTGGGAATGCTTATTACTGGTGCATCGCTAAGAACTGTGGCTGCCCATTTCAATGTGAGCCACAATGTGATCAGATGAGTTCAAATGCGTTTTAATGACATTGGAACTGTCAAACATAGGCACGGCGGAGAGCAAAATCGCAGTACGAAACCGCAGTTCAAAGAATAGATTTTCTACTGCAAGAACACTCCAAGTTCATTTATTGAATGTTACACGTACTCAAGTATCCACTCAAAAAGTAAGATATGCATATTGGAGTGTTAAAGATTGGGGTCGTTGATTATTCAGTGACAAGACCATAGCTTCAATGAAAGAGTAAAAGTTTAAAGAAGCAGAAAAAAAGCTATATTGAGAACCACGTGACTAACCATCAAGCTTATGGAGGCGGTTCAATTACCGTTTGGAGAGATATTTCTGCGGTCGTACTGAACTGGTTATGCTTAGAAATGCTACAATAAATAGTGTCAGGTATCTTAATGAAGTATTAGAACTTGTAGTGTTGCCATTTGACAATAAAATAGGCAATGGTTTCGTGTTTGCTGATGATAATCAAAGAACAATCATTGCATTTTTTGTAGAGAACAATATTACGCACATGGATTGGTATGGCAAACTCTCCAGATCTTAATCCCATAGAGAAAGAATAGGATTACCTGAAAAAGTTGATAAGGTCACAAGGAGTGGATCCAAACAACCACCATCAGCTCCGAACTGCCGTTTTGGAAAAATGGATAAATATTCTTCAGCATTACATTCGGGATTTAATTTTCAGCATGACAAAACGTTGCCAAGCGGTCATAAGAGGAGGTCCAACGCATTATTAATCTTTTAGTGTTTGGTTATCATTTCTTTCCAGAGCAAGCTTTACTGTAATACTAAAATTCGTTATTTAAGTTTTATTCTTTTAATTTTTTGCCCTAAAAGTGTTTCCAGAACCGTATACTATCAATTAAGCAAGAAATCGTTCCTCAAAAAGTAGTCATTTGTTTTTTATATATGTTCTTGTAAGTGTACCAGATGAAATGTTGAGCAGTGTATTTCTGCTTAAATTGATATGTGCAATTACAGCTGTTGGGTGGATAAAACTTAAACAATCTTATTTTTAATATAGCATATAAGAGCAATGTTTTTAAAGATAAAATGCCTATTCAATGTAAGCTGAATAAAAACTACTGTTTGGCCATATGTGATTACTAAAAGTTATTATAAAAAAAAAACACAGCAAGTGTTGTCAGTATTCAGCACCTTTTTGATAGTATTGTGAGCAACGACCTTTTCTCAGAGTTGGCCAAGTGTTATGCCAATTGCTGGTGTGCTTGTAAAACCCCACAATGTAAAAAGTACAACTTTGGGTGTTGCAGGTAGTAGTCTCCCAACACTTTCACACTCCAAAATTGCCCGCAAAAATTTTCCCCGTCAAATAAGTAGACTTTTATTGATGGTTTCAGTATCGGTATTAGCTTGTGTATTTTACATTATATGCCAGACTTAGTTGAAAATTTCGGTAAGTAAAGTACGAGTCGTGGTAGCAGTGAGAGTGCTATTACGGATAGTGAACAATTAATTTGGCTGGAGAGAGTTGTGGAGACGCTTCTTCAAAGAAAATGAGACTCTACAAGATCTTAGTGAACTGTAGCAAAGGATATCATTGCCACTCTGTACAACCGGTTAGATTGCCAAAGTTTTCTCCTGGTGTTTCTAATGGCAAAAAAGCAAATCCAAAATAAGTTATTAACTGTCACTTGTTAGGACACTACCATATACGCTATAACTAATAAGCTAAAATGTATAGCTAATACTTGGTACGACAATCTAAGCAGGTACAGCTACAAGCAACTACAAAGGTTGTAAGAGGATATGAGGGAGAAAAAGTTGCCTTGAAAGAAGTCAACATATTTTTAAAAATAGACTTTGTTTTTAAGCATAACATCAACTTTAGTGCTACATTTTTTGTGGGTGGTGGTAGATTTGCCTGCACTATCCGGTGCAGGCAAATCTACCACCGGATAGTGCAGGCAAATCTACCACTACCCACAAAAAATGTAGCACTAAAGTTGATAGAAGAAACTGTAATTCCTCCAAATACCGTTGAATATATTCTGGTGAGTTCTAATGTATAAGACTCAGTATTTGTAAAACTAGCTAATCGGATAGTGCCTAGTTCTGAAAACGTAGTAAACAGTTGTATAACAAATGCCAAAAAAGGCTTTGTTTCAGTTGCAAACTTATCTCAGAAACCACTAAAATATTGTTTGGAGCAAGAATGCAAGGTCGACAAAATTTTAAACTTTCAGAAATACATAAGCAAATTGACAATAATTTGAGAAGTAATGAACAATAACAGCTATTGGGGTCCATGATCGAGTTTTGGGATTGTTTTTCTCAACCAATAAAAATATTGTCTGCCTGTTTATAGACCTTACCGACTATCTTACTACAAACGTAATATAGTTCAAAGTATTGTAGACGATTTGTTGGACAATAAAATTATCCGCAAATCTGACTCGCCTTATGCTAGTTCAATATTGTTGTTCAAAAAAGAATGGTCAACATCAAATGTGTGTGAATTGTAGAAAATTAAACGCCAGCTCTGTAAAGAATAAATTTACTTACCAATTTGACCATTTGAATCAGGTGAGAGGATGTTGTCTATATACAACATTGGATTTAGCAAGTAGATACCATCAGATTCCTATGAGCAAAAATTTGGTATTCAAGACGGCGTTTATTACTCCATACAAGCATTATGCCTATGCAAATGCCTTTTGGTTTGGCCAATGCACTTGCAGTTTTCCAGCAAGCTGCAAAAACTTTGTCTTAAAAAGCCAAAAAAAACCTTGTCCATAGTGAAATAAAAAATGTTCTGAGTGATAAAAAAAAGTTTGGTTACTATATTCCACCGTACAAGGAATGATATTGATGCTGCTAAAAAGGCTATGACCCAAAAAAAAAGTGTTTTTGCAATCTTCCACACTGTCCTACCTATCAAAATAATCTCTAAAGCTCCTAGACTTATTACTCCATTCAAATATGAGACTTGAGTCACAAAATTTATATCAAAATTAGTCTTTCCACACTTTCGACACCGCGTCAATAAACTTCAAAAATCTTGAGCTGCGTTAAAGGCACTTATCCCTCTTTTTCTTTGGTCTCACCTTGACTTTGCTTCACACCTTCTATGTTTTTGCAGTAAATTTCAATTTAACAATATTGGACATAAATCAAACTAGGACAATAAAAATCTGTATGGGCTTATGCCACTGCAAATAAGAAGTAAGCTACATATCAAAAAATTTGTTGCCAAACTATTTATCAATAGTGGGGACATAACACATGATGTCATGTAGCTTCTTTGGTAACCATTCCTTTTGACCCGCAAAAAGTTAGACGTTCCTGGAATACTATTTTGCAAAATTCTGTCTTCTTCAATTGTGCGAAATAGAGAAAAATGACAGTGACAGTAATAATTAATTGATGGTATCACCGACACTTCTTTACAAAATAGTGCTAGAGCCAGACGTTACAAAAAGCCTGAGGCGTTCTACCTTTAAAAGGGCATAATCATGTACATAGCCAAAATAAGCCGTACGAGCCAAAATGCTACAACAGCAACAGTGGTCACTACTCATGTAGACATCCACGTAATAAATTGCTATACAATTGGCTTGGTTATGAATCAAAAAATTGTAAAAGGTCAACTAAATGAACAAACGTTTTGTTGACCTGTTCGACTAAACAAATCAACAATTTTTCGAGAAGAATATTACCAGGTACAGGAAAATCTACCATCAACCACAACAGATGTAGCACTGAGTCGGTAGAGAAAACTGCAATTCCTCCAAACGTCGTTAGATATATTCTGGTGAGTTATAATAAAAAAACTCAGTATTTGTAAAATTATCTAATCGGATAGTGCCTAGTTCTAAGCACGTAGTGAGTAGCTGTATAACAAATTCCAAAAAAAGCTTTGATTTAGTTGCAAACTTATCTCAGAAACCCCTAAAATATTGTTTGGAACAAGTAGTGGTTAGAGGTGATTTATGTGAGAAGGATACAAGTTCCAACTCTATTAACGTAGCTTGGCGAAAAAATTTTAAACTTTCAAAAATAAAGAGTAAATTGACAATAATTTGATTAGTAGTAAACTAAAACAGCTATTTAGGTTCATGAACGAGTTTTGGGATTGTTTTTCTCAACCAACAAAAAAACTAAAGAAAAAATGAATCTAACGAAAACGAAAATCAACGTCATTAACAAAACGCCTGTAGATTATAGACCTTACCGACAATCTCATTACAAACGTAATATATATAGATCGAGGTATTGTGGACGATTTGTTGAACAACAAAATTATCTGCAAATCCGACTCGCCTCATGCTAGATCAATTGTTTGTTAAAAAAAAAAAAAAATCAAATGTGTGTATATTATAAAAAATTAAATGTCAGCACTGTAAAAAATAGATATCTTTTACCAAGAGTAGATGACCATTTGGACCAGTTGAAAGAACGTAGTCTGTATACGACATTGAATTTAGCAAGTGGATACCATCAGATTCCTAGGAATAAGAACTCGGTATTTAATACGGCGTTTGTTACTCCATATAAGCATTATGTCTATGCAAATGCCTTCTGGTTTGCCCAATGCACCTGCAGTATTCTAACAAACTTTGCCTTAAAAAACCAAATAGTTGGACAAAGAATGTACTGAGCGGTAAAAAAAAGTTTGGTTACTAAATATGAGATTTGCATCACAGAATTTATATAAAAATCAGTCTTTCCATACGTTTCACACCGCGTCAATTGACTTCAAAAGTCTTGAGCTGTGTTGAACTTCTTACTGGAAAAAAAACCCTCGAATCCTTTTTATTTTTATAAGTTCTTGTTTAGTCTCACCTTGACTTTGCTTCACAACTTCTATGTTTTTGCAGTAAATTCCAATTTAACAATATTGGACAGAAACCAAACTAGAACAATAAAAATCTGTATGGGAGCGGCCTTCTTCTTTTTATAGTGACATACTCGCTATGAGCGTATTTTTGTGATGTGCGATAATAGTTCCACACAAACATACGAGACCTACAGTTTAACGTGGAATCCAAACCACACCACTAGAGGGGTTTACTAGACAAATACTTCGCTGGTTTGCCATTACCTTGCAAAGGAAACGACCGCATCGGAATATATTCGACAAATTAGATAATGCCGCTGCCGGGAATCAAACCCAGGCTGCCTGCACAACAGTCCTCGCACTACACCATTGTGCCTTATGCCACTGCAAATAAGAAGAAAGCTACATATCAAAAGATTTGTTGCCAAACTATTTATCATGGGTGGGGACATAGCACATGATGTCATGTCATCAGCTTCTTTGGTAACCATTCCTTTTGAACCGCAAAAGGTTGTTTTCATTAGTCCCCCCTTATGACCGGTTGATTAACAAAAGCGCTTTATCTAAATTATTTGTATCCCCTAACCAATCGTTATTAATACAAAATAGATACAAATTCATTCTTCATAAATCCTTATCTTCATCTGTGATTAAAGTCGTTTTTAAAGAATTCATTTCAATATTGGCACTATTACATTAAAATTTTTACTAAACCAACATTCAGCCGCGTGTGTTGTATGAATCCCATCATTG
Source organism: Tachinus rufipes (assembly GCA_963932245.1). NCBI lineage: Eukaryota > Metazoa > Arthropoda > Insecta > Coleoptera > Staphylinidae > Tachinus > Tachinus rufipes. The sequence goes on from OZ010749.1 coordinate 65,323,277, forward strand.
GAGTTCAACGAAGGCGGATCAATTTGTCCGTGACCTTTTGAATTTCCCGCTTTTTAACTGAAAGAGCAACTCTGTTCCTATCAAGAGGCATCTGTCAGCTGACTCCTGTCAAAATTTTAATAAGCTGCGTCATTTAGTTTGTGTTTAACAGCCATTGATAGCAAAAAAAAAGTGAAGTTGTTCAACCGCAATATAGACAAGTTTTTGTGCCGTTTCGTAACCTTGGATCCACCACAACACACCAGAGACCAAACAGCAGTCAAAACAGTGGGTTTAACGAAGTAAACCGACGCCAAAGAAAGCCAAGATGGGTTTGTCAGCCAATAAAGTCATGGAGACCGTTTTTTGGGATTCACGCGGTATAATCCTCATTGTTTACCTTTAAAAGAGTAAAACAATTAATGGCAAATATGATGCCAACTTATTGGGTCTATTTAATGAAAATTAAAAAAAAAAACGACAGCAATTGGTCAACCACCAGGACAGTTTCCATGGCAAAAATCCATAAATTAAGCTACAAATTGCTCCCTCATTCGCCTTATTCTCCGGATTTAGCCCCTAGTGATTATTTCTTGTTTCCAAACCTAAAGAAATTTAATGGCTAGGCGGAAAGAGATTTGACTCTAACGATGAAATCATCTCACAAACAATTACCTATTTTAATGACCTCGAAAATTTTTATTTTTTGAAAGGGATACAAAAATTTGAAAAACGTTTGACATAGACCTCAAAAGAGACTACGTTGAAAAATAAAATAATTTTTTTATCCAAAAACCTGTGTTTCATTTAAAAAGTCACGGACTTATTGACCCGCCCTCGTATATGCCAATTAACTTATTGACCCGCCTAAGTATATGCAATTTAACTTATTGACCCGCCCTCGTATATGACATTTAAAAGGCTTCGTTATTGATTTTTGTTACTAATTGAACAGAAGCTATATAATATCTCCCCAAGTTCGCTTGATGCGTGTATGTTCCTATGCATCTAGCATTAAAGGCAACATTTGGGTCACGCGTATTAATAATATTATCTTTGACTTGCGAAGCAAAGGTCTAGTAACCTAGTTTTGTTAGGTGCCCTGAAATAATATCTGACTGACCTATATGCCAGCTTTCCGCAGGATAGCATACATTCTTGGCAACAACACTTGAATGTCATTAGGCAGAGCAATGGAACCTACTTCAATCGAATTAATCAAGTGGTAATCTAAAGGGTGTGGTTTAAAAAATGTTTATTTCACCTATTTAAGATCAACATCTTACATAAACCACTCTGTGAAGTAAGTACTTCCGAGCATTAATTTTTTTAATGCTCTCGATATACTATGGCTCAAACAAATTCTATGGCAAAACCTTATAGCATATAAAAGTATTTTTTGTTTGTTTTGTAATATTTTGTATTTATTTATTCTTTTACGATTGTCATCCTAAATTTAACAATTATTAACACATCCCGACCAAGCCTGTGTTGTGACAAACTCGCTTATTAGTGTAATAACTGGCACTCGTATATGAATGTAATTGTAAATGTGGCAGTAAGCAGTGATTTGTATTTTTGTACGGAAAGCGGGTCAAGTTTAATTATTATTTACAACATAGCGCCTACTCGTGAATTTAACAACAACAATCCAAATCTGAAATTTTACAGCGTACTGTCACTGTCCCTTAGTCCAGATTTAAACAGTAAAGAGTAACATCAAGAAAATATGGATAACAACTTTAATCAACCCTATACAGATGGCTCTGCTTAAATTAAAAATATTACGTAGGAAGATGTATTAGCGGCTAACTTGAACAGGACATCTATAAAGTAGTAGTTTAGTAATCTTGTAATAACCATAAAAGTAAATAACTAAACTAATAAATAGAAAACTAAATCCTATAAACGCAAATGATTGATTATTTTAAGACTAGCTGATAACCGCACTGCAGATTACATTAACAATTTTCTTCCCATAAAAAAACATTATACCAGTGCATAATGGAGCATCTAAGAACAAAACACGGAAAATATAGTTCTTTTAAGTAAGGATTCTTGTTGAAGTAATGAATCAAGTAAATAATACATCTTTCTCCAGGAGAATATTTATCAACTTTTTCACAGAGTAATATTTTAAAATTTTAAGCAGATACTTACACTCACAATTAATGTGTTCAATAAATTAAAGAAATAACAAAGCAATATAAAACTAAAAATATGAAACCTAAAAAATAGCTTAAAAAACTTTAAATGTGCAAAATAAATAAATCATATTACTTCTAGTATTAATACATTTTCTACTGCAATGTAACAACTCATATAGTAAATAATCAGCAAATACAATGCATTATATGAGTATATGAATGAAGTACCAATGTAAAAATAGTTTAACTTTCGAAAAGTCACATACATTAAAGTACGTAATATAATAAAATATTTACTTTAGTAAAAACATTAATTAATTTAATACTGACTCCTCTCATAAAGTTTAATCAATGTATAACAGCAAATATTAATAATATAAACTTGATGTTTAAGCTCAAAGTATTAGGAAAACACAGTCTAAAGCTGTACCAATATTTTTTAAGAAACAAACTTGGATTTAATACAATTAATACTCAATACAAACTATTTTCATTAAAACCTGGAGATAAATCAAAAGAAGCTGTATTTTTTTTTGCGATGCAATTAAGTCCTAAACTAACATGGAAAGCACATAAAACTTACCGAATCTATAAGCTTTCATACAATTTTTGATTAGTTAGCAGAACTTGCAGTGCATCAAAATTAAGCGATGTGTGGTAGTGGTCCTTCTCAATTTACTAGCTACACTAGTAAAGGCAACTAAATATACATGTGAAAGTTAAAAGAAGCAATACTTTGAGTGTCGAAGACTTCGAGCACAACTCGCATGCAATTTAACTCTCTTTTAGAATCAGCTTTTTGCAACGTATAGAGAATGAAATTTCCAGTGTCATCATAAATACATGAAAATCCAAATTATTCAATTGCTTATTACACAAACTTTTTGTGCTATTAATTACTTTTCTAATATAACAATTGCTATAGTTCTGCTCGAAGTTGTAAATATATAATAGTTTGGTACTCATGCTATATTTATTAAAATTATAATGAATTTAATCATATTATAAATCTAATTTTACAATCTATACTAAAGTTTATAATACGTAATTGCTCATTTAAGGTTTGCCTGCTTCCTCCATGATAGTGAACAACTCCCTAGCAAAATCGTTAACCGAGAGTAAATCTTCGCTTCAAACTTTAGAAGTCTCTTCATAAAAAGACGTCAATATGCTCTTGTACTATGCTAGGTATAGGAAGCATTTGGTAGCTAATGTTGGTATACTTGCTCAAAGACTCTAAAACGTTCAAGGTTACTAATTTTACAAAAATGTATATAGGGTCTCTGTGCAGTAATTCCACAAACTTTGTTAGGTTTTTAAAATAATGACAGCCATTGATATTAGTTTGTTCTTCGACAAACACCAACAAATATGATTGTAGTTGAGATTGCAGACACATTACTGGATTCGGTATAATTTATGATGTGTTTGATATTAGATCTGATTTTTAAACTGATTGGCCGCTGTCAAAGTGCCTGGAACATTTCCGCATAAAGGCCGAAAAGAGGTTAAAGCGCCATGGTAATGTTTTTGGCTTTCCTAACCATAATAGGAGTTTAGTGCATATCCTTCGCATTTAACGTTTTGTGTTACATAAGTGTAACCGGGTTAGGTTAGACTTTAGTCTAAATAATATCTTAACAGTAAAATAATCACAAATATTTTGATACATTAAAGTTCATGCATAATAGTGTACAATTCCCAATAAGGTCCGACAGTAGATTGTTAAACTTAGAAACCATGTCTTAGTTTTCTCATAAAAAACATCAATATGCTCTTGTAATATTCTAGGTACAGGAATCGTTTAAAAGCTAATGTTGGTATACTTGCTCAAAGACTCTAAAACGTTCAAGATTACTAATTTTACAAAAATGTATCTAGTGTCTTTAAGCAGTAATCTTACAAATTTTGTTAAGTTTCTAAAGTAATAAAAGAAAAAAAAACATGATTGCAGGTACGTTAGTGGATATCGCTATGATTAATGGTGTGCAGATATTAGACCGATGTCACCTGCCTGCAAAAAAGTATCAAAAATGGTTAAAACGCCATAGTAATGATGAAACGTTAGAAGTAAATATCTCGAATTTTGCAACCATAATAAGTGGAGATCCTTAGCGTTTAAAGTGGTATTTGAAAAATTTTGTGTTGCATAAATGTAATCAGGTTAGGTTAGACCCGTGTCTAAACAATATCTTAACAGCAAAATCATCACAAACGGACTGTTGCTTTAAATAGTTATTGAATTCTTTAATAATGTAGAGTGTGTTGTTATAAGTTTTACAGGGTGTTTCAGAAAAACTGGTATATACTGTAATGTTATAGTAACGTTCATTTTAAAAAACTCGAAACTCTTGATGTGGTAGTCGAGTACACTCACCACTACACCACATAAGCGGTTAAAATAACATTTCATATGAAAATATATTTTTTGAGAAAAAGTTCAAAAACCCCACTGCCAAGTTTAGCACACGTCGATATTCTAGTAAAAATGTTGTTTATTGTGATTTGCAGTTCTTCATGATTCGCCCTTATTTGTGCAACACTAGCCATAATAGAAGAAATTTATTCATCACGCAAGCTTAATTTTTCTCGATGAACATCACCTTTCATTCATCCCCTTAATTCAATGATGTTAAAAAAACTGGAGACCTAGCTGGCCAATTGATAAGACCACCATGCCCTGCATACATAAAGTTTATGTATTGTCACCTGACGGCTGTATGAACGTCTTCGTGAGTAACTGAATGTTTTCTAACAATATTGTAAGTTGAATCTGCAAGAAGTCCAGATATCTCGCCTGTTTTAGACGCTCCGGTAATAAAAAAGCCCAATCACGTTGTTGTCAATCATTCTGAAGCAAATATTTACAAAGATTCTTTGTTGAAAACTTGATTCTACACTGACATGTACGTTGTCGTCCAACCAACGGTGAACATTGAACGTATTATAAATGCCATTGCGGGTAAAAATGGGCTCATTGCAAAATAATATCAGTAGAACTAATCGATGGTATTTATCCATTCACAAAATTTCAGTCTCCTGGCTGGGTAATTCCACGATAGTTCGGACAAACGCCCCCACATTGACATCTCCGATTTTGCTCAAATTTTGTACACATGTTTGGGGTACCAAAATATGACGATTCCTAAAATTTTAGATCTTTAGGTGCAATCCAATGTCAATTTAAATTTTTTAAGAATGTTTTGTCTCTTTTTAGTTTTTATGCTGTAAATAAGCAAAAAATAGTCAAAAATCATATTCAAAAATAGTGTATCTTATAGGAAATTTTCCGTAGAACACAATCCCGCCATTGGTTTTCCAAAATTTCCCCCAAAAAATGCAAAAATACCAATTTATTGAAACTTCGATATCTTCGATTCCGCTAGACTTGAAATTTGAATATGATACTCCTGAAACATAATACTTTTAATCGCAAAAATTAAAAAAAACTGGTTTTGCTTGACCTAGGGTAAAATATAACACATAATTGTTAAAAATAAGTTATTTGAGCAAAATCGAAGATGTCAATGTAGGGAAGTTTGTCGGAACTATCGTGAATTACCCGGCTTAGAGATCTTGGACATCTATATTATACAAACTTTGCCCGCCCAATGTTCGTCATACTCTTACATGAGGAACACCTATACCGTGCAGAAAGTCTTCTTGGATAGTTTCAATTTTAATCAAACTTTGCTCAACTTTACGTTCAGAATAAAACCTATTTAGAACAGCACAAGTTTCTTGCAGATTGTAGAATGTTTGAGTAAATGTTCACCATTCGGATAGAAAACCGTCTCTTATATTCTCTGCAAGCAGCATGTGCATTTCAATGGCCCGTAATAAAACACCATATCAGCGTATTTGGCGTGAGTAAAAACGTATAACATGTTTATCAAATTGAATAAACACGTAAAGTTGTCAACTAATAATAATGTAATAGATGTTCATATATGTTTTTAGCTCAAAATGAACGATACTATAACATATACCTTTTAAAACATCCTGTATAATGTAGGTAATAGTAGTAATAGTTTACCTTAAACTAGGAGATCTACGATGGGCGTTAGGATATGGAGCGGGTTGCAAATGTTGATCGGCCATACTATCACATGATGGTCTCCGAGAGCCCAGCACATCTTGCAATTCCATAACCTAGAGAACAGCGCAAAAATACAATTAACATGACATCAATCAACAATTCAATTTAAGTGTATAAAAAATTACTATTGTAACTAGTAAACCTGTTCGATGCAATTTTCTGCAATCTCTTTCATACCATGTCCCGTTACAAGAATTCAAAAATAAAGTAGAAACATGCAAATTAATAAAACCATGCTAACTCAAGTGCTGTAAATTAAGACCACAATCACAGTGTTAGTTTTTCTTTTCTACAACATACCTACCAATTTAATATTAAAGCAATTCTAATGATGATTTTTTCCATTCCACTCACAATCCATTATTATTTCTCAAATTAATTAACATGCCACACAATTAATTCTAAATTAAGTAATTTTAAATAATAATAATCTAGTAAAATCCATGACCTAAGTTAATTAATACCTTCTATTCCTGATTCTATTAAATTATATTATAACTAATTTTAAAACATCGTATTATGTGGATCTGTAAATAATTATACATCCAACAATAATTATAATCTGGGGTGTTTTAAAGTTTTCATTTAAAACCTAGTCCTAATCTTTATCTGACCCTAACACATCAAATTTTGTTACCACCAATGCGGATTTTTCACCTTTTTATTCCTGTAACAATAGAAAATATTATTAACTACAATATTAATTTAATTAATATTTATTTATGCAAATTTATAGACCATAAATAAAAGTTGTTATAAAAACCAATACAACTTTAACTCTTTAAACAAAAAACATAAAAAAAAGAAAACAGAAAAAAATAGTGTTTGGTTTGACTGCTACTCAGATTACATTATGGTCATTTACGAACCAGTCCTCATAGATATTCCACGAGATTGCGTAAGACCATTCGCTACTTGTTAGGGTAACATCAATTTCGTTATTGCCTATTAAGCCGCAAAAAGTATATAGCCTGATGGACTGGTTTAAGATGCTCAAGTTCTTTACCGATATGAATTCCTGGAACTTGCATCCGCGAACTTTACTGTCCGGCTACCTCGCTGCGGTAAACTTACTGTGCCAAAGAAGAAAAATGACATAGCATCTAGGGCATATATGATTTTGGTTTGTTCAATTGCAACTTCCACTTTTGGCATGTCCTCTATTCTGTGCCCATAGATGCAGTGTACTGCACACGCGTAAAAATCTACGCCAACTCCTGAGATCCGCGCACTCATACTTGCTTCCTCTACCAACTGCGTGAAAGAAGTGAGGTTAAGCCTAAACTCTCTTACTAAAATAGCAGTTTTAGCAGTTCCCGCATTAGCCACGCATTTCCAGTATTTGACCATCTCTGACCTACGTCTTTTGCACAAGTAGGATGCCAATTTTTCTTTCGCAGCATAACCGCCTGTGCCCGCTGGTAGTTGAACTGCACTATCCTAATAATATGGTTGCACTTATCTACTTCTGGATTTAGAAGCAGCAACCAGCTCCGCCTGGTACTTTAAGCATCTCCCACTCGCTCCCAAGTGACTCCACTCTAGTCCCTTGGCCTTGCAAAACAGACATGAAGCCTCATCTTTGTCACACGTTTCAGCAAGATGTCCTTTTTCTCCACACTTTCTGCTAAGTCGCGATCTCATTCTTTCAGGAAGTGACCCAAAAACTCTCTAGCTCTTGCAGCTGCGGTTAATATTCTTAACGCATTTTTCGTAAACCTTCTTTGTCTTAACGGTACAAACTTAGAAAATGTCTTAATATCTTATAAAGCTTTTACTGTTCTTTCATCAGTAGTGCTTATCTTTATAGTGTAGATTACAACTTCGGAGTTGGGTATTAGCAGCTGTTCAAGTATTCCAGGTCCGCAAACTTAGAGCAATTTTGCAATTTCTAGCGTTCATCCTTTGTTGGAGTTACAATTACCAGACCTTCTTTAGTAGTCCTTATTTTTTGTCTTTGACCTAGATCCAGAGTTCCATTTCGCAAAATATTTTGTCTCTTGTTGTTTCACTGGTTTCTTCTTTTTTTGAAGTTTTCACTACCAGTGCAAACAACTTTACTTTGACTGGTTTATTCGTCTTCGGGACCATAAAAGCAAAACAACTTTCATAAAAAAAAGTTTTCAATGCTATAGTTGTAGACGCTATAAGCAAACAAATGATTGTCGTAATAAGAACGTAGAAAAAAAGCAAATCACATAACAAAATGTATACATCAGTTTTTCTATCCAAAAACTTCAACATTGACTGTAGTATCCTCACCCCACATTAAAATTATACCATCACATTTCTTGTGACTCAACGTGGCACAAGACGGTTAATCCAATCTATGATGTACATTAATAGTTTTTTAGACTGATATGCCAACAATCTAAAACAAACAGATGTGATCTTGGGTGTTGTCCGTGTGATGTCTGCTTTGGCCCCAGTATTCGACTGACTGTTTAGAAGAAAAATTATATATTTGTAGCAATAAAAAACCTACCGGCCAAAATAAACCGTGACTTTGTGATACCCTGAATGATTCAACTTCAAGAAGCAACTCCATGAAAGGATAACCACGCCCGCAACCGTTTGTACTCCTTGTGGCAAATCCCATAATCATAAACCTATTCTTAGGCATCAACAACAGCCCAGCACCGTTGCTAAAAACCACTTCCGACAAACCGCCCGCAACAACTGGCGCCCAACTTAGGGCAATTTAGAGTAAAAACGCTCCAAACCCATGGCCTAAGAAAGCTTTTCCAAGAAATACACATTTAACGGAATGACTTCCAAACGCTCCTATTACCAAGAAAACGTCTCCAAAAGTTAACAACTACCAACTTGTACATCTTGGTTCAAACTTAAAGCAAGATTAATTTATTCTGTAAAACTTCTGATTGAGAAAAAATTAAGTACATAAGTTTTGCTACTGTAAGAAAAAATTCTCACATCAAACAAATTTATACCTACAAACATTAAACTGTTCATCCCCACTGGCTTTGGATAAAGCCAACAACTGCCTCTTCTCCAAAACCGGATCTGTAAGTACTCAATCTGATCACGTTTGATTTGATCGACTTAGACAACCCAATAGAGCACCCAGGAGCTGAATCCAAACTTAACTGAAGTCAGTTACTACTACTAGCCAACATGGTTCGCTTACTTTAAGACGTGGACCTGAAACCCTATAAAGCAGCACCTAACTTTAGTTTGCCCAAAGCTCAAATGCTCACGTTTAGAAAGAACTACGTTTAGACTCAAACAAATATTCAAGCTTAACACCCGCAAGTGTCAAACCACAACCAAACAATAATGACAGTACCAAAAATGACTCTGTAACATGATATTAATGTGATTAAACAGAACTGAGCTAATCACAAAATGAGTCCATTCTTGAACAAAAATTCCAGGAGCTTTTACTGTTTTCTATTATATACCAAAAAACGCAAAATATTAATGCGTGCCTAAAAGCTCACATCCCGCGATACCCTAGTTGTGAGTCGCAACAGTGATGTGGTAACTAAGGTGCATAAGAATAAGAATTTGTTCCACTATTCTGCAGTCAGTCCTGTTGTTGTATTAGACTTAGTCCGCCTTAACCAACGCAATACCCCTACAACCGCTTGCAAAAAATCATTTACAAAAGGACAATGTTATAAGGACATACTCCGCTATGTCAAAGGCAATCAAAGTCAAATCGGTCCAACGTCACGCTATAGACAAGCCAATTACAATAAGCTGCATACAGTAGCAACACTGATCTCTGAGATCAACCATCCAAGGAGCAGTCATATCAACTCCTGGACTTGACACTTCAAATCTTTCTTTACAAAACCCTTGTGAAACAACTAGGAAGCAGAATTTGAAACAATTCCGCTTCAAACCACGTATACCTTAAAAAAAAAACAAAAAACATTATGACTTCTCGACACAACACGATGAGACGTTTACGAATGATTCAGTCACGCAAGCACGACCTAACAAAAACGTGTACAAACCGTACTACCATGATCTTGGTCGCCCGCAACTGCATATAATATACGACCCAAGATATTCAGAACCTCACTATGACAACCAGTTTGATTCACCGCATGGTTGGCTGTAGCGTAATACCATAACCACCCCAAGCAAAAAAAAACAACCAAAAAGTGTACAACCACAAGTCGAAACCGCTGTCGATATGCATAACAAAAACCATTTCTATGAAATAAATTCACAAGCGCACGCACAGATAGTGATCATCGTTTTGCAAAAGAATTACAAAGTTGTAAAGGCACTCAAAAACCCTAATCTCTACTGCAATTACTGCAATGCCAGGAACTACTTGTGTGATGCTGTAGATATACTCCATAAAAAAGGATGAGATAATCAGATTAATCACAACCAAACAAATATAACAAGCGACACCTACACTAGATACTTACCGTAGGGGGACAAGTATGGAAAATGAAAGAAAAAGGACAACACAACATCTATTGCTAAACTTTACACAAATGCACGCTATTTAGTTGGCCGGATTAAGTGCAAAGCAATCGCCAAACACGCAAAACTTGAGAAACTCTATGGTGCGTTACATCATCGACACAAGAAACAAAGCAAACATTATAGCACAAAAGACGTGCAAACCACCAACTAAAGTTATTGCTACAAACATTGGTTGTACGAACTTGTGCAAATTAATACAAATTGGTCAAAAACTTTCTAGTACCTATCATAAAACAAAAAGCAAAATATTATTGCACAAAAACCAGTGTTCTAAATGATAATTATAGCTCATCTCTAAGCTTAAAGTACTCACGTTTCACACAAATCCCTGTTAACCCCATTTTTCTTATAACTTTTGCCAGTTTCAATAGCTACATTTTTTCTAGATACCCATAGAATATAATAAATAAAACTTTAGAATAAAATACCGCAATGTGCAGAAACCTAAATTCCTTCACGTTTCCATAAATTGGCAATTGTATTACATTTGAATATTTCTCAACTTCTCGAGTAATATGTACAATTTCCGCGCTGCATTTAAAATAAAACATTATAATTCAATTATTGACTAGTATATGAAAAAAAAAATCATTTTAAGTACATTGGTCAATAATTTGCATAAATAAATTTTTGATAAACATAATTAATATAAAAAATGTAAATTACCTTTGTGATCTCCTAACCGTGCTACGACGTGCTAGTGACGATAGAGATTTCTCCTCGTGGTGGTGTTGCTGGCTGTCAGTGTGTTCTTGTCCGCCCATTAGCGGAGCACCTTCACTAATCGAGCCAGTTCGACTACCCAAATGTCCAGCCATATCCAATAAGCAGTCAAAAAACGTCGCCTTCTGCCACCCAACACAACTTTAGCTTACATTCTAATTCTATTTATAATTAAAGGGTTATAAAATAATATAACCCCATCAATCAAACCTTTTCTATACACATTATTGAAATTAATTAATTAGATACGTATGTATGAAGATCATACAAACATACCCTACCTTGCAGACTAAAAATACTTTTTTAATCTACATTGTATTAAGTTTTAAAGAAATGTGCCCAAAAAACTGTACAATAAAATTACTTCTAAAATAGCACAATGATGCACAAATGCAATAATTTTGTATAATATAAAAATCATGCAATATCTTACAAACAGCAGTCAATATTATTATTAATAATATAAATAATATTTCACTGCTTAATACAATAATCAAACCTAAGTTTGATTATTGTTAAGGGTGGTTTTGTTATATATACACATGGAATATTAAAAATATTCATGCACATAGTAGCAAGAAAGACAGACAAAGAGGTAATAAAACAGACAGACACAGGAAGTAATTAATAAAACAGTACGACACATATCAATATATATATAGGGGGTGCAAGATCAGACACATTAAAAAACAGTAGAGTTTCAAAAATACGTTCGTCTAGTACTACTACAGGACTGTACTATGAATGAGAATCGTACAAATCGCATCAGCTAGGATGCATCTATGTTGTACCAAAAAAATAATTAAATAATAATAAAAATAAAATTTGTATTTTTTTGTTATAAAAGGGATTAATTAATATACTACCGCGTGATTTGCTGAGGGGCTATTTCCAAAACCCTGAAATAGATCAATAACAATTATAGGGCACTAATCTGTGAGCTATTCTCGGTGGGACATTCGTGCGCTCTTCTTGCAAGGGTTTGTTTTTAGTTTTTTCTATTTCGTTTTTTTTATTAACACCGGATCTCTACACACGAATGTGAAGGGGAGACAGTTTTACTAATACTTTCATCATCTGACTACACGTAAAGAGTAAACATTTAACACCGACTATACAATAGAAGAATTTTGGCACTACTTCATATTAATATTAAATTTGATGGCTTCGATAAATCTCTTCAATGTTTTATAGAAATTGAGAGGAAATGGTACATTTACATGCATTTGGAGTATTTTTTAACATTACTTAACAAGACATATTATGTCCATACGATTAATAATAATAATCAGTTTCTTTTTTTAAATTATATTTGTACAAAAAAATTTTAATCAATCAGAAATTTAACAAAAAACTGCCCCGTTCGGAGCTCGTTAGCTTATTTATGGCTTTACTTTAAGTAGCAAACATTAATTACAAAATAAACAGAATCCAAAAAGTTTATGACGGAAAGTTTGCATCTCGTCAAGCAAGAGTTAGGCCAAGCGGCCACAGAAGTGTTGGCGGTGTAGCAAAATACAATTATCCATATTCACCCCTTCGTTAAATCGTTGTTAACTAACAACAGTTTAATGTGTACTTTTTTATAATTTACATTCTTTATGACAATTGCAGTGTGTGGAGGACCACTCCGCAGAGACGGCGCTAGGCTATAAGCGAAGTAAACGTCGCTTCGGGGCGCAATACGTTAAAAATGTATATTTAATCCGTTCTTAAAAATATAACGAGTCGTAGTATGACTAGTAAGAAACAAGATCACAATTCACGTGCAAATCTTGATCTAAATGTATTACCGGTTTAACCCCTCGAGGTGGTAAGAGGGCAGCCGTCACACAACCCAATAGGCTGACGCTCTACAGTGCTTGGGCTCTTCGTGCATCTTAGAGTTTTGTGCAACAAATGTTTTGTGTCATATTCGTTTAAAACTAGTGCGAATCGCTTATACGTACTCACCCAGAGTGCGGTTCTAACTAACAAACAGATTTGCAGAAGTGGCAACAACACCCAAACACCAAGTACAACCCCACATTAAACCCTACTCCTGAGAAGGAATCAACACCAGCTCAGAACCGGTAAAACGCAACAATTAGCGCCCAACGTAATGCAACTTGAAGTAATAGCACTTCAACTCTACAAATCCGTCACTACAAAAAAATCGGATTGTACGAATTTTGTCACTTCCAGAACAATCTGATCACAAGTACACCCGGGAACTAAACCCATACTTAGCTAAAACTACCACCAATAGCCAACATAGTTTCCTTACTACTAGACGCAAACCCAGAAGACTAAAGAAGCCCAAGGATCAGGTACTCACGTCTAAAAAGAACCATGTCTCCAAACCGGCAAACATTGTCAGCAAAGTCGTTAAGGCAAACTACAAGTACAACATGCTAACCTCCATGTTATTACCAAAAAGACCAAAGAAGTTCAACAATATATATCAAAATCCAACAAGTAAATCAAGCAATAATAAACTCCCAGGTAACCAACATCGCAAAAAATTTGTTACACTTTAGCCCTGACTGACCTGCAGTCAATAACATCTGTAACTCTACCACACATAATAAACCAAATAAAAACCGCCTCACGGCCGTCATTAAACAAATACCGTCTTGCCTCTTACACCCCAGATGTACCTAAAGAAACACAGACCAAAAATAATTTGTCTTCTTTCATATCCGCCCTTCCAGGCAAAACCAAAAAAGTCGCACCAAAACAACCTGTAGTTGAACCCGGCAAAACCCTCAACGCGATATGCATAGTCCATATAGATCTAAGCAATATTGTCTACCACAACAAAGAAAACAACTTTGGGACACAGAACAACCCACACCCTGCACCTGGTAAGCCAGCACGGCAAGAAGAATAAAGATACCTACACCAATTAAAATCCTTGGTGGGTCTCGTGCTACACAGAACTCCCGCATAGTAAAATAAAACCTTGTGCGAAAGAGGTTAAACTAATTAAGTATGTGCCACAGTGGAGAATACCCAAAACCTAGAACAATTTAGAACTACCCCGCAACATGAGTGTTTCAAACAATTTGAACTCGCAGCACCAAAACTTTTAGTGAAACCTCAGCGGATATATTATAAACTACTCCCTTCCGTTACAGCAAACAAACAAGTTGAGTAAACAAAATTATTACCACGCGAGTCACTTTCCACCAATCAGACTAGTCAGTTGGGAACTAATGCAGAATCCATGAAAGAAAACCATCTGGCAACAGATATAGACCAAATTATCCGTCAACCATTTTACCCTAGTCACACCACACCAATCCAGCTTCCGCACTGGTGTCCTCGTCCATATTCTCCAAAAAATCCAAAAATACTACAAACTCATACTCTATGAATGTTCAGCAGCCCAAAAATGCCAAGCAACCAACCAGCTCTCCAAAGTTTAAAAAAATAGCTAAACAACAAAAAATAAAACAAGTGAGTAAAAATAATAAATATTTTAACGTTTTTTCCCAATACTCTGCATTCCGTCCAACCGCAGCTCCTGTAACATCTGCAAAACTGACGGTTACTTCTAATACTACTCCAACTCGAGAGTCTCACTCTCCGGAGGTGTAAAGAAAAAAACTTGTTAGAATTTAATGTTCTTTCTATAATTCAATTGGAAAATAAACTCCTCAAAACCAAATATCCAACGCTGTACGTGCAGATCCTGTTACCGTTAGGGTACAAATCAAATGTTGCTCTGGAGAAATCAGCCAGTGCCACAAATGTTAGTGCTTCAGGCACAAGACATTGAAGTGTTTTGCTGACCCCACATGCGTAAAATGCGCCTGCCCGCACTATTCAGCAAAATGTACAAAAGAGATTAACATTCCGGCCACAAGTGCACTGTGCAAACAGGGGTATAATTGAATTCTTTAAAGATCCCCTTCTTGCAAAAAAAAATTGTAATATTTAAACCCACAATATTTGGTGCAGTAGTCGAATGCCTATAGATAATCTAGTTTCACGACAATAATCAAGATAAAAGTCTTACTTAAATCCGCTGTTCTATACAAAAAAAAATGAAGAACAATTTAAGAAACCCAAGGATTAATATCTTCCTCCATTACCAACAAAACTTTGCAGCTCCTCCTAACATAGGTAGAAATTACTACCTAGCCGTTAGACTACACAAAGAAAGCTAGAATTACATGACAATACAACAACTCAATGACTACAGCCATGAGATTCAAAAAAATAAAGGTTCCATCATTTAGAAACAAACTAGTTTATCCAAAACCATTAACCGTATTATGTCCTTCGCAATCTCAGATTGTTAAATTATATACATAACCAATAATTATATAGAAATATTACGTTTCATTTGTCAAAAGTTAATTAAATAAAACTTAAAATGTTAAAAACAAATTAAATACTGATAAAAATGTTCTATAATGTACATAACCTAAAACATTGTAGTATAATTAAAAAAAAATGTAATTTAAAAGCAATATTAAATGTCGTTTACTTGATTTAAAGCGTAAAAATAACATAACCTACAAATGTCTAAAAATCAATACAGTTTAAAAATGTAAAAAAAAAATAAAAAATACAACATAACCTTAAAATGTCACATAACTTACGATGATATTTGAACTACAATTAAACTTAATCCTATTTTTTGATGTAGATATAAAAATAAAAATCTCGAAACAATTTTAATTTAAGGAAAATGTTATATCAGCGTTCAAATGAAAATAATCATGACCGTCTGTTACTAGTATCAATGTTTTATAGTAAATCTTTTAATATGTCAACTTAACAAGATGTAATTTTGATCTAATCTTATCTTTACCTTTTTGATTCTACAAAATAGCTAATATTGTCTTAACATAAAAGTAAAATAATTATTATTTTTTAAAACTATTTTTCATTTAATTAAACCCAAACATTAATTAAATGTTTGAAGAGATTTATCGAACCGTCAATAAACACCAATTCATCAGACTTTAAAATCATTTTTCTTTAAAACCCTCTGTGTCTTATAATTAATCAATTATAAATTCACCCAATAAATTGATATGTAACGAGTAAATTAAAAAGAAAACGTACTTGATTTCCTCCCGAAGTTTCCATCTGACCAAATCGTGTCGTCCGCCAGCTTTCTAAAATGAGATACGCCGCATAGATTTTCCCCACGGACATCCTCCCGTTGTTTAGTTGGTCCGTCGGTGGAACTAAAAGGTCAACCATATTTTTGGCCTGTAAAGGCCATATTATTTTGATGGTTTCCCTTAATTCATCATCCGCTTGGTCCATTTCATCCGCTATTAAATCAATCATTAACACTAATAATCGTTTGATTAATTAATACAAACCTGGTCTCATCTTAATAGCTAAATTTTCTCTTATTAGAGCGAATAACGTAGTCGTAAAATTAACTTTCCCGTCGTCGTCGACAGGCATGTTCATCCTAATTAATTTCTTATAAGCTAATCTGTTCGGACACTTGTTACCAAAACCTAATGGTGGATCCATGTTCTTCAACATGTCGTACATCTCATTGTATAATATCTTCCCTCTATTTAAAGAATTAAAATTATTTAACGTTAATTAGTGTTTTAAAAGTAGCTTACGTAGCATTCGGATCGTATTCCGCCCATATTCTTACAAACTCATCCAAATGATGGGCGCCCAAAATAGATGAGTCACGTGTTAAATAGTCGAAGTTGTCCATGATGACAGCCACGAACAAATTCAGCATCTATTTAATGTTATTATTAATTATATTATAAAATATTAATTTATTAATGATACTTACAAGAAAGGAACAGAAAAAAATGAATGATACGAAGTATCCATACGCCAGATTAGAACCGCAGCTGTTCGGTTCCTTGTCGGACTTTTCATCGCACTGCTGCCCTTTTATACAGGAAAGCATAATACTTGGCCATGATTCTCCCGTAGCACATCTGTAAACATTTGTTCAAATTAATTGATACGAAATAAAATAACATCCTTGATTGAAAACATATTGTATTGGAATATATTTGCATCAGCACAAAAAAAAAAGAAAACAGGCTATAGTAGCAGGAAGAAGATTCATAAAACAATAAAATATTGCACTTTTTCAGAAACATTGTCAAAACAACGTTCAAAGAGCAGATGGCAAAGACCATCACCGCCTCAACGGAAGTCACAAATAAAGCAAATATAAAAATGTCAAGCTCCAGTTTGCAATGGTAAAAAACCATAAAAATGCTAAAGAAAAAGATCTTAAAATAAGATGGAAAAATTGGCGCATAGAAGAAGTAATACAGCCAATCAGGTGCATTTAACGAAAGCATTCAGTCAAAAAGCAAACGCATGCACCAAAGAAGAATAAAACCATGCTATAAATGCAATAAAAAGGTGTTGCAAGCACGTTTCCGCAAGGGCCACACGCCACCAAGGTGCATAAAAAAATCGATTGCAAAATTCCGCAGTCAGTCCCATGGCAGCAACACACGAGGAACCGCCTAACATTTTTCCCTACATAACACCCGGTATTCCCAGACGTACCATGCTTAGGTACCAGCAACAAAACGACCTCTTGGCACACCCGAGGATGTATTAATTATTATTAAGTACAATTCAAGCTGCAATACGAGCAACGAGGTCAACCGTCCAGCGGTTTAAGATCAACCTCCTGAACTTGTGACGGTGAGAGACTTTATTTTACAAACTTCAACCGCAACTTCAAAGCCGTAAGCATCAACTCTGCTGCGACCAAAACTAGAAGGTGACTCCGACAACCTCCGCCAAGACCCAGCACTATATTCACGCCTTTGAGCTATCATTCGCAATGAGCATTAGATAGTTTAGTTCCGGAGTACCCGCAAAAACATCTTCGTCAACCTACATCAAGAACTCGTGGTTCTTAACTTCCTGGATGGAAACCCCTAGCATTGTTCCGCTCCCTGAGGTATTTCCCAAAAAAACCAAGCACAAACTTCACTAACCTCATTATTTTCTTTTTTTCTCAACATCCAGTAACTCCGATCAAAACCTGGAAAGAAGTTGGTAAAGATTTTGATCCGGAGATAAAACCCTAAAAGATTATCTAAAATAAAAATCTCTAGAGCCCAGACAACAACCAGAAGAAAGCCCTGAGCTGGAAAGAATCCTACCTTCAAAAGCTTGAAAAGTGCAATTGGCTAACTATGCCAAGCACCTCTCACGCCAAGTTCCAAATTAACATTGCGTCATATTGGACTTACATCGACTCGTATAAAGAGATTTCTAACAAGGAATATCGCCAACGTCTACCAGCTAAACCGAGCTAACACTTCACGTAGCTCACTGAACGCAACCACTAACATTCCCGAGTTGAAACCGGAATGCTACCGAGAGCAAGCATCATCAGTGACCATCAATTGCTAAGAGACGTGAACCTGGAGTCCCATAATGTGGCACTCATCGGGCAACACCAGAGTGACCTCAGCCTATCCAAGGCTCAGGTGCTCACGGCAAAAGTAAAACAGGAAACCAGAACCGGAAAACGTCGCAAGCAATGATTCACCCAAACCCTAGCCCGAAGCGCGCTTTGCAAACCTGGCGTCCGCAAGTCGCTAAGACCAGTAAATCAGTGACCGCGAGCAAACATTAGTAGGTCTTCCACGACCAATCTCGGATAATAGCGGGAAGAATACTGAGCTCACCATACCGTGATCTTATCCTGGATGCACATCCTCAGCAAAATTGACATTTCTCATTTATTTCCCAGAAAAAGCAAAGCCGCAAAAGTGGAAGGATTGTTGCAGGCACGTATCCGCAAGGAGCCACGCCAAAACACGCCAGCTAGTTCCACCGCAACTTCGAGGCATCAAACATCGACTCTGCTACCACCAAAACAACACCAGGATCCAGAACTGCTAAGATGCATTTACTGGCCGCGGTGTGTCGAGTCATCTGAACCAGGATGACTCATTCCCTGAAGGGCAACTCCGATGACCTCTGCCAAAACCCAGCAGTTTATTCACGCCATTGAACTATTAGCCGCAATAGACCTTAAATAGTTTAGTCCCGGAATACGCGGAAAAACATTTTCGTCGATCTCCACAAAGATCTCATGATACCCTGGAGAGTTTCCCTGTCCCATTTTCAGAAAATACTTCCCTAGACCGGTATCCCTATTTTAATGTTCCACTCTCTAAGTAACATAACAATGTGGAAAATCAGCATAAAAACATATACTTCAAAGTATCAACGGAGTGCAAACTTGACTAAAAGAAGTACAAAGTCAAAAGAAAGAGGCTCACCACGTGCACAAAGAGGGCAAAAAAGGCCCGAAAAAATCTGTGCCAAGATGGCTACAAAATAGCTACAAAAAAATTGCGCAAACGACTGCAATCTTCCCCAGACATAAAGAAAAAATTCAGATAGTTCGGCAACTCTTCCCAGAAAATAAAAAAAAGGCAAGACAAACCCCAGTATTCAATAAAAAATAAAGCACTGGGGCCGGACGGGCCCTACATGTAAAAAATGTCTTTAACTCCGCCAGTCAAAGCAAAATCATAGAGGAGTTAAACAAGATGGTAATCAGCAACTGTTTAATAAATAAGATGATTGCCTAAAAGACAGGCTTAGTTAGTCTGCAAAGTACCGCAGGGAACGGTGTTGGAACTAACTCTCTGAAACATCCTATACGATACCACCAAAACCAATTTCTAAAAACTAAACTGAAAACCAACTATGTTCTTAATTGTTTAAATTCTGAATCAAAAAGAAAACATTTGCGCACTAATTACTAAACCATTAACCTACATCTGCAGCTACTTATTTTTACCACCATTTCTAAAAGACAACAACATCAAGCCAAGCACAGATCTTCCCTGAATTAGCTGCAATTAAAAAAAAACAACTGAATAAAAAAAAGTTAAATATTCAGCATAATAACGCAACTATAAAATTGCATTAATAATTACAAAATTTTAGAACATCTGTAGAAAAACAGTAAAATGTTATATCGTTTACGGATAAGGGTTTTCGATTCAGACTTTGGCATAATGTTAGTGATAACAAAACAATATATACTCGTTTTTGTAAAAACAACAAAAATAAAACATGGCTGGCGTAGGGTCGGCCACAAGGGGGTGCACCGAAGCCCCATTTTAGAAAAATCCGGCCCTGCGCCTCTCAATGTATTATTTAATACCGTTTGCCTTAATAGCATACACGCTTCTGCAACCAATAACATTTATACAGCTAAACATATAAATTTAAATCGTGTCATGTTTGCGATTCACTACTTACTTAAACCTGTCTAAATTATGTTTATATAAACTGATTTTTTTAATAATTTTTATAAAATTACACTTAACAGACTCAACTACATAGTATATATTACCTAAATAATAACATAAGGCCCTGGATAAAGTTACGGAAGTTGTTATGCCTGTTTATGGATTCAACAGGATTTTCAGCTATGTTACCAAATACCTGAAATTAAAACAAATACGATTAATCCAAAAAAATAATTATATTCTATAATTGATACATACTTGCATTCCGATAATGGCGTATATAAAAAACAGCATGGCAATTAGAAGACAGACGTATGGAAGAGCCTTGAAACTTTGAACGAACGTCCAGAGAAGGATACGTATAGTGTAGCCCTGTCGCAAGAGCTTGATTAATCTGGCGGCACGGAACAATCTCAGGAAACCGACATTTATGAAGTTCTCCTGTAAAAACATAAATCAGCACAGACGTTCTAATACATATTATAAATAACACCCATTTTACACTGTAACAATTATTCAGTAGATAGATTGGAAATACATTGTCTTCACAACATTGCATTCTAAATAAGAAAATATTTTAAGCAAGTAGTTAGATTAAGAAATATTAATAAAAGGGATGAAAGTATAGGGTATGTATCTCCAATCTTATTTTAATCTATTTTTTTTAAATTTCCTGTTTATATAATAATGTTGTATTATAATAAAAATGATTAAATATACATTTTCTATAAACCGTATTGACAGTGTTAAATGGGTGTTACAGTAAGTGTTGGAAGAATATATTGGGAATGTTGTGTCTGTTGTAGACAGTTTACACAAGGAAGGTAAGTATTTGTACAAATATTAATTTTTTTTATTTAAATATATCTCATTGTTACTTTATTTGCAAGAAATATATTAAAACAAAATTATGTGTACTATTAAAATAATTATTTTTTTTAAATTTAGCGTCGCGCCCCTGGTTTATAATACGCGTTTACGTGTGCTCCAATCGCCGTACCGAATCACAAACCGGCAATCCAATTGTCATTACTCCAACTTATATTTGCCATAATGAATGTATAAATATAGAAAATTCAATTTTGAATATTTGCTGACAAATCTCATTAAAAAAAAATTGTAGACTGCTCCTAATTTATTGGAAAAGCAATTCCCAAATATTCTCAAAATTTGGGGTTCAAAAGTCAGTAGCATAAAAATATTTAATAAATAAATAGTTCCAAAAAACAAAGCAAACACTAATCCAACACTAAACAACTTAAAAGCAGCATCAAGAAATGAAAGAGCCTGATGACTTCGATTAATCGGCATTGCTTTGGTCAACCAATGACAAGCGTCAATTACTCAGATTCAACTATAAGCAAACAAAACCACACCGAGAGCGACCCACTTCACCACCCAAAAAAAGAAAGTCCGTAGTCCAATTAAATGCAATTTAAATTGCACCTACGCACAAACAAAGTACAAATGACCTGATTGCGTATTAATTTAGCAATCAGAATCGTCTTCCTAAATAATTACAAAAATAATTCAGTTTTATTAATTTTAAAGAAGCACGTCATCTGGATAATTGATAATGAGGTCATAAGGCACGGCATCGTTGCATACGCTGTATCTTCAAGAGATTCTCCTCAACCTGCGCAAAGACATCTCCTAAGCGGTAAGAAAAAACAAAGCCTTCAACGTGCCACTATGTCGCCCATCACTAGTCATACCACCAAGCCAGCCAAGTCACCAAAAATTCCGGCCCAAACTTCTTCCAAAAAGGATTAGAAAACCCGTGCATCTTGTCCAGCTGTTGCAGTCAAGCTCAAGCCTACCAAAACCACGGAGTCCCAGGTTTAGACCTCCCTTAAGAGGTCTGCCAAAAATTCCAAAAATTCTAGCCCATCCAATGACAAAAACCAAATAGATGTACAGCTAAAAAGTAATGTCGCTAAAGCACCGCCCCTAAAGAAAGGATTTACTATCGTGGCCAATTTCAAGAAATGAAAAAAACTAAAGAATAAAACCGTTGAATCTCTTTCAGTTTCAGCTATCTTAGCAAATCAAATATTGTGAACCATCAGCCAACAAGGCCAAAAAGTCTTCAACCCGGCTGGTCCTTAAGTCCAGAACTTAATAGCTCCTTAGGTCCTCCATCAAGTCCAAACACTTCGGGCAGTTCAAAATGCCCACCTTCTATTGTTAGACGGATTAAAACCGTATTTTAAGTGTTTTCGGCAGTGTTCAAAGATATGAATATGCTCTAGGATACGCTCTTTTTTAGTGAAACGCATAGGAAGGAAAGAGTAACCTTTCACACATGGAGTGTTACGTTCTGCTACCACAGAACCCACAAAACCAAAAAAGTCATGTATCTCTTAAAATTGTGCAGCCCTAATAGAGTACAAACGTAAGTCTAGTGACATTGTGCAATGCCACTGTTTCAGCGTTATAGCCACATTGCATCAAAATGCAATTCACCGTATGTTTTCGTGAAATGCGCTGAAGTTCATCCCAACTCCACCTGCATAAAAATAAAGAAATCTTCATGCAATAGACCGCACACAGCAAGCTACAAAGGTTACCCAACATATATCAAGCTAAAGGCAAGCCAAACTTCATCTAAAGCCCGCCTCAATGCACCTGCCTCTCAACGGCAAATTCCTGCTACCCGAAGTACTCCCAACGCTCTTCTTCTTCTTCTTCTTCAACAGCCTTTAACAATCCACTCCTGGATATAGACCTCCACTATTTTTTTTTTAGTTTTCCCTGTCTTGGGCTAATTGGGACCATTTCTTCCCCGCGCTCTCTTTTATGTCGTCTTGGTAGTTTCTTATGCTCCGTTTATGTGTTTTTGGTCTCCATTGAAGTATTCGTTTTATCCACCTGCAATTGTCTTGGCGTGCAATGTGTCCTGTCCATCTCCATTTCTGCGTTGCTATGGTCTCTATGACGTCGTCTACCTTAATTGTTTGTCTTATCTCCTCGTTCGTAATATGGTCTCTTAAATGAATGCCGAGCATTTGTCGTTCTATGGCTCTTTGAGTTGTTCTGAGTCTATTCGCTGATTTCATTGTGAGTGACATAGTTTCCATTGCATATGTCATAACTGGGAGAATGCACATGTTGAACACTTTCCTTTTCAAGCTTATTGGGATACTTGATTCTTTATTACGTTCCCTATCTTACCAACCGTCGCCCAACTTAGACCTACCTGTCTGTTGAGAGTATTGTTTCGTTGTTCACTTGCACATTGTGTTATGCGCTCATTACCTTATGTTTCCCCAGGTTCATATGTAAGCCTATTTCGGCCAATCTTTTGTTGAGCTCTGCTATCATTTCTTGCAGTTTTTCGGCCCAGTCCATCCTTTTGAAAATGTCTTCCATCGCAAGAGTAAAAAGTTTTGGTGAGATGGTGTCTCCTTGTCTCACACCTCATTTAACTGGTATTCTCTCAGTTTTCAGATCTTCAGTGATGTTTACTTCCAGAGTTGGTTTATCGTATATGCTTTGTATTAAACTTTTGTATCCGGAGTCTGTTCTTGCGTTGTTCATTGCTTGAAAGGCTTTATTATAATCAATAAAGACAACATATATGGGGACATTATATTCGTTTAATTTTTCTATTATTAATCGTATATGCTCATTTGTACTATACCCCTTGCGGAATCAGGCTTGTTCTGATGGTTGGTAATCATCAAATTTGTTAGTAAGCCTGTTCGTTATGATTTTAGTGAGTAGTTTAGCCAAGAGGATTATGGGACGATAGTTATCAATTTTACGTTTGTCGCCTTTTTTATGTAGTAGAACCACCTGCGAGTTTTGCCAAGTACCCGAAACATTTCCCTCTTCAACGCACTTCTTCAGTAGTATTTTAAAGGCTTCGAGAGTAGTTTCGCCTCCATATTTGATTAGTTCAAACTTAATGTCATCCTCTGGTGTCTTCCCATTCTTCATTTGTGATAATGCAAGTTGAATTTCATCTGTAGTAATGACAGGTATTTCCTCAGATCCTACGTTTACGATATTCTGTCTTGATGTTGCGGTTTGAGGTTCCGGTTTCACTTGGCAATATAAGTTTCTATAGAAATTCTCGACTATCATCATTATCTCTGCTTTGTTTTCCTGAATGTTCCCATTTGTATCTTTTAGTTAGTGAATTTTTATTTGTTCTGCGGTGTCGGCTTTCCTTATAATTTTCATGTTCTTGTTCCTTTCGATAGTTTTTGTTATTAATTCAATATTGGAAGCTCTTCCGTCCTTTCTTATTTTCTTCCTTATTGTTTTTGTTTATTTGGGTGTATTCCGCTGTTCCTTTTGTCATGTTTCTTCTTTGTGCTATGAGTTTTTTTGTTTCCGGTTTAATGCGTTTATTCTTGTTTTAGTTTTTTGGTTTATTTGTAAAACAGATCTTCTTCACCAATCTCTTGATGTCGGTTATGATTTTCTCTTCCAAACTAGCTATATTCATTTCCTTCAGGTTTTCCACATCTTTCAGTTTATTGTGAAGTTCTCGTTAATACTAGAATGAGTTTTTATAATTTCTGAAGTAGTAGAATGACTTTCTTGTTTTACTAGTTTACTCCTTTCGGCCTTCGTGTTTATTTTTACTATCGATCGATCGCTGCCAGTATCAAAGCGCGAATTCTTGCCTCCAGAATCCGTAAAACAGCCCTTTTTTGAGGTGTGGGGTTTGGGTGTAGCCACCTGTGGTATTGTTCCCTTTGTTTTAGAATTCGCCATATTGTAAAGGAGGTTTAATAGCCATGATCTTCTACGCTGGCTAGACGGGTTGGAAGGTGTTTGTATCAGACGCCCAATATGAGAACAGACGCTGTCTGTAGCCGCTCATTTTGAGACAGACGCTACTGCCTTTATACTCTCCCAAAACGCTGAGTTACCACCTACGCTAAATCTGCCGTACCAAAGCCTTTCCTCTCCGCCTTCTTTGCCAATGTGGTCTTCACCCGTCACTCTGAGTAAGGGTAAAGCAATATACTTGCAATACTGGGTCCTCATCTGAACTCGGTCACCATCTTCTCAAAGTTGGGTCCACCCCCCTATTTGGACTCGCCAGCTGAGAGTTACCTAAGTGTGCGCAAAAAAGGTGACTCTGTACACCTTAAGCCGGGCTAATGAGCGTGTGTGAGACCATTCCTAATGCACGCAAAAAAAATCCTGCGCAAATGCAGAAGAAAACCAGAAGCAACACGTCAATATTATCTCAGTCAAAAATCAAATTCCCCTCCGCTTGAAACAAGCAAGCAAAGATGATGTTATAGAAATATTTACATCTTCCTTACATCTCTTAGTGTAAAAAACAGACAAATTGTCCGACATTCTGTTCCCAGACATAGACATGATACAAGTTCTCATTAGTGATTACAAAAGCAAACCGCAGAACAGAGTTTGAAAATAGACTACTAACTACTACTCCCCGAAAGATCGCTTCCAGAGAATCTCCACTATCAGGGCATCAGCGGGCAACTGCCAGAAGACATAGTTACTCCCCTGCACGCACAAAAGAACTTAAAATCTCTCCAACACCCACAAATAATCTAATACAACATGTACCATTCGACACCTGTAAATCAATTACACAAGCAGAATTAGACCACGCTGGCTGCGAGCTGTAACACAATGACGCCACTCGGTACCAAACATGTGCAAAAAGAAGCTACAAAGTCGACTTAAAGAAACAAAGAATTGCTATCTACGCACATGGCAAACATTATTAGCTTTACCATTCAGTTAACTACCAGCTAATAATAACATCGGCATCCCAGAAAAAGTGTCTAAAATCTAGAACTTAGTTTGCTTTTGTACAAACTTTCACAAAAGGCACATAGTTGAACTCTTGTCGACATTTTTTATTACTATATGTTTGCGCTTTATAAGTCTCGGGAAATACTTAATTTAAATTTCTTAAAAGTTTCGGTTCTACATCTATAAACAAAATTCCGCAACATTACGCCAATGTTGTAGAGTATCTAAGTTATTAATTAATTTTGGTTCGGCAATGATTCAAATAGCTCGTTTTCGATTAAAATTTAGAGGTGAGTGTAGTTATAGATGCTCCTTCCCATACTTAGAAACAGTACTTGATTTTAATTATAAAAACTAAAAAATTCAAATTGTACGTGAATTGTGAAGATATTTGTATTTTTAGTTGAAAAATATCTAGACCACCATACAATCCATTCGTTTCTCATCTAATTTATTTTGTTATCCATAGTCTGTATCATATAATAATTTCTGAGAACTTCCCAAAAAAACATACAAATATTAAAATGAATAAGAATTAGCTAAAATAATAATAATATTTTCTAAATTACAAGTAACTCCCCCAAGACATTACAAAAAAGCCCTAGAACTTTTTCAATCGGGTTAACAACAAAACCAATATAGCCGTATGACCATGGCAATTATAAGATCTCATATAATATTAAAAACTAAAAACAAAATCTTCAATCAAACACAGTATAAGCAAAAAAAAAACAAACAGGAAGCTCGTAAAGATACAAACAAACACCAGAATTACAATTAAAGGCAACGTCCAAGCAATCTAACATACCGATTATTGCAACAATAATTCCATGACCACATATTCATAATATACATAATATGACTCTTAGCCAGTTCGCATTAAATATAGTGAGAAAAATTATGGAACAAAGCTTCAGCAAGTATTGTTTATCCGTAATGCTTCTATAAAAACGGTGCACAACGCTTCAATACAGCTAGGAAAAACAAAACTGTGCCAATGCCAAAAATCCACAAAAACTTAAAATTTTATCAATGCAAACGATTTCACAATAATGAATCAAAAATCAGTTATTGGCCTATCTTGATAGAAGATGGCCATGAACACAACCAGTTATTTTCACTTACAATAAAACATGCCCCAAAAACTTCGTTGCAGTTTTCTCATAATACTACCGTTTGTTAAAGATACAAGAATCCAAGAAAACTTTGACTCCAGTGAATAAGTTTGTTTTTGTATAAAACAAAAAGATAGCAAATCTTAAACAGAGTTACGCGCTGAGGGACAATTCTGATTGCACTTTTGTCATTAGTATTGTCTGTGAAATAAGACAAAATCCTGCTTAAATTTCACTAAAATGACATAATTTTTATAACAAAAGTTACCAAAACCAGATTCGCTCTCTTTGACTGCTTTATATGCTTGCTTCATACTAACGCATGCAACAGATGTAAAGTCATATTAAGCAAATTAAGAACATAAACTCTTCATCATACTTACGGCTTTTGTTAGACAATGGATGCAAAGATTAAATTTACAAGCAATTTTAAAGTAGTATTTTATCAATCGCCATATCTCGGTACCACATTAAAGAGTTGATCCACAAACAAGTAAAAATGTCGGAAATGCCATACTACAAATGTCTAAGCTTCCGACAACCACAGAAAAATTATTTATACCACCAACTAAAGCTTTCAACCGCTCTTGGTAACAAAAATATGACATATCTTTTACAAAATAAAATATCAATGCACTTATCCTATCAAACGTTCCAACTGAATCTTGAAAACATCAAAAAGTAGTGCAGCAGGTCTACCCAAAAAAGATAGAACATCACTAAAACTAAAAAAAAAAAAAAAATTGCCTTATTGAATCATGATATACAAACCTTCAAAGACAATATAGCAAATGTACCGTCAGTAGTGGAGTCTTTTCGTGGGCGGAATAACATAATCGTCTTTGTATTAGGTTTTTAGCATGTTTCTTTATAACTTTTGCAACTGCAGTGCTTTATAAAATTGTCAAAAATATTTAAAAAAAATCCAAATAAACATCAGCCATCTTGCCGAGTATTTTTCGAAGAATTTCAGACTGCAAGAATGTGGAATTGGCAATCGTCATACTAGTGGTGTGAATCTACAATACAAAGCTACAAGAAATGAAAAAATAATCGATTACTTGCTTTGAAAACTAGGTATGAATGGTACCAGAAAAATTGCAACCCATTTTCAAGTTTCTCAAAACTTAGTATAGAAGACTTTAAACAAAGAAGTATTGCTGAATTACAACCAGAAAGTGTTGTACAAACATGAGCATTTTTGCGATGGTTGTTCAAACAGCAAAAATTCTAATTTTATTTATTACTCTCACCAGAGAACAATGAGCACGTATGGTCAGTAAAAAATTTAGAAAATCATTTTCAACACAGATTTTCAATTAACACGTAGTATGGGATTTTCAACAAACGTCTACTGCATCATCGTTTAAAAGCTGAGTCTTACTTAGAATTGTTGAATATTTACTTCTATGTACGAATTAAGAGCAAATGTTCCACTTTCATTGCGCAACCTGATGTAATGCAACAAACCAAAGGTGCACCACCGCATACTGCAAGGGTTGATGTAGATGACAGTACAACCATTTTAATAAAAAGTGGATAGATCGGCGCAATCCAGTTCAGTAAACTTCTAGACTGTTAAATCAAGTTTCACTGGATTGTTACTGCGGTAGTAGCTGAGCTAGGATTTTTAAGCATCTACACGAAATATTGAACAGTCTCCACAGAGACGGTTTTTGTCATTTTTTAACTTTATTTAAAGTGAGAAAGTGGGGCATTTCTATATTTTTTTTGAGCATTTTTTCAATTATTGATAGCCAACAGACCCATTTGAACCTTGGCCAAACCGATGATTGATTGAAGTCACGCAATCAATCATTAACCACAAACGATAATTGACTATTGAATTAAAAAATTAATTAAATAACCAATTTCTTTCAGCATAAACCCCGATGATGACAACAACTCCGACACCAAAGTAGAGATTCCCACTAACAAGACCCCAGCCATGATATACTGGCAGTTGATGAAAAACTTCCAGCGTCAAAGCCAACATCCTGCCCCTGATGAAAAATTAGACCAAGATGATTGACGTCCAGAAAAAAGTCTTCACAAATATGAAGCTAGAAGCAGAAAGCATCGCAAAGTCCACCACTAGCAAGTCAGCAGATGGGGAGATTCAGTCCTTCCTAAAAAAGTCCACCAGGACAAACAAGTGACGCTCCACTCCAAAGCCCCGCCTCCAGAAAAGCGATTCATCGTTTTTTGTCTTTTTTTGCTTACCGCCAGTAAGCAAAAAAAGACTAAAAAGCAAAAAAAGGACGCGGTTGAGTCCCTTGTAGCTTCTGGATCTAATACGCCATCTGCCGGCCAAGGCAACCAATTCTGGTGCAGTAAACAGTTCGCTAGGCCATCTAACAAACCCCCTTTCCTAAAAAACATCCACAGAAAGTGCTAACACACAAAGACGGGTCAAATCCGTATTTCTTAGGCATGCAGATTTTCGAACTGTTCTCGTTTATTGCGTAAGCAACTACGTATGGCATTACACGTTTCAGTTAGGGTGTAAAAAAACCCAAAAATACCCAAATGCATCAAAGCTGATGCGGTGCTACAAGAGCTTATCGCTCTACGCTCGACTCTCCATCAACCGTATGGAAAAGAATGAAAAACCCTTTCTAATGTTTTACGTTCAGTTGCTCAAGAACGCGACCAGTCGAAAGATCAAATTGTGTGATCTCCAGATGCAATTCGTCTGTGTCAAATGCGCAAAAGCCCATTCTAGCTCTACTTTTAAACACACAAAAGAGTCAGAGTGCAATATGATGCACACCATAAGCTATAAAGGCTGCCCAGCTTATCTTAAGCTGAAAATAAGCCAATTTTCTCTAAAGGCTCAACCCAAAACACCTGTTTCTCAACGGCAGACACCCAACGTCAGAAAGCAGCAAAAATACAAGCAAAAAGAAACCAGGTGCAAAACGTCAAAAATCAGCTTCACCTCCGCTTGGCTTAAGCAAGCAAAACTGATTTCAAAAAGATATATTTATCTTCTATGCATCTTTTAGTTTAAAAAGGTAGAAACAGACTGCTTGTCCGTTATTCTAATCCTAGACATAGTCATGGTACAATACAACCAGTATGTCGTTTGCACACCACGTGCACTCTTAAAATTCCTAATAAAACAATTTCAGTAAGCCAGGAAGATCTATGCAAGGGCCGATATTTTAGGACCAACGTTTGTATTACTACCTCACAGCTGCCATTGAATATGTAGCTAGAAATGACAAAAATATACTATAGTGCCCGCTAATGAGAGAGAATGAAAAAATTGAAATACTGACAAGACCTGGTATTGGAGGGAGTTAGTCGGTAGGCGCGCCGTGAGGGTGAATCCGACACATACAAGTCTTTAAAAAGATTCTCATCCCATTTCCAAAAATTAAAAAAAATCACAATAAAAACAGAATTATAAATGCTGCTCTTCATATTCAAAATGAACGAGATTTTGCTTTGATTTATAATTCAGTTGCCAGGCTTGCATCGCGGCTGGCATGGGTTTTTTAAACGTGAATTGTGAGATATATTTTTTTTCTGTGTAACCGTTACATTAATTAAATAAAGGTGTTCTATAGCCTATTACCTTTTTTGTAAAACTTGAAATTAATATATCTTTCAAAAGTTAGAATCTCAATATCTTCTACCCTGTATGCTGTGGTTATCATACTTCCAAAGTACAGCAAACAAGCTAAGCAAAGTACAAAATAAATGTCTAATGGCAACGAGAACAATAAAACCAATTCCTACAGCAGCAAAGGAAACTCTGCGTTTGCTATCGCCAATGCACCTAATTGCACAAATAAATTTTCACTCTGTAAATCTCAGGAGTTCACAGATCAATAAATAGATCAAATAAAAATACAGACAGAATTTGCTAAAAATATGCAACGCAAAGCTTCTTGGGCAAACACAAGTTTACTCAAAGAGTAACAATCACAATAGGACTAAATGTCCGCAGTGCAAAGACGCTGAACAAAAAAAAAACAACGTCAACTAAAAATTTATTGTCACCAAAATTAACGGCGTTTAAAAATTAAAGTCATCAAAGATAGCATAAACTTTAAAAGGCTTTAAAGCCAAAAAGGGAACTAACATAGTTCCTACTTTCTTAACATTTACTTCCACCTATGTTAAATAACCAAACCGGTTTCTTTCCGGTTCAGCTGAAGACATCCAAATGTCAACACCATGGTCTAACTAAAGTTATATTCTTATAGTTTTGAAAAAAATATCACTTCAGTAGGCTACAGACAACCGTACAAATATAAATTTCTGATCGGAAATGTATATTTGTTGACGTTCTTTAGGTGGGATATTAATCCCATATACATATCTACATATAAATTGGTTATTTGTATGGCAAACAAAAAGTATACCCCAAACAAAACAATTATATCACCCAAAAACTTCATTCAGCATTTGATAGAATGCCGTCAAATTTGTTAGTACATAAAAACGACGTTTCTCAAAAATTCAATTAAAAATATTGATATCAGTTAAACTAAATACCAAAAGAATATTAGATTCTAACGCGTAGTTCATAATAAGAATTCCTCTTTATAACCAAACAGTAATACAAATTTAAATGTTTAAAAATACAAATATCTTTCTACAATTCACGACGTATATAGATGTACCTACTAAGTGTAGTGTATATAAATTGTAGAAACTAGGTAATAGAAATATGTCACTACAATACAACACAGTTATTATACAATCTACAGGAATATTGCATTAGTTACTAATATTTATATCATCTATAAACTAAATCACATCATCGATTAGAAAGAAGACTTACCAAACACAATAAAAAATAAAATACATCTATTTTAGTCATCTATCTAAATTAAATCTGTTCTACACACAGGAATATTTTACAAGACTGCATATCTGGCATAAATTGATTTGAGCAATTTTTTTTTTACACATCATATACATATTTGTATTTTTGTATATGATAATAGCCTACGTTTTGTTTTCTTTTTTGACATCATACTATCCACTATTCTAGACTAAACTAGCTTGATGGGGTTTTAGATAATTAATTGAATTTTTGCAGTTTGAGATGTTTATTATTATCAAATCAACATAAAATGTTAGAGCAGTTATTATTGATCAAATTTTTGTATTATATTTTAAATTCATTTTTAATAGATCTATTTAGATCAAATCAGGCTTGTTCAAACCAAGATGACTTATGATATAATCTGGTTTTATACTATATGATCGGTTAAATTGCAATTAATGGATTTTTACCAAAATTTCACCTTTTTAAGTTTTAATTTTAATAAATAATTGTTAGTTCTTTACAAAATACTGATTTTCTTTTTCAAAGCCTTATTTTCATAATCTGTAACCCTATATTAATAATTTTCTAATAGGAAGAGGATGGAGCATCGATGAGAAGAAAAAATGTTTATGAGATTGTGAAAGTTAAAAAAAAGAAAAGCAAGATAAAAAGAACAAAAATATAATGCGATGAAAAGAAGGACAGAGGATTGTGAGGGATTAAGGAGAGGCATTTATGGTCTGCAATAAGCGGTAAACTAATGATGATAAACTTTGAATTCAGTTAACTAATTGTTGTTCTGAACAATTTAATAGTTTCCGTGCTGTTTTGTTTCACCATATAAACTCAAGTTCGGTCCGGTGTATATCCATGATAATTATACGTAATAACAATATTTGTCCATTAAATAACAATATGTTAAGACCAGAATTTATTTAAGATCAAGTTTTAATGCACTTTAACACATTTGTGTCAGTTTTTAAGACGTTAATGCCAATTACCAAGAGTCAACATGTTAAAATAAGTTTTTAAATTTAAATAAATAATGGCCGGATTTGTGCCACATTTTCATAAAATAAAGCCAAATATACATTATATCACGCTTTATATTTAAACCAAAATATGATTCAAAATGAACAGATAAAGAAAACAGTATTCATATTTTAATTAAATATAAATATAGCTTAATATTAATTATTCATTGTAATAACCATCAAAACTATTTCAACTTCATAAATTACTATTCTAAAATTTAAATAATTACTTGATAATATAATTCACAAACTGCAAAAATACAATAAGATCCAAAAACCCCAATTTCGATAGATCATTTTTTCCTCTTTATTAAAAGAAAGAATAAATTAAAACAAAACTACATGCTCTACACATTTTTACGCAAAAACGTGTATACATTTATGACATACCCTTTCTTTGGATACTTTTGCTGCTCTTTCCTTAAATTTAAATAAATTCATTTTCTTAGTTTTCACTCATCAATAAAAATAAAACCCTACAAAAGAAACTATAGCATTAGAATAAATTAAATACTTACACCAAACTCCACAACCATGGCGTCTACAATACTCCCAATCACCGTGATAAAATCAAACGTATTCCACGGATCTTTGAAGAAATTCTGCGAATATTACAAACAATTTAGTACAATTTAAATTAAATATCAATTATGTAAAAAATAAATCTATAAAATTTAATTCGCGGTCTTAAACTATTTTAATTGATATTGAAAAAAAAACTTAATTGGATTAAATCAAAATTGGGTTTTTTTAATATTATTTTGGGATGTTTTGGGCATGCGATAATTAGTGTTTCTACTAAGCTATAGTAACTAGTTCTAGTCACGAGGGAATTAGTTACTAGGCTATTGTATAATAACAAAAATGGTAAAAATACTAGTCTACCCATAAAAATATTTAAAACTACACAATTAATCGCGACAAAATATGATTTAAAATACTACTGATACTGGGTGATTTAGGTGATACTACTTCTATGTGTGAGGAAACATAATTTGATAACATATTCTAAACTACTGGTTCTGTTATAATTCGTACGTATTTTTTGCTTAATATAAACATTTTTGTAAATTGTTGTATTGCATTAAAAACATAGATTGTATGTGCTGGTTAGTTATTTCTTCAAACAAAAAAGACTAAAGCAGTTTTGTATTTAACTGATAATACTGTAGAGATGTTACTAGTATACAATTGTCTTTGCTGAGTTTACTTCTCAATTCATCACTAGTTTCCCTTTGCTCGTTATTTCTTTATCCCTGTATCCATCAAATAAAAATCTTGAAGTATATCTAGCCTACTGTTTCTTCATAAAAAAACTTCTTTGTAAGCGCTGAACTATTAGTATATTTAGATTAAAAATTCATTTTTCTTTCAAATAAAAGACTGAACAAGACAGAGGTTGTCAAGTACTATCAAAGCCATAATGTGTTCAAAACTATTATCATACTCAAGTCCGCCCAATGTTATCAACGTTGCTTCATTAGAGCGCAGTCATTGTAGAGTTGACAAAAAAAACTTTATTAAAAACAGAAATCTACCAGAATTCAAACTTTGGAAAAATTCATCGTGTCTCTGGTGAAAGGCCAATCCGAAAGGAAGAAGGTATATAAGAAGGCACTACTCCAGCCGTAACAGACAGCGACAACAGCGTGAAGACCACCGCTCAGGCCTCCCTCAAAAGACCTTCCTCCAAAGAAGATATAGATGTCCGCCAGAACAGTAATGTTGCCGACCATCTTGGTAGAAGGAAAGAAAAAATCAAAGAAATCAAAAAAGAAACTAAGTAGGCCCCCTTTATCTTCTTTTTCTACTAGGCCATTAACCATCCCGTCACGTCAGGTGTCTTCAGCATCACCAAAAGCAAATAGTACTTGACTCTGTAAATTCCCTCAGGTGCCCTCAACACCACCTTGACCACCAGCCACCAAAGCCATCATCCAACAAGACCACAGGGTCCACAACCCGGCCAGCCATTAAAGCTATAGCAACCAACTCTAGTGCGACCAACAGCTCCCTAAGCCCTCTAACAAGCCCCCCCTCCAACCATGTCAGCTTCCACAATACCCACCACCCATTGTAATAAGGGGCAAATCCGTATTCCAAGAGATGTCGGCTGCATTCAAAGATATAAATGTAACAATCAAGCTCCATAAATCAAAAACGTTACCAAGAATGTATCCGAATGCATCGAAGCAGATGGAAAAAGAGCAAATGTATGAGAAGATATACGAAAACATTTCCAATGTTTTATGTTCAGTTGCCCCAAAACGCAACCAGATTTCATAGTTAGCGTAGAATACAAGAACAAGACAGAGGATATTGTGCAATGCCAACGTTGCCACCATTATAGCTACATGGCATCCAGATACAAATCGCCATACGTCTGAGTCAAATGCGACAAAGCGCATCCCAGCTCCCATATGCAAACAAAAAAAAAAGTGAAAGAATGTAGCAACATGAGCTGCTCACCTCAATTAAAGGCTGCCTAACTTATCTGAAACTGGAAGCAAGCCAATCTTCTCAAAAGCTTAATTCAGAGCACCTGCCCAAAGCACTCTCAACGCCCGCAAGGAAAAATCTTGAGCACAAGCAACGGAAAACCAAGTACAAAAGTGTGTCAAAAACAGCGTTTTCTCTGCTTAGTTCAAACAAGCTTTCAAAAAGATATATTTATTTTTAATATATCTTCTAGTCTAAAAAGCTAAAAACAGACTACTAATCTATAAGTCTCAATTCCAGACATAGTCATGGTACAAATTCTCCACAACCTTCTTAATATTCTACAATAAGACATTATCAGTAAGACAGGAAGATCTATGCATCGGTTGATGCCAACTTTTATTGAAATTGGGAGGAGTTAGGCGTTCGTGAGAGTAAATCCGACACTTGCAACAAGTCTTTAGAAAAATTCTCCTCGCACTTCCAAAATAAGCAAAGGTTTTATACTTTCAGGACAATAGTGTAACTTTAAAACCTCTTGTAATTTCTGAGAACAGTTAGACCTACTAGAATAAAACTTCTTAAAAAAATTAATAAAACGCTAGCAAACAATGACTTGACATATTAATTGATTCAAGCTACTATACAGTGTTTAAAAAAATTGCAAATTAAGTAACTGAAACACCAAAGATTGCTAAGACTTTTACTTACATAAAACGTTGGCAAAGTTTATAGATACAATAGAACAATAAAACGTCAGTACACATGTAAGGAACACACGTTTAGCGGCCAACTATATGTGTGCCAAGTAAGTTCACAAAATAAAGAATTAAAAAAGATTAATGGCTCATAGAAACAAGACAAAGTATTCAACACAGCCCAAAATCTAAAACAAAATTATTTAAGTCTCAATTGGGAAAGAGCTGACAACAAAATTGATTGTAAATTAACTAATAGAACAAAAAAATAAAAACTATAAATAGAGTTGTATCCAAATGATAGAAGATCAAATTATTAATCTAAAAATAGAACAGTTTTTAACAATTTTCAAAACTTTATTTCGATAACAAATTAATCTACTACCTAAAAGTTTGATAAAGTACTGGATTAATGTTATTACAATATAATCTACCGCAAATAGTAATAAAATTAGCCTAACGTTTTTCAAAAAAAAATTATTTCTCAGGTAAAAATCTAGTATTTTAATCTAAAAATGTTGACTTTGCTAAATCTTCCTTTTCGTATATAAGAATTCCTTTGTTCACCACTTACAAAGAAAACAGTTTAATTTGCAAATTAAAAACTTTTTTGCAACTAAATTTTCCAGAACGAAACTCTAATGTTTCCCATAAAATGCACGTTGCGTAATGAACTCATTATTACAATTTAAATATTAAAAACCATTCTTCATTATGAACGCAAAATAATCTCTATACGTTTTTCCCTTCAACACATACAATTTTATTCAGTTGACATGATTTCATTGTTAACAATAATTTAAGAATTTTTAAATACGCATGAATTATAACATCAACGTTGAACATAAAAATGGTGTCTGCATTTGCTTGTTATTCCGCAAAAATCATCATAGTGTAACTATAAAAAATCATTATAAAATAAAAATACAATATAAAATTAATGAAAAAATGTATAACACATTACCTTAATCCCAAAAGCGATGAGCTTGAGTACGGTTTCACAAAGGAAGAGGAAAGTAAACAGAATATTCATTGCCGCCAAGGTGTCGGAGAGCACAGGTGGAGAATCGTGGTACTACAACAACTTACAAATGTAGCTACTGCACTACAAGCAATCTGCCTACCTGATTTATTATTTTTTTTAAACACACTTCGGAAAAGTCGGCAGAATCGTCGGTTTTTTACATATAGGGTTTGCAAATTTAATCCATATCCATTTTATTTTAATGTTTATTATCACTTGAGATATCTATTTAATGACTTCTCCAATCGTTAATTATTATTATGATGTTTAGGAGAATATAGTTGATAGTTGAAATTTTCATCCTTCTTCAGGTGGTTTATTAGAACTGATTAAAAAGCTTTGGATATAGATGTTTTAATACAGTCGTATATGTTTTTATTTGTGTTTTTTTACATCTTTGAAGCTTGCCGAGTTAAAATTAAATGCTCTCACAGTAAATGCAAGTTTACTTTGTTAAGTGTAAATTTGTGATAATCTTACAATAAATTTCCAAAATAAGAAAAATAAATAACGTTTTAAATGTTTGAGTATTATTAATTTTAAAATTTACATTATATACGTCAATAGTTCCTGCTCGCAAAGAATAGCAGTAACTGTAAATAGTCAATAATTATGTCCAATACATATAAACTTAACTAGTTATGACCAAATAGTAAATGGAACAAGCTTTCTTGCCTCCTCAACATAAAATAATTTATTTGTTTTAATAGTTTTTCTGTCCTTATTAATGCAAATACAGTTTTTTGTGTGTCCAAAATGTGTGTAACAACTAAAATTTATTTCGCCGACAAATATTATTAGAAAATCTAATGTTGTTATTAGTATCCTACTTTTTTAATTCGTTTATCGACGTTAGGTTAAACTCTGCTGCGAGGCTAATTACCGATACAAAAATTAAAATGTAAATTCAGTAATTCTAACCTAAATTATTATGTTCATTAACATGGAAGTACTAAAGATTATCGTTGTCATTCAATATTCTCAACCAAAAAAAATGGCGTTTCAAATGTCTTCTGAATTATTAAACATTGGCCAATTATAATATTTTTTTACAATGTTGAATGGGAGTGGTATCAAGTCTGTCAAAAACAATTGCGCAAAAGACTTACAAATTGATACCTAGAGAACTAAACCAAAGAAATTTGAAAAGTTTTGCAATGCTTGCAGATCTCAAAAACAGATTGAACAGATTTTGTCCTCCCTTCCAAGAAAAAGAACAAATCTCGTTTCCCCAATACTATGAATACAAGATACGTTTTGGTTCGTCTTGCGAATGACGTCACAGGATTCAATAAAAAAGTCTGATAGTATTTCTACATAAATAATTTAGATTTTCTTTGATTCAATTTTGCAATATGCAATTGTCAAATTTGAGAATAGATTATTCATACAGTAGTTATACTAAAATTTGATTGAATATTATTTAAATAGTTTTGATACTTGCATTGATACAATGAATTAATGTAGATTATACAAAGTAAGACAGAATGACTTCCCTAGTTTTAACCAATCACTGAAACATGCAGAAGAGTAGGAGAGATGCGATAAGGGCAATCACCAATTTCAGTAGTGACCATGCTGTGGCTTAAGACATTTTTTAAAAACAAGTAAAGTGTAGTAACGATGCAGAAAGCCTTTCGCAGACGGTTTGGTTTAGTTGGTCAGAGTTCCTGACTCTAAAACCATTCGGAAAGGAATGAGCATTGTAAGGGATCTGCACTTCGTAATAAACCAGTTAGACGATCAAAGAGTGTAAGAACACCCAAAAACATGATTTAGAATGTCCATTAAACAGTCTCCAACGCGTTCTGCGCGGAAACATGTCCATGCCTTTGGGTTTTTGACTAGAACAATACGGCAAATTTTACACACAGACCTTAAATTAGACCATATAAGATGATGATTGCCCAGAAATGATGGACCCACAAGACTGCGTGACACGTAAGACAGCTGTGGTCCCGGCGCTTTAGTGTGAACTAGAAGCAAAGAGCATTTTCACCTTTCTGGCACAGTAAACAAACAAAAGATTTGTTACTGATCAACTGAAAATCCTCATAAAATTCAGCAAAGGGCACTTCACAGCCCCAAAGTGACAATTTGGTGCGCGGTGTCCTCTATAAGCATTAAGCTTTATTTTTTTTGATAAAAAGACTCAATTATGACAGTAAATTTTTCTCATTAATGCGAAATATTGAAGAATTTTTTACGGCCCAAAATAGAAAAACATAATGCAGAAACTTTCTGGTTTCAGCAAGATGGAGTTTTCCGGCCGCCTGATATTCCAAAGCCCTCTAAACCCCCGGATTTGACTTTCTCTATTATTTTTTTGTTGTTGAAATACCTCAAAAGTAAAGTTTACAAAGCTTGATCTCAAACTATAGAACTTTTGAAAGATGCAATTAAAGACGCAATCGCCTGAATACCCCAATATATGCTGGGAAAAAGTTCGTAGAACGCAACAACATGTGTGTCACCCGCCAAGACATTTACTCACAACTCACGTGATTAATCAGTGAGGTCATTCTGCCCCACCTTGTGCTATTTTTAACAATCTATAAATAAAAATTCAATTTTATAACCGAATTTGGCTATTTTTGGGAATTCATAAAAAAAATCATTATTTATTCTAGTTTTGATTCATATTTAGTGATTTTTAAATACCAAAAAACTATTGTTAAAATAAAATTTAAGTTTGTGGTGCTTTTTTATTTTATAAACATTATATTATATA
This sequence comes from Tachinus rufipes, assembly GCA_963932245.1. Lineage (NCBI taxonomy): Eukaryota > Metazoa > Arthropoda > Insecta > Coleoptera > Staphylinidae > Tachinus > Tachinus rufipes. The sequence goes on from OZ010749.1 coordinate 65,363,509, forward strand.
TTAATAATTATGTACACAAATCATCAATTATGATTTTTAAGCTCTCAACGCAAACTGAAATATTTAGAAAGTTTTTCTTTTTTCTTCCATAAAAACCACAAATATTTTGTTATTCCCAAAACTTTTCAAAACTTTCAAAGCAATTTTTTTAAGTAAACCTAAATGTCTCAACGCAAGCAAAAATATTCAGAAAGTATCTCAAATATTCTAATAAGTTTTCATAAATATTTACCTGTACCTAAAATTCACAAAGGTTTTTACAAAATACCTGTACATCATAAAGTTCAAAAAATTATCTGAAATGCTAACAGAACATTTCAAAAAGTTACTTTCCTATAGCTTAAAAGTGCTCACAAATCATAATTTTTTTTAAATAAATATTGCCACTCTTCACAAACATAAATGTTTAGAATGCTTTAGACTTAAAACTGCTCATAAAGAACCTGTCTCTAATAGAGTTTAGCAGATACTCTTAAAGCTCTCAGCGCATTATGAAAATGTCTTTAAATACTTCCAAATACTCCAAATAGCTTCCACAGTCCACAAATATAATATCCTTAAATCCGGCCACAAAATTTTTCAACCTTTTACTATTATTATCCTAAAGCTCAAAACAAATTTATCAAATGTTTCTAAAGCTTCCAATGCAAACAAACAAAAATATTTATAATACTAAATTAAAAAATATATATTTAAGTTTCCCCCATACTCTTAAAACATAAAACAATTTATAAAAATTATAAATAGCTTCCTAGGCTCTAAAATATTTAGAAAACTCATAATTTTTTTCAATCTTTAAAAATCAATATCCATAAGCTCAAAAATTTTTTTGCAAATGCTATAAAGATCTCCACGCACTCAAAAATACTCAAGTTTCCCAAATACTTCATAAATATTTTCCTTTTTCAAATACCGTAACAAAGTTCAAAACAGTTCTTCAAGATTTCCAAAACCGCTCAAAAAACATCTTAACCTTTTAGAAAATTGTCTTAAACTCTTCAACGCAAACTAAAATGTTTAGTAAGATTTCCTAAAAATCAAATTTTCTGGACTTGAAACTGCTCAGAAAGATTCTCTACCTATTACAAATATGTTACAAAAATGTCCTAAAGCTTAAATTACTTCTTTAAGATTAGTAAATGCTTTTAAAACACATTAAAAAAATGTTTCCTAAAAACTACAAATATTGTTCTATCCCTAAAACTGCTCAATCTTTTACAAATTGTTAGAACATAAGGCTTAAACAATGTCTTATGTTTTTTTTTTATAATAATTTTATAAAACTGAAAACTCTGCTCTTGAAGCAAGCAACTCAAAAATAAATAGTCAAAATGTTTCCAAAATATTCCAACAAGCATTCATAAAAACCACACATAATTTTGTAAGTCAGAAATTGCTTACAAAGTTTCTTAACTTTTTACAAATAATGTCTATAAGCTCAAAACAATTTATTAAATGCTCCTAAAGCTCGGAATCACACAGAAATATTATGCTATTTTTGCTTTTTATTACCGAATTTTATTGCTTTCTAACAATACTTTGATAATTCAAGACCGGATTTTATAAATACCATTAAATTGTTTTTGAACTGACTTTGGAGTTTCTAAGAATATTTTGATGTTTCAAGGCTGAATTTAGCTATTTTATTTCATTCTAACAACATTTTGGTGTTTCGAGGCCAAATTTTGAAATTTTATAAATAAAATTTTACATTTAAAAAATAGAATTTTGAACTTTGCAACAGTTTATGACCGGATTTCAGTGCTTTCTAACAACACTTTGATGTTTCAAGGCTAGATTCAGCTACTTTAAAATATATTAACACGTTCACTGCTTATAGCTCTGATCAGAACCGGGCTACTCCTACTTTAATATTATAAAATAAATATTCCATCGTATGTGCACATGGGTCCGATGCGAGTAATCAAAAATTTAATTAAAAAATATGTGTTTTTATAGAATATATAAGCATCGTTACCATTTTTTGCAATTTTAAGTCAATTTTTGCAAAAAATAAACATTTTTCTGCAATTTTTGGCACAATTTTTTGTGATAAAATGTTGAAAACTACTGGCATATTGATTTTTATTTAAATTTGACCGTGCTAGCAAGCTGGAGGTTAAGAATTTGAAATTTTTCCAAAAAAACTGCATATTTTTAGTTTTTTGATTATTATAAATCAATGTGTTAATCAAATTTAGTACTTTTTTATACTTTCTAACAATATTTGATGTTTTAAAGCCGGATTTAACTGTTTTTGACATTTTATGAATAGAATTTTGGAGTTTTCAACAATTTATGGCCAAATTTTGCTAATTCTAAGAATTTATAAAAAAAAATCACACTCTTTAACAGTTTATGGCCGGACTTTCTAACAATATTTTGCAAATTTCGTTATTCTTAACGTTCTATAAATAAAATAAAAATTTTAACTTTTTAACCCTTTTTGGCCAATCTTTAGTTTTTTCCTAAAAATAATTTAATATTTTTGTTATTTAAAACTTTTTTTTGGATAAAGTTTTTACTTTTTAACAGTTAATAACACGATTAAAAAAAATAGTTTTTTGGCATATATGGACCCACTTTTTCCTAATATTTTTATCTTTTAGAAGTATAAAGCCGCATTTTTTCCATTTTGCAGTGTGCTTTTTTATTATTATTATTATACTTAAACAGAACACACCAAACTATTTTAAAATTAATAAACAACCTAAAATAAAATGAAGAACGCGTGAATGCGGGAGAGACAACTTAACGAACCCATCTTCTTTTTCTCGTACCATGCCACTTGAACCTAAATAACGACGATAATAGGTGTTTTGCTTCAACTGGTACCACGCAAAATGATTTGAAAAAACCTCAATATTAATAATGTAAACCTGTAGACATTTTAATTAAAGTATTTTGTATGTTTTTGTTGACATTTAGTAGTATAACAAATTTCTTTAAAAATCCCTGACAAATAACGTTTATTAAATGCCCGTAAGTTAAATTAACAATTTAATTAATTTTCAACTTGTGTTGGCTAGGCACATTGCGGCCAAACTCCATTGTCACCGACAGAAACTTAAAACAATTTCTAAAAAAATTTAAAAAAAAGTTTTTTTAATATATAGATTTTCAAAATCATTCCAATATATAGCATAAATGTAGCACCTTCTTATGAATAGTGTTAGTTACGTGAATGCACTCGGTTTTGTTGTGTGAAGTTTGTTTGTTATTGTTTACCTATATTGATCCTGGAACTGATGAGACACGTTATACAATGTTTGAATAATGAATAGATTTAGATACACTAACACTTTAATAATAAACTCCTCCTCCTCCCCTCATCCACACAGACAAACTTCTCATAACAATATGCAATATTTACCACTTCTACTGTTAGGAAGGGTTACATTCATGCTGTGTGTTGGAATGATTTCGACATGTATGTCAATAGTTATAGTATTATCGTTTAGATGTTTCTCTTAAATCTGATTGTGCACTGCCAGCAAAATATTATTTTTATTTATTTAAATATTTTTAAATGATATTCATACTTAAGGCATAGTAATTATTTTTAGATTTACTTGGATTACCAATTAAAGTAATAAATTAGAAGCATTATATTAGTACTACACTAAATTTTATGCTTTTTTAAAAATATATTCAACATTTATGGTTTCGAAACATGTAGATATTTGGATTAGATGCTGGATAATACTCATATCTTAAATTTTAGAACTATTTAATGATTGCATATTTTGATATAGAATCTGAAGAAGTGAACGTGTCAAATATTTGAGTTATAAAAATATTAAATTAGCAATGAAAAATTGTATTTAAAATCTATTTATTAATTCTTTAAATTATAAATAAATTTAATGAGATTATCATTCTGTGATCACACTTACATTTAAATTAAGTGAAAATAATGCTTATATTTATAAAGCAAATAGAATAAAGAGCTAAATTTGGTGCTAATAAATATCTCCTTAAAACTAAACGATAGAAGAATTATCATTAAATTGATTCTCAAGTGCTGGACGTAAAAAGTTCTGGTGTTACGGTGCATATACCTAATGCATGTGTGTTCTGGTGTTACAAAAATGTGTCAAATTGGTAATGCAATCAATAAAAAAATCATGCCTCTGCCACTACTTTCAGAGCCATGCAACACGCCGAAAGCACAGTGATTATATTTGGATAATAAAGGAGGCAGGATATCATCTGGGTTATATTCAAAAATTAAAAATCAATCAATAAAAAATCAATAATTAAATAATAACCTGAAAATCCTTATACACACAGAGCATATCGTATTTCGTTACAAAAAATAATAATCGATTCTTTTATAAACAAAATTATGCAGACAAGATGCTGTAAAATCTTACCCGAACGCCGTAGGCAAGTATCTTGAGGATGCACTCCACTGTGAACATGCTCGTAAAGCCCCAGTTGAGATACTTAAGCGTATTGGAGTAGATTTCGGTTTGCCCATCATGCTGTTAACACATATGTGTCCAATCTCAATAAATATAGCTACACATAATCACAACGCTCCATATACATTATTTTTAAACATATTCATTCATATTTCATTATGAATAAAATTTAATTAAAATTAAGAGTGTCATTGATTGGGTGGAAAATGTGATTCAAAAAGTGGAATGATGATAGGCAATAGGTTTGAAGGGTGAGAGTGTGCACTGCAGCCACAGTAGCCTCGCAGATCTGCAGTTGCGTACAAAATTCTTTATCAGACACTGTCAAATAATCGTATTTTGTTTATAAACACATAGCAACCGGTGTGATGAAAATATCCAACAGTTACACATATACATGCTTTCGTACAAAATTACACAGTTTCTGAAACACAAATAATATGGTGATGGTGAATGATTGACAGGTAGCTATTTAATTCAGCTACATTTGTAAAATGCAAGGTATGTCAGGATCGATTAAGATCAACAATGGACACATGCTGTTTTAGTATTAATTTATTATATTTGAATTTTCAAGTTTTTGAATTTTGCTCAAATTTAAAAACTTTATTTTATATATTGTTGGGTGAGAACCAATGTTGTAAGTAGTTAAGTGTAAAAGTATTATTAATTTTAAATTATATAAAATATAATGTATCTTTATATCATACAAAACTACAAAATTGAAGTAGATTACAATTAAAAAAATTTTTAGATTATATTTTAGATATATTTGGTATAACGTGCAAGATTTTTGGTTAAACCAATAAATCCCAACTAGACACCTACATTAAAATCATACTAAATTTGTTGCAGTAAGAGAATAAAATATCCAAAATAATAACGCCAAAAAAATTCGTATACTGGTAAATTTTCTCATCAAATCGATAAAAAACAATAAAAGCAGACTCCTAGAACCTCACAAATACTGCAAAAAAGATACCTGCGTTTCAGTAAATAGTAGAAAATCTGAAGATTTCAGAGTCCTTTCACTAATTTGAAGAGTAAAATTAAACTAAAACTTGACATATATTTAAAAACCAATACCTGTTACAGCAAACGCTATAATAAACCCAAATCTCCATTGCTGGACTTCTAGACCTGCCATTTCACTCCCTAGATAGCTTTACACCTATGGTCCAACTTCCTAAAGCACCGCAGGACGGTTAAAACCACTAGTTCATTGAGGCTACTATTTTGATTAGCCTCGGCGCAACTTGGTAACTCTAGGTCTCCTTTACAATAGTAGGGTTTGCTCCTAATTAGTTTTGCTTAGCAAAACGATAGCGTAACGGTAAGATTGTATTGTTTATTATTATTTCCTGGACGCACTCATTAACCCCAAAACACTTTTAATTTGTAGGATTAACGATAGCCACCCCAAGATATTTGTCGCCACTCACAATACAAAAAACTAGAACGCAGACAGTGTCAAAAACATTTTATCTAATATTTAAAAATAATCCAAATCGGAATTTACTTGAAACGTTGTAAACTGTAAGAATAAAAAATCAACTTTGAGAAAGTTTTGGTCTTTTGACAATTTCAACAAAATCTCCAAGGTGAGTCTGTAGTAAAATTACATCAAAAGTTCTTACACTTGGCGTCACTAAAAACTAAAAAAAATTAAGAAAAATAAAAAATAACTTTTCTCTGAAAATCCTCCGCCAATTTTTTATTTTTGTGTTAAAATAATGCTAACCCAGTGTAGAATTAAAATTCAAAAAGTAATAATTTCAAGTGCAAACATTTTTTGTATAACTTCACTTTATACTCGCAATCTACAACAAAACACAGACCAAAGAAGAACAGTAAAATCCAGAAGAGTACCAATGAATACATATTATCAATAAATTTTATAAAACCCAGATCAAAACGTTTTGAACAAAATTGATTAAAACCTTTTGACTGTCGACAACCAGGAACTGAAGTTGCTATATCTTGCAGTGTACACAAACAAAACTATAAACCTTTACCATCAAACCCTAATCGGTATTGCACTAAAAATAAATGCTGTCTAAAATATAACCAAACCTTTAAAACCTGTTTGAATTAGATTCAGACGTAAAGAACCTTGTAACTGAAAAAAATTATACTATACCTACGGAAACTCTGACAAGAGTTATGCTGCTAAATAAGAGAGTAGTAATAAAGTAGAACCATCCTCTAAGCTATTGAAAGCTTTTGTCTACTTAAAAATAGTTTTAAATAAAACAAGTGTGGGGCAGTAATCTAGGCATCCGGCGGCTGCACCCAAGATAGTGGATTCAAATCTCATAACAAAAACTATTTCAAACAATTTTTTCCCATTCTCCAAACCGCCTTGTCAGCATGGGGTTTCATGACATATAACCTTTCCCTCCAGTAATGTGGAATCCAATCAAAACTGTATAATGATTACCAGCCAGTAAATTGAAATGGAATGCCCAGAAACAAACACTTGGGTGTGCAAGTAGAGCATTCGATAACATAATTACTAGTCGGTAGTTTAAACTGAAGTGCCCATCCACCCGCCCAAGTGTTGTTGATCCAAAAATTGAAGTTTCTGCTCTATGTCAGCGTTGGAAGTTACTCTGTAACGTAACTGTCAGCCAGTGATTTGATTGATTTTTTTTTAGCTGTTATTTGTGAACATTGAGATTTAGTTATTATGAACAGTACAGAAATTGTAAAAATGCACTTCCAAAATTTTTGTGAAAACGGTTCAAAAATGTAGTACATTTTTCGGTCACCCTAACGCACCTTCCCGTCGTACAATTGCCCAATTAATTGAGAAATTTGAGGCGATTGGGTCAGTTCAAATTCAGAAGAAACCTTTCCGTGTTTGTGCAGCTTGGTGTAATAAAAACATTGTAGCAGTTAGTGAAAGTGTTAACCAGATTTGTACCACCTCGATTCGCCATCGTTCTCAGTAATTGAAACTTTCACAAAACAATTAATAGCAAATTTTAGCTAAAAATCGTTCACAAAATGAATCTTAAAGCAATAGAATTGTTGCAGACAAAATTTGAAGAGAGTTATTTCACGCCGGTGCGATGCAAATTGACGCCGTTAGATTTCTTTCTTTAAAGATTTTTTAAATAAAAAGTGCAAGCCAATAACCCAAGAACAAAACCTCTATTGAAAACAATATTCGACGCGGTGGTAATGAAATTGAGCCTGAACTATGCCAAAATGTTATCAAAATTTTTGTCAAAAGGACCAACAAGTGCCAACAGTCGACAACAAGGCAGCAATTTAACTATCAATAAAAACATCAAAACTTTTCAAATAAACTTAAACGTTTTTACATATTTCAAAATAAGCGGTCTTAATAGGTATAGTTGGCAAAGTACAAACGTCTTCTCAACTCACAGTCAACAAATAGTACCGCCTAAAAGACCACTAGTCAAAACCGGATATAAAATAGACGCTCCACGCTCCTAAACCCAGATTAAACCATCACTATGCTATAATTTTTGCAAAAACCTTCAAACAACAAAAAAATTAAAGCTTCCGTCTAGTTATTCTAAAGAATCAAACTTGAAGGATCAATATTATCTCCTGGAAATGTCAACCAAAGCGTTAAATACCGGAAAATAATATATGTAGATCTATATTCCATCTACATAAGTTTTTAAACCAGTACTAGTAGCCTCACCATATGGAAGTTGCAGTTCAATAATTTTTTAAACTTTTGATGTTACAGAGTACCAATTTCAAAACTAATCCAACCGCAGGGCTGCTTACAAATATGGAATACGTAAAACCCTAGAGATTTAAAACCAGCCACTACTTTAAACACAAATTTCATTTGAGTAACAAACTACAAATTTGTTCTTGGTGAACAATATTTAACTTTTACTATCTACTTTTAACTTTAGAAATGTCTTACAACTGTATGGTTCTCAACCTAAAATATATCAGTATTTTTATGAGTAATGGTAAATGAGGTTGTTTTAGCTAATTGTCATTAACTTATTCAGACAATACTACAATATGTATCAAAGGAGTTACGTTAGTTAAAAAGTTATATCAATATACGTAATTGGGTAGATTAAGATAATTAATTCAAGCTATACATGGTGACCGAACCAGCTGCAAGTGTTGCCTAGTAAACCCTTCTAGTGATGTTTAACGTGGAATCCATCCACGTTAAACAGAAGGTCCTGCATGTTTGTGCACAACTATTATCGCACACAACAAACATACGAGAAAGGTGCCTACGCTCGTAGTGAGCAAAGCACTATAAGAAGAATACATTTTTATTTAATCACAGATTTCTTTGTTTTGCAATCATATCTATTAGTTTATATTTACATTTATCGTAGTGCCATATAAAAACCCTAACTAAACATCGAATATAAATATTAATATAAATAATGCAATAAAATCAACACTAATCTTCTAGAATATATCTTAAACATGCATTTACAACGTAAAAATATATTTAGTTCGGATTAAACGCGTACTCTCACTGACCTTTTAGTGCTACAAGAAAATAGAAAAAAGCTAAGTTATCTCAAATATTCATTCAAAAGGTACCCTCTGCGTAAACCGCCAAGGTTTGCCTAACAAAAAGTAAACTTCCTGTTACCAATCAAACTATATAATCAAAGCAAATATCAACATAATTCAAAGAGGCAAAATCCTCTCTCTTTAGGTTGTTATGCTCAACAACCTTTATTTAAAATTGACAAAACTTTTGTTGCTTTACTAGCCTCATATCTATTGAAAATAAAAAGTCTTTTGCAAAACAAGCAAAAAATTAGTTCAAATTTCATAGAAAGACTAAATAGCTCATTCGGAATTAAGCCAGGCAAACAACACAACCGATAAAACTGAGTTTAACCGGTTTTACGGTAAAGTAAAGAAAGCTCTTAGAGAATAATGATGTGCACTAAAGATGAAAATATAACGTAAAAGATCTTTAATATCCTTCAAAGAAGCACACGCTAGAATAAAAGATGCTGTGTCGTGATTTAAGTAGCATACACATGAGGTATTGCAATGACAGAGTTTACAAAAACTCTTAAAAACAAGCAGAGATTAAAGAGTTCATTTGGTCTCAAAACACGACTTAGGCAACTAAATCAAGTTTAACTGGGTCCACGGTAAGGTAAAGAAATCCACTGGTAAAAAGATAAATTTGGGTTGTGCTTGTACTTTGAGTCACAATAGCCAAAACATTTGATTACAGCTTTGAACTATGTCAATTTGGATCTTGAACCTTGATAATTAATTGACAAAATATAAAGATTAACTAGATTACTTTGATTGATTCAAATTTCAACAAAGCTTCTTTGTAATTGTCTGCAACTACAAAATAATAATAAATTTTACCCTAAGCGGGCAAACGCGCTGAATCTTATACTTAATATTAACTTATTTTAACCACAAAACTAGCTAAAATAAAGTCAAATATACATAAAACCATGACCTTGATGGCAAAACCTATCAATAATAATTGTGTGTTTCATGATTTAACATATCCTGCACACACTCTACTACTTAATGTAAAAGGTCATTTAAACAGGATCTTTGGAATTATCCAAGTACCCAAGCATATTTATAACATATTTTTTTGTAATTTTAAAAATACTGTACCAAAGCCAATAGGTTTTGCTAAAATAATTTTATATTTTTTGTATAGCTTGAATGAATTGATTAAATTAGTACATTGACATAACTTTGAAAATAGATTGACTGACAAGTAGAAAAACATATAATATAATGAAGTACATGACAAGATGCTCTCTGCAGACTGAAAGTTGTAACAAGTGCATATTGCATTTTGGCATTCAGTAGTGGTGTTTACTGAACATTGAAATAATAATTGAAATCCCTGCACATTGAATACAAATTCTTTAAACAAAAATCTATATTCAATTGCAACAGGAGTTCCCATCTGTATGTAGTGTGTGTGCCGTCCACATTGTGCTACCAGTGTAATTGTAGAGGCTGCCGACTTTTAGTAAAATTCATTATTAAAATAACCATCAATATGTGTGAACATCAAAACATATAAAACATACCTTCATCATAAGCAGCAACGTATTGAACACGATCAATAACATGATGAAGTATTCGAACGGTGTTGATACCACCACTCTCCAAATCCTGTACTTTAAACTGTTCCTCTTGTTCGGCATATACCTTTCCAATGGACGAGCTTGTATCGTAAAATCTATACAAGATTTCTAAAATAAAATCATAATTAATATTAGTTAAAGTTATTAATTTTTTTGGTAATTACCTGGTTCTTATCAATCTCACCGCTTTGTAATTCGGCTTCACCCTGTTCTTGAAATGTAATAATAATCAAGGCAACGAATATATTTACAAAGAAAAATGGAAACACTACAAAATATACGATGTAGAAAATGGACATTTCTATACGAAAATTTTGTATAGGGCCTTGATCCTCATATGTGGCAGCCATTGAATTTTGAAGAACTCTAAAAAATAAAGAAAAAAAATAAGTATTGATACATTTATCTGTTTAATATTTAAATTTAAAAAAGTAATGACTGAAACAAAGAAATGAAAAAAAAAATGTAAGTTTTAGTAAAAAAATCTTAAAACAATTAAAATGTTTTAAAATAGTCATTCCTTAATATCAAGTTTTCAGTTTCCATAAATAACATAAAATGTTCCTTGATGGGATAATGGTCAACAACTTTCTTATATCATAAATATTATAAAATGTCCTTCAACTGTTACAAATGTTTTTCAACTATCATAAAGTGTTTTTAAAATGTCACATTTCTTATAAAGTATTCATAAACTGTCATAAAATGTTCTTTGACTAACATAGATTTTAGTTCCCCACTTATAGTTGCTTGCTTTACATATCTAGAGACCTAGTTTTTAAAGAAAATGCTCCTAAAGTTTATCAAAGAGGAAAATAGTTATAGAGAAAATTTCAAGTCTGGACACAATCATAATAAAAAACTCGCAGAGAAGATTAAAAAATTAATAAGTAAATGCTACCAGAAACGAGTAGGGAATTTATATGCGCTACGACCAGATCGACAAAAAGAATTAAAATTTAATTTCGGAAATAAAAAGAATAAAAACTGATAGCAATACCAAGAAACAACAACATGCAAAAAAGTTGCTAAGCTCCGTAAACATTTCCACAAATCTTGTATAAAATAAAAATATTTTTGACTTTTTATAAATTGAATTTTGCATTTTTCACAGTTTATGACAAAATTTTGGTGTTTTCTGATAATATTTTCATACTTCATACCAAGATTTTGCTATTTTTGACATTCTATATATAAAATTTTGCACATTTCGGCAGTTTATGACCGGATTTTGGTGCTTACCCGGCCAGTTTTGGTGCTTTCTGACCATATTGTGATACTTAATAACCAAATTTTGATATTTTTAACATATGTTTTGCATTTTTCAACAGTTGATCACCAAAGTGCAATTTTTAACAATATTTTGATAACTCATGGCTAGTTTCTTTATCAGCCTTGCAATTTTTCTCATTTTATGAAGAAAAATTTGAACTTTTTTACAGTTTAATACAATTTTTTATAATTTTTTGACCATATTTTGATGTTTAACACAAAAATTTCGCACATCCTGCAATGTTTGCTGTTTTTTTTTTCCATTGAGTATTTGCATTTTTTGCCATTTTCTTGAATAAACCTCGCTAGGATTATTTTACAGTTTACCGTATGTATGATGCATTAACTTGGTAGTTTATCTGTCAAAGTATTTTGCGTTGGCAGTTTTGAGTCTTTACATTAAATTCATCTTAGTGTCTATTAAGCACGCGGGTGCATTTTCGAGATGTATCTATGTTTAAAGGATCTAACATTTTGACATACAAGAGGTTTTGTTTCTGTTTTTGTAGAGTAGTTTGGCATATAGAAGTAAAAGACGGTTCCTTGAGTGTATAGTTCAAGGTATTATCAATGAAATTCAGTTTTTGTGCACGTTGGAGATATTATCCTGATGAGATATTTCTTTTCCTCCCAAAGTATTCTAAAGTCTTTTTTGTTGACTCATATAGTACTTTGATTGTATTGCCTCAAGATTTTTTATTCTTGCTCATGTTCTATATTTTTTTTTATGATTTTCAAGTTTTTTGCTTTTTTTTTTCTTGGACGTCTCTACTGTTTCTGTCTTTACACGCTTTGGCATACAAGAACAACGCATATGATTGATTTTTTTAAGCATTTCTATTAGCAAAACTGTACAGAGTACATCTATTAATTTTTTTTTTAAATCACTTTTCAATGTTCTATTCAATGTTTTCCTCTCTAACACCGTGACTAACACGGTACCTGAAATTGGGTGAGGTGTTTATCCACCTGGTAGTCTTGATGGGTTCACAGGCGTGTTGAGCGAGAAAGTTTGAAGTTTAGAGGGAATTGATATTCAGCCTGATTGAGATTAGAAGGTTTACTCTAGAGAAATAACGCGAGGAGACTGGAACTGTCATTTGAGGCAAAACTCTAGCCTCTAATAAATCCAACTCAGCCAAAGCACTTACAGACTAGAAGAAATGGTTGTAGTAAAAACAATTTGTACTCACGTCTAAAACCAAATAAAGTCATAAACTGCTATTGAATATAAAACAGTAAACAGTAATGTAAAATTGAAATTTGTCCGTTTAATATTCAATAAGAAACAACCACATCAAAACAAAGGTTTATTCCAAGGATCTAGTAGCTTGTAGCCAAGATCATGTTGGCAATTTTTATTTTATTAACAGCTGCACAGAAGAAACATATCGTTGTCGTAGAGAACCAGTTTCTTAAAATTTAGAGCCATAAGATTCTTCTTCCTTTACCTTGCAGAATGCATTGTAGGAACCCGTAGAATTGCGCATGATACGTCCCAAGTATTGTAGTTTCCTGGTTTTGATCGTGGTAAGAATTTTCTTTCGTTTTGTCTTGTTAGTGTTTCGTCATTGGTAATTTGATCTTTCCATAATATTCTCAATATCCTTCTATAGAACCACATTCGCTTCCAGTTTTTTTTTGCTTGCCTCCGTAAGCTTATAGTGTCCTTAGTTAGATTTCTACTTTTAAAATCAACCGTTTTAATGAATATGCTTCTACTCTTGTCTATTCTTATTGGTCATTTATGACGGTGCCTAGATATACATTTCTTTATCCTTTCAATGATACTCTGCTCTAACCTCTGTTGTTGTAGGTTATTCTTACTTATAATCATGAATTTGGTCTTATCTATCCATATCTGGCTGGTGGTTCTTAATCTATTCAGCAGTTGTGAAAGATCTTATATATTGTCAGCAATAATCATGGTATCATCTGCATATCTGATATAGTTTATGCGTTTTCCGGTTTGAAGAATTCCTTATTGAGCATTTTCTAGGGCATCTCAAAATATATATTCGGAGTAGTATTGAATATCTACGTGACATTCTTACTTACTGTTTGTTATCGTTGCCAATTTTAATGAATTTAGTCGTCTATTTCGGTTTTTTTCAAGACTTCTATAAAAGGCCTTTTTGTAGTCTACAAAACAGTCATCTACAACACAATTCATATCTGCATATCTGTACTAGTACTTGCACATTAAAATATGCTTTCCATGTTCCAGTTGTTTTTCTACTATTTTGTATATTCTTTTATGTATAATTTTTATTAGCCTTTTTTGAAAATGTTATGAATTCTGATTCCTGCTATTGGTGTGGTATAATACCAATGCTATAGATATTATTAAATGTATCTGTTAACCATTTTAATCAGTCTTCGTCTAATAGTTTCAGGAATTTGACATGGAATCTTTCTGGTCCTGCGGTTTTGCCGTCTTTCATTTGTTTTATAGCATTTCGTATTTTGTCTTTTAAATTGCTTGAGCCTGTTTTGAGCTCTATTTGCGATGGTTCTGTCTAAAATGTGTATTTGTCTAATAAAATGTTTTAATCATTGTCAACAAGTTTGTATACTTATTTCCTTTTCATTGTTTTTGTAACTTTCTCCACCTTTTTAACGTACACAGAAAAATGTCATGTTTGTTCAGTACAGCTTCTACTTTACTGTATGTTATCTGTATTCTTGAGGTCTCTTCTTCTTTCCATTAATTTTAGAATCTTATCTGTCACCAAGAATTTTTGTGTGACTATTTTTTCTGGCTTTCTCTTATGCTTCTCTACTACTGCTTTTGCCTTTTTTATCTAATCTTTTGCGCATGTGGTATAGTTTGTTGGTGCAAATATTTCAGTTATTTCTTTCCCTACTTGTGCTTTTGTAGTTTTTCTTTTAACTTACAAATGTCGCATTTTCTATTGGCATTCTTTCTTTTATCTACTTTTTTGGTTAGGACTCACTGGGTTGTATGCAGATTGTATGTCTGCTCCTGTAAAGCTCTTTGTGTATCTTTGTCCTACAAGAATGTAATCGATTTGAGTTCTGACTACCGTGTTGCAGGTGATGTTCATGTGTACAATCGTCTGGAGGAAAGTTCAAAAAAAGTATTTAATACAGTTAGCTTGTATTCGACTACAAATATGCTTAATAGTTTTTCTCTTTCATTTCGTTCTATAAGTGCTCCTGTTTTACCATTTGCGTTAAAAACTCCTATTGTTGTTGTCTGAAGTCGGATTATATTTAGTGGGACTGGGCTACTCGATACTACAAAGTTTGTTACATACCTCGCGACTCTTCTACAATGATTCCTACTTCAATCTTGTATTCACGAGTATATATTCTGTGTTTATTGATGTTCCAATAGTTTTCCCCAGGTTATCTCATCTCATTGATTCCCATAATATGCTTGGGCCATAGATCTTACGTTCCACGTGCTCTTTTCAGGTCAGCAATATAAACAAACACTCTTTAAAGCCATTATCATAATCGAAATTAATTTCTTTTTAGCTCCTACAGGTTCTGACAAAGCTAAAGTGTACCATTACCAACAACAACGTAGAACTAACACGAATCTTTTCAAAAATATTATCTAATTCTGGCTGCTTTCTGGGGCTGAACTCAGCGTATATTAATACAAGTAACTTTAAAATTCTGATCGGTAACATGTCAGCCTTAAATAACTATTAATGTAGCCAATTGTTTCAGTGCCTAAAGGTATGATTTGAATGGGTTCGGAGATGTAATATGTTAATGAAGTATTTGGCTAACAATAATATCTGATTTTTCAAACATCAATGGTTGTTAGCACCAAGGTTCTCGACTTATTGTGAATGTAAGATATTTGATCAACAAGGAAAATAATTTATTTCTTTTACAAAACTAATCTTTCAGAGATTCCCAAACTATACTCGCATTATATCTAAGCTCTAGAGTCCACTCTCAAAACCTAAACATCTCAATATCCTTACACCTAGGAACACATGCAAGTATCCTTCAAGCCGTAATAGCCGGAATAATCCATAGAGTGATGGAAATAAATAAAAACGTGGAATACCTAATGGACAACTGAGCAGCTATATAAAGAACCCCAACATTACATCAAGGCTAATTAGAATAGTACCATGACCTCACATTGACAGCTCGTGTAAATTAAAAGTATCTAACTATGCTAGATGAAAGAACACAACAAAAAAGCAAGATTAGGACCGATAGCTTGGCGGGTCAACCCTCAGTAGACCTGAATTTTAGACACCCTATTAAAAGCAAATACATTCGATGTATTTAAGATACGGAAGTACAACTCTGGCAAAGGAAACAATATGCAATATGCAAACTATTATACGGATCTTGACAGGGACAGTCCAATGTAGAAGATGTAAAATAGATGAAGAAGCAACCGAGCAGGTACTTTTCACTTGCCCGGCACTCTCTTACTCGAGACAGTTAATGTTAAAGAATTGCTAGCTTGATATGGCTAGCTTAAAAGAAACCTACCCAAACAACGTTCTAGAATACATCAACCACATAGGCTGGCTGTGTGGAGGTACAAAGAGCTTAAAGAGGCCTAAATGCAGTGGACATACTATTTGTTTGTAAAAGCATCATTACGTACAGTATTATACTTACAGTTTGTATAATTACAATCTAAATTAAAAACACTTACAAAGCTTAAAAGATGTTTGATTTACAACTACAATAAATAACTAATGTGTTTAGTTATTAAACGAAATGCGTAAATGTCATATTTATTACTGAAGCAACAAAAATAGATAATTACTTTTGAAAACTAATAGTAAATAACAATGAAAAGCTAATCATATCAGTAGATTAGATAATAATTAATTTATGTATGTGGCTAGGTATGGTTTATCGTTATGCTATAGAAGAGATAAAAACTAATATTACTCTGGTATTTTTCATTAAATCTTATTGTCCATGCATAGCCGCGGTAGAGTTTAAATACGCAAATACACGTTTTTCACGTGCATAGCTTGAAAACCGCTACAGGGATTTGCACCGAGCAATCGAGCCCCCAGTAAATGCATGCAGGAATGCATGTGTTAACGTGCGGTTCACGCGGTTTTGTTTACTTGATGTCACTACATCATAGTTTTGAATAAGCTTTAGTATATTTATAGTAGTCATCAAATTTAGGAGTCAAATTCATAATAGTATTTTTAGATTTAGAAACTGGTAAATATTATAATTATATAAAATCACACTTACTGAGGCCAACCTTCCCCTGTCTGCACAGCAAACAGTGTCAGCATCGCCATAGCTACGTCGTCGTAATGAAAACTCTGTAGTTTCCATTCTCTAGTTTCAATGCGTGGCACATCATTATCTTCTTCATAAACAAAGTACTGCCCTCTGTTGAAAACACATAAAAACATTAAAATTTAAACAATTCCACTAGTAAACCAGATACTTACTGACATGTAGATTCTGTAAATTTACTAGCATCAGTGCAGTGAAAAAATTTTCCGTTAAACAACTGAACGGCGATCACAGCAAATATAAACTGGAATAATATGTACACTATGAGAATGTTTATCACATTTTTTAATGAGTTCACTAAACAGTCAAACACTGCTTTTAATTTGGGCACTCGCTTTATTGTTTTTAAAGGTCTAAGTACTCGAAGCACTCGTAGAGACTTGATTGTGGACAAATTGTGGCTAGCCTCAGAACCCCTACAAATTAAAACAAATTATAACTACTCAAATATAAATTAAATTAAAAACTTACGTTAGATCAAATCCAATAGAAACAAGGGCGCATATGACGACCACGGCATCCATAAGGTTCCAAAATTCACGTAAATACGAACCCGGATGTAATATGATTCCCAAGTCGACAATTTTGAGAAACATCTCGATTGCAAACACTCCGGTAAACGCGTAATCAAAATTATTTAAAAACTTATTGGTTGTCGACTCTTCTTCCACCGGATTCTCACATGCTAACGCTATCGAACTTAGGCAAATGACTATCATGATAAAAAAATCAAAATATCTTAAATTAACTACCCAATGTGCCCCTTTTCTAACTCTGCAATTAAAATAATAATTTAATAATTTATGATTTAAATTTTTGTTTAATAACTTACGGATTGGTAGGTGAAAGAATAAACAAGCTAGAGTATGGCAGCATAGGTTTGGGTCCAGCTAATTCTTCTTCTTCGTCAGGTGGTTTTTCATCTTTCTTTTTTCTACTGCGGCTTGGACTGGAAGTTGCACCGTCTAATTGCCCTTAAATATGTAAATATCAAACTACATCGAAAATGTACTAAGCTTAATATTAGTCTGATTATAAAATTGACGCTAAGAACCATAATAAGCATTCTTAGAAATGAATGTTGTAAAGTATATTTCAACAAATTATTAATGAACTAATTATTATTAATATTAAATAATGTTGAATAATTCAACATAAAATTTTAAATAATAAACAATTGTACAAGCGGTTTGTTGGTAATTCACTCTTAATTGCACTTCAGAGCTTTCACTCCAAAATGTAGAACAAACATCACAATAAACTACTAATTAGCTTCCGGAGCATCTGAACATCAACACGGCATTCGGAACCAAGAATGTTAAAAGCAATCAATTATATCATAATAATTGTATTAAAACAAAATGTAAACCAGAAAGTGCATCTGTAATTAATTAAAATGTTTTGTATTGTGTATTGTTAAAAAAAATTCAAAATTAATTTTTAGTGAGATATTAATTATATTTATAAAATACATTTTGTCAATTACCTTCCATTTGTAAAGCTTCCATCTCCTTCTCTAATTCAAGTGCTTGCTTCTCTTTATTTTCTTCAGCCTGTTCCTCTTCGGCAGCTGTTAGTTCCTGGGCATTGGCTAAATTATCAACGGCGATAGCCAAGAACACATTGAGCAAAGTGTAGTTACCAAACAACATGAGAATTATAAAGTAAAGAGAATAAACCATCCCAGTTTTGTGGCCTCCAAGTGCATCAATACCATAGTACATAACCTCATTCCAATCTTCACCAGTTAATATCTACAAAATATAATCATATAAATGCTATTTAGTGTAATATATTAATACTTACTTGAAACACAGTAAGAAGGGCAATGGGGAAAGTATTAAAGTTTGTGGGCGGAGTACCCCCTTCGAAATTAAACTGTCCTCCAAACAGTTGCATTCCCAATAGGGCAAATATAAGAATGAACAAGAAGAGCAAGAACAGCAGTGATATGATGGATCTCATAGAATTCAGTAACGAAATGACAAGGTTCCTCAATGAAGACCAATACTTGGTCACTTTGAAGATACGCAACAGTCTTAAGGCTCTTAGTACGGACAGACCGAACGATCCTCCCTTCACTTCCGACCACACCACTTCAAATATGGAACCGGTTATAACAACACAGTCAAACCGATTAAACGCCGACTCGAAGTAAATCCGTGGTCCCAGCGCGTACATCTTCACAAACATTTCCACCATGAACAATCCCAAAAATGCATATTCAGCATAGTCTGAAAAATATTTTAAATTATTTTTAATACCAATAAAAAAATTATATAAATCTTACAAAGAAAATCAGTGAGCCAATCCGGTTGTCCATGGAATTCTACAGCTACACATACCGTATTGAAAAACACAAGTACGATAACGAACCAGTAAAAAAATTGGGTTTTCACCGCATGACGTATTGCAAATCGTATTCGTTTTTCGGCTCTCCAAAATGAAGCGCAACCGCCCGGTCCTTGGGCCCTCGTTTTCATATAACCTGCACGCCCGAAACCTGTCAACAAGGCTATCTTCAACATGCGGAAAATTTGAGCAACACACACAAGCGTGATCTAATCATATTTAATTTTTAATAGATCACATTAGTGTATTTTTGATCGAATCATTCCAACAAAAATAAATAAACAAAATTAACACGTAAACACAAACAAGTAACTGATGCAAGGAAGACAATCACAAAAAAAACGTCACAAATAGGACCAGACAATTACTTGTTTGTACTTAAATGAATTACATTTACAATATAAATCCACCTGAATAATCATTTTCTTATCTTAATTTCAATATATTAAACCCAAATTAAAATGGGTTGATAAATTCTATTTAATTCTACAAAGCCTTCAGGAAGAATTCTACTGCAATTCTATTATTACCCTAGTGTAGTGTCTATCTTATTTATTGCTAGTGTCTACTCCAATAACAAATCTATCTAGATTAAAGTGTGTCTCTAATATCTATTTTTAAATAAAACCGTTACATTTCTACGTCTATCTATAAGATTTTGTTTCTCATCTTCTAGAATCTATTGATGAAAATGTAGAGTGAAATAAACTAAGTGTGTTCCAGCCAGAAGCAATATCTGCAAAGAATTTTACTACTTTTACTATGGTGACGTATAAAAATAAATGCGTTGTACTCTGTTGGTAGTCAAGTTGTATTTATTTAGATTGCAATATAGAAATATTTTTTTATTTATTGTACGTATTTCTATAACTCAGCAATAATAATTATGTTTTTTATTTTATGTTTAGATGTTGACCACTTTTGTTTTATTTTCTAACAATTTGAGGTGACGGTGAGCTTAAAACACTGAAAACAATTAAGAGCAAGATGATCTATTTAGTATGTACTGAGGGTTATTCTAAGCCCGTTATTAAAAATAAATTTTGTTTTTTGTAATTAATTTTAAAAACAAACTGGTGTGGTTTATTGTCATTAGCTTAACAAAAATCTAGTATATCGTTGAGTTTAATGACCCATTGATCAATTATTTAAATAAATGCTGCGTTCCCTCTTTCATTTTTGTTAAAAAAACTTAAAACTTTAATGCTTTTTATAAAATATGGTGGTAAATCGCAAGAGATAGTTGTTGAAGATGCTATGCATTTCTGTCCCAAACTATGTTATGTGATACATTTCAAAAACCATTGTCTCATTACTATTATGTTTCAAGGTTTAGTCAACAAGTTTAAAACTCTGGTGTTACTAGTTAAGAGTATAAATAAGATGATTTTCAGCCATCCTACAGTAAAACCGCATTTGGATGTCCATCCCGATTGTTAAAAATCAAAAGTGTTTACTGGTTATATTTTCAATTTCGCTGAGTTAAGAAGGTATGGTCCGTACCAGGAAGTATGTGAAAGACTCGGGACAGTTGACATGGGAGCAATAGTAAACTTGTTCAAATTTGCCAATGGCAATGTAGTTCATTGTTTCAATTCTAATGGTTTCCATAAATTCAGATGTCGCTTGTCGAACCTTTTAATATCTTGACAGGAGCCGGTATAACTGTGTACAGTTTATCTGAAAGCAGAACTCCGGCCTTGAGTAAAATGGCTCCTTTAGCAAAATTGCCTAGAAAGTTCGAAATCAAATTCTTTTTATGCAACATGCTCGCTCGTGGTTAGCTAAACTCAAGGCGGTGTTATATGTGGTTAGCGCCACCTAGCAACCGGAACAATTCCTTTTATTTTAGAAAAAAACTTTTTAAATTTTAAAGTAAAAAATGACAGTATTACTTGGTTTTAGGTCTATTAAACTATTGCTGGAAAAAATAGTAAAACACTATTTGTCTTTGGTGTTACAGAAATCAAGTGTCTAATAAAAATTGCAAGAAATTGTTGGTTGCATTTGCTGATCACTTTGCATTTTGTAGTCCAACCTAAGTTATGCTAAAAACTTGTACGTGTGGTGGTTTAGTAATAAACACTAGAGGTTGCGTTGAGCCGCATCCTTCTTTTCATACTTGCCAATTTTTGCTTCTCTATCTCTTGGCATCTAGAGTTTAATTTCCAAAGAAACGTTTCAAGTCGTTGTTTTGCTTTTGACTTCAACTGTATAATAGCTTTCGTCGTCAATGATGCAAACTGCTTTCATAGTTAGTCTTACCTGCAAGTACAACTCTTTTGCCACTTCATATTCCACTATGTCTGCAGATGACATCAGGATAAACCAATTAGAACCCAGCAAAAAACAATAACCAACTAAAAAAAGTCCACCAATAAAAACGCTCTATCTAAAAAACTGCTTGACACGCTATAACAACCAAACAATTTTGTCCAAATAACGATCGGAGTATTCGAGTAGTAGTCGTCGAGTCAACAACTCCGAGAGTAACTCATTTCACCTTCCAAAGGAACCGAACCCGGATAAATGCAGTTTTTACGGCTTTAAATCTCACCAAGAATTGATAGCGTCAATTGTCAGTCATGGCAAAATCTGCCAAATCTTGGCTCTCGTCCACGACCAGACCCAGAAACCAGAGAACAAGCCAAAAAAGGTAGACACCAAGATAAACCACCAGGACTAGTTCCTTTCCAAAATTATCAAGGAAGAAACAAAAAAGATGAACTGCATTGTCATTAAAATGTACAAGTTAGAGCTGAAAGAGTGAAGAATGCGGTCGTCTCCTTCGCAAGACAATAGCTAACCAGTAAAGTATTTGCCTAGTTAACCTCATTAGTGGTGTAATTCGGATTTCACGTTGAACTGCAGATCCCTCATGTTTGTGTAGAGCTATTATTGCACACTACAAACATACAAAAAGAGTGCGTAGCAAGCACAGCACTATAAGAAAAAAGCACACCACCCAGCCTACCATGGCACCGGATCTCCAGCTTCAGCCCAGACTTCCCCAATAAAAGTCCCAAAATTCCTTGCGTCTGCCAATCCCTATCCCACCAAGACCCCGGATCTCCATGTCCAAACCTCTAACAAAAGGCCTAGCAAACACCCAGTTGACTCCAGCCCCTTCAAGCACAAAAAGCTAAAAAAGATGCCGCTGGAAAGTAACGTAGCTGCCCACAAAGAAACCCTGCACCCAGAGGAGAAATCCATCAGTGTAGAAAAAAAGGTAGACAAAGAAACCAAAGAAGAATTGATTTCAAGCTCTACCAGGCATTCAGTAAACCCCACACGTAAGGTATTTTCAGCCACCAAGACCAAAGAGTCTTCATGGCACCCGCATGCTGTAATCAAGCACTGTACTCAGAATAATGTCGTACTCAACACCTAACGAATAGAAACTGATAAAACCCTAAAGTATGTTATCCGGAATATTCCCGCAAGTTAAAAGAGCTGCCCTGTTTATAATAAACTGAGAACTAGCTGCAACAGCCAGGCCCACGATAAAACACCTGTTCTTTCAGCAGACTCTTTCTCTTTTCAAGAACACACTCAATGCTAGCAAAGATCAATTCTATGCGCAAGTAGCGAGATCGGCGCAAAACACACAACTTTCAGCTAAAAATTAGCTGTCACCCCGCCTGTTCTAAACGAGTAATATTTTCTGCAAAGATTCAAGAAAACTATATTGATAAATTTTTAAAACCAATGCCCGATACTTAAAAATCCGGACATAGACGTACAAGTTCTGCTCAAATGACACATATGAGCAATATGTAGTTTCAATCCAAAACAATTTTCAGTTATACAGGAAGGTCTATTCACTCAACACTTCTACTTCTAGCAATCGTTATTGGAAAAAAGTTTAGTCGATAGGCGCTTGTAAATTGAGTCCGACACTTGCAAGTCTTTAAGAAGATTCTCCACCTAACCCAAAAGCAGCCAACATCTCCCAAAAAGGTCAACACCAAAAAACAAAAAACAGTATGAAATAACTTACTGTTAAAATACAGCCCAGCTTCTTTCGGCACGGCACTTAACTACTAACAGTAATCGACCATCGTGAGCAGACTAAACCATAACATCAAATGTATTAATAGTGAAAATCAACGGCAAAGTTAAAATACAGACAACAAAACGCCATCATCGTTAAGATATTGCATCATCGCCTGGCAACTCACGCACCCAAGGAGCAATCCTTCACCGACATTGCACTACAGCCGTAGGTAAGATGGGGTCGGCGCACACCTGAAAAACTCTTCCACCATGCCACACACAAAATGCATATACATCAAATTCCAAATAAAAATCATCCTCCAAACCACAACTGATCAGTTATCAAAAAAGTTCTAGGAAGACTCAATCCGGTCCTTTGAATAAACGCTAGAAGAAATAAAAAAGATACAAAAGCTAAAACCTTTGATCCACAAAATATTCAAAACAATAAAGCCGTGACTAAAACAGATTTTTTCAAAAGGCTTATTGTTTATCGTTGTATTTTACAGACGGATTAGCAGCCATCTCAAATGCAGAAAGCTAACTAGAAAGCCGTCTCCTTGCCAATTATTTCTGACACTTCATCAGTCGCCGAAGAAGGTTCTGAAACAGGTCAAACTCAAAAAACCCTTTCAAATTTGATTGAATCATTGCAAATGAAAACCCAGCAGCTTAAAAGCGCGGGGTTTCCATACAAGATTGTTGAAATCAAAAATCGCTTAAGCTAAAAACATTTTTAGATCCCTTTCAAAAAATAGTTGTCAGCCGATCTTGTTCTTTTTTATATAAAAGATAACAAAACAACACTTCTTTAGTTTCTAAGCTTCCTGCAATTAAAACTAGTTGAGTTATTGCCAATCTGTGTTTTTCTTCAATAATTCCCTGTTTTTGATTTATTTTAAATTGTCGCACAAGTTTCAATCTGCCTTAGCAAAAAAATAGATAACATAGACACCTACTCTTAATGATTGCGCCAACTCGGAACCAATGAAAAATAAAATACCGCAAAACGCATAACGATGCGTGGTGTTCGCCGCTAGATAATTTTTGGCCTCTTTTGATATACAACGTCAATATTTATCTGCTAATCTCGGAAAAAGATCCGCTCCGTGCATTTGTAAACATGATCCCGTTTTCGGATTGGAAAAAAACGCTTCAAATGTCAATCTGTGCGTAGCTCCTTTTTCAGAAATAATGTTTGCATGCGTCTGGCACCCAAACAAATCCGGTCTGGATTGGTCACAATTTAGAAACTATTTATTATTTCACAGTTTTTTTGACAAACCGGCTCGAGGTCTCAGTTATACATCATTTTTGGAGTATACATTTTCATTTGAACCAAAAAAGTTTTAAAAGTTAATTTTATAAGTTTAATTGATAAAAGCCAGGAAGTCATACAGAAAGTTACTACGCCTGTTCTCATTTATTTTTACGCCTAGGACAGCTGAAGAATGTTGGCGATCGTAAAGCCCTTCGCGTAAATTCACTATCTGTCAAAACTGTTTTTAAAAATGTCAATCATTTGCATTTCATATATTTGAAACTGTAACTTATCAAAAAGTTTTTAGTAAAATTAAATTAAGTTTTGTAAACGCCGTAGGAAAGCGAGACGGAACGCCAAACAATTCCTCTACGGGCCGACCTAGGAAGGGGCGAGGATCACGCGGAGACTGAGGATCGAGAGACTTACCAATAACCAATCGACCGTAAAATATATATATATATATATATATATATATATATATATATATATATATATATTTCCGTGACATTGAATTGTTAATATTATCGTTTATTTGCTTTATGATATATTAATAAACAAATTATTATTGTATTAAAAGCAATATTATGTTTAATTTCTACACATCCTTGTGTGCGTTTTAAGTGTATTTTATACTTTTGTCAAGGTTTTTTAATGAATAAGGCGTTTAGTATTTCTTAAAGTCTTCTAAAAAGCTTATTTATTAACTGGTTCAGTTTTCAAAAATTAATCTTCAAAAAACTCTGCTTTGTTATTTTTTTTAGAGTACGGATTACAAAATTTGATCGTTGTTAGTTTAATTTATTTCAAAATCAGTCAGTGTAAAACCTTAAAACGTCTTCTGGTATTATATATATTTCTGAAGTTTCCTATATAGTTTTGATATCTGATAACCACTTCACAAGAATTCAGTTGTTATACATTTCTAATTGTTTAAAGTCAGATTTTAATAAAGATTATTAAAATTTTATCAGAAAATGCACTTAACAGATCAATGCATTATACTCTTTCAACAAAGACAATTTTACAAGCTTCCTGTTTTCTTAGAAGAAAGGATGTTTGCTTAATGTAACATTTTCTACTGAAAATGTCATGCCGCCTTCTTCATTATTTACGCGATAATTGGCAACACTTCCGCGACAACCCACGTGTCTCTATCTATGAAACTCGATGGGAGTGTGAACTAACTATAACTAAATTTAACTGTAACTAAATTAAAAACTTCATGTCCTACCAGGAAACAGACATTAACTTATAATTGATCTAGAAACTAGTTATTTTACAAACATTAAATCCCATGAAATATTGTAAATTAATGAGGATGTTATTTGCTGTAAGTGATTTGTTTGGAGTAATAATACCACGCTCCGAACTTTATCATTTCGAGTATTTGCAATCGACTTTGTAGAAATACACTTTTGTACTTGAAATGCACACTAATTTTATGCAGAATAACGAACCTGTTGCCGTGAATTAAACAAGGACTAAGCACATTTAGCATAATTGCATTGTAACTTTACTTAATCATTTGTCTTTGTGTGCGTTGAGCATTTATTTTTTGCGTCACCATTTTAAGTAAAATCCTTTACGGATTAAAAAGATTGAATTGAGAGGGGTAAACCACTAAAAAATAATTTCATAACCAGCAAACTAATAAAAGTAATTCAAGCTACACTAAATAAAAATTTTAATTAATTACATGTTGATTTAAGTCTAGTGCAATGATTATAAGTTGGTTTACTCCTCAAAAATAAATTATAAATAGTATCCGCAGTAGGCGCTACAGAAACTGTTAAATAGATTTTACTAAACAAGTTCTAAATCTTATGTTACATAATAATGTAGTCCACCAGTTCCGCATACCTTTTAGTTTTTTCTTAGACTCTGTAAGAAATACTGTGGATTAAAACATGATATCAGTTAAAGTGCACATTGAAAGTAAATGTAGGTAACATAGGAGGGGAGAAACACTTGCAAAAATTATGTGCGTAACAAAACAAATAGAAAACAATAAAAACAAATAGATTTTCTTGAAATAATTTTGATTTATAATTGAATCGGGGATTAGGGTTAAAAATGTACAATCTTACCATCATCGCCTATCTCTTCTTCTTGTTCTTCCTCTTCAGTATCCGTGCTTTTACTTTTACCCATCTTCTTCAGTTTCTTTTTCTTGGCAGCTCTCCGCCTGGCTTCCATTATATGCATCTTTTCTTCCTCCGTTGTTCTCTCTTCAGCCAATATAACTTCCTCTAAAAAAATAAAATTAAGTTATAATCATTTTACTTCATTCAATAAAATAATTTAGCATCAAATAAAAACTCACCCGCTTTACAAATCCACTGCACGTATCCATTCAGTTCCCTTTCTAATTGTGCAGCTCTTCGTAGTTTCAAAAACTCCTGTCTATTTTCTACTTTTTCTCTTTCTTTCGCAAATTCACTACAGAACAATAAATAGCTTACTTACTAAATACAATCCAGCTAAACAGTTATATAAGTGGCAATATGCAGCGTAAATTCATTTGCAGGTAACGTTGCGTTGACCAGTAATTGACAATTAATGGAATTATCCGGTGGAAATGTAGAGGGTTTCATGGAATTGAATTTTTGCAATCGGTCAATTATTTCTACGAACATGTGAAACGAATCATAAACAGCTTTTTTAATTAAATTGCAACTGTAATTTTATTAATTATAACAAACGCCATAATAAAATGACCGGTCTACACACCAACACAAAAGAAATATTTTCAGAAAAAATAGATATATTTGTAGTCGTTATAAAAATCATATTATATTACTTCCTAAAAAAAATTAAAACAAGCTGTTATTTTCGTTACAATACTGGAATTCAAAATAGCGGTAGAAAATTTAAAGAAAAAATCGGAACCATTTGTGGACAAAAATATTTTTTAAATTGTTATTCCGTGTAATAAAAACATATTTCTGTAAAATTATTTAAATTTCAATCCGCGATGAAAAAAAAAATAGCGACAATAAACATGCTAACGTCTAACATGAGTTACAACTGCTTAACAACTTGAGTCCCTAACAAAAACTTCCTCAACAACGTCAAATAGAAGTTTTCAATACAAGTAAAAAACGCGGCAAACTTTTGCCAAAAACCCAGTCAAAAACTAAACCATAAAAAAAAATCAAACAAAGATTATACTTGCCGAAAGCAAGGCTAATGACTACCGGTTCAAGCAAAACGCAGAGTATTACCACGCAACCAAAGTACGTACTTTTCCCATGGAAAAAATGCATTATCTTACCAAAAAGTATATAAATTGACTACAACGTGTCTACGTCAGTCCAACTAAGGTTGTCAATACATACATATAGTAATCTCAGTATAGCATGGCCTATGGAGTGTGTAAAATGTAAGCGCGAGATAAAATGCTAAAACAACGAGCAAAGATATAAGTGTAACAGAGCAAACAATCTTTTAGTGTATTATACCGGCCACTTTATTCTGGGATTACTGTACATACATACCTAGTCACGCCGCCGATTCCTTTTGGGGTAGGCAGTAACACTGTACAATAGCCTACGATGATTCTTAAACCTTATTTTGTACAATTTCTCCACGCTTTTCTGTCCTCTTATTTTTTCCACTTTTAATTTTTCTTTTTTGCACGCATTCATCTACATGATTTATAAAACTTTTACGTGGTCTACCTCTGCATTTTGATCCAAATACATTGCCATTATAGATTTGCCATGTTATTATATTTTTACTCATTCTCTCAACACGGCCAAACCAACGTAGAATACTACGTTCGTACTAGTCTATCGGTGTTATTTTCAAGCCACATTTAGTTACTATTCACTCATTTCTAACACTGTTTAAACAAGTTTTTCCAAACACACTTTTTGTGTTTCTCTGAACATACCCATTCAGATTCATACAGCAGAATTGGTGTCAACACACTTTTATAAACTGCCTTCTTTGCCTCTTTAGACTATACTTCATTCTTTGTAATCATACACATACTTCCAACTACTTTTTACAATGCATTTACTCGTCTCTCAATTTCTCCATCTAAATTACTAATATTATTTAACATTCTTCACAGATACACAAAAGCATCCACCTGCCCTAAGCGTTTAGCGTTTAACCCAATTCTACAATCACTTCCCACTTCGTCCTTATCAAAAATTATTATTTTAGTTTTTGGTACATTTATACAGATCCATTTCATTTGCTGCAACATTCAGTCGGTTTAGTGCATTCTGTAGGTCATTTTCATTCTCACACACTATCACATCATCGTAAGCATACAACAGCACTCTTACATTATTCATCCGTACACCGTTAAAGTCTTCGTTTTCTAAATCAACAAACGCACAGTACACTTTCTTCTTCTTCACTGTCATACATTTTTAAGTTACTTGCTGAAGTTCAAAAATTTGCGTAAATGCCGCAAACTTTCTCTTGCACTCTTTGTTTTACTCTTTTTACCCACTTCCAATTTTTTTTTTATATTCCTTTAAAGTCATTCTGCATTGTCTCCAATTTTTTATACTTATCTGTTCCTTTCATTCATTTCATACTTTCTTTGCTTTCAGTTTTGCACATAATGCACACAAATCTTTTGCAGAATCTACTATTGTCACTTTTAATCTATTCCACACATTTTCAACGTTATCATTCATCATGTCCTTATTCAATTCTTTCTCTTGTCAAACACTAATGTTTCTTCAAGAGTTCTTTCATTTTTTTATCTGAAACTGTCATTTTGAAAATTTTCCACTTTTCCCTTTAACTGTTTAGTTTTCTTTCGCTATTTCGTAATAAATTTACGACCAAGTTCCACATTCAGCTCCACGTACCGCTCGATTATCTCTAATTAAACTTCTCAATTTTTCATCATACACCACAAAAGTTTTGAACTCACCTCTATGCTATGTATACTAGACTAGGTCTTATTTTTTTTTTTGGTAAAATTTTTTGTGTGCACCATCAGAAAATTATCTTTTTGTAAAAAAAAGTAACCCATGCAAAAGTTTAGCCCTTAAGAATCAAAAGAACATATATCGCACCGCCTATGAAGTTTTTTATAAAACTCTTTGGATATGATCGTCTTTAACACTATAGATAAATATCATTATTTAAAGCCAAAACTCGATCTAATTTACAATTTAGACAACACCTTTACCAACTCAAACTCAACACATATAAACCAGCTACCAAACAGGAGCAGTTGTGTACTAAAACCTAAAATGTCAAACCTAATCCAATTCGAGCAACCTAATAATTCCATAGTTAAAATTAAAACTGGACCGGCCTCATGCTCGTAAGAGAGAATAAAACGTAGAATTCCAATGAAGTTGACTACAAAAAAATATAAAGTTGACTGAGATCCACATCAGTAAAAAGAGTTCACAATATCTAACTATAACTGAGATAGCAGACTCGTAATCCTTTAACAGAACCCAGTCAATGGAGATCCAGACGGCAAGAACGCAATAGATGCCAAGCCCCTAAAGCTACAAAGAATTAACCACTTATATCTTAATGATCTTAGACTAGACTCCATGTTTGCGAGATAAAAAAAATTATAAAACTTGGTCAAGACAACTATGTTATTAACAATAAATCGCTGGAATCCCAAATTGCCCCCAGCAACCGACAACGCATTAAAAAACACACGCAGCCTTAAAATAACCACAATCGACCCAGAAAAAAACAAACCATGCACACATACCTTGACCGCCTAAACAAACAAAAAACGGTAATCCGTTACAAAACAAAACTGTGGCCTTTACTCTTAAAACTTTACTTCTTCTTCTAAGTATAGTGCCTATACTAGCTGTTAGAGTAGACGCCCCTCTGGTATGTTTGTGGTGTGCAATAATAGTTCTACTTAAACATGCAAACCTACAATTTAACGTAAAATCCAAACCACATCACATTAGAAAACTTTTCTAAAAAAACCTCAAAATTAAACCTACTAGCAAACCAAACCTTAAAAAAACACCCTAACAGCCAGACTTGTTTTTACCTGTCTTGTAAGTACCGCGCAATTCAAATATCCGCAAAGATTTAACCTCCAAATAACCATAAGTTAGTTTAGATTTTGACCAACCTAAAAACCTGATAATTGCAAATCCTAATACGCATTCTCTTGAAAGTACCTTGTACGTATCGAATGACAACCTTTATCAAAGATGTTACCGGACTGCATTTTCTCGAATTTATTGAAGTGGGTAAATGCGGATCAGTTACAAAATTTAATAAAACCTAACAATACACTCGAACTTCAAACATAAATAAAATTCTCAGGTAGATTATTAAGTTTCTAACGCATCTTTGCTAAACTGGAATCTTTTCCCAAAAAAGTGTTAACAACGCGCAATTTTATGAGCTGAAAGAAATCCCTAAGTAAATTGTCGCGTTTTTCATCATAACTTTAAAAAAGATTAAGTTTTATTAAAAAAAATGACCTAAAAACAATAAACGCAAATGTCTTCCTATGCCTCTGCAAGAAAAAACTTCTTTACTGCTACTTCAAAATTGATTTCTAATACTTCTAACATAAAATTAACGTATCTATGGCTTGGTATCTGATTGATTGCTACTGAAAACGTTTGATCCTCTAGAAGAAAAACAACAAAAAACATTTTGCCAAAGTAGTAATCTATAGCGTCAACTTCATCGTTCTGCGGGTCTCACACCGCACTATTGAGCAACCATACAAACCATCAACCACTACCAATTATGTTACGTTACCCTAAATAACACCATATTACAAACTAATAAACATAATTCAATATTAAAACAGTTATAAGAAAATAAATTGACCTAGACAACAGGCACAAAAAACTAATTAACAAAAAACCAATTACACAAATTAATTAAAAATATTTGCTTAGTAGTGTGGTTTGGATTCCATGTTAAAACTGTAAGTCCCGCATGTTTGTGTAAAAGTATTATCGCACACCACAAACATACAAGAGGAGTGCATACGCCCGTAGCAAGTATGGCACTATATCTTTTATAAGATATAACTCATGTACAATACAAGTGCCATGAACCAAAGTACAACTAAAAAAAGCAAAATTTCATCAAACCTGTCAATCACTTGCATTCTGTAACTGATTTCAGTCCACCAGCAAAAATAAAAATTTAAAAAGGTATTGCTTTCAGATTCATAAACTCAGCAGAAAAGTTTGGCTTACTTATAATTCTCATCCAGAAATATGTCTTTATTTATTTCTAAATCAAAACAATATCAAAAAACTATACCCATGTAGCAGCGCTGAAGATAGATCGGCAGTTAACTCAAAAAACAATAATAAACTAGTGCAGAAGAAAAGATATTAACAATATAAACATACAGCTTATGGAGAAAGACAACAACCTACATTATCTTTTCAAAAAAAATCACAACTAACTCAAAATATACCAGACAAATAAATAGTTTCCTTATCTTCGGGAGAACGGTCTTGAATAAAACCGAAAAAACAAACATAAGACACAAATTAAAAAAAAAATCATTCAAATAGCAATTCCTCCATGATAAAAGAGCTCTTATTTGGTGTTTTGTATGCAAATTTTGCAATCCACTTTACACTAACAGATTCATTTTAACGCCACTCTGTTCCTCGGATCTAGTTTACTGTAAAGTATTGGAATAGTAGTGTGTTAACAATCACTGGTAGATGTACCACCGCTGTTCTCAAAAAACTACATACATACTTGCAAAAGAAAAAGTTCCTACTCTACACCTAGAAGATCTCAAAAATAACAACAAAAAATCAGCAATTATCACTATTCTCAAACGCAATTATAGTATTCTCTCGGTTACCAAAAGACAAAAGTAGTCTTGACAAACAATAGAAACTGCCAAAAAGTTACTGCTGAACCAACTAGCGCTGAGGCAAACTACATTTAGATGAACAAAACCTTCATGGCAAAACAACTTTGATAATCGCTACATACATAAAGCAATATTGCCTATAAAGTTACCTAAAATAAATGACCTGATCCTAACTGCAAAAAATTCCAAAAATCAAACCCAATAAAACTCTCTTTCTTCAGCCCGTAACTGTCCACTGCTAAACGTAGGTCTCCATTAGACTATTCCATGTATTTCTTTCCTTTGCATCAAGTCATCTTTTAGGCAATTTTCCAATACTTTGTTTAGTGGTTTTTGGCTTCCAATGTGTCACTCGGTGAGACCATTTGTTAATATTTTCCCTAGCTACATGTCCAACCTAGCTCCACTTAAGATCTGCATTTTGTTCAACCACATCTTTAGCTTTAGTTTGTCGACTGATTTCTTGATTTGTAATTGTGTGTCCAATAACATAGTTTCAAAGCAGTATATTTGACAGATAATATGCACTTATCGTATACTTTACGTTTTAAGCAATGCGGGTTTTTAAGTAAATATTTCAGTTTTCCAAATGCGACACAACTCTGTCTTACTCTTCTGGTGATCTCCGTTGCTTAGATTTTCTTGCCCAGTTTTATTTGAAATCCAAGACAGTTGATAAGATTGACCTTTTGTTACTTGGTTCATGACCATAAAACCGACTAAGAATGAAGCCCTGTTTGGTTTTTCTAGCATACTTTGAGTCTTAAAGATCTGAGCTTATTAAGATAATATCATAAGCAAATCGCAAGTGGTTTAGATCTATGTTAATACTTTATTCTCCTAAGGCATGTTTTTAAAGATATCTTCTACAAAAAAAGTAAATAACTTAGGTGATATTGTATCTCATTGCCTGACTCCTCTACCTATTTTGATCTTATCAGTGCTCAAATCTTCGTCTATTGTCATTTGGAAAGTAGCATTTTGGTATATCTTTTTGTACACCACAGCCATCGAGAAAATTGGCAAGATCCAACAATGCGGCAGTCAACAAAAATAAATTTAAATAATATCCCCCCATTGTTGGGGCTAGGTAAAACTGATCTCGTTCAACAAGTCAAATAGTCCAAAAACAATAAAAAAGCAAACAAATATAAAAAAATATCCAACTACCATCGCAACATCTTCCACAGTAAGGAACCACAAACCATCAAAAAGAAAGTTTGTTTCAACTCCAAGGACAGTAAAATAGACAAAAAAATAACTCGAACAAATTTAAAAAAATTAAAAAAAGAGTAAAAGCCAACCAAACAAACCAACAATTGATTACAAATTTTTAAAAAGCTATGCCGCTTGCAAAAGCTGCGAGCCAGCTTCAACAAGAAAAGATAGTACAGATATGACAATAAAGCTAAAAAAATTCTGACATAAGCTGACGTCAAAAACAAGACCACCCAGATAAAAGTGCTAACTGCTTCCTAAAAATGAACGCATTGGAAAACGTAGAAAAGAGCTTTAGGTCAATGCAGAAATTGTATCAGACAAGATCTCCAGTACGTAGCAAAGTATACATCAATAGTAAAAAATACTATAGATAAACACCACTAAAACAGAGGCAAAGTTACCTGTAAGCAAGGGTCTGCAATGCGGAAAGGCACACAAACGTAGGAGAGCCTGCCGACGCTTCTTCCAAAACCCAGAAAACCCAAAATTTACTAAATAAAAGTTAAATAAATCACAAAATAGTATTTCTATTAAAAAACGTCTCTAAAGGAGCTCTATTCATTTTTTTTGCAGTGGAGTCCAAAAATCCTAGCTCTGCCACTGCACTAAAACCAAACAAAGTATCCAGAAGCATTTGCAAATAACAGCATACAACTAAGAACTATAAAACAGGTAATTAAATTCAATTACTTATTAGTATGTTTTCACAACAAATACAATACAATTCGTACAAAAAATAAAAAGCAAAATAGAAACAATGCAAAAGATCTTAGTTAAGTACAACCAAGTACTGACAAACCATAAATTTGAGAGAGAGAGAAAAATTAACAGCAATTATTCAATAATGTAAAAAAAAAATAATTGTAAACTCGTTTAAGCTTTTAAGCTAACTAATCAATTTACTAATTAGTTTGATTAAAAAAATGATTTAATTAAATCACACACAAATATATTTATTCATAATATTAATATTCTTTTAATTTCATATCATTATGTTCATGTTAACAATGACAATGCGATTATACAGATAAAACAAACTATCTCATTGTGCTTTGTAGAATTGTTATAATAGCACATACACAAATTATCACTGGATAATTTAAATTTATAAACATGCCTCGGTGCGCTAGGATTCCAAACGATTTTATCCTATTATTCTGTACCATCCGAATCGCACACATTTATAAATTCTAGCGCAATCAATACCATCACAAATGAATATTTGATGCATTTTGCTGAAAACGGATTAAAACCAATTGTATTGTAAATAAATTGAAATAAAATTGCATAATAAATTGAGTAATCTATTTATATCTTTTTTTGCAGTGTTTTAAAACAAAGTATAAATCAATAATGTTTTTATGTTATAATGATGCACGTAATGGTTTTCATATTTGCTTTTTTTAATAATGTCGCATTTGATGCATTGCGTAAAAAGGATTAGTGCCAATTATAGCTATTAAGCAGTGTTTGTGACATTTTTAGACTTAATGATATGTCACAAATATAATAATCTTTCATTTGATAGTTTCCGTAAACCAACTTAAACAGACTCGCCTATTACGTTTCATTCTATACACCCTAACAGTTACAAATTTGCAGCCTACCATTCAATGGTCCATAGAGCCTTCAGCCTACCATTAATACCAAATTCTCGGTAAAAGGAGCCTAATAAAATCATATCAATAGGTCATAACAATAGATTTTCGAAAAGAACAATTAAAAATATGTTTACTAAGAAAGAGCATAGCTTTTCTATACAGTTAATTAATCCAAAGATAAAAGTCATAGAATTTCTGGTTCTGCTACCGGTTCTTCCTTGGAAAACAATTTCTTAATTATGACTTTTTCTCCTTTGCCTTCTTTTAGCTCTTTTTCCCAGTTTGATCATCACTATTTTGTATGGTTTACCACAAGGTTCCCTTTCCATCAATTCTTTCAGCATCTTCTTCTGCTGTCCCTAATTGCCTTTTATAAAAAAATTCTGTCGTTTTTAAGTTCCTCCTCTGTTTCCTCTGTATTTTCTCTTAG
Source organism: Tachinus rufipes (assembly GCA_963932245.1). NCBI lineage: Eukaryota > Metazoa > Arthropoda > Insecta > Coleoptera > Staphylinidae > Tachinus > Tachinus rufipes. The sequence goes on from OZ010749.1 coordinate 65,399,281, forward strand.
TTTTTCTCTGTCTTTTGACTTTGTATTGTTTTTTCTGAATTCTATTATTTCCTTGCACCACCAGTATAGTCCTTTTTGCCCCCTTCTCTGTATCTGGAAATTGCTTCATCCGCCGCTTTTCTCAAACAATGTTCAACCATCACCACTCTACGAACACTGTCATCAATGTTATCCCGTATGGGACAAAACCGCAACAACTTTTTCTTTAAATTAGTGATGAATCCAAAAAGATGTTAAAACGTTTGTAAAGAGAAGATAAATCACATCATTCCTATGCATCTGCTGACAAAAAACAATCCAACTTCTACTAAAAAAAAATCACTGTTCACTTTCAGAAAGTCCGTCTAGCCTTATGTGTTACATAGAAATAACAAATAACACAAACAAATTCTTTGAAAATTGGTGATGGCGACCAGCATTCACCACACAACCGCAAGTTACCAATCACAGCAAACCACATATAAAGTAAACAAACATAGCAAAATAAGATAATCCTAACCATTGCTAGACAAAGTATTATTTTTAGTCGTTGTTTACAGGTACAGAAGTACAAACAACAAATAATCTGACAAATGCTTAATAGACGTTATCCAAACAAGTGTTAAAAAACAAAAAATATCTAAAACTAACACAGTATTCAAGTAACGCCACCATCTCGCTTAGAAAACCGCAAGAAAACAATTCAAACCAAGAAATTTTCCAACAAGTGAATAGGACTAAAGACATGGAAAATTAATCCTATTATGCGCTAAGATCAACATAAACAGCTTACGACCGGAATCTTAATTTTAGTAATGCTATTTTTACATCAGTGAACTACTGAAAATTATTTGCTTCAGACATTATCATAGTATAATTAGAAAAAATGTAGCTGTTATATTGTTGCACTAATTTAATGTAATTAATAACTTCTATTCTTTTAGAAAAATTACTGTTTTTGGTGTATATTAAAATTCTCAAAAGCTACGTTATAATTTGAAGCTGCATAATAATAATTGTTCCCTGCTGTTGATATTATTACTGAATTGCATATTAAAGCTTAATTTAAATTACTTCTAGCACATTACTTCTCTTAAAAAATATAAATCACCTGCTTGAGTAATCCATTCTAAATAACGTTCAAATGTTTCAATAAACTGTTTTTTAGATCTGGTTTTATGAAAATTAGCCTGTCGCTCAACTCGCAGTCGTTCATTTGAAAATTCACTATTAACCACAATTAATTTAACATAAACTAAATTTATAAAACTAACAACTTACCCGCTGAGAACACCAAGAACTAGATTGAGCATGAAGAACGATCCGAGTACAATTAAAGGTACAAAATACATCCAATTGAAATAACTCCCGACAGCATCGTTCATCTGCAAATTAAACGATTTAGTTTAATGTCATTTGGTTGTTGTGTGTTTGGTTTAGTTTAGCTCACCCAGTATAGTATTGCGGTCCATCCTTCCATTGTAATGCACTGAAATACTGTAAGCATGGCGAATCCAATGTTGTCGAATGATGTGATTCCATTGTTCGGTCCTATCCATCTCTCTAGACATACAGAATTCCCGTCTCTACACCAGTTGCTGCCTTGAATTTCTGCCTGCGATTGATTATCGGTGTTACATGGTGCCGCAAATTCACCTTCCTTTATTATTACATCTGAAAACAAAACATTGTGTTATTTAATTGAAGGATAAAATAATATTCTAATTCTATAGGTACTTTGAATCACATCAAAGTTTTATTAAGTTTTAAAAATTGAATTGTTAACATACTGTGCAGTGGGAATTTCATATTATATACAAAATATCGACCACAAAGTATTGGAAAAATTTAAGAGTGTAAAATCTTGTAATTTATTTTGAAGGCTTATCACGTCACTTGATACCACCAGGCAAGGGGAGTCCTGTATTAGATTGGATTGAGATAAATTGCAGATGCTTAATAGACTTAAAGGAAATATTAAAAATGTTGCAAATACTTTTTAAAGTATTTGAAAACGTTTGTACTTTTGTACTTTTAATCATTGATTCAAACATTACTAACAAAAAAATAAGTCGGTTTTTATATTATCATAATCGTCAAAAGCAACATTAAGTTTTAATAAAATTATTTAAAAAAATAGTCGCACTCGACCTCTAGTGCACCGGGTCCATAAAGCGCTCAAATAGAATACACCTATTAACTGTTTAACATGTTCGTCAGGTGCCAAAAATTATTACTTAACGTAATATTATTGCTTTATCGTTTTCTTAGGCGTCTTTGAGATCATTTATTTCTTGCTGCTATTATTATATTTAATTTCTCTTGTCAATAACGAACAGGGTCATTATAAAAGTTTAGGATTATGTAACCATATAATGTACGTTTGTACCACTCTATTGCAATAGTGAATACAAGTTCGGTGTGCGTAAATAAAGTTGCATATCTTAAAATTCAATAATGAAAATATTCTTTTCATATGTTTATATTGTTTACATGTTTATAATGAAATAGAGCCATTTCTCATTATCAAACCTCCCATTCCTAAAGTAAGACTCAATAATAAAAATATTCTCTACATCTGTATACATCCTTATAATCTTGCTTGACAGTTAAAATTGAACTGTCAAAACAAAGTAAATAGTTTGGTGCACAACATTAAAAAGACGGCACAGTTAAAGTGATTAGATAATCACAGATATTTATAAAGAAGCTGTACATGTCGTCTAATTTGCATAATAATAAAATCATTTTTTAAGTTATTTAAATTTCAACATTATTGGCAAGTTTTCTTCAATTGATTTTTTGCACATTAACATGATTTTAAACTTATTAAATGTAAATTTGAAAAAAAAAAAACAAACCGGATTTATTGTCTAAAACCAAATTTGGACATTATAATGTATAATTTCTACACCCCAAATCTAAATTACTATATACAGATTAAAATTTCAAAGTATTTCACTTCTTTTTAAATAAGTCTGAAATATTTTCAAATAACATAGCCACCAAACACAATCTTTATTATTTGAGACATATTTCAGTCAAATTTTGACATTTCTGGATCGGAATTTTACGTTTAAAGCTCGGATTTTTAACCAAACTTTGTTCAACTTCAAACAGTTTTTTTTGATAAAACAATGTTTAACAAAAAATATTAACAAATTTCACTTTTTTCTATGTATTTTGCAAATCTTGAAAGATTCTCAAGATCTTAAGTTAAAAAATATTCCAACTTTATGCAAAACCAAAAATTAACCTTAAGCGGCTAGCTAACGCAGATAGTAACCAAGTAAATACCGGTATAAGTGTTTCTTTTCTGACTAGCCAACAACTTTGGATAAATGAGCCAATAGAGGCAAGGCATTAAACTACAAACCGTTATATGGTCAACAGCATAAGAATAGAAGGCAAAGGAAAACCACTTTATTAAAAGTCCTTATGAGCGCTCTTAGTATAAATTTTTTTATCATCATAACATTATTTAGAACCAAAAACAAGTCCGGAGTAAGTAAAGGAGCATAATGAGCAATAAAAAAAATTAAAAAAAAAACATAGACTGTAAACTACCGGTAAACTGTCTAACATTAAATTAAAAATAAAAATATTACAAGTAAACATCTGAGAAATCAGCGACAAGAGATGACCAGGAAACGGTACATGAACACCATAGAAGAGCATAATATATTACTGAAAAAATAATGACCCACAATACAAATATTGAGTCGGAATAATATTGAGTAAAACCTTACATCTTCAGTTATTAGTCTCACACTTTATTTATACAGAGCTTTAGCACAAAAAAAAAATGTAAAAATTGAAGAATGTACAAATGGATATGGTTTGACAAATTCTAGAAGTGACAGATTAATACTGTTTTCTCAAAATATTGTAACTGCAAACACTTTTGAATAAATTAATCATTGTTTCGGTTCTACAAACCTCGTCAGTATGCTTTGAATGACCATCGCAGCTGTATTACAAAAATCAGTTTCGTGCGTTTAGAGCAACTAATGCTGCACATAATAGACTTAACAAACTCACAATTTACTGTACCATCTAAATATTTACAAGCCATTATTCATTATTAGATAATACGCGACCAAACAGACCACTTTCAAAATATAGTAATAAAATATAGCAGCGCCAGCGTACGCGTTGACTATAATAAATCGATTCGGAGCTGTTCTGAACAATTTGGCTTGTTGTATGAAACAACTTGGCGTATTTTACGTAGGGATCTTAGTTTAAAAGCATACACAATTTAACTCGTACAAGAATTAAAGTCAGCCAACCTTCAAAATGTTCACCGATCAGTTTTTGGGCTTTTGAAAAGCTTGAAAAAGATTCAGTGTTTTTGACCAAAATTTTGTACAGCAATTAAGGTCAATTCTGGATTAATTGCCCCGTCGATTGACAAAATTGGCATATTTAAGCTGAAGAACAGCCAGAAAATGTTCAAGAACTGTCATTACATCTAGACAAACAATGGTTTAGTGTGGTTTATGAACTGGTGCAATCATCGGTTAATATTTCTTCAAAAATAAAACCGGCCAAAATGTAACTGTAAACGGCACCCGTTATCGCGCCATCATAACAGACTATTTCCTGCCTAAAATTGAAGTCCAAATCTCAACATTTAGTTCCAACAACACGGCATTACTTAGCTTTATTGCAAAAACAATTCGGTAAACAGTTTAGACCAATAAATTGGCTGTCTAAATCATGTGATATTGCGCCTATAGTCCAAAGTCTACATAGATAAGCCGGCTACGATTGAGGAACTGGAAAAACATTACTAGAGTCATTTGCCAAATACCACTCAAAATGTTCAAACGCGTCATCAAAAATTGGAACTTCTGAATAAAACATGTAAGTTACGGCCAACATTAAAATTTTTTTTTTTTTTTTAAATAAAAGTTCTCTTGTATGATAATAAAAATTTCCCGGTAATTTTTTTATGTTTTGAAAAAGGTAAGGTACCTAAAAAAAATCACTAGTTATATCTTGGGGGTCTTTATCAATAATTAGGGTTGTTGGGTATACAACTATAAAAATCCACTATGTCTCAGCTAACCACAATATAGAAAGACCATAATACAAAGTCATTATAAATGTCTGGGATTATGTAATCATTTAAAAAAAACCGTCTTTTTAAAGTTGTGCACCAAACTATTTACGTTTAAAAAGATATTAGAAAACAAAGTAGACAAATTTACAATTATTAAAATATGCCTAAGTGACAAAAACAAATAGAGAGCACTAAGAAACTATGCAACAACAACAGTACTGAAAAAAAAGATAGAGGAATTTGAAGCATTGAAATTTAGGTAAACCAAAATGAAAGAAAACACTCAAATTAAAAGCCACAGAAGACAAAGAAAGGAGAAGCAAATAGCTAAATAGAAGCAAAAGAATATGAAAAAAAAGTAATAAAGAGGAAAGAAACAAAGAAGGTCAATACAACTATGCCTGCCAAGCAATAGAAGATGAACAAAAGGAAAAGAGAAAAACATATACTGAAACCTATAGATATTCAAGAATCTCACTAGAAATTAAACTGGCAAATGTAGGACTACCAAAAGGGATACATTTAATGGAACTGCACAAAATATTTATGAAAGAAAGAGGATACAACAAGGAAGAAGCTAATAAAGATATAGAAAAAAAAAGAAGATATCTAAGGACAATGCCAATATCTAGGACAAATAACACAAGAATGGGAGAAAAGAGAAGAGAATGCCAGTGTAGAAAGTAGGAAAAATAGGGTATAGGGAAAGATGAGCCGGGAACAGCATGTGTTGCCGCAGCAGACTGCGTAAATTCCGCTAGGAAGAAGCCAGCTCACCTCAAACTAGTACCACAGTAGAGACAATGACTAGGACAAATTAACAATTAACAGAAGGACTTACGCAGAGAAGAAAACCGAAAAGTATTGCCATGCGTTAGTTATTCTCAAGGACCACTTGTTAAGGCCAACACCTCACTACGTCTTAAAATAAAAAAGATATTATGCGCGGCAGACCATCGTATGCCTTTAAAATGTAGTGCTGAAGACCAATTCGTGCCATGAACTAAGCTAAAGAATTATATCGATCCTTAATAAAATTGAACCTAAGCAACGTGTTTCTAGTATAGTTAACAACCGCATTCTCAAGTTTTTTGAACGCAAAGTTACAACATACAAACTGGGTAATCCAGATAGAAGAGATCTTTAACAAGCTGGAAGAACACCCTACAACAAATTCCACACACGAGCATAGAGACCGCAGTTAGAAGATCTGACAACAAGACAAAAGTGCTGTTGTATGCTGTGATCGTGTGTAAGAATAAAAATTACTTACAATATGCAATAAACCGACCGAATGTTGCAGCAAAAAAAATGTAGCAAAAACTAAAATCCTAATCTTTGATAAGGACAAAGTAAGTGTGTGCAGAATTGGGTTAAGCGATGAACACTTAGAGCAGGTGGATTTGTGTATCTTGTATGAATAATTAATAAAAATAGTAATTTAGATAGAGAAATTGAGAGACTAGTAAATGCGTAACAATAACTAGTTAGAAATCCATTATGAAAGTAATGCGCATGATTTTATTGTGACGCGGCTATCCATCCCAGCCCGGCAAAACCGGTCGAGAAATGTAGTGAAAGAACTGCCCTTCCAACTCAGCCGGTTGCCAACTTGCTCCGACTGTTCTAAGCGTGAAGTGTTTTTTGACTTTGTAACACAGTGCAATTTTGCGCTGTCAAGAACTTTTGGATTTGATTCAAAATGAGCAGGACTTTCTTAACTTAACCAGAGACGAATCTTGGATGTTTGAGTACGACCCAAAACCAAAATGGCAGAGCAGCGCGTGGCACACAAAATAATCCATGAGCATCAAGTTTCGCATCAATACGTTGCACATTATCTTCTTTGACGTCCGAGGATTTTTTTTAAAAGAAACTGTCAACTCAACCTTTTACCTCAAAGTGCCCCAAAGATTAAAACGCCGGATCGCGCGCGTAAACTCTGACATCAAAGACACGGTCAAGCTATATCATGACAATGCCCTTAGTCAAACGACCGTCATCGTTACCAACTTCCTGGCCCAAACCAAACCTCGGTGGTCTCACAGCTCTCTTACAGTCCCGATTAAGCTCCGTGCGACTTTTTTTTTGTTACCACGACTGAAAAAAAAGCTGAAAGAGAAGCATTGGGAGTTTGTGGAAACATCCAAACGCATGTTACAAGTTTATTAAGAGACACCTCTCCAAAAGTGTATTGATGCAGAGGAAGAGTATTTCAAAGAATTTTAAGCGTTTGCACCATTACGATCAATAAATCTATTTTTCATAGAAAATGCGCATTATTTTCATAATAAACCCTGTATGTGTATGATGCCAAAAAATAAAGTATTGTACAAGGAGGCAAAAATGGCAGTTTATAAAAGCATAAAAATGTCAAGAAAAACAAAGAAATAAAATAAATGCGGTTGAAATAGGGTACTTAAGAAGTGTGTGTGTGTGTAGAAAAACTACTCGTACGGACAGAGTTAGAAATGAGTGATCAATGAACAATTGTGGTTTGAAAGTTACAGAGAACACTACAGACGTAATATTCTACGTTAAGAGAACAAGTGACGATAAAATAACAAAGCAAATCTATGATGGAAATGTATTTGATTCAAAATGCAAATGTAGAACACAAAAAATGGTTAAATGTTGTAGATGAATGCGTGCAAAATATTAAAAGTAAAAAGAACAAAAGAGCATGCATAATGTATGGATATTGCTAAAGAAGTATATAGAGACAAAAAAACGTGGAAACAAATTGTACAAAGTAAGGTTTAAGAACCAGGCTATTGTACAGGGAACGGCATGACTATGTATCAGCCATTGGTAACCAGTGGAAACTATATAGAAATATCTCAGAAAATACATAAAGTTACCAAAAAGAATAGAATTAAACTTTAGTTAAGTATGTATGGCTTTCACAAAAAGAAAAAAAATTGTCCTTAACGCTATTAATTACACAAATATCTAATATCTTCCAACAATAGTAAATTACCAAAATTTCAAACATCAAAAGTTATTTTGTAAGAATAAAAATCAGAGCTTTTAACTCATTTGAAAATATTTTTTGTGTGTATAAAATTTATTTAACGCTAGAGAATTGCTGGGTTTAGTCGCCCCGTCCTTTTGGGGTGCTACTAGTAGTATTGTTATGGAAAAGTATTAAATCTTACCACATCTACGAAAATATCGGTAAACCTTTCTCTCTAGAAAAATATAGACACGTCCAACGCCGTTTTTAAATTAAAATTGATTCTTATGGGACGCCATCCAACTCAATATCTAAACGATAAGATTTTAGTCATCACTCTTTTTATATGTTGAACTACATGCAATATTCTATGTCTTCATGTTTTTGGTTAAAAATTTAAAGTTATATTAAACGAGTAAAAAAGTAATAAAGAACCACTTTTTAAAAACTAATTGCGGAGGAACAACTTCTCGCATCAAATTTTTACAAATTTGAAGACACAGGTTGGACTTTTTTCTACAATGTGTGAAAATTTTATTCAATTATATTCTGGCGTTTTCTTGCTGAGTTTGATTCTGTGAACCCTTATAATAGCGCAACTATTTTCCTCCCGTAAGCCATTCTCAGAAATTTATTTCAAATTTTCTCAATAAATCAATTTTGTAAGATTAATTAACAATTAATTCAAAACAAAGTAATTTGTATGAATTTAACTATACTATAGCCCTCCTTACACACATACACTCACACACAGTTCAACGTTTCAAACAATAGGATGCATTGCATTACCACCTTTAAGATATTTCTTTACATAATAGTTATTGCAATTTTATGTAAATTGTCAAAAAATAGCACATTGATTATGGGTGTATGCCTTAAAACACTAGTGTATTGTAGAAAAGAAGCAATTTACATAAAATAAATTATTTATTAAATTTAAATGACATTAATTTCTGTTAAAATCAACATCATAGAAGAAGTTCATTATAAAAATCAAAACATTTCATAAAAACATATCTATTTACTTAAATTATTGTTGATGTAATATAGTTACTGCTAGCAATGAGTTTTAAGCGTGCGACGATCATGCGCCCAGTCCGACCGGTCTATATGGTTCAATGAGTAGCTTTAACGGAAATCAGGATTTCGGTATTCCAGGAAGAGCTAAGGACGGTGCAGGACCTCAAGATACTGTCTAAGCAGCGAGCGAAAGTTTTAGATTTATGTGCGCCTTTTAACTTAAACGCTTTAGACGGTGCTGGGCTGCTGCTGCTGCTTCTACAGCCTGCCTGCTTCGATCGATAACATTAAGGGTTTAAACCAAAATATTCAAACAAAACTTAGTAGATCGATAATAAAATATTATTCAACTATTATAACTAATAAAGTTAATCATATTTAGAGCATTAATTAATTAAAGGAGTATGAATTTAATACGAAATCATAGAACTATTTATAATGAAATTCATAGCGTAAAGTTTCTTAAACAACACAAAGCAAATTTGTATATAAAAAAAATAAGATAAAAGATTGTATTATTAATTTTAATAACATAAAGAAGCTGAGTAAGCTTACAATTGTCATTCATTTAACTAATGTTGTTCATTTACTTTCGTAATATCTGTCTTATATAACTTTATAAATACAAAAATAAATATTATTTCAACTAGACTTATATCTTATAGATAGATTTTCTACGCTTACAAAATGTGAAATTCTAAAGAAATCATCGTGGGAATAAACATTCACTCATCGTTGATATAAGATTACTCTGACCATAAAGTACAGAAAGAAGTAGCAATTTTTCATATACAGCAAACCTTTTACGATACGATATTTTCCTTTAAAGTATAAAATGATTAAGTTTATAATTTTATATAAATAAAAAATATTTTTAGAAAATTCAATCAATTAGATTTAAATCGAGAATGATACCGTATAAAGCTAATTATGTCGGGTTATTATTTAAGTCTTTAAAATTATTTTGTATACAGATTACTTAGTCACGATAGTTTAAAGAAGATGCAATGTATTGAATTCAAGAGAAACCGAAAAAGTTTGAGATTAGACCCAAACTAACTCATTTAGAACAGGATGCTGAAGAAGACGCCGCTGGGCTTAGTCCTCAGCACAATACTAGACATTATCACAATTGTCACTATTGTTTGTTGACGATATAAATGAAAATCAGTCTTTGGATAATGCTGTACTACTTGATGAAGATGTACATATTTTTTCTAGTTGATGCCTCACTAATAACTTACTACTTAATTTAAATTAAAGAGCAAAGTGATGACATTTTCTAGACGTCAGTGTACAGTGATGTATGATTATTCGCTCATTAATAAAATGTTGTCAAAAGCTAAAACTATTCGCATTTCATTTACACTAAATATCGTGGATAAAACTTATCAGCTTTTAGGATTTGTCAAGCGTAACTCTAACAAGTTTTGTGACCCTCAAACATACACCGCCGGCAATAAAAAAAATAAAAAGATTGTTCGTTTTTTTTGCATATAAACGCAAAACACTTCAGCTACAGCAGCTACGCTGAACTGCTCTTTACATTTAACATTACCAGAAAAAAAAAAGTTTTAATTTAGATGTAACACTAGTTTTTAAAGTACTTCGTAGAATTATTGATTGTCTTGACTTGCTCAGCTCAATTGGAGATATTCATGTTTAAACTCAAATTTTACAGAATAACTATTTATTTCATATACCGTGTAAACGTACAGATTATGTGCAGCACTCAGCATCTACACGTATTTTGCAGCATGCTTACAAAGTTAATGTGATTTTTTTAAGAATTCTTTTAATACACTGCAACGTGTACTTGTCACCTATACTTGAACCTTTTAATATTTTGTTTTATAACTAAAATTTTCTTTATTAATTTTGTAGAAAATTAGTAAGTATAATATTTTATTATTAATAAATTAAATAGATTTGTATTTTATGTTATATATTATTTTGTAATAGCTTCCGTTGACTAGTAAATAAATAAATAAGGTTCTCAATGAGACCATCACCCACCGTCACACCGATTGATGTAAATAGTAACTTTGGAAAAAGTAACTACTACTTCAATAATAACCATCCACTCACAAATTAGTGTTACTCAAACTGTTTGTAATCTTAGACTCATAGCTTCCACTTTAAAAATATGTAAAAACTCACGCCAACCATTGCCCGACAGTTACACAAATAAACCCGGCGCCGCTTTCCGTCGACATAATCGCCTACTTACAAATAGTTTACCAAAACGCCATTCCTAGTAAGCATAGCAACCAAAATAAATTTTGACAAAAAGCCTCAAACATGTTAAGCTAATAACTGGTTGGACTTGGACACATATCCATGAACATGTTTCAGACAACTTCTAGATGTTCAGTAAAGTCACTTGCAACACCCAAGAAAAGGTCATTAACGCCGTTAACTGTTTCAACAAAATGCTACCGAGTCCCTTAAAGAAACTGTCAGCTTTAGCTTAAAGTTTTAAACCCAAACCAACATTTCCAACAGTAAAATACTGGAACATCAAACCAAAAAAAGTGGCATGTTAAGACCTGTGACTCAAACAAAAATACTAAATAATCAAACTATACCGTTCGGTAGATATAATAAAAGACAAACATACCAAAAAAACCTACAGCCCACATATGTGCGATCAACTACGGCATCCCTGCTAACCGCGTTGCGGTCTTGCATGTTCGAGTAACGTACGCAAACAGCTAAATCTCCACCTCATCAAATCAGAGTATCCCATTGCTAAAACCAGCATCTTAAGACGTTTCGGACAATACGTGCAGCAAATGTATAAACTTTCCAAATCTCGTAAAAACCTCTTAAATAAAAAAGTCACACTTTGTCCGGTATTCCTTCTTTCAATGTTTCCACATTATAATATCATCATCCTAATACTGGTCAGTAAGAATAAAAAGTTAGTAAATATAGATTTGTCAAGTAAAAAAAAATACCCCAAGAAAGTAGCACAAATCGTTTTTAATCCTCCTTCGGTGATAAACCGGACTGCCACACAGAGTATGAGGGTAACAAAACAATAAAGTGATCTAGTAAGGAAAACAGTTGTAAAAGTGAAAAGTTGAGTAGAAAAAATTCCAAACAAGTCCTCAGGTTGTAGGAGACCAAAAAAAAAAAGTTGAAGTCATATTGACCAAATGTGAGTTACAATTGCTAAACTCCAAAAAAAGAAATGTTCAGAAAAGATTATCAAAAAATGTTGAAAAGTGAGATTCTGGTGAGAAAACTACCGCAGTAGATACAAGCAAATAAAAGATAAAAAACATCTTATTGAATTAAACAAATCTCAAAATCAATAGTAAGAAATAAGAGTAAAAACGCAAGAGAGAAAAGTGGTTTTTCAGGAAATAACACAAGCTTAAGCTAGCAAATAAGAAAGACCAGTACTTTAGGTAAAAACAACCTAAAGAAAAAGAATTGAAAAAGAAAAAAATATAACCGGATAATGCGGACAACATAGAATGCAACTCTAAACAGTCTGATTAAAATCCTTTTCCTTTTCCAACTGCGAAACTAAATCTCCCAATAAATTATAAAAAAAGTAAAGCACAGAAGTAGCAAGGCAAACCACCCTACCACCCAAGTCTCCAAATAAACCAGTTTTGACCCGGACCTCATTTAAATAGACCCTACCGTCATTTCGTTCCAGCCCACCAAAACCTCGAGTGCCCTTGCCTAGGTCTCACTCAAAAAACTAATAATAATAATATAATCTCCGTCAAAGATAAAGTAATGGATGTCTAAGAAGAAGCCATCGACAAATCCAACCACAAATAAGTCAAAGATGATAAAAAAAGTAGCGTAAGGTTATTTCTATCAGCCGCCCCAAATAAGTGCTCATGTGCAGACACAGCTCATCGCGCTCAGGCATAATCCAACTTCTGTGACGCGCATGAAATATTACGGGAAACCCTTTCCAATGCTTCACGTTCAGCTTTCTTTATTAAAGGATATGTGTCACTGTTAAACACAAACGCAAAACTACCAAAATCGCATCTATCAGCCACAAAAGCAACTTCTAACAATCAGGTCCTGGTTATGACCCCCACAATCATCTCAACCTTCAGGTATCCTTGTGACAATCTTCACAACCTTTGGCTTGCATACCCTGCCAAATGTAGCCTGCAAAAGTACAATGTTATACGCAACTACAAAGTCACTACAAAGCACCAAAAAAACCAACGCCAAAGTCCTTTAACCCCAAAAACTGCTTAATCAGTTATCGGGTACTAAAAAGCGCCTCTGCACCTTCAAATAACGCGTTGGTAATATTTCTGCAAAATTTTAAGTTATGTCTCAAGATTCAAATAAACAAAGTCAACTAGATTAGATCAGCCAACAAATATATAGACTAAAACTTTGTCTCTACGACCACCACCGGTAGTAAATCCTAACTTAAAACTACCAAATTCTGGCAAACTTTGCTCAATCACCGTTCTAAATGCTCTAGTAAACTTCACTCGTCGTTGTCAGTGCTCTAAGAAACTAGGTGACAACCACTTCTACCCTAGGTTTTCACACCTTGCTACTAAAGGTCACAATAAGGTCACCGTAGGCTGCCTCGCAGAAACTTATTATTAAAATTAATTCATATTGAACAAATGTTCTTTGTCTGGCCGGTAACAGATTACACAAACTTAGTGGCAATTACGTATCAGTCAAAAACTCTGTCTTTGGTAAATTATTCGCAACATTTCTAATCCTAGGATTACTAAAAAATGTTTGAAACTAGCTAATGGTGTTATACTTCCATATTCTTCTCATTTGCCAGACTTATCACCTATTGAAAACGTGTAGAATACAACCCGTAAAAAACTGGGCCATCTTTAGTCACCCCACTCAATTTACCTGATATTCGGTTGCGTATTCAGAAAGCTTGGAATTTAATCCACCAGATTAAAAAGCATGCTTAGTCATTATTGAAATAAAAGAAAAACTATTTTTTAGTGTGAATAATTTACATATTATTTGAAATATTCATAAAAATGAAGCTACTTGGCATTCTTTTACTTTTGACGACCAGTATATATAGCCAACTTGCTTAATACTCATCAACTATTAAGTAAAAAGAAAAAACAAAAACACATTGACACTTTCAAAAGAACGCTCTGTAAAAGCACGAAAATGTAATTGCGTTATTAGTTAATTTATTATACACCGTTTCAGTAAAGTTGCCAAAAAGCAGAAACTTAAAGTCTCTACTCTGCATTTGTTTCAAAACAACTTATTTTAATTTCTTAACTTAAAAAATTGCTAACAAGGTTAACATTTCAAATGCTGGTCTATACCATTTACATTAGGATTTATAAAACATATATTGTATTCATAAATAAAACTTATAAAATAGTAGATATTAAAAAAACTTACCTATATCATAGAGACTATAACATGTTCTGTGCAGTGCCCCCGAATAAAATTCCAAACCAATGATGGCAAATATAACGATGGCGAACAATACTAATAAACCAATCTGCAGCAACGGGGCCATGGCTTTGATGATGGACTTCAAAACCACCTGCAGACCTACAATCACACACACAAATATTAGATAAATCCGTAAATCATCTTACACCTCACAACAGATCACTCTCCTCTCAAATTGACTTTAATAAAAAACAACAAAATTAATTACTTTCTCAATTAACTTTTAATTTAAACAATGAAACATTTGCTTCTATTCATCAAAAGTAAATCTAATCAGTAAAAAAGCAGAAAGATCTGAAGCGCTAATTCACTAATTAATTGCAATATTACTACGTATTATACAAATTGTCTAAGTAACTACGGTTTAAGTTTAAGTTCAGCATAAGATCCATTTCTGTTCTTTTTTTTTAAATTTTTTGGTTGAAAAAATTAACAAAATAAAAATTACCTTTCTATGCAGGGAGTAAATATATTGTATAATCTGATATAATCACCTTCGCATGTTTGTTTTTTATATATAGATTGAACTGAAAAATAAAATTGCATGGAGTTATTTAATTGAAGCTCGTGCTAATGAGATTCCCTTCCGCGGTTCCGATTAATAATAGAATCAATTATGCAATTAATTTCAATTATTACGAAGAAGAAAAGCCATTGAAGAACGGTGATTGTTTTTTTAATTATTTTCGAAAACAAAAGGATTGCACAATCGTATTGAAGTCGAGCTAATCATATAATTTATATTAACATTCAATCATTTAGTTAATTATTAAAGGTTTGAATATTTAATTATTGTATTTAATGGAGTCAATCTGATTCTTGTATCAATATTTGTTTAAAATCATTTTAAGACTGCTTATATTAAACATAAATGTTAATTAAAATTAAAATAATATTAAATTAAATAAATATTAGTATCAATGATTCAAATTTGTTGGTAATCTGATATTTAGAATTGTTTTAAAAGCTTTCAGTATTGCTTTGTAAAATATTAAAGATCTGGAATTTCAATGATACTACAAAAGTAGTGGTACACAACGCTTATATCCAATAATGAAATGTTCTCGTTCCATCAAGGAAGATCGAAATTAAATTTTAATCAAAATTGCAGTCCATTCTGATTTGATTGCACTTAGCTTTTATCCACTAGAACAAAGCGATTAAATCAAAATACAATTGACTCTTTTCAATTTAATCCAAATTTAAAATATAGGTTGATTCTATTCTTAGCATCATTCGTAAGTTTTTTTTAAACTGAATGTTAAATAAAATATTGAGAGTTTGGATTTTCAATAATAATTCACAGTTGGTATTAATGGTATTTAAGTATATTGCTACCAAATAGTGTTTAAACTAAAGTAGACATTTATTTTAAATTAAGGATATGTTAATTAGACTGTATAGATTTCTATACATATTTAACAGTTGGTACTAATAGTGTATATTAATAAATTACATAGAAATCTAATATACTATTAAGAAAAGTTAGGTTTTTAAATTGTTCATTAGAATTATGGATTTATTTTGATTGAAATAAATTTATAGTCAATTATAATTAATTTTTTACAGTTGGTACTCATAATATTGAGGTACATTGTTACCAATTTGCATAAATATCCAATGAACCGTTAACAAGTTATAAATTTTGATTTTAACTTCTTGTTACTGAATCAATTTAGCTTATATCCGATAGTATAAGATTATATAAAAATAAGCGTGTCAATTATAATTATTTTTTTACAGTTGGTACTCATAATATTGAGGTACATTGTTACCAATTTGCATAAATATCCAATGAACCATTTACAAGTTATAAATTTTGATTTTAACTTCTTGTTACTGAATCAATTTAGCTTATATCCGATAGTATAAGATTATATAAAAATGAGCGTGTCAATTATAATTAATTTTTTACAGTTGGTACTCATAATATTAAGGTACATTGTTACTAATTTGCATAAATATCCAATAAACTGTTTACAAGTTATAAATTTTGATTTTAACTTCATGTTACTGAATCAATTTAGCTAATATCTAATAGTATAAGATTATATAAAATTGAGCGTGTCGATTATATATATATTTTTTTGCAGTTGGTACTCATAATATTGAGGTACATTGTTATCAATTTGCATAAATATCTAATGAACCGTTTATAAGTTATAAATTTTGATTTTAACTTCTTGTTCCTGAATCAAGCTTGCTAATATCAAGTTATATAAAATTGAGCGTGTCAATTATAATTATATTTTTACAGTTGGTACTCATGATAAAGAGGTATATTAGTACCAATTTGCATATTTATCCAATAAACCGTTTACAAGTTATAAATTTTGATTTTAACTTCTTGTTACTGAATCAATTTAACTTATATCTAATAGTATAAGATTATATAAAAATGAGCGTGTCAATTATAATTTATGTTTTACAGTTGGTATTCATAATATTGAGGTATATTGTTACCAATTTGCATAAATAACCAATGAACCGTTTATAAGTTATAAACATTGATTTTAATTTCTTGTTTCTGAATCAATTTAGCTAATATCTAATAGTATAAGATTATATAAAATTGGGCGTGCCAATTATATATATTTTTTTGCAGTTGGTATTTTTAATATTGAGATACATTGTTATCAATTTGCATAAATATCTAATAAACCGTTTATAAGTTATAAATTTTTATTTTAAATTCTTGTTACTGAATCAATTTAGCTAATATTTAATAGTATAAAATTAAGCGTGTAAATTATTATTATTTTTTTTTCAGTTGGTACTCATAATATTGAAAAACATTGTTACCAATTTTCATAAATATCCAATGAACAGTTTACATGTTATAAATTTTGATTTTATTGTTACTGAATTTAGATAGCTTATATCAAATAATATAAGATTATATAAAATAAGTATATTGGTGCCAATTTGCATAAATATCTAATAAATCGTTTACAAATTATAAATTTTTATTTTATCTTGTTAATAAATCAAGCGTATGTTAAATAGTATAAGATTATATAAAATTGAGCGGTCAATTATATTCAGAATCTCATATTCAAAATATAAGCGGCAAAATCTGCGTGTGAAAAAGACCTAAAGAGATGTGATCAAATGTTTTGACGGCAATAGCTGTTCTTTAAATAAATTAATAAGTTAATTAATATACGACGTTAATGCACGGTGTGGTGGATGGGAGGTTAAGCATTCGTTGCCTCAGTTGTATAAAAAACAAAATTATATAACAGTAACAATATTGACAAAAATTTTACTTAAATTAAGCAATTTTTATAAAAAAAGAACCATTAGTAAATGAATGTAATATAGCCTAAAACTTTTAGCTTCCAACTAAAATAACTAAACTATATTTAATTAGTTGAAACATTAAAACTTTCTTGAAACCCTAGAAAAAGTTAATCAATAACTTAAAAACGTAGATATTTATCTAATCAGGTTTTAAGCAGGTCAAATAAAACCTAAATGACATAAACAAATCCACAAATAATTGCAGCAATCAAATCAAAACCTCCGTACAAAAATAAAAATATTTTTTAGTATAAAACTAAAGTAATAGTGCCTTTCTATTACAAAATACACTAAAGAATATAACGAGACACATTTCCCCCTTTTTGCTTATTACACGATTTCGTGTCTCAAATCATTGGGGAACAAATTATCTATACAACTGCGGCTAATAAAAGCGGCGATTATATTTTTCCTTCAAAATGTACACATGCATCATTTTCATCATGTGTTCTATATATTAATTGCACTGCAGTATCAGATAAAATTTAATTACCAATTTTAAGACAAAATTAAGCTATTTAAAATTCAATTAATTGTTAATTAAGATAATCTGTTATAGCGTGATTATTCAAGTTAATCTGTAGGATACAAAGTTAAAATTGCTACAATTCTATTTAATAAATTTTTAGAATTGTGAATTGATTTACCTGCTGATAGATATATGTAAATTTACAATCGCATTGCATCATAATTGTTATGGCACATAGAGTTTAATTAATATTATGCGTGGAATCCACTGACCTTGGAACGTAACACGTGTAAGTTCATGAATATGAACAGGATTGATGCTGACATACACATACAAAACAATTACCAATTATACCGTATGCACCCCCATTCTATTTGAAATTAAATTATTAAATGCAACTGCCATGAAATTTTAATTGGCAATTAGAGGGATTATTACAATGCACAAGTTCAAACAATTGTTCATGTTTGACCTAAACATGTTAAATTATGTATATACATATGTAGATATATAATATGTATTAGAATTATTTCTAAAATTCGATAAATTTGCTAAATAATGTTTTAAATATTTAAGATTTCTTTTCAATAATTCTTTTTTGAAACATATAATAGTCAAATAGTATTGCTAGAGATTTGTTACCAACAGTAAACATTAATATCATTTTCTTGCTTATTATTTTTTATTAAAGTATTAGATACAGATACCATAAGCCTTTATATTTTATATTTATTATAATGCATTAGTTCAACCTACGAGGCGATGGCGTTTAAATCTATTAAATCTATTTAAATCCAAAAACTATATTTATATAAATAATATACTCATAGTGGAAAAGTAGATTATTTTTAGGCTTAAATATAAGTTAGATTTGAATCCAATTTTTCTCTCAATAAAAATGTCACCTAAGTTTATAAAAAATGTACAAAATGATAAATAAATAGTTTTAAAAGCTTGATTTAAATCAAAAATATTATAACATAAAAAAATGTTTACTGTTCACGCAAAATATTTTATTAAAATTTTAAATATAAAGCTTTACGTGTTCAAATCGATTTTTGCAATAGAAATTGACTCAATTTCCGGCCGCATTTTTCTTATAAAAGCAGAACGTGGAGCAATATTATGAATTCTCACCAACTTATTAGCGGTTTAAACATATGCTGAACATGAAAAAAAAAACTCTGTGCATATGTAGTAGACAGGACCTTTCAAAGAAAACGTAAATAACTAATTATTAATTTTGTGTATTACATTAGTAAATTCAGTTAATAATATAAAATACTTAGTAATTAATGTAGTATTTTGCTAATTTATTTAATCGTTCCTGATACCAAACGAGTCAAACAAGCGTGGGCTCGACATTCGACCACCTCCAAGTATAATTTTCAAACTCGATGCGATCCTCGTTCACTTCTTTTCTTTGAAGCAAAAGTCAAAATTGATAATTAACATTTGTACAGTAAAAAAAAAATTCTGCCACGTTCCTGAACTTCATATGTTAGAACAAATTAAAACACTAAAATAAGCTTCTTCCTTCTAGCAGAACTTAGTGATAAATATAAGATACTGTACTAAATCTGTAAGAAAATAGCTGAAAACTTATAAGTTTTGTTTAGTAATTAACAAAGTTCTTAACCAACATTAAAAACTTTGTTAACACTAAAACTTTTTTAAACAAAACCTAAAAAACGTAAAGATTATGTTGCTATATTAAAAATGTCACATAAAAGTATAAAATCAGAATCTAATAACACTTTCGTTGAAACTACTTCCTCAGTATCAATAGTCTGAGTTTGCCGCCTATCCATCCTGTTTGTTATCCAATTTCTTGATAACTAACACTTTGGTAGATAGGTGGGCATTCTAGTGAAAACTTTGGATTTAAAATCAATGATCTAAATGCCCCGTCAAGCCATCTAACTGTTTGTCTGAACTACTAACACCTGGGTAGGCAAGCAAGAACTTCAGTTACAACTACTGTCTCGGAATCAATGATCTGAGTGCCCTTTCTACTCCCTCCGACTGTTTGTTGTCTAATTTCTTAATAATTCTTAAAAACTAACACTTAGGGTCCACTCTAGATGTCACTACTGTCTTAAAATCAATGATATGAGTGTACCACCAATCCATCTAACTATTTGTAATCCAATGTCTCAATACTCTAATTAAAACTATTGTTTTGAAATCAATGATCTGACTGTTAGTTATGAAAAAGTTGGATCTGTAAAAAAAACAAATTTCTGGATCACTAACACTTGAGTGTGTATGCACCACCAACCCAACTGTTAATTTTGATGAAATTGGGTCTGTCGCTTCAAAAAAAATCTATTTTTTTAATCATTTCCACTTAATCGAAGATTCCAGTTAAAACTATTCAGCCACAATCATTGAACTAAATTCCCTGCCCACCCACCCTACTGTTAGCTATCAAGAAGTTGGAACTCTAAAAAAAATCTAATTTTTATATTTCTAACACTTGAGTGAGTAGGCAAACACCCTAGTTAAAAATACCCGCTCACATTCAATAAAGTAGTATTGAGAAATGTGAAAGGTACTCAATAAATTCAATTAATGTTGATTGTTCTCAATTTGCTTAGTATTTAATAAAAAACAAAACAAACAAGAGTAAACTTGCTCTTTAGCAATTTCCAAAAAAAAACTTCAATTCGGCACCTCCTTACACTTCTATTTTGACGGTATTAAACAATCAAAATCTTTTATCAAAAACAATTTTCCAATATTTTGAAAAATAAAACCAAAAGCCCGGATTGAGCGTTTTTAATATTTTAAGACAAGCCAAAAAGATTTTGTTCTTAAGTACCTTGTCTGGTAAACATATTTTTAAAATCAAAAAACTGTAAAATAAATGCAAAATAAGATAGAAAAAGAACATATGCCAAAAAAATGTGTCCGTTTTCTTTTGCATAATATCAATTGCGTCGCATTTCCAAAATTTTCTATTTTGTGCTAATTTGCTTTCATATAAAACACGTTCTTAATTTACTAATCATAATTATCTACTTAATTAATTCAACTGATTTTAAAACTATTAATTCCAAACCCGATCTAACCGATAGCCAGATTTTGGTGTTGATGTACGTCCAATTTCGGTAACTTGAAGACCATCTAAAGAAACATGACAAGAAGATAAACAGACTACAGAAGTACGTCATCAGGATGATTAAAGATGGGTCAAAACAGTTTGAGAACTTAGCCAAAAATATCTATCAAAATAGTCGACAACCCTGAATAAGGTATGCAACCAATCATACACGCAAAAATCGGATTTGCAACCAAACACACAGGCGACACTAGCACCAAGAAACACTCTGGTGGCCAAACATTAAAATAAAATCGTAAAAACAACTTCCGGTTGAGAATGACCAAAAGTCCATGTTAATTCCCATAAGGAAATCGACTTCCGCCGCCATTTACCCCTTACTAGCTAGACTTAAAAGAAATCCTCGTTGGCCTACGTAAAGAACTGTCACCAGAAATTCGGGCTCAAACCACTTCCAAAAAAATCTCAAAAACAAACCACTGTGTTTTCCAGACGTCCCAATTTCAGCCCCTATAGAAACAAAAAAAATATCGATGTCCAGCTAGATAGCTACAAGAAGTAATGGTTAACCCCCAGAAGTAGTCTAAAAAACAAAAAAAAGAATCGGGTAAGTCCCCTTTAATTTCTGCTTCTATTAGGCCATCAGCTGGCCCACAAAGTCAGGTGGTTTCAACCCCATCAAAGCCAAAAAGTCTTCAATCCGACCGACCCCTAATGTCCAAGCAACCACCTTCATACGCCATCCAATTGTCACTGGACTCCCTTTCATAGTGAAATTAGGAAGTGCGGATTGATGCGGTTGGCTTATGGTGAAGTCCATCTAAATATTGTAAATGTTAGAATTAAACTGGTGATGCTGATTTCACGTCTCTAACTACACACGTAATATTTTCTCCTCCATATGTCAGAACATCTCTAAAAGGGTTCGGAGAGAAAAGCATCTTTCGACGCTTCTTTGCCATAACTACAAAAGGCCGAGTGCGGGGGGTGGTGCAATCGGTGTCATTATCGTATAATATTGTTCAGGTGTAGAAACCGGGTACGTAACAAAAGTCGTCATAGTGTTATCCATTAAATTAACCAGGTTTTGCATTCCTTTTATACAGCCTGTTTAGCTGTGATCACGTTCTCCAAAAAGACGTGAGTTAAAGTAGACACTGCCGCCTGGTAGCCATAACACAATAGCCCAAAACGCCCACCTCCTACTGTCATTCAGAATAAAACCGTATATAAACGGTTATTGGCAGTGTTCAAGGATATGCATATCACAATCGACCACACCATAAACGTGGTAGATAGTATCCGCATGCGGATTTTTAACATGCGATCGCATATTGCGAGAGCAATGATGTTTCACTACACATTTCTGTTAAGGTCCAAAAAGACCTTAAAATACATTATTAAAAACGTACTTGAATGCATCAAACCTAATGTGGTGCAACTGGAGCTCCTTTATCTGTCAAAAGCATGAGAAGAGATTGGAAACTTTTTCCCATATGTTACGTTAAACTACCTTAAAACCCACAAAGCCAAAAAACTGTGCAACCTCACGGTCCCAGTAGAATACAAAAGAAAGTGACATTGTACAATGCCACCGTTGTCAGCGATATGGCCACATGGCATCGAGGTATAATGCGCTGGAGCCACATGCACCAAAACTAAAGAATCAGGACATTATAGCTCCTCCAACACTTCAATCAATAATCAGCATCTCCTTCGTTTAGCACAAGCAAGCAAAGCTAATTTTATGAAGATATATCTATTTTCCTTACATCTCTATGCAACGCCTATAAGGCTAACACAGTAGATGCATCATTAATAATCCCACATTTCAATCAATATCATTTAGGCAGGATAGTCCATGCACCAGTTGTGTCACACTTCTAGGAATTCAATTAAGAGAGTGTTTAGTCAGCAGGCGCTGGTGAGAGTACAAGCATAACTAGATAATAATGCCCATCGGTGATTTCAATCCCTAGAGCCATAGTGCCTCGGGATATAACATGTCGCGCTCCGAGCATTATAATCATTGTAATGCACTTTTGTGCATAAATAATTATTAATGACCTAATGCAAACAATAATTAAACAACTTGATAGATTGATAACTTATTGCATCCTATTGGCAAACATTTAACAATGTTATTCCAACGCGTTTAAGGATAAATTGAAAGCTTATTAAAAAGTCAATCAATTTGGCAAATTTGTAAATTCATTAAGTCCTGCAATTTATTTTCTAGCAGTTCTTAGTTTAAATTTTATAGTTGTAGATTTGTTTACAGTTGTTACCCCGCATGGCTTTCAATTTTAAACCAAATCAGCTAAATCATTTAATATCCACACTGAAAATAAAATTCAGCTTGTTGAATACTAGATCAAATTTGTTATCTTAAAAGTTTAGATATATTTTTAGTCAATTTGTAGTTTAATAGTATGTCAACACCATAGATCCCAATTAAATACCATTTAAGATTTAAATTAAGTTTGTAAAGAAATCTTATTACTTCTTTGATAAAATAATAAATAATCCTTTATTTTTAATCAGGCAAATATTACTTTTATTCAATTCAATTTTATAAAAAAATGAGCTTTTACAATGCTATATTATAAATATTTGCTGCAACAAAACAATTTGAGCTGTAACTCGTTTTTGCTTCTAATAATAGTACCCAGTTAATAACAACGCTTTGCAGATTGCAAAATTAGTTGATGAATACAAATTTGAATTAGTACTATATTATTTAATATTTCAAGTTGATTCCTATGTAATAAATTGAGTACACGAAGTCTCTCCTAATAAAATGTTATACAAACGTACAGTTTAAATATTTATGTACAACTTTTTATAAATTATTTTTTCTAAAATAATTAAAATTGTTTAATTACAAAAATTTTTCATTATTTATTCCATGACCATTCTTTTTTAATCTAAAATAACACAGCGTTATTGTTAGTATGTTTAAGGTCATCTACAATATTACCTTTATTCATAAATAGCTGCACTTTTCTATTGTTGTATTGTTACATTGATGCTTGATATTGAACATTTCCGTCTTATTATCTCAACTTTATAGACAAATGAAACTCTACTCTACTTTTTTGAAGTTGTGTAATTAGTTTTTCTGTAGATATTAATAATTCTTTACAAATTTATTTATAAAGCGTTAATTACTACAAGTATTCAATTAAGAACAACAATTCTATTTTTAAAATTCATTCTGAAAAATTATTATTCATTTAATATTATAATTCTTAAATCAGTTCATTTTATTTTTAAAACACAAATTACGTTATATAAATCACTTTATTGCTTCTCAAAATATTCTCCTTTAAAATCTATACACTTTTGAATCCGATGAAACCAATCTTTAAAATTTAAGTGATTTAAATGCTTCAACGGCCTCTTCAGGCGATGAGGAACACTCGCCACGCATTTTATTTTTGATATGTCAAAATAGGAAGAAGTCATTGGGCGATAAAGCAGGCGAATATGGGCAATGAGTCATTAATTGTTACTTTTCAAAAACTCTACAGCTCGTCGTGCTGTGTGAGCGCTTGCATTGTCATGATGAACAATGATTTGCCGGTTTATGTTATGTGCAAACAAACTGAAGTATACCAGTCAGCATTAACTGTCCTTCGATCCTTTAATTCAACAGTTGCTACATGACCCGTTATTCCGAAGAAACAAGCAATCATTTCTTTCGAAACGCTTCGTGAACGCACCACTTTTGTAGGTTTAGGTTCATTTTGATACACCCATACAGTCGATTGCTGCTTAGTTTCAGGCTCATATAAATATATCCAAGATCACCTGTTACAATGTTATATACCAAATTTGAACAACACTCTTCAAATTTCTTTAGCATTTCCTTGCACCACTTGACACGTGCCTGTTTTTGTTCTTCTTTCAAATTGTGTGAAGTAACTTATAAGGCTCAAGCAGCTTTAATAAATTTAAAAAAAGCTACTAATATAATCTTTAAAAATTATAACTACCCTCAGAAAATTTTAAATAGCCTTAAAGACTAGAAAACAGAAAGGTCTACATTTTTTTGGATAACTTTAAAGGTATCTCAACAAGCGAGATCCTGGTACTAGAGCTGGGACGGCAAGACAACAACAGTTTTAGACAAATACAAAAAGAAGCTGAAAAACCATTGATAGGCAAAAGAAGTGTCGTAAAGCGACTAGAATACCTATCAAAAATAGCCTTTACGCAATCAATGTTAGAGCAACATGAAGCTTCATCTACACCTATACACCAAAGCACTGCTATCTGCATTCAAGTGAAAAACCAGAACATCACCAACATAGCCAATATGAGTGTAAGACCGGCACAATAATCTCTATCTTTGGTAATCATTCGCACAAAAGCCTCAACGTTGTTTTTACATCAAGTTGAAGAGCTTGGTAAAGCAAAAGAAGTAAACAAACAATTTTTGTACCAAAGCGCTATTGAGTTATTTAGTGGTAGGGCCTTAGTGTAGTATAGGGCTTATCGTAACGCTTTTTTTTTGGCTAGCTTTCTTTCATCCATTGTTGGATATAGGCCTCTTCTAAAATTCTCCATTTATTCCTGTCTTATGCTGTTCTTATCCATTGTTTTTTATGTAGTTTTCCCATCGCATTTGTAGTCTTCCTGTGTTCTTTGTGGTTTCCATTAAATTGTTTTGTGTGTCTATCATATTGCAGTTTGTCTTGCAACGTGTCCGGACCATCTCTATTTCTGACTCGCAATACGCTCTATGATAGTTTTGGCAACGTTGTATCCCCTTGCCTAACTCCTCTACCAAAAAGTATTTTCCTTGTAATGAGTTTTTGGTCGATTTTTATATAGAAGGTGGCGTCTTGGTATGTGTCTTTAATGATCTTTAAATATCTAAAATCAATTCTGGCTTCGTCCTTTTCAGAGAGAAAAGCCCATGTTTCGATGCTGTCGAAAGGTTTATGGTAATCTACAAAATTCTAAACGTTTTGGTTCATTATATTCTGTTTCCTTCTCTATAATTGATCGTAGAATTTGTAAATGGTCAAGTGTTCCAAGGTCCTATCGGAAACCAGCCTACTCAGCTGGTAATATAGGTTTAGTTTATCGGTAAGTCTGTTTGTTATAATTTTCGTAAAGATTTTATATAGATGTAATAGAAAGCTGATAGGTCAATAATTTTCCATATTAGTAGTGTCTCTTGTGTATCTGTAACATTTTTCCATGCTTTGGTTATTTTTCCTTCCATTAGACATTTGTTTAGTAGTATCATAAGTGCCTTTTCGAGAGTGCTTCCACCTAGTTATATCATTTTGGTTGTTATTTTGTCATTCTTGAGCGCTTTTTTATTTTTTATTGTGTGCATGTTTGATTTGGTATGTCGATGATCTTGGATGTCTTATTGTGGTTGGATATCGTCAAAGTGTACAGTTTTTCATAAAATGTGGTAATAGCTAAAGCAACTTCTGTTTTATTAGATTCAATACTTCCTTCTTGCTTTCTTATATTAAAAATGTTTTGTTTTCCTTTGGCTAGTTTTGACTTTCATGTTTTTGTTGTTTTCAATGGCTTGAAGAATTTTGTTGATTCTTTATGTTCTTAGATCATTTTGTATCAGCTTTTTCACTAGTTTGGTTAGGTATTTAAACTTTCTCAATCGGTTTTTTTTCTTCTATCTATCAGTTTTAGTGCATCTTGTGTTAGTTTAATCTTTTTGATTACGTACTTTGCTGCAGATCTGTTTTGTGGCTGTTTGGTATCTAGTGCAGTTTGATATTCCTTTTGTTTTAGTATTAGTGTGTCTAGCGTTGAAAATTTAGTTTTCTTAATCATCTTTATTCTGTCTGTTCTTGTATTGACTTTAAAGGTTGCAAGCACCAGTCGATGATCGCGCCTGGTGTTTCATTTGTTTAGTACGGACAAGTTTTTTTGTGTTTTGTCGTTGCATAGTACATAATCTATTTCATTTAACGTGTGGCCATTTGAATGTCTCCAGGTTCATCTTCTCTGTTTCTGTTTTTTAAAAAAAATATTTAAACAGAATACCTTTTCTTTATTTAAAAAGTTAGTCATAGTATCTCCTTTTTTGTTTGCAGTTAATAGCCCAAAGTTTCTTATAAGTTCAAAGTCTTGTATCTTACTTCAACATAGTTTTGTCTCCTATTATTACGGTGTAGGTAGAGTTTTCTTGATTTTTGCTGGATGTAATATACTTGACTGAAAAGCTTTATGTGAAAGATTAAGAGATAAATTCTTGGCGTGTAATTACAATGAGCGTCTCTGGCAACAAATTAGGGCGCGCACTTAAGAGTCTATTGCATATGCATACATATATGCATAATTTATTCCATCGCATAGCCTGCAAAATAACTCCTGAAATGCCATTAAAAATCAGACAGAATTTGCATCCAATCTATCAGAGCAAACTTGTTCTAGAAGATATTCAAAACGAGACCCTTTCAATTTTGTTATGTCAAAAGATTAAAGAGTCTCGTAGTCTGGTTGAAGACTACGCTCCTCCGACACGTGAAAGTTCCAAATTTATTTTAAAACCCGATCTGTCTGCGTGTAAGTCTGAGTAATTAGTTGTAACAGACTTCGCAATAGAAGTAGATGTAGAAATAGTAGTAGAGCAAACGTAGCTGACCAAAAGAAAGCGGGTTGGAAATGCCATAACCGTTGCAATCGGTACTCCAACTCAAAGTAGTAGTAGAGATAATTTGCTATAATTTAAATGTAGTTTTGAAGTTTTTGTTGTGTAAAAAAAGATCACTTTGCTCGTGATTGCACCGCCAAAAATATTAAATGTTTTTGTTGTAACATGACTACATTAAACCAAAATGCCCTAAATGTTTCGGCAAGTCGGAAAATGGTAGGCAAAACTAGTAAACGGCTTAGCGCTGGGTCCAATAATCAATAATGCCACGTTAACAAGTAAAAAACTGATTTAAATAAAATAATTTAAATAAAGTCAAAACAAAGTGTATGCACCTTAGCCAACAATAACCAGATTGGGTTAGTATTAAAAGTAAATTTTTGGTTAAAGTTGAACATTATCCCAAATATGCGCACTATTTAAAAGTACAAAAAAACTTTCTGTACGTATCGGTATTCCTCATTTGAAAGTATAGCAAACAAAGCAGGTATCCGTATTATGTCCAAAAATAACTCGAACGAAAAAATCGTGCCCGAATATTGAAACTTTTTAAATGGTTTTATATTGTTTACTAATGTTATTCACCAGTGAGGCTTTTTTTTGCCCGCAATAGCATTAATAATACACCGTTGATCTCTCGACAGCCATCAATTGTCCTAGTTGGTCGGCCCAACACCATTAGATTATGGGTTATTGGGTTGAATAAAAAGTAATGTTTATTAAGAAAAGGAAACAGGTTATATTTTTTTCTTTTTTAGGTATAAACCCATTTAAAATAATGGCTGAAGTTAGCCTAAACTCTGATATACATAAATTTATTTTAAAGTGCTACCACAAGTATGAAAACGTAGTAAAAGTGCATAAATGTTTAGAAGGAAGTTTCAGATAAATCCACCATTACTCGCATCAAAAGATAAATTTAAGAGAAGGGACTATTCAAGATGTCCACAAACAGCGTCCTGGAAGACCATAAACATCCACAAACGCCGCAAAAAAATACTAAAAACTTATCACAAAACTTTGAAAATTTGTTCGTTGTATCCATCGCATTTTAAAGCGCGAACATGGAAGAGTAACATTCTAAAAAATCCACGCCCTCAAAAAAAAAAAGATTATGATCGGAGAGTGAAGTTTTGTGAGTGGTACTTAGCAATGTGCAAAGCACGTAGTTTTTACGCAAAATTGTTTGAAGCAAATAAGGCAACATTTAAATTAAATAAGTCAATCAATTGCCACAATTGCAGTTAATGAACGCCATTTAAATTAACCAGAAGTTACAACGTGATGTGGATTTTGAAGTTTACTTAAACCATTCATTTTTATAACACTCTGACCAATGCCGTTTACTTAATTGTGAGCAGTTTGAGAATGCAACCAAATCCCTAATAAAATAATTCGCCACTTTTGCAATTCCACTGCTTTGCGTTATCAGCAATATTTGGATCAAAATGAGCATCAATTTAGAAAACTCAAACAAACTGTCTGTGGTGTAGAAAAAGATATTAAGACAAAGTCAAACTTCTTAGACTTAGTTAAAGATTTAGCTACAAAAACAATCCAAGAAGATACTTTACCAAATCACAAGATGGAAGTTCTATGCAGTTCAAATGTCACAAAGATGAATGAAAGCTTGAGCCAAATAAATTTAAAGCATTAATTTTCAAAGAAAATAGTTATCTCTAAATTTGGAGGTGTACGTACAGTAAGAACATTCAAAAAAATCGAATGCATCGGACAAGCTGTAGAAAAAAGTCCAAAACAATCGGCAACCAAGCATTCAATTTCATTGCAAGTCGTTTACCAACTACAAAATCCTGATCAACCAATGTGACTTTCTGCAAGCAGCTTTTACAAATAAACCATATTTTCATCTTAGTGGATATTTTAAACAAGCAAAACTTCCGCTACTACAATGCAGAAAATCCACACCCGTTTCATGGCCGCAAAGAATATCAATATTTGGAATCGTAAGACCATATTTTTTAAAGAAAATGATCACAATTAGCATTAATTCTGAACGTAAAATTTATATGCTAGATAAAAATTAACAGACTTGAGCAAAATCAAGTATGGTTTCAACAGATTGTTATTGTGTTGCAAACTATTTTTCCTGATCACTTGATTTCGACTAGGTTTGATGACATACTTTAGCCGTCCAATTCCCCTGATTTGACGACCCTTTATTTCTTTCTGTGCAAAAATTTTAAGAAAAGGGTCCATGAGAAGCCTCTTCAAATAATACAAAAACTTAAAATGCGTATTTCAAAAAAAAAATAGAGAGTATTGGACTAGAATTGTTGAGAAGAGTGATGCAAATTTTACAAACGAGCAAGATAGAGATACATATTTTTAGATAATATCACTTTTGATCAATAATTTTAAAATAACCACTATTTTTGTTGGCCAAATAGAAACAAACAAAAAATTGGCAACAAGTCTAGTATTGTGATTACAGAATAGTAAGAAACCCATACGCAAATCCCTTAAAAATCGTCCAGCGCCACCACACATAGTGTTTTTGATAAAAAAACGTCTGCTAACGAGTGGATTTTTGACAATCGGCTAAGACGGAAACTTTATAAACCCAAAATCGTAACCAATTAAAGATATTTTAATATTGTTAAATCCCAAATAACTGCTTTTTTTAGAATATATATATTTTTTCAAAGCAAAATTTGAAGCCTTCACCTAATATTTTTTGTAGATACGGCCCTGTCTATAAAAACTAATTCGTAAAAAATGTTTTTTAATACTCCTGCGCAATTATTGAACCGATGCCGCAAGAGTTTGCGCCAACCCTGAATAAATGAATGAATTTATTAAGCAATGAAATTTTATAAAAATTATGTTTTTGATAATGTAATGCCAGATATGCTGATGAAAGTTGTATAGCCTGAAACACATGTGTCTCAATCCAGTTAGAAAGCAATCATTTATTTAACTTAATAATTGATATATTTAGGTAAATACAATTAGAGCAACACTAATTTGTACTATTAATTGTTAACCATAACGGTTAATATATTAATATCTAATTTTTATATTTTTGTTAAGAACGCATTATTTTTCTTCCGTAGAATATTAACAATAACTGTTATCCAATCCTTATAAGTGCAATTATAATATCACTTACCTTATCCGTTGAATGTCAAATATACCAAGAAGCTCTATTGAGACAAAATACTGGCAACCAAAGTATAGACGGCGCTTGAACAGCAAAACATTAATAATTAAAACCTGCAATATAAACGGTATTTAGATTGGTATATTGTATGCCAATATTTCAATTACGCTTTTTGGTAGATTTTCAATCAAACATAAGTATTTAAACTCAAAATGTCTTATTTCAGGATGTAGATATTGTGTCGTTTAAAACAATATTTATGAATCCTTAAAACTCGTTTTTTAAAACAAAATATTTAACTCAAAACTTTGCTTTGCTTGCATAAAAGAAACGCAAATAAAAAACTGTGTGATTCTATATGATCAAAAAAATAAAAGTAAGTTCTACAATGTGATCTTAGCCTTTTTTGTTTGAATATTATAAGTGATATTTAGGAATTACTTCATAGGTCAAAAATATATTTGAATTTCAACAAATAAAACCACACTTGTCAAAACTATCACATTAAAGATGAGATTTAAGAAGTCTATAAACATTAATCTTTAATATGTGTACAATACAAGTCTCAGAAAATAATAATTTTTTAAACTTACTCCATTTGTCGGAAATTCGATTATGTCCTTTATCTCTAAAGATTTGTTAGAATTTCTAGCAAGCCTGGTACTACAAATCAATTTTAGATCAACAACGATTCAATAAAGAGAGTGTGGAATAGTTGTCTAGGTAACCAACTGCTGCACCAAAGATCGTGGGTTCGAATCTCAACGTTTATATGCTCTCCCATGGGTTAATAATCTATCCAGTAGTTTAAAATCCACTCAAAACTATAGGCCTAGTCTTAATATAAGTTAATGGCGTAAATAATTGGCTGGATGATAATGAATTATTCAAATAGCTTTTTTTAACAAAACTCAGAAAAGATAGTGTAGTTTTAAATGCTTTTCCTCTTCATACTTAAAACCAATATTCAATAAAACTGTTTTTTAGATACTTTAGAAGTTTTATCTAAAGCATAGTTTTTCCAGAGAAGATTGTGTTGAATTGTAGATAACATTTAGATATAAATTTGATGTTTGTTTAGTATTTGGTACGACTTAGCTAATACCTCGGACTTTAAAACTGTAAAAATTTCAAGACTCTTTGTCATATAAGAACTTTGGAAAGTATAAAGTATGAACAGTAGTGTCATCTGTCTGTCATAAGACTTTTAGTTATTTGAAGAAGTTCATTAATGTAAATCAAAAATAAGATCGCTAAAAAGCTGAACCTTGAAAAACATCTATTGGCTACCTTCAGGAGCAATTGCGCCCATGCCATTCACCGTTTAGTGCCTTTTTTGCCCTTCCAAACGCAAAAAAAACGTGTGCTAGGAATATCGAAATCGGACCCCCAAAATCGTAATCAGGGGTTCATTTTACGTCAGGAAATGTAAAAAAACCGACCTTTTTTTTCTTAAAATTGTCTGTGGCTTCACACAAAAAAATCTGGGTCCTCATCGGCCGGCTAGAAGTATGTTAGTTTCACGCATTTAGAACTTTCAAGTTGACCAAAAATAGCCATTTTTGCATAAGAGGGGGATATGTTAGAAACATGAAAATGACGATATTGAAATCGTAATCAGCGCTCCAAATTACCCCAGAAAACAAAAAATTACAAACTTTCATCCACATTTGTAAATTTTACTTCAGCATTTATGATTTTAGAGTCAAAGTCAATTTTAACTATTATTTTCTGTTTATAAAACCCTATTATCTCCATGTTTGTCTAAAATTCAAATCCATTTGTAACAAACATATATCAAAAGATCTGTTTTCAAACGTTTTAATCAAAATCAATATGGATTGATTATCTGAGATAAACTTATTTTATTCTAAGAACTTTTGAACAGATTGAACAGTAATAAAATTGGTCTATAATTTTTAGAATTAGATTTGTCTCCTTTTCGATATACTATATATTATTATTCAATAAATTGGGAATGTTTCTTTTTTGTATAATAAGGCAATTTTCACTTGACACATTCAACTAATCCAAAACTTTTCACTTTGTTACAAAGCGTAAACTTGAATGAGTAAAAATCCTTTAAACAAAAAATCTGATAATATTTTTAGTAATGTACACAGCTGCTAATGCCTCTGAAAACAAAAACTGAGTAAGTCTTTATCGTAGGATAGCTGTAAGCTACTTTATATTCATGCACAAAAATGCAAAAGCACACACCACGGCAATATTACAAATCTACCTCGCAAAACATAGTTATCAGGTTAGGAAGTATCCAACATGCAACCTAAACTGTAGGATAAATATTTGAAACTATAATAAACTAGATTTAGTTAGTTTAGGTTTAATACAAACTGAAGAGATTCATTACTTTTAACTTTAATCAAATTTTGAATTAAATTTTCCCAATGCCTTTTAACAGTTATTATTAAATTTTGTTTAAGCAATATTGTCTGCTGCCTGAAAAGAAAAACTCATACATATTAATTATTAATGTGTAATACGTTCATACAGGGTGTTCCAGAAAAGTAGCTAAAAATATATCAAATTCTCAATGATAACAAATACAAATACATCCAGTTGAATTAAAAATTAATTTATTTCTTCTACTTTACAACGCCCCAAAAGTCTCACGACTTGTTTGAAGAAAGTTGATAGGGCTTATTAGGTAACATTCAAATCGGATAAAAAACAAAATATAATTTTAGTCATATTTTGGGATCAAACCCCGGACTGTTAACGTGCTACGCTAACGTTCTATAACTGAACTATCACTAATTTATTTAATTCTGATAAATTAACTAACTATTTTTGGAGAAATTGTTCAAAAATTCCACACACACTATCAAAGCATGCATGCCCTTCCGTCATAATTTGGATGCTAAAGTATATAACCTCGTCGTGATCTCTGTTCATCCACATCTTTAAGATTCTAAGTAGTGACTTGGACTAGCTGGCTTTACCGTCCTGGTTTTTCTATCTGGTAACCCATTTTTGGTTTTTTTGTCAAAGATGTCGATCTCTACAATCACTTGCATCGGTTTTAAGAAAGTGGCGCGTAATAAAGCTGTTTTTTGGATTCTGGTAAAATTTTAAGTTTTATTTTCTCTCAGATTGCTTTATTCTATATAGGGGCTACGTATAGGATTATAGGATTATGAATTTTACAACCAAACTCAGTAGTCTCTTTTTGCTGGATCTGGGTTTCTCTACGTTGAACTTGAGCTTTGTCAGCACCTTTACATTGTTCTACTAAAAATGCTGTTTTAAAGTTCTTTACAACGCCCTATATTGTGCAGCACTAGCTATAAAAGAAGTGATTAACTTATCAAGCAAACTTACTTATTCTTGATAAAAATCACCTTTCATCCATTTCTATAGCCCATAATACAATGATGTTAAATTCAATGAGATTTAGGTATTGTGTCAACTAGCGGCTACAATAAACCATCATGTTAAAATATCATTCTTGCCCTTGTGAGTAGGAAAATGTTCTCAATCAATATTGAAAGTTCATTCTGCAAGAACTCCAAATACCTGGTCACTGTTACATGTTTAGGTAATACAAAAAGCCCAATCACCATATATTTACAGAAAATCTTTGATAAAAATTTGATTCTACACTTGGAAGATCAACTGTGAACATTGTGCGTATTATTAATGCCGTTGCAGGTAAAAGTAGCCTCATCGGTAAACAATATCAGTGAAACTGATCTACGATTGCTTTTGGTCATTTCTTGCTTGAATGTGTTAATTACTATCCAGTGACGTATCTACAAAAAAAATTCAAAAAAGTCCATTTATCAACACAACAGGCTTTGCGGTATATAAACTTTAAAAAATATGAACAACGTTTATTATAATTGCAATTTCAAATGTGCATTTTTTTAAACAAGTTAAACCTTTTTCTTGTGGTTTGATCAAGTCAAATTTTAACCCCATAAATTTTTCATATTTTTAATAGTATTTGGTATATAATTCCTCTGAGAGCTGCTAAACGTGTTTTTGTAAGAGTTAATGATAAAAAATAAGCTAAATCACTTTAACATACGTCAACTTCGTCGGTTAACAAAATTACAAAAATGCTCCTTTTTGCCCAACGCAATTTGTTTTATAAATTTTGCTTTAAAAAAAAATTCTAATCGATTTCACTGGCATTTTTTTTTTGTAAAAGTGCAATTTCTAAAGTCAAAGTAAGGTAACGACAAAAAACCCGTAGAATTTATTTCAAGAGTTTCATACCCTCAAAACTACTTATAAGCTATAGAAACGGAAAAAATACTAAAACAAGTTTCTCGACGTACCGTGTTCAAAATTGTTTTTTGTTTATAACCAATTTATTAAAACAAATGTCTGCATAAAACCTTTAGTAAGAGAAAGAAATTTTACACTTGCACGTGCTAAGTCCGTTCCAATGCGCTTTCATTTGTTTCGGCTGAGCAGTCTCAAAAACGTTATTTAAAAAACTTTTTGAGAGAGCGCTACCGATAAATCCTAAACGCTCATAACAATGCGTTTGGTTCTGAACAAAAAATCATTTCTCAATCAACAAATGATTTTTTTTAATGTATTAATATCCGTACAAATACATCGCCTTTCAGTTCATCTAAAATTATAATTTTTTGACTAAACTAGTTTTGCAACAAACTTTACTTCAATGCAGTTTTTGAAAAAATGAGCTGGATTCGAAAAAGTTGCTTAATTTTTTGCTTTTCATATGGAGTATACAAAAAAACCAATTTCAAACGCATAAAACCCACCTCATATATGGCGTTGAGTTATAGTGCCATCTATTTTGTTTGCGTTGTTTATAAAATTAATAACATATCTGTTGATATAAAAATTATTAACTCCACATTATAACTACTATATAGTGACCATGCTGTAGTTGTTGTAATCAATATGATTGCAAATACTTATTAAATATTTTATTGGTAGGTGTGTTATATGGTGATTATGTGATGAATGGTTGTTAACTGCGTTATTACGCAATATTTATATTTACAATAAATTCGTATCAGATTATTACATTAATTTTGAATTTTTGAAACTTTGTTGACACATAAAATAAAATAAAATTATAAAAAATTTTAAAGAAACAATATAAATGGTATAAAATGCTCAACACTATAGGACATCTAAAGGGGAGAACAACACTCAAATAATCTATGTTTACTGATTGTGACCTGTACTCTGTGGTCAATATAAAACTATGCAATAAAATATATACAAAACTAGTATTATATTAGTGTGCATCTAGTTCAATCTATTTATCTATTATAAAGTAATTAAATCATTATGAAGAGTATATAACAGTTTCTTTATTAACAAAAATGCTTTATTATCATTGTTCCCCATAACGTATTTCCTTTACCATACGAAAAAACCATCGGTGAACAAAAAAAACAAAAGAAGAAACCAAAAATTAAAAACTGTGTTATGTGTGAGTATGCTTTTTTGCTGTGAGATAACATTATTTTTGGTTATTTTATATATATCCTAAAAATAAATAAGTGCATGTTACTAAAATAAATGAAAATTTTAAATTAGTTGCGAATTATATCAGATTATACATATTGCCAATATAATGGATATTATGTCGAATGTATATTTTTATATAAAAAGGGAATAAATGAAAAATAAATTTGGGGATTTTTTCTTAATCATCTACTTACTAGGGATGCCAGAGACTAGCTTGAGAGGTCTTAGCACTCGAATAGCGCGTAACGTGCGCAGGTCCACAGCTACGATTTCCTGAGGGAACATCGTTAGAAACCTGCAAAACACTAGCCTCTAGCTTCTACTCCAATCACTAGGTACACTAAACTATAATAACCAAATTGTTTAAAAACTAAATAAATAATAAAACAGTATCATAATAAATATATATCGTATGTATACTAAAAAATTCAAAAAACCTGGAAACAACAGCAAATAAATCATACAATTTTCTTTTCATATTTTTATCATAATTTTTATGTCGGTTTGTTTGTTCAGATTCATACATGATTTTTTTAATAAAAATAATAAAAATGATAAACAATGCTCGATGCTTATAGCGCGCACCGTTTGATTACAAAAATTTAATTTGGTTCAAAATGTTATATATTTGTGTGAGTGTTAAAAAAATTATCTATGTCAATCGAGCAAGTTTGGTTTTCTGTAATAAATATCAATAAAATAATACACATATACAATGAATGGAATATTATTATGGCAGTGATAAAAATAAACAAACTAAATTAAAAAAATATTTAATTTATATTTCCATTAGTCATAATATGTATTAATTATAAAAAAAATCATTATTACATTCACACAAAACAATAAAAATATATAATAATGCCCTAACTAAGGATCAAAATAAAAATATAAAAATTACCTTAATAAATATTTATATAAGATGTATTTCACTAAGTTTAAACAAAATTAATATAAATCATTGCATATGCGTATTATTTTATTTATTGAATTAAATAAAATAGTTTTCAACATTTTAATGCAATTTTAGATAATTAATATAGATTAATTAAATATCAATCTGAAACTAGAAGAAATTAATTGATTATTTTATAAAACTTCTGTAGTTAAAATAAAACTAATTTCAATATTTTTTATTGTGAAATGAATTTGAATTTATATTTAATTATTGACTGTCTAATCAGTTTGCTTGTTACAAATATAAATTATACAAATGTTTTATAACTATTTTTTGTACTTATATTAAAACTAAAATAAAAGGTTTCAGTAGTAAGTAGATAAACTAAACTAAATCAATATTGGTACTAACTAGGACTACATTTTCTACTACAAAATGTCCTTTTATATTATGGCAAATACAAAAGTGCTCTCACTCGAGTACCTACATACTACAAGATCATCTAAACGCAACTTCAGAGGCATTAGATATAGAAAAGATCCAGAAGATAATACATATCGTATTGAAGTAGAAGAACAATACTTGCATGCATTTGCATTTGCAGTGTTTATTAAACCAACATAAAGTCAGTCCAAACGCACAAAACAATGCATTAAAGCGTGAACAAGTCTCGCTACCATCAGTTACCTTAACAACTTTCAATAGGCAATTAGAACGTTGGTTTAAACTTATTGACTGGTTTGAATCATTATTTGATAATAATCTTCAATTATCTTCAATTTCAAAACTAAAATAATTAAATCTGGAGTTGCGGATCAAATTTTATGCAATCTAGTTGCAAAATTCCACCAACAAAAGTTTCCTGCAGCCTCAAAAAAGATATTAAATAACTGGTATCTAGATGATATTCTAAAAGATACAAATCCCATTAAAAAAACAAAATGATTAAAAAACCAATAACATAAATTAATAACAAAAAGAGGTTTTACCTTTAAGAAATGAGTGAGTAAACTTCCATTAATTTTTGAAGATGTGGGCAAGCACCATAATTAAAACTTTAAGAATCCAATAAAACTCTAATCTTAATCTGTTTCCATCAAAATTGAACAAAAAAAAAGAGTATTATTATCAGAAACTAGACAAATCTTCAACCCCATAGGTTTGTTGACTAATAACTGTTCAAGCCAACCTAGAGTAACCGGCAATCAAATCATTAAAAGATAAACCAGTAACTTATAATCTTACAATAAACGCCCTTCCTATAAAAAGAGTTACACCTTTATTGCGGACCGTTTATAGTAAAATCAAAATCAAAACGTACACAACAATTACGAAAATCATATGCGTCAATATTTATCTGTTTTGGTTTATCGCATCGCTATATAAAAAAAAAATTGTCTAGAAGAAATCCAATCCGATAATAAAACAAACTTTGTTGGCGATAACATGATCAAGAAGTTTGTCAAAGCAAAAAAATTTCTACCTTGTGCTCCCCATTTCGGTAGAATAAGGCTTTATTAGCCTTTATTTTGAGGTAATAAAAAGGCTCTACTGATTACCTTATCTTATTAAGATGCCTCATCAAAATAGATTTAGATCTTCAATTCAATACGGCTGTAAAGTTTACCAAAAGTTACTTATTTAAAACCATTGAAAATACTAAACTAACATTTGGAAAATTGTATACAGTTTTAGTACAAATTAAAAGAGTGCTAAAGTCACGTCCATTAATACCATTGAATAAAGACTCCAACAATGTCTCAATTTTGACCACAGGTCAATTGTTAGTTGGTAACTCTGTAACTTTAATAGCATACCAATCTTAAAAACACACCAATGTTGGTAAATTATTTAGATGGCAGCACTTGTTTAGTATCTGACTAGCTCACAAAATCAAGCAAACTAATCCCACAGCTGAAAAATTAAAAGAAACAAACAAACCTTTAAGGCCTTCACAACCAAAAAGTGCCATGGCAAGACAACCCTAAACAGAACTTAAGCAAGGATCTCAACAGTTAACAATGTTTTCAGACAAAATACAATTCTATCTTCAAAACAAGCGCAGCACTCCACACTGCAATCACCGCCAGAGCTACAACTCACAAAACAATAAAAAAAAAAAAATCCCATGGCAATAGACAGACATTTAACAGATCTGTGTCATCAGCAAATAATCAGCCAAGTTCTTGCTAGAAAAACTAAAACAAAAACTGCCAAGATGCGTTTGCTTGCCATAATAACAAAATCACAAACAGTGTAGGCAAAACTACAACTAACTCTGTACTAGATTGAATTTACTCAACATTATTTTTTACATTAATCATGACACTCTTTATTAATTAATTAATATAATTTAGTTCAAACATAGAGAACCTATGCTATCAGTTAGGTTCTGAAAAATCAAAGAAAAAAAAATCAACAGCTTGAGGAAGCTAATCGTCTCCCAAATCAAAGGTAAATCTGAGTAGATTAGCGTCAAAGAAGATGAGATGAGAGAACAATTCCAGCTTGAAAAAAAAAATACTAAACGCAATAAAACAGGACATTGCCAATAAGTTCAAAAAGCAGAAGAAAGCAAAACCTTCACCAAAGCAGCACTAAAAACTTTAATACTCTGCCACAAAGTACAAGATAGCCTATCCACCCCGCCACAACATCCAAAATTCTGCCTTCCTGTCTAAAAGCTAAGTAATTAACGCCCAATTTAACCTACGCCTAAAAAAAAAACACCATCAAAACACAATAAAATAAAAAAAACCGAAAAAAAAAAACAGCTGAGTTTCCTTCTAATTGAACTTCTAATAGGTTATCAGCCTCTCCACGTCAGGTACATCCATCAGCTACCAAGACCATAGAATCCTCAATCCGGCCCCTAAAGCTTATGCAAACTTTTTCAGCATCACAGAAAATGCTGATACAAAATGCCCTCCCCCGATTATAATACACAATAAAAGCATACGCTTTCTCATTCGGATTTCGGAAGTTCAATATAACACTGTAAGTAAAATGTAATACTTCCTAAGACTTTTCAAATCAGTACTAAAAAATCGCTGAAATATGTTATAATAAACATACTTAACTGGGTCCAAAAGGAAAAATTTATCAACTTTTGCCTAAAGAATAAAACAAAAAAAATAGGGTAAACTTAAAACTCAGGCGACCGTAGTTGGCTTGTCTAAGAATCTCCTTAGGCCCATCAAGCCTACAAACTTCTTCAGCATCCACAAATAATGCTAATAAGAAATACCATCGTTCATTGCAAACCTTGTCTACTACGTTCATGTCGTTCAATGACTTAACAACCATTGACTTTGCAGTAAAACAGATCCAAGAAGAAGAATTTATCATCCGCGTAAAGAATAAAACAAACAATAAATTGAGTAAACTAAAAATCTCCCCAGGCACATCAAACCCACCAACTTCTTTAGCATCCACAGAGAATGAGATGCCCTCCCTCATTGCAATACGCGATAAAAGTTGTCGGCCACATTCAAGTAGTTCAATGACTTAATAACCATCAACCTAACCGTAAAGCGGTCGATGACACCCAAGTGCATCCGCTTTTTCATTCGGGTTTCAAAAGTCCCATTCATTTCATGTCCGAGTAAATAATATGATAAAAAACCAAAAAAATAATCAGGTGAGCTTTCTTCTAATTAAACTTCTAATAGGCCATCAGCCACGTCAGGTGCCTTATTGCCATCATAGTCATCAGCCACCAATCCTCAACAAAGCCGGCCTCTAAAGCTTAGGCAACCATAACTTACTCGTCTAAGAAACTCCTTAGAGCCATCAAGCCATCAACTTTTTCAGCATCTCAAAGATTGCTCTTCTCCCATTGTAATTCGCAATAAAAACTGTCAAATATCAAATTTTTAGAATTAGTAAGCCCTTTATGCTCACACCAAGATAGAGAGTTGTTGTTGATTTTAAATAAATTTTGAATTCTAAACCACAAGCAAATGTTAATCCTACAATTGATATCTTTAATTTTTAGACCCAAATAGTGCAAATTTAAAAACAAGATTTCATCTACGATGTCTTTAATTTTAAAGCCATAATAATAGTCCTAACATTTTTACAACTGTCATTTAAAGTTCTACAAAAATCTTGATGAAATAAAACTGAGCCACCACGAATTACATAAAAAAAAGCAGCACCCACCAGTAAGCACATAATACCAAACCAGCAACTTAGCCCAACAATTCCAATCTAGCCAAATGGCAACTACGCTTCTTTGATAAAAATAAATCAGTAGTCAATACCAAAAAAATGCTTCAAAACAACTTAAAATAACAAATTGGCCCCAAATATTGCTAATTAACAACAAGTGAGCCAGTCATACTAAAACCAAGATTAAAAATCTTTTAGGATAGCACCAGCTAAATCTATCGTTTTTAGGGAATCAAAACGTACTTTTTGTAAAAACGCTACACGATTGACCAATCTAGTTTTGAGTAGACCTTACAATGTCTGAGCCAGTTGTAGATCTTGCCTATGATAAAATCATTTATGGATTGCTTTCAAAAATTTTGCAATTTACTATATAATTTTCAACTTTGGTTTTGCTTAAAAGTTGATTACCTAGAGGCAATAATTCTTCTGCCAATGCCTTTTAATGTCATATAGTTCTAGCAGAATTTTTATTGTTGTAGATTATGTTCTT
The DNA here is from genome assembly GCA_963932245.1 of Tachinus rufipes. Taxonomy (NCBI): domain Eukaryota; kingdom Metazoa; phylum Arthropoda; class Insecta; order Coleoptera; family Staphylinidae; genus Tachinus; species Tachinus rufipes. The sequence continues at coordinate 65,441,400 of OZ010749.1, forward strand.
GCCATTCAGACAATTAATTGTTAATTATTATAAAAATTTACTGAACAAACTCAACTAAAAAACTTGACGGCAGTCAATAAATTTGTTGTGGCATAGTAAATTATATGTTATCGATTATAATTAATTATTGTTTACTAATCAAATATATGGTTTGCTAATGATAAGTAAAATGTTTTAATTTTCAATATATTTTGATGTAATTAATGCTTATTTAGTAAAAATAGATGATTGATGATACACATATACATATTGATTGAATTTATAAAACAAAATCCATTGAAAATGTCCATGTTATTTAGTTTCGGTTTAGTCTGTGTGTGAAATTAACGAACAAACTAAATATAACATTTCCAATTCATTCAAAAGAAAACTAAATAAAAATTAATTTCCATTGTACATGTGTATTATAAAAATTTTGGATACCGTTTATTTTTTTTTGGCCTGATTATTCATATTCCACAAAAAAATAAATAAAGAAAAAATAAAGAAACCATCGAAAGTGTATATTTGAAAAGAAGCTGAAAAAAATATGAACTATATCTACAATAAAACCAAAACAAAAAACAACGAAAATTAAATTAAAAAATTCAGAATATATTACACTTAATTTGAAGTTTTTTTTTGCGCCAGCCGTTCAGAATCTGGCACAGAGAAATAATAAACTCACTCATCATAATGATTTGTAATCAACACGTGCTTATTATCTTAATCTATGGCTACAAAGAAATGCAATCGAGCACTGTCTATCTACTAATTAAAAACATGCACTCTCGACCCAATTATTTATAATATATTGGCTGGAATGTAAATTTGACACTGACTATTTAAATAAAAAAATTCAACTTTCTTCAATATGTCCAATTAAATTATATTTATATATATAGCCTACGAAAATTACGTCCTAAAGAAAGTTATGTATGTATATATATATTCTAATTGAACTATGATAATAATAAATCTAAGACGATATCTAGATCTGCGCTACTGCGGGCCCACTGCAAGAGCTAGACAGAGAAAGAGAGAGTTTTATAAGGGAGCGGTGGAACCCTTACTTGGGATCCTGGACACCAGCTTCAGTGGCCTCAACACGCGAAAGGACCTCAACATCCGTAGATCTACGTCAACGTTTGCTTCGGCAAAAATTGTCATCGACCTGATAATTATAATCTTAGTAATGTTTAGTTTTTACCACTAAATCATATGCAATCCGTCGGCATGCTCCCCTTATATAATTTTTAATAATATTAGTGTATTATATATAACAAATCCTTGTTGCAATAATTGTATTTAATATTAATAAAACAAAAAATAGCTTTTTAAGAATATAACGTTTTTAATTCAATCTCATAAAAATTATTAATTATGTAGTAATTATTGACACAAATGGTATTAAAAATTGCGATTGAAATCCAAATCCAAAATCCAATTAACTCAACTCGGTTAGAGCATATTAAAAGTCTAATAGGTTTAAAAAACGCAATTTTTCAATTATTTCTTACTCCATTTCAATACCATTCAGCATTGACACCGAGTGTAAACTGCAAGCTTCAAGGCAAAAGCTAACAGCACAACTAGGAAAACCACCAAACCAGAATAATTTCCGCTTTCAAATGAGAGAATATAGACAACAGCCGCACCTGAATTGCAGGAAATTATCAGACCATTCGAATTCCAAATAGGAAGTAATAATTAGATCTAAATTATATATAAAATGACGCACACTAACAGTATAAAATATTGCATAATTTAACAAATGTTTTAAACTGTTAGGACAACAAAGATTTTTTCAAAAGTTTATACTCCTATCAAACAGTTGATTCAAAAAAGCATTTAGTTTACTTTGAAACATATAGAAAGAGAAATGTTATTGATTTTGCTGTTACATTCGCAATTGTCCAATAGTATACCAACATGCTTAAATAGTTTAGATTTTCCTCATATGAATGAAAATAAAGAACTGAATGATCTAAAAATTGCGTCAATTTAAAACAATAATTTATGCAACATTTTACAAATATAGAACGTGTTACAATAGTGCAAACTTATTATGGAAGTTTTAGTTCTGTTATAGAGATAATTTGCAAGCAAGATACGGGTAATATTTGGACGCAAGAACATAATTTTTATCACAAAATTCAAAACAACCTCAGTTCATAACGTAAAATTATCAAAACGTACTATTCCAATAAAAAAAAAACTGCTAAAGTAACTGAATGTTCTCACCAATTGGACATTAAAAGAAGTTAATCTGATATGGACATTAAGAAAAGACCTTGCTACCAAGATCTAAAGCCTACAGATGCCATGAGTTTGTTTCTGCTGGATAAACATTAAACGTGATATAGGATTCTGCAAATAATCTTTAACAATAAAAACCATTTTATTCTTAAAAATTACGTTACAATTAATAAACAGCCATTATATCCAATGACGTTTATTTTTTCAAAATGAAGATGATAAATCAGTTTCTGTCAAGAATTTTACCGGTTCTTAATAGTAACTTTCTATTGCTCAAAATGGAAGAAATATGTATCCTGAAAGCAAAACGCTAACAAAAACAAATCATATTTTGCTGTACTCATTATATTAACACATTTTCATGGTAGTAAAATTTCCACAACGTCAATTACTGTTCCAACAAACAGCCAAAAATTTATTACAAAGCCAAAAAAAAAATTGTTCCTGCTGAGTGCACGGGCAAAAGTTCATCGTTCTTCAATTAAGACGTGTTAGCTGCCAGAGTCAATAATTTTAGACCAAATCTCTGAATAACAGAGTAAATCACGCAAAAAACTGAATATCGTAACTAATCATTTTATTTCTGGCTACAGCTAAACTCCAAAAACAACTACTTAAAGAAATCCATCAGAAATAGAGTTGCTTCAATCGGCGCCTTCTGTGTGGGGTATTTAGTAAACGAAGACTTCTAGCTCCAAAAAAAGCAAGAAACCACCTCCGAAAACTAATTTACTCACTAATCTTCCAGGAGCAACTTTAGTAGTATGTAAGTAACTCCCACAAACTATTCTGCAAACTTGAAAACTAGCAACAATCTAAAAATAAAACCATCCAATATTACATTAACCTAAAAACGTTGAAGGTTTGAAGAGTAAAAAATCCAATACTATATGACAAACAACATGCAAGATACATTTAGATATCAAGATATCAACAAATTTCAGAACTACTCAAAGCTGCAGAAAAAGTAAAGATCGATATCCAATCAAATCTTTTGGGAATTAATATTCTCGAAAACAACATAGAACGCTGCAGCTGGATACCGCAAAACATTCTGTCTAACAGTATGCATCAGGCATAAGCACCACAAAAGACCGCCAGTGAGTTACTGCTTAACTAAGCAGCACTATAGAAGATAACCAAAAGATACATCATACGAACGCTCCAATACGTACTCCCAAATATTACCAAAAAATCATTAAAAAAGTACAGAAAAATCTACCTATAATAACAAATTAAATCCATGTTGCGTAAGATGCCAAACAGCACCTAGCCAATAAAACATATCTACACAAACTGCGCTGCAACAATTAAATCTAGTATAACAACACCGCAGCTAGCAAAAACCTACAAACTAAGATATCACATCCTATCCATTACTGACCAAAAAATTAGAAAAAAAAATCCAATAAAAAGATGAATTTATTTAAGCCTGCAGCCATAAAAACTTCAATAAATGTTCAGGGCTTAAACAAATATTTATTTTGCCGTAACAACCAGAAAATGACAAAATTCGTGTGTTCCTGCCATAAATTAGAAAAAATTCGCAGCCAGCCATAACCGGAAGATAAAGCTAACAATCTTGAATAAACTCCGATAGTTAACTCAAAGTTAAAAAAAAATACACTTCCAAATGTCTGAAGAGCTGGATAGCACCAGCCTATAAAAAGTTAAAAAAATAAAAATTCCACATAATTTGTCATTGCTCGATACCAACAAAAGCCTGGGTTCTCTCAATAAGAAGAATCTAAAAAGCAATCAAAAACCAATAAATCAAAATAATAATAGAATCCCCAACAGAAACAGACGTCAGCAACAAAACCATACAAATAAAAGTGCCACCTGCAAAAAAATATAGGCAAGAATGACAAACCCCCGCCCGCCACCCTAAATAAAAAACTAATCACTAAACAAAATATTGGTTCACTGTAGCCACCCAAAAAACGCAATCCCAGCTTCAACTATCATCGCGTCAAAAAAAAAAGGTTTTGTTGCAGGCACAGAGACGGCATCCAGAATGATCCAAAAAACATTCCAATAGCATAATTCCTCCACCATAAAGAACCTTTTTGGCGTTTCGTATGCAATTTGCCATTCCCTAACGCATTTTCATAGTAGTGCCGCGGCATATTAGTTGCCAACTAAGCAGCTAACAACAGCAGAACTCAATGCTAAAGTAAACGGCCAGTTTCCAACAATTGTTGCAGGAGACTTTAACTAAAAGCATCCAGCTTAGTACAACACACTAACAAACGCTAAAAGCAAATTATTGTTTAGGTATGCCCAGGATAAAGGCTATACCGCACTAGAGCCAGACGTACCAACTTATCACTATTACCAGAGGTTCCCTGAGAATCGTTTTACTCAAAAACATTTCAGCTCAAACTGCTATTTCGGTAATTAACGTCTTCAGCTCAGACTACAGCATATTAGTCTTAGATCCCTCTGGAAAGTGTGAGGAGAGAGTCAAGTCAGTCCACAAAACTATTAACACTACCTTACATTCAAATGGTTAAAAATGTTGACTTTACTAGCCTTATCAAACAATCAAAAAATGTATTAAAACTTTTCCAAAAATTAGATCAAATCGATTGAACCTTGACAGAAAGACCAGAAAACTCATCCTATCTCAAATTGCACCAGACATAAATAGCAAAAGTCTCATAACCCAACTGGTCAAACCAAACTAAACTGGTTCAATGATAAGGTAAAAAAAGAAGCAGAATAATCAGTACTCGTCTAACAAAGTTGATAATCTGAGGATAACCTTCAAAATAAGCGTATACCGCTTCCTTTTATTGATAGCATAAGCGACTTTAAATACAATTTGGAAAGCAAAGCCAAATAATTAGCTGACAGTATTAAATTCCAATGCACGCCGGTCTAAATAAAACAGTATCTGCAGTACACAAACACTGTTTCAATTCTTAAATCGTTTCTGCCTGTTCATAGCAATCTTAAACCCAAATCGGCACAGATCCGAATTGCATTCCAAATGAAGCTTTGAAAGCATTTCCTCACAAACATTACACAAATGCCATACAAAAGAACGTCCATCCATTTTCATGAATAAAGTCTAATGTAATTTCTCTCGCTAAGGTTGGAAAGAATAGACATTTTTTTATATATAATACCGCACTATTGTACATTTTAAGGCATCCAAAAGTCATCACGCTAAGACTTTAAGCTGCGTATTATGCACATAAAACTTAGCTAAGATGCTGGATGGTAAAAATCAACACAGGCTATACTTTTCTTCAAAAATTATTCTCTAACTCCCTATAAGAACGTTTATCTAAACGGCGCTCATAAATAGTACTGTAAAGTACCAAGAAATAGAGTTAGAAAGAAGCTTATCATTTATATTGCACATAATAGTCATCCTAGAATTCAATTTTTTGACTCCACTGCTACACAATGATTGAAATATGAGTACAAACATTAAGTTGCAACTATTCAAATTAATTATTTGCCTAACATTTGCATTTCCAGTTAGAGTATGGTTGCTTCTTCCTATCTAAACAGGATAGAATGATTTCAAAATAAAACTACAAAAAATTCTCTTTATTACATTCGTAACACGGAGAGCTGATACGGGGTCAAACACACAATCAAGAATCACTTGTTGATCTTATCAATAAACTTCTTCAATAAGATTGCAGTTCTCTCCCCTCCTCAGCCACAAAAATGTAGCGTCACTCTGACCAAAACATTCCCATAGCATAAAGATTAAAAAAAAGTCTTGAAAACAGAATGGTGCTAGCAATAGCTGCTAGATACACGCACTGCTGCTGTCGCTAAAAAACCCAAAATTTGCTCCTGCTGGGTGCATAAATAATTCAATCGAGCCACTAATTCAACATCCTCCATCGATTCTTGTTATAGTGCCATACTCGCGTGGAATCCAAACCACACCACTAGAGAAGTTTACTAGGCAAATACTTCGCTGGTTTGCCATTGCCTTGCAAAAGAGGCAATCACATCAAAATATATTTGACAAATTAGGTATCGCCGCTGCCGGGGATCAAACCCGTGCTGCCTGCACAACAGTCCTCGCACTAGACCATTGTGCTGCGGTCGCCTCCTCCATCGTTTAACGTTTTTCAATTAAGACCTCTTAGGACGCCGCCTGAATCAATCTTTTCAGACTGAATATGAATACGGTAAGTGGTAAATATCATAATCAGTTTCATTGTGCTCAAAAGAAAACCGTCTACATCAACCTACACACTAGTAAAGTTGAAAACCGAGAAGTAAGCACTTTAAGATCTTCATTAGAATAGACCAGCTTCATAAAACGTATTCTATAATTTTGCTAAAAACCAGATATTGCATTGAAGAGAAAAAATAAAATAATAGAAGAACAAAAAAATACATATAACTGAATTCTAGTAAAATGTTTCAGATAACTATAACTGTATTAAAATGTTTTGTATAAAACAACTTTTATTGCAAAAAACTAAAACAAATATCTACCCAATGTAACAAGGTCGAACAACTCTTGTCTTTTTTTAAAGAACTTGCTTGAAAGTATGTCAACAATGTCATAATTGCAAAACCAAAACGAGAGCACTGCAGGCCACAGCCAATAACAACCAACATAGAAAATGATGTAAAAACTCTTTGCCATTTTAAAGCTCAAAATAAATATTATTTACAATATTAATAAAAGCAAACAATAAATATTAATAAATTGTTATAAATAATTTGTTAAATTTGTTGATAAAGTTAATAAAGCTAAATTAAAATGATCCGCTTCATACTCCATTTAATATGATTAAAATATATTGAAAGCTTTTAATAAATCGATTCTTTTAATTTGTAATAATTTTTATCAAACGTAATAGGATTTTAAATTGCTGTGCACGAGCATTTATTTTTTACTGAAAGAGATCAAATTTAATAAATCGTTAATTTAATTGTCTGAGCGATACTATTAAACTTGACATTCGCATCTTATTATAAAAAGTATTTTTTAATCAATGAAGAAAAATTGCAGACAATTACTTAAAGTTTCTCATTTATTTAGTAATGTAAACAAAATTTTAATAGGTCAACCTTACAAATGGAGTTTAATTAAGAAAGATTTTATTTGTCAAATAATTTCTTTTATCAGCAATTTATTATTTGATTTTTAAAGTTATTACAATATAAATTGTAATCTATTAAAATAGCAAATCAAATACATAATACAATTGCAACAAGGACCGAATGTTAATATAATACACATTCACATTGATAAACAAAATGTCATAACACCTGAATGGCATTGTGTCACATGTAACCACTTGAAATAAATATTTCAAACAAGTGTGTACATTATGAACGACCCCTATGGATATAAATAGTTGTTGTTTTATCCGAACCCTCCCCACAGAAATCGATGGAGCAAGTTAATTGTATGGATCGGGCGTCGGTATAAAAGGGGAACATGCCGCCGAATTTTCATAATACACAAAATTCATCCTAAGTATATTATACTTACATCAAATAAAAAAAATTAAATTAAACATAAATAAATAATAAAAATAAATTATAATTACTACCTAAAAAAATTATTTCACTTAATTCTATAAGAGGTACGATGGTGCAGACTTACCCTGTGAGCACGACAAAGAAATCCATAATGTTCCAAATGTTCCTAAGATATGATCCTCTATGTAAAACAAAACCTAACGCTAGAATCTTCAACGAAGCTTCAACACAGAATATTCCTAGAAAGTATGCCTCGGTCCTTTCCTGCAAAATTAATTACAAATTAATTTTAAATCATATTATACTAAACACACATTATTTCAATCACGTAATATAGATTGTTCATCATGTTCACAAACTAAAAAAAATTCAATATTGCAATATAGAAATAAAATCAATTGCTTTACAAGGATTGTTAATAAAGACTAATTATAATCTAATTTTGTAGTAAAAGAAAAGTAACATATGGCAATATTATGAACCAACTATATACAACGTGTATTTAATGTTCAATAATTCATTATTTAATTATTCATGCAAATGAAATTGATTTCAACTTTGCAATGCTCTTACTCGGCATTGATATTCTGTTTTATTAAACTTATCGATGATGTAAATGCAAAAATATTATTACTGCAATACTACTTTATTAACTACCTTGATTTCAATACATACTAAATCATAATTATTTGATCAATCTTAATAAAATACTAAAGAGTGTATTATGTCTTAGTTAGTTTATTATTTCTGTTTATTATTTGTTTAATGTATTGACGTGTGTCAATGCAATTAAATAAATTATTACATTATAAAAAAATCTGTCTGTACTTATTCTGTAACTATTGCAAAGATAGATACTTAGAAATCCAACTTGAATATTTTAAACTGTTTTGTTCAACGCACAAGGTCATGATCATTATCATGGTTGATTCTTTGCAATTGATTAATAATAAATTTTGTCGTCCTTTTGCCTGCTTTACAATTGACTTAAAGTAGATTTTGTATCCACATACCTCAGTATGTCGCATCAACTTCTTAGTCGTTTTGTAATTGATTGTTATCATTTTTTAAAGAAGTATCAATATGTTGCTTTGTGATTGATTAATAATACGTTGATTGTTCATATAATTAATAATTATTATTCTTATAACTAAGTACGTTGTTTCACAGCTCATCACTACTTAGTTTATGGTCCTAATATAAGTAGCTTTGCATGAAATTAGTCAGTTTATTATTTTATGACTATCGTCGATCGTTATTTTTAAGACAGTTCTTATAAATAAGGTAATAAGTTGCTGTGCTTTCAATTAATATTTAGTTTATTGACCTCATAAGTCAAATGTCTTTAAAATGCCTTTCGCAATTCATTACTGAATTAGTTCATTGTTTCGTAGCTAAATTGCTTTTTTATGATTCAGTACGTCTTTATTAATTAAAAACTTTTCATTTATAGCTTAGTATGTAATTTTAAGACGTATTATGCTATCGTTGTCCATTTAAATCAGTATAGTAAGTTTGCTGTCTTTGTAGTATGTATTACATAATTCAGTATATTGTTTTGCGATTGATTACTGATTAATTCAATATTCTCATGACTTGAAAATATATACAAAATCGCTATATCATCATCATATATATGCAAGATTATTACTTTTCAATTGTTTATTAATTTCTTACGAAGAATCTTCATAAAGTAAAATTTGTTTTTCAGTTAATTATGAGTTAGTTAATTGTTCTCATAAATTAATACGTTGCAATTTATTATTTTTAAGTTTATATCCACACAAATGTTGCTTCAAAATTTATTAATAAAACTTATTATGGTAATGAACAAATTAATCGTAGTTTTTTTGTGTTTTTGCATTCCTCAATTTCTGTGTACCTTTAATTATTAAAGATTAATTATTTATTGTCGTCATAACTTAGTCATTTTGCAAATAGTTGTCAACAAGTTGTTGGTTATTCTTATAACTCATTATATCCTTTTGGCATTGGTTATTAATTAATTTGTTAAGCTGATTGATTGACAAATGTTGAGGACAATTTTTATTAAATAACTGTAAGTTTATTATCCTCACCACCAAGTACGTTGCGTTGCAATTGGTGTAAAAAACTCTGTTTTAAAAGGATTAATAGTGAAATGTAAAAATTAAATTGTTAGAAAATTGAGTTTCGAATTAATTACAAATAACTGGAGAACAAATTTTCTGATCAATAATAATTTGTGTAAAATGAGAGCTACATTTGATTGACGAGTTTTTATCATTTTCTAATTATTATATTTTAGTTTCTAAAAAACTTACTATATTTGTTTCTTTTCATTTTCCACACTAAAAAATACGTATACATATTTTACTTCTCAGATTCCAATAAAACATTAATTTTTCTTCTCAGTTTCTCACAAGAATCAAGTGCCTTCTAAATCTACAATCTAAAATTAATTTTTGTTTTTCGCAAATGTGGGTTTTAGTCGGACAAGTCTACTTTTTAACGACATACCAACCATCACAGCTATGCCTCAAAAATTTTCGCGTTCTATATAGATTCGTGTCTTAGAAATGCAATAGTATTATCGGACAACAAAGTTATGACAATCCGAACGTAGAACGTAACTCGCTTCGGCACCCCGGGCTATAACAGTTTCAGACCGGGAGCCTTAGTTTGCAAGTTTAAAAACCCAACACTCTACCAATTTTCTTTAGACTTCTTCACTCTTATGAGAATAAGTATCTCAACAAATTTTAACTAAAAAATTCTGAAGCCAAAATTTCTTGTTTTTTTGTCGGAAAAGTGACTTTCGGAATTGTACGTTTAAAACAATTTTAAAGCCAATTTTCTCAAAAAAATCAAGAAACTGTATTCAATAGGATCACATCAAAAAATCTACATAGATTCGGGTCTTGAAAGGTCAATCCCAACGTGAAGCGCAACTCGCTTTGCCACCCCGGACAAGACCAATCTCAGAACGGGAAAAAGTAGCTACACTTCTTCAATCCTAAAATAAGTAGCCATAAAAGTGTGATCTGAGAATACATTTTTGCATTCAAGTCAACAATGTTCTTCTTTTCTATTTCTAAAAATGTAATTAATTGTTTTTTTTTTAGTTTCTATTGATGCAATTAATGTTTGCTTAATATTCAAATTAAAATTTATATTTTTTTATGCAACTTAATGTCTTCTTCCAATTCTCAAGTTTTTCGTTTCTATTTTTTAATTAATTTTTTTTTTCTTAATTTCCAAGAATGTGATTAACTGTTTTTCTTTATCTCCAAACTAAAATTTTATTCTTCCTTTTGAAGCTCAAATTAAATTTTTATTAAAAAAACAATTTAAATAGAGATTTAAATTGTTTTTTTAATCTAAAAACAATTTCTTCATTTTTATTATTGAAGATACTTTTTTATTAAATTTGTAGTAGATAGTAGTGTTTTCTGCACAATCTTTATATATAATAAACTTTTTGTTTATTTTCAAAATAAAAATTTTGAAAATAAACAAAAAGTTTCTTTGAATAAATTTTTTTTTTTTAGTAATTTGTCTTTCTGTTTTTGGTTTCTAAATATGTAATTAGCACTTTATTTTTGAAAATTAAACGTTTCCTTATTTTAATTAAAGAAATTTGACCATACAATTACATTCTTCTTTTTCTTACGGTTCCATCTCCATTATTGAAAGTTGGAAACAATCATGCTGAACCCTATCCAATCCTTTGCCGCTCTAAACAAGAAATCTAAGCCAGTCCAATCCCAGATGTTCTTCATCCAAGAGTACTTCTTACGGCCAATGTCTCGTCGACCTTCTATATTGCCCTACATTATCAACTTTAAAATTTCATATTGATTATTGCGGAATATGTGCCCCAAATATGCCGTTTTTCTCTGTTTAATATTTACCAGTAATTGTCAATCTTGGCACATACGTCGCAACACTTCTTCATTAGTGCTTTGATCTACCCACGTCACTCTTAAAAGCTTACAAAACGCCCACATTTCAAAAGTCTCTAATCAGTCCATGGTGTTCATCTTTAATGTCCACGTTTTACAACTTTACAACAATACCAAATACACAAAGCACTTCACAAATCTTGGTCGGAAGGTTAAGCTTAGGACTGTATTTGTTAACAGTAGTTTCATGCTATTGAAGATGGCACAGGCTTGTTCTATCCTAGCACGAACCTCACACTCCGGATCCAGATCTTCTGTGATCCAATTTCCTTTATATTTGAATTTTAGTTCTACTTTAATGGTTTCTACGTAAATTTGTATATAGCAAGGTGATGTTCTCCTGCTTACTACCATAACCTTTGTTTTTTCTGTCTTTAGGCCAAGGTTGTCACCATCATCTGTAATTATATTTAGCAACCGTTGTAGTGCTTCCAAGCTGTCAGCAATTATAGCGGTATCATTAGCGTATCGTATATTGTTCAATACTCTACCATCAATCGTAATTCCTTCCGTTTCGTCTTGTAGTGGTTGGTTAAAGGCACATTCCAAATACAAGTTGAATAATAAACACAAAAGAACGCAACCTTGGTGAACTCCCCTCTCAATTGCAGCGGGTTCAGTAGTAGTATCTTCAACTCTAACTGCGGCTGTTTGTTGCCAGTACAAATTCTTGACTATTTCAACATCGTTCCGGTCTAGTCTTTTCAATTTCAATATTTTTTACATTAAAAAAATTAATACCCAACAGTAAGATGAAAGCAAATTCTCTGTCTGGTTGAAGATGTTTATACTATAAAATCTTCACAAGCCAATTAAGTGTTAATATGATTAAATCATCAATGTAAGACTTTTTTAACAAAAACTTTAAAAAGACAGAAGCCAAAAGCAGCAAACCTTTTTTATTACATATTTAGACTAAAAAACACAGAACACAATTTTTGGCAATAGAATGTCAAAAACTTTTTTGTAAATGTGAAGTAAATTAAAGAAAAAAAAAACTAGTCTCAAGAGTACATAAACCAAAATAAACAAAGTAGAAATATTAGCATGTTTGCTAACCATGATAACAAGAACAATCTCTCAGTACCATTACACTTTTTTGGACGTAGTGAAGCATTAGCCTTAGTAAGTGGCCCTTGATAATAACTTATGCAGAGCATTACCTTCCGGTTTCTTTTCTGCTTGTAGTTTTACTATCCTTGTCAATCTAATCATGATTTGGCACTAGTTTGAAGTCTGCTGGTTATTGCCTCCCAATTTTTTACATCTGTAACATGCATGCTGCCTCCAGCCATTCTTTCCCAATAACCCTTACTTTTCTCTAGCTCTTATACTTCTTTTCTCGTCTCTTTCCTTTCTCTTTGTATGTTTTGGATGTTTTCTATATTCTTCCGTTGCAAACTTTTCAACTTTCATTTTTAGTACTCTTTTTGCATACTTTCTTAATGTCCTTCATTTGTTTTCATCTCTCTGTTTTACCCACTTTACTTTCCAATATATTTTCTAGTTCTTTGTTCTTTCCACGCTTCGCATTCTACTAAAGTGTGTTTTTTCCTGACAAAATAGAATCATTTTCCTCTTCCTTGTTTTTATTTTTATTTTTTGCAAAATTTTCCAAATGCTTCGTGCCCGGTCAGTATTTGTGTTGTTTCTACCTTTTAAGTAACTCTATTTTATTTTTATCGTATTTATGTTCAGTTTTCTTTTCTTTGCGCCTCTATAATCTGTTCTGTATGTCCAACGCTATTATTAGGCAGATATATTCTTCGTTTTGCTATTTGCTTCTTTTGTTATTGCTTTCACTTTTTCTATCTGTTGATTATTTGAGTTATTTTTACCTCGTCCAGACATAGTGCCTTTTTGTTAAGCAATTCTTTTATAATCTCCTTTATCTCTGTTGCCATAACCATTGCTTTTTGTTGTTATGATAAAGACAAAGCAAAAAACATACCAAATACAAACAAATGAACACACTGCACATCTTGGAGCTCATAGCCTGGAAATAACAAATTACAAAGAAAAAACACTGAAGATTACTTCAGACTTCATAAATGGTCGTTTGATGTAATAATACCGTAGCAAAACACATGGACAATTAAATAAAGCTAAAGATTATAATAGCACAAAAGCCAGATAATGTCAATTACGTCAAAAATTACTCAGTATTTTAAACGGAGATAGCTGCCATTGAATGATGCGTTAGAAGCATCAAACTGGGTCAGTACTTCAACAGACAGATAACCATCATGTCGTACAGCAAATTAACACTACAAAAACTTTTATTTTGTAAAGTGTTTAAAGCTCCTGCTTTATCAATATTGTCATCATCACTAACAGTATCAAGCACATTTGAAGCTTTATTACATTTTCTTCTAAAATTATCAAATATTTTATTAATAAATCACAGTTTTATCTATTAAAGGTCTAGAAAAATTACTTGATATTGCTAGAATGTAGATGTTCAAATAATTCTTTAGCAATATCAAGTAATTCTCCTAGACCTTTATTAGATAAAACTGTGATTTATGCTCGGAATCCAAAAATGTATACTTTTTTCTCCTGTTATGCTATTTGTTTTTATAATAAGATATATGATGATGATGAAATAGTTATCAATCGTCGGATTAGTTTGATATAGCACGCTATTCTATCCTGTTCTGGGCTGATGTCTTCATTTCTTTATAGTTATTGCTTCCTATATCTTCTTTTATCTATCTTTATGTATTACAATCTCAATCTGCCTCTACATGTATTTCCCTCTGCCATGCCTTCTATAACCCGCTGCATAATTCCCCATGTCTAAGAATATGTCCCTTCTTTATTGTAATACTTTTCATAAATTTCTTTTTTCTTTAACTAGTTCTAATACTTTTTCATTTGCTATTTTATCCTTTCAGCAAATTTTCATCATTCTCCTGTAGCACCACATTTCAAACGCTTATATTCTTTGTTTATCTTGATTTACTATTGTCCAAGTCTCGCAACCATACAGTGCTACACTCCATACGTATGTTTTTATTAATCTTTTCTTGATTTTTAAGTTAATATTAGATCTAGAAGAATGATTTTCTGCCATTGAGCCATTTTGCATTTAATATCAAACTTGCTTTCATTGTCATTTGTAACTGTAACAGAAGATAACTTCTTATTATTTGTCTTCTCCTATTTTAACATTTAATTTGCCTTTGTACATGTTTGTCACATCTCATAACTTTGTTTTTCTTTTTATTTATTTTCAAATTATACTCAGTTGTTAAAAGTTTGTTGCATGTCATTTAATACTCTTTTTAGTTTGTCCCCATTATCTGCTAATATTGCTATACCATCAGCAAACCTAATCATATGTATTTGTTATCCGTGAATTGTTACCCTTTCGCTATTTTCTTTAATTTAATTTATTGCATCTTCTTTAAATAAATTAAATAACGGCCATGATAGTGTATACCCTTGTCTGATTCCTTTTCCTACTTTTGTTTTTTTTTTCTTCCACTTCAATTCTAATTATTTCGATTTGTTTTTTATACAAATTATAAATAATTCTTCTATCTTTATAGTCTATACCGGTCTTTTTCAAAATCTCAAACATTTTATTCCATTCTAGAAATGCTGTGTATGTTGCTTTTTCTGCATTTATTCATTCTTCTGTAACTTCTCTTAGAGCAAAAATTGCTTCTCGCGTCCCTTTATTCTTCCTAAAACCGAAATGGTCATCGTCTAGCCTTTTTCAATTTTATTTTCTATTCGTCTATAAATTATTGTTAGTATTTTGGATGCATGTGATAATATGCTAATTGTTCTTAACTCTTATAATTCTCACATGAAGTAGATCCTATACGTAACAACCAAAAGTATGTTGTGGACTGGCAGTTGAGACCTTAGGGTTGCACAATAACTGCAAAAGATTGTCAAGCTTACACAAGCCGGTTAAGCCTAGAGGTAGAATGCAGAGCACATTACAGCGGTAAGGAGCAGTTATAAACACACTGGTATTACAGTATATATCAGTTTACAGCAAAAAGTACACGGAAACATTAACGAGGTATTGCAAGAAGTCGAGATGGACCGGTTCAGCACGAATGGATTACAATGCAGTAGAGTGGGAGTCAATTGCGGGACAAAGAAAGGAAGATCAGTAACATCGGCGCCGAAGAAGAGATGCGGTCGAACGGTTTGACGGAAATGAATTGTTTGATGAATTAGTGATAATTAATTAAAATACAACGTTCAAGTACATTGTAGTGGTTGAGAGATTCAACGTGCGTTGCGTCAGTTATATAAAATAATAAAATTGTATAACTGAGCTTAACATATATTCTTAACTAGTCTGTATAATCGGTATTTCAATTTTTCTCCTACATGTTTTATAATTTTAGCTGGTATCATATCAGTTTTTGTCATTTTGTTATTCTTTAAATCATTTACTGCTCTGTCAAACTCTGATATAATTATGAGATAACCTATATCATAAATGTTTACTGTATCTGGGTATTCACTTAGACAATAAATTATCTTGGCAACAGCATGTGGAATCGTTGTCCACAAAGTTAAGCAGTAATATCTATTTAATTAAAAAAATAGCTGAAAATACGGATTTAACAGTTACACGAATGGCTTATTTTGCATTTATTCAATCTTTAATTGAGTATGGAGTGCTGCTGTGGGGTAGTTCTCATCACGCTAATCGAATCTTTGTTTTGCAGAAGAAAGCTGTTCGTGCAGTTGCGGGTCTTGGTTTCAGAGATACGTGTAGGTCTCATTTTAAAAAACTGGGTTTTATGACTGTTGCAAGTTTATATGTATTGGCATGTTTGGTGCATGTGAGAGAAGGTATAGATGCTGGAAATTACAAGTTTCAAAATGAATTGCATAATTATTGTACCAAATCAAGTAAAAACATCTGCTTGCCATACTGCAGACTAACAAAAACATTAAATTCGTTTCATTATATGTCAGTCAAAATGTATAATATTTTACCCTATATAATCCAAAAATTACCAGCTAAAGAATTTAAGTTATCTCTAAAAAAAATATTATTAAATAATGAATTATATCATGTTAATGATTATTTTAATTTAAGTTTTTAAATTGTTTTGTTAATGTTCATAAGTGTGCATGTAAAAATGTTTTCTTTTAATATTAACTTACAACTTGTACCTGACGTTTTTGTACCACATTATTTTACTATGTTGCAAATAAAGTTTATCTATCTATCTATCTATCTATCTATATTTTCTAACTTGGTCATCTCTTTCGTTTCGCTTTGTCTTTTCCATTTGTAATTTCTCTTCCTTGAATTGATTGATCTGATATTTGTTTTTCCAAAATAAAGTTGTTATCCATTTTTCTTTAGCTAATCTACATTCCCTATTAATTTTGTTCCTTAGTTCTTTATACTTTCTTAATCCTTCTTCTGTTTTTATGTTTTTTAATTTTCTTCTATTATGTATCATGTTATTTATCTACTGTGTTATCGTTTCCTTTTTCTCTTCCCGTTTCTTTGTTCCTAATACTTCTTTCGATGCTGTGATTAATGTTTTTTTTAATTTCATTCCATTCGCTATCTATGTTATTTTATAATTATTTGGAGCTGCGTTTTCTACTTTTTTTCTGGCCCTATTTTGTACTTCTTCAAGTTTCCTACTTCAATGTGGTCTTTATCTGCTGCTGTGTTTATTACTCTATATTCCCCTAACCAAAAATCTCTTTGTTCTTTTCATTTAATCTCGTTTATTCCTTCAATATCTATTTTTAACCTTTCCATGTCTAGCTTCAAACTTTCTAATTTTTCTGCTTTGAACATTCCACGTTCTGATTCGTAGCATGTTCTCTTCTTTCTTCTTATTATTGTTAGTGGATATCTTGCTCCACCCAGAATCCTTGAACTAGCATCCAAGCTGGTTAGTCAGTTAATGTAGTGCAGCTACTCGCATCGTGTGACCGCATCATACAAGTTACTGTTCCTCACCGTTATCGTATCGATGGGGTCACACGGTGTGAGTTGCTGCACAGGCCTTTGGATTTAAAAAAATAATGGAAAACAATCAGAATCTAAATTACAATTACTGCCTATTTTATTAGATGTTTAATATAATATCCTCTAGATTTGTAACTTTTCCAGAATAAATTTGACTAAATCAAATTGCATTAAATAGTTTTGGTTCAATATATCTTATGACAATTCGTATCATTGGTTTTATATTTTTTATGCACGCTTTTTGAACCAATTCTTTTTCTTTTTAATCAGATTTTTTTTAAATATTAAAAGTCGAACTGTCAACAATGCAAAACATGAATGTCCAAGAATTCTTTTTTGCATTCAAAAATGTTTGTGCCATTGGATAATCTATTCGATTGTTGATGCTTTTTCTGCTTTAATTAGGATCATAATTTTGATACAACCAAACAACTAACTATTTAAAACTTCAAAACTGTTTAATTTTCTCTTTTTACCCTTTAGAGCGTCAGGTTTTCGTTATCAAACTATTTCCTTCATTTTTACACTTCTCTTCGCAATTTTCCGTAGCTTTTCGGCTCTTTTTCCGTGTCTTTCTCCTATTTCTATAATTATGTTGTTCATTGTCTTTCTGTGTCATCCTGGTTTCCCCTTTCCTTCCATAGTTGCTTGTTTTACCAGTTTTTTAATCTATGACTATCCATTCTCCTTACATAGGCAAACAAGTTTAGTGACTTTTTTTATAGTTTATTTGTTATGATGTCCTGTTGTAAGTTGGTTCTTTTTCTTGTCGAGTTTGGTGACGTTTAATATCTTTCTGAGGAAAAATTGTTTTCTTTATTGGCTTTGGTTTCTTACTAGTAAATGACTCATTCTTGAATTAGCAACTGCAAAAAGCCTAAAATGCAAATGTGCCGCATTGGTAGTAAAAATGTAACAAACCACATATAAAAATAAAATTGTTCGGCTTATTTTCATCAACGCTAAGAATATTTTCTGCTTAAATTAAATTAGCTTAACCCAACATCGTCTAAACTATCCCAATATATGTCATAAAATTTTAATGCAATAAACATGTTTTGCGCAATATCCACATTGCCCAAGCATTGTATACAACAACCATTACATCACTTTGCCAATTAAAAAATTAAAAATGATTATTTAAATTCAATTCTTAATAATAATAAAGCGCGACGGGACTATTCAGTGTGTTTGAAGTTTTAGTTGTTATGAGTACTTTTAGTGAACTAGAACGCCCCTATGTGGACAAGTGTACTACAACAAGAATAATGCCCCATTACAAATCAAGTATTAAGCATCATAACTAACAACGACCGTATTCAAGGCGCTTATGCAGCTCTAGACTGACAATGTGCTTTGTTATCATAGTTTATTATAAACATATTTCTACAATCCTAATAGAAACGTTAAAATATTGAAAACCAATTTTTATAAAATTATCACAAACTACTTTATTCAAAGTTTTTGAACATATATTTATGAATAACAATAAAGAAAATAATAACAAGTCGCTCGCTAGCAGAGCGCCGGCATCACAAATAATAAATGCAATCAATTTTTGCTCGCTGCAAGAGCGTAATAAATAGTAAATGCAATCAATTTTCTCAATTACATTATTTTAATAATCAACACATTTTACATTTATATCTCTCGGGCATTTCTTTTATTACTTCAACTAAAAAGCAATTTAAAAAATGTATTAATAGCATAAATCATTATTTCTGCGTGATGTGCAGATGTTTTGATTTAATAAGTTTATAAAGTCTTAATAAAATGACTTTATTTTAACTAATTTAATTTTATAATTTAAATAAACAAAATATATTGAAAATAATTAGATTCAGATACTTCCTAGACGTACAGTATATAATTGAAATTAAAAATTGAATGGTGGTGGCCGTTACTATGTGATAGTTTATTATAATATAAATAAAACACATTTACTATGTACTATATCACAAATATATTAAAAAAAACATATTTAAAAAATGTAACTAGTTTCAACCTTTACAATACCATCATCGGACGGTACTTGTTTGTATCACCGTCCAATAATCAAATTTACAAACAAAAACGTTCTATGTCACTGGCGCTTTGTCGGAGATGCGCTAGCGCTCTGTCAGTTTTTCGACTTATTTACCATTTAGAGCAGAATTCAACATTCAAAATCATTAAAATTTATTGTTTTTTTTTTTATAGAAAAACTCGTTCTGGTGCTTATTTACAATTAAAGTTTGGCTTTATTCATTGATTACCATTTCAAGCAAACACGATTTAAACATATCAACACCAATTTTAACATAAATACATCAAAAGTTATTGTTTTAATATGAAGTATTGCATTTTTTATTGTTTCAAACATCTTAAAGCATTAGTCTGAGAGCCTTTGAAAGTTAGTGATCCAACCAAAGCTCTTCTTTTTGTGTGAGTATTTAAAATACCAAGGAAAAAAAAGCCAACAAGCCCATCAATATGCTAGAATGATAAGAAACAGCAGAATTTCTGTCAACTAGTGTATCAACAATAAAGAGCGTGTCGTCACTTACCCAATATGTTTTTAAAAACAATCTTGCCGCACCTTGCAGTATATTGCTTTGTAATTTTTGTTGCTTTATTTTTTTCTGTATAGTTTCCAAAAATGTTTTTCCCATTTTTCCAGAGTAGTCTTTGTAGTCTCTGTTTATTAGTTTCTTCCAGTTCCTCAACATATTCCTTTTCTGCCTCCTGTAGAGTCCATGTTCAATTTCTAAAAAAAAAAATTCCCAGTGTCCTCTTTTGATTAATTAAATTCATTGGTTAAACTTGTACTGCAAGTACAATTTTCTTTTTTCTTCACAAATGAAGTAGTACCTACTTAACTTCATTTGTAAACTAGTGTTTTGTGTTTGATTTTCTAGTAGTTTTTACACTCTTTCTTCCAAATGCTTTTTCTGCAGTTTTTATCATATTAAAGCTTAGCTTTTGCCATGCTGTTTTAATATCGTAACAATTTAGTTTTTTGTTTGTAATTATTTTTTCTTTAAGTCTTATTTGGTAAAGGTATCTTCACAAAATTTCTACATTCGGTGTTAAACATTTCTTAATTTTGCCATCTCAAGGATATGATTGATTGCGGCATTCGCAGAGATGTAGTCTATTATATACTTTTGACCTCTAGTGTTCTCAAAAGTTTGTGTTTGTAAGGAAAAAAAAGTATTGTTGATTCCAAGTTCGTTTTGACAGCACAATTATATCATTAGGACACCACTCTCATTTAAAGTTTCTTTATTAAAATAGTTTTAGATTCCAGGTATCACTTTTATTACCAACTTTAGCATTAAAATCCCCTGGAATTATAATTACATCTTGATGCAATATACAGTATAGTACTGATTGTAAGTTATGATAGAAAGTGTCTACTTCGTCTTAAGGTTTGATGGTGTCAGATGCGTATACGCTTATTATGCCATAAAATTTGACTGCTACGTGTAATAACCTGTCGTTGATGTTGTTTTCAAAACTTTTGTGTAGCATTATGCCGACTCATAATGTTGCTCTCTCATTTTTGTCCAAATTTTGTCATAACTTCATTATTTTTTAATATTTTTACACCAAATTTTAATCACCTTCAATGTATTCTCCCTTGACCACAACGCACATCTGCAAAAGATCCTTCCATTGTTCAAAACATTTTTTAAATTCACTTCTTATCGGGATGTACTTTAGGCCTTCTTTACCTCCTCCACAGTGGCAAAATGCTTTCCTCTTATGTCCCTTTTGAGTCTGGGGAACAAAATCACAGAGGGTAAAATCCGGTGAGTAGGGAGAGGGGGAGCAATTGGAGTCATGCCATTTTTGGTCAAAAAAAGCAAACAGCATTACAGAGAAAGCGGTGTGGGCCGGCGCGATGTCATGATGGAAATCTTCGGATAAAATCCTCTGAATAAAACTCCATGATATTCCAGACATCTCATAGAGTTGATCAATAGTTTGGCGACGGTCTTCACAAACGAGAGCATTGATTTTGTCGACGTTTTCGTCACTTCTTGACGTTGAGAAGCGTTGGTCTTCAATTGACATTTCTCCGTTTTTAAAACGTGAAAACCACTCGTAGATTCTGGTTTTACTTAAGGCAGCATCCCCAAAAGCAGTCTTTAGCATTACAAAAGTTTCCGCGGCCAATTTCCCCAACAAGACACAAAATATCACAGCCGCACATTTTCGGCAAAGTGGAAAAAGTTGTTTTACTAAAAAAAACCACAGACAAACTGATACACTCACAGCGACAGAACTTTGCAAACTTACTCAAGAGACCTGTCCCTAACGGACACTGGATCAAACAATGGGTTTCCCCACTCTCCCTCCCCGCCACAGAGCAATTCCCGTTATTTTTGCCCTCTCCCTCGTATATTTTGTATATTAAGATATAAGGTCTATTCCAACCTACCATTGGACAGTTTGCAAATCATTTAAACTATGCAAGTAAACAAATTACTGTTCATAAAAGATTGCCTAAGAATGACAAATATTTTTTGTGTGCACCATTTGGACGGTTTGAAAAGTGCCCAAATTGTAGGTTGAAACAGACCTCATGCTTCCAAATCTAGTGCTATTTTCTTTCAAGTAAGACTTCTTGGTTTTTGTTATTTAATGATATTACATTCCAGCATCCTATCCGTACCAGTTTTCGAGCTCGTTTATTCCTTGTTCTCGCCGGGTAGTCTAGTCTTGTCCGAGGCTGCATTATAGGTTCTAGAGGCACTGTTTTACTTTACTAAAAATAGGTCGCTGGTCTCACTTGGAACCCTTCTCTTTTATCACGGCTTGTTACCGTCTATAATTTCACTGAGCTACTCAATTCACCCAGCATACTCATAAGCAATTTGCAATTTTTATAAATGGAAAATTTGTTGTTCTTATAACTTAGTAGTTATATTAGTATGTTGCATTGCAATTGACCCCTAAGTATATCATAATAGTCATATTTAGTAAATTATTTTAATGTAATTCATTGTATTCTTAACTTTGTATAAATAGCAAGTATATTGTTCACCTATTTTTATTGTGCTAAGCATTTAATTAAAAACTAGTTTATTATCCTCATAGTTTCCATTTAATAAGTTGTATACATTGTCTTCATAACTTAGATATAGTTTTATAATTTCTATAAATAAAACTTTAATTATTATTGTTCTCATAACTTAATAAGCATTTGATTAGAAGCGAGTTTGTCATCCTCATAGTTTAGTTTGCCGCTTTGAAATTAACTTCAAATTAGTTCATAATTGTCATAACTAGTATGTTGTTTTGAACTAGTTTATTGACTTTTTAATTTAAAATATAACTTTACAATTTGTTAAAAGTTAAGCATAAGAATAAGGCCACTTTTGTGATCCAATGCTGAATTAATTGTTAATACATTATTTTTATTACCTAGTATGTCGCTTTGAGATTGATTATATTTTAGTTCATTGTTCTCTAACTAAGCTTCTCAATTGGTTATAATTAGTTTAACATTCTTATAAACGTTGTTGATTTACATTTTCGTAATCATTCGACCCAAAATAGTACAATCAGTAATCTTATTATTCAACCGCAAAGCAATATAAATTTAAAAAACTCTGACTGATAACAAGCATTATGTATGTAGACTCTATTATTAATCAATTTTAGAATTATTTCATATACTTGTTTTAAAAATCAGTCAACTACAATTAATAATTTTATTATAAAATTGCAAACTTTTCCTTAATATAAATTGCTTAAAAATCACCTGAATTAAACAGATCTTGTTCACAATAATACGACAAAAAGAGCCAACATGATCAACCCTACTTTATTATAGAATTCTAATCAACAATATCTAAGACAAGAACATGCAAGATTTCTGTCTAGACTACATACTATTAGTTTCAGAAGATGATTCTGCTTAAGTAAATTAAAATTTTCTTCCGTATTAAGAAGTGAACGATTTAAGCTACACTAAATGTTTCATACTTTTTAAAGTTTAATATTTATTAAAATGTGTCATAGAACTCTTTCAGTCAATAGAGTAGTAGCTTTGGAAACATGTTGAATAATTTTTAGTAGATAGAAAATGTAATGATTTCATACACTTTAAAACAATTACAATATTGCAGATAAAAAGACTTGTACCAAAGTACAGTGGAATGTTGCCAGCTAATGCAACAAATATATTAAAAAAAGTAGTTTACTTCTATAATGAATAAAATATCTTATTCAAAGATAACAATATAACTAATATAGTATAATAACCTCTTAATAATTTTTAATGATTGTAAACAATCTATTTTCGTAAAAAGAAAGTTAAATTTTTAAATTGACTGATTGATTGTAAAAACTACAATTAACCTATATTATTTTTAGCACCGATAGATTATATTGAACTCCTTAACTATCCTCAAAAATCTATAATGAAATACCTAACCTAACCTAAGATATAAAGCTGCATAAAGTTTATTGTTTAACAAGTACCTGGAAAAACAATTCCAAAAGTACCTTTCATCAATAACTTTTAAAGATACTGTAACTATTGTAATTTGTTGCGGCACTAACAAAAAATTAAATTACTCATCAGTTTATAACAAAACATTCATATCCCATTGACTTTTAAAAACTCACAAAAAATATCTTAGTCTTATTCCATAACAAACGTAAAAGATTAAAAAAACCTGTTTGATTTTAAGTTATGCAGAAGAAACGATAATAATCATACCTCTACTGAAAAATTGATTAAAAAATAATTTAATTCTTATTATTAAGTAAAAATTATAGCATTAACCGTATTTTTATTATGTTAAGAGATTAAAAAAAAAAACTAACTCAAAGAACAAACATACTAAGTTGAATTCTACTTTATTATTATTTTATTATACTGATTTCTAATCTAAGACTAGTTTTGCATGACAAACCAACACTCATAAAGTATAATCAAGCAATCTTCTTATAGTACTAAATAATACTATTAATGTTTAATGAATAATAATAATACAATTATTATTTGTTTAGTGTCTTCATTTTGCATTTGCATACAAACACGGCATAGAACTACATTTAATTTATTTAAAAGTAAACGTTTCAATAGTAGTCCTATCTTCTTCAGCACTAATACATAATGATTTTTTATATTAAGCAGATATACAAACATTTTTTCTTAATAAATTAAAAAAAATTGTTTATTTTCTGTTAATGTTTAAAATCCATAATGTATTTTTTGTTTGTTTAAGAAGATAGAAGAAACGTTTCCGTTAAAAATTTATTAAATAAAGTATGCAGTCCTATGTTACATGTTTCTATGCCAATGGAAATTAACAAATGAAGTACGTCCACTATAAACTATAACAAAAATTATTAAATATAAACGCATACTCACTAATTTTTGTGCTAGCATAGTCTTATCATGATTGGGCAGGTGCTCCTCCAGCGCCAGCACCACACAGTTGGCTATGATTGTCAAAAGCACGGCATACTCAAATGGAGTGGCTATTATTAAGGAAATTACAACTGAATTGCATAGCTCTTACCCTAGCATCCTTAATTGTTGACAATATATTAATCATATATCTTTTTCAAACTTCAAATATCTTTAATAATAGTTTGATTGATTCGTTAGAAACTTCTAAATGATTGTAGAGGTTATAAAATAGTAACGCTATGGTTATTTAAAATATACCATAATTATTTAAATCGAGTATTCTGTAATATGATAAATATGGTGCTTTACTGTACAGCACGTTATATGTTTATTTGTTGGAGAGCCGTAAATTTTAAAATACTCTAATTTTTTACTTTAAATCTCATTCAACTTATTATTATTATTTCAACCTTACAATTATGAGTTATTGATTGATTGACGACTGTGGGGTTTAACTAGAAACATTTCTCGAGCACTGTACATTAGTAATCGCAATACAATTAAGTTTGAACTCGTTTATAGAACATACTCAAAATGTTCTATTTGCTAATTAGTGCTTTAAAATATAATAAATTCCATGTAATATACGTTTTATAAAACTGAACGTATTTAAAATATTTATTCAAACTAATGCCTTATAAATTGGCATCTCTTTGAAATTATTTTTTTTAAGTTTTACTTCCCTGCAATTTAATCTGTATTAAATTGCAACTTCTGCAAATAAAAGCAAACCTTCCTTTTATGCACGGGCTAGTAATGTCGGAGATTGATTTTGGAAACTTAGTTAAACTTTTCATGTTTCCTCAATCACGGCAATCGGCAAACCAAACAGATGCCCCAATTTAAAAAGCATATCCTAATCATACGTTTAATAATCTACTTTACAAAATGTAATAAAATTTGCAAATATAAAAAATAAAAAAATTTACTTACCCATGAAAATCTGCATTTATGAGAAAAGACAAACAAATATTTTAATCGACTATTAGCAATCGGCGTATTAAATAGTACAAACATGTGATGGCTATATATAAAAAAAAATCAATTAGTTTTGAGTTTTAACAGTCAAGAACGTTTGATAAAAAGTAATAGCATTAGTTTAAATTAACGTTCAAAACGGTTCTCAAACCAAGCAAATCGCTGCAGCATAATAAAATAATGTTCTTACTTAAGCACATTATTTGGTTTGTATAATTGATTTGCACGATTTCAGAACAATGCATAACAAGTGTGAACCAATTTTTTTTTTAATAAATCATGAGATTTAATGCAAATTTGTCCACGTAAAAAGCGTCTGAGCCAGGCACACTCAAAATCGCGTATCATCAGTCACCCCATCATAATTGCTGAGAATTTTTAACTCATAACACCCGGCGTGTAGTGAGCCCGGATGAACCCACCCACTACAACACTAACGGTCACCAACAAAACAAAGTCGAGGCGTTTGCTAACAGCCTCTAACTCCAATCCTCCCCCTTATTCACTAAAAACACAGATCTGGAGCACATCAAAATGGATCACCGGGCACTCAGAAACTTCCTGAACGCCGAAGACAACAACGCACCACAGGAAAACGTTCGACCTTCTCGAATCTCCGCTAGTTCCGATAAGATATCAAACAGAGCTTTGAAATCGTTCTCGCATAAAGCAATAATGCGATTTATCAAACTAGACATTTTCCTACAAAACAGAAAGACTCACAGGTGATAAACATCCCCAAACCTAAACAAATGTTACAAAACTACCGGCTTATCAGTCTACTATGCACCTTAGGTAAGGTCATAGAAAAGGTAAGCCTGTACAGAATACAGAAACACACAAAAGCTAACAATCTTTTCCCTACCCCACCAACATGGGTTCAGATGGAACCATTCAGCTGTACATTAACTAAACCGTGTGACGGACCTAATTGTCGAAAGTTACAGAAAGCCTCAGACAACCTGGAAGAATGGCTGAACAAGCGATGAGTCAAAGTAAATACGAAGAAAAACTAGACTTTTCACTTCACACGGCGACAAATCACCCCCGATGAGAACGTAAATCATAACAACATTCCCATACCGTAGTCCAATGCTGCCAAGTATCTGGGAATTACCTTCAACAAAAAAACTCACGTACACATTGCACGTGCAGACCATTCTCGACAAAGCCAGATTGGCAAACAATCTTCTTTTCCGATGTTGCGTCAAAACAGCGGCATATCGATTCTGAATAAAACCCGACTTTACACTTCTACAGGGAGTTTATAAATTAATGGGATTATTTAATCACTTTAAATGTGCCGCTTTTTTTAAATTGTTCACTAAACTATTTGTTTTGACAGATCAACTTTGACTTTGATGTCAAGCAAACATATGTAAACATATGTAGTATAGTGGACGATTTAAAACAGGCGGCATATTTAAAGTGATTACATAATCCCATTCATTTATAAACTCCCTGTACCATCAGGCCTATGCTAACGTACGCATCACCAACCTGGAGCACGACCGCAAGCTGTCACCTCAATCGTCTCAAGGCATTCGAAGAGCTTCCTCAGTGCTCCATGGTACGTTCAAAACAAGGAAATTCGAAAAGACTAAGGAAACCCCCCGCTCTACAAGCGCCCGGTGAATCAATTAACCGCACTTTAAACTATTAACAGAGAACAGGTCAACAAATAATTCTCTCCACTCTAAAAAAAAAGGACCATAAGACAAAAGATCTCAAACTTCCATTAACACTCAATATTGGGCAGTTTTTTAGTCGGTAGGCACTTCAACCTGAAGAATGTAAATTCAACACTTGCCTGTTTTTAGAAAATTTTCCCGCTCAACCAAAAAAAAAAAAACTTTTCTCAACATTTCCGCATCCATAGCTGTATTTGTAACAACAAAATTACACTAAATTGAGCAATCTTACAGTTTGTGGAAAATACAAACGCAAGACTGCAGTTACAAAAACCCAGCTTACACCGCCCTATTACACTTGTTTCTCAACAGCAGACTTTAGTATCTAATCAAAGATTACCAAACCCCCAAAATTAAAAATCTATGCCCAAACAACGTAAAAATCGTCGCAAAACGCAAGTCTTTCCATTAAAAATCACCTACTATTTCTCTTAGTTCAAAGATTAAGCAAACTTAATAAAGATTTTCAAGCTCAAAACGATAAATACAAAAGAAAAGGTTCTGCTCATCTTCCAACCAACCAAGTAATCAAATTCATAACTCTCCGTTTTCTTAAAAAACAAAGACTTAGTTACAAAAAAATGTTTCAAAACATCTAAAAGTATCTAACAACCTGTCCAAACCCCTAAGCAAAACTACTAAAAAGTGTGCAATTAACGAATTTAATAGCTGTGCAAACTCTCAACTTTTGACAAATGATCACACACAAAAAGATTAATTATGTTATACATACAAAAAAACTTCAGCTTATAACCATTCAGACCAAAATCGAACCAAATGTCAAACAAATAAATAACCTTTTAAAGCTAATGTAAACAATAGTATAGTTTCAAAAATGTCAAAAGGCATACCAAATGGCAACCGCAAACCCAGAAATTTTAAGTAAAAGAACTTGATTGTTCTTATAGCACTAAAATAAAAAACATAAAACAGTCGTCAACCAAAAATTAAAACAAGTCAAGAAAGGCAACACAAATTAAAACCACACGTCCACAAAATTTAAACTTACTTTCCGCCCACACGCTCAAGTGTTTGTGATCAATAATATGAATTACAAGCACTTGGGCGGGTGGGTGGACAACACAAATCTAAACTACACGTCCACAAATTTTGAACTTAGTTAACGCCCACCCGCCCAAGTGTTTGTGATCAAATAATTAAATTACAAACACGCGACTGGGTGGACAACACAAATCAAAATCCCACGTCTACATAATTTGAACTTAGTTCCCGCCCACCCGCCCAAGTGTTTGTGATAAAAAATTGGATTACAAACACTTGGGCGGGTGGGTGGGCAACACAAATTAAAACCTTACTTCTACAAAATTTGAATTTAGTTCCTGCCTACCCGCCCAAGTGTTTGTGATCAAAAAATTAGATCACAAACACTTGGGCGGGTGGGTGGGCAACACTAATCAAAACTACACGTCCACAAAATTTGTACTTAGCTTCCACCCACCCACCTAATTGTTTGTTTTCAGAATAATAGATTACAAACATTTGGGCGAGTAAGTGGGCAAGACAAATCAAAACTATATGTACACAAAATTTGACTTAAAAATCCAGCTTTGTTTTTACAAAATAAAACAAATTCGGTCATCAAATAGAGTAATAACAAACAGTCGGACTTGTTTATAAGAAATAAGACAAAAAAGCAAAAGAAAAATAAAAGAACATAGAAGTCAATGATATCTTGGAAAACACTGACAACAACACACCGCTAAACATCGTTTGTCTTTCTCAAATTAGAGAAATTATATCAAGGCTCAAAGAACGATCGGCGCCTGGTCCTGGCGCAATTCCGAACAGATTTCTTTGTACGAAAATGATTTTACTTCTTGTACAAAGCAATAATTATCTTACGTACAAGAAACTTAAAAGGCTTACACGTAATTAACATCCCAAAACATGGGAAATACCAAAACCAAAAGTTTCCCAAAAACTATCGAGCAATTAGTCTTCTATGCACTATAAATAAGGTGATAGAAAAGGTAATCTTGGAAAGAATTCAAAAACACACGGAATGAAACTTTCTTCTATCCATCCCGTAACATGAGTTCCGTCGTAAATACTCTGTTTGCCCAGCAGTTAAACAGTGTAACGGATTACATTATCAAAGAGTTCAAACAAAAAAAAAAAAAAAAATTCATTGTCAAAAAAGCCTTCAATAAGGTCTGGCACAAAGGTTTATTACTAAAACTGTATAGATTCAAATTTACACTGCGTCTTATAAAGCTAACAGCAGAACGCTGGCAAACTCCAAAAACATGTACCAACTCACGGCAGATTACAACAGAAATACCTCAAAGCTCTATTCTTTTGCCAGTGCTGGCGCAGTATGATAAAACTGATAAATAAACTGATAAAACAGCACTACTATACCGCTAAAAGTCACTAAAGATGTTAGGTAACGCCAAACTAGCAAAATACCTGCTCGTTTCAATGCTCAGGCAAAACAAAGGGATGTCGCTCTGGAACAAAATCCGGATGTACACGACTATCATCAGACGTTTGCATCCCTAGTCTGGAAAACGGATAGAAACACTCACCTCAACCATCTCCAGGTCTTTCAAAGTCTAACCTTGCATTGCATTGCAGAACCCCATAACACGTCAGACACAAAGACATTCATAACAACCTAGGCATACTTCCGCTACGGCAACACACCAAGCATTAGCCAAAAAATATTCTGCAAATCTCGCAATTCACACAAACTGTAAGCTGGCCAGACAATTTCAAATACTCCTATAGAAAACCGGTCAAACAAATACCAACTTGAACGGTCTCAAACTTCTAAGTAGATCAAAAGCACTTTTTTTTAAACTATAAACCTTTAAAAAATTCCACCCATTCTACCACTCAGTTTAGATTAAAAAAACACATATTAGTGGAAAAAGTTATTTCCAAAACATGTCCCTATAACAATGTACCATAACTGGTCCAAAGTAGGAAAAAATAAATATTTTTTTTAGTAATGTGATCAACACTGTGTTGATCCTAGACAAAACCCGAAATCACTTGTTAAAGAAAAGAAAAGAAATTCTCAAAAAAACTCATCAACAACCCAAGTTATTCTTCAATGCAAAAAAATTTAATAAATTTTATAGTAACCAATAAGAATTCATCAACGACCGTCTTATTTCTAATGTCTTCTAACTTGTATAACTCAGATTTACCAAACATCACGTATCAAAATAAGATGCTCAAAAGTCATCTAAAATTACTAGCAAAACATGTCAAGCCATTAAAATTCAGCTGTGAGATTGAAGAGCTAGATGAACCGTAAAAGCAAAACCATATTATTCTTAAAGTAACATACGTATCTCCACACAGAATTATCCGCTTTAATAGGTTCAATTAAAAAAAAAACATGAGAGCATCGTAAAAAGAATACTGTGAGTACGTTCAAAACGATCCCACATGTTGTTACTAGGAACATTGGATCCCTGCGGACTAAAAACAGAAAATACACAGAGTCGGCCTGGGGCAGTCTGCAAAAACTGATGCTACTGATCAAGAAGACCTGCATTTGCCAAACAAAAAGTCAAACAAAAGATACTAGAAGCAAGCAAAAATGTCAGGTTGACTAATATTTTCTTTAATACAAATTTATGGTGTAATTGCGGTATTTACATTAGAATTTTAATATGGAGTACATGGGAACAATCTAATACAAGATGCATCTTCAATATGGCTATACTGCAAAAGGTTTATGTTTATAAATTAATAAAATTATTGTGAAATTTAAATGGTTATGTGGAAGAGCAGCAATTTGCTGAACATCGTCTTTTTCTGATATGTACTAAATATATCTAAGAAATAAAGTTTAATACAATACAATACATAATTAATCAAGATAACCTAAAATCAAAATAGTTAAACCATTCAATTCGCTAGGAGCTAGAAGAAAAAGTTTGCTATGCTGAAAGAGCCTCTATGCAAGATCCCCAGAGCGAGCTTAGCACTTTCACAAATACCCACGTATAATCTGGCTAAATCCAATAGAACAATCCGCATGGCATCCTTTATGTAAAAACTATTGGAAAAATAGTCGGTAAAGGCCCGACCACTGCACCAGCATCAGTATGCCTACCTAACAGACAAATCCTGCAAACTAGCTACACACCAGCTAGCCAACAAAAGCAAAAATACTATCCCATGCAAAAAATAACTTTGGGTGCTTTTCTGGATATTAAGGGAGCAGTCGACAATACTACCTTCAAGGAATAGAGTCAAAGTCATCGGCGGGTGCCTACAAGAAAGCTTTTCACCCCTACTTTGGTGCATAGTCATAGACTATCAGTAAATCCGAGCAAAGCAACAATTGTACTGTTCACAAGATGACAAAATACCACAAACCTAAAAAACCTAAGAATGTATGAAACCACGCACCCGATGTCAAAAAAAGTATAATATCTCGGACTAACGCTTGACACTAGACTACACACACACCAACCAAAATGATGATCGGACGTAGATAGGGACTAATACCTTACTTGACCAAATGGTTATACAAAGTGGTAATAAGACCAAACAAGACCAAACGACCAAAAAACTAAACAAAGTTCAGAGGATAGCACGTCTGCTAATAACGGGAGCAATAAGAACAACGCCCACAGCAGATGTAAAAACTATTATCGTTTCCGTCATTTCACCTGATGATAATGGCAAAGGCAAAAAAAGCAGCATACAGACTGCAAATAAATAAACACATTTATGGGAACAATCCAAAAAACTATCTGGTACACAAGTGGGACTAAAGACAAAAGGACACCGGGGCTAAAACCTACAAAAATAATCACTAAAGAAATCAAACTTTGCTACCTTTGAGCAAATATGCCTTGACTTTTCAAGCAGAGATATGGTGCGCCAGAAACATAATCGAGAAAAAACTAAAACCTGACAAACTGATAACTATCATGTCAAAGCAGCCACAGCCTGGTATGAATACTAAAAAACCTCATGGCAAATCAACTTGCCCAACAAAGAACAAGAGGAACATTCGGTGGACCAAAACCTGCTTTTAGGATACCATACAAGACCGGAATTAAAAAATCCTGCAAAAAACAAATACAGCAACCAGTAAAAGAGATGAGTTGACACATTTAAGAATATTCCTAACGGGACCATCGCATGATATCAAAATAGTGGTAACACAAATGAGCCTTTGCAGTGAAGGTTTTCAGGTCTAATAACAGGACACTGTGTACTCAACAAACATTTACATAGAACATCTAAATGAATGCAAAGCTTACAAACAATAACGCGCAGCCATCTTTGGCAAACATAACCTAACCAAAACTGTGCTAAATAATAATCAACCCATTAGCAAAAGTTACTAAAGTTCGTCAAAGAAACAGAGATGCCTAAGGAGTAAAACATCAGAGATGTACAACTGGTCCAATAGCGCCAAGCAAATAAAAACTTGACACTACTAGACAGTACGGGCTGCCCAGTGTCTTTGGAAAATTTTTACAGCAAGTTGTCGACGCATTCCATATCAAAATCATCTTTAGTAATAAAGCACATGTCTACCCCAACGACTCCATCAACAAGCAAAATTTGCAATTAATGCATTTTAAAAATATAACGGTTGGATGTGCTATTTGTATCATAGAACCGTGCTTCTTTTTTTTAGTATTTTCTTGTCAACGGTGTTTGGTACGGTGATATGATGACAATTTTTATTAGGAAAAATTAGATAAAATGAACAAAAACAAAATGTGATTTCAAAAAGATAGCGAAATCTGCCACAGCACTCAAAACAATAGAATTATTGTAAACTAAGTTTCCATGTTATTTCTGGTTTTGGAAACCAAAATTGGGTGCCAAAAAATTAACCCGTTTAGATTTTCTTTAGAGTTTTTTAAAATGTAAAATACTTAAGAAAATCAAATCAAACAGCATATTCAAAAAATTCAAAAAACGTATTCAAAAATTTTGTAAAAAGAGTGAACAGATGAAATGAAAGTCGCGCTTACTAACATGCTTGTCCAAACCTCCTTTTATATTTGCAACACTCAAGTGAGATGTAAATATGGCAAAGACAACAGAAATAAAAAAAAGGGAAAAGAGACAACACAACTACCCATCAGACATGGAGCCTTTGGAAAATACTTACAAAGATAAAAAAAGAAGAAAAAATCATATTTTGGCAAAAAAACACGCAATGACCTCAGAACATAAGCTAGTAGAGTTCGAAGCGTGCAAAAGAGGTAGGAAAACGCTGAAAAAAGTATTAAAAAACAAAGTAAACAAATCTACAATCATTAAAATATGCCTGAGAGACAAAAACAAATAGAGAGCACCAGGGAACTATGGAACAACAGTACTGAAAAAAAAATAGAAGAGTTTAAAGCTTTAAGATTGAAGAAAACTAAATAAAATGGAAAAAACACACACAAATTAAAAGCCACAGAAGAGAAAGAAAAGAAGAGCAAGAAGCTAAATGGAAGCAAAAGAATATGAAAAAAGTAATAAAGAAGAAAAAAAAAAACAAAGAAAGTCTAAACAACTATGCCTGCCAAGAAATGAAAGGTAAACAGACAGACAAGAGAAGAACATATACTGAAACATTAGTACCAACAGAAATTGCAAAAATAAAGAAAGAAAAGGAAAAAATTGATCAAGGAAAATAAGTTGACAGAATTGACTATGAAATTTCCAAAAAAAGATACGCTATCTCAAGGTTGACAAAAAATGCAATTTTCGAAATGGTCAGAATATATCTGGCAACCAAAAGACACAAAAAAAGGATATAAGAAAAAATTGGCCGGAGACAGCATGTGTTGCCGCAGCAGACTGCGTAAATTCCGCAAAGCCAAAACGAGCCCACCTCAAAGTAGTACCACATTAGAGACAATAACAAATTAACAGCAGGACTTACGCAGCGAAGAAAACCGAAAAGAATTGTCATGCGTTACTTATTGTCAAAGGCCACTTGTTGAGGCCAACACCTCACTACGTCCTTAAAAAAACCTTCTTAGAAAACAAATGATGGACTAATTAAAACAATTTGACACAGTTGCATCCAACTTTATGCTAGAACGTCTTCCAAAGTTTCGTAAAAAGAGTACGTACGTAGTGGCAAATTGACCAATATTCTTGTTGAGACACTCAGATAAGATCTTAAATCTTCTCAGTGATTAATAGCTTGACACGCAAAATGTTTTCAATATAGTTGCACTTCACTCAGATGCTAAGATTGCTCGTCTTGGTATACAATTTACCCAATTACTCTACATACACACAAATACACTCAAAAAAGAAGGCAATTAACAAAAAAGTTAGACTGTTAGATTTTCCTCCCAAGCCATAACAAGAAGAAATTGAACAATAATAAACAATATCTATTTAATTGTCTACGTATAATATGATAAACCAATTAAATAGCAAATTTTTAAGCAAACAATATTACATTGGTAGCTTGTGTAAACAACATCGTAATATGTTGGACTATGTTAAAACTAATAACTTTATAATGCAATTGTTTCTCCAAAAGCTCCAATAAAAATTTAATATTGCTTTGTAAAATAATATTTAATTTAGATTCCATTAAACTCAAAATTTATTATTTAATTGATTTCTACAACTAATTTGTAAACCTAAGATAGCAACATTAATTAATAAATAAATAACCTCATCAATTAGTTTGAATAAAAAAAAATTATTAAAAAAAAAAGTTATAAAGTATTTAATTTATTTATTAATTAATTTGTTGAAAGTTCGAACCAAGTTTACTCTAAAACTGCTTGCAAATAAGTTAAACATTTCTGTTTTGAAAACAAATTATAATTTCTTAATATTAATTCTATTGATGAAAGAAATAAAAAAAAACAGCTGAAAATATTAACAAATTTAAAACATTCAATAGATACCTAATACAAAAATAGAAAGCTTTAAAAGAATTATAATTTTAAAATAAACTTACCACAAACTTCAAAAGCAAGTAGTCCTACAACTAAAATAATCTCTTCCTTAATCCGAAAAATTGACCTTAATGCTAACAATACACGATGGTGCCTGTTTTAACACTTAGCTTTCCATAATCTAAAAGCTTTAATACTAACATCCACCGATTTTGAGAACTTTTCATTGTTTCTATACTTAGAACAGTGCATGTAGGCGTAATCACACATGATGAAGTAATGATGCAACGTTATATTTAACGCTGAAATGATGCACCCACACATGATTACGATTGAAATAAAACACTGTAATGGCTCAACTTGAATGTCAGCATAAGCCGATTTAGAAATGGTCTGAAACTTTACTCACTGTGTTCAGCAAATTCAACCTGACAAATTTCAAAATAATAAAAATTTAATATAAGTTAAAACTACTTTAATTATTGATTTTTGATAATCAATAATTTTCGGCTAGTAAACAAATAATTGTCATAAAATAATGAAGTCATGTGATTTAAGAGATAATAAATAAAATATCATTTCATTGTTTTGATACTATTGAATAAAAGGTATTGAATTCATTTTTGAATTGAATTTTAATAATTGGCAGAAATATTGAATGGGAACATTTGTTTGGTCGCCTCGCTCACGACATTATCGCCCACCGTTTATGGTGAAAGCGCCGGGTAACGCTTGTCTTTGGATCGTGTCTATGACAGTCCGACCTAAATGTGTCCCGTACATTTATAATCAAAGCATTTATATGCAAATAATGAAAAATAAATGGCACGTCAGAGCAAGCTCTGCATCTAATAGATCAAAAATACGAGAGAAAAGCAGACGTACTCTCTCATTTAATCGTGTAGTTTATTATTTAAGCATTGCACTCGTCGTTATGTATATACGTAATGTTGAGTGCGTTTAATATTTCAGTCATCCCCTTTTATACGTGGCCTCGATAAGAAAAGCATTCACGTGTGCGTTGCATGTATGAAAAGGATATGGCCACTCGATGATGAAGCGTGTGTATTTACGGATGATGTTCTCCTCGGATAACAGGAAGAGCGAGCTGGGCCCCTCCCCAACCACTTCCGGCGGTCCCCTCGCACCCCCCATTCTATCAGCTGCGCCCGCCCCTGTCCGTTGCTGATGTCCCGCTTGAGCCGCCGCCTCTTGCGCTGCGGCCAACCTGTAACAAAAACATACAATTAGATAGTGTCTTTACAGAATTAACCTTGAATCTCAAATTATAGTTAGTTGCAAATTGTTAAGACACATCCTTAAATGTAATTTAATGTGTCACGTTCATTCTATTCTCATGTGTACTCTAAACTTTAAAGAATGTAAGCGTTTCTGTTATTAGATTTAATTCTAATTTATGTAATTGCATTATTATCTATTCAATAAGTTAGTGAAATCTAAATGAATAATACAAAAAAACATTATTCTCATTAGACTTATTTTATAAATTTAAAAAAAATTATAAAATTTATATAAAAAAAAAGTTTTAAAACAAAAAATAATACAGCCCTTATAGCAGCGTTCAAACTTGACTAATCAAATAAAAAAAAATTATAATCAAAATATTTTGAAAATTAAAATTTATTTAAAAAATTTAATACAACATTTATTAAATCAAACTTAAAAAAAAAATAAATAAGAAAATCTAGTTATAAATTTATAAACTTAATCAATCTTAAAAATAACTTAAATTCAAAGAGAAATAATTTTGCTGAGATATAAATTGATTGTTAATTGATTTTTTAAATAATAATAATAATAATATTTATTAGTGTTCTATATACAAAGTATTTACTCACGTCAAAAAAAAAAATAATACAACTTGATATTACTAATACATAGTTAATTTGATTATTTCAAAATTGTGCTAAAAAAACTCTATAAACGTATATCAGCATATTTTTGATAGAAAGATTTTGTACGTGGAGCTAGCTTATTGTAAAATTTGATTGCATAGTAATTGAATCCATCTCTACCTTTAAGCAAACGTCACAGTTCAATGCAATCATATATGCTTTCTCTTGTGGCATAATCATGTAAAAAAATATAAATAATAATAAAACTGAACTTGCTATCATTTCTATACCCTACCCTACCACTTATAATTATAATTGCTCTTTTTTGAAACTCAGACACATTTACTAAAGTAAGTGCATGGACCCCACTTTAGTAAACCGTACTTTATGACTAAATAAATATTGACATAATAAACTGTAAGCAATATTTTTTGTCCCATTAAGACTGCCTGTTTTAAATTTGGCGCCATTTTTTTGGTGCATATAATACAAAATGTTTTTTTTTGCAACTATTAATTGTGAACTCAATGTTATTAGTTATAGAAAATTACATGGATGCACAACGCATAGAAATTGTAAAAATCTACTACAAAAATAGTTAGATTGTTAGTCGCAATGTCGGTCACAAGCCCGAATGCAAAAGGAGTAATCGAGGAGTAACTGCTCACTAAAATAAAAACATGAGCTCAGCTAGCCCGGCTGATAGCATCCATTAAGAGCCCCTGCCTAGGGTACAGGTGAAAACCGGTCAACGCCCCAGAAGCAAAAGAAAACAAAAGGGTCTCAAAGGTGAAAGTGGCGGAAGAACAAAAAACTCGCCAACACGTTCGGCAAGCAAGGTATTTTAATGCCAAATACCCTTCAACTCCAACATGAACAGATTAAACCCAGTAAACAATATACCCCAGAGGAGTAGAGAACCAGAATCAGTTAGCCTCATAGATTCTGGAGAAGACAAAATATATAAAGCTCTTAAAGAACTAAAAAACGGAAAAGCACCAGGCAAAGACAAAATATGAACAGAAATGTTAAAACTAGGAGTTGGGGACCTTATTAAATACAGTAAAACTTTTACTAAATAAATGCATTAAAAAAACAAAAATACCAACTGCCTGAAAAAATTACAAAGTAATTCTGATACACAAGAAAGGGGACAATAAAGACATTAAGAACTATAGGCCCATTAGCCTGCTATCACACTTTTATAAACTGTTAACAAAAATCTTAACAAATCGCCTAACAAACAAACTGAATTTTTACCAAAATCCAGAACAGGCTAGCTTTCGTAAAGGGTTTAGCACAACGGATCACATAATACACATAATAATACACATAATTGAGAAGTGTACGGAATATAACATACCCATACATCTATCGAGCTCTCGGCAACCTTTTCAATCTTCAACCATGAATAAAACCAAAATCGACTCACGGTATACACAATTAATTTGACAAATATACCATAATGCTACTTTTAAAGCGGTGTGATAGCTCAGTTATAAAGCGTTAACGTAGCACGCTAACAGTCCGGGGTTCGATCCCCGAAATATGACTAAAATAATAACTTGCGTTTTATCCACCGGGGTAATTCGGAAATCACTTAATAAGCCGTTGGTCCCATCAACTACCTTCAAACAAGTCGTAAGACTTCTGGAACGATGTAAAATAGCTGTAAAACGTGAAATAATAATAATAATAATAAAGTGACACTAGATAAAGTGTCGACTACCAAGAAGATCAAGATAGGAGACACCATATCACCAAAGCTGTGTACACACTCGCTTTAGAAGACGTTTTTAAAAACATGCATTAGAAGAAGAAAGTCATAAGCATAGATGGCAAATATCTAAATCACTTACGCTTCGCCGATGATATTATATTAATAAGCTCAGACATCCAAAAACTTAAGGACATGCTAGACCAACTAAATACAGCATCATAATCAGTTGAAGCCCAGCCATATCAATTAGATAGACACGTAATCGAACGAGATACCGAGTACATATATTTAGGACAGCAAATAAAACTAGGAAAAAAAATCAGGCAGTAGAAATAACCATAAGAAATGCTTTCGGCAAATTCAGACACTTACTCAAAACCCAAGCCATACCGCACCGTCTAAAACAAAAGTATACAACATGTGCATATTGCCCGTTACGACGTATAGCCTGGAAACGATGGCATAGACAGCAAAAAGCTCAAACAGATTAAAAACCTGCCAACAAGCAATGAAACGGGCTCTACTCGGAATAAGCTTAAGAGACAGAATAACAAACCAAGAGATCAGACTTCGAACCAAAGTCAAAGATGTGATTGAATAAAGCGCAGAATTTAAGTGGAGCTGGGTAGCCAGAGAAAACACCGACAAATAAACTAAAAAGATTACTCACTAGAGACCAAGAAACCATAAAACGAAGCACTAAAAGACCGCAAAAAAGATGTCTCGACGACATCAAGAAGACGGCGGAAAAAGAATGGCATCAAATCACAAAAAGAAAAAAAGTGCATGAAACGACGGAGGACTACGTCCAGCAGTGAACAAACACAGGCTGAAGAGAGAAGAAAGATAATGCAGTCACCGGCGTTCGTTCCCGTGAGTTAATAAACAACTTCATCTGGCCTCAAATTACTGAAATAAATCTCAAAGACTTGTGCGCACAGAGAACAAAACAATTGTTGCAGACAAAATTTAAAGAGAGAGGATTATCTCGCGCCAAAGCGATGTCAATTGACCACCATGATTGAATATTTTTATTTAAGATTTTTTGAAACAAAAGTTGTATGAAAATAACCCAAAAACAAAACCTGAATTAAAATTGAGCCGGCACTATGCTAAAATGTCATCAAAAGATTTGTCAAAAGAACCAACAAGTGACAGCAGTCACGAGGCGGCCATTTATCTGATATTGTGTTCCATACATAACCTCCATGTCTACACTCTTTATTACAATAAAAACATCAAAACATCCATTAGATATACTTAGAAATTTTATAACTTACATATATAGTATGAGTTGCTTTCCAATTAAGTTTATAATCTAACATTAATCCTAAAAACTTAACTATTTTAGTGTTGTATTAATGAAAAAAATAGATACTCAATCTTACTAATTTTCACATAAAATATTATTTACTTCCAAATGTTGCGTTACTTGTAACTTAAGCCAAATTTTAGCCACCGGTAAAATACATAAACTTTTTAGATTTAGATTTGTTGTTTCCCAGAATGTGTTGCTGTTTACAAATGCCACCTAAAAGC
Organism: Tachinus rufipes; assembly: GCA_963932245.1. Classification (NCBI taxonomy): domain Eukaryota; kingdom Metazoa; phylum Arthropoda; class Insecta; order Coleoptera; family Staphylinidae; genus Tachinus; species Tachinus rufipes. Next base: position 65,482,097 of record OZ010749.1, read on the forward strand.
GTTTGTTAGCTTTTGCAGTAGTGGTCTACGCATTCGATAGTTTCATTGTCTAGTAATGATTTTGAATTTGTCGGACTTTAAATTTTTGTCTTTTAAATGTTAATTTTCAGTCCGATTTCTTTAGACGTTTGGTTTAGCTCCTACAGCACCTCTGTTCGTTTCTCTAGGTCGCTTTATATTAAGACAATATTGTTAGCAATCTTTATTCCTTTCAAATCCCATTTGATGTGCTGTGAAAAGTTTTAGAAAAATTGGATTTCCCTGTCGCACCCTTCTGGCAATTTTTACTTCATTTGTTGTGTGCCCGTCGTCGATGTCAACATGCAGTGTCGCATTTTTATATATGTTTTTAAGTATGTCAGAGTATCTGGAGTCTATTCTTGTGTTCTACATGGCATTTTGTTGAAGGTTTTGTAAATTTCCCCAAACGCCAGATAGAGTAAAATATTGTACTCAGTGGTTTTTTCTATTACACTAGTGTGTAAATAGTCGATAGTAGTAGGCAAAATCGTGCTTCTTCAACAGGTTGGTAAAGGTTTAAAAGTTTGTTGTAAGACGATTGCCAATGTTGGTAAACAGATTATATAGTTGTGAAAACAAACTGATAGGTCCGCAATTTTTAAAATAAAATATGTCACCTTTTTTGAATATGATCATAACTTCTGCATTGCACCATTTTGTAAGGATTCAACTTTCTTGCAGGCATTTGTTGAGTAAGGTCTGAACAGATTTTTCCAGCAGTCTTCTCAAACATTTATTTTTCTTCATATGTTTTAGGGCTGATCTATTTTCGTATACAGATATATCTAGCATTTCCTCTGATTCCGCGATATTATATTTTTGTATGCAAATCTCGCTCAATTTGGGTTTTTTTGCTTGTTTTCGTTTTTTTTGCCACCGTTTGTATTTCTGTTTTTCTTTTCTTAATTAGCTGTTTTAAGTTTATACTTAACGTGTCAGAAGATTTTAGGTGTATTTCTACCTTTTTCTGGCAATCTCTTTCACACAGCATATTTAAAGTTAAACATCTTTGTTTTCTTATAAATTTATCCCTCTCCCTTCCAAGATTGTTCAATAGCTGTGCTTACAAAAGTCTGTGATCGCTCACAGTATCAAAACTGTTCAAATATGAACAGAGCTTTCAAAAGGCTGTTAACAATAAAGCAAAAAGCTTGCAGATTGAAGAAGATACCATTAACAACATAAGAATTGCTAAAGTTTTACTACTTTATAAATTTGTTTTGCTATTATTCTGCTCTTCAGCCTATGACCTTACAACGATAAACCTCACGGCAAATAGCAAAGAAAAGTTGGGAGTCACGTAGCAATCAATAGATCGTATAATGCTCAACATAATTTAAAAAAATCATATAAGGAACAAAAAGATTTGCAAAAAAACCCGTGTGATCAAAAGCATAGGCAAATTCAAATAAAACTGGGTAGGGCATGTCTGCCAACAAAATTCAACAAGATGGACTTGACAAGTGGTAGAATGGCGTCTAAGAAAAACCAAAAGAAGCAAGCGTAATGATGTAAAAAACGTTGCCAGAAAACACTGACGCTAGACGTAAAAAGATAGAAATTATTAAAGGAAGCCTACCTCCAGAACTAAACAAACGATGGTTAAAAAAAAATCCTATAAAATCAACAGAAAGTTGTGATACAACAGTTTTAGCATTCTAAAAGCAACCAGGTGTTTGGATACTTCATTAAATTTTATTATCAGCCTTCTGCCGACAAAAAAATAATTTCATACTCCATACATTTTTATTGCTAACTTTCCAAAAACGGAAAAGTGCTTTAATACTTTTAATATTTAATTATTAGTCTTCTAGAGACAACAAAAAATTTTACTATTCTATAAATGTTCATTGCTAACAATATCGGAAATAACGCGCCAAATGATGGCTTCCAGCTAATCCAACAACGTTGGTTTATTGGGGTACACTAGCGACTTCACGGTAGTCCATACTTGTAATATCACGCGACCATGGAGCCCAACTCACGGGTCCGTTACGCGAGATTATGCGGTCAGCAAATGTTGCGCCGTCTTGTTAAAACCAAAGCTTCTCCACATTAACGCCATTCAAGTGGGAATAAAAAAAATAGTAATCATGTATCAATAGCGCCCTCCGTTGACTATCCATGTTGGCCGGCATCGTCTTTGAAAAAATATAAGCCAATGATTCCATCAGCCCATAAAGCATACCAAACAGTGTGTTTTTGTGGATGTAACGGCGTCTCAATAATAGCTTTTGGATTTTCCTCGCTCCAAATCCGGCAACTTTGTTTGTTTACGTAACCATTATTGAGCCAAAAATGAGCCTCATCGCTGAACAAATTTTTTTGATAAAACTGTTATCAATCTTGTTTTCGGCCCATTCTCCGAACGTACGACGCATATAATGGTCACGCTCTTACACGAGCTGTATCTTGTAAACTCGTAAACCAAGATCTTTTCGCAAAATCTTCCATAAGTTGGATGGACACAGCTCCAACTGCTGTGCACAATGGAAAATCGACTAAATCTGGTCCAACTTTTTCAGTGCGCACTGTACGACGTCTCTGCAAATGCACATTATCAATCAGACTATGCGTAGTGCAAAAACAATCCATAGTTTTCCAAATAACTTGCTCGGATAGACAATTATGTTGACCGTAAAATGGATGTAGTGTACGGTAAGTTTTGCGCAATTTGCACAATTTGCAAGCGTTGTTCTGGCGTAAGTTTATTCATAACAAAACATACTGAGCAGAAATCAACTGTCACTTATCAAACTGACTGTCATTAGAAATATTGTTGTCAGGTAAAAAAAAAACTCTAAAAAACACACTTTACAATAAAATAATTACATTTTAATATTGCAAAAATTTGTATTGTTAACATTCTAAAAACAACTCAAAATCAAAACTCCTTGTTGCTTTTAGAAAACTATTACCAAACAATTATTAAAATTACTATTTATTGTATTACAAGCCCACCATCAAACCTTCAAGAGCTAGTTTCTCAGCGCATTAAAAAAATTTTAAAAGAAAAAGATGAGCTTAATAAATATCTTAAAAAAAAAACAATAAAGTTGCCAATTAAAAATGTTGCGGACTAAAAAATAAATATTATCGAAGTCAATAATATTTCAAACAGAAAAAATTAAATCTACTAAACTTTGGTTATACAAATTTTGCTCTGAAACCAAAAAATCAACCACAAACAAGAAGAAAATGATAAATGTACCAATACACGTTGCGACATAAAACAATTACCCGTAATTACGCGCTATAATCATATTAAATTTAATCATCTAACAATCATATTATTTCTTAACATTCAATCCGCTAAGAATAAAGTTTATAAACTAGAAACTTCACTTTTTCATTACAATAGCAAGCACAATGTAATTGGTTTATCAGAGCATAATACTTACTGAATATAATGCTTTAGCCTTAAATAAGTTACAAGTGGAATCTTGCTTTTCTAGAAGTAAAATCTCCAGAGGAGAAGTGATGGCACTTGAAAGATATAATGAAAACTATGTGCCACTTGATAACATTTTATTAGAAAAACGTGTAGGTAATCTTATAATTTTAAAGTGCAGAAAATTTTAATGTATGTACGTATAATGTGATGTCTAAAGTAAATGTTCTTAATACTTGTTTAGCTACAAAAGGTGAATTTAATGTAAAATTTAGCCGTAATAATCAACAAACTATTTAACTGTGCAATCTCAAATATTAGATTAAATATCATTCATTTTCATTCAATTCAATTCATCGTACTATAAACAACTTTTGATAAATTTAAATTTTATAATCTAATTAAATATGTTAACTAGCAAACTATCTACTGTCAAATCAGTATTAACAGTTTGCATAAAACTTTGTTTAACTGCTTTAATTAAGCTTTTTGGCGGTAAGTAAAAATAAAACTGATAAAACCAACGACAAACTAAACTAATTTAACAATAGTCTCAGGGATATGATAAAAATTCCCTTAATTTAATAAATTGACAATATACCAAAAGCTAAAAAAATTTAAAAAAAATTAACTGACACTAAAAATCGTTCTAGTAATAAATGGTAAAAAAAAAGATAGAAAAATTTAAGTTCAGCGACACAGATGTACGACTGATGTTAATGAAGTTAAACAGACTAGTTTTGTTAAAAAAGTTAAAATACAATAAATAGCGTCGGAAAATTGTATAAACACATAATAGCAAATAGGATAAAGGAGGATGTGGATAACAAATTATTTCAGAATCAACATGCGTTCGAAAAAAAAATCCACTATGAAAATAGTAAAAGACGCAAAAATCAGGTCAACAAAACAAAAAACTCCTTATCAAACAAAAAAAAACTAGAAAAGGCCTTGTGGTGTCTTGCAAAAGTCGATACTAAGTCTACAACAATACGCCTGAGATAGAACTAACAGAAGAGATGCATGTAATATGTTTCATTGACGTTACAACTGTCTTCATCCCTTTAAAATTGAAGGAAGATTTAGTGTCAAAAACAATCAAAACGCTAGAATGTATTAAAAGAAGAATCATAAAATAGATGGCCCTAAAAATAGATATAACTGAAATTAGATCCAAAACGTTCACTAAATATCTTGAAGTATAGTTTGATCACAATATCGACATAAAAAAACATATCAAAAGAATTACTGAAAAGGTTATAAAAGCCGATTTGTAAAAAAAATATTTTAGTAAAGTAATAGGCTACAACTCCTGATAAATAACAAGAAATATAATAAAATAATAGAAAAATAGAAAATAATTGCCAGCATTTAGAAAGCTAGAAAGTACCTGTTTGTTAAAGTTTAAAGTTCAAAGACCTAAATCCATACAAAAACCTGGATTAGTAGCGCACTCGTCATCCCAAATATGAGCACGCGTTTAGTTATGAAAAGTATGCTAAACTGTCAACAAAAAAGATTTACTCTAAAATTAAAGATTAGCTATAGTACAATATTGACAAATGCAATCTTAGTTATTTCCGAAGTGATGCCCATAGCAATGTTATAAAAACTGCAAAGTGTGTGCCTAAAAGATACTACCAAGTCAAGATAGACAATATTTAAACAAGTTCAAGCTAGCAAAAAATGTAGCACTGATAAAACAGCAAAACACGTATTTTACAATATTCTCCAATAAACGCAAAAGACAATTACGTTGAAGATTGAGCTGAATAAAATCTTCATTCAGAAAAACACAATAGACTTAATGATACAAAACAAACAGAACTGGAACTCAATCACAAAAATTATCCCAGGGATGGAGACCAAAAAGAAAACAATCACAGACAACCGCATACAACTAGGAGTAGAGTGCTTTGGTTAATTTCAGAAAAAAAGAATTAGGTTAAAGCATGTAATCGCCGTTTTTTGTGCGTCGTTCTGTCGTTTAAAGTTAGCCTTTAATTAATTTTTGTTATACTATATTTTTTAATACTGTTAGTTAATTAAGTCATTTTTCAATCTCAACAATCTATTCGGCAAAAGACCGATTAGCAAAAAAACAATTGGCAAAAAAAGATGACAAAAGTTAGTTGTTTCCTTTGAAGATAGTAGTGCCAGACAATAAGTCAAACAATAAATCTTTGGCTACCAAAAAAGACGATAGTTGCACCACCTCTGGCTAAAAATTTCAACACCAATCATTTTGAATGTTTGTCATCTCAAAAAACTAGAAAGGTATAAAAACTGCCAAAATGTGTATTTCATGAGATTTCAGACAACCACATTTTTACCAATTTGTTTCAGAGAAATAAACAAAACCCAAAAACGGAAAATAATTATGCATCAACATAATAAAATGACGGTTTAGTAGGTGATAGCCTCACCCATAAGCTAATTAAGTTTTCCTAAAACCATAATTTGAAAAAAAAAAACGGCAAAAAGTCTCATATCAAAGCTAAAAAAGCAATTAAAACTTGGAAAAACCCATTAAACAAATAAAAATAAGAAAGACTAATACCATAACTATTTACCATCAACTATAAATAATAATTTTAACCGCAATTACATTACTTCATTGTAAAATTTACCATCACTAAAGCTTTGGCACAAGAAAGGCATAATCGTTTTAGTTTAACTCAGTATCAATTGTTCATAATAAAGAAATAGTCTAATAATAACACCAAGCAAAATGGAAAAAAAGATGACATTAATAAAAAAAAAAACGTGTTAGAAAAGAAGTTACATTTAAATGAATCCTAAACTATAATAACAGAAAATGTAATCATGGAAAGCCTAAACAAACGAGTATAAAATCAAAACGCAAAAATAGAAGAATATTTGGGAAACTAATGAAGGGAAGAAGTTAGATATAACAACAAGAAAAGGACCGCTATATTTTATTACTATATGTTAAAAGTGGTCTATTTAGTCGTGTATTATCTAAAAATGAATACCGCCTTTTAAATATTTCGATGGTACAGCAAATTGTAAGTTTGGTAGGCTGTTTATGTGAACCATTAGTTGCCCTAAGCGCACAAAACTGATTTTGTAATACAACTGCGATGATCATACAAGGTATACTGACAGTAGTAAAACCAAAACAATTATTAATTCATTTAATAATTAATATGTAGTAAGTTTGTTTGAACTATTTTATTAGGTATATCAGCTGGGGGACTTGTACTTATACACTATCATTACTCTGGTTGTTTAAAAAGAGTGTTTGCATAAGATTTTGAAAAAAGTATATTAATCCCTCTGAAATTTCTCAAACCATTTCCATTTGTACATCCTTCAATTTTTACATTTTTTTGTTCTAAAACTCTGTATGAATAAAGTGTAAAACCAATAACTGAAACTGTAGTTTCAATATTTGTGTTGTGAGTCATTATTTTTTCAGTAATATATTATGCTCTTCTCTGTTGTGTATGTACAGTTTCCTGGCCATTTCTTGTCACTGATTACTAAGATGATTATTTGTACTATTTTTATTTCTAATTTAATGTTTTGTTTTAACAGTTTACCGGTAGTTTACAGTCCATGTTTCTTTTTTAAATTTTTTGTTTGCTCATTAGTGCCCATTTACTTACTACGAACTTGTTTATGATAATAATAAATTTTATACTAAGGGCCCCCAGCCCCCATAAGGACCCTTAATAGAATGGTTTTCCTTTGCCTTCCATCCTTATGCTGTTGACCATCTAACGGTTTGTAGTACAATGCCTTGCCTCTATTAGCTTATTTATCCAAAGTTGTTGGCTAGTCAGAAAGGAAACACTTATACCGGTATTTACTCGGTTACCATCTGCGTTAGCCGCTTAAGGTAAATTTTTGATTTTGCATAAAGCTGGATCTGCAAATTACGTAAAAAAAAAGAAATTTGTTAAGATTTTTTGTAAAACATTGTTCTATCAAAAACTGTTTGAAATTAAACATAGTTTGATTAAAAATCTGAGCTTTAAATGTGAAATTCCAATCCAGAAATGTCAAAAATTAAAATACATATCAAATAATAAAGTTTGTGTTTTGTGGCTTTGCCATTTAAAAATATTTCAGATACAATTAAAATTTAGAAGTAAAATACTTTGAAATTTCATTCTGGATATAGTATTTTTGATTTGGGATTTTATAATGTCCAAATTTCGTTTTTTTTTTTCAATAAGTTTAAAATCATGTTAATGTGCAAAAAATTGGTTTCAAATGAAAAAAAATTGATAATAATGTGATTATTATGCAAATTAGACAACATCAATGAGTATGTACAGCGTCTTTATAAATGTCTGTGATTATCTAATCACTTTAAATATGACGCCGTTTTATTGTTGTGCACCAAACTATTTACTTTGTTTTGGCAGTTCAACTTTAACTGCCAAGCAAGGTTATAGAAATGTAAATGAATATTTTTATTATTGTATCCTACTTTAGGAATGGGCGGTTTAATGGGGAATGACTCTATTTCATTATAAAAATGTAAACAGTGTAAACATATGAAAAGATAATTTTTAATATGCTAAGATAGGCAACTTTATTTAGTGTGCTTAAATAAACTTAAACTCACTATTTCACTAGAGTGACACAAAAGTACATTAGATGGTTACATAATCCCAAACATTTATAATGACCCTGTACTTAATTGACAAGGAAAATTAAAGCAGCAAGAGATAAATTACCCCTAAGACGCCTAAAAAAACAATAAAGCAATAATAATATTACTTTAAGTGATATATTTGAAACCTGATGGTCATTTTGAACAGTTAATAGGTGTTTTCCATTTGAGCGCTTTATGCACCGGGTGCAATAAAGGTCAAGTGCGACTATTTTTTTAAATAATTTTATTAAAACTTAATGTTGTCGCTTTTGACAATTTTAACATAAAAACCGACTTATTTTTTTTTATAAAGTTTGAATCAATGATTAAAAGTACAATAGTACAAAGGTTTTCAAATACTTTAAAAAGTATTTTCTACATTTTTAATATTTCCTTTGAGTCTATTAAGCATCTGCAATTTATCTCAATCCAATTTGATACAGAACTCCCATTGCCTGGTGGTATCAAGTGACGTGATAAGCCTTCAAAATAAATTACGAGATTTTACACTTTTAAATTTTTGCAATACTTTGTGATCGATATTTTGTATATAATATGAAATTTCCACTGCACAGTATGTTAACAATTCAACTTTTTGTAAAACTGAATAAAACTAATGTGATTCAAAGTACCTAAAGCATAAGCATATTATTTTATCCTTCAATTAAATAACACAATGTTTTGTTTTCAGATGTAATAATAAAGGAAGGTGAATTTGCGGCGCCATGTAACACCGATAATCAATCGCAGGCAGAAATTCAAGGCAGCAACTGGTGTAGAGACGGGAATGCTGTATGTCTAGAGAGATGGATAAGACCGAACAATGGAATCACATCATTCGACAACATTGGACTCTCCATGCTTACAGTATTCCAGTGCATTACAATGGAAGGTTGGACCGCAATACTATACTGGGTGAGCTGAACTAAACCAAATACACAACAACCAAATGGCATTAAACTAAATCGTTTAATTTGCAGATTGACGATGCTGTCGAGAGCTATTTCAATTGGATGTGTTTTGTACTTTTAATTGCACTCGGATCCTTCTTCATGCTCAATCTAGTTCTTGGTGTTCTCAGCGGGTAAGTTGTTAGTTTTATAAATTTAGTTTATGTTAAATTAATTGTAGTTAATAGTTAATTTTCAAATGAACGACTGCGAGTCCTATATAGGAAGCAATCATTATCTGATAAAAAAGACAAAAATGAAAAAAAAAATTAAACAAGTACAAAATTAAAGAAGAACAATTCAGAGATTTCAAAATATAGTAAAAAAAATGTAAAAAAAAATAAAACTTCAAAAATTGAAGAAAAATGGGGGAAACGTCTAAGAACAACACACTATAAGCAGCAAAGAAGCTATGGAACAACCAAAATAGAAATCAAAGACTCAAAGAATTTAGAATAGTAGACAAATAAAAAAAGAAAAAAATATATAACGCAAAAAAATAAAAAATTAAACAAAAAAAAGTAAGTAAAGAAGTCCGGCAAACTCAAAAAATTATGTATAAATATATATAGTATTACATATACTATATATATTTATACATAATTTTAATGCGGAAAACTGTAAAAATAACTAAAAACTATTTTATGAAACACTAAAACAGATAAAAAAAGAAGAAATGATATATGTTGATAAACTTAAAAAACAAAAAGAAACTTAACAAAAATAAAATAACGGAAAGATAGAGACAATATTTCAAAAAGCTGATAGAAGCAAAAATCCTAAGACTAGAAAAAAAGATAAAGACATGCTAAAAATAAAGAAATTAAAAAAAAATGATTGACTCCATAAAAAAACCAAAAATAGAAAAAACTCATTGCATAGAAAGAAGACAAGATCGAAGATACAAGACACGTAATGCGCAATTCAAAGTAGGAAAAAGCAATCAAAATCTCATTTTTATCTTTAGACAAATATGCAATACACTTTTAAAAATGTATATCCATATCTGTTTCATTGTTCTAGAAAAGGCATTTTACCGGATAAAAATAAGATGTATATAAAAAATTGTCCAAAAACAAGTAATAGAAAAAAGACTATAAAACTATTAAAAGTCATGTACAAAAAAAAACAAAAACTTTTTTAAAACATATAATAAAGGATCGAAAAAACTAAAAACAACAATGGATAAAACAAAGATGTCTTCTGAGTTTAATAATATTTACAATAGTGCTAGACAAAGAGCAAAAAAAGCATAAGGACTGATGACAATAGTAGCAAAAACAAAGGAAGACTTACAACATACAACAGCAAATAATTGAGCAATGCAATTGACATTTTATTTAAGGTAAAAAAATAAACAAAATAAGCGATTTAAGGCAACGCCTAACGTCAACCAAAATGTATATTTTAATTTAATTTTAGTAAAACTTAATAATAGTATATTTACTGATAATAAAATATTTTTTGAGTCCCACAAACATTTTTATATGTGTATTTTGAAGTTTTATTTTATAGACTAGTCTTTGTTTAGGTCTCTTAACCTCTTAACCACTGTCAGTAAGTAGTGTATCGACCGTGCAACACGTACAATTCGATGCTCCGTAATAATCTAATATGTAGTTAAATTTTAATTTAAAGTTTATATATTAACAAAGAAGTATTTTTAAAGTATAATGAAATAAGTAAAATTGTTTTTGTGATGTGAATTCAACGTTCAATTTGTTTTAACTATTAAAAAAAAAATTGTAAGAATGTTTCGTTCTCATTTCTTTTATAAGGAAAAGTAATATTGAATGCAGGTATTTTATATCTCCACTGCATGAATAAAAACCATTTAAATATTTTAGTTTATTTTAAAAGTAATTGAATTAAATCTCAAATTTAACAATATAATATCTTCTGTCAATTATAATTAATACCTTTCCGTGGCCCGTCTTTTGTTTGTTTATTTTGTCAGTCATCACGACAGGCCGCGTGATGTGAAGATGTTGTGTCCCAGTCTTTTTATCTTAATTTTTTTATATTATTTTTATTTTTATATATCTAATACAAATTCAATTATTTTTATTTTTATATATCTAATACAAATTCAATATAATTATTTGCATATTGTTTACATTTTAATTATGGAGGAAGAAGATAAATCCGAGCGGACGTAGATAATGTTAGCGATCTGTGCAAGTTTTGTAACAAAGCCTTTTACAGACGCAATATTCAATGTGACACTTGTAACAGACATTCTGATATGTTGCAAGGGAAAAGAAACCAATATTTCAGAACTGTTCAAAATAGAAATAAAGCGCTTGGAAGAAACTTACATTAGAGAAATTAAAGAACTAAAACAAACTGTTGATGATTTAAAAACACTAATAATTAATAAAAATTTTCATAACAGAGATAACAAGAAAAAAACTTACAGCTCTGCTGCTAATCCAAATAATAAGCATATCCTACTACTAAATATAACGAAAATAAAGAACTATCAAAATATACACAAGATAACAATGATATTGTAAATAAAACTTAATCCAGTTGAACTTAAAGTGAATGTCAATCTTAACTGCACTAAAAATGAAAATGTTATTCTTTAATGTCATAATAAAGAACAAAGAAAAACAAAATGCTTAAACATATAGAAAATAAACTTGAAAAGTATACTGTCAAAGAACACGTTAAACGGAATCCAAAACTTAAAATTGTCAATATTAAAGAATCTAAATTTATTATTGCAGATTATATATTTATAGAAAACCTCATCAAGTAAAACTCAATCAAAAATCTGTTTTGAAATACGGGTAATAAAAAAGACACCTGTAAGAAAGAATAGATTCAATATAATAATACAAGTAGATCCAAAAACATTTTAAATCTTAATAAAAAAAGTTGACGTTGCTATTGAGTGGAATATTCATAAATTATATGAACATTTCAACGTTTTGCAGTGCTATCGGTGCTTTCAATACAATCACAAAGCTACCGATTGTAAAAATAAAGCAACTTGTCTATCTTGTAGCCTAGTACATAAAGGTTCAGATTGTTCAGCAAGTACTCTAATGTGTTTTAATTGCACAAGCATGAATAACAAGTTTAACAAACTAGTCGAAACAAACCACAAAGCGTATGATCCAACTTGCAGCTGCTATAAGAAGAAAGTATCTAAAGGAAAAAATAAACTACGATTGGCCATCACCAACAGCATAGCAACCACCGGATGGCAATAAAAAAACAAAAAAATAATATATTTTTTTTCCATATTAATGTCAGTTCAATTCGAAATAAAGAAATAGATTTAGAAAATTATCTCAAAAAAACTGTACCATTGAAATTATTTTAATTAATCGACTGGCTAAAAGAAAAATAAGTCAGCTTAATTGACATTGAGGGATTTGTCACTGCCAATTGTTTTTGTAGAAAAAATAATTAACGTGGCGGAGCAATGTTAATGGTAAAAAGAAGAATAGAGTTTGAAAGATTAACTGATATTGATATTCTAGCAAAAGAAGTTACATGTGATCTGTGTGCTATTGTTTTAAAACAATTTAATTGTATTTTTGTCTATCGCTCGTCCTTGGGTGATGGGTGATAATAAATTTATTATTGTATTGTCTCAGGATTTAAACAAACTGAATAAGTACAAAGAATCGGTTTTTATTGATGGTGATTTTAATGTTATACTTAATGTAACTAATTTAAAACAAATTTTTGTGATACAATTGTAAGCTTTAATTTCAGATATACTGTAGAGAGTAATACACAAGTTACCGCTACATTGTGCTACGTGTATTGATAGTATTTTAGTTAATACAGTCGTCCCTTATGAAGTGAGCACAGTTGAACCTTACTTATTCGACCATTATAGCATTATAATGAATTTATTTATTATGAAAAAAAAAAACAGTTAAACCAGAAAACATTTAAATTTAAAGAAACTCTAAAACAAATAAAGTGGATAGACGTAATTAACAATATACACGCAGAAACGTCGTTTGAAATATTCCATACAGTTTTTTTAAATAAACTTAAAATCTGTTTTCAGTTGTGCTCTAAAAAATATCCAAATAAAAACAGCAACCCTTGGTATTCAAGTGAATTGAGACAACAAAACATCATAATAACACTGGAAAAAGTCTTACAAAACAAACATAGACGAGGCAAAAAAAGATTTTTAAAATTATAAATTCTCTTAATAAACCTAAGGAGATGTGGAGAGTAATTAATGGAATTGGCAACAAACCCAAAACTAAAATTGCAATAAATACCACTCTATCTTTATATATATATATATATATATATATATATATATATATATACAAGGTGTTTCAAAACATGTGTCGAAAAATAAAGGGTGGGATTTCTTGGCTAATTATAAGAAAAAAAGTTCCTGTTAACATGGTTCCGCAAACGCACCGTTTTCAAGATACAAGATGTAAAAAAAATATTTTTTTTAAATTTATTGACGATTTGTCATAATCGGAAAGAGAAAGTAGCAACATAATCACAAAATCTTTATTTTACAAAACTAAGCAATAACATACAAAACAAGAAAAATCACAAAAAAAATTGAAAATGACCTCCGCAGGATTCTAACCTACGTCTTAGTGACTGACGTACCCGTTCGAAAATGCCTGGAGTGTTTCGTACCGAATTGCAGGAAGCAATAATGCAATTTCTTAGTTCTTCATCAGTATTAACTGATGTAGTGTAAATTAAACTTTTTAAGTGTTCCCACAAAAAAAAATCCAAAACATTTAGATCTGGAGACCGAGGAGACCAGGCCTGTGGGCCTTCTCGACCCATCCAACGATTCCAATACAGTTCATTTAAAAATTGACGCGCAACTAAACTAAAATGTGCAAGAGCACCATCGTACATGAACCACATTTCGTTTCTTAATTGAACCGGAACGTCCTCTTAATGTCCTGGCAGCTCTTCTTCAAGAAAATTACGATATGAATGACAATTTACCTTAAACGTCAAAAAATATAGACCTATTAAATGGTCTCCTACAACACCTGCTCAATTAAACATTAACTGAAAATGTTTGCTGATGATGGCTTTCTATTATAGCATGTGAATTTTCGTCGGCCCATACATGATTATTATAGAAGTTCATAATCGCATCTCAAGAAAAATTTGCTTCGTCCGTAAATAAAACTTTTAAGAATCAAGGATTATGCGCAATTCGTTCTTGAAACCATTGACACATAGCCAATCTTTGCGGAAAATCCGCTGGTAAAAGGGATTGTACTCACTGTATGTGATAAGGATATAATATCTGGCTTTTTATTATCTTCCACACTATAACGTGACTAAGGTTTAGGTTTAAAGCTATTCTTCTAGTGCAAGTTGATAGATCGTCTTTGATTTCTTCAATTTGCGGAGGTAGCAAGCAAAGTCTCCCATTTCCTGCAGCTCTTTTATGTACACTTCCAGTTTGATGTAGACGTTCGTGAATACAAATGAATGTTTTTTTCAATTGGTACTTGTCGTAAACTAAATACTAAGAATGGGGAAATTAATTGGGTAATAAAGATAATAAGTTCCCGCAATATTGACTGTTTTTGAAAAAAGATCATTTAACAACTAAACATTATTATTCATGTTTTCTATCATAAAATGACGTATTCGTCTAAAACGGTTTACGTTAGAGCTTTTGACTAGAAATACCTTTTTTGTGTAGAAAATATTAGTAGTTCACAATGTGCTTTTAGAATGTCAATTTCACAAGTGTCATAGAAATTAAAGCCATAAAAACATCACGCAACCCTAAAATCTCCGTCAATAGCACATGAAAAAAATTGAATAAGCGCTTAAAAAGTAGCCAATATTAATGTAAAGATGTGTACAAAAGCTGAGTTTTGTATTTCAAACGGTTCCTGAAATATTGTCAAAAAATAAAAATAAAATAATTATTTACACCCTGTACCATGAAAACGATGCGTTTGCGAAACCACGTTAATGGGAACTTTTTTTCTTATAATTAGCCAACAAACCGCATCCTTTGTTTTTCGACACATGTTTTAAAACACCCTGTATAATATTTTGCTGAAAAATAAAATATTTATGCATCCAAATACAATTTTGTGAGATGCATCTGTCAAATGTCTCACAATTCACTTAAATAAATTGTCATTTTTTTTAACAAATCTTTTATATAACTTTCACAAATGAACTGTGAAAAAGCCGTCTAACATACAAATTGTTAACTTTTCTTAACAAATCTGTCAGTAAATTGTCAGTTTGACAAACCAAATGTCAAATTTTAGGGAAAGTATATAACTGACATATAAACTACTTCACATATATAACGTCAATTTTTTTTTTAAATAAATCACTCCTTATGCTTGTACCTAAAGCCCCAAATAATGTTTTGAGCCTGGGCATCTTTATTGGGAAGACCGGCTCTGATTTTAACCAAAAATTTAATTAGAATTGAAATAAATCGCAAAATTTCTTTAAAACACACCACCGAGTGGCCAGTAAAGTATAAAAAGAATTACAACTTCTCAAAATGATTAACCCCAAAAAAAAAATGCTTAGTGTAGTAAAATAATATTAAATTTTGACCCGTAAAAAATATAACACCTAGAAAGATTGGGCGCAATTTCTTTCCAAACCACACTAAAATTCTAGAAATATTTTTTCTTGAAAATAATGATTCTAGTTATTTAGAATCAAGAATAACAAGATATACAATTCCCAACTC
This sequence comes from Tachinus rufipes, assembly GCA_963932245.1. Lineage (NCBI taxonomy): Eukaryota > Metazoa > Arthropoda > Insecta > Coleoptera > Staphylinidae > Tachinus > Tachinus rufipes. The sequence goes on from OZ010749.1 coordinate 65,497,795, forward strand.
CAATTCCCAAACTGAAATATTTGGACAACATTCCGATAATAAATACAACCCATCAACAAGCATAATCGGTATTTTATAGAATCAAATTTTAATTTATTATTGCATACTCCGAACCATTCTATAGATTGTAATAGGATTTGTATGAAAACAATACGCAATTACCACGTATGCGTTTCTATATACAACCCACAAATTCAATATAACCAAGCCGTGCACTTAATATTCATTTAACATACAAATTGAATCACTAACCTAAAGTGCATCCTATTCAATCAAGCGAGACGTGCAAAAAAGTCCTTTACATCAAACCACGTTATAACCGAGAAATGTTATTTCTAAATTCAAGCGCTCTTGCATCCTGTAAAGGTTAACTTTTAAAATGTCAAAGTGAGTGTATCGATCGGTAAAAAGTGATTTTCAATTTGATGAAATAAAAAAAATAGATTGCGAACTCTCGGGTTAATTCTATATATAAAGCGGCAGAAATGCCAGTAAATACGTAGCCAATAATATCCGTAAGTCGAATTCATTTACTAGTATTTATTTTCAATGCAGATTAGTTTCGTATAACTTTTGCAATAGAAGCTGTTAAACTTCATTATTTTATTCATTACTGGTTGAATTAAATTCAGTTTAATTTCAACTAGTTTTGATAAGCTAATATAAAGTTTATAAAATATATATATACAATTATTTGTACGTAATCTTTATACCAAATATTATACAAATCTAATAAAGTTATGACCCTAATAAAGTTAACCGATTTCAAAATACAGAAAGTTTAATTATTTTTCTTCTAAGCCTTAATTTGTCTACTTCTGGATGTAAATCTCCTTTATATTTATTCAATCACTTCTGCTTTGGGCTATCTTATACCAATTTCTTCTTGCCATCTCCTGAATATTATCTAACCACCTCATGTATGATCTCTAAATTCCACGTTAAGTTGTTCCACACTTGCTTGCACTTTTGATTGTGATGCACATTGTCTCTACTTCATACGTTGTCATTGAAAATATGCTACAACAAATGCATACCTCTATATGGAATATCTTAGTTCTTTAGTATTATAGATATAACGGTTTGGAAAAATAACAGAAAAAATTGAAAAAAAAAACACGTTTTTTTTTCTGTTTTTTTCTCGAGCATTGGAAAAATTGGAATAAACGAAAAAAATTATAACAAAGCAGAAAACTTAAAAAGTAAACCCAAGACCTAATATTTTTTATAAATTATCTAATAATTTATTTTAAAGTAATAAAAACAAAACATTTACTCTTGTCAGCAAAAAAAAGTGGGATTTACCGACATACGGAAGGGAATCACCGGTGACTGAATAGCCGCCGTCTCATTCTCTCTCCTGTTTATTACATGCATCTAATAATCAAAACAATTTATAAATATTATTTGAAATACTTATATTTAATAATATAAATCAATTCTATAATAATTAAAACTCTTTTTTTCTAGTTTACAAAAAACTATTAATTTTTTCCAAAATTTCCGTTTTTTCCAATTTTTCTGAAAATTAAAATGATTTTTTAATATTTTGCATATTTACAAAAATTAACAAAAAAAAAACTAAATTGAAAATTAGCTATCCATTCAACACTCAATTTCCTCAAGTTGGCTTTGCTTTTTTGTTATGTCAAAATAATTGACGTTTGTGAATAGTTGAAGTAAAATAAATTATTATTGTCAAAGTATTGAATGTGTCAACATGGTATTTACAAACCTCGAAGGTTTTGATATGCTGATGATATTAGATGAATGCGGCCAATACTATCGTACGGATGAGCGAATTTATGCTGAGCGATACCCTCAACGAGCCAATCAGTCAAAAAATGTTTTTCGGCGCCTTGCAGAACGAGTTAAGACAACTGGTAAGCTACAGCCCAGCCACAACAAAGGTCGAAGTATCAGAAAACGTGCACAAGATGAAAGAGCACCAGATATTCTTGCAGCAATTGCTCTGGACCCGAACATCTTGATTAGAAGAATTGAAATCGATGCTGGAATAAGTCGCTCCACTGCTTGGAGAGTTTTAAAAACAAACAAACTCCATCCATACCAAATCTCTCTACACCAGTTACTTGAAGAGCGGGATTTTCAAGATAAGTTGAATTTTTGTGAATGGTTGTCTCTTAAAAATTTTAATTTCCATCACAAAATTTTATGGACAGATGAGTCGACATTCAAAAGCAACGGAGTTTTTAATTTACATAATGCTCACTACTGGAGTAATGAAAACCTTCATTGGTTAAGAGAAGTTGATAATCAACACGTGTGGACCCTTAATGTTTGGTGTGGTATTTTAGGAAACCAAATAATTGGTCTGCAACGGAGCTAAATACGCTGATTTTTTAGAAAATAATCTTATTGACCTTCTAGATGACCAGCTCATTACACCAGGCTACTACCATTTCTATGGCCACTTCGTTCTCCTGACATAACGCTTCTTGACTTTTTCTTGTGGAGACGTATCAAAGACCTAGTCTATAAAGAACTTCTAACCACGAAGGATAATATGAAGGAGAGAATACCAAATGTCTGCCGTTCACTTAGTGAAAATGAGATACTACGGGCCGTCAACGACGTTCGAAATCGGCTACAAAGATGCATTGATCAAGAAGGAAGGCAATTTGAACATACCATAAATAATTGAACAGTTGTTTTAATTATCATATTTTTTACTTTTACACTCTTATTTGAATTGTTGAATAAAATACTTTCAAACGATTAGTATTTTTTAATTATCGTAAATATGCAAAATATTAAAAAAACACTTTAATAAAAGTTGTTTCTTTTAAAAAGACCTCTCAATTAATACCATATTCACGAACGTAAATTATTTTATCATAACAAAAAAGCAAAGCCAACTTGAGAAAATTGAGTGTTGAATGGATAACTAATTTTTAATTTAGTTTTTTTTTTCGTTTATTTTTGTAAATATGCAAAATATTAAAAAAACATTTTAATAAAACTTGTTTTTTTTTTAAAGACCTATCAATTAATACCATACTCGACCTATGTTGCCATTTAAAATTTTAAAGTTATTTCCGGTTCCGGGTACTTCCGGATTATTCCGGTAAAAAATAAATTCATCAGTGGATTCCTTGGGTTTACTTTGGTAATAAATTATTTTGTCGCAGTCACATTTGACCAAGTGTTGTCGAAATAAAAGGCTGGTACGGGTGGTCTGAGACACCCGGATATATTACTCCGCTCTTTCTATAATAATCTGGTCCTCAATAGTAACTACTGTATCAAGTGGACGCATAGTTCTTGTTTTCTTTTTTTTTTAATTGATTTACTTTTAACCGTAATAATAAGGATTAGTCAATGTTGAAGTTGATGTTGATTAGACAAATAAATTAAGACTTCTATTTAACATATTTGTCAGCCTATATAATATTATTGTATTATAGTTCTAAACTTTACTGATGCATCTTTTCTTCGCTATTAGAATGACATTTAGGTTTTGCAGAATGCTTATGGCTTTTAGTACTAACTTGCCTCCCATATTTTAGCATTTTGCTAGTTATTCTTATCAGGTTTATCTCTTCATCATTTTCTTGAAAGATAAATTTATAAAATCAAAAACAAATCCAATTAAGACATAAGCAACAAAAACTATGTAATACAATCAATAAATCTAAAAGTTGCACACAGAAAAAGACTTTACACCGGCTGCTCCAAGAAAAAAAATTACTTCAACCACTAATGAAGCCAGCACCTGACGGACGACTCTCTTGTAGACTTTTGACATCAATTTCAACACATCGTTTATAGCCATTTTTGTAAACGTTGGTGAGTAAAAAACAAAATCATCTAAACCCTCAGCATCTTTAGTAACATGCAGACAATAGAACGACAATAACTATCTAAACAATAAAAAAAAAAACTAAGCAAAAATTATTTAAATAAAACCAATTTAGTCAAAAACTATACAAATTAACCTTTAAAAAACCTAGAAATTACTAAAATGCTAAGTCAGAAAAACATAACAATATAGCAAAAAAAAACAGAAAAGAATGACCTTGAACAAACACCAAAATAGAACCAGAAAAAAAATGTATACCACACCCGTTTAATAGTCTAGTATCTGCTAAAATGTTACTTTAAAAGAACAATCACTAAAAAGACAAAGAACATAAAACCTTGGTTGCAGGTAGCCAATTAAATCGAAACCCTTAACTACTCCACAAAAAAAGAGAAAAAATAGATATAAATTTTGTGAAAACCTATGCAGAAAAAAATACTATCCAATTAATCCAGGCCAAAAAATGACCAAAATAATCGTCTACAAGAACATCAAATAAGCATACAAAAATGTATTATTTACTAAAAAAACTCTAAGACTAAAAACCTACACAATCAAGTGTACGTGCCAACCATCTATAATAGGTTCGTATGGCTAAGATTCAAAAAACCACAGAGGAAGAAACCAATTCCAATCACACCAATTCACAAGATCGGTCTAACAATATTGTATATAGAAAAAATAAAAATAAAAATAAAACAATTCAAAGACGAAGCAAGGAACATTGAACAAAAAAGTACAAATTTCAAATCGCAACAAAATCATTAATTAACAAATTTTGAAAAACAACCAATGGCTCAATAGATTAATTTTCAAAACATTAAAAACAAAACAATTTAAATCAAAACAGTCCAAAGCAATAGGACTCTTAGCCAGCTATCAATTTCCAAATAACACCTAAAGATCCTTACTATGCTAGGCAGAAAAACAATCAATAATGCGGTAAAGAATGCAGAGAAAGATGATCTTCTAAAATACTTCATAGTTTTTAATAAAAACTTAAAAAATCAAAATCCCGACCAAAAAAAAAACATTTCTAAGAAAAATTAGCTTCCTTTCAAAGCAGCACTAAACTAAGCATTAAAAATCCGTCACCATCCAAGTCAACGTGTTACTCACCAGATAAAACCCTCTATCTAAGACTGACAACACTAATACAACCACTTAACAAAAAAAAAAACAATACCAATGTCAATAAACCCCGTGACCAATCTAAACATGTATCTATGCCACGAACCACCGTGTTCACTTTATATTTTATTTTTAAACGCTGTTAACAATTAATTAGATTCCAATATCAGAAAATTCCATAGCATAACTGATGCTTTTTTTTAACAAAACCCCATTTTCTAACAACTTGTTTGTTTAAAAAACGCAAACGTTAACAACTGTTGGCAACAGTTGACCATTTTAGACAGCGGTAAAACTTTAGATTAATTAAGTTAAAACTGGCTTGTGTGTCAATTTTTCACTTTTGGCAATAATCAAATTGAACCACAAGTCAACGGTCATGTTCTATAAACGCGCCCGTATTTGTTTTAGCTAGTTTCCCAACACAAGCATTTTGAAATTTTGAGCATTTGCTTAGCATCGTCTACTTTTCCAATACAATATCAAAAATCTTCTGTCGTTTTTATCAATTTGTTTTAAATAAAGTTAGAAACACCTATGGCTCGTCAATAAAAAAAAACTACCGTATCTTCCAACCGAACAATCTTTAGCCTATGCTTTCTCCCAACGATTTTGCTAAGAAACCGTAAAAAAATACTTCTGCTAGGAGTGCAAACAGATATCATGCTACCCCAATTTGTATTTAAAAGATCCTATAGTTACACACATAAACAAAAGCACCGTAAAGATAAGAACAAACTCCTTTAGATCTTCACCAATAGCTCAAAAACTTTTGAAACCTAACCTAACCCATTCAATTCATAACAGACACCAGAGTAACAATTCTAGATAAAAAAAAAAACAAAATTATCATCAATCATGCCCTCACATTCTTCTTCTTCTTCTTTATGTGCCTATCCGCTTAAATTTTTCAACCATGAGATCCTTCGTTTCCCGGCGCTTATCCTGCCTTCTACTTTTCCTTGGAGGATGCACTGTAGCTTCCTTGATTTGATTGTAATGAGTATTTCTTTGTCTAGTTAGGATAACGGCGTTAGTAATATGGTCTTTCCATGACACTCGCAGTATTCGTCTGTATACCCACATCTCAAAGGCTTCTAGTGAGTGTCCATGCTTCCATTCCGTACAGCAGCACCGAGAACACGTAGCATCGTACCGCTCTAATTTTCTGTTTATACATATATCTCGACTCTTGAAAACATCTGCCATTTTAATGAATATGTTTCAATTCTTCTCAATTCTGCATTTTATTTCCTCTTGATTGACTCTTTTGATGATACCATGTTCAAGCCTAAGTTGTTACTGCTGGTTAGGTGTGTTATCCTTGCTTATAATCATAAATTCTAGTCCGTATTTGTAGCTGCTAATTAATCTATTCATGAAGTGTTCTAGGTCTAAAGCATTGTCAGAAAAAATCATCGTATTATCCGCGTATCTGATGTTATTTATGCGTTTTCCGTTCAGGAGAATTCCTTGTTGTGCGTTTTCTAGGGCTTCCCTGAATATATATTCAGAGTAGATGTTAAATATTAGAAGGAATACTACACATCCCTGCCTCACTCCGCGTAGAATCTTTACTGTATCTGTATGGTCTTTGCCGACTCTGACGCTTGCCGTCTGCTTCCAATAGAGATTTGTTATAATTCTTAGATCTTTATCATCTATGCCAATATTTTACAAAATTTTGATCAGTGTTGTACTTTGTCAAAAGCTTTCTTGTAGTCAACAAAACAGAAATATACGTCGCAGTTAATGTCTCTGCATCTCTGAATTAATACCTGCACGCTGAATAAGGCTTCCCTTATCCCTACTGCATCCCTAAATTCAAATTGTGTGGGTTCTAGCTGTTCTTCCACTATCTTGTATATCCGTTTGTGTATAATCTTTAAAAACACTTTCAGCACATGACTCAGAGGGCTTATTGTTCTGAATTTGTTGCATCTTTTTGCTGTTGTCTTTTTTGGTATGGTAATGAATTCTGACTCCAGCCATTGTTGCGGGATAATACTAGTATTGTAGATTCGATTGAATATATCGGTAAGCCATTTGATTCGTTCATTAGTTTTAAAAATTCGGCTTAGAATCCATCTGGTCCTGAAGCTGTGCCCTCTTTTATCTGTTATATGGCGTTTTTTACTTCGGCTGTTAAAATACTTGAGCTTGTTCTTGCTTGCTTGGTTCTGGTCTTTAATCTTAAAATAGTTCTTCGAAGTATATTTCCACGTGTTCTTTATTTCGGTTTTATCTGTTAGTATGTTACCCAAGTTGTCTATGAGTTTGGTTGTTTGTTTCGATTTGTATGTTCTTGTAATCTGCTTCACTTTTTTGTATACATTAAGATTGTCATGTTTGGCCTGAAAGATTTCTACCTCTGTACACATTTGCTTTTGCTTTTGTCGGATTTTTTTGTAAGTTCTGTTGTATTGTATGGCATCCATGTTTTTAAGACTTTTCTGTTTTCCGTTAGGTGTAGAATCTCTTCGGTCATCCATGATTTCCTTTTCACGACTTTCTCCGGAACTTTTCCTTAATTTTTTCTACTGTCTTGTTTAGTCTCTTTATTTCTTTCTTTGTGATATTACTTGTTCTAAAACTTTCTGCCATTTCCTCCTAGACTTGTGCTTTTACTGCAGTTTGCGGATATCGCATATTGTGTTGGTCTGTCTTTTCTTTTCTATTCTTTTCTATTCTTTTCATTCAGTCTGATTGTATGTCCGCGCTTGGGTAAAGTTATTTTTGTATCTTTGATTCACTTCACTATTTAGTAGGTCTCCTCTTTCGTTCCTTTCTCCTAATTCATATGGTCCGATACATTCTCCGGTGCTTTCTTTTCCTACTTTTGCGTTAAAATTACCCATTATTATGGTGTGGTCTTGTTTAGAGAGTTTCTTCAGAATTTCTGCTACCTCTGAGTATAATTGTTCGATTTCTTCGTTGCTGCTGTCAGAAGTTGGAGCATTAGTAAATTGTTAAGCGCGCATAAGGGTTGACCCTTAACTCTCAAGTTGTGTGTGCCTAAACCCTGGACCGCAACATAACTAAAAAACCTTAATATTCTACTAAAAGCAATGTGGATGCTGTCCAAGCCGAGGCTGCATACAGCAGTTTAGACGCAACCACCAAATCAAGCAACCATCTGCTAAGATCTCTACAACTACCAACTATTAATTTAAGACACTGTTTAATAACGCCTTGCTTATTTGACGGCTGTTTCTACGTGTGCATTAATCAGCTTGTTGCCTTTATATTCATATTGATTGATTCATTAAAAGTTAGCAGTTGTTTTCATTTCAGTTATATAATTCGCTATTTGATTAGTTGTACGGAAACATGCTTGTGGGTTTGCTGTTGCAAAGTTTTTGCCAAATTCTATAGTTTGCACCCCTTTTGGTAGTGAGAGCCGTTATAAACAATATTTTATAAAAACGGTCCATAATTTACCTTTGCAAGATTTTTAAAAATGTACTCTTGCAAAGTTTTTGGCAAACCTTTCATGTCATTAGAATCAAAAAACGCCGTCAAACAAATTTCAGCAAAAAATCAGTCCAAAACTCTACTGTTTAAGTAGCTGGCAACAAGTCGCCAAAAACATTAAAAGATTCTCTGATTTTATACCTCGTCTTTAATAATGCACCATGGCAATGCATTTGATACAACAGTTACCATGACGTAGTAATTTTTTTGATCGAAAAGACCCAAGTTTGCAACGTTTTGTTTACAACTTTTGCAAAATCCATATTAACATTTGATTAAACATCACTTTCTCATAGTGCATATTCCTTCTAACTCTAAAAACGGTTCTTCTAGTAGTGTTACAAGCCTTTCTGGCACACTTCTTCGATTCATTAGTAAATTGTTGCTAATTTGAATTTAAAACCGCAGCAAAATAAACATAAAACATGTATTCCATTAATAAATCTGTCATGAATTAACATCCTAATAGTTTCCCGGTTACGGATGCTCTGGTTGCTTTTAGTAATATCTTACTAGCCTGCTTTGTCAGCATTAGCTGTCCCATACCGACAGAACAGAAAATAAGGCGTTTCAGTGTAAACACGGATTTTTTTCACAACGGCTTAATTCCTAAATTAAACAAACGTAAGTTTAACAATGCCATCAAATTTGCTAGCTCTTCAGTAATTCTTGAATCTCAGTTTGATGGATTAGCATTAAATAACAAATTTGTTTTCATGCTTGTCACACCGTCATGTAAGCCTTGAAATGACAAGTTGGTTTAAATAAAATGCATTTATGCAACCGAGCTCAAACTATTCTCGTTGAGGTTGATCCGATTGCCATACATTGTGTTTCAGCAGATATGTTACAAAAATACGATAAACCCGACGTTATTTTAGCCTTCAGCAAAATGCCCAAAGCTTATCACATTTATAACATCAAAGAACGCTTTCGCACGCTGTTCTGGATGTGATATAATAAAAATTACTACTAAAAACTCCGGTAATTTAATTAATGTGTTGCAATGTTCTTGTACATGTTAAAAAAAATAATTAAATAAATTGTGTAGTAAATTCTATGTGATTGCAAAGGAAGTGTTTTTCTTGTATGTATATTAAACAAACAACAATAAATGTATAATTTTATAAAATAGCCCAACAATTATAACAAAAATATAAATATAGTATCACAAATCTTCACACTGATATTAATAAAATTAATACACCAATCGATATAAATAAAAGTAAAATAATGGAGTCATTCTTACTTAGAATAAAGTCGACACACTGACATCAATTTAAATCTTATATGAGTTAGAGAGTGCTTAAGAGACGGAGCTGGAACATTGTTAAAATTTAAAAATGCATATTTATATCTTGAAACTTTAACCGTTCTTTTTGTAAAGTACACCTTTCATTAAATTTTACAACCTGAGTATTTGGTTACTTAAGACAAGCAGCAGTAATTAATGATTTATTTTTCATAAAACTAACAAATAATGCAAAAAAATCATATTATAGTTACAATATTAATTACATCTATTAAAGTAAATCGATCAAACCGCGTAGAAGCATAAAATTTACTAAATCGTAATTAATTAAAGAAACGTTTATTCGCGGCTAACAAAACATAAATTATCGCTATAAATTGCAAGTGGTTTTCTAATCCATTTAAATTACGGGGCGCTAAAAAGCGGCGACATTGTCCCCGATTTAGTCGCATTTATATTATAGGGTTGCCGTTGTTGGTGTGTGCGTGTCCGTATCGACATTTTTCGGGGGTAAACACGTAGCGCATTTCAAAGGCATTTCCCATACCTACCGGACCGGAGTTTATATAATTACTGCGAAAGTAATCATAAAAAATACATATATTTATTTTAGTTGGTATGAACGTATTTATTATATCGTTGCTTTTAAATATAAACGTGTTTATGCCGTAGTAAAATGCTACAATAGAGAGGAAATTTAATAGTAAGTAAGCAGCTTATGGATTTAAAATGTACTTTTATCTTGTTATATTTTATTCAATATTCTATACAGTAAGTATGTACTACAAAGGAGTTGTTTTCATTAAATCGTTTTCGATGTAATAAAATCGTAAAATACGCAAATTCAATTCTAACGCTACTATAACTTAATATAAACTACATAGCATTATAAAAAACATCAATACACAAGGTGATTCATGTCGTAAAAGACAAATTTATAATATAAATACAAAACTTCTTATTAACATTTATTCAAAAATGTTTTTAAGCCTTTCAAAGTTTATTACTTGTCAAATAAATAGAACCTAGCTTCTCGTTAAAGACGTCAGAATAATTATTTAATAAAACTTTATAATCCTATGAATATGTAATCATGAAATATAATTAGTGGTTTTTTTAATTTTTATTTTTTGTCAAAACTTATCTAGACAAGTAGATTGAACGGAGATATCAACATGTTTGAAATCATTAAAAAATGTAATTTTTCTCCCAGAAGATGGATTCTGCAACAACCAATTCTGCCATACTAAAAATCACTTATTTCATTTTTTTTAAGTCTCGGTTGGGTCCTATTAAAATATGGACACCCCAGTTTTCAGTTTAAAAAGTTAAATCGTTTTCAATATAATTTAAAACTGCAAAATCTTCTTCTTATGCCATTATCCGTTAATGGATGTTAGCAACAATATGGTTGATCTCTTTGCGGTTCCTGGCTGTGTGGATCAGACTTCCGATGGTCCTTAGTCCCGTCCATTGTCTTATGTTTTTCAGCCACGACATCTTCTTAATTCCGATTCCCCTCTTTCCTTCGATTTTGCCCTCGATAATAAGCTGTAGTATATCGTACTTCTGATTTCGCATGATATGTCCCAAATATGCAGTCTTCCTTCTTTTTATCGTAGTCAACAGCTCACAACCTCTGTTTGCCCATCGCAGGACTTCTTCGTTAGTTATTCATTCGCGCGGTCCATGAGATCTTGAACATTCTGCAATAGAGCCACATTTCAAAGGCTTCTATTCTGTTCATTGTCCATCCCTCAGTACCGTAGACGAGCTCAGACCATATATAGCATCTGATAAACCTTATTCGGACGTTCAGATCAAATTCGGTGTTAGTAAGGACTTCTCTAAATTTAATAAATCCATTGCGTGCGCACTCAATTCGCCACCTGATTTCGGTGTCCAATGACCAGTCTTCTGTCAGCCATGTTCCCAAATACTTGAACTTGTTGACCCTTTCCATCCGTAAGCTGCCAAACGTTAGCACCGCGTTTCCTGCTAGATTTGGGTCGCGGGATATAACCATAAACATTGTTTTTGTTATGTTTATGTTTAGTCCCATGAGTTGATTCCCTACTTTGTTGACCGGTTCTTGGAGGTCTTCTAAGTTATTGGCAATTAGTATTGTCTCGTCTGCATAACATATATTGTTTAGCCATATACCGTTAACCTTTATGCCTTTCTCTAGATCCGTGAGTGCTTCCAGAAATATGTTCTCAGAATAGATTTTAAACAATAACTTTAAGGTTAATTTTTATGAACGTTGATGAAAGCCACTTGGAAAACTATATATCTACTACTAATATATCTCTGCCAAACCTTTTTTTTCTTCTCAATGTCTAGGATTATATCATTTCTCTGATTCGTAAACATAAAAAAGTTGGTTTTTCGGAAAACCCCAGCTGTTTCTTTTAGTTTTTTTGTGTAGATTGAAATCGTAGTGCAGAGTCTGCAATTGATCGATTTCTTTACATTCGTTCTTTGCTCTTCTTGTCTTTTTATCTTATTTCTCATTATTCTTTGGGTATTTTTGTAGCTGCTTCCGTCGACTTTGTTCTTGAGTTTGTGTCTTTCATTCATTAACATTAGAATCTCGTTCGTCATCCATGTTTGTTTTCGGGTTTTTGCTTTGAATCCCAACTTATTCTGTGTGCTGCTCATCAGGATATCTGACACTTTGTCCCATAAGCTAGTAATTTCATCCCTTTCTATGTTTGTAGATATGTTGACTTCAAGTTTTCGGCTAATATCGGTTATTACCGCCGTTTTCAGTTCTTAGTCTTTCGAGTTTTTCGAGATCTATTTTATGTTGAGGAAGTGGTCTGGCTGGCTTTGAAATCTTGATTCTGATATTTGCCACAAGTAGTGTGTGATCTGATGGCACATCCTCCCCCGGGTATGTACATGTCTTTGTGATGGATAAGCCAAATCTTTTATTGATTAGTCTGAAATCTGATTTCCAACTATATTGTGCGGCTGGTTTGTTGGGGTTTTCCACGTGTACAGTCGTCGGGCTTGCAGTCAAAACCAAATGTTGCTGACTTTCACATCTTCTTCTTGGCAGAACTGTAAGAAATAATCTCCTCTCACGTTTCTTGTTCCCGGTCCAAAAAGACCCCAAAACTGGGATAAGAAAAATTTGAAGAATTTTCAAATCTTTTTTTTTTCCCAGTTTTGCGTTGAAGTCTCCCATAATTATATTTATGTCATGTTTTTTTGTAAGGTTTACTAGAGTTTTTATGTCAGAATAGAATTGCTCAACTTCCTCATCTGCAGAATATGCTGTTAGGGCGTATACCTATATAATGTTGATTTTTATAGAGTTGGCGTTGATTTTTATAAGTGTTATACTGTCAGTATAAAGAATAAATTTGGTGACGTGTTTTTCGAGTTGATTAGATATGAATCCGATCCCAATTCTGTGGATCCTGTCTTGGTTGCCCGAGTAGTAAAAAGTGCCGTCCTTAGTCAAACTTTTCCCTGAACTTTGTCACAATGTCTCTGATATACCTAGTATATCTATGTTCAACCTCCTTGCCACTTGGCCCAAATTCGCCAGCTTTCCTTCCTCGTATATGCTTCGCACATTTTCCCTATTTTGATTTTCTCACTTAAGTTGGTTCTCATGGCTCCATTCAAAACCGGAATATTTTGCGTTGAATGTAAAATTACAAATTAATAAATACAAATTCTCAGTTCCACAAAATGTTTATTTTAGAACCTTTCCTCTTCCCAATAATTGTCAAACAACACTCGCTGTAACTATCACATTGAAGAACAGATTTAAGCAGTTTCTAACATTGACCTTAAATATTTGTAGTTTATAAATCTCAAAAAATACTAAGTTATTCTGTGTCAATAGTACGGTTAAAAAAATCTCTCTTCAAAGTTACGATTGTACATCTCTAAACTGTCAATGAATATTTCTTACAATTTATAGCAATACCACAAGTAGATATTTCTATAAAATAGAAATATCTATAGAAAATGTGTAAGAGTACATTGTGGAGTAACGTACGGTTCAGACCACCATCTACTAGGCATAAAATTTTCATGGATCAATACAACAGTACTATCTGCAACAAAAGACAATAAAAAAAGGAAAAAAAATATAAAGAAACAAAGTTTCTGTACAAAAAACGCTTATATCAAAAACTAAGAGAAGCTATTTGGGAAACCACACAACAACACAACAAACAAACTGCAAAGACACTACGAGATGCAGCCACAAAGGCTCTCAAAATAGTAGAGTGGAACGGAGAAACCAAAAACAAGATATAAATTAAGCGAAACATCATCCTCAAGTACCTTACCACAAAAGATAAACAAGATAAAATTGCATATAAAAAACCAAAGTTAATACTAATGTCTGTCAAAAAATATACTTAAAAAAAAAAAAAAAACATGGAACTAACACCAACAAAAAAATGACATATTTATAGGTAAGAAAAAATGTACGGAAAGCTGGAAAGTGCTAAAAACACTAAGAGCAGATTCAAAAAAGTCTATAATATCAAGCAAATAGCAAAAAAACTCAAAACAAAAAGCAAAAATACTATAAAACAATTTACCAAAACTAGACCGGAATATAAAGCAAGCACAGAAAACCACAACATCACTATAACAGCATCCTTCTTAAAGTTAGACATAAATACGGTAAAAAAAGCTTGCCAAACCCTAAAAACTTAGCCTCAATAGGACCTCACCCAGTACTAAAAAAACGGAACACAAAAGCTTTTCAAACAGCTAAAAAACTATTCCAAAAATGGCTGTATGGAGAAGAAATCCTAAATAATTGGAAAGTGGCATATATAAGGAACATACACAAGAAAAGCGTTCCCTTTTTGGGTAAGCAATCAAGGTGTCAGATACACCAAGCCACAGAGAAGAGATGTGTCTGGTAGTTTAGATGCATATATGAGGTAACGGATTCATTTGGAAAAAACGCTACGCTCTGCATCATTTTGTTGAAGACACCCATCCAGACAAAAGTGAATGTTACAATTATTGCGGAATTTTAATAACTAGTACCTGCAGTAAAGTATATAACAGAATAATCAAAGAAAAACTAGTAAAAAAGTACAAAATTAAAAAAAAAATAGATTTTGCGCTGGCACTACAAAAATGGGGAAAAACCTGCAAAAACCATACGCAATTTACATACAATTTTTTATAGCAATAATTATTTAAAAAATTGAGACATAGTTCACGCTGATAGATAAGAAGACCACTGTTCGTCGCCAAGAGATGAAGTGCAACCAAGAGTCAAGACCTTCCATTCGGCATCGTGGTCAAAAACTAAACATTATCAGACCCATCCTGCAACAAATATTGAGAAGAAAAGTTCAATTGACGTGGAGGATGGTGTTACTGCAATCCAAGTTTCCAAGCCGTGTCATCTCTCGGTTTAGTGATCAAAATTGACTACCAAGATTGTGCCACCTAACGCAAATAGACTTCTTTATTTTTTGGAGCTACGTAAAGATAAATGTGTATGCAAACAAGCCACAAACAGTTGAACACTTTAAAGAAAAGATAAAGCGCTTTATTTGCAAATTAAAGTCACAGTTATGGAAAAACGTTATCCAGAATTTATGAAAAAAAAAACGGCCTGGTGCTAGGGGTTTTGCGGTAGCCATTTGGCTAAATAAAAATATTTGCTTAATTAAAAAAAAATGTGTTTTTATCCTCGGAACCGCCCAGGTAGTATGGTGGTTATCCTACTCAAATTCTACACCAAGGGTCTCAGGTTCGAGTCTTCTATTTAGAAAATCTGTCTGGTTAAAAAAAATGTATTGTGATTATTACGCCTTCTTTCAGATAAGAAAAAATCACAGCAATTGAGATGGTTTGGTCACATCTAAAAAATGAAGAAAAGCAGACTACAAAAAAAAAATTCTAAAAATCCTTAGAACAAAAGAAAAAAGTAGACCTACACAAAGCTGGGAAAAAGGGTTGGCGCGGAAATCTTAGCAAGGGACCTAGATGAAAAGATAAAATATCATAGAAAGAAGGCATCGGAAGGCAGCGGAGAACGCTGTAACAAAATAGAATAAAAATATAAAAAGATGTTCTAACAACAGAAGAATAAGTAAATGGTCAGAGTTTTCTAATACAGCCTCAACAGTAGTTGTTGTCATTTCTAGAATAATTGAAAAATACATATCTTAATATTTTGGTTCAGCAAAAAAAAAAAAAAAAAAATATGTGGACTGCTAACTAACTTGAGTAAAATTATGAAATGCAACAAAAATCGTAGCTTAATGACTGGAGAGTGTGATAGAAGATGAGTGACTTAACCATTCAATATTATGTAAATTAAAATCTCCAAACAAAATTATCATTTGGAAAACAGCATAAGCCAAAATAGTCTTATCAGAAAGATTGAGTTTATCCCCTACAATTACCTTGTCGTCAGTCTAGAATAGTGATAGTAGACACAAACACTTTGTTGGCCAGCAAATGAATATTCAGTATAATAATCGAAACCTACTAAATTAAAGCAATTTGGATTTTTATTGTTTACTTTAGTTTCAGTCAAAAAGAGAATATAATATGATGATATGTCTAGCATAAAATGCGGGGACAACACCTATTTATGCACATGCAACGCCGGCGCTAACCGGAAATAAATATACTTTTTCTTCTTGTTGTGCGTCTTCATTACTGAAGGCTGGCAACCACTTCACCATCCTATCTCCGGCCATGTGTAACAGTTCTCCCACGCCCATACCAGTCCAGTTTCGGATGTTACTTAGCCATAAAAAGGTTCTCATGTCTATTGATGTTTTGTCTTCGATACGCCCCTTCATTATTAGCCGTAGTATGCTGTATTTTTGGTTACGTAATATGTGACCGAGATACGCAGTTCTTCTTTTCTTTATTATTAACAGTAGGTCTCTTTCTTTATTCATTTTCTATAGAACTGTTAAATTTCATACTTTTTCCGTTCAAGGAATTTTTAGTATTCGCCGGTATAACCACATCTCAAATGCCTCTATTTTATTCATAGTGTATGTTTTTAGGGTACCGTACAGTAGCACCGCCCAGATGTAACATTGAGCCGTACGGCATCTTGTCTTTAAGTTTAATGTTCCGTTACATAGTCAATGTTTCTATTTCATAAATACGCTTCTAGCTTGTTCTAATCTGGCCTTTATTTCATGTTTGGGGTTCCACTTTTCATTTAGGATTGTTCCTAAGTATTTAAATGTTTTTACTTGTTCGATTTTGCTGTTATTTAGTTTTATGTCCATGGTTCTGAAGTGTGGTGCAATTTTGCTTATTTTCATTACTTTAGTTTTTGATATATTCATAGTTAGGCCTGAAGCGGTGCTCTCTTTGTAGACTCGGTCCAGCATGTGTTGTAAGTCTTTTTCATTTTCAGAGAGAATACAGGAATCATCTGCAAAGCGTATATCGTTTATCTATCAACCATTTATCTTTATACCCATTTCTACGTCTTCTAGGACGTTCTTGAAAATTTCTCGCTTTATTTTTAGTTAATTTGCTTGTTTCCTCTTGTTTGAGTTTTAGTATAGCTTGTTGATTCCAATAAAGGCTCGGATGTCTTTGCCATCCAGCCCCAAATTTTTCAGGTCTTCGATTAGTTCTTCGTGTCGTACCTTATCAAATGCTTTTTGGTAGTCAATAAAGCATATTTCTTTTTGGTGATCTAAGCATTTTTGTACTAGAATTTGTAGTGCAAAAAGTGTTTAGCGTGTTCCCAGGCCGTTACAAAATCCGAATTGTACATCGCTGTTCTCCATTTCGCACTTTTTGTATATTCTATTTTTATTAATGTTTAAAAATACTTTCAGGGTATGACTCATTAAGCTGATGAGCCTGAAATCTTCAAAAGATTTAACGTTAGCCTTTTTGGGTATTAAAATAAAAGCTGAATTCAGCCATTCCGTTGGTATTTTGCCGGAGCCTTAAATTCTGTTGAATAAGTTTACAAAGATATTGATGTTTTCTTCGTATATTAGTTTTAATATTTCTGCGTGGATTTCGTCTGGCCACTGCTTTTGCCTGATTTTGCCGTTTAAATTGCATATTGCACTTCTGTTCGTAAGACTTTAGGGCCTCTCATTTCCGGTGTTTCTACTGAGTTGTTACGTTTGTCCTTGATGAGTTTGGATATGTTAGTTTTAAACAATTAAATTAATGAAAAAAATTATTCTAAACTAAAAACATCCATAGACGCGTAACGAGGTTTTAACTCTCATCAGTATAGCTTTATTTATTTAAACATAATAATTGATTTGTAACTTACTTCGTCAACATCGTTCATCGTGGTGGTATTAAACCATGTATTAGAGATAATGTATCCCTCTTCATTGCAGAATTGCAATAAGCAATCTCCCTTTCGTTTCGCATTCCTAATCCGTCCTACATATCATTGACCGCGCCTTTCCCGATTTTGGCGTTTAAGTCACCAAGAATGATGTTGATATGATGTTTCTTTGTTAGCGACCTTAGTTAATTACCTTGTGTGTGTCCTTTATTTCGTCTTTGCTTTTATCTGCCGTTGGTGCGTAGACTGTAATTATGTTTATATCCGTTTTATCGCCTTTTAGTTTTACCATTGCTGCTCGTTCTGATAGCGAGATAAAGTATAGTACGCTCTGTGCGAGACTTTTACGAATAGCTATAGCTACCCCATATCTTTTAAATATTTGCTCTTCACCTCCTGAGTTGTATAGGATATAGTCGTCTATTTCAGTCAGTCCTAGAATATCTATTTAGATTCGATTCATTTCATGTGTTAGGTTTGAAGTTTTTCCCAGAGCTAGTAGGCTTCTCACATTCCACGTTCAGTCCCATTTAAAAGACGCAGTAACTAGGAACCATTGTTGATTTGTCTTGTCATAGTGAAGTGGATTTCTTGGAAATTTTGGAACCCAGATAGTTTCCCGTTGCTTTTCTGGATCTGTAGTAATCCGACCATACTGAGAATTTAAGACGCCGCCGTTGGCTACTATGGTAGTTCTTCCGCCACCGTATGTGAATACTATCCTACAGTGATAGCATCTGACCTGAACTATCCAACCTCGGAGTATGTCCGAAAGGCCAGCTCAAGACTTCACACTTAGTTTAGCCGGTTGACCAGAACCGTTGATCAAGTGAAAAATCAAGTGCAACAATTTTGAAAATAAGAATAACACTTAACAAATACAAACCAGCAAAAAAAGTTAACTCTGCAAACAAAGTATGTACGCATAGCAAACAAAATATTTTTATTAAAAAAAAAGACTTAAAAGAAACATAAACCTACGGAAAGAATGTTCAAGATTTCTCTTAGAGTACAAATAACTGAGCCAGATATCAGTAAATAATAAACAAAGTTTGTATTTGCAGCATCACTGCGTGATCAAAGACGACAGTACAATAACAAAGTATGGTCATCAAAAAAATCCACAAACGACACTCTTCAAATCGATGCTACAATCCATTATGATCTAATATCAATTCAGTTACGATTCCATCAATACAAATATGAACTAACCGGCAATATTGAAAAAATGTACATACAATTTCTGGTACACAAAAAAAAACAACAATATCAAAAGATTCTCGAGCGATTTCATGAATCTGAAGCAATGTTCGCTTACAAATTAAAATATTGACATACTGAACAGCATCCTCTACATTTCTTGCAACAAAATGTTCACATCAACTAGTCACAGAAAAATGACAAACATTTCCTAAATTTACAATTATTAAAAAAGACTTGCAACATAAATTGACAAAGAATATAGAACTAAAACATTAAAACTGCTACGGAACTTCAAAGACTATATGTTTACATTTAAAAAACCTCCCAATACCGTAATGAGAAATAAGGTTACAAAAAATAATCATACAAGAACTGTGGGAATTGTACACAGGTTTAATATATATTCACACTTAGTGGACCAACTATGTCAACCAACTAGATTCGGTCAGTCATATAAAAAAAAACAAAAACATGTGTTCCAAGAAACAAATTCGCTAGAGCTGCATGGATTATGTGACCATTCTAAACTCTGGATTTAAAGATAGAAAGTAAACCAAAGTTTAGTGCACGTAGGCCTCATTAGGTCCTCACTCCGTTGTCCGCTAAATTAAAAACTATCTACTCTGACATTGCCAAACATTTTATTGGTACATGGAACGAGCTCTGCAGTTTATCGTTTTGCAAAATTAAATGTAATATGGAAATTTATATCAACCCAATTGCCACATTTTTGAGGTATCAGAAAAACTGCCGTAAAAAGCACCAAACGTTATCTAAAACGTATAGCAGAAAATTGACAACTGCCATAATAAATCAAATTAAAACTTGTCGTCTATGTGGTGATGTCATACAATCTTCGGAATTTGAGACTAGTGACTCCAGGACATTATCTGATTAACACTCTACTGCTAAATCTACCTGAATCCAAACCAAAAAATGTTTTTCCGGTCACCCGGTCATACTGTATCATAAAAATCTTTTAATAATTGGAATAACTTTGTTAATAGTTTTGCAGATTTTTTCTTCAGTCTATGAATAACTTAACTTATTCAAAACTTTTCAATTGTTGCTGATGCACTTAATTCTCAATAGTTCATTAAATAAAACTAAATTTCCACAAATTTGAAAACAAAGCTATATTATAGTTTTGTTTAAATCTAGAGCTAAAGAGGATATCATAACTAGAGAGGTATGCAATCAATCTACCATTCCTAATTTTTTTGATTAAATTGTTGCAATAGATGTGCACCACTTTATTACAAAAATTAAATTTTAAATGCAGTTAATTCTAAAGTACAAGTTGATTATGACTTGACTTTTTCAAAAGCTTGATCGTGTGAGCGACAGTATTTAGATTAGTAAGCTCGGCGCTCTAGGTTTCATCATAATGTAATCTCCTGGTTATTTATAAGTTTTAAAATAAATTAAAAACTTTATTCTCAGCTCATTCTTGATTCCTCAGATATTCCTCAAGGATCTCACTGTGAACTAATTTTATTTTTGCTTTTCATAAATGATCTCAAGTATATTAATTCAACGTCAATATATATCAATAAAGTATTTGTGGTAAAAACTTAGTCATCGGTTTATTTTATCATTTTATATTATATTATACTTTTAGTATTAAACAAACTCAAAACATCTTTTTTTCTTATATTGTCATATAAATTGAGTATATTGTCTATAAATTATGATCAGAGTTTAAATTGCATCGCTGTGCAATATACCGTCGTTGAAGCATTCTTACGTAATTTAATTATGTCGGAGCTACAAGACCCGGCATGAATTTTTCTTATTCCGTAAATCTACCCATTCTACTACTTAGAGTTTCAATAATCCGCTGGGCAGAATATGTACATTTGCAAATCATTTATCAACTAATATAAATTTATTGTGTCTCAAGTCTACGTTTAGCCGAGTCATGTTTATTTTATTATGTGCTTTTCTTATAAATGTTATTTTGAGTGTATTTTTATATTATAAAAGAACGTTATTATTTAAGTACATTTGATCTAGATGTAAATGGTTTTTTATACAATAAATAAATTATTATAATAATAATCAATCATGATTACTCCCCGACAAGTTTAATAAACTGATACAAAAAGCAGATTTTTGAACGTGAAACTTGTTAGACCTTGATGGACCAGAATGTTTCGCATTGTTATTAAAATAAATGCTAAATGCTTTTGAGAAATTAAAAAAAACATCTACAAATATGCGCCGCCATTAAATCAAGACTACTTTTAAGCAAATTATTTGTTTTGTATGTCTCTAAAAAAAGTTAGCTTTTCTAGGCTAAAATTAAATTCCAGAGATGTGCCATTTAATTAAGATTTACTGGGTTATAAGGCCTCTTTCACTCGCAGATTCAGCAGAGATATTCTGAATCCATATATGCATACAGCCGCTCGGATTCATTTGCAAGTACAGTGCCGTAGAATATATACTTCAAAGAACATAGCGTGTGACATCTTTTCAAAAATACTCTTTACATTTTTATGTTACTTTATTTTTTTTTATCATAGTATCACATTATAATGATTGCTTTATTATTAATTTGTTTAAAATAAGATAAATAATAATAACTGGTTTAACTATCAATTTAAATTAGTTATTATAATTCTCTCCATTCATTTCCACCATAAATTGTCAATTAGAAAATATCATTTATTTATAAATACTTTCAATGCATATGGTAATATGTAATTACTATTTTAGTTAACATTTTTTTGTTAATTTCTATAATCATATCAATCAATATAAATAAATAATAAATTCTCCGCCTATGATATGAGAAGCCGTAGCATAGAATAGAAATCCGAGTCTGAAAGGCTGCATATAACATAATGGTTTCAGAGAAAATGCAAGAGCAACTAATATCTAGGAAATCCTTCAACTTTTGAAATGAAATTATGTGCAAAAAATGATTGGTATTGGATTACATGATATATTTCGTATGCTATTGAGTGTATCTGATTTTATTCTGGCTATCACAGACACTGTTCGGTTAATGTATGTTGTATTTGCAACATAATGTGTGTGATTTATTTGATTATACATACAAAAATTTTCTTCATATTATTCATATACAATCTTCTGGTGCAAGGCAAGGTAAAAACCAGCATCATTCTTACATTACCCGAGGTAATAGAATGCTCCAAGGATTCTGTGGGAAGCAAGATATCGACTAACAATAAGAAGAAAAAAAAAGAAAAAATGCTACAAATCGAAACGTAAAATGTTAGAAGCATAAAGAAGGCAGAACAATTAGAAAGTCTGAAGCTGGAAATAGAAAGTTTAAAAATAGATATTGTAGAAATAAGCAAGATCAAATAGAAAAAAACAAACCAATTTCGGGTCATGGGAATATAGAGTAATAAACACAGCAGCAGATAAAGGCCACACCTGAGTAGGTTTTATAATGAATAAGAAAATAGAATAACTGGTAAAGAGATTTTGCCAAGTGAGCAATAAAAATATAACAATTAAGATAAACACAAAACCAACAGACACGATAATAGTGCAAGTATATATGCCACAAATCATGATGACAAGGAAGTGGAAAATGTCTACAATGAAATAGAAAAGAGAATTAAGTTTTAATGTACTTAATTCTCCTTTCATAAAAAATTAATTATATTAAAAGATTAAAATGCAATAGTAGGTAAAGGCAAGAAAGTGAAAACGATAGGAAAACATGGATTAGAAAAAAGAAGACCGAGATTGGACTACATAAAACAGATAAAAGAAGATTTATAAAACAACAACTATAAAAAAATAAAAACATCAGCCCAAAACAAAATAGAATTTCAAACCAATCCCACGATTAATAACTTTTTCATCATCATAATTTAATCATACATACTTCACAAAACATTAACAGCAAACTCTAAAAATACTAGTTCTTCTTTGTTTACACACGTAACTCTTCCGAGATCGGCAAATTTTAAAGCAAACTATTTGAGTTATTAATACTGTATGAAAATTGTGGTTTGTATTAAAGTATATAATTTATTTTACATGTTATAAACCTAAAACTTAAATAAAGTCGCAAAAATTAAAATTTCTTTTAATATTTCTCAGAAAGAAATCCGATACTGTCATGACTTATGACAAAAGAGGTAAAATTTCCCGCTCGAGCGGGAGAGTGTGCATCTCCAGTTCAAACTAAAATACCCCATCCACCTGCTCAAGTCTAGGTCATCAAGAGATTTGATAGCATTTTTTGCACACTTGCAAATAGATAAATCTTTCAATTTATTAATATCAAAATCTAAACCACTCGCTGAAAATCTTAAACTGGAATGCCACACTTTGGTCATCAAAAAATTGGATATCGGCATTTCTTCCTTAAACATAAAGACTTCTAACGCTTGCAGAAAAAAAAATCTTTCAATTTCTTCATAACAAACACTCGATCAATCAGCACACTGGACATCTTTAACTGGAGTGGTTCATCCACACGCTCAGGTGTTAGTCATCAGTAGATCGGTATTAAATGACTTGTAATAAACTCAGTGCATTGTGTGTGTTAAATTTTAGTAAGTTATTGAAGCTTTTGAGTGGTAAAGCGGTCCAAGGTTGACCCTTTACGCAACAGCCCGTCCGCCTTAGTGTTACATACTTTGTTGGATTGTCCTTGCACCCGAAACATCTCGGTAAAGAGAGTCTGCAGATACTGTTCGATTGGGTGACCACAGTTAACAAACAAAAACCTAAAAATGATTATTAGCAAATATATAAATAAAAATCCTTACAACAAGTAGAGAGTTTTACCTACTTGAGATGCTACCTACAGAAAAATTTTGATCACTCAAGAAAAAGAAAATTTAAAGTATTGAAAACAAAGTATGCATTTAATCAACTAAGGAAAGTGCTATGCAACATGTCCTTAAACATCAAAACAAAAATAAAAACTTTTCAATTCTACGTAGTCTCGCTTCTATACCATGAAACAAAAGCATGAACATTTTAGGACACTATTAATCTCTGAAAGCTTTCAAACAATCATGCTACAGACGCATGCTCAGAATATCATAGATGCACCACGTAACATACAAAACACTTTTTAAAAAAAAGGAGGTTTTAAACACCACTAAGAAAAAGTACTTTGGTCATATAACAAGATAAGAAATATATAAAATATTATATAAGTCAGCAGTGAATAGAATCAAATATGATCACCAACGTCTAAAAACAGAGAAAATTCTAACGCTTAACCAAAAACAAAAAATTTTCAATTTCTTGGTACATTTGGGCAAGTGGTTAAGCTACTTATGTGTACCACACACCAAAGTATTAATCATCAAAAAACTGCATTTCGGCTCCTGAAATATAAAGATTTCTTACGTTTGCAGACAAGAAAAATTTCCAGTTCAAACAACTCAGTGATCATGTTAAAAAATACTTCATCCATCCGCTTAGGTGTTCTTGAACATAAAGACTTTTAAGACTTGCAGGGAAAAAACCAATTTTTTAATAACAAACACTCGGACAGGTGGGAAGGTTCGTTTGGTCACTGGTAATCATAATTTCAAGTCTTTTTTTAACATAATGACTACTAACGTTTGCAAAGAGATAAAATATCCAATATTTTGATAACAACCTCTCAAAATATTAAAGCTCTTAATGACATATTCTTGTGCGGGTGGTCGGTTTACTCTAGTTTAAAATATTCGTTTGCAACTATGACCCGCCTACCCACCCAATTGTCAGTTATCAAAAAATATGACATTAATCTCCAACTTAATAACTTTTGACCTTTGCATAGATGTTGAAACATTAGTCAAGTCATTTTAGTTCAAGTTACTTGCACTAACATGAATTGGAGTGTCAAGTTTTTATTTAAAAAAACATTTTCTCAGTAAAAGCATTTTCTAATGAGTTTTAAATCCGAAATTGCATTCTTGATACATTTTTGATCCAATACAGTATTTTCTGATATTTTTTCTGTAAAAATCAAATTACTTTTAAATCTAAAAAGCATTTTCTATTAAGTTAGTTAACAATAATTTTGTTTAACAGTTTTTACTTGTTATGCTTCTAGTCTAAAATAGTTTTTCCGGTAACATTTTCTGTTTGAAAAATTACTTATCTAAACAGTTTTAAGTCCAAAATCGCAAATTCACTGTCAAAACTAAAATCGAGAAAATGCAATTTTAAAAAGACCCTTTTATCAACTCGCACTGACCAGAATGATAAAAGTACTGGCTACTATTCAGGTATGATAAAACATCACCACAAGAACCAACTAATAATTACTATCTTAAGCACCAGGACGCTTGCAATAACTGAAAAACTATAAAAAGAAGAGCTATGCCATGTGAGCAACCAGCGCTATACTCAAAAAACTTCCACTATAATCTAACAAACCTCACGCAGTAACAGCAAAAGATAAAAACAAATCTAAAAATAATAAAAAAAGCATCAACTAGGACGTAAAATCACTGTTTTTAAACTAAAAAAAAAACCACAGTGAAAAAAAGCTAAGTAGACATACTAAAGAGTTGAAAAAAAGAAGAAAGTTGTCAGAAAAGCAATCAACTAAGAAAACTAAAAAAAAAAAAAAAAACATACAACGCCAAGAAAGTAGCAAGAAACATAAAAACAAAAACTTTTTCAAAAACATAAGCAAAATATCAAACTCTAAGCCTTAGAGTTTAATATTTAGAGTCTAAGGAACAGATAACATTAAAGAAGTCAAAAATAACTTCCCAAAAATTCGAAACCAGGGATCAAAAGATTTAGTTACAAATAATGCCAGCATTTAGCAAACTAAGAAACATCCTAAAATCAAACTTACCAAAATATCTCAGAAGAAGGTTTTTGACAACCCCTGTTAAAAAGCTACAAAAAGATTAATGTTAATCCTTTCTCTCAGAGACAGAATCCCAAATATAAGGCTGCAAAAAATGTCTAAAGTAACCGACGCTATAGAGCGCATAACAACAATTGAATGGAACTGAGTCGAAGATGTTGTAAACATAAAAGATAGAAAATAGACAAAAAAACTATCAAATGAAGACAACACCAAGGACGTTTCAACAACATGGACGAACGACATTAAGAAATCTTTTTACAGTGTTTTAGTATTTATAGCATATATAAAATTAAGTAACACATTTCATTTAAAAATTAAAAGAAGAAGGATATGTCTAATTCATTAATAATCAACACTTGGATGGTTTAATTAAATATTACTTCTGCTGTGTCATTATATCTAAAACGTAGGAAAGCTTGAGTGAAAGATGATTTTTCTATCGGTACAAAGAGAAGAAATGTATTTCTCCAGCTGGGTTTATTGTTTTTGTCATGTCAAAAGCATATTAGGAATTGTTTGTTTCTCTTTGTGTCTTTGTAGACTTGTCTATAAAGAATTATTTAGAAATAGTTTAACTGGTTCTTTTAGATTCTGTTTTTTAGTATGTAGCTTTTGTAAATCCTATTCTTTCATATCTTCCAATATTTTTTTTTCTTTCAGACATACTTGCAGAATTTTGCATTTATTTTTTTTTTCTCAATCTTTAATTTATAGCTTACTGCTCTTTTTCCTGCTTTCAGTTTTATTTTATCTCTTTTTACTTTCTCTAATAATGTATGCTGGGTATTTCTTATTTAATCTTAGTACCCATCTCAAGTATTTTGCCTGTATGGCTTCTAACTTATTCTGTTCTTTCCACCCCAAAATTTTTGACCCATAAAGCATCATACTTCTAACTAAGCTATGCGCTTTTTTTCTACAAGGTAATGTGCACCATCTCAATTGTCCCTTATTGGGAGTTGAATGGAGCATCAGACCAACTTTGTATCGGAGTAGTACAATTTAGA
Organism: Tachinus rufipes; assembly: GCA_963932245.1. Taxonomy (NCBI): domain Eukaryota; kingdom Metazoa; phylum Arthropoda; class Insecta; order Coleoptera; family Staphylinidae; genus Tachinus; species Tachinus rufipes. The sequence goes on from OZ010749.1 coordinate 65,524,804, forward strand.
AAATGGATTTTTATCAGAATCTTAGTTGCGTTTAATAGGTTGGTTATATAAGTGCTATCCAAGCATTTTAATTTTTTTTTTATAAGATTTTATTTATGCTGGTGGAGAGCTGGGGTATAAAAAATGTTATTATTAGTAAGGTTTTCAAATTTACAAACTTTTTATTTTACTATCCATGGTTTCTGGATTATGGCTTTTCTTTTGCAATCGTGATTTAAAACTGGAACTCTGAATTAGAATAGCTTTTAAAATGTGGGTGTATGTATATGAGAGTTCTAATAATATCGTGGACTAACAAAATTACGAAGGATGAAAACAGAACTAAAAATTATAGAAACAATTAAATGTAGGAAATTAGAATATCTGGGACATACTATAAGAGGAGAAAATATTACAGTTTATAATATAGGGAAGATTTCAGGAAGTAGAAGGGCTTCCCACCGGTTAAAATTTTTTAGAGATTGCTTCCGATGTACTTCAACAGAACTGTTTTAAGCGACAAACCTGCGAGTAGGAGACAGCACTTGAAGAAGAAGAATAATGCATTACTTCTAGTTTTCTTTCAAACTTTGTTTAGGTAGGTTGTTTTCTTCTTCCATTTTTATGCTCATTACCTGTTGAGTCGCATCTTTGCTGGTGGTGATTTTGATGAAAGAAAGATGAAAAAACTTTACTTTTCTAACCCCAATTTTTTGGCATCTTCCTTGCCAATCTATAGAACAAAGAACTAATTTTTTGGGTTCTTGGTGGGATAGAAGACGCTTCAGTTTTTTACATCAAGCTTCCAGTTTTGTCTCTCTAGGCGATTCAATAACATTAAAAGGCTTTTATCTACTTTGGTCATTTGTTTGCACAATATTTAATAGTTTAAACAAACAGAAATCACTTTTTTTAAGAAAAACTTTAAAGTTCTGAGAAAAAGAAAGTGCCGTACATTACGCTTCAAGATATCTTACAATAGGTTTGTTCCAACCGACACCAAACGCGGTTTGGGACCGTCAGGATTGTGCGCAGTTGAACTTTCGCGTTCCAACCGTACACAAACCATGACTATGACTAGAAGTCGGGCGTTCCAACCTGACCCCAAATCGTCCACAACCAAGTTGTGGACCGTCAGAAACAGTCAGCAATCAGAAGCATGTACTAAAAATCCGGAACCGCCCCAGTCATGCGCGAAGAGTAAAAATGTTAGCGCTATTGAAATTAATTAAATTGAAATATCTCCTGCCGCATCTACCGCAATTTATTTAATTAGTAGAATTTAAATTTAATGATATAACAGTAATTTATTTATCTGAAACTTAATTATAGTTTTAGTGAAAAATAAAGCAATAAAATTCATTGTAATATAGTTATTTAATGATGAGTAACTGTTTAATTATATATTTATTTGTATAAAAATAGTAATAGAGTAATGTGATACACAACGTCAGGTGTGATATCTTAAACAATTTTAGTTTTTAACATTTGTTTACATTACATAACCTCACTTTTTAAAATTGTTTGAATTTAATATAATTTTATTGATGGTTGTGATCTCTACTACGTGATAACTCATGTTAATGAAATAATAAAACAATTTACTATCACAAATTTGTGATAAAATACGTAGTAAATTGTTTTATTATTTCATGTTTGAATTTAGTCAAAAACTTGGGTTTAAACGCAGCCCACGACCGTAAAAAACTAAACTACGGACAAATGAGGACTAATGATAATGTTGATAAGCCGTAGATTGAATTATTTATATCTCATTTTAAAGCTGTAGATTATATCCGCCTATATAATGTATCTACTTAGACTTAGAATTATAATTTAATATCAGCTTCATTACACAAACAACTTCTTATAAGCTTGTTAGTGGCCAATTTGATCCACAGAAATTATTATTTCTTATAAACCATTATTTACTCTTGCGCTTCTATAGAAATATTTAATCATTTTAACGGCATATCTATAAATTTTCATTTGTAGTTATTCGATACAGCAACTTTTGCAATTTCTTTTATTTTTTAAAACATCTTGTATTGTTATAAAGTATAAAATTACTTATTTAAACTCAATCCAACAATCGCAACGGCAAAGAGTTGAACAAACCTAGTTAGTGATACTTCTATAACATTTATTGATTTACATCTTATATTATGTTTTATTTTACTAGTAGGACCTAGACTCATTCTCTCAGTGCAGTAGTATACATTTGTGTAATTAATTAATTTAAAGCTACGTTCAAAGACAGCTGTAAAGTAACACACAAGCGCTACAGACTAAAAACCAATTTATATAAAGTCGGTCAATGTTGGCGTTTATGATTTTGTGTAGGTTACTTTCTATATGTTAAATATTTAGTAACAAATGCTTAAAAACGTTCATCTCATCGTTTATTGGCACTTTAACAACTAAAATATTAGCTCTTGTTACGTCAATAACCTTGCATATACAATATAACCGTTATATCACATTAAAGCCACAAGAGACATAATTAAATCCAGACGACTAATATCCAAACTGAGTGACATTAATCAAATGCATATATGCAAACCAATTCAATACATATCAACTTAAATTAATTAAATGTTACAGCATTAGTTTACTTGCTTAAAGGTAAAAAGCTAAATTATTAAAAACAAATATTTAGTATTTAAATTTACTCAAATTTTGAATAAATTGGCAGATTATTCTTTTTAGGTATGCAATCAAACATATAAAACTTATGTATTAAACACTTTTTCACTTCATTTATAATCCTCGTAATATTTTCTTTTTAATATAATCATACAACTTACAAATATGTTATTTTTGTTTGCTTTACGGATAATCTAAAACTGTTTCTAATAAGCCTTGTCCAATAAAGTTAAAAAAGCTATTGAAAATATTTTCCAAAACTTTAAAATCTCAGACTCTCTAAAGTCCTTTAAAACTTTTTAATCAAAGTTTTTCTTTTTCTTCTGGTGGCGTCTTTTATCAAACCATTATAGCAAATTATATTGACGCATCAGCTAGGAAAAGCAATTCGGCGTACCAATTCCAAAAATTCTTCGACCACAACCATTTCATAATCTATTTTTCCCTATAACAAACTGCTATATTCGGTATTTGTTGTACCGCATCACATGTCCAAAATTCTTCAATTTTTTGTTTCTTGAAAACAACTTCAGGATCATTGTTCATCCGTTGTAACACCAGCTATTTTGTCGGTCCATGAGATGCGAAGTAGACGTCAAAGTGTCTATATTTCAGTATACGTAAAGGTACATCCGTCGTGTCCATACAGTATAGGAAAGATATAGTATTTTATTATTTGCAGCCTAAGAGCATTTTTGCAAAGATACTTCTAACACGTCCAAAACTTGAAATCCTGGCTGTACTCCCACTGTTTATTCAGAAAACAACCAAGCTGTTTGTAGTATCAAACGCGATCAATTACTTCATTATTAGGCGTTAACTGAGCAGCAATATTAGTCGTTTCATTATTAGCATAAATTTTGTTTTTTATGTTCGCTTTCAGACCGATATTACTACTAATAGTGCAAATTCTGTCCAGTATGGCTTGCAAATCTTTTAAATTATCCGTCAAGTAAACAGTGTCATCTGCGTATCCAATTTATTGATTTTATTACCGTTGATATTGATAGAGACAAAATGCACCCCTTTTCAGGTCATATCCTCAACCCTTACAGATGCTGTTTGATTCCATCAAAAATTACTCATGAAATAGTATTTTCATTAATCTATTATCTTGCACTTGTTAAAAGCCTTTTCATAATAATTGATAAAAACATGTTTGTATGTTACATTTATATCTTGACATCTTTGCACTAGTAGTTGCTTACAAAATAAAACATCGCCTGCACCTAGACCATTCCTGAATCCAAATTGCGTATCTGTTATTAAGTCTGTTATTGATTTTTGCAGAATAAAGAAATAGTTTCAGTATACAACTCATTAAGCTAATTGTACGGTAATCTTTGCAGCGAATTGCATTCATTTTTTTGGGTAAGATAATAAAAAACGACTTCAGCCACTCCTCTAAGTTGAGACCTGTTTTTATTCCAAATACCAACATCATTCCTAACTTTAATAGGTTTCGTATTATATCATTATGCCCAACATCTTTCCCAATCTTAACTTGTGTGATAACTTTCCAAGCTTCTTAAATTAATTTTTCTGGACCCGTAACCTATTCGGTTATCATATTGTTCAAACCTAACATAATCCTTATTTTTTTCTTTGTATGTTTTCAGCTTGTCCGTGTTGTCTGTAATAATTTTACTCTTGCAGTAACTAGAACCGTGCCTTATGTTCATACTTGGTGTATCTTTTTTTGGTTAGCTGAAGGTGAACACTCTATTTGTTCTGGCTATTAAATAACGAGACTGCTTATGAAAAAGAATTTTATTTAAAAATTTATATTATAATCGAATGCTCTCCTTTAATGTACTTTCCCTCCTTTCCCTCCCCACACACCTTTCCATTTGTTGTTTACATTGGTCAAAGCAATGCTGGAAATTTTCGTTTCACTTCTTCCGTCGACTCAAACCGGATTCCTTTTAAGGCAGACTTGATCTTCAAAAAAGAAAATGTCAAAAGGTGCTAAATCAGGCGAGTACGATGCGTGTTTAGGCACTGTAGTGCCTCTAGCGGCCAAATAACGCTTCACAGACCGAGCGTTTTTCCACAACTCCGGCCGTTTCTTACAAACTCGCCCTCTCAGTGTTGGCAAAACTTTCAAATAGTAAGTTTGATTTACAGATTGACCTTCTGGAACCGATTCAGTCATCACTTTTTTTGTGGACACTGTTTGCAGAGTTGAGTTAGTCATCTTCGCTGCTCTCTCGGCCTTCATAAAACCGTATATACCATTGAAAAACATGCGCACGTTATAGAGAATTCTCACCAGAAGCCTCTTTCAATAACTTATAGCACTCAGTTTTTTTTAATTTAACAAAAATGTTTACATTGATCCGTGGCTCGTGTTTTTCGTCAAACATTGATATCGGCACAAGAAAAACACGTTTGTTTCTAACCTCTATAGAAAAAATACTACTACAAGGACAAAAACGTGTTTTCGTACTTGAATAGTAGACACTTTCAGCTATCCAACGCTGCATTTGTTTTCCCCATACCCCTCTAGCATGCCTTCTGCAATCGCAGTCACGTTATTTAATAACCAGATCTCGTATTTCACCGTTTTTCCATATTTCTTTAGTCTTTCAAATTCCTTTCTGAAGTTCACTATATAATTGTTGGTTCTGGTTTGCGTTTTGCATCCACTAGTTAAAAGATTTCATCAGTCATCCACTGTTGTTGCTTTGTCAATTAGCCAGGTTTCAAATGCTTTTATGCTGCTTTAACCAGTACTCCTTTACACATAGTTCGTTGTTCTTCACTTTTGTTGATATCATTTTTGCTTTTTTAGTTTTTCATTTTCCATCATTTTCCGGATTTCTAGGTCTTTGATTCCAATTTCAAGATTGTTTTAAATTGTATCATTCATAGTACCGACGACTAAGTTGTGATCTGATGCTATATGAGATCCAGGATATGTTTTTACGAATTGAAAGCTACAATGTTAGTCTATCTATATAAAGTCAATTTGGTTTGATTGGTTATTGTCTTATAGTAACTTCCAGATGGTCAACTCCAAAAAATTAAAATTAAAAAAAAAACAAAAGAAGGAATCGGGTAAAATTAACTTCTGCTACAACTAAGCTATCAGCAGGCCAATCAAGTTAGGCGTATTTAACAATATCAAAGCCAAAAAGTCTTTAACCCCTAAAACCCAAGCGTCCACCTCTGGGCAGCTTAAAAGCATCTTAGGCTCTCCATCAAGTCCAAACACTTCGGCAGCACCCGCACCTCCTATGGTTCATCATCATCATCATCAGTAGCCATTAAGTCCATTCTTAAACATAAGCCATTCCCAATTGTTTCCATCGATCTCTGTTCTGTGCCATTCGTATCCATGTCAGCCCTGCCTTTCTTTTGAGATCGTCGTGCCAGCGCATAGGTGGTCTTTTTCTTCCTCTTTTATGTTTGTACGGCCTCTACTCTATTATTCTTCTGTCCCACCTCGATATATTGCAACGTGACCCGCAAATTTCCACTTGAGAGATGCGACTTTCTTTCCCACGTCAGTGACTTTGGTTATTGCTCTAATTCTATCGTTTCAGTATCGGTCTCTTCTTGATTTACCTATCATTGCGCTGTCCATAGCTCTTTGTGCGACCTGTGCGTTATTATTTAGTCATATTTTGGGGATCAAACCCCAGACTGTTAGCGTGCTACGCTAAAGCTCTATAACTGAGCTATCACACCGTTTTCGGCGCCGTACGTTATCACAAGCAATATGCACTAGTTGAAAATCCCTGTTTTTTGGTGTTGAGCTATTTTCGTATTTCTCAGGATGTATAAGAGTCTTCCGAAAGCCATCCATCCTAGTCTTACTCTTCTGCTTAATTCTTCTTTCTGATTATTCCGGTCATTTGTTGTTTTCTGCCCAAGGTATATGTATTCTTCAACCATTTAGATTTCCTTTCCTTATATCGTTACTGCTTCTTCTATCCCGTGGTACATAATTTAAGTTTTTGATAAGTTCATTTTCAGCCCTAACCTCAGTGATTCTCTTTGTAGGTCATCAAGCATCACTATGAGCTCCTCTCTACTATGTGCATATAATATATATATATGGGTAATTCCATTACTTTTCGACCAATTTGAAAAAGTCGACCTCTTTGATTTTGCTCAAATTTTCAGAGATCAAAATTTAGATAAAAAAAATGAGATTTCTAAAATTTTGGACCTTAGAATATTGCCTGTTCAAAATGACACACATTTGAAAGCCAGAAATTTTACAATAAAACGTCATTTTTAGCTTAATTTGTATCTCAATTTTTGGGCTTCTGGAAAATGATAAAAAGGTCTACGATAGCTTAAATTAATCCTTATTACATGTACTTTAAAACCCATATTATTATGTTTAATATTGTGGCAGTCATTTTGATATATTAAGTTTTAAACATTATTCCAAAAAAACCCGTAAATTTAGCAAAATCGCAAAACTTTGCTTTCTTTAAACCGTTTTAACTTTGTCAAATCTTAACAAAATTTGATTCGCAAGGTCAAGATATCCTCGTGTTTAATCTCTTTTTGAAGTGATCACACAATACTTATAGAATCAATACGTATACACCATTATTTTAATGCAGGAAGTTGCACATGTTTTTGCGATCTTCAAAACTTGTAATTTTCAGGTCCCAAAAAAGCGCTGTCACCCTATGTCAATTTTAGTCAAAATTTCAGTAAATACTCTTTAGAACACAAGAAAAAAGGTTATTTATATGAGAAATAGTATATCGGGCATTATCAAGAAATTTTTAATATTAAAAAATTGTCAAAATCGGCAAACCGCACATTTTTGTATCTCAAGTTTTGGGCCTCTGAAAAAAGATAAGAAGGTCTACGTTGGCTTAAAATATTCCTTATTGCATGTACTATAGAACCCATATTCGTATATTTAATGTTGAGGCAGTTGTTTTGATATATCAAGCTTTAACCATTAATTAAAAAAAAAACGTAAATTTTGAAAAATTGCTAAACTATGTTTTGTTTAAACCGTTCTAACTTTGTCAAATCTTAAAGAAAATTGATCCACGAGGTCTAGATTTCTTCGTGTTCAATCTTTCTTTAAAGTAATTACACTAGACTTATAGAATCAATTTATATTCACCACTATTTTGATGCAGGAAGTTGCACATGTTTTCGCTATTTCAAAACATGTAATTTTCAGGTCCCGAAAAAACGCTGTCACCCTATGTCGATTTTAGTCAAAATTTCAGTAAATACTCATCAGACTACAAGAAAAAAGGTTATTTATATGAAAAATGGTATATTGGGTATTATTAAGAAGCCATTGAGAAAATGCAAGTCGTTGTGCTGCGTCGCCTGGTTGTAGGTGTTTTACTTTTGATAATAATATGGGTGAACATTTTTACTAAAAAACGCGTCAAAAAAGATGTTTTCTGTCAGGAAATCTCAATTGCTAGGACATTACCATTACAGAGTCCTTAAACAAAAATGATATTTGCGTATTCTCTATGTTGAACAGCATTTTTATCAAATTACACTAACCGAACCAAAGAAAACTGTTTTAACAAGTTTCAAAAGCTTGCATCAATGCACACTTGTTAAAGTAATGTTGTTTTGTTTGTGTTTTTTTGCAAAATAAAGAGTTTTTTAAATATTTTGTATTTGTTGACTATCTCAAAAACAAAGCAAAATAGACTAAAAGTGATTTAGATTTTCTGAATGTTGACGATTTTTGAATATAAAAAAAATCTTGATAATGCCCAATATACCATTTTTCATATAAATAACCTTTTATCTGTGGTCTGAAGAGTATTTACTAAAATTTTGACTGAAATCGACATAAGGTGACAGCGGTTTTTTGAGACCTAAAAATTACAAGTTTTGAAGATCGCAAAAACATGTCCTGCATCAAATTAGTGGTAAATATGTATAGATTTTATAAGTCTTATGTAATCGTTTTAAAGAAAGATTGAACACAAAGAAATATAGACCTCGTGGATCAAATTTCTTTAAAATTTAACAAAATTAGAACGGTTTAAAGAAAGCATAATTTTGCAGTTTTGCTTAATTTACGTTTTTTTTTGGAATAATGTTTGTAGCTTGATGTATCAAAATGACTGCTCTAACATTAAATAGACAAATATGGGTTTTAAAGTACATGTAATAAGGAATATTTTGAGCCATCGTGGACCTTCTTATCTTTTTCTAAAGGCCCAAAAACGGAGATACAAAAATGTGCGGTTTGCCAAAGTTGCCAATTTTTGAATATTAAAAAATTCTTGATAATGCCCGATATACCATTTCTCATATAGATGCCCTTTTTTCTTGTGTTTCAAAGAGTATTTACTGAAATGTTGACTAAAATCGACATAGGGTGACAGCGCTTTTTTGGGACCTAAAAATTACAAGTTTTAAAGATCGCGAAAATATGTGCAACTTCCTGCATCAAAATAGTGGTGTATACGTATTGATTCTATAAGTCTTGTGTGATCACTTTAAAAAGAGATTAAACACGAAAAAATTTCGACCTTGTGGATTAAATTTTGTAAAGATTTGACAAAGTTAGAACGGTTTAAAGAAAGCAAAGTTTTGCGATTCTGCTTAATTTACGGGTTTTTTTGGAATAATGTTTGAAGCTTAATATATCAAAATGACTGCCACGATATTAAACATAAAAATATGGGTTTTAAAGTACATGTAATAAGAAATAATTTGAGACATTGTGGACCTTTTTATCTTTTTCCAGAAGCCCAAAAATTGAGATACAAAATAAGCTAAAAAAGACGTTTTATTGTAAAATTTCTGACCTTCAAATGTGTCTCATTTTAAACAGGCATTATTCTAAAGTCCAAAATTTTGGGAATCTCATTTTTTTCATCTATATTTTGATCCCTGAAAATTTGAGCAAAATCAAATAGGTCGACTTTTTCAAATTGGTCGAAAAGTAATGGAATTACCCATATATATATATATATATATATATATAACGATATTGTCAGTGTATCTTAGGTTAGTTAGTCGGGTCCAGTTGATATTAATTCCTTTGTCCTTTCTTGAATATCTCTTCCATCGCTAAAGTGAAGAGTTTTAGTAATAAAGAGTCGCTTTGTCGTACTCCACTTTTAAGTTGAATTGGTTTTGTTTTCTAGTGCAAAATACATCCTATCTATTGCATTCTCTTATTACACCGTTATGCCTGTGGTCATCTCCCGTTGCCTTGTTGTTCTTCGTGCCTTCCAGATTTGCTTTCACTTTTTCGATATCTATCTCTGGGATGTCTTCTGATCCAATATTTTGTATTTTTCTCTTCAGTGTGTCAGCATCTTCTTTTTCTAGCGGTGTTTTAGATTCATATAAGTCTGTGTAGAAATCCTCTACTATGTGTAAGATTTCATCTTGATCGTAAACTATCTTTCCTTCTTTGTTGGGTAGCAAGTAGATTTCCTTTTTTCCGATGTTTTGTTGAAGGCCTTTCATACATTTGTTGTTTTGTATTACGTCGTTCACTTGTTTTTCATGGGCTTTTATCTGTTGTTCTCTTATATTTCGTCTAATATTTCTATTGGTTTCTATGTATTCTGGAGTTGCCTTTTTGTTCTTGTCGCTAGACTTCTTCTCTTTTCCATTATGTTTCTTGTTTCTTCATCAATGAGTTGTTCTTTATCTCTTTTTCGTGGTATTATGGTGTTTAGCTGTTTCACTGATTCCTGTATTATCTGGGCCAATCTCTTGTTTATTTCATCCACTGCTTAAATCATCGTTTGCCAGTGCTTTGTCTGTTATTTCTTTATACAAGCTGTTATGTTAATTGTTTGAGTTCCTCTGCCTTTATTTTTGTTGGTTTTCTTCGTTTTAGTGGTGACGCCAGCTAGTGCAATTTGATACTAAACGTCCGCATTAATCGGTATCATTTAGCATTTATGCAGTCAGCCAGGATAAACAATTTTAAATCGTTAATAAATTATAAAATGAATTAATCGTTTAACCCAAAAAATGACTGCCAATTGCATAAATGCTAATGATACCAATTAATGGGGACTTTTAGTATAAACAAGCGGCGCCTCCAGTCGTTCATTTAATTATTAACATCATCAATTGCACAGAAATATTCATTCAAATTTGTCTTTTGTTATCATGCGATGGTGTGGTCATATAAGGCATATTGACGAGGTTAGTAGAATCAAAAAAATTGTCGATCCTTGACCCTTGGCCGCTGTGATTGCTAGATTGAGTTTGAATAAATTAATAATTCATTTCAAAATTATAAACGTCACACAATTAAATATTAGATTAAAACTGTTTCAATATTCATTTTGTTAATATTATATGCAAATTCATCTTCTAACCTGTTGTATTGCTAAACTGATTGACTATTTTTAGAAACACCGCTATCTCGTAAGTAAATTAGCATAAAGCATTTATTCATTATATTGAAAGCTTTAATTAAACTTAATTCTACATTTCTATAGTAAACTATTTCTATAGCCATTAATTTTATATGTCATAAAAGCAATATAAATCTTACAACTCTATATATTTCAGCAAATACATATTTGAAAGACTGGATCGGCTCCAGTTGTAAAAAAAAAACTAGTTCTTGGCAAGTTTTCATTACTAAATGCTATAAATATATTCTGTATTACAATGCTTTTAACAGTGTAGTATTAGTAAAATTTAAAAAAAAATGAAACTTTAACTTTTTATGAGCTTTTAAATATATTTTTTCGCATTTAATTATATCAATTAGCAAAATTTAAAAAAAAATAGTTTTCGACATTGTAAATCAATTACTGTTACAAAAAAACACACTAATAATTTAGGTAAGTTCAAATTATAATAAAAGTTGCTCTCTTCTCTTGATATTATTACAGAATATCATAAATACTATATTCAATATTTAATGATAGTCGCACGTTAAAAAAAACGTTAATTAACATTTTGTAAAATTGCGATATCAGTTGCAGCAGCAATTTCCTTCCAAATACAGAGTCGTGATAATTATTTTAAGGATAATAATAAATTTCTACAGAAAATGCAGCTGTAAATTTTAATTAGCAAGTCAGCGACGACCGCATTTTCATTATCGACCGACAAAGTTAAAACATTTGGCAAAACATCTCCTAGTTATTTCTGCACCAAACAAAAGAAGTCCAACATGACGACACGGACTATATTTATACCGGATTGCAAAGGGATTGTAATTCATCCGAGTGATAGTATATGCGACTCCGGGTCTGATTGCTCAGACGGCGCCCATCGCTTCCAGGCGCCGCCAACGTGGCCAAGTGGATATGGGTTATCCAGCAATGAGTCTCCCTCTTGTCCTTCAATGATCCCGTCAATAATATTTTCTAGTGTAATGGCCGTGCTGCTTTAAAAAAACTGTGCGCTGACGTTCGCAGCATACTTTAAATTGGGGACAAGATGAGCACAACCCACTTTACATTGTCCTTACGGAAAAATATGCATTTCTTACAGAAAAATCAAGCGTTAATCAGCAATATTTCAAGAACACTTGCTACAAGTAGAAAAGCGACAAGTTCAATGTTAAGAAGGTTACTAATTCAAAAAGAGTCTTTATATAATTGAGAAAACAATAAAAATAAGATTAGTTTATGATTACTTATAGTAGGTATTTTAGAAGCTGAGTAACTAAGATCAATACTATTTTTGCATTAATTGATTTTAATTTTTTTTCTATGGCCACTTTCTGGTTCTGGCACATGACATGAATATAATTAACAAATTTCTCAAAACTTAATACATTTTAAAAACTAAAAAAATGCACAACAAAGTCAAATAGTAATGGAAGAATGTATGACGTTCTGGAACACGAGTTTGTATGCAATTTCTTGGTGCACGTGGTAATCTCAATATACAAGAAAAAAAAAGACAATTAATGTTGGATATGTGTTCAGATAATTAATCGAACTACTCACAAAGTAAATAAATATTCCTTAGAAAAATTATATAAATCTGAAATGGTATTAATCCTGCGACACGATGAAGTATATTAAAAAAATCAAGCAAGACTATACTTCATCTGCTGGGGTCGCTTTGTTATCAACAAGACACAGCAGCATAATAAAAAATGTAATAAAATGTTTTGTCTCTTATTTTATTCTTGGTCGTTGAAACTTAAATTAACAAATAATCCAGTTTCTTCTTCTTTTTCTTCTTCTTCTCAGCCATCATTTATCCGCTCCTGGATGTGGACCTCCTCCAAAAATGTCCACGTTTTCCTATTTGCTGCAGTTTAAATCCAGTTATTTTCTGCATTAATTTAGATATCATCTCGCCATTTTCTCTGAGGTCTTTGTTTAGTCTCTCTCGGACGCCAAATTGTGATCCTTGATATGTGGCCAGCCCATCGCCACTTAAGCTGCGCCACCCTTATAAGTACCTCTGTCACACCGGTTTCTTCTTCGGATTTCCAAACTCTGTCTCTCGAAGTAAGATTGTCTCGAGACCGTAAGTAAGCACTGGCATCACGCAGGATTCAAATACCTTTCTTTTAAGGTTTAAAAGGAACTCCTTGGATTTGCATAATTAACCGAAAGCCGCCTAAGAAAGACCAATTCTTCTTAAGATTTCGGAAATCTGATTTTCTTTACCGAGTTGAATTTTATGGCCAAGATGAATGCATGTACTTGTGCAATAGATTGATTATTAATTGTTATTTGAATATTTCCTGACTTTGGTTTTTGACAGGTTCGTTTCAAGTCCGATTTTTACTTGCTCTTGATCGAGTTTCTGAAGCATGCTCTTAAGTTCTTCTGCAGTGCTGCCCGATGACAACAATATCGTCTAAAAATCGCAAATGATTAAGACGTCAATATTTATTCCTTTTCTATGCCAGATTAAGATTTTGAAAACATCCTCTAAGGCTAATGTGAAATTTAAAAAAAAAATTGTATCTCCTTGCCGCTCTCCTCTTTTAATTGGGATATTATCTGTCTTTAAGTCTTCGTCAATTTTAACTTAGATGGTCGCGTTTTCGTAGATCTGTTTGATAAGGTTTGAGTATTTTGATACGATTCTCGCATTGTCTAGGGAATTTAGTATTGCCCAAGTTTTGACGGAGTCAAAAGCCTTCTTGTAATCCATAAAGGCTATGTGCATTGTTATATTATACTCAGTGCTTTATTCGATGAGAGTACAAAGTGTATGCAAGTGGTCTATAGTCCCAAATCTTTTGCGGAATCCCGCTTGTTTGCACGGTTGGTATAAGTCCATTTTGTGAATTATTTGGTTTGTTACAATCTTTGTTAGTAGCTTGTATAAATGTGACAGCAAGCTGATAAGACGGTAATTCTCAATGCTGTTTCTGTCACCTTTTTTGAATAGCTAAATAACTTCAGCATTTTGCAATTCTTCTTTCCATCATACATTTGTTTAGTAGAATTTGTACACTATCCAGAACCTTGCCTAGATTTTTTCTGTTTTTCATGTTGCTATTAGTTCGTCTGTGTCTATTTCGAGAATTTCTTCCACTAGTTTAAACTTATCAATTTCTAGACAACAATTAATGATCTAAAGTTTTGTTGTTTTTGGTAAATAAAAAAATAACATGCGTAAAAGTTGCTCTTAAACTAATCTCTAAATTTCTGGCCAAAAGCTAGTTTAGGCAATCTGCATAGATCAACACTATTTTACCAGTACTTCTTCCATAATAACAGAACCACAATTTTTAAAGTTGTACTTCTTGTAGGTGCAACTCATTCATTGCGATTCACTGCCAATCAAATAGCGCAAATGATATTTCGGCCCTTTGGCCTCTAAATCGTCGTTTCGGCACTCATATTAAAGCCGGAACAGATAGTTTAAAAAAAATATTTGGAAATTTGAAATAAATAATATTGTCATTCAATCGTTTTTACATCTATCAACAATATTGTGTACAAATTTAAACCATGATTTCAAAAATTGTAGCTCTACCTCAGTTGACAAAACTTTAACCAAGTATTTTGAAATGTGTAGCCTCAGTTGACAAAGCTTTATCTAAATCTATTGACAACATTATATAAAAATTAAATTAAAAAAATCCATATTTAACACTGCAGCATTTTTAGAAACTTTTGAGATAAAGTAAGTTCTGCAAATGTAAACTCAAAAATATTTGGTATGGAAAAAAATAATTAAATATTAAAAAAAAAAAAAAAAAGAATCAAAAGTAAACATTGTTTCCAACGACGAAATGAACGCTGCTGCAAAAACACACCCGCCAGAGCGGCAGCAGCCTCCCTGCGAGACGGATAAAGATCAACCGTCCACCAGCTCCAAAAAGGACATAATAAAAAGAAAAAGAACCACTCCGTCCACAGGAACAAACCCTAGTCCTAGTCCACCAAGTACTAGAGCTCAAAAAACAAATGGAAGCAATGCTCGCCGGCTTTTGCCAGCAGCTGCTGTAGCTGAACGTCACCATCCAGGCACCCAACAAGATGATTGCCACCCTCTGCCGCGCCTTCCTAGCAGCCACCAACCTCTTCAAGATAAGAATTTAAATAAATCAACAGAAAAAAAAAAGGCAGAAGCAGCAACTTAAAAAAAAGCAACACCGCCATTACCCAGCGACTTCGGCCCGACAGCCATCAGGAACTAACCTCACCGACCCTTCAAATCAAAACGCACAAAAGCCCCCGGCCTCTGCTAAAAGAAGAAAAGCTTTCACCCAGGTGAAGTTCAACCCTGCCGCTTCAAAACCCAAACCCGACGGTATTGTAAACGACCTACGGCAATAATGATTAGAAACTAGAACTCATTTCCAAATTTTTTTAAATATTTTATCAATAACCACATTGGTTATATCTACTTGTGCAAAACACTCACAAAAATATGCGCACTATTTCGGCCACAAACGCCAACTACAGAAAAAACCAATTAAAAAAAGCCAGTTTACCATACGTGGTTTACAGCCAAAGAACGCTACTTCAAAGTGGTAATGCAACGACTTCCAAATTACATAACCAAAAAAAACGATGGCTTAGATCTCAAAACTCTAGAATTTGCACCTTCAAACGTCCATAGAATAGTAAACAAACTTATGTATTTCTTAATTCTCGCCGTACAACTCCCAACTATAAACCTAACCGAGCTCGCGGACCTTAAAGTCGTAGTTGAACCTAAAAAGAGAGGCTGCAGCATATAAAAATTCCATATGTGCTAGCATTACGGCTACACTGCCAAGTGATGCAACTCATCCTATCTGCCGCATCTACTCGGGGCCACATTGATCGGTGGCTTGCCGCAAAAGTGTGCACTATGTTCTGGCCGTTTTTCCGCTAACTTTAAAGGATGTAAAGCTTTGCATGGCAAAGTCATCAAAAACACCATATCCCGGTCCCGTCTTCCTTTCAGACTGCAAGTCCCCGCAAAACTGCAGCAGCAACAACAAACAAATAAATTACAACTACAAAAAAAAGCAAGTCGGATGAGACACTAAATACTGCAAAAAAATCTTTAAACCACTCTGAAATCGATAGAGCAGTCTTTACTAAAATGTCGCGACATCAACTTGAACCTAAGAATTCGAATGCTGCGCTGCTACGTATGT
The DNA here is from genome assembly GCA_963932245.1 of Tachinus rufipes. NCBI lineage: Eukaryota > Metazoa > Arthropoda > Insecta > Coleoptera > Staphylinidae > Tachinus > Tachinus rufipes. Next base: position 65,540,948 of record OZ010749.1, read on the forward strand.
TCTACCTTACTATACAGAGTGAAAGCGTGAACCCTAAAAAAAGCAGACTGGCGGCATTTAAACGATGGTGCTATAAAACAATACTGAAGATATAGTGGGTAGACAGAGTCACAAACATAGAAGTGTTTAAAAGGATCAATAAAGAAAAAGAAATAATAAATACAATCAAAAACGTAAACTACAGTATATGAGTCATATCATGAGAGAGAAGCGATACAGATTGCTAAGACTAATTATACAAGGAAAGGTAATAAGTAGGAAAAGTATAAGAACAAGAAAGATCTCCTGGCTTCGTAATTTGAAGGAATGGTTTAACCTCACATCAAATGAACTATAAACAGTGGCTAATTAAGTCAAAATTGCTGCAATAATTTCCAATCTCCAATAAGAGACGGAACTTTAAAAAGAAGAAGTGGTTACCCCAGATACGATTACGCTAAAAACAAATCAAATCATTGTAAACGTGCCCGGGCTGAGTAGCACCATATCAAAGCGGCGGATTTTAGTACGGTATTTGCACAACAATTGCTGGGGACTTTAACTCAAAGCACTCAACGTGAAACAATTTACAAAGCAATACCAGCTCTGCTTGACTACGTTGAGCAAAATGATTTACTAGTATTTAGTCCGTATGTACCCACTTCCTATAGCTCCATTCGCTACCAAAAAAAACGATCCTGACGTAACAAGCTAAAAACCAAACAATCAAAATAACATTAGCTCTGAACAGAATCCACAAATATACTAAAGGTATGCGGAAGGGGATCAGACAAAAAGGTAGTAAATTCCGTTACCCGTACAAATTGTACTCTCTTCTCACAAGTTTAAAAAAAAGCATTAGCAGCCACTAATACCACTAATAACGGTCGCGAAAATCAAAAGAATCGTCTCACTACTTACTGATCAAATTCAATAAGCCACAAAAAAGCTTCTAAAACCCATCAGGTTCGCGCCGATATCCTTGTATTATAGCTAGCTACAAAATTATTGATTCGCAGAAAAAAAATGCCGCGCATCATCAATGGTAAATGCATCGCAACCCCAGAGATTGCAAGATCTTAAACTTGCTTGATGGAAAAGTCAGAAAAACCTTAAGCTTGCCTGAAAATTTGTGCTGAAATCTATCACTGATGATGACAATCCTAAATAGAAAATCTCCAAAACCTAACGGAACAGATGAAATTACTACATTATCAAAGAAAAGATCAAAGCATTTTCTGACAGCCTTAAACTCCAATAATTCCCCTAATTCACCAGAAAGTCGCTGTTCGATCTTCTCAAATTAGAAAATTTATCAGAAAACTTAAAACCCTTTCTGCTCCTAGCTCAAATAAAATCCCTAACAGAGCTTTAAAAACAATCTTGCATAATGCGCTCACCAACACTTCTAATACAATTTTTCAAACCGGGTACTCTCCTACAGAATAAAAGATTTCACTTTTTATAAATATATTAAAACCTGGTGAAAACCAAAAGTTTCCCTAAAACTACTTCATAGAGAAGGTAATCTTAGACATAATCCAAGACCACAAAAAAGCTAATAATCATCTCCCCGCCCAACAAAATGGGTTCAGATAGGATCACTCAGCTGTCCAACAATTAAACCGCGTGACGGACCACATTAAATGCTTTCTTTTCACTGTTTTGGACGGTTCCGAACAATTCTGTGCTTGACGCCTCATGTACTTTTCACAGAGAGCAAAACGCCCCAACTTGTTTTCCTTCCCTCTCCCCTCATGCACCACCTACCACGACGGTGCATTAGAACGGTTCCGTGCGTCAAGCCCCGGGAGCGTGATACTTTTGAAAGGAAAGCAGTAATTGTCAAAAGCTTCAGAAAAAGAAAGACCACAGGGGTGGTATTTTTTGACGTTAAAAAAGCCTTTTCTCTGCGTCTTATAAGACTGATAGCCTTGTATCTAAACCACAGAAGATTGGCAATAAAAAAAAAATCACATTTCTAATTTCCTCAAGGCTCCATCCACTCGCCTCTGCTATTTAACCTGTTCGTCGCTGACATGCCTTCAAAATAGACGCACTGGGTTAAAATAGCTCAATCTGCTGATCAACACACCACTTTTCTACACTTAAAGTCACTCAAAGTAGTCACAATAAACTCCAAAGCAATTAAATTTGGACCAATCTTGGAATTTGTTAAACACATCAAAGCAAAAAGTACTTTAATAATCTCGCGGTGGTTTACTTCAATCCTGACCTGGCCAGACTCGCCCATCCAGATAAGAAGCTTCCATATATATCAATAGTTAATCAATAGGCATTTTCCTCTTAAAAGTGAATCCAACAAGTTAAGTTCTTAGAAAATTACCCACTCAAACCACCAAAAAAATTGTTTCCAAAAGAACTTAGAAAGTTTCAAAAAATCTCAAAACCTTAAATAGGTTAAAAGGAGTTTCCCTAAAGTAATCAAAAACTTTTGACAAATTTGAAGAATTTTAATGAAAATTTTATCAAAGTTGGAAATGATTTTTCAAGCAAACTCTTAAAAATGTACTAAAGATAAAAAAAAATTAAAAAATTAAAACACTTCAATTTGTAGAAAACTAGTTTAAAGAAAAAGATTTTGAGACAAATAAATGACTTGGAGTCTAAATAATGTTATAAATTAAAGTCAGATACATGGTAAGTATAATAACAAAAGTATACAAAATAAATACGCAGTCTAAATTCTCATTATAATAAAAATACTACTCTACTGTAAAAAAATAAGAAAGACTATACAAAACACTTTAAGAAAACTATTAAAAAAAAAAACATTATCAGTCATGTTCACCCTGAAGTAAAAATATATAAAAAAAGCCTATATGTACAATACATTTTAAAAACGGTCTGCAAAATCATCATTTTTATATTATTTGTTAAAATTGTTCAATATTCTTAAACCATATAATGAAAAAAATATGAAAAGAATCACAAATATACTTGGCTAATTAAAACGAATTCAAGAATCAACGGTAACTGAAAACAGACGAGTAATGAAATAATAATAAAATCAATAAAAGATTAAAATAGAAACGATAACAAGTGTTAACTTGAAATATGGATTTACATGATGATGGTCGATTTTAAGAGCAAATTCATGAATAGTCAACAAAACACATTTGCAACGTCCTTCACAATTAAAAAATAAGTGCTAAAACTAGTAAAAGTTTTTAACACAATAATATTATAATTTGCATTATATAGTTAGCTTAGATTTGCTAAAAAATGATTAATAATACTGTACATAACCAACGTCAATTTAATCAATTTTATAATGCTGCAAAAACTAAATTAATTAAATTGTTGTAAGAAGTTAGTTTTAAAGAAAATTGTATTGCATTTCAATCAATTTTAAAGCTTGTTTGTAAACTTGAAAAATAATATTAATCGATCAGCTTCAAAAAGTGTGAATAATACTAATAATCATTTAACCCTGTAGCGCAAATGAAAATGTGTTTCTCCTCGTGAGAGCCGGAGCAGTTGTTGAAGTGTATTGACCCGCAAAGAACTAGTTGGGAGGAATATAGCGCGTTAGCGCGCTCCCGGGTTTTATTTCCAGGGGCGAGGAATTTTCACTATTACTAATTTCCCTTTTTATTATACAAACAATATAAAAAAAATAATATAATCGGGTCAAGATTGTGTGGTAATAATAAAAAAAATAGTGAAACCGAACTCAATTAGCTCATCCTGCCGCTCGGAGCACTGCAGTTATGTGTATCGATCACTGCTACGTCACGCGATAATATGGCCGCTGTGACGTCACTTTGCAGCCCTCTGCGTCACCCTACCCGGTCCGTACACGTGCGAGCACGTTTTCGGAGAGAGCGGAATTTGGGAGGCGCACGCCCCGGCATTAACTTTTAATTTTTAATGTTGTTTAATCAAAGTACCGTTAGAAAATTATGCATTAATAATTCTAGGGGATTGCACCGCTTAAAGATTTGTAGGTCTTCTCATAGGTGTTATCGCTATATTATGCAGCCTTACAATTTAACCTGGATTCATCCAGAGTCAATAACACGTGATTAATAAAATATGTGGAAAGTTCTCTCCGAGTAATTTAATATTTATATAAGGATTAGTTGGAAAGTTTGTGGCGTACTTACTTTTTTTTCAATTTTACAGAACATATCAGTTTACCAATAGATTTTCATGATGGACAAAATTATAGTAAATTCCTGGGTGTCACCGAATTCTGTGAATTTAATGAAATAGCTCTTTATATTGATTTTAAGCAACACCCTCATCAATATATTTCAAATACAAACTATAGAAATGGTGCATTGTAAAATTTATATAACAAAAATATTACGTTGAGTTATAACGAGTATATCTATAATGTAGATAAAAATTCCTACTATAAATCATTTGAAAAAATGTATAAAAAAAATTAATGCAAAGTATTGATAAAAAAAATAGACATTTAAACTGTCAAAATAACTAAAAACCGGTCATCATATAGTTTTCTTTGATTTGAAATTAGAAGAAAAGTTGGAACAAAAAAGTTTTTTTTTTATTTTTTTATTTTTTAATAAATAATTTCTTCAAATATCTCAAAATTAAAAGAAATAAAATTTTCTTCAATATTAAGTTATAATTGTCAAAAACGCAAAATGCTGGTTTTGGAATAAATTTCTTCATTCACTACAAAATTACGTTTTTCTGTATTGAAATAAACCGGCTTTGACAGTAGTTTTCTTGAATTATTTTTTAAAGTCTAAAAGTTAAAATAGAAAAGTTGTGTAAAAAAAACTATTTTCTAAAAGTTGAAATAACTTATTTGTTTAAAATATTTCCATAGTGAAGCTATGAAAATGCAGAAAATGTATCTTTGGAGTAAATTTCTTCAAAGATCTTGGAAAATTATATAGTTGGAAAAAAAGATGTGTTTTTAAAATTTAAAAAAAAAAAAAAAAAATTTATTAATTTTTCAAAAATTTAGTTTTGAAGTTAATTTTTTAAAAAATCTTAAAAGTTAATAAAAGTTCAAATATCTTAAAAATAAGAAAAAAATTAAAAAAAAATAATTAATAGTTGACGTCAATCAAAGAAAGTTCGACAAATTTAACAATAAAAAATTGTGTGAAATTTTTGTAGTATTCTATAGGCGTCAAAAATACCAATCCTTAGGTAGTAAAATAAATTGATAAATTTTATTGCTTGTGCAAACGCACATGAACAATCATAAACAAATAAATCTGGGACAACCCCCTATAATGCAACTCTCAATTTTATAGTAACACATAAATCTGAACAATCTTTTTGTTGATACAAATGTAGTTTTTTGAATACTAATTTTAATTTAAGTTTGAATAAGTACAAATTAAAATGTTCACTTTTTTGTTACGACTTTTCGTTTGTCAGTCCAACTGTCAGCGATCAAAAAATTAGATATTTTACCTACTATTGTAGTGCAGCTTTGATATATAAAAAATTAAATGTCAGTTGTCATTACATCAAAAGCGGTGAGATACACACAACAAATTCTTAAATAAAAAACACTTGGGCAAGTAGAAAAGGCATAACACAAATTTAAATTTCTTAAATTTAAATTCAACTTCTATTCCTTGTGGGAATTCCACTTTAAATTATATTGGTTTAAACCCCGTTGTACCCGCTTTGCAACACAAATGAAAGCTAAAATTAACAACCCAAATAGAAACTCAAAAGCTTTCGTTCCGATTATGCTACATTATAAAAGCAAATACCTTAAACTATCTGTCCTTTTCAAAGCGAGTGACATAAATATTGCACCCGCTACATATATAAGAGACGGAATTTGCCTTATGGCCACTCGATTGGTAGCACTTCCAATAATCAGTAAGCATACATTATTATGTTCAATAACAGCATTGCAGTAAAAGCAATGAGATAGACGAGTTATCATGTTTAACCTCACAGTGAAAGTAGAATGAGAGCACAAAATTTTTGTTGTTCCGTAGTGTTATCGCTGCTAAAAGTTCGGACTCAACGCCATTTATGTGCGCAAAAGACGTCTTAACGTTTGATTGCCTAATAAAAAACAAAAAATCGCCGGCAACATACGCAAATTAAAACGGGTCCCACTTAAAACAGACTACGCCCAAAGTTACTAAAGTTTCTAATGGAACAAAGTCCCCAATGACCCCGGAGACCTCCTACGCGCAGACTATGACGCTCTCCAAAGAATCAAATTACTAGACAAGCACTCTCAAACAAATCATAAAAAATAACGGATTCAAGTACTGACTTTATGGTCAGTTATTAAATTCGAACGACATCATTAATTTGCAAAACCAATTATTACAGCTACAGAACTGATAGGTTAAAAAGGCAAAGGATGGCACAACCGGAACCTAACTGTTCTAGGTGATAAACTTCCAATCATTTACCATCCGAACGGATCCAGACCAGACGTCAAGGTTTCAAATAATCTTAGCTCAGATTATCTACCAGTTCTAATAGAAATCGTTTCTGGTACAAACCATAATAGAGACCCCCGGCTTGTTCACAAGACAAACTGGCCATTAAGACTCCAAATGATCTAGAGCAAGTGGTTAAAAATGTGACGTTAACCTCAGAAGCCATTGCACGAGCTATTTATACAATCACGTTAAGTCGCAAAGTCAAAAGCATAAAGAATTGTGTTAACAGAACAAACTTAAATCCATAGATAAAGACAAACATCTGATGTAAAAAATAAAAAAACACGGTGTGCTTTGAAAAAAACTACGGCTTTTGCTAACACCTTGGAACTACAATGCCAAGACACAAATTTTGATCACGTAGATAATGTGCACAAGATAGTGCGTAAACCTCCCTCTCGCATAAAAAAAATGGTAAAACTTCTCCGTACCAGAAAAGCCCCTGGCCGGACGATATTCCAACATAGCAATCCTAATCCCCAAAAGAAAACTTTGTCACTGACCAATATTATCAACGCGGTTCTCCAATTAAGCCACTACCCTAACACGTAAAAAACTTTCCACTTAATTAACATCCCCAAACCAAAGGAAAAGATTTCTTTAAAATTACTTACCTATTAATCTGTAAAGTACTATGAGGAAGGCAACGGAGACGAATATTTTAGAAAATCTTCAGTCGCACATAAAGAAACATTAAACATAATGTGTTGCCAAAGCACTAATTCGAGTTTTGTTTCAAACATTCGACGACCCACACCAACTCCTGAAAGTGGCAGATCAAATCATAGCCGGATTCAACACCATAAGGTCGACTAGCGCAATCTTCTTTGAAGTAGAGAAAGCTTTTGATAAGATTTGTCACCAAAGCCTCGTCTACAAGCTCCTAAAGTTGCTAGATTGGTCAAACTTTCTTACAAAGCTTGACTAAAATATTTCCTCCTCTCGCCCAATTTGTTCCGGGTTCTCACAAGGATCTGTCCTGTCGTCGCTACTTTTTAACATATATGTACTCAACTTCCTATCCCGGCCAATAGAAAGAACAGTGCAGTACGGATAACCATTTTTGTATATCTCAAGGAACCCACGCATAACTACATTGTGTTTGCAAGCATCCATTGATGCTCTCGAAAGATGACTCCTTGACTGGCGCATAAATATCAACCTCAAAAAAGTGCAGATCGGTTCACCAAACATATACATGTATCTACCATCCCAACATCATCAACATCTGAACCATAAACATCCAGCCAGCATCACCGCACCATCCGTGACAACGATTTAGTCACGCTCGCAAAAAAAAACACCTTAAAAACAAACAGTTTAACAAACGCATAAGAAGATAAAGAGGCAATAAACGCTAACGTGCTGAGTCCTATTAAAAATGTAGCAAATTGAAAAAAAGATGCACAATTTAATGTAGATTCACGTAGTTGAGTAAGTTTATATGAGCCCAGGAGAGAGTTTTTAAGTAAAATTCAAAAAATCGCTTTTTACAACTTTCATGTTTGTCACTAAAGTTGCGGCAATAAATTTTAATGAAACAAGTTAAAACAAGTATCAAAAGATGCACATTTTAATATAGATTTACATAGTTAGGTTAATTTATATTACAGTACAACATTTTTGATTGAAATGCAAAACTGTTAAAAAGTCGAGACTTTTATCAAAAACTAGACAATTTATTGTAGATTTACGTTTAATTGAATTATACAAACCCAGCATAATGTTTTCAAAAAACTTTTCAGCATTTCAATCCCTAAAGTCTACATTAATATCATTAGCATGCCGCAAAATACGCAGACCGCTGAGTATAATCTGTACGTTTATGCGGTATATAATATAAACTGGACTGTCACATTGCAATACAAAGTCCAAATTTGATTGGTTTATTTTTATTTTCTACATGTCAAAGAATGCCTGTGTTGTCGCCCGAAACAGAGGGATATCCAAAAAAGTCAAACAAAAAACAAAAATCACCTTTTTATGATTCCCTAAAATACCGGTAGTAGATTACAAGAGTTTAATATCCATTTTGTTAAAAACGTACACAAAAGCTTGTCATCGTCAAAACAGAAATGACTGCAGAATGGCCTGTAAAATTTGTAGAAGATATAAATTCCTGCCAAAATGTAGAGGCCTAGTTTTGAAGTTAATTTTTTGAAATATCTTAAAAATGATTAAAAAAACCTTTCTTTTACAAAAAAGTTGCAAGAGATTAATATTTTTTACACAATTTATAAAAAGTGTTATTCAATATTTTAAACTTAGAACCGTCAAAAATGCCAAAAAATCTTAATTTTTGAAACAGTTTCTTTAAGTTTATAAAAAGTTGTTAGAATATCAATTCCCACAAAATTAATTTAAAAAAATTAAAAATATTTTACTAACAAAAAATATTTTTTTAATTTTTTTATACCTTTTATGAGCAGTGTTTTTAGATATTAAAAAGATACAAAGCATAAAACCTTATTTTAGAACCAAATTCTTCTAATATCTAAAAGTTGTTATTAAATATTTTACAGTTCGACTTTAATAAAAATTTAATTTTGCAGTTAATTGCTTCAAATTTAAACATTTAAGTCTAATTTAAAAACAATGTAGATTGCTAAAGTGTAAGTTGTAGCAAAAAAGTTAGAGATTTGTTAAAATGCAGATGGATTTAGAGCTAATTTTTTCAAACATCTTAAAACTAATAATTAGTATATAATGTTATTACTTTTATTTACCTTTTTTATTTCAATTAACACTTTTGATAGTGCATTTTTTCAGTTAATAGTTAATATCTCCTCCAGTTTGTTGTACTACTTCATAATCGCATTCATAAATTCATATAAATTCATAAAATTTTATGTAAACTTGATAGATAAATAATTTAGATAATTCAGTAACTTTTTCGGGTGTGTATTTGAGCGCATTTAGTAGTTAATACAAACTGCAGGCACATCAAAGGAAGTAGTCTGCTTATCAAGTTCACCCACCAGTGTTAATCATCAACAAATTGGAAAGCATAAACCAATTCCGCAATGATTAACCTAGGGTGGGTCGGCAAGCATAATAGTTTAAACGGCCCGCATGTATCCATAGTTAATTAAAACTCTCACTCACACAAGTGTTATCATTAATGGAGGAAGTAGATTGTCACTCACCAAATCATTATAAAATACATCGATTCATATAATAAGCATATTAATTTATTATTTATTAATTTAAAAATTGCAAACCAAATATAGTTTTGTTTCTTTTTGTTCAATAAAAGAACAATAAACCTCTTTAGTTTAATTTAAACCAGAGGCCATACAACAAAATGTACTTATAAATTTGTACAAAATTTCATAAAATTTTCTTATATTTAAGCTGTCAAAATTACTTAAAATCGGAGTAGAGAGTGATTTCTTTAAATATCTTGAAACTTAAAAGTTGGAAAAGTTGAAAACAATTTTTAAAAAATAGAAATGAAACTTTTAAATATTTTGACATTTAAACTGTCAAATTTTCAATAAATTTAGATTTGGAGTAACTTTCTTTACATCGAAGAAATTTATTGTAACTCAAAACAGGTTTAAACAAATTCATGTAGACTAAAAAGACCAAACCCACGCGCTGAAAAAAGACCCGAAAAAGGAAAATAATGTACGTCAAATTATACGCAAAAAGCTTCCACCTTGATAGCACACACCTGCCAAGCTACACGTTAACAAAACGCAAGCCTACCTACATTAGCCCTCTAGAAACCAAATATAATCAACAATTTTCAAAGACAAAGCAAAGCTGAACCAACATAAAAAGTCCAAAAAAAGTATTTAAAAAAAACGCGAGTAAGATATCTTTAACTAATTGCACTAATAAACCATTAGCCACCCCTTCAGAACCATTAACCACCAAAATCAACAAACTTTAAACCGGCCAATCTTTAAAACTGAACAGATCTGACTCCAACATGCCTCCAACTTCTTCGTCATTCCCTGCAGATAACACAATTCTAATTCCTGTCATACATAGCAAGAATGGCCTACAGTATTTTATCAAAAGAAACGTGAAAACGCTTTTGGTGACATTCTCAAACACCAATGATCCCCTTTTATAGCCGAGGACACTGATCTAGAGCATGTTGAAAATATCCACCAAAACATCAATAATTCTTAGAGAGCCCGGATAACTCAAATTAAAAAGATTGTCTCCAAGTTAAAAACTCAATCTGCCCCTGGCCTCCAATAAAGCCTTTAAAGCATTCTTACACAAAACAATTATAGCACTCACCACTTTCCAAATTCTTAGAAATGCTCACATGTAAAAAATGTTTTAAAATCTAGAAAAAACCTTTTTTTTTTAAACTAACGGACAATCAGTCTGCTATTCCCCTTAAATAAAATCATTGAAGAGGTAATTTTAGATACAATTCAAGATCACACTGAAACTAATAATCTTCATTGTGTCCACCAACATGAGATGTGACAAGAATATACATAAGTCCATCAACTAGACTGTGTAACTGACCACATTGTCAGTAGAATAATCTTTATTGACGTCAAAAAGGCATTTAACACAAAGGTTTACATTTAAAACTGCACAGATTCAAATTCCCTCTGCGATTTTTAAATTTTAATTTAATTCGCAAAACTCTGTTAAGCTATTGACCACATTTCTACCTCTCAGCAGATCAGTGCAGTAGTTCCTCAGAGTAAAGCCCTTGTGTTTATACAATTTAACTACTAAAAAGATGCATGCAAGTAAAAATAGCTCAATATGCTGACTATACAGCTTTAATCTTTAACTCTCGGTAGCCTAGAGTAATAACTCTACGAGTACAAATCGCAGTAATCTTCAAAACTGGCTTTCCGATTGGCAAGTTAAAGTTAAAGAGAAGCAAAGCTGTTTTCTTTTTACGGCGACTAAGCAGTCTTTATGATAAAATTGTTTCAAATGACTTTTCTATTCCGTAGTCTAATGCTGCTAAGTATCTTAGTATCACTTTTGCTAAAAGACTTAAGTACAAATAACACGTTCAGTCTATTCTAAACAATGTCCAATTCTTTAGCAAAACAGCTTCATGACGCTCCGAAATAAAATCCGGATGTAACAAACAAAAAGTATCCACATACAAAAAACCACACTCCTACCTCACAACCTATAAATCATAAATTGGTTTTCATTTTACATATAACATTACATAACACTTCTAACGTATACAACCGTCACCGTCAAATTAGTACAAGTGATTAACTTATGTTACAATTTCCGTTTTTTCCACCTACACCCCTCTCGTGTTTCTTCTTTTCATCAATGTCCCGACATCCAAAAGCATTATCAGTCAATGCCATGTATGTTAAAGGTTAGAACATTCAGCAAATAAGTGCAACGCCCGTATAAACAAAATGCGCAGGATCTAATTCTACAGACTAGTGTTGAAAGAAGAGAAGTAAAGATAAACACACTCCTCCTAAGTGTGCCTTATGTCAAGGAGGTTACAATGCCAGCTTTAGAGAGTGCACAGTGCACAAGCAATCACTGGCTAATAGCACCAAAAATAAATCATCAACTCAGCAAAAACTCAGCAATACCCGTGTCTCAAAGGAGAAATCGTTTTTCACAGGCAGCGGGTTCTCCCTCACTCAAACAGCATCTTCTAGTAAAAAAAAAGCTAGTAAATTATCAGCTGATATCCGCACAGATCTCTTAGCAAGATTGATAATGACAGGCAAAAAAGGTGTCAAAAAATTGTATCTCAAATCACTTAATATAGTAGTTTCATAATGGTTGAAACGCCTAATACAGACATTCGGCTTTTATATGCTTTCTTTAAAAAAAACATGTATGTGATGTTATTATCCAAAAAAAATCTTAGCTCCTGAAAAAGCTTACAACATCCCAAATACTTTCACGTATTTGAGAAACACGTTTCAAACACTTGGAACTACAATCCTTGTCAAGCAATCAGCTGACCACTCAAAAATTCCTATGCCCCCAACTGTTGAATTAAAAACAAACTCAATTTAATTGTTCCTGGCATAAAACTCATAACGCTAATTCCAGCATATCAGTCGCCAACTAAGCAGCTAGTAACAACAGATTTTGATGCTATACTAGGCAAGCAGCTTAAAACAATTGTTGGAGAAGACTTTAACTCAAACCATCCAGCTTGGTATAGCAGACTAACAAATGCTAAAAGAAAAGCATTTTTAGGGCTCTGACGTGCCAACTTGTCACAGTTATCAAGGATTCCCTGGGGATGTACTTGACATTGCGTTACTCAAAAACATAGCAGCTCAAACTGCTATTTCAGTCATTAAAGACCTAAGCTCAGACCAGAAGGAAGTGTCTGAAGAGGGTCAAGACTAACTAGTCTTTGTTTCCACATACACTAAAAGAAAGCATCAGATCACTACCTAACATTCGGTTGAAAAAGTTAATAGAGCAGTCAGTGACTAATAGAAGAAGTCTAAAAAAACTTTGCCAAAAATTAAATCAAATCAATTGCGTCTCAATAGAGAGACAAGAGAGCTCTTCCAATCTTGAAATTGAACCAGATTGAAATAGCAATAACCACATGATCCAGAAATCAAATCAAGCTAAACCGGCTCAATGATAAAGAAAGCAATCACAAAACACAAAAATCAGTGCTGGAAATCTGCTATCAAATCTTCCAACAAAGACGATAATCTGATGTGTAAGACCGTCCTTTCATTTATGAAGAGACTCTAAATAAACTTTAATTTGATAAAAGCCGTAAACTCAAAAATGAAGTAAGCAGTACCTATAGCACTGCTTCAATTCTTGAATTAATTTGGCCGTCCAGAGTGAGAGATATCATCGCACATCTCAAACTTAAATCGGCTCCACGTTCCGATTGCCTTCTAAACAAAGCATTTTTTCATAAGGATGTAATGTTCCTCACAAACATTACAAATGCAATGTTAAGTACGTCGCATTTTCCGTCTTTATGTGAAAGGTCTAATGTTATATCTCTTACAAATGTTGGAAAGAATAAATATTTTCCGCCAAATGAGTCTTCTGTCGACCCTAAGCAAAGTGGCAAAAATTGTAATCTTAGATAGAGTTTGGTATCACACGACGGCTGAAAACCTGTTGCCAAATCATCAACATGGCTTCAGACATGAGCTCTCCTTAACCGATAAACTTACCCAAGTAACAGATCAAATAAAATCTGGTTTTAAACACCTCAAATGACTTTTCGCGAAAAAAGATATTAAACTAACTCTCGTTTAAAATGATTAAAATGTTATAGCTGTTTACTATGTTAATCAAATTAATCATGTCCATAACCAAAGATACTATTAAGTATACATTTAATACAAAAATATAAACAAATATAGTTTACTTTTCCCATAATAATATCTTATAAGTAGCAAATACTTTTGTAACAATAATTAAATAGTATTCAATAAATTGCATCCTAACAAATCAAAACATTTGTAAATAATAAAAACTCTTTATAGCACCTTCATGAATGAAAATCATATCACCAGTAACAAATAAAAAAATAAAATAGCAGGTTTCGATTAACATTGAATATAGCATGAGTAAAGAAACTGGAATTATAAAAGCATCATCGTCTGTGTGTGTTGATCCGTATACAGTAATTTACAATTCTGGTAACATTATTCGTGTGGATTTCCACTGGATGAATGCCAAGCCGAGTTAGCGGTTATCTTTCCATATTTGTAGTTCGTACAAGATTAAACTAATCCCTTGCAGACACATGAAAAAAATACACATTGCGGCATATGCAGTTCACGAATATTTTAAAACAAAACTAGGAAATTATAATTTGTAACTTTACATTAAAAAAAGTATGACAGTGTTTTAGTATAATACTTACTTTCAATAAGCTTTAGAAGTAGCCTGCTATTAGAATTAAGTCAACAAAAAAACAATCCTGCTTTGAATATTGCCGTATTAAATAATCGACATATGTTCAGTCCCATTTATTATTTTAGTGACACAACTAACTATTTTTCCTATACAAGAATGTGTTTCTGCAGTATTCTATGAAATTAAATGATGTTTACCTTTATAATCATTAATGCAAACATCCTTGGCAATCTGCATCAATGTAAATTAACTTTACTACATTTACTACTAAGTAAATACTAAACGGACAGCGTAAATAACCGCAAGCACATGTTTGTTCATTGAACACTGCACTGAGAGTACAAAGCGATCGAACGGTGGTACTGATAAAATATTGCAGCTATGTGATTTGCATCTATCCTGTACGGAAGATTAATCTTTCATAAAGAAAACTTGTTATTAATAATAATATTATTTAGTATTTTATTAGAATATATTGTTAAATATAATAAATTGTAGAAATAAAATAATATTTGATCATAATATTAAATATAAGAACATATTAATTTAAAACATATAAAAATTTAATTATTTCAGCTATAGTTAAACGTATAATACCACCAAAAATGTAAGACATTTGAGGTATTTTATCGATGCATCAACATGCAGCAAGAGCATGTAGATGCAATCAAAAAGAGAGAAAAAAGATATTGAGGGTCAAACCAATAAATTCCGGTTCAAATTCTTTTCTAACAAAGCCAAAGAGTATGGCATTGACATCACATACGACTTTAAAAATAGGTCATTTCGAAAGTAATGGAATAATTGATTAAAAATATCTTTAGGATGTATTTAGCAGATGTGTAAAGCTTAAATTAAAAATTACATAGAGTAATAGAGTATCAATACTAACAAAAACAATTGAAATATGCTTAATTTGTACCAACCACATATGCTGTTTTGTTATTATATAATAAATGTTATTCAAATCCTGAAGAAATCTTGTCATAGCTTCACAACCTTGTAGTTTTCTGCATCTTTAAATATGACATTTATGTAATTTATAATTATCAGGTTAAGAATTGTAAGCTTATTTGGATATTTTATAGTAAATACATACGTTTAGATACGTATGAAAATAATGAGTTAATAATTATTTAATTATTGTGTTATGATTGGTACTTTTAATGTCTAATATTATAATCACATTAATTGCATACTCTAAACCAAAAATTCTTATTTCATTAACTATTATTGTTATCTGTACGTTTATTAATTTCTCAAAAGCCTTTGATACGATTTGAAAACATCATTTAACCGAAAGCAAAAAAAAAGTTTTGCATGGTGAACTGCAAAGATAAGACAAAAATTTACAACGTAGTGTGGACACTAGACCAGACAAAGAACGGTGTCTCTAGACGGTCTATAGACAAATTGCGCAACATGGTCTACTAGTCTGTACTAGATTTTAAAGACATTTAAAGATGCTAAGGAATAAAAACGTATGCCACAGACATGCCTTATAATCTTAGTAGTTTCTTATTTGAAAAGTCTCACACGGCGTCCGTAAAGCAATTTCAATATCTCCAAAGAGATAGCAACTAGCATCCGCCGCCAACGCGGCCACTATAATGATCGCCAGGCACATCACCAAGCCTGCTAAGTCACCGGAACCCCCGGTAGTGACCTCTGAAACCAAGTTCAAAATAATCGACGCATCTTCCCTAGCTGCTGCAGCCAAGCCCCCGGCTCAACCCTCGCTCAAGAAGACAGCCGAGCAAACGGTCGATGTCAACTCCTCCGACAACAATGCACCGATGGAGACGTCGCAGGAGATCAACGTAACAATCCCTAAAGAAATCCAGCCCAAAAAAAATTCACCGAGGTGGTTTATTCTAAAAACATAAAGAAGCAGATAAGAAAATCCAAATCCGCCCACAGAGCAAGCTGGCGCAAACAGCACTCCTCCTATTACCATCCACAACAATGATTACAAACGCGGGACGACTTCAGAGCAGCAATCGATTACTGAACAAGGCACAAAATCTTTCACCACTCATATCAATTAGAGTCTGAGAAGATACTAAAACACATGCATTAAAGCTGAAATAGTGCAGGCTAAGCTTATCGCTCAAGGGTACACACCAACATCAACAACACGCAAAGGCAAGAACGGAAAAACCATCCCCATGGTGTAACTCCAGCTTCCCCAAGATCGCACAATGCCAACGTTGCCAACGCTACGGACACGGGGCATCCCGGTGCAACGCACCACATCGGTGTGTCAAGTGTGATGGTGCTTATCCAAACGCCACTTGTACTCTCACAAAAAAAAGCGGCCATTTAGCCAAGAGAGGCAACCGTAGCACAATGGTCTAGTGCAAGGACTGTTGTGCAGGCAGTCCTGGTTCAATTCCCGGCAGCGGCAATTAATAATTTGTGAAATGTATTTCAATGCGGTCGTCTCCTTGGCAAGACAATGGCAAACCAACAAAGTATTTGCCTAGTAAACTCCTCTAGTGGTGTGGTTCGGATTCCACGTTAAATTGTAGGTCCCGTATGTTTGTGTAGAACTATTATCGCACACCATAAACATACAAGAAGGGTGCTGACACTCATAGCAAGTATGGCACTATAAGAAGAAAAAGTCGCGTGTGATAGGCCCCTCACGGCAAGTTACAAAGGCTGCCTGGTTCACCTAAAACTAAAAGCTAGCCGCAACAACTGCTCCCCGTAAGCAGTCTCAAACTCCACCTCGGAGCGCTCCCAATGCACGCAAGGAGAAATCCTTCGCACAAGCAGCAAGACCGGCGACTACCGCCGCTAAAAATTAGCTTTTACTCCGCTTATCACAAACAAGTAACATTGATTTTGCCAAACTAATTATAGCTTCCAAAGGGCGACATTCGTATGTAGCATGCTAAATAAACTACTACTAACTTCTAATTCTAGGCGACACCTACAAGGTTGGCACAAATGTGCATTATGCCCGTTTAGCATACAACCAGTCAGGAAAACCTTGATAATTTCCAGCATTGAAGGTAAATCCGACACTTTACGAGTCTTTAGAAAGGTTCTCCACCCACCTCCCCCCCCCTCCAAAAGTGATTTCACCTGATACCAAATGAGATGAACCAATAACCATTAAGCTTTGAGAAAAAACCTATGAATGCCGCAGAAACATATATAAAGATTGATTTTTCAAGCAAACAAGCAATTAGTCATATAGAGTAAAGACCATAAATGATCCGGGTCTAAGAAGTCCACCGATAATGTGCTTTCTTACTCACATCTGCAAATAAATCCAGGGTTATCCTTTTACCTGGCAGAGTGCCAACAAAACCTAGCAACAATTACTCTCGCACCAAGTAAAATCAAGCTGTGCAGACGGACAGATCTCACAAGCCTACCGTAACAATTTTCCCGGTACACATAGATAAATTCAGAAGCATGGCCTAGTACAGATTGTAAACCGGAGTACCAACAAATTACTATGAGTTAGTCACGACACTTAAAAGACGCAACCCGAAAAGAAGTTTTCCTCCCAAATCAGTAAAAAATGCAATTAATAATAAAACCAAAACAATGTTACATCAAGAATAACAACTATGAAGACCCTTGAAATACCCTTGACAAAAAATAACCCCACAATAACAAAACCTACAACGGAATGTTTGACAAAACAATATTTCACCTACACACTGACGACCCACAACCATAACCACATAGCAACACAAGCGCTCAAAGGTACTGCACCAACCGCCCTCGTTAGTCACTTGAGCAAACATAGAGGCTTCTCAACATTGCAACTGTGAGACTCTACCAACAGGTCTATACCATAGACCAAACAGGCTTTACCGGTGTATTTGCAGTCAATGCCGAGTAACAAAACAAGCTTGCCACCTAGAAAACATCTATAAGGACATCTACACCAAGCAACAAACAAAAACAAAAAAAGTCCAAAAAAGTGATCCGCTCTCGGGCAAGCACTTATCGACCAGTGCTGGTGCAACCACTGCATCATCTCCAGGGTGTTACCCCCTCCGCGGGTAATCTCCAGACATTTAAATTGTTTTTAAATATATATTTTTGAGAAACTTACTTTTAAGCCACAAACTAAGTCAGTGTTTGGTTGATTAAATTGGTTTGTAAAACTCGCAAGGCCTTGTTCCTTGTTCCAGTGGATTAGTGCCACTTACAGTTTAATAGCTAAACATTCCAATTTTTGACATTTTATAAATAAAATTTTACTATTTTAACAGTTTTTGGCTGAAATATTTGACAAAATTTTGCCATTTTTTACTTTTCCTAAATATAATATTTCATTTTATATACAGAATTTAGGATTTTATATCCTTCTGACAATATTTTTATATTTTATAGCGGACTTAACATAAAATTTAAGACTTTTTAACCATTTTGGCCAGATTTTGATTTAATTTGAAAATATTTTAATGTTTTATGACCAAATTTAGCTATAGCATTTTGACTTTTTGTAAAGCAAAATTTTGCACTTTTTAACAGTAAATAAATAAATTTTGTGCTTTCTTCTTTAACTTTTGTTAAAAGCATTTTGAAGTTTTGATAAGTTTATGCCGAGATTCTGTTGCTTTCTGACAATATTTTGATGTGTTATAGTTTTTTTTATATGGTGATTTCAAAGCCAGATTTTCTGAACAAAAATTTCATATTTCAACCGTTATTGGTCAGATTTTGGTTCTTTTTGAAAAAAAATTAGTATCATATCCTGTAATTTTTGACTATTTTGTATAAAAAGTCAAAAAATGCAGTTTTTAACAGTTTATGGTAAATTTTGGTACTTTCTGATCATATTTCTGAAGTCAAATTTTGCTATTTTTGATAGAATGTTGCACTTTTGAACAGGTTTTTGCTACTCTTGGTCTTATTACATTTTTCATTTTTATGACCGGATTTTACCTATTTTGACTTTTCAAGATAATTTTGCATTTTTGATAGTTTGTACCCCAAATTTTGATATTTATGAATTTTTATAAAAATAATTTTGTACTTTTCAACAGTTTATAGCTGGATTTTGATACTTTTTAATAATATTTTGATGTTTCAAAAATTATGGTTTAAATTCCACTTTTTTCTAAAAATATTTTTATATTTAGTAGCCGAATTCTGCTATTTTTTTAGATTATATAAAAAAAAAACTTTTTAACAGCTTATAGCTAAACTTTGAAGTTTTTAGATAATAAATTGATGTTTCAAGACCAAATTTTGTTAAAAATAATAATAACATTTTATAAATAAAATTTTACACTTAACAACCGTTTTGGCCATATTTTAGTTTCTAAAAATATTGTGATATTTTATGACTGAATTTTTAGACTTATTATGAATAGAATTCTTCAGTTTTTGTTAACGCTTTTTTTCATTTATATTTGTTTTTCTCACACTTGTGCTGTAAACTAAGTTCGCATTTGTTTTTTTCTAATTTTTCTAAATTAGAACAAAAATGCTTCACAATTCTTTATTTTTTAAATAAAGCAATTTCATGCACTTTCATTAATAAAAGAAGAAAAAAATAATTCTATTACAGTTTTCTACTTTTAAGTCTTTAGTCTTTAGTACTAGCTACGTCTTTAGTTTCTAATTCTTTTCCGATAGCGCTGCTTCTGATTTTATCATGTTAAGTTACTGCTTTTATCGTTCTAATAGTTTCCGTATTTCCGTGCTCATTAATTCTTTGTAATATCTAAAATGCAAAGTATGAGAGAGCGTGGCGCAGTAGTCTATGCATCCGGCCGCTGTACCGAAGATCGAAGGTTCGATTCCCACATACCGTGATACACTTTTCACTTTCTATACGCTCTCCCACTCCCCAAGCCGACTTGCCAGCGTGGAGTTTTACGGCTAAAACCTTCTCTGATGGAATGATGAATTCTCTCCAGTGGTTCAGAATCCACTTAAAACTGT
This sequence comes from Tachinus rufipes, assembly GCA_963932245.1. Lineage (NCBI taxonomy): Eukaryota > Metazoa > Arthropoda > Insecta > Coleoptera > Staphylinidae > Tachinus > Tachinus rufipes. Next base: position 65,561,107 of record OZ010749.1, read on the forward strand.
AGGTCCCTTGTAATGTAAGTTGCCAGCATTACAAGCAGAGAAGAGGCTAAAACGCCAAGAGTGGCGTATGAATGGCTGACAAAGAAGAAGAAGAAGAAGAAAGTATGGCATATTACAAAAACTATGGAAAACAAATTACTTGCCGTGGAAATGGTTTTCCTGAGAAGATCAGCGGGATTATCCAGGTTGGACAAAATACGTAATGATGTTGTGAGGGAGGAAATTAAGGCCAAACTCAATATTATAGACGACATTCAATCAAAACAACTTGACTGGTTTGGCGATGTGAAAAGAGTGCCAAACAAACAACTCCCGAAAGAAGAATAAGAAGACGCCCGGCAATGACATGAAATGTGGGCATCAGAAAAGCCATGTCAGAGAGGAACCTTAATGATGAAGATTGGCAAAACCGCAAAGCTTGAAAGCAGAGTACCGGTAGGTGACACTATTCGCTATAAAACCGGAATATATACATATATGTAAAATACTTCTGCGCAAATATTGATGGCGTAAATTAGGATCGGCTGTGACCAAGTTTTACAGATTCAAACTTTGCCCTTTGTGGACATATTTGTTTATCCATACCACATTTGTTCTTACTTCTTCCATAAAATTCCTTGCGACCCAAGATACTTAATTTTTATTACTTGCTTTATGAATTCAGTAATGCCCATTACTTCGCACCGGATGGGATACTTCAAAATTACCATTAATCTTTTCGGTTGATATAATCAAGTTTCAATTTTCTGAATCTAAACAACTTGAATCTAAACAAAAACCGTTGCAGATCATTCTCATTTTTAAAATAGGATTACCGTTATTTGTTGCCCATTCTTAAGCCTATCTTTATTGCTGTTCTTAGGCCATATTCTTGTCTGATTCCAGTTTTCACGTTAATTTCTCGCGTTAATGTTTCATTAATTATGAGTTTTGCTGTACCTGTTTATATCTTGATGATCCTGATGTATTCATTGTTAATTCCATGACCACACAGGGTAACTATGATGTCTATTAGCAGTATTTAGTTGTATACATGTGTTAGGTTTACCATACATAGAAAGACAAGTTATTTTAACATTTTATAAACATAAATTTGATGTTTCAAGCCAAATTTTGCTAATTTTCACATTTTATGAATAGAATATTTTATGAATTAATTTTTGTGTTTTCGTACAATATTTAAATTTTATGACCGATTTTTACTATTTTTAATAGTTTATAGCTAGATTTTAGTTATTTCCAACAATATTTTAATATTTTATGACCAAATTTTGCTATTTTTAATATTTTATGAATAAAATTTTACATTTTTCAACAGTATTTGGTACTTCCTTATAATATATTTTTGCTATTTTTGAAATTTCATTCAATAGTTTATAGCTGGATTTTAAGTATATATGTAAAAAAAACAACTTATCTAAGAGCAGTACTTAGCTCCAGTCCTCATCATTCAATGCAAAATAATTTCCGGGCAAAAGCCAATCTTACAATTTGAAGCCAGCGTTGCAATGTTAGACCTGTAGCCATTTTTCTATACGACAATCCAGCAGCACAAAGCCTTCTTCTTCTACCAATTCATTAACGTATATCTTCAACTTCTTGAAAATGATTACAAAACAAAATTGAAAAAATTGTCTATTAGCCAAACTTGAAGACACAAAAAACAGTCATTTGTGTGAGTGGTGACTTTTTTGCCCAGCAAGGCATTCTCCTTATACCACAGTGACCCATTCCCAAAAAACACGGACAAAAGTCAAAAATCATTCCGATTGAAACAAAATCTGGTATATCTTCTTCTTGAAGTGCCGTATCCGCTTAGCGGACGTTGGCTATCATTTTAGCTATAATAATTTTGTTGACAGCGGCGCGAAAGAGTTCGGTTGATGTTTTTCCAAACCATTGTCTTAAGTTTTTCAACCACGATGTTCGTCTCCTTCCGGGCCCTCTTTTACTATTTATTTTACCCTGCATTATTAAATGCAGGGTACCGTATTTTTCGGGATGTCTCATGACGGTATATAAGGGTTTTCAAAGTAGCTGATTATAAATTTTGGATCCGCCATTTTTTTTTAATTCAAAATGGCGGTCAAAAATTAAAAATAGTCTGATTAAAACAATAATTGGTACATAATGGTTTTTACGGTCTTTGATTATCTATCTGATATTATTTTTTCCGAAATCTAAAATGGCGGATCTAGAATTAGGAATCTTATTATTATTCAAAATACAAAATGGCAGTTTTTTTATATTTTCAAACTGACTCAGAAACTGCAGGGACACCTCGTGGCACGAGATCTTGAATGAAATTGACAAATAATATTCTAATCTTTCTTAAAAAAAGAGACCCTTATTCTCGATTGATCTCACTACTATTTTTATAATTGAACAAAATTTATCAAATATACAACATTGGTAAATATCAATTTGAGAATGTTTAAGTGCGTTATAAATGTTAATTACACTTACTAACTTACGAAATATACATACTTCTTACCTTCGTCAATATTGTCTATTTTGCCGAATTGGAAAGCAGCACTTACAACAAAAGATTTTGTGGTTTTAAGCATCACTTGATTTCCTTGATTTTCATAAGGGCCAAACTCATTGTGGACCCGCATCGATAAACAGTGACGCACCCATTGTCTACGCCTATGACACGTGTTTTATTGTTTACGTTTGCAAGATTAAAGTTTTAATGATTTAGTTGTATTTAATTAATATAAAAAGTGCTGTGATATTGTGTATAGTCTAGTCTTCAATATAGTATATTATGATTGTGATTTTATCTTTGTTAAGTGAAGTAATTGGAGTTTGTAAGTAGTTAACCTGTATGTACTTTTCCCGCCAATAAGCGCATGAACGCTACCTACCGTACCTGCTTGGTGTTATTTTTACCAGTGGCGTAACAGCTGGGTTTTATTCTTTTATTATTTATTTGTTATTTAACATATTTCATATTTTTCCTTTGCCTTTATTTTTGTAACCATTTCCGTGGTCTGCCATTTATTGTTCGTTTTAGCAAGACACTTGGTAAAGGATCCTACCAATGTGAAGAGTGTCCCAGATTATATAATTTAATCCTTAATCCGTTTTAATTTTGTTTTTAATTCTTTAATTTTAACTCGGTTTATTTGGATTAATCAATATGATTAAGTGTTTAAATTGTCAGAAGGATTTACAAATCCATAATTTTTCAAATTCTACTAAGATAAATGATAAAGATTGGATATGTCCTACTTGCATAAAATCTATAAAATCACAGAAAGAAGATAGTCGTAGTTACTAGCAAAAATGTAGTCGATTCAGGACAAGATTACCTTTCAAAAGCGTTCTTTTTAGAACAATTTAATGCATTTTCCAAAAAAATTTCATTGCAACTTGCCACATGTACCGCACTTATTAATGATATTGGTGAAAGTGTTAAAAGCCTCGAGGAAGAAAACATGAAACTCAAAGCTGATATAGTAATCCTCAAAGAAAACCAACCACAATGTTTGGATGAAGCTATATTTGAGATTCAGGACCGTCAACGAAGAGCAGTGAACGTCATTGTTTTTAATTTTCCCAATTCTCGTTTATCAAATCCAACTCAACGTCAATCTGAGGATGAAACAAATGTCATTAAATTAATGGGAAATGAAATTATATCCAATCATACAATAAAAAAAGTGGTGCGTGTTGGCTCTAATAAATCATTATCTCGCCCGATGAAGGTAATTTTTAATAGTGAGGAATCAGCTAATGCTATAATTAAACATTGTAGAGGAAAGGAACTTGGAGATGTTCGTGTGGGTGTGTATAACACTCCCAGGCAGAATTTAAAAAAGTTCGCAGTAAATTAAATCGTCGCAAACTAGAAGATGAGCAGAACATTAGCTTGCGTTTTATTCAAGAAGTTCCAAGGATTGTGGAAAATAACTCCTCAAATAATTCAAAAAACGTAAGATTTTGTGATTTTGATATTTTAATTTTTAGTGAAACCAATGTTTATGAAGATATTTTATTTTCTGAACTAGGATTAACATCATTTTGTATTTATAGGAAAGATAGAAGTACAGAAAGTAGTGTTAAAAAAAACGGAGGTGGTGTTTTAATTGCTGTACGTTCAAGTTTGATTTCAAGTGAAATAGCTATTTCTTTTAATACAGTCGAACATGTTTTTGTTAAAATTAAGCACCAAATAAACTGCTACATTTTTGGCGCAGTTTATATACCGCCATCAAGTAATATTTCAAAGTATATGAATCACTGTTCAGCTGTTGAAGATATTGTGGACAATCACGTAGATGCCAATATTTATATAATTGGAGATTATAACGTTCCGGGGTTTAACTGGGAAAAATGATGTAATTGAATCAGGAAGCAGTGCCTTAAACTTGTCAGGACATCTTTTAAATGAAACTTTTTTGTATCTAAATATGCACCAGGTTAATACAATAAGAAATAGTGAAGGCTCTCTATTAGACTTGGCGTTTTCCACTAACAAGAACATGCTTCTTAGTACTTCTGACAATCATTTACTTTCCTGCGATAATAAATCCTTCTAGTCCATTCATATAACTTTAAAAAAGCCAATTTTGTGGGAATTCAGAATTACCTACATTTAGTAGATTAGAAATTTCTTTTTGAGGGTTTAAATCTTGAAGACTGCACACAAGTATTTTATGATACATTGTATACTTGCATCAAGTTATTTGTTTCTAAATTTACCACAAATTTGTTTCCTAGTTATCCCATTTGGTTCTCCAAAAAATTAAAAAAATTAATAACATCTAAAAAAATTGCACATAAAACCTATAAAGATTTTGATCGATTTGAAGACTATTTATATTTTACAAACATTCAAAATAAATGCAAGTTAGAAAATGATTTATGTTATAAAGAATACATCAGCAATCTGGAAAGAGAAGTTTATACTAACTCAAAGAGTTTCTGGAGATATGTCAAATCTAAACATTCTGATCATAGCAGGAGAAGATATTTCTAACTTATTTTCTTCATATTTTTCATCAGTATACTCTTCCACTAAATTACTGGAGCCCGAGCCACTTACAGTTAACTCTACTATCGACATTAACTCTTGTAACATCACTTTGAAAGAAGTTAAAAACAAAATATCTGGACTTAAATTGGACATTAGGCCTGGTGTTGATGGTATACCAGCATCTATACTTAAGCAATGTAAAAATGAAATTGCCACCCCTTTAAATTACATATTCAATCTTAGCCTAAATACAGTTATGTTGTACCAATATATAAGTCGGGATATAAATCTAATATACAAAATTATAGACCAATTTCTATTATAAGTGCTATACCAAAACTTATGAACAATATGTATCTATGATAAAATAAATGTGGTATTTAAAAATATTTTAAATGATCAAGGTTTTCGCAAAAGAAGATCTACTTCTTCTAATCTTCTTATATTTGAACAATATATTCTGAATGCTTTCAATAATGGGCATCAAGTAGAAGTTATATATACTGATCTATCCAAGGCATTTGATAGAGTTAATCACAATCTGTTTATAAAAAAAACTGGAAAATATAGGCGTATCAAGAAATCTTTTAAACTAGTTAAGTAACTATCTTAATAATAGATCACAATATGTCACTGTTAATGGTTTTATTTCTGATACAATAGCAGTTACCTCAGATGTTCCACAAGGTAGTCATCTGGGGCCGCATTTATTTCTACTTTTTATCAATGATATTTCTCAGTCAATAAAATCGTGTGAATTTCTTCTCTTTGCCGATGGTTTAAAACACTTTAGAGCAGTAACAACAGCTGAAGATGCATTTTTAATTGATAATGACATCAAAAATGTTGAAAAATAGTGTACTATTAATGGTATGGACTTAAATGTAAAAAATGTAAAGTAATAACATTTAATAGATCAAAATCTAATTTTGCATAGTACAAACTCACAGATATTAGAAAGAGTCGATTTTTTTAAAGATCTTGGTGTATTTATGGATACCAAATTGACGTTTGTTAAACATTTTAATTATGTTACCTGATATTGAAAACCGCAATTTAAGCAACATTTGGTTCCAAGAAAACTTGCCAACCAGCCCAGGTTTTATTGCAAAAACAATTCGGTTCTAATTTTAACAAAACTACTCATTCTTCTTTACTTTCTTTACAAACCTTGTTTAAGATTTTCTAAATGTAAATGTAAAAATTTAAACTATAATATCAAATCAAATCAAATTAGTTCCTATTATATCTATTTAAATAAAAATTACTAGTTTTAAGAGGTTTTATAGTTGACAATAAATTATTCAAAAAAAAAAATGATTTTAATAATTATTAGTTTCAATAAAATAATGACCATTCAATGATATATAATAATTATTGCATTAAATATATTAATTTAACTTATTACTCGTTCATTATTTCCAACAAAGTATCTACTTTAATAAATAAAAAATAAAATTGCTATAAAACCTTTTTCTAATTAATTTAAAGTAATTTTCTATGCACATAAACACAACAATTTTAGCAGTATTTCCACGGAGAGTACAGCCTAGCTCTTTGGATCTAGTTTTAAAATTGCGTTTTAAAAGACCTGTAACTTATCCTTGCTGCCTAGAAAATTTAATTAATCGAGACAAAATTGTACATGCATTGCAAATCTAGTGGCTACTACTCTACTCTACTTGAATTTTAAAAATTAGTTTTCTGCTAAGCGTTTAAAGTACCTGTAAGCCTCTTGAATCAGCAAGTACATAATAATAAATAGATATTGATGAGTAAAACTTTAACTTAACTAAAAAAAATTAAAGCTAATAAATTGTTTATTATGTAATGTAAACAATTAATTAATATATCATTATCTGACATAAATATAGCAAACTACCATGTCATTATTTTTTACTGTTTTTAATATACACTGCTCAAATCATTTTTTATTAACGTGTCTATCTTCCATTAGCACAAATTACTGCTTGACATCTTCGAAACATGCTTCGTACAAACCGACGGATGTCTTCTTGTAGTACATACTTTTCATTTGTTAGCTGCTAAAAAGTCTAAAGTAGAGCTTTCAAACACGTCTATACAACATATCCCAAAAATGTTCAATTTGGTTTTAAACAGGACTATAGTTTGAATCCCGTAGTGCTAAAGTATGTATGCAGTATATATTAGTTCAACAAACGTGTTATCTGTCCACTGATTGAGCGCAACCGCAGTCCTGCTTCGTAACCTGCATGCATTGTGTCTAACAAACGCAACCGATGTAAGCTGAATCAGCTGAATGCACCCAATGTGTTAAATTGTTTATTATAGTGAGCACAAATGCATTCTAATCATGTTTTTGTTTATGTTCAATAGGCTGCATAGAGATAATGACAGTATAACCCAGCGGCAGATTTTACAAATATCATACGCTCTATTAGATTAGAATTAAGCAAATGTGAATATGCAGGCTTTCTCAGAAACCCATTTATACATTATAATTTACAAATAAGAAAAAACTCATTAAAATATATTAAAAATTGCTTAAAAATATATTTATTTTACCTCATTGTATATCATAAAATTAAAAAAAAAACATTTTCTTCTAAGCCTTTGTTAAAATGGGTAAAAAGCATGTACTCTATTGACCAATATATTATAAATATTAATAATTCATTAAAAAATTCTAAAATAATAATAATTTATTGCGTTAAATGCGCCAAAAATTGCGCAAAATTCTTATTATTAACAAAAAACAATATTTCATCAAAAATCGCATAGAAATTTGATAATTCAAAATACGAGAAAAAATCAAAATAAATATAAACAAAAACTTTGTTCCTATGCGACTACAGTTACTATCGAGTAGAAGATGAGAAACAGTACATGTACATACATGACTGGCCCTCTGATACAATAGAGAATCCAGATTGGAGCGTTACTGGCTGAACATAGCAAGTATAAGAAAAACCCCTCCAAGCTTTGTACTTGCATACATCAACCATACAGTGTGATAGAAGCCGAAACAACGGAGTGATGTAACCACTGAACGAGTTACAAAGAGCCTAACAAAGCTTACGTGCAGTCAATTTTGGTTTAAACTCCAACTCAAAATCCAAAAATCCAGCTCATTGCTCAAAAAAGGTTGCTAACCCTTCTCATAGCTAATAAATCTATTTCGGCAGCTTAGTACAAGTAAATCATTAAAGTTATCCTTGATTAAATCGCTGACACATATTCAAATATCCAAAATCCAAGCAAAACAACATGGGAAGAAACATTACCCTACCACAATATAGATAGAAATTCCGTTACCAGTTAAATACACCTACAACCACACTGCAACTTCCTCACAATCACATCTACAATGTTATCAAACACCAAGTAATAAACTTTCTCGGGATAGTCCAAGCCTATTGCAACCCCATACTCTGCATCTCCACCAAAGTACAACATACACAAACTATAACCGATATGAAAGAACAGTCCCATACCGCATCAGAAAACCTTTTTCGTCAAGTAACTTCGTCTTTGGAAGATAACACAAAGCTTTCAAGAACATACGAAGCCACACCTTTCGCATATAAGGCAACGTGGGGCGTGACCATAACAATTCCCAACAAGGTCCATGTCCAAGCTTACAATCCGGACAAACCCCAGACAAGTACAAAAAAAAAACAAATAAAGTTCTGCAAAAAATTTCAAAACTATAAAAAAAAAAAATACCTGTCGCTCCATCCGTCTGTGAGCACATAAAAATACTGATTATCATAACCTTTCACCCCAACAATTCCTCCAGCATGACAAAACACCTAACCTACCTAGTGAACGTCTGTCAGGCAGATGCAGAACTACACAGAGATACCACCAGTTACGACGTCATACATTAGCTCCTTCAAAGAATAACGGACCTAATTACAAATCCCCAGTACTGCAATCCGGTAAGTAAGTAGGGCACAAAGCTCACAAGTACTTGTTGGCAACCTAACCTCAACGCAATTACCGAGAAGACCAAAAAAGTCCAGAAACTTATATGCCGCAAGTGTTTTAGACATTCAAGCCCGCGACACCCAAACTAGTTCGTTGTCCCTTCTGATTAAATTACTTTTTGTTTGGTTTCGGCAATTTAAGTTCTTCGGTACTTACTTATCTACAAAACAAGCGTTTAATTTTGAAATCAAAAACAAACCAATTCTGCGATTGTCCATCTGGTTTTTTGAGAAGTGAGATGAGGCGGCAGCAGACGACGCAAAGGCAAGAGCTAAGTTGATTTTATCTATGGATTCATCTTTATACGTTCATATTAAAGACCAAAAGACGACAAAAGCATTTTGGGGCAACCTCAAAAAAAAAAAAAAATTGATAATTCAGGGTCCACACGAAAAGTAAGTCTGCCCCGCATGTTAATCTCTATTCGTTTAGAGGATTGCGATTCGATGACGGAATATAAAAACCAAATGGTGGAGACGGGACAAAAACTAAAAGGTACCGGATTTAACATTGACGACGTATGGATAGAGACGCTCCTACTGGTGTGTCTACCTGAAAGATTTTCTCCTTTAATCATAGCGGTCGAGCTTTCATACTTTCTTAATAGGACAAATTAAAAAGGACAATTGGTACATCAATTCAGAGGCTAGTTTTCATCTTACCACAAGTGATCAATTTATGAACAACAAGTCGTACAACTCAAGTGTTCAAGAAATTACAGTGGCAAATGAATGGAAACTGAGAGTTACATGTGTGGGAGACATTGAATTAACAACAGTGGTAAACAATGACAGACATAGTGTAGTTATAAAAAATGTACTTTGTGTTCCTGGTCTAACAACAAATCTTTTATCTGTCAGCCAACTAATTAAAAATGAAAATTCTGTCAACTTCACAAAAAATTTCCGCAGCATTTTATATAGGTATATATACTAGTTGGTTCAGCTGAACTTGTACATAATGTAAACCTGTATAGCCTAAATTTTGCTAAATCAAATGAGTGCCTGCTTACTACTACAAATAAGGCGTCAGGCGACATTTGGCATAAGATAAATTCATCAAATCTAAACAAGATGAAAAATGATAGTAATAGGAATTCAGTTTAAGACCATACCGACCGCTACCTTGATTTGTAGTATTTTAACAAAAACGGCAACTTCCCTTTCATCGCTGTTTCTACAAATAATTTGATAGTCGATTTATTTTTTACCAGTACATTTAGAAAGGATTAAATTATAATATGTCGAAGTCTTTTTTGTGAAATTATATTTGCAAATAGCAACAAAATGCATTCAAAAATACAGAAAAACGCATTTATTTCTATATTTGATGGGTTATTTCGGCTATTTCCTAACTATTATTTGACTAAAAGACTTCGATATTTCATAGTTTAATCCTTTCTAAATGTACTGGTAAAAAAATAAATCAATTATCAAATTATTTGTAGAAGCAGCGATGAAGGGAAAGTTGCCGTTTTTGTTAAAATACTACAAATCAAGGTAGCGGTCGATAAGTTCTTAAAAAGAATGCAAATCGTAGCAACAAAATCTGTGTAGTTTGCTGTGAAAGCAAGCAGACAAGGTTACCGTTCAATAAGCAAGGCTCCAAGTCAGAAGCCATATTAGACGTAATTCACACAGACTTGTGTGGGCCAATAGAAAACTAATCTATTGAAGGATCTAAATACTTTCTTACCTTTCAGAATAACTACAGTAGGATGGTATTCATTTCTTTTCTAAAATCCAAAAAGGAAGTCCTCAAATATTTCAAGAAATTTAAGGTGAAGTGAAAAATCAACAAGAAAGAAAAATCAAAATTCTGCGATCTGATAATGGAAGCAAATTCTGTAATAATAAATCCAAGAAGTTTTTGAAGAATCATCGTATAATCCACCAAAGAACAGCTCTATACACCACAGTACAAAATGGCTTAGCAGAGAGGATCAACAGAATTCTGGTGAAAAAGGCAAAATGTTTGCTTTTTGATGCAAATCTTAAAAAAGAAGTTTTGAACAGAAGCTGTAAATACTGTAGCATATCTAAGAAACAGATCAATTTGTTCAGGAATAGAAGATAAAATAAAACACCATTTGAGATATGGAACAACAAAAACCCTGATGTAGGCCACATAAAGGTTTTTAGAAGCCAAGCTATGGTGCACGTTCCAAAAGTGGAAATAACTAAATGGGATAAAAATCCAAAAGAAAAATTCTCTTAGGCTACAAGAAACACACAAAAGGATACAGATTGTATAACATAACAAAAAATAAGGTAATCATCAGTAAACATGTAATTGTAATGAAAAAAGAAACTGATAATATTGTAATTGTAATGGAAGAAAAAACTGATAGCGTGTTAGTCAGAGTCTCAGACTCAGTGGGAGCTAACGCTGCAGACCAACATAATACTTCAGAAGAACAAATCAAAAAAGATGCAGAAACATTTCAGTTAGAAAGCAAAAATAACACAGAAGCAACAAGAAGATCAACCAGAAAACCCAAACCAAAATTGTTTGAGAACTATGTAACGTATATGTGTAAAACTAATACAGCTTTAGAGTGTGACTCTCTTACGGTAAATGAAGACAACGACTCTTGAAAGGCGGATATGAGAAAAGAAGTAGAATCCTTCCATGAAACACATACCTGGGACTCAACCGAACCACCGAGAAACGTTTGTGTAGTGGATTGCAAACAGGTTAAAAAAAAAATGACGTTCAGGGTAAAGTAAATTATAGTGCGCGTCTAGTGGTCATAGGCTTAACACAAAAGCAAGGCATAGACTACGAGAAAACTTTTTCCCCAATAGTGCGTCATTCCACTTTAAGACTTTTATTTGCGCATTCTGAAGAATTAGATTTAGGTATAAGGCATATATCTATATGAGGCAGCCTAAAGGCTTTGTGTTACAAGATAAAGAAAGCATAGTTTGTAAACTAAACAAAGCGGTATAATTGTATATGGCCTCAAACAATCTTCCAGAACCTGGTACAAAAGAGTGGACAATCTTTCAATTTCATTGAACTATAAGAGATCAGACCTTAAACATTGTATACATATAAAAAGAGGCCAAGAATTATTAACCATAATTGCATTATATGTTGACGATATTTTTGCATTTTCAAATGATTCAGACGAAACAAAATCCTTAATTAATAAGTTAAATTCAAATTTCAAGATAAAGGATCTGGGAGAAATGAAAAAGTGTCTAGGTTTGAAAATCACGCAAAACAAAAAAAGAGGGTTTATCAATCTTGATCAGGAAGAATAGAGACAAAAAACTACTCCCTAAAATATGAAAAGGGCAATGAAGAGTTAATAGAATACGTTGATGCTAATTGGCCAACGACACAAAAACAGAAAATCATACACAAGCTATGTGTTCAAATCAGCCAACGCAGCAATCTACTGGAAAAGCAAGAAACAAGCTACAGTAGCGCTATCCAGCACAGAGGCGGAATATATCGCCATGTGAGAAGCTTCAAAAAAAGCAGTTTATTTAAGAAACCTATTATTTGAACTTTTGGGTTCCCTATGTTGCATAAGAATTTTCAATGATAGCCAAAGTGCGCAAAAACTGTCGGTAAATCCTGTGCATTAAGAGCACCAAAAATATTGATGTAAAATATCATTTTGTGCAAGAGGCTGTCACAAACAAATATATTAGTATATCTTATTTACCTACAGCAGAGATGACTGCAGATATATTAACAAAAAGTTTGTGCTCGCTAAAGTACAATGAACATGTTACCAATTTAGGTTTAGTTAAAAAAAAATCAGATTAGAGTGTTAAAATAGTAATATCAAATTTAAATAACCCGCTAAACACTCTCTATACCCTGTAAAGGATTTTGCACTAAGTTAACACGAAAATATATTTTAATCTGTGTAGAACACTCAAAGCGTGTACTTTCTTTACTCACTGTGTAAACATTAACAAGTATAACAAAAAATAAAAACCGGCCATTAAGCGCTCGGATGTAGGCAAGTTAATAAAAAACTCTCTGCAGACGTCAAATAACTAACAGCTAAAAAACGAAAAGCCTACCTAACATACAAATAGAGAAAACACCAGACAACTACCGAGAATACACCGCAGTAAGAAACACCGGAATAACAAAAATATAATAAACCTTCTAAAAAAAATTCTCATAAACCTTGGAACACAATCTAGATGATGACAGAAAAAGATGTGAAATATAATCAGATAGATAGATAAAATGCTTTATTTTCATACATTTCTTATAGAAATGGAAAGCCAATCCCAGACAATATAGATAAACCATGTCAAAACTCGATACAAAAAACCCACAAAAGAGTCAGATGAAAGACAGAGAGCAAAATAAAAATGAGAATAAAAGTAAATAAAATTATGGTTGAGAAAGAAATCAAAAAAGTGAAGCCAGATTACAAAAGAGATGAAAAATGGAAAAATACAACTAACAAAAAAAAACATCTTTTTGTAATTTTTTTAATCTTAAAAAAAGTCAAAAAGTGGTACTAATAACTACCAAAGAATATGCCTTCTAGAAACAAAAATACAATTATTTACCAAAATCCTTGCAAACATGATGGTTAAGCAAATTGGAATGACGTTTGCATGCTCCATAAAACTCACACAAACATAGAATAAATTTATAATATGAATATAGAATATACAATAAGCAAAAATAAATTCAGTATTATATGCTACGCAGACAACGCATTAATCTTGGCAGAAAATAAAGATGACATACAGCAACAACATTTTAGCAAAATTGTTCAATATGCAGATCAAAGAAGCCAATTAATTCTTTGTTAACAAATTTAAAATCTCCTCTCATAAAAATTGTACACTTCAATATCTTATTTAATTTCGTCTTTTATAAGAGCCTTTGTTATAAACTAGGTTTATATTCCACGTTTTTCCATTGATCGTAGCTTTGTATATTTCTATATCTAACCCTGTGGATGATCGTTTTGTATACTGGATAATCTTTTTCTTAAATTCATGTTTCTATAAGCCCAATTATTTCAAACATATCGACCAAGATCATTTTTAAACGCAAGGTATAAGTGAAAGAGCATTATTGTTCACCGTGTTGCAAATCGTCCGTGTCTTTCAACATTCAACTGGCAACAAATCTGTCTTTGAGTGTTCATAAGTAATTAATTGAAAACAGCACCTCAACAACAAAATATTGTTTTCGTAACAGCATTTATATTCAAAATATAAATTAATAAATAAACGTGAATGCAAATATAAAGTATAATTTAAAAGTATAGAACTTTGAACTAAAATAAAATCATGGTAACGCCATAATATTGACTTTATTAAAAAAATAATTTTATGCCATTATTGGTCTATAGGTGTTATATAACACGACCGTGGAGGCCAATTCACCGTTACGGGAGATTATGCGGTCAGCAAATGATTCCTGCAATAAATTGATTGTGTCGCGCGCTATGTGGCATGTTGCGCCGTCTTGTTGAAACCAAAGCTTCTCCAAATTAACGCCATTCAACTAAGGAACAAAAAAGTCAGTAATCATGGAGCAATAGCGCTCTCCATTGACTGTCACATTTTAGCCAGCATCATCTTTAAAAAAAATATGAACCAATAATTCCTCCAACCCATAAAGCACACCAAACAGTATGTTTTTGTAGATATAACGACGTCTCAATAATGGCTTCTGGATTTTCCTCGCTCTAAATCCAGAAATTTTGTTTGTTTACGTAGCCATTAAGCCAAAAATAAACCTTATCGCTAAAAAATTTTTTTTGGTAAAAATGAGGATCAAGAACAATCATGTTTTCGGCCCATTATCCAAACGTACGACGCATATAATGGTCACGCAGCTTCAGCTCTTGCACTAGCTGTATCTTGTAAGCTTGTAAACCGAGATCATTTTACAAAATCTTCCATAAGGTAGATTAATACAGCTCCAATTGCTGTACACAATAGTAAATCGGCTGATTCTGGTCATCCTCAACACTACGCTCCACAGCTGCAACAACTTTTTTGGTGCGCACTGTACGATGTCTCTGCGAAAGCACATTGTCAATCAGACTATGCTCAGATGGACAATTATGTCGACCGTAAAATGGACGTAGCGCACGGTAAGTTTTGCAAATTGAACCACGACTTTTGAAGTAATAATTTGCAAGCGTTGTTCTGGCGTAAGTCTATTCGTAATAAAATGGAAAACATACTGAGCAGAAATCATCCGTCACTTATCAAATTGACTGACACTAGAAACAGTGTTGCCAGGTCAAAAAACAAACCTCTAAAAAAACACCCTATATTTCCAACAGCTTGAAGACCCACCATATTATATTGTTATAACCATTAAATGTAGAACAAACCAATAAAAAATATATTTCTAACTTACGAGGTATTAGGCACACTGAGAGATGCATGTTCAGAAACACTACTGTATTATGTGTACCCAGGCAGATAAAGAAATTATTTGCATAACGTTAAAGCTAATTTTTAACAACATGGCAGAAATAGCAGAAATAATGGCTATAAAAGTTTTTGATATTGTTAATGTTTTTAATTATATGCAGATGATGTCAATGTATTAATTTTGTTAATATGTATAATTTAACTCAAAGTGCAAACATTTGAATTGAAGCAAAAAAAAACTAAAAATTATATTATTATAAAAGTTAAAATCAAAATGCAATACGGAGAATATAGAAAGCAATTTTCCGCGTATATTAAAAAGCCTTTTTGAATTTCAACAACAAGATATACATGTAGTTCCTAAAATTTATTAAATATAATAAAGTTTCCACGATATATTTAATCCTGAAACGTAAATTAATTAAGCCAAATGAGAATTAAATATAAATATAATAAATCTGTCTATGCATATGTCACAAAAATAGTAAATGTTGAAATGATGTGCAATTACTTCTACGAAAAATTTAGAAAAAATATAACAATTATTTAATAAAAAAAAGCTTGTTTACTTCTTCGGGAAATTAAAAACTTTTCATTAAAATAGTGAACAAATATTTATAAAATAAAGTTCTTACTGAAACAAACTTATTTTGTGTACTTTTATTAACTGATTTAATAAAAGCAAAGAAAGTAAATTTGTTCAACACTTTAAATAAATTAAACTGCTATGTAATTTTTATATATTAATTACAAATATTTTTTTAGTTCACTTAAATAACTTTTTATGTTTCGAATCGAATATGTTACAAATATTTTGAAATTAAGTGGAAGAACAAGAGCTGAATTTCGTCCTTATTATATATTCTAACACAATGAACCATTAAAATAGTCAACAATAAAAACATTTGTTCTACTTTATAATTTTTAATAAAACATTTGCTCAAAAATTGAAAAGAAAATAGAACTGTTGCTGTAGAATGTTACAAAAGAAGAAATACATACCAGTCTAAATGTTTAAAATAGTTATAATATATTAATAATGTAAACCAATTAATTTAATTTGTTATTGTTCACAAACATCGCATTCAATATTATTCCTTTAAAACATGTTAAGTATAATTTATTAGAATATTGATTAATCTAATCGCTTACATTAAACAATTACAAGAACTGATCAATTGCATATAATTAATTTTTATTTATCTAAATACATTAGTTATTAATATTAAAAATTAATGAAATTCTATCCATCATTTAATTATAAATAATGAATTTAAAATAATCCACTAAATCATTCAATTATTTTCTCTGCATACATAGTCTTAATTAAAGTGTATAATTAGATTAAATAGTAATTACCTCTCGTTTATTTAATCCGAATTGATATAGAGCGCATAGCACAAGCACGTGTCACTCACTCGCACCGACTGAAGAGCACAGTTTACCTGTTTCCAAGTGCTCACTTTAATCTGCGCTCGCACAAATACAAAATCTGTCCGGGCAAAATAGAAAAGGAACTATATGACATTGATAATGGAATTTTATCTGCGCATAAAATGTGTATGACTTTACTTTTTGCTCACAATCAGAATAAAATAATATTATCATTACATTTTGCGAATGCATTTATTTTGAATTAAATTAATATAGTAATTGTAGCAAACTTCTTCTAAATAACTCTTAACACATTATGTAATTTCGTACCCATTATTCGACTGGGACAACTACATAAATAACAGTTAGATTAAACTTAATAAACAAAGTAATGATAATAAATCTATATTATATTATTTACTAATGTGGTTGCAGTTTGTAATAATATTGATTATAAATAATTTTTGTTTTATACAATACAGTGGCGGTTTCAAGGGTGGGTAATGGGGTAATTACCCCCCCTAAGAATTTTTTGCTTATCAATTTTTATAATTAAAAATTACCGATATTCCGTATTCCAAACAAATGACATAACGCTTTAAAACGTTAGAAAAGGTCCTTTTTATGTTTGTTGTACTTACAAAATAAAATATATATTTATCTTTTTTTTTAATTGCCCTCCCTAGACTAGTTGGCTGGAAACGCCCGTGATACAATAATGAATTTCTAAATAACCCAATAAATAAATTCAATTTATAAATATTTAAAATCTTCATATAAATTGTTTATTTCGTAAAACTCACAGAATCATACTTGACTAGGTTACTAATTTCCAATCAATTAGCTATCATAACCATAGATCTTAAACATCTCACAATGTTAGAAATAACTTTAAATTGCAACCAAGTATATTGTTCGACGCTGACATGATTGATTCAATCAATCATGGTCAATTTTGTATTTTATTGACCATTAATATCTACAAAAACATTATCGTTTCATTTTTTTAATGATCAAACTTATGGTATTTTTTAAAATTTAAGATAACAAGTTCAGAGAAGATTTGAAAAATATCTTGTTACAATCATGAGCCTAAAGGGCAGCTTATGAATAGTAAAAAATAAATGATTTTGTTTTGTGTTCAATAGTATTGAAAATAAACGATCAAGACAAACAAGTTTGCACCAATAATAAATAATGCAATTTTTCAGTGTGTCTTGAAAATTTATATACACATATATATATATATATATATATATATATATATATATATATATATATATATAAAAAAAAATGTAAAATTAAAATTTAAGCCTTTTTCGCAGTATTTCTGTGGATACATTGTGAGATATCTCAGAGCGTAACACAGCACATCCTAAAATTTTCTGCTAGTTTTTATGCATATTTGAAAAAAAAAATACCCATCAACTGTTTAAAAAAAACTGTTCTTTAAGTTCTGCAAAATTTTCAAAAATCAAGAGAAAAAAAAATACTAAAAATTCAACCCTGAAAAGTCGACTTTTTCAAATTTTGGTTGCTTATTACTCGGAAATGGCTTACTAAGAAAATTTGAAAAAATCACATAATCAGGGTTTAGGTAGCGGAAGGAATTTTCAGTAGTTTAAGCAAAAACAAATTTTCATTCCATACACTTGACTCATACATAGCCATATATTCGTATCAAAAAGCTTATAGAAAAAAACCAGTTCAATTTTTAATTTACTAAAGGTTGTAGAATCTCCAATTTTTTTTTTATATTTTTATTATTTTTTAGTGAATTGTAAAACCAAGTTTATTTTGCAACTGGCAGAATAAAAAATAATTGAACCAAAAGATTATAAAAAAAAGATATATTGTTCTAGATGAAACAGATATAATTTGTGGTTATTCTTGTTAGCAACATCATCGAAGTAGAACCACTACAGTAAACAAAACAATATAACAAGAAGCAAAGAAAAGCCGTGTCTATAACACAACATGATTATAAAGAATACAATAATATCTACGGGCATTATTAATACGCAGTGACAAACTATAAATAGTTGGAATCTATATAAAAATAAAACAGCTCAAAAATTAGTCAATTAAATTTTTAATCGATGTTTTATTGTAAAAAAGGAACAGATTAAATTGAACATATATTTACTAAATAAAGTAAACAATTGCGTCAAATATATTTGTGTGCTATTCAAATACAATGTGTAATATTTATTGGCATACTATATGTTACATGGATAGCTGAACACACATCAATAGATGTTAAAATCAAAGCGTTTTTGCTTTATCATAAACAACTTTTATTTATACCCAAATTTGCTAAATGTTTTGTAATACCACAATATGTTAACAAAAAGTAAACTACAAAAGTATAATTTACCAAAATTTAATACAAAATTCATTAAACTTTATTGTTATTGAATAACCAAAATATTTTTAATACAATGCAAAGGTCGATTAGATATATTTTATAAATATAAAATTACTACATAAACTCAACAATATTTTAACGTGTTTCTGAACTTGTAAACTCAATTAGTTTGTGTTTGCGGACTTTAGTATGTAAAGCAAATTAATTAATACAGATAAGTTTGGTGCACATATTAAAGACAGTAAGTACCCTGATTTAATAAAAGTAGCAACGGAGATTCTCAATAACACACTAAAACTAAAATGTCAAATATTTTGGAGGTAGCGGGATAAGATGGCTGTAGCGGCCCCCGCGCGATTTTAGTTGGGAATATTTAAATCTTTTTTTAAATAAAAAAAAAAAACGAAATTTGTATGCTCTTTAACTTTTTTCTTGACTTGTGCCTAAACTGTGGTAAAAAATGCGTTTAAAATTATCTCACTATTTATTTTTTTGTGTTTCTTTCCGGTTAGTCGTATGATCGGATTCGAATGATTTGATTGTATTACACTTAAAACTAGAGCGTAGTATTTTTTTCAAATTATTTACAAGTCCTGCGATCCCAAAAACTGTATGCAAACAGTAAAAAAAAACATAAAAAATATGAGTTTTTTAGAAATAATTTATTTTTGCAAGAGTTCTTATGCCTGTACAAAAAGGGGCTAAATAGCATAAGTAGCCCTCTAAATCAGCTTCATTTTACGCTTAACGGCATGTAAATATTTTCATTTGATCGCGCGACAACTCTAATTAAGTAAAAAAAAATTTCCATGACTTCCAAAAATATAATTACGCGGGTTATTGACTAAATATGACTCGTATATATATATTGTTTTTTTTTTTTAATAAAGACATTGTTATGGATTTACAAATGTTAGAATACGTATAGTAATTTTAATTGTCTTTGTTTTTTACTTAAAATATGGGTCCCAACGACACAGCAATATTCGAGTTTGGCGCGATGTCGGTAAAGAAGATAACTGTAAGCAACGCTGGAATTCCTGTTGCGCACATTTGAGGTTAAAGCCCCATGTTTAACAGTGTCAACAAACATCGTAGTGGATAAATCTCATCCAAAACTTAAGCAGTTCAGGTAATGCAAACAGTACAACTTCTGATTCTTGTTTAATCTCGTTCTTCAGTATCTTAGTTTAACAATCATTTGACATTAACAATTACCAATCGTTAAAACCATACCGACCCCTAACTTGATTTGTAGTATTTTAACAAAAATGGCAACTTTGGCGTCATTGCTGATTCTACATATAATTTGATTTATCAATTTATTTGCTTACTACTACATTTAGAAAAGATTAATCTATGATATGTCGGAGTATTTTTTGTCAAATTATATTTGCATTTAGCAACAAAATGCATTCAAAAGTTCATAAAAAAGCATTTATTCCTATATTTGATAAGTTCTTTCGGCTATTTCCTAACTATTATTTGATTAAAATACTCCGATCACAGTTTGATCCTTTCTGAATGTACTAATAAAAAAATATATTGAATATCAAATTATATGTAGAAACAGCAACGACAGCAAAGTTGCCGTTGTTGTTAAAATACTACAAATCAAGGTAGCAGTCGGAATGGTCTTAATGATTAAAAAATAATATTTAATCATGAGTTAATTTAAATAATTAACATTTTCATTAGCCAAAAAATAAATTAATACACTGCCTATTTGCATATATTTGAAGTACATGACAATAATAGTCGCATATTTGATGTTTGACATTGTTGCAGGTTGTTAGTTTATGAGTAAATAATGCCACCAAAAAAACAAAAAGTTTATCACCTCAAGAGTAAAAGTTTTGAATTCTACGGATAAAGCAGAAGAGGTTTCGCTTTTGTTAGAAAAACTAGTTATTGCAACTGATGCATTTTGTGGACAATGCCGTTCATCGATCACAAGGATTAAATGGAAATTAAACTATAGTCAACCTGAAGTTTCATCTAGCACTGCCAATCAAGATTTTGCAGTGTTAGAAAATGCACCTGAAGAAGCTTTGGATACTGTATCACAAATGTTATTGGTTACGGACACTCCGGAAACTGATTCACAAGCATCGGTAACAACCTTAGAGTCATCTCAATCAACAGTGGACCCATCGTATAATCATTTTATCAGAAACGTTCCTGAGGTTGAAATGCCATTCAAGCGATTGATTTTGAGTCATAATTGTTGCTGTATATGTTTGTCTGAGCCAAATTCATTAGTCGTTGTTTCGCTCAAAGCGCGTTTGCAAGTTTTTGTAGTCAGTCGAATATTAGTACCGAAACAAAAATCAGCGTTTTTATACCGACAATCTGAAGAAACTGAAAGTTTATTCACTTTCAAGTTACATCAAAAAATCTGAGTTGGTCTTGTTCTTGAACGTATTGTCCAAAAAATGCGTGGATAGTATTTTGAACGTCGATTTTTGATATAAAATGCAAACAGCAAGTTTCGGATTATTGAGAATCTGTTTTGAGGTTTTTTTAGGTTGATGTTTTGCCTACACACCTCAGCGTACTAGCTTGTTGGTGACGTCTTCATTTTTGATAGAGGTTTTAGAAATGTGAAAAATGAGTTTGAATCTAAAAGATACATTGTGCTGATGTCAGATTTAAAGGCAAAAGAAAACAATTATCCACTAAAGAACCTAATGATAGCCGGTTTGTGACAAAACTTAGATGGGTTGTAGAAGCAGTACATGGGGTCATTGCATCGAAGTTTAAACTTTTGCACAACCAACTAGATAATAAACTATTACCCATTGCTCAAGTGTACTGCAGAATCGTTTCTTTTCTGGTTAATACTTTCGAAAAACGCTTGAACTCCGACGCAAGTATGCAAGATGAAGTTGCCATCTTCATGCTTACAAAACAAAGTGACAACAATTCATTCGCAAAAGAACTTAAGGAAGGTAACAAGAACAGAAGAAAAAAGTCATTCCAACCTTTAAAATCGTAAAACGTACAAGGTTTCCCCGAGATGACAGAGAAAGACTTGAAAATTCTGTTCACTGATACCTATCAGTTAGCCCAAAGTATATCTTACTTAGCAGAGCGATATAGCAAAGAGGGGGACATAAAAATAAATTATTTAGTTGAAGATAACACGGTGCTTAAATGCGAGATACAGTCGCGGCATATTAACAGTAAAATATACAAATGCTATGTTCACTATCAACCCAACACGATCGGGTATGGTGGTATTAAGCGTTACGTATGTGACTGCCCCAATGGGCTTCAAACTGTCGGCTGTTGTTCGCACGTTGCTACCATCATATATTATTTATCGCATGCAAGATATTTATCGAAAATAGTACCTTCTGCACAAATATTGTCAACATTATTCGAAGTTCAGAGAATTCAGCCGGTGATTAACGAAGATTGCGACAACAAAGACTGAGTTATATGTATTTTAACATTTGTATTGGATATTTGCAAATCAAAAATTAGTTAATTTAAGTTGTCGCGCAAACAAATGAAAATATTTACATGCGGTTAAGCGGAAAATAAAGCTGATTTAGAGGGCTACTTATGCTATTTAGCCCTTTTTTGTACGGGCATAAGAACTCCTGCAAAAAAAAAAGTTAAAAAAAAAACATTTTTTTTCTTGTTTAAATTTAAGCCTTTTTGGTATTTTTAAGTGTTTCTGTGGATACATTGTAAGATATCTCGAAGCGTAATGCACGGCACTTCCTAAAATTTTCAGGGTATCTTTTGCACATATTAAAGCACGTTTTTATCCATATTTAAGAAAAACTGTTTTCTCAAAACTTTAAAAACAGTTTTTCTTAAAAAAAGATGACAGGTATTTTCTTTTTGTTTTCTCAAATATATGTGCCAAAGATACCTTAAAAATGTTAAGAAGTGGCGTGCACTACGTTTCAAGATATCTTACAATGTATCCACAAAAATACTTAAAATTTAAGTTTTTTCGCTATTTTTAAGTATTTCTGTAGATACATTGTAAAATATCTCCGAAGGTAGTGCACGGCACTTCTTGAAATTTATAGGGTATTTTTCATACATATAAAAACACGTTTTTAATTACATTTAAAAAAAAAATCTCGTCATCTTTTTTTAATAAAAACTGTTTTCTTTCCTCAGTATTTTCTGTTTGTTTAAACTATTAAATGTTGTGCAGACAAATGACCAAAGTAGATAAAAGCCTTTTAATGTTATTGAATCGCCTAGAGAGACAAAACCGGAAGCTTGATGTAAAGAACTGAAGCGTCTTCTATCCCACCAATAACCCAAAAAATTAGTTCCTTGTTCTATAGATAGGCAAGGAAGATGCCAAAAAATTGGAGATAGTCAAGTAAAGTTGTTTCATCTTTCTTTCATCAAAATCACCACCAGCAAAGAAGCGACTCAACAGGTAGAGAGCATAATGATGGAACAAGAAAACAACCTACCCAAACAAAATTGGAAAGAAAACTAGAAGTAATGCAGTATTCTTCTTCTTCATGTGCTGTCTCCTTCTCGCAGATTTGTCGCTTAAAACAGTTCTGTTGAAGTACATCGGAAGCAATCTCTAAAAAAATTTAACCGGTGGGAAGCCCTTCTACTTCCTGCAATCTTCCCCTATATTATAAACTGTAATATTTTATACTTTTCTCCTATTATAGTATGTCCCAGATATTCTAATTTCGTACATTTTATTGTTTCTATAATTTTTTGTTATTTTTCCATCCTTCGTAATTTTGTTATTCCACGATATTTTTAGAATTCTCCTATACATACACCCTCATTTTGAAAGCCATTCTAATTCAGAGTTCCAGTTTTAAATCACGGTTGCAAAAAAAAAACCATAATCCAGAAACCATGGATAGTAAAATAAAAAGTTTGTAAATTTGAAAAACTAAAAGAGAATGATTTTGAAAACTCTACTAATAATAGCATTTTTTATACCCCAGCTCTCCACCAGCATAAATAAAATCTTATCAAAAAAAATAATTAAAATGCTTGGATAGCACTTATATATAACCAACCTATTGAAAGCAACTTAGATACTGATAAAAATCCATTTTTCAAATTGTACTACTCCGATACAAAGCGTATCTGATGCTCCATTCAACTCCCAATAAGAGACAATTGAGATGGTGCACATTACCTTGGAGAAAAAAAGAGCATAGCTTGGGTAGTCAAAAACTTTTTACCGTATAAAGTACCAAATCTAGATACGATTTTTCCGGCTCTTCTACAATAAGACAAATATCATCCTAATTCACCTAAGACATGTATTGCCTTTTTCTAGATTCTTATAATGTTTGATAGTCTAGTTAGAAGTATGATGCTTTATGAGTCAAAAATTTGAGGGTGAAAAAAACAGAATAAATTAGAATCAAAGAACTGGGGATGGGTACTTGTATTAAATAGGGAAATCCTAACATACATAATACAACGAGAGGAAATAAAAAGAGATACAAATAAATGGAAGCAGTAAAAGAAGCAGTAAGATATAAAGAAAGATTGAAAAAAAAAATGAATGCAAAGCTCT
This sequence comes from Tachinus rufipes, assembly GCA_963932245.1. Classification (NCBI taxonomy): domain Eukaryota; kingdom Metazoa; phylum Arthropoda; class Insecta; order Coleoptera; family Staphylinidae; genus Tachinus; species Tachinus rufipes. Next base: position 65,585,727 of record OZ010749.1, read on the forward strand.
GCAAAAATATTTGAAATAAAAAATAAATGGAAAGTATGAAAGAATATAATTTACAAAAGCTACATACTAAACAACAAGAACTAAAAAAACAGTTAAACTATTTCTAAATATTTGTTTACAGACAAGTCTACAAAGACTAAAACAAAAAACCCAGCTGGTTTTGGACATTGCCTATCTATGATTAGAATGTAGCTTAAAGTGTAAATTAAACAAAAAAATATCCAACAGAGAATGAAAAACAAATACATTTCTTCTCTTTGTATTGATAGAAAAATCATCTTTCACTCAAGCTTTCCTACGTTTTAGATATAATGACACAGCAGAAGTAACATTTAATTAAACCACCCAAATGTTGATTATTAAAAAAATTTAGATATCCTTCTTCCTTTAATTTTTAAATAACATGTGTTACTTAATCTTATATATGCTATAGATACAAGAATACTGTAAAAAACTTTTTAATGTTAAAATGAACTAATTACACAAATTTGATTTTTATCGTGGTGAAAAAAAATAAGCTCTCTTTCAGAAATCGTGAGTAATGAGTCTAATCCGTATGGGTTGCAAAATTTCCTTCTTCTTTATTTGGATTCTCTTGCGCAGAACTCCAATAGTACTAGGTTGTAATCAATGCTAAGATCATTAATAGTTTTGATATTTACTTAAAGTTGACGTTCTTGATGTGAAAATGTCCTTTTAGTGACCAACGAACTATAGAAAGTCATTTGGACTTAATATTTAAAAACCTTTTTGCTCAACTTAGTCAAGCAATGCACAACCTTTGGCGTCAGTTTAGGGAAAATTTCACGCTGAATGCTTTGAATTAAAGTCCTCAGCAATTATTGTATAAATATGGTTTGTAAAATTTAAAAATCTGTTTGCAAAAATCAGTGTGTTTCGTATAGTTTACCATTAACTTTTCAAAAACGTAAAAGTATTTGGAAGTCTCAAACAATTTGTTTGCAGTAACAGCGGCAGCAAGTTGACAAAAACCTAAAATTTAAAAGAAAGACAGGGCTGGAGCATTGGAGATCTGAAGCAGAGTTATACACTTAAAAGGGGTGCTTTTAGAGCAGTCCACTGATTGGTGGAGACCCAAACAGTTAACGGCAAATAATATATGCTTTGAAGCATCATTTGGTGGAGTTTTTTGGCCCAAAAGCTTAGTTAAATCTTTGATCTCGGTTTTTTGCTTTTTTGGAATCTGCACAGCAATTAGTTGAAAACAAACAAATTCATTTTTTATTCTGTAGACGTTAATTTAAGCAAATATAAAATCTTAGCTCAGCCATGATAAACACATAAGAATAACGCAATATAATGCAAAATTAAGTTAATTTTTTTAATTGAAAAATGTGTAAAATTTGTTGATTTTAAGTCAAAAGATTTACCAGCAAAAACAAAATTAATTCTCGCTTTATTGAACAAACGGCTGCAATCTTAAGTTAGGACACAACAAGCAAAAATTAATTAATTAGGCAAACAAAGTTTTAACAAAAGAAAAAAATACATTATACTACATAAATACATAAATGAAACATCCAAATTGATAATGGAATGGTTCATTATAGTTAGAAAAAATATTTATTAATTTCATTTATTTATCTCACTAATAGTAATAGTGTTTATTCATGTAATATATACATAAGTATTTTCTTGTCTCAAATAGAAAAAAAAAATCATTCAAAATTTTAAATATTCAAAGATACCAATCTATACTTAGTTTACGGATTTGTGTAAGAAGAACATTGTAAAACTTTATTGTGTAGTAATTGTTTCCCATCCCTTGATTTTAGTAAACGTCTAAACTCAGGTCGTATAAGATGTGAATGTCTAGTTGGTTACGCATGTATTGAAATTATATTGGCTAATGTTATTTTTTATATAAATAAGGCATTCATAAATATATACACAGAAAGCTGTCAAAATTCCAAGATTTATAAATTGAGATCTGCAATCATACCTGTATTTACATCCACTTTAAACTCGTATAGCGCGTCTTTGCATAGCCCCAGTTGAAAATACTATATGAGATTAAAAAATGTATATTGACGTAATAATCAGATAGCTGTAAGTTTCTACAGGGTCTCTATAATTGTCTGGGATTATGTAATCACTTTAAAAATACCGCCTTTTTAAAATTGTGCACCAAACTATTTACTTTGTTTAGACAGTTCAAATGTCAAACAAGGTTATAAGGATGTATACAGATGTAGAGAATAATTTTATTATTGAATCCTACTTTAAGAGTGGGCGGTTTGGTAATAGGAAATGGGTCTATTCCATTCCGGATTGTGTTCGAAAGTTTCGACAGCAGTAAACAATGCAAACATATAAAGTGAGCGGCACAAACGTTAGATGGTTACATAATTCGAAACTTTTATAATGACCCTGTAGAAATAACTTGATATGTAAGTTGTGTGTCTATTCCATTGCAGCTTGTACCCCAGGAATTTATTTCCTACCTTAAAATATTTTTTAGTGAAAAAACTACATGTTCAATTTTTTGATTCATTTAAACATAATTGATTCGGTAAGAACCACTGGTTTGCATTAAACTGTGTCACTCATGTTCTGTTTAATTACAGTTTGATCTTTTCTAAATGTACTGGTGAAAACTAAATCGATAATCAAATTATACGTAGAAACGGCAATGACGCAAATCAAATTAGCGGTCGGAATGGTTTTAAATCCCGACATAAATATGATAAAAATAAATCAATTATTGGGAATAATTTTTTATTAGTAAATTTAAAATTGATATTATTCTCAGAATTAACTATAAATAAATTTCTATTATTTATTATAACTTACTCATCGCAATCATTATAGCACATCAATATCCATTTAACACAAAAAGTCTTTTTTATTATAAGCACTGCGTGTACTCACAACAGCTGTAGAAAACCAACACTAACAGTTCTGTTTACTGTGCGTTGCATTAATTGTAAAATTACTCTTTTATTATATGTAAATCGTGTAAGGGTCAGCTTATTTGACATACAAAATATGCATTAGATATGAAGAACCGCATAATGAATTTTATTAGTCTTAAATTGTTAATGTGTAAACCTGCTAAATAGTTTATAGTCTATTGATTTTATTGTTTAAAGTAAGCACGGTTCTTTGAATTGCGACGTTGAAATGAGATTTGATGATTAATGTATGTGGATTTGTTTATACATAAAATCATAAAATCGATAACCGGATACAAATATTTTATGACGGGTGAGTTGTGTGTTGAATCCATGACCTTCGTCGTAGATGTCAAGTTCTTTATTACTAAGAGGCCAAAGCAAAGCAAAAAATAGATAAATTATAATCATAATAATATATAAATTTGTCTATTTGACTATTCATTAAAAAAACTGCTAATTTGTTCAAATTAATATGATAAAAAATTTATTAGTGCTTCATGATTCATTGCTTCACACCTTTAAAAAAAAATTCACAGAATTTTTTAAATTTTTGTTAATAATTTTAAATAGATTAAATTATAAGAATAAAACCACCAGTGTGCGCTAATTATTTACTTCCAATACGACGTTTTGATGGCTTCGTTATCTTCATCAGAGCTTTAAACTGTAAATGCATTTGTCATACCAAAAACTACATTAAATAAACATTTATAATTGTAAATACTTCAATTAATATAACAAAAAAATAAATTATAGTTTAACCTAATGAAAGCAAGAAACAACAACAAGCAGCCGAGGCGGAGTAGGAATACCTAATTCTTGATCCAAAAAAGTCATATACATTATTTTGAGACTTAAAAAGAAATTTCAAATCCAAGCTTAGCGTAAAAAAAGAAAGATGAAAATATACCAAACATCATAAACTTTAGACTGACAAAAAAAAATTACCGCAAAGAAATGCTCCTAATTTACCTGTAAAATGAACAGCTTCTTTAAATAAACAGCTTCTTGGCAAAGTCCAGGCGGAGCAGTACAAAACAAAATAGACTACATACTCTTCAATAATAAGACCTTCATTACAAACGTCTTTGTGTTAAATAACTTCCACACCGGCAGTGACCACAGAGTACTAAAAGCAAATCTAACCTACCAACAAAATAAAACAAAAGAAAGTGCTAAACTAAAATCTAACTAAAACAAAACCCAAACCAATACATAAAAGAAACAGATTAAAAAAAAATGCGAAGAAGAATAGAAGGTAAAATTCAAAACGCATATAAAATACAATAGAAAACAACAAAAATATAGAAAAATTAATTAACAAAAATTCACAACAAAGATTTTATGTAGACCTGTACAGATCATATTCAAAAATGGGAAAACACCAGGTAAAATAAAAATAACAACAAAATGTTAAAACTAGAAGAAAGATTCAATTATGTTACGGCAGTCTATTTCTGCTGCTAAGGCTAATTACCGACGCTAGAGATTGAAACTACCACATCTGGGAGTTTTGCCCCAGATTTAGGAATTCCAACCTAAACTATTGGGTTCTATAACGTGCACGCAACATCAAGGCAGTACACGGAACCTACTAAAGTTTCTCTTTTTATCCGAAAGAAGACGTACTTATATTTCTTAAGCAGAAAAACCTACCTTTCAGATAGGTGGCTTAAACCCAAGACCCTGGTATAGCAGTCAAGTGACCACTACACTACCCGGAAAAAGATGCAGTAAAACTATTACTCAGCAAATGCATTAAAAAAAAAGTAATTCTACTACACAAAAAGGTGATAATACAGACATCAAGAACAATAAACCCATTAACCTGCTATTGCAGCTATGGAAGCTATTAACAAATATCATTACAAACCTACAAACTGGATTTTTACCTCCATAACAGGCTGGGTTCCGCAAAAGATTTAGTACAATAGACTATATCTAGACCATCCGTACAATAATCAAAAAGTGCACAAAATACAACGTTCTTTTATACTTAGCATTTATCGACTACAACAAAACGTTCAATTCTATTGAGCTATAAGCCATTCTTTCCGTCATAAACAAAGCTGGAATTGACTCAAGGTATACACAACTAATCACAGATTTGAGCACTAACAAGATCAAAATAAGTAAAGAAGTTAGGCAAGGAGATACAATACTATTTAAGTTATTCACTTTTTCCCTAGAAAATATATTTAAAATCTAGTCATAGAAAAAAAAAAAGTATTAAAATTGTAACAAAACTCCCTCGTATAAAGTATATATAGTGGTTAAATCCAGTTTCCCAAATTCTCATTCCTATATTCTAGATAAATTCAGTTTACTTAGTTTTCTGCTCTGTTTTTCCTTTCTTACCATTTTTATCCCTTTCCCCATTCTATTTTTTTAATATAAATAGCAATGTGTCTTTTTTAAAAGACTTAATGACAAAAGCCTCTTGTCATACTGCTTCGTTAAGAATTTAATTTATGTTATTATTGTATTGTTTGAATTGATCTGTGGTTTAAATCTGATTTCATTTGAAAGTTAATAAAATATATTTTTACCTTTTAATAAAATTAGGCGTACAAACTTCGATCTTCCCCAAACCGAAAGTACGTTACAAAATATGTGAGAAATATCTAAATTACTTGCAATTTGCTGATGACATTATCCTAATAAACTCAGATATTTAATAACTCAAAAACATGTTTGAAAAACTAATCAGGGCATCACTATCAGTCGGTTTAAAAAAAAACTAAGAATGACCAACATTTTGAACTAAGAGTCAAAAAGTCAACCACATCAAATATAAGGCCACAATATTAAACAAGAAAACAAATCTTCTTCTTCTTCTTCTTCTTTGTCTAATATTGTGTCCGATGTGTAGTAGTTATATTGACTAATCCTCTTCCAGGTTGTGCATGACTCACTCTATGGTACCACGCCAGTTTTGTCGATTGTTTGCTCTGCGGGTTGCTGTTCCCAAGTTCAAGTCCGTCACTTGCAATATTATATCGGTCCATCAAGCTTACGTTTGCCTTTGGGTTTGCCTTAAATGATGAGCTTTTCTATGTTGTCGTGGCGTGTGATATGTTTGAAAAATTTCAGGATACGCGCATACGTCATACTTAAAAGTCGCTGCTTTGGTTTAATTTAGACCAGAACCATGATATTTGTGCGTCTGGCCGTTTAGGGTATCCTCAGCATCCTACGCCATACCCACATCTTAAAAGCTTTGATTCGTCTATCGGCAACTTTAATCACCCATGTTTTGGAAGCATACGTAAAGACAGGACAGCTCTTGTTAGCGCAGTTTTGGTTGTTTTGGTTATATTCCGGTCTTTCCATAGCTTGGTAAGTTGAGTCATTGCGGAGCGTGCTATTTCAGTACGCCTTCTTATCTCAAACTCGCAGAAGCCGGATCTGTGGATTGTTGCCCTAAGATATAAAATCTCTTCACGACCTCATGTTCTGTATCTCGATCGACAACTATGAACTTAGTTTTGTTGTAATTTATGTAGACAAATACGTTTATCTTAAACATCAAATAAAACTTGGCAAAAAAAACCAAGAGAAGCATTAGAAAAACTTAAGTATATCATCAAAAACCATGACGCACTGTATTGCTTAAAACGTAAAGTATACGATACGTGCAAATTACCTGTTACAACATACAACCCCGAAACAGTTTTATGGATAACAAAAATCGCAAGCAAATTAAGAACGTGCACATAGGCTTAAGAAACAAAATCACAAATCAAGAAATCAGACAACAAACCAAAGTGAAAGATATGATTAAATAAATTGCAGAATTTAAGTGGAAAAACTATAAAAAATACCAACAAATAGACCCTACAAGTCACACATTTGAAGCCAATAAGCACCAAATAAAGTATTAAAAGAACACAAAAATGGCTAAATATTCAAAAAGAAGCCAACGTTCAGCAATAGACAGATACTGGCCAAAAAAAGAGAGAAAGAAAAATACTTTTCTATTAACATTTTATTTATAAAAATTCTCAAAAGATTGCCAGTTGGCCTAATAAGCGACATTGACAAACTCAATTCCGATACAGTGGTAAATTCCTTGTTCTAAAACAAAATAAACTTGTCCTGTAGCTAAGTGACAACTAATCTTGTTTTTTAACCAAAAAGTCATCAAAAAACGTTTCTGGTGTTTTTACCAAAGGGGAGTGGTAAGCAAAATAAGTAGAAAACATGAAAGTCAACAAAATATTAACCTGGAAAACCAAAAGTTAATAATTGGAAAAGATGAGAAAATGAACATAACCTGCTACGTACCACAAGGCTCTATTCTCGGCCCATTCTTTTGGATTATTTACTTTAACACGATCTTAGAGGAATGAATGCCCCAAGAAACAACAACAATTTGCTTTGCGGATGACACAACAATTATCACACTTACAAAAACAAAAAGAAAGTCACTGACAGAACCAACCTGGCACTAGAACAAATATAAAATTAAATTAAAGAATTAGGAGCTAGAAATAGCAGAAGAAAAAACCGAGACAATAATTCTGTATGGAAGAAGAAACTTTAAAGATACAGTGAACAAGATGAGCAAAACTGAGATTATGACTAAGAAGTCAATAAAGTACTGGTACGACCACAACACCATAATGAAAATGCACATTAAAAAAACGGCACAGAAAGCAGACAAGTCAACAACCTAACTAATCAAGTTAATGCGTAGCATAAAAAAACCGGCGGAGTTAAAAAGGAGAATTTTGTCTAGTATAGCTTACTCTCTAATGTTCCATAGAGCCCAAACATGAGAAAAAGCATTCAAATACAAAAGTTACAGAGCTTTTCTAAGTAATGAAATAAGAACTGTCAGCGGATATAGGACAATATCTACAAAAGCCATTCTTGCAATAGCGTCAATTATGTCTATAGAGAAACAAGTAGAGCAAGATGGACTAAAAGATTAATAAAAGACCTCCTAAACTATGTTAACAGAAAACACGAAGAAATCAGAGTAAACAAATTAAGTAAAGAGTATAAGATGTTTTTAGAAGTAGAACTCTAAATCCTAATCAGTAATTTTGTTGCATTTTGACAATCTTTTTATACTTTTTGACCAAATTTCACTAATTTTGACATTACATGTAAAGAATTTTGCACTTTTCAATAGTTTATGACCGGATGTTGGTGCTTTCTGAGAATATTTTGATTTTTTTGATGCTGGATTTTATACTATAATCGAGTTTTTTTTGCAAATTTTGATAAATATCATGTGATCATGTGCTAAATGTGAGATTTCTGTGCAATTTTGATATAATAAATGTTTATTCTTTACGATTTTTAAAGCAAATTGAGTATTTTGCGCGAGGTTTATGGTAAAAATGTTAATCCGTGCATTTTTGCGGTTTGTTGCGTTAATTTTAGTCAAATTTTTATGGCAAACGTGACTTTTGAGCAAATTTGTTGCTAGAATTAAGTTTTCTACAAGATATTGATGTTATAAAAGTTTATTCTGTTTTTTTTTTCACAAATTTTATTCAAATAAATAAATTTTTTGTGCAAATATTGATAAAGCTTATTTGGTAGACCAAATTTCCGATTTGATTTCTATATTTTTTGTGCAGTTTTAAATCTTTCAAAGCAAATTTAAAGTTGTAAATAAGGCTTCTACTCGATTTTTATGTTATAAATGTTTGTTCGTGCATTTTTGAAGCTAAATTTTATGCATTAAATGATTTTTGCGCTAATATTAATCAAGTTTATGTAATTTTTAGCAAATTTTATGCTAAAATTTAGTTTTATATGCAAAGTTATGTATAGTTTTTGTGTGGTAAACGTATTTTTTAAGTAAATGATACATGATTTACAACTGAGTTTTATGCTATAAATGAGTTTTTTGCTAGATTTTAATCTTATAAATGTTGTTTCTATAGAATTTTTAGATTCCAACAGTGACTTTTGTGTTATAAATTAGTTTTGTGCGCCAGTTTTGACAAGCTATATGATAAAAATTAGTTTTGTTGGCGATTTTATATAGTAAACATAATTTTTCAGCAAAATTTTTGCAAAACATATGTTTTTTGTTTGGTTTTGAACGTTATTTTTGATGAATTTCTTATGCTATACGTGATTTACGAACAAATATCAAGCAAAAAATGATATCTGCACAATTTTGTGTTATCACTAATTTTTAAGTTTTATATGTGACAAAATTTTGCTATTTTTGACTATTTATATATAAACTATTGTTGATTTTAACAGTTTATGGTGAATTTTAATATTTTGACAATATTTTTATACTTTATGACCAAGTTTTTATATTTAAAATGTTAAAAACATTCTAAATATAAAAACTTGGCAATTTTTGACCGGATGTTGAATTTTGACAATATTTTGATATTTTATAGCCAAATTTTAATATTTTTGAGATTTTATAAAATTTGTTACACTTTTTAAATAGATAAACTGCCATAAAAACTAGATTTTGTTGATTTCCAAATAATATTTTGTTGATTTATGGCTGGAATTTGCTATTTTTGACACTTATACAAAAAACAATTATATTAAGATTTTTTGGCCAAATTTAGTGGTTTTTGACTTTGTATAATACAATTTTAGACTTTTTAACAGTTAATGACTAATTTTTGACATTGCTTGAAAAGAATTTTGCATTTTTTAATAGTTTATAGCCAAATTTTGTTATTTGTTAACCATCTTTTACTGTTTTAAAGCCCAATTTTACAATTTTTGAAGTTTTATGAAATGTAATTTTCTATTTTTAACTGTTTATAACCGAATTTTAATATATTCTAACCATATTTTGTGTTTTAAGGATTTTGCTATTTTTAATATGTAATTAATTGAATTTTACACTTTTCAAAAGTTTAGAGCCGGATTTTGGTACTTTGTGACAATAATTTGTTATTTTTAACATTTTATGAATAGATTTTTTTTTCTTTTTTCTTTTAGAAAATGTTATTATTTTATGACCTGATTTTGTTATTTTTAGTTTTTTATAAAATAAAATTTTAAAATGCTCAAACGTTAATAAATGACAAAATTGTGTACTTTTTTTCGAAAACCGTCTTAATAACGGCTTTCAGATAAAATAAATGGCGGTAATCCTAATTAATATTAAAAATGCTTCCATCCAACAGTATGTCAGTCAGGCTGGATTTATAATTTAAAGATCAGATTAACGGTTTAGTAATAGTAATAGACTTAATACATTCATGGCCGGATTTTAATTTTTTAAAGCTGGATTTACAATTACTTATTAAAAATCAAATTTACAGTTTGGTTGTAAAGTTTATCGCGCTGATTTACAAATTTTGAATTTAAAAGATCTAATTTACATTTTTTAAAAACAGATTAAAATTTCAAAACCGAATTAACAGTTTGACAATAAACTTTAAATGCCGGATTTACACTTTTAATAGTTTTAAATGCAAGATTAACAATTCGGTAGTAGAATTGAACACTTTGCACTTTAAAAACCGGATTTACAGTTTTAAAAGTACAAATGCTTTTTAATTTAGTTATAAATTAACGTTCTTTCACTTTTTTTTATTTACAATTTTAAAGATTAAACCTATAATTTGAAGGCCGGATTAACAATTAGGTAGTGAAATTTAAGTAAATCAACACTTTCAAAAATTGGGTTTTCAGTTTTTAAAATCTTTGTTGAAACAATTAGAATTATTAGAACACAACGCAATAGTATATTTTTTGTTATTTTGAATTAAAAAGAGTAAAGAGTATTTTAATTTAAAAAAATAGTATATGTTACTAAAAAAGAGTATATCTGGTCAGCCTGGAAAAATTGACTATTTTTTAACACAATGCTTAAGCGGACACAGATGTTTCAAAACATACCTCAAAAGATTCCACACCATCGAAAACAGTATGTGCAATAAATGCCTAAAGAAAGACATCCCAGAACATGCAGTTTTCTGCCAAAAGTTTCTAGAGAAAAGCTTGAACTAGAAAAGAAAATAGACACAAAAATAACACCTGACAATATCATAGATACCATGCTGCAGAACATAGACACATAAAATATAATTAAAAAATACGTGCTAGCATCCGGGCAAGTATTCCTAAAAATATATATGCTTGCAATTCTAAAAATACAAATAAGTCGACAAGTGAAAGGAGGTTTAGTAAGTAAGAACTTCACGCTTAGGCTAACAAAACTTCCTATAGACTACAATAAAAATAAAACTAAACAAGTTAATTCTTTTTTTAAGACAGAATAGCAATGACCGCGTCAAACTCTGATCAGATAAGTTTAGATTTTTAAATATTGTTTTACTAAACTACAAAAAAATCTAAAGGTAGTTGAGCTATAGTAGCAACAACTGCGTCAACATCTTGCTTCGACTACAAAAAATCTTTTTAAAGACAAATTAATGCTTGTCAAATTATAATTGCCAAATTCAAAACAAAAACACGTAACGGTAGAATACCTAAAACAGAAAATCTATCCAAATTTAAGTCATCAACAAATCTAAACTTGCTTTAAGCTGCATATTTATCACTTTTCCGCAGAGTCACCACTTAATTCTAGTTGCACCTAAAGAATTAATACTTAGTGCTACACTTTCAACCTTACCGGGCTTGCAACAATTAACAAACAAACTAGTAACGACCAAAAATTCAGTTAATCATCATCAACATGACAGTTTGTGTCTGTAACAAAAAAACATTAAAAAAATTATGCAGTAAACAACAAGTCAACTTAGAAAGCAAATCAAAAGACAAAAACCAACCAATACCATCAAGCAAAAAACAAACCAAATAAACGATTAGATTATTGCAATTCCACGTAAAATCATCATCTTTTTCTTCATCTTCTTCTTCTGTTGTCTTACACCTATGTGCGTTGGCAAATTATCATTTATAGTATAATTGTTAAAGTTTTGTGTATTGCTGCTTGGCATATGTCGCCAAACTTTCTTATTCTGGTCTAGTTCCTGATGTCCCTAAGCCATGATAGCTGTTTACGTACAATGCCTCTTCTGCCTTTCTATCTTTCCTTAGAGTATGAGCTGGGAAATTCGATGTTTTAACTCCCTTAGTATGTAACCCAGTTATCCTATCTTGCGCTGCTTTATAGTGTTGAATAGTAATCTGTCCACTCCTGCCCTTCTCAGCATTTCTATTGTTTCCCCCTCCACTGTGATGGACGCCCCTGCCTAATTATCACGGTTTATAACCATGAATTTTGTTTTGAATCTGTTGATTCTTAGTCCGGCTTCCGTCCCCTTTTAGTTTATGTTGTTCATTAGTAGCTGTAGGTCTTGTTGATTGCTTGCTATGATCACTGTGTCGTCTACGTATCTTATATTGTAGTACCGTTCACCTTTATTCCGATTTCTATAACATCGAAGGCTTCTGAAAATATTTGTTTGACATAGAGGTTAAATAGCATTAGTGACATTATGCATCCTTGACGTACCCCTCTATTTATCTCGATTTCTTCTGTCGTTAATTGGTTGTTGATTCTAACATTAGCAGATTGCTGCCAGTACAGGTTTTGAATTATTCTTACGTCTTTTTCATCTATACCAGCTCTTTGTAAGTATTCGATGACACGTTCGTGTTTGAATAAACATAAACTTTATTAATCTAAATATATTATAACAAAATCTTGACTGTGGCAAAAGTAACATATTCTAATATATAAAGTATCATCAGCAATTAGAGGTTTTATATTTTATAACTAGATTTAAAATTTAGCCACAAAAAAGTACAAATAAATACAATACTCAAGCTACTTGCAATAAAAAACAAAACGTAGTATTCTGTACTGATTTTAATTGTAGAAAAAGTAATAAGACAAAAGTCATTTTGTGAGTAAGATAGAGAGAGATACAATACATAAGTTAAAACTAAAAAATTTTCAAAATGTTTATTATATTATAAAAATATAATTTAATATTAACTTTAAATAAATGCGTTATAACTAAAATATTACTTTTATAATGCAAATAAGTTTTCGTGCTGTTTCCGTATTGATATTTATACAATAATAACGCGTGTCGCGTGAATTATACAACGCGTTGGCGGTGATTACGTGGTCCATCAACAACACAGTATTGTGCAAATGCATATTAAGGGTTCATTATGGTGAGATTTACTGTCGGGGTTAGTGGGAAATATTTTAGCACAATTGCGTTTATTGGGTTTTCCAATGTTATTGTCCGGTTCAGTCACAAAAGCTCAGGGGTTTCCCCACCCGATATCGACCGGCACCCAAATCTTTTGAAGGAAAATTCATCAATATATCAGCAAAACGCCCGCCCTTTAACTGATTCAATCAAAATATTTCATAAAGTCAACTAAACATGTCATCAATATAATAATAGTAGAAGTATTAAATCACAATATTGGAATATTCTGTTTATATTTTCTTAACTTTATTGTATGCAACTTTTATAATGTAACATGTTTGGGGATATATTTGGAAAGACTATTTTTAGGATGTTAAAAAGTAACACTGCCGAATAAAAAATGTCCGATAAAAGGGAACTTATACGTGATAAATCGACTATTAAATTGATTTTATACATCAAAAGCGATATGAAACTCGACTAATTACATCCTGGTCGGGATGCGAGGAACAGGAAGTATATTATACAAAAAAGCACACGTTTTCATATGAAATTAAAAACAAACATTGGATGAAAATGTCATTGGATTTTTATTTATTTGCAAACTTAAAAAATTTGATTTATTATTGAACTTCTGTTGTATGTAGCAATGCACAAAAATTGCAGTTTTAAAAAGTAGATTTAGAAGAATATTCAAAGTTGCTTGAATGCATAAAGATCTAAAAAAATTATTGCAAATTTGAAAATATTGGTTGTAATGAATTACTTTTATAATCTCATGTATGTTTTAATTGTTAAACTGCTATTAATTGTTATTATAATACATGATGTAAGGTCACAACTTTATCAACTTGTAAGAGAAGTAAAAAAAAAAAACTAAAGTATCATTTTCTCTAACGGGACTATTAAAAAAAGTTTTTAGCCTGCTTCTACTAAAACCTTCTGTTTCGGTTTTAAAATGCGGACCAAAACAACGATTTTAAGGTCCAACAGTCAAAAAGTAATTTTTGAACCTTGATACACTATATATAAGATGGTACAAACACTCTTACTCGTCTATATAATGTGGTGTATAATACGGAAGAAATACCCACAGATTGGCTCCACTCCACTTTTGTCACTATTCCAAAAAAACAAACAGCAAAACAATGCAAAAAATATCGGACCATAAGTATAATGAGTTATACACTCAAAATATTTCTTAAAATTATACATAATAGAATACACCAACAATGTGAAGGACACATAAAAAAACACACTTTGGGTTCCGCAATGCCGTAAGTACCAGGAAAGTACTTTTTGCACTAAACGTTCTGATTCAGCGATGAAGAGATGTCTACTGCAATGTATACCTTTGTTTTATTAACTTCAGCAAAGCTTTTGATAGGGTAAAATACAAAGAATTGATCAGGATACTTAAGGAAATGGGAGTTGACGACAAAAACATTCGCATTATAGCAAAACTATATTGGCAAAAAACAGCAGAAGTAAAAGTAGAACTCCATAAAACAAAGAAAATAAAAATATGTAGAAGTGTGCGGCAAGGGTGTGTGCTCTCGCAAATGCTTTTTAATATATACTTAGAAGAAATTTTCAAAGAAGCACTGGATGAAGTGAAGAAGGGAATCATAGTCAACGGTAAATTCCTCTATAACATCAGATATGCAGACAACTCCGTCATAATGGCCAATAGTACCAAAGGACTCCAACTTATAATAGAAAAGATCAAGTCCACTAGCGAGAAACACAAAATCTGTTTAAATATAAAAAAAACCAAATGCATGGTAGTCACCAAAAACAATCTACCACCAGTAAACCTGACCCTCAACAACATACCTATCAAACAAGTTGACAAATACCCCTACCTAGGCACCTGCATAAACCAACAGTGGGTAAAATGCAGAATCGAGAAAGCAAGAGCTGTAATTACACAAATAAGTAAAATATTCAGTTTAGATCTGACTCTGCAACTTAAAATACTGAAGATTACATGGATGGATCGAATGACAAAATAATGATAACCGTAAAAGCCAGAAAACTAGAATACCTTGAACATATTATGAGACACAAAGAAAGGTATAAAATACACCAACTTATTCTGGAAGGAAAGGTGCTAAGAAAACGAGGTCCAAAAAGGAGAAGAATGTCCTGGCTTAAAAAATTTGCGCCAAAGGTTTGAAGTATCCTCAATCCAGCGATTAAGGCACGAAAAGAAAAAGAAGAAGATACACTATATACTATACAGTTTTTGTGATAGAAACTCAGTACTAGCTGCTCGACAATATAAATTTTAAAATTTCTAAATTGGCAACTACCAAACCGACAAGTTTTTAAATAAATACAAAACTAATTATGTAATCACAAAACTTTTCTAAAACCATCGATTGAAAGTCTAATACATCAAATACTAAACAATGAGAACTACGTAATGCAAACAAACGTCATTGTTTATATCTGCTTTATATCCAGCCTGTTTAAACGTTTTTACATACAGATTTTGCTAGTCGTATGGAATTTTGCCGCTGGATCATTTAAAATTTAATCAAATATCAGAAATAACAATCATCATCTCTTAGAACTTGGAGAATCCACACAAAATTGCAGTGTCAAATTGTCAGCATAGGTTTTCAGTTTTTGAGTTTTTAAAAACCAATAAAGTGTCAATGGCTACGTTTTTTGGAAAATCAGACATGGTATGTAAAACCAGCATTGGTGCTTCTTCTGCGTTACGTGTAAGACAGTTTTTAAATCAACAGTTTAAAAAACGTGTAATTGGTAGAGAAAAACAGCACTTTTGTAGAAATAGAAAAAGCAATTGGCAATATTACATTCAAATCCATCGCAAAAGCAATAGAAAACCAAAAAATAGACACTCTTGTTCAACACTAGGTCAACTGTATGCTTAAAAATCATAAACACTAAAGGGTAATTCCAAGATAGTTTAGTCAAACGTCGTTACATCAACACCTGCAATTTTGCTAAAATTTTGTACAAATGTTTGACAATGACACCTTTTGGAATATAATTTTTGACTATTTTTTGCTTATTTACAGCACAAAAAGTGAAACAAAAAACATAATATTCCTAAAAAAATAAAATGACCGCCATTTACACTGTATTGCGCCTAGAGATCTAAAATTTTACAAATCGTCATATTTTGGTAACACAAACATGTGTACAACTTCAATTTGAGCTAAATTGGAAATGTTTATGTGAAGACGTTTTGTCCAAACTATCGTAAAATTACCCAAAACGGAAAGACTGTAGGAGCCAAAGTTGCCGGCGGGTGTCCATAGAGAGATATACCCTTACTGTGATGACATGTTATAGACGACCTACTAAAAATACTCAACAACATGGACAAATTTGCTTTATACTACGCCAATGAGCTCACCTTTCTCGTACAAATAAAATTTGGAGCAAGTAAGCCCAAAACAACAATTACCAGATGGTAAAACCAAAAAATAAATGTTAAATGTTTGGGAAAATATGGTTGGACGCACATAAAGACTGACACATAATACGACTAAATAGTTATATATCTAAAGAAACCAAAAAAATAATTACAAGGCGTAATACTGTTTGGACTAGAACTACAATGACGACACATTTTGCTTGAAAAATTCCGCTAACGTGCAATCCTTCACTAGCCAAAAAGTAGCCTGCGCCTCAAATTATAAAAAGAAAAAACTAACGACTGTAGACTAAGATGTAGCAACAATAAACATTAAAACTACTGGATAAAACTGGAAAACCCAAACTAAGCAGCAAAAGCAGGCTTAAAACCGCAAAGCCTAGACATTCGGTGGCGGCCAGGCGTAAGCTCCAAAGACAAAAAGATGCACAAAAATGTCAGGCAACTAAACTAACTAAGGTATGTAATAATGCAACGAGAACACAACACTGATACTCTAGATTACCTATCAACAGCAGCAACACGCCTGAATCGCAAAAACAACTAAAAAAAAAACAACTAAAGGACCTCAAAAAAAACTATACTAGACAACAAACCTTAAAATAATTACAAATCTATATTGAATCTGGTTCCAATTTAGATTTATAAGCTAAAAAATCAAAAATAATAGCATAAACACATTAAAAATTGTACGTAAAGTGCGGCAAAAACGTGTATTTACTATTCTGCTATTTAATACCTACTCCAAATATATACTTCAAAAAGTGCTAGAAAATGAACAAAAAAGATTTTTACACGGAAAACGCATAAACAACATTATATTCATTAAAATGGCAGCAACCTTTAAAAGTGGATATCCCAGCGTTACTAGTCACCCATCGGGCGCCTCCCCAGATGGATAGAGGAACGCCTCCTAGATATAGGTGATACCGGAAAAATGAAATACCCGGGGCAAACCAAAACTAGCACAGCAGCAAAAATATATAGAAAAACTAGAGCAAAAACTTCAACATATAAAATGGAAAGTCCTAGGCATAAGCAAAACTATATTAAAAGAAGAACTAACAACATCTATAAAGTCAAAACAAATACTTTACCAATGCAACACAGAAACCAACTATCACATAAAAAAAGTTGTTCTGATGATAAAAAAGCGGCTGAAAAATTGAGTTCCTAAAACAAAATTTATATCAAATCAAGTAATCCAGGTGTATGCCCCTACCGGTGCATCGGAGGATAAAGAAGCGGAACAGTTATACAAAGATATAACCACTGCCAAAAACAACAAAAACGCCAAGTTCGTTACAATTATTAAAAGCTTTAATTCAAAAATTGTGCAAAAAACAGACGAGGAAATCCCAAACGTTAGTAAATATAGTCTTGGTCATATGAATAATAGAGGAGAATTGCTAATCAACTACTGTAAAACGAAAAACCTTTTCTGTATGAACTCCTTCTTTCAAAAACCTCCGCAACAAGAATATACCTGGAAAAGTCCAAACGGTACTATGAAAAAGAAAATCGATTACATCATAACCAACAGAACGGATATATGCCAGAATGTTACCGTTCTAAACCGATTCGATACTAATAGCGACCATCGTTTAGTTCTATTAACCTTACCACTAAACACAAAATTTAAAAGAAATAAACTAATATACTAACAAAAACACTCAACAGTTGAGGTGCTGAGCGGAAACAAAAACGCATTCCAACGTACTCTAAACACTAAACTAGGATAACCAAAAATACTCCTACAATTCGGAATAGACAAATTGTCCGAGCACATCGCAAAGAGCAAGTTGCAACAAAGAAAATATGCTCAAATAACAAAGAAAGTTTAAAGAAAATTAGCACAAACACAAAAAACCTAATGGAAGTACGAAGACGAATGAATCGGGAAACAGAAAGCTATAAGAAAATTAATAAAGACATTAGCAAGAACAACCAAAAAGACCTAAGAAAACATAAAACAAAACTGATAAAAAATATAATCAAAGATAACAAAAACATAAAAGTTCTCAGAACTAAGCTATCAAATAGAATATCAAAAATGACCAAAACAAGAAACCAAAAATGGCATCATAGTCAGTAACCGGAAAGAAATCACAGATGCTGTTCAGAACTTCTATAAAAAGCTATACAACTACATAACCCAGGATAATCGGTACCAGAAATCAAAAATTCAAAACGTGGGATCGGAAATAAATTCCGAAATAGTCACAGACAAACTAATAGCAACATTAAACCAGATAAAAAACAGAAAAAGTCCAAGCAAGAATCAAATTACCAGCAAAATGATCAATATGAAAGGTAAAGCCGCTCTGGAAAGTGTACAAATTCTACTAAACAAATGTATGATAGAAATAAAAATCCCAAACAAATACAAAAAAAAGTGACAGAAACAACATTGAAAATTACCGTCCTATCAGCTTGCTGTCACATTTATACAAGCTATACAACAAAAATTGTAACAAACCGATTAATTTACAATTTAAACTTATACCAATCATGCAAACAAGCGGGATACCGCAAAGAATTTGGGATTATAAACCACTTGCAGACACTTCGTACTCTCATAAAAAAAAAAACTGAGTATAGTATAACAATGCACATAGCTTTTGTGGATTACAAGATGGCTTTCAACTCCGTCAAAACGTGAGCAATACTAAGATCCCTAGACAATGCAAGAATTGACACAATATACTCAAACCTTATCAAACAGATCTACAAAAACGCGACCATCCAAGTTAAAATTGACACAGGCTCAAAGACAGATAATATCTTAATTAAAAGAGGAGTGCATCAAAGAAACACAATTTCTTCAAAACTTTTTAGATTAGCCTTAGAGGATGACTTCAAAACCTTAAACCGACATAAAAAAGGAATAAATATTGACGGAGTACGTCTCAATCATTTGCGATTTGCAGACAATATTGATGTCATCGGCAACACTGCAAAAAACTTAAGAGCATGCTTCAAGAACTTCATCAAGAGTCAGTTAAATTCGGACCTGTCAAAAACCAAAGTCATAAGCCCAGAAAATACATTTATCTTGACCATAAAACTCAACTTGATAAAAAAATCAAATTTCCAAAATCTCAAGAAGAATAGGTCTTTCTTGGGCGGCTTTTGGTAAATTAAGCCATATCCTCAAGTTCAAGGAGTTTCTTATAAACCTCAAAAGAAAGGTTTCTGAATCCTGCGTAATGTCAGTGCTCACTTACTACCTCGAGACAATGTCCATGACCTAAAAAAACATCTAGCAGACTGCAAACCACACAGAAAGCAATGGAGAGGTCAAAATTACTTTGAGGGACAGAGTTCGGAATGTGACAGAGTTACTTATTAGGATGGCGCAGCTCAAGTGACGATGGGCTGGCCACATAGCAAGGCAAGACCCGGACAGGCGAACAATAAGGATCACAACTTGGCGTCCAAGTGAGACCAAATGAAGTGCTGGCAGACCACAGAAAAGATAGCAAGATTATATCCAAAATATCGCAGGAAAAAAGTGGATTCAAACTGCAGCAAATTGGAAAACGTGGCAATTTTAGAAGGAGACCTACATTCAGGAATGGATAAATGATGGATGAGAAAAAGAAGAAAAAAAAAACTAAAGACAACAAAAAAAACAAAAATGCTTGATTTGTTGACGGAGGCAAACAAAGAAACTACAATATCTGGGACACATCGTGTGCAACTTTAGTAGATACGGGCTTCTACAATGCATTCTACAAGGTAAAGTAAAAAAATATATAATCAAAAAAAATATCATGACTTATAAAACTAAAAAACTTAAGTTAATTGTAAAATCATTATTAATTGTTTTTATTATATAATTAATGTAGTCAAAACAGTCAGTGTCAATAATTATATAAAGAAGTCAGTGACTAATACAAGCTCATAAATACCATGTAAATTTAAACAAATTTTATTATCATCGTTTTACGGTGAAAGCATTACAATCGATGAATGAAATAATACAAGAATTAACTTGTAATAATAGTAAATTCAACAGAGTAAGCACCAATAAAACTTTAAATGTTGTTTACAAATATGCAAATATACAAATTAAATTGACCAGCATCCGTTCGAAGAGCTTATTATTTGATTCAACGAGTAGCTATGTCAAGTGGCCGTATTGTAAGTACATTTTCCGAGCAACCTTTCGCTTGGTACATTTATCAATTGGATTTTCAAGTTGTTTACTACTTTGTTATGCATTTCAATAGCATCAATATTGTAAAGAGAATTGTAATAGGGAATAATTGAAATTAAACGGTACTACTACTATAAACAGCTAAAACTAATCAATTCAAATATTAAATTCATTCAGAAACACAGATAATATTATTATTATTGTTAAATATTTTCATTAAACATCTTTGTCTAATTGTGTTTATTATGCAAATAATAGATTATTAAATAAAGAAGGTTATTCTTTAATAATAATGTGATTGCATAGATAATTACTTTCTTCAATTATTAATAAGATTGTATCATAAAACAAGTGCAGTAATAATTCATAATCCACTTAATCAATAATCACACAATATACAAAAATCAATAGACGCACGTTTTCTAGACTACACATTTTATAATATGGCTATTTAAACATTATTACTATAAAAAATAATTAATGTTAAACAATTGCGAATTAATGTTTTATTATAAAACTACGTGCTTATAAAATCGTTGTAAAATAAATTAATAGTCAAAGAAACACTTTTTACTCGTTTTAACTATACGCTCAACAGTTTTAAAATTGGATAAATCATACGAACCAATAGTTAATTGCGTATCGAGTACGTATTAACATCTATGCCGCATGTGAAATTGGTAACGCACGAGTTTTAAACGAAACTGTACAAGTTTAAAATCGATTAGCATTATTTATACTCCTAAAAACCAATCTACATTATTTAATTGTAATATTTAAGTTTAAATTTTCACAATATTTTACCAAGAAATATTAATACAAATACATAATTAAGTTTTCTGGAATGTCAAAAAAATTAAGAAATTAAAAACCAGTTTAACTTAAATTTAAAAAAAATTGACTTAGCATTACCGGTCAAGATTATGTGTAGATTTATAGATTATTAATAGAATTATAAAAAAAATTAAAAATTGTTAACTATTTTTAGAATAAAAAAAAACTTAAAACTTATAAATTAAAAAATCAGCTATAAAAAGTGCTAAAAATTTTTAATGGTTCTTAGACAACTTTGCTTAAGAGTTGCAGAGTCTATAGATAGCATTAAAAGTTACTAGAAGCAATCGTAAAGATTTTCAATCAAGTTTAATAAGTCTTGAACCACACCCTTAACAGTAAATTAAGAAAAGAAGAATGCTTAAAGTTACAATTCAGACACGTTATGTTCTACAAAGGTAGTGAAAACAGTACTGGCGGGATAGGACTTCTGATTTACAATCAACTGACCCAGAACATACAGGTGATTAAAGATATTTCAAATACAGTTACATATGTCACAAATAGATCACGTAGAGCATAATTGAAAAAAAAAACATTGTAAAATCTAGTCTGCAAATGCGGTACGTCACGCTATTTTGGAACATTTTTATATATGTAGAGGACTATAAGGAAAACCTAAACCTACAACTACAAAAAACTATTAACAACAACCAAAATTCTAATAAAACAGAAATAAAAAACGGCAAAAAATACCATAGAATTCGCAGAACTAAATAAAACAGTCAGAAAAACGGCAAAGATGATATCAAAGGTTTCAAAAAAAAAAAAATTAAAAAAATCATCTAAAACAATAAAAGGCTAAAAGTAAAGGAAAACAGTAAAAAAAAATTACAACTAAACAGAAAGACAAAAACGTGGAAGCCGTTGAGTAAAAAAAAACCAAAATGCCTTAAAACAAATAAAAAAAGGTAAGGCCACAAAAGTTGACGTCATTTTGCCACAAGCGTTGTAAAAAGCAGCCAAAACCAAAACCAC
This sequence comes from Tachinus rufipes, assembly GCA_963932245.1. NCBI lineage: Eukaryota > Metazoa > Arthropoda > Insecta > Coleoptera > Staphylinidae > Tachinus > Tachinus rufipes. The sequence continues at coordinate 65,608,119 of OZ010749.1, forward strand.
TAAATCAGCTTAAAATACTTTTTTAACAAATTTCTAACTGAAGAAAAAACACCGACAGAGTGAAAAACTGCAATAGTCATTGTATTATGTTATATCCGACAAACTTTGAAAACATGATTGACAAACAAATTTGAAATATACCAGCCAAATAAACAAGCATATTTTAGGAAAAACTTTAGCAAGTTCAAACATAAACACCATAAGAACACTTACAGAAAAAATAACAGAATACAACAACCCACTGTAGACAGCATTCATAAATTTTAACAAAATTTTCAATACTGTCAAACTGTAAGCAATAATACAGTCATTGAAAAAAACAAAAATTAAAATACGACATATTAACATCTTAATTAAAAAAATAACAAGCAATCCAAAATGAACAAGGCAAGGCAACACAATATCACCAAAATTATTCACATTTATTTTAAAAAACGTATTCAAAAAACTTGCGAGCAAAACTTTAATCTTTGGATCACAGTCACTTGGGTGGGTGGGCGGGTGGGTTACACAAATGCATATCTCCCCTTCATAATTTTAAACTTAGTGCCCGCCAAAGTGTCTGTTCTGCAGCAGCTAGACCATCAACAATAAATAAAACTAAAACATTAGGCTCACAGACACTTGGGTGGGCGGGTGGGGTACACTAATGCAGCCTACTCGCTCATAATTTTAATCTTAGAACCCGCTCACCCACCCAAGTGTCTGATATGCAACAACAAAACTATCAACAGTAGAAAAAACTTCAATCTTTGGCTTACAAACACTTGGGAGGGCGGATGGGTTACACCAATGCAGCCCACTCACTCATAATTTTAAACTTAGAAGTCGATTTATACGTGTTATTGGTTATTCAACGCTAAGAAACCACTAAACACTAAATAAATAAACAAACCATTCTTAGAGTAATTCAAAAGAAACTTTTTCAAAGAAAAAATACAAAAACAAATATAAAAAGTTTTTATTTGTGTTTTTGTATAATTTTTTGAATATTTTTTAGCAACACTAAATTATTTTGTTACAAAACGTGGAATAGCAGATCATATCTATGCTTATATTAAAACTAACTTTGTTAAAGCTAACAGCGATTTGAAAAGGTTCTTTTTGAACAACATCAAACTTATTAAAACAGAGATAACAACAAATAAAATCACTTGGCATTTTAATCTCCCACGTGCCCAACACTTTGATAGGCGCAGGATTTTGACAGAAGATAATTGGAGTTGCAGTTTTAAATTATGAGAAATTAACCATATCTTAAGCCAATTTAAAGCTGTCATAAATTTGATACCATTAACCTTTCTGTCAAACAACGTAAATAATGCTTCACCCCAAGACATTTTCTAATAAATTCACTAATAGAAATCAAGATCAATCGATTGTCAAGTTCTAAAGATTCAAGCATAATCAATCATGATTTTACAAACCGCTACAATTAAAGATGTACCGCTAGGTTCAGTACTAGGCCCAGTACTGTTCCTAATTTATTATATTATTATAATGCTACATTTTTTAAAGATAAATAACATATATTTGAATTACTTAATGCAATGAACAAGCTTTCAGTATAAAAATTTAATAGTTTTATGCAAAAAATTAGTTTTTAGTTTCAAATTTAAGCAAAAAGGGGTTTAGTAACGATTGTTCAGTTCATGGTTATTTGTATTATTTCATGTTGTATCAAGAAGTTAATTGTTTCAATAATTATCGTATGGAAAAGCATACAGGAAAAAACCTCAATTTTTGGTTTAGAAAGTAAAATAGTTTTTGATTTGCAAAAAGTTGTAAAATTTTTCTGTTTAGAGAGTTATCAAATCAAAACTATTTTGCAACCGGTAGAATAAAAGATAATTGAACCAAAAGATATTCTATAAAATTACTAAAAGTTAAGAAGAAAAAAAAACACTATAGTGTTTTAGGTGGAACAACAATTTTATGGTTACTCTTTTTAGCAATGTCATCGAAGTAGAATGGTTACAACAAACAAACAGAAAACAAAACAAAACAGTGTTTATATCACAATTAAACTTTACAAATAATATAATCAGCATAATTGTAAATAGCTGAAAACCATATAAAATTATAAACAATACAACATTCAGCCACTTTTATTTTATTGTAAAAGAGAATATTTTATTGAATACTACTGTGGCAGAAATAATAACATCAATTTAAATATTTGAATTTGAAATAATCACTAAACAAACTGCATCAAAGGTATAAAATGTGCTAGTCAAATACAATGAGCAATGTTTAATAATATACTAAACGTTACATGGATAACTGAACCCACATCAATAGATGTAAAATCAAAGCCACTTTTGCTGTGACATTAACAGCTTTTATTTAAAACCAAATTTGCTAAATGTTATGTATAAGCGCAATACAATATTTTGAAATTAAATTAATATTGATTTTATGCATATTGTAAATTTTGGTAATTTATGTAATACTGCATACTAAGTATAATTTACCAAAAATTAACTTTCTTTAAAAAAATTTACAAACAAAAAGGAAAAAAAAAACATGAACACTTATCTAAACAGGCAAAATGGTAAAAATCAATAAATTAAAGCATACTTCAATGAACTACAGAGACTAGCTCTTGTATGTGGTTCAAAACTACCTATCATATAAATAAGAAGCATGTGGTAAATATTAAATTAAATCTGACAAATAATTTAAAATAAATATTATATGTTATACTAATCTACTTTTTTTTTTAGTTTAACTTATGGCATTCAATGCCGCATGACTTGTAAATGTTATTGGAAACTATAAGGGTCGTAGCGTATATTAGTACTGTGTCATCACATCGTATAGAGGTTTTAATTGCTGTTAAATTGGAATTCACTATTTGAAGGAAATTAAATGGTAAATATCCTAGAGGAATATGTTGCAATATTTGCACTATTCTGTTTACAAAGAACAATTTTACTGTAAGCCAATTTAATTTTTTATAGGTTCAACCTAAATTGTAGCATTATACGTATGGTATACATTATTCAGTTTTTACCAAAATTTCAAACTATTGAAAACTAAAATATGTGCTTGATTAACAAACAAATATGTAACTTCTATTGAGATGATAAAATTCTTTCAATAAAACGCACAAATGTTTTGTTATTGTAATTAGTAGATACAGGTTTTTATAATATTTTATCTAAACTAACATTGAACTGAAAAATTTACTCATACTAGATATTTTAAAAGCATTCAGAAGATAAAAAATCTATTATAAATTTGGTAAAAAAGATATTTTAAATTTAACTTAAATCAAAAAAGATCATTTTGTTTATGAACTTGTACTTTATCAGGTTTTGTTACCAATATACAAAGTCGTTAAAAAAACTGGAATTAGCTTTATTGTTATTGCGTATCACTAAGTAACCCAAATATTATTCTACAATTTTATTTTTAAATTTATTTTACAATGCAAAAGTTGATTATGTTTAACAAATTACAATCTAGATTAACTTATCATAAAAAGATTAGATTAATTGTGCAGTTTTTCTAACCAGAATTAAAAGCAAAATTAATTTAAGAATAATTGGTTATAAAATCATAAAATATTTTATATCATTTTGTAGCAAATTATGAAACTAATAATTTTAGTGAGAAATTTTCTAGCATATTGTATGTAAATTGAATCAAAAAAACATTTAACGTATTTTTTGTGTTTATTTCTTATTAAAATAAATGCCAAATAATGATGTGCAAATTTTAATTCTATTTTCAAGTATTACCAAAAACATTATAGTATTACTGCATAAACTCAACAATATTGTAACGTGTTTCTGAAGTTGTAAACTCAATTAATTTAGTGTTTGAGGACGTTAGTGGCAATAATGCAAACGCAAAGTAATTAATAGAGATAAGTTTGCTGTACATACTAGAGAAATTAAGTACCCTAGTTTGATAAAAGTGGAATCGAAGATTACCAACACATTTTTTTTTAATTTACATCTACTTCTATGTACTATTATCAAAAATTCTTTCTTGTTACGTTTATAAACCTTTTTAAAGTCTAAGCAATTATGTACATACAAATATTTATATAAATAAATATAAATTATTAATGGAGATTTGTATATCATACTTAAACAATAAAAAATCAATTTATCAAAAATCTTCATTAGTACTGTACCTAGTTTCTCAAAATACGCAATTTTAGTATAGGAATGGGAAAAAGTAATCAAGCAATCTTTTCTCAGATAAATTTCATTTAATTGCAATAATATTCGTATCAATCCTGACTAAAGCTTTTTTGTTGAATTGAACTAACGATACATAATACTACAATTTTTCAATTACATTAAACGAAATTCTATTTTGCAATATAATTTGCTGACTATTTTTAAGAACAAAATCTTAACAAAATTTAACAGTTCTTTAATTCATAGTTTAAAACATTTACAGACAAAACCTGAGAATCTCCAAGCATAGATCTGTTGCAAAAATAGAAATATTTATTGATTAATACAGTCCATGTTGTGGAGTAGTTTTAAATGGATAAGAAAAATTTACTTTCAAAAATGAAAATGTTTTCATTTCAATATTAATTGTCAATATTTTTTGTTAAACTAAACAAACATTATATACAGATCAAATTCAAAATAATTATAAAAATTTAATTGAAAAGTTGTGATCATTTTACTGATTTGAATTTGAGTAATTTATGATATAATGAATAAATGTTTTTTACTCTTTTCTAATTCTAACAATTCAATTCCTGCTAATCACATTTTACAAACTGTTACTGATATTACTGCATAGTAAAAATTTATCTGCTTAGCAGACTTTAAAATAATTACATGTTTTCTGTAAATTGCTCGCAGTAATTCATTTATATTTTATAAATACTGTAAAGTTTGTTCAAACTAACGTTTCAACCTTCATTGTAGTCGATAGAAAAAAGAATTATAGACGCTTTTTACGTATAATTCTTATAGTAATACTATTATACATTATACAATTTATAATTTAATTAATCAAACTTAATCAAATCTTATTCTAATTCATAAATTATGATAGTTTTTGAAGCTATATTTGTATAAAACTCAACCAATGTATTGAAATAAAACATTTTTCGGTCAGTTACATAGCATAAATATTCCCTTAAATGCTTTAAAATAATTCTTGTTATTGATTTTTGTAGGTATAAACAAAATATTGACATTTAAAGCAGAAATGTAAACCAAATAATATTTAACAAAATTTACAATTTGGTGCTATAAATTTAATATATTAATAAAAATAAAATTGTATTAATACTAATCTAATTCACTGCATTATTTGACAACTAAAAGACGCTTACATACTCTATCGATCTCACCCAGCCGGGCACCAATTTTATCCCTTTCTATTAGTATTATACTAACCGCATATTTATTCGATCTTTCACTACCAATTATTATAGCTATTGTTAATTATTCATGCCTAACTTGCCGAAATGGATCAATATTTATTTAATTTAATAATTTTCTTTATAATAAAAAATTAAATAATGCAGTATTTTAATATTGAAAGGTCGTTGCTTTCTATTGGCAAAAATTAAATCAAAAAGGGGGTCCCAATGCAGGAAAGAAAGGAAAGTTCATATAAATGGCAGGGTTGTATTCAGGTAAGGTAGAATCAATGGATTTTTGCAGGTCTTGTCTGATGTGATGTTAATGCGAGAGAAGATTAGGGGTATCGACATTGTTGGACTGCCGCCCCCAAAGTGTCCCTATTATGTGGGTCAAAAAGATCAATGTGCGACAATTTTTTCTACGTGCAGTGTGCATTCAAAAAAAATAATTTTAAAATCCTTTGATGTGTTAAAGGTTGGCAAAGTGTTGGAATTTTTTTGGGACCCCTTCTTCGTTGATCGATGTAGAAACTAACCTGATTTGTCAGAGTGGGCTTACAGCAGCATGCCTCCATTTTGTGTCACTGAGTTAGGGTGCAGAGGTGTTTTTTAAGCTATCGCTGGAGTGTCCGGGCCTCATCCTAAACCCGTTTTTTTTAACCCGCTTCAACACATTTAACACACCGATTACCGTACACAGCACTTCATTTTTGCGATATTTTGGCCTTTTGCACAACGTCACTTGTGTCGGTCCGCACCCGTACTCTCAGGGTTGAAACACTTTCGGCAAGATTCGGATATCTTCGCACGCGGTATTGCGTGTTTTCACTGTGCGCGTTTCAATAGGGCTCCAGGACTTGCGCCCTTTTTTACCCTTACCCCCGCGCCGTAGTTATGTAGGTGAAGCTATTCCGGGTGGAATCCGGACTCCCGACTCCGGACCACCGCTCATTCATGCAAACGTCTCACGTGCTAGCTCATACATTCTGCCAATAAAGCAGCTACACGTAACGCCGGCACTACTGATTCTTCGCGGCCTTTATTTCTTCAACCTTTAAATCCGATCCGAATCGTTCGCATAATCAATTTTAATGTTTTAAGCCGCACTTAAATTTTTTTATACCGCTATCCACCACCATCTCGCATTCAATTCCATCGACAACAACACACTCACACACGCGTTCGCCACCTTACGGTAACCCTTAAAACTAATAACATCCCCTAATTGAATCAAATCATTATAACCTTCTATTTTTCTTCCCTATTTCTTTTTGTTACACTTGCAAAAAATATTATTAATGTAGAAACTGAATCTAATGAAAGAATAAGTTTATTTAAAAAGAAAATGAAATTATACTTTTTTGAAATATTGACCGATATAATCTTATCAGTAATTACATTGTGTGCCGCGACAACCTTTGTATTTTATAATAACACGACTGCAAATAACATTCAAGGAATGGTTAATTAAGTGACGGCGGAATTTAATACTTTCAAACATTGAGTTTAGATATTCTATTTACAATAGTGCAATAATTATTATACAACAAATATTTTTTACTATTAAATAAATATGCAATAAATTTAACACATTATTGGATATAAAATGATATCAAAATATAAAAAAATGAATGAATTTATAAAACATTTATTATAAAATATTAAATAAACCGTGCAAATTGTATAATGAGGAGATTATATAGTATTGTAATATTATTAATAAAATATAAATACTGTCAATGTATAAACTTTATTTCAACTGCCCACATTTCAAAGTATCTGTCGAAACGTTGTAATAACATTATGTAACTTTGTATTAAGTAAAGTATGTTGCAATTATAAAATATTAAGACAGCGATTAGTATCTTTTTTGGCAAATAAAAAAGTTTCTGAGTCATTTTATTGTTAAATATTTAATATTTACTTTACGTAAAATAATATTTTGATTAGTGTTAGTTTACTTACAATGCAACAATGGCGTTGTAAGTAAACAACTATTAATTTGCAAATTAACAACTATAATATAATTGATTGCGCCAAATGCGTAGTTAGTTACAATATATGTATTACCAATTGTCCAACAAAGTTCCTCAAACTATGTTGTGAATAGAATATGTGTTCCATAAAATATGTTAATATTAATATGAACCTAGAATGGTTGTAATGCTGCGACACGTTGAAAGTTTAAAAATCAAGTTTGCTTGAAAAAAAAAATGATTTAGTGGTAATTATCACATAACACTGCTGCACGATACATCAAAAAGACTTCTGTTAATTTTTTTTTAGTTATTAAATTTCTTTATTGTTGATGGTCTTGCGTATTAGGCAAACATTTTCACGGTATGCAATGAAATAAGCCTATCATAACAAAGAAAAATCTATTTTAATTGCAAGTGGATTTTAAAATCGCCGTTAAACCTAATCTCTACATAATAAAATTTATACAGTTTAGAAATGATTTCCTCAGATTATGCAATTTAACTCCGCTAGACTTTTTTTTAGGACTACGTAAAAGAAAAAGTCTGCACTAATGTCCCACAAACAATTCTAGCCCTCAGAGAGAATATTTTAGCTGTTATTCGCCAGATAGATCCGTTGTGCAAAAATGTCTTACAAATTTCCTCAAAAAATTTGCTTGGACTTGTACGTAGTAGGGTGCTAGAAAATTAACTTGGTTCTGTAAATCAAGTATCTACCAGAATAAGCAGACCACTGTTATTGAAAACAGCTTTGAGTAGAATAGCCGTCAAAAGCAATGGCACTCTCATGTTCTTGGGAAAACAAATTAACCAATAATCAACAGGATAAAAATGCAGAAATTAACGGTAAACCACTGCACTACAGATCCTATATGGTTATTTGTAAAATATCATTATGTCTATGTTCAAAATTAATAATCAATCTGAAGTTAATATCTTATAATCGGATCTTCTGAGGACAGTTTTGTATAGAACAATGAAAATCGGTACGTAAAATGTAAAAAACATGTAGAAAGCAAGAAAACTGCATAACAGAACAAACAATGCAGAAAAAAAACTAAACATCTTATGGATCAGTAATACAAGATGGCTAAATATCAGCCAACAATCAACCCCAAATAGTACTATAAATTTTTCAGATTATAACAACCCAAGTCACCAATATCAAGTAGCAATCATTAGATCAAAAAAAAAAAAAAATAACAAAACACATATAAATTTCAACCAGTTATCGGATCAAGTCATGTTATTGCAACTACAGACAAGACATTGTAAACATCTCATACAAACTTATGCCCCACAGAAGATAAACTAGTTTAAAATCGGAAATTTATCATAATATTAAGTGACTTTAACGCCAAAGTAAGAAGAGATAAACGGATATTTTGATAAATATAAACTAAGCGCAAGAAATGAAATAGAAATCCGTCTGACTCAATTCTGTCAATAAAATGACTTAACCATAATAAAACGTATGTAGCTTTTTAGGAAAAAAAAGAGCATGTAATTTACTAGTTATATTAATTTGGTAACTGACTCAACTAAGGCATCCCGTAATGCAACAAAGTCACAGCAGCAATACTATACCTGCACTCAACCAGAGCTGTACATTTGGGCAAAAGCAAAACCTATCCAGCAGCAGCAAAAAAAAAACTGGCATAAAAAAGCAAAGACAATATAAGAACAAAAAAGACTTTTAGACTCTCTTGGGCAGTATTAACAAGATATAAAATGAGCGGGTATTACCCAAAGAGTTTTATAACTAGAGATTCCAAGCCATCGTTTTGCCGTACACTATCAGTATCTCTGTTCTTGTCGCACAACACTATACTTTCTCTCTCTACCAGTGATCGAGCGGCTATACGTTGTAGGTGGTAGAGAAACGTCATGGTGCAATAAAGACAAAGATACCGAGAGTGTACGCTGCTTATACATTGTATAAACAGCAGCTTAAAATCTCTAGTAATAAAACTTTTTGGTATTACCTCGCTTTCAAAAATGCTTTTTTAGAGAAGGATTCTTGCAAATTATATGTATTGATAAGCTAACAAAACAATGACTTTTCAACACATTGGCAAACAAAAAACTATTGGAGAAAAAGGATTATAGATCTAAAGGATTTACTGGAACTGGCAATGACATGGGTACCGGGACCACAGTTGGAACTAGAAACTTTCCTTAAAAGGTAAGCGTTGCAAAATACCATTAACACCAAGACCTGGCAAGTAGTCAACTTTAAACCAGTTCCCAAAGAAACCCAACACATCCTGTTTATGGATAAGGGCGCTTGGGAAAAGGTAGCAAACCTAAGATAGAAACTTTTCCTAGATTTTTCCAAGATAACCCTTTGGGCATTGGCTCCCTCCAAAAAAGACGGAAGCAAACCGGATAAAGCACAAACCGTCAAAAAAAACGTGTTAAACATCGTGCAAATCAATCAGCTTCCGTGACCCTCAGTGCGTATATTGTCAACCACAATATTAACATTGCCCTTTTCCAAAAACCTTAGATTTATAAGAAGGAGATCAAGGGGTTAAGCATACTGGGCAGGCAACTGCTAGCAGCACAACTCATGTACTTAATCTGATGCTATTATAAGATCTATGTTTCAGAAACTTAGTGACAGCCAAAGTGGTGATAGTAAGAAAAAGAACCAAGAAAGAGATGATTCTTGAATTTGAATACCATCTCTTTGACTAGCAAGTACCACCACCTGCAAAACTACTGCAGCTAACAAGCAGCGGGAACAACACATAGCCCACCACGTAACTTGGAGAAGCAAAGACATAAACTTAAGAGGTAAGAAACTTCTAAAATTTATACTAGAATCAAAGCTCAATATCATAAATAAAGGTATTGCCCCAACATTTTGCAATGCGTTGCGTAGCAAAGTTATTAACCTAAGATTAGCAAATAATAAAGCAAGTAAAGTGATTAAAAAGTGTCAAATAAACTCTCATTGTCTGATCATGGATACATCTAATTCAATATGAAATCTGAAAAAACGCTTCTTTTGGAATACAAAAATCCGAAAAAAATTGACTGGGATTTATTCAACGAGATTCTAGTTAGCCAAATCGAGACCAAAGACATCACAAGAACAAAAAACAATAACAGATATATTTGTCAACTCCATTAAGAAAACTGCCCTAGCACAGTCACGCTCACTTCAAACAAGATTACTTGGTATAACAAAGAGCTAGACAAGGCAAAGACGGATATTAAAAAACTGTTCAACAAAGCTAAAAAAATTGGTTACTATGCCACAAATAAAACTAGTCTTACGGCATATAATAAAAACATAAAAAAATCTAAAAGAAAATCGTAGAGTTTAATACGCCTTCAAAAAGGCTTAAGCAAAAACTGTACTTAGAACATTGGATTTGCGGACCAAAAACGGGAAATACACAGAATCAGTCAAGGGCACTGAAAACACACAAAATGGCAAACAAAAGCGACTGGGAGAAAGCAAAAACCATCATTAGTTAGAGAAACCTGAAATCAATACATTCAAACCATTCAAGTCAAAAGGGTACGCAGTGTTGAAAGAACCTCTATACAAAATCCTGAAAGCAAGCATTTTAGAAAAATTAGTCACGTCAAACTTTGTTAAAATAAATTATTTTTTACAATAAGAAATTATCTTAATTTTTAGAATATTATTAATTTGTTGCTTGTAAAAGCGGTCATTTTAATTAAAAAAAAAATACATTGTAAGTATAAGAGTGTTCTAAAAGTTTTATAATTAATGATTTAAACTGGATTCAATCTTTCAATTATTTACTTAAGTCTATAACTTTTTTTTAATTTTTTGCCCTAAAAGTGTTTGCCGAACCATATACTATCAATTAAGCAAAAAGGCGTTTCTCAAAAAGTCATTTGTTTTTTATATATGTTCTTGTAAGTGTACCAGTTCAAATGTTGAGCTATGTATCTGCTTTTTTAGACAAAATTACAAGAAACCTTTGTGTAAAAGTAAAGTACAAATTTAATGCTAACTTAATTTATAAAAAACAATGCCCACGCAGAAACAATTACCATCCAACTCTTACAAAACATTATTACCAAAAAAAAACCGTCAATAATAAAACTCCATAAATTAACTATTAATTGCAACTCTTTAAAAAAAACCTGCGTTTTTAAATAAATAATGCATGCAAAAAATATTGTAAACAGTCTAGTACTTAGAAGAGGTGTATGTAATATATGATTATCTACGTAAAAAAGTTTATGCTAAGAAATTGTTAGTTTATCAAGGCTAGTATAAAAAAAAAACTTATAAACTTTGTTTTGGCCTACATGAACAAAATAAGTTAGCTGTCTGTTAAACAAAAATGCGAAGTTTACACATAAAAAAATACAAAAGACCTGGGCTACTTCTGTCGTTACGTGCAGGATTTAAAGCGTTTTGTCCGGTTATGTTGCAGATGATAGCGATTGCCGTTAGCACCAAGCCAAAGCATTCTGCTTCTTAGTAACACTCAGTGTTGATCACTTTGGCAACGTAAGCTTCTTATGTGGTTATGAAATATTGTACTGGATTGTCCTCGAGCTTGTTGGAAACTACTTGGTAAACGGGAAAATTCAAAGACCTCTTCAAATTCTATGGTAGGCAGGCAGATCTGTAGTTGCAACGACAGTAACTTGATTAAGTTCTACAGGCGGGTGGTTGCGCTGCAAGCAAATTGTCTGTCTGTCTGCCAAATTTAATCGTATGCAACTGGATGGCATGGATGGACGCAGCATCAATCAAAAGGTGGAATTGATATCAATTAAGTGCACCGGTAAAAACCATTTTCAGGTTACAATCTAGAAATTCTAGGCTAGTTGTGATAAAGTTTGTAACGTCTATTAGTCGCTGCGGGTTTGGGTCAATGGTGTGATTCAAGTAACCTGCAGGTTCATAATCGCAGATAAGAACTCTGATCTGACCTACTGGTTTGCTCGATGGCAACTCTCGTTGTAGTTGGTTTGTTGTCAAAGCAAAAGGTCTCGGTTTTTTACCTGGTGTGATGGTGCATCTTGTTCCAATGTCGGTAGGTTGTATGCTATCGTGCGTCGACGCTCAGTCTTTAGTCTGTCGTAAAGGTATTTTTTTGCAAAGCACATGTTAACCATTTTTCTCGGTGTATTATTGTTTTTTATTTTGTAAAATGGAGCTTTCACTTTTTCTATAGTCTTATATATTAAAATGTATTTTTTTTTGTGGTTCAGTATTGTATAAAAGTTTGCATAGACATTTTTTGCAATCTATAAAATTTCTAGCTTATTTCAACACTACTAGAAAATAATTACAACAACCAAAAAATTGACTCAGAATTTTCTGATCACTTCACTATAAGAATGCATAGTCAATTTAAACAATACTTCAAAAATATTATATATAAAAACGTTTATATTTATTTATGTTCAAAACAAATTTCAAAAATGATCAAATTCATAATTATTCATATCTATATTCTTTTATAACTCATTGCTATTATATACCATACAAGCAAAATTATGTTACATATCATTCAATCCAACTGCATTAATTTACATCTTAGCAAATAGCACTCTAACTAGCAGAATTTGTTAAATGGCGAGATAGTAGAGAACAAATTCTAAACCTTAGAAAGCTTATCAAAAAGACTCGAGAATACTATGCGCCTATGTACATCTGCGTCGTAGATTATGTAAAGACGTTTGATAAAGTAAAATGGCACAAACTAGACAACTTTAATCCAGATGGATATAGCATCAAACCTCATCCATGTAATCAAGGCAAAGTTAATAACTTTAGAATGCAATATAAGACAAAAGATTAGACAAAGTGCATTTTATTGCCTCTACTCATTAACCTGTACCATGGGCGCCAAGTACATGGGGCACCGGGGCGCGTGCCCTCATTGACATATTCTATGGGGCAGCGCCCCCATTGGAGTATTGGCTTATATGCATAAAAAATAAAAAAATTGATTTAATATTTTCAATTTGCATAAAGAGACTGACTATCCATTCATAAATATATATAAAAAATGTGGTCATACAGCCCGAATATCTGAGCATGTAACCCTGTCCCCATTGACATTTTCAAAAGTTGGCGCCCATGACCTGTACTGCAAATGAATTATACATGCCATACTAGACAAATGGGATTTCGGCGGCGTAATCGGCTGGTAAATAATATCAAACCTCAAAGTTGCAGACAATATGCTACTACTACTCCGCAGCAAAAAAAAACTTTTGACTTTAAGTAAAAAAATAGATAAACCGTGCAAATAACAAATAGGTAAACAAAAATTAAATTAACAATGATGAGGTTGTAGGTCATTTTATTGTAGACTGCCATGCAAACTAATATAGTACAGTCTAAAACCGCATTTTAATCTTTTTAGGTTATAACTTAAAACGAATTATTTAGAAAAAAATATAGTACAAAGCAAACATGATGGCAAGCGGAGAAGATGGAAGTTTCATACCCTATAGACTGACACAATACATACAACATCTGCAACATTAAAAAACGTTTTAAAAAATTATCAAATTATTATTATGATTTTATGTCAAATAGAAACACCAATTTAAGCTTTCAGAAATTAGTAAACAATATTCTAGACAGATTTCAATCAATCCAAGAATCACATAAAAACAATGTTTTGTCGAGCATTTAATTGTGTGTCTCATTCAATTTTTGTTGCTGAATTAAATATGATAAGTTTTACTTTAGAAACTGTTTCAATTTATTAAATTATATCTGTGTCGACGGTTACAATATATAACAATAAAGTTGGTTTTTGGGACCTATGTTGTTTTTAATTTTTACAAACAATCTTCCTGAATGTAATATAAATTTATTTATTGCAGTTTACTTTATTTTTACAATAAAAAATATTGCCGGCATGCAATGAAATGTTAAAGAATAGTTTTTTGGCAAGTCGTCTAAGTTTAAATATAAATAAAACAAAGCATCTAACGTTTATCTTCTCAACACACATGTAAAATTTTTGCAAATTAAAATTGACAATAAGTTAAATTTAAAAGATCATACTATGTATATTTCAACCAGAGTGAATAAGTACAAGTAACTATTGAAAACATTAAAAACAATAACATCTATTTATGTGCAGTTTTCCAATTACTATGCATTTTTAAGTTCTATCTTATTAAACGGCATATTATATTGAGGTCAGGCTGAAACGTAAATGTATACGTGTATTTCACGGTTTTACAATTTCGAGATCCCGGTAAAGACAAGTTTATCCAACTATCTATTTTAAATTTGCTATGGTCATTTATCATTTATCTATAAATAATTAGTACACATCAAAATAATTAAAAGAACACATCAAATCTAATAACGCTTAATTCAAAGATTCACATTTGGTCCAAATTTGCAAAATCAAAACAAATTTTACATATCACTCTAAAGATAACAATAACAATGCAAAAAAACTACAAGAAACAAAGTAAAGCAAGCAATAAACATTTTATTTTAAAAATGAAGTGTGCTTTGGAATAGTAAACAATGTTGATAGTTCATCATAAATTATTAAGTTTGATACTAGTATATTAAAATAATGCATCTAAATAAGGTAGAAGTCATTTGTGTGCACCAATATTTGACAAGTTGCAAAGAATTTTAACGTCAGCCCTTCCGTCATTCATCATGTGTGGAATCAATATCTCAAAACCAAAGTATAAAATAGACGCATTGGACAAAATTCTAAAAGAAAAACAAACCAAATGCCTTGCGTTCTCTCACATCCACAGCCAAAAATCATTAAACTAAGCTCAGACCAACCAAAACGAGAGATATCCAACCAGACGGTTAGGAATAGACTGAAAAAAAAAAACAACCTAAGACCAAGAAGTCTTCTGCATAAACCCTACATAAGGTATTGTTAGTCTAGTTAAAACATATTTAGCGATAAAGAAGATAGAAGTTGCTCTGCCCAAACGTCCACCTTAACTTTTCTTTTAACTATAAAGAAGTCCTGCATAGCCGTTTCTGTTTCAACAAAATAACCTTAAACCACAAATATAATAATGTTAATATTTGTTTTTATTTTTTTGTTAAGTGTTAATTAGTACCAGTGCATCAAAACATGTAACTTTTTTACATATATTTCCAAACAAATATTCAGTTGAATAATAACATTTACCAGAACATTTGATAATTAGCTTAAAATATACTACATAGATTGTTTTTAAATTTATAATATTATTACAACCTCGGTTAAATATTACTATTAATACCAGGTTGTTTTCGCTATTGAATAAATTGATACACCCACGTATCTATTGATTCATGTATACTATAATATCAAAGGTTAATTTGTAAATCAGAATGAAAATAACAGATTATAAGTATGTTCTTAAATATAGTATGATATCAACTATTTTTAGCCATCATTTATTTTAATATAATTATTGCAGAAATAATGCTTGTAATCAGAAATAGTTTATTACTGATGTACAGGCCATTATCATATAGTGGAGAGAATAATTGTTAACAAATATTTTTTAATAAATTGATTTTTTGCTATTATCAATAACACTCTTTATTGTGCTAAACAAATATTATGATTTATTTTTAATAGCTTAATGGTAAAATATTTACACAACTGTGATAATATTTTTTATCTATATAAAATAGAAAATCATTCAATATGAATGATATACCGGATGAATGGGATCTAACCATGTGCTTCAATCTAACGGAGAATAGCGCGTTTACTACGCGCATTGATCTAGTTTGAAGAAGTTCACATGTAAACAATGCGAGGAGCGCAGGCGCTGAACATATGTTTATTGGGTTCTGGGAAAGCTCCGTTAGGTGGAGAAATGTTACGTTCATTCATTGTTGATAACACGTGCGAATCGTAAGCTCTGACAAATTTGATTGAAGCGTAGTTCAGGTTAGTAATAAAAAGCTATTACACGCGCCACTCTTGATAGGAGACTTATATTAAATTCTTTCACTCACTTGACTTTAAGTGCTATTTATTGTAATAGAACTAACTAAAATTAAAGTTAGTATGGATTTAGATTATAATAAAAATGTAGTATATAATTTTGAAAAATGTATTATAATAGTATTAATCAATTATTATAAATAATTAAGTTAATATCTATTTTACTAATAAAGAAAGAAATAAGGTAAATTGACAACAATTTTATTCATACAATTAAGTAATACATTTGTTATACCAGTATTTTTATTTAAAAAACATATAAAAGCTGCAACAGTCAAGAATGTTGAAACACGAGCTTTTATATGTTTTCAATAAATATACTAGAATACAGGTAAAATATTAATTAATTAGCTATATAATATAATATATTACAAGAGCAGATTCCCAATTTAATCTTATTTATGTTTGGTTTATATAAATATTTTTTTTTAGATAGTCTAGACATGTTCTAGTCTAACCCTGTCTTACAATATACTATTTATATGCGATAATAAAAATATTCAAACCAGTTCTTAAGAATATCTTTTACAGTCTACAACGTATATACACTATCGGCGTCGACTTTAATAGTAAATTTAAATTGTTTGTTTTATTTACTACCTGATATAATATCTGTCACACTTAAGTTAAGGGTTACGGAACAAAATTGGTCGTTCGAATCGAATCTACTAATTAAGTGTCTCTTTAAATGCCAGTTGTTTAATGTGTTAAAAACTTTAAGTACATAATACTCAAAACTTAAAGTGCTCTGTGCTGTTTAAGTTTAAGTACAAATCTACATATTAAAATGTATTGAAGGTACAAGGGATAAAGACGAAAATATCTCAGCTACACAAAACCCAAGTTGAAAATTGAAGCGGTTATTATTCGGTTTGCAAAATATCTTGCAACAAACAATAAAAATTCAAATTACAGTCAAATAAAATCCAGATATGAAGCGACAAAATGTGCTTTTGCAAATATTTGCAAAATACAAATGCAATTATCAAATCACACTAAAGAATATAATCACTTAAAAAGATGAAAAACAAATATTATTCCATTGTTGAACCTTTTTGCTCAACAACCGTCAATTCTATCGTTATCTTCTAGTAGTCTTGAAATTAGTTCATTAAGTTTAGAAAATATGATAGATCCAACAATTTAAGGAAATCATGGGCTAGGACACCCAAATCATCAGAATGGTATATAAATAACAACAACCGGAAGTACCAACGATTTGTTTACCACAGTTTTTCGGAAAAATAAAAGAATTGAGTTTAAAGATACTTTTCAAATTACCATTAGCAACAATAATTGTTTGGACAGTTGCACCAAGTTGAAGTATCTAATGAAATCGTTAAAAAATGTAGCAGCTCAACTTGTGAGCAAACTTAGCAATACAAGTGACAATTATGAGCGAGCTTAGTCGTTGCTTATAACACAATTTGAAATCAAAAATTATTCAAAGTAACATCGATAGTCTATTGGACTTATTAAGCTGTAAGAAGAATAATGCATATTTACGGCAAGAATTGGCAGATAGTGTCATCTCGCACTCACAACGGTATAATCTTTAGTAAAAATAGTCTTTGAAGCAGGTAACGCCTGGGAACTATCTTAACCTTCCAGTGGCAACGCCCGGTGTGTGACACCGCGCCAATTGTTATTTGAGTTTTTTTCTTTAACTAGAAGGAGTTTATTTTTGATATTTTAGGAGTTTGCACTTCTAATGTGTTCCCAAATGTAGTTTAAATTTGATTGTAAAATTTTAATCGTAGTGTCCAATAAAAAATATTGCGGTGTCAGACACCACTGTTACTACTCCCGTTCAGGTTCGGTGAGCTTGAAAATTTTTAATTTTTTTTTTTTAATTTTAATTTAAATAATAATTACATTAAGCTAAGGAAGTATTTTTCAAAGGATTTCCTTTTATTAAAATTTAATGACATTATTCTCAGAATACGGTCTAT
The DNA here is from genome assembly GCA_963932245.1 of Tachinus rufipes. Taxonomy (NCBI): domain Eukaryota; kingdom Metazoa; phylum Arthropoda; class Insecta; order Coleoptera; family Staphylinidae; genus Tachinus; species Tachinus rufipes. Next base: position 65,626,357 of record OZ010749.1, read on the forward strand.
CGGATGTTATTTGAAAGTAATTAGTATAAAGCTTTATTGTAATCTTTTAATTTTATGTTTTATATTATTAGTTTATTCCTAATCTCTCTATTTCTGGTAAACCTTTCTAATGCATTGATATAAATATCAGAAAAATTTATATTAAATTCAGTCTTTCAGCTATTTATGCTTGTTATACAGTTATATCTTTTAATTTTATTTTTTCTTTGTCAAGTTTTGTATTTTGTTTTAAAATACAGTACCGTAATTGTAAGAAAGAACACTTTTATTACAACTAAAGTTTTTTGTACGTTATAAAGTCCTATGAGGCGGAACAGGCCCACTTGCAGAAAATGATGGATAAAATTTTAATGGATGATGAGGTTGATAGAACAGAAAATGATGTGTCTGATAATGAAGAGGAACGTGTGCTACATGAAAGCGATTCTGAAGAGATTTCTGATGTTGATGAAAATGACATAAATTACAGTTCTAGTTTGTCTATTATTAGAAAAAACAATAAAACCTATTGAAAAAAATGCCAAAACTAAGCAGAACATTTAAAACTAAAAAAAATATATCATAAAACGTCTTCCTGGTCCTTTTCAAGCAACTAAGTTGATGAAAAATATTACAAAAATATGGAATAATAATGATTCAATAATTATTACAATTACCAATTGTACAAATAAATATATTGCAAAAGTTGCCGAAAATTATGCCAACTTCAAAAATATATATTCAACTAATTATATTGATCTTCGTGTTTTCGTTGGACTATTGTATATAGCTGCAGTTTGTAAAAACAATCGTCTAAATCTTGAAGATTTGTGGAAAATTGGCTATGGCATTGAAATATTTTATCTTACGCTTTAAAAGTTTCGATTCTTATTAAGATGTATTTGTTTAAACGACATTGAAACTCAAAGGGAAAAAAGAAAAATAAACAAACTTGCTCCGATTCACGAAATAATTGATATTTTCAATCTAAATTGCCAGAATGACTACCACATTTTGGAATTATCTAATGTAAATGAAATGTTAGCACCATTTAAAGAAAGATGCAGTTTTAGAGTATATATACCATCCAAACCCAACAAATATAGTTTGAAAATACAAGCATTATGCGATTCTAAAATCTTTTATACTAGCAAATTGGAGAAATATGCTGGAGAGCAACCGATCGGGCCTTATGAGGTTTGTAATAGTACATTTGATGTGGTTCATAGGCTTTGTGAGCAAACTTCTGGTTATAAAAATGTTACCATGAACAATTGATTCACATCAGTACCTTTGGTTCGAAGTCTACTGCAGGAACATAAACTCACCGTCATTGGCACCATCAGAAAAAATAAAAGGGAACTGCCTTAAGAATTTTCAAAGAATTCCACTTGACTAGCTCGTACTAGCATGTTTGGTTATTCCAATGACTGTACTTTGGTTTTATATATACCAAAAAAAAAAAGAAAAAATGTACTTTTGATGTCTACTTTAAATCATAATGATGAAATTGATATAAGTAGTAGAACTCTGCAAAAACCGGCAATTATTATTGACTATAATAAAACCAAAGGAGGTGTTGACACCGATTACAAGCTATGCGCCAGTTATGATTGTGCCAGAAATACACGAAGATAGCCGATGGTAATTTTTTATTTGATGTTGAACATAGCTGGAATTAATTCGTCAATTATATATTCTGAAAACAACCCAGAAATTAGGGTTATAAGACAAACTGTTTTGATGGATTTAGCAAACGGCTTACTGCAACCACACTTGTAAGTTAGAGCAAGTATGTTCAATCTTCCACGAGGCGTTTCATTTAGGTTACAAGAAGTGTGCAAAACTCAAACTCAATTTCTTCAACAGACTATTATTATTAAAAGATGTTTTTATTGTGATAGAAGAAAAAACAGAAAAACCAGGTTTTCTTGTTTCAACTGTAGAAAGCATATGTGTTTACAGCATATAACAGCAGTCTGCAAAAACTGCAAGTAAACTTTATTCTGTACCAATTAATTTAATGTTTGTTATTTATTTCAATTATTAATAGTTCAAATTACTATGTTTTAATTTTTTTTAAATTTATTATTGTAAATTTTTTGTTTTAAAATATTTGGTTTGAAGCGTATTATAACAAAATATATATTTTAAGTTTTGTTTTATTTTTTTATTGTAATTTAGTTTTTGTGTGTGTTATACTTACAACTATCATATACCAAAGTCAAAATTTAAAAAAAAATTAAAAAAAGTTACAAAAATATGAATGCGGACTTAGACACCGCCGACACCAAGTGTAGTGGCGTATTAGCCAACCATCCTTCAGAGTTATAATATGTATAAATAAATAATAAAATAATATAAACTGACCTACCAAAAGTACCTTGCCGACACAGCACATTTCAATGTCTATTTATCAACACAAGCGACATTGATGGAATGCTGGATCAGCAAGTACTTGGTATATATATATATATATATATATATATATATATATATATATATATATATATCAATCGAATGATAATATGAAAATCAATAATCGTACACTAATGAAATATAATATAATATAATATAAAGTGCAACGAGTATTAGTATCAATCCCTCATCAACCAACAATGCAGAATTAACATGCAATATACAAGCATGCCTAAACACCACTGGATGGTTAAGCGTACCTTTGAATGAGACATTTTTAGATTTAATTAATTATATTGGAGGAAAGATTTCTACAATCGGCAAGGTAACAATAGACATTAAATATTCATCGAAAAGTAGCTAAATGGATATATGTTGTTAAAAACATGGACCACCACTACTTGAACGTGATTTTTTAGAAAAAATTTATCTGGGTTTTCAGGAGTTACATTCTTTAAGGGATGACATTGCATATAACATTATAGAAGAATTTCCAATAGTTTTTTTCTGATAAACTAGACACGTATAATAAATCTAAAATACATTTGACATTAAAAGACAATGCAAATCCTAAATATTATAGACCGCGACTTTTACCATTTGCAATGAAAAATAAGATTGATGCGGAATTAAATAGGTTAATTAAATGTGGAGTTTTATCTTTAATTGATAACAGTTTTTGAGGTACGACAGTCATAAAAAATGACTCAACTGTACTAATTTGCGGAGATGATAAAATTACGGCAAATCCTTACTTAGATGTGGATACATATCCACTGCCGCAAAAAGATGATTTTTTTGCAAAATTACTATGAGAGCAACAATTCTGAAAAATTGACTTAGCGCATGTTAATCAGCAAGTGTTGTTGGATGATGAATAACGGTTATGCACAGCAATATCTACTCATAAAGATACATTTGTATACAATCGCGCACCGTTCGGAATGTCGTCAGCTCCGACTAGAAGGAATTTGTACGTTTTTGAATAATATATCAATAACCAAGTGCGTTTATGAACAACATTTAAAGCGGTTTAAAGCGGTTTTGCAAATTTTATCGGAGTCTGGGTTAACTATTAAAGAAGACAAATGTTTCAAATATTCAATTACCTATCTAGGTTATGTAATTAATAAAGAAGGATTACACAAATCAACAGGGATTACAAACGCCATTAAAGATATGGCGGTTCCCAAGAATGAACGCAGTTGCGTTCTTGGGACTAGTAAATTAATATCACAAATTTGTACGAAACATGCCAGCTCAAGTTCATAATTTATATAAATTGATCCGTAAAAATATTAAATGGAAATGGGCTGATAAGTGTCAAAAAGAGTTTAAAAACATTAAACAAAATTTAACATTGGACAATTTTTTTAATTCATTATGACCCTGAACAGGAAGTATATCTGACAGTGGACGTATGGCCCCGTATGGCCTGGGAGCGGTGTGTCACATGTAAATTTTGTAGGTGAGGATAGGCCTATTGCGTACGCTTCTCGGACTCTAATAGCAGCCAAAAATACTATTTACAGATTGACAAAGAAGCATTAGCAATAGTTTTTGATGTTAAACACTGTTACCAATATCTTTACGGGCGTAAGTTCAACTTAAATACGGATCGCAAACCGTTAGTATTAATTTTTGAACTAAAAACCAATTTTAGCAGTTAATCGGTTACAGCTCTACGCACCTTTCTTATCAGCATTTGATTTTAATATCATATATGTTAATGTTTATTTAGGTTACCGCTTCAACAAAATATTGCAGAAATAAAGGAAGTATGTGGTATAAACTATTTAAATTATTTTAGAGAAATAGCTTTTCCTGTAAATATTCAAGGAATTAAAAAAGAAAATAAAGTGGAGAATATATTTAAAGAAGTTTGAAGGTACGTAAATAAAAAGTGACCTATAAAATTTTTTTTTAGAAATAAAACCATTTTATAAAAAAAAGAGCAAGTTAAGCATTGAAAATAGTATATTAGTCTGGAGTTATCAAGTAGTAATACCTAACAAATTTAGAATGCATGTATTAAATGAACTACATAATACACATTTAGGGGTTGTTAAACTAAAATCACTGGCAAGGTCTTATGTTTGGTGGCCCACATTCAATAACAATATTGAACAACTTTGCAAAACAAAAGAAATCCTGACTAGTTGGCCTATTTCAGAAACCATTTGGAAACGCATCCATATTAATTTTCTTGTATTTTTTAGTAGTCACTGATGCTTTATCTAAATGGTTAGAAGTATTTTCAATGCTAAACATTACGGCTCAAACAACAATAATAAAGTTTCAAGAATTGTTTTTTATGTTGGGAAGGCAATAATGTAATTTAAATACTTGTATGCTTGAGATCTTTATTTTCGACTAGTTTCGACTTATTTAGTCATCTTCAGGTATCTTAAATATTAACAATTTTTTATTATTTAATAATAACATATGAGGATATTACTTACAATTTTTTTGTTGTTTTAATGTAGATGTATGGTGGTGACATCTGTGGTGTGTTTGTTGAGGTTGGAATTTGATCTTTTTTATGGTAGATGGAGATTTGTAAAGGTGGTGGATGTGATACTGATACTGGTGTCATCTGTAGTGTGTTGTTGAGGTTACTGGTTAGGTTGTTTTATGGTAGATGGTGTTGTGGTTGTATGAAAAATTATAAGAGTGGAATATATATTTTTTATATATAAGTAGATTTTTGTTTTAGATGTTTTAGCGTGAATAAGAAAGGGTTTGGTACTAATGGTTATTGTATGATGGTTTATAGTCTTTTAGATAGGTATATAGATGTTTCGTGTGGCTGTTTAATTGAGTGTTAAGACATATAACATTTTTGTTATTTTTTAATTTGTCAATTTCCATATTTTCTAATATGGTCATTTTGTAGCCTTTTTCACATTGATGTAATATTTTAAGGTTTTTTGTGTAATCAAAAGTATGATTATGAATGTGAAGATGTTTAGAAAAAATAGATGTTTGGTTATTATCTTGGTGTTCTTTTATTCTGTATTTTAAGGCTCTGCCTGTTTGTCCAATATAGGTTGCAGTGCAGTTATTGCAATTGATTTGGTAAATTCCGGATTTTTGGAGGATGTCAGTTTTTTGTTTTTGATTACATAAAATTTGTTTAATTGATGATTGTGTAGAGAGACTTGCTATAATATCATATTTGAAAAGGAGTTTTTTTATTGTATCACTGATGTTGTTGTGGTTACAACAACATCAGTGATACAATAAAAAAAAAAAAAAAACTCCTTTTCAAATATGATATTATAGCAAGTCTCTCTACACAATCATCAATTAAACAAATTTTATGTAATCAAAAACAAAAAACTGACATCCTCCAAAAATCCGGAATTTACCAAATCAATTGCAATAACTGCACTGCAACCTATATTGGACAAACAGGCAGAGCCTTAAAATACAGAATAAAAGAACACCAAGATAATAACCAAACATCTATTTTTTCTAAACATCTTCACATTCATAATCATACTTTTGATTACACAAAAAACCTTAAAATATTACATCAATGTGAAAAAGGCTACAAAATGACCATATTAGAAAATATGGAAATTGACAAATTAAAAAATAACAAAAATGTTATATGTCTTAACACTCAATTAAACAGCCACACGAAACATCTATATACCTATCTAAAAGACTATAAACCATCATACAATAACCATTAGTACCAAACCCTTTCTTATTCACGCTAAAACATCTAAAACAAAAATCTACTTATATATAAAAAATATATATTCCACTCTTATAATTTTTCATACAACCACAACACCATCTACCATAAAACAACCTAACCAGTAACCTCAACAACACACTACAGATGACACCAGTATCAGTATCACATCCACCACCTTTACAAATCTCCATCTACCATAAAAAAGATCAAATTCCAACCTCAACAAACACACCACAGATGTCACCACCATACATCTACATTAAAACAACAAAAAAATTGTAAGTAATATCCTCATATGTTATTATTAAATAATAAAAAATTGTTAATATTTAAGATACCTGAAGATGACTAAATAAGTCGAAACTAGTCGAAAATAAAGATCTCAAGCATACAAGTATTTAAATTACATTATTGCCTTCCCAACATAACCTCAATGTATGCATCTCTGAATAACAACAATATAATTGTTTTTTAGGTTTCAGACAACGGCACGCAATTGAAGTCGGATAATTTTATAGATTTTTTTAATGAAAACAATGTTAAATTTATTAATTCCCCGCCATACCATCTAGCTTCAGTGTCAAAACTCTAAAGAATTTTTTAAATAAAGAATGCCAAAACTCGAAAATAGATTTTGATCAACCTTTGTCCTTTATTACACATAGAAATACAAAACATTGTTCGACAAAAAAGTTGCCAGCTAGGCTTATGTTGAGTAAACCACTAAAAACACGACTTGATATGCTAAAACCAAACAGTGAAACAACAAATACTGTAGATTTAGATACAGTTAAACAGAATATTAAGTAGTATCAACAAAGAAACAGTCAATATTTTAAGAGGAAAAGAGAAATGCATTTTGCCGTAGGTGACAAGGTGCTTGCCAATTTACAAAAACACATTGGACACCAGCTAACTAAGAAAATAGGTATTAAATTGTATAAGGTACAGTGCGGTAGTTTGGTATAGATTCGTCATGTAATTGATAGTGACGGCAACAGTGCATCCAAAACTGGTCAGAACAATGTAATTCAAAATGACATAATAACTATGCAGGAATCAGATAGTAAGTTAGCACCACCTGTTAGACTAATTTGCAAATAACAAAGAAAAAACATAAACCTTAAAACGGATATGGATAAATTGTCCAATATGTATGCGAATTTAATACAGATGTGCAAATAAGTGGTATGCAACCAGTACAGCTCCAGGATGTAACCAATAAATAAGTAGTCAATTGTGAATGTTTATTTTAAAGTGTTGTGTTGTAAATTTAATGAAGATAGCAAATTATTTTAAAGTCATCACAAGTATAGCTGACATTTAAAGGTAAATTTAATTATTGTGATATATGTAATTAGCATAAAGAAATTTTTAATTGCTTTTGTAATTTTGTATGATATTTATTTTCAATTGTTTTTTATTTTAATCAACAATGTAATTTTCAAACTTTTTTAGCCCTGAGGAAGATAACGAAGTTATTGAAACGACAGCAATAAATTATTAGCAAGTTATATGAACGCCTTTCATTAGTTATATGAACGCTATTCATTGACCCAGACGCAAGATCAGCAAGTTATATGAACGCCATTCATCCACACAGATGCCAGCTCAGCGGAATAATAAACAACATGTTATTTCAGATATTATTAACACCGTGCATCTGCACCTAAATTTAAGCTTACTAATCACTTATGATTTATATAAATACTTTTAGAATAACCATTTAGTTCAGTCTATGTTAAGGCGTGAACCTATTCATTTCATTAATAAAATTAATCTTATCTTTTTTAAAAACGTTTTTCTCTGCGGTCAGATTATAATTGGCGCAGTCGGTAGGATCTGTCTAACGGTTACGAAAAATCGCGAAACCGGTCTATTTTAATAGTTAAAGGACAGAAACGAAACAAAAGTGTAAATAAACTGAACCAAAGAGAAGTGAATAATTAAATTACAAGTGCTGTGAAAGTTCGTCAACTTCACAAACAGAAACAGCAAGAAATTTTGACCCACGACATCATAGACTCAACATTTGGAAGAGAACAACATTGCCAACCCTAGACAACAACACCAAGGATAAAGGTCAAGCATCGCCAACATCCCCTGGTACAGCATAGATTAGGAAGACCAAGGACAAAGGACACACATTGCCCGAATCCCATTGGCACTAGGATTAAGAACGAGGGATTAAGAACGAGGGATTAACACGAGAATAATGAACACAATTATTTTACTACTGTAAGTCAAAAAACGAAAACAATTTCTTATCTCCTATCCCAACCAAAAATTATATAGTATATATTTAATAAAAAAAAAATAATAATAAAATACTGTAATTGATATTAACAATTTACGCAAATAATTTTAATTGACTTTGTAAAATTCACGAAGTTTCAAAATGGCTGTACCGGTCAATTACCAATTATTAAAATTACACATAGATACTATTCCTCAATACGAAGGAAACCCCCATACTTAGGGAATTTTTATAGATAATTGTGAAAATTTAATAAATACGTTTTCCGACCCGAATAATTTGCAATTAAATAATTTTATTTTGCGAGCAATTATCGGCAAATTAGCAGGTCGAGCCTTAAACTTGATTGGTTCAAGAATAGAACTAAGAACCTGGAACGAAATAAGAGATTTATTAAACTTAAGTTTTGGTGATCAACGCAACATAGAATGCTTGATTCAAGATTTGATTACTTTGCATCCGAATAGAAACGAGACACCTTACACTTTTGGTATGCGTTGTCAAGATGCCAGAAGCCTTATTATTGCAAAACTGAACACCTTAAATATACCAGCTGCAGAAAAGGTAATTAAATTACAAAGTTATGATAACCTGTCACTTAAGACATTTATAAGCGGTTTATCAGGTCAGGTACAAAACAATGTGCGCTTAAGAAACACAAACAGTTTAGAAAGAGCCATGTCTTTGGTAATAGAAGAAGAAAACTTCCTCTATAGCCAAAATAGAAATAACACTTTAAATTTTCAAAATACGTTTAAACCAAATCAAAGAATAAGTCCAATGAATCAAAACATTCAAAAGACAACACAACCTAGAAACTCTTATCAAAAGTTTCAGAACCAACAATTTAAACACTCAACATCAAACTTTCAAAAACCAAATTTTCCAACTAATTTTCAACAACAACCAAATTTTATACAAAGGCCCCAAATGCAATGGAAACCTAATAACAATTTTCCAAATCAAAAGCACCCCTATTTCCTGCAAAGGCCAAGTCAAATTCAACGTAATCACTACGTGCATCAAAATCAAAATCAAAATCAAAATCAATATCAAAACAAACCTTTTGGAAATCAAAACTATCAAAGAGGAAATATTCCTGAACCTATGGATACGTCATCTAGAAACACTAGGAGACAACCAACCCAACCTCAAAGAAATTTCACTCATACTGAGCTATTTTTGCAAAATATCAACAAAGGTGAAAATCCACAGGAAAATTTCTATGGCTTAACAGAATTTTCTGACATGCCAGAAAACTCCCAACAAGTTTGTCTTATTATAATGAGTATAATGAAAATTATTACTATCAACATGAAAACAATGATATACTACAAAAACAACAATTGCAACCGGACAACAATGATTTTGACCAACATAATGATACTGATGAAAATTTTCATCAGGACAATATTATCAACGATCCGAAATGATAAATCTAAATTTAGTTAAAGCTAACCTACCATACATTTTTATTCCACAACTAAATGCAAATTTTCTAATTGATACAGGCAGTTCAAGAAGTTTAATAGACAAGCGTTACATTTTTAATGAAAATTTTAACATTCAAATTGCTCACGATACTAGCTATCATAATGAAGTTATGGTAATACCAGTTTTCAAAATTTTTAAAACAAGCGAAATACATAAATTTTATCTATTTAAATTTAGTTAAAAATACGATGGCTTAATTGGAATTGATTTACTTGAACAACTCAGGGCTTTAGTAAACCTTGATTCAAAAATTATAAAAACACCATACACTGAAATCCCAATAATATATGAAACTGAAGAGTTAACCAAATTAAAAAGGTCTTTACAGGTTAAAAGTTATACAATAACAATACCTGCCAGAATTCAAAAAGGCTTGGGAATATTAGATTATATAGAATTCGAAAATTTAGTGGAGTCACTCCGCGCAGTTGTAAATATAAAAAAATATTTTGCTTTAACTACTATAATCAACTCAAACACCAAAACAGTAGATATTAAGATCAATACCCCCTTTTCAATCGAATCTTTAAACGTCAACGAATTAAACTTTATAGAAACGATGGAAACTGATAACGATCTAAACCAAACGCAGGATAATTTATTAAAATCAAATTTAAAAATCTTCGCTTAGAACACTGTAACTTAGAAGAAAAACAAGCAATTAGAAAATTATGTCACGAATAATTTTATAACGAGCAAATTCCGTTAACGTTCACTAACAAAATTCAACACAAAATTAATTTAAACAATGAATCTACATTATTTACCAAAACGTATCGTTACCCCGAAATTCATAAATTAGAGGTTAAAACACAAATTGAAAAACTACTAGAACAAGATATCATACAAGACTCGATATCCCCATGGTCTAGAAATGGCGAATAGTAATAGACTATCGCAAGTTAAACGAACGTACAATAGACGACAAGTATCCCTTACCTTAAATAACCGAAATTTTAGACAAATTAAGCAGAAGCCAATACTTTTCAACCCTCGATTTGGCCAACGGATTTCACCAAATTGAAATGAACTCAGAAGACGTTCAAAAAACAGCGTTTTCTACTGATAACGGGCATTATTAATTTAAACGCATGCCTTTCGGTTTGAAGAATGCACTGTCAACATTCCAACGTGTAATGGATAATGTATTGTCTACCTCGACGACATTGTTATCTTTAGCACTTCTCTACAGGAACACATAAGCCGATTAAAACTAGTGTTTGAACGATTGAGACAATCTAACTTTAAAATACAGTTAGATAAATCAGAGTTTTTAAGAAAAGAAGTTAGTTACTTGGGACATCAAATAACAACTGATGGTGTCAGACCCTACCCTGATAAAATTACGGCAGTAAAACATTTTCCCATTCCTAATACTACGAAAGAAATTAAAAGTTTTCTAGGACTAGTTGGATACTACAGAAAATGTATTCAGGATTTTGCTAAAATTACGAAACCATTAACACAATGCCTAAAAAAGGATACCAAAATTGTTCATGATCAGAACTTTATCAACGCATTTAATACTTGTAAAAATCTATTGACGAATGCCCCAATATTACAGTATCCAAACTTTTCAAAGGAATTTATTTTGACCACGGACGCATCTAATATTGCTTTAGGAACAATCTTATCACAAGGTACGATTGGTTCTGACAAACCAATTGCATTTGCATCACGAACCTTGAATGGATCTGTAGAAAAATATAGTACAATAGAAAAGGAACTATTAGCCATAGTTTGGGCTTGCAAGTATTTCCGACCCTATTTGTATGTTAGAAAATTCACCATATATACAGATCATAGACCACTGATTTGGTTATTCAAACTAAAAGAGCCAAATTCAAAACTAGTAAGATGGCGACTCAAATTAGAAGAATTTGATTACGAAATTATTTATAAAAAAGGAAATCTAAACACAAATGCGGACGCTTTAAGTAGAATTAGTCCCATAAACAACTTAATATTAAATTACGATCACTTTAAACAACTTTTCGATAACAAACAAATTAAAAAATCACCAACGATTATAAACAAATGTGGAAACATATTAAATAGTTTAGTTAATTCTTTTGTCTATCTAAATACCAACGATAGATATATATTCTACCTTATAACAAAAAATCAATATTTCGAAAATGAATGAAAATTTGTTTAATTGTTTATTAAATTTAAAATTGTTTTGTTTAAACAACAACATAAACAAAATTGCCATGCCAAAATTAGGATGTGGATTAGACAAGCTAAATTACTCACAAGTTTATGAAATGATTCATTATATATTTGACAAAAGCTTTTATATTAACATATATGAGCTAAACTTAGAAGTCCAAATTAACGCTTTAGAAGACGAATCGATGATCAATAACCCAGGCAAGATTAATAATGAGACGCTTGAATATTTGCGCTATTTAGCTGAAAACCCTATTCAAACTACTAGTTTGATTCAACCAAGGGAACGACTTAACATAATATCGGACATACAAATAAGACCAGCTATAGAGAATGTAGAACTTTAACAAGACAACAAATGATGGAATAAGAATTTTAGACGAAATAATAAATAATAAAAAAAAATATTTTAATTTATCCACAAATATATGATAAATTAGATGTCAGCCAAGAAAATTATGAACACCATAAAATAATTACTTTAAAAATTCCTAGTACAAACAACTCAAATCTAATTTTACAATTTCTAAGAGATTATACTATTTCAAAAAAATTATATCATTTGCATTTTCACAAAGAAGAATTATATCAAGATTTTTCTAGAATATACTTAGAGCATTTCTCCGAAACAGGCCCTACATTAATACGATGTCTAAAAAAAGTAAATACGATTACTAATACAGAAGAACAGATTCTTTTAATAAAAAAACACCATGAAGGTAAATCAAACCACAGAGGGATAAATGAAACCATCGAATATCTCAAATGAAACTACTATTGGATAAACATGAAAATGACAGTAACAAAATTTATTAATGTATGCGATGTTTGTCAAAGAGCAAAATATGCACGAAAAACCCCTTATACCCCGCTAATGCTCACCGAAACAGCTTCAAAGCCTTTTTAAATACTTCACATTGATGTGTTTATTTACAATAACAATAATTACCTAACTTTAGTAGATCCTTTTACAAAATTTGCACAAGCTCTATCCATCATAGGAAAAACAGCTATCAATATCAGTGATGCTTTGATAAAATACTTTACATCATTTGGAGTACCAGAAAAAATAGTAGTCGATAATGGAAAAGAATTTGATAATGAAATGGTGAAAGAAATATTAAAGTTACACAAGATCAACGTACATTTTACTACAGCGGCTCAACATGAATCCAACGGTATTATAGAAAGATTCCATTCAACCCTCATAGAACATCTACGTTTACTAAAATAAAATTACCCAAATGATAACAATTTAATGGATTATGCTATCATAGGATATAATAGTTCAATACATAATTTAACTAACTTTACACCTTTTGAACTAACTTTTGGTCATACCCAATCAAGAAGTCCAAACGAAATTTTTGCACCAATTTCTTTCTACAATGATTATGTTGAAAATCATAAAGAAAAATTAAAACATGTTTATCAAGAAGTAACTGAAAAGATTATAGACCACAAACATAAAATTATATCAAAATCAAATGAAAAGGGAGAATCTAATGAATTTTATCTAGAACAAATAATTTATAAACAAAACCCCAATACTAGAAACAAGAAAAATAACAAATTTATTGGACCATATAAAATAACAGAAGTCTTAGACCGAAATAGAGTAAAAATTACTAATGAACAAAATAAAAACAAGAAGCACATAATTCACGTAAAAGAATTAAGAAAACCAATTCTTGTTACAGGTTCATCACTTACAGCAGTAGTGAATTAACCTCCCCAAAATTCCAAAACCTGAATTCCAACCCAGGTTTATTACCACTCAAAATAGGCAACGCACAGATCAAAATTGACCATTGGTCCTTCATCCAAATATTCGATATATCGAAAGTAATAAATAAGTTTCACTCACTTCAAACAAACTTCAATAAATTAAAAATTGCATTTGAAAGTAACAAAACCAAACCTAATTACAATAAAGAGTTTCATAATTCATATCAATTAGTTGATATATTAGAACATAAAATATCAACGTTAATAAATCAAATAAACCCTCTAAATAATAAAAGAACAAACGAGGGCTTATAAATGGACTTGGAAATGTGATTAAGTCATTAACAGGTAACCTAGATAATAATGATGCAGAGAGATATGATAATGCTATCACAACACTCACTAAAAACCAAGTTAAGATTAAATCGTTAGTTAAAGACCAAATAACACTTCTTCAAAAATCGATACAAACTTTTAAAGAAAGTACCGAAACTCTAGCTCACAATCAACTAAATTTACAATCTCAAATTTTATAAATTGAAAGCATTATTACAACAGTCGAGTTAAAGAATATTGAAACTTACCATTATTTTCTAACACATGTCATAATATCTTAAGTAATCACGTCTTATCAAGTAATCAATGAAATCCTAGAAAAAATAAAAACTGCCATTACGTTTTCTAATTTAAAATTTTTTCATAATTCTATGATTGAACCAAACGAGCTATTAATGGAAATAAAACTAATCAATAAACATTTATTAACAAACAAGTTACCTTTCGATCCAAAGATAGAGAACGTGTTATTGTTTGAGAAAATTATTAACATCAAAAGCTACAGTAAAGAGAATAAAATCATATTTATTATCGAAATTCCAATAGTTGAAAATGAAAACTACAACTATTTTCATTTATATTCACTACCTATCCCTGAAAACAAAACATTCAAAACTATTTTACCGCAGTCCAAATACCTTATCCTAAATGAAAGAAATTACATGTTTTTTGACACTAACTGCCTTGAAATAACGCCGGAATATTACATCTGCAACAACGTATACCCAACAAGGATCCACGAAAATGAAGCCCCATGCGAAGTACAGATGTTAAGGTATTCAAAAAATATTACCAACTGCCAACAAATACTAGTCCTAATCGAGAATGAAAAAATTCAAAAATTGGAAAATTACAACAAATGGATTGTCATTTTACCAGATAAAGTAGTAGCTACACAAGTTTGCGGCCCCAACAAAGATAACATACCACTTCAAGGAACGTATGTTCTAGAAACAAACTCTATCTGTGAAATCAAAATTGGAAATATTACCATTCCAAGTTACAAAAACTCCAAGAGCAAATTCAAAATTATTAATTTGCCTTCAATCGAATTTAAAATTGAAAACACCAACTCAATGGCTAAGTTTAAGCCAATGAAACTGAACTCTATTAATCTTGACGAAACAAAGAACATCCACAACGCATTAAACATGCAGAACCAAAAAATCCAAACAATATTGGAAGAGCCTCTACACTACAACAACATCAGTGTCTGGACAATTATTATTTATATTATAATTATCATCATCATAATATATTATGTCTTCAATTATGTTAAAAATCTACGGTTTAAAAATGAGTTAGAAGCAGAACCTAACCCAGATGTGACATTGCCGAATCCTGTTCCAAACCCCAGAATTCTGATCTAAGGATGGAGGAGTTATATGAACGCCTTTCATTAGTTATATGAACGCCATTCATTGACCCAGACGCAAGATCAGCAAGTTATATAAACGCCATTCATCCACACAGATGCCAGCTCAGCGGAATAATAAACAATATATTTTTGTGTGTAAATTTATTTACAAACATGCTATTTACTTATGTAATTATATATGTATCTTTTTTACATTTAATAAACAACATAACATAACATAACATGTTATTTCAGATATTATTAACACCGTGCATCTGCACCTAGATTTAAGCTTACTAATCACTTTTGATTTATATAAATACTTTTAGAATAACCATTTAATTCAGTCTATGTTAAGGTGTGAGCCTATTCATTTCATTAACAAAATTAATCTTATTTTTTTTAAAAACGTTTTTCTCTGCGGTCAGATTATAATTAGCATACGCTAGTTTTTTTAATTCCCTTATCCAACTTCCAAATTATATTAATCAAAAAATATGTACAATCAGTTTTATTTTTGAGTTTGTATTATTGCGCGATAATTATATTTTTTAATTTTTGTTTTTGTCATAAAAAGATTTGCATTATTTAATGTACCACAGTGTGTGATTTAAGTTTAATTTGTTGTTTTTGAAGTTTGTTTAAAAACACTTTTTTTTTAATTACGTTTACTATTTATTTATCATTAAATTATACACTTATATTTAGATTAGTAAGCGTTTCATTATTTCATTCAAAAATAATGATAATAGAGTGCAGCTAGACTGCACAATTGCATTAAAGGATAACAACAATACTATTGTAGTTAAATTTGTATTGAAACTAGGTCCACGGTGGTCATTTCTGCATGTTCAGCATGTGGGATTAATTTGCATCGTCGTGAGTTGAAGCGGATAATCTGGTTTGCAGTGGGAATAATTGTAATTGATATCTTCTGATGCGATGCGTTGTTGGGGTTGCTTGCATACAGTATTTAGCCGAGGGTTGGCTTATTTGTGTATTGTTAATATCGTTGGACTCCATGTGGTTTTCGTTGTTTTGTTTATCGCCCTCGGGGATATTATGTTTTGACATTTTGGCTTGCCGGATTTGGTTTTAGTTTATTTATATTGTTTATTTAATTCTATACCTTTTTAATCATTGTTTATTTTATAAAAATCTTTTCATTCCTTTCTGTTTTCTTATTGCGTTGTTTCTATATGGTTTTTTTGTGTCTCATATATTTTCCTTGTGTTTCTATTTTTAGTCATACTGCAGATATAACCAAAACAACTTATCTGTCCATTTGTTATTTATTTATTTTTATGGAGGTTAAAAGTTAATTAGGACGATCCTATTTTTACATTTTTTTGGACAATTACATATTAGTTTAAGTATTTGTCGTAACCTCTCATTAACATTTTAATTCCAGGTCATTTTTTTTGCAGTAAATACTAGTTCATTCCAGGTTTGTGTGTGTGTAATTTACATTTGCATCAACCAAAAACATGAAACTTAAATTAAACCTATTTGTTGCTAATCATGGTATTTTTTAAAAGCATAGATTAACTACTTGTAATTAACCAAACCTATTGCGACAAATTAGCAGGAGTAAGGGCACCCTCTTGTCCTAGGAGTGAGAAATTGCTCCTAAAGGCGGATGAGACGAATTCGACCAGCGGCATGAGGATGCAATAAAGATCCCTAAGGATATTCCCAGGACAATCATGACAATGGCTGAAGAATCAAACAATGGCCCGAGTAAGGGCGTCTCTTAGCTGAGACAGGGATGCAAAGAAGCTCCCTGTCAGCCACTATCAAAATAAACAAAAAACTAAATAGAAGAATAGGAACCTGGAACGTGCAAAGTATGTATGAAGCAGGGAAGATCAACAATACTATCAAGGAAATGGCAAGATTAAATATAGCCATACTAGGCATATCGGAAATGAGATGGCCAAATAATGGAAAACGTGTACTTGATGAACATACCATATACTATGCAGGCGAAGACAGCACACACCACTGGAATAGTGTTGCAATCATAGTGAACAAAGAAATGAATAAAGCCGTTACAAACTTTTTGCCAATATCAATAGTCATAATGTTACAAATACAGGCAACGCCGCTGAACATCAATATAATTCAAGTATACGCGCCAACATCAACAAGTGACGAAGACACAATCGAAAACTTCTACAACGAAATAGAACTACTCAGACAAACAAAAGACAACAACATAACAATCATAATGGGGGATTGAAGAAGCACGACATGTTTCACCTACACAAAAAAGTCAAAGAAGCAGCAGGCTTCAAACAGAAGAGAGGTTAGAACAAACTTAGAGATCGCAATGGAAAACTGATGATAGACATTGAAGGCAGATTGACCCGATGGAAAGAATACGTTGAAGAACTGTTCGCGGACACACGCACAGCACTGCCACCAGACATGCAAAATATTTTGACTGGCCCTCCAATAACTAAAGAGGAGGTGGAGAGAGCAATTAAGAACGCGAAGAACAGAAAAGCCACTGGGCCAGATGAAATCCCTACAGAAATACTAAAAGTGCTCCAGACTAGGGGCATTGCAATCCTAACACCGTTCTTTATGCAGTATACGATACAGGGGAAAAAAATAAGGCAGAGGATTGTAGCGACCACCGTACAATTAGTCTAATAATCCACGTCTTAAAGATTACACATAATACATCAAAAAATATACAGAAAAATAGAAGAACACATAGGCAAAACACAATTTGGGTTCCGCAAAGGACTGGGCACCAGGGAAGCTTTATTTAGCCTACAAGTTCTAACACTAAGATGTAGAAATGTAACCCGAAACATATACCTATGCTTCATTGACCTGGAAAAGGCATTTGACAAGCTACAATACAACAAAATGATAGAAATATTAGGAAACACTGGAATAGACGACAGAGACCTTCGTTTCATCTTAAAACTTTACTGGCAACAAACAGCAAACGTCAGAATTGGAGAAAGACTTACAGATGCAGTTGACTAACAAAGAGGAGTTAAACAAAGATGCGTCCTATCTCCGCTAATATTCAACATCTAAGCAGAGCAAATAATCAAAGAAGATCTCTTGAAGGGAGAAGTGAAGAAGACCTATCGATAAATGGAATTCCAATAAATAACCTGCAATATGCAGATGATACAGTACTTATTGCAGAGAGTATAGGAGCAATGCAGGAAATGTTTAACCGGGTACATGTAGTATGCGGAAAGTACGGTATGAAACTGAATATAAAAAAGACGAAGTACATGATTGTAAGTAAGGATCCAGTAGGCAACCATAATATCCAGGTCGATGGCGTTCCTCTTGAATACACTAATAAGATAAAATACCTCGGATGTACTCTAAGTGTTGACTGGGACCACTCAACGGAAATCCGATGGCGCATTGAACAAGCGAGGGCAGCATTTACACGTATGAAGAAAGTATTATGTGGGAAAGATCTGAACCTAGCACTACGAATAAGAACGCTCAGATGTTATGTGTTCTCAGTCCTTATGTATGGAGTGGAGGCATGGACACTAACTGAAGCAAACTTTAAAAGAATAGAGGTCTTTGAGATGTGGTGCTACAGGAGGATACTCCGCATCAGCTGGACGCAGCACGTTACAAATACCACGGTTATGGAAACACTTAAGAAAGAAACCGAACTAGTACGAACCGTAAAGACCAGAAAGCTTGCATATTTTGCACACGTAATGAGACACCCAGAGACATACAATATCTTACATATAATCATGCAGGGAAAGATCAAGAGAAAGCGAGGTGTGGAATGACGGAGAACAACCTGGCTAAAGAACCTCCGACAGTGGTTTGGACTAACAACAGAGTCGCAGTTCAGAGCAGCGCAGCGGTCAATAGGTACATTATTATAGATCTTTCAAGTTTTTATAGGCAAAAATTTTGTTTCTCGAATTTTGAAAATTTTGCAGAACAGAAAAACAGTTTTCTTAAAAAAAGATGACGGGTATTTTTTTTAATATGGATAAAAACGTGCTTTTATACCTCAGATACCTTGAAAGTTTCAAAAAATGCTTTGTGCTATTTTCCAAAATACTTAAAAATAGCGAAAAAAGGCATAAATTTTAAATTTTAATTTTTTTATCGTTTGTAACTTCTCAGGATAGCATGTTTTAGAAAAAATTATAACAAATTTGTCTAAAGAATAAGTTTTCACAGACAATTTTTTTTCTTTAAATTAAAAAAAATTGCTGAACTATAAATGTCAGTTTTTATTAAAAAAAATAATGAGCATTTTCTTTTTTGTCAAATATAGAAAAAAAAAATACCATTCATTTTTTTTTAACTGCCACTTAAAGTTTTTCAAAGTTCTTCTTTGGACAATTAAAAAAAAAATTGTTATACAAATTTTATTCCGTACACTTGACTCATACATAGCCTTAACTACATCTTGAAATTGCTTTAAATTTGAGTACTGACGCCTCTTTTACGGCTTTATGACGTATAAAATCTTGTGGTACAATTTTGAAAAAGTTGAGCATTATTTTCAAAACAACTACCAATATAAAATAATATAGAAAACTTCTTGGCAGTTACACACAATAAAAATCGTAAAACTACAACATTCAAACAAAAGAATTCTACACTGTTTTTTTTTGTTTACTCTACCTTTTGAACAAACCCCAACAATTTATTTTTTAATTTGTGGCCACTTCCATACATTGAAAATTCTAACTACTATTCGCAATTCCGACTAGATCTCTCTAAATATTTTTGTTTTGAGTCGTTGGCAGTTATTGAAACAAATTGTGGCATACATACTTTAAAAGTTCAACATTTGTGCAAATTTTAATTATCATTCCAGTTCATAATTAACAGCGAGTAGTTTGCACTGAAGACCTATCTGTCCAAGTGTTTGTTATCAAGAAATTGCAAGCTCTTTCTTATTAAAAGCGCTAGAAGTCTCTTTGTCCAAGAAAAGGAAAGTGATGTTTAATCTTTTGATGACCAACTTGTGGGTAGGCGGATGGGTCACTTCAGATTATAACAACCAATTAGTAGTTTGAACTGGATTGCCCATTTATCTACCCAAGTGTTTGTTATTAAGAGATTCAAAATTTCTTTTATAGCGTTAAAAAACAAAAATGATATCCAATATTTTGATGACTAACACTTGGGTGAGTGATTGGGCCACTCTAGATCATGATTATCATCAAGTAATTTAAACTAATTTTTTTTACCAGTGTTAGAAGTTTCTATCTTCAAGTTGGAGAAGGTAATATCTCATCTTTTGTAGACCAACATTAAGGTGGGTTACTCCAGATTATAATTTTCAGCAAGCAATTTGAATTGAAGTGCTCACCCATTTGCTCAAATGTTTCTTCTTAAGAAATTGTAAATTTTTTTTTGGCAAGCGCTAAAAGTCTATTTGTTAGAAGAAGGTATGTTAAATCTAATCTCCTGATGACCAACACTTCAAATCATAATTACCAGCAAGTAGTTTGAACATGCCATAAATCTAAACTAACAACTAACTAAGTAGTTTGAACTGGAGTGTACCTATATACATTATACTTCAACATTTGTTTTATAATTTCCAAGATTTTTGAATAAGTTAGATCTATAACCAAATTTTCTTTATTATAAAAACTTTATTGTCAAATATTAAAGAAAGTAATTTTAAGTTTATTAAGAAGATTAACAAACCATACAGCAGAAGACTACCGAAAAGATCAAAGAAGAAGTGGATAGAAAATCTATTAACTACAACAACAACAACAGAGACAGAATGAGAGGATAACAAACAGAAGTATTTCTGGTCAACAGAAAAAGAAGATAATTATATTTTGCATCGTTTATAACTGTAAACTTTTGATTTAAGTTTTATAACTTTAAGATATTTGATAAAAGAGTAAATTATTTCTACTCGAGCGTTTTTCTCCAGTATATACAAACGGCTTGGACGTACATTCTCGGGCAAACGTTCTAAATTTATGAACGCGTTGGGTTTAAAAATAAATTCCACGCGCGCTTCTTTTCTAAGTCCAAACGCACCGCATTTGTTGGATATAAAATGTCAACTTCAAATATGTCAAGCTAGCAAAAGTTGCAAAAAACTGTCAATCTTTATTATCACTGAAAGATCCAAATGTTAACAAGTTCTCACAAACTGTCAAAAATTACTTAAAACTGTCCAATTATTTGCAAAAACAAGTTTTAGAGATGTCAAATGTCAACTTCATATATGCCAAACTAGTAAACGTTGCTAAAAATTAACAATATTATTGTTACTAAAAGGTAAAAATGTTAAAAATATTACTCAAAGCTGTCACTAAACAATCAAAAATTTATAACAAACTGCATTAATAAATCTTAGAAATGTCAAATATAACTTTCAAATATGTTAAATGATAACAAATTTACAAAATTTGC
The DNA here is from genome assembly GCA_963932245.1 of Tachinus rufipes. Lineage (NCBI taxonomy): Eukaryota > Metazoa > Arthropoda > Insecta > Coleoptera > Staphylinidae > Tachinus > Tachinus rufipes. The sequence goes on from OZ010749.1 coordinate 65,648,215, forward strand.
CAAAATCTACCAAACTGTCAATCTATACTATAACCAAAAAGTCAAAATATTAACAAACTAACTTAACTGTCGTCAAAAAATATTTAAAGATGTCACTGAAATGTCAAATAACCAATTTACATATGTCAAAAAATCACAAAATTTAGAAAATTTAGAAAATTTAGAAAATTGTCAATTTTTACAGTAACAAAATTGTAGTCAAAAATTCTTAAAAATGTCCCTAAACGTCAAAACATTGTGGAATAACATAACTTATTATGTCAAAACTTACAAAATTACTTAAAGCTAATTTTGGTTGGTTGGCGACGAGCCTCCGCGATGAGACAAAGAACTTTGAGGATTTCTTTAAAGGAGAGCCACAACCGCAGTATAAACGTTGCAAAGTCAGGTTAATTAAAAAATACGCTGACCCCACAGTCATAGCGTACATTCTTTATATTTATAAATATACTTCCCGCCATGTCTGATGGCCAACACGCACCAACCGAAATAACCAGTCAAGCAGCCGTATATCACCGGATTTATCTAAACCACGATCAAACCACCATGGCAACGACGTTAGCGACTTTGGCGAAACCACGCATTCAACAGTCGATAGATGACAGACAATTCAGCTCACTGGTAAAATTAGTAGACGTCGCCACTCGAGTTGAAGTCGCAATAAATCGCCAAAAAATGGCAAAAACGTTTGCACAGAAACAGACAGGTACGTCTAAGGCTTCGGAAAACAAAGCCCGGGTCGGTCACAAGACAAACACTGCCAACCTAACCTAACCCCTACAGAAAATCATTAGAAGTTGTGACAGTCAAAGTGGCCAAAGAGTCTAACCACTTCCCCCGCATTTCCGTCCAGATCAATAGTGCCGAACATGAAGCCTTGATTGACAGCGGGGTTAGTCGTAACTTCACAAAGAAACCTTCTTTACAAAGAAACCTAGTTCTAGAAAAATCCGGCAAGCAAATCCGGATTTGACACTCAACACCACCGGTTTAGCCTGCACTACAGTCATCATTAATAACAACTACCAAAAAGTAGAATTCTCTTGGAAAGCCCATAGCTGAACAAAAACAGCATGGATTATGCACGAAAGTGCCTACACTTAGGTAGACCCAAGATTATTTGAATCTAGGATTATATTGACGGTTGAATAGTTTTCAACTCGATCCAAAAATTAAGCAAGCAATGCATTGGTCGATCGCGACTAATATCCGTTAATTGGCTTAGAGCCAATCAACAATTAGCAAAATGAATCTCGAATTTATAAATCTAGGATCAATCCGAGATTTAATCTCCAACTATTAGTAAGTCCATAAATGTGTTGATGTCAGTGGCCTTGTTGAAACAACGTACTTCTCTGCATAAACAAAATGTAAAATTAATTGCATTCCCGTGATTGATAGAATTAAACAATTCAACGGTCGGAGCCAGTTTAGGCGACATCGAATCTAAGTGAACACAAATAGAATTTGTTATGTTTAGTTTATTTTCAATCCTATTTTGCACAAACCCATCACTATCCAACCTAAATTGCTTAAGATAGCACTCGGATTTCCCTTAATATGAGCTGGACGAAGTGGAGTAATATCCAAAACAGTTTCCACTCCTAACAAAATATCTACTGGTGACATAAAAATACGGACCTGCTAATGATAAATTTGAAAATTGACTTTTAACTTTATTAATAGGAACAGTGGGCAAATCAACTGTAATTTTAGATAACACTACAGTTTCAAAATTTAAACAAAAATCTTTATTAAATTTAGGGCGTAAATGACAACTCACCATTCCTTTGGATAAACCCACTCCATTTTAAGAAAAAGAATAACTTCTTCTTAAAAGTTTCAACCTGTCAGCTAATTCTTAAGTTACAAAATTCACTTGACTACCTGAATCAATTAACGGTAGTCTACCCAAAATTTATCAATGTTGCAGATTCTCGCTTGTGCAGCTCCTAAAGGAACTACAGAACTCAAAGATACAGAATTTAAAGAAGAGTTTTTCTTTCCTATTTATTATCGGATGTGATATCTTAGTAGATGCCCGGTCAAAATGCAACAAGATGTTGTGATCCTTTCGACCACAAATTTCGCACAAAAACTTTGAAATACATCTTGAAAAATGATGAGAACCCTGACAAGCAAAACAACGTTTATGAGCTTTGGCTATTTCATATTTGGAACTTGAGGTTCGCGCTAAAAACACAGGACAGTTTATTAATTGATGGTCGGTCTTACACAAAGGACACTCAAAAGAAAAAGTTTTGGGTTCGATCCATTTGACCCTATGTAAACTTTTTTGGATGAGAATAAAAAAAATTAAGTTTTGTTAAAACTGAAGTAGGTTCTAAAACCAAGACAGCAATAGTTTGGTTAAAAATCTGTAAAATTTTTAAAGGAAAGAATTTCAGAATCTTTTCTTTTGGAATTAAATAATTTTAAAGAAATTCTAACAAAATGTAATCTGAAAGATCATTCAAACCTAATGTTTTCAATGAATTTATATTGACTTGTATCACATTCAAAAAAACTTTTCATAAGATCTGTCAAATTAGGCCAACTTAATTTCCGGTAAACGTGATTTTGTCTGAACAACCACATTCGTATTTCAAGAATTCTGAATTAAAAAAGAAGCCATCAATTTCAACTTCATCAAATAATAACCAGACTCAAATTTAGTTAGTTTGCTAACGTTTTGATCAACAAGAAAGAAAAAAAAACAGCTCTGGAACAATTCAAAACCATACGTTCAACTTTAGTAATATAAAAATATTAGACAGTAAAACAGATTATAAAAATAGATTAATTAGCAAAATAATACATATTAATATAACAAAGAAAAAACATAAACCTTAAAACGGATAAAGATAAATTGTCCAATATGTATGCGAATTTAATACAGATGTGCAAATAAGTGGTATGCAACCAGTACAGCTCCAGGATGTAATCAATAAATAAGTCAATTGTAAATGTTCATTTTAAAGTGTTGTGTTGTAAATTTAATGAAGATAGCAAATTATTTTAAAGTCATGACAAGTATAGCTGACATTTAAAGGTAAATTTAATCATTGTGATATATGTAAATAGCATAAGAAAATTTTGAATTGTTTTTGTAATTTTTTAGGATATTTATTTTCATTTATTTTTCATTTTAATCAACAATGTAATTTTTAGCCCTGAGGAAGATAACGAACTTATCGAAACGTCGGCAATAAATTATTAGCACACGCTAGTTTTTTTTAATTTTCTTATCCTACTTCCAATTACATTAATCCAAACATATAAAAAGGATATCATCAAGAAAGTCAAATTAAATATTTTTTTAAAAGAAACGGTTTTCCGATATTCTTGTAGATGTGATAGGATTTTAGTTAGCTAATAATATGTCATGATCAGCCTTACGCAGGTTTTATAGATTCGTACTTTACTTTCCGTAGGCATATGCTTGTTTCGCCATATTATATCTAAGTATCCAGAGATATTTGAAATTTATTACTTGTTCTACACTCTGATTGTAGATTGCCAGTTTACATCTTCGTAGTTTTTTAGACACGGTGAGTGATTGGGTTTTCTTTACAGATATTTTTATGTTGATTTTTGATATTATACATATCTAATCTAACGCGTTGTTATCAGCAAAAATCAATCATTCCTGTTTATGTCCCCTATTTCAATCAAATTTGTATTTTTAACTCGGAATTAAACTGACGTTTAATTAACCCGACTGAGAAGAAGCAATTAGCAAAATAAATTAAAATATTGGACACTTAAGAGTTATCTGTTACTAATGATAAAACCAAAAAGAATTTAATTTTTAATTAATTAAAATTTTATTGTTAGTTAATATTCAGTAACAAGAGCACATCAAAGTAATACAAATTTAAAAACTGCTACATAAAGAAGACAGTGTCCTGATTTCTACGTCGCGATGGTCATTAGGCGTCAACAATTTTGGTTGAATGCAGATGGCAGCATAGTAAACTGAAACTGTATTATCTGCACAAAACTGAGCGCCACGACGCTATATTGTATTTAAGCTAAACGCTCAATAGAGGGCGCTTAACATTTTGTTACAGAAAACATAAAAATATTTTATTGATCATTTGAAAAAGGCCAGTATAATTTTCTGTTATAAACGTCGCGACGTCGTTATAATCAGTTAGCGAAAGATGGCGTTGTATGTAATATTGATTCCAACTTGGATTAAATACAAATGGCAGCATAGTGAGCGGAAACTGTATTATCTAAACTAAATTGAGCGCCACGACGCTTCGTTGTATTTAAGCTAGACGCTCAATAGAGGGCGCTTTACATTTTGTTACAGAATACATAAAGATATTTTATTGATCATTTGAAAGTACAATTTCCTGTTTCCACAGTTTGCAAAAGGTGGTGCTGCATAAAATATTGATTTCAACTTGGATTGAATACAGCATAGTGAACGAAAACTAGATTACCTACACAACATTTGAGCGCCACGACGCTACATTGTAACCAAACTAGACGCTCAATAGATGGCGCTTCAGATTTTGTTACAGAATACACAAGGATATTACATTGTACCATTTAAAGGCATAGATGGTGCTGCGGATATAATATATTAGAATTAATCAGATTTTATAACTTAATTCATTTATATTATTAATAAATGTTTTACATATTAAATTAAACAGGTTTATTATATTATTATAAATTAGCAAAACGTGACATGAATGAGTTTTAATAGCTAAATATTATTTAATTTGAAAATGCCAAATAATCGAGCGACATTAACATGGCTATGCTAATCGCAAGATCGAGTTTCTTACTCCGGAAATTATTAATGGCATTTATGGTTTCAGCAATAGAAAATTCAAAAACGTTAATCGACTAGCTTAGTTTAACCTTTATACTCGAAAGGACTTTTACCTGTTTGAATTAGGATAGATAGGAGATGGAATTCTTTTAAAAAAAGTTACATCATCATTCAGATTTGAACATATTAATTAATTACTTATATAATTGATGTGACTTCTACTACGTAATCAAATTTGTGTTATATTAAGCGGTTTAATTTTTTTCTGATTTTATTTTATTCTTACTCTCAAATTCAATTATCGTTATTAAAGGTAAGCATGTCTCCAAGACTCGATCAGACAAGCCACCCGATCCCCAAGGAATGCAGATGTAGAGAAATGCAACAAATAAGATAAAAATTGCAAATCCATCTGTTTCTGAATTACCTGAACGGAAATAATATTAGATATGTATTGATTAAATGTTATTACGTAGCTTGAAATGTATTATTGTTTCATTTTTTGTTTAATGCAAACAGCACCCTGTTGTGCTGCTGGCAGCTTTGTTAGAAACGTGCCTGATCATAATTAACGGAAGCAACGAAGCGCACTTAGTTGCAATTTACTGCTGTAACTGTCCAAGCTGTTGCTACCCTGTAACTACCAATATTTTTATCACTGCGACCATTTACGCTAATTAATTCATTTAATTGTACCTATTAGCACTGCAAATCGTACATGCCTTTGTAATTCAAGAGATAATAACATACTTATAACCAAAAAGACAGAATTAAACACACACACAATTATATATTAGAAGATTATTAAGCGTTTGCTAGTATTTAAAACTGCAGTAAAACAGCATATATTGCTTAATTTATTTATTTACAATAGTATTTTATCTGTCTCTTTTTTTTTCCACAGTTTGTACAAATTAGTTTTCATATTTGTGCCAATAAAAAAAACTAAACAATTTCTTTTAATTTTGAGTGAGTTTATTACATTTAGGCAAGCTTTAAATAGAATGCTCGCTCGCTCATCCAATTGTTGGATAAAAATTAAAGTTTCTTCTCTTTACAAATGTCAACTGTCACTAAATTGAAAAAGGCAAATTTAAAATCTTATTGACAAATAGTTGAGTGGATTGAGTGAGCTACTACTACCAAATGTTGGTCATCTAAAAATGTAATGTTTACAGCAAATATAAATGTTACTTAATGGGTCAGGTGGGTGATTATTCAATTTATTGATTGTAGACAGGTAGTTTCAATTAGGGTTTTCTTATTTACTAAAGTCTTAATCATCTAGAAATTAGATGCTCTTTAGATGCCAGTTTTGCGCAATTCAAATCACTTGCGCTAATCCCAAATCCTAACGCACCCAACAGACTCCATGCACCACTATATTTTCATGTGTCCTAAAAAATGTATTACAAAACATTACTGACGCCGACCCAAGCTCTAGAAAAAGCCGCGTTTGAGGCAACAAATGCCATTAGAATTAAATCAAGAGCAACCGGCCGCTTTACCATTTTGATACAAATTATTTCTTCCGACTCTTAACTATTGACACAATTCAACCCTCCCCCCCCCCCCCCCCCCCCAACCATTTCATTGTCCACAATGAGTCTAAAATTGCAAAAACTTGCCACAACCTCATAGTATGTGTATGTGTTTATTCTTCTAGAAAAACAACATGGCAAAAAAAATGGCAAAAAAAAACAAAACCTAATATGAACCGTGTATGTATAAAAAAGTTTTATTTGTTTTCGGTTGCAACCAAAAAAAAATGCCCCAACCGTCCCACCGCTTCTCTTTAAAAATTGACTGACGCAGATAAAATCAACGTGTCAACTTTATGAAGCTGTCCTTGCTTGATTTTTTTTCTAACAAAATAAACTGAGTGGTTAACACTGTAAACCGTTACTTAGTTCAATGTTTTGGGGTTCCAACTACACGAGCAATGTTATCCATATCACCTGAAACCGTCTAAAAACAGCAGCACATCCTGGTATTATCGAATCTCTTAACACTAACAAGTAAACGCAAAAGCGTTCACAATCTGCTCCAAACGGACAACCTCCGTCCATGCTCTTTCAAAAACTTGTCTTTTTCAATTATTTATTCTAATCTCCTCATCTTCACTATTCCAACCTCTGGATATGCTGCAAAGCGCAATCTGCAGCATATTCGTTTTTTTCATTTACCTTAATCCCAGAAAACCATTTTTGTCAGATTTCTACAAACACGTTACCATCTACCACGACGACGTGAATGCCCACCATGTGTCGTTCTGCGACTACGCTTTATCCTTATCATTTCCTATTCCGACTAAACTGCCCTGACCCCACCTATTCCAACCATTCAATAATTGATCACACTCAATTTTGTCCCATACTTTTAATATTGACTCATAATTTCAAATTGTATTATATATTTTTTTATTTAACCCTTTCCCCCAACCCTCTTCTTTTATTCAATACCAAGATTACAAGAATGGAAACTGACTGGCATTCCAACGCAACGTTTCAATTAAGATCTCTGAACCTCCCTCTATTAACTTGCTTGACGACATCAAAACCGCATTAGACTTGTACTTTGACGCAATTAACACTGCTCCCATATTTTTACCAAAATTAAAATACTAACACAACTCAATTCTACCCCAATCTTCTTTGAGAAAAACAACGAATCTACAAGGGTTTTCTTCGCACTTGCAATCTTGCCACCAAAACCTATTAAAACTGACTAAATGCTAAGATCCGCTAAGATTTGCTATGTTTTAGGCAAAGAAAATGGATAAAGACAACCGCAGCCCTGGACTACCAAAACTAAGGCAAATATTGGAACAAATTCAACCTTTTCACCAGACGCAAAACTACCCAACATCACCCTCTCAAAAAAGACACGTTCTCTACTCCACGTCCTAGCAAAATTGACCTCTTTCTAAACCATCTGCCAAAAACGCTTACTACCCCCAAGATCCGATGTTTCTGGTTGAACAGAAGAGAATATGCGGCAGCATCCTCCCCCCCCCCCCACACCAGACGACCACTTTTTGCCCACCACCGTAAAGGAAATTTGGGAGCTACTCAGAGGAGTTACTACTACTACTTACAAAATGTTTATACGTCCCTTAATATACTACCAGGCTATTTTCCTTTTCATTGTTTAGCAAATCCACATTAACCTCCCATTGCCAGCCCTAAAAGGAAAATCATAAAAAGGATTTTTAACTTTTCTCTCCATCACCCTTTATTGGTTTTTCCAGTACTTTCAACCTCTTCACCGGACGCAGAACCACCCAACATCACCCTCTCAAAAAAAAAGACGTTTTCTACTCCACGTCCTAGCAAAATTGACCTCTTTCGAAACCATCTGCAAAAAACGCTTACTACCCCCAAGACTCTATGTTTCTGGTCAAACAGAAGAGGATATGAGACAACATCTTCCCCCCCACACCAGACGACCACTTTTTGCCCACCACCGTAAAGGAAGTTTTGGAGCTACTCAGAGGAGTTACTACTACTACTTACAAAATGTTTATACGTCCCTTAATATACTACCAGGCTATTTTCCTTTCCATCGCTAAGCAAATCCACATTAACCTCCCATTGCCAGCCCTAAAAGAAAAATCATAAAAAGGATCTCCAACTTCCCTTTTCGTCACCATTCATTGGTTCTACTCCCATTTCTTACTTTTATAACAAAAAATCCTTTACCCTCCTGCTGTCATCTACCAGCATGCAGAGACGGAGAAGCTATGACTATGACCTCCTATGACCTTCTAACTTGCTTTATAACGTAACTGTGTGAGTGCGTCCGTTTGAAAAATACTTTGGGTAAATACAAAGTGTGTGAATTTTGTGTAAAGGCGTCTGCCAAATTACTTTAATCAGTTACAGAAACACCAACAATGACAAAACCGACCCCGGAAAACACCCTTATTGAAAGCGGGAACGCCTTCAACTTTAAACCGGCCATCTCCAACATCTCCATGAAAGAGACGCCGGTGATAACTAGCGACCAAGCAAAAACCTTCAAAGGCATGAAGCCTTTGGGTTTCCAAACATACCCAAACAATTCAAAAATTTATACAAAAGTTACAGAGTTATTCCAATAGACACAGCAAAAGTGAAGTGAAGCACGAATATCAAGTGAATCAATATCCGGAACGCTACAACAGTTGCGTTTCCGATAGAATCGCAACTGTCAACAACCTACAAGTAGAAGACGTCAAACTTGAAGTTTGCTAATCAGCAAACGACTTCATAGCCCTGCAGAGCTACCTGGCCAAACACCCAGACGTCACCACCCGTGGCTTTGAAGGCGTTATAAGCTATAAAACCAAAATTGTCGTTATTATCAGACACCGCTGCCACCAACACCTACAGGTCAAAAACCATGTCGACCACAGCTTGACTGTACACCGAGGCAGTCCTGCAAAAAGCAAAGTCAAAATTGCAAAGCCACCGGCAAAACAATCGTAAAGAACCCCATCTTGAAAACCAACCACCAATAGGAACCAGCAGTCCCGGCAGAGGCCTATGTGGAGCCTAATCCACAAACCTTGTCTCTGCAACTCTCCAAAAAGCTCTTTTGCAAAACATAACAGGCAAAATTTGCCATCAGATAGATTAGTTCTATGACTAGATGGCAATGACGGACATTAATCAGGTTCACCACCAACAACTAGAGTAAGTACCTTAAGGTCATTTGAAACAAAATGCATTGGGGTTATTACTGCAATCTGGATGTCGAGAACGTAGACACTTGCTACTAATTAGAGACAAAATCTACGCACGACTACAGGCAAGTATATGTAGCCTTAACCCCGCTTACCAAATCGACCTTACAGCTAAAGTAAAAAAACCAAACGTGACAAGAGAAGAAAAACCAAACAAGACAGAAAAAAACTAGCCATAACAAGGCCTCTACGAGTGAACCAGTACCAATAGAAACTAGAGACACACCGTCATTGTCAGTTTCATTCATATATACAGTGAAAGGCTCTCACCCAGCATCGCTGAGGCCGTCCCAATCGCTATACACAGCAAAGACGCCGTTACCACAAGCGTTCCCTGCCAACCAAGAGTCATGGAGCAGCTCAGGTTGCGCCTAACCTTCAATACAACTAGGACATATCATCGGAACAATCCTCAACCTACCCGGTGCCGCAACCGTGCTTTCAAATAACTGCATAGTTTAGTGCGCCAAGTTTGCGTGACGGTAGACGCATCAAAAACAGTGTCTCGGACAAGTCTCCAAAGGAAAGACAGTTAACTAAGTTTGAGTGTTGCGATGACGTAATTACATTATTGCGACACCAAAACTCATAGTGGCCATCTTTTACCTAACCGCGCGAGAGTAGTGGGTATAAAACTTGCCGTTTTTAGAAATCACCACCGCAGATTCTGAAGCAAGTCCACACGTCAACTTCAAGCTCCCGACAAACAAAACCCAGTGTCCAAAACGACCAAACTTCATCCGACCGTCACTAACTACCATTCCGGAAAGTCTGAAAACGATAAAGCAGCAAATAAAGTTTTTTGTCTACGACCTATTTCTTACGCCACCGATTTGCCAACAACGCACCAAGGTTCAGATTTGGCATCCAACAACAGCACAGAGGCTTGTCTCCATCTCACCGACGACACCGACCCTGGAGAACAACCTTATCAAAAGCGGGAACGCTCACAATCTTGAACCGGTCGTCTCCGACACGCCGGTGATACAAATTCTCCTCCTATTCTACCAAAAAACTTTCTATGCTATGTATTGCTATTTTTAAATCTATGTTTGTAATACTTAGCTAACTAAGGTATTATCCAGAAAAAGTTTATTGTGAAGGCATTCTCTTTCAGAAGGTGAAACAGTCTTTAAAAGATTTTTTTCCTAAACTACAAAAAAAAGTTGACCACCAGCCAAAGTAACAACAATACCTAACAAACATCAACCAGAACATAATAGGGCTAACTAACATCCAAGTTCAGAAATGTCCGCCAGGCTGCCAGCGTGTCAATATGACCAATCATCATCTTTGCAACCCACACAAAAACGTCGTAACTACCCTTCATTGCACACAGATAAATCTAAGAACATAACCAAGTAGAAAGTAAAAAAACAACTTTGCAAAAAAAAAGTTCTAATTAAAGAAACAAAATCACAACAACAACATCTGCACACCAACAAACGCCTCACTCTTACGTCAAACGAACAGGTTACTACCATCATGTTTTTTTATTAAAGAATAAACATTTTATTGTAATTTCTTTCAAACTTTATTTTAATTTAGATTTTTGTTTGTATTTCTACCTGCAATAAAAATAAATATTTATTGAATAAATAAATATTTTTATAAAATATTGATGCAAGCTTTTTGATCATTTCTCAATGCAAATATATATTAAATAAATAACAGAACAATTATTGTTTAAAATAGTGATTTTTTTTTTCATTCATTTACAAAAAAAAATTATTATAAGACTAATTTTAATTAAGCCACAACGCATTAAGAAAATAATTTTAATTAGCTTAATTCAAAGCTTTCTTTATCTTTAAATCCACCCACATCTAACAAAATAGAAACCAAACATAATTTGACACAATCCCCTTTGAATATTACATCTAAATAAAATTGATGATATACAAGGGGAGATTCAGTGTTGCTGAGTCCCCGTTAGCAATTTGTTTGATTTCGATTTTACGGAACATTATTGGAATTGAAGCGTAAAACCGCCTAGAGCCCCATGGAGCTCACAAGATTTGACATGGAGCGTGCTTGGCGAAACGATAAAAGCAAACACATAAAATGAATTTTATATCCGTTTCAATAACCTATATTAAATAATATTTTGTGTTTGTCTATCGGCGGCGATTACAGAAGAGATGGACCAGCAATTATATTACAACGTTTCCTGCTTTTTAAATTAAATGCAATCTCAATGTATAAGAGTGTTATGCGAGATGACAGATTTCCGGAAGATTACACTTAGCTAATTTAAGTTTGATTAAAAAAAAATGCGTAAATTTTTCATTTTATTTTTAATTACATTTTTTTGAAAGTAACATGTAATCTTGGTAAATATTACTTGAGGAACATAATTTCAAATATAACTGAGTTTTATTTAACATTTATGAAATTGTAAATATAAATGATAAACTTATAATATTTTTTAAATTACAATAGCTTGTAAAATATATGGTAGTAGGATATGCTGATTGAAAAGGGTACTCAAGAAATATTTACAAATTTGTTTAGCTACCATTCCGTTCTACATGTTACTCGCACTTTTCCATTAATTTAAAATTATAATTTACTTTTGTATTAGTGTCAACAGCTGCATTTTTTGATAGGCACTTATTCTTTCAGTATTGTCTGGCACTACCGACGCATAAACTTATTTAATACCGAAGCGAAATAGCTTTTTTAATGATTTTTTGTCGGATTTATCTTATTTATTATTATGTCTTCTTTATTCTTCTATAGTTTTCATAATGTTTATATTGTTGTTTCAATCTTTTTAAATTTATTTTTAAGTTTGTTTTACATTAAAAACTAGAAAGATGAACCGTTCAAGATAATCACTTCATATGTTTTGAACAACTCCAATTCCACGCTAGAACTTCATGGCAAACAGTCTGCACCAAAAGCATTCTACGCTCTCTCAGATTTAACAGCTCCAGCTTAATACTTAAACAGCAACAGAGTAGCAACTAATCAAATTTACAATTAGCAGTCAGTATAATCGGTTTTCAGAAAACTTTTACGCAAGCCTTCTCCAAAGGTTGATCTTCAAAGCACGCTCCCAGTAACCAAACCGCTTCCTCAATTGCACGGATTTAGAATTTACTGCCGGAAATATCTGTTTGGATTTATCCAATAAAAAGAAAAGTTGTAAAGAGCAATGCGACAATACTTCCAATGCCGAGCGCATATACCGCAGAGCAAATCGTCGCTACCCTTTCCCTTGAAAGTATTAAACAATTCTCCCGTTGACCGCTTATCGTTCTACAGCAATGATATTTGGACCTAACTTGCAAGTACCGTCTTGTTAAGAGACAAAGAGAACCTCGTCCTACACAAGAACATTCACTTTACACTTAAATCTATCAGCAAGAAAACAAAGCCAGTGACAAGCGGAGGATGGAGAATAACAGAGGCAGATACCAAAATTCTGTGAGAGAATACGGTTGGAACTAGAAAAAATGCCCAACCTGAACGTCAACGGCCTGATGAGAGCCATCGAAAGACTTATCTTGCAAACAAAAATAACCGTAAATCCAAACAGAGCTGTTGGTGGTCTGAGCACCTAATCACTCTAACAAAAGTGCAACAGCGCCAACAGAAATAAGACTTGAACTAACAAGAAAGAGATCGACCAGCAGCAAAAGGATTAATTGTGTAAAATCCTGGAGATTACAGCCGAAAAAACTAAGGGCATCATCCTGTACAATGGAAGGAAATAAAAAACGCGGTAATAATGGTAAGCAATGTCAATATAACAACAAAAAACGCCGTAAAATACTTTGGTGTGTGGTTTGATCGGAACACTAGAATGTCCGTCCAAATAGACTAAACAGTAGAAAAAGTGAATAAAACGGTAAAAGCATTAACCATTCTAATGCCCAACATCTAAAGACTTTCAAAAGAAAAGAAGAAGATACTAACAAACGGATGTTTCAAAACGTATCTCAAAAGATTCCAACGTACAGACGGCAACAAATGTGCAGCTTGCCAAGTGGAAAGCAGCTCAGAACATACGTTCTACGCCTGCCGCAGATAGACCGCAGCTAAGAAAAAAATAGAAAACAATACAGGTGCGGTGATGACACCGGACAACACCATACCGTACATGCTGTTGGGTATAGCAATGTAGCTTTAGGTAAAGGATTTTGCCAAAAAAGAAGAAGAAGGAGGGAGGAAAAGAGGTCAAAATGACAAACTAGAGCGTTAGGAATAACGTCGAGTATCATTGAAGGTGTGCTTTGCAATTACAAAGATACAATGATCACGCCAAGTAAATAAGGGGTTTAGTGGATAAGAGTTCCACATTCAGGCTAGTAAAGTTTCTCTATATCACAATAAAAAAAAACAAAAAAGTTGTGTTAGGTTAGATTGGGTTAGATTGGGTTAAGTTAAGTTAGGTTAGGTTAGGTTGAGTTAAGTTGGGTTAGGTTGGGTTAGGTGTAAAGGTAAAACCCTTTCCAGGCGCGTCCCCGGGTGGCGGATAGGGGATTGCACCCGCAAACCAAATACTATTGTACGGTAGCCTCGCTATGGCAATGAGACTACCAGTTTCCTTCTTCTTTTCTTACTTTGAAACTATTTGATCACTTTTTGGTAACCGATGCTATTAGGTATCAAAGGCTAGGAAACCAAACATCTTTCTTTCTTTCTTCTTTCTTACCCTGCTTTCTGGGCGGACCTCAACGCTAAAAAAACAATACACTATGAGAGTGGCTTCCCAACGTAGGTCACGAAGCTAGTAGTGACCCCATAGGCCTCTGGCGTTGGGAATGTAAGTCTAAAAGCCGGTAAACAATAAAACAAACAAAAATGGATAAAGCATTTAATCTAGCCTCGGGGGGATTACCTTGTGATACTTCTAAGCCCCAAACAAATGACAACAACGCAACAAAAATTAACACGCATAACAAAACGGGCAAACAGGCAGGAAAACTGATTTACGACAATACTGGCAATATAAACGGACATTCTGGGACGAAGACCCTAAAAAATGACAACGACACTGTCAATGACAATGGACAAAGATGATCTGACTGATGCAAAAAGGAACAAAAAGGTGAGCATGGCAACACTAGGGTGGTAGTAAAAAAGGCAATCGATGAGGTAGTACGGATTATGCTACGTGTGGTTAAACTGCAAACCAAAAAGCCTGCTGAAGAAAACACGGATGAAAAGGCACAATAAGAATAAAAAGAAATAAGTCGAATAATGTGAATAAGATGAAACAGAAAATGAAAGAAATTAGAGCAGCAAACAGAGAGCTCAAAAAAGAGATAGCTTAGGTGAAAACAGTGCATAGAGAGAATTGCATGCTTTGAACACAGCTGATAGCATATGAAAATGCAACGTAGAAGAGGTGGATGTAGAAGAGTATGACACACGCCTAGAAAGCATCAACGAGGAATACCACAAAATAGCAGGAAAAAAACTGAGAAAAGAAATGTACTCTCAGTTGGAAATAGTGGAAAGAAACCCACTGACGATAATAGAAAGTGACGTAGCTATCTGGACGGAGGAACAAGAGCAAAAAGAAGAAACGAATCTGCAGAAAAAGTTTACCCAAAAATACGGACGATGTTGGCCTGATCAAAATTTTAACGATGATAAGAAAAAGAACTGAGAAAAGTCACCAGAAAAAATGAGTTATGAGATTGAGGAGAAGCAAAGATAAAGAAGAAGATTTTAAAGGCTTACCAAAGCGGCAAAAGACCTAGAAGAAGAAAGGCGGAAAAACCTCGCCATACAATGCCCAAATTGGATAAGCCTGGATAAATATAAAAAAATAACGGACCCAATTGAACAAACAAATAAAAGTAAAAATATGATAATAAGAAAAAACATAATAAAAGAACAGTCTGAAGATAACCAGAGACAAACCACAACTAACCCGAAATCCAGCAAAAAAGGATGGAGAAAGCAAAGAAGACAAAAAAGAAAGAACATCAAGGAAACTATAACTATAAAACCCAAAAAGGAAAAATTGTTTGCTGAGGTAGTTAGAAACCTCAAACAAAATGTAGACATAGACAAAACGGGAACCAAAATAGAACAGCTCTACAAAACCAAAAATGGTAATAAACAACTTTTTGTATCAGACAAAAACGAAGGGGAAAACATTGATAAAAGTATTACGGAAGAATAAGTCTTAAAAACATTGACAGAAACAACAGAACTAGAAAAAGACGATATAAAAATCACAATGTCTAAACCAAATGCGAGTGGTATATGCTATGCAATAGCAACAATGCCACGTCATACTGCGCACACAATAATGCTTTAAAAAAAAGGAAATAAATGGGGAGCATAAAGTGTAGAGGAAATGCTAAATCCGCCAAAATGCTTCCAATGTCAAAGATACGGACACAAAGCGCAACAATACCAGGCTGAGACGCAGTCCGAAAAGAAATGTCACAGATGCGGGAAAGCTCACGTGGCAAAAGAATGCCCAAATCCTAATCAAGTGAAGTGCTAAATGTGTCAAAAAGAAGGCCACCGAGCAGACAGCATGGCTTGCCCGGTCTACAACCAAACGGTTAAGAACTTTTGCAAAAAAATAAAAACAAAGGTAAAAAAGCTAAAACAAAGCCAAAAAAGATGATGTCTAAAACCAAAAATAAAAATACAAATTATGCAAATTAATGTGGGAAGAGCAGTGACTGCTCACAACATGCTGAAAACCACGGCAAAAATGAGCAAAACAAATGTGCTCATAATCAGCGAGCCAAACAACAAAATAGATTAAGATTCTAAACAAAAAAAATTAAAATTAGAAACAAAAAAAAACAAAAGTACGTGTGGATAGACGTAGAGGATATCAGGTTAATGTTCTGCTACATATTACCTAACTGCTCCATGCTTGTGTACAAAAATTGTATTACTATCCTCAAACAGAAGTCTAGGCAGACCACTAAGAAGCTACTGATTGCAAGCAACTTCAACGCAAAATCACCGAAATGGGGCTCCAGAGTAGAGAATAAAAAAGGAAAGTTTTTTATCGAGTAGATGGCCAGGAACAGTATTGTTATTGTAAATGATGAGAAAAAGCCCACTTTTTAAAGGAATGAACAGACTTACTTCATCGACCTCACGTTGTGTTCTGACAATTTAATAAGATGTATGGATGGCGGGTAATGGATCTTAAAATCTTAAACTTGCACAAGTACATCCAATATGAGATTAAGAGCAGAACACCGATTGCCGACAGAAACTGTGCTAAACAGAGGTGGAACATCCAAAAGCTGGATGAGACAAAATACAGACAATAAAACAACAAACGGAGTTAACAATAAGCACATTCCCTAACGCTCTAATAAGGATGATTACCAAAACATGTGATGTGGTAATGCCCAAAAGAAACTAAGGTAACGGCAGAAAACAGGTCTTCTGGTGGAGTGAGGAGATTGCCAAAAGCAGAAAAGAGACGTGAAGCAACAAGGATGTAAAAAAAGGTGATAAGGAGGAAACATTGCATTAAGAAAAGGTATATAAAAAAGCCAAAAAAAACCCTTAAGATACTTATTACAAAAGCCAAAAAAACGGAAAAAGTTAACAGACAAGCAATAAGAAATTATTGTGTGATAGAAAGCAACTGAAAAAAAATTTACTAAAAAAGTTTACCCAAAAATACGGACAATGTTGGCCTAATCAAAATTTTAACGATGATAAGAAAAGGAACTGAGAAAAGTCACCAGGAAAAATGAGTTATGAGATTGAGAAGAAGCAAAGATAAGATTTTAAAAGGCTTACCAAAGCGGCAAAAGACCTAGAAGAAGAAAGGCGGAAAAACCTCGCCATACAATGCCCAAATTGGATGAACCTGGATAAATATAAAAAATAACGGTCCCAATTGAACAAACAAATAAAAGTAAAAATATGCGTGATAAGAAAAAACATAATAAAAGAACAGTCTGAAGATAACCAGAGACAAATAACTCGAAATCCAGCAAAGAAGGATGGAAAAAGCAAAAAAGAGAAAAAAGAAAAAACATCAAGAAAACTATAACTATAAAACCCAAAAAGGGAAAATTGTTTGCTGAGGTAGTTAGAAACCTCAAACAAAATGTAGACATAGACAAAACGGGAACCAAAATAGAACGGCTCTTCAAAACCAAAAATGGTAATATACAACTTTTTGTATCAGACAAAAACGAAGGGGAAAACATTGATAAAAGTATTACGGAAAAAGAAGTTTTAAAAACATTGACAGAAACAACAGAACTAGAAAAAGACGATATAAAAATCACAATGTCTAAACCAAATGCCAGTGGGATATGCTATGCAATAGCAACATTGCCACGTCACACTGCGCACACAATAATGCTTGTAGAGAAAATGCTAAATCCGCCAAAATGCTTCCGATGTCAAAGGTACGGACACAAAGCGCACCAATACCAGAAAAAAAGATGATGCCTGAAACCAAAAATAAAAATACAATTTATGCAAATTAATGTGGGAAGAGCAGTGACTGCTCACAACATGCTGGAAGCCACGGCAAAAATTATCAAAACAAATGTGCTCATAATACAAAAGCCAAAAAAACGGAAAAGTTAACAGACAAGCAATAAGAAATTATTGTGTGATAGAAAGCAACTGAAAAAAAATTTACTACAAGAATAACAGTAGAGGAACTCAAAAGAGCAGCGGGGAGAATAAAAACAAAAAAACTACAGGGCCGGACGGTTTTTCAACAGAGATCATTAAATTGAAGGTCGAGAAAATACCAGCAACAATCCTTGCAATACTGATAAAAGCTGTTTTGAAACTATTAAAGAAACCAAATAAAGAAGACGCGGACTTGAGGGAATATCTGCCTTATAGATACCATGAGCAAATTGTACAAAAAGATTAAAGGCGGAATTTGAAAAAATAGAGGATCTATCAAACGCCCAGACCAATTGAGGTAGTAAAATATATTGCAAAAGTAAAGATGAAAAAAAAAACCGCTAAAAACGAGAAGACTATGCGTCCTTTACAATTTATGTAAAGAACGTCTTTAACGCAGCAGCATAAGACAAAACGGTCAAGGTTCTTCAAAAAAAAATTTGACCGTTTAGTAGAGGTAAATAAAAACTTCCGAAAAAACCGACACAACGATTGGCAGAAAAAAATGTTGAGAACTCAGCCTTAATTGAGAAAGGACACAATAAAGCCACAAAAAAATACCTGGATGTAACAATAGATAAAAATTTGATTTTTGGTGAGCACGTCAAACCAATAGCAGCAAAAACAAAAAAAAACGGCGGCAGTTGTCAGAATGATGCCTAAGTGCGGTGGAACTAGCAAAAAAAAGGAGAACTCTTGCATCGGTGGTCGCGTCGGTCGTTCTATGCGCAGCCCCAATATGGAAAGAGAAACTGCAATTTAAAAAATATAAAGGATAATAAACAGTCTACAGCGGAACGTAGCCATAAAGGTTTGCAGCGCGTAGAGGAAGAGTTTGACAATGAGCGCAATGGTGTTGGCGCGCATGGTTCTCTACACGCTGCAAAACCAAAAAAAAAAAAAAATTAAAAAAGAAAAGAGAACAGATTATAAAAAAAACTAGACAGCAATAACAAAACCTAACTAAATAAAGAACACAACAAAAGTAGTTAAATCCGACATGCCTGCAGGAAGCGAATATCTTTTGAAGAAAAGAAAGGTTAGATTAGGTTAAATGACGCATATAAAAAAAAGGTCAATATGCTTATAACCACTAAAAAATATCAAAAAGCAATAAAAAATAATCCCCTATCTACTAGGAAACTAGAAAAAAAAGTATGGTAACATTAGCCATAAGAACATTAACGCAACGGCCACTCGTTAGGACATTGCTGTAGCCATTCAAAATATTGTGAACTCTACTAATAACGTCTTAAAAATAGAATTACTTAAAAAAAGTAATAAAAACATTTAAACAACTATAGTGACCATGAGAAAAAAAAAAGAAAAGAAACCAGACAATTACTAAAAGCTGGTACAATAAAGATGTAATTCAAACAGCACTTTGAAAAAATATCTAAAATTGTTATAAATGCTTGCTATATGACCACTAAGCCGCAAAATGCAAAGCATAAACAGATCTAACTTGTGCTATCAATGCGGAAAAAATCACACTTTAAGCAAGTGAAAAATAAAAAAAAATGTTCACTGTGATAGGAATTTGGCCACTAAGCCGGAACAGGTAGATGTTCGGCATTCCAAAAAGCATTGTAAACTGGCAGAAACAATTTCAAGCCAAAAAAACAAGAACTCCACAAAGAACGTGATTGCTGACAACACCATACATAAAAGTCTTGCAATGTAATATGGACAAGACAAGGGTAGGGTAGCATGAGTCTCCTACACAAGACGGAAAGCAAGGTTAGTTTAAGCATAATGTTGGAACCCAATAAAAACATGGTATCTAATGGACTTTGGTTTGTTGACAAAAAAATTGATGAAGCTCTAAGAGTATACAACAAATAACAAACAATCACAAAGTAAAAACAAAAACAAAAAGTGTTTGTCTGGAAAAAAGTTATTGTTAATAGTTTCCCAACAGACATACTTGTACAAACTTTAAAAATGTATTAAGGCACAGCAAAAATTAATTCTAATTGAAGGAAATTTTAACTTAAAAGCATGACTGTGAGGGGTCTCAATAGATGAAGAAAAGGGTTTACTTATGCAGAAATATATAACTGAGGTAAACCTAGCAATAATTAACAATAGAAATCATAGAGAGAATATATAACTTGAAGGTGGACAAGAAACAACTTGCACCAAAACAATTATTTTGATATAAGCAAAATAAAAAAGAACAGGAAAGATACAAAAAGAAAATAGTGGAAAATTAAAACCAAACTTACCTACACTCAAAGAAATATTTGTTGAAGAAATTAACAAATTTAACAAACCAACCACTGGTGATTTAATGCGCATCATAAAAAGTGGGAGCTAAGCTACAAGATTGTAGCAAAAAAAATTGAACCTTATACAACAAACCACATTAAAGATAATCGACCAAAGAAAATTGCAATGGTGCTGTTCCTTACATGCCCACCTATTAACTGGGAGAGCATATAGCAAGATGACAAAAACGTAGACTAATTCACAAGAAAAAAAATTAAAAAGACGTTTAAAAGCTGCAAAAACAACAATTTCTCCGGGCCTGACCTATTGCCAAAGTCAACAATAAGTTTATGGCCTGTAACTTTCCAGGCGCATAGAAGGTTGGTGCTTATAGAAAAACCAAAATATATGAGAGAGCAACCAAAATATAAATCAATCTGTCTACTTGACAAAATGGGTAAAGTGTATGAAAAAATGTTAGCAGAAAGGCTGAGAGCAAAAATGGAAAAAAAGCTTTACCAAAATTAGTACAGGTTTAAGAGAGGAAAATCATTAGACGCGATAGAAAAAAAAAAGAAAACGGCCATTAAAGCAAAAAAATTGCATATAAAAAAACGTGTTCAACTCGGTCAAATAGACTAAAAAAATGAAAACACTTAAAAAATGAAAATTAGCAAATTGCTCAATAAAGTAATAAATAAACAACACTAAAACATAGACTACTACTTAACACAGTTTTTAAGTGGTCATGCCTTTTTTTTAAACTAGCAAAAGCAATTTAAAATTATAAACAGAGATCTTTGCACATACTGCAACATTGAAGGCCACGTAGTCTTTAACGCACTGGGTGGAAGCATGTCAATCATATCTACGTTACCACAATCGTTGGTATTCATTTTGTTAAATAATTGTTTGCGACTCTAGAAACTTCTCAAAAACCTATAACCTATTTTAATGTTATTTTATACATTCTCTTTGTCATCTATTTATGCGCTACTGTTAGCGTTTTAGCCTCTTTTCTGCCTATAATGCTGGCAACTTATATTACGAAAGACCTACAGTTTTAAGTGGATTCCAAATCACTACAGATAAAGTTTATCATTCCACCAGAAAAAGTTCTAGCAGTAAAACCTCACGCTGGCAAGGCGGGTTAGAGAATGGGAGAGCGTAAGTTTATCACAACATATCTAAACCACTGCTCCACGCTGATTTTTATAGTATTGTTTTATACTTTTTCTTCTTCTTCTTTAATGTATTTTTAACTTTTTTTATAGCGTTAGTGTCAGATACCATAATAGATGTCAAAAAATTAAAAAAAAAAAAATTCAATTGATTAAAAATGGAACAGTAAACAAACGCGTATTTTGTTAAAAAAATTTATAAAAAAATTGAATAATAATTTGTGTTGCAAATAAAAAACATGTTTCAATGCACATTATATTTGCATGTGTATAATTTAATTAAAACTGAAAGAGGATTTACGTCCCTGCTACAGGCAGTACATTTAATCGGCTTATATTAAGTCGAGATTAATTTTAAATGAAAATTAATTACACAGAAATGCGGACTCAATGGTAACATAAGCACTTACTTCGACTGGCGTAAAATTGTCAATAATTAATATGTGATTAATACAATATGAATCGGTTTATCGATAGAGGCACGTAATATCTGATTTTAATATGCTGGAATTAAACGGTAGAAAACAATCATTAATAGTTAATAGCAGTTAGTATTTATTGGATTATAAAATAGATATGGAATTTACGCAACCAATTTAATTTATTTAGTTTGATTTGCAGTAACATGTTTTTGATTTTGCATTTAGATAAAAATCAAACTTTAAAGGTTGTTTTTGCCCTAGTGTGCAATACAAAAAAAAACTTCAAAATCAATAAAAAATGTGTCAAGAAAAGAATTCAATTCAATTTTAATAAATTACAGGAAAAATTTCAATTAACGTAATATGCTGCAAAAAAATCATCAAATAAAATAACTAAACCAATTTAATGAATTAATCTTCCTTGATAACTTTTGTGAAAAAAATATATGGCAATGAGTTTGACGCTACTGTAGTGTTTAAATCCATACAGCTTTTAAGCTTTTACAAATAGAAAAAACTGCCGCTGGCTTCAACATACATTGCGGTACCATTTAGTACAACAAATTAATTTAAAATAGTTGAAAAGGCAATAAAAGGCGTTTTATTGCATCCGAGCGCTTTGCATAATAAAGCGTGCCACAAAGCCGACCAAGTACAATGAGAACAAACAAATTATTTGAGGACAACTTGTGTTGGATTTTAGTTTAAAATTTAATATTACATCAAATGTTTACCGTAGAAATAATATGCCAACTTAATGTGTTAATAAAATCACAAGACCTTAATTTTGCCTCTCTACAAATTAAATATTATCAAAATAATTGCTAGATCAGTTACGTACTGTTTGAAAATCTCACAAATGTTGTTTGAAAAAGTATTTAAATTACTTTTCAGCAGTAAAATTAAACATTGCTGATGACATGCAAAACTTTTCAAGCTTTTTATCCCAATATTTCTGAGTAAAGAACAGTCTTTTGATAAAGCTTAAGTCCCTAAAGTAAATTTGCGTATTCTGGCGTATCAACAACAAAAAAAATCTAAGTTTTTTATTTTAAGCACAAGCACAGAAACTCCGCGTGTGTTTTTTTATTCGTCAACCATTTTGTTGAACGCAAACAAAAAAGTTAAAAAATCCAGGGTATTTTTTTTTTCCTCTTATCAAGAACGAGTTATTGGTCACCTCCATACCAACTATCAGCAGTATTTTTTGCCAACCCTTCAGATTGAACCAACTTAGTCAAAAAATAAACTAAACATGTCTTCAACAAGATTAAGTTCAATCCTGCAGCTATAAACCTAGACCCCACTGGTGACAATATCAATATTTAAAAAAAATACTACACCATTTGTACCTCTTCCAGCAGTAACTTTATATGTTTTTATCACTTGTTTTGTTGTCGCAAACAAACTTTTTAAATTTATTTTTATTTTGTAAAAAAAATACAAAAAAAGAAAAAAATTACACGCATTTTTTTAATTGACAAGTTTAACGTGGCTTAATACAGAAGATTCAAATCTAAAATTGATATATGTATTTTGAGCATTGCAGTAATGTATTTTAAAAACAAGTTTATAATGTTTTGCTTATCAGACTCACCGTGCACGTACAAATCTTTTTATCTTTTAGAGACGCATTTTTTTGCAGCATTGCCAAAATAACAAAATGCTATTTTAAAGTGAAAATCAGACTAGAAAAACAAAGCTACGGTAGTTTTTAATTGCAATAATAAACCAGAAATTGCATTTTTTTCATTTTTCTTAAATTTTTGAAAATTTAAAACATAGAACAAAAAAAGTTATAAACTTTTTTTTAGTGTATACAAATTATAAAACAAGTAAAGTGACCATTCATATTTTAATTTGAAATTGAATCTAAAGAAACGGATTTACAGAAATACAAAAAACCCAAAAAAATACTAAAATTTGTATAACAAAATACTAGTTAGGCAAACGCAAACTATCCAAAGACAGCAAAAAAAGTCACATATGAAAATAATGACAAACACGTTTGTTAATTCTACAAAGAAAGCTTTTGAAGAAAGCTATTCAAGTACAGTCAAATGTACTACAAAAATTGGGTTCCTGCAAAAAAAAAATTAGACAAAGTCGGTCAAAGAAACCTTGCAACTGCAAACACATTTTCCAAGTTCATCTCTAGTAAAAGCTCCTTAGCGGAAAGAATTTCCGTACAAAATGAAATGGGCAGAAGCAAATGCCTTAATAAACAAAATTATTTAAAATTAAACACTTGGCACAGTTTAACCATTCCACGCACTATCCCATCATGTTACAGAAAAGACATAAAAAATAAGTATAAATTCTTTGAATAGAACGCAAAAAACTTTGTAAATTTTTCAGTACGGTAAATTATCAAACTCTATTATAAAAATTAGGGTTCCTTTCAAAAAAGTTTTGCGCATTACGTAATTTTGATCTTTGCTTTTGCCGAAACAACTATTCGACGTTCAATTGCAAAATTTGAGTTATCAGGTTTAATTAACAATCAACCAGTATCACCCCTACATTACTAAAAACATTGTTGCTTTGCGTGAGAGTTTAGAGAAAACCCAAAACAATCAATTTTGTCGTCGATTACAAAAACTTGGTCTTTCTGCAACTTCAATTTCGGGAATTGGGTGGCCACCCGTATTAAATCTAACTGACCTAAAAACTTAAAATAAAAAACTATAGACAACACCATGTGTTTGCTAATGACAAATTTAAAATAAGAATCTTCAACGATACAACAACTTAAAAACTGCAATATTACAAAAGTATGACAGTCACGACTATAAACTTCAGCAGACAGTTCTGTGTTTCTCTGAACCTGATAGATGAGCTGCTACATACACTGTGCAGCAAATTAGAAATCAAACCTAAAAAAAAAACTGATAAAAGTAATCCAAACAAAAATACAACCTCAATAAAGCACTCTCGCACCAAACCCAAGTTATCAAACACGTCATAAACACCATACCGCAGCAAAAGTTGCAACAGCACCAACGTCTGAAACTTTAATTTACCATACTAAAAAAAAAAAAATGGACAGTCAAATCAATATCTTAACCGGCAAACAAAATGACAAAAACGCAAGCAACTGATTATCAACAGCATTTTGTGTTCAGGTAAGCAATTTTTTTTAATATTCTACATAAAAATGTTGCAATAATTTACAAAGCAAACCTGAATAAAGTCTTCACACACCTAAAAAAAATCATTGAGGTTAGGGTATTTTAATAAAAATTTTATACTTTATTGTGCTGATTTTATTTTTATATATTAAGACCGGTTTCGGCGGTTAGGCCATCATCAGTTTTTTTTTCTTTTCACAGGTGTTGTTGTGTGTTGCGGGTGGTGTGAATAAAAACAAATACTAAAAAAAATCATCAGCAAAGCTACTACAATTCAGGTTATCTGTTAAGCAGAATCAAAAAATTTAACAAGAATAACATTGAACCTAAACTACCAACACAAAAAAAAAAGTTTGACATTACTAGACAATTGCTTTACAAAAAATGTTAGTCTCCCGGACATTATCAAATAATCATATAAACTATGTAGAAGATAACTTAAAGTAAATAAAGATCTTAACAACGTTAAAGCTATTATAAACTAAAACTACTGTCTGTCGCTTTACATAGAAATTGATGATCGCTAATTTAATGCTCTCAGACTTCACATTATGTTTTACATTAAAAATTGCAACCAAATCACCAAAACGTTAGAATGCATCAAGTATTCCAAAAACAATTAAACAATGTGTCTTCTGAAAAAATGTACCACTATTAACCAGCTGTTACTAAAGTTTACTCCAGAACCTATACCTTAGTAGTGTAATGGTATGTACCACGTTTTGTGTCAAACTTGTTTGTAAACACTCCATGCCATTATTGAAACAATACAATCCCAAAAATAGTGCTATTTATACACCTAAACTACCATTGCTTGCATTTGGTAATCAAATTGATAGCCAATTGACTTACCATCAAAGGGCTAGTAAAGTATTGCAACAACTCACTGCTACCGTCTTTGAACCACTACCCGTCAACAAGGTTAAAGACCTAGCTAAAATGAAAAAATGTTGAAAAAGTGAGATTACTTGCTCAACCATAAAAGGCCGTCTTTAGATTCTCTTTTTGACAACAAAGACAAATTTGCTTCCTACCTACAAATGTTTAAAAAAGACACCACTGCCGCCGCCAACCTGGACGTATCAGAAAAAGTAGGCCATCTATAAGTGCTATCATAGATAACGCAACTGACAACTTTAAAGAGTACACTATGATCAAACGCAAACAGAAAAGTAAAAAAAAATCAGAGTAAATTTTCTTTTTTTCTTCTTACTAAAAACGCGCATCAGAAGTCATTTCTGCCAGTCCATCAAACCAAAAAACATATAACTCATTTGAAAAAAATCCAAACAAGCTTTCACTAAAGTCAAATAGAAAACCTGCAGCTATAGACCTAAATTTCTCAGGTTACAACATCATTACCAACAAGTTAACGTAACGTCCCATAAACTCGTTTACTCAACTCCCGCTCTTCGGCATTTGTGTTAACCAAAAAACACAAATTCCGGGTTTTATCTAAATATTTTAACAATAATAACATTACTATTCTTTCTGTCTTCAACACCCACAATAATATTCGCGTCATTCCGATTACAATTGCCAAATACAGGAAAACAACTGCCTTTCTTAAACTTCAAAAAACCAATATTTTTACTTCCCAAACAAACGTTGCCTTAAAATAATAGTTTATAATGTTTCCAAATGCCTAACAAAAAAATGCCTAACAAATAAAAAACCAATTTGTGTCTAATGATTTTTGTGCAAAAGCTAACAGCACGGAAATCATAAATCTTATTGCAAGACCTGTTCAGGTTTTTGTTCTCATTAATTTCTGAGGGAATGCATCAAAATGATTGCCTCAAAAAGCAAAAATTAAAAAAGCCGCTAAACTTGCGCCAAAAACCAAAACAGATTTAACCCCACCTTCCTCTTAAAGCTCAAGTTCTCGCATACTACCCGGTGTAACAGCAAACTTTTTGTTTGTTCATATTCTATAGCCACCAGCATTAAAGTAAACGTAAAACTAGCCAAATTTTTCAAAAAAATTATTGTTTTTTAACAAACCATCCTTAATATTTACAACAATAAATAACACACCTTACATATTACTTAGAGTTTGCTTTCAAATATGATCATTGTAACACCACAAACTTAGACATGCGCTAAGATTTTCAAATACGTTTACATACTTGAAAACGTCAAAAGTAAAACAAACCAATAACCATTGCAAAAAAATCTCTGAAATATTTCAAAGAGGAAACTATTTTAATATCGTATCTGCTTACATTAATTCAGCTAACCTTATTAAAACGGCAAATTTTAAAACTGTTTTTATAAATTCTTTTTCTACCATAAATGTTAGAAACTTTAATTTCAAGCACCCCGTGTGAAATAGTTTCTAAAGCAACATCAAAGGTCAAGCAATGCTAGACTACGTTTAACAAAAAGGCTATCAAGTATTAGGTTTCGATAAACCCATTCAGTATAATTCTGCTGGTCACTAAAGAAACGTTTTGAACGTAGCAAAGTCAACTTTCAAGTTAAAATCAAGATCTTTAATGACTTTAGTTTTGACCACAACTCAATATTATTAAAACTCTACACAAGAAGATCAAATTACGGGGCGGAATATTTGTAAGTTATTCGTATTAAACTCACTACTCACAATACCTATAAAAAAGCATTGTCAGCTTAGCCTTAATAAGAACAGTTGTGAACATCAAACAAGCCACTAAACAAATTTCTAACCCACAAGAAATGCTTCTTAAACTCATCAGGTGTGCGCAGATAACCCGCTATGCTAACAAAGCATTGATTTGTAGAAAAAATGCTGCCAAACATAAATAGCAAAGGCATTGCAACCCCAAAGGTTGCAAGATTTTAAACACGTTTGTTAACTCAGAACAATTATAAGGTTGCACATAAATCAGTGCTAGCAAAAAACTTTGAAATCTACTACAACGGATTAAAATCTAATGTGGAAAATTGCTAAAAGCTTACGCAACAGTCAATTCCCCATTTCAGTTAGTCATGGCAAGAATAATATTTAATAATCAAAAGAAAGATCAAAACATTTGCTGAGCCTCAAGCTCCAATAATTTCTTTTAGAATTAAGAACACAGTTCCAAAACATGTTAAAAAGGTCCACCAAGAAGTCAATAACTTTTTAGAAGACACTGACAGCAACACATAATAGCGTTAGACCTTCTTAATTTTTTCTCTAAACTAAAAACTAAGTTTGCTATTAGCTTAAGAAAATTCCTAATAGGATTTTTAATGTTTTTCTGTATAAAGCACCAATATTTCTAAATCAATTCTTAGCACCAGGCATTTCTCAAAAGCTTGGAGAGGCTCAGACGTCATAAATATTCCAAAACGAGGAATAAACCAAAAGTTTTTTTTTTAATCTACCAGCCAATTAGTCTTCTATGCACTTCAAGTAACGTCATAAAAGACAATCTTGGACATAATTCAAAAACACACAAAAGGGACTACTTATAGTAAATAAATCGTGTGACTGACTACATTGTCAAAAAGTTTAGACTAAGAAAAACTACAAAGGTAGTTTTTTTTTACGTTAAAAATTTGTTAACAAGATCTGGCACAAAGTCTACTTTTAAAATTGCTCAGACTAAAAAATTTTTTGCGTTTGCTAATACAGCAAAACTTTAAAAATAAAACACTTAAATCATGTTTTTACTTTTTTGCAGATCACGACTGCAGTTCCTCAAGGCTTAATTAGCTTGTTTTTGTTATTTTATTTGTTTGTTGCCGACATGCCTACGGGCAAGACAATACAGCATTGATCTACAGTTTTAAGTAACCTAAAGTGTTTACCCTAAAACTACAAAGCGCCAAAATCCAATGCTGCAAAGTATCTGGTTATTACTTTAGATAAAAGACTGTACTTACATATTGCATGTGCAAACCATCATAGACAAATCCAAAATGACAAAAAATCTATTAGTTCTAGGCAAACTAGTAAAGAAAAGCTGCTAACACGCACCTCTATTGCCTTGAGGTTTTTCAAAATCTTACATGGTGGCTTGTCAGATTCCCATAGTATGTTTAAAAATGGCTGCGCCAACTTTAGCCACAAATATTTTGATAACCTCGTCGTTTGCCGCAATTCATAATCTGAGCAGACTTGCTGATCCAGATTAAAAAACTCTTATAGGAAACTGCTTAACCCCACAATCCTACTTCACAGTCTATGGAGCATCCTAACCAATCTTTTCCTAAAATACAATTTCCAAACGGAAGATACATAAACCTTAAGATCTCAAACTTCCAGGTATGATCTTGGAAGAGTTTAATTAGTAGGCACTTTCCTTCAAAAAGTAAATTTGACGCAGTTTTTAAAATTTTATCCCAAACCACAAAAAAAATTGACACCTTTTACAATTTTGATGTTATTTGTGATATTAGTTTTAAATTTACTATCTATTGATCTTAATAGTCGACATTGTATAATATATTAAAACAATTATATTTTTTTTTTGTATATCATTATAAAATGATGACCTTAAATAATTTAAATTCATGGTTTCTATAGTGTGAATATAGTTTTTTAAATTATCTTTTTATTTTCCAGCAGAACATTTTACTATGCATTTGTGTTGCTAGAAAATTTGTTCCTTTTATTCTAGAAAACCACTAATTGGCTAATTAAAAAAAATAAGTTTCTAAATGTTAATAAAATTTAACTTTATAAAATCAGATAAAGTTTGATAGAATAGAAAAAGTAGCAAACTACGTAGCTTAAGGCTAAAGTTTCCAATAAAAATAGAAAATGAGAAACAAAAGACCCAACTGGATATTATTTTCTATAATGACATTATCAGTTAATGCTTTTTATAATTATATCAAACTTAAAAGTCTGCTAACAGAATATTTTTACTTGTTATTGAAAAAATTGTTTGATTTGTGTAAATATATGTAGTTATTATATTACTTACATAATATCTCCAAGTTTGAGACGTGTTTGTATAAGCGCACATGATTTATGGTCCGACGTAGTAACAGCTCGGCGGCGACGAGTGTAACGAATCGGCGGCACGTCATCGGCAATCCTAACTGCCGGCGAAGAGCCGCGCCGCCGATTCGACATATGCCTTCCGGCAACTCCACCAAGCATCCTGAAACAAATACAAATAGTATAAGATAATGGAAAGACACACATGTACTTGTTGAACACACATATACTTCTAACTTGTTGCGCTTCTACACAAACAAGTCGACAAACTTATGCAGTGCTTTTTTATTTCATAAATTTATAATCAAACTCAAAAATTACATGGATTGCAAACGACGCAGATCAATTAACAAACGGTCAATATACATTTTAATTAAGTATCCGCAATTGAATTAACCTCCTGTGATATGTGCAAGCATTAACACTCCATGTAAATTCCTGTGGTGCGGTTTGATGTCACCATTACGTGCAAACAGATTCATATTAGCAAACCTGTTTTACATCCAAAAAAACTCTAAACATAAAATGCTAATATATGTATAAAAAATATAAAGCTTTTCATTTTAATGTCACATTTATTTTTACATAAGCTTGTTATCTCAAAATTCTATTCAAATAACGATTTTCATGTTACAATGCGAAAAGAAGAAACTCGAGTTTCAAAGTGAATAATGAGTTATTGTTAAAAAACTTTTTTATTCATTTTCTTTTATTTGATTAGATCAATGTCGTGATTTTAATTGCTCCGGGGCATATTTAGAAACGATTAGGTGAGGGATCTAAAAAAACTCCTGTAGGCTTTGATCCTGCTAAAGGTTTTTTCTTTGAGAATAAGTTGAAAGCAAACACTCGAGGGAGTTTAAGCGACCGCAAATCTCAACCATGTTTAAAAATACAATCGAAAACTTATTTGTTTTGTTTAGGAAATAGTATAATTGCTTGTTGTTAATTTTAGTTAACATGTAATGAATCTTAATTAAAATTAAAAGGGGTATTTAACAATATAGACACACTGCTTTACTTTTAATTTGTTCAACTTTTAAAGTTTTTTTTTCTTTGTGCTAATAAATGCCAGTATAAAAGCTTGTATTAAACATTTGCGAGATACCATTAATATTTAATTAAAGGTTGGTTCAATTTTGTTGTTCATCCTTTATCTGACTATTTTATTTAATATTTTTACATGTTACGAGGTTTATAAGTAAGTGTGCAAATCACACGGATGAATTTAGTAATTGTTCATTTCAAAATGTAAAAAAAATTGTACTTATTTAAATGATAATAATATTAAATATTATTAAATGTAACTTATTGTGTAATTGGTAATGTTAGATTGTTATGTGACATTTTTTATTGATAAATCTTACAAATTTATCTTGTAATTTTTTTTTTAAATAATAAATGTGTTATTAAGATGTCGTGTTTAATTTAACCACCTTTATAATAAACAATATACATTTTTAACAGAGAGTCAATTACATCCTGTTACTTCTGATTATGTGATAATTTCCTGTTGAAAACTGGTGATATGTTATTATGCATGTTGTTATGAAATGATAAAATAAATCGCAGTTATAACATATATTTGATTTTCTTTTAATTAATGTTTGTTAATATATCTTTTATATAATTTATAAAATACATATAAAATTATAGTTACACATTTAACAATTGTTTCTTTATTTTAAACCATCCAGAAGGTTTTTTGTATTTTTATCGCTTAGGAGCGGGTCAAGTACAAGTTTTTATTTTAGATTCGTGACGTACGCGACGAGCGCTTTCATTTAAGTACCATGAAGGCCCTTTTTGCAACACCGGAAGTTGCACTTCCGGTCGCCATTTTTATTCTGGGGTAAAAATTGCCACTTCCGGTCGCCATCTTTTTATTTTTGACACACCCTGTATATACTAGTCGACCACCCTGTATATATGCTCGTTCGCTCGCTGCCGCTAGGTGGCTGCTCATCTATTGGACAGCGACACCCTTGCGCGGTATTTCGGTTAGGGGTGGTCCTACTCCAAATCTAATATAATTTTTAAAATTTTGAACCCCCTATTTGACCAACCCCCCAATTGGTTATTCCCAAATGCCACTTTGGCCATCTCGTTATATTTGGTGTCGCCTGCATCACAGGTCGAGTTAAGCAGCTAGACCGGAAGTAAAGTGCCTCGAGACCCCTCATGTAAACCTTATGGGATTTTGGCCCTGAACCCCCATAGCTTATCTATCACACACTCATTATTTCCATATCGCGTATGCTTCTTCCGGTACACAGTTCTTATCTTTAATCGATGACTCATCCCCAATTAAAATTTTTGACATGTCCATCCATCCCAACTTACTTTTTCTGCCACCACAGCGCTGACGTGCACTCATTCTCCATCCCATTCTTTCCGAGTTTTCGCTCACCTCTCGCACTCACACATTCTTATGGCGGTACTGCACACTTTGCGCACAGAAGGGCGCCACCGGCAACGCCCACTTCCTTTGACATGCCCAGATGGCCGTCCCCGACCAGATGTTTAAAATCCAAGATGGCGACCAAACGCGCATTTTGGACCCCATTTAAAACCCCATAAGAAATTGGCTCCAAACCAGATTAGTGCACTTACAGCACCAGAAACCGTACTATCCGCGATGGGCCAAGTCATCAGATCCAGGATGACCCATTTCCTGAAGAGTGATTCCAACAACCTCCGTCAAGACACAGCATTGTTCTCATACCATTGAGCTAATGACCGCAATAGGCCTTAGATAGATTAGTTCAAAAAATACCTGTGAAAACATGTCTGTCAACTTGCGCCAAAATCTTGCAGTACCTTAGAAGGTTACTGTCCCAATTCTAGAACGCAATTCTCTGGACACACAGCCCCTAACATTGATTTACCCTTTGAAGCATTCCTAAAAGAAAATAAATCTCAAACTGCACTAACCCGTTATATTTTTTCACTAAAAACTAATCAGGCATACTAGTAGCCAAGAACTGCTGTAATTAATTGTCTCCGGCAAAAATTAAACCGTGACAATTGGCGCCTAACGTGGGGCAACTTGGAGTAACGGTGCTCCCAAACCTCACAGACCTGACACCGGAAAACAAAATATAATACCAAAATTCAACTATCTGGTTCTACAACACCGGAAAGACTTTCTACTTAGGGAGAGCCCCCAGAAGTCAAAACCACATTAAAAAAACTTAGTTTGCCTTTCAAACCTAGTGTAAAAAAAATACCTGTACTGAAACTTCACCAACAAAAAAAAATCCACATAAGTTTTTGCGACATGTAAGTAAGAAACCTATCCGCAAAAAAAAAAACTTAATACCTATATCTTGTGCTGTCGGTCAGGTAAAAAATAATAAACACTTTAAGCCATAGCTTACTCAACAATACTCAACTCAGGTACTCTAATCAAGAATTGTTGAAAGAAGCTGGTCAAAACTTTGATCTAGAAAAAGAAACCTTATCTGCATTGGAAATTTCTGGAACCCAAACCACATCTAAAAGACGCCCTTAAGCGGCAAAACTTAGAATCCTACCTTCAAAAGCTTAAGATGTGCAACTGGTTACTCAAACCAAGCACCTCCCGCACTATCTCCAGCCCAACTTTGCACCGGATTGAACGGACACAAGATTCAAGCAAAAAGAATTCCAATAAAAAATACTCCGTAGTTCATTAGACAAAACTGCTAACGTTTCCGTTCTAAAATCAAAAAGCCACCAAGGTCAACCATCACCAGTGTTTTACATAGTTTCCTTGTTAAAAACGTGGACTTAAAATTTCCCCCACCAGGTTTAGGTGCCTTTGCCAACGTAAAGCAAGAGAACCAAACCGGCAATCCTGGCGTAACCGCGTAGTCAAAAACACTGACTCAGTGACGTCGGACTTAAAACCTGGCTCCACGCAAGCCAAACACCCGCAAACCCAAAAGCCAGTAAAGCAATGACCGCGTGCAAACATTAGTGGGTCATCTACAACCAAACTTGGACATGACAATACCCAGAAGTGATATTTGGACATAACTATAATAATACGAACTAAACTTACTACATACCGTAACTTAACCTAAATGTACATCCCCAAAAAAAATTTTCTTTAAATAATTTTAGAGAATAGTGCAAATATTACAAAGGGCGCACGACCTTTCGCTGTTACCAATTTTCTTCTGAAAGTGGAAGAGAAAGGGGCCAGACAAGGTTTGTAGCAAGGGTGGCTACCTAGAATATTGGTACCTAGTGTGGTTTAGTGCTTCAACATCGCCAACACCGGTGTTCAATAAGTTTCTACCAGGGTTCGGAGCTTCCCCATGATTGGCCATATAGGTATGTGAAAAAGTATTATATTCCCCAGGATTTGGGGTTTCTCTGTAGCCATGGAGTTATGGTTCCAACACGGCGTTAAAAGGCCAAAAGCGGAGCTAGTGCTTCCTATGTTGTCGAGGTAAACGTGGAGATCCGGTTTGCAAAGACCTAGGGCATAGCGGAGGATGTCATGGTGCAGTATCCGTTGGGAGCGTATTGTGTATTGTAAGAAAAGTCCTGGGTTGGCATCATCTTCACAGAGTGTCTATGGGACATAGCAAGAGTCGTCATTAGAGTTCCAGTAGAGAATTCCGGAATTGTAGTAAAGGTCGGCATGAAAGAGTTGTGGTAAGGAGGTTTGTTGGAGTAGCGTCTCATATCTAGCGTTCAAGATTACTTTGACAGTGTAATTCCAGTCAAGAGTAACTAATAGTTGTGTAGGTAACAATCAACTGACAAAAATTTCTTGCATTTTTTTACACTAGCGCCTTGCTCGGACGCGTAGCCACTAATAAGCCGCCAATATGGATGACAGGATTTTGTCTCTACAAGGGTGCCTGACAGTGTCAGTAGAGTACTATTCTTTCAATACCTCCTGTTAGACTACTTGGTAATGCCCTGCCAGCGTCCGTAGAAGTTCTCCCGCTTTGCCCAACTTGTACCCTATTTTCTTATTATTTCCGTAACATGACGTCCGAGATACTTGATAGATCCCTGACCAAACTCGCACTTGGTCAGTTTGCATTTGAGCCCGTGCTCTTGTAGTCTTTTCATTACGCGTCTTGGGTGGTCTAGATGGTTGTCGTGATTGTCCGACTACACTAAAATGAAAAGTGGCGCGGAATGGTGGCCGTCTGTGTAACGAGTGTGTAAGAACTTTTTTATTCTTAGACTTGTCACACCTTGAAAAGGATGCCGGTAACAAATGGCGCCCTACGTGGGGCAAAGAACGACGTAGTTCTACCGTCCAAACCTAAACAATCAAAACCTGAGAAGAGACAGAAAAAAAAACTCGGCGACAAAAGCGTCGCGAGCAAGAAGAGGAGAAACAGTCGCTGCAGAAGTACCTCGCTGATTTTGAGCGTTACGACTTTGAACTACCATCCAGCCAACCGACCGCCCGCGTTGGGTTACTCACCTGCGAGTACCAAGGTCAAACTATCAACCTAAACCTTTAGCGACTCCCAGACATAAATAACCAGGTTCATTAAAATCACTTTAGGACCGCTCAAACAAAACGTAGAGGCAGCGCTATCTGGCATGCAAGTTGCGATCAAATCCAGCAAATGATCGAGACTAATACCGCACAGTTGAACATGATCAACTTCGGCAAATTTTATGTGGAAGAACAACTTGCACACAGCGCATCCAACCGCATGTGGAACGCAATCCAGTGGTTAAGGTGAAAACTACAAATCCGGCTTGCAACCGTTGTCGAAATACTGAAGAATTCAAACATATTCTGGCACTACAACCGGACACATCCAAACCTCATCACGTAGTCGTCGAAAAAGTGCACCACAAGCTAGCCCAACCGCTAACGACCTTACAGAAAAACTACATAGCCAAAGTCATCTATACCAAGTGCTACGAAAAAGCGACATGCTTCGGCTTAGTACCAACGGCAGTTGCTACTATCTGCGACGCTACAGCACCAGATGCAAACAACAAAAGCCGCTTCACGGCCGACGTCACAACACCAAACGTGACAAAACCAGGAAAATTGGAGTAAGACTGCTTCTCGGTTGATTCTGAAGAAGAAAAGATAGAAATATATCAAAGCGACCTAGAGATTTGAACAAGGATACAGACAGGCACTTTGTCTAACCCCGAATCCAATCTCTCAAAGGAGATCACTGGTACCACCCGAACACACCTGCAGTTGAGCGCGGCGTAGCCCCCAACACGACGTACGTATCCATGCGAAAACCAAATCCGTCGCTCCTATCAATTGCAACATTTACGACAACCTCTGAAGGCAGGAGAGTTTGAAACCGGTTGAACGGTTTAATACTAATATATTGGACGTCCGGCACATCAAACTCGAACAAATAAGGAAGAAGAAAAAGAAGAAGAAGAGGAAAGCTATATTCTCCAACCGACAACTCAAGTGGATCGCGTGCATCGTAGACTTATCGCGTAGTGTTCCACAACCTAGTGCGCGACAAGTGTTTGAAATGATTCGGGTGCTTCCCCAGTGCCGAAAACGGGTTTTAGATAGTTTAATTCCGGAAATATCTAGAAGGACATCTTTGTTGACCTCCGCCAAGACCTTGCGGTAACCTGAAGGGTTAGTCTGTTCCAATTCCAAGACGCAATTTTTTAGACAGACAGCTCTTAGCATTTTTTTATTCGTAACAGCTAATCAGGCATACCACAAACCAAAAACCACCGTCATTAACCGCCTCCGACAAGAATTAGACCGTGACAATAAATTAAATGTATAGTTTAAATATATTCAATAGGCTACATTTAAAATAGCAGTAAACATAAGTTGAGTTAGATTTAGTAAAAAAAATAAATTCACATATAGTAAATAGGTATTAGATTTATGTATAAAAAATCAACTTAAAAGTAGGGTGCGTATAAAAAAATCTGTTGCGCAAGTGCAAACATTATTAGCATTTCAAAAAAATATGGTAGAAAAAAATTAAGAAAATGTGTTTTAAAAAGTTTTGAAGGAAGCGATGAGAAAAAAATGGTAACGAGCCATATAGGTGGTTTACCGTAGCGTTCCGCATAGCGGATCTAATAGTAATTAGTTTGTTGTTATTAAATGTGTTATGTGTAGTAACAGTATCAATATTATTTGTCTGAGTAGTACTTAGTGGTGCCTTTAACCCTTAACTATCCTCTACCATTCAGCAAACCCACACTCAGTCGCTGATGATCAACCTTCCGACCAGCGTAGCATATTCTATTTATTGTTACAGTTTTGCCGTAATGACAAGCGTAGTTTTCTTTATTTTATTGTTTTTAAAAGCAGTCTTGCTTTGAGGTACTTCAAAACAATTATCTAAATTGTCTTTAGTAGATTCTTTAAAATTGTTTATTACTACATGTAACTATTGTGAGTCAAGCTATACTGCCACACAAAACATTAATAGCAACTTTACAATTGCTTGCAACTGGAAGAAGTTACAAAAACCATAAGTTTATATTAAAGCGGCAGTGTGGTTGGGTGCTTAGCTGCTTGCTTCTAGGGTACTAAAGGTCCAAGATCAAATCCTACTCTGCTGCATATTATTTGTAATTTTAATCAAAACTTTAATTGCTTTGTCATTTATGGTTTCAGCAACAAACAAATTTAAAAACATTAATCATTTCGCTTTATTTTATCACTCATTCTCGGAAGAACCTTTGGCCTGCTAGAACCAAATTGGTAAAGTCAATAGAGCTTAGGAACGCCAATGTTATTTTTTTTACTACCATAATACCATCACAAGCTTTTTTTTTAATAATTATAATATTAATGTCTTTAAATCATTCTGAATATATTTATGATTAAATAAATTTGTTTTTCTATAATCTGTCCACCATATATAACATAATTCAAGCACGTAGAGAGTGGTATAAGAACGATGCCTCTAATTACAACTAGTTCACTCTGCCGCTATGTATTTACTATTTGTAGCTATAAAATTGTATGTAAAATAAATTGATTAAAAAGTTTTTCTGTGGGAAAATATTCGCCAGCTTAATTAACACACACATAAACAAGTTTTGAAATAACACAGTAGTTTGTAAGGTACTTATAACAATTATGGATTAACTGCCTGCCAGTCGGCAACTTCCTCCTAGTATATGTGTCTGAAAACTATAAATTAGATCCTTATGTGAGTATCACGCGATTAAAACTTTTATCCACTGCAATTATATTTATTGTTAATTGAAGTTTCTTTGTGTTTTCTTGCATAAATTAAGAAAAAAAGTATTATCAGTTACAAACTTGTTATATTATTTCAATCAATTAATGTTATAGTGTATGTAACAAATTAATGTAGCTGTATGTAAATATCCAGAAAAAAAAGACGTGCATTTTTAAATTAATTCAATAGAGTCTGAGATTTTCACAACTGACATAATTATACATACTAGAGTATTTTTGAAGAGGTGCTTGATGCGATATTTGCATAGATGCGCGTGCTTAAATTATATTTTCAAATTGTGTTGAAATTTTTATAACAAAATCCATTGATAATAAGAAAGTTTGGTTTTTTTTAAATTAATAATATATAATTATAAAATTACAAAAATACAAATACTTTTGAAATTGATATTTAAATATATACAGAACTTTAATTTAAATAAAAATATTTTGAAAAATTATTTTTTAATCGAATGCTCTCCTTCAATATACTGCCTTCCACTCGCCACACACCGTTTTAATCGTTTTTTTCATTGGTCAAAGCAATGCTAAAAGTCATCTTTTGTAAGAGCAATTAGGGTTTTCGCTTCACCACTTCCATCGACTCAAACCGGGTTCTTTTTAAGGCAGATTTGATAGTCGGAAACAGAAAAAAGTCACAGTGTGCTAAATCAGGCAAGTATGGTGCGTGTTTGAGCACTGGAGTGCTTCTAGCGACTAAATAACGCTTCAAAGACAAAGCGTTATGAGCAGGTGCGTTGTTTTGGTGCAAAATCCACAACTACTTTTTCGACAACTCCGACCGTTTCTTACAAACTCGCTCTCAAATAGTAAGTTCTGTAACCTATTCAGTCACCACCGTTGATGTCGAAAAAAAAACATGCTAATCGTGTTTTTAAATTTTGATTTTGGCATCTTTGCTTTTTTTCCAGTGCATGGATTGCTGCTTAGTTTCAACATCATATTAGAATATCCAGGTTTTATTGCAAGCGATAAATTCCATTCTAACAAAATCTAAGCAGATCTGTTGACGGACGAGTTTTTAGTCAGGGGTCAAATTTTTTGGGACTAACTATGCACAGACATTCTTTATGTTCAATTTGTTATGTAAATTTTTTTTACAGTTTTTTTATTGGTGTTTACAATCTCAGCAATCATCCGAATGCTAATACGACAATCAATGAAATTGTGCGCGGAGCACAATTTCATTGATTTTTTCTGGAATAAATGCAATTTTAATGCCAACCAAGCAGGACTATTTGATTGATTAGTCATCAATCAAGCCGCCTAACAACTAATTTGGTCAAATTAATTAATTAATTTCAATGACCTGACGGACATAAAAGATCTTGGTGCACCTGAAGAAGCAGAATTTAAAAGCATAAAAAAAGTCATCAACATTGTCAAAACCAGACCAAGGGAATTGCTTTTCCGACAATCTAAAGCAGAGCAAAATTGATCTTGGTAATACCCTACTCTCTTTCCGGATGGACATTACAGCGGAGATTAAAAAGAGCGCAGCCGACACAAACGCCAACTTCGTAGCGCTCATGGCTAAGCAGCCTAACCAGCCAGCCCCAGCGCCGGTAGCACCGGTCTCAATCTCTATTACTGCGACGGCAACGCTCCAGCTCACCAAAACCCTTGCTGCACTAGCTCAACCTTCCCTCAAGAAATCTACCACCAACTAGGCTAAATCCAACTTTTCCGAGGACAAAAATGTCATGGAGTTCTAGCTGGACAGCAAAGTCAGAGATGCTCTGGACGCACCGCCTATTGAAGAAGAGTTTTAAGTAGTCAACTAATCCAAGGGTAAAACTTCTAACTTTTTAACTATTGGGCCTTCAGCTCACTCCTAGTCAAAAGTTCTAAAGAAAACCGTTTTAGAGAAATACGGCATTTTATGATGGAAAACATGAAATAAAGTAGCAACATGTTTTGTTGTTGATAAAAACATTTGTTTTTGATCTAGTCGTCAGCGTTCATGCAATTGTTTCATGCATTTGTGTTATTGGCAATTGCCGATTAGTTGTTAAATAACCTATTTTCAAAAGAAGTCAATATTGCGAGAACTTATTATCTTCATTACCCAATTAATTTGCCCATTCTTAGTATTTTGCTTGCGTGGTGATAGCAAAATGAATAATTACAGTGATAGCGAGATGTGCGATATGCATTTTGTTTATGGCGTTGCCGATGAAAATGCAGAAAAACTCGTCAAATTTATTAAGAAATGTTTCCAAACCGACAGGTACCAAATGAAAGAACATTCATTTGTATTCACAAAGGTCTACATAAAACTAGAAGTGTACATAAAAAAACTGCAGAAAATAAGAGACTTTGCCTGCTACCTCCGCAAATTGAAGAAGATGTTCTTCAAGAAATCGAAGACGATCCATCAACTAGCACTAGAAGAATAGCTATAAACCTAAACCTTAGTCAGTGTAAAGGATAATAAAAAGCCAGATGTTATATCCTTATCACTTACAGCAATTACAAGCCCTTTTAACAGCGGATTTTCCGCAAAGATTGGCTATGTGTCAATGGTTTCAAGAAAGAATGTAGAACAAGTTTTATTTACAGACGAAGCAAATTTTTTTTGCAATACGATTATGAACTTTCATAATAATTATGTATGTACCGACAAAAATCCACATGCCATAATAGAAGGCCATCATCAGCAAACATTTTCCTTTAATGTTTGGGCAGGTGTTGTAGAAGACCATTTAATAGATCCATATTTTTTTGTCGTTTAGGCTAAATAGTCAATCATATCGTAATTTTCTTGAAAAAGAGCTGCCAGGACTTTTAGAAGACGTTCCGGTTCAATTAAGAAACAAAATGTGGTTTATGCACAATGGTGCTCTTGCACATTTTAGTTTCGCGTCAATTTTTAAATGAACAGTATAG
The DNA here is from genome assembly GCA_963932245.1 of Tachinus rufipes. Lineage (NCBI taxonomy): Eukaryota > Metazoa > Arthropoda > Insecta > Coleoptera > Staphylinidae > Tachinus > Tachinus rufipes. The sequence continues at coordinate 65,689,274 of OZ010749.1, forward strand.
TAACCATTGGATAGATCGAGAAGGCCTACAGGATGGGTCTCCTTGGTCCTCAGATTTAAATGTTTTAAATTTTTGTTTGTAGGGTCACTTAAAAAGTTTAGTTTACACTACATCGGTACTGATAAAGAATTAAGAAATAGCATTATTGCATCCTGCAATACAATACAAAACACTCCAGTCATTTTCGAACGGGTACGTCAGTCACTAAGACGTAGGTTGAAAGCCTACGTTACCGTAGGAGGAGGTAATTTTTCAACAATTTTTTGTGATTTTTCTTGTTTTTTTATGTTATTGCTTAGTTTTGTAAAATAAAGGTTTTGTGATCATGTTGCTACGTTTTTTCTCTGTTCATGACATATCGTCAAAAAATTAAAAAAAAATACACCTTGTATCTCAAAAACGGTGCGTTTTCGGAACCATGTTATTAGGAACTTTTTTTCTTATAATTAGCCAAGACATTCCACCCTTTATTTTCCGACACATGTTTTGAAACACCCTGTATAATAATAACTACGCTTAAGAAAGAATTTTTTTTCAAAATATAAAAAAAAGCAATACTAATCTTATCTAAAAAAGTAAAACCAAAAAACGACTCTTACAGACTAATCTGCCTACTAAATAATTTAAAAACATTCACCAAACAAGTTATCTTACAGAAATTAAACAAAGAAAAAAATGACAATACTTATCTAAAAATCATTACAAATCTAGAAAAATAAAATCAATAATACAAACAGACAGTGCAAAAAGCAATTAAAAAAAATTAAAAAGAGTATAAAAAGTAAAATATTTTAATAAATATTTCAAAAACCGTAAACCAATAAAACCTTATATGATTATTATAAGATGTTCTATTAAAAAAAAAACTGATGATGACGTCATATTACGCAATACATAGTACGTAATCAAAATCAAAATACGTCACATAATAGATTAAAAAATATACAAAAACTTTTATTAAAGCAATTTTTTAAATAAATTAAAAATGCAGTCAGAAATAGGGTGTTTGCATACATTTACCCAACCCTGTATAAGCGTGTTTTGTTGCGCAATTTTATAGTGTTAGTGTTGTCATATTAATTTAGTTTTATAAAATTTATACAATTATGCATATTGTTAAAATTTAATAATAATCACTGTTAAAAAACTATTAAAAATTATTCAGCAAAATTGCGAAAACTAATATATATATATATATATGGCTATGTCTGAGTCAAGTGTACAGTACCACTGATAATGCCTTTCTCTAAATGAATCCTGATCTTTTGATTTTTTTTAGATTTTTTTAAGCCATTTTTAAGTAATAAGCAATCAAAATTAAAAAAAAAAGATTTTTTTGCATTTTTTACATTTTTTGATCGTTTGTAACTTCTCAGGGTTGCATTTTTAGGAAAACCTGTAATAAACTTTTTTTTAAACCAAACCAAAAAATTTTATAATTAAATGTTAAAAAAATTTGCAAAACTAAAAAAAAATAATTCTTAAAAAAATATGACGTTTTTTTTTTTATATCAATAAAAACGTGTTTTTGTATGTTTTTTTCTTAAAATTGTCTAAAGAATATGTTTTTACCAACAAGTTTTTTTTAATTTAAGTTTGAAAATTTTGCAAAACTTTAAGTAACAGATTATCTTAAAAAAAAGTTGATAGGTTTTTTGATTTTTTTTTAAACGTGCTTTACATATAAAAGCACGTTTTTATCCATATTTAAAAAAAATAATTATTTATTTTAAGAAAAACTGTCAGTTATAGTTCTGCAAAGTTTTCAAAATTTCAAAATTTCTGTCTGTGAAAACTTATTTTTTAGATAAATTTGAAGAAAAAAGTTTGTTATAAGTTTTTTTTTTAAATGCAATCCTAAGAAGTTACAAATAATCAAAAAATGTAAATTTAAAATTTGAGCCATTTTTGTGTGAATACATTGTAATACATGAAGTTTATAAATGAATGGGATTATGTAATCACTTTAAATATGCCGCCTTTTTAAAATTGTTCACTATACTATTTGTTTTGACAGTTCAACTTTGACAGCTGTCAAGCAAGCAAGGTTATAAAAATGTATACAAGTAAACTAGAGCGGCACAAACGTACATTGGATGGTTACATAATCCCAAACATTTATAATCATCCTGTATATCTCGGAACGTAGCACACAATACTTTCTGAAATCTTTTGCACATATAAACGCATGTTTTTATCCATATTTAAAAAAAATACCCGTCATCTTTAAAAAAAAAATGTTGATTAAAGTTCTGCAAAATATTTAAAATTTAAGAAAAAAAATGTTTGGCTGTAAAAAAAAATTCTTTAAACAATTTAAAAAAAAATTTTATTACAGTTTCTTTCTGATAATGCAACCCTGAAAAGTTACAAACGATCAAAATATGTAAAAAGATGCAAAAAATCGATTTTTTTCATATTTTGATTGCTTATTACTCATTTTGGCTTATTAAAAAAATCTAAAAAAATTCACAAGATCAAGACTCATGTAGAAAAAAACATTTCTAGTGGTTTGAGCAAAACCAAATTTTTGTTGCGTACACTTGACTCAGACATGGCCATATATATATATATATATAAAGACACATTATTTTTATGATTTTACTAACTAACTAACATAATAGATAATAACTATGACAAAAATAAAACTTTAATTAAATTAAAATACAAATTTTAAAATAAATAATTTATAAAAATTAATTTTATATAAGATAAAAAAATATAATATTTAATAATGTTTAAGTGAGCAAAAAATTAATTTAAAATATTAGTCACAGCACAAAAACTGCGCAGCCAATCAGAAAAACAAAATTAATAAATTAAAGAAAAAAATACGATTCAAAACAATTCTGCATATAAAATATTATAGTATTTTTTAGAAATTGTTTGATACAGTGATTGTCTAGTAAAGATATTATAGTGTTGATAATAGCTAGTGGCTAATAGAATTATTGAATTTTAAATGAGTTTTTGTCCTAAGTTTACATTTGTTCCTTTGGACGTTTTAATAATATTTACTTAGTTGATACATGGTTTGTTTCTAGTATTGATTCCAATTGTGTTTAATATATTTTTTGATAAAATATTGTAGCCGGTTCATAATGGCTTAGTATCGTAGTAATACAAAATGAATTTTGTATTTTTCTGAAGTTTATCCACACACTAAAACTACATTTTTTAGTACTAGGGTAGAATAGTTTGTTACATTAGATAAACGATTTCAACCAATAGCAAATTTTAACATTGTAGTTATTGAACTCCAAAATGACAAACATGCTACTATCTTAATCAAATTAATGTTGTTTCTTTGTTACAACAAAAAATGTTGTTAATAATTTAGTTAAGTTTTATAAAAAGGTTAACTCTAGTTTAAAAAAAAATTCTTTGATTTTCTTATCTACCAATTTCATAAATAGGCAATTTCATTTCAAACGGACCAGAGCAGGCTTTTTCCGTTTCTATAACTTACTAGTAGTCTTTTGATCAGTTCATGAGGTATAAAATTCTTTTTTAACTTAATTGCATTTTTTGTTTAAAAATAGCAAATTTAACTTTATTAGTGATATCAATCAGAATTTTTTTGTAGAATCCAAATCTGGCGTCATTTCAAATCTATATCCTGTCTATAAGCCGCAAAAGCTATAAAACCATTTTTTTAATAGCCAAAATTAAAGTATTTTGATGTAAATTAGTTAAAAATTTAAATTTGTTTTGTCTATTTGGGTTTTTGAAGACTAAAACTTGAAAAAAATGGAGGCCTATTTTTCAACACAAACTTTTACAAATATACATTTAGCAGCGTTCAGAGGAACTATTTACCAAGTATTAATAAAAATTTGAGTTCTGCAAACAATTCTACATAGAAAATAGTCAGTGTCGTGCTTATCTGGCGTAGAATCTATCTAGAAAAAACAATTTTTACAACATTTTTTCCTTACTTAAAAATAAAAAAGAAAAAAAAACTTTAAATTTTTTTATAAACTTATTTCAGAAGTTTAAGACATCTTTTGTCGCTTGAACCAATTTTTGGCGATTTGTTTGCTAGTTTTTGCCTTTGCGGCACAAATTTAGACTTGATCCATCGGCGCCAAATTTTGAGAATATTATTATTTTTAGCATTCAAACATAAATCCGCCCGGCGCTTATCAAAATTTAATGAAAAAAGGGTTTAAACTACACCCTAGTGTTTTTATAATATTTTTTGTGAACATGAAATTAAAATTAATTATAATTTGAAAATTTTGTATAGCCGATGAGCACTACACTGACTATTTTCTATGTAGAATTGCCCCCAAAATTCAATTTTTTTAATAATAACTGGTAAATTGTTCCTCTGAACGCGGCTAATCGTAAAATTTGTAAGAGTATATGTTGAAGAATATGCCTACGTTTGCATATTTTTCAAGTTTTAGACCCCTAAAACCCAAATACACAAAACAAATTTATATTTTCCTCAACGTCAACTTCAGCGGTAAAAAATAATCTAAAAAGTTCTTCATTTGTCCATCCCACTGAGAAAAAAAAATTGGTTTTATGGCTTTTGCGACTTATAGACAAAGTATATACTTAAAATGGCGACAGATTGCAAAAAAAATTCTGATTGATTTCACTAGTTATTTTTTTTTTTAGTTAAAATTGCAATTTTTAAACACAAAATGCAATTTTTTAAAATCAAAGTAAAAAAAACGACAGAAAAACTAAATATAAACTTAAATTTTTTTTTAAGTTTTATACTCTCATAAACCGATAAAAAGACTACTAATAATAAGTTATAGAAACTGAAAAAAAAATACTAAATCAAGTTTCTCGTCCGTTTAAAGTAAAATTTTTCAAATAATTTAATTCTAGTTCTAAAACTGCTCAAATCAAAGCAGATTTTGTTAACATATATAACATTGATGTTATTTTCTATAGTATTAGTTTATTTGGATTCATTTGTCATGTGTTTTAATCTTTTTTTTTTTCTTTTTAATGTAAAATCTTGTATGTACAACGAATGTACTGTTTTAGTTCTAATTTTGTGATGTCATCGTTCAGTTTTTGTGCTATTGTTTCTGGGGTCTACTAAGAGATCTCGCTGTGTTGGCTTTTATTGCTTTGCTATTTTTGCTAATTGGTTTTCTGACATTTTTTTTTGTTTGATTATTCCACGCTTTTTTTATGGACATCTTACTATGTCTTTGGTGTTAAATTTGTTTCTAATCTATTAAGCAACCGAGGTAAGCGGTTTCTTGATTTCGGTAAGTAGTTCTCTATCCTAGTACATATTTTTAAGCAGTGTTGTGTTCTGCACTTTTTAAACCTATGAGATCCTAAGCATCTTGCGGGAGATCCATATTTTAAATTCTTCAATTCTTTGCATATCTCTTACTTTGAGAGTTTATGTCTCCATGTCATAGAGTAGAGCAGTGTAAATATAACACTTCACTGCACAATAAAGTAATGTTAAGTTTAGATTTCTGTTGCATAGTAGCGTTTTTAATTTTAAAAACTTGTTCTTGACTTGTTCGATTCTGTTTTTGATTTCTTGCGCTGGAACTACTTATCGTTTAAGATGGTACCAATGTACTTAAATGATGGACTTGCTCTATGTTCTCCTTACCCAATGTGATATTCATCCTTCCTTCTTGTTTACTGACCGCTATTGATTTTGTTTTTTACATTGATTTTTAACCCCATTGAATTACTTTTTTCTTGTATCATAGTCTATCTTGCAGGTCTATCTCATTTTCTGCTAATATTACCGTGTCATCGGCAAACTGTATGTTATTGATTCATTTTCCATAAATCTTAATACTTAAAAAGCATATATATAAATGGGTAATTCCATTACTTTTCGACTAATTTGAAAAAGCCGACCCATAGATAATGGAATACTAAAAATATTCTTCAAAATAAAACACACCTGAAAGCAGGTATGCTTCTTCTTTTCTGATGCAACTCCATTACTAAAAGTTTGCGACCCCTTCTTTGAATGATTTCCTATCTGCAGCTTTCTTCTACAATTTCGAATGGTTTTTAGCCATTATAATAATGTTCTACCAATCTCACGATTCCTTTCAATGCGGCCTTCCATTATTGCTCAAAACAGTTTGTAGTATTTGTCATTACGTATTATGTGAATAAGTAGTTCTCTATATTGGTTAATAATTTTAAGCACTGCTGTGTTCCGCACCTTTTTAATCTATGAGATCCTAAGCATCTTGCGGCTAACTCTCATTTTGAATGCTTCAATTCATGTTTCCATGCCATAGAGTAGAGTGTAAATATAACATTTCACTGCACAATAACGTAATGATAAGTTTAGAAATTTCTGTTGCATAGTAGCGTTTTTCATTTTAAAAACGTGTTCCTGGCTTGTTCGACTTATTGTTTAAGATGGTACCTATGTACTTAAATGATGTCACTTACTTTTTGTTTTGTCAATGTGATATTCATCCTTTGTTCTTATTAACTGACTGCCATTGGTTTTGTTTTTTTACATTAATTTTTAATCTCAAAAATTACTTCCTTCTTGTATCATAGTTAGTAGCAGGTTTGTCTCATTTTTCTCGTCAAGTCTACTTTCTTTTAGTTTCTTTATTATTTCTACATAATTTACTATATCAAAAGCTTTTTTATAGTTCAAAAAACATACATATACGTCTTTTTTATAGTGTAAGCATTTTTGCACAAGGATTTGTAGAGCAAATTGTGCTTTCATTGCGAAAGCCAAATTGAGTTTCACTCACCTTGTTTTTGCATTTTGTGTAAATTCGTTTTTGGATGATTTTTAAAAAAACCTTCAATACGTGACTCGTAAGACTAATTAGTCTATACTCCTCACATTTTTGGGCATTGGTTTATTTTGGTCTGAGTCCACCATTTTTTAACATTATCATAGATGAGATTATTAAAAACGTGAAGACTATGAATATTGAATACAGAATAGGCAACAAAAAATTTAGTATCATATATGTTATCCGGACGACGCAATAATCATGGCGGAAGATAAAGACGACCTACAGAGACTGTTTCATAGGTTCAACACAAAGGCAAAACAATTAAATTTGCTAAATATCTATTCCAAAAATTAAAGCAATGGTGCTATCAAAGAACCCCATTAGATGCAAACTCTCTATCGAAGGCATTTCTATAGAACAGGTAATGCGTTTTAACTACCTAGGCGTTAAATTATCTAGTAATGGAGACTTATGCAATTATGCTCAAATCCAAATAAATAAAGCATCAAAAATTGCAGGACGACTAGTGACATAATATAGCAAAACAAATTCATACAAAAAGAGAGTAAAGTAAGACATTATATAAAACCTGCGATAAGCTAATTATGACGTGCGAAGTCGAAACCAGAGACAAAAAAGCGTCTACAAACAACAAAAATAAAGATCCTCCAAACCATATCGGTTCTCAGCATCAAGAACAGAGTACGCAATAAAATACAAAAGAACTGCGGAGTTTATGATATCGTACGTTGAACAAAAACAAGACGTCGAGCATAGAACCAGCACGTACTATGAATGGCTAATAACAGATTAGTCAAGAAAGCCGCAACATCAATACCGAACACAAAAAAGCCCCTTGGACAACCGCCCAAAAGATGGAAAGACAGCTGGACAACTGGACTAGTCCTACATAAAAAAAAGAAGAAGAAAAAAAAGAAGGAGAAGAAAAAGAAGAAGTTTATTTTGGGAATGCAATAAACTCAGACTTTAACCAGTTCTCCGGTATTTTTCCCATATTGTAAAAATTGTTAAAAAGTTTTACCAGTGTATCTATATTATCTTCTCCCACTAGTTTTATTACCTCTGTGTATATTTCATCCAAACTGCATGCTTTTCCTATTTTGCTGGTTTTAATGGTTTGTATAACTTCAGATTTTAGTACTGCCATCTAATTAATTCTTGTATTTCTTACTTTTCTGATCTTCTGTCATCAAAAAACTTACTGCTGAACACTTCCCATGTCTTGATAATTTTCTGATTTTTTAGTAGAACTTTGTCTTGTCTGTCAGTTAACACAAGTATTGCAATTTTTTGTATATGTACGCTGTCTATTTTAGTTTCTAATTTAAGTTTAGTAAGTCATGCTTCTGTTCAAACTTTTCAATTTCTCTGCAATTTTTCTCAGACATATCCAAACCTATAGTAGAAATATTTTTCAGCAACTGCAAGACTTTATAGACAATATATACACTAAACACAAAATAACTAACAATACGACAAAAGTGAAAGCAGAAAACCAATTAACTAATAATATTTTATTTCCAGAAGAAATCAAACCAAGCCTTTTAATGAACACATTAATAAACAAAGTAACACCTCAATTTTAGATACAAATAGAATAAACAACCTACAGACACAACTTTTTAACTTTTTCAAATAAGTCAACTTAATATGAACATTTCTACCAACTAAACCAAACGCATGACTATTGCAAAAGATCCGATCATACGCACAGAAGTGCGCAAAAACAATACAAAAACATGCTATTGGGTTCAATATAAAAACATTTACAACAATATAGGTAAAAACAAACATCAAAGAGCAATGTGCAAGACATAATAAAAAAAAAAAAAAAAAAAAAAAACAAGAGAAAATGGCACAGTCATATAAGATAGATGGATAAGAAAGAAACTTTTGAGAATCGTTCTAGAAAGCAACCCACATGACATAAAAATGACCTGAAGCAAACCAAAAAAATAGCTAGCAATCTACCTTATAGAAAAACATGCAAAATTAACAAATCTAAAAAATAGAAGAAGAAAACATTTTTTGCAAAAACCAAAATCAAAATTTTTTAAATCAATTAACGTGTTCAAACATAAATATGTAATAGGCAGACAGGTCTAAGCCACTAAACTTTTTCACAATCACTATTATCACTAAAATGTTAATGAAAAAAAAGTTAATTAAATATAAAAGTTTAACTATTTATTTGCTTTGTTTAAAAATTTGGGCAAAATTACAACTTAAACTAAAGTTTTGCTTGAATAAAACTGCTCAGATAGCTGTTGGTTTGTGAGCCGTGTAAGAATAAAAATGTCATCAAATTAAAGCAATAATTGTTTGATACTACCTGTTGGAAGCAAACTATGACCAGCCTGATTATGGCAAACTAAAGTATATAAAATTAAAAATGCCAGGCTATAAAAAATTCAACTAAAACATCAGTTGTTAAGACTTATTACAAAAATAGTCTATCAATTACTATTAATCCAGATTGAAGTGGAAAATCAACATATGCCTGTGACATATGTCAATCAAATCTTGTATAGATAATAATAATAAGAAACAACTTTAATAATAAAAAAAACACATATTATACAATAAGTATATAACCACGTTTTGCTAACGGCAAAGCTCAGGTTTCTCATACACAAATTATTTAAAATTGACTTACACGCTCTAGTAAGTCTACAACTTGTTTGAAAGGGATTGATATAACCAACGGTTTGTTACGTGACTTAAAAGCAAGTATCAATTAATTCTGTATGAAATCGAATTCCATACTGTTTGCAAAATATGCATGCGTTCTACCATTGTAACGCAAAAATAATGCCTTATTACTACAATCTTTTTTTAATCGTCATACAAATGCGTACAATTTTTAATAAACACATGTTTGCGTTTATTTATAAAATATAATATAATTTCAATAAAATTATGATATTTCTTAACCTGAGCAATACAATCTTAAACCACAAACCTTTAGGATTATAAACATCTGTCTAATTAGTTTTGAGATAGTTGTGCTTAATTAAAAATAATAAATTGCTTAAAACTTTTTGAAATCATGCAACCACACCGTTAATTAAAACATGAATTTCTCTGAAAATTATTTTATATTTATAACTGAATCCTACAATCATTGCAGCATAATTTCACCGGAAATATAATTTTATACAGTGTGGTATATGTTGAATATATATTCGCGTACCTATTGTTAAATATTAATTTTGTACGGTATATAAATGCAATCGAATAACGTATGAAGCTCACGCTTTTTCCAATATATGGAATTCTGATTACACAACGCAATTTTGTATAGTAAACATTCACACTGACAGACGCTGATGTGAAAATAAATCCATAATTCAGTGACTGTTGTTGCATAAAATAAAGTTGTGCAACATGGTAAGTGGGCGCTACTCGAGAATTTTACACAAAGACATTACCAATGAGCTATTATTGTAGTGCTTCCTATATAAATAGTTTCTTGTCAAAGGATATTTGATGCAAGAATAGAATTTTCTTGAATGGTTTTATAATTTTTTCTTATTTTTTAAATATGGATATAATACGAGTACATATTTCTTTATTAAAATATAATGCAGTTTTAATCAAATTAAAATGAATTGTGTTCCATAAGCCAATACATAAGAGATTGTGTTAACTCGTCAATATTAAAAGGATATTTATGAGTGAAATACGGTTTGTAGATGATTGTTCTACTTCGAGTTAAGCTTAAATCACTTGACCACTATTCCCAAGAAGTTGAACAAATACTTGAGCTAGATACAAACCCACAAATTGAGACACACATTAACATAATGCAAGTAACTATTATTTATAGCAACTTGTGTATAATTTTTATAATACAAACACTATTTAATGATCTGTTTAAATTAATAGTATAGATCGCATATATTTGATTTAACCCTGGAATGTAACTTTCGCACATTGAATAACCACACACGCTCTCGGGGTTCTAAATGGGGTTGCCAGTAAGTAGCCAATAGTTCAAAGCATGTCTATCATTGATTTTAAATCGCTTTACGTCTTTACATACTCAATGATGCATATCTCTGGCATCGTTGTAATTTACTTAAAAGCCGACTAAAGTTCTTTTTTTAAGTTGTATTTTAACGTTAGAAAAAATGTGATTTTTGCATAGAAACAATTATTTATTACATTAATTTATGTTTAGATACAACGTAAAAAATAAGATATTTTTTTATAAAAATTATAATAATGACAACCGGGACTATTGATGACTACAAAAAAAAGTTGCTTACTAGAGCTAACGTACCAAAGTAACCGTTGCGGAACACTGTAAAATACATTAATTCTTATTGCAAGCATCCTTACAAACTCCACCAAGATTTACATTATGAAAGATATTAACATCTTCAGCAAAGCGTTTAGCCTAAATGGCTAAAGTAATCGGACAAATGCCCGACATTCTAAAACCCGGACATAGACTTTACCACAAAACCTTTATTACGCTTATAGGGCCTACTATAGGCATTACTAAATATTGAACCTGTAATTAAAAAATCAAACACAAAGATTTATGCCACAAATTGAAAGGACAAACTTCCAGCACTTATTTGAGAGGAAGGGGAAAAGGAAAGTGTTTAGTCGGTAGGCGCTTGTTAGACACCACCCAAAAGAAGCAAACTTGCAGCTACAATAAATGCAGTCACGCCAAGAAAAAAAGCCAAGTAAGCCAAGTCAACATCCCCCAACAAAGACCTTGAATTTGACAACAAGCGATGGCCAAACTTGGAGCTACTATACGCTCAAATCCAGAAGCAAAACAAGACATATTTTTCTGAGTTAATCAACAATATAGCAAAGCGCATCAACACATAAGAGCAAAAAATGTCAGAGAACAAGCGGCATCAGCAAGACATCCTTGCCACACTGCGTAAGAATTTTACGCAAAAAATCTAAAAAACGTACAATTCCACCGCCTTTATAATGCCTATTCTCAACAAAAGAAAACCTCTTATCTACCTACGCCACCGTAAGCTTTTCTGGCCCCAACCCATACCGCAAAGGTTATAAAGATCCCGGAAGCCCTAGCTCAAATCTACACAAAAGAGCTCCTAAGACGAGGTTGACCTACTCTAGGCCGTCTACTAACTTCCTAGGTTCACCCTTACGCTCTCAACTCTGCTAGTTCCCACAAAGGGCGCTAGTACACGCCGCCCTCTGCCTATCATTACTCGAAATAAATCCAATTATTAAAGAATGTTGGTGACTTTCAAGTAAAAGAATATTACTATTGACTGCATCGTAAACGTGGTCGACGGTATTAGCATGCACTTTCTCTTGCATGTGGACTTGTGTGCTGTGATTGACCACTGTACTCTCAATAACGTTGTACACTGCACTTACCAAATAGAAGCTAATGTGGTGACAACTAAACTTATTGCTCAAGGGTTTAATCCATTTTCCACAACACGCATAAGAAGAAACTGAAAAACCTTTTCCAATGCGGTACGTGCAGTTTTCTCAAAAATCAATCAGTCAAAAGATCATGTCTCTCACTCAGATCTGTAAGTTTTGTTGTACAGTACAAATAAAAAACCGCAATCATAGTACAATATCAGTTAGCCAAGGTTATGGCTACACGACATATCTGTGCAACAAACCATATGTGTGCGTCAAATGCGCCGCAGCTCATCCAAGCTCCGCGTGAAAAAGTCCTGACATGTAGTTAAATGTGTCGGGAGCGATTAGCCGCACACCGTAAGTTACAAAACTACCCTGTTTATAATAAACTGAGAGCTAAACCCGCATTAAAGCACTTGTTTTTTGTCAGCAAACTCCTGCTTTACCCAAGAACACAACGAAAGTTAGCATACAGCAATGATATGGGCAAGCAGCAAGACTGGCGTAAAATGCATAACTTTCAAAAAATTATCAGCTGTTATTCCGCCTGCCCCAAGCAAGTGACGATGGTTTTAGAAATGTTATCATATCTTCAGCAAAGTTTTTAGTTATCTAAATGCCTAATTGTTTCAGAAATTCCCTTACAGACAGTCTTAAACCCCGACTTAGACGTAGTAGTTCTATACAAAACTTTATGTAACGCTTATATAGCAAATATGTACACCAAAGTGCAATATTTAATTTTAAAACCTGTAAATAATTTATCTGTTAGACAGCACTCATTATTAATGAGATAGAGAGTTTAGTCGGTAAGCGCTTGTGAGCGTAAATCAAACACTTTGCAAGTCTTTAGAAAAAAGTCTGTCCTAGTCACAAAAAAGACTTTGTCGTCAACCAAAACGAGAAGATCAAGCAACAAAGTACAACGCAGCTTCTAAATAATATTAATTTTCTTCAAAAATAAAGCAAAAATATTCTGTATAGTAATAAAAAGTATTCTCCAACAAAAAACGTTTATTGTCGTTTTCTAGACCGTGATGGTTTAGCACACAACGTAGGGGCTCGTACAAAGTGCACCAAACTCATATTATCAAAAAAAGCAAACACAAAAAATCTTACAAATTAACACAACCATTTCCGAAATTCCTATAAGTATAAAGTGTCAAACCCTGCTCACTACAAAGACCATCTCACTAAAAAGTGTGATAAGTGTGATTAGTAATTATATAAAAACTAAGAAATGTTTTCTTTGAAAATTTGCTAAACCCAATCTAAGAATGCAGCTGCTATAAAACCAGTGAAAACTTCTTTACAAAAAAATTAGCAAGTTTTTCCAAGAACAAAAAAATTCAACAAATGATGGCAGTTATTGTTTTACAAATTTACACACTTATCTAAAGTGGCAGTCAGATAAAAAATCTAAACAACAGCAAATCTGTATGTCAAAAAAACAACAAAATTAAAAAAAAAAAAAAATGTAGAGTCAGTTAAATACATGGATGATTTTGATTGACATCAGATTTAGTGATAAATTTTCACCTCTTTACAACCTAACATTGAACAGTTTGTGCATTATGGTAACTCACAACAGTATCTAAAAATTTATGTTTGTTTTCAAGTTGTCCCGGAAATAAGTGTGTGCAAGCTTAAACAACAAGTCGCGCTACAACTTAAAAAGGACTAAATACTCGGATAATATTAGTAAAAAGTTTACACGACATATGGTGCATTTAGACCAAAAATACCAAATCCCAACCTGCATTAGAAAAAGAACCATAGATCCGACGACTTAAGTCTTAAAATTCTGAGGCTACTAGACTTATAAACTGAAGGACTTCCTTATGAAGCAAAATTAGAAAATTATTAAAATAGAGACATATCTTACTGGGTTAATCAACAATCAAGCAAACAAGCAAAACTTAAAAGACACCTTTGCCGCACTGCGTAACGAATTTACCCAGAAATCTCAAAAACGCTTTTTGGATAATCCTCTTAAAAAGAAGAGAATAAAACCCAACCGGACCGCAATTCTGACTGCCACCATAAAGCCACGCCACAGAAAAGAGATTTTGGTAAGAAAAAATAAAAAAAACAAACAACAGCATTCGCGTTGCACTTTAGAAAAAAATAAGCCAGCCGACAGCTAGCAACTCAATTCCAAAGCAAAAGCTTGCAATTACACAACACAACAGCAATAGCAATGCTACCCGTAGCTCTGCCAACTCCGCTTAACCTCCTAGAAGATTTTGTGGTCAGCAGCACCATCAAAACTAAACGTAAAAATCAGAAAACAAAGTCAAAATTTAATGCATTTAATTATCAAATGAAGGAGATAATAAAAACCATGGAAACCATAGCTATCCGCATAGGTAAGCTAGAAGATACTATCACCCAGCTTACTGCAATCATCTTAAAAATTAAATTAAATAAAATTTTTAATTCCGCCAATGTCAACAAAGAATTAAAACAAAAAGATTTCAAAGAAAAGGTCAAAGAAGTGACCTTTTTGCACAAAACTCAAGCGGCCAGTAGACCATTCAGAAGACAAAATCGACTACGTTCCAAGGCAGAAAAATTTGTAACACACCAGGACGCGGACTAATCTCTATCTCTTATCACAGAAATCAAAGACGCTAAGAAGGACAAGAAATACGTTGTGATCCTGAATAAACGCAAAAAAAAAACTAAAGGTAAGTCAAAACTATTAACTAACGGGCACTCCTCACCTTACACTAGACAGCTATCAACCGCTACTTTTGTTGTCCCCATAGGCCTAAAGACACAAGAGAAAAAAGTTTAAGTCTGCCGTTAAAAACCTAGGCCCAGCCAATGAGAAAATCCCAACTCCACCCCCACAAATTCTTGCTTTTCACTCTCGCCCAACAGCGTTTGTTATTACTGACAAAGACCTATTCCCGGTCTATTTACAACATAGCAACAGCAATGAAAACAACATTTCCTTGGCTCGACATACCTACAATGGTATCCGGGTCACTTCCGCGTCTAATAACAACCACTAAAAGACTACGGCCTTCCTCAAAACCACCATTGCAGAATTCTATACTTAGTTTTTTCTTAAAAAAAAAAAAATGCATGAAATGGTGATTTGTGTAAAAAAAACTTTGGAGGACATGGGCCTTAAGCCATCAAACGTACATTGCATGATCGTTTCATAATGATCTCCGTACAACTTCTCAAAAGCAAAAACAGTATAGAAATCAAGGATACCAAAAAATCCTTAATCTTAAAGTCAGAATTGAGCCAAAAAAGAAGGACAAAAGCATCCCTTATTGTCAGAAATGCCAAAAATACGGGCACAGCGCCAAGAGATGCTTTAGAACACCTTCCTTTGCATGCCCAAAAGGCACACTTCCAAAGTGTGCTCTATACTCTGGCCCCCATTTTGCCAATTTTCAAAAATGCAGGACTTACATCAAAGTTATGACAAAGTTTGCGCCGGCTCCAAGTCAGGCTTTCAAAAGCTCAGATTTCCGCAAACCTGCAGCCACAATCACAATAAAACACAACGATTGCCAACATAGTGTTGCTCTCAACCCCAAATATAGCAAACAATCAAATGCAGAGCGACTTAGTTCTCAAAAGAGAATTATGGTCATAGCCAAAAATCATCGCCAACAAACACCATGGATAGTATACCAAAATTATTATTGAGGTTATGTTTCTGGATAAAATGGGCAAAGTAAAAGAATTCTTCTTTGACCAGAACATTAACGTTATGCTATACCTTTACGTATTTGGTAACTTTAAAGTTGTATAGGAAAGGTGGCACAGTAATCTTTGCAAGCAAATTGTTATACCATTTTGAAATAAATACCCTAAACTCTTTGACTCTAAAATCTAATGCAATCGTATTGAAAGTGCTTGGGTTGGGCAATTTCAAAATTGCATTTGGGTATGTCAACCCATCCAATCAAATCAATGAACAATTTTTTACGCGGTTTTTTTGTCTCTTCTCTTCACCATTTTAGCAGAGGACTTTAACTAAAAACATTTGGCGTAGAACAGTTAAACAACTAACGTACACAAATAAGGTTTGCAAGACTACATAGAATCAAAAGGTTAAAGTTAAAGAAACAGATGATTTTACTTAGTGGTCAAAGTCATTGCACAAAAACTGTACTTTCTTTTTCCTCTCCAAATCTAACCCTCGGACTTCTGGTGCTACGGCATAATTCCGCTTTGATCACCCGACTGTCGCGCTGCGGCTATTCACTCTTAACACAGAGGTGTCAATGCACAAAAACCGCATCTCAAACCTCCAACCTACAGATCAATACTACAAAGTACTTTATTAATACCCAAGTCAATCTCCGTAATTAACAAAAATCCTTAGTGTAATCTTACCAAACATTACTGTGTAACTTGCAAAATGTCCAATCCCGCATGCTAAACATTAATGCGCAAGTTGTTGAGGCCAAGAAAAAACAAACAACTCCAAACGTTATTAGGACCGCCACACACACACACACACACTCAATCGTGCGAGATATATGTGCAAGACTAACTGAATTCGCATAATCCTAATTTCGGAAATTATTCATTATTATATTGATTGCTAAGGTATAGGGCCAAAATAAAACATTTTTCTAAACCTTTTTCATCTGCCTAAGTGTTTCTTATTAAAGAACTGTATTGTCAACTAACATTTATAGAAATAAGAAGCATGCTCCTTCTACCCACCCGAATGTTTATTACAAAAAAACATCCACCGAGAAAATAAAATCCAATCTCGAAATAATTTGCACACTTCTAGAATTTATAAACTAAGTAATCACATTATTTAATTAGATTTGTCGTTTTTTCTCAACTCAGTTACCCAAGTATTTGTAACCAAGTGATTGAATGTCTATTTTTTGTAAATGCTAATTAAAAAATAAAATAATATTTTAACATTTAAACTAGGGTGTCGCGCAAACTCGCCCAAACGTTTGAAACTTTCAATTGATGTGTGCTTTAAATTGGAATGCCCACTTACCAGCCAACCGAGTGTTTAAATCTGTATATTGGATGACATGTTTTTTTTTTTATTTAGTTATTGACCTAAATTAAAAAAAAAAGAATGTCATCCAATATACAGATTTTAACACTCGGTTGGCTGGTAAGTGGGCATTACAATTTAAATCACACGCCTAAAATTTATTAAGTGTCTTGCCTACCCGCCTTACTATTTGTCTTTATTTAATTAGATCTGTTGTTTACCTCTCTCTAACAATCATATTGTACACAAACAATTTAATTACAACATAATTTAATTAAATCGGCAAAAGTAATTCAAAACCAATTAAGTACATTAAAACTGTTTTCTATTATGTTAAAATATAAATTAATTTCATCAAAAGCAGCGTTTTAGCAAAGTTATAGCTTTACATATTAGTAGCCTTTCATAATCAGTAGGACTAGTATGAGTACTCTACTAAACTCCATCCCCTCACAGAGTGAAGAGGTCCTAGAAAATCTCGAAATGGTACATGGAATAGCTAACTGAATTAAACAACCCTACAATGCATTTTAAAGTTATATTATATATAATAATTTTCAGTTTGATATTAGTATTATGTTATTTATTTTTTTTTATTAAAAAATGCAATACAATTCGCATTAAATCAGATAATTGGGTACTTTATTCGAGTAGCATTGTTATGGATCTTTATCATAACAATAATAAATTTTACTTCCTATTAACATAAATACATAATACTGGAAAAAAGACTTCACATTGCAATTACGATACTATTACTTTATATCCAGTTTTATTAAATGAAAATTAAGTCATTTTTTAAAGACATTTAAGTAAACTAAATTTTTTTAAATAAAATTTAGAATTGAGATAATAAATTCATCATTGCAAAGTAGATTACATTTTCATACAATTTAATTAATATTACGATAATTTGATTAATAAATAAATGATAATTGAAAAGTTACTCACACAACTGCAAAACAAAATGTGAGCAAACTGCAAACTAAGTCAATTATTGCAAATCCTGAAAATAATTTGTACTATTTACAACATTACACAATAAAACAAGAAAAGCATGTTTCATAAATAAAATAATTGATCTGTATTTAATTGAAACATACTGATGGATTCTATAATTAATATTAATGGTTGATTAGCATATTTCAAGGATTAACAGCGGCATGAATGCTTCAAAATCATAATGTAAACTGTAAACATTGCAACTAATCATATGTAAGTCTTGGTATGAGATGTAGTAATAATAAATTACTCATTAACAATATTTTATGCAAATCTAGAAAACTAACAAAAAATAGATAAAAGAAACGTCTGATAATAGATAGTACTTAATACCACATGTGAGACAACATTATAGAGGTACTCAAACATCTGGACCTTGTCATTTTTCTAACCTGCTTAAACAGCAAACAAGCGGAATTAACATGCATCACCGTTCCAAAAGCAGCATAAAATTAGTCCGCTACATACTATAACAGACTGAGCCTCTACAACACACAAAAAGCATTACAGATTGCCAGAATTTTTTTGTTAAACTACGCAGCACTAAGGCAATTTAAAATTAGGTAAAGTGTATATGACACTTACACTCAAATAATAGCTCACAAAATATTCTCCACAGCTTCACTTGCAAAAAACGGATAAACTTACTTATCGACTAACAGAACTAGGTAAATTTACAAAATTTAAAAAAAAAAAACGACTACAACCAAAAATCAAAGATGCCAAAACGTCTAATAATAGGAAGTACCCAATATCATCTAAAACAGAAAATCATAAAGGCATTCAAATAACATGTTTTTGATCTAACCTAACCTAACAACCAGCACCAGCTAATACCAAGCTTACCACTAACCTTTTTTTACAGATTTTCTCTTATTACCCCAACAAACCGCAGACAAATAGTAATTAAAAACCATACAAATCATCAACATTTTCCAAAAAAATTACAGCCTTAATCAATGCAATCTAAGATATGCTGAACAACTTTCTAAAAAAATTCAACAAGAAATAGAACGCAGAAACTAAAAGACCAAATAAGCCAACTCAAATTTAGATGCTAAATTCTAGGTAATGGTTGGGCTCCAGTAGATGTTAAGGTGCGGCAGTGTATGTTTGTAACTCCCAAGGTCAAAGTTACTTAGCGGTAAGTATTGTTTTCCCATGTCAATTTATTGTGTGTTTATTTGTACTCTCAAACAGAAAATAAAAAGTTCAGTAGCCTCGGTATATTACAAAAATATCTTCTACTTGGTGGTCACAGTAATCCGAGCGCTTTTATACGCTGCTGTGCTTGTTATCTTTTTGTTGCAATTAACTTTGCCGGGTTTGCCAGAAAATGTACGGACAACGTGGTACCAACAACAACTTGCAAAGCTGCAGAATCGTTCACCAATAAAAGCACTTTGATACACGTATAACATGCACAAAAAAGCCTTAATACTGCAACAGGTCAAACACATGCTAGCCACCGGAATAACTAAACAAAGCACCACAAAGCTCTCCAGTAACAAAGGACGGTTCTTCAATCCATAAAACTATCAAAGACTTTGGCGCCCTACCAAAATGGAGTAGAAAACAAGATATTGCCATTTTACCACAGTTGCAGCGCCGGACAGCAAGACATATCAGTTCTGCGTCATGCTGTTTGGCCTAAAAAACGCCCCTGCTTTACTACAAAAGCTAAAGTCTAAGGTACTGGCAGGCCAAACTGGGCGAGTTTGTGTTAGTATATTTAGATAATATCCTCGTATATTCAAAGACGTATAAAAATTACGTCAATCACTTGCCAAAACCAAAGTAGAATACCTTGGACACCAGATCACGGCAGAAACAAATAAACTCCAACAACACCATCTAACTCTAATCCGGGACTACGCCCAACCAACAAGCAAAACACGACTTGGGACTTTGTACGTTGTAAGTATGTGCCCGACTATGCTCAGATGGCAACGCCGGTAATAAAAATGCAAGGCAGCAAAAACCAAAAACCCCTTTATGTGGAACAAAACCGCAGAGAAAACCTTTCAACTGATAAAACTCAGTATAGATAAACTACTAAAACTAGCTTACTTTTGAGCAGAACAGGATTTAGCAAACATATCATTTCCTAAGGCAGTGCCAAGCTAATAGACTACTAAACTCAATTTTATTTAAACAAGCTAGAATATCTAGCCAGACAATACCTAAAAAGCTAGCTTTACTCAATACGCACTGACACCAAGGCACTGGTATGATTAGAAAACTCTACCGACAGCAAAGCAAATTTTACGCAGTGGTTATTACTATTAGCAAAAATTACCTTCAGTAGCATAAAGCACGTTTTAAGTTACATGAACCCTTTTACATTACAAGATATTGCAAAACCCTGGCGACAAACTAGTTACCAATAAAATTGACAATACCATAAGCATGCTACCCCCAAAACATAAACAAGCCCAACCTCTATTAAGCCTATACGTCCTGTACCAACAATTGAACATGCAATACTAAATTAATCATTACCAAATAAACGTGTTGGATCCCAAGGCCCTAGCTGAGACTGTACAACGGGACCTATGAGATTGCCCACTAACACAGAAATTATTCTAAAATATTGAAAGTACAAAGCAAATTTGAAAGGCAATAACCCGGACCTCAACTACATCGTGGAGAAACAAAATAAGCTTATTTGCACCAACGCCGAATAGAATAAATTAATGGCATCCTTCTGCGCAAGGTGATTAGAGCACATCACGCCACTAAAGCCGCCGGACACATCGGCAAGAAAAAAACTATTGTGGCTATTGTAAAAGCCTACCACTGCCCCAAAGTAAAAAATATTCTTACACTTTTATTAAGGGTTGCTTAATTTGTACAAAAATTAAACCAAAAGGACCAGTACTACCAGCACCAGTAAAATTACAACCGTACTCATAGGAAAAGATATCAATAGACTACATTGGCCCGTATGACACAACCAAGGCAGGAAACAAAGCAGCACTTACTATAGGAGATCTTCAGCTCAAGCCAATTATCGCGAGCACCAATATCAACGTCGACAGAATGCGGTACAGCAATACCAACCAAATTATATAGTGACAGTAAAAAAACCCACTTACCGCAAGCACAACAATAGCACAAGGGTAGGGGTATAAAGTAAATTTATTCTTTTTGGACAGACCGGTTAGAACAACAACAACAGGACTGCCAGCAAGCAGTATAAAAAGACGTCTCCAAGTAGCAGCAGCATAGCAGCATCATATGCAATTCTAATTGCAAACCAGCTTACAAGCAACCGGTAACTTACTTTGTTTTATACGTACGTATACAACAAAATAAACTTTCTTTTCAAAAAAAGTAGCTGCTGCAAAGACATCCTACCGGAGCAGCAGTTTTTGACCACAACCACTAAAGAAACCGCCGCAGTAATGCATGAATCCATCTAGAACCTAGTCGAAGTTGGAAGACAGGCCCAAGAAGAAGGAAAAATCCAAGGCTAAAAACAAGTTCACTATCAAAGCAAGGGTCATGGCGCTCTCACACGAGGTGGAAACCATAAAAATCTTGATTGTAATAAAGATAGTTCCCCCACCCCCAACCCTAAAAAACCAGTCTTTCAGAACGTAGAAGAAAAGATGGACGTAGGCGCCATTACTAACGCCAGCAGCAAACGCCGCCTCGACTTATCCCTCTTAGGGCAAAGTCAAAATCCAAACCAAAAACGTCTAGAAAGAAAGCCAAGCCCCTTTGCACGGGGACTGAACGTTTAAAGAAAACGGACGCGAACAAATAACAATAACGTCTATCCCCTACTAATACCTCTAAAATTCTTCCAGCAGCCAACAGAGAAGCATCGATCCGAGACGCCAGCTACCAGCTAGCCACAACGATCAACTACCTAACTGCAATTATTATTGCAAACTCAAGTTGATGGTTATTAATGCCAATCGGTATTAATAATTATTAATACTCAATTAATATTTAATTTTCTGTTTTTTCAAGCACAAGTTTGGAAAAACAGAAAATATTTTTTTCTAGCACCGCCACCCTTGCAATCGGCGACAGCCAGATGTCCGACAACGCCGCGTCCCAGCAACTAGAGCTGGACCGGCAGAAAAGGTCCAGATCCAAGGGCGAACACCGCTCCAGAGAAGGGTCGCTCGAGCGGAGCTACTCCAAGTCCAGGGCCAAGGTCAGGTACCTAGAGGGCCAGCTGACGGAGCTTTAGCAGCAGCTGAAGACCATAGCGGAGAACTATGAAGAAAAGTTCGAAGCGCTTCAGGAGACAATCGCGTCGCTAACCGCAACCAACGCGAAACAGGCCGCCACCATCAAGGTCCTGTCAGCCGCCCTGGCCCCCACCGCTTTGCCGCCGCCACTAGAAGACAAAGTCCAGGATCAGCTTGCCGCCTCCAAGAAGTTCCTTAAGACGAAGGGTAAAGTCAAGAAGAAAAATAAAAAAACTTATAATGCAATTTCTTCCGAAGCGGCAACAGCCGCACCCATCTCCGCCTCCGCTTCTCCAGCGAAAAGCAAAAGCAAAATGGAACAGGAGTGAGTCAGCAGCGACGACAAAGACGTCAACTGCAACATCCAGTCTGCCGAGCAGCACCCTCCAACTGGTAGTTGGAAAAAAAAGAAAAATTCTAGGGGTGAGTCACCACCTCTAAAATTATCTAAAAAGCAATCAGTCACCCCCCAGCTGCCATCAGCAGCTGCAAATAGTCAGCCATCAACGGCTATCCTCGCCGGCCCATCAGACAACTTGGCGCTAAGGCCTTCTGCCACCAAAAACGCCGCCTCCGCAAAAAAGGGAAACGCCAGAAAAAGCTACACCGAGGTGAGATTTAAACCTGCCGCCTTGAATGTCAACCCCGCCGGTATCGTGGAAGCAGACGAGAAGCATAACTCCGAAGCCGCCGCCAACTCTAAAGCTCGTCCTCCGGCAATAGTCCTGGACGATAAAGAACTCTACCCTAAATTCTCCAAGGCGTTCAAAGAGATAAATATTCTCATTTTATTGGCGCAAAATACCCACGAGGGCATTTGCATGATGCCGTCCACCATTGCCGACCACAGGAAGGCTACAGATTTACTTCAAGCTAGCAAAGTGAACTTTCATTCGTGGGCACTAGCCGACGAAAAATGCTTAGAGGTAGTAATTAAGAATGTACCAAAATTCCTCCCTGAGGATGACGTAAGGCGGGCGCTAGAATCTCTAAGGTTCTGCTCGTCAAACGTCTACCGTATGGGAAATCAGTTCATCCGATTTCACATGATATCTGTCCAACTTCTAAAGGGACAGAAAAGCTCAGAGATCATGGATCTCAATGTGCTCTGTGGCTTCAAGGTTTTGGTCGAGCGCAAGAAGCGCAGTGGCAGCATCCCCCAATGCCAAAAGTGTCAGAAGCACGGCTACACAGCAAATTGCTGTTTCACTACGGCTTATGTTTGTAGCAATTGCGCGGGGTCCCACCAGTTGGGGTCCTGCGCAAAGGCACTCCTGCCAAATGCGCCCTATGTAACGAGCCTCATCCCGCGAGCGACAAGGGATGTAAAGTCTTTATTCAAATGATGGCCTCGAACGGCGAAGAACTTAGACCGGCGGCCCAACCCGCTCCGGCCCAAGCTCCGACAGCCACTGTCCTTCCTCTCTGCCTTCAGGTCCCCGCAGACCTGCAGCACCATCAGCAATCACTCCGTTTTCTAACACAGTTGATCCCAAAAAGCAACCAGTGGTCTCTAACGAGAAAATTGCCGCCATTTTAAAAGAAATGAATGAGTCTCAAATGAGGCTCATGGCAAACATCCTCGAACAACTAAATCAATAATGGATAATACACCCGTTGTATTATGCCGCATTTGTTTCTGGAATGCTAACAGCATTACAGATAAATTAGGCAAAGTGGAAGCGTTCTTCATCGAACAGGAACTCGACATCATGCTGGTGTCCGAGTCGCTCCACAAACCTAATCAAGCGCTAAGAATCCCAAACACCTTCACGTATTTGGAACGTCGCCGGTACCCATGTGGCGTGGAGCACTGATCTTTGCAAAAAGATTGGTGGACCATTCCGAAGTGGATACCTCCGGCACGATGTCGTTTGAGTCAAATGCGATAGTGGTGAATGTGCCGGGGTTGGGCACATTCAACCTTGCATCGGCATATATAAGACCGACAAATCGCATTGAAACAGCGGACTTTAATGCGATTCTCGACAGTCCTCACCCCACAATCATCGCTGGGGACTTCAACTCAAAGCACCCGGCGTGGAATAACTTGAGGACAAACTGCAAAAGTCGAGCGTTGTTTAACTACGCCAAACAAAGAGATCTCTAGATATTGGGTCTTACCAAACCCACTTTTCACAGCGCCGCGGGTCACGTGGGGGACGTTCTAGATCTAGCAATAATAAATAACGTCAGCTACCAGTATACCAGATCCGTCGCCGAAGGCCTTAGCTCCAATCACAGCTTAGTAATACTAGAGCTCTGCGGAAGGGGATCACACGTGGAGGGGGGAAAATTCGTAACACATACGGATTGGACTCTCTTCTCTCAATCCCTGGAAGAGAGCATTGGCAGACTTGCTCCAGTACAAACGGCTGACGACATCGAAAGAGCCGTCAAAAATTTCACGCGCCAAATCCACCAAGCCACGGAAAGGGCTTCTAAGACCCATCAGGTCTGGGTAGATAATCCACTTGAACTATCACGCAAAATCAAGGCACTGAACCGCAAGATTGTAAAATCCTAAACTCGCTTCATGGCAAAGTTAGGAGAGCTATAAGGTTGCACATCGACCACAGACAATGATAATCTGATGTGGAAAATCTCCAAAGCGTTACGGAACAGACGAATCCCCATTCCAGCCATTTTCGACAAAAATGGGCTTCAATTCGATATCGTGGAAAAGGCCGAGGCATTCGCCGACAGCCTGGAACACCAATGCTCCCCGTCAGAGACGGCGACCACGGAGCGCGTTGAAAGGGTCGAACAAGTAGTTGAGGACTTGTTGGACAACTCTGACAACGACGAGTCGCTGAAAAGCTTGCAACCTTCTCGCATCAGAGAAATTATCAAACGTTTTAAATCTTGCACAGCCTCCGGTCCTGACAATATCTCTAACAAGGCTATTAAAGCGTTCTCGCATAAAGCAATAGTAGCGCTCACCAACATTGCTAATGCGATTTTTCAAACTGGGCATTTTCCTTCAGATTGGAAAAGCTCTTTGGTAATTCATATTCCAAAGCCAGTTAAAGACCGTACGTTTCCTCAAAACAATCGGCCTATCAGTCTTCTTAGCACAATAAACAAGGTTATTGAGAGAGTGGTCTTGGACAGACTCCAGTCACACTGAATCGATCAACATCCTTTCCTCGTCACCAGCACGGGTTCAGATGGGAGCACTCGTTAACTAAACCGTGTGACGGACCTTATAGTTGAGGGTTTTAGAGTCAAAAAGGTCACAGGGGTGGTCTTTTTCGACGTCGACAAAGCCTTCGACAAGGTCTGGCACAAAGGACTTATCTTTAAATTGCATAGAGCTAATTATCCTCCTCGACTTGTAAGGTTGATAGCTTCATTTCTAGACAGCAGAGCTTTGAAAGTTAAGCTGGGTAATCAGTGATTACTATTCACATATCTACCACTCGAGAGATAACGGCAGTAGTTACTCAAGGCTCTATTCTCTCTCCGCTGCTGTTTAACCTATACGTGGCCGACATGTCTTCGGGATGTATGCACGGATTCAAAATGGCACAATTCGCCGATGATACGGCTCTTCTACAGTCTTCCAGGTCGCCCGAGATGGCCACTTTGAGACTTCAAAGGGACTCACGTACAATCTCCACGTGCAGTCCGTTCTCGATAAAGCCCAAATGGCTAAAAACGCTCTTACTCCGATGATGCGTCGGAATAGCGGTCTGTCGACCCGGAATCAAATCCGGTTCTACACGTCTATCATTAGACCCATCCTAATTTACGCGTCTCCAGTATGGAGAACAGCAGCTAACTGTCATCTCAATAAGTTAGAAATTTTTTAAAGCAAAACTCTGAGGTCGTTCCACAGGGCTCCGTGGTTTGTTTGAAACCAGGCAGACCTAGGACTACCCCCCGATACGTCAACTTTGGTCGTAAAGTACTTCGAGAATCTCGCGAATCATTCCAACCCTGATCTGGCCCAACTCGCCAAGCCGGACAGGGAGAACTTTTTCTATAAGAGACCGGTAAACCAAGTAGCCGCACCCTAACTTTACTAACCCACTAACAATCCTAAACCAATACCGCACAAGCCTATAAGGCGTAACCTAACCATCTCCACACTACTAATCTCCAAATGGAAGGTACATGAGCCGTAAGGTCTCGAACTTTCCTTAGGCACTCATTATTTTTTAGTCGGTAGGCATTTCAAGCTGAGAAGAAATGAATCCGACACTTTGCCAGTCTTTTAGAAAATTTTATCTCCTAGCCTAAAAAAAAAAAAAAACTAAAACCCCTGCAACTAACGTTTTATCTAAGTCTCGCCCGCGTCAACAAAATACAACCACCTGCATCAAACTAATTTAAAAAAGCACCAAATTTGATCAAATTTAATTCAACCTACTTAACCTGATTTAAAATCAGCACACATCTCTTTGACTTAACAAATATAGAAAAGTGTACAAAGTTTTTCTGAAAGATCAGAAATGTTTCATTAAAGATTTCTACCAAAATTCAGTTTGATATTGCTAAGATTATTTTGCTTAATATAACTGAACGTTAACACTTTTTCTAATTTTGAAAAAAAAGCAGTAAAAGCTAAACAAATTAAAAAAAAAAAACCTAAGAAACAAAAACGCAAAAACACTTAAAGCGTCTGCCCTAAGAATAACTACCTCAACAGCCAAAGAACTTAGTAAACAAGTTTGCAGTATTGTTAGAATCTTGTAAAGTTGATTGCTAAAACTGCCAACAACAATCAAAACAATTTGAACCATTGAAAAACTAGTAAACAATTTTGCAAAATTCTAATCGGATACCTAGAGTACTGCGTCACGCTACCCTCGAAGCCAATATTAAATTTAATAAATTCTTTCTATTATAATGTACACTCATGTAGATAAATTAATAAACAAAACTAAATTATTTTACCATTAAACAAACTTTTGTGAGTTTATCTTAAAAAATCATTTTTTTTATATTTACGACTATTCTAATTTAACAACAATTATCTAAAAAAATGTTTTTTAATACTTTTTGATAAAATATATAAATTATACAATAAAGGATTTCTATTGATGTTTTAATCATCGTATGTAGTTTGACTGTGCTTGCCTCAATTTTGCCCTATGAAATAATGCGATTCATCGCATATCATTCTCTGCTCCGAATCTTTGAGTATTATTTGTTACATGTCCTTGTCTCAGTAAATTGTGTACAGTTCTTTGTACAAACAAAATAATAAAAGTAAATAATAAGCATGTCAACAACACTGTCATATCACAAAGATAATACATAAAGCAGTAGATTTGCAAACATAGTTAACGAGAATTGGCATTGGCGTATTTTAAACTAAATTTTCAATAGACATTTCAATCTATTTCCATGATTTTAAATTGCAGGAAAACAATTTGCCAAAGGTATTTTTGTATCAATCAGTTGTGAGTTATCCGAGACCGATGTACCAAATACAATGCTCTCCGGTTCTTTCACAAATTTTCCCTCATGGCTTTCATCATTCAATACAATTACACATTTTTTAGAGACTATTCAACGTATGCTGAAAGTAATTAACGTGAGTAATTGGATCTATATTCTTTTATCCTTAACTGCATGTTGTACGGCTTTTCTCTTTCAGTAATCTTTTTTAATTTAAAAAATACAGTGCATTCTGAAATTAATATATAGGACTTATGATTTTATTAGGATTATAGTCGTCAATAAAGAACTTTTATAGATTCAAAATATTAATGTTTACTGTGTTTGTATTATAATATATAATAATATTTGTTAAATTTTGTTTTGTATTCAATACTAAATTAATTCTTATTAATCAAGTTTAAATAAATTTTTGGCTAGTTTATTGATAAGTAACAGATTTATAAGATCATTCATCAAATATTAAAATTTAAAAAATCACAAACAAAATAAAAAGCATGATGCTAAAAACATTTTAAACTTTCACTTAAAACGTTTTAAAAAATATCTTTGGGTTTATTGTATATATACTAGATTTTTCTCTATTCTCTATACTTTCAAGTACCGCATTATCTTGTAATGTTGCATATTAAAATTTATTAAAGTGGTTTCAAGTCATTTATGTAAATAAGTAATAAAATTCAATTCAACTACTATTTGTGAAATCACATGATGTACATTCATAATATTAGAATTATTGTTTGAAAAACTACAACTGATGTAAGTTCAATTATAGAGCTTTAGTTTGTTTGTTTGTAATTTTCTATTCTTGCTTCTATCAATTTTAAAAATGCAAACATAATTGTTTTCAAAAACAACAAAAACCCCCACCACCAAAAAACAAACCCTAACTTTTGATCATTTTTTTTTTTTATTTAAGATTGCCAAGTCATAAAAAAAAGTCTTTGCTTTTTGTTTGATACAAACAAAAAAACGTATGCCACCAAGATAACAACCACATAGCTTAGCTGCTCACATAACGCAAAAAACAAAAACAAAAATCCCAAAGATACATAGCTTCCAATCTTCACTTGCATTTAAAGTTAGTCAAGTGTTGCAGAAAAAGCAACCAAAAAAGCAAAAACTAACAAAAAATAAAAAGCGTTTCCACGGCAGTTTATGCAATAACACTAACCGGAATCATCAGAAATTTTCACTCAGTTACCAAGCAACTTCTGTGCTAGTGTTGCAGCCACCAAACAGCGTCACAGAACTATATTCGCCACACCAACATCAAAGCAAAACCAAGTAAAATATAAATCAAATCCAAACCTGATGACGTTTTTTCAGCAAACCATCAACAGACCAATGAGAAACTGGCAGGAAGTATACATATCAAAACTTTAACATTCAAGTTTACCTCTAGGCACTGCAAAGTATTTAGAAGATTTATATAGAGATTTAACTATACTGGGTAATGCTATAATGGCAAGCAATCTTTTGACTCTGCAGCTGAGCAAAGAGAGCAATATGAGTACTAGCAACTTGCAACTATTAAAATCAATTATTTGCTCAACATACGCATGTCCAGCTTGAGGTATAGCAGCTTGTTTCTATCTTAACAATGCGGGTTTTGACCCCATCAAAAATCATATGTTGGTCTTAGAAAAAAACTTTTTTGATACAATTGCTAATCAATCAAATCTTAAATTATCTAGTTTTGCCAAAGAAAACAATCAGTTTCTGTTGGAGAATTTGGAAGGTAATGCTCTACAACTATTTAAAACTCTTGTTTTTATGCCAGATATATACCACTTGAAATATGATCTTTTGATAAAACAATATACAAACAAAAGAATTATTGCGAATCATTACGTTTCAATTATTTTGTAATTAAGTCTTGTATAATTCAATAACTCTAAATTTTTTGGATGTCATACAAGTTAATGTAACTTCTTTAAAAACTTTAGGATTAAATAATCTTTCAGATTACATTTTATTAAAAGTTTCTTTAAGATTATTAGATTCCAAAATAAGAAAAAACTTTGAATCTCAACATTTAGGTTCTGAGATTCTTTCCTTTAAAAATTTTATAGATTTTTTTAACCAAGCAATCAATTGTTGCTGACATGGTTTTGAAAACTTTTTCAGTTCTAACAAAATCTATTTTTTTTAATTCTTATCTAAAACAGCATTCAAAAAGAATTTACATGGGAGTCAAAAGGATCAAACTCAAAACATTTTCTTTTAAGTGTCCTTTGTGTAAGACTGACCATTAATTAATAAACTGTCCTGTGTTCTTAGCGAGTACCCCAAGTTCCAGATACAAAACAGCCAAAGCTCATAAACGCTGTTTTGCATGTTTTAGTCCTCATCAGTCTTCCAGATGTATTTCAAAGCTTTTGTGTAAAACCTGTGGTCGAAGGAATTACCTTGTTGCATTTTGACCGGACAAATGTCTTAAGGCAATTAATGAATCTCTTTTAAATTCTGTATCTTTGAATTTTGTCTTCAACCATTCACAAATTTTCATTTAAATTTTGAAGCTGTAGTGTTACTTAAAATTACAGCTAATTTGACCACTGTTCTTATTTTTGTTTTAAGTTAAAAGTTAATTTTCAAATTTATTTTTAGCGGATCCTTATTTTTATGTAATGTTACTAGTAGATATTTTGTTGGGAGTGAAAACTGTTTTGGATATAACTCCACTTCAATCAGCACATATTAAAGAAAATTCGAGTTCTATTTTAACCAATTTAGGTTGGATGGTGATAGGTTCTGTAAAAAATAAAATCTTTTTCAAATGCAGAGGAGTACGTCCTTAAATACTAATTTTGTTTCAACAAGGTTTCAGATATCAATTACCCATCTTTTTCGGATGCTGAAAAATACGCCCTTAGGAACTTGTCTTGTTTCCACAAGGCCTCTGACATCAACACATTTAGGGATGCAGAGGAATACGTCCATAGAGACTCGTCTTGTTTAACAAGGCCTTTGACATCAATCTCGGTTTGTCGCATTTGAAAAAGCTTTGTTTAAGCACTTTACCTTCGGATGGGGTTATTAGAACCAAATTGGCCTTGAATTCCTTAGTCATGAATCCGAAACTTGTTTGTCCTTTTGTTGACTCCATCTGTTTCTTTTTTATCACCAGAAATAAATATGTAAAGATTATTTTTAGAAATAAAAATAGACGCTGCATTACTCAATTACCTTTCAAAGCAAATGACCATCCTGTTTTAAGTAACAATAGAAAACATGCTTTGAAACGTTTTTATCAATTGGAACCTCGTTTTAAACAAGATGATTCTTTTAAAAAAATATATTCCAAAAACCTAAAAAATTACATTGATCAAGGCCATTTGCTGCTTACCAAACAACCAGTTTCATATGTTTAAACACAACACGGAGTAAAAAAAATCGTTTGGTGTAGCTGTCAGAGCAGTTTTTAATCCGGCAGAAATGGATAACAAAATTTCTTTAAATAGTACCCTTTCTTCTGGTAGAAAACTGCAGACAGACGTTGGTCAATTATTGACACGTTTTAGGTTTCATCAAGTGGCTTTAACTTGTGATATTTGTCAAATGTTTTGTGAGTTAGGTTTATATGAAGAAGATTGTGCTTCCTAACACATCTTTTGGCGCTATAATTCTACCAACCCTATTAAAGAATTCAACCATACTAAAGTAATTTATCGGGCTACATCTAGTCCATATTTAGCTAGATTTATTTTTCAGTTAATTGAAAATGAAGGAAATCTTTTTTCTTTAGCAGCGGAAGCTTTGAAGAATAGAATTTATGTCGGTGACATTTTATGGGGAGCTTCTGATGAGGATAAAGTTTTGGAATTAAAAGTTCAATTGATAAGTTTTCTGCGTTACAGAGAGTTTAAATTAGCAAAATGGGCCTGTTCACATCGGTCTGTTGTAGAATGAAGTAGTTCTTAAATCTGGAAATGTCTCTTATTCCATTAAATTAATGGGATTTTTTGGGATTCTTTTCGGGATGCATTTTATTATATAATTAAATCAGATAACAATGTCCCTTCAAAGCAAAGTATTTTGTAATTAATAGATATTTGAATCCTTTAGTTTTTTCATTAAAGGTTTTATTACAACAGCTTTGGTTGTTAAAAGTTAATTAAAATGTTCCGTTGCCAGCAGATATTTTAAATGTTTGAACACAAATCATGAATAAAATAACTGATTTTTTGGCTGCTAGTATTCGTGGAATAGGAACAGTAGTTTGCCTGCAAATTGATATTATTGATTCTGTTGAGGTTAATCTAGGAGTAGATAAATCTTGTGTGACTTCTAAAAACTTAGACGTTTAAAATCAGGAGCTGCATGATTGTTGTCTAACTTGTTTTTTTGGTTTCTGCCTCTTTTGACCGATATCCAATAGAAGAGAAGTTTTGTAAATTCAATGACGGTTTTGGCATAGATTCGCGTTTCTCCTTATTTGTTAAAAACAATTTAGAGACATGTTCCAGGAACTCAAAATCTCGAAGATCCAGCTAGTCGCGGTTTGTTTGTTTTTGAACTTGTTCGCATTAGTGGAAAGGTCCAGATTTTATTTGGGATCCACGATTTTCATAAATTTAAAACAATCATTTGTTTTCTAATGTAGTGAATCAAGATTATTCTTAATTTATAAATTTGTATAACAACATATCTTCCTTATTGAAATTGCAATAAATTTTGCATTTATGTTGCGTTTTAATGATAATTCACAAAAAAAGATTGCAAAGAATAAGATTGTTCGATCAATAGCTTATCATAAATAAGAAAATGCAATAAAATTAATAATAAAGTTAACTCAACTGACAATGTTAAATAAAGAAATAGATTAATTGACAAAGAGTGTAGAGATTTCAAAATATTATAGAGGTTTGACTCTGTTCCTCAATTCTGAGGGTTTTGTCATGGTGAAGGGTCAAATAGACCAATCACTATTAGCACATTTAAGTTGACATTCTTATTTGATCCCAAATAAAAGTCATTTAACAATTTTGTTAGTAGATTATTTTCATATCTTTTCAGGACATGGTGGTCGGAAATTGATTCAATCTTTACTTTTTTGAAGTTTTTAGATTCCGGGAACACAAAGTTTTCAATGTTTAACTTGATATCGTTTAAAAGCAAAGCCTATATTGCCAATCATGGCAAAATTACCAACATATCGTTTAGAACCGGCAAGGATATTTAGTTATGTTGGTATCAATTATGCAGGTTCTTTTTATATTAGAAATGTTATTTCGTGTTGTTTGTTTGCATGTTGACTAAAACAAAACATTTAGAATGTGTAACCAGTCTTTCATCTGAAACATGTTTGAGCGCTTTGGATGGATTTTTAAGTCTTAATGATTCAGCCGAAAGAGTTTATTATAATAAATTAATTTAGATTTTTATTTTTAATGGCCGGATTGTTAATATTTATTGGCCGGATTTGATACAAAAAGCCGGATTTTTATGATTTATAATTTATGGACGCATTTTTATATTTTATGACCAAATCTTAATATTTTATGACAAATATTGGCTCTATAAAGCCGGATTATAATGATTTTTAGTTTTTATTGCCGGATTTTTATTATTTTTGTCTGGGTTTCACATAAAACGACTAATTGTAATAGTTAAAACTAGATTATTACATTTTATAGACAATTTTTTATTTCATAGCTTTATTTTGACAACAAAAAATTATATTTTATGAAAGGTTTTTTATATTTTTGAGCTATTTTAGTACTGAAAGACCGGATTATAATACATTAATTACGATTTTTATTTTATATAGCCAAATTTTTAATATTTTATTATAGTCTTCTTCTTCTTCTTTGTCAGCCATTCATACGCCACTGCTGGCGTTTTTGCCTCTTTTCTGCTTGTAATGCTGACAACTTACATTACAAGAGACCTACAGTTTTAAGTGGATTCCGAACCACTGGAGAGAATTCATCACTCCATCAGAGAAGGTTTTAGCCGTAAAACCCTACACTGGCAAGGCGGTTTAGGAGTGAGAGAGCGTATAGAAAGTGAAAAGTATATCACGGTATATGGGAATCAAACCCACGATCTTCGGTACAGCGGCCGGATGCCTAGACCACTATTTGTTAGAAAATGCCAGATTTTTATATTTTATGGCTGGATTTTGACACAAAAAAGTTGGATTTTAATTTCAATACATTCAATCTTTGCTTGAGTTTAGTCAAATTGTCCTCAACTCTCTCTCTGTAATTGCAGCGACAAAATTAACAGTTATTGAGATAGATCGTTTATTGTGTGCTACTTATTTGATCTCGCTAGTTCAGCCATGATTCAATGTGGGTTGTGATTAACTTAATGTCCCCAACAAGTTGTGTCTTCTCAAGTCTTGCTATTCCGTGCGAATATACGTAGCCAAGTAATTATCTAACCAGTGGCGTCCTATCTGTAAGCAAGGGTCTGCAACACGGAAAAGCACAAAAGCATAAAGAGTTCCCCAATCTCTGCTTTAAAACCTGGAGCGGTTACAGAGCAAGTAAAACAATTTTTTCATACTCCATGGCCGGAATTTGCTATTTTTGACATTCTGTAATAGATTTCTTGTACTTATTGACAGTTTATAAAAGATTTTGGTTGTTTTTAATAATATGTTGGTATTTCACGGTCGGATTTTGCTATTTTTGATAATTTTTGATTTTTTTTTAAATTTTTTAACAGTTTATGTTGGATTTTGGTTGTTTTCGTAGCTATATTTTGCTACTCATAATTTTACTCAACTTTTAACAGATTAACGGCTGCTTTCTAACAATTGTTTAAAATTTAAAGACGGATTTTGCTGTTTTTTTACAATTTCTCAACAGAATTTTGCAGTTTTGAACTGTTTTTTTCCAAATTTTCGTTCTTTTTGAAAATAATTTAATGCTTTATTATAGGATTGAACAATTTTCGACATTTCGTAAATAGAAATTTGCACTTTTTAACAGTTTATGATCAACATTTGCTATTTCTAACAATATTTTGATATTTCATAGCCGGAGTTTGCAATTTTTAGGATTTTATATTTTTTTATATATTATCTTCAATTCATGGCCAGATTTTATTGCTTTCTAAAAATATTTTGACGTTTAAGGTCGAATTTCAATATCTTTAATATTTTATGAATACAATTGTGCACTTTTGACAGTTTAAGCCCGGATTTTAGTTTTATTTAAAAATATTTTTAAAACCTTATAGCTGGATTTTGCTATTTTTGAAATTGCGTAAAGGTATTTACACTTGTTCACCAGTTTATGGCCGGATTTTGGTACTTTTTGACAATTATTTAAAATTTCAAGACTGATTTTGACATTTTAAAGCCAAAATTTTGCAGTTTTCATACGTTTTTTCACAGATTTTTGTTCTTTAAAAAAATATTTTAATATTTTATAACCGGATGTTATCATTTTAGACTTTCATGAATAGAATTTTGCTCTTTTTAACTGTTTTGGCTAGATTTTGTATCTTTCTGACAATGTTTTATAACATTACTTTGTGATTTTTGAAATTTCTTGAAAATTCTTACAATTTTCATAGTTGTTTTAATTTTATTATTTTTGACATTTCACCAGTTTATGGCCGGATTTTATTTCTTTCCATAATAATTTTGATATTTTATGAACAAATTTTGCTACTTTAGACATTTTATGAAAAAAATTTCGCACTTTTTAACAATTTATAGACCAATTTTGGCAGTTTTTGACAACATTGAAATTTTTATTGTACTATTCTTGACAATTCTATAACTATTCGACAGATTAACTGACAAAATGTTAAAAAACTTTATATGTTAATAATCTTGCCCACAACTGACGTCACATACACCAATTATGTTAGCGTCGGTAAAAGACGTGTCTATAAGTGTGGTCTAAGTTTCAATCATTGCGATATTTAAACAGTAAAAACGTTTTTTAACAATTATTTTTGTTTTTATGCAATTTCTTTAATTTTTAAGCTGTAAATGCATTTCTAATGCGTTTTCTAGCAAATAATGCAACTTTTTGATCCATTTTTTACAATTTTACAAATTTTTGCTTGAAATTCTACTAATGTCAAAAACAACCAAACCCGGTCTTGTAACATCAAAATATTGTTAGAATGCACCAAAATCTAGCCATAAACTGTTAAAAAATGAAAAAAAAATTATAAAATCTCAAAAATAGCAAAATCCAGATATGAAATATCAAAATTTTTTTAGAAAACCCTAAAATGTAGCCATAAACTGTTAAAAGGTTTAAAATTCTATTTATAAAATGTCAAGAATAGTAAAATCCATAAAAATTTGGCCAAAAAATTTAAATATTGTCAGAAAGCATCAAAATTGGGACGTAAACTGTTAAAATATGTATATTTCTTTTCATAAAATGTCAAAAATAGCAATATCCGGTCATAAAATATTAAAAAAATATTAAAAAGTACAAAAACCCAACCATAAAAATGTAATATTTTTTTTAAAAGAACCAAAATCCGGCCGTAAACTGTAGAAAAGTGCAAAATTCTTTTAAAGAAACGTCATAGATCCAGTCATAAATGTAAAAAATGTCAAGAATAAATAAATCCGGACATAAAATTTAAATATTGTCAAGAAACACCAAATTCAGGACATAATATAAAATAATAAAATATCAAAATCCGGCCATTAAAGTGCAGACAGTTTTCAAGAAATTTTAAAATCTATTAAATTAAGTAAATTCTAAATTTTTTAATAATTCTTTCTAATAACTTTATAGAAGAACTTTGGTATTTCAACCATTTTTTCAGATCGAAGAGGTAATTTTCGTGGGACAGCAAAAGAACTCACCAAATTGTTTAATATTACGTCTATTAATAATAGTCTTGTCTGATTATATTGCAATTTGAAAAATTGAATGGTTATTTCAACCTCCTTATGCTCTTAATTTTGGAGGTATTTGAGAGGTTGGAGTAAAATCATTCAAATATCATTTTCGAAGAGTAATAGGACAACAGCTTTTATCTTTTAAAAAATTTAACACCATAATTATTAAGGTTGAAGCTATCTTGAATTTGTGGCCTTTGTGTAAACTCTCAAATAATCCTTAATATGGATTTAATTACTTAACTCTTAGGCAGTTTATAGTGGAAGGACTTATTTTGTCAAGATTAGAAAAAAACTTATTAGATGTTAATATAACTTTGGTCAAACAATGGAAATTGTCTAATCATTTATTGCAATCTTTTTGGAAACGTTAAAATCGCAAATATATTCAAAATCAGATTTTGCGTTCTAATGTTAAAACAAATCATTCTTCACTTAAAAAGAATAATTTGATGTTTTGGTTCAGTCCTGGTTTGCCACCTTCAGAATGGTCAAAAGGACGGATTATTGATTTGTTTCCGGGCGCGGACGGTGTAACAAGAGTGGTAAAAATCAAATTTACTACTTGTGAACTTTTAAAGCTACATTTTATAGACCAATTTTTTTCAATCTGGTTTTATATTTTTAAAATATACATCTATTAAAGTATTATGATGGTGTTTTTATCATATTACATACATAATAACCATATAATCGGAAAAACCTGAGAAGAATAAATATTTAATGACCATTTTTTATAAGAAAAAAAAAAAACCAAAAGAATTATAATAGTTTAAATGCAAAAAAAAATCCTCATTAGAATAAGCAAAAGACTAGAAAGAATTTAGCCTGAATTGCCAAACAAGAAAGAAACAAAATGAAATTTTTTTCCTGAATAAACGACCATCTAGCAATATTAAATTGCCGGAAATCTGTCACATGTAACGATTTGAATACTTTAAATTAAATAAAAAATACAGTAGATATCTACAGTTATATACCGTTTCCTTTAACTCCGTGGTTCTTTTACACTAAAGAAAGTTAAAGTGCAAACCTCCCGCAATGTTCAAACTTACTAAACCACGTCCCAAAACAATCACCTCTAGTCATCGTAGAGTATGCACTACAATCTTTTGCTGACAAAATTACGCTTTATAAAAGTATGACTGTAGTAACCGCGGGCTTGACCAACTCTAATATTTGGTTGACTTGCTCCAAACCGCTAATTTTTTTAAGATCTTTTGCCTTAATTAGGCCTCTACTGTCATCCCAAAGGAGCTTATCAACTTCAAACCGCCACCAACAAACCCAAACACCTAAAAAAAGTTTAAGATACAATAGTGCATGAAATATTACCAAATTCAATCAAACCGACAGAAATCAAACCATTGAAAAGTATAGACAATAAAGCTGGATGTACTGTGAATTAATTTTTCAATCTAAACACCAGATCTATACCGTTTTTACGCGTTCCGTTCATACAATACAGAACCAAGAAAACAAACCAAACAAAAAAGCAGGTTACTGAGCCCGGTAATGCCTTTAACGCAATTGATATAATTTTCATCGCCACGCTCAGCCAAGACACCGTTACCTCAAATTTTTTATAGATAAAACCTCTAACATTAGACCAGTAAAAATTACATCACGTCTTAAACAAATTTGTATCCTGGAAAAGTATACACCTAAAACGAAACAGTTAAACCGCCACTTAAATCTAACTACTCCAGACAAGTCTTTGCCGCAAATGATTTAGACAATTCAATACCGCAACATTTTAGATTAATAATGACATCTACACACTTTTAAATATCAAATTAGTTTCTTCCAACAATGGTAATTGATAAACTAAACTTTAAGTGCAAATGTGGACAACATCTTAGTGGATAAAATTGCTCACCAAAGCTGATCAATTATTCCAAACCGCTAAACTGTTGGCAAGCGGAAAAACGTCAATAACTGCTACTAGAACCTTAAAAAATGAAATTCAGTAACTTACAATTAGTATTTGGTCCAACAATTGCTTTTTATTTTGACCAAAAAAACCTAGAAACTGCAATCACAAAAAAAAAATTTACAGCTGGAATACCGTTTTTAACACCTTTACTACTAACGGGCCTAACATTTGCAATCCAGATACGTCTAAATTACGTTTGGCGTTAACATCTGCAGAAATATTTGCTTCTATACCCTTTGGCATTGCACACCCAGCCAAAAGTAACACTCAGTAGGGTCACTGTGAGTAGTTTTAAGCTTACCGAAAGCATATCATACAAAATTTCTTGAGAATCAACAAGCAAAAATATCTTTATTTTGTTAGAAACACACTCACCGTCTGGCTCCCCGATTTTTATTAAAAACTGCTCTATTGTTTTTAGACATAGACCAACTGACTGCTGGTAACAGTAGTCATACCATAGAACTACAAACATTCTGGATTTTAATCTGTATTTCCAAAGTCACCACTAATTAGATATTACACTAAGTCAATAAAAAACAAATCAAATGCATCATCCGACTATCAAACCAACTCTAAGATGATCACTTGCAGCACACATGCCACTACTTTACTTCAAGAGGTAGCACTTGTAAAGCAAACAATAATAATATAAGCCTAATGCACTCATGCACACCATTAAACGTCACTTACGTATTTCTGAACGTAATGCAAGTTTTAAACCTCAAATTTATAAGTAAACAAAAGGAGACTCAATTGGTAACAAGTTAAAAGAATAATGAGTAATTCCTCAACAACATTACCCACTAAACATTTTTTAAATGATATATCCTACCATTTTTTTAGTAAACTTTTAGAGAATGATATCATTAATCCTACTTTTAGACAAAATACCCACATCCTCATCAAGCACTTTTATGCTTATAATCTTCTAAAAAAATCTAGCCTTAAAGCACTTCAAGCCAACGACAAGTATATTTTTAATTGTGTATAATATAATTTTTAAAACTTTAATAGCATCTCAAAGTAATTTTTTGTAATGAACTGAACAAAGCTTATAAAACTTTCTTAAAAAAATTTAAAAACTTGCGTCGAGACTATGGATTTAGGTAATATATAACATTTTTTTATATAAATTTTTAATTTATAAACCCTTTACTGTGCAACTACATTATTATTACCAACAAAATGACTTTCTAACTTTTGTTGAGTATATTATAGTATATAAAATGTACATTAAAAATGCAGTTTAATTTAAATAAAATTTGCTTTCCACCGTATTATCTCATCAGCTCCTACGACGCTTGTTTTGAATGTTGAGTTGAGTTTGAAATAATTTTTTAAATTTTAATTTGTAACATTGAAATAATTTCTTTTAGTAAATTTATGATATTGTATATAACAAATTACATTCTCAACAAATTATCACAATCTATTCTGTATTTACTACTAGTAAATTTATTATTATTATTAGATTTTTCCTTGAAACAAAAATAAAATTCTAAAAAGCATTATAAAATAAAGGCGTTATGCAATTATTTTTCCCGATAAAACTTTCAGCTTTTTTATGTATATTTCTCTCCCCAATTTCACGAAGATTGCGGTGTCGAGTTTTATTATTTGGCCCGATCCCCAATCCCAGACACTCTAGAGCAAGCAGCAACAGGTTCGAGTAGACACTCAACAAGTGCTTTAAGGATTATTGCTCCATGTAATTTAAATAATGTCTTCACTATCAAACCGGAACATAAATTTTCATCAAATGTAAATTAATTCAGTATTTAACTGAAATAAATTTGAGTTAGTTACTTCAATATAATATTGCGTTGAATTTTAAACATTTATGTATAATTAAAATTAGAATGCTTTTAAATAAAGTTATGTGCTTATAACAAAGTTGTTAAAATTTATAAAATGTTTTTAAGATAAATAGTATACACACATGATAATTTTAAGACTGATAACCCAAATTGGTGCAAATAAAAAAGTGGTAGATCACCATAATTATGGCTAACATCAAACATTTAAAACAAATATTTTTGTTTTTTATTTGATATACAAATATAGAAAAATCAAATTTTGCTAAACATTTAATTCTGAATAAACATAATATTTCAAATCAAAAAACATCATTAAATATTCTACACATTTCGGATAAAAATTTAACATTTTTGGTAAGCTTAGAAATTAAAAAAACATTTAAAAAATCAAAATTATACAGTAATAAATGAACAATTAGACATTTATAATAGATATGTTAATAAAAATATTTTTTTAAATAGAAATTTTTAAATTATAATGTAAATATTTATATATATTTGATAGATTATCTAACCTTAAAAATGTTTGTAATGTCTAATAAATGACAATATAAAAATTCAAGTTAGCGGGAAAATATTTAAAAACGGATATCAAGGTAGAGGAAAAAAACAATTATTTAAATATTAATAACTAATCAGTTTGAAATGGGCATGTATTTTTTTTTTAGTTTTTATAACTTATTAGTAGTCTTTTGATCGGTATATGAGAGTATGAAACCCATAAAAAAAATTCTACAATTTTTTTAAGTTTTTTTGTCGTTTTTTAACTTAATCGCATTTTTTGTTTAAAAACCGCAATTTTAACTCAAAAAAATAAATTTACTAATGAAATCGATCAGAAATTTTCCGTAGAATCCAAATCTGGTGCCATTTCAAATCTATACCCTGTCTATAAAAACCATGTTTTTGTTCTCAGTGTGCTGTGCAAAAAGGAGCATTTTTAAATTTTTTTTAATCGCAAAAGTTGACGTGTTTTGATGTAAGTTAATTAGAAAATATAAATTTGTTCTGTGTATTTGGGTTTTAAAGGTCTAAAACACAAAAAACTGCAAAAATAAGCCTCTTTTTCAACATAAACTTTTACAAATGCACATTTATCAGTTTTCAGAGAAACTATACACCAAATATTATTAAAAAACTGAGTTTTGCAAACAATTTTACATAGAAAATAGTCAGTGTCGTGCTTATCTGACGATAAAAAACCCATCTAGAAAAAAAAAATGTGTTCAACATTTACTTAAAAATTTTTTTTTTTATTTTTCTTAAAGATTATTTGGATTATATTTTTTTAAGCTTATTTTAGAAGTTTAACAAAGTTGCGCTTGCGGCACAAATTTAGACTCGAGCAATCGGCGCAAAAATTAGAAAATATTATTATTTTTGGCATTCAAACATAAATCCTCCTGGCGCTTATCAAAATTTGTTAAAAAAAAGTTTTAAACCACACCCTAGTGTGTTTATAATTTTTTTTGTGAATATAAAAAATAATTAATTTTTAATGCATTTTTTGTCTGAAAATTTTGTAAACATTTCTTTCTAGATGGACTTTGCTATAGACGATGAGTACAACACTGACTATTTTCCATGTAAAATTGTCTCCAGAATCCAATTTTTTAATAATTTTTGGTGTATTGTTTTTCTGAGCGCGACTAAACGTGCATTTGTAAGAGTTTATGTTGAAGAATAGGCCAACTTTGCAGATTTGCAGAGTTTTAAACTGTTAAAACCCAAATACACAGAACATATTTAAATTTTTAATTTACATCAAAATACGTCAACTTTTGCGGTTAAAAAAAATTTTAAAAATGCTCCTTTTTGCACAGCCCACTGAGAACAAAAACATGGTTTAATGGCTTTTGCGGCTTATTGACAGGGTATAGACTTGAAATGGCACCAGATTTGGATTCTACGGAAAATTTCTGATTGATTTCATTAGTAAATTTATTTTTTTTGAGTTAAAATTGCGGTTTTATAACAAAAAATGCGATTATTGGTTTCATACCCTCATATACCGATTAAAAAACTACTAA
Organism: Tachinus rufipes; assembly: GCA_963932245.1. Classification (NCBI taxonomy): domain Eukaryota; kingdom Metazoa; phylum Arthropoda; class Insecta; order Coleoptera; family Staphylinidae; genus Tachinus; species Tachinus rufipes. The sequence goes on from OZ010749.1 coordinate 65,731,633, forward strand.
TAAGTTATAGAAACTAAAAAAAAAATACATGAGCAAGTATCTCACCCCCCCCCCCAACTCTGGTCCGTTTGAAATGGAATTGCCCAAATAATATATACATTAATACATTGAAAATGATAAATATTTATCGAAACATGTATGTTTAATAAAAAAGTAAATATTTAAATAAAATCATTAATTTAAATAATATGAATAAAATAAAACGATTTTATAAAATAAATATAGAAAATATAAAATATACAAATATTGGTTATGATTTAACTAGGGTAGTAATGTTTTAATAAGATGGTGACTGTCTACACAATTAAAACGTCAAAACTGGTTGTATTATGTTGTTTTTTATATTCATTTATTCATTTTTCTTATAGATCAAATCTGGAGATTGAAGTCTTAAGTTAAAGAGCAAAGGCAAACTTTAGAGATTTTTATTTATAACAATTGCATTGGTTGTGATGCAACTGAATAAATAAAAATGCTTCTTGAATCATGTTATAGATCTGCTTACAAAAGACTAACCATTCTATTTAATGTATCAACCAAGTACTTAAACAAAAAATAACATTTGATCTGCCTGATGTAAGTCTCATACCCACTAAACCCTTCTTTGCGTGGCAAAGTCTTTGTATTCTTAAAATTGCTAAACATGTCTCAAGAATACACTTCCAGACATTAGCAGCACTAACCTTGTAGATTGTTTCTGCACTCTCCATTTCTTCATCTTGCTCTTATTTCTGTTTTGTAGAGATTACTTCACTTAAGACAATATGTTCTCATTTAATAGCATAACCTCTAGCGTGTTTTTACATCAGACCGGTTGCGTTTTTTAGCTTGTTTTGCTTTGCATATTATCTATGGTAACTATAGAATGTGTGCTCTAGGCTAGATCTTCCACCTAGCACCTGTTGTCATAATATGTCATCGTTGATTATGTAAATAGTATACTTCACCAAACTTTTTCTTTAGTCATGCTGGGACGTCTTTAATGAGTCTTTTTGTTTGGTGTATTTATCTCATGCCTCTTTCCATTTTAAAATCTTCTCCTTCTTTACTTGCTTCTTAGTGAGGTAATTTGCTTTGTGTCTTTTTGTTCTTAATTCTACCTGCAAATGAATCAACATAATCGAGACAATTACAAGAGCGGCTTCCGTGGAAATCGTTTGGTAGCTACTGATTAAGCTCAACTCCAATCTTCTTTGATAATTTAGAAGCATGTTTCTGTAGTATTTTTATGACATAGTAATTTTCTATACCTGAGCACCATATAACATTATCGCTACCTTTTCTAGAATTTTTCTTTTTTCTTCCTTACGACCTTTTATGTTTGCTATCAAGACGGTTAAGCTTTTTGTATTTTTTTTTTACAGTTTTTCTCACGTGTTCACACATCCGCGTGTTCTGGTCGAACCGCTATCTTTTTACTTTTGTGACAACTTTTTTAAATTTCTTGTCTTTATACAAAATGACGGTTTTGGTTTTCTTCAGAGCAATTTCTAATTCTAACTCTTCGATTGCTCAGATGAAAATGTTGACCGCAATGTTCACATAGTCACTCCTAGAATGCTATTGTAATTGACGATGCACAGCAGAAGACTCAAGATAGAGCCCTGTGGTACGTCGCACGTGATTATCATCTGTTTACTATTCCCTATCAGTAAATTTTTGCTTTTTAGATATCTATAATGGAACCGTACCAAAGAGTTTTTAGTGTCAATGGTGGCTAACATAAAAATCTTTTTGTTTTTACAGGCATTTTTCTTGAGCTGTCTTACCAAGTCTGTCATGGCGTCTATAGTAGACACCCCTTTCCGGAACTCAGACTGGTTTTCACATAGCTGATGCTCCATTTCTTGCTTTAGTCTTCTTGAAATAAAATTTTTCCAAGGTATTTGCAAGGCAAATTGACCTTTTCGCAGTTTAGTTATCAGGACAAGTTTTCACAGTTTATGATAGTTTCAAGAGCTGCTTTCATCATTTTTTATTTGCATCTTTAAGAGGTACTTAGTTTGGGCTTGGCGTTTTTTTATATTTCAGCGGACCTTTCTAGTAGCTCTTGCAGAGTGAAAGAACAGCTTTGTTTTTGAAGATTTTTGGCCATCTCACTATTGAGCATATTTAAAAAAAATTGTTTTGGTTCAATTAGATTGTGTCTGCCCGGTTAAATTTACCCGTAACAATTTTGAATCCCAGTCCCCACATATTATTTTCCACTTTGTCTAGCAACATCTTCCAGGCCTCCCTTTTGGCCGTCATAATTGCTTTTTTTAATTTTTATCCTCCAAGTTTTTGCACAGTTGATCTTTGTATGCTTAGTCAACCTTATTCTTATTGGTCTTGTGGTTAAGTGATCTAACCACCAGTAAACAGCTCTGTCGTTTGCGTTTGGGTTTGCGTACTTAGCTAACTCTATGCGCAACTTAACGCAAAGTTTTGAGATTTGTAAGTTATTTATCCCCCATCCTGTTTACAACTGTCTTAGTTTGATTGTTGCCATGTTTTAATAAAAAATAGATGTTCCTGTGTAGGTTAAGATTCACTTCGTCAATTACTTTCCAACCGGAGATGTAGTTGGTAGTGTATTCAGTACACATAGTTGTGTCTATGTGCGTTCCAAACTTCTTTTTAAGAAAAGTCGGCTCACTTTCTTTGTTTGCTGCAATGAGTTGCGCTTCCGTCAACTAATACAAAATCTTTTTTCTTCTGATGTTGTTGCAGCTAGCCTCTATAGCATGGCTTTGGAGTTTTAATCCTCGGCAATAATTACTTGTTTTTTTCTATGTTTTCTAAGGCTGTTATTTAGTTTCTGCAGAAAATTGTCAAATTCTTTTAAAAGTTTGTATAGTAAGAAATAGCAGCCATAGATGACATAACCACCTATTTCTACCCAGACAAAACCTTTTTTAGTTGTATTCCAATATTTCTAAACCATTATTGATTAGAATAGCGACGTCATATTCCACATTGGTAATCCATTTGCTATTTTGGACTATAGCTTTGTTTGATTTTGCAATTATATAGATCAATCATCTTCTTTGTCATAGTTTTAGATAAAAAAATGATTACCGCTTTTTTCCTTTATAGGTTAGTTTGTATTACCTTCATCATTTACCGTCACACTTTTAGTCCTCAGTTTAGTACAGATGTCCTTACATTTTGAGCATTTTATAGTTTCAATTTTGTAGCCTTTTTGCTTGTTTTTTCGTTTTTGCAGTTTCTTTTGATATGCCCAGTTTTGTTGTGTGCAATTCGCCTGCATCTGTAGTATCTAAGAAGATCCAGCATCTCTTTTATTCTCCACTTGCTCCATTCCGTGCCATTTTTATTTTATTTTCAAGTTCTTAAGCAGTTTTTGAGTCAAGTAAAACAAACGCATATTATATCCCCTCTCGGTTAGTTTTACTTAACAGAGTTATATACTCAAAGCTTTTCTCTCCTTCTGCCAGCTCTTCCCTTTAAAGTTTTTTGAATTTCTTCTCCGAGATGCATTTATCAACATGATATTTGACATCTTTGTTTTTATTTCTATGTTTGCAATGTTACCCAGCATCCGTTCTAGCAATTTTTTGAAGATGTTTGTAAATTCCCCTATTTTCTTTATTCCTAACCAAACGGTTCCATTTTTTGTCTTGGTAACGCTGTCTACCAAGACTTTTTCTGCAGTTACTTGGCTTTTCACGTCCTTAATTACCGCGGTGTAAGTTGTCATTTTTTGAGTTTAAAAATAATAGTTTCTACTATTGTACTTTTTCCCTAGCTAAACTCGTTGTTACCTGAGCGGTTGGTTTGTCTTTCTATTTGTTTTCTTAAAAACGTCTTTAAAGAGGTTATTATATTCCGGCGTTTAAGCGTTTTTGGTGATTGCGCATGTTAGTTTGCTTCTACTATGCTTCAACAATTTTTTTTTAAACCGCGTTAATAATATGCGCAGTTTGTCAATTAGTTAATTTTGTTAGCTTCCTTTTTCTGTTGCTATCATAAAGATAAACTTTTCGTTATTTTTGCTAATCTTACCTTTTTTGGATATGCAACCGCTTTTTGTGATACTGTACTGTACTGTGCATACACTATTGCCAAGTTTGAGTTCGATATTTTCTAAGCTTTTTCTAGTTGCGGGTACTGGTTTGGTAACTTTTAAATTGTTGTGTTTCTAAGATATATTTATCCATCATTAGAATTAGATTTCTACTTTATTTTCTAGGATGTTGCCTTGCATCAATCCACATTTTCTATAAGCTTTGTCAGGCCATTTGCTGCTGTTTTTGGTGTTCACTTAACTTGTCTTCTATCGTCTGTTTTATTTTACTTAGCAGTCTTTTTTTTCTAATGATGCAGTTTTGGTTGTCGCTGCTTCTTTAGTTCCGTTGCTAATTTATACTTCTTTATAATGGTAGCCGTTTGTTGTTTTGCTTTAGCCAGTTCAAATTTCAGTACAGTTTTCTTATCTATTTGACCTTGCGTCATTTGCACATTTCTTCATTTGTTGCTTAGTCCTTCTGCCAATTCTTTAATTTTGTCGTGAATATTTCCATTGGCTTTTGTAAAGGTCAGAAGTTTTTGTACCCAGCTTTCTCTTCTGTAATGCTGATTTTGCATGTTGGTTTATAATTGGGAATTCTAGCGTCTTTTTTTATGACTGTTCTGCTCCACGTCTTTTGATTGTAGTGTTCAAATCAGGCGTGTTTTCATCTTCTTTGCCTTTCCAAAGAGTTTGGTTGCTGCTATCTTTGCTGGAGTTTCCTAAGATACTACTGCCAGTGCCGTTCTTCAATCCTCTTCTATTCACAGGAAATCTTGCTTCACCCATAATCTTTAGAGCAGCCTATTAATTGCCTAACCTAACCTAACATAACTTAACTTGACGTACATCACAAACAAAGATCAAAAAAGCCATTAACAAACAAAGTGGCAAAATTTAAATTTTATCAAATCAATCAATCAATCAACTCAATTGAATCTGCAGATCTTTACAAAAAAGTAATTCTGCGTCAAAATAGTTTTCTTTTATATATATATATATATATATATATCAAATTAATAGTCACTTAATATCCAGTTTTTGTTATAAAAACTTCTGTACAAAACAAATGCTAAAACACCAATTAGTAAAATTGGCAAAAACTAAATAAAAATTGTTTTCTGCAAACAAGCCAAAATGCTAAACTATTTAAAAAAAACATGCAATATAAAGCAAAAAAAAAGTTGACTTTCAGTAGTCAACATATGTTTAAATTAACTCAACTAGTAAGAAAGTGTTCCATAAAAACATACAAACATAAAAGTATGCATTGACAATAGTTTAAACCAAATATAATAGATATTATTCTAAAAAATAAAAAGAATATTCTACTCAAAATACGCAAAATTATTATGAAATATTAATTAGATTAGACTAAGCAAACAAATTGTATTTATAATAGAATTAAATACAAATAATTAATATGTGCAGTTCATAGCTATGTATTCAAACTTTTCATTGCACTTTAAATTTATTACAACCTATAAAAAATGAACAAATTTATTTTTATCGCATTAAACTTTACGGTCGCTGCTTTTAACGTAAAATTAAACATAGCTTTACTATGTTTGCAGACGGTTATCATTAAACATACATAAAGTTGTAGTAATCAAGCCGCGTGAATAATACGTGTATCCGGTTATCATATTTCGGTCGATGATATTGATGATGATGATGGGTATATAGCGTAATTAAAATAACCGTACATGGCAATGATGTTTGAGCGAACAGGTGTCTGGAATGAAAAACATACGCGTTTTGTATGCGAGTGTTTGTTTTCAGCTATAAATATAGTCGGCCGTCCGGGCGAGATCGATGAGACCTCGAGGGAATGAAGCTTCGGGGCCGCAGCTCCGGGGGTACTACAGAATTTTGAGCCCCCTCCGCGAAAGCATCATTACAGATTGACACGACTCTGATAGAGTCGGATAAAAAACAATTGCACGGAAAATTCGCGTGTATATGTCTGCGAGAAAGCTCCGGCTTTTATGTGCCGGGGAGCAAGCAGCCTGCTAACACCAACCAACCCACCCACTCCAGCCACTAGTTGATCTAATAAGCCAGTCCTCTTTGTTTTCCATTAAGTTCCTTTTGCATTTTATTTTCATCGTGCTACTGCGTGATTTTTATATAGAGATGAAGTTTCTGAGATGTTTACTACTTGCAAGAGATTTATAGTACAAAGAATTAAAGATGGGAATACTCACAGATCGATTTTACACCCCAATAAAGTGTAGTGCTGGCAAAAAGGACACAAAGCAACAGGCTGCATACACAAAGCGTCACTTTCATTATACAAACTTTGTTAAAAATTGAAATTTTAATTCATTTTATATTTTTACCAAAGTTTATGATTTTTAAACACTTAAATTGCATATAAAAACTTTAAAATTCACCCTAACTTACAAACCTGTTGCTTCGTAATTGTATTTTAATATTTCATGCATTTAATAACAAACAAATTACAACTATATAACGTCATTGCAAATTGTAATTACAATTAATTTATCTGTCGATGTCACATCATATTAAGAACCTGTTAATCCATTCAAAGTTTGATTGGTATTACCTAGAGAGTTATGTTGTGTTATGTGTTTGTTAATTAACTACATATAATCTGGATTGAAATTTAAACTGTACTCTGACGACTGAGCAATATATACAGAGATAGCATATATCGATTGATTTGAGGAACAATGAGCATAATTGTGTTTCTCTGAATTGATTGAACATGCTTTGTTAAAATATTTGAAACTATATTGACAAAAATTTGCATTATTCTGTTTAAGATATAGACAAAGTTATATCAAGTGATAGTGTACATATACCTAAGAAAGTAATAAATTTTGTATATTTCTAAAAGAAAAAAGTAAAATATAAAATGTAAAATGTAAGCCTAAAGACTTTTAAAGAGAGACTAAGGCAAAAGTGTGCAAACGTAAAACACAACTAATAACACCGCAAATGCTCTCAAAACATATTATTAAGACCTGCAATAAGCTTGACACAAGAAAAACAGATTAAAATAAAAGATATTAAAAAAAAACACCGCAACTTGCAAAATGAGAGAAAATGTTATAGTCTAGTCAAAGCAGCTTTTTACCTCTGAAAAAATCCAAACATTTTCAAAACTTTTTACACTGACTTATAAGTACCTAGTGAAGAATATACTAAAAGTCCTGACAAATATGACTCTCTAGCGGCAATGACCAAAAACAGGGAAGTTTTATTTGGTTTTTTGTTAATATCTCAAAAATTGTAGGTCGGAGGTAAAAGTTGACTATAAACATAATGAAAGCTGATAAAACTTGCAATAAAAATAATTATATACATTTTTTTGTATTCTTAGCGCCTACAGAGTTATAGAGCGTTAAAGATGCCGTTTTTCCATAAAAAAAAAAGAAATAAGAAGAGTTCTTTTTACCATAATTTGTTAAATACTCGTAAATTAATGTTCAACAAGATTTTACTTATACTTTTGAATACGTTGAATCATTGTGGAGACAAACTTTACAAGTTGGTAAAAAAAAGCTTTTCTTTGAAGCATTTTTTCAACAGATATACATAGTGCACATAAGTTCCTGTAGTCTACTTCCATTCATCAGATATCCGATACACCCAAAGTAGTAAATCAAAAAGTAAAAACCACCTAATATGGCTATACATTTAGACAGCAAGAAGTCAAGTTCAGCTGCTGCAACTGTTTTTCTGGCTTTTATGTAGAGCGGCTGAACAAAAGTTACAATCATGTGTTTCTGGTTAGCAGTTTTACATAAGCTGCTAGCATTCTGCAATGCAGTGTAGATTGTATTGTCATCTGATGGGGAAGAATTAATGAATGAAATAGAAATCATTTTGGTTTTTTCACTAGCAAGTCTTTTTGTAATGAATTACATTAAGCCTTTCCAATTAAGAAAACTAATATTAATGTTAAGACATTTTGCTGCCAGCCAAAGAGATCATATAAAGTTAGTTAGTTTCTTGGCCATTTTAGTTACATTATTTAACCCACTTTGTGTTGATTGGTATGTTTGTTAAGGAATTATTCCAAGCTCTCTGTCTGTGCAGATGGTATTTTGGTGAGCTTTAGTATAGGTTTTTCAACTTCACTTCAAGCTATGCTTAGAGAGCGGACACATTTAATGCCACCCATAGCATAAAATGTGTTGAGTTTGTCTAGTGTTCTAACTTTATAGAAAAAAATTATAATTAAAAAAATATATATCTAAAAAATTTGCTGCCGCTAAAACTAAAACTTTGCCGCTAGATAAGCTTCTCAATTTTCCAGATCTAGAGGAATTGCGCTGTCTTGTCACGTTAACGCTATGTGGAAGGAAGAAAAGATAGTTGAGAGAGAGAGGAAAAAAGTCAAAATAGACAAAGGAAAGGGTAGGAAAGTAGAAATGTGTACAGAAAAAAAGCGGTGCACCAAACAAACAAAACCGGTTTCTTGGCTAGTAACAATACAAACAACCTTTTTTTGTATTCTTTAGCGCCTTATAACTATGTAACCGCTGAGAATATTATTGCAAATTTTATCAGCTTTCATTATGTATATAATCAACTTTTACCTTCAATCTACAGTTTTCAAAATATTAACAAAAAACAAACAAAAAAAGTGCCCTGTTTCCGGTCATTGCCGCTAGAGCTCGTGTCATACTTGTCAGGACTTTTAGTAAATTCTTCATTAGGTACTTATAAATCAGAGTAAAAAATTTCAAAACTTTTGGATTTTTTTAGAGGTGACATCAATTTATGAGCATATTTGACTGGACTATTAGGCAAAAACAAACTAGGACAAACAAACGCACAAACAAAACAAAATAAAAATTGCAATAAGAATTACAAAACAATACAAACAGCAACAGACGCAACTCAAAAAGGCAATTTACATAGCAAATCCACCAAAAATAAAGCTATAATGAAATTAAAAAATAATATATAGGGTAGTAGCTACCAAGTGTCCACAGATTTCAAAAACACTCAAACTAGTACTGCTAAAAAAAACGCGTAAACTTAACAAAAAAATGTTTTTTTAGATTATTTAAAAAAATACTCCAGCAGATATTAAGTAAACGCTAGATGCAATAAAAAAAAACCTAAAAAAAGTAGATAAGGTAAGAAACGATGAGTAGCTACATAAGAATTTCTGTATACTAGACACTAAAAGTTTCATTAAGTCGGGTGTATCTAAAAAAAAAACTACTCATCAACAATTTAAACACTTGGTTTCCACTCGGCTACTCAAGCGTTAGTTACTAAAAGATTCATTGTTAAACAATTCTGTGATGTCTAAATGGCATTTGACATTCAATCTCTTAAATATAATAACAGCAAAAACACAAGAAGTGGAAGAAACATTAAAAACCTTTGATAAGTAACACTTGGGTTGGTGGGTGAGTAACAGTAAAAAAAGCGACCCGCCAACATGTTAAACTTAGTTCAAATGTCATTTAAACATCAAAAAATTTGTTAACAATAAATTTCTTAACAAGTTTAAATTGTTGGTAGGTAGCATCTTCTACTGTGACACACATACCCACCCAAGTGTTAGTCATTAATGTATCTCCCACTGATAACTAACGCTTAAGTGGGCGGGCGAGAACCAAGTTGAAATGATTGGCGGGTAGCTTTTTCTACTGTGACCTACCACCCACCCAAGTGTTAATCATCAAAAAAATTAATGTTTCTTCTACCTTTTGTGTTCTTGATGTTATTATATTTAAAAGATTGATTGTCAAATGTCATTTAAACATTAGAAAATTGTATAACAATAAATTTCTTGATAACTAACGCTTGAGTGGGCGGGCAAAAAGCAAGTTTAACATGTTGGCAAGTAGCTTCATCTACTGTGACCCACCCTCACACCCAAATGTTAGTCAACAAAAGATTTAATGTTTCTCTTACATCTTGTGTTATTATATTCAAGAAATTGAATGTCAAATGTCACTTAAAAATCAAAGAATTAAATAACAATAAATCTCTTGATAAATTGTTGGCGGGTAGCTTTTTCTACTGTGACCCACCCGCCTACCTAAGTGTTAATCGTCAAAAGATTTAATGTTTCCTTTTACTTCTTGTGTTCTTGCTGTTATTATATTCAAGAGATTAAATGTCAAATCTAAATTAAACATCAAAGAATTGTTTAACAATGAATCCCATAATAACTAAAGCTTGGGTGGGCGGGCGGAAATCAAGTTTAGATTGTTGACAAATAGCTTCATCTACTGTGACCCACCCACACACCCAAATGTTAGTCATGAAAAGATTTAATATTTTGCCCACCTCTTGTGTTCTTGCTGTTATTATATTTAAGAGATTGAATGTCAAATGTTATTTTGATATCAGAGAATTGTTTAACAATAAATCCTTTGATAACTAACGCTTGGGTGGGCGGGCGGGAACCAAGCTTAAATTGTTGACGGGTAGCTTTTTCTACTGTAACCCACCCGCCTACCTAAATGTTATTCACCAAAAGATTTAATGTTTCTCCCTTCTCTTGTGTTCTTGCTGTTATTATATTTAAGAAATTGAATGTAAAATGTCATTTAAACATTAGAGAATTGTATAACAATAAATCTCTTGATAACTAACGCTTGAGTGGGCGGGTGAGAACCAAGTTTAAATTGTTGGCAAGTAGCTTTTTCTAATGTGGCTCACCCATCCACACAAGTGTTAGTCACTTTCTTCTACTTCTTGTTTTTTTGCTGTTATTATATTTAAAAGAATAAAGAATAAATTTTTGATAATTAACGCTTGTGTGGGAGGCGAAAAACCAAGTTTAAATTGTTAGCGGGTATCTTCTTCTAATTATTTAAAAATAATTGCATATTGTAATCAATTTTTGGAGTATTTTAAGCAATAAATGTTATGTTTATAGAAAATATGTTTCTTAAGCATTTTTTTGCGATATTACACATTATTTGCGTTTTGTAGACAATTTTGGTTAAATTTAAATGATAATTGTATTTTTTAGGCAATTTTTGATGTGTGTAGAAGATTTATGGTAGATTTTATATTTTTATATAGAAAATGTGTTTACCCATCAATTTTTTACAAATATTTTTCACGAGTTTTGTATTGTATCCAATTTTTAATTAATTTTAAAGAAAACTTTGATTAGTTTTGAGCAGTAAATGTATTTTATAAAAGACTTATGATGTATCTTACAAGAAAAGTTTTACGAACAGTTTATGTAAGTATCACACACAATTTGCGTTTTATTACCAATTGTTAACAATAGTTACGTTTTCTAAGCAATTTTTGGTATATTTTAAGCAATTAATGCTTTTTTTTAGAAGTTTCATAATGGATTTTATGTAAGAAGTATGTTTTTGGCTAATTTATAACAAATTTTGTAAGCATTTTTTTATGATTTTTAAGCAATAATCATTGTTTAGAAAATTTGTAATGGACGTATAGAAAGTGTAAAATTTTATTCCACAAATACGTTTTCCAAGCAATTCTTTGCTAATAACACGCACAATTTGTATTCTTTAGCCAATTTTTAAATAGTTTTAAATTTAATTTGTAGTAGATTTATAATAGATTTATAACGGGTTTCTTACAGGTAATGTGTTGCCAGTTCTCTAAGAAAAAAAAACAATTGAAATTATTTAAAACAAAATTGCTAGTGGAAAAACAGACGGTCCAAATTATCCCGCTAAAATTAATTTTAGAACCATTATTATAGAAAGTGTACTACAACAAGGTATTGCAACTAAATCTTATAACCAAAAGCTCTGCAAAAATAGCACCGCTTTAGCCGACACTGGAAAAGGGTAGCTGTTAATTTTCTAAGCCCCTTAGACATTACAAGTGTGGTAAACCAATACGCTCTCACAATAAGAAATATGTGCACCAGATGAGTATAAGCAACACTAGTGCTTGCAGCCACTAGCAAAGCAACAAGTTTTTTTAAACAACAAAAGTGATTCTCTTTGATAAAGGCACGCAGTTTATTAGTAGAAAGCAAAACACCATACGACTACCACGTATCACTCCCATGGCAACCTGGTAAAACACAAACATGTCAAGCTCAAGAAAAGCACAAAAACTCTACAATAAAACCAACCCCACAAACATTAGAACAAACTTATACTATTAGCGGTTTACTTCTACAAAACCGTAAAATTGAAAGGCACTTTGCAAAGCTTTTCAGGACTAAAATCTCCAGCTACAACAAGCTCACCAAAGCCAAGCCGCATACCAGAAAATAAAATACACTCAAAGAGCAAACGTCCAAAATTACAAATCAGAAAACCTGGTAATCCTGCAAAGACAAGCAAAAGGACTAACCATTAAGTGGCTAAGCGCTAAACAAATAATCATCATGGCAGGAAGCAACTGTTATTAGATAAAAATAAAACCCTAAAAGCCACCCGTCTAAAATCTAGAATCGACACAAAAAGATGAAATCACTGCCCAGAAAGTTGAGGAGAATTGATTCCATCTAGTTACCAGAGCATCGCAACATCTAATTTGGTCCCCCTACTTATAAATACTAAACTTTGACGGAGCAAAGTCAGTTTGCTCACCCAAGCCCCAAAAGTCTAAACCACGGTGCCGGCGGCAACATTACTAAGGTTATCACAAAAACTACACTCAACTACGTCACGCCAAAACTTTAGGAATTGCAAAACTTATTAAAAAAACTGAGATTTTTGCAAGAAAAAAATTAAAAAAAGTCCGAGTACTAGACAAACAATAAAGCAGCTAGTAAAGCTGTTTGTTAGAGATCCGAGAATCAGTATCAATTGCGAACTAATTAATGTGACAATTAATGATAATAATTCTAATTGTGTGTTGCAGATTGAGCAGAAGCCGCGAATACAGCAAAGTTAAAAGGCCAGCGGTTCCCTCCCCAGACTCCAAAAACTTGTCAGAAAGCCAGTGGCAAATTTGTAAAAATATCGCAGTTAGACGTTCAGAAACCCAAGAAGCCTGAGAGGCTTTAAAAATAAATAAACTGTTTTAAGACAACAAAAAATAGAAACTACTAAACATTGCAATGCTTTTTCCCAATCCTTACAAAAGTTTTCTACTTTTGCATCATAACCAACCGCAACTCTTGTTGTTACTGTACGCAAATTAACTACAAAGCCGGCGTTTAATACAAATAAAACATTAACTGTGACTGTAAGAGTTCAATTAAAGCAAATTTAACATTAAGCTATTAAAAAATAGCGGAGTAGAAATTGCGCGCGCAACTAACATCAGCAATGTATTACGTTAGCAATCTTTAATAAAAGAATTATTAATTTTTATTTATTCTAAACGCTTGAAAAATTTGTTTTAATATGATTCAATGTTGAAAACTTTGCTAAAAGTCAAACAATTTTCAACATCTTTAAACTCTCTGGTCTTACCGTTAAGGTACATACCAAACGCCAATTTTTAGAAATTAACCAGTGCCAGAAATGTCAATGCTTCAGGCACACGACTCTGAGGTGCTTTTGTGACCGCACCTATGTAAAATGCGCTGCTCCTCATTATTCAGCAGAATACACAAAAAACCTGAGCGTGCCGCTTACATGTGCCTTGTGGAAACAAGCGCATACGGCTTCATTTGCTGACTACCCAAATTGTAAGAAACTGCGTGCACATCTAGCAAGCAAGCTAAGTAAATCTTACTTGCCGTCCGGCCCGTTAAGTATTTTGAAAAATCTCCAACTTGAAAAAAAAAGTCTGTAATTACCTAGTTGGGGCGTGCGTTTGCATTCCCTAGATAGTTGCTACAGTTACGTACTTAACTAGGTTGCATTAAATCTCGCAATGCACAGACACATTGACTATGCCAGCAGCCCCCATTTTACCCATAAAAATCCACACGACGCCACCCAACTTCACCAGATAAACCAAAGTTTGTGCCTCACTTAAAACTCCTTGCCAAACAAGGTTGCAACATACCTACCTTTACAGGACACGGTGCGCTACTACACCAAGTGAAAAACCACGATTACAGATCTCAAAACTCACACTATCACATAGAGATGAGCATTTCTGCTATTTTCTTAACTGTCGACCACATTTCCCATTAGTACATAGACGAGGAGCCGGTAACAAAAGTAAACTAAAAGATTTTCCAAATACATAAAACTGGTACACATAATGGCACTCGTAAAGAGACTAGAAATGAACTGTGTCCTAGCGCATTCTATTTACACCACAGAGTGTCCGGATGTTTTGCAAATATATTCAAAAACTTTGACTTAAAAACGTCAAAGCAAGTGTCGTGTCATTCCGTTGTTACTCCATACTAAAGCACAAAACGTATGCAATTTATGACAAAAGAATACCCAATTTGTAACAAAGTTGCAAAATTTTTTTGCAAATAATATACCGTGCAACCGTATTCAACTTTGAATAAATTTAAAACCTTGTAAAATTGTGCGTTTTCTAAAAAAAATACGAACAAATACAACAAATGAAATTCTTATAACCAGCGGAGAAAGTACCTGTTTCCAATTTGATATTAGCTAAGCACTTAACTAAAACCACATTGAACTTAAACTAATGGACTACACAAAGCAACTAACAGCTGAACAGAACAAAATAGTAAATACCCTAAACGCTTATGAACTAAAAAAAGCTAACAGAAGTATAGAAAAACATACCTAGAGAACAAAAACATATATCCAAACCGAGAGCTGACAATGAGATTAATGAAAAAGAAGATGCAGATAAAGAAACAAAAATTTATATAAGATCTGCAACAACATGCGGCACAACTGATAGCCAAAATAATTGTAAAAGAAATAACAAAGAAAAGCGTTGGCAAGCCAAGGATCCGGTAAAGAGGCAACATCGTTAAACATGCGAGTGTACTTTCAAATTTGGTACGTTCTGAAACTTATAAACCGCAATTTAAGATTAATGTTTACAGACTGCTTAAAACTAGTATTCAATGTAATAGTTTTAACATGTGTAATTTCACTCTTTCAAATTCAAAAGTATTTTTATAATGTTGTGACATATTAAGTAATTTCTAATTCAGGAACAATGTGTTATAGTTACTAACAAAATTCATAATTGCAAAAAAAATTGTTACAATATGTCATACACAAAGGCTATTCAAATTTATGGAATATAAAAACTCAATTTAATTTTTATAGTACAAAATAATAAAATAATATACTGACCATTCCGCTTTTGAATAATCATTTTACGACTAATAAAAATAGCATTAATGTTAATCCAAGCAATACAATAAGCAATTTGAGGGATATTACATAATAACAATTACTCCATGCACCATTTAATCCAGAACTGAAGATAAACGCCTATCCATAAAATGTTGGAGCGGTTAGTAGACAAGGCATACACAGAAAGTTGTTCGCTGTCCGTTTTTCCAATTGAATGGGGAACTATCGACCCAAAATGAAAAAAAAAAAATCAAGCGGACAGCTGTTTACATGTAAATGCAAAACTTCATCAAACGCGAGTTTGTACATGCAAATTGAATAATGCGAAAATCGCTGTTAAAGACAGGCGCCTCCACGTCTTTATTCGCCCCGTGTGTATATAACTTGTTTTGTAACTTCGTAATGCTTGTAAAGAATTAAGAAAATATTATTTTTTTTTTTATAAAGTGTATGTAAATTTACTAGGAATATTAAATAAACAAGTACATCATTAAAATCTATTCAAACGCAGGTAATAATGGACTTTTGATTAAATAAAACCCTATTCTCTTTGTCTTGTTTTAATATGAATAGTCGTTTGTGTTTGTAGTTACATAAAACAACGTTATACGACTATGTGGTAGATTAAAAATAAACATTGAAGTAGTATTTGATATAAATTTGGAAACTGCTGCATATAACTTTGTAACTCTATCTTTCTCTTAAATCATAGTGTAAGACTATATAAACAACAATATTTGATTTTCAATTTCAAAACAGGACTAGGTGTTCAATATAAATAATTAACAGGTTAAAATGTATTTAATAAAATATAGTAATAAATATTCTTAAAAAATTCCAACTATTACTCTGATTTTCAGTATTGTAACAAAAACAGCAACTTTGGCGACATTTCTATTTTTACGTATAATGTGGTAATTGATTGACTATTTTTGTCAAATTATTTTAGTAACAATATCTAAATACATTTTAATAATTTTTGCAAACTGACTAAATGATTTTGATAAAATATAGTTTGATCGACTATTAACAGACGTGTATATTAAAGTATATTTTATATTGTCAGTGGTAGAAAAATAATAGACAAAATTTGTTTAACTTGTGATAAGTCGTTGTCGGGCGGTGATATTTGTAGTGTTGAACGTAGTAGAACACTTTAAATAAGTCAAGAAGCAATGAAAAAATTGATAATTTAAAAACAATCTATGATTATATGACTATATTGGATGAGCAGTATTAATACAAGTAATACAACTTCTACTCTATTTTATAAAAGCATGATCAGTTTACAACAGCTAACAGTGCTCCTAATAATATTTGATAAATGAGAAAGGCCTACGTTACTTTTTGCAAGCATGTAAAGCAACCAAACAAAAAAAAAATATAATTTGACAAAACTCAACGCAGCTGTGCAGTTGTTTGCGTTTTCTTCTGCTGCTCAGCACTTTATCGAACATATTTTCAAGTTTAAGTATGGCTCAAAAATAACAAAATGAATCCTGAGAACTAAGGATGGGTATTACAAATATCTTAAAGCCAATTACAACTCTGCTGCAAACCGTTCCGTATCTAAAAGAAAATTTCGGGAGAGTTTACAGATAAATATTTATATATGGCCATGTATGAGCCAAGTGTACGGATTGAAATTTTTTGATGTTCAATCTACTGAAATTGCCTTTCTTTATATAAATACTGATCGTGTACATTTTTTCAGATTTTTTCAGTTAAAAAAATAAAACTGTGTCCATACGACTCCAAAACAGTTCTATACAGTACTTTCATATCAATTTTTAATAAATTTGAATTTTTGAAGAAGGTAGGAGCGCTTTCTCCCGGAACTTCACATAAGCTCTAACAAAAGGTTTTTTGTTTGCATTTTCTCTCCTGTAATTTGTTAGTAGTTCAACATTGTGTATGTGACCAAGAACACAATTTTTGCACGCGGAATTACTTGTGTCTCAAGTTTTTGTTTCACCAAATTTGTAAAAATTTTAAACCAGTGTTAAGTCAACAAAAACGCAGTTTTGCCAATAAAGTTTTCAATAATAGCTTCTTGATTTGAATACTCGCGCTTGTTCTAAGTCAATAGATAAAGTGCAAACTTTTTATCCGTATCCACACCACTAATTATGTTCAAAAGGTTAAGTGGAAGACTAGCCTTAAGCTGAACTTTGCCATTTTCATGTAATAAATACAAAAAATAAAGACGTTATTACTATTACTGTTGGCTAAAAAAAATCGTTATTTGCGGTTAGCCTGGGTGGATAGATCCAATGCAGATGTGAGATGCTTGTCTCTGTTTCTATCTTTAGCTGTATGCACGCCACTGCTGACGTATAGCCTCTTCTCTGCTTGTTAATTAATTAGGTTGTAAGCAAAAAAAAACACAATTTTTGGCTGAAAGTTGTTTCACCGACAAAATTATTACTAGACCAAAGTTTTATTAAAAATTAAAAGCGCGTAAAACTTGAAATAAAGTTATATTTGTAAACCTATTTTTAATGATGCACTTTTTAGGTATTTCTTTAGTTAATATATTAAAATTAATATTAATTTAAAATGTTACGTGTTGTACCGTATACGGTTAAAACCATCGAGAATGACGTTTTGCATCATTTCGGGGGGAGTTTGAACTCCCCCCCCCCCTTAGATACGTTCTGGATATATAACTTAATACAGTATTTTCTAACTGCAAAAATGAGTGTAGTTCTAATTGTGTATATCAAAAAGCAGAATTAAACTATTTTATAGTTTGTAACCTATGCCATCAATGGGAAAGGGTGCTTTGAGAAACTTGCTTTAGTTTTTTTTTTTATAACTTATAAGTAGTCTTTTTATTGCTTCATAAAGATAAAAAATCATTAAAAAAAACTTTTAATTTTGATTTAAAAATTGTATTTTTTTTTCCTGTGGTCTGAGCAAAAAAAATGTAATTTTTGTTAACTGCTAAAATTGACGTATTTTGATGTAGATTAGTTGAAAATTATAAAATTGTTTTGTGTATTTAGATTTTAGAGGTTTAAAACTCGAATAAACTGCAAAACTTTTACAAATACACGTTTAACACCGCTCAGAGAAACTATACACTAAATATTATCAAAAATTTGATTTTTAAATGTTTAGCATATCAGCCTAAAAATACTATTAATGTCAAAAACTTGATTCTGCGGACAATTCTGTATAGAAAAAAGTCTCATCGGCCGTAGAAAAGTCTACAAAAATGATTAGGTTTATATATTTCTTAAGCTTATTTCAGAAATTTGACAAAGATCTTTTGTCGCTTGAATCAATTTTTGGCAGTTTTACTCTTTATTTGATAGTTTTTGCACTAGCGGCACTATTTAGACTTAATCTATCGGAGTCAAAATTTGAGAATATTATTATTTTTGGCATTCTAACATAAATCAGTTGGCGCTCATTAAAATTTGACAAAAATAAATAGTCTATTACTCCTAAACCACCCTTTTTTTATGCGTGCGCTAAGTGAAAATAGACTTCAGACAGTCCAAATACACTTAAATATACAGGTTGCTAAGCTATGAGTAACATTTTTCTAAAACGGCGTTTTTTAGTCTAATTTGAAGAGACTAAATAGACTTTTATCTATTTCAGTACCCAAAAATGTTACTGAACTTGCCTCTTTTATAATTTGTCTAAAATAACACATAAGATATGACTGGTTTTGTTTAAATAGATTAAATTTTATAAATAATGTATTTGTTAAACTAATTTCTTAGATTTTCAATTGTGTTCTTAATGTTATTTAATAAACTTTCAATATTGTTGGATTCTATTCAAACATATTGGTCATTTGCCAATAATACCATTTTACTATCACTTATTGTAGGTAGTTCATTTGTATACAAGATATAAAGCAACGGTCCAAGTACTAAACCTTGCGGAACACCAGTTTCCAAAAACTAAACATTCAATTTTATATTTGTTTTTGGTTTTTCAAATAACTTATAATCCAATTTAAAGCTGTTCCTCTAATACCAATGTTTGATGATTTTATTGTGACAAACCAAATCAAAAGCTTTGATTACATCCAGAAATAGACCTATATGTTTATTGCTATCAAGATTTAAATATAAGTGGTTTAGAAATTTTATAGTTGCTTGGCCTCTAGATCAACTTTGTCTAGATTCAAATTGTGAGCCAAATATTTTATTATATTTTTTATAGTTTATTAATTTTGGAAAAGGTTGAAAGAATGGATATTGGTGTGACTTAGTTCCATTTTTAGAAATACGAATTGTTTTAGCAATTTTTAATTGTGGTAGAAAAACCTTGAAAAAACAACGCATTGATCATTACTATTACTAAATCTACTATATATAGTCAAGTTAAAGTAGCTTTTTACCTCGATAATATTAAAAAGTTTTAAAGCTTCTTATACTGATTTAAATCTAAAAATTTGTTACCAATGAATTTCTTAATAAGTTTAAATTGTTGGTAGGTAGCTTCTTCTACTGTTACCTACCAACCCACCCAAGTGTTAGTCATTAAAGTATCTCCGACTGATAACTTACGCTTAAGTGGGCGAGCGGGAACCAAGTTTAAATAATTGGCGGGTAGCTTCTTTTACTGTGATTTAATGTTTCTTCTACTTCTTGTGTTCTTGATGTTATTATATTTAAGAGATTAAATGTCAAATGTCATTTAGACTTCAGAGAATTGTTTAACAATAGTTCCTATGATAACTAACGCTTGAGTGGGCGGGCGGAACCAAGTATAAATTGTTGACGGGTCGCTTTTTCTACTGTAATCCCACCCGCCCACCTAAATGTTAGTCATCAAAGTATTTAATGTTTCTCCCACCTCTTGTGTTCTTGCTGTTATTATATTTAAGAGATTGAATGTCAAATGTCATTTTTACATCAGGGAATTGTTTAACAATAAACCCCTTGATAACTAAGGCTTGAATGAGCGAACAGGAACCAAGTTTAACATGTTGACAAGTACTTTTGCTAATGTAGCCCACCCACCCACCCAAGTGTTAGTCACCAAAAGTTTTTAATGTTTCTTCTATTTCTTGTGTTCTTGCTGTTATTATATTTAAAAAATTAAATATCAAATGTGATTTAAACATCAGAGAATTGTTTAACAATAATTTTTTTGATAACTAACGCTTGTGTGGGAGACCGAGAACCAAGTTTAAATTGTTAGCGAGTATCTTCTTCCCACCCAAATCAAAGATTTAATATCTGAAAAAAAGTACTGTGAAAATTTCAAGAAACTAAAATTAGCAAAAAAGGATTACATTTCAAATATTTCTGAAATGTTTTTTATGTAACTGACGCAACGAATGCTTATCTACCCATCTACAATGCTATGCGTTTGCTTAAAATTAATTTATTTTGCAACCATTACCGTCAAATCATTTGATTCAAGTCGTTCTTGCAAGGATCAAATTAGTTCGGTCTATTTTATCTTACCAACACATTACCTCTACAACCCGCTATCGTTTCCGCACGCATCTTCATAAATTAAACCTGCATACAATTAGCAATATATTCAGTAAAATAAACAAACATAAATCTCTTTTTAGCATAAAAACCAATAGATAACAACATCAATACATAATTTACCATAATCACTTAATTAACAAAACCTTAATAGTGCGTACAAACTTGCAACAATGTGCCGTACCGCAACACCTTTGCGCAACATCCTCGCGTAACATTACCTCGCAACACAGAATCAAACTCCTTTGACGACGACAGAAAACCGACAAGCTATTGGACGCTGTTGCGGAGTGATGTTGCGCAAGAATTTACGCGACGGAGTTGTGGTTGTGCACATTGTTGCAAGTGTGTACGCACTATAAGCTATACTCTCAAAAACCACCTAAAACAAGAAAAGAATAAGCAAGAAGCTATATGAAAACAAATAATCAAAGAAAGACAAGACAACTATGCCTACCAAGGAACGAACGGTGAAAAGATAGACAAGAGAAGAACATTTACTAATACATAAGTACCAACCAAAATTGCAAAAGTAAAAAAAAAAAAAAAAAACTGATCAAAAAAAGCAAATTGAATGAATTGACTAAGCAATTTCTTTACGGCAGATCTCAAGGTTGACAGACAATGCAATTTTCAAAATGGTCAAAGTATATCTGATAACCAGAAAACACAAATAACTAAACCCCAAATGAAGATTCCAGAATCTCATTAAAAGTAAAACTAGCAAATCTAGGACTACCAAAATACACTTAAAACTACACAAAATATTTATGAAAAAAAAGATACGACAAGGAAAAAATTAATGAAGATATAAAAAACTAAATAGATACCTAAGAACAAAGCAAATCTAAGCTGAATATCGCAAGAATGAAAGAAAAGAGAGATGGATGTCAGTGTAGGAAGTAAGACAGATAAAAAGAGCAACAAAAGAGATAGGCCGGATACAGAATGTGTTGCCGTAGTAAACTATGTGAGTTTTGCACAAATTAACAGCAACATCAACGCAGAATAGAAAATAAAAATGTTTTGCCGTGCGCTAGTCATTCTCAAGAGCCACTTGTCAAGGTCGACACCTCACTACATTATAAAATGTAAAATGCATATCATGTTAAGGCCCAACTGGCCCATATAAGCTTGACAATCCTTTGCTGTTATTGTAGTTTTACTGCCATATACAGGATGATCATATAATCCCAAGGCCTCAACTGCTAGTGTTTGATAACCTAAATGCCAATTTATTTTGTATTACACTCCTTCGAAATATCTCTTAGTCTATGTGTGAATAACTGAAACAGCTGAAATACACCTCCAAAAACTCCCCTAACTATTGTGTAATCAAATCCTTTTCTCTTAGAATTTGTAAGGTAAAGATTCACTATTGTTTGTATCAACAATCTATAACTAGTTCATTACATATTTGCCTTTACCTTAACACAACTTCGGACGCTTTACTTGCACGCAAATAACAATGTATATTGTACATTAACTATTATAAAAGATGCTAACAAATAACACAAAAAACAAAGATATAACAATTCAAAATGATTTACAAAATAGAAAAAATAATAGATAACAGCAAACTGTTTTTATTATCAATGTTAAATAAAAAAACTCAAAGCATATTATTACAAGTTTTGTAAAACCTGGGGCATTCAGAAATATAGTAATCAATATAGATAACTTACATTGACCTACACATGCATATTAATTATCTTAGGCTCAATTGACGACAGGTAACAACCTGTTAAAACTCTCTCTTTATAATTGAAATCGATTATAAATTAATGCAACTATCAAACATGTTTATTATACTTTTAACAATACCTATAAAATAAAACAGAATATAATATGATTATTCATCACTTAAACTTTCAATTGATTGATGGACTAAAATAATTATATAGAAAGAAAAACATTGCACGTCATAAGAAAAATTTAAATTACTTGAGAATAATACAAATAAAAGTTATTTTAAAACTTATTTCCGCAGATGTATTGCAAGGAAAAACCCTCTCACATCACTCTCCAATATAAATCAATTGTCATTGCCTGAAAGCATTGCACTAGAAGACAGTTTTAACATGACAATCGTAAATGCAAATATTCAAACCTTGGCAAACAAGTTAATTTACTTGAAATATTTTTAAATTCAAATATTATCTCAAATATTGCTCAAACCTCTATGTCTCCATACACTGCAGTCAGTAAAATGAAAAATTGAACAAAATAAAAAAAAAACATCACATTTGACATGACCAGTCTTAATAACAGACGTTTTAATTTTGATATGACATAAGTTTTTAAAGTGTTTTGTGGGATTATTGATTGTTCTGATTTGCTTAACTCAATCAGTATTCATGCCCCAAGTCCAGTTTTACGCAATGACTATTTATTTCATATACCATATAAACGTACAGTTTATGCGCAGCACTCTGCATCTACACGTATTTTGCGGCATGCCAATAAAGTTAAAGTATTTTTTTATGATTCTTTTAATATCCTGCAACGTGTCAATTTGTGACCTTTCTAATATTTTGTTTTATGTTACTTGCCCCATTTGTGCGAAAAATTATCTTTTTGCGTTAATTCCGTTAAGTTTTTATATTATTATGTTAATTTTTCTAAATTCGTTGCAACTAATTATGGTATAGACCGTAAAATTATGATCTTTGTGTGTCTAACTATAATTTATAACTGCAAGATGAACAAAGTTCGATTAGTAAAAGAGTATGTCAAAAGTGGTTTATTTTCTTCAAAGAGATTAATACCACCTCAAAAGTAAAAAAAATAAGATAATTTTAGATTTTGATAACCAAGTTTTTCTAGTGGCTGTGTTCTTTTTATAGTGCCATACACGCTATGAGTGTCAGCACCCCTCTCGTATGTTAGTGGCTGTAGAAGAAAACAAAAATGACACTGGTTGAGAACTGAGGACATCATTGATCAGTCTACGATTGTTTGTCACATTAGTTTAGAAATTGTCTGAATGTGTTAGAGAACTCAAAACCGGCGGTCAATATTGCATCAACTTAAAAGTAAAACAAAATTAAATCAGAAAATTAAATTTCTAAAATTTTCTAATTTAAATATTTATCTAAAAAAAATGCCGACATTTTATTTAAATTTTCTGGTAATATAAAACAAAGTATATTTTACAAATACGTATGTTATATAAAAGTCAATCGACATTTCTTGTTTGCAAATAAAAAAATGTATATATAAATTATTTTCAAAAATCATAAACCATATCAGAGAGAGTCCCAAAATGCCAATTTGTATGTAACCCAGAAAATTCTATCAAATTATTTTGGATTAAATATGTCTTTAAAGTGCATTATATCTGAAAGCAATAAGGCAAATAATAACTTCTTTAAATTTGTTTAAGTCTATAACATAATAAATAACCTGAAAACAGAAACAGCACTAGTTTGATTGATAAAAAAAAACTAAAACTACAAACTTTATCAATGTACAAAGAATTAGACAACGCTAAACATGTGGCAGGTGTTCATGTTGATCTCTCTTAGATCTTTAATTATTATATTAGACTAATGTTCTGAACTAATAAATGCCACAGTTCTTAAAAATGAGACTTAAACCTACGATAATTTATGCACCAAGATTTGAGCTAAGCGCTTCATCCAACTGAGTCATTGTTTTGTGGGTCTTGACACTATCCGAAAATAAAATGTCAAAGCAAAAAATATAGTTATAAAGTAGTATAAACATTTAAAAATATAGAACTAAAATTATACTAAAAATGGGTTAAAATTAATTCTAATCTTCTATAATGACTTTATTTCATAGCAATTCCAATCAACATTACTAAGCATCATTAACACTGCTTATACTAAATTATTTATTTCTTATCTGTCTTTTTCCATACATTTTACCAGTATTATTACCACATGTACTACTTTGTAAATAAAAGAATTTGTTGATACACAAAACTTATTAACTTGCCTTAACAATTAAAATCAAATATTTTGTAAAGAGATTAATACATTTCATTATTCAAAATAATGTATACCGTATACCTGGTCACGCTCTTTCCTTTCGAGGTAGTCAATCAAGGTGTCAAGTACACCAAGCCGTTTGCTAACAACGCTATGCTCTCCATCAGTTGTTAGGGACACCCATTCAACTCGTGACCATTTCATTTAAAGTTAAAGTGTATTAATTATGCAAATAAAACTTTGATCTAACAACTGACCATAAAAACAAATTTTATAGAAACTTTACCTATTAATTTCATTAGACTTTAATCAATTACAATCAATTTAATTGACTTACAATATTTACTGTTAGATATTCCAATATCGTTAAGTTGTGGTAAAAACAAACACTGAATAGATGCATGTACATAAACACTTTTAACGTTGTCCTTAGCAACACAGGAAAATATGTTCCAAACTGCGTTGTGAAGAAGTGCAAATTTGAAGCGTACGTATTTGGCGCGTTATGCAAAATAGTAACCAACGCAAACCCAAACCGTACGCCAAAAAATCACACCCAAGCTTGATTAGCAGCTTTGAAGCCCATATCTTAAAAGTATTCAACAAAATATCCGTGTAACGATTGCAGTTATTCACTAAATGTAATGACTTTTCCGGTAGTTGTAAACTCTATTTTTTTAAATTTTTCTATGATTAATAAAGTTTCCAAGATTCGTGTTTAAACAAAGTTAAAGCTTGCTTTGTTATTAATTATGTTTATCTTTATTTTCTCTACATATTAACACAGTAAATATTAATAAGTTAATAGTGATTTTTGTTAAGTCCATGTTTAATTGTATCCTAAACTAGACATTTACTATTATTTTTTATTCCAAATTACTTCAAACTTTTACAACAAAACAAAATTTTTACAGTTTATAGCATAATTTTATCAAAATTATTGACAGTACCAAGAGAATATCGCATATTTTAAATCATAAAGTTTTAAACATCAAGCCAAATAACATTTAAAAAAAATTACGGTTATAAAAGGAAAAAATGCTTCAAAAACAGTGCAAATAGAAAAACAAAACCATTAAAGCACATCACTATAAAAATGGCACTAAAAATCTTGACTTGAGTTTTTGACAACCGTCGAAAGCCATACGGCAAAATCTCAAAAAAACAAAAATCAAAAAAGCACCCGATGAAGATCAATTAACTACCAAGATGCTAAAAATGGAAGGAAGCTCTCTGGTGAAAACCATAAGGCAATTATTAAACAAGTGCCTTCTAGAAGACAAAGTGCTTCAATCTTGAAAGAACGCAGAAGTGATATTAATACACAAATAGGGAAACACTACCATTATGGAAAACTTCCGGCCCATCAGCCTACTGTCTCGCCTATACAAGTTTCTTGCAAAGATAACAACAAATCGACTAACAAACAAACTCGATGTATACCAGCCAGTGAAACAAGCAGAGTTTCGGAAAAATTTTGGCACTCTTGACCACCTGCAAACCATTAGAACTCTGATAAAAAAAAAACAACAAAATATAGTATACCAATACACATTGCATTTATAGACTACCATAAAATCTTTGACAGCATCAAAACCTTGGCCTTTCTTTCTGCAATGGATGATGCTAGGATCGACTCTAGGTACTCCACAATTATTAAAGATATATACAAAAACGCAACCTTCCACATAAGAATAGACAAAGAACTAAAAACTGATAAAATACCTCTTGGCAAAGGCGTCAGACAAAAAAATACTATATCGCCAAAATTATTTACATTGGCATTAGAAAACGTCTTTAAAACATTAGCCTGGGACACAAAACGCGTTAACATTGATAGAACATACCTTAATCACTTGAAATTTGCAAATGACATAATGTTAGTAAGTACAGATGGCCAAGAACTATCCTCCATGCTAACGGAGCTAAACAAAAACTCAAAACAGATTAGATTAAAAATGAATTTAAACAAAACTAAAATACTATCTACTGATCTCCAAAACATAACCGATAATACCACAACAATAGAAAAGATTCTACACTATATCTACCTAAAACTGGAAAAGAAAATCAAACCGCTGAAGTAGCACGCAGAATCCAACTAGAATGAGCTGTTTTTGGCAAACTAAGCATTAAACTAAGAGATAAAAACATTCCGAGGAGCATAAAACGGAAGATATATGACAGCTGCATACTTCCGATGCTCACATATAAACTGGAAACCATGGACAATACAAAAAAATGGCAAAAAAATTGAAAATCACGCAAGAAAATGGATCGTGCTATGCTGAGAGTATCTCTAAGAGATCAAACTTAAAACATCAAAATCCAAAATAAAACAAAAATAACAGATGTGATGGAACGCATCGCGAGTCTCAAGTGAAGATGGGTTGGACATACAGCAAAACAGACCCAAGATAGATGGACACATAAAATAACCAAATGGAGACCACGGAAAATCAAGAGGAGTAGAAGAAGACCACAAACGAGATAGCTAGATGATGTGACGGAAATAACTAGAAAAATGTGGATGAGGAAAGCCCAAGATAGAGAAACATGAAAGAGACTAAAAGAAGCCTATATCCAGCATTGGATGATACAAGACTAATAAAGAAGAAATAAAGAAAGGCACTACTGAAGAAAAACAGTACAATAAAGTTATAAATTTTTTTATTATAACAATTGTGCTATTGGCAATAACATGTTGAAAAATTTATAAAAC
Source organism: Tachinus rufipes (assembly GCA_963932245.1). Taxonomy (NCBI): domain Eukaryota; kingdom Metazoa; phylum Arthropoda; class Insecta; order Coleoptera; family Staphylinidae; genus Tachinus; species Tachinus rufipes. The sequence goes on from OZ010749.1 coordinate 65,758,935, forward strand.
AAATATGGGATCAACTTGTTATTAGTACAATTAATCAACCGACTGAAAACCAAACAAATATAAGTACCAAGTAACAAGTGATTATAATAGTAAATACGACCCAAATCTGCAAGCTACAACCGTTAAACAATGATTTAAATTCAAGGATTTTAAATCTCTAATCCACGCAAACAACAGTATTGCATATGTGAATAAACTGCAATATTTAAAGTCATCATTAAGTAAAGAAGCAAGTTAGTTAACTAGCTCAATTACAACAACAGCAAATTAGCAAATCTTGTGGAATATGTTGCAAAGTCGTTATAAAAATAAAATAATATAATACGAAAACATGTGCATAGAGTTTTGGACCTTCCGGAAGTTGTTAGGGAATTGTGTTAGATGTTACGTGAAATAAGTAACGGACTAATTAGCAATTTAAATGCATGTAAAAAGCTAGATTCACAAACAACTAGAGAGTGGGAATTATAACTACCTAATAATTCTCAACCAAGTTTGGGCTTATTGACAACATTTATAAATTCAGGTATGGAGATTAAACTATCTTTTAATAAAAAACATAAATGTTCTTTTTCAGACAAAGATCACAGTTTATACAAAGGGTGAGGCAGAATTTTTTTTATTAAGTTGAAGAACATAAAAAAAATTAAAATTTTTATTTTTTTGAAAATAACTTTAACTAATAACGGAAAAATTCCTCCAATCCTGATCTGAAATTATTCATTACGTTTCGCAGTGGAGTGAAAGGGTTCCTAATAAATTTGTCTAGGATCCAAGGCACTCAACATCTAAAGTTCTGCTTGTTTACATAACCGGACAAATGCAAATTAATTAATTAAATCTAAAAACTGTTAACAGAATTGTTGTCTAGTCACATAATCGTTTTCTTTAAAAGACTGTACTAATTGGATTTTGTATGGATGGAGATGTAGGTCCTTGTGCAAAACCTGTTTGACAATTCTGTTTGAAATGTTAAGTGTAGTGCTATGTCGGCAAGAGGACAACGCTGGTTTTGTTCGATAGCAATTCTTAGACGCTCAATATTCTCGGGAGTGCGTACTGATTTTGGTCTTCCAGGCTTTTTTCTTCTTGTTTACAAAGTCTCCTCAAAGTTCCTAACTCACTTTTTAACGTCACACTCAGACGGAACCGGTCCATTGCAATTGATGTTAAAATGGTTGGAAAAAGCACGACGCGCTTGTACGTAACAATTACCATTTTGATAAAACGCTTTCACAGCGTACGCGCTGCTAAGAGGTCTATTGTTTCCATATTACTAAATGCTAATACGCAGAAAACAATGCCGATAGCGCGCCTACCACCTCCCAACGATATGGCGCAGTTGATGGAGTTTTTAAAATCGTTCATTATTCTGCTCTACATTGTACGTGTGTTAAGTTCAAAAAACTTTTAAAAAAGAAGTTATGTTTGTTACAGCTGTTTCTCTTAAACTTAAATGGTAAAAAAAAGTAAAGCTTGCAGATGTTTCAAATGCAATAAAAAACATCACACACTTGAGAACACTATAACAGCACAAGCACAGACATTAGATGACCAAACATTGTTGGCTACGGCCGTTATTGAAATCAAAGTTCATCAAGAGCAATACAAACAGTCAAAAATGATATTGAATTCAGGCGCATAAACTAATTTGTAACCAATAAAGTTTAAAATGCAAAACAATTAATATCCCAGTAATTAACATCAAGCAAGTCAAACACAACATCAAGAAACAATCGTGTATTCGGTTTGAATCACGCTTTGATAATTTTTCACTATTTATTTTTGGTGTTATTACAGTGCACGAACAATTTGCTTTCTAATAGCTTTAAGCGCGCTATTGTAAGTTCACCTGAAAATATTCAACTGATATTGATTCTATATCAGTAGAAAAATTTATAGCATTTTAGAGAGTGCTCTCTGCATTATGGTGGGACAGCCTTATCATGTGTCAAAAAGATCTCTTTCTTTAAAGTTCAGTGCAATGCAAAACTAATGAAGCTACAAAATACCATAGAAAGGTTTTGAAAAATTGAAGAGGTGAAGGAGGTTAACTCTGACCAAAGAAGAAAGAAAATGCAAAAATAATTTTAACCAAACATCGATTAGTCATCAAATTGACTATCAGATGTTTACTCAATAGAACAAATGTTTGCAAAAAATAACAATTTACTTCAACAATATTATTTGTTCATGAAAAAGTATAAAAAAACACATAAAGCAAGTTTACAGCTTAGAAAATGGTCAGTTTCATTTACCACATCATGCAGTCTTGAAGAATAGCACAACAACAAGCTTACGTGTAGTTTTTGATGCTTCTGCCAACACCACCACTAAGGTCTCTTAATGATATTTTACGGATTGGACCAGTACTACACCAATCTTTATTCGAAATTTTTATAAGATTCAGAACCTACAAATATGTGTTAGTTGGTGACATTTTAAAGAAATGTTGACAAATTTATACTGCAAGAAGATCAGAAGAACCGACATCAAATACTATAGAGGTACAACAAACCAATTTAAAAATATAAACACCAAAACGTTGACATACGGTACAGCCTTTGCATCATACATAGCAACAAAATGTCTACACAACTAACAAAAAAAGCACAAGAGATGTTTTCTGACGCAAATAAAATTATAAAAGACGGATTGTACATAAATAATTTGCTAACTGGTGCTAACGATAGAAGGACAGTCAGTCGTAAGAGATAGATAAAAGATTAGAATTAAGAAAATGAACAAGCAATAACATCATCATTGCCTGCAAAAGAAAATCAAATATTGAAACTTAATAAAGCACAACAAAAACTTTAGACATGGAATGAATCGCTCAACAAGACCCATATTAACTTATTATAAATTACAATATAAGCAAGCAAAAATTTGCAACAAAACAAACTATTTTATCGACTATTGCTTACTGGCCCAGTAGTATAGTAGTAGTAAAAAAAATATTAACGCAAAAACTATGAAAATTAAAACTTGGATGAGATAAAGTTATATCACCTGCACAAAATATTTAAATCACTTAAAAAATTTAAAAAAAGCTAGTGTACCTTGCTTAGTAAACATTGGTAAATTACAAACTTGTGTAGACATCCATAGATCTTAGAGTGTATATGTGTATAAGTGCAGTCAATACCAGATTAATTTGTAGCAAATAACAAGTAGCTCAAATATAATTTACAACAATACCTTAGTTAGAACTTTGCGTAGCCGTTTCAATATGCAAACTTCTAGAAAAAAACATTCCTGCATAGTTCTAAATTGGTTGTCGTTGAAACCGTCAACATAAAAACTTACGTAAAAAATAAAGTCCAAGAAATTGAACAATTCATCTGGCAACATGTTTTCACAGCAAGTAACTGAGTTTCAAGAAGCACATCCGTTGAAATAATTATAAACTTGATTTGATTTACTGGCCCAGTGTTTGTAATACAACAAAAAAAAACAAATAACTTGAAAAAATAAGCAAACCAATACTAAGTTTTGCAATTGAGATAAAAAACAAATTTCGCAAAAAACTTGCAAGTGAATCTTCCTTGTTAAATCGACGTGTTATTGGTTGGATTTAATAATTTGCTTCTAATTCAAACCGTAGCAACCAAAAAACAAAAAAATATTAAATTAAAAAAACTCATTGTTTCCAAACAAACCATTCTTAGAGTAATTAAAAAAAAAGACTTATACAAAGAAAAAGCAAAAGAAGCTCCTAGCATTACGTTAATTTCGAAGACGTTTAAAAAACGCAAAACTAAACAAAAATCATAAACACCCGGCACTAGTTAAATTTGATCATTTACGCAAAATATTTTGGTAATACAATCACAGCTGCATCATCTGCTTTCAAATTAATCTAATAGCCTCCATTCCATTAATGGGTAATCTTCTTCAAAACAGAGTTATTCCAAACAAATCTTTTTCTCGAACCGGAATTTAAAATAAATTTAAATATTTTGTTCAAATGTTCAAATAATCTACTTTACGTAAATTTTGTACAAAAAGTTTTTTTTTTGTATGAGAGATATATACAAACATTGATTGATAAAACAGTCTCTTGTGTTTAAGTAACTGTTGTAATCTTATGTTTGAGATGATTCTAATATTATGTCTGGTACATATTAGGTACAGCAATAAGAGTTAACTTTTAAATAGATTAATTATTTCCTTTAAATTTCATAGAATCTTATGTAGACATTTTTTTTTATATTTTTTATATATATTGCACAAAGCTTGCATTGACTTTTAGTAATTATTCACTAATAATTAAAATCGTTCAATTAAAACTTTTCATAATGTAGTCACTTAATTACTTCCACAAAATACTTGATTAAACATTTCTGAATTGTGCAGTCTATGAAAAGTTTTCAATTTGCAGAAATGTATATCAAAACATCATAAAAAATATTTTTTTATACATAAGCAAATATTTTTCCGCTAACCTTTCCCTAACATCCTCAATTACGACCTTTTCCGTTCAAATCTGCGAACAAAAAAAAATCACCACCACAGAAAATTCGAGATCTCAGGTTATGCAAATATTTATGAATAATGGAACATTTTTTTTTCTTTCTAACAACGAAATTAACTTTGTGCTTTGGACAAATTAGAAGTGTTATAATGCGATAACCGGATTAAGTTTATGTTATATATAAAGAAGAAAAAAAACGTCGATACAGATAATGAGATCAAATAATACGCTTTTATAACAACGTTTTCATTCCTAATTGCTGTTTATATTCGCATTTTCATACCAATTATTATTAATTTAATTGATACTGATATTGAAGTTGAATTAAAAAAAACATATTTTGCGTTGAAATTTAATTGAAATAATAATTAAAAGCTTTTTACCAATACAAACAAACATACACCGTTATGTATAAAATCGTTTAGACTAATTATATCGTGTTTGTAAACCTGTCTACTGAAATAACTTTACCGGCAAATGATTATGGAAATGAATAGTAAATATTATTTTAGAATTTATTCGATTAGAATTGATAAATAAATAATATTCTTAATCTGATACAAATAATTAATTCAATTTTTCATATTTACTTATTTTTAATTTATAGATAATACGCTTTAATAACAGAAAATTATATGTTTCTTTGCATAATATATTTTATCTTACTTTCGTTTATTAACGAAATCCAATAAAATTATAATTAAATTTGTCGCGAGGAACAAACTTCGTGTGCATGAAACTTTATACGCCCGCCCGATTTATTCACTATTTTGGCTTCCATCGCGCTTTTCAGATGTATAATTATTACGGAGTCGTGCACCTGTATATATCAATGTATAAATGTAAACCGTAAGCAGTAATAATAATCCGAAGTTTCTAGATCTACTCGTGCAGAAATTGAAAGAGATAAGAGACATATTTTTCCATAGAGTAAATTATTCAGTCAAATAAATTTGAATAGCTTTGTTAGTTTGATCATTAAAATTTTAATTTTATAAAACTAAAGTATAAGTTTATGAAACTGTTAAAATAAGAGTTTGCTAAAAATTGTAGTGAAAACAACTTTTATCTAAATATTTGATAATAAATTACATAGTTATTGACTCTGACATACAGTAAATTAAATTTGTTAAATTTAATTATTGATTACTAATTGTATATTAATTAAATTTAATTAATAACTCTAAACATACAAGCAAGGTGAAATTCACAAATTAAACTGCCATGTTGATGATTATAATAGGCGAGTTCATGTGTTTAAACAGAATAATTTGGATAAGCATTATTCTGTAATATTATAATATAATAATTAGATATTTTTTACACAATTGTTATATTAAAAAACAGCCGCTTCCAGCGCAAAAAACTATGTAGTAAAATATTTTTATGATAAGAAATTGTATATCTGGCGGATTGATTTTCATCTAAACTTGACCATGCTACCAAGCTTTGAAGATTGAAAACTTGAAAAACTGTATATTTTTGATTTTTTGACCATTATAACTGTTGAATACCATTACGCACTATTTCTTTCATAACCATAAAGTATTAATAAACTATTCTCAACTACTACGGAGCATACAAAATTTAAACTACATTTTTTAAAAATATTTTTGAAGTAAACTTGCATAAAAAGTCTTAAACAAACTGGTCTTTGATGAGAGTTGCAGAAGAACACGGTTGGTCTTAAAATGGTTGCAAATAATTGTATTTTGTAGTGATATGGCCCGTAGTTAGCATATACGGTTGATTCGTTTGATACGTTTGAATGATTTTGCCAAATTTTCTGATTAACCAGACAGACAGTATCAGTTCTGAGTAGTTTTTAAACTTTTTATTTATCCATAATTCATCAAAACGATTGTATTGAATATACACAAAATCATATTAACCCTATCCCCTTGAATAATAAGAAAAAAACAGAAAATAGTCAATTTTTAAAAAGAAAAGTTATGAACATTAAAAATGTTATGCAAATTTATTACAAAATTCTTTGCAAAATCCATCAATAAAAACGCTCCAAACAAAAAGCACTTAATCAAGTATGAAAGACGACAATTTTGTAAGACAAAAAGATTAACGGTTTTAAGAGATACGTTGTCAAGTTGATAAAAAAAAATGCCGAAAGGATTGAGATCGTTATCGACAACATCAAACAGAACAAGTTGGATCTCTAAAAAACCTTCTTTATTCTTTGTAAAAACATTAAGCAGGATATGAAGAAGAGTAAAGCCGCCTTCAACGCAACCATAAATTTACTCGTTGCAAAACACACCACTCCACCAAAATAATGATTAAAGCATTTTTAAAAGAGTTGTCCGCGTTGTTCAAGTTTATAAAAATCACAATCAAAAGCTCCGCAAAAATGGTCAATGGCATCCGAATACATTTGACATCGCATTGTAAAAGCAATAACATTTTCTACTACAAAATATATATTCAAAATATACCAGACTGCATCAAGGCTGATGTAGTGCAGACTGCTTACAGCTCTAAGGTATGAAGACTATAGGTCACTATTGAAAACAAACGAAAGACCGCCGAGATTGCAAAATCTCACTATTACCAACGCTACAATTACACCACATCCAAGTGTAACTTGCCTTCTGTTTATTAAATGAGTCGAAATACATCCGAGCTTCAAATGCAAAACACTAAACAGTCCAAGCATGTTACGCTGTGTGTAATTAGCAGCACTCCTCAATTTATAAGAGCTGCCTAGTTTATCTCAATTTGAAAGCAATCCAAAATAATATTCAGGCTCATAGTAAAACACCCGCTCCTCAAATGCAGACTTCCGCTTCATCTCAAAGCGTTTCCAACGCCTACAAGAAACAATTCTATGCAAAAGCTGTCCTAAATAAGTGACAATGATTTTATGTAGTTTTTATTTTTATCTTCACTAAAGCTCTTATTCAACTAGTTTGCTAATATTAGATTATTGCTCAACAGTCTAAAGAAAAAACCAACCAAAATGCGTCGCAGAAAAAAAAAATTATTGATGTATTCTCCTACACCATCACGGAGCTCTCTCGAGCAGCGTTTTGCATAAAAACCGTGCGCGCAGCCATACTCTAACCATTTTTTTTCTGCAGATTACTTTTTAAACCTCAACGTCAAAACAGCAACAGTACCTGTAAGAAGCTCCGTTACAATAAAAGTCTGGAACAGACAATAAAAGTCTGGAACAGACAATAAAAGTCTGGAACAGACAATAAAAGTCTGGAACAAAGAAAAACACTTACGCAAAAAATCGGAAGCAGCCGTGACTGTTTTATTGCAGACCCGGACGAACACATTTTCAGCCAAAAATCAATCAGCCCTAATTTTTAAGCAAGCAGATCTACGGCAAATATGAATAAAAAATAATTCCATATTTAATATAAAAATAGAGAAAAATAATACAAAACAAGAAGAAAGCAGTAGAAAAAGAAATCAACTGACCTCTGAACAAAAGCCTTGTTCCACATCATTATTGCAAGGTCACTGTAAATAATCTATTTCACATCGTCAAAAAATCAGTATCAACATGGAAAGACGGCCCCATCTCCTTCGCTTAGACACTGCATTTTTGTCTGACAGCTTGCGGTGGCCCACACCAATAAGGAACAATTTTTAGAGATTGTTGTTGGCTTTGCACCGCAGCCGTAAGCAAAATAAAGTCTGCGCACACTTTAAAAACTCTTCCAGTAAACCCCACACAAAATACAAACACACCAAAGTTTCTCTTTACCCTCGTCAGGACCGTCAACTCTTGATGACGCCGTCATTTCTACTTTAAAAGCGACGCCGGCAAACAAATAACGCTCAACGTAGAAATTCAAGAGCATGGAGCTTTTACTTACTTCAAAAACAATTTCTTAGAAAAAGGAAGTTCCGACAAAAATAACAATGTATATTGAAATTAAAAGATGAACCCAAAAACTAAACAACTGAAACCAAAAGAAAACAAATACTTCAAAAATGTTGACAATTACCCTAAAATGGAAGTAACCACATTTAACCACAAAAACCCAATAGATTTAAAGACTAAAAATACACTTTCCTATCTACCAAGTGCCAGAAAAATAAAAACTGCAACCTTAATTAGGCCTGCTTAAAAATCCCAAATAATTTGAGCAGAAATTAAAACAGTTGCCCTTGCCAAACTACCACAAAACTAAGCAAATATTGTTTTAAAGAAATCTTATCTTAGTGGCGCAACTTGTTGTTGTATATATCAAATAATCTATCCATACCATAAAGATTGATGGCATATTAGCCTACAAAGACAAATATTCTGGCCAACCTAGTGAAATCCAATATTCAATTTTTTTTTAACATTTTAAAGTTTCACACTCTAAAAAGTCTGATCGACCAAGCAAACAAGGTCAAAAAAGATATTAAAAAAGAAAAAGCACCAAAAACAAGACACTTGGTCCACAAAATCTCTAAAAAATCGGTCAAAAACTCCACCAAACACTTATAAATTTAGTGGCAAAAACCAATTTTACCAAATTGAAATTACCCCAGAGCCGGGAGACCATAAAATATATTTTTCAAGCAAATCCCGCTGCAAAACTGAAAGTCACAAGAAACTTTACTATAAACGTGCAAATGAACGATTAAACATAGACTCTACAAGTATTGATCACTCTACAATTAAGCAAAAATTTAATATTAAACCACCCTTCAATAAAAAAATAATGTATCTAATAAAGCCAATTTAAATTATGAACGCCAATGCATTCATTCAAAAACGCCAAACTACTGATCCAACAAGCAAACCAAATAATTTTACTAAAACCTACCGCAAAAACCTGGAGCTGCGCTAGATTATCCACTTATAACGCTCATAAAAAGCAGTATTAATCAAACTGGTGGAGAAGCTACTACTGGCATAATATAACCCAACACGAGCAACTACAGCTCACTAGTAGTATAATTACAAAGAAAAGATAACACGGCAAAATTTTGCATAAACTTATGCTAGGTAAACAATGCAACCTAAAACAAAACAGTACTACTATTTTGTATCCAAAAAACAATAAAAGATTTTAGCATGGCACGCATGTCAAAATAAACCAACACTCTAGACATAGATAGAGACCATTTATAAAGACAAGCAAACACCTTACCACGTTTGCTGTTTTAGATGGTAAAACTTACCAATTTCGGGTGATACATTTTAGGTTGAATCACGCTTTGACAACTTTTTAAAAGTTAATGTCCGCTTGCAATGCAAGTTTAAGACTGAAAACTGATAGAAAAAAACATCATTTTAAAGCGCATGGCAATAATCTGGGCTATCAAACAATACCAAACTTACTTAGAGGATGAAAACATCACTCTAATAACAGACAATCTAGGTTGACTATAAAAAACTTATCAAACAACAAATCAAAATTTACCCGGTAAGCATTAAAGTTAGAGAAGTTTAATAACATCGTAAAACATGTGCCCAGCACCATAAATCTGCTAGCAGACGCATTGTCCAAAAATCCTAAACCTAAAATCACTAATCAAGGTTTAGAACACGTTGATACATAGGTGGTCCATAAACATGTTGACAAAAACCACAATTAGGACTCTAAATCATAATCCAATTAAAACGCTGGCAGATGCAATAAGGCGCGCTCAACAAAAGTGCCTACAAACTCGTGCCTTGAAAGCAAAATGCAAAGCATTAAGGAACAATCCCAATGAACCACCAAATGACAATTTGAATTATTGATTAAGCAAACCTAAGAAGTTAAACTTAACTTTCAACTGCTACAATTAATTAATAATACTACCAGCAACCCAGAAAATTATTATCATGCGTCAGAAACAAGGCCCAAAACAGATTATAACATTAGTGGGCGCACATTGTTATTGTATCAAAAATCAACACTACCAATCACCGACAAAGATTCATATCAACAATTTTCAGAGGCCACCAACATCCGACAATGCAAAAAGGAAGTAAGAAAATTGATGTCACGGACTATGCGTTTCCCGATAACATCACAAACGGCCCAGCGGCAAACAAAACCCAACCGAAACGCATTCTACCAATTAGAGCGCTCCAAACAAGAATTACTTGGACGCCCTGTCATTAATAGTTAAATAAATTGCAAAAAAATCATTAGTAGCAATGCTACCCGTGGCTCCGCGACTGCGCTCAACCTTCTAAAAAATCCTGCGGCCAACGGCACCATCAAAACTAAACGTAAAAAGCAAAAATCAAAATCCAAAATTAATGTTTTTGGCAACCCGCATGGGTAAGTAGAGAAAACTTTCGTCAAGCTTACTTTAATAATCTTAAAGATAACATCAAATTAAGCTTTCACTTCTGTCACCGTCAACATAAACATTGAGTTTTTTATCAAGGAAGGGGACAACGAAGTCACACTTTCCACAAAATTCAAGCTGCCAGCGGACCACACTAAAAACAAAGCCAACTCCGCTGATCATTCTATGACTGGAATCAAAGACTCCAGAAAAAACAACAAGGTAGTTCAGAAAAAGCGTAAGAAACCTAAGAGTGAGTCAAATTCATTATCGGGCCATTAACCAATCCCAAGCAGTCCTCAATTTTCGTTAGACAGACATTAGCAGTAACTCTTGCAGGAAAAAAAAATTGATCAAGGTCGGGTTCAAACTAGCCGCTAAAGACCTAGACCTAATCAATGACAAAATCCTTACCCCACTCCCGCAAATTCCAACGGCATTTGTCATTACAGAAAAACTTATTCCTGGGCTTTTTACAACATTGCAAGGACAATTTTATCAACATTGCCTTGCCTCGATATACCTAGGTTGGTACCCCGGTCACTCCGGCTTCTAATCACGACCACCAAGAAGATACGGCCTATCTCAAAACCACCACTACAGGATACTTCACTTGGCCCCTTCTTGAAGAGAAATTTGTAACATGCCGCTCTACCTTACAAAAAAAAAATAAGGAAAATTTTGGAAGAGCTGAGTTTTAAGCCATCTACCCTACATTGCATAGAAAACAAGTTTGGTCGTTTCTCAATGATCTGCGTACAATTTTCCTAAGAAAAAAAAGTATAGAAATCAAAAACATCAAAAAAATCCTTAATCTTACTGTCAAAATTGAACAAAAAAGAAGTGCGGAGACCAATGTCAAAAGTGCCAAATATACGGGCACACCGTCAGGAGATGCTTCAGAGCAACTCTGGTATGCCGTAATTGTTTGGGTCCCCACCAGTCTATGGCATGCCCAAAAAACACACCTCCACAGTGTGCTCTATGCCATCCCGCCAATTTTAGGGATGCAAGGTTCTAACTTAGAATTTCTAAAACTCAAATCCTCGCAAGCCTACAACCAAAGTTGCGGCAAACACGTTTGCCAACATTGTGTCGTCACCAACCACAAAAATGGCAAACAATCAGATAACAGATCTTCTCACAAAGCTAATCAGTTTAAAAAAAAAACTATGGTCAAACATCTTATTACTAACAAACACCATAGATAATACACCGGAAGTATTATTGAAACGTGAAAAAATTCTTCTTTGACCACGACATTGACGTCATGCTAATGTGTGAGTCAAATCATAAGTCCAGACATGCGCTGAGACGCCACGTAGTTTTTTGTCTCTTCTCTCACCATTTTAGGGAGAGACTTTAACTCAAAACACCCGGCGTGGAACAGTCGAACAACCAACGTAAAAAGTCGAGTTTTGCAAAACTACGTCAAAAGGTTATTGAGTGTTGAAAACAGATAATTCCACACACTTCAGCTACGCAGGCTATCAATGAAACGAGAAAGCCCCAATTATCTGTTTACTATATTTTATTAACCTAAGTTTTACTGTTTAATATTTATATTTTTTTATAGATTTTTTCGTAAATTAAAATTATTATTATTATTAAGTTATCTATTCCTAAAAAGTCAAAAATATTAAAAGACGTTATAATTTTTTTAACTTTCTTTTGATGCTTTCTATAAATATTTGAAATAAATTAAGGCAAGTTAGATTATTTTAAATAATCTAATTGAACTAGTTATGACGTACAAAATATATTTTATTTACTGTGTCAATCGATCAACTAATAATGTTTTAAACTGGTAAAGCTTGTTGTTAACTGAATGTTTGCAGTAATTAAAAATTTATAAATTTGTAAAAAATTATTAGTATCTACAATAATGACTAATTACAAATAACAACTGCAAAAATGGAACAAAAAGTTGTTTCATTTGCCTACAAAGTAAAGATAAAAAAACAGAAATATATAATATCATGCATAAATGTAACAATACAACAATGAAAAATACAGCTATTTATGAATAAAAGTAACATTGTATTTTTTTAGATTTTATATTAAAAAAGAATGGTTTCATAAATCAATATTAAAATTTATACTTATTTTTGCAAAATATATTATCATTTATAATACATACAATATATTTTTTAGGAATGACTGCATGGCGCAAGTAACTTGTTTTCTAATTATTACATAGAAATCGCCTTAAAATATTAAATATTATAATACTATTGAAGTTTGCTTTCATGCTTTCATCAGCTTAGATTTAAATAAATTATAAGCTAAATTTATAAAATTCAATATTTTAATTATATTCCATTTTTTTTAATTTTTACTATTGTAGTAATAACTAAAAAATTAAAAATATTTTGTACCTTAATGCGCTAAAGCAAAACAGTATAGTTTACTGAAAACTTTTTCAAATATTAATGCATTTATTTTAACTAATATATTATAAAAGCAGCAACTTTAATTAAATAACATTCTCTCATAAATATTTAGTTACGTTTTAATAATTACTGTTTTGTAATTTTCATGTCTCATGTTTATTAATGTTTCTAATTGATTATTTAAATATTTCAATAGAGTTGCAATCGCAATCAACGTTTGCAATAAATTTTTGTAAATGCAACATTTTAAACTATTCATCTTTCTAATCAATATGAATATGTTTTATAAAATAAATTAATAAACAAAAATATAAATAAAAATTTATTTGTTATAGTTAAAAATTACAAAGTTTTATTCGATAAATAAAGAAATTATTTGCAATTTGGCGTAATGTTAAATAATTTCACTCTTTTCCATGTCACTAGACTAAAATTAATGCATTTGATATTTTTATGTTAGGATTCATACACTGGCAATCAAAAAATTATGACTTATTATTGAATTTTTTTTCTTTAATGTTTATTTTTGCAAATTGTAAATTGTTATCTATCTGTCAGTTATTATCACCGTGTTACAGACTTTTATGATACAGCATCCATTTTGCTCTAATTGAAAACATACATTTCGTTGTGATTTTTTTACTTAGTGTTAATTTTTTTCTGCAAAATTTGTCATTTACACGGTGCACTGTACTTAACAGGTCATAATACCTTTAGACCCTATTGTTGTGGCAAGAATTATAGCGTCGATTGATGATGGGCGAGGAATACGTGAAACTACAAGGATTGTTAGTAAAAGCTTTTGTGCTGTACAAAAAAAACTGGCCTGATAACCAGAAGATCAGAATCCGGGCAAAAAAATTTCACCACAAACAGAGATAACCGTTTTTTGGTGTCCACAAGTTTGCGAAATAGAACAGCTTCTGCAGTTTATCTACAAAAGCAACTTCATAAAGTTAGAAATCTAAATGTTAGTGAACAGCCCGTTAGGAGAAAGTTTTTGGCTGCTGTATTGTTTTGTATAAAAATGGCTACAGGTCCACCTTTACAACGCCAACATCGCGTTGCAAGATTGGCTTTTTCCAAAATCACCGGGCATAAAATAATGAGGACTAGAGCAAGGTACTGTTTTCGGATGAATTGCGCTTTTGCCTCAACGGATCAGACGGACGTCGAAAAATGTAGAGAAGACGCTAAGAAAAATACGCTTCAGTTTGTATTGATGAGTAATTTTCATTTGGCGGTGGGTCGGTTATGGTTTGGGCAAAATTTCTACCAAAGCATTCACCAAGCTGGTCTTTATAGAAAATGGCTCTCTGACAGTTCAGATACATTATGAAAGTTCTTAAAGATCATGTTATGACCTTCATGACAACTATGGGCAAGCGCGACAATTTCATGCAAAATATCAGAAATTATCTGGATGAAGTGGGAATTTTGCGGTTTGATTGGCCAGCGCTCAGCTCGGTTATGAATCCCATAGAACATTGGGACAACGTATTCAAAAGCATACACCTGCTTTAAAAACTGCTCAGGAGCTAAAACAGTTGCTATTGCAAGAATGGAATAATATTGATAAAAATGTGATCCTTAATTTAATTCAACATGTTCCTCGTTAAGCAGTCATTAATGTAAGAGGGGGTAAAACGTACTAATAACACGTTGGGGTAACCTCTTACATTAATAAGTATTTTTTCATATTTTTTATTCCGTATTAGTCCTAGGAACAAAAATTCAAATTTTGTTTAAACTGTAAATTTGTGATATTTTCAATATACGCAATGAAAACAATATGCTTTACAATTCAACATTGAATTTTTAATTTAGTGTGCAAAATACATTACAATTGTTTACAATTTGCTAACATAAGGTTAAAACATAAAGTTTCAAAATTAAGTCATAATTTTTAATTTTTTTTTTCTAATTACAATTTAAAGATGTCTTACATTTTAACTAGTATAGACATCAATATGTACTTAATAAATAAATAAAATACTTCTCTGTATTTAAATATTTTTATTGAAGAAAATGACACCGCAGTTATTCACATTGCATTTTAATGTCGGCAAACTAATAGAAACATGACACATTTAATTTCCCTAGGTAAGTGATAAATCTGCATATTGCCTCAATTAAACGCAGCTGTAAACTCGACAGGCGTCTTATTTACTATACAGAAGCTCCAGAATCTAATAAGGAAATATTAGAAGGGTACGATGTCCAGTAATTAGCATGCCATTAGCACGCTTTTGTGTTACATTGAAGTTGTATCTTTGAGCCAAGTTAAGTTTGTTGTTCAACTTGGACAAACTTTTTTAATGTTTGTCATTGTTTATTATTGAATTTGAGTTGTGTGAGATGCATGTTAGTATTATAATGTATTAAATTTATACTATAATGCAATCATGTTAAAAAAATTCTATTTCACACGCAGTGAGTAAACAATAAAACTTTAAACTGAAAAAATAACAAAATGTTTTCAAATATTTAAAAAATATTGATGGTTTTATATAGAAGTGTAACGGCAATACGTATGAAAGTTTTTGAATTTGCCTACCGGTTGATATTAAAAGCAGACGTTTGCAAATATAATAATAAAACAAATTTAAAAAAACCTATTTTATTTGTATTTTTAGAAAATCTCAAAAACTTACATGTTTTTATTAAATAGGTTTTCTCCGCTATTTAAGAAAAAAATTGTAAGATCAATTAATTCTTGTGCAATCTTTATGCAGTTAATAAGTTTCCTTCACAAATTGTTGTACAAAAATTGTGTTTTTGTGTAATTTTAGAAGAATTTTAAATAATAATTATGTGTAATTTATGATAAATTTTGTGAAAAAAATAATCTTGGAAGTAAGTGTTAGAGGTAGTTTTTGTTAGCATAGCTTATAATAATTAATGTGCTGTATATGATGTTATTTGCATACATGTATTGTCTGAGAACCTGAGGGTTATTCACACTTAGATTAAGTGGTGTACTAATCTGTAAAAATAGTTATTTATACACTGGCACAAGACCTTGGGGTTGTATGTTAACACCGTACTTGACATTAAGGTATTATACGTAAAAGTCGTTGCAAGTATGCTTGTGCACTGGCAGTTGAGGCCTTGTGGTTGCACAATAACTAAAAAGGATTGTCAAGCTTATACAGGCCAGTTCGGTCATAAAGTAGTATGAAGAGCACACTACATTAGTAAGAAGCAGTTATAAACACACTGGTATTAGAGTATACCTTCTTCTTCTTTATGTGCCGTCTCCTACTCGGAGGTTGGCAATCAACATGGCAATCTTTATTTTCGATACTGCAGCTCTGAACAGATCGTTTGATGTGCATCTAAACCAGTCTCGAAGGTTTTTCAGAAAAAAAATTCTGCGTCTTCACGCACTTCTACTGCCTGCGATCTTTCCTTGCATTACTAGTTTCAGTATCTTATATTTGTCACCTCGCATAGTGTGACCCAAATACTCTAATTTCCTAAATTTGATGGAATGGATCACTTCCATTTCCTTTTTTATCCTTCTTAACACTTCGACATTTGTGATTTTGTCCTTCCATGAAATTTTTAAGATTCTCCTTTACATCCGCATTTCAAAAGCCTGGAGTTTGTTGGTGAGTTTTTGGTTTAGTGTCCATGCTTCCATGTCATACATTAATATGGGTAACACTTAGCATCTCACCACCCTAGTTCTTAGTTCCAGCATTAAATTGCGGTTGCAGAAAAGGTCTCTCAATTAAAAAAAAAGCAGTTCTGGCGCTCTCTATTCTGCTTTTGATTCCTATTTCTTGGTCGTTACTATTTGTTATCCAAGTACCTAGATATTTGTACTTGGTTACCTTTTCAATACGGGTGTTGTTAATGAATAAGTCGACATTAGGTGTTACTGTTTTGGAAATGATCATATATTTGGTTTTCTTCAGGTTCATTTTTAATCCATATCGCAGGCTAATAGCATTTGTTCTTTCCACCATTCTTATTGTCTGCTACTATCACCGTATCGTCCGCATATCTGATTTTGTTGATTGGGCGTCCGTTAACAACAAGTCCTGCTTGTTCTTCTTCGGGTATAGCTTCTTGGAATATAGCTTCGGAGTATAGGTTAAAGAGCATCGGTGATAGTATGCACCCTTGCCTCACGCCTCTTTGGTTATTTATGTTTTCTGTGTATTCTCCATCCACTCTGACTGTCGTTGTTTGGTTCCAGTATAGATTTTCAATTATGCGTATATCTCCTTTGTCAATATTTTTTGTTTTTGTTTTTTTAGTTGCTCGTGTTGGACTTTATCGAACGCTTTCTCATAATTTATAAAACAAACATGAACTTCAACATTTATGTCCATACATCTTTGTGACAATACATTAATGCCAAATAGTGCTTCACGTGACACACAAGGGTATGGGTAAGGCTCATGAGACTTATGGTTCTGTAATCACTACATTCTCTAGCATTTGGCTTCTTTGGTATTGTTATAAATGTCGATCTTAGCCATTCTTTTAGTATTATTCCTGTTTTATATACGGTATTATACAGATCCGTTATGACATTATTTTATTCATTTTCTACAAGTTTTAATAACTTGACTGATACTTCATCTGGACCAACAGCTTTGCCTCCTCTCATGTTTTCGATGGCGTACTGTACTTCTTCTTTTGTTATTTGCGGGCAATAACTGTCTTCTTATATGGTGTTTGGAGAGCCTCTGATGTCGTAGAAGAGTTCCTCTATGTGTTCTTTCCACTTCAGTAGTTTTTGTGATTGCTCGGTTATAATTTTCCCATTTTTGGTTTTTATAATTGAAGGTGTACACTTTTTCTTTATTTCAGTTAGTTCTTTAACTTTTTTTGTAAACTAAAGTTGTCATATTGTTTCTAAAGCTTCTCAATTTCTTTGCACTTTTCAGATAGCCACTCTTCTTTTGCTATTCGGATTTTTCTTTTGATAATTTGATTTATTTCTCTGTGTTTCATATAGTCACTCTTGTTCTTCCGTCTCTCTTCCATAAGTTGTAGTATTTCTTTCGTCATCCATTGTTCTTTTCGCATTTCTTTGTCTGTTGTTAATAGTTTTTTGCTACTTTCTAATAGCGCTCCTTTTATAATTTTCCATTTTGTGTTGACGTTGTTAGCTTGAAGTGTGTCTACAGCTGCTTTCTGTATATTTCCGTTTACATATGCTTTGATTTGATCTTTTATTTCCACATTTTTAAGTTTTTCTATGGCAATTCTTGTTGATTTTGTCTTTGATTTTAGTTTTTTCAATCTTAATGTAACATTCGCTACGACTGGATTATTGTCTGACAAAGCATCCGCTCCTGGGGACGTTTTGACCGATGTTATTCCGTTTCTATAACGTTTTCTAATTAGTATGTAATCGATTTGGTTTCTGACAGAATTCCACCATTCTGTCTCCTCTATCATTTCTGCTGCCTAGACCTTCAACTCGTCCCTTACCAATTTCGGCATTGAAATCTCCCATAACAATTGTGGCGTTGTGTTTATTTATACCTTTTAGCACTGTCTCGATTTGACTGTAGAATTCTTCAATTTCGTCATTGGTTTTATCAGAGGTCGGTGCATATACTTGCATGATGTTTACGTTGCCCATTGTAGTTTGTATTTGTATCATCATTACACGATCTGAATATGGGACAAAACTTGTAATAGATCTGTGTGTTATTTTGTCTACTATAATTGCAATACCGCTTCTATTTTGTGTATATGTGCTATCTGTGCTACCTGAATAATACATTACTGAGTTGTTTGTATAGTATTTTCCAGGTCCCGGCCATTGCAAGTCGCTAATTCATAATATGTTGATTTGCAGTCTGTTCATTTCGTTTATTACATTATCAACTTTTCCTGCCTGTAGCATACTTTTGATGTTCCAAGTACCTATTCTCATTTCTGAATTTCTTCTGTTCATTTTCTTCAAAACGGTCCCCCCGGAGATTCGAGCGAGGGACTATTAGCTCCGGAATAATTTTATTTTGAATTGAGTCATGTTGATTTTAAATAGGGATATCCATATGGATCTTTAATGCAGTGATTCCCGATGCCTTCTGCATCTTCATGCCGTTGATCATTGGTTGATTCTTCCGCCTTTAAGAACAAGAAGGTGCCATTGTTCTTGCCAGCTCTTCCACCAAAAGCTGTTGGCTAGCTAGAGGTGTCTACTTATTCCGGTAGGCGTTCGGTTGACAGAGCCTCGTTGGTTCTCTAGCAGGTTGTCATTTGGGTTGGTCTTATGTACTCTTGTACTTTACCATCACCCCTTATACCTTGGAATTGGGTGATTGATGTAATTGAGAGGTATGACTACCAGTTCTATGCTATCAATATTTGAATGCAAGTTTAATTTATAGAAAAGCAGCGCAGGAACAATTGCGGGTGGTTACGATGACGCGCTGAGGATTAGAGAGAACAAAGTCAAAGTGATGTGAGGCATAGCAGCTTGGAGCGAGAGTCGGGCACGGGACGTACAAAGGAGCTTTAGTAACGTCGGCGCAGTAAAGAGATGCGGTCGAATGGTTTGACGGCAACGTTTGATGAATTAGTGATAATTAATTAAAGATACGACGTTCAAGTACGGTGTGGTGGTTGGGAAGTTCTACGTGCGTTGCGTCAGCTATACAAAAAAAATAAAGTTGTAACTGGACGTAACATAAGTTGAGATTTTGTTCAATTTTTTTGCAATAAATAAATATCTTCTACAATTTTTAATAATAAAATAAATTATTTTTTCAATCAAATTAAATTAAATTAGTTTTCTGGATAAGTTTTGATAAATTTGATACAAATTTTTTTTTTTTTTGTTTACTCATAAATATTTTTTTAGCAAATTATGTAAAATATTCTGGCCAGCAAAATTATCGCACCACTAAATTATTTCGAATTATTTTTGGAAATTCATATAAAAATTAAAATATTTATTTTTATTTTAAACTGCAATAGTACACACATTCTAAATTTATACAGTTAGTTTTTTTGATCAAAGTCTGTTTATCTCATCTTTATTTTGTTAGAATTCAGATAAAAGTTGAATTAACATACCTCTAGGTTTTCTTGCTAAAATTTATCATTTGCATTGTAAATTTACATTTGTGATGTACAGTGAAGTAAACTGTTTATTATAAAAGTGGGATGGAATTTTCGAAGAATTGGACAGAGATTTAGTGTATCGCATACATCCGTTTCCCGTATGATCAAACGTTATAGGGAGACATGCCAGCACTTAAAAAGACCTGGTCAAGGCAGACATCGCATAACTACGCAACTTCTAAACCGTTTTTTAAGAGTCTCTGTTTTAAGACAACGGTTCGCGACAAGAATATTGCAGCAGACACAGGTACAGGAAGCAGATGGACTCAGAATACTCAACTGATACTGTTTGTTGACGTCTAGCTGAATTTGATTTGAACAAAGAATCCCAGCGCAAAGACCAGCTTTGACCCCAGATCATCGTAGAGCAAGGTTAAATTTTGCTAGAATACACATCGATTGAGCTGATAAAGATTGGGAAAGAGTTCTTTGGTCAGCTGAAAGCAGATTTTGTCTCTACAACTCAGATAGACGTATAAGAGTTAATCAAAGACCAAATGAAAAATATGCCCAATGTAACTTCCAAAACAACAGATTATTTGGTGGAGGGTCAGTTATGTTTTATTTCAATATTATGAGTATCTTACAATGCTTAATACATGTATTCTGGTTTGTTCACCGAGTAACATCGGACCCTCTTTAACTCCTCGTACTGACTTAGTAATAATGGTAGTTTAACAGCAGATAGGTACATAAGGGTGATCCTTCAAGATCATGTGATATCATTTGGCCCTTACATTGGCGATAATTTTTTGTTTCACCAAAATAATGCTAGACCGCATGTTGCTCAGATTGTGCAAAATTATTTTAATGAGGTTGGAATTGAAACTATGAATGCCAGCAAACAGTCCTGATCTTAACCCAATGGAGAATGTTTGGGACATGATCTACCGCCGTTTTCAAAAACTTCCCAACCTTTCTAACACTTTAAACGGGCTTACTGGAGATATTGTTCAAATATGAAATTATTTATTTATTATTAATTAATTTTAACTAAAGTTAATATTTTTTTTATTTTCTTGTTTTTTTTTATCTTCTTTTGGAATTTTATCTTTTGTTAATACCCTTATTAAGTTAGAATAAGAATATACTTAATTAAGAATTAAAAATATTTGATCAATATTATGACTTAAAAACTATTTTTCAAAATATAGTAGTGGTGCGTTAATATTGATGGCCAGGGTATAAACAAAAAAATTTTAATAAATTTTATAATGTAAATTGGTTTTTTGTGCAAATTTCATGCAACACATTTCTACAAAAAAATTTTTGTTGTTTTATAATGAACTTTTGTTATAGATAAGTTTTATTCACATCAAATTTTTTGTGCAAGTTTTCTGTGCAATTTTTTTTTGCAAATTTTGTGTGCAAATTTTTTGTGCAAATTTTTTGTGCAAATTTTTTGTTTTTACAGTTTACAAGATTTTGGACTAAAGCAAAAAACGGATCTATTTATCGGTTTATAAAAATATAAAACTCTCAAAACAAAATTCTAAAGAGGACAGAGCAATAAATGAAGAAGAATGAAGAGATAGAAGAAGGTGGCGATCGAAATGCGGGATGCAGCAGAAGCTGTAGGACCCCTGCTTCTTAATGATGATAATGACGTTTTTCAATTTTGACTTTGAAAATAGCATTTCTAGTTTATGTTGAAAAGTAAGCCTACTTTTGCAGTTTTTTCGAGTTTTAAGCCCCTTACCCAAATACACAAAACAAATTTATATTTTTCAAATAATTTAAAAAATGCCCCTTTTGATCCAGCCCACTGAGAACAAAAAAAATGGTTTATGGCTTTTACGGCTTACAGACAGGGTATAGGCTTAAAATAGCGCCAGAATTTAATTCTACGGAAAATTTAATTGCGATTATTCAAAGTCAAAGTTAAAAATGACAAAAAACGTAGATTTTTTTTGTAGAGGTTTTATACTCTCATGAACCGATCAAAAAACTAATAATAAGTTATAGAAACAAAAAAAACAATAATTCTCTGCTCTTAGGGATGATATAAAAGTATTATCAACCCAGCTGGCAAAAGTGGTGATTTATGGCTAAAACCCCAATTATAATTACAAACCAAAAACAAAAACCCTCAGTCCCTAGCAGCCAAAAAATCATTGCCTAAAGCAACGGACAAAATGGTACAAAGGCAAATAACAACAAAAAAAAGGTTAGAAAAGATAAAACACAAATTCGGACTTATCAAGTAGGACATCTTTGGAATCAGCAAGACAAAAAAAAGGACAAACAGAGCGTGGTTTTAAAATTAGGACACACCTTATTTCACAAGGGAAATAAAAACTAGTCATGGTAGTGTTAAAGAAATAAAAACGGTATTTGACAGTGTAACACATACTACTCTTAAAATCAATAAGTGGACAATTTTACAAATCATGCAAGTATACCCACCCACAACTGCTACGACGATGAGGACGTTCAAGAATTTTACAAAAACATAACATGAATTTTATCCGAATGTACAACTCAACATGTACTGGTAATGGGAGATGTTAACTGCAAAGTAAGTCAAAAGTTAGAACAATAATGTTAAGTTTGCTAAAACATGAAAAACTCAAATACATTTTACAAAAAAAAGCAGTAAATAAATATATGTAGATAAGCGCAGATGGCAAAATAAAAAACTAAATTGATAATATATTGTGTAAACAAAAGCACACAAACCAATTTAACACAGAAAGTGACCACCGTTTAGTAAAAGCCACAGTATATAGAAATCAAAAACTAGAAAGAACCAGAAAAATTAAAAAATTAAAATACCCACAAACATTGATCGTAAAAAAATAAAACAAAAAACACAAAAATACAAAACACATTTGGAAAACAAGTTTAAAACGCTCCATATAGATCAAAATAAAAACGTAAATTAAATGAACAAAAGTATAATACTTACAATCAAAGAAGCTGCAAAACATTAGGCTAAATTAAAATCATTAAAGACAAATAAACTAAGTAACCAAACAAAAAAAATATTAGAGAAAAGAAGACATCTTATAAAACAGAACAAACGCAACACGGTAAAATACACGGAAATAAATAAAACAGCAAAAAAATGGCAGAAGAAGATATAAAATAAAATTTTGCTCAAAAACTATTAGAAAAAACAAAAGCATAAAAATCAGAACAAAGCAAGAAATAACATAGCTAAAAAACAAAGTGTTAATAACAGTAACAAACAGAAACAAGCTACTAAATACAACAAAAATCTTTTATAAAGACTTGTATAAATTCAAACTGAAGCCTAATACTAAAGAAGAAGAACAACAACAAAGAATTGTTATGAACGTAAACTTTGAAGGTATACCGATAAGAAAAAAATGAATAATAAAAATAGGAAAGCTTCTAAAAAATATAAATCAATAAATGCTGAAATATGGTATAGATGTTATCTTACCAGAACTAGTAACATTATTTAATAACTGCTTGAAGCAAGGCTGCATCTTTGATGATGCAATTGTTGTATAGATATACAAGAAGGGTGACCAAAAAACTTTGAGAACTATTAGCCAACAAGTTTGATGTCCCAAATTTACAAATTTTTCTCACGAGCAGTCATAAATCAATTAACTAAGAAATTAGATTTCTATAAACCGAAAGAACTAGCCGGTTTCAGAAAAATCTTTAGTATCATAGAACACCTACAAACAATGAAAAATTATCAAAAATGTTACAAAGTACAACATTCACGCATGAAGCGCATTTATAGATTATAAAAAAGGCTTCAACACAGTAGAAATGTAGGCAGTAATACAAACGCCAGAGTCAAACACATTTGTTAAAACCGATATTAAGTAATTCAAATTAGACATTTTTTAAAGAGTTTTTAACCACAGCTTAGCAACCTGTATAATAAGATGTATTTGGACTGTTTGAAGTCTAATTTCACCTACGGCACGCATGAAAAACGGTGGTTTTGAAGTAATGGATAAATATATATATATAAATTTTTGCGTTTTTTAATGGTTTTTTGCATTTTTAGCAAAAACTATACATTTTGGCTAAAAATTATCTCTATTAAATGTTGTAGAGCCAAAAATTTCCAATCAATATAGATCATTTGAATTTGTTTATATTTTCGTTTTTTCGCTAGAAGGCGTGAAAAATAAAATATATATGTTATTTTTTTGCAGAATACTATGCATTTTAGTAAAAAATTACAAAAGACTAAAGTTGTAGAGCAAAAATTTTCGATTGATATTGGTTATTTAAATTTCCCGATAGTGAGAGCATTTCCGCTAAAGAATGTTGAAAAATGTCGCAATTTTGACTTTTTGTTGATTTTTTAGTTTTAAACTAAAACTATGCGTTTTCTGGAAAAACTATAAGTGATCAAAGTTTTAAAACAAAAAAATTCCGATCAATATAGGTTTTTCAATTTTTTTAATAATGCATGCATTGCCCGCCAAAGCACGCAAAATAATGACTTAATTTTTTGCGTCCTCTAGCAAAAGAACGGAAAATTATAAGAAAACTCAAATAACTTATACCAGTTGGAAATTTTCCGCTCTACAGCTTTTAATAGAAGTCATTTTTGGCCAAAATGCATAGTTTTTGCTAAAAAAGCAAAAATTATTCAAAAAAGCAAAAATTGATATATTTATGTCTATTACTCCAAAACCACCCTTTTTATGCGTGAGCTAGGTGAAAATAGTCTTCACAGTCCAAATACACCTAAGTATACAGGCCGCTAAGCTGTGAGTAAAATTTTTTTAAAACTTCCATTTGTTCTCTAAGGACTATAATAACGTTTTTAGAAAACGGCACTAGCTGTACTTAGTGCAAACTTATTCAAATCTATATTTTTATTTTTATTTACAGTTTTCATTTGTATGTTCTATATTCTATATGTCAATTCATAACAGTCACCGACAATTAAAATAAAAATAATTGGCACTAAGTGCGGCTAGTGCTGAGGTCCCATAACGTTGTTAGTTATTATCAATTTTAACAACAACGGTGAATACAAACCATCGACATCAAGTACCATTTTATTTGTGAAAAATATAAGTCCAATAAAATAAAAATCAATTGTACCATGCAAGATATAGTTAATAATAATAATAATAATAATAATAATAATAATAATAATAATAATAATAATAATAATAATAATAATAAAAATAATAATCTTTATTAGCCCAACAGAAATCCAATAAGGGAAAAATATAATAAAATGAAATATAAGATATAAAATAGATATAAAAAATAAAAATTTAAAAACATAAAAGGTGCAATAATCATAAACAAAATAATAAGTACAACTACATACAGAGTGCACGAACAAACTAAAATAAGTCATCAAAGTGTTTATTGCCATTTTGCGTCATGTGCGAAATTGGAGATTTGCTTAATATGTTTGTTTGTGCAGTCTTAACAAAAAAAATGTTAAAGTGGCGAGATGTTAGCCGTGGTACATGAAACTGTATTTTAGCAACTAATTCGGAACAATCAATGTTATTATGAAGCAATTTGTATAGAAATGTTGCACTACATAAGTCCCTGCGATCAGACAACGAAACAAATTTATGCTTTTCAAGCAGTTCACTATAATCACAAGATCTGACAGGATATATTCCTTCAGTTTTGAAGCATAAGTATTTAAGGAAGCGCCTCTGAACTTTTTCTAATGCAATAGAAAGATTTGCATAGAGAGGATACCAGATGATAGATGCATACTCTAGTTTGCTGCGAACCAAGACAAAGTATAATACTTTCAATAAATCTAAGTCTGAAAATTCTTTAGTTGATCGTATTAGGAATCCTAGTAACCTTAAAGCTGACGACACAGTTGTATTTATATGGTTGGAGAAAGTAAGTTGGGAGTCAAATAACACACCAAGATCTTTCATTTCAGATTTCCTTTTTAAAGAAGTAGTATCAATATCATAATTTCTTAAAGTAGGAACAGCTTTTCGAGTATAACTGACAACGCAACATTTATCTATATTTAAAGTAAGTTTGTTTGCATCGCACCATTGAACTATAAAATTAAGGTTTTGTTGTAGACAGTTAATATCATCTACACAATTAATAGCTTGATATATTTTTAAGTCGTCAGCATATGCCAGAACAGAACATGATAGTGAAGTAATCAAATTGTCTATGAATAGAACAAATAGTAGAGGCCCTAGGTTTGAACCTTGAGGAACACCAGAAGTAGACATATAACTGCACGACTTAAACCCTGAGGTTTAATTAATCATATGATGATTGTTTTGTTGTTAATTAGATAAAATGTAATTAGTTTTTTTAATAAAATAGTGTATAGTATTTACTTTATATATTAAAGTGTTCAGTTGAACTTGTTTAATTATAACATTTTAGAAACGCTTTATCATACAATTGTATTTGAATATAAGAACTGATAAGGACCTTGCAGTTCATTGTGCAGGTTAGATCAAATTTTATTAAATACAAACCCCTAACAAAATTATGTTAAAATTATTTTTATTAATTATTACCTTTACTTTTATCATTGCAGAGAACACTTTTAATAATTAAACTAATTTAAACAAAATACATATATTCACTTACGTGTTAACACGAACCGACAATATCAAGTAAAATCAGTCAACTGAAAATAATTTAGCCGCTTATGTATGCGTATTGAAAAAAAAACAAGAGATAAGTCGAAACGTAAAAACCTTTTCGAAGCATTGGAAATAATATGTTCGTATTGTTATTTTATTATAACTTTATAAAATATATTTATTTCATTACTTTTAACATATTTATTTCCATTTATGTAAACCATTTAGTTAATTAAATTTTATTACTATATAAAATTGTTATTCTGATTTAATGAATGTATTATTTATATATTCTGTAAGCGAAATTAATATAATTGAAATCAAAACTAGCTGTATTCCAATTTATTTTATCCTCACGTAAATTTCATAAACCGAGAGCAATATTTCTTTGCATTTTATATTCGACGTCCATTACTTAATATCAGCGATGAGTGTTTTCTGCATAATGGTATTAGGGTGATGAAACAATGGCAACGAAAGGCAGCGTGAGAGCTTAATTGACTGACCTGATCGTATAATTGAAAACGTTGGCTGCTTTCATGTTTAATTTCAAGCACGTCAGTAAAGCGAAAAATATCAAATGCACACTTTGCTTTTATAATATTATTTTTAATCTTTAATTAACTGACACTGTATCAATAGCACAACATATTTTGAGATTAATTAGTTTGGATATAAGATATTTTAATAAAAAAGTTAGTGTATGCTTATGATTATATTACTCTACTTTTAAATAATAAAATCATAAGCATACTCAAACTTTTTTTATTAAAATATCCTATATCAAAACTAATTAATCTCAAATTATAAAACGGATATAATATAATTAACAAAATTAATTTATATTAACTTAGTTTCTAAAATATTTTACAAAAAAATTATTAGTTATTAAATATATAATATTGTTTATTACATATATTTACAACACATACATTATTCATATTTTAGCCATAGAGAATATTTATAAAATTCAGTTTACTAATAGCTGTGTTCGCCCGCTAGCATACCCATTAGGTGCAATAAATAATTCAAGGTGGTGGAAAGGGGCGCAATCACATTGTGGTGAATTTATTATCCGTGAGTTGGATTAATATGTTTGTATTAATCATCATAAATGCAACATATCTGATTAAATTTATAAAGATTTTGATAATATACAATACAACCCTTATTTTGTTAAATAAAAATTCTTTATAAAAATAAGTTTTATTTTTAAGCCAATAAAATAAAATTATTTAAAATTTATACGTTATAGAAATAAATGTTAGAAAGAGAAACGCCTTGTTGTGTATCCAAAATATTAATGAACTTTTCCCGCTCACGCAGATTAGCTAGCGTCTATCCGCCATCTTCAAATTTTGGGAACTATTTAGTGGGTCCCGAAATTCGGAAATGGTATCAATAATTTAAACTTGATTTTTTTTTTAATTTAATATAAATGATTTTTTTAAATTTTTTGAATTTTAATAAGCATTGAGTTTTATATTAATTTTGATGACTTCTTAATAGGTTACGCTCAAACGCAGATTACAAATACAAAACAAAATTTACTTAGTCTTCTTAGAGCACAGAGTTAACAAAAATGATTTAAAATATAAAGTATGCGATCATACGTGTTGTATAAAGTTATTGTTTGTAAGGTTTAGAAACCCTTTTGTGGTCTATCAAAGTTTAGAGCAATTGGATGCGTGGTAGGATATTCATGCATCCGAGGGTCTAGTTTAACCGGAATTTACTTGAAATTGCGTATTCAGGTGTTTGCATTTCTTAATTACTCTCCAAATAATACGCGTACAGATAAACTTAGTTTGTATTACTATCTTTTGTTGATCACGCGTTCAACCCTTATATTTTTTAATACTCTTGTTAAGAGATATCTTTTTAGTTCTACACCAACATTTTTCTTTCTTTAATAATATTAAAAATCAATGTTATGTAAAAAAAAATATTTTGCAAAGTACAGTTTTTGAAAAAATAAATTTGTAGAATTTGTAAACTATCATGTTTGCTCAAAACTACAAGATTTGAAAAATTTAGTCAATTTAGCGTTGGTTTTACGTTTATCTGGTTTAACTTTATTTAAACTATTTTTTTAGCCTAAATAATCTGTCGGCAATAGGCTATTGTAGTATCATAACTGCTAGTGCATATGCTAACTTAAAATGCATTTTTAAAAGTTTCTAAAACTTATATTTAGTAACAAACGCCGTTCTGGACACTTAGTTTACGCTCATAAAAATCATTTGGTCCCAAATTCAGTGTAGATTGTATTTTTTAAATTTATTTAAGCAATTATTTACTTTTACTGAAGCAAATTAATTTTTGACTTTGTTTGCTTATAATTTGGTATAATCTAAACACTTTTTCAACAAGGTAAATCAGATTTGCAGATAATTTTGTTGGCTATCAAATTGTCCACTTCTTATATTACAAATGTAGTCAAAAAGTTGGTATGGTTTAAAAGTTTTCGGCGCTTCAGTATTGATTTAAAAAAATTAACGTTAGTTTAAAAGTTAATATATTTAATAAGCTACGTTTTTTTCTTTTTTTTAACGTAGTGAGGAGTTGGCCTCAACAAGTAGCCCTTAAGAATGACTTACGCATGGCATTACTTTCCGGATTTCTTCTCTGCGTAAATCATGTTAATATATGTCCTTGTCAAACTAGTCTAAATTTGGCAGTAGTTTGAGGTAAGCTGGTTATTGCCTCGCGGATTTTTACACAGAAACTGTGGCACGCATGCTGTCCCCGGCCCTTCTCTCTTCTTATTACCACTACCTTTTTTTTGTCTCTTTTGTCTTTTTTTAAATCTTTTTTATCTGCATTGACATCCAGCTTTACTTTCTTTTCTTTCTCTAATCCGTGTGTTATTTATTCTAATTATTTGGTTTGTCCTCAGATGCTTTCTTAGTTATCTTAGGTCTTTGTTCACTTCTTCTTCATTGTATCATTTTTCCTTCATAAATAGTTTATGAAGTTTCATTAGTTGTATTCCTTTTGGCAGTCCTAAATTTGTTAATTTTACCTCTAGTAATATCCTTGTATTTCCATCTGGGATTACTTCTTCGTGTCCTCTTGTTGCTAGGTATATTCTGACCATCTTAAAAATTGCGTTATCCATCAACCTCGAGATAGCGTACCTACCATTTGGTATTTGCCGCGTTATTTCTGTTATTCTGCATTCCTTCAGCGTTTCTTTTCTTCTTTTCCTTATCTCTGCATCTTAGTTTGGTATAGTAGTTTCTGTAAATGTTTTTTTATTTTTTTCTATTTCTTGGTATGCATAATTGTCCTGACCTTCCTTGTTTTTTTTTTGTTTAATATTTTTTTCTGTTTTGTTGTTTTCATTTTGCTTCTCTCGTTTCTTTCCTTTCTCTTCTATGGCTTTTATTTTGTGTGTTTGTTTCTATTGTTTGTTTGTTTTCTTTCTATATTCTTCCATTGTCAAACTTCTTATTTTTTTTCTTAGTACTCTTGTTGCAAAGTTTTTTAGCACCCTCCATCTATTTTCATCTCTTAGACATTTTTTAATGATTGTTGTTTTATCCACTTTGCTTTTAAGTATTTTTTCTAGTTCTTTTCTATCTTTCTCCCACGCTTCGCATTCTACTAGAATGTGTTCTGCATTATTGTGTGTTTCTTCCTGATAGAATATACATCTTTTCTCTTTCTTGATTTTTTAAATTTTTTGAAAGAACTTTTCAAAGGCTCCATGTCCACTCTTTTATCTCCAGGATTAGTTCTCTTGTCCATTTTCCTTTTTCTCCTCTATTTCACTGTCTCTGCCATCTATCTATTGTCTTCTTTCTTGCTCTTAACTTAGCATCCATTTTACTGGTTCCTTCTTTTATTAGTTTCTTTATTTCTATTCTTTCTTCCACCATCATATCCGCGGGAGGTGTTGCCGCAATCACCTCTACTGCCTCTTGTGACACCGTTCTGTAAGCCCTGCAGATCCTTAACAAACTGGCTCTTGTAGCTCCTCTTATTTATTTCTGTTTTTTTTTGTCTTCATAGCTTCTCCCCATGTTCCTGCGGCGTATAACAATTTGCTTCTTGCTGCTGTTGCTATTAACCTTCTGGCTTCTTCTCCTGGACTTTCGTTGATTAGCATTAGTCTACTGAGTTTTCCCTCTATTTCCTTTGTTTCCATGACTGTTTTCTTAACCTGTTCATTCTATCCTTTTGCTTCAAGTGTCACCCCAAGGTATTTGATTTTTTTCTCTATGGTTATCACTTGGTCTCCTACCTGTATCATTCATACCTGTTCCTCTATTAG
Organism: Tachinus rufipes; assembly: GCA_963932245.1. NCBI lineage: Eukaryota > Metazoa > Arthropoda > Insecta > Coleoptera > Staphylinidae > Tachinus > Tachinus rufipes. Next base: position 65,789,982 of record OZ010749.1, read on the forward strand.
TCCTCTTAGTCCTCTTAGTCAATAGCCAGGCCGTTTCTGTTTTTTGTGTTGCTAATTTTAAACACTTATTTCTCATCCATAACTGATCATATCTATTGTCAGCTCTAGTCTTCCTTTTAGTATATCCATTTCGACGTCTCTACCTGCTAGTGCTACGTCGTCCGCAAATGCCGTTATTATCACGCTTTCCGGCAACCTCGTTTGAAGTAATTCATTATAAACAAAGTTCTATAGTTTTGGTCTTAGTGCTGAACCCTGTGGTACCCTTCTCGTAAGTTTGAATCTTACGTTCTTGGTCACTAGGTTTCTATCCAGTAAGTAGCTCCATATAATCTTGATTGTTTTCTTCTTCAATTCTTTTTTTTTGCCATCTCTATAATTGCTTCCCGTAACACGCTATTAACGCGTTCAGTATGTCCAACGCTATCATTACACAGTGATCTCTTTTCCTTTTTGTTTTGCTGTTTGTTCTTTTGCTATTGCTTTTACTTTATCTATAGCTCCTAAGGTTGTTCTTTACTTGGTAAATCCGTATTGTTCTATTTTTCATCCTCCTTTTTTTTCTATTTCTTGTTCTATTCTCAATACAATAACTTTTTCCATTATTTTAGCTAGTGTGTTTATTAAGCATATTGGCTTGTATTAAATCGCTTTTCTTACTTCTTTTTTTTTTCTAAATTAGTACTAGAGTAGCTTCTTTCCAACATTCTGGAAAATATACGTCTTCAGGCATCTGTTGATTATTTGAGTTATTTCTACCTCATTCCCGTCTAGGGCTGCTTTAACAATCTCTGTTGTTATTTTGTCCGGACCTGGTGCTTTGTTGTTAGACAATTCTATTATAATTTCCTTTATCTCTTTTACTGTTGCCATGATTGTTTCTTCTTCTTCTTCATTTTCTGGTTTTTTTACCGGTTCTCCCTTGAGAAACATTTTTTTTAATTATGACTTTTTCTCTTTCTTTTTCTTTTTGCTCTTCCTCCCAGTTTGTTCATCACTACTTTGTACGGTTTTCTCCAAGGATCACCGTCTATAGATTTTATCATTTCTTTCCAGCATTTTCTTCTGCTATCCCTGATTGTCCTTTTTAAGATTTTTCTGTAGTTTTTTAGTTTCTTCTCCGTTTCCTCTGTATTTACTCCTCTTTTTCTCTGTCTTTTGACTTTCCTTCCTGTTTGTATTGTTTTTTTTGCATTCTTTTATTTTCTTGCAACACCAGTATAGTTCTTTTTGCCCTCCTTATCTGTACTTTAGAATTGCTTCATTTGCCGCTTCTCTCAGGTTTTTTGAGTATCTTTTGCATCTTTTTTCTATGTTTTTGTTTTTTTGTAACTTTTTCTGTTTTTATGGCTTTCTTTATCTTTTTTTGTCCATTCTTCTTATGTTCTCTCGTGTACTCCTGTTTTCCTTTCTCCTTTGTATTGTATTGTATATGTTTGTGTAAACTTTGTGATTTCTCTTCTGTCACGTTTCATTCATTCACTATACCTGCCATTTCCCATGTTGCTATAGTAATGTCAATATGTCTTCTTTGTTGCAAAAGATTTTTCTTCTTAAATTTCTTTTGTATCCTCCCTATCTTGGTGATTTTGCATTAAAATCTCCTCCTACTATGATTTTTTTGCTTTTCTGTTTTTTTAAACTGTTCTCTAATTTTTCTATCCACTCCCAATAGTATTCCATTTCGCAGTTTAAACTGATATAAAAGCTGTATACTATCATACTTTCTACTTCAGCCCACACTATTCCCTTTTTTGGTGTTCCCCATCTTTTCACTTTGTCCTTACATTTTTCCTTAGCTAAAATAGCAGCATCTGTTTTATTGTCTCTTATCCACTTATTATTTAGTTTGTTTTTATTTGGTTTACTCACTATCACTAGGTCTATTTCCTCTCTCTCTCTCTGCTGTTGCTATCAGTATATCGTGTGCCTCTCTTCCCTTCCCTATGTTTGTTTGGATAAAATTGGACATTTTGGTTTATGATCTGCTCTTCGTGTTGTCTCCAGTTACTGGGGTCGTTGTCCTCTACATTCTTCTTCGTTTTTTTTGTTTCTTTTTTTTTGTAGCTGGACATCTTCTATCTCCCGTTCTGTGTCCTATCGTTCTGCATTCTATACAATATTCTCTGTTCTTGCATTCTGTAACCTGATGTTTCTCTTTTCCACGTTTTATTCATAGCAATGACTTATCTTTTCCTTTGCATTCCGCCGCTACATGTTTGTTTGTTTTTCTCTATACTCTTTCTTTATGGATATTATTTTATTTCCTTCTGTGTTTGCTTTGTTCATAAATTTTTCCAATATTTCTTTTCTGGTAGTTTTCGGACTAATATCTTTGATAATCACTAGTTCTGTTAGTACGTTGTTGGCTTTTCTTACATGGTAACCCTCTATTCCATTTTTTTATTTTTTCTATCTTTTTTTCGGTCTCATGTCCCTTTGCTATTAGTAATAACTCCCCTTTTTTTGTTTCTCTTATCTCCTTGAATGTAGATCTTTTTATCTGTAGTTTTGCCCGTCTCAACAAGTCTGCATAAGTTACGTCCTGTTTGATTACTATTATAGCTCTTGTTTCTGTTCCTGGTCTTTTTTCTATTTGTCTCTAATACCTGTATTTTTGTAAGTGTTTTTCTTCCTGCCATTTCCATAATTTTTTTTGCCTCTCTTGGGGTTATTCTAGTTGGTATTGGTATACTTATTTCACTGATATTCAATAATTTTGCTTTGTTGAGAATTTTTTTCTATAGCCATTAAAATATTTATCTCCTTTTTTCCTGCTGTTTAATAATGTGTACTTTTCCACATTTTCCCGCTTAAATTTCTTAAAATTTCTACATATGGAGTTTCTTCCTCTCCGTCTTCTTTCATTAATTCTGGGTATTTTACTGACTTGTAGTAGAATACCCGATTCTTTTCTTATTTTATCATCATTTATTAATACTCCAGTATCACTCTCTTTTCCCATTATTGGATTATTTTTTTCCATTATTACGGCTGTACGATGGCATCGGTGTCGGTTCCAGATTCGTTCTGTCTATGTTCGTAGTAAAAGTCGTTATTAGGGTTAAATGGTTTTTTACAACGGGGGTGCAATGCCGTTGAGTTAGTAACAAATGGTATAATACCGCCAGGAGAGCATGGTAAGTTTCCCCGGTGCCGTCCTCAGTTTAATAGTGGTCGTCAAAGTTGTGTTAGTAGGTGATTATTAGTTAATTAACTTTTTATTACTGCAAACATTTTGAATTTGATGCGTTTTTTCACCACTAATAGGTTTGACAGATTAGTACTTATGGTCTAGATAGTTCACATCTTGCATTGAGATGTTAGAAGCAGTTGAACGGATATTGGTAGTTTTGCTGGATGATTGCAAAGAAAGCAATTAGTACGTAGAAGAATCTTTTGTCGCAGACTTTGTTGCGGGCCAAGTCTTCTAATATTTGGTTTCTTAACTCAAAATGGTTTAAAGTTTTTGGATGTCTAGGTTGTACTTAGTCCCAATCAACTCAAACAGCAACTCTAGACTATTCTAAATGTAGGATCAGAAGATCTGTTATTGAGATTTGCAAACGATATAATGTTAGTAAGTACAGATGCTCAAGAACTATCTTCCATGCTAACGGAGCTAAACAAAAACTCAAAACGGATTAGATTAAAAATGAATCTAAACAAAACCAAAATACTAGCTTCTAATCTCCAAAACATAACCATTGATAACACAACAATAGAAAAAGTTCCACACTATATCTACTTTGGCCATAAAATTAAAACTGGAAAAGAAAACCAAACCGCTGAAGTGGCACGCAGAATCTAACTAGGATGGGCTGCTTTTGGCAAACTAAGCTTTATACTGAGAGATAAAGAAATTCCAAAAAGCATAAAACGGAAGGTATATGACAGCTGCATACTTCCCTGTGCTCACTTATAGACTGGAAACCATGGCCATTACAAAAAAAAATGGCAGAAAAACTGAGAATCACGCAAAGAGCGATGAAGCGTGCTATTCTGGGGGTATCTTTAGGAGATCAAATACAAAACATGAAAATCTAAAATAAAACAAAAATAACAGATGTGATGGAACGCATCGCAAGTCTCAAGTAGAGATGGGTTGGACATACAGCAAGACAGACCCAAGATAGATGGACACATAAAATAATTAAATGGAAATCACGGAAAACCAAGAGGAGTAAAGAAAAACCACAAATGAGATGGCTACATAATGCAACCGAAATAGCTGAAAAAATGTGGATGAGGAAAGCCCAAGATAGGAAAACATAGAAAAGAGTAGAAGATGCATCCAGCATTGGATGACAAGGTTAATGAAGAAAAAAAGAAAAGGTTGTAAAAAATTAAGAAATTAGTCTAGTTGTGGGTTTAGATTTGAATCGGTTTTGGGTGGTATAATTTTCTGTCAATTGATGTGGTGAGCCTTGGAAGAAAGTGTTGTTTTGTTTTAAAGAAGCTTTAAGTGCTCAAAACATTTTCGAAAATTATTTGTGTGTTTCGGTATTTGAATGAGTATCCTGACTACAAATGTCCGGTTTCAGATTTTTTGTTTGTTTTAACCATGATTGAAGAATTGGTTTAGTTAAAATATTTTTTTGATGTGTTTGCGTTGGAGAAGTTGGATGTACACTAGGCAAAAAATAATGTTGCTCATTTCCTTGACGGATAATATATTGTAATTAAAGACTTTGAGCTTAGCTTTAACTTTTTGTTTAAAGATGTCTTCTGGGATGTACCAAATCGCTGTTTTTTTTTTAATTGTTTTTCTTTGAGCTTAAGCGTGTAGTGGAAGCTTTTGGTTAGCTTCAGGTATTTTGTATTGCTGTTAGAGGATTGAAAAGTTATTACTTCTAGACTATTTGTTGTTTTGGTATGTTTAGTTAGAGTGCCAAAAAAACAGAAGTGGAGGTGGTAGAAGGTTTTGTAAACGCCGGTATTTGTTTTGTCAGCAGTGTTAGAAATTGTTCATTTAAGTTTGACCGTTTTCTTTCTTGATTGTTGGATTTGTACATATTGTCATCAAAGTCTAGCTTTTATCAGATTTGAAATTGTCGGAATTAAGCTTGTTTGATTGCAAATTTAGTTTGAAGCAATTTTAATTAATTATTTATTATATACATATTTACATTTTATTTTATTTTATTATAAAATAGTTATTCCAGCAATGCCGCCATCCATCTGTAGTACGATTCGAGAGGCCTGGTATTAGAAATTTCTTTAATTTTAATTTATGTAATTCGTCCATTACTCTTGTAATAGTTTAAGTTAGTAATGATACAAATTTAAAGATGAACCGTATGAACTCAGCAAACTGGGGTATGGTAAAGTGTTAATCGGGATCATCTGTGTCGTTGCTTATTTTAATTGTAATTATTTAACAAATTAATTATTTCACTTGTTTGGCAGTCTCAAGATGTTATTCAACACTCCAGTTTTAGACCATTTTATGTTGCTTTATTAGTTGATATTTGTAGACCAATAACAAAGGCACTTACTTAGCTATTATAGTTTATGGTTTAAAAACCATAAACTATAACCTAACCTAACCTAACCTAACCTAACCTAAACCAAACAGTCGGGTAATCGTGCGGGCACTCAGTTTATAAATTGCAAGCAATTAGTTTCAATTAGAGTGCTCCAACCACTTATCCAACCGTTAGTCATGCAAGGATTTGATATTACCTCTTTCCTCTAACTTATTAACTACTGACGTTTGTAAAAAATACTCGGGCGGGTTCATAGTTTGCAAGTAAATAGTTTTGATTAGAGTGCTCCGCTCACCTACCCAAGTGTCATTTAGTGATTAAATGTTTTTTTCTTTTTGCAAGTATAAGTTAGCAGAAATTAATTGGTCCAATCTCTTAATGACATACAGTAATGTAAGGTAAGGCGTAGCACTTAATTTATAAATTGCGAGATCTAAGTGTTAGTCATCCAAAATTTGTTAATTAATTGTCATTAAATTGAAAAAACAAAGTAAAAAATCCAATTATTTAATGACAAAAAGACATGCCGCAAACCCAGCCAATCCTGCATTCTTCGAGAAAAAAGATAAAGACGCCAGACAAATCATCAATGTTGCTTCCAACCATAAAACTCAAAGAAGAAATTTGTCGTGTTAGAAAGAAAAAATAAGTCAAAGAAACTGAGAAAAGAAACGAATAAATTTTATAAAATTTAGCCACTATCAAGCCATCAGCCGGCTTATCAAGTAAAGTCAATATAACAATAACAAAGCCAGAAGATCTACAACTCGATCGGCCTCTAAAACCAAGACGCCAAATTCTCTTACAACCAACAGGTTTTTAGGCTTTCTAGTAAGCCTCAATCTTAACAGCATTTACAAACTTGTATTCCATATGTTGTCGGTTACATTCAAAAACATAAAAATAACCATTAATTGCAGAAATCTTTTGTGTTCAGTTGCCACAAAACTCAACCAGTCAAAAGGTTACGTTTTTACAAAACTGTGTGATCTCACAGTAAACGTTGGAGACCATCCCAGCTCTACCTGCAAACACAAAAAAGTGAGGGCATGTAGCTTATCTCAAGTTAAAAACAAGTTAATTTTTTTAAAGGTTTAACCCAAGGCTCCTGCTTTTTAAAAACAGACTCATAATTCTTTTCAGAAAATTCCCAACGCCAGCATTTAGAAATTTTATGCAATGGCAACAGAAATAAACAAAAGTAAGCAGCACACTTAGTTTATAGATTGGGGGCAAATAATTTTAAATATAGTTTTTTTCCCATATTTTAAAACTTCTGCAAGTATCAATTGTTATTAAAGTTTATTACACTATTGTAAAAGGTAACAAATAAAATGCTTTGATGACAAACAGCTAGGTAGGTAAGCTAATTACCCAGTTTTGAGATTCTAGACCAATAAGTTTGATTAGCGTTACTAATCTAGAAATTGGATTGTTTTGCTTCTAAAAATGTTAGCTGTAATTATATTAAAACAGATATTGATGAGATACAATCAAAAGTGGTAATTTTGATTGAAGTGCTCCGGCCATCTATCTAAGACGTTTCAATTAGCTTACCCAAACGTTAATTAAACAGAGATTCAAAATCTTTTTCTTTTTTTAACATACTGACCGTTGCAGAGATAAAAATGCGCAAGCCAAACAAAAATCAAAAAAATCAACATTGACTTAAACTTGCAAAAAATTAAAAATTGACGTATCAGATAAAACATCAACTACTACACAAAAGTTTTTCCGTATAATTGCACCTTTTGACACCTAGAATCACCCAACACACCCAAAACCCCAGCCTTCTCCACACTTTGAAAACTTTTTTAGGAAGTTACCCATAGAACGATGTAATCCCCACCAAACATAACCACAAAATGCCGTAAAAGAAACTAATGGGCAAAAATAATGCGTCACAAACATTTTTTTTTAAACGGTTACTTTTTTACCGTGTTGTTTTCAGACTTAGAAGACAGTACCAAATACTCCAAATTGCTAGTTTTATACCGTCCATCTCCAAAGTTGTATCAACTTTAACTCAAACCACTTCAAAAACCATGCAAAAATTTAAATTGTTCCAAAATAAGTTCTGACGCCTCATTTTTTGTCAATTAATTCTGAAATGCATGTTTCAATCAAATAAGTTTAGCGCCAACAATTTTGAAACCAACAAAAACCTAGACTTCAATGACAAAATGTACAAATCCAACAAATAAGAAATAAAACAACTTTTGTTAAACTCAATAAAACAGTTTTTACTACTGTCAACCAAGCAAAAACTTGCATTTACACAATCCTCCGCCATCCCCATTTAGGGCATTTTTAGCACTACAGCCAAACATACTAAAACAATTAAATAATCCTGAAGTAACAATTCTTCAACCTTCTAACACTAATATCAACCAAATACAACTAAAATACCACCACCATGACTTTGGCAACAACACAACCTAAATTTAAGTAACCAAACAGTTTCAACTCATTAAAATAAAAATGTTTAGTGCTATTATTTTTAAAGACAAAATACGACCTCAACCAAACACAAACAACAACTTTTGTTTTATTACAAAATACCTAAAGCAAACTTAAAGCTAAAAAAAATTATCATTAAAAATAGTGCTTTGCCACATTTCAGAAAACATTTTCAAACAAGAAGTTAATGCCTAACTCAAATTTCTTAATTACAAAATATCATCCGTCAAAAAAATAAGCAAGGTTAACATTATTTACCTTTTAGTGTACTTCCAACTCCATAAATGCAAACACAGCAAAAAAATATTTTAACTAGGCCAACTCTTTTAGTAATCAATGTTGATGCAAAAAAAATTCAATCTCAAACAATCAAACTGCAACTTGTAACACACAATTTTTAAGAATGTTCTAAGCACGTCAAGTTTTTTTAAAACGAAACAGCACTTTTTTGCCTAACTCTTCCACAGTTAATTCAAACCCACAACCAATCTTAAAACTCCTTACAACCTAAATCTCCAAACATCTTAAACTGCTCTGCACCAAGAAATAGCAAAATTACCAATAATTCTTCAACCGCTTCCAACATCTCAGAGGCAAGATGTTAACTACGAAAATTATTACTACTAATCTGACATACCAATGGGTAGTGTACAAAATGCATCAAATCCAATCAAATAATTGCAGAGGTAGGAAGTTAATAATCACAAACTCTAAACAGATTCAAATAGAAAAGGACCACACAGACAGTCAAACATCGGACCAAAAATACCACTAAGGCAGTTTTAAACAGAATTGTTTATCTACTGCCACAGCAGTGCTACCACCGTCCTCAAGTTGCTTTTGTAACGGCTACCAACAGTGTAAACAACCTCTACTTACGTTTGACTCTTGAAAATTTTAAAAACAACCTTTGCTAGAGTTTCAAGATAACAACTGGTTACTTTTATATGCACTTTTACGTTGTTTTAAACTAAAACCAATAATTGCTTTTTTGTAAATGCAAAACGCGTGTGTAACAACTTTTGCTTACCAAAAATGCACTTCAACCATCGGTAAACATTCCGCAGTTGCGCTTTTGGACTCTAGGACTTGGACTAACCGCTTCCGCAATTCTTACAAAACCAAAACCACTAAGCCAATCCACCAAACCAGGGTTTTTATTTGCGACTAAAAACTAACAGATCACTTCAGTCACGTCACCAACCCAAACCTTTAGCATTGCCAAAACTTACAAGAAGTCTATAATCCTTAGACCTAACTTAACCCAATCTAACCTAATCTAACCTAACCTAACCTAGAACTGACCCTTACTGATCAACTCCACCATTTAATCAATACACCGTCGGCTCAGTTAAACACTATCAACTCAGCAATTATTACGTGGAATGCAATCAAGTTGCTATTATGGCAATTATAGATCCAACTGCAAGATTGGAATTTGAAAAGGTTTTGGAGTTTACATTATTGGAGATTATTATGCAAGTGTTTTACCAATTAAAACTTTGGGTTTTTCTCTAAGAGTTAAAAACAGGTTTAATGTCTCCATTAAATTTCTCTTATATCTTTAATCTTTAAAACAAATTAAATTGGTTAACAAATTCTTTGCTTTGGACAGTTTTCCACTTTTCACACACATAAACAATCTCAAGAAGTATCAACTTTACATGATTGTGGTGTCTGGCAGTTTTGAAATTGCTTAGACTAAAACAAAGGCGGTAATTTTTCTTATACATTGCCAACTTTCTCTTATAGAGATTTAGTTATTGTTTTTTTTTAATTCAAATGTTATTGAGTGAATTTATTTTATAAAGCAAAACAAATAGTTATCAAATATTTTATAAATAATATAATATTTTCCAAATAATAATTAACAAAATCAACAAAGAGCAGGTATTGTTAGTACAAATAAATTGTACAAAAGTATGTTTGAATAGATGACACAGCAAAGCTATGCAATTCATATTTATGTAGAAATTTAATAATAATTTGATTTGAACGCGACAATAGCTGGTATTTCATAAAATATTTATTTTTTATTATTTAACAAAGTAAATTCAAAACTACCGTAACAATCTAAAAAGTTTTAATATAAAACTACTAACAAGTATCATGCAAGATTGATATGTACTTCTGCACATAAATAGAAACTTTATACGTAATCGATCACAGCACATCTTCGCATTCGATTTCGATTTCCTTTTCCAACACTGATTAAGTCTGCGAACAATGCTGTCAAATACTTACAGTAAATGTATGCCAGCCTGTTGCCGAAGCACACAAAATAAAGGGAAGGATATTGTATCAAACTCCTTTGACGGGATCACGATTTAATTACGCTTCATTGTGTATTGGGATATATGTTTTAATGTAGATAACAATATTGTGTAAGTTTGATTACTAAATATTTGACCAATATTTTAAAACTAATTTACTTCCATGAAATATTTTATAAAAGTAATAAAATTGAAGCAGATGTGATTTGCAATGGAAACAGAAAATATGAAGTGAGAAATAATTTATATTCGTGATTATTAAGCGACGCGTTTAAAATTTGATTTCGTCTAGGACTTCCTGCAAACGGAATATGAGATAAAGTAGCCGTCAAATTATGCTTTGAAATGTATAAATCAACTAGACAATGATTTTATAATACAGTATTTATCATATAACTGAGTAAAAGAAGGACAAATTATTATTTTTATCATTAACATAATAAAATTTATTCAATAGAGATTTTATCGACGTAGCTGAGAGAAATTGAACGAGTATTTAAAATTGATTCTACTTGGTTTATGCCATATTCAGTTTAACAACAAGAATATATAATATGAATAAGAAACAATATTTATGCAACTAGCAATAATCAGAGTGACTATTATACAAGTAAGCAATATAATAAAATGTATATAAAACTTCCTCGTTGGAGCATAAGTTTGATGTACTACTTTGTACATAAAATTAAGTTAAGTAAAAAATAATATAGTTTTTTTTAAACGACTTTAATATTTTGCGGTAAACAAACAGCGGAAACAGTTTTACAACATTTTAAAGTGATTCCTAACATTTTGAAAAAGTTAAAATTAGAAAAGTGAAGCTGTTTAGAGAGAAATTTAAATTACAATACAACAAATTATTTTAAACTGAAATAGCTTAGTCAAAAAACTTTAGGTGCAGTTGGAAAAAGCCCCTTTACTTTTTGGAACACTTTGAAACAATTTCTAACATTAAAAATACACTTGGAAACAGTTGAGTGTAACTTAAATTTAATTTACTTTAAGCGTTTTGCCGTGAGAAACCGTACATACCAGCGATCAAACAGCGGTTTTATTTCCATCTCTCTCTATTTTTGGGTGATCGCGGAAATCTCACGAAAACGTACTGGTTGTAAACGGTTACACCTGTCATTAATTTTCTTATGATTATTATTAATTTTGAAAAATATTTGCTATATATACATTTCCTTGCAAAGAATATTCATTTTATTTATACTTAATAGCAATTTTTACTAATTATTTTCATAATCATTCTTGACAATTCATCTCATTTATAGGTTATCATAATTAAATTTGACATACCGGACTTAATTAAACTGCTTCCAACAACGGTTTTAAATTCACCTCGCTGGTTGGTACATTCGAAGTCAAAAGTAAATAACCGGTAACTCGCAACAACGCAACGGTTTAAAAACATTTCATACCACAACGTCAACGGTATCTCACGGCAAAATGCTTATTATATCAATGTTAATCGGAACAGCTTGGAACAGTTTACGTACAATTTTCAACAGCTCAAACAAAATAGAAATCAGTTCAGATGCACATTAAACCCTTAAGTGCAGATATTTTAAGGCTGATATTTGTTTTTCTACCGTACAGCTGCCTTTAAATATGTATGTATATGTCAAAGCTATAATTTCTTCTTCTGCCGGAGTTGGAACTCAAACTTGCAACAAATTATGCGCCGAGATTTGAGTTAGACTCTTCACTCAACTGAGCCTTTTTTTCTGTCACATTATAACAACGTTTTAGACATTTTAACAGTTTACAGTACACCAAAAACTGTGTGATCGGCGGAAAGAGGTTCTGCGCAGTTTAAAAAACAAAACTTATAACTAGAATAAAGAATGCATAATGCATAAAAAAAAGCAATTTACTTAGAGACACACACTTTTATACAAAATAAATATATTTATTTTTAGGTAGCGCCAGCTTTGCATGTACATAAATATATGTTATTGTCACCGCATTTCATGACTGACGCGTTTTAAGTTTGATTTTGAATGCATATGTACCTATCTTGCTATTGGTGTCGTTTAGCGCTTTAATCTCACTTTTGTCTTAGGAGTGACCGGTCACAAAATATTTGGTTTAATGTATGTGCAACTCTTAACAGCTGAAGCAAAATTGAAAATAGTTCAGATGCACTTTAAAATTCTTGATAGCAATTCATATCTTAATGAAACATTAATATCTTCAGTAAACAAATAAACAGTTTAGAACACTTCAGCTATAGTTTAAAATTAGTAATTTTTAAAAACTACTCACATTACAATAAAACGTAAACGTAAGTAAAGGTTTGCAATGCAAAAACGCCATTGATCCTTCGTTTTTTTTAATTACTTAACTAATTTATTAATTTAATTTATTGCTCCAAATTAACAAAAATTTAAAAGTTTTTCTATTTATTAAGATACATGAAATGGTAATGCTTTGTAATTGGTCAAAACAGTTATCTACACACTAAAGAACTATGATTTAGCTTACATACTCTTGCTAAAACGTTATACCAACAAACCAGTAATTGCAAATCATTATCTTTAAAATATTTTGAAACTATTATCTATTAAATTAGGTAATCAGAAAACCAATTTTATTTTTTAAATAATTTTACAAAACAATGCAAATTTTTTTAATTTACTTTTCATCTGCTAGAATTGGATCTACGTTTATTGGATTTCTAATATAATGTTAAAGTTTGTTCAAAAAACGTTCACATAAGGGTTAAAAACATTGATTCAAAACTTGTTCAATCTGTAAGATTAAACATTGTTTAATACATTGCTTTTTTTGGCAACAAGTTCAAGTTAAAAAGATTTGAAATTGCCAAAGCACACAAACACTGTTTTTATGTCTAAGAATGCATCGTTTTTTGAAAAGTATTTTGAAGCATTTTTGCAAAATTTGTAGTAAAAAAACATTTAATTACATTTTCATAGTAATCTTACCAAGATATCAAAAAATGACCAATTTACAACAATATCAAATTTAGGAAATTTATTGCAATCTGTCTTTTTAAATTTTATAACTCCTCATTGTGCATCTAATTTTAATAACAGTGCGCTTTTAGGAACAACACGTGCTTAGAATTGTAATAAAAAAAGACAATAGTTTCAGTTTCAATTGATAATTGACTTGGAAAGTTAAGTCTGACCAATTTTGGTTAAATAGTTATGGAATCTAAGTTGCAAAAATCCACGGATAATAGTTTTGTCACTAATTCTATGTGTGTGTTCACTTAAAATAGCCTCAGTTTTAAACTTAACTATTTTAATCAAAAAAGATCAGTCTATACAACATTTTTTGAGTGTACAAAAATACGTATCTCTAAATTTATCTTGTTTTAACAAAGCTTCTAATAAAACCAACATTTTTTGGGTGTAGAAGAGTACGTTATTTCAAACAAATTTTGTTTCAACAAATCCAACATTTTTTGGGTGTAAAAAAGTACGTTTTTCTAAACTGATCTAATTGCAATAAAGCTTCTAAGATCAGCCACGATTTTTTAGATGTAAAGGTTACGTTTTTTCAAATTATGATTGTTTTAACAAGGCTTCTAACACCAGCCAACATTCTTTAGGTGTAAAAGAATACGTTCTTTTAAACTTATCTTGTTTTAACAAAACCACCATTTTTTGGATGTAAAAAAATACGTTTTTCTAAACGTATCTAGTTGCAACAACATTTCTGAGATCTACCTCGATTCTTTAGATGTAAAGGTTACGTCTTTTTAAACAATTATTGTTTTAACAAGGTTTCCAACACCAGCCAATATTATATGGGTGTAAAGAAACATGTTTTTCTAAAATTAGTCACAATTTTATTGATGTAGAAGAATACGTTTTTTTAAACTAATATTGTTTTAACAAGGTTTTTAACAAGATTTCCAACACCAAGCTACATTCTTTGGTTGTAGAAAAGAACGTTCTTCTAAAATTAGTCAAAATTCTTTAGATGTAAAGGAATACAATTTTTTAAACTTATTTAGTTTTAACGAGGCTTTTAACAAGATTTCCAACACCAACCAACAGTCTTTGAGTGTAGAAAAGAACGTTCTTCTACAATTAGTCACAATTTTTTGGATGTAAAAAAGTATGTTTTTTTAAACTAATATTGTTTTAACAAGGTTTTTAACGAGATTTCCAACACCAGGCAACATTCTTTAGGTGTAGAGAAGAACGTTCTTCTAAAATTAGTCACAATTCTTTGGATGTAAAAGAGTACGTTTTTTTTTAACTCATTTTGTTTTAACGAGGTTTTTAACAAGATTTCCAACACTAGCCAACATTCTTTGGGTGTAGAAAAGAACGTTCTTCTAAAATTAGTCACAATTCTTTAGATGTAGAGGAATACGTTTTTTCAAACTCATTTTGTTTTAACAGGCTTTTAACATAATTTCCAACACTAGCCAACATTCTTTGGATGTAAAAAAGAACTTTTTCAAAAATTAGTCACAATTCTTTGGATGTAGAGGAGTACGTTTTTTCAAACTCATTTTGTTTCAACTCTAACACTAGCTACCGTTCTTCAAGTGTAGAGAAGTACGTTTTTCTAAATTCATCTCGTCTCAACAACTATTTGTTGTGGGTAAAAAAATACGTTTTTTCAAATTCATCTTGTTGCAGAGGCTTTTAAGAAAAGCAACAATTTTTTACATGTAAAGAAGTACTTTTTTCAAACTATAATTGTTTTAACAAAACTTTTAACACCAACCGACGTTCTTTAGGTATAAAGAAGTACGTTTTTCCAAACTCATCTTGTTTCAACGTGGCTTCTAACACCAACCACCATTTTTTGGGTGTAAAGGAGCACGTTTTTCTAACATTCTAAAACAAACCGTTATTCTGTAGGTGTAAAAAAATAGGTTTTTTAAAAACAATTTTATTTGAGTGTAAAAAAGTACGATTTTCCAAAATCATCTTGTTTTAATATGGCCTCTAACACCAACCGCCATTTTGTAGGTGTAGAAAAATAAGTTTTTCTAAACTCATCTTGTTTTAAAAACACCTCTAACACCAGCCATCAATTTTTGGGTGAAGAAAAATACGTAATCTTATGTTAAGGAGGTCGCTGACATTACATTACACTTTTTGGTTCTAGATAATGATATTTGTTTGAAATTTTTGCTTATTGGCGCGGCCACTAGTATCAATCAAAATCAATCACTTTCTTTAAACTTGTTTTCTTGTAATCTTTCTCCTCATAAAAAACCCATATTAATTAATAAAAAATTGGTAGTTGATTCAAAGGTTATGTGCATTCTGGAAAAAATAAAAAATAAATTTAACTAGTGGTTTTGTCACTTGAAAAATGTACGTCAATAAATTTAAAATCTAGGTTTTAAAAATTAAAGATTGATTGATTGTTGATTAAGTAGAACATATTAAGATATAAATTTTTATTTAACAATCTCACTTTATTTTGAAATTTTAAACTTTGACATTTACTTATCCCTTTCGGAATGTTAGCAATTACATGTGTAATTTTATTGTTTGATATTCGAGGCAGTATTAGTATATATGTTTTTTTTTATGCTGTGTATATTAGCTGTACAATCGTTTTTAATCTTGACTAATTCTTGATGTTTCTTAGTTTAAAATCATTATTTTTTTGCCAATGCGTTGCTTACCTTTAACTAGTCCTTATACAATGAGTTTTAGTATCTTGTACTTTTTATTGCGCTTTTTGGCTTAGAACTGATCTTGTTCTTTTCCTAATATTTGCAGTACTTTTCAGAATATATTTAATAACCATCGGTACGTTCATACAATAGTACGAACTTTACAGACCATACGTAGCATTTGCAGATTACCTTTTTGTATTTGATAACGTAGTTTCTAACTATTTCTTGTTTTGAGCTTAACCAATAACAAAGTACTCAAAGCTACTAACTTGTTTGATATTTATATAGTCAATTGTTATTTTAGCTTTTTTATACGTTTCTATATGCTTGCTTACAATCATAAACTTTGTTTTTTTGCGTATGTGCTGTGTGTAATAGGTTAGATCGTGGCATCGTGACTTTTACACATTACCATAAACTCACCGATAACTACAAAAATGATTAATTATCTGTAAACAGATAAGACAGTACATACCCAAGTTTGCCATGCCTCTCAATAATACATCACTAAACCCGTACAAAAATATTCAAGTATACCCAAGTTTTTTATTCTGGTAACCCTTCTAAATAATTTACCAAAGAGTAACGGATTGACAAAACAGATGCTACGTCTACTAATAAAGTCTAAAAAGTGCTTATTTTTTCCACCCGATCTTTGCCCGAAAGATTTGAATCAAAATAGACCCAACAACCAACAAGCAACTATCTCCGTTACAATTTATACACGGTGTTTAATATTGTTTCAAAGCGTTTAATAGGAAATGGCGTCCTAACTTTGTTAACAAACCCTATTGTAAAAAACTCTAAATCTTATTAATAGTTTTGTTGACAATAGAAAAATTATAGTTAGAATTGATGGTTTCAACTCTGACCCCAAAATCATAAATGCTGGTGTTCCTTAAAGTTTTGCTTTTTTGCCAACTTTATTTTTGATTTATATTAATAAACTTTTTTTAAATAAGTAGAAATTTCATTCATAGTTTTGCAGATGATAGCACCTTTCATACTTCATACTTTCCTTAGACCAAATCAACAAAGATGGCAGAACGTCTTGAAATTTCTAGGTTAGAATATGTGGCATCTATAAACAAAAACCTCAAAACAATATCTAAATAAAGCACTGTTTCATAATCTAAATCATCATCAATTTTTGTCTTTGTGTCATGACCGATCTTAATTGTTGACTTTCAGTTTGGTTGTCATGTTGACTATGATCGTTTTGTTTACCGCTGCACAAAAAATCTAGGCTAATGTTTTCTCGAACCATTGGCAAAAATTCTTTAGGCATGATGTAAGACGTCTAACGTTTCATTTTTCCATTATTTTACCCTGAATTATTAAATAAAACAGTTTGTAATTTTTTGGGTGCCTCATTACGTGTCCAAATTACTCTAGTTTGCGTTGTTTTATAATGTTTTAAATTTTATAATTTTTGTAATTTTTTAGAAGAAAGCTTTATTCATAATTAAATCTCTAAACTCGTCTATACATTCACATTTCAAACGCGTTTAACTTTTTGATTAATGATTCCGTTAGCGTCCAGGTCTTTACCTCGTATAGTAGAACCGGGAAGATGTAGCATTGTACCGTTCCCATGCGCAATTCTGGTTTAAGTTGTGGCTGCACAAAACGTTAAATTTTTTTGCTCTTGCTTGTGTAATTTTGGCTTTATTTTCTACGTTTGGGTTCCTTTTGTCGTTAATAATCGTGCCTAGGTATTTTAGTTTAATTACGCGCTCTAATTGAACTTGGCATAGTAGTGGCATTGTCTCGTACGTTATAGTTTTTGCTAAAGCTAGATATTTGGTTTTTTTGGTATTCAGCTTTAGTCCGTATTCTTTGCATGTTTTCACTTGCTTGTCAGCAATAGAATGTTGTCAGCATATCTAACGTTGTTTACTTGCTATCTATTTATGATTATACCTTCTTTTGCATCTTCTAGTACTTTATTGAATATTTCTTCCGCATATAAGTAGAATAATATCGGTGACAAGTTGCATCCTTGCCGGACTTCTCTCTTGATGTCAGTTTTGCCAGATAGTTGTTGGTTTAGACGTACCGCCGCTGTCTGATGCCAATATAAGTTTGTGATGACCTTTCTCGTTCTCGTCAATTGAGATGTTTTTTAGTATTTCTATCATCTTGTCGAGACAAATCCGATTAAAATACTATCGCACACATATAGACATCATGGTTTACATCTCTGCATCTTTGTTCTAGTACTTGAATTGCAAATAATGTTTCCTGTGTGCCACGGCCACGGCAAAAGTCAAACTGTATGTTAATAATACTTTTGACTAGTTTGTTGTATATCATCACTACCAAATATTAAACTAAACAACAAATTTATATCTGAATCTTCTTCAATTTCTTTTCTAGGTGTTCCAATCTTAAATAATCTTATCTAAAACAACTATGTTGACGTCATAACTTCAAAAGTATCTAAACAAGAATTTTTTTATAAATGTAAAAAGTTTTTTACTTTTGTTCAACTTTTGCATATATATATAAAACTTATATTTGTCCTTGTATTGAATATTGTTTCTAAGCGTTGGAATCTACACTATATTTTCTAAACTCTTACTCAACACAAAGTTACACAAAAAATTGTGTTCAAAAAATACTTTGAATTCTTTCACGGAGGATGACCATCCAATGTGATAAATTTTTAAACCTTTAAGAAACAGGCCGGTCTTCATTCTAGCCATTTATGGCAAAAATGGGGTACAATACTCGTATGAAGAAAAACCAGAAGCATTTGCTGACAGCCTGGAACTTTCTAAACAAATATTAAAATTTAAAACACGTCAAAAGAGTTGAACGGGTGGTTAAGAAAGCCCTGAAAGCGTTAGCTTTAAACTGTCTCAAATACAAAAGATTATACAAAGACAAAAAATCCGGTCTGTTCCTAAGTCTAACGGAATCTCCAATAAAGCTAATGCTATCCTTTGCACTGAGCATTTTTTTATAGTATAGAAAAGCTCAATTGTCATTAACATGCCAAAGACTGGCGGTTTCTTCAAAACTACCGACCTATCAGCTTACTATGCACATTAAGTAAGGTCATAAGGTCATATAAAAGGTTATGTTAGACATTATTTAGGATTACGTTGATTCTAATAATTAACTTCCACTTTATTAGCACGGATTTTGTTGGAAACACTTTGCAGTCCACCAGTTAAATCGGGTTGAGATTTTCAAGTCAAAAAAAGCTACAGTAATGGTCCTTTTTAATGTGGAAAAAATCTTTGACAAAATCTGGCATAATGGCCTTCTCTACAAACTGCACAGTCAAAAATTTCTTCTACGTTTTTTAAAGCTAATAACTTCATACCTAATTCGTAGAACCTTGGCTGTTAGGATTCAAAAACACGTTTCTACTATACGGAACATCACGGCAGGGGTCCCTCAAGGCTTCATTTTTGCTCCGGTCTTTTTTAACCGTTTTGTTGCGGACATGCCTTTGGGATGGAAGCACGGAGTTAAAATAGCACAATACGCAGATGATACAGCGCTCTTGTACTTGTCAAGGTCACCTTTGGTGATCACTGCCAGGCTACAAAAAACCACCACCGATTTGGAATGCTGGTTAGATGACTGGCTAGTCAAAGTAAGTTTTTTTTTACACGGATCGCATTTCATGAGAACGTCTGTCTCGACGACGTTCCTATACCATGGTCTAATTCTGCTAAGTATCTAAGGATTACCTTTGACAAGAAGCTCACGTACAAGTTACACGTGCAGTCAAATCTCGATAAGGCTAAACTAGCTAAAAATATTTTTTTGGAATAAAGTCCGGTTATACACGTTTACCATCAGGTGTCCCATCTGGGGAACTGCCTCAAAAACGCATCTTGATAGGTTAGAATCGTTTTAAGGCTTGACCTTACAAATGCTCACCGGAGCTCCATGGTTTGTCCGAAATCGTCATATCCAAAACAATCTCGCAATTTTTTCGTTGCGCAGACATATCAAAGCTTTGGCCGCAAAACACTTCTACAATCTTGCGGTTTACTCCTATCCTGGTCTGGCTCAACTCTCCTAGCCAGACAAGGAAGTTTTGCGACACAAGCGCTCAGTTAATCAAACAATTAACATTTCCTAAATTTTCTACCTTCTTTCCTCAGCCTATAGGGTGCATATGTTTCCTCTTTTTTGACACTGTTTTTTGTCTTTTTCATTTTTCATCAGAAGGTTTATGAGCTCAACGGTCTCAAACTTCCGAGCATATCACTAGAGGGAATTTAGTCGGTAAGCGCTTGCCTCGTGTGGGTAAATTCGACATTGGGATCATTGCCAATTGACTACTAACTTAGATACTTTACAATACAGGCATATCTTTGAAGTTTCTATAAATGTTTTAATTAACATTGTTCAAACAAAATACAAGAAAGTTTGCCATCTAAACAAATATTTACTTGTAGTACAAGGGTTGCTAAGAATTCTAACAAATATACACTGACAGTTCAGAGATGTAACCAAATCTTTTAAGAAAGATTTCTTCAAATTCAGTATTTTCTGAGACTTATAAGCTAAAAATATTTAAAATCAATGTTTACAGACTATTTAAATCTAATCTTTAATGCGATAGTTTCAGCAAGTGTGGTTGAAATTCAAACCTATTTTTATGTTGTTGTGGCGTATTATGTAATTCCAAAATAACAAATTTTAAAATTAAAAAAAAATATGTGACCCGTGTAAACAATCAATTTGCCTGCATTATTATTATTTCCTACCTTAAAAGTTGTTAGTGTAGCTTAATAATCAGAACCAATCAATCAGAGTTATTAAAAACTCAAACACAAAACATATTTTCTATAATATAATTAGTTGTTAGTTAGATAACTTAACAACTGTTTGCATGTGAAGCGTCCGTTATGGTAAAACAAGCTAGTGTAAAATTGGTTAAATATAAAGTGTAAATATAATGTGTAGTTTTATTTTTGTACAATCTTGTATTTTCATTTTATTTTGCAGCTTATAAACTAACAATACAAAATGCAAAAATATTAACTATTATGCAATAAATGCTCCAGTTTCCAAAGCTGTAAAAATAAAATCGCATTGTCAATGATGTAAGCTGTATTCCTATAAAGAATATGAAGTCTACTGTGTAGGAACTACATTTCTCATTTCTTTTACTTATTTTCCATTCGCATTTTCATCACAATTCCTTCATATATAAAGTAAAATTGCAATTTACGCTTGAGCGTAAATGTTTAGAATAAAAAAATATATTATGTTGAGAAATACAAATAATTTTCTTAAAAAGAAAACGATATATAAGTAAATCCAATAATTAATGAAACGCAAATCTAATTTAAATTATCGACGTGATCTTTATAAGGATTCGAATCAACAAGCTCTGACAAAAATAACATATTTTTGCGTTTGCTTTTATTTAGTAATATTAAATGTACATTCCGAATCGATGTTTATGTCTCCGATCCAATTCTCACAGAAGACAACCAAGAGAACAGAACTAGTTTTATTTTATCTTAATTTCAAGTTTAATTACGGTACAGCACGTCTAAGCGTGTTGCACGGTCTAAGACGGAGGATTATTACGTAATACCACAGTATACTGAAAATATCGAAGAGCACGTTTCGTGCATTTATGCCACGGGAATTAGTTTTGTTTATGCAATAATTTTATTTTAATTTATTAAAATGTTTATAAATCCTGAAGTTTTATTAATTTAACTATGTTTTTAATAAGTCAGTTGCTGTAAATGTTCTCAATTTGTGTATATGTACAAAACTGATGCTTTATGCATCCCCATGCAGATGTTAAGATTAAAGGCTCACCGTGATATAGGATTAGAATATGATATTGATATACACAAGCTATAAGCCTAGAGTTACCAATTTAATTAGAAGCAGGGAAGCGAGCAAGTGGTGAGCTAGTTAGTTGGGGATTAGTGTTCGGATGTATTCGGTGAGAGCATTCTTCAACAATATAAATCAGAGATGGCACAAATCTAATATAGTCAGATCAAAAGTATGATATCGATTGATGTAGCCCTAGGGAGCGACTGCGTTTTCCGTGTAGCCAACAGGTGCCACATCAATAATTCGTGTCTGGGCTCCCTCGCATCCAATTCATCCACCGACAAACATCTTAATTATAGGAATGATTTTGCATGACGGATTATATCATATCTAACGCCTCGCCAACCACTCTATATCTCTTTGCGGTTTATAAATTACAGATACGGAATTCAGTTATAATTGCTTAGTAAACTTTTCAAGCATAAATATATAATTCAAAATACTTTAATTATAGTGCTAATGTGTTTCTGTAAACAATATTTTTTATTTAAATTTTGTTTGAGAAGCTAATTATCTGCTATCGCAGAACTACAACAATATCATCTTCTATTTGACATAAAATTAGATTAACAGACAAAACTAGATTAAATAATAAATTTTGAATAACATAACAAAATTAAACATTATTTTTTGCTGAAATTATTACTAAAGTTTATTTAATTCTAAGATAGAGTTTAAAAAAACAATGGCGACAGTAAAAGGTTAGTATTTAGCGTTTATTAATTGCTGAATTGTTATGGCTGATACGTGTTTGAACTCTATTATAACTTTTATAATAAAACACAAATATTGTGGTTGGGTATTTTAAATTGTAGACGAGTAGCTTTTTCTACTATGGCTTACCCACCCGCCCGTGTGTTGGTCATCAAAGGATTTATTATTTCATCCACTTCCTGCTGCTATTCTTAACAAAACAATAATTGTAAGTAGTTAGCAATGCAACAGACAATTAGATTGTATAAAATTCTTTGACGACAAACGCTTGGATTGGTGGGCGGAAACCAAGATTAAATTGTGGGTAAATAACTTTTTCTACTGTGACCCACTCATTTGTCCAAGTGTTGGTAATCAAAGGATTTATCATTTCATCCACTTCTTATGTTTCTGTTGCTATTTTAGCAGCAACAAAGAATTAGTTTATATAAAATTTCTTGACGACAAACGCTTGGCTGGGTGGGCACGAACTAAGTTTAAATTGTGGTCGGGTAGCTTTTTCTACTGAAATCAAAATATTTATTATTTTATCTACCTCTTGTGTTTGTGCTGCTATTTTTAACAAAAAAATAATTGTAAATTGTTAACAATGCAACAGACAATTAGTTTATATAAAATTCTTTGACAATAAACTTGAACTTTTAGCTACCAATAATGTTAGGTAATAAGTGCTGAAAAATCAAAACATTTTACACTGTACATAACAAACAAAGACGATGCCAGAATGCATAAAATAGATTTTCTAACAAATGCCAGTCAATGTAAACAAGTTACCATAGATGGGTAGCACTCATAGTTCAAAATTCTACGCCAGTTATAAACCGGAGATCTTTCAGAGTTCAGACATGTTAGGATTGTTTAGAATTAAAGCTTGATTTAACAAGGTGTCCAGTTGTGGACCCATGTCAAAACTTTTTTAAATTAAGCAATTTGTTTAACCAATGATCTAAAGTTTCTTGTTTTTAATAAGGTTTTTTTGCATATATGCTTGCGGAGCCACTATTTGTTTTTTTTTATCAGCCTTGATTTATCTATTGCTAAATTTAGTCATATGTGTTAAAGTTTATGTATCCGCAACCAATCTTATTTTTGTAGTTTTATTGCATACTAACGCTTCTTCTTTCACTATTTTTTTTTTGCTGTTTGTTTGTCTTTTGTGACAATTTCTGAATCATTGCGTTATTCTTGTTGTAAAACTTTTTTGAAATTTTGTAAGTATTTTTTTCCTGTTTACTAGCTCCTGTAGCTAAGGCAGCAGAAGTTCCATTTGTTCCTAAAATTATGTCAATTAATTTTTGTTTTCTAGTTTATCCATGTGTTATTTACCGTTACTAGTTTTAGCGCTTCTGTTGTAACCCAAAATTTACTTTTTTACAAACAAATTTTCTATAATGTTAAAATAAAGTAAAGTAAAGTAGCAGCCTGTTGTTTTGCTCTGAAGTGACGTCAACTCATATACAAAAAAGCGCTCCGTGTTGGTTAATGCTAAACCAAACACGCGGCTTTGAAAAAAAAATGTGGTATTGTTGAACACAAAAATATACATCAATGCGCAAAAAGTTACACAGCCGATAACTGTCTAATGTATTGTTGCCGTTTACAGCGTTGCAACATCTACATATTTTATTGTATTATACGTTTTTTAACCTATTTTAATTTAACATTGTTTAAAAACTACGGTTACAACCTAATATCTTCTGTAACATTCGGACCAGAACAAAATTTTTCAAAAATTACTAATCAAATTTTTGTCACGTTAATTTTTATCTCTATAACTTAAACAAATCCCAACCACAAGAATTGCACACGTAAATTAACACTAATACACTGTAACCTAGTTTTGGCAAAACTTCACCACTATTTAATTTTATTTCTCTGTTAACTGTCGACTTCATTCTGGTTCATCTTACAATATTCTGCACCTTGCATTTTTTGATTCTATTGTAGAGGGTGCTTGCTATTGGCCTCACTGTTTTAATCTCCGTCATCTTCATTATTTTTTTTGTTAAAACATTTTGGTGCGTGAGCAAAAAACTACGGTCCCGCAAATCAATAAACTAAGTGCTCCATTTACCAACCCAAATTTTTGTAAACAAGAAATTAAACCACAAACACTTGAATGGGCAAGTTTAGTTGAAACTACTGTCCTGCAATCAATAAATTGAGTGTTATACCCGCCCGTTCAACTGTTTATTAAGAATTTAATTTACAAACACTAAAGTAAGTAGACGGGCATTTAGGTTTAAAAAAAAAATAAAAATCGAGACCAAACAAATAGCATTTTGAACTAAAGAAAAAGACTGACAAACTGGCTACAACAGTGACTACCAAAACAAACAAAAAGAAAGGCAAAACTTGAAAACCGTTTCAACACAACACCGCTGCATACTGTCAGCAAAAAAGCAATATTGCCAATAGCCAAGTTAAAAATTGCGACGACGAAAACGTGAAAAGCTTTAGAAATAGTTAGCAAAAACTCTATTATAGTCAGTTTAAAGTTTTCTTAAAAAAAAAACGTACTAACGGAGTCCAGGTGCTATTTCAAGAGTTATAGCAAACTTCTTCATGTCAATAAAAAGTACTGAAGTATCTGAACAACGCCAGCGATCAAACCAGCAAACAGTGGATAATATACTTATATTAAACTTTAAAAAAACTGTCTACAGCTTGAAGCAATATTGCACTATAACCTTGCAAAAGCATATATAAAATCACAGTCAAAGCAACCTTCAATACAAAAAATCTTTTGATTAAATTTGGCAATTAGATTTTCACCATCAAATAAACGCCTCTAGCCAAATTGCCGTATTCAGTAAAAGTACAGGCAAAATTTCTTTATTAAGAGGTATTGAAGAGAAAGCATTTTTTTAACCTTATCATCGCTAATTTTGTTTTATACTTCAATTTTTTATGGCAACATTTTGCCATTATTGATTAATTTTTATTAATAGAACGTTGCTGTTTTTAACAGTTTATAGTGAGTTTAAGTACTTTTTGACAACCAATTTTTATACTTTTTTACAGTTTATGATTAGATTTTAAATTTGTTTGACAATTGTTTTGAAGTTTTCAACAATATTTTGATGTTTTATGAATTTTTGTTTGTATTTCTGACCAATTTTGACCAAATTTTGATTCTATCTGAAAATATTTTAATGTTTCAATAGTTTATAGCCAAATTTGTTATTTTCTAACAATAATTTGATGTTTCAAAACAGCAATTTTGCTGTTTTTCAAAATTTACAAATTAAAGTTTTTCATTTTTCAAACGTTTATAGCCGGCTTTAATTTCTTTCTAACAATGTTTTTATGTTTCAACGTCAAAATTTTACACTTTTCAATAGTTTTTGATAAAATTTTAATGCATTTTGATATAGCTATTTTAAAGTTTCTTTATAGAATTATATTTTGAAGTTTTATTGTTGGACTTTTGTGTTTTCTGACAATATTTTGATGTTTTAAAACACAGTTTTGTCATTTTCCAAACAAATTTCTTAATTTTTAACCGTTTTTGTTTTTTCTAAAAATATTTTATTATTTTATGGCTGGATTTTGTTATTTTTATGAATAAAAAGTTGCACGTTTCAACAGTTAATAATAATAATAATAACAGAATAAAAAAATGACAAAACTCTGTAAAACCATAACTGAAATGTAGTAGCAGTAATCTTTAAATTTAACACTATAAACACCGGGTTTACAGTTTTAAAGGCCTTAATAACAATTTATTAGTAGAATTTGACACTTTAAAGACAAATTAAACTATTTAAGGTCGGATTTACAATTTTAAAAACTGGATTTATAATTTAAAGACAAAATTTTAATTTGTAAAAGCCGCAATTACTTATTTAAAAGCCAAACTTACAATTAATAAGACTATATTAACAATTTGAAAACCGAACAAACTGTTAGTTTTTTAATAGAATTTAAGTGCCTATTTTAAATGCTAAATTTACACTTTTTAATGCCAAATTTACAGATTTATATACAGGATTAAAAGTATTGCAGCAAATCTAAATACATTGATGGCCGGATTTACAATTTTAAAGATTGAATTTATAATTTAAGACAAGATTAACAATTTGGCAGTAAAATTTACTAAATATAACTTATTTCATCTGTAAAAAGCTCTAATAGAGTTAAAATTAGTAATGTATTTGTAAGAATAAATTTGTAATAAAAAACATACTAGATTGTTTTATTATTTCATAAACCGGATTTATAGTTTGAAAACTAGTTTAACAGTTTATCAGTCAAATTTAACTACTAAATATATAATTTAAAAACTAGATTAACTGTATGGCAGATAAAATTAACACTATAAAATTTAGATTTACACTTTTAAAAGATTTATTTTTTTTTAATTTCCAGTTTTAAAATCCAAGTTTACAAAATGTTAGATTTATAACTTGAAAGCCGAATTAACACTTTAGTAGTTATATTTAATTTCTTGGTGGCTAGAATTATATTTTTAAAAGTCGAATTTACACTTTTATAAACCGGGTTAAGTTTAGAGGCCCGATTTACAATTTAGAAACCTAATTAACAGATTAGCGGTAAAGTTTAACACTTTGAAAGCCGTGTTTACAGTTTTAAACGCCAAATTTATAATTTTAATGCTGAATTAATAACTTTACAGTAGAATTTAACAATTGATAGCCGGGTTTTTATTTTTAAATGTTGCGTTTACATTTTTCAAATTTAAAATTTAAACACCAAACTAACAGTTTAGCAGTTAAATATTCAATTTTAAAAACCTAATTTTCAGTTTTAAAACCAGATTTGTCAGTTAAATTTAACATTTCAAAAATTAAATTTACACTTTTAAACATTAAGGCTTAATTTACTCTATAAAAGCCAAATCTACTGTTTTTAAAATTGAATTTATAATTTGGAGGCCTGTTTAGCAATTTGGCGGCAAAATTCAACGCTTAGGACTGGGAAGGACAACAGAAGAACAGAGAATTTGTACAAAACTAAAGCATTTTTACTTGACGCAATCTTGTTATATAAGTTAAAAAAAAAATTTTGTTCAAACAATTAAGATTATTAGACCTTAATTAAAAAAAAGAGTATATATTTTTATTTTAAAAAGCCTGTACTTTCAGTCAACATGTATTTGTTGGATTATATAATATTGCAAAAGTACCCAGAGATGGCTGCAGCTTTGTTGGCCTAAGTGCGTACTTTAGCTGTGAGGTTGCGGTTGTTAGAGATGTGTGTTCATAACTAGTTCAGTAATTTTTTTGTCAACCACCAGTTTGCATTTCTGGGGATCTTTAGCTGTTACCGTAGATTTTGTCTTTTACGTTGAGTATCCTCATATTGTACTGTTTTGAGTAGTGTTAAATGCAAACAAAAGGCGTTCTAAGTTGTTTCTGTTTTTGGCTGTTATTACTGCATCATATACGTAGTACATTACTTTTGATTGGTTTTTGTTTTGATTTTATTGTAAGATTTTTATTATATCCAACAGTTTTATCTTGTCAAATGCTGTTGTTTGAATATTCTGTTTGTGTGCGTATTATAAAACTTATTATAGATCACAACTGTGCTTTGTCTGTTACAACTAACTTTTTTGCATTTTAAATTTTGTAGATATTTTTCATTCTCTTGATATTTTTGATTGGAGTACTTTTATGTTTATCTTGTTCTGTATTGTTTTGTCAATTAAAAACTTTTTGGTTTGTTTGTCTAAACATAAGATTTTAAAATTCATTTGTTTTTTTTTGTTTTGCTTTTATTCTAAGAAACTTTTTTTCTTCTTCTTATGCCATTATGCATTAATGGATGTTAGCGACAATATGGTTTATCTTTTTGAGGTTCCTGGTTGTGTAGATCAAACTTCTGATAGTCAGTCCCGTCCATTGTTTTATGTTTCTCAGCCACAACATCTTCTTTCTTCTAATTCTTCTCTTTCCTTCGATTTTAAATTCGATAATAAGCTGTAGTATATCGTACTTTTGATTTTGCATGACATGTCCTAAATATGCAGTCTTCTTTCTTTTTATCGTAGTCAACAACTCACGGCCTCTGTTTGCCCGTCGCAGAACTTCTTGAACATTTTGCAATAAAGCCACAATTCAAAGGTTTCTATTCTGTTTATTAATGTTACTTTTATCGTCCACCCCTCAGTACCGTAAGTACAGGCCATATATAGTATCTGACAAATTTTATTTGAAGGTTCAGATTAAATTCGGTGTTAGTAAGGATTTCTCTCTTGGCACCTAATTATGGTGTCAGCCTTGTTTTTAAATTCATAAAATGTTGACCTTTTCCACCGGTAAGCTGCTAAACGTTAGCATTACGTTTTCTGCTAGATTTGGGTTGCAAAATATAACCATAAATTTTGTTTTTGTTATGTTTATGTTTAGTCCTATAAGTTGGCTCTGATTCTCTACTTTTTTGAACAGTTCTTAGAGGTCTTTTAAGTAATCGGCAATTAGTATTGTGTCGTTTGCATAGCGTACATAGTTTAGCCATATACGGTTGACCTTTATGCCTTTCTTTAGGTCCGTGAGTGTTTCCAGAAATATGTTTTCAGAATAGATGCTGAACAATAGAGATGATTTATCACACTCTTGTCTCACTCCTCTGCAGATCTTGATTTTACTGGTTTTCTTGTTTTCTATTTTCACATGAGTTACTTGGTTCTAGTATACGCTCAAAAACCCTTTTTGTAATCTATAAAACAAAGATATACCGTGCTTTCTCTGGTTGTAACAATTTTGTATTAGTACTTGTGTTGCAACAATTGCCTCTCTTGTTCCTAGTCCATTTCTGAATCCAAACCGCGTGTTGCTAATGATTCCTTCACATTTTTTATGTATCCTCTGGTAAATTATTCCAAGAAACAACTTTAAAGTGTGACTCATAAGTCTAATGACCGTGTGGTCTTTGCATTTTTGGAGTTTTTCTTTTTAGGCAAAAGTATGAACGTTGATGAGAGCCACTGGTTGGAAAACTGACCGGTAACATACACTTTATTAAAAATATTGTGCAATACAATTTTGTTTTTGCTAATTGACAAACCTGTCAAAATGTTATTTGTGTCTGTAGTATTGTCTGGTCGTTGGTCTGCAAATAGATTCTCAATATATCTTTGTTGCCATACCTATTTTTTTTTTTTTCATTAATGTCTAAGATTATTTTATTTTGGTTTTTCAATTGGTTTATAGGAAAACCCCAGCTGTTTTTTGGTTTTTTGTCTAGATTAAAGTTGTCGTGCAGAGTCTGTAATTGTTCAATTTCTTTACACTCCCGCGTTAGCCATTTGTTCTTTGCTCTTCTTATTTTATTTCTTATTATTCTTTGGGTATTTTTCCAGCTGCTTCCGTCGCGTTTGTTTTTAAGTTTGCGTATTTTATCCATTAACACTAGAATTTTGTTTGTCATCCATGTTTGTTGTCGGGTTTTTACTTTGAATCCCAACTTATTCTGTGTGCTGCTCATCATATCTGACACTTTGTCCAATAAACCAATAATTTCTTTTTTTTCTATGTTTGTAGGTATGTTGACTTTGAGTAACAAACTACTGTCAGAAATTGTAAAAAAAAGCAAAAGAAACAAAAACACATCAAAAATATTTCAAAAATACCTTTACTAAGATTAAAATAGCATTAATATCAAAAAAACTAAAATTTATCAAATCACTCATTTTTGGTAAAATAATAAAAAAGACCATCATCCCGTTATCTGAAATATATTCAGTTTCTTATAAATCCTATATTCAAACATACTAGCAAAAAATGTTTTGCAGCAAATCTGCTAAAAAAAACCTTCTCAGCAATGAACTTCAAACTTTTTGTTCAAAGAAATCAAAACTAAGCACTTTGTTTAACCAGGTTAGAAATGCAAAATAAAATCAGCACTGAACCAGGTAAGTAGTCAAAGTCGTATTCCAAAGAAACTCATTATTTCTACTAATGAAAACAAGCGCTTAAAAGAAAAAATAATTAAAAAAACGACGATAAGAAAAACTAACTGTAAGTAAAATATTGTAAAGATCAATGTACATTATGCAGGACAATTTCCACAATGTCTTAGTAGAGACACCTTGGATTTACAAAAGAAATATCAAATGTTGATCATTCTAGTCATAAATAGTAAAACATACAATAAATTTAATTTCATTAGGAGGATCTTTGTTTCAAAGGCCGAGTAACAGCCTAGTTGAAATCAATGAAAATTATTCTCAGATCCGTAAATTTTACTTACAATCAACAAAAATATCCGCTACCGCGCAGAAGTAACTCAAAAGTTGTTCAAAAGCAAAACCAACACACTATTAATCTGTGTTAATGCAAATCATATTGCATAAAAGTGCAGCAATATTAAGGCATTAGGTAAAAAAACTTCTAAAATACATATATATATATATATATATATATATATAGATGTCTAAAGGGGTTTAGTCCTACATTTGTATAGAAGTTATAGTCCTACATGATTTGTGTAGCCCGATACCCCTTTAGATCTTAACACACAAAAATATGCCTGCGGGCATATATATTCTCATATATATCCCCTGCTGTGCGACCGTACCCGACCGTGCGACCTATAAAATTTAAATTTTTTTGTTCAAATGTTTCAATAAAATACAGTTTACTTGTTATATTCATTTAAATATTATTACGTTTATATTAATTTATTTAATACATTTTCTAGTACAAAGTATTTATTAAAAAAAAAAATACTTTTTATTAAAAATGCCTTTTGTAATATTCATATTAATTAAATTGCTTACGTTTTTCTTATTAAAAGTTGTGCCTTACCTTCGGTTACCGGCTGGTCTAACCTTGTATGCTATTGTAACTTATTACAATATGACATTATATACATATGATATTTGAAAACAACAATAATAATATTTATAATAACTACATTTTTAATTATAAAGGTAAAACTGTAACAAAATCCTGAGATTATTTTACAAAATTAAAGATAAGTGCAAATTCTGTAGAAAATTATGAAAAGTCTATAAATAATTTAAGCAAATTGTTTATAAAAATGTTCAGTACAATAAATAAAGTTAACTAAATTTAATGCATTATTAGCTGACTTGAAGCTTAATTTGAAATATATGTAAATTACTATAATTATAAAAGTATTATAATTTATATTTGCTTTGCTTTTGTTTTGTGTTTAGATTTTGTGGCATAGTAATCTAAATTTCATTTTGTTTCAGTTGTAAAGACTATTTTTTTATTTTAAATAAGGTTGGTTAATTATAATGCAATTCTTAAGTTATTAAACTTTATTATAAGGTAATTATAAAAATATTACACATAAAGTTACAATAATTTATATTTGTACTGTAAAAACGCCTTGATCTGGACGTTGTTTTGTGTTTAAATTTTGTATGATTTTATTAGTAAAAATGTGAGAGTAGTGAAGACGTGAAAGTAGTGAGAATGTGATACTAGAAAGAATGTGAGAAGAGTAGGAATGTGAATGTAGTGAGAATGTAAAAGTTGTGAGAAAGTAAGAGTAGTGAATGTGAAAGTAGTGAAAATTTAAAAATAGTAAGAATGTGAGAATAGTGAGAATGGAAAAAAGTGAGAATGTATAAATAATAAGAACGTAAAAGTAGTAGAATGTGAAAAATACAGAATGTGTGTAGTGAAGATGTAAGAGTAGTGAGAATATAAGTGTAGTAAAAAAGTGAAACAAGTAAGAATTTGAAAATATTAAAAATTTAAGAATAGTTAGAAGGTAAAACAAGTGAGATTGTAAAAATAGTGAAAATGTAAGAGTAATGAGAATGAGTAAGTAATAAGAATGCAAAAATAGTGAAAATGTGAGAAAAGTAACAATATGAGAGTAGTAAGAATGCGAGAGTAAAGAAAATGTGAGAATAGTAAGAAGGTGAGAGTAATAACATTGTGAGAGTGATAAGAATGTGAAATTAAAGAAAATGTGAGAATAGTAAGAAGGTGAGAACGTGAGAGTAATAACAATGTAAGAGTAGTAAGAATGTAAGAATAGTGAGAGCGTGAAGGTTGTAAAACTGTAAGAATAGTGAAAATATGAGAGTATTGACAAAGTAAAAATAGTGAGAATGTAAAAATAGTAAAAATTCGAGAGTAGTGAGATTGTAAGAGTGGTAAGAATGTGAGAGTAGTAAACATGTGATTGAAGTAAGAATGTGAAAATAGTGAAAAGTAAAAGATGCGACAATTTGAGATTAATGACGGTAGTGAGAATGTGAGAGTAGAAACAATGTGAAAATGTAAAAGTAGTGAGAATGTGAGAGTAGTGACATTGCAAAAATAGTAAGATTAGTGAGAATGTGAAAGTAGTGACAGTATGAAAGTAGTGAGAATGTAAAAATAGTGAGAATAGTAAAAATATGAAAGTAGTAACAGTAATAAAAATGTAAAAATAGTGAGTATGTAAGCATAAAGAGAATGTGAAAGTAGTGAAAATGTGAAAGAAGCAACAATGTTAGAGTAGTGTGAGTAGTACAAATGTAAAAATAAAGTAATAGTAAAATAAATAATATAATAATAATAAGAATGTAAGAATGTGGAAATAGTAAAAAAATAAAAGATGCGACATTGTGAGAGTATTGACAATAGTGAGAATGTAAGAGTAGAAAAAATGTAAAAGTAGTAAAACTTAAAACAGGTATAAATGTAAGAATAATGAGAATAATACAAATGTGAGAGTAGTGAGAGCAGTGAGAATGTGAGAGTAGTACGATTGTAAGAGTAGAAAAATAGTATTCGTAATGAGAATGAAAAACAGTAATATTGCAAAAATAGCAAAAATGTGAATGTAGTGATAATGTAAGAATAACAAGAATGTTAACGTAGAGAGAATTTGAAAGTTAAAACTATAAGTAATAAGAATGTGAGAAAAGTGAGAATATGGTAGAAGCTACAATGTGAGTGTAAGAGTAGTAAGATTGTGAGAGTAAAGAGATAGTGAGAGTAGTATAAATGTGAAAGTAGTAAAAATGTGAGAGTAGTAAAATGAGAAAAAAATAATAAATTAAAAATAATGAAAATAAAAAAATAGTAAAAATGTAAGATTAGTGAGAAAGTAATAGTAGTAATTTTCACATTTTTACTATTTTCACATTTTTTTTTCACATTTTACTACTCTTATATTTTTATTACTATATTATTCTCACAATAATAATAATAATAATAGTAATAAAAATTGTCTTTATTTTTGTAATTTTACAAAAAAAAGCAAAGTTTATCACAATGATGATCTTCCATTTAACCTAATTTTAACATTTAATTTGAAACATATAAATAAAATTTAACAAAAGGGTACTTTCTGATTTTTTGATGGCTGACTATCATTTTTTATTTTCCAGTTATTTTATAGTATTTTATCAAAAATTGTAGCCTATTACTTTACTAGATTATTACTGGGATTTCCTTATTTATAGAGAACATTTGCCAGCCCTGATCCCTAGCACGAAAGAGGTTTAGCGCGCGTGCGGCTCAGAACATCTAAGGGCATCACAAACCTGTTAAAAACTCACTTTTAAGTTAGCAGTTTTGTTCGTTATTGGAATTAACCAGACAGAATCAAGAGAAAGCTCTCAATATGTCATTTCTAAAATTTTACTATTCTTACACTGTCACTAATCTAACATTCTTACTATTCTCACATTCTCAATACTTTTACAAACTTAATACTTTTATATTCTCACTACTTTTTTATTGCCGCTTCACTCACATTTTGCTACTCTAAATTTTTACTCTTTTTACAATTTTATTATTCTCACAAACTATTACATTCTCATTACTTTTACGTTTTTACTTTTCTCATATTCTTACTACTTTTACTATTTTTTTACTCTCAAAATTTCACTACTCTTACATTGTAGCTTCTCCCACATTGTTACTGTTTTTACATTTTTACTACTCTTACAGTCTTACTACTCTCACATTTTAACTACTCTCACACTCTCACTAATTTCACATTATCACTGTTTTTTAATTTTTACTACTCTCACATTTTTACTAATCTCACTATTCTCAAATTGACACTATTCTAACATTCTTACTATTTTTACATTCTCAACTCTTTCACATTTTTTCTATTTTTTCATACTCTTATTACATTTACGTTTTTACTACTTTCACATTCTACTACTCTCACATTTTTACTTTTCTCACATTTTTACTACTTTACATTTTCTTTATTCTCACATACTCACTATTCCCACATTCTCACTACTCTCACATTCTTACTACTCTTGCATTTTTTAAACGGTTATTCTCACTATTTTTACATTTTTACTATTTTCACATTATCTATGTTCTCTTATTCTTACTACTGTCACATTCTTTTTACATTTACTATCTTTCTATTCTTACAATCTCACTACTTTCACATTGTCGCTTCTCTCACATTCTCACTACTCTCACATTCTTACTACTTATACATTCTCATTATTATCACGTTGTTACTACTCTTATAGTTTTACTATTCTCACTATCTAACTGCTCTCACATTGTAGCTTTTCTCACATTTTCAATATTTTTAAGTTTTCACTAATCTTATATTCTCACTATTCTTACATTGTCAGTACTCTTACAATCCCACTACTCTTAAATTATCACTTTTCTCAAATTCTCACTACTTTTACATTCTTACTACATTCATATTTTTACTATTTTCACATAATCACTGTTTTCTCATTCTTACTACTCTTACATTTTTACTATGCTCACTATTCTCACATTGTCACTAACATTATTATTCTCACATTTTTATTACTTATTGTGAATCTTACTACTCTCACAATTTTTTTTACTCTTACATTCTTTCTACTTTCACATTCTCACTACTTTCAAATTCTCACTACATTCACATTCTTACTACTCTCACGTTCTTACTACTTTTACATTTTTACTATTCTCACATTTTCACTACTCTCATATTGTCGCTTCTCTCCCACTACTTTCAAATTCTCACTATTTTTACATTTTTATTACTCTCACATTGTCACTACTTTCATATTCTCACATACCCTCTACTCTTACATTGTTTACTATTCCCATATTTTTACTACTTTCACTATACCACTACTCTCACATTATCGCTTCTGTCACATTTTTACTATTCTCATATTCTTGCAACTCTCACATTCTCACTACTCGCACATTCTCATTACATCATTATTTTCTACTCTAACATTCTTACTACTCTCACATTCTTACTACATTTTTATTTCTCTCACATTCTCACTAATCTCACATTGTCACGTTTTTCACATTCTAACTACTTTCACATTATCACTACTCTTTCATTTCTTCATTTCATTTTTCACTTTTACATTGTCGCTTCTCTCACATTCTCTCTATTCTTTAATTCTTATTACTCATACATTTTTACTCCTTTCACATTCTTACTACTCTAAATATTTTAAACATAAATATTAACATGCTGTGACTGCGAAGGGTTAACAACTTGCGTAATCAGTTTACAAAATAAAAATAATCATTACAGAATCAAATAATAATTACGTAATATTTGTAATCATTACATAATCAAGTAAACTTTATATAATTACGTAATTATTTTATAATCACGTAATCATTACATAATCTTGTAATAAATAGTGTAATTAAATATTAAAACACGCGTATTCAAATAATCAAATATTGATTACGCGTACTCAAATAATCAAATGTTTAGTACGCGTATTCAAATAATCAAATAATGATTACGCGTGTTCAAATAAATAAATGTTGAGTACACAAATTCACATAATCAAATATTGGTTTTATGGAATCATATATTCGCATGGTAAATTCAGTCGTGTCCAATCTGTATCTAATTGTGCCGCTAGAGATTTATTTATTAGACAATTTCACAGGTGTTTTTATACAACCCTTGTCATGTGCATGTGCAGTTATTTATTTATTATATTAAAATAAATACCTACTTCAGTCAAATATAATTTTTCACTGATACAAATTGTATTATGTATTGTTATTATTTTTGTTGAAAAGATTTTTATATGTTTATTTTTATTTATTTTTTAATATAATAAATCACATTTTTATTCTTGGTTGTGGATTTTTTCTAATCTACATAAAACATGATTAAACATCAAAATAGGTATATTTTTAGTTTATGTTCTTATTATATAAAAGAAATTGTAGTAAGTACTTTATTGAAGATTATTATAAAACATAAGTATTATAATAATATATTAATATTAAGCAACAAAATAATTTTATAATTTATATAAAATAATTAATGCATGCATTTTAGAATTATAAAATCTTAAACAAGTGTGTACTTATTGAATAATCATGTATTCATTATATAATCACATAATCATTTTCATAATCACGTAATCAATGCATAATCATAATCATAATCATGTAATCATTACATAAACACGTAATTATTACATAATCACGTAATCATTACATATTCACGTAACATTTTGTTCATTTGTACATTTTTTTACTTAGTTGTTAACCCTTCGTGTGATCGTTACTTTTATAACTTCAAATCTGTCTTTAATATTGTAATCCGCATATTAAAAACCTCATGTTTTGATCATCAACTTTATAACCTGCATACTTTAAAATTTTTGTTTACTTAATTAAATCTAAACATTTTGTACATTTTATTTTCTATGCCGTTTTGTAGGAGTAATTTAATATTACGTATTTTATAAAACAATTATAGTTGTAATTGAACTTAAACAACAAATTTTTCTTTAATAAGTTTATTTTTATGATTTTTTCCAACTTATAGTACTACAATAAGATATAAAAATAATTATCATTTAGGTCATATTTGTCGATGTTGTATTAAGCTTTAAACAGCCAAGAAATAATTAATTAAATGTACGCATAATTTAAATAATATTTGCATCCACTGCGATAAAATGTGTGCATTTTTCTTATTTATTTCCTACACAATTTGTATTTGTAAAGATAAGTTGTAAAAACGAATTCCATTCACATGTAAACGCACGTGTACATTTTTATGGGGCCATAAATCTTAACGCACTTTAATCACTGACTTTAGAGCTACACGGGCAAGAGACCCGTTGAAGTCATTGATCCCAAAAATGTAGCGCAAAACCATATAAGTCGCAGAACTATAATCCTACGTAGGAGGAAAATCTCATGGTGGACTACTCCAGAATAGACGTAACTAATGTAGGACGAAAGTACTTAAAATAAACCTATATATATATATATATATATATATATATATATATATATGTATATATATATATATATATATATATATTTACAATGCAACATGCAAAGTCACTTTTATACTTTTCTAATTATTGAACATATAGATAGAAAATCAAATTTGTAGCAGAAAGCTAACTGTACTTTTCTTTTACACTCTTAAATAAAAAAGTTACAACAGGTTTTAATTTGTGTAGGCTGGCCGATAGACCAAATAACGCACGCCCATTATTTTATTTCCATGGCCAACGTTGCTTGTTAAGCAAACTGTTATGATTGTAAATACCTAACCTTTTACATAATACAATTCTTTATCTTCATTGTAATTTTATTTTACCCTATTCTGAATGAAATGCCATCACACAAATTTAAGTATACCAGTCATTCAATTAATTTATTAGACAAGCAAGCAATTTCTTTTTTTATTTTAAATCTTCTTTATACTATTAACAAATCAAGTTGCATTTAATATAATGTAATATTTTACATTAAATGCGATATAATTATATTAGTTAGTATAAAACGAAGCATTTAAAGACAGGAATATATTAATTTCTTCACTCAACCTTCATCAATAAAAGGGGAAACGTAAAACTATAAATAGATTTTATGTGTATTTTTTTGTAGTAGACCGTTTCTTTTGGATATTACAGCATCCTTTTAACTTATTTTCGCTGTAATGATATTTGTATAGGCTACTATTATTTTATTTTACATTATTTTATTTTAAATTATGATGGATGGATTTATTTCTTATTATATCACAATAAATGTAGTACAATTAAAAACACTTTTATGCTAGGTATCAATCTACGTATATAAGCGTGAAGAAATTATTATTGTTATTTTTTTTACTTGTAAAAAGTGTAAACCGTTTTTGCGCATGTTAATTGATTATTTAATTTAAAAATGCAATTGTCTAAGTATACAAATAGAAAATTTGTTTTTTAAGTAACAGTTAAATTTTTTATTTTATAATTTTTACGCTGCGTATAATATGGTTTCAATAAATACATCAATCCAATATTAATTAAATTATTATTTAATACAAGATAACTTGCTTAGAATTAAATTAAATGAATTAATATTAAAACTTAAAACATATTAACCGCATTAAGCAGTAATGGTCCGACGGCGGATATTACTTATTTTATTTTATCTCAAAAAACACATATTATTGTTAATTATTTGTTCCGTTTGTGTGAAACAAGTAAACAAGTTAACAACTAAACAACAAACTAACTAAACAAGTTAACAAGTTAACAAATAAACAAGTAAACCAGTATACAACATAACAACTAAACATGTAAACAACAAAACAACTAAACATGTAAACAACTAAACAAGTAAATAACTAAACAAATAAACAACTAAACAAGTAAATAACTAAACAAATAAACAAGTAAACAAATAAACAACTAAACAGAACAACAAGTAAACAAGTAATCAAGTAAACAACTACACAAGTAAACAACAAAATAAGTAAAAAAGTAAACAAGTAAACAAGATAACAAATAAACAAGTAAACAAGTAAACAAGTAAACAAGTAAACAAGTAAACAAGTAAACAAGTAAACAAGTAAACAAGTAAACAAGTAAACAAGTAAACAAGTAAACAAGTAAACAAGTAAACAAGTAAACAAGTAAACAAGTAAACAAGTAAACAAGTAAACAAGTATACAAGTGAACAAGTAAACAAGTAAACAAGTAAACAAGTAAACAAGTAATCAAGTAAACAAATAAACAAGTAAACAAGTATACAAGTGAACAAGTAAACAAGTAAACAAGTAAACAAGTAAACAAGTAAACAAGTAAACAAGTAAACAAGTAAACAAGTAAACAAGTAAACAAGTATACAAGTGAACAAGTAAAGAAGTAAATAAGTAAACAAGTAAACAAGTAAACAAGTAATCAAGTAAACAAATAAACAAGTAAACAAGTATACAAGTGAACAAGTAAACAAGTAAACAAGTAAACAAGTAAACAAGTAAACAAGTAAACAAGTAAACAAGTAAACAAATAAACAAGTAAACAAGTGAACAAATAAACAAGTAAACCAGTAAACAATTGAACAAGCTTTATCTATAACTTTTTCTTGTTATTTATTTTATTTTTATTCACTTATTAATTGTAATATTTTTTTGCGCATAGTAATAGTTTAATCGAATTGCAATTGCAATTTTCTAAGTAACAATTAATATTATCTAAACTTTGTAGTATTTATCCGTCGGCAGTTGAATTTCTTATTTTATATTATTACACCCCATAAAATAAGCTTTTAATAAACACAAAAATTCATTATTCAATTAATCTGAATAATCACATTACAAGATATCTTGTTTTGAATTTAATTGAATGCATTAAGATTAAAACTTAAAATATATTACTGGATTAAAGTGTAATGGTCCGACGGCGGATAGATTATTTATTTTATATTATCTCAACATACACATAATAAAGTTATTTATTTGTTTCGTTATACAGTTGTTTGTGTGAAACAAGTAAACAAATAAACAAGTATACAAGTAAAGAAATAAACAAGTAAACAAGTAAACAAGTAAACAAGTAAACAAGTAAACAAGTAAACAAGTAAACAAGTAAACAAGTAAACAAGTAATCAAGTAAACAAGTAAACAAGTAAACAAATAAACAAGCAAAGAAATAAGCAAGTTAACAAGTGAACAGGTAAACAAATAATCAAATAAACAAGTTATCAAGTTAACAAGTTAACAAGCAAACTAGTAAACTAGTAAACAAGTTAACAAGTAAATAAATAAACATTTTATTAAGTTATCAAGTTATCAAGTTAACAAGCAAACACGTCAACAAGTAAACAAGTAAACAAATAACTAAACAAGTAAAGAATTAAATAAATAAACTAGTAAATATGTAAACAAGTAAACAAGTAAACAAGTAAACAAGTAAACAAGTAAACAAGTAAACAAGTAAACAAGTAAACAAGTAAACAACTAAACAACTAAACAACTAAACAACAAACTAACAAAACAAGTAAACAAGTTTACAAGTAAACAACTAAACAACTAAACAACAAACTAACAAAACAAGTAAACAAGTAAACCAGTATACAACATAACAACTAAACATGTAAACAACAAAACAACTAAACATGTAAACAACTAAACAAGTAAATAACTAAACAAATAAACAACTAAACAAGTAAATAACTAAACAAATAAACAAGTAAACAAATAAACAACTAAACAGAACAACAAGTAAACAAGTAATCAAGTAAACAACTACACAAGTAAACAACAAAATAAGTAAAAAAGTAAACAAGTAAACAAGATAACAAATAAACAAGTAAACAAGTAAACAAGTAAACAAGTAAACAAGTAAACAAGTAAACAAGTAAACAAGTAAACAAGTAAACAAGTAAACAAGTAAACAAGTAAACAAGTAAACAAGTAAACAAGTAAACAAGTAAACAAGTAAACAAGTAAACAAGTAAACAAGTAAACAAGTAAACAAGTATACAAGTGAACAAGTAAACAAGTAAACAAGTAAACAAGTAAACAAGTAATCAAGTAAACAAATAAACAAGTAAACAAGTATACAAGTGAACAAGTAAACAAGTAAACAAGTAAACAAGTAAACAAGTAAACAAGTAAACAAGTAAACAAGTAAACAAGTAAACAAGTATACAAGTGAACAAGTAAAGAAGTAAATAAGTAAACAAGTAAACAAGTAAACAAGTAATCAAGTAAACAAATAAACAAGTAAACAAGTATACAAGTGAACAAGTAAACAAGTAAACAAGTAAACAAGTAAACAAGTAAACAAGTAAACAAGTAAACAAGTAAACAAGTAAACAAATAAACAAGTAAACAAGTGAACAAATAAACAAGTAAACCAGTAAACAATTGAACAAGCTTTATCTATAACTTTTTCTTGTTATTTATTTTATTTTTATTCACTTATTAATTGTAATATTTTTTTGCGCATAGTAATAGTTTAATCGAATTGCAATTGCAATTTTCTAAGTAACAATTAATATTATCTAAACTTTGTAGTATTTATCCGTCGGCAGTTGAATTTCTTATTTTATATTATTACACCCCATAAAATAAGCTTTTAATAAACACAAAAATTCATTATTCAATTAATCTGAATAATCACATTACAAGATATCTTGTTTTGAATTTAATTGAATGCATTAAGATTAAAACTTAAAATATATTACTGGATTAAAGTGTAATGGTCCGACGGCGGATAGATTATTTATTTTATATTATCTCAACATACACATAATAAAGTTATTTATTTGTTTCGTTATACAGTTGTTTGTGTGAAACAAGTAAACAAATAAACAAGTATACAAGTAAAGAAATAAACAAGTAAACAAGTAAACAAGTAAACAAGTAAACAAGTAAACAAGTAAACAAGTAAACAAGTAAACAAGTAAACAAGTAATCAAGTAAACAAGTAAACAAGTAAACAAATAAACAAGCAAAGAAATAAGCAAGTTAACAAGTGAACAGGTAAACAAATAATCAAATAAACAAGTTATCAAGTTAACAAGTTAACAAGCAAACTAGTAAACTAGTAAACAAGTTAACAAGTAAATAAATAAACATTTTATTAAGTTATCAAGTTATCAAGTTAACAAGCAAACACGTCAACAAGTAAACAAGTAAACAAATAACTAAACAAGTAAAGAATTAAATAAATAAACTAGTAAATATGTAAACAAGTAAACAAGTAAACAAGTAAACAAGTAAACAAGTAAACAAGTAAACAAGTAAACAAGTAAACAAGTAAACAACTAAACAACTAAACAACTAAACAACAAACTAACAAAACAAGTAAACAAGTTTACAAGTAAACAACTAAACAACTAAACAACAAACTAACAAAACAAGTAAACAAGTAAACCAGTATACAACATAACAACTAAACATGTAAACAACAAAACAACTAAACATGTAAACAACTAAACAAGTAAATAACTAAACAAATAAACAACTAAACAAGTAAATAACTAAACAAATAAACAAGTAAACAAATAAACAACTAAACAGAACAACAAGTAAACAAGTAATCAAGTAAACAACTACACAAGTAAACAACAAAATAAGTAAAAAAGTAAACAAGTAAACAAGATAACAAATAAACAAGTAAACAAGTAAACAAGTAAACAAGTAAACAAGTAAACAAGTAAACAAGTAAACAAGTAAACAAGTAAACAAGTGAACAAGTAAACAAGTAAACAAGTAAACAAGTAAACAAGTAAACAAGTAAACAAATAAACAAGTAAAGAAGTAAATAAGTAAACAAGTAAACAAGTAATCAAGTAAACAAATAAACAAGTAAACAAGTATACAAGTGAACAAGTAAACAAGTAAACAAGTAAACAAGTAAACAAGTAAACAAGTAAACAAGTAAACAAGTAAACAAGTAAACAAGTAAACAAGTAAACAAGTAAACAAATAAACAAGAAAACAAGTGAACAAATAAACAAGTAAACCAGTAAACAATTGAACAAGCTTTATCTATAACTTTTTCTTGTTATTTATTTTATTTTTATTCACTTATTAATTGTAATATTTTTTTGCGCATAGTAATAGTTTAATCGAATTGCAATTGCAATTTTCTAAGTAACAATTAATATTATCTAAACTTTGTAGTATTTATCCGTCGGCAGTTGAATTTCTTATTTTATATTATTACACCCCATAAAATAAGCTTTTAATAAACACAAAAATTCATTATTCAATTAATCTGAATAATCACATTACAAGATATCTTGTTTTGAATTTAATTGAATGCATTAAGATTAAAACTTAAAATATATTAACTGGATTAAAGTGTAATGGTCCGACGGCGGATAGATTATTTATTTTATATTATCTCAACATACACATAATAAAGTTATTTATTTGTTTCGTTATACAGTTGTTTGTGTGAAACAAGTAAACAAATAAACAAGTATACAAGTAAAGAAATAAACAAGTAAACAAGTAAACAAGTAAACAAGTAAACAAGTAAACAAGTAAACAAGTAAACAAGTAAACAAGTAAACAAGTAAACAAGTAAACAAGTAAACAAGTAAACAAGTAAACAAGTAATCAAGTAAACAAATAAACAAGCAAAGAAATAAGCAAGTTAACAAGTGAACAGGTAAACAAATAATCAAATAAACAAGTTATCAAGTTAACAAGTTAACAAGCAAACTAGTAAACTAGTAAACAAGTTAACAAGTAAATAAATAAACATTTTATTAAGTTATCAAGTTATCAAGTTAACAAGCAAACACGTCAACAAGTAAACAAGTAAACAAATAACTAAACAAGTAAAGAATTAAATAAATAAACTAGTAAATATGTAAACAAGTAAACAAGTAAACAAGTAAACAAGTAAACAAGTAAACAAGTAAACAAGTAAACAACTAAACAACTAAACAACTAAACAACAAACTAACAAAACAAGTAAACAAGTTTACAAGTAAACAACTAAACAACTAAACAACAAACTAACAAAACAAGTAAACAAGTAAACAAGTAATACTCAAACAAGTAAACGAGCAAAGAAGTAAACAAGTAATTACGTAAACAAATAAACAACTAAATAAGTAAACCAGTAAACAAGTAAACAATTTATTCTGTAATCTTTTATTGTTATTTATTGTATTTATTGTTTTTTTTTTTCACTTATTAAGTATAAACCTTTTTTGCGCATAATAATAGTTTAATTAATTTGCAATTGCAATTTTTTAAGTATTTAACTAAACATATTTTCTATAATGTAACATTTAATATTATCTAAATTTTATAGTATTTATCCGTCGGCAGTTGACTTTCTTATTTTATATTATTACACCGCATAAAATAAACTATCAATAGATACAAAGATTTAGTATTCAAATAATCTGACTGATCACTATTACAAGATAACTTGTTTTAAATTAAATTGATTGCATTAAGATTAAAACTTAAAATATGTTAACTGGATTAAGGTGTAATGGTCCGACGGCGGATAAATTACTTATTTTATATTATCTCAACATACACATAATATAGTTATTTATTTGTTTCGTTATACAGTTGTTTGTGTGAAACAAGTAATTAAGTAAACAAGTAAACAAGTAAACAAGTAAACAAGTAAACAAGTAAACAAGTAAACAAGTAAACAAGTAAACAAGTAAACAAGTAAACAAGTAAACAAGTAAACAAGTAAACAAGTAAACAAGTAAACAAGTAAACAAATAAACAAGTAAACATGTAAACATGTAAACAAGTAAACAAGTAAACAAGTAAACAAGTAAACAAGTAAACAAGTAAACAACAAACTAACTAAACAAGTAAACAAGTAAACAACTAAATATGTTAACCAGTAACCAAGTAAACAAGTAAACAAGTAAACAAGTAAACAAGTAAACAAGTAAACAA
Source organism: Tachinus rufipes (assembly GCA_963932245.1). Lineage (NCBI taxonomy): Eukaryota > Metazoa > Arthropoda > Insecta > Coleoptera > Staphylinidae > Tachinus > Tachinus rufipes. The sequence goes on from OZ010749.1 coordinate 65,834,975, forward strand.
GTAAACAAGTAAACAAGTAAACAAGTAAACAAGTAAACAAGTAAACAAGTAAACAAGTAAACAAGTAAACAAGTAAACAAGTAAACAAGTAAACAAGTAAACAAGTAAACAAATAAACAAATAAACAAGTTAACAAGTAAACAAATAAACAAATAAACAAGTTAACAAGTTAACAAGTTACAAAGTTAACAAGTTAACAAATAAACAAGTAAACCAGTATACAACAAAACAACTAAACATGTAAACAACAAAACAACTAAACATGTAAACAACTAAACAAGTAAATAACTAAACAAATAAACAAGTAAACAAATAAACAACTAAACAACTAAACAGAACAACAAGTAAACAAGTAATCAAGTAAACAACTACACAAGTAAACAACTAAATAAATAAAAAAGTAAACAAGTAAACAAGTAAACAAGTAAACAAGTAAACAAGTAAACAAGTAAACAAGTAAACAAGTATTCAAGTAAACAAGTAAACAAGTAAACAAGTAAACAATTAAACAAGTAAACAAGTAAACAAGTAAACAAGTAAACAAATAAACAAATAAACAAGTATACAAGTAAACAGGTAAACAGGTAAACAGGTAAACAAGTAAACAAGTAAACAAGTAAAGAAGTAACCAACTAAACAAATACACATGTAAACAAGTAAATAACTAAACGTCTAAATAAGTAAGCCGCCAGATCATTACTATTTAATTCAGTTAGTTTTAGTTGCATGCATTCAATTTAACTTGTCAAACAATGTGGAAGTAAAAGTTTACATATTGTATATTTTGTAATCTGCATACTTAGAAATTTTTGTTAAATAAATTTCAATTAAATAGAACAATTTTGCATAATAAATTACAAAAACTATTTTTTCATATAATATTTATTATTAAAAACTGCAAAATAAATTTGTTAATTAGGTTACAGTATAATTAAAAAGTTTATATTGATTATTGAAAACTATTGTGATTGATGTAGTGTTGTATGATATTAACGCGCAATAAAACAATAAGTAAATGCAGTAATAAATAATATAATGATACTATATTACATCGCCGTGAATTTGTGTTTATCTCAAAGTCATGCCAGTTCAATAGCCTGCTTAAGCAGCAGATGTTTCAAACAATATAATGATAACAATAACTCTATTATGCCACTTGCCGTCGCTAGGTATTAAAATAAAATTAAGGATTATTCCAATAAAAATAAATAGTACTGCGTGTTTTGTATAATTAATCAGCATATTGCAGCACAGGATAAAAATTTAATCAAAATTAATTGATGCAAATTGAATTAATATAAAACGTTGCAATAACAAAAGAAAATAGTAGGCGGTCACAAATTTCTATCATTGCTAAACAAGCAACCCACCATAGAGCTGGTCACGCCTATAGAAGATCACATATATTTTGGCGCCTTCACCATGATTTCATATGTTGCGTTGCGTATATAGAACATACGAGACCACGACTTCGTATGTTCTTTGTGATCTTGCATGTTGCGTTGCGTATCTAAAATGGTCTTGCATGTTGCATTGTATATATATATATATATATATATATATATATTTTTATTTAAATTTATTTTCGGATTATCCCGCGTTTTCTTTTTGAATATATATATATATATATATAAATACATAAAGTATCTCATGTTTTCGTCTATATGGTTCTGAGCACAAATTGCATAGCAAATAACAAAAAAATTCACAAGAAATTCTTTAGAAGCTATTGCAGACCGCCTGGCAGTACTGAAACTAGATAGACACGCCATAATAAATCAAGGTAGAACTATTCAAATCACCAAGAACTGACAAAACATATTCTATCATGTTACAGAAAAACTTACTGCTTTGAAACAACTTTTATGCAAAAGTAATGATATTTATACTAAGAACAAAGCAGCTTAGGTATGCCCTAATTAAATTTTACAGATCGCTGATGGTTTAGCAAAATATTGTTAGTAGTCTATATATTGGTTCATAAAAATATAAAACTTTCAACAAAAAATTTTACAATTTTTTTAAGATTTTTTGTTGTTTTTTAACTTTGACTTTAAAAAATTGAATTTGTTGTTAAAAAAATAGGCCTATTTATGCAGTTTTTTGAGTTTTAGACACCTAAAACCAAAATACACAATAAATTTATATTTTATAACTAACTTACATCAAAATTCGTCAAATTTGGTAGTTAAAAAATTCAAAAAAATGCTTTTTTTTTGCCCAGTTCCTCAATAACAAAAACTAGTTTTATGGCTTTTGCTGCTTACAGAGTAAATACTTAAAATGGGACTAGAATTGAATTTTACAGAAAATTTCTGATGAATTTTACAAGTAAATTTTTTTTAAGTTAAAACGACAAAAATAGATTTTATTAATGAATTTTATACCCTCATGACCGATCAAAAGATTACTAATAAGTTATAAAAACGGAAAAAAATATTAAAGCAAATTTTTTAACGTAGTTTTGTCAAGTTTAAGAATGCATCAAACATTTTTTATCAAAAAGTTTTTTTAAAAACCCATAAAGCAAAAATTTAGTTAACGCAAGAAGATGAATTTTAAATACTTAGATTAGCATTTTTTTTTTCAAAAATATGGATTTCCAGTTTAAAATACATTATTTTAAGCGTTGTGTTGATTTTTATTTTTGCGTTTTTGATAAGCTTTTTTCGGTCTATTTGGCACTAAACTGTTGCAAGCGCAGGTTATAAAAAAAGTTTATTCTGTAGTCATTCACATTGTCTCACTTGAGTTTGACTTTTTTATCTTTGAACGTCAAATTTAAAAAGAATTAATAAATTTTCGACAAAGAAATCTTCCTTACTATACTACAATATTTGTTTTTTTTTTATAAAATAAACTTTACCGAAAGAAAGACCCGACATACAAGATCATGGCCAAGTGAGTCAAAAGATATGCAGCTAGAAAAAATCAACACAAAAATAAACATTGTAAAAAAGCAAGCAAATCACATAGTATATAGCATTAACAATTAGCTATTAGTTCATTATCATCAGCTCTTTTTTACGCCACTGCTAATGCATTAGCTTCTTTTCTGTTTGTAATGCCGGCAACTTACATTACAGGTGGACTTACAGTTTTAAGCTGGGGGTATCAATAGGTATAGCGGATATGGCCACACGTATAATTCACAAACTGCACTGACCCAGGAACCAAGCAGTGGCTCGAATAATGGTTTTATTTTACTTTTGTCAAGGTCGAACAGCTGTTTATTTAGATGCTCAATTTCATGCGCATCATGCCATGAATGCCGGTATAACAGGCATAACCTATTAGCGTTCACTTCGATGTTTTCATAGTTTTTAGTTATTATTGTTATTAGTTTTGTAGTTTAAATTTAAAGGCTTTAAAATGTCACCACCAGGTATTTGCAAATATAAATGAATAATAATAATAATATATTTATTTACGGATCAACCTTTACATTAATTTAAAACAATTAATTCTGAAATATAACAGATTTTGCACATATTTTAAAACAATTACAGTTAACATTAAAAAAATACAAATTATCACAATATTTATTAAAACTAATTACACATTGGTTTAAGGGATTATTATAACCATAACAGGTTGAATGGTGTTTAGTCTTCAACACTGTTTGCAGTCTTGTATTATATTTAGGACATACTAAAAAAAAACATTGATAAAATTTGAGGACATTTTAAATTACCATTTACAACTTTGTAGGAAAATGTAGTGTAAAAGTATTCTCTTCTTTTTAAAAGTAGATGTAATCCAAAGTGAGACAACAACAAATTATAATATTGGTTTGAAAATACAATACCACATTTATAACAAACATATTTAATAAATCTTTTTTGGACCGTTTCTAGACGCATAATAGCGTTTTGAAAATGCGGTGACCAAATAATACAACAATAGTCCAGTATTGATCTCACATAACTATTATATATAACATTTATTGGTTTGATGTTTCTAAAGTAACAAATCCAAGTATTTTAGGAGATTTCTGAATAATAATATCTATGTGCAATATAAAATTTAATTTGCAATCAAAATTAACACCTAAATGCTTAATACTTTACACAGATTCTAAAATAGTAGTACCAATTCTATAATGAAACTGAAAGTTGTCATGTTTATGCGAAATACGGATGCTTTTACATTTATTAATATTAAGTTCCATGTCGTTTTTTGAGCACCAGTTATATATTTTATGGATATCATTTTGTAAAGATACACAGTCATTTTCATTTACTATCCGTTTAAATAGTTTTAAATCATCAGCAAAAAGAAGACACTGACATTCTAAATCGACACTGATATCATTTATAAATAGATTAAAAAGAAGGGGTCCTAGGTGTGAGCCTTGAGGAACACCAGAAGTAATATTAATCAGATCTGATTTAGAAATAGAAATGACGACTTGTTGTATTCGGTTATTTAAATATGATTCAATCCATTGCAAAACAGTTCCACCAATTCCCAGTGACTTTAGCTTTTTAATCAGAATTTTATGATTGACTCCATCAAAAGCTTTTGAGAAGTCAGTGTAGATAGAGTCAACCATTGTTCCTGATTCCAAGCTTTTGGATATAAAAGTAGTATATAAGAAAAGGTAAGTGGTAGTAGATTTTGTAGGACAGAAACCATGTTGTTGATCAATGATAACATTAGAAAACAGTGAGTTTAATTTTTGTGAAACTAATTTGTCAAGCAGTTTAGGTAGTTGAGATTGTTTACTGATTGGACAATAATTAGCTATACTAGCTTTGCTACCATTTTTATGCACAGGTACAACGTAGTTTAATTTCCAGTGTTCCGGAAAGTAACCTTCGGATAGAGATTTATTAAACAAAATAGAAATTGGTTTAGCAAGCGTCTCCAAACAGTTTTTTAAAATTATAGGTGGTAGACCATCTGGACCGGCACCTTGGTTTAAATCAAGTTGCATTATTGAGTCAACAACTTCAATTTCATCGAAAGAAAGAACATTTACATCGACATGTGAGGTTGCATAAATATTATTATCAAAATTATTGTTCATGGACAAAGGTTTATAAGTTGAAGCAAAGTGAACAGCAAACATGTTAACAATTTCTTCCTTATCCGTTGAATGTTTATTATCTAAAATCATAGTGTTGGGAATTTCACTAGAATTTTTAGCAAAGTTTTTTGTATAGTTCCAAAAATATTTGGGATTATTAATAATACTGTTTTCTACTTTATTAATATAATCAAGATATGCCTCATCAATAAGCCTTTTACAGCGTTGAAGTAATTGTTAGAAAATTTGATAATGATTATTTTCATTAGTAGATATAAAGTTTATGAGCTAGCTTCTTATCTTTTATTAATTGTATAATGTCAGGAGTAAACCATATGGGGTAAGAATACTTTACTTTACGAGTAAATGGGACAAATATTGCGACAGTAGAATCAAGTACCTTACAAACATAAGTAGTGGCGTCAGTAGTTGACATGAAATTTAATATGTCCCAGTTAAAAGATGCCAAATAATTATTTATTAAATTATAAGGTGCTTTTTTGAAATTTGGTTTCACCGATTGAATATAATTATTGTTGCAAGCAGTAACATCAATACTTGCAAGAAGCGGTGGATGGTGACCATCAATGCGCAACAGCGGAGCCTCTTTAATAACACTGATTGATTGGTTTGAAAATACTAAATCCAGGATTTTATTATTTTTATTGACTACACCATTGTACTGACTAAGACCATTAAAAATAAAATTATCACAAATACTAGAGGGATTGTTCTCGCGAACGTTGAAAGGTAGTAAACCAGGCTTATCATCTACTAATTCCCAACAAATATCAGGCATGTTATTATTACCGATCAGCACACATGTAGCATTAGGATAATCATTAACTAATGAGGATACTCGAGTTGAATGATCTTCATATCTATACACTTCCGTGTTATACGGAATATAAATAGCACATAATAAAAACAAACTACTACCTAACTTTAAACTAACCCAAAGTTCTTCATTTATACCAGAATTAAAGATTTCCTGTGAAGAAAATGATGATTTTATAGCAATCAATACTCCACCTCCACCACACTTAACGTTATTTAATGAACTTCTATTGCACCTATAGATAGTATATCTTTCATCTATAAATTCGTTATATACATCATCAGAAAGCCAGGTTTCAGTTAACACAATGATATCATAATTATTGTTGAGTATCGATATGTACAACTCATTAAGTTTAGTATTTGTTCCACGCACATTCTGATAGTAAATAGTCAATATTTCACGAACTTTAACTGTTAATGCTGTTGGTCTTGTTGATGTTGAGGTTGGTGTTCTATTCGTTGAAACCCCATATCTAAATTAGATGCTCTGAAAAGTGTCATTTTGTAATAATATATATTATAGTTCTATAACTGATAGCAGTTATAGGACTATAATATGTATTATTATTTATTTTTACAAAATTTATATTTTGTTTATTTTAAAAAATTATTATTTATTTTAATAGAATTTTTATTTATTTGCAAATTCTGTGTGGATTTGCCATTTTTAACTCTGCCGTTGTCAGTTCCCAGCCCGAAAATAAAGAGGAAAAACGGCAAGTTTTAAAACCACACGCTAACAAGGCGGGTTGAAGAGTGAGCGAGCATATAAACCTTTGAAATAGTTTTGACCGTAACCTAAACAGAAGACTATAGCACATAACGAGACAGATAATTAGTAAATGTTAAGATAAGGTCATCACAATTTGCAATAAAACGTTTCTTAAAATTGCAAACTATGGCAAAAAAAGATGAATTAGTGAACAAAAAAAAATAAATAAAAACAAGCCAAAAAAAAAACAAAAATTAATTAAAGAAAAAAACTAAAAACTAAACTTGGTAGGACACAACGCAAAATCCTCAAAAGTGATCTATACGGCAACGTTTACCAAATAGTCTGCGGATAAATATATAAAATTAGCTGGTATATCACTAATTAACAAAGTTATTCTAAAAAACTAAACTGAACAAAAAAGACAATAAATGCAAACAATAAGCTAAAACCAAAAAGCTCTAGAAGTATTTTATAATTTAGTCAAAGTTACCAAAAAATAATTGAGATACAAAATGATAAATAAATTAACATAAAATGGTAACTTTACCGTCTAATAAAAGTTTGCAAACCTTGTGTTAATCAAAAATTATTAAAAGCAAAATTTGCCAACGACCAAAGACCGCTCAGCATGATAAATAATATGACAAATTTCTTAAAAAAAATTTAACTACTAAACTGAACAAATAACTAAAAAGCTAAGAAAAACTTGCCAACAGTCCAAAATCGTCGCAATTAAAATGGTTATGCATATAGCAAAAAAAGCCAATAGCAGTGCATACACAAAAATACTTTGTTTTAGTTATTCTGGACATCAAAAAACGCCTTTAATAATTCTAGAAAAGTTTGAAGTATTACCATATTTTCAAAAAACGTTCATCATTTTTTTTTCTTTTAAAGATTGGCAATTATTATCGCTATGCAAAATTTTGAGACAGTTAGTCTAAATAGTTGGTTTGAACTATTATCAACAATTCTTTGTATGTTTTCCTGTATTATTATTTAAAAAAGTAATATTTTACTTTTCTTACAATGTGTCCCAAGTAGTGTTTTTGTGTTTTGATAATGTCTATAGTTTTATTACCTTTTTTTAAATTCTTTTAATTACTTCTATATTGCTTGCCTAGTATGTTTATAGTGATTTCAGTATTCTTTTGTATGTCTATAGTTTGATTTATTTTAATTTAATAGATTTATAATTAGAGATATAGAAATAAAATCATACATAAAACAAAGAAATTTGTGATTAATTTTAAGAAAAAAAGATTAAAAAATTGTATCAAATATAACTTATAAATTTAAAAGATTTTAATTAATTTGACCACAAAGTGGATGTTGATCTATACGGTTTGTCTACAAGCCTAAAATCAATCAACATATTAAGATAAAACAATATCAAATAACTTTATATGTAGCAACATATTTTTTACACATATTTTAATTGAGATAAACATAACAAAACAACTAAAAAATCCTGTCAAATTTACTTTCTAATGAAAGCTTTAAATAAAATAAAAACATAGTAATTAAATAAACAATGTTTTAAAAATTAAAATTAAATTAAATGTACACAGTACTTTATCAATATAAACTATTGATACATGACATTTTTTGTTGTTCAGTACATTGAGTAAACAACCAAATTGTAAATGTTAACTTGCATTCCGCTTTCTACTTTGGTTAATATAAAACGAAAATACCTTCAACAGCTATAAAATTTTAAACTGAAATAACAAAAAAAACTTCATGCCCTCGAAGTGTTTAAAAGCTTCCGTTAAGTAACCGTAAAAGTTTGTCTAAACGGCTTATCTACTTAAATTCTTTCTTGTTGTCTTCACTTTACATTAATACTTGAAAGTAAGTGTGGCGCAATTCCATTATGTCAATAAATGTTACATTTTCTACCTGTTATGAGTTTTCAATCTAATAATACCATGCATGTGCTGGGAGAATGTCATTAACAGCACAAATTGAATGCCATTGAAATTGCGAACAAATGAGGTAAATTTACATCTATGGTAAACAGTAACAATTGACTATTATATCGCTGGATGGTTCCCCCGATTTATTAATAATCGGTTAATGGAAGTGATAAGGTTGGACGCTTTGCATGCAATGATGTGAGACCGCAGGACGAACCGCACCGATCACCTTGTTGATAGCAGCCATATAACCGCATTGCCATTATCTTTACAGTCGCCAACATTATGCAGCTTGTAGTGGAAATTTATTACTGTGTTGAATGTATTTTTAGTGCAAATAACTATTTTAAGTCAGGCACGTACGTTTATTGAGCCATAATTAAATTTCGCTGTTTGACCATTGTTATCTGAATAGCCATCGTCGTTTGCATGCGTATATATTGCATTTTTTCTTATGTTTACATTGGCGGCTTGGAATGACATACATTAGTATTATGTATGTCTACATAAAATGCTAATGCAAACAGTAATGCGTTTCTATTAAAACAAAAGAATTTTGTCTTTTATCTTACAATATATTTTACTTAACAGATTTTGTATATAAAATTGTTCTTTGTGTTTGATTGTTATTGAAAGCATTTTTTAATATGTTGATTTTACAACAGGCTATTTTTTTATGTATTTGTACTCTGTTTATATGCAAAAACGTCTTATTTTTAAGATCGATTGGGATATGCAGCAAGTTTTTTGGACTATTCATTGTAGAAATTTAATTCTTTATAAATAGTTGTCTAATTTTTTTTTTTTTTTAGATTAAAACTAAACCAATATATAGAAAATATTTGTTAAAATAAGGTTAAGTTAAAATGACGATATTAGAATATTGACGCATAATTTGGTTTAAGCCCCTATAACGTTGTACCCTGCTGATGGGACTGCCTCAGCTAGCCAGAGAGGAAACGGCGAGGTTCTGGGAAATGGATGGACCTTTAGTAGGGCGCCACTTTACGTGATTAAATAAAAGGCGTAAAGTCCTTTATTGAATGGTTTATTGCGAACACAAACTCTTCTGCCGGACAACCACCGTAGTCCCACAAATTACAATTGGGAACGGGAACACGTGCTTGTCGACTGTAAATTTTGTATACTCTGTGCCCGGTACCACACGGTAACTCCGGATGACGCAAAACCACTGGCATGGCGTGTGCAGGAAGAGCTGGAGGATCCATCCTGCCAAGATCTTGCTGCGCGCGCCGTACAGCCTTACCAATACAGTAATAATACATATAACTATACATTTAATTCTATTAACACTAATAATAACATATTATACATCCCCCCAATTTAAATTAAAACACAACAAAAATCTATCCCGGATCATACTTTATATATTTTACATGGAAACGACCTTTTAGTTTTCCACTCACAAAGTCTTTTAGTTCATACACATTTTGTCCAACTATATTTTGCACTACACACTTTACAATTTTGGGAGCCAACTTGCTGGCGTAATAGTCGTTGGCTGTAGATAACGTATAATTTTTACACCACACCGTGTCACCTGGAGCAAAAGTAATATCCCGTCTTTTCAAATTGGAATGTTTGCGTGTCTATCAGCAAATTCCAAGGTTTCTGTTTCATCAATATCCCCTAACTCATTAGCGGATCTTACAAAATTTTGTCCAAAATTCAAGAAAGAAGGACTAAACCCCGTTGAATCGTGAACCGCAGTTGCGAGGGCAAAAGAAAACTTGGGAAACAAGATGTCCCACTCACGGTGACTATCCTTAATGTATGAGGTTATCATTGTTTTGATTACTCTATTGTGTCTCTCAGTGGGATTTGCCTGAGCATAATAGTAGGCAGTAGGGAGTAACCTGCTACCATATTTGGCCACCATGTCTTTCAAGTTGGTAGAAATATACTGTTTACCATTGTCAATAATTACACATTGAGTACACCCCGTACACCAAAAATACATTATTTTCCAGATGTTCCACAATTTACTTAGATTTTGCGTTACGTAGAAGAAACATTAAGACATACTTAGTAAAAAGATCTGCTACAACTAACAAGTATTGGTTTTGTTTTGATGGTAAGCACCTTTCCTGTGGACTATGTCAAAATCGTACTGTTGGAGTTTTAGTATCCATCTACCTAAACCCCCAGTACAATCCTTCATAGACCATAACCATTTCAGCAACCAGTGGTCAGTAATAACTACAAACTGTGTACCCTCGACGTAGCCTCAAAACTTTTCTATGCCAAAAATGACTGCCAAACATTCTAGTTCGGTCGGGGAGTATTTTTTTTTTCGACATTTAATAATGTCCTACTCGCATATGCAACTATTTTTTCTCCTTCTACAAACTCTTGAAAAAGTACCGCGCCTAACCCTACATTTGACGCGTCAGTTTGTATCGTAAACTGTTTAGAAAAGTCGGGGCAAGTAAATACAGGTGCTTCAAATAGGCAACATTTCAAATCGTTAAACGAGTTTGTTGTCGACTCGTTCCAATCCCACTTCTTGTTTTTCTTTAGTAAAGTTGTTAGTGGAACTAATCGCGTAGAAACATTTAGAATAAATCTTCTGTACCACCCAACTAAACTAATAAATCTCTTTAGTTCTTTTACATTTCGCGGTGCTGGGAAATTTACTATTGCGTCTACCTTTTCCACATCGACATGTAACCCGGTTTTGTTCACCTTGTATCCCAAACAACGCAGTTTTTCTCGCGCAAAGTCCGGAATCTAACAACACCTAAAACACTTTTTGAGTATGCGCAAATGCGTATCTACGTCCAGTGTGCAAATTATTACATCGTCTTGGTAGCCAAACCATATGGTTCGAGTTCTACCCCTATAATCTCATCTACTAATCGCTGTAACGTGGCTCCTGAGTTTTTCGCGCCAAACGGCATCACGTTAAAGTGAAATAGTCCTCTGCCCGGTACGGTAAAAGCTGTAACTTCACGGCTCTCTTTGTGTAGAGGGACTTCCCAGTACGCATGTTTTAAATCTATAGATGTTAGTACTTTTGCGTTTCTGAGTCTATCTAATATCGAAGCTACGTACGGAAGAGGATAGGCATAGTTTTTTGTAAGTTGATTAACCTTACGGAAATCTACACAAAAACGGTACTCACTCGATTCCTTTTTTTCTAAAACAACAAGAGACGACCACGGACTTTGTGATGGCTCCACCACACCCAACTCTAACATTTTATCCAATTCTCCGTGCATTATTTTCTGCATGGCAGGCGATATTGGATAATATTGCTGTTTAATAGGTTTAGTTTTACCAACATCAATCACGTGTTCGACCTTATTGGTTTTCCCTAACGTGTCTTGCATTTTACTTAAGTAATATTCAACTAAATCATCAATTTTTTGTTTATCAGTTCCTGACAAACCAAACTCCATTACTGAACCGATTGTGTATTGCCTCTTATTTAACAAAACAACTTTTTTATTTAAATCAGGAACTACGCCCGTAGTTTTCCAAAAATCTACTCCTAATATTATTGGGTATAACAAACTCTGAACAACAATACATTCTACCACAAAACATTTACCCTCCAACACGAACGGGACTGAAGCTAAACCCGAAACTGTACACCTATCCCCTGAAACTGATTCAATATAACTGACGTTAGAAAAACTTAATTTTAACCGACAATTTTTTAAAATATCCCAGAGATCACCAAGGACGGTTCGCAAAGTTCCCGAGTCCAACAGACCTTTACATTTATGATTAAATATTTCTACTTCCAAATATGGTCGTTGATCATTACCCATCTTGGATATTATCAACGCGATTTTTTTTCTGTGGCCTTGTTGCGGGTAGAGAGTTTATTACTAAAGGCTGGAGAATGCACCCTATTTACATTCTCGGCTGCCTGTTTCCCGAAACTGGTTTGGAACAATATTTACACTGACTACGTATTACATTTTTGGTACCACAACCAAAACAAAACTTAGAACGTTTTTCAGAGCATTTTTCAAAATTGTAGTTAACTTTGGAACAATTCCAACATTTAGTGGATGTTGCAAACCAAATCTTGTGTTACCTGTCGGAGAAACATTTGCTAAGTCAGGTTCCAATAGCATTCTACTATTTCGTTGACAAAACCTATTTGCGTTATTTCTGGCTGCGCTCAGACAATTTTGCTCGAAGATTTTGCAGATCTTAATTAACTCGCTAGTATTGTTAATTTTTGTAGCACTTAAACTATGAATGAAATAAGAATGTAAATTTTTTCTAATATATCTTAACTTTTCAGACTCTGATGTAGGAATAGGCAATCGCGCAAATAATAACCTCATACATGAAACGTAGGAACTAATTGTTTTTTGCTCATCTTGGTATCCCTCCCTTATCTTGTCCCACAACTGCAGATCGTAATCCGCGGGCAAATACTCTTCCTTCAACTTCAAAACAAAATCATCACATGCCATTAAATCGTTTTTGATTGAACGATACCAAGTTAGTTCAGGTCCCGTTAGCAGTTCAGAAATTGATGAAAATAATTCATCTTTAACAACGTTACGTGCAAGTCTGTATTCATCAACTGTTTCTAAAAATAAACTAACACTTTCGGTTGAACCTTCTCCCGAAAATTTGCTGATACCCCACGCATACACTGGATTTTGACGTCTATGTAAATGTTCTACTAAACCCGGCGGATCATTAGTAATCGATAAATTTTCAATTTGAGGTTGTTGTGGAAGGATAGGGCTACTAGCAAAATTCATGTATTTGGTTTCAACTTCATCCTCAATACTACTTAATCTTTCCACTAATCGATTCCGTAAGAGAACTAATTCTGGGTCGTCAGTAATTATACGCGAAGTTCTTTCCACCAGGTGACATAACTTGGTGCAAAATGTTTTGTAGACGCTAGTACGATTTCCGTCACAAGACTCAGCTAAGTCATATAATTGATCTACTTTGTTTTTACATTCATTTAATTCACCCTGTATATCTACATTCACAGAAAGTTTGTAAATAGCATCGAGCTCCTCTGTTATTAAAATAGAGTTTAATTTTTTTTGCATACTTGTGATAGTTGTAGTTGCGGTAACCTTCTGCTTTCGCACAGCTAATTCATAAATTAACTCGTCTTTACAGAGACGGTTTACTTCCATCTCTATTTATTTATTTATTTATTTTATTTTTTTTAAAGACGTATTTAATTTACAATATAAATATCAATTTAAAATTAAACTGTTTATAACACTGAATAAAAGGATGCATGTACAAACGTAGCAGTGACAACAATTAAATTAAAAAAAAAATAATTTTATTAATATGACGACATTGCAGAAACCGCAAAAATTAAAAAAAACTGACTTTTAACTTCTCAAGTAAAAAAACTGAGATAATTAATCCCAACAAATAACAAAAAAGTAATAGAGCTGACTAAGAAATTCATCAAACTTTGAGTACAAAACAACAATGTTAACAAAATGCTGGAGTTAAACAGAAAAACAGTCAGTTTAAAAAAAAAAAAAAAAAGATGCAAGGTCTCAGTACACAACTGAGTAGCTGCTCAAAACGGAAAAAAATTGCAAGACTAAAAAAAGAAATAACCGTTTTCAGAGCAACGCTGGCCAAAGTAAATAATAACCGTGCATCTCAAGAACTAAAACTAAAAAAAAAACAGACAAAAATTTTAGAAAAAATACAAAAAGTTTAAAGAAGCTAAACATAAAACATAAAGCAGTGTTAACTATAAATGCTTTAAAATAAACGAGAATAATTCTCAATACGCTTCAAAAATCTCCGATCTGGTGGTGTGGGCTAATACTGAGACATAAAGTTTAGAATTTAAATGTTTGTCAAGAAACGTGCTTTAGCATCTTTTCCCCATTTCTTTTGATTAGTTTATAAGGCTATAAAACTCTTCAAACAAATTTCTAGTTTTTTTTTTTATAATTGCATTTTTTGTTAAAAAATAACAATTTTAACTAAAAAAAAAATGTTACTAGTGAAATCAATCAGAAGTTTTTATAGAATCTAAATCTGGCGCCATTTCAAGTTTATACTCTGTTTAAAAGCTGCAAAAGCCATAAAACCAATGTTTTGCTCTCAGTGGGTTGGGCAAAAAGAAGCGTTTTTTAGATATTTTTAACCGCCAACGTTGACGTATTTTGATGAATGTTTTATTTATGAAATATAAATTTGTTTCGTGTATTTAGGTTTTAGGGGTCTAAAACTCAAAAAATCTGTAAAAGTAGGCTTATTCTTCAACATAACCTCTTACAATTACACGTTTAGCCGCGCTCAAAGGAACAATATACCAAATATTTTTAAAAATTTAAATTCTGGGTACAATTTTACATAAAAAATAGTCAGTGTAGTGCTCATCGGCCGTAGAAATGTCAATCTAGAAAAAAGTTTTTATAAAGTTAATAAAAATCTAAAAAATGCTTGGCTTTTGCGGCTTATAGACATTGAATAAACTTAAAACGGAAATTTTCTGATTGATTTATTTAGAAAAAAAAATTTTTAGTTAAAACTGCAATGTTTAAACAAAAATGCAAATTTTTAAAGTCAAAGTAAAAACCATCAAGAAAACTTTAAAAAGTAAAATTTTTTTTAAGAGTTTTATACCCTCATGAACCGTTCAAAAGACTACTAATAAGTTATAGAAACAAAAAAAAAACTACAGCAACTCTAAACGAGAAATTAGCGTCCATAGCAGAAGTCTCTTCAAGGTAAGAAGTAATAATATTATTACTTTGCTTGATTTGGACGTTGAACAATAGAACAATACGTAGAAAACAATAATGCAAAAGAAATAAATGGCTCCAAAAACAATATAATCAGTATGAATGTGCTGAGAGAATCGGGAAACAAAAACGTCAAGCAAGCTTTTGTTAAACTCTGCAAGAAAACGATTCACCTGCTGATTAAAAAAAACTGTTGCTTGTTAGAACTAAAGCAAACCTTCAAAACAGCCAAAAAACTATTAAAGCGGCAAACAAAGATAGCTGAGTGAAGCTCTGTAGCCAAATTAATGCGAATATATAAGACTCAGCTTATAAAATTGTAACAGCAAGTAAACTAGGCTCCTAAAACCCTGTCAAGATCTCAACAAAAAAACAGTACAAAACGGTGCAAGATTGTTGCGGTGTCATCCGGTGGTAGATTGGGTGAATGGCGTAAAACAATTCGTTTAACACAGAGGAAGAAATCAAAATAACAGAGTCCAAAATTAAAGCTGGAAAACAGCAAGTTTAGACCAGATCTTTCTATAGATGGTTAAAGCTTGTGTAAATAAAATTCCAAAATAACTAAACTGGTGTTTGGCGAGTTGCTAAAGACAGGCACTTTTTCCAATATCTAAGAAACCACCAAGCTTCATTTAATGCTTTTAACTCCGTTCTCTGTAAAAAAGTACAATCTTTTAAGAAAACAGTAATTTACTGTAACAGAGTACTGATCATCTGCTGATGACCTGGTGATAATAACCTCTGTTAAATGCAATAAAAATATAAAAATGTTAACACAACGAGAGTTCATAAAAATTGAGAAATAGTTGATAACCTAACTCTAGAAAATAATAAAACGGCTCTAATTCTAACAGGCGGATATACCCAAAAGAACATTACCGTAAACGTGAAAAGCGTAAACATCGACAGCTAAAAAGTCATCATATACCTTGAAATAACATTAGGCCATAACTTAAATATGTGGGAACACATAGCAAAAGCAAAAACCAATGCAATGGGGTAATGAACGCATTAAGCCATCTAATGCCCAACATAGGAAACCTAGGACTTAGGGCTGGTTTATTCATGTGTTCTGTAAGTTATTGATTAGTTACGTGTTCAATAAACTTATAAGTCACTTATATAAAATTTGAGTGTATTCATCCCATTTTATATGACAAGTAATTACTGAACGCTTATAATGTTTTTATACGGCTAATACAACTTAATAGAAAAAGATATCTATATACATATCTGTAAGAAAGACAGAGATAGACTTACTAAAAAGAAAACAATTGTGGTACTACTGCTTGTTGTTATTTGTTTGTGGTTACATTCATGTGAAACAAAATAGCATAAGGTTATGTTCTTTTAGTATTTTTTTTACTGACGGGCCAAAGTGATCTATATAATTTATCTGTGTTGTAAATTTAATTTGATGACAGATTGTCACTATTGACAGATGAATAAAAAATTATTCATGGCAATCTTATCAGTAATGCTACAGAGCACTTTATAGAAAGGTGAATAAATCGGCCCTTAATCAAAGAAAGACGTTGTGCTTGATAGTTAACTCAATTATATTAAATGAGGCACCAGTGTAGTATGATCAAATGGCCAAGTTTATTAAAAAAGCTACAGAAAAAAACGGCAATTAGGGTAGCCAGCGTTTACCAATCGTTTTTAACACAAACTATACAAGGACTAGCAAAAATCATTCCAATTCAAATGCTTGCCAAAGAAAAGTCTTAATCCTCAGGAGCAAACAAAAAAGTCAAAACCAGACAGAAATCTCTTGCTACATACGAGATAAAATGGAAAAATCCAACCGCCAATACAACCGCGTGGAACAAGACCTTAATCCATGGGTCACCAGAAAACATGAGAAGGTAAGGTATTTTTTGACACAGTTCTTGACAGGACATGGGTGTTTTGGAAACAACTTAAAATTTATAAACATCAGAGACAGACACCCCTAAATACACAATCTTAAAATGCAATAAGTGGGTTGCAATAAGGCAAAACTTAAGAAGAGATAACGTTATTGACAAGATATTAATAGATGCATAAAAATTATCTGTAACATCATACAAAAAATTATGAATAAGAAAGAAAAAGAAAAAAGGAGATAATATTTTATGCAGCTTAGGCTAGAGACGGGTGAAGTAATGCCGAGAAATAAATTCCAATCTTCCTACCAATGCATAAGAGGTAATTTTAACCAGTAGAAACCTGGCACTACTGATAAAGGACAGTACAAAACATGTTTCATTCTAATGTGTAAGATAAACAAAACAAAGAATTAAACAAGAAATAAAAATAAGCTAAGTCATATAAAAAAAACAAAGTTCAAAACGGTAGTACGCAAGTTTCCTGAATGCGTATGAGACAAATACAAACTATTAAATATAAATTGCTGTAACCGTGTCGACTAGGAGATATTATCTATACAAAAGTTACCGCTTATTAAAAATAAACAAATCTTTCCAGCTTTCACAAAAATTGTTGACGTCGACAGGAAGATGAAGAATAAAAAAAGAATGTGTGTTATATACCCCAACACAGTAAAAACTTGTATTAGAAAAGTAATAATAAATTAAAGAAAGTTAAATACCAGTTGAAGCATGTATATTGTTTATATGCGGAACTAATTGAGCTTTGAACTTTTACAGCTAGTAAAAAATATTATTACATTTCCCACTAACCAAATTATTCCGACGGCATTTTTCCGGATGTTTTAAAAATTGCATTAGTCGTTCCCATCTATAAATCAGGAAATAAAAATAAAGCGTCAAATTATCGATCCATAAGTCCGGACAACTTATTTGCATTTTAGAAGAAATAATCTACTTTTACCGCAACAGTATATAATAATATAATTATTTAATTTGCACATAAAATTGGTTTATATGGAATAAATTGCAATTTTGTTACATATTTACATTATAAGAACACGTGCTTTCAAGCTGCTTGAGTTGTACTTGACTGAGCAAATACTAAATTTAAATACAACTACTACAAAATAATTATTATAATGTATTACAAAAATCTATCTGATAGCATATATGTAGACACAACTATCAGCAATCAAATAATACAAATATTAAATATGCTGAGGAATAGTTTAAATATAATCAACACACTTTAAATTAAAGAAAAATAGACAAATTAGATTGAAGCCATTAATCTAAATTTTTAGGACTGTATTAATTTTAAAAAGTAGAAATATTCTAACAAAAAAACAAAATTTTAATATTTTTTTACTTAAGACAATTATTATGCTCTGTCTCAAGGTTAAAAACAAACACCATTAAGGCGCCCACAATACACTACCTCTAATTAAAGCTATGAAAGAGTTAGTACAGTATTGCATAAGTAGCAACAAACTCTCATGAAGAAGCAAAAACACAAATGAAAAAGTAAGCTTTTACACAATTTCATTATCAGTACTAACCTTGCAATATTAAACCGACGCGTTTGTTACATCTCGCAGCCACAATATAATAGATATTACACTCAATGTCAGATCAAAGATGATTAAAATATAATTTAAAGTATACACACAAAATAAAACTTAGGCTTTACCAAAACCTAAAACTGGTTTTTAAAACGACCTATCGCAGCGTTTAAGTGCCCATAAAGTTTTATATAAACCCAAATGTGTTAGTATAATTAAAAACTTTTGAGGTAAGTTGACAAAAAATTTAACACAAGCATACAAAAACTCCTGCTCACTAAACTCGCTGTCAGGTTTTGACAATACTATATCCTGGTGGTGTGACAAACAACTCAAAATGGCCTCAAAAAACTTTTCAATAAAACAAAAGAAACTAGAGACGCTAATCGGACTGAATGTCATATAAAAACGTTCAAGAAGATTAAAAAACAACAAAAGAAAACATTATTTTTTTTTAGCAAGGATGTTGAAAAACTTCCACTGCCGCACGGCTAAAATATAACTTATCAAAAGATCCCCAAGAACAACTTGGTTGCTTAAAACGCTCGAACGGCACAGACAACCTATTAAAAGCAACCGAGAGACTTTTACAAATTCATTTTTTAGGTTATACCAACCCAACTCAAGGTTAGTCTAATGTTGCAAACCCACCACCAACTTGAGATGATTACAATGCTGTACACCGCATTGTTTAACCATACAAAACACCAGGACTAGACGGAATTTTTCTGGCTGTTTTGCAATAAGACAAAGATTGCTACATTCCCATAGTATAAGGAGAAGTAAAAGTTATATTTATACCAAAACCAGGATGCTATAATTAAACCATAGCAAAATCTTATTAAAATCAAAAGAACATTATTGACTAAACCACGTTCTATAAAATATAAAAAGAAATCTTGACGCATAGTGTTACAACAATACAACAATTAGTAAATAAAAAATTGTTTACAGAGGTTTCTTCAATGTGAGGCACTATCACCACTACTATAGAGTACAGTTTTAAACAACTTTACTCAACGGCTCAGTGATGATGGTTTTTGGCTATCAAATCGTGTAACAATTTTAAATAGCAAGTTTGAAGGCATACTAGTCTGGTAGTCAAGAACTTAGTTAACATAAAGGCATGCATAAGTGTAACAGGCTGCATACAAACATTGTTTAATGGAAGCAATGCTGTGTTTGCCATGCATTGATTTCCAGTATTGTAACAAAAACCACAACTTTGACGTGGTTCTTATTTCTACATATAATTAATTTGATAATCAATTTATTTTTTTACCAGTACATTTAGAAAAGACTAAACAATGTTTTGTCAAAGTATTTAAGATTTGTGTGAAAAATCTATGTTATATGATTCTTATCTCTTAAATTGTTAGTTTTATGTACAAATTGTAAGCAATAATTTCAATAAAAATAGATTTTTTAAGCAATTTTTGATTAATTCTTGCTCTAAATAAACTTCTAGGAAAACTTCAACAATAAATTATATTTCTAATTTATTTATGATGTTCAAATTAAAATTTTAAAAAAATATCATGTTATATATGGGTTTTTTGTAAAGTAGTTTTATGCAATAAACAATTTTTTTGTGATTTTTGTATGCAATTTTTAAACTAACAAAACAAATTGAATTTATATGCAATTTTTGTTATACTGCATGTAATTTTTAAGTAAATTGTTGTTTATTAAGTTTTTGCTAGATCATATCGGTTCTTGATTTGACTCAATTTTTGCTTCAATTTTTTTTAGGCAATTCTTACTTACTATAATGCAATTAATACATATTTTGCTTTAATTTTTGTTTTAAGGTTTGTAATATGTTTTGTATCTTTAATTGATTTGTATTCAAATTTTATTAATTTTTTACAATAAAAAAAGTTTTGTTGCTAATTTTATTAATAGTATGCAGAAAATTAACGAAATAAAAATATTATTTTTATTTTATGCAAAAAACAAATTTTTAGTGCAAATTTTATGCAATAAGTGGGTTTTCTGGAAAATTATAATAACTTTTATGAGGTAAATAATATACGAAAAAAATTTGCAATAAAAAAATTTAAAATTATTTATTACAGAAATGGGTTTTCTGCAACTTTGATAAGTTTTATGCCTCAAACAGTAATAAATGTTTGATCAATTTGCAAAAATTGCAATAAAAATTTGTTCTGCTTTAATTTTTAATAAATGAAGATTTTTTGTTTAATGTTCAGTATATTTCTTGCTTTTATGTAAAATTTTTAAATCATTCAAAGTAAATTCTTTAAAATTTTATGCAATAAATAGCTTTTTTGTGCAATGTTTGACGTTTTATTTGCCACGCATAAAGTCTCTAAGTAATTTTAATAAGTTTTTTGTACAAATTTTAAGCAAATAATAAACAGTTTGCATTTTTTACTTATTTTTTCTTATAAATTGATTTTTAATGTAATAAATAGAAATGTAAAAAAGTGGTATTTTGCGATTATTATATTTCAGCCATTTCAACTCAAGTATTTGCAAAAAAAATATAAAATTAAAAAAAAAAACAGATGTTTCATGAATATTGTACTAAAAATAAAGAAACATCTAAGCAAAGAGTTAGATTTAATTGTGTTAAAATATTTAATCATTTTCCATATATAGTAAAAAACTGTAGTTCTTTTAGCCAATTTAAAAATAAATTAAAATTATTACTAAGAGCAAAATCATATTATTTAACAGATGAGTTATTTGCAAATAAATGTTTGAAGTATTTTTAATATGTTTTGATTTATTTGACTGTTATTTCTTATGTGACTTGTATTACATTATAAAATAAACACACATAACAATTATTATTATTGTTTTATGCGATAAACTAATTTTGTATGCAGTTTTTATTAATGTTATGCAACTCATACATGTTGTTCGAGCATTTTAAGAAACGCATAATAAATGGAATTTTTAAATCACTTCAAAAAAGTATTTCCATCTGGATATGGATTCAAATTTTTTTAAATTTCAAAATGTTATATCTAGGAATTCCATAATATGCCACAACAACATTAAAAATACGTTTAAATTTCAACGAGTAAAATCACTAGCTGAAACTATCACATTAAAGACTAGATTTAAGCAATCTGTGAACATTGAATTTGAATATTTGTAGCTTATAAGTCTCAGAGAATAGTAATTTTGAAAGTAATTTCATTTGTTGATAGTACGATTAAAGAAATCTGTTTTAAAAGTTTCGGTCTTACATTTCTGAACTGACAGTATATATTTGTTAGAATTCCTAACAGGTCTTGTGCTACAAATAAATATGTGTTTAGATGGCAATATGTCATGTATTTTGTTTGAACAATGTCCACTAAAATATTTATAGAAAATGCAAAAATCTGCAACATTACGCCTGTGTTGTAAACTATCTAAGTCATTAGTCAATTTTGGATCGGCAATAATTCAAATAGCTCGTTTCTGAATAGAGTTTTGAAGAGATAGTGTAGTTTCTGAAGCTTCTACTCATACTTGGAAACAATATATAGAGTTTTTCATTAAAAGGTTTTATTTTGATATTAAAAAAAAAAACGGATATTTTTTAAGAGAAATCAATAAATGTTTATTTTATTATAAAGAGGAAGGTATGCCATTAACATTTGAAAACAATCTCAGTCAAATAGCCGCCACTGTTACGGTTGTATTATCACACTCTATTTATAAAACTTTCCATGACCAATTTGCACATTTGCGGCTGTATGTCCTTGATACCTTCACGAACTTCATTTTTAAGGTCTTGAATCGATTGTGGAGCATTGGCATAGACCTTATCTTTCACGTAGCCCCAAAGAAAAAAATCTAATGGTGTTAAATCACAAGACTTCGGTGGCCAATTGTGATCACCTAATCGAGAAATAACACAATCAGGAAACTTTTCTTGCAAAATTGCGATTGTTTTGTTGCTTGTGTGGCACGTAGCGCCGTCTTGCTGAAAATAAACGTCGTCCACATCAATATCTTCTGATTTCGGCCATAAAAAAATTATTAAACATAGCTCGGTAGCGCCATCCATTCACCGTAACAGTTGCACCAGCCTCATTTTCAAAAAAGTGAGGTCCAATCACACCGCCAGCCTAAATACCGCACCAAATAGTGACACGTTGATGCACAAACTTTTCAACAATCATTCTTAAATTTTCTGAGCCCTAAATGCGACAATTCTGCTTATTAACGTAACCTCCAAGGTAAAAATGGGCCTCATCACTAAAGATGATTTTTCGATCAAATTTCGGATAATTTTGATGCATTTGAAGAACCCAATCAGCGAAGATACGACGTTTATAGTAATCAACCGGCTTGAGTTCTTATGTTAACTGAAGTTTAAAAACCTTAAAACTTAAGCTTTTATGCAAAATACAGTGTAATGCCATTTGTAGAATGTCTAATTGCAAAGATCAACGAGGAATCGACAAACCTGAGTTTTCTTCAAGACTACGGGCTACATCAGCAATATTCTCATGTGTTCTTGAGCGATTCGATTCTTCACATCACAAACCCAACAGCTCAAAGTTTTCCACCAGGTAAACTATTGCCGGCCGAGAAGGTGCTTTACGACAACCAAAAAGTGCATTAATTTTGCAAACTGTGACTGAAAAAATTTTACCTATTTTGTAGTAAATTTTAATAATTTCAATGCAGTGTTGAAGCGTGTATTGTTCTATTTTTAATAATGGCGTAGTTTTTACTTGTCAAATGTCAAAAGATAAAAGTTTTGAAATTGACAGCTGCCCAAATAGCCTGCTATTCAAAATGAAACTTTTTATTGAAAAACCTTTTATATATACAGGGTGTTTCAAAAATTATTAGAAAAAAAAATCCTATTAACATGGTTTTGCAAACCACCGTTTTTGCAATACGGTGTATATATTTTTTTTTTTAATTAATTTTTTGACAATATTTTAGGAGCGGAGAGAAAAAGTAGCAACATGATCACAAAACCTTTATTTTACAAAACTAAAAAATAAAATAACCTCCTGCTACGGTAACGCAGGCTTTCAACCTACGACTTAGTGACTGACGTACTTGTTCAAAAAATTCAGGAGTGTTTCGTATCGTATTGCAGGATGCAATACAATTTCTTAGTTCTTCATTAGTATTAACTAATGTAGTGTAAACTAAATTTTTTAAATGACCCCAGAAAAAAAAATTTAAAATATTTAGATCTGGAGACCGAGGAGACCAAGCCTGTAGGCTTCCTCGACCTATCCAACGGTTTCTATACTGTTCATTTAAGAATTGACGCGCAACTAAACTAAAATGTGCAGGAGCACCATTGTGCATAAACCACGTCTTGTTTCTTATTTTAATCGGAACGTCCTCTGAAAGTCCTGTCAGCTCTTCTTCAAGAAAATTGCAATATGATTGACTATTTAGCCTAAACGGCAAAAAATCCATTATGGCATGTAGATTTTTGTCGGACTATACATGATTATTATAAATGTTCATAATCGCATTGCAAGAAAAAATTGCTTCGTCCGTAAATAAAATTTGTTTTAAGAATCTAGAATTTTGCGCAATTCTTTTTTGAAACCATTGACACATAGCCAAACTTTGCGAAAAATCCGCTAGTAAAAGGGCTTGTACTTGCTGTATGTGATATAACATCTGGCTTTTTAATATCCTCTACACTGTAACGTGACTAAGGTTTAAGTTTAAAACTATTTTTTTAGTGCTAGTTGATGGATTGTCTTCGATTTCTTAAAAAACATATTCTTCAATTTGCGGAGGTAGCAAGCAAGGTCTCCTATTTCCTGCAGCTCTTTTATGTACACTTCCAGTTTGATGTAGACGTTTGTGAATACAAATAAATGTTCTTTCAAGTAAAAAAGGTTTCCAAACCGACAGGTACCAGGTTTAGAAACTTTTTTTGCAAAATTCGACAAGCTTTTGCTGCAATTCTATCGTCAACACCATAAACAAAATGCATATCACACAACTTGCTATAAAATACTAAGAATAGGCAAATTAATTAAGTAATAATGATATTAAGTTCCCGCAATATGACTCTTTTTGAAAAAAGGTTATTTAACAACTAAACGACAATTGTCAATAACTTAAATGCATAAAACAAGTGCATAAACGCTTACGACTAGATCAAAAACAAATGTCTTTATCAACAACAAAACATGTTGCTACTTTTTTTCATGTTTTCCATCATAAAATGCCGTATTTCTCGCAAACGTTTTACGTTAGTACCTTTTTTGTGTAGATAGTAATGGTGGTACACAATGTGATTTCAGAATGCCAATTTCCCAAGTGTCATAGAAATTAGAGCCATAAAAAACTCACGCAACCTTAAAATCTCCGTCAATGGCACATGAAAAAATTGAATAAGCGCTTAAAAAGTAATTAATATTAATGCTAAATTGTGTACAAAAGCTGAGTTTTGTATCTCAAACGGTCCCTGATATATATATATATATATATTTTTATTTAAATTTATTTTCGGATTATCCCGCGTTTTCTTTTTGAGTTGGACTCGACGTTTCGGCTGAATCTCATCAGCCATCATCATGAGATATTTATTATTAATATTTATTAATATACATCAATATGACATTTATTTATAAAACTAATTTTGTTGTCAAAGCTAACTTTCAAGAAACTTTATTGTGTGTAAAGTTTCTTTGTTTGACTTCTGGTAGTTGGTCTATTAATTGATCCTTCTACAGTCAAAACTTGTAAAGGAACTGGTTGTGATTTGGATGCTGTAATTAAATTAGTTGTTGTTGGTAAAGAAGCTGTTAGTGGTTTTTTTAAATTTAATTTAGTTGTTGCCAATGCTGTTTTCCAAGTAGATGGTAAACGTAAAGCATCATCTCTCTTATTGAGATTGTCTGGTCTTTTTTCAATTTCGATGGCTTCTCTAGTTATTCTAGTATGAAAATGATTAATTTTTGCTAAAATTTTAGTTCCTTCAAAGTTAATTTTGTGATGACTTGAATTTACATGTTCCGTTAAAGATGAAGTAGATTCATTTTTTTGAACTGCTCGAATATGTTCTTCTTTTCTTTTTAATTACAGCATCCAAATCACAACCAGTTCCTTTACAAGTTTTGACTGTAGAAGGATCAATTAATAGACCAACTACCAGAAGTCAAACAAAGAAACTTTACACACAATAAAGTTTCTTGAAAGTTAGCTTTGACAACAAAATTAGTTTTATAAATAAATGTCATATTGATGTATATTAATAAATATTAATAATAAATATCTCATGATGATGGCTGATGAGATTCAGCCGAAACGTCGAGTCCAACTCAAAAAGAAAACGCGGGATAATCCGAAAATAAATTTAAATAAAAATAATTATATCCGCGAAAATTTAAAAAATAACATATATATATATATATATATATATATATATATATATATATATATATGCAAAAGTTGAACAAAAGTAAAAACTTTTTACATCTATTAAGAAATCCTAGTTTTTTTTAACTTTTGAAGCTATGTTAATAACATTATTGTTTCAGAAATGATTATGTGAAATTGTAACATCTAAAAAACAAATTAAAAAAAATTTAGATATAAATTTGTTGTTTAGTTTAACATTTAGTACTAATGGTACTTTAGATTTTGATTTTGAAACAGTAAGAAGTTAAGTTTTTTAGAGTTAAAATTGACCATGTTAGTAAAGAACCATTCAGATATTGTTTTGAGGTATTTGTTTATAGATGCTACAGATTCTAATCTAAAAATTTTAAGACATTCTAACTATATTTTTTTTATTGTCAAGAAAAGTATTGATGAAATTTACAGTTTTTTATCAAAACCTATACATTAAAGCTTGTTGATAAGATTTGGATGCTATACCCTATCAAATTGCAAAATTTTGTCCTTGTTTGTTTAAAATAGAATTCCATTTGTGACTAACATAAGTCAGCAGATTTGTTGTGGAACGTTTTGATTGAAATCCATATTGAATATCTGAGATAAAGTTATTTGTTCTAAAAACTTGACAATGTAAATACTATAATATTTAAAAAAAAAATTGTGTTGTTGCCCCAAATCGAGACCTTTAAGCCAAGTCCGTACCAAATTTAACCCTTCTTTTAAGAGTAACTACCCCTTAAACCAAAAAAACATCTAAAACTGTCAAATACCTTTCTAACTTTCAATTTTCAACCGATCGATCTGAAATGTTTACATGAACTAAAACAATCAATACTTTAAATAGATTTTTTTGTCGGGGTTCAATTTGGCCCCCTTCACTAAATGAAGCCCTTCTAAAAATAATATTTTTTTATCATTTTTTTTTTTAATTTTGAAACGGCTGCAACTTTTTATTTTTGAAAATATTGCTCTAAACATTCTTTTTCGTAAAGCATGTTGCATTTTTAGAATCTACCCTTAAAAATAATT
The DNA here is from genome assembly GCA_963932245.1 of Tachinus rufipes. Lineage (NCBI taxonomy): Eukaryota > Metazoa > Arthropoda > Insecta > Coleoptera > Staphylinidae > Tachinus > Tachinus rufipes. The sequence goes on from OZ010749.1 coordinate 65,862,039, forward strand.
TTTATCTCCGCCCCTAAAAGCACGAGCATAGATAGTGAATTTTTATTTTTTTTACTAAAATTCTTTATTTATGGGAATAATTTTAATTTGAGTTTTTTAAATTTTTTTTCCAACTTTTTACATCTAAGATATTTTTTTTTAAATTACTCTTTAAAAAATACAACCCTGCAATTTTTGCAAGGGCTATTTTTTACCAAAAACGTTCATTTTAATTGATTGCTTTCGGATGTTGTAGATAAATATTTTTTAATTTACCGTAAGGTACCTTCAAAATGATCTATGTTTCTACCTTTATCTAAAAACGGTAGAAACGGGGCATTTAAATTTTTGGGTTTATCAACAACTTGAAACTAACCGTAGATTTTTCGAAAAATTAGTGGCAGCGTGAGAATAATTTTTTTTCTCAAAAAACTTTGTTTTGTAATAGTTTGAGCAAATGTGATCTTAAGAAAGTAAGATATAAACCAAAAAAATCCTTCTAAAAACCTTTTTTTTAAATCTAATCCTAATTTTTTTTGTCTGGTCGCGCCAAAAATTTTTTTCAGTTCAAAATTGAAAACTGTTAAAAAAGGCAAATTTGATTTTACCCAAAAAATAAACACCGGTTTATCAAAAGCCCTCATTTCTCCTCAGGCGTTCTTAGCCATTTTTAAAAATGTGTCACTGGTTAACCCAACCACGAAAAAAATGTAGTTAGTCTTAAAAGAAAGATCTATCCTTGTACTAAAAATAATTATTCCTAAGTTTTTTGATATCTGTAAAAATAAACCAGTGACAGTTCGTCAAATTTAAAAAAAAAACGTAATTTTTGGAAAAAAAAATTATTTACGCCAAAAAATAAAAATGCCAAAGAGTTTAACGTAAAAGGCTGCGCATAGTCTTATTCGAAAAAAAAAAAGAAGTATTATCAAAACGTAATATCAAATTTTTTTTTCTACCCTTTTTTATAAATTTTTGAATATGACAATTTTTTTCAATAATTAAAAAAAAAATTAAACATCAGATTTGTATTTCTGATACCCAAATTAGTCAGAAATGTAATTTTTATCAAAACCGGTAAGAATTAAAAATGCAAAACCGTTCTTAAATCATAATTTAAGAACGGTTTGTAGTAGGGACTTGAAACAAGTTTTACTGTCTTTAAAATGATGCAATATAATATATTAATAATATAAAATAATGTTCAAAAAATGTTAACCTGTACTTTAGGGTAAAAACAAAAATTGACATTATTAGCGGCCATTTTTAACTTTTGTCAATTTTTTAGAGTTCATCGAGAACTTTCCAACCATGTATAACAACAAGTTGGTTTTGGCAGTCTTTTTGACCCAAACAAAAAATTATATTAGTAACTAAAATGTTTTGATAATTTTGAAGAAATAAAAAATGCACCTTTAAATTGCCGATAAAAAAAGATTGATTTTTAATTATTTTTGTTGTTGTTTATGGAAAGCTAAGAAATTTACTTAGCTATATTTCTGTCAATCCTATCTTTTTCAGATTGTATTAAGTTGTCATAATAATTACGAATTTAATCTATTTGAAACAATTACTAATGTGTTTTTTTAAATGTTGTTTGTTTTTTATTAACTGCTTGTTTTGTCTTAATTAACTTTTGTTTTGGTTTAATAACAAAGAACGGAACAAATTTTTTTATGAATGAATAGATTTTCTGCTGCAATATGTGAATCATTAAAATATAAGCAATGGATATCAAAATCAAAATTATTAAAAAATTCTTTTATTTTTACTTGTTCATTTTAGATTAATAAATAGATGAGGTGCGGTTTAAGTTTCGTAGTAATAGGAAAAGAAATTTTAACAACAGAAGTAATAAGTGAATGATTAAAATTTCCTAAAGCAACCTCAACATTAGTTGTTGTAATCTCTAGAATAAGTGAAAGATATTAATAATCTTGGTTCACCAAGAAGACTATCACAAAGAAAAATCGTAAGTTACTGAATAAGTTGGGTAAGATTATGAGAAGCAGCAAAAATCGTAGCTTATTGTCCGGATAGTGTAGCTGAAGATGAGTGACTTAACTATTCAGTATTATGTACATTAAATTTTTTTAACAAAATTATTTTAAATTTTCTAAAATTACTTTAAAGAAGTTTGTCAATACTTTAAGAAAAATTATTAAAAAAGTTTTATTAATCGGAATTTACTAAATCAAAGCGGTCTGGATCTTTATTGTATACTTTGGTTTCCGTCAAAAAAAAATATATAGAAATTTTTATGTTCAAAATGTTGATAAACAAAACAAAACTTATAAACCACAAACTAAGTCATATCAATGATTGGAAAGTAATGCTTTAATGCATACGAGAAGCACTCTTAAAGTTTACGGAATCAAACACTGCCTGTATTGCCAGCGTTCTGCGATTGTCATATTTGTAAAAATTGACGTTTTTTACCTATAATTCAGTTGACAGTTTGATATCAAACTGCTCGGTTTTGTTTCAACAACATTTAACAAGAGTAATAATTGTGTGAAAAATAGAAATTTCAAATCGTGACTTCCGAGTGATAATTTTTTATGATTTTCAATACGGTTTAACACCGCAGCAATGTGTGAAAAAACTTAGATTGTTATTTGGAAATGAAGCACCATCCAAAATTATGGTTTGTAAATGGTTTGCAAAATTCAAGCGTGAAAGACCAACGTTTGATGACAATCTTCTCAAAGGTCATCCATGCACCTCTGTTGTCGCAAAAAAAATTGATGTTGTGCGTGAAATGATTTTGTCAGATTGGCATGTGGTCTATAGTGAGATAGATCTTAGGAATTGCAACAAAACAAATACACCGACCTAATTTGAAAGAAAAACAAAAACAGGCATGTGTCAAGTGGTGCAAGGAAATGCTAAAGAAATTTGAAAGGGGTTGTTCAAATTTGGTATATAACATTGTAACAGGTGACAAATTTTAGATATATTCATATAAGCCTAAAACTAAACAACAATCGACTGTATGGGTGTTTCAAAATCAACCCACAAAAGTGTTGCGTTCACAAAAAGTTTCAAAAAAAATGATTGCTTGTTTCTTCGGAAATACGGCTCATGTTGCAACTGTTGCATTAGAGGATCAAAAGGCTTCAATTTGTTTGCCGGAAGTTATCCCTGAAAGCAGAAGGAAAAACATAAACCAGCAAATCATTGTTTATCATGACAATGTAAGCGCTCACACAGCACGACAAACTGTAGAGTTTTTGACCAGTAACAACATCCAATTAATGACTCATTGCCCATATTCGCCCAATGGCTTCTTCCTACTTTGATATATTAAAAATAAAATGCGTGGCAAGCCTGAAGAAGCCGGTGAAGCATTTAAATCACTTGTTTTGGAGGTACTTCGGTCAGAGTGGCAAAATTACATTTGGCAGTGTCCCTCGTAGATGGCGTTAGTTTAAAAAATATTATATATAATATATAAAATTATTTTAAATTAAATAAAGTATTCTACAGACAAAACGCTTTTTCTAACAGACAATTTTATGACATACTTTGGGGAAAAATACAATTATCTTGATTGGCTAAACCACATATTAACTTTTGGTATAGATACGTAGATGATATTTTAGCTGGTAAAGAAACACAAAGACAACTCTCCAATTTTTTGCAATTTATAAACAGCATTCACCCAAAAAGTCAATGAAGCAATAAATTTTTTAGGTTTACATTTTAAAAAATCAACATTTATAGATGGCACAGCTCCCATCGAGTCAAACCGCCCCATAATTTAATGATACATATAACAATCACAATTTTAATAACACAAAAAGATCATGATGTAGAATTAAAATCAATTAAACAAATTGTAATTAACAATGGCTATCCTATCAATGTCATAGACAAGTTAATAACTACAAAAATTTAAAAATAAAACATGCAAACAAATTTGCGGTATACATTTTTTGCTTGAAATTCAAAAATTTGCTAAAATTTTGTTAAGCAATTTCTCTACAAAAACGTCAGAAATTTAATTCATTGGTAAATACACACGTAAACGCTTAGAAATAATAGTTAAAATGTAAGAAAAAGTTTAGATTCTCAAAAGCAATTAAAAATGCGTTTACAGTTTAAGTATAGCATATCTAATCAGTAAAAACGTAAAACATGCTTTAAAAACCCATCTACAGCTCAAATCTTTCATATCTAACCGCACATTAACAAATTAATAAAACACTAATAAAAATAATTATAATTGTTTAGAAATATATGTTTTGCAAAGAAATGTTTTTTTGGTAATTCAAATATTGCACACTTAATACTTGAAATTAAAAAAAATCAATAAAACTTTGAAAAACGTATATTAATTGCTTAAAGCCTCTAAAAATGCAATTTCTATACAAAAAAATTAAACATTTGTTTAAAAAAATACTTTTTCTGAACAAAAACAATGCACATGCATTAACTAATTGTCGGTTTAAATAAATAAAGTTGAAAGTTCATTTGACAAACTAGTAATGCAGCTGACAATTCTATTGTTGACTTAACATTTGACAGTTTATAGATAGACGGTTCATATGACTAATTTTAAGTTCTTATTTATCAAATTGGCAGTTGACATAAGCAAGATTTGTAAAATATTTAAATTGACAGTTTTTTGAAAGAGTTGACAGATGCTTTATTAAATTGACATTTGACTTAAAAATATTTAAAAAAAACCAATTTTTATAAATAAATATACTATTATTAAGTTTTAAACATTTAATACAAAAATGTTCATTTACTTGGGAACTCTCTTGAAGACCGGGGCCCGGATGCCCGGCACCCCTCTTACGACCAGCCAGAAATACATCAGTTCAATTCATCCGTAAAATCACACTAATCAGAAATTCTGAAACAAAATTTGAATTTAAAAACACTCCACCAGAATTACAAGAAATCGGGTAGAATGAATATATAAAAATAATTAAATTAATTAACTTTTTAAAAGTAATTCTGCTTTACAACTTTTAACAATGAAACAACTTAAAATACTGCAACAATAAATTGTTTTATTTAATTCTTTGTTAATTTTTATAACAAATTTTAGTTATAGTGTTTCAAACATCAATTATTACCAATCAAACTAAATAATCATACTCAATTTTTATTTTTTTGTTTGTTATAATGCTCATATTGCACGTTTTGCTATGTTCATATATAATGTTTATACATATTAATTTTATTGACATATAAATGTTGCATTTATTGTTTATATAACATTTAATATAACTTAAAGTAATAAAAAATAACGTGAAATACAGAACACTATCATATAATTGACGTTGCTGCATATAAAATAATTATTATTTCAGCCGCAGTAGCGCTAACAACTTAAAAAATAATCTTAATACCGTTTATAATTATAGTTATATAATATTACAGATTTAATTAAAAAAAAAAACTGAGTTTGTATGTTATTGTTCGTAAGCACTTCGCTGCCTGCCGCTTTGTGTGTGCGGTCAAACAGCAGCATGCAGCAAACAGTGTTTTTTTTGCTTTTGCTAAACTCATATAGTAAATAAATTTTTTGTTTATATAACTTACATTTAAAGAACAAATGGCATGCTTACGTATAATAAGTAGCGTGCTGGCAACACCACCTACAGTTATAAAAGCAAGTTTTGCGTCTGAATGCAGTTTGACTTTGAAACATTGCAGAAAAAATTGGCAAATTCTTTACTGTTAAGAAAACAACTCTGTTAAGTTTCAAAGACCCTACAACATGTACACACACAAACAAGAGGAACATAATGTGGTCAAGGATGTAATTAAAACCTATTTGGATAGCTCAAAAACCAGTAAATGTTTTTAAAACAAATTACATTGCTGCTCATCAGTTTTTGCATCAGATTAATGTACCGCTTGCTAATCCGCTCAAAGGCTCGGAGTATAACTTTATTTTTAAGATCCCGCAATCTTAAAACTCTTACTTAAAAAGCCATTACCACTATCTTGTATTTTTTTTTCTAGTTGAGTAGCCACTTATTGATACTTGTCCAACTTTCTTACCCAAGTAAAACTTATTTTGGACAGCATTTTGGCGTTGCAGCCATGCGTTTAAACGCATCTGGCAATAGTTTAGTACGTGTGGAAAAGTTTTGTTAGTGTTTCTGCGCTTTCTGTATCTCTTACCACCGTTACCAAAATGCCTGATGACATTGACAGGAATACAATCAAGTCGGACTCAATGAATAAAGTTTCAATCCGCAATTCTGGTAGCAAACCTAGTTCGTAAGAAGTGATTTCTGGGTGATTACAGCTATAATAAACAAAAGACCTGTTTAAATCGAGTTTGCTTAAAAGTTTTTGTTTGCAGTATTTTCTAACTTGGTCATTTATTGACTTCATTACTAAAATTCATGCGGTAGAAAAAATTGTCACTAAACTATCTCTGATGTACAGTTTTTATTTTAACAAATATTTAGATTTTGCACATGCAACAAAAACATTTTTTATTTTTAGTAAGCCTAAAAGGTAATTGCCAAGCTTTTGGAAAGTAGACAATTTGTTAAACAATGTTGTCTGAGCAAATTGGCATTTATATGCTTAGGTAACAGCTGCTACATCCATTAAATCACATTAAGACAATACATCTGTGCTATCCCGCGCTGATAAAAAGTATAACACTTTGGGACTAGCACGTTGAAGAAGTTTTATCCAGGCAATATTTTAAATGTTTCTTCTTTATTGTCGTTTTTCTAAAAATAAACGCTAATTGAGAAGCTCCAAAAGTATTGTAAACGTCTATTTTTTGCCATAATAATGTCTGTTAAATCATCTTTTATTTTTGCAATTGTTCGCTAAGGTGCTGTACTTTGTCTGTTATATCTTAGGTAAGTTTAATAATACTTTTATTTTGTCAAAGTATAAAGTCATTTCTTGAAAGCAACCATGATGAACTGTTGTGCTAAGTACATGTTGCGCAGCAGTACTGTGTTTTTACCCTAAATATATTGTTGGTTTTAGCAAATTAACTTCCTTTTTCTGTAATCCAGATCCAATACTGTGCATTTGTGAGCGTTGAATACTAAACCACAGCGTCTGGCCGTCATTATAGTTTATGCAGTTCTATTAGTTGTATTTCTTTTGGCAGTTCTAAATTTGTGAGTTTTATCTCCAGTAACATCTTTGTATCTTTATTTAGGATTACTTTTTTCTAACTATTTCAAAAGTTATCCGTCAACCTCAAGATAGCGTATCTACTATTTGGTATTAGCCTCGTTATTTCTGTTATTCTGCATTTTACAACATTTTGGAGTTTGTATCGTAGTTTCTGTAAATGTTTTTCTGATTTTTTATATTTTTTCTTCTTCTTTTTCTATTTCTTCTTCTTCTTCTTGTAGTGACTATCCGATTCAAATGTTGAAAAAAAACATGGCTCTTCGCATTTTACTAACTGCAGCTCTAAAGAGTTTTGTAGATGTTAAAAAAACTATTATCTGAGATTCTGGAGCCAAAAGTGTCTTCTTCTTTCAGCTTTTTTTTTTTTTCATATATTTTCCTGATGTAAATGTATATGATTTGTATATAATAGAAATAAAGTATATTATTATTATTATTATTATTATTAAATGTTATTTCTACAAGTTTAGACATAAGAATGTGTGTTAATTATGTTTACATATGTTTTTATATTAAAATAAGTGTTTATCAGCATTCCTAGAATTATAAGAAAGAATAACATGTTTATTACATAAAATGTGCAATTAGCAAAATGATGCATAACCATATCTTCATATTACTCCTCCATCGTTAAGTTCAATACTCCGGAGAGATTAAATTGAAACTTGCCAGTGGTTGAAGGGCAATGGGTTGTTGATTTCTTGAGTCTCCATCGGGTTGTTTTTGTCGGTCTCTGTTCTTCTTGAAGTGTTTGATGACAAAAGCACATCTTAATAGTGATAGTATTAAATACATCAGGATAGTTCCCGATAAATGACATAGATTAACATTATTATTTTCTTCTAATAATTGTATTGGGTGCAATTGGTCATTTAGTTTTGCCAATTGTACTGTTTTTAGTTGAAGTTTCGGAAGATGATTCTTTATTGATGTGGTTAATTCCAGTTGAAAAGCTTCTACTAGGAGAGGTTGTCTTCTAGTGGTATCATTAAAGATTAACTGATGGGTACCAATAAAGTGTTGACAATGTAGGTTTTCGCCAAACAGAAAAACGCCACTTATGGTTTGTGTGGTCCATACTTTTTTGCAGCTTGATTTTAATATAGTTGATTTTAGAAAAGCTACCAAATAATGGTTAAATTTTGGAATAAATTCTAAAATATTTTGTTTTCGTAATTGAATGTGAAAGCAGTGTTCATATTTATTATTCGATAATATATCTATTTTGCATCAAAAAATGTTATATGTTCGTTTTTCTCGTAAACAAAGGTATTGGTTTTCAAAAAGATCACAAACATCAAAAAACGGAATTACTTCTGAACCAGATTTAAGAGCATATTTAGTTATTAGAATAATTACTTGAAAATCATAATTTGGTATTGGTATAAAATAGTATAGCTCGTAGTCAGTTTTTTTCAAATAATAGAATACTGAGCGTATAAACAATCTCAGATTTTTTTATAAAGCATTAAGGTTTAATTAGGTTTTTGAAATTATAAATTATCTGTAAAGAAACTTCAAAAGGTAAATTGGTTTTATAGAAAGGAAATATTTTCTGTAATTCAAACAATAGTTCCTCATCAGTAATAATGCTCGGATGTAATTGTTTTAAATGACAGAACGTCAGTGAACTTTCAATGTCTTGTGCAACATTTAAAATAATATTCAATAAGTGAATAATTTGATTTAGAACATTTTTAGCAGACGGAACGTCAGAAATTGTTGCTGTTTTTAATAATGTTTCTAATTGATTAATTCTTGTAAGGAAAATTAATTCATTATGTTTTATATTTTTAATAGTTTCATTAAACCTTTGCATAATTTTATTTTTAACTGAATATTGGTTATTAATTTGATGAACCAAATTATTTTAATTTCTTATTATTATATCAAATGTATTTTTTATATCACGGCCATCGTTTGCATCAAGATTTCCAGTTACTTGTTTAATAACTGACCCAAAAATGTCAATGAGACCGCGTTTGTTTCGTGATGATTTTCGAAATGATTTTAACTTTTCATCAACTTTGTTTCTTACATAGTTACAAATTTTGTAATAATTACTTAATTCTTTTGTGAATCTTGTATTTATTTGAGTCAAATTCAATATAATTTTATATTGTTGTAAAATACTTTCATATTTATTTAAAAAATGTGTAATCAAAATAATGTAAAAAGGTGTGAGAAGTTGTTTGTAGTCTTGCATGTCCTAAGTTTACAGAAAGTATGCCAGGGTTAAACGTTATATTTTGTTGGGCCATAATTATCGTGAAAGACCACAAGATGAAGAAGTGACATTTGATGTTATTGATGTGTAATTTTTTAATTTTTTTACCAGTTTTAAATGAGTCTATCTTTGGTTTTATTGTTTTTCAATTAGCATCTATTTTTAAAACTTTTTTTTTATATTGGTTTCTCTTTTTTGATATAAAATTACTTTTTACATACACTTTTTTTGGTATTTTTGGTCATTGTTCTCTTTTTTCATTTATTTTTAAAATAGTTTTAGTTTTATTTTTCATTAATCGATCATTTATTAATTTATGCAATATTTGAAGTTTTTCTTTATGCGTCTGGATATAATTATTTAAGATTAAGGGTTCTAAAAAAATGTCAAAGTTAAGGATATTAAAAGGTGTTAATTTAGTTGTGCTGTGGATCGAATTATTGTAAGCAATTAGTGAATATGGTATTTTTGAATCAATTGATTTTTTTTTAAATTCTTCTCGATTGTTTAATAAATTTAAATGATCTAGAAAGGCTGAGTAAATTTTCTCAATTAATCCGTTACTAGCCGGATGATGAAGACTACAAAAATGTATTTCAACTTTATGTAGGTTGAGAATATCTGTTATCAAGTTGTTATCAAATTCTGGTCCATTATCACAGATAATTAAACCTGGAACTGAATGATGTGAAAAGTAATGAAGTAAATTTTTTACTATTTCAATTGCTTGCATATTCAAGAGTAGATTCATACATTCAAAAATTTGTACTATCAGGCGTTGCTTAGAATTTTGAAATAAATGTTTTGCTTTAGTTTTGGATGAGTGAGTTTTAATACTTAAAATAATAAAATGTATTTGATTTTTTGAAGTATTTAAAGGATCTTCAGAAATTGAAATAAAGCAAATTGGGTTTTCTAAAGCAATATACATAAATGGCAATATCGTTGTCTGAAATTTCCTCTCTGTCGATATCAGATATATCTAAAGTTTCTACAATAAGTAAGCATTAAATTTATCCATATAATCAAAAATAATATTATTTTCTTCATCAGATTTGATTGCGTTTAAGTTTGGGGGACAAGATAAAGCATCTGTGTTGCTGTTTAATTTACCTTTTTTGTAATATATTTCATAATCAAATTCTTTGAGACGTAGTCTTCATCTGACTAATTTTGAGTTGGTATCTTTAAGGGAAAAAGGCCATTGGAGTGGTTTATAATCTGTTATAATTTTAAATTTATTTTCATACAGATAGGGACGGAAATACTTAGTAGACCATATTATAGCAAGTAGTTCCTTTTTGATACTAGAATAGTTTATTTTGTGTTCATTTAATGTTTGTGATGCATAAGCTATAGGAAGATCTGAACCAATAATACCTTAGGATAAAACAGCTTCTATCGCATAATTGCTAGCATGAGTTGTTAAAATGAATGATTCTTCAAAACTGGGATATTGCAAGATTGGGTTATTGTTTAATAATTTCTTACAGAATTCAAAACAGTTTTTATATTCTGAATTATCAGAGTCAATTGTATTATGCTTTTTTAATCTGCTAGTTAGGGGTTTAGTTAATATTGCAAAATTTTCAATAAATTTTCTATAATAACCCAAAAATCCTTCTTTCAATTCTTTTTGAGTTTTTGGTATTGAATCAAGAATAGCATTAATTTTGTCTGGGTTAGGTTTAATTCTAGCGGGTATAATAATATGTCCAAGGTAACTTACTTCCTTTTGCAGAAATTCACTTTTATTTAATTGAGTTTTGAAGTTAAATTTACGCAAGCGTTCAAAAACTGTTGTCAATCTTTTAATGTATTTTTGAAAGGAAGTTGAAAATATAATGATGTCGTCTAAATAAACAATACAGGATTGATTTTGTATTCCAAGAAGAACGTTATCCATAACCCGTTGAAAGGTTGATCCGGCGTTTTTCAAGCCCAACGGCATACGAACAAATTCGTAGTGGCCATTTTCTACTGAAAATGCAGTTTTGGACATATCGTCAGAATTCATTTCTATTTGGTGGAATCCTGAAGCAAGATCTAAAGTGGAAAAATATTGGCTTCTCCCAAGTTTATCTAAAATGTCCGTAATATTTGGCAACGGATACCGGTTGTCTATTGTCTGTTCATTTAATTTTTGATAATCTATGACTATTCTCAATTTACGTTTGCCAGACGCATCAAGTTTTTTTGGTACTACCCATATAGGAGCAGACCAGGGTGATTGTGATGGTCAAATGATACCTTGATTTAACATATCCTTAATCTAACTTTGTACTTCAGATTTATGAACGTAAGGGTATCCATATGTGTTAACATGTATAGGCGTATTATCTTTTAATTTTATGTTATGTTTTACAGCGTAAGTAAAAGTTAAGGGTTGGTTTTCATAATGGAAAATGTCAACGTATTTGTTGAATAATTTAGTTAATTTTTGTCTTTCATCCGTATTGCAATGGTTGATTCTTACTTTAGAAAAATTAAACTGTTGTTTATTATTATTGTGACAAAAATTATTATTTAAATTTCAAATTTCAAATTTATTCTCAGAGATGACATTAAAAAGATTTGATAACTTTATAGATGTATATTTATCAGTGAGGTTCAATATTGATGTGTATGCCAAATTGTTTTCTACTTTAATTAAGCTTTCAGGAATTTCAAGGTTAGAAATTTTTTGATGGAGTAATATTGCAACTCCTTCATTTATGTTTGCAATTTTGATTTTTATTTTTTACAATTATTATAATCAACTAATTTTTTTAATTTAATTTCAATTTTTGTATAAGGCAATAATAATTTATCTGTAACTAAATCTAATTTAGCATATAACTGTTTTAGATTATCAATTTCGAAAAGACAATCAAAATATTTATGAAATTGAAAAATGTGAAATTTGAATAGAAATATGTTTAAATTAAAAATAGGACATAGAATTGATATGATAAACTTTTCTTTAGTGGTGTCATGAGCAGTGGAAATAATAAATGAATCTGGTTGTATATTATCTAAAAAGTATTTTTTAGCTATTTTGGGGTTTATAAATGATTTGGTTAAACCAGTATCTATTAAACATTTAACATTATAATTTTGAAATGGAATATTTATAAATGGTAATTTTGAGATAAATTTTGGTCTATATTTAAGAGTTCAGTGTATTGTTCATTTTAGAGGCTACTTGACAAAAAAAAGGTTTATCTGAATCTTCAGGTCGTTCAGGTTCAAAATTAGAATTTTGCTTTAGATCATTGTTGATTTCATCAACTGATTTGGAATTTTGTTCTTTGTCATTATTATAAAGTTTCTCAAATGTCCAATTACGTTGAGGATTATAATGAGACTATATTAGGGTTTATTTTTTGAAAACTGTATTTTTAGTCATCAAACTCATCGGAGTTGGTTTAGGTGAAATATAATTTTTATTTGGTCTAAATACATTGCTTAATGTTGATGATCTTTAATTAAATTGTTTTTGTTAAAAGTTCTGTTGCGCAAATTGTTTATTAACAAAATTATTATTTTGTGGCATTTGATGAAATGACATTTAATTTGGAGCAACATTAGTTTTGGGTTTCATTAGTTGAAATTTTTTATTCATTTTGTTTACATTAAAACCATTTGTTAGAATTAGAAGAGCAGCAATAAGTAAATCAAGATTTCTTGTACTCAAATAATCTCCCAAAGAGTTGTTTAGGTTTTTTAATAGAACCCGCAAAGCTAACTTTTGTGCTTTTCTTACATCAGCTATTGTAGTTGCTATATAGCTTACTTGAAGGTTAAGATTATTCTGAATTTTTGTAAAAAATTCTTAAGGTTTAAGGAAACCTTGTTTCATGCTACACAACTGTAAAATGAGTGTTTGGTGATCGCGTTTATCAGCGTAAGTGGCAAGTAACGCATTGTTGAGGTCCTGCCAAGATGTTATGTTATAAGATGCAATGTTATTTGCAGCATCTCCTTTAATTTTAATTTTTATTGATTTTAATAATAAAACGATTTGAAAGTCGTCTTGTCTATTATAACAGTGATTTATTAATTGTTCACTGGAAGAAATAAAATCTGCTAATATAACAAGATTACCTTCAAAATCCGGAATTATGTTCAAATATTCTTTTCTAAACTGAGCCACATTATTTATATCAATTTTATTTTTAATATTATAATTATTAATAAAAATTTAGATTTATTACAAAATAATATTTTTTCTTAAATCTGAATCAAAGCTAGCAGTTAACTGACATTTATGCCTTACCAATAGATTGTTTTCATTTTAAGGCGTCCACTAATATTTTATAGGGAAGTCGTCCTTTCCTGAGTTGCTTATTTAAATGAATCCGGGCGTCTACCGTATTCAGCGGGAGAAGTCGTTTTTTTCAAATGGGTTGAAAAACATTTAATTTATTTATAATCCAACTGTGATTATTCGCACTTATATGTTTTGTGTTAGATCGTCGATTAAATTGTTGAAACACACCGAATTAATTACGATAAAAGTCACTAATTTCAAGAAATCACTTTACTTGTGTTTATCGATTAAATCAATTCGTTATGGCGATCCTACCGACTGCGCCAGAAATATAATTGATTTTCAATTATTGATTTTTAAAAATAATAAGTTTTTATTATTAAATGTTATTTCTACAAGTTTAGACATAAGAATGTGTGTTAATTATGTTTACATATGTTTTTATATTAAAATAAGTGCTTATCAACATTCCTAAAATTATAAGAAAGAATAACATGTTTAATACATGTGCAATTAGCAAAATGATGCATATCAAGATCTTTATATTACTTGGTTCTATTGATAATTGATATTTGAGCCAAAATAAGTATAATTATATTTTTGGTAATCCTAATTGTTTTGTCTTTCTTTATTTCTTTCTTTTTAATCATTTTCCTGTTTATTTGTTTCCATTTTGTTTCTCTCGTTTTTCTCTTTTTTTTCTATGGCGTTTATTTTGTGTGATTGTTTCTATTATTTGTTTTTTCTATATTTTTTCGTTATCAAACTTTTCATTTTTGTTTCTTAGTATTCTTGTTGCAAAGTTTCTTAACGCCCTCTATTTATTTTCATCTCAATTCTTAATAATTGTTGTTTTATCCACTTTCTTTTTTAGTATAGTTTCTAGTTTTTTAATAAATATATATATTCTTAAGTTTTGCATTCCACTAGAGTGTGTTCTGCATTATCATGTGTTTCTTCTTGACAGAATAAACACTTTTTGTCTTAATTGATTTTTTTAATTTTTTGCAGGAACTTTCCAAAAGTATGGTACTTTTGGAAAGTTCCTGCAAGTATTTGTGTTATATAATAGCACGCCTCGGGTTTTTTCTCTACCTACTCTTTTATCTCCAACATTACTTTTCTTGTCCATTTTTTTTTTCTTCTCTATTCCAGTGCTATCTTTTCATTGTATTTTTTTTGTTTTTTATTTTTGCATGCGGAATGTTACAAGGTAAATCTTTATAGAATTATGCAAGAAGTTTCCATAACGTATTTGTCAGAAATAAAATCTATCAAAAGTTTTATGTTTTTAATTAATTGTTCAATTACATCTTTGTCTCATTGCTTTAGTTAAAGGTTTAAATAAAAAAGTAGTTTTTTAACTGTCAAATTTTTTATGTTATTGTAGCCTTAACTGTAAAACTAACCAGTTTTTTCAAATGTATGGCCCACTATCTGCAATTTAACTAACAACCATTTTAAGCAAGTATAAAACAAACCATTTCTTTGTGGCTAGCATAAAATATACTAAAAGTTAGCAACAACAACAAAAAGAAAAAAACTTTTTTTTAGAAACAAGTAGCAATTTACCTACGACAGAAACTTTGTTAAACAAAACTTTTGCTCTAAGAAATTAATTTAAAAAAATAAAACTACAACTAGAAAAATTGTCCGCCAAGCAAAAGATCTCTTAACAAGCTCAGCAACTTAAAACAAGACAAGTTTTAAGAAAAAATTTTTTTTTCAATATTTTACGGTAATGCCTAAAAACTTCAATTAGGCCACTGCTAGATAACAACAACTGATAAACCAAACGGTACAAACAAATATTTTAAATTTATTCTTAATTACTCTCCAAAAGCTAAACCAGCGTAAATAATACGCGTACAGATAAACTTAGTTTGTATTACTATCATTTGGCTAGTCACGCATTCAACCCTTATATTTTTTAAGATTCTTGCTAAGAGATATCTTTTTAGTTCCACACCAACATTTTTCTTTCTTTTAATAATATTAAAAACTCAATTAAAATGTAATGTAAAAAAATATTTTGCCAAGTTCAGTTTTTGCAAAAAAATAAATTTGTAGAATTTGTAAACTCATGTTTGCTCAAAATTACAAGATTTGAAAAATTTAGTCAACAACCTTTTGTTCTTAAAAAACAGAGTTAGAGGCGTTCGGTTTATGTCTAAGAGCAGTTGGGTGATTCTCGGTAAAAGGGTCTGAATGGTGGCGTAGCTTTTTGTAAACAAAGTAAAAATTATCGTTTCAGACACAGTTACACAAAATGCCATTATAAAAGACTTATTTGTTTGTGTAGTACGACGTGATTTGCTAACAACAGTGGCCACCTTTGGTAAGATGTGTTATAATTAGCATGTTTTTGTGTTGGCGGAGTTGCAAGAAATTGTTTTGGTGCAAGACCAGTTGGTCAAGAAAATTTGGTAGACTTTTTTTCCCGGAGTAGGCAATTTTAGTTTTATGCAGTTGAAGTTGAAGCTTTGCTCTAAATTTTGATTTCAAATGTATGTAATGTAACATTATTACAAATGTTTGACATATTTACAAAAATATTTTACCAAAAATTGTTGTTTATAAACAATTGTTGGATGTGCAAAGAAAATTGTCTTGCCTTGGTTTTACGTTTATCTGGCTTAACTTTATTTAAACAAACTTTATAGCCTAAATAATCAGTCTGTATACAAAAGTAATAATATTTAGACAAATTTAATGTAAAACTTGTCGTTTTGTTTAAACTTTTCTTTTAGATTCTTTAAGTTACTTTCAAAGTTTATTGATGGAAATAGGCTATTGTAGTATCATAGCTGCTAGTGCATATGCTAACTTAAAATGCATTTTTAAGAATTTCTAAAACTTATATTTAGTAACAAACGCTGTTTTGGACACTTAGTTTACGCTCATAAAAATTCAGTGTAGATTGCATTTTAGTAATTATTTACTTTTAATAAACCAAATTAATTTTTGACTTTGTTTGCTTATAATGTGGTATAATCTAAACACATTTTCAACAAGGTAAGTCAGATTTGCAGATAATTTTGTTGGCTATCAAATTGTCCACTTTTTATATTACGAATGTAGTCAAAAAGTTGGTATGGTTTAAAAGTTTTCGGCGCTCCAGTATTGGTTTAAAAAAATTAACATTAGTTTAAAAGTTTAAAATATTTAATAAGCTACACTAACACCAAATAAGTTAATAAATTTGAATCTTCCTGACATACATTTCCTCTAAGCACTACTTGCCTTCAAATATTATTTTACCAGTTTTTTTAAAAAGTTTGCAACTTAGATAAAACTATTTTACTTTGTAATACAACTACTTCTTCTAAATCAAGCATCATACAATTTAGCTAAGTCTACAAATACTAAACGCTCTACATTAGAACTTACCAAAGTATATCCTATTGTACTTGGTGAAATGACAAGAAAAAGGTCTACCTTTAAAAACATGTTTTTAAAGTGTTAACGTTTTTTTTTTTTAATTTCGTTTTACAAACTTTATAGATGCAGTTTTAACGTCTTTATATGCAGGTGATCAATAATCACATGCTCACGTATTGATGTACATTCTGAATGGAACATAATTTACTTTACAAGCAATAAAATATTTGTTGTCAATTTGGCTGGTTGAACAAGTTAACAAGATATCTTAATTAACTTTGAGCGTTCTTATAGGCTAGCCGTTTACAATTCTTTTTAATATAGTTTAGATACAGAAGCAACCGGAAAGACGTCTAGTCTCATGGTACCCTAGAAGATATTTTCTGTCCTTATTCTTATAGAATATTTCATAAAAAACTAAGCCTAACTGTGTACTAACCTCGCATTATACTAACATTTTTAAGCATACCACAGTCTTTACATGTTTAGATAAAAAATACGTGTTTTTCAGTAATGCTTAAAACTGTTAATGTTAAATGATTGTTTATCAAATCTTCTTTTAACATTTAACTTCTACATGGTTCTATTATTAAGCATTATTGGTGTAGATAGCACAAGTGTGTTTCCTGATAATATTTGATAAACAATTTAATATTAGATGTTTAGATAGCTTATACGATATTTTTAGTTACTTTAAATAAACTTTTATATATGTACATTTTTGCTAAACTTTAATCAAAAATTAATCAATTTATAATATTTTAAATAAAGATGTTTTTGTTAAAAGACTTGAAGCTTTATATTTCAAAAACTAAGTACCATTGCTGAATAAAATTTTTAGCGTTTATACTACAATTATAGACTTAACATTCTAGAATTGTAAATCTTCTGAGATTGAATTGTGGTAAGAGTTTCAAAATTTTATATGTACTTTGCAAGATAACAAAAAAAATATATTATATTTATGTTCTCCGTTACAAAAAAGAATAAAAATGTTAGTGTAAAACCAAAAATTATCTTTTAGTAAGAGCTTTAAAAAATATAAAAAACTGAGTTTATCTGTACGTGTATTTTTATGAAACCACCTTGTGAATACCGCCCTATATGTTAACTTCTAAACTTTCATGTTGTACGTAAAGTAAAACTTTGATGTTACATCTGGCACTCAACAGGTATGGAAGGAAATTAATTGACAATAAATAATGTTATGGCTATGTGTAAGATATCAATTTCATCAAGAGAGAAACTATTAAGTTACGGTGGCTCTTTGATGTGGCAGTAACACAATTATCTGTCTATGCAAATATATTAAATTTCAATCAGGTAGAATGTCAACACAGTACTACGTCATCGCATTCATGGTATTTTTACATAATTTAATTATATAAAACTTTGTCATGTTTAATGTTTCCAACAATTTAATTGCATATTTTTGATGTTGGGAAATAGTTGCAAAATCAAATTATCGAAAATATAACGCTTTTATGTATGAAATGAATTGGAAGTTTTTATTTGGGATACAGTAATTAGCAAACTTGTTACATAAAGTTCAAAATTCAATTAAATATAATAAAGTTTGTTATATGATAAAAATTAAACATCACACAAAGCTATAAAATGTATTAATTATAACATTTTAATTACAAGCAAAGTTTTTACATGTTATTTAATCAGCTATAAAAACAATATGTTATCAGTTTAAAGAGACAAAAACAAGTAATTTGCAACACAAAAACGACATAAAATATTTATTGAAAGAAAACAGTAGCCCGAAGAATATTCATAAAAGAATAATGGAAGTGTAAAAGCCTATTTTCAATTCAAATATTGGTGCAAACAGTTTAAACGAAACAGGCAGTGTAGAAGTACAATAAAATCATCAACAAAGGTATAAATATTGTAGACAATTAAATAAAACAATGTTTTTATAACACAATTTACTTTGTCATACTGTGACTGCAGCTTTGGCTGAACCTCAACCTTTTTCAGACAATACATGAATACATTAAGATTAAAAAAGATTAAAAATTAAATATAATTTTAAAAAAACAAACAAACAATGTAGTTTTTTTATAGATTGAGCAAGGGATTAAATTAACAAGTGAATTTTTAAATCTTTTAATCGATCTGATTTTTTACGTTTTTTGACGTTATGCAAAATTACTAAATTATCTAAATTTAAAAAAGTGTGATTTTCATTAATTATAAATTATATGATTTGCAAATGTTGATTTTGAGTTACCGTGTAAATATAATTTTTCACTTTTCACTAAAACGTTGTTTGAAATTTTGACTAGTTTTACCGGAGTATATACTTTCACAATTAGTACATGTTAGCTTATAGACTCTTAATAGAAAAAATTGCTTAATTTTGTGATTCAATTAAAGGCTATTTTTAATTTTTGTTTTTTAAAGATTTTTCTTATTTTTGACTGATAAGAAAATAGATTCTAAAAGTTGAATTTTTTTGTTTCTACTTATTGTTAAGTCAATCATTTGAACTGTGTAACCATTATTTATTGCAATTTGTTTAATTGTTTAAAACTCAAAGTCTTGATTTCTTTTACTGAGTGGAGCTGTCAAGGCTTTATGAACTATAAAATAATATGCAGCTACTTTATAAGATATAAGGTAATTGGAGTCCTGAAGGGTTGTAGCATCTTTAAATGTCGGTTTTCTCAATATATTAAATGATATTTTGCTATTTTCTTTTTTTTAAGTATGATCTAAAAAGTTAATAGTGTTTCATTTACATGGTTACGATCTTAAAATGCCTTTGATTAGACTTTTTGTTTTAATTTTAGTTAAAAAAGTATCTAAACCATTTTTAAGTAAAGCACTCGCAACTATAACAAAATTGTAGATACTTCTAACAATGTTATTTTTATATTTGACGTATTTCTATTATTTTACCAAAAAAATTCTAAATAGTACTCGTAAAAACGTGCAAATAAACCTGCAACTCTAGACAAGTTTCTTCTCTATTCAAAACATCTAAAACTTATACAAAAATAAATTTCAAATCTATAATCAGCAAGTTCTAATGGCATAAAAGATAAAACATCTAACTACTGTTTTTTTTTTTCTACTGTAGGATAATACCGTTTTATTTTAAAAGTGAAATAAACCAGATTACTTTAGTTTACATTGATAATAATGTTTTTTTTTACTATAAAATACATCTCACAAATCTATGAAAAATGTTGAAATAGCTTTTAAAATTTGAAAATTTAAAAATCAAACGCTTGTGCCACCAAATTACCGCAACAAAAGCCAATACAAAAAAACAAACTACTTAAGACAAAATAAACAAAAGTTAAAATGACCAATCAACCAGTTTATAATAATAGAATTAAAATTAGTGTCATTTCTGTAAAGCGTTTACAAAACAAACTGTGTAAAAAAAATCTCTACTGTTTTAAAGAGCCAAAACCAAATAGATTACAAAGTAAAAAAATACATCAAAACTAACGCAAAATAAATCTTACAGATACTACATTAAACAATGCAAGCAAAACATCGTTAAAAATTACAATATCAAAAAAAAAGCTTAAAAATAACATTAAACATCATCCTTAAAGCAAAAAATTAAATTAAAAAAAAACACATGCACTCAGTGTAGACTAAAAAATTCTTGGTACTTGCTAAGCACATTTTTTTTACTTCTATGTATTTCTACATCTAACAACAAAATCCAATTAAGCATCCACTGTCAAAAAGCTTTTATTGCATTTTTTAACATTTTCCATCCCACCAATGTAAAATACATTTATAAAATGTCAAAAATAATAAAACCGAGTCTTGATACATTAAAATATTGTTAAAAAGCACAACATTCCGGCCTCAAACGGTTTAAAAGTGCAAAATTGTATTCATAAAACAACAAAATATTGTTAATAAATCCTAAAATTTGGCAAAAAAACAGTTTAAAAGTGCAAAACTAAACTAAACTAAAACATCTAAATAATGTTAGATTACACTCAAATTCGGCGACAAATTGTTAAAAAATGTAAAATTCTTATTTATAAAATGTCAAAAATAGCAATATCTAGCTTTGATACATTAAAACATTGTTAAAAAGTAACTAAATCCGGCTATAAATTGTTAAAACGTTCAAAATTATTTTTATAAAAAGCCAAAGTTTGGTCATAATTGAAAATGTATTGAAATTCATGAAATCAACAAAATTAACCATATCATCTAAAAATAGCAAAATCCGGCTATATCAAAATATTGTCAAAAAGATTTAAAATCCGGTCATAAACTGTTGAAAAGTACAAAACTCTTTTTATAGATTGTCAATGTCAAATTTATTTACAAAGTGTCAAAAAATCCGGTAATAAAATACTAAAATTTACTAAAAAATGCAAAATTCTGTCATAAAATATTTAAATATTTAAAAAAAACTAAAAATTATTGAAAAATTATTTTTTTAATATATATATATAATACGTCAAAAATATCAAAATTTGGCCATAAATTTATAAAAAACGTACATAGTAGTAACGAACAAACTTATTTTATATACATACAACAAAGTTTTATAAAGAAAATGAACATATTTAAAAGTAAAGTAAAAATAAGTATAAATATAAAAAAAGCTAATGACTAAAGTTTTTTAGCACTAGAAAAACTTACATATTTTTATGGAAAATTAAATTCAATTTGTACTTTTTTCTCTTATTATATGACTTAAGTATTGTTGTTTTCTTTCTTGAACTGTGAGTGCAATCTTGAGTTGTTTGTTTTCACGCTCCAGTAATGTTAATGTTTGACACTTTGTCCGTCCAATATTTCTTTAACATGCGTCTATTACACTATATTTTAAAAACCGTTAAATGTTTCATGTTTTTTGTTTTAGAGTCCATGCCTCCCTTTCATAAAGAAGAACAACAAACACGTAACATCTTACCATTCTGGTACGTAGTTCTAACTTGGTATGCCAATCACACAAAATAGCGTTTTAAGAATGAGCAATTTCTATTTGGGTGTTTATTTTAAGTGTGTGGTCAATGTTATTGGTTATATACTAATATATTTCTATTTTGTTGTTTTTTTTTTCAATTATATTGTTGTCGATAAATAACTCTGAGATTGGTGTTTGTAATTTAATTATTATCATGAACTTTTGAACTGTTCTTTGTAGATCGATTAGAGTCTTTGCTATAATGGCAGTATTATCTGCGTACCTCAAATTATTGATTGGTTGATTATTTACTATGACTCCAGTTTATTTTTTGTTTAGAGTTTCTTTGAGTATTGCCTCAAAAATACAGTAAAACTAATACACATATTTAATACTTTATACTTTTCTTAGTATTTGTATTTCCTTTGTAAACTCATTGTCGCTTTATTAATCTGTATATCCTATGAGTCAATGTTTTGCTGCCTAAATAAGTTTATCAGAATATTTCGGCAAACTTTATTAAAAGCCTTTTCATAATCTAGGAAACACGTGCATATCTTGGTTTATGTCAAGGCATATGTGCTAATACGTTAAAGTTAAACAGTGCTTCTATGTACCAAAGCCTTTTCTAAAGTCAAACTAGATTTTACTTATATTTTCTTCTAGTTTATTGTACATTCTTTTGTTAGTAATGTGCGTTTCATAGTAAAAAACGTCCAACACAAACCGTTTGATTTGTTTGTAAAAAACCTTTGTAGTACAGCATGTCACACGTGTCAGTTGTGGTATTGATACATTTTATAATATAAAGCTAGCGTAATAACATGTTAAAAAGATAGACTAAAAACCAAATACAAAAATTTTTACAATAGAAACGTTTGAAATTAAAGTAACATAATATATAACTACTTTTTAAAATTTGGCTTCCACTACTAATCTTTGTGTTGAACGTATTTAATCATTTCCGTATATCAACTACATTTTTATTTATGCTAAGTTTAAAAAAATAGTTAAAAAGTACGGTGTAATGTGAAATGATTAAAATGTTTGAAAAACAGTTAATTAATTTCCAGTTTTGTTCACTTCATTAAAAGTTTCAAATGTCGCACTACGAATTAAAATATGTATGTATAAAGTTTCCAGGAACATGACCTTTTGCAAATAATTAATTTTCTCATGACCAATTAAATTTAATTATTAATTTATTTATGTTTATTGCAAACACAAAAGTTTAAGTTTTATTGTGGTATTATTCACTAATTTTAATCTTAAATCAAACAAATTTGGTGGATTCGCCGGGATTAAGTTTTAATATTTATGAACTATTGATATACAGGTTGCCAAAATCCTTCCAAAACATAGCAAGAATAACTTCTTTTGAATAGTAATTTTTTTTATATATTTTTTATGTTTGTGGATCAAAAAAATATAAATACACTTTCTTTAATAATTAAACCCCTTTGTTTAATAAAATAAAAACTTTTTAAAACGCAAAACAACGTAAAAAGTTTAAAAAAGTAAATATAAACTTAATTACTTAAAAACTCTAGTAAAATATAGATCACGTACAATGTTGCCACGTGTCTATCAGATCAGAGAGTCAATTTTAAATGCACAAAAACCACACACACAAACTTTACATAACAAAAACGGATGCGCGCGCTGTATTTACCATTTTCTAGTATAAAATAGAACTACAATCTTTGTATGTGTTTGATAAATTTTGGCAAGCAGCATAGTTGGTCTATTATACAGACAACACAAATTTAAAACTCAAAATAATTTATTAAGCATAATCTACACACAATTAAAACAAAAAACCTGCAACATCTTCAGAAATTTTTTTTTGTTTATCTCAAAGCAACGTCAAAGAAAATTTACGGCTCATTTCATTTGAAAGAAAGGATGAAAATTTGAAAAAGCCAAATTAAAAAAAAATCATCAATTTAAACCCTAAATCACAAATTGTTTCCATTGCAATGCGGAATTTGAGTACTAGCGCATTTTCTTGCAAAAACAAAACATCTTTGGCTAGCATTGTTTTTTTCTCACTTTTTTTGTAGAATGGTCAATAGAGTAAATTAATATTGCTCAGTTTTTAACTCCCATCTAAGTGTTGCACATCCAGAGAAATAACAGATCTAACGTTTTAATAAAAAATGGTTGAGTAAGTATGCGGAGAACCACCAAAAAAATGAATGTTACAGCTAATGTTATTTGCATTAAATTGAGACAAAAAAATTACTTATCTATTCTTTTGATAGCAAGCAGTCAAATGTTTCAAGCAGTTTCAATTAAAATGTCTCTTTTATTGACTCAAGTAATATCCGTCTAAGAATTGAACGTTTCTTTTTTTTTAGAAAGATGACAAATTTAAGTTCTTGATGACAAACGTTCAGTAGGTGAGGCGTTTAGTTAGTAGTTGCGGAACAGTAGTTTTGAGTAAAGTATCTTGGTTTCTTGTTTTTTTCTTTGCAAATGTCATTTGTCAATCAATTATAACAGAATAATGGCAGTTTTAACTTCTTTACAACAAACAGTTGAGTAGGTAGACAAGGCAGTTTAACAATAAAACAATAATTTTATCATTTGTTAAACTAGTGTGACAAATTTAAGTTTTTGATAACTAACATTTAAATGGGTGGATAAAACACTAAGTTTTATAGTGTTAGCACATAATTTCAACTTTGCTAACCCACTTAAATATTAGGCATCCAGAATTGAATGTTTTTTTTTTTGCAAAGTCATTTGTGTATAAATTAGGACAAAAGTGTGACACATTTAACTTTTTAATAATAAACACTAGAGTATGTAGGTGGAAGTAATAGTTGCAAGACTAGAATGCTCCGTTTGCTCACACAAGTGTTAGTCATTTAAAAGTTAGATGTTTTGCTTTTGTCAATAAATTGGGACAAAAAAGTGACAAATTTAACTTTTTGATAACAAACAGTTGGGTGAGTAGACGGGACACTCAATTTAATAACCAAGTGTTAATCAACTAGAATATAATTATTTTTTTTTAGCAAATGTCATTTGTTAACAAATTGGAAAAAGAAAGTGACAAATTTAGTTTCATAATAACAATCAGTTAGGTAAATGGTCAAAGCACTTAATCTAATAATTGCAGGACAGTAGAGATGCAAATAAAATAATTATTCGTTACTTAGTAATCGGTACCTGACGAGATCCGAAATAACGAATAACCAAATAAACAAATAATCGTTACTTTTTACAAACAGTTACTCCGTGTCCGCCCGTATTCCATTCGATATATTTTACCCGCGCACGGAACCGGAGTAACTGTTTGATATTTTGTATTCGAAAGAATCGAAAGTATCTAGTACCTATACTATCTATAGTAGTCGGAGTAGTCGGACACACGCATTAAGCTGGCAGTGCTGGCAGTGGCACATGCACCCGGCGCAGCTATATATTATGAAACACAAAACTTAAATTTATTTAGTTCTTTTTTTTAAATTCCTTAATCATTATTATATTGATTTAATTAATTAAATAATTTATATAACAATATTAACAATACATTTACAAAGTTTTAGCATTATTAATGTAAGATATAAAATTTAGTAATTGCTTCAATAAATTTTTATATCAAATAGTAATGGTCAACATCAATTACATTTAATTCTTAACACAGTAGTCAGTAGGCTAGTTAATTAAGTAGTAAGTAGTCTCTAAGAGCAGTATATGTTATTAGCATTGGTAATTATAATTATAAAACTTATATATAATAATTTATATTTTGTACTATTTGTAGTATTTTGTAGTTACACTAGCAAATAAATAGGATATAAATTTTATTCTGTTGCGTTTTTTTTATACCTGCTTATTGCTAACAAAATAAAAATGACTATAATCATTATGATGAGTTTTTGTTACATTTTTATATGATGGTTTTCTTATGTTACGATTATTACGTAATTGACGTAAAATAAACGATTACTTGTAACGAGTATTAAGTAACGAGTATTGTACCGAAAGTAACGAATAGTTACAAGTATCGAAAAGTAACGAAAACTTGCATCTCTACAGGACAGCCAGTCTACCCATGTGGTAATCATCTAAACGTTTCCTTTTTTTGCAAAAGCCGTTTGCAAATAAATTAGGGGAGAAATATGACAAATTGTATAATTTAAAAAAATGCTTTTAGTGTATGACAAGCAGAATAACATGTACAAAAACAGCACAATATGGATACCCACGTAACATCTAGTGCTAACAGGCAACCCTAGTCTAACCACACGTGTTGTAGACCATCGTAGTAGTAGGCAACTGCAAGCACTTTCTAGCGGCTACTTACACTTTCAAAAACATAAAATTTGAAACCCAAAACCTAAAGCCAGACAATCAAAACTCAAAACACAAAACCTAAAACTTAAAACTTAAAACCCAAAACCCGAAACCCAAAACCCGAAACCCAAAACCGAAAACCCAAAACTTAAACAATTTTTAACTAGCCAGTGCCGTATTTGTATAAACAATATAAACCCACGTCACCTAATTAATTGTAAAACCTCAGTAGACATGTCTAATTTTTAATAAACTACTCCCGTTTCAAACAATGGAACAATGATCCAAGCAAATCAAAGATACTTAGACACCATTTCCAGAAAATTAATTCAAAAGTTTAGTCAGCAAACTTGCATAAAAATCAGCTTTTTTTCCCAACTAGTCAGTCAAGTCTGAGAGTTAAGCAGAACAACATGTACAAAAACAGCACTTAAGCACTTACCATTTAATGTCAACAAACAACCTCAAGTCTAACCACTCAGTTTTGAAATAACCACCACACGGTGTTGTCGACCATATTATAGTAGTAGACAACCGCAGGCAATTTTCAGAGTCAACTTTCCCTTTCAAAGCTACTAATTTTTGCACTCTGCGTTACACACATCGCCAAAGCGCAACAACAACAAAACGCCGATATCATAAAAGAACATCACCATAAGCCTACTTTACCAAAAACTTTTGACTGGAAAATCTAAAACACTCCCCAAAAACACACAGGAGCCATTTTCTTGTATTAATATAGACCAAACTAATTGCAAAAAACGTTCCAGCAACACTTGCATGCGTTTTTTTTTTAATTTTTCAAACCATTTCATACTCTTTCTTAGCATTGTTTTATCTAAGAACAGGCTTGTCACAGTATTAGTATGCCACTTTTGTCAAAAAAATTCAAAACTTTTGTTTTATGGGTCGTCTGCTACCAAGATTTTAAAGTTTTTGTTGCGTTAGTTGAAAACTTCAGCAGCAATCAGTTTACAATAGTTCATCATCTCAGAAAACTAAGTAAAGTATAAACAAATTTCAAATTTATCTCTTATGAGTTTTCAGACAAACACAAAACCATTCAGTTCAAATTGTTACCAATTTGTTTCAGAAAAATAAAACGGTAATTCTAATTGTAAGTTATGAAGATTTTTCCAGTTTAACTTTTTAAAACTATATAATTTACTTGCTATTTTATATATTAATGTATTAATTTTAATATATTTGATAAAAGCAACTACAATTGACAATATTCCCTCATAAATATTTAATTACGATTTAATAATTACTGTTTTGTAAATTATATTAATGTTTTTAATTGATTATTTAAATATTTCAATAGAATTGCAATTTCAATCAACATTCGTAATAAATTTATATAAATGTGACATTTTAACCAATTCATTGGAAATATTTTATTAATTAAATTATAATTATAATAATAATAATATATATTTATTCTAACAAAAGCAATCAATTACAAGAGTATGCAATTCTAAATAAAATTAATATTATAAGCAAAATAAATATAAAATTTATACAAAACAAAAAATTAAAGAAAGAAACAACAGAGGTAATTAATTAAAATAATATTAATTTGTTAAGTAAGTATAATTAATAATATATACTTACTACTAAAAAAACGCAAAAAAAATTATTGTTACAAAACTATATTATCATAAAGTTTGTTAGCATTGCTACAGACATGCGTCAAAGGTGCTTGAAAGTATATATTTGTTTTTGCTGTTTTACTTATAAATGTGTTATCTTGATGAGAGGCGTAAATGAGAAAAGTGAGATATAAAAATTAAAAATTATTAACTAAAGCTATTTCACATTTAATATAATTGTTATGGTTAAAAGATTGATAATTGCAGTTTGATTCTAACGCTTAATGTTAGAATTTTGGTTTTGAGTAAAAATTAGTGTATTTGCGTACTCAAACTTTCTGTTTAATATATGTTGTTATTCCTGTTTTTAAAACAGCCTTTAAAAACTATTGACTACGCGTATTCAAACTCCGTGCCAAGAACATAATAAAGCGTGAGCCATCTATTGTATCAGTTCTAAATAAAAAAACTAATAAATTTTTTTTTTTCAAAATTATAAGATAAAACATTTTCATTTAAAAATGAGACACATCATTCAAATGACTGCCACGGTTCGCTTGACAGTAACCCATCCGGATAACTCAATTTTTAGTACATTTTCAATTGTTTGGGCTTCAATCGCATGAGTTGCAACTTTGATTTTGTGTTTCAAAGCATCAATTGTCTCTGGATGTTTAACGTAACACTTATTCTTAAGGTCTCCTCCAACATGATCAAATCACAGATTTTGGGCGGCCTATGGACATCAGCATTTTGGCTAATTATTTGATTTCCAAAAACAGTGCACAAAAAATTTATGGTTACGCTGGCTGCATGGCAAGTAGCCTCGTTTTGTTAAAGCCAAATGTCATTTTGATTATACTATTTAATTTTTGAATACTGTACATGGTACGTTCGCTATTGATGGTAGCGGCGGCTTCTTGCTCATTTTCAAAAACCACACCAAACGGTTACTTTGTGGATGCAAAGCTGTTCAATAACCATGTGTTGATTCTCTGATACCCAAATGCAACAATTTTGCTTATTGGCATAGCCTCCAAGATGAAAATGAGCATCATTAAAAAACAAGAGAAGTGCAAAAAAAGTTCAGTTTCTGAGAACAATAACAAATTGATGTTGATATGCATGTTCACACACACTTTGAGCAACAGCATTGATTTTTTTGGCTAAAAACACTGGTCGAAAACGTGAGCGTATTCTTTTATTCAGTTTTGCAAACTGGTTTCACAAATTGGTCCACAAACTGCGTTAAAGGCACTTTTTTTCTATCAAATTTGTTTTGTAAATCTCTTACAGTTTGAGTAAAAGACTTTAACTTAAATACTTCTAATATCTAATATCCCGTTATACAATAAAATTATAATAAAAAAAAGTCTTAACAATTCCTCCAGTGCTGCATCATGAAACTTCACAGCACAAAACATTGGTCCTTCGGAACCGGATCTTACTAAGATTCAAAATATAAAGAAATTTTCGCAATTAACTGGATAGTAACATGCCCGGCAATGACGAAAATACCACCAAAAATCCAAACAAAGTTTAAAGGAACTTCTTTAAATTTTGCGCAATCTATTGTGTCATTTTAATGAAAGAACCCAAGGGAAAATAAGCACTCAAAAAAAAAATGGGTCAATTTAAAAAGAATTTTGATACTGCAATAACCAAGGCAAAAAAAATCCTAAGTTGCAAAAGCCAAGCTAAAGTTTTAGTTAGATCCACATGCAATACTATAAGCAACCAAGACTCAGTAATAAAATTGCCACCCATATTACTGCCTAAATTCATGAGTAATCTTGAAGATTAGTACGAATTTCAAGACACGTTTATTTAATTTCATCACCGACAGACAACATCTGCATTACTTATAATCTTTCTTGAGTGGTGAGTCAACAAAAATTATTGCTTTCTTGGATGTCCCTCCATCTAATTATGGAACCGCTTGGCAATTATTAAAGGATTGATACAAAAACAAGCAATTAATTGTATGTGAGCACATGTTTGCTATTCTTGACATTATTGTTTCAAAACAAGGTTTATTAAAAAAATTAATTAAACTTGGAAACGGCATAGCAAAGCACGATTGCAAATGTAATGCCATAATAACCAATATTGCTATTTGCAAAATGAATCCATTCACTGCTAAAGAATGTAAAATTCCATACAGGGAAAAAATATTATTCCCACCGTGTCAAAGTTGGTAGAACACCTAACAACTCAAGCATAACTACAAACCAGTTGGAACGGTAAACCATGCTACAACTAGCATAAAAAAGGGGTACAAGTACTTAAACAAATTCAACTGGCCAATTTCAAATATAACCAGTTGGACCGCATCGACGCAATAAGTTGGAATATTTTGGGATCTACTAATTCAAACTATTGATAGATTATATTTTCAAAAAACCAAAACTAGGTTGGATTGTATTGGGTACTTTACGTCAAGAAATTAATAAGACAACAATATCATGTCAAGCACAAATTGACATTAATAAAAAAATATTGTGTTTTCGGAACTTGGGTTTTCCATAAATATCAATCTACTAATTATCTACAGGCTGAAGAACATTTTGCAGCAAACACCCAAAATAATAAATCTAGACGATTTATTGTAAAACTTGCATGTAAAAATGCATCTACACTTGGTAAATCTTACAGCATAGCATTAAAACGCTTCATAATGCTTGAAAAAAAATTATGCGCTAATACTCATTTAAAGTTAAATTACAAAGATTTCATCCACAAATACAAAAAACTTGGTCACATGAAAGAGTTAAAGAATCAAGACAAAAATCCAATAATTTCTTATTACTTACTTCATCATCCAGTGATGAAGGATGACAGCTTAACAACAAATGCAAGTTGTTTACGACGCATCATTCAAAACTTCATCGGGTGCGCCACTAAACGATACGTTACAAATAGGGCCTGCTATACAACAAAATCTATTTAGCATAATATTCCAATTGAAAACGTTTGAATTTGTGATAACGGCTGATATAAAAAAAATATCGCCAGATAGAAGTGGATAAATCACAAACTCATCTCTAAAGAATTTTGTGGAAAGATAATCCCAAAGAAGAAATTAAGACATTCGAGCTGAACACAGTTACATATGGAATGGCGTCATCATCATACCTTGCCATTAGATGTCTTGATAAATTAGCAATTTTGAAAAGTGCAACGTATCCAATGGCTGCAACCATAGTTAGAAGAGATTTCTAAGTAGATGATCTCTTTACGGAAGCCAAAACATTTGCCAAAACCAACAACATACGGATTCAAGTAACCGCACTCCTAAGCGGCTGCACAAATGAGCATTAAATGAACCAGTTTTTCTAAAACCAATAAATTATCAAAACACTTATGATGGAATATCCATCAAGAAAAACAAATTCCTTAAAACTCTTAGATTACAGTGGAACGCATCAAATGACTCAGTTCATTATATTAATTCTAAATCATCTAAATTAAATAAAAAGCCAACAAAACAAAACATACTATCTAACATTGCCAGTATATTTGACCCTTTGAGTCTCATCGGTCTAATAACTATAACCGCAAAGATGATGACACAGAAAATATGGAAATTAAAACTAAGATAGGATGAATTCCTGCCAATATTCAAACCTTGTAGCTAGAGTTTTTAAACATTATTTTACATTTAAAAAATATTACAATACCAAGAAAAGTAATTAGTTGGCAACAACTAAAAAGAATGGAGATACACGCTTTTTCCGACGCCAGTGAGCAGGGATACGGCACTTTATGTATGCACAATTAACAATGTTGGAAGCCAAATTTCTGAGTTTTTATGTGCTAAATCTAAAGAATGTGCAGCAGTATTACTAACGCGACTCGTAAATAAATTAAAGGGATCCTTGAACATAGAAATAAGTCAAATATATTGTTGGACGGATTGGATCAAGGCCGGACAAAATTGGAAAACCTTTGTTGCCAACATAGTTAGAAAAATCACATCACTAACTAAAGCAGATGATTAAAAACATGTAAAAATCCACGAGAATCCAGCCGACGTAATTTCAAGAGGATAATCTCTTCACATATTAAAAGAAAACAGTCTATGGTAGCATGGCCCAAAGTGGCTTGTCAAACCAAGCAAACAATGGCTTGATTTCAATTTTCTAATTAAAACTTCCACGATTTTGCCAAAGATAAGAGCACCAACAAAGTATGCCTATCAAGTATAAACACCAATACATTTTTTTAAAAGGTTATTGTTTGTTATTCAAATTATAATCGATTAGTAAGAATTATAGCGTTATTAAAAAAAAATTACACTTTAAAGACCGCTGAACTATTTAAATCAGATTAAATCTAAATAAACGAAAACAACATTTTGGAAATGAAATGCATAATTTAATAAACGAGCAAAGAGTTAGGAATAATAGCAAATTGGCTCTCCTCAATCCATTTGTAAATCTAGATAGTCTAATACATGTAGGAGAAAGGTTAAGCAATTTATCATTAAAATATTATTAGAAGCACCCAATTGTCTTACTTCACAATATCCTAACAAAACTGATAAAAAATCAGAGCATGAGAAACATCTTCATAGTGGAACGCAACTTACTTTAGCTGCCATTACAAAACAATATTGGCCAAAAAAAAGATAGTCCGACAGGTCATAAAGGGATGCATAAAATGTTTCAGAACCAATCTAATAAACACAAACCCGCAAAATCATGCGAGACTATTCGAGTTTAAGAACAAACCAATCAAGACCATTTATGGTAACCGATGTAGATTACTGTGGACCAATCAAGATGGAAAACAAACAATCAAAGCAACACGCCAAGGCAAATGTAGCATTGTTTGTATGTTTTACTACAAAGGCGGTACACATTGAAACAGTCTTAGATCTGACCACTGAAGCTTTACTTGACACCGGGGACATTTTATAATTGGTGTCGCGTTAACAGAATTTCCTCAACCAAATCTGTCACAAATTCCAGATAATAAGCTTTAGAGGTGACAGCGTTTAGAAAAAATGCGTCAACATTTTTGGAAACAATGGTCAACAAAGTATTTACACAAAGTCCAACAACTACCCAAGAATATGTCAAAAAAACGTCCCAGCTCAAAAATAAGACAACTTGTTGTAATCAAAGAATTAACAACACAACCTTCTTACGCTGGAAGTTAGTTTGCATTACCAAAGTGTTTTCTGGCAAAGATGGCGTTGTTTGAACAGCAAATATAAGAACTTCAACTGACATAATAAAACGTGCATCAAACAAAATATGTCTGCTATCTAACAAATAAATTCTTTTGAAAAGTAAACCTTTCAAGAGGACCGGCATGTTTGCACCATTATATTCTATAATTGTATGTATTGTTATAATTAATTAAATTAATAAAAGCGTGCTCTAGAAATAATTAAATATTATTAGTTGTTATAAAATAATTTGTCAAAATAAAGAATCTATTAAATCTGCATACTTGCAATTTTTTTATTTCTTAGATTATAAACAATTCTCTAAGAAATTATTCTTTCACTTGTTAAGAAGCGAGCGCTTTACAAACGCTTGGTCAAGTGGAACAATTCCTCCAGTACTGCATCATAAATTCACAGCACTAACACTATTAGTGTAGAAGAAATAAAAATATATAGATAAAATTTAAAAAAAAATAACACAAACGTACGACAACACTATACCTTGGTAGTGCAAGGATATTAACCGGTTTAAAAAAATTGCACAATTTTTCAACAGAGCAAAAAACTTAAAAATCCAAATTAGACTAGATAATTTACAAAAATGCTCAAAATGATTATGAAGAAACATATGTCAACAAAAAACTGGACATTTTTTGAAGAGATGTTGAATGCGCCTCAAGATTTAGAAAACTGAAAAAATGTTATCTAAAAACTCAACAGCAACTGGGTTGCCTAAAACAAATCAATAACTCATACACAGGTAATCTATGGGAGCAACAAAGATACTTCTAGAAACCCATTTCTCAGGCTGTACCGCCCCGACACTAATTTAATCCAACGCTGCAACTCTAGCTGTTTGCTACTTTGTTGAATTATAATTAATAACATCTCTCTATACAAAGTGCCAAAACCCTTCTACAATAGGGCAAAGATATTATCTTAACTTTTCTAGCAAGAATCTATAAGGCATGCATTATTTTTCAATACATGCCTAAGCATAAAAAGAAGTAAAGTCGTATTTATGCTAAAACCAGAGCGTAACAATTACACTCTTGCAAAATCTTATCAATTAATCAGCCTCACGTCTTTTCTAATAAACACAAAAACCTGAATCTTACAGTTAACCTTCTAAAAACCAAACTGGTTCTCTTCACAAAAAAAGAAAAATTGTTAAACTAAATCTACCCAAAATTTTGGACAAAAAATTTACATAGTTTTTTTAGCAATGCAGGTTAAAAAAAACATGTCTACAAAAATAGTACTATAGTTGTACACATCCAACATAAGACTTAGCTTACATACGGGTCACTAATATAATGGTCAAAAACTAAACCAAAATTTTTTGCTTATCAATATTTACGTTGAAAAAATGACAACATTGGCACCTTTGCGTTTGAACGCAGTTAAACTTTGGTAGACTGAACAGAGTGGCAAACACTGTACTTTTTAAGAAAAAACTGTACCTACAAGGTGAACACACATAAACAAAAAGAGCAGAATGTAGTAAAAAATTTGGTTAAAATTTTTACGGATAGCTCGAAAACTAGTAAAGATTCTGTAGCGGAAATCTTTTCGCAGACGTAGACCTCAAAATATCGTTACTAAGAACGCACACAACTAACTATCAAGCAAAAATAGTTAAAATAATCAAAAAAGTTATGGAAATAGTAAACCGTAAAATACCTGGCAAGAATGTCCAAATTCTAAATGATAGTAGATCAAAGCCAATTTTTAAATAACACACTGTCTTTTTTTTAACAGCTTGTAGAAATGACATCAAGCTGCTCCGGGTAAAAAAACATTTCAAAAAAGTAAGTAACATTAAAACAAATGGGTTAAGGTCATCCGTCATAAACCGTGTGGACCTAAACTTTAGACCACTTTACCACTCAAACTTTCAATGACCTACTAAAAATCAACACACACAACAAAAGTGTTAAGATAATACTCCAGGCTGCAGACAGGCAAAAAAGACAATGACTGCTTTAAACCTCAAGACACCAAGACAGCTAATTACTACTTGTGACTGTCATAAAAAAAACCTGCAAACTATAACAGAAATCTTGATACAACACTGTCAACTAAAAAAACACATGCACACAATTGGTATTAAAAACAGTCTAGTGTGAAAAGATGTAAAATAGATGACAAGACAATCAAAAGCGTGCTATGTACATGCCTGGATAGAATATCCATGTTGAGAAGCAAAATTTAAACTATTCAACCACACACAACATTCATAATTTTATTGTGAGTAAATGGTTGCAGATTTTTTTTTTAAGTAAATTATATACGTTGTTTTCGTTAACGTTTGATTGTAAAATGATTGACAATTAATAATTGGATGTGTTCAGTGAGTCAGATATTTTTAATGGCAGCAATATTTGTATTAATTATATTTCATGCAGTTTTATTACTGTTTGTTGCAATCTGTTTGCTAAAATAATAACATTTTATTATATTTTAGCATACATCAATTTTCAATAAATTATTTAAAGAATAACACAAGTATAACTAACCGAGTATATATATATATATATATATTTACCCAAATATAACTAGTTTATTCTTGTATAGTTTATCCAACACTTTAACCGACGATTGTAAAAGTCTCCTAAACTAATTAGCTTTAAGACTATTATTAGTATATTTAAAGTTTTTTTAGAATGTTATGATTTTTGCAATAGATTTTTTTATGTTTTCTGATGTTTTTCAGTCCTTATGAAGTTCTGCAGAAACCGTTATAACTATTAGCTTTTAAATAAATTAATAACACTCAAGGGCAAGGTTGCTTAAATTAAGTTTGCAGAAAAAGTTCTTTTAAAGTATCAAAGTTATTTAACTCCTTTACAATTAATTACGTAGTATCTCAAACAACTACGAATAGTTTAGTTGTCAGGGCGCAACTAGGCTATGTTATTAGACATACTACATAAATGTAAAAATTTATAAATATCATATTTTAAAATTAAAAACAAAAATTGTTTACCTTGTTATGTACGGCTATCAGTATCTTGTAATGAATCTAAATAAAAAATATTAATCATAATAAAATATAAATCACAGTATATAAAATATAATTGAGATCTATAACCGTGATAGTCATTATCACTGCTTGATTGACAGTTCCATATATTTTTTTGTAGTTAATATTTTATAAGGTTTGATTAAGAGCGCTCAATTTAATAACACTATTAAGGATGGGTAAATAGAAAAAATATAAAAATACTTGTGACTATTGCACAATCGATTTATCGACGGAATTTCAGAATATATGCCGACTATTATCTCTAAAAATTTAATAATGTTTCAACGACACCTTTGAAGTCTAAATTAAATAAAAGCTTTATAATGTATTATGTGATATTGTATTTTTTTTTTTAATATTAGGAAATAATTATTAAATCTAAATGTTAAAACCTATTAATACTCAAAATAGTTTTATAAACCTTATGAATGCAGTTATATGACTAGAAGCTACGTTCCGGCTTTACATTATTAAATAAAAAAGTTATCCAAAAACTAACAAATAAATTCTACCTTACATCAAACAAGTACAATTAAACATCTATTTAAATAAGATAATATACAATACACAAAAAAGAAATAAAGAGCTTGCAGACAATTATAGAGGTATAACATTATTAAGTACGGCATACAAGATCTACGTCATGGTACTAAAAGAAAAACTTGCCAAAATATTGCCAGACGGACAGAATAATGTATACATACTACACCATATAGTAGAAAAGGAAATAGCAGAAAAAGAACAAAAGCGGCATTTGACAGTGTAAGTAGAGAGAAATTGTGGATGAATTTGAAAAAAAGAGGAGTAAATAAGCATCTAGCAAAAAAAGCAAAGTCTGAATGAATGGCAAAATGAGTGATAAATATTGGACTAAGTGTGAGATAAGGATGCTCACTCAGCCCTAGTTTGTTTGCGGCATACATTGCAAATGTAGAAGAGATGCTATGTGGGGCGCAGATGGGTGGGGTGGTGATGGGCAGAGAGAAAGTGTGGTCGGCTTATGCAGACGACATGGTAATTGTTGAAAAACAAGCAAATAAAATGATGATGTCTGGATAAATATTTTAGAAATAAAAAGTTGGAAGTAAATGTAAATATAACAAAATTGATGACTTTTAGAAAAAGGGAAGGAAGGCGCAGAGTAGAAATCTGAAAATGGGTTGAAATAAAAATTGAAGAAGTAAAATCATTTAAATATTTTGGATATGTTTTTTGTACAACCAATAGTAAAACTAAACACATAAAAAATATGACAAGAAAGAATAATAAAACGGTAAGACAAGTATGGAAAATTAATGAAAGTTATTAAAAAGTATGTTATTGTACGGAGCGGAAGTTTGGGGAAAAAAAGAGCAGAAAAAATTAGAGGTTATTCAAACAAAATACTGAAGATAGGTATTAAGAGTAAACAAAAGATCCCAGCATACATTGTAATGGAAGAAGTTAAAATAGACAAAATAAAAGTAAATGCATAAAAGCGTGCAATAAGGTATGAAGAAAAAGTGAGAAAAAAAATTGAACGTAAAATATAAAAAAGCAAATAAAAAAAAAATGAGAAAAAATGAGAACATTAAAAAAAAATTAACAGAAATGAATATGCTAGTAAAGAAGAAGATAAATTGAGAATAGAGATATACAAGTGCAAGAGCATATAACACGGATAAATGAATCTAGGTACAATTCAAGTACCTAGAAAGTGTAAAGTATGAAAAAATGAAAAAAAAAATGAATGCAAGATTCAGATGTGGAAATACGGAGAAAGTGAGCATATTTTGGATGGACGAGAAAAAGAAAATGTGTAGAATGTGTAGAAAAGCAAAAAAAAAACATAAAACATAAAACACATGCTAAAATGCAATAAGATAAGAAAAGAGCAAATGAGGAAAAATGAGGTACTGATAGAAGACAGAAGAAAAATAAAATAGATGACAACGGTAACAAAAAAAAGAAAACAAATTGAAACAAAAATAATAAATATATAATTAAAAACAGAGTTTAGGGTAATTAAGATTATATGTTATATTAGAAGTAAATTAAGTTTATGAAGTAAATTAAGTTTATAAAGTAAATGTTATGTTAAGCTGTAAAATTTTCAAAACCAAAAAGCAATAAATAAACGTTTATTATTTAAATAAGACAAAGACCATGACAATTTCAAAAAACCCAACAAGATGCCAACTGCAGATAGATAACAACATAGTCAAACAAATGTTTGTATTTAAATAATTTGGAGTACAACTATTTAGTTATCACCATATATTACAAAAAATAATAAAGTAAACAAGGCTGCAGCAATATCAGGATACTAGACAAAAATGTTGTACAGTATAGAAACAAAAACAGTCACAAAAAAGGCAAAAAATTATTGAAGACAACTAAAACGCTTAAAACCATACGAAAAAAACACAAAGAAAGTAGATCAAAAATGCAAACATAAAATAATTGTGCAAAACAGAAGATAACATCGGATAAAAAAAGCATAAAAAAAGATACTGTCAACAGAATGAACAAATAAGATTGCATTTCTTAAAAAAGCAAGTTGTAAACCAACTATGCTATTTAAACTGCCAACCCCTAAAATGTTTCAGCATTTTTTTTATACTATTATTAGCCTGGAAGTAAAAACTTAAATCTTATAAAAAAAAAAAAAAATTAAATAATAAAAATCAGCATCTTGCAAACCTAAAAGAAAACTTGTGCCGCTCATGCACTGCCAAACAATGTCCGTATTAAACCAGTTTATTTTCTACAAACAAATGCATTATTTTAGGGGCAAAAAAAAATTTTGTTTCAACGTTACTAAGGCCACAATAAGATTATTGCATACACTAACCAAACGTTAAACTCAACCCCAAACAAAACTATTCAGTAACCAAGCAATTGTGTGAGTTATCCAAAAAATAAAAACTCACCTCAACAGTTACCGCTTTGTGGTAATCTTCGAGTACCAGTTTTTGAAACAGCTTTATATTTCAATCAGTTCTATTGTGTGCTAAGCCATAATACTGAGATCAAATATCGCAAAAAAAAATTCAACCAGATAACCAATGCCCTCTTTTGTCAACCCGTTGGTGGCGCGTTTTATAAAGTATAAGCTATTAATATAACCCAACTACATTTTTAGTACATCAGAATAATAAGCAAAACTTGGATCTGACTCAAACATATTCTGGACACTAAAGTTTACTTAGGTGCTTAATGGACAAATCTTTTTTTGATTACAGTTCTTTAAGAGAATCACAACAACTTTATAACTAGACATTGTAGTGTGGTTAAAACTATCGACCAAGTAGCCAGTTGCTAGTAGGTATGCATTGAGATAAAAACGTACGTAAATAAATGTACTTTTTTTGGAAATTTAAACCACTTTAATAAAATAGATCCTTTGCTTTGCTTTAACAAAAGTAGTAATTACTTTTTTTGGTATTAACCCATTTGTTACTTTATATCACAAACTTGTGTATTTATTAGGGTTAATCAACCAGTATAGATTTTATATATGCAAATAAAAATCTACAGCAAATACAGCGTGTAATGCCAAAGTTTCAACCGTAGCAAATTATGTATTTAATTGAAAGAATCAAATAATTTTTACTGCACATAAAACCTTTTAAACCTCCTTCAGTAGAAACAAACCAAAGCATAGTGTAAACCATTTATCTATTGCTACATAAATAAAGTTAATTGATCAAAACTGTTGACTTAAATCTTTCGCCATTTTTGCCAAAAATTATAGTATTTTAATTTCCAAAATCCTTTTTTTTGGTTTTTAGATAATGATATCAACTTAGTTTTTAATGGAAATGTGGTTTCATGTTTTGAGCAGTTTTTAAGCTAGATGCCAAAAAATATGTTGGTGCTTAAGATGCGTTTTTTGTCAAAAACAAAATCTTTTAAAGAAAAATGGCTTTAGCATCTGCAATTACCGCTCTAACACCAAAACTTGAGATTCCAAACATGATCAACTTTAACTAACTCAAAAAAACTTATAAAAGTAAACCCAAACAAAGCTTAAACAAACCCAAAAGAAACAACAACGTTTTACCCTCAAACTTTGAAGTGCTAAAAATAATCAATTTTGATTAGCCAGAAAAAAATCAATAATTTCTATACAAATACTGGATACCTGACTTGCGTTTATAAAATATTTTACGGCGGCCATTTTGTGAGTGACTTGATATTATTAAATATGTATTAAAAACTTTGTACATTTTATCATTTTAACTTTTTAAACATTTAAAACATGCATTATATGCTACTAACATTGTAAACTAACTATTAAAATGTTCCGAACAACAATTGGTTAATTGGATCCAAAGTTAAGACCAATAATGCGTTTGTGATAAAAAAATTACTATTTTCTAAACAAGTCTTCTAACTTGAACCAAATTTTAAATCAAAATTACTACACGTATTGTTGACGTTTTAATATCATAGTTAAACTTTGTAAAAACAATGGTTTTTGGGGTAAAGAAATTAAAAAAATTGTTTTAAAAAATTAAAACCGTATAACGTTTTTACAAAAAACATTACAAAAATCGGCAACAATCGTAAAGCATCAACATAGGTCATTTACGTAGAGCATTTAGATTTATATTTGTAAACTTTATGTGCGTGCCATCTGCAATGAAAATGATTTTTTATATGTTAAATATAATGAATTAATTTATCTAGCGTAATTACCAATTATAATAAGTTTTAACATTGTATAGACTATATACTTAGAACAGAACTAGAACATGCCCTAAACTCCATAAAGTCTGGAAAATCTGTAGGTCCCGATGAGATACCGATAAAACTTATCAAACTTTTTGATGAAGAAGCAATAGATATCCTCTTACACCTTTTCAACATCATCTACGATAAAGGAGAAATCCCTAAACAATGGTTAACGTCGACCTTTATACTTATTCCCAAGAAAACGAACGCAAAAGAATGCTCAGAATACAGAACAATCGCGCTCATGAGCCACACACTAAAATTGTTTCTCAAAATAATTCATAAGAGAATCTATAAGAAACTCGAGGAAGACATAAGCAACACACAGTTTGGATTTCGTGCGGAACTCGGAACAAGAGAAGCGCTTTTCGGGATCAACGTTCTATTCCAACGTTGCTTGGATATGAACCAAGATGTGCTGGCATGTTACATTGACTTTGAAAAAGCATTTGACAAAGTAAGACACGACAAACTACAACAGATATTAATTAGTAAAAACATCGACTTGAAAGACGTAAGAATAATTAACAACTTATACTGGAGTCAAAATGCAAACATAAAGGTAGAAAATCAACTAACGGAGGAAATAGAGATTCGCAGAGGAGTAAGACAAGGATGTATTTTATTATCAATGTTATTTAACTTGTATAGTGAAACTATTTTTACGGAAACTATGGAAAAGGAAATGACAGGAATTATTATAAATGGAGAAGCGATCAATAATATAAGATATGCTGTAACACAGTCCTATTAGCCAGCAATATAACAGACATGCAACAACTAGTCAATAAATTAAATGATCGTCGCAACGAATATGGACTGAAAATTAACTACAATAAAACCAAAATAATGCTAGTCACAAAATCTTCAAAACCAAAACCAGTTAAATCTAAGAATTGGAAACACCATAATAGAAAATGTACAGACATAAATACCTAAGGGCATGGATGGAACAAACGGAAGACATAACAAGAAAAATTAGATCGAGAATTGAGGTAGCAAGATCTTCCTTTACAAAAATGAGGAAGTTATTCATAAACCGAGATATTAACATAGAGCTTAAAATAAGAATGCTACGATGCTACGTTTTCTCCACGTTGCTTTATGGGTTGGAAGCATGGACGCTGAAAAAATGGCACATGGACAAACTGAAAGCTTTCAAAATGTGGTGTTACCGAAGAATGTGGAGGATCTCGTAGACTGATAGGGTTACCAACATCGAAGTCCTAAACAAAATGCAGAAAGAATGCAAAATCATTCACACCATTAAAACGAGAAAACTACAATACTTAGGACATATAATGCGAGGCCCCAAGTACAAACTTCTGCAACTGATAATACAAGGGAAGATAAACGGGAAAAGAAACATCGGCAGGCAACAAACGTCTTGGCTCAAAAACTTAAGAGAATGGTTTGGCTGTACCAACATCCAACTGTTCAGAGCTGCCGTCAACAAAGTGTGCATTGCCATGATGATAGCAAATCTCCGATAGGAGGAGCACTAAAAGAAGAAGAAGACTATATGCATTATGTGTATGATGATAACGTTGAAGTTTTGTAAAAGTTTCAAGGCGTGCAAAAGATTAAAATAAGATTTAAATTTCAGAATAACAATTTTTGTTCTTTTGCACGTTACTGTTTTATTTGCAAATCAATTATTTTGAAATTTTAACAGAACTTTTACCATATATGTAATGCATATAATGTATACAATGTTAAACCTTATTTTAGTTGATAATTTTACTGGAAGAATTAATTCAGTATGCTGCGCGTATAAAACATCACTTCCATTGCAGATGGCACTCGCAAAAAGTTTACAAATAAAAATCTAATTAAACCATGTAAATGTCATATATTTTGTGCTAATTTACGGTTGTTGTCGGTTTTTGTACAATTACTCATTAAAAAGTTGTGCAGGTTTACATTATTTAGGAACTTTTATTGATATTGAGCGCATGAAGCCAAGATATAGCAGGTCCCGTGTACTGAAAGTGATATTGATCGTGTTGTGTTGTCACATGTTAATAACGGTTGTCAATAAGTTCTGCAGAAAGCCATTTTTAATCAAACAAAAAGTGTTTATTGTTGAAACGTATTTCGGATGTAAATTGTTTGTAACGGTAAATGAAAGGTTTACCACAAAATATCTATATACTGCTGCTCCTGCTAAAAGTGTTGTTCAAAAAATAATTGCTAAATTTAAAGCTACAGGATCAGTCGCTAATGCCAATCGTAACCGTGTACATACGGTTTGTTTGCCGGAAAATGTTCGACGTATTTACGAGACTATGCTAAGAAGTCCACGGAAATCAACCATCCCAACTAAACATTAAACGAACATCATGCCAGAAAATGTTTGTGGGGTAATTTAAAGGATAAAGTGTATTGTAACAATCCGCATACAATTGAAGAGTTGAAAACTAACATTTGCAATACAATTGCAGAAATCACACCATATAAATTAGCAAAAGTTTTCCAAAACATGTTAAAACGTGCTAATATGTGTATCAAAGTTAATGGTGAACACTTTCAACACTTGCTGTGAACTATTGAATGTTTAGTATGTTGATATTTGTAATATTTTGTATTTACTATTTTTAAAATAAAAATATATTAAGTTATCACACGGGACCTCTTTTATCTTGGCCACTCTGTAGAAACGCATCAACATAGGAAGACAGGTACCCAGTTATATATATACATATATCCATAATAATTTTAACCCGGAATGACTGTAATCAAATTATTTCCAACGTAAGTCTATCAAATCAAGGACCCGGCCAACAATGTCAATATTTGTTTGCTCACATTTGTCTAAAACCTCGGTCTTTTTAAATGATTGAAGAGAAGATGCAACCCCGTTATAAAGAAATTCCAAAACAATGTTGTTACCACGTACTCACCTACAACACAAAGTCTTTGAAGTTTAGACCTGCTCTGCTATATGCAAACTAGTGCCCTTTTTAGTAATTACAAACTAACCAAAAAAAGCTCAAAACAGTTATTAACAAAAAAATTAGACTTCAAAAAAACTGTTAGAAGATTAACAAGCAGAAGTGCACAATAGTACAAAAAAACCACAGTGCAAAAACTCCAGACTTCAAAAAAAATAGTAAGAAGATTTCCGGAAACTGCAAAGTCCTCTGAGGCAATTGAGCAAAAGTAAATCTTGCTAAATGTTGATGTTTTTGGCTTTTTGTTGAAACTTTTTGTTCTTAGTAAAATGTTTTTTTTCCTGCAATTGTTTTTTGTTGTTAAATTAAGACCAAAAAGTGGCAGATCAACTTGCAGCTAATTAATAACAAACAGCTACGCAGAAGAATCAATTTAATAAATGCAAGTCAGTAGTGTCAAATTGAGTGCCAAGCCCATTCAATTGTGTGTTATCCAGAAATATTTTTTCTTTCTTCAAATGTTATTTGTCATTAAATTTGAGTACAAAAATAATAAATCCAACTTTTTGATAACAAACAATTGGGCGGGTTTGCAAAGCAATCAATTCAATAACTGCACTTAGTAATTTCAACTGAAATAACCCGCTTGCCTACCTAAGTGTTGCTCGTTCAAATTAAATGTTTCTGCTTTCAGCAAATGTCAATTGAGACAGGAAAAAAGCCAATACAATTTTTTTAATAACAAACAATCGGATGAGTAAGCGGAATACTTAGTTTAATGATTAGGAGCCAGCTATTTTAACTCAAGTGATGCTTCTCTTTTCTGCAAATTGTTATTAAATTTAGACAGGAAAGTAACAAATCTTATTGATAACAAATGGTTGGGTAAGTGTGTACTTAGTTCAATATCTTCTAGCCAATAATTTCAATTGAAAAGCCACAACTACCCAACCAAATATTGGTTTTCCAAAACACAAACCGTTGGCATACAATAAACACATTTATTATTATTATATATATATTATATATTTATAGTCTCTCACTGGAATAAAAAGTGCTAGAAACGAGTTAAAGCTGATGAAAACGTCAGTAAAAGTCCATAATTGTTTTTATTTTATTTATTAATGTCTTCCAGGCCAAAATAAAATCATTATTAATTAAATAGTACTTAATTTTAATTTTAATTTGATGTATTAAACCCATTATATAAAAATTATAAATTTTCTATATTTTTATATTTTATAACTATGTACAATCAGTTATCGGTCATTATAACAACGTGTTAATGTTTGAGTATGATTGAACGAATTTTTGTTTAAATATAAAAAACAATTTTTGTCTA
Organism: Tachinus rufipes; assembly: GCA_963932245.1. NCBI lineage: Eukaryota > Metazoa > Arthropoda > Insecta > Coleoptera > Staphylinidae > Tachinus > Tachinus rufipes. The sequence continues at coordinate 65,906,980 of OZ010749.1, forward strand.
TTAGTGAGTTGATATTTGTCACATATACGTGTCAATATTATAATGAATGATTATGAATGAGTAGATGCAACTATTATTAATTATCTTGTTGATGTCAGCACTTCTCTTATTCGTTGACGTTATTATAATATTAGAAATTGTTTTCATAGTTTTAGAGAATTTCACGCAAGTTGTTTTTTATTTTCAAGTTGCGTTTTATGTTATATTGTCCACTCCGTTTAATTTTGCAATTACAAGCTGGGGTAATATTAATAATAGTTTATGTTTATAAAATTAACTGTATTTTGTTAAATATTAATTATATTTTAGATTTTAATATAAAAATTGATTTAATATATTCAGCCAAAATTTTTATTTCATCAAAACAATCAGATTATTAAATACATTAAGCCACTGGCAACTATCAATATATCACACACTGATATAATTAAACATATTGTTCAGATGGCAAGTTTAAATCAACAATTGATTCTAAATGCTATCTGCATTCGACATTATGAATATCTGAAATTTACCAGATTATGCTAGCTTAAAGTACAGAATGAGATTAAACAATCAATAGCATAAATGTGTAGAATATGCAATGATTTATCTGTTTACGTTAGATAAGCAAATAAGGATTAACTTAATAATAAAGCAATTTCCTATATTTTATATTAAATTTAATATTAATATTTTATTAATATAAATTATTACGTAGAGGCCACTAGCATCTATAATATTAATTATTCAATCTTAAAGTTAATAATTAAAAAAAAAATTACCTGTGATTATTTGAAATTATATATATATATATATATATATATATATATATATATATATATATATATCAATTGCAATACTAATGTTTTTGATTTAAAGTATTATTACTAAATCCATTAGTATCTCTAATAAATATTTAAAAATTTAATAAAAATTTAAAAAAAAAAATTATAGAGTAATCTTTATGATCATACAAAAGAATCATTTTGGACATTTATTTTTTAAAAAAAATTTTTTTTCAAATGTTGGTTGTAACTACGGGTAACAGTTCCAATTTTCAATGACGCGTTCAAGCAATTTTGGTGGTATTTGGCAAATGACGGAATTAATGTTGGTCTCCTATTCACCAATTGTAGTCGGCTTATCTATGTAGACTTTGGACTATAAATAGTACCAAAAGAAAAAGTTTATAGATACGATTACATGATCTAGGCGGTTTATTCACAGGTTTGAAGCAAGAAGTTAACTGATCACCGAATCGTTGTCGCAATAAAGCCATGTGGCAAGTAGCGCCATTTTGTTAGAACCAAATGTCGTTGAGATTACTAGTTTCAATGTTGGGCAGCAAATAGTCATTGTGCGATAATTTGAGCCATTTTGACCCCTTTCAAACGTAGATTCCGTCGCCCAGATTCTGAATCCAAGATTCTGAATCCGTATACGCATTCAGTCGCCCGGGTTCATTTGCGAGTACAGTGCCGTAGAGTATGGATATCGTACATGTCCTGTCCTGTACCTCGCCTGAGTCTCAATGTGCGCCAATATATACAAGGTCAATCTCTTACGTTTTATGTTTATGTCTTCATATTCCTAAATTGCTTTAATGTTTTAAAAATATTAAAATGTATTTAATTTAATATTCTTAAATAAAAGTAAGTAATAAAAATTACTTATATTAAATATTGATTGTAGAAACAATAAAAAAGAAACTAATATTTTCTTTTGTAATTTTATTGAATATCTTTATATGTATTCATTTTATTTATTAATAATTTAAATATTCTACTTAAATATTTTTCTTTATTTTAAGCAAACTAAATTTGCATTATAAATGTTATTTAATTAATCAATCAATTATAAATAATGCAAATTTAATTTGCAAAACTGCTTAAAATAAAGAAAAATATTTAAGTAGAATATTTTAATAATTAATAAATAAAATGAAAATAAAAATAAAAAATGTATTATTATTTTTATTAACATTTTTTTATTAGTTTCAACAATTATATAAATAAAGAAAATCAATATGGGTAAATCATAAACTCGCCGCCTATTGTATGAGAAACCGTCGCTTAAAAAAGAATCCGCGTCTGAAAAGCTACATATAACGTAATGCATAGCGTGAATCTCAGATTTGGAATCGCTGGAGAATCCAGACAGAATTGCAATTCGGAATCCACGTCTGAAAGGTCTCGTTTAAACGCATGTATCTCCAGAATTCGAGATTCTGAATCTGTGATTTCAAATCTACGTGTGAAAGGAGCCTTACAGTTACGTTTCGGCCGGCCTTATTTTTAAAGAAATGTTGCATCAGCCCATAAACCACACCAAACCGTTGTTTTGTTTGAACTTAATGGCAGCTCTTAAATATTTTCTGGTTGCTTTTCAGCTCAAATACGCCAATTTTGCTTATTGACGTAGCCAGAAATAAGCCTCATCGCTGAACAAAATTTTGGTTAAAAACAATAAATCTTTTTGAAGCTTTTCAAGTGCTCAAAACGGTGACAATTTGAAAGGTCAACCTGTTACATTTTGTAAGTTTTTAAATGATGATTCTTACGTAAAATACGCCAAGTTGTTCCAAACAACAAGCCAAACTGCGGAAAATAGCTCCAAATCAACTCACCACGGTCATCGCGTACACTCTCAGCTACCGCCGTCATATTTTTTTCACTACGTGCCAAATGTGGTCTATTTGGTCGCGTATTATCTAATAATAAATATTGAGTTTCAAATTTTTTAATAGTTCAGCAAATTGTGCTTTCTTTAGACCGATTATGTAAACCATAAGTTGCTCTAACCGTATAAAACACTTTCCTCATAAAGCGATGATTTTTGTAATAAAGCTAAATAATTTGTAGACGCTGTGCTTTCCATGAGGAAATGTCAAACATTGCTGAACAAAAACAACATAACAGTTTGATTTAGCGCACGCTTTATCTAACATAAAACTCCTACTAAAAAAGTACCTCTAAATGAATCACCCATTATATAAGCAATTTTATTTCAAACGGACCAGTGTGTGTGTGGGTGCGTCAAGTAGTATTTTCTCTCTGTGTCTTTAACCTATTAGAAGTCTTTTGATCGGTTTATAAAAGAATATAACTCTTAAAAAATCTACAATTTAAAAAAAAAATTGTCATTTTTAATTTTGCCTTTTTAAAAACTGCAATTTTAACGCAAAAAAAATGCTAATGAATTGATCAAAAAATTGCTGTACAATTCAATTTTTAATTCTTTACTCTCTTTATAAGCGGCAAAAGTCATAAAATCATTTTTTTTTCAGTAGGCAAAACTACTTTCTTAACCTGTTTGTTCCGTACCTTTGCTTTGAGTGTCACTCCAAGGTATTTAATTTTCTTTTCTATACTTGATCTTCTGTTTCTTTATTAGTTCTTTTAGTTGATAACAATGCCGCCTTTGTTTCTTATCTTGCTAATTTTGATTCATTATTTTTTATCCATACCTGTATCAAATTTATTGCCAGTTCTAATCTTTCATTAATACTAGTGCTATGTCATTTGCAAATACTGTTATTGTCACGCCTTCTGGCATCTCATCTAAAATAGCTTATTATAAACTAGATTCTACAGTTTTGGTCGTAGTGTTGAGCCCTACGTACGTCTCAAATCAGTTTTTTTTAACACTAAATTTTTACCCTATAAGTAGCTCCATATTACTTTTTCTTAGCCGCCCCTGTAATTTCTTTCTATAACACGTTGTTAATTGCGTTCTGTATGTTAAACGCTATTTTTTTCTGCGTTCTGCTATTTGCTTTTTTTGCTAATGCTTTCATTTCTTTGTACAATCTTTCTTATTATTTTGGTTAGACCTAAAGCATTGTTGTTGTGCAATTCTTTTATTATCTCCTTTGTCTATTTGCTTAACAATAAAAATTTTGTAACTAAATAAAAACTGTGAGGAAGACACTAATCACCATTCTCAAAAGATGCTTGAAAGAGAAAAAAATTCTCAATATCTGGAGGAACGCCGAAGTGATCATTTTTATCAAAAAAGGTTCTCAAAGCAGCATTAAAAATTATAGACCAATCAATCTTTATTTCCGTTTTATAAAGGGTTTTCTAATATGAAGTTTTATTTTGAATAGATGGCTATTTGGGCAGCTGTCAATTTTGAAGCTATTATCTTTTGACATTTTATAAGTAAAACCTACGCCAATACAAAAATGGTGAACATTTTTTAGTCACAGTTTGCAAAACTAAGACTTTTTTTGGTTGTCGCACCTTCTCGGCCGGCAATAGTAAACCTGGTGGAAAAATTTGAGCTGTTCGGACAAGTTTGTGATGTAAAGAATCGAAACCGTGTGCATCGATCTTAAAAATTAGACATTCCACAAACGACATTACACAGTATTTTGCAAGATCTTAAGCCGGTCGATCACCATAAAAGTAGTATCTTTGCTGATTGGGTCCTTCAAATGCATCAAAATGATCCGGAATTTCATCAAAAAATCATCTTCAGTGATAAGGTCTATTTTCACCTCGGAGGCTACGTTAATAAGCAGAATTGTCGCATTTATGGATCAGAAAATTCAAGAATAATTGTTGAAGAAAACTTTGCATCCTCAACGTGTCACTGCTTGGTGCGGTTTTTGAACTGGCGGTGTGATTAGACTCTACTTTTTCAAAAATGAAGCTAGTGCAACTGTTACGGAAAATGGATGGCGCTACCAAGCTATGATTAATGATTTTTATGGCCGGAATTGAAAAATATTGATGTGGACAACGTTTATTTTCAGCAAGACGTCGCTACGTCAAACAATCGCAATTTTGCAAGAAAAGTTTTTTTGACCGTGTTATTTCTCGAAGAGGTGATCAGAATTGGCTACCAAAATCTTGTGATTTAACATCTTTAGATTTTTTTCTTTAGGGCCACTTGAAAGATAAGGTCGATGCCAATGCTCTACAATCAATTCAAGACTTTAAAGATGGAATTTGTGAAGTTATCGAGGACATACAGCCGCAAATGTGCAAATTGGTCATGGAAAACTTCATGAAAAGAATGTAGTACTGCAACCGTAACCGTGGCGGCCATTTGACTGATATTGTTTTCAAATGTTAATGGCACACCTTCTTCTTTACAATAAAATAAACATTTATTAATTTTTCTTAAAAAATACCCGTTTTTTTAAATATCAAAATGAAACCTCTTATTGGAAACCCTATATATATATATAGCCATGCCTAAGTCAAGTGGACGGAACAAAAATTTGATTTTGCACAAACGACTGAAAATGCCTTCCTCTACATGAGTCCTGGTCTTGTGAATTTTTTTAGATTTGTTTACTAAGCCATTTTCGTAATAAAATTTCTGCAACATTTTTTAAATTCAAAGAAAAAAAAATTGTCTGTAAAAACTTATTCTTTAGACAAATTTTAAGAAAAAAGTTTGTTATAATTTTTTTTTCTAAAAACGCAATCCTGAGAAGTTACAAACGATCAAAAAATGTAAATTTCACATCTAAGCTATTTTTAAGTATTTCTGTAGATTCATTGTAAGATATCTTGGAACGTAGCACACGGCACTTCCTAAAATTTTCAGGGTCTCTTTTGCACATATAAAAGCACGTTTTAATCTATATTAAAAAAAAATACCAGTCATCTTTTTTTTTATCTTTTTTAAAGTTATGCAAAACTTTTAAAATTTAAGAAAAACATTTTTGGCTGTCAAAAATGTTTTTTGAACAATTTTGAAAAAAAAAGTTTTTTCCTAAAAATGCTACCTTGAGAAGTTACAAACAATCAAAAAATGTAAAAAAATGCATAAAAGATTTTTTTTTTAATGTTGATTGCTTATTACTCAAAAATAGCTTATTGAAAAAATCTAAAAAAAAATGCAAGATCAGGACTCATGTAAAGAAAAGCATTTTCAGTGGTTTGAACAAAATCAAATTTTTGTTACGTACACTTGACTCAGACATGGCTATATCTTGGACACAACATTGAGTAACATTAGATAAACTTTTTTTTTCTCATAGACGCAAATGTACTAATAAATCTAAAACAAAAAGTATATAATGCTTACGTACTGTCATATTGTACAGTTTCTAGAAAGCCAACTTAACAAAAAAAACTGAACAACTACTACAAGTTTCCAACGTGTAATAAAGCGTGCGATGCTGAAAAACAGCTTAAGAGATAAACAATGAAACAAAGGTATTAAGGCACAAACCAAAGTAAGCAGCAATGCACAACAAACTGGTAAGCGCGGCATATTGGGCAAAATAATGTAAAAAAATGTAGCACCAGCAAAACCATGTTAAGATGGTGAAATAGCAAGCAAAAAAAACTGGATGTTCCTAGCACAATACAGGTCAACATAAAAAAAGAGTAAGGCATGTATTAATCTATATCTGGACAAAAGGTCCAGATATAGATTAATACATGCTTATAAAGATAAAAAAGATAAACACAACTACACAAAAATCTAAACCATTAGAAATATAACAAACTGAACTCAAACAGAAGGAAAAAAATACACTAAAGTTAAAGAAGATGAGATGGAGAAAAGCTTTTTAAGAAAAACACAATCTGTTTAAACTACAAAAAAATTAAGAAAATTACAGCGGAACCAGAAACCACCCACCACTAAAATTAATAAATAAAGACAACTATTTTATAAGCACTAAATTCAACTATAAAAAAAATTACATTTAGAAAGAGTTAATACATTTAAAGTAACTAATAAATTAAACAGATGTATCTATTAGTAGCGTTGTTGCTAAATTAAATAAAATTTTTATTTTTATTTATTCATGTAACATGAGAAAACTTATTTGTCATTTTTAAATATTGTAGATAAAAGCTAAAAAACAAGAAAACTGTGTGCTATAGTCACAATAGACATCAAGAATGCGTTTAACACAGTGTCCTAGAAGATTATTATAAAAATCTGAGAGAAGGTAAGTATCCACTATCCATGTACATAAAAAAACAAATACAACAAAAACAAAAAAGCACAAAATTGCTTGCAAAAATTGGTCCTTAGACAATAAAATTCTAAATATAATCTTACTAGAAAACGTTAAACTTATTGCATATGCAAGAGAGAAGGTAAGTATCTACTATCCATGTACATAAAAAAACAAATACAACAAAAACAAAAAAACACAAAAAAATGCTTGCAAAAATTGGTCCTTAGACAATAAAATTCTAAATATAATCTTACTAGAAAACGTTAAACTTATTGCATATGCAAGAAAAGTTAGTAAACTTTGTTTTTAGACAAACAAACAAATAGACAATTGAGAACAAGCTAAGTCTACGTAACAAAAAAGTAAACAAATTTTTGCTCGGCAAAATCAAAATAAAACTCAAAAACACTATTAAATACCTATGCATTGAACAAGTATCTAAACTTTTCCAAAACATATCCAAAGCGCTTTTTTTGCAAAATCTATGGTAAGAATAAAAGATGCCAACTAGAACTAAAAAAAAAATTTGAGCGCCGCAAAATTAATAATTTCTTACGGGGCCAAAGTATAGATAAAAGCCATAAAATATCAGAAGTACTGGTACATTTTGGAAAAAAATCAGAAAAGATGGACACTGAAGATCTGCAGAAAATAAAGAATTATTAAAAAAATTGGCTGATCATAGCTAGAACAGTTCTTATAACACTCCAAACAAAAGACAAAATTGTGATAATTGTAAAAACGGTTGCTAGTTCTAAATATTTTAAAAAACTACAGCAAAAATACGTAAAAAATTAAAAAATAGACGCAGATAAATATCTGTACTGCAAAGAATCGGATAATGCCGGACACATAGTATCTTGCAAAAAAAAATGCAAAAAAAACCAAAACTCAAAATAATCATTGCAATCCTAAAAAAGCAGAAACGGATAAAAACAAAAACTGATAAAAAAAGACAGCAGAATAAAGTATTGTGCAACTGTTATTTTTTTTGCAAAAAGTAAATATTATTAAAAAGCATCGTAGAATAAAAAAGCTGACTAACTATCTTATATATTACAGAAAAAGTTATTCTAAGAGTGCCACTATGTAAAATCCTTAAAACTAATTTAGCATTTTTATATTATTAATAATTATAACCAAGGCTCAAAAACTATACACTGCAAAGAAATTACTTTGTAAGCCTTTTTAGACATTGACAATACTACCTTTAGATTTATTGCAACAACAATAAAGAACAGAAAAATAACACTTTTTGTTTTATTGTTAGTTCAAAATCAAACTGTAACAATTACATTATATGGTAAAGTAGTGTCTTATCATAGACAACCTACTGCAAAAACTGAATAACATGACCGTTTTTGCTCTAAGCTATGCTGTAAGTATTCTCTTTACATCCTTGTAGGCAAAAAGGTTAGAAAAACTTTATCTAGCATAATAGAGTATGCATTAAACACTGTCAAAATCTGGGACAAGAAAAAAAGATTATCTTTAATAACTTTTCATATTCATTTGGAAGATATGACTACAACGACCAACATTAGGATTAACACCAAATATATCCAAATAGTTATACACTGTGGTAATGAGACTCATCATTACATACTTGTATAAAGTAAAAAAAAAAAACATAAAAATGCATTCAAAATTAGATAAAGTACAAATGCTAACACGTCTGCTGATAACAAAAACAATAAAAACAACTTCCACAGCTACCATAGAAAGACTGCTATCGCTACTGCATTTAATTGTAATGATAGAGGTAAGACAAGCAGCGTATTGACTACAAATTAACAAACATACTGTAAATCTTGGAATTCACAAATCGAGAATAACAAATGTGTTAAATAAACAGAAGACGCTAAAGATGAGATTAGATTTTATAAAAGATTATTGCTTACATAAGTCGTTCAATATAATAATACCGTTATGAAATAAGTTGTTACGCCCAGTTATACAAATTTATTTTTTTAATAACTGACGCAACGCACGTTGAACCTCCCAACCACCACACCGTGCTTGAACCTCGTAACTTAATTAATTATCACAAATTTATCCATTAATTCATTGCCGCCAAACCATGCGACCGCATCTCTTCAATGCGTCGATGTTATGTTGACTCCCACTCTGCCGCATTGCAATTCATTCGTGCTAAACTGGTCCATCTCGTCTTCTTGCAATACCTTTGCTAATGTTCCCGCGTACTATTCTATAAATTGAACCTGCACACTATTATTAATACATTTTGTCTAATTAATAAGTATATATGTCTCTAGCACAATACCAATTGTTATGCCAGAGTCCCTATATCTAATCTACGATTAAATTAAACCAAAAAAAATAAAATAAGCCTAATTCAAGCTTGTTAAAGATCTGCAGTGCCTACAAAACAAATATAAAATATAATTTCATTTAGATAGCCGCCGTGGCAGGCTTGGCAGTACGTCATTCTTAATGACCAATTATCAAATATTTGCACCACTGTTTCCAGCAGTATTTAATTGCCTGTAAATTGTCAGCATACTTCTCCATCATTGCGTCCCACAAAACATATTCAACGGTGTCAAGTTGCAGCTGTAAAGTGGCCAGTTTGCTTCGCCGAAGATTGATCGTGGAATGTGCGGTATGGGATGTCGCCCATTTTGTTAAAAACAGAGCTGCTATATATCAAGTTTTTCCAATTTGGACCACAAAACTTAGTGACCATGCCTCTGTAACGATCGTTTTCAATGAAAATTAGACCAATAACGCCAACACTCCAAAATCCGCACTAAACGGTAACATGCAGTAGATGCATCAGTTTCTCAACTATAGCATAAACATTTTTTGTTTCCCTAAATTTTGGGCCTTGTCTAAAAAGATGATGCTTTAGTTGGATCAACATTCAATTCGGAAGAGTATGCAACACCTCACTAGGACCTAAAAAAATTTGCAACTAAACTAAATTTAATGGTTTACAAAAACTCAACATTATTGTAAATTTAAAAGCAAAAAACAAAATTTATGAAATTAAATCAGAAAAATAAAAAAAATGTAAATTAAACTTTTAAACTAAACAAATTTTGCCAGCACTGAGCACATTTGATAAGTTTTGGCTGGTTACCACACGCTTTATAACGTTTACTGGACAAAAAGAAACAAAACAAGATACAAAAGAAGTAGGTCACTTAGTACCCGCTAACTAGCTTGTTTGAGTTGTATCATTAACTAAAGACATTAATCGTAATAGTAAAACAGTGTCAGATATTATTATATAGACACACCTAAAAACTATCTTGAAACATATACATTGTACTACCAGAAATGCTACGGGAAGTAATATAACAAAAACACAACGATAGAGTAGCAAACATTATTGTTTTGCTTCCTTTAACTATAAATTCAAATTTGTAAACATTTCTGTTGGGTTGACTGAGTGAAATAAATGCTTAATGTCAAGAATAAATTGTTTTATAGTTTGTATTGTAAATATATATGTATATTCAAACTGTGCCTGGAATTACTTTATAAGAAAGAAAACAAGTCAATAAATTTTAAAATTAAAAAAATTATCTTAGGTATATTCCTTTTTTTAAATACCAGTATGATTTTTGAGTATTCAAAAATTTAGATAAAATCAGTCATTTTACAAATATAAATATAAAACAAAGCACAGATTTTATTTCTATTGATAAGCTAAGTAATTATTTGTACAATTTAATACTTACAATCGTTATGATTAAAACCAATAAACATTTTTTAACTAAACTTACAAAAAAAACTTGAAAGTCATCAGCAGATATGTTTGATGAAATTTTATTTGCTTGTTTCTTATTAGAAATTAATTATTTCTAGAAACTTTTTGGGTTTTCTAATGATTCCATTATCAAAAAATAAATTATTAGTATTCCATATACTCAATAATAAAAAACCATATTACTATTGTAAAAATTTAATAAAAAAGATTGATTAAAGCTTGAAAAGGTTTTTTAGTTTCCGTTTCAGTCGGTTCTAAATTAATTAAACTTCTCGACAATAACTATCTAGTCCTCTTCAAATATTGTTCATGTGCGTTTTACCAGGCAAATAATTTTATATTTCACTATTCAATTTTTATCCATTAATTATTTTTGTTGCCATCCCAACTACTCGTTATATTTTTAACATCCACGAACAGTAATAATATAAAATCCGAATATAATAACAAGTGATTGAAATTAATGAATACAACCATGTAATATGAGTATAAACTAAATGAATAGCTCTATTGTAATCCAGAAATATAATACCAGCAGATATATCAAAATCACATTTTCAAAATTATCAAATCGATTTCAAATCAAAATAGTTTCCCAAATCTAATCAAATCAGATTAATGCAATTATGTAAATTTATTTAAATTTGCAAAATCGAATTGAAACATGCAATCATGAGGCGACGGTAATAAATGCGTCTGTATTTTCTTTAATGAAAGACTCAATATTACAATAAATTTATTTACAAAATTCGCAGTAAACATTGGCGTTGGGACAGCCCATTAAGTGTATTGTACTGCACGCGAGACTACGATTAGAAGATAAAATGTGATAATCGCAATTTGTTCCCCAAGCAAGTACAAGTGCACTCGATTCGAATTTAACGAAGCGTTTTAATTAATAAACTGCACCAATTAGCACACCACTTAAGTATTCTCATTATTTTTATATAATCATAATCATGCAAAAAGCAATTAGTCTAAAATCAATTCAGTGTAAACCAAAATAAGAGCTTTTTCTTTACAAAATATATAAAAATCGTACAAATATGACCGATTTGTGTGCGATTCAAACGAATGGCAGACTTTGGCCAAACAAGGGTAAGAGCTTTTAAGGATTGGGCCTCTTAGAATATACGCACAATATATTTTTTTCCAAAAGATACATCTCATTTGATCCGTGCAAACGTCTTTGTCGTAAATATGTATTTTATTTTTCGATAGCTCCCCATACATAAACATCATGTGGATTAGTTGATCGCGCTAGAAATGTTTTTATTCAAGCCCCTTTTTTGATAACGATATCAACCGTATGGTTTGTATAGTTTTAAATATACGTAGATAACAATGTAAATTATCATATTAACATATGCGTTATAACATAATAACTGTGTTGATTAAAATTTATTGATGATTAACATTTTATAATTAAATATATTTTAAATCTGAGTGTAGTTTAAATAAAACAAGCTTTTCCAGATAGGAAAAAGTAAATTCTCCTTTTCATGAATTTAATTCGATTCAATGTAAAATACGGAATGTTGCTTCTATAAACCTGTAACCCAATACTGCATAAATCTACACAGAGTTTACGCGTAATTACAATTAGTAACATAATTACTGTGCATAGTTTTACGTTTGCTATTTTGAGAAATTACAAAAAATATTATGATATTAACCATTTCTAGAATTTAGTAATCTATAAAAATATTTAAACAGTTTTTAAAATGCAATAAATTAACTCCATCAATTCAAAAAGTTTTAGAAAATCTCAGATTCAGTCAGAGGATAATATGCAGCAAAAAGAATTTTTAGCTTTTTTAACAATTTAACTAACAAATCAAAATAAATGTCAATAAAAAAATTAAGAAAAACAACTGCAATCTTTCTGAATTAATAACTTACAAATATTTTTTACAGACAAGACCAAAATATATTAGAAAAATTAAAACAAAAGTCCATTTTTAAACAATTTTTTAATACTAAACATCAGCACAACTTTATGTTGGCTAAAAAATCATATTTAAATTATAAATCATAGCAACAACACAAAAACCTGACCAGCAAATGCCGTAAGGCCAAGTTTTTTTTTACTATCACGGTAGATTAATATATGTCTGCTTCCAGGGCTAATTACCGACCCCAGAGGTAAAGACTACCACATCTAAAATTTATAAATTCCAATCTAAACTGTTGGGTTTTTTAACGTGCACGCAACATCAAGGCAGTACACAAGACTTACTTAAGTTTTATTTATCCAAAAAAAAAGCATAATTATCACAACACATTTTTTTTCAATCAAAAAATCTAGAAAGAGAACTTAAAAAAGACCCATAGTAAAGCAATCAAGTTGACTAATGGTTTAAACAATGCTAGTGATCAGAGTGCGTAATTGACCAATTATATCTAAGAGCAACACAATAAAATACAATCAATTTAACACAAAACCACAAGCACTTAGAATTTACCAAACAATCCAATAACAAGCCAAACACCGCAACCGACTAACCAAAAAGCAAAGCCATGTTATTGGACAACACAGAGGTAATTCATTAATAAAAATGTGTTTATCATTGTACCCTCAAACAAACCTAGTAAAGCATCGTAACGCTAAATTCCAAAAAATATTTGAGTATTGATATTATTGTATCCCGTCTGGCAAAGGTAAATTTTGTTAATCGGTCTAATAAATTCACAAGTAGTAGAATTTGATTTTTACCACTCGTGTTACATCGTCCGCGCCCGGAAAAAGTCAATAATCCCTCCCTTTGACCATTCTGAAGCTGGCAAGCAGCACTGAACCAAAACACCAAATCATCCTTTTTAAGTAAAGAATAATTTGTTTTAATATTAGAACGCAAAATCTGAGTATGAATATATTCACCACTCCAAACTTTTCCAAAAAAATGCAAAAAATAATTAGAGTTTTATTAACATTTAATAAGTTTTCTAACCTAACCTAACTTAACCTAACCTAACTTTGACAAAATAAGTTCTCCCACTATAAAATGCTCAGAAGTTAAACAATCAGATCCATCTTGAGGATCATTTGAGAGTTCAAACAAAGACCGCGAATTCAAGATAGTTTCAACCTTAATAATTATGGTGTTAAATTTTTTATAAGATAAAAGCTGTTCAACTACTCTTCAAAAATGATATTTGAATAATTTTACTCCAGCCTCCCAAATTCCTTCAAAATTCATTTTTTTTATTGCAATATAATCAGACAATACTCCATTAATAACAGACATAATATTAAACAATTCTTTAAGTTTCTTTGTTGCCCCACGAAAATTACTACTTCGATCTGAAAAAACTTTCAATAATAAACCTTTTCGACTTAAAAATCTATCCAAAGCTCTCAAACATGCTTCAGATGAAAAGCTGGTTTTAAATGTATCGTTTTAGTCACCATGCAAACAAACAACACCAAATAACATTTCACTACTTTATTACATCTAAAAAGTGATGTTCTAATTGAAATAGGACTTCCATAATCGATACCAACATGACTAAAAGTCTTTGCTGTTTCTAATCGATATGCTGGTAATTCTGTCATGATTGGCTGTATAAGCTTTGTTTTTAAACTTCGTGCTTCCGATATCCAAAAACTAACAATAAAGTTAAGATTGAATCAATTTCGGACAACCATGATCTAAAAAGATATGAAATGATCTACTAACAAAATTGCTAAACAACTTTTAATTGGTAAATAAAGATGTTTTTATATTCATGATAAGCTATTGATCAAACAATCTTATTCTTTGCAAACTTTTTTTGTAAAAATCAATAAAATACAACATAAATGCAATAATTTGTTGCAATTTTATTAAAAAAAATATTTTGTTAAACAAAAATTCATTACATTAGAGATCAAATGATTTTCTTTCAACTCAAGTAAATCTTGTACTATCAAATTTTGTCACTATTGGTTCCCGAATAAAATCTGGATCTTTCCATCAAAGAAAACATTTAATAAGTTCAAAAACAAATATACCCCGACTAGCTAGATTTGAATTTGAGTTTCTGAAACATGTTTCCAAATTGTTTTTGGATTCAACTCATGGATTTGTGCAACAAATCAAGAAAAGGATAACGCTCAAAAGTGCAGCAGAAATCAAAAGAAACAGTTTAGACAACAACCATGCAGCTCCTAATTCCAAACAGAGTACCGTCCTAGTTTTAAAAGAAGCGACACAAGATTTAGCCACCACTAGATTAATTTCAACAGAATCAATACTTTCAATATGCAAATAAATTACTGCTCCTATTCTACAAGTTCTAACATCTAAAAAACCTATCAAACCTTTTAGAATAATGCATCGTGGTATTCATTTTTTTTTATCAGTTATTTCATTTATAATTTGTGTGAAAATAGTTCAAATATCTGCTGGCAACGGATCATCCCAATCAACTTTCAACAACCAAAACTGTTGTAATAAAACCTTTAATGAAAAAACAAAAAGACTTAAATATCCATTGATGTTAAAAATTCAAACTACTCGAGACAAAATACCTCGTTTCAAAGAAATTTTGTTATCTGATTTTATTGTATAATTAAAAGCATCCCGAGAAGAATTCCGAAAAATTCCCAATAATTTAATCAAATCAGGGACATTTCCAGATTTAAGAACTACCTGATCTTCAAATTCTATAGCAGACCGATGTGAACTAGCCTATTTTGTCAATTCAAATTCTCCGCAACGCAAAAGACCTATTAATTGAACTTTTAATTCCAAAGCTTAATCCTCATCATGAGCTCCCTATAAAATGTCATCAACATAAATTCCATTATTCAAAGCTGTCTGTTAAAGAATTATTTTTTTCATTTTGAACTAACTGAAAAATGAACCTTTGAGCTAAATAAGAATTAAATGTAGCTCCAAAAGTTACTCTAGTGTGTTTGAATTTTTTAATAAAATTACTAGATTTAAAGCGCCAAAAGATATGTTGAAAAGCACAATCTTTTTCATGCAAACTTACTTTCCAAAACATTTGACAAATATCACAAGTTACAGACAGCCACTTGATTAAACCTGAAACGTGTCAATATTTTACCAATGTTTTTTACCCGAGGAAAGGGTATCATTTAAATAAATACCGTTAGAATCTTTCTCTGCCGGAGTTAAAAACTATTCTGACAGCTACACTAGAAAGCTTTTCTTTTTTGACTCCGTGATGTGTCTAAATATATAAAACTAGTTGTTTTGTAAGCACCAAATAAATTTGATCAATGTAATTTTGTATGTTTCTGAAATATAATTTCTGAAAAGATTCATAAAACTTAACTAAAACAGGGCGGACATTTGATTTGAAAAGTAATCGAGTAATGTACCGTCCATTTTTATCTCTAAAAACAGTTTTTAAAAAGTAATCTTTATACAGATTTTTTTCTGGTGATAAAAAAGAAACTGGAGGAAGTTCCTCCATCTTTCAAAAAGCACAAATCATTTGTTTAAGAAAAGAACAAAACAAAGAAGTTCCAGATTTATAACAAAAGAGTTTAAGGCCAATTTGGTTCTAATAACCTCGTCCAGAAGTGAAGTGCTTAAACAAAGCTTTTCCAAAAGCAGCAAACCAAGATTGATGTCAGAGGCCTTGTTGAAACAAGACAAATCTTTACAGACGTACTTCTCTGCATCAAAAAAAATATATTATTATATTAATTTGATGTCATAGGCCTTGTTAAAACAAGACGAGTCTCTATGGACGTACACCTTTGCATCTCTAAATGTGTTATTGATTGAATTTCCGTGATTGACAGAATCAGATAATTGAACGGTGGAGACCATTTTAGGCAACATAGATTTTAATTGAACACACATAGAATTTGTTATGTTTAGTTTGTTCTCAATCTTATTTTTTACAGAACCCATCACTATTCAACCTAAATTAGTTAAAATTTCCCTTAATATGTGCTGGATAAAATGAAGTTATACCCAAAACAGTTTCCACTCTCAACAAAATATTTACTAGTGACATTACATAAAAATAAGAATTTTCTAAAAATAAATTCAAAAATCAACTTTTCACTTTATCAGAAACAAAAACAGTGGGCAAATAAGCCGTAATTTTATGTAACGCTACACTCTACAGCTTTAAAATTTAAACACATTTTTTGATTGAATTTAGTGCGTAAATGACATCTCACCATATTTTTCTTGAAAGCTTCTTCAACCTTTCAGTTAATTCTTAAGTTATAAAATTCACTTGACTGCTTAAATCAATTATCAAACGGAAGTCTACCCAAAATCCATCAATGTTGCAAACTCTTGCTTGTGCAGTTCCTAAAAAAGCTATAGAGTTTGTGAATGGTTGAAAACTCACAAAATTCAAAGATACAGAATTTAAAAGAAATTTGTTAATTGCTTTAACAGGTTTTTTCTTACTATTTATCATCAGATGTGATACCTTGGTAGATCAAAATGCAACATAATGTTGTGATTCTTTCAACCACAAGTTGTGCACAAAAACTTTGAAACACATCTGGAAGAATGATGAGGACCAAAACAAGCAAAACAACGTTTATGAGCTTTAGCTATTTTATATCTGGAACTTGGGGTTCCTGCTAAAAACACAAAACAATTTATTATTCGATAGTCGGTCTTACACAAAGAGCACTAAAAAAATGTTTTAGGTTTAATCTTTTTGACCCTCATGTAAACTCTTTTTAAATACTCTTTTGGATAAGAATAAGAGAAATTAGATTTTGTTAGAACTAAAAAAGTTTTTAAAACTAAGTCAGCAACAGTTGTCTGTTTAGTTAAAAAATTTATAAAATTTATTTAAAAAAAATTTAAATGTTGAGATTCAAAGTTTTTTTGTCATTTTGAAATCTAATAATCTTAAAAAAAGTTCTAACAAAATGTAATCTGAAAAATCATTCAAACCTAATGTTTTCAAAGAATTTACATTGACTTGTATTACATTCAAAAGATTCATGACCCCTTTAGAGTTATTAAATTTAACAGGACTTAATTGCAAAATATTTGAAAAGTAATGTTTTACAATAATTTTTTTGTTTGTATATCGTTTTATTAAAAGATCATATGCTAAGTGGAAATTATCTAGCATAAAAACAACAGTTTTAATTAAATATAGAACATTACCTTCCAAATACCCCAACAGCTAAGAAAACTTTTTAATGTTGGTAAGGTCTGCACCATGAATCATGATATTATATAAAGCTATAAATAATAAAAACTTTTCATAAGATTTGTCAAATTTGGCCACTTTAACTTTCGGTAAACGTAATTTTGTCTTAACTACCACATTTGTATTTGAAGAATTTTGAATTGAAAGAGCCATCAATTCCGACTTCATCAAATAATAACCAGACTCAAATTTGCCAGTTTGTTGAGATCAACATTAAATTCTTCGAAACTAAAAGTCAATAAAAATAACCGATTCAACAAATTCTTATGGGATTCTAAACTCGACAATAAATCTTTGGCTTTCACCTTAAAGATACTCCAACCGGCTGGCAGCTCTCCAATCATGTATAAACATTAAAAGCTATTGCTAAGAAACGTCATGGAACGTGGATTAAAACCTTGCAAACATGATTAATCAAAACTACTACCTAAAACTAAAAAAATCATATTTTGTAAAAGTTGAAGTATGCCTCATTGATGACAAAACTGATCAAGACTGATCAACTATTAAAACCCATGTTAACAATCAGAAACTAAAAATGTAAAGTATTATTTTTTTAAATTTGAGAAATACGCTTGAGTACTTCAACAATATCAAAACCCCTGTCAGCATTACACTAGAAAAAAAAAGATTGAAAAGAGTTCTACTATGTTTACCAACCATATAAAAACTTAAACAAAATATATAAACAAATATGCATCAACCATAAGCAACTAACTCTAAAGCTATCAGAAGTTATTAATCACTGCTACCTGAATATCAACTAACCCAAAACTAATCTAAAATAAAATTTGTCTTTGCCAAAGTACACTTAGATCATTTATTTGGTAGTTTTCAAACGTTGTTTAATGCTTTCAAATTAAAACTTCAAGTCAATTTTAGAATTTATATTTTTTATGCTAAATTTGGCAACATTTAAAAAACCATATTAAAACTTGAACAAAATACGCAGTATCAACCAATAGCAACTAATTTTAAAGCTATTAGAAGTATTAATTACTAAAACTTAACAATAATTGGAAGCAAAATTTAAAAAAAAAATTATTTAGGCAAAAGCAACATTTATAAAATAAAAACAATTTTACATTTATACTAGAAATTAAGATGCAAGTCATAATCAACCTTGGTTGGACAAAAAAAAGCATAAAAACCTGCACTAACATGCTTTAGAAACAAAAATCTGAGTCTAAACTTACTGTGGAGCTAAGCGGTAACACAAACTATTTTGACCGGCAACGTTTCATACAACTTGCGTGTCAACCACTCTACACTTACCATTATTTACTCTAGACCGAGAAATCTACAAAACAATTAATACAAAAAACCAACTTAGATTAAAAGTTTTAAACAATTCTACCGCTAGCTGTGCCGTTTCGCGGCTACTTACAAAAAAAATTTCAGCTAGTTTTGCCAGTATCAATCACTGCTAACTGAATATCAACTAATCCAAGACTAATCTAAAATAGAATTTGTCTTTGCTAAAGTATTATTTATTTGGCAGTTTTCAGAGAGTTTAACGCTTTCAAATTAAGACAATTTTGGAATTAACATTTTTTAGACCAACTTTGGCAAATAAAAATAAACGTATGCAAAATTAGTCAATTAAAATTTTTGTTTACAAATAACAACGTAGAAACTTGTTTACTTCTACACCATTTCCAAAAGTGAAGGTTTAACTTATGATCTAAGCGTGTAATGCGTTTAAAATTTTTTTTTTTTTTATTCCAAAAATACTTATTTTTTAGAACCCTTCTAAGAGAAGACACAACTGAACAGAATAAACAAAAAAATAAATAAAAAACATTTTTAAGTTCACTAATCTCTTGTGTATGGAGTAGGCTTACTAAGAACTAAAAAAATCCGGAATTTTTTTTTAGAAACAGAAACCAGTCATTATTACGAGGTGTCGGACACACCGAGCCACAGAAAAGACATGTGTGTGTTTAGATGCCTACATGAAGTAACGGACCCATATTGGGAAAAACGCTACGCTCGGCATCACTTTGGGGTTACCCATCCAAGTTGTGACTAGAGCGGCTGTTGCTTAACTTTCGTTAGCGTTGGTATTTGTACATGCTCTCTCTGCCGTACTGCAGACTCTTATACTCCATAAAAAAACAAAATTTAGATGTTTTTAGCATCATCAACGTTTTTGTAAAATTACTCAAAAACGCAAAAAAGCATTGTGCTGTAGCCATAATTTAAGACATTTTTCTTAACCGCAAAAAAACTTCTCTCTAGATACCCAGCAAACCAAACTACTTTAAAAGAAAAGCTTATCCTTCTTGCATCAATTTGGCAGACTATAACCAGCATGCAAAAAAACTCTCTTTTAAACATTACGACTAGCGGTAGCAAGCAAGCAGAACAGAACCACAACTACCAAAAAAAAATTTCCTTACGGTGTTTTAGCAACCTATCACAAACTAACAAATTAAATACAGCTAAATTTTAAACTTGTTCAACCAACTTAAACCAAAATAAAACAATTCAGTCATAAAATCAATTTTGATTTAAGAGACCTTACCAGTCAATTTTAAGTAAATACCTAGAGGTTTCTAAAAAACTTCTTTGGATAACAAAAACCACGGAGCAGGATAGATACATATGATTAGATTAGGTTAGGTTAGGTTAGGTTAAGTTAGGTTAGGTCTAACATAAGGTTAGACATCTTGGATGTTCCAACATTACTTCTGGCAAGGACACCAAACTAATCACCAAAAAAAGAGACAAATGTTTTTTGATTGTCAATCTCACCAACAGCCGCTCTGAAAAGTATTGCTGATTAAACCGTTAAAAGTTTAACCATGTATCAAAAAAAAAAACAGCAAAACAATAAAAAACAAATGCCAAATTTCAAAACATAAAACAAACAAACAAAATGCAAGCCAACTAAACCAAAGTAAAAAGCAAACACGGATCTCAAAAAACCAGATAACTTTCAAATAAAAAAAAAACTTAGCTAAAAAATTAAGCAAACAAAAAAAAAAAAAACGTTGACAATAACAATGCCCAGAATGACGCCTACGTGCTTAGATGACTGATAAAATAAGCCCATTCAAATAACATTAAATTAGATTGCCCCAAACAAAATTTTTGCAGATACAAAGATTTCTAACATTATCCACAATTATCCGCAAAGTAATTATCTATCATCAAAAAGCAGTTTTACAATAACAATACAAACCAAAGTAATTTACAAATTCCTAATTATATTTCTCATTCAAAAATGGGCAACAAAAATTATTAATTATCTTTTTGAGTTGTTTCAAAAAAAATTGATACTGATAAAAAATAGCTGTAATATTCTTCAACAAATTATTACTAAACAACAAAATGCAAACAACCAACTTAAACCAAATTAGTACTAAAAAACTAAATTAACTTGACTGGACTTTAACCCAAAAGTAACTCTCCAAGAAACGCTTAGAGACGAAAAAACGTATAGATCCATTTTAGAAAAGACTGCAAAGAGAATTACAACTTCTACCTCAGTATGTAGCCACTTGCATTAGAATAATCAAACATATTTTTTTTTCATTTTATTCTAAATTTGTTGAAATTTAAAGAAAAAATACTAAAAAAAAAAACAATTTTGTTTACAATAAAAAAAATGTCTTCTATAACTATAAAGATTAACAATAATGTTTGTTACAATATACAAGGTGTTCAAAAAATAATGTAAAATATTTAAGAGAATGGTAGTACAAATCACAATAGGTTGATATAGAACATTATTTATTTTTATTATTTATTTTCCCTTCATTTTTTATTTTGCAAAAACGTGCATTTTCTTATCATAATTGGCTAATGTTTTGTAAAATATACATTCAGTATTTGACAATTGTTGTTAGTGCACAAGTTACAAGTTTTCATTGCTATGGCTAATTACTCTAATGCAGAACTAGCCAACACGCATTTTATGTATGGTTGTGCAAATAGGATTGCTACCAAAACGCTACGTCTTTATGTAGAAGCTTATCCAAATTGCTAGACTCCTTCACATTGTATGTTTGGAAAAATTTACCAGAAATTGAGAGATATCGGTTCACTTCAAAAACATTGCTATCTTTCCAGAAGACTAAGGTTGGTATCTACTAGCAGAACAAAAAAATATAGCACGGATAAAGCATAATCCAGGGACAAGTATGCGGAAAATATTAGCCGAGGTAGGAATTGGTGCTACTCTTGTTTGGAGAATTTTCTACGAGCTCTATCCACACCATGTACAACGAGTACAGGCCTTAAATTTAACTAATCATTAAGCATGTTTAGTTTTTTGTTGCTGGTATCTACGCAAGTATCCTAAAAACCCGCAGTTTCTTGCTAAAATTCTTTTTACGGATGATGCCGCGTTTACACAAAATCGGGTTGGTAATTTTCATAATGCACATCGTTGGGCCAACAAAAATCCCCATGCTGTAATTGAATGTGGACATCAAACACGTTTTTCATTTAAACATTTGGTCTTGTTGATTTACCAAACCGATCAACAAGCTCTGCTTATCTCAATTTGATCTTTTGGACGACATTTCTTTGGCCCAAAGGCAACAAATGTGGTTCCAGCATGATTCATTTTTCGATTGCCGTTAGAGTGTAAACTTTTCCACATAGGTGGGTAGGAAAAAGCGGACCAGTTTTATAGCCAGCAAGATCGCCTGATTTAAGCATTTTTCTTTTTTTCTTTAAGGATATTTGAAATTATTAATGTATGCTAATTCTGTAAATAACTTCGAGAAGCAGCAGTTAAAAATGAAATCCAAACCAATAAAAGGGTTTTAGAAAAAGTACGAATGTTCTTCAGACAAAAATGTTGTGTTTGAAAATAAAAGGAGGGCACTTTGAACATCTTCTATAACGCTATTCTTTGTAAAAATATATAAAAATAAATAATGTTCTATATCTCCAAAAACCGTTGCTATGACAACCTAAGTTTATTAAGATTTTTTTGTTTGTTGTCCGTTACTTTAATTTTCAGTATTCTAATAAAAATCGCAACTTATAAAAATAATATATACTTTAAATGCATTTTAATGCTATTTGTAAATATAATATAACTCTGAATGTACTGGTAAAAAATAAATTGTTAAATACCATAAATAATTGAAATCTATATAATACTTATATAAAACATCAGTTGAGTCATGTTGAAAAATAAAAAAGTAGATAGTTATTAAAAATTCCATTAACGAGAATCCGCAGCATTTCCTGTTCATTGAAGTGACGCGGACGTACTGTATAGCCGTATAGCTGCAAGTGATTAGCGCTAGCGGACATGTATTTACAAGAAAATCCGCAATCATTTTTTTTATATTTGAAGTAAAAAGCATTTCCACATTATTAATTCAGTTATTAATGTGAAACGTGTAATAAATAATTTTTTATAAGATGTAAATTTACATGTCTAATACATTGTTTAGTTGACCAACTTGTTGTTGCTTTAAAATTAATGGTTCTATATTTTATTAAAAATTAAATACAAGCTATGACTTATTTCTCATTTAACAACATTAGGTAGAACCTACAAATCTTTACTAAGCAATAAACTAAATAGTTTTATCAATCTGAATTTACTATACCTACTTTTTAACTTTTCAAGACTTTCTTTTTATCTTTTAATATATGACTTCTAGTTTTTACTTATTCTTTATATTAATTTTTAATGTTTTCTTTTGTAAATCAGATTTTATCATATTTATTTTTTTTTATACTCATCAAACTTTTTTTGCATTATTCATTTCTCTGCTTCTAGGGGTATATTTTTCTGATAGTCTTCGTTTAAATAAAAATTTGACAACCCTATAGCCAACCAACCAACCAAATAAATGAACAAACCATAAGCATAAAAAAAATGTAAACTGTTAAGCCAAATAAGCAGCATAAGATAACTGTACCGTGCCGAGTGTCGAGATACACAGAATCTGTTGAGCGGAGACTAAAAGACAAACAGCGTGATTGTTTTCTACTGAGCAAACAAAATTCTTTTGCAGCAGAATGAACACCTTGCGTGCTAGACTGGCATTCTTTGCTAACTCTAAAACCAACCCAATCTATTATAAAAAACAGCTCCGAAACAGAATAAAAAATAGTTTTACCATACATCTGTGCCGTCATTAAAACAACCTAAAAAAATTATAATCTTAGAAACAAACCTAATAACCACACTATCAACTTTACGCTCCTAAAAGAAAAAACACAACTCTACGACATCGAAACGTCACCACGGCAAAAAACGTCCCCCGGCTAGAATTTTGTCTACGACGCAGCTTCTACCCACAGTCCGTCATCAGACAAACCCGCAACTTTTAGATTCAAGATTGGGCACACACTATTATTGCACAGAGGTTTGCCTCTATAGCCATCAGGTTCTCCCAAAAATTGCACTATGTGTGAGTTCGTTCGCGGCAATAGCGCTTTTGAGTAAGCGTGTTAGTACAAAAGACATTATGGGTGAGTGTGTTAGCAGTTTTGGTTAAACATAACAATTAATTTGTAAAAAAAAAAGCTTTCTGTACATCCACAAAACCCCATTGAACACTTTAACTAAGAGCAAAGACGCTCTCGGACCCCCATGAAAATAACTCCGGTAACAAATGGCGCCCAAAAAAGGACATCCAAAAACATAGTGTTTTTGTATTTCTTTATACACCCAAACAAAACAAAGAAGCATCCTAAATATAGAGAAAGCTATCATGCAAAGCAAAGCCTTAAAAACATTTCCAGCGCGCTGTTAATTTTGAAGACTGTTACCAAGTACTCTACTATTGAACAAAAAGCTATACCACCTGCGCTCTCAACATAACCGAAACAAGAATAACTATATTAACGTTTGTCATCAAGTAGTAGATTACTTTAAAACAAAGTTTAATTAACAGCAACCTGAAAAATAAACCACAAATCCTAACCGTACTTCCTGCAACTCCCCGAAAATTGACCACAAAATACTTTCTTGTTAGATGTAACAAGTAATGTAATAGATAAACTGGCTTTAAGACTACATGGTTATGGTTAACACAAACCAAAAACTGAAGTTTTTGCTCCAAAATGTTTTAAATATTTGATATGATTACTACTGCAATCTTGATGTAACCTATAATGTAAATAAGTACTTGCTATCAGCTTGCAAAACAATCTAGTAAAAACTACAAGTAGGTTGGCTACCCCTGACAAAGATTTTAGACGGTAACTTGTACTTTCTAGTACAAGCAAGTATATGTGACCCTAACCTATCTAATCAAAATGACTTTGCACCCAATCAACGTACCAAATAAAACCAAAGAAAAAGTTAACCATAACGTAACTCCCCCAAACAAACATTTGGAGACCAAAGCTACACCGTTCCCAACCATTTCGCTTACACAGTGGAAGTCAACATTCAAAAAGCACACCAATAAAATAAACAAAAACGGGAGCTAAACTTATTACTGACTTCAGCGTTGCTCCAAACAATCCGCAGAAAAATTTTTGGATTATAAAACAACGCAGGTTACGCTGAGCCATTGGCCTACCTACAAACAGCAAAACAGCCGCCAAAACTCAAGCCTCAACAATTTCGGACCATAATTGTCACTGTTTTTTTAAATTTGAACTGCTTCCGTCTTTAATTATAGTGCTCAATAAACCGGATGTTATACCCTTAATGACACAGTAGATAAACCAAAAACAACTTGAAAACCATTGATGAAGCTAAAAAAAATAACGGCAACAAAAGAATAAAAGAAAAGACTAAAATAAAAAGTGTCTTAGACTTGTAATTAATAATACCATGACAGTTATTTTACAAGTCCAGGAAGATGTAAAGGTTCCAAGAAAAAAACTAAAATTGCAAAAGAAATAATGCAGCATGAGAAAGCAATAAAAGTAGAAAAAAATGTTTCACCCAAAAAAAAAGATTCATTATTCTACTACATTCCAACATACACCCAGATAAAAGATTTTTTCCTTTTTAAGTCGATCCGGTTTAATAAACATTGCGCTTCTTTTCTAAAAATACTTGAAAGATTGCGCAAATGATCAATTTAGAGTTTTAAGTGCCACATCAATACTCTCAAATCAACTTACGTATACTCCGTATATACTTTGATCAAGTAAATTATTGTCAAAAACTGTCTTTAAGTAAGTGTACTATCTACTACTATAAAACATAATAGTGGACAGAATTAATAGAAAATTCTTTACACAATTGGCTACGAAGACAAAATAAAATTTTAATATTAGAATTGAATTATTTGCAACAAATGGCTTGCCTAAGTATAATAGGTAACATGCAATAAACTTTAACTGCAACTATTGAAGCAATAAAGAAGTACTTGCTACCCTTTAAAATATACTTTGTGCAGGTAACAACAGTAGCAACATTGGGCTTCAGCGCAATTATAATTTGGTACACATCAAAATAAGCTGGAAGAAGCTTTTTCTGCTGAGAGTGCAAATACTTTAATTTATTTAGATGCAGAAACAGCAAAAACAAATTGTAGATAAAAAAAATGTCTACAAGATAGGTTCTATGTGCCATCGACTATATCATATCAGACGGTAAAGTACCAAGATTTCAAATTCCGTAAACAATTAAGCAGATAAGTAGTTAATTGAAACTTTTTTGTTTTGGTATGTAACGGTTTTTTGTTTTTAATTTCCCTGTTTAACAATTTTGGTACTTAGCTATTTTGTTACATTTGCTTCACATTTATTACTCTAAAATATCCAATCTATTAACAAAATATAAATATTCTCAGGTGATATAAATAGTAATATTAAACCCAAAAAGTATTTGATAAGCAAAGCAAATATTCTAACTATAAACAAGGTTAAAATTACATCAAAGTTTAAATTATTCTGGTCACACCTTAAAAGCACGTAAAAACATTAAGTTCTAACACAGAAGAAGCAGATGGGCTGGAACACAAAAGGCCAAATTTCAAAATTTGTAGACCTAAATGTTAAACCCCACTACTTCTCAAAATCTCTATCAATGTACTAAAAACAAATACGCATCAAGCATTAAAAATACGGCGGTTTAATACCCCAGGCTGTAGATGAACTAAATAATTCAATGAATCCCTATACAGTAAAATTGTTTTAAAAAAATGCTGTATAATTATGCATCAACCCAACAGATGCAATTCAGTTAAGTAACATTAATAAAAATATATCAAAATTAAATTTAAATATTGTAATATTACTTATCTATAAAATACCTCTCAAGAATCAATAAACTTATAATTAGTCTGCGTCTTCGTTACCGCTCTCAACTTATAACTTTATTGTAAAATACTGTCTAACAACATCACGTAGCAATTTCAAGCTGCATCCTACTTACTCGCGGCTATTCCATAAGTAATTTAATTATCTTCTAAGAAAATTGCATTATTTTGTCTATTCTATGTCCGGTTAAATGAGTTGCGTTGAGAACTTGTCGACTGTATTTCTACGAAAATAACAAACATGTAAACGTCAACTGATGCGGAATTAATTATCATCGGAAACTCTGAAACCAACCAAGTATAAATTCTGCAGTCGTTCATATATTAATAGTCTCGGTAATAGGCTGTTAGTTGAATTGATATATGGATGTTATTGTGCATGTAAATATAACAAATATAATTGAGTTGCATCTTACTAAAAGAAAATTTGTTATATGTAGTATATGAAACGTGTAATTGAATCGTTTAATAGAATTTTTAGTAATGTGCGTTTCATAGTGTAAAACGTCCAACACAAACAACCTTTGTAGTACAACATGTCACACGTGTCAGTTGTGTTACAAAGGTAAACTAAACACAAAAACACATTACAATAGAAACGTTTAAAATTGTAGTAATATGAAATACACATACTTTTTAATATTCGGCTTTGCTACTAATCTTTGTGTTGAACGTATTTAATTATTTGCGTAATGCCAGTCAAATAAAAAAGTTGAAAAGTACGGTGAAATGTGAAATGATTGAATAATTTAAAAAACAGTTAATTAATTTCCAGTTTTGCTCACTTAATTAAAAGTTTTAAATGTCGCACTACGATTTAAAATATGTAAAGTTTCCAGGAACGTAACCGTTAGCAAATATTATTTTTTTTCATAAGCAAGTACATTTAATTTCTAATTTATTTTTGTTTATTGCATACAGAAAAGTTTAAGTTTTATTTTGGTATTATTCACTCATTTTAATTCTTGCATCAAACAAATTTGGTGGATTCGCCGGGATAAAGTATTGATATACAGGTTGCCAAAATCTTTCTAACACATAGCAAGAATGTAGTAACTTCTTATGAATAGTAGAAATAGTAAATATTGCACGCGTTTTTTTTGTTTTTTTTTATGTTTGTGGAGCGAATAAATATAAATAAACTTCCTTTAAATAATTAAACCCAACTAATAAAATTAAAAAAAAAAAATATTTGCTACAACTTGTTTAATAAAATAAAAACTGTTTAAAACGCAGAACAACGTAAACGGTCTTAAAAAATAAATATAAACTAATTCTACAATATAGATCACGTATGACATATCAAATTCAGAGTAAATTTTAAATGCACGTAAATCACACACAAACTTTTCATAACAAAAAACGGATGCGCGCGCTGTATATACCATTTTCTAGTTATAACAAGAAGCTACATTCTTTGTATGTGTTGAAAAGATAGCAGCATAGTTTGTCTATAATACAGACAACACAAATTTAAAACTCTAATGGACGATCTCACCGACATAACTTAAAAATTAAGCCAGAGTTAAATTGCTAAGTAAGGCTTAGCGCGTTGCACCGACATTATTAACGCGTACTTAACGCTTAACTATTGGTTAAATATAAGCCGTCAATTTTGCTGGCTTAAAGTGCAACTTAACCTCAAATTTGTGTGTGAAGTAAACTAAAGATGGAAAATATAACAATTATTTATCTTTTTGTTGATGAAACTATGCCTAATTGCATTCTCATTCTGCACAACAACATTTGTCAAATAAAAAGGATCATTTTAAGGTTAAGGAATTTATTAAAAAATAGTATATTTTATAGTAATTAAAAAGTGAAAGCATAGCTTCAAGAAAAGTATATTGTACTAAAAAAAGTTATATAATATTAAAAATTATACATTACATTAACAGAACAATCACAACCGGCACAACACCAAATCCAAATCACGTCTGTCAAATTTATTTTGTTTTGTTCTCATATAGTTATGCACACAATGCGATGAAAGCGCACGCAAAAGTTTAAGTCAATATAATGCATTTTGGCTGAAATCTGATGTGCCGCTCGCTAGTCAGAAATTCGACAATACTTAGCGTAAGCATCTGTTTTGAAATGGTTGGTGAGACGCATATAAAATTTAAGGATGAGTTAACTGTTAGGAAGACCTAACTAAGTATCGATTTAAGAAGTGTCGGTGAGATCGGCCATAAGTAATTTATTAAGCATAATCTAAACACATTTATAACAGAAATCCTGCAACATCTCTAGAAATTTTTTATTTTGTTTTTTACTAGGTCAAAGAAAATTTACAAGTTATTTCATTTAAAAAAAAAATGATAGTTTGGCAAAAGCAGACCTAAAAAAAAGAAAAGTTTCAGCAATTCAAACCCTAATAAGATTTGAGTACTAGCGCATTTTCTTGCAAAAACAAGACATTTTTAGCTAACATTGTCTTTTCTTCACTTTTTTTTGTAGAATAGTTAATACAGTAAAATAATATTGCTCAGTTTTTAATTGAAGTTTCAGCCCTCCTATCCAAGTGATGCCCATCCAGAAAAGTAACAGATCTAACGTCTTGATAAAAAATGGTTGAGTTGGTATGCGGAGAACCACCCAAGTGTTAGTCACCAAGACACTGGATGTTACATTCTCAGCCAATGTTATTTGCATTAAATTAGGAATAAAAAATTACATATTTATTCTTTTGACAACAAGCACTCAAATGGGTCGACAAAGCGCTCAACTCGAGATTGCAAGTTTCAATTGAAGTGTCCCGTTTATTAGCTCAAGTAATAACCGTCCAAGAATTAGGTTTTTTTTTCAGGAAGATGACAAATTTAAGTTTTTTATGACAAACAGTTGGGTGAGTGAGGCGTTTAGTTAAAGTTGCGGATCAGTAGTTTCAAGTAAAGTATTTTGGTCACCCACCCAAGTGTTAGTTATTCAAAAATTAAATGTTTTTTTTTTCTGCAAATGTCATTTGTCAATAAATTAAAACAGAATAATGTTTTTACTTCTTGACAACAAACAGTAATTTCATCATTTTAAACTAGGGCAGTAGTGGGCCAAATTTAAGTTTTTGATAATAAACAGTTAAATGAGTAGACAAAGCATTCAGTTTTATAGGTTCAGCACAGTAATTTCAACTGTAGTGCTTTGCTAACCCACCTAAGTATTAATCATCCAGAATTGGATGTTTATTTTATCTGCAAAGATGTTTGTGCATAAATTAAGACAAAAGTTTGACACATTTAACTTTTTAATAATGTAGAGTAGGGTATGTAAGCAGGAGTTAAAAGTTGCAAGACTACAGTGCTCCGCTTACCCACACAAGTGTCATTTAAAAGCTAGATGTTTTGCTTTTGTCAATAAACTGGAGCAGAAAAGTGACAAATTTAACTTTTTGATAACAAACAGTTAGGTGCGTAGGCAGGACACTCAGTTTAATAGCCAAGTGTTAGTCAACTAAAAATTAAATTTTATTCTCAGCAAATGCCATTTAGTAACAAATCGAGACAAGAAAGTGACAAATTTAGTTTTATAATAACAAACAATTGGGTAAGTGGTCAAAGCACTTAATCTAATGATTGCGGGAATGTAGTTATAAATAGAGTGTAGAATGAAATTAGACGTTTTTCTTTTTTGAGCGCAATTAGAATTTAGTACACACCAAAAAAAGCTGGAAAAAGCCTTTTCTGCTAAAAGTGCAAATACTTTATTTTGTTCAGATGCAGAAACAGCAATAACAAATTGTAGATAAAGAAAAATGTCTACAAGATAAGTTCTATGTGCCAGCGACTATATCCTATCAGACGTTAAAGTACCAGAATTTTAAATTCCGTAAACAATTAAGCAGATAAGTACTTATTTGAAACGTCATTTGCAAATAAACTAGAACATGTAAAAAATTTAACTTTTGACTACAAAGAATTGTGTAGATTAGCAAAAAAGCGTCCACTTGCCCAAGTATTAGTTATCTAAAAATTAAATTTTTTTTTTTTCTGCAAATGTCATTTGTTAACAAATTGGGACAGAAAAGTGACAAATATAACTTCTCAATAACAAATAATTGGATAGGTGGACGGGGCAATCAGTTTAATAGTTGCAACTCAGTAGTTTCTGGAGAATACCGCTTAAAATTATTTTTTCTGCAAATGTTATTTGTAATTCCATTAAGGAAAGAAAAAAGCATAATCAAAATTTTAATTTTTTTAAATATTGACATAAAAATAGATTGGCGTTAAGTAAGAAGAAAGTAAGTTGCTGACTAGTTTTTATTTTGTGAGCTTCACACTAATTACTCACACAACCAACAAAATTATTATTATTATTGTTAAATACTACTTTCCAGTTAATCAGTTATAATAACTTAGATTTTTGAACGTAATTTTTGTTATGTTTCAATAAACCAAAATGTTTTTATTTTATAGATTTCTGCTTTGTTTTTAAGTTGTAATAATATACTCCATATTATTCATATTATAATCATTTTGTTTTTTTTTAACTAAAATACGCTTCTCTAATTTGGTATTCACAATAGAGTGAGGAAAAAAAAACAAGTTTTACTCTCAGGTCAATGCAGTATGGCCTCAAACTTTAAGCAAAAGATCAGCGCTTTCTAAGAAATTATCATAGCCCTCACGGCAACTTACCCTCCACTATTTGCCAACATAGAAAGCATCGAGAGAGCCGACACCAACAAAAACTAAAAAAAAGAAACCCCACCCAACAACAAACGCCAAGTTGTGCATCTCCCTTAGGAAGGCAAAAACCAACTTGCCATGCAGCCCCAGAAGACCAAAAAGAACATCACAAAACAGCAATACCATTGCAAGACACTCTACAACATCTACCAACCTAAAAGAATACACATTTGTCCAGCAAAAGCAACAAAAGACAAGAGATAAGTTTTGGCTCTTAATTTAACCTAACTCGCTATTAGCCAAACTCCAGCCGCCATCAAGCCAAACGGCACAAAAGCCACCCGCTTACAAAAAAAGCTCCGCCCTTGCCAAAAAGAAAAACCCCGCTTGTGACAACGACGATTCCAACCTCCCAAGTAACTTAGGTTACTTGGAGTGCTTCATCAACAATAATTTTGCAATTCTATTGTCATAAAATATCCACTACAGGCAGACGTTGGACAGATACTTAAATCACTGCAATTTGCCTCAACAAATATCCACCAAATAGAAAATGAATTTGTTTGTTTCTCATTAAGAGAACATTATACCTCCGGCCAGTATAGGGAGTTACAAGTATACGGGCACCAAGATAACTAATTATACAAAAAATTGTAATTGACAACGTTAGAGGTGGACCGGAAACTTAAAACAGTGATCTTTGAAAGAAGATTGTTGGACTATTTCAAAGTGGACACTTCAAGCACTCTTACGTAGAATCAAATTCAATCGTTGCAAAAATACTAACCACAGAAAAAGGGTTTCATCAGGTTTTTGCTGAGATTTTCAACGCACTTCACAAGGAAGTCAAAACGGCTATAAAGCTGCACAAAAACCAGTGCTGGCAAAAAACTTTAGAATCAACCACAAAGAATAAAACCTAATATAGATAAACTTCAAAAATTTGCGCAACAAAAAAATCCATAGTGAGAATGGGCTCTAATACTTTATCAAAAAACAACCAAAGCATTTTTTAACAGCCTCAAACTCCAATGCTCCCCTTCTATGACAGAATCTAGAGCAAATCAAAATGGTTCACCGTAAAGTCAACGACTTTTTGAACAACATTGACAAAATCACACCGTTGAACAGCGTTTGATCTTCTTTAATCAAAGAAGTTATATCAATGCTCAAAATTTAATCTGCACCCTGGTCCTGGCAAAATTTCCATCAGAGCACTAAAATCTTTCTTGCACAAAGTAATAACAGTACTAATCAACATTGCAAATACAATCTTACGTACAAAACACTTACCAAACGCTTGTAAAAGCTTAAACGTAATCAACATCCTAAAACCTAGACACAGCCAAAAGTTTTCCTAAAACTACCGGCCAATCAGTCTCCTACGCGCTTCAAACAACAACATAAAAAATTTCTTTAGCGCGTTCTTGGATCATATCCAAGAACACGCTAAAAAAAATTTTTTTTTGCCCATCAACATTAGGTAAATTAAGTAACAAATTACATTATTAAAGGTTTTAAACTAATAAAAATCACAGGGGTTGTCTTTTTTTAATGTCAAAACAAGTTTTTAATAAGTTCTCACTAAAACTGCACAGACTAAAATATCAAAAACGCAAAACTTTAGAAGTACCTCAAAGCTCTCTTTTATCGCCCATGTTATCTACAGCTCAAGGTCACTAAAACTAATCACCATAAAGTTTTAACAAGCTACCAGCAATCTTCAAAACTGGTTAAACAATTGGCAAGTCAAAGAAAATCTAGAAAAGAACAAAGCTGTTCTTTTTTCACGCACCACACCTTACAAAAACGTTTTCTTTAATTACCTGTTTCAAGGTCCTACTCTACCCATATTTTAGAAATCACTTTTGATAAAAGACTGATGTACAAATTGCACGTTCAGTCTAATTAGACAAAGCCAAATTGGCAAAAAACTGCTAGTTTCAGTGCTCTAGCAAAACAGCAGAATGTTGATCCTAAACAAACTTAAGATATATACCAGCATCATCAAACTTCAAGTTACGTTTTTATCTCCAATCTGGGAAACAGTGCAAATAGTCACCTCAAACGACAAATATTTAACTTTGCGTTAAATTGTTGGAGCCTCATGGTAAATTAAAAACAAACAAGAATTGTCCGCTTACATCTTCAAATAGAAAGTACTTAAACCTTACGCTCTCAAACTTGCAGATACTCAAAAACTAAGAAAGGTTTACTTGATAAGAATTTTTGTTTTCATTTATTACCAAAATTTAAAAAAAAAGTTTTGCAAGAATCGGCAGTACTATATATACGTAAGAAACATGACAACTTTTACCAGCGGCACAGTAACAAAGCTAATCATACAAAAACTTCAACAATCAGTACATAAAGCTGAATGAGCAGATAAATAGAATACATAAAACTAGGCAACAAAAAAAAAATTTCAAATCTGAACTCTAGACTTTATCAAAAAATGTGC
Source organism: Tachinus rufipes (assembly GCA_963932245.1). Classification (NCBI taxonomy): domain Eukaryota; kingdom Metazoa; phylum Arthropoda; class Insecta; order Coleoptera; family Staphylinidae; genus Tachinus; species Tachinus rufipes. The sequence goes on from OZ010749.1 coordinate 65,941,076, forward strand.
ACAAAACTTTTTTGAAAAAACAAAAGTTTACAAAAATCAGAACCAAACCAAAAAAATGTTTACTAAATTCAGCATCTATCCACATTGTCAAACCATGGTAAAATCACCTATAAAAATTTAGTTAATACGAGTATAGTAGATTTAATCCAAAAAAGTTATTCTACATAACCCAAAACTTTCAAAAAAATTTTGGATTTCTTAAAAGTTTTAAGATAGCTGCATTTACACAAACGCTTTTTTCAACGCTTTGGGCGCGCGTTTTGAAGTTATTGCGTACCAAATTGTCAGTTTGGAGCGCAAGTTTGAAGCGTACTCTATTAGGGCGTATTACAAAATGGCCATGGTGCGCGCGCTAAAAAATAAACACAAAAATTTGATTTGCATTGTATAAATGCACCTTTTCTTCTATTAGGGAAATAAATCCGATATAACTTTTAAAAATTACTAACCTAAATAAAAAAAAGTATTAATTTCTAATCTAGACAAAAAATAACAAAACATAATAGAGATAAAAATAAATATACAATAAAATGTGTAGTGTTTTTATATTCATACCAATTAATAAAAATAAAATAAAAACTTATTTTTTCCAATATAATATGGCAACATGTTGATAGTATTCTGACAAAACAAACATACAATAATTCAGAATCGCAATAATGCACAAATGTAATTTTACCTGTTGATGACGATAAATTTATCAACTTTTAAAATAATAACAATTTCGTTTAAATGTAAACATAATAAAAAAAATCAAATCACACAAAATTAAAGCTGTGTTGTTTTAGGAATTTTGATCGCGTAAAACCTTTATTTTAATCTAAAACTTTGGAATATTAATTAGTTTTAAGTTTTTAACTTTTTACAATATTTTGTTTGATTATTATAATTTTATTCTAATTTAATTTAATTAAAAAAATATACAATAATTTTGAATTAAATAAAAAACATAATTTGGAATATAAAAGTAAAACAATTTGTTTAAAATATAAATTAATTCAATTTATTAAAAAATTTTATCTTGTAGTAAACATTATTTTTCACCTTATCTGTATCGGTATAATTTTCCTGTCAATAATAAATATCTACTCAGCTGAACAAAGCAACATAAATTTATTTCAAAAAATAATCAATTACCAGAAAAAAGCTTCTAAAAATAAATTTCATAACAATATTTGTTATAAAATAAATTAAAGTGGTTGTTAAAAGCAGAAGATATGTAAAGTTTTGTATAATAAAAAACTTTTTTGCACTTACTTTGAGCGTCGGTTTCTAGAAGTATAACAAGATTTTAAAACATAATCGCATAGAATTTATTATTAACACTACTTTCGACTCAATATATATTTGGATTGATTATTAGAGTAAAACTTTTTAACTCACTACGTGTTATCTAATGCGCATAAACCGTTCCGGAGCGTCATCTCCAGACCGCGGCCGATAGTCGACTGCCGCTTTCCGAAGCCGCGGAGGCGGAGAAACGTCCCGCCACTTCATATATACAGCGAACGCACCTCATTGAATTTCCTGATTATCAATTTAATATTTAACACATTGCAAACAGCTTTACACCATGACACACGTCACTTGCAATAATGCGCTTTTGCCCTAGCTTCTAATACAATCAATTCCATTGTACTATATGTATGTTTCCGTTGAATTGATTGAAAAGTGTATATGCATTTGTGTGGAATCTCCCCAGTCCGGAACAATGCTAGTATAAAGCAATTGACCCGACAACTCTGAGCAAACCTGTTGCAATTCCAAGAGACGTATATCCACAAAATACAATTTGCCAGTTTCGCTAACTCCCTTAATCAACACAGATTTTGCATTACTGAATCAGACTTTATAACAAAAACATTATTCCATGTAAAATATGTAGTCAAATTAAAAGAATATTTTAAATTTGTTTAATTTGATTTAATTAAATTCCTCAAATTTACAAATATGAAATTAATAATATTTTTTTTATTACGGCATATGAATTACTACATAGATGTAATAATAACTGGTATTCAAGCGTGCAAATTTAAAAACTCACAGACAGAATAGAAAAATTTAATCTATTTTTTATCTTTTGAAGCGGAATATGAATTGTTATTTATATTTGTTTGTTTATCCTGGACTGTGATATTATACTAAATTAAATAAATATTATTCTTCTCGTTTGATCTGCAAATTATACTCCAGAACGTTTTTATTAAATTGTTGTGATCAAACATGTGCATAGAAAAGGAAATTACACACATTTTTTTTAATTAGACCTTTTTAACAAAGCTATTGCAAACATGTCATCACTGTTAACATTGCTATTCTAGATAATATTATATTACGCAATAAACTTTTACTTTGTTTTTAAATAAACTAACACAAAAAACTCAATATAGATTCTTATCAAAAAACATTTTTTAACATTTGGAGTTTTTGTTTTTTTTTTAAGCGTTTTATAAGGTATGACATTTTAATCTTTTTAACAAAATTTTTTGTATAGATTTTGATCACAAATCTGTGAATCTTATTAATAGCTTTTAACTATGGCCCTAAAATTATAAATGTTGGTTCTCCTCAAGGTTCTCCACTCTTGCCAACTCTATTTTTGGTAGTTTTCCAGGTTTAATAGGCCCTACAATGCTACTATAAAAACCACAAACATTCGTAAAACTGTTTTGAGTAATTTGATCAAATTGCGATAAGAAATCTAGCACCAATAACACACTATTACATCAAAGTCAGTCTTTAATTGTAAATCCGACAATAATTGTTACAAAAAAGCAATATAAGCTTCAAATCTGTAAAAAATATTGTTCTATAAAACTTTGCACTATCAATCATGTTAGATAAAAATATATTACTGCATAAACTGAGTCCTCTAACTAAACTGGGACACCATAGCTAATAAACAACTGTTTTAGGCTTACCCAAAACTCTAGACCTATTAGTAAAATCCCAAACAATGCAGACTATCGCAGACATGAGTTTCCCATGTAGACGGATTTATGACACGGAATGCGTGGCCAACTAACGGCCCATGTACCAACACCCACGCACCTAGGTTAACACTGAACTCTAAAAATATTTAGAATCCATTTAGCATTGAAAAATACTAACCACTTCTCAAACAAAAGATTTTCTTTCAAAGAAAAGATAAAGACAAACTGGATGACCTCAATAACAACCCGCCTTACAAAGCAAACATGGCCAACAACAACAAGTTGACTGGAAAACTATTTCTATTTTCCAAGTACCGGCGTTGAGTCATTACAGTTACCTCACTAAAGCTCTCATAGCAAAAACAAAAAGAACAAGCAGATTAATACCACAGCAAAAATACGCAAGCCCAAACATAGACTTAAACTAACAACTCTAATCCAAACAAAAACCAGCTCAATAAACTGCCAATAAAATATATTAATGCATTATACCAAAAGCGTCTAAAGCGGCTATTCCAAATTAGTTAATCAATTTGGTGGACCAGCAAATCTAAAAAATAATTTTTGCATCTCAATTACATCACTACCAAGATTTAAACCAAACTGGTACAAATTAAAATCAAGCGCTTTAAAAACGTTTAAACACAATTTACTAAGAACACTTTGTTTTTTCCTTTTCCTGCTCAAGTGAGAGTAGTCAGCAACTGTCACCATCTCTTAAAAGTTACCATCAACTATCAGAGTAAGCCAATGTAGCTCCCCACAACTATGCCCGGTTGCTCCTATTTGGTCTGCACACAACTAAATAAAGTCTGCAATCAACACCAAACGTTTTTGCAAACGCTATTTTTAAACAAAAAACTAATTTTAGGCAAGTGCCTGATACAAAACATTTTGCTTACTTTGAGTGCAACAATAAAAAAGTGATATACTAAGCTCAAGTCTACGCAAAACTTACCATCATACCATAGTAGACATGCCTCATCATGCTTTTTCTAACCGCCTCAAATTTTATTGTTTTGTTTAAGAGTTTTCTAGTTTTTTGGCAAAAAAATTGGTCAAAAATAAAAATAAAACAACAAACTTTGTTCCTGCTTAAATTTCTGCGCTCTGAACAAAACGAGTAGAAATAGAACCTTTTTTTTACTAAAAATCCAAGTGACTCTAAAGAATTTTGAAGTCGGCGTTGACTTTTGCAAATTAGATTTAACCACCAAATACTAGCTAATACCAGTGCATAAAACCAACCTAAACTGCGTTTCAAAAACAATTTTCAAAAAAATGCCAGAAACAATTGCGGCCGGTAATAAAAAAACAAAAAAATGCAATTTTGGGCAACTCAAAACTAAGCATCTAGGTCAAGCAGTCATAGTTAAACCGAGAAACAATTCTTAAAACATCATCTCTAACTCATCTAACAACATCCCAAACTAGCAACTTGCAAACAACTACTCAGTTTTACTGAACAAACTTTTATTTTCAATTGCTCAAGACTTAGAAATGTGTGTTACAGACCAACTTTTGCAACGGTAGAGACTAAACTGTGTTCTACTTAAAAAAAAGACAAACAAAGTAGTATATAGTGTTTTAAAGACCAAAATAGGTTTTAATAGCCAGCCTCTTTTACCAGACAAAGAAACAAAGTAAGTAAGAGCTGCTAAAAGAAAAAGGCGTACATACACTCAATTTTTTTTTGCCTGCCCTAAATAAAAATTCAGAAAATTTTGAAGTATCTTAGAATCAATCAATACTGTCAGATTTTAGTGAATGGCGTATTATGTAAAATGTTGATTTACAGCCAATCAGATACCGCAAATAATTTTGTGCTTGCCTCTACCAAAACCATCTGTTTTAGCTCTAAAATGAAGACTAAAACGATGATTTAGAGACTTTTAGGTGTTTAAACTATTTAGGGCATAACAAACTTTGCAATTTTCTAAAACAATGTTTTTATTTAACTCAGGAAAAAAAAATTGAGTGTAACTCAGACTGATAAAAATTATTTTGGCCTTTTATACACTACATACTATAAAGGCCCAACATTGTTTAAATTGTTGTATTAACCCGCATGTTAGAACCAAAATAGATAGTTTTGGTAGAGGCAGGCAATAAAAGTAGCTTGCCGACAACCAAAATACTAAAACCAAGTTCACGCAATGGTTGCTACTGCTAGCAGAATTTATTTGGCAACAAACAATCTTCCGTGACTAATAACCATTTTTCCGATAGTTTATCTCAAACACCCAGCAACAATGAAGCCAACCAAACAACTAACAACCTAAACTAACTGTTTTTTTTTCCAAGACCAACGTGAATTCAAAAAAGGCAAATCAACGGCAGAGGCAAAGAAAAGGTCGTAAACATAGTGAGAAAAGCAAAAAATAAAGCAACTAAAAATAAGTTGTTTGGTCTGCTAGTTACCATACACATCAAAAATGCGTTCAACACTGTACTATGGAAAGAAATCCTCTCCACATTTAAGGAAATAGGAGTGAAAAATATTATGAAATAAACGATCTTAAACTATCTTAAACTATCTCTCAATGAAAGACTAAATGTAAGAGAAAAAAAGGATCAGTTGCTTGCTACTAATAAACAAGTATTACAATAAACTTCTCGAGATGGAAAAGATAAACAAAGTAGAAATAGTATGCTTGGTAGACAACACTACAATAGTTAGAACCTCTAAACGTAAAAAAAATTTAAAATTAAAAACAAATACGTTTAAAAATTGAGTATGAAAAACTAAAAATAAAAATAGAAAAAGTAGAACCAAACCAACCCCGTACCAAACTCGAAAGTTTCTTCCGCTAAGCAACTTTGCTTTTGAGAGATACCACAACGTTTTCAAAAGCATACACGGTCATACCCTTATTACCGTGGGGCAGCAAAAACATAGTGTTTTTACATTTCTGCAACCAACAACTCAAGAAAAACAAAGTGAAGAAGAAGGCTTGGCAACAGAGACGCTTTGAAGAAACAGAACAAGCTTTCTCAACAGTATCTAATGCTGATAGACCAACCAGTCATCTAGATGACATACGGTCCACCCACAATTAGGTCCAACTCAACATATTTAAGCACATATTTTGGACAAATCCCAGACAGGTGCGGGAAAACCAAATAAAGTCACCAGTTTGCAAACCATGAAGAAATAAACAGATACTTGGCGCTATGTCCGTATATTACCACACTAAATTACAACGGCACAATAGCATATGATAACAGTCTAGTTACAGTAACCCATTACCTTAACAATAGCTTTCCAAGTAAATGCAAAATTTTACAAAAATATCTTGTATTACATTGTATACAAACAATAATGATGATTGCAAATTCCCATCACGTATACTTAGTTGGCATTAGACCATGCCAGAAAAGACTTCCAATATTTGACCTTGATAAAAAACATATATAAAGAAGCCACCTTAAGAATTTGCATAAACAATGATCTCAGGACGAATAAAATAACACTAAAAAAAGGCGTATGACAAAGTGACGTCATATCACCCAAACTATTTACACTCGCTTTAGAAAATGTCTTTAAAAAGCTGAAATGGAAAGACAAAGGCTTAAAGATAGATGGCCTATACTTAAGTCATCTGAAATTTGCTGATAAACAAATTAAACAAAAAAATTAAGAAAATAGGCATTCATATAAACCCTAGACAAAACTAAAATACTGAGCAATAGCAAAACCCTAAAAAATACAAATTAATATGTATATCTAGGCCACAATATCAAAGCAAGGAAAGAAACCAGACTACAAAACTTAATCAAAGAATACAGCTAGCATGGGCAGCATTTAGAAAACTTAGCTACATACTTAGCGACAAAAATGTACCACTAAATCTAAAAAAGAAAATATACTACAGCTGTATACCACCAGTGGCCACATACGGCCTAGAAACTTAGAACCAACCAAAAAACTGTCTAAAGAGCCATGCTGAAGACTACACTAAGAGATAAAGAGCAAAACAACAAAATCCAAAGTAGAACGAGAGTAACGGATATCATGAGAAAAATCGTAAGTCTTAGATGACAATAGGCGGGTCACATTGCAAGAACGGTGGGTAATAGGTTGACACAGATAACAGCAGCCTAAAGACCAAGAGAAAGCAAAATAGGTATAAAGAAACCACAAAAGCGTTAAAGAGATAATATCACCTGTATTGCCAAAAGAAACTGATTAAAGACTGCCAGGGATAAGACAACATGGAAAGACTTAAAAGAAACTTATATCAAACTTCTTCTTATATATTTTTAAAAAAGAATTCTTGGCTAACTGTGCAAGGTTAAATACGACAACTTAACCTCAATGTTATTACAATGAGGCTCAACTCAACTCAAAAAAATTCAAACCAAAACAACCAGCTATATTCTTGGATGATAAATACTAAAACAAAAGAAAAAGAGTACTTGGCTGACCTTGCAAAGTCAAATACAACAAGTTAACCTCAATGTTATTACAATGAAACCCAAAAAATCCAAAAATTCTTATTGAAACTAATCGGTACTCAACAAGTAAAACTAATTGAAGTCGAACATCAAATACCAACAGAACTCACGACACTCTAGATAATACTCACCGTAAAACAAGTTGAGAAAGAGTGCCATAAAAACGTTTTACAATTCAGTTTACAGTCATCAACACCAGTGACCTCACCGGACATAACAAAGCAAATGAAAGCTGTTTTATAGCTGACACTGCTTCGGCTCCCCAGAAATATTAGAGGCAATACAAACTGGCTTATTCCGCTTAACTTTATATTCAACTTCCAAGAAAAACAAAAAAAATCAAACCAAAACAACCAGCCAGTTCAGCAAAGTTTTCAACGCATTACGCATGGCCCATATGTATATTACCGACATTGTCATTGCCGTCTACTACACCAAAGAAGATAATTTTGGCACACAAAAACTCTGGAACTCACAGGACCTGCAAAAAAACATGAAACTGTGCACTTAGTAAAGAAAAACATAAAAACAAATATAAAACCTACGCCGATCATCACCCTAAGTGGATTTTATGCAAGATCTTATACGCAAAAAGTTGAATTATCTCAGTATGTGCCACTACAGTGCAAAACACAGCGGATACTACCTCCACAAGTGTTTTGGACAATTCAAACCCGCTACACACAAACTTATAGTAGAACTCCAGTGGACACTTTTTAGTATTAAACATACTCCAAACATAGTGCAGTAACCAAACATTTGACAACACCCAAAAACATCTCTATAGCTTATATATAGTTTAGCCTGAAAAAAAAATAATGACGTTTTGTTACTTCATCAATGGCATCACACTTTTGTGGCCCTTATTCTTATGAATATTTGACTTTTACAATTACTAATCAGTTGAGTCCAGAAACTTGTATCTCTTTCCGCCAAGCTATTTCTTCAGGTTTAGAAACAAGAAATAATCACTCTTGGCTAAATGAAGAAGCAATTTGTAGCCTAATTCATATATTTTTGCCATAAAAAGTACGCATGTGTGCACCCTTGCATTGTCCTGGTAGAAAAGGATTTTTTACGGTCGTTTTTTAATTCAAATCCTCATTAAATCGACCGAATAAGTTGGCATAAAATTCACCATTGATTGTTTTACCCTTTTGAAGGTAGTCAATGTAGATTATACCGCGTGCATCCTAAAAAACGGTCTCCATGACTTTATTGGCTGACAAACCCACCTTGGTCTTCTTTGGCGCTATTTCCCAAAAAAACCTACTTTCTTGACTGCTGTGTAGTCTTTGATGTGTTGTGGTGGATCCACGTTTTGTCCACGGTTACGAAACGTCGTAAAAACTCGTCCATGTTTTTGTTGCAAAATTCACTTCAATTCATCTTTAACTTTAATTGATTGAACAGGTGTAAATGTTACCTAATTAAAATTTATGTTTGCCTGTGTTGGGTCTAATAGAAAGCATGTACATTATGTAAGTTTTTTACTTGCATAGGTAGCAGTTAAAGGTTTATAAACATAAAAATAATGAAAAACAAATTTAAGAACTGTTTTAAAGTAAAAATTGTAATTTGGATGTATGTATTAAAAAACAATTTTTTTTTTTTGAGCTAGCATTAAGAGTAGAGACTTTAACACCTGGCTATATAGTTTTGAAGAAAGCCAACTGTAGGAAAATCAGCTGCAGGGCAACTGCAAAACTGCTAAAATTTAAATAACAAGTTTTTTTAAATAACATAAAAAGTTAGTAAAAAAATATTAAAATTATTCGGAATAGAAAAAAATAGAAGTGTACGTGTGACAAATATTGATATAAAAAGAAAAAAATTTATAAAAAGATAGAATGTCAATAAAAAAATTAACAGAAAGTAGAAGAATAGGAAAAAGTGTAAACGAAGAATTAGTGAACAGACCAGAAGAAGTAAAACTGCAAGATTGGCAAGGAAAAATTGATGGTAACATATACAATGTTAAATTTAAATGCATTCAAAAATATAGTAAACTACCAGTCTACTTGCAAGAAAACTAATAAAAGAATATTTAACAATTGATTGCAAGGTTTAAGTGTGAAAGTGAAAATAATGGTAATAAATATTAGATAAATAAAGAATATAAAAAGTGTGAGAAAAAAAGTGTAATAGAGTGTAATAGACTAAAGTGGAATGATAAAAAGCAAATGTAATCAAGAAAATTAAAAAAAAAAACGTTTGAATGAGAATGAGAAAAGAGTAAAAATTCTTAACAATTAAAGAAGGCAAAGTAAATTCAACAATTTTTTTTTGATTTATTTTATTATGCCAACTAAGGTCTTTATTATAAGCTTCTTTTACTAAGCAATTTTGTACTTAGTAGATAACACAATTGTTTCAAGTGCATACACGTGTACCACTTAGTAAACTGATAGCAAAAACAAAAGACTTCAAGCAAGAAAAGAATACTGAGATATGTAGCACACTAAAATATAGAAGAATAATATCCACGCAACAGAAAAGATGGACAATCAAAACTGCAATCGGCTGGTAATATCCGCGATCATACCTATAAAAAATATAGTAAAATACAGGTAAAAACCCAAAAGAAATATAAAATGCAAAATAAAGATGCAAAATAACTAATAAGTAAATACAGCAGACTAAGAATCAATATGCACAGACTGCTAATCAATAGAAATGTCAAGAAAAAACTAACACATTTTTTTTAAGTGAAATAAACAACGGAAAATAGTTAAACTTATGATGGTAAATCTAATTCAAAAACTCGTAATAGAAATAAACCAAAAATATAGCAGAGAATAGAAAAAAAAATCAAAATTCAATAAATAAAAATATATATACGCGTCGTATTTATTTTGAAGAAAGGTAAAAACTAATACCAGAATAAGCACTATTGCGCCTAATAATAATAAATTAATAAAATTTTAAAAAAATAAAAAATTTCTAGCTTTTCTTTATTTAATCTAGAAACTAGTTTTTAACTCTAATAAAGTGTTTTTAAATTACATTAAAAAAATTGAAAATATATGAAATTATAACAAAAATATTTAAAATCAAACAATTGTTTTATATAACAATGAATTGTCAACAAGTCAACTATCACTAATAAACCAATAACAGTTTAATCGTGTAAAACACAACAGTAGTAAATGTACAAATCGTTCCAGAACATTTCAAACGTAAACAAAATATGATTGAAAAGCACGTAGCCTGAAGCTATCAAAAGATATTAATTGCTGTTATATTTTAAAAATGTTGTCTTTGATTGAGTAATCAATATTAATATTAAATTAAAAACGTTTTAATTTAAAAAAATAATAATATTAAATTTTCTTTAATTTTTCTAATTTAATAATTAATCTAATTTAACTTTGATATTTTCAATTTCCAAGGTAGTTTTTTTGTAGTTCTGCCCTGTATTTTAGTTACACTTGTCTCAATCCCTAAACTTAAACTACACAAATATGTTATTCAAACTTTTCCTTGTTTTAGACTTACAGATGGCTATATGCCCGCTGGTGGTATATTATTTCGCACTTATGCTCCGTTAAACCCGTGCTCACATCCCCGATTTATCTAGTTTACTATACACGTCTCATATTTATATTGAAAATTGAATTGTGTAACAAAAGTAAACTATTTTGTATTTCAAGATATTGCAATATTAGCTTTAGGTACTACGCTATTATTTTCGCTTGACTTGTTGAAGAGATTGTAATATAAATAGCTGGATTGCATATTTTTTAAGCTGTGTATTGTACGTTTATGATCAGGTAAAAAGCTTTGTAAAGCTTTGTTTTTATCAACTAAAACTACGTTCATATATAAAATATTAAGTTGAGCTTTGTTTACGTTTGAACCGATCAATACTCTTTATACAAAGAGCCACTTAACCCGAGTCTAAATTTTCAATTTAATATTTCTTTTAATGTAAAATAAATAAAAGTTTATAGTGTACGTCCTTTGAGAGTTGCGTTTATAAAGCTCATTTTAAAACTTGATATAAATTGAAATGAAAAGCATATCTATAACTTTATTTTGCGCAAATTATAACTACCATATTTTTTTTTTTTAATTTATAAACACTAATAAATATTCTTATAATATTAAAACCAGTAGTTCTAGTGCAGTGACAATGTGTGCAATTCTGCAATGCCGGGTAAATATTTATAATTAATGAACTAAATACTTATTCCCGGAGCTATCGTATAGCTTTGCTGTTTGGTGTAGTTGCCATGGTCATTAAGGTTGTAGTCATTGTTTTAAATTTATAGAACATAAAAACATTATATTGCGTTTCCAATGTTTACCCGTAAGTTGGTTCAACTCTCCGTTTGCTTCTAGTAAATTTCCAAGACCGACGTCGGACAAACAGAGAACCCGATTGCAGCAAAAAAATGTTTTGGTCGACTGAGCTTAGAATTGTATATTAAAGATGCTTTATATGAAGAAAAAAGTTGGTTTATTTGATTTTTTTTAAGAAAATTGATTTTTTAAGTTTAATAAATTAGCATTTTAAAAATTAAATTAATTATTTAAACAATATTATTAGATGGATGGATATGTAGAATTGAATTTTAAAAACGATTTATAAAAAAATATGGTTAATTTGTAGAAACTTTGAGAAAATTAGATTTGAAATAGCTTACACTGTCTTTGCTAAATTCAAAGGTTAAATTGATTATTTAGACATTACCAATAAGTAGATTTACATTCAGTAATATTCTAAAAACGTTTTATGTAAGCAGAAATAGTCTATTTAAAGAAATTTTGAAAGTTCTTTTGTTAACTAAGTTGGTCATTTAGACAGTTACCAATAAGTTGAATTATATAAAAAAAAAATTGGTAAAAAAAAAATGTTTATTTAAAGAAATTTTGAGAAAATTTGATTTGAACCGACTTTAGAGCCGTCTGACACAAAACTGATTTTAATACAAGTGTCAGTACAATAATTTTGCGCGCCAATTTTTCAAATATTTAGCAAGCTCTTAAGGACAGAATTGTCAGAAATGATTCCGTAGTAAACCACCGGGAGCGCTTTACTCGCACTGAAGTAAAATACCGCCCATGGCGCCGATCACCCAATAAAATCAAACTACCAATTGTGCAATAAAAACAGTACCAAACGTAATGGGCGGAGCCATCGGTGGGCTTATTGTTTACACCCAAAAGTATCATCATCTTCGGTGCTACTTTTAAAGCAAACAAATAATCATTTTGTAATAATTTTTGAGGCATAATTTTTTTTACATAAATATCATTAATATGAACTAAGTTTGAAATAAATTAAACAATTTTTACAAGTATATAGTATATTTTTACCAAAATAGCTTATTCAAGTGTTGTTATTATACTCATAATAATGCCAAAAACAGAAATGAATTATCTTAATTAACTTCCGAGAAAAGCTACACGATAGTTTTATGGGACAATTTTCCCACCTTAAGCAAGAAATTAGAACAGGTTCTGTTGCACTCATATCTTGCAGCTAATGCTAATGCAGTATATACACACAACGTCCCAACTACTAGACACACAAAACACTAGACGCTAGACGAGTAACATGTGAAGCTTTTGTTCACTTTTATTTGTATTTCAAATTTACCGCCATAAATAAGCACGGTTTATAGAAATTCACCGACGTTCGTTCATGGTAAGTGCGGTCGCAACCCTTGCGACCTTTTTCAGGAAACCGCGTTCCGTATATAAACCTGTTTTAGGATAACCGGAATTTCGGTCGCTTCGGTTGATATACGTAACGCAGTAAAAATCAGTCTCGTGTCAGACGGCTCTTGCTTTGTACTTGTAGTAAATCTAAAAAAATAGTATTTTGGATGTTAACTTGATTATTTAGACAATACCAATAATAAGATTTATATGTAGAATTGCCTTCTGAAGGCATTTTTTTAAAGAAAAAAAATATTTATTTTAAGAAATTTTGAGAAAACTTTATATAAATTAGCTCTAGTCTAAATTTTTGTTAAATTCAAAAAATTTACATTTTGAATCTTAAATTTATTATTTAGACAAAACCAATAAGTGGATTTCTATGTAGAATTGTAATCTAAAAAGATATTATCATCGCTTTATCTTTTGTAGTGACTTTTAACGCTTGCAGAAAAGTGTAACTTCTAATGTCTTAATGATAAACACTTGGGTGGAAAAGCAAAATTTTCAGTTTATACTACTAGAGCATGATCACATAAAGATCATGCTCTAGAGTGCTCCGCTTACCCACTAAGAGAGTAGATGTCACCAGAGAAGAGAAACTTCCAGTCTCATTATAACTAACACTTGGGCGGGTAGCCAAAAACCTTAGATCAAACTACCCACCTACAGTCATTAGGAGAATAGTATCGCCATCGCTTCCTCTCACATAATAACTTTAAAAGGTAGGAGTAACTTCCAATCTCTTGATGACAAACACTCAGGTGGAAGAACCCCAGTTTAATACTATGTGTCCGTAATCATCCTCTGAAATGCTTTGCCAACCCACCAAGTGTCCGTCATTAAAGGATTGGATGCCACCTTTTTTGACATATAAACTTTTAACAATTGCAGATTTTTTTTTTTCAATTTCTTGATAATTAACACTTGGGCGAAAATCTCAGTTTAAACCATCCATCTGTACTCAAGTTCTAGTGTCACCAACCTAACCACCCAAATTTTACTTATCAGAAATTGGTATCACTATTGCCTTCTTTTATTAAGTTACTTTTAACGCTTGCAGGAAGAAGTAACTTCTAATCTCTTGATAACAAACACTTAGACGAGTGGGTAGGCACTTTAGTAAACCACTTAATGGTAATTGTGAATTAAAGTGTAAGTAATCAAGAGTTTGTACTGTCACCTACTCTTTTAATATAGAGACTAAGAAATACTTGGACAAGTGAGTGGGCACTTCAGTTCAAACTACTTGATGACAAACACTTGGTTAGGTGAAAGGAAACCCCAGTTTAATCCATTTATCTTCTATAATCATGCTCAGATGTGCTCCGCATCCTAACCAACTGTCCGCCATCAAGTAGTTAGATACCATTACTTCTTTTGACATAGAAATTTTTAACGATTTTTAATTTCTACTAATAACACTTAGGCGGGTAGCCAAAAAACCTAGTTCAAACCACTAATGTTCTGGAGTGACTTACCCACCCTTCCAAACTATTGTCGTCAAAGGATTGAATATTACCATTACTATCTCAAACATAGTGACTAACAACAATTGCTAAGATGACAACTTATAGTTTTTTTTTTCTTTTTATCTATTTATTAATTTGTACAAGTTTTCCAACATAGCAACAAGCGCTTCTTAGAAAACAAAAACCCAGAAAAAAAAGAAAAAACAAAGCATTATTACCAATGTATGCAGACTTAACAAAGCATATAAAAACTAAAATTATAAGAATTAACAGCAACACTATAAAACTCAAAATAAACAAAAATGACAACAGCAACAAAGTGGTCTTTTGAAAGGCACTTACCACATGACCGTCATGGTAAAAACCAGTCTCAAGCCAAATACAATTATCTTTATAATACTCAACATCAACTAACTTACAGAACACATGCAGATTACAAACGATTTAAAAAGGTTAACAGGATTAGCCACGTGATTAAAAAGTGTAATGCCTGCTACAAATGCAAAAGGGTTGGACACAATTTCTTAAAGTGCTATATTTGCAAAAATGCTGTCCTGCAATCGCAAAAAACGCAAAAAAAAGACAAGATTAATCCAACTCAAAACAACAATATTCAAGATTGTACAAACAACCCTTGGCAAGGTAGAAAAGCTTCAAACATTTTGCTTTAATTTGGGCCTTATTGCATAGCCAACCGACCTTGATACGGACGTTGCCATATACCATATACATTTCACATACCTTCTCTAAGGTTTGCAAAACAAACCGCAAGCGGGGTTACGTATAGGCAAAAGTGCAAAGACATCTTATACTAATGCTATTTTTTGCCTACAAAACTAAACAAAGACTTTACCACAATTGAATCGGTGAGTTCAACAACATTATGTGTCACAAAATAGCGTTCTTTAGTTGAGATAGCCAAATACATAAAATTTGTTCTCTCATTGAATGAGCGCAAGACCAGTACGTTAAGAGCTATTGTCAAAGCACTATGCACATCCTATATGTATAGTTGTTTCTTCATTAGTTTTTATTTTATTCAATTTTTATTCTCAAAAATGTTTTTGGACTTGTACTGTTTTTGGACTCACCAACTCAACTTTACTTGGCCTTGTCAATAACATAAATAGCATGCTAAGCAGCTGCTAATAGGTAAATATTTCAAGGTTAAATTACACACTTTGTGCTCTTCTACCTAGAAATGCAAAAGCAAAATAAAGCGTAACCATGTGTTCAGCAAGCCTGGCCAAATTTATACAGAAATAAAAAGTAAACGTGGAAGAAAATCTTAGCTTTCACAACATTATAAACATAGAGATTGCAACCAGAACAACAGCGACAAACAACACAAAAACAAAAACTAGCAATTTAAAAATATGCTTGCAGACGAGCTAAACTGCAAAGTAAGTCCTACACTCACATAGTCGTCGGCCATTATAAAAGCACGCAACAACGTCCTTAATAAAAAAAGGGAGTTAGAAAAAAAAAATTGCGACACAGCAACATAGCCAAGCTAAGACGTAAATACGTACAAACAAATTAGACAACTCATACTGTGCTAAGAAATAGATAATGATGTATGGAGCACTGACTGCAAAATTGGAATGCGCTTACCAATACACCTTACAGTCTAAGAAACTTTTCCCGGTTTACCCAAATACCAAACTGGCAACAATAGCACTGATGACGTGGCAACGATTATTACGGAGAAAAGCATTAAAATAATAGTAAAAAAAGTTGAATGAGCAGTGAGAGAGAGAGAAAGAAAGTAAACTTGTTGAAATGCAGTGCAAAAAACGTAATCTGTTATTGTTGATGACAGAAAAAGCTTTTCACTTTTGTCCATAATATGAACATGAACCAATAATACTATCTTTTACAAAACTAATGCCAAAAGAATAGGGAATCTAAAAAAAAAACAATGTGCAGCGTTGTCTCTTCAATAGTATTGTTTAGAGCATCTGTCTCGGAACAGTGAGTCTAATGCAGAAAAAAGTCGCCATTAGCGTCTTGTCTGCGTACAAGATTGTTTTCCAAAAATCAATACTAGTCATTTCTAGTACTAGATTTACTTGTTTTAGAATAACTCGGTCAGCAACTTTAAACAAAAAGAAGTTAGTAAAAAAAAGTAACAGGACATGCACTTTCATCCCTAACCTAACTACTTCTTTCTTCTTCTGGTGCATTCTCCTAACGGAGGTTAGCAATCATCATAGCAATATTTATTATGAAAACTACAGCTCTAAATAGTTTCACCAAAGTTTTTCCATACCATTCCTGGAGGTTTTTCAGCCAAAATGTTCTGCTGCGTCCTACGGATCTATTTCCCTGTATCTTTCCCTGCATAATTAGTTGGAGAGCTGAGTACTTTTCTCCTCGGAAAATGTGAGCCAAATACTCGAGCTTTTTTTTTATTGTAAGTAAAAGTTCTCTTTAGTTCTTTAGTGCGTTCTTCGTAATACTTTTTCATTACTTACTGTCCAGGGTATTTTTAGCAAACGACGGTAGAGCCACATTTCGAATGATTCTATGTTTTTTATGTTGTTTTTATTTAGTGTCCATGTTTCCATACCATATAAAGTCGGACCATTCGTATTTGCAGGGCTATATCGAAATTTCTATCTACAAAAAATTTATTCATTTTAACGAACGTTGCTCTTGCTATCTCTATACGTTTATTGATTTTGCTAGTCTGGTCGTTGTTCTCCCTTATTCGTTCCCAAGTACTGATAGCTTCTCACTCTTTCTATTATGGTATTATCTATTGCGACGGCTGGGATATTATTAGAGTTTTTAAATACCATAATTTTAGTTTTATTTAAATTCATTCTTAGTCCATAGAATTGGCTAACAGTATTTATGTCTACTAGCATTTTCTGAAGATCATGGATGTTTGTTGCTATTATCGCGATATCGTCTGCATATCGAATGTTATTAATAGTTTGCCCGTTTATAACTATTCCCCCGGAGTCTTCGTTAATGGCTTTCTTAAATATGACCTCCAAGAACATATTAAATAAGACTGGCGATAGTATGCAGCCTTGTCAAACACCTCAGTAGATTTCTAATTCCCCAGAGTCATGTCCTTCAACAGTTATTTGGGCTTTCTGATTCCAGTACAAGTTTTTTATTATTCTGATGTCATTGTAGTCAAGACCTTTCTGTTGTGCTGTTTCCATTAGGTGCTCGTGCTTAACTTTATCAAAGGCTTTCTTGTAGTCGATCAATCGGATGTATAAGTCGACGTTCATATCAAGACACCGTTGTATTATGACATTCATGCTAAATAACGCCTCTCTTGTACCTAAGTTCATACGAAATCCAAACTGTGTTTTGCTGATATCCGTTTCTAGCTTCTTGTATATGCGACTATGAATAACTTTTAAGAACACTTTCAAAGTATGGCCCATCAGGCTAATAGTTCTAAAGTCTGAGCACTCCCTTGCGTAATGCTTTTTTTGATATCAAAATAAAAGTTGATTTAAGCTATTCTTGGGGTATAATTCCGGTTTTGTAGATGGTATTATATAGATTTACTAGAATGTTCAACTTGTCGTCATCAATTAATTTGAGGAGGTCTACTGGTATCTCATCTGGACCTATCGCTTTCTTATCTTTTAAGTTCTTAATAGCATGGCTTACCTTTTCGGCAGTTATAAGGGGCCTTTTGTAGTTTTTTGTATAATTATCTCATTTCTAATGTCATCAAATAGTTGTTGTATGTATTCCTCCCATCTTTTGATTTTTTTTTTCTATGTCCATCATAATGTTTCCGTTTGTATCCTTTATTAAACCATTTTGTTTTTTCCTTCCTATGCCAGTAAACTCTTTGACCTTTTTATGAGATTAAATGAATTGTATCTCTGTTCTAATGCTTTTATCTCTTCGCACTTCTGTCTAATGAATGTTTCTTTAGCCTCTCAAATTTTTTGTCTTATTTGTTGTTAAATCTCTTTGTATGTATCCCTATTCTATCCTTTGCCTTCACATTCATCTACACTTTCTTCCCCGACTTTTGCGTTAAAGTCCTCTAAAACAATGGTAATATCTGAGTAAAATAATGGTGATATCTGAGCTTTTGACTATTTTTATAGATTTGGTTAGTTAGCTGTAGAATTCTTCCATTTCTGTTTCGTTTTCATCTGCTGTGGGTGCATACACTTGGATGATGTTAATTTTGATTGCATGAGATCTGAGTTGTACCATTATTACTCTGTTTGATAGGTTCACAACATTCAAGACAGTCTTTTTGATATTTTGTGACACTATTATAGCCACTCCGTATCAATGTTAAGCATCATTGCCTCCTGAGTAATATATGTGATAGTTATTGATCGGATATTCTCCACAGTCTAGCCATTGAACGTCACTAATACCTAAAGTCTCTATATCCATTCGTTGCATTTCCGTTATTAGGTTGTGTATTTTTCCGGGTTGGTATAAACTTCTTACATTCCATGTTCCTATTCTTTTGGAACATTTATTGATTTTTTTGATTCCGTCATTCAAGGCTTCCTCCCCGGAAATCCAATTGAGAGAATTGATACTCCGGATAAATTAGAATTGAATGAAGTCATCATGATAATATTTTGCTGAGGATATCCAAAGGGATCTTTAATGTAGTGGTTTCCCGTTGCCTTCTACATCCTATGCCGTTGTCCTATCTTTCGGATCATCTGTCTTTGGGGAATTTTTTTCCGCCCCCTGAACAAGAGGGTGCCCATCTTTCTCTTGAGGGAGAAAGTTTGTTACTTATCCCGGCAACGACTCGGTATATAGCCTTAATTCTCCACGTTGGTTAAACGGCTTGAATGGGTGTGGGACGGAATTAATGGGAAAGTGTATGTGAAGTGATGGGAAGTTTGGTTGGGACATGGTTTTCTCCCGGGATGTTGATTGGGAAATAACCAAGGCTCGCGTAGGCAGGGGCGCGTTCCTGAAGTAGAGCTATCCTTTACCAAGATCGTAATGGAGTCTCTACCCGCTACCTAACCTAACCTAACCTAACTACATAAATAACAAAACAACACAAGTATATTGACTATTACCTTGCCCAATTTATGAGTGAGCACAAGTGTTTCTCAAAGTCCCCATGCAGATTGTAACTGCAATATAATGAAAACAGTCTATAATGCGGCATAATAAACATGCTCAAGCACACGGTTCTAGTATACACTAGATAGCAGAAAAAAACAAGAAAAATTGGCGTTGCACATTATTTGCTGCCAAACCCTTGTTGGCGTTATTGTAAAAAAGTAGCAATCTAACAAACTAAAATGTGTAGCTTTTTTGTTAATAGAAAAAGATACAAAATTTACCACCATCTCTACAGATAACAAAACTAATTAAAAAAATCAAATTTACATAGTTTCAATATGAAATATGCAACTTGCATTTTTATTTTATTACAAGATAGCCTCAAACAAATAACAACAAGCAGTGGTCCTACAATTACATATCAACTGGGATAAAAACACCAATTTAAAAAAAACTATATGTTTACTGTACAGCTAACTAATCAATATCCTACCAAACAGATAGATATTTTTGCCTTAAGACTATAATCTAGAGAAGTTCTGACCATGACCAACTACTAATATCACCAAGTGTCCAACAAAAAAGTTAAAATAAAAAATGCAGTGGACACACAGGGCAAAACAAAATAAACGCAAATGTTGTCCAAGGTTACCATTAGGCATGAACAAGAAAAGACGTGCGCATGTTTGTTAACCACCGCCAATCAAAAATACCTTTAAACTTTACCTCTCACCAGGCAACCAAAAAAATATTTTTTTTAGGTACCACAACAACAAATTTGCCTTTACCATATCATAATTGATTAGCGTACCAAGTAGATTGAAGCATTACTTGTACCATTAGCCACTAGTAAAAAAACTACTAACCTTTATTTTAACGATGAGGCTACCGTTAGATCATTTTAAAATAATAGGAGCCAATTTACAGAGAGACAACTTACTATCACTAGAAATATTCGACTGTAACTGTAGTATAAACACAGTCATCAGCAGCAACAAAGCTTAAAAAACCAAGACCGTTGTCTGCAATAAACTAAGCTAAAATAAACCGCATACAGAAAACGGCGTAATCCGCAACAAGTACAAGTTAAAAAAGATAAAAAGCTAGTAATAGTGCAAATACGGGCTAAAAAATTAAATAACAAACTAGTAATTAAAAAAAAAACTACTATGTCAGGAACCAACTTATCAGATAGAAGATACTCTCAAACCACCCGGCAACTTCACTTTGAGAATCTGCGACCAGCGCCATAAAAAAAAAATAAACAAAAAAACAGTTTCTGTCTTTCAAGCTAAAAATACCGGTAAATAATAAGCAGCCAAACCATTATAGACCGGAAATAACTATTTTCCAAAATTAACAAGCAAACATCAGGTAACAATTATTAATTGTCCCAAATTATACACCAAGTATAGTATACCCATATATAAAGTGTCTTTACGACATGGATTTAAACAACCTTAACAAATTATTTCATTACTAATCGCCTTGAAGATTATGTTTGTAATATATACCATAAATAGCTTATAACACCTTGGTGTCTAGGGGTAAAAATATTATATAATATACAATATTTTCATCCATGAATACTACCTCGAGTTCCAAGTATGTAATACAAACATAATTGGTTGGTAATTAAATAATTCGCTGAGATAATTTATTCCATGTCGTAATGACACTATATCTATGGGCATATTATAACGGATGAAATAAAGAAAAAAACCCTGATGCAAAGATTAATTAACAAATGCCGTTATGGCCGCTGACCACACCTACCGATTTCATAAACATACACTAACGTACGCCTTTAAAGTTACCTAAAACATTTTCTACTAATGGCACTTAGAAACTCACGCCGTGGCTCAAAACCATACAAAACACAAAACCATACATAGACGCTACCCATACGACCGCCATGTCTTTTTAAACCAACTTGCGCCTGATAAACACAAAATTGCACACCTCTAGTAGTTTAAAGTTAAAAGACATACAGATTATGTTATATTAGCCGTTACTCAGTGTTTATCAAAGCGTTATTCGATTGACACAAACCACTCGACTTCTTTGAGCATCAAATGGTGAATGTGCCGGGTTTCAAATTATTTTATTCCATCGCCTTTTTACCTTTTGGTGTAAAACCCGTATGACACTGTCCATAATTATGTCTTGAATTATATATATATATATATATATATATAATTACAGATCAGATTATTCACTTGTGTAAAACACACAAATTATCAAGGTCACAATTACATCTTGAAAAATTAGAACATGTTCTATTTTCCCATCTATAACCGACGTAAATATATATAGCGCATTACATTTGGTTATTACTTTTTTTTTTCAATTTTACCACTGCAGCTCCGCGTATAACAATTGCTACCACTTTTTTAATTTCTTCTGCTTCCATTTTTCATTATTTTAATTAACTGTAGCATTAATCAAGTCAAAACAAATTACTTAACCTGCAAAATGTAGTTTGACAAAGCATAGATAAGGCGCATGCGTGGTTTTATAATTATATACATACAAGATAAAAAAATTATATATAGAATTATTGCACAAATTCTAATAAAAATTATATATATATATATATATAATTCAAGACATAATTATAGACAGTGTCAAACGAGTTTAAGGCGTACATTATTAATTTGTATAATATTTCTTCCTATCCTTGGTTATTTTTCTTATTTATTTTCAAGTGTTTCCTTGTTGTGTAGCCTCTTCTTTTATTGCTTCTGGGTCTTCTTTTTTTGCTTTCTTGTTAGTCCTGCCTCATATATTTTCTTGGTGTTTCTTTTTTTAAGCTTTCCGTAATTTTTTTTTTTTTTAGTATTGATTTTATTTGTAAATTCATCCTGTATGTCTCCTTCCTTATTTTATCTTTTCTTGTTTTGTTTTTTCTTTCTAAGAAATCTCGTCTTTATTGCATTTATTCTTTCTATGTTTTGCTACTATGGCTTTTTTTTAACTATTTCTATATTTAAAAGTTTCGATATTTTATTTCTGTTGAAAAAAGTGTTTTTGTTATATAATTTTGCTGTTTTTTTCTATTCTGTCATCTAACTCTTTCTCTTGATCCTGACAAGTGCTTTTTCAAGATAATCGAAGCATACGTGCATTACTCTATTCTATTTTATCATCTTCTCACTTAACTGTCATGGCACATTGGCTATCCTCCATTGTCGTTTTTAATTTCTCTCCCATCCTTTTTTCTATAACTCTTGTAAATATCTTGCTTGGTATGCTCGTTAGTGTGACGTTATTCCATTTTCTTAGCGTCTTCTCATTTCTGATTGTGTCATTTATTAATTCTGTTATTTGTGCAATTCCCTCTTCTGCTATAAATTTTATCATTTCCGGTGTTATTTTATCTGTTTCTGATGCCTTCGCGTTCTTTAATTTCTTGATTGCGCCTGTTACTTTTTTTTTTTTTTTAGTTTTTTTTATATTTTCCGTTCTTCTGTCCTGTAGCACTTCTTTTTCTTTATAGTCATCTTCATCTTCTTTTGTTTTGTCTTCTTCTACTTCTTGTTCTGTTAATTTTTAGAAATATTGCCTCCATCTTTCTATTGTCTTGTCTTCTTCTTTTATTATTTTTTTATTTTTAAATTGTGTTCTTTCTTTTGTTTTAGATGTTTTAACATTCATTTTTAATTCTGGTTAGGTTAAAGTTTTCATTTGTTTGAAAGTATCCCAGTTCTAATTTTTTTTGTAAAGTCTCTTCTTAATCCGCTTTTATTTGTATTTCTTTTAGTTTGTTTGTTTTTATCTTTATCTTAAATATTTTCCTTTTTTTGTCTGGTTAAACTTTGGTTTCTATTCCACGTCTATTTGTAGTAAATGGTAGTCGCTTCGTTTTTTATAGAAGCTGTCTTTCTCTTCTTTTTTGCGTCTTCATTTGGTCCGTATGCTATCATGGTCCATGTTTCATTCTCTAATAGCTTAATTTTTCTTTCATTTGTGTTTTTTTTTTCTTATTGTATCTTTTATTCTTTCTGGAGCTATTATCATTCCTACTCCTCCTTTTGCTTTTTCCTTTTCTTCCACTCTTGTTCACATTAACCAGTATGTTTTCATACTATCCATTGCTTTTTTGTTTCCGTTATTCTTAGTATTTTATTTTTGGTTTATCATTTCTTCCAATTCTGCTTCTTTTCCAATGTATTCTTTTATAGTCCATGTTCATTATCTTTCTTTTTTTTTTTCTTATCGTTATTTTTTCTATTTATGTTCCTTTTCTTTTCATTTTTTGCCGTCGTATCTTTTTTCTTGTACCATTTCCTTCCGTGTTTTGTTGTGTATCTTTTTCTTGTCTTTTAGCTGTTTTCTTGTTAGTTTTTTAGACCTTCCACTTCTTCTAGACCCTTTTTCTCTTTACTCCTCCATCTATACTCCTCTCCGTTAATTAATGATTTTTGGTAACCTATTGTTACCCTCTTGCTATTTGCTTTTTCTTCTTTTGCTATGTCTCTAATTTCTTTTTGTACGCATCTTTCTTTATGTGTTGGATCATTGTCAATGTAAATCATAGTCCCTTTCAGATTTCTTTTAGCTTTCATTATTTGTTGCTTTGTTTTTCATGTTCCGACTTTGACTCCTTATTATTTGTTTTTCTTATTTTTGTTTTTTATTCTCATATGTTTTTTTCTGTCTTTTTTTGCTGTTTTATAATTTTTTGTATCATTTGTATTTTTTGTTGCTCACATTTCACTTCTTTCTTTAGCTCTCTAATCTCTTTTTTAGTTCCTCTGTGTTCTTTGCCATCTCCTTTATTAATTTATTAAACATGCTCTTTAGTTCTTCCATTTCCGCCATTATAGTACAAATACTTGTTGGTTAGTTTCTGATTGCTAATATTGGTACATAAAAGTTAAAACTGCTTATTAGAATAGAACAATCCACATATCTACAATAAAAGCTTTGTAGCCAGAGATATACCAGCGTTTCTATAGTCTTAAAGCGAATCAAAATAAAAACACATCACAATCTACAAGACCAGTCGGGTAGTGGCAATCTTTTCGATAACACATATAATTCAAATAGTGTCTTTGAACTTTTTCCAAAGCATTAGAATAAGTTGCTTAGTATTGAGACCACAAAATACTACAATTTTTTGAAGTCGTATTTTGATATATTTAATTGCAAGTAGTTTGTTTTAGTTGTCGAGTCAGCGTTGACACAAAGTATTTGCTTCCTCACATACTGATTACACAAACCAGCATCTGTTCACGTTTACCTCTTTCTGCCTATTCTGTCAACCATCTCCTCACTTATCAAGGCTTCTGCCAATAAGAGTTTTTTGGATTTGTACTCCGGGTAAAGTCATCGAGTTACCTTGTCACTGCAGTCGTTTCTCCTTTCTACTAGTTATACATCTTTATTTTTGCCTGGATGGCCTTCAATGCCCAGCGGTGGTAGTACGTGCAAGCAGTCTAACCATGTTTTAGTCAACGTCTTGGCAAAAAAGCTACTTGTGCACCAGTCTGTACTCTCATTCTCTATGTGTAGCAATCTAGTTAATATTTTTGAGGTTTTGTACTGTTGGCGATTAGTCAACTATAACAGATCGTCAAACAAATATTGCTCATATGTCTTCATATGCTACATAATCAATTATACATTCACGCGTATATGGATTAAAGAGTGTCTTACAATGCATAAACGGTTGATGGGTTGCTTTGCACCTATGTCTTGAAAAGGTATTATCCGGCCAAGCTGAGATGTAATTGGCACTGAAAACCAGTCGCGATTTTTTTTCCTTTGCGCCATTTAAACGAGATGTTAGTAGGCGTTTGGACTCTTCATCATCATTGTCAGTTGCGGGTAGATAAAGTTCTCAAAATGATTCGCCATAATTGTGGACTGATCACATTGAGCAGTGTACAATACATACCTCGATGTTAACTGACGTTTGCACAGTGAAATATTGCAGCTTCCACTTATCTTGTTCTAGAAACATATACAATGAAACATGAAGTCTCTTTGAGCAAATATATTGCATAGAGGCTTTATGCCCAAGATAAATTTAGGTAGCTTTGCAGTTGTTTCGTCTTAAATGGTCTGTTCCAGTACAAGTTGCCCTTTGTGTTAATAAATCTTTTCATTATACTAAAGTTTCCATTGCGAGAAGGATTCTGCATGACCTGGATGCTCAAATATATTTGAAATTATCCTCTTACTTTAGCCTGAGATAGTTCGGAGTCAGTAGAGTTTAGAAACCAATCGATGCAAACTTAAAGTTATTTGCAGCAGGCACACTTTTATTACGGAGTTGCGTTTGCTTCATATTGTCTTTTTAAAGATGCAGCTGAACCGAGTTTGGCTCACAAAGTTAACCAGAAAGCGACAGTATGCAAGGTCCAAACATATACTAGTGCCATCTCGAGGACTTGCAACGTCTTCTGAACAAATCATGGTGACAAACTGTGATCCGATCGCAATTGCGTTACTGTATATAAACATGCGTACTGTATAGACTGTTCGAACATTGCAGAATATTTTTAAGTAAGAATGTCAAGGAACATTGCTTGAAAGACGTTCCAACATTTTGTTTAAAAATTTAGTTTCTTTTTAGAAAATAGAAAGATTCGGAGACGGTTGAGCAATAATTGATTAAAGTTCATTTCCTAGCTTCCCATGACGCGGCACTATCCACTGTCAAGTTGAATCTAGTATGTACTAAAAATCATAGGAAAATAATCATTTGTTTATTTAAGAACATGAACGGAATTTACGTGTTGAATCGGTTGACTAAAATATTATTTCAAATATTGACCAAGTGCTAAAAGACATTCTGTGTCTAATTACGTAGTTACTTCAAAATCCGTTAACCATCAAAAGTAGATATCATCATGGACAGCGTTCAAGTACTACATTGCTGGATATACGCCTACCAAATTTGAATCCTCTGGCCGAAATCTATGATCTCTTGCTCGTTGTCCTCTCACCTTCACGACGTTGTCCCTCCATCTTGTTCTAGGTCGGCTTATAATTCGTATTCCAATTTTCAGTAGTTATTTTGTAATTTTCTTTGTCTACCTAGTCCAAGAACATTTTAGTTTTCCTATATACTGGGTTATGTTGGTTACTCTGATTTAGTTTTTTATCCATAAATTGGTCTTTCTGTCTGGTAAGTCCAAACATAGACTTCTCCATAGCTCGTTTTATTCTCATCCTTTTCATCTTGTACGAAAGAAATAAGTTGGCCTAGATATACATATACCTCTACCACCTCCAAGCTCTCGTTCCCTATTCTTATCGTTCGTCGTAATTTTCGATTTTGAGATGTCTCTTATTTCGTATTCGAGATAGTTCTGGTACGCTTTTTGCAATAAACGATGTCGTCCACAAAGCGTACATTTTTCAGATGTCGATTCCTTCTTCATTCAATTAGTCATAAAAATATTGTTGTGGACTTTCCAGTAATCTCTGGCAGATGTTAAAATATGCGTATTTTCAATAATATTAATCCCTTTTATAAATTCTTAATTACTATTTTCAATAATCTTAATCCCTTACATCCTTTTCATAAACTCTTAATGACTATCACACAAATGTCTGTCCCTTTATGTTAATGATCGGTAAAACCTAATTCCATTCCCTTTCTTTCTTACAAAACACTATTTATACGCAATAATAACAATATTCAAAGCAGTTCTTAAGAATATCTTCTACAGTACACAACATATATACACACCAACGGCGTCTCCTTTATTAGTAAATTTGAATTATTGTTTTATTTACTACCTAAGATAATATCTGTCACCCTTAAGTTACGGGTTACGGAACAAATTGGTCCTTCGAACCGGATCTACAAGTTAAGTTGCTATTTAAGAGTCTGTAGATTCGAAAATTTAAGTGAGTTATTTAATGTGTTAAAAACTTTAAGTACACAATACTCAAAACTTTAAGTGCTGTTACGTGTAAATACAACAAATCTACATTCTGAAGATACAATGGGGGATAAAGAAGAAAATATCTCAACTGCACAGAACCTAAGTGCAACAACTGAAGAAGTTTCACATGGAAATCGAGGTCACCAAAAAGCGATTATTACTCGGTTTGCAAAATATCTCGCAGCGAACAATAAAAATCCAAATTACAGTCAAATAAGATCTAGATATGAAGCGGCAAAATGTGCTTTTGCAAATATTTGCAAAATACAAATGCAATTATCAAATCACTCTGAAGAAGATAATCAATATATGGAAGAGATCGAAAACAAATATTATTCCATTGTCGAAGAAGTTGAAATAATTCTTGCTCAACTAACGCAAACTTCATCGTCATCGTCTAGTAGTCCTGAAATCAATCAATTGAGTTTAGAAAATATAATACAGCCAACAATTCAAGAAAATCATGGCTCAGGACATTCAAATCATCAGTATGGTTATACAGAACGACAACCTGAATTACCAAAGATTTGTTTACCACAGTTTTCTGGAAAAATAGAAGAATGGTTTGAATTTAAAGATACTTTTCAAGTTATCATTGGCAACAATAACCGTTTGGACAATTGCACCAAGTTGAAGTATCTAAAAGGAACCTTAACAAATGTAGCAGCTCAAATTGTGAGCAAACTTAGCACTACAAGTGACAATTATGAGCGAGCTTGGTCATTGCTTACAGCACGCTTTGAAAACAAAAGGAAAATTATTCAAAGTAACATCCATAGTCTATTAGACTTACCCAACTGTAAAAAGAATAATGCACATTCACTGCGAGAATTAACAGATAGTGTCATTTCGCACACACAAGCATTGGAATCTTTAGGATGCCCTGTCAATCAATGGAATGAACTGCTTATTAACATTATTTTGCGAAAAATAGATTTTGAATCGGGTAATGCCTGGGAACTATCTTTAAATAATAACAGTGAGCCAACATTTGAACAACTTCTCCAATATCTAGTAAAACGGTGTAACGTGCTAGAAAGCCGACCTGTCCGAGAACAATCATATATGGATCGCAGCATTCCACGGAAAAAGGGATATCAAGCATATCCGGCAATAGATTCTAAATGCAGTTGCTGTGATCAATCATACCATCCCTTATACCAATGTGAGAAGTTCAAAGAATTAAATATTTCTATGAGAGTACAACATGTAAAGAAGAAGAATCTGTGCTTTAACTGTTTAACTTCATCACACTTAAGTTTGGCATGTAAGTCAAATTATGCATGCCGAAAATGTCAAAGACGGCATCATACACTTCTCCATGCAGAAGAACAGGCTTTACAAGCATTAGACACTGAAACAATTAATTTTACGATGCTTGCGACAGTTCAAGTAAATCTTAAGGATAAGTTTGGAAAACGTCACCAATGTAGGATGTTGTTGGATTCCGGAGCGCAATCAAACTTTATATCGGAAGCAATTTTTAAGAAATTGCAATTACCATTGATTAAAACGTCTCAAGTTATAAGTGGCATAGCTGAAGCAAAAACTTTACCGAGTGGACTTGTATGTACAGAGCTGACGGCAAGAAAGGGACCATTTAAGGAAAAAACAAGTTTTATCGTTTTAAACGCAGTTGCTGGTCACATGCCTCCAGAATCAATAAATCGAAAGGTGTTCCAAATACCACCAAACATTACACTTGCGGATCCAGAGTTTAATTGTAGCCGCCGCATTGATGGTATTTTAGGAGCAGGATTGTTCTGGGAAGTTCTACAAGTGGGAAAGATAGTACGTGACAATTATTGCATGTACAAAACAAGTTTAGGCTGGGTAATTTCTGGAAAAATAACACCTAAACATTCAGTCACAAATGCAATGAATTCACAAATGTTGCAACTGTCTGAAGATGTTCAACGCTTCTGGCAACAAGAAGAATTAATAAATGAAGTCCATCGATCCAAGGAAGAAGAATTGTGTGAAGAACATTTCAAAAGAACAGTCCAAAGATATAATGGACGATTTCACGTTAAACTACCTTTCAGAGAAAATCGGCATATTGAAGAAATCGGCAATACCTATCCTGTTGCAATAAAGGCATTAATGTCAATGGAGAAACGGTTCAAGAAGGATTCATATCTACAAGAATCTTACTCAAAATTTATTAAAGACTACGTAACACTTGGTCACATGACTGAATCATCTCCAAATGATGTAAATGGATGCTATCTCCCGCATCATGCTGTTTTTAAAAATGAAGGAAATGATCGAAAAATCAGAGTTGTTTTTAACGCTTCAATGAAAGGCCCCAATGGCGTTACCATGAATGATGTGCTGATGGTTGGTCCGAATGTTCAAGATTTATTGGTGAATATTTTGATTCGCTTCAGAACACATCCAATTGCACTTGTTAGTGATATCGAGAAGATGTACCGTCAGGTTAATTTACAAAAATCTGATCATGGGTTAATGCGAATATTATGGAGAGATGATTACAATGAAGAACCTAAATCGTATAATTTGGTTACCGTTACTCAAGGAACAGGACCAGCATCTTACATGGCAACTCAATGTCTTAAAATATTGGCTGATGAATTCTCTCAAATACATCCAGAAGCTGCTCGAGTTATCAGAGAAGATTTTTATGTCGATGATATGTTAAGTGGCGCAAATTCTGAAGAAGAAGCCATGAAACTCATGAATGACGTTCAATCAATATTAGCAGACAGTGGATTTCAACTAAAAAAATGGGCAAGCAACAAACCCTGTCTATTAACAGGCAATGAAGCAATTAATCCTGTACTGGATATAAATAATGGTCAAACAGTGAAAACGTTGGGAATTCAATGGAATGCAATTGAAGATATATTTCAATTTAAAACTACCGAAAATACCATTTCAACCATAAGCAAACGTGTCATTTTGTCTGAGATAGCCCAAATTTACGATCCTCTTGGAATTTTGACACCAGTAATTGCAACGGCAAAAATACTACTCCAAGATCTATGGTCCCAAAAAATAGGTTGGGATGAAACTGTACCCATTCATTTACACACTCAGTGGACGGAATATAGAAAATCATTAAAACAGTTAAATGAAGTAAAAGTGCCTCGATACTTATTTAACTATGAAATGGAGATTAAAAAAATAACGCTTCATGGATTTTCTGATGCTAGTCAACGGGCCTTTGGAGCCTGCGTGTATGCCATAGCAGAATACAGTAATGGTATTAGATCAAGTCTTTTAATCAGCGCAAAATCAAAGGTTGCTCCAATAAAAACAATCACTATCCCAAGGTTGGAATTAAATGCCGCAGTATTATTGTCAAAATTGATGAAGCAAATCAAGGAAACACTTCGACTACCCGTTGTAGATATTTATCATTGGACAGATTCTATGATCGTGTTATATTGGATCAAAGATACTCCCGCAAAATGGAAAACATACGTAGCAAACAGAGTGGCTACTATTCAGAGAACTTCTTCAGCTCCTTGGAGGCATGTTCCAACAAATGAGAATCCGGCAGATTTAACTTCTCGAGGTGCCCATCCCAAAGAATTGAAAAATTGTAAACTTTGGTGGAATGGACCAACCTGGTTAATACAAAATCAAACACAATGGCCATCAAATCCGGAATCATTGAACATTGATACTGAATGTGAACAAAAACGACCAAGTATCTCAGTCAACTATACAAGTGCAGAAACAAATGTATTAATACAATTACTCAATCGAATTTCACAATTCAGAAAACTATTGAGGATAACTGCATATGTCATTCGATTTGTAAAAAACATTCAATGTCCTGTGCAAAATCGTAATGTTGAAAATCTTCTACCAGATGAAATTAAAGATGCGGAGATAAAACTAATCAGAACAGTTCAAGAAAACGAATATCCAGATATTTTTAAACTATTGAAACAAGGCAAATCTCCAAAAAGGACACCATTAAGAAATCTAAATCTATTTATTGACGAAGTACACCAAGTTCTACGTGTAGGAGGAAGATTACGCAATGCACCTATAGAATTCTGCCACAAATATCCAGTATTATTACCTAAAGATCATAGTTTAACAGCTTTAATAATACGTGACACCCATGAAAATAATTTTCACGCTGGACCTCAATTAACTTTGTCAATCATCAGATCTCAATATTGGCCCTTGCAAGGAAGACGTGCTGTCCGAAGTGGAATTCAACGATGTGTAAAATGTTTTAAACAATCCCCAAAACCATACTCGCCTCCAATGGGAGATCTTCCAATCAATCATTGAACCTTGCAGGCCATTTGAAAGAGTTGGATTAGATTACTGTGGTCCAATGATGATTAAAGAAGGCAGCAGAAAATCACAGCGGATAAAGAAAGCGTACATAGCTGTTTTTGTGTGCATGGTAACTAAAGCTCTGCATCTGGAATTAGTCAGTGACATGACTACAAACTGTTTTTTCGAGGATTACCTACTGAAATCAATTCAGACAATGGGACAACATTTCATGGAGCTAACAATGAGCTAAACAAGTTAATAAATAGTGCCACTTCTGACAATAATATCCAAAAATTTCTTTCCAGCAGAAGAATTAAGTGGAATTTTATCCCTCCCAGAGCTCCTAATTTTGGCGGTCTATGGGAAGCCGCCGTAAAATCTACAAAACTCATTTGTTACGCACAATAGGGGAAACTAAGCTTACTTTTGAGGAGATGTACACTGTCCTACTGCAAATTGAAGCTGTATTGAACTCTCGCCCACTAACCCCAATGAGCGAAGACCCAAGTGATCTAATCGCATTGACACCAGGTCATTTTCTTGTTGGCCAAGCATTAACATCGCTTCCTGAATCAAATTTTATGGACGTTAAGAAAAATCGGCTTACAAATTGGGAACACCTCATGTTTATGAAGCAGCAGTTCTGGAAACGATGGAAGATGGAATATCTTCACACTCTTCAACAGCGACATAAAATGGGTAATGCTGCAGAACAGAAGATATGCAAAGGACAATTAGTTATCTTAAAGGAAGAAACGGCACCACTTCATTGGTCTTTGGCTCGTGTTGTAGAATTAATGCCAGGCAGAGATAATATAGTAAGAGTTGCTAAAATAAAGTGTGTTAATGGTGAACGAATTCGACCTGTATCCAAACTGTGTCCACTTCCAATTGATTAAATTGCATGAATTACTTTATTAATTGCTTCTATGTTTTTATGTAAATATATTTATATTATAATATGTATTATATTTTAGGATCTATGTTACTTTTAGTATTTTATGTTTACTCTTTTATATGACTATGATTTTGATTTTAAATAAACTTATTTGAAGGAGACCCTTCAAGGCGGCCGGTATATGTTGTGGACTTTCCAGTAATCTCTGGCAGATGTTAAAATATGCGTATTTTCAATAATATTAATCCCTTTTATAAATTCTTAATTACTATTTTCAATAATCTTAATCCCTTACATCCTTTTCATAAACTCTTAATGACTATCACACAAATGTCTGTCCCTTTATGTTAATGATCGGTAAAACCTAATTCCATTCCCTTTCTTTCTTACAAAACACTATTTATACGCAATAATAACAATATTCAAAGCAGTTCTTAAGAATATCTTCTACAGTACACAACATATATACACACCAACGGCGTCTCCTTTATTAGTAAATTTGAATTATTGTTTTATTTACTACCTAAGATAATATCTGTCACCCTTAAGTTACGGGTTACGGAACAAATATTTTCTAGTGTGTTTGTAATAGAAAGGCAAAATGTTTTCTCCCTGTCGGCTTGTCTTATTCCTCATTCAGTTATAATTGGATTGGTATTTTCCTAATAGAATCTTTCGATGTATCGCAACCTTTCTGCTCTTTCAAGCAGTATTGATACATTCTCATCAATTAATTTTATTATGTTTTCTTCCTGTAGATAGCTTTTCATTAAATACTTTTTGTCCTCTATTAGCTCCTAATGTTTTTAGAATAAGTTCTTCATTGAATAGACACATCCCTTCTTACTAGCCTTCTGATTTCTTTGTTCATTATTTTAACAGTGCTTCCGATTTAGCTTGGTTTTGATTCTTTTGGTATTGTAGATGTTTTTTCTTTGATTTTCGGTATAAAAATCTTCACCGTTTTGCACATGTAGATATACTGCTGATCAATCTATGGCATTTGTTTTTACGACATATTAGGCAGAGTGGAAAATCGATTACTTATTTAGCAAAATCGCAAAACCAATTGACGCAGATCAAGGGCTCCAAGTCGAAAGCATTGTTTGCAGCACGCCGCACTAACGAAGCTACGGTAACAGACATCGTAGTACTGTAAATTCTTTATTGTCTACTATTTTATGCCTGCCCACCATAAATTGAAAAGAAAATCAAAAATGCTATATTTTTTTCAACGAGCAAGAATTTTAACATTCTTAAAATGATTTTTCCGCCATAGGGCCGCAATGCATCACTTTCCGATCTTAAATCACTTAAAAAAAAATTTCATTAAAAAGTAACTTATTTTCTATAATACAGAAATATAATTATATGTAAATCAGTAAACATTAAGTTACAACAAAAAATACTTCAACATTAATTACAATTTCCCTAATAAAAATTCAAGATTTTATAGATAAATACATCTTCCCTTTCAGCATTTGTTTAACAGGGTTGATTTTCTTCAAAATTTGTGTCATAATATTAACCAACTGTTCACTAGATAACCCAGTTTTCTTAGACTTGAACTTCTGGAGAAGTTCTGTAGTAGTCATAGGCTTCCTCATCAGATACTTCCTCACTGCGTCCTCAGTAATACCGGACTCACTAAAAACAATAAATATGAAATTTTCGTTACAACCCAACATATAATACATACATAGAACCAGGTATATAATTGATGGAAGTATCTAGCTTTGCTTTCTTCTGTGAAGGACCAGCTTCACCACCCATTTTACGCTTGTTATCTGAAGTAGGTGTTCCAGATCTGGAACTGTTAGCACTAAAATTAATCAATGAAATTTATTAATTCAACAAAGCACACCATGTTATGATTATAATCTAACCTGCTAGGCTCTTCATGTTTGTTTTTATCCTCCTTATCACCTTTCTTAGCTTTCTTCTGAGCCTTCTTCTTCTTAACATCCTCATCAGTGCTGCTATCCGAACTAAAATCACTATCAGTTCCACCCGGTTTTTTCTCTTTAACATCTTTCTTGACTTCTTTTTTATTCGTCTTCTTCTTCTTTTTGGCTTTATCTTTAGAAGCAGTTTCTTCTTGCTTTTCTTCAGCTTTTTCCTTCTTTTCATCTTCCTTATCATCCATTTCTTTATCGGATTTATCAGAATCATTCTCAGATTCCTCATCTGAATTTAATAATTTTCTTAAAGCTTTCTCCTCAGAAACACCTTCAAGATTGGCTACTTCAGGTTCACTATCACTACTATCAGTTATATAATCCAATTCCCTTCCTTCACCATCACCATCATCTGAATCCTCAAATGCCTCTACATCTGTATCACGTTTTTTCTTTTTCTTCTTCAAATCTGCAGCTTTCTTGCCTTTCTTCTTCTTTTCAGCTTTCTCCTCCTCATCTTCTTTGTCTTTCTCTTCCTTGCCTTCTTCCTCAGACTCCTCATCCGAAGTCTCCATCCATTCATCCATTTCAGATATTTTTAATTCTTTACCTTTGGTAGCTTTCTTTCCTTTACCTTCTTCTACTTCACCTTCCAATTCAGTTTCTTCATCACCCTTCAAACGTTTCCTCAACATAAGTGAGAAGAAATTCAAATGCTTATTTCTCTTACTGAATTCCTGTTCTGCTTCTTCAGCAGATAACGCCTTGTAACGTTGTATTGGCTGAAATTTATACCTAAAAATAGATTCAGATTAAATTCAACACAATATTATTATCGCACATAGATAGATTACTAAGTGGCGTTTCGAAAGACAAATTAAATACCATTCATGCAAAGGAAATGCTTCAATAACCTGGTTCGCCGCATGTGTAAATACGTAATAGGCAGCATTTTCAGATACACCTCCTTCCCTGATACCTGTAATAAGAGATGTGAGATATTGAAAATAATTTAAGCAATTATTAACCTTTAAATTTTTTAACAGTGCTTCCAGAAGATTTTAATATCCATGGTTGATCATCCGGCTTGTATTTTCTAGAGATTATTCCCAGCTTCTTACGTCTGGCTTCTTCTTTGGCTTCTCTTCCAAACTCTGAACCAGCACCAAATCTTAAAATGTAAAAACAGAATAAGCTATATAAACATTTCTGAATACTAACTACATTTTGCAAATGAATATTAGAATTTATAGTATATAGTTCTGTTAAAAATCCAATATTATAACGCTTTACCACGTCCAAGATTTCGACAAACACTACAAAACAGCTTTTAATGGTAGTATAGAAGCTTAATAAATGACTTACTTTAGTTACGCGTAAAAAAACCAAAAACAATCTATGTCCAAAATTTTCAAATCAAATGTCGAGATAAAATAAAGAATGTCATCAAGATATCCAAGCCAATCGACACCTAAACAAATGATAAAACCTAAACCTCTGATGTTTATGAACTTGACAATGAGTACCCAATAAAAATTAAAAAACTGTTGCTGACGTACCAACAGCTACCCGCAATAATCTTAGCAGTACCAACCAGCTAGTTCAACAAAAGTAACTGGGATGCACATAACAGTAAATATCAACGCTTGCTGTGTAAATATATGCCTATAGTCGCGCCATATAACCTTAATCCTGTAAAACCAGATCAAATACACTGATTTAGTAAGGCCAAAGTCGTGGTACGACAATCTTATCGAAAAGAAGACACGACAACAAATAGAAATCCGATTGGGTCACGAAGAACCAAGATTGCACCGCCTGCCCCAAAACCTACTCCCTTACAGGGGAAAAACTTGATAAGAACTTTGAAGGTATGTTTTCCGCCAACTCTTGCACCAACCTACCTATAACTTGCAGCATAAACGCCTGCCAAAAAGGGAAAAAATCCTCGGCCAGCCGGAACCGATTTAAGAGCAGCTAAATTACCCTTTGGGTAACTTCAAACCTACACCGATCAAGCCAATATTTATTCAATATCTGGAGATTCTAGATAGCAACAACCAACAGATAGGTAATAAAAAAAACTTCTAGTCTATTTCGGCAATACGCCAGATGAGGCCAACATAAGGAAAAAGCAAAAGATTTCCCAATCTCTACTAAGCAAGTCAGACAGTAGCACCTTGTTCCAACACAACACTTCAAAAAAGTAATCTTATCCATCACAAAACCACGTGTCACCGACAAAGAATCCTGTCCAAGCCTCAATATTGCCACAAAATAAACTCCCCAGCAATGGAAGAGTACTCAAAATATGCTTATCGCCAATTCCTGCAAGATTACTTGCAGCGCCCAACATACGACAAATGACAAAACAGAGAGAAATTAAATAACCCATAGACACCTGCCAAGAAGTATAAAAAATCCACAGCCAAACAAAAACAATTCAGAGACTGAGAACCCTCTAGAAAACTTCGAACAGACCCCGATCAAGGCAATATTCAAGCAAATGTCTGAAGATTCCTAAAACGGCACGTCCAGATGTCAAAAACAAGAAGAAGAATTAGTCTCCAGGTCACCTCCAAAAACCGCAGGCCAGTGTGTGGTAGAAAAGCCAGGGTTTGGCAAGAAATCTCCTGAGCAAGATTGTAAAAAACCACCAACCCAAATGGAATGAAAATATACCAAAACCACCGGCAAAAGCCGCAAGGTATCTACAAATAATCGGACCACCATGTCGACCGAAACAAAGTAGCTAAAGCCATCAAGACAGTGCCAGACATGCAGTCAAACAAAAAGCATAAGCTCGACCGTCCCCAAAAAACTAACCTGGACAAGAAAACTGCAAAACTACAACCCCGAAACATGACAAAACAGCACCAGACAAACCAGACCATGCAATTACAAGAGAACCAAGAAGAAGCCGGTTAAACTCAAGTCGTTTAAGAGAGAAGTTAATGAGTCGCAACCGCTAGCTTGGCGCCGCCCTCGTAACAAATTTTACCGCCGCCGAACATGCTACACAAAAAGATCACTCCAAACTAGGTAACCAGATGAGTCCTAGAACACGAGCCCGATATTTCAGAGCCGCCAAACATGCCCCACCAGATGACTATCCAACGTTAAACTGACAGACATCCAGAAAACGTCTCCAAAGAATGTCCCCGCTAGAACCTAAAAAGAGAACAAAGGCTCGACCAACGTCACACAAACCTAACCAAGAGAAAAATGTTTAACCGACCCACACCCAGTCCGAGCCAACTGTATCTAAAAAAATCGCTGGCCCCACGCAAATCAAGCGAATCACAAAACTGCTGTCTGTTAATATGGGCAACCTCGTCCCGCTAGTTCTGTATGCGGTCCGTGCAGCACTAGACTTACATTTCGCTTCCCAACAACAATATCGTAAAGGTGCCGCAGCTCTGCCACCCTTAACACCCGCTCCAAAACTCAACAACTGCTCACATCAACCCACGTCAACACTCAATCACCACAAGATCATCCCGAGAAGAGGCAGCAAACTCGGGCGAATTATCGGGCGTAGTTTAACGCCCTCGATCTTCAGACCTTTTTAGGTCGCACCCAAATTGAAAATCTAAAATGATCAAAGATATACCGTACGCAAAATACTTGATTGACTATTATTATTTTTGTGTTTGCATATTCATCAAATTCGGTAAAAGAATATTAAAATATTATTTTTAAAATTTGAAACAATTTGTCGGAATCCATCACGCTCCGGCCATAAACTGTTAAAAAAGTGTACAAATTTTCATAAAATGTCCAAAACGGCAAAATCCAGCTTATTTTATAGCTAAAAATAAGAAATATTATTAAAAAGCACCAATTCGACCAAAATTTTATTCATAAATTATCATAAATAGCAAAACCTAATCTTGAAACATCAAAATATTATTAAAAAAATCGGTCATAGACTATTCAAATATTTAAAAAACAAACAATCAAAATCCAGCCAAAAGCTGTTTCAAAATCAAAAACTAACAAAATCAAGCTTAAAATTTCAAACAATTGTCAGAATCTACCACAATCCGGCCATAAACTATTAAAAAGTGCAACATTCTTTTCATAGAATGTCAAAAACAGCAAAATTTAGTCATTAACTGTTAAAAAGTGCAAAACTCTATTCATAAAAAGTCAAAAATAGTTAAATCTGGTATATTAACTGCATATAGACTAAAAATCTGACCAAAAACGGTTTAAAAGTCCAAAACTTTATTCATAAAACGTCAAAAATAACAAATTCCGGCCTTGAAACATCAAAATATTGTTAAGTCCGACAAAAAATGGTTCTAAAAAAAATTATGTCAAAATTTCAAAATATTATTAGAAAGTATCACAATCCAGCTATAAACTGTTGAAAATGTAAAAGTTTAATTCATAAAATGTGAAAAATAGCACAATCAGGTCTCAAAACATTAAAATATTGTTAAAAAACACTAAAATTCGACCAAAAACGATTCAAAAAAGGAAAATGTGAAAAGTAGCAAAATCTGATCTTGAAACATCAAAATATTTTTAGAAAACACCAAAATTCGGTCATAGAATATTAAAATATTTTCAAAATCTAGCCAAAAACGGTTAAAAAGTCAAAAATAGCAAAATCAAAATAGTTAAATATGGTATAATATCTGCATATAGAATCAAAATCTGACCAAAAAAGATTTAAAAGTCCAAAACTTTATTTATAAAACGTCAAAAATAACCAATTCCGACCTTGGACCATCAAAATATTGTTGAAAAGCATCAAAATTCGGCAATTAACTGTTAATTTTTTTTTTTTTAAATCATAAAATCATAAAATATTGTTAGAAAGATTCAAAATCCGCTAAACTGTCAAAAATAGCAAAATCCAGCCCATAAAGTATAAAAGTATTGCCAGAAAGTACAATTCTGCAAAAACTGTTGAAAATGCAATATTATATGTATTATAAAAAGTCAAAAATTACAAAATTCGCTCATAAAATATTAAAATATTTACAAAAAGAACCAAAACCCGGCCAACAATAAATAAAAAGTGCAAAAGCAAGCTTTGAAATTTGTCAAACTGTTTTCATAAAATATCAAAATATAGTCAAAAAGATTCAAAATCTGGTCATAAATCGTGAAAAAGTGCAAAATTCTTTTCATAGAATGTCAAAAATAGCAAAATGAAAATCTGACAAAAAAATGTTGAAAAGTGTCATAAAATATTAAAATATTTTAGAATATCAAAATATCGTTGAATGAATGACAATTTGGTCATTGACTGTTAAAAAATTCGGCTATAAAATATCATAATATTGTCAGAAAGATTCAAAAACCAACCAACCATAAACTGTCAAAAAGTGAAAAATTCTACTCATGAATTGTCAAAAATAGCAAAATTCTGCCCATATAGTATAAAAATATTGTCACAATATGCCAAAATTCTCCATACAAAAATAAAAGTAAATAATGACAAAATTCGGTCTTAAAATATTTTCAAAAAAAAAAACAAAATAAGGCCAAAAACAGTTGAAAAATGCAAAATTTTGTTCATAAAACGTCAAAAAAAAAGCAAAAGCAAGCTTTGAAATTTCAAACAATTGTCAAAAAGCACCACAATCCGACCATAAAGTGTTAAAATATGTAAAAAAAATTCATAAAATCCCAAAAATAGCAAAATCCGGCTATAAAATATCAAAATATTGTCAGAAAGATTCAAAATCCAACCATAATCAAAAAGTGCAACATTCTATTTGTAGAATGTCAAAAATAACAAAATCCGACTATAAAGTATACAAATAATGCAAGAAAGTACCAAAATTCACCATAACCTGTTTAAAAATACAATATTCTAATAAAATATTTTCAAAAAGTACAAATTTTCATAAAATCTCAAAAACAGCAAAATCCAGCATATTAAAAATATTGATAGAAAAAACAAAAATCAAGCATAAATAAACTGTTGAAAAAGACAATTTTTTTTAATAAAAAAATCCTTCCATGAAATATCAATATTTTGTTGAAAAGATCCAAACCTGGCCTTAAAAACATCAAAACATTGTCAGAAAGCACCAAAATCCAGCCATAAGATGTTGAAAAGTTCAAACTCATTTCATAGAATGTCAAAAATAACAAAATCCGCCCATAAAGTATAAAAATATTGTTATAAGGCACCACAATTTAGTCATTAACAGTTAAAAAAGTGCAAAACTCTGTTCATAGAAAGTTAAAAATAGTTAAATCCCTTCATAAAACATTACAATATCTGCACATAGAATCAAAATCCGTCCAAAAACGGTTAAAAAGTCTAAAACTTAAAAAAATAACAAATTCCGTCCTCATATATTGAAAAGAATCAACATTTGGTTGTTAAATACCAAAATCCGACTATAAAATATCATATGTCAGAAAGATTCAAAATTTGGCAATAAACTGTCAAAAAGTAGAAAATTCTATTCATAAAATGTCACAAATAGCAAAACCCAGGTCATAAAGTATAAAAATATTGTCAGAAAGTACCAAAATTCTGTTAAAAACTGCAACATTATGCCAAAAACTGTTGAAAAGTGCTAAATTTTATATAAAATGTCAAAAATAGCAATATCCGATGAAGGTTTAGAAATAGACGTCATGTATGCTTGTGGCCCTTCCACATTGCAGACCCTTGCTTGGAGATAGCTACCCTACTGTTCCAAAAATATTATTATATAACCCTAAACATGACATTAAAAAAATTGGCTTGTTTTAATGAATTCCCATCACATTAGTGCATGCCCAGTCAGCTAATTGATATTTAATTATCAATGTGTATATTGCAAACTTTCCATTACATTCATAACAAGTATCAATATTAGATTTTAAAAATTTATTAATGTCAACATATATTCAGAATACTACGAGCCGTCTGACAAGATTGATTCAATACAATTAATTTGTTCAGACCAGCTCTTTTTAGGTCGTCCTACTTTATTTTTCCCCTCTACTCTCAGTTCATGTATTTTCTTTGTTATTCTGTTTCCATCCAGTCTGTGTATGTGCCCTAGCCATCTTAGCTGTCTCTCCTCTATTACTGTATCTATAGGTTTTATTTTTAGTTCACTTCTTACTTCAAAGTTCTTTATTTTATCTTTTCTTGTTATTCCTTTAATTTTCCTTAGAAATCTCATCTCTATTGCGTTTATTTTGCTTTTATTTCTTTCTGTTGTTGTCCAAAATTCGCTTGAGTAAATTAAGGCCGGTCTTACTACCTTTTTGTATATTTCCATTTTTATTGTTTTTGTTATTTCTTTCTTCCCCAAGAATTGTCTTTTGAAGGTTGAATATTCTTCCCCCTTTTCCAATTCTTGCATTTATTTCCATGTCTATATTCCCTGTTTCTTCTATTATTGTATCAAAGTGGTTGAAATATTTTACTTGTTCAATTATTTGTCGATCCAATTTTATTTTGAGCCTCTTAGGTTTTGTCGCAACTACCATTGCCTTTGTTTTACTTGTGTTTATTTCCATGAGTATCATCTTTAGTTCTTCTTTGTATATTCTTATGTTTCCTTGTAGTTTCTCTTTTTTGTCTGCTATTAGAATCATGTCATCTGCAAACAATAGGATTTCAATTCTTCCAACTTGTTTAATTTTTCTGTATCCAATGCTCATGTCTTTAACTCTTTTTTTAATTTTCTTTATAGCCTCGTCTATTGACGTTGCTTCAGTCCTATTTTTGTTTTGAATTCCTTTGATTCGTTGCTTCCTATTCTTACTTTATTTTTGTTGTTTCTATATAGTTCCTTTTTTATGTTTATTATCTCACTTTCAATACCTCTCTTTTCCAGTGCGTTCCATATGTCTTTTCTTCTTACTCTGTCAAACGCCTTTTTAGATCGATAAAACATATGTGTAATTCTTTCCCTTTTCTGAGTGTCTTGTCTGTTAGTTGTCTCATTATGTGAATCAGGTCCAGCGTGCTTCTGTTTTTCATGAATCCATGTTGTTCTTCTCCCAGTAGTAGTTCTAGTTTTTCTTTTATCATTTCTTCTATTATTCTTGTGAATATTTTACCTGGTATACTTGATAATATAATCCCTCTGTAATTGTCACTTATATTTGTGTCTCCTTTTTATGTATGGGTAGGATTATCCCTCTATTCCAATCCTCTGGTATTTCTTTTGTTTCCATTATGTTGTTTATTATTTCTAGGAAAATTTCTTCTCCTTTTACTCCCATGTACTTCATCATTTCTGCTATTATATTGTCTACTCCTACTAACTACAAAGTAAGATAGATTTAATATATTCCCCAATATTTAAAGCCATTAGTTAATTATTCTTTTTTAGATAATCACCATATATTTTTTTAATCTGTTTTGTAATATAATCCTATAATGATAGTACCGCATGCTCATTACTGCAATCTTTAAAAGTGATTTTCTATAATCACCTTGCTATTTTAAGCAAGAAATTAGAACAGTTTCTAATTTTAAATGAAATCTTACTAAATAATTGACACATAAATCCGTCAATGTAATATATGTCGCCAAAAACACTGGATTATAAAATTAAATTTGTAAATAATTAGCGAGCAAAATTATTGTAGTGACACTTGTATTAAAATCAGCCTTGTGTCAAACGGCTCTTAAACAATAAAATTCTACTAACATTAGTACTGAAATCAGTCTTGTGTCACGACGACTCTTCTAAGAAACTCCAATAGAAAATTCTATGAATTTTTAGTATAATACATCATCTTTATTTCTAATAGACTAATTAAGTTAACCAATAATATCTTACTTAGGTTGATCCTCATCAATTCCTTTAAATTCCTTCATGTTATTTTCACGTTCCATCTTAACCTGCGACCATTTTTCAAAGTTAACGTCCAACGTTGCATTAAATCGCATAACATGATATTTTTTCTGTACATTCTTGGGTACTTTAATTGTATATTCCTTAACATTAGTTCTCTAATTAAAAAAAAATTATTGTTAAACTATTATATGGAACAAGTTGTTTTTATATTTGTAGCTTATATGATAAAGTTGCTTACCGAACCAGAAGACATCATTAAAATGAAAACTATTAAATTAAATAATTAAATTCTGTTGTACAGTTCCATAAGTTACTATGCCACAGATTAAAAATTGTTAGTAATTGTCAGGTTATGTTGTATATTTCACAATAACCGCTAATTTCAAGTCATCGTAAAGGTTGCTTTAGACTACATATTTATATTAAACAGATTTTTCGCTAATTTGTTAGATTAATAACATTTTTAATAAACAAAATTAATAGTTTTATACTGTTATCAGTATCAAAAACAAAATGAATAAACTGTTTTTTTCCTCAAAAATGTAAATCTTATAAACGATTAAATAAAAAAATCTTTAAGGGGCAGTTTGATGAGTATCATAATACTACAAGTAGAACTCACGCAATTTAACTCCTTTTTAAAATCGGTATTTTGCAACGTGTAAAGAATGAAATTTCCAATCTAATAAAGTATATGTATATAAATACAAAACCTTCAATTGTCTTTTAAATTTTGAAATTAATTTGTAATTTTTTTGTCAAAATATTTGCTTATTTTAGAAAAATAACTTATAACACAATAAAAAGTCAAATACGTCGACAAAGAAATTACAAATTAATTTCAAAATTTAAAAAGCAATTGAAAAAAAAACGATTTTAAGTTAAATTGCGTGAGTTTTGCTTGTAGTTTTATGACACTAGTCAAACTGCCCCTGCATTTAAAAAATATATTAAAAATGTCAGAGTTTACTGTCGGTAAAATCTTAGCCAACGCTCAAAGCCGAACGTTAAACTAATACTTAATTATAAAAATACACCATTTGCCAAAAAGTGGAGAAACATTTTCAGAAAAAATGCAAAAGACGTTTCACACAGCCAAGTGGTATTTATTAATTTAGGACATTAATCTGTTTTATGTAAATTACATTTACTATAAGACTGTAAGCAGACCAAGTACTATGCTTTGTCAGTATCTACATCGCTTTCATTTTTTTTAAATAAGTGCATTACCCCGTTTTTTTAGAACGCACTCACATAGGTAGATTTATAAAAAAAATATGTGCAGACTAACTAACCAAAAAGTAGTTTCAACAAAGCACATTTACCAAAAAAGGCTAAAAGCTTTAGATAATTGATTTCTAAAAACTAGTATACTAAAAAATAATCTTAGCATAAGCGCTAAGGTTATCTTG
The DNA here is from genome assembly GCA_963932245.1 of Tachinus rufipes. Taxonomy (NCBI): domain Eukaryota; kingdom Metazoa; phylum Arthropoda; class Insecta; order Coleoptera; family Staphylinidae; genus Tachinus; species Tachinus rufipes. The sequence goes on from OZ010749.1 coordinate 65,985,801, forward strand.
TTAAACAGGTTAGAGGTAGAAAACAACATAAACACAAAGGCAAAAGGTAAACTCAAAACCAGACCCCGAAAAAACCAACACGTCCTACTTACAGACAAGAGCCATGGGAAAAAATAATAGACTTATAGTACAAAATTTACTTGGGTTTTTTCAAAATATCTTTCCAAGCACTGTTCTATTTTAAAAAAGATAAAAACAATTATAAGAATGTCTCTTTATAGAGACAAAAGAAGAAGAGGAACGTCGACAAACAAAATAACAAAAAGTAAAATGTTAAAAGTTTTACAGATCAATGTATATCACTGCAAAACAGCTTTCACTGGTCTCTGAAACATAACATTAACATTGCTATTGTCCAAAAATTCTGAGTTTACAAGAAAAATAGCTATAGTAGGAAAGGCAATCCAGATAAAGATTATTCTTGAATCAAAATATCTTCTCTACAATCAGCATACCACATTGCATGGGGGAACACCGACATCAACCCAAGAAATAAGAAACTTTTAGAATACAAGTTACGGAAGCATTTTGAGACGCCCGCCGTACTATAACGCACCAACTGTTATTAAAATTCAAAATTAGCAACGTAATTTTTTAGTTTAAATTTATGCTTATTTCAGAACTATTATACTTAGTCATTATTGACGTGGATTAGTTATGTTCTGTAAATGCAAATATAAATTTTCAAAAATCTTTGATTTTTTTGCAGGATTATAATCTAAATTTTTCAGAAACTAAATTCCAACATGACTTTAAGATTTTTGTCTGCCGTAAGTACAGAATTCGATCTATTAATTGGGGTATAAAGTTACCAAAGTACTTTATTATATTGATAATATATAAAGCAAATTTTTTATTTATAATGTTACATAGTATTAGATTGATAGACCAAAATCCGTTTCAAGTAAAACCAAATCCAGTTCATCTTGTCTATTACAAAACAGTGCAAAAAGAATTGGACAAAATGGAACAGATCGGTGTCATAGACCAAAGTAATTTGCCATATTGCTTGCTATTAGTAACTGCTGTTAAGAAAAATGAATTTGTTAGAGTCTGCTTAGATGCACGCAAATTAAATAGTATAATGGAGTCTGATTCCGAATTTCCGCGTTTGGTAGAAGATATAATAAGCAATATTGGTAATTGGTAAAGTTTAGTATATGTCAACACTAGATCTAACAAATTCATATTGGCAGATACCATTATATCCGGGCGTTAAAGCATTTGTAGTCGGTTATCGGTAGTAACATTTTAAAGTATTCCCGTTCGGTTTAAAAACGGCGGAATTTTCTTTTACGCGGTGTATAAATACGATCTTAAGCTCCGAGTTTTGCAGTTTTACCGTCTCGTACATAAATGACATTTAAAAACCATATGTTACATTTTAACAAAGTGTTTACTAGAATAAGCCGTGCTAGATTTACATTTAAACTTAAAAATGTTTTTTTTAGTCAAAGGTTGTATTTCTTGATTACGTATTACATAATATAAAAATAAAGCTTGATAGAAGTCTGGTGCATTCAATAACAGCAAAATTTAAGCAACTGCATAGTTTCCTAGGTTTTTGTAATTACAACAAGGCTGCATGTTTGCTATCATTTTAAAACCTCTGGTAGCATTATTAAAATTGCAAACTGCCTTTGATAAACTCACTAAGCTAGTTTTGCTTGAAATGTTACTTTACCACCCAAATTATGCTCATAAATTCTACGTCCAAACAAATGCTTCAGGTTTTGGGTTAAGCGCATATCTATGACAAATGATTGATTTGCAGAAATATGTAATTGCATATCCCAGCCGCTTACTATTGCTCAGAGAGCGTAATTATAGCGTGCATCTCTTAGATCAGCATATTACGGTGTTAAGCAACTATATATCCCTTGTGTATTTGAATACTTGCCGCTTATTATCGGCTAGAATAATGGGGTGTGTTTTACTACTTTAAGAGTTTGCTAGTGCTAGGTATATTTTTGAAAAAAAAAATTATTGCACATTTTATCTCAAAATCCGTCTATAAGTTTTGATACTCCAATTGATAAATGTTTAATGCTTTACTGGTCAAAAGAAAAAAAAATACAGTGAAACTTAACAAGTTTATGGTTAATCTTCTTTGCGAGCAAAAGAATGACCCTTTCTTATCCCGGATTTTGAATAATTTAGAGGATCCAAGTTATTTTGTTAATTTTTTGAAAAAAAAGTTGCAAAGAGCGTAAAGTCTTATTACAAACCTTATCAATATATTCCACAACTCTATAAGCCATTTTGGTGTTTTTACGAGATGGTCGGCGTAACAAAGTGACATATAGTAGAAAAGACTTCTTAAAAACGTTACAAATGTACTTAAATCATGTTGTATATGTCAGACCTTTAAGATTTCAATATTACCTAATTCTTCACATAAAGAGATAATACAAAAGGCCTTAATGATTTGATAACATTGGACCTTTATTTAATTACCAAAACAAATTATGACAGTTTACTTTTTCTTGGTAATACAATACTTTAAAATCTTTAAGGATACAACTAAAGTATTGTTTAGTTTGGCATGCACAAGCCAAAAAAAGCTATTTTGCATAATTTGTTACAAAAAGTACACCCTGTAAAGGCTAGAAGTTCAAAAAATTGCATATCTTTTAAATAACGTAATCTATGAGTCCACCGGTTTGACACCTTTTGAATTGTAATTAGCTAAACCGTCAGACCTAATATTGTTTCCGCTAATAACCTTTTCGCCGACAGAATATATTTCTTATGATAATTATTATATTAAACTGTATTTAGCACGATATACTTTTTTGGGAAAGACCAAACGTTGTATTATAAGAGATTTAGTACTTTTACGGACCAATCCATTATTGTCCGTTATACCTAGCCAAACAAAGAAATTTATGTTACTTTTAAAAAAAGTCTTTATTGCATAAAGCAAAAAGTCGCATACTATAAAACCAAAGAATCTGATAGAACAAAGTTTGTTCTACGCTTCTCATATAAACGGTTATACAACTCCTACTTCCTAATGCTTATTTTGTAGACGTTCAGAAGCAAGTGAAGCAAAAACTTTTTTAAATTTAGTTTTTATTTTTGCTAAACTTTTTATCAGGCCTGGTAATCTTTTGCGGTCCAAATAACTTTGTCCGTAATGTGCACGCAGCTGCCATTAATATAAAACAAATAAAACCACGTGCCTGAAAGGTTGCTAAAATTTACTTGCAAATAACTCTTTAAGTTTGTTAAGAAATTCTAATTTAGTTAAAATTATTTCCTTATGTGTGACTATTTAATTTTTCTTCTTCTTATGGTGCCGTGTGCTCGTTACAAGCGTAGGCTCTCTTTTCGTATGTTTGTGGTGTGCAATAATAGTTCTACACAAACATGCGGGACCTACAGTTTAACGTGGAATCTAAACTACGCCACTAGAAGGGTTTACTAAGCAAATACTCTGCTGGTTTGTCATTGCCTTGCAAAAAAGACAACCGCATTAAAATATATTTGACAAATTAGATATTGCCACTGCCGGGAGTTGAACCGGGGCTGCCAGCTCAACAGTCCTCGCACTAGACCATTGTGCTACGGTCGCCTCACTATTTAATTAATAACATCTATATATTTTAAGTAGAATTTACATTGTATTATAATATTAATATATATTTATTAATTTCTAACTAGTTTAATTAATGCCCCATACCCTTGAAAACCTGAACTACCTTACAACGCAGAGAAAAGTTTAAACCATTTTTATAGCAAAAACGGAACTCTAGACATGTGCACAATAAGACTAGCAGGACTGCAGAGATTTTTAGTCAGTAAAAACCTGACATTACTAAACAGTAGAAGCTGCACAGTATCTTTTCTACGCAAAAAATACATATTGTGTAAATTACTTACAGGTATATACATATGTAAAGTCAACAATTTTAACACAAGCTTAAGACCTAAACTACCGGCTCTTGAAACCAAAAAAAAAACCGCACACTAGCAAGCTAGTAACATGAATTTGAGTTTATATTAATAATGATATTCCGTTTGTTTCAAACTCTTCAGTGCAGTCAAACAAACAATCGTAAACTTGTATTTTGTTTCAAATAAATTTTAAAAACAATCTTATTTACGTTGCTATGATTAATGTAAAAAATAAAACTACTTAAATTAAAGTGACCAATCGTCCTCCTTTAAAGAGTACAGGCCTTCTTTTGTGAGTTTGGTATGTGTCGGTACAGTTCAAAAAAACGCTTTTACCGTAAAATGCAATATGAAAGATATTTTTTGCTCCAAAATTTTCAATATTTTGTTATACATTGATATTATAGCGTTTTCCACTGGTATTATATCGGCTCGAGCTGGTACCGAGCAAGCTCAAACTAGCATTGGCACGGTTCTCCGTTTTTAAGCCGCACCTGCTTGAAGCAGTGAAACAAGTGAAATAGCGTTATTTAATTTATCGTTGCTACTATCTGACAGTTCAGAAATTATCTCATGTATCAAAATAATCAAATTTTGCATCAGTGAAAAGCGACCAGCTCGAGCTTAAAATCGACGGTGCTACCCAGTGAAACACGCACGGCTTGAGCTAACTCGCATCAGCTCTGCTTCAAGCAACCAGTGGAAAACGCTAATAAGCATAATTAGTGAATTTTTGTTTGAAGTACACTAGCAAGCAAAAAATAGAGGTCACTTTAAAATTATGACTTATTTTTAGAATTTTTTGTTTTAACTTTATGTTTGCAAACTGTAAACTAAAGTAGGCGTTTAATAATTTATTTCCTGACAAATGTTATCTATCTATCTGTTATTATCACCGTGTTACAGACATTTATGAAACAGCATCCATTTTGCTCTAATTGAAAACTTACATTTCGTTATGGTTTTTTTACTTAGTGTTGATTTTTCTTTGCAAAACTTGTCATTCACACTATGTACTGTACTTAACAGGTCATAATGCCTTTAGGCCTTATTGTTGTAGGAAGAATTATAGCGTCAATTGAAGATGAGCAAAGAATACGTAAAACTGCATAGATTGTTGGTAAAAGCTTTTGTGCTGTACAAAAAGTGTATCAGCGTTACTTGGATACTGACCTGATAACCACAAACAGAGATAACCGTTTTTTGGTGTCCACAAGTTTGCGGAATAAAACAGCTTTTGCAGTTTATCTACGAAATCAACTCCATCATGTTAGAGATGTAAATGTTAGCAAATGGACGTTAAGAAAAGACTTTGGGCTGCTGGATTGATTTGTAGGAAGATGACTACAAGTTCACCTTTACAACGCCGACATTGTGTTGCAAAATTTGCTTTTGCCCAAAATCACCGGGCATAGAAAAATAAAGAGTCAGGCAAGATTTTCAGATGAGTCGCAATTTTGCTTCAATGGGTCAGACAAACGTAAGAAATTGTAGAGAAGACGCAAAGAAAGATTTGCTTTAGTTTGTATTAATAAGCGACTTCTATTTGAAGGTGGGTCAATTATGATTTGTGCAGAAATTTTTACCAAAGCACGCACAGAGTTGGTCTTTATAGAGAATAGCATCTTGACAGCTCGCAGATCATTATAAAGATTCTCAAAGATCATGTTATGCTCTTCATAATAACTATGGGCGAACGCGTCATTTTCATGCAAGATAATACTAGACCTCACGTAGTCAGAGTTGTCAGAGATTATCTGGATATAGTGGAAATTTTGCGGTTTGATTAACCAGCTCTCAGCCCAGACATGAATCCTATAGAACATGTCTGGAATGAGTTGGAACAACGTACCCAAAAGCATACACTTGTTCCAAGAACTTAAAAGCTAAGTCAGTTGCTATTGCAGGAATGAAATAATATTGACCAAAATGTGATACGTAATTTAATTCATAGTGTTCCTCATCGACTTCAAGCAGTCATTAATGCAAGAGGAGGTAATAGTTGTTATTAGTGATAAGTTTTTTTTTATACTTTTTGTTCCATATTAGTCCTAGGAACAAAAATTTGAACTTTGTATGAACTGTAAATTAAATACTGTTTGTTTACAATTTGCTAACATAACGTAAAAACAAAAAATTCCAAAACTAAGTCATAATTTTAAAGTGTCTTCTATTTTTTGCTCGCCAGTGTAATAAAATGTTTCATTTATTTACATTGTACTTTTTCTTAAATTTTTTGTCTTCGTCTTTTCATTGTAAAAATAATGGTAATAATATGTTGTAGTGTAGAATAGGATTAATAAAAGGTCAACATTGCCAACTTCAGATCACTTGAAACATAATAAACATGGTGGTCAATATGTCAAAACATTTAGGCCAAATATGAAAAATATATTCTAATATAACAAACAAGCAATATAAACGTAAATTAATGATTAAAACAATCAGATAGCACATTGTAAGTAATGTAAAAATATTTTTATTCAATTCGATAAAAAAAATATCTGTTTGTTTAACCTAGATTGATTGATAGGAGCCATGGAGATGATGGAAGTTTGTAGGACTTGCTTGAAATTATTCAACATTAACAACTGCACACATTATGAAATTGAAGGACCTGAAATCCAACTATCACCACAATCGCAACGTTACATAATATTAAGTGTAATTCCAGAAATGGTATGTTATTATAATTTTATATTGAACATATTCTAATTTATTATTTTAAGGCTTTAAATGTATCGAAGAAAGCGTTTATATGTAAGCCGTGCCATGATAAGTTACAAATGATGTATGAGTTTAAAGCGAAATGTTCGTTAACAGAAAGTCGTATAATGCGTTACATTTCAACCAGACTTGATGTTAATATAAGTGATTTGGATTTAAAACATGTTGCTTTTGTCAATAATACTGGTTTTGTTACAAATGATTTGCCGATTAATGAAATGAAAATGAATATAAAAATCGATAAAATTGTAGGTAATTGTTCACAATTGGAGGAAGCTGAAATGGACAATAAAGATTATTCGGTGGATGTTGTGAAAATATCTCAGGAAACTAAAGTAACAATCAAGCAAGAATATACAGACGATGATTTTAGTCAGGATTGTTGTATTGATGAAAGTATAACTGTTGTTAAACACGAGGTTAATAATTATTTGTCGGAAATAGAAGAAGTGATTCAACCAGAAAATACTGTTTTTAGTTTGCATAAGAATGAAATTATTGATGATTTTAATAAGGTTGATAGCAATAATAAAGATGTAAATATAAACAGTGTAACGGAAACATTAAATACTGCCATTGTGAAAACGAGCAACGATATTTCTCAAGAATTAAATTTTTCTAATAATATTAATCAAACGTTAAATATTACTGAAGACAATTCTAAAACAATAATTATTAAGAATGTTAGTAAACCAATAGACACAGCTAAGGAAGTTTCTGAATTATTAGATTCTACTAATGATAATTGTGATACATTAGATGCATCTTTTGATGCACCTCCAGACTCAACTGAAGTGTCTAATCAAGAAGAAGGAATAAAATGCGGTGTTTGCCAAAAAACTTTCATCAACAAATCTCGCTTAAAAGTGCATATGCTTTGCCACACTGATGAACGTCCATATAAATGTACTGCATGTCCGAAAGGATTCAACGATAAAAGTACCTTAAATAAACATTTAAAAATTCATTCTGGAATTAAAGAATTTGAATGTGATATATGTCAAAGACAATTTTATTGTCGTGGTAATTTAAATAAACATATGGCTACACATAGTGGGGAGCGTCCCTTTAAATGCGAAGTATGCGAGAAGGATTTTAGTCGGAATGAACATTTAAAGCAGCATAAATTGATTCATACTGGTGAAAAAACATTTGAATGTGATATATGCGCTAAAAAATTTGCCCGTCGTGATTCGTTAATAATACACATGATGGTGCATACAGGGGTGAGGAATTATGTTTGTGAATATTGTGATAAACGTTGTATTGATAGTAGTACATTAAAAAAGCATTTGCGTAGCCATACTGGTGATAAACCATACGAATGCGAAATATGCAATCACAAGTTTACACAAAAAACGCATTTAACAATACATTTACGAAAACATACAGGTGAGCGTCCATATGAATGTAATGTATGCAGTAAAGCATTTTATTCGAGCAATTATTTAAAAATTCATATACGAACGCACACGAAGGAACAACCATATGAATGCTCTGTTTGTAAAAAGAAGTTTTCAACGCTAAGCAATCTATCGATGCATAAAAAAATTCACACGGGTATTAAGGACTTTGCATGTGGACATTGCAATAAAATGTTTATTCATAAACATGATTTAAGGAAGCACATAATGGTGCATACACAGGAAAGACCGTTTGCTTGTCATTTATGCAAAAAGGCTTTCAATAAAAAAATTCGTGCCAAGCAGCATATTCTCAATATGCATAAGGAAGTTGATATCAATACGATTCTAATTGAACGGCACAGCACAACAGTAATCAGTCTTAAAACTGAAGAGGTCGCTGCTAATTTATGAGTACCTGGTGTATTTAATAGTAAATGCAACAACTAGTCCTACCTTGTGATTGTTACAACAAACAGTTTAGAACATATGCACTGATAGTAAAATATTGTAGTTTACATAATGAATTAGAAAATGTATGAATTGATCATAACGATCAAAATTTTTAATAATTATTTGTATTAAATTGGCTGTTTATTAATATTTTCTATGTACAATATGATGGATGTTAGCAATTTGTATATTTTTATAGTTCAATTAATTTATTTAATAAGTGTTCTTGTATGTGTTTTGTGCTATAAATCATTTTGCCTGTTTTTATTAAATGTAATTATTGTCAGAGTATAATATATAATATTATTAAATTATATTTATTCTTTATTAATTAAAAATGCATTTTTTTGTTTAAAACATTATGTTATTGGTTATGTTAAGAATCTATTCAAGTAAGATTTTAAACTTGCTATGAAGCCAATGATTTGAACATGCAGATAGATTGGTTTTCCAGTGAGACCACATCCTGATAAGAGGTTTCGAGGATATCTTCTTTTTCTTTAATCCGGCAACTTCTGTTGTTCCCCAGAGCACAGATTTGGTCCTATCTGCAGTGTACTTCACTGCAATTTAACCATGGTACTTCTTTATTTGTTATTTTTGTTTTCTTTTTTAATTTCACTCCTGATCAGCTGTCAAGTCAGTCTGTTTAACATAACAATCTACAGATACCTATAATACAAACAACACATATTAATAGTACTACCATAAACTAACTCAATTTCTAATTTGTGCCCATAACCCATTTTTGTCCTCCTTATTTACATTTATGTACAATATATACCTAGCCTATATTTTCAAAAATAAATTAAACAAATTAACCCCAAAAAACAAACAAAACAAAAGAAAACAAAAAAATAACCATACCAAACAATACTTTAAAAAGTAACCACCTATATTGTACCCCACCTGCAAACCCCTAGGAGTAGCATGCAGCCGTAGGTACACACATCACTTCTCTTCCATATTCCTTTTTACCCTAATTATAAGGTAATACCGTTTTGCCTAATCCATCTGAATAATACACTGTAAGTCTCCATACTGAGTATAATATAGAAGGAAATGCTAAGGGTGCTATCTCCCCCTGTTGGACCAGGTGAAAGTATACACTCTGAATTATGTAAGAGGCATTCAAAGAAAATATGATTTAGACTTCCCTTCATACCACACTCACGGGCATCATTATCAACTATTTTAATTTTATGTAGATGTCTAGGAGATCTGTTGTGCCCAGACCTAAGTCTACACATCAGAACCACTATCTCCCTGCTAGTGAATTTTTTGCTGTACCAAGGCTTATTATTAACCTTGCTAAAATTTGCAAAATATTCTTTTCTTTTATGAAGAGATCTATTTTCGTAGAGCAATTGCCATTGTTTCATTTTGCTGCGCTTATGACAAAATGTGAGGTCTGTATGGCTGAGTTTTATGTTATTAAGCTGTCCCTCATGCCCTAATTCTGCTAAACTATCAGCTTTTTTATTCCTTAAAATACCAACATGGCTTGGAATCCAGACTATAACTACTTTATAGCCCTGGTCCTGCAATGCCGATATTCTGAGTCTAATCAGTGCTACAAGGTGATTATCTTTGATACTAACAATTTTATTTTCTATTGCCTCCACTGCACTTATAGAGTCTGAGCAGATTACAACTTTTTCCAGTACCTTTTGTTCTATTTTAAGGACTGCCTTATAGATGGCAAACAATTCTGCTGAGAAAATAGACATCTTTTCAGGTAGTTTGCCCCATTCTTCGTCTTCAAAGTATGGAATCCAAACCCCGTATGCCACTAATCTTTCCGGACCTATTCGAACTGAACCATCCGTAAAATTTTTGTGAAACTCTGCTCATTTGTTCATCCGTAATTCCCTAAAATGGGTTTGGGCTGATACTTTGTCTTTCCCTTTACTGAAAAACACGTTTATATTAGTGTGGATGTTCTTTGAGGTTTGGTGCACTTTAGTGTTTTCTACTAAGTTCTCGTACTGTGCTACCTGTTTCAGGGCCAGTACCAATGATGGAGTACCTCTGCTCACCCAGAAAGATTTATCTCTAAATGTTTCTGTTATATGTTTCATCTTATTAATACCGTTTGTCTTTATTGCCATCATTTTACAAAGCTGCCTTTTTAATAGCATTTCTTTACAAAGCTGTAGAGGCGCTAAGGAAGCTTCTCTCTCCAAAATGTGAGTTGGAGTTGATCTCATTGCGCCAATAATGTTTCTAATTGCTGCGTATTGAATTTTGTCTAGTTTGGCAATGTTTTGTTTGTTACAAAATGAAGGAATAAACGGAATGTATTCTAATCTAGATCTAACAAATGACTTATAAAATACTGCCATGGTTACTGGATCGTTTCCCTAAGTTGTTCTCCCAATGACTCTTAACATATTAAGCCGTTGACTGCATGCTTTCACCATACTGTTTACTTGCTTATTCCAATTTATTTTAGTGTCCAGCCAAATACCCAGATACCTGTATGAACTTACTACTTCTAATCTACTGGTTGAGGTAGATGTTTGGTAAATATAGTCTTTTTTTTTTAAAAGATAATACCTTTACATTTGCTTCCAGACAGTGTCAAGCCCCTCTCCCACACAAACGAGCTCAGCAGCCCCATAGCAGCGTTTAATTGGACTGATGCCTGGAACGGGTCCTTATGGCTCGTGTATACTACCAAGTCGTCTGCGTAAGAGAGCAGCTCCACACTGGCAGGGAGGTATGTATTAATACTGGCCATATATATGTTGAAAAGGAGTGGGCTTAATGGGCTACCCTGTGGGAGGTCGGCATAAGAAAATCTTTTAATGTACAGTCCCCATTTTCATTTTAAAAACTTTGCATTTTTTTTTCAGCATATTGTATATCACTCTAGTTATGTGAGAATCCAGTTTCTTTGCTCTGAGGATGTCAGCCAAAATATCTATATCCACCCAGTCATACGCCGCTTTTGGCTAATGCACTGTATATGTCTGAGCACAAGATAGCTAGGTTGTTCATAACACTTCGCCCCTTCCTAAAGCCAAAAAAGTTGTCCGGTATTAAATTAGTTTCTTCCGCCCATTCTTCGATGCGATTTTTCATATTTTCCATGGTTTTTCTCACCACTGAAATTAGAGAGATCGGCCTGTACGCATTCGGATTGCATGCTGCCAAATCACCCGTCTTTCTTATGGCCACTAATTTTACTAGTCTCCAAGAGTATAGAACTTCTCCTTTCTCTAAGATGTTATTGAATTCCCGCAGAAGGATAGATTTTGCTTTTCGAGGCTATCTGATGTCTTAAGTGCAGAAGCTAGATGTCAAATTTTTATTATTGTACCTCTGGACCAAAGATATAGGTGAAGTTGCTTTGACTGGCTACTTTTTTTAAGGTTTTTTTAAATTTAATTGGGAAATATATCTGGGAAATTGCAACTTTCAATTTTTATGTGTACACATAAATAAGGGACAATATTTGTAATTGTGGTTTTGTAGTTACATTTAACATTTTAGAATATAAAATGGCGGAGTCTGCTGATTTGTTGCGTATGGAAAAGTGCATAGTAAGTTTTGTGGCTATAATAAACAAACTACACAACTAATCACGTCTTGCCTTTAAAGATTGAAGTTTTAATTTTGTTTCTATAGATTTTTATAATTATAAACTAATGTACTAATTTTTAACTAAGAAACTACTGGCGATTTATAAAATTAAACTATAACAAAACCGGACGTCAGTAACATGTCTTTCAATTAAAACCTTATTTACAAAAATATAATCTGTACTTTTTTAAATAGAAGTGCAAAAACTTTTCAGTAATAAATAAATTACTAGGCAACTTCTTATGCAAATTGATTAACAGTTTCATTTTTAGTCATAGAGGACGCGTGGCTTGGGCGTATGAATTCTTGACCGGTCCGAGGGTTTGGAAAAAGAAAAGAGCTGAGGAAGATTTTGAAAAGTGGGAGAAAGAACAAATTATTATACGAAATAGGGAAAAGAGAAACTAGGTGAAAAAAAAAAACAAATAAGAGATAAAAATAGAAGTAAAATACAAGAAAGATAAATGGCAAAAATACATCTAAACAAGGAAAGAAGAAGATTACAAGGAATACAGCAAAGCAAGAAGAAAAGTAAAAATAACAAAACACAAAACATGGACAGAATTCGGAAATAAAATGAAAGAAAACTTCTACGAGAACCAAAAGATGTTCTATAGCACAATAAAACAAATGAAGAACAAGAAGAAGCAAACATACTTAAAAGACAAGAACAGAAAGATACCGACAGAAGAATAGAAGATAATGGAGAGATGAAAGAATACTTCAACAAAATAGCAGAAACAAGACAAGAAGAAGAACAGGAAGGAAATTAAACGAGAGAAGAAAACAGAGAAATATTCAGAGAAGAATTGGAGAAAGCAATTATCAAAGCAAAAATAGGCAAAGCCTCAGGAACAGACTATATAATAGCAGAAATGATAAAGTACATGGGAAAAAAGGAGAAGAAATTTTTTTTGGAAACAATTTACGACACAATTAAAACAAAAAATACTAAAGAATTGGAATAGAGAGATAATCTTACCCATACATAAAAAAAACGCAACATTATTAGGTATACCAGGTAAAATATTTACAAAAATAATAGAAAAAAAGATAAAAGAAAAACTAGAATTACAAATAGGAGAAGAGCAACATGGATTCAGGAAAAACAGAAGTACGTAGGACCTGATACATATAAAAAGAAAGGGGAAAGAACTACATGTATGTTCTATTGTCTTAAAAAAGACTTTTGACAGAGTAAGAAGAAAAGACATATGGAAAACCTTGGAAATAAAAGGAATAGAATGGTAATATAGGAACTATATAGAAACAACAAAAATAAAGTAAATATAGAATAAACGAATCAAATGAGTTTAAATCAAAAATAAAACTGAAGCAAGGTTGTATTCTAAGCCTTATACTATTTGCAACTCTAATAGACAGACACAGAAAAATGGAACAAATTGAAATTCAAATTTTAATGTTTGCGGACGTTATAATACTAATAGCAGAAAACGAAGAGAAACTACAAGGAAACATAAGAGTATAAATAGAAGAATTAAAGAAGTTAAGCATGGAAATAAACACAAGCAAAATAAACACAAGATAGAATTGGAACTACCTCGGATAGGTTAGTTCATGTATTCAATTCTATTTCTGCTGCCAGAGGTTAACACGATTACATTTGGAAATTTTGACGCAAATTTAATTTTTTTATCTAAATTGTTGCGTTCTTTAACGTGCACGCAACATCGAGGTAGTACACAAAACCTACTAAGTTTCTCTTGTTAGCCGAAAGAAGGCGTACTCATTACAACACATTTTTCTTACCAGAGATTTCTGGTGTAGCAGTCTAGTACGCTAACCACTACGCTAACCACTACGCCACCCGGTACAATAATAGAAGATAGGCATGGAAATAGATGCAAGAATTGGAAAAGGGGGAAAAAAATTTAATGCACTAAAAACTCTTGAGAAGAAGGAAATAAAGAAGACAATAAAAAAGAAACATACAAAAAAGTAATAAGACCAGTTCTAATATACTCAAGCGAATCATGGACAAGAACAGATATACATAGAAGCAAAATAAATTCAATGAAGATGAGAATAAAAGAGAGACAGTTAAGATGGTTGGAACACTTTTACAGGCTGAATAGAAACAGAATAACAAAAAAAAAATACACTAATTGAGAATACAGAAAAAAACAAAGTAGGACAACTTAAAAAGAGCTGGTGCAAACAAAAAGCCTGAATAAAAATGGTGATATAAAATAGTACAGTCTAACTCACAAAAAGGTTTTTCTTCTTTTGGTGCATCTTCATTACTGAAGGTTTGCTGCGACCACTTCACTATTGGCGGCCGCGTGGAACAATTGTCTTACCTCTATGCCGGTCTAGTTGCGTAACCAGGAAAGTACTCTTTTGTTAATCCATCTTTTACCTCCAATGCGGCTTTTCATTATCAACCTTAAAATATTGTATTTTTGGTTGCGCATTATCTGTCTTAAGTATGCGTTTTTTCTTTCTTTACTCGTTTTCTGGAGTACCGTTTTATTCCAGACCATCTCCGTTCTAGATATTTTTAGTAGGTTCCGATGTAACCACATTTTGAAGACCTCTAGTTTATTTAACATATTAGTTTTAGGGTTCATGTCTCAACTCCGTATAGCAGCACTGACCAGACGTAGCATTTGACCGTTTGCCAATTTAATTTTAGGTTTAAACTTTTATCCCAAATTAAGTTCTTTTATTTCATGACTGTATTTCTGGCCTGCTCTACTCTAGATCTTATTTTTTGCTTTGGGTCTCATTTTTCATTTAACATTGTTTTCAGGTATCTGAACTTTTTGACTTGTTTGATTCTAATACTGTAGAGTTTAATGTCTATATCTCCGATACTTTTATTACTTTTGGTTTTGCTTTGTTTATGGATAGACCTGCTGCGGTACTTTCAAGTTCAACTCTATCAAGCATATATTGTAAATCTGCTTTATTTTCTGCCATAATGCAGGAATCATCCGCAAAGCGTATGTTACTAATCCATCGGCCATTAACTTTCAAATCTTTGTTTTGGTCTTCTAGGGCATTTTTGAAGATTTTCTCAAAGTAAGCATTAAAAAGCATCGGGGACAGTAAACACCCTTGGCGAACTCCACGTTTGGTATCTATCTCTTTTGTATCTTCGCCTTCAAGCGTTATAATGGCTTTCTGATTCCAGTATAGATTCTGGATGATGATGCGGATGTTCTTCTCATCTAGTCCTAAATTTTTCAGATCTTTTATCAACTTGTCGTGTTTTACTCTGTCAAATGCTTTTTGATAATCTATAAAGCATATATAGACTTCCTTTTGATGGTCTATTTTTGCACAAATATTTGTAGTGCGAAAAAAGCTTCTTGTGTTCCAAGGCCACTTTGAAGTTCGAATTGCACGTCACTATTCTCGCTTTCACATTTACTAAATATTTTGTTTTTGATGATGTTTAAAAATATTTTCAGGGTATGGCTAATTAAGCTGATGAGTCGGAAGTCTTCACATGATTTGGCATTAGCTTTTTTCGGAATTGTTATAAACGCGGATTTTAACCATTCATTTGGTATTTCTTCCGTGTCATAAATTTTGTTGAAGAGGTCAAGGATAATATTAATATTCTCGCCTTTGATTAGTTTTATTGTTTCCGCATGAATTTTGTCTGGTCCGCTTGCTTTGCCTATTTTCGCAGTTCTAATTGCATATTCAACTTCTGTTTAGTATAGAAGGGCCATTTATTTTATAAGTAATTTTCGTGTTTGTTCGATTATCTGCAAAAAGTTTGGTGATGAAACTTTCCCGTGTTATTAAGCGTTTTGCTTTATCCAGGATTATTTTCTTGTTCTTGTCTGTTAGAATCGTTGTAAGTTTTTTTTAATTTACTCCACTTGCCTCTTTAAGTTTTTTTTGTAGAGATTAAAGCTGTTACTACTTTTCTGGCTCTTCAATTTCTCTGCATTGATCCGATAACCACTTTTTTTACTGCTTTTATCTTTTTTTTTAATTTTTTATGCACTTACTACTACGTTATGTAATAACTAGCTTTTCTTTTTTTATCAGCTCGAGGATCTCTACAGTCATCCACTTCTTTTCTGTTAGCTTTTTGGGCATGCTTACGTTTTCTGCTATGACTTCTTGTAAAATGTTTTTAAGTAGACCCATGGTTTGTTTATGTTATCATCTTTTCCCTGTTCTATCTTGTTGAGTTTTTTGTTTATTTTTGTTTGTATTTCCTTCGCAAATTCTTTATCACGGAGTTTACCGATGTCGATGTTATGTTTGGCTGGGGGTTTCCGTATACATTTTAAATTTAATTTTAATATTGTTATCACGGGATTTTTACGTAGAGCTATAGCTAGTTTTTTGCTCATCACCTCCTGGTATAAAGTGGTATAAAACATAATTGTCTATTTCAGTTTTTCCAGTTCCGGGCTATTTTACTATTTTATTCTTACTCTCCCAAAAAATAGCAGCACTAGATAGATTGAAAACGTATACTGTATAGGATTCCTATCATAATTACATGCTCAATATGCGTTTACAAAAGTTTTTAAGTTTATCTCTTCTTCTTTAAAACATAAACCTACAGTCATTGTCAGGGGCTACTTGCTATGGCGCTCCCTGCAAGTGTTTAGTATGTTGCCTCAGTGTTTTAATAATAAGCAAAGAAAACGGAAAGAAAGATTTGAGATTACATATACAGTCCGCTTCTTTCTATGCGATCGTGTATTAGACCTACGTATAGCGCTGCACGTTAAACATTAGAATTAGCCAATCAACTGGCTGAAAGTTTATCTAGACTGTTATAAAAGGACAATTTATTACCAGTTGATGCAGTAATTTGCTGATAACAATGCTCTGAGGAATACTGATTTGGAGCACGTCGAAAGAGTTCATCAAAAAGTCATTGATTAGAGAACACTGACGACAACACACCGTTAAATAGCGTTCTCAAATCAGAGAAATTATCTCAAAACTGAAAACTTAATATGTTTTTAGCCTTGGAGAAGTTCTCAACGAAGCACTAAAAACTTTTTTGCAGAAAGCAATAATAACCCATTTATATCTTTGCATTGAGTACTTTTCAAAAGTTTGGAAAAAAAAATTTACTGCATAAGTATTCCAAAACTAGAACAAAACAAAACTTTCTTTAAAACTACTGGCCAATCAATTTTTTATGCACTAAATAAGGTTATAGAGAAGGTGATCTTTACCTTCTACTTTGTAGTATTTTTGTTAACGTTAAAAAAGTCTTTAACAAAGTTTGGCACAAAAGTCTACTTTTAAAACTGCACATACTAAAATTTCTTCTGCATTTTATAAAGCAGTTATAAACTTCTAAACTGTTGTTAAAAAATGTTTTTACCTTACGGCAGATCAGTTCAGTAGTTTCTCAAGTTTCCATTTTTTTGCTGTATATATTTTGTATATCGTCGGTGAAAGTGCAAGACCTCGTATGTGCATTTACAAAAAATTACAGGAGACGATAAAAACTTCATACTTCAAGTATAGATAAAAGAATTTCATGTTCTATCTTTCTTAATTATTATAATCATAATATGATAATTAAAACAAACTGAAAGATTCGAGGTTTTGTACAAGTATATGTAGAACAACCCTGGTTTAAATGAGATAAAACCATTTTTGACAAAATGCAAATACTTTCACCGACGATATTATGATTGGATTATAATATTTTACAGCCAAATTTTAATAATTTGTAGCCGGATTTTATCAATTTAAGGCCGGATTTTGACATTATCAGTCAACTTTTTGTATTTTATGGCCAGATTGATATTTTGAATAGTTTAAAATTTAAAAACTATTTTTTTTTAATTTGCTAAAACTTTCTAATTAACTTAATCGAATCTAATCTCTAATTTTAATAATTAAAATTGTAGAAATAATTGAAGTAATTTACCCTTAAACAATCGCATTATGCAACCCGCTCTGCAAATCTGCATTACATATTGTGTATATTTAATGATAAGTTGCAACAAAAATAATTTTGTACATCCCTGGTTTGAAACTTTACTAAAAAAATTGAATTCATGATGAATGTGCAGATTAAGTTTAACAAATTTACTGTACTCCTAATATTCCATAATTATTTATGTATAAAATAGTCGATTATTCATTTCTAAAATTAACTGAATTCAATTCTCAATGTTGGTAACACCTGGACATATTTTAGGAAATGTCAAAATTACACATTAAAATCATTTAATATCATTATAAAAATATATAATATTATTACTGGCCAGGATGATTGTAAGGATATGCAAAAACACCACCAAACACCTCTCCAAAAGTCAAAATCGGTGAGTTAATAATATTTAACAATCAACTTCTTTTATAAAATGAAGCAACATTTTATTATAGGTTATGGACACTCTTAAGGCATTACACCAAAGATTATAGGGACTTTGATGAAAATGATAATAAATTGGTAAATAAAATTGTTACAAATCTACCACCGATGGATGTCCCTGTCAAGGGACTTCCAAAGGCTGTCTACGCTTCATTTAAAGAATCCAATCAGAAAACACAAATCACGGTGTTATCTAATGGGCTTAAAGTAGCTTCAGAGAATAGATTTGGGGAGTTCTGCACTGTTGGAGGTATATCAATTTAAAAAAATTTTATTTAAAAATAATATCAAATTATTTTAGTTGTAATCGATTCTGGTTCAAGATATGAGGTTGCATATCCTAGTGGTATATCACATTTCTTAGAGAAATTAGCTTTTCATGTAAGTTATATTTAAGTTGTGTTGATAGAATTAATAATAATATATTGCAGTCGACGATTGCATTTGCTGATAAAGATGAAATGATGGAAAAATTGGAAAGACATGGTGGTATATGCGATAGTCAAGCATCTCGAGATACATTTATTTATGCAGCATCGGCTTATAACAGTGGATTAGATGATGTAATGCAGTTACTCGGTGAAGTTACTCTTAGGCCTCGAATAACAGAAGAGGAACTTGATTATGCTCGACAAGCCATACATTTTGAATTGGAAACGTTGGCAATGAGACCTGAGCAAGAAACTTTGTTAATGGATATGATACATGCTGTAAGTTTATTTAGTTATTTTGGTTAATTTGCTCTTATTAGTAATTAATTAATCTGATAAACTGTTTGATTGATTTCTGAATAAGTTGAATATGATATCTGTTATTAATTTATAAAAATGATTTCAAATGTTGATATAAAGGGTGAGCTAAAATATTTGATTGTAAGGTAGGCAACTTTGTATGCATATACATATACAGGGTGTTTGTAACAAGATTATTTAACAAAGTAAGGTAAACTTTAATACAAAAAAAAAATAATTTGATGATGCTCAGGAAGTGTAATAAAGGGTGATCAGAAAATAATAAATCAGAATTTTTATGTATATTGAATAATAAACAACAAATTCTGGAACTTGAGCTTTATTCTGCACTGTAACATCTATTGATGTTATTCAACATCTTCTAAAGTGTTGTTTGAAGTAACAAGGCCTTGTCTGTAAAATTTCGCCTGACGCTTGGCGTTAAAACTGAATGAAATGTAATATGTTTTGTGTTTAAATTATAAAGCTTTGTTTTATCCAAAATCCACATGAAAAAATACGTTTTATAAAATAAATAGGTTTATTTTTGAGTTATACACTTACTATAAAAAAGTTGATTTTTTAAAATATGATTGGTGAAATAAAAATTAAATTTTGTGTTAAATTGAGTGATAAGAAGGAAAAAACGGAAATTGTGACATAGATAATGTTCAATTTTTCATTTTATAAAATATAACACTTTAAACACAAAAACAAGATAAAACATTTTATTTATACAGGGTGATTTGTAGCACAAATGATTGGATCCGAATATCACTGACTGACATGAGAAAATTAGATGTAAAAAGTTTTCAATACTGACAATGTATGCATATTACTAAATTATAATTTGAAGATTAACTCAAAACTCCATAGATGTTTTATCATCATTAACTGTACTACAGCACTCCTTCACACACAAACAGTTCAGTTGGTGCCACAAACATTACTGTGAGATAGTTTGGTGATATAGCGTTAGTTAATACGCTAGCAGTATGGGGTTTGATCTCCGAAACACGACTAAATAAAAGCTTGATTCTTATTACCGTAAATTATTATTAGCTGTAAAAACGCACATTAAATAATAACATTTGCGGATAACAGCCGAACTGATACCCAACGATTGCGCTGAGGTTAACAAACAAGTGGACTCCTAAAATAGGGAATTGACATGGCTTCACTGATAGTACTCTTCTTGGCAATTCTCATTTTTTTTTAAACCGGTATCATGCTTAAAAAACTTACTTGGCGCACTTATGTTACAAAATTAACTTGCACTAGAATTACTTATTGGATGCTTTTAAAAGCAACTTGCGCAAAACGCCCCACAGCGTTTCTTCTCTGCACTAGAGAGTATATTTATTTCCATGGCATTGGTGTCGGCTCTTGCTTGTTTTGCTTTTTCCAGTGCGCTAGAGGTAAATCCGAAAATAAACATAGCAAGTGTTGGGCCAACACGTTAGTGACCCATGTTTTTTTTTGCCTTACCAGCTTACTGTATCTTGGATGAAACGTCTATTTTGAAATTTATTTTTTGTAGCACGCTATCTTACTGTTTCTACGGTTGTCTCCACGTGGGGGTTTTACAGGGGGTTTAAGTCTATGGTGACGCCCTAGATACTTGATAGACTTTTGGATTCTAATCAATTCTCTCAGCGCTTCGATAGTTTTGTCACGTCCGGATCAGCTTTGTTCAAAGGGATTTTTTTGTAATGACACTCAGCTGTGCTCATCACAATTAAATCGCATTGATTTTCAATTGCTATTGACATTGCAAAGTGTTATTAGCGTGCCATAAAGCTTAATGTATTTATTGTTGTTTCTGCACACTCTGTTCTAGTGGGCTATCTTTTATGGCATAGCATAAAACAACTTTACTAGACTATGGGATGCTTCCTACGATCGTCGCTATTGTGGCGATCTAAAATTATTATTTTTTTTTTTAGTTGGAACTAATGTCGGGCATCATCAAACTGATGTTCCTTTGTTTTTAACTGCAGGGTTAAAAATGGCCAATGGAGAGTACTGGTAACTTTTGATACAACTTTTTTGCTGACTGAGCGCATCCGAACTGAATTGAATGTGAATGTTGCGGCAACGTTGTTGGAATTGTAATCGTGTAATCAGTTATTTATTACTACAGTGTATGATCCTCTACCACCAGGCAGTGGGGTTGTGTGAAGCCAACTAAATTGGGATAACATGGTGTTATGTACGGGGCACGACTACGAAAGACGTGATCGGGCAGGTTTCTGTAGAGTCGTACTTTCATAAAGTTTTCATGGAGCGTTTTTTTAGTTGCAGTTGTAGGTCAGATCAATGTTGAGTATTTGCTAGACTACCACAGCACGCGAGTACAGAATTACGCGTTTAGCAATGTGTTACGCGCATAGTTCTGTCATTAATTTGTGCATCTTCAGGCTTTACGCTGATTGAGAAAGTACTCGAAATAATATTATATTTCAGTGTGGTAGTGATAATTGCGTCCATGTGCAGCAGGCATGCTGGTGTGGCTGTCTGTCTCTATTTAACGTTGTGGCTGACATTGGTGTCAGATAGGGCGTCGGGCGGTGTTTGATCTGTAGGGCGTTGTTGCATGATGTTGACTTTTTTTACTAATTTACTTTGTAGTAAGATACATAATGCTACTGATTAGAGATCACTATGTTCTGGCGCCCACATGACCGGCAGCTACTTAAGTGGGAGGATAGCGTTAGAACTTTTGGTGAGCGCCAGACTAACATTGGTTTATTTTTGTGAATTGGTGGTTGTAGGTTAGATTAGTTGATTTTTAGCTAATTAGGTACTCATCTGTTTGTAGTCTGTGACTTGTCTGCTAATTACAGATGTGTGATTGGTTTTTCTTTTGGAGTAATATAACGAGTTAAATTTACTTTTCTATGGTGGATGTTATGTTATGTTATGTTAATTAGTTGTTGACTATCTATATACAGTATTTTTGAGTCTTCAGAGTTTTTTAGAGCTGTTTTAGGTACTACTAGCTAAGAATTGTATCCTAGTTCAGTTTGTCGCACGACTTGGTAGCGGTGTGGCTTCTAATACAGGGTGATTATGAATGTTTGGGATTGTGTAACCATCTAATGTACGTTTTGTGCCGCTCTAGTGAAAATACGTAAATAAAGTTGCCTATCTTAGGATTCAATAATAAAAATATTTTCATATGTTTACATGTTTATAAGTTGTAAGCTCTCGAACACAATCCGGAATAGAATAGAACCATTCCCCATTATCAAACCGCTCATTTCTTAAGTAGGATTCAATAATAAAAATATTCTCTTCATTTGTATACATTCTTATAACCTTGTTTGCTTGACAGCTGTTGAAGTTGAACTGTCAAAACAAATAGGGGACAATTTTAAACTCCCTGTAGTTTCCTGAGGCTGTCTTTATGAGGAATTAAATTACGACCACATCTACTATGTAAGAAAATTTCTTACATGGTAGAAGAGAGAAAACATGC
This sequence comes from Tachinus rufipes, assembly GCA_963932245.1. Taxonomy (NCBI): domain Eukaryota; kingdom Metazoa; phylum Arthropoda; class Insecta; order Coleoptera; family Staphylinidae; genus Tachinus; species Tachinus rufipes. The sequence continues at coordinate 66,008,424 of OZ010749.1, forward strand.
ACTATTTGTTGGTCATCATCGCCAGAACCAGATCTTTTATTTTTCACCGATATACCAGATTTGGCATTTTTGCTGCGTAACAGCCACATTTCATTTCATCCCCAATAGGGAAAACTTCTTACAGGTTCTCTTCCTGTGCATGTAAAGTTTGTAGCCTCATTGCATTTTTCTCTCACAATTACACTGAATTTTACCACTCCATCTCGCACTGAGTATCACTGAGGAGTATTACAAAACGAGTGGTTTGATAATATATTGCTTGAGTTTTCCGGAGTAACTCTAAGCGATGATGATGGTCGGTTTTGGTGGTCTCTGGACTTGATGGTGCCAGGACATTAGTTTAAATTATTAAGGGGGTGGATTTATTCCGTCAGGTGACTGATTGTAGATCTCTTGGAAAGTTGAGACTGATTGAATAATTTTGACTTGGCCGGGTTTTGTCAATTTTGCGTTCACCTTGTAGCGCGCATTTGCAACAATTTTTTTTACTTTTTCGGCAACGTTCCGGTTTATTTAGCCAACATGGGGACGCGCTGACCTGGCAACGGCGCACTTCTGTCTTGCGCGTTAAGAGTTTTGGTATGCTGGAGGGGGCCGTGTGATATGGACAAACTTACTAACTATAGCTAAGCACGGGAGGCGTGTCGGTTTGTTGGTCTTGCATTTGAGTTTGGGGGTTGCACTGTTTGTGGACTTTGTTCTGGTTCATAGCGAGTAGCACAATGGATACTTTGTTTTGGGTGTTGCTTCTTAGAGCGTTGCGCACTGAACTGGCATGGCTGGATTGCTCGATCGACTGGTTGTCGGACGGCGGAGCCGGCTTTAGGTCGTCTACATGGAATTTAACCGGGGGTGATCTTTTACCCAGTGACAATGTCCTTCTGTTGCTTTTCACGCGTCTTAGGACTATTACTTGATTGCGTTGGATCGGCGCATGAGTTGCAAGTTAGCCGTAGGTAAAAGTTTGTCCTAGGGTTCTTCAGGGGGACCATCTTTCAAGCACTTTCTTAAGCTGGCGGAACTTTAAGGGTTTTTTATTTTATTCGACTATGGCGTCCTGGAATTGTGGGCCATTGTCACTTAGTAGGATTTTCGGGTATCTATACTAACAGAAGACTCGCTGTTTCATTGTGACGTCGCTGGTCGCGTGACTAATGGCGAAGACTTTTTATCGGGTGTACGTACATGTCTGCCTAAATGTCCGGTTTCGGGTATCTGGAACTTCGCGAAGTGTTGTTCTAGTTTGCAGAAGAATTGGCTCAATTTAGGTGAAAAAAATGTTTTGTGGGGTCTTCTCGGTGGGGTTGGGGCGTCTTTGCTTCGACGCCTTACGTTGGGCACCAATTGTTACAGTCTAGTAGTTTGTTTTGGGGTTCATGGAAATCTGTCTAGGTTCTAGATGAGTTTGGTTTGGTTGTGTTTTGATGGTGGTAATTGGGCATTAATTTAGTCAATGCGAAATATTGCGGGGAAAATCTGTTTCTCTGTGTTGCTGATCTCGGAACGTTGTTGCGTTATGAATTAGCGATCCAATTTTGCGTCCAGCGGTATTCTCTGCCCATCTAGTTACGCGCACCTGCAACGATGGTAGCTTCATCGTTTTGAGAATTTAATTAGTCTTACTTTTCTAACGAACCGGTTCTTATAAAACGTAGAAAAATTAATTAATTCAGTCATTGTTAGCTACAGACTATGAGGGAATTTATTATAGACGGTAAGGGTAGCATTCAGCATCTATACATTGTGTGACAACCGACCGGGTAAGCGCTGTATAAATAAAACACTTAATTTGCATCTGAATATGACTCATATATCTCATGTTGTTTTGTATTCGTTCATGAGCAGATAATGAACAGTTACACCTTGGGATTGAATTGAGAATTTATTTATTTTTTTATCATTTATATTCAGAGCAGTGTATTCTAATCTTTTTAAATCAATTTTCAGGCAGCATATAGAGATAACACATTAGGTCTTCCAAAACTATGTCCCACACCCAACATCATGAAAATTGACAGACCAATGCTATTCTCATATTTAAAACAACATTTCATTCCATCGCGAATGGTTGTAGCAGGTGTGGGTGTCGATCATGCCAAACTAGTCGAAGCAACTAAAGCACATTTTGTCGACTCTGCAGCAATTTGGTCGACGGATCCTTCCATATACGCACCACATAAGACGATATCTCTCGACGAAAGTGTTTCACAATATACTGGAGGACTTGTACAGGTATATTGGGTTCAGATTTATGCTCTGTGGATATTACTTTCAATTTAAATATAGGAAGAATGTGAAATTCCACAATTCGCTTCAGCAGGCCTGCCAGTGTTATCGCACGTTATGATTGGTTTGGAGGGGTGTTCACATCAAGATCCCGATTTTATTGCAATGTGTGTGCTTAATATGATGATGGGTGGTGGAGGATCGTTCAGTGCAGGAGGTCCTGGTAAAGGAATGTATACTCGATTATATACCAATGTTCTTAATAGGTACGAACTAAAAATTTTATCGAAATATTTTTTTTTATCTTGCTCATTTGCGTTTTTTTAGATATCATTGGATGTATAGCGCGACGGCTTATAACCACGCGTATTCCGATAGTGGTCTGTTTTGTATACATGCTAGTGCACCGCCACCACAATTAAGGGAAATGGTTGAGGTTATAGTTAAAGAAATGGTATCGATGACTGGTCAAATTGCAACTCAAGAACTGAGGGTAATGCATTTAACATACAATGATCACCAATACAATATTACACATTTTTTTACAGAGAGCAAAAACTCAATTACAGTCAATGTTATTAATGAATTTGGAATCTAGACCTGTTGTTTTTGAAGATATAGGTAGACAAGTTTTAGCTACCAGCCATAGAAAACGGCCGAGCTATTTTATTGATGAAATTGGTAAGCAATATTAATTCTTTCCAACACAGAATTTGATTTAAATTTTATTTTAGAAAAAATTACTGAAGACGATATTATAAGAGTTTCGAAACGATTGTTATCATCGCAGCCGTCGATAGCGGCGAGAGGTGATCTTAGAAAACTGCCATCTTTAGATTATATACAAGCTGGTTTTTTAAGTAGTGAAGGAAAGCTGCCCGGTCGCAAGCTATCTTTGTTTCGCTAAACAGTAATTACAAATATTTATGAGAATAAACTAACTTCAATTTTTTGTAATTTAAATTATTTTGCATGAGTCTTATTTTTTTGTAAAGCCAAGAGAAAGAAAAGAAGACTCCTGTATCAAGAGACCTGCTGCCGATTGATTTTATATGGTATTGTGATCCTTCTTGTACTGATTTGATTTTGTAAATATATTTTTTATTGATTTATTTAGATTTAATAAAATATTTACTGTTATCCCATTCTGACTTATACATGCTTTGATAAATAGAAGAAACTTCAGGAAGAAAGTGTTCATATTTTGATTAACGTTATACAAATAACGTGTTGAATGTAAAAAATACAAAAGTATCTAGAAAATAAAACATTAAAAAAATTAAGTAGAAAATGAACAATTGAAGTAACTTCAAGAAATAAAGATCATTAAAGCGAAAATATAGATAATTAGCTACAAGAATATGTATGAGTTTAATGATATAGTACTTCTATCAGAACTTTAAAGAACGTACAACTAGAAAATCGGTTAAATGATTGAAGATTTGAACTGTCAAAACGAAGTAAATAGTTTGGTGCAAAAGTGGCACATTTAAAGTGATTACATAGTCTTAGACATTTATAGAGACCCTGTATCTTTCCGACCTTATTTACGTATTCTTGGAAGCAGCCGTGTTCTGTGAGAAACTGCGCCAAGCAGTAGCCTACTTGAACATGCTTTTTTATGTACCAGTCTGAGATATTCATTTTTTGTTTTTCCAATGTTACGATTTTTTCTTGCGCTACGAGGGTGATTAGGATTGTCTTAGATATGAACAGGCAGCTTTCTTTTGGGATGGTTCTTTATCACTTGCAGATTCTCAGGGCTTATTTTAACTAACTATCTGACAATAGTTTTAGGTGATGTTTGATGCACACACAGCTACATCTGTGGGAGCATACCGCTGGGCCACGAGCCATGACGCTATGAGCGTAAACGCTCGGCGCTGCAAAAAGGAGCGTCAGGCGTCCAATTCAAATACATGGGTTTATACGTACCAGGCCACGAAATAGCGCTGCAAGACGCAGCGTCGTTTGCTTCTAGCGAAACAAACACGAGCGTCCGTTGCGTTTGACGCTCATCTTATAAGCCTCTTAAAAACAAATTAATACAAAAAATCAAGTACGTACACAATAAAATTTGACTGTTTATACCTTTGGAGCGTATTATTTGAGCATCAGCGTCTGAAACAAATCGGTTTGTTTCAAACGCTCCTAAATATAGACGCCCGAACGTTTTCTTTTTAATTGATAATTTTGTCTAGATTGTAATTATAAAAAAAAAATTGTATTTTATCATTATTATGATTTAACTTATTTAACTATATTGAATTAAATAAATTATTATTAATTTTTTTTTTGTAAAATAATTAGTTAAGTAATGTATAATTTTATGATATGTTTGTATAGGTTTTGCACTATACATATAAAACACATTTTGTCAGTTTTCAAAATTTACTGGCATAATTTTAGAATGGATGAAACCTACATTGTTTGATAGATTATATTCTTTTATCAAGTTTAGTTTGCCAAAGCCAATTCTGCCAAGATTTTGGGTTTTTAATTATTAATTATATAATATATAATTTGAAGAAATAAAATTTAATTTAAAACTATTATTTTTTATCATTAACGTGAAAGCTAGAAAAACAAAGCTAGAAAGCTTTGAATAAAAAAATCACAGGGTTTTACATGTCATCAAACCACTTTAAACAAGTCGTAGACTTACTGTGGCGATGTAAAATAGCCGTAAAAAGCATAAAGCAAGCATATATTCTAAATGACAAATAAGTAAATAAAATTATTTTAAAAGTTAATTAATTTAGTTTTTAAAATAAATTTATTTTTCCCGCGTTTTGTAGTTTTCTGTTTGTAAATATACTATTTATATATTTAAAATTTTGTACATACATCTTATATTGAAAAGTAAGATTAATATAATTTACCTTTAAAAGATTTATTGGTAGAATGAATAAAATTTGAATTAAGAAAAATATTAAAATTTTTATATAAACAAATATAAAGGTATCATAACCTTAAATAGAAATGTCAAACATAATACGGATAGTGCGTTCGTTTAAGGAAAGTGGAATTGGAGTAGAATAGACTGGAGCGGTGTGGATAGTTGTTAGAGTAAATACATATATCCGAACGCAATGTTGTAATTTGATTCGACGTCAGAAATTATAACCTTAAAGCTGACATTTAGATAAACATATACTAATTCTAATTTGAAGTTATTTCTTAAAGGAACTATTACTTCTATTTCTATAAAAATTTAAAATACTTGATTATATTATACTAGTAATTTTATATTGTCACATAAAACCAATGAAAGTGAATTTTAAATAAATTTAAAATTTTAATTGTTTGAAGGCCATTTATTACATTATTTTAAACAAATAATTAACATGCATTTATAATCGAATTAGGTTTTTTACATTTTTGCGACATTATTTTTATTTATCAATATTTACAAAATTATAAGTAAGTTTCACAAATAAATAAATGTAATAAAATTCAAATACGGCTGTGACTCCGTCTCACACGATCTATCGAGGTTGTGCATGTGGAGTGGACACCATCATCTCCACTCCATCATATCCGAACGCTTAAGAACGTGCTCATTTTGTTCTGTTTGACATTGCCGAACGCGTAAAGAGCAATTAGACTTAAAGGAGCACGTGGAGTAGAATAAACGAACGCACCAGGAATTGACGCTACTGTGTTTAGACGCTATAAGCGGTAAGATTATTTATGTTTTTTTTCCGCATTCTATGATTTTTTGTTTATGTAAATAATTTACATTTTTAAAATTTTGTATATTTTGAAAAGTAACATTAATATAATTTATCTTTAATGAATATTTTGGCAGAATAAATATTTAAATTTAAAAAAAGTATTAAAAAGTCTAAATAAACAAATATAAATGTATCATAACCCTAAATAGAAATGTCAAAATAAACGCTCCAACAAAAATTGACAGGCTCGTGGCCTCATGTTTTTGACGCTGCTAAAATACGCTTCCAGCGTCTTGACGCTACAAGCGGCGCGTTTGTTTCGTGGCCCAGCGGTTAGAAATTTTGGTGGCGCTAGACCAATGTTGGCTCATTTTTGTGGATTGGTGGTCGTAGGTTAGATTAGGTGACTTTTAGCTAATTAGGTATTTGTTTGTTTGTAGCTTGTGACTTGCTCACTCCGCGAGGCGATCGAGCTACCAAATTATTTTAAAGTTCTACAGGTAGTTCCGCGGCGGCATCACACGTAGCAACATTGCGCTATTCACAGACAAGAAAACCTTCTAAATCTAACTTGTACCGCTTCCCGCGGTTCCTCTACTGATAGTCTAATATTTTCGACGGCAATTTGGCACTGAGAATCGTACCTCTTTACCATTTTTTATCACCGACGTAACAAATATCATTGCACGTCATATGAGCGGATGATAGAAGTGAAAACATATTTCAACATGAACTAATTGCGCGGTGCAGCAAATTCAGTTCTCAACTATTAAAAGTCCTGTAAATACCGAATTTATTTGCAATCTGTCCCACGAACAAGCAAACCCATTGACGAAGCGACGCAAGAGAATATGCACTAGCAGACTAACTACTCGGCGGATTGTATTATATACAGGCAGAAGCGTTATATTTGGAAGTGACAACGACGGAGAACACGATTTAAATCTTCTAAGACGGAAGCTGCTTCACAGATGAAGTCACCTTCCAGAACCAGACAGAGGTAGAGACACCGGACGTGAAAAAAAAAGTGTGACAAGGTAACTACAACCTTAATAACATAAACGTTGAGTATGGAAAGAGGATAAAATGGAGCAGCACGATACCTACTCACCACAAAAGTGCGCATATTACAGTTGTTGTGCAAACCACCACCTAAAGTTACGAACAAATGATAAACGCGCAATGAAAGACAATAAAGAACTTGTGCGATTTAACTGTGCACCACCTAGTAAACGGTTGCTTCCAAAGACTTTGCCGAAATCTCAAGACTTTTTGATTTGACATGAAAGACAAATAACGGAACTTAGTTCTCAAAGACAGGAATTTTGTTTTAACCAATCCTATACTGCTGCAACCGCTTTCTGCGAGTCCCCTACGGAATGACGAGCGCTTCACGACGAACAGAGCTGTAACAAATCATTTTTGAAAAGTTTTAAACCATAAGTCATAAATAATTTTTTGTGTAAAAATGATTTAAATCATAAGTCATAAACTTTAGTTTTAAATACAAATGATTTAAATCATAAGTCAAACTTTACTATGAAATAGAAATGATTTAAGTTTTAATTCTTTTTTTTTCAATGATTTAAATCTTAAGTTTTGTAAATCATTTTAATTGATTTAAATCATTATTTTTGATTTAAATCATTGATAATGTTGAATTAAATCATTATTTTTTATTTAAGTCTTTTGCATATTTTAAATAAGTATAAAAAAACAAATCATTATTTATAATATAATTTAAATCACAAGTCTTAAGTCATCATTAAAAAAAATGATTCAAATCAAAAGATTTAAGTCAACAAAATGATTTAAATCCCTTTACTTCGACGGCAACTTGGCATTGAGTATCATATCAGTTAAAGGTTACGTTACAAACAAGTTCAGACACGCATCAACATCGGCTTTTTTAACATGATACAACACCTCGTTACCATCTCATAGCACTTGGAGGCTGGAAAACATATAGTAACAAACCCGATCTTTATCGCCGCGTTCAATCTCCAAGAATGAACTTGCCAACTCTGTTGACTTGTAACGGTCAGGTTTTCTTATACAAAACCTCGATACCGTAACAGATAGAGACTTAAATCCAGAATAAATTTTTTTAGAAAACTATCAACAACAATTAAACTATTTTAATATCTATTGGTCATCAATGACTGACTACCAACAAACTCGCGAATCATTAGAATTTAAGTCTCAAATAGACTTTATTTGTTATCAATTATTATAAGCCGGCCAATCAATGCTTTTGATACAAATTATAAACTATATACTGGATTAAAAACTTTACTAACGGGTGCGTCACGGCAGAGCAGCCAAGGGGAAACTTCTAGCCTCAAAACCAACTACGAAAAACGCTGTTGATGCCGAGGTCTACTACAAACATGGTGGCCTACCATATTGAGACTGCAGACAAGATTTTTGTGCGCATGCGACCATACACCTATACCACAAGAAATAAGTTGCTGATTTACTAACAAGTGGAAAATATGCTGGAGATATTGCCTGTGACTGTTGTGCGTCGGTGGTGATTATAAAAAAACTGGAAACTACGCTTTTGTGTAGACTACCGTGGGTTAAACAACACTAAGAGGGAAACCGTGCATACAAAAAACTCATAAAGGCTAGGTCTTGCGAAAGTGTATAGTCAACCGACTTGAAGAACGGGTATTGGTCAAATAGCCACTATTTTACGGTCTATGCTTTGCTTTAAAAGTTAGTGGTGAAAGTACTGGCTGGATACGGATTGGTAGTTTGCGATGGTATACTTAGACAATATTGTGTGTTTGCGAAACTACAAGATGCATTTGAAACACCTCCGGCTAGTGCTCGAGCAACTTTAAGAGTTTGGGCTTTGATGTGGTTTGGATAAGTGTAACTTTTTGCAGAGGAAAATTGAGTACCTTAAAAATAAAGTGACTGCAGACGGCATTTGGCCGCTCACACTTGAAATTGGTCCGCAATTATTTTTGACCAGCTACTAAAAAACAGTTTTTAGGGTTGTGCCGCAGTTTGCAAAAATTGCCGTGTCTTTAACAGACTTGCAAAGCATCAAACTGATATGGAAACAGCGTTTGAAGACGTCAACAAGCTACTGGATTAACTCTTGTTCCTGGATTGCTTCCGGCCGGCTTCTGTATGCAACGTTAGAATAGTTGCTGTAATATATCAAAAAAAAAGGTCTGCGGAGGCGATTCATTAGTTATGCTAGCCTTAACGAAGCACAGCGAAAATATCATAGGAATGAATTAGAATGCTTTACAATAGTCTGCTTTGATTTGGAAATATTGTCCGTCGGACAGACTATATAGCACGGTTGTGGCTAGAACACAAATTTGAAATTTTCTTGTTTTTTTAGGAATTTTAGTATAGGTATCGTGGAGCACATACAGGGAGTTTATAAATGAATGGGATTATGTAATCACTTTAAATGTGCCGCTTTTTTTAAATTGTTTACTAAACTATTTGTTTTGACAGATCAACTTTGACAGCTGTCAAGCAAACGTATGAAAATATATGTAGTATAGTAAACTATTTTAAAAAGGCGGCATATTTAAAGTGATTACATAATCCCATTCATTTATAAACTCCCTGTACTATGGAAGAAAAACAAGTTTTCTGATGTCTTCTTACGTTCAGACGGTGAAGAATAAGTAAGATGCCAAGGTAGAGAAAGTGAACAGAATCGGGCGTTGACAAAAGACAAGCCACGTGCGCTGGATGCGCGTTATTTGATATAAATGCATGATAGCCAAAGACGAGCGCTTTGAAGAAGGTGTAGCCTACCGATTAGCGGATGGAGGCGGAATTGTTTTAAACGAAAGCATGCTGGGATTAACTGGTGGTACCGATCAAAATAAGATGCGAGTTTATGAGCAAACACCACGACAACAAAATTCCTAATTACCATGGCAGGGACGTAACCACACGAACCATCTTTTGGGGTTAATATTGGCCTGATGTCCGGCGTAACGTTAAAGACTACTTTTGTAGGTGTTTTACTTGCGCTCGTACAAAACTAGGGATACGAAGAGAAGCAGCATCGCTACTACCGCATCCAACTAGCCAACCGTAGGAGCGGGTTAAGGGTTGATTACGTGTTCCTCAGATACTATTCTGAAATGAAACAAATTTATTCTCACGGTGATAAACACGTGCATTCAGTGGACCGATGCGTTTGCTACTAAAACCTACACGAGCAAGGCAGTCACGCACATTCTCAAACAGCAAGTATTTTTAATTTGAATACTTGAGAATTTTGCTTGTTCTGGAATTTGTTTTCTGCACACGGAATTGAAGATCCATCCGCAGTACCACTATAGCCGCCCAACCAGTAGGATGAGCTTTTAAAGCAGACCGTCGACGATCCAGTGCAGTAGTGATTATTGGACACGACATTATCGGACGTGACTACCGGAGATGAAGTGTATTGGACTAGACAGTACCAGAAATGACTATTAATAAAAGCGACAACGATTGCAATTGTGGAACTTTTAGCCATTTTTTAGAAAGTGTTTATCACGACAATCGAACACTAAAATGGCGTACCAGATGTGACTATAAAGTCACAAGTCGCTGAATCAAAAAGAGTTGGGAGAAATGTTGCAGGCATGTTTGCCAAACTGGACGTGGTCAGTCTACTAGCGTCGCCCGAAGTGAACGCATTCAACGTAAAACGCGACTGACTTCCAGACAATATAATAAACTATTGACTTGCTACCTACTTGCCTACAATTAAGTTATATAAACGATGCTTAATTTTTGGAAGCATTATCCGGGACAGACGCTTCCGCATATAGGTCTCAGAAAAAAAACCGGAACTGAAGAACCACCGAGTACTTTGCTAAAACATCACTGCTAGTGCTATTGTTGCTGCTTCTAATACAACCTTTGGAAAGCAGACTGTGACAGCAAGTAGATGTTGTTATAGGTATGTGTTACGGTGATTGGCTGACGTCAAACGCCGGAAACAGCTTTTAGTTGTGGAGTTGCTTTTGTATTAGCTACTTGCAAAGTGGCAAGGTGGTTTTTGTTGCTGGGTTTTCTAGAGATAATAAGCGATGTTTGTATTGTTATTTTGAGGTTTGTCTAAAAAGATCAACGCCGGTGCAAACAAAAGAAGTTTTAGTGCAAGTACGTAGCTTACGTTTAGATGCTAGTATTTTTTACAAATTCAATTTATGGACTTACTTAGTGGAGTGGAGTCTTGCTAAGCGTTAATGATTTTGGGTTCTATGGCAGCGCAGTAGAGATGAAGCCGTATTAAGTTTCTAATGATGCTTGAGTGTTTCTTAGTTTAACAAATGATTAGTGCCTGTGCTTTTGACGACAAGGATGTCAAGCTTTGCGCCAAGAATGTATTTGCTGGTTTAGTGTAGACTACCTAGGTATGCGGGATTTGTTATTTTGCGTTGTTGACGACGCTTCTACCTAAATCTTGCTGTGGCTAGAAAGCTTAAGTCGTGATGGTCTTCGAACCAAAAATATAATTTTATTATTTTTAAAATTTTGTGCCTGGGGCCTGAAAAACTGAAGTTGTAGCCGGCACTGTATATACTTTTATTTAATATTGTGACAATACTCAGATATTGCGTCAGCTGTGTACTTTAAGGTTTTGTTTTACTTTGGCTTTGCGGAACTGAAGTACACAACGGAAGAATGATATGAGTAGAATTTTCCAATAAGAAGTTTCATTTTGAATAGCAGGCTATTTGGGCAGTTGACAATTTTGAAGCTATTATCTTTTGACATTTGACAAGTAAAAACTACGCCATTATTAAAGATGGAACGATACACGCTTCAACAACGCATTGAAGTTATTAAAAATTACTACAAAAATGGTGAAAATGTTTCAGTCACAGTTTGCAAAACTAAAGCACTTTTTGGTCGTCGTAAAGCACCTTTTCGGCCAGCAAAAGTAAACTTGGTGGAAAAATTTGAGCTGTTGCGACAAGTTTGTGATGTGAAACCGTGTGCATTGCTCAAGAACACATGAGAATATTGCTGATGTAACCCGTAGTGTTGAAGAAAACCCAGGTTTGTCGATTTCTCGTTGATCTTTGGAATTAGACAATCCACAAACGACATTACACCGTATTTTTCATAAAGACTTAAGTCTTAAGGCTTTTAAAGTTCAGTTAACACAAGAACTCAAGCCGGTTGATCACAATAAACGTAGTATCTTTGCTGATTGGGTTCTTTAAATGCATCAAAATGATCCGGAATTTCATCGAAAAATCATCTTCAGTGATGAAGCCCATTTTTACCTCGGAGGCTACGTTAATAAGCAGAATTGTCGCATTTGGGGCTCAGACAATCCAAGAATCATTGTTGAAAAGTCTTTGCATCTTTAACGTGTCACTTGGTGCGGTTTTTGGGCTGGCGGTGTTATTGAACCCTATTTTTTTTTTGTAATGAGGCTTGTGCAACTACCGAGCTATGATATGGCCGGAATTGGAAGATATTGATGTGGACGACGTTTATTTCCAACAAGACGGCGCTACGTGTCACACAAGCAACGAAACAATCGCAATTTTGCAAGAAACGTTTCCTGACCGTGTTATTTCTCGAAGAGATGATTACAATTGGCCAGCGAGATCTTGTGATTTAACACCTTTAGACTTTTTTCTTTGGGGCCACGTGAAAGATAATGTCTATGCCAATGCTCCACATGTAATAAGTATCAAAATGAAACCTCTCATTGGAAAACCCTATATAACGAGCACAGCTTAATCGGTTGATTGATGTTGTTTTATTAACTATTTACTATTATTCAATGTTTGGAATAACATTATTGACTAGCGTTTTAATTTGATTGTTTATTATTATTACATTATTAGTTTCAATGAATGCATGATGAATTTCTATGATTTTATTACTTTGTTATACGTTCTATAAATTATGTTAAATTATCGTTCATTAATAATTAAAATTTATTTTAATTTTAAATCTACGCAATTATGCGGCGTCTACCACTCAACTTTGCTGAATAATAATCGTCAAACGGTGGTAGCCGGGCTCACGGAAGCCTGGGACCGAACCCCCGACGGGGCTCATTATTTGTCCATCTACGGTCACTGACTTTCCAATCGCTCACAAAATGCGTAGGTGTGGCACGCACCACCTTTTTATATAATTTTTTACTTAAATGCGAATTTGATTGACCCTTATGCGAAACAATATAGAGAAGTAAAATAGCAAATTGGAAAATTGCCGCTCTTCCTGTGTTTACTTGTATTGATAGCTAGTGAGTTCCGGCTTGTAATCATTAAAGGAAATTACAATTAAAAGCGGACACGAGCCGGCAGTGCCGACTTCAAATTATAGGAAAATAATTAAAAATCGATTTGGATTTTTGTTTGGTAAATATCATTTCAAACACTAATTTCAAGTAATTTGAAACTAATTCAATAGGAGGCAGAATTAGTAACACTGAATTTAATGAAAGTATGAACAAATTATTACTTGGATTAAATACTTTACAAGATTAAATAAAACAACTATTATGTTTTTATATCACTATTTATAGTGATATATCAACTATATTAAATACTTTAAACAAAACTTGCAAATAAACAAAATTATGTATTTTGTATCATTTTATCAATTATTTATTTATGTTTAATACTATTTACGTTATCAACTTAAGTCAATCTTAAAATTGCGTTTTTTATCAAATTTAATTCGAGGTTTTGTTTAATTAATGTAACTTATAAACTAGTGCGGGAGTGTTTTGAGCAACCAATTTGTGATTCGAATGAAGATGAGTAAATGTTATCTCATTGCGGAATGATCTACATAAAATGTTTTAAATTATTGAAAATTGTGCTACCTATAGAAACAGCTAACTCAATCTCTGATATATACGTTTGTAAAGAAAGCTTATTTACAATTATTGCTTAAAGAGATATACAATTGTGGCAGCAGATATGAATGAACTATCACCGAATCAAAGAGCAATGCAGTTCCAATTTTTCAAACGCATTTAAGGTACGTTCAGCAAGAAATAACACCAAGAAGTACAAGAAGTGAATGTTTTCAATTTTTATTTTTTATTTATGAACTATTACTTTAACTGGCTTTCATAAAATCCAACATCAATCTATTGTTTTTGAATTTTTTGTCTAATAGTTAAAAAATGAAATATACAGAAAAAAAAAGAAGTATGGGCAGGAATAAAACATTTCAGTAATAATTTTTATTAATGGATTTGTTACGTTTTAGAAATATAGGTCTATAAATTACATAATTTATCTGATAATAAATACACATCCATTCATTTCATAAAAAAGTGATAATTATATAGAAAATATTAGAATTTATTAAATGCGTTAGTTGAAGTATCATTGCTTTGATTTGAATAACTTGGTTTTCTTAATCCAACTACTGCTTCTAGACGTAGATGGCGACGTTTCAGTTGAAGAAGAACATTTTGAATCAGTAGGAAGAGATAACCTACTTTGTTGCTCTTCAGAAAGCGTTTCCTGACTACCATCAGTTTGTATATCAACGAAAAGACTTTGTCGACATAATGTAGAAACAGCATTCATTTTTTCTTTATGTCTTCTCATTTTAACTTTACGAAACTTAGATGTTATGTTTGATAACAATCCTTCTTTGTTCTTTTTAGCAGAACGCGGCAAGGAAACATATCCATCAGCATGAACTTCAGGTACAAATTGTTTATAAGTTTCAGGATCTATATTTATCATACCGGCACTAGCTGATTTAGTAAGAAGACAGTCATAGGCTAATGAATTATAACTGGATTCACTACCGACACTGATTTGACTCAAACGGTTTTTTACTGGGTATTTAATAGAATCACTTTGATTTCTCAACGTTGTCGATGGTAAAGGTGAATTTAAAAATTCTTCTTTGGCTTTAGCAATTTTACTGCTTCGTACATCTGAAAGCACGCTTAGGCTTATACTGGTAGTAGATTCAGCTATGGGTGGAAACATTTTCTTTTCTTCCGGTATTGATTTGAAGGTTGGTGTAGCTGGTTCTTCTTTCTTCAATTCAATGATTCCAGCACTGGACGATTTTAATATTCCTCTAGAAGCTTCTGGTGTGTTACAACCGTGCACTGTAACTTGTTTATTTCCGGAAACTACAACTCCCATGCTGGCACTTTTCTGTACTTCTCTGCGACCTCCTAGTAAAGGTGACATTTTTTGTAATTCTTGTTGGTATCTTTCAGTTTGTGCTTTAACGCGGCGTTCTAAAACAGGTGATCTCCATGCTACAGGTGATGCAGATCCACTACTTCCAGCCGATCTTGGAGTCCCTTGTTCATCATAAATTTTTTGATTGTAACGCACCATCATTAATCTTATATTTGGTGATATTTCCTTAGGAGTTTTACGCTGTGGAGTTGGAGATGCCGGTAGTGGTGGCAAATGAGTTATATTGGTTGTTACTATAACATCACTTTTATTTTCAATTGGTTCAGAAGTAGCTAATATTGGTGTAAATAATTTTCGTGTAGTTTTAATAAAGACGGTAACTGGAGAATCCTGTGGTTCAGTTTGTATGGATTCTTCAAAATGTAAGAAATTTCTAGTTTTAGTAGGCACTACAACTTTTTCAATAACAACAGGATCAACAACAATTTCAGGAACCTCTTCTTCTTTTTTGTCTTTTTCAATAACACTTTTATTGCTTTCTGTTGAATTCTGCGAACGCATACGACGCGGTTTTGGTTTGCGCTGTTCTGGAGTTATATCTTCATCATCGTCGCTTTCTTCTAATGTTTTACTTTGCATTCCTTTTTGCCTATAACGTATTCGCTTTTTAATAGCACCTTGTTCAACCTGGCGACTTAAATCGCTTCTAGGTGATGAATTCTTTTCATATCTTCTTTCAGGTCCTTCATCAGAATCTAGACATTTAACTTTTTCTAAACTATTGTCTTTGCTTCTGGATTTTCTAAAAACTGTACGTTTTCGTTCAATTGATGGCATTTTACGTAATGGATGATTTAAACCTGATAATTTTCTTTTCCATGATGCAACGGACATATCTAAAGAAAAACAAAATTAGTTTTTTGTTAAAATTATTTTACTAGTAATTTACCCGAAGCTGCACATATATAACTTAAATTTCTTCTTAATTCCAATATTTTCATATTTAAATTATATAAATTTTCAGAAATTTCTGGATACATTTGTCTTGATGAGTTGATGGCGTCTGTTTCTAATTGGTTTTTATTTCTTTTGCTTATATTATAACAAATTGTTTCTACCTGCAAAAATTGGTTTTAGAATGGTTTAAGTTTTATATTAACTGATTAATACCAAATTGGATGAATCTGCTGTTATGTCTTGTATTGTGTCTAAGACTTCACCCAATCTGGAAATTGTGATTTGTGACTCTTCTTTCGTTATATTCGCAGTGACGTTCGTATTTTCCTCTTGTAATAACATAAATTTGTTCTTTAATGTGTTGGAAACGTCTTTTTGTTGGTGTTGTTTATCCTGAAAGGTAAATAAAATTAGAAATGTGATGTTAAAAAAACTAAAATGGATTAGATATTATTTCCTGTATTTAAAAGTAGAATTAGAAAAAAACAAATTATCCAATGCCTTGAGTATAGGGCTTCAAATATAAACAAAGGATTGGCTACATAATATGTAATGGGGTAAGTTTTTGTATTGCCATCTTTTACTAAAGTGTTTTTGTAGCTGCAGTTGTAGGTTTGGGCGATTGCTTCCCAATATCGAAAAAGCTAGAGCGAGATGGAAGGCTGGCTATTAGCTCGGTGGCCAACTTTATCAAACTATGCGGAGCCCCCACGTAGAGCGACTATGCACAGATTCTAAAGTACAGATAAAAGTTAGAAGGGGTCTGTGAATCGTGTCCACCAGGGCAATACAGGTGGTAGCAGGGACTATCTCCATAAATCTTATACATTAGTATTGGGCGGTATTTGATCTGTGGGGTTTTACTGGTTTGCTTCAGGGGCATACTGTTAAAACGTTTTGTGAGCGCCAGATAAATATTGAATCATTTTTGTAAATTGGTGGTAGTAGGTAAGATTAGGTGACTTAGTTAGTTAGATAAAAACTCTATTTTTATATTCTGTATATTGAGATTTTTTTTACAAGCTGGAATTCCAAATTTTTGCAACTCTCTTCAGCCAATCCCAATATTTTTGGTCAGCACTATTATCTCACATAAACGCTTTTCTTGGATGCAAAAGGTATTGTTTTTTTGGGGAAGCTAAATAACTTCAAGGTTCCCTTAACTTGGAGTTTGATTTGCGCGTTTTGGTTGCCAGGCGTAGCATGCCTGGTTGCGTTTTTGGCACTCCCAGTTGTTTGTATTAATTTCATCATGGCAGAGAAGTTCTTATAGAAATAGATTTCTGGGTTTTTAACGGAAGTTAATACTCTTGACTTCCTGGTTGGAGTCGGTTTGTTTCCTGCTATTCCCCACGTTGGGCTTGTTTATAAAAATAGCGTTTTTTTTTAACTTTTAGGGGGTAACGGTTTAAATTTGCCAACGTCTGGCAAACTTAAATAATCGAATATTATCAAAAGAATTAAGTAAATTTTTGGCCATTATGACATTTTATGTATTTGACATTATACAAACTAAGACACCGTTTTATTGAAAAAGAAACTATGTTTTTTTTTATTAATTTGCCTACTGTTGACTGCATTTGAACATAGGCTTCTCTTAATATTTTCCATTTGTCTCGTACTTGTGCAACTAAATGCCACTTTCTTCCTGCAATTTTACGGTTATTATTTTCCACCGCATCTGTGGTCTCTCAACTCCCCGTTTATTACATCTTGGTTGTCAGTGTATGAGTTTATTCGTCCATTGATTGGTGCACTGTCTGGCTACATGGCCCACCCAACTCCACTTTAGTGCTGTTCGTACTATGCCATTTTGTACTTGAGTTTTTCTTTGGATTTCCTTGAACCTGATCCGATCCCTAAGGCTCACCCCCAAAATTGCCCGTTCCATTGCTCGATGAGTAGGTTGTAGCCGGTTCCCACATATATCATGACCGGAAAAATCCTTTTTAAGCCTAAAGGTATTTTAAAATAAACTGTAGCTTTCCGAAGGCGACTCAGGCTATACAAATTTATCGGGCTATCTCCATCGTTTGCTAATCTTTTCCAAGTTTTATAGTATGTCTTAACTATAAGCATTCTTGTACAACTTCAATTAGCTGATTTTCAATTGATATAGCTTGCTGCTCTCAAGTGATAACTTTAGATTTGCTCAGGTTTATTTTAGGCCTACTGATTTTTGATGCGGGGTGTAAGAGGTGAATGTTTCTTGGTCAAACGCCAGCCCAATTGTCAAGCTCACCTGCACAAGAGATGAAACTGCTAGATAACAAACAAGGCTCTGGCGACCGAGTCACGGCTGGATATCCGTTCAAACAAGTGTTAAGGAAATGTAGTACACAAAACCGGACCATTTGCTAACCCGCAGGGCTAGCGTAGCAAATTATGGCCAAATTTCTTTTAAACATAAACAAATTTGAAACTTAAAGTACCACAGGTGGGTAGAGCTGGAAACTCAAAATCTCACTCCCAATCGGACCGCCTTATATCGGATTCTGATGGAGGCAGAAAAGTGACAGGAAAAAACAAAAAAACAAAAAACTCAAATACCCATAAATTAAGTATTGCAACATATAATATTTGCACAATGAGAACAGATAAACACCTTAAAGAATTAGAAGAATAACTTAGATATATGTAATGGGATATTATAATATTATAGGACTGTGCGAGACGAGACTAGAAGGGGAAAAGAACAGTACTCTCAAATCAGGACACGTTATATATCAAAACAACTCAGACATAGATTATAGAAACAGAGAGGTAGCTTTTATGATAAACAAGAAAATAAAGCACCTAATAACTAAGTACACAGCAATATCAGAGAGATTCATATACTTCATTATAAGACTAAACAAAATGTGCAAATTACAACTTACAGCTATGCATCCTCCTCACTATCATCACAGGAGATTTTAACGCTAAAACCGGAGGAAAACGGAGACAAGATACCTCATACATAGGGAACTTTGGGCTGGGAAAGAAAAACAATAAAAGAGACATCGTAGCCAGCTTCCTCAACAAATATAAACTGTTTTGCTTAAATACATTTCACAAGAAACAATCCCAGAGGAAGTAAACATGGAAAAGCCCAGATGGCAATGTTAAAAATGAAATAGACTTCATTAGTAGCAACAGATGTATCGGTTATAAACAAACTTAACACGGGAAGTGACCACAAGATGGTTTGCGCCAATATAAGAATAGATACCAAGAAAAAGCGAAGAAAACTAATAACTAAAAGGTACTTTTCAACTAACGTAGTAGTAGTTTACATAAAAAACAATATCAAACATAGCTGAGAGAAAAACTACTATCAATTATAGAAGCGCAACAAACAGATATAGATATAGAAGAAATATCTAGCAAAATAACAAAAGATCTGCAGCAAAATAAGAAGCCGTAAGAAAATCAAACTACCACCGGAAACAAAGCAATTAATACAGAAAAGAAGGCAATCAAAGAAAGACGATCAAAATTATAGGGCTATAAACAAAGAAACAAAAAAGAATTTAAAACAAGATGTGAAGAGATACAAAACAAAACAAGTACTGGAAACAATAGAAAGAAATAAAAATATGAGAGTACTTAAGACCAAACTAAATAAAGGCGAACAAAACGTTACAAAAATTAAGACCAGAGTGGAAACATACCGTCAAACAAAGAAAAAATAATATAAACAATAAGTACTACGGTAATTTGTAAAAAAAAATGCTCCTTTTTGCCTAGCCCATTGAGAACAAAAACATGGTTTTATAGTTTTTGCGGCTTAGAGTCAGGGTATAGACTTGAAATGGCGCCAGATTTGAGTTCTACCAAAAATTTCTGATTGATTTTACTATTTTTTTTAGTTAAATTTTCAATTTTTAAACAAAATCGTATATTTTTTAAGGGTTTTATACCTTCATGAACCGATCAAAAGACTACTAATAAGTTATAGAAACTGAAAAAAAAGCAAATTTCAAAATTGTTACAAGTAGACTAACACCAAAACTCTATCTGTATCAACCTATAGAACAAAAAGGGGTTCTCCACTAGGGACCATTTACAAACCATCAAAACAGTCATTAAGAAAACCACTGAATACAACGTGCCGCTAGTTTTTATAGACTATAGGAAAGCTTTCAACAGCATAAAGAAATGGGTTTCCTTGAGGCATTAGACAATGCCAGAGTAGATTCCCGATATTCGACCTTGATAAACAACATATATAAAGAGGCTACCTTAAGAATCTGCATAAACGGTGATCTCAAAACAAAGAACATTCGTGAAAGGCGTAAGACAAGGAGATGTCATATTACCTAAACTATTTACACTAGCTTTAGAAAATGTCTTTAAGAAGCTCAAATGGTAAGACAAAGGCTTAAACATAGATGGCCTATACTTAAGTCATCTAAGATTTGCCATTGACATAGTCCTGATAAGCACTGAGATGGGACAACTTAAAACTATGATAAACGAATTATACGAAAAATCTAAGAAAGTGGGCCTTCATATGAACCTAGACAAAACTAAAATACTGAGCAATAGCCAAGATAGCATCAGCGTAGATGGCAAAACCCCAGACAGCACAGATCAATATGTATATGGCAGCATTTAGAAAGCTTAGCTACATACTTAAAGACAAAAATGTACCACTATATCTAAAAAAGAGATCATACAACAACTGTATACAGCCAGTGGCCACATACGGCCTAGAAACTATGGCCCTGACCAAGATTATGGCGAAAAAACTTAGAATCAATCAAAGAACCATGCTGGGGATTACACTAAGAGATAAGGTGCAATACAACAAAATTCGAAGTAGAACGAGAGTAAAGGATATCATGAGGAGAGTCGCAAGTTTCAGATGGCAATGAGCGGGTCACATTGCAAGAACAATGGATGATAACTGGATACAGAGGATAGCAGCCTGGAAACCAAGAGAAAACAAAAGAGGAATAGGAAGACCACGAAAGTGTTGGAGACACGATATTACCTGTATTGCCAGAAAAAACTGGATAAAGACTGCCTGGGATAGGACAACATGGAAAGACTTAGAAGAGGCCTATATCCAACATTGGATGATAAATGGCTAAAAAAGAGAAAAGAAAAAAGAAGAGATTTTGATGCCTCATTTAATATTCAGAGATATTTGATGTTTTCTAAGTTGCTGTTTATAAGCACTATATTGTCAGCAAATCGCAGACAATTTACATGGTTTTCATCTACGTTTATACCTCTGTTATGCCAGTCTAGTTTATTGAATATATCTTCCATAGCAAGGGTGAACAGTTTAAAGGAGATAGTATTACCTTGTCGTACTCCTCTTTCTATTGGTCGTAAACTCGATGGAACCAAACGCCTTCTGGTAATCCACAAATGCTAGATGGAATGGAATGTTGTACTCTGCGTTTTTTTTGATCACCGTTCAGATTGTATGAAGGTGAAGCAGTAGCGTAAGATTTTTAGCATTACGGTTTTGAAAAAAACTGTCAAAGAATACCAAATTTCGCCATAGATTGTTAACAATTGTAATTTTTTTTACGAAATCTCAAAAATATCAAAACTTGGCTATGAAATCAAAATATTGTTAGAAAACACCAAAATTTGGCCAGAAAACAGTTAAAAAAATGCAAAATTTTATTTATAAAAAGTCAAAAATAGCCTAATCCGGTCTTGAAACATCAAAATAATATTAGAAAACACCTAAACTATAAACTATTTACAATTTTTTCCAGCTATGAAATTTAATGAAAAATCAATTTGTAAAATGTAAGAAAACAAAAATTTTACCAAAAACGAATAAAAACTGCAAAATTATGTTCATAATATGTCAAAACAGCAAAATCCAGTTTTGTACTTTTGAACAATTGTTAGAAAACAAAAATTTAACCATAAGCTTTTAAAAAAAGTAAAAAATGTTTTAAAATCTTAAAATCTAGCTTTGAAAAACATAAACAAATTTTGGTTCTTTGGTAAAAAAGTGCAAAATCTAACCATGAAGTTTTAAACATTTTTAGAAGGCATCATAAACTTTTAAAAAGTGTAAAAATCTTCATGAAATCTCATAAATAGCAATATCCAACAATAAAATATGAAAAACATGTTTAAAAAAACTAAATTCTGGCCATAAACTGTCAAAAAATGCCAAATTCTATTCATAGAACGTCAAAAATAGCAAATTCCAGGCCCCAAATTTGATACTGACGTCTAGAAGGCTCTGAATGATTGTAGGCTCTTCAGCATTGCAAATCCTTGTCTTGGCATGAGTTTAACCACATTCAACATAATTTTTGTGTATACTAAGTTGCCTATTATACAAGCCACACTATTCGTGTCTAGCTGTAATGTAGTTTTATTGTAGTTACAGCCAGACACGAATAGTATGGCCTCTATATAGGCAACTTAGTATACACAAAAATTATGTTAAATGTGGTTAAACTTATGCCTTTGCCCGTTTTAGCATTTTTCAATCCCAGAACAACGTCGCCCATAGAATGTTTAAAATGTTGGCGCAAATGAAAAATGCTAAAACGAGCAAAGGCATTAGTTTAACCACATTTAATATAATTTTTGTGTATACTAAGTTGCCTATATTGAGGCCATACTATTCGTGTCTGGCTGTAATTGATGGCGGTTGAGCGGGGACTACTTTGTCGTTATCGTTCCTAACTAAAACTAGGGTATTGCTTTCTATCTTAAATTAATTAATCTGTAGGCCTTAATTTTGTCATAGAAACTTTTTTTTTTATTCCAAAAAAAAATTTCTTTATAACTCACAGTTTATGAAATTTATTCAAAAATTTATATTATTTGATTACCACGAATCTCTATTAAATGAATTAAATTCAACAATCTACACATCAATGTTATCCCAGAAAAACACAATTTTATTTACATCTTCTAAAATTATTTCTTTGAAAAGTACAGCAAAAAATAACTCAAATATAAATACTTAAAAAAATTGGCCTTTTTTGTTGCAAAGTTATTCAATAAATTTAATTTGCTATTGTGGTGCCGTCTTTAGCGATGAGTCAGGTTTTAGGGAACGCGATAATGAATAAAACATAAAGCTCGATAAAGACCAAGTTAAACTAAAAATTGATAGCGTATACTTCAAAAACACTAGAAGGTCAATAAAAGTATGGAAGAGCATATAAGTAAGAAAAAATGTTTTGATTTGCCATTAAAATTGTTTTATATTAAAAAAATGTTTCCATAAAATTGTCAGCTAGATCAATATCAGTAAAATATTGCTCGTGTAATATATTTCTTACCTTTAATGCCTTAACATCACAATCATCCTCGCTATGTATAATTATTATAGAATCCATCTTCATTTTATTGCTTTCAATTGCTCTAAAAGTAAAATCAAAATTATTATTACATATTAATATAACATTAATAACTCACTCAATTTCTTTTTCATTTTCTGTGAGAATCTTTAAGATACCAATAATCTCCTCAATCAAATTATAATTAGCCTGCGCTCGGGCGGATTCGCTTCTGCGTATGGTTGGCGCCGCTCGCGTCTCTCCCTCGCTACAAAATCAAACGCGTTAATGATTTTATTATTGTTTTCCGGAGCTATTTTCGCCTACCACATGCTCGAGTATTCTTGTTTCTGATAAACAGGAAAATATTTCTCCAAATAATTTTCCAACAACGAAGCTGTCTCTTCGACTACATCCTCCACTTCTACAATAAGCGCTTCTGGTTCTTCGGAATCTATATTTTCATTTGATCTAATGTCAGGAGCGGATGTACCTTCCAATAAAATATCTTTTTCTAAATTCTCTACATCGTTGAGTGATAAACTAGATGGTTGTTGACTAAGTAAGGGACATCCGGATATATCCGGACTCATTATGCTATCAGCAGATTTAGATCTTATTAATGTAGGAGTAGTTGGATCACCTATAATTGTTAAATTAATAAAACAAATATAAATTATCATAATTATACTTTTTGAACGTATATGGGGAATACATGATGCATTCAATAAGGCAAATGTTGATTCTTCAGGTCCAATACCTTGTGCCTTTTCCCATTCAACTAATTTTTGAGTGAATTTTCTTGAAATGCCTTCAAATCTATAAAAACCAGAAGGAGTATGGACTAATATTTCTTTTTTATTTCCCCCAACCACTGAACGTCTTAATTTAGCCAATCTAAAACATTGATTAATAATAATTCTATTGCGCAATATTAATTAATTCATTACCTTTCTTCTCTATCTAAAAATTTTTGTCTATCCCTTTCTAATCTTTGTTTTTCCCTTTCAATTTTTACTAGTTCTTTTTCAAACCATTGTAATTCCTTATCGGTTTGATCCTTAATTTTCTTACTGCTTCCATCTTTTCTTATCAATCTAGGACTTGGTGTTTTGTTTCCTTTTAATGAAGACCGTCCATCCGATTCATCTGTAGGTGTAATTCCTCTGCTTGATTTAATTTGCTTCCATGTTTCATATTTCTTAATAAAATCTTCGCTTAATTGGCGACAATCCGGGCTGTGATCTCCTCTATGTCCACTAACTGATTTCCATCTTGGCCATTCATGCGATTTCTTTTTACTATCTTCTTTCATTGACGATTTTTTAAGCTTATTCCATTCTTGCAATTTCTTTCTAAATTCTGGAGGTAAACTATTTTCACTTTGCAATTGATATCTTGGTTGTCCTTTAATTCGTTCCCACTCTTCCATTTTCTTTTTGAAAGCCAATTCTTTACTATCTTCAGGTGTTAAATTCATTTGAGTGTTTGAACTGGCTGATGTTGATGGTGAACTTAATTTACTTCGCTCCCATTCTTGTAATTTTTCTTGGAATTCTTGTGAAAGCTTTTTTTGTAACTGAAGATAGTTGCGCTGTATCTCAGCATGCAATTTTTCATCGGTTTCTTTTGTAGGGTTAGTGTCTCTTTTAATTGAAGGCACATCGCTATTAGTCGGACTACTATTTTCATTTCTGCTAATACTGGGTGATGAAAGAAAAGCCTTTTTAACTTTACCCCATTTGGAAACATCCTAAAATTATATAAAATATTATATTGAAATATTGTTAAATTAATACGTACTAAGTTATCTTCATTGGCCCTATATCTGGAAATAATATCAAGGGGAATATTATGTTCTGAAGAAAGTGCCATATTAATTTCTTCAGGGCTTTGTACAATCAGTATAGGACTTTTGGGTTCATCGGGTTCAAACACATCCTCGTTATCACTACCAATGCTCTCATCAATTTTAAAATCGTCACTTTTTGCGCTAAGTCTATGTTTTTTCTTAAAACTATTACGAGTTTGTGTTTGAATAATGTCCTTCATTTTAGCCCAAGTAGTTCTGTGCGATTTACTCGTTGATGCCTTACTAGAAATAGAAGGGTCATCCTGAAATAAAAACAAAATTAATATATAAATAAACGATCTTAAATTGTAATAATATTTTATGGCTTTTACTTTAGAGCAGTTTAAGTTTTATTATGATCTGCTAATAACTCTAACTTGGCAAGCCGGTATCAGGCAATTATGCGAACGCATTATTAATCACTTTTGAAATTGCTATTGGCACGAGCTTTCATTTCTGGTTTGTTATGATACAAAACACTAAAAAGCATTAAATAAATATGTGGGATGTGTAGTATTCGATAACGTGACAAATTGCCAAGATGTGTAATTTAGTATAGATGAATTAGATCTGCTATGAAAGGAACTGAGATGTTTTAAAAATTGAATACTTTCATTTTCAATTAGAGGTTATTTGTATAATATTTTAAATTAAACTATAAATTATGCATCACTATTAATAGTCTTATTTTGTATTCTAAATTTATCATATAAATTTTTCCAAAATGTTACGTAACAGTAGAAGGGAATAAAATAACTTATTACATCTGTAAAAAGCTCCGAAACTAGTAACGTATTCGTAAGAATAAACTTAGTAAATTATTTAGTTTTAACAACCTTTGATTGGCATGTCATTTAAATTTAGAACCGGCAATAGGACTGCTCAATTTTTTACGTTGGTGTCCGTTGACTGAGTTTCAAAAATATTCCATTGGATCGAACCATGGATAAACGCCCTAATGACCAACTACGGCAATTTATCTAACATGACCAAAAAACTTGGTTCAATATTAGCATATCTAAAGTTGCATTTTATGCTTGCGTCTGCAGTTTGTGTGCTAACAAAACTAAAGTTTGCCGCGTC
This sequence comes from Tachinus rufipes, assembly GCA_963932245.1. NCBI lineage: Eukaryota > Metazoa > Arthropoda > Insecta > Coleoptera > Staphylinidae > Tachinus > Tachinus rufipes. Next base: position 66,034,609 of record OZ010749.1, read on the forward strand.
ATCTATAAGTTAAATATTAGTAAAAGCAGCTACAAATTTTGCTTGTTTTTGATCACTTAGCAATGAGAGAACCAGCACCAGAGACTTTACATGCCGTTTTTGCTTTGACGCCTAAAACAACCTAAAACAACTAATACAATCTACTTGGGAAACTCTCATAAGGGTGGAGATTATCAAAAAGTTTCATATACACAGCTCATATAGGAATTTTGAGAAACATCTAGCTCAAAATTTAAGTCAACATCAACGGACAGACACATCAAGTTTTATTAATATTGTAATTTTGTTTGTTTTTGCGTTCTAGGATTTGCAACATCTAGATACTTGTAAAGTCTAAAGCCATGTCCTACATCTTCCTTTTCAAAAAAATAAAGATTATTATTAAGTCCTATATACCTAGCCGAAACAGACATCATGTGAAACATCCAGACTATGCTTACAATTTTCGCATCAACAGACAATAAAAAGAATTTTTATTAAAAACAAAGTAAGCTGCAACTTTGTATGTTATTTGATTGATTTGATTTAGATTTTGCAACATCTAGAAACTTGTGGTCTAAATCCAAGTTCTCGCCCATATGACGGTATTTTGGGACCGACAATGATTTTAGTATCAGTACATCTTGGCTTATATCTTGAACCGTTGGGACAAACCTACATTTGCTACACCTATAACTTAATCAAGAAGGTTTTCATCTTGTTTTATACTACTTATCAATTCAGAGAGTTTAGCTACGTTGAAGAAACTTTGGATAACTTACAAAAAAATTAAAGTGCAACGTAAACAATGCAAGTTCGGAAAAACGAAATTTTGTGGCACCGCATGATCTCCGACAAAAATTAACACTACCTTACTTTGATTTAAGATTACTCAAAACTCACTTTAGAAAAATTATGAATTTTTTTAGTTTGTGTATATGTGTGATTATTACAAAAAAAACGTGTTCTAGTTTGCAGATATTTCCGCATCGTTTACATTCATAAAAATAACTAAAAAACTTTTTAGCGAGAATTCTCAAAAAAAAGTTCTAAGATGTAAATGTTGCTCTAAACCAACTCATATGGTTAAACAAACACACTTTGGGATGCGATTTAAAATCTAGGTTGACGATCGAAATGGGATATAGGTCAGAATCCTAAATACTCTTTCATTTTGCCTATTTTGTCTAAAATACTGTTCGTATTCCAGAAGAAAACTCATAGTAATACATCCGGTGTATTATTCATTGTTTTGGAGTTTGAGGATGGTGGATTGCTAGCTGTTTCTGTATTTGTTGTTTTTGGAGCCGGCGATGAAAGAATGTTGTCAAATGATTTGTTTGCTGTAACTGCAGCTGCATGGGTGCAAGAACCTAAGCCTTGAAAAAAAGAACAGTTTGGCGCCTTTCTTGTTTTTGGCTTGAGCGGGCATCATTTTAGTGAATGCCTTACATCCCTAGAAGTTAAGTAAATGTGTCAATCTCTAGCCCCAATTTTTGGTTTATTTGGGTAGACGGGCGGGACACTCTAGTTAAAACTGCAGTCCGGTAATTATTGAATTTAGTGCCCCGCCCACTCACTTGACTGTTTGTTGTCAAGAAGTTGGATATGTTGATGCCGCTTTGTACTCAATTTTTACAACTTTACAAGTCCGGGAGCTCAAGCAGACAAAATGGAATGAAAAATCACTCTGGCCACAATATACACTGGAACTCTGTATAGTGCCACCAGGTGACCAAAGTGCAGTATACACCTAACCACCTACACGGCTTTGTTAACCGCTACGTAATAGACGACAGTCCAAAGCTATAGCATCCTCTTATTCTGCGATTGCACCGTCACCAAAGTACAAAACAATACATACAAGAAAAAATCTCCTTTGTCGAGCAACTTTGTTTTTGGGAGATAACACAACTTTCAAGAGCATACACGGCCATACGGTTACTAACTAAAGAAATGCAGCCGTTAAGAAATGTCGCCCAACGTGGGGCAGCAAAGTGCATAGTGCTTTCACAATCTCGCAACCAACAACCCAAAAAGAGAAAAGAGAAAAGGCAACAAAGACACTCTAAAGAAGTCAAACAAGTTTCAGCAGTCATCTTTGATAATAACCGACCAACTAATCATCCGGGTGACCATAACAATACAAGTTGAAACTCTTGTCTACCAAACTAATCAGAAAACCTTATACCGTTTCGGGACATGTACAAGCAAGCATTCCGGACAAACTCGTTCTGCGACGTCACTAGTTTGTAAACTATGAAAATATGAACAGATATCTGGCGCTATATTCTTCTATTAACACACCAAAGTACGGCGTCATAATAGCATATTAGAACATAGTGATCACTGTAACCTATTACTCAGACGGTTTTTTTGACATGCTGGGACACCTCATCTATTTGATGAAAGCTTTTAAGGTAGGTGCAAAACGAATAACAGACTTAGGGTTGATGATTACGTTTGCAATCCGCTTGTGGCTCACATGTACTTGGCGGACGTAGCAAGCTATATTAAAGACCGATGAAAATGGCTGACCGCGCAAAGTTAGATACGACAAGCTAACCTCAACGTGATTACCATTACCAACGAGACCGAAGAAGTTTATACCGGAACCGATCGGAACCCAACAATAAAACGTCATTGACGTCAAACATCAAATGCTACTAGAACTCACGACATTCCAAGTAACAGTCACCGCAGAACACGTCGACAGAGAAGAAGTATTGCTCTTCAGCTCTACCCTACCTACATAACAACACAAATGAAAGTTTTTCATGGCTGACATAACACTCCTCTGCACCCTAGAGTTATTAAAGCAAATACAGACTAGCTTAGCCAAGGACTTAACGCAACGTGCATATTACCGACAGCGTCATTGCCATCTACCACAACAAAGCAGACCACCTCGGCACGCAGGACATTCTGGAACTGACACACCAGACACGCAAGAGTAAGGGGCACTGTGCACTTGTGGACAAAAACATCGAAAAGAAGAATAACACAACCTACGCCAATATTTGCCATACCTAAGACCTTGTACGCAAAAGATTAATTTATCCTAGTATGTGCCACCACAGTGCAGAACACCGCAAAAACCACCACCAAAGCCCGGGTACTTAGGACAATTCGAACCCGCTACATCCAAACTTATAGTAGAACCCTAGTAAAAACGTTTTATTATTAAACATGAATTACTTCCGTTCAAATTATAGTTCAGCAACCAACCAGTAGACGATACTTAGACACATCATCTTCAAACAAGAAATGTCAAAAACTCAGTCTGAGAGAGTTGTGAGCGGGGCTACATTCCACCAATGGCATCATACTTCTTTGTTCTTCATTCATATATTCATTTTTATATTATATTATTTATATTTTATATTATAAATGCTTAATTTTCACGATTGCTCATTAATTATCAGTTGAGTCCGGAAGCCCAAGCATACAGCATGGAAAGAAAGATCACTCTGGCTACAATATAGACTAAAACTCCTCCTAATGTTACAAAGTGGCACTCTTAACCAACTGCAGCTTCTATCTAACCACCTACACGGCATCGTCAAGAAAAGCCTTTTCCGCCGAACAACTTTTTGAGGGCATACACGGCCACACCCTTGCTACCTAAAGGAATGCAACCGATAACAATGTTACTTTCTTCCTTTAATTAATGACAAATGACGTTTCAAAACAGATAGTTAGATAAATGACGTTTTAGATAATCATATGTTGGTATCTTTATTATCAAACTTTGTCAATAGTTAATAGGCTACCGACGTAGGCCAAAAAGTTGTACCTATTGGCATTGATGCTAAGCTGGTTTTAATTAATTGTCAGGAGTGGTAGAACATTTAGAAAAGTATAAACATTTGTACTCTGCGTGTGATCAAAAATATAGGTTTGAAGTTCAGAATGATAAATTAAATAACATAACAATTTCAAAATACAAATAAAATTACTTGGTTTTTTAATAAAAAAGATTTGAATTTTTTTGTTTTTTGGTGGTTATTTGACTTTTAGTTTATTTAAAAGTGCTTCACAAAACAGTTTTTAAATTGTAAACTTTTTATACACGGTGGAATGACTTAAAAGGGTGGGAGAGATGCAAATTTTACACACAGACCTTAGGTTACATCCTATAAAATGATGATTGCCCACAAGCATGCGTAAGATGCTTACAAAGCAATCCTAATAGCTGTACCCCGGAGCTGTTGTATGAACTAACAAGGAAACGCATTTTTATCTTTATGGCACAGTAAACAAACAAAACTTTTGTTACTGGGCAACTGAAAACTTTTGGAAAATTTACTAATGATCACTTTACTGCTCTAAAGTGACAGTTTGGTGCGCTGTGTCTTCAATGGATATTGTAGGTTTTTTTTTTAAAGAAAGCTCAACTGTTACAGTAAATCTGCTTTCAGCAATATGGAACCACACCCCATAATGCCTGTCGTTTATGCAATCTTTTGCAGGAGCTGTTTTCCGGCCACTTAATTTTGTTGCGAGGAGATGTTCCATGGCCCCCTAAATCCCAGGATTTAACTCTCCAATTTTTGTCTGTGGGGATACTTCAAAGATGAGGTTTATAAAGCTTGACTAGTTGAAACTACTGTCCCGCAATTAATAAACTGAGTTATTAAATTGCAGCTGTAGGGGGAGAAACATTATCTTTAAGAGCCGTTAGTCATCTTTCTTAAAAAGAAATCTGTACTATTTTAGGATCCGTCAAAAGGACTATGCCCAAACAACTGGTAAACCTCTTCGAATTGCATCAATTTAAAAAAAAAAACTACACTACTTTGAGCACCAGGTTCCTTTAGCAAATACCAAGTTACTTACAAAATCTTGGACAAAATCTATATAGTTGGTTAACACCAGTGTGTTACATTATTATATATATATAACAGTCGCGACAAGTTGCAGCTTACACATCCACCACAAACCAGCTCTAGGGAATGTGCTACAAAAACAGCTGATGAAAAGCAACACGTCAAACTTAAGAAGCCTTTATTTTGCCTTACAATAAACAACAGATTTTTTTAATTTTAACAAAGAGCAAAACGCCGCCACTAACATTTAACTCAGTAAAGTGTTACTCATAAACACTTTTGGTTTGTGGCAAACCAGGTAAGTTATGAAAAACGACGTTATCGTTTGAAACCTATGCCAATGGTCTACTAATCCAAACAACAAATTATGGTGCACATCTAAAAGCGTGGTCTAAATGGATTCTTTTGAGTTTCTAAAGTTTCAAAAGCCCATTTTATAAAGAAATTGTTGTTGGAAGTGTGCATCACTCAACGACTACGTACTACCTCCAGAAACAGTTGATGAAAAAGCAACACGTCAAACTTAAGAAGTATTTACTTGTATTTATCAACAGCTCTTTGATTTTACCAAAGAACAGAACCCCGTCACAAACTTTTTATCCAACAAAGAGTCACTTATAACTATTTTCGGTTTGAAATTGATACTAACAGTCTACCAACATAGATCCAAATTGACTATTTAATAATAAAAACCTAGATGGATTTCTGAGGAAATGTTTTTTGATAACTTTTCTTTGCAGGATACCCAACTATCATTTATGGTTCCAAGTACCATATCCCGGTAAACTGCACTTACATGCAGGCTAAACTAAGTGAGAGTAGGTATGGTAAATCGTAACGTAGCGTCTGTTCTAGATTGGGCGGTTACAAACAGCGGGAGATCTCAGAATCGGCGGTTGAACTAAAAAACCTTAAAATTCAAATTCAAATAAAATACGAAATTACTCCAGGTGAGCAAGGCAAAAAAACCAAAATTTTACCCTGACAGTTAGGCTGTTTCAAGAATTCTGGGGGAGATAATAAAATGACAAACCTAAAAAGAAACCGAAAGAAATACAAAACTTGCAAATTAAATATTGCTACTTACTGTGCCAAAAAACCTCTTGTCCAAAAACAAGACAAGAATTTAGTAAAATTAAATAGGACGTGGTCGGCTTTAAATCAGGAAATGTTTTCTACCAAGTTTGAAGGTACCAACCCAGTAAACACAAGTTTAGATAATATAAGTTTATTACACGTATATATGGTGTAAAAAGCGTATATGGTATATGTGTATTCGTATAATATACATTTCTTAGACACGTAAGATATGTATATCTGTATATTATACGATAATATTTTCCTTTTTTTCTACCGTCGATTAATATACGTATATTATCCATTAGAATACTTGTATAAATAACCTGCATAATATATCTACGTATATTTAACGTTTATTATTTCTGGGTTTAGTTTGACGATATTCGTACGTCCGAGGCTACCCGAGCGTGTGAATATAGTTTGCAAAGTGTATGTTGAGATGCACGATTCATATTTTTTTTAACTTTTTTATCAATCATAATGTGCACTTGCTATTAGTTGCAATATCCGATACAGTTTTAAGTTGTTTGTTGTTACACAACAGTGTTGAAGTGTTGTTTAATTGAACTGGAAGCGCAGGTTTAGGAGTACTAAGATGAAATACCTAATTTGTGGTAAGTCTGAAAATATGCAATGACATTTTTGTTTCAAATATTTTGTTTTTATAGCCATTACAGTAACATTAATATCAATTTATCGATTTTTTTTTTTTAATTTAAATTTAATATTATTAATTGCTATTGTTATATATAGTATTATAAATACAAATAGCAAACTAGTCAAGTCATTTATAATAAAGATTACCATATGTGTGTCATATGAGGTTATGGAAATACACACAGTATATTTTTCAGATGTCACCAAAAGACTGGTTGAAAAATCAAAATGGATCTTTAATTTAATTGTAATGTTCTTTAATATCTATGTTAAATATTATAATGTTTTATTAATTTACATGTAATACTTTGTATTTGATGTTAAAGTGATATACATATTTTACATTATTATATATACGACAAAGTAGGCAGTACGGCAGAGAGGGCATGTACAAATACCAGCGTTAACAAAAGTCAAGCAACGTCCGCTCCGGTTGGATGGGTGACCCAATTCTTCTCCGTTACCTCGTATAGGCATCTAAACATACACATGTCTTCTCGCCGGATAAAGTTTAACCTATAATACACGTGTATTTCAATTGAAAAATATACAAATATATTTTAACGCATTTTTTACGTTGATTATACGTGTAAATTACACGTTTAAAATACATATAACCTATACGTATATTACACACTAAATATACGAGATATATCCGTTTAGTCGCCGAACATTTTTCCGAATAATATACTTAACAAATAAACAAATATTACACTTAGGTGTAATACCAAAAATAAACGTATCTTAAACGTAACTGTGTTTACTGGGAATACACCAACAGGAGGAATAAACTTTTTTGTACAAATATAATACCAATAAAAAGCTTCTTGTCCAAGGTAACGTGTCCAAACCTTAAACAATGCAATATCAAAGTTGTTTAAGCCTATGCACCAACATCCAGTTACCAGGACAAAGAAGTAGAATGTCTATATGAAAACATATAATGCGTGCTATGACTGAGACACTCGCGCATTATACCATCCTAACCGGCAACTTCAACGAAAAAATAGGTAGAAAGCAAGATAAATCCGAGATGCCAATTGGAAACCATGGTACCGGGGACAAAAGTTATAGTGGAAAAATGCTATTTTTGGCACAGAACAGTTTCTACTTGATGAATAGCTTCTATTACAAAACAAACACAACAATAAAAATGGACATGAGTAAGCCCAAAAAATAAAATTGATTTCATAATAACAGACAAAAACAGATAATCCAAAACGTAACATTGAACAAGTAATTGAATAGTATTGATTCTCAACCTGAAGCAATCATATACTAGTTAGAGCTAACATACAGATAAACCTACGGAACGAGAGAAACAAAATGATAAAAATAGAATTAAATACTAGATGAGCGCTCTTAGAGAACGTAGACAACTACAAAAGAACTATATCGGCTGAGACAATCAAAGAAATTGACAACAAAATATGAGAAGCGGTGGAAAATGCCAAATTGTACTGCCAAACAAAACGCAGAACTAAAAAAATACAACAAAGAAGCAAACTCGCAGAAACTAAAAGACCTATACAAAGAAATCTCCAAAAAGATCAGAAAGAACATAAGTTGTGTTGTATCCAAACAATAAGATTTTAGTCATCACTTATTTTATATGTTGAACTACATACAATATTCTATGCCTTCATTCTTTGGGTTAAAGATTTGCAGTTATATTTAACAAGTAAAAAATTAATGAAAAACTAAATAAAAATTTACCTTTTAAAAATTAAAAAAACAATTTATTGAATCATTTTTTTAAGTTATTTTTCTACAATGTGTGATTTTTTTTTTAATTTCAGGCGTTTTCTTGAGTTTGATTCTGTGAACCCTTACAATAGCGCAACTATTCTCCCCTCTTAACAAATTTTATAATTCTGTAAACTATAAAATGTGCTGATGAATAGAGATCTTGAGATAGAAATGGCGCAATCATTTTAATATGTTTTAACCGAAATAGTAAAGGTCAAAAAGAATTAACTTTCGGTTTTGAATTACTTATTTTATGAGTTATGTGATAATGTAAGCTTTATCTATATGTAAGAAAGATTAATACTTATTTACTTCTAATTGTTTAATTAATACTTGATATATATAAGGTAAGGCGGTTTTGATGCTCCTAGGTAAAATAGTTTTAGTTAGTTATATAGATGTTTTGTAAATGTAACCAAGCAATTAAAAAATGATCCAATAATAATCAGTCGTTTGTACTTCATTAGACGTACATTAAAACTTATGTTTCATGGTCGAATTTATGCAATATGATATTTTATAATCTATATATCCAATGGCATAATATTTTTGAATACATACAAATTTGATTCAATTTTATTACATTTTGATATTGTATGAAAGCAAATCTAATACATACCTTGGAAATTGGAATGTATGAATATAGCTGCTCATCGTCAGAGGTGTCCTCGTGCGTTCTTCTGCGAACTATAATAAAACAATAATGAAAAATCTTTGTTATCTATTATGAAATGTGATCGATTAAAGGCCATTATGAACGCGCGGGCCGTAAATCTGAACCATAATATTTTATTGCAACCGTGCGCGGCGCGCGCTTCTATTTATAGAACGCCTTTACTGGCAAGCATCCGAACCTCTTAGTTTTCAATTTCTTTCATTTAACCACGTGTCATTGAACGAAAATTCTATTTCCGTACATATGGGGGGCCCACGAAACGATTCAAAATGTAAATGCACACTCAATCAGCACCCAGAATGTATTAAACAAAACAATCATATTTGTGCAGGAAGGGGGCGGCGACATCGAGGAAATAAATGGACACTGACGTCAATCGAGATATTAAAAGAATTGATTGTTTTTACAACAAGAATCGATACAATATATAAAAATTAATATTTATATTATAAATATAAATGCTTACCATGTCGATGAATTTCTTCAGCAGATGAAGCCGAAGATAAAGTTCCAGGTGTGGATATTTCAGCGGCACCAGAATCGGCAGGACTGGTGCCTAATTCTTCAGAAGTAGATGGCACCCTTAGATATCTGGCAAGTTCAAAATTCACCGGTTGCATGCCACCTAAGCCACTATCCTGCGATTTAGCATCGCTCACAGTAGGTGACGCCTTTTCCCACTTGAAAGCCGCTTTGACTTTCGTCCACTTTGACACTTTCGATTGTTTATCACTGAGACCTGATGATGGGCCCGATAATCTTCTATCGATTACACTATCACCATCTTTTTCTACAGTCATTGATGAATTTCTAAAACGAGATTTTCTTAATAAAGATTGACGGAATCGTTTCTGTTTGGCATCTTTTTTGCTTCCTATTAAAATATTGTAAAGGTAATTTTCAGCCATGGCAGTATCAGGATCGTCATCTGGAACATCGTCAATTTTTTCAGCGGCGTCTAGTTTATTGTGCATATCCTGCACGCTTCTAAGACGTTCCAAATCCATAATCCTTCTATGTAGTAGCACATTTTGTTCACGCAATGTTAACATTTGTTCCATCAATTTGTAAAGTTTATCCAGATGATCGAATGCATCTTCAGCTGCTATGGCGGGCGCAAATGCGGAAGTAGATCTCGATAATGCAGGATGCGGACTTCTCTGCAGGGATTCGAGATACTCGATAAATTCAGCCTCTTTATCCTTATTTTTCTGTTCATCTTCAATTAATGTAGGATCTGGTGGTGGTGTTGGTAAACGTACCCTGCTTATTTTACGTTTTGCTTTTTTTGCGTGGTCTAAAGATGAGGCACTGGCTGATGTTGACACTGGATTCACCTTACTCATATTTGTCACGCAATTGCATTTTCTACAAACACAAGCACACACGGCATTATTAAAAATAACATTTATTTTTGGAAATTCAGTATTTTCTAGTTGCACGATGCGCTTTTTTTGAGTGCGGTGGTTATGCCAGCGTCGCGACGGCCGAGACTGACCGGGCCCGCGACTTTCCTAGCGCCGTACCGATTTAGCATCGGCACACGGTACTACCACCACACCATTGCGTCGCAGGATACTATAACTTCACCGGCGTTTTTGTATCAACCTTTATAAAAACAATGCCCCCGATTTATGTTAACACCGCTAGCATAAATCTTTTACTTCAATCGGGATGAGATACATGCCGGTTAATATTTATTAATCTTAGATGTAATCTTTGAAACATTTTACAATCTTACATAACACCAACAATAACAGATTAGATTAGAGCAAAGGATTATTTTAGTTAAATTGCAATAAAATTTGTATAAACAGATATAATTCAATTAAATTAATTTAAATTGAAATTATACTACCATTTATTAATTACATTGTTTAACTATTTATAATTAATGTGCAAAATTAAAATTTAATAAATATATTATTTAAAACTTAAATAATATAAAATACATATTTAAATCAAAAAAATTATGTTATTTTGGGAGTTAGCGGCATGGCAGTAATTATTTATTTATTTTTGTCGATATTTAAATTATTAAATATTTCGACAAAATAACTAATAATAATTAAGTCAAATTATAAACCGACTAATAACAATGGACATTGTCGTTCGATGTTTTAATCAAATTATATAAAAATATTTTGCATACTTTGTATTAGACTAAAAAATCGTAGTTCAGAAAAAAGATAAGATTCCAAAATACCTGCAATTTAATTTTTTTAATACAACGCTCAAAAGTCAAAAGATTTTGACTTTTAGATACTCGAGCTTATTTTTTAATAAACTTATGTTTATAAATATATAAATTATTATACTTTATAATATGTTATTATTTTAGTTCACTTCAGCTACAATATTTTTGCAATTCAAACAGGAATTATTTTTTTGAGATGATTATCAACTTTACATGGAACTTAAATTAATTATTCTCTATTGAGCTTTAGAGTTTGTATTTTTATTTACGGCGATAAATATATAAAATTATGTACACAGCTGTTATTTAAACATATAAAATAAATTAATAACATATTATAAAGTATAATAAGTTTATTAAAAAATATGCAAAAGTCAAAATAATCAAAAGTGAACCAAGAACTTACATCGTTTATAAATTCTCTCACATATATCGCCTACAGTCATTATTTTCAGAATCATTAACAACATCTATTCACCAGCATACCCCAATAACTTTAAAATCTTATTATAATTATCTACTTCTTTTTTTCATACTAAAGACACACTCATTGGTGTTTTTTGCCTCGTTGAACAGCCTCCTGCATTCCTTTCTTAGGTTGCTTATTAACGGTGTCCACCACCGTGGTTTGCTGTTACCTTTCCTGCTTACGACTTTGCATGATGTGCGTATGGCCTTGTTACAGGCAGATGTAAACTGCTTTACAGTTCTGTCTAGCTCATTCCCTGTTTTTGGTGTTGAGGGCGGCTCTTCCGATAGAAGACCCGATAGGGTAGTTTTATACTTACTCCAGTCAGTCTACAAATCTAGGCTTTGTTTGTATCTGCATGTCTACCTTAAATTCTATATACATATGATCAGAAAAGGAGTGTTCTTTTGACACTTTCCAATTGCTTACAAGGTTAGGCGTTTTAGTGGAAACGAGTGTAATGTCAAGTACCTTCTCTCTCACGGCTGTAGTGAAGGTGGGAGTGTTACCTATATTACATATTTCTAGATCGGAGGTTAGTATAAATTCTAGTAAAGACTCACCTCTGTTATTTGTGTCCAAGCAGTCTCATATGGTGTGGTGGCCATTGGCATCGGCTTCAATGGTTACGTCCGCTAGCATAAATCTTTGTTGGCTTCGTTGATAAAGCCCTCTGGGGGACTTTATTTCTATTAGGCAAAGTATCCTGAGATTATCCATAACCTACGGTTAAAAAGTCCCATTGTGACATTGTCACAATTGCTGTGGTTAGGTATTATAAAAGCGTTGATACTTTTATCTGCTAAGATACACAAGCGTGGCTTACTTGCGTTTTTGTGTACAATAACCTGTACTTATCAGAGCCCAGCTCACAGATCTTGGTTTCCACGACCCAGGGTTCTTGGATTAGGGCAATGTCGACTCCTTCTTTTGTCAGTTGGAGGAGCAGAGCAGCCGAGGCTGCTTTGGAGTAGTGAAGGTTACATTGTGGAACCCCCACTATTGCTGAAAGGTATTTCTGGTACCTCGACAATCGCGCCAGATTCTCCTCTGCTTCGCTTATCTTATCTAGTTGGAGTAGTCTAACATGTTGCTGACCCCCATGACTGACATCTCACTGTCTGAATGTGATCGAGGCTCCCATTCCCTCGAGGAGATTGGGATTCTCTGGTCACTCTTGTACACATTTAGGGTAGCGAAGCCAAAGCCGTAGCTGATCACTCCCTTACTTTCAGCCAGTGGCGCTAAAGATTTTTCGTTGAGGATGACAATCACTTGCCTTTTCACACCCGTTGCCTCGCTTACTTTAATCACGCTCCAATCCTCAGTTGGAAGCGTGGGATTGCTGGTCTGAATTATCTTTAGTATTGTCCTCGGGTGAGAGGGTTCCGTTGAGATCTCGGTCAGCTCGGGATCTTGTCCCTTGAAACATCTTTAATTTGGGCGCCCAGCCAGACTTCTTACACTTCCTCGATGGCTTGCACAAGCTACCAGCTTGATGTGTCCTTGGTGCCAACCTGCGTCTCTGCAGCAAGGAGCTGGGCCTGGATTCTTCTGGAGAATGTCTAGGTATTTGCCCAAGAGAGCCGCTTCCACCAGTCCTCATTTGGCTGGCGCAATGCTCCCATCTTCCAGGTGATCTTTCATGACCTTGCTGTATGAGCGTTTTGGGAGTCCCATTTTGTTGGACTGTGGCGAGGGACCTAACCGTGCCCTTTTCTTTCCTACGCGCGGGGATTCATCCATCGACCTATCCTTTCTTTTGGACAATCCCTGGGTTGCTGCTGATTTATGTTCTTTTGTTACTTTAAGGGCCCACTCGAGTTTTGCCTTGTTTTGATCAGACCGCTTTTGATCGAGGAATTTGTAAGCCGCCCTTCTATCCCTATAGGCTCTGACGGACGGATTCACCTTTGTTTTGCTAGATGCTTTTTTATTCAGCTCTGCATTAGTGCTAGTGCCAGGCCCGGGTTGCGTTAGACTGTTGCTTGTATCGTTCTTAGAGGACGAGGATCTCCCTTTACTGGTGGACTTTATGGGGAACTTTCGTTTTGAGAATGTATTGTTGCCTACACCAGATCCGGTTGGGCGGCATGCTTGCGCAGGGTGGGAGTCCGAGCTGCTGCCCGTACCCACCTGGTGGTTGTTTCCTTATTTTTCACTATCCATTGAGGAGAGGTGCAATTTATACCTTTTGCCAGGTTTCCTTTCGTTAGGGAGTCTCCTTCTGGCCATGCATCCTCTTGGCACGGGTAAAGTCCACCACCGTAGGATTAGGAGTTAGAAAAAAGAGAAGAAAATAGAAGATAGTAGCCCCTAGCATCGGGGAAAGAGAACAAGAGTTAGTCAAAAGAGACTGATAGGAAAGATTACAGTAAGAGAAGACTACACCCGTGTATGTCTAGCTAGGGCACTTCGGGCGCGCCATGCCCGTACTCAAAATTGTGAGCCTCTGAGGGGAGTACAGATCAAAAGCATTACGGTGTTTCACGATGATGAAAACTGATCAAATAATCAACTGCAAAGAATATGTACGATTAACACCAGCAGAATAAAGACTAGAGGTAGAAATAAAAGCTCTCAAGATGTGTATCAATTGTTTATATTTTACCATTTTACAAAAGAGTTCAGCTTTAGCTGCAACAATCAGATTTTAGCAGAAATTTAAAGTGTTGTACAATCTAAAACTGTTCAAAAATCAAGACTGGGTTGGATTATATCCGATACAATCTTGATGATGCAATCTATATAATCAAGGATTAAAGACTTTTTTGGAAAACGGAGCAAGCGAGTTTAAAGACGACATCTGTCGGAAGCAGCGTGTGAACATCACTTCTTACCTATTTAACTTATCAAGGAAATGTTTCCTTTTTCACTACAAAATGCAGCAAAACTGTTTTATGTATTAGAGAGAGAACTTGAGAAACATTCTCAACTTATAGTTTAAAGTTTGCATAAGATCAAACCTACTCTAAAGTTTTTAGACCACAACTGAAATGAACCAACAATTTATAGGGCTATTCCAAATTTGTAAATACATAAAATAAATAAAACACATTTACTGTAAACTATATCACAAACATTTTTAAAATACCGTGTCATGTTTCAACCTTTACAAGACTATCGTCGAACGGTGATACAAACAAGTATAAATATTATATTATTAATGACTGCCGGTTTTTACTTAAACGTTATTAAGACAAAGAACATTCCGCAAAAAGGTGGGAGAGGATCAAGTTATTTCAAACAAAAGAGATTAATTTTGCTATTTACACAGACCATGCTAACTGTTTTTACGTATACTTCTTTTATTATTTTTATTAGGTACTCACTTATTTTTTTGTTCTCAAATATATCTACAATTTTTCTTTATTTACACTGTCAAATGCCGCTTTTAGATCCAAAAATAACGCATACAGGTTTTTTTCTTTTTTTGTTATTTTCTTTTCTAGTATGTGATACTATACATTTCTAGTTTTTTATTTAGTTTTTCTTGGCTTTATTATTTTGACTTATCTGATTAGCTTATTAGTAGTCTCCTTAGGGGTCCATTAAATAAGTACTTAACAATCTCTCATTTTTTATACTTGTACTAAGGAAGCAAAACAATTTTTTTTCAAAAGAAAACAAAACTTAGCCATTCACAGAAAATGTAAGAATAATTTTAATACAACCCCTGCTTTTATAGCATTCAGGTAATATTTTAATAGCCAGGTATAAAATATGGGAGATTGGTAAGTACTCATTTAATGAACTCCCAAGGATTCTACTAATGAGCTAATTCAATAAGTCAAAGTAATAAAGCCGACATATCTTTGGGTACACTATACTATGGCGTAGATTTTGTATGTTGTACTTAGTAACGTTAAACTTCTGTTATTTTCTGCAAATTATTTATTTCCTTTTTGTGTATCAGACATAGAAGACCCACTCTTCACTAAATATGAAACCCTTTTTTCTTCAATACTTTATTTATTACTCAGTCTTTCAATTGGATTTTTTATACCATACATCCATGCTTCATCTGACGCTTTTTGTATTTATGTTTTTTGTTTGTTTTTTTTAGTTTGTTTTCATGTATTTCAATTGGATTTTTTATACCATACATCCATGCTTCATCTGACGCTTTTTGTATTTATGTTTTTTGTTTGTTTTTTTTAGTTTGTTTTCATGTATTTTTGTTGTTATTTTATCTACATCTTGTTTCAGTTGTTGTGCCGTTTCTGGTTTTCTATGCTTAAGAAGTCTTGAAAAGTCTTTTATAATTTTTTATATTTTTATTTTTCTATTTTTTCTTTTTTTTATTTGTTTCCATGTTTCCTCCTCTAAACGTAGTTATTTTATCTTTATTTCTTTTTTTTTCTTAAATATTGCATACATTTTTTAGCTTTTTTGTACCACAATTAACTTTTTCCAAATGTTTTTTCTGTTTTCTTTACTTCTGCAATTATAATTTTCAATGTTGTCAATTTTTGTTTTATTTTTATTTAACTACAATTAAATTATGTTTATATTTTTATTTTGTAATGTAGTTGAACTTGAACATCTGCTGTATACAGGTTTCACAATCAAAATAAATGATGTAATTGATCTCGTTCTAATTTTAATTGATTGTCAAACCACTGTTTTTTTGGTGTTAAGTTCTGTTCGGTGACAGGGTAAGAGTTATCTAGGCAGTTTATATAAAGTATTTAAAAATAATTAAAAGCTGCCTACACATAATTCAATTTATACAATAGAATTCAATTATTGTATGCCCATAGACAGATTTAACAACTTTTAAATGTTTTTTGATTGATTTTTGATGAATTTTGTGCAGAAAATTAGTATTACATTTTCTTCTTGCTATAAACATGATTTCGGCGCTATCTACAAAATATTGCTTCAATATATTTCTGCAATTTTTTTATAGAATTTGTGCTATAAATGGAGTTTCTTAACAGTTTTTAATAGCAAATGTGTGCAAAATTAGAATTTTGCGCAGAAACTTTTGATATTATCAAATTTGTTAGAAAATTAGTATTCTGCGCAGTTTTTCATAAATTTTATTAAATAAATTTTCTGCTTAATTTTTTTTTATTTACATGATTTATGCACAACGTACAAAACATTTCTTGCAACATGTGTTTTGTTTTTCAATTGTTTAGAGTTTTTCAACAGATTTTTATATGTTTTATATTCGAGAGCCACTAGAACCAAGTAGTGCTCTGCTGGACCTAAATTTAGTAGGGTTCAGTCCGAAGCTGCAAATCGATCACCTTTGAGCAGCAGGGTACCAAGAAGTATCAAATGACCGTACTCACGCCTTCACGTGGCGGCGCTAATGATGCTAAGTGAGACGGATCGACAGATAGCTCAGAACACCAGAGCTATCTAGAAAGAAAAGTACACGCATACATACTGTACAATGGAGATAGGCAACGGGAAACCATCTCCATTAGCATTCCCAAGAGAACTACATGATGACTACATTGAACTCAAATCAAATTACCGGAGTTTTAAACAGTTCCGCATTCGGATCTCCGGGAGGAACGGACTTGAATGAAGCCACACGATCAAACATACGAAACAAAATAGGAACCTGAAACGTACGAAGCCTATAGAAAGCAGGAAAACTAATAAACCTAACCCAAGAAGCAGAAAGGCTTAACATTGACATAATAAGCATAGCCAAGACTTGGCTGCCCGACTCAGGAAAATGCGCAACTTTGGGGTATACTTTGTACTACTCGGGTAAGCAAGACAGGAATCACAGGAAAGAAATCGGATTTCTCATCTCTAAGCCTCTTACAAGGTGCGTCACCAATTTTACCTCCTGCTCTGAAAGAACAGCATTATTAAAAATTAATGCCAAGCCCGTAAATCTCAACACCATTCAGGTGTACGCTCCAACGGCCAATGCAGCAGAAGAATAAATAGAATCATTTTACTCTGAGATGACAGATCTACTCAAACTTACTCTAACGAAAAAAACAAGACATAAACATAGTAATGGGGGATTTTAACTCAAAACTGGGGAATGAGAAATTTGAAGACCTAGTTGGCCCCTTTGGATTAGGATTACGTAACGAAAGAGGAGACCGACTCTTGCAATTCTGCCAAGAGGAAAATATAAAAGTAAGCAACATGGTTTTGACTACCAGCCCGCAGACTGTACACGTGGAAATCCCCAGCAGACCAACCGCATAATATAATCAGAAATCAAACAGACTTTATACTAATTAATAAAAGGCTTGGTTCATCTATTACAAAGGCATGCACTTACCCAGGAGCAGATGTCCCACCGGACCATACACTACTGATGGCGTCGATCAAGACCAAACTATCAAAACCTAGCAAAACAATTCCTAAGCGGAAGATGGATCTTGCTAAACTCAAACAAGAAGATATAAAAGCGGCAGTAACAACGGAAATTAGCAAGCAAATCGAGGGCAAGTTATCTAAAAATATGGAACAAGAAGATATAAACCATATATGGGGCCAAATGAGAGAGATTCTATTAAGCAGCACACAACACAAAGCCGAAAACAAACATGAATGACACTAATGAAAAAACGGCGAAAAGTTAAGAATCAAAGCAACAAATATAAGTGCATATAGAAGCAGATTCGGAATAAGATTAGAACAGCAAAAAACAAGTGGCTGAATTGTAAATGTAGAAAAATTGAACAACTGCAGGCTCTACATGAAGACTTTACTCTCCATAAAAAACTAAAGGAGACAGCAGAAACTTTCCGAAAAAATAATATCTTCATGTTAATAAATCGACAAAATCAAATTGCAATAGATATACAACAGAAAAAAGACATCTGGGAAAACTACGGCAAGGAACTATTTGCAGATGACAAAAGACAACATAGGGCAATTGAGGAAGACAACAACTTAACAGGTTCTGCAAAATCAAATAAAACAGCGGGACCGGATGAAATTTCCTCAGAAATCCTCAAACTTCTGGATAAAAAAGGTATCTCCGCTTTACACAAAATCTTTAATAAAATATACGATACGGGTAAATACACAATGGCTCACGTTAACGTTTATCCCTCTCCCAAAAAAGAAAACCGCCAAAAAATGTAAAAAACATAGGCTGATAAGCTTTATGAGCCACACCTTAAAACTGTTCCTAAAAATCATACATCAAAGACTCTACAGAAAATGTGAAGACACAATGAGTGAAACTCAATTTGAGTTCAGGCTAGGCTTGGGCACAAGGGAAGCAATAACCGCAATACAAGTCTTTAGGCAGAACTGTTACGACCAGAGGAAAAGTTTATACCTAGGCTTCATAGATTACGAGAAGGCGTTTGATCGCGTTCAACATTACAAGCTTATCGAAATCTTTAAAAACCTAGATATTGACCAAAAAGACATCAGATGTAGTGAAAACCTTTATTGGAACCACACAGCACAAGTTAAAATGGACAACAAAGTATCTAAACCAATACAAATTTGTAGAAGAGTCAGACAGGGGTGCGTTCTATCACCTCTCCTGTTTAACTTATACTCAGAGAAAATATTCCAAGAAGCACTTGGCAATACCGAAAAAGGCATTAAAGTTAACGGAAACTGGATAAAAGACATTCGATATGCGGACGACACAATACTGATAGCTGAAAGGATATACAACAATTAGTTAATAGCGTAGGAATACATAGTAGACAAATGGGATTGAACATCAACACTGAAAAAAACAGTTTATGGTTATTAGCAGAGACCCAGACGCAACGAGGAATGGCAGATTAACATTTGACGAGTTACCAATTGAACGGGTGAACAAATTTAAATATCTGGGTACATGGCTTATTGAGGAATGGATATCGGGCATCGAAATAAAATGCAGAATTGAAAATGCACGTAGCGCATTTATGAAGTTAAAAAAAGTCTTAACCAACACTGACTTTGATATCAGCCTCAAGCTACGGCTCGTCAAGTGTTACATATGGTCGATTCTTCTTTACGGTATGGAGGGATGGACAGCATCAATAAACAATCTTGAAGTCTTTGAGATGTGGCTGTACCGCAGAATACTTAAGATCCCATGGACAGCAAAAGTCACAAACGAAGAAGTGCTCAGACAAATTAACAAACACCGAATTATTAATTACAATAAAAAGAAGAAAAACTGCGTACCTGGGTCACCTAATGCGCAACCAAAAGTACTACATACTGCAATTAATAATCGAAGGCAAAATTGATAGAAAAAGTGAAATAGGAAAGAAGAAGATGTCCTGGTTGCGGAACATAAGGCAATGGACGGGACTACGAACTAGAAAGTTTGATCCATACAGCTAGGGATCGAGTAAAAATGGAACATGTGGTCGCAAACATCTATTAATGGATATGCGCAGGACAAGAAGAAGAAGTATGTTGTTATTGTATATATAGGATTTTTATTTTTTAATTTAATTTATTTTATAAAATTTGTAAAAGTTAATAATTCAGCATTGCTTTAAAAGATTGTATTTTTGTCATACAGTAATGTATGAAAAATGATTTTTTGTCAGTTCTCAGGTGGAAGCACTTTAGGTATGTGTTGTAGCACCCGTGCCCGGTTAGTGCCTGTGAGAGATGGTGGTTTATATTTTTGTGACACTTTGAATACCTTGGCTTTACGTCTGGTATTAGCCTGCGCAGCCGTTTGCTTTTGGTTTTCCTCTAGGGAACTCAAGTTTTTGTTAAGTAGAATTTAGTTTTTGTTTGTTTTTTTTTAAGTTTGAGCGTATAATATAATGAGTTTGCGACTGCTATCAGTATTTTTTATTTGTTTTATGCTGTTCCGTCAATATTAGGAAGTATTCTGCTGAGTTGGGTGGTTACTTCTTCTGTTTTATAAAAGACAGGTTTTTGTCTAGGGTTACTTTAAGGTACTTTATGTGGTGTTTTAGTTCTATGATGACATGTTCTACACATTTTATTTTGCTCTTAATTTTTTTGCGTCCTGTCTTGGTTTTTTGGGTCGTTAGGAGTTGTTCTATAGATGTGGACCCAAGATTGAACTTTGTGGAACCCCCGCTGTGATTTTTATGTTTCCGTTTTCATCCACAATATACTTTTCGGTGATTTTTTTTTATCGCTTTGATGATCTTAGCCCACGACGCACTGTTGAAAACGTTTTTTATATGCAACAAAACTATCGCGCACATCTTTCTGGATTAGAAGATTTTTTTTTTTCGGGTTGCTATTCCAAGTACTGTATTTTGTCTCTGAAGCCAAACTGATGCTTTTACTGCTCCTCCTTTTGCTCTAGTTTCTTTTTAATCTGGCTGCAATTAGTTGTTTTAGCAGTTTACCCATTTTTTCTAATAGACAGATTGGCTTATATCCGCTTGGGTCGCTTTTTGTTTTTATTAGGTTTTCTGATGAGCAAATGTTGCTTTCCTTCAGTTAACCGGAAGTTCTCCTTTTCTTAAAGCTTTACTCATTACATTTAGCATTTTGTTAGGAAATGCATGAGCCGTGATTTTAATTATCTCGTTTAGGATACCGTATGAGCCAGGAACTTTTTGTTTTTTTTTTGTAGCGGTTTTTAGTTCTACCGTAAAGTTTATTTTGCCATCTGTTTTTTTTTTTGTTTAACGCTTTCCTTTGTATTCCGGGAAGAGTGCTTTTATTGCAATTGTTTGTAATTTTTAGTACGTTTATCGGTTTAGGTTTGATTTTATTTCTGACAATGTCATACCCTTTACCCCAAGTGTCTTTTTATACTTCTTTTATTACATCTTTCCATTTTTGTTTCTTTGATCTTTTTATCATGTTTTTAAGTTCTTTTTTAGATTTTTTGTATTTATTTTCAACAATATTCGAACCTTCTATTTTGTTATTTTTTTTCAGTGCTTTGTTAGGTTTCTTTTGGTTTCAGGATTTCTTTTTGTTAGCTATGTTTTGAGTTTACCAATATTTTTTTGTCCATCCAGACTTTATTTGTTTTTTTAGCATTGCAACATCGCATGCTTTTTTATTTTGTTGACTAGTTCTTTGTGTGTCATCTGTCCTATGTTATTCTGAAGTATTTTTTGATTTTTTTTGTTCAATTTATGTAAGGTCCATCCTGTTTATGTCGTGTTTACGGTTGTTACTTTTCTTTCACTAGTTGTTGCTTTGTATAGGGTTTTCCAATAAGAGGTTTTATTTTGATATTTAAAAAAAACTGGTATTTTTTAAGAAAAATCAATAAATCTTTATTTTATTGTAAAGAGGAAGGTATCCCATTAACATTTGAAAACGATATCAGTCAAATTGCCGCCACGATTGCGGTTGCAGTACCACATTCTTTTCATGAAATTTTCCATGACCAATTTGCACATTTGCGGCTGTATGTCCTTGATAACTTCACAAATTCTATCTTTAAGATCTTGAATCGATTGTGGAGCATTGGCATAGACTTTACCTTTCACGTGGCCCCAAAGAAAAATGTCTAAAGATGTTAATTCACAAGATCTCGGTGGCCAATTGTGATCACCTCTTCGAAAAATAACACGGTCAGGAAACTTTTCTTGCAAAATTGCGATTGTTTTGTTGTTTGTGTGGCACGTAGCGCTGTCTTGCTGAAAATAAACGTCGTCCACATCAATATTTTCCAACTCCGGCCATAAAAAATCATTAATCATAGCTCGGTATTGCCATCTATTCACCGTAACAGTTGCACCAGCTTTATTTAAAAAAAAGTAGAGTCCAATCACACCGCCAGCCCAAATACTGCACCAAACAGTGACACGTTGAAGATGCAAAGACTTTTCAACAATCATTCTTGAATTTTCTGAGCCCTAAATGCGACAATTCTGCTTATTAACGTAGCCTCCGAGGTGAAAATGGGCCTCATCACTAAAAATGATTTTTCGATTAAATTCCTGATCATTTTGATGCATTTGAAGGACCCAATCAGCAAAGATACGGACGTTTATAGTGACCGACCGGCTTGAGTTCTTGTGTTAACTGAACTTTAAAAGCCTTAAGACTTAAGTTTTTATGCAAAATATGGTGTAATGTTGTTTGTAGAATGTCTAATTCCAAAGATCGACAAAGAATCGACAAACCTGGGGTTTCTTCAACTCTACGGGTTACATCAGCAATATTCTTATGTGTTCTTGAGCAATGCATACGGTTTTGATTTTTCACATCACAAATTTGTCCCAACAACTCAAACGACAACCAAAAAATGCTTTAGTTTTGCAAACTGTGACTTAAAAATTTTCACCATTTTTGTAGTGAATTTTAATAATTTCAATGCGTTGTTAAAGCGTGTATGTATTGTTTCATTTTTAATAATGGCGTAGTTTTTACTTGTCAAATGTCAAAAGATAATAGCTTCAAAATTGACAGCTGCCCAAACAGCCTGCTATTCAAAATGTAACTTCTTATTGGAAAACCCTATAGAAGATATGCTGGTGCAGGCTTATAGCTTTTTGTCTAGTACCCCTCAGTTTTTTGCTCTGATCTTCTTAGTGGAAAAAGTGACGACAATTATTGATGCTTGTGATCTTCTGACAAAGGTGAGTTTAATTCCTATATTATGTATAACCATATCATTGCTTGCTACCCATGCCGCAAGTATTTTTCTCTTTTTGTCTTAAGACTTAGCGTTCATATTGCCAGCAATTAGAATTTCCTTGAGTTTCACACTTGTCATTTCCATTTTGAACAAGTTCAGGTATGCTCTGTACTCTTTAGCGGAGCTACTTAGAGAGATGTAGCAGCTAATAATTGCCATGTTATTTATGTCTAGGCTAACATAGCTTTTTTTTTTCTTTATTGTCCTGTCTTTATATTTTTATTGTAGACTCTATTGCTTTGTCTTTTCTGTTGTCCGTTAATCACTGTCTTTCTTTTTATATATCATACATCTAGTAAGTCTTCTCTGTATTAATTTGAACAATTTTCAACATTTTTGTTCCGTGTTCCCCTTTTCCTTTTCCTGTTTTCTTTTGCTTCTGCTGTTTTTCTCCTTTTGTTATACTTTTCTTCTCTTATTCTTTTGTTAATTTTTTTTGCCCCTTGCATATCATGGAGTTGTTTCTGTGTCTTTTTTTTTGCAACTTATACAGTAAGGTTTTTGATTGGTATTCTTTGGCTTACTTGTTATTTCTTTACATTTAATTGCTTGGTGCCCGATGTTGTAACATTTTTTTGGGTTTATTTTTTTGTAGCCTGCAGCTATTATAACCAGTTTTTATCCTTTTTTTTTGGCAATTTTAAAATGTCTTCTAGTTGTACGTCGATGAAAGACGTAATTTTTTTTAAATATATTTTATGTTAGAACGCTCTACTTTGAGTCTGCAAAGTTCTTCATTATTTCTTATTTATTTATCTATTTTGCTAATTATTATGAACTTCATTCGATCTTTATTGTGGCGTACATTGTGTTTTGTTACTATTATCCGTAATTATTGTAATTATGTTTGTTCTTCTTTTGGGTTTTAGTGTTATTTTTTTGCCCCAAACCTTTTTTTTTTGACTAGTCTGGACAGTTTTACTGTAATAGAAGGACTTTAAAGCTGTTTTGATTACTAGGCCTTTGATACCTAATAGTGTTGGTAACTAGAAAGTGGGTCAAGGAGACTCAAGAGTTGTATAAGAATTGACAAAATTTTTTACTGAAAAAAATGATAGTCTCATTACCAAAGCAATTATTATTTTTTTTAACTGTAAGAAGGAGTGGTTTAAAAAAATTAGCGGGCATGCTGAATTCAGCTAATCTTGTAGGTGCCTGCCAACTAAAACTCCTCCTTTCTGTTTTTTTAATTCTTTTTTGGGCAAAACTTCGCACTTGCATATTATTACCTCTGATTCTACTTTATTGTTTTTTTTTTTGTGATCAGCAATTTGATTCAGTTTTGCAGCCTATTTTACGTCTTTTGCTATTTGAGCATATGTTTGATAACGTTCTCTCTCAGGTCTTATTGCTATGTCTGTAGCTCTCTGAATATTGTATCTTGCTCCTTCTCATATGTTGCATTTGAAAAAATCATGTTCTGGAATGTCTTCTTCTCCAAAGTAAGTGCAGATTTTTTTGTCTTATAGGTGGAATCTCTTTAAGTATGAACCAAACGACGTGTCTTCTAAGAAACTGGCGCAAGTAGTAGTCAATTTTGCCATGTTTTTGCGCGGTCCATGTTTCAAGGTTAACTATGATTCCTTTTGTCCAGTTGGCTACTCTAGTATGTACGTTACCTATTTTTTAATTCATTCCTTTAAAATCTTACGGCGCCGTTTTTTGTAAGGAATATAGGATATTGTTCTGTAAGCTTGTCCAATTCCTATGAGCACTCTTCTCTGTGCTTTGTTTACTATTTGCCTGTATTTAGCAATTTTCTGCGACTTCCACCAGATTGGAGCCCCATACAAAAGTACCGAGTGAGTCACCGAGCTTAGGAATTTCTTTGTGTAGAATGCTGGTCCTTTCTGGTTGATTCTAGTCATGCTTATCGTATTTTTTTTGCTTTGGCAGCTGTTTCTTCTTTCTCATCCAGTTGTTTTTCCTTATTTTAATGCCTAGATATTTAATGGCATCTTTAGTGGTTATTATTTAGTTTTTTTTCGTGATTTGCATCTCCTTTAACTTGTAGTCTCTGTAAAATATTACAGCTTCTGTCTTTTGCGGGGCAATTGCAAATCCTAGCTATCTTTTGTTCACCGCTCTTTGTGTCGTTTTCTCCAATAGTTTTTATGTTTTCGCAGTGACAATAATAGCCGTGTCATCTGCGTAGTCGACTAGTTTTATTTCTTTTGGCATTTTTATTTCTATTACCTTGTTGAACAAAATATTCCACAACAGTGAATATATAAAATATTTGTAAAACTAAGCCTTGAATGGGAATTATTGTAAAAATAGTTGTGATTTTAAATAATCTAAATTAAGTAATTCAATTAATTAATTTTTTTAAATTTTGATTAATTTGCTGAGTATTCCGATTTACATTTGGTGGAGACGAGACTTAAAGACGTATATTTATTGCAATTGGTGACTACAATCAAAATTATTTTTAGACTTTATATTTGTTATATTAAAATTATTAGTCAATTATGTAAGGTGGAATTAGGCGTTTCAAGATTTCTGGTAAAAATAATATCCCAATTTTAAAATTACTCTAATTTTTTAGTTATTGTTTATTGCAACTTTATTCTAAGAAATTTAAGTCTGCAAATTTTTTACGATAGAGTTTGCATTGTTAGGTTTTAATTAATAAACCAAAGATATTTTTATTAAGTTTTATCTTATCTTCTTCAATCATTAACACTTTGACCACAGAATATATTTATAATTACTCTTACACCTATCGATGCAGAAGTTCTTCATGACTAGCAGTTGCTGTAGTTTGTTGTGTCTTAATTTAGCAAATGCGTTTTGTAGAAAATAAAGTTTTTATCATATTTCAGCAAAGAAAAAAATAATCAAAAAACTTTTATTCAGAGTTCATTGCAATTATACTCAAACTTGACATACATTGTAATTATTATCTTTTATAACAAAATATTATTAAAGATGTGTTATTAAGTTATTAGTTACTACTAAACCAATTTACACTAGATTCTAATTTAGTACCAACAAAATTATCTAAAAATATGTTTTTAATTTTTTGTATAAGATGCTCAGTATTATTTGAGCATCCTATAAACATTATAATTGTAGAAAAATAGATTCAAGTACATTAATTAAAATAATATACATAAAAAATATACAAAAAATATGATAAATATGCTTGTGTCCATTTTTAAAGCCTGTCAGAAGCCATGTGTTAAACATTACCGTTTGTTTGTTTGTATTGACCCGCTTCGTAAGCTTCCCCGATACTAAATTTACCGAAGAACCAAAAAAATATATCATAGATATAAAAAAAATCGATGTCAGCCTTGGTACATCTTTCAATATGAAATCCAATTTTTCACAACGTCCAAATATTTTCAATTCGCCTGTCCGCGTATATCATTTCAGGAACGGTGCAGCATCTCTCCCGATTGTGCGAGCTCATCTTTGATCTCGCAGTGATGATACATTTAAGTTTATTTATTTTAATGCGTGGCTTATTTTTCTACTTTTGTGTTTTTAATCGGCCATTGGACGATTTTTTAGATTCGGCAAGGCGAGAGATAACAAACCAGCAACTGGAATGAAAATACATTAGTTTATTTAAATTGAAGATGTCGTGCAGATACTAATCAAATATTATTGGTTTGGAAAAAAAAATGTGTGGTTGGTTATTTTTATTGTAAGTCGTGCACGTGCCGCCGTCGCGGTTTGCATATGCGCGTTTTAAGAATAACTCGAATGTTTTCGTTTCGTATTTACAAACTTCCAGATTATTTCCTGACATATTCCACACAATGAAGAAAAAGCGTTGGAATTAGTATGATACATAGTAATTCCCAGGGAGTAATGCAAATTTAGACAGTTGTACCATGTAATGTGGATGTAATAATTGTCATTTACTAAAACAAGAATTTTATTCTTTTTAAATTTAACATGTAATGAATGCAGTAAGAAAAACACGCAAATTATAATTACCGGTCATTTAAACATCAAAATTAATAAGTTAAGAGTATCACTTGAAAACTCTTTTAATGCAATTTGAAATTTAATAAACTTGAGTGAATTTTTTATATTTTCTTTACTTAGTTTGTATCAAGCTAGTAATTGTATTTTTTTTTTAATAAACATATAAATGATTTTAATCTTTATTTATTATGATTTGTGCTTTTTACAGTCTAGTTTCGATATTTATATTACATTGACAATGCCATAAAAAACATTAAAACTAGTTTGTACAAAATGTAATAAATAGAGAAAAAAGTAAAATCTTTGCCTGATCATAATATAGTTTTAATTATGAGAAAATTGTACGAGGTTCTAGTTATCAACGCAGATTTTAGAATTTACTAAAATATTTTGAAGTTTTTGATTTTTTTTTTTCAAAACTTCATATTCTATAAAATCAGTCAAAGAGACAATAGTTTTAATTTATCAAAAAAATTATTCAATTATTTTAACGTTGTTCTTCTTCTTCTCGTGCCATGTCCGTTAACGAACGTTGGTTATTAAGTTAGCTACCATATTGGCTATAATTATTTGATACTCTTCTTCCGGCTATTTTACTTTGTATTATCAGGTATAGTTCTGGGTGCTGTACCACATTGGCAAAATATTCAAGTTTACGTGTCTTCATTCCTGAATTTGTCTACCCAACTTACGCGCAATATCCTGCAATACACCCACATCTTAAAGACTTATAAAGTAGCATACATACAATAGACTGATTCTTAAATTATTTTTTTTGGATTTTCTTTGTGTGCACCCTCAGAAAGTAATCTTTATGGAAAAAAAGTAACTCATGCCAAATTTCAGGCTTTAAGAATAAAAAGAACACGTGTCGCACTGCCTTTGAAGTTTTAAAAATAAACTTTTTATCTTAATTAAAAAAACATTATTAGAATGCTACAAATTTGACAAAATGAGAAAAATACGTACAATTCGTCATTTTAAAGATTATTTAAATTTAAAAAAATATGTGGACCTAATCTTCAGATTTTTGTTTACAAGTCTAATTATATGTTCAAAATTCAAAATTTAAAGAAAAATATATTATTTAAAAAAAATAATTGAACTGAGTATATTGATGTAAAATTTCAGGTAGAATCTAGTTAGCAAGTACTCAATTGCTTCCTTGAAGACCCAGAGTATGCACCTGACTCAAAGCTAGAAGCTAAGATACTTTTTAAGTATATTATTTTTGAAAATTCAAAGGTAGTGCGACACGTGTTTTTTTGAATTTTAAGGGCTGAAATTTGGCATGGCTTACTTTTTTTGCATAAAGATCACTTTCTGAGGGTGCACACAAAGAAAATCCAAAAAAAATAATTTAAGAATCAGTCTAATATATATATTTATATATCAGTGTTAAATTACATATTTATTATATTGAGACGACTGTTTTTATATACAGGGTGTTCAAAAAAGAATGTAAAATATTTAAGGAGGTGGTAGGACAAACTTTTTTGTTTGTTGCGGTTCGTACTACCACCCCCTTAAACATTTTACATTCTTTTTTGAAGACCCTGTATATAAAACAGTCGTCTCAATATAATAAATATGTAATTTAACACTGATATTGTATGTTATGTATATTTTTGACGGTTAAGAATTATACGCCGTTACATTACGGTATATTTTTTATACTTGCGTTATTTAATTAAACCAATAAATCGTATTTTATATAGTCTTTCAAACCAAATTTTTCAAAGTACATACATGTGAAGACAATAATATTGTTGCAGAAGTTGGTGATTCAAAAACTTGCTATACATAAACAATC
Source organism: Tachinus rufipes (assembly GCA_963932245.1). Taxonomy (NCBI): domain Eukaryota; kingdom Metazoa; phylum Arthropoda; class Insecta; order Coleoptera; family Staphylinidae; genus Tachinus; species Tachinus rufipes. The sequence goes on from OZ010749.1 coordinate 66,063,548, forward strand.
TATCCATTATGTCTGCAATAATCAAGAACAAACAAAACGTGTTCAACGGTGCAACAGCATTAGAAATATACCGCTAATAGAATCACTGTGGGTAGAATTTATTCCATCACTACGAGAATTAAAACAAATCTCCAGTGAGTTGTTTAACAACAACGTAGATTATTTCTAAAAAATTGGTTTCGTATACGATGCAGTATTACAACATAAAGATGAACCAGCAACAAATTCTAACACGAAAATTGAAAAACACGTTCAAACCATACATATTACATTTACCTTCTGTCAAGAAAGACAATTACAACAGCTTAAGGAACCTGATTGATACTAGACTATCTCAACAAAAAATGCAAACAGTTGGAAGCAATGAATCGTTCAAATGATGCACTAATATATTCACCAAAAATAAAAGCTCTATTTGTAAAAAACAATGAACAAAAATGTGTATGTTGCAAAGAAGGACATACTATATACAAACCCAAAAGTAACTTGCAAAAAATTTTAAAAGAATGAATTGACAAAGTAAAACAAAAACCACTATATTATAACTGTTTGTGCAAATATTATTCAGTTAACAATTGTAATTTTTATGGGCAGTAGCCGCAAGTGTAACAAAGGGCATAGTACATTACTACACAGAAACTGACCTCAACAAACAAACTCAGACAACAAAAACAACATATCAGAAGGCATATCTGTCTCTACATTGACATACAATCTGTCTACCGTGCAATTATCTACCTGTGTTTTGCTCATTAAAGACATCACCAAAAAACCACAACAAATGCAAACTTTTCTAGACACCGGTTCTTAGGCAAACCTAATAACAAAATTTTGTGCAAAGAAACTACTACTAGAAAAACATTCCTCGTGTGTGTACGAGGCTTTGGAATAGTTATAGAACATATGACTTCTATGGAGGCACGATCACGAGTGTCAAAGTTCTATCTATCTATAAATGCACTGGTAATTGATAAAATTACCGATCATATACCTAAACAACATTATAACAAAGAATTATCTTTTCCAGCAGGAGTTAAATTAGCCCATCCAAACTATCATAACCTAACAAGATTGAGTTGTTAATTGGAGCAGGCCACTACTATACTATGACATTATTAGGGTAAGGACGACTAACAATGGGTCCAATGACGCTAATTAATAGCCACTTATGGTTGGATATATGAGAATCAACGAGTTAGTTTCTCGGTTTTAGAAAATTGAAAATTTCAAACAAACAATATTAGACACGGAAGACTAAAAATGTGAAAATTACTTTAAAACCACTTTGTCAAGAATAGTTAACGGTCATTTGAAGTAGCTCAACCCATTTTATATCAGTCCTCCAGAGAATTTATGCCAGAACATATTGAATTATAACACATGCAGTAGACAACGGGCAACATAATAGACGAATTCTACCTGCTGCATCACTGTGTGTTAAAAGAAGAAAGTCTAACAACCAAACTTTGAATAATATTTAATAGTTCTGCATCATTATCAAGTGGAATCTTATTAAATAAAGTGTTGATGGTAGGTCCTTTACTTCAAGAAGATCTATTTTTAATAATGCTACAAATAAGAAGCAAAGAATTTGTAATCACAGCTGACATAACAAAAATGTATCGCCAGATCAACGTTCAACCAGAAGATTGCAAATACCAACGCATTTGGTAGAGAGAAAAACCGCAGTCTGAGCTCTTGTTCTACAAATTTTATACAATGACATATGGAACCGCATTTGCAGCGTACTTGTCAATACGCTCCGGTCGTGAGCTTGCTGTAACTAAAAAGTTATCGTTTCTTACTGGCAGCAATATATGCTCAAAGGACTTTTACGTAAATAATCTTATCATTATTTTAATAACAATTTGTGGTGAAGTGTCCGCATTACTATGAAGAGGTGGATTTACGCTCAAGCAGTGGGCCAGCCAGCAATGACAATGCAGTATTTAACTGTTTTCACATAGACACTAAAGTGTTAACCCGTAGTTTGTGCTACAGTGATACTATTCTAGAGACAATTTGGAATACTACCAATGACACATTTAGCTACAAGTCTGTAGAACTTTCATTGCGTGCGTCTAATAAACGAACAATATTGAGAAATATTTCACGTATCTATGACTAATAGACCCTGTGATTATTGTCGCAAAAATATTAATACAGGAGATATGGAAATTATAGTGTGGATTGGACGACTCTCTACTATCTTTGCTCTTTGACAAACGGATCCGCTATGTTGTAAATGTATCAGAAGTAAATGATACAAATTCCCCGAAAAGTAATAAACAAAGCAATTACGAACATTGAATTACAAAGATTTGCTGACGCTAGTGAGCATGCTTACAGCGCGTCTATATATTTAGTAGGTGTGCAAAACAACACTAGGGTCTTCTGTAATTTGCTGTGCTCAAAATTGTTGGTAATCGCATTGAAGAAATTTACAAACTTACTGATTCCGCAGATTGGCAACATGTTACAACCAAAAAAAAAACACAGCGACATCATTAGCCAAGGGATATCTCCGTCAGAATTAAAAAAATGTAATTTATGGACCGTCATTCATTCTGTACAATAAGCAATTATCGCCCTTTTCTCTCTGATTCTGGAACGTCATCTGCATCGTATCGCCGAAAACGCGTTACTCACATATTCCACACTGCACACTCTTATAACACAGATTGAAGCTGTATTAAACTTGCTCTTTTTGTGCCCATTGTCAGACAACCCTGTGGCATCACAGCTCCACTATGATAAAACTTTATTCAATTGGCTCTCACAATGGGAATATGTTGAGGAAATGTGACAGCACGTTTGTAAAAAATGACAAATGGAGTATTTAACAGAACTATACTTGTGAGTTAAGTGGAAGACAATTGAAAACTTTTCAAAGATTGGAGATTTAGTAATCATAAAAAAAGATAACTCACTACCGCTACGGAAACTGGGAAGAGTTGAGATGCTTTATCCTGGATCAGCTAATATTATTATATAATCGTTGGAACTTATCGCCACCCTTTTATAAAACTGTGCCCCGTTCTTGATATGAATGAGTGCTTGATATTTTAAATTGAATGCTGGACAATTTAATAATGGCAGATATGTTAAATTTTGTATTTATTATATTGAGACTGCCGGTTTTATGTATATATTATGTGTATGTGTCATGTATATTTTTGACAGTTGTGTTGTTTAATTAAACCATCAAACTGTCAAAAACGTATTTTACAATCAGCGTCTAGCTCTTACAGACAACTATTTGTTCACATTATTTACCAGTTTTAGGCTTATCTCTTGTAGTTTTTATCTAACTGATTTTTATTCCGTATGTAGTCCATGTTTTTTCTCGTAATAGTAACATTTTTTTTTTTAACTTCATTGATTTATTTAAGGACGTTCAGAATTTTACATCTTTATTTCATGTTTGTTCACTTATTAAAGTGTAGTGAAAGTAGCGCTGTAAGTTACATGCTTCCCAATTGCCTAACGTAGACAAATTAGTGTTTACATGCTATTGAAATAAGCCAAAAATCTTTAATTTGGTTTAATTCTATGACTGTGATGTGATCTTTTCAAACTGTTTTTTTTTTTTTAGTTTTTTTAATTCTTCTTTAGTATAGCTTTCTTCAAACTGTTTTACAACAAAACACTTTACAATTCCTGGTCAACTTATTACGTATATTATTTAAACACGTTAAGAACTGCTAACTTTGCTACTAAAAGTTTGATGTTAAGGCTGTGACATTGTTGGATAGTAATCTTGCTAAAAAATATTTGGATCTTATTTTGACAATGATGTAAAGGAAGTTTCTGTTTGTTATCCCAGACGTTTCCTAAAACGAGGCAAAGTGTAGCCCGCAATGCTATTGAAATACATAAAAAATCAAAAAATGCAAATTTACGTCACATGTTGGTTACTAGTGCGCTACTATAACATACTTGACTCACATTGTCACATTGTTGATCTAGTTGTCCTATAGTTATCTTGTCCAAGCATAATTTTGTCATATTTGCACACAACTGTTGTAGATTTGAATACAAAAAAAATACAGAGTACTTAACATCGTGGTATTTGTGGCGTTTGTAAAGACAAATTTGTGTTCTCCGTAACAATTGTTGCACTCTAGCTATGCCTGTGCTGTCTAGCAACAATTCTGATTAATTAGTTTAGATTTTTGGCATATTAGCCTAAGAAGATTATTAATGCCGCAACAATTCTGAGCTGGTGTTAATGCTTAAGAATAAAAGTATTAATGTAACGTTTTTGACTATTGTTTTCTTATAGGAATTACCATAAGGAGTACAAACGATTGCAAAAATAGCTGTCTTTTCAGGATATTGCTTCCTGGAGATGAAGTAGCTCTAAAATACCACTAGCTCTTGGCGGAGATTGTTGGAGATAGTCTCCAGGGCGTCCTGGAATAAGTGATCTTTTTTATCGCAATGTGTAGTTTTTTCTTGACTGATTACGCAAAATTGAATGTTGTAGCTTTAAAGTTGGTGGTAGAACTAGCTGTAGAGTTTTGATTTGAGATCACGTTTTGTGCAAACATGTCCTTACAATAATCTCATATTTCTTTTATTTTAGAGAGCTACAAAATGAAGCTTTGCTACTTCCAGCTCTACCATCAGCAACTCACACATGCATTGCAACTATTACATTGTTATAAACATCTGCAATGAATTTTAACTACTAACCTCTTGCAGATTCTGTATCGGAGCAGGAACATTGCCGGTTTTATACAAAACTTGTAGAATAGCCGTAGCTTGATTATTTTTTTGCCTTAGCCAAAAACAACAATAACTTGATTTGACATCAGCTTCAAATACTATAAAATGAACTTAGTATAGCTTAAAAAATCCGGCTGAACGTGGAAGGCAATTGTCCAAATTGCCGGTTGTTTTTTTTAACTAATGGAGATAAGCTTCAAAGTTCTTTAACTCGGAGTTTTTTCTAGATATAAGTATGTTGTAAGATATTCCTTAAAGGTCTTTTGTTATGGGTTAAAGTTTCGACCGACACCGTATAACAAGATTTAGTCGAAGTTCATAATGTTGACTAAGTTATGATTTTGTTTTGCAGCCAAAATTCTGGCTTACAATAGCAAAACCTTTTTTACAAAATAATTAGTCTTTGTTTGAGTTTAAACCCACGTTGGACGCTAAGTGTTATGTCCAGCTTTGTCATAGGTGGTGGGTAGCGACAGTTTTAGGTTGGCGTGATATAGTTCGCAGAGCCACTGCTCCTACTCAATAGCAAAACATGACCACAACTCCTCTACTAAGAGGAAAACAAAGAAAAAAAGAGAAGAGTGATGCTTAAAAAGGTAAGTATTAATGTGGGGTTTGCAAGGTTTTTGGCTACAGGGAGTAGAAACGGGGGTAACTATTTCTCCAAAAAATTGCGTCATAAAGATAAGGGCAGTCTTTAAACAAGCGGTCCGGTTCTTTCTTAACTTAATGATATCTGTCAGTCATTCTCCTGTTTGTGGACCATAGAAAAGAGTAATATTCAATTGAATTATAAAAACTTGAGCAATAATACGTTTTTTACCCATCCACTTGCATTTCATAAACTAAGTGCCCCAGCCGCCCACCCAAATGTTGTTTATTAGTTATCAAGAAATTGATTGCTTTTTTGCAAGAACGTGGCAGGAAGAAGTAACATCTATTCGAGTGTTGGATATCATGGGGATTGATTTAGTTTGCTTCATTTTTTTTAAATTAAAGACAACTGCCATGTGGTGAAAATTAAGCATGTATGATGCCCAAGATGTTACAAAATTGTAGGAAAAATTTATAATATTATTATGATACAATTTTTTTTATTGGTTTTAAAAAGGTCACTTTAAATGCAGGGCCCAAAGCGGCCGTTTTGCGTGAAGGAGACTGTAATACAGTTAAATCCTTACAGCATTTTTGGCGCGTTTTATTTGAATCAGATGACCAAAACAAATTTATCATTTAAAATAAATAAATAATGTATTTTATGTAAATTGCCTTTTCATCCAGTAAAAAACACATACACGTGTTTTAGAGTATGCACCCATCATCAGTGTGCATAGCATTTCACTGGTCAAAAAGACAATTTAGATAAAATTACAGTAACTATTAAACAATTTAGGCCTTGCGAAGGAGACAACCGCATCGAAATATATTCGACAAATTAGATATTTTTGCTGCCGGAAATTGAACTCGGGCTGCTTGCTCAACAGTCCTCGCACTATACCATTGTGCTACAGTCGTCTTCACCTTCCAACATTAAACACCTAAAAAAGTCTAAAAACTATTGAAAAACAGCTTAAAAAACCTTAAATAATTTTTGAAACTTTGTAAAAACATATGTTTTAAAACAAATTTTAAAGAAGGTGCGAAATTCGGGCTAATTAATACTTAGAAAACCACTCATACTAAATTTCTTAGCTAGTGATTTGTGTATTGCCCAAAATAAAACTTTTAAGTCTTAGGTGACTCTAAAAGGGAGTGTAACAATTTTTAGATAAATTTAGAAATTGATAAAATATAAAAAAAAAAAACATTCCTAAGTGAGTGCAGAATGCCATAAGCAAGCTTTGAAACCACTACTAAAATTTAAAAAAAAAACTGGGTAAACAAAAAAATCTAATTAGCTTTTGGTTAATTTTTTAACTTAAACGCATGCGTAAAAATGTGTCTTTTAAGAAACTTTTTTTAATTGTCTTACACACGCTTTATGTTGTAACATTTATTATATATATTGAAAATAGTGAAAAACAAATCAATTCTTCATACACTAAACCTTGAAATGAAATTTTGTTATGTGCAGTATGCAGATTTTATTAACCTAATAAATAGTGTAATAGTTTTAAATATATTAGATTTTGCATTTACCTTCAAGCATACTTCCAATACCAATAAACACCCAATTACATTGAGAAGCAATATATCTTCTCATGATTAAACTGGATAATTCACCAATAAAAATAGTAATGGCATAAGCCGTTCCTCTGCAAAATAATATTATAAATTAATAACATATTACAATTTAATTATAGCGTCATGCATTCCGCGCCTCTTTCTCTCTCACGCGTTAATGAATTTCCTTTTGCTCAACAAAAACTATTTTCGGCACGGCCCCTGTATAAATAACACATCCCGCGGGCACTCTCACTTTCCCGATTTAATTGATGATCCCCATCCCGTGACGTAAGCCGATTAAAACGTTTTCATGTTAATATATTGGATTAAAAATTTATGTTATGTTTACACCGAGTCATTTGCGCAATTTATTATTTATTGAATCAACCTGACAGCAGTGGGGAACATCTCAATCACTACAAGGTCCAATGCCGTCTGCATGAATCCATACGCTATCATCATCACAGAGGATATCAGGAAGCGGACAATGTAGTTTCCATAAATGAAAGCGAGGGACACGGCGCAGATACCCGATAAAAATAGACCTGAAACTTGAACCAGAATATATATAAATTTACATTTATTTCATTTACTTAGATACATATGAAATATTTCTTCGCCAAATATGACACGAGGATTATCAATAATACTTCTCCAACTATTGCCATGCAGGACAATACTATAAAATCAATTGGCATCATATGTTCCGATTTTAAATGTTTGCAATCTTGCATCGGATTTTGAGCAAAATGTAATATATTGATGCCGTCGAAAAAGCAATCTTTATTGGCTAGTAGAGTTTGAGTTAAAATCATATTAATTGAAAACAGTCTGAAATTATTTTTATTACTTGCTTATAATAATAATGCTGTGTTATTATATCAACCCAATGGATGTAAAAGTTCTGATTGATGATACCAAAGCAATACTTGGTAGGAATCTTTTGATTAAAATTGCAATTGATTTTTGTATTCTTTTGCATACAAGGGAGCATGATTTAGGTGTATTTATAGGATGATTTTCATCGTTTTGTATTCCAAAATCTGGTACTTTTCCATGAAGATCACCAGCAGTTAACTGAAAATAATTTATGTTATATTAGGATGAATATTTTTTATAAAAAGTTCACAAATTATTTTTGCATTAAATGCTATTTTTTAACGTTTGGATTATGTTGTTTTTAGTAGTTTGACGCCAAAAACATATTCTTTTCTTTTCCCACAAACCATCTTTGCCAGATTGTCCGCTTCCTACAAGATGGGTTTTCTTCGGGAGTTACATCTCCAATAGTACGTCAATGGTCACATACTAATTGGGCGACTTCGAGATACAATAAAATTCAATTTCTGACGCTTTTTAATGTAAGTAACAAATTTAGGTTACTCTATCAATTAAAAAAAAAAGGTTTACAAGGTTTTTTGTTGCGTATGACTTTAAAGATGCTTAGAAAATATTACGGCGCACAGGACCGTCACAAAGTTTACAAAACCTCACGAAGTTTACAAGACTTCACGGCACACAAGACCGTTAACAAGCTCAGACAACCTTAGGGCACACAAGACCATCACTAGGTTTACAAGACCTCAAGAAACACAAGATCGTTAACATGCTTAAACAAACTAGACCTTACGTAAGGCGCACAAGACCGTCACGAGGTTTACAAGATCCTTATGACACATAAGACTATTGCAAGATTTATAAGACTTCATGGCAGATCTAGAGAAACAAAGAACTACTGACTAATATGCCTCCTAAACGTTATGGGCAAATTTTTAGAACGATCACTAAATAAGCTATTCTTGAAAGAAATTAGAAAAGACGGAGTACTGGCCAACATGCAGTTTGGGTTTTGAGAAAGACGATCAACGATGGACGCCATGCAGGTTATACAAAGCTTAGCGGCTAATGCCGACAGGAAGTACAACTTTAACTCTGCAAGATAGAGAGACATAATAGAAGAGCTTATTAGGCAAATTAAATCATGGGAAGTTACCTGCAAGACAAAGAGATCATGATCAGCAAAAGCTAAAAGATGCAAGTAACATGCGGTGTACCACAGGGCTCCGTCATCAAGCCGACACTCTAAAACATTCTATACTACGGAGTACTGAGAATGAAACTCCTAGAGGGAACCCATCTTGTGGAATACGCGGACGATCTGGCAATGGTGGTCTGCGGAAAAGGAAAAGAAACCATAGAAAACGATATCGCGGCATCCAAAATAGAAACTTGGATGGCCAAAAAGAGCCTAAAGCTTGCACACCATAAGACAGAGGTGGCAATACTGATAAGGAAGAACATCCTGAAAAGCTTGGCAAGCAGTTACGCCGTTAAATACCTGAAAATTGTCTTTGGCCGTAATATGAATTCGCTTCCACATCAAGGCTATCATGGAAAAAGCAGGCAAAACAGCAAGCGCTCTAAGCAAGCTAATGCCTAGCCTAGGCAAACATAAAAAAGCTATGATAAACTCAGTTTTTTTAACAGTGTCCACAAGTGCAATACACGTGATAGTTAAGGGGGGAGAATAGTTGCGCTATTATAAGGGTTTACAGCATCCAACTTGGCAAGAAAACGCCTGAATATAATTGAATAAAATTTTTACACATTGTAGAAGAAAGTCCAATCTGTGTCCTCAAACTTGTAGAAATTTGATGCAATAAGTCGTTTTTTTGCAATTAATTTTTAATAAGTGACGTTTTTAATCAGTTCTTTATTAATTTTTTACTCGTTAAATGTAACTTTAAATGTTTAACCAAAAACATGAAGACATAGAATATTGTATGTAGTTCAACATATAAAAAGAGTGATGACTAAAATCTTATCGTTTGGAAATTGAGTTGGTTGGCGTTTTGTCGTATAAGAACCAATTTTAATTTAAAAACGGCGCTGTACGTGTCAATATTTTTCTAGAGAGAAAGGTTCACCGATATTTTCGTAGATGTGATAGGATTTAATATTTTTCCATAACAATAATACTAGTGGCACCACTACAGTACTGGTCGACTAAACCCGGCAATTCTCTAGCGTTAACACAATCTCTATCTACCTGTTGGCAGAAGAAAAATCAAACAGTAGGTAGCTACTTTTTAATCCAGTTCTTCACAGAACAGAGAGGCGCCGTACTGAGCTCAGAACAGGGACTGACAAATATTGGGATCATTGTCCAACACATGCTGGAAAACAAGGAGAAGTGGGACATCATTGCCAAACAAGTAAAAGCAATTACGCAGAAAAAATAAAAACTTTTTTTTTTAAACTGTGATAAACCGAGATAAACTGTTAGTGAGATCATTATTCGTTTTAAATTATGTTTGTGAGGTCCTTTTTGACCAACCCGTGTTTGTCGTGGAGTCTTTTGAACAAAACTGTGGTCAACTATATCACGATAAAAGTCTTTTTCAAAACGAGTAGTGAGATCCTTGATTTTTTAAAAATTGTTTTGTGAATTTTTTGATTATAACAAATAGCGCTTAGGCCAGGTGACAGCAAAGCAATACCGCAAAGTAATCCCACTGTCACTTTGGGAGTGAGGGGGGTGGGGGTTGTTTTAGTCGGTAAGCGTGTGAGGAGCTTTCCCGAATAAATCCAGTACAACATCTTTGGAAAACTTCTCCACCCGCCAAAGAACAAGACTTTACGGCACACAAGACCATTAACAGGCTTATTCACAAGACTGCACTACATATAATACCACACGGCACACAATACCATTAACAGGCTTACACAACCATATAGCACACACTTTGATTAGCTGCAGTAGGATTTAAATTAATCTATTTGTTGAGGTTTAAATCTTTTTAAACGATTGCTAGCAACTATTTTACAAAACGTCTTAAATCTCTTGAGAACGATGCAACACAATAACGATGGTTTTTTAGATTGTTTATAATTTTAACAGTCTGTATCTATGTTCAATCCAACTTTTTACTAGCTAAACTACAAATTAACATGGTTTATTAATTTATTTTTTTTAACTTATTGACAATTTTTTATTTTTATCAAACCATCCACATTTGGTGTGTTACTCTATCACATCTTGCTTTAGCAACTTGTCTAATTTCTTCATTGCATTTTTGGTGCTGTTTATACTTTTTTGTACTTGTGGTGCTTCTGAAATAGTTTAATTGAGACTCCACTTAACGTTGCTTCTTGGTAAAGCAATGGCATTCTTAACATATGTAATATTTTGTTTTAAACAAATTTTTTAAATCATCTGACGTATCTCGTACTGCTTCTAGCAGGTAAAACCGTCAATTGTAGTAAGGATATGAGTATTGCGACCTAATAAACAACAAAATACTCCTAGGTGATACAAATGAAGCATATGATAGAGTTTCGATGCCTTTTCAATTGAATATATATTTTTTGTTTACTATACAACCCAAACAGTTACCAACAGTTTATTTAGTAAAACTTTACTTGTTATTGAACCAATAGATAGCCTTGGTGTTGTCATATGTTTTTTTCTATCTTGCACGCTCGTTATTGTGGCACACCTTGACATCTCTAAAAATGACAATTTTGTGCACGATTAAAACAAACCAACAAACCTTGTATTTTAATATAGTATAATATGTATTTGGTGTTCTAATAACAATTTGTTCTTTAATCAGACAAAGATCTTTGTACTGTGACTGTACTCTAAATATTTAGCCATTTGTCTTAACCATGTTGGTTTTTATTGAGTTACTACTGAGTGCATCCACAGAACTCATTTGGCTTCCCGGTCTATAATCTACAATAAAATGCAAAAAAATTCCATTGCTAGCGACCATTTTGCAACACGTGATAACAAATCTTGTCTTGTCCAAGTAAGTTGCTTTGCATTGCAGTTGGTTACAATTTTATTATAAAAACTGCTCAAATTTTAAGTTTGCAACTGTGGTATCTAGTACCTGCGCCGGTTATCTGTTGATTTACATACGCTACTGGTTTTAAGTTTTTTTTGAGATCCAGCTGCATTAAGGCGCTTCCAAGATCTTGTGCGTTTTTTATTATCAGATGTGTTAATGATTTTCATTTTAAGGCCAAACACTAAATATATTTAAAAAAAGACTAGCCCAACAAAATCTCTTACTTGATGCATGTTTCTAGAAGCCAGAAACGGCTTTTATCTTGCTAGGTAAAGGTTTTAAAATCTTATACAAAGTTTTTACGCTTTTGATTGTAACAGAATGTTGAAGATTTCTTTTACCAAAATTTTTGTTGGGATTGTTATTTGCTTCAGTGGCATGGATCATAAAGAAGCAATTGTGAGTTTTGAAAATTGATTAAAGAAATTATTCTTTGGATTTCTAATTCAAGTTATCGCACAATGTAACCTGTACTTTTAAAAATGTTTATTTGTTTATTGATTTATATTATGTTTTATTTGAACTTAAATTTACAATTATGTGGTTCTTTAAACTGCTGCTTGTGAATGCTAAAACATTGAACAAATTTACATCACTGCAAGGTAGCTTCTGCAACCCACAATGCGCTTATTGTCAATCACAATATTGGTAATGTCCTTACCCAGAAACTTTTGATTTACAATAGAAAGATAAGGGTTAAGAGTTAAGCATACCGGGCAGATGACTGCTAGCAGGTCAACTCTTATGTCTCAGAGACCCAGTGTCAATCAATGTGGTGATTATAAGAAATGGAACCAAGACAGAAATAATTCTTAGATCCGGGTAGCTTCCCTACAATTGGCAGTAACTTCCACCATCTGCGAAGATATTGCAGCTGGCGAGCAGCGGAGATGATGCACTGCTAATTCTTAGCTGCGATATCAACACCCATCACTTAGTTTGTGGGAGCAAAAACATAAACTTAAGAAGTAAGAAATTTCTAGAATTTATAGTTGAATATAATCTCAATGTTATGAATAAATGCAATGCAAATTTGCAAATCATAAATCAGTTGAAGTAATAAAAAAGTGATACGTATTGATCGTGCCCTCGTTGTCCGATAAAGCATACGTTTGGTTCAATATTAAATCAGAAGAATTGCTTCTTCTGGAATAGAGGAACTTAAGAAAACTAACTGAAATTTATTGAATAAAATACTAATTAGTCAAAATTAGGGTTTGTCTAAAGGCAGCAAAAATTCACACAAGTTGGAGATAATGGCAGATATGTTTGTCAACTCCTTTTTTGCTAGAAGCTGCCTAAGCACTGTCAAACATTCTCCTATAAAATCATTAGAAAATTGTTCGAGACTGCTAAGAAAACTATGGACTAGGCTACTTATAAAACTAATCTTACGGCATATAACAATGCCATAAAAAAACCAAAACGGTATATACTACCTTCCAAAAACAAAAATACAATCACTTTTCCTGGGCTCTACGTTGATGAAAGTTCTTGATTTAAAAGACCTGGAACTAGCAATTTTTAGAGCAAACTTAGCACTTTTACAGATACTGAGCAGCAGGAAAGAGGTTATGGTGGTATTTATTCTAAAACCGGAGCAACCCATGCTTGCCTTACCAAAATCTTACATACCAATGTTTGACGTTCTTTATGGACAATTCCATTTCAAACGGACCAGAGCTGGGGGGTGCATTGAGAAACTTGCTTAAGTATTTTTTTTTTAGTTTCTATAACTTATTAGTAGTCCTTTGATTGGTATATGAAAGTAGGTAACACATAAAAAAAAATTCTACGATTTTTTAAAGTGTTTTTGTCGTTTTTTAACTTAATCGCATTTTTTGTTTAAAACCCGCAATTTTAACTACAAAAAAAATAAATTTATTAATGAAATTAATCAGAAATTTTTTGTAGAATCCAAATCTGGTGCCATTTTAAGTCTATACCCTGTCAATAAGCCGCAAAAGCCATAAAACCATGTTTTTGTTCTCAGTGGGCTAGGCAAAAAGGAGCATTTTTTAAATTTTATTTAACCGCAAAAGTTGACGTATTTTGATGTAAATTAATTGAAAAATATAAAAATGTTTTGTGTATTTGAGTTTTAAGAGTCTAAAACTCTGCAAATCTGCAAAGTAGGCTATTCTTCAACATAAACTCTTACAAATGCACGTTTAGCCGCGCTCAGAGGAACAATACACCAAATATTATTAAAAACTTGAATTCTGGAGACAATTTTACATAAAAAATAGTCAGTGTTGTACTCATCGTCTATGGAATAGTCCATCTAGAAAGAAATGTTTACAAAATTTTTAGACAAAAAATGCGTTAAAAATTAATTATTTTTTATATTTACAAAAAATATTATAAACACACTAGGGCGTTGATTAAAACTTTTTTTTAACAAGTTTTGATAAGCGCCAAAAGGATTTATGTTTGAATGCCTAAAATAATAATATTTTCTAATTTTCGCGCCGATAGATCGAGTCGAGTTTGTGCCGCAAGCGCAAAAACTATCAAACAAAGAGTAAATTGACCCAAATTTGGTTCAAACAACAAAAGATGACTTTGTTAAATTTCTGAAATAAGCTTAAAAAAATATGATCCAAATAATCTTTAAGAAAAATTAAAAAAAAAAAAAATTTTAAGTAAATGTTGAACAAATTTTTTTTTTCTAGATGGGTTTTTCATCGCCAGATAAGCACAACACTGACTATTTTCTATGTAAAATTGTTTGCAAAACTCAGTTTTTTAATAATATTTCTTGTATAGTTTCTCTGAAAACTGCTAAATCTGCATTTGTAAAAGTTTATGTTGAAAAATAGGCTTATTTTTGCAGTATTTTTGTGATTTAGACCTTTAAAACCCAAATACACAAAACAAATTTATATTTTCTAATTAACTTACATCAAAACACGTCAACTTTGGCAGTTAAAAAAAATTTAAAAAATGCTCCTTTTTGCCCAGCCCACTGAGAACAAAAACATGGTTTTATGACTTTTGCGGCTTATAGACAGGGTATAGACTAGAAATGGCACCAGATTTGGATTCTACGAAAACTTTCTGATCGATTTTATTAGTAAATTTATTTTTTTGAGTTAAAATTGCGATTTTTAAACAAAAAATGCGATAGAAATAGAAAAAAAAAATTAAAGTAAAGAAAAATTGTTAATCAAATATTTTTTTTTAGATAGGCTTTTCTACGTCAGATAAGCACAACATTGACTATTTTTTATGTAGAATTGTTTGCAAAACACAATTTTTTAATAATATTTGGTGTATAGTTCTTCTGAAAATTGCTAAATGTGTATTTGTAAGAGTTTATGTTTAAAAATAAGTTTTTTGCAGTTTTTTTGAGTATTAGACCTCTAAAACTCAAATACTCAGAACAAATTTTTATTTTCCAATTAATTTACATCAAAATATGTCAATTTTGCACTTTTTTTTAAAATGCTCTTTTTTGCTCAGCCCACTGAGAACAAAACGTGGTTTTATGGCTTTTGCGGCTTATAGACAGGATATAGACCTGAAGTGGCGCCAGATTTAGATTTTACAGAAAATTTCTGATTGATTTTTATTAGTAAATTTATTTTTGTAAGTTAAATTTGCAACAAAACAAAAAATGCGACTAAGTTAAAAAACTAAAAAAAAAAAAACTAAAAAAACAGTAAATTTTTTTAAAGGTTTCATACCTTCATATATTAATCAACAGACTACTAATAAGTTATAGAAACTAAAAAAAATAGTAAAGCGGTCAAAGTTTGTGTTACGATTAATAAAGATCGATACTAGACCATGATTATTTTTTTTAAACATGGATAACATTGGTTGGGTTTAAAAGTTGATTTTAAAAAATGGATTTGTAAACTGCTCTTTGAGTTTATACAGTTTGACACACAATTTATTATTTAAAAAGTTAAGTTTTCCATTGTTTACTTTAAAAAAAAATTGTTTTTATTATACAAGAGTAAAATATCATCAACTTTTTAACTTGTTACCTATTAAAACATACTTGATTGTACCTTTTCAGACCCGTTATCATACGATCAAAATTTAGAACAAAAGTAATCTATTGCAGAGCTTTTGGTTGTTTTGTAAGTATTGTACATCTATTATACAGGGTTGTTTAAGGAAACCGCATGTTTTTTAATTGCGCAGTACACAGCAAGTAGAAGAGTGGGGAAAAACCGGTACAATGTCATTTAACTGCGTTCACTACGCCGTTTTAGTTACTATAGTGCCGTAGAATGTGCAGCATTGTGTGTTTTGTATAATAGTTATGTTAAAACTGGTAAATCTGTTATCTAAACACACAGTTGGTTGTCACAGAAACGTACCAGATTGCAATACAATAACGCAACGCAAACTACCAAATTGTTGAAATTATATTATCAAACATGTTTATTGTGGCGCTCTCTATTATGTATATGTATTATTAATTATAAAAAAATAAAAGTTAGTCTCGTGTACAACGTCGACAAGCGTGGTCGATTTCTAACAGGTTATGGGCTCAGACTCGTAATGGTAGTAGTTAATTATTTGTCCAGTATACCAATGCTGAAAGGAAGAAGAAACTATACAGAAAGGGCGTTTGCAATAGAAAATCTATTAGTGTTGGATAGATTATTCAAGAGTGTATTTGGAACCAAAGAGGACACAGAAAAGATTGAAAAAGCAAAAGCCAAGCTAGTATTATCTATAGAGGGTTCATTGTATGTGCACATTATGGAAGCAAAAACTGCAAAAGATGTCTGGGATAAATTGAAAACTCTATTTGATGACTCGGTGTTTACAAGGAAAATTGGATTACTACGAGCTCTTATTTCAATAAGACTGGAGAATTATGATTCAATGGAGTCGTACGTAAATCAAATCATTGACACATCGCAGAAATTGAAAGGTTCAGATTTTCAAATAAATGATGAGTGGATTTGATCGTTATTATTAGCTAGATTTACCAATGATCATGGCGATTAAACATTTCGGAATTGTAATAATGGCTGACATCAAAAAAACGAAGTTGCTGGACATGGAGCCGGAAGTCAATAAAATAGGAAGTGCATTTGCGAGCGGCAGAAATGCGGGAATAAAATGTAGCAGGAACAGGGGTAAACAGATGGATCACTTTAAAAATAACTGTCCAAACGGATATGTAGAAAAACATAGAAACAGTAATAACAATAAAAAGGAGCATGCGTTCAGTGCGGTATTTTTGAATGGATTGTTTAATAAAAATAACTGGTATGTAGACTCGGGCGCGAGTGTTCATTAAACTGTAAACAGAAACTGTCTTTGGAATGTGCCAAAAGAAGTTGAATTAAATGAAATCATGGTAGCAAATAAAAGTACAATTCCAGTTAAATGTTCCGGACAAGTTAACATAGCAACAGTCGTTGGAAAAGATAGACATAAAGTGAAAATTAAACGTGCAATGTGTGTACCTCAGTTAACAACTAATTTACTGTCGGTTAGTCAACAGATATGGACATATCAACTATGCAGATCTTAAAAATTGCAAGGTGGAGTGGTTAAAGAAATTAAATATAAAGAAAGTCAGAAAAAACAGTGTGTAGTTTGCTGTAAAGGAAAACAGGCAAGACTACCGTTTAAACACAGAATCTTGGAGGTTATTGTGATGTGTGTGGTCCAGTTCCAGGTACTTTGTGTCATTTGAGGACGATTACAGTCGTATGACATTTGTGTATTTTCTGAAGACAAAAGATGAAGTAATCAATCGATTTAAAGAGTTCCAATCAATGGTGAAAAAACAGAAAAACTGCAGAATAAAAAAGATAAGATTAGACAATGGTGGTTAGTTATGCAATAATAAAATAAAAAACTTACCTAAAAGAAATAGTATCATACAAACCCTTACACTCCTGAACAAAATGGTTTATCGGAAAGAATAAATAGAACTATTGTGGAAAAAGCAAAGTGCTTGTTATTTGATGCAGAACTAAAAATCAAATTTTGGGCTGATGCTGTACATACAGCAGCATACTTAAGAAACAGGTCAATAGTATCAGGCTTAGAAAACTCCCTATGAAGTTTGGCATGGTTACAAGCCAGATGTATGTGATTTCAAAATCTTTAGGAGTTCAGTAATAGTTCATATTTCAAAAGAAAAACGAACCAAATGGGAAAAGAAGTTAGTACAGATGATACTAGTAGGATACAGTAAAACAACAAAAGGGTACAGATTGTACGATGCTAGCAGAAACATGGTAAGCACAATTAGAAATGTAGTAGTTATGGAGAACATTCTAGAAAACAAACTGCTAGTGACAGTCAGGTTCAATGAAATGTGAAAATACAGAAGCAAAAGAATAAAAAAACAGCGCTAGTAATAGTAAATTTTTAGAAGAACAAAAACCGATTAGAAAATCAAGCGACAACCAAAATTCAAGATGTTTGAAAATTTTGAAACGTACATGTGGTGTGATAAAAAATCCATACTTTCAGATCAATTAACCATCAAAGAAATATATTTCAGACCAGATGCGGTTCAATGGAAGAAAGTAATGCAATATAGGATTTATAAAATATATAAAGAAGAGACGCAATGTCCTTAAATGAGACAGTTGTAAAAGCAATAATTTCGAATAAAGCCTGACGAAGTAAGTTAAAAATCAATTACTTAGTTTAAATAAATAAAGCCATACTGATGAGAGGTAAACCTCGAAACGCGTCTATAGATGTTTTTAGTTTAGAATATTTTTTCTTAAATTTAATTTTTTAATGTCAATATAGGATTATATAAGAGATTTTTTTTTTTTATATAGTGGGGGTGTTGAAATTATATTATCAAAAATGTTCATTGTGGTGCCTTCTATTATGTATATGTATTATTAATTATAAACAAATAAAAATTAGATTTGTGTACAACGTCGACAAACGTGGTCAATTTCTAACACAAATGCTGTTTGTACTGTGCGGACATCAGACAATATATTGAGCCTAAACTGCAACAGTTGTATCAATGGTTTTTGAATAGACCTTGAGTTACGGACTGACTTGTTCTTACTTTTTTGAGAAACATAGTCCCATTGTCTGGTGCTATAAATAAAAAAAAACAGGAAATAGACATTGGAAGCGTATAGTTCCAACAGGGTGGAGCCATGGCTTACACAGCAAGAGTCTCAATAAATGTTTTTTGAGAGATTTTTTACATTACATTACATATATTACTAAGCAACTCGGCAGTACAACATAGAGGACATGTATGATTAACAGCACTAACAAAAATTAAACAATGCCCAAAGCGATCACGAGTTGGATAAGTGTCCCCAATAAAGTGATGCAAAATTCAAATAGATCCGTTACTTCTTATACGCATCCAAACATTGATTGCTTACCTCAAAAGGGAACGGTGTGACTAGGTGTAGGTGTAGGTACATTACATTGTTATACAAATATGTTCTGCGACTGCAAATTTGACTACACACTTTTAGTTTTTATTTTCAGTTTTTACCACATCAAATAATTAGTACTACTTGTAACAGCAATTTATAAACAGCTAAGATAGACTCTAACCGGATTTTTTTTTTAAATTTCAAACAAATTTCAATCTTAAATTTTAGCTTGGTATTGACATGGGTGCTTAGAAAACTTTATAAAAAACACTTCTTTAGTTTTTGAAGAGGCGTTGCACATATTATGACTTATACTGGTACGCTGGAGAGTACTTGCACATAATAGTTTCAACATTTCACTCCATAAAACTAAGTTGACAATACTAGTCCACACAAACACACAGAAACAATAAAACATGTCTACAAACACATACCGAACAACTCCAAAACCTACCCAGCAAAATTCAATCAAATAAATTGCAACATCAAATCAGCAAATACACCACTTAACCACCGACAAAATTTCACAAAAGGCTACAAAGAAGCTGACTGCTTTGGTTTGGAGTTTTAAACAGCAGCTAACGCCAAAAGCTTAAACGTGTTAAAGTGTAAGTAAATATCAAGAAACCGTCATTTAGCAAACCACGGTGAGTAGCAAAAAAAACAACATCAAGAAGAAACATACCATTAAGACTGGCTACTAGTTAAGCAATGCCAAAAGAGTTAGGGTTAACAACTTTACATAGTGTTTTTACAGACGCTGCAATTTTGTTTTAGAAAGTGTTATTTTTCAAATTATACTATTTTTAAAATTATTGTCAAATCTAGTTTGTGGTACGAATATTTTAAGTTCTTTAAATTTGCGGCTCCAAAACTCATAGTAACTTGCAAATAAACATTTTTATTATAAATTACTGCCGTTCTTGAATAATAGTGTCCCAATCAAACTAGCAATTATGTAGACGTTACTACTGCATTACTTGCCACCTAAAATAAAATTGAAAGCTTGTTATTGGCGCCAAATATGGTGCTGGAAGCGGACGATCCTAGTCCAAAAACGATTGGATGTTTTTTAGTGAAAGGGTACAACGAGTCACATAGTAAGAATGATTGCTGTGATTGAATTTTATAATCAAAACAGTATACACTTACTTAGAATTTTGTTTTTTTAAAGAGTACATTGGTAATATTTGTGTAGTACAACGTGTTGTGGTGTATAACCAAAAACAGTGATTGTACTAAGTGTATAGAGGCAAGTCTTTTTGCAAATGCCAAAAACAATATTTTGGTCGTAGGGTCTTTTTTCCTGTCGTCGCCAATTTTTTTTTTTATTATTAAAATGTGCGGTGTTGAATTGTCTGAGTTATTTGCAGGACAAGCTTGCCCAAAATTTGTTATGTCCCGGGTTTTGTAGAAATTTTATTATTTCTTTGTTTGTTTATGGTATATATTTCTAAAACGCACTAAATACTGCAGCATAGTGGCAAGTTGTTTAAAAACACGGTGTTTTGTACAGTGATATCTACGAGATTTGTTTGAGACGTGATATTACTTTTTTTGGTTTATTGTTTGAAGTTTTGATTATGAAACCTGTGAAGTGATAGTGACTTTGTTGTGTATAGAAATAGAAACGGTTTAAACAGCGCTGAAAACATTTAATTTTTGTTGAGTATTTTTTAATTTCAACAGAGCAGTTGAAGACAATATTGATCCGGTTTTTATACTCTCCGGTTTATCTTGGATAACCACGATATAATCATTTTTTGTCTGTTGTTTAGAGCTTTTGTTAAGTTGACTAAATTTGATAATACTTAAAAGAACCTTTGCTCGGGGGTATTTTTCTTTACATGAGTTACTTTTGTTACTTTAAGATGTGTAAGAAAACTTGGAAGCGGTTGGTCTAAGTTTGAAAACGGCGTTTTTTGGTATAGAGGTTTGAAGAGTCGAGGGGTGTAAAAATATCAAAGACAACATTCCGTAGAAACAAACAGCCACAAATGTCAAGCAAATTAAAATTGTTCAAAAAACATTTTTCTCTGTCTAGACGTTCTATTGTCTATAACCGCTGCAGACAGCATCTCCTTAGTGACGCCAACCACTCTTTATCGTCCATATATATTACACCAAGTAATATGTACCCAATAACACAACCCACTCTACTCTTGCAATGTGTGACGGTAACATTTTCCCTTATTTGCAATTAAAGAGCAACACTTGAACAAAAGCAAATAATTAAAAAAAATGTTTAAAACTTAGAAATTTCAAATACTGCATTGATTCAATTACTAACTATGCCAACAAACAATTAGTACTTGGTTTGATTACAACTTACATTGACCTTGTTTAGTTTTCTACAACTTCATCAGATTGTTTAAAAACAGATTTAAACGTGCTTTTTGGCATAGTTGCAACCGGTTTTGAACAACCACTTGGTTGGTTTCTAAGCCAGTTTAACGCCATACCGTAGTACAACTTTAGATTGCACCTGCGGGTTAACAACATTTGGCGTTTCCAGTTTCGGTGTCTACATACATTCAGACACTCAAGACTATTACGCAACGGATGAAACCAGACCTTTCCAAACTTTGATAATTTTTCCAAGGAGTTGCTTATTATTACTTTTATTGCGCTTTTTGCTCTCACGGCCAACAAACCTCTTAGAAAGCAATGGCATACTTAAAAACCACAAATTTGCGTTACGTCCTTAACAAGTTAAGTAAATTCGGTATCTTTCTACACAAAATGAGTACCGAGTCAAGTGTATAGAGTATGTCAATGCTTGTTTATTATTTTATTTGTTGTATATTTTAGTTTAACTAATAAACCATTTTACTATAATAAAAACACTTTAAAAAGCAATATCAAACAATTTTATAAATCACTTATAGCATAAAAATATCTCATATAAGATTAATATTATTAAATAATTTATGATTAATGTTTTGATCATTTGTGCGTAAACAAACAATATTTATTATAAACTAAATAGAAATATTAAACATAACTTATGCAATGAATCACTTACAGAATACGACGTATTCATTCTTGACTTATTTATAGCAAAGATCTCCCTCAAGACGTTAACCGCTTCCTGAGATTTCTTATCGTAAAGCAAATACCTCGGGCTGGGCAAAATTAGCGCCGAGACGCATGCAGCTATGACCGTGAAGAATGCAGAAAGCGCGTATATGTATCGCCAGCTGAATAATCGTATATAGTCAGCTTTAAACTGCAACACTAACGGTACTAATCCAATCGACATAACTAAAATAAAATAATATTAGCATTTAATATTATAATTATAAAATTGTTTCCATAACAGTGGAATCCTAACAAAGCTATGAGCAAACTTGTTTGTTTATTTTTTTACAGTTTTATTAACTTTGCTTATGGTACAATGATTCAACAGTTTTTGAATGAATATATAAAATGTTATTAATTGTTTCAAAAAACGTCTTTTTAAACATACATAAGTTAATGTGAAAAAGTTATGACTTACAAACTGCCAGAATGCATCCTAAATTCCAAAACAAATCTAAAAATACAAAGCCTTTGGATCTTTTCTTTATTGGTAAACACTCGGCGACGTGAACTTTTGTGACGATCATATTGGCAGCCAATCTATAACGTAATCAATTGCACAACGTAGTTTTAAAAACAATTATGAAAACAATACCCGGTGCCAAAGACAAATTGTGATAATATAAAATTGGTATCACCGAATACAAAACTGGAGCTCAGAATGCTGATAAAGATTAATATAAGGGAGACTGTTATAACAGATTTCCTGCCTACTACATCCGACATAGCGCATAATAAGAAACCCCCAAATGTTGCACCTGCAAAAGTAATATTTTAAAAACAATATTTTATGTATTAGATAAGGTACCCAATGTCAACGACAAATCTACATGGTAGATAGCATTTTCTTTCACTTCAATATCGCAGAATATCAAAGGTAAATACACCGGTAAACTCATAAAGGACAGACCATTCGTAAAGTAGCACATCGAAGCGAATCCTATAAGGAGCTTGTCGTACATTCCCCATCCTATAACATTGATTCTTGATTTTAACAATAACAATAAATTTAATTAATCACCGGCCACAGTTAGAGCCTCTTCAATGCGTGACATAATTCATTCAATAAGTTTGACGTGTGACATAAGTCAGGTGATAATCAATCGGATGGTGTCAATCTCTAGTCGATGGTTATCGTTTATTTTAAATGCAATCATTACATGATGATTTCATGTTAACAGGTTGAATTTATACGGGAATTAAAAGCAGGGACAACCGTCCTAGGAGTGATAACATCAAGGCAGGTGCTTTTTGTCGCTGGTGCACCTACACACAACGAATGCGCCAATTCAATAAAGCATATTTTAAAATGCATGAATTAAATGCGAAAAAGGTTGCAGCTTTTAAACAGATGCATTTGTACGATTGGTTTGTTTTAATTGACAAATATCTTTCCTAAATTAAGCGAATGCAGTTGAATGTTTTAATGAACTAAATGCTTTTACATATTTGTAAGTTATAAATTCACAATAAAGAACTTTTTGCGTAATGATCTCATTAAAAAAGCTATTGAGTATTGTAATGAAGCTTATTAAAAAATGAAATTTCATTATTTACGCGTATTTTAATGAAGTCAGTTTAATTTTTATTTTACTTCTATTGTTATAGAGTCATTACGATTTGGAACTTTTAAACATTTTGATTTTAATAAATTAGAAATGCGAAATTATAAATACCTTTTTTAATCATATATTATTGCATTTATTTAAAAAAGAAAACTTGACTTTGGTCGTATGTAATAAAAATGTGTCGTATAAAACTTGTTCTTTAGTATAATATTTAAATTTTTGATACTAAACGTAATTCACAGTTTGTGAATAAAGTTTTACTCAAAAAGATATAATTTTATTTAAGAACCCGGTTTAAAAAGTGTTATAAAACTACGAGCAGAATTCACGCAAATTAACTTTTTTTTTTAATCAGTTTTTTGCAATGTGTAATAAACAATAAAATACATCCAAAAACCTTTAATTGTCTATTAATTTTTGAAATTAAATTGTAATTTTTTTGGCAAAATATTTGCTTAAACTTTAAGAGTCATACTTCATTGAACATTAAATTTAGTAGACTTTTTATTGTGTTATAAGTTATTTTTATAAAATAACAATTTTTTGTTTTTTGACATTTTTTAAACCGCGCCCTTAACTTAAATAACTCAGGCCAGTTACAAAATCAATAAAAAATTCTGACACGTTTAAAGATGACAGCATTGTTGTACAGTTTGTTAATAATTTTGTTCTTTTTTGCAAATTTTTGTGCTGACTAAGTACTTTATGATCTCTGACAGTTAAACCGTGGACTATATTATACAACACACTAGACACTTTTTACTACCTGATTCGTATACCAGATTTTTTAACAATAACTCAGTTAACATGCAGCTAAGTATTAGTACTTTCTCACAAAGGAGTACATCTTTTTGCGGAGTGGAAGCTTGTTTTAACATAACCCAGGATTTTATGTGTGGCAGCAAAAGTAAAAACATTTAAAGTTTTAGTTTTTGCGGTTATTAAAATTATGTTCTTTTTATTTGTTCTAGTTTCCGGAAGTAACTCAATCAAGTTGATAACAACAGTGCTAAAAGGTGTCATGTTATTAGTGCGGATTCTTACCGGTGAGTGTTGCCTATTCCGTGTTTTGTTGCTGTCTTAATCTGCACAGTTTTACACATGTTTGAAGACTATTTTGGATACATTTAACCAGTTAAATTTCTGTTTAGTTGGTTTATGACTTTTTACTACCTTTTCGTGTAAGTACCACTTTTTAGCTCATAAGCTGTTGGAGTGTGGTCGGCGCATTCTTTAGCCTAAAAACATTACTCTAAACTGGTAGCGGTCTTCATCAAATGTATTAAAAGCAGCATGTTTTTGAACATTGCTAGTATTAGCTTTTTTTTTAGATCTAGCATCGTAAATACGGTAGCGGATCTTAAATCCTTTTCTTCAAATTTTGTTATTATAGCTTTGCAGCGCGGTTGATGATTTTTGTAAAAAGTCAAACGTGCCGGCGTATATGAACGGTGTTTTTAAAATTGACCTGGTGTCTTTAGACACAAAGAACTATGTTTTATATGTTGTAGTTCCCAGTTGAAACTTTATGTTCCGGCTGTCTTTCCGTTCCCTGGTTACTGAGTGTAAAGCTTTGGACAGTTGCTGTGATAAAGGTAAACTCTATGTATACGTTACAGTCTTGTACTTCAGCTTTCTTCTTACTGTGTTTATTTTTTAGCACATAATTGCAATTCAAAAGTTTTTTTACTCTACAACGATTTAATCTGGGTAATTTGTGGTAATCCTCCAATAAGATAAAAATTTATTTTACCGCTTTTCTATGCCATTGTCTGGCTACTACGTCTATTTTTGTTTTTGTACTTAGGATTTTTGAAAGTATTTTCAGATTTTTGTATAAAGAACTTTACCGTCTTGGTTTTGGATTGAGCCGGTTTAAGTTCTTTTTGTTGCCGTATAGAATACAAGTCGGTTTTAGGTGGGGGTTTGTTAGCAATCTTGTTTTCTAGTTTCTTTTTATGTGTGGTTGTTGAGTTAAGCTAGTGAAAGCCCTTAAATTTGTTGTTAAAGGGAAATAAGACTAAAAAAAAGATGGAAAAAATAAGAAATAGAATAGAGGGTTAAAATGTAAAAAAAACCAACAACGTACTCACAGAAGTAGTGATTATCAAAGATATTAGTCCGGAGACTACTAGATAAGAAATATTGAAAGAAATTATAAACAAAGCAAACACATAAAGAAGTACGATAATATCCATAAAGAAAAGATATAGAGAAATATAAACAGCTATAGTCAAGATGGACAAAACAGCAGCGGAACAGATAATAAAAGAAAGAAGAATAAACATAAGACTCATAAGATGCAGAGTAGATAAAGTAACAGCAAACGGAAGAAAATGTTACAAATGTTGGATGAAAGAACATGTAGCGGCGGAATGCAAAGGAGAAGATAGGTTATTGCTATGCATAAAATGCGGAAAGGAGGGACATCAGGTTGCAGAATGCAATAACAAAGAATATTGCATAGAATGCAGAACGATAAGACACAGAACGGGAGATAAAACATGTCCGGCTACAAAGAAAAAAGAAAAGAAGAAAACGAAGAAGAATATAGAGGACAACGACCCCAGTAACTGGAGACAACATGAGGAGCAGATCATAAACCAAAATGTATATATTTATACAAACAAACATAAAGAGGGAAAGAGAGGCGCACGATATACTGATAACAACAGCAGAGAGAGAAGAAATAGACCTAGTGATAGTGAGTAAACCAAATAAAAACAAACTAAATAGTAAGTGGATAAGAAACAATAAAACAGTTGCTGCTATTTTAGCTAGGGGAAAATGTAGGGACAAAGTGGAAAGATAGGGAACACCAAAAGAGGGAATAGTGTGGGCTGATATAGAAAGTATGATAGTATACAGCCGTTATATCAGTCTACACTGCGGAATGGAATACTATCGGGAGTGGATAGAAGAATTAGAGAACAGTTTAAGGAAACAAAAAAGCAAAAAAATTATAGTAGGAAGAGATTTCAATGCAAAATCACCGAGATGAGGAGAATACAAGAGGGATTTAAGAATTTTATCTTAGTGGAGATGATAACTGGGTTAAACCTTATCATTTGTAACAAAAGAGACAAACCTACGTTTGTAAGAGAAAGTTCAAAATCATATATTGACATTACCATAGCAACATGGGAAATGGCAGGTATAGTTAATGAATGGACAGAAGAGGAATCGCTGAGTTTACACAAACATATACAATATAAAAGGAGAAAGAAAAACAAGAGTACACGAGAGAAGGTAGATGGAACGTAAGAAGAATGAACAAAGAGAAGATAAAGAAAGCCATGGAAACAAAAGAAATTACTGAAAATGAAAACATAGAAAAGAGATGCGAAAGATACGCAGAAAAGCTGAGAAAAGCGGCGGATGAAGCAATTCCCAGGTACAGAGAAGGGGGGCAAAAAAGACTATACTGGTGATGCGAGGAAATAAAAGAATGCAGAAAAAAAACAATACAAACATGAAGGAAAGTCAAAAGACAGAGAAAAAGAGGAAAAAATACAGAGGAAACGGAGGAGGAACTAAAAAACGACAATTTTTTTTAAAGGCAATCAGGGATAGCAGAAGAAGATGCTGCTGGAAAGAAATGATGGAATCTATAGACGGTGATCCTTCGGAAAAACCGTTCAAAATAGTGATGAACAAACTGAGAGGAAGAGCAAAAAGAGTCTACCTAAAAGAAGATGAAGGAGAAGAAGATATAATAAAAAAATTGTTTCCCAAGGGAGAACAGGTAGAAAAACCAGAAAATGAAGAAGAAGAAGAAAAAACAGTCATGGCAACAGTAGAAGAGGTAAAATAATTCATAAAAAAGTTGCCTAACAACAAAGCACCAGGTCCGGACAAAATAACAACAGAGATTGTTAAAACAGCTCTAGACGGGAATAAAATAGAATAAACTCAAATAATCAACAGATGCCTGAAAGACGATTTTTTTTCAGAATGTTGGAAAGAAGCCACCATAGTACTGATTGAGAAAAGAAAGAAGTAGGAAAAGCGACTTCGTGCAGGCCAATATGCTTAATATACACACTAAAATAATGAAGAAAGTTATGGTACAAAGAATAGAACAAGAAATAGAAGAAAAAGGAGGGTGGAAAAAAGAACAATACGGATTTACTAAGGGAAGAACAACCTTAAAAGCTATAGACATAGTAAAAGCAATAGCAAAAGAAGCAAACTGCGGAACGCAGAGAAAAGACAACACTGTGTAATGATAGCGTTGTACATACAAAACGCGTTTAACAGCGTGTTATGGGAAGCAATTATAAAGGTGGCAAAGAAAAGAGAACTGAAGAAGAAAAACAATTAAGATTATATGGAGCTACTTACAGGGTAGAAACCTAGTGACCAAGAACGGAAGATTTAAACTTACGAGGTACCTCAAAGCTCAGCACTAGGGCCAAAACTATGGAACCTTGTTTATAATGAGTTACTTCAAATAAGGTTGCCATAAAGCGTGACAATAACGGCACTTGCGGACGATGTAGCACTAGTAGGTAGTGACGTAGAAATGGATATTAAAAAGAAGAATAGAGCTGGCAATAGATATGATACAATTATGAATGAAAAATAAGGGTTTAAAATTAGCAACATAAAAAACAGAAACGGCCTGGCTATCGACTAAGAAGACTAATAGAGGAACAGGTAAGGTACAGGTAGGAAACCAAGTGATAACCATAGGGAAAAAAATCAAACACCTTGGGGTGACACTTGAAGCAAAGGGATGGAATGAACAGGTTAAAGAAGCAGTCATGGGAACAACGTAGAAATGAAGAGATAGCTCAGTAGACTCATGCCAAACAACGGAGATCCAGGAGAATTACAGCCATACACAATTTTTCAATGGCAGCCCATTTTACACGAAGAATGCATAAACGTGGTAGAGTAATATTATACATTAAAAATCATTTAACATATGTAACAATTGAGGATATAAGCAAACTATCTAATGAGATGCATATTGAATTAGCCGCAGTAAAACTAGTAAACGCAAATTGTGTTATAGTATCAGTCTACAGACCCCCATCAAGTAATTTTAACATATTCTTTGATGTAATAAATAGTGTGTTTAGTAAATTAAACTTGATTACTAACACTATTGTCTTATGTGGAGATTTCAACATAAAATTCCATACGTCAGAGCCAACTGCAATTTATTTTTCAAATCTATTAACCTCTTTTGGTCTTAAAATAACTATTAATAAAAACACAAGAATAAATAATTGTCTTGACAATATAATCTTACAATATGGTGTGACGTATAAGTGTTATGTTGAAAATCTGTTTCTCTCAGACCACTTGGCTGTTTTTGCTACACTTGTATTGTTAAACATTTCTAAATGTAAAAATAGTACTACTAAACTAGTGAGACCAATTACATACATAGGTTTATTTAAATTGTATAATTTGATGGAGAAAGAAAATTTTGATCTAATTTATTATTATTATGCTTTTTACGGCTATTTTACATCGCCACAGTAAGTCTACGACTTGTTTAAAGAAATAATATTGACTTAAACTCTAGAGTCACTATGTTAATCAATACATTAACTATGTCCATGTGTTCTGTATTTCCACTTAAAAAATATTTAAGAAAAGATAATTTCATAATCAAAATTAAGTTGGTACAATCATAAATTATATACACTAATAAATGAAATTCAGCTAACTTGGTTAATGTATAAACGTTATCAAACTGACGAACTAAAAACAGCTCTAAATAGTAAAAAGCGTATATATAAGTCTGAAATAAATTAAGCAAAAAAGGAAGCAAATTATGCGTTTATTAAACGTGTCCAAAATAGTCCGAAAGCAATGTGGGATGTCATCAATGATGCGAGACAGGTAAATTTACAGGAACCAGAGACTTCATTATCGTCCACTGATTTTAACAAATATTTGATAAATGTAGCACAATCAATTATTGATAGTCTTCTAGATATGAAGGGTGTTGAAAGTACAGATTATTTGAATAATAGGCAGCTACAACAAACATCGTATCCTATGCAGTTTAAGAAGATCACCTTTAATCAAATGCGTGACATTATCAATGACATGAAATCAAAACGTTCCATAGATTACTATGGGCTAAATAGTCAAGTAATCAAGGTTTTAAAAGATATCCTTATCGTACCAATCATCAAACTTTTAAATGAATGCATTAAAATGAGATGTTTTCCTGATACTCTAAAAATATCAAAAGTTTTACCGATTTTAAAAAAGGGATCCTCAAAAGAAATGACTAACTATCGGCCAATATCGTTAATACCAATTCTCGGAAATTTTTTTGAAATGGCATCTTGAATTAAATAAATTACTTAACAAGTGCCAGTTTGGTTTTAGAACAATGAAAAATACATCTATGACTATTTAAGAATTAATTAACCATATAGTTGATGGTTTTGAAAATGGAGCCTATGTGAGTTCAGTTTTTCGTGATCTTTCTAAGGCATTCGACTGCGTGTCTCACTCCATACTTATAAACAAACTAAAGTTTTACAATTTTTCCAACGACAGTTGTGATTTAATCAAGTGTTATCTTAGTAACCGGAAACAAATAGTTTCTTTTCAAAACACTAGTTCTGGAATTATGGATGTAAAGCATGGGGTCCCACAAGGATCGGTTCTGGGGCCAATTTTATTTCTAATTTACATAAATGACCTTCCACCTTCTTTACCTGATGCGCATACGGTTTTGTTTGCTGACGACACTACTTTGATAAATTCTAGTATAAAACATGAAGTAGCACTTGAAAGTATGGATAATTCTCAGTTGAATGCTTTAAATTGGTTCCAAGTAAACAAACTACAAATGAATGAAGCAAAAACAGTTAAAGTTTTATTTAGCTTACGTAACATATCATACGACAATCCTCCATATCTTAAATTCTTGGGAGAATGTTTAAGTCCATCACTGTTTTGGGAATGCCATACAAACTATGTTCTAAATAAGCTTGCGAAAATTGTATATCTCATTAGAAATCTTAAAAGATCTGTTAGTAGGTAAGTCATTTTAACGGCGTATTATAGCTTATTTCAATCTCAATTAAACTACGCTATTCTCAACTGGGGACATTCCTCACATTGCTCTCGACTATTTGGACTACAGCGCAAAGTCCTACGCATAATTTCTGGTTTAGGTTTCAGAGATGATGTAAAACAAAAATTTATTGAGTTCCAGATATTAACTCTTCCCTCTTTATATATTTTTAACTGCGTTGTTCATATTAAGGAAAATTTACATTCTTACTGTCAACACCAGCACTATCATAGTCATGATACAAAACAAAAACTTAATATAAGAAACTCTTACCTTAGGCTAAACACTAGTAGAAATGCTACAAACTACTATGCGCCAATATTTTATAATAAAAGTGCGGATAAATACAAAAATATTTCTTTTAAACTTTTTAAGTGGAAATTCAAAACATTCCTAGCATCACACGCTTTTTATACTTTTGATGATTTTATAAATTTTAAATTTTAATTTGTATGTATAGTTTTATCGATTTCTGTACTAATTTTATTGTGACCTGTGTAAAGTATTATATTATACTATTAACATTAATAAATGATTTGATTTGATTTGATTTGAAGAAGCCAGACGGCTAATAGCAACAGCAGCAAGAAGCAAATTGTTATACGCCGCAGAAACTTAGGGAATAGCTATGAAGACAAAAAAAATACAGAAATGAAATAAGATGAGCTACAAGAGCCAGTTTGTTAAAGATCTGCAGGGCTTACAGAACGGTGTTACAAAAGGCAGTAGAGGTGATTGCGGCAACACCTCCCGCGGATAAGATAGTGGAAGAAAGGATAGAAATAAAGAAACTAATAAAACAAGATACCAGTAAAAAAGAAGCTAAGTTAAAAGCAAGAGAAAAGACAATGGAAAGATGGCAGAGATAGTGGAATAGAGAAAAAAAGGGAGAATGGACGAGAGAACTATTCCCGGAAATAAAAAAGTGGGTAGAGAACAAATACGAGACGTGCTATTATAGAACACAAATACTGACCGGACATGGAACCTTTAAAAAGTTCTTACAAAAAATTTAAAAAAATTAAGGAAGATGAAAGATGTATATTTTGTCAGGAAGAAACACACGATAATGCAGAACACTCTCTAGTAGAATGCGAAGCGTGGTAGGAAGATAGAAAAAAACTAGAAAAAATACTGGAAAGCAAAGTGGATAAAACAACAATCATTAAGAAATGCCTAAAAGATGAAAATAAATGGAAGGCGCTAAGAAACTTTGCAACGAGAGTACTAAGAAAAAAAAATGAGGAGTTTGAAAATAGGAGAATATAGAAAAAAAAACAAACAAACACAAAATAATAACCATAGAAGAGAAACGGGAGAAACAAAATGGAAACAACAAAACAAAGAAAAAGATCAAAAAGAAAGAAATAAGGAAGGTCAAGACAATTATGCATACTAAGAAATAGAAGAAAATAGAAGAAAAAAGAAAATATAAAGCTTGTCAGTGCAGATAAAAAGAGACAAAAAAGACAGAAAAAAGGTAGGGGCTATAGGGAGAGAGGGGCTGGAAACAGCATGTGTGCCACAGATTCTGTGTAAAAATCCGCGAGGCAATAACCAGCCTACCTCAAACAACTGCCAAATTTAGACTAGTTTGACAAGAACATATAACAACAAAATTTACGTAGAGAAGAGAACCGGAAGGTATTGCCAGGCGTTAGTCATTCTTATGGGCCACTTGTTGAGGCCTACACCTCACTACGTCCAAAATAAAAAAAACACCAAAAAGAAAACCCAAAATAAAGTTTATAGGTTAGGGGTAACAAACTTCTAGAGTGGGTAGAAAGGTTCATTTGAGACACTTTTTATTTATAAACTTATAAGCCAAGTTTACCTTTAAAGTTCAAAAAATGTTTCCTTTGAAGTTTTTTTTTTAATAACACACAATCAGTAAGAGCTACATTGAAACATGTTATTGAATACCAAATTTTTTCAAAGTTTTCACTTTTAGGCGTGACTTTTAACAAAAATAAAAAAATAAAAATAAAAAAATCATTTTTTAATTTATGTTTAAAAAAGAAAGCCAATTTAATTGTCTATAATTTTTATTTCTTATTATTTTTTTTTAATTTAGACTATTAAGAGAGATATTTCAAATATTGTATAAAAAAACAAAAAAAGTTTTTGACGTGCAGCTTCTAGAGTGAACATGGTTGCCTATAAGTTTATAAATAAAAAATGTTTCAAATGACCCCCCTATCCACCGTAGAAGTTTGTTACCCCTATTCATTAACACCCTGTAGATGCTTGTATTATACTAAGTTTGTATTAAAAATTGCCGTTTATAGCTTTACTTTGATTTACCGTTTTTTGAACTTTAAAGCTTCTTTAAACCACATTATTGTACAAAAATTATAAATTTTGTTTTTGTTCAATGTTTAGTAACATATTGCTCTGATAAATAACAAATTTTAATGAAATTGCTTTATTGTGTTTTAATTTATGACTGATTACGTAACATTTTTACTGTTTTTTGTATTGTAAAGCTTTTTTAGACCATGTTATTGTACAAAAATGAATTTAATTTTTGTATAATAGTATATTGCGGTACTAAATAAAAAGTTTTAAATACATTGCTGGATGATTTTTGATTTATAACGTAACATTTTTTTTGTATTTCGAGTTTTAAAGCTTTCTCAAACCATGTTACTGTACAAACATAACAGATTTTTTTTTTTTTTTTAATATGTAGTAACAGACTGTTTAATTAACTTTGCTTTATGGGTTTTTAGTTTACTGATTACGTAACACTTTTACCGTTTTTGGGCTTTAAAGCTTTGTTGAATTATGTTATTGTACAAAAACTATAAAAAAATTTTTTTAGTGTTCAGTAGCGTACTATGGTACTTAATAAAAAGTATAAAAAAAATAGTTTTATTGATTTTTGATTTATGACTGTTTACGTAAAATTTTTATTGTTTTTTAAGCATTAATTACAAATTTTATCTTTGTTAAATATTTTGTAACATATTGCGCTGCTAAATTACAAATATCATTAAGATTGCTTCATTAGTATTTGATTTATGACTGATAAGGTAAAATTTTGACCGTTTTCAATTATAGAAACCTGTGGGAAACCTATAATGTATAATAGATACTTTTATTTTATATAACAAATTTTAGAATTTTAAGGCTTTAATTTGAGTAAAATTTAACATTTGATTAAAGAAATGTAAATTCTATGTTAGATATTTGATTATATTAATAATAGAATGGCAAAAACTAAGTTAAAATCATGTGGGCATGTGGTTTGGATTGGAGTTGCTTACTTATTCATCCATGTGTTTGTCCAATTTCTTGAACACAAACACTTGTGTACCCTAGAATCTTAAAAATGGTTACAAAAACACTAATAAGCGGTTGTTGTTGTTTAAAAGATCTTTTAGTTACAATGTAACAACAACTCTAAATTCAATTCCGACTAACCTATTACTTTTCTAATATTTTTGGTCTAAAAAAGAACTTAAATTTTGTTCAACATTTTGAACATAGAAAACCCCATATCTTTTTTTTTACCAAAACCAGAAAGTAAAGAATAAATATCTGGATTGCTTTATTTAGCAAATTCAAATTATCATCTTAAACATTTATTTGCTGACCAAATTTAGCTAGGGCATACGTGGCCGTTGTATACATACCACTTTAACTGTTCTCCAGCTAGAACCTACATACAAGTTTGCTCAGAACAGCAAGTTTTTTGTAACAAATAGTACAAACGTGCCAATTTTATTTTCTAGGTTGTTATTAATTAAAATGCTGTTTGTTTTTACCAAATAGTTTTATGTGTTTGTTTGTTAGGCATTTTAAAGTACTCTTGGTTACATATTTTTGCTAACATAGATCATAAAAAGTGTGTCTGCAGGGGTTTTCTGACCGACTGTAATTTTTTGTTTTGCTTTTATGTATCAAAGCGCTTTTACGAGAAGGAATCATGTGGGTTTGTTCTGCAAGCCTTTACAGTTTTTTTTATTTTTTTGCTTTTTATTAACATGGAACGTTAGTTTAAATTTAAAAAATTAAAAGTATGAACTTGAAATAACACAACAAATTAATAAAAGAAAGGTTTTTTTTTTAACTTGCTTTTGTCTAGAGCAGAGTGGCCAACCCGCGGCCCGCCTAGATCATTTTTGCAGCCCGCAAGTTTTATAACACTTTTACAAAATATATGTATTTAATAATGGCCAAAGTAGTAAAAACTAATTTATTTAAAAAATTATTTGTGCATCTATATAACTGTAATTAACTGTAGAAATAATGACAAAAAATTATCTAAAATAATATTCTTGCGCATATATGGCAGATATTGCTTGTTTTATTTACGAGTTTACAGTTATAAATTTGCAGAATAATATTATTTATCCTTAGTCCATAATACCCTTTTCGGGTGTCGGACTGTAATATTTTATAATTCCTTTATTCTTTTTTTAAGCTTGTCTACCTTTAACCATTTTGGCTATCTCGCTCTACTTTATTCTTTTTTTTCTGCTGTTTTGTAAGCCTGTTTGAACCTGCTCTTTGTTTTTTTCTTGTATTCTCAATTCAAGTGTTTTCTTTGTTATTCTAGTTCTATCCAGTCTGTGTATGTGTCCTAGCCTTCCTAGCTGTCTTTCCTCTATTACTGTTTCTATAGGTTTAATTTTTAGTTTATATCTTACTATCGAGCTCTTTACTTTATCTTTTCTTTTTATTTCTTTAATTTTCATTAGAAATCTCATCTCCATTGCATTTATATTTTTTTTCTGTTGTTGTCTAAGATTTGTTCAAGTATATTAGAGCTAGTCTTACTACCTTTTGTATTTCTGATTTTATTTTCTTCGTTACTTCTTTCTTAACCAAGAATTGTCTTTTGAGTGCATTGAATATTCTTTCTTCTTTTCCAGTTTTTGCACCTATTTTCATGTTTATATTCCTCGTTTTTTCTATTATTGTACTAAGGTAGTTGTAATATTTTATTTGTTCAATCGATTCAATTCTTGTGCTATTAGGTTTTGTCGTTACTACCATTGTCTTTGTTTTACCTGTGCTTATTTCCATGCCTATCTTTTTTAGTCCTTTTTCGTATATTATTTTGTTTTCTTGTAGTTTATCTTCTTTGTCTGCTATTAATATCATGACATCCGCAAACATTAAGATTTGAATACCAATTTGTTCCATTTTTTTGTATCCTATCCTCGTCTCTTTGGCTTTTTTTAAATTTTTCTTTATAACTTCGTCAATTAATGTTGCAAAGAGTATAGGGCTTAGAGTTCGCAGAATAATTAAATTATATTCTGTTTCAATTTTTTACTTAAAAAAAATGTCTATAGTGAGTCTAAATCTAATATATGGATACATAATTTTATATGCGGCTCGCGGAGTTATGATGCATTTCAAAAGTGGCCCGCAAGATCATTTCGGTTGGCCACCCTTGGTCTAGAGTCTAGTTTGTAAAGTAAAATTATTTAGTAATACTATATAATTTTATGTTTATAATTAAAGCTGCATCTGATAAATAATTTTGGGAATTTATTTGCCACACAAAATGCTTTAAAATCATTTTTTATAAAAAATAGTAAGATTTTTTTGATATTAATACAAAAAAATGACACACAATTCGGCATTTTGTAGCAAATTTTATGTTTAGTGATGTTTTAACTTAATAAAAATTTATATTTAGAGAATGAGTTTATTGTATAGATATGAGCAGTATAATTGAAACTTACGTGGTTATAATAGTTTACTAATTTTTAAGTAAAATTAGAAAACTGTCAATAATAGTAGAAGAAGCTACCCGCATACAATTTCAACTTGAAACAACTCTCTGATGTCTAAGTGACAATTGACATTCATTGTTTTGTACGTAATAGTTACAAGAACTCAAGAAGTAGGTAAAACAATGGATTCCTTTGATGAATATCACTTCGGTGGGTGTGCAAGCTTAGTAGAAGAAGCTACTTGCTTACAATTTTAACTTGGTACTCAATTATTTACCTATGCGTTAGTTATTAATGAATTCAATGTTAAACAATTAATTGTCTGATGTCTAAGTGACAATTGACTATCATTGTTTGTACGTAATAGCTATAAGAACACAAGAGGTGCAAAAAACAATAGATTTCTTTAATGACTAACACTTGGGTGGGTAATTAAGCTGTAGTAGAAGAAGCTAAGTTTATAATTTGTGCAGAAATGATAACAAATTAACCATTTTTCAGTCATTATGACATATTTTGAAATAATATTGTCACAAGTGAGTCAAAAATGGCAAATTTTTGAAAAAGTAACTTTAAAGTGGTTATTATTAAAAAAACGACTTCAAAGTAATTGTCACTTAGCAATAATGAACCGGAACTGTAAATGTGTAACTTTAAAGTAATAATTACTACAAGTGCCAAATGGAACTGCAATGCCACTTTAAAGTTTCTTGTGGCTCCTCACAGTACACAGCACAATTACATTCAACTCTGCAGTTAACGACAACGTTATTAACTCTAATATATATTACTTATAAGTTCCAGGCAGTTAAAATTGCGCAGACGACCCAAAATCGTCGCGGGAACTATCAATGCTACTTGAAAGTAATTAAAGTTTTAAAGTTGCATTTTAGTAGCATTAGGTAGTCGTTGCTACTATTGTTTGCCACCGTTAAGTTCCAAAAATTTTAAAGTTGCCCTACTGGTAACTACGACGTCCCAACTACCAGGAAGCTACGTAGAAGTAACATAAATATAAAGTAGCCATTTCTGGTAAAAACTACGTAGCAGCGACTATTAATTTGTTAAATAAAGTTATTTATTTACCAAAGTCGCAGATTTAGTGGCAGTTACTGGTCCAAGGTTTTCATCTCAGTTGCGGCCACTTTGGTGCTAGTTGGGTACCCGCTTACAATTTTAACTTGATGCCCAGTTACCCACCTATGCGTTAGTTGTTGATGAATTTAATGTTAAACAATTGTCTGAAGTCTGAGTGACAATTGACACTCATTGTTTGTACGTAGTAGCTATAAGAACACAAGAAGTGGGAGAAACAATAGATTTTTTTAATGACTAACATTTGGGTGGATGGTTAAGCAGTAGTAGAAGAAACTACTTGCTGACAATTTCAACTTGGTGCTCCCAAGCGTTAGTTATCAATAGATTTATTGTTAAATATCTTTCTGATGTTTAAGTGACAATTGACACTTTTTGTGACATTTGAGAATGGATTATAAAAGTTTGAAAACATTTTATAAACGATGAAACATTTTTATAATAATTGAGTTCATTTCAATACAGTTTGCAAAAGTTGAAATTTTTTATAGCAGTTTTAGAACATTTTATGAAATCAAAGGACATTTTAGAAAAGTTAAGACTACTATCAAATATTTTAGAGTTGAGAACATTTAAAAACTGTTTCTAAGACATTTAAAGGTAATAACATTTTATAAAAATTTTAGAACAATCTGTAAAAATCAAGATTATTTCAGAACAATTTATGATACTTAAGAACATTTTAAAACATTTTAAAACGTTTTAAGACAAAAGAACAAAAACTTTACATGAGAACATTTTAGAAAACTTTCAAACATTTTGTAACATTTCAAACATTTTAAAGTGGTTTTATAACATTTTGTGACATCCAAAAACTATTCCTAAACGTTTAGAGACGTTCAACAACATTTTATAAAAGCCGAGAAATATTTATGAAAGTTGAGAACATTTTTGTTTTTGTTTGGAGATGTTTTAAATCGGCATTTTCTTCTTCTTCTTTGTGTTTGGAGATGTTAAAGTTATGAAAGTTTAATTTTTGAGCAATGGTTAATATTTAGATTTGCACAATTTGCTAAGGGCTTACGTAGATATAATAAGTTTGGTCAGTACTAACTTTGTGAGTAAAATGAAAAAAACTGTAAAGTTGAAAAAAAAAGAGCGCAAGTTCAAGAATACATATTGATTAAGCATTGTAATAAAATTTATAATATTGGAATGAATAAAAATTATTAAATATAAAAATTCTAGTTGAGAATTGTAGCTAACAAATAGAAGTTAGATAGTTAAATATTATGAAACTTGTATTCAATTATAAATACAAAAATTGCAAACTCATTAATTCCAAAAATTCAAAATAAATTAATGCTGCCACGCTGCGCTTCAAATCAATCCTCTTAATTGACAAATTAAAGCACGTCGTCGGCTCATTAATTATATTTCCTTTTAATATTATTTCTATTTGTGTGTGGAATCGCGGATGTGCGGTAGGTTATGGCGAAAATGACACCCGCTGTTGTCCGATGCAGAGTTTCTTTTATTCGGTGATTCGTTACAAATCCACGGCTTCACATGAGATCTATTCATGCAAGGGGCGCTTGTAAGAAAGCCGCCCTGTAGGGACCCTACCAACGTCACACTGGGAATTGGCATTTTGCTTAATTTGGCTATCAACTATCAATGTGGAACAATTATTTTTATTTATATTTACGAAAAAAATCATAATCGCTTGTTGGGTGGGCATGCCAACCCCGTTTATTGTGTTTAGGGTTAAAATAATGGGGTGCCATTCACGATTTTATTTATATAAATGGAACTATGTTACGCCTAATGATACCTTTTATGCAGAATTAATAATACAAATCACACGTGTCTTCTGTAATTTATAGTAATATTAAAACAATACACATTTGCACAAATTGACATGCCGTAAATTATTTCTGTCGTAAAATTTATTTTTGTTGTACAATTATTTAATAATAAATTATATTTGTTCTACTTATTACGTAAAGGAAATATTATGATCTTGGCGTGACGATATGATATAAAATTAAATATATCTAAAGCACAATACATTTTTATCCATTGTATTTTCAAGGATGAGAAAATAAAAAGCAGAATGAATTATGCATTAAAACATAATAGTAGCCCTTTTCATCTTTTCACAGTGAATAAAGAGCGGATAAAAGTAATACTACCATTGCATGTTTATATAAAAAAATACATGATAATAAGGAACAAAAAAACCGTTTATATTTTTTGCAGTAAAACAAGTAAAAATATCACTCTCTTCTAACCCACATCAATGCGAACTCCGCCCAACCTCTGAACCCTCTGTATTACAGCCCCCGATGAAACCTATCAATTACTTAAAAGGCTTTAAACGCCGAAGAGTCCGATAACTGTTATTAAATCTATCGAACAATCAAGATCCGCACTATTTGCAACTTTGATCCGCTAATATTAACCTGTTGCAATGCTGACACTAAATGAAAGGATATCTAAAAAAATATTGCTTGTCATACACTTGTCTGAATTGAAACTTTTAATTTTACATGGACGAGGGAAAACGTTATTAGTAGGTAGTGATTATTAAATAAGCGTTATCAATTATACAGAGGGAGAATGCGCGATTTATCAGAATTAATGCACAGGGTTGGTCCTATTCTTAGTTTTTAAATGGAGGGTGTGAACGCATTTCTAAAATCATAATGAGTATCTGCCCATAACGTTAATCAGGGATGTTTTAGTTGGTTGGTTCAGATGAATTCGCAAAAAGGGATTTAATATGATAGTAATAGAGTTATTTTGTTGGTTTATGAATAATTTATAAGAGGGATTGTACGGGTAATGATTGATTGGTGTCCAACAGCCGACCATTACTCCAATATTGGTTCGGTAGTCCCCACTAATGACCGACCTCTAAATATAATTTATAGGCGATGTTTTATATTACATAACTTGCAACCACATTCCTACTTAATAGTATTTATAATTTACAGATTGTTCTATTAAAGTTATTACAGTATTAAATTAATAATTAGAAATATATTTTTATTACAATAATGTAAATATAATTTTATCAACATATAAAACAGAATATTGATAAAACAATACATATCGTCAACAAAAACTTACTTGTGTGTATTGAATTGAAAAGACCGTTACACGTACAGCTAGACACGAATATTTTGGCCGGTATAATAAGCAACTTAATATACACAAAAATTATGTTGACTGTGATTGCACTCATGCCTTTAACTGTTTTAGGATTTTTTATTTGCGCTAATATTTTACGAGCGACGTTGTTCTGGTATTGAAAAAGGCTACAACGGGCAAAATCATGAGTTTAACCACATCCAACATATTTTTTGTGCATAATAAGTTGCCTACTATACCGGCCAAACTATCCGTGTCTAGCTTTATGTGTCAAACTGGGCAGAGAAGAAATTTATATAAAATATTTATTAAGTTTAAATTAAAAAAAAAAAATTGTATAAAATATTATTGGTATGTTTTATACAGGTTAGAAAGATTAGTGAAGTGGCCAAAGTATTGTGTGGTAATAGACATTTAGCAGTTCATGTCAAAGAGTTAATGTAGCTAATCAAAGTTTGGATATTTTTAAAAGTCTTTTTGTCAAGTTTTTGTATTGTAAGCGCTTACCAACTATCTCCCCAAACAGCATTATAGGGGTAATAATAGTGTCTATGTCTAGGAAGCATGTTAATGAGACGTTTGTATAGTAGAGGAATCTAATTATCTGCTCAGCAAAATGACACAACTATGAATCTGAATGTACAGCAGTTATACAAAACAAAAAATATCTGCTATGTTTAACATGTGAGTGAAATAACTCTACTTGAAATTTGAAGAAAATATAAAGAATTAGCCATACTTTGAACAAGACATACGTATGTCAATATTAAACATTTGATTGTTTTGAACGAGCGTTTTATCATGTTCTCGTAGAGCTTTAAAAACATTTTAAAAAAATGTTATAAAGTTTTTTAACAGTCTAGAAACTTTCACAGATTTTTGGCAGAGCATTAAAGGTATTCAACAAATTTTGGCAAATTTTGTTTAAGTTTTTAAACGTTTTCTTGTCTGTACTCATGACGCTGTTTGTGCAAAGCAGAACCAGAAAACTGCTGTCTATTACTAAAAATGGTTTTTACATACAAGTTTAAAAGTTATACTTTTATCTAATTTGTTTTTGATGTACTTTACAAAGCTTTCATAGCAATAAGAAAAAACATTGCATTTTTAGGGTTGATTTTTACTCTGCAGGTTTTCTTTTAACGTAGTGATGTGTTGTTGTCTCAACAAGTGGTTTTTAAGAATATCTTACGCATGGCAATACTTATCGTTTTTTTTTGCGTAAATCTTGTTATTATAATGTTTTTGTCAAACAAATCTAGATTTGGCACTAGTTTGAGGTGGGCTAGTTATCTGCTTTTTTTTTGGCCCTTTTTTTTAAGTGTTTACCTACTTTGTCTCTTTTGCTTTTTTGTATATTTTTATCTACACTGATATTTACTTCTGCATTCTTTTCTTTTTCCAATCGATAGGTTACTAATTCTAATTATTTGTTTTTGTTTTTTTTTTTTATTGTGTGTGTTTTAATTGTTTGGTTTTCTATATTTTTTTATTGTCAAACTTTTCAATTTTATTTCTTAATACTTTTGTTGCAAAGTTTATCAGGTATTTCTTAATTATTGTCATTTTATCCACTTTTTTTTCCAATATTTTTTTTGTGTGCTTTTTCTCTTCATTATTTTTTTAAATTTTTTGCAAAAAAAAAAATCAAAAGCTCCGTGCTTAGTCAGTATTTGTGTTGTATAATAGCCTAGGATTTTTTTAAATTTTTTTTTGTCTCCGTTAGTGGTTTTGTTGTTAATTCTTTCTTTTATTAAAAATTCTACTGTCTCCGTTATTTTTCATTGTTCTTTCTTTTAGATTTTTTATTTCTATCCTTTTAAATGCTGCTTCTGTTTAGGTGCTGCTTATTTTAAACTTTTATTTTTCATCCATATCTGTATCATATCTATTGTCAACTCTAGTCTATCTTTTAGTACTTCTACGTCTCTACCTACCTACCGCATTCACAAAAAGTCGGATTACAAAATTAGTTACAGCTTCAAGAATGGAATGGGCATTAGAAATATTTTTTTAAGAATCTATCAAAAACGTCGTGGAGAGCATTATTATAAACGGAAAAGTTGTCAATAACTAAAGATATACGGACGATACAGTTATAGTTGCAAATAGTGTGCAAGTAGAAAATTTCAATTCTACGTGTAATGTTTACAGGATTAAAATAAATTTAGCAAAAATTAAACTTATGGCCATTACAAAAAATCTTAGAACTAACGAAAATCTTCATAAATTTTGTAAACAAGTGAAGAAAGTTTTGCAAAATATCCTAGAAAAAAAATAATTAAAATTTGCTTACAAATTGATAGAGCTGCATTTATTAAAATGAAAAAGCTATTCTGCAACCGTGACGTCAAGTTAAAATTAAAATTGAGCACGCTACGTTGTTACATATTTTGCATTGTTGTACGGAACGGAGGCCTGAACACTGAAACATGCCAATACAAATAAACTAGTAGCATTTAAAAAAAAGGTTTACAAAAGAATTTTAAAGATATTTTAGATAGACCGAGTCACAAATGTTGAGGTGCTACAAAAACTTAATAAAGCGGAAGACATTCTAAACACTGTAAAAAGCGTAATCTGAAGTACCTTGATCATATAATGAAGGAAAAACTGTTCATGTTGCTGAGATTGATTATGAATGGAAAGAGAAGCATAGGAAGAAAAAGAATTTCCTGGCTTAGAAATTTAAGAAACAATTTAAAACAGTTGTAAATAAAAT
The DNA here is from genome assembly GCA_963932245.1 of Tachinus rufipes. Classification (NCBI taxonomy): domain Eukaryota; kingdom Metazoa; phylum Arthropoda; class Insecta; order Coleoptera; family Staphylinidae; genus Tachinus; species Tachinus rufipes. The sequence goes on from OZ010749.1 coordinate 66,106,959, forward strand.
AAAAATAGCCATAATAATATCTAACTTCTGATAGGATATGAGACTATATGAAGAAGACCTACGCGTGTTACATCAATAAACGCCGTTATTATTACGCCTTTAGACAGCCTCATCAAAGTAGCTCATTATAAACAAGGTTTTACAGTTTTGATGCTAGTGCTGAATGGTCTTTTTCCAACATTCTGACTTTATGATTTTCTTTTCTTTTCTACTGCTGCCACAACTTTTTTTTTGTTCTACCAGTTTTCTTTTGGAAAACAATTTTTTGATTATAACTTTTTCTCTTTTGTTTTTTTTTTTTTAGGTAGACTTTCTTTGCTTTTTTTCTCAATTTGTTTATCACTGTTTTGTATATTTTTCCCCAAGAATTGCCTATTCTATCATTTTTTTGTTCTTTCTGTGTTTTGTTTTTTTTTTGTTTGTATTGTTTTTTCTCTGCATTCTTTCATTTCTTAGCACCACCAGTATCGTTCTTTTTGTCTCTCTTTCTTGTATCTGGGTATTGCTTTTTATCTTTTTTAAGTATCTTTTGCATATTTTTTTTCTATCTTTCTTTTTTTGTGTACTTTTATTTTCTTTTCTCTTTTGTAGTCTATATGTTTGTGTAAGCTCAGTAATTTTTTTTTTCTTTCAAGGTCTATTCATTTATTATTTAAGCCTAGTAATGTCAATATGTGATTTTAAACTTTTTTTTAAACGTTTTTGTTGCAAACTGTAAGGTTTAACATTATTATCAACTTTTTTTTTTAATTCTTTTAAATTGTTTTTGTATCATTCCTATCTTGGTAATTTTGCCTTGAAATTTTCTCCTATTATAATTTATTGCTTTTCTGTTTTCTTAAACTGTTTTCTAATTCTTTAATCCAATCCCGATACTATTCTAGTCCGCAGATTGACTTGACACAACAGCTGTATACTATCATACTTTCTACTTCAGCCCACACTATTCTTTCTTTAGGTGTTTTTTATCTTTCCATTTTTTTCCCTACTTTTATCTACTTACCATTTAGTTTGTTTTTATTTGGTTCACTTACTGTCACTAGGTCTATTTCTTCTCTCTCCGCTGTTGCTATAAGCATATTGTGGGTTTCTTTTCTTCTCCTTATGTTTGACTATATAAACTTATACATTTTAGTTTATTATCTGCTTTTTGTGTTGCCTGTAGTTATCAAAATTGTTGTCTTCTATATTCTTCTTTGTTTTTCTTGTTACTATTTTTTGTATTTAGACATTTTCTTTCTTTTGTTCTGTGTTTTATTGTTTTGCCGCTAAATATTTTTTTATTCAGCATTTGTAACATTTTCTTTTGTTTGCTGTTATTTTTTCTACTCTGCAATTTATGAGTCCTATGTTTATTTTTTCTTCTTTTTTTATTTGTTTATCTTGACTATAGCAGTTTGTTTTTTTCTATACTTTTTCTTCTGTGTTCACTTTGTTCATTTTTTTTTTCATTTCAACATTTCTTTCTTGTAGCTAGAATTTAAATGTTTTACGGTTCTAGCTTTAGCGTGGTTGCTTTTTGGGTGAAGTGTTCAACAGTGCCAAGATCAGTGCATTAAGCAATTTTAACACAAAGTATAATCTATGACATGTCAAAGACATACAAGTTGAACAACAATACAGAATTGAACCTTGTTGAATTTCTATTGAGCAAAGAGTAGACATATCATTTCTTTTAAATAAAAATCAAAAAGTTTAATTTTAAATTAAACCTGAAACGGTAAAGTTTGTAGTAGATTATGGTACCATGGTCATGCCAATAGTTTTCTCAACATCAAAAAAGGGAACATCAGTGACCTGTTTTGTACAACAACTAGTCTTGGTTTGATCAGCAAATCTGGTTGTTTAATGGGTTGTAGAGAGCTAATACCTAAAGCCATTTTGATGATTTGACAACAGGATTTTGCCTTTGCGTAATTTTGAATTTTGTTTATGGTTATAGCTCTATTTAAAGTGGTTTCAAAAAATCTTGTTGTAGTCTTTTGTTTAAAATACAACATTAGTATTTTGACTTCTAAAAACCATGTTAAAGCTACATCAAAAGTTTTATAGCAAACACTTTTTGTACCTCCCCATCCATGACATTTTAAATTTGTTGGGACGCTTGAAAACATAATTCCAACTGTAAACTTAACATCTTTAAAATCAAATTAAAAGAATTTATTAAAACTGAGTGTACAAATCTATTTGCAAACTTTACAATAAGTACTTATAGTCTTGAAGTAGTATGAAATATTATCAACTTTTAATAACTGTTTGCATGTTATAATTATTAAAATTGTTTCTTGAATGCTCAACGTTTTTAAAGTTAAGAAAATAAAATAATTTAAAATTGTGTAAAATCAGTAATATTTACAATACAAAATGTACGAATGGTGTTGAAGTATTTTTTTAGCGGCAGGTTTCTTATTACTAGAGGTTATCTACAATTTTAAAATTTTGGCAAATTTATCTCTGTTTTGGGCGTAGTAGAATAATGGGAAAATTGTCAGTTTTGTCCAGTTTCTGATGTTTGGCAACTAGGAAAGTTGTCTTCTTCCTACTCATCTTTTCTCTTCTATTCTTCTCTGCATTAATGCATATTTCTTGTTTTTTTAACATGTCTCAGGTATACTTTTTTTGTCTTTACTATCTTTAGAATTGTTTTTTTTTTAGTTCATAAGCGTATTAGAATTTCTTCGATTGTTATGTGCTCTGTCTATAATATGCGCAGCATGAGTCGGAATTTTAAAGATCTCTAATTTATTGATTGTGTGTATTTTTAAAGTCTATGTTTGAATGCCATATAGTAATGTTAAGTTTATGTAACATTTAAGCATCTGGAGTTTAGATTTTTATTGTATTGAAACGTCTTAGCAACAGAGGAATTTCTTCATTTTTATAAATATAGATCTTGCTATCTCTATTTTGGTGTTAAATTTTGTATCTTTATTGAAATCTTGTGTGCCAAATTTTAAGGTATTTCATATTTTGAACCTGCTCATTTTTTTTTTCTATTAGTAGTTTCATCTTTATATTTTAGTTGATTTTGGGTAAACTGTTGTTTGATAACTGGTTTAGGCAGTCAAGTGAACTTTATAACTCAAGAATTAGTTGAGAGGTTAAAACTTTTAAGAAAATTTTGAAGCTGTAGTGTTACCTAAAACTACAGCTGATTTGCTTACTGTTTCTATTTCTAATAAAGTTAAAAGTCGATTTTCAAATTCATATTTAGCAGATCCTTATTTTTATGTCATATCACCAGTAGATATTTTGTTAGGAGTAAAAACTGTTTTGGATATATCTCCACTTTGTTTAACACATGTTAAGGGAAATCCGAGTGCTATTTTAACCAATTTAGGTTGGATAGTGTTGGATTCTGTAAAAAATGAGATTGGGAACAAACCAAACATAATGTGTGTTCACTTAGATTGTAAATCACAAAAATTCAATCAATTACATATTTAGTTTAGATGCAGAGGAGTACGTCCTTAAATACTTGTTTTGTTTTAACAAGGCCTCTGACATCAATTTCACAACATTTTTGGATGCAAAGGAGTACGTCTTTAAGGACTCGTCTTGCTTCATCAAGGCCTCCGACATCAATTTTGGTTTGCTGCTTTTGGAGAACTCATCTTGTGTTAATGTAGTTTCTAATACAACTTCTTTTCTTACTTAAGAATCTAACAAGCATTATTCAAATACTTCATCTCCGGACAAGGTTATTAGAAAAGAGCATAATTTGAACCTTTTTTATCAATTGGAAGCTTGTTCTAAACAAAATAAACTGAAAAAAAAAAAATTCTTAAAACATACAAAATCAATGTATGATTGAAAGTAGTTTTAACTTATAATATTTGACAGATGTTTTGTGAGGTAAATTTACATGAAGAAGATTGTGTTTTTAACATATTTTTTGACGGTTTAATTCTTGCAATCTTATCAAGGAGTTTGAACATACTAGAGTAATTTTTAGGGCTACATCTAGTCCTTATTTAGCTCAAAGGTTTATTCTTCAGTTAGTTGAAAATGAAGGAAATCTTTTTTTTTTTAGCAGCGGATGCTTTGAAGAATGGAATTTATGTTGATGACATTTTATATGGAGCTTCTAATGAGAATAAAGTTTTTGGAATGAAAAGCTTAATTAATAAGTCTTCTACGTTGCGGAGGCTTTGAATTGGCTAAATGGGCTAGTTCACATCGTCTTATTATAAAATTTGAGAATCAAGTAGTTCATAAATCTGAAAATGTCTCTGATTCAATAAAACTATTGGGAATTTTTTGGGATTCTTCTTGGGATGCATTCTATTATATTATAAAGTTAGATAACAATATTCTTTTGAAACGAGGTATTTTGTCTTGAGTAGCTCAAACTTTTGACATATTTGAATCCTTTTGTTTTTTCATTAAAAGTTTTATTACTACAGCTTTGGTTGTTGAAACTTAATTGGGATGATAAGTTGCTAGCAAATATTTTAATTGTCTAGACACAAATCATAAATGAAATAACTGATTTTAATGAAATTTGGATACTACGATGCACTATTCAAAAAGATTTTTTTAATCTTTGTTTAATAGAGTTTTTGTATACTAGTATTTGTGGAATGGGAGCAGTAATTTACTTGCGTATTCAAACTATTGATTTTATTGAAGTTAATCTAGTAGTGGCTAAATCTTGTGTGGTTCTTTTTAAAACTTGAACGGTACCTCATTTGAAATTAGGAACTGCATGGTTGTTAACTATATTGTTGATTTTTGTTTTTGCTATTTTTGAGCGTTTTCCAATGAAAGATCTTTTTTGTTTTGTGGATTTAATGACGATTTTGGCATGGATTCACACTCCTCCTGTAGCAAATCGTGTTTCACAAATTCACGAGTTGAATCCGAAAGCAATTTGAAAACGGTCGGGAATTGTTTGTTTCTGAACTTATTAAATATTTGCTTTGCTGGAAAGGCCTAGATTTTATTTGGAAACCAATGGTGGCTTTGGCTTTTGGAAAAAACAAATTTGATAATACAGGATTTACTTGAATTGAAAGAAAATTATTTGTTCTCTAATGTAGTGAATTAAGATTCTTCTGAATTTATAAATTTGTTTAATAATTATTGCATTTATGTTGCGTTTTATTGATATTTTACAAAAAAAGATTGCAAAGATTAAGATTGTTTGATCAATAGTTTATCATGAATATGAAAATGCAATGGAAATAATAATAAAATTAACTCAAAAGACATTGTTAAATAAGGAAAAGGATCAATTGATTAAAAGTGTAAAGATTTTAAAATATTATAGAGATTTGACTTTGTTTCTCAATTCTGAGGGTATTGTTATGGTGAAGAGTCGAATCAACCGATCTCAATTAGCACATTTAAATCCATATCCTTTTTTGATCCTAAATAAAAGTCGTTTAGCAATTTTATTAGTAGACCATTTTTATATCTTCTCAGGACATGGTGGTCTAAAATTGATTTCATTTTTACTTTTTCGTAGTTATTAGATTTCGGAAGCACAAAGTTTAATTTGTCAGCGCATTTTTCAATGTTTAACTTGTTATCGATTAAAAACAAAGCCTATTTAGCCAATTATGACAAAATTGCCAGCATATCAAAAAAAACCGGCAAGGATTTTTAGTCATTTTAGTATCGATTATGCAGGTCCTTTTTCTATTAGAGTATCACTTCTTAGATGTATTAAGGTAGTGAAATGTTATTTAGTGTTGTTTGTTTGCATGGTGACTAAAGCAATACATCTAGAATGTTTGGCCAGTTTTTTATCCGAGGCATGTTTGAAAGCTTTGGATAAATTTTTAAGCTGAAGAAGTTTACCATTGAAAATCTTTTCAGATCGAGGTAATAATTTTTGTGAGGCAGCAAAGAAACTCAAGAAATTGTTTAATATTTAATATGTCTGTTAATAATTTAATCTTGGCTGACTATATTGCAGTTAAAAAAATTGAATGGGTATTTCAACCTCTTTATGCGTCTAATTTTGAAGGAATTTAGGAGGCTGGAGTAAAATCATTCAAATAACATTTTCAAAAAGTAATTGGAAAAGAGCTTTTATCTTATAAAGAATTTAACATAATAATTATTAAGGTTGAAGCTATCTTGAGTTCGCGGTCTTTGTGTAAACTCTCAAATAATCCTCAAGATTTGATTACTTAACTCCTGGACATTTTATAGTGGAAAGTCTTATTTTGTCAAGGTTAGAAGAAAACTTATAAGATGTTATTATAAATCTAGTCAAACAATGAAAATTGTCTAACCATGTTGCAATCTTTTTGGAAACGTTGAAGTCGTGAATATATTCATACTCAGATTTTGCGATCTAATGTTAAAACAAGTCATTTTTCACTTAAAAAAGGTGATTTGGTGTTTTGGTTCAGTCCTGGTTTACCACCTTCAGAATGGCCAAAGGGACGGATTATTAATTTGTTTCCGGGCGCGGACGGTGTAACACGAGTGATAAAAATCAAATCTACTACTTGCAAACTCATTAGACCAGTTAACAACATCTATACGTTACCTTTGCCAGACGGGATACAATAATTTCAAAATTGTTCATGTTTGTGGAAAGTATGTTTGGTCTTCCAAAAGAAGTGTGACAAAAAGTATTTATTGATCCGTTACCATAGTAATAAGAGAGAATAAATTTTAAAAAATTCATTTATACACGTACCAATCTTTTCAATCTTATTTATTTTAAAATATAAAAAAATATATACTGTGCTGAATATTCATACACTTGTGGATCATCATTTGGCGCATATGTTTCTGTTTCCTAAAATATATCTTGCCCAATTATGGTTCCAGTCACAACAACAATATAATGTGGAAAACCTTTCGTTAGTGGATATCTTGGGATCATTTTGCTGTTAAAAGAACTGGACATTTCATATAAAACAACGAAACAAATAAAATGAATTTTTGACGTGATAGGATCAATAGTACACTGAAGAAAGAATTATAATGTAAAAGATTGAATATTTACAATAAATAAATACAGTCCACAGTTTTATCCTACAGAGACTGTTGGTAATGCTAAGCGATCTGCTTATTCTGCTAGATACTATATCGGATATCGGTTGAAGTATATTATTATCTACTTTCAATAAACTAAAATTGAAAATATAAACTGTTATTTTTGAATAAGTGTCTGATGCACTATTGCGGGTTATGTAAATTTGAAACACTTGTTTATTTTCTTTTGTAATAAAAAAACACTTTGCATTAACCGATTGTTTAAATAATTTATGAAGTAAAGATATTTAGCAATGATTTAACGGATGAATTAATAATAACTAGTCTGTAAGTAGATGAAGACAAAAAGTATGTCTAGTAACAATACACATAGTTTTCGGTTTTGTTATAAATATTTGAATCATTTCCATAAAAAGATAATATTAAAAAAATATAATTATAAAGAACAGAAAGATTTCCATAATCAAACGTATCAATGTCACAATGTAATATGTATAATTATTAATATCTGTATATAATTGTGGAGTAAATATATTTACTATAATTGTAAATCAATTTATATCTCAATATAGATGCTATGCAAACCGGGATAAAAGTTCAATACATTTTCAGCAATAGTATATCATGTCACTTGGTTTCCTGCATTACTTAGAGTATATATTTGAAAATTGGCACTTATGATGCTTAATCATGAAATAATGGACAACAAGTTTGAATTAAATTGTTATTTACTTTATAATTTATAAGAGACAAAATATATAGAGTTTTTAGTCTTTATAATTATATTATTTTGAGTTAAAAAACGATAGACCCCATACGTTGAAAGTATTCTGCGAAACTTATTTAGTGCAAAACCACAATTAATTATTTTATAATTCTAATATACTTTTCTATATAATATCATATAATTTTGATGACTGGAAGTAGATAATTACAATCTAATATATAATATAGTGGCTTCTGTTCTGGCAATTTTTTGTTAAAGAAATAATCTATCTACTAAAAACTTAATAATATAATCACCATCAATTGCAGTGAAGTTTAATAAAACTAACTGGCATAATTTATTTTATATTGTAATTATTGATTAAAAATCATATTTGTAAGTAAGTTTTTATTTAAATTTTAAACTGGAAATGTTTCTTAACAATTGCATATAGTTAGATTCATATTTGTATATTTAGTTTATAAATTTATAACTGTTAGCATATTATTTCTACATTTATTATTTTAAAGCCAGTTTTATTAAAACCAATTTTTGCAATATTAAACAATTATTTAGATGTAGTATTATTGTAATAATATTTTTAAAATCTATACTTACTCATTGTTTTTGATTTACATATTTGCACTTTTTATATAGAGGTGAATGGATAATAATAATAAATTATAAACAATTATTGGTAAAAATAATATAAAATTAAATTTATTAATAATAATTAACAATATTTACAAAATGTACATTTTTATTGAACAAATTGGGATTAATTCTCCGTCGTTGGATGCTCGATGAGATCATTCAAAGCCGTTATATAAGTTTGTGCCATTTGTAGGGTTTCGTATTTAGATAGCTGCCTATCTTGTCCTAGTTGCGGTAGGAATGTCCTAAGGCGATCAAACGCCTGATTGAGGTTCTGCATCCGGCGCCTCTCACGTGCGTTCGCCGCCAATCTCCTTTTCTTCAATATCTGCGGCGTGACCCTTGTCTTGACTGGACCAACACCTTCCGGACTGGATGTAATAGTATAATCCTCGTTACTATCATAGCTGCTCGCTGAACAATTCCATTCACTCGGAGTACTTTCCACATACATATAATTATAACAGCTAAACGCGTTCTGATGGTCTATATTTTCGAAATTCATTTTTGCACTTTAAGTTATATATTATATAATATAAGCTTGGAGACTTCGATGGTTGTGTGCATGTGAAACCCAGGGTGGTTGTTTATATACGCGCATAATCCCCACCTAAACTACCCTTAATATCTATTCGACCAATTGAAAGAGGCGCACGTTCACCCTCTGTTTGATAGCCAACGGTATGACTTCTTTCAGGACGATATTTCATAATATAATACGATACCCTGAACAAGTGCGCGGGCATGTTATGTGCCACCATATGTCCGAAATTACATGCTATTAAACACGACTCGAAAACGATAAAAAACAAATATCATGCACGTGAACAAATTTATATACGGAAAAAATGTAACGGGGTTGAAGATGATCGTAGGAAGTTTAAAAAAAATTTCATTCAGATTTTAATCGTGGAGGTAGAAAAAGGGAAGAGTAAAGATACTAGATAAAAGATATTACTTACCATAAATTATTACATTTGTTTTTTTATTTACAAAAAACTGATTTTATAATTTTTAAATTTGTTATAGTAATTCTTGAAATAAATTCTATTTTTATATTTTCTATTCATAGTTTTTGCAATGTTTATAATATCATAGCAATTCTATTATTATGATTGGATTACTTAAAAATACGTTTGTGTATCAGATAATTTTAAACAAAATTTGATTATTTTGTTGTACAAGCTATATAAAAGTATTTGATAACTTTATAACATATAGTAGAAGTGCGGTTAGAATGTGTAAACAATAAGTTGCAAATTAATATTTTGAATTAAAGCAAAATCTTGCTGAGGTTTTAAGGTAATCAAAAACAAATTCTCTGTGGGATGATCTGAAAATTGTTTAAAAGTTATTTAATTGTTTTGTTACAAGTACATAAAGATAAAAATATTAGAATATTATAAGATTTAGTTTTTAGATTTTTTTAATTAACAATTCTTCATCTATTTAGAGAAAGAAAATTTACATATTAATAAGTTTATGGAACTACTAAAGTGTTTCTAATTGTTTGTGTATTTTTTTGTTATCAATACCCATCTTCTACAAATCTTGAGTTATATTCCGCATTGTAATTATCTAATGTGTAGAGTTTTTGGTTTTAACCAGGTATATGTATTATTATATATTATAGGAATAAGTTTTATTCCTTGATATTTTGATTATTTTTTAATTCTTCTAACATTACGTAGATATATTTTTTTTGAGTTATTTAGTTTTTTTTAAACTCAAGTTTTATTTTTTATGTATATGGTTTTATATCTAGGCTACAAGTATTTCTATTAAAATTTTTTTTTAGTTTTTTTGCTATAAAGAACAGAATATTTGTTAGTTGTTTGTTAGTCTGTATTTTTAATTCGCTTTCTAGTGTAGTGATTGATCCAATATTTTGTTGTGTTTTTAATATATTTTTTTTGTTTTTTTTATTTTTCAGTTCTACAATTATTGTTTTTTTTTTTAAATTTAAGTTGTCTTATTCATAGGCTAGTTTTATTATATTTTTTTTATATTGGTGTTTTGAGTGCTTTTATTACTTTCTTATTAGTTGACATTGACTGTTTTATATTCTTTTTTATTTGTTTGGAGGTTTTTAAGTGATATTATTAACGTTTTCACTCTTTCTATTAATTTTGCATTTATTTTTTTAGTTTTTTAATTGCTTTTTAATTATCAGCTTTAATTTGCTCCTAGCTTTGTTTTCATTAGCAAAATATTTACTAATAAATTCTATCTACGGTTATCGGTGTAGTGATCATAGTCGCGATTGCATATATGTGTTCTACGTTTTAATTGAGCAACGTAATTTTATAAATTACAAGCACTAACTAGAGTAATATTAATATATGGATTGTGCAACGAAATCTTGGTTTACAAGTTGGGTACTACGCTACGGTAGTAGATATGAAAAGTTTATTGATAGCAAGACATCAGTTTCAACTACACTTGCCCAAATGTTTGAGATTTAATTTCTTGCTCTCCAAGATGGTTGGGTGAGCGAGGCACAAAGTTCATTGATTACACGACAGTGGTTTTAACTGAAGTTATCGCCCGAGTGTTTAAGATTTGGTTTCTTGTTCACCAATACTTGGGTGGGTGGGCTGGGCACAAAGTTTATTGATTGCGGGACAGTGGTTTTAACTAAAATAGTGTTTGAATGTTTGAGATTTAATTTCTTGAATATCAAAACTTGGGTAGGTGGGCGGGCACAAAGTTTATTGATTACACGACAGTGGTTTCAACTGGAGTTTTAGCTCACCTGCCGAAGTGTTTGAGATTTAATTTTTTGATCACCAACACTTGGGCGGATGAGCGGGGCACAATGTTCATTGATTACGAGACTAATTTTAACTGGATGTTTTTAATCAACAACACTTGGGTAGGTGGGTTGGGTACAAAGTTCATTGATTGCAAAACAGTAGTTTTAACTGGAGTTTCCGCATACCCGCCCAAGTCTTTGAGCTTTAATTTCTTGATTACTAATACTTGGGTAGGTGGACGGGCACAAAATTAATTGATTATACGATAGTAGTTTCAACAGGAGTTCTCACCTATCCGCTCGAGTGTTTAAGATTTAATATCTTGACTACCAACACTTGGGTGGGTGGGCTGGGCACAAAGCTTATTGATTGCTGGACAGTGGTTTTAACTGAAGTACTTGTCCATTTGCCCAAGTGTTTCATTTTATGATCACCAACACTTGAACGGGTGGGCGGGGCACAAAGCATAATTATTGCGGAACAGTAGTTTTAACTGGAGCTTTGGAAAGACATAGTAATTATAAGCAAGTTTGAGACTGTAAACTACCTTAACGAGTTTATAGTTTAGACTGGAGTAGCCCTCTTACCCACCCACCCACCCAAGTATTAGTTACCAAGAGGTTAGATTACGACCTTTACTTGTGACAAAGTGACTTTTGGCGCTTGCAGAGAGCTCAAGCATTCAATACTGCAATAATAAATTAGTAATTTGAACTAGAATGGTCCACCTACCTACTTAAGTGTTTGTTATTATTTGAATTGGAGTGGCTCACTTACCTACCCAAATGTTAGTTATTAAGATATTGCATTACGACCTACTATTGTGACAAAATGTTTTTTGACGTCTGCAAAGAAGTTAAACATCTATACTACGATAACGAGTCAGTAATTTGGACTGGATTGGCCTATCAACTCACCCAAATGTTTGTTTTTAAGAGGTTAGATCACAACCTTCTTTTCTAATAAAGTTACATCTGACGCCCGCAGAGAAGTCAAACATTTAATCTTTTGATGACGGACACTTGGGTGGGTAGATGAGTCACTTCATACTATAATAACGAGTCAGTAGTTTGGACTGAAGTGACCCATCTAACCACCCAAGTGTTTGTTATTAGGAAATTGGATGTTTGACCTGTCAGCAAGTCAGTAGAATGTTAAAATAATCTTTTATAATTTGGATCAAACATGGTCTAAACATTGCCTAAAATGGTTCTAGGCTTAAAATTAATTTTGAGTTTTTTTGTTTGTTTTTCGATAATTTTGATTTAATTATAAATCATCTTTTCGCATATATTTATGCTGAGGATACAGTTGTCAAAATATTTTTTTAATATTTGGATTAGTGAAAGTCTAAACATTGCCTAGAATATTTCTAAGCTCAAAATTAATTTTGAAAGGTTTTGAACATTTTCTGTAATTTTTTGAAATTAATGAAATTATTTATATGTATATACATTTTTGTACATATTTGCATGCTGAGGACACAGTTGTCAAATTTATTTTGAAATATTTGAACCAATTATGGTTTGAACATTGCTTAAAATAGTTCTATGCTCAAAATTTATTTTTGAAAATTTAAACCGTTTTAAAATTCTTTAAAATAGCATTTGTTGACTATTTTTTGAACAATTTGTGTTTTATGCATTCTGCAGTTGTGTAGAAATAAAGTTTTCTGAAAAAAATAGTGAAGTCTTTCTTCATGTATAGCCGCTTTTAAGTGGATTTATCAACTCCCTTTAAACAAATTGTAAGACTTCTGGGGTAATGTAAAACAGCTGCCTAGAAGAATTGTGTTTTTGTAGACATTCCTCTCTAAAGTACTAGAAAAGTGAGGAAAGGTACTTAATCCAATGAAAGGAAAATCACCATTTGCAACTTCTTTGAGGTAGTGTATAGAAACACCAAAATAGTAATTAATGCAACAAACTTTTTTTGGAAGAAAGACTTTTATTTGGAGGGTGAAAAACAACTTTTAAAGGTAGAACCAATCAGTGCAGCCAACGCTTTATAACAATAAACTACATTAAAGATCATAATGAAGTATCTAAAAAAAAATTTGGTGACCTTGTTCAACTTTAAACACACATCGTACTACATACAAAATAAAGGAATCTTACTACCTTCTAGACAAAATTATGAAAAATTAAAAAAAATAATTTTATTATTATACTTGGTAACTTTAAGGCAAAAGTCGGAAAGAAACGTGTTGAGGAACGCATAGGCCAATATAGTGAAAGAAATAAGAGAGCTTATTGAATTTTTGCAAACTAAATGTTAAACTTTTGATTTCTGCCGAGGGCACAATAATAAATAAATAAATTTATTAATTTCATATTGCCAATAAACATGTTTTGAGTTGGCAACTTTCACCAATGTCACTAAAAATGTAGATAGTATCACACTAGATTAGTATACACACCTGTATTACTACTGATTATATAACACGAGAAGTAGTGATGTAATTTTGTGTTAATTACTTGTTTCTTGTTAAAGTATTGTCACACATGGTTAAGCAACGCTTAACGAACATGGAACGCAGGTGTACTCACTCTGTTGTACACTTGCCGAATGAATTAATTATTAATTTAGCATATTATAAATTGTTTTGATGATAAATATTTATTAAATCATACATACTATAATTGATAATTCAACTAGTTAAGTTTGTTAGTTTAAGAAATTTTTATTTATTTATTTATTATTTTATTTTACTTATTTCCCTATTAGTATAAAATTAGATTTACTTTTCCAATGTTAATATGGTCTTATCGTTAAATCAATATTGCACATTTTGATGCTAATGATTTATGTAAATCTATATTGAGTCTGGCGCCCAGAAAAAGTGTACAGTAATCCTGAACCTGTTAAGACCGCACAGGGCTCATGAAGTGTGACTATCATTTGTTCAGTCGGTGAAACAAAAGAGAAAATATAATATTTTAGATATTCATCAGTTAAAACTAAGGCGGTGCGAGATGAGAGTGGTCATTGTATCGGTCATCGCGCTAACTACCAGGTAACTATCACTAAGTACATGATTAGAGCTGTCAACGACGCCGCGGTCCCGTTTGTGGGGGACGTCCATTCGACCGGCCGTGTCCGGTCTCTATGGGTGGCGCTCAGTATGTCGCCTCTATCCTGATTAGGATTACAAAACACAGGTAATTTGTTAATTTGCTTGTTTAGTTAATGCACCCTGTCATTACTCATCTTTTCGCCGATCGGCACGAAACAAGTTCCAATTTAGCTGCGGTTATTGCTTCTTGCTATTCTAAATTTATGATTTGATCCTAGTGTGTGGCCATCATTATATAACCCTCGCGATTAAACACTTACTAACTAGGTAATTATGAAATGCTAACAAGGGGAAAATTACATCCCTATTGTCCACTAATAGCACGCACAATGGTAACAATCCAATTTTCGCCTAACCGCATAATATGATTACGAACAGAAACAGAGAATTACGGATTTAATAAAAAGTAACGGATATTGTTAACATATCTGCGGCTTGTTTATGTTCATCCTTTGCGTGACGACTTCTTTCTATTGCATTATTTTCTCCAAAGTTTCCTTTTTGCGCCCTTGTAATAAGCGACTTCTGTGCGCACCGGATATTGGTGAAATTGGAAACGTGAACTATATATGAGAAAAAAAGTAATACAGTATCCATCAATCATTTTCTCATGATCGCCTTCTACCTGTGATTTTTTAACTTGTTAATAAGCTTAATTTAAAGGGCAGCTTCGTTTAATTTTTGAGGAAATACGAGTGGGAACTTGCGCATCGTAAAAACATAACGAAATAATTAAAAAGCAGTAATCTGATTTTGTAGTGGGAAAGTAGCATGAGATCCAAAACAATTCATAAGTAGTCGATGCAGTTACCCGATATTTTTACACAATCTTATTTATTCAGCATATTTTTTTAATTAAAATGCTTTAATATAACTTAAAAAAATTAATAATTTAAACAATAAAAAAATTTATTTATTTATAATAATAATATTAACTAAAATTAACCAATACCTGTAAACATTACAAAGATTTGAATTGCGTTAAAGGCTTTTTGTTTATGAAGGTCATTTAGTTACAAACGGCTTATTGTAAGTGGTTTCAAGGAGCACTTTGTAAAGATTTGTGTGTGAAACTTGTTTTATATTAATTCTAATTTAGCTGTGTAAATTAGAATGTTATTTATATTTGTTCAGAAATACGCACACTTTGTAATGCGTTATTAAAAAATATGAAGTGTGGAAGTATGTCTATCCTTTGTAAAATTATAAATAGAATTTTTGGTTACCTGAAGATGTGCATAAATATGAATAAAAAATAAAGTCATTGATAGTACATAACTTGAGAACACTAACATTTACAATTTTGGGATGTATCTGAAAGTGTTGCTAAAGCACTTTGAATTCCATAGAGATAGCATTCTGAGAGTATTACACATTAAATGTTCTGATAATATAAGTATCTAATCAAGTTTTCTGTTTCTCCTTATTTTTTTATAATAGTAAGATTTTGTTGTGTAGTTTTTGGTCGTGCAGCATAATAAATCAAAACAAAGTGTACTAAAATCTATCACATTGTAAGTAAGTAAGCAATGTTTTTATTTTAAGTGGCTGACTGCAGATTTGTAGATGTTATAAAAGAATAGTATAAAAAGTTTTGCAGGTAATTTTTTTAGTTTGACGTGACGCCGCTTGACCGAGTTTGCATGTGAATGATAAGTGGCGATTGCATAGCATATGTGTATTCAGTTGGCTTTCCAGTGCTTGGATGGTTGTTTTACTGGTTGTTAAGGACAGTGTGCTTTTGACCTATCAAGTGCATACATTGATAATTGTAAGAACCACCTTATTTCCAGACCCGGTTAAATAGTCCTATAACATCAATTGCCATTCGTTTGCAAGGCTGAAAGGTATTAGCAAATGTGAGCCTTAACATCTACTCCGATTCTCTGCCAACAGTACAACCATAAGATACTGTATAATTCTCATCTTGTTTTGGATGGTCTGCAGTGTTGGTGTTGTGGTAAAACTTTAAGACTTTGTGTCTAGCCTTTAGCGGTACAGATAGCTCTTTCCAGCCGGTGGAAGTACGGAGCAGTTTGTATAGTTTTCCTAAGCAATACCGGCAATACCCCTTGTCCGTGTCCTGGTGGTAATCTGAGTTTTCTAACCGTTCCTTGTACTTTTGAATAATATCCTGGTTCTGAGATTAATTCTTTTGGTACAATTTCTGTTAATGTTTTACCTTTGAGCAGGTTCACTTAGGATGTTGCAACGGATAAAAAATTGCAAATTGTCTTATCAAGCAGCTAAACGTCGGTTGGTCGTTGTTGTTTTTGGGTAGTTAGAGTCAGTCATTGGTTTTGATGACAAAGTCAACTATTTTGTCTCCCGGGTTTGTGGATACTACATCAAGTAGGATATTTGACCAAGTTAATTTAGCTTTGGCTTCTATGGAATTGTTTAGCCAGACCAAAGATTTGTTGTCCAAATTTTTGGTTTCTTGCAATTCTATGAGGGGACTGCTATAACAAAAAATTTGGGGACGTATTTTCGAAACCAGGTACAAATTTCTATAAAGCGTAGAACTTGTTTCTTGTTGTTGGGCTTTGAATAGTTTTTAATTGCGGCCAAAAGTTGTAATAGCAATTGCTTACTTACTAACTTGCTGTCTTGAGTATTCGACTCTGTTTTTCCTAAACTTGCGTTTTAACATTTTGTATTTTAAGCCTAACGTTAAAGTAAATCAAGACAACGGTACTTTAAACTCCATCCAACACCTTTGCCGTATATATTTTTTTTTAAGTAATTGATTTCTTAAGTTTGAATGGCATCACTGTAAATTGGTAATTGAGTTTATCCGGTACCGCAAAAGCAGTGTAAGGTTTGTATTTTTTTTTTCATCGGTATCTGCTAGTAACTTGTGGTTAAGTCAAATTTGGTCAAAAAATGAGCAATTTTTAAACTATTTTAAAGTTTTTTGTAAGTGATGCTGTTTCAATCTTGATGACATTATTCAGCTTCTTGTAGTCTATGCAAAAGCGTGGTTTGTTGTTTTTTTTTTGTTGTTAATTAGTACCACCGGGGCGCAGTAACAGCAACTGTTCCTTTCAATTATCCTGTTGGTAAATAATTCATAAGTTTGTTCAAACATTTTAAGTTTTAAGCAAGCATTGTGGGTGTATCAAACAGTTTGTAATAAAATTTTGTTCATTATATTAATTTAATGGGTGATTGACCGTAGGAACAACGCTATTGTTGAATATCGTATAAAATTTCTGAAGTAGGTCTGCTAATTGGGCCTAATTTGGGAACAAATTAGTAGAAATTTAATTTTTTTTTTGGTTTAAATGTTGCGTTCTTTTCCGTAGTGCAAATATTGGCGGGAAATCAGGAAAAGTTCTGACTTGTTCCCAAATTTATTGATTTAGGTTCCATGATGTTCACGGTAGTGCGTGGTAGAATTCTTTTTCCTACAATTCCAACTAAGTCATTAAGTTTTTGGTGTTTGGTAGGAAGTGATTTTGTTGTGGGAATCAGGTTTTTTTTTGGTCTTGTTATTATTCTTTTTACTTTTCATTAGCATTGTTTGATATTGTTGGGTTGAATTGGGCAATTTGCGTTTTTTGGTTTGACTCTTTACTTGTTTCCCGTCTAGACAGAGTTAGCAAGAGTGTTAGCCGTAGCTGTTGGTTTTGATTTAATTTTTGAATAGGCCAAAAAGGTTTGCGGCTAGCCAAGTTGGTTTCTACTTTGATAGATGGCGGTTTCTACACAAAAGTTTTAAAAATAATGATATTCAGTGATTGATGAATTAAAAATTTTACCAAGTTGCAAAGGTGTGGTGCGGCAATTCCCTACTGGTTTTTTTGGCTCATGAATAGAAGTGGTTCATTGGCTGACTATTTTAACAAGCTCTACCAAGTCCGAGTACTGACTAAAAAATGTTACCTTGAGTTTCTATAGTTTGGGTAGGGCTTTTTTAAGTATTGTCTTTTGAGCTATTAGTCAGCACTTTCTTATAGGCCGTTTCTGGGATTTTCTGATCTTAAAAATATTAAAGAATGATTCTGATTTTATTTTAGCGCTTCTGGTGTATGGATAGGGCAATGTACAGTGTACCAGTACATCAGTTTGCGGTTTTGTAAATGGTTTTAGGGCGCCATATTCTGCGTTCAATATGTTGGTCTTTCTTCTCTTCTTTGTTCATTTTTTTTCTTTCATTTTCTTTTTCTTCTTTTATTTTCTTCTTTCATCTATCTTTTTTTTTGTCCATTTTTTTGTCTTCTTATTGTTTCTTTTTGTTCTTTTGTTAGTTTAGTCAACATCGTGAATCTCTTTCTCGGTGTTCTGATTTTCTCTAGGTGTAGTATTTGGGGTCGCAGAGGCATCATGCTTTGTTTCCCTTACGTTAATCGCTATTTGTCACGGTCATTCCGGAGACAATCCGCAAAGAGAAAATACCTTGGATATGAGAGTTAAATATTTTTGAAAAAGTAAGTATTTGAGCTTTTTATACCACCTATGTTGTTCATTAAAAACTAAAAAGAAACTTTGATACTTTTGAAATTATAAGAAGACTTTTACCAAACATTGTAAGTACAATAAATAAACTAAGAAAATGACAATTAAAACATATTAAACAATTAAAGTAAACCAAAAAATCTAACAGTGTAATGACAGTAAATAAAAAAATCTTAAGAGTTGTTACACTCAAGTAAAAAAGACTACAGAAATTAGTTTTCTAGCTACTGGGGAAAAATTTCAATAAAATTAAAATTCAATAGTCTAACAGAGTTTTCAAGAATTTAAACTGTTCTAAAAAGATTTAGAAAAATGTTGAATAGTTTTACAAAAAAATTTGAGGATTATAGAAAACTTTAAAAACTATTGGAAGTGATGTAAAGTCAATTTAAGACTATAATATTATTGCACCTGTGAAACCAAATAATTAAAAAATACATTGTTTCCTGTGCCTGGTAGTAGAGTTTCTGATTCTTTGTTTTTTTTATTGGTTTGCGCTATATACTTTTAGTATAATCAGTTAATCAGATTTTTAACAACTTCCATGTATGGATAAACTTAAAACTTCATATCATAGGATTTATTTGTAATAACATTACAAAACTCAAAGCAAAATTTGACATATATTAACCCAGAAAACAAATTTGTTTTTGCTCTGGTTTAGCACAATAACTGGGGGTAGCGGGATAAGATGACTGTGGCGGCCCCCGCGCGAATTTAGTTGGGAATATTTAAATCTTGTTTGAAATTTAAAAAAAAAAACAAAATTTGTATGCTCATCAACTTTTTTTCTTGATTTGTGCCAAAACTGTGGTAAAAAATGCGTTTTTCTAAAATTATCTCACTATTTATTTTTTTTTTTGTGTTTCTTTTTGGTTAGTATTATGATCGGATTTGAATGATTTGATTGTATTACACTCAAAACTAGTGCGTAGTATTTTTTTCAAATTATTTGCAGGTCCTGGGACCCCAAAAACTGTATGCAAACAGTCAAAAAACATGAAAAAAAAAGAGCTTTTTAGACATTATTTTTTTTGCAAGAGTTCTTATGCCCGTACAAAAAAGGGCTAAATAGCATAAGTAGCCCTCTAAATCAGCTTCATTTTACGCTTAACCGCATGTAAATATTTTCATTTGTTTGCGCGACAACTCAAATTAAGTAAAAAAATTTTTTCATGACTTTGTAACAAAAATATAGTTACGAGGGTTATTACTATATATATATATACTAAATATGACTTGATTTGTTTTTTTTTTTTAATAAAAACATTGTTATGGTTTTTCAAATGTTAGAATACGTGTAGTAACCATAATTGTCTTTGTTTTTCACTTAAAATATGGGTCCCAACGTTACAGCAATATTTGAATTTGGCGCGATGTCGGTAAAGAAGATTATTGTAAGCGACGCTGGAATTCCTGTTGCGCACATTTGAGGTTAGAGCTACCCCATGTTTAACAGTGTCAACAAACATCGTTGTGGATAAATTTCATCCAAAACTTGAGCAGTTCAGGTAATGTAAACAGTACAACTTCTGATTCTTGTTTAATCTCATTCTTTAGTATCATAGTTAAACAATCATTTGACATTAATAATTACCAATCGTTAAGACCATGCCAAGCTGTTTTTACATATAATTTGATAATCAATTTATTTGTTTACCACTACATTTAGAAAGGATTAAACTATGATATGTCGGAGTATTTTTTGTCAAATTATGTTTGCAAATAGCAACAAAATGCATTCAAAAGTTCATAAAGAAGCATTTATTTCTATATTTGATAAGTTTTTTTGGCGATTTCCTAATTAGTATTTGATTAAAACACTCCGACCTATCACAGTTTGATCTTTTCTGAATGTACTAATGAAAAAATAAGTTGATTATCAAATTATATGTAGAAACAGCAATGACAGCAAAGTAGCCGTTGTTGTTAAAATACTACAAATCAAGGTAGCGGTCGGTCTTAAGACCATACCGACCGCTACCTTAATTTGTAGTATTTTAACATAAACGGCACCTTTGGCTTCATCGCTGCTTCTACAAATAATTTGATCATCGATTAATTTTTTTACCAGTACATATAGAAAGGATTAAACTATGATATGTCTAAGTTTTTTTTGTGAAATTATATTTCCAAATAGCAATAAAATGCATTCAAAAATATAGAAAAACGCATTTATTTCTATATTTGATGGGTTTTTTCGGCTATTTTTCTCTATTATTTGACTAAAAGACTTTGACATATCATAGTTTAATCCTTTCTTAATGTACTCGTAAAAAAATTATCAAATTATTTGTAGAAACAGCAATGAAGCCAGAATTGCCGTTTTTGTTAAAATACTACAAATCAAGGTAGCGGTCGGTATGCTCTTAATGATTAAAAAATAATATTTAATCATGAGTTAATTTAAATAATTAACATTTTCATTAGCCGAAAAATAAATTATTACACTGTCTATTTGCATATATTTAAAGTACGTGATAATAATAGTTGCATATTTGATGTTGTTTGACATTGTTGCAGGTGGTTAGTTTATGAGTAAATAATGCCACCAAAAAAACAACAAGTTGATCACAGCAAGAGATGTGTGAATTGTGACAGTTTGCTGCGATATTCAAAAAACCAACTAAAAGTATTGAATTTTACGGATGAAGCAGAAGAGGTTTCGCTTTTGTTAGAAAAACCAGTCATTGTAACTGATGCACTTTGTGGACAATGCCGTTCATCGATCACAAGAATTAAATGGAAATTGAATTATAGACAACCTGAAGCTTCATCTAGCACTGCCAATCAAGATTTTGCAGTGTTAGAAAATGCACCTGAAGAAGATTTGGATACTGCATCACAACTTTTATCGGTGACGGACACTCCGGAAACTGATTCACAAGCATCGGTAACAACCTCGGAGTCATCTCAATTAACAGTGGACCCATCGTATAATCTTCGTATCAGAAACGTTCCTGAGGTGGAGATGATTGAAATGCCCTTCAAGCGATTGATTTCGAGTCATAAATGTTGCTGTGTATGTTTGTCTGAGCCGAATTCATTAGTCGTTGTTTCGCACAAAGCGCGTTTGCAAGTTTTTGTAGACAGTTGAATATTTGTACCGAAACAAAATCGTTGCTGTACACATCATTTAATTAATCAGCGTTTCTATACCGATGATCTTAAGGAGCTAAAAGTTTATTCACCTTCAAGTTATATCGAAAAATCTGAGTTGGTCTTGTTCTTGAACGTGTTGTCCGAAAAATGCGTGGATAGTATTCTGGACAAAGCAAACGATTACGAGTTATCATGCGAACGATTACAAGCATTAACTGGTTATACGCCCAAACATTTAAAAATGTTGACGACGATGCTCACTTCGGTGCGAAATTCGGACCTTCGCAGTGTGAATCAAGCTCTTTTTGTATTCCTTTTTAAATTAAGAACTGGAAGTTCCAACAGCGTGACAGCGTCGATTTTTGATATGAAATGCGAACAGCAAGTTTCGGATTGCGAATCTGTTTTGAGGTCTTTTAAGGTTGATGTTTTACCTACATACCTCGGCGTACTAGCTTGTTCTCGTGAAGATTTAATATTAAACCATACGTCGCCCTACGTGAAACATTTGCATGGCTATGAAAGACGATTAGTTTTGATAGCTAATGGTACATATCTGCGACATGAAAAGAGTACTAACAAATACTACTAACAAAAATTATATTCGAGTCAGTAAAAAGGACCCTTATGTAAACCGTTTGTTTCACAGATGGTTTTATAGTCGATACATTTGGGCCATACCTGGGTACTATGAACGACGCAGAAATATTGCGAGTTATTTTAAAGGACAAAAATGGATTGTCAAACCTTTTGAGAGAAGGTGACATTTTCATCCTTGATAGAGGCTTTAGAGATGTATAGAACGAGTTGGAATCTAAAGGATACATTGTGCTGATGCCAGCTTTAAAAGGCAAAAGAAAACATTTATCCACTAAAGAAGCTAATGATAGCCGGTTTGTGACAAAACTTAGATGGGTTGTAGAAGCAGTGCATGGGGTCATTGCATCAAAGTTTAAACTTTTGCACAACCAAGTAGATAATAAACTATTACCCGTTGCTCAAGTGTACTGCAGAATTGCTTCTTTTCTGGTCAATACTTTTGGAAAACGCTTGAACTCCGATGCGAGTATGCAAGATGAAGTTGCCATCTTCATGCTTACTAAACAAAGTGACGACAATTCATTAGCGAAAGAACTGGAGGAAGGTAACTGGAACAGAAGAAAAAAGTCATTCCAACCTTTAAAATCATCAAACGTACAAGATTTCCCCGAAATGACAGAGAAAGATTTGAAAATTCTGTTCACTGGTACCTATCAGTTAGCCCAAAGTATATCTTACTTAGCTGAGCAATATAGCGAAGAGGGGGACATAAAAATTAATTATTTAGTTGAAGACAACACGCTGCTTAAATGCGAGATACAGTCGCGGCATATTAACAGTAAAATATACAAATGCTATGTTTACTATCAACCCAACACGATCGGGTATGGTGGTATTAAGCGTTACGTATGTGACTGCCCCAATGGGCTTCGAACGGCACAAATATTGTCAACATTATTCGATGTGCAAAGAAATCAGCCAGTAATTAACGAAGATAGCGACGACGAAGACTGAGTTGTAGATTTATGATTTTATGTAAAAAGTTTCTATATGTATTTTGAACATTTGTATTGGATATTTGTAAATCAATAACAGTGTATTTTTTTCTAAAAAATGTTATATACGAGTCATATTTTGTCAATAGCTCGCCTAATTTGTAATTTGTTACTAAGTCATTGAAAAAAAATTTAATTAATTTGAGTTGTCGCTCAAACAAATGAAAATATTTACATGCGGTTAAGCGTAAAATGAAGCTGATTTACTTATGCTATTTAGCCCTTTTTTGTACGGGCATAAAAACTTTTGCAAACAAATTTTTTTTCTAAAAAACTCATTTTTTTCATGTTTTTTGACTGTTTGTATACAGTTTTTGGAGTCCCAGGACCTGTAAATAATTTGAAAAAAATACTACGCACTAGTTTTGAGTGTAATACAATCAAATCATTCAAATCCGATCATAATACTAACCAAAAAGAAACACAAAAAAATAAATAGTGAGATAATTTTAGAAAAACGCATTTTTCACCACAGTTTTGGCACAAGTCAAGAAAAAAAGTTGCTGAGCATACAAATTTTGTTTTTTTTTTATATTTCAAACAAGATTTAAATATTCCCAACTAAAATCGCGCGGGGGCCGCCACAGTCATCTTATCCCGCTACCCCCTTACTAGTCTTAGTTTTTGTATATTTTCATCATAGCTAGAAGAATGCCGGATTGACCATAGACACACCAACATCATTAGAAACAACTACAAAAATGCTAATGCAAGAGCAAAGTTGCATACTACAACTAAAAGAAATAATGATTAAACGATGCGTTGGGCAAAGAGACACCATGCCCAACATTGATGGCAAAATGTAAGTATCAAGACGCAAAAAACTACATTTTTCTACATTTTTAAAAATAATCTCTCTCTAAAAAAGATGTTATGAGATGTCAACCAAAGTAACTAAAGAACTCTATGAGAGTAGTACTAACGCTTTAAAATCTTTATTCAAACTAAAACCGGGATGTTCTGTGGATTCTGAAAAAAACAATAATTTAACAATTGATAAAGAAATGAAAGTATGAAAACAAACCTATACAAAAATAAATTTAAAAAAAAGACTAAAAGAGAAAAGTAAAAGACTATTGGCAAAAGTGCTAGAGTGAAAATAGTTAAAAACCAAACAAATGAAAAATTTAGATCAAGAAAAAAGTAAAAGTAAAAAATGCACTCAAGAAATATTAAGAGTAAAATACAACCGTTAATGTCTACACACAACACTGTGGTAAATTTCCTATCATTTTCCAGACAAAGAGCAAAGTTTCTTGAAATGAAAAACAAGAAAACTTTCTTTTTGTTTTTTGGCACTGATAGACGGATCAAACAACTGATCAAAACTTATATCAATCAGTTAATGTAATAGTTAAGTGTAAAACTAATAATAGTAAATTAAAGAATAAATAGTGAACGTAATTTGTATGAAAGTTTATTTATTTTACAACTTTTCTTATTAAATAAAGTCGCATGTCGGTTCCTAAAGCAAGGCAAGGAAGTGTTTAGCTCATAATGCCAGCCTCATCTTTAAACAAAAAAATATATGCTTAAACATAAAAAACACTTAAGATAATAAATATAAAAACGACTATTGACCTATCAGACTATTTTTGGCTCATTTTTGACGGACACAGATCATAATTTTACAGTTCTTGCACATTGCTGCCAGCTTTAATAAAGATTAGACATATTGCTGTCTTTTTGTACAGATTCAAAATACAATTTAAGAGTTTTAAGTAATATTTTGGCAGATTTTGATGTTTTAAAATTTATTAACACAAAATAAAGTTTATAATAATAATAAAAGCTTGTATAATACCAAGCTTATATCAAAAATTGCCGTTTTTTAGCTTTAGTTTGATGTACGTAATTTTTTTGAACTTGAAAGCTTTTTTAAACCACATTATTGCGCTGCTAATTAATAATTTTTAATAAAATTGCTTTATTGTCTTTTGATTTATGATTGATTACGTAAACGTGAACCAGCAAAGTATTTGCCTAGTTACACATACACATTAAACTGTAGGTCCAGTATGTTTGTGTGGAACTATTATTGTGCACCAAAGGGGCGCCGAACACTCGTAGCGAGTATAGCACTATAAGAAGAAGATTGTACAAAAATGATCAATTTTATTTTTGTTAAATAGTTAGAAACATAATGCGGTACTAAATAAAAAGTTTAAAAAAATGCTGCTTGGATTTTTGATTTATAACTGTTTTTGTAACATTTTTTCTGTTTTTGAATTTTAAAGTTTTTTCAAAACCATGTTATTGTACAAAAATAACAAACAATATTTTTTAAAATTATCTAACATACTGTGCTGCTAAATAGCAAGTTTAATTAAATTTGCTTTATAGATTTTTGGTTTACGATTGATTACGTAACGTTCGTGGACTTTAAAGCTTTTTTAAACAAAGTTATTGTACAAAAATATTGAATTTTGTTTTCGTTTAATATTTAACAACATATTTAGCTTTTAAATAACAAGTTACATTAAAATCGCTTCATAGATTTTTGATTTACGGTTTATTACGTAACATTTTTACCGTTTTTGTGCTTTAAAGCTTTTTTGAACCATGTTATTGTAAAAAATTACAAAAAATGTTTTTTTTAGTGTTCATTAGCATACTGTAGTACGTAATAAAAAGTTTCAAAAAAAATGCTTTATTGATTTTTATTTATGATAGTTTATCTAAAATTTGAAATGTTTTTTAAACTTTAGAGCTTCCTTAAACTAATTTTAAGTACAAAAATTACGAATTTTATCTTTATTTAATATTTAGTAACATATTGCGCTGCTACATAACAATTTTTATTAAGATTGCTTCATTAGTTTTTGATTTATGATTGATTATGTAACATTTTTACAGTTTTTTAAATTTTTATATAAATTATAGAAACTTGTGGGAAACTTATAACGTATAATAAATATTTTTATTTTATATAACAAATTTTAGCTAAACTAAATCTATGCGATAAGACTATTATTGTAATTGGCATAGTAACAAAAGCAAATATAAGGGAGAGTCTGTACAATTGAAATGTTGACATAATGATAATTAGAGCAATTAGGTATATGTATAAAAAAAACTGCGTTATAAACAAAAACTTGCAAATATTTAGCACTACCGACTGACTAAGACAGGAAAGCAGTCTAAAACTGCCTTTATTTATAATTTTTAATGATCAATTAATTAAACTTGCTAAACAAAGAACAAGACCAATATATATTGAATACCAAAAAATGAAGAAGTAGCGGACAAATTTTATAATAATTAATATTCAAAAACGAAAAAACTTAGAACTCAACATGAATATCTAAAAAATGAATAAGAAAAAAAAACTATGGTAATAGCTAAGAATAAATTAATACAATTAAACATTAAACAGTTATTAATACCTAAAAACAATGATTAGTAAAGAAGAGAGGCAAGAAGTCAAAACTAATAAGATACTTGAAAAGGCAAACAAGGCATACTACTTCCTAAGAAATTAATTATTTTATAAAAAAAATAGTACTTTGGAAAGAAAGATTATTGACTGCAAATTGCATTAGTTTGCTTTAATTTTTTATTAAACATAATTTTGAAACTAGAGCTTTTTCTTTTTTTTTTAAGTTGTTTTAGAGTTTTTTTTTAGTGTTTAAGTTTCTTTAAGATAACTTTATAGTCATTTAAGTACTAGATTTTTTTTTTACTATACCACTCTTATTCCTTTTAGTATCCGCTGAGATTCTAAAAGCTTTCAAAATTTATTTAAATTTGTTTCAACTCGCCGTTAGTAATTTTGTTTTATTTGGACGATGTATATAAAAATAATCAATATTTCTGTAGATATAGGTTTGTGATGAGAAATACAGTAACGCTTTATTTTGAATTAAAATCATTTTGAATCAATATAATATCAAGAAACAATTTGTAAAATTTTATATAAGTAATATTTGTGAGTTTATTAATTCAAATATATTTAATAAAATAGTAGTAAATAGCAGCCTATTGTTATTGTAGCAATAAATGTATGTATATTAATATACACAAAAGATTAATGAAGGGTATAATTTATGGTGGCGCCTGAAATTTGCAAGGCGGGATGTCAGCGGTTAGACTGAAAGCATTTAAAGCAAGTAATCCTCTTAACTACAACTAAGAGCATCATCTGTACTTAGTGGTGGGTAATCCGATTAAGCGGCTTGCTTTCATAATGTCAGCTTCTTGTATTCAGCAACACTCACAATGTTTACTCTTACTATTCAATAAATTATGATAATTCAAGATCACAGAAAAATCTTTTATATATAAAAATATCTTAACATTCTTAAAATAGGACTATAAAATTTCACTTCAACCTGGCGGATGCAAGCCTTCTCAATTTCTTTTTAATATTTCTAAAATTAAACTTAACTGACTAACCTAATTTTGAAAACGTGTAAGTAGAAAAATTAAAAGAGTGTTTTACCGCGTTCTATTTCTGTTTGAGTTGATGTTTCATGATATCAAACGGCGGAAAAATATGTACATTTTGTGATTTCAAAACACGAGCTTTGAATTTGGATAAGTAAATAAATCTACACATGCCAATCAATAGGTTACAAATTGTTATATGTTACTGGTTTATTTATTTAAACGTATTAATTTATTTCAAATAGTAGGTTTGATTATTTTAGTTTGAAATAGAATCTTGATTTAACAATTAATTTCATTTATTAACAAAAAACTGAAAAAATAAGGCCGTAAATTTATTTAATGATAAAATTATGTCGTGATGACTCTTTCTTTTCATTTTGGTCTCACATATGGTTTATAAGGGGTTGTTATTACATCCCTCTTCCGGGCCGGACTTAATAAATGCAACCTTTTATTTTCGTTCCGACACACACCATTTTTCCTTAACGAGCTTTGATCTTTTTACAAGAGTCCATCCTCACACATAAATCTGTGTGTGAAAAAACATTAAAAATAAAAACACCTTATATTTTTATACAAAAAAATTAATATAATATCAAATCTGCAATTCTCCACGGGTAATTTTTTACTTGCTAAATGGGCGATCAATTATTTTATAGATTATTTTTTCTCATCGATTTACATCAGTCAATGTTCAACCCTTTTCTAGTTCACAAATTGAATATGATATTGGGCGATCAATCATTACAAAAGGGGCGAGTTTTTCTCAAGTGCTTCTGAGGGTGAGTGAGGGAGCACGCTTTATTATAAGGGTTTGCTTTTTTTTGAGTGAATGGATTTGTTTATAAAACAGTGGCTTTAAACAATGAGGGATGTGGAAATGTCACGTGCTGATCAACAACCGAATAATTGTTTGATTTTTTAGGGGGATGAAATTTTTTCGTTGAGGACATACTTGAGGTTCCCTGCGCGACGCATTATTGAAATTGCAAGGGACAATTATTCACAAGTGGTTATTTCATTATTAAATTAGAGATGTATAGGATATCAGAAACGTTTATAATCGAGAAATAGTCTGAACAGTACAGTTAATTAATCAGATTTGTCTAGTTTTGCTAAAAGTTTAAAACAGATTTAAATAAAATAAAAATATAATTTATTTTACTGAGAAAATATTTAAAATACTATTTAAGAAAATACTAACAAATAATATTTTATTTGTATTATTGCTAAATATATTATTTGATTATTTTATTTGAAAATATAGTCTTGTTCCGGATGACAGGTGGAAAACGAGGCGCGTGTATACTGTATACACCCATTAGTACCAGTCCAGTGGACTCCCCATGATAATACATTCTTACAAATGTTTTTACATCTAAGCTCGTGCTACCTCACGAGCCGCACAATTACATAATTATCCATAACTAAAACCATGCATTGTTAATTGCTGGGATGATTAACAAATAAACTTAATAAGTACTATAATATAATTGTGTATCTCTTTAACTTTTTTATTCTAAAACTATGAACTTAGTAGTAAAATTGTAATTGAGTTGGCTTATAATCAAATGATCTTGTTATATTCAGTACTTTTACATCTGGTTTGTTTAAGTGAATAAACAATATTATTACAAGAAATTGCATGTAGTTTCTGGCATTGTTCCCATATAGTAATGCAAATAATTTGTATTTATAAGAAGAATATATTTTTGAAACATATATTTTAAAAGTAAGCATAATATTATCATGTCCTTCCATATCTATAAGTTTTGATTTGATATAACATTTATCAGTAAAAAAACCTTTTAAAACGGGGAGAGCAAAAAAAGGAATTTGTTCATCTACTCCAGACAAAGGACTTGAAAGGTTGCATCCTAGTCTAGGAAAGAAATACGTTGAAAAATTAAGTGAGAAGTATAGCCAAGTTAACTACATGTTTTTTAAACCACCCACTTAAGTAGCCACTAAAAATATGCAATAAGAAAAAAGCATTGAGGTGGAAGATAAAGTTAATCCACCTAGACAAAGCCGGAAAAGGAAACCACCTGGTCTGGCCGCGACGGAATCTTACTGGACAAAACTATTAATTTGGGAAAAAGCACTTATTACTAAGCTAAGATTATTACAATCCAATAAATAAATGGATAAAACACATGCTAGAAAAAAGAGCCGTAACCAATGAGTTTTATAACTACAGATTCCAAACTGCTGTTTAAACAATGTATAAGCAGCATCCACTCTCAGTATTTTTGTTGAACCATGACGTACGCGAGAAAGGAAAAAACCCGCTCGACCTCTAGTAAAGAGTGGGAAAGAATAGAGTGTGCAACAAGAACAGAGATACTGAGATTGTACGGCAAAACTCTAATTAGAATCTTTAGTTATAAAACTCTTTAGTTGTAACAGTCTCTGTAGGCAACACAATAGTCAGAAAAATAGAAGCTGTCTTCAGGGTGGGTTATTATCACCATTATTATAAAATATAGTCGTAGGCAGCCTAATTGAACAACTCAGTGACCGTAGTCTTGGTTGCAAATTTAAAGGTATACTCTGCAGTCTAATGCAATCTAAAAGTAATAGAAAATTAGTGCAAAGATTATGTTTTTTACAAAAAGTCATCTAATTTACTAAAATTTATAAACACTACATTAACACTGCTAACCGAGATAAAATACTTGCGTGTGATTTTTGACTTAAGTTCATCATGTAGTATGCAAACAATTCTGACACAGCTTGTCACCCCTTGACATCTATGCTGAAGAAGTAACAACACCAAGAGCACTGCACCTAAATGCAACCAAACTTTGGTTCATTGAGAAGAGGGCCAGCAAACACTGTTTCCTTCTAAAAGAAGCTATAAAAAAAACATTTTTACTAAGAAAGCAAATAGATATTATGTTACCCTTACTTTGTATTTAAAAGAACCTATAGTGTGAACAACAAGAGCAAAAATGGGTAAGGACAAATTCCCTTAAATTTACACTGATGGTAGCAAGAATTTGCTCCCAAAATCAAGACGTCTCAATATTTTTGCTACTAAAGACACATACAACTATCTTCCGGGCAAGATAACCTATGAGGTGATGGAAACAGTATCTCAAAAAATATCTGGTAAAAATGTGCAAATCTTTAAAGACATTAAGTAGAATGCCTTAACTTTCACATTTGCAGTAAGTAACTTTAAAGCTAATGCATTACCGCGCAAATGATTACCTATTAAAACGTGTGTACTCAAACCCTGCACCGTTTTTTTACTAAAAACTTTAACACCATACTAAAAGCAAATACAAACAATGCACGATGGTATAACAACCCGGGTTGTAGACAAACAAACAATGATTGCCCTAAACTCCAAAACGACCAACTACTACTTAATACTGTTTAAAAATAACTTGCAAACTATAACAAAAATTTTGACAAAGCACTTTCTATTAAAAAAAATAAGTTTCTCTAATGTCCACATCAAAAACATTAAACAAAAATTGCTACATTGATACGCTTCAAGAACCAACATCAATGTTCTATCTAAGAAGGTTAAAAACTTTGAGTATACTACTCAGGTAAAACCAACAAAAAAAACTCAAAGTTGGGATTATAGTACATAAATTAATAGCTAAATATATAACAAATTTTGTACCAATTTTCGAAAAATAATGCTATTACAGATACACGTTAAGTCTGCAAAAATTAATATAATACAACTATATTTTCCAACAACAGAAGGTAGCGATAAGGAGATGTTAGAACTCTACTCCCAGATAAAATAAATACTTAAGAAACTACCAAAACAAAACTTCACAATAACTATAAGCGACTTTAATGCAAAAGTTGGGAACATGCGTCATAAAAATAGTTGTAAATCGGTAAAAACATATTCAGGGGCTGATATTCAGTCAGATTGTAATCCAGTAGTAGGAGTATTCAAAGTAACAATGAAAAATGTAAGAAAGAAAACCGTTAACAAGTACAATCTTTGCAAACTCAAAAACCCATTGATAAAGTGGGAAGTGGAAAAATATCTGAACAACAAGTGCAGAACGCAACAGGTTGGGATAAGTTATAAATTATAAAGAAAAAATTGGAATCTTAAAAAACGCCGTAAAGAGGAACTACTAAAACCAAATACTACTAAAAATAAATCATAGATGACAGACAAAATCTTAGAACTAATGGAAAGAAGAAAAATAGCTATAAACTAAAACAACATGAAAGAATATAGAAATATAAAAGCAATGATTAAGGTAAAAATTAAAAATTAAAAAAAAATTAGAACTTAAAGATAACTGCAATGAAATCAAAAACCAACAATCCAAATACGATAGCTTCAATGTACACCGGAAAACTAGAGAAGTAACACGAAAAAATAAACTAAGAACAACAAATAAATTAGTAAATAACAAAGGAAAAATAATCATCAATAATATCAAAATCAAAAACACTTGGAAAAATTATATTAAACAACTGTTTTATAAAAATAGACCAGAGTCTACTCCTAAAAACAATGATGGAGTTCCAACAATTGTTTTTCAAAATCTTTGACAAAGAAAGCATAAAGTGGTTGACTTTAGTATTCAACAACATTTATAACTTTGGTAACATCTCACAAAAGTGGTTGAAGTCCAAGTTCATCACCTTACCCAAAAAACCTGGTGCTAAAAAATGCAAAGAGTTTAGAACTATAAGTCTTATGAACCACCTTCAAAACTATTTCTCAAAATAATCCATAAGTGAATTACAGACTTTGTGAAGAACAAATATCACCAACGCAATTTGGTTTCAAAAACGCGGTAGGTACAAGAAAAGCTCTCTATAGCATTCAAGTGTTATTTCAACGATGCAGAGACATGAACTGTGATATTTTTGTTTGCTTTATTGATTACCAGAAGACTTTTGATAAAGTAAAACATCAAAAGATGATAGAGATTTTGAAAAACTTGTACTGAAACTAATTAGCCGTTATCAGATTGGAACGACAGAAGACAGAAGAGGTGAACGTTCTACAAGAGGTATAGCAAAGCTGCATATTATTGCCGTTGATAATCAATATATATTTGGAATATATGTTCGGAAAAGCTTAGAAAAACTTAAAATCTGGAATATTGCTAAACGGCAAAACTATAAATAATATAAGCTACGCGGATGATACGGTAATATTTGCTGATAGCATCAAAAAACTACAACACCTCATAAAAAGAGTAACAGCTAGTAGCAAAAAGTATGGCCTTAATATAAACATAAAAAAAAAACAAACTTATGATCATCAGTAAATCCCACATTAAAAATTGCCACATCACCGTCAATCAGAAACCTATGGAGAAAGTAAATAAACACACGAAACTTGGCACTACCGTAAACGATTAGTGGGATCACTCCCAAGAGGTCAAGATTCAAATAAAGAAAACAAGAACTGTTTTTTTTAGTATGAGATTTCTACTAAAGAGCCAGGACCTCACATTGCATACAAAGCTGAGAATTCTGCGCTGCTACGTGTTTTTGGTTATTTTTTACGGAGTTGAGTCGTGGACACTAACCGATGCTATGAGCATGATGATTATATTAAAAGATGTTAATAATAATAATACTTTATTGACGGTATAATCTTACCATTTACATCTACATCAAATATACATAAACAATGATGTTTTACAATACAAAAATAAAGAATACAAATATACCATTCATAAAAGCGCACATATTAGACATTAGTCAGCATGACTTAGCTGACTTCTGAACGTAAATTTAGAGAAACAAAATACATTAATATCAGTTGGTAAATTATTTGCAAATCTACACATTCTACCGAGTGGATTGTTGAAACCATAATTAGTAGAATGAGTAGACTCGCGAAATAAAGAAGAATGTCTGCTATGTCTATTATTAGGTGCTACATGGAATGGAAGAGTACCAAGTAGCTCCGAACAATCAATCTCAGACATAATTAAATTACGCAAGAACGACAAATCAGCTCTTTTGCGGCGAATCTTTAATGGCGGTAGATTGTACAATAAAGCAATGTAGCAGTAATCATAATTTACAGATAATATGCCGGATTTATAAGACAATAAACGACAAAACTTTTTTTGAATTTGTTCAATACTACGGTTATGAATTTCATAAACAGGACTCCAAACTGACGGAGCATACTCTAAATGCGAACGCACCAAAGCACAATATAAAAGTTTAAGTGTACTGGCTGATAAATCCGCGGACATTCTATATACAAATCCTAACATTTTTATGGCACGATTGCACATGATGTTTATATGTTCAACAAATGTAAGTTTATGATCAAAAATAACGCCTAAATCTTTTATTTGTGTGAGTTTGTTTAACACTTTAGTGTCAATTATATAGTTAAAAGAAATTTTACTTAAAGTTTTATGGAAACTTATTGAAAAACATTTATCAGCATTAAAAAATAATTTATTAATAAAACACCAAGTATTTATAGAATCCAAGTCCAGTTGTAAAAGATGGCAGTCATTGAGAGATGATATTCTTCTATACATTTTTAAATCATCCGCAAATAAAAGAAATGACGATGAATTGATATACTGTGGGACATCATTAATGAAAAGCAAAAATAAAATTGGTCCACAATGAGATCCTTGAGGAACACCAGATGAAACAAGAATGGGCTGTGACAAAAAGTTATTAATTTTTACACACTGCGTGCGATTTTTCAAAAAGCTGAATAACCAGAAAGTCACATCATGATGAAATCCCAGAGCACTGAGCTTGGCAATCAAAATATTATGACTCACACGATCAAACGCCTTTGAAAAATCGGTGTAGATTGAGTCAACTTGTACTTTAGATTCAAATGCATTTAAAATATCATTTTCATAACAAAGTAAATTAGTAAGTGTGGAACGCCCTTCACGAAATCCATGCTGCTCTTCTATTAAGATGCTTTTGCACATCCATTGCAACTGACTAGTTACAATTTTATCGAACAATTTAGGTATAGCAGATTGAATGCAAATGCCTCTATAGTTAGTGATATTCTCTTTGGCTCCAGATTTAAACAAAGGCGTAATATAGCTTTGTTTCCATATTTGAGGAAGTTTAATTTCATTCAATGAAGCATTGAAAAGTAAGTGCAATGGCTTTGCAATAGAATAAATGCACTTTTTTAACAGTAAAGAGGGAATGCCGTCGGTCCAACGCTTAAATTACATTTAGGGTTTTCAATTCCCTTAAAAACATCACACAAACTAATAAAAAAAATTGAATGTATTACGTTATTATTAAAATTAAACAATGGAGTTGGATGAGTTTCGTTATCATAGACTGAAGAAAAAAAAAATTTGCAAAATTAGTTACAAAATCGTTCCCATTATTACAAGTTTGATCTTTATAATGCATTGTGGCTGGAAAACCATTAGTTTTTTTGTTCTCATTAACAAATCTCCAAAAATGTTTTGGATTATTTTGAATTTTACTTTCAGTTTGTAAAATATATTGCTCGTATTGATGAACACTAAGATTTTTGCACGTAGTACGAATAGATTGGAATTCATTATAGTCCGACAATAGTTTTGAAGATTTATAACGTTTGTGTATAGTTTTCTTGAGTGTAGTAAGTGATATCAATTCTTTGTTGAACCAAATAGGAAAATTGCTTTCACGCCACAGTTTTTTAGCGACAAAACAATCAATAACATGATCGATTACAGAGTAAAATACATTAAGACACATATCAATATCACAGTTATAAAATAGTGCAGTCCAATCAACATTCAACAAATAATTATTGATTGCGTTGTAGTCGGCAAGTTTAAAATCATTAAAAACATAATTACAATTTAAAATATCACAGGTAGTATCACATTTTATAGTTAACAAGTACGCAGTATGGTGTTGGCTTAAATTTAACAAAACATCTACAGCTTCTATCACAGAAATATCACGATCGTTAGTAAAACATAAATCTAAAAACACACCCTCACTATTAGGAATAGAAATGCATTGTACGCAGTTTAAGAACCCAAATGAATTAGCTACTAAATGAGCAGGGTAACTATCATTACAAATTACTCCTATACCTAAATCATCGTTAACCCAAGAGGCTGCAGGTAGATTGTAATCGCCCAATAAAACTAGTTTACTGCTTGGAAACTCGTCGGCAATAGATTCGACGGAATAACAATGGTCAAGATATTTGTACTTTTTTACATATGTTGAGAGTTTTGTGGAAGCATTGCATAACCAACACTAAGATCCTTCACAGAATGCAGAAAAAAAAGAGGTCCTTAATACTATAAAATGAAAAAAACTCTAATACCTGGGGCATGTTATGAAAAATAAAACCAGCTACTGCAAAAATACTGAAAAGCAAAATATTAAAAAACAAAGCTGTCGGAAAAAGAAGAATATCATAGCTAAAGAATTTTTGAACATGCGTTAGCCACCACTGAGCTTTTCCGAGCAGCAGTAAATAAAATAATGATTGCAAAAATAGTTACCAACGTCCGGAACGGATAAGGAACTATAAGAATAAGAATATCACTAAAAATGTCATGTGTTACTGATGTGCTAAGAGGACGGTCATTACTTAACTTTAAAATAAATTACCTCAAACTTGATGTTTTTAGCGTTTTATCTTATGCAAATTTGTATTTTGTAAGTTTGTATTTGTACAACGTTTGTTTTTATTATATATTGTTTTGTACATTTGTAAATCTAGTAAAATTGGCGGTACAGAAATGCCCTAGCAAGGTGTGCAAGTCAAGAATTATTAAACGTTGTTGCACGGAGTTTTAGTGCATAGACAAAGGGATAATTGACGTCATTAGGGCAGTTGACGCGGTTGTAGATAGTGAGCTGTAGACAAAGACAGAGTTCTTGCTGCAAAATGTTTTTCCAACTTTCTAGATTATGTGATGTTGGTATGCAAGTGATAACCGGTTTGGTTTTGGAGAGTTATTGTTTAGGGACGGGAGTATTTTTAATTAAAAAGTGTTTACTAGATGGTCACCAAGAATTTTGGAGTTTGTAGTCAAAAATCTGAGCATTTGTGGCAAGAGTTGTACAAAACTAGAATCTATTCCAAAGTTCTGAGGTAATTTTGTAATACGTTGGAGATTGTGCTCCGCTTGTTATTTGCTTTTGTATGAGCTTTATACGCTACGGTTATGCTGGGTTTAACAGTAAATTTTATTTTGGTTCTTTTATTTCTTATTGTGACCGGATGAAAAAACACTATGTTTCTTTCTGTGCCACTTTTGGGTTGTCGATGTTGGTCGACGGCTTCTATTAATTTTGTTATTTTTGATTTTGCTTTTTACGGTTTTAGCGTTGTGCTTGATTTGTGTGGATGTGATTAGTTGGGTTGTTTTTTGTCTCTACTTACCTGGTAAGTTTTGAAGTGCTCCGTTTTTTGTTTTAATTTTTTTTATAAGGTGTTACTTCTAACGTTTTTACATTGCGGTTTGTTGGTTTTATTGTGCACGTCTGGTTGTTATTTTTTAGTATTTTTTTAAATAAACGTTTGCCAAAGAGCATACTTGATCTCTTTTTTTTGGTTAGCTTGTGGTTGCCATAAAAAAAGCATAAACTTGCTTTGATGCATCCTCAGCATTTCCTATCTCTAAAATCCATATGACCCAGATTCTCATTTTATAGATGTGTCTTTTTAGGCTTTAGTTTTTAGTTATAAGTGCTGTAAATTTTTGCAATTTTAATTTAGTTTTTGATGTCTCTCCCTATCTTTGTTCAACTAACAAATAAGTTGCAAACAGCACCCAGATAGTTTTTGTGTTCACGTTATCTAAGTAAGTATAAAAGATAACTTTGGTATCAAGAGAACGTCTTAAGTACTTTACTTCTTTTGTCATCGAGAGTGTGGCTTTGTACATTTTCAGATTTTTTTAAATTATTGTTGTTTTATTGTTTTGTAAAAAGTACAATTGCAGTTTTGTTTGAGTTCACTGATAGTCTCTGCTTCTTGTATTATTTTTCTACAATGTTTAATGCATTCTGCATCAAGTTGGAAACATTTGCTCTAAATTTCCGCTTACTAGAATTACACGCCAAAACAACCTTTTGGTTGCATTTCTATGATATACAGGAATGCAATAAAAAAATAAAAAAATACTATTTAGAACAAACTCAAAAAGCTTTTAGCAAAAATTGCGCTGAAAACATTGGATCTTTGCTAACACAAATTAAAAAACACGCAAAGTCAATTGAAGGTATGCAAGATTAATGGAGACACATTTTCGGGGTTTTACGTTGATTGAAGCTTTTGACTCAAAGAATCTTAAATTAATAAACAAAAAGCAGATATGAAAAGTATATTAATTAATTAATTTAGCTAGGAAAGAAAAATCAAAATTTAAATTTAAGTTGGTAGAAGCTGATGAAATTACTAAAAAAATAGTAACTTAAAAAAAAAAGTTTTTATGCAATATTCTAGAGCTAGTCTAGCACCTTACATATACTAATCCTGAGAACAGTTAAGGTTGTATTTATACTAAATCTGCAACCAGAAAAGACTTGCTTTAGACTACACCAATTATCTCATTATTCTTGTAAACGGGAAGTTTGGAGCAAATGTATCAAACATGATGCACCGTGTAAAAGTTGTGGAAAAGAAAAACAACGACAACAAATGCCTGAAAAACTTGAAGATGTTTGCTACGTTTTTTATGATAAAAAAGTAAAGTATTTGGGACTCACACTTAATATCAGACTAACTTTTTACACTCATCTGAAAAGCGTAATTCTTTGACTTTATATTTGTGTGCTATTTGTTTCAATTTTTACGGTGAGTTTAAACATTTTTGAGTTTTAAAAGTATTACTTTTCTGAAATGTTATTTATTTATATTCATAACTGGCAAGCACTTAATACAATTAATATTTCAAGTTATGTAATTTTTACCGGTGCATCCTTTAAGATATGCAACATAAATTAGTAAATATTTCTGGCCCAATACAATAACTATTAATTATATTGCATAAATCTATTGTGCCAATTTTATTTTTATTACTGACTTGCTCAGCCGTGAATGCGTTTTCCAATTGATTGCAAATATAATCGTTTTCTTTGCCACATGTTTAATTTCTTTCGTGCATTATTATAACCCAGTAGGTCATTCATATCTAATAATTCTTCCATCATATAACAAAAACAATCCGGAAATTAGAAATACATTTCTATTGTAAAATCTTAACAATCATCAAAATAGTAATGGTCAGTTTGCAAATTCGGCGAATAGTGGAAGCCAATTAGCGGACGGGGGCCAAACACATGACGGGGGCCACCTGTGTCCCTCGCAACGGCACGTGCTCCAAGGGGAAGAGCGCAGGGGGGCACAGGTGGCAGGCGTGCCACCCTCACCACCCTGCGCAACTGAACTGGGTCAGTTCCGACCCTGCCTCCACTTGTCTGTCACCCTCATTGTTGTGCGATTTGCTACCATTTTCAGAAAATTAATTAAAACTTTCTAGAAGCGAGTTTCTTCAATAGAAAATGATACATCATAAAATAATCAATTAAGTTTCTAAAAAGAAAAATTATAAAATTATTCAACTCAACTGAAATAAAACATTTTAATTTTTGTTTTTTGTGTTGACAAATTAAATTTGCATTAATATTAGTTTTGCTAATGGAGATATAATCAGTTTTGTTTATCAGGTGGATAATAGTGGATATTATTCACGTGTTTACTTTAATAAATTAACTGCAAAAAGAACGGTTTACTTTATCTATAATAATTTGTAATATTTTATAAATACACAAATTACAGATGACAAGTTAAGATGATTATAATTTGCATTACTTTATTGATACTAAACAGAAACCAATTAATCAATACAATGGCGGCGTTTATTCACTGATATTATTTCAATAACGATCATTATTTAATTGATTGTAATAAGATAATTTATTCATTGATTTTGTAGTCATTGATAAACTATGTTGAACATGATATTTAAAGCATTGTTTAGGACTTTTATATAGGTTTTGATGTTAGAACTGGCTACAATGAAGCAATGATTTTGTAAAAACTGTTAAGCCGGCAGTCTAGATTTGATTTCAAATATATTTTGATGCGGTTGACTTTTTTACAAGACAAAACCAAATACGTATCTGCTTAGTAGTAAAAACTTATATAACGGCGTGGTTTTACGTTAAACTATTGGTTTGTGTAAAACTATCATTGCAAACTACAAAACATGTATACGAAACGAGTGCACCAGATTGCTGGACACAATCTGGTCTCACGTTTTGAGGTAGGGAAAGGTAAAACCCTAACCAGGCATGTCCCTAAGTGGCAGATAGATAGTTTGCGGACCAATACATATTTCTTTTTTTTTTTTAACTATTGTCTTCTCTTAGACAAACCCTTTGGTTAACCCTAAACTATTTTTTGACAAATAACGCTATTATGTCAAGAGCTAAGAAGATAAACTACTTATACTTTTGCATACCCCTTTTCTACCTGGGTACTAAATGACGATTATATGCGTACAAAAAACAGACTTTGACAAGTAAAAAAACTAAAAATAGATGCATTAGATAAAAATAAATTACCCCAAAGAAGTTTCAGTAAACAAGATTGTCAATAATCTAAAAAAAAGCGGTTGGCAATCCGGCCAAAAATTTTAGTAACTTGACTATAAGAATAACCAAACCTGTCTCTTTGGTAGCAAAATAACTGGAATCAGTTAAAATCAAGATGTAGCAATCTTATTTATTAAAATCTGATTTGTGTACGCCGGCAGCACCCTTGTGCAACTGCATACTTCAACAAATCAAGGCACTGAAAACATTATTTGTCGAAGCCTATAAGTCAAAATAAAGTTTACTAAACAAACATATCAAATTAAAGAAACCCAGCAGGAAGATATGAAGAATAAGCTACACAAATACTTAAAAACAAAAAAGCAATAAAAAAAAGTCAAAAAATCAATACTTAATGCAGATAACTTATTATAAATTGTTGATGAAGAATAGTCAATAGAATTCAACTGTACAACTGCAAAACTAGAGCAAGACACAACATTAGATAAAGATACAGAGACAGATTGGGCAGTGTTTAATGACAAAGAAAAGTGTTCGTTTTGGATAAATTAAAACAAACACTTTCTAAACTTGTTTTACTAGCAGAAGAAGGTCTGAATAATTACAATCTAGAGTTTATAAAAAGTCACATTAAAGTAAGCAGTAAAAATACCCAGCATGTAAGCACCACATACGTTTGGCCATTGCAGGTAGATGGCAGCGGAGTCGATGACGTCAAAACCGTGTATAAGCTCAGTTAAGAGAAGAGATAGTAAAGAACAAGAAAAAACTCAACAAATATAGAGTATATTAGAAAATGCGCGGAAAAAAGTTTGACAAAAACGTACATCTAAGGAAACAAGATCAAAAACCAAAAGCATAATAATAACGACGGACTCAAGTACGCTACGCCGATCTGCTAAGAACTGTTAAGAGCAGTATCAATATATTTATTTATTTATTTACTAGTCAACAAAAGTAAAAAATAAGTATATAATTACAACTTATAAATTAAACATAAAACAACTAATGTTAATAATAAGAATAAAGCTTAAATAGTACAACATAAAACAAAATATTTTGATTATTAAAAAAATCAACTTTAATTCCGTTGGCATGCTGCAAAATACGTGTACATGCAGTGCTGCGCATAACCTGTACGTTTATGCGTTACATGAAATAAACAAAGCTGGGACATAAACACTAATTGAGCTGAACAAGTCATAACATAACACTTTAAAAATTATACATTAATAAGCGTAAAAATAAAAAAAAAACACAAAATGAAACTTATTTCTGAAAATAACAGGAAAAAATGTCAAAATCTAAGACAAAACATTCAAAGCAAAAGCAACAATATTAAAATAATAATAAAAACATACAACACAAGCGTATAAACTTAAAAAAAAAAATCTTGATGCGGCCCACACAATCAAACCGCTATAAAACAAAACATAGCCAAACACATAATCAAAAAAAAAAAAACTATAAACCAATAGCAAAACAGGTAAGACGGAACGGAGTTGCACAATGAACCAAGCAACTTATACCGAACGTGAGAAGTTGGCTAAAAAACAACTTAAAAAAAAACGGATTTTTTTCAGTTGCCAATTCTTTATGCAATACTTCAACGACGTTTTTCTATTCTATATTATATTGTATTAATGTTACATAAGCATAATTACCCCTATTGACATTTCTTCTTTCCACAGTGCAAGTGTTTGTGCATCTGTATTATATAAACACAACTTGGCACAATTTGAAACAAATTTTAGAGCTTTCACCAGCTGAACTCAGCAACACTCCCACTATGCAGAAAATGATTTCAACTAAGTAAACGACAAGTTAATAAAACCACACGTACCAAAAAACTAAGGAACAAAATTGTGGACATAACTGCTACTTAAAGCCAACTTACTTTCTATTTGGCAACAAAAAAATTTAAACCGGTTCAAACCCAAACCGCCAAATCCCAGCCAAGACGTAGAGTTCTGTATACGAGAGTCTAAAAAATACTTTAAAAAATTCCTAAGTACATAAACAAAAGTAAACGTAGTAGCCAGACAAAACGTTTTTTTTTTTTTAATTTCAGATTGAATGGTTGTCGAGCAAAATGTAGAAAAACTTAGAAATTGCACAATTTTGTGTTGAAAAATTAGCATAGTAAAAAGAAACCTGGAGTACTTGCTACTGTTCACAAAGAGCTTACCTTTATTAGAGCAACTGTCCAAAGCTTCTCATTCAGTAACAAGAAAAACGAAAAGACAACCGGACGTCAAAATCAAACTGCTTTCTAGGACGGCGCATTAGAAGCTGTAGACAAAACTAACGTAACGTATTAACTAAGAACTACAACACATAAAACCCAGTTTTTGTGTCTAAGGACACCAGGTCATTTTAAGATCACCGTTCAAACACGCCGGCACGTTCGATTTTTTACGAAAAATCATTATTTGTCCCAGAAAATCAGTTTGCTAACGTTTTTCGAAACAACGCTTATTATTTTAAAAACTTTGCGAGACTTAGGATCCGTTACCGTATTTACAATTCTACATCTAAAAAGCCAATACTAGCAAACACCTATAAAAACAGTGTTCAAAAATATACTGCCTTTAATAAATTCGACAAAAGCCGCTACCAGTTTAGAATAATGCCTTTTATGCTAAAGAATGCACCAATCACATTCCAACAGCTTATGTGCTAAGAGGTGTTTGGGAGGTACTTACACGAGAAGGTAGTGAACGGAGTTTTGTACTAAAAAGTCATAGACCAACTAAACAAGGATTTCTAAATGAAACAAAAAAACTTTGAACACACGTCTTCCACGACAAAACAATACATAACTGGTAAAATGTATTCAAAAACTTTTTCAATTTTGTGTGAGAGTGCCTAATCTGAACAGCCACAAACCACGGAAAAGGCAACTACACGCACTTGTAGAAACCCGCACCAACATGGCATCTTTTAGCACCGTTCCTATCAACTTGATTGGGTTACTAACGGAAACTAGAACAAATAAAAAACATCTTAGTGTCTTTACAAAATGGACTGTGACATTTGTGAGTAGAGAAATCAATACGGGTGCACACAAACGGATATAGACGTGCAGAGGTTGAGTTTGGCAAATATACTATATTATTATATCTACCACTTCAAGTTATTCTGTAAAAGTAACCAATAGTTTGACAAAAGGCTTAGAGTAAAGGTGCAGGGACAGCCGCTTACATATGGGCTCAACACATACAATTTCTCAGTCATGCTAGAGAGCATTTGCCACCAGCTACAATCCCAATCAAGCTCTTCTAGGGCTTAGCTTATTAAGTCTTGAACTGTGGCAAATCTTTACAACCAAACTATCAGCAGTGCCCAAACAGGGGCTCAAGGAAACCCGCTTAGAAAAGATACAGCAAAAGCAACTACGCTATTTTCAGCAGTATGATAAACTAGTCAAGCTGGAACCAGTAGCCGCCGACTAATTTGTGAAAATTTGGGCTTATACGCAAACTTACAAAAACACTACCGATTACTTCTGAACCAATCAGCAACAACAAAACCCTACTTTTTCCTAGTCTTAGGAAAAATAAAAATAAAACAAACAAAAAGTCTAACTCCTAAACAAAAAACTTTTAGGACAGTTTTTGTTTTTTGGACTGTTTGCACGTACACACACAGTTTTTTCGGAACAAAAAACCGTCAAAAGGCAAAACCAAACTTTCGTCGTAATAAAAGAAACGGACGGATGTTAATGCACGTGAGCAGAGCCACACTCTACCAACTAAAGCACGCTACTACCAAGTGGACTAGTATAAACATTCTAAATTGTTTCTCAGTTGGGTGAGATGCCTAGTTTGAATCTGAG
Source organism: Tachinus rufipes (assembly GCA_963932245.1). Lineage (NCBI taxonomy): Eukaryota > Metazoa > Arthropoda > Insecta > Coleoptera > Staphylinidae > Tachinus > Tachinus rufipes. The sequence goes on from OZ010749.1 coordinate 66,151,033, forward strand.
CGCATAATTTTTTTCAGGTTCAACCCCAGCCTCGGAAAAAAGTTTAAGAAATTATTGCACTTTGTAATCAAGTGTAAAAAACTTAAAAACCACATCCAAAGTCAACCTTAATTAAACATGCTTAAGTAGAGTTCAAGCAAACTTTGCAGTTTTGTTTAAGATAAAAATTGATATAGTATTTTGTACAAGAAGAGTGGATAGGAGCACAACACTGTAGACGGAGAGCATTCTATGAAAATCTTTTTGATAGTAATGAATATAAGACTTGTGAAAAAAAAATTGTTGTAAAAAAATGATTAGGACAAGATATGTAATTGGTATAAAACAACATCAACAGTTAAAAAAAAATTAAATAAATTAAGTGAGTGGTTTTTAGATTTGATAAAGAATTTTAATTGTATTAAGTAAAACAAATTGTAAAAGATTTTAAAAGACAAAACAGTAGATTGAAGAATAGACAATTAATAGACAATTAATAAGTAATCTGTTAAATAACCTCATTGGTAAGTTGCTGTAGAACACAAAAAAAATCCAACGACATCCCACATTGTCAGCTTTGTCAGAGGCTCGGACATACTGCCAACAGATGCAGCGCAGACCAGGTCAGGTCTGCAGAATATGTTTGGGGCCTCACCAATCGGTGGTCTGCCCTAACAAATCTGCGCCAAAATGCGCTCTATGTTTAGGCCCACACCCGGCTAACTACAATACCTGAGAGCAATAGCCGCTCACGGAAAGACAGCTAAAACTAGACCGACAGCCAAGCCTGCGCCGGCCCAGGTCCCTTCTTCTTCGTCTCAGCCTACAGGTCCTCGCAATCCTGTAGAATACGCCAAAATGTTTGCAACGGCTGTTGCTCTTCCAACGCAACAAAAGCCAACTCCTGCAAAAATAGCCAAAATCTTAACAGAGATGAGCAAATCTCAAATGAGGTTCATGGCCAACCTCTTGTCTACGCTCATCGACTAAAATGAATAATACACCAGACGTAGTATTACTCCGAGTCTGCTTCTGGAATGCCAATGCCATTACAGAAAAAATGGGAGAAGTAGAAGAGTTTTTCTTTGATCAGAACTTAGACATCTTGTTGGTGTCAGAGTCGGTTCACAAACCCAATCAGGCAGTGAGAATTCCAAATACGTTTACCTATAGGGAGCCGCCCGTGGTACTCACAAAGCGTGGAACTTTGATCTTTGTAAAGAAATCATTGAACCATTCTGAAGTGTGGACCTAGTCTCCCTCGAATCAAACACAATAGTAGTGACCGTTCCAGGGCTTAGCACGGTCAGGATTGCTTCCGGTTGCATTCGTCCGCAAAACCTTATCGAAACAGCGGATTTTGATAAAGTTTATGATAGTCCACATCCCACAATAATTGCAGGAGACTTCAATTCAAAACACGGGTCGTGGAATAGTCGAGTAACTAACGGCAAGGGGCGAACTCTGTTTGACTACGTTGAGCAAAAAGATTTGCAGGTCTTGTGTCCGGACGAACCCACTTTTCATAGCGCCGCTGAGGGGACGTTCTTGACGTAGCAATATTAAAGAACGTCAACTCGCACGCAGTAGTAACTACGCTCAACGGTCTAAGCTCTGAACACAGTCTAGTACTACTGGAGCTACTCGGAAGGGGGTCCGGAGAGGGGGGAAAATTTGTCACACAGACGAATTGGACTCTCTTCTCTCGATGACTGGAAGATAGCATTAGTAGCCTGACCCCAGTACGAACGGCTGAGAATACCGAAAGAGCCGTCGCACTTTTGACTACTCAACTCCAACAAGCGTCGGAAAAAGCTTCTAAAACCTTTCAGGTTTGCGTTGATAATCCTCTTGGATTATCACAAGAAACAAAGGCGTTGATCCAAACAAGAAATGCCTCCATCAATGGCAAAGGTACCGCAACCCCAGAAATCGAGAGATCTTAAATTAACTTCACAATGAAGTTCAAACGGCCATAAGAGAGCATAAAAACTAATGCTGGAAAGATAAGCTAGAATCTTTCACGGAGGATGAAAATGATGTGGAGGATCTCTAAAACCCTTAGGAACAGACGGGTTTCCATTCCCGCCATTTACGGTGAGAGAGGAATGCAATACACTACTGAGGAAAAGGCTGAAGCATTTGCAGACAGCCTGGAACTCCAATGCGCCAATCTGTATACCAATTATACGGATCTGAGGCACATCGAAAAAGTTTGCAGGGAAGTCAAACACTTTCTGAGAACCGCTGACGATGACGCTACACTTGATAGCGTTAGACCTTCTCGAATCTATATCTATATCTAACAAAGCTCTTAAATCGTTTTGTCATAAAGTAGTTATGGCTCTAACCAATATTGCAAATGCTATTCTTTGCACTGGGCATTTTCCGTCAGCCTGGAAAGGCTCGCACGTGGTATACATTGCTAAAGTTAAGAAAAGCAGGTTGTTTCCCCAAAATTATCGGCTATAAGCCTACTGTGCACCTTAAGCAAGGTCATAGAGATGGTGATCTTGGATATCATTTAAGAGCACACGGATATGAACAATCTTCTCTCCTCCTATCAAAAAGAGTTCAGATGGGAACACTCGAACGTACATCAACTCAACCGAGTGGCGGACTACATTGTCGAAGGTTTCAGACAAAAAAAGGCCACGGGAGTGGTTTTTTTCGACGTCGAAAACTGCTTCTAAAGCTAATCAGACAACGATTTCCTCTGCGTATTATAAGGCTGCTAGCATCATATCTAAAACACAGAAGTCTGGCAGTCAAACTGAATAATCACTTCTCTATTTCTTGGCAGATAGAGGCCGAAGTTTCTCAAGGCTCTATTCTCTTGCCGCACCTTTTTAACTTGTATGTAGCCGACAAGATTGACTAAAATAATCACCTTACGTCTTCAAAAAGCCACCTCCGATCTGGAAGATTGGATGGATAAATGGCCCTTTGGAGTAAACTCAGAGAAAAGCATGGCCGTACTCTTCACTTGGTCTTGGTCACTTAAACCGCATGAGAACGTCACCTTTAACGACGTCTCCATACCGTGGTCCGACACTGCCAAGTATCTTGGGGTAATCTTGGACAAGGGTCTATTACAAGCCTCATGTTCAATCCATTCTGGACAAATCAAACATGGTTAAATCTCTTTTCTACCCGATGCTGCGACGGAACAGCGACATGTCGCTTTAGAATAAAATCCGGCTTTACACTGCGATCATCAGACCGATGATCACATACGCTTCCCCCATTTGGGGAACGGCGGCAGGTAGCCACCTAAATTGCTTAGAAGCTTTTCAAAGCAAAACTTTTCGGATGCTCACAGGAGCTCTATGGTACGTTCGTAATCTGGACATTCAAAGAAACCTAAAGATTCCTCCACTTCGTCAACATTTTGAAGCTTTGGTCGATAAGTATTTCAAAAACTTTGCGGTTCATTCTAATCCCAATCTGGCAAGACTTGCCGAACCAGATCGGGAAGATTTTGTCTACAAACGACCAGTGAATTTAATAGTAGCCGAGTTACTTCTAACATAGCGTAGGTAAAACCACATCCAAATACAAAACCCCAACCTGGCCTATAAAGCGACTCCTAAACAACCTCCTACATACACATCTCCAAACGGAAGGTACATGAACCGAAAGGTCTCGAACTTCCAGGCAATTCTCAGATGGGTGGGGTTTGGTCAGTAGGCACCCTTAAAAAGGTGAATCCGACACGTCCTAGAAGCGAAGTCTTTAGAAGATTCCCCACCTACGCCTACAAAAAAAAACAAAAGATAAATTGGATCAACTAAAAAGATATCAGTACTAACCTGACAGAATTGGAAAAACAATTAAAAAATAAAAGTGCGCATATGAAAGCAAAATAAGTTTTTAAAAAAAGAACAAAATTTTTAGCAACAAGGTTTGAAAAATGATTTGTTTATAGTATATCTTACGGAAAACAAAACATGTACAATCAAAAATAAAGATCAAAAGCATTTAAAATGTTGGTTTAGAGAAGGATATTGAATATTAGGTAATCGGACAAATTAAAAAAAGAAGATTTGCAAACACAATTATAAATAGAAAGAGAGAGTTGGCAAGCAGTGCAATGACAAAAAAACAAAAAAAAACAAAAAATAGCAAGATTATCATAACTTACTGAAAAAAAAAAGACAAAGATATAATAAAATTTAAAAAAAATACAAAAAATTGTAGAAGAAACACATAATTTTGTTAATTTGTGCTTATGCTTTTATCTTTATTAACAATTTGGTAATATAAATCATTTGTTTGTTGAAATCTTAATTTTTTGCTATTGCAATTTTAATTTAATTTAACTTAACAATATTTTAAAATACAAATTTTAATTATTTTTATATATGTACATATTAACAATAAAATAAAATTTAAAAAAATCTAATTTTATTACAGAATATATTTCTCAAATAATCAATTTACTTAGTCCTGGACTACCTGAAAAGGTAACTAACAAAAAATAAACAAGTGTAAACACCCATGCTTGTTCACTTCACCTTTTTAATTGTATATCGAAAGTATCTAGACACCAATATCCGCCGCAGTTTCCTTGCCAAATTTTCAAGTGTGTAATTAACCGTTTGCGTGGGAGCGCAATTATCAAACTTTCGGCATTAACTCGTTTAGTTAATTTTCGGTTATTTTCGTATGATGATGACCGTCGGCTATCGCGTGCATCCATGAATTATGCAGTCAGGACCTCCGCGTGCCGTACTGTACAGAATCCTTATAAAAAAGAGAGACCAACCACCGAACTGCTTGTATAGGATGGTTTTCATATTTTTTTACAGTATAAAATTATATGCCAGGAGATTTACAAGCAATTAAGCAATTTCGGTGAATTTGATCGGTTTCTATTTCTTTTTTATATAATTTTTTTTGGGACAAGCTAATTGCGCAATTAAACACTTTGTATTAGAAAAATATAATATTTCGATTTTTTATTAATAAATAAATTTGAAACCAAGATAATTTTGATTTAATTGTTAATTAAATATTGAAAAAATCTAGATTGTTCCTGAATTTACTATACATATTTAAAATTACTTTAATTTAATTTAAAACTATAGTAAAGCTCCGCTAATCCGAATTGCTTTAAACCGGATATCCTTGTAGTTCGGACGACAAAATTAAGAAATGTAACTTTTACATTATGTACCTTGTAATCCGGACCGATTTAATCCGGATCGGCGAACCGACCATGGTTTCCCTACTTATCATGCCGAGAATCTACCGACCAACGAAAAAGAAAAAAGGAAATTCCAGAATTTTTAGTTTGTTTCAACATAGCACCAAAATATTAACTCTAGTCAAAAAACAAGAAATAATACAAAAGTTGCGCAATGGAGGTTAAGCAAGGTTGCATTCGCCAGACTAAAATATCGGAGTTTTTCTTAAAAGGTTTAATTTTTTCTTGAAAATTTGTTCTATTGTCATTATAATAAAAGCTTTATTACTTATTTTATTATTGTTCCAGTAATCCGGATTGTTCAATAATTCGGATCAAGCCATGTTTTAATTGATCCGGATTAGCGGAGCTTTACTGTAATTAATTGTATCAAATATTTTATTATTATTACATATGAAAATAGAGAAACACGATTTTCAATAATCGTGTTATTAGTTTCCATATTGATGTTCAATGAAAATTATTTATTACAATTTTTACCGTTACATAATTTACAATTATAGCTGAATTTACAGTTAAATGTATTGAATGTACTATAAGAATAAAAGCTCCCACAATTAGGAGCGATTATATAACATAATAAAACGTGTGGTCGGCATCACTCCTTGATCGAAATCGGAATAGACATAATTTAATATTCAAGAGACATGACCACCAATCTCGTTAGTAATAGGATGACCCGAGGTGACCATGCAACATACAGAAATGGGACTCGCGTGCCGCCGTTACAGAGAATTTGAAGTGCATATAAACAGGATGGACGGATTGAAACAAAGCGCCGTCAAAGTTGGACATTCATGGGATCCCCGGCAGCATAATATGATCGAATCGTTTGGATACCTATTATGCAAATATATGAGTGCGGTCATCATAATCACGATCATCATCGGAATTAATATTAGGGGTGGCATGTTACAACGATACCGAGGTGTGAGCATGGCAATCATCGTATAACAAGACTTGACGTGGATGAAAAAATAATTGGTTAAAACCATTTATAATTAATAATCAATTATTGGCTTCAATTAGCATACAAAAAATATGTATATAGATGATAATAAATTACATATTTGCACTAGAAATTAAAACTGGAAAATGAATTGTGTATTGACTAGCATGAACAAACATGCACGGATAATTGGATCAGTTTAAATCCACATGCAGTAAACATGGGGTATACATATAATCGGGGCTCTTTTGTATTTTGTGCAAACAATGTACATACATACACATAGCAAATACACGGACATGTACGCTGTATATTACTTTCATTATTCATCGCGACCTCTTCATCTCGTAATGGACCGTGCATCGGTGTTATTTTAACATCGGATGACACGTGTCTAACTATATTTTAATATTGCTGCAATTACGGGTGGTGAGTATGGGGCACGTGCAACCCCTCTAGTCAGTCATGTGAATCTGATTCTGTGTTATTTTGTGGTTTCCGATTATCTCAAATGATGTGCATATGGCATTAAATAAATATGATTATTTTTAGAGTTAAGAAATTCTATTAAATATCTAAAAGCAAATTCACTTTATATAATTGTTTCAACGGTCATCAGTTTTTGTCTGATATGTTTATTTTTTTACAAAAAGAACAATTATTAATATTAGTTTATTGGGATAATGTTGATTGATTGTATTGTAGTTGAAGTAACTCTGCGGTGTAAACACCGATATTCTTTTGCGAAATGTAAATGATCTTTGTTAAAAACATTGATCAGTTTTTATTTTTTATTTTTTATTTTTTATTTTTATTTTTTTTTGTAATTATTTATTTTTAAATACATTATATAAATTTATAATAATAATAATACAAATTGTCTCTTATACGCCAAGAAGCTTCTACAGCTTGTTTAAAGGCGTATAAGCTTATTGCATTTACACACATTATATATATATTCCAATTAATTTCTAACTTAAGATATTACATAATTTTCAAAAACAAACAAACATCATTTAAGTTCTAATTAGAAAGTCTTTTAGTGCTTTAGTATAAGTGACAAGATTGGGTTTTTTAATTATTTGTTCTGAATGAGTGTTGAATGCAGTAACATAATCATGAGTTATATTGTATTTTCTTTTGTTATTATTTATTGTGTGGAGGTGTATATGTTCTTATATTCTTGTTAAATAATTATGAATCTGATTATTAACAATGATGATATGATTTATTTTAAAGATTAACTTACATTTTTCAAGTTTTATAATTTTTGGTAGAGGAAGTTTTTTAAGTTTTGGGTATAATCTATGGTGGGAGTCGAGTATGGTAAATTAAACAGTATCTTTAAACTTTTGTTTAGTAAACGCTGCATAGAGTTTAATTCTGTTTGCGAAGTTGAACTCCAAGCAGTAATCATATAAGATAATTTAGGAATAATTATGCTGTCAAACATATGGTGATGTTTGGTGATTGGTGATTTGGTGATGCATGGTGATTTGATACTTTGATGGACCTAATATTGCATCTTTGGTATGCACCAAGAAGAGGAACAATACATTTTTTTATGTTGTTGATGTGTTTTTGCCAGTTAAGTATGTCATCAATTGTTAATCCTAAGTATTTGATTTGGTTTACTCTTTTAATAAGTTGTTGATTAACTGTTAGGTTTCTACTGGAATTTTGTTTATTTTTATTAACAAATACTAAGTATTCAGTCTTATTGGTGTTTATAGATAATTTGTTTTGGATTAACCAGTTATGAAATTTTGTTAAATTGTTATTTATTAATGTACTTAGTTTGTGTAGGTTGTTTCCTTTATATAATAAAGCAGTATCATCTGCGTATACAACATATTCAGTAGAAAGGCCATAGTGTTTAATGTTGTTAATGTACAGCAGATATAACACAGGACCTAGTACTGAATCCTGTGGTACACCCATTTGTACAGTTTGTCCCGTACTAAGATATCCATTTACTTTAGTGTGTTGAATTCTTCCGGTTAGGTAACTACGTATTAATTGATTTAGTTTACCTCTTACTCCCATTTGATCCATATACTCTAATAGCAGTTCTTTGTCAACAGTATCAAATGCTTTCTGCAAATCCACAAAAAGAGCTGTTACATAATTTCCTTTGTCTAGATTATTATATGTATAGTTTACCAGGTAAGCAATAGCAGATTGGGTGTTGCTTTTTTCTTGAAATCCATACTGTCTACTGTCAAAACCAATTGTAGTATTAATAAATGTATTCATTTGTTTTGCTATAATTGTTTCAATTATTTTAGAAAACGTGCTTATTAAAGATATTAGTCTGTAATTTTCAGCTCTTGTGGGTTCTCTTTTTATATAGATAGGTATAATGTGATTAAGTTTAAGTTCATCTGGGTAGTAAGCAGACTTAAAGCAGCTGTTTATTAATTTAACTAAAGTGGGGGCTATAATATCAATTATTAGTAGCATGTTTTTACGGTGATATTATCCGGTCCAGCAGCAGAATTCTTTTTTTAAGTCTTTTACTCTTGAAATAATTTCTGAAATATTTGTAGATTTGAGAATCATTGTTTTTGTATTTAGACTGTTATTATTTTTATTTTCACTAGTTGGTAAATTATTTAGAAGATATGTTGCATTAGTTGCAAAAAAATTGTTTAGTGTGTTACATATGTCCGTCGGATCAGTAATACATTTATTGTTTTCTATTAATTTAGGTATAGTTTCTACTTTCTTGTTATTTCCGCTTAAAAGTCCATTAATAATCTTCCACACCTTTCTTAAATCACTACCAGCCTCTTCCAGATGTTTAGTTATAGTTTTTTCTTTTTGTTTTATAGTTTGCATTTTTACAAACTTGTCAAATTTTTTATATTCAACTTTTAATTCATTATTATCTCCATTTTTTTCATAGCAACATACTTACATTTTCTTTTTTTAAATAGTTCAATAATTTTGTCATTTATCCAAGTTATATTTCTGTATCGTACTGTTTTTGTTCTTGTAGTTTGCGATTTTGCTTGGTATGATATTTACTAGTTCTTGAAAAGTTTTGCAGTTTGTTTGTAGGATCTGTGCATTAACAATATTTCTAAACCTGTTTTCATCAGTAACTGTAAGTTTTTTAGATGTAATTTTTTGTTTTATTTTAATTATAGGTGTAACTTTAATTTTTATTAGTTTGTGATCTAACTCTGGGAAGTCTTCCAGTGTTAGTTGCAATTATAGAACAAGTTTCATTTTGTACTCTGGTGCTATTTTCTATATTTAGTTTGTTTATTATTTTAAAGTTGAATAGAGTTAAACTAGGCATATACTGCAAGGTATTTTTATTATTTTTTAGAAGATTTATATTTATGTCTCCTATAATAATTAAGTTTTTTTAAGTGTTGAAATGAAAGTATGTATGTATGTTGCTATCTTGAGGTCTGTAAATAGCCAATATTTTTATTTTCGGTTTTAAGCTATTTATTTTAGCTTTTATATAGCTACAGGTTTTACGGCTAAAACCTTCTCTGAAGAGTGATAATTCTCTCCAGTGGTTCGGAATCCACTTAAAACTGTAGGTCCCTTGTAATGTAAGTTGCCAGTATTTACAAGCAGAGAAGAGGCTTATGTCCTGCAGTGGACGGAAAACGGCTGGACAATGATGATGATGATGAATGATAACTACAGTTATCTTGAGTTACTGATAGTAAAGTTTCATACGGAAATTCTTTTTTTAATAATATGGCCACACCACCTCCCATCTTGTTCTCACGTGTTTCAAATAATACATTATATGTTGGAAATTGTATGTAGTATTCTTGATTTTTGTATAACCATGTTCCGGTTATTACTACAATGTCGCCTTTTTCTTCATTACATAAGATTTGCAAGTTATCAAATTTATTAAGTACGCTCCTAGCATTTAAATACAATATACTCAGATCTGTAATATTTATTAGTTTTACATTGCATTCTGTTGAATTATTTATAATTATATTATTAGTATTTTGTGTGTGAAATAAATCCATGAGATGTAATAAAAGAAAAGTTAACTGATTAAAGAGTAATAATACTGGACTTAAGATAATTAAAACACTAAATCAATCTATTTGTAAACTATTAAGAATAATTAGTACGCTCACGACAATGAAGAACCATTTTTCCAAGGACTCCGCACTTTATTTCATCGTCAGCTGCATGGTCTGTAGGTCTATTTTCATTATACTTGTTGTTGATATGGTTGCAGTTTACGCATTTTTTTTTTGTGAAAAACATTCAGTGTGTTTATGATTATCTTCACAATACTTACATGTAATTTTGCTGTGCATGTTTTTGTTTTATGGTCGTATCTATAACATTTGAAACATCTTTTTATGTTTAAGTCCTCTTTCACATAACACGTATCCCAGCCAACTTGGATTGTTTTGTTGATAATCATTTTGTTGAATGTGGTCTCATTTGTTTCGGCAAAAATAACAATTTGTTTATTTTTTGTTTCAGTGGTGTAAGTTATATTTAAATCATCTTTTTCAGAGATCGAGTAGTTTTGGGTTCGTAATTCGCTCATAAGTTCTTCTTTGGTGTACTTGTGTTTTAATCCAGATATTTTAATTTTTGGTGTGTTCATTGTAGTTAGTTTAATAGCATAATTTTCATGCAGACGTCGCTTCATTTAATATTAAGTTGTTGCTATCTACAGAATTTGTTGTTATTATTATGCCGCCATTTTTGATAAATTTAGAATTTTCAATTTTAACATTTAATTTAGTTGGATTGATGTGCTTTTTTAATTCACTTAGAGTTTCTGAGTGTTTGATTTTTGGGTTTAATTATTATTTTTGATTTGTTATTCTGTAAGTTATTATATATCACAGTGTTTTTTTTATTATGTATATAATTATGTTTTTCTTGTTTCATAATTTCAGAAAAGGAAAGACCTAATGAATTATCACTATATGTATTAAGTTTTTTACCTATTGCACATTTCAAATTGTCAATTTTTGTCTCCAATTTTTCCTAAGTTGGCAGTGATGTTGACATGATTCAACTTCATTCCATTTAACCAATGTTTACATTTTCCACATAACCACAACACTAAATCTTTTAAATTAACAATGGATTTGAACTGCTATCACTTATTTCAATACATTGAATATGAAACCACTTATTACACTGGCCATCACATTTTATTGCACTTTCCTTTAGATTAATTATAGCATCACACTCAGGACAGTGCCCATCCGCCGGCGCCATCTTGAAACTTTAATTTATAGTTTTTCAAAAATTCATTCAAAAACCTTCATTTGGATCATTTTTTTTTTCTATATACTGCGCAAGTCTGTGAAAAGGAGAAATTTGAAATTTTAAGTTAAAATAAAAACATGAAATTGGTGGTAAATAAATAAAAGTACTAGTTTCAACCATCATCGGAGAGTGATACAAACAAGTATGAATATATAAGAAAATTTACAAAGCATACATATATACGACAGTAAAATATAAAATGTACAGAGAGGTAGAAAATTAAATTGAAATTATTATGAGTAAAATTATTATGAATTACATATATACAATAATACAAAAAATAAAAAAAAACAGATTAAGCAAGTAGAGAAAGAATTTGACGCTTTCTTCTTCAGCTATTAAAAGTCTACTGCTGGACAATGTACTTCTTCACATTGTCATTGCCACTCTGCATATCACATACATCTGTTACGCACGTTTTTGTGCGCGTTACTTTACTTCCTCAGGCTTATATTGAGCATTGTTTCAAATTTTTTGTCTGCTATTGTGGTTGTTTCTAGTTCATATGTTATTACTAGTAGTATACATGTATCAAATGGTCTTTCAACAAAATAGGAATCTCATCCGTTTAAAAATTTTGGTGTTTTGTTTTATTTTTGTCTAGTTTGATTTTGTGTTTCAAGTAAATATGTGTCTACAATTTTGATGTTATTGTTATTTATGGATAATTGTTGGTCGATGCTGCTCATTATTTTTGTTTGTTTTTTTTTTAGTTTATGTTTAGTCTGACTTTCTTAGAAGTTTGATGTCATTAACCCGTTCCAAGAGAAACCAGAGCTATTTCTCTAAAATGCACTTGTACAAATATTGACAGGTAAATTCAGGTTGCGGGAGTAAACACCGTTTTGCAAAACATGGTGGCCAAGTTCTGTCGGGGACCCAGTATCACGCTTTTTCCTGCTTATGGATATAAGTGAAGACCACAATGGCAGCAAAGGCGGAGAAGAAGATCTTTGGTACGGCGGATCTGGCGTGGAGTGGTGATTGATGGCTAAAATTCCAAATATAATTACAAAATCTTTGCTCAAGGCAGCTGGCAAAATGATACAAAAGCAAAACGTGCAAAGAATAACTGGGCACGGACTAGTTTCCAAACTAAATTTTACATTGTGACGTATAATGCTAGATCGATATCAACGAAAGAAAGGTTAAAAGAGATAGAACTCAAATTAGGACATATCAAGTGGGACATTCTTAAAACCAGCAAAAAGTAGAGGCAAACAGAGTGTGGTTTCAACATCAGGACTCATCCTATTTTACAAAAGAAATAAAAACTTATGTCATGTTGGTGTGGGTATATTCATACATAAAAAGCTTGTACCGTACATTAAGAAAATGAAGGCGGTATCTGACAGAATAATATATATTACTCTTGAAATCAATAAGTGGACAACTTTACAAATTATGCAAGTATACGCACTCACAAACAGCTACGATGACGAGAATGTTCAAGAATTTTGCAAAAACATAACAAGAGTTCTATCCAAATGTACGACTCAAAGTGTGCTGGTAATGGGAGATATTAACTGCAAATCTCCTGCAGTAGGTCAAAAGTTAGATAGTACGGAGAACTATATAGAACAGCACGGACTCGGCAGTAAGAATGAAAGAAGAATAATAACGTTAAATTTTCTAGAACATGATAAACTTAATAACTCAAATACATTCTTGCTCAGATAGCAAAACAAAAAATCATATTGATTATATCTTGTGTAAACAAAAGCACATAATACAAGTTGTTAGTGTATTAAACCAATTTAACACAGGAAGTAACCACTGTTTAGTAAAAGCCACATTATACATAAATCAAAAACAGCCAGAAAAATAAACAAGAGTAGCAAACCCACCAAAATTTATTGTAAAATGCAAGAACAAACAACACCAGTCAACAAAACATATTTGGAAAACAAGTTTAAAACAAAAATATAATACTTACAATTAAAGAAACTGCAGAACAAAGAAAATTAAACAGCAAAGAGGCTGGCAAAAGAAGATACAAAAAATATAAAATAGATTTACCTCAAAAATTATTATAAAAAAACATAGGCACGAAAATCTTCAGAAAGGGGTCCAGGACAATGCAAGAACTATCAATGCTAAAAAACAAAAAGTTAATAACAGTAACAGACAGAAACGAGCTACTAAATACAACAAAAACCAACAAAAAATTGTTATAAACGTAAACTCTGAAAATATACCAAAAATCGATAAGAAAGAAATAAATAACGCCTTAAGCCAAATAAAAATTAAAAAATTGCAGGGAAAGATAAAATACTTACGGAAATGCTAAAATATGTTGGAGATGCTATCTTACCAGAACAGTAACATTATTTAATAACTGCTTAGAGCAAGGCTGAATCCCTGATAATTGGGCAAATTTAGTTGTTGTATTGATGTCTTAAATATACAAATTTTTCTCACGAGTATATATATAAACTGACAAATTAGATTTCTGTCAGCCGAAAAAACAAGTCGATTTTAGAAAATGTTTAGTACCATGGAACACCTACAAACTATAAAAACAATTATCAAAAAGGTGACGGAGTACAACATTTACGTATGGATTGCATTTATAGATTATAAAAAAACCTTTAACAGATTAGAAATGTGAGCAGTATTACAAGCACTAAAAAATGCCAGAGTCCACTACAGATATGAAAACCTAATCAAGCACATATATACATAAATACAATTACATTGAAACACCAAAAATGTACAAATAAAAAAAAGGATACGACAGGGGGATCGAATGTTACCTAAACTATTTAGACTAGCACTGCAAGATTCATTCAAAGTATAGACTGGAAAAATGAAAGCTTAAATATATCTAAGATTTGCGGACAATATTGTAGTTTTTACAAAAACAAAAAAGAAAGAATTAACAAACATAGTGCAGAATAAAAAAGCTTTAATACTAATTGGGGTAAAAATAAATTTAAGTAATACTAAGTACATGACAAACGACAAATAAAAAAACAAAAACGACACAATCATACAAGTTGAAAATAATAATATATCTAAGATAGAGAGCTATGTATTCTAATGCATACAATAACAATCAAAAAAGCAAATCAAGAACTAGAAATAAACAGACAAATAAAACTAGGATATGCTGCTTTTGGAAAATTAAGTGATGTTTTTAAAATAAAAATACTACAAAGGTTGAAAACTGAATTATTTAACTAATGCATTCTGCCCGTGCTAACATTTGGAGCGGAAACCCTGGGTGTTTACAAAAAGATAATCAATACAATTTCTTTTTATGGTTTCTCTCCAACTAATGAAGAGCTAGATGTTCCTGTTCATTTTTTTATACTTTATAACCAGGATTTTTTACGTTTTTCTACTGCTCTGCTACCTTTAATCTTCCTCATCATAATCTTCTGCAGTAGCTCGTACCGGTTATGTCGCATTATATGACCTTGGTATTGCAGTTTTTTTCTCTAATTATATTAATCATTTCCGGTTTCGTTTTCATTTTGTTAAGTACTTTGACGTTAGTTATTTTGTTGACCCAAGATATTTTTAACATTTCAATGGCTTTGAGTTGCTGTTTGTTGTTCTCTTTGATGGTCCAGGCCTTACATCCATACATGATAATAGGCTAAATATATCATTTTGACAGTCTTACTCTTAGTTTAATGTCAATGTTATTATTGTATAAAAGGAACTTTATCTCCTGAAAACTTGCTTTTGCAATTTCTATTCTAGTTTTTATGTCTCTCTCCGTTTAGATTTAGTGTTATATTTCTATTCTGTCTATTATTTATTATCATAAATTTTGAACCCTCCTAGTATGCTTTGTGTATTTACTCGATTTAGCATATTTTGCATTTTTTTCTGCGTCGACGCAATCAAAACGGTATTGTCTGCATATCAAAGGTTGTTTATTATTTTTTTATTGACTTGTATTCTTTTTTTCTTTTTTGTACAGTGTTTCCGTTGTTATAACCTCAGAATATAGATTGAATAAGGTCGAGGATAAAATACAACCTTGCCGTACTCTTCTCTTAATTTTTAGTCTTTGGTGTCGTTGCCTATTCTTACTGCTAATGTTTGGTTTCAAAAAGAATTTGTGATTATTTGTATATCATTGCTATCAAGGTTTATAATTGTGTTTTACTTTATTGAATGCTTTTTCGTAATCTATAAAGCACAAAATCATATCTCGCTGCATTTCTCTACATTTCTGTACCAAAATTTGTAGTGACAATAACGCTTCTCTTGTACCCACCTCTGCCCAAAATCCAAATTGATTGTTGTTTACATTCTCCTCTTACTTTGTTCTTATTTCATCTTGTATAATCTTTAAAAATATCTTTAAGCATTGGCTCATAATGCTGATGGTACAATGCTCTTCACATCTCTTGGCATTTTGTTTTGGTAGTGTAATAAACGTAATGTAAATGCGATTGAATAATGAAACTAGTACATCTAGGTTTTCTTTGTATATGGCATTTAAAATTTTAACTTTATCAGGACCTAATGCTTTCTCGTCTTTGGAGTTTCTTAGCGCTTTCCATACCTCTGCTGCTATAAT
This sequence comes from Tachinus rufipes, assembly GCA_963932245.1. Lineage (NCBI taxonomy): Eukaryota > Metazoa > Arthropoda > Insecta > Coleoptera > Staphylinidae > Tachinus > Tachinus rufipes. Next base: position 66,166,996 of record OZ010749.1, read on the forward strand.
CGGAAGACTATTGTTATCATTATTTCCTGTTTCTTTCGGATTTTGTTTGTGGGCTTTTTGTGGTCTGTCATCAGCAAATAGTTTTTGTATCTACGTCACCCAGGTGCTCGTTTTTTTGTTATCTGTAATAGTTTTATTATTGATAGACAACAATAATAAAAAAAAGACGGAATGCGTTTTCTTCTTGTTCTTTCCATGTTCTTTGTGTAGATAAATAATAATAATAATAAATGAACCGTGTTTTCTTTGTAATTTTACAATTCTTATGCATTGTTCTTTGCATACCGTACTTCTTTTCTTATTTTCGTATTTAATCTTTTGTATTCATAGTTGTTGTTTTTTATGAATTTTCCTTTTGTCTATGAGATCTAGTAGTTTGTCTGTCATTAACTCTTCTCCTTGATCTTTACATTCTGGTCCTAAAATGTCCTGCCCTATTTCAATTGTTGATTTTTTAATATTTTTCCACATCGTTTTTATGTCTGCGTTTTTGTCTGTAAGTTCTTAAGTTTTCCTGTGACTTCCTGTCTTATTTCGGGTATCTTAAGTTTCTTTATATTTATTCTTTTGTTTGATTTTTTTTAATTGCTTTTACCTTACATCTAAGTTTGCAGATGACTGGGTTATGATCAGAGTTGATGTCTGCTCTTGAATATGTTTTTGCACCTTTTATACAATTGCAAAAATATTTATTTATTAATACGTAGTCAATAATCAATTGATTTTTTATTATGTTGTCTTCTGTGTTTTCCGGAATTGTCCACGTATATAACCTGCAAGGAGGAAACTTAAAGTACGTATTCATAATTGCTACTTGTTTTTCTTGGCAGAACTGAATCAATCATTTTTGTTGCCCAGACCAAACTGTCCCACAATCTCCGGTACTTCTCTTTTCTCTACCTTTGCGTTGAAGTCTATTTGTTTATTTCATGTTTTTCTGTGGATTTTAAAACTTTTTGTAAATCTTTATAGAACTTATCTATAGGATTGTTTGCCGTGGGAACATATACTTAAATGACGTCCATGTTTACTGGTTTTGATTTTATCTGTAACATCATCACTCGTTTGGATAGTTGCACAAAATTTGTTACTGATTTTGCTGTAATCATATCTGGGCAATTCCATTTCAAGCGGACCAGAGCTAGGGGGGGGTGCGTTGAGAAACTTGCTTATGTATTTTTTTTTAGTTTCTATAACTTATTATTAGTCTTTTGATCGGTATATGAGGGTATATAACCCATAAAAAAAAATTCTACGATTTTTTTTTAGTATTTTTGACGTTTTTTGACTTAATCGCATTTTTTGTTTAAAAACCGCAATTTTAACTCAAAAAAATAAATTTACTAATGAAATCAATCAAAAATTTTCCGTAGAATCCAAATCTGGCGCCATTTTAAGTTTATACCCTGTCTATAAGCCGCAAAAGCCATAAAACCATGTTTTTGTTCTCAGTGGGCTGGGCAAAAAGGAGCATTTTTTAAGTTTTTTTTGACCGCTAAAGTTGACGTGTTTTGATGTAAATTAATTAGAAAATATAATTTCTTCTGTGTATTTGGGTTTTAAGCGTCTAAAACTCAAAAAAACTGCTAAAATAAGCCTATTTTTCAACATAAACTTTTACAAATGCACATTTAACAGTTTTCAGAGAAACTTTACACCAAATATTATTAAAAAATTTAGTTTTGCAAACAATTCTACATAGAAAATAGTCAGTGTCGTGCTTATCTGGCAAAGAAAATTCCATCTAGAGAAAAAAATTTGTTCAAAATTTTCTTAAAATTTTTTTTTTTTTTTTTAAAGATTATTTGGATTATATTTTTTTAAATTGATTTCAGAAGTTTAACAAAGACATTTTTTGTCGCTTGAACCAATTTTTGGCCATTTTACTCACAAATTTAGACTCGATCTATCGGCGCAAAAATTTAAAAATATTATTATTTTTGGCATTCAAACATAAATCTGCCTGTCGCTTGTTAAAATTTGTTAAAAAAAAGTTTTAAACCACACCCTAGTGTGTTTATAATATTTTTTGTATATAAAAAAAAATAAATATTTTTAACGCATTTTTTGCATAAAAATTTTGTAAATATTTTTTTCTAGATGGACTTTTCTATAGACGATGAGTACAACACTGACAATTGTTTATGTAAAATTGTCCCCAGAATTCAAATTTTTAATAATATTTGGTGTATTGTTCCTCTGAGCGCTGCTAAACGTGCATTTGTAAGAGTTTATGTTGAAGAATAGGCCTACTTTTCAGATTTTTTGAGTTTTAGACGCATAAAACCTAAATACACAGAACAAATTTATATTTTTCAATTAATTTACATCAAAATACGTCAACTATAGCGGTTAATTTTTTTTTTTTAAATGCTCCTTTTTGCACAGCCCACTACGAACAAAAACATGGTTTTATGGCTTTTGCGGCTTATAGACAAGGTATAAACTTGAAATGGTGCCAGATTTGGATTCTACGGAAAATTTCTAATTGATTTCATTAGTAAATTTGTTTTTTTGAGTTAAAATTGCGGTTTATAAACAAAAAATGTGATTAAGTTAAAAAACGTCAAAAAAACTTTAAAAAATCGTAGATTTTTTTTTTATAGGTTTCATACTTTCATATATCAATCAAAAGACTACTAATAAGTTATAGAAACTAAAAAAAAATACATAAGCAAGTTTCTCAACGCCCCCCCCCCCCTCCCCCCCTAGCTCTGGTCCGTTTGAACTGGAATTGCCCATCTACTATTATTGCTACTCTATGGTGCCCATTTGCAGTTTTATTACCAGAGTAATATATTACTTCTTTGTCTGCTGTTTTTAATTCTCTTGTTTCTTGACATTTAACTTCACTTAGGTCTAATACTTTTAGTCTTAGACGTTGCATTTCTCTGCTAACATTTTCCCTTTTTTCTTTTCTTTTTTTAGTCCTCTTACATTCGAAGTTTCGATTTGTGTTACTTCTGTGTTCTTTTATGTTTTGCGCGCGGTGATTCTTTGCACCCCTCTCCCATTTTAGAAACGCCAGCACTCGGAGCCATTTTTTAATTCTGTATTCATTGATAATATTTTACTAGCAAAAAATAATGACGGTGGTTTCCCGTTGTCTTCTGTCATACGCAGTAGTCCAGCCTTTACGTTGTCCTTAACTCCACCTGTCTGTGTCTGTATTTAAAAGCCCTTGCACCGTCATTTGGTTTTGGCCTTATACCAGCATTGATTAATTGTGCTGCTGTCTACTATCAGGGGAAGACTTTTCTACTCGCCATGTCGCTGAATCGTCTTAAAATATTGCAGCATTTTTTTAAGAGAACGATTCTTTAGCGATCTTTACTACATCCTGATAACTCAGCCGCTGTTTGGTTAGAGGCTGCTTATTCAGTATATTTGCAGTTAACCTTGATATCTCAAGGCCGTTTCACTATCCGCCACCTGTGGACCCTGCTGATAGTTAACAGCTCAATACATCAAAGAACCACAAAGAGAAGGATACTAGGTATATCACTAAAAGTCCATCAGGATTAGACAAAAACAAAAATGCAGGATATAGCCAAACAAGTGGCAACGCTGAAATAGGAATGGGCCAGACATGTAGCAAGAAATCAAACAAATGGAGTGGCGCAGTTATTGTATGAAGGCCATAATTAGAAAAGAGAAAGAAAGGACAACCGCAGATGAGATGGAGTGATGATATTAAACTAACAGCAGGATTAAACTGGTGTAAAGTCGGACAGACCAGAGAGATTTAGAAAAATAAAATTGAAGCCTATATTCATAGGATAGAAAACGGCTAATTAAGAAGATGAAGAAAATCACTAATGCAAAAAAGATGAACATGTCTAAATAACTTGGTAAAAACAAAATTTAATAACCAATAACAAAAACATAGTTACAAAAGTTTTTGTACTGAATTTTTTACTGACTGTGACCATAAAATACTAAGAGCAAATCTGAAAAAACTAACTAAAAAAAAAATGTTTATATAGAAGGCTTTCTCCTCTGTAGACTACCAAAAACAAAATCAAGAAGAATACAAAATAATGAAAAAAGAATCAAATCAACCAGACTTTAAAACTTTGGAAATCATCAAACTAAACAAAAAAATGTGAAAGGTATAAAAAACAAAAAGTTTAATAAAAACACATTTAAACTGATAAAAATAAGAAAAAAACAAAAAGCAGTTTACCAAAGAATACTAACAATTATGATAACCATAAGCAAAGAAATCAGAAGAAATAACAAAAAACAAAAAAACAAATCTTATACAACAATAGAGAACAACAAAAACATGAAAATTCTCAGAAAAACGCAAGCAAACGGAAAAACAGAAATCTAATAGATCTCAAACAAAATGGTATTAAAACAAACTTCTATCAATCCCATTTAGAAAAACCCATAAAAAACAAGAAAGTAATAGAAAACAAAAACTCAGAAGATACTAAAAACTGAGACCACGTAAATTAAAATAAAAACTACAGATCTATAAGCTTGCTCTCACATTATGTATAAACTACTGACAAAATTTTTAACAAATTGCCTATCTAGCAAGTTAGATTTTTACCAACCACCAGAGCAAGCTAGGTTCTGCAAAAAGTATATCACAACAAACTACATACAAGCCACAAGAACACTAATTAAAAAGTGCACAGAACACAACAGTCAAGCAGGACATGACACAATCTTACCCGAACTATTTATGTTTGCTCTAAAAGATATCTTAAAAAAATAAGAAATCGCATGAAACATTAATAAATATTGACAGCAAACGTACCTATCTGTAATTTTTTACGACATAGTCTTGATCAGCTGAAACCTTAAACTAGAAAACAAATGTAGTATCCAATAACATTGAAAAGATCAACAAATATTTGTACTTTGGACACCAAATAACAGTTAAAAAAATCAAGAGGCAGAAAATATTATTTACTAAAAAAATAACAGAAAGCTGGACAAGATTTATTAAACTAAGACATATATTTAAAGCCTACCTACTCCAATCTGCCTTAAACAAAATGTCTACGATTTCTGCATACTACATGAGTCACATGAGCTGGAGACTATGGCATGTACTGAAAACTTGATAAAGAACAATAAAAGTGGCAATGAGAGAGTCTAAGAGAGAATTCAGTCAAGCTAAAGTAAAAAACGCAATAGAACAAATAGCACAGTAAAAATAGAGTTAGGTAACATACGTAACCAGAAAAGATACCAAAATATAAATTAAAAAAATTACACACTGGAGACCAAAAGCCACCAAAAGAGAAATTGGCGTATATGGTGAAGATTTACTTTCTTATTCTATCGTGAAAGAATGAGCCAGCAAGATTAAAATGGATTATAAGTCTCTAAAAGATGACTCACGTTCTGGTCGACCAGTGGAAATGATTACAAAAAAGTTGATCGTCTTTATTGAAAAACTAGTCTAAAGTGAACGTTGACTAAAAGTAAGGGAATTATCAGCAATGCCAGGGCTGTTAGATATACTGACTTCAGTACAAGATGAGTGGGTAAGTAGGTGAAGAAACACTAAATAAGTCGGACCCAAATATTTACCTCTCCGGTGTTTGCTGCTAGATCACTAACGAGGTTCTGGCAACCGAGACATGGCGGTATAACCATTAAAAATAAGAATTAAAGAAATCTAATTTTACAACTTGTGTACGAGGTTTTGCTGTACAGTACCTTTCATTTTAGACGGTCACGGTCTTTGACAGAAGGTAGTGTTAGATGACTGGCCCTTAAAGGTTTCTAGCTTTTACTTATGGTTTTTAACGCCACACCTTAGGCAACTTTATTGACCTAAAGGCAAAACTAAGTGAAGGTATCTAGTAGATATGGTAAACACTAATGAAAGGCACCATTTTGTTTTAAGGTTGAGAAATTGACCTTAAAGGTAGATGAAACAGCAACCACTGCATTAAAGATATCTATAGTAAAAATTTATTCTGGCTCAATATAAAATTAAATATTTTGGACCAGATAGTCCCTTATTCGGATGTCCGGGAAAGGACAATTTTGAAGAAAGTAAAAGTAAAAGGAATACCTAGAATGCTAATAAAGATTGCAACATGGAACGTCAAAAGTTTGTTTTTACCAGGAAAACTATATAATACAGTGCTGGAGATGGAAAGAATGAGAATAAACTTGCTAAAAATAAGTAATGTTTAGTGGTCGGATTGACAAAACATACACAACAAATGGATGCATGTACTTTTTTAGAAATGATGACTCAAAACACTATTAAATCGTAATTATCCTTGTTGTCAAAGTAACAAACAGATCAGTAATCAATTTCACTTCAGTTTCGGAACGCGTTATGATGCTAAGACTACAATCAGACAATGCCCTCAAGGGTTTACGCTCCAACTGTAGACAAGAGCAATAACAAATTGAAACAGTTTTATGAACAACTTACCTCAATTTTCTGATCATCCAAAAATTATGAAACAACAATGGTTTTAGAACTGCATCATGTGTGGGAAATACGGATTAATAGAACGTAACAAGAAAAGCGACAGAGTTGTTCAACTTTGTTAAACTAAAGAATTTACTATTTCAAACACCTTGTTTAGGCTGCCAAAGCGCAGACTTTATATATAAAAAACTACATTCTTATTAAAAATTGATTTAAAACTGTGATTAAATCTGTTAAGACATATCCAAGGGCCAACATCATCTCAGACCACAACCCCGTTTTAGCAATAGTGAAATTAATATCTAAAATACTACATAAAATCGACATCAGCAAATTAAAAAACACATGTATCTACAAAAAATCAACAACAACATTCAAAATATTGACACCATAAACATCAACGAAGCCATACGAGAAGCCCTACTATGTGCTGGTAAGGAGACATTAAATCCATCAAGAACACCTAAACAAAAATGAATGATGGAAAAAAAATGGTTGATGGAAAAATGCAAAGAAGTAAACGAATGTAAAAAGAAGCTTTTATTATGCACAAAAAAAAATTGACGGGTACAAAAAAAAAACATCAAATAGCTACACTGAACGATTCTAACGGTAATATTATCACAAATATAAAAAAAAATAAAGAAATTGTCGGAGTTGTTTAGAGATGAGAAACAAAAACTGGTGAGTAATGATGAAAGTGAAAATAAACCAGAAATACTAAGAGAAGAGGTAGTACATACTATAAAACAAACTAAGAGTGGTAACAGACAAAGTTACAATAGACCTTATAAAACTAATTGACGAAAAAGAAATAATTATCTTAGTTAAAAATTTAACAGAATATACAACACAGCAATGGCTAACATCTACATTTGTCATCTTACCTAAAAATAACAAGACTAAAGAATGCGCTTACTATAAAACAATTGCATTAAGGAATCATACTCTAAAAGCAACTCTAAAAATTATACAAAAGTTTAGAAACAGAATTAGCACTAGAGAAGCACTGTTTGGGACAAGTGTTTTAATGCAGCAATGAATCAAAACATGTATGCCTGTTTTGTTGACTTTAAAAAGACGTTTGATAAGGTTCAACACGCAAAGCTAGTAGACATCTTAAAAAAAGAAGATCATTGATAGTCAAGACATTTGAATTATAAGTAATCTATACTAAAACCAGAGAATCAGGGTTAGGGTTGGTGATAAATTAACAGAAAAAATAATCATTTTACGTTGTGTTCACCAGAGATGCGTCTTATCACAATTACTGTTTAACTAACGTGCATAGTGAAGCTATTTCTCAAAAATCTATTGAAGGCATTGTTATAAACGGAGAAGTTTTACGGGCTTAAAATAAATTTACAAAAAACAAAATATTCAAGTAACGCGTCGAAAAAAATTAACAATGCACAACGCTGAAGTTGCAGAAAAAAATTGTATTGTACGTTAATAAACACTTTATAAATTGTCGCTGTTATGTACACAGTTAATAAAATTCAACTATTTGGGAATAAAAAGTTACAAGAATTGCCCTAAAATTATAAATTATTATTTATACGTTTGTCGGTGCAGGTATAAGATATATGTATCAATAAAGTTATGCAACTCGACTCTAATATGCATTTTCCTATCTCTAAAAAAGTCTCACATAATAAAACCGGCTCGGGGGCGTCGAATAGAAACTGCAGATACATTTAAAAAGAGATCATGATTTATAAATGGAATGCAAAGACCTATTATATTCTTCCAGTGTAGATATATTTTTTCATCATTCATCCGCTATGATTATAATAAATAATTTTCAGCTACCTGAAATCGCCATGAATATGTAACGCGAAGCAACTCATCATCACTTAATTAGTACTTACAGTAAAATTGTTTGTACAGATAAAGTCATCATGTTGTAAAACTTGTAAAATTATTCAAGGAGACTTATCATTAAAAAGAAATAAAACTGACAGTGGTTGTAAGACCCCCGCGGCTCACACAGATTTGTACACTGATGGGAACGCGGATGGAATGATCTCGATTCATAAATAAAAGATCACGGAAGAAATGATAGTGTGGATAAATTGTTTGTTTAGCGATAATCATCGGGACTAGACGCGATGAAGAGGTTAAGGATGTGGGAGGATGTGTTGCTTGCTGATACCGGTTATTAAAATTGGTGTATACATTAGAATAATTTTGATTTTACCGCGGAGGTGGATTAATTAATTTTAAATTTATTTATAAATTATAATATTGATTTTATATTAGATAATAAAAAGTGTGCATTATACCAATACATTTAATTCATTGAATATTTAGTTTTGTCTACACGAAAATCATTGTTAGCAATTTAAATATTTCAATAATCATACATTTTAAGTTAACATAACTCTTTTCTTTTACAAATGGTAATGATAAAGCCAGAAGGCAAACAAATTCTACGCGGTATATTGAACTGCAATTATAAAAATTGCAATTTCACAATACAAATGGCCTAGACGTTTTGTAGAGCATGCAATTTTCTGCCCAAATTATGTGCAAAGTACTATTGTTGCTTTTCTCAAATTATATAATTAGACCGAAGAAGAAGAAATAAAAGAGGTAGACCGTTTTATCTAAGGGGCAACTTCCAACTTTTACATCCAGTTTCTCGCTTGTAGTGGCAAATAGGACGCGGAGAAGGCGCCTTGATGCAGCGCCTCGTCCGATCACCGATAATAGTTCAATAACTAATCCCTGAATTATATCAGGCCACCAGACCTATACTTATATTTAGCTAATTGGGGTGCACCTAAAACCAATTACGATTCTTAAAGCAAACAACGTTACGGCATCCGTTCGAAAATGTTCGATAACGATTTTCGGGTAAGGTGGAATTAAAAAGGGGGCCGCGATAAATCATCGTCGGAAACTGATCGCTGTCTAAATATTTGTACAACTCAATCTAAGCACAATTTAGCCATTTCCGTAACCCTTGACGTAAAAATCGTAATTACTCTACATTTGGATTATATGAAAATTGCTTTTTTTCTTAATTGGGTCCGGATCAAACACCCACGCCCCCGATTGCTTTATTACGTTGAGGGCTGTGTCCTGATATCCGCTCTGTTTACACTTTTAACGATTAAGTGGAAGTGCCCGGTATCGACCCATTAAATTATATATTGATGGGGTTTGTAAAAAAAAACTTTACGAAAATCATCAGCGAAATGACTTAATTTGGTGCCTTACCGTACGAGCGTTCCGAAAGGAATAATTATTATTTATTAAATGGAGCCAGCCAATTTTGTAATTACATCATTACTTTTCTTTTCATTTTATAGAGTTCATCTACATAATATTCACTATCGTTTAGTTTTAAACAAATAAATGATTGGAAAGGTTTTTCAACTCATTAAATTTCTCATTAAATTTTAAAACAAATCTTTTAAGGTTTAAACTTAATAAACAATGTATTTTATATAAACTGTTGATCCACTCAGTGTGAGATACATAAACTAATGTTTCAGAGTATGCACTTTGTATCAGTGTGTCTAGCATCTTACTGTCAGGAGAGACAATTTAAATTTTTTTGAGAAATATGCAGTCAAAATTTGAAAAAAAAAGATTTTTTTGCATTTTTTGATCGTTTGTAACTTCTCAGGGTTGCATTTTTAGGAAAAAACTGTAATGAACTTTTTTTCTAAATTGTTCATAAAAACGTGCAAAAGATATAAAAACACGTTTTTATCTATATTTAAGAAAAAAAAAATACTCGTAATTTTTTTTTAAGAAAAACTGTCTAAAGTTCTGCAAAGATAACAAATTTTTGGCTGTAAAAAATAATTTTTTGAACAATTTTGAAAAAAAAGTTTATTACAGCTTTTTTCTAAAAATGCGACCTTGAGAAGTCAAACGATAAAAAAATGTAAAAAAAATGAAAAAAAAAAACAATTGTTTCAAATTTTAATTGCTTATTACTCAAAAATGGATTATTAATTTTTTTTTTTAAATCACAAGATTATGACTCATGTAGAGAAAGACATTTTCAGTAGTTTGAGCAAAGTTTAAAAACGTTTCAAAATACAATAAAACAGTTTGAGCTGTGTTTTTCACTCAAAACTTTGTTATAAAAATGTAATAAAAGTTTATTTGTTACGTTGCTATATTTGACACTATAATGGAAATTACAACAAATTCAAAATTTTAACAAATTGGCATCATGCATCAAGCAAGAGTATGAAACAATCTAACTCAAAAATTGAATAGTGGTGGCCGTTACTATGTGGTAGTTTGTTATAAAATAAATAAAACAATTTTTTTATGTTTTATATCATGAATATATTTAAAAACCTAGTTAAAATTAGTTTCAACCTTTACAAGGTCATCATCGGATGGTGATCATACTTGATTGTATTATTGTCCGATTATGATACAAACAACTATTTTAAACAAGCACTTTTTTTATTTTAGGTTTACTGATTTAAAAGCTCTACTAACAGTTTTTGCAAGACAGGACACACAAGTGAAAGGTTCAACCCGCAAAATCAACTACAGAAAACGCAGTGGTATGGTATGGTTGCAATCGAGTTGTTTAACAAAGTAAACCTCAACATTACCTAACGATTATCAGGGTGATCATTAAAGTGAGTATGCGGATTGATACAGCAATTGCCGTGCCTAAAACACAACACTACTTCAGATTTCATGCAAAGCAATTGTGTAGATTACTGTAGATTAAACAACGCTACCAAGAAAAAAAACCGCAAATACACAAGACTTTCAAGGACTTTGGTTCAGCCAACTAAATTTGAAGAACGTGTATTGGCTGGTGCCGTTTGTGCTGGAGAACCGCCATCTTACAGCTTTTGCTATTTACAAATTCAGAGTAATGCCGTTTGGGCATAAAAACGCCTCCATAACCTTTCAAAAGTTAATGATGAAAGTACTGACGGTATACTTCAGGAAATTGGTTGGTTGGCGTTGGTATATTTAGACAATATTGTAGTGTATTTACAAAACCACAAGAGTTTGGGCTCTGGATAAGTGTAATTCTAAATAGAATTAGATTGAGTACCTTAAAAACAAAGTTACCGTAGACAGCAAGCAACCGCTCACACATTACCTGAAGTTAGTTTAGTAGAATTGGCAACTTGCGGAAATTGCCGCCTTTATAACCAACTTGCAGAGCATTAAAAAGACTTTTAATTGGAACACGGATACAGAAGCAGCGTTTAAAGACGTCAACAAACTAGTAAATTAACTCTTGTTTTAGATTGCTTTATTTTATTAAAAAAAAAAAAAATGGTACATACAAACATAATATACATATATTACATACATAAAAATGGGTTAGTACACATGTTTGAAACAGATCATAGTGAAAATATCTCATACTTACATGATTGTAAAATTCGCTTATATGCTTATATCATGTATATAGCCCGGGTTGTTGTACCAACGCATTAAAAATATTGTATGTATTTGCTTTTAGTAAGATAATGCGGCATTTTAGTGGTGGTACGGTCCAGAGTTAAGGTATACACATCTTTGCGCGCCAAACTTTGTTAAAGTGTTTTTTCACCCAGTAGCTATTTAATGCCATTAGAATTTGCCAATTTTACCAGATATTTATGGCATGGGTTATTCCGGCTTACTTGGCTTGAAGGATAGTTGTATGTGTTTCAAAAAGTAAAGATATTGAGATTTCTAGGTCTTGAGAAAAAAATTTGCTTCAAAATCTTGAAAAACTTTTGAGACATCGGTAAAGATCTGAAAGAGTTTGTTTGTGTCTTTTGTTGTTATTTGTTGTTTATGTATGTGTACACTTATCTTTTAAATATAAAATTGGGTAACATAGTGTCTCAGGATGTGGCTGCCAGAAGGAGTAACAATAAAGGCATTTGTGAATAATGTGGCTCTGGTAGGTAAGAATGTAGATATAGATATAATAAAGAAAAGGTTAGAGTTGGCAATAGATATGATAAAGAGATAAAAGAGAAATAAAGTGTATCTAGTTTTGCAGAAAATTGAGGCGGCATTTATATCGACAAAGAAGACTAATAATAAAAATGAAAAAATGTAGGTAGGAGAACAAATAATAATCATAGGGAAGAAAATTAAATACATCAAAATTACACTTGAAGCAAAAAGATCTATCAAACAGGTTAAGGAAGCAGTGAAAGAAATAAAAAAATGAAATGAATGTTTAGTAGGCTTATGCCGAACAAGAAGGGCCAGGAGAAGAAGCAAGGAGGTAAACTATTGTACGCCGCGGAAACATAGGGAACCGCCTTAAAGACAAAAAAAACAAAAAGAAAGTAAGAAGAGCAAGCTTGCTAAGAATAATTGCGGCAACAATACCCGCAGGTGAGATGATAGAAAAAAATTAGACCTAAAAAAAGGCAAAAAAGGTACTATAGTAAACAAAAAGTAAAGAGATGGGCAAAAAAAAGATAAAACAATAATAAGATGGCAAAGAGAGTAGAAAAAAGAATTAAAAAAACAGGTATTATTACCAAAAATTAAAAAATAGGTAGAGAAGAAACCGGTGATGTGTTACGAGACAACAGTTACTTACAAGACACAGAGCTTGTAAAATGTATTTGCAAAAAATAAATAAGATAAAAAAAGAAGAAAGACGTATATTCTATCAAGAAAATACTCATGACAGCGCAGAACATACGCTAGTAAAGTGAAAAGCGTAGGAGAAAGATAGGAAAGAGTTAGAAAAGGTATTGGAAAACAAAATGAACAAATCTGCAACAATTATTACATGTCTGAATGACAAAAACAAATTAAAAAAATTACAAAACTATGCAACCACAGAACTGAAAAAAAGATAATGCAGCTTAAAATGTAAAAATTTAGATAAATCAAAACACACAAATTGAGATAAACGGAAGCAAAAGAACAAAGAAGGTTATGCCTACTAAAGAATGGACGGTGAAAAATAGGCAAGAAAAATTTTTTTACTATAACATTAGTACCAACAGAAATTGCACAAATAAGAAAAAAAATATTGGTAAATACGCCATCTCAAGGTTGACAGATACAACTTTCATTGTTTTTTGTTTAAATTTTATTCAAATGGTTAGATTGCATCTGTGAAAGATAATATTTTGTTGTTGTTTGTGTTAGAAAGATTTTTTTCCTATTAAGCAGGATTACAGCGCAATTGCTGGTTATGTTTATGGATTTAAACAAAGTTGATAACTACACGTTTTTATTGCGTATTGTGACGAGAGAAAGAGGGCGTTTTGTGTTATTTGTGTTTTGCAAAGAAAAACAAATAAGCTAAAATGATTTAAAAGATTAGTAGACAAATTAGTTTGGGTCGTTTTTACTTTTTATTCTTTGCAGTCGAAAGGCCTTGCTAGTGCCTGAGTGGAACGGCTGGCGGCTTATTGATGCAATTAGACAAAGATTTTTTAACCAGATTTTTCTTTTTTGGGTTGACTTTAAGTTAGTCTATTGTAATAAACCAGGGCTGGTTCTTTAGTCGACGTGGTAGTTATAGTTTTATGTAAATATTATCTAACGGCAATAAACAATGAGTTAGACCACCATCATGCTGGATAAGCTTTAACATAAAAACATTGTGCTTTGGTTTCAACCTTATGAGCACAATTACACATAAAATGCAGGTAATTTTGCGTTAGAGTAAACAACCGTAGCAAACAAAAACTTGTGCATTGACAACAACAGTTAAATACTTAATAGCAGAAAGGCACAAAACAAGAATAAACACGACAAAAAAAACTGAATAAAAATGAAACATGTAGACACAATTTTCAGCTTAGATTCATAACAGAAAAGATAAACAAAAGGTAGATAATTTGGTTTGAACATAAAGGCGCACAAGTAAGACAATAAAAACACAAAAAGAATTTATGAAAAACAAGTAACATACAAAAACTAGAATAAAAAATCAAGAAAAACATAGAAGGACAATTTAAGAAAAGAAGCAAAAAAAAGAAAATAGCTTAGAAAGAAATCAAACAACTAACACAAGACAGGAAAGTGTGGGAAAAAATGTAAAACAAAGAAATAAACTCCACACAACCGTCTTACATCAAATGATAGAATAATTGTGTTTTTTTATTCAACATATCATATAACAAAATTGTCTTATGGATAACAATTTTCTTTTAATTTTCAAACCTGTGCACAGTGGCTCAATTCACAAAAAACGCGGACTAAAGTCGAAAAAATGAAGTTTGTAATTTTATGTTTACTACCCTGCAATTTGGTAGAGGGTGCACTACTGTATATTGGTGCGAGTCCACAATGAGTTGCGCACGCATGCAACATATGTAACACCGTGGCAACGCTGCCGCGCTCTCGCCTCGAGAAAATCACGAAAATCAAGTGGTGGTTAAAAACAACAATATCTTTTTTTCTAAGTGCTGCTTTCCAATTCGGCAAAATGGACAATATTGACAAAGGTAAGAAGTATATATTTCGTAATATAATAAGTGTAATTAACATTTATTACTCGCTTAAACATTCACGGTAAATATTGATGTTGTATATTTGATAAATGTTGTTCAATTATAAAAATAGTAGTGAGATTGATCGAGATTAACGGTCTCCTTTTTTTAAAAGAAAGATTAGAATGTTATCTATCAATTTTATTCAAGATCTCGTGCCACGAGGTGCCCCTGCAGATTCTAAGTCAGTTTGAAAATGTACGTCCGTGTGTAACCAAAAGGCGCGCAAAATTACTAAAATTAATTTTCATTGATTCAGCAAATACCGCTGATGTAGAAAGCAATAAGCATGAATTTTTTGACGCTATACACACAAAATTCTACTTGGAACATAGCGAGAAGCTTGCAATTTTAGAGAAATGCGTGTCTGCAAAAATCAAAAAGAAATTCATATTTCATGCAGATGACAAATTGGCGATAAAAAATCTTCTTACGCTAATGAAATCCAAATGGAGCAAAAGTAACCGAACAGCTGAACGGTTTTCTAACAAAAATGCGAATTGGCTGAAAGGAACAAAAACTAAAGGTAAAAATTAAAAAAATAAGTATATTTAATAATAAAAATTATTGCTTAGTACTTATTAAAAATTATAAGTTGAAAGTTAATTTTTCATTCACATAATAAAGATTATAATGCATTTAGTGTGGCCCTGTGGAATCTGCTACGATGGTTGAGGCATCTGCAAGCGGAAAATTCAAAATGGGTCGACCATTAAAAGACTTCGACGAGTTGTCAGACAGAACAAAGAGGCGGAGGTCGGAAAATCTACTGAAAACACATAGCTAAGCGGAGTTGACGTTTGCAACCTGCATGAGTTTTTGTGCATCCGGAGCTGCCTAAACTGCTGCGGTTATTAAGGACGTCGCAACTAGGTCCTCGTCTGAAGCTGCGAAATATAACGGAGCAGTTAAATCTGCTGAAAGTTCTCTTTGTACAGAAATTTCTGTTGATCTTGCACTTTCCAATCTTGTTGAAGATAAAATGACGAGAAAGACGTATCGGTTGATAAGAAAAAGAGAACTGGAGAATGGCGTTCGTGTGTATCCATCATATCATAGAGTTGCGGAATCCAAAACTCGTTGTTATCCGCCAGGTATAAAGGTTACTGAGACTACAGCAAAAGTTCCATTACAATCTTTGTTAGATCACAGAACAAGCAGAATTCTGTAAACACAAAACACCGTAATCAAAAGAAAAAGTAGCAAATTTGCTTTTGATTGTAAAATATGGATTCGACGGTTCTTCCGGTTAAAGTGAATACAAAAAAAAGTTTAATGACGAGAATGTTTCAGATTCGAGTATGCTATTAACATCGCTTGTACCGTTACGATTAACAAACAGTGTATACCCAGATCTACTGCTTTGGCAAAATCCAAGACCTTCCTCTACGCAATTTTGCACTCCGATAAAAATGGAATATATTCGCGGAAACGTTACCTCAACCTTGCAGGAAAATAAATTTATTGGTGATAAAATAGATAACCTTGTTCCATATGAAACAATTATAGACAGAAAAGATATTAGAGTGACATACAAATTACTGTTTACAATGATTGATGGAAAAATTAGAAACACAATTACAATTACAAAATCAAACATGCGATGCTACTTGTGTGGAGCCACGTCAAAACAATTTAACAATCTTGAGAAAATCATGTCATTGCCAATAGATGAAACAAAATTTCAGTATGGCTTAGCCATATTACATGCGTGGATACCTTTTATGGAGTATTTTGTACACTTAGGATATAAACTAGACATTAAAAATGGCAGGTGCGATCCGAGGAGGACAAAAAAGTGTGCAAATGCGAAAATTGGCTATTCAGAAAGGTTTCAAGTTGCGACTTGGTCTTATTATTGACACTCCGAAAGTAGGCGGATTTGGAAATAGTAACGATGGCAACACAGTTAGGCGATTTTTAGCAAATTCTTCTGTGTCCGCCGAAATTCTGGGTTTAGACTTAGAATTTCTTAATCGCGCTCACATTATAATGCAAGTCTTGTCATGCGGTTTTGGTGTAAATGTGGCTGTTTTTCAACATTATTGCAAAGAAACTGCAAATTGTCGACAAGTTTCCGTGGTACTGCAGGCCTACGTTGATTCACGAGGTGCTAATACATGGTCCTCGTATTGTTGAATATGCACCATTACCTATCGGAAAACTTTCTGAGGAAGCTCAAGAATCGCGGAATAAAGATATCAAAAACTACCGAGAAAAATACTCCCAAAAATCATCTAGGGAAAACACCATGACGGATGTAATGCATTGGTTGCTTGTCTCATCAGATCCGTTGATTTCGAGCTTACGACTAACACCTCCAAAAAAAAAGCGACTCACTGTCACGCGAAGCAATTCGCATTTTGCTCCCGGCGTATGCAAAGGTGACAGAAAATTTGGACCAATCACAATCCGAAGCCAGTTCTGACATGACTAACGATTCGTATATGAATGACTGAATCATTGTATGTGTTTTATATTTAAGTATAGTATTGTGTATTATTTTGTTGATTAAAACAAAAACGCCAAGCAATAGAACAATTAAATAATATTATTATTTAATTGTAAACGTTTCGACAGAAACTACTGTTTTCTTCAGCACACATTTAAATATTAAAATTAATTAATTGTACTATATATTGGCGTTTTTGTTTTAATCAACAAAATAATACACAATACTATATTTAATAAATTAAAGGACAAAAGGAATATTCCCACAATAAACCAATTAAAACCATTTATATTTAAGTTTTGTATTCATTGCTAAAATAAAAAACTGCCATTTTGTATTTTGAAAAATAATAAGATTCCTAATTTTAGATCTGCCATTTTGAATTTCGAAAAAATAATATCAAATTCATAATCAGAGACTGTAAAAACCATTATATACCAATTATTGTTTTAATCAGACTATTTTTAAATTTTTGACCGCCATTTTGGATCCGCCATTTTGAATTTTGAAAAAAAAAAAATCCGATTCATAATCAGCAACCTTGAAAACCTTTATATACCAGCTTTTGTTTCAATCGGAATGATTTTTGACTTTTGTCCGAGTTTTTTGGGAAATGGGCCACTGTGCTGTGGTAAGAAAACTAAACAATTGGCACTACACAATCAGTACAAGCCCTAGTAATTTGTTGCTTTTGAACTACACTCAAACGCAAAAAACGGTGTCATTTGGTAATTTTTTGCAAACAAATTCAGGTAATTTTTTTTAAATAAAATTTTTAGTGTTTTACAATCAAAAATACCATAGAAGAAAACGACTTATGGTACTTATCAGTTTATTTAATAAACATTAATAAGAAAAAATAAAATTTTAAGGTATTTTAAGGTTTTTGATTAACTGTCATTCTCAGGGCAGATTGGTATGTTGATTATGGTTCTAAGAGCTGTAATTGTGCAAAAGCTGTTGATTTGTGGCAGACGGATAAAGCTAGCGGTATGTGTCTAGGTTTTTTTATGTCAGTTTTTCTACCGTCCAAAAAGCACTTGAGCGGTTTAGGGAGACCGGCAGAAATACTCAAAAGCCGGGATCTGGCAAGAAATAAAAAACGACTGCTATTGATGACCGATTTATTGTTTGTACTACTTTACAAAATTGTTATGTGATTTCAGTGGAAACTAGAAACCAACTCCGTGAGGTTTGTGGTACAGCTGTAAGTGTATGGAAAGTTTGTCAAAGTTGCAAGAAGCAAGCTTAAAATTTTATAGATTAGCAGCTGGACCATAATTACTCCTACGTCACCAAGTAGACTCCAATTTTTTTGCAAATGTATGAATTGAACATTGGCACAATAGAAGACTGTACTGTTTACTGACGAGTCTAGATTCTGTTTACATTTGTCAGATGGAAAAGAATCAGTATGAAAAGAAACGGGAGAACAATTTGCGGAGTGCGCCTTTAAGTTCCCTGATGGCATGGGCAGGAATATCAATAGATGCCTGCACTAAATAGATTGTCATTGATGGAGGATTGCTGACTGCTGATGCCGCCAAAGGGCGGAGCATCACGGACCAAACAGGACCCAGCACGCAGGTATAAAGCTAAAGTTTTTACGCGCCAACATTTTCAATTCTACCTTCCGCCGAGATGAATCAAAACAACTACCACAACCGCAACCTACACACACTACCACCTCCAACACCAAAGAGAAAGGCCCCTATATTTGGGTACCGGCTAAATGGCCTTGCGCCACACTAGGTAACCCTTTTTCCGGTGCATGAGTACTACACTATGCACCAGGTGGATTTGACCCCTAAGGAACCACAGGTGGGTTACCAAACCTCTTCAACACAAATGCAGTACCAACCGTGCTCACCAGGCGGGTACCAATACATAGGAATAAGAAAATTTAACTGATTTGCAAGTACCACAGATGGAAATGCTATAAAAGATAATTAGGACATGCTGGGCAAGCGTGTTAGAAAACTTGGAGTTGCACCAACCACAATAAACGAGTTTTATGTGGCACTTTAGGAAGAATGGCAAAATATTCCACAAAATGATATTTGTGAGCTCATTAGTGGCATTATTAATCTCTGTTAAGTTTATTTTGCAGAAATGCATTTTTTTTTCGTGTATACGTACATTATTGTTTTTGCTTTTTATTATTGGGATTATTCAGCTAGATACCCCTTCCCACTTTCACACTCCATTCTCGTCTTCTTCCAGCCCTCTCGCTTTTATCGCTTCTCGAATGGTATCGTTCCATGATCTTTTGGGTCTTCTCCTTTTCCTTTTTTTTGTCGGTTGCCATTTCCATACTCTTTGGGGCCATCTATCATCCGTCATCCAAAGAAAATTACCGAACCACTTCAGGCTTTTTATTTCCACTATTTCCACTAGTGTTTGTTCAGATTTCATTATCCGTCTAATTACCACATTTCTCACTCTTTCTATTCTGGACATTCTGGCGCTTTTTCTTAGGTAGTCTATTTCTACAGTATTTACTTGTCGCTTTTCTTCAGCTTGCAGTGTTTATACTTCTGCCCCATATGACACCACTGTATCTACCATTGCGCGTCTTATCCGTTTTTTACTTCTTTTCTTATATGCTTGTCCCACCAGATTGAGTTTAGACAATCAACCACTTTTTTCCCTTTTTTTATCTTCTCCCTTTTATCTTTTGAGCTATTGTTTTTACTAATTGTGCATCCCAAATATTTAAAGGTTTCTACCTGCTTTACTTTAATTGTGTCGTCAATAATTATTTGGAAGTTTGCATCAGTTCCAGTTACCAGATATTTCGTTTTACTGAAGTTTATGCTTAGTCCCCATTTGGTATATGTTGCATGCAGTCTTCTAAGCATAAATTCTAAATCATATGCGTCCTGTGCTATCACAACCTGATCGACGGCAAAACTTAGTGTAAAGATGCAATTGTCTCCTATAGGTACACCCATTGGCCCGCAGCTGTTTTTCCACTGTTTAAGGCATGCGTCCAAATATATGTTAAAGAGGATTAAAAAAAGGACATCTTTGTCTTAAGTCTTTCTAGAGAACTATTCTTTTAGTGTCAGCTCTTTACCTTAATTACTAATTTATTGTCTTTGTACAGTTCTTTTATCAATTTAATCAATTGATCTTCTACCTCTATATCTTTAAGAGTTTTTCACATTTTACCTCTTGGTACCGAATCGTATAATTTTTTTAGGTCGATAAAAGCTCAATGTGTGTCTTCACTAGTGCTATTTCTTTTTATTATAATTTGCTGTAGAGTAAAGAGATTATCGCTACATGATCTTCCAGCTGTGAATCCGGTTTGTTCTTTACTTATTCTCCCATCAGTATTTTTTCTTAAATTACCTTCTAAAACTTTTGCGTATAATCGGAAAAGAGCGCTATTTATGCTCAATCCGCGGTAGTTTTTTTCCTGCTTCTTTTTTTAAATATCGATATAATCTGAGACTCTTTAAATTGCTACGGTTTTTTTCCTTAGCACAGATGTTAAATAGTAAAGTTATCTTTTGATTTCTCATCCATTTTTAATTAATTCTATTAAATTTTTTCCCAAGCCCAACGCCTTTCCGTTCTTCATTCTTCTTAATGCTTTTTGAATCTCCTCTTTTGTAATATTTATTTGTGCATGTTGAGTTTCAAAATCTGCTTGTATTTCTTCTATTTTATATTTATCTCTATTTTCTACTAACAGATTTTTATAGTGTTTTTTCCAATCTTTTATATTTATAGTATTTAGTGTTAATTTTGTATTTTGTATTTTGATCTCCCAATTTGAGACTCTATTTGTATGCACCTTTTTTTCCAGATTTTACTCTTTGATTTCCTCACTTTGTTCTGAAATATTCTGTTTTGTCTTCGGTATTCAATTTCCTTTTCTTAGGTGAGCCAGCTAAGCCAGTTTCTATAAGCTAAATTCTTTTCTATACTCATTCTTTCCAATTTGTCATTTCCACCATTTTTGGTCTACTTTTCTTTTTTTTTTTAACTATTTCCAGTGTTTCCTTGGCTGTTGAATGCACGTTATTTGTGATTATTTTGTACTCTATTTCTACATCTGACTCTTCATTTGTCAGTATCAGTTTTTCTTCCAGTCTCTTCTGGTAGAGATACCAAACACTATCTTGTTTTTTGTTGGGTTTCATATTTTTCGTATTTGTCATTATGGGAAATGTTATCTCAGCTACTAGTAGGTAATGATCTGATTTTTTGCTTATTAATGTTTATTAAATAATCTGATAAGTACAATATGTTGTTTTTTTCTACATCCTGATGGCCTCTTCATTTGTAAAACTCTAAAAGTTTTATTAAAAAAATTACCCTGGTTTTTTTGCAAAAAATTACCCAATGACCCGTTTTTCTGCATCTGAGTGTATATCACAATAATTAAAATTGCGCTAATTTATGATAGAGTTTAATAAATACTTGATTTTTTAATCTTAGGTTTGAATAGAACGCGTTAGTATGATTATATTAGTTGGTATAACGCATTTAATATATTTTAACGTGGGTAGCTTATTGCGCATAATCTATATAGTATCATCCCTTAAATTAAAGTTGTATACATATTTAAGATCTTTTCTAATAATGTTGTAAAGGCAAAATATATATTAATATTATATGACATATTTCAAAAACTCGATTCAACCGATGTAATTACAAATTATTTATCTATCCAGCTGACAAGAGCGGGGTCCCGCAACAATGGTTAAAGATGACTTTAAATGTCCATGAAAGGAGGCTTAATTTGCATACGAGTAGCTGTTGACAGCGGTTTGTTGCGCGATACCATCTCGCCCATTTACCATCTCCGTTTCTGGGGATGGATTTATAGGCCGTGTGCGTGGGCAGGTGCTGAATCCCTGCACCAGCTCCACATTTACAACTTTACAAATTTTTATCGAACGCATCGGAAATAAATTAATTTTATTGTTGTGGAAAAATAAAAATAGAAACAATTTACACCTCAATAAAACAATGGTTTAATCTGCTATATAATTTAAATAACGTTCAGGTTATTGAATTATCGTCACGCTGCGTTAAGTGAAGGGTCAAGTCATAACAAGCATGTGTTATAACACTTGGCTTAACACACTATTTTTTTTTATTTGGATGTGTGGCACTGTGGAAGTAGGTTAAATGGTTGTAACCTGATATAATTTAGTATAGTATTACCTTTTGCAAGGCACTTTACTACTAAAACTGGATTAGTGTGTACGCCGTGTGGTAGCAAATAATATGATTTCAATTTTTTTATTTAGTTTTATATAATCACCAAACAGCGTTTTGGATTACAAATCTGCAGTGTTTTCTTCTTGGGTGTTCATACATCTCAAAATGTATATTAAACATGAAGGTTTGCATGTATTAAAAATGATAATATTGTAACGATGATAGAAGCAACTGCTTTCACTTATTTACACCTGCCTCGCTATCTTTTTCCAATTTTACATCGGAATATCAAATAGGGGGTGGTTTTTACTAATGGCATCTTGACTGTGAATTATTACCCTTTCCTTGTTACTAAGATGAATAGCTTTATTATGCGCTTTGGCTTCGTGCGAGTTTAAAATGTTTTTTTTTAATTTCAAACGAAATGACATTTTTGATATGAAAAAAATTAAAGGAATTTCATTCATAAATAAATGTTTGAGAAACCGGATGTTAATCTTAAATTAATTACAACAATGTGTAGCTTCAGTACTATAAATAGGAGATAAGATCAATTAATGTTTATGATATAAATATTAAGTTTAACCAGTTTTTACTTTATCTCTTGGCATTTAGTTTGTTATAATGTTGTTGAGTAAAAGAATAGAATAGAAATAAAAATATGCAAACATTCTCTCTCATATAAACTAATGCTTTCTCACTTTATAATATAGTTGGTATTTACATTATTGAATGTATCTGATTAAAAAATTCTTACTCGCTTTAATATTCGAATTATAATGAGAGAATATTATCACTTGTTAAAGATTTTACAAATGATCTGCTTAAAGACAGTTTGTAGACTAAGATATTGGTTATGCGTGATGCTTGATGCTTGATGTGAATTTCGAGCAGTTAGCTTGTTAACGCTTGTTGTGGCATTTGTAAGATGCGATTAATGTTATTAAATGTACATGCTAGTTGATCTTAAGATGATTGAGGCCTGTGTTGGGAAGAAGGTGTTCTGTTAATATCGGATATTTTCCTCATTTGGTAGTTTTGATACTTGTTGACGTGTTGGTAATGTCGGGAAGTTAGTTTAGATCGAGGCGTTCTTGATTGCTAATTTATTCAAATGTTTTGGAATAAGTTTTTTAGCTAGGGAATCGTTTTGATAATTTTCTTGCTGTTTGTTAATTTCCATAAACCTAGGTTTTTACAAATAGTTAATTTGTTAACAACTGTTGGAGTTTTGTTGGTTTTCTAATCGTCTGGTTTGCTAGGTGATGGTATTAACAGCAAATAATATATATGCAAGAATAATTTAGAATTAATACTTTTTCAGAGCTTTCAACAGTATTAAATTGTACGTGAAGCATAAAAAAAACTTTTTTTTATGAGTTTCAAATGCTCTTAAGAACAACTTTTAGTCAATTGTTTAATACGTAAGAAAATTGTTTTTTTGTCTAATAAACTCAACAATGGTAGCAGAAACTAACCTTATGCTATCACTCGTTTTGATGATAAGAATTGTGTTTATCTTTTTAGCGTTGAAAACAGAAGACGATGATTAATGAGATTTAGAAGAATACTAATTATCCTTTTTCTTGTCTCTACATACACTAACCCAAAATTTAGCTTATTGCTTTGGCTTGTTGCAACCTGTAAGCCAGCAGTTATAGATAACATTTAAAGACCTGCTTAATTTTTCTTTACATCTTTTTGGGTGTGTTTAGGTTGGTTTAACAAACAATAGGAAAATATTAGAAATGTAAGCTGAAACCTTTTGAACGCATAATATTTATTTAGTAAAAGATAGTACTTAATCAAATTAAACTTTTTTTGGCAGTCTATTAGATTTGCTAGTTGAAGTAGAGGATAAATCTTTTGTTGTGCGTAAGTTGTTTGTACGTGTACGTATTGTCTTGAGAGCCCGATAACTTTACCAAGTTTGCAGTCAACTACATTCATGTGCATAAGAAACCGCAATTACAACTAAAGTTTGTGAAGAAGATTAGTAAACATTTTGTGTATAAGATTCTGTAAAGTTGTGTAAAAATGTTAAAGTAATAAAGCCAAAACAGCAAGCAAAGCTACGCTTAGTCACTAGAGTGTTCTAATTTTATATAGCACAATTAAGATTGCCAAATTTAAAAAAAATATTGTATTGTGCGTCAAAATCTTGTAATGGGACCTGCAATCATTGACCACACCAGTAGTTTAATCTGCACTAAAATTAGTTAGTAACTAATTGGCATCATACCAAAAAGCAAAAGTGTTTATATCACAAATATAAAATTATAAAATTTTATTATTGTAAGCTTCTTTAAAGTATAAAAATTTAAAATATTTTTCTACAACAAAAGATGACGACGACAAGATTATTCTTTTTAAAGAAAATTAATATCAATACAGAGAAACTCTTTACCTAGCGACCACGGTAACCACGGAAAACACAAGCACAAAACGTAAAACAAGTATATCTGTTACTAATATAATAAAAAAAGGATGGTAAAATTACTAATCCCGTTTTAACAATGCAATTAAAATAAACAAAGCTATTGATAACACTATAGAAAAACTTCAGAAACAGATAAGTGAAGCTTTAACATTTATACCAGATAATAAAAACGTAAACATATAAAAAAAAAAATGAGAAATTACAAGTCTTGTCTAAAAAATGATGTGCATTCAGACTGATGAAGTTGAACAAGATTTGCAAGCAAAAATAACGTCACAAAGGTAGCGGTATTTGGTAAGGATGTAGAAGCACTTCAGATAGATAAGTTAAAAAAAATGTGCAAAGATTTCAAAAAAACGGCGACGATGATGTCCAGATAATGGGAGCACAAAAAAAACTAAAAGAGAAGACAAAACACTTAGACAGTAAAACGTGTCATAAAAATAAAGCAAATTAATGTCTAAAAAAACAACAAAATGCTATTTAGTAGCATATGACAAACGAGGAAATAATTGAAACTGTAATGCAACGCACACCTGCGTTACAAACAGTGTATGTAGTATGTATAGATAATAAGAATTGTTTTAGTTACAACGTCAGTGGAAACAGGTAACCAACTTCTACAGACTAGTTGCACAAGATCTGAACGGCTAACTAGCTCTTATATACATATATATGGGTAATTACTTTTCGACTAATTTGAAAAAGTTGACCTCTTTGAATTTGCTCAAATTTTCAGGAATCAAAATATGGATAAAAAAATAAGATTCCCAAAATTTTGGACGTTAGAATATTGCCTGTTTAAAATGACACACATTTAAGGCCATAAATTTCAAAATAAAACGTCATTTTTAGCTTATTTTGAATCTCAATTTTTAGGCCTCTGAAAAAAGATTAAAAAAATCCACGATGGCTCAAATTATTCCTTATTACATGTACTTTAAAACCCATATTTTTATGTTTAATATTGTGGCAGTTATTTTGATATATTAAGCTTTAAACATTATTCCAAAAAAACCCGTAAATTTAGCAGAATCGCAAAACTTTGCTTTCTTTAAACTGCTCTAACTTTGTCAAATCTTGACCAAATTAGATCCACAAGGTCTAGATTTCTTTGTGTTTAATCTCTTTTTACAAACAAATATAGGGAGGGGAAGAGAGGCACATGACCTACTGGTAGCAACTGCGATGAGAGAAAAAATTGACATAGTGATTGTGAGCGAACCAAATAAAAAAAAGTTAAGCGGGAAATGGATCAAAGATATGGAGGATCAGACGCGGCCATCCTAGCAAGAGGGAAGTGTAAAGACAAGGTGGAAAGGTGGGGAACTCCCAAAGAAGGAATAGTGTGGGCTGATATAGGAGGTATGATAGTATACAGCTGATACATCAGTCCAAACAGCGGTATAGAATATTATCGAGAGTGGATTGAAGAACTAGAAAATAGTTTAAGAAAACAGAAAAGCAAGAAAATCCTAATAGGAGGAGATTTCAACGCAAAATCA
Source organism: Tachinus rufipes (assembly GCA_963932245.1). Lineage (NCBI taxonomy): Eukaryota > Metazoa > Arthropoda > Insecta > Coleoptera > Staphylinidae > Tachinus > Tachinus rufipes. The sequence goes on from OZ010749.1 coordinate 66,193,454, forward strand.
CCCAGGTGGGGAAGGACAAAGAGCGATAGGAGAGGACAAATTCTAGAAGAAATGATTACTACAGTAAATCTAACGATATGCAACCATGGCGACAGACCAACATTTGTAAGAGGAAGATCTAAGTCTCATATCGATATTACCATAGCAACGTAGGAATCAGCAGGAGTAGTGGGCAACTGGAACGTGACAGATAAAGAATCGCTGAGCCTACATAAATATATAAAATGCAACACGATCGGAAAAGGGGAAAAAGAACACACAAGAAAAGGAGGATGGAACGTGCAAAGGATGGACAGAGAGAAGATAAAAAAGCCATGGAGGTAGAAGAAGTAACAGAAAACGAAAACATAGAGGAAAGATGCAAACGATACTCGGAAAAACTGAGAAAGGCAGCGGAAGAAGCAATCCCCAGGTATAGGGATGGAGGAAGAAAGGGGCCATACTGGTGGTGCAATGAGATAAAGTAAAGCAGGAAAAAAGCAATACAAACCGGAAGGAAAATCAAAAGACAGAAACAAAAAGGGGAGGACACTGCAGAGACAGAAGAAGAATTAAAAATAGACAGAAAAGCACTGAGAAAGGCGATAAAAGACAGCAAGAAGAGATGCTGGAAAGAAATGATAGATTTCATAGATAAGGACCCCTGGGGAAAGCCGTACAAAATTGCAATGAATAAACTGGGAGGAAGATCAAAGGGAGTGTGCTTAAAGGAGGAGGAAGTGGAAGAAAAAATAATTGAGAAATTGTTCCCCAAAGGAAGAGCGGTAAAAGAACCAACAGAGACAAGTGAAGAAGAGGAAGCAGATATGACAACAGTGGAGGAGATGAAACAGATCATAAGAGAACTACCTAACAATAAAGCACCAGGTCCGGACGAGATAACAGCGGAGATAGTGAAAGCAGCGTTAGAAGGGAACGAAATAGAACTAACACAAATAATAAACAGATGTCTAAATGAAGGAACATTCCCGAAATGTTGGAAAGAGGCAAACTTAGTGCTGATTGAGAAGAAGAAAAAAACATTTAAATCAAAAACGTATAGACCGATTTGTTTAATCAATACATTAGCAAAGATAATGGAAAAAGTTATTTTGAGAAGAATAGAAAAAGAAATAGAAGAAAGGGGTGGATGGGAAAGTGAACAATACGGATTTACCAAAGGGAGATCAACGCTAGGAGCTATCGAGATGGTAAAAGCGGTAGCAAAAGAATCAAACAGCGGCCTACATAGGAAAAGACAGCATTGCATCATAATAGCGTTGGATATACAAAACGCGTTTAATATCGTACTATAGAAAGCAATTATAGAAGCAGCAAAAAAAATAGAATTGACAAAGAAAACGATCAAAATAATATGGAGTTATCTACAAAGAAGAAACTTAATGACCAAGAAGGGTAAATTTAGACTGACCAGAGGGGTACCACAAGGCTCAGCACTAGGACTCAAATTATGGAACTTAGTATATAATGAGCTTCTCGGAATGCGGCTGCCAGACGGGGTGACGATAACGGCATTTGCTGATGACTTAGCTTTAGTAGGTAGGGATGCAGATATAGAAGTACTAAAGAACAGGCTAGAGTTGGCAATTAGTATGATAAAGAGATGGATGAAAAGTTAAGGGCTAGAATTAGCACCGCAGAAAACGGAAGCGGCATGGTTATCGACAAAGAGGACAAATAGAAGAACCGTAAAAATACAGGTAGGTGAACAAAAAATAACCATAGGGAAGAAGACTAAATACCTTGGAGTTACACTGGAAGCAAAAGGAAGGAACGAACAGATTAAGGAAACGATAAGAGGAACAAAGAAAATGGAAGGAATGCTTAGTAGGCTCATGCCAAACAAGGGAGGACCAGGACAATTGACAAGAAGGCTAATAGCAACGGCGGCCAAAAGTAAACTACTGTACGCCGCAGAAACATGAGGAGATGCCTTAAAAAAAAGAAATAAGAGGAGCCACTAGAGCAAGCTCGTTAAGGATATGTAGGGCTTACAGAACGGTGTCGCAAGATGCGCTAGAGGTAATCGCGGAGACACTACCCGCAGACTTGATAGTAGAAGAAAGATTAAACATAAAGAAACTGGTAAATGAAGGAAATAGTAAGCAAGAAGCAAAGAGATAAGCAAGAGATAATACAATGAAAAAATGGCAAACACAGTGAAAGAAGAACAAAAAAAAGACGTAGAAAAAGGTGAATGGACAAGAGAGTTAATACCAGAAATAAAGGAATGGGTAGAGAATAAACCGGAGACGTGTTACTATACAACACAACTACTCACCGGACATGGAGCCTTTGGAAAGTATTTACAAAATATAAATAAAATGGAGAAAGAAGAGAAATATATATTCTGCCAAGAAGACACGTATGACGACGCAGAACATACGCTAATAGAGTGCGAAGCGTGGGAGAATGATAGGAAAGAGTTAGAGAAAGTATTGGAAAGCAAAATTGATAAATCTTCAATAATTAATATTTGCCTGAATGACAATAACAAATGGAGAGCATTAAGAAACTATGCAACGGCAGTAATGAGAAAAAAAATAGAGGAGTTTGAAAACTCAAGATATAGATAAACGAAAATGGAAGTAAACACACACATCAAACCCCACAGAAGACAAAGAAAGGAGGAAAGAGAAGCTAAGTGGAAGCAAAAGAACATAGAAAAAAGCAATGAAAAGAAAAAATACGAAGAAGGTCAAGACAACTATGCCTACCAAGGAATGGAAGAGGAGAAAGTAAGAAGAAAAGAATATACAATGAAACATTAGTTCCAACCAAAATTGCCAAAATATGGAAAAAAAGAAAAGAGTTGCTCAATGAAAGCAAACTGACGAAACTGACCAGAGAATTTCCAAATGGTAGATACGCCATTTCAAGGTTGACTGACAATGTAACCTTTGAAATCGTCAGAGTATACTTGGCAACCAGGGGATACGAAGAAATAATTCCAAATGGAGACTCAAGAATATTCTTAGAAGTTAAATTTGCAAATCTAGGATTACCAAAGGGGGTACACTTAATGGAGCTCTACAAAAATATTCATGAAAGAGAGAGGATACGCCGACAAAGAAGTGAATGAAGACTTAGAGAAACTAAGAAAACATCTAAGAACAAATCAAACAACTAGGCTGAATAACAATAGAATGGCAGAAAGGAGAGATGAACGTCAGTATAGGACAGACAACAGCATGTGTTGCCGCAGCAGTCTGTGTGAATCCCACAAGGCCGAAACCAGCTCATTTCAAACTAATAATAGACTAGAGACAGACATGATAAGAACAAAATGAAAACAGAACTAACGTAGAGAAGAAAACCGAAAGGTATTGCCTTGCGTTAGTTATTCTCAAGGGCCACTTGCTAAGGCCAAAACCTCACTACGTCCTTAAAAAAAAACCTATGTCGATTTTAGTCAAAATTTCAGTTAATACTCTTAGAGCACAAGAAAAAAGATTATCTATATGAAAATTGGTATATCGGGCATTATCAAGAATTTTTTAATATTCAAAAGTTATCAAAATCCGCAAACCGCACATTTTGGTATCTCAATTATTGGGCCTTTGGAAAAAGATAAGAAAGTCTACAATAGTTAAGATTTGACAAAACTTTGCGATTTTGCTAAACTTGCGGTTTTTTTTTAATCATGTTTGAAGCTTAATATATCAAAATGACTGCCACGATATTAAACATAAAATTTGAATTTTAAAGTACATGTAATAAGGAATAATTTGAGCCATCGTGGACTTTTTTATCTTTTTCCAGAAGCCCAAAAAATAAGATACAAAATAAGCTAAAAAATACGTTTTATTGTGAAATTTCTGACCTTCAAATGTGTGTCATTTTGAACAGGCAATATTCTAAAGTCCAAAATTTTGGGAATCTTATTTTTTTCATCCATATTTTGATTCCTAAAAATTTGAGCAAAATCAAAAAGATCGACTTTTTTTAAATTAGTTTAAAAGTAATGGAATTACCCATATACATATATACAAGGTGTTAAAAAAAATAAAATATTTAAGTAAATGGTAGTACAAACCACAACAAACAAAAAAGTTATAATAAACATGGGTTGTCATAGCAACGGTTTTGGAGATATAGAACATTTTTTATTTTTACATATTTTCACAATAAACAGAGTTATAGAAGATGTTTGAAGTGCTCTCTTTCTATTTCTAAACCGGCACGACATTTTTGTCTGAAGGACTTTTGTACTCTTTCTAAAATTCTCTTATTAACTCGGATTTCTTGGCACTTTTCATTAATTTTTATCTGCAGCTTTTTGAGGCTATTTACAGGAGTAGCATACACTAATGATTTCATAGTGAAACTTTTTTAAGTTAAATCTCGCGGATATAAAGTCTAAAAACACCCAAATATCCATGCTTTACAAATTTTTGAAAAACCTCAATTTATAATTTTTTTTAAATCAAATAATAAATTGTTCAAAATGTTGTTTTCGGACAATTTATCAACATGCTTAACGTACTTAACGCCATTTGATTACTTTACACGAGCTTAGAAATGCAATTCTATCGTTGCCGCAAATTGGTTATACCTTGTAGGAATTTTCCGAAATATTTGAGTTAAGTTTAGATACTCATAAATATTAGTTCAAGTAAAAGAAAAAATTGAAAAATAGAAATTCGACTTAAGTAGATAATAATCTGTATAAAAATTGTTTAAACCTTATTGTTTCCAAAAAATATTTGAGTTATAAAATAATTTGATTTGAAGAATATAAAAAAGTTTTACTGTATCCCAAAAAAAAATCAAGAGAATTTAAATCACCTACCTATGTAAAAAAGTTTGGTCTAAATGCTCTCTAACAGCAATTAAAAAATGATCTGGAGCACCATTATGCTAGAACCACATTTGTTGCCTGTGGAAGTTGAGGTACGTAACGCCTGTTAATCAGTTTGATAAAACAACAGAACCTAAAAACCTGTTGTCTACAATAGCCAACTAAATGTTTAATGAAAAACGTGTCTGGTGTTCACATTCAATTACAGCATAAAGATTTTTGTCGACCCAACGATGTGCATTATGAAAATTAACAACTTCATTTTGTGTAAACTCGGCTGTATCCGTAAATAAATTGTCAAGAAACTGCGGATCTTCAGCATCTTTGCGTAGAAACCAGGAACAAAAAAACAAACGTGTTTGATGATCAGTTAAATTTAAGGCTTGTACTTGTTGTACATGGTATAAATAGAGCTGCTGCTCGTGGAGGGTTTTCCAAACATGAGTAGCACTAATTCCTACTTTAGCTAATATTTGCACACATGTCCTTGGATTATGCTTTATCCTTACTAGAATTTCTTGTTCTGTTCTAGGAGAAGATACCAACATTGGTCTGCCGGAAAGATAGCATTGTTTTCAAAATAAACTGGTACCTCTCAATCTTTGGCAAATTTTTCTAAATATACGATGTGAAGGAATCAGGAAATTTAGATAAGCTTCTACATAAAGACATCACGTTTTGTTGACAATTTAATAAGCACAACCATACATAAAATGCATGTCGGCTAGATGTGCATTAGAATAATGAGCCAGAGCAATAAAAACTTGTGCACTAACAACAACTGTCAAATATTGAATGTTTATTTCACAAAACATCAGCCAACTATAATAAGAAAATGCACGTTTTTGCAAAATAAAAAATGGAGGGAAAAAATAATAAAAATAAATAATGTTCCATATTTCCAAAACTGTTGCTATGACAACTCATGTTTATTAAGACTTTTTTGTTTTTAGTGGTTTGTACTACTACCTCCTTAAATATTCTACTTTTTTTTGCAAAATAAAAAACTAAGAAAAAAAGAATATTAAAAATAAATCATGTTCCATATCTCCAAAACCGTATTTTCCGTAAGACGCTTTGCTATAAATGTAGACACTTTGAACACCCCGTATTAAGGTATCAGTATGACTCTGTGTAGATCAAAATCCCTACTCTGTGCAAAGTGCGAGACATAAATAAAAGCCCAGACAATCGCAGAACCAAATTAAGGCAATCATTACATAATTTTTTTTACGAACATTTCTTTAAAAGCTTATATTTAGTCCAGATGTATGACAAATCAGGCAGTACTAAACGTTACAATGATAGCCTCAACTATGTACTACTAGGATGCGAAGTATATGTATGACAATTATTTTTTTATAAAAATAGTGTTTGTGTTTGCTCAACTACTGTTGCTAAATTAAATACGGTCAAAAAAACTTATTAGTAGAACAAAGAAATAGTACTAGCCAGAAAAACCTGCAACGCTGCAAGAATAATCGATTCTAAAACCGAAAAAATGTTATTTTTCTTCGAAATCAAAAAAATCGAGTTTTTTTAGACAAAGATATTATTGCGTCATGGTGGCAGTGACAGTAGATGTGTTGAATGCTTTTAATTAGTTGCTCTGATGTGTTATTAAAAAAAAGTTATATAAACAGATTCCTCATCTTCAAATATGTTTTACAAACGCTTGTCAATTACCTTAAATGTGAGTAACAATCTAAAGAAGGTAATAGAAAAGCACAAGCAGTTTAATTAGTCTATTACGGAGGTTACTTTACAGTCTAATAAATTATTTAGTGTTACAATAGTAGTGCTTTGTAGAACACGCCGCTTTGCGATCTTGGCTTAAGTAACAATTTAACGATTGGTTAAAAAAGACATTTAGACGAAGATCGCTTAGGATTGTTAACTTACAAAACGTATCTACGAACGCTTTGAAAGTCTCGGCATCAAATATTGCAGCAGATAAATTGTCGGTCAAAGAACAGCAATCTAAAAACCGGATGCCAAAATCTTTTGCCAAAGCCAAACGCCGGTAAGTTGAAAAAAAAACAAAAATAGAGTGGTATCAACGCCTGATTTTAAATGCTGAGAGTTGATTCAGTAAAAGCACCAGTTTATTATCCTATTGGCTTTGGCAGTTACAAGTATTTACAAACTACGGGTTTTTTAATTAGTTATGCAAATAAAACCGGTACTCTTGGGTTTTACAAAATGAAAATATAAGTGCTTTGAACTTAAACAAGTAATAAATTTTTTTAATGTAAACTTTTTGATGTTGCCTATGGTCGTACGTACTTACTTTCAAACACTTTTTAAGGAACAGTCAAGAAGAGTTATGATAGTTGTGCGTGTATACGTAGGAGTAATACGCAGACGCAAAATTATATTAATGTCAATGCGTTATGAATTTGTGCGGTCAAACATTAGTGTGCAAGCTAAAAATATTTTACTCAGGTTACCGGGCAGAAAAGATAAGAGAATTAAATTGCCAAAAAAATATTACGATGATGCCATGAAAATTCCTTGTTCAGGGGGTGTACTTAATTTTTAGGCACAGCGCAATTTATTCAACAAAATTTTACCGGGGAGTTGAAGTTGCATTTATAGTTGATTGTGTTTCTTGAGTTTTTTTGATTAATAGGAGTGGTAGAAGCGGTCAAAGAGCAGGCGGAGTTTGCCTCAACATTTATAGTTTTTTTTTGCAAACAGATAGTATAGATTTTTCAAAAACTTTTATACAATTTAAAAACCGCCATATTTCTTTTTGTGAAAAAAAACCATCAATTGCTTTGAAAACGGTATGTTTTTTGGCTATTTTTCTTAATATTGGCATTACTTTTAATTGTGTTATTTCATTTTAGCAAGATTTTATTTGTCAAATAGTGTCCAAGCAGTGTAAATCTCTAGTAATTTGTTACAAACACTTTTTTAACAACGAGATACCCCAAGGGTTAGCGGTGCAAAACACCATTAACACCAAGACTTGGTAAGTGGTCAATTTCAAACCAGAACTCAAGGGAACCCAACACATTCTGTTTATGGATAAGGGCGCTTGGGAAAAGATGACAACCTAAGAAAAACTTTTCTTAGGTTTTTCCAAAATAACTTTTTGGGTTTTGGCCCCCTCCAAAAAGAATAGAAGCAAACCAAAAAAAAAAAACACAGACCGTTGAAAAAACGGTAGATTAAGACTGATCGCCAAGGAACTCTAACGGTAAGTTAAACATTGTGCAAATCAATTTACATTAATGCACGCCAGCTTTTGCGGCCTCCAGTGCATACATTGTTAAATACGATATTTATATTGCTCTTATCCAAAAGTGTACTTAATCAAATGTCATCATGGGAGTTATGTGAGATTTAGTGACAGCCAAGGTAGTAATCAAAATAAGAAAAGCAAGAAAAATATCATTCATAAATTTGGATACTTTTTCAAAAGCAAAAACTAAATAACTGTTTAACAAAGCTAAAAAGAACGGTGACTGTACCAGTCTTACAGCATATAATAAAGCTTTAAAAAAAACTAAAAAAATATGATAAAAATACGAAAAATGAAAAATAAGTTCTAAACGGTTCTACATGCTCGCGCCTTCAAAAAATCTTAAGCAAAGACCGTACTGGAAACATTAGATCCGTGCGGATCAAAAACGGAAAATACACAGGGTATTCTGCAAAAGATGCTGCAGACACACTTTTTGGATTTTATACTAACAAAGGTTTTTAATCAAAAAGACCTGGAATTGCTAAACAAAAAAACTAACAAAAAGGACCGCAAAAAAGCAAAGACCTAAACTAATCAGGGCAACTTGAAATGGGAAATCAACACATTCAAACCATTCAAGTCGCCAGAAACCAATAGAGTTTATCCCATCATGCTACAAAAAGAGTACGCAGTGCTAAAAGAGCCTCTATGCAAGAACCTCAGAGCAAGCTTTTACAAATATCAAGCAGTTGGAGAGCAGTTCAGAAGGTATTTATACCAAAGTCAGAAAAACCCCACGCCTTGCCTTGATTAAATTCTACAGACCAATCAACTTGACATTGTTTATGTAAAAACTATTGAAAAAAATAGTCGACAGGTTTATACCGGACAGGGCGCTAAAGGCATTAGTATGCTTACCAAACAGGTAAATCCTACGAGTTAGTTATATACCAGTTAGTTAGCAAGTGCAAAAATACTATCCAATAAAAAAATAGCTTTGGGTGCTTTTCTGGATACTAAAGGGGCTTTTAACAATACTGCCATCAAATACATTGCAAAGATAATGGAATAAACCATCTTGTCCATCAATGGGTCAATTCTAGGCTCAAAAACCGGACTGTAACCATAACATTATATGGAAAAACTGTAGGAGCCAAAGTTGCCGGCGGGAGCTTACAGGGGGGTGGCGTACTACAGATATTCAACGACATGAGCATTTTTGCTTTAGAAAATGCAGATGATCTTTCTATTCTTAAATACGGGAAGTTTAGAGCAACCGGTCATGTCTGCTGATAACTACTATTGTTACCGCTATTTCACCTGATGCTATTAGCAAAAGCAAGACAAGCAGCATACAGACTGCAGACATATAAAGACGGAAAAGGCACTGGGGTTAGAATCCTACAAAGACAAACCAAGGAAAACAAACTTTGTTACTTTTGGGTAAATATGTCTTAGTTTAGTAAGTAGTGCGCCAAGGACATAATCAAAAAACTAAAACTCGACAGATTGATAACTATTATGTTAAACAGTCAAGCGGCAATTCAGGCCCTCCAATTGCCAGTAATAAAACTTAAAGTAATTATGACCTGCATATACAGTCTGGAAGCAGTGGACACAACCTACAAAGTTTGCCTGGTATGGATACCAAAAGACTAGAAGACCAAAAAAAAAATTATGGCAAATTAGCTTGCCAAACAAAAAGCAAATGGGATATTTACACCAAAACCCGCTTTTGCAATCCCATATAAATCCAGAAAAAAAATAATTTGTAGCAAACTTAAGACAAAACACAACAACTTATAGAAGGGCTGTAAGGGATTGTCACATTTAAAAATATTCCAAACAAGACTATCACATAATATCAAAACAATGGTAACACAAGTGAGTTGCGGCAAAAGCTTACATGAAATAAAAATAAGAAAGGACCCTGTATGCCGCGAGTGTATGGAAGAAAGTGAGACTACGATATATTTGCTGAATGAATGCAAAGTTTAGAAACAGTATCGCATACTATCTTTGGCAAACATAACCTAACCGCAGATATGCTAAAAACAACCCATTTAGAAAAGATAACAGACTTTATCAAAAAGACAAAACTGCTTAAAAAGTAAAACATCAGTGATACACAACAGGTTCAACAGGACCGCAGTGCAAGAGGCGTCAAGCAATCTACGTTAAGGTAAAAAAAAATATGTTTTTAGTCAGTAAAAACCTGACACTACCAGACAGTACGGGTTGCCCAGGGTCTTTTTAAGATTTTTCACTTTCCTACGCAAAAAAAAGATATAGGAGCTATTGTTACATTAATGACTTTCCCAGTCAAGTGATGGGTTGTATTGTTTGCTGACAATATGATTTTCACAAATACTAAACAGAACTTAGAAGAAGTAATTTAAATTATATTAGCACTGACAAAGGCTACACTACACACGAACAAGTTCACTCTTACGAAACACAAAGTAAGGAAAACCTGTGTATTGAAAATTTTATACTTTTTCTTTCTTATAAACAGTTAAACGAAAAAATATTTAGAAGAATTTTTTGTCTTGTATGCATTTTACTCATTTTAAGAATTTTTAGTAATCTTAATTTATTTTGTTTTACTTTAACCAAGTTATTAACAACTTAACAGCTCAGACTTCTGCATGTCTCTGATCGTTTTTGTAAAGTCAAGTCTCATAAATTTATTAATTACATAAGAAATCTTATCCAATAAACAACAATTAATGTGAATATCTGTAATGCATAGCAACACCGATGAAGGCAATTTATGTATAAAATCATTTCTTAATTTTAAATAATAATTAATTATTATTATTATTAATAATATTTGAGACACTTAAATATATTGAATAAGTTTTTATTGGTAATTTATTGTATAAATATGCTCATTAAAAAAAATGTTACCTAAATTAAATGTGTAATTATATAAACATTAAACTTCAAATTAAAATGTTTCGGTTGTTAAATATTTTAATAAAATTCAATTCAATATCAATAAATAAATATTATTTTTGAATGATATAAGTAGGAGGGTATAGAAATGCCACCAAAAATATAAAAAATTAAAACCGCAGACCTTTGTCCAGTTAATTTTAGCCATGCTTAGGTAAAAAAATCCGGACACTGTATATGATGATTCTCTGAAATTTCTCACGGTAGCCTCGGACAAGAGAGTTGCAATCATCTCTTTTAAACCACGATGGGAAACATCCCATTGCCATATATTTCTACCTGCATTAGAGGCAAAGAGGGTGATGGAAATATTCGAAGGGTTTAAAGACATTTTTTAAAGGGTTCGCATAGATAGCTTCGCCGTGAGCGATATCGTGTAGGTGCCGACTAATTCCCTCTATGACACGGGTGACTATATTTTCTTTTAAAGGCGGGCGAAATGACCATTGCTAATTTCAGTTTTATTGCCCCTTTGAAATAGATCATCGGACGTCATCCTTTTATTATCTGATGTTACAGATTATGGGACAGAGTGGGCTATTTCTTTAACGAGGCCGTGCAAATGATTACAAAGCGCGTTGTAGAATTGAAAATTAAAATCTGATAAGTCTTTATTGAGCATTAAAGTTGACTGAATGACAATAAAAAATGGACTAACTAGACAACCAATTTATGTTATTAAATAGAGTTGATCTTTTTTCTACATTTTAGATTAAGTTAAGTCATGCAGATTATAAGCATAAACTAAAATCAATTTAAATTATATTATTAATTATGTATTAATAACATAGCAATGTAATAATAATATCAATATTAATTTTGCCATAAAAAATAATTGATCATAAAATTAGTTATTTATATAATTAATTAGTTGTTACTTCATATTTTTATGAAATATTTGAGCAATTTTTTGAAAAATATGAAGCAATGGCAAAAATTTATTACAACAATTTTCTAAATATAAAATGTATAACGAAGCATCAAATTTGCTCTAAATATATTTTTAATAATTGCAAAATTTAGAACCCCTTTTACTTTTCTTTTGTGAAATTGCAACATTGATGTAAAAGCTTTTTTGTTGGATACCCACAAAGTGCATATGAACCGGAAACACGAATACAAGAGATCGGTCCTTCCGATACTTGAGGAGCACCTGTAGTCGGGCTATGATGCAATTCAAATATATCAATACATGCTGAATGCATTCGCTTTATAAATACTTCTTGAACAGAAATTTTAAAGAGGTCTTACACAAAACTAAATATAATGAATAGGAAGCACTGTCTGCACCAATTTCAAACACTTTCTCATAACATAAAATTATGTTCTAATTTATAATAAATATAACTGAAAATTAAAAGTAATATGAATTTATTTATATGAAATATTTATATACTTAAGATAAAATTAGTTTTGTAAAGAATTTAAAACCCTTAAATAATATTAAAATGATGATCATAGATAGAAACAAATAAGTACATTCTAGAACAATGACTACATTAATAAATGTGACGTCACTATATTAATTGTAATTAAAAGTGTATTATGACCTTGTTGCTTCATGATTGATTTTGATTAAGTGCAAAATAATTAGGTGACATTGTGCCACTTCGAGTTTAATTATGACCAATAACTAAGTGTTCTTTTGTGTTTGCAATTGATTTTTACTAATTGCAATATATCCAAACGTGTGTAATCAATAATGTTTTATTTTATTTTATTTTCATTTTTATAATTATAGTTTGTAATTTATTATGTTTGTATAAATTTAGTTAATTATAACATGGCAGAAAGCAGAAGTTATTTTGCTCTTTAAGAAAGGGGATATTGTTAATATGGAAAACTATAAGTCTCCTATCGCATCTTTACAAACTTCTGACAAAGATAATTACAAACCGTCTCATAAGGAAATTCGACTTTTACCAACCAGTCAAACAGGCAGGTTTCCGAAAAGGTAGGTAGAAAACCACGAGTTTGACACTGTAAAAGAGTATGTGTACCTAGGACACTCAATTAAATTGAGTAAGGAAAATCAAACGTCTGAGATAACCAGAAGAGTACGACTGAGCTGGGCGGCGTACGAAAATTTAGCACATATTCTTAAAATCCCAAACATTCTTATGAGTCTAAAAAAAGGTCTATGATGCATGCATTCTGCCTGTAGCCACGTATGAACTAAAAACCGCAATCTTAACGCAGAAAAGTGCAAAACGCCTCAGAACTACACAAAGAGCCATGGAAAGGTCCATGTTTAGAATCAGCCTACGAGATAAAACACGCAATATAGAAATAAGGAAAAAAGGCTAAGATAAAAGACATAATTGAGCGCCTAGCTGAACTTAAGTGGCGATGGGTGGGACATGTGGCACGACAAGACACCAAAAAGTGGACAAATGAAAAAGAAAGAGAAGCTTATGTCCAGCAGTAAACAGAAAAAGGCTGCGAAAGAGAAGAAAAATTATAACTAAGTTTGCTGGGTAAAATAACAAGGAGAATTACTCCAAAACTTGAACCACGCCATTTATTCCAATACTCAATACTTTGTATTTTTGTTTGTACAACTGTAAGGGAGAATAAATACTATTATTAGTATTTTTTATTGTAGTATATGTATCACAGTATCGGGCCCAAGACTGATCCTTGTAAAACATCGTTTGACGCTTTCATGTATTGTTTACCAACAATAATCCATCTATCCTCTAAATAATGCCTAATATATTTTTTGCCAATACTCATCCCTATCACTTAGAAGTCTTGCTACTATAATTTGTTCAGATATTCATAATAGACATACAGCATATATTTTGCTTCTGTATTCCCATCTTTTCTTAGATTTTCAATCAAAACCAGTTTTGCAGTTTTTCATTCTTTTGGAAATGTTTTCGACTTAGGTGGACGTTCAATAAAGATTTCTTAAAAAAACTTTGAAGACAATTTTAATAATTTTAAAGGGCAAAGAGGATCATTTCTTTCTCTAATATTTTGAGCAACAAAACGTTTGTTGAGTTTTATTTAGTTTCAAGTTTGTGTTTGATGCTGTGGAACCAACTCTTTAGCAATTTTCAGTTGTTTGTTATTGGCAATCTTGCTTTGGTGTGTTTTTATCAGTATATTAAAACTATTTTGTAGCCTTATGTCCAACATATTCGTGTTTTTTATGCTTTTGTCTAGTTGATGCGTTTGTTAGCTTTTGTCATGTTTCGTTTTGTAGTATTGCGTTTTTAGGTCGCATCTATGTTAATTTTATCAATAGACCATTTGTAGGTTGGCCGTCAGCTGCATAACATTAGTTTTGTTTATGTTTACTTTTGCTCTTTTTGATCGTCGTTATCTTTGCAGTGTTATTGTGTATCAATTTTATAAAATATATTTTTTTGAACACTTTCCAGTCGGTGATTTTGTGAGCAATTTTGCTGAAATTCAAATGAAAAGTAACGTCGAGATGAAATTTTGCTTTTCTTTTCATAAATGTTGGTTTAGGGTCTTTGTTGTGCACGATTAGAGAATGCTTTGTTATTTATTTTAGCAACATCTTTTTTTTCATGTCTTTTTGGGCAAACCCCATACCAAGGCTTTAGAATATAAATTTTTGGCTACTATAATGCGCTTGTTTTGGTGTTTTTGTATGCTGTCGCCCAAGTTTTTGAGGTAGACTTTGTAATCTTTTCAGTATAGTGACAAAAAGTAGTAAGAGTACATAAGCACCTTCGTTAGTTTCACCCAGACTAAACCTGAATTACTCAGTTACGTTAAGTTTTTTGTTATATGTTTGTATAGCAGCTGTATCGCTGTTAGTATTGCTAATAACAGTTCTAGTCAACAGGTTAAACGTTGTTCTGCTACTATCTACATTAACTCGTAAAGTTTTTATTTTTATAAAAATAAGTTATGTCTTGTTTGTCGTTCTTAGCTCTACCATTAATTTCTTGTAGTTCAAAGTGCTTTGTGATCTTTCACATTTTATGAGTAGCATTTGTACATTTGTTTGCTAAATGTTCTTCTTTTTCAAATTTTAAGCATTTTTCTTTTATGTTTTTAGCTGCCTGGTACGTTTTAGCATAGTGTCCAAGTTTGTGATATTTGTAGCACTGTACTGAAGCTATTCTTCCAATAACGCAGCATTTTAATTGTTCTATTTTAACTCTACTTTTAGCCAGCAGTGTGTTAGCTTCTGTTACGAGCATACATGTATTGGCGTACTTTAGTCCTCTAGCGTTTGTTTTTACCTACAGTATTATTATTATATCCGTTGTTTTAATGTTGATTTTACTTACTTCACTAATTTCTTTTTTGTAATAGTTCAATCCCAACTATTGACTTGTTACTTTGTTTTGGAGTGACCTACCCACCCACCCACTCACCCAAGTAATCGTCATCAAAAGATTGCATGATTGGCCTTACTGCGAACGTCAGAAGATACTTAATCACAAGAGAAAGTCGTGATCCAACTTTTTGATAACTATCACTTGAGTGGGTGGGTAGATCACTCCAATCCAAACTATTGACTTGTTATTTTGTTTTGGAGTGACCCAGCCACCCACCCAAATATTCGTCATCAAAAGATTGCATGTTTGGCTTCTCTGCCAACGTAAGAAGATACTTAATCACAAGAGAAGGTAGTGATTCAATTTTTTGATAACTAATACTTGAGTGGGTGAGTAGATCACTCCAATCCAAACTATTGACTTGTTATTTTGTTCTGGAGTGACCCAACCCACCCACCTACCCAAATATTCGTCATCAAAAGATTGCATGTTTGGCCTCACTGCAAACGTAAGAAGATACTTAATCACAAGAGAATGTCGTGATTCAACTTTTTGATAACTAACAATTTAGTGAGTAAGTAGGTCACTCCAATCTAAACTATTGACTTGTTATTTTGTTCTGGAGTGACCCATCTACCCACTTAAGTGTTTGTCATCAAGAAATTGCATGTTTGGCCTCTTTACAAACGTTAGAAGATACTTAATCACAGGAGAAGGTCGTGATCCAACTTTTTGATAAGTAACACTTGGGTGAGTAGGCGGGTCAATCTAATCCAAACTATTGACTTGTTATTTTGTTCTGGAGTGACCCACCCACCCACCTAAGTGTTCGTCATCAAAAGATTGCATGTTTGGCCTTTCTGCGAACGTCAGAGATACTTATTCACAAGAGAAGGTAGTTATTCAACTTTTTGATAAGTAATACTTAGGTGGGTGGGTGAGTGGGTCATTTGAATCTAAACTATTGACTTGTTATTTTGTTCTGGAGTGACCCATTCACTTACCCAAGTGTTTGTCATCAAAAAATTTATTTTATTTGGCTTCTCTGCAAACGCAAGAAGATACTTAATCACAGGAGAAGGTCGTAATCCAACTTTTTGATAAATAACACTTGGATTGGTGGGTGGGTCATTCCAATCCAAACTATTGACTTGTTATTTTGTTCTGGAGTGACCAACCCACCCAAATATTTGTCATCAAAAGATTGCATGTCAGAAGATACTGAATCACAGGAGAAGGTCGTGATCCAACTTTTGATAAGTAACACTTGGGTGGGTGGGTGGGTCACTCTAATCCAAACTATTGACTTGTTATATTTGTTCTGGAGTGACCAACCCACCTTCCCAAGTCTTTGTCATCAAGAAATTGCATATTTGGCCTCTTTGCAAACGTAAGAAGATACTTAATCACAAGAGAAAGTAATGATTAAATTTGATGATAACTAACACTTGGGTGGGTGGGTGGGTCATTCCAATCCAAACTATTGGCTTGTTATTTTGTTCTAGAGTGACCCACCCACCCACCCAAGTGTTCGTCATCAAGAGATTGCATGTTTGGCTTACCTACAAACTTCAGAAAATACATTATCACAAGAGAAGGTCGTGATTAAAATTTTTGATAACTTACATTTGGGTGGGTGGGTAGGTCACTCCAATCCAAACTATTAACTTGTTATTTAATTCTAGAGTGACCCACCCACCCACCCACCCACCCAAGTGTTCGTCATCAAGAGATTGCATGTTTGGCCTCTTTGCGAACGTCAGAAGATACTTAATCACAAAAGAAGGTCGTGATCCAAATTTTTTGATAACTAACAATTGGGTGGGCGGGTGGGTCACTCCAATCTAAACTATTGACATGTTATTTTGTTTTGGAGTGACCTACCCACCCACTCAAGTGTTCGTCATCAAAAGATAGCATGTTTGGCCTTTCAGCAAACGTAAGAAGATACTTAATACTTAATCACAAGAGAAGGTCGTGATTCTACATTTTAATAACTAACAATTGAGTGGGTGTGCTGGTTACTCCAATTCAAACTATTGACTTGTTACTTTGTTTTGGGATGACCCACTCAGCCACTTAATTAATTGTTATCAATAGGTTGCATGTTTGGCCTCTTTGCGAACGTACGAAGATACTTAATCACAAGAGAAGGTCGTGATTCAACTTTTTGATAACTAACACTTAGGTGGGTGAATGGGTCACTCCAGTCCAAACAATTGACTTGTTATTTTATTCTGAAGTGACCCTTTTACCCACCCAAGTGTTTGTCATCAAGAAATTGCATGTTTAGCCTCTCTGCAAACGTCAGGAGATACTTATTCTTAAAAGAAGGTAGTTATTCAACTTTTTGATAACTAAAACTTGGGTGGATGTGTAGGTCACTCCAATCAAAAACTATTGACATGTTATTTTGTTCTGGATTGACCCACTCACTCACCTAAGTCAACGTCATCAAGAGATTGCATGTTTCTGCAAACGTCAGGAGATACTTATTCACAAGAAAAAATAGTTATTCAACTTTTTGACACCTAACACTTGGGTGGGTGGGTGGGTGGGTTACTTGAATCCAAATTATTACCTTGTTATTTTGTTTTGGAGTGACCCACCCACCCACCCAAATGTTCATCATCAAGAGATTGCACGTTTGGCCTCTCTGCAAACGTCAAAAAATACATAATCACAAGAGAGGTCGTAATCTAACTTTTTAATAACTAACAATTGGGTGGGTGGGTAAGAAACTTTAATTCAAACTATTGACTTGTTATTTTGATCTGGAGTGACCCATCCACCCACCCAAGTCATCAAAAGATTGTATGTTTGGCCTCTCTGCAAACGTCAGAAGATACTTAATCACAAGAAATGGTCGTGATCCAAATTTTTGATAACTAACACTTGGGAGGGTGGGTGGGTTACTTCAATTCAAATTAATAATTTGTTATTTTGTTCTGGAGTGACCCACCCACCCACCCAAGTGTTTGACATCAAAAAATTGCATGTTTGGCCTTTCTATATCAATAATAATAATAATATTTCAATTAAATTAGCAAGTTTGTCTTCAGTGCAATCTTCAGCATGTATCTTTGTTTCCTACCTGATATGTTGAGTTTGATGTACATTCTTTTAATTTTTTAATTATACTTATGTTGTTTATATTTTTTAATTTTCTTGACCATGTCTGAATAGAACGTTTTTGTTTTCTTGTGCTTTACTACATTTGTGTCTGTAGTTTGGTTGTTCCTTTTTTCTTTTGTTTCTGCCATTTCCTTGTGTATGTGTTTGAGGTATTTTATCTTTATCTTTGTAGTCTGTTCTTCTAAATACTAGTTCTACTATATTTTTAGTAAAAAAATTATTACTCTTTTCAATAATAATTGTAGTTTTGACTGATTTGATTTTTTTTATCATGACCTCAATATTGTCTGTATCTGGTTTTTCTTCATCTATGCCTATCAAGTAGATGCTTTAGGTTTTGCCTACTGCTGCCAGTAGTGTATACCACCTTGCCAACTGTACAGCCTCTTTTTATAATGTCTGCTTTCTGGAGTAGGATCTTGTTAAATCTTGAGTCAATGCTAAAAATGCTTAGTAAGGTTAGCCATTTCACCTCGAATAGACTAACAAACAAACAGAGCTTGCAAATTATTAAATTTTATTATAAAAATTTGTGCTCTGTAAAAAATGTGCAAATTACGTCCATTTTATGGTTGTCTTAACCGACCCACCAAAAAAGGTATTCAAGCTATTGTGACCAAATTTTGCTCCAGTTTCACTTTATTAAACATTAATCCACCAACCCGTATGCGGAGAGTGCGTACCGAGGAGAAAATTACTGCTGTATCGGCCAGTGTTAATGAAGATTGCGATATGTCAATTAGTTTTCAACAATTGGGCTTATGTTATTTGACCACCGGAAAGATTTTACGTAAGGACCTCGGTATGAAACCATACAAAATACAGCTGCTGCAAGAACTAAAGCCGGGTGACTTACCACAACGTCGTTTGTTTGCTGAATGGGCCTTAGAAAAGTTGGATAAAGATTCACTTTTTTATCAAAAAATTATCTTCAGCAACAAAGCTCATTTTTGGCTCAAAAAGTAAGTCAACAAACAGAATTGCCAAATTTGGTCTAACGAGCAACCAGAAGCAGTTCAAGAGTTGCCAATACACCCTAAAAATGCACTGTTTGGTGTGGTTTTTGGGCCGGCGGCATCATTGGCCCGTACTTTTTCAAAAATTATGAAAATCGCAATGTTACAGTCAATGGAGTAAGGTACCGTGCAATTCTTACCGACTTTTTTTTGCCCAAAATGGAAGAATTGGACTTGGTTGACTTGTGGTTTCAACAAGACCATGGATTAATTAAGAGGCAAGTTTGGTGAGCAATTAATCTTACGTTTTGGAGCAGTCCATTGGCCGCCAAGATCATGCGATCTGACCCCACTAATCTATTTTTTGTGGCGTTACGTAAAGTTTCTTGTGTACAAGGACAAGCCAGCTACAATTGCAGCCCTGGATGACAACATTACTGCTGCCGTTGGTAAAATACCAGCCGAAATGCTGGAAAAAGTCTGCCAAATTAGAGTTTCGGATGATCCACCTCAGGCATAGCCGCGGGCAATATTTACATGAAATAATATTTAAAAAGTAAATGGCAGACATTGATGTATTGCTCCAAATAAATATTTCATTCATTATTGAAAATTTTCTGTTTTTTTTTTAATTTTTAAAAACCAAACGCTTAAAAAATCACCCTTTACAAGCCACTATGTAGAAGAATACTTGTTTAGTATTCACTAAGTTTAATGCAGTTTAGACCAGGGATGTAACCGATGATTCAACCAAGAAAAAAACAAATAAGTTTGGGCTAAGTGTAAAAATTACGCCTTTTTTAACAAAAAAGGCAAAAGTTAGCTGAACAGAAACTGTGTTTAATTATTTCCAGAAAGTTATTATTAATTTGTCCTATTCCTTAAACAAAACTACCTAGGCACAGAGTCAATTAAGCTGCCAAAACTTAAAAACTGGATAGAACTTTGTTTATCCTTAAAGAAACACTTCCATCTTTTAAAAGGTCACACACAGAAAAGATTATTAAATTTATCTGTGATGATGACACAACTTTAGAAAGGCTAATAATAAAACAATATGCAGCATAGAACCACTATTGTCGGAATCAAACTAAAGCGTCATGCAGACGGATTACTTTCTTGGCTTTCAAAACTTCCAATTCCTATTGAGATGGTTTTGAGTCGCCTGGAGAGACAGACCCAAAAACTCGGCGTTAAGATCTAAAGCGTCTTTTATACTGCTGAGAAGAAAGACTCCGGCTGTTGTTGTAAGTAGAATGGACAATCAAATGAGTTACATGTTTTTCAAATCACCCATTAAAATAACCGCCAAAGATAAAAAACATGAAGGTAAAACAGAAAGTTGATCTACCCAGACAAAATTGGAAAAAGAAACTACTCGGTCAAGGCCAAAATAGAGATCCACCCTAACAAAACCAAAAAAGAAAGTACTTCATTAAAACACCCAAGAAGAAGCCATATGACAGGTTGCACTAAAGTAATTCAAAACAACAGATGATATATAAAATTAAACTTAGTGCAATCATACAAAATAAAACATAGGTCATTTCAAAAACCGAAGCTGACCGACAAAGCAGTCTTTCAAAACTATCTATTGCAGAGAAACTTTTTATCACAAGCATATTTCTGCTTACTAAAGTCGGTGTCTAGTTCTGACAGTACCATACTATTACTCTTGTGGTGTGACAAAATTGAACGACTAATTGCAATTGCAATTATTTTTTTTAATAAAATTCAAAAATTCAAAATTTCAATTAAAAAAAAAATTACTTGTCAACGGCAAAGAAAAACAAAAAGAACTTTTTGCAAGGATGTTGAAAACACCTTCACTGTCGATACCAAGATACTTTTAAAAACTCACTTCCAAAGCTGCACCACCCCAACACTAGGTTGATCTGATGCTGCAATCCTAACCCCAACCCCATCAGAAAATGATTGTGACGCTGCACACTACTTTGTAGAAGATACGCGTATAACCTGGGCAATCAGAAATTTCTTGCCATACAAGACACCAAGACTAGACTAGGATTAGGAAGTTTTTTTGCAATAAAAGCAGGATATTATTCTAGCCGACCTAGACAAATCTATGGGACATGTATTACATTTTGTTCTGTTTTGTCGTTTCTTCTGTAAACACTTGAGAGACTGCGCAAAAATTTACGGAACCGGCTTTACACAGCGTAACAGATCAAATCATGTCAAACATAAACAAGTGGTCTAATTGGTTTATAATTATGTACCGTTGTACCGATTTTATTATTACGTTATGTGTACTATATTCAAATAATTCGTAACTAATTTATTAATGCTTATCATTCAAATCTGAAAAGTTTTCCACTAGGGATGGATTAAATAGGCAATTTAATTTTCAGTAATGATTTATTTTAACATTTAGTCAATACTGATAAGTTGTGAACAAGAACAACTATCACGAAGCAGAATTGCCTCCGAAACGTCTGCTACGTGATAGTTGTTCTTGTTTACAACTTATCAGTATTTCCTAAATAATAAAATAAATCATTATTGAAAATCAATTTGTCTATTTAATCCCTCCCTAGTAGAAAACTTTTCCCAATTATTCAAATTTGTTGTGCATTATTTATATTGAAGTGAACCTTGTTGATGATCTTCCAACCGTGTTTACGTGGATACAACTACAAATACAATTCAAGATAATTGTTTCAAGATCTATATTAATACATAATATTATAATAAAATTAAAAACAATTTAATGTCATTTAATAAATATTATAGATATATTTTACTATTACTGTTATAAAATCTATGCTACTTTCATAATGATATTAATTATTACATAAAATTTCAAAAAGCAAATTTTACCATGTAATATGTGTCAATTAGTTTTTTAAAAAGTCTGCAAAACATGATATTATTATTGAATAAATTATAATAATAATTTGATAAAATCTGCATAAAAAGCAATAAAATTTAATATATATAACCGATGCTAATCTTATATTTACCTAAGCTTTCAAATCAAAAACTATTTAAATTTCCGGGTTCGGACGGTCTATCGAAACTAAAGCACGAGCTACTCGAAATTGCTATTTTGAATGGAAAGTGACCGCCATAAAGTATTGTAATGGCGCTTCCGTCTGACATCTGCAGGCAAAACTGCATGCCCAATAACCGTAAATAAAACTATCGGCATATTTACGACTGGCGAAAATTTTTATTGTCTCACATTGTTTTCTTGTACCTTTTATTTATTTTTTCAACTTTCCGGCACCTCAGATGTAAACAGAAACGTTAACGATCTACCTTAATTGATTTGGGAAGTGGATGGTTTATGCTTCATTACTGGCCCAATAAACAAACAAAAATTGTATAAGCGCGGCTAGTCTAAGAAAATAGCAGCACAATGGGGCTTATTAAAGGAAATTTAATATTGGACTAATAGGGCGTTGTAAAACGCTACTCATGTCTTGTAAAATCAGGCGTTTCACACATTTTGTGAATATTGTAAAGTTTATAATTACCAAAGCAAATTAATGGATCGTTATTGTTGTTAAAACAAGCCGATATTTTCTGGTTTGTTTGTTTTATGTTTATTTATAGCTCCAATAACAGTATAATTATAGAAATTTGTAATAATTGAAATTTAAATTATCAAAACATATGAAGATAATACTAATTTAAACCTATAAAATAAAATTATACTGTTTGTAATATTGTAATAATGATACATAACGTATGTATACTATTTACATAAAACTTAATATCAACCAAATCAATATATTGTTAGTAATAATCTGTAATTTGATTAGCAAACATATTAATATAAATATAAATCTACAAAATTTAATTTAATATTTAAGTAATACAAATTTCAAAATAATAGTAGTAAGACAAAACTGCATTTTATTTTAAATAAAGACTAGTGTAAACATTTTCAGTTCTCAATCATTTCAAAAATATGAGCAATGCGTATTTGTAGAACTTGTTTTATATGAATAGGGTTCTTATAAACGCTGTTTTCTTAAACACTATAAAGCTAATCACAATCAAAAAAAGTATTTTTATGTAATAATTGTAACAATTCAACGTAGCTTTGAAATCAAAAGTTTATCTAAAGAAGTCTTTTTTAAACAGTTAAATTCTTTTGTGATATTTCTTCTTTATTATATAGTAGTTTGTCAACATAACGTTAGTTTAGTTTTGTTGCTTTCAAAAAAATAAGCTTTTTAAAACGGTTTGGCTTTACGTAAAAAGTTAACTGGCGCTGTTGTGCAAAATTCTAATAAGTTTGTAAACCATTTTTTTGTTTTCAGAATTAATTAGAATAACTATCCTTGTGGATGTAATACTTTTAGAATAATCTCTCAAATCATCGAGATAATCCAGCCATCTTCCAGACTTGAAAGTTTGTTATCTTCAAATGCTTTGCACATAAAAAGAAAGTCAATTAAAATATTTTGGCACAAGTTACATTCGATATTTTGTCACCTGCTGCAAAAAACAGATTTTTAAATTTTTTTAAGTTTAATATAATTTGAGACTACTATCAGATTGTAAGGTATGACTTTGGTTTTCTAAATTGTTGTTTTGGATTGTGTTTTAAAACCGAAATAGATAGTTTTGGTAGAGGCAGGCAAGAAAGGCATTTTGGCAAGACTTACACTTGACATTTTTTAAATGCCCCAAGTTAATAATAATTGTTTATTTCTTGCCTTTTGGCGTTAAAAAATTCTACAACTTAACATAACATAACATTTACCATATAACTTAATTCACTACTAATATAATATAATAATCTTAATAACCTTAAACCCTGTTTTTAGTTAATTATTTGTTAATTCCGTTTCTTTTTGTTCCACCATCATTCTTTTAATTTACATTTTTTAGTTGTAGTGTTCTTCGTCTCGCACTTGTATATATCTATCTCTCATAATAATTTACTTCCACATACTTCTATCTATTTTCAATCTTTCTGCTTCCTCACTAGCACATCCATTCTTGTTAAAATATTTTTCCCTGCATGTTCTCATTTTTCCGCATTTTCCCTTCATTTTCTCCTTTAGGCACTCATATTTTAAAATCATCCCTTTCTCTCACTCTTTCTTTATACCTCATTGCACGCTTTCCTGCTTCTACTGTTATTTTATCTATTTTAACTTCTTCCATTACAATATATGCTGTGGTCTCTTTGTTTACTCCTAATACCCATCTCCAGTATTTTGTTTGAATAGCCTCTAACTTTTTTGCTCTTTTCATCCTTAAATTTCCGCTCTGTACAATAACAAACAGCCCCAAGTCAAAACAGCATTTCAAAAAGTTGTCAGACTTTGGGGTATAACACGTAAAATCGTAATTTACTGCTAATCAAATACCGCAACAATTTTTTTTGTCTGTTTCTACTTAACTAAAATCATCTGCAAAAAGTCATTTGAGTATTTGATTGGTTTTGAAGTTTTTTATAATAGTTTTTTTAATATTGAGTGTAACTTGTGCCAAAATGCTTTAGCAGCTCTTTGCAGTTAGCAACTTTTACTGGTTTTGCAAGCAATCAAAGATCAGAGTGTCCTACCCATTCATCCACAAGACTGTTTATCATTTAGCGTTTAAATCTCTCACCATCTTCTTTCAATTTAGTGATAAATAACATTTGCAAATAGGTGTTACTTGATGTAATTGAGCAAATAAATTTTAATTGGAGGTAGCGGAATAAGATGGCGGCTCCCAAGCGATTTTAGTTGGGAATATTTAAATCAATTGTTTGAAATTAAAAAAAAAAAACGAAATTTGTATGTTTATCAACTTTTTTCATGACTGCCAAAACTGTTAAAAATGCGTTTCTCTAAAATTATCTCACTATTTATTTTTTTGTGTTTTTGCGGTTAGATGTATGATCAAATTCAAATGATTTGAGTGTATTACACTCAAAACTAGAGCGTAGTATTTTTTTCAAACTGTTTTCAGGTTCTGGGACTCCAAAAACTGTATGTCAAAAAACATTAAAAAAATGTGTTTTTTAAAATATTTTTTTTGCAAGAGTTCTTATGCCCGTACAAAAAGAGCTAAATAGCATAAGTAGCCTTCTAAATCAACTTCATTTTACGCTTAACCCCATGTAAATATTTTCATTTGTTCGCGCGACAACTAAATTTTAAGTAAATTTTTTTTCCATGTCTTCGTAACAAAAATATAATTACGCGGGTTATTAACTAAATATGACTCGTATATATATATATATATTTTTTTAATAAAAACATTGTTATGAATTTACAAATGTTAGAATACGTTTAGTAACCTTAATTGTCTTCGTTTTTTACTTAAAATATGGGTCCCAACGACACAGCAATATTTGAATTTGGCGCGATGTCGGTAAAGAAGATTACTGTAAGCGACGCTAGAACTCCTGTTGCGCACATTTGAGGTTAGAGCTACCCCATGTTAAACAGTGTCAACAAACATCGTAGTGGATAAATCTCATCCAAAACTTGAGCAATTCAGGTAATGTAAACAGTACAACTTCTGATTCTTGTTTAATCTTATTCTTCAGTATCATAGTTTAACAATCATTTGACATTACCAATCGTTAAGACCATACCGACCGCTTAAGTCATAATAATAAAAAAAAAAAAGTTAATTTAAATAATTAACATTTTCATTAGCCAAAAAATAAATTAATATACTGCCTATTTGCATATACTTAAAGTACGTGACAATAATAGTCGCATATTTGATGTTGTTTGACATTGTTGCAGGTTGTTAGTTTGAGTAAATAATGCTACCAAAAAAACAAAAAGTTGATCAATGTGTGAACTGTGACAGTTTGCTGAGATATTCAAAAAGCCAACTAAAATATTGAATTTTACGGATAAAGCAGAAGAGGTTTCGCTCTTGTTAGAAAAACCAGTCATTGTAACTGGTGCACTTTGTGAACAATGCCGTTTATCGATCACAAGGATTAAATGGAAATTGAACTATAGACAACCTGAAGCTTCATCTGGCACTGCCAATCAAGATTTTGCAGTGTTAGAAAATGCACCTATAGAAGATTTGAACACTGCATCACAAATGTTATCGGTGACGTACACTCCAGAAACTGATTCACAAGCATTGGTAACAACCTCGGAGTCATTTCAATCAACAGTGGACCCATCATATAATCTTCGTGTCAGAAACGTTCTTGAGGTAAAGATGATTGAAATGCCCTTCAAGCGATTGATTTTGAGTCATAAAAGTTGCTGTGTATGTTTGTCTGAGCCAAATTCATTAGTCGTTGTTTTGCTCAAAGCGCGTTTGCAAGTTTTTGTAGACAGTCGAATATTTGTACCGAAACAATATCGTTGCTGTACAAATTATTTGATTAATCAGCGTTTTTATACCGACAATTTTAAGGAGCTAAAAGTTTATTCACCTTCAAGTTACATCGAAAAATCTGAGTAGGTCTTGTACTTGAACGTATTGTCCGAAAAATGCGTGGATAGTATTCTGAACAAAGCAAACGATTACGAGTTATCAAGCGAACAAATACTAGCATTAACTGGTTATAGCGTGACAGTGTCGATTTTTGATATGAAATAGAAACAGCAAGTTTCGGATTATTGCAAATCTGTTTTGAGGTCTTTTAAGGTTGATGTTTTACCTACACACCTCAGCGTACTAGCTTGTTCTCGTAAAGATTTAATATTAAACCATACGTTGCCCTACGTGAAACAGTTGCATGGCTATGAAGGACGATTAGTTTTGACAGCTGATGGTACATATCTGCGACATGAAAAGAGTACTAACAACTACTACCAACAAAAATCAAATTTGAGTAAAAAAAAAGCACCCTTATGTAAACCGTTTACAGTTAGTACCACAGATGGTTTTATAGTCAATACATTTGGGCCATACCTGGGTACTATAAACAACGCAGAAGTATTGCAAGTTATTTTAAAGAACAAAAATGGATTGTCAAACCGTTTGAGGGAAGGTGACGTCTTCATTCTTGATAGAGGTTTTAGAGATGTGAAAAACGAGTTGGAATCTAAAAGATACATTGTGCTGATGCCAGCTTTAAAAGACAAAAGAAAACAATTATCCTCTAAAGAAACTAATGGTTTGTGACAAAACTAAGATGGGTTGTAGAAGCAGTGCATGGGGTCGATGCATCGAAGTTTAAACTTTTGCAGAACCAACTAAATAATAAAGTATTACTCGTTGCTTAAGTGTACTGCAGAATCGTTTCTTTTCTGGTTAATACTTTTGGAAAACGATTGAACTCCGATGCAAGTATGCAAGATGAAGTTGCTATCTTCATGCTTACAAAACAAAGTGACGACAATTCATTAACAAAAGAACTGGAAAAAGATAACTGGAACAGAAGAAAAAAGTCATTCCAACCTTTAAAATCGTCAGACGTACAAGATTTCTCCGAGATGACAGAGAAAGACTTGAAAATTCTGTTCACTGGTACCTATCAGTTAGCTTAAAGTATATCTAAGCAAAGCGATATAGCAAAGAGGGAGACATAAAAATAAATTATTTAGTTGAAGATAATACGGTGCTTAAATGCAAGATACAGTCGCGGCATATTAACAGTAAAATATACAAATGCTATGTTCACTATCAACCCAACACGATCGGGTATGGTGGTATTAAGCGTTACGTATGTGACTGTGAATGGGCTTCGAACGGCCGGCTGTTGTTTGCACGTTTCTACCATCATATATTATTTATTGTATGCAAGATATTTATCAAAAATAGTACGTCCTGCACAAATATTGTCAACATTATTTGAAGTGCAGAGAATTCAGCCGATGATTAACGAAGATAGCGACGACAAAGACTGAATTGTAGATGTATGATTTTATGTATAAATTTTCAATATGTGTTTTAACATTTGTATTGGATATTTGTGAATCAATAACTGTATTTTTTTCTAAAAAATGTTATATACGAGTCATATTTTGTCAATAGCCCTAACCATAATTTGTTTCTAAGTCATGGAAAAAAAATTAGTTTATTTGAGTTGTCGCGCAAACAACTGAAAATACTTACATGCGGTTAAGCGGAAAATGATGCTGATTTAAAGGGTTACTTATGCTATTTAGCACTTTTTGTACGGGCATAAGAACTCTTGCAAAAAAGAAATAGTGAGATAACTTTATAAAAACGCATTTTTTACCAAATTGTTTTAATATTCAATAAATAGTTTAAAAGTAAAATTTATTTAAAATTAAATTTGTATGATTTGCACTGCACTGAGTTATGTTACTTTGCTCCTACTAATTAATTATATTTGTGGTTGTTTGTACTATATGTCTTAGACATTATTCTGTAAATTTATGGTAAAATTTGATTATTGAAGTTTAGCAATATTTTTACCAGTGAGGTTACTTTTTTTTAATTTGTAATTTTACCCAACCGAAGTCTGCTTTTGTATGTTTTGCAGTTAGTCACCAGCTGAAAAACCGCACTGGTGTGAATTGTGCATCCTTGTACCATCCTTGTATTATTTTTATTTTTCAATATTTAACCACAGTTAAGTTTTTATATTTCAAACTTTAATTTGTTATCATTTCCGGTCAAGCGTGCAAATGCAAAAGTGTTGCACAATCTGGCGTTACACGTACTAGTTAGACTAGTGGAATCATATTTCATAACAATTGCGCCATTTGTCAAAAATATGTCATTGTGGTACGTTATTCAAACTTGACAATTCCGAACTTTCCAGGCTTTATAAAGAGACTATTGTACTATATCAATTTTGTTAGAAGTTCGGTCTAACAATAAATTGCTATTAGATAAAGTATTGTATCTTAAAGAGAAGATTGCAGACAAGGATAAGCTTATACTAGAATACAAAACTTGCATTTAAGTATCTAAGTCTTGAGTAGTTACACCAACTATTAATGAGGAAATTTAATTGGTTACCTACAATTAATTCTGTTATAAATAATTCTTCTTCTTTTGTGATCCCTACTGTTCAAAGTAAACCTAAGCAAAAAGTTTAGCCTAAAACCCAACAATTTTTGGTTGTGGTCCAAGTCACGATAAATTACAGGCATATGTGCCAAATTTATATATAGATATCTTAAAACTTAAACGCAAAATAAATATTTCAATTGACGCTTAGATCTAGCTATACAATCTGAAAACTACAGTAGCTTTAAAGTCTTGGTTCTAGCCGACCATGCTTGACTAAAAAGTTATCATTTATTTTGGTGTGATTGCTTGGCCTTAACAAGCCCCAAACAAGACGGAGGTGGTGTTTTAATTGCTATCAAAACTCACCTCAAATCTGTATTACTTTACTTTACGTTTATTAGTGTTAAAGATTTGTTTGTAGTTGTTAAGTTTAATCTTGTGTCTTATATAATGTGTGCAAAATATTTACTACCTAATTCAACTATAATAAATATCTTAAGTATTGTTATTCCGTCGAGTTTCTAAGCAGTAAACTAGTTTTATTAGGCAATTACCATCTGCCTGCAGCGTCTTGGATTGACGATGATTTAGGTATAAAAGTAATTTGTAATGATAGTTGCTCTACTCATTTAGTTGCTAATTTGTTTGGGTTTTTAAACTGCATTTTTATTCCTAATAGTGAGAGTGTATTTTTAGATTTATGTATTACCAACAATCGTGATATTTCTGTGATAGAAGCTGTAGATGTTTTGTTAAATTTAAGCTAATACCATATTGCGTACTTTTTAACTATAAAATGTGATACTACCAGTGATATTTTAAATTGTAAATATGTTTTCAATGATATTAAACTTGCCGACTACAGCGCAATCAATAATAAAATTATTTGTTAAATGTTGATTGAATTACACTATTTTATAACTGTAAAATTAATATGTGTCTTTATGTATTCTACTTTGTAATTGATTATGTTATTGATTGTTTTGTCCCTAAAAAACTGTGGCGTGAAAGCAAATTTCCTATTTGGTTCTACAAAGAATTGATATCACTTACTAAACTCAAAAAAACTGTACATAAACGTTATAAATCTTAATAATGAATTTCAATCTATTAGTACTACGTGCAAAAATCTCAGTGCACATCAATACAAGCAATATATTTTACAAATTGAAAGTAAAATTCACACTAATTCAAAACATTATAGGAGATTTGTTAATGAGACCAAAAAAAACTATTGGTTTTCCGGCCACAATGTATTATAAAAATCAAACCTGTAATAATGGGAACGACTTTGTCAATAGTTTTGTAGATTTTTTTATTTTGGTCTACGATAACAAAACTCATCGAACTCCATTGTTTAATTGTAATAACAACGTAATTCATTGAAAACTTTAAATGTAATTTAAGCATTGGGCATTTATTCTACTGCAAAGCTATTGCATATACTTTTCAATGCTTCTTTGAATGAAACTAAATTTCCTCAAATATGGAAACAAAGCTATATTACGCCTTTGTTTAAATTTGGAGCCAACGAAGATATCACTAACTATAGAGGCATATGCATTCAATCTGCTATACCTAAATTGTTTGATAAAATTGGAACTAGTCAGTTACAATAGATTTACAAAAGCATCTTAATGAAAGAGCAGCATGGATTTTGTAAAGGGCGTTCCACACTTACTAATTTAATCTGTTATAAAAATATTATTTTAAATGCATTTGAATCTAAAGTATTTGTTGATTCTATCTACACCGATTTTTTAAAGGCGTTTGATCGTGTGAGCCATAATATTATGATAGCTAAGCTTAGTGCTCTGGGTTTTTATCATGATGTGATTTTCTGGTTATTTAGCTTTTTGAAAAATCACACGCAGTGTGTGAATAAAAATATATAAAAGAATGTCATTTTTCAATGACTACCATCTTTTACAACTGAACTTAAATTCTATAAATACTTGTTATTTTTTGCTGATAAAGGATTTTCAATAAGTTTTTATAGAACTTTAAGTAAAATTTCTTATAACTATATAATTGACCAATTGATCAATTTTGATCATAAACTTACATTTGTTAAACATATTAACATCATGTGCAATTGTGTCATAAAAATGTTAGTATTTGTATAATGAATGTCCGCGGATTTATCAGCCAGTACACTAAAACTTTTATATTGTGCTTTCGTGCGTTCGCATTTAGAGTATTCTCCGTCGGTTTGGAGTCCTGTTTATGAAATTTATAACCGCAGTATTGAAAAAATTCAAAAGAAGTTTTGTCGTTTATTGTCTTATAAATCAGGCATATTATTTGTAAATTATGATTACAGTTACATTGCTTCATTGTACAACCTACCGCAATTAAAACATCGCTACAAAAGAGCCGATTTGTTGTTCTTGCGTAATTTAATTATGTCTGAGATTAATTGCTTGTAGCTACTTGGAACTCTTCCATTCCATGTAGCACCTAATAATAGACACAGCTGGCATTATTTCTTATTCCGTGAGTCTACCCATTCTACTAATTATGGTTTCAATAACTCCTGCTACTAGTTTGACTTTGTCAATCTTTTTTGTGGTCTTCCTGAGCTCCTTTTAGTTTCCCTTGGGTGCCAAGTTGATATTTACTTTGTCCATCTATAGTTGTGCTGTCTTGCGACGTGCCCTACTCATTGCCATTTAAGTTTTGCCACGCGTGTCATAGTGTATGTGACTTTAGTTTGTTGTCTGATCTCGTCGTTGCGTATTTTGTTCCTCAATGTGATTCCTTGATTCCATTGCTCTCTCCATTGCTCTTTGTGTTGTTTTTAGTTTATGCGTGCTCTTCTTTGTTAGTGCTAATGTCTCTACGCCATAAGTGGCTACTGGTAAAATGCATGCTTCATTTCGAGTCATATTATGTATTTCAGGTTCCCAAATGCTGCCCAAGCTAAGCCAGTACGTCTTATGATTTTCGCGGTTTGGTTATCTTTCCCTAACATGATGTTGTGTCCCAGGTAGACATATTTATCCATTTGTTGAATACTTTGGAGATCCACTTTAACCTCTGTTTCGCTTCCAGTCATAATTTTTATTTTGTCTAGGTTTATTTTTAGTCCTATGGCTTTTGATGCGTTGTTTAGTTGTTTGAGCATAGTTTTAAGTTCTGTAATGTCATTGCTAATGATCACTATGTAGTCAGCAAATCTAAGGTGGTTTAAATATCTACCATCTATCTTAATGCCGTTATTTGACTATGTCAGTTAGAGAGATATAGGGTTTCCTTGTCTTACACCTCGGTGTACTGGGATTTTGTTTGTTTTCATGTCTTTATCTATTTTGACGTGGAAAGATGCGTTTTCATAGATGTTTTCTAGGACCTTGGAATATCTAGAGTCAATTCTTGCTCTGTCCATTGATGTTAAGAATGACCAAGTCTCTTTCGAGTCAAACCCAGTAGTTTTTTCTATTAATAGTTGTAGTGTTTGTAGATGATCCGTTGTGCTGTAACCTTCCGGAATCCTGCTTGTTCCACCGGCTGGTAAGAGTCTAATTTATTTGTTAGACGGTTCATAATTATTCTCGTGTATAGTTTATACATTTCTAATAGGCTGATAGGGCAGTAATTCTCTACATTTGTTATGTCGCCTTTTTTGTACAGAATAATGACTTCAGCGTTCTGCCATTCCTCGGGACTTATTCCCTCATGCATGCATTTGTTTAAAAGAATTTTTATTGCTTCTTCTACTAGTTTGCCACCCATTTTAAGCATTTCTGATGTTAAATAATTTCTAGGACATTTCTTGTTTTTTATTTTCCCTAATGCTTCTCTAATTTCTGAGACCATTATATCTGGTATATCTTTGGATCTTACATTGTCAAGTAGTCCGGAATCTTTTACTTTTGATGTGTACAGCTATTTATAGAAGTTTTCAATCACTTCTACTATTGCTTTCTTGCCCGAAACAATAATCCCTTTGGAATTTTTTAATTTGGAAAAGGTTCGTTTTCCTATTGACATTTTGGATCTCAAAACTTTCATGTTTGTGTTATCCTCTATTGTATTTGTTATCATCTTTATTATATTATAGGCGCGTGTGTCTTTACGAATGTGCTTTTTTATGTTCCTGTTCAAGTACTAATAGTATGTATTACTACTAAATTGTAATATTTAATGTTTGGTTTAGAAGTTATGGGTATTACTTCCAGCTTATAAAGTCTTAGTTAAATTAAATAAAGTTAGTTTTATTAATGCTTTTCCAAATTGAACGTATGGATTTTGATCAAATTTGTACGGTTGGTACAAATACTAATGTTTGGTACTAAATTGCAACAATATCTAATAAGTTATAAATATTAGTTGCAGTTGTAAGTTTATTTTGTGCCTTTAAAGCTATGCTAAATTGAACGTATCTGTCTCTTCTGTCTCAAGTTAGATGTTATTAAAAACAGCAGAAGAGACAGATAACCAATACCTGAATAACAAAAAGTTGAGCAGATTATTTAGTTTATAATTTTATTCAATTGTTTGCGTCTAACATTAGAGTAACAGAAGACTAAGAAGAAAGAGAAGAATGAAAATGAAGCACACAGGATTATTGCTAACAGGACTATTACACATTATCCTAACTATGTTAATGCAGATAAGCAGAACAAAACTGCAAAAGCTTACAGGTTTTATAAATGGACAATGTAGCCTAAACAAACACAAGCGATTGTGTATGCTCAGCTACATTTTGATTTGATAATAATTTTATATTTTTGATTATTTGTACTATAGAACTACTACTTAATACATATAAATATAAATAATTAATTATAATCATTACAAGTATAAAATAAATACCATTGCACAATTTATTTTATTAAATCATACATTTAATGAAAAAATATAAGTCATAATCTATAAACAAAATTGATTTTTTTTACGTTTGTTTATTTGTGTATATATTTGTTATTTGCCATAAGCTCAATTTGAACAAATCAAAAAGAACCATTATTTTGGTTCCAAACAAGGTTTTTTATTACTACTCTTCAATACATTGCTTTATTACTTCAAAACAAATAAATTGACAACATTAAACTTGTTTAACAATTTTTTTTACTTAAATAGTTTGAAAAATTTCTTAAAAAATTTTAATTGATTTTTTTAAGAAATTTTATTTAAATAAATTATACAATTTTTTTAATATTAGAATCCCATTTTTTTAATCTACGGTAAAATTAATAAATAAATTCATCTGATTTGATTAGCTTTGCTGCAGATGAAACAGACATAACTATTGTATGATATTTTTTTAATTGAAATGCAGATGAGCAACAACATTGTTTAAGAAGCTATGAAATTTTACTTCTAAATAAAATTATTGATTTTTTTATATCTAAATAAATTTAATTAAAATATTAATAAATTTAAATACCAATTTACTACTAAACCTTGAATGCAAATCAAGATAAAAATTGCATAAAAATTATGTAATAAATAATACTAATGATTGTATGTGTGTGGTTCTTAATGTATTTCCATCTATTGATTGCGTTAAACCCACAAATTCTATTTATAAATTTATTATTCTCTATTACTCTACTACGTGATAAATAGCTTTATCTGGATAGGGATGATTTAAACGATCATAAACTTGAAAATTAAAAAGGGCCGTCTCGTTGCGAAATTAGCGCCCTATAATCAAGACTCGTCCCCACGTCGTAAAGTAGTGAGACTATTTCAATCTTCTGGCGAGTTCTATCTTTTTCAATTTTTCACCGAAATTTATAACTTATTTTTCAGTGTGGGCGGCACTGCGGGCTACATCTGGTCACGCTTCAATTTCTGCATTGACCCCCAAGGGCCGCACCGAAACAATCTTTCGATTCGGCAAAACTTAAAACGAAAACAGTGGTCAGTTTCTGTTTAATTCTTTAAATTCAATCAATTGTTGGGTATTAATTGCAATCAAATACTTTTACTTTTAATTAGCACCCTTAATATAGGAAACCTTATAATATAGTATCCCGGAAGCATTATAATAGCAGGATAGTTAATATCTACTTACAAAAAAATATAATTGTTTCTTTAATAGTTAATTTATGTAAATAAGAAAAATATTTCACACAAATAATATAAATTAAACTAAATTTCAAGGATCTATTTTATTAACAATATTTATATTACGAGGTTGCAATACATATTTGGAGTATTGCTTTATTAAATTAAATGCTATTTGTTTTTTGTGCTTTCAATTTCACGTATAGTGGGTGGATGACTAAAGGCTTTTTCTGAAAACAATGACAGTAACAACTGCTTTAAGAGTTCGACATATGTTTTTGTAATGCGGCCTCGAGTATCGAAGGAGCGATAGTTTTTCAATTTAATTACATTGTAGCAAAATTAGTTATGGTGTTGTTAGATAATTTAGTACACCCACAATTTATTGTAAAGAATTGCAATTTATTTATTTGATTTCCGTTTTTAATATCATTATATTACCCGCCCTAATGGTATTGAGACTCAAAAGTTAAAATATGGTACCAATTATGGATATTTAACCTTATCTATGTAGCACTTTATGGGTATCGATTATTATCAAAGAAAAAAGGCTACGCAACGCGTGCTCCTGTTTTACCTGGAAACTATTAAAGGCGCTTCTCGTAATAAATAACTTTAACCTGATTAGAAGCAATGAAACCCATCAACTCTGTACATGTAATATTTATAAAATTGTGTGATTCTTATCAGTTTTAACTAGATAAATTAAGTGTTTTTGATAATCCTTAAATGTTTTCACTATATGTATAATTAATGTGTTCCTAAATCACTTCACACCTCTTGTAAATGCAGAAGTCATTTTCGCCCCTGACGGATTTACACACATTTTTATTATATATATTTTTTTCGAGTGATCCGTTTAAGTGGTCCTCTCCGAACCGTCTGCTCTACATATGGAAGTCAACAGATGGTTGGCTCGTTCCTGATTACCTTTTTTCTGGTCACTTTTCGGAATTGTGTTTTCTTGGCCAGGAAAAGGGGTGTGGCGGTGATTGAAACACGATAATTTTTAAAATTGGATTACAGACTGTGTTTACATTTAATGCCAAAAATTATCTAGTAAATAGTAACGTAAATTAACCACGGTTGTAGTTAAGTTCAAAACTTATTGATACAGTTTATTACAGTTTTTTGAATTACATATTTGTAGTTATGTTATCAATTTTCTTACATTTGAATAAGATTGAAAATATATAGAGCGTCAAACAACGTGTACGTAATATCTAGACTAGATACTGTTAAAAGTCTAATAAAGTTATGCTTAAAGTAAACAGTTTTCAAAACACAAAATGTTTAATTATTATTGATTAAATAATTACAATTTTAGAAGAATTAATATTTACTTTTGTATTAGTTTAATGTTACTGCACTCAGTTTTAAATAAAAAGCACCACCCAGTGAAAATATTTGCAATATTTGTGAAGGTTGACTACTTTTACGATTAGTTTTAAACAGCAAAGTTTATTTCTGTACAAAAACTCTAGATCGCCACATGTCAATGGCAACAATTTACAGCTACAAATATTGTCTTGGCCTGCACAATCACCAGACTTATCACCGATTAAACACATCTAGGACAAGATGGGTCGGCGGCTTAGAATACTAATCAGGTCTCCGGATAATTTAAACGATCTACAACACCACCTTTAGGTTGCATAGAACGAAATACCTCAGGAAGACATCTATAATATTACAAAAAGTGTGCATACAGACAAGAGCGTTTTCAGCCAACTAGTCTAGGGGGGTAATTACACAAAAATATGAATATATATTTTATTTCGTATGTACAACAAACAAACAACATAGAAAAGAACATTTTGTAACGTTTTAAAGCGATGGAAAAATTTACTGTTTATGTTATTTGTTTGGAATATAGAATATCGATAATTTTAAAAAATTGATAAGCAAACAATTCTTAGGGGGGGGCGATAATTACCCTATTACTGATGTTTTTATTCCATTGCTTTGAATGTTCCTTCGTCTCAGATGTAAAGTGATATGTTTTATCAATGCTTAAAAATTGACAAACAAATTTGGTTTTATTGCTGTACATTTTTGGCAAACATTCAATTGAAATATCCGTACAAAGTTGTTTTTGTTTCATTGTGAGTAATTGCTGCATTTACCTTGCACTTTTTCCAAAATTTTTGATTAATATGCACTGAAATGTTTACTATGTCTGCTAGCTCTTGCACTTTCAGTCAATGGTCATCCAATACTATTTTGTAGATTTTTTACATTGTTTTTGTCGTGGTTTTGATTGACTACTGCCTCGTTTAAAATTTGTTGCTCAATATTTTACTGCTGTAAATAAAGAAGAAGAATCTTTCAAAATAGAATTTAGCTTCGCTTTGATATTGGTTGGACTGAGGCCATATAAAAAAATAATGTTTTTCATGTTTAATTAAAAATCACTGAGAGCGTTCACTATTAATGACTGTCAAACAAATACTAAATAACGTAGCGTCAACAAACCAAATTTAAGCTTTATACAGTTAGTATTTTCTATCTTAGATCTTAGTTTTGGAGTCTCTGAAGTAAAGTTCACATATTAATGAGGCTGGACAGACATCTTATTTCAAAGTCATTTGTTAAACTAGTTAGGGGTTGTTCTGGGTTGAGAATTGCCATAAAAAGTAGAAAGTGACTGTTTTGCAGATTAAAACAGCGGTAACAATTCAGAGTATTACAAAAACTTGGCGGATGTTGTTGATTTTTAGTGATAGTAAGTAAAGATACAACAGATCTTTGTTACGAAACACATCTTGCTACAATGCTTGTAATAACTAGCAAGATTTCCAAAAACCAAAAGAAAAATGTCTGCCAAAAAAGGAAACTCTGTTTAGGCGGGTATAAGCATCTTAAACAAACAATGACTGACACTTTAACTACCCAAACCTACAACAGTTGTTGGAAATTTACTTAACTTTTAAAAAACTAATTGATCCCGCATTCAGGCTAGAATACAATATAAACCAAAAGAAGTTAATGCGTGATTGTCTTCAATCATTGCAATATAATCCATAACGTGACAATAAACGTCACGGAAACAGCAACAAATACTAAAGCTTATAGAGGAAAGAAAAAAAGTAAAAACTAACATAACTTTGCAGAGTCAAATAAAACAGGAGATTAGAACAGCAAAAGCAAACTGGCTTAATATACAATGTGCAGAAATAGAGGCCCTGGAGAAAAAATACGATGTATTTAATATGCACAAGAAAATCAAAGAAACATCAAGTCTTAATAAACTTAATACAACAAAAATACTACATAATGCTGATGGAAACATAATAATAAACCAAGCAGAAAAAATAGACACGTAGAAAGCGTATCTAACAGAACTCTTAGAGGACACCAGAGAAGGCCCTGTGAGGAATAACTTTAACTTTATGACAACAGAACTAATAAAACTATTTGACAAAGACGGCATAAGATGGCTAACAGCAATATTTAACAAGATATACTTAAAAGAAGAAATACCGAAGCCGTGACTAAAATTGACGTTTATAATGATTTCTAAAAAACCTAGTGCAAAGTAATGTAGTGACTACCGTACTATCAGCCTAATGAGCTATTTATTAAAAATATTTCTGAAAATCAAACACCGGAGAATAGACAAGATATGCAAAGAACATATAAGTCGCACACAATTTGGATTTAGGAACGCGTTAGGCACCAGAGAGGCTATATTTACTGTCCGAGTTCTTGTTCAAAGAAGCTGGGATGTGGATTGCAATGTACATGTATGCATCTTCAACTATCAAAAAGCTTTTGATAATGCACAACATGGTAAGCTCATAGAGATACTAACAGAAATAGGGCTGGAAGACCATGACTTAAATATCATAAGTAATTTGTACAGGAACCAAACAGCCTCTGCATGCATTTAAGGAGAGATCAAAATAAAAAAAGAAGTTTGGCAAGGATGCGTACTGTCGCCAACACTATTTAACGTATACTCAAAACAAATATTTCAAGAGGCACTGGAAGGTACAGAATAGGGAATTAAGATTAACGGCAAAATCTTAAACAACATAAGATACGCAGTCAATATGGCAGTATTTGCAAACAGTCACAAACATCTCCAGATGTTAATGAGCAGAGTCTCCTTGCACTTAACATAAAAAGAACTTAATACGTGATAGTTTCCAAACAGAATCATGATCAAAACTAAATAAGAGTGATCAACAAAACAATAGACAAAGTAGAAACACGCACATACCTAGGCACAACATTCAACATACCCTGGGATCATGCAAGAGAGATAAAGTGCAGAATAGAAAAATCCAGAATCTTATTCACAAAAATGTCAAAGATATTTAAAACACACGATCTACCTATACCAACAAAAATAAAATTACTTAAGGGCTACATATTTCCAATCTTGCTATACAGGGGGCCGAATCTTGGACTTTAACAGAAGCGACATGCAGAAAGCTAGAATCCTATGAATTATGGTTATACCGCCGCATTCTAAAATTACCCTGGACGGATCATGCCAGCAATCAATATGTTCTAAACAGAATCTGTAAAGACAAGAAAATAATGATGACAATAAAAATAAAGAAACTGGAATATCTTAGACATGTAATGAGAAATAAAGAAAGATACGGGTTACTGCAGCTAGTCCTACAGAGAAAAATAGAGGGAAAAACAATATCAGGACACCAAACACAACAACTGTAGGCCTACATCAATAACTATAATGATTGCCAACATTTGATACAGATAGACACCAGAAGAAGAAAAACTAATACACAAACGGTAATACATAAAATTAAACTTAAGTAATTATTAAACAAAGTACCAGCGACTACTGTGCACCAATTGTGTCAGTTAATAAGAAAAAAGATAGCTGCGCTTCTGTATTGACTACCAAAAACATAATGCGGCAACTAAAGACAAAACTGTTCCTCTTACTAAAATACTCAAAAAGCTAAAAGTTTTTTGAACAACGTAAGTTTTTACTAAAACGGGTTTAAAAGTGTAATATTACATAAAGAAAACCTACAAACATTATAACAAACATTATACTACGTTTCTTGCTTTTGACGGTAGCTTGTCTAACTAGATGACATGTTGTTTTGATTAAACCAATTAATCACCTTCAACGCGTATTAGAAAAACTCCAAGAACACAAACCCTAATGTGAAAATTTGAAAAATACTTGGGTTACGGCAGATACAAATTACCGCTAACATTAATAAATAAGCTTGACGTAAAGTAAATGAGGGAGCAGCTGCAAAGCTTTTTTGGATCTACACGTGCCTTAGCAAATACGTTCATAACTTTTTTATTGTGCCCGGACCGCTATTGGACACACACAATCACAGATGACATTAGAGATAAACAACTTATATGGTACGGCCATGTGCAACAAATGCCTGAACAAAGAATCCTTGTTTAAATTTCTATAAGTTTGCATTTCTGAATACATTGACCATCCTGCCTAACTAATAATGATATTAATGTGAGAATATTAATAATACACATTGTGTGTCAACCTTATATATATATATATATATATATATAGGCAATGCATAAAATTGGTGGCAAACTTGTACTGCGTCTGTGTCTGGAATCAGACTTTCGAACAAATAGTTTGTTTTTTTAAGTTTTTAGGCTAAAAGATGCATTAAAGACTTTTTGTCGTATTGCATGAGGAGCTAAGATGAGCTCCGGCTTATTATACGTAAACATAATGCAAATTGAGCCTTAATGCTGTGTGACTATAACACTGGCAACAGTGGCATTGTACAGTGTTTGCCGATTTGCCTGTTAAATACACTCGAAATGTCACACAACTTGGCGAGCGGCAAAATCTCTCTACTTTTTTTGTTCTGCAGAAATTAAACGTAGAGCATAGAAAAGGGATTTCTATTCATTTACATGCGGTTGTTAAATAATAAGCGTACCCTAGAGCAATTAACTCTACCTTCTGCGCATCAGCAACAATGCAGTTGAGTAGTTATTTATGACATATTTTAGTGTTTTTTTAGAATTTAATTAAAGTGTGTACTAGTAAATGTTATAAGCAATTACACTAAAAAAAAAATCAAAGAATAAGTAGATGCGTATTACAGTAAAAAAAGATGTTGACAACCTATGCGGATGCTGACGAGGTAGAAGGGCTTCTTAAAAGCGTAAAGAGTTAGTAGACGGACTTAAACTGATTGTTTGAACTTTAGAGTCAGGACGAGTTAAAAACCTTTTGGCCTTGTTTGCTGATGGCTGATGCTGAAGGCTGTTGCTAATGGCTGATGCTGAAAACACCGAACGTGACTGATGTCCCATTAGACAAGTTGCTAGAAAAAAACATACCTAATTCTTTCTTCAGAATTTTTAATTTTTCATATAATCCATTAAAGTAATTTTTTCTCTACGACGTGGGCTTTAGCGTAGAACGTGTTGATAGTGTTCAGTTGGACCTTTATCACATTTTTAAAGAAGTTGAGGACTCAAGTTATTAGTAAGTCTTTTAAAGAAATCCTAAACTTGGGTGTTTGACAACTGGTTGAGCTGGATAGTTTGGCTCAAGACTGTGGTTACAAGAAAAAAGGTGCAAATGGGTAGAAGAACAGCCTAAAGTTGATCAAACTAAATCTGCTTGAATTTATCCTTGTGCAGGTTAATCCTTTCTGATTTGTTATTGATCATTAAAAATGAATTTATCTTCCAAAATGCCAATCTTAGCTTCTTGGTTCTTGAGAATCTTAGCGCTCTACTTGCTTAAACATTATGTTAACAATGTCTTCCAGGTTCTGGTCTTCCATGCTAAACAGAATCTAAATTAATTAACTTTACCTTACTTACCTAATATTAATAATAAGTTGATAATTTGATAATTTGATTCTCTAAATTAATACACAATCAATCATTTTGTTTATTTGAGTTAATTAAAACTGCTGTTATCTATTCAAAACTGCTTCAGTTGCGTGATTGCTCTTGGTGTGAATTTGTCGGCTACTTGACACAAATTTGCTTTAAGAGAAATTGTTACAAAAATTTATTGGCGCCAAAAAATAGGTAACAGCTAATAAAAAGCAAGCTGACTGTAATAAAGACATGTTTTGTAAATTTAAGTTTTTTTCTAATGCTATAATGTCTCAATGAAATATGCCCCGTAAAATACTGAGTAATAAAGTAGTTTGCTTTCCTCTATTAAGCCCATTTTTTTAGTTTTGGTTTTTATCTTACAACTTTGTCATGTTTTGTCTTAACATTACTTTTTTACATCCGTAAGGTGTCTTATGTCTGTGTATTCTTTAATCATTTGTGTTGTTCTAGTTAGTGTTCTAGTATTTTACTTTGTGCACTTTTTAGAATAGTTTTACATTTTGCACTGTGGATTTTTAGTGGTCTATTTGATGAGCCGTCTAAACGTGCACTGATTATTTAGCGCTATTCTTAGGTATATAAGTTATTTGAATATCTGAGTTACATATTGAAATAACTTATACAATGACAATTTTTTTTCAGTGAAAAACTATTTTAGAAATTTCTAATGTTAAGAAAATGTTTAGTTGCAGTTTGAGTTGTCTGAGAACACATCTACTAACTGGATATTTTATATAGTTGATAGTAATGAAATAAGACCTTGGTTCTATTTTGATGATTTTAAGAATCTCAAGATAGTGATTAATAAGAACAGATTCAAAACTCTTGAATTGTTGCAAGACGAACAGAAGCAAAAATATTTGCCAAAAACGCTTTCATTGATTAAGAACAAAAGTTAGAAATTTAAAAGCAATCAGATACTGCCCTAATTCTAACCATAAACAATGCCAACCAGCAATCCGTCCGATAACTTGATGGGCTGTTTCCAAAAAAAGCAAAGTTTCTAGCTTCCGGGAGAAGCATTGTTGCAAAGCTAATAAACCAGACACTAAAATAGCCGTTCTTAGTTTGTGGAGCAATCTGTAAGTTAATTTTAATAACAAACAAGACTTTAATTATAAGTTTTGGTTGCGTCTCTGCCCTTTGCTATCGATGGAACACTAACATTAAAGACAAATTAAGGACACCGAACCACAAAGAGAACACGCCTGTATGAAGAAACTGACCCATTTGAAAAGAATGCTAGACTTTACATCTTTTGTTGAGGACACCCATTCAATTTGTAACCAGTATGATAGACTTGGCATGCAGAGAAAAATAAAACAAGCAACAGCAATAATAGAATAAAATAAAATGGTGAAACAACATAGTATAACGCAAAATAAAACAGCATATAAAAACAATCTATAAGCAAACAAAATTAAAGACAAAAAAACATACAAAATAAAAAAAAATCTAAAAAAAAAATCTAAAAAAACAAAACGGGACCATACAGACTGAAACAGAAATGATAGTAAAAACATGAAAAAAACAACTTAACAATTAACACACAAAAAAAGATAAAAAACAAATACAAAACAAACAAACAGAAATACAAAAAAGCAAAGTGGTAAATGCAATAAAAAAACTGAAAACAAGAAAAGCGACAAAACCTGACAAAATGACACTATAACTAATCAAGTATAGACGTCCAAAAACATTACAAAAATATCTTGAAATAGATTGAGATTAAGACAACAATTAAAACACAAACTAGAAGAATAATAATGAAGTTTCAGGAGCAAAAGATAGATTACAAAAGCGAACTTTGAAAAATAATAGAAAAAAAAAATAGAAAAGAATGCAAAACTATATATCACTCTTATTGACAGCCTTTGATAATATGGACAGACCAAAACTGTGGGACACTATACAACACCTGCATGTAACACCAAAATTACTAAAAGCAATCTAAAGTTAATACACTGCTGAGATAACAACGTAGATAGTAAATGCAGCGCTAAAAGGAAATGAGATAGAGATAACACAAATAATAAACAGATGTCTGAAGGAATTTTTCCGGCTTGCTGGAAGAATGCAAACCTAGTACTAATTGAGAAAAAGAAGGAAGCAGGTAAAACAACGACGTATAGATCGATATGCCTGATCAACACATTAGCAAAAATTATGGAAAAAGTTATCGTGAGGAGAATTGAACAGGAAATTAAAGAAAAAAGAGGATGGGAACAGGAACAATATGGATTTACAA
This sequence comes from Tachinus rufipes, assembly GCA_963932245.1. Classification (NCBI taxonomy): domain Eukaryota; kingdom Metazoa; phylum Arthropoda; class Insecta; order Coleoptera; family Staphylinidae; genus Tachinus; species Tachinus rufipes. The sequence continues at coordinate 66,237,750 of OZ010749.1, forward strand.
AAGGAAAAACAACTCTAGGAGCCATTGAAAAGGTAAAAGCCATAGCAAAAGAAACAAACAGTGAACCATACAGAAAAAGGCAACACTGTGTCATAATAGCGTTAGATATACAAAATGCGTTCAACATCAATTATAGAAGCTGCCAAAAAAAAAGAGAATTAACAAATAAAACTACTAAGATAATATGGAGCTACCTTTAGGAGAAAAATCTACTGACCAAAAATAGAAAATTTAGACAGACTAGATAAGTACCACAGGGTTCTGCACTAGGTCCTAAATTATGGAATTTAGTTTATAAAAAGCTACTCAGAATGCGGCTGCCAGAAGGAGTGACAATAACGGCATTTGCGGATGACGTAGCTCTGGTAGGTAAAAATATAGACATAGAACTACTAAATTAAAGGTTAGAGTTGGCAATAATGGATGATCAAAAGATAGATGAAAAATAAAGGGTTAGATCTGGTTCCACAAAAAACCGAGGTGGCATGGCTATCGACAAAGAGGACAAACAAGATAAATGAAAAAATACAGATAGGTAAACAAATAATAACCATAGGAAAAAAAATTAAAAACCTTGGAGTAACACTTAAAGCAAAAGGATGGAATGAACAGGTTAAGGAAGCGGTAAAAAGAACAAAAAAAATGGATGGAATGCTTAGTAGGAGAAGGGGCAAGAAGGCTAATAACAACTGCAACTAGAAGTAAGCTATTGTATGCCGAAGAAACATGGGGAGCTTTGAAGACAAAAAAAAAACAGAAAAAAAGTAAAAGGAGCTATAAGAGCAAGTTCGTTAAGAATCTGCCGGGCCTACAGAACGGTGTTGCAGGAGGCACTAGAAGTAATTGCGGCGACACTACCCGCAGATTTGATGATGAACGAAAGATTAGGTATAAAGAAAATGATAAATGATAAATGAAAGAACTAGTAAGCAAGAAGCAAAAAGACAAGCAAGAGAGAATATGATGGAAAGATGGCAAAGACAGTGGAAAGAAGAAGAAAAAGGTGAATAGAACTAAAACCAAAAATAAAAAAATGGGTAGAGAAAAAACCGGAGACGTGTTACTATACAACACAACTACTTACCGGACATGGAACTTCTGGAAAGTACGTACAAAAAATAAATAAGATGAAGAAAGAAAAAAAATGTATAATTTGTCTAGAAGACACGCATGACGACGCAGAACATACGCTAGTAGAGTGCAAAGCGTGGGAGGAATATAGAAAAACGCTTGAAAAAGTATTAGAAAACAAAGTAGACAAATCTACAATTATTAAAATATGCCTGAGTGACGTTAAAAAATAGAGAGCACTAAGTAACTATACAACAACAGTAATGAAAAAAAAAATAGAGGAATTTGAAGCTGTGAGATTTAGGTAAATCAAAATGGCAGAAAACACACAAATTAAAAGCCACAGAAGACAAAAGAAAAAGAAGCAAGAAGCTAAATAGAAGCAAAAGAATATGGAAAAAAGTAATAAAAAGGAAAGAAACAAAAAAGGTCAAAACAACTATGCCTGCCAAGCAATAAAAGATTAACAGAGAGACAAGAAAAAAACATATAGTGAAACAATAATACCAACAAAAATTGCAGAAATAAGAAGGAAAAGAAGAGAACTGCTCAAGGAAAACAAGTTGACGAAATTGACTAAATAATTTCCAAACGGAAGATACGCCATCTCGAGGTTGACGGAAAATGCAACTTTTGAAATGGCCAGAGTATATCTGACAACCAGTGGACACAAAAAACTAATCCCAAATGGAGATTCAATCTCACTAGATGTTAAACTTGCAAATGTAGGACTACCAAAAGGAATGCACTTAATGGACCTGCACAAAATACTTATGAAAGAAAGAAGATACGACAAGGAAGAAGTTAATGAAGATATAGGAAAACTAAGAAAATACCTAAGATCAATACAAATATCTAAGCTAAATAACACAAAAATGGAAGAAAAAAGAGGAAAATGTCAGTGTAGGAAGTAGGGCAGAAAAATAGGGTAGAGGAAAAGATGGGCCGGAGACAGCATGTGTTGTCGCAGCAGACTGCGTTAGTTCCGCAAGGCCGAAACCAGCCCACCTCAAACTAGTACCACATTAGAGACAATGACTAGGACAAATTAACAACAAGACTTACGCAAAGAAGAAAACCAAAATTTATTGCCATGCGTTAGTTATTTATAAGGGCCACTTGCTGAAGCCAACAACTCACTACGTTCTTAAAAAAAAGGTAAGGGGAGTAGTACAAATTAATAGCAAAAATTAAAAAAAAAATGAAATTAATAAAGGAGTAAAACAAAAAGACTTACTAAGCTCACTACCCTTTATAATATACATAAACAAGATAAACAAAAACTGTAAAGACAACACCCAAAACAATATGAAGATACAAACATCTAAAAGCAATATTAATTGAGGCACTAATATACGCAGACAATGTAAATTAATTGCGGATAGACTAAAAAAGATGCAAAAACTAATAGACAAATATACAGAAAAAATAGACAAAATGAGCATAAACATGGACAAAACAAAAGTAATGAAAGTAAAAGAGTGCAAAAAACAACAACACAGAATACTTATGCAAAGGAACAAGGTTAGAGAAAGTTGCTACAACTACTTAGAAACAATCATTAGTAACAACGGAAAATTAGATACATAAATAACCAACACACATAAAAAAGCAAATAGCATTTACTACTCAATAAACAAGACAATTATAGTAACAAAATATATTACATTATACAAAAAAATTGTAATTCTTACAGTGTTGTACTCTACAGAAGCAATAAACACACTATTGAATTACACTACAAAAATAAACTAACAGCAATAGAAATGAAATTCCTCAGGAAGATTTCAAACGTCACTAAGAAAAGGAATAAGGAGATATAGGCCAACTTAAAACAGGACACAATAACAAATAAACTAGAGAAGAAGCGTAATTAAACTGTTTTGCTCATGTAAGAAGAATGGATAATCATAGATTAACAAAACAACAAAAAACATATTTGAGGAAATAGGAGAGAAACACGGAAAAGAGCAGAAGAACTACGGAAAATCGTGGAAAATAAGCAAGCATGAAAATAAATGGCTCGATAACGAGTACTCGACGCCTTAAGGGATAAAAAGGGATAGCAAAAGAAGAAGATAACTTTTTAACAAAAGAAATTGAAAGATGAACAAACGCACTTAAAATAAATTAAATTATAATAATAAAATAACAGAACTTTTCTTGTTGCATATGAATCAACTACTTACTAATATTGTAAGTATCCAAGATTAACATTAGTAATAAATTCTCAGGGTGGTTTTGTTGATAGCCAGGTTATGAATGGTGTAGGTTTTTATATATTAATAAAAAAATCCAATAAAATAAAAGTCAATTTCAAAATAATATTTGTTTCAACAGCTCTCAGTATTTATATAGGATAAATACTCCTTAAGCTAAATGAAGTTATAATTTACGAAAAACATAATTAAATTGATAACGTGACTACCCAACACGTGCAACCAATAAATTAAAACTAATAAACAAATTTCCAAAATCATCCAAATAATATTATTATAAGAATATAATCAATAGAAAATAAATAAATAATTAAACTTACCGGTAATTGCAATAAGCAATGGAGTATTCGCAGGTTCGTCGCGTTTGATAATAAAGGAACAATTTTATAGATTTATAGAAATATATTTGTTATCGGCACGCGTATAAAAATATATTGAATATGTATATATTTTTTAATTGAAGAAAATGTTTTATAATTTGTCACATGTCTATTTTAAAAGTTATTATAATAAGAATCAAACTTAATACAAACAAATGTTAGCTATCATTGTTCTAAATATGTATTATTAAAAAAATGCAAATAAATCAAGAAATAGGAGCTAAATTGAACAATAATTTATTCAAACATAACAAACAAACAAACATTTATGGATGATGAAAGTGTCCTGTAAAGGTCGGTAGTAGAAATATGATCAAAATTACACAATTGCAATTTACAAGTAGTAAATCGTTTCATCCACGTGGACCATTTTATAATGGGGCTGTTACCAACCAATCATCCCCACATCCCGGAGCAATATCTAATAATTATCTATTTAAAATTATATCGGACCATAAACGATTGCAGTTTTTGAGGCGAGGGCGCGTGTCCCAGCACACTTCCGTGCAAACCTTTCTAACAGTTGGTAAGCGTGCCCCGGCAAACCAACCGGAACCACCGACAGATTTTAGGGTTCCAGGCGACGGCATGTAGTAGGGGGCGACCTGGGGGACATGTTATATTAATATGTTACAGATACTTGTAAGTATTCCTTTCCTCTGGACACTCACATTGTGGTATTATATTCTTAGTAATTGTTCTTTGTACTGTTAGCCGATAATATGCACAAAGAAATTATTTCATTTTGGGAATCAATTATTATCAATTTAAAAAACTTTGCAATTAAATTATACAAAAAAACTATAAATAAGAAAGCATCAATTAATAATTGATTATATGCAATCATTATAGACACAAAATTGAAAATCATTATTGTTATTCACTTTATACATTTAAAAATTCTCAACAAAATTAATGTGCATTGATCAACAATATATATATAGTTTTAATAATATCTAAGTGAAATTTATTAAAAATAAGAAACATGTAACTTAAGTAAAAATATCAATGAATAGCATAATAGTTAAAAAATGTATCTATTTCTACTTTGTTTCATTTTAAAATAGTGAATGCGCTTTTGTACTGAATTATGTGTTCAGAGTGAACATACAACACAAAACAATACATTATGACACGATTGATTCTTTCAATTTTATTTAATGATTTTGAACTTTAAATTTGTCTCAAAGAATTCTTTTTATAATCATTCCGTTTTTCTTATTACTGCACAGTATAATGAGTTAATTAAAAGCAAACATTGATGAAGGTGGTAAAAATTAAAACAATAGTAATTTGTTGAAAAAGTTTTTTAGGTCTCAATATTTTGTTGGCGAAGCTTCGTCATTGACTCTGACCACCAAACTTTTACCTTTACAAAAGAAATCAAAAATTCTTAACTGCAATAGTGTAAAAACAACCTCACAATAGGTAGTTAACCAAAGTTTTCTTCTACATCCAAACATTTATAGTCAATAAAAGAACTACTCTACTTTAATTGCACTCATTGACTCCCTTTTTTTTACAATGCTGGACGGAGGCCGGTAACCAACGTGAAAAAGCTTACATTCTTTACAGAAGGTAACTTAGAGTAAGCAGAAAGAAAATATGCAACCGGCCATAACTGATCTATTTAAATTTGAAAACAAAAACCGTTTAAGCCAACCTCAATAACTACACAAGACAATGTTTAATCATTTAAATCACTGCCGCTAGCCAGCAAAAAACAGTGCAATGCATACGCGCCTTAGAGAATCATCAAAGTGGGTAGCACACCATATTAACCCAAACTACACTATTTCAACAGCCAAAAAACCAAAAAATAGTTGCTAAAGTCAAAACAAATATAGTCTAGACGGAACAACAGTCTCAGTTATTACTTAAATCTAACAAAAACCTGCATAAATTCTGAAAACAAATAAAAAAACGGCCTCAAAATTTCAAACAAAACCTTTAGCAAAGTAATCTCAATCCCGTTTTTCAGGCCGACTATAAAAACGATAGCTATAGACTATGTGGGTGGATACCACACAACTAAGAAACAAATATAGTTTAGTGATAATAATGCTAGTGACATCAACTACTAACAAAACAATCAAAAAACCTTGCGTGTTCTAAGATTATCTTTTCAAATAACAAGCACTATTTACAAGTCAGCACTTGCAAAATGCAGGGCAACAATGTCAAACATCATACCACTGCAACTTATCATCTGCAAACCAATATAATACAACAGAAAAATTATCAAACTAACTACCGCTTTTGGTGTTTTTTTAAATAAACGCAGCTACCGTCAAAACTCCGAGCAAATTCCTGTTAGAACCAACCCCAGCTAAACTAGAAAGTTGCAACAAACCTAGCAACAGCAAGCCACCTACCAATAACAACGTCATCCACAGCAAACAAAAGTTAGGAATTATAAAACCGGAGAACTGGTAATAATGCAACGGCAAGTTAAAAAGCAAAGCAACAAATGGTTAGGCTTCAAACAAATCATCACTAAAGCAGGAACAAACTGTTATAGAAAACACTTAGATTATCACTCACCCATCCATCCGTTCAAATGTTTGTTATCCAGGAATTTTTTTTAACATCAAAATAAAAAAAAATATGTTGATCATATCATAATTACTTGAGAGACATTTGGGTTATGATTTTAGGCAAATAGTTTATATTAGTATAACACAGTCAACCACCCAAGTGTCTGTTATTCAAAAATTGGTTGATTAAATTTTTCCAAGCTTCAAGAACATTAAAATTGGAAAAAAACTCAAGTACTAAAACGGCTAGGATAGACACTTAGATCAAATTTTGGGTAAGTGGTTTATATTGGCTTAGCCTACCTACCTGCCCAATTGTTTGACATCTAAAAATTAGTTTCCGGCAATTCTTCTAGCTACAAGCTTGATCTTTTAAACACTCTTCGGCGGGTAGGATTGGTACACTAATATAAAACATCTACTCGCAGTGTTTGTCATCTAGAAGTTGGTTGCCTGATTATTCTAAGTTGCAAGAACATCAAAAATTTAAAAAAAAAATTATTACAAACAGTTGACTTATAACCAACATACAGGTATATCACCAGAAGACAAAATTTAACAGTATACATGTTACCGGCACGGCTTTATTGTGCATTTTACATCTTTTACATTGTCCCAGAAGTTTTGCAATTTGTTTGAAAGGGTTTATGAGACTAACGGCTTATTAGGTGACTTTCGAATCACCCCGGTAGATAAAGAGCAAGTTATTATTTTAGTCATATTTTGAGGATCAAACCCCAGACTGACAGCGTGTTACGCTAACGATCTATAACTGAGCCATTGCACTATGTTTCTGCGAAGATGGTAAAAGTAACCGTTTTTTTTTTCTCTGGCTACGGCGTTGTCAAAACATGCTAACTTTTTTGTAGTTACAAACGCGGCGTAATTGATGTGGGAAGATTCCTACGGTTGCTTGCTGTTGTTGTCATCTTTTGCTGTCTAAATCAAATTTATTTTTGTAGAAAAGTAAAGTTTTGATTGAAGAATCGTTTTAAACCGCCTTTACCTATATTATGACTCGGGTTTTGATCGTTTTTAAGAGTTACGCTTTAGACGGCTTCTCAAAAATTTTAGAACAAAAAATTTACTAATTTTTTATAATCCTTTATATTGCGCTGTCAGTATTTTCTTAGGAATGTTCCTAAGACTGATAGGAGTTTAGCTTTCTGCCTTTTGTTAAAAAGTAACTGCAAAATCAAGAATTGACCTGTCAAAGCAAAACAAATTAGCGGCAATACCAAACTGGAAGTGCTGAAGTTACTCAAAAGGATAAGGAGTCGTACGGACAAGACACGTAACGTACTGATCATGCACAATCAAGTATTAACAAGGAAATCAAACTAATCCATTTAAAAAATACTACTTGTTTACAAAATTATGAACTTCTTTAGCATGGGTGTCCAAGGTTTTTTAAAATTGAAGTTTTTAAATAACATTCGACTATATTTTTTTCAAATGCTTATGATTGTAAATAAAAAATAACTTCTTTTATGCTTATACTTAAATTACTATAATTCAACGTACATAGGTTACACAGTAGCGCTTTTAGTTTTGACAAATACGCTGTTGACAGTTTTGCTGACAGTAGGTCTAACGTTTCTTTTTTTTTAGTTGTTACATGATTAAAAAATTATCTTAGTTATCTTGTTTAGGTTGTTCTATAAGTTATGCAGTGCTAAAAGTACTTTGTAACTATTTGTTTCATAGAGGTTGGCAATAGAATTTGGTTGCAGACTTGTTGGTTTAGTGTTCAAGGCGTTGTCGGTTATTTGTTGCTAGTGCACAACTGTTTATGGGTGTTAGTGCAACTGCTATAATTGCTGTTTTTATCTTGTTTTAAGATGTTGTAACCCAAAAGTAAGGTTTTTTTGCTCAAATCTGTTAAATTTGGCTTGTCAAGGTTGCTTTGATGTTGTTTTGTAAACTACCTTATAATATATTTTTTGCCTGTTTGTTACGTGGACTTTTAGAGATTGGATTTTATTGTGAGTTTATGGGTCATAGTTAAACACTGGATGTATTTTCTTTTTAGATTTGTTTTAGTTTTTGCAAAGTTGGCAATCACTTACCATTTGGCTATAGCGGGTTGGTTTGGGTTTTGGTTATAAATAATAATTTCTTTTATGTTATCAAAACTGATCATGTCGAGCATAATATGGGTGTTGAAGCTGAAGCAGGCTTACTTATAGGTTCTACCCCCTTTACGCCCTTTATTGTTAATAGTACAAGTAGTTTGGGCGGCAAATGGTCTACCACTTGGTGATTAAGAATACCAAGAGTTGTCGTCATGCAGAAACTGCAGTGTTGGTTGGAGCAAGTTAGATTCTTAGACTTGACTGATGCAAACGAAAAAAATCCCAGTTCTTTGCGCGTTTTTTGTTCGCTCTGGTTGGTAGAACAATTTTTCTTTATCTTTTAGGTTTCCTTGTGAAGATGTTATTCAGTTATTGTCAATGGTTTTGATTTGAGCACTATAGTTTGATACGAGAGTAGTCTGTAAAATAAAAATAAAACCAAACAGGGACTACTTCTTTCTAAGTGATTTTGTTTCAGTTGCGATAACCTACGTAGAATTACGGTGTGCCGTTCTATTTCTTAATTATTACTATTAGGGCACAGTAGTTATTGGTGCTCCGTTTGATGATGCCGGTAGCGAGTAGCTTGCAAACTTGGTCAAATTATTGCTTTTTTTTGTTTGTTGAGTACCTTGCCGATCAAACTGAAGTGGTGTTAGTCAGTCAATCCCTCTGGTTCCGGGAAAGTTTTTGATGGTGCCCAATAGATTGTAGAACGTCGAGCTTTGCCATTGTGGATGCATGGGCAAAGGTAATCCATAGTAGCTTGATAGTTTATCAGCTAAGTATGATTTCTTTACTTATGGTTAGAGTCATCAAGAAGGGTATGGCAGTTATCAGTAAAGCCGCGAGGTCCGCTTGCAAGATAGCCATCGTCAGCGGAGTTGTCTTAAGTACCTGTAGATTTGTGGCTGGCTCTTGAGTCAACCAGTGTTTCCACTTTTTTTCTATCAATCGTGATTGTGATTTAGGGTAAATAATAGTTACCGACGGAGTAGTTTGTGTTTGGAACGCTTTTAGGTGTGTTGTTAGATGCGGGTCAGATAAGTATTGCGTTTGTTTCTTAACTGGCCCTTGGTTTGTTTTCCAAACTCTGATTGGTGCGGCTGGTTTCAAAAACTCTATTTTTGTTGCCAGCTTCTGTTTGCCGGCGTGCGATATTAGTCTTGCAATTTGACGCCATTGCAAAAAGTTGGTCAAATGTCGCATCCACTCATTGTTGGATCTTAGGTTTCACCAAGGGTAGCTAGGACATTTGCCAGCATTTATTCCGAGTGGTGTGGGCATATCCTCTGATAAAAAACGGCGTGATTGAGCAAAAAACATTCCATTGTTTTCAGCAAATTGTGTTATTGAGTGGTCAGGGTGCCAATTAAATTGGCTACTGCCGCCGGGTCGGCGTATTATTGCAGTATTCGATATTTTAAGTTTTTGTACAAATTGGTGGGTTCTTATTTCTGCTCAAACCTATAAGTTTCTCCTTTTAGGTTCAGTACTATCAGGCGGTAGTGAGATGTGTAAGGGATCCGGTGTTGGTAGAAATGTTGTTCCGGTTTATAAAAAAAACATGTGCGTCCTTGCTGTGTCTGCAGGATAACCGTTTGGATGCTTTTCAGCATTGCTTCGTGAAGTTGGTTTTGTAGAATGAGTTTTATTTTTATCCGGTGATTATGTCACAAGAGACTTGTTCTCTTCTGGTTTGATCTTAAAAGCACTATAATTTTAATAAGCCATACGTTGGGCACCATTTGTTACCGTCCCCCATGATAGCAAAAGTTGAAATCTGTGGTGGTAAAAAGATGTATTGTCTATGTGTTGGCAGAGGGTGAATAACTAGTTATTTACCTGGTTATAAAAACTGACGTTGGTTTAATGCTTTCACTCAGCATTCACCTAGTCCTTGTAAGCATCTTGGTGGAGGCGTTTTCTAAGGATCAAAGTTGGCTTATTTTTTCTTGTTTTTTTGCGTAAGGCAAATTGAAGGTTTTGAGCTACATTGTATTCATCTTAATGTTGTCGATTGCAATCTCAGTTCTTTCCGAATTTTTCTTGTTTAGATTAATGACGTACTTCTGGTATTGGAGATACAAGAATTAATTGCTTAATTAATTAAATTAATTGGGATAAACCAAATCAGCTGCGATTTAGCTTCAGTCGGGTTTATTGAAGTGGTTTTTCTCGGTATTGATAGGACGGCTGCTGGCAGTCGATTAGCTAGTCTCTATTCTTCTAGTCTGACTGTATAATTATTATATTAATATACAAAAACGTACGCCTACAGAGTATTGACCTTGCAAGCTGTTTTGGTAAGCGGAAAATTGATGTCATACTTTTTTAAATATTTGGTTTTGACTTGTTCTCAGGGTGTTGATTATAAGGTTGGCATCATGCTATATGCCAAGCAAAATATTCACAAGAATTATTGAAAAAAGAATGAGAGACAAACTAGAAACAACAATAGAAGACAGCCATAAAAATAGAGTAATGCACGTGTGCTTTGTTGACCTTGAAAAAGCTTTCGACAGGATCAAGAGAGAGGACATATGGAAAAAACTAGAAGAGAGAGGAATTGAGAAGAAAATAATAAACGTAATCAAAAACATGTACACAGAAAACAAAAACATAGTCAGAATGAATAACGAAGAATCAAAAGAATTCCAAACAAAAAAAGGTGTGAAGCAAGGATGTGTGTTAAGCGCATTGCTTTTCTCAATTGTGCTAGACAGAGCAATAAAACATGCAAAGCAAAAAATGAAAATGGTAAAAATAGGATATTGGAAAATGGAAGTAACAAAAATAGCAGAACTGCTATTTGCAGATGATATGGCAGTGATTGCTGAAACCGAAGAAGAGTTACAACACAACATGGAAATAATAGAGGAGCAACTAAAGAAAATAAACATGAAAATAAATTATGAAAAAACAAAGACCATGATAATTGCAAAAGAAAAACTGAATCACGAAATAAGAATAAAAGGAAGAATAATAGAACAGGTCGATCAATTCAGATACTTAGGAACAATAATACAAAGCAACGGAAAATTAGACAAAGAGATAGAGGACAAAATAGGAAAAACAGCAAAAATATATAACATGTTAAAAAATACTTTCTTTAACAAAAAAGAAATATCAAAAACAACAAAAACAAAAATTGTAAAAAAAGTAATCAGACCAACAATAACATATAGTAGCGAAACATGGACGATGACAGGAAAACAAATAGAAAGAATAAATGCTATGGAGATGAGATTTCTTAGGAAGATTGAGAACAAAACAAGAAAAGATAAAATAAGGAACGAGACATATAGGACGAATTTATATATAAAACCAATACAAGAAAAAATTATTGAAGGTCAAATGAGATGGTATGGACATATCAGAAGAATGAGTGAAGAAAGAAATACTAAGAAAATTTATGAGACAAGAGTAACAGGAGAACAAAAAAGAGGAAGACCCAGAAAAGAATGGAACAGCGCAATAAAGGAAGAAGCTACAAAAAAAGGAAACACGTGGGAAGAAATAAAAGAGATAGCCAAGGATAGGAAGAAATGGAGAAAATATTACCCAAACCAATAATGTATACGCCTGACACCGAAAGGTAAAAAGGCAATTGAATAAATAAGTAAATAAAAATCATGCTATAGAAATTTATATATTCATGTTATTCACTTGCTGGTATTTACCTAGTAAGTTTAGTCAGTAAGCACTGTACGTTAGAAAGTAAATCCAACATTTTAAAATTCTTTACATAGACTACAAAAAAGTATATATTATCAACTATATATTTGAGAAGCATGTTTATATTTAAAAATCAATCAATTTACTTATTTGCAAACACCTAGTATACTCAAAATTTAAGAAGAATTTAATATATGAGTTACTGAATTGTTTTTAATAAAAGTTTACCTATTATTTATTATCATTTTACATCAAATATACTATTCTATCTTGATTCCCAATCTGTTTTAATTTTCAAAATTTGTAAAAATTGTAAAATTTGTTGGTAGCGTATTTGCAAATACAATGCATCTGGCAACTATGTGACCTGGCATGACCTCAGTCGTGAATGAAGGTCGTGCAAATGTCACGTCTTATTTATTGATCTAGTTTTTGTAAAAATCTACACTATTTGTGCAGTGAGATACAGAAAAGTGTAAAAACAGTTAGTGCCAGTGTTGATTGTTATGTGAAGTGTAATTAAATGGTTGGAATTGGTAGTGCTGAGTTAATATAAAGTCATTGCAGTAAATTGGGTCTTTAAGGGAATATAAAGGTAATAATCGGTTTTAATGTTATTCTATTCATTATATTAGCAGAACATGATTCAGATTTTATTGATAATATTGAATTTGTTGTTATGATTTGATTAATGTTTATATTTTGTGACACTTTACAGTTATCTGAAGTTATTTAAACATATATCAAGTAGATCTTAGGATGTATAGGGTTTTCCAATAAGATGTTTCATTTTGATATTTAAAAAAAAACGGGTAATTTTTAAGAGAAATCAATAAATGTTTATTTCATTGTAAAGAGAAAGATATGCCATTCATGAAAACGATATTAGTCAAATAGCTGCCACTGTTTCGGTTGCAGTACTCAATTTCTTTTCAGGAAATTTTTCATGACTATTTTGCGACTGTATGTCCTCGATAACTTCACGAATTCCATCTTTAAGGAATCTTGCTGAAAATAAACGTCGTCTTCATCAAGATCTTCTAATTCCGGCCATAAAAAATCATTAATCATAGCTCGGTAACGCCATTCATTCTCCGTAACAGTTGCACCATCCTCATTTTCAAAAAAATAGGGTCCAATCACACCGCCAGCCCAAAAACTAAACAGTAACACGTTGAGGATGCAAAGACTTTTCAACAATCATGCTTAAATTTTCTGAGTCCCAAATGCAACAATTCTGCTTATTAACGTAGCCACTAAATCACTGAAGATGATTTTTGATGAAATTTCGGATCATTTTGATGCATTTAAAGGACCCAATCAACGAAGTTACGACGTTTATGGTGATTGGCCGGCTTGAGTTCTTGTGTTAACCGAACTTTAAAACTCTTAAGACTTAAGTCTTTATTTGTTGATCTAACAAAGGCGTTTGACAGCATTAACCATTCAGTATTATTAAAAAAACTAAGACACTATGGAGTACGAGGAACATCTCTTAATTGGATAAAAAACTATCTCAAAAACAGATACCAAAAGGTAATAGTGAGAAAAGAAGGCAACCTTGAAGAATTCACATTAACAGCAGTAAACGTCGGAGCTCCGCAAGGAAGCATACTGGCTCCCCTATTATTTGCAATTTATATAAATGAACTGCCATCACTATTTCAAAGAAACAATGTGCAAATAATTAACACCACCTTTCTAATTAACAGCAACAATTTAGAAAATTGAGTTTAGGATGCAAATATATGCATGACAGCAGCAGATAACTGGTTTATAGAAAATTTATTAATACTTAATGCAGAAAAAACAAATGTAATGTTTTTTAAAACTACCAAAGCTACAATAACGCCAAATGACATCACACTTATAGGACAAAACATAACATGTACCTCATGCACAAAGTTTCTTGGAATTCAAGTAAACGATACCTTAAACTGAAGCAAACACATTACTTACCTAAATGCAAAATTAAACACCGCATGTTATGGTCTTCGAGTTCTATCAAAAGAAGCTAATTCTGATGCACTTAAAATCATATACTATGCTAATATATATTCTTTACTACAATATGGCATAATTTTCTGGGGAGAATGTCCTGGCACAAAAAACATTTTTGTTACCCAAAAAAGAGCTCTTCGAATAATTTCAAACAAAAAATACAAACAGTATTTGGATTGTATATATACCGCTGTCTATTATTTTTAAACAACCACCCATCTTTTTTTACAGATTATTTAAACAAAAAAACTAGTTACAATTTAAGAAAACAATCTTTAATGCAAATCCCCGGTCACCATCTAAAAAAATTTGAAGATGGTACACTTTATACGTGTATCAAATTTTACAACAACCTGCCAGATGCAATCAGAAAAAAAGCTGATAACAGAAAAGAATTTAAAAATGAAATTTTACAATATCTTGTGGAACTGGAACCCTATTCGGTTAAAGACTACATAAATTAAATTATTAAACACTTTTTGACGTCTTCAAACACAATGTGATGTACATCTATTTTTATATGTATATGTAACTTGTTTGTTTTGAAATAAATATTATTATTATTATTATTTATGCAAAATACGGTGTAATGTTGTTAGTGAAATGTTTAATTTTAAAGATCGACAAGGAATTGACAAACATGGGTTTTTTTCAACACTACGGGCTACATCAGCAATATTCTCATGTGTTCTTGAGCGATGCACACGGTTTCAATTCTTCATATCACTAACTTGTCCCAACAACTCAATTTTTTTCACCACAGGCTGCATAGCGTTAATACAAAAAGATAAGATAAACTGGACCGAGTCAAACGGAGAGTGTTGTCGTTCTACTTCTGTAGCTCAAGCTAGAGGAACAGTTTCCGGGTTGTATGTTGAATGCGTAAATGAATTTTGGTGCTTGTGAACATAAAATAAATTATGTCTAACAATTCAGCACTTTACGTTCTTGTACTTTGTTATAGTTGCTTGAAATCGATCTGAAAAGATCAATTCCAGGGGAAACCTAAAAAGATTTTAACTTTGGGGTGTAAAACAACCGATTAAGTTATATTTGCAAAGCGTTGCGCGAATTACGGTTGCGCCAGCGAAACCAGACTCTTTCTGATAAGAAAACGTCTACCGAGAAATGTAACAACACCAGCCACCTGCTGCTTAGCTCAGCAAATTGATTTATATAAATGTAAAAGCACGTATTAGAATTAGTCAGTTAAAAACTAGATCTTCATTGGGTTATGACCTATATTGTCATTTAATATTTAATGTTATTTCAATAATAAATAAAATATTATATTGAAATTAAAAAGTGTGTACATTAATTATTGGAAAACCATAATTCGTGGTACACTTAGAAGAGACAACTCCTGCTTCTTTTAAGCTGGCCTCATCGTTGCTTTCTGGCAATTTTTTATTAGCAAAGATATCAGCAAAGGTGGTTTGATGTGGGAAGCAGCCGTGCGGCACGGCAAGCAGTTGGTCTAGATTTTCTTTATAACGGTGCTTTCTTACTATGATGTTCTTGGCTTAGAGTCAGTGCTGCAGGAAACAATTAAAGTAGAGCCTAGCTTGCAAACCGCAATGAAACGCTGCTGGAGACAGTTTTTTGATGGTGGAAAAGGTGTGTTTCAAAGATGTTGTTTTATTCATACTGAACATTGTTTTCGTGCCGGAAACAATCTATCTCTTACTCTGAGGAGCTTGAGGCACTGCTTTAGAAACTAAGATGACGTCAAAAAGGTTGTAGTTAAACTTTCTTTGGAATAGTTGCTATAGTTCGATGTTTTGGTTCCGAAGACTAATATTTTTAGGATGCGTTTTTTTATTCAAAATGGTTGTCGGGGGTTTGCTATTTTTGTCCGAAAGATTTTTTAGCACGTGTATCTTAGTAATTTTGATTTGCTTTGGCCTCCTGGTTACACCCGGGTTTTTTGTTGTTTTTTTTGTTGGCTTTTGCAGGCAATCTTGTCTGCGCTTGCATCCTTTTTTTTTCCTTTTCTGTTTTATTTTGGGTTTTGTCGGTCTTGAGTAGTCCGTTTTTATTATGATGATGCTAGCCCGTGGTTTTTGCAGGTTTTACCTTGTCTAAAATCCTTTGTTAGTTACTGGTCCAGTTTGCTTAATTTGTTCTATTTTTTAGTTGCACGTGGCTACGTGCTGAGGTGGGAGTTGAGATGTTTTTTTGGAAATTTTTCTTTGTTTTGTGGATCCTTGATTGTTCTCTGCACGCTTGTAAAAAAAACTAGGCGATTGAATTGGTTTGGTCAGGATTGGAATGTTTTCCATTTCTTTTACTGAGTTTTGTTTGGTATTTTCTTAACCTAATTTACTTTTCAGTTGTTGTTCTCTATGGTTTGGTTTCTGAGTTTGAGTTGCCTTGGTTGGGAACAGTCTTAAATCGTCAAATTTATTCCCAAGTCCAGTACTTCTAGGGAGTTGTCTAGAAGTCGGCAAACTTGTTTTGGAAAAGTCTAGATTATATTACGTTTTGCGGGCCAAGTATGCCTTACAATATTTACAATACGCATCAGATTGGTGTAATACAAGTTGATGTAATGTGCATTTGTAATTCAAATAACAGAATTTTTCAACTAAAGGAAAACTTCTTAATTGTACACAGGTGGTCTAGACGATTGTCCAGTTGTTCCTAAATCCTAATAAACTTTTTTGTTTTTGGTTTTTTTGAGTGCGAAAAGACAAATATTACCTTGAGGTTTGGCTTCAAACGTCTGTTGGAATTTTGCTTTTTTTCAAGGCATTTTTTGTTCTTGTATTTGCCGTTGTAGTTTTTTTACTTTTGCATTAGTGAGGTCAGCGATGGAGCGGCAAAGTTGTCTTTCTTGTTTCTTGTGTTCTACTACATAGGTCCTTTGTTCTTGATTGCAGCGTTAACTGATCATTTGGATACTGTAGCTAAATCTATATTTTTTACTGCTTCTTGTATTCTAGTGGGCACACTTAGTGGAGTAATTGTAGCCTAGTCTCTCTCAAAAAGCAGCATAAAATACTCGCGATGCTGTTTTTTTTTCTGTTTCTTTTACTAGTTCTGCTAACGTAAAAAAACGCTTGTATTTTAGGTTTTCTAGTGTGGTTGGTAGCAATTGTTATCGAACGGATTGTGCCATCAAATATTTGTCCCGCGCGTGTTGAGTACTAACATAACGGACGCTCAGATAGAGAAAGCTGGTAAGCGCTTTTCTATTTGAAGATGGTAATTCTTGCTTTTCTTGAGCTGCTCAAGTTATGGCTTTCCGGCAGATTTTTTTCTAGCAAAGGCGGTGATTTATGTTTAGCATGGGTAGCAGTAATGCAGGTAAGATCTGGTAAGGATTGGTCTGATCTTGAACGTGAAGCTGCTGAAGAAGATCGGGAGCGTGGTGAATACAGAAGTGATAAATTAGATGCCGCTAAACGTACAGGTAACCCGGGTGATAAATTTGCAGGCACGGAAAGTAGTAGCTGGTCTAAAGTTTTTTTTAATGTAATCTTTTTACTGTAATATTGCTTTTTTGTCTGAGCTTAAAATCGATGCTGCAAGAAAAAGGATTTTTTTATCATGAATGTTGCCTTTGTGCTAGTAACAAAAACAGTGAAGCAAGTGGAAACGTTACGAGAAAGACTTCCTCCACATAAAATGTCAACTGACAACGATTGAAAGAAATTAACGCCAAGCTCATTGATCGTTAAAAAAACATATATCTTGAACTAATTAATATACATTTTCTACGCACGGTGTGGTGGTTGGGTGGTTGGTTGTTTATTGCGTCAGTTATTTAAAAATTAAATATTTTTGTTAATTATTAATTATTGCAAGTTTTTGGGATGGGAGCAAGAAACTCAACCAAAAGTGGTTGCTTTGGCCTTATTGGCCGGCCGGCCGGGTCGTGGACTCTATAGCTTTTGTGGTTAAATAATAGTAGAAACGGAAGTTTTACCCTGCGACTTTTTATTTTTTGATTTAAAGTATGTCACTACAACTCTTTGTAGGGCGCGGCATCCGGGACATCGTCTTTGTCTTTGGAGTAGCAGGCCTCTTGAGAGAGGTCTGGGTCTTGATGAGTCAAAGTGCTGGCTGATTGAGTTGCCTAGGCAAGAGCTAATCGGTCATTGACAAGATATTTTCAATTTTTTTTTAAATAAAAATGTTTTGACAATGTTTTTGATAAAGTTTTCAACGTTTGAGTATAGTTTAGACAAATACTTTTTTCTGGCGCAATTTGTACATGTGGTAAATATGACTAGTTTGCAAATAAGAGTTGGTAGTTTATATAGCACAATCTTTGGGGATTGCTTCCGCAAAGATTGTGATAACTGATATCAAACCTATTGGTATCGTGCTTGAAGAACTCTGTATGCTGCACAGAAAGAACAATGAAACGTACCTTGCCAATATAGGTTGTCAAAAGTCTTTCAAAGATTTTTACTTTTCATGGAGATCGCCACAAGTTTTTTTGTCTTTAAGTTTAGTTTTGTCTTTGGTAGTAGTTTCTGTCAGTATCATAGAGACTACTAACGTTAGTTTTATTAAAGCAGTACTTGTCAGTAAGTGGTACATAAAGTTTGGTCGTTATTTGGCTAAAATATCTGTAAATGATTTTTTTCAACAAGTAGAACTCTTTGACTGACTTGCAGTACATTAGAGTTTAGAGTTTTTTTAATTTTAAAAACCGACAAACTTGAAAGTTTCCTTAGAAATATAAATCATTCTACCAGTTACAGTTTGGGGCCTCTGAGATCACAACCACCGACTAAATGTTACGTTTTAAACGCCAAATTAAGATAAAAGAAACTAAGAAGGATACCAGCAGTATGTAGAAATAGCCTTTGAAGAAGAAATAATTTAGAAAAAATTATTAAAAATTGTTCAGAATTTAAACAAAAAGTTTAAAAAGAACAATTTGTGTGGCTCTCTAAACATTTTCATAATATGAACTAAATGACGGACAGAAAGATTCAGTCGACTACAGCTCTTTAAGGTAGGCTTCAAATCAAAACGTAGTTTCAAATTTAAACCATGTTTCACAAAATAGTTTTACCACTTGCAAATAGTAAATCGCTTTTTATTAACTTCACTACACTATTTTTTGAAAAAATAAAAATTATATAAAATAACCTACATTTTTATATAAGAAATAAAATTTAGTTACTTTATTGATGCATGATGAAAGCCTTTGTAAGTCAAGTACTGTTTTTGTTTGGTTATGCTTTCCATATACATTATTTTTTGTTAATACATCCTTGGCCATTTATATTATATGAATAGGGTTTTTTATATTTTTTAAATTATTCTCATAATAACAACTCGCGAAAAAAACTGAAGGAAATAAAAACGATGGCGTGTCACGTGTACAACAATATACTCTAATAAATAATAGCCACAAGAGATATTGTATAATTAACTTAAACATCTTCCAATACATATATTTATATAACAAAACGATCGGGTTATTCATACTTGTATAGTTCTCACATATAAATATTATTGTGGTTGAAGGAGGATTACTATGGTTATGGCCGGTACAATATGCACATCCGAGTCAGGAACGAACGAACAATACAGATTGTAATGATGGGCCCGTCGATGGCACTAATGACTACCTTACTCGGGCTCCCGATCGGCCGCGTTTTTCTTCCCCATTGTTGTGGCGTATTCTGTTATTTTTTGAATGTATAAAAATATATGCCGGACGTACTTCACACTAAATATTTTTTAAATAAATAACCGATAATTTAGGAATCCTCGTGACATGCAGTGATTTGAAAATCATTGTTATTTTTCGTTTTAAGAAAAAAATAGCATGATATTAATATTTTTCAAGTTGCAAATTAAATGTGTAACAATGGAAGATTATTTTAATGAATATCACTGCTTGAAAAGAATATTCGCGTGGCGCAAATTTATATTGACCGAAAAACCATCTTTATGTAAATTCCGTTATTTTATTCCAATTATTGGAAATTATAAATAAATATGTACAGACAACTGTCACGGAAGTAGCTTCACTTAAATTTCTTATTTAGTTAAATTATACATTTGCTCGTTGTAAATAGAAGACAATATAATCAGATCACGGGGTGCGCTGAATCATCTGGTCAATTTGGCATTCACATATGTTTTATAAATATTTATATCAATATTTTTGCTTCGAGGTACAGGTGATACTTTTCAATACCACAGATGATGGTCATATACTTGGTTGCTATGATGTAGCTGTTAGTGCTCTTTGGAGTAATCGTAAACAGATTATTTATGTGGTTTTGTTTTATTGTTAGTACGCAGCAATTTTAATTATTTATTTATTAATCAACGGAAGCTATTACAAAATAAGTGTACATCAATAACTTAGAATATATATAAAATTAACACAACCAATGCTATAAATAAGTTAAATGAAGTTAACTTATTACATCTGTAGAAGACTTTAGTAGAGCTTAAGTAATGTATTAGTAAGAATAAATTTGTGATAAAAAATATAGTAAATTGTTCTATTATTTCACCACCATCACTTATATTATTAAAATAATTTATATGAATTTTGTTGGTTTGCTGTAAAATTGTAAAATCCGTGTAGAGGCAGAGTGCTGCGCATAATCTGTAAGTTTATTGGATATATAAAATATATAGTCATTGGGTAAATCTCAAATGGAACATGAATACTAATTGAACTGAGTCAGAATAGTCAATAATCTCACGAAGCACTTTAAAAGCTAGTGTCACGTTAAAGTTAGTGTAGTGTAGCTGCCGGCGAAAACGGCGGTGTATAGAGGCCCCGACATTTAAGCAGTACTTAAGGCGGGAGCGTCAAATCACCGAGATGAAGAGGATACAAGAGGGATTTAAGAGGAAAAATCTTAGAGGAGATGATAGCCGCCTTACCTTAGCATTTGCAACAAAGGAGACAAACCTACGTTCGTAAGAGAAAGCTCGAAATCACATATTGACATTACCATAGCAACATGGGAAATGGCAGGTATAGTTAATGAATAGAACGTGACAGAAGAAGAATCACTGAGTTTACACAAACATATACAATATAATACAAAGGAGAAAAAAAAAACAGAAATACACGAGAGAAGGTAGATGGAACGTAAGAAGAATGGACAAAGAGAAGATAAAGAGAGCCAACAGAAGAAGTTACAGAAAACAGAAAAAGATGCAAAAGATACTCAGAAAAGCTGAGAAAAGCGGCGGATGAAGCAATTCCAAAGTACAGAGAAGGAAGGCGAAAAGGACCATACTGGTGGTGCGAGGAAATAAAAGAATGCAGAAAAAAAACAATACAAACAAAAAGGAAAATCCAAAGACAGAAAAAAGAGGATAAATTACAGAGAAAACGGAGGAGGAACTAAAAAACGACAGAAAAATCTTAAAAAAGGCATATCAGGGATAGCAGAAAAAGATGCTGGAAAGAGATGATAGAATCTATAGACGGTGATCCTTGGAGAAAACCGTACAAAATAGTGATGAACAAACTGGGAGGAAGAGCAAAGGGAGTCTACCTAAAAGAAGAAGAAGGAGAAGAAGTCATAATTAAAAAATTGTTTTCCAAGGAAGAACCGGTAGAAAAACCAAAAAATGAAGAAAAAGAAGAAACAGTCATGGCAACAGTGGAAGAGATAAAAGAAATCATAAAAGAATTGTTTAACAACAAAGCACCAGGTCCGGAAAAAATAACAACAGAGATTGTTAAAGCAGCTCTAGACGGGACTAAGGTAGAAATAACTCAAATAATGAACAGATGCCTGAAAGACGAAATTTTTCCAGAATGTTGGAAAGAAGCCACCTTTGTACTAATTGAGAAAAAGAAAGAAGTAGAAAAAGCAACTTCATACAAACCAATATGCTTAATAAACACACTAAAATAATAAAGATAGTCATTGTACGGAAAATAGAACAAGAAATAGAAGAAAAATGAGGATAGGAAAAGGAACAACACGGATTTACAAAGGAAAGAACAACCTTAGGAGCTATAGACAAAGTAAAAGCGTTGGATACACAGAACGCGTTTAACAGCGTGTTATGAGAAGCAATCATAGAGGCGGCAAAGAAAAGAAAACTGAAGAAGAAAACAATCAAGATCATATGGATCTATTTACAGGGTAAAAACCTAGTGACCAAGAACGGAAAATTTAAACTTACGAAAAGGGTACCACAGGGCTCAGCACTAGGACCAAAACTATGGAACCTTGATTATAATGAGTTACTTTGAATAAGGTTGCCGGAAGGCGTGACAATAACGGAATTTGCAGACGACGTAGCACTAGTAGATAGGGACGTAGAAATGGATATACTAAAAAAAACACTAAAGCTGGCAATAGGTATGATACAGTTTTTGATGAGAAATAAGGGTTTAAAATTAGCAACACAAAAAAACAGAAGCGGCCTGGCTATCGACTGAGAAGACTAATAGAGGAAAAGGTATGATACAGGTAGGAAACCAAGTGATAACCATAGGAAAAAAATCAAATACCTTAGGGTAACACTTAAAGCAAAGGGATGGAATGAACAAGTTAAAAAAGCAGTCATATGAACAAAGGAAATGGAGAGAAAGCTTGGTAGACTCATGCCAAACAACGGAGGTCCAGGAGAAGAAGCCAGAAGGTTAATAGCAACAGCAGCAAGAAGCAAATTGTTATACGAAGCAGAAACATGGGGAAAAGCCATAAAGACAAAAAAACAGAAATAAATTAAAAGCAGCTACAAGAGCCAGTTTGTTAAGAATCTGCAGGGTTTACAGAACGTTGTCACAAGAGGCAGTAGAGGTGATTGCGGCAACATCTCCCGCGGATATGATGGTGGAAGAAATAATAGAAATAAAGATACTAATAAAAGATGGAACCAGTAAAAAGGATGCTAAGTTAAGAGCAAGAGAGAAGACGATGGAAAGTTGGGAGAGATACTGAAATAGAGGAGAACACACTCTAGTAGAATGCGAAGCGTAGGAGGCAGATAGAAAAGAACTAGAAAAAGTACTGGAAAGCAAAGTGGATAAAACAACAATCATTAAGAAATGCTTAAGATATGAAAATAAATAAAGGGCGCTAAGAAACTTTGCAACAAGAGTACTAAGAAAAAAAAATAAAAAAGTTGACATAAAAAAAATATAGAAAAAAAAACAAACAAACAATGGAAACAATCACACAAAATAAAAGCCATAGAAGAGAAAGGAGAGAAACTAGAGATGCAAAATAAAAACAACAAAATAGAGAAAAGATTAAACAGAAAGAAATAAGGAAGGTCAGGACAATTATGCATACCAAAAAATAGAAGAAAATACAAGAACATTTACAGAAACTACGATACCAAACGAAATTGCAAAGATAAAGAGAAGAAGAAAAGAAATGCTGAAGGAATTCAGAATATCAGTAATAACGAGACAAATACCAAATTGTAGATACGCTATCTCGAGGTTGACGGATAACGCAATTTTTGAGATGGTCTGAATATACCTGGCAACAAAAAAGCACAAAGAAGTAATCCTAGATAGAAATACAAGAGTATCACTGGATGTAAAACTAACAAATTTAGGACTGCCAAAAGGAATACAGCTAATGGAACTTCATAAACTATTCGTGAAGGAAAGAAGATACAATGAAGAAGAAGTGAACGAAGACCTTAAAAAACTAAGAACGCATCTGAGGACAAACCAAATAATTAGAATAAATAACTCACGGATTGGAGAAAGAAGAGAATGTAAAGCTGGATGTCACTGCAAATAAAAAAGATTTAAAAAAAAAACAGACAGAAAAAAAGTAGGGACTATAGGGAGAGAGAAGGGCCGGACAACATGCGTGCCACAGATTCTGTGTGAAAATCCGCGAGGCAATAGCCAGCCTACCTCGAACTACTGCCAAATCTAGACTAGTTTGACAAGAACATATAACAACAGGATTTACGCAAAGAAGAAAACCGGAAGGTATTGCCATACGTAAGTCATTCTTAAGGGCCGCTTGTTCAGGCCAACAACTCACTACGTCCAAAAAAAAAAAAAGATGGGAGCGTACTCGAGCGTCCTAAAAGATAATTTGACATCAAGTCTAAAATAATGAGGTTTTTTCCCATAGAGTCGGACATAAATAATACAAACATTGGAGAAGCCAGAAGAATTAAAAAAAACTGATCTAGAGAAAAGCTGAGATAGTTAATCTCAACAAGAAGAAAAATGTAGACTTGTCTAAACACGTTGACCACAAGGCGCTAGAGCAAAGCAAGATTAGAAAAACACTACAAAACCTGGCCAATCAGACTTTGAGAACAAAACAAAAAAATCAGCACAAAAAAAAATAGAGCAGTTGCGTAAAGAGATGCAAGGCCTCAGTGAACAACTGGGTAGCTGCTCAAAACAAAAAAAAACTGCAAAACTAAACGTTCTAAGAGATTCTAAGCTGGTAAAGTTTGGTAATGGTATATAGCTGTACAGAACATGTAGTAATCGTCACTAAGGTTAGAAACAAAAAATACGCGCCAACAAAAACAGTCGTTTTTAAAATGGCGGAGGAGTCGGAAAAAGACATTTATAGTGCCGTAAATGCTATAGCCATTAATGCACAAAAAGAAAACAGAAAGTGCACCTTCATGCCAATCCCACAACTGGAAAAAAAGAAATACGAGGAAACTTTTAAAAAAATGTGAATTTTGCAACAAAAATTGACATCCAACTAAAATTTAAGTAAGCCGGAAACAAAAAGCCAGTTTAAAACAACTCTAAACGAGGAATTAGCGTCTATGGCAGAAATTTTCTTAAAACAAGTGGATACAATGGCGCAAAACGTGGAAGACACTATTACAAATAAGATAAATGACCTAAAAAACTATATAATAAGTATAAATAGTTGATAAAATTAGAGGACAAGAACGTCCAGCAGGTTTTTGTCAAGTCAACTTAAACAGGTGCACAACGGTTATGGATTTACACAAGCATGTTTGCTGCACTTGCCTAAGGTCTTCGATCCAAATAACAACATGACCAAACACGGTCAAACCTGGATTGAAAAACCGCCAAACTACACTTAATTCAAATAACTAGAAAAGGTAACTATGGCCCGCCATATAAACATATGACTTATTAACACAATGCAAAAACTTTTAGAGCATATCTTAAATAACAGGCTCTTAGAGGAAATAGTAGAAAATGGAGGATTGTCCAAAAAACAATACAGCTTTTGCAAACAAAGATCCACGGTAGACGCTATAAAGCGAGTGAAAAAGGCCGTAAGAAAAGCCAAAAACAACAAACAATATTACGGTCAATGTGAAAAATGGCTTTAACTTTTTGGGAAAGAGTTATACAAGCATTTAAAAAAAAGTATCTTTTCTTATCTTATTAGCATGATTAAGACATATTTGAAAGATTGGATCATAACAGTCAAAAACCCTATTATGCCAATAACGTTTGGTGCTCTACAGGGATTGATTAATTTACTATGATAGTGTACTGAGGTTTAATATAAGAAAAGGTACTGCAATTATTGCATACTTTAATGATCTGGCAATGGTAATCTTTAGTAAGTGCATAGACTTAACTAAAAAGATGCTAACGTAATGGACTCTTAGAACGGAAGAGAAATGGTTGGACAGCAAAGACCTAATGCTACAAAATAATATAACCAAATCTTTAATCCTTATAAGCAAATATACTCTAAAAAACATTACCGTAAAAGTGGGAAGCGTAAACATCAATAGCCAAAGAGCCATAAAATACCTTAAAATAACTTTAAGCTATAATTTAAATATGTGGAAACACATGGCGAGAACGGATTTTAAAGCAGTGAGAAGTGATGAACGCGCTAAGCCGTCTAATGCCCAATGTAGGAAACGCAGGACTTAATAAAAAAAGAACGTTGTGCTTACTAAGGCTCACTACAGCCGCGTGGACCACAACTTTAATCAAAAAAGTCATACCGTGG
Source organism: Tachinus rufipes (assembly GCA_963932245.1). Classification (NCBI taxonomy): domain Eukaryota; kingdom Metazoa; phylum Arthropoda; class Insecta; order Coleoptera; family Staphylinidae; genus Tachinus; species Tachinus rufipes. Next base: position 66,263,614 of record OZ010749.1, read on the forward strand.
GTTACTAAGAAACGTAGAAAGATAAGGTATTTTTTGACGCAGTTTTTGACAGGACACGAGTGCTTTGGAAACTACTTAAAGCGTATAAACATCAAGACTTACAATAATTGCACCTACTGCGGAGACACTCATGAACACACAATTCTGACATGCAAAAAGTGGGTTGCAACAAAGCAAAACTAAGGAGGAGAGTTGAATACAATAGGTGTCAACAATATTATTGACACGATGTTAAGCTGCAAAGACGCATAGATCTCTAACTTCATACGAGAGATTATGAGTAAGAAAAAAAAATAAAGAAAGAAAGTAATACCTAATTTATAGTTTGTTATTGTTAGATTTATAACTTTACTCTGCGTTACGTTTCTGAATGTAAGCGGGTTTTTTTATTGATAATTTTTAATATGTTAGTTTTTAAAATATATTGCATATTCTAGAAGTTTCTCACTTTTTGGATTAGTATTTCTATGCGGTGTGGTGTGCATTAACATTAATTTTTCTCTTGCTAATTCAAGGTTTTTTGACAAGGACGATGTCATGTTTTATAATGGCCCAAAATGCTGCTTTGAAGTGTAATGTACATTAATCTGCCAATGTTTAACATTTTTACTTGTAAATAGTTTTTTATTGTTTGGTAAACCCTGCTTTACCATAGTCTTTTTCAACAATTCCGGGTTGTTTTTTCATAAGCCCTTATCTTTAAGTAGGCACTCACTTTTACTACTTACTAGATCTTAATGCTTAAGCTGTTTTGCACTTTTAGCTTTTTTAACTGAGTGCACGGCTTTAGTTGTGGCCTTGGTAGCCATATTAAAACTTTTTTTAGATTTGCCAGTTTTTTTTAAACTAATTACCTGAAATTTTTTGTCCTTAAAAAGGTTTGTTTTAGATGTGCTAGAGAGCCTTTTTTGGTTAATTTAATATTTTCTGCTTTTTCCGCATTTAGAGTACTTTTTTGGTAATATTGCTTATATGTTTTGTTTTTAAAGACTTTTTTTATTTCTTGTTTTCTTTGTGCGGGTAAGTGTACTATTGAGTAGTTTGAATTATAGTGCCAACCTTTAATGTTATCAAAAAATTTTTTGTCGCTGCAAGTGTTAGTTCCTGAATTGGAGAAGGTGATATCTAATTATGTGATGACTAATATTTAGGCCGGTGGGTCACTCTGCCAAGAGTAGTTTGAACTAGAATGACCACTTGCCCGTTCAAGTGTGTTATGAAAGAATTAAATTTTTTTTCTTTCTACAAATATTAGAAATCTTTAAGTCAAAGGAGAAGAAAGTGATATCTAATCTTTTTGATGACAAACACTTGAGCAAGTGGTGGGTGAGTCACTCCTCAAGTAGTTCAAATTTTAGTACAAACCCAATTGTCAAAGTGTTTGTTATCAAATAATTGATTTTTTTTTCTTGGAATGGTTAGAAGTCTTTGAGTCAAAGGAAAAGAAGGTGATATCTAATCTTTGGATCACTAACATTTAGGCGGGTAGATGGGTCACTTCAAACAATTATTACCAGCGCGTAGTTTAAACTAAAGTGCTCATTCACTTGCCTAAATGTGTGTTATCAAAAAATTTAAAGTTTTTTTTTCTTATGCAACCGTTTGAAGACTTTTTGTACAAGAAAAAAAAAAGTGATATTAAATATTTTGATAACTAATACCTGGGCGGGTGGCTGTATTACTCTAGATTACAACTACTTTAGATCTTGATTACTATTGAGTAATTTAAATTAGAGTGCTTATTCACTTGCCCAAGACTTTGAAAGTATTTTTTATGCAAGAAAAGTCTTTTTGTTTAAGAAAGAGCTGAGGTAATATTCAATTTTTTAATGACTAACTTGGGCCAGTAGGTAGGTTACTTTACATTATAATTACTATTAAGTAGTTTGAACTGGAGTACTCACTCACTTGATTAAAAGTTTTTTCTGTTTGCAAGCGTTAGAAATGCTGCAAAACAAGTTTTGAATTTGTATTTTTGTTGTGCTTGCAGTTGATAAAGGAGATGTCTTTTTTATTTACTTTTTTGTGTTTAAAAGGTTTTTAGGCTTTGTTGTCAAAGTTTGTCTTTGGGCTATCTTCTGAATAAAACTAAAGATTTCTGGCCGTCAAAAACTGTTGTTTATTGATGTTTGGGGAACAGCATAATTGCGTACCAGCTTTGAGTAGTACTACAATAACTGCTTTTTTTAGATATAAGATTGTATTCTAGTACAAGAAATAAATGTTTAACTGACCTTTACAAATTGTGTTATTTAACAAACTAATATTTTTTACAACATTTTAAGGTTTTGTTTTAAATAACCTAGTTTAAGTGTTAATAGGCGGTTTGATAAAATTTCGAAGCGGCTCGGCTGCTTTTTGTAAAGGTTTTTGGTTTTTACGGCATTTTTACACATAATTGACAGTTTTAACGAACGCATTTATTCAAAACGTCAAGAACTTATATACGCATTCAACCACTCAAAACTAGATAATTTTCTTTTGAATCAACGTGCATATATTAACTATCAGTGGTTGTATTAAAACTCTGGTGGGGTGTGTAAACACAGAGTATTGAGTTTGAAGTTTGCTCTAAAACCTCCAGGGGTCAAACGTAGTATTTGTCGACGGCACCGTGGGTAGTTGTTACGGAAGCTGCAAGCTTAGTAACGGTAATTACACTAGGTGTATAACCGGCAGACAATCCAATCTAACGCTTAAAAGTTCTCCCGTTTTGCTCACAAAGTTACTTGCGGTTTGGCTTTGCGGGTACGCACAAATTTTACCAGAGTAGGTGAGGGTTTGCAAACCAAGTATGCAATAGTTTGCCACTGTTTGTTGTTGAGGTCGGATTAACTTTGTCTCCGTCAGCGGGAGTGACGGTTGTAACAATGGAGTACGGGTGCAAGTATTGTGGTGTGGTTGCTTGCGACGTCTTTTTGAACTTCCGGTTTGAGAGGTAACAGTTTGGTTCTAGTATGGGTTTTTTCCGGTTTCTCTTGCGTGTAACACATTGTTTTTTCAGTCACGTTTGGTGTTGGACGGCAATTTTTGTCAAAGGCGCTTTGTTTGGTTATGTCGCTGATGGTAGTGACTGCAATTAGCACCAAGCCAAAGTATTCCATTTTGGTACTGACAATTTTAGTTTTTGTGCGGTTATGAGTAAATGCACAAGATTGTTTTCAACTTTTTTGAAGTATACATGGTAAATTTTAGAAATGTCCAATTTAAATTTTTTTCAAACTTTTTGGTAGTCTTGCAGATGGTTGCAAGTTGAATTTGCAATTACTATGACAACAACTTAATTGCATTTTTCAGGCAATCTTCCGTTCAACGTAGTAAGTTTTAGAATTTATCGAGTTTAACTGCGGTAAGGCTGCATTGATCATAAGGTGGACTTAATCTCGGTTAGAAACAACGGCGAATAATCTAGTAATTCCAGACTACTTGTTATGTAGTTTAAGACATCTTAGAATTGCCGGGGATTTGGGTCGGTGACGTGATTTAAGTGACCTGTTGATTGGTAGTCGGCGATGAGTACACCGATGCGGCCAATGACAAGATGTTCTTTGAACGATTTTTTTGCATTTTCTTTTGCGCTTTTCTTGCGACGTCTCTGTTGCCGAGTCTTTTTTTGGCTCTATTTTTAAGTTTAGGTTTATAAATCTTTAAGGGCCAACCGTAGTGGAAGATGGCAACATCGTGGGTGGAAGTGCGACTGGCTAACCATGTCGAGACTTCTCACGTTGAGTTCCGAATTTATAATTTTACAAAAAGGAATACTACGCCGATGTCAAGCTGTTCCAAGTTTATTGGGAAAAACCATTAACATTCTCATGTTAGAACCAGAACGCAACCAAAGTCAACCTATACCAGTGACTGGTTTTTTTGCTAGGGACGTGGATCTAATACCACCTGACGTAGCATAGGGCAGCAGAAGTAAAACAAAAAAACTGAACAGTAAAACGTTGCCAGCGACGAAAGACAAAACCGCATAGTCAAACACTCGGACTTAGTGACGCAGTAACCGCGAGCTAGACGTCCGCAAGCTTCTAAGGTCAATGAATCAGTGACCGCGTGCAAACATTAATGGTTCACTTATGACAAACCTTGGACATGACAATAGTGAAAAGGAAACTGAGCTCATTATACTGTGATTTTAAACTGGATGTACATTCCCAGAAAGATTGACATTCCCAAAGGGCACACACGTAAGATACCATCTACTGGTACACTAAAGATTGGATATCATTATATTTAATTACAATTAAGCTACAATATAAGTAGCAACCAGTCTTGATCAACAAGGTCGGTATTGGATTAATGTAGAGCATCAATTGATACAATTTAAGTTTCTCTTAAAAAAGTCATTAAGGTTGTGAAGAGGTTTATTATTTTTAATTAGTTTAGTGTTTAATAGTACTTTGTTCTCTCATACAAACTAACACAGAGTGCAGTTTTTAGAACAAAATATCTGTTGCCAAACTTAAGCGTGATGGTTAATGCTTACTCTTTGGGATAGAATAGATTTCTGACAAATTACAATTTGTCAAAAAGAATTTTGCATTATTTTGTAATTATGTTGCTTTAACAAATAACCCAAAAAAAAACAGAAATGGAAACTTTGTGGCAACTACCAATTTACAAACAAGTTATCTTTGCTCAATTGCCTATTTTATTTTATATTTTGACAAATTGGCACAAGTAGTGCAACAATAAATTTCTGGTTGACTTAGTAAAAACTTAAAACCAGATTCTGTTTGTTTTAATTTATTTTTTGTTTTTATATTTGTGTAGTTTTCTGCACAAAAAGTTTGTTGATCAAGAAAAATATGGCAACTTATCATTTACTCTAATCTTTAATACCCTCTTCTATTAATACAAAAAAATCATATTTTTATATATATATTATTATTTTTTTCATTTCAGTTATGTAAACAAATTAATTGTAGAAATTAAAGAAGAATGCGTTCCTTAGTTAGAATTAGGACATGATGTACATTATTTGTTAATTTGTTCAACGAAGCAACCATCTCGGCATTCATGGTTTCAACAACAAACAAATTGTTGGTCTGCAAGAACCGGATTAGTAATGTTGATAGAGTATAAAAAAACCAATTTTATTTTTAGATTTTAATAATAAAATTTAACCATGCTTGTACATTATTCTATTTTGTTTTAAACTGACTTCAAATAGATTTGAATCAGATTTAGATTCAGAAAGGCTGATACATAATTTAAACCAATTGAACAAATTAGTGGTAATTTGCTCAGTTACTTTATTGCAATTACAAAATTCTTTTTTATAATTATATAATTACAAATTTTCTGTGTAAAACTAGATTTGTTTAACACAAAGGTACCGCTAATGTCATATCTCGCGGCACTTTCCTTACTTATTTACTAACTGCGCGCAATTTAACCACAAACTTTATGCACCGACACCGTTTCTTACCACAAAACGCAAGTGCATCTTAATTACAGTCCCCGAAGAGAGACAATATATAGTTTCCGGCGGCATCGACGATTCTTAAAAAAGGAATTGATCTAAGGCGAGAACGAATTAATGGGGTAGTTTAATCCTTGCGGTGCCATATATTGCCCTCAAAAACCAAACCGACCACCTCTGAGATATAAAGAAAGGGCTTGATTAGTACCCACGAATTATGATTATTAGTGGCACTACTGTGAATGATTCGATTTAAACGTTTATCTTGCGGGTGGGCATGTTAATAGTGCGATTTAAAGGTCATACGTGGGGCGGAAATGGGATTTTTCATAACCGGGAAGTGAAGCCATCAATACACGTTTAATATTGGATCATATTCTAATGCTTAATGTGAGAACTTCCTATCATGTCCAGACGATTTTGCATAATGATTGTGTTATTCAATAAGTATAAAAGCATATAACAGCAGGGTAATTTGAATTGTTTAAAACTTCAGATAAAACTTTCGTATTTTAACTTTTATTTTTGAATCACCAACTAATGCAGAAAATATAATTTTCATTTTTTAATAAAATATAAATGATTTTAGTTTTTATTTATTATTTATTATTTTCTGTGTTTCTTACAGACTATTTTTGATATTTTTACGTCTGTAAGATGCACAGAAGATCAAATATAAAATAAAATGTCCGATTATATAAAATACAAGCAAATCCACTACCTTAAAGTTTTGAAATTATTGTTTAATTTTATATTATGTATATATATATATATATTTATTTATGAAATAATAGAACAATTTACTTTGTTTTGTATCAAATTTATTTTTACGAATACATTACTAGTTTCAGCTCTACCAAACCTTCTATAGATGAAATAAGTTAAATGACTTATATTTAATTATTTATAGTTGATTTATTTTGTAGAAAATTTTAATTTTAATATTGTAATATTTAGAGTAAACTATTATATGTTAAAATAAATAATTTTGTTTTGTCCTTCAAAATTAATTAGTTTGGAATTAGGATAAATAAAAATAAGCTTATAACTGTTATTTTAATTGCTAACGTTTGGCAACGTTGTTGCCTTCAACATTTTTAAATCTAGTATTGAACCCGAAAACCTTGGTATAACAATCTAATACAGGGCTTTTTAAACTATGGGTTGCAATCCCAAATGGAGTTGCTTAGCAAAATCCTAGTCGCGAGATTTTAAAACTATATTTTTTGTATGTACACTGTGACTATTTATATGAGGTCGCCCAAACACTCGCAATTATAAATGGGGTTGTGAATAAAAAGTTTAAGAAGTTTTTATCTATTACTATAAAGCAAAATCCAGGTTTTGGGTTAGTTTTTCAAATATTGTGTTTTAAATTCTTAGGTACCGTGAGCAAAGTTACATGTGTTCAACTAAATCACATACGCTAATTTTGACTGATGTTTTGCAGTGCTAGGCGTGCAGGTTGGTGGTACATTTTCTAAAATAAAACACGGCAAGTTTTACATTCAATAATCTTTTGTTTTGAATTAGTATTTTTGCTTGAAATCTGGTGTTCTAAAAACCCAGGGTTTATCTGCAAATCCTGAAAAACAAAGCAATAAACCTTAAGGAACAATTCCGACGAGAGCCTCAACCTTGCTAAAAAAGGCCATTGTCATTGGTTACATGGTCGAAAGCCTGAAGACAAACATTTATCAAGTTCCAATGATCAATCTACACCTAATACCTTTTGTTTAATGTTTAGCTACTAAGGTGAAAATAGTAATAAAACGCCAAAACATTGCCTGCACTTTCACTCAAGCTAATATCAGTCTGACCCTACTAAGTACTTGGAAAATGAGCGTTGGGTCTGTCTAAAGCCAAACAATACTAATCAGCCAAGAAACAAAAACAAAAACAAATCTACCGACGCTTGTCTATAAACGTTGACAAAGTTGAAGTAGCTGGGAATACCAACCTCTTACCCTGAGTAGCAATCCAGATCAACGGTTTGAATTACGAAGTTTTGACTGACTTGGTAGCCAGCCAAAACTTTTATCCGGTTGGACCTCCCTATAGAAAAAACCACCCAACGGGTTCCTTGTGCACCCCGACTTAAGCAAAGACGTTATCTTTGAACACTAGCTGGTAGACTATCACGTCAAAATAAATTACGATAGAGACTGCCTACACTTTGGCAAAACTCTAGGTTATTGAAACAACGCTAAGATGTGCCATTTTTTGAAGGTTATGTTATTGTCATGATTCTTGATTCAAACAAAAGTATAATTTTTGTTACAATTGTAAATTATGCAGTAAGTTGGACGCAATTATGTGTTAAATTATGTGCCTTACAAAGACAACATGGAGAACCAGAAATGCAAAAAATGCAAAAGTCAAACGCAAATTAAACTGACAGTAACTTTTTGCAAATCAAATAAGGGCGTTAAACATTTTTCATCTCTGCCTTCTTTTGACACCACTTGAACCTGCAAATGTTTTACCTAAAAATTAAATTATGAAATTTATTTAATGAATAAATGTAAAATTTGTCAATTTTGATAGCAATAAGTCACTTTCTTTTCCAAAAAACAAGAATATAAGATACCAATAACTCCCTTAAAAAAATTTGATCTACAAAATGCAATTTTCATCAAGTTGACACTAAATACTTAGGGCACAAAATCATATCTTAAAATAACAAAATTTGAGAACACTTTTACTCAGATAAAATAATAACAGTGCAGCTACAAGACATTAAAAATAATATTAATTTAAAGCCAGGCTTTGAACTATACCTCGACCGGAACTTACCAAGTCCTTCAAAGCGTATTACGCTACTCAGACGACAACCAGGCAACGATGGCCAATACGTTAACCCCGCTTGTAGAACCCTGGATGATAAAGAATTTCTAGTTGTTCAATAAAACGGTAGAGAGAATACTTCAAAAAAGCCGACATCCCGCACTGCTACCAGCAAGGAAAAAAATATGACCCGAAGACTAGCAAAAAGGTTTTATCTCAAATGGATGGCCCCAAACTCTTCATCACTACAGCTGGAGAAAGTTGTTTCTAAATAGTAAGCACGCCAAAAACGTACGACTTGTACCACTTTCTAAAAATAATTCCTAAGACAAAGCACTATTTCAAAATTTGCGGCCGCCAATTGGTGCAACAAATGAGATATCCCACTCAAACACGCTCAGTAAATCTAACAAAGTATAAAAAACCCAAATAAGAAATTTGATAAATGCCGCGTCACACTCTACCAATCATTCACATGGCGGACTTCTATAAAAATTTAAAACTTTTTTCCAACTAAACAATCCAATCTAAAAGCTTAAGCGTCTGCGTCAAATGGGAAGAACAATAGATATAGACTAGAATTTTTTTGCTTTACTTAATCACAACTTTAATTGCTATTTTTGCAAAAAAACCAACCTGGTAACGTCAACTACTAAGTAAATAAAAATTTTAAGGCTAATACCACCACGTACTCTGTGATGACACGGCCGTACCCTTATTATTTACGGAAACCTAGCCTGTAACATAATCTCTCTGAGTTTAGGCAAAAGACAATATGTTTATTGTTATATATCAATAACGATTACTGAACCGTTTGTAATGGGACCTGCAACTATCTACATACAACCACTAGAACAGATTGAGGCGACTATTCCAACAACATAAACTACCGCATAGATTAAAGTTCTATTGGTAAAGACACTGACATGAGCAATTGGTAGTTTTCTTTGTAAAGTATCAAACCGTGTTAAGGATAATTTACCGCCAGGGTTATTCAAATCTTATAACTGGCCGAGGAAGTACAACGGAACTTGCAAAAACTTATTTAAGGTGCTTGCGTTGCACTACTTAGTTATTGATTACATTGGGCCCTACACCGTTATAAAATGTAGAAACAGATTTGTCCTATAGATCATGCACCTCTGAACAAGGTAGATTGACATTTTGGTTATTTGAAATAATTAGCGGCTAAACTTGTTGAATTTTAGATACCTAAAACTTTGCAAAAATAGTGTAAAGTAGTTAATCGGCCCCAACGCCTCTACAACAAACTCAAAAAGAACATGCGGAAATTATAAAAAACAATTGGTTTTTCTGGTCTTCTTCTTCTTCTGTTTGGATTCAACCTTACAGCATCACGTATTTGGAACTATTGGATGGCAAGTTAAAGACTAGAAACAAACGGCAAATGAAAGAGAATTGTCTTTAATGAGAGAGGCATGACTATATCTTGTAACTAGATCTATATTTGCGGCGAAAAATAAAAATTAATTTCCAAAAAAAAAATTGGACTTTTCCACTTCTTCCAGTTTATACTGACAAAGACTTCATATCTTAACCTGCAGATGAATTCAGTTAAAAAAGTTAGCTAAGGCTTTACAACGTAAGAAAGGGGGATTATTGCTTTTGTGGAACTGATCTAAGCTTTTTTACTAGCTGCTGTTGGTAAAAATTATTTTAGACACTGCCAAAGTTAACGTTTACGATTTTCATATGGCGCAACCAACAAACAACTCTGCATCTTTGCACTAAACTTTAGTTGAAAAACTAACCAAGGCTTTGCAACGTAAGAAGGAGAGATTGTTGCTTTTGTGGAATTAAATCAAGCTTATTTATCGGGCACGTCAAACACAGTCTCTCCACTATTACACTTTATTAAAATTTTATATTTGCGTATGCGGTCTGTGCGCTTGTAATAACACTATTTTGCTCTTGTTACCGGTTGAGAGTATGGTCAAAGTCGTAACTTTTGATCCAAGGGAAGCAAATTTTGATACACTTGGACATATAAGTCTTGGTTTTTTAGGCAAAGGTGGATGCCAGAGATTAGTATACTAGTACAAACATGATCGAAACGGAACTTTACTTTAAGGACCAGTAGTTACAAGGAAACCTTATAGCAAACCAGCTTGGCAAAGAGAACGACTCACCAACTATTCAAGCGTACAAAGAAGCTCAAGACTTGCAAGGTAGGCAAAGATAAATAACTTAAGAGCAGTAGCAATGGTATCATGTATATCAAAGTTAACAAAAGTCAAGCTAGAGATTGAGAGCCACCCTCGTTACAAGCATTGTCGGTAAGGTAACTTAAGGGCCATATCAGGGTTTAATCACAGTTGGCTTTGCGGCAACTTAAGAGACGTATTCGATGTTAAACATAAGCAAACTTACATTAATACAAAATATGTTGAGCAGGTAGAAGGTGCATAGAAAACTTCAAGAGCCGTTAGTAACACGGACATAGAGCAGCAAAAGAGGGAAGGTGAACGTGAACATCAACTGGTTTGTGTAACAAATGTAAAAGTGTATAAGCAAATAGCTTGTAGCAACGCAGAACATAGAACAAGAAGATTTCATTGAAGATTTCAAGAGCCGTTATCAGCACAGACAGAGAGTGCAAGAAGAAAAAAGAGATTGTAGGAAGAAGAGAAGAAAAAAACAAGAAGAAGATGAGAAAGAAAGCAGCAGAAAAAAGAAAAGAAAGAATAGGAAGAAGATGAAAAAGAAAGGAATAAGAGAAGAGAAAAAGCATGAAGAAAAATAGAGAAAAAGCTGTAAGAAGTGGATAAAAAAGCAGAAATAAGAAAAGGTTGAACAGAAAGTATAAGAAAGATTGCAGAAAGAAGAGAAGGTAGAGCAGAAAAAAGAGGAAAGAAAGAGGAAGAAAGACAAACAGAGAGAGAGAGAGAGAGAGAGAGAGAGAGAGAGAGAGAGAGAGAGAAAGAGAGAGACTATTTACAATCAAACAAACTCAACCAGTTGAGATTTAGCAGTCTTACTAGTTTATAACAGGTGAAGATTTATGAGACTGCGTAATTGGATGAGATCTGATCTTCATGATAAGCACAGCGTTGAGTTTTTAAATTTTTAAACTTTGGGCAACTGAGCTAACTGTCATCTTAATCTCTAATGTTTTAGATAGTTTTTCTATGGTTTGAAATTAAACTATTTTCAGAACTTCATAGATTTTAGAGACATTATAGGCTGCATAGTCTAAAGAAAAGCAATTTTCAGATTTACCAAATTAAGAATTGCAAAACTTGTTGATTTTTGTTTAAGATATGCATACAAAATATTGCATAAATATAAAGAGCTATAGTTTGCGGCTTCTAAGCCATATTTGTAAACAAAAATAATTTTGGTTGTATTAAGGCTACTCGAAAATTTTCCTTTCCTATAGTTAATAGTTCTAGTAATGACCAGACACAATATTTTTTTAGCATATAAACGCTTTTTGATTTTTTAGAATATCCAAAGCAAACCAAGACAAAACCCTAGATAACTACAGAAATCCGGTATCTTAAGAGAAAAAAGAAGAATTTAAAAGAGGATAATTATAAGACACTACATAAAGCGGAACAAAAGAAAATTAAAGAAGCTAATGTATGGAGATAGAAAATCTAGAAAAGAAATTTGAGTGCTTCAACATGCACAAAAAAATAAAGGAAATGGCTAAATGCAACAAAAATAAATCTGTTAAGAATATAATCAAGGACACAGACGGACGTATAATAACTGACGTGAGGGACAAACTAAAGATGTCGAAAACATACCTGTCGCAACTCTTTGATGGCAAACGACCTCCGAAACCTGCTTTACATTTAGACAACGTAAGTTTACAAATACAGACCAGAAATAGAACACGCATTGAAAACTATAAAACCCGGGCAAACTGTTGGTCCAGGCCAAACACCTATTAAACTCTTTGATGACGACGTTATTGATACCCTCTAAAACCTTTTCAATAATATCTACAAAAAAAGGGAAATTCTTAGACAATGGCTATTGTCTACTTTTGTTCTTATACTCAAGAAACCAAACCCAAGGGAATGTTCAGATTACCAAACCATTGTGCTTATAAGTCACACTTTAAAGTTATTCCTAAAAATTATTCACAAAAGGATATATAGAAAACTTGTTAAAACATAAGCAATACACAATTTGGATTCCGCGAAGAACTAGGCACAAGAAAGGCGCTCTTTGGCATTAACGTTCTTTTCTTGCGTTGTCTAGATATGAATAAGGAGGTATATGCGTGTTACATCGATTTTGAAAAGGCCTTTGATAAAGTGAAACTCATCAGGAAAAAGGCATTGACTCGGATGACGCTAGAATTACCATCAATCTATATTGGGGTCAAATGGCTAGTGTTAATGTTCAAAACCAATACGCGGAGGAAATGGAGATCCGTTGTGGCGTAAGGCAGGGTGCATTCTATTGCCACTACTATTCAACCTTTATAGTGAAGAAATTTTTACCGAAACCTTAGAGGAAGAAACAGCTGGTATAGTTATAAATGGAGAGGTGGTCAATAACATGGGATATGCCGATGACACCGTCCTGCTCACAAACAATTTTAATGACATCCAACATCTTCTACAAAAACTAAATGATCGATGTAACGAGTACGGTCTTAAAATAAATCTTAATAAAACTAAGCTAACTGGTAATTACAAAGTCTCCACATAATCATAAACATATAAATCTGAAAATAAGGAACGCCGTTGTAGAAACTACACAGACCTATAGATAACTAGGAACATGAATAGAAAAATTGGGTAATCAAACAAAAGAGATACGAACACAAATCAAAATTGCCAGGTCAACATTTATAGAAATGAAAAAGCTATTCACTAGTAGTGATATTAATATAAAACTTAGAATGAGGATGCTGCGGTGCTATGTATTTTCCACACTGATGTGGTGAAACATGGACCCTCAAGAAAAACCACATAGACAAAATTCAAGCATTTGAAATGTGGTGCTACCGCAAGATGTGGCGTATCCCCTGAACAGATAGAATCACTAACATCGAAGTGCTAACCAGAATGCAGAAAGGAGCAGAGGTTATTAATACCATAAAAAAGAAGAAACTTCAATACTTAAGGCACATAATGAGAGGCCCAAAATATAGACTTCTTCAATTGGTCGTGCAGTGAAAGATTAGTGAAACAAGAAATATTGGAAGACGCCGCGTGTCGTGGCTTACAAATCTTAGAGACTGGTTTGATTGCAGCAATATTCAACTTTTCAGAGCTGCAGTCAATAAGGTGCAAATAACTACGATGATAGCAAACCTTCGGCCGGTGGCAAACGAGAGGTCGGATTGATTCACGGATTTATGCGTCGTCTTCTCTGATAAATTCGTGGTTTTATGTTATGTTAGTTTTTATTATATAAATTTACTTCTTCAAACAATTAGAATTGTTAGAAATCAACTAAATAAAAGTTTATTTTTTGTTATTTTGAATTCAAAAAAGTAAAGAGTATTCTAACTTCAAAAAGAGTAATATTACTAAACTAAAGTATGTCTGGTTAGCCTGATTAATGCAATTTTCTTGAATAATTTGTATTATACAATTTGCAAATAGGACTTACATTTTTCTTTCAGTTAGATATTATCTAATATTTGCTGTTATTATTATTTTTATACAAAAAAAAATGTTTTGTTTTAATTGCAATCAAACTTTTGATATTATTGACATTATCCTATATCGTATGGTCTATTGGAAATAAATAATACATTCATCAAGCCGTATTTAAGCTAGGCCGGGTTTTCATAAACGCGCCGACCCTAGTCGGAATTACATGTTACTTAATTAATGCCAATAAAAAATTAACATGAAATTTTTTTTACTATTTAGTTGTAAAGTAAAATTGCTAAAAGAATTTAGTTTAAATAATTTCTTTTACATGTTCTTCATATGCAAACCAAACAAGATAGCTTTAAAATCTTAAAAATGTGAAACAAAATGTTACCTGACTGCCGTTATAACAAAATTTAAGTAATTCGATGCGCTCACGCGACTCAATTTAATTATCTAATTCGATCTAGCGCGTAAGCATTCACACAGACCGCACTCCGTATCATTACATCTCATTATAGAAATCATGACCTACCTAAAGCAGAAACCCATTGATGATGGCCCAATAACATCAGAATCAATGCGTCAAAAATCAGAGGCCTCCGTCGGCATTTCATCGGGTGGGACCCTCCGCGAAGGACCCCGCTGTAATCTGAGGACTCGATCGAGCATTAAAAATTCACATCGCTGCCTCTGCAACCATGAGACGAAACTGACAGGATGCGATATTTTTTAACAAAATTATTATATTACAGAAATATTAACCCCTGGAAAAATATATACATATTCCAACCAAATCGGATGACTGCACATAATTTTAAATTGTTATTGTTTGTCTATTATTTTTGCTAAATTGGAGACGAAATTGATCAATAATTGATCAATCTGGGCCTTAATTTAAAGCGGCATCTTAATTGATTAACCAGATGGGCGTGCTTGTTTATCCTGAGATCAAAATATTTGTCAATAGTTTAAATCTTTATCGTGTTTTTTTAGTAGCAAGGGGTGATATGCCACCGTATTTTTAACATTTTTTAAATAGTTCTTGTGTAATAATAATAAAAAGCATGAAATAGGTTTTTTCAAATTTAGATACTTGTATTTTTGCACACTCACAACACTTCTTGAATAGTTTCTTGTGAATTTCATTGTGTTTTAATAATCGCCCCCACACCTTGAGCGATTAAGTTCTCACTGGCAATTAACAACCGTTTAGTCAATTTTTATTATTCTTTTTGCATCGTCACTTGACAACAAACACTCGATTAAGTCACATCAATGGGATCAAATGATGGATTCATTATGAACACACTGTGGTCTTTTTTACATTTTTTTAATTACTTCCCTCTTATGTAAAAAATATGATCGAATATACTTTACTCTTACCTGTGACATTGATGTATTGATATTTTGAAAAAGGGTGGATAATGGAATTTTTAAACAATTTTTCGCGACACGCCCAGGGTAGATACCGCGTCGCCAGAGTTTGTTTTGTTAAACAACCCTTGTCCCTGTGTTCGCAGATAATTGGGAGGTAAGTCACACCCTTAGTGTCATCGCTCAGGTACAATAAACTACCAATGTCATTGTGCAAAATATCTGAAGCTATATGGAGCAGAAACTTCATGGAAAATCAAACTTGACAAGATGAAGGGTGCGAAATGAAATTTGAGATTTGGCATTTCATGTCAATAATTTAACACTTCCAAAACAAATCTAAATTGACAGCTTCAATATCTTTATTATATCTCAAAAAAAGTGGGTGATAATTTGATATGAATTAAGAAAAAAAAAATAATTAATATGCTGCGAGGTGCAAACATACCATTATATAAAATTCGTGGAATAAAAACTGAGAGAAACTGTTTATGACTTTATTACTTTTTAAAAACCGTATAATTTCGTACCCAAATTACACAGTGACACTGTATGATATTCGTCTGCATGTTCTTGATTGCAAGAAGATTGTATTATTATTACATGCAATCATCCAGTTCTCTGTTTACCTTGTGAATTAATTTGGGAAATTTTCAACGGGGTAGCGGAATGAATCGTTATTATATTCTACCTCTCTTCTTTTGTTATGAAATTAAAGGATGAAAATGATTATAGGAAGCTATTAGCTATTGAAATCGAGCAGACAATTGATATTGTCTTTTTTTAATATTATTTGGGGTAGAATGGAGGGAAAGGTCAGTGGTGATTTTTTAGACTCAGCGGTCTAGCCCCACATATGAATGGGGTTGACTATAAAACCCGTTACATTTTTGTATTATTTAGGATAGGAGGATTTCAGGTAGATGAGGAACGCGCCGCGGATGATAGAGTCGACATGTGAGCCGCCTGTTCGACATATGTTAGGGGCGGCAATCACACACTTATGCCGACACTGACATATCAAATTGGGGACCTGTATCTGATACATTCAGCAGCAGGTTAACAATCTAATTTACTCCCACTAATAAATCCGTAATTAAGCATTTTCAATCAAATCAATCTTAAATAAATATATGTTTCATATTGATTGATCCATAACCCAGTAGATGAGTTTAAGATAACGTTGATTTGACGTTTAGTGAGTTGAACATTATTAGTTTAATAACAAACTTTTATTCAATGATTGGAATGTTGGATATTATTACTACAATAATTACATTTTTCAGTACAATTTTAGAGGCAAAATTTAAGTGAAACAATTATTCAAGCTTTTTAGTACCTCCTTAGTTTATCAGGTAATATATTATTAAAATGTTATGATACCAATTAGTGGAATACATGTTATTTGTATGTAGTTCTATTGGTAATATATTAAGAGCGGCAAAACGCACTGCCGCTAATGTATAATAATGTATTAAACCAGTATATTAGATCATTTAATTTTAATACTTTTGTATGTACTATGTGACAATTTGCTTTCTTTATAAGTTAAAACTGAAAAAAGTTTCTGGCTCCCATTCTCATTTACACGCAAATTTAGAATTCCAGATCCAGAATCTTAGATTTAGGTGATATATACGTTTCAATGATACGCTTCTGAATGTCTGCGTCGGGGTACTACAGCGGTTTCAAACTACTGTACTTGCAAATATACCCAGGTGGCTGTATGCGTAAACTAATTTAGAATCAAGGTGGCTAAATCTGCGTCTGAAAGAGATTGATGAATGCAGAAATGGTATCGTGACCACTTTTTTGATTGTGAATGAATAGGAGTGATGACAAACTATGGTTTTCCACCTTGTGCGTTGTTGGTTGGTACTTCTTTGAGATTAAGAATTTTTAAATTTCTTTCACTCCGGAGTTATGATATGGATATAACGTAGTCTTTACCTGATGCAGATGTTTACTTGTCCTAAGTTTTGAAAAAGCACAGCAGTTATGGATATATCCAATAAACTACAAGATTTGGTTAGGTTAGGTTAGGTTAGGCACAAAGCCGCAGCTAGGTATATATGCACAACTCGTGATGTTGCTAATACGTGTGGCTCTTCAGGGTTTGGAAATTACTCACGGCGGATAATGCAATGCTATGAGTTGTGACTGTTGCTGAAAGCAGGTTAAAACATCTAGGGCATATGTCGGTGTCAGATTGTAGCTTGTAGAATAGTCAGTGGTTATAACAGTACTTGCATTAGAAAGTTGGTAGATTGTTTCTCTAGAGGTCGAGAAGTAACTACAGTGAAGGGTGCAAGATCGTAAGTTAAGTGCTGACTGAATGAATGCGCATCGTTTTTGGAATAGTTATTAGTGTTTTTTTTCTCCTGACATTCACTAGTTACTACCATATAAACGTATATAAATTTTATTAATTTAAAACAAAACATAATTTCATGTTTTGCTCGGGATTCAAACCCAAGTACTGTAATTAGTCTATCAACCGCCAAGCCACAAAAGTTGGCAAGTTTAGTGGTTGGTGTCTATAGGCGTAGCGGGAGTTAAATTGCAGTGTTGGTAGTTGTGGCTTAAGGGTCGCATTGTTACTTTAAAAATGATAAATAAATCCGGTTTAGTAGTTTGTTAGCTACTAATTTCTTTGTAAATGTTATTGGCGCGTTCTTGTCATTGATACAAGAAGCTAATACTTGTTGTGTCCGCTGGTTAGTGTTTTCCGGGTGCAATGGGTGTTACGTCAAGGTGACCAGATTTTTACAAGTAAAAAAGAGTATAAGATGTTTTTAACTCTTCTACCCTTAAATTCTTAACTCGTTTTAGAAAAACTGCACTTTAACAACTGGCTAATTATATTAACGTAACGTAATTTTTTTTACTACCAAATCAATTTTAACGATCACGCACTATTTGCAATGGATACACGAGTACTTTAACAAGTATGTCATTTGTTAAAAATTATTTCTGCGGTCACAAAATACAAAAACCGTCAAAAATACCTAATTTCAGACGTTATCTGTTAAAAATGATAACTTATTAGTAGTCTTTTAATCGGTTCATGAAGGTATGAAACCTTTAAAAAAACCTAAATACACAAAACAAATTTATATTTTCTAAATAATTTACTTCAAAATACGTCAACATTGAAGTTTAAAAAAAAAAAATGCTCCTTTTTAACCAGCTTACTGAGAACAAAAACATGGTTTTATGGTTTCTGCGGCTTATAGACAGGGTATAGACTAGAAATGGCGCCAGATTTGGATTCTACGAAAAAATTCTCATTGATTTCACTAGTTTTATTTTTTTTTTTTTGAGTTAAATTTGCGATTATTAAACAAAAAATGCGATTAAGTTAAAAAACGACAAAAAAATCGTAATTTTTTTTTAATGTTTCAAACCCGCATAAACCGATCAAAAGACTACTAATAAGTTATAGAAACAAACAAAAAATACTAATGCAAATTTCTTAATACACCCTTCCCCCATACCCCCATTCTTAATCTAAGATGTGAATGTAAATTTTGCATTTTTTTTTGAAAATATTTTAATATTTTATGACAGAATTTTGCAAAATTTTGGATTTTTTTGACAGTTTATTATCGGTTTTTGAATCTTTTTGGGATTTTTTTTTTATTTTTATATTTTTTAACAGTTTATGGCCAGATTTTAGTGCTTTTCAAAAATATTTTGTTGTTTTATAGCCGGAATTTGCTATTTTTGACATTTTATGAGTAATTTTGGAGTTTTTAAACATTTTTTGCCGGATTTTATCTGAAAATAGTTTAATGTTTTATGATCGGATTTAACAATTTTGAACTCTTTATTATAAAATTGCATGCAGACGCCACAACGTGGTTGTTTGTAAGTAGGTTTTGTGGTAACGTCTCGATGCAATAAATTCTTCTTTATTTCGCGTTTTTACAGCTATTTTATATTGCCCCAGAAGTCTTACGACTTGTATGAAGGGGTTTGATGGGACCAACGAATCACCCAGGTGGATAAAGAACAAAGTTTTTATTTTAGTCATACTCGAAGATCGAACCCCGGACTGTTAGCGTGCTACGCTAACGCTCTATAACTGAGCTATCTCACCGTATACTGAGTGAATGATACTTAAGCGTCCGGGGTACTATGCCAGGGTTTGTTCATGGTTACATAATGTGTTGTAGCAGGTGAAGCCGGGAGTTAGTAGAATGTTCCTAGTGCAAACGTTACTGTAGAAGGGTTTGTTAGAGTAACAGAAGTTGTTGTAAATTTGTAAATGGGGTCAGATTGTGATGGTTGGGTGTAGTTGCAGGTTTCATTGCAAACGGTTTAGTACTAGTTATTGATGTGTTTGTTATCTTATGTCTGGAGTCAGAATGATCATGTTACTGGCTGGGCTCCCGTAGATGATAAGGATGCGATTTTGTATGTCTCTAAAAAACAGTTTGTTTTTTTAAAAGTCAACGATACTGGGCAAAAAAGGCCTTTGGGTCTGTTTTAAAAAATGTTTTTCCATAATATTGGTTCTTTGTGTTGTAGTGCTTTGGCGGATTGCGAAGTTATAGAGTACGTGGTGGTAGGTTACTACTAATCTTTTTCTAGTTGGTGGTTGACGTCACTAAGTTGGTGTGCAAAACCTGCAATTAGAGTTGTGGTTAAGAGTGGGGTGACTTTTTAGTAAAGTTTTATTTTGCCGTAGGTGGCGGTAGTTCCGCGCTCCACTTTTATGCGTTTCAATGTATTCCCCTACTCCCCTCATTTAGACGAAACAGCCAATCTTAGATGAGCGGGGTAGCACGTGCATTGTGATATTATCAAAAGGCATAGATATTATAAAAATATGCGTGGAGGAGAGTACGATAGTGAGCGTGCGGATGAAATAGGAAGGCGGAGTGGGGACTTAGAAAATATATTTTTATCAATCTTGGGGCATGTTCATCTTCATTATTAATGAAAATTAAAAAATACAAAAAATATATTCGTTTCCCTAATTTTCTTCTCTATATAATGACATAAATTTAAAATCGGTAAAAAAATAATTTACATTTATTTTGTAAAATATTGCGTAAAAATATAAACAAAATATGTCAAGTTATAAACAATTATATCATTAACAATTTCTGAAAATTTCACATTTCTGCGTTCAGTAGTTTTCCTAATGAACATGCCCCCAGTTTATAGCAGAAATTCGCCAGCCATAAGTTAAGCAAAATAATTTCCAGTCTACAGATATGGAAAGATTGTTCTTTTTATATGTTACGCAAACAATTAAGCTTTTAGATTTGACTGTTTAATTAGAGAAAAGTTTTAGATTTTTGTAAGAGTCTTCGTGTTTTGTGGCATTTTTAATTGGTGGAGTGTGACCTTGCTTATACGCGGCATTAATCAAATTTCTAATTTGGGTTTTGTTATATTTTATTAGACTCTACTTTAAACGCGTGTTTGAGTAGGAAATCTAGTTTTGTTGCACCGCCTAGCGGGTGCACATTAGAAAGTGTTGTTTTGTCTTGAGGACTATCTTTAAGAGTTAGTGCAGGTCGGCGTGTTTACTGTTTAGAAACAACTTCTTCCAGTTGCGTTAATGAATAGTTTGGGGCCATCCATTTGTGATAAAACCTTTTTGCTAGTCTCCGGATAAAATTTTTTTATAGTAACGATGCAAGATGTTAGCTTTTTTGGGGTACTGGCAATTGCGGTACGTGGCATAATGCTGTTTGGGATAGAGATTTTCTCTAGTGGCGGACACTGCTTCTACCCACCTGGTGCATAAATTCATCATTTCTTAATGTACTGGTAAAAAAATTAATTGATTATCAAATTATTTGTAGAAGCAGCGATAAAGCCAGAGTTGATGTGTTTGTTAAAATACTACAAATCAAAGAAGCGGTCGGTATGCTCTTAATGATAGATTATACGTCTTCTCAATATTGTTAATCTGTTTTCCGTATATTTTCAGTAACTGCAATAACTGGTTCTGTTGCATAACTAACAACGGCCAGTGTTTGTCAGTAGAAATTATCTAAAAAAATGTCATCATTATAGCGCAATTGCTAGAAGAGCTAACAGAACAAGAAAACCGATACCTAGGCAAACTTGAGTTAGGTTACATTAGTGCCTCTAGCTAGACATTTAACGGGAAGTAACGCACTAACATCACAACAGTCTTGCCGACGGCTGTTTTGTGTAATACTAAACAGGTAGCTCAATCTTGCTTAGCAATTACTGGCTGAGAATCCGCAAAAGCATCACAGCTTACGTGCGGCGGTAAGACATATGTGAAAGGATGAAGAAGGGTGTTGCCCGGTTTTATTTAGCCGTCTTTGAAAATGCATAGCCATAGACTACATTGGCCGGTTAGATACTACTTGAACTGAGAATTTCTTTATACTGACTGTTATGGACATGTGCACACGGTAAAAGCCTTTGTCATTAACCAAGCAACCAGCGACATTACAATTGTCACTCTAAAAAGCAGATTTTTGTTGGTATAGTTACCTAAAGATTCTACTAAGTGGCAATAGCCTACAATTCACCGGGAAGAAATTTAAGCATGCCACTATTGAATGAAAATGTCACCATCACACGACACTTGCAACTAGACACGAATTGTGTGGCCGGTATAATAGGCAACTTAATATACACAAAAATTATGTTGGCTGTGGTTAAACTCAAGCCTTTGCCCGTTTTTGTCGGATAAGGAGGATTAAAAACGAGCGCGTTTTTTATTGTTAAAATAAATAAGCTAAAACAAATTGTCCAGCAAGGCGTATGTAACAATGTTATCGATTTCACCGATAACATAATTAAGGTTTTGTCACAAACCTTTTGCTAAATACGGTTTAGATTGATCCAAAATCTTGCCTTTTGGTAAAACAAGGAAACTGCCAAACTGCAAAAATTTTGTATATTGACAAAAAGAAAAGTGACCAAAACAAATGCAACATAAACAAAAACTGGACTAATAAACTAAAGCAGACTTTCAAGGCAGCCAAAAAAGATTTAAAAAGACTTAAAAGACTATTAAGGCAACAAAAAAAAGAATCCTGGCTAAAACTTTGTGTTTAAATTGACGCGGATATATAGGTCTCAGGATATATAATTGTGACAAATAAGCTGAACACCCGGAGTCCTATCAAGATCTCTGCAAATAAGTAGTACAAGACAGTACAAGATTTGCTTTTAAATCATTTGGAGGTAGGTATGCTTTGCACTGTAAAAAAAATCAAAATAGCAAGGTTCAAAATTAAAGCTGGGATAGCGGCAGGCCCGGACCAAATTTTCCTAAAAATGTTTAAAGTTTGTGTAGAAAAGATCCAGAGAAGGGAAATTTTATAAGGGCATATTTAAGGTAGATGTCACAAAGCGAGTAAAAAAGTCTTAAGAAAGGCCAAAAACAACAGACAATATGCAGCGCTAGTCACGGTCGATGTAAAAAAAGCTTTGAACTCCGTTCACTGGGAAAGAGTTATACAAACACTAGAGTATTTGTTCCTATCTCATTAACATAATTAAGGCACCTGAGAGATCAAACTATAATAATCAAAAACTGTATTATGCCAATAACGTGCAGTGTTTTACAGGGATTGAATCTAGACCCGACTCTGTAGAAAATTTACTATGAAGGTGTGTTGAGGCTTAATATGAAGAAAGTATTGTGGTTATTGCATACGCTGATGACTTGACAGTGATAATCTTTATTAACTACAAGAAAGATATAAAGATGCTAGCGGAATGGGCGCTCAGCAGAATCGAGAAATAGTTGGAAAAGAAAGGCCTAACGCTGGAATATAATAAAAACAAAAAGAAACATTATTGTAACAGTAGGTGTTTTAAACTTTGACAGCCAAGAATCATCAAATACCTCAGAATTACGTTAGACCATAATTTAAATAACACATGTGCGGAGGCCAAAACAGTGGGGGTGCTGACCCCAGCATAGGAGGCGCATAACCCGATAAAAGAAACACGTTATGTCTAGTGGTCAAATCAGTTATATTATATGGGGCACCACTGTATTTTTTTACTCTGTTTTTGAGAGATAACTACTTAAAACGTATAAACATCAGAAGTCACTATAATTGCACCTACTGCGGAGAGCCAGATATCCTTAAACACACCATCCTGAAATGTAAAAAATGGGTGTACAAGAAATTATGAGTAGGAAAAAGGAAGAAGAGAAAAAGTAATACCTCATGCAGCTTAGCCTATGGACGGGTAATGCAATGCAAAAAATGTGGAGGTGGTTTTACACTACTATGTAACACTGGTTACCGGTGTCTCAACTAAAGATTTGCACTCTTCCGAAAAACGAACTAGTTGATTCCGACTTTGTTTATACTTGGCATGCATGCGAACTGATTCCGTTGTGCATTTTGCTACCACGTGGTTGACTGAGCACATTGCGAAGAGATATGTGTGATTGTGGATAGCGACATCTAGCGGACATAATTAACTAAAAGCGTTTGTGCATAGTCCGATTTAAAAATTCAAATTTGTAATCTTATGTGATGAGATATATTATTATGAGCTGTTTGTCCTACACAACTTTCTTATAAACTATTTAAAACGATATTAATTTTTTTACTATTACAAATAAAAATTATAATTATTAAAAATAAATCATACTATATTTTACACAACAATAAAATAAAGTTGACGCTTTTAACTGTATATTGAAGTTCTTTAAGAGCAATTATCTTCAATTTGTATTAATTTGCATTTTGGTCGAATTTAAATGTTTAAATTACAAAACAGTTATAATATCATCAACATGGGTTTGCAATAAAGTTGTCAAATTAAAAAAATGCATATGTGTGAAATATATGCTCAAAATATCATGCAAATATTGTCACACAAATCGATATTTTCGTCCTAGTTAATCCATAATTATAATCCTTGCGTAATTCTATTACATTATATTTAATATCTAGTTCGAACTTGAAACATAAATTCCGGAGAAGTAAAAGTCTCCAAAAACAATAGCGACAGAAAAGAACATCAAGGTTATTGGATCATTATATAACTATTTACTAAACCAAACAAGATTTGAGTGAATGAAATTGATTTAAAATACTACTTCATTACACAACAAGCTCATCATTATAACTGTAACATGTCACAACGCAGGTATTCAATTATATGAAATATAAATCGCCCATGACCAAAAAGGGGGTTGAAATGACATTAATAAAATTCCGCAACCCTTTTTCGGTAAAATAAAAATGATTATCTTGTCCGCAGGGGTAAGCAATTATTGGTGAAATTAAAAAATAATTTTTATAAATGACCGATCAGAATTAAAGTTTCCGGTGAAATTATATAATGATAAAATTTCGTTACTGCGGGCTTTGGCACATGGTTTCTTCTTCTTGCCCCGAGTACCACCGTTCCTGAAAAAAACAATAGTCGCACGCTATTGCAATTGGGTAATTAGGGCTGTAATCAGCTAAGTAAATAATTAATGGTTGCAGCTTCTTTTTCCCTTTTTTTGCATTCGATCGGTGAATGTTTGCTGCGTAAATAATGGCCGCAGGGGCAAACCCGACATGAAAATTTGAAGGTCTTAAACAAATATTATCCTTTTTTTATAGGAATTTTGCCAAAATGTTCAAATTAAAATATTTTAAATGTACGGGGATACTTTAATTATAAATTAGTAATATTACAATAGCCACTTTCACTTATATAGATACTAAAATAGTTTTATTCTGCTTGTTAATCAAACTATAATAAATAATTATCTATTTAAAATAAAATAAATTGTTTAAATCGATAATGTTCTACAATATTATTATAATATTAAACAACATGATCATAAAAGTTTTAAAATTTATCAACTTTATTTTTATTGTATAATAGAATCAAATCTGTATAGATTATCGAATGTATACTATATTTGTTATAAATAAGAATCTGCATTCATCAATTTTAATGTTATTATGATGTTTTAGCAGAAAAATGTTTAATACAGTAGTTTAATTTTTTATTGTAAGATTTGTTAAAAAATAAAATAAATATTTTTTTTTAATTTTACAACCTACAATTTGTCCATTTTAATCATGGTTTAACAGTGTTGCCAGTTTTTCTTCAATTTGCCCCCATGAGAAAAGCTGTATAGTTCTCACTCTGTGTAAAAATGTTTTACATAAAACTAAAACTAGAATACTAACTTAACACTAGAGAATTGACGAGTTTATTCGTCGCGTCTTGATGGTGTGTCGCTAGTAGTATTGTTATAGAAAATATTATTAGCAAACATTACATACTAAAATTCTAAAAATCACATCTACGAGAATACTGGTAAACCTATTCCTCTAAAAAAAATATTAACACGTGCAGCGCCGTTTTTAAATCAACATTGGTTCTACTGGGACAAAACGCCAACCAACTTAACATTCAAACAATAGGATTTTAGTCACCACTTACTTTATATGTTAAACTACATACAATATTCTATGCTTTCATTTTTTTGGTTAAAGATTTGCAGTTATATTTAACGAGTAAAAAAATAATAAAACACTAAATAAAAACTCCACTTTTTAAAAATTAATTGCGGAGAAACGATTGTGTTTTCTTCTCTATAATGCGTAAAAATTTTATTCAATTATATTTAAGCATTTTTTTGTTGAGTTTGATTCTGTCAACCCTTATAATAGAGCAACTATTCTCCCATTTAAAAGTAAAGTACCAACACAAAATTAATCTGCTGAAGTCAAAGACATGTTTAAAAGTAATGAAAGAAAGGCGATAAATGCTATAATTTAATCATTAGATGTCAAACGCACAAATCTTGTTTTGACATGCACAACGTCAAAGCAAATGATTGATAAATTAAGCAGCATTTATGAAAAGAATTCTGAAATTTGTGTAATAATTTTATATGAATATTATTTTTTAGTCAAAATAAAAATTGATGAAACAGTAGCAAGTTATGTTGCAAAAGTGAAGCAGTTGGCCGCTGAAATTGAACAAAAAAGTGTAAAATTAAACGACAAATTAGAAATAGTTTGTATTATCTGTTTGGCTTAGATTTAGTGTAATCCTTTGTTTTTGTACTACTTTTCTTTTAACACATGCATTTTGCATCACGTTTTTCCAAATTTTTTGGTTACCAGAGTGGCAAGATCATCAGAAGAAGCAGAAGACGCCTTTGATATTCAGTAACTGCTCTGTGAACATCTTCAGCAATTTTCTTACCGTATAATGTAATTGTTACAGTTTAATTTTTTGAACATGGAGTTTACCCAATATTTGACAACGATGCAAAGAAAGTGTTGTAAATTGCCTCTTTAATATCTAAAAAGGCTCCCAAAGCCTTTGTGCACTGTATCTCTTGTTTTATTTGGTTGTTTTCTACATAACTTTTCAAGCTGAGATAGAATTTGGTTATTAGATGACCTATTTTTTTGTTTACCAGGAATGCCACGTCTCCTGTATGGCCTGATTTTAAGACAGTGGTTCTTTCTTCTTCTAGTCTTGTTTTAGCTTAAAATGTCCTATTTAATTTAGCTGAGTTTCTTTTATTAGTTTGATAAGGTCCTTTGGATTTTTCATTGTTTTGATATTGTAACTAGTTAATAGAACAGATATCACAAACTGAGGGCAACTTAGATGCCTGCAAGTCTAACAACAAAAGTGATGCCGATTGATGTACGTTTGTATAAACCAACTTCAACGTTTTTACGGGTTGTCATCATCATTTTTTAAGATAGAGGGAGTGTTGTTTTAATGAAATCCAGGTGCAGTTTTCTCTGTAGGGATTTAATCTTTTCATAAGTATTCTTATCCATAAGTAGGTCGTATTGAGTGCCTTTGATGTTTAATTTTAAGTTTATTACTTACTAGGTCTGTGTGCGTATGCTGTTCTTCATTTTTGGCCAGTTTAATAGGGTGCCACCCGGTTTCAGTTGTGTCTTTGGTACTCATATTAAGACTATTCTAAAATCTGTTAGTTCCTTCAGACTAATAACTTCAAGTTTTGAAGTCTTTTAGCTTCTAAAAAGTTTTTTTTTATGGGTACATTGTGTTAAAAATCCCATTTTTTGCTCTTTATGGACTGCTTTTTGTATTGTTCATTTTTTTTCTAGTTGCCTTTTAAAGTTTTTATTATTCCATTGTATGCCTATTGGCAAGCTGTTAGTAAAAAAATTAAAAAAATAGATTTTTTTGTTTTCTAGATTGATAGCATCGGTAACCAAAAAATTGCAACAACAACGTGAACAAGCTTGGGGCTTGGCTTACTAAATTCTAAATATGCAAGGTGCTTATGAGTATCTTGCAAAATCTATAAAGACGTCAAACAGCTTAAGTGAAATAAAACAAAATGGTTTATTTTTTGTTTGTTTATTGCTGGTTAAAAGCCAAGCGCTTAAACAACTAGCCCAGTATTCTGTTAGTTTGAAATACAAATCACACGTTTATTAAACTTAAACCTGTTTTTGAAATTTTGGTAAAATAACCTATAGTTAACAAAGCAACTTGTAAAAAAAACTGCCAAGGAATGATTTTTACAAGACTGTTTCTAAAAGACTTATTACACACTACTCAAACTATAGTAATGTAAATAAGCAGAATAAAACTTACAAGATTTATAACTGGACATAGAATGAGAATCCAGTTAAATTTCTTATGCCGGAGATGTCTAAAAAACAACAAAACTTTGCTACATTTGCTGATTGAGTAGGTATACAATATGCGTAGTGCATTCTTTAGCAAGTTCAAGTTAATCAAAAAACTTCATTTAATTTTTTTTTTTAAAGAAGAAAAGTAAAATCTTTATAGACGTTGTGCCGGATTCATCTGGGAGAAACGCCAAACACTTAATAAAGGTATTACCTTTCGGCATTTTTTTATCATTACTTATTATTTTGTGGTTTACTTCTGTTGCCTTACTTTTTTTTCATGATTTTTTGATAACGTGCCAATTGTCCGGAATATCTAGCATAGTTTTAATGACATGTTTGCTTATTAAATTTGTTGATTGTATCAATTTGACAAAGTTGTCTACTGTGCATGGATTGCTTTCTGCTTTTTTATCCTTTTTTTAGGTATGACATCTTTGTCCTGTGAGAAACTGAGTTAAGAAGTAACCTACTTCACCGTGTTTTTGTGTGACTTACGGCGTTACCTTCCTGATTAGGTGACGGTTCTAATTTGCAGTGTTTCACTCTTTTTCTCAACTCTACATGATCTTCTATCTACTGTTGGTTTTTTTTTAATTTTTGCTGATTGCAGCGGTTTGCTCTTTTGTCAATAGCTGTAGGGGAATAACTCCGGCCACCACCTGGATAGCTCTGGTAGAGGTTATCTTATAGACACTATCATTTGTTAGCGTTGGCTTTTTATGGATTTTTTTAAGCAGTTGCTTGTGGTGGACTTTCTTTAGTTGCTTTGACCATATTGGAGACCCGTAGAGCATAATAAACTTCACTACAAAGCTTATCAATTGTCATTGTCCCGGTCTTGCTTCTTCCACATTTGGCACAAACCGGTTTAGAGCATTTTCTGTTTTCTTTGCTTCTTTTAAAGTTTGTTAGATGTTTATGTTTTTTTTTATGTATACTCCAAAGTACAGGGTTATTACAAATGTTTGGAATTGTGTTTTGTAGTTCTAAAAAAAAACCGATATACTCTAAAATGTTTTAAAACATTGATTTGTCATTGGGACACCGTACAGCCAGCATTTCCAACATTATTTCAAATAAAAAAAATAAAACAAAACAGAAACACATACTAATAACAAATGTTGAAAATGTTCTTTATTAGCTAATAAACTCATCTTCATATGCCTTCTTTTATTGTTGAAAATATTTCAGGCTTATGGTTTGGCATGCGTTTAAAATTGCTGCTTTTAATCAATGTATGCTGCTTTTGAATTGGAATACATTATTTTTCAGGTAACTCGAAGATTGAGTAGTTCAGCGGGTTAAGATCTGAATGTGAAGGCATAACCCTTAACTAATCAACCTTTTACTATAAAATTTGCTCTTGTTGTGTAAGCTGTCGCTCCGTCTTGCTGAAAATATCTATGCTGCAATTCCTTGTCATCTACTTGTTGCAAATATTGCTCACCATTTATTGTATCGTTGAAGAATACAAGACCAAATATTTTTTGGCAAGATACAGCCATCCAAACTTCAGTTGATGTAGCTGCGCTTCAATTATTCAATTAGAACATAGGGATTTTCTGTGTGCCAACACCTATAGTTTTGAGAATTAACGTAACCCAAAAGATGGAACTAAGCCTTATTAAAAAATGTCAAGTCAAGTGTGCGTCATCATTTAAATTGTCTAAGAACCACGGACAATTATTCTTGCACTATTGAAACTTTATAAAGATGCAAGTTTTCTTTTCTTTACAATCTTATAAGCAGTATTTCTAAGAATTTTAACTTGCAAAACTAATAGTCGTACTGATATTTCTGGGCTTATTTCTAATCATTGGCGCACATCTTCAACAACCTCTTGTGATACAGACGGAGAGCCTGATGATTTGCTTTTCTGCACACTACCAGTTTTCTTGAATTGCTGAACTATTTTTATGATATGTTTTGACAAATTCATAATCCGGAAACTGCAGTCGAAACTTTTGAACACAGTTTGGAATAGAATAAAGCCATTCCTCATTATCAAACCACCCATTTCTAAAGTAGGATTCATTAATAAAAATATTTTCTTAACTTGTATACATTTTTATAACTTTTCTTGTTTGACAGCTGTCAAAGTTAAACTGTCAAAACAAATAGTATAGTGGACAATTTTAAAAAGGCGGCATATTTAAAGTGATTACATAATCCCAGACATTTATAGAGATTATTTTGGACGTTATTATGGTTTTGAATTTTGTCCAGATCGATTTTTACAATTACTTGTTTTAGGGTTTCTTTTGGCTATTGTTTTTTGATGTTCTAAGGTTAGACTTTTTTTGCTAGCTATATGGTAATTTTCCAAACGGCCTATTTGGCCACCGCCTCAAAAGCCTTTCTATTTTAATGCAAACTACAACTTTCAATTTGTCGGCAAAATCAACTAAAGTTACGTCTTTGCTTACGTCTAGTCTTAACACGTCGTTGGAGTACAGTTTCCAACGTGTAGGGTTGAGAACTGAGCTTAAAAAAATTTCTTGTTAAAAAATGTTCTGGTGGAAATTTTTTAGTTGAAAAACTCGATACAAAAAACGAACATAATGCTTCATTTAAAGTAGGTGCCGATTTTAATCTATTAGATACTCTCTACAATCCAAAGTTCTGGCCTGTCGATATAACAGTTGAAAGATTTCATTTTTTTCGATCTAACTACTAAAAGAAGCAACCTAAGTACAACTTACAACCATATTAACATAGTTCACCTAAATATTCAAAGTCTGAGGAACCATACGCAAGATCTGGAAATATATTCTAAATTAAAAAATATTGATGTCCTAACAGTAAGCGAACATTGGCTAAAAATAGGGGAAGCAGAAAATACAGCCATACACAATTTTTCAATGGCAGCCCATTGACTGCATAAACGTGGTGGAGTAATAATATACATTAAAAATCATTTAAAATATGTAACAATTGAGGATATAAGCAAACTATCTAATGAGATGCATATTGAATTAGCCGCAGTAAAACTAGTAGACGCAAATTGTGTTATAGTATCAGTCTACAGACCCCCATCAGGTAATTTTAACATATTTTTGATGTAATAAATAATGTGCTTAGTAAATTAAACTTGATTACTAATACTGTTGTCATATGTGGAGATTTCAACATAAAATTCTATACGTCAGAGAGAACTGCAATTTATTTTTCAAATCTATTAACCTCTTTTAGTCTTAAAATAACTATTAATAAAAACACAAGATTAAATAATTGTCTTGACAATATAATCTTACAATATGGAGTGACGTATAAGTGTTATGTTGAAAATCCGTTTCTCTCAAACCACTCGGCTGTTTTTGCTACACTTGTATTGCCAAACATTTCTAAATGTAAAAATATTACTACTAAACTAGTGAGACCAATTACAGACATAGGTTTATTTAAATTGTATAATTTGATGGAGAAAGAAAATTTTGATCTAATTTATAGAAATAATATTGACTTAAACTCTAGAGTCACTATGTTAATCAATACATTAACTACGTCCATGTGTTTTGTATTTCCACTTAAAAAATATTTAAGAAAAGATAACTCAAAAGTAAGTTGGTACAATCATAAATTATATACACTAAGAAATGAAATTCAGCTAACTTGGTTAATGTATAAACGTTATCAAACTGACGAACTAAAAACAACTCTAAATAGTAAAAAGCGTATATATAAGTCTGAAATAAATAAAGCAAAAAAGAAAGCAAATGATGCGTTTATTAAACGTGCCCAAAATAGTCCAAAAGCAATGTGGGATGTCATCAATGATGCGAGACAGGTAAATATACAGGAACCAGAGACTTCATTATTGTCCACTGATTTTAACAAATATTTTTATAAATGTAGCACAATCAATTATTGATAGTCTTCCAGATATGAAGGGTGTTGAAAGTACAGATTATTTGAATAATAGGCAGCTACAACAAACATCGTATTCTATGCAGTTTAAGGAGATCACTTTTAATCAAATGCGTGACATAATCAATGACATGAAATCAAAACGTTCCATAGATTACTATGGGCTAAATAGTCAAGTAATCAAGGTTTTAAAAGATTATCGTTCCAATCACCAAACTTTTAAATGAATACATTAAAATGAGATGTTTTCCAAATCCTCTTAAAATATCAAAAGTTTTACCGATTTTAAAAAAGAAATCCTCAAAAGAAATGACTAACTATTGGCCAATATCGTTAATACCGATTCTTGGAAAAAAATTTGAAATGGCATTAAAAAATCAAATATGCGAATATCTTGAATTAAATAAATTACTTAACAAGTGCCAGTTTGGTTTTAGAACAATGAAAAATACATCTATGGCTATTCAAGAATTAATTAACCATATCGTTGATGGTTTTGAAAATGGAGCCTGCCTGCGTGTCCCACTCCATACTTATAAACAAACTAAAGTTTTACAATTTTTCCAACGACAGTTGTGATTTAATCAAGTGTTATCTTAGTAACCGGAAACAAATAGTTTCTTTTCAAAGCACTAGTTCAGGAATTATGGATGTAAAGCATGGGGTCCCACAAGGATCGGTACTGGGGCCAATTTTATTCCTAATTTACATAAATGACCTTTCACCTTCTTTATTTGATGCGCATACGGTTTTGTTTGCTGACGACACTACTTTGATAAATTCTAGTATAAAACATGAAGTAGCACTTGAAAGTATGGAGAATTCTCAGTCAAATGCTTTAAATTAGTTTTAAGTAAACAAACTACAAATGAATAAAGCAAAAACAGTTAAAGTTTTATTTAGCTTACGTAACATATCATACGACAATCCTCCATATGTTAAATTCTTGGGAGTATGTTTAAGTCCATCATTGTCTTGAGAATGCCATATAAACTATGTTCTAAATAAGTTTGCAAAAAATGTATATCTCATTAAAAATCTTAAAAGATCGGTTAGTAGGGAAGTCATTTTAACGGCGTATTATAGCTTATTTCAATCTCAATTAAACTACGCTATTCTCAACTTGGGACATTCCTCACATTGCTCTCGACTATTTGGACTACAGCGCAAAGTCCTACGCATAATTTCTGGTTTAGGTTTCAAAAATGATGTAAAACAAAAATTTATTGAGTTCCAGATATTAACTCTTCCTTCTTTATATATTTTTAACTGCGTTGTTCATATTAAGGAAAATTTACATTTTAACTGTCAACACCAGCACTATCATAGTCATGATACAAGACAAAAACTTAATATAAGAAACTCTTACCTTAGGCTAAACACTAGTAGAAATGCTACAAACTACTATGTGCCAATATTTTATAATAAAATTGCGGATATATACAAAAATATTTCTTTTAAACTTTTTAAGTGGAAATTCAAAACATTCCTAGCATCACACGCTTTTTATACTTTTGATGATTTTATAAATTTTAAATTTTAATTTGTATGTATAGTTTTATCGATTTCTGTACTAATTTTATTGTGACCTGTGTAAAGTATTATATTATACTATTAACATTAATAAATGATTTGATTTGATTTGATTTGATTTGATTTGATTTGTAGAACTCCGTACATTATTTCCGTTTCATATTGTTGTCTTATCGTTACTATCCGGTCTTTAAGATAAGAACGGATAATATTTGATAAGTAGGATTTTTTCTATTTAAGCATTTTTAGGGACTCATATTAGTTGTCTGAAAGTCTTTGCTTCAATTTTATCTTGAAATCTCTGGTTTATAATGTGTTTAAATAGTTTTCTCATGGTATTAAAGAGGCAGAGAAATCTGTATGAATAAGTCTACTACTATTTCTGTGTTCTGTTCTACTACAGTTTTTAAAATCTCTTAAAAAATACCACCTAGGTCGGCGGTTTTTCCTGGTCTGATTTTTTTGCTAACTGTTTTTTATTTTCTCAATTCTTCCTTATTTAGTTTTCTTATAGCAAAAGATAAGTTGTTTGGGTATATCAAGCTTTTTGAAGCTTTGATGTTTCGTTTAAGTTTCTTTTTTTATTTGTATATTGTGCCAAGTTTTGTCGTGAGTTGCTCATTTGGCGCTACTCTAATTGCCTTTGCTAAACTTTGTCTTGCTAGAATGCAACTTTGGCAATTTTTTTAGTCTACTAAAAGAGTAAGGGTATCTCCTGAGTTGAGCACTGCAAGATTCATACCGTTTATTCACTGTGTTAATAGTTTGCCTCTTTAGTCCTCAACTGTTGATCTCCATATAGGATAGGAGAATTCTTCAAAACTTTTGATTGTTGTGTTGGGAAACGAGTAGCATAAGTAAATAATTGTGTTACCTACTACTGCCCAAACCTAACCTAACCAAAGAAAAATTTAAGATATTTCTTTGGCAAAAGTTTCTAGACTTTGTTGAAAAAACAGAACTACTAGATTAATAACAACTAGAAGTGCACAATAAGATTAAAATACCGCAGTGCAAGGACGCTAAACGTACCCGAGAACATTCTTTTATAGAGGATTGCTGGATTTCTAAGATTTATTTTTTGATACATTGTGATGTAATTTGGGGTACGCAACCAATTATAGTGCCGTTTTTTGGGTCAGCTGGTTTAAAATGAGATAGCTATAACGTTCCGAATTACAGGCAGTACACAGTACACATCAAACAGTCCTCTAAGTATGATGTTCTTAAGACGTACACCTAAAAAAGAAAAAAATTAGACCTTATCAGAGTTTCCCAAGTCCTCAAATAGCTTTGGTTTCTGTGCGTTTAGAATAAATACGGATCAGCTGAGAACCAGTTTTTTTGTGATTTTTATTTCTCAATTTTAATCAAATGCAACAAGACACAATAAGAACGTCAAGTAATAAATAACTTAAAGCATGTTTAGGAGAAATTTACAATAATTATATTAGTATCACAAGTATTATTTCAAAACAGTTTATAAAAATAAGATTAATGTAAAAATAAAATCTGCATTGTATTTTATTCAAAAGATTTATTGTGTTTCTTCTAAAATAAAATTAGAAAGCAAACATTAAATTTATATACTGTTTGATATAATATTAAAAGTAAATGTACTTGCAATTGGCTCATGTTTTCG
Source organism: Tachinus rufipes (assembly GCA_963932245.1). Classification (NCBI taxonomy): domain Eukaryota; kingdom Metazoa; phylum Arthropoda; class Insecta; order Coleoptera; family Staphylinidae; genus Tachinus; species Tachinus rufipes. The sequence continues at coordinate 66,298,450 of OZ010749.1, forward strand.
CGCAATAGTTTCAAAATATCTGGTTCTAACATCAATATAATTACGCAAATCATCACATCACATAAATTTCTTCTATACAACTATTAAAATTTATTGATTTATTTCAGTAAATTAAAAAAAAAACTGATTAATAAAGATAGAATAATACAACAAAAATAATCTAATATTATTATATTATTTTTTCGAAGAAAATAATCTGCGGTTGGTAATTGCGAGAACGGTGAGAACTGGTGAGAACATCTCGCCTTACGCTGTCTGAATTAAGTGACAAAATAAAGGAGCTTAAGGCCAATCCAGTGTAAAACCGATGGAGTAATGGACTGCATCGGAACCGGCGTCATGTTTCTCATTGGTCAGGCAGTTTAAGAAAACCAGCGATCATCATCAGCATGCATGCATAATTAATTTCTATAAACAGATATTAGCTAATAAAATTTATTGTAATTATAGATTCGAATTGATTGTTTCTTAATATTTTCTAATATATGTGTGGCATTTGCACCGTTTGTCCTAAATTATTATTACTTTTTTTATTATCCTACACATTTAATTTTGCAATTTTAGTTAAACTTAATGTTTTTAAATTGAATTATTATTATTTTTTATTTTAATTTAAAAAAAAAGATAAAATAATTAATAATTTGTATTTGAGAAAAGTTACAGTAGCATAATTAAAAAGTTATTGCTAAATTAGTTGATACAATCATGGCATTATGTCAAATTATGTTTTAATAATAAATCTGAAATTTACAAATTGATTAAATAGTCCTTCCAAACAGAAAAATAAATTTATTATCCAATTATGTTTTGTGATATGTATACATTGTTCATTTAGTTATTGTTTTAGTGACGTTTGTAATTTTTTTTGTATTATTAGCTACTTCATTCCTGTAAGAAGTATGAACAGTATATTCGAGTAAGGAAAATAACGATAATTGATTTGGCTGTTTTTTTTTCTACTTGATCATATATTTTCTATTTTTTATTAAAATTACTGACACGTTCTAAGTTGATTTTGCATGCAAACGTACTTATTTTACTATCGGTCATAGTATTTTTGGTTTACAATAGTTGCTGTTCAAAGCTTTGATTTACATAAATTACGTTTTCTTGGTTTTGTAGTATTTGTAGAGCCGTGTACACGCCGGTGTGTTGTCTACTAGTGCAATCTGAAAGTAAGCAAATTTTGCTTTTTGTTGAACACGTCTAAAAATTTTTATAAAGTTTTAAACGCGGCGGCTTTAAACAAAGCGTGTTATAGCTTCTGTTCCTACGGTTAGTTTGTGGTAATCGTTCAGACTGCAGCCAGACACATTAAACGCAGTTGTTTTAAACAAAGTGTTGTTTGTACTTTGGTTGTTGCTTGTACTAAATGTAGGCTGTGACAATGTTTTCTAGCGCGTGAGGTTGAGTCGGATAGAAAAGCTTCCTGTTTGTTTGCGTCTGTGAGGTGTTGTCAATAACTAATTGTTTGTTTTTTTAACGGCTAAGAGAGGAATTTTTCTAAAAACTTACAAAGTCTTGGGTCTTTAGACTGTCGGGCAGAGTCTGAAGTAATTAGCCAGTTAATTGGCTAGAGTCTGGGTGAAAAATATGATATGACTTCTTAAAGTCTTTGTCACTTGCTTGAGATAGGCAGAATAACAGCTTGTTCGTAGATTTGCTCTTTGCCAGCATTAAGAGTGTTTTTGGGAAGAACACTTGTAAAAAGCGGTGTGCGGCCCACCGCACCCGGCGCATGTAGCTACATGCTCTTGACTTTTTTCTAGAACTTTGATGAGTTCCGGTGCATTTGTGGTGCAATTTTCAGCCCCTACCTGACAAGTGTAGTGTACTATGTTGTTTTTAGTACAGTGTTTAATTGCAGATGTCATTGACTACGTTCACTGTGCGGTCGATAATGATATTATTGTTTGACTTAAAAATCGCCAACAGGCCTTAATACTGGGATTTATTTCGAATAGTGTATGTACTAGCGGAACTGTGGGGCGTGACAGAGGACCTAAGAATTTGGTAATTTGACCAGAGTTGGTTGACTACGCTTTAGGGTTTGCCCAGTTAAAGACCTATTTGGCTTTGGTAACTGAAAGCTTTCTTTGGCGCTGAAGACACTTGACGTAAGTTGGATAAAAGTCTATTGGTAACAAAGAGGACTTACCCGTATCTTTTCTTGGTTTTTTTGCCCTTTTTTTATATCTACTCATGTATATTCCTCTTCTGGTAGCAAAGTTTTTTTGTGCGCGGCATCATAGCTCTTGGAAAAACTTGAGTTGACCGTATTTTTGGCCGGCCTTTTGAAGAAAGCTTGGACCTGGTGATCCAAAGTCTTGACGAGGTGGGGCTTGGCAGGAGTCTTAGCTGGAGCTTCTGATGGTGTGGCTGGCTAAGTGGGTTGCGTAGCCATAAGCGCAATCATTTCTGCGGTAGATACTGTTTTGCTCTTTTTTATCTTTTGCAAAATGTTTTTGCGCAGGCCAAAGAGAGTTTTGGCTCCAAAGCTCCAATTGTCTCTGCTTGATCTTATTGATCAATTCTCTTGGCATCGTTTTCAACTATCTTTTTGATTTGCTTTTTCAAGTTGTACAATCTTTCATTCTGTTTCTTCTGGTGGTCTTTTATCTTTTTGAACTAAATGTATAGGAAGCTCAAAATCTGGTTGTCTGTCAAGTCATAGTAGCGTTTCATGATGAAAGAAAATTGAATTAATTAATTAAATAAATAATTGAATTAATAGGTAGATAATTAATTTTCGCAACCAGTTTCAATCAATTATCTGAGTTTTTTTGCAATAAAAATTGTTATTATCCGGATGCTGAAAAATTCTTCTCTAAGCGATGTTGACTAGACGGCGGCTAGAACTGGATTGTTACCGTTACCTTAACTAATTTTTTTACTAGAAGGAAAATCTTTTTAAAGACTTGCCAAGTATCGAATTCACTCTCACGAGCGGCTACCGAATAACTACTCCCTTCTCTCTTAATATTGTACCACAAACATGTACCACGTCTATGTCTGGGTATCACACAATATTGGGCAAAAAAAAAGTCGAAAAAGTTTAGTCATTTAGTTGGCTAGAATCTGAGCTAAAGATATTATAATCTTCCTAAAATCATCGTCGCTAGCTTGGACAGGCAAAGCTCCGGCTGATTTTTATGGCCAGGTTACAAGTTGCTGACCTGGCAGTGAACAGTTACTTCACCTGTGTACTCGGATAACAGTAGCTTAACTTGTCTTGCCTGATCACACAAGTACAAGTTGGCGTAAAATTAGATAGCTACTGCACCTGTGTACTCGGATATAGTAATTTTTGGTTTTGTGCAATGTTGTCGCAAAATCCACAATTGACCACAGTTTATACTGTAACCTAATGCAAAGTACTGATTAATTTGCACATGACAGTAACTTGAATGATACGGTCACACTGTGCAAGTAGCAGTAACTGACTAGGCCAGCTCGGATGATAACTGTGCGCTTTGCGCAGATCCTTTTTACGCATAGGATTGTTCCTAATGGTGTACTCTTGAAAAGAACAGGAGCCTGCTGACAAGGAGCAGGTGCCGTATTGTGAGCCTGACTTTTGCGGCCACCTTTCAGGTTAACATAAACTAAGCAGCTAATCTAATCTAATCTAATTGACTATGTGCGGGTCACCGCATCCGGTGCATGTAGCTTTATACCCGGACTCTTTCAATTGCACACGGAGTCCTGGCGCATTTAACGCACACATTTGATGAGTGGCCGTGTGGCCATGACACGTACAACAAAGCTGTAGCTGTAGTCAATTTTGGTTCAAACTCCGAAGTGATGAGCTTGGTTTGCACCATCTCTGCCGGGACGCAATCGGGAATATTTCTGATAACGTATTTTAGAGTTTTTTCAGCTTCTGTTTGGTAGGTATAGTAATATTATATAGTATAAAATCCGAATGCGTAAGAAGGTGCAAACGAATACCATTGCTACGTTTACGGCGCGGTTAATAGTAATTGGTTAAGCAACTTTAAAACTGCCCTCAGCCCTTGGATAAAAGATTTTTTCAAATGTTTATGAGAGGAAAGCGACGTGAGCCAGCGCTCTTTGTAAAAACAGTTGGATTTGCGGGACGTAGTGGATGGTTTACAAATTTATAAGTTAGACCAGGTTTAGTTGACTGAGCTTAAGAAGCAAGGCTGGTTAAAATTTCTTGGCCTTTGTAATTGAAGGTTTAGATGGACAAGAATTTTGGGAAAACTCACCCGTATATTTCATGCGCTTTTTTTACTTTATTCTTTACCCTTTTAAATTTATCCTTTGAGAGGCTTTTTTGTGGGCGGTGACATCGTTCTCTAGCTGGGTGGTGTCATCGGCTCTTAGGCGTCGGACAGGCTGGAATCAACCGGATTCTTGGCCGGCTTCTTGAGAATGGCCTAAAAGTTGTGCTCTGGGGTGTTGATAGGAAGAGGCTTGGCGGGCGTAAGAATCTTTGCAAAGTTTTGGAGATGGATTGGGCTGGGACTTTCAAGGGTGGCCAAAAAAGGCGTCTTTGCTCTGTCTCAGGGCTAGATTAAAATTCTTTTAGAGTTAAGTAAGGGTGTCTTTAAGGTCCGACTTAATGTGCAACGTGATATCCGACTTGAGGTAACGGACGTCGTCAGCGACATCTGCCACTGGTATCTGGTTTGTCTATTTTGCTGATCTTTGCAAACAATTTCTCTAGCTGGTCCTTCAAACTGCATATACTGTGGGAGCTTTTCTATGCGTTTTTACTCGGCAACGACTTAAACATTTTTTATTTATTCCTGTTTGCTTGAAAAATCGGTTTTTATATACGTTTCCGTGGTCATCCATAAGCTCCTCTCTTATGCTCGATGATTATTGGTTGGACCAAAAGCCAATGGGAATGCTTCTCATTTGGTATCAAACTGTTTGTGACCGCCTTTGAGCGTAACCCTCAGATACATAAAACCACACTTAATAGGTAAGATTTTCCTCCAACTTGACTATGGGAATTATGCGTTCACCGCGGGTATAACATTCAACTGACTAAGTCAAATCTTACAATACATGCGGCCGCGTCCACGAACCAACTAGGTCTTTACTCAGACAAGTGTCAATAATCGTCATACTTATAGAGATGCACTCTCACAATGTATTAGACGACTTATGCAATTGGGACAGTGCGGATAGCCGACGGAAGTATTGGATTGCTGTGTGCTAAAGTGCAAGTAGTTTGAACGCGAATACAAAACCTGGCGGCCCAGCAGGCATTTTTATCCCAGACAGGGAGTAGCAACCCCTAGTCAAGGCGACCCAAATCTGGAGAACTTAAAAATTGAGAGGAATGGCGGCTTGAAATCCAAGCCGACCGTGTGAGGAGAGTTGCATTGGATAAAACACTAATAGTAACAAGCGAGAAAGTATTTGTGCATGAATAAACATACTCTTTGAAGAAGGAAAGAGCACTAAGTTGGGCTAGCAACTCGGCGAGCAAGTGAGAAAACGAGAAAGCTAACTTTTCCGGCTAGATTGTGTATCTAGCGTGTGCACGAAGACTTACAAATCCTACCGTCGTTCCGCAAGTTTTGTTTGGTCATATAAGACTCCGTCCCCAGCTCCATACACTTTAAGCAAAAAGCGACTGTCTTCATCCACTACGAGTAAGTGAAGTAAAATGAGGTTGTGTATTCAAAAGTACGGCATTGATATAAATAAATACAAAAGCAGACTGTACAAAGACATTAACAATAAATATAAATAAATAGAAAATGAGAAGAATAACTAACAAATAATAAATATAAACTAATTATAATTGAGTACGCAGATATTGTGTATGTAGTGGAGTATGCCCCCTTGATTCTCGACTAACCTAACCTAACCTAACAGATCAGTAACTTTGTCGCCTGAAAGTATGGGGTAGTATGCGTCAAATCTGGTAGTTCTGATTTTTTGCAGATTTGTTTATAATGTTAGCTTAATGAATAATCCAAGTTTGTGATTTTGAGCTCCGAACGCAACTTTGTCAAAAATCGAAAAAAAACGCGATTTTTTTTTAAAATTTTGGCGATTATAACCCTAAAGGACTAGTTTTTGAAAAAACTTTTTTAGAACGTTTTTAAAGTAGACTAAATTTGCTACAATATGATACTAGAACTGTCTTTGTAGAGCCAATAGTTTTCGAGATTAAGCCTTTCAAAGTTTATCATTTTTTTTTTAACTTTAACTCAATTTTTTGCAATATTTTAGACATCACTCAAATAACTTTAGCGGGATGAAGTTCCAATTACTTCCGACAGACTGTGCTAGTATTGTTTGTGTGAAATCACTAATGCATGCCACCTGTAGCACGTTTTTAACCTTCCCAATTTTTTTTTTTTTATTTCAGTTGTTGTAGTTTAGTACAAAATGTCTGATCCCAGTCCCAGCGTGGGTTTGTGTTTTATATGTAAGGAGACTTTAAGTGAAAGTCAAGTGCGCCTAGTGAAGGAAAGAGGTGTAAAAACCTTTTTTGCGTCGAGTATTTCCCTTAAGAACATAGAAAATCAGTTTATTAAAGGGTGTAAATGAGATATATGTGCTCAGTGCTTGTCAGATAAAATACAACAATCCGAAGTTGATCAAAACAGCTGTTAGCAGTGGAAAATCAAATATTACGTCATCAAGGGCCATGATATCAGTCTCTGAACAGTTTAATTTCAGAAAACACTGTTGTCTATGTAGAGACAAAATAACTGAATAGTTTCTTGTGGCAGAAAAGAAGAAGAAGCCAATAAAACGGAACAATGTCTTTACTGCAGAAAAATTGTCGCTCAGTGCAACAATCTTGAAAGCAGCTGAGAAACGTGGTAATAAATGGGCTCTTAAAATATATAGTAGTATATCTGAGAACACAAATTTGGTAGCCCTTGATACCAGATATTATCGGTTTTGCCAAACAAAGCTCTACCAGGCACTATTAACAAGAAAGTCCAGGAGAAATCGTCAGCATCCTACAGTTGATGAGGCCATGGAAAAAATTTATTCATTTTTGAAAGATAACGCTGAGGAATGTTTCTCTAGATAAACTCATGTACCAGATAGAAAGAGAACAACCTCAACTACAAACAGTCAAAAATTGCTTGTTTTCAAAGTATGGGGAGGCCAATTTGATTGTTGAGAGACCCTTCAAACACACAACTGTTTGTTTTAAAAACCTAGGTCACAAAATTCTTACCAGTACATGGTATGACAGTAGAAGTTCAGATCCTCAAGCAGAAAAACTACGCGTGGTGAAAACAGCTGCTGAAGTCATACAAGAGGATATACGGTTGCAAGTGTACGACACAACACAATTTACACCATCCGACGATTTCTTCCAGAACGTAAATTCAGTTATCCCTGATACTTTGAAACTGTTGCTAAAAAACAAACAAAGCTGCTTGGATTCCTATAAAAAGAAGTGCGTTGCTCTTGCACATTCAATAATATTAGAAGTCAGGCCTTGTTTGTTTATTTTTTGTTTACTGCATGGGACTGGTGTATTGTTGTATCAAAAGTTCGGGTCAAAACATCTGGTTGAGTTGTTGTCAACGCTTCGATTCTCAGCTAGTTACAAGAATACTATGCTTTTGAAAACCTTGGCCATCATGCGACCAGACCAACTCATGTTGAAGGACTCTTCAATGTTGTTTGTGCAATTTTCTTTTGATAACGCCGACTTTAATGTCAACACTTTAGATGATACGGGTACTTTTCACGCAATGGGAGGTATAATGATTGTGACTCCCCATAATTTTTCATGTCCCGAGAATAAAAAAGACCGTGCACTGCTTCTGAACTTGTACAGAGAAATCCTCCTATTCAGCTGGAAACCTTCTAAAATATGCCATTCAATCAAGGTTTGTCGGCAATTAATAATGTTAACTTAGACAATATTCATTTGCTACCTGAAGAAATTGTACCACTCCCTTCAGATATCTTATAGTTATATGGGAAAGTTCAAAAAAAGTTGAACACCCCGAGATGGAATGGGTTTATGGAGGAAGCAACAGCAGAGAAACACTTTGAAACATCTAAAATTATATGTCTGCCATTCATCAATAGGTATGATTATGAGTGGAAGTGCTCTAAAGGAACTGCTCTCGACAATTTTTGCTGAAAACAGCATTGATAAGATGTTGGCTTATTCTAGATTAGTGAGAGCCCACAATTTGGTGTCTTTTTCCTTTGCAAATAAAATTGTTAAAACAATTCAGTTGACTGAAGAGGAAAGAAGCATTATTTCAAACTCTGACATATCTGCAATTCTAACAGCTAACGAAAATTAGCAGTTTTAAGCACTAATAACAAAATTCACGGATGTTTTGTGCAAGCTTGAAAGCAATGGACCAACCGCAAAGCTGTGGGTTCTTTATGTTTGAATGGTGAAACTGATAAGCAATTTATCCAAGCAGAACGGACAGGCGATTGGAATTTGCTTTTAGACACCATCCAGAAAATGCTCCCATTTTTTACGCAGCAGGCCTTTTTTTATGCAAAGTGCGCACAATTATATCTGCAAAATATGCTGGAATTGGAAAGTAAATTGGACCCACTTGAGTACGATAAATTCACTGATGTACTGATGAAATCTATGAAAAGCTATGGAGGGCTCACTCGAAGACGTGGTATGACTGACAGTGTACTCTTTCGATGGATATTAGGCATGGTGTATCTACATAATATCTGCCATAAAGTGGAAACATACTGAGAGGTTACCACTACAACAATTGAACAACATGTTGACATGCGACCATCTTGTGTTACCAAAAATGAATCAGATACTTAAAAACTCTGTAGATGGTTTGCACAGCACCCTCCATTCTTTACAATAGATTTTATTATGTCCATCAGCAGTGGCCTGGTTGGAGAATCTAGTGTCAACAGCCACTTGGCTCTAGAGATTGGGAAAGAATTGATGCTAAAGATGGTTGGCTAGAACTTCCAGAAAGTGAAATTCAAACGTAAATACAATGTGGTGTCCCTTTCTTCAGCTGTACAAACTATTACTGTTGACAATAAACAGGTAACTGTTGATCCTCTAATACTGTTTCACAGGTTGTGTGTCTATGAAGAATTGCGAGTGTTCTTCACTTACAAACTGTCACCAATCCAATTATTCAGTATTTCAACCTGTAACCTTAAATGAAAAGCAAAGGTTAACAAAGTTTATAGTAGTGGATGGAGGGCATCTACTTCACAAAGTTGTGTGGCCTTGAAGCTTATTATTTGGTTCGATAGCTGACAGATACATACAGTACATTACTGCTCACTATGGCTCAAACGTGGCAGTAGTTTTTGATGGTTACCCCACCCCGTAGATGCTGTGCAGAAAAACACAAAAAGCTCTCAGCGTCTTTGAAGAGCCAAGTTACACTTATTGCAAGAGATAATTGTTGATGAGAAAACCATGGCACAAGTTCCTCAACAGAAATTCTTGTTGACTGCTGACAACAAAAATAGGAAATCACAACATTCAAGTGCAACTGTAACTGTTGCTTTTACCTATGATGAGTTTTTAGTGAGAACATTGACTTGCTGATCATCCTTACTGCGATGTCAAACCAACGTGAAATTTTTTACAATAAATGTGGAAGAGGCAAAGCATCACATGTTATGTATTCCAGCATCGCTTCTTCAAAATCCTTTTTGAAACCAAAGCTTTTCCTCTTCATCTATGCCTTTAGTGATTGTGACTCAACATCCTGCTTTTTAGGCTTAAAGAAGATGCAAATGATGTCCATAGTAAAAAAAAAATCCGGGCGTTGAAAAGCAAGCTGCAATTTTTCTCGACATCAACTCTACTCCTGACGAGATAGCAGCAGCAGGAGAGCGAGTCATAATTGCTCTAGACGAAAGCAACCCCAACACTCCCCCAACTATTTGCCAGGGCTTCAACAAAAACCAGCTTCCATCTAGCCAGGTTACCTCTTACACGAAACTCTGCTTGATTTCACTTCTTGCGGACATACCATCAAGTAAAAATTTGTCCTTGCATCAGTTACATATTATTCATCATTTTTTATTTTTGTGTACAATCTTCTTACAGGTACAGGCGTGGTTGAGAGTCACACTGTACCTTCTCTCCTGGGGGAGGATATCCAGAAAAGCAGGATTAAAATGCTCATCAGTCTGCAGGTACTGCAGCGGGGCCTCTTGTGACAATATGCCTGATGTTGCAGTAGTAGATACCCCAGAAGTTGATGACCTGTCCCATGTTGAAATAGAGGATGACTTGTGGGCACAAGACGTCGACGATTTATCACCATTCCCTGATGGGATATGCCATCCCAATACGTCGAACCAGATACGGACGAACCTCAACCGTAGCCTTCCAAGAGGGCTAAATTAATTTAACTTTTTGATTTTGAATATTACTCAATTTCCTAACAAATAAACTTATTAACTTTTGTTGTACTTATTTTTTTTACTTCATTATTTGTAGTTTAGCTTAAACATCATCGTTCACACTTCTCATTATCTTTTTTAACATCTCATCATAAAAGTACAGGACTTCGATAGTATTGCGATAAAATTGCGAAGTTCGAAAAAAATGATAAACTTTGAAAGGCTTAATCTCGGAAACTATTGGGTCTACAGAGACAGTTCTAGTATCATATTGTAGCAAATTTAGTCTACTTTAAAACTAGTTCTCTTTTCGCGGTTTTCTTGATTTTTGACAAAGTTGCGTTTAGAGCTCGAAATCACAAACTTGGATTATTCATTAGGCCAACACCATAAACAAGTCTGCAAAAAATTAGAACTACCGGATTTGACGCACGCTGTGATGTATAAAGTTCTGAACTTTAGAATACATTTATTTGATACTAGATTTCTAAATATTTATAATTTAAGACCATACTAACCGCTACCTTGATTTGTAGTATTTTAACAAAAACGGCAACTTTCCCTTCATCGCTGTTTCTACAAATAATTTGATAATCGATTAATTTTTTACTAGTACATTTAGAAAGGATTAAACTATGATATGTCGAAGTCTTTTTTGTGAAATTATATTTGCAAATAGCAACAAAATGCATTCAAAAATACTGAAAATCGCATTTATTTCTATATTTGATGGGTTTTTTTCGGCTATTACCTAACTATTATTTGAATAAAAGACTTCGACATTTCATAGTTTAATCTTTTCTTAATGTACTTGTAAAAAATAAATCGATTATCAAATTATTTGTAGAAGCAGCGATGAAAGGGAAGTTGCCGTTTTTGTTAAAATACTACAAATCAAGGTAGCGGTCGGTATGCTCTTAAACAAATTGCTGTTTATAGGTATAAGATTCAATTCCATTTCGATACTTATAATTATAATTAGTCACTGAGTACACACAATCTCATGTTGCAATATAAATTTAATTATAAACAAATAGTTTTGTTTTTGTTTCTGTGTCTTACTAAATAACTAAATTATTTATAATTTGTAACTCCTATTATAAAGAAATTAATTTTACAGTAATTTTACCAACAAAATGTATATTACATGCACGAACTTGTTGGTAATTATCAAATTACGCTTGTGTATGACATATTATATGTTTGGTTACATGTTTAATTGCATGCATCAAACAAACCTTACCTGAACAGATATTACACAAGACTAATTTTTTGTTCAAGTTTACTTTTAAACGATTCTACTTGCACAAATTTGTTTGACGCCTAAACCAAGACGTTTGCTTCTTTATAACCGTTACTTTCTAACAAAAAATCAGTGAATCAAGATGTAATATTTACTGTCATTAATCTCTTACTGAAAACAAAACGATTAAGTCACATTTCCGAATCAAGCAAAAAACTAATAAAGATTAATTATCAACATTTCACAAAATAATTAAGACACAACTCAATAATCGCAAAATCTGAGTCAATTAATCAATGGGATATAGCACCCCAACACACGCTTGACCTTAATAAAAAATATATTATAAACAACCCTTCCAGAAATGACCGTACTTTATGGTTTAAACACCGACGAATTAATGCAAATGAAAATCTTTGCCCAATTAAGGGGTAGTAATTAAGGGTCTCAGTGGGTGGGCATGTATAGGTTCCGCAAGGCACGCCTCGTGACCGAAAAAAAAATTGTACCCTAAAATGATTGATGACGAAAATCAGTCATTACCGATCGACTTGCCAATTCGGCTTCCGAATCATTAGAAGCCGTTCCTGATTGCGTCCGATTTATAGAGTTTCTAATTGCGAATGGTAATTGGTGAACAATATTTTTGAACCCTGGGCGTTCCCACCTTTAAAATATAAATAAAACCATAAAAATAAATCATTTGTGGAATGTGCGTAATGAATTTATGCAATGATTGTGGGGGGCCTGGATTTATTTGCTCTTTAATTAAAAACCACTTAAGTTATAAAATAGCTCTATTTATATAAACTGCACCGTTTATGCTAATTGCTATTTACATTCGTTGAGAATAAAATACACTCATGCATAATACATTTAAGGGTTAATTCTGATTGTTACATAATATGTTGTTTATATTTCTGTTGAGATGAAATCAGTAATTATGATAAGTGCATGGTTGAAATGTCTATGTAGGGTTGATGTCTTAAGTTAAGGGTTTCTACATTGGAGGTGGTGAAATTAACAGTTTCCATTGATGTTAATTACTGGTTTTATTATTAGGGTTGATGAAAATAATATGCAATTCTATGATTATTAACTTTTTAATTCACATGCATTTATATAATTGCACATCGTTTCCATTGTTGAATGTAAAAATACCGCGTTGGCGCAAGACGTGTGTAAATAGACGCACGCATATCAACAAATGAAATTTTCCCAAAACTCTCCTTCATATCTATAATTTATGTTAATAACACTTGCATAAATATGACCTTACCATCATCCTAGAAGATATAATCGAGCCCTTGTATTCCATAATATTATCCATGACAAATTAAATATGCATCAGTGCTATTGTGTATAAAAGAATTGTGCGGTTGAGGGATTTCACCCCCATTGTGTCCAAGACGATAAAGGGTAATAATGGTATTAAAAATTTCGCGCAAGAATTTATGTGCGAAGCCCACACACATCAAATAAGTTCCATTAGCAATAAATAAAATTGCAGCCCTTATATAGTAAAAAAATTGTTTGTGTCAAATTAGTAGAAAACACACACATGAGGTGCAATTATGTAAAAATGCTTTAGGGCTGCTTTTTGTTGAGCGCGCAAAGTGGTTTTAGCTCCCACAATTTCTTGTCAAAAATATGCTAAACGTATTTTTTACGGCTGCATTCCGCGCATAGTCGACGTTTAATGTTAAAAAGTGAATGTTAATTGTCGCAATTTCAGTTTAATTGTACATGCATGCGGTTGATTATAGACAATACGTATGCTGGATGGATTGCGAGTGAAATTTCCGCTGCATATTATGTGCATCGTTTTTATATGTGCATTAATTTTCTTTTAACACAGCATTAGTTAATTAATTGAAAGGAAAAGTTATTGCGGATGGGAAATTTAACACTCTATTATTCAAAGTAGTGGTGCGGAAGAAAATTGTTGTGTAAGGTACCAAATTCCAATCAGAATATTAAAAGAAAACGATCTACTATTTATAATTATAATTGAAATATTATAAATATTCTCATGTAGAGTATAATTGGACAGAATCTAATCAATAATAATTAATACAAATTATTTTATAAAATATTAACACCAAAAAACATTTGATTGATCAAAATATATACCTATAACCTCGCCTATAACTTTAATTAATATTATATAATAATAAATTGAATATATGATATATTGAATAATACCATTAATATACAAGTATTAATACCGTATATTGAAAACATAAGTTAAGTTTTAATTGCTTTATTATAAATATTCACATACATTTAAAAAAGTACGGACAACTTTTTATTGGTTTTGTTTATGACACTGCTTCTCCACCCAGTGAGAGACACATACAGTAGTGTTTCAGGGTATGCAGCCATCATCAGTGTAATTAGCATATTACTGTTCTGAGAGACAATCTACATTTTTTTTTTTCGTGACTGGGAAGGATTCATTTTCAAACGCATCTACCGATTTTGAAAACTATTGTTTTGCAAGACAAGATGGACTCATGATCTATTCAAGATTACGGCTTTTTCCACATTACTTAGACAGTAACTTTCCAACCTTTCTGAGAGGAATTACATTACACTTTTTTGATGAAAACAAAAAACGCGACGTTTTTTGCATTTCTAATGTTAATAAAGAACTTTATCTACTGGCGAAGTCACTTTAAAATTATGACTTAATTTTGGAATTTTTTGTTTTAACTTTATGTTTGCAAATTGTAAACTAAAGTAAGCGTTTAATAATTCATTTTCTGACAAATGTTATCTATCTGTCAGTTATTATCACTGTGTTACAGACTTTTATGAAACATTTTGCTCTAATTGAAAACCTACATTTTGTTTTTTTACTTAGTTTTAACTTTTCTTTGCAAAACTTGTCATTTACACGGTGTACTGTACTTAACAGCTCATAATGTCTTTAAGCCCTATATTTGTGGCAAGAATTATATTGTCGATTGAAGATAGGCGAGGAAAACGTGAAACTAGGCAAGGATTGTTGGTAAAAGCCTTTGTGCTGTACAAAAGTTGTATCAGCGTTACTTGGATACTGGCCTGATAACCAGATGATCAGGATTTGGGCAAAAAAAGTCACCACCAACATTGATAAGCGTTTTTTGATGTCCACAAGTTTGCGGAATAAAACAGCTTATGCAGTTTATTTAAGAAATCAACTACATGAAGTTGAAGATGTAAATGTTAGTAAATAAACTGTTAGGAGACGGCTTTGGGTTACTGGATTGTCTTGTAGAAAGATGTCTACAGGTTCACTTTTACAACGCCAACATCGTGTTACAATATTGGGTTTTGTTCGAAATCACCGGGTATGAAATAAAGAGGACTAGAACAGAGTACTGTTTTCATATGAGTTGCGCTTTTGCCTCAATGGATTAGACGGACGTCGGAAAGTGGAGAAAGATACGCTTCAGTTTGTATTAATGAGCGACTTCCATTTGGCGGTGGGTTGGTTATGGTTTGGGCAGAAATTTCTACTAAAGCACGCACAGAGTTGATCTGTATAGAAAATAGCTCTTTGACAGCTCTCAGATACATTAGGAAAATTTCAAAGATTATGTTATGCTCTTTATGACAACTATGACCAAGAGCGGAATTATTATGCAAGATAATGCTAGCCTCACGTAGCCAGAGTTGTCAGAGATTATCTGGATAAAGTGGTAATTTTGCGGTTTAATTGGCCAGCTCTTAACCCGAACATTAATCCCATAGAACATGTCTGGGATGAGCTGGGACGACGTATCCAAAAGCACACACCTGCTCCAAGACTGCTCAAGAGCTAAGACAGTTGCTATTGCAGGAATGGAATAATATCAATCAAAGTGAGGGGGTAATACTCGTTATTAGTGATAAGTTTTTTTTTATATTTTTTGTTTCATAATAGTTTTATGAACAAAAATTCAAACTGTAAATTTGCTTTGCTTTACAATTCAACATTAAATTTTTAATTTAATGTACAAAATACAGTACAATTGTTTACAATTTGCTAACATAAAAAAATTAAAACTAAGTCATAATTTTAAAGTGATCTCTATTTTTTGCTGAGCAGTGTAGTTTTATGAGAAAATGCTTTCAAAGCTTTATTTGAAATGCAACCCGAATTAAGTTCCAATTTGGGTTGGATAATATTTCTCACCCTAGACGACCAAGCCCATTCAAGAATTAAAGCGGTGTCAGTGTAATGTAGAAACTATTTTACTGCTTTGTGAACCCATCTCTAAGTTTAAGTCTTGTTTTTGTCGTAGGCCAGCGTGCATTAGAGTTTAAAGCTATTATCACATGCTTTAGCTTTGCTTTCCAAAGTGCATTCAATGTTTTTTTGCCATAAATGAAAGAAAGCGGCGTAAGCTTATTTTAAAGAACTTTAGGAATTCTTTAGCAATTAAATTTTGTTTTCATTTTTGTACTAATAAATGCTGTTCGATACATAGAGGAGGTTCTCATAAACTATGTGGTACATTCTAGAGTCTTTATAGGTTGCGAATTTTGTTTCCAGCATACAAGACCACATCTAGCAAATCAGATAAGAACTTAGTTACAAACTGGCCAGCTTTTACCTCAAATTTCAAAGCAATTGAGCACTTATGAATCAGCTAGATAAAAAAATAAAAACTGCCTTGTGCTCTAGAAATTCTTCAATAGTTTTTGTTGGCTTTTTAAAAAGAATGGAACAACATGTTTTAAGAAAATGTATTCATATAATCTTGTGGTAGTCATACCTTATTACTTTTAGTTGTTGTAGTTTGTTTATTGCTTAAAGCAGTTATAAAGAAAAGTTACAAACGATCAAATTAATTACAATTACATTAAAAAATTAAATTTATGAAAAAATATTCTAAACTAAAAAACATCCATAGACGCGTTTCGAGGTTTACCTCTCATCAGTATGGCTTTATTTATTTAAAATAATTGATTTTTAACTTACTTCGTCAACATTGTTCACCACCACAATTCAAAGTGAATATTTTAAAGGGTGTATTGACTATTTATACTAACTGACTTAATGACTTTATTTAATGTTATTATTGGGTTGTCCGATTGAACAAATAGTAACGAGCGCTACATATGTCGTTGTGGCATTCGTATAAATTTACCTACTTAACTAGGCTTTATTCGAAATTATTGCTTTTACAACTGTCTCATTTGAGGACATTGCGTCTCTTCTTTATATATTTTATAATTACAATTACGTAAGATTATACGTTTTTTTTTTAATTTTTATTTAGGCTTAGAGCTTATTTTGCAATTTTATGCGTTTTGTAATACTGAAATTTAGCTGTCCTTTCATTGTTTTGGTGGCTTGTCCAGACATTTTCTGAAGTTTAGTTTTTCATTGCCTGCGTTGCATTATGGTATTTGGCATTTGAGATACGTGTTTATTCCATATTTAGCGCTTATGCCTTGTCCATCAAACTATGACATGTACTCACCGTTTTCTTATCTCAGTGTTGCGGGTTTTATTTTAGAGAAAATTTTTCATTAGGTCTTAAGTGTTCTCATTTTGTTAGTTTGTGCAATGTTTTTTTATTTATTTGTTGCTGCTTTGGTTTTAGCAGCATAAGTTATTATTAGTCGGATGCAGGTTTTGTATATTTTGATCTTAGCGTCTTGGTTTATATATCATCTTGCCTTATGCTTGTCAATATTGTTATGCTGCTAGTCGAGATGTGTAAGCAAGTAATTGAGTCATTGTGCCTGAGTTTAGAGTTTGGATTGCTTTGATTCACCAAGGTGATTAGATTTTTACAAGTAAAAAAGAGTATAAGATGTTTTTAACCATTCTACTCTTAAATCTTTAACTTTTAAATCAGAAAAACCTGCACTCCAACAACTTTTTGGTCCTAAACCAGCATCTTTTATGTCATTATTTAAAAAAAATTAAAATCTAATATTTAAACTAAAAAAACGCCAGATCTATCTAACACAATAGATTTTTGTGAAATTTTTAGCAGGAGGTAGAGAAATTAATTTTAAAACTTATGGCATTTAAAAGTTTTTGTTCCTATCTTTCCCAAGTAAAATTTTTGATATTTTTCAAAAAACGTCAATATCTGTAATTTTTTTACCATCGAGTTTCACTATTTGCAACGCATACACGAGTAATAAATAAAATAAAGTATATCATTTGTTAAAAATAATTTCTTTAATCTAACGTTTCAAAAATTACCAAATTTTAAATAGCAATTATCAAAAAATACACGATCTAAGATGATCAACTGTTAAAAATACTTAATTTAAAAAATTACATATCTGTTAATACTTAATCTAAGATATGAATGTGAATTCAAATTAAACCGTTTTTTGCCTGAATATTTTAATACTTAATGAATTTTTCCATTTTTGAACAGTTTATGGTGATATTTGGTATTTTCTGACAATATTTGTATACTTTTTACTATTTTTTTTAATGAATTTTGCACTTTAAATAGTTTATGGCTGAATTATAAAATGAATCATTTCATAATTACAATTTTGCACTTTTCAACCGTTTATGACCGGATTTTGGTGCTTTCTGACAGTACTTTGATACTTTGTTGCCGGATTTTGCAATTTTTTAGTTTTTATTAATAGAAATTGCACTTTTTAACAGTTTGTGACCAAAATTTGCTGTTTTGTCATTTTATATATAGAATCTTGCACTTTTTTAACAGCTTATGACCGGATTTTGGTGCTTTTCAACAATATTTTGATAATTAATATCTGAATTTTGCTGTTTTTGATATTTTACGAGTAGAATTTTGCACTTTTCAACATTTGATGATCAAATTTTAATGTTTTCTGACAATATTTTGATCGGATTAAAAGTTGTATAAAAAACATTTTACTTTTTAACAACTTATAGCCGGATTTTGCATTTTTAGCATTTCATGAATTGAATCTTGCACTTTTTAACAATTTATATCTCAATTTTTCCTGTTTTGATATTTTATGAGTAGATTTATGCACTTTTCAAATTTTAATGTATTTTCTGACAATATTTATGGGTAATTCTATTACTTTTTGACTTATTTGAAAAAGTCGACCTCTTTGATTTTGCTCAAATTTTCAGGGATCAAAATATGGACGAAAAAAATAAGATTTCCAAAATTTTGGATCTTAGAATATTGCCTGTTCAAAATGACACACATATAAAGGTCAAAAATTTCACAATAAAACGTCTTTTTTGCCGTATTTTGTATCTCAATTTTTGGGTTTCTGGAAAAAAATAAAAAAACCACGATGGCTCAAATTATTCCTTATTACATGTACTTTAAAACCCATATTTTTATGTTTAATATCGTAGCAGTCATTTTGATATATTAAACTTCAAACATTATTCCAAAAAAAACCGTAAATTTAGCAAAATCGCAAAGTTTTGCTTTTTTTAAACCGTTCTAACTTTGTCAAATTTTAACAAAATTTGATTCGCGAGGTCTAGATTCTCTTTTTAAAGTAATCACACAATACTTATAGAATCAATACGTATACACCATTATTTTAAATGCAGGAAGATGCACATGTTTTAGCAATTTTCTAGATTTGTAGTTTTCAGGTCTCAAAAAAGCGCTGTCACCCTATGTCGATTTTAGTCAAAATTTCAGTAAATACTTTTCAGAACACAAGAAAAAAGTTTATCTATATGAGAAATGGTATATCGAGCGTTATCAAAAGTTTTTTAATATTCAAAAATTGTTAAAATTGGCAAACGGCACATTTTTGTATCTCAATTTTTGGGCCTCTGGGAAAAGATAAGAAAGTCTACGTTGCTTCAAAATATTCCTTATTGCATGTACTTTAAAACCCATATAAGTATATTTAATCTTGGGGCAGTCATTTTGATATATCATCTTTAAACATTATTTTAAAAAAAACGTATTTTGAAATATTGCAAAATTATGCTTTGTTTAAACCGTTCTAAAGGTGTTTTTACATTTGTCAATTTATTGTTCAATTTTAAGTACTTATTTATCTCATTAATTGCCGTCAATTTTACGACAATTTATTGTAGATTTGTTTCACTTTACACTTGGCAATTTATTGTTCAATTTCCAATACTGCCAACTGTATAATAGAACAGCTGATCGTCAGGTTATGTGGTAGATGCACTGTGACTGAATCATATATATTTTGCAGTTGGCTACACTTAACTTCATCAATAAATTAAAGCAAAGTAGGTTATGTTTTAATCTGATATTTTAATCTGACAATAAATTGGTCAATAAATTGACAAATGTAAAGTGACAATTTAATCTGATAGGGGCTTCAAGGTCAGTAAGTTCTTAAAATTGAACAAGAAATTGACAAATGTAAGAACACCTTAACTTTGTCAAATCTTAAAGAAATTTGATCCACGAGGTCTGGATTTTTTTGTGTTCAATCTTTCTTTAAAGTAATCACACTCTATACTTACAGAATCAATTCATATTCACCACTATTTTGATGCAAGAAGTTGCACATATTTTGGCGATCTTCAAAACTTGTAATTTTCAGATCTCGAAGAAACGCTGTCACCCTATATCGATTTTAGTCAAAACTTTAGTAAATACTTTTTAGACCACAAGAAAAAAGTTATTTATATAAAAATTATTAATCGGGTATTATTAAGAAGCCATTGAGAAAATGCAAGTCGTTGTGCTGCGTAGCCTGGTTGTAGGTGTTGTACTTTTGATAATAATATGAGTGAACATTTTCACTAATAAACGCGTAAAAAAGTTGCTTTCTGTCGGAAAATCTTAAATGCTAGGGCATTACCATTACAGAATCCGTAAACAAAAATGATATCTGCGTATTCTCCGTTGTTGAACAGCATTTTTATCAAACTTTACTAACCAAACCAAAGAAAACTGTTTTAACAAGTATCAAAAGCTTGCATCATTTTGCTTAATAAAAAGTTTTTTAAATATTTGGTATTTCTTGACTATCTCAAAAACAAAGCAAGATAGACATAAAGTGATTTAGATTTTCTAAAGATCAATGCCGATTTTGACAATTTTTGAATATAAAAAATTCTTGATAATGCCCAATATACCATTTTTCATATAAATAACCTTTTTTCTTGTGGTCTGAAGAGTATTTACTGAAATTTTGACTAAAATCGACATAAGGTGACAGCGTTTTTTTGAGACCTAGACATTACAAGTTTTGAAGATCGCAAAAACATGTGCAACTTCCTGCATCAAAATAGTAGTTTTTAGTTTTTTACTTCTCAGTAGATTAAAGTTTTTTTCTTAGAATATTTTAATACTTCATAGTTAAGTTTTGCTATAATTAACTTCTTGTGATTAATGCACTTGATGACAATCTATGGCCGGATTTTGATGTTATTGACATATATAGATAGAATTTTGCACTTTTTAACAGAATATGATCAAATATTAGTATTTTTGTTATTTCATAAAAAAAGTTGTTTTTTTTTAAGAGTTTATGGCAAATTTTGCTATTTTTGACATTCCATGAACAAAATTTTGAATAACAAATTTTGATATTTTCTAAAAATATGTTGATACTTTTTATTTTTTTTTTGGCGTTTTGAAAAAAACGTTGTATGGCCATATTTTGCTATTTTTACATTTTATGAACAAATTTTTGAACATTTTGACAGTTTAGAGCCAGATTTTAATGCTTCCTGACAATATTTTGATACTATATGATTATAATAATAATAATAATAATACTTTATTCACGGTATATACAAAATGATTTACATCTACATCATTATGTACATAAATAACGATGAATTACAAGCAATATTACAATTACACAAAAATATATAAAAGAATATTGAATAATAAAAGCATGGAAAAAAGTATACATAAATAAAAACAAAATATAAAATTATTCATCAACACATTTTAATTGACACTTAAAACTACATTTTAAAACACAAAATAAATCAATATTATTAGAGAAACTATTTGCAATTCTACACATTCTACCAATTGGATTATTAAATCCATAATTGGTAGAATGTATAGATTCTCTAAATAATGAAAACTGTCTGGTCCGGCGATTATTGTTGGGGATTTGAAATGGAAGAGTTACTAGTAGCTCTTGGCAATCAATCTCAGACATCATTAGTTCACGTAAAAATAATAAATCGGCTCTTTTGCGCCGAATCGTAATTTTTGGATAAAATGCTTAATTTGTACGATAATAAACAGAAACATTTGTTTTAAATACGTTCTATATTGCATATATGAACGCTGTAGAATGGACACCAAACTGACGGAGCGTACTCTAAATGAGAACGTACTAAAGCGCAATAAAGTAGTTTGAGTGTGCTAGGAGATAGGTCAGTAGACATTCTGTAAACAAATCCTAACATTTTCATAGCACGGTTGCACATATAGTTTATATGCTCAACAAAAGTTAGTTTTGAATCAAAAATTACGCCCAAATCTTTTATTTGTGTAACATGTTCCAAAACATTATTATATAGTATAGTCATACGATACTTTACTTAAAGTTCTGTTGAAACTTATCGAAAAACATTTATTTGCGTTAAATAACAAGTTATTAATAAGACACCATGAATGAACAGAATCTAAATCATTTTGCAAACTAATGCAGTCCTCGATAGATGATATTCTTTTATAAATTTTAAGATCGTCAGCAAATAAAAGATAAGATGAAGAATTAATAGAATAAACAAGATTATTAATAAAGAGTAAAAACAGAATTGGTCCACAATAAGATCTTTGAGGAACCCCAGAAGAAACAACAATTGGTTGTGATAAAAAGTTATTAATTTTCACACACTGTGTACGATTTTCCAAAAAGGTCGACAACCACGCAACAACAGATTCATGAAAACCCAAAGCCCGAAGCTTAGCAATCAAAATACTATGATTAACGCGATCAAAAGCCTTTGAAAAATCTGTGTAAATAGAATTTACTTGAACTCTTGATTGAAAGGCATTCAAAACAAACAAAGAAGATTTGCAAGAGTAGAACGACCCTCGCAAAACCCATGTTGCTGTTTCACTAAAATGCTTTTGCACATCCATTGTATTTGATCAGTTACAATTTGATCAAACAACTTAGGAATAGTAGATTGGATGCATATACCTCTATAATTAGTAATATCCTCTTTAGCTCCAGATTTATGTATAGGCATAATGTAGCTTTGTTTCCAAACTAAAGGAAACTTGGCTTCATTAAAAGAAGCCTCAAAAAGTAAATGCAATGGCGCAAAAATTGAATAAATACAATATTTTAACAGCATAGATAGAACACCGTCCGGTCCAGTGCTAAAGTTACATTTAAGGTTCTCAATCCCTTTAAATATATCCAACAAACTAATTGAAAATGCTCGAAGTAATACGTTTTTCTTAAAGTCAAACAAAGAAGTTGGATGAGTTTGTGTATCGTAAACAGAGGAAAAGAATTCAGCAAAACTATTAACATAGTCATCTCCATTACTGCAAGTTTTTTGTTTATAATACATTGTAGCTGGAAAATTATTAGTTTTTCTAGAGTCGCTAACAAATTTCCAAAAGTGTTACTTTGAATGTTGATTTCTGTTGGAGTAATATATTGCTTGTATAGACATGTACTGAGATTTTTACACGAAGTGCGAATTGATTGAAACTCGTTATAATCAGACAATAGTCTTGAAGATTTATAACGTTTATAAACAGATTTTTTGAGTCTAGTAAGTGAAATCAATTCTTTATTAAACCAAACTGGAAAATTGTTTTCTTGCCATAGTTTTTTGGGAACAAAATAGTCAATAGCAAAATGCAACACAGAGTAAAATAATTTAACGCAATTATCAACATTACAATTATAAAAAAGGGCATATAAAGTCGGCATATTTAAAATTATTAAAAACATAATTACACATTAAAATATCAAGGCTAAATTTTAACAAAACATCCACAGCTTTAATCACAGAAATATCACAGATATTAGAAAAACATAAATCTAAAAACACATCACTATCATTAAGTATAGAAATACATTGAGCGCAGTTTAGAAATCCATGACAGTTGGAAACAAAATGAGCAGAATAACTATCATTACAAATAACACTTATGCCTAACTCATCATTTACCCATACCGCTGCGGGTAGATTATAATCGCCTAGTGAAATTAGTTTACTGTCTGGATATTTGTCAGCGATAGATTCAACGGAAAAACAATGATCTAAATATTTATCACATGCCGAGTTAGGTGGTAAGTAGACTGCACTGATAATATATGATACAAACTTAAACTTAACAATTACAAACAAATGTTTAACACTTAAAAATGAAAGTTGTAATAAAGTACAATTAAAACAAGTTTTAGTAGCAATTAAAACACCTCCTCCGTCAAGCTTAGGGCTTGTTAATGAAGAGCGATCACATCTAAACAAACTGTAACCAATTAATTGTAGCTCCGCATCGCTGATGTCCTGATTTAGCCAGATTTCGGTCAGTACAATAATATCGTAGTTAGATACAGCTACAGCCAGCATAAGTTCTTTGAGTTTATACCCCCAACATTCTGGCAATAGATAGAGATACCGCTGGTGTTTCTGGTGACAGGTTTAGATTGTTGGCTGAATCCAGATTTTAAAAATCCACCGAAGATGAAGCAGGAACAATATTAACTCGCCCATAATTTATAAATTTCTTGACCGCTATATTTGCAAGCCAAAAACCTTTACAAAGAATAGATCGAGCATGATTAGCTGGAACAGAAACTTTAAAGCTGCTGTAGTTTCCAGATTTTACTTTTAACTCAACAACATCAACTGATATCGTGGAAAACTTAGATTTAATATGATTTACTATATCAGTTTTTTTAGTTCCACGTCTAAGTTTAGAATCATGTACGTAAGAAGTAGGCACATAAGCCTGCAGTTTGTCATTGGTTGGGCCACAACCAAAGATAGTTTGAGTTCTTGGCTGAGTTTTTTTATTAGTTTTCCCCTTAACAGAGCTTGCCAAAGAAGGAAAAACTGCAGGTTAAATCAATTGCACCGTAGCATTAGTGAGCGGCGCAGTAGTAGGAGCAGTTAGTTGTTTACTGCGAGCTTCGTATTGAAGAATTGTTTTATCTTTTTCGGTGATTTTCTCTTCAAGATAATTAATTTTATCTAAGAGTAATTTATTGCTCTACCTCAACTCATCACATAAAACTTGGTAAAGAGTAATATTTTCTTTATAAAGTTTAGGAAGTTCGGAATCATCCAATTCAAATAAATTACCGCTATTACATTTCTTGTAACGAATAGCGCAAATGTTATGGAAGATAACGCCACAATTACTACAGGTTACACCAGATTGTACAACAGTTTTGCATTTACAGTTTAGGCCGGACATAATAACAGATGCAGTTACAAAAATGGGTAGAGCAATAAATAAATAAAAACAGGATAAAGTTGATACAAGGACACAAATCACACCGGTGCGGTTGATCACTGGTGACTGACTAAAAATAAATACAGGTAGACTACGGTACACAAGAGACAGCAGGATTATAAAAATTAATAATAAAATACCACGTTAAAAAATAGAAGTTAGGCCAAATATTTAAAAGCACCGCCACGGGAAGCGCGACAAAACAGTAAGCGGGAAACTATAATTCTAGGTTAAATACATTTACAATAATAAAAATAATTAAACCAGTGAAATTTTTTATATTGTAAAGATGACTGGTTGCTAATTGAATTAGCAGCCGGAATGACACAAACTTTAAAATTATTGGCACTAAATTCTACACAAAACTGCACAAGTTAAAACTAATAACATTACACACACACAGTGGCGTAGGATGAGTTGAACTTTGTAATTTTTTAAATAAAATTTTGCACCATTTACAGGTTTTTAACATTTTATGAATAGAGTCTTGTACTTGCTCTTTTCAAAAATTAATTGCCGTTTTTAGAAAAAATATTTTGTAATTTTTTACTTTTTACTAATAGAATCTTGCACCTATTAAAAGTTTATGACCGGGTTATGTTACTTTCTAACAATATTTTTATGTTTAAAAACTGATTTTTTTTTAATTTAATGAATAGAATTTTACACTTTTCAACAGTTTATGACCGGATTTTGGTGCTTTTTGGCAATATTTTAATGTTCAAAGCCCCTGTTTTTATGAGCGGTAAAACGACGTTGGCACGTTTTTTGTAATTAACGAGTACCGGTAATAAAGTTGTTTTTTTAAGTTGTTCTTCTCATTTTCAAAGTTATTAGTCTTCTTTTTTCAATTTTTAAAATTGGTACTTTAAATTCTGATATTGGAACATTAAATACATCTTTTTGCAAAATGAAGTCCTTCAATTTCTGTTTCAAGAATTGTCAAGTTTTTGAATCTCGATAGACAATCTGTATATTTCAGTTAAATAAATATGGATATTTCAAAAATCTTTGATTTGATTTAACAAATAATTTTAGTGGCAGTTTGAATGCTAGTAATATGAGCTGTTTTTAGTGTTAATTCCTTTTGCTTATTTAATTCAGGAGCGTTTCTATGTGCATTTTATTTAATTAATTAATAAAAGAAAATTTAGTACGCCACTGTTTAAGGCCGATACTTGTATTTCGAGAGAAATTGCAATATTAAAGAATCACTCTATATATGGTTTAAATTAGGTTAATTCTTCCATAAAATTATTTTATATACCATTAATGATACTTTGTAATTAACTAATTTTGACAATTTAACATACTTCTCACCAACTGAATTAAAAAACAAAATTTAACAATGAACGTGAATTATTGTTATTAATTTCAAAACAGAATTGCATTATTCAAAAAAAAATTATATTTTGTGGTACCTACATATCACTTTCACACTTATTTCACAAAGCACCAATGTCATGTCACGCATGTCACACGATATCAATTTCCGTATTGTTATATAATAATAATAAATTGTATTACATTTACTAACATAATATGGAACAAAATAAATACTTAAAAAGGCCCATGAATTTATGTTGATAAGATGAAGAAATGTGTTCTAGATAATTAGATTCTTAAATTTTCAATAAATATTAACTCGGGGCGACTAGAATGGAACACCGGTGACCTTTAACGTCACACACTGTGTGCTTTCCCAATCTAGTTCATTTTTTTTTTATTCATTATAATCATTATTAATTATATTATTCAATGCAATCATTACTTATTACACTTGTATGAAATTCATTGAATATAACTGTTTAAAATGCTAAAACTGCAACATATAAATCTAGATTGTGGAAAGAATAAAAATCAACAAATTTAATTACTTTCAAAGTGCAGAAATAAATCACCAAGTTGTATCTTCGTGTGTGGTAAAATATAAGTTATTTTGTAGAGTAAATTTTGCTTCATTTAATAAAAGAGAAGCACATTGATATTCTAAATTCATTGTTGAATATACATAATGTATGCAAATTAAAATATATATATATGGCTATGTATGAGTCAAGTGTACGGAATGAAAATTTGTTTTTGCTCAAGCCACTCAAAATGCCTTCCTTTACATGAATCCTGATTATGTGATTTTTTTCAGATTTTTTCAGTGAGCCATTTCCGAGTAATAAGCGATCAAAATTTGAAAAAATCGAGGCTTTTGAGTTTTTCTACATTTTATCTCAGAATTGCATTTTAAAAAAATGAAACTTTTTTCTTCAAAATTATCCAAAGAATAATTTTATTAGCCAAAACTATTTTTCCTTGAACTTTGAAAATTTTGCAGAACCTTAAAATACAGTTTTTAAGCATCCAACTCCTATTTTAATTCTTTTTAATAACTGATCAAATCAATATATTGTAATAAATCATCTTTATTATCTTAGAAAGACCATATAATATTTTCTTGAAAGTTGTACAGCATGGTAGAATCCTAGAAGATTTACAGTTTCAGAAAGTTTTTTGTCGTTCTCGAAAAAGTATGGTCACATGACTTTGCAGACTCAAAAACTTCATCAAACCGTAATTCATTGAGGATAAAAAGGTTTTTTAATATTGTAGCTAAAGATAATTTTTCTAAAATTTCTGCATTTCTAGCACTGTAGAAACAAAAGTTTGATGATCAGTCGGCTTCAATTCCTGCGTCAGCTACACTTTATAAGCTAAGATTTTTATGCAATAAAAGCTGAACTTTGAGATCCTTAATTACTGTAAACGTTTTGGGATAAACAAACCAGAGAACACTGCAACAGCAGCAATGTTTTTGATTCACCTGATAGTACAATTTCAAACTGACAATTTTACGACAGTATCTTGACTATTTTGCTCAAATTTACAATGGTTTTGCGGAAAAGTAATTTATACTGATTAAAAACACCACAAACTCTTCAAACTGTCTCGGCAAAATTTTCAACGTGTTTATAATAAATTTTTATTATTTTTATACGTTTTTGGTATAAAAATTGCTAAGTCAATTCATTCAGTTTGTTTTCCTTACGCAGTTTTTTTTTTTTTTCTTTTTTTTATTTCTGCAATTTTGGTTGGTACTAATGTTTCAAAAAATCTTGTCTTGTAAATTCTTTTTTTTTTGTTTTTTGTTTTTTGTTTTTATTTAGCTTCTTGTTCTTCCTTCTTTTGGGTTTTGTGGCTTTTGATTTGTGTGTTTTCTTTCATTTTGCATTATTTAAATCTTAAAGTTTCAAATTCTTTTGTCTTTTTCTTCAGTACTGTTTTTGTATAGTTTTTTAGTGCTCTCCATTTATTTTTGTCACTCAGGCATATATTAATATTGTGGATTTGTTTGTTTTGTTTTCTAATACCTTTTCTATTTTTTTTAATTTTCTTCTAACGCTTCCTCTAACTTTACTAGCGTATGTTCTTTGTCGTTATGCGTGTTTTCTTGACAAAATATACATTTTTCTTTTTTTATCGTATTCATTTTTTGTAAACACATTCCAAAGGCTCTATATCCGGTAAATAGTTGTTTGCCCTCTTTTCCTTGTATTTTCTTTTCCAGTCTCTTTGCTTTTTGTTTACTAATTCCTTCTTTTACTATTTTATTTATGTCTAACCTTTCGTCCACCATCAAATCTGCGAGTAGTGTTGCCACAATTACTTCTAATGCCTCTTGTAACATCGTTATGTAGACCCTGCAAATCCTTAGCAACTTGCTCTTGTGACTCCTCTAATATTTTTTTTGTTTTTTGTCTTCAAGGCGTTTTCCCAATATTTTACTTCTAGCCGATGTTGCTATTAGCCTTGCCCTTTCTCTTTCCTTCCTTGTTTGGCATAAGCCTACTAATCATTCTATTTTCTTTAATTTTCTTACCGCTTTCTTAACTTGTTTGTTCCATCAGTTTGCTTCAAGTGTAACTTGTTTTAAACTTTCATTTATGATCTGAGCACTTCTAAAGGCGGGGTTCCGTTTTTAGAAAAAAATTCTTACAAACTACAAAAATAAGGTGCAGTTGACACAAACTAGATAACAACAACACCACAAAACCAAACAAACATCAACCAAATTAGAGTGACGACCAGCTAATAATCGGGTCCAGAAAAGTCATTGACGCACACATTGGTAGTTTTTGCAAAAGTGCCAAACGGACTAAGCAACATTGGCTGCAACCCAGTAAAGTCGAGGTGTGCCTGCAAAATTATCACGCCGCAACTATCGTTTAGCGCACATGGATGGATCTAGAAGCAAGACCTAGTTCATATAGCAAAAAACGGGATGACAGATAGTTTCAATTATTAAAAATTAAGACTAAATTATAAAGCAACAGGCCAAGTACGCAACACAGCGCATCCAAACAAAATCACAACAACGACCACTGCAATAAACTGGCTAACAAAAGTAATAAAAATTACCTACACACCAACAAACGCCTCATTCACCAGGATGTTTTTAAAACAAAAAGCCAACACAAAAACTCCAAGGTTTCTACACACCCGGAAGACATCTCTATGGAGTTGCCTAAGACTTAGTGGATAACTAATCAAAGCTGGAACTTATCAGCCGGATTTGGTTTGGCACCATTTCTGGGTAAAATAAAACTTTAACGGGTTGTTTTTAAGCTCGAAAGATAATAACAAAGTAAATTGTGATAGTCAAAGTAATATTATGGTTCTTTATATTTTTAGAAATAAATTAAACGCTTACTTTGTTTACCGCCTAGAGACTTTCCTGCTCACTACCATAAAATATATAAAAAAAAAAATTCAGAAACTTTATAGTAGAACAAATCATTTTTTCGGAACATTTTAAGTTTTTTTAGACTTTTCAAAGTTTTCGGTAGAGTTCTTAATAATTTTTATGACTTTCTTATTAGCCTATACAGTGTCAAATTATTTTAAAGATTTATGCTTTAATTGACCTAATGAAAGTTTTTTTTTACTTTTGAAGAAGATTTAAAACTTATAAGTTTTCTTAACTAAAAAAACAGTGAATTTTTTAATTTATGGTTTTTCAAGTTTAAGTGTTCTAAGGCAAGTTAGTTGTGTTTATGACTTTGATTTATCAATATTTATTAAATTTTTTTATAATTAGTTTTTTAAAACACTTAGATCTTTTTGAATTTTCAAAAACTTTAACATTTGATGTGATTGACCTTTCAAGCAGATTTAAAAAAATACACCAATTCCATATTTTGTTTATTTTTATATATATTTTGGGTTATTTTGCAGATAAATAGGACAATTATTTGCGGAGTTTCGTTTGGTTATATGGTTGCGTGTTGGTAGAAGTGTGGATAGATTGGGTTTAATTTGGTTAGGTTAAGTTAAGCTGAATTGATACAAACATATTCTGGTACAACTGAGCAGAAGTGTACAGGCTCAAAGTAGACCAAAGTTAGTAGAAAGAGATTTTAAAGCGTGAAGGTTTTTTATTAATAACAAGAGAAACACTTGCGTGCTCAATTGGTGTGCAAAGCGCAATCTAGTTTTGCTCTACAAGGGACATGAGCCAATATAAAGCAAAAGTTAGTTTCTGATAGATCTCACTTTCTACTTGCTTTAAATAATGCTGGACACGGCTATGTGTAGTCTTTAAACGGATGAGTCCCTAAGCCTACACTGCTACATTAGATACAAGCATAAAGCTTCCATCCAACTCAACAAGGCTAGACAGACTGACCAAGATGTTAGAGGATAAATTGGAGCGTGTACCAGAGGTTCTAATACGTGTAATCTGCAATGCATGCGTGAATAGTCTGCAGATAAAATGCCAGCAAGCAGTATGAAGTTGGTATCCTGTTAATACTTTACATTGCAAAAACTAAGCGAACATGCGTAGGATGCAAAAGGAAGGCAAAAAAAGCAAAAAGATCCTGTAGAGACCGCGGCTGAAAACAAACTACAAGAGTCTAGAACTAGAAGAGGTCAAGAAAAACAAAACTGTTAAAAAGTGAGCTAAACACTCAAATTGTTATGGTAGACAAAGTAAAAAGCAGGGTATACCGTTACACCTATAAACCATAGACTTTCAATATTTTTTTAGAAAAAAAAAATAGTAACGGCAAAAATTAAATAACAAGTGCCGGGCCTTTATGATGTTTTATTAGAAGTGGTAAAACGCCTTGTCGGAAAACATCTTTTTTGTGGCACTGAACTAGGTAGCCAAAATTTTATTTGCAAAAAAAAAAATGGAGCTAAGAGACTCTTGTACCTGCTGAACGCCAAACGTTGCTAGAACATTCTAATCAAACTAGAAAGGAAGATGTTTGTCGGAAAACCAGTTTGGTTTCCAACTGCACCAATTCAAGACTGACGCTATGCTCAAGATGAAAAAAGTTGCAAAAAAAAACAAAGGTGAGCAGAAAAGTTTGTGAAATGAGGACTGTGGACATCAAAAATTTTTTGAACAACGTTCCACAAAGCGTAGTTGTGGAAATGTTGACTTAACTAAAAATATCAAACTACCAAACCATCAAACTATTATAGTTACCTTTTTCTTTAGCTTTTTAATGCCATGTCCCAGGTATACATAATTTTTTTACATTTTCCAGAATTTTGTTGTCAGAGTTTCTCCAGAATTGCTGATTACTTTGGTTTTGCTAAAAGTCATTTTCAGCTTTACTCTTTTTGACGCTGAAAATAATTGTTATAGTATCTCCGATAGTTCTTGGATATTGTTGCTTATTAAGACAATATCGTTTGCAAGTTGCAGTTGGTTTAAAAAAGTTTCTTTGACGTTAATACCTTTGTTTTCCCACGACAGCAACTTAAAGATGTTTTTGAGTAGCAGTGTAAAAAGTTTAGGAGAAATTGTGTTTTTTTGTAAGCTTCTTTTACCTTAGCTTCTGTGAGTTTCTATGTTTTTATTTATTTTGACCTAAAATGTGGCGTTTTTTATATATATTTTAGAAGGTTGGAGTATTGTGAATCAATTCTGGCTTTGTCTATTGCTTGTAAGAATGCTCAGATTTTGACACTGTCAAAAGCTTTTGATATGAGTCAAATTTCTTAGTTAATCTGTTAATTATAATATTAGTTAAAGATAATAGAGCAGTAGTTTTATATGTTTGCGTTGTATTTTTTAGTTTTTTTTTGAAGAGCAGAATTATGTCTGCGTTTTGCCATGTGGCTGGTATTTTGCCATCCACGAAGTATCTGTTAAAATAAATAGTAGATTCTTGATAACGGCTTTTTCTTTTCTTGTTGTTTTGCCGCTGTTTATATTGTTTGTTTTGTTCTCTTAAATATCTTCTGATTTTACATTTTGGATAAGCGTTTTTGATGGTCTTGGGTCTCATATCGTTAAAGAGTAAAGTTGGGTATGAAAATTTTTAATATGCACAATGTCTTTTTTGTTGATAATTAATGCATTTTGTTGATCGTTTATTTTTGTAATCTTATGTATGTTTGTGATAAGTTTTAATTTTAAGACTTTCATGTTGGAGTCTTCTATAATGCTTTTGATTATTCCGGTGTTATATGTTTGGATATATTTTCTAATTTCTTTGCTGATTCTTTTATTCAGTTACCTTACTATACTCACTGAGATTATGGGTGTCGACATTGATTTGACTTGCGTGGGGTGCCCTAGAACTCTATATTAGGACTGTACTTATCAAAGCTATATAACATATTAGTTTTAAAAGTCCTAAAAAGGGTGACGCTAATGTCCTATGTTGATAAAAGTAACAAAGTCTAAAATTGGGATACAGGCAAAGACCGTACACTCTATTGCACTACTAATAAACTGTAGCATTATAAGCTGCAGATAGCGGCAGTCAAGGCAGACATTGAGATTATTACGAGTTGAATAAAGACCAGCTTCAGGTGGACGGTGAGAAGAAGTGCACGACGAGGAGCGTAAAATACCCCCGGCGTGGTGAATAGAGCGTTGTCTGTCTTATACATGTAAAGAAGACTATTTAAATTATGCAAATTTTAAGTGCAGGTGCTTATTCTATCATTATGTATAATGCTCAAATGTATAATATTAAACAATAAAGTACAACAAGTCGCTCTCTTCAAAAAATACTAGCGGTAAGAATGAACTGCACTATCAAAACGGATATGGTCATTGTCCTAAAAAAACTCCACTTTTAAATCTACAGATAAATTCAAAAATTTTGGCACATATAAGTTTTATTAAAAATAAAATTTTAACTCAATGAAACCTTAATTTCAATATGATTTTTTTACAAATTACACTTTTGTACATAAAAATAAGATTTAGCAAATATTTTTCTAAATTTTTATTTTTATAAATTATATTACAATTAATGGCTGAAGATAATAAATTAACACATTATGTACAAATACAGAAAGAATGAGTTGAACTTGGAGTGAGTAGAAGCGTATTAATCAGATCCTTCTGAATAGAATTTAAAGTCCATGGTTAAAACCATATGAACGAGTTGGCTGTGGTACAGAACTTTTTTGTTGTTGTTGTTGTTGTTGTTGTTGTTCATTGGCTAAATATTTTAAAATCGCTTGATCGATTTGAGAAAGCTGACTGTATTCTTGTTTGGGTTGACTATGGACATCTTCATAATAAGCAGGTTGGGAATATTGTTGAGGTACTTGTTCTGCAATTTTTTGAATATATTGTGGTTCTTCATATTGTTGATTAATATGAATTGGGGCTTGGATTAATTTTTGTTTTACATATGGAGCTGAAGTAACTGGATATTGTTCTTTGGATAATGGATTGGTACTAAATGTTCATTAGGAATGTGTTGACTAGATTCCACATAAGTTGGTTGAGCAATACCTTGTTTAAATTGAATTGGTTCTGAGTATTGTGGAGCTTCCAAATAATTGGCTGGAGCGTAATGTTGGATTGGTTGCGATTTGGCAATATGCACTTAGGGAGCTTGTTGGTAATGAATTTGTTCTGAAATTTTGGAATAGTGCACTTCAGGTGCAGGTTGATAATAAACTGGTTCTGCTAATTTTGCATAATGTAGATCTGGTTGAATATGCACTTGTTGTTTGGCGATATGCACTTCAGGAGCGTAATGCTGGATTGGTTCTGGAATATGAATTGGATTTTGTTGTAAATGGATTGGTGCTTGTTGTAAATGGATTGGTGCTTGTTGCACATGGATTGGAGCTTGTTGTAAATGGATTGGTGATTGTTGTAAATGAATTGGAGCTTGTTGTAAATGAATTGGAGCTTGTTGTACATGGATTGGCTTTGCTAATTTAGCATATTGTTGGATTGGAGCAACTTTAGCAATATGTACTTCTGGTGCTTGTTGGTAATGAATTGGTTCTGCGTAATGTTGGATTGGTTCTGCATACTGTTGAATTGGATTAGCATAATTTTCATAACTGTATTGAGCTGGAGCATATCTTTCAAGTATTTGTGGTGCAATAACTTGTTTAACAGGAGCAATATGTTGGACCTGGGCAATTGGAGCAATATGTTCAATTGGTGCTGCTACTACTGGTGCTACATGTTGCACAGCTGCAATTGGAGCTCCGTAACTATGTTCCAAACCACCATGTCCGTAACCATTATAAGCAATACTATCAGCAAGATGAGTTTTAACAAGAGGTGTTGAGTGGTATTCGGGTTGAGCATGTACTGCATGTCCAATTTTCTTAACGTCAGCATGGAAACCAGTGTCATCAGCGTAATATTCTACAACTCTGGTAGTGCCATCGGCTTCCAAGAGACTATAGGCTCCGCGTACAATACCATTTTCTCTCACTTCCCATTGAGATTTATGATCTCCAGTGTGAGGATCTGATACACCATACTCGAATTTATAATCCCTAGGTTTCTAGAAATCAATATTAATTAATTGAATTCAAACGTAATTAATTTAACTTACATAATTATCATACGCTGTTGCATATTCAGAGTTGTAATTGTAGTGATGCTGATCGTCGGTGTACAAATACTCCCCACTCACCAAAGCAAGTGATAGAAAAGCGACGCACTAAAATTAAAAAATAAAATTAATCCAAAATTGCACAAAGCACTAATTAATCACTAACCAAAAACTTTAACATGTTCACTCTTAGAATAATCAGCCGCAACTGATTTACTATTACCACGCACAATTCTTATATATATAATTTTTTTTGAATATGCAATCAAATTAGCGCAAGTTTTGTAGTAGCCGGGTTTTTTTCACGCCCGTGTTGAGTCCTTCAGATAGTACCAATAAGTGGTATTATTGGTAGGAGAAGAGCATGTCAATTTCTCATTGACATTGTGCAATACCGCACCCCACTTTCATTTCGACCACATACAAAAATGTTATGCGATTATTATTACTGGCAAAACGCGCGCGCGTTATTACAATTAATTAACTGTTTTTTTTTTATTCAGTTACTTTATCAGGCGTTTACTCACTGAGAATATAGGTGACGACATTGACCTGACTTGCGGGAGTGTCCCAGAACGTACTTATCAGAGTGTCCCAGAACGTACTTATCAGAGTCTTAGATTGAGATGCAGGCAAAGACCGTACACTCTATTGCACTAGTGATTGGAACTGGTTGCAGCATTATAAATGGCCGTCAAGGCAGACGTCAAGATTATCACGGGTTGGAAAAAGACTAGCTTAATGAAACTTTTGGTGGACGGTGAGAAGAGCGTAAAATACCCCCGGCGTGGGTGAATAGAGCGTTGTCTTTTTTGTACATGTAAAGGAGACTACCTAAATTATGCAAATTATGCAAATTATAACCAAATCAAGCATTAGTAAACGCGCAATTTTAGGGACAGGTGCTTATTTTATCATTATGTATAGTGCTCAAACTTGTTAAGCAATATAGTACAACAAAACACTTTTTTTCTAGAAAAGACTAGCCGTAAGAGTGTATTACACTATCAAAACGGATATGGTCGTTGTTCTAACAAGAATTTTACTTTTAAATCTGCTGATTAGTGAAAGAACTAAGACAAAACCACTTTTGATCATAGAACAGCAGCGATGGAATAGTGACATCGGATAACAGAGATGGATCAAGTGTTTGAATCTAGAAATTGACTGATTCTTCTGTAGTTTTACGCAACTGCCAACAAACACTTGAAATATTTAAGTTGTTATACTTAAACGCATGCGTATACTGTGGCAAAACCTATACGGGAAATTATACTTTTTTTGGTATAATAATTGGGCACAAAATAAGGGAAGAGTAGAAATGACAGAGAAGAAACTTCTTAATCTAGACAAGCTTGCTCATCTAATGTTCCAAAAAAATAAAGTAGTGGAATGAAATCTACGGCTATGCAAAAGAAAATTGTCCGAACCAAAGAAGCAGAAAAATTGAAAAACCAGAAAAACAATAAAACTTTTGGTCAATAATTTTAACTTGTTTATGGTTGTCTAAAACGTGATATTTTTATCATGTGATCACTCTTTTGTAACATGATTGTTAGTAAACTACACGTGTTATTGTTTTAAGTGGCAATATACAATTCTCTACAAGTTTTAAACAGTGTGCATGTGTACAACCGATGGGTAATGCCAAAAGGCGTTTGATTCCATGTCAGATAAAAACAAGGTTTTTTAGCTGACTTTTTTTAATTTTTTTATTAAAATAAGAAAAAAGTCAGTTTAGGTTAGATTACGTTTTTTAACTTTCAAAGTTTCTTATATTTCTTTGAGACACTTGCTAGGCAAATATTGCTAAAAACTTAAAAATAACGTATTTGCTTGATGCTAAAATAGTCTGAATACACCAGAAAATAAAAGATTTGTCCATCAGCTTCTAATTTAATCACTCTAGTGCGCCGCCGTGTTAAATATAAGCTAATTATTAGTTATTGTTTTTATAAACGGCTTACTTTTAATTTAACCTGAAGTCACATACAAACTCAAAATTTTTGGCACATTTAACTTTTATTAAAAAAATAGGATTTAGCAATTTTTTTTTTAATTTTTATTTTTATAAATTATATTACAATTAATGGCTGAAGATAATAAATTAACACATTATGTACAATTACAGAAAGAATGAGTTGAACTTGGAGTGAGTACAAGCGTATTAATCAGATCCTTCTGAATAGAATTTAAAGTCCATGGTTGAAACCATATGAACGAGTTGGTTGTGGTGCAGAACTTTTTTGTTGTTGTTGTTGTTGTTGTTGTTGTTCATTGGCTAAATATTTTAAAATAGCTTGATCGATTTGAGAAAGCTGACTGTATTCTTGTTTAGGTTGACTATGGACATCTTCATAATAAGCAGGTTGGGAATATTGTTGATGTACTGGTTCTGCAATTTTTTGAATATATTGTGGTTCTTCATATTGTTGGTTGATATGAATTGGGGCTTGGATTAATTTTTGTTCTACATATGGAGCTGGAGCAATTGGGTATTGTTCTTTGGCATAATGGATTGGTGCTAAATGTTCATTAGCAATGTGTTGACTAGATTCAACATAAGTTGGTTGAGCAATAGCTTGTTTAAATTGAATTGGTTCTGCGTATTGTGGAGCTTCCAAATAATTGGCTGGAGCGTAATGTTGGATTGGTTGCGATTTAGCAATATGCACTTGAGGAGCTTGTTGGTAATGAATTTGTTCTGGAATTTTGGAATAGTGCACTTCAGGTGCAGGTTGATAATGAACTGGTTCTGCTAATTTTGCATAATGTAGATCTGGTTGAATATGCACTTGTTGTTTGGCGATATGCACTTCAGGAGCGTAATGCTGGATTGGTTCTGGAATATGAATTGGATTTTGTTGTAAATGGATTGGTGCTTGTTGTAAATGGATTGGTGCTTGTTGCACATGGATTGGAGCTTGTTGTAAATGGATTGGTGATTGTTGTAAATGAATTGGAGCTTGTTGTAAATGAATTGGAGCTTGTTGTACATGGATTGGCTCTGCTAATTTAGCATATTGTTGAATTGGAGCAACTTTAGCAATATGTACTTCTGGTGCTTGTTGGTAATGAATTGGTTCTGCGTAATGTTGGATTGGTTCTGCATACTGTTGAATTGGATTAGCATAATTTTCATAACTGTAATGAGCTGGAGCATATCTTTCAAGTAATTGTGGTGCAATAACTTGTTTAACAGGAGCAATATGTTGGACCTGTGCAATTGGAGCAATATGTTCAATTGGTGCTGCTACTGCTGGAGCTACATGTTGCACAGCTGCAATTGGGGCTCCGTAACTATGTTCCAAACCACCATGTCCGTAACCATTATAAGCAATACTATCAGCAAGATGAGTTTTAACAAGAGGTGTTGAATGGTATTCGGGTTGAGCATGTACTGCATGTCCAATTTTCTTAACATCAGCATGGAAACCAGTGTCATCAGCGTAATATTCTACAACTCTGGTAGTGCCATCGGCTTCCAAAAGACTATAGGCTCCGCGTACAATGCCATTTTCTCTCACTTCCCATTGAGATTTATGATCTCCAGTGTGAGGATCTGATACACCATACTCGAATTTATAATCCCTAGGTTTCTAGAAATCAATATTAATTAATTGAATTCAAACTTAATTAATTTAACTTACATAATTATCATACGCTGATGCATATTCAGAGTTGTAATTGTAGTGATGTTGATCGTCGGTGTACAAATACTCCCCACTCACCAAAACAAGTGGTACAAAAGCAACGCACTAAAATTAAAAAATAAAATTAATCCAAAATTGCACAAAGCACTAATTAATCACTAACCAGAAACTTTAACATGTTCACTCTTAGAATAATCAGCCGCAACTGATTTACTATTACCACGCACAGTTCTTATATAGAATTTCCTTAAATATGCAATAAAATTAGCGCAAGTCTTGTAGTAGCCGGGTTTTCTTCACGCCCGTGTTGAGTCCTTCAGATAGTACCAATAGGTGGTATTATCGGTAGGAGAGGGACAGGTCAATTCGTCAAGACATTGTGCAATACCGCACCGCACTTTCATTTCGACCACATACAAAAATATGCGATTATTACTGGCAAAACGCGCGCGCGTTATTACAATTAATTAACTGGAGCACTGTTGCATTTTTTAATAACAACCTTCATCTCTATCATAGTAGAAAACAAATTAATCACATGCCAATTATTTTTATTTTACCTCACGTTCTCCGACTTTGGATAAAATGTTTTTTCCTAATAATATGCTTTATTATCATGATAGTGTAATAGGAACATTAAGTTTGATTGTTGTGGCGTATCCTGGTTCGTGAGTAAAAATTGTTAGTGGCGGATGTGATAAATAACAAAAGACATAAGAAAAATATTATTAATTTTAAGGACATAATGAATGACTTAATTGTAACGCTTAACCTTTAGCATGAAATGATTAATGTCTTAATGAAATTGCGCTAAATAATGTCTGCGGTGTGTGAATTTTAATTACAATGTTTAATTGTGTTATAATGTTAATTTTATTTTGCAAAAGCATAACAGGTATATTTTATATTAATATAACAATTTGAATCAAAGGCTTGATGGTTTTTAACAATTTAGTTTTGTTAGCTGACTTTATTTAACAATTATCTACTATAAATAATATCTGGTGTATTATATTTGTATATTACATTGAATGCAATTTTGTAACTGAATTATATTTGTTGAAAACGTTGAATCTACGAATAAAATTGTATTAAATAGACAGATGGTTATAATATTTCTGAAATTTGACAAATGGCACAGTCGGTAGGTAAAATATTTTGTCTTTCTAGTTTGTTTAAACTATTTCTTGAGGAAAATAGTGTTTTGCATAGGAATCAAAATGACGCAATCATCATCAGTCAGATACCAAAATGATGTTGGCTGAAACCAGTATTTTTTCTGGTATGTTTGGCATATGCATCAAAAATTGGTAGGTAATCAATTTCTTTCGGCATTTAGTTTGGATAACATCAAGTATCCTGTAGTTAAACTAATGTTTAGCCCGAGGTCAATTATTGTGATTTGATTTCATAGTGAGCACGTCAACGTGGTTGAGGTTGAGGATTATTGACCTTTGTGATTATATACATGATTGCAATTCATGTCAACGCCAAGAAGTTTTACTCGTAATTGTAACATGCAGTTAAGCGGCTTGTTATGGTAGATAGTGCAAACCCATTTTCACCTATGTAGGTATATTGGACAGTTTGTTCTTAAAGTAGCATGACATTAGACATATCTTAGTAACACTGTTGATACAGCAATTGAATATTGCGCAGTTTAGATTTGCCCAAGTATATATCTGTTGATGGGTAGTCTTTTAATTTCTGTTGTTCAATTTTATTTTTGATAAAAATATTTTTTGCATTCTGTTACGATTTAAGCAAATATTTGTAAGACATCAAATTGGCGCAGTTGGTAGGTAGTGTTCTTCTTCAACTAGAAGTTGATTAATGTCTTTTTTAAAGTAAATGTCCTACAGAATTCTTGTAAAACACCAAATTTGGCAGTTAGTAGATGTTTTTTAATTCAACGTTGTCGATGAAGTGCTTTTTAAGTCATTTTTGTATTTATTTTGTAATTAAAGTTAAAGATTGTTGCTGTATCAACATACACAGAAATATTGTTGCAGTCTAATTGCTGTACGATAGTCATGCTGATTGAAATGCTTGTCCTAGAAAACTGTTTGTAGGTTCTCTAACTTTTGTTAATATAAATATATTTTACACATTTTTCCAATAAGTATGGACTGGGATTCTAGTACTCTTACTTAATATTGTACCATATGTCGTCAAGAAATTTGGTTTACTCTAGTAAGTGGTGCAAAAATCAAGAACTTGTATAATTTTTCTCCGAAGTTGATTCTTGTAATTTTTATAGATTGTCACTTTTTTCTCTAATTTAAACACAAATAACTTTTGCACAGAAGAAAATAATCTAGCTTTTGAATTATTAACTCTTGGGCGGGCGGGCGGGATACTCTAATTATGACTCGCTATCAATAATTTCAGTGCCACGGCCATCCACCCGACTGTTTGTTATCAAAATCTATCTTATTTTTTACTAACGTTTCCTAATTTAGATACAAATAACATGGACAAACATCCAATTTCTGGATCAGTAACACTTGGGTGGACGCCCCGGTATTTGGGTGGCTACGAGAAATCTGCAAATAATTTAATAACAAAAAATATAAAATTTTATTTACTTTACTAGCATTGTCTTATCTACTATTTATTGGGTGTTTGTTGTTTTTTGTTCAGAGGTGTTTCTCTTAAAACAGAAATAAAAATATTTATGTTATATAAAGAAGACAAATGTGACAAATAGTAGACATAAGCAAAAAATACGTTAATTGGCAGCGTTTTCAACATTGTACTAGTTTTTGGAAGATTTTAATGACAAAAATATTCTCGTAAAGATCATGCCTACGTTTTAAATATTTAAAAAACTAATAGATTTACAAAATGTCCATATTGAAAAATATTTGTTGGGTTAAAAACTTATATGAACTAAATGTAATGGGTGTAAAATTATTCAGATAGATTACAAGAATAAATGCCCAAAATGCAAGGTGATGGAGTATTAAAAAAATGATTTGCCAAATTAATCTCACATACAATGGCAAGCTATCTGTAAGGAAGGGTTTGTGTTGCAAAGAGCCTACAAGTATACAAGACTCCTCCAAGAATTTAAAAAAAAAATTACACTTTTTAAGAATTTATGGTACAATTGTTTAAAATTTTATAGTATAAAAATTGTAGAATTTTTTTTAGAGTTTTATATTTTTATGAACAGATAAATAAACTACTAATAGTTATAAAAACGGAAAAAAAATATTAAAGCAAGTTTTTCAGCGCACTCTCCAGCTCTAGTTCGTTTGAAATAGAATTGCCCATACAGGACTTTGCAATTTTA
Organism: Tachinus rufipes; assembly: GCA_963932245.1. Classification (NCBI taxonomy): domain Eukaryota; kingdom Metazoa; phylum Arthropoda; class Insecta; order Coleoptera; family Staphylinidae; genus Tachinus; species Tachinus rufipes. The sequence goes on from OZ010749.1 coordinate 66,340,170, forward strand.
AAATTTTAAATGGATTTTGGCCAAACATTTTGTTTATTTTTTTATATTTTAATATTTTATCACCGGATTTTACGATATTATATTTTTATAAATAAAATTATGCGTTTTAAAAAGTTCATAAGTAAATTTTTTTGCTTTCTTGCAATGTTTTTGCTATTTTTGACGTTTTATATAAAGTTTGCATTTTTAGACAGATTATGAGCAAGGTTTTATACATTTTTTAACAGTTTTTAGCCAGTTTCATTAACATTAAAATGATGTCTAAATACATCATTTTGATGTTTTAATGACGGATATTCCAATTTTTAGCTTTTTATAAACAGATTTTTGTATTTTTGGGCGCATTTTAGTTTTTTATGACATTATTTTAATATTTTATAAACTGATTTTGTTGTTTTTAACATTTTATAAATAGAATTTTGCAGTTCAACAATTTATGACTAAATTTTAAAACTTTAACAAAGTTTTGATTGCTAGTTTTAGAATTTTATATTTTTTTTACATTTTTCAACAGTTTGTGTCCGAATTTTAGTTTATTTTTTTATTTTTTAAGACTGAATTTTGTTGAGTTTTGCTAACATTTTGATGTCTTAAATCCCGATTTTGTACTTTTTAACAGTTTATAGCCGGATTTTGGTGCTTCCTGGCTATAAGATATTTTTAATATTTTATAATTAAAATAATTTTGCACAATTTAGTTGTTTTTTGTCTAGATTTTGGTTCTATCTGACATAATTTTAATATTTTATAATCGGATTTTGTTATTTTTGACATTTTACAAATATAACTTTACACTTTTCAACAGTTATGGCCGCATTTTGTGCTTTCAAATAATATTTTGAAGTACCAAGGTTGTATTTAACTAGTAGTAGCTAATTTTGACATTTTAAGAGTAAAATTTTACATTTTTAACAGTTTATGACTTACTCAATTTGAGTGCTTTTTGGGAGTATTTAATTTTTTTTTCACATTGGAAAAAGGTATACTTTTTTTAGCCGGTTTTACAAGCGTAACAGTTTGAATTACAGTAGGTTTTTTTATGCAACCGTACCTAGGTCAGCAGTTGCGCGAGACTATAGGGACGTTTACAGTGGTCCTAACCACTCACTCATTAATTTCTTGTATATGGTTAGTTTTGCTTTTTGCTTTGCGGTTTTGCACTTTGCATATTTTGTTTTCTTTATAGTCAGTTAGTTTAGAGTGCGTTCTAATTTAGAGAGTGTAGTTCGCGCAAACGTTCTGTCGTAAGACATCAGAAGTACGTTCTTTCTCCTTTAGAAAAGAACGTGGTTGTCAGTTTCTACCTGTCAACTGACAAAACCTAATCTCTTAATCTTTTAACTTTATAAAATTGAATTTAAAAAAACTATTAAATTAAGTGTATTTTTTATTTTAGTATTTTAGTTAATATAAAAAACATATTTATTTAATAATATTACTTACATAATACACTCTAAGAAAAATATATTTTAAATCTCTCGCTCCTAAGAACTTTACCCATCTTCAAAACATGGGTAAACTATTTTTACCTGGGCGTCTTTCTCCTGTATTTATGAACGGCTTGGACGTACATTCTCGGACAAACGTGTTCTCCTCTACATCAGAACGCATCCTTGTTTCAAACACTGTGGTATTTGTAGCACACCTTTATTGCTAGTCTTTCTTGAAAATGTAGCAGTTTGTACGTACACTTTTTATTTTATTGCCTTACTCTACATTTAAGTATTATGTAGAATGCTAAAATAAACTACTGCTCCTTAAACCATGCGTCTACTGATGCTTGGGCTAGTTATGTTGAGCGTAATTTGTGCTATTTCTGCTATTTCTGCTACAGATGTTTTTGTTTTTTAAATGTACTTTATTACGTATGTAGTAAAAGACTACTTACACTGCAATGTATTTGACGCTTCTCGTAATAGACCTCCTCTCACCGTCCACTGAGAAATCTATTGATCAGGCCTTTCTTCAACTTGCAATAACGACAGTCTTTGTTTGGTTTACCGCTATCTGCAGCCTATGCTACTGCAGCCAGTTTATTAGCAAGGCAATAGCGTTGTCTTTATAGAAAAAATCTACTTTAACTTGTAGAAGTAGAGCGCTGCGCATAATCTTTACGTTTATACGGTATATAAAATTAATAGTTATTGCGTAAAACTTGAGCTGAAACATGGTACCAATTAAGCTGAGCATGTCAAGACAATTAATAAACCCACAAAGCATTTTAAAAACTAATGTCACGTTAAAATTTAATTTTTTTAAGAATTTTATATTGTTAATTAAAAAAACAGTTTACCACATTGTTGATAAAAATGTTAAACAGTAGAAGTCCAAGATGTGACCTCTGTAGAACACCCGACGTAACATCAGTATTATAAGATGGTTGATGCACACAAATTCAGAAATCTGTTTTTGCAGAAGCAAATCAAAAAAGTTTATCAAAATACATTTTTTTTAAGTTTTTGTTAATTAATTTAGTCTTATTTTTAAGAGCTGTAAAAACAATTGTCAGGCGAGTAGTGTGTCTAGTAATCGTACTTAAATTTGGATGCTCTCATGGGTTTTCAAAAAAGATTTGCGTAAAGTTTGAAGCATTATTGCTTTGAATAAGTTATGAACGTCACACAAACTAAAATTGAATTTTATAATTAGTTCTTACAATTTTATATAAACTTATTATAATCGTAGATATAGTACAATATACAACTAACTATAATATACACTAGCAAATAAAAAATAGAAGTCACTTTAAAATTATGATTTAGTTTTAGAATTTCTTGTTTTAACCTTATGTTAGTATTTTGCACACTAAATTAAAAATTCAATGTTAAACCGTAAAGCATATTTATTGTTTTTATTGCGTATTTTGAAAAGTTCAGGCAAAGTTTGAATTTTTGTTCCTGAGACTAATATAGAACAAAAAATATTTAAAAAAACTTATCACTAATAACGAGTATTTCCTCCTTTTGCATTAATGACTGCTTGACGAGAAACACTTTAAACTGTAAAAGCTGTTCTATTCCGCAAACTTGAAAACACCAAAAAACGGTCATCTCTGTTTGTGGTGACTTTTTTTGCCCGGATCCTGATCTTCTGATTATCAGGCCAGTATCCAAGTAACGCTGATACACCTTTTGTACAGCACAAAGGCTTTTAACAACAATCTTTGCAGTTTTACGTTTTCCTCGCCCATACTTAATCAAAGCTATAATTCTTGCCACAACAATAAGGCTTAAAGGCATTATGACCTGTTAAGTACGGTCCACCGTGTGAATGACAAGTTTTGCAAAGAAAAATCAACACTAAGTAAAAAACCACAACAAAATGTGAGCTTTCAATTAGAGCAAAATGGATGCTGTTTCATAAAAGTCTGTAACACATTTGTCAGGAAATGAATTATTAAACGCATACTTTGGTTTACAATTTGCAAACCTAAAGTTAAAACAGCAAACATAAAGTTAATACAAAAAAATCCAAAAATAAGTCATAATTTTAAAGTGACTTCTATTTCTTGCTCGCCAGTGTATATTATTACTTCGAACTTCTTGGTTTGCTAGTTTGTTATGTGAAGGTTATCTTCGGTAATAATAGAATTCATTATAGACTCGTATACTATACTAAACAAATCGGTCAAACAATTTTATTTTAGAAAAACTGTAAATATATCATTCAGAATAAAATAAAATTTAATATTTAACGAGTTATGAGCGAACGTAAGAAAGTGATAAAATTTAATTATGATTTTGTTTCGCTAATTATTTGAAATTTTAAGATTTCTGTACGCTACCGAGTAAATGCAACATGAATACAATAATTTACAGATGAAAGTGGATAATGAGAAATTACTGAGAAAGTTCAAAACTGTTGCAATCTAATTTTGTTATTGCATACAGCGAATAATGAAAATATATTAAATATTATTTGTCATTATTATTAGATGCCAACTGTTGTGCCAATTGTAACTTTTACATTATTATAAAGATGAAAAACAAGCAAATTGAATGAATGAATGAAACCTTCCGCATAGTTTCACTTTAACAGTATTGATATTTTATATCTAATTGATTGCGCTGCACAAAATCTGCCACTAACCCCAGACCGATCAAGGTTGTTTATGATTAATCGATTTCTTGCACTTACGTTGAGATCTAGAAAGAAATCAAATTGTGGGTTTAATGTGGGTAAATTGATTTGTACAAATTTAATTGTTAATTATTTATCTATAAAAACATCCTCTGACCCCGAACTTTTTTTTTGGTTTTTTTAATTATGTGTTTCCGTATAATAAATTATTTTTTTAAGGAAACTTAATTGGAATAGTGTATGGAAATTAATCTAAAATATAAGGAAATGTGACATAACAATGAATTCATCTAATCAATAATGAGATGCTAATTATTTTGTCTTATTTGCAAATAAAATGTTGCGATAATCTCGATGGTTTTTTTCTAAAATATAGTATTTAGCTAGAAATATACAGCTTGGTTTTTTATACAATTGTCGTTTTGCTCGTCCTTGATCTTTCAATAATAATTTTCAGGATATTGCTCATATAATATTATTATATTATATAGTTCCTTGTATTTGTAGTGATTCAAATTTAATATAATTAGATTAGTTGCAAAATAAATAATTTCCTTGTGTGTCATTTAATATATTAATATTGATGAAGGTTGTACTTAAATTAAATGTATCATACTTTAGTTCGTTAAGTAACAAATCTAATGCTTGTATACGTATTATCAATTCAAATCAATGAATCATGCTTATGTATTACAATGAATTTTAGGGAAGCATAATTACTAATTAAAAAAATTATTCTAAATTGTTTTATAATTATTGTTATTTAAAAAAATAAATGTAAGAGTAAAGTTAATAAAAAACTATGTAAAATTAGTACTGATACTAGATAAAAGTATAAGAAATTTTGTCTAGCCACAAAACTTAAGATTTATGTAAAAAATACCAAAATCCATCTATAAAAAGTCTTAAATATTAAATTTCTGTAAAAAAATCTAAAATCTAACTAAAAAATAATAAATATTTAAAAAAATTGGCCAATAAATAACAAAAATATTAACATTTTAATTTAAAGTTTTGAAATCTGTTCATTGAATGGCAATAATGCAAAAATCCGGTCATAATAAAGCAAAAAGTATTTAAACTCTGCTATAAAAAGTGACACAACAAAAATCCAGCCGGTAAATAACAAAAATACTACAATCCGGCCATAAAAACTGTAATAAAATCCGGCCATAAATAACAAAAATATAAAAAAATACTAAAATGTAAAAAATACTAAATTTAGCTATAAAATGTAACAATAAAATAACAAAAATCCAATCAAAAATTGTAAACAAATACAAATCCGGCCATTAAATGTCAAAAACACTAAAATCCGGTCACACAACTTAATAATCACGTAAAAAATACCAAAAATCTGGCTATGTTTAACTATAAAATGGTAACTGTAAAAACGAAATCCGGCTATAACAAATCAAAAATATTAAAATTCGGCCACAAAACTCAAAGATTGTTAAGCAAAGTACTAAAATCCGGCTATAAACTATTAAAACTAGTTTAAACTGGAGTGCTATCTATCCGGCCTACAAACGTTAGAAGTCTCTATATTTAAATTGGAGGTGGTGATACCAATCCTTAATGAAAAACACTCGGTTAGATAGGTGCGTGGGCTACTCCAATTCATGGTACCATCAAATAGTTTAAACTAGAGTGCCCACTTACCGGCCCAAATATGTGTTATCAAAGGATTGTATGTTTTTCATCTCTGCAAGCGTTAGAAGTTTTTATATTTAAAGATACCAAAACTTATTGACTCACTTACCTATTTACCCAAGTGTTGGTCATCAAGAGTATCACGCTTGCAAAAAAAAGTAACTTTTATTACCTTAATAACAAACGTTTGGGGGAATGGATAAGCACTTTAGTTCATACTACTTAATGGCAATCATAAATTAGAGTGACCTACCTACCCAACTGTTGATCATCTGGAGATTAGTATTACCACGGCCTCCTCTCACATAGTGATCTTTAACGTTTGCAGAGAAAAGTAGGTTTTAATCTTTTGATAAATACTTGGGAGAGTGAGTGGGCATTCCATTTTAAACTACTTGATGGTAATAATAAATTGAAATGGCCCACCTATCCACCAACCCAAATATTAATTATCAAAAAATTAGTATTACCATTGCCTCGTCTCAAACTAGTGGCAAATCTAGATTAGATTGACAAGAACAGTACAACAGGTTTTATGCAGAGAAGAAAACCGGAAGGTAATGCTATGCTTAAGTTATTCTTAAAGGCAACTTGTTAAAGCCAACACCTCACTACGCTCACAAAAAAAAAATCATTTTTAAGTAGTGCAGAACTAGCATTTTTGCTTTGCCTTTACCTTACAATTTCTTTATAGTTAGATTGTACACGTAGCAGCATCAGCAGCAACGTGGCTCAGCATAGTTGCAGTTGTTGCAAACAAAACATTTGAGCTCCAAGAGGAAAACAAAGAAACCCACCCATATTTTTTGAATTATGGTGTGTCATAAAGAACCTAGAAAACAGGGCAGTTTGTTTCTGTAAGCAACCAAAAAGTACGATGCCGCCAACTACAGAATCAACGCCGAAAAGGATCTTTATTAAAAGTATCAAAAGTTGATCATCAAACCTTCTATACGGAAATACCTGTAATTCTTACCAGGTGCGTTTCCAGTTAATGAATATAGGCAACCGAGAGTGCTGTAGTAAAATAAAATAACTCACTATCGGGATTCCACAGAGAGGAAACCATATATTATTTTTTTTTATTTGTACATCTTTACACCAATCGTAAAAAAAAGATTACCAACAAAAACAAATCTACCAATAAAAATAAAATGTACGGACATGAGAATAAGTGTATAAAATGTTAACTGGTAAATATATTTTAGTAACATTTTTCTCTTCGGAAATACACCGAGCTGCTCTATAAAGAAAAACAATCAAGCGACAAAACATGACAACAAAATGATGAACAAGAACTCAGTTAACTACAGTGAAGAAAAATACCAAACAAAGAATGGATCTAGTAGTTAGAAAACATAACTAAAACGGAAGAGTACAAAGTTAATGTCTCTAAACAAGTAAATCTTACAAATTATGAAACAAACTTGTTGAATTTGATAAAAAAGAAAATACTTAAAAGCCCTCCTGCTTGCAACTAAGAAAAAAGTGAAGTAAAATATAATAAAACAGTAGATAAAGGTGCTGCAAAAAAGCCAAAAACTAAAGATACAATCGAGAAGAATTCAAAACAATTTTTACATAGATGCAAAAGACCGTGCTTGATTTAAAAACGTGGATAAGAAAATCAACAACTTTAGATGCAAAGAAGCTTAAAGGTGTGAATCTACAGGCTGGAGAAGTTTTTCTGAGACAACATATAAAAAAACTTGTTAAACTTAGCCGCCGCTTCTGAAAACAAACAGACAGTCGTCAAAGAAAACCCCTGGCTTAAAGATTAAAAATGATACTACGGCAAAATAGTCCGTTTGGACAAAATTGCGTTGGTTAAAAAATCCTGGCCAAGCAAAACGCACCAAAAAGAACACAGCGCTAATATTAAAATGCGCTAAAACCGCCGTTGTTCCCAAAAACCGTCCACGAAATAGATACTGCAGAAAACCAAAAACTACCATCCTCCCGTCTATTTTTTGTCGTTGTACACGGGTTTTGTTTAAGTGTTTTGGTGGTTGGTTGGTAAGTAACAACTTCAGGCTACTTCTTAGTCTTTTTAGAAAAAAGTACGGTTTGGATGTTTGGCAGTACACCACGTTGTGCAATCATTATTCCAAAAAAAAGTTGGTTCAGTTCTTTATTGTTACGGAAGGCAAGCTAAAGATGACAAAGAATAATACGTTTTTTTTTTGTTTTTGGCTGCGTTACCATCCTATTTTATTCTATGATGGTAGTTTAGTAGATCGAGGCTGAGTCAACAACGCGATTATCGTAGTTACTCTTGCTGGGCAGCTTGTGGATGCAACTGATCGGAAACTAGACTACATTGCTGCTAAAATAAGTCTTCCTTAAATTTGCTTATATGTTAATGCTAGATTGGTTGAATATCAATCTTAAATATAAAGAAGAGCATATGAAATTACTCTAATGACATCGGCGCAATGCAATTCTTTATATTTCTATAAACGTTATTTAAAAAAAATACAAAACATGTAAATTTAAACAAATATTTACTCATAGTACTAGAAAACCAAGTACCTTACAGACCAATCGAAAAAATTTTTTTTTTTTTAAATAGTATTGAATTGGCACAATACAAAAGAAAAGCCTTCTTCTGGTCATACAATTGAATTTGAGATCGACCTTAGAGTGTGGTAGTAAAATATATCTTGCAAAATATAACATACTGTTTCACATAGCATTTATTAACTATCAAAAAGTCTTTGACACAATATACGAGCCATATTCAAAATACTTTAAAACGTCAAAATTCTACTAAATTTGGATATATTCTAAAAAATAAAGACAATTTTTTGGATTAAAAAAAAGTTTTTAATATGTGCATACTACCAGTTATGACATATGGCTTATAGACCATGAAGTCACAACAAGAAGCATGGACAAATTAAGATGCGCACATTGCGCGATGGAATTTGAAAAACTACATAAGGAATAAGGAAGAAGCAGGTTGACCAATGTTGCCAAACTTTTTAGCAATGAACTTGATTGAAATTGGGTGAGACACGTATCCAGACAAGAAAAAGAAATGTGGACAGTTCAACTTATCCACTGGCGCCTTAAAAAAACAAATAAAGAATAGAAAAACTTAAGAAAAAATAGCTAGACGACATTAAAGAAATAGCAAGAAAAAAGTGGTACTAGGCGAACAGTATATATTGGTCTACGTTCAGAAATGAACATTTAGTAATTGAATAAAAAGAAGAAGTCTACAGACTATGTCTTTTTTTTATTAAAAAAACACAGTATAGTTGTCGAGTTGCATATTTCTAGCATTACTTGGACTTGGTTAAAAGCAAACATTGATTGATTGTAAAATATATACAAACAATTATGAAATACAGTAATTTATAACCTTAGATCTGTTTACGTTTATGTAACCTATAATACAAATGAATTGCAAAATTGGTGATTAGCGTCAATGTAGGTGTTTGGTAAGTCAAAATTGAGGCAATAGCTAACCATTTTTAAGAAGGATACTGGTGATTCTTTTGAAAACATTTATTTTTGGCCAAAAAAGAAAACAAAAAATAAAAAAAAAATAATTTGACACCCAGGTTTACCGCAAACTACCAACGCTTACACAAACAATATCACTTTAAAGTTTAAATGTTCAAGTCTACTAAATTTCATACTACTAAAGTCTTTTAAGCCAAGCCTTTGTTTCTAGATGTCATCTTCAGATATAAAGTAATCCAGTTCATGAAAACATTAGATTAACCATGCAAATTCAATACGTTTTTAAAGTTTAAAACATTTATTATGCAAATTTTTTTTTTGTAATAATTGGAAATGTGTAGTTCTGGAGCCTTAACTTCTGAAAAAGATTTAAATGATGACTACACCAAAATGACTAAATACATTTCAAATTTTGAAAGTAAATGAACCAGAACTCAACATTCTGCTCAGTAGATATCAAATCAAACTTTAGCAGAATCTGTACCCTTGTGCGACTTGGGACACTTTTTCTTAATTTACTATCACACTAAAGTATTTTTTTACCAGCTTTATTGCAGACATGTATAAAAACGTAAACGTTTGCATTTCACATCTTTGTGATGGAAAGAAATGTACTTTTATCACACTTTCAATTAGACTGAATTTGAAGGTTTGTCAAAAGTTTTATTAAAACTTATTTTATTCATTATATGATTTACATATTATAGAATACATAATATATCCTTAATATAGCCATATCAATCAAAGAATTCGTCTGGACATAATTATGTAATGTACTATGATAAAGCATCCATTCATGCATGTAAATACACGACATTTAAGAAAGGCAAATATTACTTGCACACGATATGTAAATAAAATTTTCTTAACAGCCGCTATACATAAATCTACAAATTCAAACAGAATGTTATATAATAAAAAATGCAAATTTACCAATCATTGCCTCATTCAGAACGATTTGAATTTCGAGACAAAAATCTATCAATTTAACTGACATTCACCTACATCCGTAGCCTCTCCATATACGTGCGACATTGACTTTCAATTCGGAGATTTTTCACCTGAACCCGTTCAGATAATAGACAAGTGAGTCAGTGCACGCGCTCTGTAATACTCTCTATAACTTGCCCAGGAAGTAAACTTGTCAGCACGTTCTACTATAATTAACTAGTGTAAAGTTTAAAGTATAGTAATGTTGATTTAAATCGATTGTCGCAAATGTTAAGAATGCATAATGCTTTAGTACTAGTGGGAGTTTTGTAGTCATACATATCTGGACCATATTATGTAATATAACTATATCACTTGTTCCACATAATTGTAGGTAGATAAAGTTTAATATATTTTATTATCATTTTTCAATGTAACCTGGTTTCAATATTTCAAAATTGATATATTTATTATGAATGCCAATGAACGATGCAATTACCAAATTGCTAGTATTAGCAAACTATTCTATTACGAAGCATTTGGTGTCATAAGAAATATGTTATAATTTCATAACGAAGAAGCTACATTATAATATACTTAGAACGTCAAATTTATATATTATTTTACTGATGTAAACAATATTGTATTGAATAATATTTCAAAAGTTACACAATTAAATAAATTAAAAAATTTGCTTTAAATAATTTTATTTCTTTAGGAACTAACTGTTCATTAGTGTGACAAATTTAACTGCTATTATAAACTAAAGCAACATATATGCAATGTAGAGCGCAGATCAATTTGATTGATACTAATGACTTATTAAATTATGCAACCGTATAATGATTTGTAATAATTTAATTAAATTTTAATTGGTTATTAAGATATGAGATGCCTGCCGGTCATTTTATGGTGCATAAATATTACTTAGTTTATGTATTTTTGGTTAAGAAGATTTGTTCAAATTAGATTTTTTTTATTATTTATTAATTAATCAATTTTAAAGTTATTAAAGTTTGTTGCTAATTTTGTCAAACTTTGTTCTATGTAGTAATTTATTTTATAAAAAAAATGTTTTTTTAATATTTTAAATTATGAAAATGTTGCAATATATAAAGGTCATCTTATTGATAATGACTTAAGAAGGTCATTCTCACAAAGACGTTTTCTAAACACAACATTAAGCTATCTAATCAATAGTTTGTAGATCAGACAGGAAGCATCAAAAGGCGTGGCTCAAGGTTACTATTGATATACAAAACTAAATATGTATTTATTTTATTGCATCATTTATGAATAATAAATCTTAATGATTTAACTCTTAAGTAATTTTGAGGAACTAAACTAAACTATTGTAATACTTTAATCTACTTTTACTGCAACTTATAGACTACGTTTATTTCAATTGAAATCTCCGTAAATTTGAGAATGTGTAGTTATTTGACATAGGACTTGTCAACCCGACAAATCATTTATTAAAACTGTTAATTTGACTAAGAATTTGTCAACTATTTTACAAAACTGTTAATTCTACAAGCAAATGTTAAATGTATTACAAATATGTTAGATAAACTGTCAATTGTCAATTCAACAAAGCAATTTTGACAATAATTTGTCATTTAAACTGAAAATATTAATTTGTCAATTGACACTTGGTCTAATATATTTGAAAGACAGTTGACATTTGCTTTATAGACTACCACTGACTAAACAATTATTTTACAAATTTGTAATATAAACTGTTAATTCAACAAAGCAATTATTAATTATTTCACAAATCTATCATATAAACTGCTAATATGTCAACTGCTAAAACTTTTTTTATAAATCCGTCAAACAAAAGAACTGTCAACTGTCAACTGTCTCACAAATGTTTTAGATATGCTGTCAAAACTCTACGTGTTTCTCTTGCTTTCTATACTTGATTGTTGTCTTGTTCTTTTGAGAAGTGTATTTTTTATCAATGGCATCTGAATCACGCACACGTTTGGTGGTAAAAGATTGAGTATGTCCAAGTAGTAGTTAATGGGTTGGTCATCCGAATTCTTGTTTAGCAAATCTTTGATTTGTTTTATTTCTCCGGGTTGCAAAAACAAAGCCCATTGTACGAATTTAGACTGGTTTTGGGTAAGGAGTTCTCGTACCTAGTTATTAAACATTTGCTTTTTGTGTAACAATAGAGTTGTCGTAAGGTTTTTGTGTGCTCATTTAGAAGAAATAGTTTTTGGAGTTTTTTTGTTAGTCTTAAAGCGAGTCAGAAACCAATATCTCAGTTCAAGATTTTTTTAATAATTATTTTGGTTTTGGAGTTGACCCCAGAACATGGTGTCTCGTTTTTTTTATTAGGACATGCACAAAAACAACGCAGGCCTGGACTAAACGTTGTCTGCATTTTTACAAACACAAACGTGCTAAAGTGTTTTAGAAGACTACGCAAAAACTTTACCATCTATTCTTCTTCCATCAGACAAATATTCAAAAAACATTTGCGTTTGCGTTGGTGTTTGCGGATAATATCATTCCTTCAACCAGTCGCACAATAACGCACAAGAATTGAAAAACCACACCCTAATACGAGCACCTTGGTACTCATACAATGTATACAAAAGTACCATGATTCTGCGGCAAGTAGAAGAAATGCTAGCCACCGGCATCAATAAAAGAAGCACCAGTGACTACTGCTTTCTGGTACTACTGGTCGAAAATAAAGAAGGTTCACCGAGATTCTGCATAGATTTGCGGCAACTTAATGCATCTACCAAAAATCCACAAGACTTTAGGTGGGCCCAAATCTTCATAAATATTGATTTGAAGACTGAGTATTGATTCCCCTGAAGAAAACAGCACTGCTACTACACTTACCAGTTGTGGGTTTTGCCATTTGACTTGAAAAAAGTTCCCGCATCGTTTTATAAATTTATGTCAAAGGTGTTGGTAAGTTTTTAGTGAGAAATCGTGCTGATTTACTTGGCTGATATTTTTGTAAATTCAGAAAACTGCTTCTTCTTCTTTAAGTGCCTATCCGATTACCGAATGTTGGCAATCAATATAGCTATTTTTACTTTGTTCACAGCAGCGCGGAAAAGTTCGGTAGTTGTACTCCCAAACCACTGTCTTAGATTCTTGAGCCAGGATATACGCCTTCTGCCAGGACCTCTTCTTTTGAACACTTTTCCTTGCAGAATCAGCTGTAATAATCCATATCTTTCTTTATTCCTCATAATGTGTCCAAAATACTGCAACTTGCGCGCTTTAATAATATTAACTACCTACAGTTCTTTTCCGAAACGTTTAAGGACCCTTAGGATTCTCCGGTATATCCACATTTCAAAGGCTGATAGTTTTTTGCAGGTATCTTTGGACATGGTCCATGCTTTCATTTCATATAAGAAAACCGGGTACACGTAACATCTGACAAGTCTCATTTTTGTTTTTATATTTAAGTCATGACTACGGAACACATCTTTCATCTGTATGTAAGCTTCCCTGGCTTTTTCAATGCGGCATTTTAATTCTACCAAATAGTCCCACTGGTTGTTAATTGTGGTACCTAGGTAAGTATACTTTGAGACCCGTTGTATTGCCTGACATTCTACTTTAAGCTGGATGTTTTGAACTGGCACTTTGCTGATGACCATATACTTTGTTTTTTTGGGATTCAGGGTCAATCCGTAGTTTTTACTTGCGTCCACGACATTGTTTATAAGTTCTTGCAGTCCCTCTATGCTGTCCGCACACATCACAGTATCATCAGCATATCTGATATTATTGGTATATTCACCGTTTAACCCAATGTCAGTATTTACTTTATGGAGCGCCTCCTTAAATATTTCTTCAGAGTATAGATTATATAGAAGAACATTGGCGATAGTATGCACCCCTGGCGTACACCACGTTGTATGTTAATGTACTCGGTATCCTGTTTGTCGACTTTTACGGACGCCAGCTGGTTCCAGTATAGGTTACTAATCACTCTAATATCTTTCTCGTCCAGTCCTATATTTTGTAGAATTTGGATAAGTTTTGGGTGTTGAACCTTATCAAACGTTTTCTGATCATCAATAAAGCATGCAAACACATCACAGTTTACGTCTCTACATTTTTGAAATAGAACCTGGACGCTAAACAAGGCTTCTCTGGTACCGAGTGCATTTCTAAAGCCAAACTGCGTTGCACTAATATTATCTTCACATCGTCTATATATTCTGTTATGGATGATCTTTAGGAATACCTTCAAAATATGACTCATTAAGCTGATCGTTCTATAATCGCTGCAATTTTGCATTCTGTGTCTTTGGAATTGTCACAAACGTGGAGTGGAACCAATCCTGTGGTATGGTACCACTGTCATATATGAGATCAAAAATAATGTCATGATGTCTATACCTTCCTCGCTTAGTACTTTTAACATCTCTGAGTGAGTATTATCTGGGCGTACTGCTTTCCCGTCTTTGGTTTGCTAGATGGCTTTTCTTACCTCCTCCTTAGTGATAGTGGGACCCGATTGTGCATTATTTGTGTTAGGTATTTTCGGTCTTTCATCGCTGAATAGTTCTGTAATGTACTTTTGCCAGGTTTTTAGTTTATCTTCTATCTCAATTATAAGCTGCCCTTGGTTGTTCATTAAGCGTCCCGTAGTTTTTCTCCTGCTGCACCCAGCTGCCTCCTTTATCTTCCTATGCATGTTGAAAACGTCATGCTTAAGCTGTAAGGCTTCAATCTCTTCACGTTGATTAGTTTGATAGATATCTTTAGCAACTCTAGTTTTGCGCCGTAACTTTGTACTTCCCTATACCTTATTTTTATGTTCTTAAATTGCTTTTTCTGGTCTATTAGTTTCAAGATCTCTTTGTGTATCCAAGATTTTTGTCCTATTCTTGTTTCCTGTTTTAGATGTCTTTTGCTGCTATAGGTTATTGCTTCTTTTATTGTTTGCCATGTTGCTTGAACATCAGTATTATCAGTTCTTGTTATTATCTGCATTTTCTCGTCTAGACATCTTTGTACTTGTTCTTTTACCGACTTGATTTTTAACTTAGTCATGTCAAGTTTCTTTCTGCAGGTTGTTTTCAGGCTTTTTCTCAGACAAATTTTGACAGTAGCAACAACAAGATTATGATTCGAATTAATGTCTGCCCCAGGATAAGTTTTGACCATATTAAAACTGTTTCTGTATCTTTTGTTAACTAGGATATAATCAATTTGATTTCTTACTATCTTTTCTGAGTTGTTGGCTGAAGATTTCCAGGTATAGAGTCTTTGAGATGAAAGTTTGAAAAATGTGTTCAGTATCACAAAATCCTCAACTTGCATAATCTGTCCCCTGTATCATTTTTTTCACCCAGTCCAAATGGTCCCACACATTCCGCACTTCTGTTGGACCCAATTTTGGCATTATAGTCGCCCATGGTTATAGTAATTTTGTGCTTTTTTGTGCTCTTCAGTACTTTCAAAATCTTGCTGTAAAATGTCTCAATTTTGTTGTCGTCTTTATCTGAAGTTGGTGCGTATACTTGTATAAGATTTATATTGACTGGAGTTGCTGTTAGTTGTACAAGCATCACTCACAAATACGGTTATAAAGTTGTATACACATTTTGCTATATTTTTTGTGATAATCATTCCTACTCCATAGTGATGTTGTTTGGTATCATCACCTGAGTGAAATATTGTGTGTCCTTCTATTACGCATTTACCGGCTCCCCTCCATCTCATTTCACTAATGCCCATTAAACCTATATTCATACGGTCTATTTCTTGGATTGCGTTGTTGACTATTCTTGCTTGGAACATACTTCTTACGTTCCAACTGCCCATCTTGATGGTTGAACCATTTGATTTTAGCCTCCTCTGTTCCTTTGCTGATTGCTTTACTGTGTTTTTCCGTTGCACTATCTTTGCTTCCTTCAATATCTTTCTCCCGGAGATCCGATTGGGAGAACTACTCCGGAATTGTTATTTATATTGAACATTTAAAGCCATATTGATTGTCCAGTGGACCTTTAATACAGTGGTTTCCCGTTGCCTACTGTATTCGTATGTCGTTGACTATCGTCGTGGTTTTTTCGCCTTTGTTGCTAATTTCTTAGCTCCAGGACAGAGTGCCCTATTCCCTGCTGGCTCATCCACCCGCAGCTGTTGGCTGTGCAGGAGGTGTCTGCATATACCGGCAGATACTTGGTCGCCAGAGCCTCGTTTGTTATCTAGCAGAGTGTACTACGTGCAGGTGAGGTTGACATTTGAGTTCCTAATGATCAAATTCCTTACAATCCAGAAAACTGCAAAGACGTTAATCACCTTTTCAGAACAATAAAACAACATGGTTTAAAGTGCAAACTTTGCAATTGTCAATTATCCGGACTACTAGATTACGGCACAGCCCTTAAAAAAAGTCTTTAAGATGATCCAAGCAAACATAAAGAAATCAATTAAATTTGCCATTAATAAACACAATCTCTACTTGGAAAATGCCATGACAGATACCAACTTTTACATGATAGTTGCTGTTACTAGTCGAGTTTAATTACACATGGAACATGTTTCCGGGTACATCAATCTGCTGCCTAACGCGTTGTCCTGCAACCCTAGTGAGAAATTCATTAATGATAACATCAAGATATAGAACCGATATTACTTCCCAAAGTAAAACAAACACAACCACTACCAATTCTAACATGTTAACCAGTAGCGGAGCTAGGATTTTTAAGCCCTACTACAAAATATTGAAGGCCCCTTCTCTACAAGACGGTTTTTGAAAAAAAAGTACAATTTTGTCATTTATTTTATTTTGTAAATTCATTCTGGGGAAGGCAGGTTTTAAAATAAATGTTGGAGAGGTGGCTCTGCTTGTAAGCTTTTCCGCGTTGCAGACCCTTGTTTACAGATAGCTCTGATGTTAATAAAACTAGTGATAGGAACTGAAAAAGAGCATTTGTGCAACACCCACATAAACCGCAATATTCCATTGCAACCGCCGGACCATCGTTGCTACTGGACAGAACACACTGTTTTTGGAATAAGACTTTACGCAACCTGGCAACCTAGACAAGTCACTCTAACATGCTCGACTGCGCCAAGTCACATATCGACAGCGCCAATCCAACAAAATGTAGCACACTAATATTAACCAAAGCACATAGTGATGCTAAGAGGCCAAGCAAATGGTTTCAATAACAAATAGATAAGTCGAAAATTGCAATAAGTTACAATCCCTGGGTGTCCGTAAGATGACCTGGTGCCTAAGATTTTTAGACACAACAAAATTGGTTTTAAACGATGCTTGTTGCTCCCAGTTAGAACGTAATATTGGTTTTGCTAACAGTTTTTTATGTTGCCTTTTTTGGGAAGCGGTCATCATTTTGACCTGATGTTTTTGGAATTAAAGCGTCAGGTTAGCTTCTAAAAATGAGTGCTTTCTGCATTATGGTGTGACAGCCTTATCAAGTGTCAGAAAAGCCTCCTTTTTCAAGAAACAAAACTTGGATAGATAGTTTCAAGAGATAACATTAGCCAACAAAATGACCATATCTATTCTGATAATGGAACCAACTTTGTTAGAGCAAACAACAAATTGAGAAGATTCTTTTTGGACAACATCAAAACTATTGAAACAAAGTTAATGACAAATAAAATAACTTAACATTTTATTCCCTCACGTTCCCCACACTTTGAAGGT
The DNA here is from genome assembly GCA_963932245.1 of Tachinus rufipes. NCBI lineage: Eukaryota > Metazoa > Arthropoda > Insecta > Coleoptera > Staphylinidae > Tachinus > Tachinus rufipes. Next base: position 66,357,979 of record OZ010749.1, read on the forward strand.
TTCTGAGAAGCAGCCGTAAAATCTATAAAAAGGCTTTTGACACGAATAACCACAATCTTAACCAAAATTGAAGTTGTGGTAAATTTGAAAGGACACATTAGTTCTACTAATTCTACAATATTTTTTAATAAAAATCAAAGTCAATCGATTGTCAAGGTGGCAACAGTTATAAGCAATGAGACAGCATTTTTAGACAAAAATGGTCGGCAATCTGCGTCACTTCCAACAGTAACCTAAAAAAATGTAAAAGAATCTCCCAACCTACAAATTAGACAATTAGAATTGGTCTCGGTTAATCTGGAAGATAGACAGAGTAGTGAACAAAACAAGTAAACAAGTGGCAAAGAGTTTACAATAAATAGTCAATTTTTGTCGATAAGATCTTGTATAACATTACTTTCACTAATAGCCCCTTCAAATTAGACAAAAAAATAGACGTTTTAGAGAAATTTTACCCACAGCTTAGTGATCTGTATACTTAGGTGAATTTGGACTGTCTGGAAATTCTTTTCATCTAGAGCAGGGGTCGACAAACTACGGCCCGCGAGCCAAATCTGGCCCGCCATATATTATTAATTTGGCCCGCAAAGTCCTCATTTCCAAAAAAATTGCGGCGGATATATTTTCTAGAGTGAAACTACAGTTACAACAACGTTTTTTTTGGATTTTGATGCAACTACAAAAGAAATGTCCTTATTCAAATTAAGTTTCAAAATAAGTTTGCCGATTCCTGATCTAAAGCACGCCTAAAAAAGGGTGGTTTTGGAGTAATTTACATAATATATATCAATTTTTGCGTTTTTTTAATGTTTTTTTGCGTTTTTAGCAAAAACTATACATTTTGGGCAAAAATTACTTTTGTTAAAAGTTGTTGGGCGGAAAATTTCCAATTGATATAGGTTATTCGAATTTTCCTATAATTTTCCGTTTTTCCGCTAAAAGACGCGGAAAATAAAGTAACGATTTTACGTGTTCTGGTGGGCAATGCACGATTTATTGGAAAAATCAAAACACCTATATCGATCGAAAATTTTCCGCTCTAAAACTTTGGTCTCATATAATTTTTCCAGAAAATGCAGTTTTGGTTGAAAATTTAAAAAATCAGCAAAAGGTCACAATTTGCGACATTTATCAACATTCTTTAGCGGAAAATGCTCTTTACAATCCAAATCCAAATCCAAATTTGGAAATCCAAATAGCCAATATCAATCGGATATTTTACTCTACAACTTTGATCTCTTGTAATTTTTTACCAAAATGCATAGTTTCGGCAAGTGCAAAAAAATAAAATATATATTTTATTTTTCGCACCTTCTAGCGAAAAAACGGAATATTATAGGAAAATTCAAATTACTTATACCAAATTGAAAATTTCCGATCTATAACTTTTAATAAAGATAATTTTTAGACAAAATGCATAGTTTTTGCTAAAAATGCAAAAAAAAAACATTAAAATACGCAAAAATTAAGATATATGTATCTATTACTCTTAAACCACCTTTTTTTCATCCGTGCGCTATGTGAAAATAGTCTTCAGACAGTCCAAATACACCTAAGTATATAGGTCGCTAAGATGTAGATAAAATTTCTCTGAAAAATGTTTAAATTGAAAGGACTATACCATGTTTTCCATATTATTAGTAACAACATGTTCCTGATTGTTTTGGAATAGTCTAGTTCATCTGTTCATAGAGTACTGAAAATGATTAAATAGAGATTTTAAATATTAATAATTTCAAATTTTAAAATACAAATTTTATTGTTTGTTAATATTGCTACCAAATCTGCGCTTATATAAAATTATGATTTTTAAGCATATGAAAAAAAAGTAAAATATTTAAATATGCTTAAATTTAAAAAAAATATATATTTGATCTCTCCCTACTTTAAAGATAAGAGCAAACCTATATTTTTTTGTTTGTCAAATATCCAAAGAAATCGGGACATTATAAGCGGGCGTTATGATGCGTTAGTAAAGTTATTAATAGCAAATAATAAGCAAGTAAAATATAAAAATCAATTAAATTGATTGAGCCAAAAAAATATTTTTTTTGATAAAAAATTGATTTTTATTTTTTCATATAAACATTTTTAACAGATTTTGAAACTGAATAAATATAGAAATTTTCTAATTATATTCATAATATGTAAGAGTGCGTGTGTTTTTATCTATTATGTATTTATTACAGTTGCAGAATAGATATTTATTCAATTTTATTAACATCAAAACTTTAATAAAAATCTGTTTGTTATTATTATAACGACTAACAATAGATGGCTTTTGTTATCTGATAACAACATAAATCGGTATTATTATTATATTATTAATGACCTAACAATCAACCTTTTTATAGTACGATTTGCTTTATTTGATAGCATATTAAAATGTGTTTTTAAATAAATGGAAGTTTTAATTAAAGATTATTCTTAATTCTCAGTTTTGATTAACATAGAGTAGATTAAATAATTGAATACGAGGTGTTTAACTACGATTTATGATAATCAAACTTAACTTATTAATAATTAATAAATTATTCAAACAAGCTTTGCTTATAGAAAGGTTCTCACTTACCATTTTTAAGATCAATTTGCATATTATATTGGACAATTATAGGCATGCAAAATGAAATGTATATTATTATTTGTAACAAAATACACACACACACACACTATTTATAGAATATGAAACAAGACAACTTTTACTTCACGTTGACATACGATACTAAAAAAAATATGTTACTAGGTTATAAATTAAAGCAGTAATTTACAAAAAAATTATCATTTTATTATCAATATTTAAAAAATAATAATACTAAATACATTGGCACACAAATATATAATACTGATATGGCAGATTCAAATAATGTACAAATACTAAAATTAATCAACAGTAACAAATATTTACAGCTTAATCTATTGACTATGTTTTTACATATTTAGGACGTTTTTAAGTACTTTGGCCTCTTGCGGTTATTATTTACCAGTCTTAATTCATTGGTTTGGTTGATCCAAGAGATCATAAAGTGCGGAAATGTAGGTTTGAGCCATTTGCAGGGTTTCATATTTGGATAGCTGTCTATCTTGTCCTAGTTGTGGGAGGAAAGTCCTTAGGCGATCGAATGCTTGGTTGAGGTTTTGCATGCGGCGCCGTTCACGTGCGTTTGCGGCTAGGCGTCTCTTGCGTAACACCACTGGTGTCACACGATTTTTAGATCTTCCGCTAGGTGATTCAGGACTTGAACTGCGGTAACCATCCTGAAAGCTGTCGTAACTGCTGGACGTAGAACAGGATTCCCAATGTCCAGGCACTGCGGTAAGTTGATTTGTTGTTAATGGTGCACCCATCATGTACGAAATGTAACCGTACGACTCGGGGGATTCCATGGCACTACCGGGAAGTTAACACTCGAGACAGACAGGAAGAGATGAGTTGCTCACGACGGGGTCAGAGCGAGTATGAAGGAAGAGCTACCTGTTGTTCTTTATAAAGCGCATCCTGCACCCTTAGCGCTTTACCCTCTCCACAATAGTTTGAAAACAGGTACGAACATGGGGGGTACCCTAAAGCCCGCCTGAACGTAGCAAGAATTCAAAGGAATCTGTAAAGTCGATGGAGATCACGTGATTGCATCCACCAATGGCAGCAGCAAACTTGGCTCCATCACAGATCAGCTGATTTTAATAAGGTTCTAACCTCTGTGTTCTAACCTGTGTTAGCGTTTCTCTAACCTAAATGATCAACATGTTATAAATGTGTAAATTGTGTTTAGTGTATAAATACTATAAAGTAAGTATTCTGTTAATTATTATAAAACATCTATTGTTTGTATCACATATATTCTTAAGTGCAGCTAAATTCAATTAATTTAATTAAAATAAAGTTAGCAACAAACACTTATATTACTTATTACTTAAAATTTAACATGTCTTCTACAAAATTAAATTAGTGCTTTATCAAGATGTTCTTTCATCTTTATTATTATTTTTTATGCTAGCACATTAGAATTATTATTAATACAACTCTAAATATAACTTAAATATGTGCAAAACTGTTTAATTAAATTAAAACTATGTATATGTTCGATAACAACACAACCGAGTATGTTATTTTGAACTTTGGTTTTTTAGGTTTGTTGCAATTTTTTGTAGAACTTTTTGTATGTTGTATGATAAAAATAATGGAGTGTGAAATATGTTTGCGCTTTCCAAATCTGTATATGTACTGTTAACAATTTGTTTATTTTGTTTTATGTATTCATTTCATCGTCCATCCATCTTAACAGACTTCCACCGCCTCGGTAAATTTTCTTTCTTTTAAAAATAAAAGTGATTTTTTATTTATACATACATAAATCATATTTCATTGTTGTTTTATTTTTTGTTTCATGTAATTGGTCACGAATTCAATCTACAACGATAATAGTGAATGTGTATTTATAATATTTATTTGTGATTTATATGAATTTTATTGTCAATAAATATGATTTAAAATAAAAGATTTTTATTATTTAGTTTTGGTTATTTAGATATTAAAGTTATGTTATAAATAATGTATTCATTATAATATTATTTATGAAAATTCAGAAAATATAGTATAATATTTAAATAGATTAATTTCCCGCCAATAATTTTGTGGTGATGTGGCGCCATCTCTTGAGAACTTCTATAGCTATTTTGATGAACAGCGCCTCTTATTTAACGATGGAGAACTATTTTCGATTCTAGCCAATAACATGTAAGGTTCACTTCTTATATTGGATATTCTGTGGGTACGAAGCCCTTAGCGCGTGCCGATCCACCAATAACAACTTGCATTTTCGAAAACGTGTGTATGCTGTCTGCTTCTAAAAAAATATTCAAATTGCCGGCACGAAGTGAATTGTGGAAATCGCGAGACGGACAGAAGACATGCAAACCAAACAAAGGTGATTTAATCGCATTTATGCTAATTTTATTTTACAAAGAAACAGTTAAGTTCAAACTGGAAATTATATTATTGTAACAATTCATTTATTTTTGTTGATTTTTATTCTCAATTAAATCATGTTTACTCCATCAAAACAAGTTTCTTACAAACAAATCACTGTTAGAGTAGATTTAATTATTTTTTTATTTAATTTATAAATTCCTGGCTAAAGGTTATGGCAATTATATTACAATAGCCTCTGCGACTTTTTGTTATTTCGGCATGGGGGTTGGATATCCAAGTTAATCGTAGCAAAGATCAAAAATAAAAATTACTAGAGCAGGTAGATTAGAAATATTTGATAAAATGTACTGAAATATAAAATACTTAATATTTATGAATATTTTGAATCTTTTTTTATTATGTATTTATAATTTGATTTTCAAAGGGCGCAATTTAGTGTATACTATTTAATTTAGTATTTTAAAACATTAAAAGTTAATTTATAAAATGATTCTGGAATTAATTTTCGAAGAATTTTATTGAACTAAATTTCCTTTCCTTTTTCAAACTTGTATATTTGTAATTAATTTATGTGATTATTATTAATAGTAATGAAGTTCTCACAACATATTGTTGTGGTTTCTTTCAATGTTGTTTGATTCAATGCGACGTATTTGTATGACATGCATTGTGGTCCCTAATCAGTTTCAACAGCAATTAATTGATCGATGTTGTGCAATGTTACAATCCCTAGATCTGAACAACCTTCACCGTACAATTTTAATTTAACTATTTCATATTTTTTTAGTTATTAATTAATATTAGCAAAATTTGAGCTTTGCAATTTAAATTTTGATTGAAGTATATATCGTCATTGACGGTGAAAAATGTTATGTAGCTTAAAAATCAAATTTAATATTTTTGCATATTGAGATGGCTTACAAATACAGTTCACAGAAATAATCTCCTATGACTAAATAGTTGAAAAATAATAAAATCAAAACCGGCATTCCATAAGTACTAAAGAAGCGGTCGGCACAAGTCTTGGGACAGTTAAGCAAGGATAAATATTATTGGCACGTCAAAAAAGGTTGATTTCACGACATCAAATTAACACGTAATAGTCTAAACAACAGATTTTTTATTTTTCTGTTTGACTTCGCACGACAATATAATATTAATTAACGACAAAGCAAAAGTGTTGCAACGACAAAAATATACAATGCTCAATCAAATAAATTTTTTAACGCCAAAATGATACAATACATTACACAACAGATAATAGACGTCGCACAGAAAAATACATGACACGACAAAAAAGGATATTCTTCGACAGAATTATATATTTCATGACAAATAAGCCCCTCACGAATATTTGTGTATCGGCGAAATTAATAGAATGAATAAAATGAATATGCGTCCGCATCCGATTACTTTCTTCATTATCACATCACTCAAATGTTACTTTTGATGTACTAATATTAAATAAATTATATCAAAATAAATAATTTTATAATGATTCACACAAAAACGACAAACAATTTTTTTGCTGTTTTTTGTTCTATTCAACAGTTCATATGTCGTCCTGGCTCTCATATTCTGGCCGTGCATTATCTTTTTTTATCTTGGAAAGTATTTAAATGTCTTAAAATATATTTTACTGTCGTTTATACTTTTCCTTTTTTCGTGTAAATATTTTTCTGTTTTATAAAACTGTTTAGGAATTTTATTTAAAATTTACTGTCGTGCAAATAATCTTCTTATACGTTCGTTTATCTTATTCTGTTGGGTTGTTAAGCAACTTCTATGCTTAACCAGAGCTTGCCTTGGAGAAAGAACAGTTGTACGACGTGAGCATTAAATAAGAAATATGTACGGCGTCATCAGATAGATGGGAGCTACTGTCGTTAGAAGTTGCAAATAGTTGGGCTGTAAACGGAAACAAAGTTTCGATCTAAGTCTAGGTTTTTCACTCTACAAAAGTATAGAAATTGCTAAACGACTAACACCTCTCCTTTTTCTCGGTAAAAACACAAAGAAGTTTTTAAACGACTTTCTTATTTGACTGTTCTGTTTACGCTTTTTGGTCCTCCTAATTGCATGGCTATTTGACTGTTCACCTAATCGATCATTCTAACGCTTCTTTTCAGCGGTGTGGTAGAGTGGTCAAAGTATGTACGTTGTCACCGCAGTCAAAAAGATGACATCGACTATCCGGAGGCATCTTGCATCCTTACGCTGACGACTAGGTAGTTGGGTCGCTAGAGTATGTCTCCGTGCTTCTGACCTTTTTGGTAGATTCTCTGGACTTGGACAAAAATTGTATTTTGTAGTTTGAATTTTTTTTTAACTAAGTACGGATTTGCTCTTTAAAGGAGAGTGCTTACCGACAAAACTTTTTCCAGAAAATACCTGGAAGTTTAAGATCATAAGGTTTATGTACCGTCGTTGGGAGAGGATTGTGACAAACAAGATAATTAACTGAAGTCTGTCCAAAATAGATTTTTTTTGGATCATAACAACATATTTTTGTGATTAGCCAGTAGAAACAGGCAACATCAATAGGTTTTGAACTAAGAAAACAAAAAAAATGAAAAATTAATGGCACAGACATGGAGGCTCTTGCAAAGAAATTAAAGCTAAAGTTTTGGGAAATTGGGAAAAAACATAAAACGTAGCAGGTGCTTACAAACCTTATTAGTAAGACATGAGGAGGTTGGTAAAAAATGGGTAAGTTTCATAGAAACAAAAATCCAATCTATTGGTAGACACCAGAAGTTGGAATAATAAGGATAGAATGCTTAGTAAAAAAAAAATAGGATTTGGACAAACAAGCGTAGAAACAGTTTACAGAAAGAAAACAAAATGTCTGGAACAAGATCATAGAGGATGTGGAGAATGATATATAGGGAAAAAGTTACCAAATTACAACTAGTTTGCTGGGTATAAATTCACGCAACTACATCTTCCAAAGAGATAGCGTCAAGAAAGGCAAAAAACTATTTCCTAAAGACCATAAAATCAATTGGGTTAAAAATACACTTAATTTTACGCTACTTTGACGAGGTGTTTTTTGAAGGTTTTATTGTCTCCAAAACTTAAAAAGAAACCGTGGATTAAGAGTGAGGTATATAGAAAATTTATTGGTCTCCTGAAGATTTTTTTTTGTTTGGCTCAGTTAATCTAGCCCGTTCAGGGTTGGGGTGAACTGCAAAGGCATTAAAAATTTTACTCCGAAGACTGAAGGCGCTCTTCTACCAAAGAATTGGAACTAGCAGGTTTTTTGCTATTCTGGCATTGCCTAAAATGTTCTGAACGTGCAATTTGTACATAAGTTTATTTATCAAAAATGATACCAAAGTAGTAACGGCATTTTACTACAAAAAAATATTATTATTAATTTTTATTAATTATTATTAATACATATTGGTTTGTTTCTGTAAAAAAACATTTTTAGTTTTTTTCTGGGTTAACTTTCCAGTTTTGAAGCGTTTTGTACCTGTAAAGTAACCATTTTAGGTAACTGAAACCTATAGATTCAAGCTGCATTGTCAGCATATTGAGCTATTTTGTTTCTTGCACCACGGCTGTATGCATGTCATCTACAAACAGTTACAAAGTATAAATGTAGTTTAGTAGTTTGACTGGCAGAGTTCTGTAGTTTACATATGAAGTTGTCAGAGTTAATTTTTTTGTTTTCAGAATGGGTGTTGTTGTTCGTGTCATTGACTTTTTAGTAAACTTGTTTGACGTAATCCAGATTAGTATATTAAAGTTTAAGGCTGCCAACAAAAACTTTGATAAAATACTGCAAACCATTTTTGATATTAATAACTGGAATGGGGATAACTCATCTGTTTTTGAAGATCTTTCATATTAGATGTTTATTATTTGTAGTTGGTTTTGACGTTTTTTTTTTTAGTTTAACTTGATTGTGGAGTGAAATTAGCTCTCGCAGTCTCTGGGCTTGCAAAATTTTTGCCATTAGTGTTCAACAGCGTTTCGTTGGCAGATCAATGTTTTTTTTTGTGCAAGTAATGGATATTTTTTTTACCCATTTGGTTATTTTTTGTAAAGTTATAGTAGTACTGTGTTTTATTCAGATTGTTTTAATTTTGCAGCATCGGCAAAGTATTTTTTACAATATAGTAATAACTACATAAGAGTTCTGGACAATTGAGAGGAAGGACACGACAAGACAAGAAAAATCTATAGAGATCTGCCGCCTACGACCTCTATCAAGCGAACTATTTTTTTGAAAAATATTAAGCACTAGCGGTGTTACCAAGAAATGTTCTTCAAAAAGAAATAGAAAGCTTCATAGACAATACAAGCTGCACTCCAAAATTCTTTGTACCTTGCTCACGTCATTTGGGCAAATCTCAGGCTTTCAAAGGCCGGACCATTGGATTCTTTTACCGAGATTGGTTTAGAAACATCTTTAGGACACCAAAATGTCACAAGTGTCTCATAAGAAGGCTACTAAAAAAAACAAAAAATGCAAGAAGATTATAAAATTATTTAGAAAACTCTGCTTCTGATAGTTGCAAACCCCGACATTGTTGTTGTGTGGCAAATAACACAACATTTAGATTTTAGCAGATCCAATGGACGGTTGGAGTGAGTAAATTTTATAATATGATCCTTTTCACGACCTCATAGTTTTTTTCAGCAAACTAAAAAAACATTTTTTGATATAGCCTTTTAGCAATAACCATAATATATGCCAAGAACAAATAGGTGGAAAACTGGAAGCTGATTATAAAATGATTTAGCAAGCCCTACTTCAGACATTTGCAAACCTCGACATAGTTATCGATCTTACCATGTAACTGAGGTCCAAAAAACACAACATTTAAATGCCAGAAGATCTAATGCTCGGATTAAGTGAAAAAATTCTTTAACATGCTCTACCTCATAGACATCGCCGACAAAGCTGGAAAGATGCAAACAGGCCTGCATTACAATCTGCCACCTAAAAAAAATCTGAAGAAAGAGCGTCTATAAACCGAGAGAAAATGGGCAAGTTGGGATCAATTAGTCAACTAAACCATCACAGTTATTTTGCAACACTTGTGGCTAAGCATAAAACAAGACCTCAAGATAAAAGCTAGAAAAATGCCACTCCGTTGCAACTACACTCTAGGACAGCCTTAAAAACGTGTGGCCGTAGATTATGTAGCTTAAAAAAAAACACTGGTTGGAAACAAGTTTATTCTTACCAACACCTAGTGGACGGAGGCTACTGTTAGAAACACCACTATTAGTAAAAACATTATTGCACCGATGGAACAACATGTATTTTTTATTTTAGGTACTAAATGTTCTTAATATGTTAAGAAACTATGTCAATAGGTCATTGCCTATTGAAACAACTACATACAACTTTAGGCAAATTTGGTGAAAAGTGGACATAGCAAACTAAAAACACTTTACGGACTCCAAACTCCAAAAATGGGATAAACTATTGCCGCTAACCGCTTTTCTACTTCTGCAAAGAACAAACGCCGTCATTAACTTTTATAGAAACATTTATAAACGCCCTAAGACTGTGGAATGCTTCAATGTTTCAGTAGCAGAAAACAGAACAAAGTTAAATTTTTAGTTTTGAAATGTTGTTGTACAGGTGGGTGTTGGACAAACAAAATTACAAACCAAAAAGTATTACGACAAAATTGAGAAGGAACTAGAAATCAATAAAAAACATCAGCCGTGATGCAGTCAGGTACACTCCTAATAACATATTTAAGGATTTTTTCAGGTCTTAGTTGGTAGGTGTAGCGATTAGATTTTTTTTGCCTGGTGGACTGGTCAATGGTTATTTTTGAAAATTGCCATCTGTCTTAAGTAAACGGACTTGTTCGAATAGTTATGGGCGGCGTGTGTCAGTTCTCTCTGTAAATGTTGGCAAATTTAAAAGGCTTGAGGAAGGAGCAATTTGCTAACTAGAATTGGTTGGCTGCGCCTTAGTGGCAGGCCGGGTCAAAAACCCTTTGCCCTTGATAGCTGATTGTTTTGGTGGTGCTGAAGCCACTTGACGTGGCGGGCCCGGCTGATCTCCTAGTAGAACAAAAAGATAAAAAGATCTTACCTGGTTTCTATTTTGACTTTATTGACTTTTTTGACTTTCTTTTCATTCTTTTGTGGTAGGATTTGGCGTTGCTGGTGTGGTAGGATTTTATCTTTTTTTCTTCGAAAGACATGAAGTTTTTTAAGAGAGACCTGGGTCTGGAGTACCGCTGGCTTGTTGGGCTGGACCTGGTTGGCTGAACAAGTTTCTATCGGGGCCTTGGTGGTAGGCAAGACTGGTGCATTAGGTGAAACTGGGAGCTAGCGAGACAGCTTGCTGATGGTAGTTTTGATAGAGGTTTTCATCTTGCTGAGGGCGGCTTTTGCTTCTTTAAAGTTGCGCCTAATCTGCTTGGCCTGGTCATCTTGCTTGCTGATCTTTTGTGACCGTTTTTCTACTAGAAACATTCTTTTAGAACTTGCATTTTTTTGCCTGCTTTTCGATCAAGAGTTTGTTTTATTTTTTTCACTAGGGCGGACATATTCTCTAGAATTTTGCGGCCGACATCGTTCCGTCGGGGAATATGCTGGAAAAAAGTTTAAATTAATTAACTGATGGTAGTCTTGATGGAAGTTTTCATCTTGCTGAGGGCGGCTTTTGCTTCTTTAGAGTCGCGTTTAATCTGCTCGACCTGGTCATTTTGCTCGCTGATCTTCTTTGACCGTTTTTCCATCAGAAACATTCTTCTGGGGCTAGGATTTTTGCCTGTTTTTTGATCAGGAGTTTGTTCTTTTTCAACATCGTTTTGTCGGGGTCCATGCTGGAAAAAAAATTAAATAATTAATTTAATTAATAATTAATTAATTCAAATTAATAAGTAGATGTTAGTTAAACTTGCAGTTATCTGCTGTTAGTTTCTTCTCAGGGTAGACTCTGGTCGGCTGCTGGCAGTCAACTCACTACAAAATGTTTTACAATATTAATTTTCACTCCAGCTTGGAATCATCGTACTAGTTTAAAGTTACATTAATGCAATATTAAGGCTTGGACTGGTTGTCTAAGGTTAAGTTATTGGATTAAACGGACAATATAATATATTTGTATTGCTAGATGTGGTACGTGTGGTAAGTCAAACGTCCCTGCACTGCAATTTTTTGGTCTATTGTACACCTTTTGTTATTATTTCTTTAGTAGTTCCGATTCTTCCATAAAGTTTAAAAAAAATTTGAAAAGAGACTGTCTAGAGTTTTTCTTAGTTAGCTTGCCAAACAAAGTACTACGTTGCATATTGCAGTATCTACAATACAATATTATTGAATAATTTGCCTTTTTGTAATCAAGCCTAATCTAACTTTTAAGTTCTTCTGTTAAGCTTCACTTCCGTCAACGCGTTTTATTTCACATTTTAGTTTGCAGTTTGCAATTTTAACTTAAATTTTTACCAGATTATTATGGGTTTTTATCAAGCAAACCCATAGTTCTATAAAAAGTTGCCATGCTCGTCAGTTATAATAACTGTACTTCAACTTAATCAAAGTTTTTTTTTCTTAAAAACTATTATTATTGTAAGATAATGTAATAAATATTTTATCTAAAATGTTACAAAATACCAGCACTGTTGCGCAAAACATTCTTACTGAAAAATATTTTGTACTTTACTAAGCATATTTAAACATGTAGGTAAACTTTTTTTTGTAGAAAACTTTAAAGTTTGCTGAAAATAGTGAACAAGCCAAAGTTGCTTACAAATTGTTTGGCAAAACAAAAAACCTGGAATCTACATTGTAGTAATCAGAAGTAGGTTTTTCCTTGTTTTCAAGAAGAAATTTCTTCTTGAAAGTCGCTTATTGAATGAAAAACAATTGGTTCTGACTTACGGTGATAGAGTTTATGTAATTTAGTAGTTTCTTGCTGGAGGAAAACGTGATGAACTAGTCTATAACTAGAAATGAAAAAGTTGTTTTACAAAACGGTACTTTTGAGTGTGGAGAAAGAGTTATAAGATTATTTCTTTTGTAACATTGCTGTTGCTAAGTTATGAGAAGAGTTTAACACTGCATATACAATTTTTAAGCACACTAATAAATTGATAGATGTTCTAGAGATATCCGCAAAGGTAAAATATTAACATCATAAAAACTTGTTTAAGACTAAAAACAACGCTTTGCCAGTGCATCCAAATTCAATATTCTTGTTTAGCTCTGAATTTTATATAATCATTTTTATCTTGACATAGCAATGAAATGTTACCGTAAATTAGATGTATTTATTAATTTAAACAATCCGCTTAAAAATATTTTTTAAATTTCTCGAATAATAAAAAAGCTGACATGTTTCATTTTTTTAATTTAAATCAATTATATAATAAATAAACTAAACTAAAGTTACTAGTTTTAAAATCAAGGAAATTTTAGTGTGTCTTTTCTCTAAACATTCAATTGAACTAACTTACCTTCAAAAGAATTTACTTTTTTATCTTTTTTCCGTAATTAAAAATTTTGGTTTTGTAGTGTATGAATGCATTCATATATAAATTCTTACTGTACAGTCTCCAGGCAAAACAGTTGCGTGTTGTATCCCTGGACACGGGTCTCCCATTAGCCCTCACAAAAACACCGCCTAAAGTAAACTATCACAATTGAAAAAAATTCCTTCGGACATAATCTAAATTCAATATCATTGTTCTTCCGACAATTTAAAAATGCCGTTCGTTTTAAAGAAATGACAAAAAAGCGACATAATGTCGTTTAATTATATAACAAGCTTACGTGAGATGGCTTTAACACGTGTACTAACTAACGACCGATTGTTTCGTGCCGCCTTATTAATATTTGTTTAGTCATGAAGGGTGGTTATAGTTTTGGAAATATTAATTTCATCAGATTAGCTTTTTTTCTATACGATAGGCGGTGGTAATTTTATGATGGATTGAAGCGTAATATAAAAGCGCAAACCCGATTAGTATCTTAACACCATCTTTTTGTGGTTCGGGAAGAAATATGTAGTCATTATGAGATGCTATTATTGAAGAATTAATTAATTTTTAAAAAGTTTAGTTTTTCAAATATTTTGACCTAATATTTTGATATCTTAACAGTATTTGAGACTGCAGATTATCTTTTGACAACATTTATATAATGTAGAATTGTATCTTGGTTTTTACATAAAATATCATATATATTTCTTTAGGGGTGACAAACTTATGGCATTTGTGCCCGAACTAAAAAAACATCATATAATTTATATTTCAAAGTTGAATGAATTAACAAAAGTCCGGATTGCAAGTATGTGTATGTAATTGTAATGCCGGTGTAGAGGAAGAGGAGGTCGGATTAAATTCAACATTTAGTAATAAAGCAATCAATTAAACTAATCTTTCTAATTAATGCTTCATGTTATTGAATATATATTAACGTTCTGAACTTGATTTTTTACAATAGTTCATAAGTCAGTTCTTTGAATACGTAATTGTGGATCTTTTTGGGAATGTATGTTTTGCAGTAAAATCTTTTTAAACATTAAAAAAAAATAAGCGAGCATCATAACTGTCAACTCTATAAAGTTTAACTAAATTACACGTCATCAAACCCGTCACCATTGAATTTTAATTAAATTTGGCAACAATTTCTAGCGCTGTATAAAATTTAATAAAATTGATAAGAGTTTTAACATTATCTTAAATTTAGTGATTAACTACTATTAAATAATGATTTCTTGGATATGAAGAAAAAATTATAACCTTCAAAACTATACATAGATTTTAATTTATTTTGGCAACAAATCATCTAAAGCTTATTTCTACCAACTGAATACAGTTTAATAAAATCAACAAAGCAGTTTTGACATAACCTTAAAATTAATAATCAGCTACTATACGCTTCTAGTTTTTTTAATGTTTGTTTCCGTCGGCGTCCAAGCTTCCATTCCGTATAATAACACAGAGAATACGTAGTAGCGTAAGAGTCTGTTTTTGTGTCTTTAGTTAAATCTCTGATTTTAATGGCTGTTTTCATTTTAATGAATATCCTTTAATTCATTTCAAGTTTGCCTTTTATTTTCAGTGTCTGGTCTTATTGGCTTATTTATGACGGTGCCTTGATATACATATTTCTTTACTCTTTCAAAGTTACCTTGCTTCAGTTATTGGTAGTGGTGTTGTGCGTTGTTATTACTTATGATTATAAATCATCCATGTTGATGTCTAATCCATATCTATGACTGGTTTTTCTTAATTTGTTCATCAGGTGTAGTTGTTCTATATTGTCAGCAATTATTATGAAATCATGTGCATATCTAATGTTGTTTATATGTTTTCCGTTGAAAAATTCTTTTTTGTGCATTTTTTAAAACTCAAAATATGTATTTGGAGTAAATATTGAATAGCAGAAAAGGTAATACACATTCTTGCTTTACTTCACGTACAATTTTTACTGTGTGCTACCGTCTGAAGGTTTTTGTCACATATTCCGGTTTTGTTTCAAGGTTTCTATCAACTTTTGGTGTTGAACTTAATCAAAATCAAAGGCTTCTTTGTAGTTTAAGAAAATAGCATATACATCATAATTTATATCTCTGCATTTCTGCACTAGTACTTACACACTAAATAAGACTTCTCTTGTCCCAACAGCATCCTTAAATCTAAATTGTGTGAGATTAAGCTGTTCTTTTACTATTTGTATATTTTTTAATGTATAATTCTTACACTTTCAAAATTTGTTTCATTAAACTTATTGTTTAAATTTTTGGGATCTCTTTGCCGAGCTCTTTTTTGGAAGTGTGAATTCTGATTTAAGCCACTGTTGCAACATATAATGTTAGTGTTAGATGTTATTAAATTTATCGAATAACTATTTTAATCCTTTTTAGTCTTTCATTTGCTTGATGGCATTTTGTGCTTTGTTTTTCAGAACCTTTAGGCCTGCTTTTGGCTCTATTTAAGGTGATTTTGGTCTTTTGTTTTTGAATATTTGTAGCTACATGTCTTCTAAGTGTTTTTTAATGCGTTTTTGTATATTAATATGTTATTATTGTTGTCAACGAGTTTGTTTGCTTTTTTTTCTTTTCAATGTTTTTGAAATTTCTTTTACTTTTCTGTGTACGTTAAAAAAGTCATGTTTGTTTTGTAGAGTTTCTATTGCTGCACACTTCTGCTTCGTTTTTTCTTCTTTTGCTTTTGTTTGACAACTTTTTCTGGATTTTGGAGTTTTCTTTTAATTTTCTCTACTTTTTTGTTTTTTTTTATCTCATCTTCTGCGCATGTGGTATAGATTGTTGGTGCAAATATTTTTGCTATTGTTTTGCTTCTTTTTTTTATTCCAACTCTCAGACGTCTCACTACTGAGTTGTAGTTGGATTGTATGTCTGTTACAACGTATGTTTTTACTGAAATTAAGGTCTTTCTGTATCTTTATTTTACAAGAAAGTTGTTGATTTTTGACTATCGCTTCAAGAGTGTGTGCAGGTGATGTCTATGTGTACAATCGCTAAGGAAAAAGTACTTAGTACGGTTAGCTTGTGCTTGGCTGCAAATATGCTTAATAGTTTTCTTCTTTTATTTTGTTTGTCTAATTTGTGTGGTCTTATATGTTTTCTAATCTTATTTTTGCACACTTTTTTGTTAAAATCTCTCATTGTTATTGTGATGTTCTGTATAGGACGTTTTTTGAGTATGTCTTCTAGTTTCGAGTAAAATTGCTCTATGTCTTCATTCCTGCTGTTTGAAGTCGGAACATAAACTTGATTTATATTTAGCAAAACTAGGTGACTCAGTGTTTGAAGTAGTATTATTCTTTTTAAAAATAAATAGAAATGCTCAAAACAACACAAAGAGCTATGGAAAGGCAAATGTTTAAAATATAGCTGATACAAAGAAAACGTAACACATATATAAGGAGTATAACTAAACTAAATGTGGGAGAAGCAATAGCTAAATTAAAATGGAGTTTTGCCAAACAAGGGCAAACAATTAAGAGAAAGACCACAACTACGCTAGACCGACAACATTAAGAAGACAGCAGGTTTAGCATGGATAAAAACAGCACCAATCAGACAACTGGAAAAATATAAAAAAGCTAATATTCAAAGATGTATCAAATAAAGCTAATACAAAATATTCTTTTTTCAGGTATAAAGTTAGTTTTATGCCTCCCGACTGAATCTTCTACAATGGTTTTCTATTCTTATATTTTCCATCTGTTAGTCCCGAGTAGTATAATATGTGGTTATTGTTGTTGCAATATTTTGTCACATGCCATGTCATCTCATCGATCTCCATAATTTTGATATTCATTTTTTCCATCTCCTTTATGACATTCTGAGTCTTTCCGGTTGGGCCACCGACTGTTTATCCATAATTTTGTTGTTTTTGGTTCTATATTATGTAAATATAAAACGAAATCAGAGAAAAGCTGATTTTGTACATCAGATTTTTAACATGAATCTTTAAATAACTGCTTATGTGACTCTATAATAAGACCATAAAGAAAACACAAAAATATTTATAGTTATGTTTATTAAACGAGTTTTGAGAGTATAGCTACTTCTTTAAGCCTAAGTTAATTTTTTTAGGTTGCTCAAAAATTGTTACTAAAAAAATGCAAAAACGACAATTGTTTTGTGATTGCAGCAAATAAATACCTTAATTTTGAGAATGGATTTTAATGAGTACCAACAGGTAAAATCTAATATTACCTGAGAAAACGAAGTATGCAATCTAAAATTTTGATACTAACTTTATTACAAGTTTATCATTTATACATCACATTATATTGAAGCCTACAAAGTGTTTTTCATTGTATATTATATGATTAAAAAACGAAATTGATATATTGAGTTGATGTGACAAATGCCGACTTTGTACATGAAGTTACAGATGTTGAACATAAATTTTTGTAAGTATAACTGTTTATGCGGTTCTATGGTGAGATCACAAAAAAAAACCGTTTATGTTGACTAGAAGATTGTTGTAAACTGTAAAATAGGCTATCATGTATTGAGTTTTGATACTAATTATTGTTGTGGCTATTAACGCCCGCTCGTACTTTTTACTGATCTAACATTACTTTAAACATAATATACAAGAAGTTTATTAAGGTTGTTGTTAATTGTACTACAATAACACTAATACTCTAGTTGACGAGGGCACTAAAGGTTTTTAGTATATATTTTAGGTGTAGACACGTTCGTGTGGGGTAATAGAATCTGCATAACTCTTCATGTATATATTATGGTCAAAGGGTCTTTCCAAAAACTTTTGGTTTAAAAAAAAAGTAAAATATTATTGTATTGTATATTTCGCTACTGTAACTCAATTGCTTTGCTGAAAAATGTTTTTCAATTTTTCGTGTTAATTGTCTGATTGTTAATCAAGATAGTGGCTGACTGGTAAATTGTCACATACGTGTATCAGGCAAGTTAACAACCTGCAATTTTATAGATGTCACTTAAGCACTGTTTATTTTATTTGTTAAGAATTTAACACATGTACTAAAAGCTAATCCTTACGAATAATATGAAAACCAACAATTGAGAACTTTGATTATTAAAAACACTATAACAGTATTGGCGACGTTTAGACACCTACAAAGAATAAGGACAGTCTGTGGAAGTATGATGATTGCTTTCTATTTTACTTTCTGACAAAATAGGCAACAACCTTGACAACCTTAGTAGATTACTAAAACTGGGTCATCTGGATGACATTTGTATAACCAATGTCAACTACTCACAAAGACAAAGAACACCGTTGACCAAATCTAAACTGAAACTACAGCCAATCCGCAAGCATGCCAAAAATTAAACGCATCGTTGCATTCTGATATCCTTGACAGCAAACAACTAGTCTAGTATACCTCAACTACACAAGTGATTATTTTTACAACGCACAATATATATCCGCTACAAAGCAAAATAACATCACCATAGCAAGTCAACAACACCGACATTGACATCTACAAAAAGGTAACCTTTATTTTATTTAAAATTGACTGCTATGATGACGAGCTGTTTTTCTCTACTGTATCATTAAATAGAAGCGGTTTGGCTGGCAATTACATAGACGTGCAAAAAGCAGACTACCACGTTGACGTTTCCAGCCCATACATGCAAACCACGAAAAGAAAAGCAAAAGTTGACTACAATGTCAAACTTGATTATGGTAGTTACAGTCAATGCACTCAACTGTTAAAGCCAAAGAAATTGAAGATATCTACTTAAACAACCTGGAAATTACAAAAGTAAGAAAAGAATACGCGGCAAAACAAACTTAAAATATTTATTTAACACCTCTCAGTACAATATACTTTGACCATACAACGTCGCCTGCCAACAACATAACACCAGAAGTTTTGTTGACAAAGAAAAAGGGAGTTGTTGTGGTTGCTGGTGTAAAACAGATCTCTAACAAGCAAGAGCAACTTACAATTGATAATATAAACAAGAATACTATCTGTGTTGACTTGTAAGTTCACTTTTTTAGTGAACATTGCACACAGTTTTATTGTTCTATTTTTGGAGGAGAATCATCAACACGTTATATTTACGGTAATTAGTGCAGCCATTAATGTTAATTTAACTTAACATCTAGCGAACACTTTTGATATGATCATTTATTTTGTTCTAAAATTTTGAATAGAATGACTTAACGTAATTTTAAATAATTGGGAACTTAAATGACCAATTTAACCTTAGAACGCCAATTTCTTGAACTAAAAATACGTAGTATAGATCAAATCCAATTCCAATCCAATTCCAATCCAATTATGTTTAAAAAAAATGCTAATGGATTTGTTTATTGGTATTGTCTAAATAATAAATATAACCTTAAAAATATATTATTTTTTAGATTCAATAAAAATACTAAATAAAGCTTTCTCAAATCTTTTTTTTTAGAATTTCTTCAAATAAACCAATTTTTTTTTTCATATAAAACGTCCTCAATAAACAATTTACTTATTGGTATTATCTAAATGATCATTATAACCTCCAGAATGTCAATATCTTAGATTTAACAAAAATACGGAGTACAGATGTTTCAAACCTAATTTTTGCTAAATTTTTTCATATGTATCTTTTTTTTTCTTTATATAAAACGTATTTAGAAAACAGTTTTACATATAAATTCACTTATTGGTATTGTTCAAATTGCCATTTTTTTTTATTTATCCAAAATTTAGACTAAAGATGTTACAAATCCAATTTTCACAAAAAAATTAAATAATCTAATTTTTTCTTTCATGTAACACGTTTTTAAAATAAAATTCTACATATGAACCCACTTATTGGTATTGTCTTAATAATCAATTCAACCTCCAAGCTAAGAATTAGACATTTTTTATCTCTGCAAACGTCAGTAGTTATTATGTTACAAGAAGAAAAATGATATTCAATCTCTTGATGACTGAAATTGTTTACCCGCTCGAATCTTTGTTATCAAGAAATTGGAAGTTTTTTTTCTTTGCAAGTGTTAGAAGTATTTCCACAAAAGAGGATATAATATTTAATCTTTAATGACCAACACAGGTGAGTTTCTTCAAATCATGATTACAAGCAACCCACTTGTCTAAGTGTTTGTTATTAAAAAATTATTATTTTTTTGAAGTATTTTTGTTTAAGAAGAAGAAAGTGATATACAATCGTTTGATGATCAACACTTGGGCGAATGGTTAGGTCATTCCACATCATCAAATAGTTTTAGCTGGAGTGCCCGCTCACACGTCCAAGAGTTTGTTATCAAAATATTAAAAGATTTTTTTCTTTGCAAGCGTTAGGAGTTTCTTCGTCCAAGAAAGAAGAGGAAGTGATATCCAATCTCTTGATAACCAACAGTTTGGGTGGGTAGATTATTTTAGATTGTAATTACCAACAAGTAGTATGAACTAGAGTGCCCAACTACCCGCCTAAGTGTTTGTTATTAAAAAATTAGAAGTTTTTTCTTTTTGCAAATGTTAGATGTTCTTTACTTAGAGGAGGTGATATCTAATCTTTAGATAACCAAAATAACACTATTGAGTAGTTTGAATTGGAGTAAAGATCAAGCAAAGTACAATTAAATTATTGCTTACTATTTGAAGAATCATCCACATCAAGGCTGTCCAATATGAGGGGTACTTGCAGTTGGACAGCCCTGATCTACATTATTGATTTATTTTTTTTTTAACTTATCTATCTTGCAAAATTTTACTCAAATCACCACCATTGGTAATACATTTTAATAACAAAAGCTATTGTTGCTTTGCACAAAGCAAATTTTCAAGTTTTTATGAGTTGCGGTTTTAATGTCAAATAGTTGAAACTCAGGATCAGGTTTATATATCTTACAGGTATCAAATCAACCACTAAAAAGATTTAAATTAACCTTTTTTAAAACTGGCAATTGCAACGACAGCAGTTTACTAAATTAACCTGTTATCTTCCATATATTTTGCAAAATATTTAAGGCAGAGTATTTTTTGTGGAAGAAAGAAAGTTTTTCCAACGTCCAGAACTAAAGTCATTTTTCCGCATCAACACAAACATTTAAAATTACCACTACTTTCATCTAGCTCATTCGGGGAAAAACTAGATACGGCTAGCAGAGGTTTCGACAAGGTTAGATTTTTTTTTCAAAGTTTTGAGACAACAAAAAAGAAAAAAAAATTGCAATTTTAAAACAAAGAACTTACCTTAGTCTATGAGTATACTAGAGCCAAGCAAACCATCAACAGCTTCAATCTTACGTCCAGCAAACCCAAACTATATAATTGGAAAAGAATTTGCGATAGGATTCGGTATGTTTGTAGGCATTCATTTGGATGTAATTTACGCCCGCTTTACCATAAGTTATCATTAGCGGACCGCCATCAACCAATTTACTTAGTTTTAAAACTGCACATAAAGCATGAACAACAAGGAATGCAAACATACACAAAAATGATTGTAATTATAACTTTGCAAACTAGGCAGTCTGTTAAGCAACAAAACTTTTGCAACTATTACATTTTAAATTTTAATCTAAAATTAGCTTCACAACCAACGTTTAATTGGTTCCGCAGTTTTGTGAACACTTGCTTATTAAAACTTTTCAATCCATTTTGCGCTACCAATAATGGGACTATGTGATTTTGTTGGAATTTTGAAAAAATAGTATGATAGGAACATTTTCTAATTAAATCAAGATTTGCATAAGGTGTGCACGAACTAAGTAAGATTGTCGAATAGTTTTCTAACTGCACTTTGGCGTTAAAATAATAAACAAACGATGGTTGCTCGTTGACATGTTTGTTGGGACCAAGCTTCTTATTTTTCTTCTTATGATGATATACTAAGCATGGGCGCTTTTTTCTTATGTTTTGTGATGTGCAGTAATAGTTTTACACAAACATACAAGACTTAAAGATTAATGTGGAATCTGAACCAATATGCTAAAAAAGTTTTACTAGGCAAATACTTTGCTAAAATATATACGTCAAATTCGATATTACTGCCGCTGAGGATGTAACACAGGTTGTTAGCACAATAGTCTAACCACTAGATCATTGCGCTACCAAGCATGCATCATTTACTTTCAAAATTTACTTCAAGAGCCTAGCACATCAGACAAAAACGGTGGTGGAGGTGATCATCTCTAACTTTTTATTTCATAACTTTTCTGGTATAATAAAAATCAATAAAAGCAGCGTTTTTTGAGTGATTGAAGTTTTTTTATCAAAGTAAACCTTTCGACACATTTGGCAACCTACATCAGTGAGGTTTGGTTAGGTATCTCATGAGAATAAGCAAAGCTTACTTACAAGACTAAACATTCGTCTTTAGATTAGATAACAGATTGCATTTTGATTAATAATTCTGATTGGCTACATTTGCATACAAGAAACTGTAATCGGCCGGAAACATTAACTAAGACAACAATTGCATTGTTTTAACAAGAGAAACTAAATACTTTAACTGACAATCTTTGTAGACACTTCTCAACAAGCCTTTTGTTGATCATCTATAAAAAAAATAATTTAATATTTGTCTTGGAAAATTCAATTTTGTCTAACAGTTAAAATATACTGACAATTGTTTTTAGTTTAGACTATTGATCTAATCATTAATTTTTTTGTCGGTCAAACAACTCATTATGTGGGTCATTTATTTTTTTATGTTGATTTGTTATATTCAACAGTTGTTTCATGTTGTCGTGGGTCTTATACTCTTACTGTGCATTAACATTTTCTGCCGTGGAAAGTATTTAAATGTTTTAAAATTTTCTGCCTAAAGTATTTTTTTGTAGTGTAATTTATTTTTTTGATTGCAAAACTTTTTAGAGATGTTATTTTTTTAAATTTATTGTCGTGTAATTAATTTTTATATGCGTTCATTATTTTATTCTTTCGGGCCGGTAAATCTAAACCATATATAAATTCTAATTTATTATTTTTACCGGTTAAACTGCAATTTCTTTGCTCATATGCTTCAATCTGTCTAACATGATTACAATCTAACATGTTCTTGATTGTAAATGAAAAATCAACCAATAATTTTAACTGCTGCAGATTAATTTAAACAAAATAAAGAAATTTAAAACTTCTAGTAATTCTAATTCACGTTAAACATTAATTAATTTAATTGAATATTGATTTACTTTTAAATAATTTGAAAACATTTTTTTACGAGTTGCATAAGATAGTAAAATATATATTTATTGTTTATTGAACGCACATGGTGTCCAATTTGAAGGGAAATATTACCAAACGATCAATTCATTCGACATAGAAAGGTTCAGTATAATAACAAGGTCAATTTAAATTTTTTACTACATATTGCCGTTTACAAAGACAACATGAAATTATACTTATTTCAATCAATCCGTGCCATTGTTCCACACGCAATTTTGCATTGTGTACACCTACTAATCACTTCTTTGTTTCGATTGTTATACAAGGAAGTGCATGTAATAAATTTTAAGAAATATTATTGCTTAAATTTTTATTAATGCAAAACTACAGGAATTAAATTTTAATGCTCAGCATTAGTACAAGAGATTCGATACAGTTTGTAACTGATTAGTTACAATTCCATCGATATCATTGAGTTGTCAGAAAGGAAATGAAAATCAAACTGTATCAAACTGCTTATCACGCTTCAATTAAAGCATAAAATTGGCCTCTTCGGCGTGAATGACATGAGAATAAGACGATATGCGAATGCCGAAACCCACAATTCAAAGGCCATCAAGCATCCAACATTTAAAAAAATCGGTCCGCTTTTTTTCTCACATAACAAGAATCACATCACACCTCGACTTTTACACCACTGTTATTTGTTTCTACTTAGTCTCGTTACCGACAAGGAAACCGTTTATACTTAAGCGTTAATGGGTTTAAAAAATTCAACCGTAAAAAGGGAAAAAATGTCCAGATTATATAACATGGGATTTTTTTTCAACCCCATCTTGTTTTCGGGTGCTTTGAGGTCATTCGTGCGGTTACTAAATTACTAGGTCTAGGAAAATCAGTGTAAAATTATTAGATTATTTCACTAATGTGCAGACACAACAAATTTATGTCTATACAAACTAGAATAATACATATTTGATTGGCGTTTTTGAACTAGTTTTGAGCGAAATATTTTGAAAAAGCATTGATTTTCTATTATTTAAACCTTGATTATTATTCAATCTATAATATTTCTACTAAAATTATCATAAAATAATTTTATTAACCGTATTTAAAATGCAAATCAAAAGCCTTGGTTTAATTAGCACGATACGTTTTATTTGTCCATTAATATTTAGTGCATATTACTTACAAAATTGTTTGTGCACACGAAGAATGTAATTGCGTAGACATTTTAATTTAATTGTTCATGAAATCACGTTGAATGTATAAGAATTATGCTAATGCTGCTTTTTCGAAGGTCATTATTTCAGTGGTTAATGCGTTCTTGTTTTGAAATCTAATTAATAAATTTGTTTGTTTTGTATAATACTTAATTAATAATGCGTATAATATATTTATGTTTACGAAACAACGACAAATTATTTAATTACCAATTAACCAATTAGTCAGCTTAAGATTTACTTCATAATAAAACTTTTTTTTGCTTTTTTCACAAAAGTTGTTTATAAAATGAATACTATCATTAAATAATATTATAGTTGGATGGGTTTTGTATTAATTTATATAATATATTTGAACTAGTGAATTCACAATAGTGATGTACCGGTGTACTCCGGTGTAATGCATACAACTGATGAGCTTGACATGACATTTTTCTTGCTTCTTGGAGTTCTAATGTTCGGTTAAGTTTGGTTGTTGATACAACTAAGCACATATAGTCGACGATGTTTGGCAAGCTAGTAGACCCATAGTATCTTCTTTCTTCTAATCACAACTGTTATGGTTCCGAGATTGACCTAGTTTTTCTTAAGCTTCTTCTTTATCCAATGTTTTGAAGTAATTAATCTCCTAAGTGTGTGTCTAAGAGTCCAATCATTCTTGATAATCTTTCTTCTTCTTACGTAGCTGGAGAAGCGTATTCTCTGTTTTTCAATTTGAAAGCAATTAGCATTTATTCCCGTATACTGTCGATTATCTGCTGTGTATTCCGGCTTTTCAACATTGTTTCCTGTTTATTAGTATGTTGGAGAGCTTCAACGAGTAGTGTTACGTTGTGACCGACATGATAATTAACCCTAAAGACTATTGGCTTCAAAAAAAATTTTATGTTGTTAGCTGTAGTGTTATCTTCTTCTTTTCTATCTATTCTTTGTTTTGTCTAATATTTGTAGCATTTGCCACGTAGTTGTCTTTAAGAGCCTAATTATCTAAGATAGTAGTACTTTCTTATTGTCAAAGATCTTTTTTCTTCCTATGTAGCTAGAGAAATGATTTAACAGCGGTCAGGAGTTACTACCGTAGATTATCTATTGTGTAGTATGAGTTCTTTAAAAAAAATATTTTTTGTTTTTTTCTGTCATCTTTTTTTTTTGTTATTTTTCTCTGTTGATTTTTCTTGACACCTAATGCATATTTTTGTTCTTTTTCATTAAGAACTGTTGCGTTTGGTAAAGGCATCATGATTTAGTTTATCCCACGTCCGGCGCCTTTTGTTACAGTCATTGGAACCTAGAGCTGCTCTGGGTAAAAGGACACTCTAACAAAGTAGGTAACATTGAGGCGGACAAGCTGGTGCGTAAAGGTCAACCCTCATGGCGTGTAGTCCTGAACCCTGGACCGCTTTAACATTCAAAGTCTAAATAATTTACTAAAAATTAACACACACACAATGCACGACGGCGTTGGGATGTTATTCCAAGCTGCAGACAGGCAAAGGAAGCAATGACTGCTCCAAACGCTAAGACAGCCGATTACTACTTGCGACTGTCCAGAAAGAGCTTGCAAATTATGACAGGACACTGCCTACTAAAGAAACACATGCACACGATTGGTATTGGAGACAATCCAACGTGTAAAAGATGTGAAATGGACGACGAGACGATCGAGCACGTGCTATGCACATGCTCGGCCATCTCATAAGATAGAGAGTCTATGTTAGGGAGCTGCTAGCTTGACATGGCCAGCATAAGGGAGACCCCTCCAAGCGTTGTACATCAACCACATAGGGTGGTTAAATGCAAAGACAACAAAGTGAGGTCACTACTGGAAGAAATACAAAGGGTCTTTGGTTTACCCTCCAACATTGAATCCAGACTCCAGTCCTAGAGACAAAACACTTAGCCAATAGGTCATTGCTGGTGATTGCAGAAGCTTCATATTAATAACAATAAAACTCAAGCATCACCATCATTCCAAGAACCATCGCTAACTATTGCCTGCAACAATACTAGATTGTAACAACTGGCGCCCAAGTTGAAACGACGCTCCTGCCACCTAATAGACGTTTCCAAATTTCAATTACTTAAATTGTATATCTTGGTTCAAAATTTAATTATTTTGTGAAACAATCCCTAATTGACAACAAAAATATCTACATAGGTTTGCAAGAACTTTCACAGCAAAAAAACTTTATACTTATAGACTGCACTTTCAATCAGAATACAAAATGGTTCACTCAACTCAAAAGACTCCGAGTAAGATTTGTTGAATGATATTGCTTGAGACTTTCACTAAAAGACCTTTCAAACCGCTAGAGCTCAAGCAATTTTTAAAGATTTAAGAAAAGCTACTGACAATCTTTATTAAGTACTTTTTTTGCCAAGTATTTGGCCGTCATTGCACCCGGTTGGTCGGGCATAAACTCTAACGTACGGAGCAAAAAAAAAACAAAATCTGCCGGCTATACCAAAATCACAATAGTTCTTTGGACAAAATCAATCGTTCCGACACTGGATTTGCAGATGCCGGATCTCATCACATTTGATCAGATTGATGTAGAAGACTCAGGATCTAGTAGATGTTAATCACCATTATTGACTAACATGTTATTTTTACTATTTGATGCAGACCTCAAATTCTATAGAGCAAAATTCATAGAGCGTCACTAGAATAAATCTCAGCTTGCCCAAGGCTCAGGTGTTCACGACTAAAAGAACCACGTTATCAAACTAAAAAAAATGTCAAGAAAGACCACAGCAAAATCGAGCAGTCTTTAACAACAACGCAGCACCCGGAAACTGGACCCAAGTACGCTACGCAAGCCTAGCGCTCGCAAGACTCTTTGGGGCCCAATGATAGCAAAAGTGCAAACTATAATGTTAAACCACCCAATAATGACAATACGGGAAATAACTTTCGGACACATTATAATGTATCCCGGAACTGAGCTATCACGTAATTTACTCCAGGATGTAGTTTTCCAGTATTGTGCGTTTTTATAAAATCACCTTGATCACGCCTACTTAATCTCTTCTATGGGGGTATGTTTTCAGATTTCTATGAAACAGTTTCTGTGTTTTGGTAAAAGTTCTTGAGCCACCTTTACCTACTCTTTGGCCGTAAGATGTAAGCTCTCCGTTTTGCTTCTTCTATTGCAATTTTGATCTTCTTATGGCACTGTTTGTATGACGCTACTAATAAGTCTATTTGCTTTTGTTACGTTAGCTTACAATGGCTTATATTAGTTTGGTGACCATGTAAGTGAAAGATTAATGCTTGGTAGCTTCTCCTACTATGCAGTCTAGTAAGTCCGGAAGCTAGTTTTTGAAGTGCATCTCTATGTTTACGGTGTTGTGATTTTTAAGATTCTTTTTCCTGCTCACCTTTCATTTCTGTATATGTTAAGCCAAGTTTGCTGAACACATGGTTACATCTATGAAGACCAAGCCACCAATCCTTGTTAAGAATACCCCAGCAAGTATGCAGTTTTTTCGGTCCTCGGTAGGAGAGCCCCCTTTCGCTAAGACCATGTTGCTTTAGAAGCGTCTTTTGCTAGGTTAGAAAGACCCCCTTTCTTCTATTATAAAAATTAAGTTTTTTTGTTGTGTTTTTTGTTCTTTACTGTCATCTCCCCGATTCAGCGCAGTACCTTCTTCAGCTTTTTTGTTATTATCTGGCTCTTCTTCTTAGATAGAAAGAAAAGATGAACTCTTCTTCGCTTTTTGATTTGTTTACAGATTGCCCAGTCGTTCCCTCTTTGCATCTCTTGTAGCCTTTTGGTTGTTTCACTGCTTGCACCTGTGTGCTTCTCATTATCTGGATTGTTTACGTCTTCGTTGTTGGTTTGTAGGCTCTTTGGCGTACCGTTTTTCTGCGTTAAGAATGTCGTTTGGTAGTCTTTCTTTTTTTCCCAGGTTTTTTTATTATATCTCACCTTTGAAAAGTATTTGCCACTTTATCAAAGTCGTCTTTTTTCCAGTTCATTGCCGGGGTCGTCACAATTGTTAAGTTTAGTTTAGGTTGCTCCTCTTCTTCAAGTTAACGGAAATTGGTTCTGCCAAACTTTCCATCTTTCATTTTAAGGCAATCCATTATAGCCTATTTTATTTTAGCGCTACTCGCTTCAGCAGCCTCGTTCTCGTATGGCTCTACTTTGAACAGTTAGAAATGTAAAATAGTTTTGGTTAGCAAGCCCTTAATACCTAATAGTAATCGGAAAGTAGAGCAAAAGTAGACCAAAGAGTTGTCCAAAGACAAACGACAGTTCAAAAAGAAATAAAAAAAGAACACATTTGTGTGACTACTATTTAGTAGTCCCCTTGCCAAGGCATAGCTACCGTGCAATGGTATTGGTCTGCGTGTGCAATTCCCCTATCCGCTACCCAAGGACGCGCTTGGTAGTGATTACACCTTTCCTTGCCCCTACAATGTGAGAAATTATAGGCAAACGACTTGGTCTACGTACAACTCATACAACACGTTTACTTTTGAATCGTTGATAAAAGTGAATGTTTGCTTCTATTCAGTAAATTTTCCTCTTTTGACAGTAATCAAATTGAGCTGCAAGTCAACGGTTGTGTACTCTAAATGAGACCATTATCTGAATGGAGTACGTCTAACTAAAATAATAAAATTTTAACTCTAAAAAAATTTCTTACTGTTTAAAAATAAAAATCCGAGGTATCATTGGTACCAAATATTAAACTAAATAACAAATCTATACATAAATCTTCTTCAATCAGTTTTCTACCATCTACAATCTCACATAATCTACTCTGGAACAACCATATAGTTGATATAGTTTCTAAAGTATCTAGAAAACTACACGACACATGAAATAAACTTAAATCTTTAATGTGAAGTTTTAGTGACTGTTGTTCTATTTTTATATTGTTGCAACATTAAGCAATTCCAAAATATCACATTTTAAAATTTAATACAAAAAAAAAGAGTTAGGAACTGTAAATAGAAGACAAAACTGGACAAAATAACTGCTTTTCTTGTTGATATACGGTGGACCGAAAAATTGCAACAAGCGCAGAAGATCGACAGGTTTTACCAGATCGACTCCGGCACTACTGATACACAATAGCATACTGTCCGCGGGCATTCCGCTCGCCTGAAATAAGACATAAAAGCCGCACCACTAGGGAACGAACCCGAAAGTCTTTACTGGAAGAGGAAAGGATCGGACGCCTGCACTAACCGGGAATGCATATTTAAGCTCTTTCCAAAAATCTGATTTTTTATTGATCTCTGTTGACAGTATTCCCTAGTGTGAAACATGGAAGAACTTTGGAAGCATTTTTACTTTACTGTTCAAGTTTAAGCTTCAAAAAGTCTTTCACATTTCATAAAAATTTTAATGGTTAACCAATCACAAAACAGAAAATGATGTTCATATTTTATTACTATGCTATTACATCGATACTTACATTTTCACCATAAAATAAATTAATTGCAATATTGTAGTCAAAATATAAAATTAATTTAATTGATTATATCAGCTCTTATTGATAACTATTATTGAAATTATTACATATATTCTTAAACAGTAATAAAAAAGAAAAATTCAACATTTTACCATCCATATTTTATAAGAATCAGTCTTCAGGTTCCTCCTTAACTGGTGCCTCTTCCTCAACCTTGACATCATCATCCATTGCCTCATCCTTACTATTCTCATGTAGAAGAACATATTCCCTTGAACTATAACCAAATTTAATAACATCGCGTTCCAACAACTCGACATACTTTCTAGACTCAATTTGTTTGTTGTTAATATGTGTACCATTAGCTGAATCCAAGTCAATTAAATATGGTCTGACACGTTTTCCAGTAGAACCATCATCTCTTGTAAAAGTAACCAAACGATATTGTAAAGCTGCATGTTGTTTTGAACAGGAAGGATGGTCGACTGCTAAGTCAACAACTTTGCGATCTCGTCCGATTAAATAAGCGCTTTCCCTGTGAATATAAAGAGTTTGCATTGCTTTTTCACCTTTGAATGGATATAAACGCCAACGACGTTTCGGCTTCCTTGCTTCAGGTGGCTCACTGTATTTGATTACAACTCCTTTGAATGTATTGGTTTCTTCTGTTA
Organism: Tachinus rufipes; assembly: GCA_963932245.1. Taxonomy (NCBI): domain Eukaryota; kingdom Metazoa; phylum Arthropoda; class Insecta; order Coleoptera; family Staphylinidae; genus Tachinus; species Tachinus rufipes. Next base: position 66,388,800 of record OZ010749.1, read on the forward strand.
ACTTTCCAGATAATCCAAAATTCGGCTTCTCTTTATCTTTTTTATTATCTTTACTATCCTTAGATGAATTATCCCTACCCCATGAGGCCTTTGCATGATCGAATGAATTACTTCTCCTTCTGTTATTTCTAGAATTTATTTAATTAATTTACAATAATATTTTTCAATATTTAATAACCTTACCTACGCCTATCAAAACCATGTTTATTGCGGTTCTCCCTAACTGGGCTTCTCTCACGGCTATCATTGCGACTACGGTGTTCTTCATTCCTGCGATCATCATTGCGACGATCATCATTCCTGCGATCATCATTTCTACGATCATCATTCCTGCGATCATCTCTCCTATCATTTTGTCTATCTCTATTATCAAAACGTTCACGCCTATTATAATAACCACGATCATCATTATTACGACGATCATTATAATTCCTATTGTTATGTTCACGTTCATTATTATACCTGCCCCTATCATCCTCCCTACGATCCCGATTCATTTCTTTCTGCCTTTCACCACTTCTTCTATTATGTTCCCTTCTATCATTATCCCGTCTTTCATTATCCCTTCTGTTATCTTTATCATGTGGGCTGATGTCCTTTGTCTCTGCTTTCCTATTCATAGACAATTAATAATTTAATCAAACCAGACTGTAATGAAAATCATGTTTTACATCTTATAATATAATTACTACAAAACAGTTTTATTAATATTAAACAATTACCGTTTCTTATCAATTTTTTCAACTGGACTGTCCCATTTCGAATGCTCCACTTCCTTCTGTCGAGCTTTAATACTTTCATTTGAAACAGGTTTCTTTTTATGTGATCTATCTTCTTCTGAAGATGAGGATGATGATGATGTATGCGATTTTTTGGAATGCTTCTTCTTTACTACAGACTTCTTAGACTTCTTCGGAGATGGTGATTCGGACTTACTCGATTCTGAACTGCTATCTGAACTATCATCTGAGCTGCTGCTACTGGAACTGCTGTCTGAATCTTGTTTTTTCTTACCCTTCTTCATGTTTATCAACTTGTTGAAATCTGAAATTCTGTTCTTAGATTATTATTGAACAGTCTGTCAAATATTTAGTTGAACAAACTGACTGAAGTTGCTGAGATTTCTTTTTTAGATTGTGGTAGTTCTTCATTTCGGATTGAAGTTAGCTGTTAATTGAAGGGAATTATAGCAGTGAACCTCAAATTGTTACGGTTTGCAACTTGGATTACAACGAAGTTTCTATTAACAAAATTACCATTATAAAAAGTAGCAAATGTTAAATTAATAAAGTTTTATAAAAAAATATAGATTTATTTATTCTTTACTTTAAAATTGCAACCCAAATACCAATTGAGTGTCAAGGGATTGAAAACAACCACAAAGCTTCATCGGTAAAAAAATCTTATTCAATATTTCATCATTATTTATATTGTAAACAACCTCTTCAATTACAATAAACAACCTGTCAGGTGGTTTCTTCTAACAGGTGCATAATTTTTAATTTGTAATTCACAACTTTTTTATAAGAAATTCTGGAGACCGAAAAGAGTATGACCAGGTGCTATCTTTATTGATAGTTCCACTGCGACTATAAAATCACTCTATTCTAGTATAAACATTATTGTACATATAACTTAAATATCCAATTCATAGTATGCATAACACATAATTCACATTATTTCAATTTTACACTGCACTTTCAATTTATAATTTATAATAAAATTGACTTAAACATATTTTTAATAAACATTAACCTTAAACAATGACTATTATATAATTTAAATATTCAATTAACACTTCTGTTCAATCACAGTTTGTGCATAACACACTTCACACTATTTAAAATTCATTCGATACTTCACAATTCACATTTTATTATAGTAAATTAACCTTTACAATATTTTTAATAAATATAAAAAGTGACGAAAGTCTATGAAAATTGACATTTATTCTGGTGACTTTTAGGATTATTTTGTTCAAGGGCAACAGGTTGACAAACTGGTTCACACTAAAATCACTAAAAAATTTACCAAAAATATTTGAAAATCCTCGGTCATTCTTGCTCACCCTGTATATGCAGCTCGATTGTTTCAGCAAAAAAAAAGGAAAAAAAAACGAGATTATATACATATATATCTTTTTCTCAGAGGGAGCGGATTGCGGAATAGCCGGCTTCATTTCATGATATAGATATGATATGATTATATTGTCCGTTACGCAGTTACGTTTTCATACATGCTTTCCTTTTTTGCTCTTTGGTGTTATCATTAAATTTAAATCTGGCATAAAATATAATATGTTTCTAGAAATCTTCTTTGTAATAGAAAACTACTACTTCTCCCGCTTTCAATGTGTCAGTCTGCAAAACGTACCGTTAGTCTGGCATAGACCGGGCTAGTTTCAAAGCTTTATTTATGTTCTGTTTGTTAAATTACCGTTTAGATGGTGCCATTCCACACAAATGCTTGTGTTTTGTTTCTTGGTCTAGCAAATTTCTTTGTGAGCGTCAAGTGATGCTGCAGGAGCTGGTTTTTATTGGCTGTGTTTTAGTGGTCTAAGTATTCTACTTCTGATTTGGCAAACTCGAATTTGTGTAGCTTATATTTCAATCTATCGTCGGCATAGTTTTCTGAGTAGATAAGGATGTCTTTTAAATAGACAAGAACAAATTCACTAAAAAAACTGGTCAGTACTCGAAACATATTTTTTTTAATAATGCAGAAGCTAGTGGTTATTAAAATGTCGCGATTACTGCCACCCGTGTTTTTTTGTTGATAGTTACGACAATCCTAGGTAGTTGATTTGGGTTGCAAATCCTCAAAATTTGGGCTATATTGGTAGTAGTTAGGCAATTAGTTGCACCAGATTTCTGAAGCGGTCCGTTGGATGAGCCTGTTAGCAATGTCTTGATTCTTGAGCCGGTACGCTGCCGTGTGGTGGTGTGCTTGATAGCAGTTTAGAGCTTTGTTGCTGACTCTAAGATGGTTTGGCTTGCAAGTGTGATTAACTTTGTAGTGGTGGACTCACATAGCCTGGAATCTTCCGTCTCGGCTAGCTTTACACCGTACGCTGCAGCTTTCCGGCAATAACCACACACCTGATGCCGTTGACACACTACTACAGTAATTCTTCTGGAAATTTTGAAAGTTTGCATTTTTAATTTTTGGATGGCTATTGGTAGTTGCTTCACTCATTTCTACATTGTTTTACAAACAAATAAACCGCCAGTTTTTTATTGAATCCTGTGTGAAGTGACTGCCTTGGAGAGAAAACAGAATTTAATTTATAAAATTATAAAATATTTTACTAATAATTTACTACCTTTTACAGATGAAATAAGTTATATGAATTAATTAATAAACAACAACATTATATACAGGGAGTTTATAAATGAATGGGATTATGTAATCACTTTAAGTATGCCGCTTTTTTTTTAATTGCAGTTCTCATAACACAAACTAACCACGCCCTCGACAGAAGCTGCCACAAGTTACGTTAGAAAAAGCAAGCTTATAACAGCAAAAATTAAAGACGTGGTTACAACACTTTGCTATGAGATTTTTGCTTTCACTACGTTGCCAGATCAGCGCGATTCTCTCCCGCTCTAATTTGCGCAATCGTAATCAATATGGCATTTGTTGATACCACCAAAGTTTTTTGAAAAAATGTTTACATGTGCGTGGCATTGTGCACATTCCAGCCAACAAGAAATGCTCAGGACAGTTGTTAATGGCGGCCGATGACCTTTGCCTGCCCAAACCAGGCCGCCTTTTTATTACTGACTTAGAAACTAAAACGCAGTTTTTGATTTACACTGGCTCTGACGTTTTCTTATACCTCTAGTTCAAAATAAACGGCCCCCGCACCAAAACGACATACAAACTATGCGCAGCAAATAATACAATTAAATCAACATATGGTAGACGCTACAACACGGCTTTCCCGGGTCAATCATTATATTTTTATTTTACAAACATTTGGACTATCTCCTGGACTTCTACACCATAGTGCAGCTAGAATTAGCTTAACTATCCGAAAGTAAATCGAGACGTCTCAATATACCTAAAACATAAGACCACCTATGGCCTAGAATCGATCTATCAATCCAAGTGTAGGAGTGAGCGCAAAGTTGTTTTCAATGCTAACAAGCAAAAACGACAAGGTACGTTTTTACTCCATTTAAGATTTTTACAGAGGTTTGATTACACGAGCCATTGCCAAGTTCAGAAGGATTCCGTTGACCGTGTTGACCGTTTTTTAAAAAAGCTCAAAGCCGTCCTAGTAGAAAATATAGAAGCAGCCAGAGTTGCAAATGCTCCACTGACCAAGGGCGCCACTATTTAAGAAACAATTTCTTGCTAGGTATAACTCACATAAAGACAACAGCTTAGTATCTAGCAGCCAACAACCTGGTTGACCGTCTCAACATACAACTAAAAACGGCCATTAAATGTTACAAACCTACCAGTAAAGACGCGTTTTATTTTTTTACCCTTTAGTTGTCTTCTTCTTTCCATGCCTTGTTTTGTTTTTATAAGTCTCCACGTTATAATTTGAGTTGTTCACTTAGAGTCGTCCTGTCTTGCAACGTGTTCTACCCAGCTTCATTTGAGTTTAGATATTTACTTTGACACGTCTGCGATGTTTTTTTTTCAAATTTCACCATTGCAAATTTTGTTTCACTTTGGTTTCATGTTCTAGTAGATTCATTATTTTTGTTTTTGATAGATTTGTTTTCAAACCGACTTTCTCTAATTTTATATTTAGTTGTTTCAGCATATCTACTAATAAGTACTATATCCTCTGCGAATCGAAGGTAGTTTAAGTATTTTCCATCAACTCTAATTTTTTGATTTTCAGAGGACAATTTTTTAAAAATATCTTTCAATGCCGAAATAAATAATTTAAGCAATATTTTGTCCCTTTTTCTGACTCCTTTCTCTATAAGGATCTTATTATTAGTAGCATCTTTGTCCATATTAACCACCATTGTTGTTGTTAAAATAATGAATTTTATGCGTTAATTATCAAAAAAAAACTAAAACATCAATCTACAATCAAATTGACGATCATTTGTGCATTTTACAGATTTTTAAAATTTACGAGTCTTAGACAAATAATTTAAAGCAGAAAATAGTTTTGCACAAAATAATTAAAACAGTGTGTATATTTGTTTCTGTAACACCCAGTATATGATTATTTATGGCAGAAAACTCCCCCTCTATAAATTCATAACAGCTAACTTCATGTTGGCCTTGATATGTCAAATTTGATTGACAGTATTTGCCGCAAGCCGCATGCTGCTGTCATAAACTCTTTCAATATTGCATCAGAATTTCAATTAAATAGCGAAAACAACGTTTGAATTCACAACCATATATCAATATTGGTGCAAAACGCTGCATAAAAAATGTCGGGAGATAACAAAGAAGGTAATAAAAAATCCATATAATAAAATTAAATAATATTAATTATTGTTGATGTTAGCAATTTACACATCGGAAAAGTGTGGCTCAGATGAAAATGGAAATGGTACAGAGGCATCACCATTCAAAACAATTCTTCAAGCTATGCGAAAAGCTGGTGTTGAACCATTCCCAGTTATCTATGTAGATGGTAAAGAAGAAGGTGTAAAATATGATGTGGCAGCCAAATCACAATTGAAAAAGATTAACAAATTATGGGTCAGAGAAAACCATAAGAATGCTGATAAATCTAAAAAGGAAGATGATGATGCCGAGAAACGTTTGAAAAATATGGAGGATGCCAAGAAGATTGTTATAAAGGAAGATAAATCTTTGCCGGCAGCTACACGAATTAAAATAAATCAAGGTAATCAAAAATGATTTAATATATGATGTATAATAACTATTACTACATAAGGTGCAATCTCTGATATGCGATAAATCTAAACTAACTAACTAACCCATAAGGTGCACCTTACATCTTCACAAATATTTGTTCTTTTTATAATTAAAATTCACTTGTAGTTGGTTACAATTTTATATTTTTTTAAATGATTTAAAATATCACAATTAATTTTCATTTGGCAATAGACCATTAGGGGCAGGAGAAATTTTTACTTTGTCTTACTTGCTACTTTTCAAATAGGACGGTTTATTAAGTATAATCGGAAAACAAATGATAAATTTTCTTGTTAAATTGAAGAGGATACTATTTTTATGAAATGTAAAAGATATAAAGCTTTTTGCCTTCTTGAACAAAGTTCGGTATGCAGAAGCTGCTTGCTATAAGAATCCATGCATTTTATGTTTTGCCACTTTTTGCTCTGTATAATAATATTCTGTTCCTTTTAATTTTATTTTTAATTTAATAATTGATTTTATTAGAATTAATAAGTAGTAAATAAAATACTTAATTAGTTAATTCCATATAAATGAATCATCGTTTACCTTGAAGTGCGAGACTAAATACTAAATATTATCAGTTGAATAAGCTGTAAACAATTTAGTAACATAATAGCAATAACAGCTAAATATTGATCAAGAATAACATGTGATTCATTTCATTACAGAAAAATTAAATAAAACAATTATGTTGGAATTCACGAAAGGTGATTAACGTTAATGATTGTTAAATATGGTAACATAACCACAAAACTTGATAAAATGTCTTTGCTATTTTTATTAATTCAATCTAATTTTGTTTTTATTGTTGAAAGTTATCTATAATGCTAAGCTTGTTTTTGTAATAGCAATATTATAAAGTTTTGCAGTTATCAAATAGAATGATTTGTTACTTTAACCGGCTTTTATAAATTCTAGCATTAGTCTTTATTGTAAGGTTGAAGAAAACTGTTGTTCTGATTTATTGATGATTGAGGAAAACGTTATTAATTTTTGCAATTATTGTCTTTAACATAACCTAAAAATATTGACACTGTAGCTTATTGCGTGGGTGCCTCAAACATCGGGCGTGGAGATCTTTTTTTTATTGAGATCAGCTGTGGTCTACATTGCAGTTTACCTCTCACATACAAATTTGGAGCACTGGTTTTAATTCCAAGTCGGCGTCGTGACAAAAGCGAACTTTCAAATTGGTTTGATTTTTTCAAATAAAACTGACGTAACTTGGGCGCAAGGATTCTATAAACGTTTTTCTAGATGGGTTTCTCCTTTTTCCAGAAACCGTTCTCATTATTCTCTCTACTTGATCGAATCAAAAATTGTTTTTTTTAATGTATTTGACTTTTGAGCATCGAAGTACAAGACCAAAATTCAAATTAAATTAAATTTTTTTTTGCTAAAATCAAGTTCATCGAAAGCCTGGCGCGAAATAATTGGGGTGAGTAATACATTTACAGTTTTTGAGCCATCGGCTTATAAATAAAATATTAACTCTCGATCTACAAATATCTTCTCTTAAGTTTTCAATCATTTTTGCATTTAAATTGGTGATGGTTTTTTGTAGGAAAAATTGCTTTTTTGTTTATATTTTTTTTTATGACTTTGGGAATTAGTTTTATAATTTCCGTATTTGTCGATAGATCTTTCAGTTAAAAGATGCTTTCTTGAGGGCATTTAATATCCTGCAGAAAACTAGTAAAAAGTAGTATTTTCAAAAAACTTCTCTATAATCGTAGCTAACAAAGCCGCTGAGTTCCTTCGTTTAAAGGTAGCAGAAATGCCAAAAGCAAAGCAATCGAGTCGAAGAGAGCGCTGAATCGTTAGCGGGGTCTACTGCGTAATAGATGATTTGCACGCCTTGTTGTCGGAAGGTTTGGGATCCTTAGACGTTAGAGCTGCTGCGCAATAATGAACTTTAAGATACAGTGCAACCTCGATAATCCGGATTAATTAAAACCGCGGTGATCCGGATAAGTAAATAATTCGGATTACTGAAGAAATATTTTTATTTATTAAAAAAAGAAAAATTTAGTACAAAATAACTAAAAAATTGTAGTTATACAAAAATGATTCAAAACAGAAGCAAACTTATTAAATTTTATGTTATATTGTGAAGTATTTCGTGGTTTTTGTTTGTTTGACCCTTTTTTGGTTCATTATAAACGCGGTTTCTTTCAGTCTTTGAAGTACAAGAACATCATGTAGTGTCATATTAGATTCTTCTGCCCACTTTATGCACACATTGAAACTTTTAACTGCCTCGTCATTTTTAACAGTCTGGATCGTGTTATTTAATTCTGGTCTTTCATTGTCACTACTATCATGATGTTCGTCTGTATCATCTATGTCTTCCAGTTGTAACAAATCTTCATCATTTTCAAGCCAGTTACGTATTTCCGCGTTCGTGAGATTTTGCTCAGTGAGAACTTTAAGCATATCTGAAATATCTGTTAAACATTTATGGATTAACAAAAAAAAATAATCAAAACATTTTGCGTTTCACTAATGCACGTTGCTTACCTGTCATCTCGTCATTCAAGTGAAGCAAATTGCATCATATTCAGTGTCCGAGTCGTTATTTGCCACTTGAGCCATAATTTTGTGCCAGCACTTCTGCAAAACTTCCTGGGATACTTTTTCCTAAGAATTATATAATAGGCATACAGCGTCCTTCAAGTTAATGTTTTTTAATAACTTAACAACGTTTTCTTCGTTATTAGATGGAATATGAGCTAAAAGACTTTTTTGGTAAAATAATTTTGTCAGTCTGATGGCATTTTGATGCATATGCTGCAAAAGCGCTATACAATTTGGTGGAAGAAATAATGTTGTAAATTGTCCATCCTCACTAGTTAGCTCTTCTATAGTTCCATGGCTTGAGGCGTTATCGATGATTAACAGGGCTCGTTCAGGTAACTTGAGACTTCTTAAATGACTTCTAACTTGACGAATAAATGAGAAATGAAACCAGTCTAAAAAAATTGCTGTAGTCATCCATGCATTAGCAGATGATTTGTATTCAACAGGTATGTTTACATTTTTAAATGCCCTTGGATTTTTTGCCTTTCCTATCACTAAAAGCTTTAATTTTTGTGAACCATCAGCATTGTAACATGATAGAAATGTAAAGCGTTCTTTGCTTATTTTTCGACCTGGTGCAGTTTTCTCCTGAGAACAAACCAGCGTTTTTTCGGGCAACATTTTCCAATACAGAGCAGATTCATCGGCATTGTATATTTGAGCAGGTGCTAGGTTTAATTGTTTTATCTTTTCAGCAAACTTAGTTTGGAAAGGATTGACAGCACTTTGATCATTGGATAGTTTTTCACCACACACTTTTAAAGCACGCAGACCATACTTTTTTCTAAAGTTAGAAATCTAGCCCCTGCTATCTCTAAAATTATCATTTCCATAAGTTACGGAATAAAACTGTTTACTTTGGCAGATAAAATTTCATAGGAAATTGGGACGTGCCTTGATCGTTGTGTACTAAACCATGCATACAAACGAGTTTCCATTTCTGGATATTCGGCTGGTCGTAAGGTTGCTAATAAATCTAAAAAAGTGACATACACATAATTGTATGTACAAGTACAAACAAATAAAAATTACCTTTCAATTTTGTCTTTATTCTTTTTTATATCGGAAATTGTTGATGTTTCTACCCCGTATTCATTTGCTAACAATTTTCCACTTTCACCTCTAACTAGTTTTTCAATTATATTGGATTTTTGTTTTATTAACAACGTAGTATGTTTTCTTTTTTAATATGTGTATGTATCAAAAATGTTCTTATACTTATGTAGCACATAAAATAGCACGTAAATACATACTATGTAACAACCAACGGCTGGCTAGATAATTATTAATCCGCACAACGCGATACGTAACAGTCAGAAGGTACACACTGCGGATCTCTAGATATTAGCCCCGGAATTTTAAAAAAATAGGGGAATCCCTTCAACGTGAGACGTCTAAAACCACAGGTCCGGATTACCGAGTACTATCAAATCCGGATTATAAAGTACACAATATAGTTGAAATGCCTGGCCGGATTATTGAAGAATCCGGTATAATGAAAGTTCGAATTATTGAGGTCGCACTGTAATTCCATTCTTAGTAGTAGTGGCGGGGATTTGCACTGCTGCTCATCATGAGATTGTATTATCTTTGTCTAGGGTTGGGCGCTGTTTGTGGTTGAATTTATTGTAGTCTGTATGCTTCAGTTTTGTCTACTTTGTAAGGGGTTGCGGGGGCGGCTGGTCCGAGGTCGTTGTTGAGGTGTTTAGCATGTTTTTAAATGAATCAAAGTTTCTACTAACGCTCTCACACAGATGGCTTCAAACACGCTTACCTAGAGCGCTTCTAACGCACCCAGACAGGGCGCAGTTTGGTACGGAGTAAACTTCTGTTGGTTGTCGACGGCACCGGGTTAGATACCGATTGCCTGCAAGATGTAGCCGCGTTGGTGGATCAGTACAGGTGAGTCGTATACAGATAATCTTGTCTTTTTGACGGTTCTGAAGATTGACCTTCCGCTCTTGATGGTTGCTGGTGCCAGGCTGATGCGAAAACGCGTCGGATCTTTTTAGGAATGGCGCGATCTGATTGCCCGTTGTTGCTTTGACTACTGGCTGCAATAAATTTCTTCAATTACTGAGCTTTCGGTTCTAACTTGGCACGGTGATGCTTTGAAGTGGCTCCTGATCCATCAGTAAATTATGAGGATGAGCGTGCTTGTGTTTTAAATTACGGATGTTGTATGAATGGATACTATCCATTGATTGTTTTAAACAAAGAGTTCTATAACTAGAGATTCCTAGCCAGCGTTGGTTTTAAAACCACTATTTACGTTGCGCCAAATTCAAACAAGCGCTATTTACAATAAATTCTATTATAAAGTAAACATAGACTAACAGCATATATTATTTCTAGAATACAATGTTTGTAGTAAAATAAACGTACATCCATCACCTAATTACTAGTGGTCAGTACAATCAAAATTTATGAGATTATTTCGCACTCATTTATAGCAAAATATTAATATAAAACAATTTTTATTTTTTTGTTGCTCAAATTAGGTTTGGTATTATTGCTAGTGTGTAAACATTTTTTTTTTTTAATTATAGGCAAACAATATAGATCTCAACGTGTCCGCATTTACGGCTGGGCACATAGAATTCGTCGTCAAGGTAAAAATTTAATGTTCATAACACTCCGCGATGGCTCTGGTTTCCTGCAATGTGTTCTCAACAACCAACTATGTCAAACATACAATGGTTTGATATTATCCACCGAATCGGCCATACAATTATTCGGTAAATTAGAGGAAGTTCCTGAAGGCAAAAATGTAAATTAAATATTATGTTTAATTAATTTTTGTTAATAACATCATTTTGAAGGCTCCTGGTGGACATGAATTGCAAGTGGATTATTGGGAACTTATCGGATTGGCACCAGCAGGTGGTGCTGATTCTATTCTTAATGAAGAAGCTTTGCCTGACGTACAAGCTGAAAACAGGCATATTATGATTAGAGGAGAAAATACTTCCAAAGTACTTAGAATGAGGTCTGCTTTAATGCAAGCATTCAGGTATGTTATAATATATATGGGTTAGAACGATTATTGATTTTAATTATTTTTAGGGATCATTATATTTCACGAGGATATTGTGAAATTACTCCTCCTTCAATTGTGCAAACACAAGTAGAGGGTGGTTCGACTTTATTTAAATTGGATTATTTTGGGTAAGTAACTGAAGATCTATAAATGGACGAACGATGTTTTCTTCCAAATCTGGGGATGGGGTTTAATAAATATTTCATGCATTATGAAGCTTTGGCTAAAATGATTTATTTTTGTAATTGTTTCAGTGAGGAAGCATTTCTTACTCAAAGTTCTCAACTATATTTGGAAACATGTTTGGCTTCAATGGGTGATGTATTTACCATTGCTGAGAGCTTCAGGGCTGAGCAAAGCAGAACTAGAAGACATTTAGCAGAGTAAGTTAAAACTTTATAACTTTTATTATTATTATAATTACATAACAATTTTAGATACACTCATGTGGAAGCTGAATGCCCATTCATAACATTCGACGATTTATTAGACCGCTTAGAAGACCTGATATGTGATGTTGTTGATCGGATCTTGAAATCGCCTTTGGGTGAAATTGTTTATGAATTAAACCCTGATTTTAAAGTACCCGAAAGACCATTCTTGCGTATGAACTATTCAGAAGCTATTGACTACCTGAAGGAACACAATATTACAAAAGAAGATGGCTCATTTTATGAATTTGGAGAGGTGAGTTAATATCTACTAACTAATTGAAGTTACTAATAGTGTTTTTAAAATTTCAGGATATTCCAGAGATGCCTGAAAGGAAAATGACAGATGAAATTAACAAACCTATAATGTTGTGTCGTTTTCCTGCAGAAATTAAATCATTCTACATGCAAAAATGTCCTGAGGATATTCGATTAACTGAGAGTGTTGATGTTTTGCTTCCAAATGTTGGAGAAATTGTTGGTGGTTCTATGAGGATTTGGGATTATGAGGAATTAATGAAAGGGTATGAAGTTTTCTTTTTCAAAGGCTTTGATCATAGTGGCTTCAATTATGTTTTGCATTGCATAATGTTATTTTAGCACCAATCGATGTTTGTTATTTTATATTTTTTAGCTATGAACGAGAAGGCATTGATCCAGCTCCATATTTCTGGTACTCAGATCAAAGAAAATACGGCACTTGTCCTCATGGCGGTTACGGTCTTGGACTCGAAAGGTTTGTATGTTGGTTACTCAATAGATACCATATCCGTGAGGTGTGTTTGTATCCACGTTATCTTAACCACTGTAAACCTTAAACAGTTGTTTAAAATATGCATTTATTTAACATTTTGAGCCATCAAAATATGAATGTAATGGCATTTATTTTTATTGTTAAGAGTAATTTGAGCATTTTCAAATTTGCTTTGTATTTGTATTGTTTTACAAAATAATAATTTAATAAGTTGCACTTAATTTATATTTGAAAATATTGTGACCATTTCCTATTTGTTCCATTAATTTCTGTTATTATTGTAAGTAATACAAGTCGAAAATTCTGCATTTTGGTTTATGAACGGTGAGTATATTTCTTGTTGTATAGTAGGATATAAAACCGATTTTACAGGTTAAGGAGTGATAAAAATCACACTATCATTATACATAATACCACTTGTATCACGCTATTTCTCCAAACAATTATTTACAGGTTTCAATCTTATTTATGCCCGGTTTCACCAACGTCTAATAAAATTTATTCGTCGAATAAATGTCTTATTCGGCCAATAAACGTTTCACCAACGTTAAATAGCGTTATTCGTCGAATAAATCTCCTAATAAACTAACCGGCCAAAATTCATCGAATAACTCGACAAATAACCTCAAAACATCTAGGTGTGACATTTGTATATTGTAAATAATGAATGTCATGTTCAATTCATTTGATAATGTTGATTTGAAAAATCGTTTTTGATTAAACAAAGAATCTACGCAATTACTATTGGAAATAATTACAATTTGGATTCTTAAAATCAGCGGAACCATCTCATTTAAAAGTATGTAAAATTCACAGTAGATCATCAATTTTATTGTAGATTGTAATTTTAAGAACATATTTAAGTTTTTCTGTATAATTGACGCAAAAAATGTACTCATTAGCAGTTTTAACAAAATAGTTGGGTTTATATTATAAATTCTTTTCTCGCATGTGTGATTATAAAGAAAAACAAAAAATGTACTTAAAATTTCAATCTACAATAAAATTGATGACAATTTGTGCACTGACTACGATCATAGCAACAAATATTTTTAATTTTGTGATAATATATTCTTACTTCACAAATAATTCGAGGTTATGCATGCATAAATACTGGTTCATTTGAACTTATTTGGCGAACTTTCTGTCTACTATATTACCAACTTGATAAAAATCACGGAATAGTTATTTAATCTCTGAGATACCTTGGTGAAACGTAAAATGACTTATTTGATGAAACCGGGCATTACTGGGTGTAGTTTGAAACGTGAGCTAATCTAATCACTTCAGTAAATATAAATATATAATATTTTACATACCTGTATACTATAATATATAAGTAATTTGAGATTAAAAACTTTCATTCACATTACACTTGCCAACCAATTTTAATCTATTTTGTTTCTTCGAGTTGTTTTTTTGTTGATGGCCAGTTTTTTTAGTGTCATAAAACTTGCCCAACTTGCGCAATTTCACTCCTTTTTAAAATCAGTTTTTTTTGCAACGTTTTGCAATTTCCATTGTCTTGAAATATACGAGAATTCAAAATCTTTAATTGTTTATTTAATTTTGAAATTAAATTTTAATTTTTTTGCTTAAACTTTAAGAGTATTACGTCATTACACCTCAAATTTAGACTTTATATTGTGCTTTAAGATATTTTTCTAAAATAAATAAATAAAATGTGAAATTTTAAATTTCCTTGTGTATTTAATTTTTCTATCAGTTCGGTTTGCCGGATTTTGCACTTCAACAGTTTATGCCACATTTTGCTTCTTTTTAACAGTATTTTTTATATTTCAAAGCTATCTTTGAGATTTTATGAAAATGTTTACACTTGAGAGTTTATGGCTGTATTTTTGTTCTTTCTAATAATATTTCGTAGCCGGATTTTGCAGTTTTTGACTAAAATAACTTTTGTGGCCGGATTTTTATCCTATCTGAAAATATTTTAATAATTCTGCGTACTATACTAGCAAATAAATCGACTCCGCCAAAACCAACAGTTTACTAATGTTATTTGTCAATTGTTTGTGTATGCGTGCCAGTTAAACAAGTGTAGTTTGAGTGAGAAGCACAAACATAAAATAATTATAGTCCTGACTGGGTTGTAACTATAATTAATATTATAACAATTAATGTGGCTGATAAAACCCCACGGGGCAATTCATCAGCGATGCGGAGAGTCGAGCGAGTTCCCAGATGGGATATTCGGCACGATACGGACCGTAATTTCCAATAGAAAAAAATGGGGGCGACCTAAGATAAATTCGAAACCGATTGAATAAAAAGGCAAAGATGAGAAAACGTATTTTAACCTCGACAAATGTTACAATACATCAAAATCAACAATTACAACAGATTGGATGTATCAGGAAAAACAACAAAAAGCAAGTAGGTTCAAATTAACAAAAAACTCGGTTGAGGAAACGGGAAGATATGAAATGGAGCTTTTGAAGGAACAGGGCAGAAGGGGTAGCCTGAGCAGGTCACCCACCAGGAGAACCCAGGAAGCAAAGGAAGAAATACCGGCTGCTCAAACAGAGGACAAGGATGGGAAAACTGATCACATAGTATTAGGAAACATAGGTGGACTTCCTGCTACTCCATCTATGGAGGAAACTGGACCAAAAACAGAGGAAACCCTGCTCCAAAGCAATAAAAAAATGATAATAATAATAATAATAATAATTTTATTCGTGTTATCAAAACAAAATTTGTTACACATGTCAAAGTACACAATAGCAAAAAAATTTACATAATTTAAACTAAATATAAAAACTAAATATAAACTAAATATTAAAAAAAAAAAAAAGTTACACAACATAAAAAACAAAAAGTGTTATATTGAGTATTATAAAATGTACACATTAAAATATAGCCTAGCTAAAACATATTAAAAAGTTAAAAACAATAACTAGGACATATCATTAAAATTATTTAATAAAAATTCTTCAGTAGAATAAAATGCTTTCTTACATAAATATAATTTGATTGTTTTTTTAAATTTTACAATATCAAACTGTTTGATAATGTTTGGCAAAACATTAAAACATTTTACACCATAAAACCTAGATCCAGTTTGGGTTCTTACCAATCTGGAATAATTTGCAATTAAATGTGATTTATTCCTTGTTAAATAATTATGCATAATTTCATGGCTATCATAGTTCTGGATATGTTGTTTAACATGCAACAGACATTCATAAATAAACACACAGGGAAGAGTTAAGATCATCAGATTGCAATAACTTTGTCGACAATCATCTCTGTATGCTATTCCTGCCACTATGCGTACCGCTCGTCTCTGCATTTTAAATAGTTTTGACATAGAACTACTATGTCCCCATGTTAAAATATTGTAAGACAACACAGAATGGCAGAATGCAAAGTATGCAGTTCGTAATACATTTTGAGACACTGAATTTGCTAATAAACGTAAAAAATATATATTTTTATTTACTTTCTTTGACAAAGTATCACCATGTCTAATCCAGTTTAACGATTGATCTATTATTAAACCTAAAAAATTGACTGAATTGTCAAATTTTGGCATATTTAGAGGTAAAGACATGGTTTTTAATGTAAAGCATATATTTGATGATTTAGATTTATTTAAAACAAGTCGATTGGCATCAAAGCAATCTACAGCATTCAGGTAAAGATTTGCATTTTGGGTCACTACTGTCTCAATACAAGAATTTGTACAAACTAAAGTTGTGTCATCTGCAAATAACACAACATTAGCCTGACCAAGGTGTTGTGGTAGATCATTTATATATATTAAAAACAGCAATGGCCCAAGAATGGATCCTTGAGGGACACCATTTAGTAGTTTTCGTTTATTTGATTTTATGTCATCATACAAAACTGTCTGATATCTATTTTTCAAATAAGATGATATTAAATTTATGCTCTTGAAAGAAAAGTTGTATAATTCTAACTTTTTTAGTAATATGTTGTGTGGTACACAATCAAAAGCTTTTGACAAATCGAGAAAGGATCCGATTGTGTATTTTCCTTCTTCAAAGCATTCAATAATTTTAAAAATAAGACATTCAATTGCCTTAGTTGTATTCTGTCCTTTTCTAAAGCCAAATTGAGTTTTAGAAAACAAATTATTATTTTCAAAAAAGTCTTTTATTTGGTATGATAATAGTTTTTCAAAAACTTTTGAAACAATAGGTAAAATGGATATAGGACGAAAGTTATTAACATCTTCCCGATTTCCTTTTTTATATATGGGAATCACTAACGCGTTTTTAAGAACATCTGGAAAAATAGATTCATTAATACATGCATTAAACAATTTTGTTATTGGACTAACTAAAATATTTGAAACATTTTTCAAAATGTCTACTCTTAACCCATATATATCCCTACTATAGCTATTTTTCAGATCTTTTATAGCATCACGAACCTCGTTGTAAGTTGCTTCCCTAAAGTTAAAGTTTAGATCAGCATCTATTTTGTTCATAAATGACAATGGGTCTTTAGATGGTAGAGTAATATTACTTAATATATTATTAGTTACATTGATAAAAAAATTGTTAAATGTTTCAGCATCAATCATATTTGTATCAACAGAGTGCAACTTATCTTTTTTATTTTTAATAACCTGCCAAATAGCTTGACTCTTATTTTTAGAGTTGCATATAAAGTTATTATTAGCATTAATTTTAGATTGTTTAATGCATTTTTCATAAGATGTCTTATAATCTTTATACAATATTTTATTACGTGGAGTTGGATGTTTTGCATATACATCACGTGTAAAACTGAGCGTGTTACGCATTCTTCTTAAATCATCTGTGTACCACACAATGTCATGTTCACAATTTGCCTTAATCTTAATTTCTTTTTCAGGAAATGATTCATTGAAGCATATTGTAATTGTCTTTATAAATGTTTCGACAAGATTGTTAGCATTGCAATCAGTGAAATTAATAAAATTAGTAAAATTTAAATCAGATATTTGATTATAAAAAGAAAATTTTCCCAATTCTGTAATGGGTCTTGTTTTCTTTTGAACAATTGTTTCATTGCTATTATTAATTTTTAAGGCACTTTGTATACCCAGATGATCAGAAAAATGCATATCAACTAAAGCAACATCTGTTAAAATATCTAAATTATTAGAAAAAATAGTATCGAGACAATTGCGTCCTCTTGTTGGTTGAGAATTGATGTGACTAAAACCAAAACTATTAAAAAGATCTATCAGAAATACGGCATTTAGATCATTAAAATTAAACTTAACATTGTAATCTCCACCCATAATTATAGAATACGTGGCTGAACTTAGCTACGGCTACGGATTCGTTTAAGAAACACATTTGTGAATCCGCGCTCTCACTCAAGCATCGCCCAGCTAAATCATTAACATGCGTACCAGTATTGGAATTTAGCGGCGCTCTTATATTTGTTTTAGATCAATATAAAACTTAATAATTTAAACAAATTGCTCTGTTGTTTAACTAAATAGTATTATTTAGCAATAATTAAATAAATAATAAATTTAAAACAACTGCGTTGTCAACAAAATATGTAGATATAAATGGGTGTTATTAAATTATAAATATAACATTAAAACAGCGTTCAATATTTTTACATAAAAAATAATTTGTAGCTTTTAAACGTTTTTACATATATTTGCATCATATTATTTAACAAATAGAAATAAACTTATTTATGAAACAAAAATCTAATTAATTTGACTAATAATTTAATTTAAGGTTGGATGGCCATTGCTTAAGCTAATAAATATTTAATTAACCAATAATAATAAAACCTTAAACTTCTGGATATCCGAAAAAGATTTGTTTAAAAACGGAAAATGTAAAATATAGGAAAAATAAATTATTCAGTTTTTTGGCTGACACAACCTTATTTATAAACGGATCCGCAATGTTTTTGCTAATAATTGTTTCTATTTAACTAACAAATGGGAATACAATTTTAATTTTCCGGATATCTCGGGAGAAATTAGTTTAAAACCGAAAAATGTAAAATATAGCTAAAATAAATGATTCAGTTTTTTGGCTGACACAACCTTATTTATGAACGGATCCGCAATGTTTTTGCTAATAAGTGTTTCTATTTAACTAATAAATTGGAATATATATTCAATTTTTCGGATATCTCAGGGGAAATTGGTTCAAAAACGGAAAATGTAAAATATTGCAAAAATAAATGATTCAGTTTTTTGGCTGACACAACCTTATTTATGAAGGGATCCGCAATGTTTTTGCTAATAATTGTTTCTATTTAACTAATAAATGAGAATACATATTCAATTTCAAGCCAAAAAAAACTGAATCATTTATTTTTGCAATATTTTACATTTTCCGTTTTGAACCAATTTCCCCCGAGATATCAAAAAAATTGAATATGTATTCCCATTTATTAGTTAAATAGAAACAATTATTAGCAAAAACATTGCGGATCCGTTCATAAATAAGGTTGTGTCAGCCAAAAAACTGAATCATTTATTTTTGCTATATTTTACATTTTCCGTTTTTGAACCAATTTCCCCCGAGATATCAAAAAAATTGAATATGTATTCCCATTTATTAGTTAAATAGAAACAATTATTAGCAAAAACATTGCGGATCCGTTCATAAATAAGGTTGTGTCAGCCAAAAAACTGAATCATTTATTTTAGCTATATTTTACATTTTTCGGTTTTAAACTAATTTCTCCCGAGATATCCGGAAAATTAAAATTGTATTCCCATTTGTTAGTTAAATAGAAACAATTATTAGCAAAAACATTGCGGATCCGTTTATAAATAAGGTTGTGTCAGCCAAAAAACTGAATAATTTATTTTTCCTATATTTTACATTTTCCGTTTTTAAACAAATCTTTTTCGGATATCCAGAAGTTTAAGGTTTTATTATTATTGGTTAATTAAATATTTATTAGCTTAAGCAATGGCCATCCAACCTTAAATTAAATTATTAGTCAAATTAATTAGATTTTTGTTTCATAAATAAGTTTATTTCTATTTGTTAAATAATATGATGCAAATATATGTAAAAACGTTTAAAAGCTACAAATTATTTTTTATGTAAAAATATTGAACGCTGTTTTAATGTTATATTTATAATTTAATAACACCCATTTATATCTACATATTTTGTTGACAACGCAGTTGTTTTAAATTTATTATTTATTTAATTATTGCTAAATAATACTATTTAGTTAAACAACAGAGCAATTTGTTTAAATTATTAAGTTTTATATTGATCTAAAACAAATATAAGAGCGCCGCTAAATTCCAATACTGGTACGCATGTTAATGATTTAGCTGGGCGATGCTTGAGTGAGAGCGCGGATTCACAAATGTGTTTCTTAAACGAATCCGTAGCCGTAGCTAAGTTCAGCCACGTTTATAGAATTACCGTTTATTGCAATTTCAGCTAGGAGCTATGTTAGCTTCTCTATAAATATCTTAAAGTCACCGGAAGGAGAACGATATACAGATATGACTATGCACTTACAATTTGATAACTTTATCCCTGAGAATACACCATGAATTTCAATGCAAAATTTATCTAAGTTTAATTTACTGTATTTTACATTAGGTTTGACAAGTATTAATGCACCGCCATGGATGTGTGTTGTTCTAGTAAAGCTTGTTGCAACGTTTAAGTTGTTAATACAAATTGCCTCATCTTGATTTAACCAATGTTCTGAGAGACAGATTATATTATATTTGTTATCATTATTCATTAAAAAAGCTTCCAATAAGTTAACTTTAGATCTTATAGATTGAAATGAGGATGACTGACTTTTCCCAGAAGGAGGAAGCAGATCTAGAGGACTTTAAGATGGACTATGGAAAGCTGAAGGATCTTCTAAGGAGAATAATAGCAGAGAGCTCAAACCTGAGAAACATTGCGCTATCAAGCACTAGAATGAAACCGGAAGCTAGAGAGGCAGCCAACAGGTTGTATGACTACTCATCAAGGCTGAGAGCGGATGGAGGGATTAACTTTCTAGAAAAAATGATAGAAAAACAGGAGGGACAGGGGTCCTTTATAGGACAGCTCCCGAAATGTCTAAGCCTAGTGGATAAAGCGGAGCAAACAGAAACAATGGAGACATGGAGGAGAAAACGAATCAAAGGGACAGGATCAATGAATGCCTTTCACACAAAAAAGGGGTCGAAGCACTACAGGAGCTGATGGACGTAGACTGAACAGAAGCCCTATTCACGAATTGTGATCAGACGAGTGATACCTTTAAAGCTGACAGTAAGGAAGACTTAGTAGTAATATTAAGTAGCAGCGAGAGCACAAAGGGATACCCTGCAAAAATAATGGCGGAGAGACACCCGAAATTGCTAGCAGCAATGACGGAGGATCAACAAGAAACTAAATGGTGGTGTGGGGTCACAAAAAGCTTCATAATTGCCCAAAATGGCAAAGCAGAAGAGGAAAATGAAAGACACACGTATGTAGTGAAAACCATGAAGGGGATGGGAACACTAGAAGGAAGTAGCGGAATAATCAACGCAATGCAGGAAGTAAAGGCAATGACAATTGAAAAGGGAAAATCGAGACTAGGCAAGGAAGAAAAAAGGAGATGCCAAAGAAGCGCTGGGATAGACAGATGGATACGATTCTAATCAAACCAAAAGAGGGCTGCAGCTATGCAGAAGTAATGAAATACATGAAGAATGAGGTGAACACGGGCGAGATCATCATCACAGGGATAAATAAGACGAAATATGGCAACATTAAACTTGTGGTCAAAAATAATAAGGAGGAAGTAAGGAAGGAGTTCAGGAAAACACTCGATGAAAAAATCAGCAAGTTAGCCAACATTGAACTAAATGAAAGAAAAAAGACAATACGGCTTCTAGACGTGGACGGAGACTTCAATGAAGATGAGGTGAAGGATGAAATCAACATGGAACTCCTGAGAGACAACCTGAGCGCCAAGGTAGATTTGGTGAAACTATCAGAAAAGGTCAACCTGAGTAGATATGCCTTTGTGAACATGCAGGAAAAGGCAGCAGAGCACCTTATAATGAAAAGAAAAATAGGCTCAGGCTGGAATAGGTGGAGGGTGATGGAGGTATTTGCTCTGCCAAAAAGCTACAGATGCCATAGAATAGGTCACAAGACAATGGACTGTAAAAGTACGGATGGCGAGCCCTGCAGGAACTGTAGGGGGACCGGACATAAAGTGAAAGACTGCACCAATAAACAGAAGTGCTACTTAAGCAATATAGAGGGTCACAAAACGGACAGCATGAGATGCGCGGCATTCAGAAAACTGGTGCAAGCACAGAAGGAGAAAGAATAGGCCGGAAGTGCTAGAAAATGAAGGTTTTACAGGTTAATCTAAACAGATGTAGAGCGGCTATGGATCTACTAGAATGGAACTGTCAAAAAGCAGGAGCAGATTATGCCCTAGTCTCGGAACCAAATAAGAAGATAGCAGCAACCAGGAAGAGATGGATTATGGATAAACATGAAGACGCGGCAATATACATCCCTGACAATACTAAATCTCAGGCATTAAAATCAGGAAGTGGGGTAGCCTACACTTGAGTGGAGGACCGGGACACAGTGATGTATGCCTGCTACTACTCCCCAAATGAAAGCATCGAGCATTTCGAAAAGTGGCTAACAGAACTAAGTAAGGACAAAAAAACACAAGAAAGATAAGATCATTGGCGGGGATTTTAACGCCAAGTCAGGCATATGGGGTTTTCCTAAAGACGACCGGAAAGGTGACATGTTGGCGGAATGGGCAAACGAAAACGAACTCTGCGTCCTGAATAAGGGGGGAGTACCTACGCTCTACGCCTGTGCACCTCTAAGATGGTAACAAAAATCAGCAACTGGCATGTGGACGAGGAAGAGAATCTGAGTGATCACATGAACATACATTTCGAAGTCAGGCCGGGGAAGGTAAAAACTTGGGAGAAGACAAGAGAAATCGCCGGATGGTCTTTCCGCAATGAGCAAGAGGCAAAATTGCTCTCAAACCTAGACCTAAACACAACGGGAATGGAACTCACCGCTGAGAAGCTGAAGGAATCAATAATAAAAACCTGCAAAAAGACTTTAAACAAAAAAGGGAGCAGGGTAAACTACAAACCAATGTATTGGAGTGATGATATTGCAAACATGAGAAGGAGATGTATAAAAACTAAAAGGACTGTGACAAGATTAAACGGAAAAAACCCAAGGGACATATACCTTCTGCAACAAGCACAAGAGGCATAGGCAGGTGAGAGAAAATACCTTAAGAAGGCAATAATGGAATCCAAGAAGATGGCCTGGAAGAAACTGTGTGAGGAACTAAATGGGGATATATGGGGCAAAGGATATAATATTGCCATAAATAAAATAGGACAAAGATCTCCAATAACACTGTCAGGGGAGGAGATAACTGCTGAAGCCAAGAAACTCTTTCCGGACCTAGGCAGAACAACGTGGTTAGAGATAAGAACAGATATGGATATGATACCGGAATGTACAGAAGAAGAAATACTTAAGGCAGGTAGCAAAATTAAAAGGAAAAAGGCTTACGGGACAGACATGATACCGCCGGAAGTGATCAGAACGATAGCAACAAAAAGACCTCAACTCTGCGCGAGGGTCCTTGACAAACTCATCAAGCAAGGCATCTTTCCCAAGGACTGGAAAAGAGCAAAATTAGTACTAATCGAAAAACCTACCAAAAAAAAACGAAGAAAATGCATACCGACCCATATGTCTACTAAACCCATTGGGAAAGCTGTATGAGCAGGTCCTCAACACGAGACTTACAGAGGAACTAGACAGGAATGGAGGACTGAGTGAAAACAAACACTGGTTCAGAGGTGGCCACTCCACACTGGATGCACTTAGACATGTTAGGGAAGCAGTGGGGCAGGTAGTTGAACACCCTACACACAAACTGGCGGTGTTGATCACCTTTGATATAAAGAATGCTTTCAACTCGGTGCCCTGGAGGGGACTAATGGAAGAATTAGAGAGAAGGGGAATTTCAACATACCTCAGAAAAATCCTATGCCACTATCTACAGGATAGAACCATAGAATGCAGCTCTGGAGCAACTCTGGAAATGACTTGCGAGGTGCCCCAGGGGTCTGTCCTGGGTCCCACCTTGTGGAATATATATTAATGATGGTCTGCTGAGAGAAAAGATGACACGGGGGATTACCACAACAGCATATGCTGATGATCTAGCTATGGTTGTCAAGGGTAACAGTATAAGGGAAATAGAAGAGGAGGCAGAGTGGGCGTCCTATAAGATAAGAAGGTGGCTGGCAACCCATAAAACGGAAGCTGTTGTCCTGGTGGGTAGAAGGAAGGACATCACAGTTGAAATCAACCTAGGGGATACAACAATCACATCCCAAAGCAGCATCAAATACCTAGGGATGAGGATAGGTAAAAACTGGAATATGGGCCCTCATATAACAGAGGTAAAGCAAAAAGCAGAGAAATTTGTTATGGCACTGGCACGTATTATGCCGAATGTAGGGGGTCCAAGGGCGGAGAAACGTAAAGTTATGGGTGCAACAGTGGACTCAATACTGTTGTACGCCGTACCCATCTGGATAGAAAGCTGCGAGAAAAAAAGATACAGAATAATACTAGAGCGGGCCAGGAGAAAAATGACAATTAGAATAGCCAGTGCCTACAGAACAATTTCGTCCAAGGCCATACAAGCAATAACGGGCACAATCCCCATACACCTCCTCGCCAAAGAGCGGGCTGAAGGTAAAGGGAAATATCTAAAGGGGCACAGGAAGACAAGAGAGTGGAGACAATGAAAAAATGAGAAGCAGAATAGCAGTGCTAGATAGACACAGACCCTCATACCCTTGGTGACACCGTGGGTAATCAAAGAACATGGTAACCTGAACTACCACCTCACACAAATCCTAACAGGCCATGGATGTTTTGGGTTATATCTAAAAAGAATGTGCATAGCAGAACAAGACGAATGCCCCTATTGTGGAGAGAAAGATGCCCCGGAGCACACACTGGTGAAGTGCCCTCGCTGGAGAAGCACCAGAGAAGAGATGCAGCTAAAAGTCGGTAAAGAGATAACTGTAAACAACCTGACCACACTCATGCTTGAAAGTGCATAAAACTGGAGAGCCATTGATGATGGCATACGAAGAATAATGGCAACAAAAGAGGAAGAGGAGAAAGCAAGAGCAGGAAGCCGAGGATAGTAGGATAAATAGAAATTGTCCAGACTTTGTGAAGTAATACCACAACGGTAATCCCGCAAGGCTTGGAGGGCTTAGAGGTTAGGGTTTTTAGTGGGTATACGGGTAACCTGGAGCCCCACACAAAGTGCGTAAGGCATTTTCTCCCCTCAATTAAAAAAAAAAAAGTAGGTTCAAATTATTAAATTCTACAAACAAGCGTACTATCTTCAAACGTCACAGCAGCTTTCACGTGCACATTTATCGAATATATGGCAGAACATAATTAATATTAATGATATAATCTTGTCAACTAAAACGGGTTTTATTATTAAGTCTAATATATGTTGCAAGAACTTAACCGCTCGACTATTATAAAATTGTTCAAAGAAACATACAAAGCCAACAACAAACAAAACTCGAATCAGCATCGTATTCGGCTGTTATTACCTTAGGAAATACCGGATGAAGAAATGAGCAACATTCTCCAAACAAACCATTTAAACGTCCGTTATTTTAAATTATTTTTAAGATTAACAGGAACTCCAACTTAAAAGATGCAAATAATTACCGCTAAGGTTGAAGAAACTTATCAAACTCTTTTACAACATGGCATAAAAACAAGCACTTTTCTGTATATGAAAGCCTTGCACCCGCACCAATACCTGTCTTATGCAGCAAATGTAATTTATTTAAAGATACTAACCACAGATATTTCAGCTATACCACTGTCAACCCACCTAAATGCAGTTCATGCAATTTGGTCTCTAAAATGCAAAAACAGACTTCAATTGAAGGAATACCAAATATTAAATTAAAATTGGCAAATAGAAAATCAGAGATTGAAAGGTTTCAAGAACTCGTGCACCAGTTACTGTATCATTGACACGTACGTACCCAATTACTGACAGACAACAGACAATTTATACACATAACATAGACACTATTGTTTCCTTCTCTAATAACCGCATGTTTGTTTAATGTTAGACTTTCTGAATCTAAATCAGCCTCCTCCCACTTTCCGCCATAACTCAAACTCAAAATGTCTAGTTTGAATTTCCATCAATAGTTTTCCTGAAAATCTCCCATCATAAAAAAAACAAATGAAAATCGGATAACAACATTTGACTTTTTTACACTTCTGGAGTTGGGTCCGTTCTTCTCAACTCATCATGTATATATTTTAATGTTTCAAGGTCGGATTTTGCTATTTTTGACATTTTATGAGTAGAATTTTACGTTTGTCAACATTATATGGTTGGATTTTATTATATTTTAACAATATTTTAATATTTCATAGCCGGATTTTGTTAATTTTGACTTACTGCATTAATACTACGTTATATATTATCTTTCTTAGTTACTTATGTTGTCCTCTTCTCCGATGTTTTTTTAATATATATATATATATTCATATATCTTGTTTATTATATTATGAACGCAGCTGTTAGATCTATCAATTTAGCTTGGGGTTACTTGGAGAATATTTTACCTCACAAGATTCCACGCAAACTGCAATCAGGCGGGACACTTCACTACAAACATATTAGAGTGCCAAGAAGACCCCGAACAGAGTCTGGTTACCCAAAACTCACGACAGAATAAAGCGAATTGTCATAAGAAAAAGCCAAACTTTTCGCCGAAGCCCACCCACCAGTAAAATAAAATTCTTAAACTACTCAGAAGTGACTCATGGTTTGAAGTTACCTAAGACCTGGATGCAGTTTGCAGGAGAACACGGATGACCTCCCTAAGAATTAAAACGTAAATTGAGTCTGCGCAACTTGGACGATAATCCAGGCTTAGTTTTAGATTAAATTGTTGATAATTTTAGTTTTAGACTAGAACTTGTCAATTTTGATACATTGCTGCTAACTTTTGCACAGCAATCAGTTTTTTTACAGTTTTAGTACTTTTTGAACTAGTAACAGTAGTTTAAGTTATAAAATACATGTAACTTGTTTGACAGCTAGTAATATTTTTTTGATTATTTATTTCAACTTTAACTTTTTATCAGTTTTTTGTTATTTTGATAAGTTTCAACAGTTTCAATCTGCCAGTTTTACCAATAATTGAAAGTTTTAGAACATATTTTGACAATTCTGGCCCATGGTTGGCAACTTTTTTTACACAAAACAATTTGAAATAATTCAATGTTATAAAATACATAACTGTTTGAGAGTTTTAGCAGCTTTTGCTCAAATGTAGTAACTTTTTTTGAGAATTTATAATGCAATTTAACGAGTCTGTTATGTTTGCTCTAACTAATTTTGACAGATGACTGTGAACTATTTGACAGTTTTTGTGTTTTGTTGACAGTTACTAAGTGAGTAAGACTTACTATTACTTACTACAGTCACTTTTTTGTATGGCAGTTTAGATTAAATTTAACAGATCTAGTAGTAGTACATTTTTTGCGAACTTATGATATTTTTTGATGGTGCAAAGTAATTGTAACTCCATCATAAAATATGTTTATATAATTTTTATTCATATTTATTAAGTTAATGATTTTATTTTAATATTTATTTTATTTATTTAACATACATACATGTTTCGATAAATAATTATCATTTTCAATGTATTATTTTATATAATATTTCAATCTGATTAGTTATTATTATTTAAATAAATAATACATTGAAAATGATAATTATTTATCGAAACATGTATGTATGTTAAATAAATAAAATAAATATTAAAATAAAATCATTAACTTAATAAATATGAATAAAATTATACGATTTTATAAAATAAATATAGAAAATATAAAATATATAATTTTTGACAGATTGGAATAGAATTTGACATATCTGGCAGATTGTATGCATTTTATTACATTGCTGTACATTTTTTGACAGTTTTAGTAACATTTGAAATTTTCAGTAATTTTGTGTAGTAACATTTTGAACATATTAAATTTTAACAAATGTAATAAAGTATTTTTGGCAGTTTACAATACTATTTGACAGGTCTGCTATATTTCTGCTAACATAAATTACCACTGCAAATTGTTTGACAGGTAAAGTAAGTTTTTGAAACTTTTAGCTACTTTTTGACAGATGTATTTACAATTTGACATCAGGAGATGGTACGCATTTGATTACATTTCTGTAAATTGTTTGACAGTTTAAAAAACAATTTGATAGATTTATGCCAACTTATCATGCACATTGCTAAAAACTATTTGATAGTTTTTTGATAAACGTAATATTTTTGACAGTATAGGACACAATTTTTGACAGATGTAGTACATTTGATCAACTTATTTATTATATTTTTACACATTACTGTAAACTATTTCTTAATCGTAGTAACTTAAGAAATTGTTTGATTTTTTGTTGACAGTTCAGAATACTGTTCAGATCTGTACTATATTTCTGTCAACATAAATTATTACTGTAACTTGTTTGACAGTTTTGGTAACTTTTTGATAGACGTAATAGGTTTTAGTATACAATTTGACTGACTTGGTTCAGATTTGCTAATCTATAAAAATTTTACAAATATCTATAAACTGCTTTTTTCCAAATCAGTTTTTAAGAAGGCCCTTGAGTAATTAGTAGTGAACAGTTTTATTGAACCACAACCTAAAGAATACAATATACTTTACTTGCAACAAATGTATTGTACCTAACTAGTGGAACGTCCTTTTGGTTGCCTGTAGAGATTAAACAAACAGACAACAATGAAATAAAACTTCTTCATCATATTATATAACCCCTTTAATATATATCACAATATAATTGTTACTATAAAATCTAAATATTAACAATATTTAGGTCATGAACAAAACAAAACCACTATATAACAAATCTAAAAAAATAAATATAACATAGTATAAATAAAAACTAGTTAGCAATAGCACATATTTCAAAGTTTTCTTTTTGTATATGAATATAAAAACAATACATTCTGATATGTGTAAATCTATAAAGTCAATTCTCAAAAATGAGAAACAATTATGTATAGTTATTTATTGTTACAATTAATTTGAGTCCAGATTGATATTACACCTTGAAATATGTACTCACTTAAATTAATATCTAATGACTAGACCGATGATCCTAATACTGCTGCAACATTTATCTAGTGCTAATTACAATTGTTAATCCAGTGCATTTATATTCTACACATTTAAATCTACTTAAAAATATCACACTTAAGGCAAACATAGGCTTACTTTATATAAAAAACAATTAAAAATAAATAATAATCTGAGGGTTTTTGTCTTGGTATATAGATCTGCATAAAAATAAAACTATCACATAAAATATATTTATACTGATTTCTCATGTGTTTGTTGTAGGCTAGAACAATAATGTAGCATTAATACGGAGAGGCCATTTATTTTGGCATCCGCTTGACCAAGAAGGAAAGCCATTTTAGCCTTCTCCACAGCT
Organism: Tachinus rufipes; assembly: GCA_963932245.1. NCBI lineage: Eukaryota > Metazoa > Arthropoda > Insecta > Coleoptera > Staphylinidae > Tachinus > Tachinus rufipes. The sequence goes on from OZ010749.1 coordinate 66,418,063, forward strand.
GATTCTTCAATATTCATTTGTTTACATAATTCCGCATGTTCATTTGTTACTGTGTCAAAAACTTTTTTCAATTCGGCCATCTAAAAAAAATGAATACATATTCAATAATTTTTACTTCTATTATATGCGAAAAAATTGATTGGTGAAAATGAGTCCCCATCAAAAAGCAGCTGGGTGTATCGGAATAACTCCGAACAGCCGAGCGCGGACATAGTCCGACTTACCATTGAATTAATCCTGTCGACTTTTTCGTCGTGGGGCATACTGGCATAGAGTTGTTGTCCGGTTTCCTTTGCACTTTCCATGAGGTTCTCATCTGAGGAACATAATATTACTTGATCTAGTAAACGGTTAATGGTCTCTGAAAAATCTTCAGAGTTTCCTTGTAATTCATCTAGTGCTGCAGGACAGAGAGAAAACGGGTTTGTCATAACAAGGGAATGCTTTCGACTAGGTGTGCGCTGTGGTGACGGGGGCAAGCTGCGAGACTGAGAAGCCTGTACATGTGCTCCTAAAACATCAATGTGACACAGCATTAGTGAAAATGAATAATTGCAATAATAATAATAGCAAATTCATAAATATAATAAAGTGCCAAAATAATTTATTTTGTTGCCGAAAATATGTTACCAGGATTTTTCGTGATTGCTCCTACAGAGGAAAACTGATGACCATTTTTGCAGCCGAATCTCCGGTAAATACATTCCGAATTTCAACGAAAATCGTTATTAATGTTCCTCTACATCAGCGACTACAAACAAGAAAATTCTCACTCTGACAGCACTAAAATCACATCGTCGTTTGTCAAATACACTGAAACGTCGGAGAAACTACAACGACTGCGCCATTTAAATGTTAATTTAAACAGACTTCCTTCAATTGTCAGTGAATGCAAATAAAGAATTTCAGAAACACTGAATCACAAGTGCACATTATTTGCTGTATAACATTTAACTCATGTGTGCAGAATTTAATTAAATTATTTAAAAAATAAAAGTCAAATACCTGGAATAGATAGATTATTCACACTATTAACACGTTTGATATTGCTGCTGCCATTCTTCATCTCCATATTAACTTCTTCATCCAATGATGTATCAAACGCCACATCAGTGGTGATAATTTCTGGTTGCGATAAATCGCTGTTATCAGTTTTCATCGACAATTTGTCACAATCTGTGCTCAACTGACATTTTGAAATGCATTTCTTGTGACAACACAATCCGCAATCCCTACACTGCACGGCATCCTTCAACCATATCTGTAATTATTACACCTTAATAGATTAGAACAGGTTAACTAATAGAAGCTTACCTTTTTTGAACAGAAATCACAATGAATTGTCCTATGAAATTGTGTACGTACAAAATCGTGTTGATTTGTAAAGCTCTTTTCGATAGGTTTGAGTTCCTGCTCGGACGCCACGGAGTTCTTCCTTTTGATTTCTATAGTTTCTTCATGGTTCCAAACGAATGACAACAAAATGTCACCGTAACAGAACACATGTTCGAAGCCGGAATGGGAAATAAGTGGATGTGTTTGACTGAAACACATTGGGTTTCTTACAAAATCTACAAAATATTTAGAAGTTATAGATTTTTTTGCAAAAGTAGCTAAATAGGTACCATTTGAAGTATACTTTACTAAAGTTTTTTATTATGCCTCTTGTTGAAATACTTTTGGGAGTAATTGGTCCCAAAAATGTTTCAACCTGGCACTTCATCCGAACTAAAACGTTGTGTGAGCGGGAAGTCTTCTTATAATGCCGTGCTTGTTACGTTTATAGGCGCTCCTCTCGTCTGTTTGTGGTGTGCAAAAATAATTCTACACAAACATGCGGGACCTACAGTTTAACGTCGAACAAATCCTAACCACACCACTAGAGGGGTTTATTAGGCAGATATTTCGCAGGTTTGCCATTGCTTGGTAAATAAAACGACCCCATCGAAATACGTATATCTAGTCACGCCGTTCCCTATCGTGGTAGGCAATCAAAATTGTCGGACACACCGAGCCAGAGAGAAGATATGTATATATGGATGCCTATATGAGGTAACAGATCCACTTGAAAAGAACCTACGCTTGTTGGTCACCCATCAAGTCTTGGCCGTTCCGTCCCTTTCTTAACTTCGTTAGCGCTATTAATCATACATGTCCTCTCTGAAATATATTCGACAAAATAGAATGTTGCCGTTGACGGGAATCGCACTCGGGCTGCCTGCTCAAAGTCCCCGCACTACACATTTGCGATACGGTCGCAACTACGGGCGGGACTAATAATGTAATTTTTCCAATGCATCATTTCAGAAATACCTTTGCCGTATCCATTTCAGTTCCTAAAATTATATTTTGACAGCTCGTCAGATATCGACAAAACACAATTATGGCTAATGTCATGTGAGACTATGCGCGCTGTTGACTAGAGGTGGCAACAAAATAGTATCCAATTTAAATCGCGTTTACAAATTTGGGAGTACGCATCTGTTAAGCGCTATCTAATTTAAAGTTTAAAGTGTAATGGTTTGTGAAAAGGTCTGTGGTTGGAGATTACTTAGTTTGACTTCGAGTCGGTTTGGTCCTTGAAGCCAACGGTTGGTCTAGAGATGGACAACATCGATGTAGCATTGAACAAACTGATCAAAAGGCCTGTAGTGAACTATTACTTAGTACAACTGCTTCTGTGCAAATATTCTGGTCTTTAACAATTGGTATAGGTGCGGCGGCTGCTTCTAGTGGCGTAATCTCTGTCGTCCCGTAAGTAATGGGGGATCAATTATTGCAATTGTTTAGTAATCATTGTAATTGTGGGGCGTGTTTGACATCTTTTGCAGCTATAAAATAAACCAAGAATTGTATCGAACGCCAACTTTTATCTGGCTGTATGACTAATTGAACTGTAGCTTGCAGAACGGAGGATGAAAACTAAAACCCTGGTAGCCCCTTGTTGGTGATAGAACTGCATTTTGGGAATTTTAACCCTGATAGATGTCCCCATCCCCCACCCTTGACAACCCTTACACGTTATAATTTGGTGCGTTCTGGTAACCTCTGGAAAATCAGTACACCCTTGTGTGCAAGGAACTTCAAGCCTCACTAGGTACAGTAGTATAGGTACTGGTTCCCTTCTAGGTAGTGGCAATTTATTGTTCACTTCTACTAGAGGTTTCTTCTTCCGTTGAGTAGGATATCAACCAGGGTTTTATCGTCGTATTTAGCAAATGTTTTTCAAGAAATTCGATTGGTGGTTGGTAGCCCAATCCGCTGAGTTGCAGTAGACTCGGGCAGCTTTCTTTTTATTGGGTCTACGTGGTTCATAAGATTGAATAAAATTCTTTAGGAATTCTTTTTCTTGGTTCTTAATAGTTCTCAGGAGATAATTTTTGTTTGATCTCACACAATTACGGCTTCCGATGAATGATATTGAGACTATGGTGCAGCTCGAAATAATTGAAATGTAGTTGTAGAAAAAAAAATCGACCACGTGTAGAGGCACAGGACCCTTCATACAAACAGAACTTTCCCCTGTTTAATAATAGGAAAACCCCTCTTAAGAAAAGACCGCAGTTGCTTGCAGTACGTCCACTTGACCGTCGAGCACCGCGGGTGGTAAGAGTTTCGCCGTTTCCACCATGTACATCTCCACTATACAATACTTCCCTAAAGTCGCTCTCCTATCAAAGAAACGGATTAGTCAGCAACCCCTTCTGGCCTCTCTAACCTCCGCAGAAACTTATTTCATTCACAATTTCCCAGAAAATATCTAGAAGTTCGTAGGGTGCAACTATACAGGGATGTATGCACCCTACAAACTTCTTATACTGAGTCTACGTAGTTCAGATCGGATGAAACTCTTTGAGGATTTTCTTTTCCTCTTATGGTAATTTTCAGGAAGCAATTTTTCGGCGCGATCGCCCATCCCGCTGGCTTAACTCGGACAACAAGTCGTTCAGACACTAGCTGTAGATTGACTGTTCAACCGAATGTTAGAGGTCTTCTCCACTTCTTCGAAAAGTCCAATTCTTTTGCGGATATGGTAGTTTTGCCCGTCTTTGCTTATTGCAGTCTAATCGTTTTCCATGCAGTCACTGGGAATGGTCTAATTTGAAGTTCTTTGAACACGTTCAGTTCTGCAATGCAGCTTGTGGTAGCCTACTTTGAGTCAGTCTAGCTGGTATAGGCCTTTCAGAGATGCCCCCATCCTTCGATCCATTTACTACTACTTTCCCATCAGGCCAACGACCGTCAAATACCTTTTTCAAATATGTTACATTTAAGACGGACAACGCTTCAGCTGTTACCATATACGGACGGGACGCAGCAAATTGAAACAAATTCTTACTAAACTGTCGGCGAACACTGATTATACTAGATTGTACAGCTCCATCCGTGGATAGCCCGATTCCACCACACGTGACCGGTAGTTTCCCATGGGCCTGAACTACGTCCTTCATTTCAATCGTCGAGGTTAAACCTTTCAAGTCGTCTCCAATACAACTAAAAAAAATACCCTTCAGACCAACCTCAACAATAAGAAGAGAGTTGCTTTCAGAACAAGACCTCGTCCACCATCTAAAGAAACCTGCAGCGGTCTTTTTCCGAGGTAGACCTGAAAAAGACGCGCGATATAGCACTATGAACTGAACCCGTTTCGTATGCCGTCTGCATTGAAACGAGTCAGACACTTTAGACACAACATCGATTAAACGCGACGACATGCAAAAGTCAATTATTCGCCGCTCTAGCACCAACCACCCTCACCTCACCAGATTCAGAATATTTCTTTCGAGCAGCTACCAACTGCGCAAAGTGTTTAGAGCCACTACGTAAAAAATTTCTCTCCGTCCCTGTGGTGGCATCTCCGGGAATAACTTAAACCAACCTCAATGGAACACAGATGTTGATCATTCAGCTCACGTATAAAAAGAAGTCATACGCATCACAACTAAATCGACCTTGAAGCGTCGAGCCGATCTTCTTTACCGCAGCCTACATCGCAAAATTTTTCATAGCTTACAAATCTTTGCCGCACATTCTATAATAAAATTGAATTTGAAGTTCCACCACATCCAGACCTTAAATTTACAGTGGCCTGCATCAGTACGACCACTTTTATCTTTAGTTGTCCTTACCTGTTCATTATGACTTGAAATGAGTTTTATGATATGAACAATATTAATAACTATGACTTACTTATTAGGTGGAATATTATTGGGCGGTAAGAACGAATAAGTCCTGACATAATGTCCCAACAGTGAGTTACAACAGGCATTCAATATCTCCGTCAATGGAATGTTGGCATAACCCAACAAAACATCTCTAGAATTAGTAGCAGTGCCCCATACATTAAGGTTCAAATACTTGCAAGAATCATCCAAAATAAAAACATAATCTTCGTTCAATTCAATTACAGAATTAATAGGAACTTCTTTACTTTTATGCACATCAGTTAAATTCAATAATTCCATCTGATTATCCGGATCTGTTTGTACGATTTCTGGAACTTCCGATATTGATTGCTTTTTATTTAATATAAAATTAGTCGGAAGATTCATGGCGTGCTGTTTAAATGCATGTTGCGGTGTGCTTGGACAACTTGGATTCGGTGTGCTTTTATTGCTGCTTTCCGTTGAATTCCGTTCAACGGATTGTTTGCGTTTCCTCAATGTGAAATTTCCTATAGTTTGAGCGAATTTTGACATGTTTTCATTACTTGTGGCTATTAATTTCGGTACTTTATCGCATCTAGTTTTCTTTTCTTCGGGTTTCTCGATGAGCACGAAGCTATCCGGTTCTAAAATTGCATCTTCGTCGTTTAAGCTTATTGTTGGGGTTTTTTCTTCAGTCTTTTCATAATTTTTCGTTCGTATCACGTAACTACTTGCGTTGCGTTCGATCTTGATGCTGATGTTAACCGACGATATCGATTTAATTATTTTTTGGATTTGTGAAACGTTTATTACATTTTTGTTTTCGATAGCAAGAACAATGTCGCCGGATTTTAATCCTGCATTTGCGGCTGGTGTTGCTGCAGTAACACTATCAACCGTTACACAATTTGTTTCTTGTTTGAAAATTACGCCAAGCTGTTGTTGACGGATTTTCGTTATCGTCAGTTCCAGCATTAACCATAAGCAGTTCTCTTTTTGGTAGACGCAGATAAATGGCAAAGCATCTGAAATAAAATTCTTCATTGTAATAATCGTAATTGGTAGAATAATAATGTAAATGGTCTATAAGATGATGGAGTTTTCAAAATTTAATATAATTATGAAAAAATGTAAATGGTGCAGTTGGTAGGATACAGGTATAAGATTGCAAAAATTGGCAAAATCAGTTGAATATTGATATTGATTGATTGATTTATGATTTACAAACTACTCTTATGTTCTGAATTATAACTATAAGAACATATTTAGCTCCCGGCGCATGCTAGTTATTTAACTACTTACCAATTGTAAATGTGCAGAATACGTTCGTTATTTCTGGAGACACAGCCAACCTAGAAATCTCAGCACACGATACTTCCAAACAACCTTGAGGCACCACCAATTCCGTTTCCTCGGAATCCAATTGTCCCGGATCGGTCTTAATAAAGAACGGTTTGTATCTACAATCAAATCACTGATAACAACCAATAATACAATTTTCACTAATTTTACCTTATTTTATAATTAGGTAACGTATGTTTTCTCTTAATGGCTTTCTTAATTTGATTCACAATCAAATTCGTTATGTTTGATTGGAGTTGCCGTCCTTGGAAATGCGATTCTACTGCCAATTCCATTAAAGGCTCATTGTAGAAACTAAACGACCAATGAGTATAAGGTATTCTTGTGAATTGTAGACGTGCCTTACCACTAATACGTTTTACTGCAAGTTATGTACATATAATAAATATTACATGAGCACAAACGTTGATTGAGAAATCTATGAAGAAAAAAGACGGGCCACTCACGTACAGACGGCGCTTAAACGTTTATAATCAAAGCGTGAGAGCATTGTTATTACTTCTTATAAATATGACATTGCAATTGCCAACAAGTTTAGCGTAATAGAAGAATTTATAAATTTACTTGTGTGCGTCATCTATACTTCAATGGCCGGCATTTTCTTCCATTTGCGCATCTTTGTCATTATTGGTCAAACCATAACTAAATGCATTTTTAAACTAATTGAAATTGTTTGCCATAAAGTTATTGTCTTGTGTGACATCGACTAGAAATACCTAATCAAGCAGTTCCCTTTTGGAGTAGACAATTGAGGTGTCGGGCACACCGAGCCACAAAGAAGTGTATGGTATGAGTATATGAGGTAGCGGGTGCATTTGTAAAGAACGCTACGTTCTGCATCAATTTGGCCGTTGTTTAACTTTTGTTAGCGCTGTTAATCATACATGTCCTCTATGCCGTACTGCCGATGAAACTCTGAGTTTTAGACTAAATTACCTCATTAGGATCTACCGAGACTTACCGAGTATACTCCGCAGATTATCTTGTGGTTTATAAAATAAAGCATACACTAAGTAGCAATGTCAACTTCTTTTGAATTTGCTGGCAAAGATTATTACTTGTGGTCGTACCACAACTGCAAAATGTTCTCAAAAAAATTGCCGCAATTCATGCCGCTACTTGTTGTAAATCAGTGAAAGTTTTGGCAACTAGGAACACGTTTATTTCAAACAAAGTTCAGAATTATATTTGAATAATTGATTAGTATGGCTTTGTACAAACCAGTAACGCAATTACAAATGGTCGTTTGTAAATGCCTCCGTCCGTGACTCAAATGTGTATCCCCGTAGTGGTGTTCATGATAATTATGAGACTAGTCATTTTAGTACATATTCTTTTACTCGTCCTCTCACTATGTCACCGGACTCCCTTTCATAATGGAAGTAGGTAGTGCCGATTGGTTCATCTGCATATTATGGATATGTGAAGCTGGTAAGGCTAATTTCACGTCTCTAACTGTACGCATAGTATTTTCTCCCCCAGGTGTCGGGTCATCTCTACGGGGGTTCGTAATTACAAAAGGTCAAATGCGGAGGTGGTAGACTTAGGGACGTCATTGAATGATATTGTCCGGTTGTAGAAGCCAAGTACGTAGCTGAGGTCTTTTTCATGTTATCCATAGAAAAACTCAAGTAAGTAGGTCGGGGTCGATATACTATTTATATTCGAGGCTGTATCTATAGAATAAACCAGGTGAGTAGCGGGGGTCGTCGTCATAGATGTGGCACTTTTCATTATCGTAGCGGGGTCGCCTTTAAACTTGGGTCGGAACTTATTTCAGTAGTCGTTTTCGGCTAGACTTGTCAGACGAAAACTTCCAGTCTTAAAAAAGAGTTCGTTGTCGGAGCTGCAGAATGACTGAGTCAAACTCCAAATTTCCATTCTTTTTATACAGCCTGCTTGGCTGTGATTAGCTGTCGCGTTCTCCCTGTGTCGTTCTGTAAAACCCAATACTTTCCCCGCATACAATCGAGTTTTGGCATCGATTTTGGCACACACGCTCTCTCCGGTTGGTTGCTGATTATTCAGCGACAATCTAATTGCAAGGGTGAAAGTTTTGCACCAAACCAAATCGTGCAGTGGTCTAGGCATCCGGCCGCTGTACCGAAGATCGTGAGTTCGATTCCCATATACCGTGATAAACTTTTCACTTTCTATACGCTCTCGCACTCCCCAAGCCGCTTTGCCAGCGTGGGGTTTTACGGCTAAAACCTTCTCTGATGGAGTGATGAATTCTCTCCAGTGGTTCGGAAATCCACTTAAAACTGTAGGTCCCTTGTAATGTAAGTTGCCAGCATTACAAGCAGAGAAGAGGCTAAGACGCCAGCAGTGGCGTATGAATGGCTGACGAAGAACAAGAAGAAGAACCAGCAGAGCACAAGCACTAATATACTTCGTCATTTCGTCGATGTGTCCGGTAGAGGTATAGTGATTATGTATGGACAAGAAAAACAGCGAGTTTGAGGGTTGCCATCTTCTTGATTTGTTAAGCTGTTCCTCAATTTGAGAGGCTTCATGGAAGCAAGTGTGATACTGAGCTGATGTACGCGTTGTGGCATCTTCCGTATTGCCGTTTTCCGATATTGTATTGTTTAACAGTGTATCTGGCAGGCAATTTGAGAATATTATATTATGCTCATCCTCAAAAGCTAATTTTTTTTTTTTGTAGTGGCAGCGACAACGCTGTTGTCAGAGAACCAATAACCAAAAAAAAATGCTCAGTTATCTGATCAAAAGACGAATATTTAGTCTTGTAAGTAATCCTTTGTTTTTAGATACCTCAGACAAACATTTTAGCTTGTATTTGGCGATAAATCTTAATTCTCACGATCGTCACCTTATCCAATATCGCTGGTAAGTCTGTAATAGCAAAGATTGCCGAATGTTTCCTTTCCTGATGTGAGGGAGGAATCGTCAGACAAAACTTATTATTTTCGGTATTGGTATTCTAGTTTAAACTTTAATAGTTTTCCCCCATATAAAGGTGTCTAAGAATAAGTTCTTATGTAGTTAGAAAATAATTGGTTAAAGGTGTATCTCAGTTTACTTAGATGGAGAACTCGGTGGTCACCTTCATAACACATTGGTAGCTTTTATCGATTCTAATTATACCGGAAAAATAATGTGATAAAAAGTTCGAAGTGGTTATTGGTCACCAAAATCCCTTTTTCCGTCTGGTGTGGTGAGCGCCAACCACAAATAAATCTTGAAAGAAAGGCTTGCTCGGTAGCGTAATGATCTAGTCACTAGTGCAAGAACTGTTGCGTCGGCAGTCTCAAGTAGCATCAATATCAAATATATTTCGATGCGGTCAACTCCTTCGCAAGGCACTGGCTAACCATCGGTGGATGGCTGCCGGTAATCAGAAATACTTCGTAACGTTTTTCTTTGCGAGTATTCATGGAATCGCGGAACCGGTTGTATGATGTAACCGTATACTAAGGCGCTATGTTTTTTTTCAGATTTAGTAGTTGTAGTCGGACTATCACGTTTGTTTCGTTGCCTACCAGAGCGTTTAGACTGCAATGACATATTACAATCAAATTCTTCATTGTTCATGCTTTGTGCGCTGCTTTAAAATTGAGCAGATTGGTAGTTGATGGTAGTCAGCTGACTAAGCGGGATGCGTGATTTGGAACGACTTATTGTCAGTCTTCAACTTGGTATTTGCTGATGACAACGTTTGAACAAAAACTAGAGTGGAATCTCGGCGGTACGGCGAGCGTAAATTCCGTTCAAATGAATGACTGCGTACAAACATGATGGATGCTGTCCCGTCGTAAATTCTCTTCCAATTATATGGTTTGTGTTTCAATGGACGAGTAGTTGAGGTTCTCTATATAACGCTTCTTTGCAGTAGGAAAAATTCGACGATCTGGTCTCCAGTTTATGCAGTTCTCGAAATATATCTTTGATTAGATTAGAAAATTCCCAAATGGTGCTATCAATCTGCAATGGAGATAAATATGTTGCTGAAGGCAATGCTTCGGATGTTGTCTTAAGAGTAAGCTGAATTAATAAAGTACGAGTTAAAGGAAAGCTTTGTGTAGAGACGTTTTTCTTTAACATTCAATAAATGTGTAGATGTACGACGTGCGCCAATTGCTGAATAGTCTAATGTCGGCGTTCTAACATGCATGGATCGCTCTCGAATGAATAAATGCGTGCAAACTGACATAGTGGTTACTGTCGCTCGTACTCTTCCTTTGTGAAACACTGAATAGGCCGCTGGAAGATATGGTTCCTCTTGTTTGTTTTCCCACTAATAGTCTGCACCTCGGGGCGACCTAAATAGTACGTAATCTGCGCTCGGAGACTTGACGGAATAAGAGCCCCATATGTTAATATTGCCGTCTGAAAGTCTTTTCAAACGGCCGTAGATATGAAGATGTTTGCAACACCGCAGTTCCAAAGCAGCCTTTGCACGAAAAGCTTTGCAAAGTTGCAAGATTCGGCCATGTAGTTTCACTTTCACAGACGATCTCACCAGGCATTATCTGCCACGTTACACCAGGCAAACTTCTATCTTGCCGTCAATGTGTCAATTGCGGTTTGTCAACTAGAGCATGCTGTCCCGTCGCAAATTCTCGTCCATTTATATGTTTTATGCAGTTCTCAGGATATATCTTTAGTTGGATTAGAAAATTTCCAAATGATGCTATCAATCTGCAACGGAAATAATTATGTTGCTGATGTTAAGGCATTGCTTCGGGTGATATCTTAAGAATAAGCTGAAAAGTTCGTGTTAAAGGACGACTTTGTTTGGGGCGTCATCTTCGTATCTGTTGTAGGCGGTTTTTTAACATTCAAGAATTGTTGGTGTAGTGGTACGACGTTAATTGCTAAATAATCCAATGTCGGCGTTCTGTCTAGCAACGATTGCTCTCGGATGAGTAAAAGTTTAAAGAGATAGGAGATAGAATCCGGCTACGCAGGCGCGAGAACTTACAATGTACAGATAGACACAGCGACTTGGGATAAATTTCATGCTTAGTATGCAGTCCTTGTATTCTTTACAAAAGTTAGCTACTCAACACCGCAGTTCCAGAGCAGATTTTGCACGAAAAGCCCAAAACCGTTCCAGTTGCGAGATTAAGCATTGCCGATTCGCTTGCGCAGACGATCTCATCAAGATTTATCTGCCACGTTAGAACGAGTAAACATGGCATAAATACTCTTGCCGTGAATATGTCAACGCTTTACACGGACCGCATACGGAACGGCATGCATGTTATCCTAGACGCCTCCCCCCCCCCCCCCCCCTCTGCCTCCCGCAATAAGACGCATTATGCTATTATAGGCTCCGTACAGAACTCTATAAGAACCAGAATAGAAAAATAAAATTATTGGGCGCCAAAAAAAGTAGTAAAAGATTCCTCCAATTGAAATTAATTTCAGTATTGGCTTTTTTCAACAATATATTAAATTGATTCAAAAATACATTTAATATGATTTTCTTGGATGAATATACTATAAAATAATTATGTTTAATTAAATTACCTTGTATTGAAATATAGGCAGTTTTACCAAATTTCATTTTGGCATCGACGGATAATAGGAAATTTCCAGTATAATCTAACATAATTGACAAATTTAAAGTATCAATATGCCCCTCTGCTTTATCTAATTTTATGCTATCTAAAGTAATGTTATTAATATCGGGGAATTGAGTGCCTAGATTCATGTCACGTATCTAAAAATATACAGAATTAAATCAAAATTACAACGATTACTCAATAAACATACAGTAACTGCTTCAAAAAATTTCCCTATGGTGGTTTTTGTAAGCAATTCATCAAATTCAAGTGATAACTTTTTAAATAACCAGGTTTTAATGGCATCTGAATGTCGCAGCTCATGAAAGAGAAATTGAAGCATGAGACTAATTGGTAGACTAGCATTTTCTTGATTATCATTCTCTATTTTCTTTTTCAAAGCCTGTAATTTTTCCAAGGGTAATATAATTAACTAGAGATGAGTATTTTAGCATCTGCTTGTTTTCCCAACAGACTGCTTTAAATATTTAAAACTAAAGTTAGTTATGTAGTTGTTACAAGGTGGAATTTAATTGATGTTTAAATAAATAATGAAATATTTTGACCATAGTTCAATGGATTCTTAATACTTGACCTTTTAATATTAGATCAAATTTTCTAATATATTTAATAAATTGTAATATTATAAGCAACAATATAATTAAAATAAAATTTGGCTTTAATTGCAAAAATTTGTATAATATATAACAATATTCAAATTCAATAAATAAAACTATTAACAGACTGTTATAACATAATACATTATGAAATTGATTTATTACATATAACAATAATAAACATATTGATCTAATAATTATTAATAACATACAAATTATTTTTTATTGAAATTTTGTTTGTTGCTTACCTCTGGCAAGGCATATGCTTCATTGTTTGTTTTCTTTGGGGTCTCGACAATAGGACCCTTATTGAAATATCTCACTAACACATAATACTGAATAACTAAAGTTAAAACAATGCCAATAACAATTGAGATGCAGCACATGAAAAATAAGGAGCACAGGTCCATAGCGATAGTATATCCTTCATCTGCTTTTTTTCTTACTAGGAATGTTTGGGAATTGTATACATTATTATAACTACTTGCGTCAGAGCATTATTAAAATAAAATATGTTGAAATGCCATTGTTTATAAAGTGAAACGTCAAATGTCAGTGTCAAGGATAGTATGGATACAAACCGTTATTGCCGTTAATACCGCTCACGGTATAATTTGAATCTTAAATAAGTAGTTTTGCTACTGCGCAGTAGGTGTCGTGTGAAATATAAAATTGATAACTATTATTATTAAAAGTTTAACAGCAATTAAATACAGATTACAACGTTTTTTAAATATTGAATTTTAATACTATTTTAGTTTTACTCAAATCATAATTTTAATTTTTGAAGCGATCGTTTTGTAATAATCATCTGCTTCTAGCACTCATTAGGTGTGTTCCATTTGCGCACTTTATGCACCCGGTGCATTTTTACATTTTTCAATATTGCGAGCAACAGCGTCTCACACTTGACAAACGCAAAGAAAATATTTGGCGTTTGTAGGACGTTCTCTATCTTGAAAAACACATAAAAAATGTAAAAAGCGTTAGACAAATAAATTCAAAAATCAATGAATTAGTGCCACCAATTGCGATTATTTTGTCAAATGGAAAATCTCTATTAGTTTACGCCAACAATAAAAATTTGCATTGATAGTTTGCTATAAAAATGTAAAATAAGCAAGTTAGAATAGAGTTTTGTTGGTTTTTAAAACCTAATGAAGTTAGCAACAAACGTATATATATATGTTTGGACGAGCTTATATTTAATATACTGGCCGCCAAAAATAAAAAAACGCCAAAACTTATAGCTCAATTTTTATGAAATTTTCAGATATGTAAATTATTCGCACTATTACTAATACCTACTGTCTATAATTATATCTTGAATTATATATCTGTATTTTTTTGTTAAATGAAGAATACTTCTTTCAATATGCCAGGAGCTTATAATTTATTATGGCAAATGATTGTATTGTTATTATTACTTTATTTTTTATATTATTATATTAGTTTATTTTTATATTAAAAAAAACACCATTTCCACATTTTGAATCTCGTTTTTTCCAGATCCATAATAATGAAGATACGTTTCTGTACCTTTAAGGTACTGATGTTTATTTACATGTTATCATTATTATATTGACAAGCCGTCCATGTGTTAATGAATAAATAACAGATGATCTAGTACATGTTGCAGCGTTTCCAACGTTACAGAACTGATTAAAATATTATTATTAACTTTATTAGCTTGTTATTTTTTTTATTAGCTTGTTATTGTTCTATTTTAAGGGCCGCTTTTACAACCGTCGGATAAACTAATCCACAGTTATACCAAGTTTAGCAAGGAAAGCATTTTACAAATGAGTTTATTCTCTAGGATAACCTATTGAAACGTCAATTGCACCGTAAGTTATTTATAAGCAAATTTATATTGTCTTCTCTATAACGTAAATATGTTTAAATCAGATAGTGACAACAAAAAGACAAAAATTGGAGCAACAAACCTTACTTTTTTCCTTATTTATTTTTACTAATATGATATGTGCGGCGCTTACGAGGTTATGTGCGTTATACTAGGTATAACTACTGCTTCGAGCACCGGATAAGTTAACCCCGGGTTATTTCCTTCCAAATCCTAACTATGCTTTAACTGGGGGTTGTAAAAGCGGCCCTAAGTGGGATAATAACAACACGTTAAACCAGTTAAAAGTTTTTTTTAATTAAAAAAAAAATTGCTGCGGCATTAATTAAAATGAGTGACCCTGAAGACAAAGTGATTAAACAATCGGACCGGGTGAGAATTGCTGGCAGCCGCGGTGATGCATTTGATGCACAATATATGGTACATTTGATGCAATTGTTTTTCACCCAATTCAAGAAAACATCCGCATCGCCGCCAGTGCCGTCGATGGAGTCACAGCAGACAGTGGCGGACTGCAGCAGTATTTAATATAATTTGCCTAAGTATGATCTTGACTAAAGCTCGTTTTCAATGGCAGAACGGTTAGATAACGTAAGAAAAACTAAAAATAAGGTAACACTAGATAATCATTTATTAATATTAGAAAATGGCAAAGCCTTGAAGAAGAGGGCTCAAATTTTATGAAGGTTGGAGACTAATTGTAAGAGATTGGTCTACATTGGAAGATGACCTTTTTAAGCTTTCTCTGACCATAAAACATTTCATATAAAATTATTAAAGGCAGCCAATAATAATAATAATACAGGGAGTTTATAAATGAATGGGATTATGTAATCACTTTAAATATGCCGCCTTTTTAAAATCGTCCACTATACCAATCGATTTCTGTCGTAATACTTTGAAATCTTTTCAAATTATCCGCATACATTAAACAATCACAATCTACAAATACGTACGTAATGAAGACGTGATGAGAAGGATGAACAAAGATCTAGAAGTAGTCCCAAACATCAAAATAAGAAAATTACAATATTTCGGGCACGTCATGAGACATCCCGAAAAATACGGTACCCTGCATTTAATAATGCAGGGTAAAATAAATAGTAAAAGAGGGCCCGGAAGGAGACGAACATCGTGGTTGAAAAACTTAAGACAATGGTTTGGAAAAACATCAACCGAACTCTTTCGCGCCGCTGTCAACAAAATTATTATAGCTAACATGATAGCCAACGTCCGCTAAGCGGATACGGCACTTCAAGAAGAAGAAGAATCTACAAATATATTTGACAAATCATTTACAAACAACAAAAATAAAATTGGACCACAGTGAGTTCCTTGTGGTACACCAGAAACAACATCAAGTGGTTTTGAAAGATTATTTTTAATTTTTTTACATTGTGATCTTCCGCTAAGAAAACATTGTAACCAATCTATCATGGATTTATTAAATCCCAAATGATGCAGTTTAGCAATTATAATATTATGGTTAACTCTATCAAAAGCTTTTGCAAAATCAGTATTTTCAAACGATTCTAAAGTTTTAGACTAATAAGAAAGCAGTTTAGTTGAAGTTGATTGGCCTTCAAGAAAGCCATGCTGTTTATCAGTAATTGTTTGCTTGCACATCCATTTTAATTGACTTGCAATGATGGAATCCAGCATCTTAGGAATAATTGATTGGTTACAAACTTCTTTGTAATTTGTAATGTCGTTACGATTTCCAGATTTGTAAATCGGTTTAATATATGGTTAACAAACCTCAAAAAGCGTACAAATACAAGACTTTAAAAACATGCTCGAAACTCCATCTGGGCCTGATATCACAAAGCTATTCAATTTTACAATACAGTTAAAAATATCTACAACATTTAAGCTAAAAGTAGATAGATTTACAGTACATTTAAAATTAAAATCAGGTACATTTCTATTGCTGTTTACATAAACAGTAGAAAAAAAATCAGAAAACAAATTAACACAATCTTGACCATTATCACATGTTTTATCACAGTACGACATATTTTTAGGATACCTATCGGTTTTACGTTTTTTGTTCACAAAGTTCCAAAATGATTTTGGGTTATCACAAATATTATCACTTACATTTTGACAGAAAGTTTTGTAAAGATTGACACTTACACTTTTGCATTTTTTTCTAAGATCGTGAAACGTTTTAAAATCATACAATCTACTTGATTTCTTTTAGCACTTATGAGCTTTTTTCCGCTTTATAAGATTAATAAGTTTACTGGTGTACCATTTTGAGTAAGAGCTTTTCTATAATTTTTTGACTACTGGTATACTGGTATACAAATACATCAATTACATTATACAAAATATTATAAAATTGTTGAGAGGCTTCTTTTATATTATCTTTTATCAAAGTTGCATGCCAGTCAATATTTGCTAAATACTAAATATATATAATTTCTTAAAAAAAAAAATTATTCAAAATTTTATTATTGTTTCTAAATGAATAAATTTACTATAAAAAAATACTTTGGTTTCATGCTCTAGAAAACAATTACTTGGAGTATCAATTCCAAAATTCAAATCTATATGTTAATAATGATTGAAGTTATTTGCAAAATTAAATATTAATAATAATTGAATGCGCGTGTCAAAATTTAGTTCAACGCGTTGCTCGTATGTAGCGCTCCAACAAATTTCAGCAAATCCTATTGAAGACGACCACGTGTGAATATATTGGAGGCGTTTTTTTGTGTTTGCATGGGCAAAGCATTGTTATAGTGATATTATAATAATATTATAGTCAATAATATTACTATACAGGGCTATGCTATGCACATTGCTAGAAGTAAACTGCTAGCTAAAGATTTTTGTGTTACTATACTTTAGCAAGCAAGGGCGCTAAAAAAAAAAATATTATTTTCTAAAAAAAATATTAATTTTTATTTTTTTTAATTTGCAAAATAAATTTAAAAAAAATAAAATTTTCAAAATAAATAAAAATTATATTTTTTAACTTTTTTTAACTTTTGTTTTGATTGACAAAAAAATTTTGAAAATTGTAAAAAAATTCAAAATTTTAAATAATGTTTTTTATTTTGTTGTTTGTTTGTTGTGTGTAAAAAACAAACAAAAAATCTACAAAAAATTGTAGTTCTTGTTACATGATAACAAAATTACTATTTAACAATTCTTTTTTATTGCTCGTTTTACAGCTATTTTACATCGCCCCAGAAGTCTTACGACGAAGAGGGTTGATGGAACCAACGGCTTATTTGGTGACTTCCGAATCACCTCGGTGGATAAAAAACAAGTTATTATTTTAGTCATATTCGGGGATCGAATCCCGGACTATTGGCATGCTACGCTAACGCTCTATAACTAAGCGATCTTACCTTTCTATATCCATAGAGAATTGGACAGAATATCTAATAAATTAAATTATCAGATTATAAATATAATATGTATTATAAGCATTATGCATACTTATTCTTTATTAAAATTAATAATTATTTTTATTGAAAACGTAAATAATAATGTTAAATGAAGTAGTAGTAACAGAAACAATACGAACCGATGCGACCACTTCTGTCTACTCTAGAACCCCTCTCATCGTTTGTTCGTTCTCTTTTCAGCCGGTCGTCTTAAGAAACATGGGTATCCAAAAATACGTTGTTTGACGATGAACATGTCTCAGATTTTACCAACTGCATTCTTGCCAATGGGTAAGAAAAATCATGCATTTTGCTACATAATTTATTTGGAAGCAGACTAGTCTGTAATTCATCAACGCGTTACAAAAATGGTCAACGCACATGTTACACCCAATAAAAAGTCTTTGACTAGCTTTGGAAATTAAACAATTCAATGTCTTGGAAGTTGCCAGTTATATGTCACAAAGTGCCGTAACTAGGGCGGTGCCGTCGGTGCCTCCGCACCAGGCGCAGTTTGGTTTGGTGGGCGCAAAAACCACTTTAAATTTATAATTTTAGAATTTGGAAACGTTAAAGTGAAAAATTAAGAATTTGCTAGGAAAAAACTAAAAAAAACGCAACAATTTACTTGAAGCTCCTTTGTGAACAGAGGGAGGAGGGCGCAAAGGACGCTTTTGCACCGGGCGCATCAGAAGCTAGTTACGGGAATACTGACTCTACAGGAAGTCACAGTAGAAACCATTTTTATTGTGGTTCCTGATGGCACTATCCTAGACGTTGATGCTTTAATTGGATGGAAAATTATTCTTCTTCTTTTTCTCACGCCGTCTCCTTTCGAAGGTTGGCGATCCAATTGACCATTACGGTTTTTGACACGGCTGCTCGGAAGACATCAGTGGTCTTACAGTTGAACCAGCGGCGTAGGTCTTTAAGCTATGAGTTCTGTCGTCTTCCAACCGACCTTTTTCCCTGTATCTTCCCCTCAATTATAAGTCGTAAAAGTTTGTAGCGCTTCCCTCTCATGATGTGCCCCAGGTATTCGGCCTTTCTTCTCATCATGGTGTAAAGAAGTTCTTTTGTCTTTTTCATACGTATAAGTACATCAGCGTTAGTCACTCTTTGTACCAAGATATTCGCAGTATACGCCTGTACAAGTACATTTCAAAGGCTTATTATTAGCCAACCCGTAATAAAGGTTGTCACGAGCAAGGTCATGCCTTGATTTGCAGCTCTCCGTTTTCACCGCACCTAGAATTTGAAATCTTCAGGTCTAACGAAGTGTTAGGATTGGACGAGCAACACAGACACGTTTGGCCCAGATGTTAAACGCAGCACGTTTGGCTATCCTAAGTGTCGTGACGGACGGTGCACTTATAGCATTTTGCTCAAAAAGACTGGCATACGCCAAACAAATATAATTGAAGGCAATAATCCAAGATCTACTGAACTATGGAATAATCTAAGAAAGCTCGTCACTATATGCCAGTCCATTGGTTTTGGTTAAAAAAAAATTTAGCTTTGAGTCCATTATAGAGAAATCAACAAGAAGGCAGTTTGAGATTGTTATTTGCTACCTAATTTACGTGATCAATTAGATGCATTGGGCAAAACTATTTATTTTACGACTATTGATATAAAAGCTGGTTTTTACCAAATCAGCATAGAAGAGAACTTAAAAAATACACCGCATTTGTAACGCCAGACGGACATTTCAAGTATAACCGTGTGCCATTTGGATTTGCCAATGCACCATCCTGTTATTAGAGGGCTATAAACAAAGCATTGGGTATATTAAATGACACGGTGGCTTAAGTTTATTTGGATGATCTCATGATTGGTTTTGAAACTATTGATCAAGGATTTAATTACCTTCAACAAACTTTGAACGCTCTAACTACCGTTGGTTTTTTTTTTTAACCTGAAGAAACGTAATTTTTTTTAAAAGAAGCACAATATCTTGGTGCAATAGTTAGAAACGGAACAATAAAACCAAGTCCACACAAGATAAATGCTCTAGTGCGTTCTCCGCTACCAAAAGGTGTGAAGTTAGTCCGGTTCAAAAAAATTTAATGAAAACAGCACTTATTAATCGACTTCTACAAAAGAATGCTTAGTTTGAATAAACTATTGACCATGAGCAGATAAGACAAAACATTATCAATTTTCTGGATACTCAGCCAATACTTTCAATATAAACTACTACATACAGATGCGAGTTCTATTGAAATTAGAGCAGTTTACATGCAAAAAGGAGATGACTTAACTAGACCAATTGCATACTTTAACCGACGTACAACAGATTGTAAATTAAAATATTATGCTTACAATTTGGAAACGTTGGCAATTGTGAAAGCAATGCAGTATTTTTGTGTTTATCTGTATGGGATACATTTCACGGTATACCTCAGCCAAAATCCCACAATTTGTTGTCTGAAGTTACTTTGATTGCGGAATACCAGATACAAAATTAGTCAACAACGACTTTGCCTAAGAAAGATTATATAAATTCAAGATGGGTTAGTGTACAATATTATATTGGACAAAAGTAATGAAACTCAGATGAGATGTTTTGTGCCAATAGCAGCAAGACTAATGATCATGAAAACCTACTATGACAATGCAACACACCTTAGTTTGGACAAAGCTATAACCAGAATAAAAAAATTATTATACTGGCCTGGAATAGAACAAATCTTTAAGAAATTGATCAAAAACTGCAGATTATATACTATTGAAAAATCTCATACAGGACCCAAGGTCGGTTTGTATCAGAAAGAAGACAAAGCAACTAAACTTGGAATTATAGCATATAGATCGTGCTGGATCATTGGTTAAATCCAATAACTGCACTGATATCCTAGTAACAATTAATGGGGCCATTCCATTTCAAACGGACCAGAGCTGGGGGAGGGGGGGAACTTGCTCATGTATTTATTTTTGTTTTTATAACTTATTAGTAGTCTTTTGATCGGTATATGAGAGTATGAAACCCATAAAAAAAAAATTTACAATTTTTTAAAGTTTTTTTGTCGTTGTTTAACTTAATCGCATTTTTTGTTTAAAAACCGCAATTTTAGCTCAAAAAAATAAATTTACTAGTGAAATCGAACAGAAATTTTTTGTAGAATTCAAATCTGGTGCCATTTCAAGTCTATACCCTGTCTATAAGCCGCAAAAGCCATAAAACCATGTTTTTGTTCTCAGTGGGTTGGGCATTTGATTTTCCAGTATGGTAATGATATCCAGGTGTCGTCAAATTGTTTATTAACTGCACTATGGTTAGGACGAGAGTAGTTCGTAATGTAAAAGTGTCCACTAGAGTTCCACTAAAGTTCGAAATGTCTGATACACTTGCGACACGGGATAGTCCGTAACTGTCTATGTTCCGGGCTTTGGCGGTAGTTTTCGCGGTGTTCAACATTGTGGTGGCACATAATGTTTAACCTCTCGCGCGTTAGGTCATATTGCACTACGCGGTAACTCACTGTTGCACGATTTCCACCTCGAGCAATGGTGATCGGCCGAGGTTGTTTTCTTCTGCTTGATACATTTGTTGATTACATGAACCGTGTTCTGTACTTTTTTACACGACCGGTTTGCCGTTTCTAGAGGGTCCTGCGTGTCGAGGTTGTTTGCTTTGTTGTGATAGAGGGCAATGACTGCGTTGGTGGCATGCACATAGACTGTGCACGTCGGAGAGAGGTGGTAAACCTGTCGGTGGTGCTAGCCTCTGGGAGAGACACGAAAGGGGCAAGGAAGGTAGTGGAATAGGCGTCGGAGAATACAAACCTCCAACTGACGGTCTACTCTCCATGGCCCAAGAGAATTGTTGCGGAACCTGCGCCGCATGGGGATAGCTGGGCTAAAGTTACAAAAAAGGGTAGGGCGCAAAAGAAGACAGGCAAGGGCTAGGAAACACCTATTCTGAACGATTAAAAGCGCTTAAAATCAGAGTAGGAGCTGAAACAAGCATTAAGGTCTTAGATGCCAGGGAAACCAAAGAGAGGGGCATTAGGCTTAGACTACAAGGCGGGGAGGAAAAATTTCTTAATTTTTTCAGATAAGTTGTAAACAAAGGAGTAAGCGCGAACAAATCCGTTAAAGTAAAACTATTGACAAGGTCGGAAAAAGTCTGGGTCTGGGGAATCGACATGACAACGACCAAAAAAGAACTTAAAAATGCCATCGACAAACAGGTCGGGTCGCAAGAGTGAAAAAATGACTGTAAGGTAGAGAGCCTAAAAGAACAGAGAGGCAGGCAGGACCGACAATACCAGTTTGCCGTCGTTTCCCTAGGGAAGGGCCGTCGTGCGCAACTGCTTGCAATAGGGTGGGCGCGATGTCGAGTTGAGGCTTAGACCGGTGCTACAGGTGTTAAGATGTTGGGCATATCGCGGCCAAGTGTACAAAGCAAAGGATGGCCCCACGTTGCTTTAAATGTGGGCAAGCTGGACACTTGGTCAAGAATTGCAATGCAGAAGCTCACTGCACCACGTGCAATGTAGCCGGCCACAAAACAGAGTCTATGGCGTGTCCCTTATATAAGAAGATGGTTAAGAACAAGAAAAATAAGAGCAGGGAGGCCCCACACATTGCTGCATGATAAGTGTCATCCAGGTAAACCTGAACAGATCGGCCGCGGCTACTGACTTTGCGATGCAACTGGATGCGGAGATCGGGGCGGACATTGCCTTGATCTCCGAGCCCAATCTACGAGCGGCAAGGGGTAGCGCCTGGTCACTGGATGACAGGCAATACGTCGCGGTGGTGGTTTTAAACAACAGCCTGGGGGTTGGGAAAAGGGGTAGGGGGGAGGGTTTTGTCTGGGTGCAGCTGGGCGGAAGGTTCTTTGTATCTTGCTACGTCTTACCAAACAAGACACTGCAGGACCTTGCGGCTGTGCTAGAAGGCGTAGAGCGGCAGCTAGCTGGGGACATCAGGGACGCCGTAATTGGGGGAGACTTTAACGCAAAATGCCCCCTATGGGGTGGATGCGTTGAAGACGGGAGATCTCGCCTGCTTGCGAAGTGAGCCGCCTTTAAGGATCTCTCCACAATGAATGATGGGGTAATACCCACGTTCTGGAGGCAGGGTGCGCAGTCCTACATAGACGTAACTATATGTGGTGCAAGAGTGGTGGGACTGATGACAGGGTGGCAGGTAGTGGTGGAAGAAATTCTCAGTGACCACCGTCCCATTAACTTCCAAGTTGAAGCTACGATTGCGGCAGCGTCAGCGGTCAACAAAAAAAGGTGGGTGGTTTCAAGGGAAGGGTTAAAAAACATAGTAAGTAATTTTGAAGTTATAGCAATAGAGGCGGGAGACAGTCCGGTAGCACTGTGCAAAGACATAGGCCGTCTCTGCGACGTACATCTCACCAGGAAAAGACGTCTACAAGGCAGGCGCGCAAAGTACTGGTGGAATGACAAAATTGTAGAGACGCGGGCGCGGTGCAACCGAACTCGGAGAGCGGTCACCAGAGGCAACGCCATGGGGAGGGTAAACGTAGAAACGGCACTACAGTACAAAGGGTTAAAAAAAAGCTGGGAGATTTAATCAAATCCGCCAAGAGGAGTAAGTGGAACTTTTTGGTGGAGGAGGTAGATGAGGATATATGGGGAAAAGGGTACAGAATTGTAATGGGGAAAGTCAGGAGAACGCCACCAAAGGTATCGGCAGAGGTGCAGATGGCAGTCGTGGGGGAACTCTTTCCAAATCAGGAGAAAAGGGTTTGTAGGAGGTGACCCGTAAGGGCGGGCGAGACTTGTCCTCTTTCGGAAAGTGAGCTCCAGAAAGCCTCAAAAAGAATACGTTTTGGAAAAGCACCAGGGCCTGACGGAACTCTCGCAGAAGTTGTAAAAACTCTGGTGGAACAATGCCCTAAAGTATGGTTAGCAGCAGCTAACAAATGCTTAGAGGACGGAGACTTCCCAAAAGTATGGAAAAGGGCAAGTCTTGTTCTCCTAGACAAGGAATAGGGTGGAGTGGGTGCAAGAGCTTTTTGGCCTATATGTCTTATGGATGTAGCTGGAAAGCTTCTTGAGCACCTAATAATAGGAAGGCTGCTGGAGGCACTTCAAGGTGACCAAGCTCTCAGCGAGCGCCAGTACGGATTTAGAAAAGGGTGGCTTATGCCGACAACCTGGCGGTTACAAAACGCTTTAGGGGGGAACTGAAGAAAACGGGGAACCGCGCTCTTGCCCTCATAGAGCAAAAAATTACGGAGCTGGGGTTAGAATTGGCCCCAGAAAAGACGGAACTTGTGGTGCTCTCCTGCCCAAGAAAAGTACCGCAAGTGGAAATAACTGTCTCGGAAATTACCGTCAGGTCTAAAAAGAGCGTAAAACACTTGGGGGTTACGTTAAGCACAAACTTAGAGTGGGGTGTGCATGTAAGAGAATGGTTGCATGGTTGTTTCCGAGCGTACCTGCATTAGATCAAATTGATTGAAAGTGATGAATGTCTGTACTGTGGGCAAAGGGATACGGTTAAGCACACCGTGTTTTGCAAAAGATGGTTGGAGACGCGTGAAAGAGCAAAAGTGAAACTGATGGGAGAGAGTTTGAACCCGGATAACATGGTGGTAGTAATGCTGTTTTCGGTGTACAACTGGGACATTGTGGCCACCATGATAGGGTCCATGCTACGTATGAAAGAGAAAGAAAAGAGGGAGTTAGCTCCATGGTGTAGTGTGAATGAAGCGGGAAGGGGGGTGGGGCCGTAGCTACTCGTTAATGTATTTTGTAATTGTAAATTCAGTTCTTATGTATGTTTTGTAAACTGTTTTGTCAAAAATATGTAAAAAATGTGCGCGCCCAAAGTTGGGCAAACAACAAAAACCACAAAAAAATAAAAAAATAAATTAAAAAAAGTGTGCCCAAACCAAAACGCATAAATAAAAAAAAAAAAAAAAAGAAGGTGTCAAATCTATGTAAATGTGTGTCAGTTGTGCCTGAAGACTGGCGCGCAAGAACCTCCACCTTGACGTAATACTTAAATGCAATTCCGAGGTGGAAAAAGATCGCTATTCCCGCAAAAAGAGGAGGAGGTGTTTTTAGTCAGTAAGAATCTGACATTACCCTTTGGGGTGTCTTATGAAAGATTTTCCACCTTTTCAGAAAAAAAAAAAAAAATGTGCACGTCGCGTTGAGGGCTACGCCGGGCTGGAATGTTGGATATGTGGATAGACAAAATATGACCAGTCTGTATTTTGCAATGTCGGCCGTAAAACAAGCAATCTTTTCCTAGAAGGTTTACCAGAGGCAGCATAGCAGACATTTCTAAATGAGCTGCCGCTGGCATTTAGGCAGACAAAAATTCCGATTTCCCTGATCTTCCAACTAAACCCTACGACAACGTCAAGGTCAAACGCCAGACAAGTCCAGACTTGCATTAAGACACGTGCACAATCCAACTTGCTAACATGGATGAACGCGTGATGGAAAAAAGGAGAAAGTCAAACGATAGCATGTATGCTCATAAATGTCATACTTATGGTCCTACGCCAAACTTGTCTGTTAGTTTTAACTTTACATGAGATGGAACCAGTAACACTTTTAATTTTGCTACCTGCCGTCTGTATTGTCTTTTTTGTACATTACGGTATCATAGACACGTCTACTTTTAGCTCTTTCTATTTTGTTTTGCCTTATCTCGGAAATAGTTTTATTGCTATGCCCATTACTTCATTCCCTGTCAGTGTTAGTAAGTGGTTTTTTGTGTGATTGCCAGGCCAAGTTAGAACTACGTCCCAAAATGGTAAGATGTTACGTGTTTGCTGTTCTCCTATATGGAATAGAAACAAAGACTGTAAAACATCTAAACATAAAAAAATTTGCAGTTTTTGAAATGCGGTGTTATATATGCATGTTAAAAATATCTTGGACGGTCAAAGTATCAATCATATTGCTGAATATTGCACCCACAATTCAAAAAAGAAAACTACAATATTTTGGTCACATAATAAGAGTACAAATTGTTCTAGGTGGTCATAGCTAGCTGCTATTTTCTTATTTGGTTCTAAAACTAAGACAAAGTCTGCTCTTGTTTTTAACAATTCTATTCTAGTAGGTTCATTGCCGCCCAACTTCTGTTTAAGTTCCTTAGATTTTTTTTATTGTATGGCCTTAAAAGCAAGTTATGTCATGCTTTCTGTTTTGTGACCTTCTATCTTGCACAAGTAGCTCTCTTGTTTGCTAGTCCATTTTTTAATTTTTGCATAGTAACTCTACAATTTTTGCAAAGTTGCCATCTGTTTCCTTGAACTTGATTGCCCTGTGACTTATCTATAACAGAGAGAGAATCTTTTCCAGCCTGAGCCTCTTCTCTTTTTTGCTGCAAGATGTTCTGCTACCTTTTCCGCATGCTCACAAACGCATATCTTACCTTATTTTGGTTGGCCTTTTCTGCCAATTTCACCATATTTACTTTGACACTGAGGTTGCCTTTCAGGAGTACCTTGTTGATGACTTCTCTTACTTTGTTTTTGTTAAAATTTTCCTCTAGGTGTAAAAACCTTATTGTTTTTTTTTGTTGTTGAGTTTTTACCAATTTTTACATCCATTGTTCTTTTTTTGAAATTTTTTGTTGTTTCTTTCTTTTGATCACTACTTTCATGCTGCTATCTTTTGTTTTGTTTATTTCTGCGATGATGATTGTTTTTGTGTCCACTACCATTTAGTTTAATTAAAATTGTATCTCTTTGTCTGTTCCTTTGCTTTTTAGGCATGTAATTTTTTTTTATTTGTGTTGTTTTTATTTTGCAGTTTATTTCATTTTAAGATCCTCCTCGTTGAGACAGTACTCTAGCACTTGCATGACCATTCCTAGATTTGCATTCGTGACACAGGTTAATATCGATTTTTCTTTCATAGTTGCCTTCTCCGTTATTTATTGCGTTGTCATAGTTATTCTTTAGGGGTGTAAGGAGTGATGGTTATAAGACCAGCTCAAATGACAACCTCGACTGCACGCGATGCACTCTGCTTGAGAACCAAAGAGGCACTGTCGACCAAATATCTGCCGGAATAAGCAGACCCCCCTTGATTGCCAACAGCTCCGGGTGGGTGAACGAGCAAGGGTACAGGCACTCACTTGTCCAAGGAACGAGAAATCGTTCCTGAAAGCGGAAGAATTAAAATATGGTCAACGGTATGTGGATGCAGAAGGCAAGGGGAAACCACTGCATTAAAAACCGTAATGGTATCCTAAGTACAATCATCATAGTACAACAAGCAAACACAACAATCATGGCAAGTTTTCCCCAATCGGATCTCCGGGGGGAACAGTGGCAAACAAGACTGTGAAATTATCAACAAACAATATCAATATTGGATCATTGAATGCGAGAAGCCTTTTCGCACCAGGAAAACTGGACAACATCGTAAAGGAAATGATGCGGTTAAATGTAAACATACTAGGAGTAAGTGATGTGAGATGGATAGGAAACGGCAGTTGCACAACAACTAACGGCACATTTTATTACTCGGGGAACAACGGCTCGAAACATCTAAATGGAGTGGGGATGATTTTGGACAAGAGTATTACAAGGTCAGTTTTCAGCTTTACACCATACTCAGACAGAGTTATGATGCTTCAACTGAAAACACGCAGAGGTAATATGAATATCATAACAACATACGCACCAACAGCAGAGAAAGAAGAGAACAAAAGGGAAAAATTCTATGCAGAACCAAACGATATACTTAAAAGCATCAAAAACAATGATATCACTGTAGTAATAGGAGACTTTAATGCTAAAGTAGGCAAAATAATGGTTGAATCACATACGGGAGGTTTTGGTTTAGGAGAAAGGAATGAAAGCGGTGATAGACTAATAGAGTTCTGTCAGGACAAAAATCTTATGATAACAAATATCTTTTTCAAACTCCTTGCTCGTAGATTGTATACATGGAAATCTCCTGCGGATAAACCAGATAATACAGTAAGAAACCAAATAGACTATATCCTCATTAACAACCGCTATAAAAACGCTGTCAAGAGTGTAAAAACCTATTCGGGCGCCGACATTAACTCCGATCACAACCCCGTAATAGCTAAACTCAGTATAAAAACAAAGAAGATAACAAAACGACAACATGACTTCATAGATACAAAACACCTTAAGGACCCTGCAATCAACAGTGCAATAAAACAAGAGATAAACAAATACATGAGGAACAGTAATATACAAAACGAAGGCAGTGTGGATGAACAGTAGGACAAGATACAAACAGGGTTAGAAGCAATAGCTAAAGAACACCTAAGAAGCAAAAGAACTAAGAAGAAGCTTTGGATAACTACAGAAATCCTGGATTTTATGGACGAGAGGAAAATCAACAAAAGTAACGTGAGTGAATATAGAATGCGACACAAAATAAGACAAAAAAAAGTTAAAGAAGCCAAAGAAGTCTATTTAACGGCCCAATGTGAAGAAATAGAGTTGTTAGAAAAGAAATCTGACCATTTCCACATGCACAAAAGAATAAAGGAAGTGGCCGGCCGCTATAAAAACAAAGCAACAGTGAGCATAATCAAGGACTCAAAAGGGTGTATAGTAACTGACGTGAAGGACAAACTAAAGAGATGGAAAGCTTACCTCTCGGAACTCTTTGAGATCGAAAGACCCCCAAAACCAACCTTTACTTAAAAATACTAAAAACAAAAATAGAGTATGCTCCGAAAACTATGAGCTAGGTAAAGCAGTTGGCCCGGACCAAATACCTATAGAATTTATCAAAATGTTTAATGACGATGTAGTTGATATTCTTTTGGACGTATTCAATAACATCTACAAAAAAGGGGAAATCCCTAAACATTGGCTATTATCCACCTTTGTGCTTATTCCCAAAAAACCGAATCCAAGAGAGTGCGAAGATTATTGAACCATCGCACTCATGAGTTACGCCCAGAAACTCTTCCTGAAGATAGTACACAAAAGAATATATAGAAAGCTTGAAGAAGACATAAGCAGCACACAGTTTGGGTTCCGCGAAGGACTCGGGACAAGGAGAGACTCTGTTTGGAGTTAATGTTCTTTTCCCACGTTGTCTGGATATAAATCAGGATGTGTTTGCATGTTACATTGATTTTGAGAAGGCCTTCGATAAAGTAAAACATGTTAAACTACATTAGTTACTTCTTAGCAAAGGCATTGACTCGGACGACGTTAGAATAATCAGTAGTTTGTACTGGGGCCAAAGGGCTAACACAAAAATTAAAAATCAAGTAACAGAAGAAATAGAAATTTGTCGTGGCGTGAGGCAAGGATGCATTCTATCGCCCCTGTTATTTAACCTGTACAGCGAAACAATTTTTAACGAGGTACTGAAAGAGGAATCGGTGGGAATAATTATAAATGAAGTACCTGTTAATAACCTCAGGTATGCAGATGACACCGTCATGTTAGCAAGTAATCTCAAAGATTGTATATCTAAAAACACCTACTAGAAAAACTAAATCATCGATGTAACAAATACGGCCTAAAAATTAACTTTAATAAAACTAAGCTAATGGTAATTACAAAGTTACCACAGAATCAGAACCAGTTACTTTTGGCAACAGCAAATACTATCATAGAAAAGGTGCAAACATATAAATACTTAGAAACCTGGATAGAGCAGACAACAAATATAAGAACAAGAATAGAAATGGTTTAAGCAGTATTTATGAAAATGAAGAAGATATTCACCAGTCGTGATATTAATATAAATCTCAGGATGTACGTTGCTACGTATTCTCCACGCTCCTGTACGGAGTTGAAACGTAGAGCCTCAAGAAGAACCACACCAACAAATTACAAGCATTCAAAATGTGGTACTATAGCAGAATGTGGCGTATTCCTTGGACAGACTGAATCACAAACATTGAAGTACTAAATAAAATGCAAAAGGAATGTAAAATTATTAACAACATAAAAAAAAAACTTTAATATTTAGGCCACTTAATGAGAGGCCCCAAATACAAAATTCTCCAACTGATAGTACAGGGGAAGATTAATGGTAAGAAAAATATTGGCAGACGTAAAGCATCGTGGCTCAAAAACCTAAGGAACTGGTTTGATTGTAGCAACACTCAATTATTCCGAGCAGCAGTCGATAAGGTCCGAATATGATAATAGCGAATCTCGTATAGGAGACGCACTCAAAGAAGAAGTTATTCATTTGAGCCCTTTCAGTGTTTTTATTTACACTGGGGTTTTTACTACTTAAGTGTGCTTTTCAATTTTCTTTTCTGGTTTTTTGTTCTAACCGATGATGGAGTTTTTTGTGAACCCACACTACCATTTAATAGTTTCT
Organism: Tachinus rufipes; assembly: GCA_963932245.1. Lineage (NCBI taxonomy): Eukaryota > Metazoa > Arthropoda > Insecta > Coleoptera > Staphylinidae > Tachinus > Tachinus rufipes. Next base: position 66,448,284 of record OZ010749.1, read on the forward strand.
TGTTGTTCCTCCGACATAGCTGCTACCAATTCCGAGTGTTTCTCCGTTATTATTCTTGGTAGCTTTTTGTGTTCTCCCTACTGCTTAGTACTACAACTACGTCTTCCTTACTGTTTGTCTGTGCATTTTGTGAATAGATTTTCTGGCCAGTTTATGTATCTTTTTTTGTGTTCTAGACATTCTTTGATCTTACCCCCGAGTTGACTTTCCTACATTTGAGGAGGTGGTCTATGTTGGAACTTTGCTTCTCTTGTCTACAAAGTTAATCATAAGCAACCTGTGAGCTATCAGTTTAACTTCCGGTTTTATTTTACCGTTTTCTTACATTTTGCAAGACTATCCATGCAATAAAATAAGGAGCAGAAAAAAATTCAAGCAAATTTGGCACATATGATTATTTATTTTATCATTATTGCAATTAAATATATATTACACAAACTACAAACTAAGTAAATCTAAACTACTCGTACAAAATAAATAAAAAAGCACAAGTATGTAGCTTATTTAATTACCAACGCTCCGTTTAGTTAATAAAAATATAATATAAATTAACTGTATCATACTATATTAAATATTTACACAAATAGATTATATCTTACCAAATCCAAACGACAATGCTAGAAAGAAGAACCTATGACTAGATAGAACACTACTAAACCATGCTTTTTAATTAATTAATAGTACTAATATATAAATTACCGTTTATAGACATTTATAACCTTATTCTCGCTTTGAAACCTAATAACAAATAAAACAATTAAATCATTCTCTTCAAAGTTAAAATTTCTTTAATAATCAATGGAACATTAAGCTGCATCAAATAATTATAATATTTAAAACAAACATTATTTGGACCGTAAATTAAATCCTTACGAATATTCTCCCTAACACAATTCCGACACAACACTTGCAGAGTCGGAAATCATTTCATTTTTGGCTGGTTAACATCTGGAAAACACAAACACTGCAAAAACGGATTGTCCTGGAAAAAAAACAAACGTACATCATTTAAAACAATAGTAACACGTAAATAAGCCTCAAAGCGATCATCATAACCATAAATATTATAAATATCGCTTAATTCTATAGCTGTTAAAGTATTATTGTACATTAAAAATGAATATATTATATGAAGTTGATTATCCATTGATATTTTCAAAGAAACAAAGCTACGAGCAAAATATAAATGGCAATATTGGCAATCAGAAAACAATTCAGCACAAAACTTATGTTCTAACATTAAATTAATACAATGAATAAAGTCATCCTTATCGAATATGTGATTTATAATAAAGTTACTGACTAAATTACGTTCGTTTATAATCGTTTCATCATTGCAGTTCATAAATAAATACTTAAATAATATCACGGAATGCTTTATAGATAATTCCAAGCAAGATTTTCTTCGAACGTTCAAATTGATGTCGGCACCATGCTCAATCATATAAAACACTTCTTCACTTAAAAATTCAATGGCTGCTAAAAATATCGTATCTGATGGCAACCTACTACAGACAATTCCATTGAAATCTGTTATATAAGGTAACATTACGCTGAAAATCATGCTATATCCAAATTCTCTTGTTAATAGGAAAACATTATAAGCATAATCACTACAAAAGTTAATATCAGCACCATAGAAAAGGAACATCTCAATCAATTCGATGAAATAATTTATATTAATCGATTCTATATAACTTAATGATTCCATAGTTTCAAATGTTTCAGGTAATATATTTACATCATCTTTGATATCAGCACCATTTTCCAATAAGATTTGCGCCATTTCAAATATAATATAGAAATTCTTATGGCTTCGTTTAATCACTAACAGCAACGGACTTTCCGAGGAACCGTTTATCGTGTTAACATCAGCTCCTGCTTTAACTAATATATTAATTACTTTAGGATCATTACATTCTTTGATTGCCAGATATAATGAGCTCTGTAAGATACGTTTTTTAACATCTGGTTTGATAATAAGCTGTTCAACCAATAATTTTAAGACTTTAACACTAAAAATGTTAAGTATGTTAAATTATGATATAACTGTTTTTTTTAACAAAACATACCTTCCAGTTCGAGCAGCATAATGTAATGCTGTACTTGATTGGGTTTCTAACTGAAAGTTTTCTCCTTCGGAAATAGCCTTCTTTACATATTCCACATCATTTTTAGAACATGCTATCATTAAAGGTGAAAGATTTGAAGCCCGCTACATAAAATATCTAATTAACTCTTGTTTTTGAATTACATTAGTACTTACTTTAGTTTTTTGGAAATAGCCCAGCCAATTGAAAAACTTTTTAAACATAATTGTCTAATACAAATTTTATTGTATTAAGTTATTATTTTTTTTAAATTCTCTATGCAACATGCAACAGGCCATTAATTGAAACGAAGCGAAGTTGGTCAGGATGGCACAGATCAATAAACTCTTAACATTGCCCTTTAAAAATGAAAACTGGGGCAACTAGTTAATTAATTTAATAATTTATATACTTACGGCTAAAATAGTTGAATTAAAAAGTGAATTTTACAGAATCTTACTGTAACAAAATCAAATATCAAAAATTAAACAGTAGTTAAATTGCTTGAGGCTAATAAAAGCAATCTTGAGGCGCAATAAAGCGTAACAGGTTAAATATAAGCAGTCAATAGCAAACCTCACCGAGACTTGTTAAATCAATACTTTAGTAATGTTTGTTTTCTTAAATTTTAAATAAGCGTCTCATCAGGTATTTCAAACCGTTCTTTACCTGTATATCACATTTTAATCAAATCTTCAGTGTTCAAAACCGGATTTACATTTTTAATAGTCGAATTACTAGTTTTAAAGACAGCATTTATAATATAAAGCCTATATTAATAATTTGGCAGTAGATTTAATACGTTGTTTGCCGGTTGTTCGGTTTTAAAAACTAAATTTACACTTTTAAAAGCTGGATTTAATATTAGAAGGTCGTTGGCAGCCAAACGTAATTTTTATAATTTAATAACTTTCTAACGCTTACATAAAAAAAAAAAGAATTTACAATTTAGATCCCTGATTAATAGTTTAAAAGCCAGTCTTGTTGTCTTTGGTGGTCGAATTTTCGGCGTTGAAGGACGTATTTAAACTTGAAACAAACTTATGGTTGCACAATATACATTATTCTTTGTTTATAATATTTTAAAGTTTATTTTGCGGGATTTAGGCTGACGTACTCTTTTTTAGTAAAAAATACTCATTTTGAAGTCAAAAAACTCTTTATTCTTTTTAATTTAAATAACAAAAACTATACTTTTTTTTAGTTGAGTCTTAATAATTACAATTGTTTGAACAATAATTGTATTTTTGAAACTTATGCAAGGTGTTCAAAATTGAATGTATAATACTTAAGGTAGTACAAATCACAACAAACAAACAAAATTTTATAAAAATGGGATGACAACCCATGTAGCAACGGTAGCTAATATAGTAATGTACAAAAATCTAAAACCCAGTTATAAAATGTTAAAAATAGCAATTTGGTTGGTAAAAAACTATAATTCAATAATAATATGTCAAATTTTTTGTCAGAAAATTAAAAAACTGTAAGAAAACTACTATGAGTACTAGTAATAAGTTGCAATTTTTCAAATTATTATTTGTTGCTCAAACCTAACATACGCATGTCTAGTTTGGGGTATACCAGCTTCTTCCTACCCTAACAGGATAGAATTGTATTTACTACGTTTGTAACATCTAACTGTTGAGAGCTGATACAAAATTTATTATGTTGGTTTTAACAAAAAACTTTTTCAACAAAATTGCTAATCACTCAGATTTTGAGTTATTTTGTCTTGCGGAACAAAACAAGCAAAACTGGTTAATGACCTCTTAAAAATTTTACTTATACAACACAATCAGATAGGAAGGTTGTACACAGAAATGTGTAAAATTTTTTAGTGTTTACAAGATAAAGAAATTTAGGACTACAAAAGGTCACTAATTCCTTTTCTTTTCTCCCAAAACTCATGTTAATTGTTTTTGCTCTTTGTTTTTTTTGTTTGTTTGTTTGTAAACGTATTGAGGTGTTGGCTTCAACAAGTAGCTTTTACGCATAGCAATACTTTCCGGTTTTCTTTGTGTAAATCCTGTTGTTATATGCTTTGTCAAACTATTCTAGATTTGGCGGTAATTCAAGGTGAGCTGGTTAATGCTTTGCGGATTTTCACACAAAGTCTGCGGCACGCATGCTGTCTCCGGCTCTTCTTTCCCAATAGCTCTTACTTTTGTCTGCCTCTCTTGGCTTTTTTATATAGTCTAAACAAATAATAAAAACAGCCTTGAAAGATGTTTACAAAGGAATACTAATAAACGGCAAACGTCTTAATAACATAAGATACGCAGACAACAAAATCATTTTTGCAGACAACTGTCTGGAAGATTTGCAAATATGCTAGTTACAAAATTAGCAGATGCCAGCCAACAATATGGCTTTGACTTCAATGTAACAAAGACAAAGTACATGGTCATTAGTAAAAAACAAATTCTTTCTGGACAATTGCTGGTAAACCAAAGCCCAATAGAAAGAGTGAAGAATTATACTTATCTTGGCACAAATATAAACGATGAATGAAACTACGCAAAAAAAATCAAACAACGCATTGAAAAAGCCAGAGCATTATTTACCAATATGTCAAACCTCTTCAAAAGCCATTACCTACCATTATCAATAAAACTACGCCTATTGCGTTGTTATGTATTTTCTATTTTCCTCTATGAATCTAGGACAGTAAGTGAGACATCAATGAAAAATCTGAAAGCATTTGAGATATAGACGGGTATTCAGAATATCCTGAAAAGACCATGTCCCCAATACTGATGTGCTACATAAACTAAATAAAGAATGCAAAATACCTGTCAGAATAAAACAACGAAAACTTGAATATTTAGGTCACATCTCAAAAAATGCAAGTAGATACAGTTTATTACAGCTCATTCTGCAGAGGAAACTATATAGAAAAAAAGCGCTGGGAAAAAAAGAAACTCCTGGCTCCAAAATCTCAGACAATTGTTTTTCTTAACATCTACGGAACTCTTTAGAACTGCAGTTAGTAAAGTGCAAATAACCATGTTTGTTGCCAATATCCAAATCGGATAGACACTACAAGAAGAAAATGAATCTGCACTGACGTCCAGCTCTGCATTCTTTTTTTTTTCTAATCCGTGTGTTATTTATTTTAATTATTTGGTTTGTCCTCAGATACGTTCTTAATTTTTTTAAGTCTTTGTTCACTTCTTTTTTATTGTGTCTTATTTCTTTTGTAAATAGTTTATGCAGTTCTATTAGTTGTATTCTTTTTTGCAGTCCTAAATTTGTTAGTTTTACCTCCAGTAATATTTTTGTATTTTCATCTTTTTGTATCTTCTCGTTGCCAGGTATATTCTGACCATCTCTAAAGTTGCGTTGTCCGTCAACCATAAGATAGCGTATCTACCATTTGGCATTTCTCTTGTTATTTCTGTTATTTTGCATTCCTTCAACATTTTTTTTCCTTATCTCTGCAATTTCATTTGGTATCGTAATCTCTGTAAATGTTTCTGTTTTCTTAAACTGCTTTCTAATTATTCTATTTACACCCAATAGCATTCCAGTCCGCCTGGATTGACATAACAGCTGTATACTATCATACTTGCTACTTCAGCCCACACTATTTCTTCTAACAGCTTTGGGTGCAAGAGTTGGCAGGAGTGGGGCAACTCCATGCCCCGGGAGTGAGAAATCACTCCCAAAGGCGGATAAACCCACAAACTAACTGGTTAACGGCATGAAGATGCGGAAAGAAACGGAAAATTACCGCATTAAAGACCCGTAAGGGTATCCCTAGTAAATCATCAGTATATCATTGTTCAAAACGAAATATTCCGGAGCCAAAAGTTCCACAATCGGATCTCCGGGAGGAACAGTATTGAACAAAATTACGAAATTGACACTAAACATGAAAATAAGAACTTGGAACATAAGAAGCCTGTTTCAAACAAGAAAACTTGATAACAGTAAATGAAATGCATAGAATGCGTATAAATATATTGGTAATTAGTGATCTACGATGGCCAGGTTTGGGAACACACTCAACCGATAATGGAATAACATACTATCCAGGTAGCACAGACAGCAAAAATAAATACGGCACCGCAATTATAGTCGATAGAAAAGTACAAAAGTCCGTAACAAGCTTCGTACCATATTCAGACCAAGTATGCGCCCACTAGTGATAAACCAGATGATAAAATGGAAGTGGATACCGTTTTGAAGTCTACTAATAAGCACGACGTCACAATTGTTATGGAAGACTTTAATGAAAAAATAAGAGAAAAAAGAGTAGAAGACCTTTTCGGAGACTACGGATTAGGCATGAGAAAGGATAGAGAAGATAGGTTAATAGAATTTTGTCAAAATAAAAATTTAGTAGTGACAAACACGCACTATAAACTACCACCAAGACGTCTATATACGTAGACGTTTCCTGCTCATACTAAAGAAAAAATAGTTGGAAATCAAATAGACTATATCCTAATTAGAAACCGATATAGGAATAGCATCACTTCAGTCAAAACCTACCCAGAAGCCAATGCTTCATCAGACCACAATCCAGTGGTAGCCAATGTTAAAGTGAGGCTTAAAAAACTAGAGTCAAAAAGAAAACCTGTAAGAATTGCAATCGAAAAGCTAAAGGATGCTGAGATAAGAGAGCAAATCAAACAAAAAATAAAAGCAATTATCCAAAAAATAGGCACATACAGATAATCCCAATGAGAAATGGGGAAGCATCAAAAGTTCGCTACTGAAAGGAAACAGAAATATGCTAACACCAGACAAAGTTATACCAAAACAACAATGAATGACAAAAGAAATTTTAGACCTTATGAATGAAAGACGAAGAAATAAAGAAAACCAAATAAAATATAAAGAGGTTCACAAAACCTTCAAAAGAAAAATTTGTGAAACAAAAGAAAACTGGATGTCTGAGAAGTGCAAAGATATCAAAAAGCTGCAAAGTCAATACGACACTTTCAATCTATATAAAAAAATTAAAGAACTAACAGGAACTAACTAACTGACACCGATTATAAAAACAAAATCCGGCAAAATAATAACAGACCAAGCCCAAAAACTCATAAGATGGAAAGAATACATTGAAGAGCTATTCAACGACACAAGATGGCCTCAAAGTAAAACGCAACAACATCTGCATAGCCCTAGCCCTGAAATAACAAAACACGAAGTAGAGCAAGCAATAAGAAGCGTAAAAGGGGGGAAAGCTATAGGCCCAGATGAAGTGCCCTTAGAACTATTAAAACTAATAGAAGATCAAGAAATTGAAATAATCGTTGACCTACGCAATACCATATATAGAACAGGCGTAATACCAAAAGAATGGCTTGAATCTACATTTATTACAATTCCGAAAAAGTTAAATGCCCGAGAATGCAGTGACAATAAGTCTTATGAGCCATACCTTGAAAGCATTCCTAAAAATAATACATAAAAGAGTTTACACTAAACTTGAACAAGATATTAGCGACACTCAATTCGGATTCAGGAATGGCTTAGGAACACGAGAAGCATTATTTGGCATAAACGTACTACTACAAAGATGTATGGATATAAATGTCGAGGTACACGTTTGTTTTATAGACTACGAGAAGGCGTTCGATAAAGTACGCTATGAACTACTTGTAACACTTCTAAAAAGCAAACTCCGAAGACATACACATAATTGAAAACCTGTACTGGAACCAAACAGCGACGATGAGAATCAACAATGATTCCACAGAAAGCTTAAACATCGGAAGAGGAGTGAGGCAAGGCTGTATACTGTCACCGATGTTATTCAATCTATACTCAGAAGCTATATTCAAAGAAGCCTTATCTGAAGAACTATGTGGGCTTGTTGTTAATGGGCAACCAATTAACAACATTAGATACGCTGATGACACGGTGATAGTAGCAGACAACATTGTAGACCTGCAAAGAATTTTGGAACGCACAAAAACTGTCAGCTCAAAATATGGATTAAATATTAACCTCAAGAAAACAAAATACATAATCATCTCAAAAGCACGCATACCACCTAACGCAAATCTTCTTATTGATAACACCTATATTCAAAAGGTAATCAAGTACAAATACGTGGATAACAAATACAAACAAACAGTCCAGAATAGAAACGGCTAGAACTGCCTTCCTCAAAATAAGAGATCTCTTCTGTGATTGCAATCTAACGCTAGAGCTTCGTGTTAGAATGGTAAAATGCTACATATTCCCAATTATGCTGTATGGTATGGAAGCATGGACACTGAACCAACACCTCAGCGACAAACTCTAAGCTTTTGAGATGTGGACGTATCGGAGAATCCTAAAGATTTCATGGACGGACAAAACCACGAATGCCGAGGTCCTCACAAAAATGGGAAAAAACCTAGAAATCCTTCACATGATAAAGATCAGAAAGCTGAAATATTTGGGACATACCATGCGAGGAGGTAAATATAATGTACTGCAGCTGATTATGCAGGAAAAAATAACAGACAAAAAAAGTGTGGGAGGACGCAGAATGTCCTGGATGCGGAACCTAAAAGACTGGTTTGGCTGCACCTCTAAAGATCTTTTCCAAGCTGCTGTTTCAAAGATCAGAATAGCCACGATAATAGCTAACCTCTGAGTAGAAGATGGCACGTGAAGAAGAAGAAAAAAATACCATGTTTTATTAGCTATTTTTTTTAACACTTCTACGTTTTGTTTTGAAATAACTTTATTGCCTTAGGAAGGATGCCAGTTTTTTCTACAGTACATTTTACGTATTTTTTTCTATTTATCATAACTGCAATTTCAGATAATTTTTTTGGTATTTAATAAACATTTATAAACTATTTGCAATTGTTTTTTGTCATTTATTGTTATTGAGTTGTATTTTATAATCATTTTTTCATTTTTTAGCCTTCACCCGGTTGTTCAAATCTACGGGTTTAACTATTGTCTTTTTATTTTTCATATTTTATAGCTTTTTTTGTTATTTGGCATCTTTGATATGTTTCTTCAAGCTATTCAAGTTTGATTAGAATAAGTTTTTTAGACGTGCTTTTTTGCGTTGCAATGCGTTTTATTTCTTTTTTACTTTTTGTTTGTGTGCTCATCCTTCGTCTTGTATTTGTTTGTTATTTTTGTCTATTTCTTCTTGTGCCTCTGTCTTTCCTTGAACTTCCTTTATTATTTTCTATAAAGCAGTAGTCTACTAGTAGCTTATTTTATTTCTTTTTTTGTAGTGTCAATTTTGTTTATTTGGGTTTAAAATGTTCTTAACTTTTTTGTTATTTTCTGTGTTATAGCAAGCCAAAAATATATTGACCGATATAATATACAACTTAATATACACAAATGTTATGTTTTCCTCTGTTGCACTCATGCCTTTGCCCGTTGTTGTGACAAGTTGTATTGGAAGAGTCTTCTCAACTGTTGCAGTTCTATGCAAAGAGAATAGATCTTTACAGCTACTCAGTTTACCGTAAATTACTACTTCTCTATGTATGAAATTTATCCTGAAAAGTACTTGTGTGACACTTTAGAAATAAAACAATTATTGCAATAATATAACGACTAACGGTACATGCTGGATTGTGGGTAGTCTGCACATAAAATTACATAGTGTTTGGGAATTCTAAAAAATAATAAACTAATAAAAATGCATTATGTTAATTCTGCTATGTTTGCTTCCTGTGAAGGTTGAGCGGCTTACTGCTGGATATTCCCGGAACACGCCGACCACTTTGAAATGTTTACTTTCAACAGTCTTTTGTTAGCAACTTACACACATCTTTAACACTCATCTTGTTTCGTAGTTCTCACCGTTGTTACTCGGATGATTTTATTTACTCCTGAATGAACGGCTTCGATGCGACCCAAAAACCACTTTAGAAATGGGGCGATGATGTCTTTTATGCATACGAGATTGTTGACTATTAGTTGATTGGTTGTTGAATTCTTCCAATTATTTTTTTGTTGTAGTTAGGTATACTTGACCACTGTTTTCAGAATATTTTTTTTATCTGGCAAATGTGTAACTAATGATTTAACCTGTTTACTGGTGTCTCATGTATGGATGGCTCAGGTAGAGTTAATAATAGGGTGCCAATGATCATCTGACATTGGTGACAGAGGTCGTGAGTTTTTTGCTATACGTTTTTGATGGTGTTTGGCACTCTTTACGGCAACCTTTTAGATACCTCCAAAATGTGGTGTTTAGGGTGATATAAATTTCCAATTCAAATTTAATTTTGTGAACGATGATTGTTCATGTTTGAATAATTTGCTGAGTTTGTTCCATGTACCAATAAAATTTGTGGCATTGTCTGAGTAGATGGTGCTTGGTGTTCCTCTACGCGCACAGAAACGTCGCAAACAGTTGAAAAATGCCTCCGTTGTTAGACCGGTTACCAGTTCTAGATAAATCGCCTTTGTTGTCATGCACACAAATACTGAGATGTAGCTCCTTTTGGTCTTTGATCCTTTCGTGCAATGTGCTTTCAACAGAAAGAATTTACATTAGTCAACTCCAGTTTGTTGAAATAGTCTTGTCGGAATGATTCTTTACTGTGGTAGTTGGCTCATACTATGTTGCTTGGGTTTAGAGTTTAGTCGACAGCATCGTATACAAGTGCGTAAAATTGCAACTTTTTTGGTATACTACGCCGAGTAGCGCTGTGCTTCAGGGATGAACGCATGCTGTAACTTACCACCAACTTGGAAGATTCCCTTCTGATTAAAAAAAGGATTTACTGATAGTATTGTTGATGATTGACTTATGTGTTTTCGACTTTCTAATTGTTTGATCTCTATGCTATAGACTTCCGTCTGAGCCATACAAATTAATGTCGTCATGCCTTGATTCAATTTGGTAAGTAGTAATGATCTGTTATTACAATCTGTCATTTGCTAAATAGGTTGTCTGAACGTTGTGCAATGGTGCATGTTGTTTCTGCAAGTTTCTTTTGTTCTGGCAATTCAGGTTGTGTTGACTCGATCTCCTGTAAAACGTACTGTGTTATATCTCTGGCAAAGTATTTTGGACCGTGCCACCACACATGTCGTGTTTAAAGTTTGGCAGGAGCTAGTTCTCTTGATAATAGGTCTGCTGGATTCTCTGCAGAGAACACGTAATGCCATTTTTTTATTTCAGTGATTGTTTAAATCTTACTAATTCGATTTGCTACAAACTTTGTGACGTGGATCGAATCTATCCTAATGTGATTGTGGAGTTTTTTATGTCTAGAGCTACTTTAGTTGTCTCTATTAATTGTGCCAGCAGTAGAGCGACGCATAATTCTAACCGTGGTGGTTGTGTTTTTAATGGCGCCTTTCTTGACCTTGCAAATAAGATTTGTGTGCCATAGAATCCCTCATTGTTCAAAGTTCTGACATAAATACCAGCGCCATAAACTGATTTTGACGCGTCACAGAAACCATGCAACTCCAGTGATTTTGTTGGTTGGCACACATGCTTTTGGATTTTGATATGACTGACCGAGTCTAGTTGATTGCCATAGTTGGTCCACTTAATGTGAAAATGTGTTTGAACTAATGAGTCCTAATCTGTATGCAATTTTCACAGTTTTTCTTCTTAATGTCATTCCAGGCTGTTTTTGAAATGTAAAAGTATCATCTCTGCAGTTCCATAGTAGTCTTAATGTTTTAGTTGTGAAGTTTTTGTCGATTATTTTTGTGTTTGTAGCACCGTGTACCAGCATTTGTCTATACATCTTTTTAAGTCTTGGAATGTAGCACCGATTTGAAGTTTGTTGTTCAGTGACACGTTTGTAGATGTTTTTGCTGATCCATCAAAAACTACGCGTAACTCTGTTGTTGTACTAACGTTTTTAATGACACAATGGTGTGGCAAATAATAACCTTGTTTGTCGTATACTGATATTTTTGCCATGTGTTTTTTGTATTCTTTGAGAAACCTTGTATATTTTTCTCAGAGGCTTTTATTTCTTGCAAGTCTATTCTCTAAGCCATAAAATCTTTTTGCTGCCATGCTAAAAGACTCGTTCAATGTCCCCTTAGCATCGTTAAATGGTAATCTTACAACAAACCGACCATTTTTGTCTCGCTGCGTTGTTTTTGTAAAGTGCTTTTTACAAGCCAACTCTTCACTTGTATGCTTCAAAAAATGTGTTGGTTAAGTTGCAGACCGGGTTCAGGGAAGTATTTGACAATTTACTCGATACTATCCAACCCAATCTCGTTTTTTGTAAAATCAGTTTAATTGAATGTCGGTTTGGCATGATTTGACCAATCGAAAGTAACTTCCAGAAGACGCCAATACCTAGAAGCATATTAATGTCTTCGGGTCTGTAAAACTCTGGATCGGCTAGCTTGAAGTTCTTTGGTATGTCAAAATTGACCTCATTTAACTTTATGCTTGGCTGCCTTTGAGTAATATTTAAAATGATCAGAACCCTTAATTCTTGCTGATAGGTTTTACAACGGAGTTAATTTGTGTTGTCACTCGGTGTTTGACAGTCGTTAAAAAAATTCCTGTTCCGTTTAGTGGTAGATTTATCTTGGTTTTTTCCAAACGTAATTTCTTAGCAAGTGTTTTTGTTACAAAATTTAATTGCAAATCGTTGTCTAGTAATGCTTTGCATTGATGAAACTGTCTATCCTTATCTTTTAATTCTATGATATCTGTTGCTAAGAGAACATTTACTCATGCTTTTGCCCGTTTTTAATTTGATGTAAAAAACTGTACATTGCAAAGAAAAATTCCCAACCTTTCTAAACATTGAAAAGCTTTTGACAACACTAACTTTGTATTCATTACAGCATTTTTTGATACTAGGTAAACTCTAAGCTCAGGCGGGTTATGGAGCAATGAGCTATCATCTCTATTATATTATGGAAAGTCTACTCCCGATATTGAAGTAAGCAAAAAGTTTGGAAAAATAGCAGTAGCAAATTTTTGGGATTCTCCGCAAAATATTAAAAAAAGCCTTCTTAAGACCTTTTATAAAAACAATAAAAAATATCTACTAACTGCTAAAAATATTGTGGGATATTTACTTTAAAAAAAACATTAGTCAACTTCTAGTTGATCAAGAACACTACCTACTGACTGCGCCAATTTGATGTCTTATAAGTATTTGCTTAATTTGTAACAAAATGGCTGCCCACCAACAGATATGTACTCAGGCAAATCTAAACTGCGCAATAGTCAATCACCGTATCAACAGTGCTACCAAGATATGTTTAATGTCAAGCTACCTTATTACAAAAAAAAACTGCATCCTTCAGAAAAGTTTACCGAACAGCCACTCTTTGTAAAGAAATAGCCTTAAGCATTGTCTGAGAAAGTAGAGAACAAAATTCATTCAAATCTTTGACTATTCAATTACACGGTAGAGCGCGGGATACAAACATCAAGAGTAGATCTACCAGTTTATTATATTGTATAATTTGAGCACCATGCATAGATAATAAATAATTTTTTATTGTAGGTAGTTACATGTAAATTTTGTGTTTTTCATACGTTGCCAACTTTTAGCTACAAAAACCAGGCGACAATGACAGAAAGCTATAGCAAAAGTTAAGTCTGAACACCATCTACCATCTACGTCAATTTAGTGTCTTACAAGAATTTCCAAATACTTCCATCAAAGAAAATATGAAAAACAAACTGTCCAATATACATACATGAAAATATTTTTGCACAATCTACCCTAACGAGCCGCTTAATTGCATGTTACAATTACGAATAAAACTATGCAAAGCGTTCAAGTGATTGGGAAGGTCATTTGAGCTGTGTGAGGAATATGATTCTATATATATATAAAAAAAAAAAAAAAAAAAAATATTTTCATGCATGTAGACATTTTCATTATTCCAAACCAAGTCACTTGTACTTGCAAGATATGATGAAGCTACTCTCTGTTATGACCTTAAAAATTCCAAAAAAGTGACCTTGCTTTTTTTACGGCGCAAATAACTGATAAATTTTAGACTGAAATTTGGTTGGATATGACTATAGAAATGAGCGTAGCATGAAGAGCGTAAGTGGTTTGACACTTGATAAGCCAGATAGGTACTAGGATTGACTGTAACTTATAAAATTTGTACATCACTTGAAGAGTTTAGTCGGACAGACTTTTTCAAAAGTTTTCTTTAGCAAGCATGACCAATTCAGTCAAAGTTTATGAAGAAAGTGTGGTAATCAACCCGTTAAAAATGTTTCAAAAGATAGCTATCAACAAGCACAGTGATGAGGAATTGAAAAACTACTTACAGCATGAGCTTGCTCCTTACTCCTTATCTTTATTTGAAGAAACTGAATTGCGGAAAAAAAATCTCTTTAGTTTTGACATTGTTTTGGATGGAAGATTACTATTGCACAAAGTGATGTAGCCCAAAAATTCCTCAATCTTAATAATTTGCTAATGTTATGTTGCGTTATGCCGGCAAGAATTGTACTTTGAACACAAAACAAAAATTACAGTCAAACAAGATGATTTTTATTCTAAAGGACACAATAAATTAATTTTTATTTCATTTCTCTTAACTGCCCTTTACAGCTATAAAATTAAAACAGAACAAGCATTTAGTGACGCTGATACATTGATCATCCACACAGGAGTTGAAATCCTTAACAAATGACAAAGTAGCAGTGATGCAAAGATGTTGATCTTATTGTCTTTCTCATGGCTTTAACCCCATCTGAAAGACAGATATTATTTGTCAAACCAAGCCACGGTAAAGTAGAAAAGAAGGTATATTCAATTGCAGAACAATGTATATGATTATTTTTATCGCAAATTTTAGCAGCGTTCATTACGTATATAGTCAACTTTTTCCTCCAATCTTCAGTTCTCAAAATATTAACAAAAAAAAAAACAAAAAAATGCCTTGTTTTTGGTCATTGCCGCTAAAGTTTGTGTCATATTTGTCAAGATTTTTAGAATATTTTTCAATAGGTCCTATATATCAGTGTAAAAAGATTCAAAATTTTTGGATTTTTTTAGCTGAAAGATACTTTGACGGAACTAATCAAGGAATTAAGCACATGCAGTTATTTCCAACGGGACTATCACACACTATCCAAACTATGGTAACGCAAATGAGCTGAACAAACTACAAAAACTTAAAAGCAGTGGCAAAACTAGGATTTTTGGGCTCTACCACAAAACATTAAGAAAAGAAAAAAATTTGAAAAGAAAACGTAAGTTTTGTGTTTTTTTTTTTAACTTTATTACTTGTTTTTGTACTTGTATTTATGGTAATTTGATGATATTATTATTAACAATATAAACTATACATTTAACAGAACATCTTACAAATTACATTACAGTTGTGACTAAATAACAGCTGTTGAGCGGTCGACCGCTGAACTAAATGTACAAAACAATATATACGGTTACAGCTGTGTCTTTTTTTACTTGCATTTCTGCGCTCGTCGAATAGTTGGGTTTATACGTATTAAAAATGCCGCCCCCGTTGAAAGAATTGAGGATATTTTTTTAAGAATAAATAAGTAGTACTGCTACTTTTGAAACTGCTTGTTTGAATGACCCCTTTGCGGTTTTCACTGTCACAACGCGACATACATTATCGTCACCACTATGAAGTTGGATGATACGCCCAAGATGCCATCGCTGAGGAGGAGTGTTGTCTTCTTTAAGAACCACCAAGTTGCCTTCGGCTGGATGAGTTGTTGCGCTCTTTCTCCATTTATATCGTTGTTGAAGTTGACTGAGGTATTCTTGGTTCCATCGCTTCCAGAAATGTTGGACTAATTGCTGGCAGCGTTGATAATTGGGTAAGGTATTTTGATACATGTTACGTAAGTCGGGTTGGGGAATTGATTGCACATGTGTACCAATGAGGAAATGTCCGGGAGTTAAAGGAATGAAATTGGACGGATCCGTAGTTAATTGGGTTAATGGCCTTGAGTTTAGAAATGCCCCTATCTGAACAGTTATGGTATAAAATTGTTCATACGTGAATAGTTCACATCTGAACATTTTTTTTAAGTAATCCCTTGGCAGATTTGACGGCTGCTTCCCAGAGCCCACCAAAATTTGGAGCTCTTGGCGGAATAAATTTTCATTTGATGGATTTGGCTGCACAATATTGGAACATGGTTGTTTGATAATTTTCAGAAGTTATTAAGTTTTTTAATTTGTTCTGGATACCGACAAAGTTCGTACCGTTATCGGAATATATTTGAGCACATTTTCCCTTTCTGGACACAAATCTCATAAGTGCATTTATGAAACATGGCGTGTTTAAATCGGTAGAGATTTCAATATGGGTAGCCTTCGTTGCAAATCAGACAAAGATACAAAGGTATGATTTAAAAATTCGTTTTTGTCCTCTTCCTGTGCCTTTTCAACATGTAGGAGAGTGTTTGCACTTCCAGTATACACACGCACCGTAAGCTTGCTCAGATGCATCACAAAATCCGTGCAGTTGAATGGTCTAGCTGGTGCTAAAAAATCTAGGTATTTTTACGTTGTTAGCATGAGCCAAGGTTTTATGAAAATCACTCCACGCTGTTGCAAGTTCCATGGGTAATGATGCATCCCAATCTAGACCAAGCTGCCACAATCGTTGCATAATAACATTTGCTTTGATTGTTATGGGTCCAATAAGTCCAAGAAGATCATATATTTGTGCTATTTGGAAAGGTTTGTTGCTTTAAGTGGTGGTTGAACATTTACTGAATAATGTAATAGATTCTTTGTAGGATCCCAGTATAATCCAAAAGTTTTTAGTGGAGTTGAAAAAATAGGTGTTGATGCTGCATATTACATTTCTTCATTGATGTCATTTAGGTTTGACCTCCATTTTTGCAATGGAAATCCTGCAGATGCTAGAATAAGCTCTTCCTTAAGTGTTATCAATTTGTGAATGTGATCAGTCCCTGTCAATACATCATCCACATAAAAATCTCGCAAAATAATATTGCATGTCCTTGGATATTTGTCTATATTGTCATGTGCTAATTGATGAAGAGATCTAATGGCTAAATATGGTGCACATGTTTGCCCATATGTGACTGTGTTAAGTTGGTAATGAGTTATGTGATCTGTTGTTTCACTCTTCCATACAGTTCGTTGTAAGTCTCTGTCAACTGGATGAACTAGTATCTGCCTGTACATTTTCTCAATGTCGGCAGTTATGACATATTTGTGGGATCTGAATCGTAACGCAATAGAGTACAGGTCACCTTGGATAGTAGATCCAGTTATTAAACTGTCCTTAAATGCATTTCCAGTTGAAGTTGGAGCTGAGGCATCAAAAACAACTCTTATCTTAGTAGTTGTACTAGATTGCTTTAAAACGCAATTGTAAGGTAGATACTGTGCATTCAATGTATGTATCATATTAGATTCTAACCGACTCATATGTTGTAATTGTGCGAACTCATTCATGAATGATACGTAATCTGGTTTTAAATCTGAATGTTTATTTAGTTTTCTTTCAATGGAATGAAATTGTTTAATGGATTGATCTAAAGACTGGCCTAAAATAGATGCGTCTTGCTTTAAAGGTAATCGGACAACAAATCTGCCGTCGGCATTTTGTGCAGTGTGAGATATATAATGTTTTTCACATTGGCGTTCTTCGTCCGTGTGAATTTTGGTTTTGGGAAGTTCCTCTAATTTCCAAAATTTTTTGATTGTTTTTTTTAATGATTAGATTGATATGTTGCACCTGATTGGTTGCTTGTTATTATGTTGATAAGGTAAACGTCCGAAAAGAACCCATCCCAGTTGAGTTTTCTGAAATATTGGTCCATTCTTACATGTTCGTATTTGACCTACACATAAGGTTTTGTAAAATATCTTTGCGCTAATAAGCATATCAATTCTTGAACTGACATTGATAATAGGATCAGCTAATGCAATGTTGTGTAGTATTTCAAAGGTAAACTTTGGAATTGAATAAGATGGCAAGTACACAGTGACGTTTGGGAGAACAATGAACTTCAGATGTGAGGTAAAGTTGTTTTGTGTCGATTTAATAGCGGTTTGTACAATTTTGGATGCATGTGAAGTAATTCCGCATATTACTACCAAGGGCACGCTAATTTTCTTCTACTTAAGGCCAAGCATCGTTACTGCATCTTCAATAATAAAATTTGATTGGGATCCAGAGTCCATCAAGACGCAAAGTTGGTGCATATTTCTTTTGAAATCCTTTACTAATATCATTGCTGTGGGTAGTAAAATGTCATTACCGGTGTCCTTTAAAGAATTTAAAGTTGTAGATGGTAGCGATTCTTTTAAATGTAATAAGGTATTATGATTCCTGTCACACCTTCTACATTTCCCTGCTAGACATTTATCTGGTAGACAATTAGTACAATATCCGGCATCATTGATTATCTCAATACGTTTTTGTATAGAAGCATTCAGAAATTGTTCACATTTGCATATAGTGTGATGTTCTTTACAAACTATACATGCCGAGTAATTTGTTAGATATGTTTGTTTTGTTGTGAATTTTGTATTATGAATTGAATAAACCTTATGTTTTATGGAATCCTCTTTATTTCGACTTGTTGCTTCCAAAAGTGCACATTGTTGTTGCAAATGTATAACAAACTCCTTTAATGTAGGTAAATCTGAAATTGGTTTCTTTGTAATAATTGCTTCAAGTTCTTGTCTTGAATTAAAGTCTAATTTTGTTGATATTAGATGTATAATTAATAAATCCCATGTAGATGTATCTATTAATAATGCATCCAATGCTGCTAAATGTTTATTAATGCTATCAATTAATGAACGTAATTGAAGTGACGAATCTTTTGTCATAGAAGTTAATTCAAATATATTCCTTATATGATTCTGAACGATATGACGCTTGTTGTCGTAACGGTCTCGTAAAAGTTGCCATGCTATCTGGTAGTTTTTAAATGTCGCGCTCAAACATGAAATTAAATCTAATGCACCACCCTGTAAACTCGATCAAAGATAATGAAATTTATGGATGTCTTTAATATGTCGTTTGTCGTGTATCATACATATAAAATTGTCATAGTATAAAGTCCATTGATCAAAAGCACTGTTGAATGTAGGTAATTCGATGATTGGCAGACGCATTTCTATTGGATTGTGGTTAGAGATATTAATTGGTTGTATCTCTCTTGCATGAAATTTGTTCACAAATTCCGTGATGATTGAGATTGTGGCATAATAAGCGTCTTCGAATTGAATTCGTTCAAGTAATATTTGCTCCAAATCATCGTGTTACTTTATTTGAAATTGAATATGTTGTTACTTATCAAATATAGATTCAGCCCTTGAAAACCGATTTTTTATTTGTAAGAATTTTATTTTCTTTTCTTTATGTTTATTGAAAAAATTAACAAAGCGAGTAAACTTTGCTTTTTTGATGCTGCGTAATTTTTTTAGTGTAGCAATATCGGCCATGTTTATTTAAATAATATAAATGATGCTTATTTATAATAATGTGAATGAATTAAAGTAGGAAATGGAAAAGAAACCTTACGTAACACTTACCCCTTGTATTTTAATGATTTGTATGAAATATGTTATTTATCTAACCAGGCTGGCTTAAACCTAGATGGTGTCTTCTATGTACACGTGTTTCTGCCATGTGTTGGAGCTCGTGCGTAGAGAAACCAGTGGTAAATATCAAGCGATGGTCCGGGCGTTGTTGATGGAGAGATGTATGTCCAGCGGATCGGGTTGAGCGTCTTACCTTTATGTTGAATTTATAAATTGTTTTTAATGTTAATGCATGTTGTTGCACATTTAATCCGGTTTCGAAGGATCATTTGTTGCGTAGTTGCTCTGAATTTCGGATTTTACGAATGAAACACATAATACTATTATTTATGGTAATTCGGTGATATTATTATTAACAATATAAACTATACATTTAACAGAACATCTTACATTACATTAAAGTTGTGACTAAATAACAGTTGTTGAGCGAACTCCGCTGAACTCTCACTGGTAATAGTGGTAATGTAGTAAAATAAATGTACAAAACAATATATACGGTCACAAAAAATGTTCGTCACAGCTGTGTCTTTTTTTACTTGCATTTCTGCGCTCGTCGTATAGTTGGGTTTATACGTATTAAACAGGCCGCATTGTATAATTTTGCTTTCAGGTAGTTCTGCTACTGAATATTAGTATTCTATTCAAATGAAAATGCTTACTATATATATTTAATTTTAAGTAGCAGCACGGATAAACAACAGACAGGTTCTCACTTCTACACTATACGTTTTTTAAGATTTTTTAAGGAGGCGGGGAGAGTATAGACAGTACATTTGATTCTAAGATAGAACACTCTTAATTCATAATATTATGTACCTTTTTATTAGTATTCTATCTTAAAATTGAATTTACAATCTATATTCCTTCTTCTTCTTCCCTCATAAGACAAAATTTTATTTTAGTTTGTCAAACATGACAAATATTAAATGACTTTGCAACTTTAGCAAAACGTTGAAAGCAGTTCTTACTTTTTGCTCGCAATGATAAATCGAGCTGCGACTGTTTTCACGAACATACTGTAATGTTATTGTTAAAAATCTAAGCTGCATATAGTCAGAAAAACAGCCTGAACAATAAGACAATCTATGACCACAATCAAATAGTATTAATACACAATTCAAATATTTGTAACAATAGTTACAGCAGAGTACAATAAGGGCTTATTAATATTCTACAAGTAATACCATTAAAAGTTACTTTTCAAATAACTACAGAATTTCAAAAATGTCAAATAAACCCTAGAGAAGGGTGCAAAAAGTGAAGAAATGAGATTGTAAAATATTTGCAAAGATTTTTATGTAAAAATAGACTAAAATTAACATAAACGACGTTAAAAAAAAACATTTTAGTTTTTTATTTTTGCACAACTCACCAGGGAGAACAAAAATTTCTGACAACATATGTTACAATAGCAAATAAGGGTACTTGAAGTTTAGTCCACACTTATTGGAAAAATGTGTAGGATCTACATTAATAAAGATAGAAACTTACATACAGTTTTATTATATAAACATGTTAGCAGCATGACTACATTACATCTATAGAACGATTCTTTTTTTTTAACTTTTATTTAATTTACAAAAATGAAATAAAAACCGTTTCATTGACAACGTTGGATAAAAACAAATACTGACTGCGCCAGTTTGGTGTTTGAATTTGCCGGATATTTTATTTAAAAAGTATTGGCTAAGATTTTTATTAAAGATTGAATTGAACAACAGTAATCAAAAGACTGCTCACTAACGGTTGTGTTTTTTGGACAAATCTAAACTGCGCAGTAATTAATTACCGTATTAACAATACCACAAAAAAGTGCTCAACTGTAACAACTCGACAATGCCATTATTTTTCAAGCTAAACAAGAACACTCAACTGCGCCAATTTAGTGTTTTATAAGAACTTGACGGATTTTTCTTCAAAAAAGACATTAGCTTAAACATAATGCTAGTAAGATTTTTATTAAAGATAGAATTTAACGACAATTGAG
This sequence comes from Tachinus rufipes, assembly GCA_963932245.1. NCBI lineage: Eukaryota > Metazoa > Arthropoda > Insecta > Coleoptera > Staphylinidae > Tachinus > Tachinus rufipes. Next base: position 66,469,829 of record OZ010749.1, read on the forward strand.
ATACTGCCCATCAACAAATAATTTTTTGGACAAATCTAAACTGCGCAATAGTCAATCGCCGTATTGATAATGCCACTAAGATACGTCTAACAATAACATTACGACAAATACTATCACTCAACACAACTAAACTGAGCAGTTTTTAATCATAGTATGTATTCGCAACTTTTATCAACAAACTCTTTTTGGTGGCGGATTTATATAAAAAAACTAAATAAAATTGAAAACTTAAACTGACTGATACGACTCAAATAACAAACAAGAAACCTGCAACAATATTTAACCATCATGAATTGGTAGTAAAAACAAAGCTCTGATAACATAGCTTGCCCAAAGCAGCATATTATGAAATAATTCTTTCTTTTTTAATCAAAATAATCGCCAAACAAGAAATCAGCAACAAACTACTTAGCCAAGCAGTAGAGAGATTGAAATTGCATAAGCGACGATAACACGCCATCAATGCCAGACTCACCGCAGGCAAACAAACCGCTTTCATTAAAAGACGATACCTTATTACCTCGAAAAACTGCAAAATTTAAAAATATCTACTGGACAGCCACTTTTAAAAAGATAATGGCAATTTGCAAGGAAATGAACAAAATGCGTTTAAGTTAAACCTCCAATAAACACAAAAAATGATTAATGTTTGACTTCAAATAAGCTGTTACTTTTACATCATGAATTATTTATTAATAGACTTGGCTGTCATAAATATAGCAATGCAAACGCAAAAAGTTAGATTGGAAAAATATGCAAATTATAAGCATTTATTTTTAATTTATTTATAAATATTGAAGTAAAATTTAAGTTTAAATTTTTTGTCATCTTTAATTAATTTCTCATTTAAATTATTTACTTCTAATACTTCATGTAATAAATTTATTTTATTTTAATCCTTTTTTAATATTAAAATGTCTACGCCTATGAACACACGCTGCGCCATTTTGTACACAAATCAGATAACTACTTTATCGATTTATTTTATGAGCGTCATCTGTAAGCAACTTGCTGAACTTATAGTTCACAAGCGTACTTTGTGCCAAAACGTCGCTAGCATATCAAATTAAAATTTATTAATACGTATTATTATTAATAATTAAAAATATAATTATTGTATGTTTATGTTATAATTGTTAATTAATTAATAATTGCTTTAAAATTGTATTTGGTTCTCAATATTTCTTGCAAACTAAATTGCTTGTTAATATTTGGGAGTTGGCAACACTGCAATCACTGCATGCGTGCATCCATATCATGCATCACAGCCACAATTTGTGTTGACGACGCCATTGAATAAACTCGAACCTCGAACTATATTAGAGCTGCATGTTATTCCAGTTTTATAAAGCAAGTAAATCATACTGATACAGATTTATCTACAAAATGGGTTCCAAGCATGAAAGTGATGTAAGTAGTTATTTTATATATTAAAATTGTTCGATAATTATCATGTTTCTTGTAATGACGCCGCGGCAAGGTTTATGTATTATGTTTGTATATTTGTTTCGTATGTAATTATTCTATATGGGATTTGATCAGTTTCTATGCTCGAGGTCATCTAAGCAAATGATGTTCCAAACCTAACATTTTTATTTCCATTTTTCTTGTACTGTAAATTGTAATTATTATTCTTTACATACAGTTATAAATTATCAGGGGTTCAGTACTTTTTAATATTAAATTAAATAAATTCAGAAACCATATATTTTGAAAGAAAAGCATATTTATCTTTTATATTTAATAAATATATTTCATGTAAATTGCCTCCATTTTATTTTGATTTAATTCGTTCATTTATATAAATAAAACGTGTTTTTAGTCTATTCATCAAACCTATGTTAGGAGAATTATAATATTGTTCTATATACTCAAATAGTAATCAATTTGTTGATACACAAGCTTGGCTAATATTCTAGAAAAAGCAAATTAGTTGGCTTCTATTTTGTTGCTTATCATAAAAGTATGCAAGCAATTAAGATCAAGTATGCAAAACAGCGAAAATTCAGATACCGTTATAACAAATTTTGGTAGTTTTATTTATAACTATTAAAAATGTTGCAACGAAAGAGGCCGGGAAATTATTTCATTATATTCTATTGTGCTGGGAAATATACCCAGGCATTTTTGGGACAGCTGGGGGTGAAGCATCAGGGATATGGCTGTTCATTGATTGCACGGGATGGCGTCGGATCCGGTCATGGGTGTGATTGGCGGTGCTCGGAACAGTGGCGGAGCTACCTGTAAGCAAGGGTCTGCAATGCGGGAGAACCCCAAGAAAATAAAAATAAAGTGAGCATTGATGTACATTAAATGCTATATTTTTAATTTTTATTACGCAAATAAACAATTTAAACATACAATATGATCTAATACATGACAGAAAAGTGACACAACTAAAAAAAAATAATGTCAAATCACATCTTTGACCTTCAAGTTAAAGTGGATTTTTTTAAAGATTCTTTTAAAACCCTGCGACGTGCACTTGTCACCCATACGTGACTTTTTTTATATTTTGTAACTATTTAAGTTTTATTCTTATTTTTAATATTAGTTGTTTTATGTTTAATTTATGTTTTTTAAATTGTAAATATATACTTATTTTGTAATGGCTTCCGTTGACTAGTAAATAAATAAATAAAAAAAAAATGTGGAATTTCTTTGGGTGCACCCACACAAAGTGATCTTTATGCAAAAAAGTAATCCATGCCAAATTTCAGCCCTTAAGAATTTTAAAAGTAAACCCATTACCTTACAAAAAAAAAACATTAAAGAACCAGTCTAATATATAACTGAGTTTAAATAGCATCTTTAGTAAACTTATTAATTAAAACATATTGCATTAATACAGTACACACGCGCATGCAAATAATTTTTTAAAATACCGGTAAAAAACAAAAAATATTACACATACATCACTACCCACAAGCACAGGGGCGGCTATTAAGTTAAAAAAAATCTAAATTGTTTCTTTTTTTATAAAAACCTTTTTTAAGGGGCTCTTCTCAATATTTTATGGCGGTGCCAAAATATTTTATACTAAAATGTTATTGTTTTTTCAAATTCTATTGGCTTACATATTGTGCTTTAGATTTGTCCTAGGAAATGTTTCCAAACATTTGGGTTTGCTGGGGATTACTGTTTATTGCACTGGGATGGCGTCGGATCTGGCTGCTCAGAAGTTGTTGGGTAGTGATTCCGCAATACGGCGGAAAAAAGTCCTAGCGATCAGTATCGACCACCGCGGTTACGAACGAAAATTACTTCTCAACTCTGGTTGATGCTAAATGTCATGAAGTTATCTATTTTATCTTGTGGTTTGCGGTTATCCGATTCTAGTTTTGAAGGAAAGACGTTTGTTTGGTATTTTGTTGGTGAGACGAGCTCTAACCGCTGGGCCACGAGCCATGACGCTATGAGCGTAAACGCTCGGCGCTGCAAAAAGTAGCGTCAAGCGTCCAATTCAAATACATTAGTTTATACGTGCCAGGCCACGAAATAGCGCTGCAAGATGCAGCGTCGTTTGCTTCTAGCGAAACAAACACGAGAGTTCGTTACGCTTGACGCTCATCTTATATGCCTCTTAAAAGCAAATAATCAAGTACGTACACAAAAATATTTGACTGTTTATACCGTTGGAGCGTATTATTTGAGCATCAGCGTCTGAAACAAATCGGTTTGTTCCAAACGCTCTTAAATATGGACGCCAGAACGTTTCTTTTTTTTTAATTAATTATTTTGTCTAAATTGAAATTATAAAAAAATGAAATTTGTATTTTATTAATATTATGATTTAACTTATAGAACTATATTAAATTAAATAAATTATTATTAATTTTTTTTTGTAAAATTATTAGTTAAGTAAGAAGAATAATGTATAATTTGATGATGTTTGTATAAGTTTTGCACTACATAAAACACATTTTGTCAGTTTTCAAAATTTTATATTAATAGTACTGGCAGATAAAGAATTTAAACTGGCATAATTTTTAAATAGATGAAACCTACATTGTTTGATAGATTATATTCTATTATCAAGTTAATTTGCCAAAACCAATTCTGCCAAGATTTTGGGTTTTTATTATTAAATTTGAAGAAATGAAATTTAAATTAAAATTTTATTATTTTTTATCATTAACGTAAAATGATGGGAGAACAAAGCTAGATAGTAACAAAAATTACATAGTTTTACATGTCATATTTCAATAAATCAAATGACAAATACGTAAATAAAATTATTTTAAAAATTAATTAATTTGGTTTTTAAAATAAATGTTGTTTTCCCGCGGTTTGTAGTTTTTTGTATATATACTTTTTATATATTTAAAATTTTGTATATACTTATTATAATGAAAAGTAAGATTAATATAATTTACTTTTAAATGGTTTATTGGTAGAATAAATAAAATTTGAATCAAAAAAATAATAAAATGTTTATATAAACAAATATAAATGTATCATAACCTTAAATAGAAATGTCAAATATAATACGGAATTGAGCTACTCGTGTTTAGACGCTATAAGCGGCAGGATTATTTTTGTTTTTTTTTCCGCATTCTATGATTTTTTGTTTATGTAAATAATTTACATTTTTAAAATTTTGTATATATTAAAAAGTAACATTAATATAATTTATCTTTAATGAATATATTGGCAGAATAAATATTTAAATTTAAAAAAAAGTGTTAAAAAGTTTATATAAATAAATATAAATGTATCATAACCCTAAATAGAAATGTCAAAATAAACGCTCCAACAAAAATTGACACCGCTGGGCCACGAAACAAACGCGCCGCTTGTAGCGTCAAGACGCTGGAAGCGTATTTTAGCAGCGTCAAAAACACGAGGCCACGAGCCTGTCACTTTTTGTTGGAGCGTTTATTTTGACATTTCTATTTAGGGTTATGATACATTTATATTTGTTTATTTAGACTTTTTAACACTTTTTTTTAAATTTAAATATTTATTCTGCCAATATATTCATTAAAGATAAATTATATTAATGTTACTTTTCAAAATATAAAAAAAATTTAAAAATGTAAATTATTTACATAAACAAAAAATCATAGAATGCGGAAAAAAACAAAAATAATCTTACCGCTTATAGCGTCTAAACACAGTAGCGTCAATTCCGTATTATATTTGACATTTCTATTTAAGGTTATGATACCTTTATATTTGTTTATATAAAAATTTTAATATTTTTTTTAATTCAAATTTTATTCATTCTACCAATAAATCTTTTAAGGGTAAATTATATTAATCTTACTTTTCAATATAAGATGTATGTACAAAATTTTAAATACCTAAAAAGTATATTTACAAACAGAAAACTACGAAACGCGGGAAAACTAAATTTATTTTAAAAACTAAATTAATTAACTTTTAAAATATGTAAAACACTGTGATTTTTGTTATTCAAAGCTTTCTAGCTTTGTTTTTCTAGCTTTCACGTTAATGATAAAAAATAAATAAATTTTATTTCTTCAAATTTAATAATTAAAAACCCAAAATCTTGGCAGAATTGGCTTTGGCAAACTAAACTTGATAAAAGAATATAATCTATCAAACAATGTAGGTTTCAACCTTTCTAAAATTATGCCAGTAAATTTTGAAAACTGACAAAATGTGTTTTATATATATATATAGTGCAAAACCTATACAAACATATCATAAAATTATACATTATTTTTCTTACTTAACTATTAATTTTACAAAAAAAAAAATTAATAATAATTTATTTAATATAATATAGTTAAATAAGTTAAATCATAATAATGATAAAATACAATTTTTTTTATAATTACAATCTAGACAAAATTATCAATTAAAAAGAAAACGTTCGGGCGTCTATATTTAGGAGCGTTTGAAACAAACCGATTTGTTTCAGACGCTGATGCTCAAATAATACGCTCCAAAGGTATAAACAGTCAAATTTTTATGTGTACGTACTTGATTTTTTGTATTAATTTGTTTTTAAGAGGCTTATAAGATGAGCGTCAAACGCAACGGACGCTCGTGTTTGTTTCGCTAGAAGCAAACGACGCTGCGTCTTGCAGCGCTATTTCGTGGCCTGGTACGTATAAACCCATGTATTTGAATTGGACGCTTGACGCTCCTTTTTGCAGCGCCGAGCGTTTACGCTCATAGCGTCATGGCTCGTGGCCCAGCGGACAGGCTCGTGGCCTTGTTTTTGACGCTGCTAAAATACGCTCCCAGCGTCATTGACGCTACAAGCGGCGCGTTTGTTTCGTGGCCCAGCGGTAAGAGCTTGTTTGGTGTCGGGGTTTTCAATGTGATGGTGCTAGGACGAATTTTCCTGCTATGCCTTGTGTTGTGTTGACGACTCTATTTAGTTTGTTTACTTAGCTGCGTTATAAAGGGATTGCAGCCGTGCCAAGGTATCTGTAAAACAAACCTTTCTTTTGGGCTAGTTATGGTTATTCTAGACCTGCTTTTTGGGCGCAATGGGTTTTTACTTTTTAGCTTCAAGTCAAGATAAAGTCGCACACTTGGTGCACTTTAGGGTGAGATGATCTCGGTCAACTCGGCAGTCTTCAACAACTGTTTTTGCTAAGTTTGCTTTTATGCTTCAAGCTAGAACCTGACATGTCATGTGCTGAAGACGTGACAGGTCAGTTTCTAGCTCAATTTTAAAGTATTTTTTGTGGTTTAGTAGCTGGTTGGCAGTTTGCAATAGTCATCTTGTCGTAGTCACAAGATTCAGTTTTGTTTTGTTTTGCTGTGTAGCTTTCTCATATTGTCGGCTTTTGAGCTATACACGTTGTCTTGTTGCAAAGTGCTTGACTAAAACGCTGCGGAGAGATAGGCTAGCTATATTGAGAGCAAATAGGCCGAATGTTTGGGCACAGATTGTAGAGGCGTTGGTGAACTTTGTTTTTCAAGTGGAGCCTCTTTTGAGCTTACAAGTTTTTAAACTGAACAATTTGAAACAAACCTGCAGCGGAACACAATACAAAATGCAACTCACAGCTCAGTTAGACAAACACTAGCTAACCAAAATTTTTGAGATGCGGTGGATTGTCAATAGTGGCTCCTGTGGTGAAGGTTTCTTTTCTTGGACAGGTTGGATCCAACACAGAAAACATTGGTTTGGTTTGTTGGCAATCTCTTTCTGTTTTTCAACAGCGCTGATATTAATCTACGGTTTAACCTTTTTTGGTGTCTTCTCACTATAATTTGATAATCTGATTGCACCTGTCGTCGTCGTTGGTTGACTATAGGTGACTAGGCGCATTTATCATTTTCGTCGTATTATTTGGTCACTCTCAAAGCCGTCTTTACGGTGATTGGTTATAGAATAGCCAAGCCACGAATTACAATCCAATAATTTAGTTTGCCTAACTTTAAGAGACTCGATAAACAATTCAATTATATTAATAACTTAAGAATTTAATTCAGCATTATCTGAAGCTTATAATACTGTTCTGGTTGTCGATTCAATACACAACGCTTAAGTTTCTCCGCCAATCTTTAACTATTGGCTAACTATCTATTTACTCAAACAAAAACTTTGAAGAGTATAATTAGGATATAGATCCGAATCCTTCTCGAGTTTATACATTATTATTATCTTGCGAACGTAAACTTCATTTATTTCCGCGCATGATATACGCGCTTGCGCATTTAAATGAATTACTTTTTTTTAAGGATTCGAAACCTGAACCAGAACATCTAAGAAAACTATTCATCGGTGGTTTAGATTATAAAACCACTGACGATTCACTAAAGAAACATTTTGAACAATGGGGTGAAGTTTTTGATGTTGTCGTCATGAAGGATCCCAGAACCAAAAGATCACGTGGTTTTGGATTCATAACCTATTCCAGGGCTAGCATGGTAGATGCTGCACAAAAATCCAGACCCCATAGGATTGATGGACGTGTTGTTGAACCTAAAAGGGCTGTACCACGACAAGATATAGGTCGCCCAGAAGCAGGCGCCACTGTCAAAAAATTGTTCGTTGGCGGTTTGAAGGATGATGTTGAGGAAGATCATCTTCGTGACGAATTTAAACAATTTGGAACTATTTTATCCTGCAGCATTGTTACCGATAAGGAAACCGGAAAGAAACGTGGTTTTGGTTTTCTTGAATTTGAGGATTATGATTCTGTTGATAAAATTTGCTGTAAGTAATTGAAGATGTTTGTAGGTTTTAAAAGGTTTTATTTAATTATTTCTTTAGTGCAAAGATCTTATACTATCAATGGAAAACATATTGATGTCAAGAAAGCATTAAGCAAGGCTGAGATGGAAAGGGCACAGGGTGGTGGCGGAGGTGGAGGCGGTGGAAATATGGGCGGAGGAGGTGGAAATATGGGAGGAGGCGGCGGTGGTGGCCGTGGAGGACGTGGTGGACCACGTGGCAGCAATTTCAATAATAGCAATAACTGGGGAGGTAATAGGGGAGGCGGCGGTGGTGGTGGAGGAGATTGGAACAGTATGAGTGGAGGTGGAAATCAAGGTTTTAATGGAGGAGGCGGTGGTAACTGGAATAACGGAGGCGGCGGTGTTAATCCGTGGGAAAGTCAAAACAGTTGGGGAGGCAGCAATCAAGGTCCCAACAATTACAATAACGGAAATTCAGGTGGTGGAAACTGGGGACCACCTAACGATGGGGGTAATTTTGGGACAGGTTATCAACAAAACTACACCGGTGGTACAATGAGGAACAATTTCCAACAAAACCGACCAACACCTTATGGTTAGTAATTATAATTATTAAACAAATATTTTGAGTTAAGCACATAATTTTTTTTATTAGGTGGCAACCAAGGTAACAATAACTACGGAGGCGGATATGGCGGTAACCAAAACGGTAACATGGGTGGCGGACCTGGTAATAGCCGACGATTCTAAAAACAACAAAAATGTAAGTCTTTGTTTGTTACATCGCAGACTGAATCATATCTTGGCCTCAAAAGAAAAGCAAGGCTTAGAATAGGTTAGCTAATATTTAAACAAATAGCTATATAAAACACTTATATTTATTATACTGATGAAAAACCTTTGAAAGAAACAAATCCGTTGGGTATTACTTTGGAATCATTATTTGTAGATTTGCCAGGTTTATTTCTTTAGTTTGTAAGGATGCAGTTGTATAGCGATTTATTTTTTGACAAGTGGCTCTTGTCACAAATTATTTTAAAAATTAATGCATTGATTTATTCGAGGTTCGAATGGAATTATTTAATGTTAGATTTTAGGTAAAATGTATGTGTCAATTATTTTATTAAATATATTAATCACAGACAGATAGTTGTTGTTAATTTTTTGGTAGATACTTTTCTATAGCATAGTGAAGAACCCGACAGGTCGATAATATCATTGCGTCATAATAATATGATGAGGTGATGTTATGTTAGTGAATATGTAGTTTTTGCAAGGAAATATATAGGAGATATTAAGGTGCTTAGAATTACTTCATAGTATAGCAAAATAAGCCTTTAAAAAGTGACAGACAGGAACAGCAATTACAAATTGATGTATATAGGTATGTATAGTAACAATTTTGTTTCTTTTTCTTATCAGCTCAGGTTTTTCTCACATGCTTAAGATTACAACTAGGAAGGAGGATAGATAGAAAAAATAAAAAGCAAAATTGAGAAATTAAGCTAGTTATGAACTAACCTGGGTTAGGTATTTAGTTTTACAATACTGTTTTATTTAGTTGTTGATATGTTAGTTATTACTATTGATTTATTGTGTAATAAGTTGCATTTGAAACATTTCGGAGTTTGTAAATTCATTAGAAACCTAAATGAATCATTTTGTTTTTAAAATCAATTTTGGAACTAAAAATTAATGTTTGGTAGTAGGTAGTTAGTAATAGTAGATCTTCATAATCCAGACAAAAATACTAGGGTTGGGACTTTAGTGGAAGACTTTTACGTGGCTGAACTTAGCTACGGCTACGGATTCGTTTAAGAAACACATTTGTGAATCCGCGCTCTCACTCAAGCATCGCCCAGCTAAATCATTAACATGCGTACCAGTATTGGAATTTAGCGGCGCTCTTATATTTGTTTTAGATCAATATAAAACTTAATAATTTAAACAAATTGCTCTGTTGTTTAACTAAATAGTATTATTTAGCAATAATTAAATAAATAATAAATTTAAAACAACTGCGTTGTCAACAAAATATGTAGATATAAATGGGTGTTATTAAATTATAAATATAACATTAAAACAGCGTTCAATATTTTTACATAAAAAATAATTTGTAGCTTTTAAACGTTTTTACATATATTTGCATCATATTATTTAACAAATAGAAATAAACTTATTTATGAAACAAAAATCTAATTAATTTGACTAATAATTTAATTTAAGGTTGGATGGCCATTGCTTAAGCTAATAAATATTTAATTAACCAATAATAATAAAACCTTAAACTTCTGGATATCCGAAAAAGATTTGTTTAAAAACGGAAAATGTAAAATATAGGAAAAATAAATTATTCAGTTTTTTGGCTGACACAACCTTATTTATAAACGGATCCGCAATGTTTTTGCTAATAATTGTTTCTATTTAACTAACAAATGGGAATACAATTTTAATTTTCCGGATATCTCGGGAGAAATTAGTTTAAAACCGAAAAATGTAAAATATAGCTAAAATAAATGATTCAGTTTTTTGGCTGACACAACCTTATTTATGAAGGGATCCGCAATGTTTTTGCTAATAATTGTTTCTATTTAACTAATAAATGAGAATACATATTCAATTTTTTTGATATCTCGGGGGAAATTGGTTCAAAAACGGAAAATGTAAAATATTGCAAAAATAAATGATTCAGTTTTTTTTGGCTGACACAACCTTATTTGTTAACGGATCCGCAATGTTTTTGCTAATAAGTGTTTCTATTTAACTAATAAATGAGAATACATATTCAATTTTTTTGATATCTCGGGGGAAATTGGTTCAAAAACGGAAAATGTAAAATATTGCTAAAATAAATGATTCAGTTTTTTGGCTGACACAACCTTATTTATGAAGGGATCCGCAATGTTTTTGCTAATAATTGTTTCTATTTAACTAATAAATGGGAATACATATTCAATTTATTTGATATCTCGGGGGAAATTGGTTCAAAAACGGAAAATGTAAAATATTGCAAAAATAAATGATTCAGTTTTTTTTGGCTGACACAACCTTATTTATTAACGGATCCGCAATATTTTTGCTAATAATTGTTTCTATTTAACTAATAAATGAGAATACATATTCAATTTTTTTGATATCTCGGGGGAAATTGGTTCAAAAACGGAAAATGTAAAATATTGCAAAAATAAATGATTCAGTTTTTTGGCTGACACAACCTTATTTATGAACGGATCCGCAATGTTTTTGATAATAATTGTTTCTATTTAACTAATAAATGGGAATACATATTCAATTTTTTTGATATCTCGGGGGAAATTGGTTCAAAAACGGAAAATGTAAAATATAGCAAAAATAAATGATTCAGTTTTTTGGCAGACACAACCTTATTTATGAAGGGATCCGCAATGTTTTTGCTAATAATTGTTTCTATTTAACTAATAAATGGGAATACATATTCAATTTTTTTGATATCTCGGGGGAAAATGGTTCAAAAACGGAAAATGTAAAATATTGCAAAAATAAATGATTCAGTTTTTTGGCTGACACAACCTTATTTATGAAGGGATCCGCAATGTTTTTGCTAATAATTGTTTCTATTTAACTAATAAATGGGAATACATATTCAATTTTTTTGATATCTCGGGGGAAATTGGTTCAAAAACGGAAAATGTAAAATATAGCAAAAATAAATGATTCAGTTTTTTGGCTGACACAACCTTATTTATGAAGGGATCCGCAATGTTTTTGCTAATAATTGTTTCTATTTAACTAATAAATGGGAATACATATTCAATTTTTTTGATATCTCGGGGGAAAATGGTTCAAAAACGGAAAATGTAAAATATTGCAAAAATAAATGATTCAGTTTTTTGGCTGACACAACCTTATTTATGAAGGGATCCGCAATGTTTTTGCTAATAATTGTTTCTATTTAACTAATAAATGAGAATACATATTCAATTTTTTTGATATCTCGGGGGAAATTGGTTCAAAAACGGAAAATGTAAAATATTGCAAAAATAAATGATTCAGTTTTTTTTGGCTGACACAACCTTATTTGTTAACGGATCCGCAATGTTTTTGCTAATAAGTGTTTCTATTTAACTAATAAATGAGAATACATATTCAATTTTTTTGATATCTCGGGGGAAATTGGTTCAAAAACGGAAAATGTAAAATATTGCTAAAATAAATGATTCAGTTTTTTGGCTGACACAACCTTATTTATGAAGGGATCCGCAATGTTTTTGCTAATAATTGTTTCTATTTAACTAATAAATGGGAATACATATTCAATTTATTTGATATCTCGGGGGAAATTGGTTCAAAAACGGAAAATGTAAAATATTGCAAAAATAAATGATTCAGTTTTTTTTGGCTGACACAACCTTATTTATTAACGGATCCGCAATATTTTTGCTAATAATTGTTTCTATTTAACTAATAAATGAGAATACATATTCAATTTTTTTGATATCTCGGGGGAAATTGGTTCAAAAACGGAAAATGTAAAATATTGCAAAAATAAATGATTCAGTTTTTTGGCTGACACAACCTTATTTATGAACGGATCCGCAATGTTTTTGATAATAATTGTTTCTATTTAACTAATAAATGGGAATACATATTCAATTTTTTTGATATCTCGGGGGAAATTGGTTCAAAAACGGAAAATGTAAAATATAGCAAAAATAAATGATTCAGTTTTTTGGCAGACACAACCTTATTTATGAAGGGATCCGCAATGTTTTTGCTAATAATTGTTTCTATTTAACTAATAAATGGGAATACATATTCAATTTTTTTGATATCTCGGGGGAAAATGGTTCAAAAACGGAAAATGTAAAATATTGCAAAAATAAATGATTCAGTTTTTTGGCTGACACAACCTTATTTATGAAGGGATCCGCAATGTTTTTGCTAATAATTGTTTCTATTTAACTAATAAATGGGAATACATATTCAATTTTTTTGATATCTCGGGGGAAATTGGTTCAAAAACGGAAAATGTAAAATATAGCAAAAATAAATGATTCAGTTTTTTGGCTGACACAACCTTATTTATGAAGGGATCCGCAATGTTTTTGCTAATAATTGTTTCTATTTAACTAATAAATGGGAATACATATTCAATTTTTTTGATATCTCGGGGGAAAATGGTTCAAAAACGGAAAATGTAAAATATTGCAAAAATAAATGATTCAGTTTTTTGGCTGACACAACCTTATTTATGAAGGGATCCGCAATGTTTTTGCTAATAATTGTTTCTATTTAACTAATAAATGGGAATACATATTCAATTTTTTTGATATCTCGGGGGAAATTGGTTCAAAAACGGAAAATGTAAAATATTGCAAAAATAAATGATTCAGTTTTTTTTGGCTGACACAACCTTATTTGTTAACGGATCCGCAATGTTTTTGCTAATAAGTGTTTCTATTTAACTAATAAATGAGAATACATATTCAATTTTTTTGATATCTCGGGGGAAATTGGTTCAAAAACGGAAAATGTAAAATATTGCTAAAATAAATGATTCAGTTTTTTGGCTGACACAACCTTATTTATGAAGGGATCCGCAATGTTTTTGCTAATAATTGTTTCTATTTAACTAATAAATGGGAATACATATTCAATTTTTTTGATATCTCGGGGGAAATTGGTTCAAAAACGGAAAATGTAAAATATTGCAAAAATAAATGATTCAGTTTTTTTTGGCTGACACAACCTTATTTATTAACGGATCCGCAATGTTTTTGCTAATAATTGTTTCTATTTAACTAATAAATGAGAATACATATTCAATTTTTTTGATATCTCGGGGGAAATTGGTTCAAAAACGGAAAATGTAAAATATTGCAAAAATAAATGATTCAGTTTTTTGGCTGACTCAACCTTATTTATGAACGGATCCGCAATGTTTTTGATAATAATTGTTTCTATTTAACTAATAAATGAGAATACATATTCAATTTTTTTGATATCTCGGGGGAAATTGGTTCAAAAACGGAAAATGTAAAATATAGCAAAAATAAATGATTCAGTTTTTTGGCAGACACAACCTTATTTATGAAGGGATCCGCAATGTTTTTGCTAATAATTGTTTCTATTTAACTAATAAATGGGAATACATATTCAATTTTTTTGATATCTCGGGGGAAAATGGTTCAAAAACGAAAAATGTAAAATATTGCAAAAATAAATGATTCAGTTTTTTGGCTGACACAACCTTATTTATGAAGGGATCCGCAATGTTTTTGCTATTAATTGTTTCTATTTAACTAATAAATGGGAATACATATTCAATTTTTTTGATATCTCGGGGGAAATTGGTTCAAAAACGGAAAATGTAAAATATTGCAAAAATAAATGATTCAGTTTTTTGGCTGACACAACCTTATTTATGAAGGGATCCGCAATGTTTTTGCTAATAATTGTTTCTATTTAACTAATAAATGAGAATACATATTCAATTTTTTTGATATCTCGGGGGAAATTGGTTCAAAAACGGAAAATGTAAAATATTGCAAAAATAAATGATTCAGTTTTTTGGCTGACACAACCTTATTTATGAACGGATCCGCAATGTTTTTGCTAATAATTGTTTCTATTTAACTAATAAATGGGAATACATATTCAATTTTTTTGATATCTCGGGGGAAATTGGTTCAAAAACGGAAAATGTAAAATATTGCAAAAATAAATGATTCAGTTTTTTGGCTGACACAACCTTATTTATGAAGGGATCCGCAATGTTTTTGCTAATAATTGTTTCTATTTAACTAATAAATGAGAATACATATTCAATTTTTTTGATATCTCGGGGGAAATTGGTTCAAAAACGGAAAATGTAAAATATTGCAAAAATAAATGATTCAGTTTTTTGGCTGACACAACCTTATTTATGAAGGGATCCGCAATGTTTTTGCTAATAATTGTTTCTATTTAACTAATAAATGGGAATACATATTCAATTTTTTTAATATCTCGGGGGAAAATGGTTCAAAAACGGAAAATGTAAAATATTGCAAAAATAAATGATTCAGTTTTTTGGCTGACACAACCTTATTTATGAAGGGATCCGCAATGTTTTTGCTAATAATTGTTTCTATTTAACTAATAAATGGGAATACATATTCAATTTATTTGATATCTCGGGGGAAATTGGTTCAAAAACGGAAAATGTAAAATATTGCAAAAATAAATGATTCAGTTTTTTTTGCTGACACAACCTTATTTATTAACGGATCCGCAATATTTTTGCTAATAATTGTTTCTATTTAACTAATAAATGAGAATACATATTCAATTTTTTTGATATCTCGGGGGAAATTGGTTCAAAAACGGAAAATGTAAAATATTGCAAAAATAAATGATTCAGTTTTTTGGCTGACACAACCTTATTTATGAACGGATCCGCAATGTTTTTGATAATAATTGTTTCTATTTAACTAATAAATGGGAATACATATTCAATTTTTTTGATATCTCGGGGGAAATTGGTTCAAAAACGGAAAATGTAAAATATAGCAAAAATAAATGATTCAGTTTTTTGGCAGACACAACCTTATTTATGAAGGGATCCGCAATGTTTTTGCTAATAATTGTTTCTATTTAACTAATAAATGGGAATACATATTCAATTTTTTTGATATCTCGGGGGAAAATGGTTCAAAAACGAAAAATGTAAAATATTGCAAAAATAAATGATTCAGTTTTTTGGCTGACACAACCTTATTTATGAAGGGATCCGCAATGTTTTTGCTAATAATTGTTTCTATTTAACTAATAAATGGGAATACATATTCAATTTTTTTGATATCTCGGGGGAAATTGGTTCAAAAACGGAAAATGTAAAATATTGCAAAAATAAATGATTCAGTTTTTTGGCTGACACAACCTTATTTATGAAGGGATCCGCAATGTTTTTGCTAATAATTGTTTCTATTTAACTAATAAATGAGAATACATATTCAATTTTTTTGATATCTCGGGGGAAATTGGTTCAAAAACGGAAAATGTAAAATATTGCAAAAATAAATGATTCAGTTTTTTGGCTGACACAACCTTATTTATGAACGGATCCGCAATGTTTTTGCTAATAATTGTTTCTATTTAACTAATAAATGGGAATACATATTCAATTTTTTTGATATCTCGGGGGAAATTGGTTCAAAAACGGAAAATGTAAAATATTGCAAAAATAAATGATTCAGTTTTTTGGCTGACACAACCTTATTTATGAAGGGATCCGCAATGTTTTTGCTAATAATTGTTTCTATTTAACTAATAAATGAGAATACATATTCAATTTTTTTGATATCTCGGGGGAAATTGGTTCAAAAACGGAAAATGTAAAATATTGCAAAAATAAATGATTCAGTTTTTTGGCTGACACAACCTTATTTATGAAGGGATCCGCAATGTTTTTGCTAATAATTGTTTCTATTTAACTAATAAATGGGAATACATATTCAATTTTTTTAATATCTCGGGGGAAAATGGTTCAAAAACGGAAAATGTAAAATATTGCAAAAATAAATGATTCAGTTTTTTGGCTGACACAACCTTATTTATGAAGGGATCCGCAATGTTTTTGCTAATAATTGTTTCTATTTAACTAATAAATGGGAATACACATTCAATTTATTTGATATCTCGGGGGAAATTGGTTCAAAAACGGAAAATGTAAAATATTGCAAAAATAAATGATTCAGTTTTTTTTGCTGACACAACCTTATTTATTAACGGATCCGCAATATTTTTGCTAATAATTGTTTCTATTTAACTAATAAATGAGAATACATATTCAATTTTTTTGATATCTCGGGGGAAATTGGTTCAAAAACGGAAAATGTAAAATATTGCAAAAATAAATGATTCAGTTTTTTGGCTGACACAACCTTATTTATGAACGGATCCGCAATGTTTTTGATAATAATTGTTTCTATTTAACTAATAAATGGGAATACATATTCAATTTTTTTGATATCTCGGGGGAAATTGGTTCAAAAACGGAAAATGTAAAATATAGCAAAAATAAATGATTCAGTTTTTTGGCAGACACAACCTTATTTATGAAGGGATCCGCAATGTTTTTGCTAATAATTGTTTCTATTTAACTAATAAATGGGAATACATATTCAATTTTTTTGATATCTCGGGGGAAATTGGTTCAAAAACGGAAAATGTAAAATATTGCAAAAATAAATGATTCAGTTTTTTGGCTGACACAACCTTATTTATGAAGGGATCCGCAATGTTTTTGCTAATAATTGTTTCTATTTAACTAATAAATGAGAATACATATTCAATTTTTTTGATATCTCGGGGGAAATTGGTTCAAAAACGGAAAATGTAAAATATTGCAAAAATAAATGATTCAGTTTTTTGGCTGACACAACCTTATTTATGAAGGGATCCGCAATGTTTTTGCTAATAATTGTTTCTATTTAACTAATAAATGGGAATACATATTCAATTTTTTTAATATCTCGGGGGAAAATGGTTCAAAAACGGAAAATGTAAAATATTGCAAAAATAAATGATTCAGTTTTTTGGCTGACACAACCTTATTTATGAAGGGATCCGCAATGTTTTTGCTAATAATTGTTTCTATTTAACTAATAAATGGGAATACATATTCAATTTATTTGATATCTCGGGGGAAATTGGTTCAAAAACGGAAAATGTAAAATATTGCAAAAATAAATGATTCAGTTTTTTTTGCTGACACAACCTTATTTATTAACGGATCCGCAATATTTTTGCTAATAATTGTTTCTATTTAACTAATAAATGAGAATACATATTCAATTTTTTTGATATCTCGGGGGAAATTGGTTCAAAAACGGAAAATGTAAAATATAGCAAAAATAAATGATTCAGTTTTTTGGCAGACACAACCTTATTTATGAAGGGATCCGCAATGTTTTTGCTAATAATTGTTTCTATTTAACTAATAAATGGGAATACATATTCAATTTTTTTGATATCTCGGGGGAAAATGGTTCAAAAACGAAAAATGTAAAATATTGCAAAAATAAATGATTCAGTTTTTTGGCTGACACAACCTTATTTATGAAGGGATCCGCAATGTTTTTGCTAATAATTGTTTCTATTTAACTAATAAATGGGAATACATATTCAATTTTTTTGATATCTCGAGGGAAATTGGTTCAAAAACGGAAAATGTAAAATATTGCAAAAATAAATGATTCAGTTTTTTGGCTGACACAACCTTATTTATGAAGGGATCCGCAATGTTTTTGCTAATAATTGTTTCTATTTAACTAATAAATGAGAATACATATTCAATTTTTTTGATATCTCGGGGGAAATTGGTTCAAAAACGGAAAATGTAAAATATAGCAAAAATAAATGATTCAGTTTTTTGGCTGACACAACCTTATTTATGAACGGATCCGCAATGTTTTTGCTAATAATTGTTTCTATTTAACTAATAAATGGGAATACATATTCAATTTTTTTGATATCTCGGGGGAAATTGGTTCAAAAACGGAAAATGTAAAATATAGCAAAAATAAATGATTCAGTTTTTTGGCAGACACAACCTTATTTATGAAGGGATCCGCAATGTTTTTGCTAATAATTGTTTCTATTTAACTAATAAATGGGAATACATATTCAATTTTTTTGATATCTCGGGGGAAAATGGTTCAAAAACGAAAAATGTAAAATATTGCAAAAATAAATGATTCAGTTTTTTGGCTGACACAACCTTATTTATGAAGGGATCCGCAATGTTTTTGCTAATAATTGTTTCTATTTAACTAATAAATGGGAATACATATTCAATTTTTTTGATATCTCGGGGGAAATTGGTTCAAAAACGGAAAATGTAAAATATTGCAAAAATAAATGATTCAGTTTTTTGGCTGACACAACCTTATTTATGAAGGGATCCGCAATGTTTTTGCTAATAATTGTTTCTATTTAACTAATAAATGGGAATACATATTCAATTTATTTGATATCTCGGGGGAAATTGGTTCAAAAACGGAAAATGTAAAATATTGCAAAAATAAATGATTCAGTTTTTTTTGCTGACACAACCTTATTTATTAACGGATCCGCAATATTTTTGCTAATAATTGTTTCTATTTAACTAATAAATGAGAATACATATTCA
The DNA here is from genome assembly GCA_963932245.1 of Tachinus rufipes. Taxonomy (NCBI): domain Eukaryota; kingdom Metazoa; phylum Arthropoda; class Insecta; order Coleoptera; family Staphylinidae; genus Tachinus; species Tachinus rufipes. Next base: position 66,489,111 of record OZ010749.1, read on the forward strand.
ATTTTTTTGATATCTCGGGGGAAATTGGTTCAAAAACGGAAAATGTAAAATATTGCAAAAATAAATGATTCAGTTTTTTGGCTGACACAACCTTATTTATGAACGGATCCGCAATGTTTTTGATAATAATTGTTTCTATTTAACTAATAAATGGGAATACATATTCAATTTTTTTGATATCTCGGGGGAAATTGGTTCAAAAACGGAAAATGTAAAATATAGCAAAAATAAATGATTCAGTTTTTTGGCAGACACAACCTTATTTATGAAGGGATCCGCAATGTTTTTGCTAATAATTGTTTCTATTTAACTAATAAATGGGAATACATATTCAATTTTTTTGATAGCAATAGTGGCCTAAACCACAAAAATTTCAAAATAGGGAAACTAACATTTTTGCAGTAAAATGTTAAAGTTTTCTAAGATTAGGCAACAACTAATTAAATTATTAAAAATTAAAAACTGCAAACATATTGTAGAAAAAAAAAATTAACTTCTGAAAAATACCATAACTTCTAAAAAATACCATTTAGCTCCATTAGATATGCTAGTGGGTTAGGAAACTGTTGCTCTCATAGCCTCATATATGCTTGATAGTAATCTAAACTAAAATTTGCGTTTATTCATTAGAGATTTAAATAAGAATGACCGACAAGAAAATAGCAATAGGTTTTACTGTTCCAGCAATAAAATAAAACCTTATAATTTACTGTTAATTCATAATTAAAATTAAAACATAATCAGTTTATTAGATTTAGAAAAGAAAATTTACAGCAATATACGCCAGATATAATTAAATGCCAGTAGTTTTGTTATTAATAATTAGTTTACGTACAAAATAGTTATAGACGCTTTCGTTTGTTTAATAATTAACTAATCAATGGTTAAGATTCCGAGAGAATTTTACGCTGAAGTTATAAAACTTATTAATAAAAAAATATTATTTGATAGTTTATAGTAAACAATTTTTAGCATTTTTTGGTTTCAAATATATATATTATTTCAAGGTCAGTAAGAAAGCCATAAATTTTCAATACGGAGGGAGTACGGCTGTCATGATAACATATTTTTTCGACTGCAAAATAATAAAACCTTTTGAGAATAAAAAAGACCGAACTTATAAACTTATTCTATCCTAAACTAAATAAAATAATAATTAACAAATCAAATTATAATTGATAAATTTAGGTGACAAATAAGTTTACCTAACATAATTTAGGTTTTTTATTATTTCAATTAAGTAATTATTAACGAACGAAAGCGTTTATAACTATTTTGTGCGTATTTTTGTAAACTAATTAATAATAACAAAACTACTGACTTTAAATTAAAACTGGCGTATGCTGTAAACTCAGCGTGTTTTTCTGAATCTAATAAACTGAGGTTTTAATGTTAATTATAAATTAATAGTAATATATTATGTTCTAGCAATACAAACTGAAACCTATTAAAACCTATAGCTATTTTTTCGCCATTATAAGAATTTACAAATTTATTAATAAACATGAAAATGTACTTTAGATACTACTTATATTACTTATAATGTTGTGCACAATTCTTACAAAAAACTATTTAAAAATGTGTAATAAAAACTAATAGATAAAAACATGTACTTACAATTATCAGTATTATAAAACTACTAGTAGTAACTCACTATCAGTAAACCATACAAACAGAAATATTACTAATATAAATATTGTAAAAAAAAAAGTTTTTATTTATTATAATTTTGCATAATGTGTGTGGAAGTGGAAATTTTAAAGGTGGGGATATTCAGGTATGCAAATGTTAGCATTATTACAAAAATAAGTTAAAAAAATAATTAGTATTAAGGCGGCAAAGTTGGCCAACTTAAGCATTATTGTAATAAAGAAAGATTAGGTAAGATTAAAAACGCCGAATATTAATCTTCTTGTGGGATTTTTCATAATCACTGTGAAAATTTCGATTCAGGGTATTCCAAAGTTTCATTAAAAAATTTAATAAACCGTTTTAAAGCTTAAACAACAGGTATTTTCTAAAAATAAAATTTAATGCGAATAAATTGATAATTTTTTAATGTGTTATAAAAAAAATCTTGTGTGTGAGTAATTATTAGTTAACATTAGGAATCTGACAGTAAACAAGGTTGTGTTTATTTATTTTTGCAATATTTTACATTTTCCGTTTTTGAACCAATTTCCCCCGAGATATCAAAAAAATTGAATATGTATTCTCATTTATTAGTTAAATAGAAACAATTATTAGCAAAAACATTGCGGATCCCTTCATAAATATGGTTGTGTCAGCCAAAAAACTGAATCATTTATTTTTGCAATATTTTACATTTTCCGTTTTTGAACCAATTTCCCCCGAGATATCAAAAAAATTGAATATGTATTCCCATTTATTAGTTAAATAGAAACAATTATTAGCAAAAACATTGCGGATCCCTTCATAAATAAGGTTGTGTCAGCCAAAAAACTGAATCATTTATTTTAGCAATATTTTACATTTTCCGTTTTTGAACCAATTTCCCCCGAGATATCAAAAAAATTGAATATGTATTCTCATTTATTAGTTAAATAGAAACACTTATTAGCAAAAACATTGCGGATCCGTTAATAAATAAGGTTGTGTCAGCCAAAAAAAACTGAATCATTTATTTTTGCAATATTTTACATTTTCCGTTTTTGAACCAATTTCCCCCGAGATATCAAAAAAATTGAATATGTATTCCCATTTATTAGTTAAATAGAAACAATTATTAGCAAAAACATTGCGGATCCCTTCATAAATAAGGTTGTGTCAGCCAAAAAACTGAATCATTTATTTTTGCAATATTTTACATTTTCCGTTTTTGAACCATTTTCCCCCGAGATATCAAAAAAATTGAATATGTATTCCCATTTATTAGTTAAATAGAAACAATTATTAGCAAAAACATTGCGGATCCCTTCATAAATAAGGTTGTGTCAGCCAAAAAACTGAATCATTTATTTTTGCTATATTTTACATTTTCTGTTTTTGAACCAATTTCCCCCGAGATATCAAAAAAATTGAATATGTATTCCCATTTATTAGTTAAATAGAAACAATTATTATCAAAAACATTGCGGATCCGTTCATAAATAAGGTTGTGTCAGCCAAAAAACTGAATCATTTATTTTTGCAATATTTTACATTTTCCGTTTTTGAACCAATTTCCCCCGAGATATCAAAAAAATTGAATATGTATTCTCATTTATTAGTTAAATAGAAACAATTATTAGCAAAAACATTGCGGATCCCTTCATAAATAAGGTTGTGTCAGCCAAAAAACTGAATCATTTATTTTTGCAATATTTTACATTTTCCGTTTTTGAACCAATTTCCCCCGAGATATCAAAAAAATTGAATATGTATTCCCATTTATTAGTTAAATAGAAACAATTATTAGCAAAAACATTGCGGATCCCTTCATAAATAAGGTTGTGTCAGCCAAAAAACTGAATCATTTATTTTTGCAATATTTTACATTTTCCGTTTTTGAACCATTTTCCCCCGAGATATCAAAAAAATTGAATATGTATTCCCATTTATTAGTTAAATAGAAACAATTATTAGCAAAAACATTGCGGATCCCTTCATAAATAAGGTTGTGTCAGCCAAAAAACTGAATCATTTATTTTTGCTATATTTTACATTTTCTGTTTTTGAACCAATTTCCCCCGAGATATCAAAAAAATTGAATATGTATTCCCATTTATTAGTTAAATAGAAACAATTATTATCAAAAACATTGCGGATCCGTTCATAAATAAGGTTGTGTCAGCCAAAAAACTGAATCATTTATTTTTGCAATATTTTACATTTTCCGTTTTTGAACCAATTTCCCCCGAGATATCAAAAAAATTGAATATGTATTCTCATTTATTAGTTAAATAGAAACAATTATTAGCAAAAACATTGCGGATCCCTTCATAAATAAGGTTGTGTCAGCCAAAAAACTGAATCATTTATTTTTGCAATATTTTACATTTTCCGTTTTTGAACCAATTTCCCCCGAGATATCAAAAAAATTGAATATGTATTCCCATTTATTAGTTAAATAGAAACAATTATTAGCAAAAACATTGCGGATCCCTTCATAAATAAGGTTGTGTCAGCCAAAAAACTGAATCATTTATTTTAGCAATATTTTACATTTTCCGTTTTTGAACCAATTTCCCCCGAGATATCAAAAAAATTGAATATGTATTCTCATTTATTAGTTAAATAGAAACACTTATTAGCAAAAACATTGCGGATCCGTTAATAAATAAGGTTGTGTCAGCCAAAAAAAACTGAATCATTTATTTTTGCAATATTTTACATTTTCCGTTTTTGAACCAATTTCCCCCGAGATATCAAAAAAATTGAATATGTATTCCCATTTATTAGTTAAATAGAAACAATTATTAGCAAAAACATTGCGGATCCCTTCATAAATAAGGTTGTGTCAGCCAAAAAACTGAATCATTTATTTTTGCAATATTTTACATTTTCCGTTTTTGAACCATTTTCCCCCGAGATATCAAAAAAATTGAATATGTATTCCCATTTATTAGTTAAATAGAAACAATTATTAGCAAAAACATTGCGGATCCCTTCATAAATAAGGTTGTGTCAGCCAAAAAACTGAATCATTTATTTTTGCTATATTTTACATTTTCCGTTTTTGAACCAATTTCCCCCGAGATATCAAAAAAATTGAATATGTATTCCCATTTATTAGTTAAATAGAAACAATTATTAGCAAAAACATTGCGGATCCCTTCATAAATAAGGTTGTGTCAGCCAAAAAACTGAATCATTTATTTTTGCAATATTTTACATTTTCCGTTTTTGAACCATTTTCCCCCGAGATATCAAAAAAATTGAATATGTATTCCCATTTATTAGTTAAATAGAAACAATTATTAGCAAAAACATTGCGGATCCCTTCATAAATAAGGTTGTGTCAGCCAAAAAACTGAATCATTTATTTTTGCTATATTTTACATTTTCTGTTTTTGAACCAATTTCCCCCGAGATATCAAAAAAATTGAATATGTATTCCCATTTATTAGTTAAATAGAAACAATTATTATCAAAAACATTGCGGATCCGTTCATAAATAAGGTTGTGTCAGCCAAAAAACTGAATCATTTATTTTTGCAATATTTTACATTTTCCGTTTTTGAACCAATTTCCCCCGAGATATCAAAAAAATTGAATATGTATTCTCATTTATTAGTTAAATAGAAACAATTATTAGCAAAAACATTGCGGATCCCTTCATAAATAAGGTTGTGTCAGCCAAAAAACTGAATCATTTATTTTTGCAATATTTTACATTTTCCGTTTTTGAACCAATTTCCCCCGAGATATCAAAAAAATTGAATATGTATTCCCATTTATTAGTTAAATAGAAACAATTATTAGCAAAAACATTGCGGATCCCTTCATAAATAAGGTTGTGTCAGCCAAAAAACTGAATCATTTATTTTTGCAATATTTTACATTTTCCGTTTTTGTACCATTTTCCCCCGAGATATCAAAAAAATTGAATATGTATTCTCATTTATTAGTTAAATAGAAACAATTATTAGCAAAAACATTGCGGATCCCTTCATAAATAAGGTTGTGTCTGCCAAAAAACTGAATCATTTATTTTTGCTATATTTTACATTTTCCGTTTTTGAACCAATTTCCCCCGAGATATCAAAAAGATTGAATATGTATTCCCATTTATTAGTTAAATAGAAACAATTATTATCAAAAACATTGCGGATCCGTTCATAAATAAGGTTGTGTCAGCCAAAAAACTGAATCATTTATTTTTGCAATATTTTACATTTTCCGTTTTTGAACCAATTTCCCCCGAGATATCAAAAAAATTGAATATGTATTCTCATTTATTAGTTAAATAGAAACAATTATTAGCAAAAACATTGCGGATCCCTTCATAAATAAGGTTGTGTCAGCCAAAAAACTGAATCATTTATTTTAGCTATATTTTACATTTTTCGGTTTTAAACTAATTTCTCCCGAGATATCCGGAAAATTAAAATTGTATTCCCATTTGTTAGTTAAATAGAAACAATTATTAGCAAAAACATTGCGGATCCCTTCATAAATAAGGTTGTGTCAGCCAAAAAACTGAATCATTTATTTTTGCAATATTTTACATTTTCCGTTTTTGAACCATTTTCCCCCGAGATATCAAAAAAATTGAATATGTATTCCCATTTATTAGTTAAATAGAAACAATTATTAGCAAAAACATTGCGGATCCCTTCATAAATAAGGTTGTGTCAGCCAAAAAACTGAATCATTTATTTTTGCTATATTTTACATTTTCCGTTTTTGAACCAATTTCCCCCGAGATATCAAAAAAATTGAATATGTATTCCCATTTATTAGTTAAATAGAAACAATTATTAGCAAAAACATTGCGGATCCCTTCATAAATAAGGTTGTGTCAGCCAAAAAACTGAATCATTTATTTTTGCAATATTTTACATTTTCCGTTTTTGAACCATTTTCCCCCGAGATATCAAAAAAATTGAATATGTATTCCCATTTATTAGTTAAATAGAAACAATTATTAGCAAAAACATTGCGGATCCCTTCATAAATAAGGTTGTGTCAGCCAAAAAACTGAATCATTTATTTTTGCTATATTTTACATTTTCTGTTTTTGAACCAATTTCCCCCGAGATATCAAAAAAATTGAATATGTATTCCCATTTATTAGTTAAATAGAAACAATTATTATCAAAAACATTGCGGATCCGTTCATAAATAAGGTTGTGTCAGCCAAAAAACTGAATCATTTATTTTTGCAATATTTTACATTTTCCGTTTTTGAACCAATTTCCCCCGAGATATCAAAAAAATTGAATATGTATTCTCATTTATTAGTTAAATAGAAACAATTATTAGCAAAAACATTGCGGATCCCTTCATAAATAAGGTTGTGTCAGCCAAAAAACTGAATCATTTATTTTTGCAATATTTTACATTTTCCGTTTTTGAACCAATTTCCCCCGAGATATCAAAAAAATTGAATATGTATTCCCATTTATTAGTTAAATAGAAACAATTATTAGCAAAAACATTGCGGATCCCTTCATAAATAAGGTTGTGTCAGCCAAAAAACTGAATCATTTATTTTTGCAATATTTTACATTTTCCGTTTTTGTACCATTTTCCCCCGAGATATCAAAAAAATTGAATATGTATTCTCATTTATTAGTTAAATAGAAACAATTATTAGCAAAAACATTGCGGATCCCTTCATAAATAAGGTTGTGTCTGCCAAAAAACTGAATCATTTATTTTTGCTATATTTTACATTTTCCGTTTTTGAACCAATTTCCCCCGAGATATCAAAAAGATTGAATATGTATTCCCATTTATTAGTTAAATAGAAACAATTATTATCAAAAACATTGCGGATCCGTTCATAAATAAGGTTGTGTCAGCCAAAAAACTGAATCATTTATTTTTGCAATATTTTACATTTTCCGTTTTTGAACCAATTTCCCCCGAGATATCAAAAAAATTGAATATGTATTCTCATTTATTAGTTAAATAGAAACAATTATTAGCAAAAACATTGCGGATCCCTTCATAAATAAGGTTGTGTCAGCCAAAAAACTGAATCATTTATTTTAGCTATATTTTACATTTTTCGGTTTTAAACTAATTTCTCCCGAGATATCCGGAAAATTAAAATTGTATTCCCATTTGTTAGTTAAATAGAAACAATTATTAGCAAAAACATTGCGGATCCGTTTATAAATAAGGTTGTGTCAGCCAAAAAACTGAATAATTTATTTTTCCTATATTTTACATTTTCCGTTTTTAAACAAATCTTTTTCGGATATCCAGAAGTTTAAGGTTTTATTATTATTGGTTAATTAAATATTTATTAGCTTAAGCAATGGCCATCCAACCTTAAATTAAATTATTAGTCAAATTAATTAGATTTTTGTTTCATAAATAAGTTTATTTCTATTTGTTAAATAATATGATGCAAATATATGTAAAAACGTTTAAAAGCTACAAATTATTTTTTATGTAAAAATATTGAACGCTGTTTTAATGTTATATTTATAATTTAATAACACCCATTTATATCTACATATTTTGTTGACAACGCAGTTGTTTTAAATTTATTATTTATTTAATTATTGCTAAATAATACTATTTAGTTAAACAACAGAGCAATTTGTTTAAATTATTAAGTTTTATATTGATCTAAAACAAATATAAGAGCGCCGCTAAATTCCAATACTGGTACGCATGTTAATGATTTAGCTGGGCGATGCTTGAGTGAGAGCGCGGATTCACAAATGTGTTTCTTAAACGAATCCGTAGCCGTAGCTAAGTTCAGCCACGTAAGACTTTTATATTCTACAGAAAGTATGTTCACGAACTGAAGTCGGGGTAATCGACGATGTTAATGCATGTTTGCCTGGTGCAGTTTTGCAAGATGTTCCATAAGGGTCGTCATCTACTAGAAGCGCGGTGATATGACCATCGAATATTATAAAATACATTTTAATAGCAACAGATTTTGCTTCTTTTCTGCATTGATTTATAAAATAAAAATGTTTTGGTTGCTCTAGTAGACGACAACCTTGATGCTGCTGTTCTGTTGGTTTTGATGCTACATGTTGACAAGGTGACCAGCTACTCACAAACTGCGATGATGTTCTCTCGATTGTCGATGTGGTGAATCGTAGAAGCTGTGGTGACAATGACGTTTTCACGGAGTTGATCAAGCGCAATAACAAGCCTCGTTGGTGAATCGACTTCCAGAATATGAATGTGGTTTGCTGGTATTATCTTGTAGGTGCAGACGTCAGTTTGCTGTAGGTCATCGATGTGCGAAAAAAGACGTATATTTATGCGTTCATTGTGCTGCCGCGCATACAAAAGAAGTGGCTTACGCTCGGTTTCTCCAACGTCATTAAGACGTAGCTTGATCAAGCTCAGCTTAGATTCAAGCTCAGCTTATGTCGAGTTTGTGTTGTACCATGCATTTCGGAAAAGCACTTTAGCTAGGATCCGAATAGATTTGGCTATTGCTCTGACTCTGGCAATGCTCATTTCTAATTGGTCAAACAAGCGTCGTTATGCGAAGTATGTGTGTTGTTTACCTACAATATTTGGAGAAGTAGTAGTAAACAATTGTTTATAATTTAATAAAATAATATTGATGTCAGTTTAGGTTACGTTTCAGAGCTTAAGCTCTCAAAACCGGCATTTTATATTTTAGCTCTGATTGACGCGAATAAAATGAGATTTTGCTTTCGTGCAACGGAATAAGCTCAGCTTGCGTCTTAAGGCATAGTTTAAGATCAGGTTAGGTCTTGAGGCAGCTGGAGAAACCCCCCGTTAGTTTTCAAGTTAAATATTTGCCATTAGGTCCAGGTAGAGGAGACCGCGCTCAAAACATTTCTCCTTTTTAACGCGTTGAAGAGTTTTTACACTTGTTTCAAGGTCACACGAGAGTACTTTGGAGCGGTTGATTGGGGTGGTTTTCTACCCAAGTAGCAGTTGCCTTTCGCTGCGTAGCTTCTTAGGTCTTATCTCATTTCAGTTTGAATCTTTGTTCTTTTTCGCAAACTTTGTTTCCCGTGTGGTAAACAATGGTCTTTTTTGCTTCCGGTGCCCTTGTTTGAAGGTGGATTGACTTTATAGGCTCTCTAAAAGTGTGCCACTGACTTCTCAATGTTTTAGTTAGTTTTCTTAGGGCTTCTCTTTCAGGTTTGGTCGGTTGAATGAGAGCGAACCGAAGAGCTCGTAATATTTTAAGATTCTTTTTCAGTTTATTATGACGACATTCTATTGGTTTAAGGGTAGTAGGATGCCGTAATTTGATGAAGACATTTTCACCGCTACATTTGTTAGATAGTTAATTCATTTATTTAACGTCGGTCTATTTCTGATACGGCTAATCATTAACGTTAGAGGTTAAGACTTATCACATCAACCTAAATTGTTAGGCACGCACCATCGATTGTACGTGTACTGCAACCTATAAAAGTTTATCTTTTTGTCCGAAAGAAGGCGTACTCATCACAACTCATATTTTCTTAACCAGAAAAACTTGAGGGTCCAAAAAGAAACTCGAACCCGAGACCTCTGTTGCAGCAGTCACGCTAATCACTACACCGCCTGGGCGGTACGTTTGTTGCGGTACCCGGTGAAGTGGAGAGGAATGGTTTGCTCTCGTCTTTCTGAACCTACCCATAGACTGTTTTTTTTTTTTTTTTAATTTTAACGATCACGACATTTTTAAGGCTCTTGACGTTGGTTTTGTCAGTAATAGGTCCCACTAGTTTTTAAATTAGCGCACCGTAGGAATTGGCCGATCTTTGGAGACTACCGATTAGTCTTTGCTCGTAGTGTTCTTATCAAAACAATGTTTTATTTGATTGGGATATTTGTAATAGGCTTGTAACGTTAGAAGATTTGCCGCAAGAGTTTTGATTTTCTGGACATTGACATTGATTTCGTCGTGACACCTCGAAACGTCTTTGTGTAGTTATAGACGTTTGAGATGCTTATTGGCTTTGAGCCAGGTGTTGATGAGAGAGCGGAAGGCAATGGTCGCCTTTTGTGTTTATTTCTCGAACGTAATTGAGAGTTCCTGATCTTCTCGTTATGTTTGGTATTTTGCGTTTGCATTCCTTTTAGTAGAGACCTCCCTGGGCTGAGAGTGTTGGGTTAGTTTGGAGAACGTACCTCAGCCGGGTTTGTTTGTTGCTGTGATTTGTCCATGGCACTTCGGTCCGAGTTTTGATCGGCATGGTCTTAGCGACTTTGACGAACGTCTCTTGTGCTACCGGATTTTAACTGAATGATATTTTGAAGGTTAGTGAGACGAGCTTTGGACCTTAGAGCTGTAGCTTTTTATGCGGACACAGCGGGGCTCGAAGCTGCAGAGGGTCCCGGTTGTGTTCACACACTAATATTGAAGTTTAAGCTCGGCTAGAAATTAATTTTGTGTTTTTCTATTAAAACATTGACAGTTTGTAATTAAACTTCGTCAATATAATCTATGATAATACATTATTTGTAAATAGGTTAGGTTATATCTATATAAAATGTTGTGCGTTACATGCTTTTAATTTACGAAAACGTCGTTATAATGCAGTTTAAATTTGTTTATTTTGTCATTTGGCTGCGAACATTTCACAGATTTTTAAAACAAACCTAAAATATATTTAGCATTTTAATCGAAAATCACAATGTATATAAACTTAGGATTAAGCTATGATTGAAATACCGGAACATAGTGTTCTAGAATTGGAGCGATAGCTCTATCTTTGACCGCTTGGAACACACTGGTATGGAGGCAATGTGCGACAGGGAAAGTCTGATATTGGTGATATTACTGCTGGCCCCACTGTCGTCCACCAAGGCTATGCTTGTGCTTCATTACAACTCCGCCGTGGCGATCTCAATGACATCAATATGGAATTTATATAGTAGCAACGCAAAGTCATATTGACGTAATTTTTGATTGCGACCGGTATGGCATAGGTTCCCGGTGTATCTAGCGAGCAATTCCTGGACTCTTATCATTGTAAGAAATATAATATATGCGGTTGTTTTTTTTTGGGGTGTTTTTTGAAATAGGATTTGTGGACGTTTTTGGGTGGTTTGTTTTGATTTTTTTTAAATTCATTTTAACGTTATATTTCTATTGCTAGGCTAATCACCGATGCCAGAGGTTAATACTACCACATCTGAGAATTTCGCTGCAAATTCATGGATTCCAACCTAAATTGTTGGGGTCTTTAATGGGAACGCACCATCGAGGCAGTACACGTTCTAAAGTTTTTCTTCTTACCTGAAAGACATACAACACATTTTTTCTTAATCTAAAAAACTGATTCTCTCCAAACATGGGACTTGAACTCGAGATGCCTGGTGTAGCAGTCGAGATGTATTTGTGTTTTGAGTTTTAAACAATTTCTGTCCCCCCTCCCGCAACATTAACATTTTTCCACATTCAGTTACATCAAGATCAGCGAATCCTCTCTGATGTGTAATGCAGATATCTGTAAATGTTATTTTAATTTTATAATCACATACCGTAACTTCTAAACTATAAAAAAAGCAGTTATCATCTTATTATAGAAAGCAACTTCTTACATAATGAATGTTTCATACTTCTCACATTATTGTCTTGTCTACTTTTTTAATTGTATGTATGGTTACTTATTTATTTTTTTAAGTGTATACTATATAATGATTATTGTTCCATTTCACAGATCACATTGGTTAAGCTCTACAACATCGTATGGTGAGTGTGTTGTAAGTATAATAAATTTTATTTTCAGATGCTTACTTCAAGGAACAGGCAGGTTAATTATCATCTGAAGTCACATTACATTAGTAATTGATTTTTATAAACGCCAAATGTGACTTTGGTTGTAAAATTTACGAAATTAACTAAAAAGATGCCTTGTTTTAAAGTATACTGGTTGGTTAATTGAGTTGTAGCATTTTGGATGATTAATGAGTTCTTGTGAAATGAAGCTAGGATGTTTTATTATTGAAGTTATTAGATCTAGGATTTTAGAGTCTGAGTTCAGAAATTTATTATATGCGACACGATCATTCATTGCACTCGCATTCATTGTTCATAAATAATGTACTAAAATTTTGAATAATCAATCAGTATATTTTTTCTAATGTTTTGATTTATTGATTAGTTAATATTTTTTATTTGAGTTTCAACTTCATCACAATAGGTAAGGTATTATATTATACAAATTGTAGTTTGAATAATAAATATTTGTTTAATAAGTTTTATTGATTTTTTTGATAATTTACAATTTTTCTCTCAAAAAAAGTGCTCATACTTTAACCATCTTTCAGAATGCGTTAGTAAATAAGAAGAGATGGTAAGTTTATATACATTTTTCATAGGTACTTATCCCAGGATCTTTAATGTAGAATGCAGACTCGGTGCTGACGAGCTATGTTCTAATATCTATCCGATTTAAGAAGCGGTTATTTGGTCAGAGTTACCATTGTCACATGGCCGACATGTCTCGAGTTGTGTTGCGGATGCAATAATTTTGGCCGAGCACGAAAAACTAGAGAGAATTAGAATAGAGGTGACAAAACGGGAGATTTAATAGTTTATTCAGAACGTTGATTTTTTTTAGTTGGTTTTAGGGTTTCTTTCCAACAATAGTTGATTTTTGTATTGTCTACGCTGCAAAAAAACAATCAAACAAACATCCACCCACACGTAAAAAGTAAACTGGAATCTCCAAGTTTACTTTGAAAGTGGGATTGTGTTCGGTACTAGACCAAATATTCAAACTCTGAATAAGTGAACCGATATCGTTTGCGTTCTACCTTGGCATACGCTTTTGCTACTTTGGCGCTCTTTAGGCAGCGGTCCCACTGCACCACCAACCAAAACAGAAACATTTTACGTAATTATCAACTTTTTTAAATATTTCTTGTTTTTAATTAAATAAAACGAGTTATTATGTATACTACAAAGACAGGCGGCCCTGTAAACAGAAGAAATAAATTCACGGAATGGAAAAATCCCAAACAGTCATAAAATTGTGTAATACTGAACACATTTGTTGGAATCGATATTTTTACGAGCTTTATACTTGTGATTAGATGAGTAATAAGTGTTAAACTTATTTTAGTATTTTATTTACTATACAGGCCTTCGTAAAGTAGTGTAGTCCGTAATAATAGACAAAGAGCCGTGCAGATAGTGACATTGTTGGAAAGTAGAGTAATAGCTCGTTCCCATTTGTCGGGTGTTGCAGTGGCAAAATTATTCACATTTGTCTGACACCGATTTTGTGTCGGCGCCGACAAGAAATGTCGGGTGTTTTGCCAGCCATCTATGCCCGGAAAAAAATCGTGTCGGGTCTCGCTTGCCTATAAGCAAGTATGGCGCTGTTCATATTTATCGGATGTCGGGACCCTTTATTCCACCAAGACGTGCGCAGATCACGTACACACATCGCGGCGCGCAAGCAGAGTTGTGTTTTTAATGTACGCACGTTTGACGTTTCGTAATAATGGAAACAATTATAAATCCTGAACTATTAATCATACTAGTTCAGGAAAGAGGTGTCTTTTGGGACAAAACATTAAATAAATATAAAGATAAGCAATTGAAAATATCCGCTTCGCGAGAAGTTTGCTGCCTACTCATACCTGACTTTAACAAGTTGGACAAAAAAGAAAGACAAACAAGTGGTAAGTGTCTTATTATTTTTTTATTTAAACATAGGTATATTATGACATTGCGTCTCTTCTTTATATATTTTATATACACATATTAATCATGCGCTTTCGGTTGCCAAGGCAACAAATCTATTGTTGAAATGAAGTAGTTTGCAAATTCAGATTGTATATCATTTGCAAAAGGACCACCACGTGTCTTACAGTTTTGCAGTTGTTTAGACCGACTTTTTCCGTTACAAAATTGTGTAACACTGTACACGCTTTTACAATGTCGATGGCCGTGTATGAGTGGACATCCAGTGGTCGATGAAATATTCTCTATTTGTTGTCTAAAATACCACCGAACGCACCTTCTTGCCTGACTTAAACGATAGTTAATTTTTTTTTATGTAGTCCAAATGAGTGCCTTCAAAAGGTCTTAACAAATTTGTTGACAGTGGGAAAGTTTCATCGCCAACGAGTAAATACGGCATATCTTTTTGAAGTGTTGCATAGAGAGGCGTTTGTTTTGGCATATTTAAACTACCATTCATTTTCTTCCGCGTGGTCGACTTCTTGAATATCGAGGAATTACATTCTTTCCCATATAAGCCAACACTCATAAAAATAAAACGATATTCTGCAATCAACAACGACGAGTAAAACAAATGAGAAATAATCCTTGTAATAAAAATACATCGAGCCACTATTACTAGGTTTCACCACTCATGTGTTTACCATCAATGGCTCCAAGACAGTGCGGAAAATTGGCTTTAATTTCAAAACTCTTTGCAATTTCCAACCATTTACTCTTATTATCAGGAAATTTCATAAACTCGTCTCTTAATACATCCCAGATAGTGCAACTAATTTCTTTGCAGATCTTACTAATAGTTGACACACCAACTCTGTAACTGTAGTGCAATTCTTTGATGCAACAACTCGATGCACATTATCTGTAAAATAATAAAGATATTAACATTTCTATATGTACATATTTCAATTGCAGGGAAACTAGTGTCTACAGTGGTCGAATTTACGAGATGCCTGGGCGCAAGCAAATAGAAATGACGTCAAAATCCGGAACCGGGGCAATATAACTATATATATAAAGGGTTTTCCAATAAGAAGTTTCATTTTGAATAGCAGGCTATTTGGGCAGCTGTCAATTTTGAAGCTATTATCTTTTGACATTTCACAAGTAAAAACTACGCAATCATTAAAAATGGAATAATACACGCTTCAACAACGCATTGAAATTATTAAAATTCACTACAAAAATGGTGAAAATTTTTCAGTCACAGTTTGCAAAACTAAAGCACTTTTTCGCTCTCGTCGTCGTAAAGCACCTCGGCCGGCAATAGTAAACCTGGTAGAAAAATTGGAGCTGTTGGGGCAAATTTGTGATGTGAAGAATCGAAACCATGTGCATCGCTAAAGAACACATGAGAATATTGCTGATGTAGCACGTAGTGTTGGAAGAAAACCCAGGTTTGTCGATTCCTTGTCGATCTTTGGAATTGGACATTCCACAAACGACATTACACCGTATGCCCCATAAAGACTTAAGGCTTTTAAAGTTCAGTTAACACAAGAACTCAAGCCGTTCGATCATCATAAACGTCGTATCTTCGCTGATTGGGTCCTTCAAATGCATCAAAATGATCCGGAGTTTTATCGAAGAATTATCTTCAGTTATGAGGCTCATTTTCACCTCGGAGGCTATGTTAATAAGCAGAATTGTCGCATTTTGGCTCAGAAAATTCAAGAATGATTGTTGAAAAGTCTTTGCATCCTTAACGTGTCACTGTGTGGTGAGGTTTTTGGGCTGCCGGTGTGATTGGACCCTACTTTTTTGAAAATGAGGCTGGTGCAACTGTTACGGTAAATGGATGGCGGTACCGAGCTATGATTAATGATTTTTAATGACCGGAATTGGAAGATATTGATGTGGACGACGTTTATTTTCAACAAGACTGCGCTACGTGCCACACAAGCA
The DNA here is from genome assembly GCA_963932245.1 of Tachinus rufipes. NCBI lineage: Eukaryota > Metazoa > Arthropoda > Insecta > Coleoptera > Staphylinidae > Tachinus > Tachinus rufipes. Next base: position 66,505,327 of record OZ010749.1, read on the forward strand.
ACGAAACAATCGCAATTTTGCAAGAAAAGTTTCCTGACCGGGTTATTTCTCGAAGAGGTGATCACAATTGGCCACCGAGATCTTGTGATTTAACACTTAGACTTTTTCTTTGGGGCCACGTGAAATATAAGGTCTATGCCAATGCTCCACAATCGGTTCAAGACCTTAAAGATGGAATTCGTGAAGTTATCGAGGACATACAGCCGCAAATGTGCTAATTGGTCATGGCAAATTTTATGAAAAGAATGTGGTACTACAACCGTAGCCTTGGCGACCATTTGACTGATATCGTTTTCAAATGTTAATGGCATACCTTCCTCTTTACAATGAAATAAACATTTATTGATTTCTCTTAAAAAATACCCCTTTTTTCAAATATCAAAATGAAACCTCTTATTGGAAAACCCTATATAAAGAACAGATCAGTTTTTTTCACAGTGTATTTTGGTAGTTTATGCACACTGATATTCGAGCCAATAGATCGTTAAATGTAGTTATTCACATCCTAAAATAATTGAAAAACTTAATCTCGTCACTTCACAATTCTGTTATTAAGTTCTGAAATGTTCCCAAACTAAATCTTTCCCTCAGGATTGACCCAATATTTTCTTTCCTTAGATGTCTTTATTCGTTTTCTCTAAGGCAACGGGATGTGGGAAGGCAATTAAATGTTAGTCGTTCGACTTTTCTTGCAACTTGCTCTTATCACCACGGGTGCTAAAAGAAAAAAACAACCAAAGTCGACCGCTTTGTCATGATTTCTGTATTGAGAGATCGAACGCAAACAGCTAGAATGCTCCAAAGCAGCCTTTGGCAAGCTCCAGGAACCGCAGTCGGCGTTTCTACTGTTCGACGAAGGTTAGGGGAAAGTGGCTTGCAGTCCAGCTACAGGACCTTAGCTTACAAAAGACGTAGACTTGCTTTTGCCCGAGAACACATTAATTGGACAGTGGACAACTGAAAACACGTATTGTTCACGGATGAGTGCAGAATCGGTTTTTATGGCAAATATGGTCAAAATAATGTATACAGAAGAGCAGGCGAACTGCCTGTACTCGGTCACCTCGAGTTGCTTTTAGGGATGGTTCAGTAATGTTTTGGGCAGGAATTTCTTCTGAGGCACACTCGGATGTCATTCCGTTGGTAATTGTTTTCGGTGTATGCAAGATAATGCACGACCACACACGGCATCGATTGTAACACATTACCTTGAAGAAGTGGATATTCCAAAAATGGACCGACCTGCTCAAAGCACGGATTTTAATCTTATTGAGCATACCAATTCAAAAGGCGTGTAAGACGTCGCAACAACTCGTGAAAAGCTCCAATTGGCTCTTATTGAGGAATGCAGCTATACAGGACGTGCTGATATCGATGCCAAATCGAATGAGAAGTGTCATCCAGAATAGAGGTTAATGCGGCGTATTACACGCCGTATTAACAACTGGTTTTCATTGAAAACAAATGGAAATCGGATAACCACATTTAAGTTTTTTTACATTGGGCCAAAATATTTTTTTTCCAGAAACTAATATTTTGGCAACATAGCAAAGAAAATGCAATCAAAAATCAAATAGACTTTATCTCAAAAGAGCAAATTTGTTAAAGAATTTAGTATTTGGAAGAACTTGGTGAATACAAGCAAAAACTCGACCCCAATACGGCCTGTACACATACAGGTAGACCGGTAAGTTGATAAAGAAAGCGATTACGTAAAATTATTCCTATGAGACATAAGAAGGCATCAACTTTACAAACAATTACGACAAATTCTCTTTCATACTAATTATTGCAATCACAAAGCTTATCAGCAGCTAAAGGTAGAAAACTCCGCTACCTTTATTATTACTAGCTTATAGGCCCAGGAGCTCCAAAGTGGTCACTGACTAAAGATTTTCTATTCATAAACAAAACAAAAATTTAAGAGACAGCATACTTACTTACTTAATTATGTCGGAACCTCATCTTCATTAGACCACCAAGTATAATCGCTTCAGATACCTTAAACGAGACGTAAATTAGCAACGCCTGTGCCCTCGTCACCAGATAATTGCACCAAATCAAAACCCCAAAACAAAGATGCACTAAAGGTTAGCATTAAGAACACCAAAGTCTGTGGTATTGTATGATCAATATGTACAATAGAAGGGAGTTCAGCACGTACCCAGCCCCGCTGTAGCAAATTTCGTAAAAATTGATGAATTAAATACTTGCAACAAAAGAGGGCAGATTTATCGCTAGATACATACCGCAGATCACCTTACTGAAAGAATGTAAACATCCTTAACCTAGAGACGCGCAATTTAATGGAGATTCACGTGAATATAATGGTTTACATAAACCTAATACTTAAATTTTGTGCAGAAAACTAGTTTTTCTACTAAATTTTTAAGTAGAATAAAAAAAAATTGTCGTTACAATTTTTTGTTTGAATAATTTGTTGAGAATCAAAATTTTGTTTTTCTGTGACAAAAAGGTACACTTGGATATGCACAATTTATCATGGTATAAAAGTTTATGTAAACAGTACTAAATTTTTGAGTAAAAAGTGCAAAAATGTAAATTGCTTTGAATGTTTTGTCCAGAAACAAAAATTGGTTTATAGTGGATAAATTTAATTCCTTTGTATGGCTTTACCTGAGCAGAGTTTTAAGGGTTTAATAACCAACCCCTCAAATTCTTTAAAATTACTTTATCCATAACAGAATACTCTATAGAAAGAAAGACAAAGAATGTTTTTCTGTTTCCAAAAATTAACTTAAAACAAAATGTTAACCCCTCCGAAACTTTTCCAGGTTATTAGAAGTTTTTTGGCTCCGTGCAACTGTTGCAAAAGTTTGCATAGATCCTATCGCAAAGTCAAACTAGATCATAAGCTGATGCCAATGCTCGGCCTCCTTCCAAACGACGGCATTGGCATTAGAGATTTCGTAAACCAAAAATTCCTAGACCTCAGTTCGTGTGGCGAGCCTACATCGATTGCATTCTGCCGTCACCCAAGTTAACACATTTTTAAAGTCTCCAGCATCATACAAGTCAAAAGAGAGACTGGCTGGAAGAATTCTGCAATAAAAAGCAGTAACAAGCCACATAAAGCGGTATAGATATAAATAAACAACGCTACCAAAACTTAACAATAATTCGAAACTTAATAAAATATTTGTCTAAAATTTCAAATCAAACTTACCCCAAATTTATGTTCTTGCAGATATAAAGCTATAGACATATATAGACAAACATCTTTTTTCTGGTAAAATTATATAAAATATTTATTACAATTATTTTTCACAATACTATATAAAACAGTCAATATCAGAAGTAGTTACTGTAGATAGGTCTTACATTAAATTAATTAATTAAAAAAATCTTATACTTAATTGAGCCCACAATATTGGACGGACATTTTAGGCACTATGTAGTTTAATAAAAATGTACATATCATAATAAAATGTAGAAAATAAATATAAAATCACATAGAATATTAAGTATTATCATAATCAAAAAAATATGTGGACATAAATTGCAAAATTATTTACAATAATAAAGCTTTGGTTTTGTCATGATAAAAAATATATAACAAATTCATGACTTAATTAATTAAATTGATTTCTATTAAAATTAATAAACATAAAAATAATAAATTCTTAATAATAATTTGAATGCAAATCAATGGAGAATTAATAACAAAATATTTTGTTTGTTAACTAACACTTTAAATAAGTCTTTCTTCAGGTGGTGGTTTAAGTACATGATCTAATTCAACTCGTGGATTGCAGAATTCCTGCGCGCTCGGACTGTATGTTCCCCTAGTTGCTCTTTTACTTCGTGCCACATTCACTAAAACTATTAATCCTATTGCTAGAGCTAATAATATCACAGCAACTATTGGAATTACTATATATAATATATTTAATCCATCTCCACTTTGACTTTCTTGCACCTATAAAAATAACATTTGTAATCATATAATGTATAATATATTCTACTAAAGGTGCGAAAGTGGTATTTGAATCATAATTAAAAAAAAAAAACATATGAAGATGCTGTTTCAAAAGTTTGCGAACCGAAGAATTCTGCGTGACGTTTACCCATTACAAAGTCCAAAGTCCGAAGTAATTAGCTAACAATCACGAAGTGTAACCTCGCCCGTCCCAACAACACGCCCAATAGCATAGACTATAACTTCGATTTTAAAAGGACTCGTAACATTTCAATCCACAGAAAATACCCGCTCACGGAAAGGTAGCAAAATCCAGACCGACAGCCGAGCCCGCGCTGGCCCCTTCTTCCTCGTCTCAGCCTACAGGTCTCCGCAATCCTGTAGAAAACGGCAGATTTTTTGCAACGGCTGTTGCTACTCCAACGCAACAAAAGCCAACAGCTGCAAAATTAGCCGAAATCTTGAAAGAGATGGGCGAATCTCAAATGAGATTCATGGCCAACCACCTCTTGTCTACTCTCATCGACTAAAATGGATAATATACCAGACGTAGTATTTCTCCGAGTCTGCTTCTGGAATGCCTATGGCATTACAGAAAAAATGGGAGAAGAGAAAGAGTTCTTCTTTGATCAGAACTTAGACATCTTGCTGGTGTCAGAGTCGGTCCACAAACCCAATCGGGCATTGAGAATTCCAAATACGTTTAATTATCGGGGGCCGGCGTTTGTAAACAGAGATCATTGAACCACTCCGAAGTGGATACACCCGACCTAGTCTCCTTGAATCGAACGCGATACTGGTGACCGTGCCAGCGCTCGGCACGGTCAGGATCGCTTCCGGTTACATTCGTCCGCAAAACCGTATCGAAACAGAGGATTTTGATACAGTTTTTAATAACCCACATCCCACAATAATTGCGGGAAGCATGGGTCGTGGAATAGTGGAGAAACTAACGCCTAGGGTCGAGCTTTGTTTGATTATGTTGAGCAAAAAGATTTGCAGGTCCTGAGTCCGGACGAACGACGAACCCACTTTTCACAGCGCCGCGGGCCACAGAGGAGACATTTTTGACGTAGCAATACTAAAGAACGTCAACTCGCACGCAGTTGTAACTAAGCTCAACGGCTAAGTCGGAAGGGGGTCCGGAGAGGAGAAAAAATTCGTCACACAGACGGATTGGACTCTCTTCTCTCGATGCCTGGAAGATAGCATTGGTACTTGGTAGCCTGACCCCAGTACGAATGGCTAAGGATATCGAAAGAGCCGTCGCACTTTTGACTACTCAAGTCCAACAGGCCTCGGAAAAGGCTTCTAAAACCTTAAAGGTTCGCGTCGATAATCCTCTAGGATTATCACGAGAAACAAAGGCATTGATCCGAATAAAAAATGCCGCCAAACATCAATGGCAAAGGCATCGCCACCCCAGAGATCGAGAGATCTTGAATCGACTTTACAATGAAGTTCGAACGGCCATAAAGGAGCATAAAAATCAATGCTGGAAAGATACGCTAGAATCTTTCACGGAGGATGAACTTCCGATGTGAAGGATCTCTAAAGCCCTTAGGAACAGACGGGTTCCCATTCCCGCCATTCATGATGAGAAAGGGATAAAATACACTACTTAGGAAAAGGCCGAAGCATTCGCAGACAGCTTCGAACTCGAACATCGAAAGGGTTCGTAGGGGAGTCAAAGACTTTCTGAAAACCGCTGACGATGACACTACACTGGAGAGCGTTAGACCTTACAAACAATACCTAACAAAGCTCTTAAATCGTTCTCTCATAAAGCAATTATGGCTCTAACCAATATTGCAAATGCCATTCTTTGCACTGGGCATTTCCCGTCAGCCTGAAAAGGCTCGCACGTGGTAAACATTGCTAAAATTGGGGAAAACAGGTTGATTCCCCAGAATTATCGGCCTATAAGCCTACTATGCACCTTGAGTAAGGTCATAGAGAGGGTAGTCTTGGATATCATTCAAGAACACACGGTTATGAACAATCTTCTCACCTCCCACCAACATGGGTTCAGATGGGGACACTCCAGCGTACATCAACTCAATCGAGTGGCGGACCACATTGTCAAAGGTTTCAGACAAAAAAAAGGCGTGGTCTTTTTCGACGTCGAAAAAGCCTTCGACAAAGTCTGGCACAAGGGACTGCTTCTAAAGCTAATCAGACAACAATTTCCTCTACGTATTATAAAGCTGCTAGCCTCATATCTAAAACGCAGAAATCTGGCAGTCAAATTCGATAACCACATCTCTACTTCTCGGCAGATAGAGGCTGAAGTTCCTCAAGGCTCCATTCTCTCGCCGCACCTTTTTAACATGTACGTAGCCAACATGCCTTCAGAGAGCATGTACGGGGTTAAAATAGCTCAATACGCTGACGATACAGCACTTATCTACTCCTCAAGGTCGACCGAAATGATCACCTCACGTCTTCAAAAAGCCACCTCCGATCTGGAAGATTGGATGGATGCATGGCACTTTGGAGTAAACCCAGAGAAAAGCAAGGCCGTACTCTTCACTCGGCGTTGGTCACTCGAACCGCATAAGAACGTCACCTTTAATGACGTTCCCATCCCGTGGCCCGACACTGCCAAGTATCTTGTAGACAAGAGACTTTATTACAAAACAAAAATGGCCAAATCTCTTCTCTACTCGATGTTGCGTCAGAACAGCGGCATGTCGCTCCGGAATAAAATCAGGCTTTACACCTCGACCATCGAACGGCGACAAGTAACCACCTAAATCGTTTAGAAGCTTTCCAAATCAAAACTCTCCGGATGCTCACAGGAGCTCCATGATATGTTCGAAATCTGGACATTCGGACAGACCTTGAGATTCCTCCAGTTTGTCAACACATTGAAGGTTTCTCCAAAAAGTACTTCAAAACCTCGCGGTTAACTCCAATCCCGATCTGACAAGACTCGCCGAACCAGATCGGGAAGAATTTGTCCACAAACGACCGGTGAATTCAATAGTAGCCGAGTTACTTCTTACGTAACGTGGGTAAAACCACATCCAAAAACAAAACCTATAAGGCGACTCCTAAACAACCTCCTACATATACATCTCCAAACGGAAGGTACATGAGCCGAAAGGTCTCAAACTTCCAGGCAAATCCCAGATTAGGTGAGGTTTAGTCGGTAGGCACCCTTAGAAAGGTGAATCCGAGACGTCCTGGGAACGAAGTCTTTAGATGATTCCCCACCCACGCCTAACAAAAAAAAACACAGAATTATTCCGAAGCCAGATGCCTCAATAAAGCAGAACTTCGATGCTCTTCTAGAAAGCCGACAAGCAAACACAGCACATCGCCCACACTATTGACTTTGGCATCCATCCAATCAAAGTACCATCAGTCTTTGCCAACCCTACAAAAGATGATAAGAGGACAATAACCTAAAACTAGATCCATGTCTTTTTTTTGTTTTTAGGAACAACTGGACTAAAACTCAAAACAAAAAACTTCGACTCCTATATGCATCTGGCGTCTACCGTCACGAGTTAAACTCCACTACTATCTGCAACCAAGCAAATCCGAAAAAAATGTTGTAAAGATAAAAGTTGTCCTTCAATATTACCAAAAAAATCGATCTTGCGCGAGTAATGATATTTAAACGGTATTTGGATCCCTCTTGCGGAAAATTATCGATGTCCATCCCTGAGAATATGCTTAGCAACTCCCCATCCCGGTTGACCGTCACGGTCGATATCGAGCAGGGAATAATCAAAGTCGACATACCTGAACTCCAGTACCATTGATCGTTTGTACAAAAACGATCAATTCCTCCGAAATCTGCCATCTGCCAAAATTCGGAAAGCCTCCAATCACAAAATCATCACCAGCTAGACTAAAATTTAAAAAAAAATCCAAAAAAGAAAAGGATGTTGGCCCGCAACCGGCAAAACTCCTCCAGCCGATGCTTAAGGCCAAACCAGAAGATAAGAAGAACAATGAAGCCCACCAAACCATGAGCACTTGAAAAAAGTTGAAGAAAATTCACAGCCATTTGTAACCGATTCAACTTACAACCCAGATTCAACCACGATTGACTCAAATCCACATGTTGAACTCAGACAACACCGAACGACACAAACAAGTAGAAGGCTTTCCGATCCCGACCAAGCCAGTTCGATCGCCCAACATCAGCAGCGGCAGCCTCTCTTTCTCTCACGAAGACACGTTCCAAAAAGCGACCAAAGACCGACGAAGCGGAAAAAAAGAAGTCCTTGAGGAGCATCTCAGCACGTAGCCACGTAATACTAAAAAAAAGCCTGCTCAAAAAACAAAACAAAATTGTCAATGGCGACAAATTTCGGTAGAAAGCAAGAAGATGCGAGCCAACCATACCGAATGAATAATTGAATACGGCAACCCAGGCAAAAGCCGCATTGTGATATCCGGCAAATTTCCCGTTAAATTAAGTACACACATATATGAATTCACCACAAGTATAAAATAAAAATGTAACTTACCGCGTTCTCTGTACAATTCTTTCCTCCCCATCCATCATCACATGTGCATTCATAGTCAGGTTGATCAGTGCACGCAGGTACGCATATTCCATGCTCACAGGGCCTCTCATCACCACACGGATTATTCAAATTACATAAATTCCCACACATACGATTAGGACAACTGCATCGATACGAACCGGGAGTATTCAAACATGTTCCGATTCCACCACACAAACTAGATAGGGATTCGCATTCATCTATATCAACATCACATGTCAATCCAGTATACCCTCTTCCCATACAATTGCAATCAAAATGATTAATACCATCTATGCAAACACCTCCGTTTTGGCATGGACTTTCACCATTTGGAAGAATGCATTCATCTATGTTGGTTTCGCAATGTTTGCCTTCAAAGCCTAATTGGCATTGGCAAAAAGGTATTTTAGTAGTCGTGTTGCAAATTCCGTTATTTTCGCAACCTTTGTTTTTGACGGCGCAATAAGGTGTGTCGCATAAGGTGCCCACCATGCCTTCAGTACAAACGCAGGTGAAATTATTTTGGGTTAACTCATCTGAAAAATAATGTTAAAAATAGTAAGATGTAAAGAAATATGAAAAAAATAACTTACTTTTGCCATTTTCGCATGTAGATCCATCCTTGCAAGGTTGATTTTCACATGTTATAAGTCTCAATGCTTCACACTGTTTGCCCACATAATCCTCCAAACATTCACACCTAAATGTCCCCAATAAATCAATACAAGTACCCCCATGATGACAAGGACTACTTTCACACTCATTGATTTCATGTTCACAACTAAAAGAAAAAATAATTTAATCAAACAATCATTAAATAATTAATACAACACTTACTAAACTCCATCGTATCCAAGCACACATTCGCATTCATATTTTCCGATCTGATCAATACAAGTTGCATTGTTTTGACATTTATTATCTTCACACTCATTAATATCAATTGAACAATCATCAGCCGCAAAACCAATCGGGCATTCGCATTTGTAAGTGCTGTAAGGATCGATGCAGGTTCCTTCATTATAACAATCTTTTTCGTAACATAATCTGCAACCTAGGGAATGTTTAGCTTCCGGTTGAAGCTCAAAATATTCTTCTGGAGGAAGAGATTGTGATTTTGGGTATAAATCTTTTTTGGTAAAATATGGAAGCAATAGTTTTCCTATACGAATTTCACTCAAACATCCCTAAACATAATCAAAATTAGTTTTGACTTTCTAAAATTATGTTAATGACTTACCTTAAACAAATCGCTATTCTTATTCAAATCAACTTTGTACGAAGGAAATGCATTATCAATGAAATCAACGGAATTACTAACAATAGCAGGATCGAGTGTAGTAGTATCAGTTAAAGTAACATACGATGTACCATTATAGTCACCATTTTTGATAACGTTGCCGTAATCAAATGTTGTATTATCACTCCCAGCTACATACAGTTTACCCTTAACAAAGATATCAGTAAATCCGTTTAAATCAAAGTCGTTTATAATAAAATCGGGCGTATCGTCGTTAACATGCTCCATAAATCCGCCTTTAAGGATTGCGTCTTTATATTTGAAATAAAGGGTAACCCATTGCCCGTCGAAATGATCTTTACGGAATCGTCGAGTTTCGAATAGATGGTTTATGCTGAATTCGACGACAACCTCGTCGTGATATATGAAGATTATGAAGTAGTTTGAAGAGTATTTTGCAAATAGGGCTGTTCCCCATGATCGTGTTCTGTATTTTAATTCTAGCACGTCTGCATGGAATGTTTTTGTGGATGTTGGGGATATTGATAGGTTATACATTAGAGGAGGGGTTACTCCGTCGAATGTTGCGTCGGCTACGCATTCATACCCGTCTTCCAAATTCTTGCAGACTGAACCTACAGGACACCGTTCTAATTCGCAGAATTCTAGATCTTTGCAGTCTTTTCCTTTAAAACCTCGCGGGCAATCACATCTGAAAAACAAATTATACATAAAACGTATGACAGTTATTGTGAATTTATGTAAATTGTTTCTTCTACTAATGAGATGCAAGGTACACTGTTGAAGGTTGCATACCACACTATTGTGTGTCTCACACTGGGGGGAGAGGCAATTTACATAAACTACATCATTTAGTAGTAATGTTATTATTCAAAAACGGTACTCTAATTTGAAACCAAAAACTACAATCAGCACTAAGAGCTGTGACAATACAAAAAAAGAATTTAGGCAAAACCGGTCTCCAAAAGCTTTACCATTGCGAATAAGCTAACACCACCAAGCAAACCCCACGAGGAGAGAGCATTGTAAGTTTTAAAAGCCTTTATTGACGCAAAATTAACCCAGCGACCTTTTTATAAACTTAATGTTTCTTCCAGGAGCTAAGAGCGCAAAAACTCGTTGCGAAATTTTTATAGAGAATTGACTCATCTTCTATTGTATGACCTGTAGTTGGGATGTAAGAACTCCGTATAGCTAAACAAAGAAAAAAAAAGTGTGAGCGCAAGGGTAACTGTTAAGACTATCCCGCTTTTCCGCGGTTTTAACTGTCATATTCGTCTTCCAAAAAAATTGTGCAAACCGATCGCAGGTTACATTGTTGCGGCCGCTAGACAACACTACAGGATACTAGATTCCCACGCTGACACGCCTAGTAAAAGGAACCTAATAAGGTATAAAGCAAATGCGGATCAGAAATTTTGCGCCGCCATTACATACATGCCGGGCACGCACAAGAAAATCCAGATTTGCTCTACCGGCAGTTGAAACCAGACCATAGGACCAGACCCCAACTTCTGAAACTCAAGCAAACCTCCGAATTGAAACCAAAGCTAACTACGATGACGATCGAGGTCATTGTCTAAGCCACAAACTAATACTTCTCGACGAGGTTCCAAAAACTGGTGAATATTAATCCGTGCCCTCAAATCAACGCGGGAAGAAATAAAGAATATTCAAGAGCTGAAATCTTCGGACCGCAAGACCCACGCCATGATGGAGTGCTATTAAAGCAGCTAATCAAGGACCCGTCAATCAGCATCAATAACAAATCGTTTAAAACGTCTATAGATGCTGCTAATTCTGATTGTGTTAGAGAAGGATCAAGAAACGTCTAAACCTCACCAAGCCCCTTGTCAACCAAATCCAACATTTCATCAGGAACCGAAGAGGACTCAGCCACAAACCAACCCCCGTGAAATTTGTTGAGCAATCGCAGATAGAACTCCAACAGCTCTAGTCAACCATCGGTCAACCAAACAAGCTACTCGAGAACCGCAAGACAATAGCAAAAATTAGAAGCCATCTACTTCTGCTTCCCGTCAAACCGTACCTCATTTTAATAAGGCGCACAAACCATCTACGACGCTGGAAAGATTTCAGAACGCCATTAGCAACTAAAAAAAATGTCGTTGCATCTTCGCGGTCTCATTCTGCGGATGGTGTAAATAAAAAAACTTGTTTCGTTGAGATTCAATGTTTTTTTTTTTAAATTCGATTGGAGAATAAACTCAAGAAAATCGAATATCCGTTGCTGTAAGTGCAGCTCAAAAATTACAATAAAAGCAATAAGATTTTTAGCACCTCCAAGCTTTTTGGTCAGCCACTTATAGCAGGCGCACCCGGCTTCTTTACAAAACCGTCCAATCCGTATAAGAAGTACAGAGTAAAAACCTCCAGCTACATTCAAGCAACCCTTCTGTCGGCAATGGGATCCTTTATACAGTAAAACATAAAAGAAAGGTGACAATAACTCTTTTACGGTACGTAAAACATTTATTGATAGGAAGGATATGCACAAATGTTTATATTCATAATGTGCCACACTTCCAGGTGGGGTTTAGTCGGTAGTCTACATTCCTTTAGTGAATCCGACACATTGACTACTCTTTTAAAGATTCCCCACCTAGACCGCTACGACTCCGGTAAATCCAATGGCCAATCCTTCGACGTCCGCTTTGGAAAAATTCCACCCGCTTCCAAAGCCACAATACCCGTCGACAAGGGTTGATCACCTGAACACAAGGTCAAAAGATCGTGCCTCTGGTACTAACATATCCGGAACTAAACCTCCTAACCAAGAACCCACACCACTAAACTCTGGAACCTCGACCGCCGGGCTGGGGTGTATGTTCCTGATAATAAAACCAGACCCCTTCCCGACTGATAACTACAGACTAAAACTGCTGCTTGCAAGAACCGTGCATTGTGTAAGAATACAGATCACCCAACGTGCCTCCAGAGATTCAATTTTATGCGGCGCATGTCTCCATACAAACAGCTCATGTTGTTTGCTTGTGCTTTAACCAGAGTCGGCTCAATAGGTCGGTAGTTTGGATTCAATTTTGAAACCAAACAAAGCAAAGACTATATCCTAACTTTCAACACCTAGAAAATAATGCTAATCTAAAATCCGGCATCACACACCAAAGGAGTTAGTTGGTGTTAGCTAGAATAAAACTTCAAGCAAGGTGTATCAAGAACCAAGAGCGTTTCGTAAGCGAAACTCGAGCGGGAAGCAATTTCAATGAAGGAGCAGTATTTTATTTCTATCATCAGCCTAATTTCCTAACTAATTTTTGTGCAACCGATGTCTTAGGACCAAATCCCGGCTTAAAATTCTCAATTCATAAAAGTTTTGACAAAAAATACATTATCACGGACTCAATTTCAAAATGTAAAATAAAATTAAAAACAAAAAAAAAATAATCTTACCTGTAATCATTCCAAGTATTGATGCAAATTCCATTACGATGACATGGATTGACTCTACATGAATCATCTGATAAAACACCCTCAAAGACAGTAGAATTATCAAATGAAACATTACCGAAAGACATTGGAATACTCAATTCTTCAGCTTGCAACGGGAAAAACTCCACTACCATCACCTTCGATCCATCACTTATCTGTAAGAAAAATATTTAATCAAAATACACAAAAAATAATAATAATAAATAGTAATTACCTGCACATCTTGAATAATTCCTTTGAAATGTATCATACTCAGAGGTGTTGTAACTGCAGCAGGTCCTGAAGCAGCAGTCACTTCAGATTTTGTAACACTCACTTCACTGGTCTGACGAACAGGCCGCAATTGCGGCTGCCCTCCAAGGAACAAAACCTGCGCGTCTAACGTCCCTGTAGCAGATATCGTTTTCCTAAAGTACTCGGTTCCATTTAATTTAACCTGAACTAACGTAACATTTCGTATAACCTATAAAACAAACAAAATATTTAATTAAATACTAAATTTTAAAAGGGTAATAATCTATTCAATTGCAAGAACATTATCAGTAATCAATGTAATGTTGGCATAATCATTCAAAGTCTCTTACCTCAATTAAATGATTATATCCGTTATTTAATTTGACTCCACCGACAGTATAAGCTTCAAAAGTTCCATTAAATTGTATCCGTACTAGTAATTCGCCACCTTCTAGTTGGGCCGCAATGTAACTTTCGTTTTGTAAGTTTGCAGTACTTAACGCTGATCCTAAATAGAATATTTGTCCCCTGGATTGTCTGGTTCTTATAAACATGCTTATATCGACGATAGAACGTACTGCCCTTCTGGCTGCATCAGTTACTGCTACTGTGACTAAGGAATCGGTTATGTTTTCGTAGCCAAATGTTGCTGCGGTATAGTCTGAAATAAAATTTATTTTTTATTATTATTTACATGCGTAAAGCTACTTGCAGATTTTTATTTCCATTAGCGTTTTACATCTATTTTACCCCAGAAGTCTTGAGACTTACTTCAAGGAAGTTGATGGGCTTATTAGCCACATCATCCTAGTGGATCAAAAGCAAGTTATTATTTAGTCATATATCGGGGATTTTCAATCCCCGATATATGTAACCCGGACAGCTGAGCTAACTGTCTTATCACCGAGTTATATTAATATAGTCGCGGTTAACGTCCGACGGAGATTAGCAGATGATTATCTAAGAAATTCAAAAAGTAGAGAACTGTGAATTAATACAAACAGTGATAAGAAGTGCAAGAAAAGTTTTGTGAAAATGCAAAAGATGTAAAAACTGTGATAAGGACACATTTAAAAGGTGCGATCGTGTTTTAAAAACACACTCGTGTCGTGATGTGCGACACGTTTAGTGTTTATGCAATAGAACATTTACCGCGCGAACAGCAAACTAAGCGTGAAACTAGGCCAAGAGTCAAAAATACGCGCTAAGGAGCATTTTAAAAAAGCGGGAAGTAACAAAGAACATCGCCGGAGATAAAAAAAATTATGAACCTGACCCGGGTTCATATTTTTTTTTATTAACCACAAAAAGGGGAAGAGATGTAAACTCGCCAGGCAATAGCAATGAGGCAAAAAGAGTAAATAACCCTACAACAATTGAAATAATGGGGGAATTAATTAGGGAGCTTAGAGATGAACCAGTGAGTGTTCAAACACTAATAAAAAAAGATGGCAAATCTCCTAGAGATGAATATAGAGAGACTGGAGTTCGAAGAAATTCAGAAAACAAAACAAGAGAAAAAAAGAAAATAGGAAAAGAAATGTCGACACAAACAGTAGAGACTAGAGATAATAAGAAAGAAAATATCTAAAACCATTTCATCTAGGACCAAGAGATAATAGAAATAGTTAATGAAGACGACATAAAAAAATCATTAACAAAAAATTTAGAGAAACGGACTACAAATTTGTAATAGTGAAAAAAAATCCAATAATGAGAAAAGAGAGTGATACTGGAGTATTAAGAAATGATGTTGAAATAGGAAAAGAATCGGGTATTCTACTACAAGCCAAAGATTTAAGCAGGAAAAATGAGGGAAAAGTACAAATTATTAAACAGAGGGTAAAAACAGTAGGAAAAAGGTAGCTAAATATTCTAATGGCTATAGAAAAAATTCTTAACAAAGCAAAAGTATTAAATATCAACGAAATAAGTACCTATACCAATACCAACAAGAATAGCGCCAAGAGAGGCAACAAATTTTATGGAGATAGCAGGAAGAAGAACTCATACAAAAGTAAAACTGTGTGTGCTAACACAGGTACAGGTATTAGAGACAAATGGAGAAAGAAGACCAGCAACAGAAACAGAAATTATAATAGTGAGCAAACAGGGCGTAACATATGCAGACTTGCTGAGACAGGCAAAACTACAGATAAAAGGATCTACATTCAACGAGATAAGAGAAACAAAAAAAAAGGGGAGTTGTTACTAATAACAAAAGAAAATGAGACCTAATGATGATGAGGATTACAATGTAAGAAAAGCCAACAACGTACTCACAGAACTAGTGATTATCAAAGATATTAGTCCGGAGACTACCAGAGGAAAAATATTGGAAGAAATTATGAACAAAGCAAACACAGAAAGAAGTACGATAATATTCATAAAGAAAGCGTCTAAAGAAAAACAAGCATCTATAGTATATATGGAGAAAAAAGCAGCGGAACAGATAATAAGAGAAGAAAGACTGAACATAGGACTCATAAGATGCAGAGTAGAGCAAGTAACAGCAAAACGAGAGAAAATGTTACAAATACTGGATGAAAGTTTGCTATGCATAAAATGCGGAAAGGAGGGATACCAGGTTGCCGAATGCAAGAACAGAAAATAAACGATAGGACACAGAACAGGAGAAGATGTCCGGCTATAAAGAAAAAAAAACAACAAAAAACGAAGAAGAATATAGAGGACAACGACCCCAGTAACTAGAGACAACACGAGAAGCAGATAATAAACCAAAATAGATAAGTTTATACAAACAAACATAGGGAGGGGAAGAGAGGCGCACGATTTACTGATAGCAACAGCAGAGAGAAAGGAAATAGACCTAGTGATAGTGAGTGAACCAAATAAAAACAAACTAAATGGTAAGTGGATAAGAGACAATAAAATAGATGAGGCTATTTTAGCTAGGGGAAAGTGTAGGGACAAAGTGGAAAGATGGGGAACACCAAAAGAGGGAATAGTGTGGGCTGAAGTAGAAAGTATGATAGTATACAGCTGTTATGTCAGTCCAAACTGCGGAATGGAATACTATCGGGAGTGGATAGAAGAATTAGAAAACAGTTTAAGAAAACAGAAAAGCAAAAAAATCATAGTAGGGGATTTCAATGCAAAATCACCGAGATGGGAAAGATACAAGAGGGATTTAAGAGAAAAAAATCTTATAGGAAATGATTTCTGGATTAAACCAATTTGCAACAAAGGCGACAAACCTACGTTCGTAAAAGGAAGCTCAAAATCACATACTGACATTACCATAGCAACATGGGAAATGGCAAGTATAGTGAATGAATGGACCCTGACAGAAGAGGAATCATTGGGTTTACACAAACATATACAATATAATACAAAGGAGAAAGGAAAACAGGTGAACACAAGAGAATGTAGACGGAACGTAAAAAGAATGGACAAAGAGAAGATAATGAGAGCCAAGGAAACAGAAGAAGTTACAGAAAACAAAAACATAAAAAAGAGATGCAAAAGATACTCAGAAAAGCTGAAAAGCGGCAAATGAAGCAATTCCCAGGTACAGAGAAGGGAGGCAAAAAGGACCATACTGGTGGTGCGAGGAAATAAAAGAATTCAGAAAAAAAAAACAATACAAAACAGGGAAGAAAGTCAAAAGACAGAAAAAAACATGAGAAAACACAGAGGAAACGGAGAAAAAACTAAAAAACGACAGAAAAATCTTTAAAAAGGCAATTAGAGATAGCAGAAGAAGATGCTGGAAAGAAATGATGGAATCTATAGCCAGTAACCCTTGGGGAAAACCGTACAAAATAGTGATGAACAAACTGGGAGGATGAGCAAAGAGAGTCTACCTAAAAGAAGACGGAAGAGAAGAAGTCATAATTAAGAAATTGTTTCCCAAAGGAGAACCGGTAGAAAAACCAGAAAAAAAGAAGAAGAAACAGTCATGGCAACAGTGGAAGAGATAAAGGAAATCATAACAACAAAGATTGTTAAAGCAGCTCTAGACGGGAACGAGGTAGAAATAACTCAAATAATCAACAGATGCCTGAAAGACGGAATTTTTCCAGAATGATGGAAAGAGGCCATCCTAGTACTGATTGAGAAAAAGAAAGAATTAAGAAAAGCAACATCATACAGGCCAATATGCTTAACAAACACACTAGCTAAAATAATGAAAAAAAGTCATTGTACGAAGAATAGAACAAAAAATAGAAGAAAAAGGAGGATGGAAAAAGAAACAATACGGATTTACCAAGGGAAAAACAACTAGGAGCTATAGACAAACTAAAAGCAATAGCAAAAGAAGCAAACAGCAGAACGCAGAAGATAAGGCAACACTGTGTTATGGGATGAACAGAAAAACAATCAAGATCATATGGAGCTACTTTACTTACAGGGTAGAAACCTAGTGACCAAGAAAAGAAGATTCAAACTTATGAGAAGGGTACTACAAGGCTCAGCACTAAGAACAAAACTACGGAACCTTCTTTATAATGAGTTACTTCGAATTAGGTTGTCGGAAGGCGTGACAATAACGGCATTTGCAGACGACGTAGCACTAGTAGGTGGGGACGTAGAAATGGAAATACTAAAAAGAAGACTAGAGCTGGCAATAGATATGACAGTTATAGATGAAAAATAAGGGTTTAAAATTAGCAACACAAAAAACATAAGCGGCCTGGCTATCGACTAAGAAGACTAATAGAGGAACAAATAAGATACAGGTAGGAGACCAAGAGATAACCATAGGGAAAAAAATCAAAACCTCCTGAGCAGGTTATGAAAACGGTGATGGAAACAAAGGATATAGAAAGAAAGCTCGGTAGGCTCATGCCAAACAACAAAGGTCCAGGAGAAGAAGCCAGAAGGCTAATAGCAACAGCAACAAGAAGCAATTTTTTATACGCCGCAGAAACAGACAAATAAAAAGGAATGAAATCAGAGGAGCTACAAGAGCTAGTTCGTTAAGGATTAGCAGGAAAAGAAGGAACCAGTAAAAAAGAAGCTAAGTTAAAAGCAATAGAGAAAACAATAGAAAGATGGCAGAGATAGTGAAATAGAAGAAAAAAGAGAGAATGGACAAGAGAACCAATCCCGGAGATAAAAGAGTGGGTAGAGAACAAACCCGAGACATGCTATTATACAACACAAAAACTGACCGGAAATGAAGCTTTTGGAAAGTTCTTGCAAAAAATTTAAAAAATCAAGGAAGACGAAAGATGTATATTCTGTCAGAAAGAAACACACAATAATCCAGAACACACTCTAGTAGAAT
This sequence comes from Tachinus rufipes, assembly GCA_963932245.1. Classification (NCBI taxonomy): domain Eukaryota; kingdom Metazoa; phylum Arthropoda; class Insecta; order Coleoptera; family Staphylinidae; genus Tachinus; species Tachinus rufipes. The sequence goes on from OZ010749.1 coordinate 66,523,995, forward strand.
GCGAAGTGTGGGAGGAAGATGAAAAAAACTAGAAAAAATACTGGAAAGCAAAGTGAATAAAACAACAATCATTAAGACATGCCTAAGAGATGAAAAAAAATAGAGGGCGCTAAGAAACAACAAGAGTACTAAGAAAAAAAATGAAGAGTTTGACAATGGAAAAATATTTAAAAAAACACAAACAAAAGAAACAAACACACAATATAAAAGCCATAGAAAAGAAAGGAAAGAAACGATAGAAGCAAAATGGAAACAACACAAAAAAAAGATCAAATAGAAAGAAATAAAGAAGGACAGGACAATTATACACACCAAGAAATAGAAGAAAATAGAAAAACATTTACAGAAACTACAATACCAAAGAAAATTGCAGAGATAAGAAAAATAAAAAAATAAATGTTAAAGGAATGGAAAATAACAGAAACAACGAGGCAAATACCAAATGTTAGATACGCTATCTCGAGGTTGACGGATAACGCAACTTTTGAGATTGTCAAAATATACCTTTCAATGAAAGGACACGAAGAAGTAATCCCAGATGAAGATACAAGGATATCACTGGAGGTAAAACCAACAAATTTAGAGCTGCCAAAAGAAATACAACTAATAGAACTGCATAAATTATTCATAAAGGAAAGAGGTCACAATGAAGAAGAAGAAGTGAACGAAGACCTAAGAAAACTAAGAACGCATCCGAGAGCAAACCAAATAATTGGAGAAAAAAAAGAATGTTGGATGTCAGTGCAGATAAAAAAAAGGTACAAAAAGGCTAAAGAGGCAGACAAAAAGTAGGGGCTATAGGGAGAGAAAGGACGGGGACAGCGTGCGTGCCACAGATTCTGTGTGAAAATCCGCGAGACAATAACCAGCCTACCTCGAACTACTGCCAAATATAGACTAGTTTGACAAGGACATTATAACAACAGGATTTACGCAGAGAAGAAAACCGGAAGGTATTGCCATGCGTAAGTTATTCTTAAAGGCCATTTGTTAAGACCAACACCTCAATACGTAAAAAAAAATTAACACTTTTAAGTCATTATGACGACAATCTCAACATATTGAATTCCACTATCGTAAGACAAGACAAAAACAAGGGACTAGAACAGAACGTCGTTATCTTGATTTAATTGTAAAAAAAATAAGAAAAAATACATAATCAAAACATATCACACATTCATAAAAAAACTCAACATTTAGAGAACTTTCCCAAAAAGAACTGGAAAGAGTGAGTTATAATCCATCCATCATGAGCATCTGGAAAGAAAAATTAAAAAATCAATCTGTTTTTCAATGAATCAACTACCAAATCAAACCTATGTACCACCTCCTCATCGAACCGCCCGTAGGAGTAGACATTCACCGAAAAGAAATGACGATTGTCAATGAGTTGTAGATTTACAACTCAGACAACCTACAACCAGATCTGATTCAATCCAGCTGCCTCAAAGATTCACGGTCTCACCATCAGAGCTGCAAAATACCGAGTAAGTTACCAGTAAAGAAAGCCAAAAAGAAAAATAAACGACACTTAGCTATCATGCAACGCACTTCCACCACCGGCAGAACAATTTCCAACCTACTTTTTTCCAAAAGACCCTACATTTCTGAAAGAAAGCTGTTCATCAAGGCCAGTGACATAGCCTTCATCAGGAAAACCTTTAAACTTTACGCAATTCGTGACTCACACCGGCAGCAGAAAACCATCATCTAGTTTTCCCCAAAACCCAGACAATAAAATGACTGTGAACCAAATTCAAAAGTAGTGGGTGGAAAGAGTGTTTAAGGGCTAACCAAGTTTACATATTGCAGAACAAATGCTCCTTTAAAAGACAAGTTTTTCTCCCAAATTCTCAGTCGATTCCCGAGAGTCAAAGCAAGAAGTTTACTTGATTGAAACAGCAACACCTTAAACTATAACTCGGTTTCTGTCAACTGCCACCCCATCCGGTGAATGCCTACCCCACATCAATTGTCAGGCAACACAGACACCGCAAGGAAACGGAAGAAGCAAAACCGTATCAGGTAATTTGGCTGGGAAACCTTATCAAGGCCACCCTCAAACTACTAAACACACGTACTTGATAGCAACAACAAAAACAAACTAAGTATTCCACTTCTGATTATGAGTATCCACCAGGTCAACAATCTATGATCTGGTAAACGCCGACACCATATCCATCGTCCACACTCTAGATCTAGATCGCAAACTCCGCCAAAGATAAATTCAATACAGTCTAATACTGTCACTGTGAGATGCCTTTTGCATATATAACATAACATAATTGTCTTCTTGCTCTGAGTGAGATAGGCGATACTGAGGTTACTCGGAAGTTGATATTGGCTACTAACTCCTCAATGCGGCCGTGTAGACTGAAAGAAATGAGATTTGATCGCGGCGGGGTTTTGTCGATTTTGTGGTTCGGAATCAGAAAATCGATTCTGATCTCAGTGATTTTAGTCATTGGTAAATTTTGTCATATCAGTAAAATTTAAGTAGCATTGTGTCTAAAGTAACAGCAAACAAATCCACAACCAGACCTCGGTCACGCACTATAGTCAGCCAAAGAAAGTCGAATGCGATTGGTTGCATGTCGATCTTAATTTTTATGCACAGCAACCTCTTCTTTTGAGAGCACCTTATAACAAAGTTTAAATTGTACTAAATTGTACGCACTACAAAAAAGTACAAAATGAATACCAAAGGCGACCCCGTCAAAATCAATCAACCCCGAGTTTGATTTACTTCACTTCGAGAAGATTTCAATCAACCCTCTAAACCCAGCTAGAGAATAGTTCGCAATACACACAATGTATACCCATATCAAGATTTAATTGAACGAAATATCAAGAAAGCATATCCACCTCTTTCCTGGTCAACCAGGATTCTTAAAGCAGCCACGATTTCTGGCAACCGGAGCCTAAGACATCTTGGAATTTATAGAAGAAACTGCACCGCACCAATTCCTGGATGGAGATTGGAATATCTCCAAAAGCACAAACATATTCATAAAACCAAACACTAAAATCTAGTCCTGATACCGCCCATAAAAGCTTTCTAAACTTTTATAAAATGCGCTCCGACATCCATAGATCATAGTGACTACAATCATGTGTTTCCGCAGTAGAAGAAAGTAAACTCGATACAAAATAAGAAAAAAAATATGTACAAAAATTACTTACTGTATTGGCACGTATATCCAAGATGTGGTCTTTCACAGGTGCAACTAAAATTACTCCACAAATCCGTACAATGTCCACCCGAATAGCACGGATTCGGACTGCATTGTGGTTCACGGTGACAACCAACCACCACCTCCTGGAATCCAACCCATGTTGAATTTTGGGTATCCGGTATAACCCATTCACCATTCACTATAACATCTTCAACACAACCAACCAAAAACGGCTGCACATGCGTCAACTTCCTATGATTATTTGGATATCCACCAATATAAGTAGTGGGAAAACTTGTTGAAGACCCATTATTATCATTATAATTAATTGGATAAATAGTTTGTTCATCATTTGCGGATAATACAAGATGCGATGAATTTATAGCAACAAAAACTCGTTGCCAATTAGAATCGTTTAAATTAGATCCAACAAAAACTCCATCCCATTTATTTAGTAAACTTGAATGCAAATTCAATCTCCCTTTAGCTAAAGATAATATGTAATAAGTAGATCCTTTTCCTAAAGCTAGAAATCCATCCCCTAACGTTGTTTTAAATCTGAATTGTATGTCATGTCCTTCATCTCTTGATGTATTAACAACCATTAACGAACGTCCACTTAATGACATTGTAGTAACTTTATCACAAGTAGGTCCATGAAAACCATGCGGGCAAGTACAATTAAACTTATGCAAAGTTTCATTGTCCAAATACGGCTTGCAGGTTCCATTATTTTGACAAGGATTTTCATGACAACCTGTTAATTCCACCGAACAATTTTTGCCTCCAAAACCTTGTCCGCATTCGCAGAAGTAATTAGCTTTCTTATCAATACACGTCCCATGTATGCAAGGATGGTATTTTTCACATTCATCAATATCAATTTCACATTGATCTCCTTCAAAACCTTCTTCGCATTCGCATAAATAACCACCAACTTTATCAACACAAGTTCCAGCTCCAGACACACAAGGTTGACTTTCGCATTCATTGATGTTCATTTCGCAATTCGGGCCTACAACACCTGGTACGCACAAACATTCATATCCTGCAGCATCATAATAATCAAACGGTTTTTTAAATATAGCTGGTAATGTTATGTTTAACGTCGCTGTATAAGTTGGGTTGTATAATGTCAAGTTGCTTTTTTGTAAACAGATTCCGTTATGTTGGCATGGGTTGCTTTCGCATTCGTTTATGTCTTCTTCGCAATTTTTGCCTGTGTATCCGTTGTAACAGTTGCAATGGTAATCTTTTACTTCGTCTATACATTGAGCGCCGTTTTCGCATGGATTACGTATGCAATCGTCTATGTTGACTTCACAGTGGATTCCGGTGTAGCCTGTATCGGTGCAGTCGCAGGTATACATGTTCAAGCCGTCAATACAAATCGCTTCGTTTTGACAAGGTGCAGACTGAAACATATAAAAATATTAATTTTATTAGTTATATAGAAAAACAAAGAATGTTTCTTAAACACAATAAGTTATATTCTAGTGTTCTGAAATTTTCCGTTAGATAGTCAAAATCAATTTGTAAAATGCGTCCCCAAAAAGACGACTAGCCAAAGCCATTTAGACGTAGTTGTCAAAATAGTGGAACAAAATCGTAGATTTACCATTGAGATGATGTGTAAGCAAAAGATGAAAATAACTATTGTCGATGGTGTATAGTTACAGCTGTTACGACACAAGTTATGAAGACAGGTTTCCCGGAACCAAAGCAGGCAAGATGTCGAGAGCTGCTTTTGGGGTCCCATACAAGACCAGAAAGAAAATAATCCGCAGCAAACTTGAGGCGGAACAGAACCAAAACGTTGGTAACACAAATGAATCGAATTAGATTGTAAAGGCTCCCAGGACTGATAACCGGACACTGTAGTCTTAACAAGCAAATGCATAGAATGGAAATAGGATAAAGGATCTATTCCTATTTCCATGCTGCTGTAGAAGAAGATGAGCTGAAAGTAATCCCTTGTCAAAAGATTCTAGACTTCATTGAAGAGACAGAGCTACTAAGAAGTAAAACAACAGAGGTGTACAACAAGACATGCCACACAGAGTCCACCTTCTAACACTATGATCGCCAGATTGTGGCATCTTTTCTCTCGCAACCTTAAAGGGTAGTGGTAGAGACTTCTTACGATTCTACTCCATGTTCGTGTCTCAAGAGCTTTCCGTTGTCTACGTAAAAGTGAGATAAGCTTCCCAGAGTTTTAGGGAGATAGCCACAAGGTGTGAAAACTAGTACAACTAATTTCGAGGTGTCTTCTAGAATCGCTCCCTGGCAAACCAGTCCCGGGTAGTAGTCAAAATTCTTTACGGTTCTACCTCTCCCCCATGTTCATGTCTCAAGAGCTTTCCATTGTCCACGCAAGTGCAGGGTAGGTAAATAAATTCAAAAAGTTCTAGTAATGGAATGAAAACTAGTACAACCAATCGAGGTATCTTCTAGAAACACTCCCTGTAAACTCGTCCAATTACCTACCCCTATGAGGCATAGCTTAATTCCAAGATATTTAACAAACCACTTGTGTAGTCGTTTACCCATGCTTGTATTTCTTCACGTTCTCATTCACACCGGGATATAATCATATGCATCATCTTCCATTGGGGGCAATCAAAAACACTTTCAGTTAATTAAATAGTCAAATTCTCTTCACCCACCTCGCAGCCAATTTTTTTCCCAATTCCATTTGTCAACTTTTCTTATCCACATTATTCTAGACACAAACCTGCGGAAACTTTATGTGACCCTCTCCTGAATTTATATAATCCGTTATTTTTGTTCTACATCAGATGGTTTATATGTTTGATTAACAGCGCTAACAAAAGTTAAGCAACGGCCGGAGCAGTCACGAGTTGGATGGGAGTCCCCAACAAAATGATGCAGTGCGTTGCGTTCTTTCGAAATTAATGCGGTACCTCATATAGGCATCCAAACATACATACACTCGTCGTCTCTGTTGCTCGGTGTGCCCGACACCTCGGTTGCCTACCCTGAATGCAGACGGCGTGACTAGATTTTTTTTTATTACATCAGACGGTCCTCGGCAGCATGTCAACCCCATACTAGTACAATTGACAAGAAAAGGTCGACGGTATTTGACTACATCATCTCGCAAAGGTGGTTCAACTGTTAATTATATCGCGATACTTCACTGACTCTCAAGAAGGACCAGCTCCATTACTATAACAAATTTGTTACTAAAAGCAGGTAAAAACTTTGCTTAAATATTGTTTTCATGAAATAACACCTCGGTTCTATTTTGGTAGTGTTTGGGTTTCGCAGTAAGTATGTTTTCAAATTGATAAAAAACGCCAATAACGAAGCCAGCGGTTTAGTTTGATTCACTACGGAAATGTTCACCACTTCCAAACACTAGAAGAATTGACATACTGAATTCTTAGTTAGTAAAGCAATATATCAGGTTTAGCTTCTCCAATGCTTTTGTAGTTAGATGTTTTTATAATTGGTGCTAGAGCAGATGTGGCTTTTAACGATCTGTTGATGCCTTCCTCAATGTTTGAGTTATTCTCTCACCTGGGTGGTTTGATTGCTCAATTTTCTTCATCATTTTAGGAAATGCCACGCTGTCGCTGATGCTTAGTTTCAATTCCAGATCAAGTTTTTCTTACAAATTCCTGATGTGTGTCGTAACTTATATTTTGGGTGGGTGTTTTCTTTCCTTCTTGGTCGAAATTATTGTTTGTTAATAAGTAAGTCAGATAAGGTTTGTCGGAGGACTCTGCAACAGTGCAGCATTTTTGCAAAGAAACAGTAATCAGATTAGTAATTTGTTAGTCTTTGTTTCTGTCGATAGTTCTATACTTTTGGTAATAATAATTATAAGTGTAGCAGTCATTGCTAGTGTCTAGTACTGTAGATAGACATTGATACAAATCTTCGTCTAGGTTATGTCTATTGGCTTTGACTACTTACCATCTCATAGAGATTTGTTGGTTTTTGTTTTTAATTCTTATTATTAGTCTCCACTTGTTATGTTAGCTAGCAGTTTTGCTCGTTATGGCTTTGCTAGTTTTATCTTGTTTATACTATTCATTGTCTCATATTTGCGTATTTTCAGGCGGGGCTGTCCATGTGGAAGCCTTTTTATCTGAGTTGAGCACTTGCTCGTGCGATAGAGACTAAATAGTTCAAACTTTGCTTCAACCTTAGGAGCTATGCAATGCTCTGACCAAAGTTGCTAGTACAGATCAATAATTACTTCTTTTGGGTTCGCAAGTTTTTATTAAAGAGCGTGCTTGATTTATTTGTAGCCAGTTTCTAAATTGCTTACAGTTTACTTCACTCACCTTCAATTTACTTTTTAGCGCCCTTGTCTCTGTTCATCACATTCACCGACATCCCCACCAAGACTTATAAAGACTTCAGATTGATAACAAAGCAACAAAGCAGGCCACGTAGGTATTACTAAAATTGATGACAACCGCGACCATACACCACCAAGATGCAGAATCCATGACAAAATCATTCATAAAGATAATGCCCCAAGGTTGCTCAGCTGATCTTCTTTAATCCGATCAAAGTGGAATACAGCAGAGACCAGAAAAACCTGCAACACGCCAGAAAAACCGCTTCTAGAGCAAAATAAAATAGCATTTACGGACGAAGTCAAGAAAGGCTACGAAGTGACCAGGAAGGAGTATAAAGTTACCATCCACGTAGCAAGAACAGATGCTTAGCTAAAATTGCGTATAATTGGACAATGAACCTTGAAGTCTTCTTTGTAGATTGGTATCTAAGCAAATTAGTGCCAGAATACCTAGAACGTAAACAGTCGTGCCAAAAAATATAGCGGCGGTGGTAAAAGACCTGCTCCAAACAACGCCAGTGCCTTCGTAACGGTGCCCAACGCCATATAAAACTGTCAGAATAATCCTGATACCCAAATAAAGAAAATCGCAAACCGATTCTAGGCCGTAGCCTACTAAACGGAATGGGTAAAGTCTTTAAAAGATTATTGATAGAAAAACTCACTGATGAACTAGAGATAAAGGAAGGCTATCCAAATGCCAATACAGTTTTTGCAAGAGCCTTCAACGACTCAAGCCATAAAAGCCGTAAAAAATCTAGCAAAGACTACAAACAACAAGAAACCATTTCGGCATGATAGCAGTAGATAACCAAACGCTTTTAAATCCTCATGGCGTGTTATTTAAAAAAAATTAGGTAGGCGGGGTATTCAAATACCTTCGATGAATGCTTGCCAACTACCTAAGACAAAAAGGGAACACAATCCAAAAAAAAGGGAAAAAAGACACAATTTTAATATTTTTGCAGGGGTACTGCAATTCTTAGAGTACTCCTGCGGAATGCTGTCTACGACGGCAACCTTCAACTCAAACTACTGTAGGAAGTGCAATTCCTGGCGTTTGCCCACGACCTTCTAACAATAGTAAAAGTGCAAAACCTAGAAAAACTCCTTACGAAAGCTACCGTGGTAACAAAACAAATAGCGGAGTTCATGATGGGCTACAAATTAACGCTGCAGTGGCATGGCTCTCCACATGAAATGCCTAAGAGTTACCCATGAAGAAACAGCTGTGGATAAGCTAACCTACGCTATCGCGGCTTGTGTAGAGTGCACTGGTGCTGTAAAAATCAGTATTGTCTAAGGAAGGCACTTCGCTCGGAATCATGTAGGATTACTAAAGCTTACAGGATGGTATTTACGGACGCCTTGCAAGTTTTAGCATCGTTTATCCATTCGAAAACAGCAATCTATAAAACCAGATGCCAAAATCTATTGCCAGCGCCAGATCAATAAAATATTAAAATGATCAATGGAAATTAAGATTAATTACACTATTAGCTTCCATAGTTATTCACAAAACATGGGTGATTCAGCGGTCACCTAAAGCAGGTGACACAACAAACCGCCCAATAAATGTAGTGGACGCTTATCGGTTAGTCGTTTAAAACCCGACTCAACCAAACAAAAATCTTAAAATAACTGAGATAATGATATGCCAAACTGTAACCGTAGAAGTTAAAAGATGCTAGTTGAAAATCCACTCTAACGACCGATAATATCAAGATTTGAACTCATATAAGACCTTGTTTCCCGGCAGCGGCAAAAAATTTGTCGAATATATTTCGATCCGGTCGTCTCCTTCGCAAAGCAAAGGTAAAGTATTTGCTTGGTAAATCCTTTTAGTGGTGTGGTTCGGATTCCACGTTAAACAGTAGGTCCTGCATGTTTGTATAGAACTATTATCGCACACCACAAACATACAAGAGGGGAGCCTACGCTCGTAGCAAGCACACGGCACTATAAGTAGAAGAAGAAGGCCTTGTTGACGATCTTCGGCACTCTCCAATAATACTGGACTTTCACTAGCTGCTTACACAAACAGCTTTTAGATCGCAAGTCTAGAATGATCTTTATCCATACATCCTACTTTTGTGTAGCCGCCGACGATAAGTCTCATTATCGGTAAATTCCATAATTATTCAAAAGTACCAAAAAATATTTTACATCAGGATTATTTTATGACATAATAATCCTGAATAATCCTTTCATAAACTTCACAAAACATTCCAAAATGATCAAAAAGTGTTCCATTGTTATAAAATAATCCTAAACTCCCGTCAAATTTCCTAAACTATTCAAAACATTTCAGTACGACGGATAACTTAATTATGAACCGTCATAAAATTACTCAAAACTGTAATAAAAAAATCACAGCTAATATATAATGTCCTTAAACTCACGGCAACTTTTCAAAAAACATTTCAAGACTTCATTATAAAATTACTTAGAAATAAGCTACATTATAATACCAAATAATGTTTCATAATAATTTCATTATAACTTACCATGCAATCATCGATGTTAATTTCACACTGCTTTCCAGTTAGACCAGCTTGACATATACACGAAAACTCATTAATACCATCGACACAAGTTGAACCTTCCATGCAAGGATTCGAAGCACACTCGTCAATATTCACATTACAATCTTTACCTGTAGAAAACACAAATTAGATTATACTAACAATTTCATCATTTTCTTACCTTCATATCCCGGAGGACAAATACAGTCGTAATTATTAACCCGATTAATGCAAGTCGCGTTATTTCTGCAAGGTTGTGATAAGCACTCGTCGAAATCAAGATTGCATCTTTCACCGGTATAACCGGGCATGCAGTAGCATTGGAAGCTACCCTCATTGTTAACACAGATACCGTGATTACATAATGGTTCTCCTGGTAGCTCGCATTCATTTACATCCTCATCGCAATGGAATCCTAAAGAAATAATTTGTTAATGTTTGGATGTTGATATGTTGACTGTGATTATACCTTGGTATCCTTTGGGACATTTGCAAGTGTAATTGTGTCCTTTGGCTGAGGGAACACATTGTGCATCGTTTTGGCAAGGTGATTTCATACATGGATCTATTTCTATGGTGCAAGTTTCACCTGTGTAACCAATTGGACATTGGCAGTCATGAGCACCTATTAAATCTACGCAAATTTTTCCAGGAGGACATGTTACGCCAAGGCAGTCGTTTATATTTATTTCGCAATTCTTTCCTTCATACCCTATAAAAAATATTTTGTACGTTACAAAAGATATCAGATGCTAAATACTACACTGTTCATTGCAGAAGGTGTAATTATTTTCCCGCGCTCTACCTTAGAATTGAATAGTCTCTAGTTGAGCCAACTATAGATTATTCAACCCCGCCGCGGAGTCGCAGCATGTAAACACAAACGCGTGTTTAAAAATAAGTTTGTTGAGAGCAGAACTGCTCAAACTACACACATATACATACTAAATGATTTGCAATTTATAACAACATATACCTCGGTCGGAGAAATTTATTTATTTTTGCTACCAGAGCCAATCACCGACGCCAGAAGTTAAGACTACACATCTGGAAATTTTGCCGCAAACTCAGGAATTGCAACCTAAATTAATATCGAAGTCGAAGTCTTTTAGTCAAATAATAGTTACGACATAGCCGAAAAAAACCATCAAATATAGAAATAAATGCGTTTCTCTGTATTTTTGAATGCATTTTGTTGCTATTTGCAAATATAATTTCACAAAAAAGACTTCGACATATCATAGTTTAATCCTTTCTAAATGTACTGGCAAAAAAATAAATCGATTATCAAATTATTTGTAGAAGCAGCGTTGAAGCCTAAGCCGCCGTTTTTGTTAAAATACTACAAATCAAGGTATCAAGACAGTACACGGGACCTATTAAAGTTTCTCTTCTTATCCGAAAGACGGCGTACTCATCACAACACATTTTTTCTTAGCCAGACAAAACTTCCCCAACTTACTTGAGCTATACACGTGAACAACGCATGTATTTATATATTTGCTTTCAAGGTCTACCTTGAATTTTCTATAATATTTTTTAAATTACTAGTTCTAAGCTCAACAAAAAATAAACTGTATATTTATTTTCCCGTGCTCTATCTTGGAAACCAATATACTCTAGTTGGACCAATGCATAAAACATCAAAGTTGAGTTTATACTCCAAACTCAATAAAGCACAAGAAATAATTGAGCTTTTTATTTATTTTATCGTGCTCTACCTTTGAAATGAATTGAATGTAGTTGGACTAAGTATGATTTAACAACAAAATTGAGTTTAGCTCTACCTTAAATATGAATTGACTCTAGTTGTCTAGTTTAGTTTATCTAGAAAGAATAACTTACCATTAGTACACTTGCACGTATACTCATGCATATCTTGTCCCACCATACAGCTACTATTATGATGGCATGGTTTAAAATCGCATGCATTGTAAGGCTTATCACATGTAGGACCCATCCATTGATCGGTACAATTACAAAGGAACCCGTTCACATCATCAATACACAATCCACCATTCTGACAAGGCTGTTTAGCACAATCATCAATATTCGTCTGACAACGCTCACCTATAATACAATCAATTTTAGAACACACACAAATGAAATAAACAATATGTTAATCTGTTAGTGAAATGGTTGTTAGTAACAAAACAAACAAAGTCGCCATTAGTGTTAAGCAATTACAGAAATAAGCAAGCACCCAGTGTGATTAATATTTACTTTATTAAATTAATATAATCAAAATAATATGCTGAAATGGAATTCATTATATTTTGCGGGGTTATTGGAATGTATAAACGTACCAGTGAATCCATCTACACACTGACACTTAAAACTGTCAAGAAGATCGATGCATGTTGCGCCATTTAAACATGGTGAATTATAACATTCATCGCTGTTTTTGTTACAGTTCATCCCAGCCCAACCGGACTCACAGTTGCAATAATATCCATTAAGCTATAATAAAGAAATAATTGTTGTATACAATAAATTAATTGCATTTGTTATAAAATGATGCTGTGTTGAAATGAATGAATTGACACTGAACAGTGCGGGAATTTGAGTTGGCCAATATTGACAAACAACGTTTCGGTAAAAAAGTTATGTAGTGTACAAATGATCTAGTCGTTATGATTTGTAATATTCATAAGCGTCATGCAAATTTATGATGATTTAATCAAAGCACAAAAAAATTCAAACCATGGTTAACTTTAAATATAAGGATTTGTTATATTTTTTATCTTATGGTTTAACCACCACAGTACGTCATATCTAATATTGTTGCCGCGATGGCTGTTGCTTAAACGTCAAACAGACTCAAAAATCCTTTTAGGACACGCCTCCACTATTAACAGGACGACGTTTTGCATGCGATCCGTGTAGTTCAAACATCTCTTCGAAAGGATTTGAGTCATCGTCCTTAAAATAAAATGTCTGATCTGCAAGACATTTGGAGTACTGGTTATTACAAACACAAGTGTATATTGTGTCTCTTACTGGATGAAAAGGCAATTTACATAAAATACATAATTTATTAATTTTAAATGATAAATTTGTTTTGGTCATTTAAATCAAATAAAACGCGCCAAGAATGCGGTTGCCTGTCCGTGTAGGATTTAACTGTATTACAGTCTCCTTCACATACAAACAGTTCAACGCTTCTCCTAATAGGGGGCATTATACATATAAGGAAAATGAGGTAAGATGCTGATTCATACATCATTTTTTCCAAAATCAAAGATATTTCTAGGCCTATGTTTGACTTGCCTAACCAACTCAGAACCTACAACTCTGCACCGTTCACAAATTTCGAGAAGAAGCAAAAGTTACTTCTGCTATAGTGCACCGACAACGCTTCACTGCCATATATTCGGCAATATCAGGACATCGTTTAACGGCCTCGGATTGAAAACGTTTCGCTACCAAAGTCAATCTTTTCAAAACAAATTAAAAATAAAGTCAAGCACGACTGATAACATCACACTAATGCGTATTTCTATTTATAAATCAAAGCAACCAACTACAACCACAGAATCAACAACGTGAAACCTAGTAGCAAATATTTGAAAATTTCTTCCAGACACTCAACAGATAGTCTAGAAACGAGAGCAAAAGAAGGCTTGCAGAAATCTTGAAAAAGCATATAAAAGCTTGCAAAAGGTCTAGAAGAGCCTAGTACTTTCTTCAGATGCTCTTATTAAAGTCTAGTAGCACCTACGTGTATTGTTGAGTGCCTAAAAGAAACATAACAAAAATAATAAACGGTCGGCCAAGTAAAGTTTGGCTTAGTAGATCAAAAATAATATGTTAAGGTAAGTAATTTTAAAAATTCTAGGCTTACTTTGAAGTTAAACTAGATATGTTTAGAATTAAGAAAGCATCAAAAGTAATTCGGGCATTAAATTGATAAAGCATAGTTAGATTATTATTCTAGAAAGGCCAAATCTCATTAAGACATCAGTGGGCATTAGCCGTCAAATTAAAAAACTTGATAAAAGCCTATGAAATCTAGATAGAATATCTTGGTGAGCTTAAATCCAGTATAAAATGTGCCTTTGTAATCTAGCTCGCTTGAGTGAATTTAATACGGCCCTACACAACATAAAAGGTATAATGAGCCACAATAAACTTTTAAAAAAGCAACAAGATAGGTCTTATATTACAAGCGCATAAAGGGCGATTCTCCAGGGTATAAATTATCCGTTCACACAATTGGAAATAAGACACGGTTGCGGCGTAATAGCAAAAAGTGTTACCGGGGTTAGCTTCTCTCGCCCCCTCCCCCCTCACTTCACCTCAATTAGATAGACACCCGTAATCGGATTAAACTGGGTTTGTTTAAATAAGAATGCCTGCGGCATTCTGATTCATTCAACTTTCAGCCTTCAGCGCTACTACTGTTACATGTACTTTCGATACTAATATACGCTTTACTTTACGACGACCTGAGCTTTTTCGATATTGCCTCTGTTGCTAACAGTGCCGCAATATCTTCATCGCCCTCAACATCAGGATCAAGTACTGCTGCCGTTGCTAACAATGCCGCAGTACTTGTAGCGCACTCCACGACAGACGCCCAGAGAAGCCGCTCCTGTTGGAATGGAAGTAGTTCATGTTTAATAATAAAAACTGTCTACGGGATTCCACTATAAATTCAGGTGTCGCAAGTTGACCTCTCGCGCCCAAAGTTTTATATAACTACGCGGTAGTTCATTGTCGCACAAAATCCACCTAAAGCGTTGATCGGCGTAGGTTGTTTTCGTTCACTAGGTTTATAGTGTCACGTTCTCTTACGGGTCCGATGTATCGGTTCCAGAGGTTGTCTGCTTTGTCGTGGTAGAGCAGAGCTGATATGTAAAACTTCATCGTGGCATTCGGTTCTGCGGTTCCAGAACTCCCTCGGTCTCTTCGGTAATAACATTGAAGTTAACCTCTCGTATTTGCCTATGCACGTTCAGCCATTTCCATCGGCCGTCCTTATAGCTTGCTACGTCTACCAAGTACATGTTGTGAGCCTAGTGTGCCATCTGCAAATCGCATATGTAATGGGATTTGCAATCATCGTCACTACGTCTATTTGTAGAATTCTGCAACTACCTGGAAAGCGTTCACCAGATAGGGCAGATGTCCCGTCATGACCGAGGCATCGTGGTAGAGCAGAGCTGATATGTAAAACTTCATCGTGGCATTCAGTTCTGCGGTTCCAGAACTCCCTCGGTCTCTTCGGTAATAACATTAAAGTTAACCTCTCGTATTTGCCTATGCACGTTCAGCCATTTCCATCGGCCGTCCTTATAGCTTGCTACGTCTACCAAGTACATGTTGTGAGCCTAGTGTGCCATCTGCAAATCGCATATGTAATGGGATTTGCAATCATCGTCACTACGTCTATTTGTAGAATTCTGCAACTACCTGGAAAGCGTTCACCAGATAGGGCAGATGTCCCGTCATGACCGAGGCATCGTGGTAGAGCAGAGCTGATATGTAAAACTTCATCGTGGCATTCAGTTCTGCGGTTCCAGAACTCCCTCGGTCTCTTCGGTAATAACATTGAAGTTAACCTCTCGTATTTGCCTATGCACGTTCAGCCATTTCCATCGGCCGTCCTTATAGCTTGCTACGTCTACCAAGTACATGTTGTGAGCCTAGTGTGCCATCTGCAAATCGCATATGTAATGGGATTTGCAATCATCGTCACTACGTCTATTTGTAGAATTCTGCAACTACCTGGAAAGCGTTCACCAGATAGGGCAGATGTCCCGTCATGACCAAGGGATCGTCAGGGTGATAGGTTACGGTAATCAAACCGTTCTCATATGCTATTGTGCCACAGTGTATTCGTGTAGTAATAGACAGATATAGCTCCAGGTTTATGTGCGTGGACCTGTCCCATGACAGGAATTGGGTCTGCTGACTGGCTTTTCAAAGGTTTGGATAACAGGAGTCTGAACCTGGTTGGGGACCGTGTTATAGTGGTCACCCACATGACTAGTTCTAGGTCTGCCATGATCAGATATGGTTGCCAAAGCTGGTTCTATTTCTTCAGAGTGCTGTGCTCTTCGTTACCGCGCGTTGTGCGCAATTTCTTACCGGCCGTGAATGTCCTCGAAAGCATTGTGGTATCTCCCAAAGTCGAGGTTGCTCGACGGATAAGGCTTTCGGGTTCGGTACGGGGTTGTCTTCCCTTATTGCTTCTTGTTTGTCTGCTTGTACTCTGATAGGGGATGCAAAGACAAAAAATGACGTTGCAGTAGCCTCGGACTTCCCAAAGGATGTTGGTGGTTATGAGAAAGCTGCAGTTTAGATTGAGTTTAGTCACCTGGTGGCACTAAACAGAGTTTCAGTATGATATTAGTGGCTCGAGTAACTCATTCTTACTAAAAATCGAGTATTTATAAGAGTGAAAGACAAGGAAGTGTGATGCTATTGGTGGAGTGAGGCTCTGCCCACAAAGCGGCATCAAGACGTCGACTATCGTAACATACGCTCACAACTACAACTATGCGCTAAAAAAAAATACATACAAAAATTATGCCAATCTCTATCCATGTAAAATCAGGATAAACAATATGAAGTCTACTAGCAAAAAAGCACGGTGTTTCGAACAAATCCTGTAAACAGCGCTTGATGTCGACAAACACCGCAACATACGCTCACAACAACTAACGGTAGCGCGCGCAAGTATACAAAAATAATCTAAAATTGGCGTGAGCAAATCTCCATTACCACTGCCAATTAGGACCAATAAGATAAGATGTAGTTTGTGTGCAACCATATTTATAAGCAAGGTTAATCAACATCGACACAGCCAACCAACAGAGACGATTCAGTGTTACGACCGCCATCATACGACCATTTTGCAATCCGTTCAAACAATGGTAGGCGGGCAAGCAGCACAAAACTAGCCGATTCCAAAATTCAACAGGCAGACAGTCCTACTCAGAAGGAAATTCGACAAAATTGCCAGCACGTTTGCTGCCAAATAGAATGGTCTTGAAAAAGTAAAGACTGCGTTAAACGTCAACCCACAACAACCTGCTCCAAGCAGCCCGAGACGCATAGGATGTCTTGAATCGCCATGTTACTACTGCCATCTAACTCAAAGTAGCCTGCAAATCGCACCTTCAACAAAAAGTTGTAAACTTTAGCTCAAATACACCAGTACAAGCAAGTATTACCAAATTCAGTCAAACCAACAAAAGGTGCTTCGCAATCAAAGTCAAACCACTAAATAAGATAGACAAAAAGTTAGCCATATCGTGGTCATACAAAATAAGACCTATCAAGAAGAAGGAAGAAGAAAAAGCTCGACAAAGCCCTCAGCGCGGCTGACACAATCTCCATTGCTATACGCAGCAAACACACGGTCACCCCGTACTTTCTATGGACAAAACCTCCAACAATAAACCAGCAAAAATTAGGTCACGTCATGTACATCTGTCTCAAACAACTTGCACCGCGCTGCAATATTTAGTGTGATTGTGCCGCGAGTGGCAAACCAGTACCGCGACAAGCCAGACTAATAGTCCGTTGCGCGCGACAAGTAACTCACGACCAGAATTCCGTCTAATAGTCGCTTTCCTAGTCGAGCACCTAGAAACGGCAACCACCAAAAAGATGTCTACACGGCCCAAACACCGCTCTTCTACCAAAAAGCCCAACACTTGCAACCCCGCCAAGTCTAATCCAGTTCGGAGCTACCACCTGCACAAAGGCTTGCCTCAATCCTTTTTGTCATTGCACACCCTGCGAAGGGTAACATTCAGTACTTCCCTAGCTTTAAGCTCCTTCACGTAGTACCACACAAAAACAAGTCCTCTTGAAAGCCCTTAAATCTAGATGTCACACTCCCCGGCCCCTTCACCAAAAACCGCACAAACTTACCATCTCCGCCACCCTCGTTGAAGACGCACTAGTAACAATGGGATATGATAATGTTTAGCATAAATGCACACATTTTTCCGATATCTAACACAAAGAAGATATTTCCTCCAAAATGCCAAGAATAGTACTAGGCCAGTTCAACAACAGAGACTCTCGGTATAAGTACCGTATCGTAGCAATATCAAACAGTATCATGATCGACTTTAAAAATGATAGAAAAACACTAGAAGCTCAGAAGACAACAACAATATGGGAACGGCTGAGCAATATTAACGACTCATAAAGACTACCCTAAGAGTCCCATCACAATATTTTGATATAGCAAACCCAACACACTAAGTTCGTGATCCACAACCCAAGATCTTGCACCACAGTTTGGGTGCATTGTACCCGGCAAACTCCTCTAAAGCATCTCCAATAAAAAGACCCAAACCAGTTCAGAGTCTAACAATACATCCTGAAACCAAGTGGTTTTACACCAAAATACATATAACCCCAAGACGGCAAAATTCCACGCACCGCTTCCTTGTGTGGACATGCTCCAACCCTTGTTGGGAATGTAGCAGTCTTTCAAGGACATAGTCGGGCTACAAAGATCCAATCACCTTCCATAAAAAAAACGTATCGGAAACGATATCAAGCGTCACGTTTGATATGTTTCTCCTGACAATGTTTGCCTCCCAGACTAAAAGCATGTGACAAATAAACTCGTGAACCAAGAGCCCTCAACATCAAATTACCACAGCAAAGCAACTGGAGCCTTAGCGTTATACTGGCTGTCATTACGTAAAATGTATTTATTAGTACTTAGTACTTAAAGTATATCGTTATAGTATATGTTATAATATTATTAATATTAAAAATATATCATGTTAAAATAGCATCAACAAAACAAAAAACCGATTATGCATCCTTTCTTTCTAAAACTCATTAAAAAGTAACATTGACCAAAACAACTTTTCCCACGAGTATATTTAAATATATTCAAACAAACAAATTCAATAAAAAATTAAATGCAACAAGCACATGATTGAATTAATTTTAAAACAATACTTACATAATCTTTACAATCTATGGCATGCTCGCACGGCTGGTCAGCACATGTAATAGCTCGCTCACAATATTGTCCTGCGAAACCCTCTTTACAAACACATTCAGTAGTATACCCGCTCTCATCACAAGTACCACCATTCCGACAATACTCCTGGACACATATTCCTAGTCGTTCACATGCAGTTCCTAATATAGTGCAACGTGCAAGCAACATTAAGCCAAAAGCGACACAACATAATAACAACTAATTATAGAAACACTACACTTTTATCAAAAATATCAATACAAATTCAAATATATAAAATAATTGCAATTTTTTTTTCTTAAAACTATTTAAAGCAAAATTGTTGTGTCCGGCTTTATAAACAAATAAAATATTAGACGGATTGCAATTAAATTATATAAACAAGATTAGACAACATAGAGAAGACTAACCCATCATGCATATATGCCAATTTATTTGAAACGTACCTGTGAATCCTGGTAAACACGTAACTGGAGCCATGCAATTGGGAAATGATCCTGTAACCAATAAAATAATCTTATTAGAACCCTATTATGTATTTTTGTTTATAAAACTGTTTAAAGTTGTAGTTCCAAAGTAAACTACTAATATAAATGTTAATTACCTGAGAATTCGGATTTGCAAGTGCATGTAGGAGTTCCTAATATTTCTTTGCAGTCCGCGTATGGTCCGCAAAAATTCGGATCGCAAGATAGTTTCCTTAATTCGCTTTCGCAGAACAGTCCAGCAAATCCTGAAAGGCAGTGGCATATAAAACCGCCCATCTTGTCTTCGCACATTCCATGGTTTTGACATGGTTGTGATTTGCATTCGTTGATTTTCTGTAAAAAAATTGTAATAATTGTCATCGTCAAAAAATTTTGCGACTAATTTGTAATAAATCATCTAATCTATTCAGCAAAAGTAGGCTAGTTGCCGTGTTTAGTTACTAGCCTGCTTCCTTTCACTCGTCATTTAAAGTTCAACACTACTTATAATGCAAAACCACAATTAAAAAAAATTGTCGGCGACTTCAATGACCCAAGTCGGCAGCAGTTTATGAAGAAACAACTAAAATTCCCAAAACTCTACAAAAACTTTCTATAAAACCGAACTAAATAGAAGGTTAGCAACTCCATAATCAATATTGTATAGTTGTAAAGAAAACATTCTGGTATTAGAATCGCGTATTAGAATAGTTCGTTTTATAGAGTGATCCATGTGAAATTCTAAAACGCGGTTGACTCTCTGTGATGTAACTTTCAATAAAACCAAACTAAATAAAAGCTTGATAGCTCAAGTTACAGAGTCATAAAAAAATGTCAATAAATTTACAACAGATGAGTTGCCGAGTTACCAGTGACCGTAACAATTACAGGTAACCAACTAATCAAAAGTTGGCCAAAATTTTAAAGAATTAACAAAATACCCTCGCCGGCTTCTCCTCTAAAAATCCACAAAGACACAAAGCAAGTTTTGACACTAAAAAAACCTCTCTAATAAATTACTAATATAAAAAACAAGAAGTCCTCTCCAAAAGTTTTAGAAGAAACTGAATCTTTCTCACCCTCAATAAATACTGTGACCGTATCAACACTACCTTTTTTTACAACACAACTGCAAAAGCTGCCGTAGACTCACTCTTTATAAAGTTATCAGAACCCACTACAACTCCACAGATGACCAGTTAAACCCGAGAAAATTATCAAAGAAATAACTACCTTGACACAACCAAATCATGGAATAGGTGTTTTCTTCTAGGCAGATAACCTCTAACATCAGAAAAAACTTTACTTAAGGTTTTAGAAGAAGCGGTAGAGTAAAAAAGTAAAAAACACCAATCATTGATTTCAAACGTTCTTAATATTTGAAGAATCTTTCCGAAAAGTGCCAGTTAAAATAAACCAAACAAAAGCTAAACAACAATTAAAAACACCTCAGGTAGGTTACTAAGCCATTAGTGACCGTCTCAATTTGTTATCTACACGCCAAAATGTTGTCCAAAAATCACCAAAAACTCACTAAAGCTCATATAAAACCTTTCTATAGCCTTCTCGGCCCAAAATAAAAGTGCTTAGAACGGGCCGCCTACTTTCCGAAAACATAACTCCACAATATTAGACAAACTCTTAAAGGTACGATTATATTGGTCTACCTAGGTGACACCATAGTATACTCACAAAATCATGAAGAGCATACCCACCAACTCAGAGAATACGTTCCAGAATTCTCAAAACTAGCCAAGAAACTACAATGTGCAAAAAAGCCGTTCGTGTGGACAGAAACAAAAAAAAACTAGCGTTCAAAGCCGTGAAGGCAACACTGGACCGACATCTCTAACTAGCTAAATCCCAACCAGGCTACCATTCGTCCTCCAAGCAGACGCAAGTAACACAAAGAGAACAAACAACCTCACGTAGTGTTCTATGTCAGTGCAGAGCTGATTGAACACCAACAAAAAATTTATTCTAACAAATTGGTGTGTATAGCAAACGTGTGGGCAGATAAAAAAGTCCATGCTTAGCTCAAAGACAAACCATTAGCCTTAAAGTCCAACAATAGAGCCCTGGTCTGGTAGATGCCAAGACCAAATTAAGCCGGCAGTCCCTACTTCTGCAGAAGTTTGCATTTACTGTCGTGTTCGACCCGGAAAGTTATCAGACGTTCTATCCCAATACCCGGAAAATAAAGTTTTATAGTCCGCTCTTAAAGCCAGCTCCCACCCAAGATGCATACGGCCGCTATCTTGCGCTTTTACTACTGTCCGAGAGTTCAAGCCCATATCCGACGATACCTGACAGGCTCCCACACAAAAGTAGACCCACAACAACCTTAGGCCTATCTCCAGTCGCACCTTTAAGACAAACTCTGAAAACAAGTAAAATACACTTTATCGGACCTCTCAACACCACCCGAACCGGAAATAAAAAGGACCTGTGCACGCAACCAGTAAAGCTACCGTCCGGGCGCTGGAAAGTCGAATCCATCAATAAAGGTACCCCAAAATACTCCTGTTCAATAGCGTCCGTAATTTGTGAGCCAACTATTCAAAAGTGCCTCGCAGAAATGGAAAACTAAACAGCAGCTATAAATATCCCAAATAAACTTCTCATTGC
The DNA here is from genome assembly GCA_963932245.1 of Tachinus rufipes. Taxonomy (NCBI): domain Eukaryota; kingdom Metazoa; phylum Arthropoda; class Insecta; order Coleoptera; family Staphylinidae; genus Tachinus; species Tachinus rufipes. The sequence goes on from OZ010749.1 coordinate 66,546,092, forward strand.
TAACGATTTACGGAACCCGGAAGCAAAAAAACCTTAACTAAAGAATTAACCAACCTGGACCAGACACTCCAATAGACACAATCACTCTAACAAAAACTCAAGAAGTCTCTGCATATAGAAGCGGGTACCTATTAGCCGGATATGGTGTATCAACCACACCTCCAGGTTTCGAAAACAGCAACAGCTCTTCTACTATCAAAAAATTCTCTCGCACATTGTTTTGTCAGCGGTCCGTGCACAACAAACTCTAATAACAATTTCTAATCTACTAATGCAGCGACAGGACTCGACTGCCAGAAGCCGACTCGTCTACATCGCGAAAATCCAATCACCATTCACCCGACCGAAGCGATCTCGACAACCAAAATTGTAATTCTCATTGCAAACAAAACAGATACTTTGATTGGTATTATTTTACCATTCAACATCATCGCGACAATAATTCATTTAAATTAATTAATAAATAGAGAAACAAGCTTTCAAGATCAACTTTCTCGACCAATTCGTCCTCTCCTTCGTCGAGAGTCAAGCCAAAAAGATTGACATTAATAAGGATAAATTAAAACAAATACAACTGGATCAAGAAGAAGCCCAGGAGGAGTTGAAGATTGTGAAATCCATCATGAAAAGCGCCGGGCCGCCCACCAAAGCCCGCTGCACCACCGGAAGCTCCAGCCTCGGCCCCCACCAAAAAGGACGAAGCTTTCAAGGTCCAGCCAGCGGTAATGCCACCTCAGGTCTCCCTAAAGAGACCTCCCGTCGGTTCTGTCAACTCCTCGTTCAACGAGAAAGAAGAAATTATCATCCACCAGAACAATAACGTCGTCGCCCACCACGAAAGCCTGCCTCCAGATGATGGATTTATCCTGACCAAAAAAAGAAGGCACAAAAATCGAGAAAAGATACGGGTGAGTCCTCCTCAGTTAATTTTACTAACAGGCCTCAGTTGGCCGTAAGGTGCCTTCAGCACCACTAAGGCAATCAGCCACCAAAGTCAAAAGGTCCTCCCACCTAAGGCGCTGTCGGCCAACTCTGGCACAACTTCTAGCCCCTTAAGTTCTCCCCCAAGCCAACCAAATTCGCCCAGCACACATAGAGGGCACGTGTGATCATTGTATGGTAAACAAAACCTCACATTTCAATTTCAAAGCTTATCACTCAAGGGTACAAATCAACCTCTCAATGCTGTGCGTCCAGCTTCCTCAGGAAGCAAAAAGCTAATGATAAAAAACAAGAATCTAGAAATGCATTCCGACCTGAAACGTAGAACAATCAACAAAAACACACAGCCATACTGCTAACCTATTTTGGCACCCTGCTTTCGTGAGCGTCAACATAGTCATAGCCAACATATAAAAAAACTCAGCATTCTCACAAAACTCGCGTATTCTTAAATATACAATCATCTACGTTGTAGACCCTAAGAATTGTCGTAGAGTGCATAAAACGGTCGCTTGGATGAAGATAAAAAGAGTCCAAGAAACGTCATCTATACCCTACAAAACAGATCGTTTAAACGCGTTACCATTGATCATGTGTTCTTGAAAAGCAAATTATTACTTATTTACCACATAGCGTTAATCGTCTTCTGACTCTCGTGCTCGTCCCTAAAAAATATTTATTTTTTTTTTAAGCAGAAAAAAATATCCAGAAATTGACCACGGTCTACAGTGAACCTCTGCCGGATTCTCGCCTGCACCGTAAACGCTCATCAACTCCAAGAGTTGCAACCTAATATTGTCATTGTACCCTGGAGATTTCAAAAAACCACCTCACGACATCGCAACGACGGCAATACCCAAAACCGAATCATTTGCAGAACCCATCCGACTGCATCAAGAAACGAAGGAAATAAAAATTAAACCAAGCACAGCTTTTACCGGAAAAACAATTACAGCCGGAGCAATATTAAACTGCGTAGTGAAAATAGTAATTAGTAAGTGTTCGACCCAGAAAAAAAGATTAATTCTTGAAGAAGTTAATCATTTTTGAAAAGGATCACCTTGAACAGCTTGATAAACTCCCCAGAGAATCGCAAAACCTAACATAGACTGCAAACACAACAAGGACCCTCGTTAAAAGATCGGAGTAACAAGCAAAGGTACCAATTTCTAGTGTTCTAGATTCAAGCCTTTGGCAAGTGCTGCAATTTATACGAGTGCAAAATATACATTACGTGCAAGTTGTACAATATACTTTTTATACGACTACAATAAAAAAAATAACTTTTTGCAAGTTATAAAGTATAGAAAAAGAATTAAGTTATTTATTAAACGCGTCATAAACCTACAAAATCGCATACTTTTCTGTTGCATAGTGGACATATTACAGTAAGAACTAAAAAAATTATATTTACCTTCTCACAAGTAACTCCATCAAATCCTGGCATACATTCACAAAGATATCCTCCATAAGTATCATAACAGATTCCTTTATTTTGACATGGCTTCATATAACACTCATTGATATTCTCCTCGCACGTAACACCTACATATCCCGTCCGTGAACAATCACAGGTGTAATTATTAGCCCCGTCGTGACACACGCCGCCGTTTTTGCAAGGATTCGATTTGCACTCGTTTATATTGATTTCACATTTTAATCCGACAAATCCGGCGGGACAGGCACATTCCACTTTGTTGTCATCGGACGTTACCTGACAGTTTCCACCGTTGAGACAAGGATTCGGTTTGCATAGCGGATGTGAACTTAATTCAGTTTCACAATGTTTACCTTAAGAAAAATAATAATGGTTAATAGTAATTGGTTAAATGTCATTATTAAATATGATTACTCATGCAAAAGGAATTGAGTGACCAGAGACATGAAATGTTATAAATTATGATCAAATTGCGTGCTTAAACATTGCACGCAGAGTATTTAGAAGTAGTTGCTGAATATATTATATTACATAGTAAAATAAATTGATGGCTTATCTACTGCATAGTCTACCGACCTTATACAATCTAGTTTTAACTGAATAAAAGATCTTTCTAGTATAAAGATGCTTTTTTTTATTATCTATAACCTGCATTAAAAAACCTATTTAGTTTTATGATTTTGTTGATATTATTTGAAAAACCTTGAATATTGAAATAATACGGAATGTTAAATGCTTCGTGGAACTACTGTTAGTCCTGGCTGGCTTGGTATTCATACACTTCATATATCGTATGAACGTATAGTCTATGCACAGCACTGATACATTGTGACAATCTAGTTTGGATCAACCAGAACATCAAAAGGCAGATGAATAGATAAATAACAAGTACGAGATTGTATCTGCCACTCTTCCCTCTTAATTTAGTAAAAACTAACACTCGTACAGATAATGAGAATTTATGAACTAAGTGCCGTACCTACCCGACTAAGTGTTGTTTATTGAATGGTTGGGTATGTGACACATTTTCTTAACTTAGTGTCAAGTAACATTTCTGGAGAAAAGAAATATTCAACTCTGTGTAACCAACATTTAGGTGGGTGGGTGGGGCACTCTAATTAAAACTTAATCATATAACACTCATTGAGAGAGAGGATAAGATTCAATCTTTGGATTACTAAACGGGTAGGCAAAAAACTCAATTGATGAATTTATGAATTGATTAGTTTTTGAATTTCTGATAAAATTGATCGGAACCTTCTTGAATGTCTTAATCTCTTCTTCTCTTCTCTGTGAAGTATCTCAGTAACCTGAATCATAATGTTAACACTGGATGTGTGTTAGCACATATTCACTCAGTTTATGTGTGAATAATCTCAACACAATCTTGGACACTCTACCTTCTTAAAGATGAGTAAAGCTACGCTGAAACTAAGTCATCATTCCTTTTGCTTAGTGCCTCTAATTACTACTCGGTTCATTAACTGCAAAAAAATCATTTTAATAGGCGTTCCCCATTCTACCTATTTAAGTGTTGATTATCCAGAGGTTGGATGTTTATCCTCTCTGCAAATGTTAATTGACACATTAAATTCTCAAAAATCTGTCATAGTTCTTCGAATATCAAAAATTATAAAAACCTTTAATAAGTTATAGAAACTTCTAGTATTTTTTTTTTAAATCTATAACAATTTTTAGAAGCATCTGTCCAAAAAATCGTTGACAAATTTGACAAGATTATAAAAATCATCCCTTAAGTTCAGGAGAAATCTTTCAGCAACTTCAAAATCTTTATTTGTATTTTAATTCATGTCTCTAGCACTCAATTAAAGAGCAACCACATTAAAGAATTGTTTGCTTTGATTTCTCATTTTAAACTAAAACGTGGTTGCTACTATTGGTAGTCATTCTGTACTAATCATATAACAAAATTTTATTATTAATTAACTTACCTGTATGACTAGACGGACAATTGCATTTATAATTTCCAATTTGATCTACAGTACATAAAGCTCCATTCTTACAAATCGGTGGATTCTTCTCGCAAGGATTCCCCAAATCAATTTCACAATTTTTGCCCGCATAACGTTGGGAGCAAACACATGTATACGTATCTTCTTCATTTTTACAAACACCATGCATCATACATGGTTCCAAATTGCAATAATTTGGCACCCTAGACATTCTAAGATCTTGTTTAACATTACAATCATCAGGTATTGGGCATTTGCCAAAATAAACATTATGTGGTTGTATAACGGACTTATTAAATGTAATCGAAGGTCCTTCCAATATGCACCCATTATAATGTTTTCCTATTATTAAAACAGCCCCGTCGTTGTATAATCCTGGACTGTTGAGTAATTCGGAGCGATAACTTCCGTTTGCTAATAATTCTACTTGATCATCCAAGCTGAGTGTTAAATTACCTAATCTATATACTATATATACAATATGCCATTTATTATTTAAATAGTCGCCTGGTATTAATTGTTCGTAAAGATTTCCAGATGTCTTCCCGATGAATTTTAATCCTTCAGGATGAACGGAGAGCTCGATCAGATTTTCGTTCAATTGTTGTGAAAGCAGTTCCCCACCTGAAAAAGAATGAAAATATTAACACTTTCCTTTTAATTCAATTAGGTACCAACAATGTGCCTTTATTAGTGAAGAAATTTACTGAATGTATTAAAATATTAAATCATCCTACACTGATCATTCTCATTATTCTTAAAAAACTTTCACACAAAAATGTTTTAATTTTTGAGAGAATAATGTTACGCTTAAACTATTTATTAAGTAGATAATGCTTTCATTATTTTAAATTAGTGTTGTAAATTAGTTATAATGGGAAAGCTTGCTTGTGTTGGAATGTATAAATATTTATTAATTTTTGCATAGAAATTGTTTTAGTGCATATTTGATAAGAATATAAATTAGAAACGTTTTGAACATGATATCATACCTCGCATTGTTTAACTAATCTTATAAATAATTATTTTTACTGATATTTTCAAATCAATACCCAAAATCGTAGAAAAAACTAACAAAGACATTAACCATCAAACAACATCGGTGATACAATCGAAGCTACCACAGAAATGTCAAACCCATTACAGATCGTTATATCGTATACATATAAGCTTTTATCCAAAATTAAAAATCTGCAGTTTGCCACCGTATACCTACGTACGTGTAACGTTTACCCAAGCAATCTCAACTACGCAAATCAGTTTAACACAAGTCCGTTTGTAACACAATCCGCAGACCAAGCTGTTTCTATGTTTACGTTAAATTTAAAAGTTTTCTTATCCAGTTACAGTCCTAAAAATGTTTTTTGGTGGCTGGTCGGAAGTGATCTCAAACATTAGTGAGTTCAAAATTTCAGTTCTCGCGTCACAGCAATCTCCTAGACTCGTTCGAGCACCAGAGTGAAAAGTCGTGAGTAGTGCATACTCTAAAGTAAACTTACCAAAGCATACGGCCAGAACTTTCACTGTCAGTTAAAAAACAGCAAAAGCATTCTTAGGACCCAAAAACATCACATGAAAGTCATACATTGCACCGTCCGGCGTAGCAAAAGCGGTGAGAAATAAACATTGAGATCTGCTAAACATATTTTGACCACTACACTTGACGAGAAGCGCGACTATCCGTTTTTTTCCATATTATTGCAACTGGTGCACAATAGGCGTTGCTCAAAAAAGTTATAATCCCGGCACAGGAATGTTTCCCATAATTGGTGTTGTGGCTTAACTATCCTATGTGCTGTACCGTACCCAACAGTGTTGTTGAACTGTTTAGTCAGGTAAATTTTGACAAAGTTCTGGATGGCTCCGCTACAGTTTAAAGCACTCCGGTTTCATACAGCAGCCATATTGCAATTCGAGGTAGGTTATTTGTCTACGCTAACGTGTTATAGAACCAGTAGAATGCTCACCGGCCCAGAAGCTGCATTGTCAGATATATAATAATCATTCTTCGTTGGCGGCTTCAGCTGTATTTGAAAAAGTTTATGTAGTGTGTACAAAGTGTCCCTCTAATATCTGAAAAAAACATCTCCGAGTCTTCATGTGGAAAACCAGCAAAACCTGGCATTGCCATTTCTAACTTGTAATGCGTTTCACTCCTATGCATGATGCACTGCCAGTATCAACATATGGTCTTAAAACTACCACTATAACACAGAGAAGACCCCAAAAAAAGTAGACTAAAAATATAGAGAAAAAATAAAAGAAGTCTTCTACCTATTCAAGAGTGAATAAGAACAGATTAAAGATAAAAAAGATTTCTGCCCACCCTTCCAATATAAATACAAATAAGCGCATAGATCTTTAGGCTCAGGCATTCCATCCGGTAGTAATCTCGACCGACTGCAGTATTATGGGAATCCTGACCTTTGCCCAATTGAGAGCGGATAGCTGCCGGTAAATGTGCTTAGTTAGTAACTCGTCGCTGATTGTGTGAAAACCATTTGGATTGGCTCCTCAAATTCCGCTGCAGACCAGGCTACAACAGTTAGATCTCTGGCAATCTGAAGTTAAGCTAATTCTCCAAAAATTCAAGAAGGCAACTGTTGGTGGATGCTTCCAGCTAAACAAGATCTCGCCAAACGAGTCTCTTGTTGGTTGGGAACCCAACAATGTGTAGCCATCCCTCTTTTGATGATGTTGGTCCATTTAAAAAAATCCAAACAGTTTTCAATAGACAATTTTGAAAACTTTGTTTAAGCCCAATTCTCAGTGTAAATGAAAACTTCCGTAAAATTATCTGAAAATATCTTTGGCGTTTTTCTGCTCCAGCAATGACGTTGGACACCAAATAAATTATCACGGTCCTTTTTCTCTAAGATAGTACGGGGGAGAGGGAGGGAAGAGACGACAATGGTACTAGATACAAGATACCCCTAGTGTTAATTCTACGGTTCAATTGTTTTCATAAAGGTATTTAATGTGTCCGTCCTGGGTTATTCATCCGGGTGTTCAGATGCGGATGGATCAAAGCAAATAAGTGCTTAGCCGGTTGACGTCAGTTCTATATTACTAAGCCTCTCTTATTTGATTAAGCGTGCCTACAACAATCATACTATAGAAAATCCTGAAAGCTTCCAATAATCAAAGTATGCTCCAAAATACGCCAAAGTTCTCTACAAGGTTCCTAAAAAAGACACTATCGATAAATACAGTAAATCTAAGAAATAAAAGCAATTGCAAATAAAATCAGTAGTCAACACCCAGCAATCGCACAAAAAACAAAGGTAAAGAAAGAACCTTCTAATACGCCTCAAAAATTAACCGCCTAAACCTTTCAAAAAGTTACCTCCTGAGAACGAACAAGTAAAAAAAAAATCTACAAATTATATTTAACCTCGTCTCCTTGAACTACAAAAAAACTGTTAAAACCAACAATTATTCTACTACGGAATAATAAACCCAAAAAAGTAGTAAAAAACCAAAGTAAATTACTTAAACATCGTAGGACAACAATCAAAAAAAAAATAAATAGCCAAACATGGCGGTAGGAGACATTAGTAGAGCGTTAGTAATATTGGAAAGTTCCAGCAACTAGCACAAACCATAAAAGAGCTGAAGCCGATAAACTGTAAAATAAATACGGCAAAAGACGACTATCCAGTACACAGTAAACACACATCAAATCTACCAAAATATTTTGCAAATTTAAGTTCACCAAGTGTGTCGGACCTCATCGCGCGCAGATTGTGGACAAAACCTGAAGCAGATTGATGATCTCTGGAGTCATTCGCCAGATACAAAGGTCGCTGGTCCTCGCCAAAAGTGCAATATATGGCGGATGAGCCAAGACATAGTAGCGTCAGCGTTCTTCCGCAATGACATATTGTCCAAAAAGCATAAATTTACTTCTAAGTCGCCGTTGTGTTCGCTGTTTTCTTCAAAATGTATATTCTTATAGTCAATGTGAGAGATTTCTGATTGATCCGTCTGTGTAAGTGCTTGTTGTAAAACTGAACACATACTAACTTTATATTCCTCTTGGTGATACGAGTAGTATAGGCTTTGTGTTGGTAGTTGGAATGCCACCTGAGCTTTCTCGTAGTTCGGAAACGTCACTTAATGCTCTAAATAAACATGCATCGTGAAGTTGAGTGCTTTGTGCCACTGTCTGATAGTATAATTTTTAGATAATTTCACTTGTAGCTGCACTGGTACGGCTTCTAGCCAGGTATCTACCATGGTATAATAAAGCCCGACCTTTACCTTCAAACGTGTCAGACATCCTCTAATAAATGTTTGGAAATAATTTCTGATAGCCGGCCAGTAGTAATTCTCCTGTTGTGCTTGTGCTAATTGTTAGAAGCCCATGTTCTTCAATTCTATACTCCATGTCTTAACCTTCGGAGTTTTCCATTTCGTGATATTTTTTTATGATGTTTTGTATGTTAGTGCTCTCTGTTTAAACACGTCAAACCATGGTTGCAAGAGTCTCTCCTTCCAAAAGATACACCTCTGCATAGAAGCAGTTTTATGGTCGTCGTAGTTTTCGGGTGGTAGCAGTCTTTCGATTTCTTCTGCTGTCTGTGTTATGAGTTCTTGGAGTTTCCACTGAGTGGATCGGATTATAGCGCCAGAAGTGTTTTCTACCTTGGTCAAAACTTTGTATTAAGAGTAACTAACGGGTAAAACTCGGATTGGTATCCGACGAGTTTCGTGCCAGATCAGAATCTCATTGTCAGTGCAAAGTATGAAAAGTTTAGCCTCCAGATATGCTTTTTATTTTACAACAACCCACATAGTTTCCAAAAAATAATCCAACTCGTTTGAGGTAGTAGCGTGTCAGGTTATACGTTATCATCTTAAACCTTTTACTTTCTGTTTTCTTCCAAATAAACGGTTTCTTATGACCTATAGTTCCATCAGAGGTGAAGTTATTTTTGTATACCCGGGTAAGTAGTCCCGTAATACGTACACAGACCTAAAAAGCTCCGGAGTTGTTTCGTGGAAGCAGTTCTGAGATCAAAGTGATGTGTATGCGATGGGCTATTGTCCAAACTATCATTTTTTTATGTGGCATTTTAATCCATTCTAAAACTTGCCGGGTATGTCCTACGTGTTCTTCATACTTGTTACACAAAATACACAAAATTGTCATCTAGGTACTATATTCCCTAGTAGACCGACCACCACCATTTTTAAAAGGTTGCTGGCGCGTTTATTAACCCTTACGGCATTATCTTAAATTGATACGTCCCTCCACCAACGTCCACAAAAGCCGTCAAGTGTTTATGATTTTCGACCATAGAAATCGACCAATATCTTGTCTTCAATTCAATTTTACTAAACACCAAACAGGTCCAAAATGTTGTAAAGTTTCGTGGATAATAGGTAGTAAGTGGTGTTTCTTATTTGGTTTATTCAATTCGCGGTAGCCTACGCAGCCAGGTGTGCTGTCCTTCTTTCTTCACCAAGCTGCCTGGAGTAGTTGAAGGTAGCAGCGTTGTCATTCAATCTGTTCTTTTATTAGCTTTAGTATCACTAGGAAGGAGAATTTGTGTGTTTGGTTCACAACAATTATGTTAGTGGTTGCTTCCTTGTCGTTTTCGGTCAGCTTGCGCGACTTTGATTGTAATTGGTAAGACGCCGAGTAGCTTTTTTGGGATAAAATAGTGAGCTGCCCCTAAAGAAACCAAGGCTTAGATAGTCTTCCTGTTCATGATAACGATAATAATCGAGTCGGTTGCTTTGTCCTGTCAATCCGACGGTGGCATAAACTTTTGGTTGGCTGTATTTTTATTTTTGTTTTATTTGTTGGTTGCTTGGGGACGATCCGTGGCTAGTAGTTAGTCAAACGTGTCAAAAGTAAACACGTCAAAAAACTGCTGGATGCGTGATTCCACCAGCGTTGTTAAAGTGTAAGTAAGCTCTCAGGAGTGGTATAACCATAGTCTCTGTTATAAAGCTTTCGACGGCATCTTGTGGTTCGTAGTATTTATTCAGCTGCTCGTTTATCAGCTGCGTTGTAATAGCCTATCTCTGGTAATATCGTAAGATAGTAAAGTTCTCGGTTTTGTCGCTCTTCAAAGGTACAAGCAGTTTCCTTTTCTTCTTGTTCAAAATACTGCTCCAGTTCTAAGAAATATACGTAGAGATGTTCAAAAACTAACCCGCCAAACTAGGATAGTTTTCGTTGGTATAGATTATTTGGTCATCAGAGTAGGAGAGTATTTGTAGTGGCACTATGCACCATAATACACGCTCATTCGCAAGACGTTTTAACCAATTCTAACAGAAACCCAAATATAAAATTCCAGTCAGTCAACTCCGAGTCAGCAAGCAGCCAAAGAGAACGCCACTAAAACCTAGTCAAAGACAAAGATTGGATCTCCGTTTCTAACCTCGCAGCATTGCACTTTCTGCCTCAAGCACAAGCAGACACACATACGGAGAGCGTGGCGCAGTAGTCTATACATCCGACTGCTGTACCAAAGATCGTGGATTCAAATCTCATAAAGAAAACCATTTCAAAGGTTTATACTATCTCCTACTCACCAGCCTCCTTTGTCATCGTAGAGTTTCATAACTTCTTAGTCATGCAGAGGTTATCTTTGCATTAATAAGAAACCATTAGTAAAAAAAAAACTAATGTAATTAGGTTTCCGACGTAGCAGCTACTAAAAGTAAAACAAAAAAGTACAGATGACAACAAACTGGCCTACAGGTACAAGCGATACCTGAAACAAACATAAGCAAGAAGAAGAATTATACCTAATCTCAACTTCCTCATCCCCTTCAAACAACCTGGTTAACTTAATAATGTCTAAAAGATACGTTCACTTACACGATTTTTAGTGAAACTCACAATTTTAATACAATTCAGATACTAAATAGTTCAGGGATTAAATATAGTCGTATCCTGTGCGCCAAACCGAAAGCTAGAATCTATAATTATATAAAAATAAATATTTAATATAAATTGATTCATATAATAACAACACCAAAACTGTATAACAAATTTTTGATTGAATATAGATTATATTTCTTCACTTAATCATCAACACTGACGTTAAACAAAAGCAATAGTTACATACTATAAAAAATATTAAAACTCATAAAAATTTACAAACCTGCACATGTTCGGAAACTCAATCCGGTTTGTCGTTTCAGAGAAATTGTAGTTTGCAATCTAACGTATGAAGATCCATTGAAATAAGCCTCTGGTTGATCGGACGGCCCAAAATATTGTCCGTTCACGTCCCACGTGTAAAATACAACTGCAACAAACAAATATAACAATTAGTTTAAATTTCAATGCATAACAAACAATTAATTTAATTAACATAACACGGATTATTTTTTATTTAATGTATTATATAAAAAAAATAATAATAACAGTTTTTGCAATCGTGCAGCGTTACGCTACATTATTGCCGACAATAAAATTTCGTGGGGTAATTAGTGAGACGAAATATATACGCATTTCCGCAAAACTGGCTTATCCTGTTCTTGGAATATGGAATTGTTAATCTCTTAATCTGAATCATTTACATTCTTCTAAATTGCTTTTATTCTATTGTGTTGAAATATATTTTAATAGATGATAAAATTGCAATTAAGTATTTCAAGAAAATATTTCATTAGAATAAACTAAGCTGACCTTATCTAATGAAGTTAGAATAAGTTTGTTAAGCCGGGTAGAGGTTGAAGATGTATACTTAATTTGTTTTTGTGTTAAATTGACGAGTAACAGCTCCGTTCTGATGTGAGCTGAACCTCGGTCGGGACAAGGCAGAATTATTGACATAAAACAAAGTAAGAATCGTAAAAAGAGAACATAAACATAAAATATTACAAAACTATATTGGCGTATATACTTCCCGCTTGTCTTGTAGTGAATACAACATAACAACGTTCTATTCCCACGACTGACGTCACACACATTTGAAATATTAAAGAAAAAATATTTTAAAAAAGTTGCAAAAACTTTTTCAACTTTTATAACATTCAAAATATTTTAAAAAAGGTCTAATTCTCTTCTACATTATGTCAGATTAATTGTCAAAATATTAAAAAACTTATCTTAATAAAGTTCATAAAGATTAGTAAATTCTGCATAATTTTTACATTTCAAAATTTGTTGCACTGTCAAAATGCAATGCAACACTTTGGCTGCTTGACTGTCAAAACATTAAAAAAACTTTATTTGTTAACACATAGTAAACATATATATCCTTTTTTTTTATTATTTTACTATATTTATGACGTAGAGTACATAGTAAACATACCAACACCAAATCTTGCTATATGCACGTTTTCCCCCCAACTGACGTCACACGTATCGATTATGTTAGCTTCACAGCGTTAGTAAAAAGCGTATCTATAAGTTTATATGGTCTAAGGTTGTACCTACTTCACCACGTACGCAAATGTTCATACTATCTATCTTAGACTGAAATGAGTTTTTTAAAACCAGGGCCGTTAGTTTACCACTAATTGACCTTGTTAAAACAGGTTCTTTCTGGCATACAAGTCGGTGTAATTGGTGTTATCATTATACCGACATCTCATTGACACAGATTGCCTTCATGGCTTTTGACACCCAACAAAATGGGTTTTGATGTGAGTGACCCAAATGTTGCATTTAATATTAGATGCATAAAAAACTTTGAAAATCAAAAAATATTATAGTTTTTGAGTCCCCTCTCCAGTAAGTGCCTGCAACGCATCTCAAGATGTTAAATCGTTGGGCACAAAACTGAAGTTCGTTAACTTGTTACTCCACAACAATTTGTTGACAAAAGTAACACTAACAAATTTATAGAACGGTACTCGGACAATGAAAATGTTGTTAACACTAGGACAAACATAAATAGGAATGACTTACAAGTCCCAAGAATGAAGTTATGAGCCCTTCTCCAGTAGATGTTCCTAATAAGTACAACCAATTTAAAGATACCAGCTAAATAATAATTTTGATAAACAAAAAAGTCGTTTAAGATTAATAAGTACTGATTTTAAGAATTCGTGACTTACTCATAAACTATGTACTTTTCTAAAGCCCGTGATGAAACTTGCAAATATGGAATTTTACTCAAACCATCTTTCTACCCGCATATTTTTAAACGTTTTCCGACTATAAGAGAAAATGTCCAGAGATCTAAAACGTAGCACGGCCTCAGTAAACACAAAACTCCGTCGCGCAAATCTTCGCCAGCTATTTATACCGCATCAACCAACCACATAACTCTTCTGCTTCCAAACGGAAACACCTGGCGCACCAAGAAAAATACTGCAGAGCTGCATCCACCGGTCGCAAAATACCAACACACACCTTATCCAAGACATACCATTCCCCCGATCTATGTCGAGACCTCGCAGACATCTACCGCAGAGCTGTATAGTATCTGGCGCAACTGGCCGAAATAGATCCCCTATCTCCGACAACCTCTACCAAGCGACCTCGTGGTAAGACCAGTTTCTGTCCCTGTGGCAATCACAGGAGAAACAGACGTTCCCAATTGCACAACCCTATAACTAACACTCATTTTCTCAGGCATGACATAAGCCGTAAAAAAACCGACATCGGCCAACGGCTCTTGCCGCCTCCGATAGACCTAGACCGTTAACAATTGGAGCCCAACGTGAAGTAGGGCGCCTTGGTGTTAATAAAAACCACAAACACGTCACTGAGAATAAAAAATTCTGTTGCCTGAAACAATTTTCAGACCCCTTTACTATCTAAGACATCATCTGAAGTCCCGGCCAAATTGCAACCGCACACACAAAGATCTACATAGGGTTTTGCTGTAAGAAAGAAGCCTGTTCAGATAGAACAAAATAACAAATTGTAGATATGACACTGTTCAACTTTCTGGAACTCTGACGAGGAATTAAGAAAAGAAGTTAGTCAGAAATTTCAATCCCGAGCAAGAAACCCTGGAAAACTACTTCGCCTGAAAGCGAGCCCCGGGAACCCAAACCAAAGTCCGACAAACATCCTGAGAAAGGCCCCGAGTTAGAGAGTTGGGAATCCTACATTCGATATTTCGACAAGTACGATCGACAAGGCACGCTTCTTCCATCGTGTACTCAATTAACTGTCCTTATGTAATGTCCATCTCTAGCAAATATGACTCAAACAAAGACAATGATTCGAGCAAAGTCAAATTTAACGAGAATGACTCGACAGAAATCAACGCACCCTATCAAACTGATTCTGATCGTAGCTCTCCAAACAAACCCGCCGGCGCCCCCGTTTTGACACCGGATCCACCGGTGCACAATCTTTTCGCGTTCGATTTGATCGACCTAAACAAGCACCAGAAAACAAATACCAAAAGCTGGATGTAAACGCACTACGCAAGCCCGACGCCACAATCCTCTAAAGCCAGTGATAAAACCAGTGTACAAACTTTGGTGACCATAAGTGACCTGATAATGACTCTCGGACTAATAATATGCGTGAACTGCGCTCACCACCACTATTGATCCTGCGGTTTTGACTTTATTGTATTGTAAAGTGGAAAGACAGTAATACATAGCAGAAGGGCGCACAACCTTCCATGAATCCTAGAAGATAAAAGCGGAAGCAGAATCGCAAAAGTGGGGTATATTGTCATCGAACTGGGGTCCGCATCAGGAGTGCATAAGCATGCACATAACTCCGCCCACTATCTAGTTCCAACCTCATAAAAAAAACAACCACACAACAACTCATCTGCTTCCCAACGGAAACACCTGGCGCAACAGAAAAAAGACTGCTGAGCTGCATTAACCGGCCGTAAAAAACCAACAGACATCTGATCCAAAACAACCCACCCCCTGGTGGGTATTGTTGCCGCCCTTCACCAAGACCTCGCAAGTTCCCTACCGCAGAAGAGCTGTATCGCATCTGGCGCGACAGGCCGAAATTAGTCCCTTATTTCCGACAACTTCCGAACAGCCTCTTTGTGGTAACCTCGGAAGGTAACCACCACCCCCAGTAACCCAGTTTCCGTCACTATAACTAACACCCGCCTCTTGCCGCCTCCGACAGACCTAGACCGGTAACAGACCCAATAAAGGTATTAGTACAATCTTCATCTTTTTTATTCTAAAAAAGTATTAATGATGTCGACAAGATACAATTTGATGAATAAAGATGGAACATGGAGTAGAAAATGTTATCATTTCCCATGACTGAATCTGTTCCGCACGTAAAGACAAGGTTTGCTGCTAATCTGTATATATTATAAGAGTATGTGGAAGTGTATTAGCGACATTTAATAATGTAACTACCTACTGATGTCAAACATATGGATTTTAACATCAATTCTGTAACCCAAGTCCCATTTTTGACGAGAAAGAGAAAAATTCTAAAAAAATGTTGATCGTTAACCAAGGGAAGGTTAGGTTAAGAAAACTGCAAAGTCTCAAGGCTTGACATCATTAAGCCTAGCAAAAGCCTCTTTGCTCAAGTCATAACCTTTCAAGAAGCAACAAAGCTCTTTCGTTGGCCGCCTTAAAACATTCCTTAAAAATCTCGTCTAAGGCAGGCTCAGACTAACTTTACTTAAATAAAGAATATATTGGATTAGTTTGGAATAAATAAATCGGTTTAAGTCCCAATTTTATCAAACTAACCTAACCTCTTTCACTTGGTCAAGATTAAGCACCGTAAAGTTATCTTATAACCAGCAATAAACATAAAGAGTATTCTAATATTTTAATAACCAATTATTTAAATAATCGCTTAATCTCAAAAAAATATTTTTTTTATTCAAATAAATTTTCTATTCTTTAAATCGTCAGTATTTTTAAAACCCAAAAATCAATAATTTGTTCAAGTCATCAGAGTTATTTGATTTAATCACTTCAGACACCTCAATAGAATATTGACTTGTATTCGCCTCGTTTAACCAAAATTATTCAATTTGCGTTTCACATGCATATAATTTTTTTTCATGTATTTAAGATCAAATTTAATCTAGTTTTACAGTTACCAAGTATAAATGTTCTCAAATTATATTAATACAATTCAATTTGCTATGCGAGCCGATTTTAATCTTGGAATGTTATTTTACATGGAATTGTTACAGATTAATTTTTCAAACATTTTTTTAAGATTATTTTATTATTGGATATCGTAGAATAATAAACAATGTTTAGATTAGATAAGCTATAAATACGTTACAAAAATGAGTAGCCGGCATAAATTATCTTTTCAAATTTGTTTAAAGAGAAAGTAAGGATGTTCGAGCTCGATAGTAAATAACAAAACTAAATATTTGATGAAGAGATCGTGTTTAAAAGTGTTAACACTTCATAGAGTACGTTTATATGAAACTGATGCTAATCAAAGATTTCATCAAATCATTTACGATTAATGTAATGGTTTCACATTTTCCTAAAACGCTTTATAAAAATTACTTTTATTATTAGCGGAATGATATGTAATTATTTTCAATAAATTTAAAAATCAATAAAAATATATTGAAATGTCTTTAGTTTTTGTTAGCACTGTTTATAATAGTTAATATAGAAAGGCGGGTCAATAAGTCCGTGACTTTTTAAATAAAACTCAGGTATTTGACTAAAAAATCATTTTATTTTTTTAAGTAGTCTTCTTTGAGCTCTATACACTTTGTCCAACGTTTCTTCATTTTTTTTATCCCTTCCTAAATGCTAAATCCGGAGAATAGAGCGGACGAGGGAGCAATTCGTAGCCCAATTGATGGATTTTTGCCATGGAAACTGCACATGTGTGCACCATTGCATTGTCCTGGTGGAAACAAACTTTTTTCTTGGCCAAATGCGGTCGTTTTTTTTTTCAAATCGACCGTATAAGTTAGCATAATATTTGCCATTGATTGTTTTACCCGTTTGAAGGTAGTCAATGTGGATTATACTGCATGACTTTATTAGCTGACAAACCCACCTTAGCCTTCTTTGGCGCCGTTTCACAACAAGAAACCCACTGTTTTGACTGCTGTTTGATCTCTGGTGTGTTGTGGTGGATCCACATTTCGTCCACGGTTACGAAACGGCGCAAAAACTCGTTCATATTGCAGTTGAACAGTTGAACTTTATTTCCATTTTTTCTTCAAATTACGAGGTAGTCTGCTAGCTAGCTTATTAAAATTTTGACAGAAATCAGCTGACATATGCCTCTTGATAGGAGCAGTGTTACCCTTTCAATTAATAAAATTAAATAAATTAAATATCTCCTGGAGTATGTATAACGTAGTACATTAACACTGAGATACTTAGGCTAAGTCTAGAGTTGAATCACAAATAAACCAAAAAGGTTTAGAGAGCGCGTATTAAAGTACATTGACATTATTTAGCATTAATGCCTTTGGGGTACTCCACGGTTGCCTGAAGTTTTTTATACATATACCAAATAAGTCCTGGGGTGTATATAATGTAGTACGTTAACAATTAGATACTTCACATTTTAAGTTATTCATACATAGACCAAGTAAATCCTGGAGTTTGTATGTTAACATTGAGTTACTTCACCACAGTTATCCAAATTAAAAACCAAGAAGGTTTTGAAAGTGTGTATCATATAAAGCAAATTTTATAAAGAAACAATGAATTATAATAAAAGCTTCCACCATATTCGTCCCCGTCGTACTGATCAGAAAACAAAAAACGGAAACCTTTTTTTTAATAAAATCAAGTTACTGATGGAAAAAGTGTTAATAGCACTTGGTGTTGGTCTCCATCTTAACTAACGCCAATGCCCATAATACAGAAAATGTTACAAATGCTTTTTTGCCGTAAAAAGAGATTAGTATTGCTTCTGTTAGGGTAGACTCGGAAGCCGGTCGTAAATTCGAGGTTTTCCGTTACTTTTTGTATCCTTAGAATAACAATTCTGAGCGGTTTTGCGCTGTAGATTAAGGCACTTTGAAATGTTTTTACCCTATAGTAGTCAAAAGGCATGTTGGCTACGTATAGCTTAAAGAAGTGAAAGAATAGAGCCCTGCAAGTCTACCGCAATAATTTGTCCAGAAGTTAAAATGTAGTCTAGTAGCTAGTAGTTTTATGTATAAGTTTGACAAATTGCAAATAAAATTTGAATTAGTAAAACTTTAAAAACAAGCCTTTATGCTAGACCTTGCCAACAGCTTGTGTAACGTCATCAAATAACAACGTAATCTATAACGCAATTTAGTTAGGCCTCATGTAAAGCATAACAAACTAATCGGACTTTTTTAATTAAAACTTCTGTCCATTTCTGGTTAAAGATGTTTATGATATGTAATCTTCTTCAAAAGCTTGAAAAGTGTGCGTTACTGAGAATTGCGTAAACAATATTGGTGATCGTCATTATACACTAGTGTGAACAGATACTGTAGGTAGATGTGGCTGTAAAGCAACGACAAGTTGCAAAATGCCCGTAATGCTAGCACTATTAGCATTACGCAATTCTACCATTCTGTATCTCATATTTGACGATAACTTGGTTAACTAATTCATTTCCACAAAATTTATTTAATTTAGGAAGCGGCAGGGAGATCAATGCTTTCGTTGCCCATTCAATAAATAAATTTAAGAGAAGCCAAACAATCTTCACCGCCTACCGGTTCTTCCGTTAGGTACTTGAGTACGTTACAAATTACAACTTCCCTTGTTAGAGGTTTGTCAGGCAATGGACTTTTGGAGTTAAGCAAAGAAACCCAAATAACGCTTGGGTGTTGCGTGTTGATTGGGTTACAAAGCTTTTTTAGAAAAGTTACATTTTTTTTTTAATTTCTCCGTAATTACAG
Organism: Tachinus rufipes; assembly: GCA_963932245.1. Taxonomy (NCBI): domain Eukaryota; kingdom Metazoa; phylum Arthropoda; class Insecta; order Coleoptera; family Staphylinidae; genus Tachinus; species Tachinus rufipes. The sequence goes on from OZ010749.1 coordinate 66,565,201, forward strand.
AAGGCTTTTGTAATTAGTGGATTTCTATGAGGTAGCAATAGGATCTTTTTGTGCTTTTGATTCGTGGTCCGCATTATTGTGTTAAAATCAACTTTATGGTCAACGTTAATGTCCGCTCTACGTGTAGATTGGTATCAGCTGTCTGCTCTACGTTAGTGTCCAATCTCTTAACGTATTACGGAATATACCATAGATTTAAACTAACTTGGAAATCGTTTAAAAAAAGATCAGTGCTGCAACTCTTCTTCCAACAATTTCTACTTTTTTAAAAATTACATCTAGTGTCAACAGTCAGAATCCTATCTGAGTTGAAATGGACCAACTTTTGTAATAATGCTTTTAAGCAATCGCGTTTTGAGATAAAAACTGGCAATAATAAGTTTTATTGCTGCCCTAATTTCAATTAACTGATTAATGAGTGACTAATTTCATTTGTTTGTTTTCTTTTTATTTGGCTCGTTTTTAACTCGGGCTTCTGCACAACCTTAATATCTTAATTAATGAGAATTAAGCTTTAAACGCAGTAACACTTACATTTTGCGTTGAAAAAAAAACAAGGAACTTAAAAAAAGGTTGAAAATACGTATGCATGAGTAGCAGGAAAACACTTAAGACCAACATATCCCCTAGTATTCAAGATACAGACCCAAAGAAACACGCACAGTTAGGCTCTCATCGGGTGCAATCTAATTCACCCTGGAGATTAGAAAATCCTCACAACACGGCCACAAGCTCCACGACATGAAAATTAGAAAAACGGGCTCAAAACCGCACTAACTCAGATACGTACAACGACAGATTCAAACAACCCGGTTATGGTAACCCCACTAACATACCAACAAACAACGTAAAAGCATTTATCCCAAAATGGTATGGTATCGCCGTATACTAGGTGAGCCAGGACGAAGAACGAACCTAAGTACACAAGAACGAAGTACGCCCTACAACAAACATCGTCATCCTCAATCATGCAGAGGCGCCCATACCTATAGCACCGCATCTTTAGGATGCAGGACCATTTGTTATAAGCAAAATATCGCCAGTTGATTACAGAAACAGTATTGTCGGTTTTATCAAAGTCTTAGAAGCGTGTATAGCAAAGTGCATTGGCATTGAGGCCATTGAGATACTTCACAACTGTCTGCGGTTAATAACATATACGCAAAAAAAGCCATGAGCTATGCATAAAATGTATGAATACATTGGTATTATGGTATACCATGGTTCAGTGTTATAATGGAGACTCTGGCATCACAACCTATCGGTTCTATGAAAATTTTATAACCACTTATTAAGCTGTATTTAATAATTGTGAACATGTTCAAAACTCGCCAATACGATGGCAAGCCGTAGCAGCCGGGCTAATGCAAGAATACAAGATAAGCCGGAGTTAGTCAAACAAAGAGCAAAAAAAAAACATGATGCGGTCCCATAAAATATCAGCTGACAACGTTGCATTAGCCTTTGGATAATTAATATACAACGTATATGCTCGGCGTGGTGGTTCAGCGTTGCAACAGTTATTTAAAAAAAAAAAATTGAGCATAACGCATATTTAAAAATAAATGACAAGACCATCCATTTGGCAAACATGTTAACATTTTAGAATTATTTCAATTTTTTGTAAAGTTTGTATTACCAGAAATATTTTGGAAATGTTTTAAATAACTCAGCCACTAAAAAAATTGTTTGAATAAATTATATCAAGAACTTAATTTTCTATAAAATAATATACATATGAATGTTATAATACATATTTAATTAAATTAGGCTTACATGACTGTAAGTGAGAATGTTTTTGTATCGACACTCAAATAAAAAAATGTCTCTTTAATTGATTTTAAAAATTGAAATTACATCAAAATATTTGAATAGTTGAAAAAGTTCTTTTGGCAATACTAGAAATTTAGAATATGCGAAATAAAATTAACATTTTTAATTTTAAAACTAGTATAGTGCAAGCATAGGAGCATTATGTAGGGCTGGTTTTATGTTAAACATTATTAAGGGTCGCCTTTCAGCTGTATATTGACCTCTTCTATATAGACAGTGTCTGTTTCACATCCCCATATTATAATAAATTTATGACAGTTTCAAGTGCTTCAACAGAGTTTCAACACCATCAAAGTTTTAATAAACAAAAAAAGATCTTTAAACCATATCCTGTGCCCATGTGTTCCTAAAAAACATGCATTATTAATTGATGCAAGGATATATTATGCACCCTTAACAAATACTGTTTCAAGACTATTTTATGCTCATTAAATAAAGTAAATTAGAGCGCATACGCTGTTATTACTTTTCCATTTGTTTTATTTATTTTAGTGCACCTTAACTACCATCAATTTATTAATAACAAAACTAAAAAATCACTTAAACGGAACGAATATTCTCAAGATTGTTTCCGTTTGAGAATCATAATGGGTGACTAATTTGGCATCAGGTTGATGTCCGTTGAGACACAACAAAAGACTCCACCGAGACAGATATATGTTTTTTCTTTTCATTTTGTGGGACATCTTTATGGGGTGCATACACTTCCTGTTCGGGCAGAATATATTTACTGACCTTCACACATTGCTGCATGCTAACAAGAGTAAAATGGATGTGTTATAAGTTATTCCCATGCTAATACATGGTTGCTATAGTGGCGGAGCAGGTAGAGAAATAGAGAAATACGGCCCACTTCATAGCCATTCTAAGAATTATTTATTATTATGAACTTTGCTAGTTATGTGCTTATTTTGAGCTTCCTTATAATTGAAAGTAGACGAAACAGTACTGGTAATAAATCATATTAAATTATTGTAAATAACTGTTTTAGCATTATGTCAAATTTTGTCTTTAAATTGTTTCGCTCTAAAAAATATATATTTGTAAGTACGTAATTAACAATTGGGTTAAGGCTGTATATATTTTTCTAAATAATCTAAGGTGGAAATTGATATATTGAGAGTTAAAAACAATTTTATTATATATCTATTAATTTCTTTTCTACAATTGTTTATAGGAAAAGTATACTATTGTGAATAAAATTTTTTTATTTTAATTTTAGTTAAATTTTGCCAGAATTTTCATAATGCACTGAGATTTGATGAAATGTTTAGGACATGGTTATGCAACACATATTTTTTTGATAATAATATTTATGAAATTATGTGAAATTTGATAAAATATTTAATAAAAGATTTGCAGCAACTTTTATGTATAAAATTTTAACGAAAATATAATTACTCGCAACTTTTATGTAAAATTTTCTCCAATTTTTATAAACATATGAAAAAAATTAGCTCTAAAATTTTCATGCATGTTGATACTTTAACTGTCAAAATATTAAAGAATTTCCTAAATTTAGTCACAACTAACGTTTGTGAAGAGAAGAAATATCTAATCTCTAAATAATTAACAGTTAATAATAAACTATTTACTTTACCCACCCATCCGGCTGTTTGTGTAAAAGACCCGTCACTCTGTTTTCCAAATTTAGCAACAACTAACGTTAGTATATAAAAGGATGTTCTTAATCTCTGATTAATACTCGGGAGAGCAAAGTATTCCATAAAGCCGCACGTCCAAAAAGTCCCCAGCTCATCAAAACCCCTGGTGCCCCATCCCAGACCTCCCTCAAGAAGCCTACTAAACACCAAGTCAAATCCAGCTCCTCCGAGAACGAAGAACCCATGGAGATGCAGCTGGCCAATACTCAAGATGGCGCCAAAGATGTCCCGCCTCCAGAGGAAAACTTCTAGGTTGTGACTTACTCCAAGTCAAAAAAAGAAAAGGAAGGCGCAGGATGAGTTCTGATTTTAGTATTATTAAGACATTAACCGGCCCTCCAAGTCAAGCGCCCTCAGAGTCTTCAACCACTAAAGCCAAAAGGTCCAAAATCCAGCTGGCCACTTAGGTGAAGGCATCCACTTATTGCCCAGCCTCTAGTTCCCTTGGCCTTCCAAACCTCTCAGCTCTCATAGAAGACAACGTGTGCCAGCGCCTGGCACACGCCGTCCTCCACCTGGGCTGGTGGCAAAACTCAAGACATTAAAGATCTCCATCGATCGGTTAGTTAATGTCAAAGATGGTATCCGCATGCACCCAAAATCGCATGCGGATTTTCATGCTGCCATAGATTATGTCAAAGGCACTACTACACGTACCAGTTAGCGTCTGAAAGGACGCTAAAATATGTCGTTAAGAACCTGCAGGACTGTATCACGGCTGATGTGGCGCAGACAGAGTTATCAACTCTGGGACATGAACTAATTTCCATAAAACGCATAAAAAGGGATGAGAAAACCTTTCCCATGCTATACGTTCAGTTTCCACAGAACGCGCAAAGCATCTCAATGTGAGCGTTGAGATCAAACGTAAATCAAGGAACATTGTACAATGCCACTGTTGCCAGCATTATGGCCATACGGCTTCGCGATGCAAATCCCCATACGTATGCGTTAAATGCGCCGAAGGGCATCTCACCTCCACGTGCAAATTTACTAAGAAGTCAAAGCATGTAGCAACATGCGCATCGTGCACACAGCAAGCTATAACCTTTATAGCTTGCTGTGTACACAATGCGCATGTTGCTACATGCCCAAACTACATCAAGTTGAAGAAGAATCTATCCTCAAAGCGCCATTCCAAGGCGGACCCCCGCTCCTTCCGGGAGCACTCCCAATGCTCAGACGTCAAAAAATTGAGCGCAAAACGACACGTTATCTGAGAAAAATCAGCTTGGCTCAAGCGAACGACGCTGACTTCAAAAAGTTTCTAACAGCTTCTGCACATTTTCTAGATTAATTCTAGATTCAGACTATTTGCCCGTTAGTCTGACAACAGACATATTTTCACCTCACACTATGCCACGCCTATATAGTTGGCACAATGTGCATTTCTTGAGTTTTCCTAAATAGGAAGGTCCTTGCACAAAACTGAACAATTTTCTAGAAATCATTGAAGGAAGAGTTTAATCGGTAGGCGCCCGTGAGGATGAAACCGACACTGTTCTTTTAAAAAAACTCTCCGACCAATCCGCAAACAAAAACTTCTAAAAAGACCTCCAAAAGTCCGGCTTCCAAATTTCCCTCAGAAAACAAAGACGATTCAAAATCTCACATTCTGCAGTAAACAGGAATAAAATCCAAACCAGAAACCAGAGATCAATGCAGAAACATATAAACGCCAACCAAAAAGCGGATTTCAACGCAAATGGATCATAATACATTAAAGTATCAAGAAAGCCCAAAGAACAACAAGACAACAAGAACAAGAAGTATCTTAAAGTTGTAATTCAAAACGTACCCGAAGTACTTAATAAAAAATCGGTAGGTAGCAACCACAAATCCCTCGGCTTCTTTCTTAAATTTATCTATCAAATGGAAAAAAACAAGCAAATCATCTCCTAATCTCCAAGCAGCTCGCAAAAAAAGATAAAACCACAGAATCTAATACGTTACCCTAATAACTTAACTGATCTTAAGATCAAACCTAACATACAAAATGACGGCATCTCATAATATCAAAAGTGTACAGTAACATAACTGCCGCACAAAGTATACACTTATTTGCTCTGCGTCTACTACTTTATAAGCTACATAATAGATTATAAAAGACAAAGCTGCAACCCTGCACTCAGTGACTAAGAACACTGATGCAAAGCAGGCGCATTAAATGCAAACAATCATACAACACCTAGCAGCTGCTACCAACTTCACTTACTGATCAAACAAACCTTGCACACGTTGTTACATTATAGTATTTCGTTGCAAACTTAATAAATTCCAAAGACACAATCTTCCTATTTGATATTAACATATTAAAAAAAAAAAAAACTCAAAACCAAGCAGCTCATTCCTCATAAGCTCATAACCTCATTGTGTAACAAATTGTCAAAATCCTAAACATTCTCCTAGTCAGATACCGTCTTCTCAACTAGGATTAAATTCCAAACAAGTTGCTTTGTAGCCAACTCCTTCTATATGTTCTATACAGTAACTTCAAAGTCTCAAAAAAAACAAGATTCTTGTGCTTTGTTTTATATAAACCTTTACAAAGCCTATGTTCGTCGTAAACAAAATCACTTAACTTATAGTTTTCGTGAATCCAAAAAGTATTATTATATCAAACCGTGCATCCACTACTCCTAACCTTCTGGCCAAGCGCTAGATTTCCTTTCCAAAAACAACAATATAAAGTCCTGCATCACCAATAATTTTGTAAGCAATGAGTCAAGTCTGATACATTAAAAACATATATCGCGGTGTAGTTATAGAGTCGGCAACAGCAGACCCAATCAAAGTCTCAACGCAAAATGCAATTTTTTGGCGTTTATAAGTTCATTCTTTTTTAGCAGTCCAAAATTAAGACCGTCAAATAAAAAAAAAAACACCGCAAAGAATTCAACCAAATAAAATTGACCCAATCAATCAGTTGGTTGAAATGAGGCAGTAATAAAACTCATGGTAGCCAGTTTCAATCTCAAAATACAATGGCTGGAAAGCATCATCAAAAAATTGCTCACTTCCCTTGTAAACACCATTCCCAAACCAGAAAAAACACTGGCCCTCTACACTAGATGTAATTAATAACATAGTAAAAATTGTTAGAAAAAGAGTTGCAGCACTCATCCACCTCTAAAGGGCTTCCAAATCTAGCTCCAAGAACAAAAACAATTCTCAATTTTGCTTAGAATTCAGACATCAACGCAGACTAGAAAGCGGATATCAAATGATAGTACGGACCACAACGCAAGCAACAAAGAAACACAAAAAGAAAAAGATGTTTTTGTTGCCCCATATTAAACATGTTACTTAACCTTCGGCCACCTTCAGTTAGATGCCTTCACTTTTTGCAAATGAACATTAATTGATATCCAAAAACTTTCCAGCGCAAAAAAAAGCAAAACAGCCAAAAAACTTTCACAAAATTTCAGGAATTCCAACCTAAATTATTGGGTTCTTTAACGTGCACGCTACAACAAACAGTACTCTAAACCTACTAAAGCTTCTCTTCATATCCGAAAAACACGTAATCATCACCACACATTTTTCTTAACCAGCAAAACCAAATAGTGGATTCAAGCCCAAAAGGCCTGGTATAGCTTTTGTTATTACGCATCTCACCAGCAACAATTTCCGACCACTAAAACGAATTCCTAGTCAAAAAGTACGCACTTGGCCTAAGAAACCTCAGACAAGAGATGAAAAATAGGTAGGCCGCAACCTCAAATGCCTCGGCTTCTCTCCTAAATTTTTAAATCATATGGGAAATTTCTCTGCCGCTCCCACACTGACTTTATAGGCTACACAGTATATCTAGGTTATGACTGTACAACGCAAAAGCCGTAAAAACAAATCCACGAACGTAAACCCCGCAATCCGGCTTTGCAAAGTAGAAAAATTCTTCTTCGAACAACATATCGCTGGGAAGTTATTCTCATATGCAAATAGCAAATCATAGAATACATTAAAAACCCCAAACACATTCACAATAAAAATCTGATGTAGAACTTATGTCTTTGTCAACACATCGTTTTACCACTCCAAAGTTGACACACCAAAAGAACTTACATTAGAATCAAATTTACACGCAAAATTACTCTTACTTCCTTTTATAACGACATTTTGACGAGGTGTTTGGTTTGAAACTACGTCTAAAACGCTACGACGCTTACGCCCAACAAAAAAGTTGCAGGTATTGAGTCCGGGCAAACTACTACAGTTTCGCTGGCCACCAAAATATTATGTAAATAAATAAATAAATAAACATTTCTAAACCAAAAAAAGGTGATCTTAGACCTAATCAAAAACCACGCAAAAAAATAAAATTTTCTACCCTTTAGATCACGTTTTCAAGGCCTATAGGCATAGAACCCCCCCAAATTTTATAAAAAAATCTTCAATAGAATCCGCTCTGTAAATGTGATCTCGTTTCATAGCAATAAACCAGCCTTCACGATAACATTTAACGTATAAATTGCTCGTACAGTCAGTAATAGACAAATAAAAATTAATTCCTATACTTCTACAAAATAGCGGTTTGTCCATCCACAACAAACTTAGAATATTTACTTCTAATCAGTCCTAAAATCACTTTCGCGTACCTAATATGAGGAACATAGTTAATTTGTCAAAGCCCCGACTACGTTCGCAACGGCAAAATAAACCGCGACATCGCCAATATACCAGCCAAAAAGTTCTTCAAAACACTCGCAGTCCACCCCAGTCCTTACTTGCCCAGACTAGCTAAGCCAGATAAAAACTTCTTGTCAATTTGCTAAATATTTAAACAAAATAATCACGTTGTGCCTATAAAAATGATGTGTGTATGTCTCCAACTCCACCTACATACTGCGTACCATAAAATTAGAAGAAGAAAAAATCATATCATTGAAAATAACCTGAAGAACAAGAAGATACCAATGCATCTCAGAAGCAGTCTATATGACCAATGTGTGCTACCAGTAATAACCTATAGCGCACAAACCATGACATAGTCAGAAAAGTCAATAGAAATGCTCAGAACAACACAAAGAACTATAGAAAAGCAAATGCATAACTAAACTGAAAAATGTGGGAAAGGCAATAACCAAATTAAAATAGAGTTGTGCCGGACACGTTGCCAGAAACTAAAAATGATGGGCAAAAAGGTTAATCCAATAGAGACCATATGATGGCAAAAGATCAAGAAAAAGACCACAACTACGCTGGACCAAAAACATCAAGAAGACAGCAAGCACAAAACTAAAAAAGTAAAAAGTGGCTATGTCCAAAGATGGATCAAATACAGCTAAAAAAAAGTCGAGACTTTCTTCTCGTAATGCTTAAAACTATTTTTAGCTTAGAAATTTTTTCTAAATCAAAAATAAACAAACAAAATTCAATTAATACAAAATGAATTACATTTTTTTTATTTATCTAAGGATTTTCTCACCCTAGGGCCACGAAGCATTAATTTCCGAACCAAAACACAAAGAAAAAATGGTTTTTCAAAGTAAGCAGGCAAATAAATATTATTAATTGGGTTTATACTACTCCCACACGCCATTCCCGTCTTTGCAGTGCATCCTCTTCTTCCAGCCCTCTCGCTCTCATCGCATCTCGAATGGTATCGTTCCATGATCTTTTGGGTCTTCCCTTTTTCCTTCTTCCTGGCGGTAGCCATTCCCATACTCTTCGGGGCCATCTATCATCGTCATTCGAAGAACATGACCGAACCACTTTCAGGCTTTTTATTTCCATTCTTTCCACTAGTGTTTGTTCAGCTTCCATTATTCTGGACATTCTAGCGCTTTTTCTTAGGTAGTCCATTTCTACAATATTTATTCGTCGCTTATCTTCGGCTCCCAGTATCCATACTTCTGCCCCATATGACACCACTGTATCTACCATTGCGCCTCCTATCCGTTTCTTTACTTCTTTTCTTATGTTTGTCCCACCAGATCGAGTTTAGACAGCCATCCACTTATTTCCCCTTTTCTATCCTTGTTCCTAACTTCCTCTTTTGCTATTCCATTTTTACTAAGTGTGCATCCCAAATATTTAAAGATTTCTACCTGCTTCACAATTGTGTCGTCAATAATTATTTGAAAGTTTGCATCAGTTCCGGTCACCAGATATTCCGTTTTATTGAAGTTTATGCTTAGTCCCCATTTGGTATATGTTGCATGCAGTCTTCTAAGCATAAATTCTAAATCATATGTGTCCTGTGCTATCACAACCTGATCGTCGGCAAAACTTAGTGTAAAGATGAAATAAGTATTCATTGTGCAAATTAAAAATGACAACTTAATAAACGGCAATTGAATTGTGTTATTATTAATAATATGCTTTTTGTTTCATGTAATAAAAATGATCATCGGTATATAAAATACACAGATAAAACAACCTCGTCCATGAAGATGTTAAGGTTGCAACGTAGTTTAAACCACCATTATTATAATTGTGAATTAAAACCTTAACCTATTAGATATGAATTGTACAAACATGTTAAATTACTGTATGTATACATGTTATCTGCATTTATTTTATTAAAAAACGTTTATCATTATTTGGTAAAGAAACAAAATAAAACAATATTATAATAAATCAATTTATGTTTCTTAGTAATATTTTTAACCATGATAAATTATATAACTTAGGAGGCAATTAAGATGACAGATTTCCCTTTATTCTTTCGTAGACACAACATCGCAATAAAATCTCCATGCCAAATGTATTGTTCCCTTGTGCGTAGTACTGAGAACTAAACCAGTTATGAAAATGAATACATTCATTTGTTTCGTGTAATTATTCATTATCGGTTTTATTTTTAAATTAATATATAAATAATATAATGACGCATAAAAACGTGCTAATATAATTTACTACATCCACTCATTAATTTCAATTACATGTTTAGTTTACCTGCGTAGTTTAAAAGGCCTGATAATATTATCGGTGCATTGTTCTGCAAAATTGCAAGACTGATTACGTAAAGACCAAAAAACGTCACACTACAATGTAAATAATAAAACCTTACTTTAATCAATTAATCATCGTTGGGTTGAGTTTGATTAAATCATTAATTTACTGCGCAACTGTATATAATAAAGGATCTACATGAGGCTTAGACATTGTTGCAAGTACTCTTAACCGCATCAAAACAAAATTATGATGGCAAACATAATGTTTTCCCAAAATCTAGAAAGCTCTGAAAGTAGTTTAATTTCAATTCCTAGAGAATGTTGCTAAAAAACTAGAGATTAAGATGACAATTAGCTCAGTCGCCCAAAGGTTAAAAAAACTCAACGCTGTACTTATCGAGAAGCTCAGATCACATCCACTTACAAGGCTGTAGTCTCATAAATCCACACCTGTTATAAACTAGTAAGACTGCTCAATCCCAACTGATAAGAGTTTGTTTGATTGCAAATAGTCGCAGACAAGCGTTCGAACAAGTAGCACTTGACTTTCGTCAACCTCGTATCACAAGATGCCTTGATATTGCCCTTAAGTAAATCAACTTTTAACACAACCATTACTCAAAGCAACTATTCTTGCTGCGTTCTCTCTTTTTTTTCCTGCTCTACCTCCTCTTCTTCCTGCTATTTTCTCCACTTCTTACTGCTCTCTCTCTCTCTTCTTATTCATGCTCTCTCTCTCCTCTCCTTCCTCCTCTGTGTCCTCTTCTTTCTGCTCTCTTTCTCATCTTCTTCCTATTCTCTCTCCTCTTTTCCCTGCTGATCTCTTTCTCATCTTCTTCCTGTTCTCTCTCCTCTTCTTTCTGCAATCTCTGTCCGTGCTGCCAACGGTTCTTCAATGGTGTCCTCTTGTTCTATGCTGTGCGTTGCTTAAAGCTATTTGCTTATACACTTCTACACATGTTACAAAAACCAGCTGGTGTTCACGTTCACCTTCCCTCTTTCGCAGCTCTATATCAGTGCTGCTTACGACTCTTGCAAGTCTTGAGACCGTTACTTGGAAACCAGTCTGTTATCTGGTTTTTATTTAGAGTCAGTTTCTTTATATGCTTAAATGGTTGGTGGGTCGTGTGCACCTGTGCTATTGTGATTCGGTTATGCTAATATGTAGTTAACACTTGAAGGCAATCATATTTTTCGCTTTTAAAAAGTAGCGCAGCGTACCGATAAACGTCTTCACTCCTAGCGGAAAACGCCAAGCAAAAGTGTCAATAGTACATTTGTCTTGTTAACTGACAAAAAACCCTAAATTCCTCCTTTCGTTCTACATAGTAATTCGCTTGGCGCCCCTTGCACTTCGGTCCTGCTGAACCTGTTGTTCTCCTTTAGAAGCTCTGTCTGTTCGATGAAGTCAGAATCTTTGGCCAAGGAACTACTTGCAGCTCTACTTCGGTAAGGTTATGTTTGACAAAGAAGGCTATGCAGTTTATAATCGCCGCACTCACTCGAAAAGTGTAGCGGAGCTCTTCTTCTTCTTCCATACACCAGAGACATAAAAGATTCATTTCTATTCTCATTTTATGCATGTGCTTGTTAAGACCATAGTGTCCGATTATCATTCCATTGAGCTTTCGCAGTCTGATCAACTCATTTGAGTTAACAAGGTTTTGGTGTTATGCAAAAGTTCTGTTAAGAATTTTCTTGAGTGTGGCAATGCTTACAGCTTTTCTACAAATTGCTGTGTTCCGCCTCAAGTCTGCTGCCAATTATTTCCTTTCCAGTCTCGTATAGGACTGCAAAAGTAAATATTCGCTTTGGCAAGCTGGTTCAACATAAGATTTCCTTTTATCCACTTATTGGTCTATGTCCTCGTAGCTTCCAGCTCCTGTGTCATTCTAGTCTTTGTACTCATCTGTATACAAGATAGTTCCCTCGACTGTTCCCGGGTATCTTTTGTTTGTTAATTCGTTTCGCTGTAGTATTGAACAAACAAAAAACAAAAGATACGTTTTTGATCATACTCTCAAACGGTACTGTTAGTGACGGAGTGTTATTCCAAGCGCAGAGGGGACAAACAAAAAATATGTCTTTGACCATGGACATATTTGCCCAAAGGTAGCAGGAATCCTTTGTTTGTTTATTGGTTTCGCTAAGGTATTGGACAAACAAAATATACGTCTTTAATCATACTCTCAAACAGTAACAGGAGCGACAGAGTGTTATTCCAATCGCACAGACCGAAAAGGTCAATATAAAATTGTATTCAGGTATGATGGTGAATGCGCTGTGTTCGACGTGTCCAATAAAAGAGCTTCATTATGTTCCACGGAAGCAACAATCCTGCCTTCTTTCGTTGCAGAACCTTGATTAACTCTTTCAACTAGAATTTAGTCCAAAGATGTAGAGTCGTTTGCTGGTGACGCCATATAAAGATTGTAAACTAATCCCTCCTTTTTACTTTGTAAAGCCTTGGCTAACTATTTCAACTAAACTCATTTGCAAGTTAAGATATGAAGTCTTCGTGACATCGTTTGATGGTCGTCAATATAAACATTAACGGGGAGGGTGGGGAGACCTAATGTTTTGTAGAATTAAACTCTCACTATCCCCCACAAACAAAGATCCAGTTCCATAACATAGTTAGTTTCTAGTCTTTAGCTTACCATCCAATAGTTCCAAGTGCTTGACACTATAAGGTTAATTCCAAACAAAAGTTAAGCCAGAAGCAACGCTTCTAATGTTGGAAAAGGACCTGAGAAAGCAATTATTCGTCGTTCTATAAATTTTCTTCTATAATTTCCGCATGTTCTTTTTGAGTACGCTCGTTGCAGCCAATTAACTACAATTACACTATTTTTGCAAAGTTTTAGGTATCTAAGATCCGATACGTCCAGCCGCTAATTATAACAAACCTAAAATGTTCCAATCTACCTGTCCAGAAGCCCGTGATCGACAAATCTGTTTTTACATTCTATGGCGTTGTAGGGCCCAATGTAATTAATAACAATCTTCTTGGTCTGGTACCAGCCAGGCTTCTAAGTAAAAATGACCCTAAACACGGTTTTCTACTTTACAAAAAAGACATATTATTGAAGTAGTCGTCCTGAGTCTGAAGCTCTCGGAAGCCTCAGATAACGTTATTAGTGTGTAGGCACAAAGTAGCACACTGCGGCCTTAAAGAGTCTTGGCATATAGTGGTCGTAGGATGTAGACCGCCAAAAATTAGTGCCTCGTAAGAATGTTGTGACAATAACCGGTCTACTTTACCAGAATCTTCAACCACGTGCTCTTCTTCAAGGTGGGCCTCTGGAGTATAGTTGGTCTTGCTAAAAACATGTTATACTGTAACCAAAAAGTTCTGCAAAAGCAGTAACTATCGAGTTAGATTTTGCTTATTATTTGTCTGGCAGGTAAATAACTCATACATAGCTACTAAAAAAACAATGTTGCTACAAGACAGTCTTCAAGTCAATATTCCAAGTTCGGTCTGGAAAACCAACTTCAGGCTAGCGCGGCAAAAACACCGATAAATGCTCCTGCTCGGATAGGTTACAGCAATACAGCTTCGTATGTCATTAGAGATCCGTTAGTGGAACGACTAGATCGGCAAATCGGCGTACCCAAATGGAAACAGAACCCAAAAACATGTCTGATTGCGTTCCCAAACTCGCAACGTTACGTTCTTAGAGTCGTTCCAGTCGTAGGTGAACAAAGATGGTAAGATGCTTATCTCTAGAGTTTTTGTATTTTAAGAGCATTCCGATTGAGTATCATCTCAAGCGCACGGATAGAATTTTAGTCGCGTATAGGTCTCACATGTTAGAGTCGCTGTGTTCGATTTGTTCTGTAAAAAGGGCGCAATTTTGCCCACAACATTATATATGAACGTACTCAACAAATCGTTAGCAATTTTAGGCAACATAAGTGAGCAAAATAACACATAATAATAGTATATTAAGTATCAAGAGCAGGAAAGCATTGTTTGCAGCACGACAATGTTTGGCAGCACGAGCAAAGCGCAAATGTTTTTTTTAAGTAAAGCAATGTAAGATTAGAAAAACAAAGCGACCAATAAAAAAAAATAATTGGATTTTTTTTGCGGGTTGCAAAGGTTTTCATGCCTTAGAGCATCACCTTTCGATCCAAAGTTAAAAAAAAAAACTGTTTTCAGATTGAAATATGAATATAACAAAAAAATCGCAAATGAGATCGATAAAATTTCATTCTTAATAGATTGATTCGATTACAAATTAATGGTTTTTTGTTATAAATCAATACTCATACGCCATAAGGTGAGTGACCCTAACACATATACATTTCCCACGTTGTGAAAAATCTTTATTGCTAAATATATCATTTACCAATTCCCAAGAATTTTTAATACAAAAAAATAAGAGCTTCCTTTTCAGCAAGTCACATTCGTATCTCCGCCTCTAATCTACAGGAAGTTTCAATAAACTCAAAGCCAAGGAACTGTAACAATCAGATTTTATTTTATTTTTCTTCTTCAAAAACAAACCGCTCTTGTTCGCTCTCGTGATTACTATTATGTACTTGCACGTTTCTTTTATTCATTAAAAGGCTAGAAAGGTAATACTAATGTACAATTTACATACGTAATTCTATGGTGTACATATAAATATGCTTGGTTGAGATCATCATAATATTTATACAAAATAATATTCAGTTGCAGAAATATATTTATTTTAATAATAAACTTGTCCGAAACATCTTCATAACGAGTTAAGCAATTAGCACATTTCCTTACTGAATATTATAAACTAAATATCTTAAAGATTGCGGATTTCTCACGATTTCAAATCCATTATTATTCACAAAATAAAGAACAGCTTAGTGTGGTGTGGTCGGTCGTCAGTCATTTGCATATTTCATTAAATGCTTCGATTGCGATTTAGAATTTACATGCACTGTTAATATCAAACACGCTTTTTATTTATTATTGCTTCAGTTAGCATCGCTTTTCAAAATTCTTGGGCGTCGCATTATTTCGATTAACAGTAAAGTAAATATGAAATGAATTAGTCTATATAATTTCTGTCATTAGCTAAGATGAGTATAATTGTTAGTTAATGGGGTTAATCGCTCACTCAGAGTTTTTGAAAAAATAAGTTATGAGGTTGAAGTGCTATTTAAAATCGATGAACTGTGTTAATATTTAAATGAAATGAAGAAATTTAGATAAAATTGTTTTTAATTTAATCAATTAAATAAATTAAAAAAAAAAAACTAATTAGTTTAATCAACATCATACTCAATCCTAAATGTTCATAAAATTTAAATTAGGATAACTTATGATTATATCTCTATAGAAAACAAAGCAGATTGCCTAATTTTTATAAATACCTCCTATTATGGTCTCTCCATTGAAACTTTGGAAGCTTTAAGTTTCATCAGATGACATAAAATTAAGTGTTGAAATATGACTGAATTGTGATTTTTATTATAAAATGAGATGTGTACAAATTTATTTAAATAATAAACAGTTTTAAAATTATTTTTTTGCCTGCCCACTCTGAAAAATTATTTTTCCGTTCGTATTTTGAATTAAAAGTGATGCTTAGCAATCCTAGTGCAAAAAGCAAACTAAAAAAAACTTAATATACTATTACGGACAAAAAAAGTGAATATACAAAGCGCTAGTACAAGTACAAGACAACGTGAAAACAACAAAACTACCAAGCAATTGGATTTACTTTTGTCATTTTTTTGCTTAGTAGGTGTTGTAGTAAATATTCGATTTTTGGGCCCAGCTCCTCAGTAGAGTTCAGAGCAATCAAGCTGATAGCTATCGCCAGGACCATGTAGACCAAAATCTGTCTGCGTCTTCAGGCCACCACCCAAGACTGCTTAACTGTCCTTTAGATCACCACCAATAGAAAACATGCCCAACCTGGGACAACAAATAGCATAGTACCCCTTCACGGACTTATCACTAACACGATCAAAAAAGACCAAACAAAAAAAAAACAGTAGACGCAGACAATGCCAAACTACAGAAGAGCTATCGCTGACAGAATACTTCAAAGATTTTGAAAGGTATAAATTATAAATTTGACTTCTCGTCTACCACAAATTTTTAACTTACGTCAAAAGCAATCCTTACAAGGCATGTGAACATTATTAACCATTGAGTCGCGTGGGTGTAAAGAGTAAAGGCTTCTTGGTCAAACGCCAGCCCAATTGTCAACCTCACCTGCATGAGAGATAAAACTCGTCCGGTGCACTCTGCTAGATAACAAACGAGGCTCTGGCGACTGTGTCACGGCGGAATAACCGTTCAAACGAGTGCTAAAGAAATGTAGTACACAAAACCGAACCATTTTCCAACCCGCAGGGCCAGCGTGGTAAATTAAGACCAAATTACTTGCATGAACATGAAAATGTCAAATTTGAAACTTAAAGTACATCAGGTGGGCAGAGCAAGAAACTCAAAATCCTACTGCCTCATATAGGATTCTGAGAGAGGCAGAAAAGTGACAGAAAAAAACAAATACAGACTAAAGCAAACAACAGACACAAAAGAACACTACTCTCAAATCAAGACACGTTCTATATTTCTATATCAAAACAACTCAGACATAGATTATAGAAACGGAAGCGTAGCTCTTATGAAAAACAAGAAAATGAAGTACCAACGAGTGCTACGGAACAGCTATAAGGACATTGCACGCGATAGAACCATGGAAAAAGCCTCCCACACTATCATCACAAGAGATTTTAACGCTAAAATCGTGGGAAAACGGAGACAAGATACAGCATACATAAGAAACTTTTGGCTGGGAGAGAAAAACAATGGAAGAGACATGCTAGCCAACTTCCTGAACAAAAAAAAAACTGTTTTGCTTAAATACATTTCCAAGTAAGGTAAGGTTGTATCTTTTATAAACAAACTTAACACGGAAAGTGACCACAGAATGGTTCACGCCAATATAAAAATAGATACCAAGAAAAACAAAGAAAACGAATAACTAAAAGGTACTTTCCAACTAACAAGGTACTAAGTTTACATAAAGAACAACATCAAACAGAACTAAGAGAAAAATTACTACCAATTATAGAAGCGCAACAAACAGATATAGATATAGAAAATAACAAAAAATATACATACAGTGGACTAAAAAGATCTGCAGCAAGATAAGAAGCCTCAAGAAAACCAACCAAACACCGAAAACAAAGCAATTAATGCAGAAAAAAAAGCAATTAAACAAGAATTATCAAAATTATAGCGCTATAAAAAAAGAAACAAAAAGAAAAATAAGACAAGATGTGAGGAGATACAAAACAAATACTGGAAACAATAGAAAGAAACAAAAATATGAGAATACTAAAGACAAAACTAAATAAAGGCAAACAAAACATTACACAAATTAAGGACCAGCGTGAAAACATACTGCCAGACAAAGAAGAAATAATAGAAACAATACGAGAGTTCTACGGTAAATTGTATTCATCAACCCTTGATAACAACAAAGGAAAAGCGAGACGCAATATAAATGTAGGGTTAGAGAATATACCAAAAATATCCCCAGCAGAAATTAGATCAGCACTACAAAAAATAAAAAAATGAGAAGGCTGCTATTGAAGACCGCATAACAACGAAAATGAAATAAAATGAGGAGTAGCACTCTTGAAGAAGCAATAAGTCTTCTATTAAACAAATGCTTAATAGAATATACATAAACCGTGGAAAAATCCAGAGGTACTTATGCTGCACAAAAAAGGCGACGTAATAAACATTGAAAATAATTACAGACCGATCAGTCTCTTATCGCACCTATACAAGCTGATAATGCAAATTGTTACAAGTAGACTAACACCAAAAGTCAATTCGTATCAACCTAAAAAACAGGCAGGCTTTAAAAAGCTCTCCACTACGGACCACTTACAAACCATCAAAACAGTCATTAAAAAAATCACTTTTATAGACTATCGACATCATGAAAAAATGGGCTTTCCTTGAGGCATTAGACGATGCCAGAATAGACTCCCGATATTTGACCTTAATAGAGAACATATATAAAAAACCACCTTAATAATCTGCATAAACAATGATCTCAGGACGGAGAAAATAACACTCGGGAAAGGCGTAAGACAACAAAAAAATATCATATCACCCAAACTATTTACACTAGCTTTAAAAAATGTCTTTAAGAAGCTCAAATGAGAAGAGAAAGCCTTAAACATAAATAACCTATACATAAATCATCTAAGATTTGCCGATGACACAGAACTGATAAACACTGACATGAAACAACTTAAAACTATAATAAACATATTAAACAAAGAACCTAAGAAAGTGGTATAAACCTAGACAAAACTAAAATTCTGAGCAATAGCCAGATAACACCAGCATAGATGGCAAAATCCTAGAAAACACAGATCACTATGTATATCTAGGCCACAACATCAAAGCAGGAAAAAAAACACGCTGCGGAGCTTAAGCAAAAAATACAGCTAGCATAGGCAGCATTTGAAAAGCTTAGCTACATACTTAAAGACAAAAACGTACCACTATATCTAAGAAAAAATATACGACAGCTGTATACTGCCATTGCCTACATACAGCCTAGAAACTATGGCCCTGACCAAGACCATGGTGGAAAAACTTAGAACCAACCAAAAAGCTATGGAGAGAAACATGCTGGAGATTACACTAAGAGATAAGGTGCAAAACAACAAAAACGGAAGCAGAATGAGAGTAACGGATATCATGATGAGCGTCGCAAGTCTCAGATGGCAATGGGCGGATCACATTGCAAGAACGCTGGATGATAGGTAAACAGAGATAGCTGCCTAGAGACCAAGGCAAAGCAAAAAAAAAAATAGGGAAACCACGAAAGCGTTGGAGAGACAATATCACCTGTATTGCCGAAAACTGGATGATATAGGACAACAAAGTCAAAGTCAAAAACCACTTAGAACACCCCCCGACTGTGAACCACCTTACATAACTTCAACTGTATAGATTAAGAACCTTCAAAAATCTAGATACGATGATTATAGAATTCGACTACCTATGCAATATCCAAACAGCATACAGGGCTGTCGGTGATAGCTAAATTTAAAACCGCTACGCTACGCGTTGCCCCGAAAACCAAAGAAGCCCAACCCAAAAGTATAAACCAAAAAAATCCCACAAAGTGACTACAGACAAAGTAAATTATCAGCAAAACACCCATGACAATACGCCGCTTCATGGTTAGCATCAAAATAGCAAACGCAACCAAAGACACTAAACCCATTCGCATCCGAAAAGTAAAAAAAATAACACTTAGGCGGAGAGATAGAATACTCATAATTACGAACAAAGAGTTTGAACCACACCTAACCGCCCAAGTGTTTGTCATCACAAAATTAGTTATCACCATCTTTTCCTCTGACATAGTGACTGCAAACGTGTGCAAAAAAAACAATCATTCAATTTCTTGATTACAAGTACAAGTGTACGGGTGAGTGAGGCACTCCAATCATAGACTACGAACAAGCACTTTGAACCCGAAGTGACCCCAACCACCCAAGTGTTTGTCATAAAGAAATTAAATATTACAATCTTCTCCTCTGACATAGTGACTACAGACTTAAGCGGATGAGTAGAGCACTCCAATCATAATTACGGACAAGTAGTTTAAGCCAAAATATCCCAACCGACCATCCATGTTTGTCATCAAAAAATTTGATATCACAATCAAACTTTTGAATATAAATTGCAAACAAATAGTTTGAAGCAAAGTGTTCCGTCAACGTGTTTGTTGTGAAGAATCTGTATATCACAATCCTCTCTTTTAACATAGTGACTTCAGACGTATACAAGGAGGATAAACATCGAATGTCTTGACATACACTTATTCTGGTGGGTGGGGCACTTCAATCATAATTACAAACGAGTAGTTTAAACCGCTCCGCCCACGTCTGTCATAAAAAAAATGATATCACAATCACAATCTTCTAACCTAGTGACTACAGACGTATGCAAGAAGAACAAACATCAAATCTCTTAATGACCAACGCTTAAGTAAGTGGGTAAAACACTTTAATCATGATTGCAAACAAGTAGTTTAAACCAGAGTGCACCCCCCAAATTGGATATTAGAATCTTCTCCGCTGATATAATGACTACCGGCGTGTGTAGAGAGAACAAACATCCAACCTTTTCTTGATGATTACTCGGAAGGCTTGTTGGGTGCACTCCAATCGTAATTGCGGACAAGTAGTTTGAATCAAAAAGCACCGCCCGCCCAAGTGTTTGTCATCAAGAACTGGATATCACAATATTCTTTTCTGATATTGTGACTACAGTCGTATGCAGATAGGACAAACAAATAATATCTTAATGACAAACAACTAATGGTGAATGGAGCACAGTTCAAACCAAAGTGCCCCAACCAACCGCCACAATTTTTTGTCATAAAAAATTAGATATCACAATCTTCTGCTCTTACATAGTGACTACAGACGTACAGGGAAAATAGAAATGCTATCTCTTCATGACAAACCCTTGAGCGGCCGAGTGAAGCACTCCAAACTCATATAGCCTCCTAACTGTTTGTCATAAAAAAATAAATTGGATATCACCATCTTCTTTTCATCTGGCATAGTGACTACAGATAGGTGCAAAGAATACATCTCTTGCCGACAAGCACTTGAGAGAAAGAAGACACTCATTCTTAATTACGGACGAGTAGTTTGAACAAAAAAACCGAAATAACAAGCAAATTCGCCACGACTTTCTGTATGTTCTAACAATTGTTCAAGAAATCACGCAAACATGCCTCAGTGATTCAAGATTTAAACATTGCGGTAATTTTTTTTATATTTATTGTAATACAGTGTCATTATTATTGCCAGTAATTAGCGCATATAGTCATTTTAAATTTTTAAATGAGATTTTAATACCGTTAGTAATTCAGGGTTTTTTCAATTGTTGATGTGTTTTTTCTTTTTCAAAACAAACGCCACATTAAATAATGATTTTACGATATCGATAAATAGTTTTTATCCACGTCATTGCCGTCCTTTATCAAATTCCAATTTTGATGTGCCAGTAAATTAATCAAGTTTTCAATATTTTCTTTGCGGTTAATATCTTGGTAATATATAGTTTTAGATAAGTCCTGTACTACTTTAATTTTTATTTTTGTCGTTTGTATTATGTTATGGTCAGAAAACGCATGTTCAGAAGTATAAAAAAAACATTTATTTTTGTTTCTATATTAAAAGACGCAAATAAATTTATATTGAAATCACCACATATAATTAATTTATTGTTTGATCGTTTTTCCAATATTGTTAGACATTCTTCAAGTTTATTAAAAAATACATTTATGTTTCCTACGGGACTTCTATAAATACTAAATATAGTAAACTTATCATTATTAAATTTTACATTAATACATTCGAAATTTTTTTCTTCGGATAGTTTATTACACTCCAATATTTTTGATGTTGTTATAGCATACCTAACTAAAATGAGTGGACCGCCTTTTTCATATTGTATATATTTCTAAACAAATGATCTGCAATATAGTAACCTGGAATGTTGATATAATCTGCAGTATGTAAAAATGTTCTGTTATACATATAATAACAGTTCTGTAATTATCTAAAAATATTTCTAATTGTTCAATTTTATTTGACAAACCTTGTATATTTTGATGTCTTATAATTAGTGTAAAGAATGTTGGTTAATAACAACGTCATCCGCTCATCGCAATTTTCAAAAAATGTCTTTAGTCAATACAATCCAAAGCTAATAACCTAACCTAACTTGCAAACAAACAAAAATTCTACCATTTGAAATAATCACGAGCACTTCATAAACTCAACCACACAATCTTGCGTCAAAGATATTATTTAAAAAAAATATATAAAAATGGTCCAACAATGTTTTTGGTAACACCTCATCCATTTAGTGGTTATCCTTGGACAGCGGCTTAGCTAAAGCCCAGCAGTTCCGAGAAGTTTTGAGATTCGCAAACCTCATTCGAACAGACCGACAAGTCTCCTGGCCACTCCTGGGTATAAAGTATAATATGCACGCCCCTTAATAAAACAAAGAGAAGTATTCAAAAACTGCAAACTTCATCTTCGTAGCTATTCCATCCATGTTTTTTGTTTTGTTTACGCTGTAACATTGTTTCAATAAATTAATATAATTAATGCCCGTATTCATAAAAGCTGATTAAATTTAATGACTATTAAATGTGACAACATAACCTCACAATTCGATAAAACGTCAAAACTATTTTTATAAATTTGATAGAAATACATGTTATTTATTTTGCGTTATTATTAAATATTATTTTTCATTCATTTCTGATCATTATTTATTATGCCAAACTTGTTTTTATGGTAAAATAAGTATAAATAATTTTGCGGTTGTCAAATTTAACGATCCGTTATTGTAACTGACTTTTATGAATACGGGCATAAGTTTATAATATTTTGCATTTACATGTGCTATGATTTGATATAATATCATGTAACCCGGAAATAATAAATAATAAACGCGCAATTCCCAGTGATTATTTATTAATTTAGCTTTGATAAACAAATGTGCATGCAGGACGTTGATAAAAAAAATCACCATGTAATATTTTATCAATAATTGCTTTTAAAGTACCCGTCATTGACATTGAAATAAATAAAAATACAATATGCTATATTTAAAATAATTTAGTAATGATTAAAAACATCAACAAATTAACGTTCAAAGTTAATTCTAATTGAATGTCAATTTTCTAATTACCTTAACCTAATTAACGGAAAAGCTTATGCGGGACTGATATCCGTAAACAAACAGAGGTCATAATTGCAATGTTTTAATCTTCATTCAATATCAAAATTATTAAAAAAAGTAATATCAATATAACTTTGTATTTGTATCATCATTAGTAATCAAATTTTAATGTTTAATACAAAATGTAAATTTTGTACTTCATTTTAATAATTTTAGAAAATACTATTTTGTTAGATTACTTCTTAGCGCAACTAACCACTTTTACAATATTTTAGTCTCCTAATTTGCATGCCGCAAACTTAATTAATGAACAAAATGCACTGATTTAAATATTACTGAAATTGTAAAAGTGGCCGTTCCAATTTCGTTAACATCAAATGTGTTATGCAGTCATATATTATAAATAATGTATTAAGTGTAAGTCGACACGTGTAATTTAATTCTAAATTATGTTTCTGTGCTAGTTTATTTATACATACATAAATATCAGCAAATTTATACACAAAATTGCTTCATTTGATTTAAAGCAATTTCAGGAAATGAAAGTATTCCAAAATATCAAAACTTCCAGTTAAAAAATAATAAATTTCTTCCGTAATCAGTTATAAAACTTAAACCGGTCGAACGATTTTAATCAAATTTAGCAATTTGATTAAAATCGTTCTAATGTTGCTAAAAATTAAAAAAATCCAAAAACCGTAATATTTTTTCGGAAGGTTTCAGTATAGAAAAACAAAAATGTCGTGCCTGTTCGAACATCTTATGTAACTTTGTTTTTGCTAGAAAAAAATAATAAACTTCCTTATCTCCAAAACCGTTGCTTTGGTTCATACTATATATATTTTAAAATCTTTTTTTAACACTAAAACAGTTGTAAAAAATAATATTGGAGAATTGAAGGTTTTTCTTTTTTTATTATAAATACAGTTTGGTATCGCAATTTAACACGTTAATGGCTACATTTTTTACTGAAGACTGAATTCACATTTTTAAAAGCCGAATTTACAAGACTTAAGAGACCGGATTCAAATGTACACGTTTGTGACTGTATTTACACATTTTTAAAAGCTGAATTTAAAATTTTTAAAGACCAAATTTACATTTAAAACTAAATTAATAGTTTAAATGTGAAATGGTGTTAAAAGAGTAATTTATAATGTTCTGGTCGAATTGCAGTTTAGCCAATTGCAGTTTTAAAAATTATAAAATAAAAATCAGTTTTAATGGCCGGATTTTAACATTTACAAGCCGTCTGCATCCATCAAACATAGTGAAAAAACGGTTTTGTTGGTGTATATTATATATTATATTATATTCCTGTATAATTTTTGTCATAACAAATCAGTTATTCCTAATGGGTAATTCCACGATAGTTCGGACAAACGTCCCCACATCAACATCTCCGATTTCGCTCAAATTTTGTACACATGTTTGTGGTACCAAAATATGACAATTCCTAAAATTCTAGATTGAATTTTTTAGGAATATTTTGTCTCCTTTCAGTTTTTGCGCTGTAAATAAGCAAAAATAATCAAAAATCATCATATTTAAAAGGGTGTATCTTATAGAAAATTTTCCGTAGAACACGATTTTTTCAAAACTTTCCGCGAAAAATATGATACTCCTAAAACGTAGTACTTTCGATCGCAAAAATTAAAAAATCTGGATTCAGACTAAATATAACACATAATTACTAAACATGGATTACTTTTAAAGGATTTTCCATAATTTTATTAATTTTCCGACTTTTTTCAAGAGAATTTTAAAAACGAACATAAAGATCGCGTTCTACGAGAAATTTCCTTTCGATTACACTAATTCAATTTTTTTTTTCATCTTTTTTTGCAAAAGAAATAATTTTTTATCATAATTTTTTTATATAATAATAATATATTATCCTAACAGGCAAATGCACAATTACAGGGTAATGTTACATTAATCGTAGTATAAACAAACAAGTTTTCATATATAAAGTATTAATTGTATAAAAATGCACGTAGTTGTCGAAGATTAACTGAAAAAATATCCAATTTAAGTGGCAGTTCGTTTCACCAATGAACACTATCATGCGTACCACGATAGTGTTCATTGGTGAATAGAATCCCATATTCGTTTTGTTATTAGGAATGAAGCAGATATCCTTGGACCTTGTCGTCTTCTGAGGTACCCGAAAGTTTACCATTACTAGCAGGACATTCTAAATCATTATTCTTCTTGTTACAAGATATTGATAATTGAACATGGAAATAAATTCATTGTTGTTAAATTCTCCTCTTCTTGGGTAGAAATAATATTCTTAAAAATATAATTATTTCAGAAGTTTACGCTGAATAGTTTCAATTTTGCGTTTATGTATTTCGTAGTGATGCGACCAAACAGATGAACAATATTCTAATTTGCTCCTAACAAACGAGCAATATAAAAGTTTTAATGACGCTGAATTGCTAAACTGTTTAGCATTTCGTAAAATAAATCCTAATGAAGTTGAGTGTAGAAAACAACACCTAAGTCACAGAAATTTGATACTCCAGTAAGATTTTCTAATCCAATTGAGTAATCATATTCAATTAAGGTTTTCCTTAAGCTTATTGACATAACATTGCATTTGGAGATATTTAGTAGTAATTTGTTATTTTTACACCACTGATCCAATTTGTTTAAATCATCTTGTAGGCAAAAGCAATCATTAATATTGTTAATATTTCGAACAAGTTTCAAGTTATTGCGTATAACAAGTAATGTGACTGAAAACAGGTACCAATATCGTTTATGAAAAGCAAGAATAACAATGGTCCTAAGTTAGAGCCTTGAGGAACACCTGACGTAGATATATAGTTATTGGATCTAACATTTGAGATTTACACATATTGTGTACGATTTTTCAAATAAGCAGATAAAACTCCAATCAATTTGTTGCTAAATCCAAATGAATTTAGTTTTAGCAATAAGATATTATGGTCGAGTTTATCGGTGTAAATAACGTCAACTTGCTGTTGCAAATCCAATGCCTTCGAGACATATTCAGTAAATGCCATTAATTTTGTTATGTTGTTGACCGACCTTTGCAAAAACCGTGTTGGTTAATATACAATTGATTTTTAACATTGAAGTAAATATGGTCGCAGAATATAGTTTCAAATACTTTGACGACATTATTTATTAAAGTAATTGAGCAATATTTTGCAATAATTGATTTGTCTCTTTTTTTTTGGTACAGGACTCACATTTGATATTTTCTAAAGTTCTGGATAACTTTGTAATGACATTATTAAATTGTATATATGAACTAAGGGAGTTGCAAATGTTTAAATACAGTCCTATAAATGACGGAATTCCATCAGGCCCAGATGTTAATTTGGAACTTAATTTATTATCAGCCAAAATTACTTCGTTTTCAGTTGTTTTTGAAATATCAAAGAAATTACCTTGCACTTTAGAATACACAGACTAAAGTGCGTTAAAAAAAATTATAAACACTACTAAAAGTCTCAGCAAAGCAATTCGCAATATCTTGTGGAACGGATAGAGTCCGATCTTCATGAACAAATAGAGATGAAAATCAAACGTCTTTTTAATAGCATGAATGTATGTCCAAAACTGCTTAGTCATTTTTTATTTGTCCTTCCGCAAAACTAATAAATCTTTAACGATCTTTTTTTATTTATACATCTTATAGTAATGATCTTTTACTCTAATCACACAAATCAAATTATGACTAAACCATATTGCATATTTTTTCCTTTCAGTACCAGTATATTTAGGAACATGTCTATTAAAAGCAGTATTAATATGATCATATAATTTACTACAAGAATCATTTATATCATAACTACTTAGCACATCAGTCTAGTCGATATGCTGTAGATCTTGGTATAAGTATAAGTTTGCTAAATCAATTTAACGCTGAAGACGTTGTAGATTGATCGATCAGCGATAATTGAAACATTAACAACTAGAGAAGGATGATAAATGTTTTCTTTTACCAAAGGCATCTGTTAATAGTGCAAAATTTGTTGAATAACGACACAGTTGATTATATAGAGTTAATATCAATCAATTCCGGAATATTAAAATCACCTATTATTAATATATTGTTATTGAAATCAATATTTTCTTCTAAAAAATTGTAAATACTATTGTAAGTATCAACATTAGAAAATGGAGGTATATACAAGACCATAAATTTGACTTCAGCAATAGGAGAAGTAAATAAAACTTTTGAATGAGCTTCGTCACTATTAATTGGAAGTAAGATACCACCTTCTTTTCGTTTGACACGGTCTGATCAAAAAGTTGTGTAATGTAGAGAGAAGAGTTCGAAATCGAATACAGTTTCCTTTAGCCATGTTTCAGTAAGACAAATAATAGTGTAATTTTTGCAGAGATGTTATCAAATAACGTATGTTTAGTATTCAGACTTTGCGCGTTTTTATAATACATGACAAATTCGTTATTAGGATCATTAGAGTGTGCAATTTTTATACCAAATGGTTAAATCTGTGTCAACCTTAGCTGTTCTATCGTCCAACTTTTGTCGAATTAATTTCTAATATTCCCTCTGTTGAATTGTTAAATCATTATTTAAGTATATTTTATGTATTTGGTGTATTAGCATTAGGAGTTCTGCCTAATCTGCAAATGTGTATGTTATTAATATCTTCATCAGGGTTACTACTCTCAACATGTCTTTTACTTGAAGCATATCTTCTTCTTTGGTTTGTGATTCTGGTATATTATATGCAATAACATTTGTTGCTCTTAGTTGACTATCAGTTATTTCTGACAATTTCTTCAGTACTTTCACAAAGTGTTTTTGAGTTTGGCAATAATTTGTTTAACGATATTTTCATTGATACCATTTGATCATTCAACTTTATAATTAGTTGTTTTAATTCTGTTATTGTTCCATCAAATTAAAAGCAAGAATTACAATTCCACTTTATGTTGGACACAAATCCCAGATATCTTCACAAAAGGCCCTTTCACTCGCATCAAGTCACTGTGTGGTGCGCCATTTTAAAAATAGGCATTATTTTTTAGCATAATAGTCGTGCAGTAACCGTTAACTCAAAACGTTATTTGATCATGCTTCAGGGAATTGTTCAGCCTGCTCTTGAAGCAATGCATTTAGATAATACCTGGTTTTAACAAGATGGTGCCACAGCGCATACATAAAGAGTTTCGATAAACTTTTAAGACAATTTTTTTCTGGTCGTCTCATCTCTTTCAGAAGGAATCTCAACTGGCCACCACGCTCTCCTGTTTAGCCCCTTGTACTTTTTTGTGGGGTTTTTTAAAATCAAAAGTGTACAGCAATCGTCCACGATCCGTGGAAGCTCTTCCATGACAATATTTGGGCTGAACTTGCCACTATATCCGTCAAGATGCTTGAAAAAGTGAATACAAATTTTAGAAAACAGCTTCTCCAGTGTGTGCGCTTTAAAGGACGACATTTGCCAGACACACTTTTTAAAACAAAATAAATTAAAATTTCCCTTATTGTGCTATATGAGAAAAATTAAATAAACTTATATTTTAAAAGTTTAAATTTTTTTATTTGATTTTTAAAAAAACAAAGTTCTGCGCTCCACCCCGTATAATTAAATACAACTAAGGAAGAAAAAATATTTACAATTCAATTTTGGATAATTACAAATTTATAAATTTTACATTTATTTTGCAGGGAAAGCTTCAAAAACCCTGTTTTCAAAAATTATGTTCTTGCTTTTCTTATAAAAGCTGGTTGAATATAGTCAATTTTTGATGTAGTCACTAAATCTTGGTATGTTTGAAGAGTTAAAGCCAAAGTCATCAATTCTTGTGTATCTATCTAGGTTAAAAATTAAAAGTTTATTTTGGGAAACTTAAAGTTTCCCAATGTGTGTTTTTACAGCACCGCACCAGATTGATGCTGCATATGTCATGATTGGTCTGACGAGTACCGTATAAAACAGTCGTTTGGTGGTCTGATTGAGTTTACTGGTCTTGTTCATCAGCGGATAGAGTACTCGAAGTAGCCCGTAGCATTGTTCCAGTATACTGTCTATGTGGTTTTTGTAAGTTAGTCTTTTGTCCATCTTTACACCTAAATATTTGACGCTATTCGACTCTCTCACAACGCTATCATTAAGTTTCAGCGGTACAAACACTGATGTACCAGTAAATTTTCGAAAAAATGTGATATCTGCTTTGGCAGTGTTTAGCTTAATGAGCCATCTCTCAAAATACTTGACCAACACATCGGTGTGTATCTGTACCTGCTTACACAATACATACACACAATAGTATTGTGCGAGTGAGCGTATATCACTGTATCTTCGGCGTAAAGTGCTGTTTTTGTCTTAAAGTTTGTCTGCGTGTCGTTGATGTAATTGTTGAACAGTTTAGGTCCCAGAATAGAACCCTAGGGTACATCGGCTGCGATGATTTGTTAACTTGATATGCTCCCAAACTGAGCCACTCTCCGGATTTTAACCCATTCATCAAATGTACGACGCAAACGATAGTATTGCGGCTTGAGTTCTTGAACAAGCTAGATCTTGTAAAGCACCAAACCAAGATCTTTATGCAAAACTTTCCACGTAGTTGAATAACAAATCCCAACTCCCTCCGTCGACAAATTGACAACTTTGGTCTTCATCAACACTTCCAGTAACAACGGAGATATTTTCTTAGAATCGCACAGTTTATTGTCTTGCTTTTGTTTGCATATCTAGCAGCGTGAAATGCGTTTGCACTAAAACTAAAAAATCACCCTTTATTAGAAGCCAAATACAAGCTTTTAAAGCTAAATGTGTGCACAAAACCCTATTTTATGCGTTTAGATTTATGCCCAAGTTAATCTGATACGTAACAAAGCCAGAGTTAACGCCAAATTAATGCATAAAAAGCTAAATCTGTGCATAAATTGTAGGTTTTATGAATGAAAAGTCGGTTTAATATACGAGTACAAAAGTTGTACTGAAGTAAAAATCTGTTTACATTTATTAAGAAATCCGAATTTTCTAGATAATTACAAAGCTATTTCAACAGCTTGGTAGTTCTAGAAAAAAATATTTAAGATTTTAACTTCTAGAAGACTAATTAAAAAAGATTTATATACGAATTCGTTGTTTAGTTTAATAATTGGTACTGATAATACCTCAGATTAAAATTTTATAACAGTAAGAAGTTGAATTTGACTAGTTCATATATTGTTGTTAACAGAAACGTTCGATTCCGGTATGAATAAAGACAAAAAAATTCTTATGTAAATTGTTGCTATCAATACATGACAATCAAAAGCTTTTATACGGTCTACAGTAAAGGACCTTGTTGTTTGAAACCGATCTGGTCTAGTCTAAAAATCGATCTTCACAAATATACCTTTCTCAGTCCATGCAGACCATATTCTAAAAACTGTATTCGTTTCGACCAGCAATTTTTGATTTCTTACTGGAGACATTGTAAGGTGCTAATTTTGGTTGAGAAGCACTAAACAACTAACATCTTGACATCTATTAAGTAAAAATTCTTCTTTCTCTAAGTAATAAATCCAAATCGCGGACGTTGCAGCATAAACGCACCCTAAAAGGGTGCGTTTATGCTGCACATCGCCGCGCTGCTCGCCAAGATTGGCGCTGCCCGCTGCTCGCACATCGCCATTCAGCAGCATAAATGCACATCGCCGCGCTGCTCGCACCTCGCCGTTATTTAATTACTGTCGAGTTTTATTTTATTAATCAAATATTAATATATTATAGTTATTAATATAAGTTATATTATTGAATCAAAATATTTAATATAATTTATAAAGTTAAAGAAAATAAATAATTAGTAAACAGATTCTAATATAAACTTGCGTACTTATTAATTGCTTATACAAATTCTTAACTTAAATTGCAAGTCAAGTATTATTTAATCTTGATTTGTGACAATCAATATGTATTTTTTTTAAATAAAATATTTTTATAATGAAATTATTAATATAAGTAAAAATATTAAGTTAAAATAATTAATTACTATGCCACTTCAGTAAAAATACAAACATTGCTTTAACAATTTCTTGCTTAATGCGGATTTATTTCAATTAAATTCTTCATAAAATTATTGTAAACGCAACAAAGTTTTGATAAATTAACACACTACATGCAAATAAAACTTTATTCTTTTAAATTGCATATAACCTCAACACGGTTTGAAGTAACATACTAATTAATTAAACTAATTAAATAAGTTTGATAATATAAATTACATTATGTTAACGTCTCACAAAACTGGCAATAAACGGACCAATCAGAGCGCTAGTTTGAAGATGTACGGCGATGGTCCAATTATAAAAAACAAACTATTTTGTTCACATCGCAGTGGCGTGGAATGTGGCGAGCAGCGCGGCGATGTGCGAGGTGCAGCATAAATGCTCCCATAAGATTATATAGGTTTGTTTCATCATCGCCACAACATCCCGGCGCCAATCTTGGCGAGCAGCCCCGGCGATGTGCAGCATAAACGCACCCTTAATACAGTAAATATCTCTGTAACAAAACATTTGAAGACATATCTTAGAATAAACTTGTACGCATAAGCGTTTTATTTGATAAATAGTGGCATTTTTATGTTTTGCAAAACAATATTTAAAAGTATAAGAGAAATATAAAGTAGAACAAACTTTATATCTTTAAATAATCCAAAATAATTTCATTAAAATAGTTTGCTTCTACTGTATATCACCAAGCGTAATGTTCAGGACCTTTTATAAAACTATTAACGATTACACAAGATTACTTCAGGTTAAACGATTGTTTATTGCATAGATTTAAAACTAATCGTATTATGTATATGATTTCTGGAAATCCCATCAATGCACTTAAATTTTAAGTAGGAATTATAACTTGGATTATCCGCCTTTTAAATATATTTATTATACAAAACCAGACGAATTACATTATATTATTTAAACCAAACAAATAGTAAATATTAAAAAAATGTATACATTTTAATAAATTATAAAATAATTATCATATTATCAACATAACTCATATGTTGCAATTGGTTGCAATTACGAAATAATTAATTTACTACAAATTCCAAATGATTGCATTGCAATAAGAATAAATAGAGTTAAAGTAATCGATTCATAATGTAATGTCAGGCATTACAGATAGTTTATGGAACAGGATTAAGACCAGTAATGAGTCATACCTGGAAAATTATATATGCAAATGAGCAAATGGCATTTTAAAAATTGTTTCAAAATTTACTAAAAATTCTTGGAAATAAGATTAACACAAATTGCTTAGATTTAATTTTCGTAAGATTACAAAATATTATACAATAATTTGATTGATTAGCATGTTTATATAGCTAGTCATCAATTAATACAACCGTTGAGTAGAATTAGCATAGAATAACTGTAAATTGATCTCCGAAACGACATAACAGCCGCCCCTAATCTAGGATAACACATTTCACATTAATAGACCAGATGTTTTAAGATAATGATAATATTTAAGAAAAAGCCGTTTGTTACAACAGGTGCCCCACAACATTAATGAGCATCTCAAGACAATGAAAATATAACACAGGTGATTGGCATTATTAAAAATACTAACTAATTGAAACTGGAGGAGTTGCAATGTGGGTGTCAGTCAATACATATAGAAACTGGACTGACAACAAAAATGCTTAATTGAATCAGCGGTTTACTACTTACCTAGGATTAGAACAGTCTTGCAGTAGTAGCTCCAATGCGTTGAGAGTTCCATTTTAATTGAAACTGCACTACACTCACAGTGATTTTGTTGTAATCAGTTTGATGGATATCATTTCCATCACGGGTTAACTATCAAGGTATGCACACATTGTAGGAGGGTAAATAAACACACGATTACGTTAGGTGGAGCATCACACGCGAGGATCCGATCGTACCAGCGCCCAAACAATGACTAACTGTGCCAGCGATCAGCGGGTTCGGCTTATTTCGTTCGAACTGACAACACAGGTAGCAGCGGTAGCAGGTGGGTGACACACCTGAGAAACTTATGATAGAACTATTAGCTTAAAGATGGCGTTAAATAATTTGAGAACGATGAAAAACAATTAATCTAAATTCAGAATTATTTATATTCAATATTATTTTTTATACATGGAGATTTTTTTATATATTTAATGCTATTTATTATTTGTTTCACAAATACAGTTTCTTTAAATATAAAATGTGTTTATTTCAAGAAAAATACTTTGTTTTATTTGTATTAAATCTATACATAACTGCTGTGGGAGCTTTAATGTCCCGAAATTGTAAAAATAAGGTGCGTACTGACTTGAGTCAAACACAACCAAATTTTTATAAGTAAAACGGAGTATTATAAGAGGTTTTTGTTGTGTCTTATATTTCATTTTTAAATCGCAATCTGAACTCACGTCCGAAAGCTGAAATTTATTAGGATAGTTTGCAATTGTTGTTAGAGAAAGTAATGATGATATCTAATATGTTGATGACAAACACTTGAACGAATAGGTGGACTACTCAGGAAGATGATTACGAACAGATGTTTTGAAATTTTTGCAAGCGTTAAATTTTTTTATGTTAATGATAAAGATAATGGTGATATCTAATCCCTTCATGACAAACACTTGGTTGGTCCTGAGAATGGATACGCACGAGGAGTTTGAACTGGGGTTACTCTCTGCAAGCGTTAAAAGTCACTATGTTAGTGGAGGTGATGGTGATGCCAATCTCTAATGACCATCACTTGGCTGGTTAGATGGGACACTCCAATTTATGATTATTATCGAGTTATTCAAACTGGAGAGCTCACTCACCCGCCCAAGTGTTAGTTATCAAAAAACTGAAAGTTTCCCTTATTTTTATGTCACATGAAGTGATAATGATATGAACATATCTCGTCAACCCTTCCAAGTGTTTGTCATTCAGAGATTAGATTCTGCAAGCGTTAAAAGTCATTATGTAAGAGGAGGCAATGGTGATAGCAATTTCCTGATGCTCAACACGTGGGTGAGTGGGTGGGACACACAATTAATAATTATTATCTAGTAGTATGTTTTATACTTACCCGCCCAAGTATTTAATATCAAAGAATTGAATCTCTGCAAGCGTTAGAAGTCTCTAGATTCAAAGAGGAGGTAGTCATACCAACATTCTTCTTTTTAAGGTTCCATCTCCATTACTGGAGGTTGGAAACAATCATGCTGAGCCCAATCCGATCCTTTGCCGCTCTAAACAAAGGCATCTAGGCCAGTCCAATCCCGGATGTTCTTCAGCCAGGAGTA
The DNA here is from genome assembly GCA_963932245.1 of Tachinus rufipes. Classification (NCBI taxonomy): domain Eukaryota; kingdom Metazoa; phylum Arthropoda; class Insecta; order Coleoptera; family Staphylinidae; genus Tachinus; species Tachinus rufipes. The sequence goes on from OZ010749.1 coordinate 66,599,622, forward strand.
TTTCTTACGGCCAATGCCTCGTCGCCCTTCTATCATGTTTTCCATTATCAACTTTAAGATTTCATATTTATTATTGCGGAATATTTGCCCCAAACATGCCGTTTTTCTCTGTTTAATATTTAGCAGTAATTGTCGATCTTGGCACATATAACACTTCTTGATTAGTGGTATGATCTACCCACGACACTCTTAAAATCCTACGGAACGCCCATCAATTCATGGTGTTCATCTTTAATATCCACGTTTCATAGCCATACCACAATACCGTATACACATAACACTTCACAAATCTTAGTCGGAGAGTTAAGCTTAGAGCCTGTATTTGTTAACAGTGGTTTCATGCTATTGAAGGTGGCACGGGCTTGTTGTATTCTAGCACAAATTTCACACTCCAATCCAAATCTTCTGTTATCCAACTTCCCAGATATTTAAATTTTGGTACTACTTTAATGGTTTCTCCGTAAGTTTGTATATGGCAAGGTGGTGTTCTCCTGCTTACTACCATAACATTTGTTTCTTCTGTGTTAATCTTTAAGAAAAGGTTGTCAAAGGCATCTGTAATTTTATTTAGCAACCGTTGTAGTGCTTTCGGGCTCTCAGCTATTATAGCAAAATCATCAGCGTATTGTATATTGTTCAATACTCTACTATTGATCTTGATTCTTTCTGTTTTGTCTTTCGTCTGTAGTGCTTGGTTAAAGGCACATTCCAAATACAAGTTGAATAATAAGGGCAAAAGAACGCAACCTTGGCGCACTCCCATCTCGATTGCAGCGGGTTTAGTAGTAGTATCTTCAACTCTGACCGCGGCTGTTTGTTGTCAATACAAATTCTTGTGATTATTTCAATATCGTTTCGGTCTAGTCTTGTCCCGTATTAGCCTGTACTTTTGTAATTTCAGTATTGATTCTTGTTCTTACTTTTTCCTTAATTACAGAATTTTTCAATTTACCAATATCTACCAATTTCTTTGTGCTACGTTTAAGTTTCTTTAATTTAATGTTTTAATTGCCTATTACTGGACTGTGATCAAAATGTATGTTGACTCTTGGGTACGTTTTTACTCCACGCATTCCGTTACTATATCTTTTGTTGATTAAGATAAAATCAATTTGATTACTTACTATGTTATTTGCTGTATGCTTGGGGAACTACCAGGTGTACAAGCGTCTGGGTGGCAGGTTGTACTAGGTGTTTGCTATTACTAGGCTCTCTTCTTGGCAGAATTGTATTAACCTATCTCCTCTGTGATTACGTATTCCCAGCCCGTATTTACCAACAATATTCTTTACTTCCCCCTGTCAAAATTTTGTTTTTTAGTCTCCCATGATAATGTTAACTTCGTTCTTTTTTGTGTAAGTGAGAAGTTCCCTAATCTCTTTATAGAAACTTTCCACCTCTCTGGCTGGGCTTTAATTTTCAATAACATAGTTTTGTCTGAATGTGGGATAAAGTTTTATACCAATTTCTGGACATTATCAGACGCCATTCAAATGTTGGTTAGTTTTGATTATCCTCTCATGACGGATCTTGGTATCCGAGTCCCATGATCAGTAGGTTATAATATTTGGTTTGTAGTAGTCATGATTGCTATACAAGGAATGCTCATATGAATCTTTAATGTAGTAGTTTCCCCTTGCTTTCTACATCTCCATGCCAAAGGCCAGTTTGCTTGTTCAACCGCCTTTAGTAAAAATTTCTCTTTTCAAAAAGGTGCCCTTGCTTTTACCAGCTCTTTTACCCGTAGCTGTTGGCTGGTGAAAAAGGACTGCTTATAACGGCATTCATTCGGTAGACAGAGCCTCGTTGGTTTCCTTACCAACATTGTGTGTGGTATATTTTAATGTATGATTATCATTTTAAGTACAGTAATCCCAGAACATCGTGCCCTATAAAATATGTAAAATGTAAGCGCAAATGAAGGATGCTAAAACGAGTATAAGTACAAAAAACAGAAAAAAACATAACTTTTGTCTATATTAAGTTGCCTATTATACCGGCTACCAATCTATTCTGGAGTTACTATAGTTTAAATTGGAGTAAATTGAACGTTACATCTTTTTGCAAGCGTTGGATACTTGAGAAAGAAGTAATATCCAATCACTCCAGAGCATGATTACAAATAAGTAGTTTAAACTGGAGTAAGTTTTAAATCCATTTTTGTCAAATAACTCAAATGTTTTCTTCACATAAAATGTATTTTGAATACAATTTTACATATAAATCCACTTATTGGTATAATAATAAAATTTATCTTCAAAATGCTAATTTCATAGATTTAACAAAAATTCAAATATCTCTTTTTTTTTCAAATAAATCATTTTTTTCATACAAAATGAGTTTGAAGTATAATTTTCCATATATTTCCATTTGTTAGTTTAAACAATACGTCAGTTTTTTTTTTTAATTTAAATAAATACATTATTAATTACATAACTATTTTATTCAGTAATTCTTAATCTCGGATCCTAAATTTGGGTCGCAAAAAACCTTCAAAATTTATTAAAAAGTTTCATTAGCCAACGCATTTTTAATATCTTTGATGATTTCATTTTAATCGATAGGTATGACACACAATGACACACTACTAGTAATGTCTTATCAGTACTATCTATTGATAGTTTGCAAGTTCAGAGCGATTAATATATTTGACAGATAAAAACATAAATGTGCTGATCACTTCAATGACATCAAATAGATATCAAAATTGGCACATTTGGGTAATATTCGCTACCATTTAAATCAGCAACATAAACAAAACAAAACATTGCAAGACGTCAATTAGCAGCATTTTCAATATTAAACTTTTTGGAAAATATTAATAACAAAAATGTATTCCACAAAATGTTCATGTCTGACAATATAGTTATTTTGGATGCCCATTTGAAATAGATATAACTGGTGTTAAAAATGATTAAAATAAAATACAAAAAAACTTGCACAAAATGCAAGGTATATAAAAAAACTCGATCTGTAAGCAAAGGTCTTAATTTTTACACTTTTAAGTTTATTGAGTTAAATTTTATTTTTAGATTTTGCACTTTTCAATAGTTTATACATTTTGGTTCATTCTAGAAATATTTATAATATTTTAAAGCTGAATTTTGCTATTTTTAATGATTTTGTAACAAGGTTTTTTTAAACAGTTTATGGCCATATTTTGGTGCTTTCTGACATTTTCTTAAAATTTCAAAACCGGATTTTGCTATTTTGACATTTTATGATCAATTTTGCAGTTTTCAATCGTTTTCATTCTACAATATTGTAATATTTTATAACCAAATTTGACTATTTTATACTTTTTATAAATAGAACCTTTTTAACAGTTTGTGACCAAATGTTGCTGTTTCTAATCAATTTTTGATATTTTATTTCCGGATTTTGCTAATTTTGAAATTTCATAAATTTGTTTACATATTTAGGCAAATTTTTGTACTTTATAACAATATTTTATGTTTAATGACAAGATCTTGCTATTTTTAACATTTTATAAATAAAGTTATGCTGGATTTTTCTCTATCTAAAAATATTTTAATGTTTTATCACCGGATTTAGTTGTTTTTACTTTTTATAAATAAAAATTTGCATTTTTAAAAGTCAAATTTTAGTGCTTTCTAGCAGTATTTTGTGTTTCAAAGCCGAATTTTGCTATTATTACTATTTTATAAACAGAATTTTTAACTGTAGTTTGGTTCTTTCTTACTTAATTTTAGTATTTTATTACTGGATTTGTTATTTTTGACATTTTATAAACAAAATTTTACACTTTTCAACGTAAACTGTCCAGAAATGCACCCATTCTAACAATATGTCGATGTTTTAAAGCCGGATTCTGCTAATTTTTACATTTTATGAGTAGAATTTGACATTTTCAACAGTTTTAAAGCAGAGTTTTATATTTCATGAACAATGTTGCTATTTTTTGACATTTTATAAATTGTTTTTGCACTTTTTAACACTTTATGATTATGATTTTTGTTTTTTCAACAGTATTTTGATATTTCAAGGCAAATTTTGCTATTTTTGACATTTTATGAGTAGAATTTGACATTTTAAGCCGGATTTTAGTATTTTCTAACAATATATAAGCAGTATATTGCACGTACCAAGAATAATATTCAAACAAATCCAAAGCATTTCTGGAAATTTGTCAACGAAACCAGAAATTCTAATGGCTTTTCGTCTACAATGTACTATGGAGATCTAATCTGCACTAATGGGGATAATTATGTCAACAAATTTGCAGAATTTTTTTCATCTGATACGATTCTGAAGTTCATACAGCTCCAACGTTTGAGTTTCAAAACAACGTAATACATTCAAATTTTTCAATTAGTTTGTTTGATGTTTTTAAAGGTATTGAATACCTTCAAAGTAATCTTAGCACTGGCCCAGACGGCATCCATTCTATGATGTTGAAAGATTGCATTTATTCCATTTCTAAGCCGTTACATCTACTTTTTAATGCTTCCTTAAGCAAATCTAAATTTCCTGATATATGGAAACAAAGCTACATTATGCCTTTATTTAAATCTGGGGCTAAGAAAGACATAACTAACTATAGAAGTATATGCAATTAATCTGCCATTCCTAAATTATTTGATCAACTTGTAACTGAACAAATACAATAGTGCAAAAGTATTATAATTGATGAACAGCATAGTTTTCGTGAGAGTCTTATTGTGCTACAAAAATTATATTTTGAAGGCTTTTAAATCAAAAGTACAAATTGATTCTATTTTCACCGATTTTTCCAAGGCTTTTGATCGGGTGAGCCACAGTATTTTGTTAACTAAGCTTCATGCTTTATTTTTTCATCATACTATGGTTTCATGATTATTTAGTTTTTTGGAAAATCGTACTCAATGTGTAAAAATGAATAATTTTCTTTCAAAAAATATCATCTGTTAATGATTGATCAACTGTTACAACGAGATTTAGATTCCGTAAATGCTTAGTGTCATTATAATTTTCTTTTTCTTAACGTTAACAAAGGTTTTTCAATTAGTTTTAATAGAACACTGAATAATACCTTACGGTTATATTAATCATAAACCGTTGAAACAAGTTTCTCAAATAAAAGACTTGGGGGTAATCACAAACTCACATTTGTCGAGCATATTAACTATATGTGTAACCGGGCTATGAAAATGCTTGGTTTTGTTTACAGAATGTCAGCAGATTTATCCTCAAGTATGCTCAAATTACTTTATTGTTTTTTGGTGCGCTCTCATTTAGAATATGCTCCGACAGTCTGGTGCCCGTCTTACAAAATTCATATTCAAAGTATTGAACGAATTCAAAATAAGTTTGCTAGATTATTATCTTATAAATCGGGGATTTTAGCGGTTGATTTTGATCGCAATTACATTACATCTTTGTACAATTTGCCACCACTAAAACTTCGTTGCAAAAGGGCTGATCTTTCTTTTTGCGTAGACTAGTGATGTCTGAAGTAGAGTGTCCTGGGCTTCTTGCATCTCTACCATTCAGGATTCTTATTAGGCAGATGCTATTGTTTAGAGAATTTACACATTTTACAAATTACGGATGCAACAATCCACTTGTTAGGAAGTGTAAACTGGCAAATTGTTTGCCAAGTCATTTTAATTGGTTTTGTACCAAACCGCAGTTTAGGTCGCAATTAAATCGTATTGATTGAATTGTGTACCTAAATTGTATTTTAGATTAAACTTGTTTTTAAGTATTTTTTTGTATTTTATGTATATTATTTTAGTTTATGTAATTTGTTTATTTATATATTATATTGTAGATGTAAATGGTTTAACTTTTACCGTGATTAAAAAATTATTATTATTATTAATATTTTTGTTATTTTATAGCTGGATTTTGCTATTTTTAAGATTTCATAAACACTTTTACTCTTTTTATCAGTTTGTGACCGGATTTGTTGCTTTCTGAGAATGCGCTATTAGCCGTCGAATTGTTTGAAGGTAAGGCTTTAGTCAAAGCGTCGTTTCGTGACTGAGACAAACTATGCGCTAAGCTTAAACAAGTCTATCGGTATATTTATAGCTTACATAAATAATCTGTTTGCTATAATGACGTGTCCTATCACTCCAGAAATGGGCCTTAAAACTACACTTCAGAATTTGCATCCCTTGTACTTTTATAAACTAGTTGTAAAAGATTATGTTTCACCTTCCGACCGACCCTCAAAATGTAATTTAAAAATAATAAACGACACTTATATGCATATGCAAACCAATAGATCGAAGTGCTACAATAGTAACGACGATTGGTTAAAACCTGATTCCAGCTACTAATAGAAATAGGAAATAGTAAACAAAAAAACAAACAGACGTACAAGTAATGATCTGCGTACTCGTGATTAGAGCAAAGAGCGTTATTCGCCAAGAAAAGGTAGCTTTTGCCAAGGTTATACAAGCAGGGAACGTTGTTGCTCCTGTAGCAAAAACTCACGTAGAGATCAGCGTGATTTTAGTAGAGTGGTCCTGCAAGAACAGGCTAGTATAAGAACAAACTTGTAAACATTATGTTAACAGCAGAAATGAGCAAAATGTGTTGCAGAACACCAAACAAAAACTGACCAAGCTTCTAGGAAGTTAACTTTCCAAAAAAGCCCCAATAAATAAAAATGTAGTAGTGAAAATCTTGTTAGTTTTAAGTGTAAAAAAAAGAAAACTTTACTAAGAAGTGCTTTTCTAAAAAGATAAAGTGTGTTGAGCGTGGACTAACCTATATTATCAAACCCAAATGTCAGGAAAACGGCCACAGAAGTTAGTAAGCAGCCCAAATTGTCTAATTCCGGTTCTGAAACCAATATAAAGCAAGCATTGGCATGTCATGTAAAGAACACCAGGGATTGGTAATTTGATCAACACTTTTTAAACTCACACTTTAAAAATCTGGGTAGTAATAAAAGAACTGACTAACACTTTACAAAACTGAAGCAGAAGTAATAGTAGAAAAACACTCCCTAAAAGTAATTTAAAAAACGTTGTCATCATAAGCCTAAAAACCGTCAGATAAAAAAAAATTCTTCTTCTTCTTCGTTTTCTTTCTCTTCAGAAGAGTCGTGATTATGGTTCACTCTTTTGCTGTTGCTCTTCGTACAATTTCCCGCCATCTTTCCCTGTTTTTAAAATTCCTTGTTGCGTGTGCAAACGTGTTGTTTGTTATTGTCTTGACGAACAGGTCTACAAAAAGCTAAAATAGCGCTGCCCGACTAATACCACATAAACATAAGTAGATCTAGATGCAAAAAAACAATGAGTGCAGTAGTCAGCTCTACAAAAAAACAATATTGAAGGAAAATCACATTTAAAAATCCAAAACAGGTTGGAAAAAGTTTCCGTAAGCTGTGAAAGCTACAATACTTAAAAAAAAGTGTAGAAAAAAAAACAAATTAAAAAGCACAAAAACAATAACCGACACAAGGACTGTCATTAGATGAAAAGAATAACAAAACCAAAAATCTAAAATGACAAGCAAAGCTTGCACAGAATAAAGCTAGCTATTCATGCAAACTGTGTCTACTGCATAAAAATAACCTATAGCACACGATACTAAAATGTGATGATAGAACACAATAAAAGTTTTGATGATGCAATACTTAAGAAAACCAATGACCGTAGAATATATAACAAAACTAATGCTAAAGAGCAAAACAAAATAGAAAATTGTAAAAACAGCAACTATACAAATCATGCGGAGCAAAAAAAAAGAATTTAGAAGCTAATAGACCAACAAAGCAATTTTTACTATAATAATTTAATAATAATAATTTATTTAATGCTTACATACATATACAAATAGTTACATAGGTCATACAGAGAGGCTATATATAAAATGAAACGTTATATTAAATTCTCTAAATTGCTACTCACAAATTCGTTCCAGCTATAAAAAGCTTTTTGGGACAAAAACGTTTTCATTTTAGTTTTAAATAACTTTAGGGGCAGTTGTTTTATTTGTCTAGGTAGTAAGTTATAAAACTTACTACCGTAATAGTTTGTGCTGTTTCTGGAACTATTTAAGCGAAGTGCGCATGGCCTTAAATCACTCCGGCGCCGAGTGTTCTGGTTATGATATTCCTTGTTTACATTAAAATTATCTTTATTTTTATGAACATTATTAAAATTTGATGTTTCACAAAGCCTATCCTACAATCATCTCGATATTTTATGCCTGAGATAATCCGTACAGCACGTCGTTGCAATGCAAATATGCAATTTCTAGATGTAGAGTAACCCCAGATTATTAAGCAAAATCTCTATCGTATCGTCTACAGCATCTGCTGATTTGTTAGTAAACATAGCTGATGTACTTTTAGTTTGGTTCAAACACAGTTGATTGCAGGTAAACCATTCCGTAGATTTTAATAGTGTCTCACTATTTTTCTCTAAGGCTTCAGAATAGGATTTATTTAATATTGTTGTGTCATCAGCATATAACACTAATTTATCAGCTTTCAGATAATTTGGATAGTCGTTAATATATATTAAGAACAATAATGGTCCTAGTATGGATCCCTGAGGTACCCCAACATTAATATTAAGTAGCGGTGACATATTCCCATTTGCTTTAACACATTGTACTTTATTTGATAGATAATGCATCATAAGCCTACAACTTTTTGGATGGATGTTGTATGTGTATAGTTTTCTTAGAAGCAGATTGTGTGACACGCAGTCGAAGGCTTTACTTAGGTCAATAAATGACCCTATAGAGTAGCACCCCTTTTCAAAACAGTCTATTATTTCGTCGATTAAATCAATTATTGCTGTTGTTGTTGATCTTCCGTGCCGGAAACCGTATTGGCAATTTGTGAATAAATTGTTCATCTCAAAAAATTGGGTTAGCTGTTTTGCTAAAAATTTTTCATAGATTTTTGAAAAAATTGGTAGAAGTAATATTGGACAATAATTATCTGGTAAGTTCTTTTGTCTTTTTTTGTAAATGACTACAACTGCTATTTTCATTTGAGCAGGAAAAATAGCTACTTCTATGCAGTTGTTTATTATATTTGTAAGCGGCTCAATAATTATGTTTTTAATACATTTTATTATATTTGACGATATACCATAGTAGTCACGGCTATTACTATTTTTGAAGCTATCAATAGCATCTCTAACCTCTATGTACAAAACTTGATTAAATTTAAAGAATGATTGAGTATTTGTTAAAAGCACATCACCCACAAAGTTAATTGGATCATTGTTTGACAATGGTAAAGACTTCACAATATTTTCGGCAACAGACACAAAAAACATGTTAAAATCGGTGGACGTTATATCACAGTTATTATCACAGGACGTTTGTTTTTGAGAATTTACTAGACTCCATAAAGCTCTGGGTTTGATATTTTTAGAAGCAACGTATTTTGTATGTGCTTTAATTTTATGACTTGTATTGAGTTTCCGCCTGCGTACTTCTAGCATTTTGAAACACTTCATAATATAAATGAAGAACTTCTCTCATTCTACGTAAGTCATCATTAAACCAAGTAATATTTGTTTTATTATTTATAGTTATGTACCTTTTTAAAGAAAATGAACGGTTAAATGCCTGTATAATATGCTCATAAAAATTATTGTATTTAACTTCAGGCGTAATTCGGTTTGATTTTGTAAAACTTCAGTTTGTATTAGATAACTCATTAAATAGTTTTAGTTTTCCACATTCCGTAATCGGCCTGGAAAAGTTGACTTGTTTTACTTTTTCCGTACTTTTGTTAATTAGTAGACTTGCACCAATACCTATGTGATCAGACAGATCAGTTTGAATGGGAGATGTTATCAGATCACAGTTACTAAATGCATTATCTAAGCAGTCTTCTTCTCTTGTTGGAAAATTTACATTCATTTTAAGACCGTAACCTTGCATAATATCACAGATTTCAGTAACCCGCTTATCATTAGTTCCAAAATGTGCATTAAAATCCCTACCAATAACAATATTTGCATTGCTAGGATAAATTATATTTAATAAATAAACTAAAATGTTAATAAAACTGTTAAAATCACCGCTTGGTGAACGATACAAACATATTAAAATTAAATTAAAATTTGATACATACACAGCCGCTATTTCACAATTCTTATCTACAGACAAAACATTTAAATAATCCATATTGGAGTACATAGATTGTTGTTTTAAAAGAATAATTGAACCCCCACGTTTACTAAACTTACGAGAATAGTACGATGTAGTAGCATAGATATTTAGTTTAAGTAATTCTGCTTCCGCATTGTTAAGATTATGCTCACTTAAACATAGTGCATTGTAACATGTTTTATTATTAAGCAAAAATGCTTCATATTTTAGCATTTTATTTTTAATTGACTGTAAATTTAAGAATAGAATATTAAATTGTTCAACTTTAGTTACTTTTTCAGGGGTTTCTTTGTTAGATAGTGAAAAAAACGATCAATCCTTTTAGCCAGAATTGTGGATTGTTTACTGTATCTTCCTTCTCTAATGGAACTGACACCTTAAATGAAGCATATTCATCGGGGAGGTTGGAAGAAATTGTACTGCATTTTACGTTGTTAGTATTTTTACTTTTTACGTAATTAACTACTTCATCGGCAGTAGTAGTAGGATTTAGTTTAAAAACGTGAAAATGCACAAGTTTTATTGCTGCACTAATAATGGAGTTATCATTAGATTCTCCTTCTATTGTTGGTTTTTTAGTTTTATTCTTTTTGTATGTAACAAAAGTAAAACCATCATTTACTTTTGCTGCGTTATTTTTTTGTTGTGTTCTTTTTTCCTCAGTAATACTTTTATTATTTGTTTTTGTTTCTTCTTTATTCTTTGTTATATGTTCTCTTTAGTTCGTAGAATTCATATTTTGCTCCATCTCTTGACTGATTGTTGCTACTTGGATGCCATGTTGCTTTGCTGAAGGTTTCTTCTTTTGAACAGTGAGTTGTTCGGTTTGATTTAAACTTCCATTAATTAAAGTTTTACTTATAACTCTTGCCATACTTAAATGCGTTTTTTCAGATGTCTCTACAGGTTTTGCAGCTGCCAAAGACTTAGTAGGAACCTACTAGTAAATTCACACATATTTTTAAAAAATGTGTCTTTCTTTAATTAAAAAAAATATATAGATTTTTCTATAACCTAGTATGATTTTTTTAAGTCTGGCCATCTTTTTTAAACCACTTTTTGTTCAATCGCCGCTTCTATAAATTAGTTTTATTTTAAAAGCTGTGCACACCTTTAACATTTTAGAAAATGTCACAATTTTTGCGTGATTTTCTCTTTAATAACACAGATAGGCGCTATATGTCTTATTATATTATATTAGAGTTCAAATCTTAAAGTATTTTTTTGCATGCTTTTACTAAAACCATCTTTTAAGCTCCAAAATGCTGGCCAAAACAATAATTTAAAATCCCAAAGACCAAAAAGTCATTTGCAATACTTGATTGACTGTAAATTACGATTTTACATGACGTCATACCTTAAAATCTGACAGTAGTGATAAGATTTTTATTTGAGGCAAGCAAAAAATATTGAGTGCCTGTCCCAAATAAAAACAACGTTTCATAAACTTTCAAACTTTACTATAATTTGAGACTATTATCATCAGATCAGATTTGAAGGTATAAATGTCAAATGTCAAATTTACAGCCAATCAAATACCGCAAAAATCTTTTCGGCCTTTGGGCCTTTAAATTGTTTTGGCCCGCATTTTAAAGCCGAAACTAATAGTTTTGGTAAAGGCAACCAAAAATATATTATTTAAATGCTATACGCACTTCTATGAAGTAAAAGGTTTACATAAACCACGTTCTCACAAACTACCTTAAATTCTTGCTCAATAAATGTATAGCAGTAAAAAAACCGGTAGCAAATATGTTGGTGCGGTAGATTCTGATTCTAGCTCTAAATTCTTAGTTTTACTTCCAAGTCTACTATGCTTTATTCTCCAAAAGTTTTATATAAGCTTTTTGCTAGTAAAAATAGACGTGATGAAGAAATCAGTGAGAGTTTCACGACTAAACAAAGTAAGAAATAACAAAATACGCAATCGAATGAGAATTTAAATCTCAGTGTACATGGATGTAGAAACAAAACAACTTACCTGGTACGGTTGTTCAAAGAATGTGTAAAAACCAATTACCAAAAAGAGCAATGAAATGAGTCCCAGCACAAAAACACAAAAAAGAAAGAGCAAAAAACCAAGAAAACAGTGGATAAAAAGAATAACAAAAGCAATTAGCGCTAGAGATCTTAGACCATATACTCTTATAAACGCGCCTGATATTTTGATCTAGTTTTGTAGTAAAATCAACATATCAATATTCTATGCCCACGACTGACGTCACGTAACTTTTGAGATGTTTAAAGTAATTAGCACCAAGACCATATTTTCTGCGTTTTGGTGTTTTGAGAATAACTAAACTTTTATATTTTAACGATTTTCCAATTTTTGTAAACTTTCAAAATATGTAATCAAAGAAAACAGTTGTCAAAACCGGGTTTTAATCATTTTAACATTTTAATTATCAAAATATAAAAAAAATATTTTTGTAGACAATATAATATAAATTTTTCTTCAACTTTTAAAATGTTTAAAATAATTATCTCTAAAGCCAAGTTTTTAGCATCTTTTACAACTAGATTCTCAAAATAAACACTTTGTTAACACATAGTAAACATTCTTGCCCACAATTGGTGACGTCAGTTGTGAGCAAGAACGTAGGGATTATATTAGCTTCGCCGCGTCAACAACAGGCGTGTCTAAATGGTCTAAGCTAGAGACCTTTAAGAGGGACAGTAGACTAATAGAGGGGAATAGAAATTGGGTACCAGACAACGTCGACAAACGTTCTTTCTCAACCACACGTATATAGGTTACAATAGAATCTTAGTCTATACATAAGTAACAAAAAAAAAAACGTTTACTAAGCACACCTAATTTTGACCACTACTGGCCTACCAAAGCACATATAATAGTGGTTCTAAATCATTATAAGCATACGACATTCGATGCTCTTATTCAAGTTTAAGTAAGTTTAATCAGAGTTAAATTCTCGAGATACTTCTGCGACTTTTCTAATTCCTAACAGTTATTTCTATGCACAATACTTTTATATATGTTAGACTCTCGACCAACAACTTATAGGTGTTCAATAGTTTGTATGTTAGTTTTAACAGGTCTTTAAGCCTTTAAGTACATTCTGAGCTAAGACAATTTTTTCAAAATAACCATCAAGTCTATTTTATTCTCTCCAGTTTTATTTTAGTAAACCATTCAAATAGCCACTCTAGCACTACCAAATGCTCATTTGCTTTTTAAAACTTTAATACACCATCATAGACACATCTACTCCTTTAAAAACGTTCCTAAGGTCACATTGGCCTTCCAATAACATATTACGTATTTTACAATAAGCAAATTCTCTATTTATTCTAAAAACTGCTAAGATTCTCCACAAACCTCAACATTTTTTCAAACCTAGTTTAGAACTAGTAGTCTTTCCAAGGCACTTTTTTATTTTTGTTATTAGATCACATGCTCTTTGTTCCTGTTTTTATTAGAGTGTTCTTGTACTGCTCTTAAATTTTTTTTTGTGGAAACGTGGATGTTGGTCTGGTTGCAAGTAGTGCTAGTCAGTCCTGCGGTTGTTCAATGCGCCAAATCAATATATTTTTCTTCACCACTAGCGTCGTTGTCTAAGAGGAGGCCAAACTATGTGCAATATTAAAGCTGTGGTATGCTTCATTGATGTCATTTTAAGGAATTAGATTAGACAGTTTTACATTGTTTAGTCTGGAAAAGTTTCAACCGGTGGTTTTCTTTGAGAACGTTGTAGTAAGATACTGCAAAATGCTAGAATCATGGCAGCTACGGCTTGTTTCCAAAATATTAATTTCTACTGTTTATTGGTCTCATTGTTGACTTTATTTAAAAATTCAATCAAACTCGACACTTTTTGTTGAGTGCTAAGTTTGCAAGAATTGAAAAAATGTTGCGTAACAAAATACAAACAAGAATTGCTATGAAATTCTGTTAAGTGGTGCGTATTGTATTTTTTTTTAATGTATAGTTAAAGTTCAGTCAAACCTCAAGCTCCAAGTTACAATCTTGTCAAAAGTATCGGTACATCTCCCAGCCTTATTTAAATATAGCCGCATGGAGTAACCAATATAAACATAAAGCACTAGAGTTAGAAGTTTTTCAGACTACACCAATATCACCAAAATCTAATAGATGCAGAATAGGAATGTTGTAAGATTTAAATCAACTTTCCAGAAATCATCCAACAAGTTTTTCTTTTATATTTGCAATTAGCAGAGCTTAATATTCATCAAAATATAGAAGAGATAATTGTAAAAACGTAGTCTGCGCCGTAGCCAGTGCAACTAAAACAAGATGTCTAAAATATAGGGCGCGCAAATGACGTCATCATAAGGAAAGCACAAGGGACAAAAGCATTGTCAATGATTCCTACTTCCAAATCCAATCGGGTCTAAATTTTGTCTCAACATCAAGCAAAATGTGCTGAGAATAAGATTTGAAATTATAAAATAAAAAGCTATACGGTATACTTTTTTGGCCGTATTAGGCCAAATTTGGATCCGTTGCGCCGATATGCTGGTGGGACCTTAGGTGGTACCGTTAGCCGTGACTAAAAATTTGTATCAGCATATAAGAGATATCAGATCCTTTTCTAAAATAGACAGTTGTAATACTACATTTCTTATAAGACAAACGTTGGAAAGTCCATATAATCCAATAAAAGATCTCTGGATTAATTAAACAATAAGGTCTATGTAAAATCGAACATTCAAATTTTAAAACCGTAAAGCGCTGTGATGCGTTAACAAAACTGTCAAACATATCGCAATCATAAATAGTGCATATTGAGTTATAAATTTACTCTCTAAATAAATTATCTTATGATTAAGTGTTGTGAATGCCAATGTCTATCTATATTAAACCACCTGCTACTAAACTAAAGCGATATTTGATTATGTCACCTGCTATTTGAAAAGAGATATCAAGTAAATATTAACAATGTGATAAGTTAATCATTAATGCATGTATTCGTTATCAGTTTTAATCAAATTATTTACTCATCAATCCGTCATAAAATTACGATGCGTTACAGCTGTACACACAGTAGAAAGCCTTTTCATAATAAACAATCACTTTCGTTTTTATATAATAAGATAATAAAACTTATGTCTACATAAATAAAAAATAAATATAATTACCTACATTCTCTATCTACAAATTTTCCGAAACGCTTAGTTGCTAAGAAAGTATCATAAAACAGCTTCCAGAGAAGTTTTAAATTCGCGGATGGGTGACATCTTGATTTATCCGTTCTCTGTGATGAGTTACAAAACTAAATACATAAATGCTATACTTCACATTAAATCTAAAAATTATGTTTGCCGGTGGTTAAGTTAAGAAAAAATGATCTTTTTCTAAATATTTATTCTATTATGACAATTAACAATGATAGTCTGAAACAAGATTTTTTTTTAAATAAAAAAAAAAAATTTGAAATATTTTTGAAATTTCTCATTAACTTTTAGAAAACAATGAATTAATATAAAAAGACTCAAAACATCTAAAAAGTTACAAAAAGTAAAACTTGTGCAAAAACATTAAGGAGTTTGTGACACGTTTAATGGGTTAAATTGCCAAACTCCAAAGTTGCAGTCAAATGAATATACTGACTAAATCCGAAAAAGAAGATCGGCCAAATTGCCAATTACCAAAATAATTGTCTCTCACCAAAGTTAAAGCTATCGGAAAACAGAAGATCAAAAAGACACAGAAAAGTCCTTGAGTTGTATAAAAAATAAAATGCTATGATTGGCGTTAGGTGCCTTAATGCCTCCGTTCATAATGAAAAAACTAATAAGTAAAAAAGTTTTCCTTAAACATAAAGACAATGAAATTCAGCTGATAAGACTGAGTTCACAATATTCATCAGATACGTGTAGCAATTCTCGGCAAACCACAGAGTCAGCACCTTAAAAAAATTGATACTGAACACCCTCGTCCGATTCGTCCACCTAAAAAGAACGTTAGGTCAATTAAACACAGACACGTGCATGCTCGGCAGTAAAAATTGCAGACATATATGATGAAAACTTCCAAAACCTATAGAACCACATCCAGAACTTTGTCCAAGTTGAGATCCGTCATCTGCATGCCGGGCAAAGAATGCTTCATTGTACAGGTTATTATATATGCTCAATACAATAAACAAAGTACTAAAGTAATTGGTGGTCTAAAACAACAGAAGCAATCCATTTAAGTAGAAAGCTGTTGGAGCAACCCATAATCGATAATAGAAATATAAACAACACAATAGCAATTAGGAAAGGTAAAGTAGATATCTTTACGTAATATTTTTAATAATAATAATAATAATAATTTTATTCGTATTTGTTGTTATATTCATATTATTTCATATAATATTATTCTTTATTTATTAATGTATTATTTACAACATGTTTCGTTATTTTTTAATAACATTTTCAAGTATTAATATAATATAATAAATTTTTTGAATGATTTATAAATAAATTAAATTTTTGTTTCTCCCGCATTCCCTGATATCCGGTTTTTTTAATTCCTTTGAAGTTTGATACATATAATTTAGAGGTTATATTTGTTTATAAAAAGATACCAACATTCTAATAATTATTCTGAATTTTGAAAAAAAAAAATTAATAAAAAAAGCATTGAATTTTATTCGTGTTATCAAAAGAAAATTTGTTACACATGTCAAAATACAAAATAGCAAAAAGATATTAGAAAATGTACACATTAAAATATAGCATAACTAAAACATATTAAAAAGTTAAAACAATAACTAAGACATATCATTAAAATTATTTAATAAAAATTCTTCAATAGAATAAAATGCTTTCTTGCATAAATATAATTTGACTGTTTCTTTAAATTTTACAATATCAAGCTGTTTGATAATGTTTGGCTAAACATTAATAAAACCAGTTGACTGCTAACTGTGACAAGCTGCTAAAAATGGTTATCAAAGAAAGTCCTATTTTCAAACATCGATAAGATTGTGCAAATTCTCTTACCGGAAGAAATATAAGTCAGCTAAAATGCTCAGATAACTTTACAATGATAACAACAAGATAGTAAACGTACTACTCTGATAAGTCAGCTTGCTGTATAGAGTTGCAATTTGTTGTAAGTAAATAAGAACTTATGGTATTTTTTCCTGTGGAAAATGTAACCAGTGACTAAAATAAAAATCTAGAAGATAGTTCAACAATTAAAAATAGCATGACAGACAATAAATCAAAGATATCATTACACATATATAAAAAAGTATGAAGTAAGTATTGCAATGTAAACTAACATCAAGTTAAAGCAACTGTTTGCAAAAATAATAGATAAGATCAGAAGATGATACCCATTCATGCCAAAAGCCCAGACAACGTGAGATAGAATACATTTGCCAAATAAAACATTCACGACTGTAATCTAGGTTTTAGCAAACCTGGCGAAAACATTTATTACCTCTTCTGATCAAAAGAAGTAAGCATTTCAAAATAAGAAAAGCAACAAACGTGACGTGTAGTGTTTCCGGGATAAAGTAGAGCAACATAAAGATGTTTTGTTGTGTTTTTGTTGCCAAAATGTATAAAAATAAAAGTTTCAAAACTTAGAAAAAAAAAACTGCGCTTGCATCGACATTGTATTCTCATGTAGGATCCTCTACAAACTAGACAAAATTGACCAGTGGTTATTCTTCACCAAAAAGTCTCAAATCGATGTCATTGGCTGGTAAAAAAGTCGTTGTAAGAACCGAGCTGGCGTCTTCTAGCCTTCTTTCTAAAGCCTAGTACACACTAGTAGACTTGTTGCGCGATTTTGGTCTCTGAGATGTGTCTCAGGTTGTCTACGTAGACATGTATATAGACCAATTACCATCTACGAGCCTGTTGCAAGACCAAAAATTGCAGATCTAAAGTCTCCCGATCGGAATAAGAGACCGCAACGTTAGACATGTTAACAGTGTGGACGTCACAAGACACGTCCCAGTCTGCCTCCAACTACCAAGTAGTGTGGTTCAGCTGTTTACAGTTAGTTTTACAATGACTTCCATAGTGGACTGCAAAGATGAGACAGAAAAATTCACATCGTAGTGTAGACGCTAGACAAGACAAAAAACGGTGTCTCCAGACAATCTATCTCTAAACGGTCTATAGACAAATTGCGCAACATGCTCTACTGGTGTGTAGTCCTTAAAGTTTACTAAAATATATTCTGTAGTTAAGCAAAAACTGATGCTTCGTCAATCTTCAATTCATTTGTAGATCAATCCCTTCAAGAATCTAACACTGCCAACACTACAATGCGCCAAATGCGTATAAAAATGTCCACCCTTTGGTTAGAAAATTATTGACCGAGTTAATCGCTCAAAGATACAATCCTTCCTCAACAACACGCATGAGAAGAGATGAGAAGACCTTCCCAATGCTGTATGTTCAGCTTATGCAAAAAACAAAAAGATAGTATACCAAAAAACCGCAGAAATCACACAATTGCCAACGCTACGGTCACACGGCATCCATTTCCCGCACTTTAAACAAAGAGTCCGACAATGTAACTACAGGAGTCGCTTGCTGTGGCCAGCACACCGCTAGTTATAAGAGCTGCAAAGCTTACCAAAAAACTGAGAGCTAGCCGCAACAACCAAGCTCACGGTATTTTGCCAAGGAGCCGTAAGTAAGATCCGACCCCTGGTTTGACTAATGATGGTGTATGACGTATTGCGGCTCTTAGTAATTCAAGAGTGCACTGCGGGCATGGTGTGCAGTGTGTCCAGGCACCGCGGGGATTAGTGCAACTTGGTTTAGGACGTACCCACAACTAGGTGTTTGCACGCCCCAGAACGTCATTATTATTTCCCCAAAGATCGGGACTTGTCCTTGGCATTGCACTTCACGCCATGAGTGCAGATGTCGCATAGAGGTAGTTGTGTCACCTCTAGGGCGTTCGTCGTTGTGTGTAGGCAACCAAAGTCTATCGAGAAAGAAACGGAGGTCGGCTTCAAACGGAAGAGTAGTGTATTTCCGGTGCAAATCTTCACGAGTCAAAAAGCGGCTTACGGCGGTTGGTGCAATGCCGTAAGTTGTTGGATGCAGGATGGATGCATGTTTTATTTCCGGGCAGTCGTCGGTGTAGAGGTATAGATGTTTAGGTTTATTAATAATATTTTTTATTTTTACTAACATGGATCCTCGTCAGTCGCCCAGGTAATACTAACAAATCCGCCCGGTCCTCAAATCGAGCCGAGCTAATACGCCGTCGCCTTTTTCCGCTAGTCGCTCTTCTTCGCTAACGTCAGATACATAGCCTAGCAGGTGCTTCGTGTTTAAGAACGTAGAAGTTAACAAACTAACAACTAGTGACCCCCATAAATAACACTTTAATTACCTCTTATTATCTATCTCTCTTTTTCCTCTTCGACCCCGATATTTGTGTTCCGTGTAGAATGGCGTACATCTCTACTCACTTCACTGTCTCAGGTCAGGTCACTTCTCAGTTCTAATTAGTCCCTCAATATCTTTCTCTATTCTTATTGTCTATGTTACGGTCTGCTTTTCGTATTATTTCTATCCGTGCCACGGACAGACCTTGAGGAACTACGGGTGCTTACTTGCTTGTCGGCTTTTACCGTCAGGTACACAACCTACTATTCTTCACACGCTGTAGAAAAAGTCCTTCCACGGTGCATTGGGCGCAGTCTCTATGCAATCTTCAAGTTCTTTGACTTTGAGTAAGTTGTTCGTACAATCGGCTAGGGTCCGTTCCAACTCCAAATCTTAGCACGTTAGCACGCAGCAGTCCTGCGCTTTGAATTATGCACGGATACTCTCTTTCGCTCGTTTACTCGCACTATCTCTTATATTGTCTCGATCAGTGATAAACAATCCTCACAGAATATTTCTATGCGTCGGCTATCTTCTGCACAATACGATTATATCAGTCACTTAATACATCGCAAGAGTGCACCTTAATATGTATGATGATCGACCTGTAGGTGATGATATTGTTAGACTGACTAAATAATTCTCGTTCAGACTGAGACATAGTCAGCTCTGAAAAGCAGCCGCGTGTGTTGTTAGATCGCGTATGTAGGAAGGGTGCCGATACATGTGTTCGACTTGAGATGGTATGCCTATACGTCGGTCGTTCCGATACGTCCAATGCTATTCCCATACGCTGTCATGCTGCCGATAGATGTTCCTATAGAGGAGCCGTTCCGATAAATCCAATCTTACTCCTGTGCGCGGTCATGGTGCCGATAGATGTGATTCCTATACGCAATCATGATGCATATACATCAAGTTCGACTAGTAATTTCACTTATTTCGTCTTACTCCCATAGTCGGTGGTTCCTATACTTGTATCGGCCTTTGATATTATTTCTTGTTATTCCCATAGTCGGATCTGACTCTGATACAATGCAAAGAACCAAATGCATGGCAACTTTTTGTTCTGCCGTACTGTTTATGCGTATTAATTAATATTAATACGTTTATTTCTTGCCTTTCGGCAATTACAAAATTACATTTACAAACATATTTATAACCCAAAATAAAAAAATCATAATCCTTATAAAATTAGCCACAACTAAAATTTTTTCTTCTCTGTTCGCCTACTTCCTTTCTTCGTTTTTTAATTGCTCTCATCCATTCTATCCCTTTTCCTTTTAATATCTCATTTTTTCCCATCTGCTCTTCTCTCATTTCGTTACACTCTTTTAACATTTGTTCCATAGTTTCCTTAGACTCTCCGCACATTCTGCACATTTTTAAATTTTCTTCCATCCAAAATCTTGTCACTCTTTCTTCATTACCACATCTGAATCTTGCGATCATCTTTTTATCATCTTTACTGTATCTATCACTCTCTAGGTACATTGGCAGTTCACTTTCTATAATATGTTCATAATTTGCGTTGTACCTAGACTCATTCACTCGTATTCTCCTTTCTTGCTTTTGTATATCTCTATCTCTTTCCATAATTTCGTGCCATGTCTCTCTCCCAGATTCTCTCATTCATTCAATTTCATGACTAGCATACCCACTTTTTATTGTAATAATTTTCCCTGATCTTCCCTAGCTTTCCATTTCTTGCTCTCATTTTCTCTTTCATGCATTCTTGTAATTCCGCAATACCTTGCCAATTCCATTTCCAGTCCTCTGCTTTTTTTCTTCCATCCCCCTTTCTGAACACCATAATTTTTGTTTTTTCTACTTCTTCGTTGGTTATTCGCGCGGTTCATAGGATCTTAAACATTTTGCGATAGAGCCTCGTTTCGAAGGCTTCTATTCTGTTCATTGATGTTACTTTCATCGTCCACCCCTCAGTACCGTAGAGGAACACAGACCATATATAGCATCTAACAAATCTAATTCGTAAGTTCAAATCAAATTCGGTGTTAGTAAGGGCTTCTGTGAATTTTATAAATCCATTTCGTGCGCACTCAATTCGGCACCTGATTTCGGTGTCCGATGACCAGTCTTCTGTCAGCCATGTTCAAAAATACTTGAACTTGTTGACCCTTTCCAGCGATTGTTAGCACCGCGTTTCCTGCTAGACTTGGGTCGCGGGATATAACCATAAACTTTATTTTTGTTATGTTTAGTCCCATAAATTGACTCTAATTCCCTACTTTGTTGACCAGTTCTTAGAGGTCTTCTAAGTTATCGGCGATTAGTATTGTGTCGTCTGCATAAGGTATATTATTTAGCCATATACCGTTGATCTTTATTGCTTTCTCTAGGTCCGTGAGTGCTTCCAAAAATATGTTCTCAGAATAGATGTTAAACAATAGACATAACACATCCTTGTCTCACTTCTCTGTAGATCTTGATTTCACTGGTTTTCTCGTCTTATCTTTTTACATGGGCTACCTGGTTCCAGTATAGGCTCTCTATGCATCTAATATCTTTTTGATCGATGTCTAACTGTTTCTGTAATCTATAAAACAAAGATATACGGGCTTTCTCTGGTCGTAATAATTTGGTACTAGTACTTGTGTTGCAACAATTGCCTCTCTTGTTCCTAGTCCCCTCCTGAATCCAAACTGCGTGTCGCCAATTGTTCCTTCACATTTTCGATATATCCTCTGCTGAATTATTCTAAAGAACAACTTTAAGGTGTGACTCATAAGACTAATGAGCCTGCGGTCTTCGCATTTTTTTACGTTTTTCTTTTTAGGCAGAAGTATTAGTAAATTAGAGAGAACAAATTCATTGACCGTTTCGAAGAACCAAATGCATGGCTACTGTTCCATTATACTGTTCGTATGGCTCTTTAAGGATAGATTATCTACACTTTTAATTAAAAAACTAATTCATATATGGAGGCACCAAGTTTATAATATCCGGTTTGAAGACCAAATACAGTGTTTTATTGTTTATTGTTTATAGTGTTATTGTGTGTGTATTCGTTTGCCCCTTTAACAATTGTGGTACCTATTTTAATAAAGTATATTTAGATCAAATACATGGCGACTGCCTATAAGCAGACGTAAACTTTGCAAAACCAGATTCAAAAACTTTGCGAGGCTATTGCAAATCTAAGGACTGCACGGAATCGTGACCTATCCACAACCTTAAAATTGTCAAACTGTCACATTTTACTCTCAGTCTCTAACGCCGCCTCAAGAATACCAAATAACAATTTCCAAGCTGCTACCGTGCCAAGAGTGAAGGAGTAACAATTAGTTAGAACCCAACGTGAGGCAAACCCCATAACTCGAACTGTCAGACAAGACCAGATTCAATACCTCGCGCAAAACTGCCAATCACCTGAGAGACGTCTCTGAAGTTTTTATTATAAAAAAAACAATTAAAAAAAATTGATTCCGCAGGAAATCACCAAAGATTTAGATAAAAACAAAAAAACTTCTAGATAAGATCGTCCAAGCCTCAAAAACCTACCGATCAAATACTAAACGTCTGAGAATTGAGACCTCTATTACAACGTCAAACCTCCTTAAACAAACAAGAAATCGTCGCGTTTTCTTTTTTAATAAACCTGTTGGCACTGCACTAAAAGAAGAGTATCTTTTTAAATATAGAAAGAAATCAAAAACCCCGTTGGCACCCTGCAAAACTCCAACATAGATTTGGAAAACGAAGCCGACAACAACCAGTTTAAGCTGTAGATCTGCGATGACCGAAACAGAAAACTAAAACAGTGACACACCACCACCACAAATACAGATAACTACAGCTCACAATGTCAATATAGAGCGACATTGCAGAACAGTACAACAAAATACAGTACAGTTGTATTGCTTCTGGACCATCGGTACAATGGCCTCCAATTAGATGTATAATGTTCAATACCCAAATATTGGACCTCGCCCAATCGCTACATCAACGGGAAGTTGTACTACTAATGACAACAGACGTAAACCAAGACATCCTTCAGCAAAAAAACCTATAGTGCCGAAAATATTCACCAATGACACATTAGAAGCAGATTAAAAAAACAGAAGCCAACTTAACCTACAATCAACAAAGACCAATACATTATACAGCCACTAGTAGAAGATTGAATGAAATAAACCCCACCACCACAAAAGATGCACCCAGTGTCTGACTACGACTCATGCGGCTATTCTATGAACCCACAACAAAACCCAACAACTCAAATTACATACAGCGAAGAACCGAAAATGTAAAAAAAAATTAACTTCAATAAATTATTACGACTATAAAAGTTAATTAACTTCAACATAGCAGAAGCGGTTGTATAAAGACTTTCTAATTAACTGGAATCTACTACATCTAACCTAACCTAATACTACTGTTGACCACTCTGGAAGTAAAATAGAGCAGCTCTACGATAATCACGCAACGTTTCTTTTCCCATGCAGCAATTAACAAACGGACCTCGACACGTTACAAGAACAAAAAACTCCGCCGTAAGACCATCGTATTGAGAACTGTGACACCGAACCAGCTGGTAGATAGATCTCCAAAAAAAGTGTTCACTGCCAAATTTTCCACCAGAAAACCAGCCACCACCTGCAAGCATCAACCCAAAAACCCAATCCACGTTTATAAGACTTTTGTCTCCACTATTGCTTCGAGAAATCACTACCCAACTACGATTTTCAAACAGCCCCGGAACACACAACTACTTACTACCTTCCACTACGCCAAGACAACTAAAAACAAGATCATCGGCAGACAGCTCCACAAAACCCAGCAGTTTCAAACGCTTGGAGAATTTCGCAAGACAAATTGAAAAAAAAGTAGGTCAGGGAACTACGCAACTAAAAGCAAATACGTACCACGCAGTGAATACCTCAAACCCTGTGATATCCTACTATTACCCACGACTCTCTAGAGAGTCTGCAAATATTAATAAGGATCTTTACATAACATGTCAACGTTAGAAATTGAAATTGCCAAACATGTAGAAGATGCAAAATTGATGACAAAAGGATCGAGCATGTATTATGCCCTTAAGGAGAGCTAGTTCGACACGGCCTGCATAATGAAAACCGCACCAAGCAGATGCATCAATCATATAGGTTGGTTGTGCGTCAAGGCAATGAAGTGAGGTTTCCACTGAAAGAGTTACAAAGAACTTATAGAGGCCTAAGTGCAGTGAAATTTGTTTCATCCTCACTCAAAATAGAAAATATTAAATTGAAAACAAAAACAAAGCTCTTTTGTGTATAAGTTGTATACCCAAAAGAGCTTTGTTCATATCCAATATAAGTCATTGTCTTTCTAGTAGTAGTGTTTCAAAAAACCAAACGTATAGCAACTTTTTGTTCAACTAAACTCTGTGTGCGTTCATATCCGATATTAAAAGCAAAAGTATGGTGTTTATTGTTTTACTGTGCTGTATGTGTATTTATCTGCCTATCTAGTGGTGGTGACACTATTAAATTGAAGAGAACATTAATTGATATCCGTTTCGAAGGACCAAATCTACAGCGTTTTATTATTCGGCTGAGCACCTTTTGGTGACTGTAAACCTACAGCATTAAATTGAAGAAAACGATCATACAATACTAAATATACAAAAATCACAAATATCTAAATAAGCACAAACATTACAATAATAATAATATGTAATGTAGCTAATGCCATTAAGTGGTCGACGCTGAAAAGAAAGAAAAAAGTATGTACTTACCAATAATTTGTAACACAGATCTGCTGAACCAATAAAATCTACATGAGAGGTGCTGCAGGTTACATCAGATTAGGTTATATTTACATACAAGTTAATATAGTACAGAAAAAGAATAATATTATAATGATCGAGTTTCCGTTATATTTATGTATAATACAATGTACATAAATTAACACTATTATTATATCAATTACGAGTAATGACAATCATTCCCAGAGCATGGGGACTCTGCATGTTAATAACAAGGTATGTATATAAGCAGAATATAGATATTAGGTGAAAAATAAATAACAAGTAAAAATATATTACAAATATTGTATAAAACTTATTAAAGTAATAAAAAATTACGTTATTAATCTGTATAATATATACAGAATACAGGTTGCTAATTACTGTAATGGTATGGAATACAAACGGAAATAACTGTCATTGTGACGGCGGTGTTTTATTTATTATTTTTTTATATTTTAGGTGATTTTGGTTTTTTTTTGGGAATGGCCCGCAATTTATTATTATACGGACCACGCACGTACTCACTCTGCACACTCACGCAATCATCATTATCATCGTCGTCCAGAATGCTCGGACTGGATCTTGTACTAACTAAGTTATTATTATTTTATTTATTTACTTATTATCAGCAACATAACAGTGTCTAGAAGCTGGCAGCAGGACAGCAGCGGACAGGCACACGCGTGTTTAATACTGACTGGCGCTGCCGGAACAACCCAACAAAGAACAACAACTTGAATGTACAGGATAATACTATTACGATACAGGTTAAAGCTCTTGTCGGACAGAATGGCGCGACGAGAGGGAGGTAGCACTACTGGTTCGTCCGGGACCCATATCAAGATCGACTCATCTCTTCCGGGTGACGTTCTCTTGCTATGCGTTGCAGATTGTTGAATTCCATCTCCAATACTGTACGTGTCTGGAAATTCAAAGAATTATTTAATTTCTGGTTAAAACTACTAAAAAAAATAATTATATTGCAATTTTTCCACAACATTTTTGGTGCTAATTCGTTACAAATATAAAATTTATAAATGATTGGAGATTCCTAACATAAACCAATTAGAACGCGGGACCATGATGTTATAGTCTATTCAAATCCAAAATAGAGTGCGGAAAAACAAACAATGACAATTCACTTAAAAACGTGTTCGCTTTCCCGCGCACTACTTGAATATTAAACATTAAGATACTTACTTGTGTGTTTTGAGTTGGGATTTGTAAGGCCAAGGCCATACTGTTCGCATCAAAGTTCTCATCAAGAGCTATTAAAGCACCATGTACACCCGACTCTAATAAATTATTACCAAAATCCTGCAAAATATAAACAGTTAACATTTTGTTTGTTAATTTTACGATAGTCTTACTTTTAAACCAATACATGAGACCCATCTAATTAGTCTCTCATTACTCCAAACTAGAACATCACATATTGTATTTTCTGAATTTTTCCTCCTTTCTTCAAGTGCATGCCTATCATAATTCAATCTTTTCAGACATTGTATACCAAATTGTAGACTAGTTCTGAAATAAAAGTTATAAATTAAATTTAATAGTAAAGCAAAATAGATTTAAAGCAACAAAATCAAATTAGAACTGAAAATTAATTTTTTAATTTTATAACCTACTATTAGATTCTGAACCTTACCTATGAAAACTATCAACCATTTTCAGTTGACCCCTGAGGTCCTTCTTCGTCAAATGATCTAACATGCGCGCATCTACTAGGCACTCCATGAATGTGGTCCTATATTGTGGAAGACCTAAAGAAGGTAGCCACGAGTTTCCAATCCACTCGTGGTTCATATCACCAAAGGCAAGCGTAGTTCGCGACGTTTTTGGTGCACTGGGCGACGTCAGAGACACCATTTCCTGTATGGCTAACCGCAGTTTTAGCCTGTGCAATGGATTACTTATACCAATTTCTCTTTGTATCTCAGTATCGCTAAGCGCACTCATAATGGCACCGGATTTTACGTTGGCTCGACAAGCGGCCACGTACCAGGCAGGCATGCCAACCCATAGTTCCAACCATGCGACTATCGTTGGACCATTCCATAAGGCAAATGGTGTTCCTGCTTTCATCGCCTCTGCTAATAATTCGTGCCTGTAGTCTCGTTCCCTACAACTAAAATACATTTATTAGTAAATTGACTAATTTAGGCTACTCATCAAACAGTAAAATAACAAAAATTTAATAAAACTAACCAATTTACATTTCATCAACCCCATTTAGAGTTCAAACCTAAATATGAACAATAATTGTCTCATATCTAGTTGAAGCATTTCTATATGAATAGTATTTATGAATGAGCATAAAAATAAAAAAAATACTACTTACTTCTTTTTCTGCCTTCGATCAAAATCTCCCTTTTGTCCCATTTTCCCTGATATGCTCATTGAATCACTTAGTTCCCCATCCGCCAGTCCGATGCTCGCTTGACTTAGATTTAGATTGCTATCACCAACATCCTTTCCTTTGGCCTATGAAATAAAATAAAAGATTAACATACACATTTACGGACTGCTCAACACATATTTTGCAATATTTGTATTTTTTATAGTATCTCTGTACCAATAACGTGGCTCAAAGACGTGATATGGCAATCTTTATAAAAAAACTCGACAAACTACTCTATTCCCAAAACCAACCCAATAAACATCATCAAAGCTAAATCGGGAGTAGTGAATGTCCCAGATTTATATCAGAAATCTCTGCATACGGCACTAGCTGATCAATTCTTACCACTCTCGAGCCTAATGCCAAACCCACCACCATCAAACGTGTTATCCTGGTAACTTTATTTGGCATCAATAGACTTAAAAAGCTCTTAGTTCTAAAGCTTAAAGAACATCGGATTCAAGACTGTCATTGATTGACTTTACTAGTCAAACGACAATATTTAACAACATGAAAAAGACAAACCTTTAAAACTAAAACAAAAAACTACGGAAACAAAATCATTTCCATAGCTTTGCTGACGTCGTAAAACAAGCTATTGAAGAACAGAAAAATTTAAGTTGGCAAAACTCCCTTGATGCCACCACTGCCGATCTAAAGCTTTTCAAAATAAACAAACCATTATCGCTTTCATTTATAGCAAAACATGCAAAATTTAAATATTTTTTCCAACTAAAAATCCTAGAACTCCTCAGAAAAGAAAAAGATGCAGATCGGTTCATCAAAATCGAGAAAAGAATTAATTTCCTAACTGGTATACTGACTGAAGGTTGCAAACAGTGCCTTCGTTGATTTACTAAATAAGCTCCATAGAAAGTACAACAATCTGAGCTGGTAAACTGCCTTCAAAAAACCACCGACAAACAAAATAGTATTGTTGACAAATTTGACTATGAATATAGAGTCCGGAGAGAAGAAACCAAACTACAGTTTTAGCATACGAATAATAACCTTTCATAAAAATCCGCACTCTGCCCTGACAAAATCCTTAAGCCTGAAAACCTTCTCATGCAACACAGTAATGTAACTAACAAATATTTCAAAATTGGTTCTAAAAAATTCCACTTGCTACCAATATGAAAAAAAAAACCCAATGTAATTCCAAACCAAAAAACCTGGAAAAATTCCCAACTACAGACTTTGTGTAGGCTGCAGAATGCTGGAAAAGGCTGCCAGAATCAGTGCTCTTTCACACAAAAACCAAAAACCTGTTACATAATTACCGAAAAAGATTAAAAAATTAGACTTTCGTCCACATAGGATAAATAATATGACGTAAACAAATATTTTACATAGTTTGACACCTACTAAAGCAACATCTTCTTAAGTTCTCTTAGAGACTAGTCAAGCTAATCTTCTCCTACCATACCTCACAGAGTGGCTGTTCAGACACGCATGAACTTCTCGCCCAATAGGAGTTTAGTACTACTACCAACAATTTTATTTGTCAATGCTAGTGTCCTTATACACTCATAACGCAGTACTCATTTACAGCCCCAAAAAACCGTCAAGTAAAGATAAAAATCTTGGCCTGAGTATGTTCTAAAAAATAGTTTCGAGACTGAAATCAAAAATGATAAACAAGTTACCCAAAACTACAGTATCCTCACTACCTTGATTAAGGTGATAGAAGGACCTTTGACCCATATTAGATAAAAGCAGAAAAACTTCCTGATCACCAAAATAGATTCAGAAAAAGAAAACAAGTCACAAGTGTAACCTTTTCCGATATAGTAAAAGTCTGTCTTACATCGTTTTAACATCTTTCTGAAACTAGTCAAGCTAATCTCCACTTACCAAAAAGATACTAACACTGACTGTAAAGTTGTTCAATACTATTCAAAGCCCTCAAGAATCAGTCTCGGACATACCCAGCGTCACTCTTACCAAAGTTGCCCAGTACGCTCATAATACAGCACTCATATACACAGTAAGATATTACAAACGACGTTTCAATTTCTCAGAGTTTCCAGAATCGACAAATACTAAGAAGAGTAAAGCCGTACGTTCCTCAAAGTAATTCTTGTTCTCTTTACTTAAAAACATAAAAACCTAACGACAGTTGGTCTCGTAGATCGACGTGGTCAGTTATAATCTTCCCACTGCACTTCTATGCAATATTATAAAATAGTATGAAATCTCCCAGCACCACTGTCCGTCAAAACAAAAATTTTTGTCAACGTCCAAGACCTTATAAAACTAGTATCGGCTAGGTTAACTTATGATCATCATTGCAAGATATCTAAACTGCACAGTCACCCTACAAACACAAAGAGTAAAAAAATAGTTGAGTTGTCCATGTCGGCGGCCTCACCATTATCTCGTCATACAAACTATAATCAATTGGATACAGGACAAACACAAAGAATAGAGCATGAATCCATTTGGATACCGCCAAGTCAGCCTCAAAGTTCTCGCGGCATAATGCCAACCCACCATCATCGATGATCACGTTGCCGTGATAACTTAATATCATCTTAATTAAAAAGCCAGACCGTAGCAGAGTGAAGCCAAAACCAACTAACACCTCTTTACTAATAATAATTAGACAAAAATCATATTTATACTACCGTGCTCTATCTTAGAAATTACAATGTTCACAAACTTTTCCAACAAATTCTAAACTAAACAAAAGAAACTAACCATCTATTCCAAAACTAATCGTCTAAACCAAATTCAACACTATCGTCAATACAGTTTGACTCAGACTACCATGCTCCACTCCTGATGTCACAGGTTTATTTACCAAAACAAAACAGTAATCTTTAACAAAATCGGCTATAAAGCAAATGCTATAAATCTGCTGCCTGATATCAACAAATCAGATTCAAAAACATACTTTTCTCTGCACATCAACTGGTCAGTATGACATATCCTGTCATAGCTAGCTTCCAAAGTAGTAGAAATCTAAAAGCGTTCGGTACTAACATTGTCCAGCTCTAATAGGCGGATAATACAGAACATTTACAACTAGAAGTTCACAAAAGTTATTACGCAAAGAACATAATTGGATTAAAAAATCTCTGTATAAAACTGAAACCAGGAAAAATAGACACATTTCCCAAAACTACAGACGGGTTAACCGCCCAGGTACTGTAGTGGTTAGCGTACTCGATTGCTACACCAGGGATATCAAGTTTGAATGTTGGCTACAATGTTTGCCTAAGCGTTGAGGCTAATGTATGGTGCCGGCTTTACCAAACTGCACTTCCAGGTACTCTAGATACGGTTAAATTGGCATCAAATCTTTTAATATCCATTCCTGACATAAGTAGACAAAACTATTCAGGCATAAAAGTACATCAAGCCAATGAATCAAACACCACAATTGCTATAACTACAAATCTAAAAAAGTAATTTAAAACAGAGACAAGCTGTACTTCTTTTAATAGTGCTGTATCAGCATTCTAACGTTGGCGTCTCGTATTATTATAAGTATAGTGTTCTGCACAAACGTAGAAGATCTACAGTTTAACGTAAAATTCAACCGCACAACTAGAGAAGTATATATGTTATTTCATTTCGACATGGTCGCTCAATATCTAATAAAGTTACAGCACTAAACTCCTTCACTATCAAAGATGTAGTAAGTAACAGACGCTCACGGATCCTATTGAAGCTGCTGCTTCAAAACAACCTTAAAATTTATAGACCTCAATTAGACTCTCCACATCTAAAGCAAATCAAAAATAATTAAAACCTTTCGAATCCCAACACTCCTCTCAATAACCAACTATTTCATTCAACAAGCAACATATGCGTCACCTCAACAAAACACTGAATACAATTTGTTGTATAAGTTGGCTAAAAGAAAGTAATCATAATTTTTCCACAAATTGCATTATTTTCGACACTAGTGATAACAAATATGAATTCATCTTAGACCATATACACTTATAAACACGCCGACATAATAAAGCAAACATGCTCGGTGCGTGTGACGTCAACTTGGTGTCAAACATACAAAAAATATATAACACAACAAGATATTGCAAATGCAAGCGCTGTAAGCGCCGAGTCAGCAAAAAAAACTTGAATGTTAAGATGTCAAAGTAAAAAACTATTTCCAAATGTTTATGACTTGGAAATACGTTTCACTTTGACAATTAAAAACGTCTAGCTAAAGTTTTTTGTTATCTAAGCGCTTACAAATAGAGAAATAAAATCATTATATATTTACATTTTTTAACGCAAAACCCTGTAGATAAGAATTAGTTTAATTGCATCCCTAATTCAATCAAACCCAGCCAAACATATTTTAAATTATTTAAAAAATTGAATTTATATAAAAAATTACACAAAATTGTTTATAAGTTATTAAATAATTACCTTTTCCTTTTTGCTAAAGAATCGACCCAAGGATGATTTGATTCCCTTCTTCTTTTGTGCCGCCGCTGCTGCCGCCACGGCTGCCGCTGACACGTCCCTGGACATTCCACCCATGGCGTTTTTGTGCAGACTCTCCTGGCTGCTATGGCGAGAAGACAGAGGTGACGGGGGGGTCTGGCCCGGCCTAAACACACTCATCTACTCTAAAACTATTCTCTAGACAAGCAAAAACTCAAGCGCGGATGAGAGAGGATATGATCAAGGGGAAAGTTTAAAAATAAACCACATGCGGTATGTAAATATACAAAACAACCGATAGATAGATAAAACTGGACAAGAAGCTATTTACAGCTAACAGATGTATTCTCTCACTAATGGAATATGATATTGATGTATGAAAATTGAAATAAAGTTTGATAAAAAATTCATGTTGAAACTACTAATGTATATACAATGAAATTGGATTGAAAAATAAATAAATAGTGCCTAGATATGGATGCAGTGCATATATATAAAGCCAACATTAAATAACCTGTAAGTGGATACACCCGATGGAAGTCCGCTAGCATTGGTTCTTCTGAAGCGTTTGTTAACAGATGATAACAATTAGTACACATTTAATAAGCATTGAGTTGTTAATTTAATATAATTTAATTACCTTCTTAATTCTTCCTGACTATGTGCTAATGCCTGAGCGACGCGTTCCAATCGTAAGGATCTCGCTGTTAATGGTGATGCTCCTCCGCCGCTGCTGTTGTCGCCCATTAGAAGATCATCCCTCGACATTTCCGATGACATAGGCGCTAATTGCAACTACACAAGATTGTATGCATATTAATCATGACGATAATGTTTGTTGTGTTCAAACAAACATAACTAAACAGTCAACATGCAGCTAGTGATAGATGATATTTAGTGAGCGTGTGATGTATTTGTTTGGAAGCTTACAAAACTACCTGATAATGGCCAAAAATAAGAATTTAATTGAATAAGACAATAGTATATGATGTAAACATGCATTGAAGATAAATTAATGATTTATATTTTGATAATTAAATTTGATTTTTCTTAAAGTTGCCAACTGCAGAATTATATTTTAATAAAAATATTTTTTATAAATTATATTAATTACAAAATCTATAATTACATTTTGTTCGGCTATATACGAAAGTAGTATAAAAAGTTCTAAAGCTTTGAAAGCGCATATATGAGCTTTAATTTATGAAAGACGTATTTCAAATGTAAAATTTGAATAACTATATTTGACCATTTTGCAAAAACGTTGACATCGGTTGACATATACGACTGTTAATCTAGAATTGTTTAATTTAGTTGACATTTTCATAGAAGCAGATAAAGCGGCAGTTAACCAGTAACTTCTAATCTTCACTGAATGAACCACAAACATGTCAACGTAAAAAAAATAGGAGGTTACAGATTTTTCATATGTATTGTAAACCATGTCCAAAAAACATATTTTCAAAATCTGCATAATTATTACAGCAACTCCGCATTTCGTCTACAGTAAGTTGAAGCCACAAGTGTTCTTGGTCACCTAATAGATCTATTACTTAACAAGTAACCTTAGTTAGCTATCCAATTCAATTTGTCGATCATTAGAATCAGCCGTTACCCATAAGAACTTAGCAACCCGTTCATGACGATTTAACACAAGACTTTTTAATTAATATAAGTGAAATCGTGCACGGCTGCCCTACAATTAAAGCAAGAGACAGGCAAATATCATCTTAGCAACCGCCTCGTAACATCAAGCTCGACCTGAACCGTCTCCACTAATCATCCCAAAAAATAAATGCAGCAACTAGACATCTCCCATGGACTCCTCTGCTCACAAAACCACCCGAGGAAACCTCCATTGCACTCAGAAAGACCAAAAACGTACGAATACACACCACGACCTCTGGAGCTGTAACAATTGATGCCTAATGTGGGAAACTTTCTGAAATCAACCCAAAATTGACTTAAAAAGCTCCCACTGCACCTCCTTCAAAATGTTTTGGAAGAACGTCTTCAAAAAAACTAAAATTACTCATCGACCCAGACAACCTTCAAGATCCAACTAAAGAAAGTACCTTAGTAACTTCAAAAATAAGAAATTAAAAAAATCTTTTGAAATTCTCCTCCTGAAGCTAAAAAACATAGCGCAATGCTGCCAACAAAAAAAACTCGCATAAAGCGTTTCGATGGCGGTCTATGCACTCTTACTTATGCAACCTTCATTGCCTCAAGTGTACCAAAAACATAAGAAATCACCTCCGAGCCACAATACATAAACCCGAAACTTATACAGTTTATATAATGTTGAGCCAAGCCTTCTCAAGCTGTAACAATTAGCGCCCAACGTAAAACATTTTCTGAAGCAAAAGCTCTTTCTGCACCCGGTCAGCAACTTCAGAAGTTTGATAGAAGTTCTTTCAACAAACCTCCACTAAAAAAACTACCAACCCAGGTACCCTCCCGGCCTCCACCATGACCTCTACAATCTTCAAAGAAAACATTTTTGTCATAAAAATAATTTTCTCAATTTTTTATAAACTCTATTACCACTTGGCAGACTGAAAGTGCTAAACACCAACTCCGGAGTCCGCAAAGAAAATAATAAAACCTCAACAAGTTTACAGCTTATAAAAATTCGCCAGAGTAAAAATTAACATTGAGCAACAAAATAGATTTTTCTTCAAAAATAAAACTCAAAGACGGCAAAAACGCCCAAAAAAGCTACATCTCAAGATCTGAAGATATACCGGACCAATAATGTAGAATCATTAATCACTAAACGCCATTACTAGATCCAACATGCCAAACCATTTTAATCAAAGAAACCTACCCACAGTTAAAAACGTCTCAAGTTGTATCATCGCCAACGACCAGATGCATCATCCCGGCACTCACACACACTGTGTCAGACATGACACAGACGTCAAAAGGTACTAACTAAATCCATAGTCAAAACCAACTTGCGTAATCCCAGAGCACCAGTCCTCTACATTATAGACAAACAGAGACTGACAAAATCATCATAAAGCTTATGGAAGCAAAATCAGATAAGATCTCCAGAAGAAACTTGGATTCACCAGAATTAAAGGTGTCGCTGGTGCTCAATAGCCAACCAAAGCACCCGTAACAATATCCTACAACTGAAAAATCAAAAAAAGCTTGAAAACCTCCTTGGTTGGTGACCGTAAAGAAAAGTGAAGCGGCAGAAGCAAGAAGTCCGCCGCAAAGCGTCCCTGAATGGGTCAACCATATCAGCCAAAAACCCACATAGCAAACATTGCAAGAGAAGGCACAACGCCGCCAACGTCACCACCAAAGCTAAACTTGTAAATTAGATCCAGAAGAATACAGACCGCCACTAAGACCTGCGGCCTTACTGACCACCGGTAGATAAACCACCACCGACTACTCCTGTGCAAACTTGGGTTCACTACAGTTCTCGA
The DNA here is from genome assembly GCA_963932245.1 of Tachinus rufipes. Taxonomy (NCBI): domain Eukaryota; kingdom Metazoa; phylum Arthropoda; class Insecta; order Coleoptera; family Staphylinidae; genus Tachinus; species Tachinus rufipes. The sequence continues at coordinate 66,635,065 of OZ010749.1, forward strand.
TAGCAAACTACGAGTCCGATCTCCAATTGTCACCGGACTAGGGTCCGCTAAAAGTGTGGCCTAAAAATGAACAAAACTCAGCTACGACTCACCTCACCATTCAATGCCACATCATCTTTTCTGCTTCCACCGGAAACAATTGGCAAACCAGGAAACCGACTGCTGAGCTGCATCGATCGACCGCGATGAGTAAACACATGTGATCTAAGATGACTCACCCCCTGGAGGATGCCGTTGACAACCTTACAGTCCACACAACACAGAGTTGCATCACACCTATGGCGATATTCCACGATGATCCCAACATACTAACCGGCAAAGCATCTCCGACGAAGTGCACGGCTGCATTGCCTAACTGATTACAAGGTTTTCTCAAAGCATCAACAAATGAAACTCTAACATTTTGGAAAAAAATCAGTTGAGTTTTGACTCTTCTCAAATGCAGACTGGCGGACTGTTATTTCCACCAATTTACATCAATCCAGAAGTAAAATTGTGAGCAGTGACTATGCCACGCAAAAGTGATAATGTTAATAATAAATCAAAACTGATGTCCTCTGTGCCTATCAATCAATTGAAAGTATACTGACAGCTCACAAACTGTAAGTAGATATGCATGCTGTAAGTGACATTGTACACCCCGTCACCAGTGTATTTCATCACAAAATATTTTATAATAAGATGAGAACACTACCACCGATCATCTGCCACTATTAAAAACCACAGAAATCCAACAATATATCGGATCTATCACAACTCAGACGGTAACTCCGGCACAAGAAGACCTATATCGGAGCTTAAGCTTCCCCTCCCCCGTATGTTATCAGATTTCACTGTCTGCGATTCTATTGTTTACCATAATCACAACTAAGTTTGGACACATAAATAAGACTTTGGAGCTAAAATCAATGTTGTTTTGTGCAAATCCAGATCAGATATCGTCAATCTGATTACATATTTTAAATTTAACATTAACAACATTCTCAAAATTAACCCAAATTGTTTTGAAATGCGCAAACTACCAATTATTTTCTTAAAAATTTGCATACCTCAATTCATCAAACAAAACTAAAGCACTCAACATAAATCAAATGTTAAAAATATTAAAAATGTTGTTTGAGGCAGAACCAAACCAGATATCGCAAATCCGATTACAGATTCGGATTCAACTCGTCAAAAATAATTAGTAAAATTTGAAACACAGTTGGCAACCCTACTTTCGTTAATAAATACATATAACACAAAGCGTACAAATCATTTTAATAAGCTTAAAAAAATTTGGTACAATATTGGTTAAAATTTGGACCATACCTATAGTAGGCCATTCGTTCATTCTTCTCCTAAAGATTAAACCCATTTTAGAAAACATTTCATATAAAGTTGACTGCAAACCAGCGATTAATACATGATTTCTACTATTTAAGCTACCAAAAGTAGTATTAATTACCCATAAACAAATGAAAGTAAATTGTATGACATTAATAAAATAAAAATTAGTAAACAAAAGCCCTCTATACAAAAAACAACAACAATACAATAAAATACGTTTAAATTTTGCAGCCATTATCTGGTGAGTGTATAATATGTGTGTCAATGAGTGTATGAGTGCATGAGGCCGGTTGTTGTTTTGTTGTTGTTGTAGACGTGACAAACCTGACTGTTGGGCAGTGACTCTGATAAGGCGCCTGGACTCATGATTCCATGATACTGCTGCAAATGAGCTGGAGACATTGAGGCTGGTGCCTATAACATCACACACGGCACCCAAAATGTTACAAGTTTTTTTGTTGTGTTCGGCCGTCCACAGATTTGCATTATGGGAAGGAGAGTTATGAACGATGTGCAAAATGAGTACATGCAGAAAATCACATTGAGAATCCAAAAAATAAATTTGTAAAAATGGAAACATAACAAAAATTAAGAAAATCACATCACTCTATTAACATAAAATGGTATTAATAATTGATTTTTTAATTTTGTTTTGGGTTACAATAAAATGAGATTATATTATGTTCCTCTTTGTGGAGAACATTGTACACAATTGCATTTATTGCAATTAAGATCGTTTTGACATATCAATCAATTCTTACATGTTAATAACACATATCTTAGAACGCTTCAAAATGATTCTAAAAGCAACTTATTAGTTTAATATGAATAAAATGTATATTAACATAAGCAAATATGTCGTTTATATATTATTATTTTTTAAATTGTGTATTATTCAACATAGATAAGAGGTTGTACGCTGCTACATTTAGACAGTTAAATTAATAATAGATAAAAAATTACCTATAACTGTAACTTGAAAAGTAAAGTTTATTATAATTATTACTTTTATGTGTACAACAACTTTTTACCATCTTTTCCGCACTGTCGTGCTCTTACTAACCATGTACTTTTGCTGAAAACTCGCACACAATGAGAATTACTCTTCTAAATATAGAAATAGTTTCTAAATTAGAAGAGAAAAAGGCCTATTCAATGTACGGTTCACTAATACTTGACGGGTAGGCAAAGTTGTACAATTTATGATTGCGTACAAATAGTAAACAGAAGTGCCCCGCCCGTGTGTTTGTAATCAATAGATTATATGTATATCTTCCTTGCAAAAGCACAATTGTCACTAAATAAAAGAAAGATACTTCCAATCTACATATCTGTAACACTGTCGAGTTCGGTGTGTTAATTCTGTCCTCAACTATGCACCGTCTCCGTCGGTAACGTTTCTAAACGCAACACTCTGCCACTGGGTTGTACAGAATCTCCAGAATACCTCTATGTGCTGCTTCAATTTCTGCGGTTTCGTCTACGCTCCACCAACCTGGACGCGCGACAAGCGCCCAGAATCCTATAAAAATCCGGAACCCTATAAAGACCCGTCCACATCGTAGAGAGTGCCAGTCAGCAAGCTACAACTACACCGAATAAATACAATTTTTATTGCAGATGGTCACACCGCTAATCCCTATTGTTAATTATTTGTAATTTATCACATTTAATAACAATATTTTACTTTCAGATAAACAACATCCAGCAGAATGGAAACGGTAAAGTCCAGGATAAGGCAGTTTGAAGCTGTCTTGTTGGAATTCAAAAGGCAAATCGTAGTCATGCAAACCACGCACACGCCGGCGGAGGCTATCACAACACTAAACCACGTCCTGCCAAGACTCCAGAGTTTGAAGGACTCACTCCGAGTGCTGAAATCTTCGCAAAAGAAAATTAAAGAGATCCAAGTGCTAGATAAATCTATGTCGCAAATACAAACCACGTTGGAGCCGATAGTAAAGCTGCTCGTCAAAGACCCGACAATTAGTATCAATTGCCAACCGATTAAGAGGCAATTGATGCTAATAATTCTAATTGTGTGTTACAGATGAAGCTGGAGACACCGTTAAAGCACAGCCCCCTACCAGATCCGACAACTCGTCAGGCGCCGAAGAAGATTCAGAACCAGACCAAGCCTCCGAGGACAATCCCTGGCGCAAATTTGTTGAGACTGAGCAGCCATACAAGCTAGTCGAGAAAAAATCAACCATTTCAAAAAGACAAAAAATGAAGGGTAAGAAATACTCTGATGCACTTTCCTATCTTCGCAAAAAAACCGCACCTCCTGATGAAACGGCACGTAAACTATCTGCGAAGCCGGTGTTAATGTAAAGCCTCTACCACTCGTTATTCGCAATAAAAACAAATTTAACAAAGATATTCATTATATTTAAGATAACGGTGTAAATTTTTTTCCGCGCCTATAACATCAGCGATGGCATCCGCTTTACCTTTACAAAAATGAACGAAAAGAAAGAAGAAATGCAAATTTCTAATCATTACAAACGCGTGGCAAAAAATCCGTCAAAGCAATTATTAAAAAATCGCAAAAAGACACACTCTCTAGAAGAGATGTTAAGAAAAAACTTGTTTTGTAAGGATTCAATGTTCTCTCTTTAATTCGAATGAGAAAATAAACTTCTCGATGTCGAATATCCGATGCGGTATGTACAGCTTAAAAAGTCCGTTAAAGCCAAGAAATTTTCAACGTCTCTAAACTTTTTGTTTGTTAAGGTTGTGACAAAACGTCAATTTGGAGAAACCAGCCAGTGCCACAAATGTCAGTGCTTCGAATACACGACAATGGCCGGTGTACTTCAGTTCATTACTGTGGGCAAATAGTTTGACGTGAAGTCGGCCAAAATGTTTGTAATCAAAAGATTGGATGTTTCTCCTTCTTGCAAAGTCCAATAGTTACTAAATTAATAGAGTAGAAGGTATGTGTATAGATGTTCATAATTGCAACAAATAATTTAATGGGAAGTGCTCCAACCACCCGCCCAAAAGTTTGCAATCAAAGAATTAGATGTTTCTCTTCCTTGCAAATGCCAATAGTCACTAAATTAAAAGAAAAAAGAGTAACATCCAACGTACGGATCACTAACACATTCAACCTACGACTAACATTTGAGCAGGTCGGCGGTGTACTCTAGTTAATGATTGTAGACTAAAAGTTTAAACTAGAGAGTCCTGATCAACCGCTCAGGTGTTTATAATTAAAAGATTGGACAATAGATATTAAATTAAAAAAAAGTGACATGTAATCTACAAATCACTAACACTTGAACGGGTAGGCACTGTACTCCAATTCATGATTGTAAATAATTAGTTCAAATTGTAAATACACGACCACCCACCCGAGTGTTTGTAATCAACAGATTGAATGTTGCTCTTCCTTGCAAACGTCAATAACAACTATATTAATAGATAAAAGATCTATAAATCACTAACATTTGGGCGGGAAGGCGGATTATTTAGTTCATGACAGACAAACACTTTAATCTGAAGTACCCCACCTAGTGTTTGTAATCAAAGAATTGAATTGGAGGGTAACTCCATGCAAACGCAAATAATCACTAAATAAAAAAAACACATTCAGTCTACAGATCATTAATACTTGGGCAGGTGGGCGTTGTACTGCAGTTCCTAATTGTCTAAACTAAAGTAAAATAACCCACCAATCCAAGAGTTTCTAAACAACATATTAGATGTTTCTCGTCCTTGCAAAAGCCAATAATTTGGACAGTGCCCGGTGTACTCCAGTTCATTATTATGAACAAATAGATTAGTGCCCCACCAAAGTGTTTAAAATCAAGAGACTGTATGTTTCTCCTCACTGTAAACGCTAATAGTCACTAAATAAAAAAAGAGACATCTAATCTACAGATCATTAAAACTTGAGCGGGTGGCTGATGTTCTCTAGTTCATGAATGTGGACACGTAGCGCCAAGTGTTTATAAACAATCGATTGAAAGTTTCTCCTCCTTGCAAACACCAATAGTCAGTAAATTAAGAGAGAAGAGATTGACATTCAACATCCAAATCACTAACAAGTGGGTGAGTGGGCAAAGTACTCCACTTCATGATTGTGGACAAATAGTTTAAACTGAAATCCCCTACCCACCAGAGTGTTTGTAATCAATAAATTTGAATCGACAATAGTCACAAAAAAAAGAAAGTGACATCCAGTGTTTGTAATTAAGAGATTTGATTTTTCTCTTCCCTGAAAACGACAACTGCCACAAAATTAAAAGAAGAGACAGTGACATCCAAACAGATCTTTACACTTGAGCGATGTAGCCGGGCAGGGGCCCAAGTATTTGTAATCAACAGTTTCTCCTTCTTGCAAACGCAAACCGTCACTAAATAAAAAAAAATGGCGTCTAATCTTGGACGAACAGAATCACAAATAAGAAACCCCGAACAAGATGAAGAAGGAATATAATATTGATAATTAAAAAAAACAAACTAAAATACTTGAGACACCAACAAGAGCTTCAAAATATAAAGTACAACAATAATAACTAATGATTTGACAACATAAACCTATTTCGAGTAGATGTCAACAAAATTCTAAGCTCCAATAAAAAAGAATTAAAAAAAGTCTTTTAGGCAATATAAACATTCTATAATAACAACGGAAAAACCTCAGCGTCTTACTGAAAACAAAGTGCGCAAGACCAAACTTCAATAAAAAAATCCTAGTATAACCGATTAGTAATTAAAATAATTTCTGCAGTATCTTCAGCTTCGGCTATAGTTACCGACTCCATGGCGTTTGAAGACCGGTCCAATGCCGTATAAAGCCACAATTACTGTCGTAGGTTCTATTCGGGTGGGAAAGATAAAGTCGCTGCAGGTTCACGCTACTAGAAGACGGGGATGATTTCGTTTCGTAGGGTTTGAATCTAGTAACAGTCCGCTTGACTCTAGTAGTATCTAGCTGGCTGTTGATAAACCGGTCTTTAAACTTCTCTAGAGAATCGGCAAGGCGTCGCAACGGACCCACATGTCGATCATTACCCAACATATTCATACATCTGGTTTTATTTTCTTAGCATATTTTATCGGTCAAAACCGAGTTTATCTTTACACATAGTTTCTCTATACCTTTAACCACTCTTTTGGATGATAACAATCTTACAAAAAATACTTCAAAAATAAAAACTAATATAAAAAAGTTTTTTTTAATCTGACACAACCACCCTTAGCCGCTAAAGACAAAAAAAAAATGAAATCAATTAAAAGAGGCCAACAATGGACTGCAATGGACTCCAACAATGGACTGCAATAAACTGCAGAAAAAAACTAAATGAATAAAGATAATGAAAAACCTCTCTATTTATTTGGCCGCCTGTGTGCACTACACACAATGCACAATAGGTAAATTAACAATGGCGCTGACTCTAATACTAATCCAACGTAAAAGTTATAAGATCATGATTATAACATCAAATGCTAAAATGTAAACCAAATTGTCAGAAGTCTCATCGCCATCAACCGCCATCTACCACCACTCACTCACTACAAACTAAAACAAGATTTTTAAGTTTTCCCGTTTTTACTGTCAGTAGAAGTTAAGTATGATGCCGCTATTTACATTAGTAAGCCTTGTTTGTCCTTGCTCTACACGTCCAGCCTAGCTTATAAATGTGTGCGTGTCGACTAGCTTGTTCATTAAAGTCTATAAGTTGTGTATATATTCTGTTGCGATTTAGAAAAGCAATATATGAATAACATACACAATATATAGTTTTTTGTTAAACACAATAAATTATACCAGGTGTAGATCAGATTATAACAAATCTAAACAATAAATCAAACTCGACCACAATTTATCGTAGAAAAATAAAATAACCACCTACAATAATAACATTTGTCAAATAAAATATAAATATTAAATATTTTGACATCAGAGTAATTAAATTCAGTTTCAATATTAAATAAATTAAGTGAAGTGTAAGCTAGATTCTCGTCGCTTATTGACACAACAAAAACACAATCTTTTAACATTACAAATTAATTTGATCTCATTTTAATGTAACCCTTTTAAATAACACATGCATCCACTATTCATTTGGTGCTTTTTAAATTCTGCAATGTTAACCCAGTATTTCTTGGGTGTAAACTAATTTCAGTCAAACCATAAACTATTTAATATGCAGATTGAAAATAATACATACCGTGTGATATTTATGCATGTAATCCCTTTGGGGTGAGTGATGTGATTTGGGCGTTGACCTTCCACTAACCGGGGGACTTTGCCTTTCCAAACTTCGACCCCTCGCTAATAAATTCATATGTTCCATACTACCGACTCGCGATTCTAATTCTTCGGCTCTTGCTTCTGTCGTTTGTTTTTCTTCCTGTATTAATCTAATTTCGTTATTGATTGCGTCTAATTGTTCCTGTAACATCATTGCTAATGTTTGGGCGTCCGTATGACCGGAAGGTGAAAGTATATCTTGAGTACTGAATAAGCTCTCGTTGTCATCGCATTCTACATCGCTGGAAACATCAAAAGCTTGTTGCACGTTGGCTAATACATGAGCTTGTTGTAATTTTTCCCATTCTTGTTCAGCCATAGATCGGGCGTACGGCATTTTATTCTCATCCTCCATGGATTGTCGCGATTTATTAGACCGCCGCGGTAAGGAGTGTGTATCGAAACTGGAATGACTAGCACTTCTTGAAAAACTATTTGGATCCACAGCACTCGGCGACAGGCTTCTTGTAAGCGCATCCGTTTGTTGTATATTATAAGAAATTTCTTGTTGGAGCATTTGTCGCTTTACATTATCAATTTCCAACCTTGATTTCGAAAGTTCTTTCATTATATCACCCTTCTGCATTTCAAGTTCTTCGAACATTTTCCGCGTCTTATCCAACTCTTGCGTTAATCCGTTCTTTTCTTCTAGCGCATGCATGCGTTCTTTGAGATGAACTTGAAGACGATCATTGGATTCTGATAGGAGTTTATCTACAGTCGCCGAAAGTCGCGTGTTGTGGTCTTCGTTCATTTTCAGTCTCTGGTTGAGACGTACCAATTCGGCGTTCTTTTCATCAAGGTTTGCTTCCAGTCGTTGGATTCTGTCTTCTGCCGAGCCGTGTCTTTCTTGCGCCTGAGAGAAAGTATGAGCAATATAAAGTATAAAACAGATCTACAGGTTAACATGCTTGATTTTTAAATTTAAATTAATTGAAGGATATTATTCTAAAGCATAAGTAAAAGTTTTAAATCATCTACAATTGGTACTAAACCAGTCATTTTGATTAGAGATTCAGATTCAGCACGACAAGCATACAAAAACTGAAAACAAATATTCAAATCAAATTAAGACAAACTTGTTTTTTAGTTTTAACTATGCATGCACACGGAATATGTCTCCTGGGTCAACATCGTCATTTTTAAACAAACCAGCCAATCAATCACCGTAACTGTGCTTAATCAATCAACAACTTCAAGTTCAAGATCGCATTCCAGTAAACCAACATCTGTAGTCGCCCTTATACAACTAAATCTATTAAGACGCGCAGGCGAAAATAGAGAAATATTGTCACGAGATACATTTCCACTCACAACTAAAAAAGCACCATTTGTAATTTACAGCCCGATCGAACGGAAAAAGAGAGGTAATAAGTCTTTCGTCCATCTGAACTAAAGCAACCCGTACAACCGGTTGTTAGCCGTATTCGCCTTTATACAACGGGAGCTTATTAGATTCCTGCAGATAAACAAAATCCTACCCGAGAAATATTGTCACGAAATAAATTTCCACTGAGAACTAAGAAAGCTTCATTTGTAATTTACTACCTGATCGAGCGGAAGAAGACTTATTGCCTTTTGGTCCATCTGAACTAGATGCAACTCGTAAGACCGGTTGTAAAAAAACTGTATCCTATACAATAGCTGTCCACTCGCTTATACTAAAGAGATCACACATAGTGAGTCAGATATTGCTAAGCTAAATTTAATAGCAAAAATTAAAAAAAAAACAATTAGAATCAGTAACTGCGTTACATCGCAGCCCAATCAGATAACTGTATTGATTGTGGTCGTGTTAAAACAAGTAAAGGCCTACCAAAAATGAATGGTGAAAGTTACAGAGACAAGAAGCTTGCTCATAGTACAAGAAATTTATTTCAAGTAAGCCGCATTCTTGCCTAAGAAAAAAAAGATCCGTAAACTCTAATGATTTATATTGTCAGAATAAAGTCCAAATTCCTGAGCAAATATAACTAAAGTATGGAAAAGTCAAGACACTGCTCCATATTACAAACCAGTGTGCACAACTGCTGTGTTTAGAAAAAGATTGAAGTTATAGCTCCAATTTGATAAGTTTGAACCTGTACTGGAAAAATCAAAGATCCAACTTCATACTTTCAAACGGAGATAATAGGTTAAGGATTCCAGTATTGACCACAAAGTCAAAGTCAATCCTAAAACAACAACAGTCATACTGAATACACTAAAATTAACCGCGATTCAACAACGATAGCAAATAGATACAAATTGTAAGTTGTGTTCACTCGGTCTCATCTAAGAAGCTACTCACAAAAAGCAAAAACTTGTCAAACTAAAGTACTAAAGTAACAAGAGACTCAACAAAAAACAGTCTGTAGGATAACCAATAACAACTCATTAATAATAACATCATGAGCTGCCAGTGTAACAAGTCTACAAAGACATTCTGTCATCCCAATATCGTCAATACTAACTCTAGATCCAATATGCAGGTATGTAAGCTTGACAACAAGCACCACAAATGCAATCTTTAACCCTCAAAGAAACCGTTTTAAATATAACGTACGCAACACTATGCGCATGACTCAATGCAAATGCAATCCCTAAAAAAAATAAAGCTGACAATCTACAAGGATAAAGCAGATGCTAAATAGTAAGCCAATCCTGATTGCAGCAATCGCCGTCTCTTCAAACAAGTAATCTCAGTCAGTATACACCCAAATATTCCCGTCCATTAAAATCGATGATAAACCAAACTACTATGCACTAGAAAAATAATACTCAAAGTATCCTGTAGCTCTATTTAGATAAGTAGTCTGAGCGTGCACTGACGCTAGCAGTGCCGCAACGCTGACACTCACAACGGACTTGAACCAAACACACTATCAAAACTTCGAATGGACCACTTATTTCGCAGCCTCCAAACGTCGTTTAAAGCCCACGATCTACCACCTTTTCAGGCCGCCGCCAGAATCAATCTTTTTAGACCGACTTCAAAGAACGCAGCACTAAATCATCGATTAACAATTTTTTTAGTCACAACCTACAGATTCCACCCATTCACTCAAAACTTAGCACCAACATCATCAAAAACAGCAACAATTAGCGCCCAAAGGGTAGAGCGTTCAAAACAAAGAAGTCTTAGACAATTTCTGTTCAATCAAGCATCATTAATGTTAGTCCACACACTCAAAGATGGCAAAAATAAGAAAAATCAAAGCTGGCAAAAACTGAAAAGAATAACCGAGCTAAACTGAAAACCAACATCATTAAACGCTGGATGCAATACGCCAGCCGTACATCCCGGGGCAGAACAAATGCCAGCATGTACCAGGCTTAAAGACTACAAGAGACCGACAGGAAATTCTTGCTAAACCATGAGAAACTGAAACAAGTCTACCACCCAGACTACAACCCAAGATGCCTCACATAGTATAAACTTCTCAACAATGAAGAACCTAATCAAAGCTGATGAATATGTAAAACACAAAGCAATGTATACATAAGTTGAGCTAGATCCAGCAAAAAGCAAAATAAGTGCTTTTGCTTTTTGCATCATAAAGTGGAAGAAATCTCCAGCCAAATCAATTCAGAAGCTGCTGGAAGATCATCTAGAAAAGAAGAAAACCGCTAATATCAAACAGACTGCCTAAAAATTTCCAAAATGTCACGTCCAAATACCGATAACCAGATAAAAGTAAATCACCCACATAACACATAGCCACCAGTAGAAAGTCTGAGCCAGCACTGCCGCACGACAGATTTGACCAATTGCTTAAACCTAAAAGCTCTTCAAAGAACATTAAATGTTTAAACCAAAACTGTGCTCGGGTATGCAATGTCCACAAAACCAACAGCTTGCTCTCAATCTACGCGCAGTCTTCAACTAGTCATAAATACTTAAAGTATATCGACTTGATTTGCCATACATAAGCACTTGACAATCTTTAGTTCTGAAGATTCTACCCATCCAAACTGACAGCTCACCAAAAAAGTTTTACCTTGTCTGTACAAAAGTGGCAAGATAAAGTGCTCCGAGATACCCTCGTATTTCGCCCAGTAGCATACACAGTTTCGGCGCATACAATAGAAATATTATATGCAAGCTTGCTCTCAGTTTACACGTCGATTTCAACAAGTCATCAATACAGTATATCAGTTTGCTTCGCCACCGACAGTTAACAATCTTTAGTTGCAAAGATTCTACGCATCCAGACTGACTGGACACCAAACGTCTTACTTACGACACAACCACACAATCATCGTAAACTCTCTCCAGCCTACACTCTTAACGTGGTAAGCCTTAAGAATTAAATAACAAAAATTACACCTTGTCCGCTATTGACATTCCATCTGGTCAATTCGTAATTACGGTGCACCCCTTCCACTAATTTAAACACTTCATTCAAACAACGTTTGACATCAATCGATAGTAGCAACCAAAGCGTAGAAACTACATCAAAGTATTCTGCAGTAAAATCAAATTCAGTCGCCATCAATAATGCCCTCTAAAAAATCGCTCCCGACATGCAACACTATTTCGCTGTTTGTAAATTCCATTTAATGAAACCCTACATTAATTAAAGTTCCGAATCAAACAAAAAATATACAGTTAATCAAAATTGCATTAGAAATCCTTCAATTAATTTATAGAAGAGGAGCATGCACTTAATTATAAATAAAAAAATAAATAAATAAAATTAAAAAAACTGCTGTAGTAGTGGGGTAGTAGCTCTCAAGACTCACTTCTATAGTACTAAGCTTTTCATCTAACACCGAAAGCATTTTCGTTTAAACAATAACAATAAAAAGTAATGTTGATCGCGTAAGTGCACCATATAATAACAATTCTAAAAAAGATTTCTAAAGAAAAAACTATTTAATTATTTTTGTTGTATCGACGTCTTGGATTAACATATCTAAACAAAAGTGGTAGGTTGAGACAAAAAGGTGCTACAGAAGAGGATATTATACACATAATAAAATAGTAAATAGAGTGAGCTTGGAGCGCGTACCTGGCTTCTCACCTGCGTCAACGCCTCCATGCGTTGCTTGAGCTGCTCCTCAATTTCTGGCAATTTGGAATATTGTGCTAATTTCTGTTCTGCTAATTCTAATTTCTCCTGAATAGCAGCAATCTTTTCTTCTTGTAACTAAAATTATAATAAAAACAAATTAATTGAATATATAAAAATCATTAATCTACATACTTTTAATTGTGCTTCCTTATGTTGTAATTCCTGTTCAAGTTTCTCATTGAGGTCGTGTAAAGAAGTCGACTCTCTTTGGGCACTGAGGTATCTTTTTTCTAACGTAGTGATTCTTTCTTCCTGGTCCTCTTTCTGTGCAACATTTTCACGTAAATCACGCTGCAATTTTGAATTTGAATCTTGCGCTTTGAGCAGCTCCTTTTGTGTTTTGGCAAGGTTTTCCTCTAATTCACCGACGCGATTCGTCATTTCTGCAACACGTCTCTGCCACGTACTTATTTCACCAGTCTGTTAATTAGAAATAGGTATTAGTAATAATAATTTCATAATTATTTAAATATGTCTCGTTATTATTGTGTCCATGTTACCTGTTGTTCTAAAGCAGTCTGCAGATCAGCGATACGAGCCGCGCTATCAGTTTCCGAATCAACCCCTCCGTTTGTCAGTCGAGGTTTTCCAGCAGCCTATAGTACCACACACAAACATGCCACATAACAACATCAATCCAATTTTTTGATCAACATGCGCAGATTTTATAATGTAATAATAATGGGTAAGCTACAGCCAGACACGAATAGTGTGGCTTCTATAATAGACAAGTATTCACAAAAATTATGTTAAATGTGATTAAACTAATGCCTTTGCCCGTTTTAGCATTTTTCATTTGCGCTTACATTTTAAACATTCCATGGGCGACGTTGTTCTGGGATTGAAATATGCTAAAACGGGCAAAGGCATAAGTTTAACCACATTCAACATAATTTTTGTGTATACTAAGTTGCCTATTATAAAGGCCACACTATTCGTGTCTGGCTGTAAATGCGACAATTTTATATTACTTAAATATACAATTTGAAAGCAAATTTGTTCTAATAAGATGAAGCTTTTTTTAATTTTTAGGTACATAATTTGACGTTTATCACACATAGTTCTTTAAATATACAGAGTGTTACAGATATAATTAATTTATTTCTAACTGGAATAGTTTTAACAAACTTTATTTATTTTAAACATCAAAGACTTGTAATCATTGTTGGGATTTAAAAACGTCTAGTACTTTATTCACTAATGTTCAGTCTTTGAATATAGATCTAATCAGTAGTCATTTAATGAAAAAATTATACTGACCGCTCCCTTAAGATGCTGTAATATAGTCAAACTAAGAATTTTAGATGCAACTGTTGACCATTAGATATAGAGCGTCAAAGTATTTAATTAATGCAAAATATGCTTTACCGTCAAAAAGTCGATCAGTTAATAGGTAGTAGTATTAGTAAAGACTTTCTCTACTGATATGGTCAATCGGTGTTGCAAAAAGAGCATGATTTGTTTACAAAAGGGCTAAGTAGATTCTCCTACAACTCCTGTATTCGATTATAAAGGCAAACCTTTGGCTTCTTAATTTCTGTTTACTATATTTATCATTATATTATTTTGATATAAATTACGTATTGGCTTTTCTAATGATACAATTTTGACAGAAACGGCAACAATGCTGAAACCAACATCACAATAAGACCAACATAGTAAAAAAATTCTAATATGAAGCAGTAACTGCACCTAGAGACTATTGTACACAGTCTGACGTATCTTACAAAGTACTGTGGTAAGAACCCGGTTGCCAATTATAAAAAGTCTTACAACTTGTTTGAAGGGGATTGAAATGACCAACGTATTTCAAAAATAACCCCGGACTTCTAGGTTACTAAACTAAGACACTGTCACTTATCTCACCGTTCAAACATAATCATCAAATAAATTCTCCCAATTTGCATTTATAACAACATAACACCTCAAATTAAATCAAGCGTAAGAGGTTAATCAGTTTTAAATCTAAAACCGTAACAAAAAATGTCAGCTAGCCGGAAGATCTACCAGGCGTCGAAGCAAGAGGTAAACTTTGTGTTACGTGGTAGATAGATACCTGATTATGGCAGTAGAAATTAAAAAAAAAAAGTTTGCGGCAACTCTCGTCAGTGTGCACGATCGCTCTAAAAACTCTACAACAACAATATGCTTCCCATGCAGCCCATACACCGATAATCCTCCCAAAACGTAAAGAAAAACACAAGATTCCTCAGTCTTCACTGATAAACTGAGCCTTCCATTTCACCAGCAAGGCCCCATTACAATGGAAAAAAACCGCAGGCCCAGACTGTACAAAGTTGTAGACACCCACTTCATAGAACACCACAAAGAAAAGACGGTTACAACCGTAACAGCACACAACTTCGTTAAAGCCGTTGTTATTAAGTTTGGCGTAATCACGTCCCATTAACAACATTTGTTATTTGTCCTCAGAGTTATTACAGTCATTTGAAGAGATTGTAAAAACCCCGCAGGTACTAGAAGAATAGATATCTATACTATACTCGGACATAAAAAGCCTGTCTAAACCAAACTTAGAAGTCAAGAGCTTTAACAAAAAAAAAAAAAAAGAGATTTACCATGCACGCTAATACTATAAAGTCTACACCGAAGCTATGTTAATGATAAAAGTAGCAACCGATGGCAACCAAAGGAGACTTATGCTTATTAGAAGTAGGGGGGCAGGAGACACAATTAAAACTATAGATTGTGCCTCAACAACAAACCAAACCAACTGAAAGACATCTTTAAGAAAGCAGGTGCATCACTATCTGTAACAGACTTAAACCACTACGCTCTGTCCTAAAGTTGTCATCCAAAGGTTGAAGTGCCGGACTTAATCAACTTTGACATGTCTGAAGCCAGAATAACTTTAGACAAACTGACTATCTCCGCCAATGTCGCAATATCGCTAAAAAAAGCAAACCTGGTACTAAGCTGAACCATTGCACCAAACTTTAGAATTAATTGGGCATCCACCACAGTAGTAAGCTCCAATGTCCAACTACGGCCTGAACAATAGACCCAGACGTCACAATACTTAATCCAACAACTTAAAAAAGCATCTACCGTAGAGCTAAAAGGCCGCAATAAGGACCCACACAAAACTTTGCCTGCTCACCCGTATTCATTAGCAGCAGCACGTTGCTTTTAGCAAGAGTCCATTAAAGAAGAGACGCAACCATGTCACAAAAAAGCCGCGTGTATTTCAAGCCGTCGTCACTCCACAAGCTTACCAGCAATATAAAACCTAATAAAATATCGGTTTGCGGACCTGTTACATGCACAACCACCACCGCCACCTACAGGCAATCTACCAAGCAAAATCCTTCTGGAACTCGTACCGAGAAATGCCTACTTTATTCATACCCTTTACAAGTTAACATGTAAAGTGTATAACCGTTGAGTGAAAAAATATTATAAAAAGACGCAAGGCTAATACATTTGTGCGCACACGTGTATGCCGTTCCTAGAAATGTATATGTCCTCATTACTCACTAGCTATCAACTATTAGCTATCTTCGAGTATAAGGACCGATTCGGAAACCACCCGCAAGATCTGGAGATGACAGATAGGTAACAACAGTAGAATAGTAAAGTCGCGTAGTGTATGCTATCACGCATCTGCTGCTGCATTTAGACAGCAAAAGTTTAAAAGACTAATTCTGCAGTCACCTCAAGATAACTAGACACAACAAAACCAGATCAAACCTGTAAAAAGCCACTAGTCACACCCTAGACAATCCTTTTCATAAAAAACAGAAATTAATGAAAAACCACAAACATATTGTCTACCCACAGCAACCTCCAAACGTTGTCGCCGCACCAAAAAGTCAAAGGACTATCTCATATAATAGGCCGTCAAGTCAGGTGCCATCAGCACCACCAAAGCAAGGCGTTCTGCCACTAAGGCCAAAAGGTCCTCAGCCCGGCCGGCCGTCCCTAAGCTCTAGGCTACTACTTTAAGTTCGTCTAGTAGATCGGCCCCCAATAAACCCTCCTACTTCGGCAACAACCACAAAAAATGCTGTCACAAGATGCCCACTCAAAGCTGTGTTTCAAGGATTGTCGGCGGTGTTCAAAGATATTAACGTAACCGTCGACGTAAACGTGGTCCATAGAATCCAAATGCACCCGTTTTCGCATTCGTATTATAACCTAACCTAACCTAACCTTTCAATTACGGTCTGAAAAACCCTAAAATACATCGAGGCTGATTCGGTACAGACTGAGCTAAGCCCAAGGAATCAGAGCATGTAGCAACATACGCCAAATGCAAAAGACCGCACACCGCAAGTTAAAAGCTAGCCAAACTCCATCAAAGGCCCGATTCATTGTACCTGCCTATCAAAAGCAAACTCCATACTCCAGCTCCTCCTCGGAGCACACCTAAAGTTCGCAAGAAGAAATCCTACGCGCAGGCAACTGGAAACTAAGCGCAACACGCAAACCTTTCGGTCAAAAACCAGCTTCTCTTCCGTTTGACACAAGAATCAAGCTGATTTTAAAGATCAATCAATCTTCCTTACATCTCCTAGTCTAAAAATCTAGAAACAGACTAATTGTCCAACATCTGCATACAGACGTAGACGTAGTAGTTCTCCACAAACCCTATGCAACTATAAGGCAGGCACACTAGGTGCATTCTTAACATTCGCCAGTAAGACCAATATCTAAGCAGATCAATTCATTGAAAAATGCAAATTTCTAGAATTTCAACCAGAAAAAGTTTAGTCGAGAAAAGAAATCTCCTTCCAATCCACAAAAAAAGCAATCAAGCCGTCATCATGTGTGAGAGAGACAAAACAAAACCTGCGCCTGATCATGTTTAACTAATCATAGTATCAAGCTACTACCACCATGTCAAAACATTTAGTTTTGGGAACCGGATAATGCCGTTGAATTCTCTTAAAATTCTAGAACAAGGTAGACACAAATGGCGGCCTGTAGATCAAAATCGGCATATCTCTTGGCAAGATATTAGAGAGTAGAAATCGCTTTATTTTACACAAAATATTTTGTCTAAATTAGTAAATTAAGCAATCTTCTAAAGTAGTTCAACAGACTGGCATCTATGGATGCTACATAAAGTAGAAATCTTATATCTTAAAATCTGCTCAATCAAACCTATTTTACTTAAATAACATAATTTCTATGACAAAAGTCGTAGCAATCACAATCGACTGAACTAGACTGTTTCTTTTCATTGCCCAACATGTATGCCATGTTAAAGATCAATTTATCTGAAACTATGTTATTCGCTCTAATCAAAATTATTTTTTGTCCAATTGCTTAACTGAATTTTATTGATTAATAGTGAGTCTTACTAATGAGTAGCACCGCTTCAGATTTAATCCTGTAAGCTTTTGGTTCTGCCAAGTCTCCCTTGTACCCCTAGGCTTCTTACGTATAGCCTTAACCACTTTTTTATATAATTTTGGTTCTGACAGGCCTGTCTTCCATTATAACCCACAAATTTTATCACTGTTCCATAAAGCAAAGCTTAGTCTCTAGTTACTTATCATAGTATCTTGCTCCGGCAGGTTTATGTAAGGGATCCCTTTCAGTAATGCTATACATATACCAGAAATCTCTCTAGCCCTTCTTTGTTTGGCATCAGCCTTATTAAAGTTAATTCTTTTTGATAAGTAGTATCACTTCAAATTTAATATTCAAACAACTGTTAACAGTGTTAATTGTTAGCATTGTTTATACTAATAAATGTATAAGAGTTTGTTGAGGTCATCTTTATAAAGAAAGTTTGGAGTGTGTATAACAAAGTACATTTACATCAAAGTCACATCTTATTGAGGTTACTCACAAGCAAACTGTAGAAGTCTCAGATTATTCACACGTAGACCGACCTAAATGATCTCAGGAGTGCATTAAGATTAAGGTCATAGCAGTTCATTACATCTGATTTAGGTTACTCACAAATAAACAAAAAGATCTCACATTATTCACACATAAACCAAGATGATCTTGGGGATGTAACAAAGTGCATTGATATTAAAGTCTTGGGGTATAAACAAAGTGCAGTCATTGAAGTACTTCACAACTGTCTGAAGTTGATCACACATATACCAAAGATGCCTTGAAGGAAAATGAATATTGTATTACTGTAGGCGCAGTTCTTATAAATTACGATATTTAGACCTACAGTTTTGAGTGAATTTCAAATCACTGGAGAGATTATTAATCTATTTCGGACCAGAAAAGAATCTTAGTCGTAAAAAATTGAGAAATAGGAAAACGTATAAACCTTTAAAATAGTTTCCATTGTAAGATGTAAACCCGCAATCTTTGGTGCAGCTGTCGGAGATGCCTAGACTACTGCGCCACTCTCCCTTGTATGATCTGTTTACTACAGAGAATCTCTAAACTGTATTTAATAATTTGTACAAGTTTAATTAATAAAATAAGTCAAACAAGGTATACCGAAGTCAAACAAAAAGCAGTGAGACAAGTCATATCGACAAGAAAAAAGAAAGTTTACCAATATATCAATAGTCTTACTACCTCGGATGCCAACCTCGGTGGCGCAGCGCTTAAATCCCAGATAAGACATAGATATTTGCTCTGTTTTGTAAAATTCAAATAATACATACATAGTTGTGACTTAATAAGTCCAACGTCTAGAAAAGTGCCACCCTCATTTATTTGTCTTCCTAGAGATGCAATTCTGATAAGTCCATCTTCCACTGTAAGCAGATGCAATCCTGCACTGATGCGTCTCAAAGTAATCCAAAGTATCCGGCGTCTTCGCAATAAAATGCTTACTTCTGTTGTGTAAGTCCTCATTCTGAAACTCTTAAAATTAACTTACCAGAATTCCTCAAATATATAGCTATTCTGTGTTAATCAGTCTATCATTCCTTCGTTAGCAATATATCCAACTTGTTCAAAGAGTTCAAAAATTGTCGTTAAACTAAGCTAAGGTTTCGATGTCAAAGTCTAAAATTGTTCCAATGGTTTTCATTAATTTTGCTTAAGATTCATAAACTAGACGCTTGATAACAAGTGCACACATATGATTCCTAAACGTTCTCTACTATCAATAGTGAATATGGCAAGTGGTGTGCCAATAGACACTTAATAATTCAGAGATTATGGTGTTTGTCTATACTACAAACTAATCTCCAATAACAGAAGTTTACATCCAATAACCTATTTTCAAACCGTAAAATTACAAATATCAGAAGACGGACGTGTGAACAAACAATAGATTGTAACATTTAGCAACGTCGATGTGCAACAGCACTAGTCCGGGTACAAGATTGTAGTTAGCATCAAGTTGCTTGCGTGCGTTTGCGAGATAAACCAATGCCTATGTTAAACCAATTTAGCATCAATGCTATACTCAGTGTGCAACAAAATTGTAGAATGTTGAATAAAAGTAAAAAAAAAACTAATGCTTTTGTAACAATTCGATTTCCATTTACGTCGACTTCAAAGCAATACGATTTCAGTTCAAACTTACTTACTGGCTTGTATTTATTTATTAAAATTTTATTATCAATTTTATTGAATTATTTGATTTATATTGATTACTAAAAGATAATTTTTGATTAGTTAGAATGATTTCAACCAATATCAGACATTTAATCAAATCAATTTCCTATATCTGTAATTATAATTTTTTTTTTCTCCATTAGAAAATCAAATTAATCTTATCTGATAACACCCAAATATACATAGAGGAAAAGGTTTGAAATTTCTTTCAAGCATGCCTACATAGAAATAAAATCTGATCATGTGCTAAAGGATGATTAATGATTACTCCACTCGAAACTGACCTTAAGTGACGAGTTATTTGTGACTTGGTCCCCGGATTCAATCTGGCCATTTTCTTTTGGTTTATCTTCTACAGCAGGTACATTAGAGGGTGGACCTCCGAGTTTATATTGTTGAAGCTAAAACATAATTTATTTTTAATTGGCTTAAAATCCAATCGGCAATGAATGTTATTGTTTAAATATTTAACATAAATTAATAAATTAAATATGCAATTAATCAAACTGTATTTGAAAACTCCCAACCGGTTTAAATTGATTTATGAAATTGAATATAAATATAAATGGATTTTATAAACACGTTTGCTATTCAGTGCGTAATCTGCAGTAAAATCGAGTTATGAGTAATAAACAGTTAAGATGTGAAAATAAAACAGAAGCAAGATGAAATTTATTGCCCGGAGATGTGAAAAGAATTAATAAATACATTGTTGTTGATTTTCCACTAAAACGTGTTAAATTTACAAAATTAAAATATTTAAAATAAAATTAATCTACTAACCTCCTCTTTGGTTAAAGCTAAGTCTTCTTCTAAAGTTGAATTTCGTTCTAACGCTACCCTCAGTCGCTCCCTGACCTGTAATCAAAACAATTTACGTTGATACCTTTTTTAAAGCAAATAATAAAATAAGATCGATTTATTACCTTCTCGTCCAACGCCTTGTGATGTTCGAATAGTGACTTCAATGCTTTCAACACCTCCACCTCGCTGGACACTCCCGATTGTGCGGCCGCCTGTCGTTTCACTACAGTCATCCTCAGGGAACGTTCGTGCCTTGAAACTAAACATTCTAAATGTTCTAAGAGTAACTGTAAAGAAAAACAAAAAACATATTATTTATAAATTCAAATAAATTAATAAATGTGTGCATAATATATTTATTAGTAATGCTTGAAATAGGAAAAAAAATACATTAGAAGTAAAATAATTTACTTAATTTATTAATAAACATTTTTTATTGTCTATGCTATGCCGTGTTTACCTCCTGATTTTGTAGCTAGATTTGAAAAATTAGAAAGTGGAAATAATATGAATAAATAGCACCAGAACACCTTTACAAATTGAGATTTCAATTATTTAGATTAGTTAAGCCTTTAAAGCCAATACGTTCTAGAGCTGTTTTTGACCAAAAATCCATTAAAAGTTCTCTCAAAGATGAAGGTAGAACAATTGGTAGGTAATTTGGATGATGAACGTGATTCTAATAAAAACAAAAAGATTTCTGCTAAATTGTTTTTCTTCTTTATAAAAACGTAGATTGTATAAAAAAAACAATCAAAAACTGCTCTACTGTTAGAAGTATGTCCAACTTTAAATATTAGTTCAAATTCAATTGAAGATATTAATTTTAAATAAACATTAGACCGTACACCAAAAGTAGCAGTAAGCAATCGCTCGGATTTTAAAACTTACCCTTATACATATAGAATTTAAACGTGACGTTAAAAAAATGTTATTACTTAGCCCGTTTTTAGAAATGGTTAGCAACAAATTTATCGGTCACTGAGTAATTCTAAAGTCGAGCTTTATTGTGGTTTCAAGTGAATCAAAATCATTAGTGTAGTTACTAAAAATAGAATTCGAGCCACATAACTATGACGCTATACTATACACATCTCCCCAACACCACGTTGCTAAAACAACAATTTTGTCAACCATGTTCCAACAATTAACCATATTAACCACAAGAATCGCCAAAGTAACAACAACTTTACAAGGTTTCTTCAATGAGCAAACAACACCATTCCGCTCTCGCAATCAATCGAAATAAAAACCTAAAACTATACTCTGCTAACTGTAAACAACTCCCCAATTGCAACGTATAAATTTGAATTTTTTTGTAAAGACTTGGGCCAAGCCGTCAGCAAGCCAATTATCGGGGTAAATTTCCTAGCCCATTATAGACTCTTGCTAGATATCAATAATCAACAATAAACAACAAACTTACTACATTATTAATCTATGAAATATTTTCGCAAAATCTAGATACTTGGGTAGGATTCAGAAACCCCAATATGGCATCAACTCCTTAAACCATACCTAAGCATTCAACAAAACAACATGCAATACTCCTGGCCCACCTGTTACCAAAAAACCTCAACGCCTTCCTTGTGATAAATTAAAAGATGCAACAAAATTTCAAGACATGCTTCACGTGGGTATAGCAAAACCTTCAAAAAGTAGTTGAACATCTCCACTTTATCTTGTATCTAACCAAGATAGTAAATGGAAACCCTGTGAAAATTATAGAAGACCTGTCCTCGACAAGTTTAAAGCCTACAATCAAATCCTGGTCACCAAAAAGAAAATTGCTAAAATGGCAATGACCATACCTTTCAAACTTTTTGAGTTTCCGTTTATGACTTTTGAACTCGCAAACCTGTCAACAATTCATGAAAAAAATCCTTAAAAATTTAAATTTGATCTACGTCACATCTAGGACGTTTTAATCGCATTTAGTTTAAAAAAGAAGCACAAAAAACTAAAATTTTGATTAATTTCACCAAACCACTTCATGAGAAGATTCTGCAAAAGATCTACGACGTTTTTTAAAAACTATCATTTTGTACAGACTTCGTATTCCAAAAACAAAACAGTAGCTCAGCAAGGACCTCTCAACAAACTGGAAAAACATTGATCCCATGGAATCCAGAAGAACGGATAACTTTCGATAAATGTAAAAGTAGTTTATCCAAAGCAGACAGAAGCCCCAATTGCCATTTTTAGCAATGCATCAAATTTTGCAGTTGAGTTAGCTGTGCAGCAATTTGTAGAAAGTGAGTGGCAACCACTGGGTTTATTTTCAAAGAAGTAAACAGGCGCCAAACAGAAATACTGTGCCTATAACTGAGAAATGGTTGAAAGTAAAAAAATTCCATATATACAAACAACAAGCCTATTACTTTCGCCTTCCAACAAAAAAACAGACATCTTAACTTCATCGGGCAAATTTACTACCGACACCAGGCCAACTGTTGAGGCAAACACACTATATAGAATTAAAAAAGTCGGAGAGAAAGATCAACTTTGCAGCTTTGGCACATTCCCAGACAACAAACAAAGATCTTTAAAAATTCCTATAATCGGAATCAACGCTTCAACTAAAAGTAGTGACAGTTCCAGGAACTTAATACAGAACTTCACTGCAACCTCGGTAACGGAACCCTTTCGACAAACTATTTTCAACTCTATACACAACTTAGCATATCCTACCATCAAAACTACGGCCAAGTTAGTAGCTGAGCAACACGTATAGCCTTTTATAAAACTCACATTAAGAAATAAGCACGCGTTTGTTTGTCAGCGAGCAAAGATTACTCGTCGCATTTCATCGCCAGTAGAAAGTTTTGCAGAAATGAAGTTGGGCTAAGCATATCCTACAAACAACTGATGACAGATGGTCTCACAGAATCTTGGTATGAAGACCAAGATGCGGAAGGAGAAACATAAGCCGCCCCCCTAAAAAACTAAACGACGATGTTCGGAAAGTAGCAAAAAAAAATGGTTAAGACTGACGAGGAACAGAGAAGAATGGAAAGTTAAAAGAAAGGACTATATCCAATATTAGAAGAATAAAGTCTAAAAAAGAAGAAGAGAAGACCATCCAGAAGATTCAAACACATTCGCATTGATTTGGTAAGACCTTTACTTTCCTCAAATGTGCTTACAATCGTTGACCGTTTTTCACTATAACCAACACTTATGCGGTATATAACACCCTGGCAGAGCCCGTCGCCAAAACCATGTTCAACAAATGAATGTCCAGATTTGAAGTACCACAGCAAATAGTTTGAATGTAATCTGTTTAGTGAGTTGATCGCCTTACTCGGAAAAGAGCATATCCACACGATGACGTATCTCCCCTATCCCAATTTTTGTTGTCTAATATAAAAGTCAACAAACAACATCAACAATTTAAAAAAACGCTTCGCAGACCTCAAACCAGTTCCTGGTTCACACCGCAGGAATAAAACAACTTACGTGTTCATGTTCCTCAGCTTCTGTGACCAGGTTTTCGTTTAAGGGTATCAAGAAATGTCATACAAAAGACACTACCCAGTAGTTAGACAACTAGACAAGATATTTAACATTCTTATCAAAGGTAAACAAGTGCCACTTCAGAAACAAACCATTACCAAATTCCCAGTGCAAGTCGGAGTTTTATAATCATTATTATTATTATGTATATGTAATCATTATTATTATTATGTATATTTTCTTTTTGTTGTTTAGTTAATCACTAGCAAGGGGGTATCTGTGGCGACTGTCGAGACATGTGTTTATTAATTTAATCTCAACTAGATGGCCAGGGTTAAATAATTTTATTTTTAAATTTATCGACTGAGCCAAAATTATAAAAATATTTTTTGTTACTGGATACACCAATAATTAACGATTGGGTGGGTGGGCGGGTACCACGTTTAAATTGTACCCAAGTGTTCGTTATCAAAAGATTTATTATTTCTCCCATCTCCTGTGTTCTTGTAACTATTAAACACCAAAGAATAAATGTCAAAAGTCATTAAGACTTTAGAAAGTGGTTTAACAATAAATTCCTTGGTAACGAACGCTTAGGTGGGAAGGCGGGCACCAAGGTTAAATTGTTTGCAAACAACTTTTTCTACTTTTTCACCACCTTTTGTGTTCTTGTAGCAATTATAACAAAAGAATAATTGCCAAACTTCATTTTGACATTAGAAAATTGTTCAACAATAAATCTCTTAATAACTAACGCTGGGGTGGGTGGGCGGGCACCAAGTTTAATTTGTGAGCGAGTAACTTCTTCTACTGTGACACACCCACACACCTTAGTGTTCGTTATCAAAATATTTATTATTTCTTCCACCTCCTGTGTTCTTGCAGCTATTAAAAGCTAAAGAATGAATCTCAAATGTCATTTAGACATTAGAAAGTTGTTTAATAACAATAAATTTCTTGGAAACTAATGCTTGAGTAGGTTGGCGGAGACCAAGTATAATTTGTAGGCGGGCACCAAGTTTAAATTGTTTGCAAATATTTTTTTAGTGCAACTGCACTGCATTATAAATAGAGTCATCAGGTTGGGTTATTTTCCAAAATCCACGTGATGTCCATGCACATGACTCGTATCGACTAATATCAATCGTCAATGACATTAGCATCAACTTCAACAAAGATAAAGTGACAGACATGGTCCTGCTCAATGCCAAAAGAGCTTTTGACCAAGTCGGTCACCCAAGGCTATTGCACTTGTATTTTGCGTAGTACTCAACTAATAGAGTAGACCAGGGTACCAGCATGATCGTACCCGCACCCCATGCAAAACGATAAAGTAGTAGCAAAAATAATTTAACTTAAATGGTAATTGTTTACAAAAATCGTAAACCACCAGTTTATACTATCAGAGCCGGTGAAACCAATAAAAATAAAAACTTGTATAAAATCTTTACATCAACATTTATATACAAAGCTCGTTTAATGCCTGCTAATCCTCTATACGACCTTTAAAAGCAAAATATCCCCACATACAAAATACATTTAAATTAGTTTAGTTAATTTCAACACAAAACAAACATTGATAATTATTCTAAACAAATAACAACCTTTCTAGAATTAGTAACATACATTACAAGTTTTAATCATCCGAAATTAACCCTACAACATATTTATAGTAGAATAACTAAATTATTAAACTAATATCTATCCATCCTAACATGGATATAATTAAATAAACAAGAAAATTAATAATCGTCCCATAATTATTTACATAACCGTTGCGCCACTTATGTTTCAATTAATTAATTAAAATTAATAACAGTATGTATAAAAAAATTAATTAAAATTATGCATGCATTAAATCTGTCAAATTTAATAACTCTGTTTCAGTATATTATTCGAAGTAATTGATAGGATCAATTATATAGGACATACTATAACAATATTGTTCTATCAAATAATCGGCGATGTTTGATGGTCACCATTCGACTCGTGAAATGTAGGCACTTTTTTTTACAAAAGTATTGTAGTATCAACTATTCTTGTGAGAACGTAACAATTCCCTTAGAATTGGCCACTTATTTTGAAGCGTTTCAAACAGTTGATGGCTTTCTCGCATTTCATAGAAATATATCGATTGCTTTCAACTACTTACATTTGTACCCTTTTTGTATTCCTTTAAGAAAATACAAGTTCGTACTATTACATCTGCCAAGCTTAGTATTTGCACAACCATATTAAATAATTATTATTCGATTAATAGTTTGATGTATTAATTACAACCTCGGTGCAGTAAATTACCAAGCTTGAAAGCAATTAAACTTAATTATAGATTAAGCTAAATTGGGCACAATTGAGAGCTTATAACTCAATAATACTATTACTTAGAACATGATTTAACAAAGGAATATTATCAATATTAGAATTTAAGACATAATAATTAAAAAAAGCTGCTCTTACCACAGTTTTAAAATCAAATATGTTAATAAATCAAATGAGTATAATCAACCATAGAAAAATGCCACACAAAAAGTAATCTCCGCGCAAACAAACACTATATACCAGCTAATGATAAAGCGGAATTCAATACATGCTATAATGAACAGGTGTACAATATTGTACAAAGTCTCTTTACGCACAATTTTGATTTTGCTGCTATCCTCAAAGCACTAGAAAGTATGCACACAATACCCAAACTCTGAAAGACTTGCAAAGTCTCAAGATATAATATATAATATCTTCGATTTCTAAAAAAGTAAGAAGTTTCTCTCCGCTATTGCGTTCTAGAAGTATTCCTCGGTTCTCAAATAGTTTCCAAAAATCTCAATGTCCCAAGGTTTCCTGCTCATGTTTCCTAAAGTCTTTCTATGTTTTCCAAGATGTGACAATGACCTATACCGCAAAGTATCCTTCGAAGATGTCCCAGAGTTCTAAGCACAGCCACCAAAAAAACTTAATATCTCACAAAAACTCCTAGGTTCTAAAAGTTCCCTAAATTCTGATGATGTCCTTCAAGGTCTCAATATACACTGCAAGAATTCCATCAAAAAACCCAATCTCCAAATGTTTCCAATCTTCACAAGCTTTGCAAAATCCCCTTTTCAGGTATCCCCAATAACTTCTAAAATTATCTCTTTTAATGTTCCTCAAAAATCCCCAATATTGCAAAAGGTTTCCCAATGTATCCTGATGTCCTGAAGTGCCTTTCATAACCAACAAATAACTTCCACAACGTAAGATAGCCAAGCTAATTATTATCTATTGACCAACACGCACTACACTCGGTAAACACAAAAAATAGCTACAGCCTTGAACTCCAGAAGCATCACAACTTTATCTTAGTACTAACAAAAACTACTGCACCAACTGGACATTGTTTGTAAAGTATAATGTTCCAAATAATAAGATAACAACCCCCGCATCACAAAATCAACACCAAATTATTTTAACCCGATAATTAAAGAGACCTAGATCAGAATGTTCTGTATTCAATGTTGCCAAGACATTTTATTGAAGATATCCTTTAATTGTATTAAAAACCACTAATTTATTAATAGAAAAGAAGCAGATTTGTCTTCGTTTAACTTGATTATAAACCGCATGAACATGAATGCATTAAGATTTTCCATTACTATGACAACGCTAAACGTACACCAACGGCGAGTTGAGCCTATATTACAGGCTCTGAAATGCCAGATGCAATTAAATCTCTCTTACTATGCAAGCGCCCAATTAACACTCTTACAGTAAACAGCAATGTTTGAACCTTAATGATGTTTTTACCAAAACCCGGTTAACACAACCATCCACAAACCACAACTCTTCCACTATCAAAGTATATATTCCATTCTAGATTCAATCTGAACCAAAACATCCCCACAGTAGTAAAATGTTTGCAACAATCAGCACTAATAGAGAAAAGCAAAAAAAAAAGAATTCAAACAAGTCAAATTTTTTACAAAGCAGTCAGGAATTTCTCTCTCCTCGATCCTTATACTCTTCGTGATGATTTGGTGGCACTATGCCTAACCTATTTTGACTGTTACTTTCCATAACCTGGGCCATTTCTGCAGCCCCATATAGAAAAATACCAGCCATTTCTGTCACTCCGCCTACCCAGCGAGTTAATAACCTTCCGCGTGGCTTTCATCCATCAACCTTTCCCAAAACATTAATTTTTCCAGAGCATCAAATCTTCTTGAAACAAGACAAAAAAATATCGCAGTATATAGGTTTATTTTCTTGAAGAGCCTGTATTTGATGTCTAATTCAGGAACCATTCGTGCGGTGCTCCATCCATGACACTCGGAGCACTTTTCAGTATACTCACATTTCAAATGCTTCTATTTTTTTGAAGATTTTGTACTTCTTTTAAAGATTTTCAACAAACCAACATATCTTAGGAACTATTAAAGATTTTTTGGGTCTATTGGCATTATTTGAAACCTTTTGACATTATTTGAAAACTTTAAGTAAGCATCATTTGGAAACTTTGAACATCTTTTAGGAACTATATCAAATTTTTTAACTACTTTTGGATGACTCTTAACTACTTCTTTTGATCATTTTTTGAAGACACTTTAAATCAAGTTTTTAGTAATTTTGAAAATTTGTTTAGAACACTTTCAGACTATTTCCAAATTCTCATACTTTTGGGAGACCTTTGACTATCTTTTGGAGACATCTAAAATTACGTTTAAAGACTCAAAATGTTTAAAATGTTGTTGAAAGATGTTTGATGTTTCTGGATTGTAACGGGTGATTCATTTAAAAGTACTTTTTTCAATAAACTAAAAAAAATCTATTATATCGGGTAATCTTAATCATAATACAAAAAAAATAATTATTTTTTACATTAATTTTTAGATTATTTCTTTCAAATGTTAGCTATTATTGCTGCTAACATAGTCAATTCTAAAGTTTCAATTTTTGAGGCGTATTCGATTATTTTGAGTAGCATTTGGCAAATGAAGCAAGTAATGTTAGCTTCCAATTCCTCAGAATTGTAGTAGAACAAATTAAACTTAGTTACCACCCGCCGATCAAAGTGTTGTCGTCAAGGAATTTATTGTAAACTAATCGTCTGTTGTATTGATAACAAATAGCAATTATTCTCTGGTTTAAGAGTAATAGCAGGAACACAAGAAGTAGATGAAGTAATAAATCCTTTGATCATCAACACTTGGGCCGGTGGGTAAGCCATAATAAAACAAGCTACCCGCCTACAACTTAAACTTAGTTTCCGTTCACCCACCCAAGTGTTTGTTGTCAACAAACTTATTGTAAGCTAATCGTCTGTCGTATTACAAACCACTGAAGAAATGAGGTGGATAAAAAAATAAGATATCTCTTAATCAATAACACTTGAGTGGGTAGGTGGACCACAGTAGAAGAAGTTGCCCGCCCACAACCTAAGCTTTAGTTAAGAATAGAAGCAGAAACACAGAAGGTGGATAAAATAATAAATTCTTTGATCACTAACACTTGGGTGGGTGGGTGAGCCACAGTAAAAAAGCTACCCGCCCACAACTTAAACTTGGTTCCCGCCCGCCCACCCAAATGTTTGTGGTCAAAAATTTATTGTAAGCTGATCGTCTGTTGTATTC
Source organism: Tachinus rufipes (assembly GCA_963932245.1). Lineage (NCBI taxonomy): Eukaryota > Metazoa > Arthropoda > Insecta > Coleoptera > Staphylinidae > Tachinus > Tachinus rufipes. Next base: position 66,665,094 of record OZ010749.1, read on the forward strand.
CTAACCCCTGACAATTATTTTCTTGGTACAAATAGTAGCAGGAACACAAAAGGTGGATGAAATAAGAAATCAATTGATTACCAACACTTGGGCGGGTGGGTGGGCTACAGTAAAGCAAATTATCCGCCAACATCCTAAGCTTTCTTCCCACCCACCAACCCAAGCGTTTGATGTCAAGAAACTTATTGTATTATTTTGATCACCAACTCTTAGGCAAATGGGTAGGTGGGTAGATTATAGCAGAACAAGCTACCCGCCTACAACTTAAACTTAGAGACCAACTATTAACGTACAGACGTGGTATTGCTGGTTAATGTATACTTTGCGTTTGTCTTACCTCAGCCTCACTTCCATGTTTGTAATAAGAAAGCCAAAATAGATAAATTTATCCACTACATCAAATTCAGCCAGCTGATATGTGAAGAATTGTTTGTTTTTCTGCCAACTATAATGACTTTGGTCTTAGTAAGATTGGGTTTTAGTTCATCATCAAAACTCCTACCGGAACCCAAAAATGCCAAAAAGCGTAATGAAAAGGTGTATCCGATAGCCGAGCGACGTACCGCAACAATAAACTCAAACTAAGAAGAAACAATGTCCCTGCAAAAGTGCACTGAGAAAACTACAGTCAACCCATTTATTCGGCAATCTTCAAGCGTCGGTTGCACACTTAAGTCGCTTCTGGAAATCTTTTTAAACCAACTACAAAAAACAGACAAAACGTACGCTATGTACTTAATTATCGACTAATTATATTTCCCTTGTATACACAACGACGTAGAAACTTCAAAGCAACATCTCCAGAAGTGAACATGCAACAATTGGTACCCGACGGTTAAGGCATTAAGGAAACAAAAAGTTCCATTCCCTACGACTCATAAACAAACTCCACGACAGACAGCCACCAGAAAAATCCAAAAAAAAATTCCTGAAGACTTCAACAGTTTTGCCAATCTTAAAGTAGCAAAAAAATTCAAAAAGAACAAAACTTATACGCATTTTCATCCTATATAAAGCATAAAATAGGCCCACCAGACAGATTAAATATCAGTCTCTACAAAACCTTAAAAAAACACCAGCAAGTTTCTGTTGAAAACTCAGCACTGAGAAGACTACCCAAAGATAGACAAAGACTATAAGACACATTCCTTTAATACATACTCCAAATTAAACAGCAAAAAGCTATACTTTCTACAAACTTCCCCAAGAGATAGTAGAAAATGCTAAAATCAGCAACCAACAGACCAAGAAATCTACAAAATTTAACAACGCCTCAGCCGAAAAACAAGTACAAATGTTGAAACCCAAAAAAATCAAGATAACACATTAACTTCCCCTACGCAGTTGCAAGTCTAAAAGAACTGTGTACACAAACTAAAATGTAAAAAAACATTCAATGTAAAGTAGTAGCTTTGGGTGCTTTTCTAGATATTGAGGGAACATTAGACAATACTAAATTGGAATCCATAGCAAAAGCAATAGAAAGCCGAGAAATAGACCCTCTCGTCCAACAATAAGTCAACTCTATGCTAATGAATCAGACTGTACCCTTAACTTTATATGGAAAAACTTTAAGAACTAAAGTCGCCGGCGGGTGTCCACAGAAGAAGGTGTACTTTAACCCTTACTGTGGTGCTTACAACTACAGATACTCGATGAGTTGGTCATCTTTGCCCTAGACTACGCAGATGGACAGAAAGTTTAAAGCTACCGGTTCACTAAATGCCGTAGAAATGTGATGAAAAAAGAAAAAGTTATCAGTGAACTCAAGCAAAACAACGATTGTTTCGGCAAAATACCACAGACCAATCCAACACCAAAGCTTGTAATAATCTTTCCCTCACTTGTAGGACCCCCCCCCCCTCAATAAACCGTAGAGCAGAAGAGAATTTCTGTTATAAAACCGATCCCAATCAAACCGACTCAAATCCAAAACCCAATCTTCAGCAAATGCGTAAAAACTCCAAAAACGCCACGTCCAGATTGCGACAACCAAAGGACTGGTAAGTAAAAGAGGTCTAGATATTATTGACATGCCCGATAAAGACACCAAATAAAATAAAACAAACAAGGCTAACCAAAAAAGAAAGAAAACTTCCAACTCCAAACCAAGCCGTTCAGAGCTTCCAATACCAGAAACCGCATGGTCTATCAGTCGACACGTCAAGTCAAGAAGATTACAATCAACAACATACAAAGCAAAACAAAATGAAATTAATGCCGAAAAAGACAAAGACAATATCAAAGAACGACAGTAAATCCCAAAAACAAAAAAAAAAGATCTTAAATGACCTAACCAAGCCAAATTAGATCGCTTGAAAACGCCGCAAGAAAGCGTCAGGGAGATTTTGTCAAGAACGCTAATAAAGCCCAGACTAAAAAATAAGACGTCAACACTATGCAGGTCAATGTCCTTCCACCAAAATAAGTTTTTTAGACAAGTGAAACCAAATCCCCACCAGCGCCAAAGATGGAAAAATCCAACAAAGAGTAATTTGGCACAAAGACTTCGCAAACAATCAGACTACCGTTTCCAACAGTTAAGAAACACAACCAGCCACGTTCCATACGTCATTCCAACCTCCAACAGATAAGTAACACCTAACAGACTAACTGTACAAATCAGTCTGTCCCCGCAATAAGCCAAATTCAAAAACTGCGCAATATTTGAAGCAATAAATTATAAACACAAAACGCAGCGTTTAAAATACTCACAGTATTCACCTACTTTCCTTAACAAATTAAATATTAGTTTTCCTTTTTAACATTAAGTCTATCCTTCCATACTTACTAGATCTAAAATATTGATTTGTTAAGATTGCATTTTTTTTAAATTAAAATTAGGTACAGAAATTACATAATGCTATGAAAAAGCCTCAATTGGATTTAAATTTAATTTTAGTGCATCCCATTGCTCCACCTGACTATCTGTTACAAACTGCATATTTTTTGGAGTATGATATTTTTTACTCGTTCTATTGATATAAACAACTTCAAACCATCGCAGAACAACTTTTTAATTTCATTTCAAGTAATAAATTTAAATAAATGTATTGTTTCTTTATTTTATTTATTTCCATACAGTTGAGAGACTAACTTTGGTACTAGTACTCTAAATTCGTATTCAGTTAACCATAAACGTTTGTATTGAAAGTAGTAGCAAAAGCCATTCAAATTAAAATATTTGTAGAATCCACCTAATCTTGAATCAGGCAGCACGCTAATTGCAATTATATTAAAATAGAAACGTAAGAAACGAGAATAGATAAAGTGAAGTTGTATTACTCGATAAAATAATACGAGTGGTAAGCTAAATTGATCGAAACATGATTAAAATATGATTTGCAAGGACAAGAATTAAAATAGAATGCGCTTGACTGAACATCAATTAGGTCTGAGAATATTAAACATTGCATAGAGAAATAAAGTTGGAAAGTCAAGGACATTTTTTTTTTGTTGAATAAATTTGCGTTTAATGTCATTTTAAATCTTTCAATTTATACTTAATGTAGATAGACATAAGTTAAACTTAAACACTAAAATTAATAGCTTGAAAATATTTCAGTCTGCGCAGATATATTCAAACTTGATAGTTAAAATTTAGAAGCAACCCTCAACGGATTAAACTGAAAATACAACTTTATTAAATTCAGTTATCTTAGCGGTTGTATAAAAGTTAAAATATGTAAACTTTCTCAAACAAACGTGACAGCTTGTATTGTTCCTGTTGATGAATCATCTATTCTAATCTAAACATGATAAAGCTAATAATAATATTTCGTATAAATCAATATTACGCCGCGAGTATGAAATAGTCTTTGTATACAAATTTCATGTTTGTAAATAACGATTCTGCTTTAAATATTCAATACGGCGAGCCCGTCGTTGCACCAAGCCAATATTTCTCTGAAATGTAATCGTAGATATAAACTTCAATCCTCTCAGCGTTCTTCCTTGAATATATATTCAGAAGATGTAATAATGAGTAGCGACTGCAAAATATTGGTTCGGCTTTAAAATGTGACGTTATAATTACTTTTATGGATTCTATTTATGAAACCGTGCTGATTGCAAAGGCTTCATTTGCATAATGTTCATCAATTCAATTAAGGGTTGAATAATAAAACTGCTATACAATGCAATCATTTATGCAACATATCAAATCAAAACAGATGTTTTGTTATTAATTCTCAGTAACCAAGCCTGCCACACATTTTCAACAATAATAAATTACCATACGTTTACACAAACTACTAAAGCTGATTAATATTAGCAAATAACTTCTCATTATTCAACTAAAAAACATTTTCAAACCGTTTAAATAGTATGTTGAATAAAAAATGCAAAGTTTTCCTAAGAAAGTGTTTTACTTCAATGTTGAAATAGCGACGGAAATAGTCATTACTGTTAAATGTAGATTTAAATATTCAATCCTGCAATTTTCCTTGCTTTGTATGATCCATCTTAACAGGCACCTGGTGAATTATTCAACTTTACATTCCACTTCAATTATTGTTCTAGGATACTATACGTCTGCTTTAAATATTGCCAATTAAATAATGCAAAACAATTTTGAACTTTACCCTGTGAGAGATGAATCTTATGAAAATAATAATTAAGGAACGATGAATGTTAATTATTTACATAAAGTGTTTCATTATATTTTTAATATAAGTTTAATAAGAAATTGTTGCAGATAAAAGTTGTATTACATTATTAGTTGTAGTAACTTCGTAATTCTCTTCACCATTAAAACTCTGTGAATACACATTCATGTGGAAAACTTAAACTTAACAGGGTAAATATGATGCACTAGTTCTGGAATATTAAGTTTTCAACTTTAACACGGTATCATTATTTAATCACCACTTAGTGATTTAATAAGAACAACATGCATAGAAAATATTATATATATCAAGATATATTGTAGAATATTGTCCACACAGATAATCAGGGCCGTATCTAGAAACATTTCAAAGGAACTTAATATTTTTTTAGATAAAGAAATTAACAATTAAAACTTTCTTTTTCATTTCGGGAAAGTTTTCAACATTTTTCCAAAAATGCCCCTGAGATACAGCCGTAGAGTTACGATTGATAATTCTTCAAGTTATTAATGCTTTTGTTGCAATTATTATTTACTATCAGTACGGCACTAGCGATATTTGTAAATCCAGAATGTTAGAAAGTAAGTCAGATAAAAAGCAAGACCAACTCCTAGTGCTCCGGAATCACCTCTTAACAATAACTTGGAGCTGACCTAAACCCAGAAATCATCTCCACAGAGATTTCCAATAAATAACAAAGAAACCCAAAAAAAAAACTAACATAAAATTATCTGTGGGGTCGCCTTCACAGAGTTTTCCAAAAACAACAAAATAATGTATATTAAAGACAAATAAACTATTATTGGTATTTAATCAACATCTAGAGATCTAAAGCCTTTTTTATTAAAGATTAAAACAATTTAAACGGAATTAGTAGTAAAACTAATCTAAACCGAGGGATCAACACTAACGGCTTTAAAATGCCCAACAAGGCCAACGCTCTCGTAAACCCGCTGGTAATACTGCCGACGACAATGTAGAAATGCATAACTGAAACTACTCAACCTATCACTCCATACAGTACAGCCAGACTACCTTGCTAAAATTTCATGGTTACCCCTATAAAAATCCCGAAGTAGAACAGTAGTTTAAACAGAACAAGATCGCAGAAGTTCAACGAGAAAAGTTTTTAAAAGACAGTTTGAATAGCACTGCAAAGGAACAGCCCGGTATGTATATGTATATGTATGTGGCAAATCTAAAGCCTCCATACGACACCGTTGTACACCAAGGAATTAACCCAGACGCTCTACAACAAAAGGCAAAACCAGTAAAAACCTTCTTACTCACAAAGGCTGCCTTATATTACATCCATGTGAACCGGAACAGAAAATGATCAAGACATTGAAGAGACTATTGGAATCTTAAATCCAATATCTAAACCCTATACAATTTTGAACTTTCGACGAGCTAACAAGAAAAGCAATTCGAGTAGCAGAGAAACTAAAAAAAAATTGTCTACAAAAAGAAAATAAAGAAAACGTCGGCCAAAACTTAGTTCCCTTCTGTCTCGTATCCCCAGAACCTTACCACCCTGCCAAACATTAAACCATGTCACAATCCCGTACTATAGGTTAACCAAATATCAAAACTGTCCGTCAACATTGGAGACGTTACTACAACCATTTAGTTTCTATATCTAAAATTAGATAAAGCTTAAGTTAAGCTTGGCTAAAAGAGAACAAAGCCTCCTTATATTACACACAAGTGTGCATTCTCTTCGGCATTAACCGTCAAACCATTGTGTACTAAAAAATGCAATTTTGCACAACCCAGTCAACCTACATTAAACAACGGTTTCCCAAAACACAAGCCTGTCGCAAAGTTAATCAAACTATTTGCCAATGTGTTAGCGGATACGAGAGTGCTACCAAATTGTACTAAACAATTAATGTACAAACAAGTTGAAGAACTATTAGCCACATTGAGCAAAGTTCCAGTAAATACTGTGCCCGTAATCGTAAAAAAAGGATGGCAGCAAACAATTCTGCAAAGACTTCGGAGACATCTCCAATTTTAATAACTCACAAAATGACCTTGACGTGTCACAAAGGTACTGGCAAACCCCCTTGGCCAAAAAAAGCAAACATATAACAACATTTGCCACTCCTGACGGTACAACATATCAATTTAGAGTCAAGTTTATAGAACGCTCCAGCCACCTTACAGAAACTCATGATTATTAGAAAAATGCGCACTCGCCTACCTTGATAACATTCTTTTTTTTAGTCTCAGACGTATGAAGAACACCTAACCTACTTGCAATTGGTACTTCAACGCCTCCAAGAACATAATTTACGATGTGTTCAAGACTAATGTAACTTCGCGCAAACCTCCACCAAATACTTAGAGCCTTAATTAAAACAAAAGCAGCTCAAAAGTTTCCTTGGACTACGTAGTTAAAGCAAAGTACAAAAAAAATGTTAAAACAGACTAATAAAGAGAAGAAGAAGACGATGGCATCTATCTTCTATTTGTACTTTAAATCGATGCCATGGTATCGCTGCGGTCTTCTACTAGGAAAAGAACTGATAACGCAGGATAACCGCCACAATAAACGCCAATAAAAAATGCAAACTAGAACGCCTAGTTATTAACCATTCCTAGAAAACCAAGTTCACTGGATAGTCCTTGTAGCTGTGGAAATTCAAATTTGTAGTAGATGCACTCTCACAAAGCCTCTAAGACAAGATTGTTAATATGGGCTTCGTCAATGTCGATAAGATAATGCCGCCTTCAAAAGCTGAAGCCAGACATTAAAAACCCTGTAAGACCGATTGCAAAGTTGAACACTTTTACCATAGTTTTATTTTTCATTTACAAGAGCCAATATTTTAGGGTTTACGCTTATGCAACTACTCAAACTGCCTTTGAATATGTACCTACAAAGAAGACAATGTCCTGCGACTCATGGCATCATCGGGCATTACCAAGACTTAGAACAAAACGACGAATTGCCAAAAGAAGCCGACTATAGATTTAGAATAGAGAAGACGGTCAATTGCTACGCACAACCTATGAGACAACCATGAAAGAAAATTTGTTCATCAAATATATAGGAACAACAAACTAACCAAACTAAGCGGCAATAAGTTCATCCTAACTGCCATAGACAATTGAACTCGATAGACGGTAGTGTTTAGCCTGTCTAATTCCACCGGTAAGACGGTGCAAAAAAACAACAACGGATTTCAATTTTGTGGCCATACCTCTAGAGACGCCACTAAACGTTAGAAATGTAAACATCACACAACCGCCGTTTACCATTCCACAAGCAAATTCTGTCAAATAAAAGCACGCAAAATTAAAAAAATTGTTTACAAATCTTACAAGAAAAAAATCGTCGCTAATCATGGAATAAATTATTATCAATAGCCTTCCAAACCAATCGACGACAAAACGCTGTCACACAAATGACGCACAGTAAAGCCAGGCTACGGTATATAAGCCTGAAACCTAGAATACATCAATCGGAGCAAGAAAATATTAAACAACCCGGAGGCAAGAGAACGTAGGCCTCAGGTTGTACGTCAGCAACAAGCAACTTACCGACAAAATGTTGCAGTCAGCGTTGAACCGGGAGACAAAGTAATGGTACTATACGGATTAAAAAATAGCTTTAACCTAACATTCCTGGTGGCTAAGATAAAAAGAACTACCGGTAAAGACACATATCGATGACCTCCTTCTAATATCTCCACCCAAAGCCAACAATCATTAAAACACCCGATCAGTGACCACAAGGCGGACTACGCTGCGGAACAAGTGTTTTCGTTTTCCATTCTTACCTGTCCTTAGACAAAACATCCAAGCCACAACAAGCACAACCACTGCTGCCACCCACAATAAAATTCGACCAATCGCTCTACATTCAATCGCTTGCTCCAGAGAGACCACCACCAAGAAGCCAACCCAAAGAAAAGCAAAAGCTGCCCCTGTTAGATTGCACAGGCAACACTTCGCTCGAGACACCAAGCATCGTTTAACTCCCTCTGACTAAAACTCAAATGATAAAGTACGGCAAGAAAAATGCTGATTTTTTTTGTATTAACTAATATATTCTGCTCACAGATATCCCAACCGGAAACCTTCATCCATGCACCAGTAAAGAAGAATAGTTAAATGCATCCACATCTAATCACCAACAGAAACGGACCAGCACCTGCAAACACCAGTTAAATATCAAACGTTTCTTCCGTACCAGATCAAAAAAGCCAAGATAACAAAAACCGAAACTTTGTCTACGTTTACGGCCCAACCATCTACGTTATGTTAGGTTCATTCATTTATTTAACGTCAATCTATTTCTGCTGCTAAGGCTAATCACCGAAGCCAAAGATTAAATATACCACTTCTGGACATTTTGCCGTAAAATCAAGAATTGCAACCTAAATTATTGGGTTCTTCAATTCTGTAATTTTTCTTAACCAAAAAAACTAACCCTTCAAATAGGGGTGTAGCAATCTAGTAGAATAATCACTACACTACCTGGGGCTCCAACAATCTATGACTTCTGCAACTACCCATTGCAACACTAGTGATATACACCGGAAATTCATGCAACAGCCACTACCAAAATCCTAAGCTTACATACCACGATGGGAATACTTTCTATACGGCCATGTTAGTTGCTTAATGCACCAACACAACCGTACAATATAAACATAAATATTTGTAAAGTTTGTTTAACAGACAACATTTGGGTATTAATTTATTAAAACATATAAAATTCGTACATAGCGAAGACGTTTCGGTAAAAGAACTATTGCCTTAAAGACTGTCTTATTAACGTTAAGCACGCCCATATTATACAATAATATTCTTCTTTAGAAATTAGCTCTATGTAAAACAAAACCCAAACACGTCTTCCCCAAAACGCTTAAACCGCGAGTCTGCTTAACTGCTACTAGAGATCTAAGAAAGCCACCCCTCTACCATCTCCGGAAAGCATGTCGGTAACATTTCGCAATTCCGTTTCCTAAAATCGGCAACAACCTGAAAGAAAAGTAACGAATAGAATTACGCCTCCGAGATCTTCTTCATAGCATGATCCAACCTGGCCAGCTAAATATGCCATGTGGAACATACACATAAACCTTTAAAGACAACCCTTAACAGAGTCTACCCTAATATGGTACAAAGCAAGCCAGAGGTCTACACCCAAAACGTGATCGCAGTAATAACAACTTAAATAAACTGGTTTGACAAACAAAAAATGTGACCAATGGATACTGCCTTGCTGCCAAATTTCAAAGTCTGCTGAAAGATGCCAATAACATTACTACCAACAATTAGTAATAAAAATTTAGTAATATCTGTAAAATGTCAGAAGATAACAACTGCCATGCACCAACCCCAAGACCAAGATAGAAAAATTTTCAACAATTAAAAAAGAAGTTGTAGAGCGTGAACCACAACGCAGTTAAATCCGCCACTGCTATCAACTCTACCCACCAACAGTGACAAAAATGAAAGTCAACCATATCGTGCTCATTCAGAATGTGCAAATCAGTAGAGAACGCAACGCAAGCAACCCAACCTGTTGTACCGGTAGAAATTGTAAAGTTTTGTACTGATTGGCTTTGGTATATTATCCATTAGCTAAAGATTATCAATAGCGCAAGTCCAATCCCCAAGCATTCCTCTCTTAAGTTGTCATTTAAAATCTTAAGCTGCAAATTTTGAATGCGGTGCAAAGAGGTTCAGTCCAGTTTTTAAAAAGGCGTTTGGCCACTCGTTTTGTTTGCCTCTTGAAATGTACTTCTCTAGACTCTCATTACTTCGCACCTTCTTTCTTTGTAATTTGTACAGATCTCCTTAAAACTACAAGTTTGGTGGTGTCTTATAGCTGTTGAGTTGTTCAAGTATTAATAATATTTATTATAATCTTTCGATTTCTTAAATGTTATCACTTGCAGGTCCACAACAGAAACAAATTACAAAGTTCACTCGTGCTCCAACAAGTCAAGCTTGCCCGCTATCAATTACTTTTTCAACAGGTATATAACCCTTAGGTTCTGAAAACAGTCCTTCTGCTTCAAGGCAGGCGTAATTCCCGTCTTCACACTCATGTATGCCTGAAGCTAATAATTTTTTTGTCCGTTCTACCATTGGCTCATGAGATACATCAATAGAGTTCTCAGTTGTGAAGTTTTAAGAGTTCGTGCTCCCATACAAGCGTTCCTCCTATCTTACACTCCTTTTACTCACTCCTATAAGGGTCTTCGACTGTTAAGTCAGCCAGAGCTACGTCTTCCTACTCCATATCCCTCGCTATCTGAGTTTGCCAATATGAGTTGCCATCAGCTTTAAGTGTCTCCTTCAAGCTGTCGTAGAGCCAAGAGTAGCTAACTCTAAGTGTGTCCTTCAAACTAGTTTACTACTGCTCCTTCCTACTGGCTCAAAACATTACTATATTCTAGTCGCTCCTTAAGGCCCGGGTGTATAAGCAAGGTGCTTGTCTAAGTGTCTTTCTTGCACGTCTCTCTATTTCTAGTCAGGGTCTAAAAGAGACCGCGGTTATTCTCTCTCTGGTTATTTGTTTAGAATTTCAATGACAGAGCAAAATATTTCCTCTAAAACAATATTAAAAATCTCACGAGTTAGTTCTTGATTCTACCTCTAACAACTTTTACAAATTAAATAATTTTCATGCGCTGACTTTACACCATGAAAAGCTCTCTGGAGTAAATGTTTTCAACATATTTCGGGTCTTTCACAAACAGTCAACAAGAGCAATATGACAGCCTTGGAACTTATAAACCGTCTTGTCTATAAACACTAGTAACAAAGTGTTATAGTAACTACTTAACTTAACTAAGGACTGTTTATGGCAAATTATGAATGTTATATAACTTTAACCCAGTTATAAAAAAAAATATTTTATAGCAATTCTATTCTTTCACTTCCATAATATTACATCCGGCAAGAAAATTATGTTCTCCTAGCACCCTGGCAGTTACTTTGTGCAAATTTAAAAGGTGTAGTTTTACAGGATAGGGCCACCACCACCTTCCGGCATCCCGACGGCGGGCAGACAATAAAGCAGTCGAAATATAACCGTGGTCCGACGCGCGCCGCCCGTATTTTATGAAACCGCCGCAGTAAGTCACGGCGGGGGGCTTATCGGAATTTATTTGCGGCCCCACACTGCAAATGCACTCTCTCTCTCCACTGTTTGCATAACGTGCAACGATAAAACCACAATAACGACAAACACGGAGCTGTTGCGAGATGGAATCGATCCCATGAGTATGAGGACTGCACGGAGGAAACGGCATTACTTATATTATAGGATATGCCAAAGTTTGAGGAAAGTAGATAATTAAAATATGTATCTTCCTAGTGCATATTTAGACAAGCAAATACATTTTTTTTAATTGACAATATAAAAAATTTAACTCCAACTTTAACTTTTTATGCAAGTAGTAAATGATGTAATGCAAATCCCCAACAATGCTCTAATAAGATACAAGATACATAAATCTATTAGTTTCGTCAGTACACTAAATGACTTAACAATACAATCCTCTTGTAAATGAAATCACCAATGTTTAACAATTAAATTGTGTTCTATTGTGTTTATCTTATCAGCATTTTAAATGTGTTCCCAAATGAAATAACATTAAATCAGCGTGATTTATTTATAAGAACCCAAAGCAATTTGATAATGGAAAATTGCATTAGATCCGAGATTTTATGAACTGTAGTAGCCCGAAGGTATGGGGAGGGATGAACTTGTTGAATATTCGGTGTGGTCCCGGTTAATTTGCGTTCCGTGAGCCGTGTTTGAAATTATCGGAATATTCACCTGACTGCACTAATCCCCCATGGAAAAAAGAAGCCGAGGATAAAAAAATACTACACCTATGTGTTTCCGGACCCAAGAAAATTTCGGTATTCTACCTGGGCATGTATGGGTGTTAACGTCGAGTTGAATGAGTTTCGCCCTCCAAAGTTTCTTTATTCCGGAAGTTAAATAGAATTTAGTAGATTAACATACTGGGAGAGAGATCTTTCAGGAATTACATATTTGAATATAAAGTTAATATTAAAACTAGGTACATTAAATGGATTTCTATTTACATAAAATATTATACAGACTAATGACTAACTACAACAACGTTAACGTCAATATAACTAATTTTAAATTACAAGTTTAATTTGAAAAGCAAATTATATACGAGAATATGAGAACGCCTCGTGTGGAATGACAAACCGACTAACTTCAAATATTTTTTTGACATTCATTGTTTGGCGCATTATAGCATTTTCTCGATGTTTTAACTAGTTTCTACATCAAAATAGGGCTTTTTGTTGAAAGATAAGCACATTGAGTCGATTTTTACCCTAAAATTGCATCTATCCAACACTTGACAAACTGCTACTGGCTTGTATGTACAGATATCCAAAAAATATAAAAATAATTATTTTTAGATCAAGGTTAAGTCCTTTCAGTATAAGCACTATGTTGTAAGTCTTTATGTTAACCATAGACGCTCTCTCAAAAAACGCCTTTTTGCGTGCTGTTGGAACTACACTACCAAAAAACTAAAGCATCGACCAGAATGCAACTCGTTATCAACCGTTTTTGCAAAAATTATTTTGTGGTAGCACTGGTTTTTATTGTTTTGAATAGTATATAATTAAAAAAAAAGGTCTTCAACCTTCTTGACATAAAAACTGTTCAAGAAGAACTGCCCCTGATTTTTTCCATAAAAAAGTTGGAGAATCCGTAAATCCTGACGTCAAAATGTCAATAAAATAATCTCCGCAACCCGGGAGTGCAAAATTCTACAAAAAAAAAAAACTCTGCTTACACGTCGAGATAGCGTAACAACGTAAAAGATCAAGTCGAGTTAGAACCAAAAGTATGTCCCAAATGCTCCCACGTTCCAGAAGTTGCAAAAACCTCAAATAGTAGTAGAGTCCATAATACTTTGGTTTAGAAAACGTACTTTAAAGTGTTTGTTTTGACCAAAAACATATATTTGAAGACACGCATAACCACCCTTAGTACACCCCAAAATAAACCACAGAAAATGACGCTACAGCACATATAGTGCGCCTGCAAAGCATGAACAAGCCAACGGATATCTCAAAAGCCATTACGCATCTTTGGTCTACCAATCAACAAACCAAGTCATGGTGAGAAAAACGTGGTTTAGCTGCCTAGTGATTGAGTCCCAAAAGGCTGATAAGAAAAGCAGGCGGACTTATATCAAATATCACCGCGCCAGAGCCAAAAACGTCCGCAAAGTTCGGTTGCACAACCCCGCAACATAAACAAACTCCACAAAAAAACAAACAATTTGGAATATAATTCTAACAAAATCTTAGTACGTAACTCCACCTAGCCAAAACCCAGGAAGTCCGAAAATCGACACTCAAAAAGTATCATCTTCATTTGACATTGTTCACTATAGACCAATTGCATAAAAATTGATTTTCAGTACAATAGTGTGTACAAAACCTTAGTACAAATAGTGATTTATTTCCGGGAACCATACACTCAAGTATATAAAACATTATACCACGCTTACGTCTTTAATAGATCAATATCGTTAAAAAGAAAGAAAAACCAAAATTGTAGCCACTACCATCGACAAACTTTAGCAAACAAAAAACTCACTCTCGGTCCCTTGAGTGTTATAAACTAATCAATATCGTAAAAAAAAAATTAACTCTTCATCAATATCACCAATTCCAGGAATTCCAGCAGCTGACCTTACAGCTACAACAAAGATCTAAAAACATCTTAAAGTCCACCAGCTGCAACTCTATCAACCTGCAAACCCCGTTAACCCCATCAAAAAACATCAATCCGCTCTATCTCACTATCCATTTGAACTCTAAAACCAAACAAAAATAAAGCAAGAATTGGACAAACTAAGATGGTCCTATTCTATCCATCCGACCATATAATCAAACCCAGCTGGTTAAAGTCTGGCTCAAGCAGTTACACCGTCACCAGCGCTAGAACCTCAAGTATTACAGTTTACCTCAACAGCGACTCCTGAACAAACTCCGGTTGAACCACCGAGACAACAATGATCATCTTTTCACAAAAATAAAGCTTTAAATAACCTAAAACATTATCTTTGCAAGTCCTATCCATCTATTTAAAACAAACCGTTCCAACAAATTCCTGCACTAACAAAGCAAAAAGTTGACAGCATTTTCAAGATTCCATTCAATAATATAGAATCGTTGAGTGAACAAATGACGCAAAGCTAATACATGTGTGCGTACTCGTGTATGCCACTCCTATAGATATAACTGTCCTCCTGACACAAAAATAACATGTCACCCTTCTTTGTATTTCAAAACGCACACGACTAGGCTTCCAAGCAAAAGTAGTTGGAATAACCTATAGGGTTATAAAAATATTAAACCGCAAAATATCTAGCAAGAGCAGCGCTAATTGCTATAAACAAACCTAAAATCAAATCAAAGCTAATTTTTGAATGTCATCGTGCTCTTACTTTAGCAGCCTGTAGAAATAGCATCGGGCTCCTCTGGGTGAAGGGACATTCCAACAAGGTAGGTAATATTAAGGCAGTGGAACCTTTTGGTGGAGGAGATACACGGGGATATATAGGGAAGGAGGTACAGAACTGTAATGGGGAAAGTCAGGAAAACGCCACCAAGGGTATCGGCAGAGGTGCAGAAGGCAGTCGTGGAGGAACTCTTTCCAAAGGGTTTGTAGGAGATAGCCCGTAAAGGCGGGCGAGGCTCGTCCTTTCTCAGAAAGCGAGCTCCGGTAAACCTCAAAAAGAATACGCTTTGGGAAGGCACCAGGGCCTGACGGGATTCCCGCAGAAATTGTAAAATCCCTGGTGGAATAATGCCCCAAGGTGTGAAAGCTTCATGAGCACCTGATAGTGGGAAGGCTGCTGGAGGCACTTCAGAGTGACCAAGCTCTCAGCAAGCGCTAGTACAAATTTAGAAAAGGCCGTTCGACCCTGAGCGCGCTTGCTGAAGTGAAAGCGGCGGTAGTAGCCAAGAAGTACAACTACACACACCGTAAGGCATGCGTCTTGGTTGATCTTGACGTTAAAAACGCCTTTAACACGGTCAATTGGGGAGGGACTTTAAGAGCTTTGGAGGGCAGGGGTGTTCCCAAATACATGCTGAATATTATCAGTAGTTATTTGTGGGACAAGGTTTTGTTAGTGAGGGGTGGTAAGAAAAAAAAAGGTAATTTTACAGGGATCAGTCAGTTCTGAGCCCCACGTTGTGGAACGTTTTGTACGACGACGTGGTAAGCTTAGAGCTGTCTCTAAGGATGGAAAAGGTGGCTTATGCCGACGACCTGGCGGTCATCGTTACAAAACGCTCTGGAAGGAATCTGGAAGAGGCGGGGAACTGCGCTCTTGCCCTCATAGAGAAGAAAATCATTGAGTTGGGGTTAGAATTGACCCTAGAAAAGACAAAACTTGTGGTGCTCTCCTGCCCAAGAAGAGTACCGCAAGTGAAAATTGCCGTCTCTGGGATTACCGTTAAGTCCAAAAGGCGCGTAAAATACTTGGGGGTTACGTTAAACACAAACTTAAAGTGGGGTAAGCATGTAAGAAAAGTGTGTGAAAAAGCGGAGAAGGCGGCTCGGTCCTTAGCAGGCTAATGCCAAACCTGGGGAAGCGAGATCTTCCACCAGGCGCCTGATGTGCTCGGTAGTCTCCTCCATAGAGCTCTATGAAGCCTAAATATGGTGAGATGCCGTGTGCAACAACGGAAAGCACAGAGAAATAGTTCTGCGGACTCAGAAGAGGTGTTGTCAGAGGGTCTGCACCGCATATAGAACAGCGCCGACGAAAGCCTTCTGGTTGTGGCAGGCACAAAGCCGTTAGATCTTGTGGTGCAAGTGAAGACGGCGGTCTGAAAGAGTCGCCTTACTAAGTGTGAAGCGGAAGAATAGATGTGAAGAGAATGGCAGAAGAGTTGGGAGGAATGCGTGTCGAGTAAAGGTGGTAGCAAACCGACATGGTCCAGACGGCTCATCGCAGACGTGACGCGTTGGGTGGGTCGGGGCCATGGTGAAATAAACTACTCACGCAGGTACTACAGGTACTAACGGGACAAGGTTGTTTCCGGGCGTACCTGCATTGAATAAAATTGATTGAAAGTGATGAATGTCTGTACTGTGGGCAACAAAGAGATACGGTTGAGCACACCGTGTTCCATTGCGAGAGATGGTTGGAGACGCGTGAAAGAGCAAGAGTAAAACTGGTGGGAGAGAGCTTGAACCAGGTTAACATGGTGGTAGTAATGCTGTCTTCGGTGTCCAATTGGGACATCGTGGCAACCATGATAGGATCTATGCTACGTATAAAAGAGAAAAAAGAGAGGGAGTTAGCTCCATGGTGTGGTGTGAATAAAGCGAGCAAGAGGTGGGGCCGTAGCTACTCGTTAATGTTTTTTGTAAATGTAAATTCAGTTGTTATGTATGTTTGGTCAAAAATATGTATACAAAATTGGGTAAACAACCAAAACCACAAAAAAAAATGTGTGCAACCCAAAACGCATAAAAAAGTGGTGTTAAATTTATGTAAATGTGTTTTTTTCAAAAACTGTGATTGCGCTTGAAGACTGGTGCGCTGGAACCACCCCCACCTCGACGTAATACTCAAATGCAATTCCGAGGTGGAGAAAGATCGTTATTCCCACAAAAAAAGGAGGAAGTGTTTTTAATCAGTAATAATCTAACACTACCCCTCGTGGTGTCTTATAAAAGATTATCCACCTCCTGAGAAAAAAAAATGTAATATTAACGCAGACTGGCTCGCGTTTAGCCACCAAGGCAAGCGGGCTTAAGCCCTGGACCGCTTTACCACTCAAAAGCTTCAATAAGCTACTAAATATCATCACACACAACGCACTGAGAAGACGTTAAGATAACTCTCTGGGCTGCAGACAGACAAAGGAGGCAACGACTGCTCCAAACGCCAAAACAGCATACTACAGAACACTTTCAACTAAATAAACGTGAAGAGGATGTGAAATAAGCACGTGCTATGTACATGCCCGGCTGTCTCATACGATATAGTGTCCATGTTGCGGAATTGTTGACTTGACATTGCCAGTATAAAAACGTCCTCCAAGCGTTGTACATACAGTAGCATCATAAAGTGGTTGAATACCGAGACAACAAAGTTATGTCACCGCTAAAAAAAGTACAAATTGCCTAATGAGGCCTACGTGCAGTAAAGTTAGGTTTACTCTCTAACTCAAAATCCATAAATCCAGAATATTCACACACTAGCTATCGACTATCGTATCTCGGGATTAAAAGACCATCCCCAAAATTTGATGATGCCGAATAGTCGATAAGGACAGATACATTTATAATAGCGGCAAGCGACAGCGGTCCAAGTCAAACAAATTTCTCAGAAAGACAAGATTTTGGAAGAACCAAAAAATTTAAACAGTTTTAAGTAATCCAAGTCATAGACAATCATCTTCAAGAAGACCTACATAAAGTAACACTGTGTGCATAAAAAGATATCATAAGTTACAAAAAACTTACTTCATTTGAGACACAATTAATGTTAGTATGAGCCTCGTCTTTATTATACGTTTAGTGCTTCGTTCTCAAGCAACCAAGACTAAGCCATCAAAACCGCTCCTATGTTAAAACAAGTACCTTCATCCACAATCCTTAGACAGTGTTTTCTCAGCCGGAATTAGCCGGTACTACTAGTCGCCTTAGAACTGCAATCAGTTATTTAAGAAAGATTCACCGCTTAGCAAAAATAACCAAAGTAAATCCGCAAATTAGTTTAAAAACCGTTTTCGTTTTATGATGTTTTCACCGAACAAAAAGCAATTTTAATACATTTAGTAAAATTTCCAAAATATAAATAAACGTCTCCTAGGGATCATACCACACAGATTACAATTGTCACTTACCAATTATTTCATAATCAAAAACTTTTGTTGGTACTCGTAAAATGTCAAATATCACTAATTTTGATATATGTCAGCAAGTGTGATTGATACCCGTTTTAGGTATTGTAGCTTCTAGTAATCCTAGCATTCGGTATATATCCACTTTCTATTAAAAAGTGTAAAACCAAAACTATATACACTATAGATAAGATAAATAAGCTTTTTGAATTAAATTGAAAAAAACAAATCATACCTAAAAAGTAAATTGACTGACTGCAAACTCCAATTAAAGAATAATATTATTTTTGAAAAAATAATTAAATTGCTTAATAATAAATATGAAAGCTTTCACCAAAATAAATATTTTAAAAACTAAGCCCAAGATAATTCTAATGTATAATGTAGTATATAATAATATAGCTGTGTGTATATCTCATTATTATAAAACCAAGTAAGAAAAATAAACTGTTTCATCGAGCACAATATAGCGATGCTTTTCACTATAAGAATACAGTTTTCTTTTCTCAAGGTGATTTCAACTTCCAACGTGAAAAGCCCTCACGCTAAGTTGGATTTAGTGTTACTTTGGGGGGCGCAAAAAAAGTGCTCTCTACTAACCCTGGTGTTGTTACGTTCCGCTTTCAGCTCCGAAATTTCCTCCTCCCGTTCAAGCAGCTGCTCCCTAGCACAGTTTAATTCCTTCGTAAGCGTTGCGAACTCCTGCAAAAAAAAACAACAATAAAAAACATAAATAATCATAAGCACAGAAATATTTATTCAAAATTGTCTTCGCTATCATGCGATGCCGTGGTCGTACAAGGCATACTGACGAGGTTTGTAGAACCGAAACAATTGTCTATGCTTGACCCTTGGCCGCTGTGATTCGATTGACTGATTTTGAATAAATTATTAATTCATTTAATAAAAAACATGTCAGAATTATAATTTATGTATGTGAATTTATAATTAGTGGTAAAACTTTTTTGATTTTACCCATAGACACTATATTTTCCGCCATTTCCATAAATATTAATTGAAGTGTTTTTAGGGTGTCTGTGTTTCAGACATGAGGGCATATTCCATTGGAATTTATATTGGCTGATTTTAATATTTAACATGAACCTGAGCTAAATATAATTCACCCCTTTTTCATAATTGTTGCATCAAATGTGCAATTAATGTTTTTCCACTCGTGGTGAAAATATAGGGGTGAGTTAGGATAAAAGGCGGACGTGTTTGTTTTTCTACGGCCCTGTCGGAAACATGGAAAGCTTACGGCGCGGGATGCATTTCGCATGCGACTTTGAGAACGTTGTGTTTCCGCGTGGATTAAACCCGGTTTGAGGTAGCAAAATAGGAGAAATAAATTCTGTGACATGCAACTTCATTCCGCGCTGGGAAGTGTGCTACGAAATTAGCCACCTGAGAAGATCTGAAATGTAATTTTCATAGTAAAATACATTGCATTCCAGCATATTTGAAATAAGAAATTACTGCCGTTAGTTAACAATACTTCTACTCAAGAGAAATCTTTCATTCTATGGCAATAAAGTAAAGTGGAAACATCTTTCATAGAAAACATTTTCTTAATTAATTATTTTTACGGTGTGGTTAGAAGCAACATGCAATAGTTTCAAAAGGGTTCGAGTAATTAGTTTAATACAAAATAGGTATTTCAAATGATCCGAACCCTCTTTACTATTGAGATTTTAGTAAACCCCTATTTCCTGAGCATAAGCTAGTTTTAACAGTAAATAAATCCTTTACTTAAAACAATTAAACAGAAAATTTTAAATCAATAAGTTAAAAATGTATCCATGTCTTGACATTTATAAATGAAATAGTTTTATTTTACTGTAAGGAATCTTTTTAAATAATGGAAATGTGTTGGCTACACTTCATATGTGTTCAGTTATCATCATTTCACCTTCAGAGACTCATTTAAGTAAGTGGGATGGAGTATATACCAACCACCACATAAATAATACAAATACTACTCAAATAAACGATAAATAATGCATAATACATTTGAGTTGGAGAGTAAAATCAGTTTCACTGAACTTATACCTCTTTAAACCCTTTACACCTCTTCCAGTTCCTACACACAGCCAATCTATGTGGTTAGAGAATAAACATTTCACCTCTGGCTCAATCAAATGTCAACATGTAACCCCCCTGTACATGGCATGGCCTGTGACAGGCTCTGCAGATCCAATATTGACGGGATAACCACAAGATCGATATCGATAATTAAGGAAATATAATTATCACATTCTACAGTATTAACAGAATGTAGACTGAACTGAAGTGGAGAAGATGAACAAAAATTGAATAATGGTTTCACCCCAGTACCCGGCAGATCATAAATAATCAGGAGATGCGCTAAAAATCACCACAAGAAAATTAAAAATAGAAACATAGAATGTAAAAGTATCTTTAAAATAGAAAAAATATTCAATGTAGCAGCAGAAAACTAAGAGTTAATATATTAAAACTCAGTGACCTACAATGATATGGCAAAGAAAAACAGTGAACATACAATGGCACAATGTACTTCTCTGGAGCTAATAAAAATGACACTTAAAGTTGACATCTATTCTTGCAGTGCATCTCCTATCAAAGGTTTGCTGCCATCATAGCTATCCGAACCTTATTGGCTGCTGCTCAGAATAATTTAGTGTTGCTGCAGCCAAGCCAGTTCCAGTTTTTAAGCCAAGACATTCGGCGTCTTCCAATGTTCCTTTTTCCAAATCTTTCCTTGTACTATTAATTGTAGCAGCGCGTATTTGGGTCCTCTCATTATGTATTGTAACATTCTCTTCTTTATGGTGTGATGAATTATTTCCAATTCTTTTTGCATTGTATTAATACGTCTGTGTTAGTTATTCTGCTTGAGAGTCCACGCGTCAACTCCATACAGTGATGTAGAAAAGTTCTACGCTTATATCCTTACTAGTAAAAAGCTTTTTCATTTTCACAAATATTGATCTTGCTATTTCAATCCTCGTTTTAATTTCTTTTGTTAGGTCACCTGATTGCTCTATCCAGGTTCCAAGGTATCCATATCTATCTTATTTTTAGTCTATACTCACTACATCGATCGTTTAATTTTTCTAGCAGGTGTTGTGCGTCTCTAAGACTACTTGCTAACAACGCGTCATCCGCATATCTGATGTTATTCACAACTTTTCCATTTATAACCACTCCTATTTGTTCTTCTTTCAACGTTTCATTAAATATAGCTTCGCTATAGAAAGTGGCAAAATAGTTCAGCCTTGCCTTACACCGCGACTGATCTCTATTTTTTTTGTTAGCTGATTTTCTACTTTTGCATTAGTTGTTTGACCCCAGTATAAGTAGCAGATTATCCTCACATAATCCGAGTCAATGTATTTGCTTAAGAGTAATTAATGTAATTTATTATGTTTTACCCTATCAAAAGCTTTTTCAAAATCTAGATAACACGCAAACACGTTTTGATCATATCCAAACGTCGTTGGAAAAGAATAAACATAGACAATAATGATGAACAAATACACGTAAAGTTACGAATCCGGCTTCATCAACACCACAGTTGAATAAAGTAGTATAAGTACCTTGCAGTACTTATTTTCAAGGCTAAAGCATATTCCCTCCAAAGCAACTCACAAGCCTAACAACACTTCCAACACTCTTTAAGACAAACGCCACTCCTCAACCTTGACACTAAAAAAGTGGTGAATGGCGCCCACATACTTATACAATTCAATAAGTAAAGTACAATGTCAAAAACAAAACAAATATAAATTTAGTATTACCGGTAAAATCGGCAAGATCTATAAAAGATGGATTGTAATGTCAAAAAAAATTGTAATACTATTCGCGGTCTGATACTAGTTTTTCCCCCACAAAAATATAAAAAACATCCTAAAGCAGTAACAGTCTGCAAAAAGCGCAAAACCACCACGAATATCTTACAATAGCATTACTGGCGCTCGCTAGCAAAAGCTTGAGAACTTTTGTCAGAAAATGCATCTGACAAAACTAAACTTTAAAAAACGAATCGCTGCTTCAACACCACCCAGTTCAAAGTAGCATTTACAATAATAAGCTTGTGTAAGCAGTAAGCTCTATTAGCTTTACCCACCAACTAGTTCTTCTTTAAGTGTAGTGATCGATCCAATCGGTAGTTGACAATTTCACGATCCTAATTTTAGAGTCTGCTATTTGTCGATCAGTCTGAAAAGTATGAAATATGAAAGCTGCAAAACTATGAATAGGACTTTTAGTTAGATAAAGAAGTTCATTAATGTAAATCAAAAATAAAGTTGGCAAAAGAGCAGAACCTTGAAGAACACCAGCATTATAATTTTTCTATTGTCAAGAAAACTATTGATAAAATTTACAGACTTATGATCAAAACCTATACAATGGAGCGTGTTGATAATATTAGAATGCAATACCCTATCAAAGACTTTAGAATTGTCTAGAGGTACTGCAAGATTTTCTCCAAGTTTGTCTAAAGTAGAATTCCATTCTTGACTAACATAAGTCAAAAGATCTGTTGTCAAATGTTTTGATCAAAATCCATATTAAGTATCTGAGATGAAGTTATTTTATTCTAAAAACTTGACAATGTCAAAATTAATATATTTTTCAATTTTTTTTTTGACATATTAGACAATAATGCAATTCGTCTATAATTTGAAGAATGAGACTTGTGTCCCATTTTAGGTATAGGTTTCATTTTGTTAAAAAACTTTATTACATGTGTGTTCGGCATACAGATTAAATATAGTGGCAAAAATACGCACCCTTGGCAAACCTCTCTACATCGCTAGTCAGTGTTTCTCCTATACGCGCACATTTGTTCGTTGCTGTCAGTAACAAATCATTCTCAAATTTTTATAGTCCATTTCGGTGTTATTTATCATCATTAACATCTTGATGCATTGGATGTCGTATTTTCTTTAGTAACTTTCTATTTCTTCACGCTCACTTTTATGCAGATTAAGCTTCCCTGATTTTTTGTCTTATCATTGCATAGCATTGCATAATTTTTTCTTTCTTCCATCAGTTACAATTTTGTCCGTTGTTCAAGTTACTTTAAGTCTTCTTTCCATTTTGTTTGTCAAGAAATTTTCTTCTTGAACTTTTAGTATTATGTGTTTGCGTTTGTTCCACATGTATTCTGGTTACTCATCCCGCACCATGTTTTTTCGTTCGTCGTTTACCTTTCAACTTGTTGCTCTATATTCTGCATCATTAAATTTCTCCCTATCGATCCTTTTTGTTTATTCTTTGCTATAATTAGGTTCTTGATTCGCAAACGCACTTTTCCAACCAACATGTAATAGTCCGTTGTTCAATAGTCTAGTGCGAGGACTGTTGAGCAGAAAAGCTGGTTTAGATATATTTCGATGCAGTTGTCTCCTTCGCAAAACAATGGCAAACCAGCGAAATACCAGCCTAATACCTAGTAAACCCCTCTAGTTTGTGGTTCGGATTCTATGTTAAACTGTAGATCCCGCATGTTTGTGTAGAACTATATCGCAGACCACAAACATACTAAAAAAGCTTCTCGTTGCAAGTGCGGCACTATAAGAAGAAGTTTCCCGTGGCATTCCTGCCGTTGACAGTCAAAGAAGTTCCTCCGCCTTTGAAAACGACTTCTGCAAGACCAGAAATGGCCCTACCTTAAACGCAGATAAGGATGATTGCTTATACCGCCGTCCATTTAGTCTCCTTTATACTGTTCATTTCAATATCAAAAAAACCATCGGCGCGGTTTTTATTAGACACCGAAAAGACATTCGACAAGTTGTGGCATCTGATAATTTAAAAATTACAAAAGTTTAACTTCCCACTCATTCCATAGTAAAAAATAACTATGAAAAAGACAACAACATGCTGAACTTTTTTACATTTTTTTAATTATTGATAATCAATTTGTTATCGACATATCTTCTCTCACAAACTAGGTTATTTTCGCCTAATATACAGACAACAGTGCTTTACTTTACTTATTTAAAAACACAGAAGTGATTTTATCCCAAATCTAACCAGCTCTCATCCTAGAAAACTTCTCAAATATAGAGTAAAAGCAATCATATTTCGGTGCGTAAACCGTGCTCAAAAAAGCAAAAACAGCTACCAATCTCCTAGCTTCAATGTAAAAAAACTCAAGCTTGAGAACCACTAACAAACTCCGGGTTATAAAACCATAATCAGGCTTAAAGTTCTATACACTATATAGACCATCAATCTAAAACCATGCAAAAGATAATAAACGCTCCATAGTACATTTGAAATGCCACTATCCATTACAACTTTAAAATTTCCATTATGATTTATATGTTACAAAAACTAGAAGAAATTTTCTTCTATTATAAAGCTTATGCACATTTTCTTCAACTGTAATACATACAATGTATACAAAAATAATTTGTTTATCTGTTATATAAAAGAGGTTGCCGGTAAAGTTATTCTTTAAATAATAAAAAATATAATTGTGTCATGAGTTTTATTGTAGTAAACATTAAAGTTTATGAATAATTATATAGTAAAGAAGTTCGATTAAGATTTATTCGTCTTATTAAACTACTCAGATATTAAAAATTTAAAAAAATCAAAATCCTTTAAGAATTAAAAAAAAATTAAATCAAGCACATCAATAGAAACTCCTCCAAACATTAAGTAATAACTAATACTTGCGTGAGTGAACGAGTAGTCCACCCAATAAACACCACCCAAATGTCAATTTTCTTAATAACAAATAACTGAGCAATTAGGCTTATCACTTTAAACTACTCAAAAATAATCATTATCTGAAATAAACCACCCATCCACCCACCCAGTCATTATTAGATTCATATCCCCTCCTTTAAAGTAAAGACTTCTAATGCTTGTAAAGAGAAGAAACTTCAAATTTTTGATAACTAAATACTCGGGCAGGTGGGTGAGCACTCTAGTTCAAACTACTCGATGATAACCATAATCTGGAGTAACTCACCTGCCCGCCCAAGTGTTAGTCATCAAGACGTAGAATCTTCGAACGCAAAGAAAAAAAACTTCCAATATATACCACCCGCGCATAAACTAAGTAAGCTGACCGCTCGCCCTAATGATGTCATCGAGAAATTGGGTATCTGATCATTCTCCGATAATTTAATACCAACTGACCTTCACTCTTTAGTATGTAATTACATCAGAACTAGTAGAAACGTCCAATCTCTTGATTACCAAAAATTGCAATCATAGAATCAATACAAAACTTCAGAAAAGTATCAAAATAAAGTTGAAAAATGCAAAATTTCTAACTTATTTAAAATTATACTTTAACCACTAATTTGATTTGTTTTGCTTATGTTGTTAGCATCCCATTTTTACTAACCAAACCCGCAATTTGTGGCATGCAAGCTAGCATAAGGTAATTGTTTAAACATAGAAAACTAATGTACCTTCAATTATAGAAGCAATAACATAATAAAAAAAATTCTATGTATAAACTATTGCATATTCATTAGCTTCTACAAAAGTTCTAATGAGTGTTTAACAACCCAAAAAATAAAAAATCATCAGAAAAGTAGGTAGCATATAGCTACTAACGTAATTTGCTTTGTAAACTTTGTAAACTACTTGAAAACAGAATGCTAGTACCATTCAAATTTTGGTGCAAATTTACCTTCCACGCAATTATATATCAGAAAACATGACGGGTAGTAGTTAATCGGGGCCAGAGATATTTGGTCAAAGCATCGTCGCTTTTTCGCCTCAAATAAACAAATCAAAATACAATATTTGATGAAGATAGAAGTCAATATCTCCATTTTTCCTCACGGCCGAAGAACTCCTCAATCGCAACCGCAACACATAATTTCAAGCTGTTTTCTTTAGCCTTAGAGTATGTACAATTAGCGTCTCGTTATTGCCAACGTGAATAAGCCAATTGAAGCAGATTTCCTTGCTCATTATAGACTCTTAGCATTACCTTTAAGCAGTACCCAGAAATAACACGCCTAGCAGATGTGTTCACCAAACCTAAGCATTCAACAAAACATTCAATACAAGTCTCACATGTTACTAAGGAACCACGACGCCTGGCTCCAAACAGTCTCAAAAAATCCCATGTGATTTTAACTAAACATTCAAAATGTAGTTAGGCATCTCCACTTCACAAAGTAGAAAATGCGGAGATTGCAGAACGTTCAATTCAAGATTTGTCTCCGACATCTACCGTGCCGCATCTACAGAATTTTGCTCATGTTTAGAGGCTACAGCCAAATCCCGGTCATCAAAAAAATATCTCCAAAACGGTAATCACCACACCGTTTAAATTATATGAGTTTCTGTTTAACTCTTTCGGACGGAATACAGCCCAAACTTTTCAACAATTCATGGACAAAGTTCTCAAAGATTGCAATTTTCTGTATGTTTTCATAGACGACGTAATTGCATCCAGATCAGGAAAAAACACAAAGATCATCTTTGTCAAGCCTTTGAACCATCAAAAAATATAGGACCTTGATTAACCTTGTCAAGTGTAGCCGGAAAGCATTTTCAGTCAAATTTTTTAAACTCCAAGTTACTCAACAAAGAACCAAGCAACTTCATAAAAATAGCTATAACTACAAAGTATCTAAATCTGCAAAACATCTACAACGTTTAGAAACTATCAATTTATCAAACTAATCTTGTAGAATCCAAAAGCCAGAATAGCCTTCGACAAATGTCAAGAAGTTTGGCCAAAGCTGTTTTGCCAATATATCCAGCAGCAAAAGCTCCGCTCGCCGTCTTAATTGCATCAAACTTTGCCGTTGGTGCAGTGGCTACCACAGGTTTTCTTTTTAAAGGCGCCAAACAAAAATATGGCAATTAAGACCTAGAACTGCTGACCGTACAAAGCCGTAAAATATTTTCAACATATAATTGAAAATAGAAATTTTTCCATATATACAGACTACAATGCCTCAATACCAACACCTTTTTACTTAATTGATTACTTCAGATAATATACAAAAAATTCCAACCAACATTATTGAGTTCTTTAACGAGTACGCAACATCGGGGTATTTCACGGACCTACTAAAGTTTCTTTTCTTATCTGAAAGAAAGCAAACTATCACAACACTTTTGTGGCAGACATACTATCTAGAATTAAAAAAGTCTGCAAAAAAATCAATTTTGCAGCTTTGGATAATTCCCAGACAACAAAAGCTTCAAAAATTCCTACATCCGGACAAAACGCTTCAACTAAACCTAGCCACACTTTCAGAAACTGACAAAAAACTGCAGAACCTAGCTTAACCAGGTATTAAGGCTACAATAAAGTTACTAGTTAAACAATACAAATAGCCTTCTAACAAAACCTATATCAAAAATGATGTGTTTGCTTCAATGTTAGTGAGCAATGATCACTTCACCTTTCGTTTCAAATCACCAACCAGAAAATTCAACAACATTCATATCGATCTAGTAGAACCATTACCTTCCTCAAATGGCTACCAGCAGCCTGTATTTACAATCATCAATAATTTTTCAAGCTAGAGCCAGAACCCGACCCGACGAGACCAAAAACACCAACCAGTCGCAGGTAAAAGATGTAACACCAGAAAGGTTTACTGCCAAGAACTCCAGAATGAACTAGAAACAAACTTTTGACTTTTTATTTATTGGTTTTAATTAATTTTATCGATTAAACATTACATATTACATTTAAATAAAACACAATTTTGCAAGATAATTTAACAATTTCCTATACATTCCTGAATTAGAATAAATACTTGAATCCACTTAAAACTTCGTATTCAACTTGAGTAGTACGGATTATTTTTTATATACAGGTTTATAAATCATCGAATTGAATCTTCCCCATTTTACTTAATTGACTTCAAATTTATCCATCTTCAAAGGATAAAATTGGCAGCTCGATAATGGCGGGTATTAATTAACATAATATAAATATGTTAATAAGTAAGAGTATAAGGCAAACACAAACGTTAATAATCTTATTATCTGCTCACCCTCATTCCGGCTTTCTTAGCAGGAAGAATAAAATATGCCCAATCATAATAATACGAGTACATTAACACCCAGGTAAAATGACACCCTTTACCTTAAATAATTTATAAAACCCTTTGTATTATCAAAACGCGGGCTTCAATTTAAAATAATATAATAAATTATTATTAATAAACAAAGAATGTAAAAAGAGGATCCAGTTTTTTTAATGTGGCAGCTATTTAATGTCCGCCGGGACAAAAGAAAAAAAAATTTCAAACTCATTATTATATTTTTCCCCCATCTTCATGCGCCCCAAAGTGAACCGACATTGAAATGAATGGCAATTCCGAGGGGGCTGCACGCACACAAAGGCGAATTATGAAGCACGCGCCTCTCCACTCCACCACCGCACAAGAAAAAACTGAAGTAATATGATTTAAATGTTTGAGGTTTCAAAATGCTGTATCACAGCATCCAGAGGAAGCCAATGATATTATTACATTTTTATCGGATTGTACATGTAAAATTAAATTTGCTGCATGTGATAAAAAAAATGAGACACATATTTGGTTTATTTTATTCCCAGAAATATTCAAATTAAAATGTCGGAATGTTTTATAAACTCCCTAATAATATAAAACGTAATTTATTTAACTCAAGAATCAATCTCGTTCTGGATTCAACATAAATTGAAACAAATATACGAAAACATTAATAATTCAGTGTAAACTTCTGACGTCGCTTTTCCGAGTTGTGCGTTTCAATTTTTAGGCATACGGAAAAGTTTGTGCTCTGTGATGGTGAAAAGATGTGGATTTATTAAAAAACAAACAAAGTTCGGCAATGAGTGATGGCTGCAATTTATAAGCTCTTCTAAACCGGGTAAATTCATTACAAGCGTGGTTTCGCGGTGACGATCGCTGAGTAAAGTAAGTTTTCAGTTTAGAATGATGAAATAGCATCAGGTAGAAAAAATGATGAGCCTTCGTTGCTGCTTAATGAACTGATGATTAATATGTTTGAAGAAGTTGGATGAAAATTTTTAATTAAATTTATAAATAGCTCACTAAAGAATTTTGATTTAATTGAAAACGTTTTTATAAATATATTAACCTACATATTATTCAAAGTTTTTTTTAATTAATTTGATGATCTAATTATGTCCATATGTATGTTAATATGCAATTATCGATTGCTCTACTTATCCATCAAATATCCAATAACTAAGTAGACTGTAGTCGATCATAGTAAGACCTTACAATATTTTCTCCAAACATAGGCAAAATAGCCAGTTTATAAATAGACTTACATAATGTTACAAAATAATAATAGTTCAAAGCTTAGACTATATACACTACTAGACACGTCTTATGCCGACGCGGTAAAGCCACATGATTGATTCGTGTAAAGTCAGTTGTGAGCAAGAATGCGCAAGATTTTGGATTAATGAGGTGTATAAAAACACATTTTACGCACTTAATATAACTTATTAATGTTCACTAGAAATTGTAAAATTAAACAATTAACTAACCCGTGACGTCAGTCGTGGGCATAAAACATTGTTATGTTGGGTTGCGCGTCTTTAAGTATATATGGTCTTAGATTCAAAAACATATTGAAAATTTAAGACCATAATGTTCAACTCTATAAAATTGATAAATTTTAACAGTTTATGAATTGATTGACACAACAATTAATTCAACAACAACAAACTGTCAAAAAGTTCCATGCTAATACCACCATGACATTATACAACAATGCAATTGCAGTAAACAAACTCCTCACTCTTGTAAGGCAGATAAAAATCAAAGTAGAACCACTTACGTATACACAAGCACACAAAATAGAATACAAATCCAAAATGAACAAACTATTAATTCAAAAAATCTAATAAACCCCAGGTCCACTTCACTCCGCCTTACTCAAAACCTAAAACATATTAAATCCATAACCAGTAGCCTGCCAGAGTCTGCAGAACTTTACTGCTTTAAACTTCCTAAATACCCAACAAGTCTAATCAACGTAAGCTTAAACCGAGCAGAAAAGTTCAAGCACCACGTTCCTAGTTGCATCATAGATATTTCTTTTACAA
This sequence comes from Tachinus rufipes, assembly GCA_963932245.1. Classification (NCBI taxonomy): domain Eukaryota; kingdom Metazoa; phylum Arthropoda; class Insecta; order Coleoptera; family Staphylinidae; genus Tachinus; species Tachinus rufipes. Next base: position 66,695,661 of record OZ010749.1, read on the forward strand.
TCTTGCAGTAGCAGTCATTTAAAAAATGTAACAAATAATGAGCAACTAGTAAAAACAATGCAAACAAATAAACTGTGTACATATTCAACTATAATGACCTGGTCATAACTCCAATCTACATAAAACTGTAACAATATGATATACAGACGGTCAATATTATTGTATATTATCAATTATTGTGCAATATATTGACTATAATATTGAACGTCTAGGGGCTGCTTAACGATGTCCTACTAGGTCTCAATATATACGAGGTAACTGGCATAAATTCCTGACTTACTGCATTACTAAAAACTTCAAACCAAATGTCAAATATTGTCAGTAAAGTGTGATGCTTTATTAACGTACTTGTGCAATTTCAACTCTTTAATTTAATTAGTTTTGAAGTGATTTTCAGACAGATATCGTTAGGTTTCATTTATGCCAGATTCTTATTCCACCGTAAAAAAATGAGCCAAAAGGTTTAAGATGGATCATGAGTCTTTAGAAGATGACTCACGTTCTGGTCCATCAGTTGAAGTGATCACAGAAGAGTCAATCGCCTTTATTGAAAAACTGTTCCAAAGTGATCGCCGACTAAAAGTGAGGAAATTATCAGCAATATCAGAGCTGTCAGATACATCGATTCGCCGAACACTCCATGACCATTTGGGTGTTAATAAAGTGAGTGCAAGATGATACCCAAAACTTTTGTCTGCTGCTCGATCTTTTTTAAAGCTCGGTGAGAAAGGATTAAAAAAAAGTTCTGCAATCTATTGTTACAGGGATAAAACTATTGGAATTGTAAGAGCATCTTAATGATTGTTTTTAAAAAACCTTATTACATAGGTTGAAGAAAAATATCCTGACAAAGCGCGTAAATGAACAAAAAGTGTCACGTTGTTGAACAACAACGCACCTGTGCACATCGCTGAGTTCAACTTGCCATAAAAGAATGCGGCTTTCAAATAATCAATCATCCCCCTACAGTTCAGACTTGGCTCCTAGCTACTAATTTCTGTTTTTTAAATTAAAAAAACCTTAAAAGTAGACAATTTCTTGACGATAAAGAGGTAAAAACTGCTGTTTTAGAGCATTTTGACAACAAATCTTTAAAATCTTTTTCAGAAAAGATAGAATCACTAATTAAGAAATGTAATAAGTGTGTTGACATTAAGGAGAATTATAATGAAAAATGATTTCTTTGTTAGACCAGAAATTTATGGTGGTTTCCTCGTACAGCAACAAACTCAAAAAAGCTTCCAAGATACCCAATGTACAATAAGTCGTTGTTTTACAAAGTCGCCCATCGTCTCATGATAACACTATTCTCTCCTTTGTCTCCTAAAGACCCCCAATTAGGCAAAAAGTTTACCAGTGTATCCTGATCTCCCAAATTTACACCAACAAACAACTTCCACAACGTGAGATCGTCGAGTTACTTATATCAACCAATATGCTCTACAGACTCGGTAAACCTAAAACTATAAAGCCTTGATATCATCAACATATACTAAAAAGACAACTTTCTTTATAAATTTCACAAACAAATCATTGTTTGAACCAATCCCTACCAAACCAAAGATATGCTTTAATTGAATTAAAGATCATCAATTTATTAAGAAGGAGTAGCGTATGTGTTTCAATAAAACTCGATAGAAAACCGCATAAATATAAATGATGCCTAAAGTATAACCAGATTCCAATAGTATCAAAAAACTCACTCCTCCACCACAACAAGTAAATAAGGTATAAGTAAACGAACATATGTTAAAAGACACTGAAATGCCAGTTATCTCGTTTCGCCAAAAAAGTTAATCAAATCCCCTTTCTATGCAAAAGCAACTATCACGCTTACAGTAAATAGCAATGTTTCTGATGATTTCAGCAGCAACGAGGGGAGGAAAGTTGGTAAACACTCTTTACAACCCACAAAACAGCTACTTCACCATCGCAAAGCCCTCTCGACCGGTATGTAGTTCGGCGTTTACTAATTGGCCACATCAATCTGAAAAAAAAACATGTCGCGCTGCTGCCACCCACATTAGCCTTGATACCTCAAAAATGTAACCGCTGCCTACGTCTACCCCGCCAGATCAACAAAAAAAGAAGCAAAACTTGTCACTTCAACAGTGCAGTGACAAAACTTCACTCAAAACACATATTAGGCAGCTTTCTAGCGTCGTTTAACGCCCTCGGACTTAAAGTATAAGCTCAAGTCACTTCCAAAGTTGTTATTTTCAGACCAACTATAAAGAACAGGCAGAACGTAGTTAATTATTCCGTATATACACAACGACGTGAAAACTAAAAAGCAACATCAGTAGCAAACCTGCAACAATTGACCCCAACGTATGAGCATATTAAAAATTAAAAAAAAAAAACAGACAGCCCACAGGCAAATCTATAAGATTTTTCCTGAAGACAAAAGTATCCAGGCTACCAAAAACTGAAAATGCCTACGAAAGAGTGTACCCAATATCGTGGAAGCACTCAAACAATTTTACCTATCTTGTCACTGCAGCAAAAAGAATAAAAACAGCAAGACTTACAGTCATTTCCATTCCCAATCATAACATACATACGCCCATCACACACCACCAGACTAGATGCCAGTCTCTACAAAACACAAAAAGCAAAAGCTAAATAAAGATTATATGACACGGTCCATCCAATACGTCCACCGAATCAAAACGCTAGAAGCAATACTTCCCATAGACTTCTCCACAATGACAGAAAAGTCCACTGTTGCCAAAACTACATAGCCCACATCCTGTGGTACACTACATCCAGATGATAGCACCAAGTCAGATCTACTGATATATAATCCGCAATTTTGCCCAAAATCTTTGAGCAACATTGAAACAGTGAAAATATTCATATATAATATCGGGTAGAAAACGAGAAACATTTCACCAATGTCATGTTGTTGATGAGTAAGGTAAATGATTAATTGCATTTTGCAGTTGAATTGTGTCTAAATTGACAGTTTGATAGAATAAAAAAAAGTCTAAGGACAAGACAAATTGTTCACGTGATTAACAAAACCAAACTAGTCTGGTCTGGTCTCAAAAACTCCGGTGCTATCCATCACAAAACGCCCACAAAAGATGTCTCGGAATATAATCATAATATTGTTAAAATTGCTGAATTAAATGGACAAGCCGTCGGTCATCTAACACTCAAGTCCAAAAAAGTAGAAACCGATAGTAGAAACCGCACTCCATGCACAAAGACCTTCGTTGTATCAAAAGTATAAAAACAAGCACATTGCAAAAGTCTTCTACATTATCCTTTTGACAAAAATGTTACAGGTAGCACCTTCAAGCAAATCCAGTAAAGAAAATTAGAAAACGTTTCGATAACTTTTGCTTTTAACAATATCAGCTAAAGCCCAATAAAGCGACCAACTTAACACCCATCAATTAAAAGCAAATCTAACAGTATCAAGTATCTAGAATAATCATGCAAACAATTTAAAAAAAACGCCTCCAAGAAGCTCAACTTTTTCTTCTTGCAGTGCATCTCATATCGGAGATTTTCTACCATCACAGCTATCTAAACCTTATTGGCTGCCGTTCAAATTAATTAAGTGTTGTTGCAGCCAAACCAGTCCCTTAGGTTTTTGAGCCAGGACATTTGGCGTCTTCCAATGTTCCCTTTTCCTCTGATCTTTCCTTGTACTATCAATTGTGGTAGCGCGTATTTGGGAACTCTCATTATGTAGCCTATATTGTAACGTTCTCTTCTTTATAGTGTGATAAATTATTTCCAATTCTTTTTGCATTTTATTTAAGACGTCAGCGTTAGTTACTTCATCATGTATCCATAGAATACGCCTTATTCTGCGGTAGCACCACATTTCGAGAACTTTGTAATTAACATTAACTTAGTTTTATTAAAATTTATTTTTAGTCCGTACTCACTGCTTCAATCGTTTAGTTTTTCTAGCAGGTGTTGTAAGTCTCTAAGACTACTTGCTAACAAAACCGAGTCATCCGCATATCTGATGTTGTTCACAACTTCGCTATAGAGGATATATGGAAGTGGTAAAAAAATACAGCCTTGCCTTGGATCTCCATTTCTTCTGTTAGCTGATTTTCTACTTTTACATAAGCTGTTTGACCCCAGTATAAGTTGCAGATTATCAAAGTTTTTGATCAAGAGTAGTTGATGTAATTTATTATAATATTATTTTACAGTATCAAAAGCTTTTTCAAAATCCAAACACGTTCTGATTTATACCCAGACATCGCTGGAAAAGAATATTAATCCCATAGAGCGCCTCTCTTGTCCCAACTCCCTAATGAAAGCCAAACTTGTTTTTAATATCTTCCTCGAGTTTACTGTATATTATCTTACGAATAATTTTAAAGAACATTTTTAGGGTATGTCTCATGAGTGTTATGATTTGATACCCTAAGCATTCTCTTGAGTTAGGTTTCTTGGAAATGACCACAAAAGTGGAAAGTAGCTATTGCTTAAGAAGTTCCCCTTTCTCGTAGACAATGTTGAATAAGTCAATCAGAATATCAGATACGTCGTCGTCAAACATCTTAATTTTACCAGGTTTCATAGCTCGACAACAACTTACAAAATATTTACTAATCAACATGCAATCATGTAAACCAACTCCACTAAAGATTACCCTCTACCTCAGAATATACTTGTTTTTATAACTTTAATGGCTATAAAGTTTAAAAAATATTAAAGAAGCTTCTTCTATTTTATAATGACCCATTTAAAGAGGTTAATGAGCAAACGTCTTAAGTTTTTTTAATTGGTCGTAATCCAAAATGTCGAACAAAAAGAAAAAGTATTTGTACAGTTTGAGTTCCAGTTTATATCGTAACAAAATACCGATTCTGGTACTTCTTGCGACAACTTAAAAAGTTCAAAAAACTATTTATTGGTAAAATCGTCTCTGAAGCCACCCGGCAGTGGAAATATCTAATTTGTCAAACATATATCAATGCGACTATCTGCTGGCAAAACAATAACTGTAGTTATAGCAGCCATGTTGGTATAGGAGTGTATGGCAAATCACCATGAAAAATTATAGCGTTGAACATGTGTTGAAATCATCAAATTTTAATATCAAAATCAGTGTCCATTTAAAAAACGTTTGCGCATTGCGTGACTTTTATCCTCGCCACAGCCGTCGATTATTCCATGTTTGGTGTCCAAATTCGAGTCATCCGGTTTGATTAATAAAGCTAAAACTTCTACATCACCAAAACAAAAGATCTGCTAAAAACAATCGCTGCTGTGAGTGAGAGTGTACGAAAAAACACGAGTCAATCAATTTTTCGTCGTTCACAAAAACTTGGCCTTTCTGCGACTGTAATCTGGCAAACTTTGCGTCGGGACTTAGGTCTGCACCCGTATAAAACCCAACTAATCCAGGAATTTAAAGTAAATGGCCATAGATAACGTTGTGAGTAGTTGGAAGTTGACCCAAATTTCTTAAAAAAATCATTTTTAGCAACAAAGCCCATCTTTGGATGAATGGATACATAAACAAGCAAAATTGTCGGAATTAGAGCAATACTACTCACTCGCTGTTTGATGCAAATTTTGTTCTTGCGGAACCATCGGTCCGTGCTTCTTCCAAAACAAAACTGGCAATGCCATAACCGTCAACGGCAAGCGCTACAAATTTGTGGTAGATAACTTTTGATGATTAGATACCGAGTGGTTCCAACAGAATGGCGCTACGTGCCACACACCTCATGTCACAATGGATATTCTGCACAAGGTATTTGAGGGTGTCGACAAAACCACCAAGATTGTGCAACTTAATGCCTTTAGACTTTTTCGTTTCGGGCTATCATAAATCACAGATCAATGCAAACAAACCTAGTAATTAATGCCTTTAAAATCAATATATCAAACGCCATTCAGCATCCGCAGCCAAAAGCTAATTCTGTACAACCACGGAAAAGCTTTTTGCAACTTACTTATTAGATCTACGAACAACTTTTCCACTACAATAGTAATTTTGTAAACGGCCCTATGTTGTCGGTCTAGTAGTGTTGCACAAACAGACAAACCTAGCACTGGTCTTTGACGGACAATTTCATAACTCTTTTTAAAGCAACAAAATTACTAAAAGTAAAAAATCTATCTTTTAAAGATTTCATCCAAAAAAATGACCTTAACCGGTTCACCTTAGGCTTAATGTGATCTGGTAGGTCATTTTTTGCAGTGTGTTTAGCGTTAGTTGCTACTAGATAAGTGGTTCTTGCTATGCTCTGTTAATTTTTCTCCTAGTTTCTCGGAAAATATAGAGATGCTAACAACAAAACGTAGATTTTTTTTCCCATGGAACTAGAGGTCCTTCTAGATATTGATATGTGATTGTAGGAATTAAATAGTTTTTATAAAATGTGAAATAAAAATACTCTTTCAAAAACTGTAGAAAAATTGTCTTACTAGAGCGACACTTGCAGTGGGTGCTCATTACGTTGATAGAGATATTCCAGAATCTTATGGCTTCTAGACCAGTTTTAACTTACTTAGTCCGCGTTGGTTTACAATAATCACGCTCTCTCTTGTAATAGTTGATGTGACTAAAAATGCGCAGTGACGTCAACAAAAGTCGACCGGGTATGTAGTCTCATTTGACCATGGCTCGAGTGGTTTTTGTAGAATCTAATAAGAAACTTCAAAACAACCTGAATATTCCACGTGACTTAAGAGGTCAAGCTATAGCTGAATGCGTGGTTTAAAATATTGCATTTTTTCTGGATCAAAATGACCCGCAAAACCACTCATTATGCATCGTTGGAAAACTTGCTAAAATATAATTGAAAAATTTGAACCGTAATTTTCCCCACCGATTGATAAAAACCACATTTCTGACTAATTTCAACTCCGGAAGCTAAACTCCATCACTATTTTTAATACTAAAAAATTGATCAACTTTAAAAACTCATCTTTTTTATGAATGTTGAAGGCAAAAATTATAAATTTTGGAAGAGCGATCAATACACAAACTATCTCTCTTTCAAAACTTTCTGCACAAAATATTTTTTTTTTCTCAAAGTCGTTAAACTAGTTTATTTGTAGATATCCAAAAATAATAAAAATTTGTAGCCAAAAAATAGCTTTTTCATTTAAAATTATTTATTACGTGCCTGGAATAACCAGTGGTGGACTTTCAAAAACTACCTTTAATTAAACGCCACTAAAAAATAGGATCTAACATAAGTAAGAGTTCGTGCCCGACGGTACTTATAAGTCCCGGTTGATATTTCTGCCATTACTTGCCATTTCAATATAATTTTGGTGCTGCTGCCTAGTGAGCGTTGTATGAAACACGTATCGTCAAAAACAAACTACAGCCGCGTCAAAATGTTGACATTCGTCGTGATTATAGGTTAGTAAACATCGTATGTTGGTGTTACCTCATGTAAAAATATCGGGTAAGTTGAAACTATTGTAAACCTTTATTATACATATAACATTATATTGTAATTTACAAATAAAAGTGGGCACATTTTATCTGTGTTCTTATGTAATATAAGGCATTTTTTTTTGTTGGACTTAGAAGTACCGTCAGAAATGGAAGACTCCAAGCTCAAATGGTATTATAAGAAGAGATTATCTGAATCAAAACTACAACAAATAGTCGATAATATATTAGTAGATGATTTGCCTTTAGACAATAGTTTTTCAACTAATGAAGAATCTGACAATAAAGATAATGAAAACATAGCACCATCAACAAGAAATAAAAAATTGCTTCAACAAAATAATAACGTGGAAATACGCTCTACAACAAAACTGATCAAAGATAAAGATACCTAATCCATAATTCAATCAAATAGTATAAAATTCAAGAAAAACGTTAGACCATCAACCTCAAAAAACAAAAAAAAATTACAACACAATTTTGATGTTCAAACGCGCTGTAACAAATGTGATCCAACACGAAGATGACGCAATAAATACAATAATTGACTTGACCAATAAAAAATGAGAGAAAATAGAAAAATCTACTGAAATACCTAAATACAATCGGCCCGTAGGTCCAGTGTACAAAATATTTGAGAACTGTAAAACATCTACTGATATTTATCTAAAATTGTTTGGCAAATCATTAGATGATATTGTTTATCAAAGTAATTTATATGCTACTCAACAAAATAAGACTTTAAAACTAACAAAAATAAATTGCTTTCTATTATTGGCATCAATTTTTTCATGTCTTATCACCGGTTGCCATCATTTAAACAATTTTGGAACTTTAGCCCTGATTTAGGAATACCATTGGTTACAAATTGTATGCCAAGAAATAGGTTTGAAGAAACAGTATTTGCATTGTAGTGATAGTCATAAAATTTCCAAAAACAACCAGGATAAACTCTACAAAGTAAGACCTTTATCAAATACTTTGACCAAAAACTTTGAACTCATGTACAACTCAACTAGAAACATGAGCATTGATGAGAGTATGATTAAATTTAAAGGTAGAAATTCTCTAAAGCAATATAACCCACAGAAGCCTATCAAACGTGGGTACAAGCTTTGGTGTATTGGTAACCAAAATGAGTTTATTTCTTGCTTCGAAGTATACCAAGGAAAAAATGAAGAAATACAAAAAGATTTTGAAAAATATGGACTTGGTAAACGAGTAGTTCTTACACTAAGTCAACCTTATTGGAATTCCAATCACATTATTTATTTCAATAATTATTTTACTTCTATAAATTTCCTGAAAAAACTAAGACTGAATAAAATGTTAGCCTGTGAAACAATACACCCCAATCGTAAAGGATTTCCTGTAAACCTAAAAGAAGACAAACAACTAAAAAGAAGTGATTATGATTATCTGTCATATTATGAGTATCTGTATATAAGTGAAAAGACAATCGAGTGGTGCATTTTGCTTCAAACTTTCATGGTTCGGAAGAAGTCAGCGTTCAAAGAACGCAAAAAGATGGTTCTAGGATGAACTTAAAATGCCCTTTGGTCGTCAAAGACTACAACATAAATATGGGTAAAATTGATAAAGCGGATCAACTGCAAGGAACTTATGGAATGAATCGCCGTTCGCGAAAATGATGGCATCAATTATTCTGGGAATTTTTGGACATTGCTTTGCTTTACTTTTCTAAAACCTATTGCAAAACGCCGAAAACACAATTATAGCGTCTCCGATGATGTACGATGGGGAAATCTTGGCCAACATTGGGTCATATATGATAAAAAAAGATGCAAGTGCAAAATGTGCAGTGTCCTTGCAATCCAATCACAACCACATAGCAAGTGTACTACATGTAGAGTGTATTTGTGCAGCAATGAAAAGAAAAATTAATTTATGGAGTACCATAATGTGCAATAATTATTGAATTTTATCTGACTTTCATTATTCTTTTTAAGATTTTTTTTTTGTTTTTTGTTTATTTATTGAAAGTTTTGTATTTTCCTTAGTTCATTTATAAAATAAATTTATTTCTAATCATTACTTATTTGATGCATTTGCATATTCTATTGTACACTTTTATATTATTTGATTTTTTCAAATATTAAGTATTAAGTATATCATTCCTGACAGTACTTATAAGTACCCATTTTTCAAAAACAATTACAATTAAAAATAAAATTTGAAAAAAAAAATAAAAATGATTTTTCGAGCTGTTTTTGCTTATAAAAATATAATCTTATAATTCAATCTTGATTTTTTGGTAAGATACAATTTTGGGCACTAAAGAGTTAAACCCAATAGTTTGGTTTATTTCCCACACTCGTGCAATCAAAATTACTGAAGTTATTATTATTACGCTCTGCAATTTAAGTTATATGACTTTTCACGTACTATTGATAGTTCTGTATCGGTCTTCATTTCATTCAACAAAGGTAATTACAAAAAAATCAGCTGCAATACCTAGCACATCCTTTGTTACTATAAAACTGTTAATAATTATGTATAAATCAGTACTGATAATGAAGTAGATATCTATTATTTAATAATTTCTTACCTTCATTTTAGACAAAGCTCCATAACAAAATATATTTATAAAAGATATTTTATAATTAAAATGGTCATTTAAGCTTAATAATTAATTAATTTAATATATATGGCTAATTCTAATTAAAGGAATAGGAATAATTGGCGTTAATTGTAATGTGGCTTCGCTGCGAGAGCAGTAATTCCCAATTTTAGCTAACAACTGTTGCATCGAAATTTGACTAGTCACACCCTTGATAATTAATATAATAGTATATAACCCCCATAAGAACAAACCCAATTCAATTACAGCTAGAAGATATTTTTAATATTAATGATTAACATAATAAATAACCCGAGGTGATATTGTCGGTACATATAGCGGTATTACATTTGATTTATATAAAGGCTCGCATTCTACGACAAGAAAATCCCTCCGAATTTTTTTTCATCCCATTGTTGCTTGTTAATATAAAAGTATACATAAAAATGCTATTAAATGCGGTGGTTATTAATATTCGGGGATTAAAACACGCTGCACGTATATTTTTTGCGCTACGCATGTCACACACGTTGGAATTTATGGAGTGTTGAGAGGTTTTCTCATAATGTGAATGCCGTCAGGTTTACGAGGAGAAACTGACCGCGGAAATTATTTGGGACTTTTTTCCAGTACTGGATGGATTGTATCGATACAAAAATAAATGCTGGGTCGTAAATCGGGATCTTATTTAATATTGTCCCAAAGGGATAAATGTATTCAGAACGTGAAAGTTTATTTTAGTTGAAAACAATTCAATGTAGCTTTTTACTGTAAGAATGTTGACGTTGCTTTCCAAATAGAGATTATATTTGCATTATTATTCGGTTTAAATTTAGATCGATGAGTTCGGTCAGAGTGTGATTGAAATGAGTAAGATACTTCTAGTTTCAGTAAGACTTATTGTTTACTTTTTATATATATTGATTAAAATTATTATTGAAATCTTTATTTCAGATGAAACTAGGTATTTAGCCCATTTTTTATAACAATTAATTACCTCTATGATGTTACAACATTTCAATGTTGGTTACATTAGTAGAATGGTTTAAAAAGGAGGTAAAGAATTGATAGAAGAACGTTGTTTCAAGTGTGTTTGTTTATAGCAAATTGAAAAATCTTCTAAACACTTAATTTGTTAGACTCATTCCTCGCGGAGAATGCCTACCGACTAATACCTCACCATAGTTTGTGAGCATCCTGAGCTAGCCTTAATTACTTGATATGAATGACTACAAGGCAATCAGAAGCAAGCTAGTGCTGTTGTCTATTGTCGGCTATTAATACGTGAACAAATTTTAATAGCTGATAATAGGCTGCATGCGTATTGTCACTTATAAATACAACAATGATAGAATATACTTCATAATCGGCTAATGGGCTAATCAATTTGTTTGCACACCAATACATACTGAATGGAGATAAAGAACATTTTGTGGTTTGTGTTGCACGACCTGGCGAAGTGTGCAAGCACAGATTGTTCTAGCTCACTACAGTATAGATTCCAAAAGATAAAATTGCATAACTCAATCAAATAACACCCCACATTAAAAAATGTCCACCCAATCAACACAGATCCGGATGAGTTCACCAACCCAACAACCTTTACATTCTCCGCCGGACAAAACCGCGCCTGTTACCGCCCCCATTACCGCTGCTCTTTTTAACAAAGCTCCAGTTGCTGCACACACTTTTGACGCTCCACCGACTATCACCAACATCTTTATCGCTCAATTTATAAAAACACATAAACTGAAACTCCAAATTCAAGAGCTATAAGTCGCAGCGCAAAAATAAATGATAAAGAAGGAAGCAGAGAAAAGAAAAAAAACACATCCCCAACGTGGTGATCCAGTCCGAACAATATTTGCCGCAACTTCACGACTATTTGACCACCAAAACCCGGCGATCTTCTTCGCTAGAAACTCACATTTTGTTTTAGGTTCCAGCTCACCAACAACAAGTCTTAGAGGATACTCAGGCCAAATACCGCCGCCACTTTAAGACTAAAAAAAAAGATTGTTAATAAAGTACGACAAACAGCTACTGGATTGAAAACACCTCACAAAACGTCAAGCAAGGTCTATGTGCACAACTTCCTACTGCCCTCCCCCATCAAAGACTCACTGCTGCCTCTAGACTAAACCCAACAAAGAAACCACCTCAAAACGGGAACCAGAATACATCCCCCCAATGTCAACTTAAAGACACGCCGCCATCACAATTTGAAGCAACATCCCCCAATTAAAACCTTATCACCTTGCAAACAAGTGCCAAAATCGCTACAACTAGTTTCTTTTCTGCCTACAGGCAATTACAACAACCACAGACGTAAAAAACCCAAACGCAGCTCCCTCTGTGCAAGCCACAAAAACGGACCTGCATTATATCTTATGTATAAGCTGCTGGAATAGGTTGCAGCAATTGAGCAAAGTAGATATTCCACTGCAAGCAACCGACCAAACTACATAGTACAAAAAGCTAGTATGACAACCAGCCAGCAAAAAACTTCAATAAAAAAGTGTGATTCAATAAATCTCAGCAGACAATGTCCGAGAGTTAAAGTCGCTTGAATTCAACATTCATTCCGCAATTCAATTAAAAAACAAATCAATATCCAATGCTGTACGTGGAGCTTACAAATTTCCATTCAATTTAAACATCTGATCACCGTAACAATGCAGAATTTTCGTCGTTATGAAGAAATCAGCCAATGCCACAAATGCCAGTGCCTCGGACAGACGGCATAAAGCTGCTTTGTTGACCTCACTTACGTAAAATGTGCCAATCCGACGCGCACTATTCTGCAGAGTGCACAAAAGACAGAAATAAGCCAGCCATATCCGCTCTATGCAAACAAGCTCTCACGGTTTCCTTTCAAGACTGCAAAAGACTGCATGCAAGTTAAATAAGCTAAAAAAATAAAATCCGGCCGGCTACAAAGAAAATTCAAATCATTGCATCTCAGACAATCCTTCTGTAGACAGTAAGATCCCTAGTACAGTAAAATAAAAGAAGTAAAGTGCCAAATGCAAACTAAGTACGACAGATCTTTAACAGCAGATCGGTAAGCACTCTCTACTCTATCTTTGAGAGATGTCCACCCAGGCCACAAAAACAATCTCGTTCTCAATCTAGTCCCAACAAGGCAAGTCCACCAGCAAACAATCAAGCAGATTGAAAAACCCAAACCCAAACTCCCTCTCCGTTTAATCATCCGACTCCTAAGTCCAATCCTAGTAATACCAACCGAACATTTACTAGAACTCCATGAAACAAACTTTAACTACCTTCCGCTTGTACACCACGAAGAGTAGACTTCTGAACCGCCACTGTTGTAGATTTAACGTCACATTACGTTAAACAGAAACAAACAATTCATATTTAAGAATCACCCTCTGTGTGAATGCGTATAAAGAGCAGTATTCTGTGTAAATAATTCTGAAGCCTGACTGCCCCTCTGCTCCTGCAACAAGCGCCCCTCACCACTTTCAAAATGCGCGCCTGCAGTTAGGCGGGTTACACAATAGTAAGCCACAATGATTAAACTAAATGCTTTTAAAGTCTTTTAAATTTTATAAATGCGGATTTAAGTTTAAAATGTCTCAATATTTTACAGACTCTAGAAAAGTAGACGCACACAAAAGTTCGTATGCTTAAAAGTAATTTTCCCTTTTTTTGTAAACTCTATCTACATAGTCCAAGTTGATATCTTTGTTATAAACTCAATAATTTCATCAAACGCTTTGCCCTTTATCTACTCTAATCAAAAAGTAAAAACCAAAATAAGCTAATTCTGAACTAAAGCATTCCGGTGTTGTGCTAGACATAGTTAACTTCGTAGATCTTAAGACTCAACCCAATCTAACCTCAAAGTATGAATAAAAAGTTTGAAGACAAACTTAGCTGAGATAACCAAAGAACCTAGGTGCCTTGTTTACAGCCAAGCTGCTTTTGTCTCTCCAAATACTCAGTATTAGATGCTCTCTAAGCAGTAGGTTAAACCGTAATGTACTTTCTCTTAATAATTATGTCTAGATGTTCCGTAAGATGATGGAGTAGCCTCAAAGTAAAAACTCAAGCAAATGCAAATTCTTGTTGCGTATGCTGTTCTTTTCCAACTTATCTGACCGCTACTTCTGAGCAACATCTGAAGCAACCAACTCAGCCATGCTTTCTTAAAACGTCTTCGTATTTTCAGCAAAAACTACCACCGCAGCACTTCTCCAATAACTTCAGCAAAAAAAGATGCAACAGCAGATACACTTTCCATTGCAGTATCAACCATCAAAAGCAACGTCATACCCGCAGAGTAGCATTCCAGAACCACCAAACCTAATGAAAGCAACATGTACATACTTTATTCTGCAGCCAACTTAATATACTGCCTGAACAAACAAAAAACACATACTCTCCAACAACCTTAACGTAATCCTTAGGAAAAGAAACCATTACATAAAAAACGCAAATTAAATCTCCTTCTGAAATCATCCACTATATTCCCTAAACATTGAGGCACAAGAATACACCAATACACTATTCGCAACTTGCTTCTTCTTCTTCTGGTGCATTTTCATTAGTAAAGGTTCGCAACCACTTCACTAAAATTCTTGCTATCGGCGGCCGCGTGGAACAATTGCACCACCACCACAGTTTTCTTTTGCTTGATTGTTAAGAGTAACTCTCTTTCTTTACTCATTTACTCGAGTACCATTTCATTCCAGACCGTCTCCGTCTAAGATATATTCAGTAGCCTCCAATATAACCACATTTCCAAGACCTCTAGTTTATTTAACATATTAGTTTTTATGGTCCATGTCTCAACCTCCTTTTGATGGTCAAGGTATTTTTGCACAAGTATTTGTAGTGCGAAAAGAGCTTCTCGTGTTCCAAGGCCGCTTCAAAATCCAAATTGCACGTCACTATTCTCGCTTTCACGTTTACTAAATATTCTGATTTTGATAATAAAATATTTTCAGGGTATGGCTCATTAAGCTGATGAATCGGAAGTCTTCACATGATTTGGCATTAGCTTTTGTCGGAATTGTTATAAACGCGGATTTTAACCATTCATTTGGTATTTCCCCCATGTTATAAATTCTGTTAAAGGGGTCAAGGATGATATTAATATTGCCGCCCTCGGCTAGTTTTATTGTTTCCGCATAAATTTCGTCTGGTCAGCTTGCTTTGCCTACTTTCGCAGTTCTAATTGCATACTCAATTTCTGTTTGCAGTATAGAGAGCCATTTATTTCATAAGTAATTTCCGTGTTCGTTTAATTATCTGCAAAAAGTTTGGTGATAAATCTTTTCCATGCTTTCAGGCGTTTTTCTTTATCCAGGATTATTTTCTTGTTCTCGACTGCCAATTTAAGTTTCTTGTGGATATTAAGCTGTCATGCTTCTTTTCTAGTTCTTCAATTTCTCTGCATTGATCTGATAACCACTTTTCTTTGGATGCTTTTATCTTTTTCAAATTTCTTTAGGTACTTTCCAATAACTTTCCGTATCTATATTTTTAATTGCCTACGTTTTCTGCTATGACATTTTGTAAGGTATCATTAAGTAGACCCCATTGTTTGTTTAAGTCATCATCTTCTCTGTGTTCCATTTTGTTGAGTTTTTCGTTTATTTTTGTTTATATTTCATCGAAAATTCATTATCACGAAGTTTACCGATGTCGATGTTATGTTTGGCTGGAGGTTTCCGTATACATTTTAGTTTTAATTTTAATTTGGCTATCACAGGATTATAATCGGATGCTATGTCCGCGCCTGAGTAGAACTTTGCACATTGTATACTCAATTTAAAGTTCTTGTACTTGGTCATAGAATTCTTCTATTTCTTCTTCGTATTTATCTGTCGTTGATGCGTAGACTATCATGATGTTTATATCGGTTTTATCGCCTTTTAGTTGTAGCATTGCCGTTCGTTCTGACAGCGAGATGAAGTTTACAACGTTCAAGATTTTTACGAAAAGCTATAGCTACACCATAACTTTGAGTTCTTTGTTCATCGCCTCCTGAGTGGTATGAAACATAATTGTCTGTTTCAGTTTTTCAAGTTCCGGGCCATTTTACATCACTCAATCCTAATATATCTATTTGCAATCGATACATTTCCCCTGTTAAATTTGTAGTTTTTCCGGGGGCTAATAAGCTTCTTACGTTCCACGTTGCAATAGTTAGTAGATTCATTGTGACAAGACCGGTGATTTTTCAAACCGCTGTCCCATTCAAGGGACGCCGTGACTCTGGGCTAATTTTTCCTGTCATAATGAAGTGATTTTCTTGGAAAATTGAAACCCAGATAGTTTTCCCTTGCTTTTCTGCGTTTGTAGTAGTGCTAACCTAACCTAACCTAACTGAGGACGGTAGACGCCGCCGTTGGCTAATCAATAGTTCTTCCGCCGCCGTCTGAGAGTACTATCCTACAATGATAGTACTTAACCCAAACTACCCATCCTTAGAATATGTCTAAGTGTCTAGTCTGAGCCCTTTGTAGAATTACATTTCCTTAATTCTAATTTTTAATAGTTATACCGCCATAACTTGGTCCGCAACTTGCACATCAAAGTAAACAAAAAACCAGCAATCATTTCTATACTATTGTTGATAATAGTTTAAATGGCTTTCTGAGAATGCTATTTCAGGCATAGAACCTGTCGATGTCTCAACAACAACCACTCTCCCAAGGTGTTAAGGGCAACTGAAAAATAACTCATTAGTGTCTAGAATAATCCCTAAAAGAAGTACCCTGGTGGGTCAACAAATAATATTACGACCAGATTAAAACTAATAAATTATTTATATCCCATATATCCTCCTGAATGACCGGATTACATCATAAACACATTTCTAAGAAGTATTGTGGCACACCTAAAATCATCTAACAATCACCCCACTAAGAAATGGAAGGGATTTCTCAAAACATATATATATACAGGGTGTCCGGAAAATACGTGTACAACGTTTGACGACAGACTCCTGACGTCAAAATAGGTCGATCTAAGCCGACTTAGTTATATCCAAAATTGTCTCGTTTAGCCGGTAGAGGGCGTAAAAAAAAACAAAAGTATAACAAAGTTGAAAGTATCTATTGTAAGAAACTAAGTAAAACAAAAACATTACTTAAGCAAATGTGTAAAATGACCGCCATCTTGCTGAATACACTTATTAACACTCTTTAAAAAATGATATTGGACCCTATCTAATGTCTCGGGATTATTAAAATGGTTGCCTGCATTTAAAATCCGCTGCAATAAATCATCGCGTGTGTTTACCGGAGTCTTGTAAACTTCTGTTTTAATAGCGCCCCACAAAAAGAAGTCACACATATTTAACTCAGGAGAACGTGGTGGCCATTTTACTGGTGCATCATTGCCTCTTCCAATCCATCGGTTGGGATATTGATGATGTAAGTATTGCCGAACGGCAACGGAAAAATGGGGCGGAGCACCATCATGCATATACCACATTTCCCTCCGAAGTAAAAGGGGCAAATTCTCCAGAAGAATTGGTAATGTGTCTTGCAAAAAATTTAAATAAATATTTCCATCTAACCTGTCTGGAATAACAATGGGACCAATAAGGTAGTGATCAATAATACCTGCCCAAATATTAATTTTAAATTGATGCTGATGATGTGCAACTTTAATGGCATGTGGATTTTCATCGGAATAAATATGTTCGTTGTGCAGATTAGTTATCCCAGATCTTGTAAAGCATGCCTCGTCAGTAAACATAATTTTTCTACAAAAATTTGGAACAAGGATTCTTTTGTTTCTAATAAATTGACAAAATGTAAGCCGCATGGGGGGATCAGTCGGTAAAAGTTCCTGGACTTTTTGTATTTGGTAAGGATGTTACAACTGTTCTCTTAAAACCTCATTGACAATCGTTTTAGGAACATTTAACTCACGTTCTAAGAGACGGGTACTGGTACTTGGTTCTTCTTCAACTCTTTCCAAAATCATCTCTTCTGTTTCCACAGTTCGAGTTGTTCGCATACGACCCCTGCCTTCAAACTTTTTCTCAAAACAGGCCGTTTCCCGAAGATGACGCTCAATATTGGCAAATGTTTGGTGGTTTGGTATTCGACGGTTAGGAAACCTCTCCATGTAAACCCTAACACTCTGACGCCCATTTCCTTGACAAAACCCGTATACCAGGAGCATGTCAACTTTCTGAGAGTTTGTATAATTTTCCATTTTTAATGGTAAAATGAACTTGTAATTCAAGAATGTTGATCGTATACTTGAGTAAATTTCATAGACTGGTGACAATTTGTCAATAATTGTCAAATTATTAAACGCCATAGCAACAAGGTCACTTAAAAAATTATTGTTACAGGTAATTTCTTTTTAATATTTACAAATTTTTGACGCCCTCTACCGGTTAAACGAGACAATTTTAGATATAACTAAGTCGGCTTAGATCGACCTATTTTGACGTCAGGAGTCTGTCGTCAAACGTTGCACACGTATTTTCCGGACACCCTGTATATATATATTTAATTATTTTGTATTAACAAGTAGTTATGAACACGATCGATAAAGAGTCTATGCTCTCGATACACCCTTCATCTTCTATATATCAAATTAATTGTTATTTAGTTTTTATGTTTTAATAATAAATCAGTTTGAAACAATTGTGAATTTTATTAAACGGACTTACACAACTGTAAAGTCAGCAACATATAAATTGGTCCTTCGAACCGGATTACGAACATTAATCCAATCATCATCAGTGCGAAAACAGTCTGGTCTGAAACATGACTCCTACCCCAGATGAACTACGAACGCGTCGCGCTAATGTTAAAGCAATGTTAACGCGATTTCAAACGTTTTTAAACAAACCTAAATGCAACAAGAGCTGATTGTAAGATTGAAGAAAGCTGAGTCCATATTGATTGAATTCAACGAAATTCAAAGCCAAATAGATGTTCTCAACAAATCAAACGATGAGAAACAAAGCGAAGATTTTGAAGAAAGCTACTACTCTACCATAGCAAAAGCACACTCTATGATGAAGAAGACACAATCTATGCAAATCAACGAAACACCTGCTAACGTATCCACAACAGAAGCAAAATTTCGCTTACCTCCGATAAATATTCCAAAGTTTTCTGAAAACTATGAAGAATGGCTGCATTTTTATGACACGTTCAATTCTCTAATCAACAATAATGAATCTTTGTCAGACATTCAGAGGTTTCACTATCTCCGCACTAGTCTAACGAGTGATGCCATACACGTGTTGAATTCATTGGAAACGTCAGCAGCAAATTACACCATTGCATGGGATCTTTTACTCCAGATTCGAAAATAAAAGATTGTTAGTTACTAATCATATACGAGCAATCTTTGAACAATCAACAATACATAAAGAAACGCACCATTCGTTACGACTACTCATTGACAACACAACAATCTACGTGCATTTAAATCAATGGGAGAAGATACGGACCATTGGGATCGACTTCTTAATTACCTGTTAACAACAAAACTAGATTTTGCGACTAAAATGGAATGTTAACATCACACGCAAAACTCATTGACATCATTCCAACAATTGATTGAATTTCTAACTCGTAAGTGCAACACACTGGAAGCAATGTCTTTATCAAAAGCTACGTCGTACACATCTTCATCAAGTAGACCACCTAGACCAGAAACAAAGGTGCATATATCTACTCAACAAGCTACATGTGTTTTTTGCAAGTGCAATCACTACATCAATCAATGCAAACAGTTCACCAAACTATCAACAACCGAGAGAAATAGTGAAGCAAAAAGAATAAAATTATGCAATAACTGCTCGCCTTCACCATACGTTGTTACACATCGATTATGGACAACCTAACCATCGTGACATTGATACTGTGCCTTCATCCAGTCAAACGCAATCGCATCACTCAACACAATCAAGCGAAGGACTCAGCTGTACCATTCTGTCAACAGCTTTAGTAAAGATCAGTGATTCACAAGGGAGATTACATCTATGCCGAGCTTTACTGGACTCACAAAGCAATTTCATAAGTAAAAAATTAGTAAATCGTATCCAAGTCATTGGAATCAATTCTACCACTAAAGGTACGCCGGCATTGTATAAAGCAAACGTAAGCATTCAATCAAGAATCAACGCGTATAAAACTGATATAAACTGTCTGATACTGAAGCAAATAACAATCTATGAAAATACAAAATTCCAAATAACATTCATCTGGCTGACCCAGAGTTCTACATACCATCATCAATTGATCTATTAATCGGCGCACAACTCTTTTATTTACTGATGTGCATAGGTCAAATCAATCCTACAAGCCATCATCCGCAGTTGCAGAAAACTCATTTTGGCTAGATACTATCCGAAAACGTTTACAATCTACAGACAAATTTAAAAACTACGTTGTGCAACCTAACAACAGACAAATTACTTCATGAGTCTTTTGCAAATCTTTAGAAGTGAGAAAACGTTTCAAATAAGACATACTTTACACTTGACGAGAAAATGTGTGAAGAACATTTTCAACGTACACATCAACGTACATTAGAAGGTCGCTATGTTGTAGAACTACCATTTCAACAAACTACGGCATCTCTAGGCAATTCAAAGGCAATGGCTACCAAACGCCTCTGCTCAGTCGAACGACGGCTAAATAAATATACTTCATTAAATGACAAATACAAAGCATTTCTGAATGAATACATCAAACAGGGTCATATAAAACCAATCCCAACAACAGATGATATAGACAATTACTACTTTCCTCATCATGCTATTAAAGGAAGATAGTATCACTACAAAACTTCGAGTAGTACTTGATGGATCGGCAAAAACCTTAACAGGTACATCGCTAAATCAATGTCTAATTAGTGGCCATTGTCGTGCGATTTAGGCTACACCGCATAGTAAATTCAGCAGATATCAAACAAATGTATCGACAGATCCTCGTATCAAAAGATCATCATAAATATCAACGCATATTATGGCGCAATGAAATTACAGAGCCTATCACAACATATGAACTTCAGACCGTGACATATAGAACATCATCAGCTCCATACTTTTCCACTAAATGTTTACAACAACTGTCTAAGAATTAAAGCAACATATTTCGTACAGGAGCCCACATTACAGCCAGAGACTTTTATGTGGATGCTAACAGGAGCAGATTCTATCGCTGAAGCTATTACCATTACAGATGAAGTAACAAAATTATGTGTTTCTGCAGGATTTACACAATTGGGCAAGCAATAGCACTAAATTACTAGATGACATCACATCAGAAACAATAACAAATCTACTGCTTGACAAGAATTCAACAACAAAAACATTAGGAATACAATGAAATACTACAAACGATACCTTCCTATATGCTTTGCCAACCATAGATAAACTAAGTTCTATAACCAAAAGAAATATATTATCATATACAGCCCAAAACTTCGATCCGCTCGGGCTTATAAGCCCCCGTGTTGTACGAGCTAAAATCATTCTACAAACATTGTGGAAACTGGGGATCGGTTGGGATGAATCTGTACCAATTAGCATTTATACCTCCTGGACCCAATATTTGACAGATCTCAAAAAGTTACATAATTTAACAATACCCCGAAGAGTTCTGGAAGCACCCTGCTATCAATTGCACGGTTTCTGCGATGCCAGCGAAGAAGCTTACGGCGCATTTCTGTATTTACAATCTTGTAACGGCAGTCAATATTCATCACCCTTGTTATGCTCAAAATCTAGAGTGGCACCTCTAAAATCGTCTACAATACCACGACTAGAGCTTTGTAAAGCTTTACTATTAGCAAGACTGGTAGCATCTGTACTTCCAGCTTTACACATCAAACCAACCCACATATATTATTGAAGCGATTCCACTATTGTGCTGTCTTGGATTAAAGCAACCAACAAACAATTAAAACCATTTGTTAGTAATCGCGTAAATGAAATACGCGAATGCAGTGAGCCGAATCAATGGTTTCATGTAGTATCTGAAGACAATCCAGCTGACATTGTTTCACAAGGCAAATCATGCAAGGAACTCATGCAGACAACACTATGGTGGAATGGGCCCTCATGATTATCAAAATCCTCATCACACTGGCCAAGTCAACCACCATTGCTAAATGACAGTCTTCCAGAAGAAAAAAACAACAACAATGGTAGCCACAATTACAAATACGACCGATCAAAGCTTATTTGAAAAGTATTCCAAATTAAGAAAACTAACCAACGTTGTAACATACCTTTAAAAAAAAACTGCCAAGCAGCAGATCGAACAAGTGGTGTTCTAACAACAAGGAAATTGTCTAAAGCAACAACTTCACTTGTTAAATTGATTCAAAAGGCGGCAATTCAAGAAGAACTCGCGACCCTACCTGATTCAGTTAACAAACACAGCAAACTGTATTTTTTAGATCCTTTCTTAGACAAAGACGGCATTATTCGAGTAGGCGGACGTTTACGTACCTCCTCAGTGCCATATGCACAGAAGTTTCCTATAGTTTTACCTGCAAAACATGCGTTTACAAAGTTGGTAATCGAACACAATCACCAAATCAACATTCATTGCGGGGTACAAGCAACACAAGCTGCAATGAGATGCACATATTGGGCTCTAGGCGGAAAACGAACAATACACAATTGTATAAAAAGATGTGTAATATGCTACAAAACCGCACCGAAAGCATTAAATCCAAAAATGGGAGATTTTCCTGAATACAGAACAAAACCACCAAGGCCATTTCTCAACACTGGAGTCGATTTGTGTGGTCCTATTCTCATAAAGGAAGGTTCTAAAAAAAGAAAGAAAAAGGTATTTTTGTGTGCATAAGCACAAAGGCAGTGCATATAGAACCAGTTTCAAGCGACAATGAAGCAATTTGTCTCACATCGAGGCAACATACTAAACATGTATTCAGATAATGCAAAGAATTTTGTGGGAGCAAACGCAGAGTTAAAGAAGCTTAAAGCAATATTTGAGTCGACAGCTACACAAAAAATCATTCATTCCAAATTAGAACAAGCTGGAATAAATTGGCATTTTATCCCACCAAGAGCACCAACGTTTGGAGGGTTGTGGGAAACGGCTGTAAAATATACCAAACTACTACTAAAACGAACATTGGGCAACGCGTCAGTCACATTAAAAGAACTAACAACGATTTTAACACAAATTGAAGCTATACTCAATTCTCGACAGTTGATGCCACTGTCAGAAGATCCAAATGATCAGAAATTCTTTCTAACTCCTGGACATTTCCTAATTTTGGATGCCCTTACTGCACCAGTATATCCAAATCTACAAGACATCAACCTAAATAGACTTTCTCGATGACAAAGGATGAAAGAACTCAGGCAACAGTTTTGGGCCCGTTGGAGCAAGGAGTATTTAGGATGCCTTCAAACAAGAAGCAAATGGAAAAACAACCCAGCAAACATCGTAGTGGGTGAACTTGTCATGATCAAAGAAAATTACCTACCACCACTAAAATGGAGAAGAGGGCGAATCACTAAAGTCCACTCCGGTTTAGATGGAGTTATCCGAGCAGCAACCGTTCAGTCTGGAGATAGGTCTTATAAAAGACCAGTTACAAAACTTTGTCCACTTCCTACTTATTAAAAGAGAATCTTTCAAGGCCGCCGGAATGTCGATGTCTCAACAACAAACTCTCTCTCCCGCGGTGTTAAGGGCAATTAAAAAATAGTTCATTAGTGTCTAGAATAATCCCTAAAGGAAGTACCCTGCTGAGTCTACAAATAATATTACGACCAGATTAAAAATAATAAATTATTTATATCCCCTATATCCTCCTGAATGACCGGATTACATCCTAAACATATTTCTAAAAAGTATTGTGGCACACCTAGGATCATCTAACAATCACCCCACTAAGAAATGGAAGGGATTTCTCAAAACACATATATATATATATATTTAATTATTTTGTATTAACAAGTAGTTATGAACACGATCGATAAAGAGTCTATGGTCTCGATACACCCTATTATATATCAAATTAATTGTTATTTAGTTTTTGTTTTAATAATAAATCAGTTTGAAACATTTGTGAATTTTATTAAATGGACTTACACAACTGTGATGTTAGCAACAGAACCATATACTTCTGTTGAAGTATCTATACCAATTGAATTGAGGTGAGTAAATGTTAGAAATGTTGCTACATGAAATAACAAAGAATTATTTTCTACGCACCGACCAAAATTAAAATTTATGTAAATTATAAACATCAGTTTGATGATTAATAAGACCAAGATAAATAATTCAATTAATTCTCTCACAGTATTACAATCGTACTTGTAACTTACCTACTCCAATTAACAAAATTTGTTTATGTTAATTTATATTTCATAGTGTTGATTAAATTCGGAAACTTTGCTCACCTAAAACAAATAGAAAAAAATATTAGTTTCTTGTGTCATACTATAAATATTTCCAATAATTAAATTAACATTTAATCAATCAATTCGCTGCGTAGCTCATCCTTCCACATCGCAAAATGCAATATTGCAAGCAGTAATTGTTGCAACAGATCAAAATCTTACTACAGACACAACCTTACTGCAAGCAAAGCGAACGCAGAACATTGTAGGCTGTAGTACAATTCAACTGTTTAAGAAATCAGTTAATAAAAGTATTAGAATAATTTTTAACCAACAAATCAATAAAACACCGAGAAGGATTTGATATATATTTATTGAACCATCAATACCCTTATAGTGTAATTAATTATGTAGACAATTATCAACAACTACTAAACTCAACTGGCAAACATGTAATATCGATCCTAGTTATTTTAAAATAATTCATTATTTACCAACAGCAAATTAGGACACTGCAGCATCATATATTATTTATTCTAAACTATTCAACCTAATATTTTATTACATTTGCTGCAGTTATGATAACAAACTCTGTAAATAAACACGGAATTAAAATTGTTGATTTAAACACAACAAATTTGTTCACAATATTTATGTATTCCATTTGAACAGTCGTTATAAATAATGCCAAATATTGAAATAAAACTGGTATTAGTAGTAGCTTAGTAAAATAACAAAGCGGAAACTTTATAATCGGACATAAATACAACTCATATTTGCCCGCTCGGTTTTAACTCCACTAACTAGACATGTTGTTAAAATTAAACGGACAGAAAAAAAACTAATCTAGATTGGCAATTATCCTATATTCCTACAACTTTTTCTATAGAACTGATAATTTTAATATCCTTTTTTTTTTTATCATAATTATTTGTTGAAATGTTGATAATTTCTTAGTGTTTATAATTTACTTATTATTTTTGGTCTATAGACCGGTAATTATCTCATGAAATTCATCATAAATCTTGCAAAAAACTTTTTTACACATAGAATAAGCACAAAAAACTAAATTATTGCTAAAAATTCATCATAAATTGCGCAGAAAACCCCTTTATTGCATAAAATTAACAGAAAAAACTAATTTATTTTAAGAAATTTATCATCTTTTTCAGAAAACCCTTTTATTGTATGGAATTAGCACAAATATAATTTCTCATACATTGCGCAAAAAATCCATTACTGCATAAATGTAGCACAAAAACTGATTTCTTATTAAATTGATTGTAAACAGTGCAGAAATTATTAAATAAAATTAGCACAAAAAAAAAATTATAAATTCATAAAATCTGTCTTAAATTGTGCAATAAATCTCTAAATTGTATAAAATTGAAACTAAAAATTGATTTATCTTATAAATGTATAATAAAATTAACAGAAAACCCTTTTGTTCCATCAAATTGGCACAAAAATCTGCAAACTGTAATCATTGGTGTGGGCAGTAGTTTCTACCGCGGTTCACTCCCACCCAAGTAATAAATAAATTGAATTTTCATCTCTCTGCCAATGTCGTAGCAATACTAAAGGACGTCAACTCTCAAATCGAGATTAGGATAATCAATGACCTTAACTCCGACCACATGCCGGTAATTCTGAAGCTCTAGGGAAGGGACCCGGTGGGAGGGCAGTTTGTCACTCAAACAAACTGGGCCCTCTTCCCGGGGTACCTGGAGGAAAGCATAGAGAAACTGAATCCAGTAGGGACGGTTGAAGAACTAGAAGGAGCCGTCAAACAGCTCACAGAGCTGATTTACAAAGCCAGAGAAAAGGCTTCTAAAACCTTTCAGGTTCGGGCAGATAATCCACTTAGACTATCACGCAAACAAAAGGCATTGATTCGTAGAAAAAATGCCACCAGACGTCAATGGCAATGGCATCGCGATCCAGTAGATCGAAAAATTCTTAACAAACTTTGCAGAGAAGTTAGGTCCACTATAAAACAGCAAAAAGATCTGAACTGGCAAAAAACAATGGAATCGACCACAGAGGATGTGAATCTAATGTGGAAGATCTCCAGAGCTTTGCAAAATAGAAAAGTCCCAATACCAGTCATCCATGGTGAGAATGGGCTACAATATGATATCGATGGAAAGGCATTCGCTGACAGCCTGGAACTCCAATGCTCCCCCCTTTTTAACAGTGAAACTGATCTGGAGCACATCAATAAGGTTCACCGAGAGGTCAGGGGCTTCTTACAAAATTTTAACAATGTCCCACGTTGGAGAAATCTTATCTCAACTTAAATCCCGATCCTCGCCAGGACCAGACGGTATTCCGAACAAGGCGTTGAAAACTTTCTCGCACAAAGCAATAATGGCTCTGACTAACATTGCAAATGCTATACTGCGTACAGGGCACTTTCCATCAGTTTGGAAAGGCTCGCACGTAATCAGCATCCCAAAACCTGGGAAAGACCGAATGTTTCCTCAAAACTATCGGCCAATCAGTCTTCTATGCACCTTGAGCAAGGTCATAGAAAAAGTAATTCTGGACATTATCCAAAAACACGCCGAGGCTAACTCTCTTCTACCCGACCAAAAACATGGGTTCCGCGTGAATACTCTGTCGTTCATCAGCTTAATCAAGTGACCGAACACATTATCGAAGGTTTTAGA
Organism: Tachinus rufipes; assembly: GCA_963932245.1. Lineage (NCBI taxonomy): Eukaryota > Metazoa > Arthropoda > Insecta > Coleoptera > Staphylinidae > Tachinus > Tachinus rufipes. The sequence continues at coordinate 66,722,660 of OZ010749.1, forward strand.
ATAAAAAAGTCCACAGGGGTAATCTTTTTCGATGTCGAAAAAGCCTTCGATAAGGTTTGGATCGTAGGTTTGCTACTCAAACTGCATAGACAAAGGTTCCCACTGCGTCTAATAAGGCTTCTGGCGTCTTACCTAAAAAGCAGAACTTTATCAGTCCAACTCCAGAACCACGTATCTACCACTCGGCAGATCGAGTCTGGGATACCTCAAGGCTCTCTTCTACCGTCTTTGCTGTTTAACCTTTTAGTCGCTGACATGCCATCGGGCACGAAGCACGGGGTTAAAATGGCGTAATATGCCGATGATACGGCACTAATGTATAGCTCCAGGTCACCGATGGTGATCACTATCCGACTTCAAAAGGCCACCGAAGATCTTGAAAAGTGGCTTAGAGAATGGCAAATCGGGGTCAACCCGGAGAAGAGCAAAGCTGCCCTCTTCACCAGGCAACGTCACAAACCCCACGGACAGGTACACTTAGACAAAATTCCAATCCCATGGTCGAGCTCTGCTAAGTATCTGGGAATCACCTTCGACAAGAGCCTCACCTACAAGCTACACGTAGAAGCTACTCTGGACAAAGCCAAAATGGCAAAAAACTGTCTCGTACCGATGCTACAACGACACAGCGGATTGTCAATCCAAAACAAGCTCATCTATACGAGCATCATCAGGCCGCAAATCGCGTTTGAATCTCCAGTCTGGGGGACAGCTGCAAACACTCACCTCAAACGTCTAGAGGCATTCCAAAATCTGACCCTGCGTTGGATTGCCGGAGCCCATTGGTACATCAGGAACGAAGAAATTCGTAACCACCTGGGGATACCACCGCTGTCACAGTATTTGGAAGCTTTAGCTGAAAAATACTTCGCCAAACTCAGCACCACTCCAACCCGGACCTGGCCAGGTTGGCTGAACCGGACAAGGAGCAACACTCCATCAGAAAACCGATCAATCAGATCGCATCGTAACAAAGAGGACTCCTTACCAATCATCCCAGAGCCTATAGGGCTACTCACCCACCTTCTTCCCAATTCCATCTAACCAAAGGAAAGCATGTGCCAAAAGGTACTAACTTCCACAGACAATTCAATGGGCGGTTTTTAGTCGGTAGGCGCCCGAAAAGGTGAATCCGACACTTTGCCAGACTTTAGAAGATTTTACCGCCTAGCCCCCCAAAACAAAAAAAATGCTAATGTCGTTTATCTTTAAATTTAGAGAAAAGGCTGACAGATCCAATCTTTTTATGATAAACAGTCTGGTGAGTGGGCGGAGCACTCGACACTCATTGATTGTGAGCGGGTGGTTTCTACTAAGGTTTCCCCCACCCACCCAAGTGTTGGTGATTCAGAAATTAAATTTTCTTCTCTCTGCAAATGTCATTTATCTTTAAATTGAGAGAAAAAACTAACAGATCCAATCTTTTTATGATAAACAGTCTGGTGGGTGAAATTTCTACTAAGGTTCCCCTACCCACCCAAGTGTTGGTAATTCAGAAATTAGATTTTCTCTCTCTGCAAATGTCATTTATCTTTAAATTAAGAGAAAAGGCTGACAGATCCAATCATTTTATGATAAACAGTCTAGTGGGTGGGCGAAGCACTCAACACTCATTGATTGTGGGCGGGTGGTTTCTACTAAGGTTTCCCCCACTCACCCAAGTATTGGTGATTCAGAAATTGGATTTTCTTCTCTATGCAAATGTCATTTATATTTAAACTGAGAGAAAATGCTGATAGATCTAAACTTCTATGATAAATAGTGTGGTAAGTAGGCGGAGCACTCAACACTCATTGATTGTGGGCGGGTGGTTTCTACTAGGGTTCCCCCCACCCACCCAAGCGTTGGTGATTCATAAATTAAATTTTCTTTTCTCTGTAAATGTCATTTATCTTTAAATTAAGAGAAAAGGCTGACAAATTCAATCATTTTATGATAAACAGTCTAGTGAGTGGGCGGAGCACTAAACACTCATTGATTGTGGGCAGGTGGTTTCTACTAAGGTTTCCCCACTCACCCAAGTGTTGGTGATTCATAAATTAGATTTTCTTCTCTTTCCAAATGTCATTTAACTTTAAATTAAGAGAAAAAACTTCTTCTTCTTTGAGTTCCGCCCCTAACGGAGATTGGAAACCATCATGACTATGCGGACTTTGTTGGTAGCTGCTCTGAATAGTTCAGCAGAGGTACATTCAAATCACTCACTTAAGTTTCTGAGCCAAAAGATTTTTCTTCTGCCAATTGACCTTTTTCCTTTAATTTTTCCCTGAATAATTAATTTTAGGATGTTATACTTGTCCCCTCTTAGAATATGACCGAGGTAATCCAGGTTTCGCCTCTTTATTATGTTGGCAATCCCTCTTGTTTTGTTCATTCGGCAAAGTACTTCCTCATTGGTGATCTTGTCGGTCCATGAGATTTTGAGCATCCTCCGGTAGCACCATATTTTAAATACTTCTAGGTTCTTGATGTTCTTTGCCTTGGTGATCCATGCTTTCATTCCATAGAGAAGGGTAAGGAAGATATAATACTTTAAAATTCTAGTTTTTAGCTCTAGTTTTATGTCACGGTTACAGAGAATTTTCCGAATATTTGTGAAAGCATTGCAAGCTATTTCTACTCAACTTCTGATTTCTTTTGTGTATTCCGTGTTTTTGGTTACCCATGTTTCCAGATATTTGTAACAGGATACCCATTCTATAGTTTCGTTGTTGATATATACCTGGGGTCTATTATGGTGTGTATTTATGTTTATTTTCTTTGAGGTGTTCATGACTTTGGTTTTCTTTATGTTAATGTCTAGACCGTATAGCTTGCAGTGAGTGTTTACTTGTACGACTAGGTGTTGTAGATCCACTAAGTTATCTGCAATTATGCTGGTACCGTATGTTGTTTATGGTTTGTTTGTTTATGGCAATATCTCCCGCTATTTCTGATAATGCTTCTTCAAATATCGCTTAGTTCTTTACTGACTCTCGACTTTTGCTGTTTGGTTTCAGTAGAGGTTGGATATTATTTGTATGTCTCTGCTATCGATGTTTTTCTTTTTTAGTATCTCAAGTAGTTTATCCTGTTGGACTCGATCGAACGCCTTTTAAAAATCAATGAAGCATATGTACAAATTGTGGTTCATGTCTAGACATCTTTGTCTCAATACGTTTAAACCAAAAAGAGCCTCTCTGGTTCCCATGCCTTTTCTAAATCCCATTTGTGTGTCGCTGATTCCTTCTTCTAGTTTTTTGAAGATGCAATTATGTATTATTTTTAGAAAGATCTTTAAGGTGTGGCTCATCAAGGGCAATGATCCTACGGTCGGAGCATTCTTTGGCTCCATTCTTATTAAGTAGCGTCACAAAAGTTGAGATTAACCATTCGGTTGGTAAGTTTCCTATCGCATATATGTTCTTAAAAAGTTGTAGTAGTGTATCTATGGAGCCTTCATCCATAAATTTTATTAATTTGACGAGCACTTCGTCGGATCCAAGTGTTTTCCCGATTTGGTGTTCTTGATTGCGTATTCCAGCTCTTCTTTCAAAATTTCTGGGCCAGTATATTTTGTTTTGTTCAATTGTCATTAAATAGTTCTTTGATTACTTTACGTTCAACTTTTTTCAGTTTTATTCTCATAACAGTTATGGTCAGATGTTATGTCTGCACCAGGATATGTTTTTACTGATTTGATCAAATTCTTAAATCTCCTTCGGATCATGATATAATCGATTTGATTTCTAATTATGCCTGTCTTCCCGTCTCCGTGTGCTTTCCACGTATATAGACGTCGTAGAGATAGTTGGTAATAGGTGTTGGTTATTGCTGATTCTTCTTTTTGGTAATATTCAATGAGTTTATCTCCTCGATCGTTGCGGTTGCCTAAACCAAATTTGCCGACGGTTCCAGTTACTTCCCCTTGCCCTACTTTAGCATTAAGGTCTCCCATTATGATAAGGGTTTCATGTTTTGCTATTCGTTTAATCGTTTAAGTCTTGGTAGAATGATTCTATTTCATCTTCTTTTTTATCTGCTGTAGGGCCATATACTTGTACTACGTTCAATGGTACTTTGTTTGATATCAATTTTATTAATATAATTCTGTCAGAATATGGGACGACACTAGATACCAATTGTTGTGTTTTTTTCTACAATGATTGCTGCCCCATATCTATAGGCTGAGTCATTATTTCCTGCATAGTACATTATGCCGTTTTTGGACATGTGTTCGTTTACTATTTGTTTTATGTTTGGCTTCGTTCAATTCCCTCCTCCCCGGAGAACCGATTAGAAGAGATTTAACTCCGGAACATATTAAATTGAATAGTCATAATGGTTTTTACTAAAGATATCCCTTGGAATCTTTAATCCAGTAGTTTCCTCTAGCCTTCTGAATTCCTGTGTCCTTGACCATTCGTTGGTTCATCCTAAAAGCGTGTTCTAGACTTAAGGGCTGCTCATTTTGAGACAGACGCCACGGTTGTAAAATTACATTTCCTTAATTCTCACTGTACTGGTTATGCCGCCATGTCTCGGATGCCAGAGCATCGTTAGTTATCTGGCAGTGGGTACCACGTGCAGGAGAGGTTGACAATTGGGTCGGACTTATTTGGTGTTTCTTGCCTTCACCCCTTACCCATAAAACACTAACAGATCCAATCTTTTTATGATAAACAGTCTGGTGAGTGGTATTTCTACTAAAATTCCCCTACCCACCCAAGTGTTGGTAATTCACAAATTGTTTTTTTTTCTTTCTCCAAATGTCATTTATCTTTAAATTGAGAGAAAAGACTGACATATCCAATCTTTTTATGGTAATCAATCTGGTGGGCGAGCAAAACACTCAACACTCATTGATTGTGGGCGGGTAGTTTCTACTAGTGTTTCCCACCCAAGTATTGACTATTGAACTAGATTTTCATCTTTCCGTGAATGTCATTTGTCTTTAAATTAAGAAAAAGAGGTAACAGATACAATAATAATGGTGTGATAGCTCAATGGTAGAGCACTTGCATATCATGCGAGCAGTCCGGGGTTCGATCCCCGAAATATGACTGAAATGATAACTTGCTCTTTATCCACCAGCGTGGTTCGGAAGTCACGTAATAAGCTGTTGGTCCCATCAAACCACTTTAAACAAGTCGTAGACTTACTGTGGCGATGTAAAATAGCCGTAAAAAGCATAATAAATAAAAAAATAAAAAATAAAAAAATATTTTTATGACAAACAATCGGGTGGATGATCGAGGCACTCAGTTCAATAATTAAGAGACAGTAGTTTCTATTCGCGTGCCCCGCTTACCCTACTAGAGTTAGGACATCCAAAAACTAAAATAAAGTGTGTGACAGATCCACTCACTTCAATAAATACGCCAGGGAAACTGAAATGTCATTCGAGGCCAAAATTCTAGTATTCAAAGAGCCAGAATTCTGACTTCAAGTAAACAGATGCAGTTTTCAAAAAGTAATGTGTTTGCGTACCCAAACTCCAGTTTTTGGTCCTGGTTCCAAAATACCTTATTCCTACCAATTGTAAACGCAAGAAAGCCAAAGCTAGCTTTCAAGGACTGGTGACCTAGCGTACTCAAACTCTCTGCCTTGAGACTATCATATTTTATTCTTTGTAAAACTTACTCTATAACCTAACCACTAACAATACCTAATCCCAACCTGGTATAAAACGTAATATTATATCATAATGGCTTTATCTGGACCTGATTATTCCGCAAGTAAAACAGCCTCTCACTCAAATGTGTAGGCAGGAGCCGTAGATTTGGAACAAATCATCATAAAGACTACTAACGAGAGAGTTTCATTAGATGTTTGGACTGTGTCTAATGAGTACAAAATTAAGTCAACCGTGACGGTGGATAAGTGCCATTTCTTTCACAATCCACAAGGTCAAACTGCAAATTAATACTATTAGTAGACTCTGCTAAAAAATTAGTAATAATAGGTAGATCTTGATCTGAAATTTAAATAAAATGAATCAAAAGTCTTTCAAAAATTTTAAGATATGGTAATTAATTAAATCTAAACCAAAGTCTAAAAATTATGTTAAGTTAGTAGTAAATGTTATCACACAACATTTTTTTATAATACATTATATAGCGCCTGCATTACTAAAAGCGATGTCAAAATTCAAACTGTCAGACCTTCTTTGATTAAATTTAGAAATTACACAAGTTATATCAGTTCCCAAATATATTGTGGTTTATCAATATAAATTTTGCTTTTCAAATAACCCCACAAGAAGTAATCGAGGTCTAACAATTTTGGGGTTCATAGAATTTTGAAATGACGCAAAACAATTTTTGTATTGCACTAATTGGTGTCCTTGTAGTCTCGCCGAAACTAATTAGTCAGTTTAGAGTGCAAATGTATCTTTCGTTTTGATTCTAAAAAAGGTACAAACCAGTATTTGCTATTGAAAACATTGTATGTTACCTTCGAGCTGTGTAACAACTGTTTGTTTTTGTAGATTGTAGAAGTCCAATAACGGAGGTTTTGCTTGTTGATATAATAAGACAAATAGAAATGTGCTTCATCAGAAATCTATACATTGTGAACGTTTATTTATAATAAAAACCAGTAAAACAAATTCCATAAATTATGTTGAATAGTAGCCAATATGTTGCCAAATACATTGCAATAATTAAAATGGAAAAATTGTTACGGTAATACAACTTTTGAAAAAAAGTGTCAAACACGGTAAAATTGTTCCGTAATCAGCCTTAAAACAGAAACTAGTGAAACAATTAAAAAAAAACTGCTAAATTATGTTACAAATACAAATTAAAATAGCAAACTGTTACTATAAAATAGTTTCTGGCAGCTTAAAAGTGCAAAAAACGGTAAAATTGTTCCGTAATCAGCTGTAAAACAAAAACCAATAATGCACTTGCATCTATACCAAACAAATATTTAAATTATCATTCCAGCATAATGTAGCCATTCCCCGCACCACTTAAAGAATGTAATACGCCGCAGTTTAAAATCAATTTCTAAGCTAATTAAATTGTCATATCTCTCCCAACCCCATTAATCACGGTTACAAACTAGCATTACCAACAAATCCCATTACAATGGAAAAGCCTGTATTAATAATCAATTTATTCTTATTTTCTAAAATATGTATTATAATTTCTCTTGGGATATCTATATATAATATATGTAAACTTTTTATATCCGCGCTAAGACTATTATTCTTCAACCAACAAAAGATGTAATGAAAATAATGAGGCCGGCCTCAAGAAATGGAATAGAATATTTGCTTTGTTAAATGAACGCACGCTCAAATAAATCTCAAGTTATTTCTCCGCTGCAGTATTTAGAAAGACAACTGCACACAAGATATTTATCTACACAACCAACGTTGTTGAGTTTCTCGATCATTTCCATTTTGTATAACTTGTAAAGTTTGGTTTGTTTATACTAAATGTAATGTAAAGTTTGTGCATCATTACATTAAACAAATAAAGCTAATCAAAAGTTTGTTCATAATTCAATTAATAATATTTAAATTACCCAATACAATACACAAAATGATCTATATTGTACAATAAATGAAATTACGCTAATAAAATAATTGTAACAAATTAACTATCGTTCCATTTGGAAGTTAAAATAAAAGACAAATTACATGACATCACAAAAGTAGTAAATAGAGTGTAGTTAAATTTAATTCTCTTAGTTGTATTCAAACATTAGCTAGTTTTTGAATGTATACATCGAAAGATAAATTGCTTGCTCCAGAGCTAGAAAATCAACAAAGTTTCCTAAAATTACAGTTTCCACAAAGACTTAAAGAAAACTAAACGGCATAACCTAGTTAACATTATACTTTTGTTTTAAAGAAAAATAAAATCGATGAAAAACTCATTTCAAATCGAAGCAGCAGGATAAAAGATTTCCTCCCCAATAATCCCCTATTAATTCCCACAGCTGGTCGCGACGCAAATAATTTATCGATGTGAAAATTCGTGCCACAGCGGTAGGTCCCATCCGGTCGACGAACGGATGAGACATTCGTGGGGACCTTGCAATATTTATTGCAGGGCTCGACATTCGTATGCAGGGCTCGCAGACGTCTGCAGTTAGCCATTCCCAGTGTCGATCGCATCCCCCATAGGACTTGTGTGGGTATGTAAAAGCCCTGGTCGCGTATATTTTTTAACTTTCAAAACAAAACGGCTCCTGTGAATATACATTAAGACAACAGGAATGTAAAGCGGAACACGTAGCAGGGAATGAGGAACAAAAGTTAAACATAAAATGTAATCTTATAGTTTAGAAATTTATATTCTTAGCACTCTTCTTAACGTTAGTACATATAATAATTTTCACTTTATTTTCTTTCAATTTATTAATGAAACAAGGGAAGCCTTCTTTGAAGATGTTTCTTGTAATATATAAATTGATAATATCTAAAAACGAGAAAAGTAAAAGAAATGACTCAATGCTTGCTAAAGTGCTAAGTCCCGAATGTTGAATATCATATGTATTAGGGTGTGATATAAATCAAATCTCAACAGATTTGCGTTCGTCTCAAACCTACTGGGTTATTGACCTAAAATTAGTCTTAAAATATTCAAGTAGAAAATTGTTACTTCAAATTAATACATAAGTTCAATGTAAAACAGGTAGTGCTTAATTTTTTTTGTGAAATTTGCGGATTTATGTTTGAATACTAAGAAAAATAACATTCTCAAAATTTAGTGCCAATTGATTAAGTCTGAATGGTGCTGCAAGCGCAAAAACTACAACCACTCGCAAATGGCATGGCTATCTCTCATCATCATCAGCCATTTTTCACGCCACTGCTAGTGCATTAGCCTCTTATTTGCCCGTAATGCTCGCAACTTACATTACCAGTAGACCCAGTTTTAAGTAGATTCCAAACCACTAGAGAAATTATTAACCTACTCTGGACCAAAGAAGGATCTTAGTCATGAAACCCCACGCTGACAAAGTGGTTTAGGGAGTGGGAGAGCGTATATAAACGTTTGAAATGGTTTCCGTTAAGAGATTCAAACCCAGTCGGATGCCTAAACTACGTGCCATGCTCTAGAGTATTAAACTCTGAATAAATAGATTTCAGAGAATACTTATTGTAAATAGTAGTTTTACAACGTATCCTTTATTAAACTCTTCACAACTTATAAATCTGCCAAAATCTTAAACTGCTATGCGGTGTAAGTAACTCTCGCATTAGTGTATGACTAAAGCCTAATCTTTTTGTTAAACCAGGAACATTTTTCTTCTATGAAAAATTAGAATTATGTAGCTGTCTATAGCGTAACAGCATCTTAATTGACTGTTTTCTACAATTATTATATTGAACAATTAGAGAGTGTACTTCTTTGCTAGGATTTCCCATTTTATTATTTAATCCTATGCCTTTCTACCATTCGGTGTAAAGCGTTTGTGTGAAGTTTATTTCCTATTTAATATTTTTCTCTTCATTTTTTCCCGTCTTGTCTAGTCTGTCTCTTCCTCTCTAATAATGTCCCTCCATGTTTTTCTTGTTGTCTGTGCTTCATAAATTCTTTTTGTGTTTCTGTTGTCATCTGTTCATACGGCATACATGTCCAAACCATCTCACCTGTCCTTCGTTTATGTTTTCTGTTATATATCCGATTTGTAAATTATGTCTGAATATCTCTTTGCTAATTCTATCTCTTGTTGTCTTGTTCTCTATTCTTCTCAGAAATCTCATGTCCACTGCATTTATCATTGTTTGGTGGTTTTCTGCTATGGTATATGCTATGTTATTGATAGTTTTATCACCTTTTCCACTATTTCCACTTGTATCTTCTTAGGTATTTCTTTTTCCCAAGAATGTTCCCTTCATCATGGTTTTTGTCCGGTTTTTCCTAGTCTCTCGACTATTTCTTTATCTATCTTTCCTTTGTTTTCTACTACTGTCTTCCGTTTTATGCGTTTTTCTGAAAAATTATCATACTTTTTGTTTTGATGATGTTAATCGTCATATTAATTTTGGATAGTTCCTTATTTTCTTCTTCTTCTGGTGCCATATATGTCTTCAGAACTCGCTGCATTTCTAGATAAGAATGTTTGTGCAAAAGAAAATTCCAGGGATCCCAGACCTTTACTGAAGCCAAATTGGTATGCTGTATATGCGGTTTTGTATTATCTTCAATCGAAGTTTCAAGCAGTGTGACATAAGACTTATAAGTCTGTATACACTGCATTTATTTATTTTTCTTCGGTAGTAGTATAAACATAAAGATTGCTCGCACATCATTCCTCTCGTATACATTAGCTAGAGTATATTTGATTTAAAAATGCTGTTTGTAATGCTTCTATCATCCAAGGTTTTTATTAATTCTGTACAAACCTCATCAGGGTCAGGTGCTTTATTATGTTTGGCCTGTAGTATGACTAGTTCAACTACAAATTTTAATACACAAAGACTGCTATTTTCGTTTTCTTGCATATTTGTTGTTGTTTGATTGGATAAGTCACGATCTGAGTCCTTAAAAGGTTATGTAGATATTGTTCCCAATTTGGTAGCCTCTGTCATTCTCTGTTTTTTTGTAAAGTTAAAAAATAGGATGCTGTTTTTCAAAACGTTCTACTTCAGCGCATAATTCTTTCTAACAATATTCTTTTTATTTTTGTCGTATGGTATGATAGGTATCTCCTTACATTTTGTTTGATCTTTGTTCTTAACATTGCGCCTTTCTCCCATGAGATCTAGGATGTTATTCGTCATTAAGTTTTTCTTTTTGTGGTTTCAACATGCTTTCAGATTTTTCGACAAAAATGTTCATAATATGACTTCAATTTTAATCGTTCGTATTTTGTTCTATGTACCATTGATATTATGTCTCAGAATTAATTTCGGTATCAGTTCGTTTTATATTATCTGCAAACATCATTTCTGTAACTTGTGTTATTACTACTAGTACTCTTGTTTTCTTCACCTCTCTTATTTCCTCATTCAATTAAACGCCGTCAGCAACCTCGGTTTTGTCGTATTTTGTTTGTTTCTATGTTGTGTTTTGTAAAACAGTCACAGTCGTAGTCGCAGCATAGCAGCAGCGGCCATCACCAACTCCTTCGGCAAGCCAGAAACATCTGGAAAAGAAGCCACGCCCCTTTGCACGGACCGAAGACCGAAAGCATGAAGAAGACGGACGCGGACAGACTCGCCGAGACCCGGACCGAGAAACCAAAAAGAAAAAGTACCCAGGGTGAAACCAATTTAATGACCGAGAGACCTTCAGGCGCTGTAAAAAAGCCCCTTAGAGGCCAAGCTATCAGCGGCTTCTCCAGCCGGCCCTTCAGGCATCACAGCAAAGAAACCATCCGCTCCAAATCGCGCCGCCTTCGCCCAAAAGGGGACCGCCTTTGCCGAGGTGAGGTTCCGGCCTGATGCCGCGGACCCCGTTCAAGACGGCAAAGACATTATGGCTAACAATGAAGTCCATCCCCTTCTGACTCCCCCCGCCGACATTTGTCTTGACAGACAAGAATCAAGTTCCGGCAACGTCAAATTGATTCAAAGATAACCGCGTGGTTATTCTTTAATCCCGCAATACCCAAGAGAGTATACGCATGACCCCGGCTACTTCAGACAACCACAGGAAGGCTACGGCCTACCTCAAATCGGCAGGTGTGGATTTCCACACATAATCTACCGCCGAGAAGAGGTGTTTGAAAATTGTTATCCGGTATGTCACAGAAGAGAGAGAGCGTGGCGCAGTAGTATAGGCATCCGACCGCTGTACCAAAAATCGTGAGTTCGATTCCAATATACCGTGATATACTTTTCACATGTCTATACGCTCTGCCATTCCCCAACCCACCTTGCCAGCGTAGGGTTTTACGGCTAAAAATCTTCTCTGATGGAGTGATAAAATCTCTCCAGTGGTTCGGAATCTAGGCTAAAGCGCTAGCAGTGGCGTATAAATAGCTGACGACAACAATGTCCCGGAATTCTATACCGAGCAAGACGTGGGTCTGGCTCTAGTTAAATTGGGATACTCTCCCTCCAACGTGCATCGTATGAGAAACGAGAACACGGTCAAACGTTGTTTCTCTAAAACTCCGGTGTGTAGTCTGTTCGAGGCCCCATCAGTCAATGGCCTGCCCCAAGGACACATCTCCAAGGTGTGCTCTTTGTCCGGTCCGCACCCGCCAACTTCAGGGGTTGCACCTCTTACTAAAAAATGTCGCACGGCAAGACTAATAAAACAGCCTTAAAGACTTCCGCAACCAATCCGGCTCCGGCCCAGTCATCCTATACGCCCGCAGGTCCCCGAAAACCTACAGTTGTTACGGACAAATCGTTCGCAAATGCGGTCGTTCCGACGGCACCTCCACCGGCTATAAGCAACGATAAAAAAATAGTAGCTCTGCTGAACGACTTCAACGATTTTCATAAGAAAATCATGTCTTCGCTCCTCCAAAAGCAGTAATGGCTACCGAAGAACCATTACTTCAAGTCTGCTTCTGGAATGCCAATGGCATTTTAGAAAAAATGAGTGAAGTGGAACAGTTCTTTATCGAAGAAAACCTCGACATCATGCTGGTGTCCGAGACAAACCACCTTCCCACCCAATTGTTGAGACTACCAAATACGTATTTGGGGTCGTCGACGGCTAAGCTGAAGCATGCAACTTTAATTTTTGCAAAAAGATCATCAGACTACTCCGAGAATGTAATAGTAGTTAATGTGCCCGGTCAAAAAAACATTTAAAATCGCAAACCTCTTCGTCGCGGACATGCCTTCGGGATGGAAGTACGGGGTTAAACTGGCTCAATACGCCAAAAACGCAGCGCTTCTCTACTCGTCATGGTCACCCAAACAAAGTTACCTCCAGGCTACAAAAAGGTACCACCAATCTGAAACGCTGGTTAGATGACTGACAAGTTAAAGTGAATATGGAGAAAAACCGTTTTCTTCACACGGATATGGAACGCCCGTCATGGGAACGTCCGTCTCGACAACGTTATCATACCGTGGCCCAATTTTTCAAAGTATCTGGGGATAACCTTTGACTTACGTGCAGTCAATTCTCGACAAAGCAAAAACGCTAAAAAAATCTTCTGCTTCCGATGCTGCGGCGAAACAGTGATTTATCTCTCCAGATGTACACGTCTACCATCAAGCCCATGATAATTTCAATTATTTTGAGATATTTAATATACAATCCTTGGAAATTTAAGTATGTCGTCAATTCTTATTTTGTCAAATGTCTTGCTAAGATCAACAAAAAAGATAAACATTGGTTTTGCAAATTTAATTGCTTTCTGTTTGTGTTATAATGAAAATACCATCTACAGCCAATATAATTATATATAAAAATTCTAAAAAAATTTAAAAAAAATTCCACTAGTTACTTGGATTGATTTTTTTCCCTTTTTTGTATATGAGAATGGTGGTTGTACACTGGAAGTAGTAACCACAACCAGCAAAATTCGGCTGTTATAAATACCAAAAACACCAAAAAATAATAAAAACCTCATGGCAAATCTATTTGGGATCCCATAATAATCCGCAACAGACTTCATGCGAAATACAGTAACCTGTAAAAGAGCTGTAAGGAATTGACACATTCCTGACAGGACCGTCGCATGATATCAAAACAGTGGTAACACAAATGAGTCGTATTAAACTACAGGCTCACATGACTACTAAAACCAGACAGTGTGTGAAGAAGATGAGACTCCAATATACTTGCTGAATGAATGAAAAGCTTACAAACAGCAACGCACAGCCATCTTTGGCAAACACAATCTAACCAAAGCTGTAGTAAATGCAGCCCATTAGCTAAAAATACTAAACTTCATCAAAGAGAAAAAACTGCTTAATGAGTAAAAAATCAGAGATGTACAACAGGTCCAATAGAACCGCAGCACAAAGAGTGCCAAGCAAACCACCTCAAGGTAAGGAAGGAAAAATATGGAATTTTTAAGTAAAAACATGATATTACTGATCAGCACAAGCAATACCTTTTAAAGATTTCCCATTCCTTCTTCTTCTTCTTGGCGTGCTTCATCCGCTCCAGATATTAGCAATCATCATCACAATCTTCTCCTTGTCCACTGCACTGCAAAAAAGTTCAGCAATGTCATGTCAAACCACTGGCGTAGATTTGTATGTGGTTTCTCATTTTTCTCAATACTCAATTAACCATATCCTGAAACTTGCTTTATAAACCCAACTCTTAACGTTTTGTTTGCTCACGGATTAAATAGTTAAGTTTAGTTTACTAAGAAAATCTACGTCTCAAACAAGCAGTAAAAAATCTACCTGGGCACCAACAACTTAATTAACCTTAAATAAGTTGACAAGCCTAAATAAATATTGACTAAAAATTTGCAGATAACACAAAAAAGATCAAAATAGCTGTTACATTCTCGTACTATTTTTTGAAAGAAAACTATGATGTTCAATAAAACAAACAAAAAATGATAAAACTGTGCATTTATTTGTCTACAAACATGTCTTGCTTCAAAACTAAAGTGATTAAAAATTAAACTTTTTAACATTCCATTAATGTTTTGATCGAACCAAGTTTTCTTTATATTTGATCGTAAAATATAAATTTGCAGTGATTGCATTAAAACCGTTTATTTGATACTTTAATTCAAGTTTCCAATCTGCGGCTGGTATACCAGGTGGAAACGCTGATTCATCAGGTTTCCAATTCCTAATAGCATAAAACCCCTAAACATAATACAAATTTTAGTTTTTGTCTAACTACCACTGTTATGACAGTTACCTTTTTAATAGGACAATTTGTTAAGTTACCAAATGTTTTTAAAATATTAGTCCCATAAAAATTACCATTTAGTGCTGTGCATGCGTCTATATTAAAATCTACTACCGTTCTTTTATATTCATTGTTTGCTAATTTGAACCCCAATGCTTTTACCTGAAATGTTAATTGATAATTTTAATATGTTTAGCATTAAACTAAATATACCCATAATTGATCAACATCAACTCTAAACTTTATTTTTGCATTTAATGCGGTGGTAGTTCGATTAAATTTAAATGTTTTGATTTCGACATTTTCAACTAAGCTTTCTTGACTCCACACTACTTCACCGCGTTGTATCGCTACGGTATATTTATTTTGAAAATACTAAAAAAAAAAAACAATATATTTAGATTAACTTGAAAATATTGCATATAACAAACCGCTTTATTTATTGTTATCTCGTAGGAAAACAAAATTCTTAAAAAGAATACAAAAAACAGTAGAAACATCTCTGTTTATTCAATTCGTGAACGATAGGATGACTGTTGCTGTGAATATAAATTAAGCAAAAAGTAAAAGTAGTTTTTAATTATTATATATCTATTTTATTGATCTCATGTTAGTATAAAACAAAAATATAATTAATACAGAATGCAAATTATGTTTGCATCCCGTTTGAAAATAATCATCATTTTTTAAGTCAATTATAAATGAATTTTGATAAACTAAACATTATTCTTTAATACTATTAGTTGATTAATAATACTTTCCAAAAACCATACATTATTTATTATATTATTACAGTATGAGTTTAAAAAATAATAATTTACATTTACAAGTAGTTTGGTTGCTTCAAATTGCCAACACAAACTTGGAAAATAAGTCAAACCAAGCCTTTCTGCCAAAAATAAACAAGTTTGAACCTTAAGATGTTAAGATGACAATGTTATTCTGTCCATTATTGTCCGCCAGATAAGTCGCGCACAAAATCTTAAAAAGTAATAATTATATCCAGCGACTTAATGAACGCTGCTGCGATAGCACACCCGCATAGCAATAGCCCCCTCCAAAACACTTCAACCGTCCTCTAACTCCTAAGAAAAATAAACCGGAAGGAGAAGGAAATAAACCACACCGTACCAAGAGACAACACCCACTCCTGATTCAATATCCTGTCGCACCAGGTTAAAGAGTTCAAGAAGCAAATGGAAGCGACAACGGCTGGACTTTATGTACCAGAACGCCACCAAAGAGGCTCTCAACGTAATGACTACCAACTTCATCAGCGCCCACCAATGCTAGCGCTCCACCAACCTCTTCAAGAAACAAATAAAAAGAAAAAATGGAAGCGCCTTATAAAAAAGAGTCTGAAGCACCAGCATCAGCCCCCCTTAAGCTTCTAGACACGCAAGACCCCCCCCTCGGTAAAAAAAAACAAAGCCTCCACCTCCCACCTCCAGGTCGTCCTCGCAGAAAACAACTCGCCACCGCCGCCAATGAAAAGCACCAAGGACTTCCTGATTGTGCAGAAGAAGCGGAAGAAGACAAGGGTTGAGCCACCACCGTTAAAACTAACCTCAGGCCATATAGCACAAAAAACCATCAAAAAAACGACTTTCATCAAGGACCTCCCTCAAGCTAACTTCTAAGTTCCGCCCACCGGCAATAGTGCTAAGAGAAACATTAATTCAAATTAACAATAATCGTATCGTTTTCTGCGCAAAACACCCATGAAGATATATACATTACTCTGGGCACAAACACCGACCACTGGAAATCAACAGACTTTTTCATACTTGGTCGATCGCCAAAGAACGCTGCCTCAAGCTGGTAATCCAAAAACTTCCGGCTTAGCCTTCAAATCATTGAGACCTACTAACGTCTACAGAAAAGAAAACAAATTTATTCGTGGTAACCGTATAACTCCTAAAAAAGCTAAAAGTGCGAAAACCATGAACCTAACTAAGCTCGGAAGCATCAAGATCACAGTAAAACCAAAAAAGAAAAATGGCAACATTCCAAAATGCCAGATGTGCACAAGCACACAGCCAAGCATGCAACTCATCTCTAGCTTTTCTCATCTGTTCGGGGACCCCCCCCCCCACATACCACTAACAAGGAATGCATACATTAAAATGGCAAAACCATCAAAAACACCAGTCCGGCAGTCAAGACTGACCTCGCAAACCTGCAGCGGCAAACAAAATCGTTTGCAAATGCTGTTTCTCAACCAGCACAACAAACAGTATCTAAAGATAAGATAAAATAAGCCGCTATTCTTAAAGAAATAAATAATTTTCAGATAAAAATCATGGCATCTCTCCTAACTCCTTGAATAATGGATAATACACCTAAGGTCATACTCCAAATTTGCTTCTAGAATACCTACGGCATCAAAAAGTAGACAAAATAAAAGAATTCTTCTTCAATCAGAACCTTGACATAATGTCTGACTCAAACCACAAACCCACTAAAGCGCTAAGATTCCCAAACACCTTCACGCATATAAGAACGTCGGTGGTACCTATGAAACAAGAAACTATGATCTTTGCAAAAGAACCTTTGGGCCACTAAAAAGTTGAAACCCCCGGTATGATCTCGGTTGAAACAAACGCGATAGTGATGATGAACCAATCGTATCAAAACGGCAAACTTCGTAAATCCTCTTCCCGCAAATACTGGGTCCGGATAAACCCACCTTCTACAGCTCTGCCGGCTAACAAAGAGACGTCGTAGCAATACTCAAGAACGTCAATTTCCAAGCCAAAATTACAACAATCAATGGCCTTAGCTTAGACCACAACTCAATACTACTGGAGCTCTACTGAAAAAAATGTTGCAAACATCGAAAAAACAGTCGCACTAGTTACTTACCAAATTCACCAAGCCTCGGAAAAAGCTTCATGTTTGCGCTGATAATCTTGTAAGATTATTCCGGGCTACTAAAGCATTGATTCAAAGAAGAAATGCCGCTAAACATCAATAGCAAAAGCTTCGCAACCCCAGAGATCGTGAGATAGTAAGAATTCCTTGGAATCAATCCCAAAATCCCCAAATCCTTAAAGAAGAACCCCCATCCAGCCATTCACGGCAAGAGCATTCGTCGACAGCCTCAAACTCCAATGCTCCCCAATGCTGAAAGACGTTGACAACAACACACACATTAGAAAGCGTTATACCTTCTCAAATAATCAAAAAACTCAAACCTCGTTCTGCTCCCGCCGCCCAAACAAAGCTCTAAAATTGTTTTCGTTTAAAGCAATAATAGCGCTCTTCAACATTACTAACGCGATCCTTAAAACTGAGCACTTTCTTACAGAATGGAAAAGCTCCCTTGTTATAAACATATCAAAACCTGGTAAAAACCGTAGGTTTCCCCAAAACTACCGACCAATAAGTCCTATATGCACTTTAAGTAAGGTCATAGAAAGACTTATAATGCAAGATCACACAAAAATTAATAACCTTCTCCCCTCCCATCAACATGGGTTTAGATAGAGTCACTCTAGTGTTCATCAACTAAATCGCGTTACAAACTATATAGTCAAAGGTTTCAGACTAAAAAAAACCAAAGGAATTGTGTTTTTCAACGTCAAAAAAGCCTTCAACAAGGTCTAGACCAAAGGTTTTTCCTAAAATTGATCAGACAAAACTTCCCTCTGCGTCTTATAAGGCTGATAGCATCGTATCTGAACCGAAAGCAAAAGTCTGGCAAAAATTCACACCACACAGCACTTCTCTACACCTCCCAAAGTAGCTATAAACCACCACCAATCTAGAAGATTGGTTGAATGACTGGCGACTCTAAGTAAATCCAAAGAAAAGCAGAGATATTCTATTCCCACGGAGACAAAATACCCCTCATGAGAACGTCTATTTAAACGACGTTCCCATACCGTGGTCCAATGCTGCCAAGTATCTGGAAATAACCATTAACAAAAGACTTACGTACAAGTTGCACGTACAGTCCATTCTCAATAAAACCAAGAGACAAAAAACCTGCTAACCGTCTCGAAACTTTCCAAAGTACGTCTTTGCAAATGCTCCTTGGAGCTCCAGGTTTGTCCAAAACTTTGAAATTCGGATCAACCTTAAGATTCCCCCACTGCTACAACACATCAAAACTTTGGCCAAAAAGTACTTACTCGCTTCTATATACAAAGGATAAAACCACATCCCATCCCACAGACTATAAAGCGTTCTCCTCAACCACCCACTAAAATCCGTATCTCCAAACAATCCATAGATTAAAAAGTAGCGCTACCTAAATGCAATTTTCAAAAAGTATTTCATGATTTTATTCCAACCGTTACAACCTCCATAGATTAAAATGTAGCAAAAAATAATAATTTTAATTTAAAAAAAATCACAATATTATTCCAACCATTATGTCATCTCAATTTTATTTGTATCATTTTGATTTCTAGACAAATTTCATAATTTTATTCCAATCATTACGACCTCCATAGATTAAAATGTAGTGCTACCTAAATATAACATAAATTCAGTTTTATCATAAAAAAAAAATGTTTCTGTGCAGTTTTTTTTTCATGTAAATACATTTACGCAGTAATATTGTTTATATGTAATATATGTCCCCGTTTTATTTTTGTGTATTTCATGCGTATAATGCTACCTCATATTGTGCGATGTTTGCGTTTTTGGGCAATATTTTAAACAATTATCTTTTTTAAATCAAGTTTATTATAAAACTTCTGTGATTAATATGATTTTTAATTAAAGCGTTAATGCTATTAATAATTGAAGCAAATGCACATAGACTATAAATATACCAAAACGATGGACAGGCAAAAAATACATTTATACTCCCCAGTAACCTTCTCACTTAATTAATACACCCCTGACATTTCCTTTAACCCCTTTAATAATACCGTTTTTCTCCCCTCATTTTATATCGTGGCAATGATGATGAATTTATTTGGTTCGTATTTCTACCCCCACCGTCGATGCGAATAAAAGTCGAGGCGAACGATCCGCTAGTTGTATTTTATATGCAATTTCAAGACGATGACACCCCCAATAACGTCTACGCGCCAACATAAAATTGACAAGCGGGAGATAGACAATTCCACATTTTTTTTATTATTATGTCTTCACAGCAACTCAATCGCTCGCAAAAAAAAGAAAAAAAAGGCATTGGCAGGAACAGGTCTTATTAAATTTTACCCTCCCGCGAACGCGGATGGATACATTTCATTTAAAATAAAATGCGAATTGAATTCCCTTTATGATGCGGTATTTGTGTTCCTTTTTTAAATTAAAAATGATTATTTTCGAAGGCAATCGTTCAAATTTATAACTCAATTATTTACGTGCAATTTTCTTGGCAGCTGCATTGCCCAAGGCACCCTTAGCCATAATTAACGACCTCCTTCATGCTTCGATTACTGCTAGGATAACAAATTGCCGAATTATTGATGACCTGCAAATTGATTGATACGCATAGTTTCAGCCACGCAATTTCATCGTTAATGTACTTATGATATCGCATATTCCATGAGAGATTTTTATTATGCAGCATATTTAATAATGCTCTGCTTGAAATTTATATTAATATTAAGAATTTAAAATTACGATAATATGAATAACGATGTTACATGTTTTGTCTTCATATTATGTCTATCAGATTATTTGTATTTGTTTTCCAGAAAGCGCAGTAAAAATTTAAATATAGAGGCTGTTGGAATATTTCCTTAATATGAAGCGCTTTCGAGTTTCTTTTGTAACATTAATCTATTCTGATAAGATATAACCAGATATTCAATAACATGCTAAGAATGGAACCAGTATATGAATTCTTCTTTGTAAACAGCCAACAATGTTGTCGTTTGTTTTGAGTCGTTGTAAAGCATATCAAATTAAGGAATAAATAAAATTTCAGGAGTTGCAGTAATATTTATATTGATATTATATTTGAATACGAATTACATTTACAACCTGCAAAATTTTGTTAATAAATAAAACATTATAAAAATGCATAATCTCGTCGCATGTATACACAGCAACCGGTGTTTTGTGTTTTACAAAATATTATCAGTAAGGGAGTTCATGTCATATAGGTAATCGCAACATAATTAGATTTTACTACATGCCGTGATTGGGAAGAGCAACTAGTAAACAACACGTTATCCACCTTCCATACATTCAAAACTTGTCTGTCAAATAAAGGGCAAGTACTAAAGTCAATTCAAATAACAATAAAATTAAACTCCACTCCAAACATGCCAAACGCACAAAACCACAACAAATGCCTTATTGCTTGTTCGGAAGAAAAACGACACAAGTCAACAAAACCAGTTTACGGATTTATAGCACCATTATTTAAAAACTGTATGCTCTTTTTTGCTTAAAATGCGTCAGAAGTCTAGTTTATTTTATTTCTGGTTTATGTTACCAAGTTCCACAAAAATTATGAGTAAATTAGCTGGAAAAACTCATTATACAATTTAATTAAAATTATTTTTTTTGGAAATCCTTTTAAAATTGATCAACAAATTTTTGCAGAGAGAATAGCCTGATAATTATGGTATTTTGAAATTGGCATTCGATAATACACAGACCATCATAGAAAGCTTTGAACTTTTGAAGAAACTTCAAAAGACCGCTCTTGAAAAACAAGTATTTTGAATTGTGTCGTTTTATTTTCGAAGAAGCGAATTATATCAATCACTGTGACAAATTTCTCAAACTAACCCGAGCTAAAAACAAGAAAGGGTATCTCAACGCAAGCTATTTCACAAAATCCAATACTGCAGAACCTGCTACTTAAGACATGATTCTCTACCGAGCGTTTCTAGATTCTGAAGCACAATCAAATTTTAATTGAGCACAATATAATTTCTTTTAGCGCAGCAATTATGGCAATTACAGCTAGCGTGGGATGCATCAGTTCCAATTCACTTCTACTCTGCTTAAATACAATTCAATCACAAACTTATAAGAGCTTAGTATCCAATAATGCATTTTTGATAATCTATACGCAAGGTTAAAACTTCATGGTTTCGCAAATATAAGCAATCTCGCATACAACGCCTATGTCTATGACAAATTATAGCAATCAAGAGATTTAAATATACGCCTCATATGTACCAAATCCAGAGTAGCTCTTTTAAAACCACTAAAATTATTAGTCACTCTAATTAATAAAGTTCAAGACAGTATAATACACAAGGCAAAACGTATTACTAGACCGACTCAATAAGTTCTTTCTTCCTTAAGTGGCATCTCCTTTCAGGAGCTTTGCAATCATCATCGTTAAATTTACTGTTAGGCAGCTCGAAACAGTTCTTTGGATGTTTTATTGTACGATTCCCTCAAATTTCGCAGCTATGAAATTCTGCGTCTGCCAATGTTTCTTCTACCAGCTACCTTTCTCTGCATGATCAGCTGAAGCAGTATTTTTCTCCTCATATTATGTGATCAAGATATTATAACTTTCTTTTTGAATTGTGAGTGTGATCTCCAGTGGTTTATTCATACGTTCTAGTACCTTAATAATTGATAACAATAGTACTAACCTGTATAAAGGCCGATGATAAAATCTTGAAAAGTTTTATAGCAAATCGTACGGCCAAAATTCAAAAACATACAAATATGGAAGAGTGAATACTTATTTCCGAAACCGATTATATGTCAGAGGTGGTAACGCAATGCTCCCTATTAAGAAAACAGGCAACGACATTTTAGGCGCATTTTATTTGAATCAGATGACCAAAACAAATGTTATTTAAATTAAATAAATATTTTATTTTATGAAAATTACCTCTCCACCCAGCATGAGACACATACACATGTGTTTCAGGGTATGCACCCATCATCAGTGTACCTAACGACTCACTGGTCGGAGAAACAATTTACATAAAATCACAGTAACTATCAACAGTTTAGTAATCCAACTAGATAAATTTCTTTAGAATCTCTTTCCATCTCTGCGCCACATCATTGTGATGATAGTCTAAAATTGCTTGTAATCGTCACCGGTAGTAGGTTTCTCTTTAAAATTTATGTAAACAAATATTTTTTTATTATCTGGCAAAGTACATATAAGATAAATAATAAATTTCGTGTAATAAAAATGTTTTATAAGAAATTTTTAGTACATTTTGTCTAATAAATGTTCTGAACAATTTTTGGTAAATTTTGAGTAACAAATTTTGTATAATAAAACAGTTTTATGAGCAATTTTTAGTCAATCATTTGTAATAAAAGCGTTTTATAAACTATTTTTGTTAAACTTCTTGTAAATTTTTAGTGGACATACGTAGTGTTCTGAGCTATTTTTGGTCAATTTCGTAGAACAAAAAAGTTTTATTAGCATTATTTAGTAAATTTTGTATAATAAAACAGTTTTCTAAGCGTTTTTTAGTCAATTTTGTGTAACAAATAAGTTTTATAAACGATTTTTAGTCAATATTGTGTAATAAAAGCGTTTTATAAACTATTTTTGGTAAATTTCGTTTAAAAAATAAGTTTCATAAGCAATTTTTAGTATATTTTGTGTAATAAATGTGTTTTATAAGCAAATTTAAGTAAATTTTGTATATATAATAAATCTGTTATTGTCGTTTTATTTCGTATTAGATAAGTAACTATTATTAATAAATATTTATATAATATTTAATAAAAAACAAAATTTACACTTACAATATAAAACTCTTTTTCTATAAAATAATACTGACTGGTTTAAAAATAAAATACAACTATACAATATATGTATAAAAGTATAGTAATTTACAACCCTTAAAAATTATAGTTCAAATATGCTATTCATAACCCGTCCAATATTTTCATAATAAAAAGTGGCTGATGGTGATGACGGTAAAGGGGAGTAATACTAGCCGAGTACGTTGAATTGCTTGTTACTTCTTCATTTTGAATATTGATTAAATTATTATTCGGGTTTTCTGAAAGGTTGTCAGTTACCATACCTCTTGACAATTTATTAACATCACTTTCAATTTCATTTTTTTCGTGTAGAGCCAAAGTACAAGTTTTCATAAACGCTTCCTAAGTTTGCATGTATTTACGTTTTTGAGCTCTAGGCGTTTCTTTAGTCGTTCTTGACATTACAATGATCTGATTTATTTTATATTTCAATTTTTAAAAACAAAAAAGATAGATTAGAAATAGATAATGGTTTAAAAAAAAACTGAAATTTTGTTAATTGTGGCGGAGCAATCGATGAGAAACATGTACGAATTGTATTTCTACTTAATTCTGAGGCTCAGTATTTTAATTATAAAAAAAAATTATAGTATTATTCTAATGGTCTTAGTTAACACAAATAATAAATTTATTTACATCGATGAAGGCAAACAAGGAAGAATGTCCGATATAGGAGTATTAGAATGGTCTGCTTGCTATAAACATATGAAATAAAATAAATTAAAGTTCTCTACTAATAAAGATACAACTGAAAATCACAACTTTGATATTATTGGTGATGAAAGATTCACAATACATTCACATATTTTAAAACCATATCCCCAAAAGCATATAACCTATGAAAGACGCTCCTTCAATCGTTTCTCGAGGGCGAGAAACGCCTCCAAAAATGAATTTAGTTTATTAGCCTTCAGGTTTAGAATTTTTCATACAACACTGTTACGCACCCTAAGAACAAATTCTGTTGTACACATGGAACAATATTGAGAAACTAGCGTACAGATACTGAACAACTTGCTTGTTTAGATATAAATGCTACACGGAATGCAACAAGTGAAGCAAAATATAACAGACATGTACTGCAATAATTAGAATAGAGCAGGTAAACTTGACAGGCAAAATGATATGGTAGCTGAAGGCAGATCGTAAAGTAATGTATAAAAGAACATATTATAAATAAGTAGATATGTTAAATCTTAATGAATAAATATAATTTATATGTGCATTCAAATCTATTTCCTCCTGTTCAGCTGCATCAATGTTATTTTCATTAAATTCTTCTATCGCATCTGTTTCTGCACTCTATTTCCAAAAAAAAAAACGTTAAACTGTCAATATTGTCGGGGTCCGATTCAGCCCATTCAACTTAAAAAAAATGAAATTTTTTTATTTTGAAACTGCTATAACTTTTTTTATTCGTAAAAATATCGCTCTAAAAATTTTTCACTGAAATCCGAAAAACAAGTTGAATTTTCAAAATCTACCCTCAAAAATAAGTTTCATTCCCGCCCCTAAAAGCACGAGCGTAGATAGCAACTTTTTTACCCAAATTTTATCGATAAGAATAATTTTGTTTTGATTTTTTTTTTAGTTTCCTTTCAATTTTTTACGTCTGGGATAATTTTTTTAAAACTACCCCTTCAAAAATACAACCCCTGCAATTTTTACAAGGGCTTTTTTTTACCAAAAACACACTTTTTAATTAACTGCTACTGGATGTTGTAAGTGAATATTTTTTTAATTATTTTTTTCGAGTTCCTTGATTTCCCATACACTCCCCTATAAAATCGCCTTTTCTACCATTAAACTTTTTCAAAACCCACCCTAAGGTGCCCTCAAAATTACCCATATTTGAGGCCATTTTCCACCTTTTTTTAAAAACGGTTGGGATGAGGCATATGGATTTTCGGATTTATCGACTATTAAACAGCATTTTGAGACTAACCTAAGTTTTTTCAAACAAATCAGTGGCGTGAAATTTTTTTTCCCAAAAAACGTAGTTTTACACTAACAAGGGTAGTTTTAATGGTAGGAGACTGGGATATGAACCAAAAAAATTCTTTTAATAACCTCTTTCTTATATCTGACCCCTATTTTTGTTGTCCAGTGGCGTCACTAAGTTTTTTTATTTCAAAGTCAAAAATTGTGTTTTTTAATGCAAATTTGGGGCTCGTATATGTACCCCTAATTTTCATTTTACGTAAAAAATGAATACATGTTAATCGAAATTTTTCAACTGTTTTAATCGCGTCGACCTGACAGAATTTTGTTTAGCCCCTTATTTTTCACCAGTGGCGTCCCAAAAACAGGAATTTTAAGCAGTTTTTAAAAGTGAGCCACTGGTTAACCCAGACACAAAAAAATTTGCCCTTAGTCTCAAATAAAAAATACGTCTATAAAATTTTATTCTTATAATTTTTAGATATTTGGACAATTAAACCAGTGGCGATTCTTAAAAGGTCAAAAAAATACCGATTTTGGTAAAAAGTAGTGTTGTGCAAAAGCCTATTCCTCCTACAGTTTTTGAGATACGGATCTGCGCATAGTCTCATTCGATAGAGCAGGACTGCGTTCATAGGTTGATGTATCAAAATTTTGAATTTTTGCCCCCAACCACTTTTATGAGTTTTCAAAGTTGACTAAATTTTTGTTAAAAAAAAATATGATAAAAGTTTTTGCCACATTTTTAAGTACCAGATTCGTGTTCCAAGTACCAAAATTAGTCCGAAATATGATTTTCATCAAAATCAGTGAGGGTCAAAATTACACCCCTAAATTGCCGATATATTTTTTCGACTAATTTTTAACTTTTTAAACTAAAAAAATTATAACTTGAGAACTGTTGGTAGTAGTCTTATTACTTTTAAAATAATGCAAAGCATTAGATTAAAAATTCAAAATATTTTTCAAAAAATATTAACCCCTATTTTAAAGGTAAAATCCAAAATTGATTTATTTTTTTGCTAGATAGGGTTCAACAATGTATAATAAGTTGAATCTGCGGGTTATTTTGACCTCTTAAAAAAATATTTCATTTTTTTCAACAGTTTTCTTGACTATTTTTATAAGCAAAAATTGCTGAAAAAAACAAATTTTTAAATTTTATAAAAATTAACTAAAATAATGTCTAGCATCGCTATAACTTGTAAAAATGCTTTATTAGACAACTATTTATTATTTTAAAGTTTGCCACCCATAATTTAAAAACATCTCAACAACCCTTCCCTCCCGATAAATTAGCCCCGCTGGGACAAGCAAAATACACTATCCACAAGCGACCTCTCCCCCAACAAACTAGTTCCACAGAAACAATTCAAAAAAACTACCCACATGCGACATTCCAACCGACAAATTGGCAGCATTATAAAATAATTGAAAAAACACTCCCCGACAAACTTTTAGGTATTATAAAATAATTGGAAAACTCTTTCAGATAAAATAAAACTAACCCACATGCAAAAAACACTAACCATATGCAACCAAAAGTTAGTAAACATTTCCCTACAAAATTTTAGATGTTGGTGAATAATAATTTGAAAACTACTGCCCAACAAACTTACTTATTCCCAAACAAACACTATTCATATGCAGCTCCCCCCCAACAAATTAACCCCGCAGGGACAAAAATACTATTTAACTCTTTAACAGTCAAGGCCGCAAGGTTAGGTAAAACACCAGATCCCTATGCAATGAAAAATTAGATAACGTTTCCCCTCAAAATTTTAGGTTTTAAACGAAATATTTAAAAACCATTCCTCAACCAACTTCAGGTATTGGACAAATATTTAGAAACACTTTCTTTACTTCTTTTTACCCCAACAAACTTACCCTACTGGAACAGTTAAAAACACTATCCATATGCGCCCCAGAGACAGTAAATAAAAACTATTCATATGCTACCTAAAAAGTGAAACAAACATTCAGGTGCTGGAAAATACTTCAAATAAACTTACAGATAATGTAAAATAATTTAAAAACACTTCCCAACAATCTTCATTTACTGGACAAATATTTAGAAACACTTTCATTGCTTCTCCTTACCCCAAACAAATCAGACCCGCAGGGACAGAGAAAAACACTATCCATATGTGACCCTGTATTAGCAAACATAAAATCTGAATACCGTCTCAACTATTGATACCATAATCAACTGGACACGACATTTGGTATATATCACCCTTATCCCAACCCCTTTACCGTCGCAACTATTTCAAACTAATCTTTAACTTCTTTTATTCTCAACAATTCGTATTCGACCTTCTATTGAAAAACACTTGACATAAAACCTACAAATTGTCTCAACTATTGCACAACCAACAAAACAAGGGTTTCTCTGTTCCGATCATTAAATGTCTTAACTATTACGCATCTAACAAATTAAGGATTTCTCTGATCCGATAATTTTTTTATGTACCCGGTCATAGTATGGATGTTAACATCTATATTTTTAGTTTAGATATAAGACCCTGTATTAGAAAACATTTGACTGATAACTCAATAATTGTCTCAACTATTGCACATCAAATAAAACAAAGGTTTATTTGTTTTAATATTGATTCCTGTACTGGGTAACAGTATGAATATCAATTTTTTTTTTTTTAATATTTTTATAGATTCCGGTATTGGAATACATTTGACTGAAATCCCAAAAACTGTCTCAATTATTGCGCATCCAACAAAACAAGAGTTTCTCTGATGCGATAAATTTCATGTACCAACTCAAAATACATATGTAGTATGTACACATCAATATTTTTGGTTTTGATATAGGACCCTACATTGCCCTAACAATTTTTATTAACTCTCTTATTGTTTTTTTATATTTACACCATTACACAATTACACCTTGTACAATTACAATTACATAACCTTAAATCGCATACATTTTTACAATTTCCGATACCCTTTATTACACACACATCGGGGTTACATCATGTAACAAGTATTGCCACTTTTACTTTACAATTACATAACCTTAAATCGCATACTAGATTTTGTATAATAAAACAGTTTTCTAAGCATTTTTTGGTCAACTTTGTGTAACAAACAAGTTTTATAAGCAATTTTTAGTTAATTTCGTGTAATAAAAGTGTTTTATGAGAAATTTTTAGTACATTTTGTGTAATAAAATAGTGATCTGAACAATTTTTAATCAATTTCGTGTAACAAATATGTTTCACAATTTTCTAAGCGTTTCTTGGTCAATTTAGTGTGACAAATAAGTTTTATGAGCAATAAAATAATAAAAGCGTTTAATTATCTATTTTTGGTAAATTTCGTGTAATACAAGTGTTTTATAAATAAAAATTTAGTACATATTTTGTAATAAAATAGTGTTTTTTGGATAATGTCGTGGAACAAATAAGTTTCATTAGCAATTTTTAGTAAATTTTGTGTAATAAAAGTCTTTTATAAGCAATTTTTGAAACATTTTGTATAATAGAAAACTTTTCTAAGCGTTTCTTTGTCAATTTTATATAACAAATAAGTTTTATAAGCGATTTTTAGTCGATTTTGTGTAATAAAAGCGTTTTTAAACTATTTTTATTAAATTTTGTGTAAAAAAGTTTTATAAGAAATTCTTAGTACATTTTGTATAATAAAATAGTGTTCTGGGCGTTTTTTTGTCAATTTCGTGTAACAAATAGGTTTCGTGAGCAATTTTTATTAACTTTTGTGTAATAGAAGTGTTTTATAACTAAATTTTAGTGAATTTTGTATAATGAAAAAGTTTTCTAAGCATTTTTTGTTCAATTTTATGTAATAAAAAAGTTTTATAAGCAATTTTTAGTTAACTTTGTGTAATAAAAACGTTTTATAAGCAATTTTTGGTATAGAATAGAATAGAATTTATTAATCCTTTTAGATCATTTCCATGATATAGGATAAGTCATACAATATACAAGTATAATTTAAAATACAAAAACAGGGTACATTATTTACATAGATACATTTGACTAAGAATAATGAATATAATATAAAAACATAAAACTGAACAAATTACATAAAATACCAAAAATAGTTGTTACAAACGTATACTACACATTAAAATCATGATTAAAATATTCCTCAACAGAATAGAAACAACATTCGGTTAATTTTTGTTTTAAATTTGATATAAAACTATAATTTAATTCCTTAATTTGCGCTGGTAGGTGATTATATAGTGTAGCACCAATATATGATGGGTTTGATTTAAATAACTCCAACTGATGTTTTTTATACATTAAATTATTACCGTGCCTTGTGCTGTAGTTATGAGCATTATTAAGTTGGCTAAAATTATCTACATTTGCTTTTACAAATTTTAAAAGTTCATATATATATATAAACAAGCCAAAGTTAATATTTTTTCACTTTTAAAATTATCTCGACAAGAGTCTCTATATTTAAGGCCTGACATAGATCTTAATGCTCTTTTCTACAAGACAAAAACTCTGTTTGCGTTGGTTGATCCTCCCCAGAATATAATACCATACCGAATATGTGTCTCAAACATACTATGATAAAACATTTTGCACGTGTGAGTATCATAATGTTGCCGAAGTCTTCCTAATGCAAAACATACGCTGGCAATTTTGGAACATGTAAATAAGCGACATGTCAATGTGTAAACCTAGTAATTTAAAGGATTTTACTTGTTGAATAGACTTTGAGTTGGCATGTATAAGTAAAGATGAAGTATAGTTACATTCTCTAGCCTGAAATTGCATTGTATAACTTATAAATTGCGACCTACTATCTAAATAAGATTTTAAAAGTTCTAGGCAGTTTCCACGGATTCCAATGTAAAAAAAATTAAATTTATAAATGTCTCATTGACAACCGTTTCGTTACAAAAATATTTTAATAAAGTAATGGGCTACAACTCCTGATGAAATACACTAATACAACTGGAAAATAAGAAGATGATAACCAGCCATCAAAAAACTAGGAAGTACCCGTTTGTTATTTTTTTTTATATGTTTTAAATTAAATGTTGAAATTAGGTTAAGTGGTAGATCATCATTATGATAAACTTTGCCTTTTTTTGTAAAATTACAAAAAAAGACGATTATTATTATTATTATTATTAATCTAGTTTTTCTAGAAGTATTTGATGATCAACTTTGTAAAAAGCTTTTGAGAGATCAACAAATAATGCCATTACTTTCTTTAACTCATCTAACTTTGTATACACTAAATCTAAAATACTATATAAAGCAGACATCGTCGAATGGTTTTCACGAAAGCCATGTTAGTTTTTACTAAGAACATTATGTGTTTTTAGAAAATTTACTATACGTTTTGCAATGATTTTTTCTATAATTTTAGAAAATATTGATAGTAAAGCTATGGGTCTGTAATTTGTTATCAATTTTGGATTGCCTTTTTTGTGCAAACATATTACTTTAGCTACCTTTAGGGCACTAGGAAATTGTGCTTGAGTAAAACATTCATTAATAATATGTTCTAAAGGATCGATAAAAAAATGTAAACTTGATTTTATTACTTTTACTGCAATTTCATCGTATCCACAGGAAGGAGAGTTTTTTAAAGAGCCAACTATTTGAATAATTTCCTGTTTAGTAGTCGCATCCAAAAAGATAGAATTATATTCTCTAAAACCATTGTGTATTGTAGTATTAGTACTTACATCAGTTCTATTTTTAACATTTGCAAAATATTCATTATATTTTGTAAAATAAAACAAAGTTTTGGTCAATTTTGTGTGACAAGTAAGTTTTATGAGCAATTTTTAGTCGATTTTGTGTAATAAAAGCGTTTTATAAACTATTTTTGGTAAATTGTGAAATAAAAGTGTTTTATGAGACATTTTTATTACATATTGTATAATAAAATAGAGTTCTAAGCGATTCTTTAGCAATTTCGTGTAACAAATAAGTTTAATAAGCAATTTTTAGTAAATTTTGTGTAATAAAAGTGTTTTATAATAGTTTTCTAAGCGTTTTTTAATCAATTTTATGTAACAAATTAGATTTATGAGCGATTTTTGGTCAATTTCGTAGCACAAATAAGTTTCATAAGTAATTTTTACAAAATTTTGTGTAATACAAGTGTTTCATGAGAAATTATTAGTACATATTGTATAATAAAATAGTGCTCTGAGCGTTTATTGGTCAATTTCGTGAAACAAATAAGTTTAATAAGCGATTTTTAGTAAATTTTGGGTAATAAAAGTGTTTTATAAAGAATTTTTGGTACATTTTGTATAATAAGACAGTTTTCTAAGCGTTTCTTGGTCAATTTTGTGTGACTAATAAATTTGATGAGCAATTTTTAGTAATTTTTTTGTAATAAAAGCGTTTTATAAACTATTTTTGGTAAATTTCTTGTAATAAAAGTGTTTTATAAGCACTTTATTGTAAATTTTGTATATTAAAACAGTTTTCTAAGCGTTTTTTGGTCAACTTTGTGTGTCAAATAAGTTTTATGAGTGATTTTTAGTCAATTTGTGTAATAAAAGCTTTTTATAAACTATTTTAGGTAAATTACGTGTAATAAAAAGTTTTATAAGAATTTTTTTGTACATTTTGAGTAATAAAATAGCATTTTTTTCGGCCAATTTCGTGTAACAATTAGGTTTCATAAGCAATTCTTAGTATATTTTGTATAATAAAAGTATTTTATAAGCAATTTTTAGTAAATTTTGTATAATAAAACAGTTTTCTAAGCGTTTATGGTAAATTTCGTGTAATAGAACAGTTTTTTAAGCGTTTCTTGGTCAATTTTGTGTGACAAATAAGATTTATGAGCAATTTTTATTTAATTTTGTGTAATAAAAGCTTTTTATAAACTATTTTTGAAAAATTTCGTGTAATAAAAATGTTTTATGAAAAACATTTTGTATAATAATAGTGTTCTGAGCGTTTTTTGGTCAATTTCGTTTAACAAATAGGTTTCATGAGCAATTTTTTGTAAATTTTGTGTAATAGAGCAGTTTTCTAAGCGCTTTTTAGTCAATTTTGTGAGACAAATAAATTTTATACGCAATTTTCAGTTGATTTTGTGTAATAAAAAGATTTTATAAACTATTTTTGGTAAATTTCGTGTATCAAAAATGTTTCATAAGCAAATTTTAGTAAATTTTGTATAATAAAATAGTTTTCTAAGCGATTTTTGGTCAATTTTGTGTTACAAATAAGTTTTATAAGCGGTTTTTAGTTAATTTCGTGTAATAAATTTTGTTATAAAAAAATTTTAGTACATTTTGTGAAATAAAATAGTGATCTGAGCGTTTTTTAGTCAATTTCGTGTAACAAATAGGTTTCATGAGCAATTTTAACAACAGTGTTTTATAAACATTTGTAGTAGGTTTTGTATAATAAAATAGTTTTTAAGCGTTATTTGGTCGATTTTATGTAATAAATAAGTTTCATAAGCAATTTTCAGTTAACTTTGTCTAATAAAAGCGTTTTATAAGCAATTTTTGGTACATTTTGTAAAACAGAACAATTTTTTAGGTTTTGATAAATTTTGTGTTACAAGTAAGTTTTATGAGCAATTTTTAGTCAATTTTGTGTAATAAAAGCGTTTTATAAACTATTTTTGGTAAATTGTGAAATAAAAGTGTTTTATGAGACAATTTTATTACATTTACTATAATAAAATATTGTTCTGAGCGTATCTTTAGCAATTGCGTGTAACAAATAGGTTTAATAAGCAATTTATAGTAAATTTTTGTGTAATAAAAGTGTTTTATAATAGTTTTCTAAGCGTTTTTTGATCAATTTTATGTAACAAATTAGATTTACGAGCGATTTTTGGTCAATTTCGAAGAACAAATAAGTTTCATAAGCAATTTTTAGTAAATTTTGTGTAATACAAGTGTTTTATGAGAAATTTTTAGTACATTTTGTGTAATAATAGGTTCTGAACGTTTTTTGGTCAATTTCGTTTAACAAATAGGTTTTATGAGCGATTTTTAGTAAACTTTGTTCAATAAAAGTGTTTTATAAGCATTTATAGTAAATTTTGTATGATAGAACAGTTTTCTAAGCATTTCTTGGTCAATTTTGTGTAACAAATAAGTTTTATGAGCAATTTTTAGTCAATATTGTGTAATAAAAGCGTTTTATAAACTATTTTTGATAAATTTCTTGTAAAAAATGTTTTAATAATAATAATAATACTTTATTCACGGTATAATCTTACCATTTACATCTACATCAAATATACATAAACAATGATGTTTTACAATACAAAAATAAAGAATACAAATATACCATTCATAAAAGCGCACATATTAGACATTAATCAGCATGACTTAGCTGACTTCTGAACGTAGATTTAGAAACACAAAATACATTAATATCAGTTGGTAAATTATTTGCAAATTTACACATTCTACCGAGTGGATTGTTGAAACCATAATTAGTAGAGTGAGTAGACTCGCAAAATAAAGAAGAATGTCTGCTATGTCTATTATTAAGTGCTACATGGAATGGAAGAGTACCAAGTAGCTCCGGGCAATCAATCTCAGACATAATTAAATTACGCAAGAACGACAAATCAGCTCTTTTGCGGCGAATCTTCAATGGCGGTAGATTGTACAATAAAGCAATGTAGCAGTAATCATAATTTACAGATAATATGCCGGATTTATAAGACAATAAACGACAAAACTTTTTTTGAATTTGTTCAATACTACGGTTATGAATTTTATAAACAGGACTCCAAACTGACGGAGCATACTCTAAATGCGAACGCACCAAAGCACAATATAAAAGTTTAAGTGTACTGGCTGATAAATCCGCGGACATTCTATATACAAATCCTAACATTTTTATGGCACGATTGCACATGATTTTTATATGTTCAACAAATGTAAGTTTATGATCAAAAATAACGCCTAAATCTTTTATTTGTGTGACTTTGTTTAACACTTTAGTGTCAATTATATAGTTAAAAGAAATTTTACTTAAAGTTCTACGGAAACTTACTGAAAAACATTTATCAGCATTAAAAAATAATTTATTAACGTTTTATAAAATTTGTTTGTACATTGTGTAATAAAATAGTGTTCTGAGCGTTTCTTAGTCAATTTGTTAAACGGACATACACAATTTTGATTAAAAATCATTAAAAAAATTAAGACAGAAATAATTTTCAATGTACTAATTTCAATTTAGTGGCTTGAGAGTAACATATACTATATTACGGAAAATTATGCAAAATAAAAATACTTAAAGTACGTGGGTGGGTCTCTTAGATCCACAAATAAAACATAAAAAACTGTAAGTATTGGTGTGCGACAGAAGCTTCAAAAGAATGTGCAAAAGATGTTTACAACTGTATCTGTCCGCCAATACGCTTTTCTGGATGTTGAGAGAGTTTGAAAACAAATCTATCTTTAGCCTGGGCAAAAGCCTGTTATGCTCGACGTGAAATCACACGCGGTACTTCGGCCTTAAAAAAAATTACAAAAAGCATGTAGAATCTTAAAACTTTCATAGACTTGAGGTTAGCATTACTTTTAAAGTTCATACAAGATTTTTCACAGTCGGGGTTAGAATTCTTTAGCAAATAGGCAATGGAATCAGTACATTCTGACTTTAAATCTAGTTCGGAGTTAAACAAAGGTGTAAAAAAACCACAGTAATAAGACAACACGGAAAAAATGTGGTAAACGACAACGGCAGCAGATTAGTCACAAAATGCAAAAAAAATAAATTCTAATCGGATTATACCCACACCGCAACATCCACAAATACACCTGAACACAAACAACAAAGAATTTAAAATCTACCTATACCACATAATATCTAAACAAAAAACGACCTCGCATATACAAGACGTTAAAGTGTGTAAAGAAGCAACATGCGTCAGCGACTACTACCTGTTAAGAACAAATATAAAGTTTCCAAAGAAGTACAAAAATACCACGGAAAAAGCAAAAAAAAAAACAGAGAAAAGGTTTAACCTAGACAGCTTAGACAACATATGTACAACGGTATCACAAATCAAAATAACTACAGCGGACGTAAAACAAACTTGTAAATCATTACAGAATAGAAACATTCCAGCAAAACTTTTCTAAAATAAAACATCAAAACTATACCAAGAACTCACGACACTACTTCAAAACTGATTGAATGGGAAAACCAACCCCAGAAGAATGAAACACCGCACTCCTATCCACAATACACAAAATCTGATACTAAATCTAAAAACGTTTTGACAAACAATGTATTAGAGCAACCTGAGTTGTTATGATAAAAAAACCTTAACTTAATCTACTTTAAGTAGTAATGCTAATTAATAGTCTGACCTTTAGGAACCCAGTAAATGAACAAAATCCCATAAATACCAACAAAAAAAACATCATTATCAACTTTTTTAGCTTTTGGTAAAGTTGAGCCCTTACAATTCATGTATTAACGCTTAGTTTTCGGATCATAAAGAAAAAATCAAGATTCATCACGTTATCACTCTTTCCAAAAAGTAAATTTTCAATAACATTCACAGTGTCAGCACGAGCTTCTTTTTATGTAAAAATTGTTATGTAAAATTTGCCTTACGCATTTTTTGCCAATTCTTAATAGTTAACCGACGGTTAGATCCGATTAGATTACCGATTAGTTCAATATTTTCATCCGATCTTACATGGAAAGGTAATCCGGGCGTGTATCATCTTCAACGTATTTATACGCCTAAACCACTAAAAACCTCGCGCACATGATAAAAATTCATTGCCATAAACTTCTTTTAAAAAAAGATAAGTTGCAGTAGCGGTTTTTCCAAGTTTAATATAAAATTTCACGACAATTTGTTGCTTTATTAAATCACTTTTTTCGGCAAACCACAAAATAAATCTTATGCAAACAAAGACCACAACCAGACTAATAAGTAATAATATCTAAAAAACAGAAGCGGCGCCAATCCAAAGAGAAGCTTCAGGCTACACATCTGTCTTTATCTTTATAAAATTAAAAACAAAAATTATCAACCGCAAAAACACTAGTCTTTAGTAATTGTTCCACAAACTAATTGGACAAGCAATAAAAACAATTAACCTTTTCTTAGCGTAGCTAGTTGTACGCAAAGATCTGCCTCCTTATGCCAAATTTTGCTATTTTGACATTTCATAAATAAAACTTTGCACTTTTCAACAGTTTATGCCAAATTTTGATTCACTCTAACAATATTTTCTTAAATTTGGTACATTTTCATATAAATTTGTACAGTTTATGACAAAATTTTGCTAGATTTTAGTTTGCCATTTTATGTCATAAAATATGACAGAAAATACCAAATTTTTGACTTTTCATAAATAAAATGTTGAACTTTTAACAGTTTATGGTAAATTTTGGTACTTTCTGACAATAATTTTATACTTTATGACCGGATTTTGATTTTTTCTGACTATATTTTAATAATTCATAGCCGCATTTTGCTATTTTTGAAATTCTATAAAGAATTATGCACTCTGACAGATTATGACCACTATACAAAAAAAAAACACATATTCTTATCATACATCATACATAGTCAATTCCATTTCAAACGGACCAGAGCAGAGATGGGAGGGGGGTGAATTGAAAAATTTGCTTTAAAATTTTCTTCAGTTTCTATAACTTATTAGTAGTCTTTTGATTGGTTCATGAGAGTATGAAACCTTTCAAAAAATATCATATTTTTTTTTAGTTTCTGTGTAATTTTTTAACTTTTAACCGCATTTTTTGTTTAAAAATCGCAAATTTAACTAACAAATTTTCCGTAGAATCCAAATCTGGCGCTATATCAAGTCAATGAGCCGCAAAAGCCATAAAACCATGTTTTTGTTCTCAATGGGTTTTGCAAAAAAGAGCATTAACCGCCAAAGCTGACGTATTTTGATGCAAATTAATTGAAAAATATAAATTTGTTTTGTGTATTTGAGATTTAGGAGTATAAAACTCAAAAAAACAATTTTTTTTATAGATTATTGGCTTGAACCAATTTTGGGCCATTTTACTTTTTGTTAGATAGTTTTTGCGCTTGTGGCACAAATTTAAACTTGATCTATCGGCGTCAAAATTTAAGAATATTATTATTTTTGGCATTCAAACATAAATCCGCCAAGCGCTTATCAAAATTTGATAAAAAAAAGTTTTAAACCACACCTTAGTGTGTTTATAATATTTTTTGTGAATATGAAAAAAATAATTAATTTTTAACGCATTTTTTTGCCCGAAAATTTCTTTCTAGATGAACTTTTTTACGGCCAATGAGTACATCACTGTTCTTTGTAAAATTGTCCCCAGAATTCAAATTTTTAATAATATTGGGTGTATTGTTCCTCTGAGCGCAGCTAAACGTGTATTTGTAAGAGTTTATGTTAAAGAATATGCCTACTTTGCAAATTTTTCGAGTTATAGACCCTTAAAACCCAAATACACAGAACAAATTTATATATTTCTATTAGTTTACATCAAACTACGTCAGCTTTGGCGTTTAAAAAATTAGAAAAATGCTCCTTTTTGCCCAGCCCACTGAAAAAAAAAACATGGTTTTATGGCTTTTGCGGCTTATAGATAGGGTATATACTTGAAATGACACCAGATTTGGATTCTACGAAAAATTTCTGATAGATTTCACTAGTTTTTTTTGTTTAGTTTAATTTGCGATTGTTAAACAAAAAATGCGATAAAAAACGACAAAAACACTAAAAAGGGTTTCACACTCTCATAAATATTACTAATAAGTAATAGAAACTGAAAAAATACTAAAGCAAATTTCTCAATGCACCCCCCCCTGCTCTGGTCCGTTATTAGAGAAAATAAAATATATGTTGATAAATAAAGATCCAACTTTTTTAAATAAAAAATAAAAATTTTTGTCTCAAATTGACTTGATAACTGTAGTCGCAATAACATTGTAGTGAATTACATTATGCGGAATGCCATATTCAATACTTGAACATGCATTATTTCAACTGTATACATATTATTAGTTTTAAAAACAATGCCAGCAACATATTTTCTGAATACCCACAATAAAATTGTTTTCCTGAGATCATCCAGCTCAAGTGAAAAGAAATGTTGACAGTTTTCACTTGATAAAGTTGCAAAATGATTGAGCAATAATAGGGTGATATTAAGTAAATTTTGTTTCTGTTTCAATAAACTCAGTATCTAAGTTACAAACTTCTTGTAGAAAATTAATTTTTGTTTCAGCAAAATATAAATAGAGCACTTTGTAATTTACGACTGTGATATTTTAACAACTCCGTTTTCAAGTTCAGAAAACATATTAAAGTTAAATTAGTTTCAACGAGTTGCATCACATATATATCCTTCCGTCCACACCAAGTAGGATTAATTTTGAAAACACAAACCGAAGAAAAGTGGTTACAATTTTATAATCCGGAGCACACAAAGTATGCGGGGATTGCTATTACATGCATTGTGTGTGTATATATAAAACATGGTTTATGTGTCAGAGGGGTGTAGAAGGGGTTGTGTTTTACGACGCGGCACAAATTACCTGATCGAGTGGAGTGGGTATAGCGATAGCTCACGCTCGGCCGACGATATCGTGCCCCCCTCATCCACGCATCGCGACTTGATAAACAGACTCTATCGGGCGCTTTAAGAGCCGCAGCCAGGATAACCTAATGCACCAGATTACAAGCAGTTAGTCAAGTCTGAATTGATGATTATTTTCTTCTCCACGTCTGAGGGCTTAAAAGGTGCGGCCTGTCTAAACACACTCGTAATACACGCAGCGAGAAGTTAATATTTGACGAGGGCCAAGTTTTATAGCTCCGTAAGTGCCCTCCTCCACCTCGGCTCACTACTATTTATTCAGTGGATTTTCCGCGGGGAGCTTCTTTAACGCCCATTTGAGGGGAAGAAAAAGTAAATTTACTTTTGTCATGTTTACAAGGCTCCTTTTACAAAATGAAATCGGCTATCAAAATATACGCTGTATAAAAAAAGAAAAAACATTTTTATTTCCACCTTACTAAAATTTAATAATCGTAAATATTTTTACGGTTATATAAAGTTAAATTATTTTTATTAAACTACTCCTGCAAGCCCGGCGCATTCACCATATCATCACACCAAAAGAAACTCTTGAATTTAATGAAAATGTCTGTGTCCTTACATTATTTTACGTTGCAACTTTATTTCTTTGACTCGGTGCTTTTCATAACATCTATGTTAAAATTCATCCAATATAAGATTTTCTTTTTGAAGTAAGTTCATGATTTAAAAGGAAAGTTACTTTATATCAAACTCGACTACTTGTATCATATTTTTTATATTTTATATAGTAATTGCAAAAAGTTGCCGAAAGATGTTTAGTTTGATTAACTTAAAAAGATATGATCGTTAAATATTTTTAAATAAATTTCAACCAAATATTTTTATTTCTTATTATTTTCCATTAAAATTAAAGTTTTTAATTATATTTACTACTATATCTATACAAACACTTATACAAACATCACAAATGATTGAATAAAACTTAAAAAATGTATAATAAATAGCCTATAAGAACGGCATAGGCGTAGTCATCGTCACACACACCACCCCGACAATCCATCCGATATAACTGAACATCCAGGCTTCGCTGGCGATAGACATACAACCAAAACCAGTGTGTTTACACAGACTATGCTAGACGCCTCCAGCATACCAAATTTAATGAAATATCAGTGTCCTTACATTATTTTACGTTACAACTTTATATCTTTGACTCTGTGCTTCACTATGCGGGACGCCTCCAGCATACTGCAGATGCTCAATTCACATCTGCTACGAGCCTCTGAGAGTAAAAATCATAGCCAATTTAGAGTATAACATAAACTTCATAGGTGACAGGCTGAAAAAGTTGCAAATGCAAGACCAGCTAGAATATGCCAGCGTGAACAGCATCTCTATAGAGATCAAAAAAGTTCTAGAATACGTCCCAAAACTTAGCAAACAATATGCAATAAAGGTCTTAGAAGTAGAAGAACAAACAAGCTTTCATGGAGAGTACCACAAAGAAGTGATACACGTCGGCTCTGCCCTCAGCAACGTCATAAACACCAGTAACATCACCGGACAAGAAAAATCGGAAGAAAGCCGCTTCACGGTCAATTTTGAAGAAGAGAATAGCGAACCTCTAAGCAACCCAAAGATCTTGGCAAGAATACAGGTCGGCAAACCGTCTAACTGCAAATCCAATCTCTCAGAAAAGCCGACAAGGCCAATCCTGATACACGTGAAGTTGAGCGCGGCGTAGCACTCAACGCAACGCGTGCAGTCTACGCATGCATCACCGACACCGTTGCTCCCATCCATTGCGACAAAGACAAAAGCCTCTGCAGTCAGCACAATCGTTGGCTAGCACCGGGTACATGAGAACGTGAAGAAGAAGAGGTAGGAAGCTAGATACACCAACCAACAGCTCAGGTGGAAGCAGATACAACTCATGTGTCATCCCAGTGCCGTATACCCCAACAAACCACCGCCAAAGCCCTAAACTTAACATTTCTGACAAGCCCGTGCCGCATGTGATTAAAACTTTCAAATTTCCGCGACACCCGAACTAATAATAAACCTCAAATAGACACTTTCGCTTTATTTTACAGACTACTCCCGTCCCTAACAATAGTGCCGCAACCAAAACATTGAGAATACCTGCACAACATCTTCAGAAGCTTAGCCTAAGAGGTTAGGAAAAATTGTTGCAGCGCACAATCAAGATCCCGAGAGAAATGCAGGAACATCAAAGAGAACCTTCATCCAACAACCACAGGCCGGCTACTTCTGCTAGGTGCCTCTGGATAACCCGCTTCTAACCACACCGCAGCTTCCAAAATACCTGATACCACCTGGTCATGCCCTGTAGCATATTCCTAGGCGACGACCACCACGCAGTCTAACTGCATATCATCAACACCCGGTGCCTGCACACCCCGGCCGGGTTTAAAAACGCGGCCACTGATATCTTACCCGGCACAATAATGTGAATCCAACAAACCATAGCCCGCCCCAGTGGGCCTGCACGCTGTGTGTGTGTGTTTGGAAATCTACGTTGTGTGCAGATAAAACGAGTGTGTCGGAACCCTAGGTTCACCAACACAAAACAAAGTACAAACAACGACCTGTACAACAACACCGCCTCCAACGCTCTAGAGAAAGCTTCCAGGATGAGTTCTGGACATGAACTACCGCCCTCTGTGAGTATTCACAGAGACACGCCGGTAACAACGAGCGCCAAGAGATTCACAACTGTCCAGAAAAAAAAAAAACCTCAAAAAAAAAGACTAGAGGAGAGTGCCTTCCATTATCTACCGAGCCATTAGCCAACCGCAGGCGCTTCAAGCGACTGTCCAACAGCCATCAGCACAAGTGTCATCCAAAATGTTCCTCACAGAGCAAGAAGTGAAGCTTGCACTGAAATCCCTGAAATTCTCCCCTAGGAATATCCACTGCATGTGCAATTCAGCTTGGTCTCGGTGCAGCCCCAAAAGGACCTCAAATCGTTTGCAAACGTTGTTTCTTTGCTGGCACCAAATCAGGCACAGTCAAACGGAAAGATAGTTGCTCTTCTTGCCGACTTGTCTGAGTCAAACCACAGTCC
This sequence comes from Tachinus rufipes, assembly GCA_963932245.1. Lineage (NCBI taxonomy): Eukaryota > Metazoa > Arthropoda > Insecta > Coleoptera > Staphylinidae > Tachinus > Tachinus rufipes. The sequence goes on from OZ010749.1 coordinate 66,764,632, forward strand.
CACTAAAGCGCTGTAATTTCTAAATACCTTCATGTATCTGGGAACGTCGGTAGTAAATCTGAGACATGAAACACTGATCTTTGCAAAAAGATCTTTGAACCATTCTGAAGTAAATACACCCGACACAATCACGCTCAAATCAAATGCGATCGTAGTAAATGTGCCCGGGCTAGGTACAATCAAGATCGCATCTGGCTACATCAACCCCAACAATCGAATCAAAACGACGAATCGCAACACAGTCTTTACAAATCCTTTCCATTCAATAATTGCTAAGAACTTCAACTCTAAGCACCCGGCGTGGAATAGCTTAAGTACAAACGCCAAAGACCAAGCGTTGCTCGATTATGTAAAGCAAAAAAGATTTCTAGTAGTGGGACCAGACAAACCGATTCATTACAGTTATGTAGGTCACCGAGAAGAAGTTTTTGACTCAAGGACGTCAACATTCAAGTAATCGATAACCTCAACTCTAACCACAACCCAGTACTACTGAAGCTGAAGAAATTCGACCGGCAAAAGAGAAAAATTCGGAACACATACGAATTGGCCTATCTTCTCACCATCCCAGAAAAAAAGCATTGGCAGCCTGGCCTCAGTAAGAACGGTTGAAGACCAAACCAAATCCACCAAGCCTTGGTAAAAGCTTCTAAAACCCGTCAGGTTCGCGCTTATTATCCTCTCAAATTATCCCGAAATAGAGAAACATTGATCCAAAGAAGAAATGCCGCCCGGCATTAATGGCAGAGACATCACAGCCCTAGAGATCGTGGATCTTCAACTCGCTTCACAGAAAAGTGAGAACGTCCATAAAGTTGCACAAAAAATTGTGCTGGAAAAACACTTTAAAAACCATCACAGAAGATGACCGTCCAAAAAAATGTAACCATCAATAATGCAAAAACTAAAAAGTTAATAAAAAAACAAAACTAAAAATTCAAAAATTATTAAATTGATAATAGCATAATTCATACTAATCTTTAAAATAAATCATTCTTACGCAGTTTAATTAAATAAGAAATTTGATAATATACGCCGTATTATATTCTTACCCGAAAATCCAATCAATAGAATGTGCGTTGTAATTATACACAATAGTGTAAATTCGTAAAAGCTAACTCACCTGAAACAAAAAGAAAAATAACATTAGTTTCTTAAATTATTATTAATATTCGTGACTTATTATTTTACAAAATATTATTATTATACCTATGCAATTTTAAATGTTAATTCGTTCGATATTATTAATTAAATGTAACTACTAAAAGTTTCCATATGAAATGCGTCTAATGAATTTCCACTGAACTATCACCATGCAATGAGAATATTTTCTTCTTTCTTGTTTTTAATAATTTGCATACAAAAAAAAATTATGTTTACACATCTTTAACAAATTTTATACCAAATATGATATTATTGAATTAAAATTGCAAACTGTATTGTATTAACGTTACATAAACTGATGATTTGAATTACATTATATGCATTGTGTCCTTTTGTATGAATTAATTTAATACAGGTTCAAATAAAACAAAACATATTTGATGTATTATATGCTTGGCTATTATTTTTGAGGAAGCAAATTGTAAAATGTATTATAATAAATAGTTAATGGTAGCCAATAACGTTGATTTCAGTATTTACCCCAAAAATGAGTTAGTTTTTTTAAATAAATTAATAAACCATCCTATCAGATATCAACCAGTGCCTTTCTAAAAGAAATAAAATTTGTCCAATTAGTACCAACCGTTCTTAATTTTTTTAGTGCAAATCGTTTCTAAAAGGTCCGAGCTTAAAACAAATTCTAGTGTTCCAGAGTCGGAGCGTTTTTCGATGGGCGAAGGTACGATGCTATGATCGCCATTGTGTCTGCACATTATGACTATTAAAAAATAAATAAAAGCTTCAAGTCTACAAAATATTAATTAAAGCCAATTAAGCCTCTCACTCTAATGAAGTTTGTTGAAATTACAAACTTATTTGAACAATTTTATTTACATCAACGTATGTATACACACATCATGTAAGTATTTCTGAAAACGACCTAGTAATAATAATAATAATAAAAATAATCTTTATTTAGTTTTGAAGACACATACATACATAATATAACATAACATATATTTCAAAAACTATGTCAATAAAAAAGAAATTTAAAAATAATAATATTAGATTAAAATTCAATTTCAAATTCATTAATATTATATAGAGGATTTATTAAAAGATGTTTTTTTACTGTTATTTTAAACTTGTTAACAGTAGCTGCTTTAATTTCTGTTGGGATTTTATTAAATAGATGAATTTGGAGTCTTCTGTTTTCGGTTAGTCTAAGTTTAACTGATGGCAATGGCAGATTAAAATATAAAACTTGTGCAAATATAAATGCCGGGATGACGGTTAGGATTCCATAATTTTTGAAAAGTGGCTTGCAATGCACATCGTATCTCAAACCTTCAATAGCACGTACAGCTCGTTTTTGCAATAATAATAATTTATTGATATGTGTTTTTGCAGCATAATACTTCGATAGCATATACTATAACTGAATGAAACTGGGTGAAATAAGCAATTTTAACTGCATGGTGTCCTATTGTTGGTCGCAATCTTCTTATTAAATAAATGGATTTTGATCATTTGGTTTCTAAGCAGTCCAGATAATCACGCCAAGATACCATACTATAAAGTGTCAGGCCTAAAATTTTTGCAGTTTTCTCAGTTTCCAAACCACCGGAACATTAGAATTGTAGTGTCCTTGTTTTAAACTCGTTCAGTGTAAGTTTATTTGCAACGCACCAGTTCTTCATAACTTCTTTTGATTTTAGTAGTGGTCAATAAAGGTAGTATTGCTTCATAACCAAGATTTGACGTTAGCCACTTACGCTGTCAAAAATAAAATAGCAAAGTGGAAAGTAGAGCCTATCATGCGAGCAGTCCGGAGTTTGGATCCCCAAAATATGACAAAAATAATAACTTGGTCTTTATTCACCAAGGTAGTTCGGAAGTCACCTAATAAGCTGTTGGTCCGATCAAACCTCTTTAAACAAGTTATAGACTTACTGTGGCAATGTAAAATAGCCGTAAAAAGCACAATAAATAGAAACCAAAAGTATTCACATATATCTTGTTCATAAACTAAGTTAGTTATCGATAAAATAGCATTTACCTTCTTTTTCACTAACTAAGTCACAACTGGCATTCAGTAGAGTAGAGAAATATCTAATCCCTTCACAACTGACAGTTAAGTGGCAGTCTTATCCACACAATCATAACTTATAAACTAAGATTCCCGCCCACCAGTCCAAGTATGATTTATTTAGTCATTAGCAGTTACCTTCTTCGCTTACTAAATAACAATTAACAATAAGAAAATAAAGAAAGAAGAAACATCCAATTCCTTGTTAACCAAGACTGAAGAAAAAGGGTATATATGTTAACCGCTTAATCGTTAGCAAGTCACCATCACTTTGTACTTCCATAAACATGATTTAGTCCCAATTAAAAGTTTTGTCGAAAAAATCGAAAAAAAACGTAAACTATGTTTTTTGACGTTTTAAAGTTAATATAACGTTGAAATCGAAAGAATTATTTGAAGTCGATATAAGGCTACAGCCAAAACATTCCAGTAGTCAAGATGATTCTGTTGTCGAGGCATGAGAAAAAAAGATTTAGATGTCCAAGCCATAGTAGGACTGAATGTTGACGGCAAAACAGCGCACAAAATTGCAAACTGTAATTCTGCAAGTCAAATATTAAAAAAACTATAATCTGTTATATGAAAAAAGAAAATCAAAACTAACAATCAAAGATTTTCAAAGAAAATTTTTCAGCTTCAAATACGAGACTACAAAATCAGCGAAAATTGCATGCAGACGCAACAACTCGTCGAGGTTCTTCAAACCGAAGGCGAGAACTGGAAACAGTCCTGAACCCTGAGACTATTACCTCCAAAGCTGTGTCATTTTCGTACTACAAGGGTTGCTATTTATGTATTAAGAATTGGCAACACTGCTGTTGCTGGGTGCAATCCAACTGCACCATCGCAAAGTTTGACATTTTTTATTTATTTATTTTTATTTATTTATTTATTTATTTATTTATTTATTTATTCACTAGTGTCAACGGAAGCCATTACAAAATAAGTATATATTTACAATTTTAAACTAAACATAAAACAACTAATACTAAAAATAAGAATAACGTAATAAATAGTTACAAAATATTAAAAAGGTCACGTATGGGTGAGAAGTGCACCCCGCAGGGTATTAAAATAATCTAAAAAAAATCCACTTTAACTTCGTTGGCATGCCGCAAAATACGTGTAGATGCACCGCATAATCAGTACGTTTGAACGGAATATGAAATAAATAGTCATTGTGTAAAACTCGAGCTGGAACATGAATACCTATAGAGCTGAGCAAGTCAGGACAGTCAATAATCCCACAAAGTACTTTAAAAACTAGTGTCACGTCGAAATTAAAACGTCTATTTTCAAGACTGGTCATATTAAATGTAGAAAACAGTTCCGTGTAGCTGCCTGCAATGTTGCATTTATACGTCAAAAAACAAACAAATTTTTTTTTAATCTGTTCAATTTTTCCTTTACTGACGGCTGTGTATGAAGACCACACATTTGAACTGTACTCGAGATGAGGGCGTACTAGAGCGTTGTAAAAAATAATTAGAGTTCAAGAGTCACAAAACTCCTTAGAGTTACGTTTGACAAAACCTAAAAGTTGATAAGCTTTAGCCACGATAGTATCGATATGTAGTGTAAATGAAAGGCTTGAATAAAACGTAATGCCTAAATCACGAATAATGTTAACTTTTAACAACATTACATTCATGAGAAAGTAACCATACATCACCGTAGATTGACGTCTAGAAAATGTTATCATTTTGCACTTATTTAAATTAATTATTAGCATGACACCAACTATAATAAATAATAAACAACGCGCATTAGAAAAACAGTGTAACACATCATTGATAAAGATATTGAACAGTAGAGGTCCAAGATGTGACCCCTGTGGAACACCCGACGTAACATCAATATTACGAGAAACGCACTGACCGATGCGCACAAATTGAGATGTGTTAGATAAATAAGATTGAATCCACAGTAACAAGATGCCACGTAATTTTATAATTAGTATCTTGTAATCAACGGTATCAAATTCTTTTGAAAAGTCAGTGTAAACTGAATCTACCTGGAATCTGTTTTCGAGCGCATCTGTCATATAAGATTCATACAACAAAAGGTTAGAAGATGTCAATTTGCCAGTTCAAAAACCGTATTGATTAAGAGCAATTTCAGATTGCAGAACGGCAGTCAATTGACAAGTAACTAACTTTTCAAAAACTTTTGGAATAACTGATAAAAAAGTATAGGTCTATAGTTTGTTACATCATTTTTACCACCGGACTTATGAAACGGAGTAACATAAGCTTGTTTCCAGCAAGTAAGAAAAGTACCCATAACCAAAAATAAGTAAAATAAAAGCCATAAGAGCCAACAAATGGCAAATGTATGTACATTTATTGAGAAAGAAAGCAGTTAATCTATCTTTTTGACAATATACGTAATAAGAACGTTTTGTCATGCAAACGGTATTTGTATTGTTAATAGTGAATTTAAAATTGTATCTCGGCCAAAAACATGGATTTAAAGCGTAAACATTTTTAGACAGCAGTGTACCAATAAACTTACTGCGAGTTTTGGTAATGAAGCAACGTGGACGTACTTCTTTGGTAGAATAATTTAAAGAAGCTCGTCCAAAGTCAGTTGTTGTAAGATTGAGGCATCCTTGAGCATTAGTATAACAAACATACATAAAATATTGCATTGCAACATTTAGCCGTCAAAAAGATTTAAAAGAATTTAACAAACGACCAAAAAAGACTCATTCGAATTGGTGCAAAAAAATTATTACAAAATACAACGGCGGTGCATCAAATGCAGTGTATAACATCTACACAAGTTACAAATTTTGGATTTATTGTTATGAACTAGAACTAAATAGCAGTCAACTGTATTGGTCTTCCAAAATAAGCAACAAAAGTTTTTCGTGCGCAGCACTTCAAAGCAAACGGTAGCCCTGTGTCTTTGGTATAAATGGTCATGCGGCAACCGTATCTTTATAGCAACATAGAACCGGTCAACTCTGAATGGTACACAACCATTTGTTTGCAGAAGTTGTCAGTAAAATGAAGAAAACAAACCGCTAACGATGAACCGTTCTCCACTATGACAATGCAAGCTCACACACATCAGCACAAACAACCGGCTATTTAAGCACTCAAAACAAAAAAAATATAGGTAAATACCTGATTTAAAACTTAATGATTTATTTAATATTTTTTTGTGCTCTTCATAGCTATTTTACATCGCCAAAGTATGTCTACGACTTGTTTAAAAAGGCTTGATAGAACCAATAGCTTATTAGGAGACTTCCAAACCACCCTGATCAAATCCTGCACTGCTTGCATAATATGCAAGGCTCTACCAAGTAGAACAAACTACATAGACAACGCTTTTCAACGCCACAAGAAGCTGTTCATGCATTCAAAAACCATGTTTTGTAGATACCTACTTCGGAGTAGAAACACTGCTATGCCAATCGGTTTAATCAAATGCAAAAAAGTGTAGATCTTAAAAAAGAGTATTTTAAAAAAACAATAAAAAAGTTTCTACAGCCCTTTCATTGTTTTAGTTATTCATTCTCAACACTTAAATAGCAACCCTTGTATCTAGAATAATATTGCTGCCCAGAAAACTTTCTCAAAACTCATTAAACGCCTACGATTGAAAGAAGACAGACTCAACAAAACCGTCAATTCAACTCAGAACGCTTTTATTACAAGACAAACAAAAAAGCAATAAGCACCAAAGCCAAATTCTAAAATTTTCAGAAAATCTCGTCAGTTAAGTGCTTAAAATGAATAGGGTTTTCCAATAAGAGGTTTTATTTTGATATTTAAAAAAAAGTTATTTTTCAAGAAAAATCAATAAATGTTTATTTCATTGTAAAGAGGAAAGTATGACATTAACATTTGAAAACGATATCAGTCAAATGGCCGCCACGGTTACGGTTGCAGTACCATATTCTTTTCATGAAATTTTCCATGAACAATTCGCACATTTGCGGCTGTATGTCCTCGATAACTTAACGAATTCCATCTTTAAGATCTTGAATCAATTGTGAAGCATTGGCATAGACTTTCTTTCACGTGGCCCCTAAGAAAAAAGTCTAAAGGTGTTAAATCACAAGATTTCGGTAGCCAATTGTGATCACCTCTTCGAGAAATAACACGGTCAAGAATCTTTTCTTGCAAAATTGCAATTGTTTCGTTGCTTGTGTGGTACGTTGCGCCGTCTTGCTAAAAATAAACGTCGTCCACATCAATATCTTCCAATTTCGGCCATAAAAAATCATTATCATAGCTTGGTAGTGCCATCCATTGCCGTAACAGTTTAAACAGCCACATTTTCAAAAAAGTAGGGTCCAATCACACCGCCAGCCCAAAAACCGCACCAAACAGTGACACGTTAAGGATGCAAAAACTTCTCAACAATCATTCTTGGATTTTCTGAGCCCCAAATGCGCCAATTCTGCTTATTAACGTAGCCTCCAAGGTAAAAATGAGCCTCATCACTAAAGATGATTATTCGATAAAATTCCGGATGCAATTGAAGAACCCAATCAGCAAAGATACGACGTTTATGGTGATCGACCGACTAGAGTTCTTGTGTTATCTGAACTTTAAAAGCCATAAGACTTAAGTTTTTATGCAAAATACGGTGTAATGTCGTTTGTGTTTGTGTGTCCAAAGATCGACAACCTGGTTTTTTTTTAACACTACGCGCTACATCAGCAATGTTCTCATGTATTCTTGAGCAGTGCACACGGTTCCAATTCTTCACATCACAAACTTGTCCCAATAGCTTAAATTTTTCCTCCAGGTTTACTATTGCCGGCCGAGAAGATGCATTACGACCACCAAAAATTGCTTCGAACTGTGACTGAAAAATGTTCACCATTTTTATAGTGAATTTTAATAATTTCAATGCGTTGTTAAAGCGTGTATCGTTCCATTTTTAATAACAGCGTAGTTTCTACTTGTCAAATGTCAAAATATAATAGATTCAAAATTGACAGCTGCCCAAATAGCTTGCTATTCAAAATGAAACTTGTTACTAGAAAACCCTTTAGAACGAAAAGACAAGTTTTTTCAAAAATATGCCATAACTAAAAAATTTACAAAAATAATTACGGTTGTAATATTTGCAACCAAAAAGTCCATGTCACCAAAAAACTGTCCGCAAGTTAAACTAAAAAATCAGATCGAAAAAACATCAGAAAAATCACAAATAGATCTGATGGACTATCAACATTGAACATCAACCATTGAGATGTGTGTCAAAATAGTGAGAACTTCTGGTATCAGGACTGTACAGCCACCATCACATATGACGTTTAAAAAGAAATAGCTACCTAACTTTGTTGAACTCAAGAATGCTCAACTGTCATGATCGGAGATGCAAACTAGCTTAATGGATTTGGTATGAGCGATGTGGACCTAGAACCAATCAATAGACAAAAAATTTTATATGTACAAGAACTGACTAATAACCTGATTTTTGTGACACAAATGTTGGATAAAGTCTGCTGATGCGCAAGTGTCGATTTCTTTCATTTTCAAAATCTTGATATAAAAAAGTAGCTGCCATAACCAAGGAAAACAAAAAGTTCTTTAAAATAACGTTTGTCGACTTTTCGATTAAAATTTAAACTGAGAAATTCGCTCTTAAAAATGTCGAGTATGTTAGAAATATCATTGGCATTAAATACACAGATAATTGGGGCGACTATCTATGTAAAAGATGTATGTATGGCAAACAATATCCTCAATCTTTGCAAGATTCGCTAGTAGAAGCCAAGTATTTCTCACTTTCGTGCTATCTTCTTAAAGACTAAAACCGTAGCAAAATTTGAATATCTTCTTGAAAATAGTGCAAAATCAATTTGATATAAGAGTTAAGTGCTTAATGTCAGGCAAAGACACCAAAATCAAAAATTTTAGAACACATCATCTACTAAACAAACTAAAAGCTTTTTACATCAAATCCAATGCGTATACTCCTCAACAAAATAAAAGGATCAAAAGGAAATTGCTAAAAGTTATGGAGTAAAAAAAAATTATGGGCTATAGCTGTGTATTATTCAGTGTTCACATTGAATCACATAAAAAACAGCTCAATCAAGGGTCAGAATCCAGCAGAACTTTGATTTAGATAAAAAATTGAACAAATTAAAAAGGTTTGGGTGTGATTGATATGTACCCATCCCTAACCACAAACAAGACAAGATAGACAGAAAATCAGAAAACGGTATCATAGTTGGCTACGACGTGGATTTGCTGTGATATCGAATTTATCGGATAAATCAACGCGATGTCATTTGTAAAAGAAAATAATTTTCGTTAAAAAAGTCATAAGATAGACAAGAATTAGCAGCTACAACTACTAGGTGTAAATAGTTCCATCAAAATAATTACACATCATATTTTTGTAATAAAATGTAATAAGTCCCAAAACGTCTTGTTACATACCGCAATAAGCCCGTTCAAATAACATTTAATGCCTTACACGATAAATACTAGACATTCTAATAAAACTGGAATGACGGCTAGTGAAGATAAAAATACAGATTTTCTAACTTAATTCATGTCTTATTTTTTTACAAAACGAAATAAGTCCAAACTTTTTTACAAATTTTTCAATTAAATAAATAACTTAAATTGCATTTTAGATGTTTATAAAGACAACAACCATTTTCAATAATACTCAACGACTTTTTGCGGTTTGGTAAAATGTTCCTCAAAAGGCTGTGCAGTAAGTATACTAAAAAAAAAAAACAAGAAAGTATATAGATAAAAATATTTCCAAAAATTAAATTTCACTTCCAGTTTAAATCTGACATATGTCGAAGCCATTCATTATCCTAATATTTAAAAAAATAAATTAAACAGATAATACCTAATCATATTTTCTAAAAAAAATATTTTCTTCATTTTCATCAATCATTTTGTAATATACAACGCTTTCTAATTCAAATCGCAAATTCAGCAATATTGATGAAAATTTATTTCATATCCATCAAACACAATAAAATTGTCTCAATTTTACAAAAGAACTAAATCTTGGTTATCCTAAAGGACCAATTTATTCAACCCTTCTCACGTGACAAATCGTGAAACTGGTAAAGCGTGGAACATCCGCGAAACCTAAATTACTAAAGCGACGAGACCGCAATTCGGAATCAATAAAACATCAAACGACGAACGGATACTCAATACAACCCAGCCTCGTTTCCATCCAGGTAAATTAATTTTAGTCGTGGATCGGTTTGGGTTATATAACGTGTGAGACGTTCACCATAATACGATTAGTTCCGGGATCGACAAAAGGAACAATCTAAATTATGATTTCGGCTGTCGCGCAAATCGTATATGCTGATAATGGAGCGGGCATTGTAAGAGCGAAATCAATATTGTTATTGATTCAAACTCATCGTGTCTAAATGTAATTAATTACTATAAGAAAATCTAATAATTATTCAATAGATGTTAACATCTGTGGTTGAATAGATTAGTATGCGAAAACAACCACGAGTTTGCAAAAGGGTTGTGATATTAAAAACTGTGTATGCGAGAACACGCAGCTCGTTAAATCTAGAGAATTGGGGCGATGCATTTGTGAGAAAAAAAAAATACACCCTGAATTACAACAAGACAAACATACACAATCCGATCGGGCAAAGTAAATATACTAAACTTTTTGCGGGTTGTTTCGCTAATTCAGTTTGAGTCAATTACAAAATTAAAGTTTAAAGAATAAAACGTAACAATTAAACACCATACGTTCTTCTATTAAATTATATTTAATCTTACAATACCATTTGAAATGATTTTATAGATCATAAACACGAAGAATAAATAACGGTTGAGCTCTTGCAATCACTTCTAAGTGCTCTAAATAAATTGTAAAAATAGACTGTGCTTTTAAATAAATAAAATTGTTCTTCGCAGGAACCTTCGAATAATTTAAACGAATTTATTCTAATCTGAAATATACACAATGCTGCTTTTAGACTAGTTCCACTAAAGTAATCCTTTACAACATTGTTTTGCTGTAGAACTGAATATCTACAGCTGCAATTTAACAATTTTGTATCAAAGTTATGTTATAGTTCAATTAAAAACAAAATCAATTTTTGTAATTTGTAAAATGTGATCTTGCTTGGAGTTATCCTAAAACTACAGTTTTTAAATAAATACCTCGGAATGTATATCAAAAGTCTAATTTTTTCAATCAATTAAAAACTAAGTTTCAGAACTTTTCATGAAAATAATTGGTAGTACTATGTAATAATTCTTTAATTTTTTATCAGTTTATTCTTACTAATAGATTATAAGTTTCGGCTCGACTTGAGCCTTCTACAGTTGTAATAAGTTAACTTAATTACATCCTTAGAAGGATCTACAAAGTTTACATCTAAAGACTTTCTTAATTATGTTGAGGCATAGCTAGTACTAGATATCATCCATACCTAATAATAATACTGAATTAGAACTAGAAAGACAGGACAAACGGGTTACTTTCCAAATTCCTCAAAACCCCGTTGCGACTATTACGTCCAGGATGATATGCAGAAACTCCCAAAGCACAGCATAACCACCATCAAAAAATCCTATCGACCGGCGTTTCGTATGCAGTCCGCACGGTCTGCCTTACACTAACCAGTTTCATTTTAGCACTCTCAATTCGCCCTATGTATTATTTCATATTTGCTTCTGAAATGCTAACAGCATTACAGTAAAAATGAGCGAAGTGGAAAAGCTCTTCTCCAGAACATAGACATCGTGTTGGTGTCAGAGTCGGTCCTAAGACCCAATCAAGGGCTGAGACTCCCGAACACCTTCACGTATTTGAGAACGTCGGCGGTACCCATGAGGCAGGGAACACAAAACCACTCGACCGCTCGAATCAAACGCAATAGTGGCAAATGTGCCTGTGCTTGACACATTCTTAACAGTCCTCACCCCATCATAATTGCTAGAGATTTCAACTCAAAACATCCGGCGTGGAACAGCGTGAGAACAAACGTTGTTGGACAACGCTCAGTAAAAGAGATTGCAAGTTGTGGGCCCAGGAAACCCACCCACTACAGCAATAACAATCAACAAGAAGACGTTCTTGACATAGCATATTCAAGAACGTCAACTTTATCTTCGATATACGCGTCGTCAATGACCCCTGCTCCTCGTACGGGTTGGTGTCTCTTTTCTCGTACCCTGGAAGAGAACATAAGCAAGCTTGCAAAAGTAAAAACGATCAATGACCTCGAAAGAGCTCTAAGACCCATCAGGTCCGCGTCGATAATCCTCTACGACTATCCCGCGACATAAAGTTATTGATCCGACGCTGAAATGCCGCCAAGCGTCAATAGCAGAGGCACCGCAACCCCAGGAACGCGACATCTTGAATGCGCTCCACAGCGATGTGAAAGAAGGTTACACAAAAATTTGTGCTGGCAAAACACCTTGAAATCATACAAAAAAGATGACCATCCAATGTGGAGGATCTCCAAAGCCTTACGCAACAGACAAGTCCCCATTCATGGCAAAACACACAACGCACCGCTGAAAAGCGTTCGATCTTCTCGAATCAAAGAAATTATAAAAAGATTGAAAGCTCAAAGTTCCAATAAGATAACAAACATAGCTTTACAATCGTTCTCGCATAAAGCAATAATGGCACTCACCAATATTGTAAAAGCTGGTGATAAACATCCCCAAACTTGGGAAAAACCAAAAATTTTCACAAAACTACTGGTTCAGTCTATTATGCACCTTAAGTAAGGCCATAGAAAGGGTGACAGGAACACATGGAAGCTAACATTTCCTCCCACACCAACATAGGTTCAGATGGGGCCATTCAGCTGTCCATTAACTAAATCATGTGACGGACCTTATTGGCGAAGGTTTCAGACTAAAAATGATCACAAAGGTGGTCTTTTTCAACGTCGAAAAAACCTACAACAAAATTTGGCACAAGAGCCTTCTTTATAAATTGTACAAGAACAATTTTCCTCTGCATCTTGTGAAACTAATAGCAGAACACTGGCAGTCAAAATTTCTGACTATATACATATCTACCTCCCGGCAGAGGTCCCGCAAGGCTCCATTCTACCTCCTACGTCGCCGATATGCTTTCGGGAATGACGCACGGGGTTAAAATGGCACAATATACTGACAGCACAGCTCTTATTTACTCTTCAAAGTCACTCGCGGTAGTTACTTCGAGGTTACAAAAAGCCACCGACAACTTAAAAGAATGATTGAAATTGCTACCAGCAAGTCAAAGTAAATTCGAAAAAAAGCAAGGCTGTTCTCTTCACAAGATGAGAAAGTCAATCTTAACGCGCAACGTTCCCGTAAAATGGTCCAATGCTACTAATTATCTGGGGATTACCTTAGACAGGAGACTCACGTACAAATTGCACGTGCATCCATTCTCGACAAAGCCAGTTTGGCAAAAAATCTTCATTTTCCGATATTGCGTCAAAACAGCGGCATGTCGGTTCGGAATAAAACTTGACCCTACAAAGTACTACTTTAAGAAACCTCCTCGGTGCTCCATGATACGTTCAAAACAGAGAAATTTGGACAAACAGGGATCCCATCCCTACGCCAACTTATCAAAACTTTATCCATAAAGTACTTTCAAAATGTCTTAACTCATCCAAATCCTGACCTAGCCCGATTTGCCAAGAGAGGCAGGGAAATTTTACTCAACAAGCGCCCGTTGAATCAAGTAACCGCACTCTAAACTATTAACAGGAAACAAGTCAACCCACCTCCCCCCCCCCAGCCTATAGAGCAATGTCCATGAGCCAAAAAGTTTTGAACTTCCATTGACATTCAATATTTGTCGGTTTTTTAGTCATTAAGCACTTCAACCTGAGAAAGTAAATCCGACACTTGCCAGTCATTCTTCCCCAGCCCAAAAAAAGTACTCTTAAGAGCAGAAATAGAAAGAAAGAAACAGCAGAACAAGCAAAAAAAGCAAGCCAGCAGCCAACATGTCTACACCACCACCAGAATTTAACGCTACTTCCAGACCACAAATGTCAGGATAGGCTCCTATAGAAAGAATGCCAAGTCGCGACGCCCTTGCACATCCAAAAAAATTATGCTAGTAAGAATCCTTCCTCCAAACGGGTCATCAAGTACCCATAAAAGAAACTGCACTTAAAGGTCGGTAAGTTAAGAATCAGGAAAAGATACTGCTAGAAGAAGCAGCAACCGACTTGACTCAATTCAACCCATACACTCTCAACTAACACTCACATACTCATTCAAGAGCACTCAAAACCACCTCCACCGGATTCCACCAGAAAGTCCGCTTCATCATAGCTGATTTCCAGTCCCGCCATCTCACCCAACCTACAGGGTATTTCCGTCCCCTAAATGAATCCTAAATAAGGTTCAAACTTCCAGGTATATACCCATAGAAAAAAAAAGAGTTTAGTCGGTAAGCACACACAAAACTGGGCCAAATACAACACTTTTTTAAGAATCTCTTATATAACCTACAAATATAAAAATAGATTCTAATCTAGAAGTACAATATCAAAGCCGTATCAAAAAAATCCTGAGCTAGCCACTGCCGCACCGCTGCCTCCCTTGACGGATAAGGATTGGCCAAGAATTAGATTATAGAGACCGCCACAAACGCAGTCCAAAACAACACGCAAATAAAACCTTTTCAGGTCGCTGCTGCAATGAATCTTTTCAGATCGACTCCGCGCAATAAGCAAAATTACAATACGCAAGATGCTGAATCAATTATTAATTTTCTGTTCACAAACATATATTGTCCACCAATACAACAACGGAAGCAATCACCTAAATAACACCTGCAACACAAGTGCAGTTTTTACCGCAACTTTGAAGTCACCACCTCAATAATTGCTTCACCTGCAACTCCCAAACAACCCAAACAAAAACGCAAACTCTTACAGGGATCATCCCCGACTACCTTCTTAGTGCCATTGAAAATTACTGTTCAATTCTCAAGACAAACTTACATAAAAGCCTAGCGCAATTCCCAGGAAGAAAATTAATTCCCAAAACAGCACAACAATCCCAAACTACAATAATGATTGTTATTTCAAGTACTAACATCAACCCCAAAACCACCTACACAGTCTCTAGCTAAACCAAAAACTAGAACGTAAAACTTGACGCCCAACAAGAAACAACTGAAAACAAAGACCACAACTAGACACCAAAGACCCCACAACACCCAAAAGCTCCATCTTAGAAAAAGAAAAATTATTTTCATCAATCAACCAATCTGACCAATTCCCAACCAAAGACCAAGTCAAGATTTTTGCAGTTTCTGAAAACACATTTTATTTTATTTTTAAATTAATTAACCTGTGTAAAATTTTTAAATTCAATTTTCAAAAATTGTTGCTTTAGTAATAATTCTTGTATAATAAAAATTATAGAATTTCTGAAAATAAATTTAAGATTTTTTAAAACTAACAAATTTTGAAAAACAATTGAACAATTTTTCTAAATTTGTTGCGTTAAGAGCAGTTAAATTAGAATTTCCAAAAGCTGTAGTAAAACAAAAAATTATGCAATTTTTGTAATATCTGAAAATACATTTTAAATTTTTTGAAAACTACTAAACTAAAAATCAATGAAGCAACTTATTGGGTAAGAAATTAAATCTATTTTTTTTGTCAAGTTCCTCTTTTATTCTTTTGTAAAATAAAAATTTATATTACAATTTATATATTTTTGGAAACACATTTAGATTTTTTTAGAAATTACCTTATACCAGTGACAAGATATGAACTTTTGTAAAATAAAAATTATGCAATTTTGTAATTTCTAAAAATACATTTAAGATTTATTTGAAAATAAACATATTTTGGAAATCATCA
The DNA here is from genome assembly GCA_963932245.1 of Tachinus rufipes. NCBI lineage: Eukaryota > Metazoa > Arthropoda > Insecta > Coleoptera > Staphylinidae > Tachinus > Tachinus rufipes. Next base: position 66,780,654 of record OZ010749.1, read on the forward strand.
ATTAAGCAACTCATTGGCAACCTGTGTAAAAAATTTAACTTTATTTTCAATAATTGTCGATTTAATAGAAATTTTCAAAGAATGAGTGGGTGAAGCGCGCTCATCTCAAAACCGTACTTGTACATACAATCTCTTAGCAGATAGAAAACGACATTGGTTTTTTCAAACAACAAAAGTTACTCGTAGCAAAACAAAGCTATACGCTGTATGTCAGCTAAGGATAGAAAATAAAACCAATAAAGTACTAAAAACCAATAAGTCGACAAGGGAGTTATAAAATCTACATCAAGACCTACCTTCTAGACAACTTCAAGCGTAATTTAACCAAACATAGTAGACCCTCGAGAGAACCTCCGATAGCAAGTAGAATCACGCACAATGCAAATTGAGTGACGATACTGATATTTATAATGATAATAATACTTCGTTGCCCGAGAAAATAAACGACCTGGAGTCCTATTTTAAAAGGTTCAAGGAATAAGCTTAGTAACCTTGGAAAAGTAGCTCCCACGCCAAAGACCCAATCAACGTCGCACCCAGCAAGTATAAGTCAAAGCCCAACTCCGATGTAGAGAATCTTTATCTAGCCAAAATATACCAACTGTACCTATCAACAAAAATTTTGATGTCATACCAATAACTGCTGAACCAGAAGAGCATCTAATAACCTTCAATATAATTGACTTAAACAAGCCAGAAGAAAATCCAAAAACCAAACACAGACTAACCTTGGGCCATTTTCATGAGACAGCACCATACCCTAACTTGCCAACCGACAAAACAACACAAAATCCAAAACCCAGGCCGCATGCAAACTTGCTGCTACAAAAATCACTGCTGGAAAGAAAGCAGCCCAGCAAGATTCCGCCAAAACTCAAACCCAAGCGAGTTATGTGAGATAGTGGGCAAACCGGAAGCTATACTAACTAGACACAACTCTTGGATCTGACAAGTAGTAAACTGTGAAAAACTATAGCTATCAACTAATGCTAGACAAACAAGTTAACCCTATCTAAGTCAAACTTTTTTAAAATTATTATTACTTCATGGTGGAAGAATAAAACATTAGTGTGCACCGTTAAGTGCGTACAACTTTTCCGTAATACCCTCCTCTAAAAACTAGCATCGCAAAAGTGGTAGAGCTTTGTATACAGCATAGTCTCCAAATATAACAAAAGCAACTTTAAAGCCAGCTATCGACTTCAAAACTACCTCGACGGATGCTTCACCAGCGACTCTTGATGCCAATGAACAGAAACTACTGTTTCTATTCCTTGGAAGCAGATCCCAAACTATAGCGCAATTCCCAAGAAAGAAACTCATTCCCAGAGTAGCACACTAAGTAAACAACAGGTGTTTACTTATGGCGTTTTTGAATGTGTCACTCTTTATGCACTAAGGTGCTCTAGGTACATATTTTTGTGTTTGGGTGACAACGCTCTTCTTCAGAACTCTATATTATAGGATAGACGGATATGCACCAAAAAAGAGCAATATCCTCTTACGTCAAATTTCGGGGCGCCTCAGGGCAACCTCAAATGTCACAGCCAAAAACGCCATTAGTGTGCTACTTGAGAGCAGACTAAAACGCTAATTCCAAGAATAAAAACACGTTTCAAAATGGCAATAAATAGAACACAAAAAAAGAAAAACTAGAAGAAAATATAAACAGACAACTTCCTAAGAAGCAAAACAATATGGAATACTATAAAAGAAATAATAACAAAGATTGTAAAAAAAAACAAAAAAAACAAAAAATAAAAAAAAGTATATTGAAGAAAAATAAGAACGGATTAAAAAATGAAGAAATCTTAGAAAAGTTACACTCAAAGACTCCTAAAATTTGTAGTAAATTTGACCCAATATACTGCCAAAATTTTTCCACTTTTTTCTTCTTAAAAAAGTACTCAATAATCAAAAGTAGCGCAAAAAAAGAACATAATTCAAGCTTCTACTATTATCATGTAAACCAAAAAACTCTAAACATTGATCATAACCATTTAAACAACCAATCTTCCTAAAAACCATTGTTTCGCAAGTAAGAATAAAACCAACAAAGCTTGATTGGAAAGTACAAGTCGTTCTGTCCTACGCGACTAACAACACAAATGTTAAAATACCAAAATCCCCCGACAGCAAAGTGTATCGGAACTCCATAATACAAATGTAGCAATCATCCTGTAACAAGTAAGCCCATCAAGTGTACAATAAAAAGTCAGTCAAGTTACTATGTAATAAGTCGCAGCTTCTTCCGTAACTAGCAATGAAAGACCCACCCCAAAATAAACTAATCAACAATTAGAAAAAAATATTCAGTACATCTTGTGCGTCAGGCAGACCATTAGCTACACTACTGCTACAAAAAATCGCCAACCACTAACTCCGGAGAAAACTCACAAGATGAGTAAACCAATTTACAATAATAAACAGCATAGTAAGTATTTCGGTGGTAAAACAAATATATATTTGTATTTTAATCATAAATTAATATATCATCATTTACTATACGCAAATTAACACACACTTTTATTAGCAGCTTTTATGACATGTAAACAACCATTGTCATAGTAATATAAACAAAAGAACATTATACATACAATAATACAATAGTTATTTATATCATAGAATACATTACAGTAATCAATGGTTGCAGGCTAAATAAAAAGCATCTGCTGTACCAGACGTATTATATGGGTAAACAATTGTCTTGGTTCATCCTATTAGATTGCATTTGACATCAATTGGATCATTAAAATTACTCACAAGATTGAATACATAATTTCGTAAACAAATAATATAGTAGAAAATGTAAAATATATTTATACAGTTTTTATAAACTGGTTAATTATAAAGTTGTTAGTTTCAAACAGTTCCCTCATTTATTACTTTACATATGGTTTTGTTCAATTACACCGTCGTTGTGTAATTACCACTTCAATGCTTGCATTTTGTATGACTCTACAGACTGTAAATCACCCTCAGCTTAGTCTGGTTAGTTTTCAGTTTCCCGTAACATCGAATTAGATCTAGCTAACAGCAGTTATCTCAGTGGAGGAATTATTTTGAAAAATAATTTAACAAATAGTATAAATAAATAAAATATAAATTTAGTTCATATTTCACCATTTAAGCAATTTAAACTAGAGTTATTAAATCATTTTAATAATTTTTTAGCCGAAAAAAAGTTGTTAAAAAACCACAAAACACAGACAAGTATTAAAATAATCTAAATTTTGATAAGACTAAAAATACTAGTCATGAAATTTATAACAATTTATTTACTGTTAGGCTTAAATTTCTTTTTCTGTATTTTCGTTCATTCAAACACACATTATTATTCCAGCTGTATGTTCTTGTGAAAATTTAGTTTCAGGTTTACTTTGGTAATGAACTAAGTTTAATTAGAGCCGGTAACACATTCACGCAAAAGAGGAGAGCCCATGATTACAATAAAAAGCGTGAAATGTGTGCCTGGATGAATTTAAGTGCGGTCAGTATGTGAAGTGAGGCGTGGCGAGGAGAGCTTTTTGCTTCTCTCCCTCGATATTTTATTGTGGTCATTTGCATTTTAATCGCGGCTTATATAAATACACGACGGGGGGTCAGAAGTGGGTACTTAATTGCTTTATGGACGAAGTTAATATAATAATTTTATAATGTGGACGTTTTAAAGTTTTATCTATATGGTGGTACATATATTTGCATTATTAGATTGAATTGCTGATGTGGTTGGTTTTTCAATGTGGGTTATAAAATTTCAGTTATAAATATAATCGTAAAGGTGTTTTTTATTTAGTCTTCCTTTTAATAAATTTCACAAATTATATTTTTTAAACATTAAATTAATCAACTATAAATATTTTCTAGCAAAGATTTACAAAATTCAATTATTACACACAAAACTAGTCTACAAAGCTTTGAACCTAACAAAAGGACCAGTCTAAATTTTTCATTCCTCAAACTTTCCAAATAGTAGTTAGCTCTGCAAACTAAAGATGATTGATATGGTGAAATTCTTGCTTATCAAAGAACAAAACTAATTTAATGTTTATTGTAAAAACAAGAAGCTTCTGCAAATCCTGTGAAGTCAGTCGATCTAGAAAAAAACTAAACAGATCTATAACTGCAGTAAGGTTTTAGATACTCTCTATCTCGCCGTCCAACAAATATTAGGATAGGTTAGGTGCCTGCGGAAAAAGGTGTAACTCTTACTAGACGCGTACACGCGTACCCAGGTGACGGTAAGAATATTGCACACTCGGACCAACACCATTGCACGGTAGCCATTCTCTCGGGAACAAAACTACCAACGCTTTCTTCTTTTCTCAAAGCTATGAACTGTCTTAACCTCCCTTGGTCAAACCCTTCGGTCTACTCTAGTCCATCTTTAGGTTCCCGCCGCTATTAGAATTCGAAGGCTAAGAACCAAAGCATCTTTCATTTTCTTTTTCCATTGTATTTTCATTCACCCTCATATTTCTTCTTCAACCGGACGGATATCATCGATAACGAAAACAAACCTGGCAAGAGGTTAAAATTGCACAGAACACGACTAATTAAATGTCATACACCGATGAACAGAACAAGTTTAAAGAGCAGAAGAGGAATACCTCAGCCGCGGTCAAGAAAAATAGCAATCAAGTGAGCACACCACAATCGTTATCCAGCAAACGCAGGACCTACGACGACAACAGCGCAATTAAGGGACTCTCTAAGAGTACTAGCAACAAAAACGAAAGGAAAACGGAAGAGGAAAAAAGTGTAGATAGCAATAAATCTGAATTAGAACTAGAAAACTTGCAACTAAAGGTATGTCGCAAAATGAAGAAGACCCCCCCTGGCAATAAGGTACCGAACAATGGTCAGGCGGACCAGAGTACATCAATTGTTGGGAGGGATATAAATGTGATTACAACTGACAACCCAAAAATCATAAACAAACATAGCAACATAGCAAATCAAAAAAACAGAAACTGAAAACTAAAAAGTCCCGAATAAACCAATAGACAACCAAAACGCAAAATGAAGGCAGAGTATGCTGGAGTTGATGTAGGCTAGTGACGTCCTAGTGAATGACCTACAAGGGTACATAGTAAACAGCACAAATAGGGATATTAAAAGCGTGTCCAACAAACTGAGAAGCAAAACGGCGCAACTCAACACGATGGCAATGAAAGCGCTAGTGGCCGAAAAAAAGGGTAGAGACTCTGAGAACACAACCCAGACTGCCCAGAAAACCCAGGTAACCCAGAAAACTAAAACTATCCAGAAACCCCAACATCAAAAAGATCAAAAAGAAAAAAAGAAATAAGATTCATAAAAGAGGAAATGAATAAAATTAGAGCAGCCAACATAAAACTCTTAAAAGAGATGACTAAGAAAAAAACAGTGCACAGAAAGAACTAAAAGAAAAAGAAGACCTGCAGACAAAACGCGACGTAAAAGAAGTGGATGTAGAGGAGTACAACACATGCCCAGGAAGCATCTACAATGAATATAAAAGAATAGTGGGAAACAAATTGAAAAAAGAAACGTATTCCCAGACAAAAATAGTAAAAAGATACCCACAGACGATAATAAAAGGTGACGTGGCCATCTAAACAGAGGAACGGGAGCAAAAAGAAGAGACAGATCTCTACAGAAAAGGTTCACCCAAAAGTACCGAAAAATTGCAAAAACCACGGACAATGTTGGCCTAATCAAAATTTTAACAAAGATAAGAAAAAGAACAGAGAAAATTTACTAGGAAAAATGGGTTATGAAATTGTGGAAAAGCAATGACAAAGAAGAAGACTTTAACAGACTTAAGTGGCAAAAAACCTGAAAAAAAAAGGGCGAAAAAACCTCGCCATACAATGCAAAAATTGGATAAACCTTTACAAATTTAGAAAAATAACAAAATGTACCCTCTTAAACAAATAAATACAAATAAAAATATGCGTTATATAAAAAGACATAACCAAAGAACAGTCTGAAAATAGCTAAGGACAAACCACAAACCAGCAAAAAAGGATGGAAAAAGCAAGGAAGGCAAAAAATGAAAAACATCAAGAAAATTATTACTAATAAGCCAAAAGATGGCAAATCGTTTGCTGGAAATGCTAAATCACCCAAAATGCTTCCAATGCAAAAGGTACGGACACAAAGCGCACCAATGCCAAGCTGAGACGCAGCCCAAAAAAAAATGTCACAGATGCGGGAAAAGTCACAAGACAAAAGATTGCCCAAATCCAAATCAAGTCAAATGCTAAGTGTGTCAAAAAGAGGGTCATCGAGCAGACAGATAGCTTGCCCGGTCTACAATCAAACGATTAAGGACCTTCGCAAAAAAAAGATAAACAAAGGAAAAAAAAACTGAATCGGAACCAAAAATTCTAAACAAGAAACTTAAAATTAGAAACAAAAAAAAAGGGTAAAAGTACGTGTGGATAGACGTAAGGGACATCAGGTTTGTGTCTTGTTACATATCACCCAACTGCTCCATGCCGGAATACAAAAATTACATTACTACCCTAGAACAGGAGACTAGGTAGACCACTAAGAATATACTGATTGCAGGCGACTTTAAGACCATACCGCCCGCTACCTTGGTTTGTAGTATTTTAACAAAAACGGCAATTTTGGCTTCATCGATGCTTCTACAAATAATTTGATAATCGATTTATTTTTTTACCAGTACATTTAGAAAGGATTAAACTGTCAAATTTTTTAGAAAATTATATTTGCAAATAGCAACAAAAAGCATTCAAAAATACAGAAAAACGCATTTATTTCTATATTTGATGGAGTTTTTCGGGTATTTCCTAACTATTATTTGACTAAAAGACTTCGACATATCATAGTTTAATCCTATCTAAATGTACTGGTAAAAAAATTAATTGATTATCAAATTATTTGTAGAAGCAGCAATGAAGCCAAAATTGCCGTTTTTGTTAAAATACTACAAATCAAGGTAGCGGTCGGTATGCTCTTAATGCAAAATCGCCGGAGTGGAGGACAAAAAAAAAGTTCCTTACCGAGTGGATGGCCGAGAACAGTATTATTATTGTAAATGATAAGAAAAAGCCCACCTTTGAGAGGAATAAATAGACTTCCTACATTGACCTCACAATGTGTTCTGACAACTTAATAAGCAGGATGTACAGATAGCGGGTAATGGATTTCAAAACCTTAAGCTTGCACAAGTATATCCGATACAGAATTAAGAACGAGACACCAACAGAAACTGTGCCAAACAAATGTAGTACAACCGAAAGCCGAACAAGGCAAAATACAAAGAAGCGATAAAACAAAAAACGAAGGAAACAATAGAAAACACCCTAATAAAGATGATCGCAAAGGCAAGTGACGTAGCAATGCCCAAGAGAAACTGCAGAAACGGCAAAAAACAGGTCTTCTGGTGAAGTGAGGAGATTGCCACCAGCAGAAAAGCATGATTAGAGAAACGCTATTCCCGGAGCAACCCAGTATCGTGTGGGATAAGAAGCAACCGGAAGAAATTTTTACTACAAAAATAACAGTAGAAGAACTCAAAAGAGCAGCAAAGAAGATGAAAAACAAGAAAGCTCCAGGACCAGACGGAATCCCAGCAGAAATCAATAAACTGTCGGTCGAGGCAATACAAGCAACAATCCTCGCAGTGCTAAACTTTGCGAAGGAAAGAAGAGAGTTTCCAATTCCGTGGAAAAAGGCCGTATTAAAGAAACCAAATAAAGAAGACGTGGACCTAAGGGCATACCGCCCAATCTGCTTTATAGATACTATGGGCAAATTGTACAAAAACAATAGTAGCAAGGCTAAAAAAAGCGGAACCTTAAGAAGGAGAGGATCTATCCAACGCCTAGTTTTGGTTCAAAGAAAGAAGGTCAACCCTTGAACCTATTGAGTTAGAACAAAATATTGCAAAAATAGAGATAAAGAAAACGTTACAAAAGGACTATGCGTTCTTGTCACAATTGATTTAAAAAACGACTTTAACTGAGCAGCATGATACAAGACGGTCAAAGCTCTCCAAGAAAAAAAATCGAATCATCTGGTGAAGGTAATTAAAAGCTACTTCATCGATGATAATTGACAAAAAAGATGAAGATCCAAGGTTACGGGTAAGGTGCCACAGAGGTCGGTGGGGCCCCCATCTAGGAACTGTAGTGGTAGAAAAGAGCAAATAAAATTGAAGAAACGGCAAAAAATACTCTCAAAAAAATTAACTGTTAGATGACAGAACATACCTAGAACTGGCGTCAGAATAAACCAAGGCAGTAATAGTGATTGGCAGAAAGAAATGCCGGAAACTCAGTTTTAAGCTAGAAAAGAACACAATAGTGCCACAGAAAAAACAACAAATATCTAGAATTAACAATAGACAAAAATTTGACTTTTGGCGAACATGTTAAATCAATGGCAGCAAACGCAGAACTGCCTTAGTGCAGTGGAACTAGTCGTTCTCCCGATCTGCACTTCGTAATAAACCAGTTGGGTAACCCAAGAGTGTAAAAACACCCAAAAATATCGTGGCAGTTAAAGCGTCGTTCACGCATTCTTCTGCAAAAGCTGTTTCCCGGCCGCCTGATCTCGTTGCAAAGATGTTCCATGCTCCCTTAAATCCCCGGATTTGACAATGCATTTTATTTTTCTTTGAGAATAAGGTTTACTAAGTTCGACTTCAAACACTAGTAGCATTTTTAATGCAATGCAATTGAGGACGCAATCGATCCCTGAAAATATGCTAGCAAAAGTGGCCAAAAACTCGCAAAGCGCCTTAACATATGTGTCGCCCGCCAAGGCCACCACTTGGACAACATAATTTTCATAACAAAAAAATGGCGTAGTATGTCAAACCTATAAGTGTGTTAAGCGTTCCAGTTTATGAGTGCCATAAAGTTATTTGTAAAAGAGGATACTCATAGAGAATACAACGTACGCTATAGTGTGTTATAAATCACTATATTATTGAATGTAAACCATCTATGATAATTTTTATAAGCAAATAAGACCACACAAAAGCTTTAAGAATTAAGAATAACTTGACAATACCTAGAATTGAACTAATAAGAATATTCAAATAAAAGCTTATAAAAGCTTAGTCTGTTCTAAAAGAACTTAATAAGTCATAGAAAAATCCTCAAGGTAAGCCTATTAAGACTTTTAAATTCATCGAACGTCATAGGATAGTTAATACAAGTTTATAACAAATGATTAAATTAGAAATACATTTTTCAAAAATAAAAAATATCGATTTAAAAATTATTTCTATCAAATGTTGGCCGTAACTGGTCCATTCTAAAGTCCATTTTCAATTTCAAACATTTCCAGTGGTATTTTGCAAATGACGCAAGTAATGTTGGCTTCCAATTCCTCAATCGTAGTCGGATTATCCATGTAAATTTTGGACTTTAAGTAGTCCCAAAAAGAAAAAAATCTAGAGAAGTGATCTAACATGATCTAGGTGGTCAATTCACCAATCCAAAACGTAATATTAACTATTCACCGAATCGTTCAACTTTTGCGCAAGATAAATACTGTATGATTTTAAAACAATGCCCTTTTGTACAATATGCAAAGTTGTTCCATACAACAAGCCAAGCTGTTGAGGACGGCACCGAATCGAATTATTATTTGCAACTAATGAATAATTCAATTAACACTGTACAACCTTTATTTGACAGTTTTGTAGGTTACATTACTACAAAACATGGAATTATCAGAAACAATGCTCTAGACTTGGATTAAGTGCACTATATGATTCACAGCATCAACCAAGTAAAGAATCAATTTGTAATGTTGTGAAGAAATTTGATCGTAAGTTTACGTTGCTTAATAATCCAAGAATAAATCGTGTAAGACAAAGTGTTTGTGGTAATCCGTGCTCAACAATTAAACCTTAAACATAAATCAACTTGAAATATTTAGGTTTGTATCTATATAAAATCCAACTGGTCAAAGAATTAAAACAAAAAAATTTTTGCATATTATTTCATTTTAAAGTCCACTAAACCAATCACTAATTGAATCAATTATTATATTTTTAATTTTATATTATAATACCTTACCAGAATGTCATTAGTATAATTTTATAATTTCAACAGAAGTAATCATACCTGCAACAACAAAAAAAAAATAAACATTAGTAAATTGTGTTAAATGATCTCAGCAATGCCGATTTTATTATTTGCAATTGAAAAGCTCACATCACAACCACAAAAATCGTAAAAGTATGTAAAAAATAAGACAACCGAAAAGTGTAACCAACTGATCTAACTAGTAATTATAATATATATATATATATATAAAACACAAAAAAAAAATAGTGTTTTTTAAAAGTTGCACTTTGTGAAAAGAAAGCGGGGAAGTATTTAGTAGTAGAAAACCAAAAATATAATAAATATTATCCGCTCAAAACAATCTCTATATTTATACTATTTTTTAATAAATTAAGTGAACAACCTTAGGTAAAACTGATTTTATTTTCTGTATGCAAAAATAAATGTATAAATCAATAAATAATGAAAATTTAATAAATTCACAGTTCTTTTAACAGCATTATATTTTGTTATTGTCTGATAAAGTTTATCGTATAAGTAAACTGCATCTCATAATCTATATATATATATAAGCTAAAACTAACCATACAAAGTTTCAGACTATCGTTCTATAACAACTAAAACTTTATATAAAGTGCAAGCAAATAAATTAGAAAGTTTTAATATTAGTCAGTTTCACATTATAATGAAAACCCGGTGTATACTCTTTGATGGCAAAATTTAATCGTAAATATTTTGTGACAAAGTGTATATTTCCTATATGAAACGACATTCCGCTTTGACAATTTCATTATCACCATCAGGTTGATTGCAATTTTAACTCACGTCAGTTACAGAACCTCATCAATGGTTACCGATACGTTCCGAAAATGCACCTGCATGAAACTAGATTGTTAACTGTAATTAAATTTTAAAGTCAATGCAGCGGCAATGATTATAATTGATAGTTGCATTTTTGAATTTCAATTTTAATTAATGCATATAGAACGGGTAATTTACTGCTATATTGCACAATGTTTTATCATGTGTTCATTTATTAAAATGTACATTTTAAATCGATAAACAATGATCTACAATTGATATTACAAAAATAGAATATTTTAAATTTTCAAGTATGTACTACAAAAGAATGGTCTAAAGCTGGTTTTGCACTTAACTTTTTTAACATGATTTTAAATTTGTCGTTTAAATTAATGTTAATTTTATTGGGCTGCTATCTTTAGTAGTCTATTATAAAATGTTTTTTATCTTTTTCCTAAACTGTGCATGGTCTAAATACTGCAAAATTAATATAACAAATTGGTTTTAAACTAAAATTATGTTTTTGGCATAATATAATTTAGAAGTTAGTTGCCACTAGAAATTACAGACTTTGCTGTGTCATATTATACAACCCACGTTTTGTTGCGCCTATAACATAGGCTAGTTTTCCAATCCTCAATCTACAATCTGCGGAGCAAATAAATATAAACAAAAAGTTGGTCGGATAAACGTAACCTAAATATTTACTAAAACCATTGCTATTAAATTTAAACATTTTTAGAGATCTGAAAACAATTTAAAATTTCTAAGTTATGAAGTTAAAAAAAACAAAGTCAAATATTTTTAAAAGGTTTTAAAAGACTAAGAAAACATTGAAAAATCTGAAAAGGTTGAGAAGGATAGAGAATAGTATACAATAAAACTACTAGAAAACTAACAAAAGTAACTTAAAAACCTATAACAGTTCTTATAAAACCTTTAGGAGTTTGAATGTACCTTAGAAGATACTCAAAAAGTCATATTACATTTTGCAAAGATCATAGAAAATTTAGAAAGTCCTTACCAAAAAAATGTTTTTTTTTAGAAATCTTTATTTTATAGAAACAGTAAAAAACTTTAAAAGCTGGCAAAACATTTTAAGAAGACCTTAAGATGTAAGTAAGTCTCAAGCATTAGCAACAGCTTAAGTTGCTTAACTGACCCTCAAGACCTATAATAACCGCCCACCAGCACCATAACCTCGACTCTCAGCCAAAATACACCGGCCAAGCACCCTGTTCTACAACTACGGGATCCCATCAAAACCTCTCCAATAAGACCTGTGACAAGTACTACCCACTACATCACCAAAAATATACCAGTCATCCCCTTTTACTACGGCTACGGAAAGCACATCAGAACCTCAGCATCAAGCACCCTGTACACAACAGCCCCAATGTGATCTATCACCCCAATTATGATATAAAAAGACTTAACAACATGGAAGTTGCACAAGAAGTCTTAAACAACATAGACCAATAATTCTAAGTTCTGAAATACCATTGTGACTTCCAGGTAGTTTACATCTTACTACCTATAAAGCGCAATCAAGTTGCCATCAACCCAAAGACTTTGTGCAGGATTCAGTTGAGAATAGCCACTAAACGCCTACCGACTAAAAACACCTCCTTAAACAAGCGTAAGTCGGTGTGGAATCACCGTTAAAAATATTTTCTCAAAGCGGTTACCCATTTCGGACTTCTTTATTTCTTCGTTCACTTATACGCATAGGTTTCTAATCAGACCCTTGCCAGGCTGGCTTTGGCATGACGGTCCTTTTCTTCCTGTTCTTTCTTCTTAATGATTTCCGTAGCCTGATTTTCTATCATCCTTCATGTATCCTCGCCTTCGAGCAAATACTCTATCAAATTTCCGGCTGTCAGAAGCTAAGCCTCCAGTCGTCCTCTGCCTTGTGTACTGCCACCTATCGCATTGAAACATGGTGTGTTCGAGTGCATCCACTTCATCACACAATGTTCATCCTTTTCAAATAGGCTTGAAAGCAGCCGTCAACTGTCAGGATCTGGGTAAGGTGGTATCGAACTTCCCCGTATTTCCTTGTAACCCATGGAAACACTTTTGGGATTACATTCTTTGTCCATCTTCCCGTGTCACCTTGCACGTCCCATTCAGCTTCCCACTTTAACAGAGTTTCAGCTCTGGTCACCGTCTTCTGCGCATTCTGGTTTGTACCAACCGTGTATTTCCTTTCCAGTACCATAAGGTGTATGAAAATGGTTCCTGCTAACACCTGTATGGCTCTGATAGACACGGTCCGGTACGCACTTGTCACACGTATTGCCATCTTTCTTTGTACCCCTTCTAACATTTTCTGTACTTTGGAAGCTATGCACAGTCGCTTCACGTAAGAGCTCCGTATAGTACGATAGAGTTGGCTAATAGCCAATCTTCTGCCAACTCAGGTTCCTCCAATATTGGGCAGCAGTCGCGCGTCTACCGTTTTTACAGCCTTTCTGGTAGTCTCTGCAATGTGGGCTCCCATGTGCTGATTTCTGCCAAGAAGGACTCCGAGGTAGTTGGCGCTATTTTTGCTAGTGACAATGACACCCCCTAATCTTATGGACACAGATTTGAGTGAGTTACGTCCGACCAGTACAACCGGTTCAGTTTTGTGCGGGGCCAGTTCCAATCTTTTCCTTGCCAACCACATTTCTACGCGGTTTGCATACACACCGCCATAGTAAGATCATCCGCATACCCTACTAAAGTTGTATTCTCCGGCATGATTTCTCTGAGCACCTTATCGTAGTAAGTGTGTTCCTCTGGAAAAAGCTCGCAAACCAATCTTCTTTGTTTTTTTTTTCGACAAGGCTATTGGAGAGCGTGTTCCTAATTTTTCGGTTACTAATTTATATCCAATAAGTCGTCTACCTCTGCACATAGCTTGGCCCACGACTTCTTCATCAGCACTCTGTATGCGGATGACATTAAAAGCATGATTGGCGTGATTGCAGTAGATAGCGTCACAAAAACGGCCAATAAAGACGTTCATATCAAAGTCAACAGAAAAAAGGGTGCAACGACAAAAACCTGGAAGTAGTCGACACGAGGCAAAGACAGCAAACGCTAATACTCCTCGACATCGACAAATCCCTGTCTAAAGACGAATTGTGTAAGGAAATAAAGAAGAAGTTTAGCAATGATAAAGTAAACTAAATCAATCACGGTCACGAGCAACGAGGCACATCTACTCTTGACAAAGAAGAAAATTAAAGCCGTCTGAAACCGCTGGAAGATCAAGGAAATAAAGGTCCCGCCCAGATGCTACGTGCAAGAGAGGCAAGAAAACTGCGGAAAAAAAAGGGGCACAAACTCAAAGGCTCCAAGAAGGAAAGTGTATGCTACCTCTGCCAAGAAACAAGCCACAGAGTAGAAACAATGAACAAAGTGCTTAAGATACCGAAGCTGAGGGAGAAGAAAGCGCCCTGAACAGGAACAGGAGAGCAATGAACCTGCTCATATACACTTGCTCTGTTAAAAATATATTTGAACCAAACTGTAACAAAATCCGCAACACTCTGTGCACACTTTTATTTTTAGACTACTTGCCCAAACATTGCTCCAAAATCACCAGTCATCATCATCATGTACCATCTACATAAAAGTTTAAATTCTGTGCAAAGACAATAAGAGAAACTATTGCAACATTATGAGCAAAGCCTATCAGCCGCAACGCTCTTATAAATATCCATTTTTTCTCTCAAATGGTCAACCACACCACAATTTTCAATTAAGAAAATTAACTAAATTAGATAGCCAACTCTATAAACTGAAACGCAGTCTCCGCCAACAAATCATCTACGACCTCTATTCACAGCAGCTCCCGACTTAGCTGTGCGCCTAAAATTCTGCAAATGCTGTAAACAATATAAAAAATATGCACAACAAAATTACTATTTTTTATAAATTCTTAACGGTTCATAGAACATTTTGAGAGATTTTAGTAAACTCCAGAACTAATCAACCAGAAAGACTAAAAAAACAGATGGAATATAAAAAAAATCAAAGCTAAACAAAGTGTATTAGCTTTTGAAATACTTTGATATAATAAACAGATCTACAAAGATAGCAGAAAAAGTCATGTCGGAGTATCAAAAAAACGTCAGGTCAATTTTGAAATTATAATAGAATAGACTGTGAGAAAATCATAAAAAATATTAAAAAACACTAGCAACACACTTCGATATCCGGACAGGTTAAAGAACCAAATAATTTAAGTTAGAATTCCTAAATTTGCTGCAAAATTACTAAATAGTAGTCTTACCCTCTGGAGTCTGTAGATTAGCTTTGACAGCAGAAATAAACTGACGTTAAGTAATTAAATTGAGACATTCAAGATAAGAATGAACCATGAACTCAAGTCTCTCTTAGATAACGGCAACATAATGAAACACATAAAAGCACAGAGACTAAGATAGATGAACCACGTACAACAAATAGAGACAAATCGGAACAACAGGCTTATCACACAATAGAAACCTGCCATCAGTAGGACAAGGGGGAGATCACATAAAAGATGGAATAAAAGCCTAAAAGATGACATAAAAACAATAGGAGATGAATGATCAAAAATCGTAGAAGAGGCCAAAACCCACAAAGGGTTGTAGTGCCGGAGGAAGAAAAAAAAAGAAGAAGAAATCATTACATTAAAAAAAATGTAAAGATTATAAAAACATTTGAGTTTCAATCTACACTAAGAAAATCTATATATGTAATGTTCCTACATACAATTGCGCGAGCGTGACACACCCAGAGCAATAGTATTAACTTGCAGGCTACATCATATTAGGTCACAAATCTAAAGTAGAAACTATCGTGCCAAGAGATGCGTGGCGTAATAAATGTTGTGTCTCAAACAATGCCTTTGAGACACCAAACAACCTCTCATTGTATTCAGCCTTTCGCAAAACCAAAAAAACTACAAACAGCAAAAATAAACCAATAGCAAAGACCCGTAAGCAAAATCACTGACCCATGGCCTACTTCTACTACATCAAAGTTGCAAAACCAAAACATGTCCAGTCTCGCAAAAATTACCGACAAAAAAGCAAGGCAAAAAAGACATTTGAAAACAGCCTCAAGAGAACTACACTAGCAATAATACCAAGAAAGTATCTCAATTCTAAAGTGGCAAAAACCATAAAACTACCTTTCTTGGTAGGATTGATGAGCTACGTTTTTGTTTCATAAACCAATATGTTACATCTTGGGCTTATGTATGTTACCACCTCACAATCACTTTTAATATACCTGACAAGATGTAATACCTGATCCACTTCCATACACTTATCTCAAATGTAATTATAATTATATGAACACTAACTTAATCTATACAGAAATTTCCTAAAAACCACATGTAAAGACTAGCTTACTAAAAATAACTCCTCAAAATAACGGCCAATAATAACCTATTAAAAGAAAGCAAACTTCAGATCATTAGCTTAAAGGAATTCCAGATCTTCTTCCTCTTATAGTACCGTACTCACTATGAGTGTAGATATCATATATTTGTGGTGTGCAATAATAGTTCTACACAAATAAGGGCACCTATAATGTAACGTGTAATCAAAACTACTGGGTTGCCATTGGCTTACAAAAAAAATTACCTTATCAAAACATATTAGACAAACTAGATACTGCAGCTGCTGAAAACTGCTTGCAATACGGTCGGAAGCCTCAATTGTAACTATTAAACAGTTTGGTGATGCAAAACTCCGCTCGCTTACATGTTCTAAACTCCAAACCTATTCCAAAAGAAACTCAACACGTCTTACGTATAAATATTCTTCAAAAAGGTAGAAACAACAGAAAGCAGATTCAACCTGAGTTTCCAAAAAAATGCCGCCAAAGAAGCTATGGATAAAGATCTATTATGCGAAGCCAATCAATCTAACTTACTGTCTTCTGGAGCCCTCAGTGCGTTTATTGTCAAAAACAACATTAAATCCTTTGTCCAGATTATAATTTAGACCAACGTTAAATAAATAAATTAACTAAGTATCTTCTGTCAAAAAGCAGGGTTTCCTAAGAAAAAGATTAAAAAATCTAACATTCTAGGCAGATAGCTGCTTGTTGACCAACCCTCACACAATGTATCATAGCAAACTTATCAACTTAGTAATAGCCAAGGTAGCATAGTATGATAGAAGTTAACTCTCGGAAACCTTCCCTATAACAAGCTAAGACTTCCACTACCTGCAAGATAAAATCTATCTATATAAAATAAAATCTACTAAATACAATTCGTATTTACTAAAAAATGTTAATGAAAACAGATACTAAACCATGTATGTACATAGTAAACTCAAATCTCGGCGCATAATTTTCAGGTTCAAGCCAAAGCTCCGACAAAGAATTTTAAGAAATTATAGCATTTATAAATTAGGGACATTAGTCTAATATATGATTAGTGTCCATTTAGCAATAATTACATTTAATATAAGAGTGTGATTGAACCAGATAATAGGCCTCAGTATCTACACCGCCTCCATTCTCTCAATTAACGGGTGCATAAATTTGTTTTCAGGTACATATTCAAAGTGAGGTAGTAACACAAGCGTAAGCCCTAAAATATCGGCCAATTTAACAGAAAAAAAAACAACACTTAAATCTATACCTCAGTTACAATTTATAATATAAAACAATAACGGCTAGAGTAACAAAACAAGCTATAATCTCTGTTTTGTGAAGAAAAAATACAACATGTCTTAACAAAAAAGTAATTAATATTATTCCATTCATAAACATAATAAAATAAGATCGTGCTTGAAAGCCATTTGAAAAATAATATACTAAATAGCAATATTGAAACCTACGGAATGATAATATATTATGTATCCACAACTTATATTACATTGTTATGAAACAGTTATTACATTCAGTAACATTTGTTACGGTAATGTGCACGCAAATTAATTACTTCCAAAATAGCAAATGGCATCGTTAAGAAAATAATTATAGCGCATTTAGGGAAACCATTTACATCATTTTACACTAATTAATTGCACTTCAAAAATAAAATAGATTACACATTTTAATCCGCCTTTAACATTGACGCTACGTGAGGCTTTAGAAAAGGTCGGAGGATCACAAAAGCCGCCGTCTACGATAACGCGTCGCATCACTAATTAAGCGTCCACATAAATCCCGATAAATACTTTATTCGCGGTCTGCGAGGCGCTTTAACGGCGATGAATTCAAATTAGACTCTGTAAAAACTTATTCTCATACATCAGACCGCGACATAAATTAATATTCGATGTTAACAGTTGAGCTCGGTCTTCATATGATAAGAACACATTTCTATAAATTCAAAAGCAGCTTTTATCTAACAAAATAGTGTAACAAGTTTCACCGTAAATTAAAAATAATGAATTGAAATCCGCTCTCTACTAATTAATGATACACTTGTGTTTGAATTTCATTTCCAACTAGACATTCAATGGAAGTTGGTAGCCCTGTTGCGTAATGATGTAGTCAGCAATAAAATCGGTCTGCAATACAAAAACGTGTACAAGTGGTAAAAAAACGCAAATTACAAAAAACAACATGGAGGTTTTGAATGATATTCGTTGTAATAATATATAATCAGTTTACGTCCAAAATGCCACAAATATGCAGCGTTCCAATTTAAAGTTGCTGAATAGAACCAAACAATAATCCGATTATGTATTTGCACTTATAAATAATTCACATGAATATAAAACTCTGCATTATCTTAACGAATTGTGGCGGTGGTATTTATTATAACTGATGTTCTAGCCGGACAATTCCAAGTTGCACGTAGTTTGCAACTAATTGTTTAGCATGTCTCGCCAAAAGTTAAATACATTAATTACAAATGGTAATTTATAATTGTCATTCTAATTCAACATTTAGTTAGACATCAAAAACCACATGTGATAATAAAAAAAGTATAAATTTACATAAAATTAACAATTAATGACCGTTTGTTGGTATTAATGTATCGATAAAATTGTCAAACTTGGTGATTTTCTAAAATAAAATTGCCTTAAATTTTATCGCATTTCTGCACAAGTTAATTAAGATATTTGATTACTAAATAATAGTAGTATATTATTATTTGCTTATTTTAGCATGCATTAGTTATTCTCCGCAGCCTTCACAATATATACGAGGTCTAGGACTCCCACTGCAATGAAAAATAGATGACTGGACTTTCAGTCCAGGATGGTTACAGATTTCTTCTGCCATGCAATTATTTTAATGTTATAATTTTTTTATTAATATTATAAAATTTAATGTTGTATTGTTATGGGTACTATCCATGATGGCATATCAAAAACTGAAAAATATGTTAATATAGATGCACTAATATCAGTAGTTTTAGCTACGGGAATAAAGGTGATAGATCTTCTTGCATGCAAAAAAAAAAATAATCAATTTATTTGGCAAAGCATGTTAAGATTTAACACAAATTGCTTATTAATAACGTTCGCGTTAGTACTTTTCCGAGTAACTCTAGTTTTACAGATAATAAAATAGATATTTGTAGTACCACCTGTGGCAAAACTGTTAGTATCGCTAATAAAGGTAATATCTGTGATATTCCACTGAAAAGAAATTTATTCAATCTAGAAAACAAACAAAAAACTGTCGCTGTAGGAGCAGAGACGATTGAAATAAATGAAAGCACAAAATATCTAACTAGCAGATGAAATCCTCAACAAGAGATCAAGACTAAAGTACAACAAACCAGACAAGCATTCAACAAATTGGCCCTTGAGAATGACTAGCGCGTTGATCCTGCTGTTAATTTGTCCTAGTCATTGTCACTAATGTAGTACTAGTTTAAGGTAGGCTTGTTTCGGCTTCGCAAAATTCTCACAGTTTGTTGCGGCAGCACATGCTGTCCCCGGTCCATCTATTCCTATACCTTCTTTTTCTGTCCTACTTTCTACACTGACATCCATCTCTTCCTTATTCCATTCTTGTGTTATTCAGCCAAGATGTTTGCGTAGTCCTTACGTATCTTCTTAGTTTTAATATATTTTCATTAACTCCTACCTGTCGTATCCTCTTTCTTTCATAAATATTTTTTGTAGCTCCATTAAATCTATCACCATTGGTAGTCCTACATTTGCCAGTTGTACTTCCAGTAAAATTCTAGAATCTCCATTTGGAATTAGTTCTTCGTATCCCCTGGTTGCCAGATATACTCCATTTCAAAAGTTGTCAACCGCATAGAAATTGCTTAGTTAATTCAATCAGTTTGCTTTCCTTGAGCAGTTCTTTTCTTCTTCTCCTTATAATGTTTCAGTATATGTTCTTTTCTTGTCTATCCTTTCACAGCCCATTCCTTGGTAGGCATAATTATCTTAGCTTTCTTTGTTTTTTTGCTTCCATTTAGCTTCTCGCTTTTGCTTTCTTTGTCTTCTGTGTCTTTTGATCTGTGTGTTTCCTTCCATTTTAATTTAATCTAAATCTTAAAGCTTCAAACTCCTCTATCTTTTTTTCCTCAATACTGTCGTTGCATAGTTTCTTAGTGCACTCCATTTGTTTTCGTCACTCCGACCTATATTAATGATTGTGGATTTGTTGATATTGTTTTCCAATACCTTTTTTAAGTCTTTCATCCCACGCTTCGCACTCTAGTAGAGTTCTGCGTCGTCATGCGTGTCTTCTTGTCAGAATCTACATCTTTCTTCTTTTTCCATCTTAGTTATTTTTTGTAAATACTTAATAAAAGCTCCAAGTTTGATGAGTAGTTGTGTTGTATAGTAACTCTTGTCCATTCTCCCTTTTCTCTTTTTATCCACTGTCAATGCTAACTTTCCATCGTATTCTCTCTTTCCCGCCTCTTTGCTTCTTGTTTACTAGTTCCTTCATTTAACAAATTCTTTATGCCCAATCTTACTTCTACTATCAAATCTGAGGGTAGTGTTGCCGTAATTACTTCTAGTGCTTCCTGTGACACCGTCCTGTAGGCCCTGATCCTTAACGAGCTTGCTCTCGTGACTCCTCTTATTTCTTTTTTGTTTTTTGTTTTTTTTTGTCTTCCAGGCGTCTCCCCATGTTTCTGCAGCGTACAATAGTTTACTTCTAACCGACGTTGCTATTAGCCTCCTTCCCCCTTTTCATGGTCCTCCCTTGTTTGGCATATGCCTACTTAACATTCCTTTCATTTTCTTTATTCCTCTTACCGCTTTCTTAACCTGTTCGTTCCATCCCTTTGCTTCAAGTGTAACTCCGAGTTATTTAATTTACTCCCGATAGTTATTGTTTCTTCCCCTACCTGTATTTTCCCTTTTGCCCTATTAGTCCTCTTTGTCAATAGCCATGTCAACTTAATTTTCTGCGCAGCCAGATCTAACCTTTTATTTCTCATCCAGCTCTTTATCATCTGTTGCCAACTCCAACTTATCCTTTTATACTTCTATGTCTATATTCCTACCTACCAGAGCCATGTCATCCGCAAATGCCGTTATTGTCACTCCTTCCGGCAGCCGCACCCTGAGTAGCTCATTATAGACTAGATTCCACAGATTAGGTCCAACTGCAAAACTTCTCTAGTCAGCCTAAATTTTCCATTCTTAGTCAGTAGATTTCTCCCTTGTAAGTAACTCCATATTAAATTGATAGTTTTATTGGTTAGTTCTCTTATTTTGCTGCTTCTATAATTGCTTCCCATAGTATGCTATTGAAAGCACACATTGTTGTCTTTTTCTGTGAGATTCACTGTTTGCTTTTTTTGCTATGTCTTTTACCTTTTCAATGGCTTCTAGAGTTAACCTTCCCTTTATAAATCCATATTGTCCCTGTCCCCATCCTCCCTTTTCTTCTATTTCTTCTTCAATTCTCCTCTCAATAACTTTTGCTAATGTGCTGATCAGGCATATCGGTCTATACGCCTTTGATTTGCGTGCTTCCTTCTTCTTCTCAGTTAACACTAGGTTTACCTCCTTCCAGCAGGCCGAAAATGTTCCTTTTTCAGACATTTGTTTATTATTCGAGTTATCTGTATCTAATTTCTTTCTAACGCTGCTTTCACTATCTCCGTTGTTATCTTGTCCAGACCTAGTGCCTTGTTATTAGGTAGTTCTCTTATAATCTGTTTTATCTCATCCACTGTTGCAGAGACTGCTTCTGTTTCGTCAGCTATTTCTATTGATTCTTCTACAATTCTTCCAGTAAGAAACAATTTCTCATTTAAGCAAACTGCCTTCATTCCTCCTAATTTATTCATTACTATTTTGAATGGCTTTATGGATTCTAACATTTCTTTCCAGCATATTTTCTTACTGTCCCTGATTGCTTCCTTCAGAGCACTTCTGACCAATTTTAGTTCTTCTTCAGCTTCGTCATAATCTCCCTTTCTTCTCTGTCTTTCTGTTTGTATTGCTTTCTTCTTGTATTCCTTGATCTCTTCGCACCACAGTTCGGTCCTCTTTTTCCTCCTTCTCTGTACTTGGGGATTAATTCTTCTGCTGCCTTCCTCAACTTTTCCGAGTACGTTTTGCATTTTTCCTATATGTTCTCGTTTTCTGTCACTTCCTCTGCTTCCATAGCTCTTTTTATCATTTCTCTGTACATCCTTCTTATGTTTCATCGTCTTTCTCTTTTGCCTTACTTTTTTCCCTTTTCCGGTTGGACTGTATTGTTTGTACTTATGTAGGCTTAGCAATTCTTCTTCTGTCACTGTCCAGTCCCCATAGTTCACTCACTATCACTATGTCTATTTTCCCTCTCGCCGCTGTTGCCACCAGTAGGTCGTGCGCCTCTCTTCTTCTGACTATATTTAATTGAATGTTATATATGTTTGTGTCTCGTGCTGCCTCCAATTATTTGGATTTTTGTCTTCTACGGTCTTTCTTGATCTTCTCATTTCTTTTTTTGTTTATGACCGGACATCTTCCTCCTGTTTTGTGTACTGTTACTTTATACTCTTTACAATATTCCCTATTACTGTAGTTGGCTATCTAATGCCCCTTTTCTCCACATTTTATGCATAATTCCGACCTCTTCTCCTTTGCAGTCAGCCGCTACGTGACAATTCATGCAACATTTATAACATTTACTCTCTTTAGCTGTTACCCTCCCTGTTCTGCATCTCATAAGCCCAATATTTATGCTTCCCTCTCTTATTAGTTTTCCCGCTGTCTCCTTGTTTGTCCTGATAATAGCCGTTTGTATATCCTTGTACCCTTTCCTCATAGATAAAATCGTGCTCTCTTTGTTGACACCTCTTCCACTGAGTTCTTCCCTGTTTGTTTCCGAGCTTATACCCTTAATTATAACTAGCTCTCCTATAGAATCATTATTTGCTCTTCTTACATTAAATCCCTCCATTGCGTCTTTTACTTTTTATATTTCTTTTTCTGTCTCTTACCCTTTTGTTACTAGTAACAGCTCTCCTTTTCTTGTTTCTCTTATCGTGGCCTTTTATCTAGAATTTTGCTTATTACAATACGTCTGCGTACGATAACCCACCTTACTTACCGTTAAAGCCCCTGTTAAAATATGTTGTTGATTGCAGTAGTATTGAAACGAACAATGTTATTTTTATATTTGCTTCCCTAGGTGTACTTCCTGTTGGTATTGGTATGTCGATTATCTCGGTATCCGGCTTTGTATAAGACTTTTTCTACGGTGTCTAGCATGTTCATATCCGCTTTATCCCTCGTTTCAAACTTCTGTTTAATAATGTAGATTTTCCAATTCGTTTCCCACAAATTTTTTTAATTGTTTTCACGTATGGCGTTTCTTCTTCTCCTTCTTCCTCCATTAGTTCTGAAAATCTCTCCTTTGCCTGGTTTAGAATTTCCAATTCCTTTCCTACTTCTTCTATGTTTATAAAGATTGTGGTATCACATCCTTTTCCCATCAATGGGTTTTTATTTTCTATTTTTACGCAATTATAGTCTATTTCTCTCCATTCTATGTTCATTATTATTTTTATATCTTCATTTTTAGCAATTTCTATCATCTCTTGTTTATTAATAAATTATTTCTTTTTATTATTTCTTTGCTAACTTCCGTCTGTGTTTCCATTTCAATTCCTACTTTATCTGAACTTCAGGTGCGGAGCTACCTGTAAGCAAGAGTCTGCAATGCGGAAGGGTCCACAAGCATAGGAGGCGATGTTAATTTCAAAACCGGGGCCCCCCAAAATTTACAAAATAAAGGTACTTTTTTTTTCAAAATCGCTTCCTATGGGGCCCTTTTCAATATTTTGCGGTAGGGCCCAAAATTCGCCTCAGAACAGAATGGCCAGTCAAAACCTAGACGTCTAAAGCAGCTTCCATCAACAAGATCAAGGCTCTCAAAATGTGGACCCTAAGAAAAATGTTCCAAATATCGGGAGTTTGCTACATCAGCAATGCATAAGTGGTAAGAAGAAATCCGCCTCAGAATGGTTAAAATCCTACGTCTGGCTAGTCATATTGTATAGAGCCAAAACCTAAACAATAAAAATAGCATCCATCAACAAAGTCAAACTACGTCAAGCAGCAATAAATAGAATCTTAAGAATTACCCAGTAAAAAACAATTTTGCAACATGAAAGTTTTGCGGCACGTAAGATGTACACATTGCGACACGTAAGATGTACACCGGTATAATAAAATAAAATATCTCCTTTTAAATAGTGAGTTAATTAAGTGACGCAGTCGGTATGATTCTTTCAACAAAGTGAATGTACATCACGTCGGTTTGTCTTAACAATTTACAGAAAAACTTTTTGACCAATCAAAGCTTCAGAAATAGCAACTCTCCAAACTTAAAAAAAACAATAAGTTTCTGAACCACCGGATGAACAAGATTTAAACACAGTAAAAACAATTTATTTTTTTAAATCATTGTGAAATATAATATAACAATTTACTTCGTTTTAAACACATATCAGCAACTCTTATTCGAGAAACAGTGGTATCGCGTCATAACAATTCATATCAGAGACCTGCATTCATACCGTAAAATTTCATTTCATAATAGTTACAATAATGTGCTATTAAATAATCATAATTTTAATAATAATAATCAATTTAATTCTACAAAAAACAAAAAGCTAAAATAAATTATTTAAAAAAGATATAAAATATAATCCTTTCCAAATTGCCACATTTCTGTGCAACAATATAGCACAAAGATTAATACAAATAAATTATTAAAGTCAAATAACATCGTTTTAATATAAAATTTCATTTGTTCAATTTTCATTCGATTTAACTTCTCGGGCTCGATCATTTGAGAACTTTAAAAGCAAACATTAATAATGCACTAGACATGTAAGTCTTTCCTAATTGCAATTTTCCTCTCCTTATTATAATAATAATCATCTTCAAAAAACAATTGTACGAAAAGCATAGTTAAAAATAATTGCAAAACTCACAATGCGCAGCGCGCGTGAATAATGATAAAGCGTTAAACATAATAATGAATACCTCTAATGAAAAAATAGTTATCATATCACATTTAAGCAATCATTAGAGTTGTCGAATCGCTCGATGACTATAGGCAACAATGTAAATTTGAATAGTATTAAATAAGTGCCATAAGATAGCGGCTAGTCGATAGCGGCATACACGAGTACGCATAAATGTATTAACATTTCGCCTCTATCTAATATTTTTTCACTCAACCATGTGAGCATGAGTGTAATAATTATAACAAAATTTTAATACTTACTATTAATTTTAAATCATTTGCAAAACAATCAATAACTTAATTAAAAATCAATTCAAACTTATAGAGAGTTTTTCAATAAGGGCGAGTAGATGTTGAAATGGAATAAAACAAGCGAGTGTGAGGTATTAACATTTTTTTTTAATTTTAAAGGCATACATGAGCCATTAAAATAAAAAAAATTACCATTAAGTGGGAAATATGACATCGTTCAAATGCCCTCGGCTTCTTATGGTGGCACGGATCCGAGTGGTCCAATTTTAAATGATTCTTCCGCATAGATTCGGCTGAATTTGAGCGATGGCCTGTGTTATGATCACCTTAAGAGCATCGGTCAATTGTGGTTTATTTGCATAGACCTGCGACTTCAAAAAACCCCACAAAAAAAAGTCTAGCGGGATCAAATCGCATGACATTGGTGGCCAATTCACATCACTTCTCAAAATGTTCATGCAGAATGTCAATTGTGGCGTCCGCTGTGTGGCACATGGCGGCATCCAGCTGGAACCACATGCCGTCTAGGTCCATATAATTCAATTTGGGCCAAAAGAATTTATTATTATCGTTCTGTAGCGCTCGCTGTTGACTGTGACCGCCTTAGCAACGTCGTTTTAGAAAAAGTACGGACCAATGACGCCGCCGACCCAAAATCCATACCAATCGGTAACTTTTTAAGGATGCATTATTACCATAGCCATTCATCCAAAAATGCGCCTCGTCGCTAAAGATAATTTTTCCGCCAAAATTGGGGTCCTCTTCCAAACGATTCGAATCTCAGTCAGCGAACAAATAGCGTTGTCTATAATCATAAACTTTGAGCTCGTGGGTCAATTGGATCTTGTACAAGTGTAGGCCTAAGTCCCAAAGCAAAATTCGCCAAATTGAAGTCTGCGAAAGCCCGAGTTCTTGTGCACGGCAAAGACTCGGGTTCTGCTGTACACTTTCACGGAGCGCGGCGATGTTCTCCGCCGATCTTGCGTTCTTTGAACGTACAGGTGTTTGCACTAACTAACTAACTAACTCATTTTGATCATTAAGTTTTATCAACAACTTGCCATAGTGATTTGGCATAAGTAATTAAATAATAAACAAAAAATTTGATAGATGTCACAAAAACAAAATGGCCGCCAAAAACTGAAAAACCCTTTAGTAACCAAGTTATTACAAAATTCAACAACATAATTAAATACAATGAACATAATGAGATAAATTTAAAATCTAGAATGTATCAGTAATTTTAGTCTAAAAATTTAAACAATTAATTATACTCTATAATTAAATTTTAGATATTTTGGAAAACATCAAAAATTCAATTACATTTTATAAACTAGGAACAATATTTAAAACTTACGAGAAGAGAGAGTCTCTACTCCAAGGTAGGCCCTTCCGCATTGCAGACTGTGTTTACAGGTAGCTTCGCCACTGGTAACTAACCAAAAAGTCTGAGCAAATGAAAGGAGTATAGTCCCAACTCATCTCATGTATGCCGTATGTAAAGACAAACGTCAGGTAGCTAAGAACCAGCCAAAACCTTCAGCTACAAACACACTGTCAGTCAACACGTTTCTCCAAATACGCTTCTAGAATATCAAAGGCATTGCAAAGAAAAAACCTAGACAAATTCTTCTATTTCTAGAGCTGGACAAATAGAGTCCATAAAAGTACAATCAGAAAAATCTCAAAGCCTAGCCTGACCAGATACTATGCCTTGAAATTCTACGCTCTGTTGCTCTCATCTTAAAAAAAGTGAAACCTAACTCAGATAAAAAAGAAATTTTCCACAAAACTAACAACCTGTCAGCATTCTGTCAACGTTGAGTAATATGACAAAAACTGTGATCCTAGATAGAATTTAAAAACACATAGAGCCTAACAACCTGTTTCTAAATCAACTACACAATACCCACCAAACTTACTGACCAAGCAACATCTTTGGAAGTTAATTAACCCTGAATGATGTACTTAAAATTCGTTAAAAGTACAAATATAGATATTGCATTTTTATCTACCTCAAATTTGACGTTTTGCATTAAGCTATACATCTAGCAAAAAATAAAAAAATTTCTGTGTCAATGCAAGAAACTGCATCGCATTAAAAAACTCTCAAGCCATTCGTTATACTAAGTTACAAAAAATCCATAAATGGATTTAGAGAACCAAAATAAACTTTGTTTTAAATCACTTTTGCACTACCCAGCTTATTTCATATTAGTCATATTTCAAGAATCAAACCCAGTACTAAGCCAGCGCTTCATCACTGAGCTATCTCACCGTAAGTATTATAAATACATCAAACACAAAGTCTCTTAATTTGCAAACTTATTTGATTACAAAATAAAAATATAAATAAAAGCCCATTCGACTTTTCCGTCGATAATATTTCGCAATGTTTTATTTTTTATTTTCAAAGCAATTCTTATTTTTTCCGATGCGCACTTCAACACATTCGCCGCGCATACAATCAATCAAACAGGCAAAAAATCATTCCATTTATAAGTACATTTTTGCACGAATTCCATGCATACTAAATACGAATCGATTCGTACAAATATTTTCCTATTAAAATTTGATTGTGTTCAATTTTGTAGTCTGTCCACATTATGGAAATTTATGAAAACAAAAATTAAATAGTGTTTATTTTACAATTTGAACCTCGTAAACAATTTTTATTAAGTTAGAATTTTCCCGCCTCGGTAAAGATTTATAATTAAAATTTCAAAAGGATACGCCATACTGAGAGGATATAATTTATTAAAAAAATAACGTACATAATTAGCGGCGCGACTTTCCAAGGATGAAGTTTTTTGTTCACAAATAGATGGAAAATGCGATGGGCGTTGCAGACAATAAATAAAATGGAAATTGATTTTTTTTAGTTTTTTTATTGAAGCTTGGAAGTCCGTTGGGGGCAAAGTCGATGCATACGGAAACAACTCTCCCACCTGAATTCCTACAGGGGCTATTGGGGGAGTGAAAAAATATCATGATTTGTCGATCCTTATTCAATTACAACGGTGCTATTGACCGGATGCTAGATGAAAATAAAAGTGTGCAACTGCAAATTTGATACTGTTTTATTAACTTAAGAATTCACAAAGGAATTTGAAAACATAATTTTTTTTTCAAAAAATAATTAAACAGTACAGTACAAACGTCGATCTGTTTGTGAAATCCCTCTTTTGATTATCATTGACATACACAACTCATTATTTCACTCATTAAATTACGTCCACATGAACATCAAATCTTTTTTTCTAATAATATAAAAATTCACTAATAAAATGTCCATTTTATAGTCTAAATTTCTACTATTATGTAAAGATTTGTAAACATCATCTACCACTTAATGAAAAATACTTTTTATGAAACGCAGTTTTTATAGCGTTAAAATAATTCTGAACTTAATGTTACAGTAGACAGCAACGCTAAATAAAGTGTCAATGTTCATTCAATGATTATTATTGTCAAACCTGTGAGCGATCTATAGTCGGCCAGATTTATGGAACAAAAAAAGCACCAAGACCAAGGTGACGGCGCTGGCCCACCAGGTCCAGTCTATGAAGAATCAGATGTTGGAAATAGCATATCATCTCCGCCTTCCAAGTCCTGGCGGATTTTATTACTCAAAAGGTGCCCTCTGCCACCAAGGAAGAGCAAACGCCCTCAGAGGAGAGATCAGATGAGGAAAGACGCCCTTTTTTCCATTACCGCGAAAACAAAATAAAAAAATGAGCCCAAAAAAAGTACAGACATGTTTCCGGCTACTAGAGACGACCACTGCAACATAATCCACGGCCAAAGAACAGTGTCTCGAGTTGGTAATCCGGCATGTGCCAGATTTCTTCACGGAGCAGGATGTGAGCCATGCCCTGGTAAACCTTGGCTTTGCTTGTTCTCACGTGCATCGTATGAGAAACAAGCACGTACGTTACAGTATGATTTCCGTACAGCACCCCAAAAAGGCTTAGTCATCTTTAATTATGGAGTTGACCTAACTACTTATGTTGAAAGTTTCGGTAAAATCCAAAAAACGTAAAGCATTCCGCAGTGCCACAAATGCCAAACGTTGCTTCTCCAAGGTTCTGGTGTGTAGGATCGGCTCTGGGCATCATCAATCGATAGCCTGCTCTAAAGACACACCGCCAAAGTGTGCACTCTGCTCCGGCCCGCACCCCACCAACTTTAAAAGTTGCAAATGTTATCAAAAACTGTTGAACTCGCACAGCAAAGCAAACAAAATAATCAGAACTGTACCCGAAATCGCTTCGGCGCCGGCCTAGTCTTTTTCTCAAGTTGAAGGTCCCCGCAACCCTGCAGTGGTTGAAGCAAACAAGTCGTTTGCTAGTGCACTGGCACCGCCGGTTTCTTCTCCAGCTATAACCAGCAAAGATCGTCGACCTATTAAACAATTTTCATGGCTATTACAAAACCATTACTCAAGATCAGCTTCTAGAATGCCAATGGCATTACAGAGAATAGATGTAAAACATTTTTTCTTCCAGAAAAACATCGACATCATGTTGGTGTCCGAGACAAACCACTCACCCAACCAGGTAATGATGAAGCTACCCAATACTTTCACTATTTGGGATCGTCGGTGATAAGGCTGAGGCATAGTACTCTATTTTTTGCAAAAATATCATTGGACCACTCCGAGGTCTATACACCAAAACTAGTCTTACTAAAATCAAATGCAATAGTAGTCAATGTGACTAGTTTAGGTACATATAAAATCGCATCCGGCTACCTCAGCCCAAATAACCGAATCAAAACAGCGGATTTCAACAAAGTTTTTGCAAACCCTTTCCCCACAATCATTGCTGGAGATTTCAACTGTAAATAGTTTACAGACAAACGCCAAAGATCGGGCGTTGCTCGACTATAAAAGGCAAAGAGGGTTACAAGTAGTGAGACTAGAGGAACCCACTCACTACTATAGTGCAAGACAACAAGGGGACGTGGCTATTTTTAAAAACGTCAATTTCAATCATAAGATCCAAGTAGATAAGAAAATGAAACTCTTCGGAAAAAGGTCAACCGGAAAGAGTAGAAGATTCCTCATTTGCATGGATTAGTCTCTCTTCTCACAATTCCTAGAAGACAGCATAGATCGCCTGACTAAAGTGAGAACGTCCGAACGGCCGTCAAACTTTTTACGCGCCAAATCTAACAGGTCTCGGAAAAACCTCTAAAACCGTTCAGGTTCGGGCAGATAATCCTCTTAGGTTATCTCGGGAAGTAAAAGATTTAATTCGCAGATGTAATGCCACCAAGTGCCTTTAGTAGCGGCACCGCAACCCCATAGATCGCCTGACATTAAACTCCCTTCACGGAGAAGTGAGGAAAGCCATAAAATCATACAAAAATTTATGCTGTAGAAATACTTTGAAGTCTTTCACAGAAGAAGACCATCCAATGTAGGGGATCTCCAAAACCTTAAGGTACAGGCCGGTCCCCATTCCAGTTATTCATGGCAAAAATGGGATACATTATACGATTGAAGGAAAGACCGAATCTTTTGCAGACAGTCTGGAACTCGAATGCTCCCCGTCGTCAAACGATGACACGGATTCAAAACCCTGAAAGCCGCGCCGCTGCAAAGCGTGAGACAATCTCAAATTCGAGAAATAATCAATAGACGCAAAACCCGGTCTACTCCTGGGTCTGACAGAATTCCTAATAGAGCTCTTAATAGGTTCTCGCATAAGGGAATAATGGTTTTCAGCAACATTGCCAATACGATTCTTCGTACGAGGCATTTTCCCACAATTTGGAAAAGTTCACTTGTAATCAATATCCCAAAACCTGAGAAAAACCAGCGGTATTCCCAAATTACCGGCCAATAGCTTACTATGCACCTTGAGTAAGGTCATAGAAAAAGTTATAGAAAAGGTTTTCTTGGATATAACTCAAGATCATGTTAAATCCAACAATCTACTTTCTTCTCGCCAGCACGAATTCCGATGGATTTACTCAGCGGTCCAACTAAACCGAGTTACAGACATCATCGTTAAGGGTAAAAAAAGCCACAGAAATAGTCCATTTCGACGTAAAAAAAGCCTTTGACAAAATCTGGCATAAAAATCTTCTTTAGAAACTTCACACACAGAACAATCTTTTGCGTCTTATAAGACTGATAGCTTTATACCTAAACCGCAAAACCTGGCTGTTAAAATTCAAAAACACATTTCTACCACACACGAGATCGCGACAAAAGTCCCTCAAGATCGCGGCAGAAGTCCCTCAAGGTTCTATTCTCTCTCCGGTGCTTTTTAACATTTGCCACGGACATGCCTTCAGTCCAGAAGCATGAGGTTAAAATGACAAGCATGTCTACTACTTTAAAAGCTGCAAATAATATGAAACGCTGTTTAGATGACTGGCAAGTCAAAGTGAATCGGGAAAAAGGCAAAGCTGTTCTCTGCACACAACGAAACGCCCTTCAAGAGAACGTCTGCCTCAACGCACATACAGTGGTCCTATTCTGCTAAGTATCTGGGGATAACCTTTGACAAGGGGCTCACGTACAAGTTGCACGTGCAGTCAATTCTCCGGAATAAAACCCGGTTGTACACGTCTACCATCAATCCCATGATGACATGCGCGTGCCCTATCTGGGGAACTACAGCAAACACGCATCTTAATAAATTTTTGCTCCTCGGAGCTTCATGGTTCGTCCGAAATCTTAAAATTTAACAAAATCTCGGAATTCTCTATTGCGCAGACACATCGAAGCTTATTTTAACAATCTCGAGATTCACTCAAATCATTATCTTGCCCAACTCGGTACCCTTACCTAATTTCCTAATCCACAACCTCACCCTCAGCCTATAAGGTCTCACTCCCACCATTTCGATACTGGATATTGTCTTTCTTATCTATTCATCAGAAAGTCCATGAGCCTAATGGTCTGGAATAAAAATGTATTTTAAGTATTGATATCCCAAATAAAACAATCATGTTCTCAAGTTGTCAAAAATGTTCCTCAAGCTCCAAAGCATTTTAACAAAAATATTTTTAAGGTAACATATATGTACTCAGGTAGTCAAAAGTGTTCCCATAAACACAAAAATAATTCTAAATTGTCAAAAATGTTCCGTTAAACAAATTTTAAACTATCGATAATTAAAAAAAAAACATGTGTTGTCAAAAATGTTCCTCTAATTCCAGAGCAACATTTTCCAAGTTCCAAAACTGTACACAATGTTCCTGAATTGTCAACAATTTTTCGTTAAGAAATGAACATGTTCTTAAACTATTGATAATGTTGGTAATAAAACAAACAAGTTGGGAACGTGTTTGTCAAAAATATGTCTCAAACTAAAAAAGAAAAATCTTTACTAAGTTGATGACTTGTTAAAAAGAAAATTATGTTAGTGAGTTGACAAAAATATTTAATAGATGTATCTAAATGTTCTTCAACTGACATATGAAGTATAAACGTTCCGGTAATAAATTTCCCCAGCCAGCCACAAACGTTTGCATGGCGCAGCTCCTTTCAAAAAAAGTGGTGAGTGGTCTTGAGTAAAGAATAACACTAAAGATCGTGCTTAGCAAAAAGTGAGTTACCATAGCATCGTAAAAAAAAACGCAGAATTTGGAGCAGCTTTATTTTATGTTGCATTAAACTGGGTAAAAATGAAAAACTTTTGTGAAAAATGCAACGTCACAGAACCAAACTTTCTAGTCGAACAAGAATTTCCGGAAAAGTCTATAGACAAAAACTGTGCGACAACTTTAGAGCAGCGATCGACGAGAAAGTGGTACCCAAATGAGTTGTTCACCTCAATTTACCTAAAGATTTTGACAGATTTGCGCTAAAATAGTGCCAAAAATTCTCACCGACAACATGAAGGAACAGCGCCTGTTGAAGTGCCAGAAATTGGTCGAACGCTACAAAACCGAGCCTGACATTTAGAACAAAGTGGTGACAGGAAATTAAACTTACATTTTGAGCATAATCCCAAATCTAGTCTCCTCGCCCTTAAAAAAAACAAGGATAAGCAAATTGCAGACCATAGCATTGCTACTATAGTGTTTTGACCAAAACAGCATGTTCGTACCTCAAGCCAGTTATCCAGCAAAGTGCTCAAACGTATGAGAGGTGTCTGAATAACATTTGTGGCAACTAAATCCTACATCACGCAATGCGCCAAGTCACACCGTGCTCATTGTTACCGAGTTGTTTGCAAAAAGAGACGTGGCAACACTGCCCCCATATAGCCCCAACTTGAAACCATTCAAAAAGAACTTTGAAAATACACCACCAAGAAACGCTAAAAAAGGCAAAAGAATTTTCGGAGGCCTCTCGGAAGGAGAGTACTTTAAAAAGTTATAAAAACATTTATTTTCAATAAATAGTTTTAAAAAAATAACTAAAACTTTTGGGACGAACGTATGTTCTATAACTTATTGAACTATAGAAATCTTAATTGTCTCCTGTTAAAATCCAACGAAATAAATTAAAAACTATACAATATTATCCGTACTCAACTTCGGTATATCTTGAAAACAATTTTTTAAAGAAACTCTTTTCTAAAGGCACAACACACTCAGACGCCACTAAACAACCAAGATAAAAACCAACATTTCAAAGCATGCAAAGACAATGCAGCTTGATTGAATATAATGCACCAGACAGATAAAAAATCAGCGCTGTACGTAATCACTTTCAAATCAACTTGATGACAGCATAAAAGACAATATAATAAATTTAGTTTTGTATAACATATAGTTAAAAGTTCTAGTTATACTCAATTCCTAGTTCCATTATAAGTCAACCATAATAAACCGGCAACATCCCCATTCTAAGAACTAATTGCTTTCCTGACGGATTTTCCAATAATGCATGAGAAATTTCAAACTATAGAAACAAACCAAGCAACAGATTTATTTACTTGAAATCAACTCAGTAATTTCTTCATCAAATTTTATTTCATAAATTCATCAAATATAAAGCAATGTTTTAAATTATTGGCCGTATATCCTTATAGTGCTGCCATTTGAGACCCTTCTAATCGACAAAAAATTTAAATTATAAAAAAAATTAATATCAAAGTGCAGTGCATTAAATATAAAGTGCAGGCGAAATCAATTATGCTCACGGTTGGTATGAAACCGTAAATTTATTTAAATTTTACTTTATACTGATATAAAGGCATTGGAACTCTTATAAAATTGAGTAACTTAAATAGAAAATAAATTTAATTATATTTGTAACTGAATATGCATCAATCAATAAGTCAAGATAATTCTAAATTATTCACAAATTCACCAACCCAATACTCCATAAGTAGTAAGTAAGATCCTCTTTACGCTCTATCACCAAAATACGACAGCCCAAGGAATTTACATAATCCCTCCAATGGACTTTACATATAATAACAAAGCTGACTGAATGATGTTAATATTTATTGCATAATAATTGTTGACAGAATTTTTAAATTAAATTCTTAACTATTGTAGCGTTTCATTCAAAACACAATAACTAATTGCTGCCTGTCCGAAATTGATAATAATTCTATGGTGATTGGACAAACACAATTTATACACATTTTGTATGCTCTAACAATAGGGTGCATGGATACGTTTGATAATTATAATCAATGTTACACTGAATAGTTTGATCCCGTCTACTTTAATGAGCACGAGTGCATGCCATTGTAACTTGTGAAAAGTGTAGAAAAGTGCAACATTTTTGTGAAATTACGTTTGCAATAAAGGGTTGAGTTAATTGACATTTCTACAATTAGCACTAAAATTTCATTTATAATTTCGATGCAATTATTGCTAAATTCTAGTTGAACAATGTTTTAGACAAATTTATAGAATACTATATATACATTAATTCATAATATTTAGAACTAATTATGCTTAATTTTATTCTTACCCAAGAATCCAATTAGTAAAATATGTATTGTATGTTAAATATTTTGCTCACCTGAAACAAAAAAAATATATTATTTTTTGTACTATATTAATGAACATAACAATAAAAACCATAAAAATAGTATTAACATTTTTAATGTAATTATGCAATTTATTCAAAATATTATTTGTATACCTTAAATAATAACAACAGCATTTGATTTCAATATATCAATATGCATATTGCGACAATTGCACAAGAGCTCGTTGCACAATTAAATTAGTACAAGTTATTACAAGTGATTTAATTATCCGCTATAATTTTATTCTAGCTTTGATCTGATGGGTAAATATTTGCTATTTGAACAAACCACGATTATCAATAACGTAATTATAGTTGCGACTACAAATATTAGACTAATATTGTTAATTAACTGTAACTACTACTAGACACTTCCGTGTTAAACGTGTTAGATGTATTTAAGCAATTCCACTCGAGCTCTGCTTTGTTCGTTTCATGAAGTTCATCATAAACATAATGTAATGTGAGCAGATACGCGCTAGGCATAAAACGTTGTTTATGCAATATATCCTTTGCAAATATTCTTGTTTTTGTCGTTTGCATTATATTTTTATCAAATTGTTCTAAAATGTTATATTAAATTATATTAAGATGTGTTCAAATATTTAACCAAACTTTTGTTACGGTCAAACCACAATTAGTATTCTCAGATCATCGACAAATTTAACTCGCAATCGCAGTATTCAAATTCTTTAGTAATTTTTTGATGAGAGAAAGAAAAATGAAATGCTTCACTGCATTCTATTCATAGTTAAGAAACTTTCGTTTTTTTTTCTTGTTCTCTACTTTTTCGATTGCAATCCCTTGGCTTCACTCTCTAGCATGTGTGCTATTATGTTTTTGGCGATTAGTAGCGCTCAATAGAGGTGCCCCCCCCCCCCCCCCCCCCGCCCACTCCATTCACACCATGGACTCCCTCTCTTCTTCCTATTTTGTACGCAACATGGACCTATCATGGTGACAACAATGTTCCAATTGGATATCGAAGACAGCATTTTTAATACTATGTTGTCCGGGTCCAAGTTCTCTCCCATCAGTTTCATTTCCAACCATCCCTCGGAATAAAACATGGTGTGCTCAACCGTATCCCTTTGTTCACAGAACAAACATTCATCGCTTCCAATCAATTTCATCCAATGTAAGTACGCCCGGAAGCAACGGGACATGTTATTACCTGCGTCAGGTAATAGTTTACCTCGCTATGGCCCCAACACACCCAACGACTTACGTCTGTGATGAGCCGTCTAGACCATGCGGATTCACTGCCACCCCACTCAACACGTATTCTTCCTAACTCTTCTGCCATTCCCCGCACAACCATTCTTCCGCTTTATACTTAGTAAGGCGATCCTTCCACATTGCCGTCGTCACTTGCACCACAAGATCCAATGGCTTCATGCCACGACCAGAAAGCCGAAGTTGTCCTATATGCGCTGCAGATACTCTGACAACACCTAAGTCTGCATAAACAATTCCTTGTGCCTTGCATGGCTGCTGAATCGCGCTCCCCCAAGTTTGGCTAAAGACCGGTCCGCCCTCTCCGCTTTCTCACACACTTCTCTCACATGCATACCCCACGCCAGTTTGTACTTAGCGTGACTTCCAAATATTTAAAGCAACGTTTTGACCTGAAAGTAGTTTCCGGTACGGACATTTCCACTTGTAGCACTCTTCTTCTCTTCTTGAACAAGAGAATAAATTTCGTATTTTCTGAAGCCAATTCCAAGCCCAACTCGCTTATTTTACGCAATTTAAGGGCAAAAGCGCAATTTCACGTCTCCTCCAGTTCCAGCCTTAAGCGATTAGAAACAATCACCGCCAGGTCGTTGACTTAGGCCACCCTTTCCACCCCTAGAGGTAGCTATAGGCTTAAAACGTTCCACGACGTGGGGCCAGAACTGATCCCTGTAGCATCCCTCCGTTAAAATTACCCCCCCCCCCCTCCAACTTTAACTAACAAAACCCTGTCCCACAAACAGCCACTAATAATATTCAGTAAGTATTTGGAAACACCCCTGCCTTCAAAACTTTTAAAACCCTTCCCCAGTTGGCCGTGTTAAAGGCGTTCTTTACGTCTAGAGCAACATAAAAGAAGGTGTTTTGATGTGTGTAGCTGTAGTTTTTGGAAGCTACCACAGCAGCTTTCATCTCAGCAAGCACGCTCTGGGCTGACCAACCTTTCCTAAATTCGTATTGGCGCTTGCTGAGTGCTTGGTCTCCCTAAAGTGCATCCAGCAGCCTTCCCACTATTGTCCGGCTACGTCTAGAAAACATACTTGCACCTGCCCAATGCTTCCTCTTGTCTAAAAAAACAAGTCCCGCGCCGTTTTCTAGACTTCCAAAAAGTCTCCAATCTTAATGCACCCATTCACTGTGGTTAGCCACACTTCAGGGCACCGGTCTACCAAGACAGAGATCCCATCAGGCCCTGGTTCCTTCCCGGAACGTAACTTTTTGGGGGTTTTCCGAAGCTCTTCTTCCGTAAACAAATGGACTCTCCCCCTTCTACAGGCTACCTGCTAATCACATATCCTGTTTTGGGAAAAGCGTTCTACAGCCATTTTTTGTGTCTCCTACGATATTCTTGGTGACTTTTCCCATGATTATTTTAAATTCCCTGCTCCATATGTCTCCGTCAACCTCCTCTACCAAAAAGTTCATTTACTTATCTTGGCAAACCCTACATTGTCTCTGCTCAATACCCTTCGAACCCAATTTCATCATTCCACCAGTAATTTGCGCGTTCCCTTTATGGTCAAATGTATATCGCACAGCTTGCCTATGCCCCCACACCGTACTGTCCCCACCCTTTTTTTCATTACCTTTAATATTTCGGTAGTCACTAAAGCATTCTCCCTCCAGCGCCTTCTATTTACCTAATCTAACCTACCATCACCGTTTCAACTTTATGTAGGGCCAGTTAAAAGCCTTCCTTGGGCATCCATTCAATCAGTTCTTCTATGACTTCTTTGTAATCACCGCACACTAACTGAACTAGATAGTTTGCGTAACCTATAATGAAGGTTCCTTCAGAGTCAAGTTAATAACCTTATACATACACACATCTCAAGAGGAAAGGCATTAAAAAACCACCCTTATTATTTTTCTTAAGAGAACAATATGATGACTACATTCAACGCAAAATATTTTGGAGCAAATAGTTTTCTAATCGGATCTCCGGGGAAAACGGTCTTAAATGGAGCCATAAGAACCAACTTAAGTAAGAAAATTAAAATAGGGACCTGGAATGTACAAAGCATATACAAGGAAGGAAAGCTGGCAAATCTGGGCCAAGAGGCAAGGAAGCTTAACATAGATATACTAGGTATATCAGAGACATGGTGGCCAAATTCAAAGTTCGACTAAGGACGGCACTTTACTACTCGGGCAATCAAGACAGAAACCGCAGAAGGGGAGTCAAATTTTTCATACCTAATCAACTCGAAAAACACGTAACCAATTTTATTCCTTATATTGACAAAGTAACACTTATAAAAATCCACGCCAAGCCTGCAAATATTAACATTATACAAGTATACGCCACAACAGCAGATGCAGAAGTAAAACAATTCTAGTTTGACATAAAAAGTCTAGTAAAACTCACAAAGAAACATGACATAAATATAATTATGGGAGACTTTAACGCAAAATTGGAAAAAGAAAGATTTGAAGACCTGGTAGGTTATTTTGGACTGGGAGCAAGAAACTTTAGAGAAAATTGGCTCCTACCGTTTTGCCAAGAAGAAGATATGAAAGTCAGCAACACTTGGTTTTGACTACCCGACGACTGTACACGTGGAAAGCCGCAACAGACCAGCACAATATAGTTCAAAATCAAATAGATTTCATATTTATTAATAAAAGATTTGGCTCATCCATCACAAAGGCATGTACATACCCGGGGGCGGAAATGCCATCAGACCACACAATATTTGTGGCAAATATCAGAATCATGCTATCACAACCAGCCAGACCACCTCCTTAACTCAAAATAAATCTTAAAAAACCCGGTAACAGTTGCTAGTAGGTTAAGTTAGGTTAGGTTAATTTATGTAACCTAACCTATCACGTTTTAAGATTATGTCCGCCAAACATGGGCGTGCAACAAAAAATTTTTAACCAAAAAATCGCAAAAAAATCAACCATCAATTTCATCTATATGCATTGTTAAGCTACGGCCACACCTAACGCAAACAATCACAAAAAACTAAATATCACGGCCGCTATTTCATCTATTAGGTTAGGATAGGTTAGGTTAAGTATGGTTTTTGTGGTTAAAGGACTAATTAAGGTTTTGAGGAAAAACTTGGTTTTAAAGTTAGGTTAGGATAGGTTTAAAGCTTTTGACGTTTTTTGAACATTTCAAGTTAGGTTAGGTTAAGTTTAAAATTTGCAGAGTTTTAAGATTTTTAGATTTTTTAAGGATTTTTTAAAGTTTTTAAGGTTTTTCAGAGTTTTTAAAGTTATTTTTAAAGTTTTTTGAAGTTTAATGGTTAGGTTAGGTTAGGTTTAAGGTTTTTAAATGTTTTTAAAAGTTTTTTTTTAATTTTTTTTATATATTTAAGTTAGGTTTGGTTAGGTTTAAAGTTTTTGAACATTTTTAGGTTAGGTTAGATTAGGTTAGTTTTTAAAGTTTTAAGGATTTTAAGTATTTTTAAAGTATTATCTAGGTTAGATTAGGTTTAAGGTTTTTAGGATATATAAATTTTTTTTAAAGTTTTTTTAAGTTTTTTTGAAGTTGTTAGGTTAGGTTAAAGGTTTTTAGGGTATATATTTATAAAGTTTAAAAAAAATAATTTAAAAGTTTTTTAAGTTTTTAATTTTTTTTTTTAAATGTTGGTTAGGTTATCAAAAAACCTCAACTATCAATTTCATCTATTAGGTTAAGTTAGGTTAGGTATGGTTTAAGTACGCCATCATAGTATAGATCCCTCAGTATTGAACCAAGAACGGAAACTTGTAGCATACCACACGTCATGTTTATAGACAGGGTTTCGCCAACCAAAATTTTCCTCTCTTCTAGGTAGCTGCAAATTAGCCTGGTTAGGTATGATGCTATTTATCTACGCTCAAATTCTTGAGTTCATGTTTTGTAAGTGGCTTTAGTATAATTGTGTCGTCTTCCTTGCTTTTTCGCTTTTTTATTCGGCTTTCTTATGCAAAGTTTATCAATTTGTTTAGCCGTAAAACATATTATCATGTGCTATTTTTATAATTTTTTGAGGTTTGCTATTGATTTCGTGTTATTCCTCGTCTTCTTCTGACATGATTAGATAATTGTACGGCCGGTGGCGGAGCTAGAATTTTTGTGCCCTACCGCAAAATATTAAAAAAGACCCTCTACAAGACGGTTTTGAAAAAAAAAGTACAATTTTGTGACTTATTTACTATTATTTAATAATTTCTGAAATTCTGAGGAGGGCAGGTTTTGAAATAAACGTTGGAAGGCACCCTATACTTGTGGGCCCTTCCGCATTGCAGATCCTTGATTACAGGTAGCTCCGCATAACCTCTCAATGCTATTTGCTACTATGTCGTCGTCACAAATAAGACCATTTCTAGTTTTAATGCAAATCTGTTCTAATTTACCTCCTTCTTTCCGTGGTTTTATGAGTTTATCGTCTGTTATCCGATGCCTTCATAATAATAATAACCAAGTCGTCCATACACAATCTATCTTACTATCCGTTGCTTGTTTTATAGCCTGCTCCTCTTCCAAAACGAATCAAAATTTTGACAAAATTAGCAGATTCCAGTTCTCGCGGACATTTTCTCTTTAAGGATTTTATTTGGAAATTTTTCGTCTTATACCTTTTATTTTGACTGAATTCATTTTTAACCATAGACCTCACTATTCCTCCTTTTGTAAAAAAACCCCCACCTCCAGTTGTCATAGCCAAGTTGTAGTCATTGTTTGCGTCATATGTCTTGCGGTACTAAGGTAAACATTGTAACTTTCTTGTACTATCCATAGTTCTAAAGACAAATTCATGGCATAAAAAGAGATAAAATAGAATCTTTGATTCCCTAGCCCATGATAACTAATAGCATCAGAAATCAAAAAGTGGTCAAAAATAAAGTAATGAGTTTGGTCAAAGATGGCCAATATACCACAGAAGAAAGCTCCGCCACCGTGCAATAGTGTGACTACGTTGCACTGAGTACTTTAAACTAATAAGCCGTTGGTCCCATCAACCCCATTCAAACAAGTCGTAAGACTTCTGGGGCGATGTAAAATAGCTGTAAAACGCAAAATAAAGAAGAATAAAGAAGAATCTGATACAAAAATCAAGATATAGATACCACTTCAATCCAATACATTGGAGCATTTAGCTAAAGCCTTATCTCTAGAATGAACCTTTCATCTTAAGACCGAGTTTATCAGATCAAGTTCATCTTGTCAAAAAAGTCCCGTCAAAAATTTGTCTCTTCGTTTGTTCTTCGTTCGCAATTAACCAGCAAAATGACATCACATTTATATGCATGAATAAGCAGCAAAAATCAAACGCCATCCGGTATTGGTCCTAAAAATTAAAATATCGACTATTTCAGTTCGTCAAAACCAACATAATATTTTCAGAGCAGATTTGTCTAGTCTGCAACCTGGCAAAAATAAAAATACACCAATCCAAGACCACATTGCAACCATTGGTGCCTATGTCGTCATTAAATCCGGAAACAAGGTAGCTTTACTATATAAACCTATAAAAAAATCTTAAAACTTAAAAACATCTCAATTCTACATACGCCTCCCTGCAGCCCCTATCTCCTGAGACAAAATATTTTTACCTGGCACAAACACACAAAGCTACAATAAGCCCCACAAAAACGTCAACCAACATTGACAACTATCAGACCTTCTCCTTGCTATGCGATGTTAGTAAGTGCGTCTGAACTAAAATTAAAAGTAAAAGAACTGCGTTTTGAAAATTTGTTTTCCCTTCCCAACCAGAACAAAAATACCAACATTATTTCCAATAGCAAATAG
Organism: Tachinus rufipes; assembly: GCA_963932245.1. Taxonomy (NCBI): domain Eukaryota; kingdom Metazoa; phylum Arthropoda; class Insecta; order Coleoptera; family Staphylinidae; genus Tachinus; species Tachinus rufipes. The sequence goes on from OZ010749.1 coordinate 66,823,096, forward strand.
AAATATTCTGTTTTATTTTATCGTACTTGGATTGTGTAAATAAAATATTTCACTTAAAAGTAACAATTTATTTTATAAAACCCAATTAAGTATGCAATTAACGCAAATTAAATATTTTAAGTTGAAGTGTGTATATACAAGTTAATCTCAAAAAATAAATAACTTAACCAAAACAATCCGGCATAATCCGAGTTGGTTTGGAAACGTCCCACCCAGACAAAGTTTACATTTAAGAGTTAGAGAGGTGGAGGCAGACGGGAGTAATTTACCCCGTACATGCTTTGTAACTTAAAATCAAGGATCAAACGTCCTGAATCTGAAACGAGAATATGGGCAAACGTCTCAACTTTAATTAATTCCTCGCCGAGAACCCGCCAGAAGCTAGTTCCAGGTTGATATCGTCTGGATGATAATTAATATAAAGCTGGACCTTTATATACTCTACCTACCTCTATAGTGGTTTCCCTTTTATTTCGGACCTTCGGGCACATTGAATCCCTTCACCAAGCTGATCTTAATATTAGATAATCTACGTGATTAGAGCAGGGACAATGTTTAACAGTTATGAATTTATTATATTTTACAACATTGTGCGTATAATATTTACAAATTATAAAAGGGTTAACTCTAAGGTAGAATACTGAACGAAATTTGTTAGTTAATGTTATAAATTGGTTTCAACATGGCGTGATATTTAATATAATTTCAGCAGATTCGATTAATTATGTATTACATAAGTGGTTATGTAAATTTGTAATGTGCTTTGCGTTTGTATAAATTATTGATGAATTTGAAGCAAATACAAATAATGCCATTTACAACCTATATATTATGACATTTTATGCAGTTTCATGTAACATTTTTATGTAATGTCACCTCGGGCAACAGCTGTTACAACGTTAAAATTGGTTGTAAAGATATAAGCTCTGTTTATGCGAAAAAGTCTACGGTCAGAATAATATACGACCCCTGGATTTTGATATAATTATGATTTCGCGATAAAAAAGAGATTTATTAATCAAACGTGAAAAATTGGTTTGTACTGTACGATTTATTTATGGCATTTATTCTCAATTTATTTATAGATTGATGCTTTTAATAAAGTATGTATGAACCATATATTTTATTATACTCCTTATAGAGTTAAAGTGTCCATATTTGACACGAAAGTTAACGTCAGTGTCTCGAAGGTTAATGTGACCATTATAAATTAGAAAATAATTTTTAGTTTAGAGAATGCCGTTGAAATATTATTCCAAAATTGTCGGAGGTTATAGCCCCTACAGGACTAGCATTCGGTCTCTCCGCGCGCCTCTATGTAAAACCGTTCCACAAATGTGCCTCGTCAATCACATTTTAGAACGTTTAAGATCTTTAAGTGCGTTTTCTCAAAAGTCGCTTAATATCCAAAATTTTGGAAAAGTAATAACCCAACATAAAATCATCAAAGAGGTAGAAAATGACATATAGAGCCACCGAATAGCAACCAGCTTAACACAATATCGCAAAGAAAGTAGCTGGAGATAGCTGAGAAGAAAAAAAATCTTCAAAAACTTGTATGTATCGGATTCACTTTCTAAAAGTATAGAAGCGCCTACGACTAACTAAACTAACAAAGTATTAAGATGCTTTAAGAATATTTTTCAAAAAATTGAGAATTTGAAACAAAATTTTGTTAAAATAGAAAAAGCTATACCCGAAGCTGATCGTACGTATGTCAGTAAAAACAGGGCATGCAGAAGAAGTCAATATTCCTGTTAGAAAATTACTATTATAAGTTTGCATCGCCGATTTTCAAAGACTCAATATTTATTTGCCACAGAGCCAAAGCTCCAGTCACAGTATTAATGTTGACTAAAGTACACACCTAACCAAACAAATTCTTCAAAAGACATAGTCCAACATATTAGTCCAAATGTACACAAAATATCGCCTTATCAAAAAGCTCCTTTAATTATGCGATTGAGTAAACATCAACGCCAACCACTGTGCTAAAACTCTTTCCACACTACCAATGATTTGATCCATAACAATCATTAGATACTACACAACTCTTAAGACCGGCTATAATAGGACTAAAGTATAGTTGTGCCTGGTTCAATCTCACATCTGCTGATTTGTCGCACATATCTAGTACAAATAACCAAGTTCATCAGAAACTTCATAGAAATTCCAAAATTCCAAAAAAAAGCTTAATAGAAAAATTTATGGTTAGATAATTTTAAAATTATTTATACTTCGTTGTGCTGAATTTTATTATTTTTCATTCAAGGCCGGTTTCGGCTGTTAGACCATCGTCAAATTTTCACAGATGTTGTTGTGTATTGCCAGTGGTGTAAATTTGTTTGCGTTGTGTCACGGTATGGATTTTTTGTCACTGCATTAGTTGCCTTAAGTTTGCTGATAATGTCACGGTATGACTTATTTATTTTTTGTTAATGCATCAGTTGTTTTAGTTTGTTAGTAGTGACACGGTATGCATTATTTTTAGTCAGTGTCAGTTGCTTAAGCTTGCCAATGGTGTCACGGTATGCATAGTTTGTGTCACAGTATGCCTTATTTTTTTTCCAATGCAACAGTTGCTTGAGTTTGTTAGTAGTGTCACGGTATGCATAGTTTGTGTCACGGTATGTATTATTTGTCTTTTGACACTGTCTGTATCTTAAAGTTTGGTTATGGTGTCACTAGGACGTTTTATTTTTTGTCAATGCATTAGTTGCTTGAGTTTGTAAGTAATGTCACAGTATGCATTATTCTTTATTGTCAGTGTCAGTCACGTTAAGTTTTCAACATAAACTCTACCATAGTACAAGACAAATATCCGGAAAAATCCAATTCAGTTAAACTTCCAAAATAAGTCAAGTTGCGCCTACAGATAACTAGAAAAAAAAAATTTATGCCATTGTACAAAGACTGATACAAAACCATCACAAAGTACCCCTGGCCACAAACACACTCACGGAGTATATCCAGTCTTAACCGTGTCCAGTACTCACGAAGAAAGTATGCAACCACGCCACATTGCACTCAGGCATAGCTCACCTATGCTGACTACAGCCATAAAACGGACAAACAAGCTTTACAACAAATACAGCTCCGAAGAAAAAGAGTTACAAGTACCTGGTGGTAAAACACCTTCCGCCACCAGCGCATTTAGCAACGGTCACTTGTCCAGCTTTCAGGCTAGTTCAATGTCGTTAAAGTTTGCTACCTCTGATTGCACCTGGAGGACTTTCTCCGACATAGCACCACTAAGCTTGCACCTAACAACCTTCCTCAAAAGAAACAAAGCATACACTAACCTTGAAGATGGGCTCCATGCTTCGTCCTCTAGACGCTCATAAACGATTTGCAGAGAATGCATGGATTACCTCTGAACCCAGATAAGAACACCTTCAACAAACAATTCTTTCATATCAAAACCCAAGCACATAAGTGGAAGAAAATAAATAAATCCTTTGATGACTAACACTTAGACGGGTAAGTGGGTCACAGTAGAAAAAGAATCTCGCCCGCAAATTAAACTTTGTTTCCGCCCACCCACCCAAGCATTTCGTGCTGAACAATTCTCTTATATCTAAATCCAGACACCCAAAAAGGTGGGACAAACAATAGATCCAGTGATGGTTAACACTTGAGCGGATAAGTAGTTCACAGTGGAAGAAGTAACTCGCCCACAAATTAAACTTTGTTCCCGCTCACCCACCCAAGCGTTAATTATCAAGAAATTCATTGTTAAACAATTCTCTCATTTCTAAATTCAAGCACACAAGTGGTGGGACAACCAATGAATCCTTTGATAATTCACACTTGGGCGGGTGGGTGAATCACAGTAGAAGCAGTAACTCGCCTACAAATTCAACTTTGTTCCAACCCACCCACCCAAACGTTAGTTATCAATAGATTTATTGTTAACCAGTTCTCTCATGAGACAAACAATAGATCCTTTGATGACTAACATTTGGGCGGGTGGCTGGGTCACAGTAGAAAAATAACTCGCCCACAAACTAAACTTTGTTCCCGCCCACCCACCCAAGCGTTAGTTATCAAAAGTTTTATTGTTAAACAATTCTCTTATATCTAAATCCAAGCATACAAGTGGTGGGACAAACAATTAATCATTTGATAATTCACACTTAGACGGGTAGGTGAATCACAGTAGAAGCAATAACTAGCCCACAAATTCAACTTTGTTTCTAACCGCCCACTCAAACGTTAGTTATCAAGAGATTTTTTGTTAAACAATTCTGTCATATCTAAATCCAAGCACACAAAAAATGGGACAAACAATAGATATTTTGATGACTAACACTTGGGCGGGTAGGTAAGTCACAGTAGAAGAAAAAACTCGCCCACATTGTTCCCGCCCATCCACCCAAGTGTTAGTTATCAAGAGATTTATGGTTAAACAATTCTCTCATATCTAAATCCAAGCACACAAAAAGTAGGACAAACAACAGATCCTTTGATGACAACACTTGGGCGGGTAGGTGAGTCACAGTGGAAGAAGTAACTCGCCTACAAATTAAACTCTGTTCCCGCCCACCCACCCAAGCGTTAGTTATCAAGAGATTTATTGTTAAGCAATTCTCTCATATCTAAATACAAGCATACAAAATGTGGGACAAACAATAAATCACATGATAATTAACACTTGGGCGGGTGGATGTGTTACAGTGAAAAAGGTAACTCGCCCACAAATTCAACTTTGTTCGGCCATACCGTTAACTGTCCCAAGTAAACTATTATCTAGGCCACACCTCTATGCTGATTCCAGGTAATCGACTAAGTCGGAACTTCAAGAACAATCAGAATTGTCGGCCGTCACAAGTATTAACACCAAATAAAAATACGTGCAAAATCTCGTTAAATAACCCCATTTACCAGAACCATTTTCTAGAACATACTAAAAAAGACACCAACCACTTTTAATGGAAAACTGCACAAAATGCAAAATGCGCAACCGTGGTCTTTTTATTTCGGTCGTGTGCTTTAAGAATGTTTACCTAAAAAGTGTACATAATCACAAAAGTCGTTTGCACAAAATGGTTTTGTATCGCATCAAGATACTCGTTCGTAACAAGCGCCCGTGAAAACAATTCCAATAAAGATGTATTAATATTAATGTTGTGATGATACCGAAGTTGTAGCTGTTGCCAACCTCAGAGAGACGCCATAAAAGATAATGCGAGAAGACCAATCGCGGTAGATGCTAACAAACAAACAAACAACTTGAAGGTACTAGTTCATAGCCAACAAGCAAAAACTAATAAGAGAGACAAGGAACAAATCAAATCTTTCCGCACTTGTCGTTGTCGCACGCTTCCAATAAAGATGTGTTTTTCCCATTAAACTGGATTTGTAGTTACCGCCAGCCTTTGACACACTTCAATTTCACCAGCCTTAGTTATCGACAAGAATCAACACTACCAATGCAAATACAGACGTGGGACATACCATAACAAATAATGCAAGACAACAGACTTTAAACAAAGCTGCATTCATTTCCATACCGGTAGTGTCCGGTATAATCAGCTTTTATAGCCAGTCTTTGTAGTTAGCCACCAATCTTTATCGCTAGCTATAAACAAATAGTTTAAAGATGCTCGTTCGTAGCCAGCAACAGCAAGCGCAAACCAATGAGACAATCTCGGAATAACAAAAAATAGCTAAAACTCAGCGCTTGTCGTTGTCGTATATTAATTTCTAATGCTATGGCTAGCCTCCATCGCCCAAACTTGTCGCATTTCTTAGTCGCCCGTCAAACGCTCCAGCCGTTGCTTAACTTTCGTTAACGCTGTCAATCATACTGTATGATTCATACGTGTCATCTCTGCCGTACGGCTAACTCAGTAGCATCGCTTAAAATGGTCTACTTGTTTTAGGACCGTTCCTTACCTCATTTGTTAATATTAAATCCCAAAACTGCTCCACAACCGTGAGCCCCAGCTATTGCGCTATGTTTATTCAATCTCTAATACCGTCCAACACGTGGAATGCATAATGTTTTGTATATCAGCAAAACTTCGTAAAAAGCATTTTTTTATATTTATTTTTACAATTAATCAATTTGAGCACTATCAATAAACAGACAAGTTTTCTTGAATAGATAATTTTTAATATATTTGTAGATTTACTAGCACGAGCGCAAAAACACGTCTACTCGCTACTCGTGTCGAGGTTTCGAACACACCGAGCCACAAAAAAAAGATGTGTATGTTTGGATGCCTATATGGAGTAACGGATCTATTGTAAAGAACGCCACGCTCTCCATCGCTTTGTTGATTGTTGACATTCATTATCGCTGTTAATCATACATGTCCTCTCTGCCGTACTGCCGATTTGGTTATCCCAGTAGCATAGATTAAAATGCTCTCTTTGTTTTAAAGACTTTTCTTGTCATATTTGTTAATATTTAATTCTTCAGAACCTCGCAAAACTGCTCCTCCGACCGTGAACCCCAGCTATTGCGCTATGTTTATTCAATCTCTAGTACCGTCCAATATGTGTGCGCAAAACATCCACCATAAAGGACTAAAAGCTTAATCAATTTAATAATTTTAATGTTGCCTTTTGTCTCATGAGTGCAACAACGACTACTATAAATCGCTCAACCGTTAGATTAGTAAAACTACACACACATATGATGATTAAATTCACTCAACCATGTAGGTTGAATGTATTGCAATACCACACACTCTGAGCAATATAAATACGACAAGCTTTTTGTTTTTCTTTTACATTTTTTGCATAAATATTTACAAAATATTAAAATATACAACATAGAAAGTGTGGCTTGATTGTATGGGTATTCATAATAAAAGTTTTCTTTTATTGTCGGCTTGTAGAAGCGGGCGGAGCAATTTATGAGAATAAGCCACATTCATATGAAAATAAAGTGGTAAATATTCCGAGCGGTAGGACCCTGACGCTTCTCGCCTAAGTGCAAAGAGAAATAAAACGCCGGAATCAAAAGTTCTAAGCGTGCACGTGACTACAAACCCTCCACTACAGCAAGCAAAAAATAAAAACTTTTCCTTAATCCAAGTCTGTTTAACAATTTATAATTTGATTGAATCACGTAACAAGATAAATATATTATTTAAAAGATTTTAAAGCTGCCATTAATCAGGTGTTTCTTTTTTATATATAAAATGCTAAGAAATTAGGAGTTTGTTTGATTAACGGCCTGCCATTTAGTCTGACGTAAGACGATTTTTCAATTCGGCAGCAAATATTTACGATGCTAGTTTGTCGTGCTGGATATCCATTACAATTTCTTTTATAAGTCGCATAACGTATGGAAGAAGTAAATACAGATAATGCCGACTCGTTTTAGTTACTTTTATTTTTTTAATGGAATAGCGTCGTTTTTGCAACGCTGTCGCACAATATATATTCGGAGTTGATTAATCGTGGGAGTTGGAAGTAGTGTGTTCCTTCCTGTTGTTATAGATTTTCTCAGTTTTTTGTGAGGTGTACGGTTTTTAAAGAGATACGATCATATCAGAAAATAATTTAATAATTATAAATAAAACATTTTTCTGCAACCACAAAGGTCCTCAAATTAGAACAACCATTAACTTATCACTAGACTATTTGTACTCGCAACAGAATGTTTTCTAATAAAAAATTTCAATCCTTGCACTCTCTTAATTCCTTGGAGAGAAGGTGTTATGAATGATGTCAGTTTTATATAATATTGAGAGTTAGTGACAAAGCGCCTTTAAGCTGCTGATTTCAGCTACACTAGCAAACAGTCACAAATAGCAACACTCGTTAAGGTACTTATGAAGCAATTTAGCAAGCAATACATAGTATCGCCACCATCAAAGTAGCTCTGTACATAAACGTTCTGAACCATTACTGGCACCGTAATTGTATCAACCTAACATTCCACCATATAACACATCACTATATAATATTGTAAATTCCCAACAACTACCCAATGGAAACTACAAAATACTATAGAATATTCCACAACAATCGCACCTCGTTAAGACATTAACAGCAATTGCAAAAATTCATAAATAGCAAACTTCCAATAAACTCCTCTTCAACCCAAAAGCGTGATCCGAAAGCCACTGTCGATATACCATCGCCAAAAAAGACGTATAATCAATCCAGTATGCCATTTACATAATGCTCTTAAAACCTATTCATGCAAGTTGAGCTACTGGTAGATCCCTGAGACTTGAGCACATATCTTAAAGTCTTTCATAAAGAAAGCAGACAAGAATTGTTATATAAAATAATCTCACACTTGGGACTTTATCAACGTATAACCAACTTGTCCAACAGAGTTCTCATAGACGTCAATCCGTCATCGTCAAAAAAAGTAATTTTGAGATACTCTTGACTGATCAAAAACCAGTCTGGCGGCCAAGGAGGCAGGGTATAGCAAGAAACCAAATAAAACCCAGGCTGAAAAAGAAAAAAGAAGTTGTAGACAGAATTGGCAAAAAAACCACCTCATGAAAAACTCCACCAAACTTCAAGATCAATCTAACCCGACCAACGCGGCCAACTTCAAAGATAACATAACAAGTTCCTTATGTCTACACTGTTCCTGTGCCATTTAACCGCAAAACTGTCCAAACAACAAGATACATTAAAAACCATCAAAGAGTTTCTAAAAACTCAAATAGTACTAATGCTAGTCCACACAGCTGAAGTGGTAAACACAATGCCCAAATCAGTAAAAGGCACAAAGAACTACTCCGTAAAAGGCATAGCTAGTAGAAGCTACAGAAAAAGCCCAAAACGACAACCCAACAAGACTTATAGGCATCACCATCACAAAAACAAAATTACTCGCAGCACACCACAAAACTTACTAGCTACCAGTCACAGCAAAAACTACAAAAAACCATTAAAACTCTGCAAATCTTCTGGATTATTTCAATATAATACAAATATAAAACACATAATGAGACCCCAAAGGATAAGTAAAAAACTTCTAAATCCTTTCCAAAACCACCAGGCGCATAATCTCTTCCGATACAAAACTTTCAAAAAACGATACAAAACCTCTTCCGATACAAGATAGTTCCGAAAAAGCTAACAATCAACATCAACTATGCGTTCCGTATGCCTACAAACTCACCAAGGGCAAGTCTCTCAATCAGCAATAGAAAACTTAAACGGCTTTAATGTCCACACAGCAAATGATAGAATTCATTGAAAAGTAGAAGCCATAAGCACATTAGCTTTTCCACAACAGCAGAGCTAACAGAAGCCGTAAAAAAAAACAAAAACACAAAACCATAGATCCCAATTGGACCAATCTATCCAGAAGTCCTTTGCCACAAGGCTCCTTAAACAACCAAACCAGCTTAGTTACCATAAATAAATAATAACCAGCTACATTTCAAACGTCATCCCAACCATCGGCAGATTACCCCAAGCTCCGCCGTATATGAGTGAAAATGTTGCAGATCCGCAACAATTTAACATTATAAATAAAACAATTCCTCCACCATCAAAAAGCCCTCTTAAACTTCATTTTACTAATACATTTCATTCAAGCTTTCAATCCATGCCCACTGCAAGATCAAGAAAAAGCCTAGATAAAAATCTGGAGCAACCGCAAACCATGCGGCCCATCACTGCTGCCCAAGATTAAGTAAAGTCTACGTTAACTCCGCCAGACACTAGAATAACAATACAAAAACCTCAAAAAAGATTAGTTTTAGATCCGCAACAATTTAACATTATAAATAAAACAATTCCTCCACCATCAAAGAGCCCTCTTAAACTTCATTTTACTAATACATTTCATTCCAGCATGCAATCCGTGCTCACTGCAAGATCAAGAAAAAAGCCAACATAAAAATCTGGAGCAACCGCAAACCATGCGGTCCATCACTGCTGCCCATAATTGAGTAAAGTCAACTTTAACTCCACCAGACACTAGAACAATAATACAAAAACCTAAAAAAAGATTAGTTTCTGCTAGATTGTACACCACTTATTCGACAACATGTAGCGTCAATGATCTTAAAACTAATCAAATTGTCCTCAAAATCAATCTTTTCAGAAATTACTGAACCCCACTAATTACATTTTCTGTTCATAGGTCATCACAATCACCCATAGGCTACACAACCCACGCCAATAGCAACGTGGAACCTAGAAGGAGTCAAGATAACTTTAAGTAATTATTCAGAAGTGCCCCACAACCCAACTACAACATAAATACATCTCTGGAAAATTCTTGACTATCAAGAAAATCCAGATACCAAATCCAAGCAAACCTATAGACTTAAAAAATATTGTTAAAGGAATCCTTTTCTTAAAACTATTATTACAAAACTTTTAATAAACCTATTAACACTTGATTGAACCTAAACCAAAAATAAACTTATAGAAGTCGGCAAGACTTATAGGCATCACCATTCCCAATATAAAATAAAGACACCTGCACACCACATAATAAACTGCCAGTCACTACACCCAGCAAAAACTATATAAGACGTTAAAGAGTTTCTGCAGAACAAAGCAATCTACTAAATTATTTCAACACAATACCTAATAAAAATACAAAACAAGACCTAAAAGAAAAAGTGATAGACTTTTAAAAATATATATATATATTTTTTTTTCCGAAACAATACTTTGAAAAAACGGTCCATAATCACTTCCAATACATTGCTTAAAAAAAAAAAAACGGTTATCAACCAACAAAATAAAGAAGAGCATCGCGCCTCCAGCCCCTGCACGTACACTGACTACTCACCAAGGAACAGCAAAAATAAATCAAAGCCAACTTCAAATCCAAAAAGAAAAACAAAAATGGACAAAAAATGCTATCCGGCCTAACCATTTCGCGGCCGCAATAGAAAAACATAAAAAAATTCAAATAAAGCCATAATGTAAAAGAAACACAAAATATGCCAACATCATCCAGACTAAAAACAAGATCTTTAAAACAGAAGTGGCAAAACTGCAGATACCACAATACAAACCATAAAGAAGTGCGGGTATGGCAATAATGCTAAATCCTAAATACTCCGACATCATCCAGGTCCCGTTAAAAGAAAAATCTTCTAAACAAAACTGGCAAAACCACCGCCACCACCACCACAGATGGACAAATCCATCCCAATCCACCCGACCTCTGACTAATCTAACAAAGAGTCCTTTCCAATAAGATACCGCAAACTTCAAACCACTACGGCCATTCCAAAAAAAGAACAAGCAATCACTTTCCGGAAGTCATCTCAAGCTCCAGAAAACTGTCCAAAACTCCGCAACGTAAAAATTATTACAAGTGCAAAAGCAATTTAACATTATCTACAAAGCCACCACCAAATAGTTCTTTAACACATTTCATCCCAGTAAGATCAAAAACAGAAAGCCTAGATAGAAAATCTGGCAACCTCCCATGCTAACAGCAACACGTAAGGCACAAAAAAAAACGTTTCCACCCCACGACTCAATCCCATTTAGAGAATCAAACCAAATCAATACAAAAATCATCAAAAGAAAAAAATGTCTTTTTTTATTTTTTGACAAAACTCAACTAGATTAAATTCTTCATATCTATTGACCAATTAACTAAACTAAAAAAAACAAGGAAAACCAACAAAAAAATTCTAAAAACTCAAACGACACTAATGCTAGTGCACCAAGTCAGACCAAACAAAAGCACAATGGTAGAATCCATCTTCACAAATGCAGAGCTTCCGCAGCATCACCGCCCGTAACCGCAAAACAAACTGGCTGCTAGTCTACAAATTTAAAAAAAACCAAACAACTTTGTGGATTGTTTGAGCACAAAACCTAATAAAAACACAAAACAAAACGTTAAAAATAGAAGCAAAAGACTTCTCAACCCCAACCAAGCTGACTAGCTGTCAAAAGCGAGCGTTGCAGATATGTAGAAAGACTATCCGCGTGTTTTGTACTATGCGTAGAAACTCGTAAGAAAGCATGAAAAAAATCTAGTGAAGATTCTCAAAACCAGTAAACCAGTTGTATCTTTAGATACCTCGGCAACATAAAAAACAAGCAGCATAGATGCGTCTTCAAATACTCTAACTGCATAGCCTGCGGCAACAGCTTCACAGACTGTGGCGTAAGCCAAAAGACAACAAGAAAACGCGTTTGAATACTAGACAAAACCTTTTCCCGGCAACACCTCACATAGTAGAATGGCAACCTCTCAGAGTGAGCTAAAACCGAGACAGATGGTTTCCAAGAAAAATAATATCCAAACCAAAATTCTCTGAACAAAACTTCACCGCCAAAAGCACAGACGAACAACATATCCCAATGCTATCAAATCTATAGACAAATCTAACTACGAGTCGTTGCCATAAAGGCTCCGACTACAGTAAATACCGTTAAAACTTTTCAATCATCATCCAAACCTCAACAGTTTGACCCAAACTCCCCGCCAAGAGATAGTTGTTGCGTTCACAAAAGCAATTGTCGCATTGACGTTTTCACATCGAACAAAGCATATAGAAAGTATGTTGAAATAATAAAACAAACTAAATATAATTTTTTTTAATTTTTTTTAATTTTACAATTCAATTAAACAGATATTATACACTGCTCAACATTTGAACTAGTACACTTATATAACATGCAGTAAAAGTAATAATAATAACAATAATAATAACAATAATAATAAAGGCTGCGTTTCGAAATGCAAACAAATGCCTACCGAATAACATTTTCAAAACAATTGTTGTTTATCTGCATTTTAAAGATGCCATTAAAGCGTTTAAGTATTGAAGAGATGAGCTAAGCGCTGGGAATGCTTATTACTGGTGCATCGCTAAGAACTGTTGCTGCCCATTTTAATTTGAGCCACAATGTAATCAGAAGAGTTCGAATGCGTTTTAATAGCATTGAAACTGTCCAACATAGGCACGGTGGAGAGCAAAATCGCAGTACAACAGTCAGGAAAAACCGGTTTATTACGATTCAGTGTCGAAAGAATAGATTTTCTACGGCAAGAACACTCCAAGTTCATTTACTAAATGCAACAGGTACTCTGTTGAAGATTGGGATCGTTCTTTATTCAGTGACCAGAGACCAGAGTGCGTCATAGCTTCGATGGAAGAGTGAAAGTTTGGCGAAGCAGAGGAAAACGCTATATTGAAAACCACGTGAATTACCAACAGGCTTATTGAGGCAGTTCAATTACCGTTTAAAGAAGTATTTTTGCAACTCGTCGTACTGAATTAGTTATGCTTGAAAATGCTACAATGAATAGTGTCAGGTATCTTAATGAGGTATTAGAAGTGTTGCCAGTAGCCAATAAAATAGACGATGGTTTCGTGTTTGTTGATGATAATGCGCGTCCTCATAGAACAAGGCAAATCAATGCATTTTTTTAAGAGAACAATATTCCGCACATGGATTGGCCTGCAAACTCTCCAGATCTTAATCCCATATAGAACGAATGAGATTACCTGAAAAGGTTGATAAAGTCACGACAAGTGAATCCAAACAATCACCATCAGCTCCAAACTGCCGTTTTGAAAGAATGGCTAAATATTCCTCAGCATAACATTCGTAATTTAATTTGCAGCATGCCGTTGCCAAGGGGTCATAAGAGCTAGAGGAGGTCCCTTTTATAAACCTTTTAGTGTTTAGTTATCATTTCTTTGCAGAGCAAACTTTTCTGTAATACTAAAATGAAGATTTTGTTATTTAACCATATACTATCAATTAAGCAAAAAGGCGTTCCTCAAAAAGTAGTAATTTGTGTTTTTATATATGTTCTTGTAAGTGTACCAGTTCAAATGTTGAACAGAGTATATGAATTACCGGAGTAGATTAAAAATCATATCAAAGTGTGTTAATAAATAAACTAGCCTGCATATGTAGCCTTCACGTATGATTTAGTATGTTATTTATGCGCGGTATTTTCATATTTATCAATTTAGTTTATAATACTCCTTGTGTTTGTGTATATGACACGAGAATGAATATGAAATCATGTATTCTCAGCATTCGAGAAATTCCCACATCCACTTTACAATGTCATGTAATTCAGAATAGAAACACAGACCATTTATTTTGGAAAACCGGGAGCTACTTGCGGTCTCTCCTCCGTGTGTGCGAGATGTATTCACGTCTAGCGACGTTTGAAAATAAATTGGGTGAATACAGGGCGCGCAACTCGGCATTGGAATTTCCCAGAAGTGGACCCAGTAATTGGTTGACGGCTTCTACTTACAATTAAGTCCCGCGGGACTACCCGAACCTTAAATTCCTTAAATCCCCAACGCACGCACGACCTGCCTGCCGACTGGCGATAACATGTTAATGTATACCCAATTAAAAATTATATCAACCAATTCAGTACAAGAATTGTGTGGGATTTTTCTATAAAGCATGCGCCAATTCATTGGCCGGATCTTGAAATTATCTTTGATTGGTGTGCATCGTATGTTTGTACGTGACGGACATTCCCATTTCCTCTGAGGTCTTTTATATTTCAAGTTGAATATAGGGCAAATTTCTAAAATTTATTTATTGCTGCAATTTATTTCTATTTTCAAATAGCTTTGAACTTGAACATATTTAATTATTAATTCAATAATTACAGTGCTTGAATGTCAGTATAGTAACTCAAGTTTCCCATTTGCGTTAATCATTTAATCATTATCCTAACTAGTTAGGAATTGTTTCTAGTTTTGCATTAATTTATTCGTATTACAAATTTACACTTTGCACAAATTACTGCTATATTTGCGGTTGAAAGCTAAAAGCAAGCAGAAACATTTATCTAATAGTAGAGCGTTCCAAATGAATTATCTTTTTTACTCATTATATAAGTGTTTAGAACGTTTTACAAACATTAAAGAGCAAACTCAAAATCAACTTATAGTGATTTATCCAAAAATTAGTATTAACAAAACAAGCGCTACATCCCTTTTGTAATTTTAATTTTATCATATCAAATGTAATCCTCCAAAAAGCTAAGTTATCAGCTTCCAAAGTTAAAAATAGGATAAAACGCATCCACCACCTTTGAGAAAAGTGCATAGCGTTTCGACAGCAGTCTCCAATCCTCAGAACACACAACATAGCGCTAGTCTAGTTTCGGAGATGAATAACGGTCGACTGCCAGTACCAACACGCCAATACGTCAACGAGAGCTATCCACTTTACCACCCTGAAGAAAATGAGACTACGGATAATTACAATTTTTATTACACAAATGATTTGATTGTATTTAATTACCAAGCGATGGCCAAATCTTGGGGACACTGTATGTCTAGGTCCAGAAGCTGAAAGACCTCCTCATAAAACAGAATAAAAAATTCATAAGACTAAAAAAAATAGTCATTCAAATGATTGACAATGAGTCAGAGCGCACCGACAACCAGAAATACGAGCTGAAGCATAGCAAGGTGGACTTGAAGAACATCCTCTTTAAACTGCCTAAAGACATCACGCAGAAAATCAAAAGAGCAAAGCCACCTCCACAGCTTCCATAATGTCATTCGTTACCAAGCAGATCTCACAGCCACCCACGTCACCGAAAATTTAGAATCCAACCTTCTGCGTAGAAGTCCCAAAGACCCT
This sequence comes from Tachinus rufipes, assembly GCA_963932245.1. Lineage (NCBI taxonomy): Eukaryota > Metazoa > Arthropoda > Insecta > Coleoptera > Staphylinidae > Tachinus > Tachinus rufipes. The sequence continues at coordinate 66,838,648 of OZ010749.1, forward strand.
TGCGTCTTCCAAGCTCATTAAGATTCCGGATGCCCAAGCCCAAACTTCCTTCAAGAACCCGCCACTCCAAGAACAAAAACCGATAGAGATCCAGCAAGACAGCAAAGTACAAGAAGCAAAAGACAGAACAAGGTAAGTCTTCTTCAGCTTCTGCTCTTATTAGATCATCAGCCGGCCTAGCAAGTTAAGCGCCTTTAGCACCACCAAAGCTATCAGCCAACAAGACAAAAAGGACCACAACCTGACCGGTCACTAAGGCCAAAGCAACTACTTCTGGTACAGCCAATAAGTCCCTATAAATCAAGGTCCAAAAAGAAATTAAAATGTGTTATCAGGAACATACCCGACTACATAAAGGCTGATGCGGCGAAAGAAAAGAAAAAAAACCCTTCCCTATGCTGTACGTTCAGTTGTCTCAGAACGCGCAAAATCAAGAGATTATGCCTGTCAATAAGTTGTGTTGTCCAATTCCATCGTTGCTAGCGTCACCTAGATACAATTCCCTCTACGGAACTGTCAAGTGCACCAGAGCCAATCCCAGCTCCACGTGTAAATTTTCAAGAGTCGGGGCATGAAGCACTCTAAATGCAAAGACAACAAAAAATCAGGCGCTAATCGCTAATACGCTTTCAGCCAAAAATCAGCATCACCTCCGCTTGGCTCAAGCGAGAGAAGCTGATTTCAAGAAGACCTTATTATCTTCAGTACATCTGCTCGCTTAATAAGCTAAAACAGACTATTTATTCGTTGTTCTCAGTAAGGCAAACTTCTAGAAATCAAAAAAGAAACAGTTTACTCGGTAAGTGCTCGTTAGAGTAAATCCAACACTATTAAAGATTTTAGGAAGAATCTCCTCCCAATCAGACGTTAAATCAAAATTTACTCAATATTCATTGCTTCTCCAAGAGTTCTTTATTATTATGGCCCTATTTACTCAATTAGAGACACTTACAAAAAAAACAAAACCCAAATGCTTTCTCACAGCATCCAAAAAAACGTAGCCTCAAAACATGTTGCATTAATAAAATCATAACACCACAAAGCATACTAAAGTATTATTTATTTATTATTAAAACCAACTATATTTTCACAAGTATGCAAGAAATGATTAATCAAAACAAAATTCCAAAAAATACTGAAGTAATTCTACAAACTGTTTGCAAAATACCCAGATAAGGTAAGACTAATCACCTAAACTAAACTAAATCGCTACACATCCCACGCAAAATGAGTCTATTCTTAAATCTTGCAATTAGCTTAACAACAAAAAAAATGCCAAAGACTTCCCTACCACCACAATAAAAAGACCAACAACATATATAACGTTACTCAAGAACCGACTTGGTTCAATGTATATATTTGTGCACAAATTGAAATCAACACATCAATACAGATTGATGGTTAATAGCCATAACGCAAAGTGTACGTGCTGGATTCAAGACAACGTACAAAAGATGAAAGCCCATTGACATTGACAACATATATTAAAAAATATACGGTATTGATGACAACCAATAACAAAAAAAAATGAAACAATCTTCTGCCCCTTCCAGCATGTTATCAAAACAACGTTACCGGCCAATCCCTAAGAGTAAACCTACCAGCATCCAACTCTTGTGATGACCATACAAATAGAACAGAAGCTATGAATAAGCTAGAATACAGACAAAAATGCCTGCAATGCATCCGGAGTCTACCTACCAGCATACGAACACAAGATCTAATGCAAAGAAAAAATAATTCGGCCCAAAGTGGCTAGGATAACCATTGTAGTAGCAGAAGAAAATTGGTACTGGGTCATAGACAACCAATTCAGCCCAATATCCAAAGTGCCACATAAAGAAAGTCCCGCTGGTACATAAAGTATCCGTTCAAAATCAAAAAAAGATACAAAAAGCGGTACCATAAGATTCTGCTGCGCAACTAGAAGGATTATTGTAGACTTAGAGGTAGCAATATCTATGAAGCAACACTATCAGTTTCCAACATTAAAAATTACAAAAATACGAGACCTGACTAACTTAATAATTAATATAAATAATAAAGTTTATCCTACAAAAAAACATCTTCAAAAATACATCTTCTTCTCTAGTATTTTTCTTCTGGTGGTTAATCGTGTATGTTCTTGCAAAAACAAAGTTTCTATTCATTCAAAACACGAACTTTGGGCGAAAAAAATTAGTGATGTTTTTAAACAATTTTTACAAGGTTCACATAAGCGAGCTGCAATAAAAGCTATGTGAGTTATTGCCATAGCAGAAACTGAACAAGCGACACCGCCTCCTAATAACTGTGTCTGTTTAGAGTATCATGTTCTAAATTTTATTTGAGTGGTCCGGCAGCAATTGGGAAAAATTTATAATGTTTTAGCTCTTTGTTTCTGCATTATTTTATTTTGCTACTTATCGTTTTAGCAATAGTGTTAGTTAACCATTTGTGGATTTGTTTCTTTGTTTGCTCTTCTGCTTTTTATTATGCGTGAGTCCTACGTTTTCTGTTTGATGACCAGATCTCAAATAGTTTGTTACACCGCAACTAATAAAGTTTCTGTTTTTTTTTTGTTCCTTACATATTTTGTATAAGTTTTGCACAATCTATGTCACCTTTTGCAAAACCACCACATAGAATAAGTTGTTAGTTCTTTTAGACCAAAATCTCTGCATATAATGTCGGCTAGTTTGCTAACAGTGGGAACATTATGCCAGTCCATTATTTCAATGCAAGATTGAATTTGCTTATTCAAATTTTGTATGATCTACAACTCAGTACTATAGAACATTCTGTCCGGTAGCAGCCCTTTACTTGTGGCATGATTAGGAGTACTGTTCCACAAAGTTCTTGGTAGTGTTTGAACCTTAAATAATGCGTTTCTAGATTTAAAATTGATCAAGCCTTACTAAATGTATCTCATTAGTTGTAATTCTGATCGCATGTAGATTTTCAAATTCCTTAATTGAGTCGGAGGCAGTTATGCAATCGTCTACAAAGAAATCCTCCTTTATCGCAGTTGCTGCATGCGAATACTTTTTTCATTGTTAAAAATATCTTGTTGCAAGAATATAGCCTGATACAGTTGTATATGTTATGGCGTATAGTTTGTATACCCTTAATGCACCCTCATACCTCTAAAAGTTTTTTTGATAGTCGCGGTTAGATTCCAATACAAGAACTTGGCAATACACTTTAGAATTGAGTAGAGGCCGTCTTGTATATTGGGTCCCACTTAAAGTTTGTCATTTAATGAAATTTGATCAAAACGTACTCTTAATTTAGTTGTTTCTTTAGTACACAGCAATGTGGTAAGTAGTAACCCCTTAAAATTTCATTTAGTACCTCCTCAATGTATCCTAGTTATTCATATTCCTTCATAAACTTTAAATATTTTATCCTATGTATAGGTCCCAAAGACCTTTACGTATTCCCCAACTCACTAAGACTCTGGATTCCTTGAACCCGGACAAGTCCAGCCCAAGATCCAATAAAAATCCATCAAGACAGCAAAGTCGCCGGCCACAAAGAAACCCGATTAAAGAAAAACAAATGCACCGTCGTGGTCCATTCCAAGAAGTCCAAGAAGAGAAAGAAATAACAGGGTAAGTCTTCTTCATCTTCTGCTCTTATTAGACCATCAGCCGGCCCAGCAATTCAGGCGCCTTCAGCACCATCAAAGCCATCAGCCAAAAGGTCCATAATCCAGCCGGTCACTAAGGCCAAGGCAACCACTTCTGGTACAGCCAATAGGTCACTATAAATCAGGATCCAAAAAAACCGTAAAATATGTTGTCAGGAACATACCGAACTGCATGGAGGCTGATGAGACGCAGGCAGAGCTAACAGCTCCGTCAAACGCATGGAAAGTGACGAAAAACCCTTCTCTATGAACGCGCAAAATCAAGAACTTATGTCTCTCAATAAGTAGTGTAAACTCGCTGTAAATTTTAGTTTAAACGCCAGTTCGGACACATTGTCCAATGATATCAGTGCTAGCGTCGCCTAGATGCAATTCCCCCTAACTGTCAAGTGCACCAGAGCCGATCCCAGCTCCACGTACAAATTTACAAGAGTCGGGGCATGCAACTACATGCGCAGCGTGCAAAGAGCCGCTGACCGTAAGTTATAAAAGCAGCCCAGCTTATCTCATTCCAACGCACCTGCCTCTCAAAGAAAAGCTCACGCTCTTAACGAAGCACTCTAAATTCCCGTAAAAAGCAATCCTATGCACAAGCAAAGGAAACTTAAGCGGTAATCGCTAATACGCTTTCAGTCAAAAGCTCAAGGAAGCAAAGCTGATTTTAAGGAGATCTAATTATCTTTAGTACATCTGCTAGCTTAATAAGCTAAAAACAGACTATTCTCAGTAAGACAAAAAGGTCCTTGCACTGTCAGTGCAACTTCTAAAAATCAAAAAAAGAGAGAAGTTTAGTCGGTTAATCAAAATTTACTCAATATTCATTGCTTCTTCAAAAGTTCTCTATTACAATTAAGCACCAGCAAAACTTAGTCTAGCAATTAGTCACCTGCTAAACTAAATCTATTTGCTTTTTAAACTAGACTGCGCAGTCAGTAAACACATTTACTGCGGTCTCCACATCTTTATCATTTGTACCAAATTGACTTAATCAAGACACCATACCATCTACGGAAAACAGATTATCTAACCCGTTTTCAATGTTACATTGTTTTGAGAACCAAACTACAAAGTAATCCAAAGTAGTCCAAATTTATATTTATTATGACTGCAAACAGAGAGACTGTAGTAAACTCAGTTACATAAGTAACGCCGTCAAGATCCCGACAAAAAGCAGTACGAGACGTTTTTGTGCCTAAGCCATCCAATGGTTGATGTATGACGTGATTAAAAAAAAAAAACCCTTTGCACTGTGGAAAAAAATCAAAATAACAAGGTCCAAAATTAAAGCTGTAAAAACGGCAGGCCCAAAGCAGATCCCTCCAGAGATGGTTAAAACTTCTTTAGAAAAAATCCCAAAAAAAAAAAAACTGGTGTTCGACGAGCTGCTGAAGCCAAGCACTTTTCCTGATATCTGGAAAAACGCCAAACGGCTCACTGTAGCCCGGCTTATAGACCAATATGTCCAATATAGAGAATACCCTAAATAACAAGCTCCTAGGGAAATAGAAGAAACTGAAAGCCTGTCCAGAAAACAATATAGCATTTGCAAGTACAGATCTACAGTAGAGGCCATAAAACAAGTGAAAAATGCCGCAAAAAAAGCTAAGTACTACAAGAAATGTGCAAGGCTAGTTGCAATCAAAGTGAAAAATGCATTTAACTCCGTCCCCTGGAAAAGAAGTATATCACACAAGAAAAAAAAGTATCTCTCCCTATCTCAATAACAGTCACGAATCGTATTAAGCCAATGACGCGGTGTTCCACATAAATCAATTCCAGGCCAAAATCGATAGAACATTGACGGAGTACCGAGGCTTATTATGGGGGAAAAGTATTGTGGTTATAGTATACGCTGATGACCTGACGGTAGTAATTTCTGGTAAGTGCAAGAAAGATATAGAGATGCTAGTGGAAAGGACGCTCAGTAGGATCGGGTAATAATTTCACAAGAAAAACCAAACTCTGGAAAATAATAAACCAGAAGCTCTAATCCTAAAAAGCGGATATACCCTTAAGAACTATACCGTAAAATTAGGGGGCCTAAACATCGACAGGCGAAAAGCCATCAAATATCTCGAAATGACGTTAGAAAATACCTTAAATATGTGAGAACACATGGCGTAAACAAAGGCGAAAACAGTAGTAGTGATAAACGCGCTAAGCCGCCTAATGCCCAACATAAGAGACGCAGGACCAATAAAAAAAACGTTGTGCTTGGTGGTCAACTTGATTAAATTATATGGGACACCAGTGTGGTATGATCGAGTGGCCAACAGAACCTTTAACGTTAAAAGAAAGACCACAGAGAAGAGCAAAAATTAGGGTAGCTAGCGCTTACCAAACCGTCTCAACACTAGCTATAAAGGTAGTGGCAGAAACCATTTCAACTCATCTGCTCAACAAGAAAAGGTCCGATGCCACAGGAGCAAACAAAAGAGTGGATGAGGCCAAGGTCATGCTTGCTACCTTGGAGATAGAATGGAAATCAAGAAGATCAATCCATACGTCACCAGGAAACATAGGACAGTAGGATATTTTCTGTCAGCAGGTTCTGACAAGACACGAGTACTTCAAAAACTACTTAAAGTAGAGACCCAGGCACCCCTTAACACACAACCCTGAAATGCAAGAGGTACGTTGCAATAAAACAAAACTAAAAAAAAAAAAGAAATGAATATGCTAGGTGTCAACAACATCATTGAGAGAATTTTAAAACGCATAAAACTAATGAGTAAAGAATAGAGGTTATACCTCATGCAGCTTAGGCTAGAAACGAGTGAAACAATGCCAAAAAGTAAATCCCGCCCCTTCCTAGCAATTCACGGTAGAAGACCGGCACTACTGTCTTTAACTAAAAATTTCCTTTAAAAAAAATCCTAAAAAGAAGAATCAATATGAAAAAAAATACCGCCTCGAGTGCCAGTAAACTAAGTTTTCTTTGCGGTTTTAATGACCGATGTTGTGGTTCTTACTATTGTGTTGCCACCTCACAGCTATATTTGAATCTGTTGTTGTTCTTTTTGACGTGTGTGTGTGTGTGTGTGTGTGTGTGTGTGTGTGTGTGTGTGTGTGTGTGTGCATGTGGCAGGTAAACCGCAAACGTGACAATGGGTCTGATGTGGTTGGATCATCCGTTTAGTGTGTAGGAAATGTACTAAACCAGCATTATATAAAAACTCTCTTAATTGTTTTCAATTTATTTCAATGAAAAACCACCGTAACCTTGGCGTGTTCCCAATAATTACCAGTTGCTTCTAATATAAGAACTAATTTCCTCTTGTTTTTTTTTTATTCATTTGCCAGAGTTGTTGATTTTTCAAAAACATTGCTATTCTAGTTGAAAGATCACCAACAGCGATGTTAAGACTCCAGATATTTGATTAAACATTTACGCTTGCAATTGTGGTCAACAAAATCTCCCCTCATTTGATCTAATTGCATCGTTGTTATGTGCGTCTATGTGAACATTTCTTCTCCCTATCAATTATTTCGATCGATAACTACACAACATATATATTTTTTTCTAAATACCTAAATAAGTAAAGCAATTTGAAAATCTCCTCTATACATTTAAATGAAAAGATAATTCTAATAAAAAATTAGATTTTTAAATATGAAACTTTATAAGAATCTACATGATTATAATATACGCCCAGACTAATTTGATAAATGATATAGCCGACGCAAAATATTTTATCTTGTCAAAAATGTAAATTAAAATTTGTATTTATCTTCGTTGTATCCCTTTTTCAACATTATTACCGTATAATATACTTTTCATGTTTTTGTTTTTCAAATATTATATATCTACACTAAAACGAGTTTAAAAACATTTTCAATTAACTTTTTTTCCCACGAACCATATCTAATCTCAAAGACACACATTCCGGGCAAGCGTGTCCGGGGGGGATTAACTAAAATTTTTTTCTGCATCAAAGCAATGGGGCTAATTTAAAAAGCGACCGTTTTAGGTTTTAATTATCCCTAAAATGTAGCCAATTTCATCGCAGAATTGTTGACATCAAAAAGAACGGTCATACGATAGGACAGATCGTAGAATTTCATTCCACACACAGAGCCATCTTCATCCATAACAATTGAGGACATTAATGGACCGTCGTGTAATCCAATATCGTTAAATAATAATCGTGTTCTTTACGAAATATGATGAGATGGAAATAAACAGCGTTCATCTCTAATTATCTGATGATGGAGTGAAATGTCTTTGAATGCAATCAACATTAATAAATGTTGCATAAAAATATGTTTATAATTTCCTGAAATGATTTTCACTTATAGTAACGTGCCACGTTCCATTATTCACATCCACTTTTACCTAACATATATATTTCCTTCCCCGATTGGAAACCCATTCTTCCCATGTTCGTGACAGCATTAACTTATTTCCCCCTTCCGATTCGCATACATCATGCCACAATATGGTTCCGAGCTTTTATATTACATACACTTACACCCCCTTTTTTCTTTCGTTTGTGTTATAATATAGATTCACGCTCTACAAGTAGCGCGTGAAATTCGTCATGCTCGACGTTTAACAGAGGTACATGCACAGTTGTGGGTTGTTTGGAGGGAGCTCCGGTTTGGTCGCAGATAAGGACACGCTAGGGGATTATGTATTTATGTAAGTAAGGGAACACGCCGTCGGCAACGGCTATGACAAAGGTGCGTTAGCGGTTAGAACAACCCTCAGGATGCTGTAATCTTAAAAGGAAACGTCAGGACTCTGAAAGGAGAAACAATTCTCGGGGAATACTTGTGCTTTGGAAAAATGTAACGGCTTCAGATGTAATTGGCTTCTATTAGTGCAAGACTCAACATGATAAGAAACGCATCAAATTCTATTGAATAAATAAATTGTTCTGTGAAATATGTTGTTATAATATTTCTAATATTATTTCTAATAATATATTCCTTGTCTTTCCGTTGTAGTGAGTTATGTTTTCATTTATTTGCTACTTCTAGCTTGACAGAATGTATCCTCCGGGAGATATAATGCAGCTTGTTGCGAGTATAGTGGTGAATGTAAAAGTTGTCTCTATTAATATTTCACATATGTGAAAAATTATCGCTAAATTCCCATTAATTAAAATGCTTTACTGAAAAAAATTATAGTATTTTAAAAAGTCCCACCGATATCAAAAACTCTACAAAAAGATTGTGATCCTAGAGAAAGTTTTAATCTGCGATGTTCCGTCTAATATTTTTTAATTCTTTATTGTTAATAAAATAAGTTATTCCTCTATTACTATTAATGCTAAAAAACTGATTTTGTTAATATGTAAGAAGACCTCAAACAACTACAAACCGAATGTCATAGTGCTGTCACGATCCCAACATACAAAACTCCTGCAGAGGATAATAGCAAAGCAAAAAAATATAGAACACCAGATGAACAATTCCTGAATAAACTTTGGAGATTAAATACGGTTAACAACTTTCATAAAAAAAAACAATAACTGCAATCAGCAGTATAAGAACAGAGCATAGATAATATACATGACTTGGAGAATAACAATAGTTTCAAAATTCGTCAAAAACCTTGTCAACATCAACAAGAAACAAGATAAGAAAAGAATGGTCGCAAATCAAGTACCAATTGAAAGAAGAATTGTACCCTCAGCTTAAAAGCAAAAAAAAAGCTAATTTGGCCAATTTTTTTATGAAGCGTAGATTGCGCTGTGGTTAACAATCAAAAAATTGGCATAGCTTCTTCCCATAAATGTTGCCAACCAGCGTTCTATTGACTTAGCTCTAGCAATAGATTTTTGACATCCCGTTTTTGTAGATTGCGGCTCCCTCATCAACCAATATATCGGCTGAGATAATAACCAAAGCCTAGACTTCCAAGACGTCATAAGTGCTCCCACTCAGACCTTAGCCAATTTCGTTTTCTTGCCGCTCCAGAGTATGCTTTTATGTAGACACAGATGCAAGCAACCGCCTACTGGCATCTCCTGGACCACCAATTTTTAGCGCGGCTACACCGCTGTTGTATCATGTGTTGTTCTTTTAACCGCTGGTAGCAAATAGATTTCCTTTCTTAATAGAACTAGTTGTTCTTCGGCTCTACGTCCCACTCTTTGGGTAGAAAAGACCGTTATTTGTTTTGTTGCCTCAACAGCTTTCCTGATGAGTTGTTCTAGTTTTTGCGCTTGTCGTCGATAAACGTTACGGTTTGCACTCCTTCTGATAGTTTCAGTGAAAAAACGCCATCAGAGAAAACATTCCACAAAAACGGTCCAAAAATTCACCTTGCGGTACCCCAGCATAAATGTTAAGATACCGTATTCTTTTTCCTTCTTTGGTCAGTACCCCTCTATCTTTTAGGTAGCTGGCCTATCTAACTATGTTCCAACGACACTTTGTCTAAGAAGACCAAAAGTCTCCTATTTCTTTTACGGCTCTGATGTCTTGAGTCGTTAAGCGGCCCTTGCAAAAACCATATTGCTATTTAGATGTTTATCTCTAGCTCATCACTAAGTCTGACCAATCTTAAGTTTTCAAAGACTTTACCTACCCCATTCAGTAGGCTGATGTACAGGGAACAGGAACAGTCTGGCAGACTTCGGTAAACTCTTCGGAGACTGCTCCATTGATATACTTAATAGATCGTTGAAAATGCCGTCAGGCCTTAGTGCCTCCCTATTCAAAAGTTTATAACTATATATTATATCCTGCTTGCGTTAAGTTTTTTATTGTTTGGCTTAGACGCAATTAAACCTTATCAACCTAGAAAAACTCTTCGCAACAGAAGTCGTTGAGTACCATATCAACCACAACAAAAACTGTAAAACAACACATTCAGCTAGCGTGCAAGCCCAAAAGCATACCACCAGTCTTAAAACCCATCCAAAAAAACAAAAACAAAAAAGTGGTAGAGAAGAAGAAGATGTTAAAGGCTAAAGAATTAGTTTATAAAAAAAGAAAAATGTTTTGGTAACAGCATACAGAACAAACCCGAAACCGAAAGAATACAAAACAACTTGGCCCACAACCAACAAACCACAACAAATATCCGACCCCAAACTCCGCGTTAATCTTTTCGTTGCAGGTTTACTTACAGCACCCCAAGAAAGCGCGAATATACTTGCTAACTCCAATCCAATTAGAGAACAAGGACGACCTTCTAGGCAACTTTGAGGAAACATGAAAGATAAAGCTAACCCCAATCACTACACAAATCCAGTTAATCTCCAGCGAATGAGTCCTTTGAGACAACGGATAGCAACAACCAATAAAGAACAATTATAAAACTTTTAAACTATTTCAGCGCAACACAGCCAATTAAAACACCAAAAAAAACACTAAAAAAAAAGAATTTCCAATCCTAATGAAGCCGATCAACGCAAGTAGTCTGGTCTCTCTCAATATAACACTTTCAATTACCAACTAACGAGAAAGCAAAAGAACGGGTCCTTAAAAGACATTGTGACTCATGAGTTGTAGCCACTTGCTCTCATAAAATAACCCAACGCAACCTTAAATAACAACATATAAAACAGTCAATACCGACAAACCCCAAAAGAAAAATAAGATGGCCAAAAAATGCAAGCCAGTCAATCCAGGCTATAAAGCAAATAAGAACTCGAGCAGACCAGGTTGTCAGTCAGCATTAAGTAGAAGAAGTCTGGGTATAGCAAAAGTCCAAAAATAAGCGGCCCAAAAAAAAGTCGACAATGTCATCGCCCAGATCATAAAAATTCTGTAAGATCCCTTACATTTTTTTAGTTCTATCAAACCAGTAAAATTTACCCAAAACCGTTAAAGTTAGCCTTAGTAAATTGTCATTGCTATCAAAGCTTTCAAATGTTCTAAAAACTAACTTGGTCGCCAGAAGTCCTTTTGATTCAAAACTCTTTAAAACCTCTCAGTCTTGCAAAAATCTTCTCTCCTTCATTTCCGGACTCAATATGATCTAACATTTATTTTATAAACATAACCTTTGCCAGCAGTGTCTATTATATTTTCAAATCCGATAAAGTCCTCTGTTGACCCAAGATGATTATAAAGTAGCATTGTGCAAGCATATATGTTACACAAACCTAAACTTGTAGACATATTCAGACTTGCCTAGAGGTTAACCTTAAGATGGTAATCCGCCAATTTAATCGTACGTTCGACGATGTGCTTATGCAATGCCGCGAGGTAGAGATTATTCGGTGACTTATCTTAAAACTAGTAAAAATGCAACTTTACTATACGTGGTAGAGCCAAGTGGTTTCTGACCTTTCCATCAATTATGAGTCGCAATGCTGTTACAAAATGCAACTTGTCTTTATATGAGATATTAGCGACGATAGAGGTAATTCTCATAAAGTCATCGCGAAGCTTGTTTTGTAAGTCAATCTGTTTGGTAGTGATAGTTTGCTTCGGTTTCGGTCCTTGGTCAGTATAATTCCAATTCCTCAGTCAAGTCAAGCTGCATGTAGTGCTTGTTTAGATTTGAAAAGTCTTGTTGTTGTTTGTGGTTGTCGCTACTGTTAAAAGTGCCTACAACAATTTAAAACCAATTCCTTTTATTCCTGTTCCCTCGTGGTTGAACGAGTGCATCTCAAAGAAAGCGTGTGTTACATGTAGATAGCGCCACCTAGCGACCGTTCCACCTTTAAGAGGAATGTCTATATTCCAACTCTTTTACCCCAGCAGCGAGCAGGAGTCAACTAGAGAAAATTAAATAATTATAAATTTTCATGCAGCATAAACCCCGACGGGACCACGTTAGACTGTGAAATCCTGGACCTAATGTACTCTCAGCTAGAAAAAAATTAAAAGCTGATCAAGAAGCAGTCCAAGAAAATCAACTACTTGGATGCATACATCTTGTCCCTGGTCGAAGGACAATTCAAATCTCAGAATAAGACGACCAGGTTAAACAATACGTCGCGACGCAAAAATGCAAGAACAGCCCTCTCTAAGATGAAAGCCAGCTTGAAGGCATATATCTGATATCCTCTCAGAGCATTTAAAACTATCTTTAAGAAGCTCTCGATTCCCAAAGCCTTCTAATAACCCACTTAAAATTTTAAAAGATGGCCCACAAAGTCTAAGCTGGCTCTTGAGACAGTCAAACAAACAAATTAAAACTTCGATTTTAAAAATTAAAAATTAAAATTATTTTTTAATATTTCACAAAGTCTTTATGCTATTTTTAATGCAGATTTTGTGAATCTTGTATTAAAAAAATTCATTAAACTTACACAATCCTAATGATATGTACAATCTGGTGGCGATCTCAAGTAAAACATACCTGAAACAAACAACATATTTTAGAAATTATTATTATAAATTCAAAATTCATTTGTAAAACTACAATATCCAATCATAACATAATTACTACAAAACTCATCTAATTTATGAAATAGAAATCGTCTACTTAGAACTAGAATATGTAAGAAAATAATGCAAATTTTAATTTATATTTAAACCATATTTTTTTTAATTAAACCCAAAACTTTCTAATTTCTATGCAAACAAGATTTTAGAATGAAATTAATTTAATACATTCAATTATAAACTGGAATAACCAATCCTCTTTTAAATACTTAGTATCCGCGTAAAACACCGTTGATAGTCTAATCCGTTGTAGAGGATCAAGCTTTAGGCACGAATAATTAATCGTATGTGACGGAAACAAAATGTTTATACATACAAATCTAGTAAATCTACCTTCATTATTTCACCGTGAATTATAAATTCAATCACCCAGGCAAACATTTGCAATTTAGTCGTCTAAAGTTGCAACTAATTTTATTTGTTTCTTAAAATAAAAATCAAATCTTGATTGTAAATAATATCAAACTAATAATATTTCAGTTTACTTGCCAATAAAATATATATTTACTTCAATACTTCGAAGTGCAAGTTATGATAACAAAAATATTAAACTTTGCTTTACATCCGTATAAAGTTTTACAGTCTATTTGAGATGCAATAGAAATAATTTAACACATCTCCAAGAAATTGGCTTCTTAAATTTTTTCATAGTCAGCTCATTTTTAGTATAAAATTATTACACACTATGATGAATGTCTGTTAAAATATTCATAAAATAATTTCTAGGAGCGATAAATTTACAGTTTCACGCTATTAACTGAAAGTTTTCAAGAAGTTTCCGTAATGGAAGCTTTTAATAGACTTAATAATGGGCTGAAAAGTAGAAGAAATCTTTTCAATATGTATTTATTGTTAGGTAGGATACGTTAAACAAATAATTGTATTGTAAATAAATTGAAATTACAATTTAATATCGACAATTTTATCGATACAAATTTGTTACTCTATTCTAGCCAGCATTTTTGTCGCTCACATATTGAAGTTGGGCAATATTGGAATTGTTCATTATTTAACATGAAAAATATTCCAATTATTTTATGTTTTGCAAAAAGAACAAATCATTTTTTACAGTTCAAACATCACAATTGTAACTAAACTGATCATTAGAGTGAAAAATACATATTTGGAATAGCCACTTCTATATATGCGTAAACAATTTGTTATTTTATTGTTGAAAATTTAGTTTTAATAAATATACATTGAAAAATGTTATAAATGCCAATTATTTATTCGCTTTGATCAGAAGTAACTGTCAAATTATTAAGCAGAATAACTTAAAAGCGAATAAAATGTTCTTCTATAAATTGACATTGGTAATAAATGATTAAAGCTTTCAGCCTTGTAGTAACAAAAGCCACATTTAAATCAAAATAAATTTAAATGAGTTTTTGGATCCAAATAATTGTAGTTATTGTTTAAAGCAAAAGCGCAACAAATTCCTTGTATGAGACCGTTGAAAAAACATTACTCGTGAGTACCCTCGTAAAGGTGTATTTGTCCTATCAACTATCGATACCTTAGAGCCTCAGAAACCCTCCCCAAGATTTGAAAAAAGCGCAGAAAAATGAGAAGAAAAAAAATCAACCAAATAAAATGCTGTGGGAAAAATCGTTGAGGGCCAATGGATCTAATGACCAAAGGCTCTGATCTCAAAGCCAACACAGGCATCTACATACCAATCTCAATAGAATTTACAATACTAACAGTGAAAGGGAATAAAAGCAAACAAATCATTTTCTACTCATTTTACTTCTCAACTACGACCCAAACAAACGATTTCTGTTACATCTTACTCGCTCTCGGCAAAAACTCAAAGAAGCACACAAAATCAATCTCAAACCAGAAAGTGGCTCAGTTGGGTGAAGCGCCTCACTCAAATCTCGGCGCATAAAATGTCGCAGGTTTAAGCCCCAGCTGCGGCAAAAAAATTTAAAAAATTGAGGCCCTTATTAATTCGGGAAGTTAGTCTAATATATGATTAGTGTCCATAATGACATCATTGCCAGGAAAAAGCATGAGAAAAGCAGGCAAGCGGTATACTAGTGGATCAGAAACATCGCCGACTTAAGAGCCAGATTCGTACAAGTTAAGCGTGCGCATGGAAAAAACAACCTGCACCAGAAGGAGGTTGATTCACTGGCAAAAACTTACAAGCAAAGCCGTAGGAAATAAAAACCGCAATAGCTGAGGCCAAAAAAGTGTGTAGAATTTGCTGTGCCAGAACATAGACACCGACCACTGGAGCGCAAGCTACAAAATCGTAACTAGCAAAGCCGATACGCGCTCGCCTGATCGTCTGACAGATGAAGAACAAATGAAAAAGTTAAAAAAAAAAATCATAAGCACCTAAAGCGGCTGGGGCGAATAGTATTCCACCTAAAGTTATCAAAAGGTGTCCAGAAAACCTAGAGACCACCTTGAACACTATGAGTATCTTTCCAAAAGAGTATAAAACGACTCAGCTAACCCTAATTCAGAAACATGCAAAAAGAGAAGAAAGCCGTATAGGGCGTTAAGCATCCTCAACGGAATAGACAAGTTTTCTGAGCAGATCCTTAATAAAAGGTTGCTGGATTTAGAGAAAAAAAGCGGCTTGTCGGACATGCAATAAGGCTTCAGGAAGAAGGTTTAGATGGTAACATCGGCGCACTACAGAAAGTACAAGAACTGGTAACAAAAGGTAAAACAAAAAAAAATTGTGTTGCTGAGTAGGGTCTATATAAAATACCTTCAACTCAGCACGTCGGGACGACCGCGACGTAGTGAAAACACTGCAAGAGTTTTAAATCTCAAACTATTTGATCAAGATTACCTGCAGCTTCTTGGAGAACCGCAACGTCCTAATAAGCAACAGTTTTATCAAGAGTCACTACAGAACCTGAACTACGGCTAAAGGCTAAAGATGCCGAGCAACATCGGACTCATAGGCTACGCAGACGACTTGCAGATGCTAAACTGGCAGCTGGAAAGCTGGCAAGATGACTGGATAGGAAATAGTTCAATCTTGAAGCCCACAAGTCATCCAGCAGACAGAAGAAACGTTAATAAAATACCTTGGCAACATCTTTGCCAATAACATAAATATGCGCCCCCACAGCTGCGTCACTACCCCGGTTGATACCCAACATAGGCAAAGCTAAAAAAGAGAATAAAATGAAACCCCAACATGGAGTCAATAAAAGCACAAGAAAAAGTACCGCAAAATACTCAAAGGAAAGCAAAGAAAGATCGCCGTAAGCATAGTATCCGCGTGGCGCTGTGACTGTTTTTGTCGCAAAACACATGTTGGTCCGGGACAACAAAACTAACTAATAGACCAGAGCTAAAGTTACCGACTCACTTGGCGGATAATCCAAAAGATGATTCAAGGAATCGGACATTCGTAGACGTTCTAGAGTGACAAAATCAATAAACTCAAAAAAAAATCTAAAGGCGACTTAAAGACCCAATTCAACTAACAATACTATTAACCAGTTAAGTAATGCAATTTCTTATTAAAACAAAAATCAATCAAACAGCTTTAAATCGCACCGCTTAAATCCCAGTTTAACATCAAATCCAATTTGACTAGGTGCAGACCCACTTCGACAGTCTAAAAACAATCTACAATAAGTACTTTTATGGCCAAACCAAGGTGCCTACAACAAACAAAATAGTTTCTTAATTCACAAGTCTCTTCTTATTGATCCAACGTATAATTCTATTGATCCTCCTCCGAGCCTTTACTCGTTTGATGATGTTACGCCATCTGCTTCTATTTGCTGTATCTCGGACTGCTGTTTCAATTTGAGTGAAGCAGATTTTGTATTGTGTCCCGCTTGCCATCTGGTTTGCCTTATGCTATAATTTTCTCCATGTGGTTGCCTATCGGGATATGAACAGAAAACTTTAAATTGCGGCAATAGATTGTACAAGAAAGTTGTTGTTTAGGTTTCCATCTCATTAAGAACTGATATATTAGTTTGCATGGCAGTTCATGGTATTCTCAGCACTATTCTCCGGCACCATAACTCAAATGCATTCGCGCGTCGTAAATTTGTAGCTCGCAACGTCCGCCTTTATGCTCCGTATATAAATACAAAAAACATGAGTGTTTGGACGAGGTTGATTTAGGTATTCTTTATGTTGTGGTCTTTCCATAATGATGTTAGCTGGATATAGATGTCCTTGTTTGTTCGGCCAAACTTCATTCGCACAGTCTACGATCATAATATTAGTTTATGTTAGGTTTATTTCTAGATGTATTCTAAGCTAAAGCTCTCTTATATCTTTGACTTAAAACAAACGTTCTTCTTAGCTACAAGCAAGTAGTAGAGTGTCGTCTGCAATTCTGATATTTTTGCCCGCCGATTACGATGCCGCTTTCACCATGACGCCCACTGCTTTGTTGACCAAAGACATTGCACAGAAAAATGTATAGAAGCTCGATGTCTTGGAGACAACCGATTCCACCAAGAAGCAATCGAGACAACAAATAGAAAATGCCTCGTAGTAGCATTTATTTTTTGTGACTGTAGCAAAGGACGAAAAGTACCAGGTTAGTTTGCCATGGTTAGAACAGTTACAAAACACTACTAAAAAAGTCAAAAGCAATAGTATCTTTGAAGATTACAAAACAATATTCTTCTTGGGAAAAAAAGGCGATCATCAAAAATATAAGCAACTTAAACCAGAATCCTAAATAATTATTTATCTCACAACGTAGTAAAGTAAAAGAAAAATCGATAACCATAAAGATTTGGCCGGTATTTGATGCTTCAGCAATGGAGATAAATCAGCTCTCTCTTAATCAGTGTCTTGATAAAATCCAAATCTTATAGAAATACCAAAAATTCTCCTAAAATAAAGAACTAGAAAGATTAATGTTGTAGCCAACATATTTGGCTATACCTGCTTAGAAGATACCATAAGCAATTTAGAAAACAAAAACTATTTATAAACCACAGGGTGCCCCAAAACTAAGTCCTGGGGCCTCCATGGTTTGTCAGAATAAAGTTGTGTCTAAATGAAGCTAAGTCAGTACTCTTTGCAAAAGAAAACTAAGTTTGTGGAATTCATTTAGACCCAATAATGTGATGGGACAAGCAAGATAATGCTATCGCGGTCAAACTCTGTATTAATATTTACTTGCTCAAAAGATTGCATGCATCTGTTTCCACTGAGGTCTTACTTTCTGCATATTATGCTTTAGTGCAGTCTCACGTAACTTACAGTTTGTTGGTTTGAAGTCACGCTTCATGTAGAAACAGAAATACAAACATTGCAAGGCAGAGCTGTAATAGTAGTAGCAGGCACGCAGTTGCTCTTAGTTTTCAGATATTGTGCATCGAGTTGTATTGAATCGTGTTAGTTGTCGCAGACAAACATTTAAAGACAGTTGCGTCCGCATTCCAAGTGACAAAAATAGACTTTGCGGGTCTATAAATATATATAACTATTACGGTAGTAAGTTGTATAACTCACTACCTAGACAAATAAAACACAACTGCCGCTGAAGTTAACTAAAATGAAAACGTTTTTGTCCCAAAAAGCTTTTTATAGCTGGGACGAATTTGTGAGTAGCAATTTAGAGAATTTAATATAATGTTTCATTTTATATTTAGCCTCTCTGTATGACCTGTATAACTACTTGAATATGTATATAAGCACTAAATAAATAATAATAATTATTATTATATAAAAGACAGAAAAAAAAATTACATTTTTTGTTTCGATGTTTAAAATAGTTGAGTTAGTTCCTTTTGGCCCTTTAAATTTATTACTTAAAAAAAACTAATATATAAAACTTAAGTACATTCCATTAACCAAAGTGTTCCAAAAATATGTTTTTCAATAAGAAGATAATAAATGTATGTTCTTTTTATGTTAATATTATACACGCAGTGCATATGTTCTGAATGGAATCTAATAACGACTCGCTACATCCTTTTTTTTCGTGAAAGCAACATCCATCATAAATGCTTACAATTTAACTATGGCATTTTAAATATTATTGTGCGCTCGAAAATCTAGCAACATTGTTAACCGTTATAAATTGTACCCGGTTCACACACATACAATTTTAATGCACAATAAACGTGTCGTAGATTATACGAGCATAATAATAAAAACACAACATTATAACAAGAAAAAGATTGAACGTGATAATGTTTCATACTGATGCAATTACTCAAATATTCTAATAGGCATAAATTATAATCAGAATAATAATATGACGTGCGCAAATTTCATTTATCTTCATTGCAAGCTCTAATTAACCGATCGACAACAACAGGCGTACGTATATATGACTACTGTACACAATACAAATTAATTATAGGCTTTTATTATCAATCTGATACGCAAACTTGGAATTGAATTGTTTAAGCCCGGCGCTTCCACCATTTATTTGTAATTAATTGATTCAATAAATAAATCTTTATTGAAATACTTCTGCAATATACAGACGTTAAAAAAGCAAACTCTCAAAGTTTTCATTTCTTAGAATTGTATATATTGCCCCTCTCCAACACATATTCCAAGGATAATCGTTTCTTATAACATCCGCGCGCCCCTTTAAAACTTGTTATTAATATTTCCTTCCAACTAATGTATGGAAGGTTTTAGAAACGGCTCTTTTGAAGGCGGTACAGAATTTCACTGCACAAAGAAAAAGCCAGACTTGAAAACGAGATCTCGACATAACAGGAATGAAACACGCCTCGAGAAGAATTAATCATCCACTAATTTTTAATTTTATCTGCACTTTGATCCTTTGATAATATTTAATTGAAACGATGATTACAATATGCCAATTTTATTACAGAAAGTAGAATAGACATATAAATCAACTCAAGTGCCATTTTACGTTTTATTATTCAAAGTAGATGCAATTTAAATTGTTACGGAATAAATGCGCCAGTAGTGTAAGAGGTTGAACTAAACGCAATTGAGAATGATTTATATTGAACTTATTGAGATAAAACATATTTTAAAATTTAGTTTTATGCTTTGTAAAACCATATCATCTAATAAAACAGTAAATATGTAAATAGTAGATTGTTCCTTCCAGTCCCATTAAGTAGTTTATAAATAATGTAGATAAAGTTTATAAACTTATTTGGGAATCATACAAGCTTCAAGCTGCAAATAAATAATATATTGGTCTAATACCGGTGTGGGTCAAGTAACAAAATCATTTTCAACAAAAGTTTAAAGCTCGATACCTATAAACAATAAATACCAGAAGTTTACTACCAAACCTAAACATGGCAAAACGCGTAACCGCACTGGTTACGAAAAAGAACCTCTAGTCTATGTCTATTTCAGGAACTAGTCGTAAAATAAAAGCCGCAATTACGTAATGAAGATTAAACTAAAGTTGAACGTTTTAAGAGCATTTGCAAAATCCATAAAAATGTCTACATAAAGACATGATTTATTTTGTGTGTTTGCATGCAGCAATAATCTCGTCCATAAAAAGAAAAACCAAATTCAAATTAAGTAGCGTGTTGGCGAGTGTTTAATATTGCATTTTGGCAACAATTTTAAATTGAATTTGATATTCTTGGTCGGACGCAAACGTTGCTGTTAGTGCTTGGCTGTAATTCACCCAGTAGATAGAAGTGAGCCAAAACAACACTCCTGAAACAATATAAACACTGCTCCCATTAGCGTTGCTTCTACGGGCGTTGCTGTATAAAAACCAATGTGTTTAAATTTGTTACCAATCGATGATTTCAAGTCAACTATAAATTATCACACTTTGATAAGAAAACAACAAATTTGTTAGTTGCTATGAGAAAGCATAATGCATACGTGCCTTTACAGTATTGTAACATCATTCCATCAGACTTTACCAAAGCCAACATCGCGCCTCATACCCACATACTACTGTGAGATGCTTAGAAGGCACAACGACAAGTTGCATATTTTTGTCTTACTTTCAGGCGCTGGTTTTAGGTTTTACAAAACAGTAAAAAAGTAAAAAATAAGCGACAAGAAAAAATCTAATTCCTCAGATTTATATTTAGCGTTTTGAATTGCAACAATCCATGTTTTCTGGCAAGACTGGGCCTAGTCCTCAACATAATAGTTATTATTGCCACCAACGACATTGCCCACCAATTTAACATAAAACAAAAGCCCCAAACTAGCAAAATAAGTAGGCAAAAAATCCTGATCATCATAAACCAAAAAAAAAAATTTCTTGGCCAAAACTTTACATCGGGACCAGTCACAACTGTCGCTTCAGCCCTTAATATTCAATGAAAAAAAGTATGGTGCCTTTATACAAACAAACAACACATAAAAGAGATTCAAGACAATAAACGTCTATAGAAAAACCGTGACTGCAAGAATAGATACGTCGTATCAGGTCAGCAAGTTGTTTGCAAGATCTCATCAATACCACCCCAAAAATCTTTAATAATACTATTACAGTTCCTAAAATAGTAGACATTTAAAAAACCGCGTGACTGTAAGCTAAGTCAGTCCTGCAACGTCACCCCCCGACCACAAAAAAGTAAAACAAACTTGGGCTCAAGCAAGAATCATCAACACCTTCAAACAAAACAAAACCAATAGAAGCCACTTCTAACATAAACCCAGCATACGTAAAAGAAGACAAATGCCAACGTCTCTACATTTAAAAAGTATCAAAAAACTACAGTAAACAAACCAATTCACCTAAAACCGTACACTTCTGTTTGCATCCAGCAAATACCGAGAAAGAAAGCGACTTGAAACAAACAAGTAAACGTTGCATCTAAAACTCTATGGATGTCAAAAAACAAAAACTTCCAGTTGAGCCAGAAGTACCCCTCAACATGGCACATATTAATGTAAACTGACAATGTGCACCAGAACATCCCAAAATGAAAACCCCTAATTAGCAAACAAACTCGGCACAACAACACCTTAAAAATCGTATTTGCACTAAATTTAGAGACGTTCGAAAATGCTTCCTTTTAAGCTACTTCTAAATCCCCTCCAAAACTTGCAACATAAAATTTTCCAGCAGCACCTTGACTCATAGGTGTTGACTGTAAAAGTAAACACATTATCTACAACCTAAATAAAAAACCTGTCCAGGGAAGTTGGGGAAAATGTGGGCAATTTCCCCCCAAAACAACCAGTCGTGCTCTAAGAGCTAAACCGATGAGGTGGACCAGATTAAAACCGTAGTCTTCTTCGTGCTGATATTTCCTACTGTGCCTTCTGTGATCCGAATGTCTATCCATCACTTGAGTGAACGTTAAAAAACTTCTATTTATTCGGTTTAGCTGTTGCGACTTCTTTTCCTTATCTGTCATCGTGCAGTCGAAGTACGAGTTGATGCAAAAATGTCAGCAACTTCACAGTCTCTTCAAATTTTCTCGCTCGTTGTCTGTCAAGAAAGGTGAAACAAAAAAATTGCTTTAAAAGTCTTCATTTCTGTTGTCATTATTGTCTTCTCGAGTCTCGGCTGTATAGGTCTGCAAGAATGAACTTACCGAATAGACCTTGCTGTCGCTTTAGAGGCAGAGCATCAACGACCAATGATAGACTTTCGAGCCGCAACGGCAGTGTTATTCAAGCAGCGTAAATCTTAAGAACGACTGAAACTATACCGTCACACCAAAACCACCATGCAACCCCATAACAACAACCTTCTCTCAGCCTAGTCAACCACCGCAATGCCCCTAAACCCTGACCACAGATTGATAAACCAAATACCGACGTTCGCCCCAGAAGTTCCACCTACAACTCCTGGATTGCACAGCACCTACCGGTTTACACCCCCGGTAGTCTCTTCCCGATACACGGCAACCCAAATTGGACAAACTCGACGCAGACCCCTGCTATTCACTCAGACTACTACTACCACACCTTTTCTACACCGTCAACAGACTTAAACTTTCACCCGATGTCCACATCTGACCTACGGCATTGCACATTCCGTAAGTTACGTCTCAAACCCTAGAGACCACTCTTGTAGAAACCACAGCAAGACAAACATGTCAATCATCACTCAGAAAACTAGTGGAGTGTGCATTTTCTTGCTGCGGGTTCGTCCCTTCTTATTTTTCTTGTCTGTCATCGTTTATTCATATCCACCAGGACATCCCAACACAAAAGCCAAATTAGCAAACAAACTCAGCCCGACACCTTACAAATCGTGCTGCAAAATTCGGTAACTTTGCATAAAATTTAGAAACGTTCAAAAATGCTTCCTTTAAATTTAAATCCCTTTTAAAACCTGGACCATTAAATGTTCCAAACAATTCGAATTTGCAGCACCATAGCAAAAAACTTGACTGTAAGTCAACACTTCTTTAATTTTGATTAACTCTCTACCGTAAACAGTAGTGCCCAAACCCAAACTGAAATCACCTAGAAATCATCATCTAGAACCTAGGCGGAATTCAAATATTGTACAAAAACGTTGGGAAAAATGTGTGCAATTTTTCCCAAAACAACCAGTAGACCTCTAAGTTGGACGTCCACAAAGCTTCTTGGCATTTGGTTTTACATTTGCGGCTGCTTCTTTTCCTTGTCTGTCATAGTTCTTTCGTAGTACAAGCTGATGGCACTCACGTCGTCTTGATCTTATCCAACGCACAATGTAAGCGACTTCATAGTCTCTTCAAATTTTCTTACTTTGTTGTCTGTCTGGAAAGATAAAACCAAAATTGATCTCTGATGGTCTAGACTGCATAGGTCATAATAGATCTGACGCAGTTTTTATATATGCGGAAGCTCCAAATTAGCAAACAACATTAACACATTAACAAACTTGGCACAACACCCTGAAAACCGTTCTGCAAATTCCGTAACTTTGCATCAAAATTCAAGATTGCTTCCTTACGTTCCAAACAATTCAAATTTGCAGCACCTTGGCTCATAGCAAACTCACAGTCAACACTTTTTAATTGTCTGTTCAATTTTTACCAGACTTCTTGCTCAACCCTCGTATGTACAAACACAAGGCCGTTCGTATAAAGGTCTTATCACACGCACGTACAAAAATTTCGTTTTTATCATAAGGTTTTTTTGTCCAATTTTGTAAGACCAGAACTATGCAATCAATCCCTTTTATAGAGCTTAACTTTAACGTACAAAACAAATGCCAAATTTTGAAAATATGTTTTTTTATCAACAAAAAATGTACATTTTTAAAAACATTCAACTTTTTTTTTGTCCTTTAACAATTTATAAAAGCGTTTTATTTATAATGACAACACGCATGCAACCTATTGTCAGCTCCTAATACATAAACTCTTGCTTCTAATTACTTTATACAACGTCTCGTTACAAGAATTATATACTTAGTACAATACGTAAATAATTTTGATAAAAAAACCTAATGTAACTAATTTAAAAAACTTAATGAGATGTTTAAAACTAAAAAAAATTAATTAGATTTCCAATATCATAAAATTCTAACAAAAAGCACATGGCAATTTGTAAAGTAAAGATTAAGCTTTTATTTTAGCACCGGTTTCCTCGCAATAGTTTAGATTAGTTTTGGACCGTTTACAATTATTATGACTTAAATATTATTATAAGAAAAAAATAAAAAAGATTATTATTCCAAACTACGCTTTCAGATGTCGACGGGCCCGGAATCTCATTACTTTGCTAATTCAGTTTATTTAGTTTCCCGACGAAGTTTGTTAATTCATCTGTCTCACTTGAAAAAGCAAGTAGCGAACGAGGATGGAACGATCGTCTGTGTAGTAATCGCATCACGGCCGATTTGCACATTTTAAAATGTTCGATCGTCAAGATTTACATATGATTAGGGAATTGTTAATGATTTATAGCTTTATTTTATCAAGTGTATTGAAGCGTTATAATTACCCAGAAAAAAAAAAATAATAAAATGAAATTGGAAAAAAAGTCGTCGACGCTTTCATATCTTGGGGTAATTTTTGGTACAACGCCCACCTAGACTGGGTCCATTCGGCATAACGAGATCTCTCTCACTGGCGCGGATTATCCCTTTTTTATATGCTGACGCTATGACCAATACAGTCAGCACAGGAATTCGTAATAACGTCTCACGTGCGTCCTTCAATAAATCATAAAGGGTTAGACATATTGCAAAAAGACTGGACAAAATGATAAATTAAATGTTGATAGTTATTTTTATACTTCATCAAGCATTTTGATTTGCATTCAATTTATTTGCAATTTCAATAAAATTATTTATGTCTACAATTAGTCATTGGCTTGGCTTGACATATAATTGCCCAATCTAGATGCAATCCAATAGTGACCGTATTCATAAGCTGGATTTCTAATGAATACCTAACCCCTCATTAGTTATACAATTTGACCCCATCATCTGTTCAATAAGCTTAAAGGTATGAGTGACATTTCAGAGTAATGAACACAAAAATATTACAAAATCATATTTGATTTTAAAAGCTATTACGAAAATGGATATCACTTGAAGCAACAACAAAAGAAAATTAATCAACATGGAACTCTATACGAACCACTTTACACTGAGTATTTTTAAGCATTCTTTTTTACGACCAATTTACGTTTATGTGCCACCAGTTAGAAGTTGAGCGGAACTTTCCCAACATATTGTTGTCCTTTCATTCGTTTAATATTTTACAACATATAATAATCAATACTTTTAAAATAATAAAAGTGGCTACAAAATATTATAATAATGCTAGCATATAAAAATATTGTAGTTGCTGTAAAGCAAAGTGCTTTGCGTCAATAATAGAGTCGGACCTTTGCACCGTCTCGTCTCTTCGATTTGAAATAAAGTTAATTGAAGCAATCTGTATGCTTTCTTATGCCTCAGCTGTGTTTGTATTTAGTGTAGGATTGTTGAACTTTTTAGAGTCAAAATGGATTAATAAAAAAAGTGTAGATTAATGTTATAAATTTATTAATATCATCATGCAAATTTTTTCATAAATATAAAACCATTTTCAAACACAATTTTAACTACAATTTTTAAACTCAATTTTAAATGATTTTATTGAAGTATCTGGCATAAAAAGTCACAAAAAGGATGGTTTTTGACAATTGAGCAGAAAGACGCAGTTGTCATTAATTCAACCTCAATTTTTGCTAAATTTTGTCATTTTTTTTAGAAAGTGGCAAAATCAAAGCTAGCAAAAATACAAGTTTTTTCTTGAAATAAAGCAAATTTCATGTAAGTATTAGCTTTTCTGATCAATTTTATTTAAGTTTAGTAATTTATGTTCAATTTCATAAAAAAAATAAGTTTCCAAAAATATATAATAACTAATCCAATCCGGAATGTTGGAAGTTCTACAACAACTCTTACCAAAAAAACTAAAAACCCTGAAGTACAGGCGCTTGTCCAATATCAATATTCTGACAAAATACGCAGACAAAAACAAGAAAAACAATCTAGCAAAACTTGTCAAGAATTACCAAGCCTAACAAAAAAAAAATTTGCCCCTGGTAGAGCGCATCGGAAAAAGCTTAAGTTTAGTAATTTATGTTCAATTTTATAATAAAATACGTTTTTTTGTGCAAATTTTATGAATAACTTTCTTGACAACAAAAAAATTATAGTTAAAATTGATGGTTTTAACCCCAAAATAATAAATCTTGCTAGTTCTGCAGTTTTGCTGACTCTATTTTTGATTTACAATTATAATCTTTGCTACATAACCTAAGAAGCATATTTTCCTTCTGCGGATCTCAACTAAATAATTAAAAATTTAAAAATCATAATTGAAATTTATATAGAGCATACAAATTACAATTATGTTTTTTTTACGTAAAGGTAGAAAATGATGTATTGACATTTTATATTTAACAAAAAAATTCTGCATGATGGTGCTTAACAATGAAAACCCAAATACATGCAGTTCTTCAAATTTATAACCTCCAAAGCATAGTAAAATTTAGGTAAAAATCGATCCGCCAAAGCTTGAAATACGTTTTCTCATCACAAAAAAATCAAAATATTACCAGATATGTAAAAATTAAAAAATTAAACAATTTTGTTTTAGAACAATTTCTTGTCAATCACAAGAACTTGGCATTCATGCATCAGGACTTGGATTTGCACCCGTATAAAATCCAACTGACCCAACTAAAAGTAAACAACCATAGACAACGCCGTATCTTCACTGATTGGGCTCTGGAGCTGTTAAAAGTTAACCCAAATTTATCCAAAGAATCATCTTTAGCGCTGAGGCCCATTTTTGGATGAGTGAATAAGCTAATAAAACGATACCAATCACACAAAATGCATTCGAGAAAGTCACACTTTGGCTTAACTGGATGATATAACTATACATAAACAAGGCCAAGGTCATCGTAGTCAGTAAAGAGCGCAATGTGGTGATAAACATAAAAATAGGAAATCAGCAAATTGAACAAGTCGCCCAATTCAAATATCTAGGGTGCTCCCTGAATAAGCAATGGGACCAATCGAAAACAATTAATAATAATAATTCTTTATATATTTATTATATAAGCAAGTTATGTGCCACAGGGATCTTAATCTCAATCTGCGAGTTCGGTTGCTACGTTGTTATGTTTTCTCCATATTAATGTATGGCGCAGAAACCTGGACGCTCACAGATGCTATGTGCAAAAAGTTAGAAGCTTTTGAGATGTGGTCATACAAAAGGATGCTACGTATAGTGTGGACAGATAGAATATCTAATGCCCAAGTTCTTGCACGTCTCAATAAGGACACAAAAATTCTATATCTTCTGAAAAACGCAAGCTTGAGTATCTTGGCCATATCATGCGAGGCTCAAAGTATAGATTACTGCAAAATATAATGCAGGGAAAGATAGCTGGTAGGCGAAAGCCAGGTCGCAGAAAGACGTCCTGGTTGAAAAATCTACGACAGTGGTTTGGGGTCAGCACTACAACTCTTTTTCGCAGAGCTGTCAACAAGACCCAAATAATGTTGATGATCGCCAACGTTCGTGGAGGACAAGGCACGTAAAGAAGAAGAAGAAGATGATATAGATACCGATAACATGTGGTATCAACCGAGGACGGCGCAACGTAAACTGGCCACCAAGACCGTGCGAGTTAACGTCTTTAAACTTCTTCCGTTGAGCCTATCTTAAATGAATAAACTGCAAATAATTGACGCCCTTAAAGTCGGCCAGATTTATGCAACATTAAAAATTAGACCTCCCAAATACGAGCCACCAAGAAAACCGGCGGTTGACATTTGAAAAACGTTATACTTGATGCCAAAATAAAAAAAAAAAAACGGGGAAACAAGCAACATAGGTAATTAAGTAAGGTAAAAAATTGCAATGTAATATTAACGCTTAATAGCTTGAGTAAAAACAAATAAATAAAAAATATTAAAAAATGTCAAATTCAATTTGGAAAATTCCATTTCAAACGGAGCAGAAGGGGTGCGTCAATAAACTTGCTTTAATTTTTTTTCCGTTTCTATAACTTATTAGTAATCTATTTATTCGTTCATGAGAATATAGAACTCTCAAAAAAATACGTTAAAAAATAATTATTTTTTATATTCACAAAAAATATTATGTGGCTTAACTTTTTTGTCAAATTTTGATGACCTCCTATTTGTCAAATTTTGGCGGCGATAGATTAAATCTAAAGGGTTATCACAGGTGAAATTCCCCCTTCACAAATATCCAAATTTCCTTAAAAAATATTTTTCTCAATCATCATCTCATCATCAAAAAAAACATGTTTGGTAAAACATAAAAAATTTGATGGAAAATGAGGGGGCTTTTCTATAGGAAACAAAAATAACATTTTCTGATTTTCATTTTTTTTTCTACGCACAAATTAATAAATTTTTTTTTTTTTAAATCATGGAAGTAGGGTTTTGGGTAGTCTTTAACACAATTTTTTTTAACCCCTCAAACCCTGTATACAACATTTAAAAAAATTCCAGAACGGTTGAAAATTATTTTAGGTTATCTAAACCTTAAGTTTTTTTTTACTGCATAAATATTTCAAAACAAAACTTTCTTTAAAACTACTGGCCAATCAATCTTTTATTTTTTAGCGAAGGTGATTGTGGACATAATCCAAGACCAAACTAAACCTAAAAAACTTCTCTTTACATTCTATACTTGATGTAAAATTTTACCGTAGAATCTGAATTTTGGTATTTTGAAAGCTATAAATGCTTTGCAGACTCACAAAAGCAGAAAAAAAAAGGATAAATGGCAAAAAAATCATGGATGTAAATTTTTCAATTACTTATAAAGTACAAAAATAAAATTCCATGCAATCAAAATTTCAACCCTTCTGAAATCTATTCAAGGGTTGTATAACAAGGTTTAAGGAACTGAAAAAAAATGTGTTTGAAGACCATCCAAAACCCTACTTCCATAATTTTTTTTAGAATTTTTCATTTAATAAGTGCGGAGAAAAAAATAAAAATAAGTAAATGATATTTTTGCGCCCTATGGAAAAAGAAATTTTTAAATTCTAACAAACATGTTTTTTTTAATACTAGAAAAGTAATTCATAAGGTAATTTGGATATTCGTGATGGAGGGCATTTCACCTATGTTAGCCCTTTGTGCTGCAAGCGCAAAAACAACCAAACGAACAGTAAAATTGTTCAAATTTGGTTCAAGCGACAAAAGATGTCTTTGTTAAACTTCTAAAATAAGCTTTTAAAAAATATAAGCCTAATAATCTTATAAAACAAAAAAAAAACAAAAATTAAGTAAAGAACATTTTTTTTAATTTGTAATTTTTCTGTTTTTTAGATGGACTTTTCTACGTCCAGTAAGCACGATGCTGACTATTTTCCATGTACAATTGTTTGCAAAACTCATTTTTTTTAATATTTGGGGAATAGTTTCTCTGAACGCTGCTAAACATTTATTTGTAAGAGTTTATCCTAAAGAATAAGACAATTTTTGAAAAAAAATAACATTTTTTATCTAATTTACATCAAAATACGTCAATTTCGTTTTTTTTTTAATCCAAAAAATGCCGACTGAAAAAAATAATTGGCTTTTGCTGCTTATAGATAGAGTAGACTTGAAATGGAACCAGAACTGTTTTTTTTTTTTTAATTAATATTGCGTTTTTTAAACAATAATGCATTTTTTTAAAAAACGATTTAAAGATTCCATAACTTCATAAGCCAACTAAATAACTACTAATAAGTTATAGAAACGAAAAAAAAAATATACTAAAGCAAATTTCTCAAAAGAACCAAAAACGGCTTTATACAATGTATAAATAACAAAGTTCGACTTTAATACATTAAATTCTATAAATAAATACAAAAATATTCTTAGAAAACAACAAATTCTGACCATAAATTGTTTAATTTTAATAGTCAAAAATAGTAAAATTCGACCATAAAATATAAATATTGTCAAAATGCACCAAAATCGGGCTATAAACTATTAAAAAATCGATTTTGTTTTTCATAAAATGTTAAATATAGCAAAATATTGTTAGAAAACACAAAAACCCGACCATAAACTATTGAAAAGTATTTTCTTTTTATATAAAATATAAAATATTCAAAATCCGGCTGGAAAATATCAAAATTGTTAGAAAGCACAAAAATCTGACCATATAAAATGTCAAAAATAGCAGAATTTGGCCATAAAATATTAAAATATTGTAAAAAATTCCAAAAAAAGTTAAAAACAACAAATATTAAATTTTATAGCTGGACTTACTATTATTTTTTTTATTTTAGCCAGATTTTATTTTTTTTAATTTTTAAATAAACAAAATAAAATTGTTTATTTAAAAAAAAAAACTAAAAACCGGCTAAAATCAATGAAATGTAAAAAAATCTATTTAAAATGTCATAAAGTACCAAAATTCGGTCTTGAAACATCAAAATCATGATAAAAAGCACAAAAATTCAGACTTAAAGTAAAAAATACATCAAAAACTTAAAAATCCAGCTATGAAATATCAAAAGATTATTAGAAACGCCAAAATCCGGTCACAAACATATTATTATGCATTTAAACGTACAAGGCATAGCGACAAAAATAATTCAATTAAAAGAATTTCTTAAAAATAACAAAATAGCTTTATTTTTATGTACTGAACATTTTGCAAGAAAAAATAAAATAATGGAAATCAGTGGTTACAAAGTGATATCAATATATTGTAGAATATACCGACAACTGCAATTTTTTTTTTAAATATTTTGTCTTCTGTGAACAGTGTTGAACTAGATTTTGAAGCATCCATTATTGAACTGGCGTGTTGTAATATTAAAATTATTGTTATTTGTGTTTACCGTTCTCCAGACGGCAATTTTACTAACTTTATAGTCAGGCTAGGCCAGACAGAAACTGTAAGCTTAAAAAATGTTCCTATTATTTTAGGGGAGTATTTTAATGTTAATTTTATGGAAACATCTAAGCTAACAAATGAAATGTATAATTTATTGAGTGTTTATGGATTTTTACAACAAATATATGAACCTACAAGATACCAAAATAGTAAGGGTACATGTATAGATAATATGTTTACTAGTTTTAACCTGTCATGTTATAAAAAATAGCCATTTATTGAATCATGAACCACATCTTTTTTAATTAATGACTCTGAACTTTTAAAAAAGAAGTGCTACTCAAGAATTTCCAGTAATAGAAATTTGAATGATATCAAATTCAATCTTTCAAGTGTAAATTTTAATTTAATATATGGTTGTACAAACCCAGAAAAGTTTGATACATTTTTTTGAAACTTTTCTTGAACAATATAATCAATGCTTTCCCAAACATTTAAAATCGTTTAAATTAGATTTGGCCCATGATATGTATATGCGGAGATAAAGAAACTTTCAATACCTACCGAAAATTGAAAAAAAAACTACAATAAAACACAAATTTTATGTAAGCTGAAACAAAATGAATTTAAAATAAAAAATGCTAGAGATAACTTAAAAGAGCTTTGGAATGTCATTAACGAAGGTTGTAATAGAATGTCAAACCAAAAGTTAGTACTGAAATTGATTCAGAATTTTTCAATAATTATTTTTCTTATTTTGCTACCTCAACTTTAAGCAATATAAACACAAATACAACTGACCCCATAATTTTTCTTGGTCAAAACATAAATGCAAAATCTTATTCTTTTTTTATAAGCGACATAACAGAAGTCGAAATAGTAGATGTAACCAATTCGCTTAAAACCACAAAAACAATATATGTGTATGACATTAACTTGTGTATTATAAAACAAATAATTACAATAACATATTTTAATTCCTGTTTTACTTTTGGCATATTTCCATCAAAACTGAAGTTATCTAAAATCATACCTATTTACAAGCCTGGTGATAAAGAAGTTTGTGGTAATTATAGACCAATTGCTATATTACCATTTTTTTCTAAAATCTTAGAAAAACTTTTTTTTGAACAACCTAGTAGTTTATTTTGACAAATATAATTATTAAGACGGTGAGATGGCTCAGTTATAGAGCATTAGCATAGCACGCTAACAGTCCGGGGTTCAATCCCCAAATATGACTAAAATAATAACTTGCTCTTTATTCACCAGGGTGATTCGCAAGTCACCTAATAAGCCGTTGGTCCTATCAACCCCCTTCAAACAAGTCGTAAGACTTCTGCGGCGATGTTAAATAGCTGTAAAACGCGCATTAAAGAAGAACTTATAAAAGAGATTGAAGAATCAAAAAAAGTAATGGGCATATTCTGTGATCTGTCCAAAGCTTTTGATTGTATAAATCACGATCTACTTTATATCAAAGTTAGACTTTTATAGAATTAGAAGAGTTCCTTTTAATATACTTAAATCATATCTTTTGGACAGATCACAGACTGTGTTCCACAATAATACATTTAGTAGTATATCCGTTATGAACGTAGGGGTACCTCAGGGGTCAATTTTGGGCCATTTTTGTTTATAATTTTTGTTAATCACATTCCTTTGCACTTGCCAGGCCACACATTAATATATGCAGACGATACAAGCATTCTTGCTTCGAGTAGAAGTTTAGAAGATTTAAAGACACATGTAATTGTAATTGAAACCATAGCTAATGAATGGTTTGTGTCTAACAAATTAGTTTTAAACCAATCCAAAATCAGTCATGTTTTTTTACTGTAGATTCTAACCTTGGTTGGGATATCCATATAAATAATGCCTGAGCTAAGCTAGGAAAAGCAATATATGCCATAAGAAAAACACGGTTAATAGCTGTAGAAGATGCAGCTCGAGTAGTGCATTTCACTTTATTTCACTCAATAATGGTTTATGCTATTCAAGCTTAGGGCAACGCAAGTACATCCAGCAGAGTTTTTATATTGCAAAAAAAGGCAGTAAGGGCAATACTAGGTTTAAATATAACTGCATCGTGCAAAAAAAGTTTAAAAAATGTGGCATTCTGACATTCTCGTCAGCTTACATATTGTCAAACATTATTTATGTTCACAAAAAGCAACGTTATAACCCAAAACATGATCATCCTTACCAAACAAGAAATAAAGAAAAGATAGTTTTTACAAACTATCTAGAAGCAAAAAAAAATGATTCTTGTATCAAATTATACAACCATCTACCGAAACGCTTTAAAACTTTGAATTTAAAAATTTTCAAAAAACAAATGAAGTCCACATTCCTTAACAAATCTTTTTACTCCATAAAAAATTTTTTTGATTGTACTTTTGAATAAATTTTATTTTTTTGTATCAAATATTTATATGCAAATTATTGTATCTTATATGCTTATTTTTACTATATTCATTGACTTACTACGTACAACTTATTGTATTTTTTTTCTATACGTTGTAACATGTAATGAATAAACTATTATTATTATTATTATTATTATTATTATGTTTTGTGGTTCAAGAAAAGACATGTAGAGATTTGTAACTAACTTCATGACTATTTTTTAACATGCTGTTAAAAACATGTATTATAACAGTCATGTTAATATTGCAGTTACAGAATATCAATATAACGTTAAAAATTAACAGGCCTGTTATATTTATATTTTTAACAAGCTGTTAAAATAAACATAAAATTTTACAGAATATACCCCAATAAGTTATAGAAGCAGAAAAAAAAAATAATAAAGCAAATTTCTCAATGCATTTTCAGAAAAAACCAAAATCCGACAAAAAAAGGTTAACAGAGCCAAATTTTGTTTATAAAATGTGAAAATAACAAAGTCCGACCTTAATACATGTAATCCTAAGAATAAATATAAAAATATTCTTAAAAACTGACAAAAATAGTCAAATTCAACCATAAAATTTAAATATTGTCAAAATCCGATCTTAAAACATCAAAATATTGTTAGAAAACACAAAAATCCGACCGTGAACTATTAAAAAGTGTATTTTTTTAAATAAAATAAAAAATATTCAAAATCCAGCTAGAAAATATCAAAATTGTTAGAAATCACAAAAATCTGACCACAAAACTACTAAAATATGTAAGATTGTATTCATAAATGTAAAAAATTTGGCCAAATATTAAAATATTGTAAAAAATTCCAAAAAACGTTAAAAGTAACAAATATTAAATTTTATAACCGGACTTTTACAGTAATTTTTTATTTCTATTTTGTTTATTAAAAAAAATCCGGCCAAAATCAATTAAATGTAAAAAAATCCATTTAAAATGTCATAAAGTAGCAAATTCGGTCTTTAAACATCAAAATATTGATAAAAAGCAAAAAAATTCAGACATAAAGTAGAAGAAACATCAAAAACTTTAAAATTCAACAATGAAATATCAAAATATTGTTAAAAACGCTAAAATCCGGTCACAAACCAAAATTCTTTTAATAAAAACCAAAATCCGACAATAAACTTTTTAAAAATGCAAAATTTTATTTATAGAATTTTTAGCCCTGAGGAAGATAACAAAGCTATCGAAACGTCGGCATTAAATTTTTGGCATAGGCTAGTTTCTTATTTCAAATTAATATCCTACATCCAAATCATAATAATTAAAATTTATCAAAAGGATATAACCAAAAAAGTAAAAAAAAATTCATAGAATGTTAAAAATAATAAAATCCGGCCAAACATCAGAATATTTTTTAATTTACTAATTACTAGAAAAACAGATAATACAAAACAAGTTTATACAAAAAAAAGTTGTACTGATCTCACACCCGCAACTGCCGCCATTATTTAAGAAGTAATTAAACTCCAAAGTCCGGACTAAACAATGCCCGATCTCGAAACAGACTCAAACAATTTTAATAAAACTTTAGTAGATACAGAATTTTCAATTAAATAACATTTAAGTCGTCGATTTCAGAGTTATAACAATCATCCCAAAATAAAACTCCAAAGTGCAAAATTCTTTAAATGATATGTCAAAAATTACAAAATCTGGCCACAAAATATCAACATTATGTTAAAAAGAACCAAAATCAGGCCATAAACTGTCTTAAAAGTGCAAAACTCTATTCATGGACTGTCAAAAATTAAAAAAAAACATCAAAATATTGTCAAAAACACCAAAATCAAGCCATAAACTGTTAAAAACTGAACAATAATCATAAAATCTCAAAAATCCAGCTATAAAATATCATAAATGTTATAAATAGCAATATTTTGATAATAACTGTTAAAAAGTGCAAAATGCATTAATTAAAAGTTAAAAATACATCAAAATATTGTTAAAACTAGCAAAATCCTACCAAAATATATAAAAACGTTCAAAATTATATTTATAAAAATAAAAATAGCAAAATCCGGTACAAAAATATTGTCAGAAATTTGTATAAAAACTGTTAAAAAAGCAAAAGTGGCAAAATTTGGTAATAAAATATTAAAACATTAAAAAAAAAATCCGATCAAAAACAAATAAAAACTGTTCATAAAAAGTCAAAAATAGCAAAATCTTAAAAATAAATGTCAAATAGAACCATCCGACTAAAAACGGTTAAAAAGGCAAAATTCTATTTATAAAATGTCAAAACAACAAAATCCGGCCTTAATACATTAAATCCTATAAATAAAAATAAAAATACACTTAGAGGACAAAATTTTAAATTCGATCATAAAATTTAAATATTGTCAAAACGTACCAAAATCGGACCATAAACTATTAAAAAAAGAATTTTGCTTATCATAAAATGTTAAATATAGCAAAATCCAGTCTTGAAACATCAAAATATTGTTAGAAAACACTAATATTCGACTATAAACTATTGAAAATTGTATATTTTTTTTATAAAATATGCAAATCAGGCTACGAAACTACTAAAAAATGTAAAATTGTATTCATAAATGTCAAAAATAGCAAAACTTGGCCTTCAAATACCAAAATTTAAAAAAAAAATACAAAATCTAACTGTTAAAAAGTGCAAAATTCAATTAATAGAAAGTTGAAAATAACAAATATTAAATTTTATGACCAAATTATGTTATTTTTTATACATCTTTTTATTATTAAAAAAAAAAACTAAAGTCCAGCCAAAAACGGTGCACAAAAATCTAATTAAAATTTCATAAAGTAAAATAATCAAGAAACGTCCAAAATTCAGTCAAAAACATTATTTAAAAAGCTAAATCCAGCCATAAAAAGTTGAAAAGTGAAATAGAATGTTGAAAATTCTAAAATTCAGCCACAAAATATCAATATATTGTTAAAAAACCAAAATCCGGCCATCAACTTTTTAAAAGTGAAAAATTTTATTCATGGAATCCGGCCAAACATCAAAATATTGTCAAAAACACCAAAATCGAACCATAAACAGTTGCAAAACAAATTAACAACATTTTATTTACTAGTTACTAGAAAAACAAATAATACAAAATGAGTTAAGCAAAAAGTTGTACTTTTTTTTATTTTAAATTATAGCAGTTAAAAATTTTTAGTCGTCGATTTCGTAGATATAACCATCAACCCAAAATAAAATAGTTCAATAAAGTAGATAACAAACCATTTAAAAAAAAAAACCTAAACCAAGTCATAAACTGTTCTATAAATCATAAAATAAATACGACTATAAAATATAATAACGTAATAAATAGCAAAATCAAAATATTGTTAAAAAAGCAAAAGTGGCCAAATTTAAAAAAAAAAAGGTTAATTGTATAAAATCTATTTAAAATGTCATAAAATAGCAAAATTCAATCTTGAAACAACAAAATATTGTAAAAAGCAAAAAAATCCACACATAAAATTAAAAAAAAAATCATAAAACAACAAAAACTTCAAAATCTCGCTATGAAATATCAAAATATTGTTAGAAACGCCAAAATCCGTCACAAGCATATTATTATAAAAAGCTAAATCAACTGTTAAAAAGTGCAAAATTGACAAAAATTTCAAAATCCGTCACCAAAATATCAATATCATGTTAAAAAAAACCTCTTATCTTAAAGTGCAAAATTCTATTCATAGAATGTCAAAAATAATCAAACCCGGCTTTTAAATATCAAAATATTGTCAAAATACGCCAAAACCAAGCCATAAACTGTTAAAAAACGCAAACAAATCATAAAATCCGGCATTAAAATATCAAAATAATCTTATAAATAGCAACATTTTGATATAAACTGTAAAAAAGTGTAAAATTAATTAATGAAAAATCAAAATATTGTTGAAAAAAGCAAAATCCAACCATAATATATCAAAACGTTCAAAATTTTATTTCTAAAAATAAAAATAGCAATTTCCGGTATAAAACTATTGTAAAAAAAGGTTAAAAACTACAAAATTTCTGTTCATAAAAAGTAAAAAATAGCAAAATCCGATTTTGAAATTTTAATCAAATGTCAGAAAGCTACAAAATCCAGAAATAAAATGTTGAAAAATGTAAAAATAACAAAACCCAGATATGAAATCATTATTAAAATTAAAAAAAAAAAAACAAAATCCGATATAAACTATCAAAAAGAGCAAAATTTTATTTGAAAAACTTCAAAAATTGCAAAATCTTGCCATGAAGTAAGAAACTATTGTCAAAAAACATCAAAATTTGGTTTTCATAAAGTTTTCATAAAATCTAAAAAACAGCAAAATCGAGTATTGAAATATCATAAATATTGTCAGAAAGAACCAAAGTCCGGCATTAACTGTTAAAAAGTGCAAAACCCAGCCATAGAAATTTAAACAATTATCAGAAAAAACTTAATAAATCCGGCCATACATTTTATAAAGTGTAAAAATCTTCATTTCAAAATCCAGGTATAAGGTATTGTTAAAATAAACAAAATCCAGCCACAAACTATTGAAAATCGCCAAATTCTATTTACAAAATATCAAAATCAGCAGCTTTATAACCTATTTAAACTTAAAAAGGAACTTTATGTTATGTTAAGTTTACACAGTTCTTCTTCTTCACGTGCATATCCGATTTCGGATGTTTGCGATGAGCATGACTATTTTCACTTTATTTGTTGCTATTCTGAAGAGCACGTTCGAAGTCTTCCCGTACCACGCCCTGAGATTCTGCAACCATGAAATTCTCCTCCGTCCAGGTCCTCGTTTTTTGTGTATCTTGCCTTGAATTATGGCTTGTAATAGGGCGTATCTGTCCTCGTTCCGCATGATGTGGCCTAGATATTGGAGCTTGCGGGTTTTGATGGTGTCCATGATCTCCTTCTCTTTCTTCATCCTGTGGAGGACTTCGATGTTTGTTACCCAGTCCTTCCAAGATATTTGCAGGATACGTCGATACAGCCACATCTCAAAGGCTTCAAGCTTTTTTGTTGTTGCATCATTTAGTGTCCATGACTCGACTCCGTAAAGTAATATTGGGAAAATGTAACACCTCAACATGCGAACTTTCGTTTCAAGATGTAGTTCGTGATTTTTGTAGAGGTTATTCATTGTATTGAAGGCAGATCGGGCTTTTCCAATTCTACATTTTATCTCTTGGCTATTGTCCCAGTTTTCGTTCACAAGTGTACCTAAGTATGTTGTTTGTCTCACTCTCTCTATTTGTTGGTTGTGAACGTAGAGATTTGCATTAGTTATATTGTCTTTGCTAATGACCATGAATTTTGTTTTGTTGTTATTAATGTTAAGTCCATATTTTTCACTAGCCGCTACAATTCGGTTCATTAGTGTTTGGAGTCCTTCAAGAGAGTCACAGTTGGCAACATTCTAAAATAAGTCTGATTAATAACTCAGCGCCTGCAATGAGTCGTTCTAAACGCAGTAATTAATTGCATCCGTTTAGATATTTAATTTGAAAAATAAGAAAAAATCGCCAGCCAAAAACCTTATTGGCGTACTGTGGATACAAACCCTCTTCCCAAATTTGAAAAATATGTATTTATAAACTATCATTATTTTTTTATAAATAATGCTAATTCTGAATATTAAATTCAAATACAATTTTGTCCTCTTCATTTATATGGCCGCTGTGTGCGCAAAACAATAGGTATCCTCTTGACCTCTTATCGAGAAAAAGGTTGTTGCGTTACATTATTAATGGATTAAATAAAACAGTAGTGTATGTGTGTGTTGATAATAGCTTAACTCAGATTTAAGAAAATTAAAAATATCTTGAAAAACAATATTCACCATTTTACTTGGCAAACTTCCGCAAAGCAGTTTTTAAAAGAGTAGCTTGGAGTGCTTCTCAGGTTTATTTGACTCGAATAAAAAATTAAATGTTTATATTTCAATTTTTATTTGAATTTTTAAGTAATATAAATGCGCAATGTGTTTGTTCTTTGATGATTATAATCATTTGTACAAGATCCCATTTTGATAAAAGGTTGTTTACAAATATTTTAGCTTAGAGTTGTTTTACGTCAAAGAATAGGACTGTTCGGGGTTTAACGTAGAGAAAGAGCAGATGCACAAAGGTTATAGCTTTTAAAATTTTTGCACATAACAAAAAAAGAACTGTTATCTTTCTTCAGTTTTTTGCGATAGGTACTAAAGTTTACCAAGAAGTTTCCAAAAATATATAATGACTAATCCAATCCGGAATGTTGGAAGTTCTACAACAACTCTTACCAAAAACACTAGAAACCCTGAAGTACAGGTGCTTGTCCAATATCAATAATCTGACAAAATACGCAGACAAAAACAAGAAAAACAATGTAGCAAATCTTGTCAAGTATTGCCAAGCCCAACAAAAAAAATAAATTCGTCCCTAGTAGAGTGCATCGGAAAAAGCTTCACTCGAGTCCCATATTTGGGAGTCTCCAAGCGTAATTTAACGTTCTTGATCTATGACCTTATTAGGTCAATTTCAAAGTTGATATTTTCAAGCCAATTCCAAAAAACAAATTCCACCCCAAAACTTAATTTTCTTTTTCCAAATAAATATTTTTCTCGAATTTCGTACACACCCCGACTTAGTCAACATTAAACAGAAAAGTAATCTGTCAATAACGATGCCATACTATGACCTAAAACGCTTATCACAAATCCCAATCCAAGCTGATAAAAAGTCAAGCCAACAAGCAAGAAACTTAAAAAAAAATCAAAAAATGACAAAAACGGCAGAGATGGATGAGAAGAATGTTGAGCCAGCAAGACTGTCTGGCTTCACCACAGCCAAACGTTGCGTCAAATACGACCGCAGTTTCTACAAGCCACAAAAATCACAAAAAAACGCCAAAAAGTTCCACTAAACCATGCAGTACTAAAGCAAATCTACTACTGATAAGTAGACAAATGTCGCAGATCGTACCAAAACCTGCTCCCAACTACGGCAAAAAAAAAACCCTAAACTTTTCCTGATGGTCCTTATTGATGCAAAATATGCAAAAAAACAGCACCCAGCTAACGCAGCCACTTAAAAATTGAGAGAACGCAAGCCAAGTCGATTCAAATCCAAATACAAAACTATAGCAAATATCTGAACAATCCAGAGATGCCACGTCCGGATATCATTAGATAGATAAAAAAAAACTTCTGGATAAATTCAGCAACAAACCCAATGAACAAATAATACAAAGCAAAGCAGATAACTTTCCATTTCCGATCGGTTTATATAGATTTCAGAGTACGATCGACAACCATACCAGCACTCCAAGCCCAAGAACAACAAAAAATGATAAGTAGCAATCAATGCTAAAAGTTCCAAAAGAAGAAAAATATGAAAAAATGTAACTGACCAAAATGAGCCAGCAATCATTTATAAATCCCTAGCAAACTAAGTCGCTTATAAAAACCAGAATAAAGAAAAAATATATATAAATATGGCAAAGAAAGCAAAAAAACTCCGACAAAAGATAACGTCAACCACGTCGTGCTACCTGCAAGAACCAAAATTTCCTTAGCAAAACTGGCAAAACCTCTCCCTTATGCTACTAGACCCAAAGACCAACCTTGTTGTAGTCACCAAGTCAAAGTCTAGAATAATTTTAAAATTAAGTGCAAAACACGGCTAATTTTTCTTCCCAACACCACTATAAACCTAAACATCCCCACAGCAACATCAAGAAGAAAAGCCAAGAAAAATCAAGAATTTAGCTTGCATTGTTAAACTTCACTAGAACCATTTTAGATTGCCTTCTCAGAGCTACTAGAAAATAATAGAGACAAATCACGCAAAATACATATACATCAATTACTAATTACTCTCTTTCTCTCCGCAGATTAAATACATAAAACCCACCTACTCATTTACCATCTACGTACTTAAGTTTTACTTAAAAAGCTCCATAACAGATTAAAGCAAACATTTATCCAAACTCGATTTATAGTGTAATCAATATCTAGGCTATTAATGTAGGCAATATTATAATAAAACACATAACAAGCATGTAACTTTCAACTGTCAATGTAGCCTAATTCAAATGAATGCAGCTGTTAATCACCAAATTTGTCAAATACAACGTTTGAAAAAAAATATTTCTACAAAAAACCGCTGATTCGCTGCTTGTAGCAATAATTTCAAAATGTTTAAGAGATAAAAAAGAAACCTCAGATCCTAAAAAGTTATTTTGCATTGCAATACATTGAAAATAAGATGAAGATTATCATTAATCAAATATTTATACTATCTTTTTCAAATAAAGAAAAATCATAAAAGTTATTATCGGGTACTCAATAAAAGAACATTGCAACCCTTCTCTGACCGTTCCTACAACAATAGAAAGTTAGATATATTTATTCTATTTAGAACAATAGTAAAAAATAGACAATAAACATCACATTTTAAACTGAAAACAACAAGAAATTAGATAACAAAAAATTATTATCATTTTAAAACTTATAACTCAAGTTAAAAATCAAATTAAAAATACCCATAAAACATGTCAGTAAATAAATAATATTTTCAATTTAATTCACTTAAATTATAAATATTTTCAAGTAAAAATTTATAATTTCAAAATTAACTTACACCAAATTTACCAGTTCTTCATTAAGATCCAGTAATGCATTTGCATAAATTAATTTTGAAGTGCTAGGTTTCGCCATTACCAATCAACAGATTTGTAACCGAGTTAGCTTTAACTTTACTTGTCTACTGGTCAGACCATAAGTAATTAAATGTCAACCATGTAACTTGACTATATAGAATATGTTGGAGAATATTCGAGGAAGCTTCAGACGGTAATTCACA
Organism: Tachinus rufipes; assembly: GCA_963932245.1. Taxonomy (NCBI): domain Eukaryota; kingdom Metazoa; phylum Arthropoda; class Insecta; order Coleoptera; family Staphylinidae; genus Tachinus; species Tachinus rufipes. The sequence goes on from OZ010749.1 coordinate 66,881,081, forward strand.
AATTTGCTGTTAAGTGACAAGAAATTAAATGATATTACTTAGTCTTCCTTATAATTTAGTTTGAAAAGATTTTTTTAAGTTGATTGATTGACATCAGCCAGAACCTTGGATTTTAGTCTACATTTTTCAACAAAATTTCATCACCATTTTAATTTAATTATTAAATATAGATTGTTAAAAAATAATATATTTTTTTATATATACTACTAGTTTTTTTAATTGTTTTTCGGCAAGTTCTAATCTGATATATAAAATAATTATTTTTAAGATCTACATTAAAAATAATTATCCTAACAATGACCTAAAAAACAGCTCAAAACTAGTCAAAAAGCAATAAAAAAAGCTTACTAGTATATAAAAAGTGTATTATTTTCTAACATAACTTATACTATTACTAAATAATAAATAAAAATTTGTAATCAATAAATTAAAAAAAACTAATAATTTAATTTATCAGAAAGGTTTCAAAGATAAATCCGATGCAAACTTCATTAAAGTTACAGACATTTTCAATACTTCTCAGAGGTGCTATGTAAGTGACTACTATTTCAATACATATTTAATACATTTTCCTTGAAAATTCATTAAAGTGTAACAATACCTTGACAAACTGTCTGATGCAGTCATTGCCGTGTTCCCTAAGGAAAGTCTGCAGCGTCTCCATCCCCTGAGCCGACAACAGCCTGTATCCATTCCCATTATTATTGTTGTTATTGTTGTTGGGTGTAGTTGGCGTGCCATTATTATTGTTATTATTGTTGTTAATGTTGGCATTCTCGCCCAATGCAAAAAACATCGATGCGTTGTTTTGTTTCCGCATGGCATATCACTTTATTCCATTGTAATGCAACACATTTAAAAAGAAAAATCACTGACTGAAATTCGCGCAGAATTTTCGCGTGCAACGCGGTACCGGCGTCGATGGCTTTCGGCGGGCGTCTGGATGCTTTAGACCGATGCTATACATCCCCACCACTACCACATCTTCCACCAGGATAATGACATAGCCATGCGTCGGTATTCGGGAGCAACAAGACGCGTTCGTGTATTTATTATAAATGTTACCCGTTAAAATAGGTACGGTTCGTTGTGCCTATTCTATTGATAGTTCAGTATAAGATTTGCGGATGTGCGGCGGGTCATAGCCGGTCCGACATTTTAATATTTCAATGTCCCCGTGTTAAAAAAGGAGGAACATTCTCAATTCGGCTGCAGACACACGGAAATTTATGATTTATGTACGTAGGGAAGGTTAAGGTTATCGGACAGTTTTAATTTCCGTACAGGGCGGATAAGACTTGACGGCTGTATGTTATAACTTGTATGCAAAAAAGCAGAATACGTTTAACCGTTTGATTTCTAGTCAATTTATTTTAAATATAAGATGTAACAAATTTGATGTTTTCTCATCATGATATAAACCTATGCCAGATAGATTATAAGATGTAAATTACAAATGACGCAGATCAAATCCAATTTATTTTTTATTTGATATACAAAATCACAAATTACTTATTGCGTTCAATTATGTTCTCTAAAATTCAATAATAATATAAAACATCAAGACAGGAGTAAGCAGCATAGGTATCATTTTTTCTAGAATCAAAAAAGTAATATAAAATGTTACAATAAGTAGATAAAGCAGAATAAATTGTAAATTTTAAAAATGTTACAATATAATATTTGACAGATCTGTCACTATTTGACAGCTCCGTGCGTAATGTAATATTTTGCACGCAATATGCGTACATATTGAAAAGATGGTAAAAGCGGCGTAGCGGTTTTACTTCAAAATTCAATTCAATATAAAAAAATAAGTTTATGTAATATACTAAATGATGTTTTGTGTTCATCTATGTATATCTATCAACAATCAAGATATATGCTTTATATCTATTGATATAGCACCTAATGTTGAGGTCACAGCAAGAGATTGAATAATTTTTTTCTTAAATATTATTATATCCGGTATCCCAAAATCTATCTTGGTATCTTGGTTTGTTAAATGTGCATTTCATGCCATTTCTGCCACCAATTTTGTCAATAACTGAATCACAGACAAGACAAGAGTTCAATGTCTTTGGCATTTTCAGCAAGAAACTGTGATTTTGGAAAATTTAGACAACTGCACTGCATATTTTGTCCAACGAATACCTTTCCGTAACAAATCATCCCAATCGAAGTTGATTCTCCATAGATCCTGCATAAACACGCTAGCTTCCATTACAATAGAACCCAAAAGCCCATATATTGTCTGTCTGCTATAGTAATAGGGTCATCCGCATAAAACTTCTAAAAAGGATCTCCTTTACAATCTAGAGCAAGAAACTGTGCGTACCCGTTCTCTTGAATTTCCGAATTCGTGGCAATATTCTTTGAATAGCAGAGCAACTTCAAATCGATCATCACTTGTTCTTGTAGTCGTTTCTTGGAATATATTTTCACACTTTTGTTCCACTGGGAGCATGAATTCATTTTTGTAACGTGCCAACATTTCTGTAGTTTTTGCCAAACTGCCAAACTTTCACTAGTTCCTTGCAATTTCTAGTAATTATCCAACCCAACCAAGTATCTTAATAAGCGACTCATGTACCTGACAAGTTTTCAAAATAATGAAAACTTGTCCTGCTCCAAGAAAAAAGACTATGCCAGCTAGTTCACAAAATTTAAGATAGCTTACGGTTTTGTGAATTTGGCAAAATAAAAACTGACAATCCTAGAGCGTCTAATCCAAAGTGAATGGCTGTAGACCGTGTGGGTTGGTAGTCTCTATCTAGCACTAGGTTTAGCCTCTTGATCTCTTGGTAGAGGTTGCACCTTAGGTGCACCGGTCTTCACCTAGAGACTAACTCACACTTATAGCTCCACGCTCTCCTTGGCTGACCGGTTAAACAAAGTGTGAGAGCCTGAACTGACCAGTCGAACATATTCTAATAATAAGTAGTTGAGATAAATTGTTATCACTGTAAGATATGAGTCGAGATGGCGGCGGAACAGCTACTAGTAGCAAACGGCGGAAGTCCTCAGTAAGACAGAATTCCTACAAATCCAGAAAAACAAAGAAAAACTATCTGGGTTCAAACATCCTAAAAAACACTTCATTTGACAAGAAAAACCAATAATGACTCCGAGTCACAAAGTCTCTTATTTGAGACAGGGGTGTAAAGAATGACCGGCCTTGTCACAATGAAACCACCCAAAATCGATTGTTCTGATGTGCTTCTAAAAAAACTATAAACCTAGCACAAAATTTGAACCAAATTCAAATAGATATTCTAGGGCTAACCAAAATTAAATGACTCGGAACAAAAAAAACTAAGGTAGACAACTATATCCTATAACACTCAAGAAGCAAAGAGCAAAAATTTCAACAGTATGAAGTAGCAATAGCGCATCATAAATAACTGGCAAAAAGTATTTAGTATACTTCTTGCAAAAAAAATAACTGGCAAAAAGTATACTAAATACTTTTTGCCAATTATTTATGATGCGCTATTGCTACTTCATATTGTTGAAATTTTTGCTTCAAAACGAGCAGCAATGATAAATCTAAAAGATAAATCTGACAAACATTATTACAGTTTAAGCACCAACCATCAAAAAAAAAATTAGAAAGAAATAAAACATCATCATTATCAATGACTTAAACGCAAAAATAAAGAAAGACAAAGTCAATGATGTAGTAAACCGCTAGGGCCTAGGAACACAAAACAAAAAGGGAGATCTAATACCAAATAACAATCTAATGCCCAGTTTAAACAACCGAAGAGGTGACTCAACACCTGGAAATCGTCTAAAGACAAAGCCTCACACATAGTTAGAAACCAGATAAGACTATGCACTAATAAATAAAAGATACAAAGTGCAAAGACCTATCCAGGAACTGAGATCGTAAAAGATCATAATCCGGTAATTGTCAAACTCAAATTGAAATTAAAAAAGATAAATCTACTACTGCCCACAACACCTAAGATCAACATTGGTAAACTCAGAAATCAAAAATTTGCTAACAAAATAAAGAAACAAATATACGTTACACTTAATAAGATAGAACAAACATTAGAAGATCACACTAGCAGACAAGCTGACATTCTTAAAATGATGAACATATAAAAAACGTTCAAAAATGTAAATGAAGTAAAATACTGGAAAATACACACTAAAATTTGCAAGAGCACAAAAATAGCAAAAAAAAACATAAATTTCAAAAAAATGCAAAAGCTAGCAACAATAAAAGACCAATACCAACCTTGATAAATGAAAACAAGAAAAATAATGCTAAACAAGAAGCAAGACAAAAAACATGCTTTATAACCAAATTTGAAGACAATCGACAAAAGCCGAAAACACAAAATATCCAATATTACGGACAGAAGTCGAACACGCAATCAAAAAAACGGCAAAATCAGGTAAGACCAATGGATACAAAAAAGTGGAAGACAAAATTCACGCAAAAATATTGAAGCTAATAGAGAAGAAAAACATAAATGCCTTTAGAAACCTGTTCAATATAATCTATAACACAAGAAAAATACCAACTAAAAATTTCCGGCTCATAAGCCTAATGAGTCATACCTTCAAAGTGTTTCTGAATATTATAAAAACAAAATATACAAAAAATGTAAAAAAGAAAACAGCGACGAGTTCCGTAACGGCCTTGACACACATAAAACGCTCTTCGAACTCCCAACTCCTGTACAAAAATACTAAGACCACCAAAAAGATGTCTACATTTGCTTCATATAAAAAAGCTTTCGACAATAAAGATAAAACTAAAAAACTTGGGGCTCAATGGAAAGAACATATGCATCATCCAGAACCTTTAGTGGCATAAAAAAAACAGTATTAAAACTTAAAGGAGAAGAAACAAAAACACTTAAAATAAAAAGTCTCCGTCAAAGTTGTATCTCCCATGCTCATATACGCGTATTCCAAAAAAATCTTCAAATCGCCATAGAGGATGTGGAAATAGACATAAAATAAAAATATACGGCCAATAGATAAACAACATACGCTTTGCAGATAACTTCTGCATCCTCGCCAAAAACAAATCAGACCTGCAACACATGCTAGACCAAGTGCATACAGAAAGTACCTCGCCTAACCATAACCATAAACATAACAAAAATTAAAGTAATAAAAGTCATCAGAATTACACATCTTGGCATTATGAACATAACACTAACAAACATAAAGGTCGAGCAAGTTAAGAATAAATACCTAGAAACAAGCCTTAATGAAAAATGAGACCTTGAGAAAGAAATCAAAAGCAAAATCAAACAAGCCAGAAGCACATTCATCAAGTAAAAAAAACTACTTTGTGGCGGCAAATTAAACCTAAAGACAAGGTGCTCTATTTGGTCAGTACTATTGTACGGAGCTGAGACATAAAACTTAAAACCAAAATAAAAGCTTTCAAAATGTGGATACTAAAAATACCTTAAACCAAGAAGGTACAAAACATTATCAAAAGAAGAAAAACTGCATATCTTGGACACATATTGCGCAACCAAAAATACAGCATCCTGCGCCTGATAATGTAGAAACGTACTAAAAAGCAAAAATTAATTGGCAAAAAAACCCTATCATAGTTACGCAATATTCGAAACTGAACAGGTATAGACGTGGGACAACTGTTCCACATAGCCGTCGTTAGGTTTAAATATGGTGTGGTAGACGCCAACCTTCAGTAATAAAAACGCATCAATAAGAAAAAAGCTTTAAATTTAAGTCCAATAAATTCATCAATTTTGGAGTAATTTGCTTGAATAATAATGGCATGAATATTTGTAGAAAACTGTTCTACTCTTAAACATCTTGATAGCTACCATTTCTTTTAATATTGTTGTGAGTCATCCAAAAACAGTAACAGGTGTGCTTACAAATTAGAGACAAAAACGTATTCAGTTCAGAACGAATTCAGTAATAAATTTTGCTTGAGATCCGGAATGAAGCAAAGCTCTTAAATAGTGTTTCTTTGCATCATGCTTTTGCTAAAAGTATGACTATTAGATTGCATGTAAAGTTAACCAATGCTAATTCGTAGTTGCTGATTAATTACTTGGAGAAGCCATAAATTGAGTTGCCGTATATGTTTTGTGCAATAATTTGTCCTAATAATCTCATAAAGAAGTTACATCTGACAATGATATTCATTGCACATAAAACATTTTTTTTGTTTGGTCGTCTTGTAAAACTGCAAATTCTTAATATAAAAAAACTATCCATGACTTCAGATTGTTTCCATTTGGCTGACATAAACTCTTCTATTTATTTACTTGTTTGAAGATTCCCAATCATTTTGCAATCAAAAATTTAATTAATCACCTTTCACTTCACCCTTTAAAGCAATTTGTAAATAGTGAAACTTCTGTATGTTGCTGATTGTGGTATTTAATCAAATCAGTGATGCGCATATATCAACAAATCCGGGCCATTCTTCATAAGTTCCACTAAATTTCGGAATTTTATTAAATGTTAGTTTAGTTTATGCTCATATTCGTTGATGAATGCGGCGGTTGCGGGGTGACTACTTTTGTTTGATAATTAATCTAGCCTTTTATAGTCTTAAAATACATTTCTGTAACTCTTCATGTTCATCATCAACGTCAACTTCCAATTCCAACAGTTCTGCAAACAATTGGTTTAATTCTTCAAAAATTGTGACAGCTTAAATCAATCTCGTCTCGATTTCTTCCACCAGCTTTTTCGCAACCACTTCTTTTGAACGGTTATTATGTATCGCTTCACTTCACTTCAATTCGAAAGACCAAAAATTAATTATAGCTTAATGTAAAACTTGACTTAAGCAACCAAGCTTATAAATTTTAAAAATTCAAAAAAATAAACAAAAATCAATTTTTTCGGTATATTATTAGTTATTAGTAAAGCAATCATTCTCATTATTTATAAAACACGAATTCATTTATGTGTCTACCTCGGCTGGCTTCGCAGTAGCGCATCCTTTTAACCCAGTTTTCAAAACCTTGGTGACGGTTTATGGCTCTATCTCACAAATAGCTTGCTCGATATTCGCCTTAAGAGCCTAAATCGTTGATGGATTGTTCGCAAAACATCGGTCCTTCACCGCACCTCACAAAAAAATCTAACGGCGTTAAATTGCAGCTCCGAGGAGGCCAATTGACATCGCCGAGACGGCTGATAACATGATTAGCAAACTTGGCGAGCAAAATATTAATTGTGTCATGGACTTTGTGGCATGGCGCGCCATCCTGCTGAAACCAAAGATTGTCCAAGTCCATGTCTTCAATTTCCGGCCACAAAATATCGCGCTCACCGTTGACCAAAATAGCGATTCAAATAAAAATGAGCCAATAATGCCACCGTTCCAAAATCCAAACCAAACTGTCACTCTCTGAGGATGCATTGCCTTCTCGACAATCACGTGCGGGTTTTTCGATCCCCAGATGCGACAGTTTAGCTTGTTAACATAGCCGCCAAGATAAAAATGCTCTTCGTCAAAAAAATGATTTTTCGAGCAAAATCGTTGTACATTGAGCTGCTCTAAGGCCCAAACTAAGAAAGAATAGCAAACCGGATGGTCGTTTGCCTTCAATTGCTGAGTCATTTAGATATAAGCAAATAATACGAGGTCTTTGTGCAAAATTCGCATCAGGCTGGTGCGTGAAATGTTGAGTTGTTGAGATAGATGCAAGTCAATATTCCAGGACTGAGTCGCACACTCGGATACGGCAGCTACATTCTCGTCAGTGCGCATCGTAAGACGGCGGGGACCATGTGTGTTGGCCGCTAGCATCCCAGTCTCACAATTTTTTTGCACAAGCTTACGTATAGCTCGCACGGTGGAAGCCTCATTTCGGCCAAAACTTCTTTTCAGTAAACGCACTGATTGGGCTACACAACATTAACTTTGCAATATTTCCCAACGTTCCGCGGAGATATGATATTGACTTTCTGTCAAGATTTCCTATAAAAAAAACCTGTCACTGTCAAAATAACAAAAGATTAAAAATATACCACTAAATGGACCACCCTTTACATTATAAATTTATAACTTGTCAATTAATCGTCAGTAAATTCAGATAAAGTAAATGTGCGGTTTTCGATTTAAAATTCAACTGTATTCAAATAAAAGAAACATTGTGGTTATATACAAATATTTGAACTAAACAATATTGCGTAGAATGGGAGAACAAAGTGAGTTCTAAGAAATCTTATGCAATTAAGAAAGTAATAAAAATAAATTATAACAATGAAATAATCACCAATTATAAAGCTATTGTGCAGGTAATTTAAATGAATATCAAGAAAGTACAACTACAATCAAATTAAAATACAAAAATACATCTGCAGTTAAATATTACTACTTTAATAAACAATTGAAACATTTATAATATTTTATATAAATATGTGTCCGATATTAAGATGAAAATATGAAGTTAATTTTTAGTTTAGTTTTTAGTATTCCATTTATGTTTATACCTAAGTGGTAAAGCGCTTCTTATCTGCAGACTTTACTTGTGAGTTTACTTGCTCTTAATTATATTAACATATCAATAATTTCTAGGTTAAATTTAATTAATTGTTTTGCCAATCAATTATTTATTTAAAAGACTTTCAATTTTTAACGTATATTTCGATTCGTCGTACTTTTCAATTTTGTAACTGTAATTTATATTTGCCGCTTGGGTGCTTACGCTACATCAGAAATAACACAAGATAAAGCGCCTCTGCTACATTTATTATAAAACGGTAGCATATTTAAGTTGCATGAAATAATCATTTTGGCATTTTGCCCAATCATACATTTCCGACTGCCATGTTAAAATTTTCATCAAATATTTAAATTTATATGCAATATTTAGTAGCATTTACTTAACATAAATAAAAAAAACATTAATAAATTGTAAATATAATACGTTTAATTAATTAAGTATCGATCAATTTATTTAATATGCAATAAAGATCATCCAAGTATAATAATTTGAAAGCCAACGTTGCGTATTTAATTGTTAAATTTTTGTTGCTGAAATTTGGTCAACTAAAGTATAGGGTAACTGGTAATATATATTTTTATCTATTTTTATTAGAGCGAAAAGCACTTTTTAGTATCAGTGGACCGAACACTAAAAAATGAGATAAAATAAACATTAAAGATAAACTGCATTGATTGGAGCTTGAAATTATTTCATTTCATTGATTTTCCAACGCTGTTCTAAAATAATGTTTAATGCTTAAAATAAAACAAAACTTTCTTAATTTTTGTCACTATAGGATTAATCGTGACATATACAATTAAAAGCAATTTCTTTTTTAGAGTACCTGATTTAAATTTTAAAGAAAATAGTACTATTTTAGACAAGACAGTTGCAAAAATTGAGAAAACCATGTGTAAAAAACGGCGTTTTAGTTCTAGAAGTTTCCCGAAGCACCATTCACAGGATTTTAACGGAAAAGTTAAAGTATTGGAAAGTGTGCACAAAATGGGTACCACAAATGCTGGCAGAAGATCACAAACGGCAACGAATTGATTCTTCCCGCTATGCAAATGAAAAGGACCAATTCATAAACTCGATTATTACTAGTAACAAAATCTAAGCGTTTCATTTTACACATGATACCAAACAACAATCACGAAAGTGGTGGCATTCCTCTTTGCCTAAACCGCAAAAATTCAAACAAACCCAGTCTGCCGGTTAAGTCATCAAAACTAAATTTTAGGATCCAATTAGGTATTGTTGATCGACTTTATGTGAAACACTGAATAAAACTCAGACTTGCAATTCAGAATAAGATAAGAGAAATGTTGGCGTAAAAAATCACATGTACGCCCATCAAACCATCGCTATCCTGCAGCAATTTTAATGGAACATCACACTCCCTATAGTCCAGGCTTGGTACCCAGTAACTATCACGCTTTCTACTAACTCTTGGTGACAATTGGCATCTTCAAAAAAGATCATTTTGGCCCGTCAATTTCTAGTTTGCTAATGTCTTAGGACTTCTGGATCCATTCCTTATTGATCAACTCTCAAGAGCGTTTGCAGTGTTCTGCAAAAAATACATACTATTTCCCTTTAAGCATTGCCCAAAATTTGTTCTAGCAAAAAAACCTTAAAAAAAAAAACTTTTGTTTTATATATCACTGGAGCCTCATGCATAGCTCTTTACTTTACTCATCCACGGTCAATTATAGAGTGTTCAACGTACAAAATTTTATCATTACAAAATGATGTAGTTTTAATTTGTGAGCAGGTGGCCCGTATGGTAGAAGTTGATAAAATTACTCACTTCTTGGCTATGTATCATATGTCACCCAACATTACGTCTCCACAACAACATTACTTTTCCAAATTTGTAAACGCTAAAATGAGTTTTTGCCACAGAAAAAAATTGAATTTGTAATATTCTAACTCATAATCTTTTTTGCTCATATTCCATATGTATAATCTGTAGAAAAAAATCTGCAATTATGCAGAACCAACGTCTGAATCAATCATTCATAATTCACTTCCACTTTTTCAATAATAAATGATGCAAAACTTTAATTTTAATAAATAATCATTATCTGCCTGTTAGAGGACATTATTTACGGTTTGCAAGAATGAGCTATCAGCATACTTGATCTGCTAAATCCAATGTTGTATTAACGTGAGTTTGTACTACATCTCCAAAACAACACGCCCAGTAAAAGTTACTTACCACATCAAGCAGCGGAAGAATACCACAAGCTAACCCCGCAAATCTAAACAAGTGCCCACTGCTGACGACTTCCGGTACAACTCCGGGCAACCCCATAAATAACTCCAAAAATAATACAAACACTAGCTTTGTACTTTGACAGGCTCACTGCATAAAGACAGAAACTTTTGCTAATATCCTAGGATATGCATCCTCTGGGGACGCTGCCTATTAGACCGTCGGCACTGCTGCTCCCAAAAGCCAAAGCCGCTAACACACAAACAAGTATTCATAAAAAAGAACAGATCAAGAAACTATTGATCTCAGGCATTACCAAGCAAAGCACGTGTACCTATCTAAAAAAAACTAAAGCCTTCACAAGTGGCTAGATCCCAAAGTACCAGCAGCGTTAAAAACTTGACAACCTTTGCAGCTCCAGACAAAAAAAACTTAGCACTTCCGAGTAATGCATAAAAGAGTCACTGACAAATCTATGCGGTTAGTGCTGCATTACAAAAAGATCTTAAAACGAGATATATCCTACAAAAAAAAAGTTATCACTCAAATGAGCTAAAGTGCATGGCTTTCGTATAAACAATTAAGCAACCTCACAGCCTAGTTACAAGACAAAAACAAAGTAATCTTCTTCTTCAGCTTAATGTTATCTACTTTTAGAAGTAGACTTTTCTCATTCATTGCAGGTTTTCTCGGTCTTTTTGAATTCTCGCTATTTCCCAGATATCATAATTTCCATCGTTTTTCTCGTTTTCCGATTCCACGTTTGCTTTATCTCAACCGCCAGTGTGTTGGTCTATGTACCCAATAGTAAAAGCATAGTCTACCACGTGTCCCGTCCAGCTCTGTCGTGCTATGCGTACCATAACATCCTGAACACAAGTTCTGTTTCAGATATCTTCAATATTGATCGCTCCCAGCATTGCTCGTTTGATTGCACGCTGTGTTATTCGTAGTCAATCTAAACTTTTAATGATTATGACCATTGTTTGTAGACCATACGCCACGATCTGGAAAATGCACATATCAAATATTTTTTTCTTCAATCCTAGCGGTATGTCTGTTCAAACACATCCACCAATGCAAACTAAAATGTACCAGGTGGTCACTTCTATTGGAGGAGTTTAACTACACTCCGGAACCTATCAATTTATTGCCAGACGCCTTGTTTCGACACAACATTAACAAAGCGTGTGTCACTTTATGACAAGTAGAAACAATGACAGAAATGATAAAAAAAAAGCCAGAAAGATCACCTACAGATAATCCAATAATACTAAGAGCTGATAGAAAAATTCAAAAATTGTAGGTATAAAGTATCAAATCGGTCAATATGACATTACACATCGCAACAGAGAGTGATCAATTAAGAGTACCACCAAAAGCCCAAAAAGAGATAAAGCACTGTTAGTTAGTTAGTTCATTTATTTAACGTCGATCTGTTTCTGCTGCCAGGACTAATCACCAACGCAGAGGTTAAAACTACCACATCAAAAAACTTAGCCGCAATTATTGAGTTCTTTAACGCACAACATCGAGGCAGAACATGGGACCTACTAAAGTTTTTCTTCTTATCCGAAAGAAAGCGTACTCATCATAACACATTTTTTTTTAGCCAAAAACACTGACCCTCCAGATAGAGGACTCAAACTCCTAAAGCATTACTGCTTATCCGAAACGGAAACATAGAGATAGCAACCACCCTATTACAAAGCTATCGAGAATCCGCAGATATATCAACATTCGTTCGGAGATGTCTGAAGCAGGCCCGCACCATTCCAAATAAAAATAGAGTTGCAAAACTATAAAACATTTCGTCCCTCAATGAGTAGAAGCCACTCCAACTTCTATTGCAGAACAATAGTGCAACTTCTAGAGAAGAAACTTTCCATCAATTCGGATACCCCAAAACAATTCTCTGCAACAACGTCCCTTAATTTGCCGATCCTAAAAAAAAATAAACGTATGCCTATCAAACCACGGCCACCTACTACCCACAAGCAAAACTAAAGCCTCAAACAGGAAAAAAAGCATCCAAGGCAACAACGGGATCAAATCGGATTCCCAATTACAACAAAAACTGAGATCAATGCTAACCAAAATGAACAGATACCTCGCACGAGTTCCAAGCGGAATGGTAATTGCAAAAAACCAACCAAAAAGATTTCACAGCAAATAAATGAGTCACAAAAAATTAACACAGCCCAAGAAAATTGCTGCTAGATGGAAAATATGGTGTACCTCTCTTCAGTCAAACATACGGTTCCGGCAAGAAAAATCCCCGATGTGGCTTTCTCCTAAAGAAGACAGACGTCCAAAAATTAAATCTGGATATCTAAATCCTGCTTCAAACTGTACCTCAAGAAACAAAAAAGTACATCGTCCTCAATAAATCCATGATCAATGGGAGCACGACAAAAAATATATTGATCATTCACGCTGCAGAACCAAAAGACGATAGACTGGATATTTCATTAAAGCCACTTTCTGACCCAAAAGTAATTTTTACAAAACTATCCGTTACGACCCGTCCCCAGCAGACACCTTCAAGCATACACTCTCTATAGCCCCCTCACAATCACCGAGAACGCCAACTGGAACCACAATCGATCAACCACCGCCATGCTCACCGACTACGTCTCTCCGATAGCAACAACTGCCTTGAAAGCGTTGCACACATTACAACAAGGCCGTAGCACTACTTCTACAAAGTCTCCCTCCAGCAAGTATCCGGAGCGTGCCAACACTTGACTGCAGGAACGTCCCTAACCAATTTGCATTAACACCTGCAGGCTATAGGCCCACTCCACATGTTAACCAGACATCCTAGTCCTACTATTAACCATAATCAACGCTGAAGAACTCCAAGAAAATTCCTATGCAGACACTAAAAAGAAATGCCACTCCAATGTCTTCACAACCGCCAACTCTTCCTCCTCTTACTATGCAGAACGGGAACCGACAACAAACTCCGATACAACTCCAGCTAACCCCAATGCCCGTAAACCATCCGCAAGACAACATTATACAGACACCCGACACAACAGCAACCAAACAACACAAACACTGACTTACACTCAGATCCGTCGCAACATATTGTGCGGTGTGAGAGGCCAAAATGTATTACAATTGATTAGAGTTAAGATTATTTATAAGAAATTTGTAAATTTGATGAGATAGTCGCATTATCAAAATATTATTTCTGCCATTTTAGACATGTTTGTAGTAGATAACTCTCTGGCTCAATAGTGGTTAAACTTTGTTGTTAGTTTCTCGTTTAATGTTTTGTAGTCGAACGTTAGGAGCACATTTGGTAATTTGTATTCCAAAGGATTAGAGTATAGAAGGTAACAGGGCAAAGTTAGAATCTATAAAACTTGTGTGCGACCGATCCTAACCTACGCCGTTAAAGCCAGGGCAAAAACATTTAAAATTAAAAAACTAATGAGAAGCACAGAAATAAAAAGTCTTAGAGCAATAAAAGTAGTAAACAACGTGATAAAATTAGAAGCTAACAAAGAAGAACTAGATACTGAAAAAATAGCTAAATCACAAAGATGGCAATAGAGAACCATGTGGATAGAATGAACTACAACAGAATTGCCAAATGAGATAAAGACCAAAGATCCCTTAGTGAAAAACCTCTAGGCAGACTACCTAAAAAATGAATGGAAAGCAGGACGTAAATAGAAGGCTAGAGGGCAGATAACAAAACTTAGTTCATAATTGCAAACAAAAAGAAGAAGTTAACCCTGGAGCGGACTAACAAATAAAAATAAACACAGAAATGCTTAATGGACTTTACCAAAAGAGTAACAAACAAAAGTGCACAATAGAAAAAAAGGATTGCAGTGCAAAGACCACTTTAAGAAAAAAAAAACTAATTTAAAAGATTTTCAAAAAATTAAATTTTTGACTAAAAACCTTATTTTACATTTTTTTAGACCAAAAATAAATGAAATAATGTGATTTTGTGCAAGAAAGTTAAAGAAAGCTCAACAGAAAACAATTTTGGACTAAAGTGTGTAGAAAACATTGTTTTTGACTAAAAACTTAATAGAACATGCTTTCTAGACCAAAAATTAATGAAATAATGTGCTAGAAAGTTAAAAAAAATACAGCAAAAATAATGTTTTGAACTAAAAATTAAACAAAACAAAAATTTTAAACTAAATTGTTTAGAAAAGGTTGTTTTTGATTAAAAATTTAACAGAAAATGCTTTCTAGACCAAAAAAATAATTAAAAATGTGATTTTGTACAAAAAAACTCATAAAAAATATTGTTTTAAACTATAAATTAAACAAAAAAAAAAAACAATTTTGAATTCAAGTATTCAGAACATGCTGTTTCTGACTAAAACTTAATGAAAACTGCATTCTTGAACAAAATTTAATCAAAAAATGTAATTTTGTGCAAAAAAGTTATAGAAAACTCATAAGAATACCGTTTTTAACTAAAAATAAAACAAAGCAAACAATTTTAGACTAAAATGCTTTCAGAAAATGCGGTTTTTGAGTAAGACTTTCTTCTTAGACTAGAAAGTAATAACTTTTTAAACCGAAAAGTGATAATAATTGTGATATTGTGCAAAAACAAATACACAAAACTTATAGAAAGGATTGTTTTTGGACTAAAAGTTAAACCAAAAAAGCAATCTTTTACTAAAAATGTTAAAAAAATGCTGTTTCTGAATAAAAACTTAACAAAAACTGCATTCTTGAACAAAATGTAATCAAAAAATGTGATTTTGTGCAAAAAAGTCATAAAAACTTTAAAAAAATCAAACAATAAAATCAATCTTGGACTGAAACGTGTTAAAAAAATAATGGTTTTGATTAAAATGTAATTTTGTATAAAAAAATTACAAATAACTCATAAAGATATTGTTTTAGCTTAAAAATTAAACAAAAAACAATTTTAGGTTAAAAAGTGTTAAAAAATGTTGTTTTTGACAAAATGCCTAAAATGCGACGGCCCTGCTTACACTTTATCACAATGCCCACCTACGAGAACCATCGTTAACATCTCGTTAACCTACCTCGGATTATCGATGCCACCTCCTGTACCACCTTTAACACCGGCGCGCGGCGCCGACAACAAGCAACTGTTTTAGTATTTGTTATTTACAAAAATAATGTGTAGAGGACATCACTGTTGAAAGTAAAGTGTTCACTTATTGATAGTAATAAAGTTGTAGTAGTTTGCGTTAAGATTTTATTATAATCTGGCTAACAAAGTTCAATATATATTGTTAAATAATTAAGATAATCACGTAGTATGTAGTTAAGATCATACAAGATTGTCCGCATGTTTTGCAATATAATGGAAACCTTCTTGACTTAAAAAATCAATAACTAATATTATACATTAGTAATGCTTTAATTAATTTTGAAATCACCCTTATTGAAATAGTCGTAAAGCATTTTTTATTATAAATATAATAAAATTAAAAACTTACTCATTTGTAGATTGGCTTAGCATTTATTAGGTGAACATATCAAATAACACTCACCTGAAACAAATAGTTTATATTAAAATTTAAAATCACATTAACAATTAATTAAATAAATAGTTTGACAATTTAATGTTGAATACCTATACAGAATTTCATTACACAAAATGTTTTCCCAAATAATATGATACAAAGGTAATTCATTTGCGGCAAAAGTTATAAACCCAAAACTATAAGGCTTTTGATCAAACTCAAACTAATTGGCTTTAGGCTAATTAAATTATACAGCAAGTATAACTATATTATAGATAAAGATTAATTTTGATGGTACTGGCCAGACAAAATTTGATTTAAATGTTATACTAAAACTATTTTATTACAATGATTCGCGAGTTTTTTCTAAATTATAAAACTTTATCAACTGCTGTTGCAAATACGACAAAAACTTTAACAACAAATCTATATATCAAATAGCCAGAAAATAATTAAAATAAGTAAAAATTTTAGTTTCAAAATTATTAATTTAAGTTAATTAATTAAAGCTATTAATTCATTCCACATCAAAAACTTATACAATAACCAACATTAACAGTTTAGTAATATAATAAATTATAAAATAAGCATCCAAATAATAAACATCTGAAAATTTGCCCGAGAAAGTTAAAACTTCAATTAAAAAGTATAGCAAAACACTTTGCAAAAGTATTCCGCAACCGAGCACCCTTTAATAACGCTACTTTACAATTACATGTTTTCGCTTTTATATAATCACTGAATAAATCTTCTCGCTTGTTTGATGTCAATGTAATCGATACGACACTATCAATCTTAACCAACCCCACAACCTAATTATAAAGTCAATTTTTAATTCGAAAAAAATGTGTACATCAATCAAACTCACATCAACATTAATATTATCTTCAGATTAGGTGAGTAGGGTAGAAGTGGATTCAAAATCAGGATTCGTAGTTAGTAGTTTGTTATATTCGGTGGTAATTTACACACTATTTGGAATGTAGAGAGGATGATGATGCTTCATGCATTTGGGTTAGGAGGATGCGTATAATTTGTTTAGGATAGATAGAACATTCCTTAGTATATGTTTGAGCTAGTATAAACAATATAAATATAAGTAGGTTTATTTACATGTACTGTGCATAATTCATTTATATTTTTTATTCGCTATATAAGTTAAAACCAGCTGTTTTCATATTATTAAATGCAACTGTAGTAAGTAGAAATTGTTACCAGAAAATATAATTTTTTTAAATTAAAAAAAAAACCTTTTCTATTGTTCAATAAACAATTAAACAAATTTCTTAGAATCATTTAATATTATTATATTATAATATTCATATTTTATAAAATATATTCAATTACTTATACAAAATATTTGTATGTTTACAAACACTAAGAAGTTTAGCATAAACTTATAGAACTTAGAATCTTGAGCTTCTAATATTGCCCAAGGTTCAATCAAATCAAAGACAAAAATACCTATTTGTTGTCCTAAATCCTAGTCTATTGTTATCCAGGCCCAACTTTTTGCTAACCCAATAAAGCATTGAATATCTACTTAATATCAATGATTACTATGAGAGCTAAGTAAAAGTAAAGGCATAATCATGGATTTGTAAATTATTAAATCCAAAACTAAAATATACTGGTCCACAAACTTTAAGAGAAAAAAAATTGCTGTTCAAGCTCTAAAAATTCATTCGCGCTACTGGCTCACCTTTATCAATTAGTATTATTATCTTTCTTAGACAATTAGTCTTTTGTTAAAAGACGACAGTAGCTTCCAAAATGTTCTGTGGTTTTTGTAAAATGATTTTAAATTTCGTTAATGATCGCTAAACATGCCAATCTAAACATTTTAGTTTTCTCTTAATATCCATTAAGACTTCTCAAGCCTTTCATTTATTCTAAGAGCCATTAAAAACTCTTCTAAATTTACGCCTTCTAAAAGCAATTAAGGCTAACATTGAGAGCTATAAGGGGTGACCCCTTAAAGCTCTCAAAGCCTTCTACAATCCTCATAAAATTATGTACAAAATCTCAGATCATTCAACACCTACTTAGAAGAGCTAAGTTACTATGATTCTTATAAAATAGTTTTACTTCTTAAATTTTTTTGTTTGTATAAGAAGACCACATAAGTATTAATACAATGCTGCAAAATAAACCTAATTAAATATAAATACCAACACTTAGCTTTCTCAACAATTAAAAAAGAATTCCATTGTTACAAAGAAACACAAACGTGAAACCTCGACCAGTAACATTATTTTGAGTTCCATGTTTATAGTATAATAATACAACACAGATATTGAGCAGGTCTATTTCGGGAAACAGACTAATTTTATAGGCACGTTACCAGCTAGTAAGTCAGAGTACGTTAATACTAAAAAGTGGTGCGTAATGTGGCCAGCCTGTAAATAAAATCCGCTGGAAGAGTTCCCCATGTGCAATTAAGACTCTGAGCCGGTTAAAGTCTTTTTGTGAAAGACCTTCTGGAAAATAAACCCCAACTGCAATGAATCTCTGGTGGACTCTAGATTGTGATGCAAGATCTGAAGTTGAAGCAATCGCTACAATTCACCCCCTTCAAAGAATCTTTAGGAAATAGTGCAAGTCGAAAGTCGTTGGCATGTACTTTGTAGGGAATGGTATGGAAAATCTTCGATAAAAAAACAGTTCTTTCCGGCTGCTGTAATGAAGAGTTTAGAGCCTATTCATTTGTGATAAAAACCCTTTTGCTCGTCCCCTAGCCGTTGCCTTTTTACCAGGTTGGTAGTTAAGAAGGGTTTCAGCCGATCTTAGGTATCGGCAGCCAAAATACGTAACCTGGCGTTGTTCTCCTTCCAACCTCCTGGTTGGTAGAGATCTTGCAGCAACAGTAGTTGGCTTAGGTGTAGTCCCGTGACCGTGTTGGTCCGTCGATAGTTGTGTAAAACTCCGCTCCACTTCACTTGAGAGTAATTTATAGCCGCGGTATGATGAAAGCACTTCCATCGTTTGGTCACATTCGCAAAGTGTCAGCTCGTGAATTGTGAGCCGTTGTCCGATAATATAGTAGCCAAAATAGTAATTATTTTCTTTAGCAGGCAGATGGCATAGAACATCCTTGTAGTGCCCGCGTAATAAATTGTCTCCGTTTGAAATACGTTAATTCGTTTGCGTCCTTAGTGGTAGTGTCGGCTTAACTGTTAGTACAAAACCTGGACGTTGTTTCTAGTTCCTTATATCCGAAAATTTAAATTTCCCAAAACATTTGACGGTCTAGGACAAGTATCAGGACAAGGAATCTGCCAAGTTTATGGTGCTAAGGGTGTTCTACGGTGTAGTTAAATTTGTCTGTTTGTTAAAAGTAAAGTCGGTCAGATTCTCACTTTCATACAAAACCATTTGGTATTTGAAGACTTCTTTTAGTACAAGAACTGTTCGAAAGCGGTACTGGTCTTGGCTGTCCAACAAAAGTTTTATTTTAGACCTTGCATGGCCATCAGCGGCTTTGCTATTGTGGCAAAACCGGGTACATACTCTCTCAACAAGGTGCGTAAAGCGAAGAAACTGAGTAGTTGCTTCTTCGTGCTTCAGATGGTATCTTATAAACTTTAAGTGGTACTCCAGGAAGTTTGTTCCCATCCAAAGTGATGATGTGAGACAAACCCAAGTGGTCCTGTTGCACTTGCTTGTAGTTGAGATAGACCATAATGTCTTGCTAACACATTAACAACCCCACTAGGATCTGCAACACCACCTTCTAGAAAGTGACCGGTAAATTTTCAAAGTCAAACAATATAACTTTAAATTTGTAGGTGCCCCAGTCGAAGCGGAAAAGATCGTCAACTGTGGTTTGTGCAGAGCAATCTGCCAGTAACCGGTAGTAAAATCTATTTTGGTAAAGACTTTTGCTTCGCCAAAATCCTTTAATGTTTCGCAAATTCTCTGTAACAAGCTCATCCTTAGTCGCCTCTATTGTCCGTTCAATTATCTAAAGTTGGTACTGATATTGATAGTATTTGCTCAAAATCCGTTCAAAAATTGATCTGTTGACATAGGCTTACTTGTGTGCGTTGTAATGTGTAAGTATCGTGCTGCCCGGTCAGTCAAGTCAATCTTGTGTGTACTGTGCCTTCGGTCGCTTTTGTAGATCAATTTTCAAATTTCTGCTGGTTGATAGTAGAAGTATCAACTTAGCATTGTCCAGTCCAAACAGTAGTTGATTTATCCGCTTTCAATATGCAATAGACCTCAAGTTTCAGAAAAAATATAGGCGTAATTCAAACTGACATAATTGCCCGCCAGCCAGAGTTGTCACAAAATTACGTCTTCGCTCAAACCAGATACTAAGTCCATTGCAAACGTCGGAGTCGGGAGGTTATAAGGTTGGCCGGAATCCTAGCGAAAGTCGTCATCGAGGGGTCAGGCAGTCTAAAAGTGTATCTTAGTACCGCCGCTAGCCGTGCCGCACCGCTGCCACCCACTACGGAGTTATTCGACAGCCTGCAAGCAACTTTTAAAGGCTTTTTTCAGGTCCCCGCCGGAACCTATTTTATTCTTAAAGACGTTTAAAAACGAGTACGAAAGATACTTGATTATCCATTAATTATTCTTTTCTTTTCACAAACGCAACCGCCAAACTCCACTACCAGAAATTAAAAAAAAAAAATATACTTACCTTTTATCAAACTTTCGAAATACCAAAAACATTTTTTTTTTTACTTTTTATAGATTTTTGAAAACGCAAGGTGATCCGAAGCAAAACGTCGATAACCATCCCACACTGTAACTTTGAACACGCTCAGAGAAAGATCAAAAACCTCCCCTCCAAGCAAGAATCTTAATTTCGGCTTGTCCAAGCGGTCCACACTCAGACTAGACAAACTATCAATTATAAAATCTTTTCAACAACAACTGCTACCTAAAACGCTGATCATAAAGCAAAAGAGCTTTTTTACTCTGACAAAGCAAGGCTTCAGAGAAAGCCAGTAAGACTGTGTGGCACAATCAATCCCAAATGCAGCAAAGAATATAGCCGCGGTACTCCAGGAGGCAAACTAGATACCAGCAATTACAAGACACAAACAACGTGGTAAAGCATGCAGCACTGAGGCAAGTCTGTTCAGAGATAAACAGAGACTAGATCACACGATCACACATCAAGGACAACAGCAGTTCCGCAGAAAGCAAAAAACTTTCCTGAAAGCAATTATAACCAACAAAAAATATAAAAAAGAAAACCATGTAACCAATTGAACCTTGCCAAAAAGTTGAAAACATCCGGAACTGATTCAAGAGCTGCTGGACAACCTAAAAATCCTATGTATGTAATGTAAAACCAATCTTGATTAAGCCAACTCTAATCCAGAAACCATGCTCCAGCAAATATCTTTAGATTGCGACACGTCCGAGTAGCAACAACCAAAAAAAATTTCCACTTCCAGCCAAACACCAGCAGGCACCTAATCTCTCTGAACACAACAAGTCCTGAAAAAATCACCGAGAACCGCGATGATGTGACCACGTGCTATCAAAGAAACATCCTTACCAAACCCCAAAAACATTGAAAAAAAAAACTAGACCAGCAATCAATGACCAATCTTTAAAGTTGCCATCATTAAAAAGAATGTAAAAACCAAAAAATGCCAAAGAAATAGATCGACGTGCGACCTGCCAGAAAAAAAGATCTGCAAAGAACTGGTAAAACCCCCCAAAATACGGCTCCTCCACCACCAAACGGTTCTCTCAATTAGCGTTTTGCATGCGGTCTGTGATTCAGATAATTAAAATGTTTCTTTAGTAGAATTTATTTTATTGTTATATAAATATATCAGATAAAACAAAACAAAATATATTAGTTTTAGTAAAAAATTCCATTTCACGTTTTCGTGGCTGCGATTATATTGGCTTCTCATATATAGCACAGCGTTTTTTATATTCATCATAACGTCATATTTTGATTGCTCTTTGTTAATGGCAATAACCATCTATTTGCGCTGTTCTAAATGCAATTATTTATTTTCTTTTTTTTCAACAAAGAACTTTGAGTTTCATAAAAGAGAGTAAACATGCCGCATATCAAATAAAACCTTCTCAATAATATTTAACTCACAGACAGCTCAATCTACTTAATTGCAATTATCTTTATAAAAAAAAATCAAAGCTAATTTTTGTTTCCTAACTAGATTGTTACAAACTCTTAACAAGTTAATTTAATTTCTGTCCATTTCAATTAGCCGAATGTTTAATGTATATTGCATGCAATTTCTTCTATACTAATATCCGCATTCATCCAATAATTGTATTGAATATTCCAAATATGTGACGATGTATGCGATAAATCAGATATTAATACGATGCTATTTATGCAGCCAACCCATTGCAAATGCATAGCCTGAAGCAGAACTGTTTGTTTTTTTTCTCCATGAGTGTGCATGTATGTAAATTCAAAACTAATTGTACGTATGGTGTTAAAACGTGCAACTCGCGTTGCGTTTTAAATAGTCTCAATAAATTCTCTGTAAATAAATTAAATGTAAATTGTATATGTATTGCCGCAATGTGGATATAAATATCGTATTGAAATTGGATGAATGTGTACGCTTTGTTTGCAGTAGTTGATACACATCATTCGTTAGTCTTCAGTCAGCAAGCGTTGTATTGTTGAATGCATCTTCAGAAATGTAAATGTTTATTGTAGTTGCATTGTATACGAAATAGATTTGTATTGACCAAATATTATTTGCAAAATAATATACCTACGTAATATGACATTTACATGCGCAATTCCGGCTTTACTACTACATCCTATCCTATTGTCATATGTAAGTTTAAGATAAAACAAATTCACACCACCCGCAACACACAACAACACATGTAAAAAAAAAACTGATAATGGCCTAACAGCCAAAACCGGTCTTAATAAAAATAAAAAAGTAAAATCAGCACAATAAAGTATATATAAAATTTATTAAAATACCCTAACCTCAAATTTAAGATAAAAGTCCATAATTCGTAATAATGATATATTGAATAGCAATTAAATACTATGGCACGTTTTAAAAGAATTCTATGTTTGAGCTAGTACTCAAACTAAGACATTTCTCAAAAATATTTTCAACCCCGGTCTATAAGCGTGCGGAAAATATGATCAAACTGCTATTGGTAAGCGCGGTACTATAGATTTATTCGCACGCAAGAGTAAACCCTACAGTCTCCTTAGAAAACTTCCCACCTAAACCTACCTTCCCAGTCATGATAGGCAATAAAAAAAAATTCCGGTGTTGCAGAAGTCTATCCACTGCAAATACCCGATTACCATATACTCAATTATGAAAAAACCAAACAAAATCACATCAGAAAGTTTGCACGACACGACAAAACACTCTAGGGTGTATTTAGCATATACAGAAATTGAATAGTCTTTAACACCTGACCGACACCTCCACAAAAATAGAGACCAACTTTGCAAGACCAAGCGCAGAAATAATTAAAAACCCCAAAACCAAACAAATAAAAAACACGAATTCTACGGCCCAGTCAGAAAACAAGCTGCTGGACAACAACGCGTAAGAAAACAACCTCGATTCATGCTCATATAGGCGGAGCAAGCAATCATAACCATGTGTCCAAGATGATCATCCTTAATTTTACTGGCTTGCACGCGACAGACTATGTAGTTCACCAGACAGACCCTGACAATAAACTAACCGTCACGAGAGAAGCAACCAATACCATTAAAATCGGCAACCACTACAAGGAAGAAAATACTCGTCGGACACCCTTGGTGAGCCAAGAACCAGGGTACCCTTGAGTAAAAGCAAAAACTGGTAAACCTCAAAAAAAAAAAAAAAAATTACTAAAGTCAAAACCAGTCAACCCGACCGACTTACATCTCAGCATGCCTTCCTTTACCGCTTCAAATCTTTTTGTGGAAAGCCACATCACACTATACGCATTCAAACCTAAGCCTATAACGCACAAAAAAAAACGGTTTACCCTCGGGTTTACCTATAACTCTCTAATAGTATTACTCAACCCTTCATCATCAAGAAACCGCGCTTCTGCATGTATAGTTCATATAAAGTCTTGAACAATAAAAGCAGAGATAAAACCGCTCCCTTGCCAAACTCCAAGAAACCCTAAAACCGTCGCGAACTTCACAAAACTTGGTCAACAGTATATGAGCAGATTCTTTTACATAAAAATAGCCAACACATCCTTTGCCATGTCTAACAGGTCTAAATACCAATTTAAGATGGTGTTTTTTGGCCTTAAAAATGCTCTGGCTAGGCAGTGTAAATTGAATAGTTTGTCCTTCATGACCGGACCAATATCGTAGTATATTTTGCAAACAAAACAACCACAAAACATATCTGAGGAAAGTAATAAAACGCCTACATAAATACGGATTACGCTGCAACCAGAAGAAGTGTAACTTTAGCAACAAAAGATAGAATACCTTAGCTTCAAGGTTACTGCCCAGAGCAATCAATCACCCAAACATCATTTCCGACTAATACGAGACCACCCCTAACCGATGATCCGCAAATATTGGATTCCTTGCTCATGTCTTGGGAAATACATTAACAACTTTTCCAAAACTCGGCCAAGCTAGCCTTCCTATGCGTAAAGAGCTTATTGGATGATCCTAGGTCGACCATAACCGCAGCTAGATAAGACAATAATACAAAACGTCGTTACCACAGCAACAAGCAGGAATGATAAACGATCAAGAAATGTAAAGCTTATCTAGAAAACACCCTGGTAAAGAAAAAACTGGCAAAAAGGCCAATCACATTGACGGCTTTGTTCTGCCCGATAAAATGATTTGACCAATTTGTTTAAACAAGTTATATTATTAAGGCCGCAATGTCATCAAAGTACATCGTTTAGAAATTGACACTTTAGCCGCGGTAAAGCAAAGTCAAGCAATATGCAAGCAAGCTAGCATCATCGTAGCTCGGTTGCGAAGAATGTTGTCCAAGAAAAAAAACCATAACCCAACCCAATAATGACAGGCTGGGACCAGCTAGCAATGCCACCATCTATGCAGCATATCAACGGCGCCATTTTTAAAATATCTAAGACACTTTGACCAGTAGCCGGAATTAATCTGTCACTACGCATATAAAATTTCTCAAAAAAATAAAAGTCAAAACTGCAATTCATAACATCTCCAAATATTCTCTAAGGATAATGTAAAGAAATTACTCAAATCCCTAAGGTTCAAGCAAAACTGAATAAAGCTCTATATTCAATTATGCACAAAAAGTGTATTAAATCCTCCAAATATCTCGCTATTAGAAGCCATCAGCCAACAAAAAACAAAGGCTATCTGCACTTAAGATTCAACTAAGGTAAGCATCCCACATGTCACACAAAAAATAATATGAAAAAAAACCTCTGCCAGTCTTTAAAAGTAGTCCTAAGAAAAATCCGAAACTGTTCAAACAAGATCAACATCACATCAAAGACAGAAAATTTGGACTTGACAAACACTTGACACCGCCACAAAAACAGAAACAAACCATGCACGTTTTAAGGCTAAGTGCATACAAACAAAAACCCTAAAACCCAAAAAAAATTACTAAATTGAGAACAAGCCGCGGATCAACAACGTGCAAGGAACTAACCCCAATCCACGCTCTAGTATCCCTACCATGTGTCCAAGATCGTCATCATTTACTAAAGAAAACCTAGCATGTACGAGACAGGTTCTGACAACAAACTAACAGTCAAAATAGAAGCACACAATTCCATTAAAATAAGCAAAAACTGGTGCACCTCAACAAAAAAAAATCAAAATATCAAACCGACAGACTCTAACTGCGGTAGACATGCCCCATCATGCCTTCCCTAACCGCTCCAGATTTTATCGGTTAATCTAAAAATTCGCTAGTAACTCATCGTATCGAGTTGAAAAACAACACCACAATACGCATTCGTCCCTATGCATACAAAACAGAAAAGAAACAACTGATCTGCTCACAAGTATGCAAAATGCTCCCCAAAAGTATTATAAAATCATCCAACAGCGTTCACTGCGCGCCAGTTATCATCATAAAAAAAGATACTTGCTCAAAATCAAAAAAAGCATAAAAGATTTGAAACCGCAGCTCTTTTCTGTAAATTTGATCTGGCAACCGGATATAAGCAGATTCTTTTACTTGCAAATAGCCAACACCTCACAGACTTTGACCCGATTAACGAGGCAACATACCATTTTAAGGCTTTTAGCCTTAATAATGCCTCCCTACCCCCAACTCCAAAACCTTACAGCCAAGTACTAGCGAAATAAACTGGCGAGTTACAAAAGAACGACAACCACATGAAACATATACGTACGGCAAATAATAAAACTCATACAAGTTACGGGTTACAGTGCAACCAGAAGAAGTGCAATAGCAAATCCTGAACCCGTAATCTTCTCAAAACTTAAGCCGACTATAGGATATTTACTTCCAAATAGTCAACACCGTACATGCTTAACGGGTTACGCAGCAACCAGAAAAAGTTCGAGCAAGTGATAGAATACCTCGGCCACAAACAAGGTTACTGCCCAAGAAAATCAACCCCTCAAACATTTTCAGAGACACCTCCACCTAATAATCCGTAAATAACAAAACAACTCGGCCGAACAAGTTTTCTTGCCGTGAAGAGCTTTTTAGCAATTTTCTTCGATAAAATTGCTTATCACTCAGATTCTGAGTTAGATCGTCTTGCTGTACTTCAAAATACAAGCGATCAATCAACATACTCGCGGTATAATCGTGGCTCTTCAACTTTCACCACACTAAACTAACGACTACAAAGCTGGCGCAAGATGCGCATATCATTACCTCTCAAAAACGTCACCTATAAGGCACAGTCAGATTAGAAAAGTTGTAGACATTGATAAAACTTCCTAGTATGTGTGTTTACAGGAAGGGAAGAGGAGGAGGAGGGTTAACCGGTAAGCGCATGCATTCTTTTGGTTAGTGAACCCGACACATATCAAGTCTTTTGACAATTCCCCACCCCAGCCAACCAACCAAAAAATGGCCAGTCGAGAGCCAGAAGTCAAAAAGCAAAAATCGGACTAGGGCAGCCTTAGACTGGATTATCCGTCTACTGTCAACACCTAATGTCACCAGCATCCCCAAGCTACTTGCCGTCGACCTCCGCTAAGTTCGACCTCTGAAAATTCCAGAAAAAACTCCAAACCCAATACTCTGTGCTTGCTCACCACGCCAGAGTTTCAGGACGAGCACTGATAGTTGCTTCATGCACTTTCACGGCGTTCTAAAACAAAACCATCTAGATCTGTGAGTGCGCATGTGAGTTCACCGCGTAAATTTGTGTTCAAACTATTAATTACTTTTAAAAATGCCTTCCGACCATCGGAAAACCGAAAGCAGCCGCTCCTAGCTTCAATCAGACATCCGCAACGTGAATGACGTGGTGCCTTAAAATCCCCATATACCTAAACCTAAAAGAGACCCAAGAAAAAGATTCGAGGACAGAGATGCAGAAAGAGAAATGCAGAAAAAGATAAAGAACAGTCGTTCAAAGAATATCTTACCGACTTCAAGCGCTACGATATCGAGATACTACCAAGCTAACCGCTCAGTGTCAGTGTCCTCACTGGCAACTACCAACCAAAAGGTTACTTGATTTACATCACAAGTAGTCTCGATACACTAGAACACTAGACCGTGACATGAAACTAGCCTCAATCAAGATCAAGTCCACGTCAGCGTAGTTAAACACGATAAATTCTGAAAATTACTACGTGGAACAACAAATTGCTTACAGCGCAACCATCCGTCTGTGCAATGCCAACCAACCAAGTTGCTGTCATGGCAATTGCAGATCCAACTTGCAACCGTCTGCAAGACTACCAAAGAGTACAAACAGATCCTAAAATTTGAACCAGACACACCTGAAATTCACCACGTAGTTAGTCATCAAAAAGATCGAGAACAATCTCCTGCAACACACATAACCTCACAAAAGATCCACATTGTATAAACCGTCAGTACCAAGTACCATAAAAAAGCGGAATGCTTCTGCTCGGTGCTAACTGCTGTCGCTACCATCAGCGACATGCCCTAATAAGACGCCTCTAACGAAAGCCGCTTCACAGCCAAGTTCCAAACACCAAACGTGACTGAAAAAACAATGTGTTGCACGCAAAAGGAACCGGAAGTGACACAGACTGGAACAAAAACGTTTCCCTTCAAACCGAACGCTCGCTCAAGAAGACGTCGCAATCAACCACACCGCAAATCTTACAGATGAGCCCAGCCTAGCCCTCAGCATGATATGTATGGCCCACACTCTTATCCTCAACATCGTCAAAACCGTCACTCCAGCTGACAAAGACAAAGTTAAGCAGAAACCGCCGGAGCGACAGGACCTTAGCAAACATTCGCAAAAAAGAAAGAAGTCGAGTAAAATACTGACGCGTAACGGGGAGACTTCTAAGCAAAATTCACCGCAAGATATATAAAAACCTCCTCCTAAACTTATACCATGCCCAGTTTAAGACAACCTGTACCGCAAGTGCTTTAAACATTCCAAATCAGCGCGTCAACCAGACTTAGTAAAACAGTTCTGTTACAATATACTACTCCCGTCCATGTGCAATGGTGTCACAATCCAATCGACGTCACCTAGGTCCCATCGCCAAACATCAAGATGAAAACAAAAGCTCAAGTCTCAAAAATTTGGAAAAAATAATGCCTCGAGTAAGCAGAACCAATAGCGTCTCACCTCCTCATTCACCGCTACAAAATAAAATTTTATATTTACAGTCAGTCGAGAGCCAGAAGTCAAACAGCAAACACCAGACTGGAATCACACTAAGACAACCTTAAACTAAAATGTCCGTCTAATGTCACCACCGTCCCCAAGCTCGTCCACCTCCACTACAATCAACCCCTAGAAATTCCGGAGCAAAGCCCAAGCCCAATAATACTATGTGCCAGAATTTCAGAACTACTAATAGTTGCTACATGCACTTTTACGTCGCTCCAAAACAGAACAACATAGGTTCTGAAGGAACTTGCACTCTTAGTGAGTGCGTGTAAAGACGCGCTGAATGCGCATGTAAGTTCTCGGCGTTCTTAGTAAACTTGGTTCTCCATCTTCTTTGAGAACTCCCGAGCCGCTCCTAGACTTTGTAAACAAAAGCCGGTAACACATAGAAACAGTTCTTTTGGAAAGAAAAGGCTAATAAAAGCAAATCTTTCGTAAACAAAAAAATCAGGTTTAACTAGAAGACAGTCAATTCCTCTTGAGTATCGACAACTAAGCAATACAACGGCTCACCAAAACCAAAAATGCTAATGTCAAACAACAAGGTCGCAACATCGTAGCTCGGTTTCAAAGGATGTTGGCAAAAAAGTTACCCCCAACCCTGGCTGCAAGTTCAAAACCAAAGTCAAGTTATATCAAACAATGAGATGCTAAGATCAGCTTTGAAGCAAGAAGTGATCCGGCAGCACAATTACAACAAAATCATAGCAACACTTGCACACTTATTCTCCCACTGCACGGAGTCAAATCAAATTGCATTACTGCAAACTGGATCCTCAAACCAATCTGCTGAATCAAATCAACCAGACATCCAAATTCATTCAACCATCATAGCCTAGATTAAAATTAAGCATCATGTCAGTGAAACTTTAGTCTAAATATATAATAAATACAGGCAAATATTGCTACAGAACAAAACACTGCTCAAATGCATGGCATTATTGTATATTATCTTCTGAATCAGGTAACGGAATACTAACTTCAGTTAGTTAGAGGTAATATTATCAATAATTTCGGTTCTCTATAGCCAAATTTTACACTAATGTAAGCAATAATCTTAGTTAAGTAATTTAACCTGTTCCATTTAATGCGTGAGTGCTTTTTGTATTTATAAGTAAAATCGGTTTATCATTGCGGTGAGAGAGTAGTCGAGGTGCGTTAAAGCGGCTTGATGCAAATTGGCAGCGGAAAGCTCACTAAAACCGGAAAGCCGTGATGCAGTCTCGCGATTAACGGAAAATTGATCGCGCACCACCTTTCCGCCCGCTTCCGTTACGTTCAATTATTCAACGTAATTTAATTCAAACAGACTCCATCTCTCCTAACAGCCCGAATATTTCACCCTTTTTTTTTCTTTCCCCCTAACACACATCTTATCGGGCATGTCATAATGTTAAAAACCTAATTCCGGCGATAAGAGTATGTGTGTGTATGGGAGAACGTTTTGAGACAAATCGTTGGAAATAAATCAGAAGGCCCTTATTTAATCGTGTAGCAGCAGGACACGGATCCGTCCTTACCTTAATGCCGCCTCGAGCACGCTTTAGGGCCGCGTAAAACCGCCGTTAAGTGCGAAACTCACCGCCGAGAGGCCGTAAAGTGGAGAAATTACGATTTCATACCGCGACATCCACACATCGCCCCGTGATAATTCTCATAAATTTATCCACATACACGATAATAAAAACATTTTGTCTGTCAGTATGTGTTAGCAGTAACAATCTCTGAAGTATATTATAATGTTCCACAATTTGGTAAGTGTAATGAGCTCATTTTAATAGTTAAACTCAAATTTGAAGGCTTTTATTTTGATAGTTATAGTAGTATACTAATCTGTTTATAGTTTACATTAAAAAAAAAGTTTATCATTAAAGTAATATTTATTCCATAAAGCATTTTCCTATATCAAAAATACTTTCTCCAATCCAAATATAAGTATAAAAAACTGCTAATGTTCTAAGAAAAAACGTACAACAAAATCTCAAATATGATCCTTAAAAATAATTATTGTTATTAAATAAATACAAATTTCTCCCCTCGTTAAGCGTTTTTGTCATCAAGAAGTAAATCAATCATCCCATAAGAAGCTACAAGAATGTGGATAAGAGGGGTCGTTATGACGGCAGCAGCTTGAGTAACTAGCATAGTTTTAATAACTTCGAAAACTAATAGCAACTTGCCATTTTCAACAGTTGTTGAGCAATGTGTCCGCTGCAGTTACTGCGAATTACAACTTCATCCAACTACCGAGATGCATCTTATAAAATTATTTAATAAAAATAATACTTTAATGAAGAAATTCAGAGATAAATAAATTTATGCATAAAGTGTGTTTACGGATAAGTGTAACAAAAGAAAAAGTTTATTTGAGTTTTAAAAAACTCTTTAAAAACAAAACGTTCTGCTTGTTTAAAAAAAATACGTTCGATAACTCTGTATATCTATAAAATCAAGATTGGCAATACAAAAGTTAAATTTTAATATTAGGCTAGTACAAAAATTAAAAAAAAAAAATCAATCCAATACAATTACACAAGTGCAATGTTCCATGGGATAGTAAACATTTTCTTTAACTATTTTACATTTTCCGCCAAAAACATATGATAATGTACCCAAAAAACAAACATGTTCTAAAGTCAAAATACTCCTTAAGTTCCAGAATATCTTTACAAAGTTCTTAAACTAACAAAAATATTTTGAAGGTAACCAAATTTTCAGGTAGTCAAAAAAAAAATTTCTAAAAATTTAAAAAATCCCAAAAAAATATTACTGGATAGTCAAAAAAAAAAATCCGTCAAATATGTTATTCAACTATTGATAATAATCTTAAGTTGTTCAAAAATATTCCTAATAAAACAAATATATAAGCTCCAGAACACTTTATCTTTCTCAGAAATGTTCCCAAAAATAAAAAAAATATTTTCAAACTGTGAAATCTGAATTATCAAAAATGTTCACTCAAGCACACACCTACTTTTGATAATGTTTCTAATAAAACCAACATGATCTAAAATTGTCAAAAATATTCCCAAAAAAATGTTCCATAATTGTCAAAAGTAATCCTAAATTATCGAAAATGCTTCGTTAGAAAGTCATATTTACTTTCTAACAAAGCATTCCTAAACTACTGATAACGATCTTAATAAAACAAATATTTTTCAAGTCAAAAATGTTTCTCCAGCTCCAAAATATCTTAACCAAGTTCCTGAGTTATCAGAATATTGTGAAGATAACAAATATAATCTCAAATGATCAAAAATGTTCCCAAAAGTACAAAAATATTCCCGAGATGTCCAAAAATTCCTGATTTATCAAAATAAAAACAGTTAAGAAGTAAACATGTTCTTAATCTATTAATAATGTTCCTGATAAAATTATGCTCTAGAGTCATCTTATCAAAGTAGATGAGTTATCAAAAATATTTTGAAAGAAGCAAAAATGTTCTCGAGTAGAAAAAACGTTCCTCAAGCTGGAGAACAAAAGTTAATAATCTTGTATAATCAAAAATGTTCAATTAATAATGTTTCTAATAAAACAAGCATGTTCTTAAGTTGTCAAAAATGTTCCTCTAAAAAATAGAAGAAGTTCCAGAAAATATTACTCAAAAATGTGCCTCAAGCTACAAAACATATTTTAAAAGTAACCAATATAATCTCGCATAGTCAAAAACGTTCCTAAAAATACAAAAACCTTCCGAAGCTGTCATATAGATAATACTGAATTTACAAAAAAAAGTCAAACATCTTCTTAAACTATTGATAATATTCCTAAATATCCAAAAATGTTGTCCAAAATGTGACTCAAGCTTCAAAACATATTTTAAAAGTAACAAATATGGTCTCGAATAGCCAAAAATGTTCCCAAAAATTCAAAAATATTTCCAAGCTGTCAAAAATACTCCTAAATTGTCAAAAAAAAACCGTTAAGGGGTAAACATGCTTTTGAAATATTGATAATGTTCCTAATGAAATAAATAAATTCTCATATTGTCAAAAATGTTAATAAAGTTTTAAAGCAAATCCAAGTACAAAAATACAAAGATAATCCCAAACTGTGCAAAATATTCCTGAACTGTCAAAAATGTTCCGTCAAACAAAATAATGTTCCAAACAAAACCAGCATGCTCTCAAGTTATCAAAAATCCCAAAAACAAAAATTTCAAAATGTTCCAAAGTTGTCAATCATA
This sequence comes from Tachinus rufipes, assembly GCA_963932245.1. NCBI lineage: Eukaryota > Metazoa > Arthropoda > Insecta > Coleoptera > Staphylinidae > Tachinus > Tachinus rufipes. The sequence continues at coordinate 66,914,204 of OZ010749.1, forward strand.
CTTCTGAATTGCCAAACGTTCTTAACCTATTGATAATGTTCAAGTTCCAAAACATCTTAACCAAGTTCATGAGTTATCAAAAATATTTTGAAGATAACAATTATCGTCTCAAATAGACAAACATGTTCTCAAAAGAAAAAGATTTTCCCGAGCTGTTCCCCAATAGTAAAAAAAATGTTCCGTTAAGAAGTAAACATGTTCTTAAACTATTTATAATGTTCTTAATAAAACAAATATGTTCTCAAGATGTCAAAAATGTGCCTCAAACTCCAGAACATATTTTGAAAGTAATATTGTCTAAAATGTTCCCAAAAATACAAAAAAATTCTCCAAGCTGTTCAAATTATACCAAATTGTCAATAAAAGTTCTTCAACTATTAAAAATGTTTCTAATAAAACAAGCATAATGTCAAGTTGTCAAAAAAATTCCTAGGAAAAAAACAAAATGTTCCAGAATTGTCAAAAATTATCCTGAATTGTCAAAATTGTTCTGTTAGAAAGTAAACATGTTCTTGAACTATTGATTATGTTCTTGATAAAATAAATATGCTCTAAAGTTGTCAAAAATGTACCTTAAGTTCCAGAGTATCTTATCCAAGTACCTGGGTTATCAAACATATTTTGAGGCAACAATTATAGTCTCGGATAGTCAAAAATGTTCCCAAAAATACAAAGATATTCCCAAGCTGTCAAAAATATTCCTAAATTGTAAAAAAAACCGTTAAGGAGTAAAGATGAATTTGAAATATTGATAATGTTCCTAATTAAATAAATATATTCTAATAATGTCAAAAACATTCCTCAAGTTGCAAAGCATCCAAGTACCTGAGTTTCCAAAAATATTTTGAAAGTAACAAATATGTTCCAAAAAATACAAAGATGATCCCAAATCGTCCAAAAATTGTCAAAAATGTTCCGTAAAACATAATCTTCTACTATTAATAATATTTCTAATAAAACCATCAAAAATCACAAAAACAGAAATTTCAAAATGTTCCAATGTTCTTAAACTATTGATAATGTTCCTCTAGTTCCAAATCATCTTAACCAAATTCATAAATTATCAAAAATATTTTGAAGATACCAAATACCGTCTCAAATAGATAAAAAAGTTCTCAAAATAAAAAGATTTTCCCGAACTGTCAAAAATGTTCGCCAATAGTCAAAAAATTCTTTTAACTATTAATAAATGTTTCCAATAAAACAAAAATGTTCCATAGTTGACAAAAATATTCCTAAACTGTCAAAAACGATAAAAGTGTGCCTCAAGCTCCAGAACATAATTTGAAAGTAACAAATATTGTCTCAAATATTCAAAAACACAAAAGATTTCTCCAAGCTGTTAATCTGGAATAGTAAAAAATGTTCCCAAAAATAGAAAGAAAATCCAGAGCTGTCAAAATTATTCCTGATATGTCAAAAATGGTCTTCAACTATGGATAATGTTTCTAATAAAACAAGTATGTTTGTCAAAAATGTAAAAATAAAACAAAAATTTTTCCAGAACTGTCAAAAATTATTGTTGAACTGTCAAAAATGTTTAGTTAAAAAGTAAACATCTTCTTGAACTATTTATGATGTTTTTAATGAAACAAGTATGTTCTCGAGTTGTCAAAAATGTGCCTCAAGCTCCAGAACATATTTTGAAATTAACAAATATTGTCTCAAATACTCAAAAACACAAAAGATTACTCCAATCTGTTAAAATTATTCGAAATTGTCAAAAAAGTTCTTAAACTATTAAATATGTTTCTAATAAAACAAGCATAATCTCAAGTTGTGAAAAAATCCCAAGAAAAAAAAAACAAAAAATGTTCCAGAGTTGTCAAAAATTATCCTAAATTGTCAAAAATGTTCCGTTAGTAAGTAAACATGTTCTTGAACTATTAATTATATTCTTAATAAAATAAATTTCGAGAAATAATCCTCAAGTTCCAGAGCATCTTATCCAAGTTATCAAACATATTTTGAAAGCCCAAATATAGTCTCAGATAGTCAAAAATATTCCCGAGCTGTCAAAAATATTCATAAATTGTCAAAAATGTTCCTCAAGCTCCAGAACATTCAACAAATTTCCTTAGTTATTAAATATGAATAAATCTATGTTTTATAAAACAAAAAACTTAATTTACAAAAATACAAATCTATTCTTAAAAATTGACCAAAATATTCCATAAATTTATCAAAAAGTTCTCCAATTCCAGTTCTAATTGTTTCCTCAACAAAAACCAATCATTAGTTGATAAATTAAAACCTATATCCTGGTCCCAACTTTGTCAAATATTTTCCAACATATCCTAAGTATAATTATTTTTATAAGAAATTTTTTCTCAGTGCTGCATACATTCAACAACAAATGACAAAACCAGGCAAAAAAAAATCAACTGTAATCATGCAAATTAGATTCAATTGCTCATATTCTTCCGCAATGCTTTAAATTTTATTTTTAGAAATAACATCTTTCATAGCCTAAAACTGCCAATAACAAGTAAAAATAAAATATTGTACATATACCAATAAAATAAATTATACCCAAAAACTATGCAACAAGTAATAAACCGTGTGTTTACTTAACCCTTTGTTGTGCTGACCATTACATAAGCTCATTATAAAAAACAAGCTCTTGCTAACACATATGTAAACATTCTACCCTTATTGGCATATATTTTTTCGAACGTTGAATTGATGTAATATTTATTAAAATCTTTAAAAATCTATTGTATAGTTAATATATAACATACAACAAATTAAAAAAAATTAGAAAAAAAAATGTTGGTTGGCTTAAATGCCAAAGCCGTAAACCAACCCCAGACGGTAGTTTGAAAAACTGCAATCTAAATTATGCCAAAAAATTGGCCTACAACAAGTGATTTTGATCTTGAGAAGTAAATAGTTGTTTAAAGTATCAAAAAGAAAGAAAGAGTCCGCCAAAAAAAATATTAAGTTAACCTTAAGTTTGTAACGTTAAAAAAAACTGGTTGTGCTCAAACAGTAGATAAAAAATTGTCGTATAATCTAGGCTCCAATATATAGATAAAAGCTTATGGTAAATTTTTGACAAATAAAACTTGAGTTAGTGGCAAAAAAATAAGCGTCATTTCAACGCCATATAGAACCACCATCCCAATACATTACTGATTTTGTGATAACAAACTTAAAGCATCAAAAAAACTGTGCAACAAGAAACATGTTAGACTACTGGAAAACACAAATCTCTCTTTCAAAACTGACAAAACAACAACACGTCTAGAACAGCCAACTAAAAAGATATTTGCCATCAATGTTATACAAGTCAAACTCAGAACTACCAAGAACAAATTATGAGATCACAAGATCAGTTTATACCTCCTTAACATAATTAGTAAATAGAGATAATACAATCCAGAAGCTCAATCATAATTTAGAACATACTTTAGGCAAGACACTTCATACTTCTTTAGCAGTGCTTCTCAAAAGTGCCATCCGCAAATGGTTTAGGTGTTCAAGAAAAGTAAACAACGGAGTAAAAAATCAATCTAATTTATTTTTCAATTTGGTTGAATAACTTGGAGATTCTGTGGTCTATAATACAAAACCTTGTCTTCCAAATAAGTTATTTACCTAACCTACAAACTCGCTATTAAATTTCTACACTCAAAAAATAAGCAAATATATTGAGAAGAAGCAATATGAATTCCTGTTACGTAGAACCAACAATCAGCTAAATATACAAATTATTCTATTGTACGTTTTACGTTTCTGAATCAAGTCAAATGTAAATTAAACAGTTTTTATTCTTCAGGTTTCTAAAACTCTAACCAAACGTCTCCCATGTTTCTGCATCTCCACGCAAAATAGTAATATAAATTCCTATAACTAAGTTTCAAATCTAAGATTTAAAACTAGCATCAGTAGATGACGCACAATTATTCGATCAAATTTAAGATACAGATTTTTCATCTATAAACAGACTTCTACAGATGACGCTGTATTAGTTATACTACATACTGTTACATAATTCCACCTCACCAATCAATATTTAAAAATAATTTTTATTCACCTATACTTGCTGCTGTTTTAATATACAACATATAACTATACTAGACATTAGCTAAGGTTTTGAATATAAAGTAGAACACTAAGTAAAAATTATTACTGCAGTGGTTAGTATTAATGCAAAATGCATTAATTCTTCAGGAAAGTTTAAAATTATAAACATTTTATTCAACAAAAAAGAACGATGCATTCTTTTCTGCATTGAGGTCATAAAAATTAATTAATCCCTGAAATATTTTACTTGCATAGAGCAAGGCGGCCTTGCGGCAGTCACCCAACAATTCCAAATAGTTAAAAATTCATTTAATTATAATCCAAGCCGTATTTGATTACAGAATCTAGCAAAACATATCCATTCCGCAAAACATAAATATTCACGACTAAAATTCAATATCCGAACGTCTCTATGAGTTCATTACAATTTCGTCGACCCCGTTATGCAAATATCCCCTCGTCTGAATTACAAGCGGTTTTTGTTTGGAGTGGATGGGTCCTCCCTACTCACTCTCCTTCCCAATTACGTTTTGTTTTACTGTTTACATACATTGCGACAGGTCGTGTACTCCTCCATTCGATGGGGAAATCCAGAAAGATAAAAAATACAGTACCTCCCTAATGATGCACGAGTTTAATGAGAACCACATCAATACGTACGCATTGAATGTTACTGGGATGTAGTTAACTAACGCATAATATTGAAATAACCAGTTAAATTAATTTTAAGTATGTGTGAAGTGTAGATTAATGAATGTTAAATATACTCCTTTGAAATGTAATTAATAAATTGTAGCCAATAGATGGCGAATAAAAAATTACTATAAAAAATATGCAGCGTGAATTAGTTGTTTAGGTGCTTTCCTCTCATGCTGGGAGTACCGAGTTCAAATCCTACTCTGCAGTAAATTATTTGCGAGTTTCTTGAAAAAAATTTATAAATATTAATCATTTCGCCTCGTACTCCATCTATAGTTATTATAATCATGTTTAGTTTGGGTCATAGAATGTAAAAGAACTAATTCGACAATATTTCAGGAATTGACAAAAACGCTTGGATGATAATAAATAAAAAAAAAACAAAACTTCCATCTGGAAGTATCAATTCAATTTCGTTATAGAAATAACCTGCAACAAATTCTAATTCTAAAATCTAAATTGAGACAGCTTCCATAATACCAAAAAAATAAACTAATCAACATAAATTATAAAAGAGTAAAAAGAGAAAGAATCTTTACAATGGCTTTTAAAGTACGCAGAAATAAACCACCACCACCATAAGCAAATACCAAACATTCTAATGTTCAAAATTCAAGCGTATCTTTAATGTTGAGATCCTAAAAACCAAACCGGGTAGTACATTTGTTAAAAAAACTGCAGAAACCACAATACAGTAGAATCGCCTGGCATAGCAATAGCACAGAACAAACCAAAATGTATAGCACAATAAAAAAAGTCACCTTCAGTATAAACCAAAATGTCATTATCAAATAGACCAGAATCAATACTGACAACAATCGGCTAATAACCCAGGTCAGTTTCATGTCCTTTACCATAAGCATAAACCTCAACTAACGTTGTAACAAATGAAAAAAATTCTCCAATAAACTCAAATCATCCTAAAAATTTAACCCCGACGGGAATTCGACGGGCCGCAGAAATCTGGAAATGATGTACGATCAGCTCAAAAGAACGAAAAGCTGATCAAAAAGCAGGTCAAAAAGTTCAACGCCTTGGAAACCTACATCAAGTCTCTGGTGGAGAAGGACAATCCAAAAGAATCAACAACTACAAAGGCCAGATCAAGCAGATAAGAGGCGAGGCAAAGGACGCATATATAGCCCTCTCCAATATAAAAACCGCCATCGGCGAGCTGTCTACCCAGCCCCCGGCAACTCCAGCCTCGTCCCCCACCAAAGAGGCCTCGATAAAGATGTCCTACTCAGCAACCAAGTCCAAAGCAGCCAAAAGCCTCCCTCAAGAGACCTGCCACCAGTCCTCCCGACATCGCATCCTTCAAAGAGGAAGAGATAGAGATCTATCAGGATCACAAAACCCCACCTCAGAGAAAAAATACGGTGAGTAAGGGGTTGGCGCGATGATAAGTCCAATCCAAGTCAACCTTACCTGCACGTGGTGCCCACTGCATGGAAACTAAAGAGGCTCTGGCAAACTCTATATCTCTCCATTTTCCCCTTTGATCTATCGTCCGCCCTTGGACAACTCTTCGGTCTAATCTTGGCCAACTTTTCGGCTACCATCGGCTATTAAGTAACGAGGGCATAATAACCAAAAAAAAAACTCTTTCTCCTTCTTTCTATCAATCAAAAGGGAGCGCGGCTGCCAGTAGCCAAAAAATGGAAAGGTCGCCATTTGGCCTCAATAGGATGGACATGGAAGGTTCTTGTGAAAATAATTCCCAGGCGGGTCCCGAGAAATCGGAGAATCCCGCTGTGCTTCTAGAAGCGCACCGCCGCAAAGATTCTGGGAGAGGCAGCTCGAACACAACGAAAGTTAATGCTGAAGACTTACGCGATCAAACTGGAAACGAAACTGGAAACGAAACGGAAACACCTAAGGTAGGCACTGCCTTTGGTAAAAGTGCAAAGACCATACGATCCCCGCAGAATGACAGAAAAAAATCAATCTCCGATATACCTACACGAGGTGATGAAGTAGAATCTACCAAACAGAAAGTACATACAACTTTGCAAACGAAGGGCCAAATCTGGAGTTGGCATCAGAGGCAGAGATGTATGTCGATGGGGGATATTCCAAACAAGAAGAGGAAATCGGAATTAATTACTAGCGCTTGTGAGGTACTAGAAGGGTTGCAGGATGGACATTTTGCGACCACCATCATGAATGCGGTGGCGCATCTAAACAGTTCAACGAGAGGCAAATTGCCACCTGGCTAAAGGTAAAACAAGAGGGTAAACCAGCAAAAAGCACTACGGTAGGGAGTACCCAGACGGAGAATATAAATTAGGCATGGAAAAAGAAGCCCGAAGTAATTAATACTTTAAAAGATGTCAATACGTACAAGGAGTTTGAGAAGGCGGCACTACACCCCTGGAAAGCAGATTTGTACAGAAGCACCAAAATTGTTGTTGGTAATCTTAATGAGAACCATACAGTCCAAACCAGAGTAGTGTTAGTCTTAAGCACAGATCGGGGAATGGAAAAAAGTATCCAGAAAATGGACCGCGAACGATACCCAATACTGGCTTCTTGTGAAGAAGAATTCGAAGTTATTGAGCAAACCACAAAGGTACGCTCCAAAACACAAGATGACAAAAAGAAAAAAATTGTGAAGATAGGGTTAAATACTGGAGAAGAAGACCTGTGGAATAAGCTCTCGGCTCTACAGAAAGAGACTGCGGAGGACAAAACCATCGCACTACATAAAATCAGTACAATTAGCGTTGAAACCATGAGAGCTATGACGGAATGTATCTTCCAACGAGCAGAGACAATGGTACTTATTTACACCAACAAAGCTCAAGAGAAGACGCCTCGGGTGAAAATGAAAGAAAGAAAGAAGAACGGAATACTTTGGCTCTGATAGTGAAACAGAAGGGCAACGAGGACTACAAGCAACTTCTCACGAGGGTTAAGGATAAACTCAAGGATAACCCTGAAGGCAAATCAGTTACGGGGATAAGGAAAACAAGAGAGGGAAATATGCTCATAATCACGGAGAAAAATACTTTGGCGTTAGAAAGCATAAAGAAAGCAATAGAAGAGGGTGATAAGTCAGTAATCACTAAAAAAATAGGAGAAATTAAGATGGATACACTAGTACTAAGAGGTCTAGACGCCACGACTACCAGGGAAGACGTAGAGCTAGCAGTAAGGAGTACTATTGAAAATACCGACAATATAGGCAATATAGGAACTCTTAGAGAAAACGATAGAGGTACCCAATCAACGACCTTGTCAATAGAGAAAAAGGAGGCTATAAAATTACTGCAAGCTGGCACGATCAGGGTGGGATACTCGAACTGTACCCTAGAAAAACGTATCTTACTAGAAAAATGCTATAAGTGTTGGTCATACAACCATAAGGCCTCGGACTGCAAAGGCACTGACAGGTCTAGCCTATGCTACAGATGTGGGAAAGAAGGGCATAACCTAGGCGATTGCACGAATGAAGAAAACTGCCCACTGTGTAACGAAGCGGGTCACAAAGCAGGAACGGGCAAGTGCAGCGTTCTCCGTAAAGCACTAAAAGATAACAAGGCAAAAAAACGTCAAAATGCGGGAAGCCCCGAGATTGACAAACATGATGAAGGTTCTACAAACTAACGTGGACAGAGGCAGAGCTGCAATGAGCCTCCTAAACAAGACGGCTCTAGATAACAAGGTAGACATATGTATCATATCGGAACCCAACAAAGCCATGTCAGCAAATGGTTCGTGGCTGGTGGACCAAAACAGTGATTTGGCTATCAAGATAATAAACAAATCGTTGTCAATGACAAAATTCGACAAATCTGGAATGGGCTTCGTATGGGCGGAGATTGAGGGTAGAATCATCTACTCCTGCTACTGGTCACCCAATAAAACTACACAGGAATTCAAACAATATCTGTACGAGCTAGGTGAGAGTGTCAAATCGCACCAAAAGCCCACCCTGATCGCAGGTGATTTTAATAATAATAATAATAATAATAATAATAATAATAAACTATTTATTGCCAGATTTAAAAATACATATAATAATACATTAAAACACATTAAAAATGGGGCAATAGGTTTTAGGATTAGTTTAGCTGTAATACTACAACTTCGCTGTTCTTCCTCCTAAACCTTTAACAAACAAAAAAAAAAAAAAAAAAAAAAACAAACAAACAAAATTATATAAAAAAAATAGTAATAAAGTAAAAAAAAAAAGTAATAAAATAATACATATTTATAAACAAAGACAAAAACTAAACTTAGTAAAAATGTTCACCAAAAAAGTATATATTAAAACACAAATTATTTTTACATATCATGTTGTTTGTCTTGAAGTACCGTTTTAATATAAAATTTGTAACTTTTAACAGATTTGATGTATTCAAAATTATGGTAACTATTTAGCGTTTTAGAGACGTTATATGTAAATGCTAGGGCAAGGCTCTGGGGAGATTCGCTGGATAAAAAGGAAGGGACCCTATTCCAGGAGTAGATGGCGGAACTGAACCTGGTGGCAGTAAACGATGGCAGGAAACCCACGTTTGTTAGGAGAGATTCAAGCTCCTACATCGACCTAACCATTTGCTCAAGCGAGATGGCTGGCAACATCCATAACTGGACAGTAGAAGACGAAGAAAATTTGAGCCTCCACCAAAACATCTACTACAACGTGAAGGAAGTAGAAAAGCCGAAGACGACTCAAAACAAAAAGGGATGGAAAATTAAAACTGATCTACTCCCAAGTCTGAGGGAAAGGTTTGTGAACAAGCTAGGTGACGCGAACGGGCTAACTGCTCGGGATCTAATGGGCACTGTAAAGAGGGTCATGAACAAGACATCTCGCAAAAAATATAAAGTAGAGCAGAACAACAAGCTATACTGGTGGAACGAGGAACTGGAGGTAGCCAAAAGACAGTGCTGCACAGCTAAAAGAGCTTCGACCAGAGCCTACCATAAAAAACACCTAGATCCAGATATGAAAATTGAAGGCGTTTAAAAACACCATCACAAAAGCCAAAGAAAATGCCTGGAAGAAGGTCTGCGACGATGTTGAAAACGATACATGGGGACTTGGCTATAAAATTGTCACCAAAAAACTAAACTTAACCCAGAGGATTTAGTTGGATGACAAGAGGCAAAAAGAAATTGCGCTAGAGCTGTTTCCCACCCAGCAACCCACCAACTGGGAAAGTATAGGAGTGGAAGACGTTGTTCCATTCAGTAGAGAGGATCTGGAGGAAGCGTTAAAGGGGTGCAAAGAGAACAAAGCCCCCGGCCCAGATCAATTCCCCATCAGCATAGTCAAGGAACTAGTTAGATCCGCCCCAGACGAAGTGCTGAAAGTCCTAAATGCGGAGTTACTGAAAGGAAATTTCCCAGAGGTTTGGAAGGAGGCTAGGTTGGTCCTTATTGAAAAACCAATAAAAGAAGGCCAAGATCAAAAATGCAGGCCCATATGTATTATAAATTCGATGGGAAAGGTATACGAAAAACTGATCGCTAGAAGATTGAGAGAAGAGGTAGATGAGAAACTACACCCGAATCAGTTTGGATTTAGAAAGGGCATGTCCACTATAGATGCCATGGAGGAAGTCGTTAAAACAGCTAAAGCGGCCAAGGATTTTGCTGTAAGAAATAGAAAGTTTTGTATTCTGATAACCATGGATATAAAAAACGCGTTCAACTCGGTGTCGTGGAACGAGTTAATGGAGTCGCTTAACGAAATGAAGATCTCTAAGATGTTGAGAAAGACCATTACCAACTACCTCCAGGGTAGAAAAATTAAGATAGGTGAGTCAGAAGAGCTGCTCCTCACCTGTGGGGTACCGCAAGGCTCGATATTAGGACCACTGCTGTGGATTATTTTCTTTAATAAGATCCTCTCTAGGAAGCTTCCACTGGGAGTTAAGCTACTTTGCTTTGCAGACGACACAGCCATCCTAGTATGGTCAAAAAATCTGGAGATACTTAAGGAGTTGGCAAACCGGATGTTTCGGCAAGTCAGCGATCAAATAACTAAACTCAAGCTTCAAATTGAAGAAAGTAAGACCGAGGTAGTGGTTTTATATGGAGGAAGAAAGCTGAAAGAATTTACTCTACAAGCGGAGAAAACGGTAATAACATCTAAAGCCGCGATAAAATATCTAGGGGTCTGGTTCGACCACAACCTAACAATGAAAGAGCACACAGGCAGGTGACGGCTAAAACAGCTAAAGCAGCATCGGCTTTGGTCAAAATCATGCCGAGAACACAAGGCCCATCCTCCACTAAAAGAAGAGTGATTGCAATGGTGGCACACTCAATCATGCTCTACGGTGCACAGATCTGGTAGGCAGCCCTAAAGATGGAAAAGTACAGACTGGTAGCTCAGCAAAGGGCCCTGGCGCTGCGAATCACGAGCGGATACCGAACTACCTCTACAGAGGCCATCCTGGTGATAGCCAACATAATGCCCGTAGAATTCATGGTAGAACTAAGGAGGGGATCCTATAAGAAAAAGAAAGCTGAAAAAGAAGTGATCAAAAAAGAGGTTTTGGCCAAATGGCAGCATAACTTAATTAACGACCTGGGGGCTTGGACAAATAGGACACACGGTAGCGTGGATTACCACCTCACGCAGTTCCTAAGTGGGCATGGTTGTTTTAGGGCATACCTAAAAAGGTTTAAAATAGTACCTGAAGATCTTTGCAGGTATTGCGGACTTGAGGACTCACCAGAACACGTGGTATTCCAGTGCGACAAGTGGCGGATGGAAAGGGAAAGGCTGCAGGAGGATGTTGGGAAGCTAGATGCTAGCAACATTATTAACAAAATGTTGAGCAGCGAGGATAACTGGAAGAACATACACAGCTTCATCAAGGAAGCAATCGTAGTTATGGAGTCAGAGGACCGTTCCGAAAAGGAAAAAGAAAAGCAGAAGAAATAAATAATTAGAACAACTAGGAAGACATCCGGACGATCTACCCCGATGTTAATTGAGTTACCAGGGTAGAGAAACTATCGTCATAGAAAGGTGGAGTTTTTTAGGGGGTAGAAAACCCTCGTCGCCCAACTACGCTGACTGAGCTCACGCTCACGCTGATTGAGGGAAACCAAAAAGTCGTTAGTGAGTCCTGCAGTTTTAAACCACCACGAAAAAAAAATAAAAAAAAAAATACAACCTGGTAGAAAGAAAAATAAAGTCAAAAAAGATAAGAAAAAAATCAGCTAAGCACTCTGTAACTACTTGCTGTAATAGGCCATCAGACGGCCCACCACACCAAGTGCCTTCAGCGCCACCAGTCACCAAAGCCTGCCTCTAAAGCGCCGTCTATTAACTCTGGTCCGACTACAAGCACCATAAGTCCTCCCATCACTATTTGGAATAAATCCGTATATTCAGCTTCTGCAAAAAACTGAAGACAAAGAAGTAATGTCTCTCGCTGTGTTATGCGGGATTCGCTTTACCGTCGAGTACAAGCAAAAAACAGCATAAATTGCACAATGCCACTGTTGTCAACGCTAACTGTAAACCAGCTGACATATCAAAGAACACACATAAATCTGTGTAAAGTAGATGCAACTTGAAAAATGTTGTTTAACAAAACAGACACTCAGCAGTGAAGCCAACATATTCCATTTGAACTTTCTAGGAAAACTCTGATCCCAAGATAACACTAAGCCGACACTCTTGGCTAATACCAGTATGACTGCATATCTCAGACATTTTTTTCAAGACAGAACACTACAATCAGTAACAAAAAACAATCAAAGTTAAATAGCCCTCGATAAAAAGGGCTAACAAACTGCCACCAGCAACAAGTCCAGAACCCGTACAAATTTGACCAAAACAACAACTCAGTCCGTCACCGCATCTACTTCTTCATTCCAACTCAGTGCACCGTAATAACAAAAGAAAGATACAACCTCAAGATTCATAAAGCCTACCGCATAAAAAGATGCTTTAAAGCTAAAATAGTACATTATGTGCAGACTAAAGAAATCTCAAAGACGCCTAGTATTACGGACATAGTCCAGGTCCATTTAGAAACACACAAAAAATCAAGCATCTTCCGCACTAAAGACATAATTTCCATATAAACCATAAACGTCCAAACCTCCTAGGCTGACCCCGTCACTCAATTCATTTCATCATCAGATAAAAAATTTATCCGCGATCTCCAAATCTCGAGAACTATCCGAATCGTTTCAAAGAAGATGAATAGTCGCTAGCATGTTCCAGCTTATACATAAGCTAGCAACTAATACATTTATAGTTTATATACACAAATTGCTCCTCTTGCTAATAATGCCGTACTCAACAAAATTAACCCATCAAAACACAACTTATCACTCAAAAGCGGCTTTCACTCGCGGTCTCCAAGTGTGTGTATCATCGACATTAAAAACTCATCAAAACTCGCCTGAAAGTCATTTTATAGAAGAACTCATCTCTCACTTCACAAGCAACTTCCATTACCAAAAGCAACAACTAAAATGAACTGTAAGGCATCCTCAACCTCTAAAATCTTTAAGTGTTCTTAACCAAAACCCGCTAAAAATATAAAATCTTTAAATTTATGCATGCAAAAACTAAAAAAATCATTAAAAAACAGAATAAACGTGTCCTACAACCCGCAGAACCCCAGCTGATGCCCAAGACTTTGGCCTTAGTGCTAACGTAAACCTTAAAAATTCACCAGCCCTACAAATTAAAAAAGATTTAAAAAAACATCAAACCCATGGGTACCTACTAAGAAAAAGAGAAAACCTTTTAAAAAGAAAACTCCAAATCGAGTCAATAAGCCAAACTCCATCAAATGTCTGAATAGCAATGACCAAAAAACCGGTGTGAAAAAAAAAACTTCTAATAAGTTTTAAAGAATCCTATAACTATGTTGCCTGCAAAATCCGCAAGCCAGCACCAAGAAGAAGAAAGAGAGTAATCAAAGACAACAAATCCTAAGAGAAGAATGGTGTGAGACGACCAAGTCATCGACCAACTTCGGATCCTTGGCAACCCATGTCGTCTGCAAAATCCGCAGGCAAACACAAAAAAAAAGTAAAAATCTGGGTACGGCAAAAAAAACAAAAGAACTCGAACAAAAATATCCGTGGCAAGCTACGACTCCTGCAAAAACCGCAAGTGTAGCGTCATAAAGATAAAAGGAAATAATCAACAATGACAAATCCTGAAAGAAAAAAGAAAAGACGATGCTGCAAGACCAGCAAATTGGTTGCTTGGCAAACAATGGCGCCTGCAAGATCCACAGGCCAGTACAAAAAAGTAAAAGACTGGGTATGATAAAAAAGCCAAAAGATCTGCCAAAAAAGATCATATTTTAAACAGAACTACAAAACCCCCAACCACTACCTCAAATGAAAAAACCCATCACAAAATAATCAAACTGCAGGGCCAATGTATCCAAGAGTCCTTTATCACAAAAACAAATGCAAAAATATGAACTATTGTAGCCACCTAAAAAAAAAAAAAACAACCAACCATATTCCAGACGTAATCTCTACCTTCCAGATCCAACATATTGCCTCAAGCTCTGCCGCTTAAAAGAAGGGAGAATTGTTGCGTGCATAGAGGCTGCGTTAAGTATAAATTAAAGAATAAAGCACACCTCCTCCACCATCAAAAACCCTTTTGGACAAACCCCAAGACTTATCTGCGAGAAAGAAATTAATTAAGACATAAAAACTGAGTCTAGTACAAATTAAAGACGCCTCCTCCACCATAAAATAGGCCCTCGACTAGTAGTCCCTATTTGGCTAGCGCAATCAGTCCTACAGTTATGTAAGTTTATTCAAATATCTGACTCAAAACGTCCCCATAGCAACAAGCACAATCTGGATAAGAATTCCTAGACCCTGCCACTGCTCATGCCGCATAGCAACCACTTACGACAGACTTGAATCATAAAATAGACAGCCTAAGATAAAGTAGAAATTTTCCGTTAGATTGCACAAGCAACACTTCAATAGACCCCTCAATTAAAACCTGTTCAGGTCGCCGCTTAAATCAATGTCTACTATAGATCGACTCCAAGCAAAAACAAATACTTGCAAGCAAGTGCCAAATATCACCACTCATATCATTTCTTTTCAGCCCAAAAGTAATTATAACATTGGCCTACAGACCACCAGAAACGGACATACAAACATTGGCTAATAACGCTTGAGACATTCAAAACACAAAACAGCCCAAAAACCACAAACAAAAATTTTCGTACAAAACGTCCGGAAAACCAAAAGAAAACTGCAGAGTAGACAGTAGAAGCATCCTATACATTAAAATGAATTCGTATGTAAAGTAATCAACACCTTGTAGAGACTACTTGAAGACGCAGAAAAGGGAGAAAACAACATCCAAGCAAGACTTGTAAAAATCACTATTGCCAAACAGTACGCCATTAACCAAAGGAATCCATCCACACGAACTACGCCACAACCACTAAAACACAAGCAACGAGAAACTCAAATGATAATACACAACAAACCACTCCATTACAAAAATTATAAAGATAGAAAAAGACAAGAGATAAACGTGAAAAAGAACGTAACCTACAACCAATAGCTAAACTAAAACACCAAAAGCTAAACTCAAGCAAATGTCTAGATAGCAATGATTATAAGACGAGTGAGAAAAGAAAACTTTTAAAGAATTTCAGCAGCCCAACCAAAAACAGCATCAAACAATCCCGACCAAACCAATCCGATCACCTTTGTCTCTTTTCAAAAAAGCGTTCACAAAGCAATCAAAAATCAACAAAAAACTGATGTAGAACTAACCTCAATCGAGCTGACTATAACATAGAAGCCAAACTCTATCAAACGTTTGGATAGCAATAATTAAGAAACAAGTGCACAAAGAAAATTTCTACCCAACCAAAAATAACTCCAAACAATCCCAACCGGACTAATCCTATCGCCCAACACCAATAGCAGCCTTATCTCCACAAAAGCGTCCAGAAAATCCAGAAAAACATACAAACCAAAAGAAAATAAAGTCCCAAACGCATAGCAACTTCTACCCCGGCACTAGCCATGTGTTACCAAAAACAAAACGACCAAACCACACCAACAATAAATCAAGAATCACTGGCAAGCTAAGTCCCCTACAATAGCCGCAAGACAGCATCGGAAAGAAAACCAGCAGTAATCAAAACCAACAGACAAAGAAAAAGAAACAAAACTAGAGCAGCAATCTTCGGATCCTTGGCAAGCTAGAACAACATGACCACCCAGATAGATGTGACACCTGCAAGAGGAAGGATCTTTTGAACAAGACCACTACCACAGATGAAATCCACAACCAAGCAATCAAGCTATCATTGAAAAACCTGGTTCATATCTCCAAGAAGCAGCCACAACTTCCAAAAAGCACCAAAACCGGTAACATAGCTGCCAGAAAACTATAATTCCCGATCTACGACACTCAAAAAGGATTACAGCTTGCAGCAACCGACGAGAATTCGAACTAATCCATAACGTAGATAAGATCATAAACAAATACTTAAAAAACAAACTAACAAAAATCTTCAAAATTGCCATAAGCTAGAGAATATTACTAATCTCTAAATTCCTGATAGTCCTCAATCTAAAATTAAAAAAAAAAAACATATTTAAATTCATTTGGTGTTCGTATTATTATAAACTAGTTCTACAATAGCTCTAAGAATAATTTGATTAAATGCCTGATTCCCAATTAAATCTCACCTTGATATAAGAAAAATAATTAAGAAATAATAACAAACGATTGCATTCGCTATTGCACCCAGAAAATATAAAACTACATTAACACTAGTAGAAACAATCAAGCTATCACTGTTAATAATATATATATAGTAAAAATTATTAAATATCAGTAAAAACTAAACTGTTTTGAATAAAATAATTAGTATTGCCTATTATGGTAACACTTTAAAATTAATTCTCATTTGTTGCGTTAATAAAAACAACATAGAAAATATATGAGCCCTAAAGAGAATACAATTGCTAAACTTTTTTTCATCAAGAACTGAAATCGCGCTAAACAGTTTCCCTTATTGACAATAAACCTCAATTTGCTCACAATCCACTCCGGCAACAAGCGCTTACCATTAAGTGATAATGGCGATTCCGTTTCCTCTGCAACACTTTAGCGTGCTATTCCACCATACCGAACTTAATGGAAGCTTACATCTTACTTTATATTATTTACTATTACAAACTGCAAGATTCAATTAATGCAACTGGTACATAAATTCATTAAATAGTTACACAAGAGAAATTTAAATTGAAACTACTACTTTGATGTTTTTTTTTTTAATTTTATTTTCAGGTGAGTGCCACACTCTCCAGAAGCCAATTAAAGCTCCGAGGGTTACTTTGATTTTTTTTCTACAAAATTCAATATATTTCGGACGTGGTCATAGAGTTTTACGTGCAGAGCAAACGGCGCAATCTGTGCTTCAGGGCTGGGGGCGGTTAGGTCGGATATTTGCTGGATTTACTTCCGATAGCAAATATCTATACGATTCCTTTTAAATAAAACCTTTTAAATGGAAAATGTTTTAAATTAAATAAAATTTGTTACAATGTAAAGAAAAAAGGTTTAATAAAGAATTATATTACAATTAACGAAAAAATTTAACTAAAATAGTTCAATTCTGGAAATTTATTGTTTATTACTAGTAGCATACGATGTCAATAATAATAAAACCTTAGATATTATTATTGACATCGTTGTATTAACAATAAAAATTAGTTGAATGACTGCGTCAAATATTCGTTTTATAAAAATATTCATACAAAATGCAAATTAATAACCATATTTCAAAAGAGCAATCTCCTATCTCATTCAAACTCCATCCTGCGGCTGGACACGTATTCGGAAGCTATGTTTCCATTACAAACTCGTCCTTTTGTGATGTTTTTACTGCAACCAGTTCTATTTACTCTTCAAAACGAATTACAACCCTAGTTTCGCAAGTAGTTTTGTCACCCTTTAATTTCTACTAAGCCGACTGACTTGTCATTATTCCACAGAGCGGATCCGGAAACGGTCGCAGGAAACACGGAAGCTTTCAACAATGCGTTCGGCCCGAAGCATCCGGTAACAACGCGGCCGAATACATGAATACGTTAGCCGATACTCGCGAAATTTGTAATTGGAACACAATGGGGGTCTTGATTAAGATGAAGCGGAACATTTTGCAAGATGCAAATCTTATTACTACCGGATAGTAGAAATTACTTGTTGATTAATTTAATTTCAGTTAGATAATGTAACGTTGAAATTTATTACACGCCTTGCTAGTTCGTAATACACGACAAACTTAAAATCAATTTTGATTTAAATTTTATGCACCCTAGGTGTGCCTAGGGCGTTATTAGATTGCTATTAATGGATTATTAAAAATAAATTGAGTATAAATAGTAAATAAATTACATTAAGTTTAGATTTAAATTGATTTATAATTGATTAGCTATACTAGCAATAAAACAAAGCTGAAGCATTGCAATTAAATTAAAGTATTTTAAGCTCGATTATATTGTCATACTATCATTATATAACCTAGAAGGATAACTTTTTTATTAATACGATATAACCATGAAATTGTTGTTTCCATTTAATTAGTATTATTGATCTTCTATTATAGCATCAATGACACAACTTTTTGATAAAAGTTGTAAATCAAGTCAAGTAAAGCTTAATAATTCTTTGATAATGTTTGTTAATTTTGAAATAACTAGTTTTTATCAGCAAAACTGACTTAGTTACTGTCGCTGGAGCGTGAACAGCTCCCTAAGTTTTCATAAAAGAACAGCAGCCACAGACGTCATAAAACGAGTGACAATAGGTCGCACATGTCGCAAGGCAACCAAAGACTTCTTTGTCCAAGAGTGAACAAAAAATAATTAAAGAAGAAGAAAAGAAGGAATCCAGATAGAAAAATGCCCCCCACAATCAAGTCCCAGTTCATAGACTTCCATTTTGCTTATTCAATGTCCATTAACATAGACCATTTCAGTTTATCATTATTTAAAACAACTCCAAAAAACAAAGTCAATTGCACGTGTCAGTTATTAATTATTATTTCTGTTCCCAGATGAATTAAAACAACAGCTCCTAACTACCTAAAATTCGGCAACAACCACTTCAAAGACAAAAATAAATCAGCAACAATCTATTGCAAGCATATTTTGACTAATCAGCTTTGTCTTAGAAGATTCCAAATCAATATTTTGATCGTCGTATGTTGTTTGGAGTAAGTCTCGTTGAATTAACAGAATTCGTGCAACATCAAATGTACTATCTCATCCTCCCTTATAGTTCCACTGCTGGAAAAAAATGTAATACTGAAAGATTCCTAGTACAATCCTAGATTACGATCTACAATACCTCTAGATCAAAAAGAACGCAAATCCAATGTCTACTGGATTAAACCACCACACCACCAACAAACTACCAAATCCATCATTCCAAAGATCAACAAAAATTCTGAAACGTATTTTACTACTGTAGCTCCAAACTACGTTGAAACGTCCACACCTAACTTTACAAAGACCGTATTTACTGCTTTCCTTTCAAGAGCAACACGCTCCCGGGGGGATTGACGCACAGAACCGTTCTGATGCACCGTCGTGGTAGGTGGTGCATGAGTGGAGAGAGGAAGGAAACTCGGAACAAGTTGAGTCGTCGCGCTCTTTGTAAAAGGTACATAAAGCGTCAAGTACAGAATTGTTCAGAACCGTCCAGAACAGTGAAAAGAAAGCACCTATTGCATCATATTCAACAATATCCATTCGAGTTAGGCTGTACTCGTAAACTAACAAAAAAAAACCATCATCTACAAAAAAAAAAAGATAGAACCATTACCTGAACCTTAGCAAAATCAACTAATAGTATACTAGCTTCAACAATTCAAAAACTGTTATTCAAAACTAGCATACAAAAGATGCCGCCAGACACCCAGGCAGAAAAAAAAATCCAAAAACCATCATGTCCAAATATTCCTTATCTACGCTACCGTCAAGAAAATATTAAAACAAGAAAAGACCCACCTACACACCTATCCGACCAACAAGCCTAAAGATATTCCTAAAACTACCATCACTCAAAGCATAATAATTCGGATAAGTCAAACAAAACTGCAAAATCTACACGAATCCCCCTATGCCGAAGATACTAAAGAACAAAAACACACGGTTTCGGCAAGTATAAGGCAATAAAAAAAAAACTCAAAATAGTAGCTAGGCATTTCTGGACATTCATTAAAGAAACGAATCTACCAGAAGGGTAACAATCAGAGGTGCACAATAGAACCAAGAACTCGCAGTGCAGGGACGTACCACCTCACCAGCAATCATCACTTCACCAGGCATCTAAGATTCCAAAAGAAAATTATAGAAAATAAGTCCAGAAAAATGTAATTTGCTTCAAGAATCAGTTCTTCAGCCACTACTTAATTCGTGTAAATAACTTAACTATTGAAAATCGAAGTATAATATAATATAGAAAAACTATTATTTGCTAAAATAGCATAACGCAGTAGTAGCTGACAAAACTCCAAAAGCATCAGATTCAGGCTCAATTCACCATCCACCAACGTAAAAAAATATTTATATCAGAGCGCGCAAATTAATAAAGCAAGACTGCACCAACCAGCAAAGAAAGATCCTTAAAAGACCATGATCATGTATGTCTGATCATTTAAGTTTAATAATCAAACTCTGGAATCCTATAATATACCGCATTATAGACCAACTGAACGCATAAGCAAAACTAATATTAAACTTAAAAAAGTTACAGTTAAACAAAAATCTTAATAATGAAGTCACAATAGAGCCTTAATATGCCTAAAAAAACCTTCTAAAAAATCTAAGATTCAACAAAAAGTAAATTGAGATAAGATAATCCATACAATTCAGATATTTTTGATAAAAAATATTTTGCAAAAAACACCACAACAGTTGAACTCAAAAAAACCTAATCTAATTGATTACTTAATAATACAAATACCAAAGTGTAGTCTATAAAAAACTCTAAAAACTAAATGTTTTTACACAAAGAATAGCCTCAAACAGACCTCGTTGATAAACCTAAAAAAAATTAAGATTCCCTGTTCGATGAGCTTTGGAAGGAAACACAAGTCAAAAAAATAACTCTGTAAATATATCCTTTAGTAAACCAAAAACTTATGTTAACCTTGATGAGGCTTCCGAAGGCCTAGACTTAATTGAATTAAGAGTAACTTAATTAGCTACGTGTTCACAAAAAACCTTGATAAGTCCAGAAAACTCGTTTTATTAAAAATTTATTAATGTATAACTGCTTATGAGAACTTTGTTAAACAAAAAGTAGAGTAGAGAATATCCTATAAAAGCATGCATATGAGAACTTTGTTTGACAACGAGTAAAATAGAGAATGGTATATGAAAGCACTTTGGGTAGAAAGTACTTCTAAATTTGTATCTTAATTTAATAAAATTTATTCAACCACAAAAACTTGAAAGTGTATCCCCCAAAATTTGTTCAAAAGTTAAAACTTTTTTTTAACAAAAAGTGAAAACAAATCAATTTATTGCGGCGCTAGTCGTCTGCGGTAGGAAACTTGACGCTGTCTCACTCCACCAAGTCTTCTATTCTTAGCAACGTTGTGAATTTCCACTATAGGCGCGTCACAAGGTCTGGAAGCAGTAATATTCGCTCACAGTACAACTTCACTCAAAGTGAGGTCAAATACCACCTTCTGAAAACGTTGAAAAATGGCCGTGAGAAATAAATCATCCCAGAGCCACCCCTTTCATATAAAACACAGTAAAAACTTTTTCAGCGGCGGTAAAACTTTTGCCCTCTTTATCGTAACTTCCTAGAACTTCCGACGTACTAACTGATAGCCGCTGTTGCTAAGCAAAATCTTAAGATACGCATATTTAGCATAAACTTGCTGTTTGGGCAGCTGCAGTCTTTATCATTAGAAACGTAATGTACCTCAAGACGTATGTCTTAACGTCCTTCCTATTCCCCGGCCAATGGTAGCTCCAGAAAATGATGTGGCTAGTTGTATATCGCTTACGGTGCATCACCATGCATGACGGGTACAGTTAACAGATCCCACCAGGCCATAGTACTTGTAACACTAAACCTGGGCACGAGGTGTAGATCGCATGGGTGCCGGCTCGCTCAAAAACACATGGTGTTCGGCTCACAACATGTTAAGGTTATACTGCAAGAACTCTGTGTAGTAATATAAACCGTTCAAACTGATGGGCCAAAGAAGGGCTACAAGGCAGTCTTGATCGTTTGCACAAAGCTTCCTCTTTGCTGAATGCTCAAGATAAAGCGTCAGGTTTTTAACCCCAAAAGTGTGCTCAATATCAAATTTAAAAAAAAAACGCTATCAAGAACTTCGTTTTGGTGTCCATGATGTGGTTGACCAAGTCACTAGCAAATACCAAGAAAACCAAGCAAATGCTTCCTCCGTCATTGGTCGAGAGTGGTCTCGTATAAGACATAGATCTACATATACTAAGACAAACACAATCCACCTCGTTAGCACTTTAGCTTCTAAATTGTAGCCGGATCATTTTTAAGACCAAATAGTATGACCTTATCATAAAACTTTGTTCCTTCATACGTGACCCAGAGATCAGGACTAGCTTAACCCTTTCGCGCCTGTTAGTACGTATACGTCCCAGACGACTTTTGAAAATTCTGGTGGATTAATAGGTACGTCAATT
Source organism: Tachinus rufipes (assembly GCA_963932245.1). Taxonomy (NCBI): domain Eukaryota; kingdom Metazoa; phylum Arthropoda; class Insecta; order Coleoptera; family Staphylinidae; genus Tachinus; species Tachinus rufipes. Next base: position 66,936,626 of record OZ010749.1, read on the forward strand.
TACAATAAATCGATGTCATACCAGTATTCACGTTGTCGTCGTGTATATTCGAGAATGTTCGGTACTATTCGTACTTGTTTTGTGCAGAGCAGTACAGAGTGACATGATTCTTGATGGCAGCAGGTTGTGTTAGTTTCCAACGCGGGCAAAATTGTACCAAATTCTGTATTACTGTAAAACTAAAACGTAAGTACTAGAAACTTTGCAGAATATCTGCCTGAAAAATGTTTTTCGCTTATAAATAAAACGTTGGTTCATATTTTCCTACAAAACGGGTCAAAAATATCTTACCCAAAAAGAGTTGAAAAAAGAAATCAACAAAATGAGAATCTATTCCATTGTAGTGATGACTCGTAACTAGATTTTGAGCCTTCTGAAGAAAAAATTCCAGCAAAACGATCAAAAAATGACAACAATTATGATGAAAATCAAAATTCGTCAAATAACTCTTCAAATTCATCTTCCGATTCGGATGAAGAACTCCAACCAAATAACAAAAATAACGATAATGTGGTATACTGGTATGATATTGACAAAATCAAAAATTTTCAACCCAAAAAAACTATGCCTCAAGTTAGGAATGCAATTGTATTGGCAAAGCTGAATATGAGTTCATCCAAACTTGATTGCTTTTTGCAAGTATTTCCGAAAAGTTTATTCTTGTACATTGCTGAAAATACAAATAAACAAATCAACATTGAAAATGCAAAAAATCGGAGACAATGTGTTGCAACGGATGCGTCCAAGATTATGATAGTAACAGGGTGTATATTGGCAAGATTTACTATGTTGACGAGTTGGTCGAGTGCTTGAAGCAAAGGTTTCAATCTGTACAAAGTTTGAGTATAGACAAATCCATGGTAAAGTTCAAGGGCAGGTCATCGCTAAAACAATACCTGCCGCTAAAACCCATAAAACGGAAAATAAAAATTTGGGAACTTTGTGATTCGAAATCATGATTTGTCTACAACTTTGATATATATGCCGGTAAGGATGCTGTATATACTCAAGAATCTACGGTAGGAACGCGGGTGGTGAACAAGCTTGTGAGATTTATACCGTGTTTTTTGTTTCGACAGATGTTTTACCTCAGTAAAGTTACTTTATAATCTGCCATTTGCAGCTACGAGCACTTGCATGAGATATAGAACAACAATGCCAAATCATAGTGAAAAGTTGGCCCGAGGAGCAAAGTTATTGGTACTGAATCTGGAATATTGGCTTGTTTTTAGCAAGATACAAAGAAAGTTGTAGTTCTCAGCAATTGCCATAAAAACGATGTTTCTTCAGTAAACAGTAAACTGAAAAATTGCTGATTACAACAAATTTATGAGGAGAGTTGGTTTGTCCGATCAGCTTACCACTCTATACGATTTTGATCGTAGATCCGGAAAATAGTGGCGTAAGATGTATTACAAGCTATTCATGACTTCCATTATAAACGCTTGCATACTCTACAAAGAAATTCACCATAAGAAAGAATCTACACTCACATTTCTGATCGATTTGGCGGAAGAAATAATCGGAAAAGGAAGAGAAAACGCTAAAGTGATTAGAAAGAGAGGATTAGAACGACCTTCCTTCATCAAGACACCTTCTAAATGTCGGCGATCATCTGCCGGTAGAAGGAACATCTCGTAAAAGATGCCACCGATGTTTGTTGCAGAAAAAAAAAATTGCACAAAGACTGTGTGTACCATGTGCAATTATATTATTTATAAATATTTTTATATAAGTTATTGTTACTCCTGAACGTATTCTTTTAGGACATATATGTCCCAATTCAAAACACTGGTGGGACAATATGTCCCAGAATCAAATTTAAGTTTAGAAAAGCAAAAAAAAGTGCAAAAGGGTTTAAAAAAAACAGCTACCAAGAGCTTCAAAAATATGCCGACTTCTTAAATAAATATTACGTGTTTTTTTTTTTTGGTAGATCCACTGATTTAAAAGCGAAAACGCCACTGTTCAGGCATAATGGATCCGGTGTTGCACTAGTATCTCTCAGTAAAAAGATTCAAAATTTCTTATGCTAAACTGCTTCCGGAAAGGTTTCGTACTGACTGAGTAACTTTCCAAAAATCGGCTCCTTATATACATTACCTTGATCAAGCTAAGTACCACCTCCTACCTTCTTTGTGATTAACTAATGAAAGTACTTCAAGAAAAGCCAGTTAAAGTTATAGCTGCATCCGCTATCAATTAGAACAAGCCTGAGCTTTCCATGATATATTATGGCAATCTTGGATTAAGTGTTGGCAATCGTCAACTACTCATTGTGGGATTAATTGTTTGGTGGCGTTTCGTTCAAATGCCTAAAGTCAATCAATTCTTGCATAGCAGAAATTCGTTAAAATTGCTGATCGACCATATTTATGAGATGGTTTGCCATGGCTACTTTACAAACGGTGACAGGTGGCAAAAAGTTTCACTTTTATTCACCCAAAGTTGCTAACTTAGATATATAATCAGATCGGGATCCACGGTCTAAGTCGCTGTCCTCTTGCTGTTGCCAAGCCTTCGCCTTGTTTTTAGCTATAATGAATAAATTCCGACACTTCAAAGTGGATATCCAATTTGCGGAAAAACATGTAAAAACCATCATGCCCCAGTAGTTGATACAACGAAAAGTAATACTCGTGACAAACCATGATCGTAAGCGGCTTGGTTAGTAAAAATTTAATAACGGTCTAGTAATCGGCTTAGCTGCAGAAGGCACTACAACATGTTAAATCAGACTGCTGCCAAATGTTAAATCCGAATTACCGTCTCGTACGTCTCGGTCATTTCTTTCAGAACATTAAGATTAAATATAAGGTTTTGTTTTTTATCCTTATAGGTAAATTACAAAAAAATAAAACTGTTTCTCTGAACACCTGCAGATATACCAAAGTTTCTGATAATATCTACCTTAACCTTAAGCAAATGCAAATTAAAACTACTCTTAACTAATATCGCAAGATGATTGATGTATCAGCAATATTTTAAAGCTAAAATCAATAAAAGTATTAGTCGTAAATAAACAATAATTTACGGCTGAGTGGAAATCGAGTAAACAGAAATTGTAGCTTCCAATCAATCTAATCATGTGCTAATATCGCCTAATTACCGTCAATATTGATCTTCTACGATACTATCTACCTGCGTAATATGTTTAGTAGTACACAATGATAATAGTTATGCGGTTAGTATTGAACAATTAATGCTTTTATGCAGATCTTTATTTCACCGCAATTAATGTCAATTGAATATTCATATTTCCAATTGTTTTCCATCAACAACAACAATGCTATTATAAAATATAGATAATTCCCTTTGTATATTCAAGCTTCGCATATATACATTTTTATTAACAATATATGCTTCGGTCCGATGGAGAGATTTTTTTAAATATTAGGCCGCATATTAAACCGGCCTGCATACTCACAGGAGGGCGATAAATATTTTATTATATTTGACATTTCCCGCGGCATCAAATTTAATCCACCGTCCACGATTGATGTTCGTGAGCGTGTGCACGGGGGGCGATAGGGGCGCACAACATGCCGGCTTAATCAAGCGCCCGAATAATTGGCCGTGTCGCAGTCACGCAGACATGGGGGGTTGAGTGAAATGGCGAGCATTCCACCCGCACACACACACACAGTTCACTAAAAGCAGTAATAATAATTAATTCACCTAAATTGAAACGCTTATTATTATTTTATTTTATTTTTAGCCAGCCATTAATCCTACGGATGAGATAATTGCGCCTAGCGATCCGTCACAATTAAGTGCGGTAGATTTAATCCGATCTTATCTTCTTGTTTCTCCCTCGGCTGTCTTCTCAGCTCAGCTATATCGACGGTGCCGCGATCCCAACAAATGGCTCCAATTTGCACGAATCGTGATTTTTACAAAGTTTTTTCCATCAGGAAAAACTACCTTGTTAGTCGCTTAAATTATTCATCCTAGTCTGGCAGACTTATCTTAAACGAAAATCACAAATCACCTCAGGTGTGTTGAGACAAACGTCACTTACACGTTTACGACTTATCTTGAAGTTAATAATTGGAAGGTGAGTCTAGAGTTTACACATTTGTTAAAAAATAGTTTCTTATAATGAACTATTTTAAGTAAATAATATTAAATTTGTAAAAACATGAGACATACCATTATCCAACAATTAAATATGTGGCATAGAAGAGCGTCCCCAAAAGTACACAAAAAATATTATACAGGGTGTCCCACTACGTAAGGTCATTCATTCATTCACTTACGTGTAGGAAAGATGCAAAGAAGTCGAACCTATATAAAGTGTGGACATTTTTGCTATAGAGACTAATAAAAAAGTTATGACTTATTTTATTTAAATACTGCTGCAGCAGCCTGTTACCGGCGGTGCGGCCTTTTATGCGGAAGATGATACCCACGCTGATCAGACGTGTCGTATGAAGTTGTTAGTGGAGTTTTAAAACTCACTTGTGGCCGCGTTAGAGTGTTTGGGATTTGTCTTCCACATCACTTTATTGAGTCCTAGCCAATTACTGCTATAGCCCTTCGCGCGTCCGCGCACCATAACCTGCTCTCCGACCTCATTCTCGCGTACGTTGGCGTGTGGCGGGTATCAACGTCCTTTGTGCCGCTTACCGTTCGCTGGCTTGCTATAGCATGGTAACTTTACCTTCTCGTGGTTGCTCCGGTTCGTCTCAGCTTCCTGTTTTCGCTAAGTTATAGCCTAGCAGTAGTTCACTGGCCGCGTTTGTTCGGCGGTTGCAATGAAACACTGCCATGGATAGTGTTCATCACATTCTAGCCTCGGCCGTTCCTCGCACAAGAAGCAGAAGCTTTTCTTTAATTCTGCATAATGGCATTCCATTGGATTGGCCTGTGGATGGTATATAGCCTCACCTTTGGAAGAGCGTAACTCAAATACTCTAGTGGTAGTTTCGCTCGTTGCGGTGACCACGGATTTGGTCTCTAACCATCTTGTGTAGGTACCCATCATATAAACTCTAAGTCTATCCTCTCCCATGGTTTTCCTGATGGTTGAGCCTTTAATGGTGCCTTCGGTTGTGGTGCTCCGGCTTTTACTTTAAAATACGTTAAACACCTCTTAATAAATTGTTCGGACGTCCCGCCTGATTCCATACCAATGGTAGTTTCAAACGATGGCTGCGGTCGTTCCGTTGCGACCTGGATGTTCAGCGGTGATCGTCGAACGGTAAAGTTTAATGACTTCATATTGTGTATAAAGAAGTACCACTACTTGGTCTGTTTCTGAGTTAGTACTCAGAAATTCTCCCTGTTCAGCTTAAGTCCTCACCTTCGGGGCGTTTTGCATCATTTGTCTGTACACGGCGGACCAAAGTTGCCAGGATTTTTCTATCCAAAAGATATATTTTTGCAAAATCAGTTCGGTACGGTTGCTAGGTGGGTGTAGAAATAGTTTAATGTTGGCGATTGGTGTTCGCCAGGGCTCTATGATGGCAGTAATCTCTTTGTGTCTTCTGCTGCTGATGTTATCAGTTCCAAGTAGAAGTGTAGGCTAAAGGCGTCAAGTAGAAAGTTTATTACTTCTGGTGTTTGTTCCACCTTGAAGTTGAAGAGACCAACGTATAAGTTTTAATTTAGAGTATGAGGAGTTAAGACTAGGGCCTCAAGCATTCTAGCTCGTTTGAGTGATAATGAGTCTGACATAGTGTAAAGTTAGAGCTAGCAAATGATATAACGTGCCTTTTGATCTCTTGATGCAGCACGGCCGATGTTACAAGCGTCTGTTTGTAGGACAAAGGGTATCCCAGATCGTACTCTGTATAGCTGCTTCAAAGGTTTGTCCATAAGCGCATTGACTTGTTCAAACGTAGCCAGTTATGTACAAGAGCTGAAAAACCGGTGGCAGCGTTACCCAATAGCAAAAAAGCAAAACGGGCAAAAGACAGGCCATTAGCTTAGTGGCCAACTCCATCGTACTATACGGGGAGCCTCCACGTAGAGCAACTGTGCACAGAGCCCAACATACAGAAAAATTACACGGCTGGTACTGTTGAACTAGGAAGCTGAATGGGACCTGGAAGACGACACGGAGAGATAGACAAAGAAGCTAATCTCAAAAGTGATTCCATGAATTACGCGGAAACACGAAGAAGTTCGATAGCACCCTACCCAGATCCTGACAAGTCACGGCTGCTTTCAAGCCTACCTGAAAAGAACGAACATAGTGGAGAGTGACCGCTGCGTATACTGTGACAAAGTAAATACACCCGAGCACACCATGTTCCAAAGCGATAGGTGACAGTACATAAGAATAATAGAGAATCAAGCTACGGATACCATCAAAAAGGAGCAGAAAAAAGCCAAAGTCAAGCCAAAGCCAGGTAGGTAGACAAGTGAGATACTGAACGTATGAGTGAAGTAGAAAAATAAAAAAAAACAAAATGGGTTGCCGCTGCGACAAAATACTTAACGGTTATTTCAGAGCGCCCTACGTCTAAGGACAGGTTTGTTAGTTTGGGAGCCATTCCCAAATGAATCCGGCACAAAGTATTTGAAAGATTTTCCCCTCCCCCCTTAAAAAAAAAATACGTACTCAACAACGTAGTTGTGTTTTATTCTTGAGCGCTGGTTGCTCCCTGGTCGAGGTGAAGTGTTAGAGGACTACTCCCGTCAGCGCAAATTTAGTGGCCAAGGTACTCTACGGACTTTTGTTCAAACTCGCATTTTCGGATATGGCACTTCAGAACGTACTCCTGCAGGCGTTATAATACTTGCAGCAAATGTCTTATCTGTTCTTCGTAGTTGTTGGATTATACCAAGATGTCATCAAGGTATACAAGGATGATGTTTCCAAACAACCCCGCCATTACCCTGGACATAAGTTTGTGAAACGTAGCTGGCGCGTTTTTCAACCCAAACGGAAGTCGTTTAGAAGCCGTCAGATGCTTGTGTTGTTCTGCTATCGGTATCTGACAATATCCGGTCCAAAATCCTTTAGTCTCATAAATTTTGGAGACCGGTGCTGCTTCTTTCGTAGTTGCCTCATTTAACTCCCAATAGTCCACGCAGAAACGTAGCTTGCCGTTCTTCTTTTTATGAGGACCACCAATACCGTTGGCCAGAACAATCAGTTCATAGGCCGCTATTCTTTTGGTGTGTAGTCCAGTATATTGGGAATCTTCGGTCTTGCCATAGTGTAGACATTTCCGGGTGCCATCGAGATTATCTTCCATTCAAGAGTTGCCAAGAATAAATTCTTCTCCCAGGGTTGGCGTTGTTAAAAAGTATATCTCGAGCTTTTAACCCCCTACAGTTATTTGGGTGATCACCTCGCCGATGATCATTATGGTAGCACTGAAGTTTCCTGTGCAACTTTAATACTAATTGGTGCCAGGTATTACTATTAGCCAAAACATAGTAATACAAAACTTTATCTATAAGCGTATTCTTTAAGCCGCCTTGAAGAAGAGTAAGATCATAAAACTACGCCAGCATTCCGCCGCCTTTCGACCAAATCAACCTCAAAAAATCATCACCACATTGATGTTACCAGCGTGGCGCCCAAAATGAGCAAAGAGATACCATAGACAAAAAAACAAAACTACAAACCTTAATGAAAACATTCAAAGATCATAAATATCTATTACACCGTGTAATTAGTTCAAAAAATAAAGAGATAAATTGAAATAAATAATTTTTTTTTCATGTTGTGTGTGTGTGTGTGTATGTGTGTGTGTAGAAGAGAGGGGTTCTGATGGTGGTTTAAAAAAACTTTCTTTCTAAAGATATTACACCGTTCTTCCGGAAACTTTAGATGTTTTCATTACGTAGTACATTGAAGAATTAAAAAAAAAGTTCATCAATCGCTCAAGCAATAATAACAGCCGTACGTTTTAATTTGTTTATTTCCCCGCTACTGGTATAGAAACATTCGGTTCAAAAATTTTATTCACCATATCTCCATGCTGGTGTGACATCAACAGTAAATAAAATAATCATATAACCTGAATTAATGCGTAAAAAAACAACAAAACACTATAAGCCAAGTTAAACGCATTTTAAGTTTAAACAAAATCTTGAGAAACATGGCTCGAAACTTCTCCTCCACCCAATGACTCGTAAAAACGTACAAACCCAAGCAAAACCACACACATTCCAAGGATCAGGATTACCCCCCCCCCCCCCCCCCCACCCATGATGTAGACCCTAGACCGTACCAACACTAAAAAAACTCAACACTACAGGCAGAATCAATGTACTATGTACTTGCAAAGCACTGCACAAAAGAAAATTGCTGGCTTAACATTACCAGCATAAGAAAAATCCCTCCAATCAACGTTCTAGCATACATCAAGCACATAGACTGGCTGTTTGCTGCGTCGACGGATTGAGGTTACCACTGACAAAGCTACAAAGGGTCTAATTTTTTTAAACTCTAATAAATTGTGCGATTCATATTAAGGCTTCTTCTTCTTCAGCCTCTATTCACCCACACATTCCTTTTCCATATGTCTCATATCTTGAGCAATTTAGTACCAGTTTCTGCACGTAGTTTGTTTGATGTCGTCAAGCCAACGCTGTTGAGGTCTTCCAACATTCTGCTTTAATAATCTTGGTCGCCATTTCTCAATTAGTATTGTCCACTTCCCAGAGTTTTGTCTTGCTACGTGTCCAACCCATCGCCACTTTAGTTCCGCTACACCCTCAACAACATCTTTTACTTTCCTTCGCACTCTTATTTTAATATTACGTATTTTGTCTCGTAAACTTATTCCGAGCATGGTCTTTCCATTGCTCTTTGTGATGTGCGTAGGCGTTCTGCGCTCTGTTTGGTTAGAGTTGCGGTTTCCAGACCGTAAGTGGCTACCGGTAAAACACAAGCATCATATACCTTTCTTTTATAGTTGATAAGCACTGTATCACTTTTAAGGATATGTCCCAACTTCCCGTATGCTGCCTAGCTCAGATGCACTCTTCTAGTAAATTCAGCAGTCTGGTTTTCCTGAACAACTTGATTGAATAACCGAGGTGCACATATTCTTTTAGCGTGTCAAAAAGATGGTTATCGATAGTTATGAGTAGGTTTTCGTTACTCATAATTTTGGTGTTAATTAAATTCATCTTTAGACCTACTTGTATGAATGCTTCTTAAAGTTCGGTCATCATATGTTGTAGTTCATTAGGATCGCTACTTATCAAGACGATGTGGTCGGCAAAACCTTTGCTTTCCCAGGGCAGAAATTTAAATACACTTTCCATGGCCAGCGTGAATAACTTTGGAAAGATCGTATCTTCTTGACAAACCTCTGTTAACTAAGATTCTATATGTTACCTAAGATGTTGCATTTTGGTATAAGCATTTTATCTATCCTGACATCTTCCTTAGCTGTTTGGAAAGCCCATTTTTCTATCGAGTCAAATGCTTTGTGGTAGTCGATAACAGCAAGATAAAAAGATACGTCGTATTCAGTGCGTTTCTCGATTAGAGAGGTCCAACAAATAAACCTTTACATCCTTGCCGCCTCCATCAGCTTAGTGGAGAGCCTACAAAAAAGACTACACCTACAATTTACAACAAATGGTTAGTACGCCAGTATAAGTATAAGCATTTTAATGTTTTCAATAAAATTTATTTCATATACCGTATAAATAAACAGATTATGGGCAGCATTCTGCCTCTACACTTTTAAACACAAATCATTTCATAAAATATCAGCCAAATGAAAAAGCTATAACTATTTTTTTTTTATTAAAGTTATCACTGATATTTTACATCGCCCCCAAAAATCTACAAACCATTTGGAGACACACAAATTAATCTTTTTGAAATAAAAAAGTTAATACGAGTATAAATAAATATGTAAAACCGTCAATTTAAAAAGATATTACATTACGTTGTTAAAAGTCATAAAATATCCCTTAATATTATTCCATTTTTAAAATTAAACCTTTCAGGAGACGCTGCTCAATATAAATTAGACTAATTTTGTGAAACATAAGCTCGACATGGTATAGAATTGTAATGAAAAACATTCCTCTTATTAGTGGAGGGAGAAAACTAGCTACATTCCCTAATTGAGGCACTGAGAAAAATTGAGCAAATGGCAACGTCCTCTACGAGACCCCCGACGGACGGCCAGACCAGAAACCAACCCCCATGGGCGCATCGACATTCACCGGCAACTCTATAAATTAAACCCTCCCGCGTTTTCCCTTTATTCAACGAAGGTCGCACACATACACACACTCTGCCGAATTGAATTAATCTGAAGGAGGAAAACTATTCCGGTTTCTTGCCATGCCTGGCAGGTCCGGAAACTTATTTACTTCACATAAGTAAATGTAAATAACATTAGATTAATTAGTGAGTAGGGCAAAGCCCTTTCAGCAACTTATAACAACCTGACAAAATTTACATTTCATAAGTCGCATATATGTGTTAGATAAGTTAACAAACATTTTCAAGATTGTTAAAAATTGCAGTCTCATAAAAATGAAATTTTAAGTAAATACATTATAAAAATTATTAAATTTTAATTCTGATTATTGATGAAAGCATATAAATGATTTATGTATTAGATATTGATAGCTGGATAGAGCACTCTAGAAATGCATTAAAATATCCAAATAGGAATAATATTAAGAGATAATTCATGACATTTAACAAATAATGATTTTATTTATTTAAATTCATTAATATTACTACAAATAAATCTGCTATTTGCTTTTTAAGCAGACAGGTTCATCAAACCCCTTCAAACAAGTAGCAGACTTTTGAAGTGAGTAAAAGAGAACAAAAAAGTAGCTCTGCACATCAGGCGTTTATTTCGTGGATTATTTTGTGTTTTAAATCAAATTAATGTTATTTTTTTTTGTATTTTTAATGTCTATAGTTATCAGAGTAGAATGCTTAAACTATTTTTTTAATTGTTTTAATTTTAACAATTCCCAGATTTCATTCCTTTTAAATGTAAAAAAAAAATTAAAAAAATTTCCTATGATCAACGTTTTGCGTGATATAAAGACTCAGTCAAACAAAGCCGGCTACAGCCTTGTCACGTAAGAGGATCATGACAGTAACAAATATTACCTCGACAACCACGCAAACAGCAATAAAATTGCTGGTTTGGAGTTTTTAAAATTACACCTTCACGCCCAGAAATGGATTTTATCTGAACTTGTAGCGCCTAGAAGAATCAACACATTTATAACCAAAATACTACATACTTAAAAAGAAATGCAGAGTTACGTACTCTATCCATAGGACACCGCCAACCTTCATACGCCAGATTCCACTCATTATTGGTTATAATAACCAGACGTTTGCTCTCCTATTATATTTTATTTTAATAAGAACTATTTTGCATTGTAATCATTTTCATTTAATATAAATACGATACACAGGTCAGTCTTAAACTTGTAACCAACTTAGCACATCATACACAAGTGAAAAGAGTCGTTTTAATTTTGACGTAACACTAGTTTTTAAAATGCATCGTAGGATTATTGACCGTCCTGACTTGCTCAGCTCAATTGGTATTCTTGTCCCAGCCCGAGTTTTATGCAATGACTACTTATTTCATATACCGTACAAACGTACATATTATGCGCAGCACTCTGCATCCACACGCATGCCAACAAAGTTAAAGTGGATTTCCTTACAAATTCTTTTAATACCTTGCGGCGTGCACTTGTCACCCATACGTGACCTTTTTAATACTTTGTAACTATTTAAATTTTATTCTTATTTTTAGTATTAGTTGTTTTATGTTTAATTTATATATGTTTTTTAAGTTGTAAATATATACTTATTTTGTAATGGCTTCGATTGACTAGTAAATAATAATAATAATAATAATAATAATAATAATAATAATAAGACCAGACTTGAAGTTTGTGCTGCAGACAGATCTAGGACAAGGAGTAGTCATCTACCAAAAAGACGTGAAACACAGAAAAGTGATCACCTACGCTTCCCTCAACCAACAACAACAACAAAGCTACCACAGTAATGAACTGAAGTTCCAAAAAAGTTTAGGCAAATTTTCAAGAAAAGCCATTTATCCAGTGCACCTACCTGGTATTAAGAACAGTTTTCTAGCAAAAAAACGAGAAAGACAAAAGAATAGTATCCTGCAACAACAACGTATGAGCAACCAAACAATTCAGGGCGTACTTAAAAGACGTTAAGCTAAGCTAGTCATCCAATTTCAAATCAAAATTTACAAGATGGTCCATACTACTAACCAAATTTAATTTCGTATACAAAAAACCACTCTTGACAACCAAACAAAAAACCAATAAAAACGTTGAGCAAATGCGTTACGCAGTGCCAAACAAAAAATTATCCGCATAAGCGAAACACTCCAATCCGTCTAGCGCCTAGCAACTGCAGCAAACTTCTAGAAACGGAAATAGAAACACCCTGAAGAAGTGCAAGTGCAAAAATAAAGAAACTGGTTGGTCGTGCTACCCAGCAATGCAAAAATCAGTACCATTCGAATATGTGGGTCATTGGCCTCCGAAAGCCCAAAAAGAAGAAGAAGATAGACAGAGACAAGTCAAACACTAACGCCAGGGTAGTCGCCTTATGCCACCAAGACCAAGAGATGAAGAGCCAGATAGCCACAACGATTGAAAACTTTAGACGGAGTGTCGTCAAAATATTATCCGCTTTCAAAGTCTTAACCGACTTAGTTATGGTTAAGAAACCAAACCTGCAAAAGAAGAGAACCAGGACAAGTGGATGATTTCAAGAAACGGTTAGACTCAACACCTTTCCCTTCCAGTGACGAGAGCGACGGAGTCCAGACTCATCAGTTGCCCGAAAAGTCATCCGTCAGCAGAAAATAGAGAACTCAAAGTGAAGCCTTTCCAATTATAAAAACACCTTCTGCCGACCTCTAATGCCATCAGCGACTTCTCCTGCTGGCCCAGAAAAACCTTCCGCCCCTAAAAACGCCTCCGTTTAAATGGCAATCTCCATCACCAAAATGAGGTTCCGGCCAGCTGCCGCGTACCCCAACCACGCCGATGTAGCTGATATTATTGATGCTAATGTTAATGATGTTAACCCATCCTCTTCCCAATCTTTAAAATCCCGTCCACCGGCATTCGTGATTATCGATAAACACGCATTCCCGGCGTTGTCAAAACAGTTTAACAATAATCGTATCGCGATGACCACAAAAAAGTCACTAAATCAGTAAGTACGGCTTTTCATACATGGTCGACCGCCAAAGAAAGATGCCGCGAATTCGTTATCCAGACTTTTTCACAAAAGCAAGAGGTGGGGATTGCCCTTTAATCTTAGATTCTCCCCCACCCATGTTCGACGTATAAGGAATGAGCATTTTCGATATAGCATGGTCTCGGCCCAGCTGCCAAAAAAAACTAAGTCTTCCGAGATCATGGGACTGACCAACCTTCTGACGCTAAAGGATTCGGTTTGGATTATATGGCCAAACGTTGTTTCACAAAAGCACTTGTTTGTAGAATCTGTTTGGAGCCCCACCAATCGGTAGCCTGCCTCAAAAACACACTGCCCAAGTGTACACTTTGTTCTGGCCCGCACCCCGCCAACTTCAGAGGTTGCAAACCTTATCAAAAAAATGTTCACTTCGCATAAAAAAGCCAACAAAATTGCAAAACCGGCAACAAAACCCGCTTCTTCACAATCTGCTGGTCTCCGTAAACCTGCAGTGGTTAAGACAAACAATGCATTTGCAATTGTAGTTGCACCGCCGGCATCTTCACCGACTATGAGCAACATGAGGATAAAAAACTTCAATAATTTTTATCGGAAAATCATGTCGATCCTTTTTGAAAACCAGTAATGGCTAATTAGTCTGGAATGCCAATGGCATTTCAGCTAAAGTGAAACAGTTCTTTATCCCAGAGAACGTAACGACCTGCTGGTGTGTGAGTCAACCCACTCTCCCACCCAAGTGTTGAGACTCCCAAATACTATCACGTATTTGGGAATGTTGGTAGTAAGGCCGAAGCGTCAAACACTAATCTTTGCAAAAAAATCTTTGGACCATTCCAAGGTAGTTACACCCAACTTAGTCTATTTGGAATCAAACGCGATAGTTAGAAATGTATGCTAAGGACTTCAACTGTAAGCACCCGGCGTGTAACGGCTTACAAACAAACACCCAACGGTCAGGAGTTGCTCGATTATGTAGAGCAAAAAAGATTGAAAGTAGTAGAACCAGACAAACTCACTACCATACTGCAGAATACCAAGAGGACGTTCTTGATGTAACTATATTCAAGAACGTCAACAATTTAAGTTCTGACCACAACCTGGTCTTACTGAAGCTCTTCTCATGATCCTAGAAGAGAGCATTGGCAACATGACTTAAGCAAGAAAGCTTGAAGTGGTAATCTTGGTCAAAATCAATATTCTCCCGCCCAACCAACATAGGTTCAGATAAGAATACTGCTCTGTCCACCAACTAAATCGGGTGACGGACCTCATCTTGAAGAGTTTCAGACTGAAAAAAAGCTACGGAGGTGGTTTTTTTCGACGTCAAAAAATCATAACGGCCTTCTCTATAAACTGCACAGACAAAAATTCCCTCTGCGTCTTATAAGGCTGATAGCCTTATATTTAAATCGCAGAACTTAAAATCAGAAGCAATTTTTACTTCATGGCAGATCACGGCAGAAATTCCTCAAGGCTTCATTCTCTCTTCAATCCTTTTCAAGCTGTTTGTCGCGGACATGCCATCGGGATAGAATTATTCCTCAAAGTCACCAACGCTGCTTACTTCCAGGCTACAAAAAACCACTACCGATCTGGAAGGTCAAAGTGAATCCGGAGAATAACATAAGAACGTCCGTTTTAATGACATTCCCATACCGTGGCCCGATGCTGCCAAGTATCTAGGGATAATATTTGACAAAGGACTCACGTACAGAAGTGCCGCACTCCATTCTCGATAAAGCCAAAATGGCTAAACATTTTCGTCGCTTCAGAATAAAATCAGGCTGTAAACCTCCACCACCAGACGCATAATAAGAAACTCAAAGCATTATTATAATAACTTTTAACAACGTAATGTAATGTAATACTTTTTAAATTGATGATTTTGCGCATTTAATCAAATTAAAATTGTTAAAAATTGTACTGTTTATTTTCTTAAGCATACAAGTTCATGAAACCACTTAAATTACAAACTTTTGAGACTAGTTTAAAGAGTTTATTTGCATTATTTCGTACTTGTGTTTAAAATAATATTAATGTTTGTAGTAAAAATATCACCGCAACACTAAATTTAATATTCATATTTTACAAAGTAATGAACATAATAGAATACATTAAATGTTAAATCTTTTTTGCAGAAATGAAATAATTTTTGGTATATATTAATAATTCCAGTTAGTATAATGAAGACAGTCTTGAGATTTTACTTTGACTATTATCAGGACGCAAATATAAATGAATTCCCTTTGTGCATCAGAATTTCATAAAATCAATTCCAGTACAATCTCCTCACAAACAAAATAAATTCTCATCGTCCTTGTAAATGAAATTATATTAAAGAAAAAAAAACAATATCCATAAAGCGACCTTATTTAATCACCTTAGCTACATTTAATAAATCATTTTTAACTAAATTAAACCACAAATTACTCATAATACCACAATTATGTATTTATTTCAAGCAAAACGTTTGTTAGTTTAGCAATTCAATCTGATAATATCGACTATGGATGAGAGCGAGTAACTAGGCAGTTAATCGCGTTATTATTTCGCCTGTTGTATAATGGTAAATTGCGAGAGATGGTTGTAAGTTAAATCAAATTTCTACGAAGGAGAGAAATAGTTCTCGTTTAGTAAGTTTCGGTAACGCATCCATTAGTTTGATTAGCGGATTTAAATATATCAAGGAAGAACTTGTCGAGCGCGGCTAAAGTTTCACATCATGTTATTTAAATAAGCATGAAACTTAATGTGTGAACATAATCGGTTAAACTTCATCTGCAAACTTGTAGTAATAATTTTGAAATGGATGAAATTGTGGAAAATTAAACGTGAATTAAATTAAAATATTAAATGTTTGGTAATTTTCTTTATAATCATTAAAACTCAAACAAAAATAATAAAAATGATTGAAAATCTTCCACATGCATACTCAAAAACTGAAAAATAATACAGATGACAATTTAGAGATTTTATCACACTCTAAAAAGAAAAAAAATCCATCTAAAGTATCAAAATGTGTATGATTATTCCCATTATTAATTCCAAAATTACAAAGATTATTGCAAATTTTTATTGAGCCGTTAGAGCTAAGAATCAAAATACAAAAGGTTGCTGTGGCTGATCTTATTCAACCTCTATCTCTATCTATAAAAATAATATTTACAACAGACAGAAAGAAATCATACCAAATCGCAATATAATTAACAACTTGCGTTATTCGAATGATGCTCCTCTCAACTAGCAAAGCAGAACCACGGACCATGATGAGCGTAAAACAAAAAAAAAAAACATGAAACAGAGTTAAGATTTAATCCTGAAAAGACCAAAATAATGGTTAAGCATTAATAATTAACGGTAACCAAATAAAGCAATTCACAATTATAAATACCTAGCATGCTTCATTAAAAATAAATGAGAAATAAAAAATCAAATATTGAACTATCCAGAAATTCTTACAACTGCCCAAGGGCAAGTATAAGTTGAAGATGCATAAAAAAGGAAAGCCCAATCCTTTAGCGCGAATAAGTGATGTGCTTGAATAAATTGGCAGCAAGAGACAATAAGAAGCAATGGATGTTCAAAGTGAACGTTTGATTAATTAATAAATTTAATGTACAACGCATACGCACGGTGTGGTGGTTGAATGGTTGCGTCAGGTATAAAAAAATATAATTAAGTGAGCGTAACACATATACTTAAATAACGTCAACCCAAATGACAACCTCACCTGCACGTGGTACACCCTGCTAGATAACCAACGAGGCTCTGTTGACCGAATAACTACCGGTATAAGTAGTCCCTCTTGCCAGCCAACAGCTTCGGGTAGAAGAGCTGACAGGAGTGGGGCAACTCCAAGCCTCGGGAGTGAGAAATCACTCCCAAAAGCGGATGAACCGACAAACTGGTCAACGGCATGAAAATGCGGAAAGAAACGGGAAACTACCGCATTAAAAACCCGTAAGGGTATCCCTAGTAAATCATCAGTATGGCATTGTTCAAAATAAAATATTCCGGAGCCAAAAGTTCCCCAATCGGATCTCCGGAGGGAACAGTATTGAACAAAGTTACGAAATTGACACCAAATATGAAAATAGGAACTTGGAACATAAGAAGCATGTCTCAAGAAAGGAAACTTGATAACACAGTAAATGAAATGCATAGAATACGTATAAATATATTAGTGACCTACGATGGCCAGATTCGGAAACACACTCAACCGATAATGGAATAATGTACTATTCAGGTAGCACAAACAGCAAAAATAAATACGGCACCGCAATTATAGTCGATAGAAAAGTACAAAAGTCCGTAACAAGCTTCGTACCATATTCAGACCGAGTAATGTTGTTGCAAATACAATCCACAACTGGCAAGATAAATCTCATCCAAGTGTATGCACCAACTAGTGATAAACCAGATGATGAAATGGAAAAATTCTATCTACAAGTGGATACCGTTTTGAAATCCACTAATAAGCACGACGTCACAATCGTTATGGGAGACTTCAATTCAAAAATAAAAGAAGGACGGATAGAAGACCTTGTCGGAGACTACGGACCAGGCATGAGAAACGATAGAGGAGATAGGTTAATAGAATTCTGTCAAAGTGAAAATTTAATTTAAAAATGTACTATAAACTACCACCAAAACGTCTATATACGTGGACGTCTCCAGCTCATACTAAAGAAAAAAATAGTTAGAAATCAAAGACTACATCCTAATTAGAAAACGATATAGGAATAGCATCACCTCAGTCAAAACCTACCCAGGAGCCGATGCTTCATCAGACCACAATCCAGTCGTAGCCAATGTTAAAGTGAGGCTTAAAAAACTAGAGTCAAAAAGGAAACCTGTAAGAATTGCAATCGAAAAGCTAAAGGATGCTGAGATAAGAGAGCAAATCAAACAAAAAATAAAAGCAAATATCCAGAAAATAGGCACGTCAAATACTGATAATCCCAATGAGAAATAGGGAAGCATCAAAAAAGCGCTACTGGAAAGAAACAGAGATATGCTAACACCAGACAAAGTTATAGCAAAACAACAATGGATGACAAAAGAAATTTTAAACCTTATGAATGAAAGACGGAGAAATAAAGAGAACCAAATAAAATATAAAGAAGTTCACAAAACCATCAAAAGAAAAATTCGTGAAGCAAAAGAAAACTGGATGTCTGAGAAGTGCAAAGATATCGAAAAGCTGCAAAGTCAATACGACAGTTTCAATCTACATAAGAAAATTAGAGAACTAACAGGAACTAATAGAAAACAAGTGACACCGATTATAAAAACAAAATCCATCAAAATAATAACAGACCAAGCCCAAAAACTCATACGATGGAAAGAATACATTGAAAAGTTATTCAACGACACGAGATGCCCTCAAAGTAAAACGCAACCACATCTGCATAGCCCTAGCCCTGAAATAACAAAACACGAAGTAGAGCAAGCAATAAGGAGCGTGAAAGGAAGAAAAACTGTAAGCCCAGATGAAGTGCCCATAGAACTATTAAAACTAATAGAAGATGAGGAAATCGAAATAATCGTTGACCTATACAATACCATATATAGAACAGGCTTAATACCAAAAGAATGGCTTGAATCTACATTTATTACAATTCCGAACAAGTTAAATGCCCGAGAATGCAGTGACTACGGAACAATAAGTCTTATGAGCTATACCTTGAAAGCATTCCTGAAAATAATACATAAAAGACTTTACACCAAATTTGAGCAAGATATTAGCGACACTCAATTCGGATTCTGGAATGGCTTAGTAACACGAGAAGCATTATTCGGCATTAACGTACTACTACAAAGATGTATGGATATAAATGTCGAGGTACACGCCTGTATAGACTACAAGAAGACGTTCGATAAAGTACGCCATGAACTACTTATAACACTCCTAAAAAGCAAACGTATTGACTCCGAGAACATACAAATAATTAAAAACTTGTACTGGAACCAAACAACGACGGTGAGAGTCAACAATAATTCCACAGAAAGCATAAACATCGAACGGAGAGTGAGGCAAGGCTGTATACTGTCACCGATGTTATTCAATCTATACTCAGAAGCTATATTCAAAGAAGCCTTATCTGAAGAACTATGTGGGCTTGTTGTTAATGGGCAACCAATTAACAACATTAGATAAGCTGATGACACGGTGATAGTAGCAGACAACATTGTAGACCTGCAAATAATGGTAAAACGCACAAAAACTGTCGTATCAAAATATGGATTAATTATGAACCTCAAGAAAACAAAATACATGATCATCTCAAAAGCACGTATACCACCTAACGCAAATCTTCTTATTGATAACACCTATATTCAAAAGATATACAAGTACAAATACCTAGGTACGTGGGTAACAAATACAAACAAACATACAGTAGAAATCAAGTCCAGAATAGAGATGGCTAGAACGCCTTCCTCAAAATGAGTGATCTCTTCTGTGATCGTGATCTAACGCTAGAGCTTCGTGTTAGAATTGTAAGATGCTACATATTTCCAATTATACTGTATGGTATGGAAGCATGGACACTGAACCAACACCTTAGCGACAAACTACAAGCTGTTGAAATGTAGACGTATCGGAAAATCCTGAAGATCTCTTGCCGAGGTCCTCACAAGAATGGGAAAAGACCTAGAAATCCTTCACATGATAAATATAAAAAAGCTGAAATATTTGGGACATACCATGCAAAGAGATAAATATAATGTACTGCAGCTGATTATGCAGAGAAAAATAGCAGGCAAGAGAAGTGTGGGAGGACGCAGAATGTCCTAAACGCAAAATCTAAGAGACTGGTTTGGCTGCACCTCTAAAGATCTTTTCCGAGCTGCTGTTTTAAAGATCAGAATAGCCACGATAATAGCTAACCTCCGAGTAAGAGATGACACGTGAAGAAGAAGAAGAAGAAATAACATTTGTAAAACCTTTCAAACTCTACAGTCAATCTGTAAATATAATCTAAAACCAATAGTCTAATTGGAAAATAACTTTAATAAACTATATATGTTTAAATAACAAACTGCTGCTAAATATTAGTAAGTGTAGTGTGATATCATATATACAGAAACACATATTTATTTTATATGCCATAACTTAACCCGATTAAAGTTGGGCAACTCAAAGCCACCGACAATCGCTAAACACAGTTGGAGAAACAACCGTCAAAATGACCGTTAGGGACTAACACCACATGGTTACCCTCATGGTCGCCCCAAAAAGTTAGGAGAAGAAATAATTCTGGGTGGTCCATGGCTAAAAGAACATCAAGTCAGCCTAGAATACTTACGCCAATGTATAAACAATGGCAAAGAAAACCAATCAACCATATATTGGATACCCCAGAAAACACCGCCAACCAAAGCACACAAACCGATGCAATAACTAAAGCACTCGTTCCCCAATGCAAAAAATTTTAAACAACTGGTACGCAAATTCCCCACTGTTTTTAATAAAGATGTAACACCCACGACCACCCCAACGGTCAAACATAACATCAAAGTGGCCAACACGACGCCGATACGCATCGCCCTCTACACCTACAACGCTCACAAGAAAGCTCTTATCTTTGAGCAGGTAGAAAAACTACTAGCAAACGGCATTATAAAAGGAAGCTCCAGCAGCTACTGTGCGTTAGTGGTCATCGTGAAAAAAAAAAGACGGCTCACCACGCTTCTGTATCGATTACCAAGCACTAAACAAGCACCTCTGCCCAAGATCCAAGAAACTTTAAAAGATTTAGGAGCAGCCAAGATGTTTAGCAAAATCGACTTAAAGACAGGGTATTCGTTAACACCGATGAAGGACAAAGACAAACAGTTCACCGCCTTTGTCGCCCCAGTTCGGCCTAAAAAACAACCTCATAAAAAAATCAATAGAAAAAAAAAACAAACGTTTGCTACCGCCCAAAGAACCAAATCAACAGAAAACCGCTACAATACTATTTATAAAAGCGGTTGGACCGGGCTCATAACCCATAACAAGCCAAAATACATCTACTGACCGGCAAAACATTGGCAGAATTAGTCCTGCACGCACAAATCCAATAAACCTAGGATACAAACACGAGGAAATAATCCAAACAAGCGCAACCGAGCTCCCAATAGGAAGTAATAAACAGCACCACTCGACAAGCACAGCTGGTTACCCAGGCAGGGACAAGACCACAGCAGCAATCTTGAGAGCGTACCACTGGCTAAACGTGCAAAAGATGTGCGCACGTTCATCAAAAAATGCATGATATGCGAAAAAGTAAAAACAGACACCAAAATCCCCACTGAAAGATCACCCACGGTAGTTCCACCGGTAGAAGTACCCAAAAGTGATATTATCGGATAATGGCAGACATTTGACAAGCCAGCACTTTCAGACCGTGCAACAATGGTAAACCAAACACCACACGACCGCCACATATCACCCCTAGGCCAACCCAGTGAATCGAAGACATGCCGAGCTCAAGAAGATCATAAGAACGCTACGAGAACATCAACCCCACAAACAGTAGAACAAGCTTTTACCGCTAGCAGTCTACCACGGCCATCTAGAACACAACTTGGCCAAACCGGTAAACTGGAACGCACCCTACAAAGTACCCCAGGACCAAAACCACAAGCTACAAAAAGCTCGGCAAAGCCAAAACACATACCGTAAAACCAAAGACCCATTGCTACTGGGTAGAGGATAACCCCTACAGGCCACCAATCAAAAACCAACGACAGGAGATGAAATCAAACAGTCAGTCACTACCGAGAAGCAAACTTTACGGAACAATAGACCGTAACTCAACCGTCCTCCTAAGACCGACCATGCGACCCTCAAGCAACAACACTCAAAGCGATTTCAACTATAACAACCCTGACCACTCTACTGGACTGATACTGCTACACTGACGACGGCCTTGAGAATGCACTACCCGCATCCCGACTTGCACACGACTGACGCCTCTCCTACACCTGGAACACAATCCATTCCCTCTCGACGCCGACCCCCGCTATATCCCTGCCATCCTCTGGCTAGTCATACACGCGGACAAACGCGCTAGAAATGACTCACCCACAACATTGCACCTCACGCCGTAGGACAATTCCAAAACCCTAAAAAAAGACAAATGGCGTCCTGGAACGTACATAAGCTACCTATCACCATCGGGAACCACTGCATATAAAGATAGACCTTCGCAATATATTTAAGAAAAAAAAAATAATAGGAACTGCAAATGATGTCAGGCACATAGAAATATCCTGTGATCAATTTGTCATTATGATTTCCGAAAACAAGCAAAGCATAACTGAAAGATCAGAGAAAACGGCGTCTTGCAGAAACCCAAGTCGGCTGTGAGGAGAGCTATATCACGGTGAGCAATAAAGACAAAAAAATAGCAGCATTATCAAAATCTAGATCATTCCAGATACCAGAAGTAACAGCAAATTAAATAAGTTCTAAAAAAAACAATCTCTAGACAAGGTAGATAATCAACCACACAAACCTTACAATAAAAATTGTCATAGATAACCTGTAACCTGCAGCACCATCCAAAATAAGTGTAAAACCCATTCCAAAATCCGCAGTAAGATCGCAGTAGAAAAACTATGAATAAAATACTACAAAAATAATATCTCACTAAAATGAATGTATGTATGCAATTATAATTTTTTTTTTTATAATTCCTTGCACAAAACAACAACTATTTTTTGTTCAGTCATTTAATTTAACTTTTAAACATCAAATATAAATCCATCTTTGATATTATAGATATTACTCCTAATAAAAATGTATTGAGCGTTCATATTTATATACATAAATATTTAAAACAAATAAATCATAATATCACATATTATTGTCCTTTGGTTTCCAACAAACTTTGATCATAATATTAACTTAAATTTAATAAATCTGGGAATTCATGACTTGGGCTGTAATATTTCCACGTATAAAATGTCGACTTTGGACGTAATATTATTAGAAAATTTATGTTCCCAAAGGGCGGAGGTATTTTATACGCGACGTCCACTCCGCGAACTAGACTAGGCGAGGTAAAAGAACGACAAACTCTCACGTGAATTAAATTCCCTAAAATTAGCACCGATTGAATTAGCAACTATTAAGAACAGAAGGTGTAATTAACATTCCATGTACCATTTTTTGTAGATGGAAAGTTATTAAATTGTCGGCTTGGCTAGCATCCAACAGTTTTTAAATTGCGCTCAATTAAAGAGACATTTTTCAGATTAAAGTCTGTGTTGACAGTTTAATTAAATCTTATTTTGTAGTTATTATATCGTAAAATTCTTACCGAAATACTAAACCAGAACAACTACTGATAGAATGTAAACATTTGTACAATCTATCAATATTTAACTATTCCAATTCCGCCCGCATTTCATCCGTGTAAATTCATCACATTTTATCAGTTTACATTCCACAAACAACTATTATCGTATTTTCCATTAAAATGCAAATATAAACCACGGGAAAATTGTCAGTCAGCCTGAAAATTGCCGCAACAAAATCACAAAAAATCTCAACAACAATTCGATTTTCGGATGTGAGCATTATTTAACCATCTTCGGCTTATTATTTACGAATTACAAGACGATTCACTTAAACAAAAGGAAGGAATTTGGAATTAACATAGAAAATTAATAGACGGTCGCATTATGTAATGTAAACAGAACGCTCTCGAGTGAAATATATTCAAATTAGGGAGGAATGAAGAGGAAGAAGAAAAAAAATTCGATGTTGAAGGATGATAATGTTGATCTGCATAATTATTATTCCCCTGTTAATTACCGGAGTTGCAAGATTTTTCGTTAATAAAGAAAATTCTATTTGTGGCCAATCTGATTATGCAAAATATTTTTTAATTAGATTTTCTGTGCAAAAAATAATATAAATTATAATAAATTCTATAAATAACAATATAATTTGCGTTAGTTGTGTACAAAAACTCTTCGATTTCAATAAATTTGTTAGGTTAACTGTAAACTATAGAAAAATAGTTATAAATAATTAATACCTATGCAAATTCAAAATCTGACCGCACCAATATACCACATACCCATGTTGCAAGTTCTTAAGCAGAACAGCTTAAAAATAAATTTGCATAGAATTTCGTTGATATAACTGTATACACAAGATATGAAAGATTGACACGCAATGTCCTCTAACAATAAAGTTGTTAACCGCATAACGTTAAATTAAATCTACTGGTATCTACTGTTAGACCCACCGAGAGTATTAAAAAGATCATCATATATAAAAAAAGTAGCGCTCCTAATCAAAAACGACATCATCGAATCCAGCATCACTAGTTTTCGTCAAGTTAAAGAACATATCACCTTCATTCTGAGCAAAAAAACGCCACGCAAAACAAGTTTGCCCCACATCCAAGATTGATAAAACCTTAGAAGAGCGTCTTTACAAAAATGGACCTCATGAGCAGCTACTGGCTACTTCCCATGATAGAAGGTAATTCCGTTTAGGCTAAAACCACCTTACCGAAGTTGATTTGGTCATCAAAAACGTAGTCGTTTTTAGTAGCATTGCTAATGCAATCTACCTGGCGAGCCTGCAAGTTGCAAATGCAAAATTTGGACAATCCAAGATCAAGTACATAGCCCGTCCAAAATCACCGAACCTTGATCAAGTATCACCACCATGAAGCAGCAACAAAGCTTTACCTAAAGAAGTATTTTCCCCATGTTGCGGACATTGCCACCCTGCTACCAAGAAGACAAAAACACTATAGATAGTCTACCGCTTAAACAAACAGCAACAATGCTACCACAACAACAAGATAGATTAGTGGGATATAGTATAAAAATCAAAAAATACAAAAACAATAAACGCATACGCAAGCAGTAGCCCAATTCCAGATCAAAATTTAATAAAAAGACCCAAGTTTAAAAAAAAATTAACTTTCAGATCATGCACATTACCAGAAAGTCCAACTAAATCAAAAACCTATAAAGGAATCGGACAAGTAGAACGAGATAGACCAAATAAAACCATCCAAACACCATACCGATCAAAGTACAGGCTACCTACATAAAGTATACGGCAAACTTTCCAGCCCAAAACAACTTGACGCTGGAGTAAAAAGTTTAAAAAAAAGCAATGCAGCAAAATGTTTTCCGGAATCCCCTAAGATGTAAAAAACAATAAAGGTCATTCAAAAGTAATAAAATATGTACAAAACTATGTCCAAAACTGCGACACCATAAATAAAACTCAGAAAAAATCCACCTACACAAATATCCGACCAACAAACTCTATAAAAGAATTGCAATCTTCTATGTAAGCCCATATGTGCACTCAATACACCAAAGTATTATCTAGTACCAACCTTCATAATTAAGAAGACGCCATTGTTGTTTTCTAGGGTATCATGCCAACCTAAGAAAGATCTTTGAGGGCTTGCAACTTATCCAAATGTAAATTTGGGTAATCCGAGATCAAGTACCTAAGTAAGCTTAATTAAATATCAGATAAGAAAATGAGGTGGGCCAAATAGTTTCGCCCAAACACAATACCGATGAAAGTACAGGCCAGCTACAGAAATTATAAGAGAAACTTTCCAGCTCACAACAACCCCAACCGACGGAAGAACTGCTCATGCCTTCAACCCTTGAAGCTGAAGTAAAAAGTTGCCAAATTAACATCATCCAAAACCCGCAAAACACATTAGACTTGAAAAAAACAATAAAAGTCATTCTAAAAGCCAAAAGCAATAAAAAATTGTACACAAATTTGTTCAAAACTGCGTCACTGTCAAAGAAGAAAAAAAGAGAAGAAAGTCCATCTACACAGCTATTCGACCAACTAGGAAAGAATAGCAATCTACTAGGTAAAGAGTCATACGCATCGCACTGGCACTGGCGGTGATGGAAATGTGTAGTCAGTAGACCAATGCATTTTCCAGTAGGTACAGACTCCAGAAGCACTTCGTCAAACGCACAGATACCTCTAATTATTTTACAAGTCCGAAATTCTCCAAAACCTGCAAACAATAAAAATTCTTCGAACACACCACCTACAAGAAAACCCGGTAAAAACTGTACAAAAATACAAAAAAAGAAGAACCTAGAAAGGATTGGAACTAACTAATTCCAAGTCCACACCAAGTTTGCTCTTAGCAGAGCCAGCAAACCTGTCCGCATCAAACGCCTAGAGTGATCCTTAGAAAAGCAAAAAACTACCGAAAAAATCAAAACTAACATCTGTAAAAAGCAAAAACACCCCCGGCAAAAGAACATTGCCAACACCCGTAGTAGTGCTTCTAAATAAATCCGTCAAAAAATTCATTGTTACAGCAAGAAAATTTGCTATTAGATTGAAGAAAACCACCACAGAATTTCACCTAAAAGATCAGCAGCAGAAGTGGAAAGAATTGTTGCTTCAGATACAACCCCCAAAGTTCAGATACAGACCCAGCAACTCCTTGCCCAAGACCTCAACACATCAAAAGCAACTTTTGTTGCATATGCAATCCGTGTGTCCAAACCAAACAAACGACACACAAGGAAACTACGTCCATTCAGATTCCGGGCAAGTTGAATCTGCACTCTAAACATTAAAACTAATCAGCTCGACTATCAGGAAGCTGATGATTGACGGCCGCTCAATCCGTACCAACCTTTGCGAAGAACAGTAAGATTTACCTTTGCTTAAATGAACAAAAAATAAATAAAAGATAACTTATATGGCAATACCCGTACGTCATTTAACACCCTAATCTTCGGACTTTTCTAATCGCTTCCGGAGAACAAAGAACAAAGTACTCGATAAGTAAGGTAGTAACACAAGCTTACAACCTAAAATATTGTACGTAGAAACAAACAAAAATGCGTTGCTTACGCTAAAATGCGATACCTGTTTATATAGATACCATTGTAACTATATAGTTAACAACTTTCTCACGCATTTCAGAAAAATATTGCCCACAACTCTGATATATTTTTTTATAAATTTGAAAAGCCATCTAGTATTTACTATTTATTACTCAACTTTTATAATTGTGTGAACTATGCATATTCAGTACACAATCATAAAACATCATACCACAAGACTTTCTCTGTTCGTTAATTTAGAAAGCATATAATTAAAAACGCATTTATTCAACTCAACTCGTGCTTTGCAAATGTTACCCTACTCATTTTATTAATCTGGGGAAGCCCCTTCTAGGATTAAATTACTAAGTACTTACAACAAATCCGCGTTTTAAGGAATAGTTTAACTCACCTGAAACAAATAAAAAAATTATTAACATTACAATAACTGAAAAATACAAAAAATCTTATATAAAAGTGAAACGATGTTAATATTGCCAACTAATAGTATAATAATAAAACTTAAAATAGTTTCTAGCTCGAATAAAATTCCAGTATATTGAATTTAAACGCACTTTTTTCTAATATGTGCATATTAAAATTTTGTAAAATTTATCTAATATCTTATAGAAATATATTCAAAAACGAATCAAATAAATTTCGGTGTGCTATTGGACATGCGAAATCATTCTGTGCGCCTGAGTGACCCTGTAGTCTCGGTGCAACTAAAAAAACGTAAACAAACTAAAGCAACTTTAAATGACCTCCATCTACAAGACTAGACTTTTGGTAACAAAACTAAGAGTGCCAAAGTTTTTATATGATAATCTTTGAATGTGTTGAGGACAATCTACTCATTTAAAGGTTGAATAGGTCGTTTCGAACTAAATGATTCTAATCATTCGTTTTACAAGATGACACACGCACTAAACAAGCTCAGCGTGAGGAGTCTCCGTCAAAATCATTCAAGCCCCGGCAGGCGGTCGTTATGTACATCTCGCCAGTGACTCCCGCTCCAGATACGTAACCGAGTCCGATTGACGATACGCTTTCTAAAATCCGGCGTTCACAAAGCGTCGGTCGCGAGTCACAAAATTAAGAAAACCGCAGTCGCGAGATTTCCCACCAGGCAGCAGCCTAGTGCACATTCATCGCATCAACCACAAAAAGTCTCACAACAGTTTCACGTATTTTTAAGTTCTCTTTTCAACTTATCACCATTTGTGAAGAAGTGATTTAGTTCAAGAAAGACTTGAACTCGCCCCGCAACCAAACGTTAACAAATCCTCCCACACACTAAACCTCGCTCGTGTCTCTGATTTGAGCAGACGCGGCCCTCAAACCCTCAATCAAGACGGGTCCAGGAATGATATACCAAGACCGCAATATGCACTCAACCCGTCGATGTGGCCTGCACTACATTTTATAGCGCGCTGTAAAGCGTTCTTCATCAAGCCACAAGCCAAGTAATTCACCGTTCAGAGCAGTTCGCAAATATGGTAATCTCCGTCAGCATCCAAACCCAGAATGAACGGCTGCAACCATCAGATTGGGTGCATGATTTACACCTGAAACAAGACACATGAAGCCGCCTGGCAAACGCAATGCTTAAACTACCAACAACTTCTCAATATAATGCAATGTCAAATAAAACAATTATACTCTCACTCTAATAAATAAGACTCTGGGGAAGGTAAAAACTTGATGCAAAAACCGCAAAAGACAACAAAAACGTAACTATAGATTAGAATTTTAGAGCGGGTTTGGTGGCTAAAAAAACCGGTAATAAAAAAAAAACACACCTGGTTCAGGACGGCTTCTCCCCTAATGGGTGTCGTTGCCGACCTGCAGTCCCCACCACAGAAATGCATCACACCTGGCGTAAACGGGTCAAGATAGATCTATATCTCCGACGACGTACGCCCAGGACGTCGAACAGTAACCACCACCCCCCAGTAGCTCAGTTTCTGCCACTGCGGTAATTCCCAGAGGGAACAGATGTCTACTAATACCCATTTCGCAAGCATAACACCAGCCATAAAAAAACCAACATCGGCCGCCGACTCCGACAGATTTAGACCGGTAACAATTAAAACCCAAAAAAAAAAAAAAAATTGAAAAAAATGATCTACCAGGTTGTTTATCGCCAAAACTACCACACCTAAAAACCCAAACATGACCCAGAAGAAGACCCTGAAGAGGACCCCAACTTGGAAATCCTACTTTCAATGATTCGACAAATACAACCGGCTAGGCACGCCGACCACCGAATAAATAGTGTTTATTTGCTCTCGGACTTACGACTCGGAACAAAGACAGTGATTCAAGCGAAGGTGGCTCGAGAAAAGTTGATGACTCAGCACCCTATCAAGCTGATTCTGACCGCAGCTCCCTAAACAAGATCGCCGACAACCCCGCTTTGACACCAAATGCACCGGTGCCATTCGATCTGATCGACCTAAGCAAGCATTGAAAACAAAACCCGGACTCAATACAAACCGAACACCACCACCGGCCAACACGATTCCTTCGTTTTAGACGCAGACTTAGAACGCCATAGAGTAAAAACCCTGTTTGAGCCAGGCAAAACCGCGTTATCACAAACACTGCGCGACACCCCCGCAAACCAAAAGCTAGACTTAAACCAGTGTACAAACTTTAGCGAGTCAAACCACAACCAAACCCCGGATGTGACATTACCAATAGTGACTCTCTGACAAGACAATAAAGTGTGTAAAAGAACTGCGCTCACCAACACGAGATCCTACCCCGTATTTCCAGGGAGGTTTTGAATTTTATTATCATATTTTTATTTCCCGAGAAAAAAGTGCCGGCAAGAAATACAAACCAAGGCAATAACATCGAAACCTGCACAAGGCACCATGTGGCAAACTTCGATGAATTGGAAGAATTCCTGACCCTACATCCAGTCGTCACGTTTCCTGAATCATTATCTCGTATAATGACGATGACAGTATCACCATCAAACGCCACCAACACTAAGATCCGCACTTAAATACCCTGTCAACCCACAATCGGCGGTGACACCAGTCAGCCAAACAGCCCAGCCACCAACCATACAACAACTAAGTGGATAGACATAAAACTATATTCTTCACGACATTTGGCAGTCATAAGCCAAGTATTCCCAGCTTTGAATACCTTTCATATCTAGCTGATAAAGCTGAACAACTACGGACCTGAACAACAGACCCATACTACACTTTCCACAAAAAAGTGAGACAAAATAATGCTCGTTTCCGGACAGAGGCAATAGACTGACTTGGTCAACAAAATTCGTAAACCAATGATACAAAAGAAGCGCGAATGGGCAATCGCCCGCAAGACTAAACAGCGACCATCTGCAAAACCACGTCCAACTAGTGGCTGTCAAAGAAATCGTAGGCAAAACAGTGGTCGCCGCCACAAATGACATCTAGGCCAAAACTCCAACCGCAACAGAAGAAAAACAACCATGCCAAGAAACCTCGGCCCCAGAAAACACAAAAAATGAAGCAACTGAAATCAAACCGTCACAAAGTCAAACCAAACACTTTGTGCGACACCCACACGACATGGCAAACATGCAAATCTACAGAACCAACATATAGACTGGATTTCAACTATCTCAAGTCCTTGTACAGGTCCACCACCGCAACATCAGTTTCAGCAAACAACCCTGACCCTGGTGCCTTCGACAATAACACGCAGTCATACCTCCAAACATTTCGGAGTCTGCAAACCTATAATCTATGCTTGCACAACCCGTCAGACTATCAGGCCAGCAACTGTCAGCAGCTGCGGCACTGCCACGTTGCTCCTCAAACAAAAACAAAGACAAATTCTGAGAAACAAGACCAGTGTTTCCCAACCTTTTTTTGTGCCATGACCAACCTAAGCCTTTCAAAAATTCTTATGCCCCCCTATGTAACATATACATCATTTTTAATATAAAAAAATTTAATTGTTCACTTAAGAAACTTAGATAGGTTTTAGGAAAAAATCACTAGGAAATTGTTAACACTGCGTTGTTTAGCAAGATTTTAAAGCGTCCGGGGGCTCCGCGAAGCCTGCAGTCTGCCGCAGGGAGATTAACTTGACGACGTCAAAAACCCTGTTGAATTTTGGTCTTGTCAAACAAATTTATAATATTTATTGGCCGCAATTATTTAAGAATTTGCTTTTTCTTTCAATTTTGGCATCGAAATCTAGCATTGCATTTAAATGGCCCAAAGCAAAAGAGTTAAACTCGTGTCAAGTCCATTTTCGAATTGCCCCCCTTAACACCCAAATTGCCCGCCTGTGGGGCCCCACGTTGGGAAACACCAAACTAGACCCTGTGTGGGTGAGTCAGCTGGCGCTCTATGTAAATTTGTAATAGACAAACTCGTACCAAAAATGCAAACTCACCACACCAACGCCTCCGACGCTCCGAAAACCACCACCAGAACACCTCCTAAACCCGGACCAGCTGCCTCTGTCAAGAAGCCCAAAGCCCAGCCGGTAACAATAAAATAGAAGTAAGGGATAGTAGAAACCACTTTCAAGTGGCAGATTGCAGCCGCGAACACCATTGCACCTTACCTCTGTTAACTGACGACCTCCCTTGCTCAAATTCTTTGGTCTAACCTTAACCTCATATTCAACAAAAGACAACCACAAGCTACCAAAAACCATTCAAAAGACACTCACAAAAGTAAACAATGCAAAATCGCAAAAGCAACACTCAACAACGCCTTCAGCTGCAAGCAGGACGGGGCACAAAATCAAAACCTATCCTTTAGCAGTACGCCAGCATAAAAAACTAACAACCGGCAAAAAGAAAAAAGAAAACAAAGACACTGCAAAAAAACCTACAATTTGATTGGAAAAGCAGCAATCAGCATCTTAAAACCGATAAAAAGCCCCAAGCCCTAAATCACAGCTGAACTATATAACTGGCTTTTTCGGAAATACCTGTTAAGTATTAAAACAGGTTATTAAAAAAAAACTAGAGGATGATTTAAAAGAAAGAAACGGTATCTTTAAAAACCAGAATGCTTTTCGTAAAAGTCTCTCAACGGTAGATGCCGCTTTTAAAGTCAAAACCCTAATCGAGAACAGAAAGAGCAAGATAACGGCGTTGACTTTAATCGACGTTCAAAATGCCGTTAATTCTGCAAAGTAAAGCTACGTCCAAAAAAAAACGTATTAGTCTCCTCTTACATTAGAGTTATTATTAAAAAGATACCCAAATGCTCTGTTTTAGGTCCAATGCTTTGGAATGTCCAGTACAATCCAGTGGTTAAATTGAATCTTTCGTGTGGATGTTCAACTATTGCATACGCAGACAATGTGGCGTTAATTAGCACTGTGGAGGCTCACGCTGATGACAAACAACAAACTCTTAAACCAGATTAATGTATGGACTAATAAAAGAGAGAGTTCTTGAACCAGAGTTCAAGCTTAAAAACTCCACCCATAAAGCCAAGCAAATTTGTAAGATATTAGACATAAATTTTTACAACCAGAGCAGAAGAAAAAATCGTAAACATGACAAAACTTTTTCCAAACAGATTCTTTCTGGGCACGATAGTTTTGGTGCCTAGACGCACCAAATAAGCAAAACATTCAGCAGAAAGTGCGCCTACTGCAACAAAAAAGATACTCCAAAACATACGACGTTCAAATGCGAAAGATAAACAAAAGAAAGGCAAATTCTTGAGACAAAGACAGAAGTAGAAACCAACGTAGACAACTTCATTGATTTGATGATAACAAATAAACATAATAAAACGCAAATGCAAAAAAAAGACTAAAGGCTACCAAAAATAATACATCAAAGAAGCAGAAACTATTAAATCCTCCATCCTTGGTAAAATCAAAAAACTGAAGGAAGTGCATGCATTACACACATAAAAAAATATTCTTACAAATTCTATGTACAGACGAACCAACCAAAGAATGAATCCGTTGTACATCTGCAGAAATAAGCCTGAGAACAAGAAACTTCAGAAAATTGATCTAAACAAACTGCCAAATTCAAGAGGAGTCTTGATGTAAGTCATAAAAAATAAGGGTTGAACAGGCTGGAGGTGCAGAACAGCATAAGCACCAATACCTGGCAAGTGGTAACCTCAAAACCAATTCTGAAAGGTACTCAACATGTCCTAGTTATGTATAAGAGCTCCTAAGAGAAGGTAAAAACCCTATCGAGGACTGACGAGTTAGTAAAAAAAGCAGTAAAAGAGCAGAATTTGCCAAAAAAAGTAAAAATGTTAAAGATTGTGCAGAGCAATCTACTTGACTGCAGGGGAGCCTCATCGCTTTATGAAACATAAAATCGCCCTTCTCTAAACCCTGGATTCACAAAACCAAAACAAAAGGTTAGACAATACGAGCAGATAGATCTACTAGAAAAATAACAACCAGAAGTGAATATAATAAAAATGTTTTTACTTTGTCTTACTAATCAAATGAAAAGACCTCTAACATTTTTTTTGTATACTACTACGACTCGCTGTAGTCTTTTATTCTTGATTTAATAGATTTTCAAGTTGAGGTTTTTTACGTTCAATTTAGCTTAAATATTTTTTTTTTAATTTTCTGAATCAATCAAAATTTACTTAAAAGACACTTAAACATAAAAGTAAACCGAACAACATCAAAAAACCAAAGTATAACTGTCAAAGACATTAAAGAATTCAATAAAAAAAAGAAGAAATTAAAAATATATGCAACATAAATAATTTCAAAATGAAACTAAAAGAATATCTGATGAAAAAACAAATATAAAAGTTAAAACTACTAACACACATCATAACACCACACGAATAGAAAAAAATAATAATTTTCAATACCAAGCCCCAGGATTCCTTACGGATGGATGGCGGTACTGCAGGAATGTTATATTTATATGAAAACTTTTTTTTTTACAATTTTGTATATATTAATATTTTTAATAAATGTATATAAAAAAAAAAAAAAAAAAACTTTTATAGTGCCAATCGTGATTTTTAACCTATCAAAAAAAATGTTCACCCTGTATAATAAAAATAATTTTATCTTTTTTAGCTTCTAACATTTAAACAAATCACAATTTTTATTCATCTATAATTATTAAAATTTAACCTTTATACCGCCAATCGCATTTTTAAACAAAGATAGTTTTCCAACATTCATTTTTCACTTCCTTAAACACCCTGTAGTGTAGATAATACAATATTTTTAATTGTATTTTCATGCGGCAAACATAACATATAAAACTTAAAGTTTGTAAATGTTATATTTTTAAGAACTACAGGTAAATTTACAAGCTATTTTACAATAGATACATAATTACATTATAGATAAACTAACAATACCATTTCTTTCATGTTTTGCTCTAATCACATACGTGAGTGTCAAGTGTATATTGTTATGGTTTTTCTAGAGCTATATTATAATAGAATTGAAGATCCCAATTGAATAACAATTCGATGACTTACATTGAAAAATGAAGGTCATTGCACTCCACTCCAAGCCGGTCCATTTACTTTTTTTCTGAATAATCCATCAAATATCGTTCAAATTTTCACACACACAAAGCAGACTACACATTTGTCCTAACAATTCACTCACGATTGTTTATACCAAAACATTATTCGACCGTATAATATATCATGACGCCACATGAAGCGTTCATCTTAAATTTACTTACTGACATGTACGGAATTCATACGCTACCATGTCACAGCTGATTTACTTTTATATTTTGTCCCGGTTAACACTACAACTTCAGTAGCGTGTATTCAAAATCATATATCGTTTTGAAATCAATGGGAAGTAAATTGTAGATGATTTCATCAAAATAATAAATACAAACTGGAACTACTTATCGCGGCGTCCTAAAATTTGCTCGCACCTGAGGAGTTGCCAACTTAAATCATTTCAACCAAATACTTATAAACAAATAATAAAAACCATATTATTATATTGTAATATAAAAATTACAACGTAATTTAAATAACAAAAAAATAGAAAAACCGAGAAAAGCTAAAATAAAAAGCAACTTTACAACTAAAACATATGCTTGCAGACAAAACTCATATAACGAACTTTACATATACTGAATAAATAAAAGTGTAATAAATTACAAATAATTAAAAGTTTGACAATTCCAGTTAAATAATACTTAAAGCAGAGCATTCACATAAATATTAACCTATGATTATTATGTA
Organism: Tachinus rufipes; assembly: GCA_963932245.1. NCBI lineage: Eukaryota > Metazoa > Arthropoda > Insecta > Coleoptera > Staphylinidae > Tachinus > Tachinus rufipes. The sequence goes on from OZ010749.1 coordinate 66,971,858, forward strand.
GATGTAATTCAAACTGTATACATATGTACATGTATAAAAATCTAATGAATTATAACTTAAAATTGTGATATATGAAATGAGGTCAAAAATAAAATATATAATTTACAATAAAAATATTAAAAAAGTACTTTGTGTAAAAAGATGTAAAAAAGGAATCACAATTATAGACCATTAACAATATAATCAATTTAATTACTAATAGAAACAGCTTGAATTGAATGGATCGACTAAATATAATACAAATTTAATTCAAAATTTAGTTTAATTCGTGCAGATTACGCCGGTTAATCGTTTCAAATCTGCAACTAGAAATTGCTTGTTCTTGAAATCCGGCATAAGCGTAAATGTAATTGAATGATCTAATTAGATTGCGATGATTAGATTTAAATTAATTAATGCGGAATTAATTTCTTTTGTATTTATATCATTTATTTTAACCTAATTATCTGCACTATATGTAGCTTCGAACTACGAGTTTTAAGTGTTATGTATGCAAGAGATGCACAATCGCAGTACATAAAAGTAGCAAATAAGAAGTTATTGGTTTTCCACTACTATGTGTGTTAAAATTGCAGTTTACATTCAGACATTAAACAACAATAGACTGTTATAGAATATGTATAAAATGCATCAGCAATTTTCAAAGTATGGTATGTGATATATAGTGGCACAAAGACATACTTTATCTCTTTAGTTTTTCTGTGTTATTTACTTTAAATAAACTACAAAACTGTATTTTTTAAAGTAATATTATTAAAATTAGCGGTTTTCAAGATTCAACTACAATGTTATAAATTCTCATTTCGATTTCTGTGGTACTGGTAAGCCTAATACCTAGCAAGCTTTGTAAGGTTTTCTCAGCTCCAAAACCATCAGCAACCAGCAAGGATCGTATGTAGTGAATTGGGTTGTTATGAGCTCTATAAAGTACTTGTAAACAAACTTAAAAAAATCTTTGCAGCTTTGAGAGATAAATTATAAAACACTGAAGTAGTAATAATTTCAGCATATAAGACACTGACAGCAATATATACATTTACTTACACAATGACAGTAATTATAAAAACAGAATCCGAAGCGACTTAACAAAACTGCAACAGCCCAAAAGCCCACAAACACAAGCTAAACGAAGTAAGTACATATGAGGCATAAGGAATTAATCCAATATGACAAGCAAAAACTCCAAATCAGTACTGGAAAAGAAAAAAATAAACTATTACTGACAACCCGACATAGGCAAGATAAGACTTCTATAGCAAACACTGACAAGTAAAAAGAAACTACTAAAAAATCTCATTTGCCTTACCGGTCAACAGAATACAACTGCGTACTGGATCAGAAACGAATAAGATACCTACCAAATACGTCTACAGATTTGTCAAAGTATGCGTTAGCAAAATTACACATTACGTCACGTGTCATGGTGTTCCGGTAAATCGCCTACCTTATAGTGGCAGTGACACGGGCCTACAAGGCAAAAATCGCTAATATTATTTAGGATACTGACTTGAAGCTTACTCGACACGATAAAACTGAGTAATAGTTGCGTTTGCAATATATTGGCTGAACTGTACCAACATCAAGCAGTATTGCACCCTTACCGTTAGCAGAAAATACTGTATATGAGCGAGTACGATCAGCCTAGTTCCTTAGTCTACTCTACTAGTTGACAAAAAAACATGGTCAGCTGAGATCCAAAAGACAGAACTCATCTGTTGACAACTTGACAAAGGCATAGACTATTGGTACTTGAAATGTGAGAAGAGTATTTGGCAAAAAAAAACATGATATTTAATTAAGACAAAAAGAAAAAGAAAATATGTAGGTACCATAAATAAAGGTAAGTAAACATCCTATAAAAAAACAAAAAAATTCTAACAAATCGCTGACAAACCACATCTGCCGGCCCATCAAACTGACCAACATATATTCAAAATAAAAATTACAAAACCATGACAACCCTGACTAATCAAAACATCTAACAGACCAAACAACAATTTCTCAACTGAAAAATTCACCGCACAATTTGGTAATTAAAAATGCCCCAATAAAAAAAAAATAGAAAGAAGTGGTTTATAAATACCCAAAATAGTAATTCAGATAATTAAACAAAAACCCAACAAAAAAATCCGTCAAATGACAAGATGGCAGACTCCTATTCATCAAACCTTATTTGATACAATGAGTAAGTTGTGGGCCTAGTTAGTGCTTGCGTTGATTACAAAAACAATCAAAGCGGACAAGACCAATAAATTTCCAAAAATAATATCGTTAACCCATACAACAAAAAAGATGGTAAGCATCGCAATGAAGTCAGAAAAATAAAATATAACTTTTTTTAATTATAAGTCAATGATGAGACAAGAAAGAGACTCCCAAATAAAACGTCAAAGCAGTGCACTGAGCAATCCATCAGATGTGTGAGACTATGTTTAGAATAAGAAATTGCAACCTAAACTATTGTAGACCAGTAATGTTTCCATTGTACTGATCAAGAGAGTGACTCAAAGTCAAACAGATAAAATTAATGCTGCGCCTAGCACTGAGCAACCCGGCAAAAAACTGTGTTACAAAATTAAAAAAATACTGGTATCATAGTCGCCCATTCAAAGAGTGAATGGTGGCGGAGCATAGTATAGTCTGGTACTGTAATTCCTCCCATCAAGCTCCTGACAAAAAAATGAAACAAATCATAACCAAAAGACAATAGAGAACCAAGTTGGCTCTCCAAAGTGATGGCAGATATAAAAAAGTAAGAATACGACAAAAACTAATTTACTCTGCCACTATCTACAAAACAAGTAGGGCCCAAAAATAAATCATATGCCAAAATTGGTTTGCGGCAGTGCAGAATCAGTAACCAAAAACAACTATAAAAAGCCAGAATCTATGCCTCGTTTATAAACTATTACAAAAATTCCAAAGCAAAAAAGTGTTTTCTTTTGAAGATTAAATGCAAGTTTAATTTATAACAAATCAAAACGTAAAATTGTCCTCAGTACTCAATTCCACACAAAAAAAACTAAAATTTAATTTTTTGGTTTGGGTTGCTACTTACCGATGAAGTAGATGCATGCAATACATTTTGCAGCCAGCCTAACGCCAGTAGATGTTCTATTAAAATGGAAGTCCAAAGAAGAAGCAATTTTCATCCATTAATCGTCAAAAAAATTAAGTTTTGCTATAGTAGCGCTTTACTTTCAATAAAAAACTCCTATGTAAAATAATTTTCAGATTTAACTGTCCTGTTGATCTCTTGGCTAATATAAAACTATACGGTCACGATGCACCAATAGTTAAACTCAATTGAAAAGAATGTGTTCGGCAACCATAAGCAAAGTGCTTCTACCTCAAAACTTAAAAGCCTGGTAGAACCAGCTAAAAAGAAATAAAAGATAAACTTCATAAATTAACCAAAAAAAATAGTAAAAAGTGACCCATTTAGGTACTTTTTTCCACACAAAAAAACCATTCTTATCTTTTAAAAATTATGTTTTTAAATGTTGGCCGCTAACATAGTCCATTCTAAAGCTCCAGTTTTCGATAACTCGTTCTAGCATTTCAAGTAGTATTTGGCAAATGACGCGAGTAACCTTAGCTTCCAATTCCTCAATTGTTGCCGGCTTATCCATGTAGACTTAAAACGTTACGTAGCCCCAAAGAAAAAAGTCTAGGCGGCCAATTCACCAGTCCGAAACGTAAAATAAACTTTTTACCAAATCGTTCTAGCATTAAAGCTATGGTCACGAGCTGTGTGGCAAGTAACGCCATATTCTTCTTCTTCTTCCTCTTAGCTTTAGGCATTTTGCCTGTTTTTCATAAGCATTCAGCCTCAACGTGGTGGTGATAGCTTTCGGCCCATCTTTTTGGTAGTCTTCTCGGTTGTCTTCTGCCCAGGGGAAATTCGTCTCGCACGGTTTTTGGTAGCCAATCTTCATCCATACAATCGACGTGTGCGTTGTATTCTTTCCTTCTGGTCTTGGCAAATTTGATTATGTTCTGGATGTCGCATTTATTCCTGATTTCTTTACTAGGTATTCTGTCGTGGAGAGTTACCCCTACTATCGTCCTTAGCGCCTTCATCTTTGTTTTATTTTGCTCGTCTCGGCTCTAGTTTCGCTCGCTCAGTGTTAGTCTTACTATGCTTTTGTAGATTCTGACTTCATTCGTTACGGACATGTATTTGTTCCTCCATATGACGTCTCGCAGGCAACCCGATACCATGGCGCCCTTGTTCGATTGTTTCCTTACCTCATTTTGTTTTCTCCTTAGATACTTCCATGTTGACATTTTTTGCTATTTTATGAACTTGAATAAAAGTCATTAGAAGTCGTGGCAATCAGAACCGCATCGTCTGCATAGCATATCACGTTCACACTGCTTTTCCCCATTCTGTAACCGTTCTTGGATTTGACGCTGTCAACAATTTTGTCCATTATGATGTTGAACAGCATAGAGCTTAGCGAATCACCTTGACGTATTCCGGACCTTGTTCGAATTTCTTCTGTTATTCCCTCCCCTGCTTTGATACATGTTGTTGTATCTTGGTCTAGGTGTAGAACCAGATTGGTTAGCGGTTTAGAGACTTTCTTTTCAGTGAGAATTTTATTATACATATTTAACTCTATAATAGTTTTAAAACAGTATTACCTTAAATGACAATAAATAATTGATAAATTTAAGAATATTGTTTTAATTACTTGTGGATGGATTACCACATCAGGATGGATCCGTTGGAAAATATTTCTGACATTTTGTCATTAGTCGTTTCAAAGCTTGGATATATTTACGTTGTGTTTCGTCATTCATCACATGAGCCACATTTTTGGAAAAGATTTTTTCACGACCAGTACGGGCATGGATACCAACCATAGTTACACCAATGAGCCACGGAGCATTACCAATAGCCATTTGAAGATACGCATCACTAGCGCTTAGATAATTTCTGTTAAGTAAATGTAAATTGCTATTACGTCTTTGTGTCTCACACGGTCGAACGCTTTGGAAAGATCAATCAACTTTTCAACAATTTGTCGTATGACAAATATTGCGTAGGTGGTTGTCCTGTTTTTCAGAAACCCTATCTATTCTACAGTTTTTTCTAGCTCCAAGTTGAGCTTGTTAACGGTGACTTTTGTTATGAGTTTCAGGACGGAACTGAGTAGAGTGATTCCTCGATAGTTTTCGGGCAATTTCTTATCGCCTTTTTTATGTATCGGTATGCTAACACTAGTCTTAATTTCCTTAGGGATTTCCTGGTTATCATATATTTTTTGATTAAGTACTGTCAGTTCTAACATTAGATTGGGGCCCCCATACTTTAACAGTTCGTTTAATATACCGTCCAGCCCGGGTGCCTTTCTCCCCCTCAGACTTTTCAATGCTTTCTCGATGTCTTCTGCATCTATTATGATAGTGTTATTCTCTATCTGTAAGTCGATGTAGTCGTTGCCTATTGGTACTTGATCGTACATATTTTTGAAATGTTAATACCAGTCTTCTGTGCTTATTTTGTAACTAGTGAGATTTTTGTTTATATCTTTCCTTTAATTCCGAATTATTTTCCATATTTTGTTCTGTGCTCCAGTCATGTTCTAGGTCTTTGGTGAATCGCTCCCAGTATTCTTCTTTAATTTGGCGGATTCTTGCGTTAGTTTTGTAACGTATTTCCTTATATTTACTGCGTTTTTAAAGACTTATATTTCAGGTACGCCTCTTTCGTTGTCTTACTTAGTATCTTTACTTCATTTGTAAACCAGGGGGTTTATGGATTGTTGTTTCCGATAGTAACTGTCCTTGTGCCGCATGCTTGTTGGAACCAAATGTCGTTGAAATTACTGGTTTCAATTTCAGGCAGCAAATAGTTCGTTATCATTGTAAAATAAAATATGAACCGATAATTCCAGCAGCCCATACAAAGCCGTTGTTTTGTCCGGATGTAATTGCAGCTCTTGAACCTCTTCTGGTTGCTCTTCAAACAAAAACAATAGATCTTCATCAAGCTTTTTAAGAGCCCAAAAACTAAAACGGTGACGATTCGAAAATCGACTGGCTGCAGTTCTTGCACAAGTTAAATTTTGTATTCTTTTAAATTAAAATACGCCAAGTTGTTCCATACAATAAGCCAAGCTGTTGAGAACGACGCCAAATCAATTCATCATGGTCATTTTGTACACTCTCAGCTACCGCCGCTATATTTTCTTTACTACGTACTGCATGTGGTCTATTTGGTCGCGTATTATCCAATAATAAAAATCGGATTTCAAATTTTTCGATGGTACAGCAAATTGTGCGTTCGGTACGCCGATTACGTAAACCATAAAAGAATGGCAGAAAAAACAAAGCCGTTTTTTGAAACTACTACTACTAAAGTACACCTCAAAATCATCAAGGTTCAAAGCATAAACTAGCTCAATAATCTTCCAACCTGCTTACGTTGCAGCTGTTCTTGTTCTACTTAAGGTTAAAAAAAAAATAGCTGATAGTCAAAAAATAGTCATAATAGTGCCCAAACGTCTAGCAAAAATCGTTGTATTTCATAAACACTATTTGAAACCTAACATCGACATGTGTAAATTTGGCAAATACGACATCGTTTTTTAAACTTACACTTTAGCGTGGTTTGGTAGTACTCACTGTCACTCCGACCAAAACTTGTTTATACTGGCCAGGAATATTCACTAAGACAAATCTCTATTAATAAAAAAACAACAAACAACAAGTGTTTATCAAGTAGAACATTTTCCGCTACAGCCACCAACAACATCAAAACAAAATAAGCAATTCGTTAGCAAAAGACCGCAAGCTAAAAAAAAATATAATTTAAAGACAATGAGCAAAATCTTCACATCACGAGGCCATTATATAAACCACTTAATTATCAAAATGTTTAAAATTAGACATTCCAAAAACTAATATTACTAATATAAATAACAATTTCTTACAAGTTTATGCAACTTTCATAACAATTAAGATATTTGAAGGTTAATACCTTCTAATGCTCCTAAAAACTAGTTTTAGCATCTTTACTGCTTTAAAGCCAAAATAACCAAAAAATACTTTAACAAAATTTGTAAAAAAAAATTCCAAAGTATAAAGTAAAAACTAAACTAACTAAATTTTTCAAACATTTCAGGTAAAGTAAACTCTGCATATTTTTTATATTTCAACTTTTATTCAAACTTTCTTAACTTTCAAGATATTTGAAGAATTTAGCTATAAAATCATGTTTTCAATACTTTGATAGTTTAACAGAGAGATCATATGATTTCATCTGATGGGTTTGGTGAGGTGCCAGGAGTTTGTTCACCCCTGATGCCCCACCAAAACTTAACATACATACACTTTTGTGATCTAATATTTGAGCCAAATCTAATCAGCTAATGCAAAAAACTATCATATTTTTAATTGTGAGTTGATAATAAATATCGGTAAAACAAAAATTATATAATATTAAATATTGTTGTTTTTTTCTTATGTTTTTATTATAAATAAAATGTAAATCAATTTAAGAACCCTGAAAATGACTTAATATTCGAAATTAGTCGAGAATAAAAAACATTAAAAAAAAGCATACAAGTATATTATATAATTATTTCCCAACACTACATATAATATTAAATTAATTTAAAAAAATATTTTATTCTTCAAATAGTATATTAAGTATCAAGGGCAGGAAAGCACTTTTTGCAGAACACCGCTGTTTGTCCGCCCGAGTAAGCGCGTGCTGCAAACGCTTTTTTGCCCGTAGTGCTTACGACTGTTTTTTTGAAAGGTTAATTTTTAAATTATCAAATCAAATATTGTTATGACGTAACCAGGAAATCTTGTAATGCAATCACTGTACTATATGTCAATAGTTCTGTCTTTTGTATATAATATTATCAAACCAAGCAAATATCATTACTAAATCATGTAATGGAATGTAATCAATTAATTTAATTTTAATTTTTAATTAATATTACTAATATAATTAAAATTAAAAATTATATTTAATACAAATATTAATTTGTGAACTAGAGCCATCTGTGTTTTAAAAGCGCAACTCTCAGCGGGAGACAAAGAATTCTACGTCCCTAGGGAGGGAAAGCATCACTTTCCGCTTCAAAATACGGGTGAAAACTGTTTTTCAAAGCGGGCTGGCAAAAAAAGGTTCCCATTCGACATTGGCAATGTTAATGTATTTAAGTTTATAAAACTTTGGACTACGATTAACAATGCATTTGTGCTAAAACCTTAAATAATACGACGAGTAAAGAAAAAATCGTAAGAGTTTAGCTCGTCTTGCTGAACTTCTTAGTATAGAAGCTCTAGTTTATATTATGAATATTTATGTAATTATCTTGATGGTAGTAGATATACACCAAACACATTAATTTTAAATATTAAAATAATAATAAATTATATATTATTTATTATATAAAATAATAATAATAATAACAAAAAAGTAGCTTTTTTGATTAATAAAACCCGATGTTTTTGAACGCTTGTCCAGTTGCGCACGTAACGTAAATCGCTACAAAGCTGCCAAGCCAGTTTAGTGTTAAAATAGACGTATAATTTGATGGGGGCGCCACTTTATTACTCTCTATTATAAACTAATTGTATACCGATATAACAACGTTACTATTTACTAAAAAGCTTTGATAAATATGAAACAATAAATAAATAGTTTAATTTAAGGTAAAATCAATCTTGATTGATTGATGTTACAATTTTTTATTTCATTAATTTTATGTATTACTCGACGAGTTAACAATTTCGTAATCAGTGTATAAAATAAAAATAATCAAACATTAATTATATAATATTCGTAATCATTACATAATCAAATAATCATTATATAATTAAATAATTTTATAATTATATAATCTGGTAATTAACATTGTAATCAAATAATGAATAAGTGTATTCAAATAATCAAATAATAATTATTCGTAAGCAATTAATCAAATATTGATTACGTGTATTCACATAATCAAATGTTGAGAACGCGTATTTAAATAATAAAACCGAATGTGTTAACGCAATGCGTCCTATTAGGAGAAACGTTAAACTGTTTGTGTGTGAAGGAGACTGCAATACAGTTAAATCCTATACGGACAGGCAACTGCATTTTTGGCGAGTTTTATTTGAATCAGATGACCGAAACAAATTTATCATTTAAAATTAATAAATAATGTATTTTATGTAAATTGCCTTTTCATCCAGTAAGAGAAACATACACTCGTGTTTCATCAGTGTGCCTAGCATCTCACTGGTCGAAGAAAGAATTTACATAATATCACTGTAACTATTAAACAGTTTATGTTTACTAATGTGTCGAAACACGAGTGTATGTGTATCTCTTACTGGATGAAAAGGCAATTTACATAAAATACATCATTTATTAATTAAAAAAAAAAATAATAATGAAATCTTTTTTACATTTATTATAAATCACATTTTTATTACTAACTAAATAATAATAGTCTATTTTCTTGCCTTTTGACTTTCAAAACTATTTACATATTACAGTTTAAACTTAACCTAAATCAATATTTAATAAAACGTACCACTTAATTCGTAAAAATCCACAAATTACACAAATGATCAATCTAATATAATACCTACTCGTACAAATTAAACTCTAATTATTAACAACCACTATTTACAAAGTCTTTTTTATCATAAAGTGATATTAAATTAAACTAAATCAACTCGTTCTAAGCTTAATCCATAATTTAGAAATTCACTATTTACACAATCTTTATCAATTTTATTTTAATAATGACTATTCCTTTTGCATCTAACACAACCTTTTTTCTATTTGTTTTTATTTGATCTAAAAACATTCTTTCAACATACGATTTAATGTTTCGTTGGCTAATACACACATTCTGCAAATTTTCATGCAAAATACAATTTTATTTTAAACTGCAATTTATTTCTTTTTGTAAATGATTTAAAATTGTTCCTTAATAAGTAAGTAACTCTAATTCAAAATGATATAGATCAACTGTCTCTGTGGTGTACAAAAATAAGTAGGATTTAAATGTCAACAAATGTAAATCAATTTCTTTTTGTAGATATAAAAATGCATTGTCTATACGTAAGAGAAAGTTAAGAAAATGCGTGATTTAAGTGTTTTATTTGATAACAAAATAATTATAATAGTCACAAAAAATTTGTAATAAATCACGCAAAATGTTAGGATTTGTTACACAATTTTCTGCAGAGCTATAACTATTCCAATTCTATACAAATCACTAGTAAGATCCACTCTTGAATACGAATCGGTTATTTAGAGTCCCTATCAAAAAAGAATTATAAATAATATAGAAACTATCCAAACAAAGTTTTTAAAATATTTAAGATATGTATAAAATTAATTACGTTTTGTCATTGGAACAATTATCATCAAAGTTCAATTAAAGTAAACTATTAGATGGTAGAATTATTAGCAACTTATGTTTGGTAAATAAAATTGTTAATAGTTTCATAGATTGTCAAAATTTGTTGAACCAAATTAAACTTACCCGCAATACTAACTTGTTTAAAGTTAAGTTACATTAGACAAATTATTGATTTCACGCGGGAATGTAATGGTTTGAAAAATCATAATCGCTTTGATTTATTTATATTATCTACAACATATTTTAAATACCATTGCAATGCAATTTTTTTAAATTAGTTATTGTTATTAAGTTTTAGGAAATATATCCTCCTGAAGTCCCGTGTCTATTGTAATGAACATTTGGTTTTTAAGCTGTTATTAAGCAAAATATTTATTAGTTGCTTAGAGAACTCACAATTTATTAAAATGGACGGGTATATGCCATCTATCAATATATTGGGCAACTACATCGGTTTAGAAATATTTTCTTGTGTGTCAAAGTGAGGTTAATATGAATTTTACCTATATTTTTAGAAATTAAGAAGATAAAACACTGATAATAGCATTATAAAAACCTGTTCTTGCTTTGATTCATAATTAGTTTCGCACATTTTTGATTCGTTAGAGATCTAATGTCCATTTCAATGGACTTTGATTTTTTTCAAAAACCAACATCAATAAATTTCAAAAAAATAATTTAATCAAAAATCATTAGTAAAAATTTCAAGCATTTTGATCAAGGCGTTTTTACTGGGATCTCAGGAGGATGTAGGTCTATACGACTTTTCCATATCAACTGTTTTACTTGGCTTTGCTATTTATATTATTTTGCTTATTTTCCACTGCTCTGGGAACACATCCTTCTTATTAGTTTATTTCAGACATTACATGTAGCTTCAATAGAGTTCCCGGAGATTATTTTGATCATTTCCGGTGGTATAACTTAGGGCCTGCCGCTATGCCTGGTTTAATTTTTTCCGCTTCATACAAATTTCTTCTCTTAGAGCAGTGCAGGAATTCTTTAGTCTTTTTTTTTGTGGCCACGTCTCTGTCGGGAGGTTAAAAAACATTTTTCTTACTTTTCTCTTCTGCTGCTAATACATATACGTCGTAGTTCTGGGATAAATTTCACCAGTACGTTTTGGTCTACTCCTGGAGACCGATTTTAGCGTCTTTTTGCATACCGTTTTTAGTGCCCTGGTAAAGCACATATTCCATTTTAAACGTTTTGTGCAGTTTGTCCAGTTCTTGATAGAAAATTGTTATCAGTTGATCTCCATTTCTACCTTGTAGCTTTATGATTCTTTTACTGGTTTATACACTTTTTTGGTTAACTAAATTTTCCTTCTCGGACACATGCCATCCATCCATTTTCCCTACAAGGCTTTGTGAGCATATGCTTACATCTATATATGACTTAGATCTATCTCTCAAAAGTTAGAACATTTCCCATGTTTAGGACGCATAGGTCCAGACCAGTTCCTCACTCCGTTAGCATATTTCCTCTTATGTTTTTAGAAGGTGATCGCCAGGTGTGGCTTTTTGTGTTAAAATCCTCTGTAATGATAGTGTTCCTGCTTTCATGTCTCCTTATGTCGATTTCAACCTTATCTAAGAAAATTTTCGAATGTAAGATTGTTGGGTTTGAAAATATATATAACATAAGTATATGACCTTTTTCCTTGTCAGTTTTCTTTATATTATCATTTGCAACATAGATAGCAGTCTCCTTGTTTTCACGTGCTATCCACCTGCGGTTGTTTTTTATCACTTTTATAGTGAGTTCTTGCACAATAATCTACATCTTTGTTGTAACAGTTTTTTGCGCAACTTAATCTTACATATGTTTTGTTGATATTTGATACTAAAAAATAGTTTTGTGAGCCATTTTATGTGACAAACATGGTTTTTCACCAAATTTTATAGAAAAAAATAAGTTTTTTGCGCAATGTTCATAGTATAATAATAATTTTGGATTTTTTAAAGCAAATCTTACGCGATACTTAGATTTTACAGAAATGTTGATGTAATATTCATGATTAAGGAGTGAATTTTATGCTACAATTGAATTTTTTGTATGACTTGTATGTAATTTTTAAAGTTTTTGAAGTTAATTTTGTAATTTTTGAGCAAACTTTATACTAGAATTAAGTTTTCTTGCAAATTATGATAAAGTTCATGTGTTAAACGTGATTTTTTAGCAAAGTTTGTGCTAAAAGTGAGTTTTCTTTGCGATTTTGATATCATAAATGTTTATTCTGTCCAATTTTTCGACTTTTGAAGTTAATTATGTGCTAAAAATGAGTTTTTTGCATGCTTATGATATAAATCTTTTTTCCGTGCATATTTTAGGTAAAATGCAACAAGCATTACTTTTGGTAAAGTTTTTGTAGTTTGAACAAATTTTATGTTGTAAATGAGTTATGTTATAAATGTTTCTTTCGTGCATATTTGAGGTTTTTGAAGCATAAAATTTATGGTTTCAATTTTTTTGCGCTAATATTGATCAAGTTGAGTAAAAATGATTTTTATTTTAATCAAAAAATTAGTTTTTCATGCAATTTGCATGTTATAAATGTTATATATAAATTTTTATAAAATAAACGATGATCAAAACGAGTTTTATGCTAAAAATGAGTTTTTTGTGCAATTTCAATCTTGTAAATGATGTTTCTAAGCAAATTTCATGCAAAAGCGACGTTTTTTGGCTTGTTTTTTATGTATTTCATATGGTACACAACAAGCAAATTTTAATCAAAATTGTTTTTTTGCACTATTTTTATGTTATTTTTGACTTTTTATAACAGTTAATAACTACATTTTTAAAGTTCCTTGAAATGAATTTTGCACTTTTTAATAGTTTACAGCCAAATTTTGTTACTTTCTAACAATATTTTTATATTTAAAAGTGAGATTTTGTTATTTTTGATATTTATTAAATAGAACTTAACATTTTTCAACAGTTTATAGCTGAAGTTTGTTGCTTTTTGAAAATATTTTGATGTTTCAAGAACAAATTTTGTTGTTTTCAACATTTTAGAAATAGAGTTTTATACTTTCTAACTGTTTTTAGTCCAATTTTAGTTCTTTCTGAAAATATTTAAATTTTTTATTACCAAAATTTGTTATTTTTAACTTTTTATAAATAGAGTTTTACACGTTTCAATAGTTAATGACAAGATTAACAATATTTTATAATTATTTTAGACTTTATTACAGTTTATGGCTGAACTTTGTAGCTTTATAAAAATATTTTAATATTTCAAGACCGACTTTTGTTGTTTTTAACGTTTTATAAATAAAATTTTACACTTTTCAATCGTTTTTAGCCGAATTTTAGTTCCTTCTGCTAATATTTTAATATCAAATTTTTTATAAATATAATTATGCACTTTTCAATTATTATTAACTATTTGGCGGTTAAATTTAATATTTTAAAGGCCGGATTTACACTTTTAAACGCCGTATTTATTATTTGATGGCCGGATTTACAGTTTAAAAACCAATTTTATAATTTAAAGACCAGATTATCAGTTTGACACTAAAGTTTAACAGTTTGAAGACCGGATTTACAATTTTAAAAGCCGGATTAACAATTTATCAGCAGAATTTAACACTAAATTAAATTTTTAAGTCGGATAAACACTTTTAAAACTGATTTACGGTTTGGCTGTGGACTCTAAACACATTGGTGGACCGTTTATAATTTTTAAAAGCCGCAATTACTCTTTTAAAAGCTGGATATACAATTTAAAAGCCAAATTTACAGTTACATGTTAGTAAAGATTAACAAATTGGCATTTAAAATTACCATTTAATCCGATTTGCTCTTTTAAAAGCCGGATTTACAGTTTTAAATTCAATTTGATAGAAGAATTTCACATTTTTTGAAAGTCAAAGTTATAATTCAAAAACCAAATTAACAGATTATCAGTAAAGCTTAACATGTTAGTTACTGAATTTATAACTTAGAAGCCGGATTAACTATTTAGCAGATGAATTTAACACTTTAAGGACCAAATTTACACTTTTATATAATTAATTAATAATCGTATAATTTGAAGTCCAGATTAATAGTTTGGCAGTGAAATTCAATACTTTGAAAGAAGAATTTACATTTTAAAGATACAAATAGTTTTTATTTAATAATAAATTAGTGTATTCTCATTATTTTATTAAATCAATTTTGTTAGCTGTATTTCCAGTTCTGTCAAAATCGAATTTACAAAATGCTGCATTTATAACTTGTAAAAAAAAGTATATGTTACAAAAAAAAGAGTATGTCTGGTCACCCTGGCACTAGGTAACAAAGTAAATAAAAAATAAAACACAAATGATTTTATTATCTTATAAATGCGATAACGCATTTAATACTAATTTAATCAATAATTTTTCACAAAAAAAAGCTTTTATTAAATTATAAAATAAACTAAAATAGAGATTTCGGTTTTTAAAGTAGATTTTGTTCCATTTTGTCATTTATTTACCTTATATTTGTTATTAACTAGATATTTTATATTTTGTCTAGTTTTCCCTATAACATGAGAATTCCTAATACTTTTAGCGCCCGACTCTCTACGCATAACACGGAAAAGCAAGCCTTAAAAATGATTTTGATGCGGAGCATTAGAATGTTGATTTATGTGCAGATACGAAATAATAAAATTAAAACGTCGCCGCCGCATATTATGCCAGGGTGCGACATCTACTACAGTAACGGTGAACTTCTTTATCAAGAAGTTGCACATTTTATTTTATGAATGTTTTATTCAATCAATTTCTGAATATTGTACAATACATTATGTGTAAATATTGAAATAGTTACTTATACAATGCAAAACTGTCAAAAACAGCATTTTAGACAAAATTATAATTAAATTCGTAAAACGTAGTCAAATATGCTAGTTTTGTAATGTTAAATTTAAGATGTAAATATTTTAATAATTTTACAGTACTTGCTATATTTGCATTTTATTGTTGCAATTTGTAATTCAATGAGTTGAAATTTACATGAGTAAACCACCTTTAAACACATAAATATTTTCTTTTAAATCATGCCTCGCGTTTTAGTTTTAATATAAATAATAAAGTAAATTATATTAATTTCCATTTTTTATGTATCTTACTCAAATTGTACTAAGCACTGTGTATTATAACTTTATATTTAAATATTATTGTAATATTCTCATCAATTATTGGAAAAAACTAATTATTTCAAAATAATTGTGTTCATGATATTAGCTATTAAAAAACCAAACTAATAATATAAATGGTATATTATTATCAACCCTACTTCCAACTCGTTGATCATAAAAAACTTTCATCATCCGATATTTACAAAGTAATTCAATAATGCAAATAAAATCTTGATTGAAGCAAATCGTGAATTTTTATTCCATAATTAAATTACTATTAAATTGAAATAAACCGAACGCGGTTATCCAATTATCAATATCGCAGCTACACATTACACCCTCTGTAATGTGAAGAAGATATCGACAATTGAATATCCGGCATCGGTGGCGCCAGCTACCGGAAAACCCTGTAAGTAAATCCTAACTCAATTAGTGCGCTCTGTGATTCCTGCAGTCGTTGCGGGATTCTGACGCACGGCGGCGCTGCTAGTCTAGTTACAAGATTTTACGGAACCAGTGGCGTAGCAAAAATAATATTGAAAATATTTTATACATATCTTATCTTTATAAGAATTAAATAAATACCGGAACTCAAGATTAAATTAATCCATTGATATTTTGCTTAATCTACATTTGAATCATAATTTAAACTTGAAATTTACAGTTAACAGTTTTTCGATCTTAATCATATGTGAATATTTGAAATATAATTTACAATAATTTATTTAAAAATTTGCAAACACAATTGGACCATGTTAATCACAAAAAGACCAAGCACCAAATATATGAACTGACACACTTATTTGCAAACCTATAATATTTTTAAAACAATTTTCTGAGATATTTTAGTTTGATGCTTAATCCCTTACTGATTAATTTAATCGGTTTATTTTCCATACAAAAAAAATCGACAAATTGTTTAAATAAATATAAAACAGAAAAATTAATAGATAGACAAAAATAACAACAAATGACAATAAAATAAATTCAATCATTAAATTCTAGGTGAATGCTACAAGATTTTATCAATTTAGGAATTACTTAACATGCACATCAACATTGATATCTTTGAATTTCAACAAGTGAAAATTATTACATTGAAGAAGAGATTTAAGTAGTCTGTAAACATTGACCTTAAACACTTGCTGATTATAAGTATCAAAAAATAATAAATTTGAATAAAAAATATTCCATTTATCGATATAATCTTTGTTATATTTTATTTCATAAATATGCTATAATATGCTTTTCCTTTTATTTTCTAATGTTGCCATACCTTTATAATGCAAACTCTTATTAAATAAACGCCACACAAATCAATGGTGCGGAAAGATTTTCAATATATAAGTGAGAAACCAGACAAAGTTAATAAGCAAATTTGCAGTTGTAAATTAAATCAAATTTCCACTAGAGAGAAATAGTTCTCGTTTAGATAGTTTCGACAAAGCTTCCATTAGTTTGATTAGCTGATTTAAATAAATCAACAAAGAACTTCTCGAGCGCGGCTTAAATTTCACATCATGTTATTTAAACAAGCATGAAACCTAATGTGTGAACATAATCGGTTAAACTTTATCTGCAAACTTGTAATAATAATTTTGAAATGGATGAAAATGTGCAAAGTAAACGCAATTATATTAAAATATTAAATGTTTCGTAACTTTCTTTATAATCATTAAAACTCAAACAAAAATAATATACTCGTACCTTAAGTGTTAATATGTGTATGATGTGATTAATTCTCAAATAATACAACAGCAAGTGTATCGGAATAACACCCATGTAGAAAGACAGCAGGGCTCAATTTTAAAACTTCTTATCAGTAAAGCATTTCGAAGCAACACCCAGAGCCAGCTAAAACAAAATAACTGTCCAACTTACTTGTTCATGATTGAGAGAGTAATTTTCTTTTCCCGCGAGTATTAAAATATTCTAGATATAAATTTTCTGTTCTCATAATCAAAATAAGCTTTTCCAAAAATTACATCAAAAAGTAAAGTATAAATTTTAAAGTATGAGACACATACACTAGTGTTTCAAGGTATGCGCCCTTCATCAGTGTGCCTAGTAGCTCACTAGTAAGAAACAATCTAATTTACTTAAAAACCATGAACATGTCCGTATAAGATTTTAACTGTACTACAGACTTTCTCGTAATAGAGGACGTTTCGTTACATCTCACATATTTTTATAGATAAAAGGTATAATAATAATTGTGATTTTATGTAAATTGGAATATGTGCAAAGACAACTACAACCATGGCAATTTCATTAAGCAACAATAACATAAAATACAATAATTGACAATTTCAACCATGATAAAGGTAAAACATGTTTAGGCTCGAGTGAGTAACTGTTTGAGTTCTGAAGAAGAGCTTGTACCACCTTTAATGAACATAAAATAATAACTCCAATCAAAAATTTGGTCAGTCTTCAAA
This sequence comes from Tachinus rufipes, assembly GCA_963932245.1. Lineage (NCBI taxonomy): Eukaryota > Metazoa > Arthropoda > Insecta > Coleoptera > Staphylinidae > Tachinus > Tachinus rufipes. Next base: position 66,989,806 of record OZ010749.1, read on the forward strand.
GATTAAAAAAAAAACTTCAAAAGTTTGTACTTTATTCAAAAGCAGAAAACTCATTCACGTTCAATCAATAATTACAAATAAATAAATTTTACTTTGCGTAACGGGCAAAACGCCGTTTATATGTATTATTACTAATAATGTATATTAATCAAATGTTGGAGATGAAAGGCATGCAACCAACTAATTCATTGAGAAATGAAAGAAATAAGAACAGCATACATTTATCCTCCTTTTGTAGTATAGAATATAATTCTGGGATAATCCGCGGGGAATAGCCCGAATAGCCAGTTCCAATTTGGAAGTGTATGAGACTGGTCGCGGAAACTCTTTATATATATTTGTACTATATTGTGTTAAATCTACGAGGAGCATAACTTTGCTACCGTTTCCCAAATAAAAGATAATAAACTAATGATAACGGTTATTAAATAGAAAGTGTTATATTCGACTGGATCTTTTACTGGCTCCCAACATCCTTCCTCAGCACCACCAAATACAAACCGTCCCCAGCCGCTGACTAGCCGCCAGCCGTCGCCAGCCGACGTAAGTACCCAGTAAAGGGTCACACTTGTTTTGCCAACGTTTTTGACGGTCAATTACATAATTTGTTAATAGCGTTATTTGTTTGTTTATTTTTCTTCCCGCCCAGCAGTTAATCTAATATCGTCCAGCCATCTCCATTTTTAGCCGGCGTCTGTTCCAATTAGTTCTCTTGGCCGCCAGTGCGTTACTCGGACTGCCCATCTATAGTTGCTTTATCTTGAAACGTGACCGACCCAGCTCCATTTTATTACCGCCTCGTCCTTTGAAATTTCTCTGATTGTGTCGTTCTTGATTTTGTCCCGTTCCGATCATAATGTGCTCAACCCTCTATAAATTTTTAGTTCAAATCTTATGTGTCCGTCGTCAATATTTACATGCATAATATTGTACTCAGTAGCCCTTTCTATTAGGCAACGCAGTGTGTGTAAATGGTCAATAATACAAAAGTCCTGCTTGCTCGACAGGTTGTTAAAAGTCGAGTTTAGTTGTTAGGCAATAGCACAATTCTTGCAAGCATTTGTTGAGAAGGGTCTAAACACTTTTTTCGTATACTGATATATCTGGTATTTCCTGTGATTCTGCGTTTAGTATTCTTGTATGCGAATCCAGTTCCACGTCCGGTCTTTTTGAAGAGTACAAATTGTTAAAGAAGTTCTCTAAAATTTTGAATAATTGGTATAGATCTAAGAGTATGACTCCATCTTGGTTCAGTTTAGTTATTTTTACTATTTTCGATTTTAGCACTTTCATATTCTCATATTTGTTAACATTGTTTAAATTAATATACAATATACCATATACATTGTTATTTGCGTGCAGATAGAGCGTCGGAGGTTGTGTTAATAGTAGATAAGTAATGAACTAGTTATAGATTGTTATATGTTAAATCTTTACCTTACAAGTTCCAATATAAAAATAATTACACAACAGCTAAAGAGGCTGTTAGAGGTACACCGATGGGGTCTTGGAAGTGTGTACTGCAAAGTAGATTGACAGTGAGGTCATCAAGGTACTGATACGAGGGTTGCTATTTATGTATTGAGAACTGGCAACGCTGGTATTGCCAGATAAAATCTGACATTGCCATCGTAAAGTTTGACATTATCCGTACTCAGAACGTTTTGACGTGCAAGCACTATTTGTGTTGTTAACAGTAAGTTGAAAATTTCATCTCGGCCAAAAGATGGAATTAAGTCCCGAAAATGTTCGAGCTATGATTTACGACGACGCGCCATCCACAGCCGTGGCCGTAGTTCGCTCACGGACAAAGTTAAAGAAGGTCGTCCAAAATAGGTCGTTGTGCCGGAAAATATCGATGCTGTACGAAAACTAATTGAAGAAAATCGTCATGTGACATATCGCAAAATTGAGACATGTTTAAGCATTAGTATGACCAGCATACATAAAATTTTGCACAAACAATTGGGTGTTCGGAAGCTGTGTGCACGTTGGATTCCACATTTGTTTACAGATGCTCAAGAAAATGCTCGTGTCGATTGGTGCCCAAAAATGATTACAAAATACAACTGTGATGCATCCAAAGCCGTATACAGCATCGTCACAGGTAACGAGTCGTGGATTTATGCATATGAGCCATAAAGAAAAAGCCAATCGGCAGTTTAGGTTTTTCAATGTGAAGAAAAGCCAACAAAAGTTGTTCGTTCTCAAAGCGTTAAGAAGCAAACAGTGGCGGGTATCTTCACGAAAGCCGAGCATGTGGCTACTGTTTCTCTTAAAAATCAAAAGACGGTTCATTCAGCGTAGTATACGACCATTTGTTTGCCTGAACAAACGAGTCTAAGTCTAAGAAAGAAAAAGAAATGATAAAGTCAAAATATTTTACGTTAAGTTTTTTGGATAAGTATTCACCCCACAACAGACCAACTGGTTGTCACGATCATCAAACATCGTCTTCAAGATAAGCAAAACAGATCAACCGTTAATACAGTTAACCCACAATTGTTAGGATTACCACCCACATTGGTCATCCCTTCACCAACACAACCAAAACCACCATCAACCCTCTATACCTAAGTTTTCGTTATTACATCTTTAACAAAGCACAAAAAAAAATCATGTATTTAAAAAAAGACATTCAAACATGAGGCTACACAATGCAACTCCAACTCAACATTTTTTGAACCAACTCTGTGGAATGAAATGTAGATACTGCAGCTTCCCCGTTTTGAAAGCATTAACAAGAACCTGAAAATATAACAGCGGTAGCTGAGAGTGTACGCGATGACTGTGGTGAATCGATTTGGCGCCATTCTTAACAGTTTGGCTTGTCGTTTAGAACAACATGACGTATTTTACGTAAGAATCTTGATTTAAAAGCATACAAAATATAACTCATGCAAGAATTGAAGCCGGGCCAACCTTTCAAATCGTCACCGTTTCAAGCTTTGGGCTCTTGAAAAGCTTCAAAAAGATCTACTATTTTTGACTAAAATTTTGTTCAACGAAGCCCACATCTGGCTTAATGGCTACGTCAATAGACAAATTTGCCGTATTTGAACTGAAAAGCAACCAGAAAATATTTAAGAGCTGCCATTACATTCAAACAAACAACGATTTGGTGTACTTTATGGGCTGGTGCAATATTTCTTTAAAAATAAAGCCGATATAATCTCGACAACATTTAGTTCTAACAAAACGGCGTTACTTGCCACATAGCCCATAAACCCATGTCTTTATTGCGAGAACGATTCGATGAACAGTTAATTTCCCGCCTCGGACCTGTGAATTTACCGCCTAGATCATGTAATATTGCACCTCTAAACTTTTTCTTTTGGGTCTACGTATAGTCCAAACTCTACATAGATAAGCCGACTACGATTGGGGAATTAAGATACCAACATTACTTCCGTCATTTGCCAAATACCACCGAAAATGCTTGAACTCATCAAAAATTAAAACTTCTGAATGGACCATGTTACCAGTAGTTACAACCAATATTTGAAAAAAAATAATCTTTAAAAAATAAATGTCCAAAATAGTTCTTTTGTATGATCATAAAGATTACCCGATAAAAATATTTTGTTTGTTTTTTTTATAAGCAACATAGCTAAGCTCAGCTGCAAAGACACAAAGCAAACAAGAAAGTGTGGTAACTTAGTAACTGATGTAAGTAAAGCATTCAACACAGATGAATGTGACAAAGTGCCAGGAAATAAAAATCAAAAAATTCTCTATCAAAGAATGTTTTTCAATATTACGACATTTAATTCATAGTGTCAAACTCAGTAAATGATAAAATTATAAAATTTAGTATTAACTTAGACTTTAAATGTCTATGCGTAGTTAAGATTAATGTAAAATAATTGTAAATTAAGCATAGACTGTAGTATTCAATAAATTGTGATCAATTGTAAATTAAAGACAAAGCAAAAAGTTTTCGATCAAAATCTAAAGTTTGTGATTCTGTCGTCTCTTGATCGCTCGTTTAATTAATATTCTAAATGTAAAAGTTCAGAAACCTATCATATCCCGTGTTTAATCTTGGCTAATTAACTCTGTTTGTAAACTACTTAAATAAACTGTACTTGAGAACACATAATTTAATTAAAATAAATCGGGGAAATTTGAATGCATCGATTTCATTATAACATATTTTTCCTATACAACAAATTGCATGCGTTCCAATAAATCGCATTTCATTTCAAATTATAGATAACAATTATATTCCAGTAATAGCTTTCTAGGATATTATTATATTTTTCTATTTGTTTTCTCGCATCCCACAACCATTCTATATATATATTATACTTGCTACACAGCATTGCCAAGACAATATCAGTTAGTTGATTTAATCCACTGGCACTTCCTCCCCCGATTCCAACCCCACGTCGCTCTATATTTAGACTGCTCGAAATGCGATAAATAAATAAAAAATCGATGGCCTTGCGACCGCCCCGGAAGATCAGAAAATAGAAAAGAAGCAGGACCGGTACATGCTCGTTAAGTTTGACCGACTGACAGCAGGATCGGGCAGTCCGGAGATGGAAAAAGTTTCGTGTCCCCTCTCTCATTGGAAAATGAGACAAACGAATGAGAAAGTTGTTATATCTCAAGATTCTTTCCTGAATTTAATAGCAAGAAAAAAGTTATTACGTTTAAAAAAACCATTTCGACAAATTATTTTAATTTGAACTTAAAGTCGAGTTAAAATTAAAGTAATTTTAAATCTAAAAATAGAATTTGCAGATAGTAAAAAATGTAATTTATGAGATAAAATAAAGTTCTTCATCAACCTACTGTGCAACGGTAGATACGAGGATGTAAAGTGCTATTTAATTTCCCGCAATCTTCTTTGGAATTGAATCGACTATAATTACCATTTAATTTATTATCTATTACCTTAGGTGTTGATTGGTCAAATCAAGACATTATTGAATATTTTACACTAAATTTTAACACTGAATGTTTGCTGAAAGTTTGAACTGAACATAATATTTATGAATTAAAATTGTTCACAGTTTATTGTAATAACCACTGGCAAATATAATTTTCTATTAAGCATCCTAATCACCCCTTATCATGGTAAATGTTATCTAAAATAATATTAACGTACGACTAATTTGAACTCCTATTCAACCAAATATAACTGTATAAACATAAATATAAATAAAATAAAAAAATTAATACATTTTCGAAAGATAGAACAAATAAAAAACAAAAAAATTGGATTTCCATAAATTTTGCATTTTTCAAGCACCAATTTTTGAAGACTAACTAACTACAACTACTTGACCTACCAGAATCATAGAAAAACCAAAAAGACCAATAATTAAGAATCGCAAACAAATTCCTAACCGATCAGGAACCCACTCGACAAGCTTCATCTCAGATGGTAACACCCTTCACCTTCGACATCCTTACAGGCTGGTGGCTGACTCGGCTTCCAACCTAATAAGAGCCTGAGCTACAATGAAATTTGCAAAATACCTCAGTCGGCCAAGACCAACACAAAGTAAAACGCCCTGATAAAAGCCTAAAACTTGTGCTAGCTGACAGTTGACGGAAATGTAGGTAGTAATACCATCATCACCATCGATCTGACGAAGCAGTTGATGACGAACAAACAGGCGTCTAGATATATTTTTGCGACCAAAAATCGCCATGTACTTGCAAGTTTTTTCCGAGATCAGTTACTGATTAATCATTTTCTCAGATCAGACCCACAAATCCAAAAAATGACAGGGACTGTGAAATTCCGCAACATGACATACCTGATTGTAGTGGCATTTAAGATCAAGACTAGATCAACTGTGACAAGTCCAAATAGCAGAAACAAGAGCCCACGAAATCAGTAAAACAACCAACCACCTACCACATTGATATAACAAATAACTTTACAAAAATTTCAGTATGGCTACAGAGAAAGACTCAAATAATCTTTATCGATAGCAGAACCAGCTAGAATTTCGTTGAGCTTTACTTGCCTGAGACCCAACTAACAACGCAGTGAAACTAATCCACAACTCCATCTGTAAGCCACCAAGATTACATGGCTTCAACAACGGGTGCAGTTCCTATTCGCACATCTACACGAAAAGAACTTACTGCTCAAACAACCATGATCGGCCATAAGGCAACGTTAGACTTTACAGTACGTGTAGTGCATTTTGGTCTACTGCGACCAACCTTCAAACAAAATTTCAAAAGCAAAATTAGTTTCCCAATTCTGTTATTACACAGACTAGAACCCCTCACCACAAACATAGTGTCACAGAAATAAAGCACCAGGACGTATTCTTACAACGCAAATAAGAAAACCCTCGCGAGAGAAGCAGGAGTTACTATTGTGCGTTGTAATTATCCGGAAGAAGAAATGAAAATATAAATTATTAGCTGGACAAAGCTACAAAAACAGCAACCGCCCCTCTCTGACAATACATAAACATTAAAAGAATTTAAATCAGCAAAAAAGTCTTCCAAACTAGACTTAAAAACCTGGATTAATATAGCAAACACTGCTAATTCAGAAAAGTTGTTCCTCGCGGCTTTTGCTACGCCGGACGAGTTTCAAGTTGATTTTATTGGATATAAATCGCTTTAACCACCTTTAAAAAAAACTAATGGTAATGGTGCTGACCAAAAATCTCAATTAATAAGCGCTGGTGTACCGTGGTGTATTCACTAAACCATGAAAAACACTAAATATATCCCGTGTTCGAACGGATTAAAAAGTTTGGGCTCTGCTGCGCCAACAAAAGTTTCAGACTAAAATATAATACACAAAACTCAAAATTACCACAAACAGGAATCAACCGCTCAAGCACCACCTAAAGTTGTTTCGCGACTACCCACAATCAATCACCAAAACCACTTTCTGGGACTTAGTAACTGGCTTGAAGAATTGAAGAATAGTTCGCCAAAACTGCCTCTCATGGATCACAATTGAACACAACCAATTAAATAAATGCAGTAAAAAAGCTCTTACACCTGCCCTTGCTCTTGGACCCGTTTTCTGCAACAGTCAAACGCGTGCAACTCCAAAATAGGAGAGGTTATGTGCCAGGAAGATGAAGCACATCAGCAAATCGCCTCAACGAGACCAGCCACAGCAATAAGCTATAGTGCTTCGCAATCATCGTCGTTCGCAAACATACTCGGTGTTTAGAAGTCAAGCTGTTTAGTGTAAGTTTTCGCTGTTACTTGAGAAATTCCAGTACACGGTGGAACAGACATATGTTACCAGACGTGTTTTCCTGCTCAACTGGCAAAGAAGAGGTAGAGGTAGACAAGTGACCCAAGAACCCGACAGTATAGTTATTGGTACCACCAAAAACGCAACAAAAAAATGATGAGATATTATGGTTTCAATGCGCGGCCTTGCTCCAAAGTTACCTGACTGGACTAATCCTTCATCTACCTACTTTCACCACAATCTGATTTAATATTGCTCCTACCAGAAACTACGTCCGACACGCGGTTGCGCACCATTAAAATCAATTCCGTGCTGTCACTATCAAGTTTGTGCTACTTAAAAAATCATCCAGGATTGCGCACTAATCATTTCCAAATACGCTGGGCTTGGGTTTAGATACGTAAACCAGGTGAGAGCCTCTTTCCAACTGAAGGCCAGTTTCTTTTCTTTCTTGATCACAGGCACTTGGGTAGGTAGAACACACCAATGCAAATCTCCCGCCCATAATTTTAAACTTAGTGCCCGCTCACCCAAGTGATCGTTATCCAGTGGAAGAAACATCAACATAGTCTGAAAGTCCAATTTCTTGATCACAGACACTTAGGTGGGTGTCCATAACTTTAAACTTATCCAGCAAGAAGAACATCAACAGTGGGTGAAACTCCAATCTCACACACCAATGCAAACCAGTCATCCATAATTGTTAAATTTCTTGATCACAAACACTTGGGTGAGTTACACCAATGCAAACCACCCGCCCATAGTTTAAAGTAAGTGCACCCGCCCAAGCGTTCGTTATCCAGCAGCAGAACCATCAACAGAGAGTAAAACTCCAATCTTTTGATCACCAACACTCAGGTGAGTGAGTGGGATACACGTACACAATCCACCCGTCTACAATCGTAAACTAAATGCCCGGCCGCCCGCCCCAATGTTCGTTATCCAACTAGAAATACAACAGTGAAAAAATGTCAAAATTTCTTGATCACAGACACAATAGTGGGTAGGCGGGGTACACCAATGCAAACCACCAGACCATAATTTCAACTTAAAGCCGCTTTTACAATCCCCAGTTAAAGCATAGTTAGGATTTAGAGGGGAATAAATAGGAGATAACTTATACGGTGCTCGGAGCAGTAGTTATACCTAGTATAACACAATACGGCACATAGCCTCGTAAGCGCCCCACATATATTATATTCGTAAAAAAAGATTTGTTGCTCCAATTTTCGTCTTTTGTCGTCATTATCTGATTTAAACATATTTACGTTTGGTAACATTATAAAAGACACCATTTAAATTTGACCCAGTTTTCTTTTTGACCCAATTTAGCACTCAGGATTGTTCATATACGTCTCCTTCTCCCCAACTTTATAATTTCATGATAACTGGCCCGTAGTACTGCTATAATCAGGGTCTCAGGTAGAACAGGCTAATTGGCCAAACACTTTGAGTCTCTTTTTTGAATTCTTCTTGTTCCGTGAACGTGATAGACCTAACCTAACCAATCAATTTCTTATAAACCTTTTGTCTGCTTTTTTCTTGCCCATTAAACGTGGTTACCCACAAAGGATAAGACTATGCTTAAAGCTCTCAGAAACCACACCCAAAAATGCGCTGAAAAAAGCTGCTAAAAACCGCCGCATTTCAGCTTAAACGTCAAATCAATCCCTCCTCCAAGCAACGTCCTGCTAAGCATGCTCCAAAACTCCAGGCCAAAAAGGCGCAGAAACAACTTAGGAATTAGCCAAAACCAAATCGCATACCACAACATTGTTACTACAGACCGTAAAGAGCCGTTACCAACAACTCAGGCAATAAAGTACTGATTAAAGCAAAGGAGATAGACTTGCGTGATGGATCCAAAAAGTCATATTACAACAGCGGCGGTCATTGTTTCTGGGTAGAGAATCACTCATATTAACCACCAGCCAAGACTCATGTGGACAATCCGCACCAAAAAATACGCCCAAGTAGAAATGGTTCAAAAGGTTGCTGAAAATGAAGCTTAAAGACGAATTAACTCAAAAGAGCGCAACAATTTGAGTTCAGAAAAAAGTACTAAACAGTGGAAGCGGTTCGAAAAACCAAGGCAAAATAGTTTATTGTTATAGCGCTGAACGTAAAAATGTTTTCTACTCTGCTACGTGAAGTAAAAACATAAAATAACTCTAAAGAATCAATGTAAGGACGGCACAAATAACATAGAAAACCGCGTCACAGCTGTCCATATTGACGCGGGCCTAGATTTAAAAATTAATAGTGTACGGATAAAACCTAGGAAGTAAAAAAAGATACACTATAAAAGCAGAAAAACAACTCGTTATCCTTATAAATATCCTACCCAATATAGAAGGTCCCAACAGTAACAGGACAAAGTACTATGTGGAGTGGTACAATCGACCCTGCTATACGGCGCAACAATATGGAGCACAGCAAAAATATGATTCTTGGTACACAAAAAAGCGCTTCTGAAAATTACCACACAATCGCGTACCACTATTCAGGCTATTAACCTACCGTAAAAAAAATAAAGCTCACCTTACAAATCTAGTATCAGAGATGAAAAGAAGATATATCTGAAGCGGTATAAATTAAGACTCTCATCCAAAATAACTCTTAATATAAGTAAAATGTCCTCTCAGAAGAATGGACTATTAACTAACTCAATTTGTATCTAGATCTAACTGTGTTTGAGATATCCGATGAGTGGATTGAGTAGCTCATTGGGTATAACTACTGGTCTCAAGCCGGCATAAAAAAGTTTGCTACCTACCACGAAAAAAAACCTATTACCTCAAACGGAACTACCAAACAAAAACAAGGGCTAATATAACAAAAAAAAAAAAAACGCAAACGCTTCATCACACAAATCGCCTGCCGGAACTTAACATCGTGGAACGATAAAATAGAAATAAATCAATACAAAATCGACATCAGCAAAAATTTATTTAAAGTAGAAAATTAGAAAAACGTACTCAACGGTTGGAATATAGAATGAGCAATAAAAAAATTAGAATGACGTCCTAGATAGATGACGCAACGATTATCGTCAAATTAGAAACGATCTATAGAGACAACTCTTGGTAGAAGATAAGGTAATGCAATTCAAATATTTGGGGACAAACATGTCAAGCGCCCATAACAGAACTTCGCAAGATAAGAAAGGCAGCGCAAGAAACAATAATCATGTAAGACGTATGGACGAAAACAGACTTCCAAGAATCGTCCTGAAAAGCAAGACCACATAAAAGATGAAAAGAGAGCTAACTATCTACCTTTCAAGAAAACATACAGAAACAGCTTCAGAATTAACAGATCGACAAATCTCCAAGAAGTAGAAAAATAACACATATCTCCTATCAGAACTACACCAAAGAGAATAAAAATATAGACACATCAAAACGCACAATAATACTTTGCGACATAAGAGCACAAAAAAAACAGCAATTAGAAGTTAAGTTGGAAAAAGGTAAAAAAAATAATAAGCCTTTGTGAAGCCTTGATAAAAAATAAGAAATTATGAGCATCCTATTGTGCTCGACGTTCAAAACGCCATACGCTAACAAACAAACTCTGTGGCTTCAAAGTGGCAGCAGAAACCCGTTGGTGATAAGTTGAGAAAGAAGCAAGCTGGATAGCTAATATTCAAGTCTCTGAAAACAATTCCATCTATTCGCTTAATGTTAAAGGGGATTGTAGTTCGTGCATTTCTGCCCACAAAACATATACTATTTTTTCTTCAACTGATAATACTAACACAATGTGGGCATTGTATAAGCAATAAATAAACTTAAGTCAACATTCTCATTTTACTATTTAGCTACTATGCCACCAAAAACACAAGTTATTTTTTTTAATATATAGAATAAAATTTGCAAAATTTTTTTTTAAACTCCGATAATAATATAATCTTGTATTATCATATCATACAACCTTAACTTAGTTTTAAAAGTACTCACATATTATTACAATTTTGAAGATTGGATTGAATGCCTTACCTGCAACAACAAAAAAATTAATAATATTATTAAAAACAAAATAATAAATTTGATTGATAAATAATTTATTGATATAAATGATTCGACCTACATTTATATAGACACATGTCCTTTTAACGTCAATGTTCTAATAACAAATTACATTATAATAGTTGACAAAGTATAGTAAAAAACATGTTATTATTATAATAGAAATCATGTAATTATCAAAAACAGTTTTGTAATAAATCCCGGAAAAATTAGTTTAATTGTTATTAAACCTTGAAATTGCAGCATTTTTACTTATCACGGTAAATAATTATTGCATTTATGTTTATAAAAATATCAGAAAGCATACAAAATGTGTTCTTAAAGTCATAATACAGTATTTATGACTTTAAGAACAAATAATTTGTTTTTATCACAAAAGATAAAATTAAATTATTTTTTTAATTAGCAAAGCAAACGTCTCGTGATTTCAAAAATGCAGGTATTTTTAAGTAGGTCCATTGATACTGCCTCGTTATTCCATTAGTTGTGACAGTTTTCTCAAAGCCGATTTAATTCTAAAGAAAATTATTAAAAAGCTTTCCGTCCATACTTCATTCGCTTGGTATTAGTTGGGAGTTGCAAGAGCTTATATGGAAAGTTATTAAGAGAAAATTCAATTTTATAAATAGTTGAAATTTAAACTGATTTCCGTAATCAGTCATCATTCATAGCACCGGCACCTTAAATCTTGCAAGATTTCGTCCATTTTTTACTCATATTTTTACTGATGACCAAACGTAACGTTCTAAAACTAGCTTAGCTTTATCTTCTGGATATCTACTGGTGCAATGAGTTGAAAACGGACCCTTGTAAGGTTCTGTGACAAATTGACTGTGTGGGTGTGTAGAGGTTTACCAATACGTTGCTTCACAGAAATAGTACCAAACGTAAGGACATCGTCCATGTAAATCTACCACAAACCCATGCTGATTTACAAAGATTAAAACTCTAATTGAGAGCATGTATGTCAGCAATAATTTGATGACAAAGACGATATTTTTGACTATCGCACATTATCAACAATCAACAATCCAATAGATGATAGAAATGTAAAGTAAACAAGAACATCCGTTATAAAAAGATAACGTAAAAGTTTTTATTTAATTTAGCTAACGCTCAATAACTGAGCTACCACATAAATCTTCTGTCAAAACACGTTCTTCAAAGGTCGATGCAGAGTTCAACTTTGTCAATCGTGATGACAACAAGATTTAAAAAATAAACAAGCAAAGATATTCTACAATAATTAAGCAAACTATTAGAGCAAAATAGATATAGCCAAGAAAAGCATACGTGCAACATGGTTGGTTGTTCATAAGCAAACATTTAAATAGTCGGAGCGCAACATGACAAAAAAGTTTTTATTATCAAATTAAAGTAATAGCAAAAAAAAGACTGCCTTGATAATAAATCTACTCAAAACGGCAATGTCAAAAGGCCAGTTAAAGATAATAGATTCAAATCCGTAATTTAAAATCAGCAATATTTCATAGTTAAAAACTCATTTGCTCAGTTGAAAGCGCATAATCGGAAATCCTACTAGAATCCAAGATATTTGTCCATAGAATCAAAGATGAGATACAAATATCCGCCATGTTAGTACCCACTGGCAACAAATTCACGACGTTTCGATAGCGTTCCGTGCACTTTTACTAACACTGTGCGCAACTAACCAATCAAGACTGTTCTCAAGCATAGTCTGCAACAATCCGATTGAAAATAGTAATATACAGCAGACAAGCGATAAGTCCTCGCAGTCAAACCCACGCTTAGACAACGTCTTCCTATAGTATAGCAACTTCTTGGCATAAACCAAGATACTGCTGTACTCAGAGCCAACAAGATAAGCATTTTTCAAGCTCTAAACTAACCACTGAACCTATAACGTCAACAACAAAGTTTTATCAGTTGCCACGATACCCCCAACACAAAAACTTTACCAGAAAAAAAAAATAGTTTTGTAAATATTTTTCAAGAAAAAAAATTGTCATCAAGATCAAAACACTACTTGTATACAAAAATCTCAAGCTCTAGAACCTATTATCCCTCTACATTTAATCAAATAAGAACAGAATATATGCAGCACCCAAAAAGACGCCACTGTAGAATAGAATATCTGATAAAAACACCAAGATCTAGAAGTCTTCGCAGATAACAATGATAATAATCACTACATAAAATACCCTAACCTCAATAATCACTACCTTTTGGCCGATAAACAGGAAAAGAAACGCAACGTCTGCATTACAGAAGGCATCACTACTGGACAACTCCGCACAAACACCCAAGCATAGTCTAAAAAACCCAAAATAACACCAAAGGTAGAATATATAAAGACAAAAGCCCGAAAACGTCAACAACGCTATCCCTAGGCAAACTTGCTTCCGTTTCCCATAAGGAAAAGACTGTTATTGAATAATGCGCGTTAAAAACATAATCGCGTCGCAACAACCGATAATTATTATGTCCAGTAGCCAAACAAGCTACAGGCGATGCGGTCGCCAATACTAAAACCCAAACTACTAATAGACTACATATCAGTCTGAGGTCATTAGTTACAAATAACAAAGTACACCTAATCTAGATACCAAATGTTCAGAGTGTAGAAAAAAACTGTAAGACGACCAGCTTGCCAAAAAAAAACCAAAGTAACATTTATTAAACCTGCTTTCGTAAACCCCAAAACAGAACAGAACAGTCTATAAAAAAACTGTTAAAAAATAAAGCACATAAGGCTATTCCTAACACAAACATCACACCTAACCCAAATTGTAGCAATGCGGAAAAACCAAATAAAACTGTAAAAACTTACATTACTGATAACTAAACACTACGGCCCATCCCCTATGTCGCAAATGATTAGAGAACGTAGAAACCTCGCTACATCTGCTAAATGAGTGCGAGACAAAAAAGTAATCAAAACAGTCGCTTAGCAAACGTTAATGGATATAAAGAAATAGAACTACTAAAGAGTCATAATCAGATGTGGACAATAATACCAAGAAACCCGCACCACCGTACTGCCTCAGAAAGAAAAACAAAAGAACTGGTCTTATCAGAACCGGTTAACACAAAAGAAGTACTCAGTGAAGTGGATCAACATATAAAACCTCACACCTCCAGAAATCCAGAAAAAACTTTAAAACAAAAATGTACAGTGTATAAAAAATAATAAAAAACTTCTGCAAACTGTCTTTAGAAGAAAAAGGAAAGTGCTCTGCTAGCTAACAGTAAAACAATCAATTATCATATGCACTCGAGCACAAAGTGGTAGAAACTGTCTCAGCAACTGCAAACATTCGTACGGAAATTTTACAGCAGAAGAAGAAGAAGAAGCAGCAAAAAAAACTTTAGAAAAATTTCTGCAAATCGTCAAAAAACATGCAAACAACCAACCACGCGTCGTGTGGCAAACGCATCAACTAAATTTCATTTCTAACTTCGAGCCATCACGAGCATCCAGGACATTATCAGTACCAAAACCGCAAAAATCCTTTACCATAAAAACCAAAGATAAATTAAAAAGCAACCCAATAATAACACGGTTCTTCCACGCAGTCTCGAAAAAAGTCTTGAACTGCCTGAGATAAGATCAACCGCAAGGCAATCCCGACAAAAAGCAAAAGTTGCCCACAATAAATGCATCAACAACACTTCAATCAGGATACTCATTTAGAATATATTTAAAACAAATATTCACCTACGTTATATGGTAACAAAAAAAACAAAAAACATACGCAAACTTATCTGATCATCAAGAGTCAGTTATAAGATCAAGGTCAGAAACCCCCAAAAAGCATCAGCATCACCTGAGAGGACAATGTTGGCGGTAAGACACTATACACCTCCTAATAGCTAACCTATACGAAATGCCGCCCAACATATTTATCTAAAAAAAAATATTTTATGAATATGTACTCCAGATTGCCACCTACGGCCAAAAAAGCAATAACAAATAAAAGCGCAAACAAACTTAGAACTATGCTATGCTAAAAGTCACTTTACGTCAAAAAATAAACAAAAATAATTTAAAAAAAGAACTAAAGAAACGGTATCATCGAGCATATAGCCAAATTAAATGCAATGCTATTCAACACCAAAAAATAGCCATTAAAACAAATATCTTGGTGCCCAAGTAAAACTAATAAAAGATGGCAAGAAAGACCATAAAAGAGATGGCTAGACTACGTCAATCGAGTGGCTGGAAATCGCTGGATCCTAGTAGGACAAGTCAAAAAGTCGGGGAAAGACTGCGATCAATAGTAGTTGATTGGTGGCTAAGAAAGAAAAAAGAAGAAAATACCTATACGTTGTAAACGGCAAAGGTAAAAAAAAACAATAAGCATAAAACTGAAAAATCGCTGGATCCAACCGGGATCACACCGGTGCTTCAACCTAGATCGTACCAAATCTATCAACAAACCTCAGAGAGCACCAAGACACAACCTCCAGAAGCCCCTCAGTCAAAAGCTTTCTTGATGTGGGATGCATGGCCACCTAACTGACCCACAAAACGTCTGCAAACCCCACAAACATCCACAAAACATCTGAAACCCTCCGACCTAACTGCCATCTAACTAAGCTAGAAAGAGCCAAAGTACAACGTTTAAAAATGCGGCCTACTACGCAGAAATGGCTAATTACATTTCTAAACTAGTGGTTTCACAAACCAAACCACACTATCTACCCTCAAAGACACTTACAGACAGTATTAACACATGCCGGCTCCGAGAAAAAAAATTGGCCAATTTGTATTGCTTTACCTCGACAACTATTTCCAAAATTACAAAAACCGCATGAAGCATGTCAAGGAGCGCTTGCAAAAGTACAAAAACCATAAAAATGCCACCATCAGTCTACTAACAGTAAACAACTACAAGCCTTCATTGGTATCTGCAATAAGCTGCGGGAGTAAGTCAACAACTTTTTTCAAAGCCACCTCCTTATTTACTGACTTACAAGAAGACAAACGCCCGTTCTGATGAGATGACTCGGCCGAACAAGTCTTCCTGACTGTCAAAAGGTTGCTAGACCATCCAAAATCTGGACTCCGCTTTCTCATACAAACGGACGCTTGTAAAAACAGCATGGGAGGAGTACTCTTTCAGGAAGAAGGCAAGCTCAAAAAGATAATTAAATACGCCAGTTCCCAATTTTCCAAAACCAAAAGTCGCTATCATGGCAATAAACAAGAATACTACGCAACCGTCTAGCTAGGCCAATAGACGTACCGGGCCTACTTAAAAAACAAACAATTTTTGTTGCACCAGCACAAATTTATAAGGTGAAAAACCATCTACCCAATGCTCTGACCCGAGACCCGGGCAAATAAAAATAAAGGTAACGACGTGGATCGCTTCATCTAGCCAAAAACGCTGGTTAAGCCTATTAGCTTAAACAGTCTATACCACCGACAGTCACGGCATAACCAACCCGGCAGCAGTCGTCAAGCAACGCCAACTGACGTGCCCGCAAACTCGCAATAAGGTGCATGAATAACTAACCAAAGAAAAAACTCGATACCTAGACTACAGACTGGAAACCAAAGGCAAGCGTGTTGAGACCAGCTAGCGGTACCACCAGAAATGCAGCGGGAAAGAATGCGCTAACATTACGCCGCCGACAAAATTAAGCGTGACAAAACGTGCGTGGCTACCACTAGTCAGAAGTTCGTAATGACGTCAAGCCTTATGTACGTGTGAGAGGTATACCGGTGTCGCCCAAGAAGCCGTCATCTTAATATCTCAAAAAGATAGAAACACAAAAACTATCATACAGTTCCCCTGCGACCAGTGAGATGGCACACTGATAATGAGTGCATACCTTGAAACACTAATGTATGCGTCATTTATTAAATTTAAATAACAAATTTGTTTCGGTCATCTGATTCATATAAAAAGTGCAAAAAAATCCGTTGTCAGTCAGTTTAAACATTTAACTGTACCCTCTTTACACAAACATTTCAAAGTTTATCTTATTAGGAAGCATTGCGTTACAGACTGACTACATTAAAAACTTACATGAATTTTTGAAATATTTATGTAAATAAAAAAATAAAATGTTTGTTTACAATAAGCATTTTTATGTACGTTTTTTTAATTGTAATTCACAATTTTATTGTAATTAATTTTGACTTTTCATATCCTTTTCTGGCAATTGAAATAAAGCTTTATTATCACCAATAAATGGCTCTTCTCGAGCACAGTCCACGACATTCAAACTGAAATTAGTAATACAGCAGACCTTTAAATAATTATTCATCCAAACTGACGCTTCGCCCTCGTAGATGCTTCATATCAACATCTCAAGAAGCACCAAAGCTTGTGATATCGCCAAATTTTAAGCAAGCAAACCATATAAGCACCGATGCATTATTCGACAAAAAGTTTTTAGAATAGAAACATGTTTAATATTACGCATCAACTAATATTATTTAAAAAAATGTATTATGACTAAAAATGCAAACAAAAAAACGTAAAAAAACTGTAAATAATACAACAAATTATAAAAATCGTAATAATAAGCAAACGCATAAAAAAAATGTATGCTATTTTTAAAAACAACAATATTCCCATAACAAAAACTGTTATAATATAAAACTCATCAATCATTAATCAACATTAAGTGACTAACAAAATTCTGCTTGGTTTATTTAACGATCTTGATAAAAAAACTTGTGAGCAACGTTAGATAAATATTTATAATTAAATAATTACTCACATCATTAAATATATAAAACACGTGCAAATAATTAGTTAAATAAAATGATAATGGCATAATATTATTGTTTGAATAATTCGATTTTCATTAACATTTACAAGCTTAATCATGGATTACACTTTCATTGATAAACAGCTTTATTGTTGTCGAGTTTGCATTGCAATTTGCTACGTTTAGGAATTGCTGCCTGTAGTCAGCACGCCACATTGTTGCTAGTTCACAATGGGAATTGAAAAAAGGTTCGGAGAAATGTTCTGCTTTGCCTCGTTAATAAGTAGGTTTATTTGTAAAATGACATTTGGAATAAATTTATTGAAATACTAAGCTCATATTTAGTTGGATGATTTGTATTGAATTGTGGTGTAAAAGCATTATTTTTATGATATATAAAGACGTACTACTGAAATATAGATAAAAGCATTTTTTCGCATCAATTTTAATTTTAAAAGTCGCTCGTTTCTCAATATTGAAAGGAATTCCCTATTGCAGATATTTTGTTATTTCTTTTTATGAGATCGATAAGTATAGATAAAGATACAAAATACATACAGTGAATAATATTTGTTTTTATAACA
Source organism: Tachinus rufipes (assembly GCA_963932245.1). Taxonomy (NCBI): domain Eukaryota; kingdom Metazoa; phylum Arthropoda; class Insecta; order Coleoptera; family Staphylinidae; genus Tachinus; species Tachinus rufipes. The sequence goes on from OZ010749.1 coordinate 67,008,327, forward strand.
ACTCATCATTCAACGATTGCATAAAATGAATGTACTGAGTGCTTGACCTAAATATTCAAACTGGCCTTTTCAAATGCGCTCAGAATGAGGGATAATATTAACAAACATCTTCACATATATTTTATTCATATAAATCTACCTATCTATGCTTTAAATATGTTCGTATTCATGATTCGGAATTTATTTAATGATTGATATGTAATTATGGTTGATAATTTGAAGCATACAGGATATACAGAGCTGTTAATGACAAAAAACTTCACAAGATGATTAATTCATATAAAAAAGTGAGGTATAGTCTCCCAAAAACATGTCGGCCTTTAAACCTTAAAATAAGTTGTGTGTTCTAACTAATTTAAAGAAACAAAAAGAAACGTTTAGAAACAATTGTTCAAAATGTGGTATTTCGACATGACATTACATACAATTTTAGTAATTTGAGCAGTTGGGCAACAAGATCTTCATAACCAATAATAAAGTAAGCAGTAAATCTGTTCAAAATCCAGCAAGCAATTGGCTGGTCCTTCTGTCCTGGTAAAACAAAGAATTAAAGATAGCTGCAGAGAAGAAAAAACGAGCTTGCAACAGATTTCAGCAAGTCCAAACGCAGAAAAATATCATTTCAAGAAGCTGCTAGCTACATAAGAAAACAAGAAAGATGTAGCAAAAAAACTCCTACGGTCCAGAATAGGCAACGGATGCACAGTATAGTCATTCACAAAAAAACTGCTAGTCTTCCCTGGTCTAGTAAGCACAGTTATCTTCGTCTAGTAGTAATGCTCTAAAAGTAATGAGTAATAGTCCCAAGCAATGTTCATCATGCGATCGTCTCTGCAAGTCGCATGTAATGGTTTCTATGTAATTACGTATATTAGTTTTTATAATTTCAAACCTACAAAATTTTGCAACAATTTTATACATTTTAAAAATATAGTTATAGTCCATACTAAATTTTCCAATATTACTAACTTTCAACCTTTTCTTATCCACTCCTGGGTGTAGACTTTTTCCGCGTCTCTTTTTGAGCAATTTGACTCCAATTTGTCTGCCCAACCTGTTTGTCCATCGTGAGCAGAATCGTCTTACTATATAGCAGACCCATTTCCATTTTAATTGTGCTTTTCTTTCTAGAAGTTAGTTACTTGTGTGCTTCTTCGGATCTATTCATTTCAAATCCTATCTCTCGCACGTTGAGTAGTTAAGAGTCGCATTTGCCGTTTTACCAGTTAATGCCATGGTTTCAAGACCGTATGTAACCACTGGTAGGATGCACGTTTCATATGCCATTATTTTTAGATTTATTGGAAATTCTTTTGATTTAAGTATATATTCCATTTTACCAAACCCTGACCAGCATGGACCCACTCTTCTCGATATTTCAATTGTTGTGTATTCGTTTACACTTTCAAAAATTTTCTTGTTAATAATTACTTGAGTAATTGTCATTATTTTGATTTTATCTAAGTTCATCTGTAGAACAATTGTAATCAAAGCCTAGTTCCTCGAGCATGATCATTAGTTCTTTTATTGAACTGCTAATGACGACTATATATATCGTCCGCAAATCTCAAGTGATATTCCGTCAATTTTAACTCCTTTTTCTTCCTAATTTAGGTTCATAAACGTTTCCTTCATTGCGGAAAAGAATCGAATGATTTTCGGTAAGTGGGCAGTGGTATATTATATTCGCAGATATCTTTTCTATTTGTAATAATATAGTCTATTTTGTTATTAACCTTGCCATACAGGCTAGGTCCAATGTGTTCGTGCAGAATAAATTTTTGATTTTGCAGTATTCTATTAAGCTTGCTCTTGCGGTGTTTCTTCTTCCTAGTTCCCTCTAGTCATGTTTTGCATATGCCTAGAAAGTCCCTTTATATGTTTTATTTCTTCCTCTTTCTCTGTGTTAATCTAATCTAATTGTTCTCAAGTCTTATTTTGGACAAGCTTTTACCTTCTACAGAACCCATAAGCAGACTGTTTCATTGCTAGATTTCAAACCTTGGGCTCTATTAACATGAGGTAGTTGTGTTTAGTACGTCAACATTTCATGAAAGGTTAGTAGCAATTTAACGTTTGCGACCGATATGATTTTTCGCTCAGCCGGTCGAGAATCAATTTTCTTTCGCTATACAGTGGTACTTGATACTTTTTTTTGTAAAAGTAGCTTCGACTGACTATAGTACATTTGACATAGTACCTATTTACGATTGTAGACCGGTAGAAAAGCAAACAAGTCACATTTGAGTAATGTTTAAAATTTAATGACATTCTTTGTAAAAGTGACAAAAATAAACGCTTAAACCAATCAATATCATTGTTTTATCTACGGAACACAAAAAAAATCGCCCCGTTTGTTGTGTACCATGTATGTACATAACTTTACATGCAGAGCTTGCATTATAAGTGATAAAACCGATATACAAAACTCCTATAGTTCCAAATTATTTGCAATACGTCGAGTGTTAATTGTAGTATTGATTATTGCATTTATGACATTTTCTTCATCCTGCACATTTCCTTCATCCTGCACATTTCCTTCTAATCCAATTTTCCATTTTTTTCTCTTCGAAAGGTTTTAGTAAACGTTTTGTAAGTCAGCATCCGCCAATCCGGAAATGAGCAGGAATATTCTCTTGGCGCTTTAAGTGAATTTCCTTCAAGAAAATCCATAAATGAAAAATATATCAGAATATTATTGTACTGTAAAATCGTCTATATTTAACTTACTTTTGTCACCGATTAATGTTTTGTTTACATAAGCAATAAATAAAATAAAAGCTCTATTCAATATTACAAAGCAAGTTTTAAGAAATATTTAATTTAATTTACTTTTTATTTTGAAACAATTTTCCAGCGTCACAAATCAGACTAACAAATTATGCATGCCTTGAGTTAGGATGCATGCAGATGTGAATAATAAAACTCTTGCGTTTTGACTCAACCCATATACATTTACTAATTTAAGCAGTTTATAACTATGCTCACTATGAGGCACCTCGTATACTCATCTCATATCTTATGTATATAATTTTGTATAACTACCCAGCATGTTCTATGCAAATTTATCCTTCAACCTGCTGTGTTTTCAGGCCCACTGGTGAGAGTTTTTAGAACTAAAAATACCTGTGTTTCGCTTAGATTGTAAATTTTCACATAACAATTAATTAAATCATAATAAAAACTATTAAAAAATTGAATTGGCATCTATATCCTCGGGTACAAATAAACCTATTAGATTGCCAATAATAAGCTTATAAGAACCTCTAAAAACAATATTCTACAGAGTAGATAAGAACCAATGCAAATTTAAATAATGTTTCATTCAGTCCGAGCGTTTTTGCTTAAAGAGACTGAGCTGGTTTTAAGGATTTTAAAGCTTTGGTCAGCTTGGAACAACAAAAGTGTATCAAAAAATCCAAAAATTACATTATTAAAAAAAACACGCATAAAAGACGAGTTGAAAAGTGAGAGAACGAATAAACGTTTTTAAAGATTTTAGTTTGCAAGATTCAAATCCATAATCTTCGGTCAGCAGTAAGATAGCATTCATTGCACCACGTTCCTCCTTTAACAACAGTAGTCCAGAAAGTGAGACGATAGTGAAAAAAATCTGAGATCAGTTGTTTCTGTCAAGCAGATGCCAAGCAACCTCTTAGTAAAGCGTTAGATACGGAGACAAAGCTGTAAAAATAGGGATAGCTTCGGACCTTCCTTGAATTCCTGGTAAGATTTGATAGTGCCACGGCTGTTTAGGAAGTTGGTCGTCGTTGCAAATGTTTTCAAAACGGTTGTTCTGCATGTAGCAGAACCAAACGCCAGCACTTGTAAAGAAAACGTAGCACTCAATATTGCTTTTCGTGTAGGTCCTCGCTGTCACTTTTCTGGGTTTCTTTATTAGTAAAGAGGTTAAATCAAGTAGCAAGATTTTGAGTTTGTTGTCCAAGTCGTAATAAGCCCCTAAAGTCACTTTTTTCTTATATAGATCTCAATTAACTCAACATCTTAGCGTAATAGTTTAACTGGTTCAAAGTTCGCTCCCATAAGCTGTAGAACGACTTGCTGATTAGTTCGAAATTTTTGACGACTCTTTGGTTCATTAAAACTGTTTATGTCCGGTATTTTTAGCTGAAAATAAAGTTGTCCATTATTTTAGCTTAAATCTGATTTTCTCATTGCCATAGATTGCGTTTGGGATTTAGTTTTTTCTCCAGTTTTGTCAAAGCTGATTGTATCTGGCACCTCAAATTCTAGTGTCCCCAAATAGGTGATGTAGTAGTTAGCGTAAAAGTTTAAGTCTTCTATTTGTCAGTCAAAGTTAGAGTCAGTTTTTCTGGCTAAGAAAGAATGTGTTGTAATGAAAACGCGTGAAACTTTATTAGGTCCCGTGTATTCGATATTGCGTACACATTAAAGAACCCAATAATTTAGGTTAGAATCCCTGAATTTGCGGCAAATTTACCAAACGTAGTCTCAAGTTCTGCCGTTCTTAGACTAGTAACAGAAATAAACCAACAATAAATATATAAATGAAACTTCACTTTAAAAAAGGTTAATACAACCTACTTTCTTTGTAGAGAACACAGAAAATGTGATATGCTTTTCCGATTCCGATAAAAATCATCATAACCAACAGTCAAACTTCGCAATAGATAAGCTGCAAGTGGTTTGTTGTTTTGTTGATCTAGTTGGAGAAATGCGCACGGTACGTTGGCGCCTAGAAATTTTGTATTTAGAAAATGGTTCTGCAGAATATCTAGTTATACAATTGATGTCAGTCAAGTAGTAGTTGTTTAATGTTAAAGTGTCTTAATTATGACAACAAAACAATCAATTTACATGTTATAATTAAGTCCGACAGAAGATAGTACTGAACATCCTTTCAAATCCAAATCTAGATAATAATAATCATAATAATAATAAACAGAAACTTGCCTATTATCAGAAATATACACTACACTCAATATTTGAACTGGTACACTTATATAGAATAAAGTAAAAGCAATAATAACAACAATAATAAAGGCTGTTTCGGAATGCTAACAATTGCCTTTTGAATAACATTTTCAAAACAATTGTTGTTTATCTGTCATCAGTGCAGTTACTGAGCTTGCGGACGCTTATACTTCTCAAGTTTAAGAAATTTTTGCAAGTATCTCGAGTAAATTTTAATTCAGAGTAGTTGAGTGCATTTTAAAGATGCCATTAAGACGTTTAAGTGTTGAAAAGATGAGCCAAGCCGCTGGGAATGCTTATTACTGGTGCATCGCTAAGAACTGTTGCTGCCCATTTCAATGTAAGCCACAATGTGATCAGAAAAGTTCGAATGCGTTTTAATGACATTGGAACTGTCCAACATAGGCACGGCGGAAGGTAAAATCGCAGTACAACAGTCAGGGAAAACCGGTTTATTACTATTCAGTGTCAAAATAGATTTTCTACTGCAAGAACATTCCAAGTTCATTTATTGAATGCAACAGGTACTCAAGTATCCACTCAAAGTAAGAAGAAGGCTCCATGCGGTAAATATTTTGTTGTTGACCAGAGCCCACAAAAGAAGAAAGCTAGAGTGAGCACACCAATATGCAAATTGGAGTGTTAAAGATTGGGGTCGTTCTTTATTCAGTGACAAGACCAGAACGCGTCTCCATAGCTCCGATGGAAGAGTGAAAGTTTAGAGAAGCAGAAGATAACGCTATATTGAGAACCACGTGACTTACCATTATTATATACGAGGCGTGTTTTTAAAATAAGTACCGTTTTGTACTTTGCAGTTTTGTAGTGCTGCGATTTGTACCCCGCGCATGCGTGCTGTGATTTATTTTCTTAGTGCTAAAGGCGCGAACACGGGTGAAATTCTCATAATGAAAGTTTATGGAAAAAACATTTTGAACAATGGAATGGTACGGAGATAGAACAAAATAAGCGACCTTTTATCATTATAATTTTTTTGCAAAAAGTTTGCAAAAAGGTAAAAGAACACAGACGCTTTACGATTTTGTTGCTATGTGATGACTTTCCCAGATTTAAAAATGTCCGTGATGCAGTGGTCGTTAAATCGGGTGGCAGATTTCTATAAGAATGAGATGAAAAAGCTGGTTGTACGATACAATAAGTGCTTTAATATTGGTGGCAATTATGTAAAACGTAGATTAAAGTATATTTTTGATTTTTTTAAATTTCAAAACACTACTATAAACCCATCATGCTTCGTATTATATTTTGTGTTACAAATGTTTTTTTTTCCTTTTTATAGTTGTTTTTTTTTTAATATTGATAAATCTTATTTGGTAAAAATCTAGTTTGCGTTCAATCTTAATGTTTCAAAAGTACTTTTTGTGTACATTTTCTAAGCGATTTTCATGTTATAAATGTTTTTTTCTGAACAATTTTAAGGTTTTTAAAAATAAATATAATGTTATATTATAGTTTTCTGTCCCAGTTGTGGTAAGTTTTGTGTGGTAAACGTAATTTTGATCAAATTTTATACTGCAAATGATTTTTATGTGCAATTTTCTTGCTATCTTTTTTTTCAGTTACAAGGGCTTGTGTTACTAACGCACAAACTGCCTTTGAATATGTACCTGAAAACATAAATATATACTACCGCATCCGTTAATTGAAAGAATGAAGACGCTGTAGGTACTGACGAGGCATAGTATCTGGTCCACCCACACTCTTATATTAAATGTAAATATGGTTAAATGAACTAACATCCTAAATTAATAAATTAATAAATGTCGTAATTTCTTAAAAAATTTCTAGCAGAGCAGGGTCTCAAACCTGCGACAAATTATGCCCCAAGATTCGAGTTCACCCAACCATTATAAGAAGACTCATTCATATGGACGGCTATGCAGGCGAATTTAGATGCAACTTCGTGGTGCAATTTCTGGTCTCTCAATTCCATACAGCTATCATATTGCAAATGTATTCATATTTAATTTTTATTACAGATACGAGAGTTATTGAATAAAAGTATTAGGTGATTTAGCGGATATAAAAATGCATATCTTTAACAGCTGATTAGATATTTTTATGATAAGCATATATCGTCACTCAAATGAAACTCCAAACTTTTTGATGATCTTTCTGAAGATTTTGAAATTGCAGTAAAGCTGAAATTATTTTGTTACAATTTTTTTAATTTACATAATACTGCTATGATTTTTGTGTTTTCTAACAACTTGCTCACCTGTTTTCCTCGTAATAAACTTCTTGGTAAACCAAGGTTATTAGATCTGTAGCTATTAATTATTCTGAAAAACTTTGATTGATGCCTCTTTATAATTTATTTATTACTACAAAACATAACCCGCGCTTCATCTATTATTGCTGTAAGATGAACATAGGAAAAATGAAACAATTTCTTAATCAATAAAGTTTATCAGTAATGGTTTTGATCAAACTAGAGATTTTGAAAAGTTTGTAAACATTGCAACAATGTAATTCAAACTGAAAAAAATTAGTACATCTAGACATTTTCAAAGTATTCAGATGGTATGACGTCATAATCTTATTAACATTGTATATGTCTTGATCACAAATCTATAAATCTTTACAACGTAATCGGCGTAATGTTGCAGACTTAAGCGATTTTACTTAATACTTTTATTCGTAAACTCTTTTAATTATTATTGTCTACAAATAATAAATGGTTTAGAAATCTGTAAAATTTAATTAGATTTCATGATATTTTATCAATATCATTTATTATTGTAGAAAATACATCTTTATCTAAATTATCGCCTTCTTCACTATTGAAGAAAAATATATGCGGTAACCATTTTAAAGATTGCGATTTTACAAGAAAAGAATACAAGTATTTTGCTTAAATCTGCACTTTTTGTGAAGTATAAATTGTCGCCAAAGAAGTTAAAGTTTTAAAACTAATTAAAGTTTACTCATTGCAATTTAAAACATCAGCCAAGCTAAAGACCTGCTAAAAATCAAGAAATTGTTAACAAACTAATCAATCTTCCAGAAGGTTCCGTTAAACAAAAACTAGATTTGAACAGCGATAAAAAAAAGTTTAATTTTGAAAAAAAATATACTTTTGAATAACAAACGCGGTACTATTGCAAAACTTAAAAATAAAAAAGATACAACTTCCAGTTAAAAAAATTGTCAATAATTTTAATTTTCCATCTACTTCTTTAAAACCTACGGTCATTATGCAATTATTGCACAAGAAGAATACAAATTGGCCAAAAGCAGAACGTAATTTTGCTTTATCATTTTACTATAAATCACCATCTGCGTACAGTTTTTATAAGAGAAAATATATGTTCACCTGGCATAAGTACAGTAAAAAATGATTTGAAAACTCATAATTTAAAACTGAATTTCGCGCCAATTGTATGCAACAAATAAAATTAAAATCACAGACAATAACAGAGCAAGAAAAAATCTGTGTGGTATGTATAGATGAAAAAAACAAAAAATAATTTTTTCTTAGAGTACTCTTGTGTGCTACTCTGTTGAAAGAATCGTTGATATGAGTCCGTAGACCGACACCTTAAGATTGAATAATTAGTTTCTATGGTACGAGGATTGTATTCTAATTATTGGAAACTACCGTTTGCATATTTTGTTACAAACACAACAGCAAAACATGGACATTTAAAAAGTATCATTGAAATGGCTTTATCGGAGATCATATCCGTGGAATTAAACCAGGTAGTAATTATATGTGAATAAAGTACGAGCAATGTGTCTGCGTTTAAAAATTTAAGTGTTACCTCAATTAAGCTTTATTTTTTAATTGAAAACAAATAATGTAAGTATACACCTCATTTATTTAAAAATATTCGGAATAACTTGATTAAAAATGATTATGTTGACAATACCAAAAAAAAATTTCATTTAATGATATTAGAAACACTTATATTATTGATCAAATGACTAACACTTCAAAAATGTTACCAAAAATAACAAAATTACATGTAGATCCAAATCCATTTAAAAAAAATGTTTTGTAAACTAGCGCTGCAAATATTTTCAAAACACATTTGCTGCGTCAAAAAAATCCTGTGTGGATTTAAAATTACTAAATTTGTCTACAGAGCTAAATAATGCCAGTTTCTTTTTAATTATGAACAATTTATTTGATTGCTTAAATAGCAATCGTAAATTTTCTTCCAATACATTTGCTTGTGATCTGTGAGATAAAAACATCTTATAAAACAAACTGTAGACAAAGCAAAATTAATAATAGCTAGTTTAATTAAAGTAGATAATGAAAGCGTAAAATTAAAACAACAGTCCCTTTTAATGGGTTTGTTCAACAATTAATGCCATAATAATGTTATACAAAGAGAATAAAAGCAGTTATCTATATACCTGCAGTAACAAACTAATGTAGTAGAAAATTTATTTTCTTTATTGTACTGTACGATCTATAAGATCGTCTTTTAGATTTAAAAACACCGCTACCGTTAGAAGCAAAATGCAAAGAAGACGATTCACGTACCTTGGATTTAAATCAATGCAAAAATGATACAAAAAAATAATAATTTAGAATCAACTACTTTAGATTTTAACAAACTCCTACAAATTCTAGCAATTTAGATGAAGGTGAAGATTTTTTCTATGCAATTTTAAGACTTTAAACTTGCACTAGGCCATACGCCTGAATCAGTCTGTGCGCGCTGGAAAATAGTTGCTGCGTTTCCGTGTGATAACTCCGCGGGTACACTTCAATTTCACTGGGTTGCAAGTTGCTTTGTTCTGTTGGCATGCTAGCAGGTAAAAAAAAGCTATTCTAAAGCTTGCTTGCTAATGCAACCAATATGTGCGTTGGAGATAGACTTTTTTAAACCTGCATATTATCTTGTTTGATTGATGTCTGTTTGGTGTTTTTGTTATCTTGGCTGGTGGTCTGTCTTGACTGCACCGAGTTTTTTTGTGGTTTGGGAAAAAAATCTTCTAAAGACTGTTTAATTTACCCTTAAAAAAACTGCCTAGAAACTAAAGTTTCCCCGGATCATGACTAGAAGTTTAAGACCGTAAGGTTCATATACCTTCTGTTTGAAAACTGTATTTTAGAAGAAGGTTGGTAAGGACGCTCTATAAGCTGTGCGCTAAGCCATTTTAAGCAGTAAAGAAATTGATTGGTTTTTTATAGGAGTATTCATATTTGTCTGGCTCAGCAAGTCTGGCTAGATCCGGTTTAGAGCAAACCACGATGTTATCAAAGTACTTTTTGGTTAATGTTATGATGTGTTAGCGCAACTAGTAAATACCGAGTTTGTTACAAATTTCTTTGTTTTGAACATACCATAAGGCTCCAACCGTCAAGATTTTGCAAGACCCAAAGACAATTGAAATACGTGTTTGCAGCTGTTCTCTAAATTAAAAACTCAACAGTGATTGATAAATTTGGTCTGGACTAACGATGGCAGTGGGCAGATTTTGTTCTAAAGCGACATGCCGTTGTTTTGCCAAAGAATTGAAACTAGTAGTTTTTTTGCCAATTTGGCTCTGTCTAGGATGGACTGTACGTGTAATTTCTACGTAAGTGCATTTTCAGAAGTTTATCACTAAAGTTTTGCAGTTTAGATATAAAGTAATAAGTTTTATAAGGCGCAAAGAAAATTTTAGTATGTGCAGTTTTAAAAATAAATTTTTGTGTCAGACCTTGTGAAAGTTTTTGACAATGTGGTCAATCACTCGGTTTTTTTGTAGAGTGTAGAGTAGTCCCGTCAAAACCTATATTGGTGAACGAGGAGAATGTTGTTAAATTCCGTGTGAGCTTGCATTATGTCCAAAAGCAGATTAAGTTTTCAATTTTGAGATCATTTCTCTGATTCAAAAAAGTCAAACACTATGTAAGAGTATGTCGTCAGTGTCTTCTAAGAAGTCATTGACTTCTCGGTGGACCAACCTGCTCAAGATTAGGTAAGTTGGGAGGAACGGACCAAACTCCAGGAGTGTATTGTACACGTAAAAATACTGTAAAAAACTTAAATGTGATTATCCGATCTTCATTTGTTAAAAAATGTTTGTCTAGTATGCCACAAAAGGTTTCCAGGGCGTAGGATTGGTTGCGCTGGTCCTATTAGTTGGTCTCCAATATCTCTTCTTAGCACTAAATTATTGTTTATGGGGCTGATTCAAAGATGAAGTGTACAATGTAAAAGTGAACATTCGAGATGCACTAATTCAGCTCATTAGAAATGTTGCAGCCGATCTTAAACAAAGACATAACTCAATCAGAGTAGCACCTGTTTGTTGTATTTTGTAGACAAAACAAAAAAAAATTAGAAATAAATTAAGATATTTTTAAACATTTATTATAAGAAGGTTATGATTTCTAAATCGTTAATGTAGAAATTTTATTTATTTTAATTGCGCTCTAACTTAAAAATAAATAAAAATCGAATAACAACATTTAAGTTTTTTACATTATTTTTAAGTGTACAATGCACTCCTCGAGTTTCGGCCGTTTCTCCCGACTCACCCTGTATGTAATCTTGACTCATTTTGCGTTTCTTTTTTTGTTGATGCAAGTACTGAGTGTGTTTATAATTTTAATTATTTTTTTACTATTTACTATAAAAGGTATAACTTTTTCAGTAACAATTACTTGTTAAAAAACGGGCAAATCCATTTCAAACAGACCAGAGCAGGGGGGGGAAGATGCGTCAAGAAACATGCTTTTTTTAGTATTTCTTTTCTGTATCTATATCTTATTAGTAGTCATGGGGATATGAAACCCTTAAAAAAATTCTTTTTTTTAAGTTTTGAAATATCGCATTGTTGGTTTAAAAATCGCAATTTTACCTAGTAGCCAGTATCAGCTTATCGAAAAAAAATATTTTATACACACTAGAGGAAGCCTTAACAATTTTTTTTTGTCAAATTCTGTTAAGCGCCGAGCAGATTTATGTTCGATTGCCAATTGTTATATATAATATTCTCAAAAATTGGCGTCAATAGATAGAGTCTAAATGCTGCCGCAAGCGCGAAACCTCTCAAGCAAAAAGTAAAATTGCCCAAAATTTGGTTCAAGCGACAAAAGATGTCTTTGTCAAATTTGAATTAAGCTTAAAAAACGATATAAGTCAAATAATCTCTTAAAAAAAATCAAATTAAAAAAAACTTCGCTTTTCACACTTTTTTCTTGATATTAAACATGTATTTTTAAGAGTCAATGTTAAAAAATAGGCATTTTTACCATATTTTTGCAGTTTTTTTTTTCAATTTTTAGACCCCTAAAACCTCTCTAATTTTTTTTAATGTGTTTTATGCTCTCATAAACCGATCAAAAGTCTACTAATAAGTTATAAAAGCAAAACAAAAGTACTAAAGCAAGTTACTCGACGCACCCCCCCCTCCCCTGCTCTGAACCGTTTGAAATAGAATTACCCAAATTTTAAATATAAATAATAAAATTTTGCCATTTTTGACTTTTTATATACAGAATGTTGTAAATTTTACAGTTTATGGTAAATGTTGATATATTTTTACAATATTTATGAAAAGAATTTTAAATTTTTCTGACAATATTTTGATATTTCAAAGCCATATTTTGCCATTTATGAGATTTTATAAAGTTTTGTTCACACTTTTATAGCAGTTTATCGCTGGATTTTAGTGCTTTCTAATAATATTTTAATAATTTATGACCAAAATTTACTATTTTTAACATTTTATAAAAAAACTTTATCAGAAAATGATTTATGACCGGATTTAGTTATTTTTGACTTTCTATGATAAAAACTTTGACTTTCAAACAGTAAATTTTTGACATGAAAAGAATTTTTTTTAGTTTGTAATGTTATCATGTTTCAAGGCCGGATTATGTTATTTTGGATAATTAATAAATAAAATCTTGCACTTTTTAACATTATAATATAGTCAGATTTTGGTGCTTTCTGACAATATGTATTAGCTATTTAGACGTTATAAAAAAAAATTTACATTTAAATTTATAAATAGAATTTTACACTTCTCAATTGTTTTTGATAAGATTTTAGTTCTTTCTAAAAATATTCGCATTTTGTTTTAATTTTTTATAAATAGAATTTTGCACTTAACAGTAAATGACAGAATGTCCCGCGCTTCTACTGTTATAATAAATAAGCTCCATGGTCTCCATCTAATTATTTCCCCACTCCATTTAGTCTGGTCTCTTGCCATGTCCGACCCAGTTCCATTTCATGTTGCCGATATGTTCTATGACGTTTGTTTTCCGTTCTTAGTATGCCCAATACCCTTCTCTCTATTGCTTTTTGGCTTTTCAATTATTGATTTTGTGAGTACCCAAGTTTGGACCCATAGGTAGTCACTGGTAAGATACATTGGTTTTATAGTTCTGTTTTTAGAGTTAAGGGGATATCCATAGCTAAAATGTGTTTATCTTCCCATATGCTGCCCATGTTTGTCTTATTCGTTTAGTTTCAATACTTGGTTTCTTTCCCTATTTTTATGGTTTGTCCTAGATACTTGTATATGGTTACTTTCTCGATGTTATTTATTCCTAGAGTTATTTGTTGTTCGTCTTCCTCGCTTGTTTGTTAATTTTGGCAATTAATTTCAAGGCCTATAAGCTTGGTTGCCTTGTAGATGTTATTGATTTGTATGACTAAGTCCTATCTGGATTCGGTTATTAATATTATGTCGTCGGCAAACATTAAGTGGTTTAGTCTTTCGCCGTTTAAGGCAAGAGTGAACAGCTAGGGTGACATTGTGTCCCCCTGGCACATTCCTCTGTTTATTTTAACCTTAACCGATGTTTCGTGCAATTGTATTTGTAGGTTAGCTTTACTGTAGATGTAATTGATTAGGTTTGCAGCGTCCATAGTTCAATAGTGTCAAAAGCTTTTCGGAAGTCAACAAATGGCATCCATAAGTTTATATTATACTCTACTGCTTGTTCTATCAGCACTCTCACTGATCTGTTGTGCTGAATTCCTGTCTGAATCCCGCCTGTTCTTTTGGCTGGTAAAAGTCCAGTCAACCTTTTGCTTATTATTTTCGAGAATAGTTTGTAGATTTGTGATAGAAGACTGATTAGTCTATAGTTTTCCAAATTTTCGGTATCTCCCTTCTTGTGTATGAGTATTACAACAGCATTTGTCCAATCCTGAAGTATATCTTTTTCTAGTCATTTATTGCTCAGCTCAGCTCAAATAGGAAGCGGCAATCCTAATTAATATTAAAAATTCCTCAAATAAATTCGAAAATTGAAATAAACTTGCCCTGTGGAGACAGACAAAAAACACTGTTTGTATGCGACCATAGTTTGTTGAGAAAAAAAAATGATACGTTATGGGAGAGTACGCATCACCCTTTTTTCCCCAACAAACTAACCCCACAGAGATAGGATCGTTTCAACTATTGATATCATAAGCCAGATTAACAGTTTAGCAGTAGATGATGATGATGATGATTGAAGATCTTATTTACACTTTTAAAAGCTGAATTTAAAATTTAGAGGTCGAATTAACAATTTGGCAAACAAATTTAACATTTTGAATAACGGATTTAAAATTGGTATGCAGGATTAATAGTTTAACAGTTCAATTCAACATTTTAAAGACCGAATTTACACTTCTGAACACCGAATTTATTATTTGAAAGTTGAATTTACATTTAAGCTTTTAAAAGAATAATTGCTACTTTTAAAAACTGGATTGACAATTTAAAAGCTAAATTTATAGTTTGGTAGTAAAGTTCAACACGTTGGTTGCCAAATTTTCAGTTTAGAAAACTTGATTTGCATTTTTGACGCACTGAAAGCAGGATTAACCGTTTGACAATCAAATTGTGCACTTTAAATGCGGGATTAACACTTTTAAAGGCCGGATTGACAGTTTTATAGACCGGATTAACAGTATTTCAGTAAATTTAAATACAAATTTACACTTTTAAATAGCAAAATTGTAATTTTACAATTTTAAAGATTGAATTTAAAATTTGAAGGCCGGATTAACAATTTGACAGTAAAATTACACAACACTATAAATGTTAGATTTACACTTTTAATAGTCGGATTTACAGTTTTAACGGCAAAACTTAGAGATTTGAAGGCTGGGTTAAAAGTTTGGCAGTCAAATTTAACACTAAAATCCAAATTTACACTATTAAATTTGTAGTTCTAAAAGCCGGATTTGCAATTTTAAAGAAAGGATTTATAATTTTGAAGCAGGATTGACTATTTGGCAGTACAATTTTCAAGTTGGTGGTCAGATTTTAATTTTTAAAGGCCGGATTTACAATTTAAAAAACTTTTTAGTTTGACATCCAAAATGAAACACGTTGTTAATCAGATTTACAATTTTAAAAGCTGTGTTTATAATTTTGATGCTAAACTTAGAGTGTGGTAGCAAAATTTAACACAATAGTAACCAAATTTCGAATTTAAATGCCGAATTTATACTTTTATGGTTTGACTCGCGGCTTTTGGCGTCAGCTTCCTTGATGTCGTCCTCTCTTCTATAAATTAGTGCTTTTATGTTTGTTTTATTATATAAATAAAAAAATAATAAACTATTGGAATTATTAGGACTAAAAAAGGAGTATATTTTGAATTAAAATAAGAAAAGAGTATTTTAACTTCAAAAAGAATATATGTTACTAAAAAAAAGTATGTAAAAGTATTTAAGTTAGCCTGGTTATATGTTTCTATGAATAGTCTAGTTTTGTTTTGTCTTGTTCCTCTATTTGCCACCTAGGATGGGCTCTGTAGTTTTATTTATTTTAGTTTGAGCTGGAAATATAAAGTTAGTTTAGTTTTTATTATTCCATTTATGTAAATTTCTATCTTGCAAACCCTTCTTCATCTCTTTGTTATTTTTTAGCCAACATAAACATCTCCATGATGTGAAGTGTGTTTCCTCAATATATCCATAATTATATTAACATTTTCTGGCTTAAAACCATTCCGACCGCTACCTTGATTTGTAGTAATATATCAAAAACAACAAATTTGACGTCATTCCTATTTCCACATATAATTTAATAATAAATTGAAATTTAAACCCATTACATTCAGAAAAGATCAAAGTATATTCTGTCAAAGTATTTTAATCAAATTATTTGCAAATACAGTTGCATTTAAGTCTAAAACAAATTCATTTGAATATTTTATTCAGATATTCCGAACTAAATATAGTTTGAACCTTTCTGAATATATCAGTAAAAAATAAATCGATTATTATTAAATCATTTATTTTTTACAAACTGCTCAGTGACATACATATATGATAAGTTCACATGCTGATAGTCCGGAGATCCCACTCTATCGTAAATTATTTGGGAATTTAATAAATTGGATTAAGTCGTATAAAATTCACTAAACAAAAAAATCGATTAATTAAACAAGCAGAAATATAACATAAATTCAATAATACAAAAAGAGCCGTAATGTTTCCTGAGTTTACTAATTTAAATTGAATT
Organism: Tachinus rufipes; assembly: GCA_963932245.1. Taxonomy (NCBI): domain Eukaryota; kingdom Metazoa; phylum Arthropoda; class Insecta; order Coleoptera; family Staphylinidae; genus Tachinus; species Tachinus rufipes. Next base: position 67,024,731 of record OZ010749.1, read on the forward strand.
TATCTAAATTATTGGCAATTATATCTGACAAATTGAAATTAATTTAGTACATATCAGAACAATTACTACTATTACAAATTCTATACTGTCCAAACATGTGAAACCAATACGCTTAGAATTGATTTCAAAGGTAATAAATCACGTTTTCAATGTGAGTGCGGTTAAAATTCAAAGGTAATTTTATGTTATCACATATTAATTAATTTCTAAACATAGCTTTGAAATCAATTGAAATAACACGTTGCATATTATATGCCGTTTGATGAAATTTATAATAAAATCGATATTATATATGATTTTGTCATTTCTGGTCGCTTTTGTAAACAAATTTAAAATCCGTTTAACTTTTTATTTGTTCGATTAAACATGTCATGTTGTGGGTGTACCAAAACGCGAAGTATCAATTACATTACATCTAAGCAGCTGGGCCGACATAAACAGAAATTAAAACTTATTACAGTACTTAAGTTATCAATCCATTAAGAGTAGGGAGAGAAGGATTGTAACTGGAGCACTAACTTCGCGATGTGATCATCACATGTGTTATTATTTAAACACATAACATATTGAACTGAATACTTGGAAAATCCACTTACGAATGAACGATTTTAAATTAAATGTAATTAAAGAGTTTTATAGAAAATTATAATATAAACAGAATTTTTCAACTATTATTAGAGTTTATAGAAGAACCGGCTACGTTCTTCTATAAACTACATGCAGATTTATCAACAAAGAAGATATCAGTTTTCAATTTGTTGGTGATAATCTAGTTAACACAATATTTATTGCTACTTAAAAAATAGACTTTGTATTGTGGTGATAAAGTTTGACTTATGTGCTCTAGGTACAAGGTCTTTATAAATGTCTGGGATTATGTAATTATTTTAAATATGTTGCCTTTTTAAAATTGTTCACCAAACTACTAACTTCGTTTTGACAGATCAACTTAAACTGTATTTACGCACACCCAATATGAATTCACTATTTTACTAAAGTGGCACAAACGTACATTAGATAGTTACATAATCTCAAACTTTTATAATGACCCTGTAGTTAATAAATAGTAATTGTAAATCCATCTTGTTCCAATATAGTTTTTAAATATAAAACTCGATTACTCAATCCCAATTCAACCCGATAGTGAGTGCTCTTAGCTAGTTGAGAATTAGTAGTGCAAAGTTCTCTGTAAAGTGCATCAATTAATGTATTCCATCGTATCGGAGAGAATTCTCCGATTGGAAAATATTCCAAGAATATTTTTCAGCCGCAGGAGTTCCAACTGATGCAACAAAGTTGGACTATATTGCAAGCATGTTGAAATTGCATTATGCACTAGAAGAAAAAGACACAGACGTGAAAACTAACCAATATTAAAAATTATTGAAAATAAAACAGTACAAGCTCCACTTTGAAAGAACAAAATAAATGCTCAGTATTTCAATCAACTTGTTCTATTTTTGCTTAAAATAATTTTTAATTTAGAATTAAGGTAATTTTTGAAAAGTTTCAACGAATTATGATTGAGGGATCGTAGATTTTAATGATGATAAAGAATAAATTTGATTGTTGGTCACAGAAATTACCACTTCCATCTTAACTATAAGTTGCAAACAATAGCAAACAAACACTGGCATCAAACTTATCCAAACTGCTACACAATAAAAAAACTCTAACTAGCAAAAAGACTGCAGTCGTTCGATATATAACTCACCATGGCCATACATCTAGAAAGTCAAATTAAACACCAAAAACAACACAAGCCTCCCAACATCCCAAACAAAAATCCAACCAGAAGTAAAATGCTGCTTGCTTCTTATTGACAATTTGAAAGCTACAAAAACTCTGCCCAAAATCAACGTTATACTAAACAGCCCAATCAGCTTCTTTAATCATATGCACGCTACTGCTGGCATATAGCCTCTATTCTTCCTGTAATGGTGGCAACGTATATTATAGGTAGATCTATAGTTTTAAATAGATTCTAAACCACTGCAGAGATTATTCATCTATTGTGTATGAGAAAAGAATTTAGCTAGGGAGTAAGCGAGCATATAAACGTTTGAAAAGTTTTTCAGTTTGTAAGATTCAAGATTAACTGATCAATTCTGCACAGTGACTAGACTACTGAAAACGTATTTTATCAAAAAAAGTAAAATCCTGCATAGGCCACAATGGTTGTTTATTAACATCTCAATCACATGTATGACCACAGTCATAATTAAAATAAATAACGAAGATCGTTGATCTAAGTTCCTGATTGCCCCACAGCTCGTATATGACCATCCTACAATGGCTTATTGAGTGTTACCATCAAATCCGTCATACATGTGGGACAGAACAAAGTCACGTTTCAATTCCGCATAATGCCCTTTTAGACCAAAAAACATACCGGCCATGTTAAGTAATATTTGAAGTGCACCATTAAGAAAACTGGTGAAGTACATAAAAAATGTCTTGTTACCACAACCAACTCTAAGGCCATAAAAAAAGCAATTAATTGCGTTTGCCTCTACAAGAAATAACCCATTTGTACCAATAGTCATAGATCACTGCACTTGATGAAATAAAGCTTCCCGGTAACTTTCGCAAATCTGTTAAAAATCACTTCGTTCCACCGAGCACAGTCTTCTCAAATCATGTGTCCTACTACTACAAACAATTTACGAGCCATTGCTTCGCCTGCAAAAAAAGTGCAAATGCTTCAACTACACGGCAAAAACCTACTACATTCAAGCTAACCTACTACATGACAAACTAAAAAACTAAATTTGAAAATATTGATGAACATGAACTCCTAGAAACTGCCTACTCTCATTAGCACTCTTCAAATACCAGAAGCAATGCCGTTCGCCTAACCATAAACAAGGTACCGCATGTAAGCAACTGCTGCACGCAGCACTTTTAAGTCACTCGTTTTCAATATCACCCATAAAACAATAAAATCGCCATCAACTACCTACCTACTAGCAAAAGATCAATCAAAAATGGCTAAAAACAAAAAAAATCATAATAACAGCAGAAAGCAATTGCAGCTGAGTACTTTCCCACCGCTCCTCTGATAAAGTTCATATAGTCATAACAAAACCTCAACAAAAAAAGTAACCTATAGCTCCGGCATCTTTAAAAAAGAGATTGTTGCGGGCACAAAGACAACAGCAAAAATAGACCAAAATAAACAAACACAACGCCTCAACCTGTTTTAAGAACACCACCAAAAACCCAGTTCCTTCCAAGAACATTATACCAAGCAAAGCAAGACAGCTTAGACTAAATCCCAAGACAACACATCTATCACCAAATCCCTCACTTCGTCTCTAGCAGTTGCAGACATCAAAACATACAAATGTGTGCCTTTGTGCAACAAGACAGCTATGGCCGCAGCTATATGCCACTTGCGTAGGGGTTACCAAAAAAAAAATTGGTAACATCTTTATTAAGTAGATCAACGCCATAACAATATCAGATCTGTCCAAACTTCTAACAAAGGTAGTGATTGAAGCCAAAGTAGAATTGTTGTCATCATAGATAGCAAAGTCCGCCTTACTACGTGATAAAGACACAACTATTCTGTTAAAGATCAGAACCATCTTTTCCAAAAAAACTTAATTTAAAAAACAAATCTCAAAATTTGCGAGTAGAAAAGGGCCGATAAAGGTTTTTGTCGCAGAGGCAGTTTCTCAAGAAGCGGCTGAGATATAATCCTCAAAAGTGCAGATGAGAACACAAGCGCCTCCACCGTCTCAGGCCCCAACGTATAAAACTGACCAGCGTTTCGTACGCGGTCCGAGCGCTGAAGTAAGTCAACTAGAATCAAACGACAACAACCAGTTTCCAAGCAGACTACATCGTAACACATACGGATTGAAATCTCTTCTCGCAATACCTGGAAGAGAGCATTAGCAGACTTGCCCTATTACGAACGGTTGACGACCTCAAAAGAGCCGTCAAACTTTTCACGCGCCAAATCCACCAAGCCACGGAAAGAGCTTCTTAGACCCATCAAGTCCGGGTAGATAATCCACTCGGACTATTACGCAAAATCAAAGCACTGATCCGTACAAAAAATGCCGCCAGGCGTCAATAGCAGAGGCATCGCGAAGCTCCACGGCAAAGGCTATAAGGTTGCACAAAAATTTGTGATGGCAAACCAGCCTGGAATCGTCCACAGACTATGATAATCCGATGTAAAAAATCTCCAAAGCGTTAAGAAACAGACAAACCCCCATTCCAGCCATTCACGGCAAAAATGGGCTTCAATTCGATATCGTGAGAAAGGCCGAGGCATTTGCCGAAGCCTGGAACACCAATGCTCCCCCTCAAAAACGGCGGATACGGAGCACGTCAAAAAGGTCGAACAAATGGTCGAGGAATTGTTGGAAAACTCTGACAACGACAAACATCAGAAAAATCATCAAACGTTTTAAATCTCGCGCGGCCACCGGCCACCGGCCACGACAGTATTTCTAACAAGGCTCTTAAAGCGTTCTCGCATAATGCAATAATGGCGCTCGCCAACATTGCTAATGCAATTCTTAGAACTGGTAATTAACATTCCAAAACCAGGTAAAGGCCAAACGTTTCCACAAAACTATCTTCCTATCAGTATTCTCAGCAAGATAAGCAAGGTCATTAAGAGGGTGGTCTTGAACAGACTCCAGGACCACACAGAATCAATCAACATCCTCTCCCATCACCAGCACGGGTTCAGATGGAGGCACTCGTCAGTTCATCAACTAAACCGATTGACTGACCTTATAGTCAAAAGTTTTAAAGTCAAAAATAGTCGAAGGTTTTAGAGTCAAAAAGATCACAGGGGTAGTCTTTTTCGACGTCGACAAAGCCTTCGACAAGGTCTGGCACGAGGGACTTATCTTCAAATTGTATAGAGCTATCTATCCTCTTCGACTTGTAAGGCTGATAGCCTCATTTGATAGTAAGGCTCCATTCTCTCTCCGCTGCTATTTAACCTATACGTTGCCGACATGCCTTCAGGATGTAAGCACGGAGTCAAAATGACACAATTCGCCGACAATACGGCTCTATCTTCTATACTCTTCCAGCTCGACCGAGATGGTCACTTTGAGGCTTCAAAGAGCCAACGACGACCTCAAAGAATGGTTGAACAAGTGGCAAGTCACTATTAACCCAGACAAAAGCAAAGCTGTACCCTTTACAAGGCAACGACGTATCAAACCTAATAAGTCTTTCTTAATGACGTACCGATACCGTGGTCCAATTTTGCCAAGTACCTAGGGTTAATCTTGACAAAGACTCACGTACAAACTCCACCTGCAGTCCGTTCTCAATAAAGCCCAAACAGCAAAATACGTTGTAGTTCCGATAATGCGTCGTAATAGATGTCTATCGACCCAAAATAGAACCCGGCTCGACACGTCTATCATTAAACCCATCCTCACTTACGCGTCTCCAGTATGGAGAACAGCAGCTAACTGTCATCTTAACAAGGTAGAGGTCTTTCAAAGTAAATGTCTGAGGTCGTTCCACATGAGCAGACCTAGGACTACCCTCGGTACGTCAACACATCGAAGCTGATCTGGCCCGACTAACTGATTCAGACAGGAAGAACTTTTTCTATAAACGGTCGGTGAACCAATTAGCCGCACCCTAACTTTACTAACCAACTAACAAAACAAAACCAATACCGCACAAGCCTATAGGGCGTAGTCTAACCATCTCTAAACTACTAATCTTAATTCTTAAGGTACATGTGCCGTAAGGTCTCGAACTTCAACAGGCACTCACTGTTAGGCGGTATTTAGTCGGTAGGCATTTCAAACTGAGAAAAAATGAATCCGACACTTTGCCAGTCTTTTAGAAAATTTTACCGTCTAGCCCTAAAAAAAACAGGCTACACGCCAGTCAGACCTACTATGTAGACAGTAAACACTTAACCTCAAGCTCAACACCGCCGAGACGGTAAAAGCCTACAGGACCTACATCAAGATTTGCCTGGCTCAATTGCAGATACAAAACTTCGAGTCGTTTAACTAAGACTTCTTCAGTTTGCTGTGATGCTCAATTTTCTCTCGAATTAATTTAATCCTATGTCAACATGTAATCATTTCCTCGCAACAACCCGGCAGCGCCCTTCTTCTTTCTATTTCTTTATTGTGTCGTCCAATCTGTTTAATGTTCTTCAAGCTAAAAACCGCATTCGCTACCTTCAAAAATTGATAATTAAGATCCAGACTGTATGATTGAAAAAGATACGCATGCCTACTAACTGAACAAGTCTTACAAATATTAAACTCTCAAAAAATACGCAATATAATGTAGATTTACGTGATTAGGTAAAGCCTAATAAATAATTTAGAGTAAAATACGGAAAACAGTAACAAAACACCGCACTTTCGATGCAAATGTCGTAAACTATTATCTTGTTAAATAATTAATCACTAAACATACATTGTTGATTCACGTGGTTAGGTTTGTTTATATAAAACCAGAAAAAAATTTCGAGTGAAATGCAAAAAACTGTGAAAAATCGAACTTCAACAAATTTCAACGTAAATTCACGAAGTTAAAATGAGTTTAAAAAGTATACAAAAAAAATGCAAAAACTTTTAGTAAAATGCTAAAAACTGTCCCACTTTCAATGCAAATGCCGTAAACTATTGTATCATTGGGTAATCAAATATCATCGTAAAAAGTTGAAACTAGTCTCATAAGATGCGCAATTCAATATAGAACTGAGTAGTTACGTTGTTTTATATTGGCCCAGTATAAAGTTTTTTTATAAAAATGCAAAAAACTGTCGCAAAATCGCACATTACAAGAAAATGTCGTAAACCATTGCCTCGTTGGGTAATCAATCCCCATCGTAGAAATTTGAAACTACTCTCAAAACATACGCAATTCAATGTAAAACTTGTGCTTAAATTGGTTTATATAGATTCAGAACAAACTTTTTTAGTAAAACTCAAAAATTGTCGCAAAATCACACTTTCGATGCAAATACTGAAAACTATTGATGTTGGATATTCGAATATTTATTAAAACTAGTCTTAAAACATGCAACTTTCAATATAAATTGACGTGGTTAGATTGGAACCTGTCAACATTAATGCAGATTAGCCAAATTAACACCTAAAAAACAAACCTTCAAAACCCTGGATGGGTTACTACACCGTGCTAGTTTTATTAGGGTATATGTATTAACATACCAATTTACCAATATAACACCGCAGCACAGATAGCATTCCTTATTGTAAAAGTCGAACAACTTTAACTCGACAACATCGACTAAAGTATGCCATGAAGTTTGTTCCAAAGATCTATGCCAGCAATGTCAGTCAAGCGCAGTCATTATCAAAAAGAAAACAAAATGTTAGATAATTATATGTTCCGTACTTAATAGAGAATGTTTTTATATTTAGAATAGACATCAAATCTCGTTCCAAATAGCAAATGCAAAACAAACGGACTGGTAAAGCCTAGCCAGACCAGAGAAAAAGGTGTCTATATCCCCAACCAAGTGCATATTGGCTACCATGTAGACCTAAACAATGCCCTGCTAAAAAGAGCCCAGTTTGTAATCAATTAAAGATTCATAAATAACTATCTTTCGAGTGTACCACTAAGCAAGAGTACGATGAGATAAGCAATCAATTCCTGCGCTGTGCAAACTGCGTGGCACATATTGTAATCAATTAAGTTAGCCTTTGCAGTGCTACCAGAACCTGCACATTCAATAGACTAAAGTCTTCTCGGTTCCAAATACTAAAAACCAAAGTCTTCTACATGTCAATGATACTCAATTCACAAGTTTCTTCTAAACCACAAAAAAACAAATATTCTTTCAACACAAGATGGCAACATACCACTATTAAACTAAGCCGGTAGAACAGCAACATCGCAAACTTGAAACAGCTGATAATTTACAGAAAAAGTATGACAAACTTACTTCCAACACTAAAGCTGCCACTAGCCTAACGCCAAACAAAGCCTTGCTTGAAACTTTGCAGTACAAATCGCTTGAAATGGCACGACAAGACAACTAAAGAAAAGAAACAAGAATGAATGAGAAGCACATCTTCGAAGAGCAAGGAAGAACGGAGAAAGAACGCTGCCATCAATTGTTAACCTTGAAACCAAGAATTTTATTTTATTCACATCACTGTTTCGAGATGCGATGTTTATTAGTATGCACCCACTATCACATTCAGGAAAAAATTCCACGTTAAATCTTATAAGACAGCGCTATCGAGTAAAAAGACTATGTTTTTCACTAATTACTAGTACGGACCAAAACAACAACTTTATTTAAATCACATCTATTTAAGCAACTAACGTCGCATGCGATTACAAACTACAATAATAATTGATGGACTTATGGTTGTATTCTGAACATTCTTTACGGCGATGTTAATTTCCAGAATAGATTATATCCTGCCACTAACCGTTGTAAGCAAAAAAATCTTTTATATTTAAGTTTATTTTTAATTGTCCTAGTTTAATACTAATCGGTGTGCAATTATCTTTAAAATCTTTAAATTATCTTTTAAAAATGATAAAATCTGTTCATAATACAGATTTTATCATTTTATATTCAATTATAAAACAAAATAAAACAAAGCGAACGTATCTCGCTCCATCAGTACTTCTCAGAAGACGTAACATTCGCTTTTGTTTTATTTTATTCGAAAATTAAATTAAATAATTTGTCCACAAGAACGGTTCCTTCTTTGAAAATAATCCCACACCTATTGGACAATTCTTTAACTGTTATTATACGGGTTGAAAAAGGAAGTAGACGTACTAGAAATTCTAAATATTATTTAATTTAATTAAACCGAGATGAATTTCAATGCAAAATTCAATATGTAATAAAACTGTCCTCCTAAGGAAACTTAGATTCTTAGCGCTAATTAAACATCAAAGTAAATATACGTTTTCAATTAGTAAGTGAAAATTCAGTTACTAAAATATTGAACCACTTGGTGCTAATTAAAAGATTTTAAAAATTCCGCTTATTATCTTTTATTTATTTTTTTATAATTCCATGAAGTCCATAACATTAAAAAAGCATATTATCTTCAAATTGCTATAATTTGAGATAAATTATTATTGTTTTTGTATAGTTTATGTAATCAATTTATAAATAGTATAACTACATGTATAATTTGCCTATTAACTAACTGTTTATATAAAGTAATATTTAAATTGCAGACAATTAATGCTGAGTGACGTTTACTTTGAGTGAAAATGTTATTCACGGGGTTGTATAAATCAGCCAAAATCTCTGTTTCAGCCTTGAAATATGGGGCGAGAGCGGTAGAGGAAGAGCAGTTAGCGTGGTCGATAACTAACGGGGAGCGCCGACCTCAATACAGCAGGCAGAGTTGGCGGAATGAATGGTGAGACCTAAAAAGGAAAAAAAAAGAGAGAGAAAATGCACTATTTACAAAAATTTACGGCGCACATGAGAGTCGCCCGAGCATTTTACAAAGCAATTGAATGAATAAAAAATACAAGAATGATATTCTAACTAAGCATTATTTCTTATTTATAGTATTTCTGTTACTTCATTTGCTGAAATGATTACAGTAGAATTGACATAGATACAATAATTATTAAATTTGTATAATATTTGATTTAATTTTGCAAATATTTTTAAATTGTTGCAGTTCTATATGAACTATATGAAATAAAAGTCACAAGAGTATATTTTTTAATATAATTTAATAAATTATATTATATTTTCATGTAAAAACCAACTTTTAACCAAATGTATGTACACAAGGTGATCTTTAAAGTAGTTAAAATTTGTCATTTCCAAAATAATTTATTTTATCTATTTAACTATATTTGAGTAAACAGTCGCAATATTTGGTAATACTTTAAAGCTACAACTGGTACTCCCACAACAGCATGTAGAAAAATCTTTCTGCAAGAATGTTACCAAAATTCACAAATCACTGTTAATCGGGTTTCGCGTAAAATACCACAAGAATTCGTACTGAGGCCTGTTTTATAGAATATATATTGTAGTAAAAATGAACAACAATTTAGATCTGGTATTCGTCTCTAAATCAGAAACAATTGCGAATGTTTTCTATACATACCAGAATATCAAAGATAAAACTTAAACAGTCATTAATTTCCTGTAAATATTATACCACAAAGTTTAGCGCCATCTCTCGGCCCCTGAGTGCAAATATTAAGATAGCAAAGTGGTCACCTAGCGATACTGAGTGAGTCTTGCGCCAATAAAATTTAAATAATAAAATTGTGATAATTTTATTTTCAGAAGAACCGAATTTAATGTTTTGCATAACAATATATATAATTACATAGCTAATTGCACAAAATATATTAATAATTATGTGTAGCTTTAACTTGTAGAAGGACACACACACATGGGAACAAAAGCGGGCACTAGAAATAACGCGCTGTTGCGTACTTTTGAACCTTTATTAGTTTTTGAGCCATCCGTGTAGATTCTAATCGAATTGTTCACGTTGTAGGGTCTTTGAAACACAAAAAGGGTAACATGTTATCTGTTTGCGCTCCTAACAGAGGTGTTTTCTTAACAGCCTCTTCCAGGATACAGTGTTTGCTAGCCCTCCCAGCAGTGTGCCAAAGCCCAACTGCATTCAGACACAAAGCGGCAGACACAACATTGCCTCCATAGCTGCAGTTTGTGTTTTCCTCATGCCACCTGTTATACCATTCGTTGCAACCGATCCAGTTTGCTTGCAGACGTTTATTGTCTATATGTACATCTTTAACTCTTATACATAAATTATAAAAATCAACTACATTAATAAAATTATAATAAGGAATATTACAACATCAACATAAACAAACAAAAATGCAAATAAATCCGCTATATCACTTTCAATTGATTTAGAACGCCTCTCAACTCCCTGAACTAGTCTTTAAACTTCCAAAACTCCTTGAAATATTTTGTTCGATATTGTTTATGTTTACGTGCTGTTCTAACATCTCTAAATTGATTATAATCTTCTACTATATACTTACATGCACTGACTTTTTTCTTTAATTAACGTAAGTTCTGCATTGAATATTTTTTAGAACACATTTTTATGACTGGGACATATCCGCTTATTGCCTCAATCAGTATCTCATAGAAAATATTGGTCATTGATTCAATGTCAAAATTTGTAAATAAATTTTACCAATCCACACAAGAGAAAAAATAAAATTGAAATTTGCGTTCTTGAAATCTTTAAGTAATTCTACATCAATTTAGTTCATTTCAATTTTTCCGTTAATAATAAACGTTTAGGGCACATAGAGTTGATTAGATAGTAGTAGGTAATCATAAGCTAAGGATACATCAATTTCATCTGATAAAAAAAACACTTTTTGGATTAGAAATTTTATTAACCTGCTTTAAGCTTTTGAGGTTTCCGTAAGTTCTTGCGCTGGATAGCATGAGGCATTTTTTCAAACCACCAATCCAATATTTTTAAACTTAGTGCCGACCCGTCCACCCAAGTGTTAGTTGTCAAGTAGTTGAATCACAAGCACTTGGGCGGGTAGGCGGAAACACGTTTTCAAACCAGCAATCCAACATTCTTAAACTTTAATTTCTAATAAACCAGTTGGGTGCCATAATTTTTTCGTTATGCATAATTAGACGTATGGATTTTTACAAATTTTAGACACTAGATACTAAAGGTATTGAAAGTATATTTGTACCAAATTGCACCAATTTTCAATAAACTATTTTGGAGTTATAATTTTTTCAATTTTCTCTTAAGAGATTTGATTAAGTTTGATCAAATCAAATAATTTGAGATAAGCAAAATTGGTCACACATTTGGTACTAATGGTATTGAGATATATTAGTACCAAATTGCATCAATTTCTAAAAAACCATTTTGGAATTATGAATTTTTCAATTATCTCTTAATGGATTTGATTAAGCTAGACCATGTCAGAAAATTTGATTTTATGCAAAAATGTGCGTATAAATTTTTTATAAATTTTACACAATTGGTACTAATAGTATTGAGGTATATTGGTACCAAATTGTATCAATTTCTAAACAACCATTTTAGTGTTATGAATTTTTCAATTATCTCTTAATGTATTTGATTAAGCTAGACCAAGTCAGAAAATTTAATTTTATTCAAAATTGAGCGTATATTTTTTTATAAATTTTACACAATTGGTACTAATAGTATTGAGGTATATTGATACCAAATTGCATCAAATTCTAAAGAACCATTTTAGAGTTCTGAATTTTTCAATTATCTCTTTATGGATTTGATTAAGCTAGACCATGTCAGAAAATTTGATTTTATGCAAAATTGGGCGTATACATTTTATAAATTTTACACAATTGGTACTAATAGTATTAAGGTATATTGGTACCAAATTGCATCAATTTCTAAAGAACCATTTTGGTGTTATAAATTTTGCAATTAACTCTTAATGGATTTGATTAAGCTAGACCAAGTCAGAAAATTTGATTATGTACAAAATTAGGCATATGAATATTTATAAATTTTACACATTTGATACTAATGGTATTAAGGTATATTGGTACCAAATTACATCAATTTCTAAAAAAGCATTCTGAATTTATAAATTTTTCAAAAAAAAAAACAAAGTAAAAAACAACTTTTAGATTACAAATCTTAATAATCTGCTTTAAACTTTTAAAGTTTCCGTAAGTGCTTGCGCCGGATAGCAACAAATATAAAATACATAATATTCTTACTTTCCTATCAGCCCAAATTCATTAACTCGTTTTTGTTTAATTATAATATCAGTAACAAAATTTTCAAAAATTGAAATTTTTCACAATTCAAAAAAATAAGTCTCAGTAAGAAAAATAAATGTCCAATAATGTCAACCTACTATAAACTAATTAAAGCTTGTTTGGTTCTAATCTAAACACAATTCATTGATTCGTTTATATTTTATTGACAACACCAAAAAATTTTGGCTGCATTATTGCTTCCCAGTTAAAGTAGATGCGTAAACATTATATTACCGATAAACAACACGGTTTTATGGAAGGTCGATCAACAACAACAAATCTTTTAACCTACCAATACAAAATTATAGAAGCCTTTGAAAGTAAAACTCAATTGGATGCTATTTATACAGATTTTGCCAAGGCATTTGATCGAGTCAACCATAAAGTATTAATTGCCAAATTAAAAGCAATGGGTTTTCACGATACTACAATAATGTGGATTAAAAGTTTTCTCACCGGTAGTACACAAACTGTCAAAATAAAAAACCATATGTCTAAAATTGTAAATGTAACATCAGGGGTGCCACAAGGTTCACATTGCGGACCAATTTTATTTTTACTGTTCATAAATGATCTGTGTAATAATGTTGTATACTGTGAATGCTTATTGTAAGATTTTTTATAATGTTAAATCAGCAAATGATTGCGTGTTAATACAGGAAGACATAAATATTATTAACCAATGGTGTAGAGATAATTTGCTGTTTTTAAATTTGTCTAAATGCTATTCCATTTCTTTTACCAGAATAACAAATCCAATTAAATTTGAATATGTTATAAACAATACGCAATTAAATCAGTAAACAAAATAATGGATTTAGGAATAATATTTGATTATAAACTTAATTTTAAAGCGCACCTAGATAACATTTGTAATAGAAGTAGGAAAATGTTAGCCTTATAACACGCATATCAAAAGATCAAAGTCCACGGGCATATGTAACTTTATATTATTCTTTAATACGATCGATCTTAGAATTCGGTAGTATAATTTGGTCTCCACAACAGCTATGTAATATAGAACGTATTGAAAAGGTTCAAAAAAAGTTTATTAGATCGTATTCATTTAAATGTATCAATTATATAGATGGCAACATGCAAATTTTTAGAACTTTAAGAGAAAGGAGAATAATAATTGATCTTCAATTTGTTCATAAATTAGTCAATGGTTATATTAATTCGGCAATACTAGTCAATAGACTAAATTTTAATTTTTGTCAAGAAAGATACACTCGATATTCTAACCTATTTAGAGTAAAGTTGCATTGCAACAATTATGGATTTTACAGTCCCTTTTCGCGAATGATGAGAGAATGTAATGCTGTTCAACACAATGCAAATTTCGATCTGTTTGTTTTGTCTAATCAAATGTTTAAATGTTGTTGTAACCGTATAAATTTAAATGTATGTTTTAATTTACTTATTCAGTTTTATAGAGATGTACACTATTGTAGTTTTTAGAAATGTGTTAAAATATGTACATATTTTTCTTTAAGGCGTTTGCCGTCAATAAACTTATTATTATTATTAATCAGTAACAAAATTGTTAATTGAGGACTGACTTACTGTATTTACTAATAAAGCGTTTTATTTCGTATAAGAATATCTAAATTTAAAAACATGTGTAATGTACTTATCTATGTATACTATTTAATATTATGTAGAGTATGTGTTAATATTTGACGCATTAGAAACAATCTACCTAATAAATGATTAAACTGAATAATATTAAATAATTATACAGTTCCAATAAATAATATAATTGTTGTTAATTCCTAAACACATATGTATAACCATAAGAAATAAATAAGTATAAATTCCAATATTGTTTTCATATAACATGATAAACCTTTATTGCTCAAAGCCGCGTATTTTCTTCCGCTTGTCGCAAAACTGTACCATCTGACGTAGAAACTTTATTTTAAAAGTTATATACGTAAGCTTACGTCGGTTACACAACGACGGCAGTACTTTTAAATACTTAGAGATAATTTATATACTTATAATAATTACATATTTAGAGAAAATTCATAATGCTCTCGCAGTGAATATAAAGCTAGAGAACAACCGTTAATTACATTTGTAAGTGGCACAAGTGGATCATGTTAATAAGCCTGTAGTCATCACATCCCTACTTGTAGAGTTTTTAATTTCTTTTTCTTTTTCTTTTTCTCTAAATATAAATTTCCAAGCTTATATAAAAAGTTATGAGTAATGCTGTATTCCTAACAACTATTTGTGTCTTTTTTTCGTCAAAGCCAACAGCTTAAAGTGCCGAGGAGCGCTTTGCAAACCAAAAGCTTTAACGAGCGTTTGTTTATCATCCAACGTTCCACATATACAAAATAAGTTGTAAATTATAAATTGGTTACTTATTTTGTAAATTTCTTAGCAACAAAAAATATTAAAATTTATTTCACAGCTACTCCAAACATAAACTGACCGCTATAATAGGCAACTTAATATACACAAAAATATTGTTTGCTCTATTGCACTCATGCCTTCGCCTTTAGCATCCTTTTCTCACACTCACATTTCACACATTCCATGGGCTTTTACCCATATAAATATACACATGAAGGAGGATACAAAGAAGACAATAATGTCAACAATGAGACAGTATTCAAATGTGGTTTTCAAATCAAAATAAAATGCTATATATTGGCTACTACATAATTGTTTTAATTTTAAAATTGTATTTAAGTGTTTTAATGTATATAAATAATAATTAAAAAAAAAGAGGTGTAACTATAAATGTGTTGTAGTCAAGTAATTTCGTCTGTCACTATATTTTATCTTTGCATTATATTTATTTGTGTTACCGTTTTTAATTTTTGCGGCGTTACAACTGATTTTCAGTATACCTATTCTAGTATTAATTTCAATAATTTCATATTTTTCTGTCCGTGGCCTCTAATAAGTAAATGAAATATGTAACTTGTTTAGTTACTGCAAACGTAAGTGCGTCCCTTTTATTACTAAAATAATTAGTTATATATTTTTTATTTACCATTAATTACCATTAAAACAATTGTATGCAATAATATAAATTGAAATACACTTGATCTCTTAAATCGTCATCAATCATCAATAACATTAATATAAGTGACACAAATAATACGGATAACAAGGAATATGAACATGAGATGTTATTATTATTTGAAAACACAGATGAAGAAAATGATAATGCTATGGAATGAACTTGAAAACAAGAAACAAAATCGATGCTCTTACATTCCGTATAGGAACGATTGTACACTAATTTCAACTGTCCCACATTGATGTTCACAATTATGATACACGCAATTAAAAAAGCCTTATAATAAATTGTTCATGCTTAAAACGATCACAAAATGGTTCGAGATATGTAGGAATAAAGTTTTATAACACCATTCCAAATGTATTAACAAATTTTTCATTAAATTTATTTTTATGAATCTGATAAGCAAATTCGTGTATTCTATCAAAGAATATTTTAATAATAATTTTATTGGTATTAATCAAATAACACTTTCTTTTTAATCATTCTGTATATTTCGTATTTTAAGAAATTTTTATATAATTGAGGGCGGCATCGAGAAAGCCGACGCCAAAAACCGCAAGTCAATACATATAAGTATAAATCCGGCATTAAGTTTTTCTACCAAACTCTTAATTTAGGATCAAAATTATAAATACAACATTTAAAATTGTATATCCGATTAACAACGTGTTTCATTTTGAATGTCAAACTAGTAATTCGTTTTTAAAATTCTAAATCCGGCCTTCAAAAATAAAAATATGGCCACCAACTTGTAAAATTGTACTGCCAAATTGTCAATCCGGCTTCAAAATTATAAATCTAGCCCTTAAAATTGTAAATCCGGTTTTTACTACAATTTTAACTTAAATAGTGTAAATCTAGCTTTTAAAAGGTAAATCTAGTTTTCAAAGTGGTAAATTTGACTGCCAATCTGTTAATCCAGCCTTCAAATTTCTAAATTTTGCCGTTAAAACTGTAAATCTGACTTTTAAAAGTGTAAATCTAGCATTTACAGTGTTAAATTTTACTGCCAAATTGTTAATCTAGCCTTCAAATTTTAAATTCAATCCTTAAAATTGTAAAATTGCAAATGGTAAATTTAAAAGTGCAAATCCGGCCACCAACGTATTTAAATTTACTGCAATACTGTTAATCCGACCTTTAAAAGTGTAAATCCAGTAATTAAAGTGTAAAATCTTATTGTCAACGGCTTTCAGTCCTTCCTAAATCCTGAACATTTGGCAATCAACGTGTTAGGTTTGACAACTAAACTGTAAACTTGGCTTTCAAATTGTAAATCCAGTTTTTGAAAGTGGAAATTACTCTTTTAAAATCCTAAATGTAAATCTAACTTACAAATTGAGTCTTTAAAATGTTAAATTAAACTGTTAAACTATTAATCATGCTACCAACTTTAAATCCGGTCTTCAAAATGTTAAATTTTTTTGCCAAATTGTTAATCCAACCTCCAAATTAGAAGTTCAGCTTTTAAAAGTGTAGATAAGATCTTCAACAAATCTTGCCACCAAGTATTTACTGTTTCAGATTAACAGGTTGTTAATCTGGCTTATAATATCTATAGTTGAATCAATCCTATATCTGTGGGGTTAGTTTGTTGGGGAAAAAAAGAGTGATGCGTACGGTGCGAGTCTACGGTCGCATACAAATAGTGTTTTTTTCCTGTTTTCCAATTGGCAAATCTGTTTAGAGACATATTTGATATTAATTAGGATTGTGCGTCGTTATTGAGACAGTTAAAAAGTGCGCAATTCTATTTAAAAAAATCAAAAGTAACAAAATTCGGTCATAAAATATTAAAATATTTTTAGAAAGAACTAAAATCCGGCCAAAAACAAGTGTAAAATTCTATTTATAAAAAATGTTAAAAATAATTAAATTTTGTCTTAAAAAAATATCAAAATTGTGAGAAAGCAATAAAGTCCAGCAATAAACTGTTAAAAAATGAAAAGTTCTTTTCATAACGTCTAAATAGCATCAAAATATTGTCAAAAAGCGCTAAACTCCGACCATAAACTGTTAAAAAGTGCAAAATTCTATTCATTAAATATCATAATAACAAAATCCGTCCTTAAAACATAAAAATATTGTTTATATATATAATCTGGTATTAAACTATTGAAACATTCTTTAAAAATTTAGTCATTAACTTATAAAAAGTGCAAGTTTCTATCTTAGAAAGTCAAAAATAACTAAATCCGGTAATAAAACATTTTCTGATAAAAATCCGGCCAAAAAACTTCAAAATATATATTTTTTATAAAATGTCAAAAATAGCAAATTTTGACATAAAATTATCAAAATATGTTTAGAAATCACCAAAATCCGGCCCTAAACTTATCAAAATGTGTAAAATACTTCATAAAATCCCATAAATAACAAAATCTGGATTTGAAATATCAAAATAATGTCCGAAAAATTTAAAATCCGGACAATTGTCGAAAAAAAGTGCAAAATTCTATTCATGAAAAATATCAACATTCACCATGAACTGTTAAAATCTATATATAAAGAGTAAAAATGACAAAATTTTATTATTTATATTTAATATTTTTGAAAATCGCCCATAAAACTCAGTATAAAAATTACTGTAAAAATTTTGAATAAAAATATTTCTTGCTTAAAATTCGCTAAGAATCACGTATATGAAATGAATATGAAATGAATATGAAATTTATCAAAAATTGTGTGGAATAAAATTAGTTCTAAGCAAAAAATTTTATTGCGCAGAAAAATAAAAATTAAACAGGAAACTTATTTATCAGGCCAAACGGCAAAAGAGCCTTCTGCCCCCAAGCGCGCCGCCACCGCCCAAAAAGGGACCCCTTCGCCAAGTAAAGTTCCGGCTTATAGCCGCGTACCTCAACCACGACGGCGAAGGCCTTATGGTTAACGATGAAGTCCATCCCCGCAATTTATAACTCTTCAAAGTCTCGTCCGCCGGCTTTTGTATTGACTGACAAAAGCAATCTACTTCTAAATAGTTTAAAGATAACCGAGTTGTTATTCTTTCATCTCGCAATACCCAAGAGAGTATTCGTATGACGCCAGCCACCTCTGACGATTACAGAAAGGCAAGTGCCTATCTCAAATTGGCGGGTGTGGGCTTCCACACTTGGTCAACCGCCGAGGAGAGATGTTTAGAAATTGTTATTCGGCACGTCGCGGAATGTTATACCGAGCAAGACGTGGGTCAGACTCATGTCGATTTGGGGTTCTCCCCTTCTAACGTATGAGAAATGAGCACGTTAGGCTTAGCTTGGTTTTGGTGCAACTTCCTAAAAGCACTAAATCTTTAGAAATTATGGGGTTGAAAGAACTCCTAGGTCTCAAGGTCTCTGTCTCTCAATGCCACAAATGCCAACGTTTGGGCCACACGGCCAAACGTTGTTTTTCTAAGACACCACTCTGTCGCATCTGTTCCGGGCCCAATCAATCGATGGTCTGCCCCAAAAACACACCTTCTTCTGCAAGAGAACGGCAAGACAAATAAATCAGCCTCTTCGACTCACGCGGGCGCTCCGGCTCATTCATCCTCTAAACCCGCAGGTCCCCGCAAACCTGAAGTTGTCTCGGGCAAATCTTTCGCTAACGCTGTCGCTCCACCGGCAATTCCTCCAGTTGCGAGCCAAGATGATAGGATAGTCGCTCTGTTGAACAACTTCAACGACTTTCAAAAGAAAATCATGGCGTCTCTTCTTCAGAATCAGTAATGGCTAACGAGGAACCATTACTTCGTGTTTGTGAGGTAGAACATTTCTTCATCCAAGAGAATCTCGACATCATGCTGGTGTCCGAGACAAACCACCGTCCCACCCAATCGTTAAGACTACCGAATACTTTTACGTATTTGGGATCGTCGAGGATTAGACTAAGGCACGGGACTTTGATCTTTACAAAAAGATCATTGAACCACTCCGACGTTGAAAGGTCGGACGTTGCTCGACTTTGTACAGCAAAGAGGGTTACAAGTAGTGGGTCCAAAGGAACCCTTCTATCATAGCGCAGGGCACCAAGCTGACGTTCTTGATATGGCTGTATTCAGGAACGTCAACCTTCATTACACCATCCGAGTAGTCAACGATATGAGTTCCGACCACCTCCCGGTCTTGCTAGAGCTCTTCGGAAGAGGGTTACCTGGAGAGGAAGGAATGTCCGTCATCCGTACGGATTGGCCCCTGTTCTCACGATCCCTGGAAGAGAGTATCGGACGCATGACTCCGGTGAGAACGGCCGCGGACATCGATAAGGCAGTCGAACTTTTTACGCGCCAAATCCAGCAGGCTTCAAAAAAAGCCTCTAAAATCCATTCAAGATAATCCTCTCGGACTATCTCGGGACGTGGAAAATTTAATCCGTAGACAAAATGCCGCCAGGCACCTTTGGCAGCGGCACCGCAACCCCTTAGATCGCCTAATATTAAACTCTTTTCATGGTGAGGTAAGAAAAGCCATAAGGTCACACAAAGAATTGTGCTGGAGAAATACCTTGGAATCCTTCACGGAGGACGATCATCCAATGTGGAAGGTCTCCAACTCCTTAAGGAACAAGCCGGTCCCCATTCCAGCCATATATGGCAAAAATGGGGAACAATACTCGCTTGAGAAAAAGCCTAGAACTCCAATGCTCCCCAAACAATTGTTCGGACTCGGAGCACGTCGAAAGGGTTGAAAGGGTGGTTGCCGCTGCAAAGCGTGAGACCGTCTCGAATACGAGAGATTATACAAAGACGCAAAATCCGGTCTGCTCCAGGCTCTGACGGAATTCCTAATAGAGCGCTAAAACGGTTTCCGCACAAAGCGATCATAGTTCTCACCAATATTGCTAATGCAATCCTTCGCACTGGGCATTTTCCTTCGGTTTGGAAAAGCTCAATTGTCATTAACATCCCAAAACCTTGAAAAGACCGGCGGTTTCCTCAAAACTACCGCCCTATCAGTTTACTATGCACCTTAAGTAAGGTCATAGAAATGGCTATCTTAGATATTATTCAGGATCACGTTGATTCGAATAATTTACTACCTTCGCATCAGCACGGATTTTGTTGGAAACATTCTTCGGTCCACCAGTTAAATCGGGTGACTGATTTCATTGTGAAAAGATTTAGGTTGAAAAAGGCCACAGGGATAGTCCTTTTCGACGTGAAAAAAACATTTGACAAAGTCTGGCATAAGGGTCTTTTCTACAAACTTTACAGTCAAAAATTTCGTCAAATACGCATCTAGATAGGTTAGAATCGTTCCAAGGCACGGCTTTGCGGTGCTCACTGGAGCTCCATGGTTTATCCAAAATTGCGATTTCAAAGCGTTCTCGGGATTTCACCACTACGCAGACATATCGAAGCTTTGGCCGCAAAGTACTTCGACAATCTTGCGGTTCAGTTCAATCCTGATCTGGCCCAACTCGCCGAGGCAGATAAGGAAGTTTCGCCACACTAGCGCCCAGTTAATCAATCAATTAACATTTCCAAAAACTCTTTTTTTCTTCCCTCAGCCTATTGTCTAATAATTATCAACGGAAGGTTTATGAGCTTAAGATCTCAAACTCATATCTCCGGTAGGCGCCTGCCTCTTGTGGGTGAATCCGACACTTTCAGTCTTTAGAAGATTCTCCTCCACCACCACCACAAAAAAAAAAGATTGCCGATCCAAAATTGTCTAACGACTTAGATATTTTACACTACAAGCGTAATGTTGCAGATCTTTACATGTTCTATAGATATTTTAATGGACCTTGTTCAAACAAAATACAAGACACATATATTAAAGTTTAAAAAAAAACATGTTTATTATAATAATAAATTCTCAAGCATTCAAAATGTTACTATTTGTATTCTACAAGAATCAATATTGGGACCATTTTTATTTTATTTTATTTTATTGTGTATTTTCCTCTTATTTAAAGTAGCAGATGATTCTACTGTAATATTAATAACTCATCTTGAGATAAAGTATCATCTTCTCTTAAAGATGCTTTTCAAGCTATGTCCCTCTGATAAATGACAATAAAACTGCAAACTTAATTGGCAGGTACATAACTAGCAAAAAAATTCCATTGTAAAATTTATATGGAATCGTCTCTGAATATTTATTAAAAATGTGCTATTAAGCAACCCTACATTTCCATTTGGCGTAGCTATTATTGTTTGTGAAAACAATATAGTTCAAAGGGAAATACCCCGCTTCAGCGAAACGCAGTTAGAATTATGACGGCATTTTCATACAGAAACAGACTGTAAAAAAGCATTCAAACAACTCAAGATTTGAACACTTGACTTCTTTATATATGCATGAATGCATTATTTGTATCAATAGAAATATGAATTCATTTACGCAAAACAATGCGCAATTATAACACTAGACAACAACATAATTTAAAGTATCCCAAGTCTGTGAAAGCTATTGATTATAAAACTGATTTTCCAGAAAATCGCTTCAAAAATACATTATTAACTTTATATGAATCATGAATGATAAGTTTATAATTTAATAATATTTTAACTATTTTATTTTAATATTACTGTATAAAACAACAAAAAGTAATTAACGCCAACAAATTAAATGCATTCTAATGATGGCTGAATCAATAGATATCATAAATTGCTATAATTATGCTGTCATCGATTTCAAAACGCATAGATTAGATGAACACGTAAATTTGCGATTGGTGAAAATTTGTTCTACTAAAGCCAATGTAATATATTAATTAAATTAAAATAATAAACATTATATATTATAAGGAATAGAAAAAATCAAAACATAATATCAAATCTCATCACATCAGTTTTGAATCCCGTGAAACAAAATGTTCTTGAAAATAAGGATTGCAATCTCAATTAATCAACAAATAATAGCCTACAATAAAACTTTTATGCAACAAATTACTTCCACCAATTATAGCTACTACAAAGTCTCATTTTAAAAAGAAACGATTATGAATTATTCATATTAATGCACAATCAATCATGAATAAAATTGAAGTATTTTAAGTAAGTGACTGTGATATAATTTGCGTTACTGAATCGTATGCTAAGGAAAATCGAGTAAATTTAATAAACATCGAATGCAATTGAAGCGTTGGATGGAAAAACAGCGTAATACGAAAAATCGAGTTGAGATAATCCAGCATAAAGACTTATATTAGCTTTAATATCACACATTTTAAAATATAAATTTTAATGTTAAAGATGTAAAGTTTGATAAATAATTAAAAGCATTGTAAAAAATACAGCGTTAATAGGTTAACGCTTATTTTCCACCCAATGCATCAATTACAGTTATCTTATCATAGAGACGCAGACATATCCATGGTAGTTTTAATTTTTACAAAAATTAATTCATTTATCGCTATCCTGTTGTTAAAAATGTAGATTTATTTTTATTATAATTAAATGAAGCATTGGGGATACTAAATAAAAATAAGAAACCAGTGATTATTTGTGGCAATTTCAATATTAAATAAGATAACTATATATTTTTTAGACCATATCAACTCATAATATTTTATCTCAAAAACAAGAATTAGAAGTTTTAGTACTTAGCAAGAATAACTACTTTAAACAAACAGACTTTAATGAATGCAAAAAACTGCAATCAAGTTAAATAAAAAAAAAACTTTATCACAAGAGCCAACTCTTCTATTGAAAGTTTCTTAATCAAAAATAATCTTGACTTAATTGTCGTGCAAGTAAAGAATATTTCAATAAGAGAAGGTAGATGTTGAAATGAAATAAAGCAAGTGTGAGGTATTAACAAAATTCTTATTTATTTGAAAGGTCCATGTATGCCATTAAGTGTGGAATATGACATCGTTCAAATGCCCGCCTCTGCTTCTTATGGTGACACGAATCCGAATAGTCCAATTTTCAATGACTCTTCCGCATAGATCCGGCTGAATTTGAGCGATAGACTGTGTTATGTTATTTGCATAGACCTGCGACTTCTTGCGTAGACCTGCGACAAGAAACCTCACAAGAAAAAGTAAAATCGCATAACCTTAGTGGCCAACTCACATCACCCTTGCGAGAAATATCCTTACCCTCAAAATTCATACAGAATATCAACTGTGGCATTTGCTGTGTGGCACGGCGCTACGTCCTGCTGGAACCACATGTCGTCTAGGTCCATATTGTTCAATTTGGGCCATAAGAAATTGGTTAGCGGCCGCCGTTGACGGTGACCGCATTACCAACGTCGTTTTCAAAAAAGTACGGACCAATGACGCCGCCGACCCAAAATTCACACCAAACGGTAACTTTTTGAAGATGCATTATCACCTGTTTTGTCCCATATACAGCAATTTTGCTTGTTAACCTAGGCATTCGTCCAAAAATGCGCCTCGTCGCTAAAGATGATTTTGGGGTACTTTTCCAAACAAATCAAAACCCAATCAGCAAACAAACAGCGTTGTCTATAATCTTGAACTTTGAGCTCGTGTGGTCAATTGAATCTTGTACGGGTGTAGGCCTAAGTCCCGACGCAAAATTCGCCAAATTAAAGTCTGCGAAAGCCCGAGTTCTTGTGCTTAGCAAGGAATCGACTGCCTCGGATTCAGCTGTACACTTTCACGGACCGCAGCGATCTTGCGTTCCTTATACATAATCGTTTATTTCTTGCCTGTCGGCCTTGAAAATTCGACAACTTAACATAACATAACATTTACCATATAACTTAATTTACTACTAATATAATATATATATATATATAATCTTAACAACACTAAACCCTGGTTTTTAATTAATTATTTATTAATTCTGTTTCAATTTCCTTTCTTCTTTTTGTTACCGCCATCATCCATTTCATTCCTTTTCCATCTTCTTTCAGTACCTCATTTCTTCCTATTTGCTCTTCTCTCATCTCATTGCATTTTAACATGTGTTCTATGCTTTCCCTAACTTCTCCACACATTCTACACATTTTCTCTTCCTCTTCCAACCAAAATTTGCACTTTCTCCTCATTTCCACATCTAAATCTTGCTATCATACGTTTTTCCATTTTTCCATAATATTCATTTTTTAGGTACTTTGGTAGTTCATCCGTTATAATGTGTTCATAATTTGAATTGTACCTAGATTCATTTATCCGTGTTCTTCGCTCTTGCACTTGTATATCTCTATCTCTCATCATAATTTCTTTCCACATACTTCTATCTATTCTTAATCTTTCTACTTCCTCACTGGCATACCCATTCCTGTTAAAATATTTTTCTCTAAATGTTCCCATTTTTCCGCATTTTCCTTTCATTTTCTCCTTCAGACATTCTTGTAATATTTTACATTCATTCCTTTCTCTCACTCTTTCTTCATACCTCATTGCACGCTTTCCTGCTTCTACTCTTAATTTGTCTATTTTAACTTCTTCCATAACAATGTATGCTGGGGTCTCTTTGTTTACTCCAAATACCCATCTCCAGTATTTTGTTTGAATAACCTCTAACTTTTCTTGCTCTTTCCAACCCCAAATTTCTGCTCCGTACAATAACATACTTTTTACTAAACTATCAAACATCATTCCTTTTATTCTCATACATTCAAATTTTCTTTCACCAATTCCCCATACTTGTCCTACCGCTTTATTTGCTTTTCTTGTCATATTTTTTATGTGTTCATTTTCACTATTGGTTGTACAAAAAACATATCCTAGGTATTTAAATGTTTTTACTTGTTCAATTTCTATCCCATCCCATTTCCAATTTTCTACTCTACGTCTTCCTCCCCCCTTTCTAAAAGTCATCATTTTTGTTTTATTTACATTCACTTCCAAATCTTTTTTTCTAAAATACTTATCCAGGCATCTAATCATTTCGTTCATTTCATTTGCTTGTTTTGCTACAACCACCATGTCGTCTGCATAAGCCAGCGACCACACTTTCTCTCTGCCCACTACCACCCCACCCGTCTGCGCCTTACATAGCATTTCTTCTACATCTGCAATGTATGCCGCAAACAAACTAGAACTGAGTGGACATCCCTGTCTCACACCTTTTGTAGTCCAAAACTTTTCACTCATTTTGCCATTCATACAGACTCTGCTAACAGTTTCCACGTATACTTCTTCCATTCTTTTTACTAGGTGTTCATTTATTCCTCTTTTTCTCAAATACATCCACAATTTCTCACTACTCACACTGTCAAATGCCGCTTTTAGGTCCAAGAATAACGCATACAACTTTCCTCCCTTTTCTGCTATTTCCTTCTCTACTATATGGTGTAGTATGTATACATTATCCATGGTCTCTCTTCCTTTTCTAAATCCGGCCTGTCCGTCTGGCAATATTCCATTCATTTCTAGTTCTCCATTCAATTTTTCTTCTAGTACCAATCTCGCGTTCCTTATACGTACAGGTGTTGGCTGATTATTTACCGAACCCGTCGTCTCAAATTTGGCCACCAAACGTTGAAGAGTCGACTGTAAAGGACGTCTAACGTAAAATGAGCGCAATGCGCAAAAGTTTGCACTAACAAACACTCATTTTGATAATAAAGTTTTATAATTTATTCAATCGTGTAACTTGCCATGGTAATTTGGCATAAGTAACTAAATAATAAACAAAGAATTTAATAGATGTCATAAAAACAAAATGGCCGCCACTGGCCAATTGAAATATCCTTTACTTGTACACAATAGAAAAGTTTTAAAACTTCAGCTAACTTGAAAGCCACAGGACCAAACATGATACAAAATTTTGAAATGATAACAATAACTGCAGTACACACACACACGTATATATAGTAATATCTCAATAGCACAAAATTTACTCATGATGTTGAAAGGCATACTAGCAAACAACAAAAAACTAATCTCACACTTGTTTAGATAGACTATAGAAAATCTTACAACAACCTACCACACTCAAAGCTTAGAAACAAAAATCGTTAGGTAGCGTAGCACGCTAACAGTCCTGGGTTCAATTCCCAAAATATGACTAAAATAATAACTTGCTTTTTATCCATCATTCGAAAATCACCTAATAAGCCGTTGGTCTCATCAATCCCCTTTAAACAAGTCGTAAGACTTCTGGGGCGATATAAATAGCAGTAAAACGCACAATTAAGAAAAATCTGGCATATTAAAGATGCACCAACATAATTTGTAAAATTACAGTTAAAATTATCAATACATGTTTGAGTATTGTTGTAGTATATACGCATTAATATTTTATTAAAACTGTTAAGTTAAGTTATAAAAAGATCTTGTAGAGTGTTACGTTCATTGAAGTTGGTTAGAAAATCAACATTAAAATCAGGCGGCAATTTTATCATTGTTAAAGTTTTTCTAATACACTATTTATAATATTTAAAAAAGCTTGAAAGTTTCCTTTTTAGAGGTATATAGACTACAGTAAACAAGTAATTTTTAAATTGACAGGCGCATAATTCGCATATGCTTTCTGCATAATATATATATCGGTACGCGAGTCTAACTTGATGCTATCTCTGGCACAGATAGCTACACCACCGTGAATTTGGATTGTACGGTCAAACATATTTACTAAAGTAAAGTTAGACATTTTTAACATTTGCAAATTATCTTAAGTTTGTCAATGTTCACTAATTAAGATTGGCAATTCTTGTTCAATTAACATTTCCAATTCAACTAATTTATTTAAAAGAAATCGAATATTTTGGTGCAATATTTTTAAATTATTATTGAATAAAGTTTATTAATTTATTGTTAAAAATATTAAACAGGCTGTCCACAGCTGATAAACTATTAAAAAAAAGTTCTAAAACGAATAAACTATGATTATGGATTTCATTATGCATACAAGATATAAATACCATAAAAATAATCAAAAATACATCTATTGATGAGAATATAAGCATAATTTCAATCAATTTTCTTTAAACCTGTAACAACGAAAGATGTTGAAAATATAATAAAACAGTTAGTCATGACAATGATTAGCACTAACATGTTTAAACATTGTTCCCAGTTCTTAACTGCTCCTATAACAACATTACTGAGGATAGTATTCATAGAAAAATCTCCGTCTCAAACTCAAGGCGCGTACAGATAAACTTAGTTTTGTATTACCATTTTCTGACTGATACAAAAAAGTCATAAACAAGTTTTGGTTGAACACCCTCATCTTTCTTCCCTTCAATAACAGAAAAAATAATATGTAAAATAATGTACATATACAATCATCTTAAAAATTTTACTGCGTACAGAACATTTCAACCCCAGAAGATTCACATTTCTAAAATGTAAGTCTTTGCTTTGTTTCGTGTTTTTGCAAAAAAAAACTCATCAAACTCATGTTGCCTAACTTTTTTATCAACTTAAAAAAAAACAATCAAAAAATGCTTTACTATTAAATAGAAAGACACTCAAAAATAATATTGACTCACAAAAAAAATCAGATCATACACCAGAAGTAAAAAGTAAGTAAGTTTACAGATTTTAGAACTTACTCAGTACTCGTATCCAAATCAAATTTCTTCCTTAGACTGTTTATGCCCATTCTTGACGAAGGCTTTTCCTATTTGCTTCCATAGCTCTTAATTTTGTGCTTCTCTCTCTTCTTCGTTTGTATTTTAGGTAACTTCTCCCTAGTGTTATTTTCTGTCTTCCTGTCGTTCTATTTCTTTTCCATCTATTTCCACTTTCACTGTTTCTCCAGGCTGCATTAGTTGGGTTTATCTTTAACCCAACCATACATTTTTTTATGAAGGTCACTTATCATTTCACTTAATTCTTCCATATCTTAAGTTCGTTAGCCATTGACCAATTACGTTTATCCCTTTTTGTCATCTAATCGATTTTCACGGCTTCAAGGGTATGTGTGAAAAGTTTTGGAGATAGTGGAGCCGCCTTGGCTGACTCCTCTTTCAATGAGACAGATTGAGTTTTCTCATAAACAAGGTATATTGCTGTTTCATGTCGGTTTATTTCTTTTATAAGGTCTATGTACCTTTAGTTAGAAGCACTACAACGGTTGCTAAATAAAATTACAGATGCTGGTGACAATCTGGGCCTAAAAATAATCACAGAAAAAAACAAAGGTTATGGTAGTAAGCAGGAGAACACCACCATGCCATACACAAATTTACGGAGAAACCATTAAAGTAGTACCAAAAATACAAATATCTCGAAAGTTGGATCACAGAAGATTTGAACCCGGAATGTGAGGTTCGTGCTAGGATAGAACAAGCCCGTGCCACCTTCAATAGCATGAAACCACTGGTAACAAATACAGGCCTAAGCTTAACCCTCCGACTAAGATTTGTGAAGTGCTATGTGTATTTTTGTTGAAGCTTTTAAAATGTGAGCGTTCCGTAGGCTTATAAGAGTGTCGTGATTAGATCATACCACTAATGAAGAAGAGTTGCAACGTATGGGCCAAGATCGACAATTACTGCTAAATATTAAACAGAGAAAAAGCGACATATTTGGGGCACATATTCCGCAATAATAAATATGAAATCTTAAAGTTGATAATGAAGAGCAAGATAGAAGGGCAACGAAGCATTAGCCGTAAGAAATACTCCTGGCTGAAGAACATCCTGGATTGGACTGGCCTAGATTCCATGTTTAGAGCGGTAAAGGATCGGATAGGGTTCAGCATAATTGTTACCAACCTTCAGTAATGAAGATGAAACCTTAAGAAGAAGAAGTACCTTTAGTCTACTCTACAGTTTGCTAAAGCTTTGTAGACGGCCCATTTTTAAATGCTATCAAAAGCTTTTTCATAGTCAATAAATGCCAAATTCAGTAGGAAACCAAACTCGTTTAACTTCCCTTTTGTTCCGTAGTTTGTCCTGTTCTGGAAGTTAGTAATCATCCAGTTTTCGTGTTATTCTATTAATGATTATTTTAGATAGTACTTTAAGTAGGTGTGACATCAGACTAATAAGTCGGTAATTTTCTAACTTTTTTGAGCAATTTGAGCAGTGACTTTTTCCAGCAGATTTTCGCCTCCCTCTCAAATTGTATTTCTAGATATATTACCAGTTCCTATAGCCCTGTCCAATTTTGTGCTATTTAAGACCTTTCTCAATTCTTCCTTTTCAATGTCAAGAATCTCTTCTGATTCAACATTTAACACTCGTAACCTCGCTTTGTCAATTTATATGGGTCTGTGTAGAATTCTTCTATTCTACGCAAAATATTGTCTCGGTTGTAGATAATAGTACCATCTTTGTAGTGTAGTGCGTATATTTGCTTTTTCCCTATGCCTTGTCTACAACACTCCATGCCTTTGTTATTTTCAATTACACGTAGTTCTTTTGTGTTCTCTCATACTTTTACAGATTTTTCGAATAATTTTAGAGTATCCTATAGTTAATCTTTTATTATCTATAATTGCCGCCGTTCTTCCATTCCGGCTGTGGTTTCACCATCTTACGGCAGTTTTATTTCCCGCTCTTCTTAGTATCTTCTTTTTAGTTGTACCATTGAGTCTAATATTACTTCTGTCAGTTTTCTATTTAGTTCTTCTACTCCCTCCTTGTTGGTATGGACCCTCACAAGTCGGTGAGATCCATGATTTCCTTTTTATTCTCTTTTTAAAGAACGAGTTCGTATTATAGAAACAATGTTCATGCATAAAATTTAACATCATCTTTTATTTTTGATTCCTGTATCATGGTTCCCCATGTTTCTTCTTCTTTTCTGTTGCTTAATTTGGCATTAAAATAATAATGAGGGACTATTATTTTAAGGTGAGTTAGATGTTAGTATACAGGGTGTTAAGAAATAGGGGTAACAAACTTCTAGGGTGAGTTAAGGGGTTCATTTAAAACACTTTTTATTTATAAACTCATAGACAACCATGTTCACCCTAGAAGCTGCACGCCACGTTTTTTGTTACAATATTCGAAATATCTGTCTTAAAATCCAAACAAAAAAATAAGATATAAAAACTATAGACAATTAAATTGTCCATCTCTTTTGAACAGCATATCTGGATCTATTTTTAACCGTACTCATGTCATAAATCAAAGAATGTATTATTTTTGTTATTTTTGTTAAAAATCATGCAAAAAGTCAAAAACTTAAAAAAAAATTGGAATTCAAAATTAAATGCCATTCAATTGCGCTTCTTTCATCTAATAATATGTTTCAATGTAGCTCCTACCAATTGTGTGCTATTAAAGAAAAACTTCAAAGGAAACATTTACTGTTTACTGTGACTTTTTTTTAATTTCCTTCTTGCTTTGTAGATAATATTACACTTCTTGTAAAAAACTCGTATGCTAACAGATATCCTCAACTCCTAACTTAGATAATTATTGTAATTGTAATAATCTTATAATAAATAAACAAAAACTAACATTTATTATTTTTTCTAAAGAATTAAACTTTAATTAAACATAAAAAAATTAAATAATTAACTTCAGGACAAACTTCTTGCCCGTAATCATAAACTGTAGTGCCCCAACTTCCCGCCCAACTGTTAGTCATCAAACCATTTCATTCTCTAAGTTAATAACTACTTACGTAAGCGCGAATAACAAACATCCAATCCTCTAATAAGTAACACTTGAGATACTTATTCGTAATCATAACATATGTGTCACACCCTCCAGCCTAAATGTTAGTCATCAAGCAATTGAACATAATCACCTCCTCAAACTTAAAAGACTTACTCGCGTATGGAATCCGATTGAACAGGTGAGTCTCACTTCAGTTCAAACTACTTGCTCTTAATCATAAAATAAAGTACCCCAACCACATATCCACCCAAGTGTTAAACAAGAAAATAGATATCACCATCTTCTCCTCTAACTTAGTGCTTACTGACGTATGAACGAAAGACAAACATCCAGTTTGTCTGGATGTTTGTCTCTCGTTCATCCCTTGTTAAGAAACACTTTATGTGCTCCAACCACCCGCCCAAGTTAATCATTTAGAGATTTGATATCACCATCTTATCCTCTAACTTAACTACTCACGTAAACATCCAATTTCTTAATACACTTGAGCGGCCCGTAATCATAAACTGGACTACCACAATCACTTGACCAACAAATATGCATGGATGACAAATATCCAATCCTCTAATAAGAAATACTTTGGCAGGTGGATGAAGCACTCCAATTCATACTACTCGTCTGTAACCATAATCTATGTGCCCCACCCACCCGTCCAATAATTGCTCATAAAGAAATTTGATATCACCATCTCCTGCTCTAACTTAGTGACTACTCACGTATTCATAACAGATAAATATTCAGTTGTTTGATAACAAATACTTGAGCGGGAAGGTCTCATTTTAGTTCAACCTACTTGCTCGTTATCATAAAATTTAATAAGATTATCACCATCTCATGTAGGCCATACTTTACAATCCTAATGATGGTGCATCTAGCTAGAATGTACTTATACCGTCTACTTTTATATGTGAAAAAAACTTTCACAATTTCAAGACAAACCACTACTCTTCTACCAGGAACAAGGCAATATTACTGTTACCTAAACATAAATCTGAACGCTGTGGTATAAAAATGTACAATAAACTTTCGGAAAACATCAAAATACTGCTTTTGCTAATAAATAAAATAAAACTAAAAAAATTATACTTGATCACAGTTAAACTGTACTTTTGTATGCGTTTTTATTGTGATAAAAATTTACTAATACTCACATATGATTACAATTCATAAGAGTGGATAGAATATCTTACCTGCAAAAAAAAAGAAAAAAATTAACATTATTAAAATTATAAAATAATTTGCAACAATATATACAATTGTTTTGATTCTACAAACCTTGCCTTGTATGACTACGGCAAAGATAAATATAAATAAATATTTTTTTTATTAATAGAATCAAAACAGAAAAACTGTAATGACCTTTGCATATAAAAATGTTGCTTTCATTAGTAATGCAATCACTTTGATGAACAAGTACTCATTTGTTTTTTTTTATACAAACACGTCACCGTCAATCGGATATTGTGTAACAGAAATTACTCCAACTATCAAAAACAGTTCGCTCGTGAATCCCGGAAAAATGTTTATAATTGTGATTGAAGCTTGTAATTGCAGCATGATAAATAATTACTTAACATGCGATTTATTTTTTATGTAAAAACCAAGATGCATGTACATAATAATAATCATTCATTAAAATCTACATATTTTACATTGTTTTAAGCGAGTAGTTTTAATTTATAATCAAGGGTAAAAGAAACTAATAAAATGTTGTAAATATGATGAGTACATTTTAATTAGATTTATTGAATTCATAAATACTCCATTCACTTTCTCAATAAAATGGCAAGAAGCTCTTCAGATAAAATTGAGTTAATTATTCCATTGAACGCTCTCGTATAATACAATTGAAGCAATATTGTATTTTGTCATTGCCTTTATAATTTATAATCCAATCATAATTTAATGTGGACATAATTAACGTTCCATTTGAAAGACACTGAGAAAATCCGATCCGCATGAGAAAATTATGTGCTTCATTTCAGTACATCCCGATTGTTCCCCGTTTGCAGTGTCAAAGGGATTAATGAGGCATCAAAATCGTTTCATCTTGATCGAGAACCGCAGCGGTTGCGTAATTGCAATAAAAAATAGTCTAAATCAATAAAAATTAAATTAAATTCCCACATTTCATGAATGAAAATCATGTGCCTGAATTAATCGGACTACAATAATAAACAACCCCTATATGACCGTCGTGCTAATTAAAGCGAATATCGCTTTATGCATGCAAGGGTAGCCTTTAATTTATCGCATTAGCAGTGCCACTCACACGTATATATACACACAACATCCACCACTTGTATTCATATCGGTGAAGAACAATGTTGCAGGGGATGTAATCGAGGTGACATCTGCTAAATAATTGTGAATTGCCGACGTAGGTGGGCTTAAATGCCTGTCAGTATATTATGATTTGCTCTAATTGGATGTTAATTATGTTAGTGAGTAGTCAGGTTCATTGTACGCTCATGATGGACCGACATAAGTTAAAGTTTACAATTAATTAAAGCGCTGACATTCAATTCTGTTAATATTTAATTGAAATTTTGACAGTTTTGCAACAACACGTCTGTAAATTAGTAATATTAATACTGACAGTTCATAAAGGCAAACTCCTTTAATTATATAATAATTGTGACGGTATTGTTTATATGTATAATGTCCTGTTGAAGACTAAAATCAGAAATGGCCTGCACACATCTACAATACGCATGATGCTTGAGAGTTTTATCGCCAGCTTTCAATTTATACGAGTATATTATACTTTTCATTTCGCGACGCGTTTCGCACTTATATTATCTATCAACCCAGAAACGTCACCCAAAGCTACAAATACAGTTTTTTATTTAGGACATATTTAAACCAAATATAGTTAAAAACTCGAATAAAGTTATGTCCTAAAGTAAAGTATTATTTATTACATAATTACAATTTCTGGTTGCACTAAGTAACATATAATTGTTATTCCGAATTAGTTCTGTTGCCTTAAAATGGGTCTCCTAAGATCTTCAATAGTCTATGATGGTGTATGGTATACCAAATTTTATATATGGCCCCACAAATAATAATCTCCTCTACCAATTACACAAACTTCAAATCGTTGATTCAAAAATTATCTGACACGTAACGCAA
Source organism: Tachinus rufipes (assembly GCA_963932245.1). Lineage (NCBI taxonomy): Eukaryota > Metazoa > Arthropoda > Insecta > Coleoptera > Staphylinidae > Tachinus > Tachinus rufipes. The sequence continues at coordinate 67,059,106 of OZ010749.1, forward strand.
AGTGCTGAGAAACTCCATCGTGCTGGTACAAGATCTTTCAATCTTTCTTTCTTTCATAAACTTTTATCCTTGGGGTGTCGAGGCTTTTGCTTATACTTCATTTTAAATATTTCCTTTTTATAACATTTTATCCATATCTTTACGTCCTCTGCAGTCTCTTTTGCTTGTATCCAGCTGGTGATATTGTTTTTTGCTTTCCTCTTCTTCTGTTACCTCGTGTGTATCTATTTATTCTGCTTACATATCTGAACCATATAATTTGTCCTTCATCTATTTTCTTGTGTACTGCTGTTGATGATAGTCTTCATTCATTCATTCATTCAGTCTTTTCTTGTCACCCCTTCCACTCTTCTTAAGTGATTCATTTGTGCAGCATATATCTTCGATATTTGTTTCTCATAAAATAATACTAATGTATATATTGTCCTAAACACACTCGCTTTTGATATTTTTGATATTCGCTCTTAATTATTAACGGCATCCTCATTGCGATATATATCCTTGAAGTCGCACCGATTGTATTGTTAATGTAAATGTAAAAAAAAAATAACTGTCTATCATTGAACCAAGGTAATCAAATAATATTTATCACTTTTTCTTGATTCGTCTTGCCTATATTTATTCTCAATATCCTTTTACTCAACAAACTCTGCCAGATTATTAGATTCTCTTTTGGTTTCATTTCGGAACTCTATTGCCTTTTCCTTCGTTTCTTTGAATATGTCATCCATCTGTGCGATAAACAATAATGAATGTTTAACTCCCTCCTTTGTTCGAAATTCTCCAGATTCAGCATTCATATCCTGATAAGAGTTCAAACCTCAAACAACTAATTGCCGAAAAAATAAAAACTAATCAATTAATCAATTTAAAAATATCAATAAAATATCATTTTTGAGTCAAGTTTAGTTGGTCAATTAACTGCAAATTTTATTGTAACTTTGCACTAAAAAGTGGTAAAAATAAAACCAATCAATCAAAGAAACTGTTAAAATAATTCAAGTTTTCATCATTGCATTTTTCTAAATGCCATGTAATTGTCTCTTAATCACTCTAAAAGTATTATCTTATGTCTTTGTGCAGCGCTTTGATTGCTTCCTTCCATTTACTTCTATATTTTCAAGAGTCTTCCATATTTCTTCTCTTCTTGGAATGCTATCAATTACCTTTTCCAAATCTATAAAACAGATATGCACTTCCTTGTTAGAATCCAGCAATTTGTGGCTATTTGTCTTAAAGTAAATACGTAGTCCTGAGAGCTGTCACCAGACCAGAATCCACTTTGCAAATCGTCAAATTTCTATTCTGTTCATTTCCTTAATTTTATCTCTAGTACTCGTTAGTAAATTTCTCCTGGAACGCTAAATAGTAATATTCATCTATAATTTTTACATAATCTGCTCTGCTGTCTCCTTTTTTGTAAATAGGAATAACAACTGCCACTTCCCATTCTTCTGATAATATTTTGTTTCTCCAAGCCAATTGGCATATCTTTAGAGCTGTTTTTGACCTTCCCAATGTATTTTATATCTTCCGGCGTTATACCTTCATGTCCAGCAGCTTTCTGTAATTTGATGTTGCTTATAATAATAAAAATTCTCAGCCGTTTTCTATCCTTATTGGATATAGGCCTCCATCTCTGGCAACTTACATTACAAAGGACCTACAGTTTAAAGTGGATTCCGAACCACTGAAGAGATTTCATCACTCCATCAGAGAGGGTTGACAAGGCGAGTTGGAGAGTGGAAAAGCGTATGAACATGTAAAAAGTGTATCATGGTATGTGGGAATCAAACCCACAATCTTCGGTGCAGCGATCGGATGCCTAGACCATTGCGCCACGCTCTCCATGTTGCTTATACCTGTAAATAATTCTTTATAAGTTATGAATAAAGATTTCTTTTTGTTGAACTGCTTTTTTTTTTAGTTTTCTGTTATATTAATGGGATCTTCCTGTTTCGTCTTTTTCTCCACTTCCACTCAGCAATTCTTCAAAATATATTTGCATCTGTTTATTATTTCATTGTCTTCTATCGGTAATTCTCCGTTTCTGCTCCTCATTTTGAGTTGATTGCAAGCTTTTTTCATTTTCTAGTTTTTTTGTGTGTCTTAAAGAATAGTTTTTAATTTCCTCTGCAGTTTTCTTCCATTTTATGTCCAATCTCCCCCTACTTTGCCTTGTTTTGCTTTAAGTCTCTGTTGCTTGTATTGCGTGTGCGCATGTTTTGTTTCCTTTTGAAGATACCTTCTTCTTTCGCCTCTTTGATCCAACACTTTGTTTGTTCAGTTTATTTGTTTGTTAATTGATGTTAAGCTATTTTCGCAGCTGTTCGTTTTAAATTTGCTTCATAATTGTTCATTACAGTCTGGTCCTCTCTCCTTACTGCGACTTTTTTAAGTTTATTTTTTTTAATTTTTTAATTTTATTATTTTTTGCATTGGCCTTTACATTGTATTTCCGTCTATTTTCTATTAAGTTTGGCATCAACTCTATGTAGTGATCAAATCCTATTTCTGACCCTCTTCTTACTCTTGTCTCAGTTGCTCTTTTGTTATTCGCCACTTCCATTAAGACATAATTAATTGTAGATTTATAGTTCCTACTCTTGTATATTTATGGATGTCTATTGTGTCTTGTATTAGTACTCATCATATAGTTATAGGCAGAATTCTCGTAATCTCTTTCTATTATCATTTATTGTGTGTTGAGTTTCCTCATTATTTTGTATCCTTCTATTTTATCTCCCACTCTCCCGTTAAAATCTCTTAGGATCAAAACTTCCCTTTTGTATTTTCTGGAAGTCTTCCCAGAATTTATCTCTATTTGCCTTGTCGTAATCTTCGTTTAGACCAGGGGTGGCCAACCCAAATGATCTTGCGGCCTAATGATGAGTTATTATTATCGTGTTTACTATTTTTCTGAAACTGAGAGTCTGCTCTGCTATGAACTGTGCGTGCATATCTAAAAATCACTGTTTCACTGAGGTCACTTAAGAGTGAAACATAGAACCTGTTATAAAAGGTTGGCCATCTTTTGGTTGAATTATGTATCACATGTTTTTACCAACGTGGTCAATTTTCACGTCTCACTGCATAAGAAAAGTGTGGTTAGATACCTCCGCAGACAGAAGATGCATGTTTTACTTTGGAACAACGTTTTGAAATACTAAAAACTTATTTTGAAAATTGATCTTATTTGTCTGCAACAGCGCAAAAATTGCGTACGTTGTTTGGAAGAAATAAAGCGCCATTGATCGAAGAAATACAATAGTTTATGATAAAAGTGCGTAAAACTAGAATGCTGGTAGACAATGCGCGCATCAAGCATACTCATCAAGGTGTACGCGAGAACCAACTCAATACTCGGCAAACTACTCTAAGGCGGATTCTTCACAAAGACCTTGGTATGTTTGCTGCAAAGTGCAACTCGTTCAAGAAATTAAAATGGCCAACTTTGGTGCCCGTTTTTCAAACAAGGCCCAATTAGAGGATCTACGGGAGCTCTAGTTTCAACAAGATAAGGCGACACCCCGCGTTATCAGCTGTTCGGAAATGTAAACTGGCTACCTCACAGTTGCGACTTGACACCACTAGATTATTTTTGTGAGACGCATTAAAAGAAAAGGTGTATGCTGACAATCCACAGACAATTGACCACTTGAAACAGACCATTCGCGAAACTATTGCCAAAATACCGCTGGAAACATTGGCGCAATACATGATGATTGATCCTCAAGAATGGCCTACTGCCAAGCATCATCATCATCATCATCATCATCACCCAGCTATATGCATCCACTGCAGGATATAAGCCTCCTCTAAACTTGTCCAACTTTTCCTATTTTGAGCAACTTGTACCCAATTTGGTGCTATTCGTTTTATGTCGTCTGTCCACCTGCATGATTAAAATTTCAACTCAAAGATGGCCCACCTTTATTAGATTGAATGTTTCAAGATGCGCGCGCATGATGAGATTGCAAAATATAATTTAAGTATTCTGAGAACTCATAAATAAAACAGACAATATCTGTGAAGTGAATTTTTTCCTATAATTTCTACCGTTCATTTTTTATTATATGGGTTAACAAATAATGTATTTTTTTATAAATATAATAAATATATTTTGTAAAAGTGTGATAAATCTCGCGGGCCAGAAAAATGTTCAAAGCAAGCCACATGCGGCCCGCGGGTTGGCCGTACACAACCACCAGTATCTTTTTTTGTTCCTGTTCTAACTCTACTGTCATTATTCTTTCTGAGATGAGCTTTAGTTATTCTTTCTGAGATGAGCTTTAGTTATCCTTTGCAAGTACTACTCCAACTCCTGTCGCGCAGTTAGTGCTACATTAGCAATTCTTCTTTGTTTACGTTACTGCTGGTACTTTTCTCCATTTCCTTTATCAGTTCTTCTTTCTATTAATTTACACCCCTTTCCCTTTTTGTTCTCTCTTTCTTGCTTTCATTTGTGTTGATCTATTATTCCTGCTTCGTAGCATTGGTTCCTGCTTGTTTTCCCATTATTTACTTCTTTTTCACTTAGTTTTTTAACGGACAATTATTTTCCCATTCCAGACCAGTGCTTGTTCTTCTTTGTCCCACCTGTATTCTGTAATATAAACTATAAGGCTTTGATAACTGACCTTAACTTTGTTATCTTTTCTCTTTCCATTACTGTTAGATCGTTATCGATGTATGTCTGCTTTATCTTTGCTTTCATTATTTCCAGCGTCTCTTGTTTTCTTTGCTCAGATAATGTAAAGACTTTGCTTTTTGAGAAAATATTTCTCTAATGCTCTTCTGGTCTTCTCTATCCGGCGTTTCGTTTTCTCTGTATCTTTTTTAAACATTTTCTTGTACTGTTTCTTTTGCCCTTTTCTTCAATTTGTTACTCTTTATTTGCTAGTTTCTTTAGTTATTGAATTGTTTACTAATTGCCCCAACTGTTATTTGCTGATGACACTTAACCTCATGTGTTATTGTTATCTCTTCTAGCTCTCACAACGCAGTCATAATGCCTTTAACTTTCCTTCTTTCACTGTAAATTATATCTCTCGTCAATACAACAAATTTAACTGATCATTGTGGATGTTATCTGTTTGGTTCTTAGTCAACAGACTAATGCCACATAAGCAAACATGGGTCTTATGACTACTGTGTATTGCCGCAGTACTATCTTCGGAAACAGACTACTATTGGTTTCCCAGCAACTCGTATGCATTACAAGAATGACATATATAGCTTTTTACATTTCAAGTTTAGATGTAGTCCTCATGTAAACTCATTGTCAAAAATACAGGCATAATCTTCTACTAATGCAGAAGAAAAAACAAAACATCATTTCCGCAAAAGCTACATCTCTCCAGAATAATTCCAAAAACACATATTCCATCAGCCATCCTGTAGAATAAAGTGAAGTTTGGCAGGACAAACCTATGAGTCAGTCCACAGCATCAAACATATCCAAGCAGGAGACTCAACCTATTTAGTCAAAAACACTCTTCAAAAAAATACATCGTAATACGAATAATTTGTGTAGATTTCAGAAGAATATAAAAATATTCCATGCCCGATCTCTTGGAACAAGCTCAAACTTACGATTACAAAACCAATCTGCATTGACATAGACATAACTCAAAGATCAAACAAAATCCCAAAAAAATCTCTCAACACACTCCCAAAGAAGCCGGTTGCAACTACATACAGAAAGAAATAACCTCGAGCAGACACAATTATTTGGTTACTGCCAAGAATCTACTCCTGCTTAAGTGTAGTAATAGGTCCTAATTACTTGGTCATCAAAACCTTTCCGCACTATATATGTCGGATTCAGATAAATATAATACAAGCGCTAGTCGCTAAGCTTCATCCCCTGTAGTACACCAGGTCACCTCAACCCTAGCGTACCCTCACCGAATGCATTCAGCTACGTTAGTCATCACATGCTAACTTAGAAACCACATGCATATGACGCTTACGCATGTATAATGCACTTGCCCAGCCCATGTTGAAGAGCTGCTGGCTCGACATAGCCAGCGTTAGAGAAATCCCTCCAAGCACTGTTCTAGCATACATCATCATGAGTTGGATGTACGTTGAAGAAGCTATCCCAAGAGAAAATATAAATATGGGGCATAAGCGCAGTAAACTTTGTCTCACAATACACTCGCGCAACCCACGAGAGTTAGCATAAGACCTGTGCAGGACCCCCATCTCACGCCTGCTAATGTCAACATTTTAACTATGTAGAAAATATGCTACACTACAACATGACACTACACCGCAGAAAGGTCATCTTGACAACAAGCTCTGCCTCGCCAAGAGACAAGCGCTGAAGCCAATCCGAGCAAACATGCGGTCAGGCTAATAATATCGAAAAATGATGATCATAACACATACTTCATCCATAGTCCTTCACCCGACACTACAGTGAAAAAACACGCAAAAGTTATACTCAGCTAAGCGCTTATAAGGCAAGAGCCGGAGCTTACTACTCAACATTACTAAAATCTATCAACGCCGATACAAAAATATGAGCATAATTGCATCGTCCAGAAGAGGTTTAGAAGTAAACGCATCCTAGATAGGTAAAAAAACATCAATGAACAAAATACAATTCTTATATCGGCAATCTTTAGCTTTCTGTTATTTAACAAAGAAATATGTGATAAATGTGGCTAATAGCTACATTAACAACAGGAATATCATAAGCAGATACAGAGAAAACTTGTTACTTTAGTAGTCCTACAAGGCTCAGTTTTGGCCCCCGCGCTGTGGAACATCTTATACGACAACATCCTAAACCTTAAAAACTGGTATATAGAGCTAAAACAATCGCGTACGCTAACTATTTTGCAATATATACAAAGGCAGAAAACCTGCCAACAATTGAGTTTGTGCACTTCAAAATGACCACTAAAAATGTCAAAGTGAGAGGCTTTGACAGTTCAAAAAAGTATAATCTGGAGTATGGACAAAGTCAATTTTGCTTTAGAGCGCCCTAGCCTAGTACAAAGTCGTAAATATACCAAAATATGTTGCTTGAAGAAACAAAACAAAAATTCCTGTCGAGTGACACCTTTCTGTATCAACTAAAACAATATAAGTATCTATGAAAGCGATATCAAAGAATTGAATAAAATTACTACCACTCAGCAAACTCAGAACAACTTGCCGAAGTAAAAACTAAGGCCAGGTCAAGATCAATAGAAGCTTGGCAAAAACTGTGAGTTGAAAATAACGACAAGATAATAAACCAAAAAACTAATCACAACCTGCATGCTCCCACGCCCAACCAAAATCAGAAAAAACTAACCTACCTTCACCCCAATACCCATACATCAGCAAAGACTATGCCACCCAATACTATTTGGAATTAACAAAAACCGTAACAGTTAAGGTCTCCAACTGAAACATTGCAAAAAACGCAAAAGCCGGACATCGCGCTCCATAAGCACCTACTGAAGTGTTTAATTAGATATTTCTAGAAGTGCCAAAACTATATTAACTGTAGCAAATCTGGACGGCAAAGAGAAAAAGACAACCAATAAAACCAAAAAAACGCTCTCAAGACCGATGAACAGTAAAACGTCTGGCCCCCGAACACATTGGCGTAGCTATCCCGACAATTAACTTACCAAAAATCAAGGGCCATAACGCAACTTGTAGTGTATTTCGGCAGCAAACACTAAACCAATATGTAGCAGAACGAGTTAAAGATCCGGCAAACTTGCACGGGATAATGTGTGAGTTCGTAAATGTGTTCGTAGATAAACTTATAGAATAATAAACCTCATCAGTGTACATAGAACTGTATTCTTACAACATAAAGAAGAATTCCCTTGTCCAGGACATAAAAAATGCTCGCGGCTAAAACAATATCACCACCAAGTAGCATTTATTGTCCGGAAAACCGTTGTATAGATTATCATAGGCTCAAAAACGATTACAAAACGGAGATGCTTCACCAGCGCTGGCATTAAACCCGGAGCACACAACAGTGGATTAAGTAAACCAAACCACAGAATAGTGCCCACAAAAAACTGTAAGCAGAAGTAACATTATCAGACGTAAAGTGAATCGGACATATTCAAAATGTTGTATACCAAGATCTGAAAGTATTCCCCAGTAAATCGCCACGTCACCGAGAACTAACTTAACTGAAAAAAATAACTTTAATACTATTATTTTCCCTTCTGAGCAACGTTCCGCGTTAGCATGGCCCGGAGTCAAAGGGAATCGTTCCTAACAGAAAAGAGCAATTCACAAGTACATTAAGCAAGACTTGTTCACTATAATTAATTGAATTAATTAATGATGGTTCGGTAAATGTACATTATAATAAGAAACACTATCGTCGTTTTTAATGTTTTTATTTCATTTTGTCTGGAGTAAATTTAAAATGTTATAAAAGTATCTGTATCGGAATATAAACTAGCATACAATAGAGTATAAAAGAATTTTTAATTATAAAATATTCTGTTAAAATAGTTAAACTCGACAAAGAAATTTAAAAATGTAAGCTACTTATATTCTATCAAAAGAATGTCTCGCTTTGCGTCTTTTGATGCCAGACGCTAGTTGTTACCAAGGAAATATATTTTTAAGATATTTATATTGAATACTGAAAAACACTTCCTTGCATGGCTGAAACAGCTTGCTTCCTGATAGATTGTATGTACAGCGCTGTACGATATTACTAGAGATAACTTTAAACGGATTGCCGATATTTCAAACGAAAATTCTATTACAGAATCGAGTGATTCAGACATCGGTGTTTACATCCTGTGGGGAGTTAGAAACTTTAACGAAACCGTATTACTTAAAGCATTAACCAATTAATTAGTTACAGACGTGGTTATATTAACGTAACAAAGGCTTAGAATGCAAGTTGAAACACTTAAGTATGCATTTTGAGTGGCCACAAAATATTAAGATAATGAAATTGAAACTAATATTTGTAAGACCCTTGCGATGCAGCTTAGTTATAATACGCTTGTGCTTTTGGGTAATAATTTCTGTAATAATCCTTTGTCTTCAAATGTAGTAATTTATATTATATTTGCATTAAATTCGCATTTTTAACAATAGAATAAATACGTTAGAATTATATGACAGTACGTATTCTAATTGCTGTTAATTCCCGTATTCGGTTTCCGGACAGTTAATTAGTCATGTTTCTATGTCTGGCACTATTTATCCAGCTGGTGTGTGTGCACACGTCCCCGCGATAAATTAAACAGTACGTTGACAGGACGTCTCATTCCGTTTCCGAAGTCGCCCGGAAATAATCCCAGCAGGACGCTGCAAGCCGCCCTTCGGCATCTCCACGGCCAGCAGCCCATTTCAAATTAATTTTTGGTATGAAAATTTCAACGATAGAGAAGAAGGTCGTGTTGAAAATGTCAGAAGTGAAAATATGTTTGTTGAGAGTTAAGTAATGTGATGCGAACTGTTGCTGACGTTTATTTGATGTGACAATATTGTAGAAAAAATGTTTACATTTTGCATGTTTATTGTACGCGGACAAACACTAAAAGTAACAAATGGAGAATCATAGAAAAATAAACAAAAAGTGAAAATCAAGTTGAAAATTATTATTATTATTTTACGTATTGCCGAATGTAACCTATTTAAAAAAAATCTACTAGCACTAATCTTTGAGTGATGTCGAGCCTCACGAATATCGGCAATCTTAAATTTAACATGTTCTTTAAGCTGCTAATTTGACCTTTATTTAAAAATGTCTCAAAACTGATATGAAAATATTACCACTTTGTAAAAGGTCTAATAGTCGATAAAGAACAAGCGTCAGAAATTTTACATAACTCGGAGATAAAAAATATATAATACTAAAATCTACAGGGAGTTTATAAATGAATGGGATTATGTAATCACTTTAAATGTGCCGCTTTTGTTAAATTGTTCACTAAACTATTTGTTTTGACAGATCAACTTTGACAGCTGTCATGCAAACATATGAAAACATATGTAGTATAGTGGACGATTTAAAAAAAGCGGCATATTTAAAGTGATTACATAATTCCATTCATTTATAAACTCCCTGTACTTAAAATTACTAAAAATACCTCTGTGTAGTATTATAAACTATTTTTTATAAAACATTGAAACGACTAATACACTTGCAACAAAGTGCCGTACCGCAACATCGTCGCGTAACATCACCCAGCAACAGCGTCCCATCGTTTGTCGGTTTAATAATAATAATAATTTTATTCGTGTTAACAAAACAAAATTTGTTACACATGTCAAAATATAAAATAGCAAAAAGATTTACACAATTTAAACTAAATATAAACTAAATATAAACTAAATATTAAAAAAATGTTAGACAACATGAAAAACAAAAAGTGTTATATAGAGAATTATAAAATGTACACATTAAAATATAGCCTAGCTAAAACATATTAAAAAATTAAAACAATAACTAGGACATATCATTAAAATTATTTAATAAAAATTCTTCAGTAGAATAAAATGCTTTCTTGTATAAATATAATTTGACTGTTTTTTTAAATTTTACAATATCAAGCTGTTTGATAATGTTTGGCAAAACATTAAAACATTTTACACCATAAAACTTAGATTCAGTTTGGGTTCTTACCAATCTGGAATAATTTGCAATTAAATGTGATTTATTCCTTGTTGAATAATTATGCATAATTTCATGGCTATCATAGTTCTGGATATGTTGTTTTACATGCAATAGACATTCATAAATAAACACACAGAAAAGAGTTAAGATCATCAGTTTGCAATAACTTTGTCGACAATCATCTCTGTACGCTATTCCTGCCAATATGCGTACTGCTTGTCTCTGCATTTTAAATAGTTTTGACATAGAACTACTATGTCCCCATGTTAAAATACTGTTAGACAACACAGAATGGCAGAATGCAAAGTATGCAGTTAGTAATACATTTTGAGACATTGAATTTGCTAATAAACGTAAAATATATATATTTTTATTTACTTTCTTTGACAAAGTATCACCATGTCTAATCCAATTTAACGATTGATCTATTATTAAACCTAAAAAAATGACTGAGTCGTCAAATTTTAGTATATTTAGAGGTAAAGACATGGTTTTTATTGTAAAGCATATGTTTGACGATTTAGATTTATTTAAAACAACAATATATCATATATCAAACCAACCTACAGCATTCAGGTGAAGGTTTGCATTTTGGGTCACTACTGTCTCAACACAAGAATTTGTACAAACTAAAGTTGTGTCATCTGCAAATAACACAACATTAGCCTGACCAAGGTGTTGTGGTAGATCATTTATTTATATATATATATTAAAAACAGCAATGGCCCAAGAATGGATCCTTGAAAGCACCATTTAGTAGTTTTAGTTTATTTGATTTTATGTCATCATACAAAACTGTCTGATATCTATTTTCCAAATAAGATGATATTAGTTTTATGCTCTTGAAGGAAAAGTTGTATAATTCTAACTTTTTTAGTAATATGTTGTGTGGTACACAATCGGAAACTTTTGACAAATAGAGAAAGGATCCGATTGTGTATTTTCCTTCTTCGAAGCATTCAATAATTTAAAAAATAAGACATTCAATTGCCTTAGTTAGTTGTCCTTTTCTAAAGCCAAATTGGGTTTTAGAAAACAAATTATTATTTTCATAAAAATCTTTTATTTGGTATGATAATAGTTTTTCAAAAACTTTTGAAACAATAGGTAATATGGATATAGAACGAAAGTTATTAACATCATCCCGATCTCCTTTTTTTATATATAGGAATTACTAACAGGTTTTTAAGAACATCTGGAAAAATAGATTCGTTAATACATGCATTAAACAATTTTGTTATTGTACTAACTAAAATATTTGAAACATTTTTCAGAATGTCTACTCTTAACCCATATATACATATATATCCCTACTACTATTTTTCAGATCTTTTATAGCATCACAAACCTCGTTGTAAGATGCTTCCCTAAAGTTTAGATCAGCATCTATTTTGTTCATAAATGACAATGGGTCTTTAGATGGAAGAGTTATATTACTTAATATATTATTAGTTACATTGATAAAAAAATTGTTAAATGTTTCAGCATCAATCATATTTGTATCAACAGAGTGCAACTTTAATTTTTAATTTTTAATAACCTGCCAAATAGCTTGACTCTTATTTTTAGAGTTGCATATAAAGTTATTATTAGCATTAATTTTAGATTGTTTAATGCATTTTTCATGTCTTATAATCCTTATGCAATAATTTATTACGTGGAGTTGGATGTTTTGCATATACATCACGTGTAAAGCTAAGCGTGTTACGCATTCTTCTTAAATCATCTGTGTACAACACAATGTCATGTTCACAATTTGCCTTAATCTTAATTTCTTTTTCAGAAAATAATTCATTGAAGCATATTGTAATTGTCTTTATAAATGTTTCGACAATATTGTTGGCATTGCAATCAGTGAAATTAATAAAATTAGTAATATTTAAATCAAATATAAAAAGAAATTTTTCCCAATTCTGTAATGGGTCTTGTATTCTTTTGAACAATTGTTTCATTGCTATTATTAATTTTTAAGGCACTTTGTATACCCAGATGATCTGAAAAATGCATATCAACTAAAGCAACATCTGTTAAAATATCTAAATTATTAGAAAACATAGTATCGAGACAATTGCGTCTTTTTGTTGGTTGAGAATTGATGTGACTAAAACCAAAACTATTAAAAAGATCTATAAGAAATACGGCATTTGGATCATTAAAATTAAACTTGACATTGTAATCTCCACCCATAATTATGGAACTACCGTTTATTGCAATTTCAGGAAGGAGCTTCTCTATAAATATATTAAAGTCACAGGAAGGAGAACGATATACAGATATGACTATGCACTTACAATTTGGTAACTTTATGCCGTCGGATCAAAGAAATTTGATTCCGTGTTGCGGGTTGATGTTACGAAAAGATGTTACGCGACGGTGTTGCGGTACAGTACTTTGTTACAAGTGTGTACGCACTAAAAGAGCCTTAAGGGATGTTGCAAAAACTAAGGTCTTGGCCTAAAGGGGCCATATCGTACCATCTATCAGCGTCTAGGCTAGACCCTGGAACACTAGAGCTTGGTACCTTCGCAAAAGGTTCAGAGCAATCAGCAATACTATAGTCGAAGCTGTATGCGTACACTTAGAATCCAATAACATAAAACTCATTGAAATCTGAGACTAATTTAGAAGAAAGCCATATTAATCAAATTTGCAGTAAAAACTTCTCAGAATTCTAAAAAACTTTAAAAAAAACTAAGATCATCAAAATTTTAGAAGTTTGTAAGACTTTAAAAAATACTTACATTTTTTTCAACTTACTGCAATTTTGGTTTTTGCTTTTTACGGCTATTTTACATCGCCACGACTTGTTTAAAGAGGTTTGATGAGACCAACAGCTTATTAAGTGACTTCCGAACCCCCAAGGTGGATAAAGAGCAAGTTATTATTTAAGATATATTTCGGGGATCAAACTCCGGACTGCTCGCATGATATGCAAAGACTATTAGAAATATCATCAACATCCTGATAAGTCAAGATTTTCGTCTACTTTTGACAAGCACCTTCAACATCTAGATTTGGTGCTCTCACGTTTGAACAGTGCGGGATTTACTCGCCGTTTAATAAGTGCAATGCGTTAGATCATTTCCCCCACCAAAAAAATATTCGGCAATTACAAGCGTTTCTGGGATTGACCAACTTTGACAAACCATTTTTACAACACTTCTCTACCCTTTAATAAATTTACTGCGGAAAGAAGTCGTTGTGCCAAGAGGTGTTACTGCGCCATCCAACTTTTGAAGAACCATTTCATAATCTTTCCAATACAAACGACGTTGGTATTGGATCGGTCTCATATCAAATATCTCTGATAAAAAGAGAATTGAACGTAGATACTCTGTACCAAAAAAAGAAACTTTTAAACATATTTTGTGCCCAACGCCGATGGCGGGCCTTTTTAGTAGAAAAACCTTTTGTCATTTATACAAGCCACCACATCTTTGTCGTATTTGAATACTTGCAGGTTACTAGATGGGTGTTAGCACTCCAAGAGTACAACTATGTGGCACGGAAAATGTCATACCTAACGTGTTATCACGATATCCCTCTTGCCAACCCGCGGTACCCCAAGATCGGTTATTTCTTAAATCGATCTGCGGCGTGTGTTACTTCTTTCTTGTAAAGCGTGCCACTACCAAAGCCATCACATATCAAATGTCAAAGAACAACTTCCCTAATAATTTTTTTTGCAATAAGGAAACTCAATTTAAGACAACTGCTTGGAAGACGTTTATTCAAAACAAGCAGATGCTATTAATCTTTTCCTCAGTTCGGCATCCACAAGAAAAGCGTTATGCGGGAATTAAGTCGCCATTTTCGGAAGTATTATCGACAAAAATATACTTTGTGAGCACGCAAAATTCCAAAGTTGGCCACCTTTTTAAATAATGTTATACACGAGTCTACTGGATTCCGCCGAGTTGCATTTTGGTACCGTTAAATAGTCTCCCTTCCAAAAATATTTCCAGTTACCTCTCTCCAGACCTTTTGATTGCCACGTGAAGCTTTATTGAGCAGCTCAGAGGTTAGAAACTCAAGCTCAGAGACTAGTAAGACAAAGACCCGCTAACCCTGGTTATCTACCTCAACCGGAGGATTTGTTCCTTGTTGAAAGCAAATCCAATTTGATCGGCTATTAATCGCAAGACTAAATGTGTCTGCCCTCTATAAAGGACCATACGTAGTAGCAAAGAAAATCGACACCAAAACTTTTGTATTGAACTTTCCAGGCTCGAAAGCTGAGCGTGACAATAATCCTTCATCAGACCCTTGACTGCATCAGCAATTTAATGTCACTGTAGTCTGAGTAATGCAAATGAAAGCAGATATCGGTATTTGTTCGTTTTAGATGATCGTCATTCTCACGTTAAAAGACCGTACACGTGTGTGATATGTTAAACTATCCCCAGCTCAACTTCCTGGTAATAAACACGGTTTAATTCAAACCTGCGTTGTATCTGCACAGGTATGTTCTCGACACAAGATGCTTTGAAGACTTATTAAGCTCAATGACACTTTATCCTGTCGGCACTCAGTTTGCACGCACTTAAAAAAAAACGAAAAAAAAATTGAGATTACATATATCTCACAGATGTTGTCCGTTATGCACGTTTTGAGCTGCTGTTGATGCCTGAGAAATTAATGTGAGGTTTCTGGTTATTGTTTCTCTTTGAAACTAGCACAGAGAATGAAAACGGTTGCAGAGATAGTTGTACCCCAAAGAATTGCTTCTTAAAGTTCGGTTAATCACATTAATATAATGTCCAAATGTAATTTTCAAAATTTGCACTATTGAGTGGTTATGGTTTGACTCACTATAGTTTGCATTCGGTTTACAATCACTAGGCATTAGGGCCTTGCGGATATCTGGCTCTCTATCAGCTGAATCGTTGTGACAATTGCTCGGTTTTGTGGTTTTTCTAGCCATTGGCACCTGAACCTTGGGCAAGCTAAGGTGCTGTAGTGAGAGAACCATGTTGTCCAGTGGTGGTGGTTGACTAGCTTTACTAGGTTGTCTAAGTCTATCAGATCAAACAACTACAGATCCGGTGTCAAAGCGAAAGCGTTTCTGGTTTTATCTAAAGCTGATTGGTAGTACAATTTTTATAAGTATAAATTTTTTTGCTTCAAAAGTTTTGCTTACAGTAGCAAAACCTATGGAGTCTATTTCATGTTGATCAGGAGTTTTACAAAATAAGTTAATCTTGGTTTGAGAATAAAATCGTTAAAACCCGTCCAATCACTAAGAGAAGTGACGGTTTTGAGCTGGTGTCGATACCAGTAAAAATAAGAATAAAATTAACGTGAAGTTGTGCAAGAGTTCTGGCTGTTGTTTCTTCCTGGAAATTGGCACAAGTGGAAACGGTTGCGAAGGTTGAAATCTTTCCAGGGAATCTTGAATATAGGGACAGTGGTTACTCTCCAGGGTATCACAAGATCTTAGCGGAGGTAGTAAGAGATACCATTGCGATAAATATCCAATTTTTCTTCTCAGCAGTCAATCAATTTCTTGGGTCGAAGTAAACATCACATGGACAACACCTAAGACCACATCATTGACTGAGTCACAGTCCCAATAAGACGTTGATGTTTTAACCAACGACAATCATCATTTCAGACCTTTTAAAAATTACTATAAAAGGACGAAGTACTTGCGCACCTCTTCATAGCATTTCTGCACGGATATTGTTGCTCGTTTCAAGCGGTACCTCGTACTGCAACACAAAACAAATCTGCTCTTTAATTAGAACTGCATTATAGGCAAGTAAATAGAAACAACCCGTTTTTTGTGTGCGAGCGCGCATATAACGCAAAACAATTACAAAATTTTTACAAGATTCTAAGAAGCAGGAAAAACCCCAACGCCAAAAAACTTCAATGACGCGGCTGCTTAACTACACCTCGGGTACAACACATGCTTGCACTAAAACAAGGGTACCACCCAGATTATGTAGCGGTTAGCGTACTCGACTGCTACACCAAAGTCTCAAACTCAAGTCCCCTATACAGGGTATAGATCAATTAGCGGATAAACGCCAGGTAACTTTATAGACCGTGCCAAAAAAAAACGAAAATCTCAATTCCAAAATGCTGAGAAACTCATTGTTTGGCCTAAAAATCACATTTTTTCGGTAATTTTCAACATTTTTTTTCTCAGCAAGCTCTGCAAGGTCTGTTTTTTGTAATTTTTTGTACTTTTTTTTTAATGTAGCCATTTTCTATTTCCTTTAGCGTAGGCCGTTGTAAAAATAGCTTAAAATAGCACAACCAGCCCCAAGAACCAAACTTCTACGAGGTATTTTGGGCATAAATAAGGAAGGTTTACTAAAAATTTCAGCAAAAAAAAATTAGGTACAAAAAAGTTACAGCGGTTTCAATGTATACAAAAATGACCATTTTTGCAATTTTATGCTATTTTCACAAAGGCCTACGCTAAATAGAGAATGGCTAATTAAAAAAAAAAAAAAGTTAAAGTACAAAAAATTATAAAATTAATTAGACCTTGCAGAGCTTTTTCCTACGCTGAGGAAAAAAAATGTTAAAAATTACCAAAAAAAATGTAATTTTTAATCGTTTTTCTGAAACTCCCAAAAATTGAGATCATGACTTAAAAAGTTGAACATTTGGAAAATATGTTTTTTTGGTACCTACTATCACATATTTAATTTTGAGCCAGTTTGGAGATACTCAGTTTTTAAATTTGGTCAAATAGTAATAGAATTACCCATATATAATAATCCTTCGCCAGACCCTAGACTGCATCAGTAATTTAATGTAGCTGTAGTCTGAGTAATGCTTCGGATAAAGGCAGATGTAAAAGATATCGGTATTTGTTCGCACTGCTAATGCAAAAACCCACACGTTTTAGATGAGAGATTAAGATTTCTTTCAGTAGTTGACGCAGAGTTGAATGTAGTGGCCTTGAAGCTGTCTGTAGAATTCTGGCCCCTTGCGGAACCTGTGCCTGCAACCCCCCTCCACCGTTGCCACTTTGTTTTGCCATCAAGAGCATCATAAACCGTGTGCCTTAACAGCACGCAATAATGTCTTGCATTTTTCTACTTGAGCTTAGTTCCGATTAATCACATTAATATCATGTTCGAGAATTATTTTCGGAATTTTCACTATTGAGTGAATGTGATTTGACTCACTATAGTTTGCATTCCGTTCACAATTACTGGACATTGGGGCCTTGCGGATATCTTGCTCTCTATCCAGCTGAATCGGTAATTGTTAACTTTCTCCTAGGTATTAGTAGTTCATTTAGCGACGTAGGATTGGAGCGTCTTTATTTTAAGTCACCCCACGATGACAACTAGCAACGATTCTGGGCTGGTATTGATGCCCGAAAAAGTAAGAATTAATGTGAGGTTGTGCAAAAGTTCTGACTACTGTAACTTCCTGGAAATTGATACAAGAAGTAGAAACGGTTGCGAGGGTGAATATATTTCCAAAAAATCTTAAAGATAGAAGCAGTAGTTACACTCCAGGGTATCACAAAGTCTTGGCGGAGGTAGTCAGAGTTACCATTGCTATAAACATCCAATTTTTCTCCTCAGCAGTCAATCGATTTCTTGATCAAAGTAAACATGAACAACACCTAAGACCACATCATTGTCTGAGTCAGAATCCCAATAAGACGTTGCAGTTTTAAACAACAATCATCAGTTCAGACCTTTCAATAAAAAATCAACAAATCTGCTCTTTTAATTAGAACTGCACTTTAGGCAAGTACGTATGAACAACCCGTTTTTTTGTGGTGTAATGGTTAGCGTACTCGACTGCTACACCAAAGGTATCAAATTAGAATCCCCTATCTTTAGAGTCAGTTTTTCTGGTTAAGAAAAACTTTGTTGTCATGAGTACTCCTACCTTCAAATAAGAACGTTAATGAACCCAATAATTTAGATAGTAATTCCAGAATTTGCAACAAAATTTCCAGGTGTCTTAACCTATGATGTCGGTGGTTAGCCCTGATAGCAAAAATAAACCGACGTTACATAAATGAATTAACTAACTAATAAAACAAATAAAAGAAAGAAAGTACTACAAGGTCTTTATAAATGTCTAGAATTATATCACTTTAACTAAGCCGCCTTTTTAAAATTGTTCACCAAACTATTTACTTTGTTTTGACAAATTAACTTAAGCTGTATTTACGCACACCGAATGTGAATTCACTATTTCACTAGTGCGGCATAAGCGTACATTAGATGGTTACATAATCCCAAACTTTTATAATGACCCTGTACAATAGGTCTGGTAACCATTGACTGTTACAACACAGAAAATCCATCTTAGTGAAGAACTTTCTCAAATCTATTTTGGTAGTCCTCACAATTTCGATTTATACTTCGCATACCAAGATATCCAAGTTTAACTTGAAGGCGAATTACTTTTTCTACTGTGACTCACCCACCCGCTCAAGAGTTAGCCATAAAAAGATCTATTGTTAGTCTCACTACTTGTGTGCTTGAGTTTAGATATGAAAGAATTGTGTAACAAAAAATCTCTTGATTACTAACGCTTAAGCGGGTAGGTAGAAACAAAGTTTAATTTGTGAGCGAGTTACTTCTTCTACTGAGAACCACCCACCCACCCAAGTGTTTAAAGAATCTATTGTTTATACCACCTCTTGTTTGCTTGGATTTAGATAGCAGAGAATTGTTACTAATAAATCTCTTGATAACTAACCCTTGGGTGGGTGGATGGGTGGTAACAAAGCTTTATTTGTAGGCAAGTTACTTTTCATAGTATGACCCACCCACACACCCACCCAAGTATGTCATCAAATGATCTATTGTTTGATTTTGTCATTTAGATATGAAAGAATTGTTTTTAATAAATCTCTTGATAACTAACGCTTGGTTAAGTGGATGGAAACATAGTTTCATTTTTAGGCGAATTGGGTGAGAACAAAGTTTAATTTGTGACCGAGTTACTTTTTCTACTGTGGCCCACTCTCCAGCCAATTGTTAATCATCAAAAAATCTATTGTTTGTCCTACTTCTTGTGTGCTTGGATTTAGACATAAAAAAATTGTTTAACAATAAATCTCTTGATAACTAACGCTTGGGCGGCTGGGTGGAAACAAAATTTAATTTGTGAGCGTGTAACTTTTTCAACTGTGACCCACCCACACAAGTGTTACTCATCAAAAGATCTATTATTTGTCCCACCTCTTGTGTGCTTAGATTTAGATATAAGAGAATTGTTTACAATAAATGTCTTGATAACTAACGCTTGGGTGGGTGAGTGAGAACAAATTTTAGTGTCAGTCATCAAAGGATCTATTGTTTGTCCCACTTCTTGTGTGCTTTGGTTTAGATATGAGAGAATTGTTTAACAATAAATCTCTTGATAACTTTCATAATGTGACCCATCCACCCGCCTAAGTGTTAGTCATCAAAGGATCTACTGTTTGTCCCACCTCTTATGTGCTTGGATTTAGATATGAAAGAATTGTTACTAGTACATCTCTTGATAACTAACTCTTGGATGGGTGGAAACAAAATTTAATTAGTGGGAGAGTTATTTCTTCTACTGTAACCTAGGCACCCGGCCAAGTCATAATTATCAAAGAATTCATTGTTTGTTCCACCTCTTGTGTGCTTAGATTTAGATTTAAAGAATTAGTTAACAATAAATCTATTAATAACTAACGCTTGTGTGAGTGAATGGGAACAAAGTTTAATTTGTAGGCAAGTTACTTTTTCTAATGTAACCCACCCGCCCGCCCAAGTGTTAGTCATTAAATGTGATGTGCCTGTACTACCTCTTGTGTGTTAGCACTTAAGATATCCAAGAACTGTTTAACAATAAATCTCTTGACAACAACCGCTTGGGTGAGTGAGCGGGAACAAAGTTTAATTTGTAGAATAGTTACTTTTTCCACTGTAACCCACCCACCCGACCAAGTGTTAGTCATCAAAGAATTTTTTTGTTTGTCCCACCTCTTGTGTGCTTAGATATGAAACACTTGTTTAACAATAAACCTCTTAATAACTAACGGTTGAGTGGGTAGATTAGTGGAAACAAAGTTTAATTTGTAAGCGAGTACCTTTTTCTACTGTAACCCACCCATCCGCCCAAGCGTTTGATAGTTTTTTTTTTGCATTTCACTCAAACACTTTAAACTGGGCTAATATAAGCTAAGCTAACCACAAGCTTCTGCATTGAAAACGCATATTATGATTCAATTTTCATTTTTTTAGATCTTTTTGTAAATCCAATGTTTTCAAAATAAACGTTGACTTACGGGTAGCTAACTGTTAATTATTAGCATTATTTATACTTTTCGAATGAAGCTTTCCACTCACTCAGTAGTTTACAGACTTCCGTGTGGATAGTGTAAAACGCGTTTTACGCACTGAACACCTATCCGCCTACATTAGGCATATTTCTGTTCAAGTATGCCGTTCTCTTTTTTTCTGTTTATTCTACTACATACTTTCTTTATATGTTCCAAGAAAGTAAATGCGTTGTCAATCAGTATTAATATTATTGTCGTGCCTCTGTAGTAAAAAAAAATAGCTAGCACAATTTCCAAACCCTGATGATAAAAATTACTATCTATACAAAGTGCATTTTTTAACATGTCTACACTACAATCAAAGAATAAATAAAGATGAGTTTGTATATATCAATCATGATTTCATAAGTAGATAGAAATATTAATACTTAATCATTTATATTTCATTAATTATTATCAGATATGAATATTCAAATTAATGACGTAATATATATGCCCCTAAACAGTATTAAATATCATCATATTGAGCAGATCAGAGATTCAGCGGTCTAACAGTACTGTTGTAACTTGATATTGTTAAACCTTAGACTAGACAAATCTCGAATGCATCCTCCATTTCAAAAATAATATTATGCATCCAGTCAAGGTTGATAGAGTATAAAAACGTGATTTCATTATCATATTTCGTTTTTCTCGGTCGGTTTGAGGTCGACGGCCTAGACTGGAGATGAATAATGCGCACAGCCCTTTTTATGGCTCCTCGGTGAATTCTCCTCAATTGTCGGCTCCTTTGCATTAAAGCAATGAGGTTTGCCCACATAAAAATCAAATAAAATTCCTACAATGTGAGTATCAGTTAGTAAATAGTAGCAAAGCCCCGACAAGGTGTAAAACAACAGGTTGAATCGATCTGTTTACAGTATTTGACCCAAAAAATATAAATAATTTTGTCTTCTAGGAATCGATATTATGTAATTTGATTGTTATTTTACTTGTTGGGTTTAATCGCTATAGCAGTACAACGTTTACAGTAAGGTTCTTACATCAAACAGCATACCATAGTATATGTTTTATTATTAATACCATATTATCATTATTCTTTCAGTTAATGTAAGAACTTCGCTGAAAAAGTTGTACTGTTATAGCGACTAAATCCAACAAGTAAATAACAATCAAATATACAGCATACCTTAGTACATATTTTTTAAACAATACCATATTATAGAAAGTATACATAAATGATAATAATAATCAATATGTGCAAGCTAGTCTCGATAGTTCGAAGTGTGGTGATGAAATGAGCCAAGATAGTAAAATATGAGCGAGTTAAGTAAATTGTTAGAATAGGTTAGTTACTTTCAAGGCTACACTTAGAGGATTTATTTGATAATAAATAAAAATCTCTATATACATTTTCACATAGATATTTTAATTAATTAGTTTCTATTTATGAGTTTTAAAATATATCATACCTTAACTTGGTGTATTGAAAATAGTACTAACCTGTAACAAAAAAAAAATTAATTAATAGTAGGCAATTATTAGATTAAGATATTTTGTAAGTAAAATATTTGAAAAATGTGAACCTATAATTTAGTTTCAAGCTACATGTGGTGTAAATCTGTAACGACTTTAACTATCTTATAATTGCGCCGCCATAATAAATTAGGAAGTATCAGTTTAGGTCGATTAAAGTTACCTAGAATTAGATTAGGCACTTAAAGTAGGTTAAGATATTAAATTGTAAAATATTATAAACGTACAGAATTGTATAAAGTCGCGACTGATGTGGAATCTCGGTGAACACCGCTAGGGATGCTTTTAAAGTATCAATACTCACTGTTGGAGTATCTATGTCGCAAGCGTATTGTAAGATCAAACGCTTTATAAAATTTAATATTTGTAATGGTAAATCGATAGTTTTTTCTTCCTAGATAAAATTGTAAGACGACTACATTTTCAGTCAAATTATTATTATACATGATTTTTCAAATATTAAATTTGACTTTAATTATGCATAAATTTAATATAAATACAGCGCCAAATAATGCCGATATTTTAAATCGTATTTAATTATTAACAATACTACGTTGTTTATTTTATTGTGTGCAGTCGTCTATTTTAAAATGTGTATCATTGTGGCTCCCCTGCTTGTTAATGAGTCACAAAGTATTTACTCATGCGTAGACATTGTCAAAGCGACCTTTATCAAAATGACCATATCCCATTTCTATTACACAAAAAAATTAATAAACTCCTCCAATAAAAACACCTACTGAGTGAAGTGGAAAATGCAGAAGCACCCAAATCAGAATTTCATACAATCGTCCCGAGCTTGTCAATTCCTCTCTTTACGAGCCCTCTATACCCCCGGCAGGAATAGGGAATTATAGGTTAACATAATTACAATCTGAGACCGAATTTAAAAAACTTAAACATTTATCTACGATTGGATGGAGGGGTTTTAAGAATAATGTTGTTATTAATTTGTTATGATGGATGAAGTTTGCGTACTTCCTTAATCTTATAAGTTTTAATGAAATTAAAAAAGTATGTAAGCTTTATCCATCATAATAAAGTAATAACAACATTATTCTTAAAACCCTTGGATCCAATCGTTAATAAATGTTTAGTTTTCTAAATCGGGTCTCAGATTGTAATTATGTTAACCGATGCATTAGCCCGTATACATGTAATTCCCTATACCGGCCGGGGGTATATAAAGCTCTTAAAAGGTATACGCCCTAGTAACTCTTAGCTCGACAACCCAACATAGATCAAAAGACTGTCTGGGCCATTTTCTCAAAATAAGTGCTATTGAAAAAAAAAAACTTCCGAAAGCAGTATTTCACATAAAAGTGCTGACTAACTTACCTAAGACTTCGCGCCATCTAGTTGAAACTTGTTCAATTAATCGCGGGGTAAAAACCTGATAAAAAAAACAATCAAGAAATCTACTAATAAATCCTATATTGCCAAGGGTTTACTACTGTTCCTATTTCCACAAATAGGCTGTAATTTAACACTCTCAGTCGGTAAGCCTAGTCTAACACTATCAAGTTCGCATCGATGATGATGATTACATCAATCATTCAAGTATGGCTTTTGAAAAGCATTGTAGCAAAATTTGAATAAAATCTAACGCATGATTTTAAAATTATTTAATTTTTTCTAACCTCAAATTTGTTAACTACAACACTTGAGTTGGTGGGCAGGAATCCCAGTAGAAACTACCTGCCCACTTAATGAATTAAGTGTAATTGTGTATGTGCTTGCTCAGAAGACAAACATTTGAGTGAGAGAGTGATACACTCCATAGTATAATACCAAGTCAGTAGTTTGAATTAAACCACCCACCCAAAGGTTAGTTATCAAGATATTGAATAACGACCTCTCTTGTGATAAAATAACTTCTGACCCTGCCAGAGAGGTCAAACATTCAATCTCTTAATGACCAACAATTGGGTAAGTGGTGGCACACTCCATACCATGATAACCAGTCATTAGTTTGGATAAGAGTGGCCCACCCACCCACTCAAGTGTTAGATGTCAAGAAGTTGGATCACGACCTTCTCTTGTGACAAAATATTTTCTGACCCTCGCAGATATGTCAAACATTCAATTTCTTAATGACCAAGAATTGGGTGGGACATTCCATACCATCATAACAAGTCAGTAGTTTGAATTGGAGTGACCCAAGTCAGTAGTTTAGATTGGATCACAACCTAAATTTGTGACAAAATGTTGTCTCACGTTCGCAAAAAGATCAAACATCTAATGTCTTAATAACAAACACTTAGGTGAGTGGAACACTCCATAGCGCATTACCAAGTCAGTAGTTTAGATTGAAGTAGTAACTTGGTTTAAAAGCATACCAAATTAAACTGGCGCAAAAATTAAAGTCGGCCGACCTTCCAAATAGTCGCCGTTTCAATTTTGAAAAGCTTGAAGAGTATTCCATATTTTTGACTAAAATTTTGTTCAGCAATTTCTGGCTTAATAGACAAAATTGTCGTATTTGGGCTGAAAAACAACCAGGTTTAGGAGCAGTCAATACATCTAGACAAAACAACAGTTTGGTGTGGTTTATGGGCTTATCATCGATCCATATTTCTTTAAAAATAATAACAAATTATTTGCTGCCTGAAATTGAACCCTGTATTCTCAACAACGCTACTTGCCATGGCTTTATTGTAAGGACAAATCGGTAAACAGTTAATATCACGCTTCGTATAGATGAATTGGCCACCTAAATCATATAAAATTGCACCTCTAAAGTTTTTCCTTTGAGACTACGTAAAGTCCAAAATATACAATTGAGAAATTGCAAGCCAACATTACTCGCGCCAAATGAATCACCCGTTATAAGGTTGCTAACAGAGTTCGAGAATTACCTGACGCCGTACGTAAAGTTGCAGTACGTTAGCAAAGAGTTTGCAACCTTGGAGTAGATCTCCAAATATAAGCGTTCCCAATTGCTCCAAAAAATGCGGGTAGTGCAATACCACCTCTTCCAGAATATATGCGAATAGTTTCCAAGATTCGCTAGCAAGGCTAGGACAAGAGGTGCGATGCCATAAGCGTCGGATTGAGAACGAGTTCCAATATATCGTATCCAGAGTCGGTTTTAACATAACTTGCCAGTATCGTCCGAAAATCGTGTTCTGTCAGCGGGTGTCCATGGGATTCCAGGGATCGTCAAAATGATGTTTTGCCAGTATTTAAGGAGAATTGCAAGGATCTATAAGTTGTAAAAGTTAATCTTTCAAATTCATAGTAACCCAGACAGTGTATGGTTACTAGTACACGATGCGATTCAAACTGACGTTGCAAGTAAGTTGTAAACACCTGTGGTTGGCTAGATGATAATCCGCCCCTAGGGCGGCAATACCGTCAAAAAGCCTTGGTACCGTTCAAAATAGTTTGTAAATAACGTTTCCGTTCAGTTTAAATTGTTAAAAAAACACATACTCCTGATTCCTCTTCTCGATCCTCGATAGAACTTTTCTACTGTGGATGGATCAACGTAATAATTTCCATACTTAGCCTCATGGGGCTACAACGTCATGCATCCATATAACTATAGAATCTTCCTCGTCAGACCTTTTGGAGTAATCTGTATTGAGAATGCTAGCATGATTGGATTCTTGTGGCAAGTTTTTCACAGCCTTTCGATTCCTTTTCTGCTTTTCTATTCTGCTTGATCAATCCTGTCAATAGTACAATAACCGTGCCCAAAAGTTGACAAAAGCTGATATACTAAAAATGTAAAGAGCAAGATGCACGCTAACGTCTGCTTCTCGAACAACTTTGCTTTCACATCAGCTAAGTACTTAGCTTCCATTTCTTCCAACCAGTATACTCTTTTCAGGATGACCTCCTTGACCTCCCCCAAGTAAAAACTCAAATTTACCAAAAATCTAGTGCACCTTATTGCTTCTCTACTAAAACTACAATTAGTGAAATACCTTAGAAACATGCCAACATAAATCTGAAGAACAAATTGAACTCACTTTTGCTTAGTAATTGTAAAAGACTGCTAGATAAATCACGAAAAAAAACGGATAAATAGCATATAATACAAAATACAAATATTGAATTCTGATATATAATTCTAAACGTAAAACATAAGAATAATGCACATCAACTCTATGCAGCCAATAGTGTAAAGCTCGCACCCGCTTTCCTCTTTCCTACAAAATATTTAATAAAACAGAACCCAGTACAAACCCCTGCAAAACCCCTGTCGTTATCTTCATTTTTGTTTTCCATATGTATGATGAAGTTCTTAAAATAGTTCTTCACCTAATTTACAAGATACTACAGTTCCCCTCCCCGCTTTTAAAACTCTATTATAATTTTACTCCGTGTAGCAAAGTTGAAGGCGTTTCTCGCCCCTTTTTTGTAAGTTCATCTTTGAGAACACTATAACTTTGCCTTTCCATATCAGTACTTCTCTCACGTCATTATATTGATTTGGAAATTCCAACTTTATCAAGAGTAAGTTAACATACTTTCAGCAAGATATCGAAGAACTCAACAGTCGTATTTAAAACCTCTTAAAATATGTAGTCAGCTCTTCATGTGTCTTAAAACTTCCGTAAAAACAGTTTTTATGGCCGGAATCTCTTCCCGCACAGTATGTTCACTTTCCAGGTCGTCATCCTTTTGCGGGAACTGTTGATAATTTCCTTCTTCTTGTTAGAATTAATGTTAAAAGAAGCTGTAAATCCCAAGCCTTTTACACTACTATTTTATAAACCTACTATAAACAAACTTTGTGTGGCACTTCAGGAAGAATGGCAGAATAATCCACAAAATTATATTCGTGAGCTCAATAGTGGCATGGGCCGTCGTATGCAGGCAATAGTTGTGGCTCAAAGAGTCAATACAAAGTATTAAAATCTTAATCAACTGAAACTTTCATTATTAATCTCTGTTAAGTTTATTTTGCAGAAATGCATTTTCATTCGTATATACGTACATTATCGTTTTCGCTTATTAATTGTTCATTAAATAAACTGATAAGTACCATATGTTGTTTTTTTTTTATATCCTGATGCTGTCTTTAATTATAAAACACTAGTTTTATAAAAAAAAATACCCGGATTTTTTGCAAACAATTACCGGATGACCCGGTTTTTTTGCATCTGAGAGTAAAAAAAAAACATCTTGCAAAAATAAAAACCAAACAAAATAATACAGAATCTAAAGAGTTCGGTCAAATGCGCATGGAGAAATGTAAACTACTTCACAACACAGTTTCTCGCGGGGCATTAATCATTCAAGTATGTCGGCAGAACATACACTATTGTATAGGAGTAACCCTAAAACCCAAAGAATGCTATTGGAAATATTTTAATAGATAAACCAGGATTGCACGCCTTGCCCTAGATTCCTAAACTCTCATAGACGCCTCAATTCCAAGCCCATGAAATTCATAAAGAATTAAATTCTTCATAATTTTAATTAGATCAAAGTACTAATTAAAAAAAATGTTTGCTTGAATGTACGTTGGCTGAGTGAGAAGTAAAATTTTAAGTTTAAGTAAATGTATTTGGTGAATTTGCAACTCTTGCGTTCCCTAAACAAGCCTAATACACAGATTAAAAACTGTATGCTACAAATGAAATAAAGAATCCGCCTAAAAAAATCTGAAAAACCTTTGCGGAATGTCTTTATTGAATTTAATAAAATGTTAAAACCGTCTCTCCCACGAGATTTCAACTGTAAGTTTATTCTCATGAAAACGCTCACTTTATATAAAATATTGAACACTATTCTGCTCGCACTTCAAAATGTTCGCATTTATTTGAAATTGTTTTAATATAACTTGAGAAAACTATTCTGCTAATTTTACATTGCACCAGAAAGCACACCGATTACATTTTGAAATGGTTAATCACCCCTGACTAATATTTAATTATGAAACTATTTTGAGATTTATATTAATTGTCGGTGATATTTATAACTGAAAATATTTTCCTGCAAAACAACAACTTCTATTATGTCATCTAACCGCTGTATACAATTAGTAGCTTGTACGAGGGAGAGATATTCATAGTTTACGACACAAAATTCCAATGGTATTTAGGCCGCATATAAATCCGCACAGATTCCATGTAAAGAGCAACAAAGGCGTATGCAAATATGTATCTAGTCGCATTTGAAATGCGAATCGTGCTCGTATCTATTCCACTGCCCATCCACCATACATACAAAAATAATAGACAGACAGACGAATTGGTAATCCGCGTAAAGATGTGCGCGCCGTTCATATGAATGAACCAAAACGTACGACTTGAATTACAACTGGATACGACCGTATGGTATGCCGGGGACAATCAATAAAGCTCCCCGCGCGAACTCGGGTTAGAGTGAGATAGTACTGCGAGGTTGCCAACAAGAGTAGAAATTCCTAAGAGATTATAAGAAAAAAAAATGCAATCATTCAATTAATTACGAGTGATAGACTCCACTATATTTAAGTTATGATTACAAGTCTAGCTGAAGGCTATTTTAAATTAAATGCATTTCTGCCAATTTCTATTAAATCCGTTTATTATAGCGAGCCATAATAATTATTAAGGGCTGCACTGAAATTGTAAACTTATTCCATCCGGGATGGCTTTAATTTTGATTCGAATTTTCCGGTTTAGTTAGATTAACCAGGCACGGTTTATAATTGAATTTGTCTCTGGAAAATGTACGCAATAATATAATAAAGCTAAAGCTATCAATTTATTTAGTAGTTGAGATATTTTTTATTTATCAGTGCACTGAAATATGAATTTCATCTTTAAACTAAAATTGACACAAGTATATTGAATAAATAAAGTACTCATCTTTGGGTAACAAATTAGTACAACTTTTTTTTAATTAAAACCAAATGTAATCTTTTAAAAAGTATGAATCAATTACTACGGTTTTCATGATTATTCATATAAAAATATAAATGAGTTTCAAGATTTTTTCAACTCGATTTACACTTTTAAAATCCTGGTTACAATTTGGAGGTCAGAATAACGGCCTTCAACCAGATTAATAGTTCTACAAGCAAGATTTGAATGCCAAAATTGTAATTTAAAAGCCGGTTTAACAGTTTGGCTGCTAAATTTTACACGTCCGTTGCCTGATTTCTTGTTTTAAAAGCCGGATTTACATTTTAGAAGCCGGATCAACAGTTTCACGCTCAAACACATCTGTAGCCGGAATTACAATTTTAAAGGCCGGATTTATCATTTTGAAGCCAAACAGTTTAGCAACCAAACTTGACATGTTGGTGGCCAAATTTCTTAATTTTATGTCAGATTTATACTTTTAAAAACTTTCAGTTTTCAAGACCGAATTTAAAAATCAAATTAACGATTTAAAAACCGAATTTACAATTTTAAGCACTTTGGATTTATAATTTGAAAGCCGAATTTATAATTTAGAGTCCAGATTAACAGTTTGGAAGCTGTAACACTTTAGTAGCCAGTTTTAAAGGCCGGATTTACAATTACAAAACCGGATTTACATTTAAAAGACCGGATTAACAATTTGTTAGTCAAACTTAACACACTTGATGACCAAGTTTACAATTTTCAAGGTCAACGCCGAATAGTTTGATAGCCAAACAACATACATGGATTAATAGTTTGATAGCATAATTTAATACCTTAGTGACCAGACTTCCAGTTTAAAAGCCAGATTTGCAATTAGAAAGTTAAATTATCATTTTACAGTTGAACTTAACACATTGGTAAACAAACTTTCAGTTTTCAATACTTTTACACTTTTAAAAGCGAAATTTACAATTCAAAGGCTCAATTAATAGATTGACAGCCAAACATATTAAAACACGTTGGTAGATAGAATTGAAAGCCAAATATGAAAGTGTTACAATAAAACATATTCAAAGCCGGAGCAGCAATAGGTCTTCTGCATTAAGACCGCCATTAAAAACCAAGTAGATATATATGTATATACAGAGTCCATTATGAAAGTAATGCGCATTTTCTATGAAAAATAGATTTATTGATCGTACTGGTATAAACGCTACGCTTAGAAGACACCCTAAAACTCCTCAACAGGAATGTCTTTGAATCTTTTAATAATCTTGTAACATGCTTTTGGATGTTTTCCACGGACTCCCAATGCTTTTCTTTCAGCTCTCTCTTCAGTCAGGAAAACAAAAAAAAGTTGCATGGAGCCAAGTCAAGAATGTAAGGGAGCTGGGAGACCACCGAGGAGTTGCTTTGGGCCAAGAAGTTGGTAACCATGAAGGCCGTTTGACTGAGGGCATTGTCATGGTGGAGCTTGGCCGTGTCTTTGATGTCAGTCTTAACGCGTTTCAATCTTTTGAAGTAAAAGGTTGAGTTGACAGTTTCTCCTTGCGGTACAAACTCAAAATGGACGCCAAAGAAGATAATGAGCAACGTTTTTATGCAAAACTTGATCATTCGCCCTTTCTTGGGGCGGGAAGAATCATTTTGTGTGACCCGCGCTGCTCAGCCTTTTTGGTTCTGAGTCGTACTCGAACACCTAGGATTTGGCTCTGGTTACAACAGAGTTAAGAAAACTTGACATTGCAAAATCGCAACGTGTTACAAAGTCGAAAAACATACTTCACGCGGAGACACATCTTTCGGTCCGCTCAGAACAGTCAGAGCAAGGGCAGATCCTCACATTTCCCGACCGGTTTTACCGGGCTAGGATGGATAGTCGCGTCACAATAAAATCATGCGCATTACTTTCATAATGGACCGTGGTATGGCCATGTTTGAGTCAAGTGTATAAAATGAAAATTTGTTTTTGTTCAAACAAATTAAGTGATTTTTTTCATATTTTTTCAGTGAGCCATTTCTGAGCAATAAGCAAAGTTTGAAAAAATCAAGATTTTGAGTTTATTTTATCATTTATAACTTCTCAATCCTTTAGGAAAAAATAAATCTCCAGAAAAAGAGATTAAAAAAGCGGACAAAGCGGCTAAAGCTTTTGCAATACAAAACAGGAGATACTGTAACAATCAATATTAAAAACGCCTTTAACCTATCAAGGTACTCATAAAAATGCTTAAGAGAAGATAAATTAGTGTAAACATGTGTGCAAACTAAAAAAAAAAAAACAGAACTTGTTTGTATCATCGTCAGATGATTGCCTTGTAAAAAGGTTGAAACTAGCCAAGGTTTAAATATATTTGTGATGTACTATACATAATAATTGTGTTTTATTTATTTTCTATAATAACCTACCACGTAGTAACGGCCACCACCATTCAATTTTTAAAGAACAGAAAAATTATGCTAACCTGTGGGGTACCACAAAGATCCGAGCTTGGTCCACTATTACTGATCATGTACTATAATGACTATAATAAATCTTGAAGTCAAACAACCGACAATAACTAAGATAATCTTTTTTGAAGACGACATGGCAAAAATATAGGGTTGGCCAACTAACTTTTGGAATTAGAATCGGCTATAAATAAAAAAACTAATAAAGATTTTTCAAAATTATGAGTTTATTAGAAAGATTGGACATTTAAGAATGAAACACAACATCATTCAAATGACTGCCATTGCTGGCTTGACAGTAATCCATTCGATTAACCCAATTTTTTAGTAGATTTTCGATTGTTTGGACTCCAATCGCATGAATGCAATTCAAAGCATCAATCGTCTCTAGATGGTTAGCGTAACACTTAGCCTTAAGGTCTACCCACAAAAAAAATCTAACGCTCCTATTCGGCCAATTGACATCAGCATTTCGGCTGATTATTCGATTACCAAAAACAGTGCGAAAATGATCAATGGTTACATTGGCTGTATGGCAAATGGCCCCGTCCTGTTAAAACCAAATGTCATCCATTTCATACTCTTCAATTTTTGGAAACAAATATTTGTTTAGCATGGCACAGTAACGTTCGCGATTGACGGTAACGGCGGCTCATTTTCCACCACACCAAACGGTTACTCGTTGTGGATGCATAGACTGTTCAATAGTCATGTGTGAAGTTGATGTTGATGCATGTTCACGCACACTCTGAGCATCAGCATTAATTTTTTCGGCTGAGCGCACTGGACAAAAACGTAATATTGTTGTTTTATCCACTAAAGATCCAGTTTCGCAAACACAAATTCACAAATTAGTCCACTAACTGCGTTAAAGGCACTTCTTTGCTATCAAATTTGTTTCGTAAATTTCTTACTATTTGAGTGAAAAACTCACCACTTTAGAAGTAAGTTTTCATTATTTCCAAACTTTGATCAAGTGTAAAGCATCCCATTTCGTAAATGTCAAACTTAAAACTAAATTTCTGTCAACTCATAAATGTTATTATATCTTTGAAAAACAAAATAAATGGTAGTTCAAATTCCAAACGTTACATGGCCCACCCTTTAGTATGAGCCAACAGAGACAGAGAACTAATCAACCTTGCCAACAATGCGATACAGAGCATAAAAAAATCAAAGAATTACAACTCCAAACCGAAAATAAAAGGATAAAACTAAGAGAGATTATCTTCAAAATTGGAAACATACAAATCCAATCAAAAACAGCCATAAAGTATCTCGGAGTACGGCTAGGCTACACATGACAATAAAGCCAGAAAATCAAAAAAATTAGTCTCAGCATTGACAAGATTTATGCCCAAGATTAAAGACACGACAGCTGCAAAGAGGAAAATACTGAGCACGGAAGCTCATTCGATAATGATGCTTCAATATAAGAAGAAACAATGAGATTGACAAGTCATAAAAAAATACTAGAAGCCCACCAGAAAACTTTAGCAGTAAGGATAGCCAGCGAGTAGGTGATAGTGGCAAAAACTCAAGAAAAAAAATACGCCATTTAAAGAAAAAGCTCGACAAATGGGAAACGAGTTGGAGCAAGAAAACTGGCAAAGTAGTTTGAACAAAAAAATTAATTAAAAATCTGAACAGTTGAATCAACAATCAACAGTAATGTAGACCACTACATTACGCAATACTTGAGTTGCAACAAATGTTTTATGACATATCTTAAACGACTCAAATAAAAGACAAATTCTTTTTTTTTAGCGATTTATCATCCAATGTTGAATATAGGCCTCTTCTAAATCCTTCCATGTTGTCGTATCCCTAGCAGTCTTCATCCAGTTCCTTCCGGCAATACAGGTAATATCGTCTCTCCAACGCTTTCGTGATCTCCCTATTCCTCTTTTGCTTTCCCTTAGTCTCCAGGCTGCTATCCTCTGTGTCAACCTATCATCAGCTTTCTTGCAATGTGACCCGCCCATTGCCATCTGAGACTTGCGACTACCCTCATGATATCCGTTACTCTCGTTCTACTTCGGATTTCGTCGTTTTGCACCTTATCTCGTAGTGTAATCTCCAGCATAGCTCTCTACATAGCTCTTTGGTTGGTTCTAAGTTTTTCCGCCATAGAATTAGTTAGGGCCATAGTTTCTAGACCGTATGTGGCCACTGGCAGTATACAGCTGTCGTATATTTTCTTTTTTAGATACAGTGATACATTTTTGTCTTTAAGTTAGTAGCTAAGCTTTCCAAATGCTGCCCATGCTAGCTGTTTTTCTTCGCTTAATCTCCGCAGTCTAGTTCTCTTTCCCTGCTTTGGAAAACCCCTTTCTGAAGCCTGCCTGTTCGATAAGTTGATACAAATCGAGTTTTGGTGTTAGTCTACGTGTAACAATTCGCATTAGGTGCGATAGGAGACTGATCGATCTGTAATTTTCAATGTTCGTTGTATCACCCTTTTTGTGCAGTATAAGTACCTCCGCACTTTTCCACGGTTTAGGTATATCTTCTTTCATTAAGCATTTGTTTAATAATTTAATAAAATTCTTATCGCTTCTTCAAGAGTGCTACTCCCCATTTTAATTATTTCCGTTGTTATGCGGTCTTCTCCAGCAGCCTTCCCATTTTTCATCTTTTATAGTGCTAATCTAATTTCTGCTGGGATATTTCTGGTATATCTTCTGACCCTGCATTTCTAAAGCATCTTGCTTCCACTTTGTTGTTATCAAGAGTTGATGAATACAATTTACCGTAGAACTCCCGTATTGTTTCTATTATTTCTTCTTTGTCTGACAGTACGTTTCCACGCTGGTCCTTAATTTTTGTAATATTTGCCTGCCTTTATTTAGTTTTGTCTTAGTATTCTCATATTTTTGTTTCTTTCTATTGTTTTCAGTATTTGTTTTGTTTTGTAGTTTTGTAGTTTTTTCTCTCTGCTCTGTTTGATATTGTTCTTTATGTAAACTCAGTACCCCGTTAGATAGAAAGTATCTTTAAGTTATTAATTTTATTCATTCTTTCTTGGTATCTATTCTTATATTGGAGCAAACCATCCTGTGGTCACTTCCTGTGTTAAGTTTGGTTTGTTTATAATTTATACATCCTTACATATGTATCTGTTGCTACCAATACTGAAGTGTATTTCATTTTTAACATTTCCATGCGGGCTTTTCCATGTTCACTTCCTCTGGGGTTGCTTCTTGTATAATGTATTTAAGCAAAACAGGTTTCCTTTGTTGAGAAAGTTGAGTAGCATGTGTCCTCTATTGTTTCTCTCTCCCAGCCCGAAGTTCCGTATGTATGCGGTATCTTGTCTGCGATTTCCTCCGATATTAGCGTTAAAATCTCCTGTGATAATAGTGTGGGAAGCGTTTTCCCATAGTTCTAGCGCGTGCAAAGTTTCGCTACTTCATCCGATGCACTCGTTGGTGCATATCTGTGTATAATTTGTAAATTGCACATCTTGTTTAGTCTTATAATGAGATATATGACTCTCTCTGATATTGCTGTGTACTTCGTTATTGGGTGCTTAATTTTCTTGTTTATCATAAAAGCTACGCCTCCGTTTCTATAATCTATGTCTCAGTTATTTTGATAAAAAACGTGTCCTGATTTGAGAACACGAAATGCTCATCTGTTCTCATGGTGCAAATATTTGTGTTTGTTATTGTTTGCTTTAGTCTATATATGTTTTTTCCTGTCACTTTTCTCCCTCCCTCTGAATCTGATATGAGGCGGTATTTTCAACGGAGTAGTATTTTGAGTTTCCTGCTCTACCCACCTGAGGTACTTTAAATTTAAAATTTGACACGTTCATGTTTAGAAGGAATTTGGCCTTAATTTGCCACGCTGACCCTGCGGGTTGGCAAATGATCCGGTTTTGTGTAGAGACAAATAATCGGTGCATATTCTGCAACAAAGATGCCCCACAACATACTTTTTCCGTCTGCCAAAGATGGAAAACCAAAACAGAAGACTTGCTTGCATGCAGAAGCAAGCCTAAAACTGACACCTGACAATATTATCCGAAACGAGAAAAGAAATTAAAAGCCATAAAAATACATCCACAAAGTAATAAAAAATAAAGAATCAAAAGAAAAAAATGTAAAAAATAATGTCTAGTAAGCTTGTTCATCAAGATAATAATAATTCCAGGGTTGAAATCCGTATCGTCAAATGGATTAGAGGTTTAGTGAATGAGAACTCCACACTCGAGCTGACAGACCAACCACAATAAAAAAAAATGTTGTTTTAAACAGATTTCCAGTTTTAAAACCAGATTTGCAGTTTTAAAAATAAAGTTTCAATTAACAGACCGTATTAACAATTTGGCAGTATAATTTCACAGATTTTTACAAATTTATAAAATTGACAGTCAAACTTTAAGTCGGATTTACAATTTGGTAAAGAAATTAACACATTAGTGACCAGATTTATAATTTTGATGCAATATTAACAGTTTAACAGCAGAATTTATCACGGTGGTAACCAGATTTATAATTTTGAGGCCGTATAAAAAGTTTGTCAGTGAATCTAAGTAGCAGAATTTAGAATTAGGAAACCAAACTATTAATTTGACACTTCCAAAAGCCGGATTTATAATTTTAAAAGACAGATCTTCAATTTAGAGGTGAAATTAATAGTTTAACAGTCAAACTTTACAGTTGTAAAGACTGGATTTATATTTGGCCATGTATGAGTCAAGTGTACAGTATGAAAATTTGTTTTTGCTCAAACCACTAAAAATGTCTTCCTCTACATAAATCTTGATAATGTGTATTTTTTCAGTAAGCCATTTCCGAATAATAAGCAATCAAAATTTGAAAAAATCTAGATTTTGAGTTTTTTTACATTTATTGATCGTTTGTAACTTCTCAGGATTGCATTTTTAGAAAAAAATTATAAGAAACCTTTTTCTTCAAAATTATCCATAGAATAAGTTTTCATAAATTTTTCCTTAAATTAAAAAAAAAAATGCAAAACTTTAAAGACAGTTTTTCTTGAAAAAGATGACGGGTGCAAAAATACTTAGAAATTTCAGAAAGTGCCGTGTGCTACGCTCCGAAATACCTTACAATGTATCCACAGAAATACTTAAAAATAGCAAAAAAAGTTGTCGTTTCTTCTCAGGATTGCATTTTTTAGACAAAATTTTGATGTCTTTAAATTTAAAACATTTTGCAAAACTGAAGAAAAAAGTTCGTTATATTTTTTTCCAGAAAATGCAATCCTGAGAAGTTACAAATGATCAAAAAATGTAAAAAATTCAAAAACCTCAATTTTTTTAAATTTTGATTGCTCGGAAATGGCTCACTGAAAAATATGAAAAAATTTACCTAATCAGAGGAAGGCATTTTCAGTGGTTTGAGCAAAAACACTCATACATCATTTCGTCATTTTCGTTTGATGCCGTATAAACAGTTAAGTAACAAAATTTAATACAGCAGTAGACGCATTTACAATTAGAATGCCAGATTTCAGACTTAAAATAACCAAATTGGCTAAATTTCCTATTTTCAAAGTCTGTTTAGACTTCTAAAAGCCGGAACTTCAGTTTTGAAGGCCGGATTTACAATTTAAAGACCAAATTTACAGTTTTAAAGACCATATTAACAGTAATTTTGAGGCCTTATAAACATATAGCAGCAAAATTTAACGTTGGTTGTCTGCATATCCACTTTTGAAGCCCGGATTTACAGTTAGAAAGCCGGATTATTAAATTGACACTTGAACTTAACACATTGGTGACTAAATTTCCTGTTTTCAAGACCGTATTTAGACTTCTAAAGCCCGGGTTTATAGTTTTAAATGCCAGATTTGCAATATGGAAGCCGGATTAATAGTTTAACTTATAATATTGTGTACTATGTAACTTATACTACCAGAATTTAATGTTTTAGTTTTCAGATTTGCAATTATAAAGGCCGAATTTTCAGATTTGCAATGTTTTAAAAACCGGATTAACAGATTAGCAACAAAATTTAACACTTTAATACACTGGTGATGTGATAATTGCGCATCCCAAAATAAAAATAGAATGCTACTGATAGCTATAATCTATCTTGTTTTGTAAAGAATTTTACCTTTCGGTTGAGGTCAAATATAAGTATAAATGGGTATAGTTATATAGAGGCAAAACTTGGAAGGGAAAGTTTACTCGCGCAGTACGGACAACTTCTTCGAGATCTTGCGGAACCATCGCGCTGCATTTTTACGGCGTTTCTTGATCACTCCAAAATCCCGATCACACTCTATAGATGATTAACGCTCAGGCACTACAAATAAATAAAGTATTATGCATTCGTGTTTCTCACAAGAAGCCGCAGGTCAAGAGGTTCTCCTATGTCGACAAAAACAAACGTTCTAAAAAAATAAATCTGAAGTCGATTTCTAGTTTAGAAAAAGTGCCAAAGATTTAAATTCTGTCCAAGATTAGCGCCGAGAATGCCAAAGACCTGCGTGAAATGAAAAAATATATAAAAAAATCTAAACAGGCAGTTTTACCAAAATCTTCTCCACATGCCCCTCAGAGATTGAAAAAAAGTTTTTGATGAAGCATGAAGCAGCACCACCTGCCAAAAAAAAAACAAAATAAAACCCCACATTGGCAAGTAAGGATGTAGATGTTTGTCTTCAAAATAATAAAAGTACTTACTGGCATTTTCTTTCAAGTACTGTGCCTCCTTGTTCAATCTTTACATATGCACATTTAAAATCATTACATACCTCAACTTAGAAGTTGGATTAATAAATTTAGAAGTCGTATTAATAAATTTAAAAAGCAAATTTACAATTTCAAAGGCCGGAAATTTACAGTTAATAATGTCGATGCCAGATTAACAAATTAACCTCAGCCTTTTTCAGACAATAAATGAATACATTTTTATAATAAGACCAAATTAACAGTTTGGCAGCAAAATTTAACACTTTGGTAACCAGATTTTTATTTTTGGAGAACGTATTTACTATTTGGCAGTTAAATTTAACATCATAATGACTAAATTTT
This sequence comes from Tachinus rufipes, assembly GCA_963932245.1. Classification (NCBI taxonomy): domain Eukaryota; kingdom Metazoa; phylum Arthropoda; class Insecta; order Coleoptera; family Staphylinidae; genus Tachinus; species Tachinus rufipes. Next base: position 67,097,754 of record OZ010749.1, read on the forward strand.
TAGTTTACAAAGCCCGATCTAAAACCGGATTTATTTATAGTTTTAAAAACATAGTTTACAGTTTTGATTTACAATTTAGAGGTATTCACGGTTTTGAAGCCGGATTTACGGCTTAAAAAAGAATTAAAAAATGCAAAATTTAACACGTTGATGGCCGGATTTGCAATTTAGTTTTGAAGTTTTTTACACTTTTAAAACCCAGATTTATACTTTTAACAGCCGGATTTACAATTTGCAAACTAGATTAATAGTTTGAGAGTCAAACTTGTTTAAAAGTTTTAAGAACCAAATCATTTTCAGGTCAAATTAACAATTTGGCAGCCAATTTTAGAACATTACTGACCAAATTTATACTTTAGCTCAATTTCCACTAAAGTCAAACTTAATTTAAACGTTTAAAAATTTACTCAACCATTGATAACCGGATTTTAAAAGTTAAAAAAGTTAAAAAGCGAGCTTTATTCATTTCGCAATTCGAGTTTAAAAAATAAAACCCTTAAATCTAACTAAAATAACCAGATTTGTTGATTAGATTCCTGCTAACGCCAATTCTGTTCATAACTATTCAGCCATTCTTAATAGAAAACCAGAATTAAACATGTAAAAAAAATCTTATTTAAGCCGGATTTGTGCACGATACGTCACATTTATTCAAAATAAACGTCAAACTTTTCATAGTAAAACCATATGTATTATTATCAACGTCAAATTAATGCTTCAAGAAGATAGATCTATGTATACAATCAGATTTGTGCATAACAAAGCCCAATTATAGTATAAAAAAATATATAAGTATGCAAAAACAGAATTAAGAGAGAAAATGACAAATCTAATTTCTTGTTGACAACAAACACTCAGATAAGTGAAAACTAAAATTAAAACTTGAGGGCGTGTGCCATTTATTGGTGTTCCCCGCCCTAGTAGGACAAAGCGTAATCTGACTAACAAATAAAAAGATACTGACTAACAAATCATTATCAGCACGAATAACAAATAATGACTAATAATTATACATAAGCTCTTTTTTTATTAACGACTAATAATTTTTACTCATTAGTTAGTAAAAAACTAATCAAAATTTGCATAATAATGGCTAACGAATAACTAACTAACCAAGGTTTGCTAACTATTTTAAGAAAATCTGGAAAAAAATCAAAAATTATTAAGAAAATTTATAATACGAGTACATTAAAAAGTTAAAAAAAAAAGATAATAAAAAAGTAATTTTAAAAAAAAAATAAAAAAGTAAGAAACTATAAAAATATTAAAAAAATTAAAATAATTTTAAAAAAAATTAATCTAAGAAAAATTAATAAAATTTTAAATAATTTAAAAAAATAATTAAAAAAGATACCAGAAATATTATAAAAAAATGTAAAATGTGTGTAAAACAAAGTACATTGACATTGAGGTCATTGAAGACATGACAGTTGTAGCATGTACGCTGCCTGAAAGAACCGAAAAGCTTCAAAAAATAAAAGTAAGCAATTACCTTTTTAACTTGCTAAACAACTATCTCAGCGAAAGGTTAATAATAATAGATAAAAAAGAAATAAACGTCAGCACGGTTCAGTTCTATGATCCTTTGATTTGCGGACGACACTGCAATAGTCCCACAAAAAAAAAAACAAGAAACAATATTGAAGACAAAATAAACTATCAAGAATATAACTAGGCTTGAATTTGAACTGCCCAATAAAAAAAACAGAAGTAGTGGTCGTATATGGCAAAAAGCGGCTCACAGAAGTAGAAATTGCCTCAAAACCAAGCATCCACTACTTAGAAGTCATCTTTAGCAAGAACAACAACCAAGGAAAGCACCTGAAATGAACAGGTGCAAAGACAGAAAAAGGGCTCACGGCACTAGCAAGGCTAATGCTGAATGTAAAAGTTCCCATATCCAACAAAAAAAGACAACTGTGCTTGGTTGTAAACTTTATAAACCTGTACGCAGCTCCTACATGGGATAAAGCAATCCAAGAGAAGAAGAACTACAAATTTTTACCTAAATCCAAGGTAGAGCAAGACTAAGTGTGGATGCCGTACTACCCCATGAATACGGTGCAAAAAATTGCAGGGTCAATATCTATTGACATCCTTGTAGAGGAAAAAACAGAGATATACATAACACGGAAAAAAGCAGCAAAAAAAAAATCTGATACAAAAATAGGCAAATAAATGGCAAAAATAATAAAGCTAGCTCTACTAAGTCACTGATCAGAAAACTAAAAAAGTGTATTAACAGAGACCACGGAGAGGTAAACTACTACTTCACCTAAAGTTTGGGAGAGCTTGGATGCTTTGATAGTTACCTCCAAAGATTCCAAATCAGGAAAAGTGACTTATGCCAGCACACGGTCGCGCACGGCATAACAAAACAAACCCACATCAGAGATGAAACTGAAAAGAACGTCGGAAAAAAATACTTAAGTGCAACAATGCTGGAAAACTAATTCTCGTGAAGCCAGATTGATAAAATGATCTCATACACTCCAATTCCATAGGAAAAGCCCTAAGAAGAGTTGAATCTCCTCGTAATAAAAGATACGCTGTCAGAGTTGAGGTTGTATTAGGATGTGAAAGATAGTTATTCATACACTGGCATTTGATGTCTTAGGGTTATGTATTAACACCGTATTTGGCATTGAGATATTATGCGTAATAGCTGTTCAAAACCAAAGTGATAGAACATAGTAAAATACAAAGTTGTACGTTTTTTTTCTTTCAAAAACGTCAGCTTTTTTAATATTTTGCGGAAGGGCCCAAAATTCCTAGCTGCGTTACTGCAATTAGTTTAACAGTTTAAAATATTATTTGACAGATCTGATACGTTTATGCCAAAATATGATATTAATGTAAACTTTTTAACAGTTTTAGTAACTTTTTAACAGATATAATAAAGTTTTTGACAAAGAAAGAAGTCTCTATTAAGGTTTTTGCAATAAAATGATCAAGTGATTTGACGGCAATGACCGTTCTTATTACAAGAGTTAGTGTTAACTAATATACAACGTAAACGCACGATGTGGTGGATGGATGAATCAGCGTTCGTTGTTTCAGTTATATAAATACAAATTTTAATCATTGGACGTAAAAAATTGTTTGCATTTTTTTTTTAATTTAATAAAATTATAATATTTCAATTTTATTTTATTTAAAATTAAAATTGATTTTTTCTAAATAATGTGTATTTTTCGATTATCTCGAAAACAACGCGATATAGACAAAAATGTTATTTAGATTTTCTGTTTAAAATTAAAAAATGTACCCAAAGTTTCATTTTTCGCCTCCAGTTAGGAAACACCCTTTATATATTTTAAATTTTATTATACCGACAACGCTTGGTTGAATGTGACAGGGACAAAAAAATTTATTGCCAAAGTGAACCCAAAGAATCCACTGATAAATTTATTTTGTACCAAAATAATCCGGAAGTACTCGGAACCGGAAGTAAAATTTCAAATGGCAACATAAGTCGAGTATGGTATTAACTGATAGGTCTATTTTGCATATTTACAAAAATAAACGAAAAAAAACTAAATTAAAAATTAATTATCCATCCAACACGTTCGTGAATATTTGAAGTAAAATAAATTATTATTGTCAACATGGTTTTTACAAAAACCTCGAAGGTTTTGATATGCTGATGATATTAGGTGAATGCGGCCGAAACAATCGTGCTGCTGAGCGAATTTGTGCTGAGCTATACCCTCAACGAGCCAATCAGTCAAAAAATGTTTTTCGGCGTCTTGCAGAACGAGTTAAGACAACTGGTAAGCTACAGCCGAGCCACAACAAAGGTCGAAGTATCAGAAAACGAGAACAATATGAAAGAGCACTAGAACTAGACTAGAAAAATTGAAATCGATGCTTGAATAAGTCGCTCCACTGCTTGAAGAGTTTTAAAAATAAACCATATCTCTCTACACCAGAAACTTGAAGAGCGGGATTTTCAAGGTTGAATTTTTGTGAATGGTTGTCTCATAAAAATTATAATTTCCATCACAAAATTTATGAACAGATGAGTCGACATTTAAAAGCAACGGAGTTGTTAATTTACATAATGCTCACTACTGAAGTAATGAAAACCCTCATTGGTTAAGAGAAGTTGATAATCAACACGTGTGGACCTTTTAATGTGTGGTGTGGTATTTTATTTACCAAATAATTGGTCCGCATTTTTTCGATGGTTCATTAAACGGAGCTAAATACGCTGATTTTTTAGAAAATAATCTTATTGACCTTCTAGATGACGTTCCATATGCGACACGTTTAACAATGTATGCAACAAGATGATTGCCCAGCTCATTACGCAAGAGTTTCTCGTCAAACCGTTGATCGCCTTTTCCCTGGTCGATGGATTGGAAGGCTAGGACCATTCCCATGGCCACCTCGTTCTCCTGACATAACGCCTCTTGACTTCTTCTTGTAGGGACGTATCAAAGACCTAGTCTATAAAAAGCTTCCAACCACGAGGGATAATATAAAGGAGAGGATTCGGAATGTCTGCCGTTCACTTAGTAAAGATGAGATACTACGGGCCGTCAACGACGTTCGAAATCGGCTACAAAGATACATTGATCAAAAAGGAAGGTAATTTGAACATACCATAAATAATTGAATAGTTGTTTTAATTATCATTTTCTTTACTTTCACACTCTTATTTGAATTGTTGAATAAAATACTTTCAAACAATTGGTATTTTTTTAATTATCGTAAATATGCAAAATATTAAAAAAACATTTTAATAAAATTTGTTTCTTTTAAAAAAGACCTATCAATTAATACCATACTCGACCTATGTTGCCATTTAAAATTTCAAAGTTACTTCCGGTTCCGGATTATTACGGTAAAAAATAAATTCATCAGTGGATTCCTTGGGTTTACTTTAGTAATAATTTTTTTTTGTCCCAGTCACATTCGACCAGCGTTGTCGAAATAAAAGGCTGGTACGGGTGGTCTGAAGTATATAAAAAAAATATAAAAAAATTAATGCGGTGTGATTGATGATTGACGAATACTCGAATACAAAGTAGTTTTGACTAACCATTAGTCGCAAGTAATCGATTAATAATCAATCTGTAATCGTAAATAAACTGACTAATGACTAAACAATCTAAAAAAATAATGTGATTAATGACTAGAGAGCGGATTAAAAAGCATTAAAAATACAAAAAAAAGCGCTTAAAAAGGCATAAAAATGTTACTAAAAAAGCATTAAAAAAGCACCAAACATGTAAAAAAGCATTAAAAAGGCATGAAACAATTAAAAAAAAAAGAAAACTAAACAATCCAAAACTATAAAATATTTTAATAAAGATTTTATAACATTTATAATTACAACAGTTTGAGTGATGATATTTTTCACACACATTTTAAATAATATATAAAAACTTTTAAATAACTATTCGCGATAACAGTTAATAATTAAATGTTGCTTCTAAGTGTTCAACTGTAAAATTTTGCCTTCGATCACTTAAAATGTTTTTGAAGGGAAAAGACTTCTATCGACATGCACACTTGTTATTGGTGCATGTTTAAATTTAGCTTTCAGAATTTTCTCCACTCAAAATACAGTTTATTTTATTTAATGTAGATTTTTCAAAATCTTCGGATTTTGATTTCACTATTAGCCCAATATAGCCTAGTACTTTTAAAATTGCATCTTTGAAATGACTAATTATACTTAAACTTTCATTTAACGTATTTTCCTGTTTTTTTAGCAATTTTATGACATGACTTACAAAACCGTAATTAGCTTTTAAAGAAGCTAAATTATTTTAAAGTTTCTTATTTTTTAGAACTGCTTGGTAGTTTTTCACTGACTTACTTGCAAAATCCTAAAATTGTATTACGTTTTTAAAAATTTTGAAATTGAGAGAATCCCCTACCTACCGACTATTTTGGGAATTATAAAATATTTTATTTGACTTGCTTGAAGAGGTGGCACTAAAATACGCTATGAGCTCAGTCAGGATTTACAGAATTATACTAAACTTGTCTAAATAGTATTATAAAAAATATGCAAGATCTCGATACGTAAATTTTGCTTTAGGTTTTCTAAAGAATAAAATAATTTACGTTTTTTAATGTACAACTTCAATCCACTAAATTTCACAAAATAAATGATTTATCAAAAATAGTACCAAAACTGAAGAAAAAGCTTAAAAATAAGCACAAAATCTTAAAATAACCAAATTAAAAAAAAAACTAAAAAAGCAAAAAAGGCGTAAAAAACTTAGTGCCAAATGATTAAATTCTTCACAATTTGTGCATATATTTAGACATATTATTGATGCTTTAACTATTTAGCGTAAGCATAATAGCTAGGAATCCGCTCTCTATTAATGACTAATGATTAATTAATTAGTCTGTAATCATTAATCAAACTAGTATTTTGACTAAATTATTAGTCATTAATGCCAGTCCCCGCCCACCTCCACAAGTGTTGGTTATCCCAAATTTGTATTATTCTCTCATCTGCTGTTGAATTGAATTGAATATTTTTCTCTCCTGCTTGCGTTAGTTGTCATAAAATTAAGTAGAGAAGTAACAAATGTGACAACAAACACTCAAGTAGATGGGTGAGAACTAAGTTTGAAACGGGCATGTGTCATTGTTTAGTGTTCCACGCCCTCCCCACAATTGTTGTTATCCAGAATTTAAATAACTCCTTCTTCTGCAGGTGTTAGTTGTCATAAGGTTAAAAAAGAGTTAAACTTAGTTCAAGTTTTGTGGGCTTGTAACTTTTATTGGTGATTTAACGCCCAGAAATTAAATTATTCTTTCTTCTCCTAGTGTTAGTTACCATACAGTTAAAACAAGTGATAGTTCCAATTTCTTGATAACAACAAACAATCAGGCGGGAAACTTAATTAAGTTGTGTGAGTATCTAGCTTTGACTGGTGTCCCAACCCACCCTTTCGCGTATTATTGATTCAAAAGCTGCATATTTCTCTTTTCTGCTGATTAAAAGAGAAAGTGACAAATCAATATATTATCGCTTTAAGAAGACAGATCTATGTATGAAGCTTAAATTTCTATATAATGACGCCCAATTTTAGGATAATAAAGTTAACTTTCCCAATGAAAACAACGTATTTATGCAGATTTCAATATGAATTTATGTATTAGAAAGTAAATATAAAAAGAAATATATGCACAACCAAATTTTTAAGCTTCAAAAGTATAAATTTTATAATAAATTTCAACAGAAAAGCTGGATTTATATATAACAGCTGTGGGACATCAGTTTTCAAACCCAAAGTAAAAAGTAGATTCAATAGATAAAAATATAAAAAAATTATAATTGGACCTCTAGGCCAGTTGCAGAGGTCGTATGTATGAAATAATATTACACTAAATAGCACAAGATTAAAGCTAAAAATATTCATTTGGTCAAACTGTATGTATTTTATTCCAATTTAAAGTTTAAAAAAATAACTGCAATAAAACATTTTTTATATATATTTCAATTTAATTTACTTTGATATAGGATACTCACTAGACGTTTTCTAGAGTATGCTTATAATTTATTACTTGCTTACGTTTCGAAAACTTTGTTAACTTCATAAGGGGTTTATATCGTTACATTCCTCATTAAAATTTTACCTCTGATATCGATTGCAAATAAACATTGATTAAACTTTTATTTATATTTTTTAATGCACAATAGTAATTACAATTTGTATTTTTTTTGTGGTATCATCACTGTGTCTACGATTCTTTTTGTACTAACTGCTGGACCGGATCTAATCCTACTGTAAACTTCTTTGAAAGTTTCTACAGCTGCGAGTCGCAATTTCTTTTCCATTCCCCCTTTATAATCTCTTTGTTTTCTTAATGTTACCTTTGACGTCTTGTATACACATCATCATGACTATCCAATCACAATTACAATTTAATCTGGTAAATATATAAATAATGACAATCTATACTGTTATAAGATAATTGATTATTCTATTTCTAACCATATTTTACATAAATATAGAACAAGTTTCTTATACGAGGAGAGTTTTTTATGTTAAATAATTAAACTATGAAGGAAAAGAAATAAGAACAAACAACATTTTATTTTTGTACTCAATTGATATATGATAGAATCTTCTCCGCTTGACCGTGACCATAATTTTTCTGTTAAAAATTATATTTTGCCTTATTATAAAGTGGTAGAACCTTGTAAAACTATTACATAGACTCTTGTTTTGTCGGTAGGTTATGGTGGAATGACCCAAGTCACAATTTTAAAATCCTGATCTTGCAATAAAGTTGTATTATTTTTATTTTAATACTGCATTTTAATTCTCTCAAAATTTCCCATACTATTTCCTAGAATCACATGTAGTCAATAATCTAGCTGGCCACTTTCCCCTACCTCATACTGTACAGCAAAATATCTATACTTAAACGACTCAGTTATCATTATCAGCAATGTGAGAGTAAATAAAGTTAAACAAACAGAAATTCTACGTAACCACTTCATTTATTTACTAAAAATATTTTAGAAAGTTGTTAAGAATGGTCAATCACACACCTTTTAATTAACAATCGAGAACTAACAAATTGATTCAATATTTTATGGTCCTTCGAATCGATTAAACCACATCAAACAACCTCAAAACCAGCATCAACATCTCACCACTTGCAATAAAACAAAAACAAAAAGCATGAAAAAATAACTCATAAAAATTGTGAAAACCCACTACCAAAATGGTAAAATTTTTGCAGAACCGGCTCGAAAGTGTTTTACATTTGTCCGATTAAACAAAAAATTTAAGGCAATTGAGTCAGTTCAAATCCAGAAGAGACCTGTCCGTGTTCGTGAAGCTCGATGTAATAAAAACATTGTAGCAAATAGTGAGTGTTAACCAAAATTCTTTTACCTTGATTCGCCACCGTTCTCAGCAATTAAGACTTTCACAAAGCAGTTCTGCATTTGTGCATGCTTACAAGATTCAGTTGACACAACTTTTGAAACCAACCACCATGAGCAGCACCAAACATTCACAGAATGAATCTTAGAGCAACAAGTGAATGAATTATCATTTAGTAAGAAAATCATATTCTCGTATGAGTCGTATTTCAAACTTGATAGACATAATTGTTGCATTTAGGGAATTGAGAATCCAAGAGTAATCTTTTAACGTCCCATGCATCCACAACAAACCACTGATAGCCACAACATCAGCAAACTATCAAGTGGCTATAGACATACTTCAAAGTCGATTTGAGAATAAAAAACTAATAAATTCAAGCTATTTGACCAAACTTTTCAGTTTGGGTAAAGTAAAAGAAAATCAAACATTCGTGATCACGTAAATAAATTCACAAAATTAGTGCGTTCATTGCAAACTATTAAAGAACCCGCAACGGACACAATGATAATGTACTTATCCACGTCTAAGTTGAACGCCACTACCAAGAATAAATGGAAAGAATATTAAATGCAACAATAAAAAAATTTACTAAGTTCTTAAACGAGAGATTCCAAGTCCTTCACAAGAAATGCAATACCGACAAAAACCATCACGAATTTACACGCTGATCGCAACTAAAGACACTGTCCAAATATTCAACAGAAAAAAATATTTACAACTAACACGCAGAGCAAAGACCAGAAAAAATAAAAGTCCTAAAGCTATGTATCATTTGCAAAAGACTGCAGCTCAAGAGGTTGTAGACATTACAAGAAAAACACATATTACGTAGCACATACCAATATAAAATACACGTGTGCCAAGTTCACCATATACCACAAGCAGCACTCCACGCACTAGCACTATTGGCATCAGCTATAGTCAAAATAAACAACAGCCAAGAACGATCACATAACTGCGGTGCACTATTAGACTATGGATTACTCAATAACTTTATCACTCACAAATGAGGCAAGCGAGTTCAAAGACATCAATGATTCTGTCGGAAGCATCGTGAGAACCTCATGCAGAGCTTCAAACAACCTCGATACATGTTAATTTACCTTTTAAATCTAACAAAACCAGTTATGTAAGTTTCCAGCATTAAGGGCAGAGAAAAGCTGCTTTCTATGTAGACTCGAACATCTCTACCAGGATCTATGTAGTATAATGCAAATTGGCTGCCTTGTCAAACTGTACACAATTTCTTCAAACAATCAGTAACAGCTAAACAGATAAGCAAGCCTTCAAAAAGCGTCCAGCTCAAAGACGTTGAGAATGCACTTGGATGTTACCAAAAACCCTTTAAAACTGACAATTCTGAATTATAAAAAAATCCACTAGAGCTTCTGGGGCGATAAAAACAAAACTGATCATGTAAAAATGATAGAAACTAAATCTCGATTGAGATGCTTTAGTACCAATAAATATACACACCGATTGTACTCAATACGCTTGATACACCTAATTAACGTACTAACAGTTCCAAGACTAGTGGCATTATCTGATAAAGTATAAATGCATAAATGTTGCAACGCATCAGAAGCAGCATACGTTGCAGTCTACATGCAACCACAACCACAAAAAAAGATGCATTTAGTAAGACTAATCGTATCAAAATCTATAATCGGTGCATTGAAGGCTCAAAGACTACCAAGACTAGAACTTTCGGGAGTAGTACTTCTGTCACAACTCTTAAATTCTACAAAGGTAACCTTGAGCACCATGTTCCTACAGCTAACAATCCAGCCAGCATCATATTCAGAGGCTTGGATCCAGAACTTGTAGTGAAATAGTCCATATTTTTTAGCATAAAGTGACATGAATTGGCCATAATCCATACAAAAGATAGATGATAAACAAGATGTGCAAAAACAATAACAAAAACTTCATTAGTTGCGGTGCAATAATGTAACACACTACTCAAGAGATAGTCATCATCAAAAAAAAACTGTTACTTAAAAACTATTAGGTAATGTCTACGCTTTGTTGCACTATATAAAATGACCACTTTAATTAAACCAGCTTAAGATTCCACAAAGAACTTAGCCTACTACGTACTGCAGAGGCAATTAACCCTTCATCAACATCAAGTATAGAATCATTAAATCCATTTTTGAATACAAAAAAGTGCTAAGAGTTGGAAGAAGATTAATCTTTGCAGACATCCCAGAAGATCAATGCCATCCTATGATTCTTCCAAAGTCGCACACTTTGACAAATGATATAGTCAATTTGAAGACTTTACACGGCTGTTAATCATCTTATCAAATCTTCAATCTAAGTATTCGCCCATATCCGAATAATCAACAGTTTAAGATTATCAAAAATTGCATAAAATGTTGTCGAGTAAACCCATCTGAAGCCCAACAAATTAAGGGAAAATTGTCCATTTAAAATTACTTCTGTGGCAATTCGCATTAAAACCATTAAAGACAACGGCTTTAACGACACAAAAAAGCAACATTTTCATTTCCTAGTAGAACCTATTTGATCCATAGTATTTTTAATACAATGTTCTAATAAAAAAAAATTAAATTGACTCCAAGAACAGAAAATTGCTTAATTCTTGGTAAGAATTGACCCGCATCAGCGTCAGCTAATCGCGATAGTTTTCATGTTATAGATGTCAATCGCTCTCTAAAGTGTCTTTAGTGGCAAGCACTTTGACAAATGTTCAACATCGTTTGTATTCTATTAACAGGTGGCATTAGTTTTAAGTTTCAACATTCATAAACTCTGTTTTTTCTGATGTGCTAGAAGCAATTCCAAAAACAACAACCCAATAAGAGTTAAGTCATCTAGTAATAAGTCATCCATGTTTGTTACACTACCAATTTGCTATGTAGTGGATCAAAAGCCTTGTATAGAATCTATTCTTGCTAGTTTTCCACTGACTGACTATAAATTAGTGCTTTTTTCTACCATCAGACCTTCTAAGATCATAACATAGGTATTGTTATGATTTCATATGCCTCAATAAAAATTGTTCTATTTATTCTTGCACTTCGGATCTTAGGTCACTTCTTGAGCGTACTTAGCTGTCTATGGTTCAGCTCACGCACAAGAGCGCCGTAAAAGCTTTAAATGCTGCTATCAAAACAAGTAGACATTTGCTTGCATCCCCAAAACTTCCTACTTAGCACGGAATGCGTTACAACGCGGCTCGCTTTTACAGGATCTCTATAGCGGATTTGAATGGTGCCCTTACACTTTGATAGCCTTTTGAAGTTTAAGTCAGTAATCCCATTGTCGTATGTCGTTTTTGAGTTTGGTTTTCCACCGTTGTTGCAGCAACCAGTGACCAACAAAAAAGACAATCTCAAAACAATTGAAATCACTTCAACTCGGTGTCTGTACTTTTGCTACATAAGTTGCATTCACTACCATCCCGAGATCTCTACAAACGTCGCAGCCTGTTGTCCTGGATTATCCCAAGTTGTACTATTTTATAGTAAGAAAACCCAAACCTAACCAAACCTTGGTGTAAGTAGAAATAGTCCCGCGTCCCTGCATTATTGTATACCATCTCGATTAGATAGCTGTTTATTTTAGATAAACAAAAATTATTATTTTTTTAATCAAGTATCGGTACGGAATCAGTGGACTCATTGCTACTCTACTTATCTCCGTGTAAACTGAGTTAAGAAAGATATCGCTGAGTAGACCATCCTATGCAGTACTGAGTGACCTACCCTTTCATCCAAATCATATCTTCAAGGCCGTTAAAAACTTTATCTGCTTAGACTTTATAATATGCCTCCTGTGCAGCTAACATTTGTACAAAAGACTGTTTTTGTCCAACAACGTCTTTTTGATAATTGCTAATGCGCCTACTTTGAAAATTTCATGTAACTGATGCAAAAGCAAAAAAAAAGCTTTCTCGCAACCAATCTCGCAACGGTAGCTGTTAGTACCAACAAATTTCGTGACTGGCGCAAAGATGTGTCAATCCTCCATGTACTTTTGTAGCAGGAAACAAGTCGGGCTGTCGTTGATAGAAGCCAGTGACCTTTGCCCAAAAACTCGCCGCAACATATATGTTGCACATGAACTTGGCACAACCCTGAACATGTAGTACATAAAAAGGAGGTGCGTAGAGACCTTTCGGCAACTACAGAAAGCTCAACGCAAAAACCATCCCGGATAAATACCCAGAGCTTCACCTCTAGGATTTTGCCTAAGCTCTTCGCGACAAAAAGATACTTTCCACCAGTGACTTAGTCCGGGCCTATAATCAGATCCCAGTCGTCGAAGAAGACATCCCAAAAAAAGCCATTACAACCCCTTTGGGTTATACAAGTTTCTATTCATGTCACTTGGCCTCCGAAACGTAGCGCAAACGTGCCAAAGACTCATGAACAAAATCCTCAGAAGTTTTCAAACAATTTAAGATTTGCGAAATTTTAATAAACTCAGCAAAATGCACCTAGAAAGCAAGCATGCAATTCGTAAAGCAGCGACGCAACAAGCTACTAGGTAAAAACAAACCAAAAAAATATCTACCACAAAGATCTCTAAAATCTGCGCGACTATCGGTAAATGCAAGATACGTTTAGCCAAAACCGTTTTGCTAACTTAGCCAGCGGCCGAAGCTTCCGTTGCAAATTTTGTCGGTGCAACGCTGCAACAATCGATAGACAACAAATGGCAATCCTTGATTTTATGCTCAAAGAAACTTAACAATGCGAAAAAAACAATCGCAAATTAATGGCCTTTTACAAGGAAGTTAAGTATTTTCACATAGTGGATAGGAGAAAATTCAATATCTTCATGGACCACAAGCCTATCATTTACGCTTTCCGATATAAACCAGACAAAAGCTGTCCTCGACAATTTCAGCACCTCAACTTTATCGACAAAATCACTCTTCTTCGTCATTTCAGCCTTTAAATTATGCATTCCTAGATCATAAGCTTCTTCCATTTCTCTCTATGCCTCTCTGTCTTGTGTTTGTTTAGATTATTTCCTGCTACCCGCTAAATGTCATTTAGTCATATTTGTTGTGATCGCCCTAAGCCCCCCATTTGGTCTCTCTCGAGTACAAAGTTATAAGTTTGGTGGTCCACTTATCTTCGTGTTGTTTACCAACGTGGCCTGCCCACTACCATTTCAGTGTCTCCACGCGAGTCATGATGATTGTGTGTTAGCTTATTTGCATATTTTCTTTGTGAGTGGTTTGACGCCGTATGTAGCCGCCAGTAAGAAACATACAATTTTTGAATTTATTAGAATAGTCTTATATTTTAAGATATATAATTTTCAAATACTGCCCAAGACAGACCTGTTCTTCGGCATATTTCCGCTGTTTGGTTATTTTTGACCAACAAAATGTTATGACCAAGGTAAACATAGTTATCAATCTATTACGTCTACCTCGCTTTCACTCGTAATTTTTATTTTAGCCAAGTTCATTTTTAAGCCAATGGAGTTTGATGCGTTGTTTAGTTATCAAAGCATGTTGTTTAGTTCGTTAACACCACTAGACCTTAGAACAATGTCATCGGCAAATCTAAGATGATTTAGATACGAGCCACCAATCCTGATGCCCATTTTTCTAAGGTAGTTGTTTAAAAACATCTTCTTAGGCTAGTGTAAACAACTTTGAAGATATGAGATCTCTTGCGATCCGATTCGTTTTACGATTGCAGTTTTATAAATATTCTCAAAAGTTTTTGAATATCAAGAGTTTATTCTGGCTCGGTCCACAGCATGTTTCTATAGAATCGAATGCTTTGTGGAAGTCAATGAATGCAAGATAAGGAAATACTTTGATGTATATAGAGTGCTGTAGAATTTCTCCATCAAATTAGCTATTCTCTTCTGGTCAGAGACTATATTACCTTAATCGTTTTCTAATTTACTCATTATTGTTTTACTTATTGACATCTTGGATCTCAGGACTTTCATATTCCTGTACAAACTGTTGCTCTGGTTTGTCAAAAAAAAAGTATTCATGCAGTACATGTTCTTGCTTCTTAAGTAGTTTAAGAGCATTTTCCCTCTGTCATTCCTTAATCCAAGACCATAACTCCTAACATGTTCAGAGTCTCTCGCTAGCTTCCGTCTAATTTTAGCATGACTATTGTGTATTGTAACTTTTCTCTTTGTTGTTCTTTACTACGTCCTTATAGATCTTTTCATCGTTTTTGGATGTCGTTGTTCGAGTATAAGCTTGAATAATTTGAAGACTGCACCTCTTCGAGAGTTGAAGCACTGTATATACTTTTCGATATTGCTTGATATTTAGACTCCAAATAACTTTCTTACTTTAACTCACATACATCAACTGGTACACCCAATAGTAAAAGCAACAACAAAACTAGCGATATGTTTGACCTTCCATTGAAACAAACTTTAAGGAATTGACACGAGCTTGCAATATCAACGTGAAAAAATCTCCGGCCACGCCTCATCGCCGGTGAAAACCCCACTACCATTCTTAAACGGATATCTAAATTAAAAACTACTCTCGCTGACCAGAAGCATATCCTGTGGATAATGTTTGCGCAGATACTGTTGATAAAACATTTTTTCAGAATAGATAGCCAGGTTTGGACTGCCGTTGTTCAGAGAGTTGCCACCCTTCAACCAACGGCGTGGTAAAACGTTTTCAAACGTCAACTAAAAGCAGCAATCAAATGCCATGCCGATGAAGCGTAGACAGAAAGCCCCCTATTATACTGCTCGACATCAGAGTAGTACATTGTATTGTACATACGCATTTCTATTAATATACAATTATTAAATCCATCGAGTTTGTTTATTTCACTATCTCTTATAGTATTTCTACAGTGGTGACCCCGACGTAATCTATTAAACATTGCAGACGTTAAAAGATAGTATGAAAAAACTTGTAAAGTGGTATACGTGTTTGTTTAATAATAATCAAAAGACTTTCCGCGACCTATCGTACCCTAGCGCTTCAAAAAATTGTGAGAATGAGTGAGCCAAAAAACTCAATCGATCGCGTATCTGTTAGGATACCTCCGTTCTGGCCTACCGATCCCAAATTATGGTTTGCGCAGGTTGAAACTCAATTCGCACTCGCCGGAATTACTTTGGATGATACAAAGTTTTAATATGTCGCCGGCAACCTAGGCACAAAGTTTGCTATAGAAGTGCGCGACATTTTAACTTCTCCGCCGAAAACCGGAAAATACACCAAATTAAAAGAAGAACTTATCCACCGATTGAGTATTTCGCAAGATCAAAAAATGCGAAGACTTCTGGAACATGAAGAAATTGGTGACAGAAAACCTTCACAATTCTTACGTCATCTACAAGGATTAGCTGGCAAGGTATTTTCCGACGACGCGTTGAGTTCCCTGTGGATGAATCGGTTACCAGGATCAATACAACCCATTCTTGCAACACAGTCTGAAGTAGATCTTGACAAACTTGCCGAATTTGCAGATGCAGTATTTGATGCGTCTCCACAAACCCACGTTGCAGAAACGACGTCTTCTTTGCCCATGGAAGCAATGTTAAATCAAATGACGCTGCTAACAACTAAAATTGCTGAAATCACAGTTACTTTACAAGAAGTACCGGCAAACAACTACCGTTTTCGTTCTCGCAGTCGTTCACAAGATCAACAACGCAGACGTTCTCGCAGCCGATCTCGCAACGGTAGCTGTTGGGACCACAAAATTTTTTGAACAGACGCAAAGAAGTGCAATCCTTCACGTACTTTTGAGGCGGAAAACAAGTTGGGCCGTCGTTGATGGAGGCCAGCGACCTTTGCCCGAAAACTCGCCGCCTTTTCGTCAGCGACAAGCAGATAAAAACACAGTTTTTGGTAGACACTGGGGCGGACATCTGCGTTTTTCCACATACATTAACACGCGGCAAAAGAGCAAAAACAAACTACATCTTATTCGCAGCTAATGATTCGCACATCGCAACATACGGATTTGAAACAATTTCCATCAATTTCGGCCTACGAAGAATTTTCAATTGGCGCTTTGTCATTGCTGATGTAAATAAACCTATTATTGAAGCAGATTTTCTCCACCACTACGAACTTTTAGTTGATATTAGAAATCAACGATTGGTTCATGGCCTAACATCACTCTCCGTAGCAGGACTTGTGTCGTCATGCAAAGATCAATGGTTAGGAATTCGCGCCGTTCGAGGACACACGCCGGTGCACGAGCTACTACAACAATATCCGAAAATAACGCGACCAACCGGTTCAGGCAACGAGATAAAGCACGCCACTAGGCATTCAATAATAACTACACCTGGACCACCTGTTACCGAGAGACCCAGGCACTTAGCTCCAGATCGGTACCAAGAGGCGAGAAAGACTTTTAACGACATGTTGCACATGAATTTGGCACAACCCTCAAAAAATTGTTGGGCGGCGCCACTCCATATGGTACATAAAAAAAGAGATGCGTGAAGACCTTGCGGCGATTACAGAAGGCTCAACGCAAGAACAATCCCAGATAAATACCCAGTGCCTCATCTCCAAGATTTTGCCCAAGCTCTTCACGGCAAAAAGATATTTTCCACCATTGACTTAGTCCGAGCTTATAATCAAATTCCAGTCGTTGAAGAAGACATCCCAAAAACAGCCATTACAAATCCGTTCGGATTATATGAATTTCCATTTATGTCATTTGGCCTCCGAAACGCAGCGCAAACGTGTCAGAGATTTATGGACAAAATTCTCAGAGGATTAGATTTCCTTTATGTATATATTGACGATGTTTTGATTGCTTCAAATTCGAAAGAAGAGTATAAACACCATCTTCGTCAAGTTTTCGAACAATTAAAAAAATATGGAATTTTAATGAATTCGGCAAAATGCACTTAGGGAGCAACATCAGTACAATTCTTAGGTTACCTCGTAACGCAACAAGGAATTAAGCCGCTTCCAGAAAAGATTAAGGCCGTTTCGGATTTTCCGCAACCAAAAACTGCAAAAAAATATCTCCGACGGTTCTTAGGCATTATTAATTTTCATAGGCTTGCAATTCCTAAAGCAGCACCTCAACAAGCCCCCCTCAACGAGTTACTACGTGGTAACATACGCGAAAAAAATCCTATCACATGGACTCCAGAAACCTGCGCGGCTTTCGAGAAATGCAAGAAAAGTTTAGCCAAAGCCGTGTTGTTAACTCCAATTGCAATTTTTGCCGACGCATCAAATTTTGCGGTCGGTGCAACGCTGCAACAATCAGTAGATAACAAATGGGAATCCTTAGGTTTTTTCTCAAAGAAACTTAGCGGCGTAGAAAAGAAATACGGTACATACGATCGTGAATTACTGGCCATTTACAAGGCAGTAAAGTATTTCCGTCACATGATAGAAAGAAGAGAATTTACTATCTTTACAGACCACAAGCCTATTACTTTTGCTTTCCAACAGAAATCGAACAAATGCTCTCCTCGGCAATTCCGGCACCTCAACTTTATCGGCCAATTCACGACCGACACAAGACACATTTCTGGAAGCAAAACATAGTAGCTGATTCGCTCTCCAGAATAGAAGAAATTGCCGAGGAAATTAATTTGCAGCCCTAGCAGAATCACAACGAACAGATTTTGAACTACAGAAATATCTGCAACCAGGTACATCTCTCCAATTAGAATTGGTACCGCTTCCAAACACTAACATAACGCTCTACTGCGACATCTCCACACATAAAGCCCCACCGTTCATCACAGACCCTTTCAGACAGGCCATCTTTAACTCTCTACATCAACTGGCACACCCAGGGGTGAAACTCCCGTGTGTCGTTTCGCTATCGAATCGAATCGCAATGATGATGAAATGACACACGGGAGTTCCACCACAGGAGTAAAAGCAACAACAAAATTAGTTTCAAAGCGATATATTTGGCCTTCTATTAAAACAAATTGTAAGGAATGGGCACGGGCTTGCTTGCAATGTCAACGCGCAAAAATCTCCCGCCACGTTTCTTCGCCAGTGGGAAAATACGTTTCACCATCGAAAAGATTTGAACACCTTCATATCGACCTAGTGGGCCCACTACCATTTTCAAACGGGTATCAAAAAGTCCTAACAATTGTAGATCGCTACTCTCGCTGACCAGAAGCATACCCGGTAGACAATGTGTGCACAGACACTGTTGCTAGAACAATTTTTACGGAATGGATTGCCAGGTTTGGAGTGTCGTTACGAATCACTACAGACCAAGGAGGACAATTTAAATCGCAGTTGTTCAGAGACTAAAACACTATGTTGGGAACTCAACATTTCCATACAACAACCTACCACCCCTCATTTAACGGCATGGTAGAACGTTTTCATCGTCAGCTAAAAGCAGCAATCAATTGTCATGCCGATGAAACGTGGACAGAAAGCCTCCCTATTATCCTGCTTGGCATCAGAGCGGCGCGGCGCAAAGATTTAAAAACAACAACTGCGGAACTGGTTTATGGCAAAGCATTGCGTTTGCCGGGCGAATTTCTTGCACCACGAGTAGACATTGACTTCACTACAACTAGTCGGTTCGTCGGAGATTTAAAAAAAACATTTTAATAAACTGAAACCAGTGCCCGGAACATGTCACGGAAATAGAAAAACTTTAATTTTTAAAGACCCCCTTACGTGCAAACATGTTTTTGTTCGCGTTGACGGAATCAAGAAATCACTCCAGATGCCGTATGACGGACCATATACAGTACTCAGCCAATCAGACAAAACCTTTGTCATAATCATCGAGGGTAATAACGTCGTAGTGTCAATCTAAAACCAGCCTATAATTTAGCCGAGCAGACGCCTACTAGCATCAGCGGTCCCAATGACCTTCTTCCAAACTCAACACACCGACAGTAACATATCCGAGCCAATACAGACCAAATCGGGAAGACGCGTCCGATTTCCGGGCAGACTGCTAATCGGACTTTCTTAAACTAAAAATCTAGAAATTTTATTATATTGTTAAATTTGTAAATAGGTATTTTGTTAAGCTCTTTATTTTTATTTTTATAACTCAATATTAATTAGTATATTTTCCAATAACTGTCTGGATCGCAGACACAAGGCACCGGCTTAATTACTACAGTCGCCAGGATACCAGATGGTTAGGATTCCCTAATTAGGTATTTTATACCTGCCGAGTTGGGTCTATCGAGAGAAGCGATTATCCCGGTAGTCAGAGTGACAACGGCAAAGCGGAAACATCCATAACCAACTTCCGTATTGTACATACGCATTTTTATTAATATACAATTATTAAATCCATCGAGTTTGTTTATTTCCCTATCTCGTATAGTATTTCTACACCCAATCGCTTCCAGACACTCTACACAAGCAGCAAATCCGAAGTGCCAAACATGATCAAGACCAAGGCCTAAGCATGCCTGATCTTTGAAAATAAAAATTTCGCCAAGCCCACTTGGCCGACTGTTACAAACTCAAAAAAGATCAGAAGCTGAAGTTATAATCATTAGCAATGCTCACCTGACCGCTTATGGATCCGTTGCCGTACATCCAAAGTTGAGTAGAATTCATCTCAGCCAATTGTCCAAATCGGACTACAGACTCAAAAGCACTCAACTCGGTCCAATTGTTAGACATCCAAGCAAAATTATACCAATTGGCCTCAGGACTGCATCACTCACAGAACAGCCACATAGTGATCATAGCAACAAACCATGTCATACGTCGTATGCATAAAAAAAAAGACTAACTATGTCACAAAAAAGCCTTGCTACTGCCGTCCCGCCCAATAATAACAAGACGTACCTGGAAGCACTTTCCAAAAAAAGCATCTCGTGTGAATTAGTTATAGAGTCCACCTAGGTTATTCGGCGTAACTTTACATCTTAGCAATACAACAAACTTCAGATATAGTAAAACCTTAAGCTTAGTAACTAATCCAATTTGCGGCAAAATTCACAGGTGTGGTAGTCTTAACCTCTAGAGTCGGCAGACATAGAATGACGTTCAGAGGGTAAATAATAGGTCTGTTCAAACATACGATTTGGACAGTTTGCAAACCGTTCAAACTATGCACACAAACAAATTACTGTGTATAAAAGATTGCATAAGAATGACAAATATTTGTTTGTGTGCACAGATTGGACGGTTTGCCAACTGTCCAATTCGTATGTTGGGACAGACCTAATATATTATTCGGCTATAAGCATTACGCGAAAGTATAATACTATACTTTACATTGATAGATTATAATAATGCACATAAAAAATAATCAAAATTAAAAACTGACAAATTACAGTGTTGTTCTATAAAATACTTTCATTTGTTGCATCACTATAATCAATTGCATTACATCATTGATATCAAACCGTTAAAACACAAACACATCTACTTTAATTTACAGAATATAGTACATATAATATTTAAGTAAATAAAGTAAAACACGTCAAATAAGTTTAATGTTATTGAATTATTGGCACTTCTGCAACAATCTAAGAAATGTTATATGGTTCGCAAAATTTATATAACCCACGCTTAAATGTTTTGTAGTTATTCAAAGTTTAATATTTACTGGAAGTTGATTAAATAATTTCCTAGTAATGCACTAGCGACTTTTTCATAGCCACATTTCACTGATTTCATTATTTAAAAGGTTTTAATTGGATAAAATTCAGCAATTATTTGAAATAAAATAAATTATTTTTCAAATGACAATATAAATTGAATCAAAAATTGTTATTACAACCTCTTCTATTTAATAAATATATACCCATTCGTATTATTAAATCATCAAAAGTTAATTTAGGAGTGACACAGCGATTTGCACTGCAACGTCTCAGATCCGATTATCGTTAAATTAAACAGTCAGGCACGACCAGTGCTGTTGCTGCCAGCTTGAGCACACCGAGTTCGCATCGTGTTCAGGAATTTAGGAAGTTGAATTTAATCAGCTTCTAGTGTACTTCAGTACCAATTAAGCGATATCTGAAATGTAAATTGCAAGTGGTACGTAATTTAGATAGATCAATACCAATCATTGTAAACAATGCAAGAGTTAATTAAAAAAAATCTAACTGTCTGAGATGCATAAAAATAAATTTAAGAAGCTTTTAAGTAATGTTTGATCGCATCTGAAGTTTCTGTATGATGATCATATGAATAAATAATCTTATAAAACAATTCTGACAAATCTCAAAATTCTTGAGGCCTAATCCTATAAAAGCATAAGTTGGTCAAATAAAATTTCCTTGTAAAGTTATATTACAACAAAATTCCTTATTACGATCTTATTCCCCTTTTTAAACTTATCTAATTTGCTTTCACTTTCTAGGGAGGTTGCTCGAGATGAAAAATCAATTATGTTTCTTTCCAACAGCGAAAACTACACTCGCTTTTATATTTTTATTTTGTTTACTGTTAAATAAGTATTAATTAATAGTAGACGAAGCGTGCGATTGCTGGAAGGCAGTTATTTCCAATGGTAATTACAAGGCCGTTCGATATCAATTAACATATTTTTCAATTCATTAATTGCTTAAGTGTAATATTTTAAAATATAATTGGCTTGTAAGGTAAATTGTTTGCATATTTATTTATGTATTTCTGTCGCAATGTTTTCCTCATTCATTTAGATTAGTTAAGAAATGTGACGTTATCGCTATCTTTGAATTAAACATTTTTACGAGAAAGAAAAGGATGTTGTTTTCTATAATTTAGAATCTATTTTCATGACAATTAATTAAAGCTGTAAAAAATCAAATCAAAACACAAATTATTCCTTATTAAAAAATGTGTTTGAAATTCCCTTTATTCAACATGGTCGGATTGAAATAGTAAGCGCATGAATACCGACTATACAGACAACACATGTGGATTGTTTGTATTCCGAAAACCATTATTTAACACAATGCCACGGACGTTAATGTGACTGTTCAATACAAGGCGCATCAAAGGCAGAAATTACGCTACTATCGTATGACACAAAACCATCAATAGCAAAGCTAGAAGTTGGGATATGCGGTATGTAGCATCAAGCAAAGCTAAATAGAAATTATTACTAAACAAAGCATTCGATCCTGAAACTTCAACCGCACAAATTGTTTTAATGAATTCAGATATTGAAATTTTAGTTCATTGTAGTGAGTCTGGCTAAAATTGGAGAGATATTTTTTCGTAATCAGTACATTGGAATATTGATTTCAACTACTTACCAGCTAAAATTTTGTTTTATAGTTACCATACTCTTTTTTTGTGTAACAGATTAACACTCTGACTTTTTTTTTTCGTTAAAACCAACCTTTTTAAAAATTATTTATTTTACCTTTTACGACTATTTTACATCGCCCCAGTAACGACTCGTTTAAAAGGGGTTGATGAGACCGACCTATATATATTGTATATTTTAGGTACATATTCAAAGGCAGCTTCTGAAGTTGAAACACAAGCGTAAACCCTAAATATATTGGCACTTGCAACTGAACAAAAAAACAAGCTTATTATATTAGGTAACTTCCGAATCACCCCATAAAGAGCAAGTTCAAAATTAGGATCGAACCCCGGACAGCTTGCATAATATGCAAGCGTTTTACCATTGGGCTATCCTTGAATGCATAATTCAATTACTACTCCAGATTTCATCATTATAAATAGTCAAATACGCAAAATTAAAAAAATTAAAAATATTTTTTTAAATCTACAAAAATTTTAAACTTTAGTGGTAGGATTTCTTTCTTAATGTGCCATACCCGCAAAGATTGGCAATTATATTGACAAATATCACTTTATTGACCGCAGTTCTAACCATTGTCAGAGGTTCTTTGGCCAGGATGTTCTTCGTCTTCCCGCATCTAGTTTATCTTTGAATTTTCCTGCACTATTATATGGATAATAAGTCTTTGCATGCTTTATTAGGTGTGCAAAGTAAGAAAGTTTTGTTTTTATAGTCCACACTGTGGCATTTCGAATGTGTTGCTTCCAGCTGGTGTAGAATATCATTCGGTAGCACCGCATCTCAAATGCCTCTAGTGTTTTTTGCACTTTTCCATTTATGTCAATCCCTCCATACATAAAGACCAAGTACTCGTAGCACCTAATCGTCCTCATCAGCAGTGATAGATTCAGATCTTGTCCATAATGTACTCGTCGCCCCAAGTGCACCCAAAGTATTTGATTTTTTTAGCATATTCAAGAGTATGACGATGGTAGCAGAAAAAAGATAAGTAAGTGAGCATATGAAGAAGAATATGATCGTGTTTGCAGAGAGCACAGAAGAACTGATTATGCTAGATAAAAAACTTAAAGAAATAGAATCAAATTATGGACTGAGTATACACGTGTAACTTGATACTAAAATTACAGAAAATTGGAAAAGAAATAGAAAAATAAATGTACGCATAGGAATGACAAAAAAAGCTTTTAGAAGAAAGAGCAAGATATTGAGTTAGATATAAACTTGCAAACAAAGATTGTAAAATATTTTGTATAGTGTGAACGGATGTGAAACTTGGACAATAGAAAAAAAAATATGAAAAACTCGTAGAAGCATTTGAAATGTGGCTCTGGATGAGTTAATAGGCATTAAGTGGCTAGACAAGATCCGGAGAAAAAACAGAAAAGAAAAAAGCACTAGAAGATACAATCAAAAAAATAAAGAATGGATGGATAAGTCATGCATTGAGAAAAGATTGTTCATTGAAGAACGGGATTAAAAACATATTAAATGCAAATACAAAAAAAGAAAGAAAAATATGGAAGATTACTGCTGTTCGAACAAAAAAGGAAAGGTACAGTGAATGAAGACAAGGACAAAGGACCGAGAAACTTTAAGGAAAAAGCACGTAAGACCTACAAAAAGACACCAGTGATAATAATTCAAAAGATATACCATCGACCAGAATATTGCAGTTCTTTGCTTATAATCATGTTTTCGTGTATTCTGTTGATCATTTCTTGTAGTGCTTCTAGACTCTCTGCAATATAGACAGCGTCATCTACGTATTTATATGTTATTTATGAGATCCCATTTATAAAAAGTATTCTTTTCTCCGTCCTTCGAATGCTTCCGTAATTTTTTGCTCT
This sequence comes from Tachinus rufipes, assembly GCA_963932245.1. Taxonomy (NCBI): domain Eukaryota; kingdom Metazoa; phylum Arthropoda; class Insecta; order Coleoptera; family Staphylinidae; genus Tachinus; species Tachinus rufipes. The sequence goes on from OZ010749.1 coordinate 67,122,666, forward strand.
GCATAGATGTTAAGTATCAATGGAAATAAGAAGCACTCTTATTTCAGTCTTCTTTTTATACCAACTTCCTCTGTAAGTCTGTCTCCTATTCTGAACGTTCGCTGTTTGTTGGCAGTAAAATTTTGAAATAAATCGCAGGTCTTGTGTCCATGTTTCTTATATTTCCAACATTTTGTTGTGTTGTAGCTTGTTAATCGCCGATTCGAGGTCGATACAGCACAGAAATACTTTCTGCTTTACATCTCTGCATCTTCCCTGATATTTTGCTCTGCATAGATGTTATGTTTTAGTCTTCTTTTTAGATCAACATTCTCTGTAAGTCAGTCTCCTATGTTACCCGTAGATGAATCGGTCTTTATCATCTATCCCCGTGCTTATTAATCGCCGTTTCAAAGTCGATAAAGCCCACGAATACTTTCTGCTTTACATCTCTGCCATCTTTGTGGGCTAAACAAATCTTCTCTTAATCTTTGCGGAATTCAAACAGTATTTCCTCTATGTATTCTTCTATTTTTCTGTATAGTCTTTGATGTATAACGCGTAAAACGTGGCTAATTAGATTGATTGTACTGTGGTCTGCTTTATTATTTTTTGGAATCACTAAGTAGGTTGATTTGGGTCATCCTTTTGGTCAGATTTACACTTTTAAAATTTAGTCAAAAATACATTTTTACAGGACGGACTTACAATTTGGAGGTAGGATTAACGATTTTGAAATCCAGATTTACATTTTGAAATCCAGATTTACAATTTAAAGGCCAGATTTACGAGGGACACTGCCAAAGTTCGCGGAAAATGTAAAGCAAAACACAAATTACGTTATGTAAATCGCTTTATTGCTTCTCAAAATATTCTCTTTTAAAATCTATACACTTTTGCATCCGATGAAACCAATCTTCAAAACAATTTTGACACTCTGAGCGAGGTACCTCCAAAACAAGTGATTTAAATGCTTCAACGGCCTCTTCAGGCGATAAAAAACGCTCGCCACGGAAGAAGTCATTGGGCGTTAAATCAGGCAAACATGGGCAATGAGTCATTAATTGGATGTTGTTACTGATCTAAAACTCTACAGTTCGCCGTACTGTGTGAGTGCTTGCATTGTCAAGATGAACAATAATTCGCCGGTTTATGTTGTTCCTTCTAATTTCAGCGATAACTTCCGGCAAACAAATTGAAGTATATCAATCAGCATTAACTGTCCTTCGATCCTCTAATGCAACAGTTGCAACATGACCCGTTTTTCCGAAGAAACAAGTAATCATTCTTTTCGAAACGCTTCGTGAACGCACCACTTTTGTGAGTTTAGGTTCATTTTGAAACACTCATACAGTCGATTGCTGTTCAGTTTCAGCCTCATATGAATATATCCAAGATTCGTCACCTGTTACGATGTTATATACCGAATTTGAACGACCCCCTTCAAATTTCTTTAGCATTTCCTTGCACCACTTGACACGTGCCTGTTTTTGTTCTTCTTTCAAATTGTGTGGAATCCAACGACTGCAAAGCTTCCTGACATGCAAATGATCGTATGTATTTGTTTCTCTGCAGTGCCTAAAGATGCCTCTATCTCACTATAGGTCATCACAGCATCAATATTTTTCGCGACAACAGAGGTGCATGGACGACCTTGGCAAAGATCGTCATCAAACGTTGGTCTTCCACGCTTGAATTCAGCAAACCATTTGTAAACCATAGTTTTGGATGGGGCTTCATCCCCAAATAACGAACTAAGTTTTTCCACACATTGCTGTGGTGTTAAACCGACAATCGCAGAACGGTGGCAATACAGGCAGTACTTGATTCCGCAAACTTTAAAGAAAATGCCAGATTAATAATTTGGAGACCGGATTAACACAGGTTTCAGAATATAAAACCCAAATTTACAATTAGAAAGCCGTATTAACAATTTGGCAGTTAAACTTAAGGTCACCAATGTACCAAATTTGCGGAATCCCAACCGCATTTGCCCTATGCGTTCTTCTATTTTTATGTATAAGAACGTGGATCATTAGATTGATTGTACTATGGTCGCTACATTCCTGCTTTATTCTTTTTTGGTATTACTACGTAGGTTGATTTAAACCTACAACTAGAAAGGTCATTAAGAGAGAAAATGACTTTTAAAGATTACAGTAACGAGTATCCGGTACTAATCGTAAAAGAATTATATTACAAAACAGATTAAAAAACGTGGTGATTATCTAAAAAAGAAGGATTAACTAATGGCTTTTTAATATTAGAGAATATATTACAATATAATTGGTAAAAAAAGAAGATAAAGCGTTTGACCATCACATCGGAATCGTCGAAATACTTTCGCCCTTTCTATTACCAAAAACTGCGTACAGATCCAACAACGTCTTCCCAAAATTTGTCCAAAAAAACTGAAAACACGCTCTCAAGATGGAATACCCAACATTGCTATAAAACTATGTCTCTCTAAATACATATACCAATAAAAGTCACTAACTCTAACTAACCTAAGCAAAAAAAGTATCAAAATACTAAATTGATTTTTAATAGTTTTGCATGATATGATACCGTTCAAAGTAGTCACCAATATGTAGTCTAGTTTCACATATCCCACCTCTCACTTTTTCGTTAAAACACACTAAACAGTCCTTTTTCTTCCGTTGATTTTGACGCCTAAAGCAAATTTGTCTGCTGTAGATAGTCTATCACAAGTTTTGAACCTCTGTCGATAGTTTCCTGTCATTTCTGTAACTAGTCCTGAAAAAACTTCAGATAGGCGTTTGTTTTTGGCGACTTGTATTATTTTGTGAAGCAAATGCATTTACACTAAATGACTCCTCCAGAAAAATAATTTCCGCCACCATTTCAGTAATTTTCTAAGGATTTATAGTTTTAAAAGCTGGATTTACAATTTGAAAATTGATTAACAGTTTGACACCAAAATTTAACACGTTAGTAGCCGGATTTTCAGTTCTTCTTTATTGTACGTTTTACAGCTATATTACATTGCCTCAGAAGGTTGTTGTCAACCCCCTTCAAACAACTGGATAAAAAACATTTAACCATATTTTGGGAATCAAACCCCGAACTGTTAGCTGGCTACGCTAACGGTCGATAACTGAGCTATCGCAACGTTTTAAATGCCACGGAATTCCAGTTTTAAAAGCCGGATTTATTAGTAATTATTTTAATTATTCTACCCACAACCCATTTTTCAACAATTATGTCGCTTCTTCTAGACGTACCATTAAGTAAAAGTAGTAACTCCTAAACCCGTGGGGTGTGAGCAAACCTAACCGACAACCTCGCCTACACACTGTACACCATGCTAGATAACCAAACAAACCATGTCAACCGCGTCTCTGCCGGTTTAAGTAGTACCTTCTTGCCAGCTAACAGTTTCGAGCGGAAGAGTTGTCCTTGAAGCAAGAAGTAGCATCTAAAGACGGATGAACCAACTAATTGGTCAAAATTAGCGTCTTACCTAAAATGAGCGAGTAAATACGGCTTTTTAGAAGACGTGGTCAAACTAAGATTACGTCTCAAGTACGGCAGTAGATGCACATTAACAAATGTTAACCACCGTTGAAACCTCCAATTAATATTCATGCAAAATGCCAAATTCTAAAAATATAAAACCCCAAGTGAGTAGACACTAACTCAGAATCTGTCACTTATATATCAATCAAGCAACAAGGTTGAGAAAACCAACAAAGATAAAAAAAAATACCAGTCTTTATAACAAAGTATAACGTTAGAACAATTACAATTGTAGAACACTTTGAAGGGCTAGTGCAAGAAATGAGATGTGATAAAAAAAAGAAAAATTACAATAAACGTAGCACTAAAAGCGGACATATTTTCTATCAGAACAACTCCGACATAAAGTATCAAAATTGAGGAGTTGATATCCTTCTCAATAAGAAAATTAAATCTAAATATCTAATATCGAAATGTCATATATGTAGTGCTTCAACTCTCAAAAAGATGCAGTCTTCAAATTATTCGGCATCCAAAAACGATGAAGAGTTATTATGAAGACGTAATAAAGGCCAACCAAAGAGAAAATTCACAACACACAATAGTCATGCTAAAATTGGACGGAAAAAGTAAAAAACTCTGAACATATTGGTAAAGTTATGGTCTTGGATTGAGGAATGATAAAGGCAATATGCTCTCAAACTACTTAAGAAGCAAAAACATGTGTACTGCATAAATACATTCTTCGACAAACCTCTACACAGAAAATGAACCTGGAATAGTCCAAAACCTGGTGTTTTAAATAAAATCGACTACATCCTTTCCAATTACAAACAAATATGTAAGGACATTACAGTCCTAAACCAAGTTGACAACAGCAGCAACCTTAGACTTGCCAGAGCAACTGTTTGTACACAATTGTGGAAGACCTGAGATTCAAGATGTCAATAGATAAAACAATAATAAGTAAATTAAAGAACGGCCAAAGTAATATAATCTTTGACCAGAAGAGAATAGCAAATTTAATCGAGAAACTCTACAGTACTCAAAATACAAAGATCCTGGATCAACAAAAAACACATTGTTTGTAACAAGAGCTCAGAAGATACTCCCGATATCAGTGGCAGAAATAAAAACAGCTTTGAACAAAACACTGCTAAATAAACGCATGCATAAAGAGATAATACCTGAAGAATGCCTCAACTCAGAAGTAATCATAATTGCTTGTAAATTTGTGAGTCTCCTATCACAGATTTACAATCTCTTCAGTCGAATAATAGTAAATCGCTTGACCAACAAACTGCATGTATACCAACCATGCAGTAAAGCAAGCTGAGTTCCGCAGATAACACAGCACAACGGATCTACAAACCCTATGACTGGTAATCTCACTAGTCTTAGCAGATGTTTTAAAGCAGCTACCTAAGAAAAATAGACATCAAGATTGATGGCTCATATCTAAATCATCTTAGATTTACCGATGACATCGTTCTAAAGTCTAATGACAACATGCGACAACTAAACAATGCATCAAAATTCATTCGCTTGAAAATGAAACAAATCAAAATTACGAGTGAAAGCAAGAAAGATGTAATAGTAGGTGGCCACCTGATAGAACATACTGATAAATACGTTTACCTCGGTCATAATATCATGCAGGACAAAAATAACCAAACAGCGTAGATAAACCAAAGAACAGGTTTGTTTTGAGCAGCATTTGGAAATTCAAGGCATGACTTAAAATAAAAGACTAACCAAAAAAAATTGAAAAAAGAAATTGATGAAATGTGCATCTATATAAAAGAAAGCGCAAATAAGCTAACAATATCTTAAAAGACAATAAAGCAAGCAATGTTGTTAGTTACCCTGAGGAACAAGATTCGTAACGAGAACGTTAGAAGACGCACCAAAGTCACAAATATCATGACTCGCGTAAAAACACTGAAATGGCAGTGGGCAGGCCACGTTGCTAAATAACACAAAAACAAGTCGACCACTAAACTAATAACTTGGCACCCAAAAAAGACGGCTTAGGACGACCACAACAAAGATGGCTAAACAACATTACGCAAATAAAAAAAAGAAACATGAAGAGAAATAGAAGCAGCTTATGTCCTAAGAGTGGATAATTAAAAAAAAAAGATCTAACGTCGTAATATTTATACATCTCACTCAAACATCTATGCACTGACGGAAACTTGTAGCAAATCTTACATCGTCACCTGCAACTTCACAACACATCCTTTTAAATCTACAGAAGAAAACCTTCCAAAGCTCCCTAACACAACCATCTAAATCTCAATAACAACCTTCTAGAACTCCTCAACGTAACCTTCTGGACCTCCGTAAAAGAAACCATCATGTGCGACCACTTTACTACATATCCGGCAGAAGTTTAATAACTTGTCCGGTAAACTTCTCATCCCTGCTGGAAGCGCGTCAGTTGCACAAGTAAGTTATATAGTACATAATATTAAATGACCTTAATTGACCCCAAACTCGCTATTAACCACCACACAAAAACAACGTCTCAAATGCTTTCAGATCGCCAATAAATGAAAAAATCATCATTCACCTCCCAAAAATTGTTTTCTTTTTCGCTATTCTAAACGCAAACTTACATTTTACTTTGTTTTTCAAAAAAATATTAGGTTGGGAAGTTCAAAGCTAAAAAATCTTTTTTTAATACTTAAATTTCTCTTAAAAACAAAAACAATAAAAATCGTAATTTGAAAAAATTCAACTTTCTTTTCTTTGCCAAAAAACCACGTAAAAAACTTCCGATGTGGTAGAACACCAAGGAAAACATTACAACGTTCGCATATAAAAATCAATCCAAAAAAAAACTAGATTCGATAGCTAAACTTGTTGAAACACGTTGGCAACCGGTAACAGTTTTTGGGTCAAATTAACAGATTTTCGTTTTGAACGCCGCGCGCCGGATCTATACTTTTAAAAGCTGGATTTCCACCTATATCAAACATAATTTGGATGTTTAAATGCTTATTCCACCGTCGATGGCCGGATTTTAAAATTTATCAAGTCCTACAGTCCAATTAAATCTAGAATTAACAAAGTCAGCCTTATTTATATTGTTATAAAAATCGGATTTTTAAAAGTAACGGCAAGCTTTATCCAGAAACTAAATAAAAAAAGATTTGTTGACTTGATTCCTGCATAATTCCCATTTATTAAATATAAGTAATAATTTATTCATAATTTGGCCGGATTTATGCACGATTACACCGGATTTATTCAAAATAACGCCAAACTTTTGCATATTAATGCCCGTATGACACTATCTATAATTCTTTATAGAATTATATATAGGTAATTCCATTACTTTTCGACCAACTTGAAAAAGTCGACCTCTTTGATATTGCTCAAATTTTCAGGGATCAAAATATAGATGAAAAAAATGAGATTTCCAAAATTTTGGACCTCAGAATATTGCCTGTTCAAAATGACACACATTTGAAGGTTAGAAATTACAATAAAACGTCATTTTTAGCTTAAATTGTATCTCAATTTTTGGGCTTCTGGAAAATGATAAAAGATCTACGATAGCTCAAATTATTCCTTATTACATGTACTTTAAAACCCATATTATTATGTTTTATATCGTGGTAGTCATTTTGATATATTAAGCTTTAAACATTATTCCAAAAAAAAACGTAAATTTAGCAAAATCGCAAAACTTTGCTTTCTTTAAACCGTTCTAACTTTGTCAAATCTTAACAAAATTTGATTCGCAAGGTCTTGATTTCCTCGTGGTTGATTTCTTTTTGAAGTGATCACACAATACTTATAGAATCAATACGTATACACCATTATTTTGATGCAGGAAGTTGCACATGTTTTCGCGATCTTCAAAATTTGTAATTTTCAGGTCCCGAAAAAGCGCTGTCACCCTATGTCGATTTTAGTCAAAATTTCAGTAAATAATCTTTAGAACACAAGAAAAAAGGTTATTCATATGAGAAATGGTATATATCAAGAAATTTTTAATATTCAAAAATTGTCAAAATCGGCAAACCGCACATTTTTGTATCTCAATTTTTGGGCCTCTGGAAAAAGATAAGAAGGTCTACGTTGGCTTAAAATATTCCTTATTGCATGTACTTTAAAACCCATATTCGTATATTTAATGTTGGGGCAGTCATTTTGATATATCAAGCTTTAACCATTAATTAAAAAAAAAACGTAAATTTTGAAAAATTGCTAAATTATGCTTTGTTTGAACCGTTCTAACTTTGTCAAATCTTAAAGAAAATTGATCCATGAGGTCTAGATTTCTTCGTGTTCAATCTTTCTTTAAAGTAATTACACTAGACTTATAGAATCAATTTATATTCACCACTATTTTGATGCAGAAAGTTGCACATGTTTTCGCTATTTTCAAAACTTATAATTTTCAGGTCCCGAAAAAACGCTATGTCGATTTTAGTCAAAATTTCAGTAAATACTCTTCAAACTACAAGAAAAAGGGTTATTTATATGAAAAATGGTATATTGGGTATTATCAAGAAGCCATTGAGAAAATGCAAGTCGTTGTGCTGCGTCGCCTGGTTGTAGGTGTTTTACTTTTGATAATAATATGGGTGAACATTTTCACTAAAAAACGCGTCAAAAAAGTTGTTTTCTGTCAGGAAATCTTAATTGCTAGGGCATTACCATTACAGAGTCCGTAAACAAAAATGATATTTGCCTATTCTCTATGTTGAACAGCATTTTTATCAAATTTCACTAACCGAACCAAAGAAAACTGTTTTAACAAGTATCAAAAGCTTGCATCAATAATAATAATAATAATAATAATAATATCATTTATTCACGTGGCCAAAACAATTTACATATACATAGAACAAATATATACAAAATTTGGATGTGAGTGTCAAAAAGAAACAATTAAGTAATAAGTATACAACCTTAACAATTATTTAAAAATTCATTTGTGGAGTAGTATGCATTTTTCATTAATAAGTTTTTTAGTTTAAATTTAAATCGGGTATAATTAAGTTGTTTAATGTTGATATCCAAAGAATTATACATTTTGATTCCTTGGAAAAAATAAGATTGCTCAAAAAGTGCCGTTCTGTGATATTCAACCAGTAGTTTATTTCCATTCCGTGTGTGATAATTATGGGTATGATTTAGAAGTTGAAACCTGTATTGGTTTAAGTGTATGTAACAAAGAGTTTTGTAAATATATATACTTGGAAAAGTTAGTATTTGTGTGTTTTTAAAGACAGGTTTACATGACTCTCTATACGGTAGTCCATAAATTAGTCGTATGATTTTCTTCTGTAGTATAAAAACCCGTTCATGAGTTACCGCTTTACCCCAGATGAGTACATTGTTTGACATATACGAGTAGGCCAATGCATAATAAACACTCAAAATGCTTTTTTCATTGCAACATGATTTTAATGAAAGTATAGCATAATATGCTTTACTTAATTTATTACATACATAGTCTATCTGTGTACTCCAGTTAAGTTTACTGTCGAGAAATATACCAAGATATTTGCAGTTGTCACTGTATGTGTACTTTTCATTATTTACTATTAATTCCGTTTTTTCTGGCATTTGTTTACGTTTTGAAAAATATATGCATTGCGTCTTTGATTCATTTACAACCAATGAATTTTGGTTACACCAGTTGTTAAATTTTGAAATAACAACTTTTGTTTTATTTATTAAGTTCTCTTGGTTTTGTGCTGAAATTCCAATTGCTGTATCGTCTGCATACAAAATGACAAGATCATTTGGAAATGATTCTGGCAGATCATTAATAAATAATAAAAACAACAATGGACCCAGCACAGATCCTTGAGGAACACCTAGCATTACGTTAAATGTATGAGATCGATGGTTGTTAACATTGACATATAATTTTCTATCACTTAAGTAAGATTTGATTAGCATTAAAAAATTTCCTCGAAATCCTAGAGCTTCTAGTTTTGATAAAACAAAATTAATATTGATGGTATCAAATGCACGAGACAATGCACACTTGTTAAAGTAATGTTGTTTTGTTTGTGTTTTTTGCTAAATAAATTTTTTTTAAATATTTTGTATTTGTTGACTATCTCAAAAACAAAGCAAGATAGACAAAAAGTGATTTAGATTTTCTGAATTTTGACGATTTTTGAATATAAAAAAAATTCTTCATAATGCCCAATATACCATTTTTCATATAAATAACCTTTTATTTGTGGTCTGAAGAGTATTTACTGAAATTTGGACTGAAATCGACATAAGGTGACAGCGGTTTTTCAAGACCTAAAAATTATAAATTTTGAAGTACGCAAAAACATGTGCAACTTTCTGCATCAAATTAGTGGTAAATATGTATAGATTTTATAAGTCTTATGTAATCATTTTAAAGAAAGATTGATCACAAAGAAATATAGACCTCGTGGATCAAATTTCTTTAAAATTTAACAAAGTTAGAACGGTTTAAACAAAGCATAATTTTGCAGTTTTGCTTAATTTACGTTTTTTTTTTTGGAATAATGTTTGATGCTTGATGTATCAAAATGACTGCCTTAACATTAAATAGACAAATATGGGTTTTAAAGTACATGTAATAAGAAATATTTTGAGCCATCGTGGACCTTCTTATCTTTTTCTAAAGGCCCAAAAACTGAGATACAAAAATGTGCGGTATGCCAATTTTGACAATTTTTGAATATTAAAAATTCTTGATAATGCCCGATATATTTCTCATATAGATACCCTTTTTTCTTGTGCTCCAAAGAGTATTTACTAAAATTTTGACTAAAATCGACATAGGGTGACAGCGCTTTTTTGGGACCTGAAAATTATAAGTTTTGAAGATCGTGAAAATATGTGCAACTTCCTGCATCAAAATAGTGGTGTATACGTATTGATTCTATAAGTCTTGTGTGATCACTTTAAAAAGAGATTAAACACGAAGAAATCTAGACCTTGTGAATTAAATTTTGTAAAGATTTGACAAAGTTAGAACGATTTAAAGAAAGCAAAGTTTTGCGATTCTGCTAAATTTACGGTTTTTTTTTTGGAATAATGTTTGAAGCTTAATATATCAAAATGACTGCCGCGATATTAAACATAAAAATATGGGTTTTAAAGTACATGTAATAAGAAATAATTTGAGACTTCGTGGACCTTTTTATCTTTTTCCAGAAGCCCAAAAATTGAGATATAAAATAAGCTAAAAAAGACGTTTTATTGTAAAATTTCTGAACTTCAAATGTGTGTCATTTTGAACAAGCATTATTCTAAGGTCCAAAATTTTGGGAATCTCATTTTTTTCATCTATATTTTGATTTCTGAAAATTTGAGCAAAATCAAAGAGGTCGACTTTTTCAAATTGGTCGAAAAGTAATGGAATTACCCATATACATATAATTATGAATGGAACTTTAAAAAGTTTGTAAAATGCACAAAATGTCATCAATTTTATTGCAGATTGAAATTTTAAAAATATTTTTAGTTTTTCTTTATAATTGACGCAAAAAAATGTACGAATTAACAGTTTTAAAAAAATAGTTAGATTATATTATAAATGCTATTTCTCACATTTTATGTGTTAATTATTAAAAAAAAACCTAAAAATATTCTTAAAATTTCAATCTACAATAAGATTGATGATATTTTGTGTATTTTACATACTTTTTAAGATTTAAATATTTTTATATACATATATAATTCAAGATATAATTATTGACAGTGTAATACGGGCATTAAACCATATTTATGTCCAAGATCAAATTAACTCTTCAAAAAGGTAGACGCGACAATAAAGTCGACATTATGTATACTAAAAACAGAATGTGTCAATAAAGCAAGAAAAGACAGATCAGGATAATTTTTCTGTATAATATGATATGATAAAGTTGACTTTGTTATCCAGAAATGTTTCTTCTCTATCTATGCTGATGTCACTTCACACTAAATTGGGCAAAAAGGGACCCGACTATTCGTCTTTAAGAGATTGGATCTGAATCTCTTATGCCCGTACTAATAGTCAGAGATTAAATCTCGGATTGATCCAGAATTCATAAATCCTAGATTCATTTTGATAGTCGTTGATTGGCTCTAAGCTAATTCACGAATATTGTGACGGCGCGGAACAAGTTGTAAACTATGCAACCGTCAATATAATCCTACATTCAAATAATCTTGGGGCCACCCAAGATCATTTGAATACTGATGGTTGCATAGTTTTCAACTCGATCCGAGAATTAAGCGAGGAATACATTGGCCAAATGCAACTAAAGTTGCCGTCACAATATCAGTTAATTAGCTTAGAGCCAACCAACAAAATCTCGGATTCATAAATCCACTCTGACTATTAGTACGGGCATAACCGTACTAATAGTCAGAGATTAAATCTCGGATTAATCCTGGATTCATAAATCCAAGATTCATTTTGTTAATTGTTGATTGGCTCTAAGCCAATTCACGGATATCATTAGTTGCGATCGACCAATGCATTCCTTGCTAATTCTCGGATCGAGTTGAAAACTATGCAACCCTCAATATAATCCTAGATTAAAATAATCTTAAGTCCACCCAAGATTGTTTATTAGTGTGTCATATATTAATTCTTACATTTAGTAATAAAATACATTGGCCGATCGCAACTATATTCACCATCACGATATCCGTGAATTGGCTTAGAGCCAATCAACGATTAGCATTATAGACTATTAGTACGGGCATAAGTGACCCGACCGCCTACCCGACTATTTAGATCATTGATTGTGAGGACCCGCCCAAGTATTTGTCACTTGATTGTGAGCGGATGAATTATATTAGAGTACTACGCCCAGCCACACAGATATTGGAAGTTTCTCCTCTATGGTAATGTTATTTGTCATTAAATTAGAGTAAGAAAATGACAGATCCAATCTCTTGATGACAAAAATTTGGGTGAGTGTTTATTATCCAGATGTTAGATAATTCTTGTCTATCATAATGCTATTTGTCACAAAATTGTGAGAAGAGAGCAGCAGGTCCAATCTCTTAATAAAAAAACAGTTGGGTGTGCGAGTAGATCACTTAGTTCATTGATTGTGAGAACATGACAGAATGATTGATCCATTTTTCTGATGACGACTAACTGTTGAGAGTTACGAACGCCAGGCGGCGTTGACAACCTAAAGAACTGCTCCCAGTCCATAAACCAACCTAACAGCTGCAATCTTAACCGGCTCATGATCACGCCAACGACAAGTCAAAACAAATCACAACGTACGACTGCACGTGGTACAACTGGGAAGCAACGGGTGTCATATGAGATAGCACCCGTTGCTTCCCAGTCGTACCACACCACCGATACCTCCTCCTGGCACACACAAGGCTGGATATCATATTATTAAATTACATTAAGCTGCAGAATAAGTAGCAACCGATCTCAATCAACGCCCAGGTGGTGTAATAGTTAGCGTACTGAACTGCTACACCAGCGGTCTCGGGTTCTCAACGTTGCGTGCATGTTAAAGAACCCAATAATTTAGGTTGGAACTCCTAAATTTGCGGCAAAATTTTCAGCAGAAACTCTAATGCATATCCACAATTCTTTAAACATTACTGACCTTACATTCGTCCGACCTAGCGGGTGAGCGACTCGCGTGTTATAAACGCCCTAGAACACCAATTTATTGTGTAAAAATGATAAAAACTCCACCAGATACTCCATTGTATACGCGCAAACATTACTCAAGTTCGAAAGACAATAAAAAAAGATTCGACAGAATTGACCTTACATTCGTCCGACCTAGCAGATGATTGAAAAAAAGTCAAAAAGTCGGTAAATTTTTGCAGAATTCTTTTCTAGGTTATAATTAACGCCTAGCAATTCGCAATTTCATGGAAATTCACGTGGTTAAAACGAATTTCAAAAGCCCATGACATATTTTTTATCAAAAAGTCGGCATTTTGTTACAATTTTTTGTTTGAATGACTCGTTGTAATATGAAAATGTTTTTTTAAGAACAAAATTGTTGCCTAAATGTGCAAAATTTAATGAAGATTCACGTGGTTATAATGGATTACATAGTCTCACTACTAATTTTTGAATGATACGCATAAAACTGTCACAAAGTCGGCTTTTTGTTACAATTTTTGTAATTGAATAACTCGATTTGACATGAAAGAATGTTTTTAAGAATAAAATTGAAACACTACTAAATTTTTGAGTAAAACACTAATAAACTGTCACAAAATCGGCTTTTTATTACAATTTTTGTGTTTTTTGTGCCAAAAAATACGCAATTTAGTGATAATTCACGTGGTTATAATGGGTTACATATGCCCACTACTAAATTTTTGAGTAAAACATAATAAAACTGTCAGAAAGTTAGATTTTTATTAAAATTTTCTGTTTGAGTAACTCGATTTGAGATGAAAATCTTTTTTAAGAATGATATTGATGCCTAGAAATGCACAATTTAATGGTGATTCATATGGTTATAAAAAGTTATATTGGCCCCCACACGCAAAAACTATCACAAAATCGGTTTTTGTGACATTGACGCCTTACGATGCGTAATTTAATGGGAATCCAGGTGGTTACAATTGGTTATATAAGCCCTATATTATTTTATTGAGTAAAATGCAAAAAACTTCGGTTTGTTGTTATTTTTATGTTTGAATGTTTCTTGAGAAATGAAAATTTGTTTTCACTGACAATATTATAAATTTGAGGTGTAAATATTGAATTTGTTATACCTATTCGCTAAACTAATGTACTATAATCATAGTTAATAACTATGAAGCAAAAATTTCTGCATCTTTAAAATAACAATTTCAAGCGAAAATAAAGAGCATTTCATTAGCATGTCATTAGCAATTAAGTAAAGCAATGATATTCAAAGAACCTTCAACAAAATAAGAAAAATGTCTGCATGTGTTGCCTACATTTTAAGTAATAATATATTCAACAATCTTTACAACTATAAGTTAATGTACAATGAGCATGATTATGAATCAATATTTACTCATTCTTAAGCTTGCTTGTGGTTTTGTAATATACGTATTATGTTAAAATTCGAGTTCAAATTTGAATCAGAATCTAATATCAAAATTCAAAAACGAAGATAAGTAATTTGTGAATATAATGTTATTAGTAATTAAATCATTGATAAAGATATTATTGGTATTTGTAACTAGCTAGAAATATTTAGAAATAGCACACAGTAATGATTAAAATGTTATAATTATTGATTAAAATTGGTGAAGGGATAATTATAAGATTAGGGATAGGAATAAGGAACTTAATGTTTAATAATTTGTTTATTTTGTAGGTAAGATCATAGTAAGGGCGCATGTAATTGACGCCCCCCGTAGTACGTTAGGATTTAAAGGGCCAGTGGGGAGGGAAAATTTGGCAACTGTGCCGGTTCCCGTACCTGGGGCAGATTAGCGGCGATCTGTCGCTGCAGCGAGTCCCGTTCCTTCTCAGTGTCCTGGAGCTTGATCTCGGTATCACCTAGACGTTCCTGCGTCTCCCGCAAACTGTCCATCAACTTGTCCCTTTCATCTAACATAGAAACCATCAGTTGCTCAAAGTTCGCGTCTTCGCCAGAGAATTGCGAACTCCTCTGGCTGATGCTGTCCTCCGAGATAGTCGGCATCACGTCGCACATCATGTTCCACATGTTGACGAAAAATAAACTATATCTCCACCGAAATCACCCCCAAAATAAAAATATTCCTATTTATAAACTAAACAACTTTTATTATTTTGGCGCACTGGAAGTGTTTTGTATTTGTAAGGTCAGACGGCTGGATGGAAAGCGTGTCCAACCATCACATCCCGCACATCACAGAAAAACACTTTCAAGGGGGCTTAATTCCAATAGTCCCGTGCCGGAAAAACTTAATCGAGCCTGTCCCTTTAATCTCGATCTTGTACCCCCTTTGGTTAACTGTCGTTTGGGCACTGGACGTTCCGTAGGGGTACCCGCATTTCACTAGGATAATTCCTCGACATCGGCGGCATTTCGGCCGCTCACAAACATCGACACACCTAAGAATTAAATGCCGCACGACCCTAACACTACTTTATCATCTACACGGTCTCGCCTGACAGCCATTTTGAAAGAGCTGTCAGACGGCGCCGGTAAAAGCGCTGCCTTCGCAAACCAGCAACCATAGGCGGGGAGCACACCCACTCACTTCTCCAACTAAGGGGCAATCATACGCCCAAATCATAATAAAATCATTGATGTATTAAGAAGGTAAGACTATTTGCCGGGCCCATCTATTTATATCAACAATTATCATATTTTTACAAATTAATTAATTAATACTTTGCAATAATTACTTTAACAAAATAGAGCAAGATTATTTATAAATTTGAAATTCTTATATTAATAACGCATAGTTAAATAAAAATTCATTTTAAAATTAAAGTTAGTAAAAATGCATTTATTTTTATTATTTATTAAAGTTTGTATTATTTCAACATTATTATAGTTGAAATTAAAATGTAGGCAACTTTTTATATACTCCAGTAACCACAATCGTATAAGATGATATTACTTTCAAATATATTAAACTATTTTCTATAACGTTATATTAATTATGCGTAATTTATTAAAATTACATTTTAATAATAATATCAGTATTAATACACCGCATTTATAATAATTAATATTAACTAATTTTGTCTTTGGATACTAGTACTAGCTTTTTTATAATTTATAGTATTGATAATGGTCAGTAATTATTATGAGTTAACATATAAAATATAAACCATTAGAAATTACACATTTGCTGCGTTTATTTATTCTACTTTACTGACTTTATACAGCTTTATTTTATCAATTATATTTTTGTAAACATTGATGAAAGAAAAAAATGTTGCATAAAAGAAAAAATTCAATTTGATTATAAATGTATGTTGATTATATTATTAATTTTTTTGTTTTCATACATCAAAATTAATTTTTTTTATTAAATTCACTTTCAGGGACAATATGTTATTTAATTTATACTAAATAATGCATGTATATCACAAATGTTTTATAATCTATAAAAACAGAATTAATAATTCTTAAAAAAATCAAATTAAAATGTCAGTTTTGAGGTTATAATTACTCCACTCCGTTCGGATATATGTATTTACTCTAACAACTAACTACTCACTCCACTCCATCCAACTCTACTTCAACTATTTTTAATTAACACTGTAAGTTAAAAAAATGAATAAGGTTGCGTCTAGTAGTCCGAAAACGATACTAGTTAACGCTGCAGAATTTTTTTCTTCGTCTGAAGGTGCTTATATTGCTGCGCTAAGAGTATTATAACAAAAAATAATATAATATAGAAAAAACCTCTAATAAACCTCAAAATACTATATAATTAAAATACTTGTGTATTTAGTAAGTAAATTTTTAGTTGTGCATAATTTCTAAAAAAAATCGATAGAGATATATTGATAACTATCAAGAATACGAAAAATAAAATGTTCATTAAATCATATAGATACAGTAATTCCAGAACAGTGTGGTCGGTATAATAGGCAACTTAATATACAAAAAAAACCACGTTTGCCGATACATCGTATCGGCCTATAAAGTGCTAAGATAAAAATTTGGATAAAAATGTGACAAACCTTTTTAGCGTTTATATTATCTTTGCTTTTGAATAATGAAAAAGTAAACTAAAACTATAGTTACGTCCACTTTATTTGTTTATATCAAATTGAGTATATTACAAAACATAAAAATTATCTTGATAAGGTAAATTAGAACGTTGATACATTGCAGATACGGGATATTAGAATTAACCCGTTAATATGCAATAAGACGCTAGAGCTTATCTCCTACCTCACCCCACGAATAAAATAACGTGTCACGTGTTGTTCTATAGTAGCGACATCTACTAAAGTAACATTAAACTTCTTATTCAATGAACTAGAGAGCTTCCAGAGATATATAGAAAGCTTCACGTCTAATCGATATGGTTTTTAATCTACTGTTATTTTAAAATATAAACAGCAACCTATTATTGCTTTTGAGCAACAATTGAAAATTATAAGTAACATAAATAATAGGTTTTCAAAAGTTAATTGCATAACTATTAAATGTAGAGCTGAAACTGTTTCTATAATATTTCAAATTTAGATTAATAATATTTGGTGGACAGATTTTAGCAAAGCGCTATAAAATCTCAAAGTTTATTAATGATATCAATGCATTGATTATTATTTAATAAAGTTTATAATAAAATGTTATTGCAGTGTAATTAAAGTTGAAGTATAGGCAATTTTATATACACAATTGTAACTGCAATAGTATAAAATGATATTATAATTTTTAATTTGGGCAGAGCCGTATTCAATAATTTATTAAATTACTTTTTATGACGTTATCATTTTAATACATTTATTAAAATTTGTAATTAAATTAAAATTAAAAAATTATAAAATATAATTTAAATGAATCATAATATGTACGTGCAAGATGATGCCGTCAGATCTCTGAACTCTGAGTGTGATGCTATTATTAATGCAAAATGACTTATGACGTTCGCAGAGAAATCAAACATCTAATTCTTTAATGACAAACAATTGGGTGAGTGGGTATGATTTACGAGTCAGTATATTAGATTAGATTGGTCTACCTACCCACCCAAGAAGTTGAATCACAATCTTTTCATTTGACAATGATACTTCTGACGTTTGCAGACAGAATCATCCAATCTCTTAATGACAAACAAGTTAGTAGTTTGGACTGGTGTATCTCACTCACCCAAAGAGGACAACATAAGTAATTAATAAATACGAAGTCTGCCTATTAAATAACGAGACTGCGATTGCAGGAAACGTGCTAGAAACGAAAAACTAATGCAGCGTTAGATAACTGCAAGTGTCTACTATTCTAGTACGAAAACACGTTTTTGGTTAGGTTAGGCTAGGTTTTTATCGTGCTAATAACAATGTTCGACAATAAACTCTAGCAACGGATTAATGTATATTTTCTCAATAAATAAAAAAAAAACTTAGACTAAGTATTATAAGTTGTTGAAAGAGACCTATGGTAAAAATTTTCTTAATGGTTTAAATGGTTTTATGAAGGCCAAGAGAGCACCGAAAATGACCAACGTTCAGGTTGACCTGTCTCTGTTTCAACTCCGCAAACAGTGATCAAAATCAATCGTGATGACTGAATGGGTTCCAGAGGGTCAAACTGTAAACCAAAGTTTACTATTTGAAAGTTTTAGCAACACTGCAAAAGTTGTGAAAAACCGCTCTGTCTGTGAAGTGTTATTTAGCCGCTAGATGCATTCTAGTGCTCAAACACACGCCGTAGTTGCCTGATTTAGCACCCTGTGACTTTTTTCTGTTTCCGATGATCAATTTTGTTTTGAAAGGTACTCAGTTTGAGTCGATGGAAGAGGTAAAGCAAAAATCGATAGAGTTCCTAAATGCTCTTACAAAAGAAGACTTTTAGCATTGCTTTGACCAATAAAAAAAACAATTGGAAAGGTGTGTGGCAAGGAAAGGGGAGTACTTTGAAAGGAGCATTCAATTAAAGACTTATCAAATTTATACAAAAAGTGTGTTTATGCGCAGTTTTTCATAAATTTTACGATATAAATATTTTTTGTTACTACAAAATAAACGCCACAAAAGCAGTGCTATGTGCTATAGTAAAGTTTGCAAAAATTCAATATACTAGTATGCAAAACGCAAAGCTGGTCCAAAACTTTATTTCAAAAAATATCATATAAAACACTAAAATAGCAAAAGAAATATTTATTTGAAAGCAAAAACATTGTTATTTTTTATTAAAAATCAATGCGCATTTTTTTTGATTAAATTCACTTCATTCAATTCTAAGGTAGAGTACATCTACTGTTGCATTGCATCGGCGTTAATAGTCTTATTAGGTTGATACGCCAAAAATCTAAACTAACTAACCTGTTGCATTGCATAGGTCAGTCAGAATACAATGCATAAACAGTGAATAGTAACTTTTGTAGTGTGAAAACATTTGATTATTTCTCGTATTTTATCTCAGAATTAAATAGACTATAGTAACAATTATTGACAATAAATAACAAGTTTCTTTACAATTAATTGTGTTTTTAATTTTGAATAAAATATTTTTTTTTGTGATTGAAATGTTAAATGTTTTGAGTTGACAAATATCGCACGCAATTGATAAATAATAATATATGTATAATAAATGTCAATAGTTTGCGTAAACTGTTTCAAACTGTTTGTAATCATAATTCATAATTGTAAATTAAAATGGCGGCATATTTAAAGTGATTACATAATCCCATTCATTTATAAACTCCCTGTACTATGCAACAGTAAATAGTAACTTTTGTAGCCTTGGGATTTTGCCGTTCCTCTATGGGTGCGTACCGTGGGAATCGGTAAGCTCTCGCCGGCTTGCCAGAAGGAAAATAAAACACCGGGCGTAAAGCAAAAACTGATCGGACTGGAAATACGATGACGACACACCCAAAACGCCTGCTAGGAGGTTAAAAATAAAAGGACGTAAGATAGATTAATTATTATAGATATGTCGAAGAAAGTTAACATACTCCAGGAAGGTTTCGCTTGCGGGAAATTCTCCACTACAGAAATGGTAGTCTGCTCTTCAGATTCTGGGGGGAGAAAGACAAATGAGAAAACAACAACGAAAACATTTGGGGACTCTTTGGAGAACACAAAACACAAAACACCCCGGGAACATCAGAAACGCAAAAGCAAAACTTATCAAGTAGAGGCACACCAAAAACGCAGAAAAGACCGGCAAAAATAGCAAAGACAAAGAGACTTCTTTGAGGTCCCTTTGTCTTAGAAACATTCTTACGGCATTGCACTAACAATAATTTTGAGAGGGTTCCTTGAGTGTTACCTCATCGTAGAGGAGGCAGAAGCAGTAAAATTTACTATTTTTTAAAGAAGGGTGATGACATGAGTACCAAGACTACAATTGAAACCAGCTGCTCTTCTATAAAGATTAGCGTTCCAGAAGAACTTAAACACCAAGACCTGGCAAATGGTCAATTTCAAACCATATTTCAAAGGGACCCAACATATCCTACTTATGGATAAGAGAACTTGGAAGAAGGTAGCAAACCTAAAAGGAAAACTCTTTCTAAGTTTCTCTAAAATTTCATTTCGGGTTCTGGCTTCCTCTAAAAAAGAGGGAGAAAAACCGAAAGAAACAGCGACCGTCGAGAAGGCCGTGAATGAAAACCCAACACCGATCGCCGAAGGACACTAACGGTAAGTACAATGTTTAACATCGTGCAAATCAATCTACATCACTACAAAGCAGTTCCTGTGGTCTTCAGTGCGTATATTGTCAAATACAATATTGACATTGCTTTTATTTAAGAACCTTGGATTTGTAAGGCAGAGATAAAAAGGTTAAGCATACCGGACAGGTGGCTGCTAGCAGCACAACCCATATGCAAGCCTCGTACATGCATCTTAGCAAAGCATGTACTTAATTTATTGCTATTATGGGACCTATGTTTCAGAGACGTAGTGACAGCCAAGGTGGCGTTAGTAGGAAAGAAAGATAATTTTGGATACTTTCCTACAATCAGTAGGCAACTGCAAATTGTAAATAAATAATTGTTGGATGCAATGCCAACACCCACCACCTAGCCTGCGAGAGCAAGGACACAAACATAAGAGGTGAAAAACTCTTAAAATTTATAGTAGAATTTAAATTAAATATTATAAACAAAGGTAACGTGCCAACGTTTTGCAATGCGTGGCGTAGCAAGGTTATTGACCTAACATTAGCTAATCATAAAACAGGTAAAGTGATAAAAAAGTGGTACGAGTTGGACAAACCTTCATTGTCTGACCATGCATATATCAGATTCAATATCGAATCTAAAGAAACGCTTCTTTTAGAATACAGAAACCTTAGAAAAACTAACTAGGATCTATACAACGAGATACTAGTTAGCCAAATCGGGATCTGTCCAAAAAATACAAGACTTGGTGGCAATGACAAACATATTTGTCAATTCCATCCGCCTTTGAAGGAAGCCGTCCTTGCACTGTCAAGCACACCTTCAACAAGATTACTTGGTGGAACAAGGGGCTGGACAAGGCAAGGACGGCTACTAGAAAACTGTTCAACAAAGCCAAGAAGAACGGTGACTGGGTATAAAACTAGTCTCACGGCATATACTAAAACCATAAAGAAAATCGAAAGAGAATTGTGGAAGAGATACTGTAAGGACGTTTAAGACGGTCTTACATGCTTACGCCTTTAAAAAGCCTTAAGCAAAGACCAAACTAGAAACATTGGTTTTTTGCAGACCAAAAACGGAAAAAGTGGTCAAAAGCATTCTGCAGAAGTTTCTGCAGATACATTTTCCGGGTTTTGTGCTGAATACCAAATAGCTGAAGAACGGCAAAGAAAGTATTTATACCAAAACCAGAGAGCCCCACGTATGCCTTAGCTAAGTCTTATAGACCAATCAGCTTGACATCTTTTATGCAAAAACTATTGGAAAAAATAGTCGACAGGCACGTCCTGCGAGCTAGCAAAACACTATCTAATTCAAAAAAATTGCTTTGGGTGCCTTTCTAGATATTGATAAGATAAGATAAACTTTATTTGCATAAACATAGTAAAATAATGTGGTACAAAAACGTCAGGTACAAGTTGTAAGTTAATATTAAAAGAAAACATTTTTACATGCACACTTATGAACATTAACAAAACAATTTAAAAACTTAAATTAAAATAATCATTAACATGATATAATTCATTATTTAATAATATTTTTTTTAGAGATAACTTAAATTCTTTAGCTGGTAATTTTTGGATTGTATAGGGTAAAATATTATACATTTTGACTGACATATAATGAAACGAATTTAATGTTTTTGTTAGTCTGCAGTATGGCAAGCAGATGTTTTTACTTGATTTGGTACAATAATTATGCAATTCATTTTGAAACTTGTAATTTCCAGCATCTATACCTTCTCTCACATGCACCAAACATGCCAATACATATAAACTTGCAACAGTCATAAAACCCAGTTTTTTAAAATGAGACCTACACGTATCTCTGAAACCAAGACCCGCAACTGCACGAACAGCTTTCTTCTGCAAAACAAAGATTCGATTAGCGTGATGAGAACTACCCCACAGCAGCACTCCATACTCAATTAAAGATTGAATAAATGCAAAATAAGCCATTCGTGTAACTGTTAAATCCGTATTCTCAGCTATTTTTTTTATTAAATAGATATTACTGCTTAACTTTGTGGACAACAATTCCACATGCTGTTGCCAAGATAATTTATTGTCTAAGTGAATACCCAAAAATTTTATTGATTTATTAACACCTTCATTTGCATTAAGTAATGAAAAAAGCATATGTTTTGTTTTTGCTTTATTTAACTTTAAATTATTTGCATGAAACCATTGTTTTGCTTCTTCTAAAGGACTCAACCCATCCACCACAGAAGCTGTTACACTTTGAATGAGAGTTGTGTCATCGGCATAAAGATATGTCCTTGCCAGTGTTACATTACATTCAAGATCATTTATGTACAACAGAAACATCAGAGGACCTAAAATAGACCCCTGCGGCACACCGTAGTACATTTTTTTTCTATCCGAAAAAGTACCACTAGCAAAGACAATTTGTTCTCTGCCAGTTAAGTAGCTGTTAACAATATTTAATGCTACACCTCTTACGCCATAGAATTCGAGTTTGTGCAACAACTTCTCTGGGTTGACTGAGTCGAATGCCTTGCTTAGATCTAAGAAAAAAGCAGACATTGCACTTTTGCATTCAAAGGCCTGTTCGATGTCAAGAACAAGTTGTTTTACAGCTTTTATTGTAGATCTAGAAGGAATATATCCAAACTGTGTCCGACAAATAAATTTTTCTAAAAAAGAGAACAAACGCTTTTTTAATAACATTTCAAATACTTTTGAAAAAATTGGTGTTATTGATATAGGCCGAGAATTTTCACATTGGTTTATATTCCCTTTTTTAAATATTGGTATGACTTTTGATAATTTTAGTTCAGAAGGAAAAATTCCTTCTTCAAAACAAGCATTTATAACATTTTCCAAAGGTTCTACAATAACATTTGACACATATTTAAGTACTTTAGAATTTAGATTATATAGATCTATACAATTAGAATTTTTTAACAATCCTATCACAGATTTGATTTCCATTGTCGAAACTGGTTCAAGAAAACAGGAAGCGCTTGTATCACTTGTGTAATTGTTTAATAAAAATTGATAGCTGTTATCATTATGATTAAAACTAGACAAAACATGTTCAACTGAATTAACAAAAAAAGTTTGATGTTCGTTAGCAGATATAGTTGATGAGATTTTATTTACTTGTTTTCTATTAGTGCTTTTATTAATTATTTCCCAAACTTGTTTTGGTTTGTCTAATGATTCCATTATCAATTTACTGTTAAAATCAATTTTTGTTTTTTTGACTTCGTTTTTATATTTGCTTTTTTCTTTTTTTATTAATACACTCAGTTCAGTTGAATTTGTTTGTTTCCTAATAGCATATAGTAAATTAAGATAATTTTTTTGATTCCTTAGTTCTGATGTATACCAAACTTGTTTCTTATTATTGTTGATATTTATAATTTCATCTGGAATACAATGATTAAAAATATTTAAAAAAGTATTAAAAAAACTTGTAAATTTGTCCTGTGAATTTGAACATTTATAAACAAAAGACCAATCAACTTCAGATAGCGCAACATAAAATTGATCTAGATGTTTTAAAGACAATAACTTTCCTTTATACTGCGTATACGTTTTTGTATTGTTAACATCTATTGCTGTATTAATTATTAAGCCAAAATGATCTGAAAGATTGGGTTCAATAACTGTTGTTTCATATGGTACGTCCATATTAATTAAGAAATTGTCTATACATGTTGCTGAGATAGGTGTTTTCCTAGTTACTTCAAAATTAGTGATTTCAAAATTGCAACTTTGTACCAAATCAATAAACATTTTTTGATGTTCATTGGTTTTGATAAGATCTACATTAAAGTCACCACCAATTATAATATTTTCATATTTCTTGTCTAGATAACACAGAACATTTTCAAGTTTAACATAAAATTCATTAAAATCAGATAGAGGTGTACGATAGACAGATACAATAACGATATTTAAAAATGGCAAATAAACTGCGCTCACTTCACATATACCTTCAACGGATAAATTAACGACACATTCTATTGATTCGCACTTAAAATCATTTCTGACTAGGATGAGAGAGCCTCCATGTATAGTGGATTTTCTGCAATAACAACTACCCACTTTAAAATTGTTGATTGTTATAAGATCAATTTCCGCACTTTTTACCAATGTTCGCTAATTGTTACAGCACATATTTGCTTATTTTGTTCCAAAAATATTTCTAAATCATAATGATTATTTCTTAAGGATTGTAAATTAATATGAAACAACTGTAAGGTATTATTCGTTTTATTTAAAACTGTGTTGTTCTGTTCTAAGTTTTTTGAGTTTTTACGTTTGTAAGCCATTGTAAAAAACGCTCAACGCATGTACCGACAGGCCATATATTAGGATTACTTAAAGACTCTATTTCTTCTAAAGGAACTGTTACTTTAAACGACGAGTATAGTTCAGGATGTTTTGACATCATTTTCTTGCATATAACATTATCAAAACTTTTTTTATTTAAGTATGTTGTTAAGTTATTTTCTGTTAGCTTAGGGTCCATTCTATAAACATGTAAATGCCCGTGTGGGGCAACTCCTTTTACCAATGAATCGTCTGTAGCTGTTCCACGAATTGTATTTAGTTTTACTGTATTTTTCTTTTTACGACGATTTATTGTTTCCCATTTATCATTTTGTACAATATTTAAGTTATCCTTATTGTCTAAATTTACATTTACATTTTCATTTGATTTAGTTGCTCCACTGAATTCATTACTGCATGGCAACTCCTTGCATTCGCCAACAATAATTTTCTTTTTAATATTCGGTTTAATATTAGTACTGCCAGAATTAATTGATGGTAAATTGTTTTTTTTATTATAGCCTTGTCGCTGTTTTGTATTACTTACTTTATTTTGATTTCTTGTTGGTATTCGTTTATCTATCACCGTATCCGATGACTTTGTGGATTCACTGGAGATATTTAAACATTCTTCTTCAATGTCGACTTCTTCAACCGTATTATTATCTACATTGCTGGATATTTTAGAGTTATTTTGCATGTTAATACAATTGTCACTAATGTTTTTACTATATTTAATTTCAGCACGATTTGTTAACAGATGCACTAAGTCTTTATTACTATCACGTAAACATCGGATTTCATTTGTCATTGTTTCTATTATTTTATTCGTATGTTGTAGAACTATGTTGTCTATTATTTCACTAAACTGATTGCTTTTAAGAATTTGAGCAATTAATTCATCATCCACTTCAGTTGTTTGACGTGTTTTAACCATTTTTAATTAAGTAAGTTAAGTATATCCTCGAGTATATCTTGAATTTAATATTTTCACAGAGCTGTTTTAACACACGTGTACTCAACGCGGATTCTCCGGAACTTATGAAGGAGCATTTGACAATATTACCTTCAAATACATTGCGAATGCAATAAAAAGCCAAAGAATATATTCTTTTGTCCAACAATGGGTAAACTCCATTCTTAAGAACCGGACTATAACTATAACATTATAAGGAAAAACTGTAAGAGCCAAAGTTGCCAGAGGTTACTCACAGGCGGGCGTACATTCAATCTTACTGTGGTGCCTAGTCATGAATAATTTACTACAGATACTCATCGACGTAAGCATTTTTGCCTTAACGCAGACGATCTTACTATCCTTGTATGCGGGAAGTTTGGAGCAACCGTGTCTAACATAATACAAAGTGCACTAAATATCGTAGAAAAGTAGTGTTAAAAATCTTAAAAATGTATGGAGCTACGCTCTCGATGTCTAAGGAGGAGAAATATCTGGGACTACGCTTGACACTAGGTTAAACACACATCTGACAAATATTACAGCAAAAGCCATTTGCAACCAAAATAATGGTCGGAGGTACATGCGGATTAACATCTAAAATGACCAAATGGTTATACACGGTTGTAGTAATTATAACATACGGAGCAATTTTATGAAAAAAAAAAACACTTTTAAGTGTACAGCCAAAAAACTAGACAAAGTTCAGAGGCTAGCGTGTTTCTTGATAACGGGGGCAATAAGAACGTCTTCTACGGCAGCTATGGAAGTACTACTATCGTTACCGCCACTTCACCTGATGGTAATGCTGCATATAAACAAACACAATGTAAACCTTGAGACCCACAGACCTAACATAACAATGTGCATGGTGCATAAGGAAAAAACTCTAATAATGAGGTCGGACTTTATAAAGAGCTACTGCATCAATCAGTAAGAAATTTGATGTAACAATACCACATCAAAACGAATGGATAATGAATAAATACTTGAGAACAGTGAAAGAAACTATTTGGTACACAAATGGGTTCAATAACCAAACGGGCTGGAATCGACAAGGACAATCACCAAAAAAAGCTAACTTTGCTACTTCTGGGCAAACATGCTTCAATTTTCCAAGCAGATGTGGCTGCCCTTGAGTGGTGCACCAAAAACATGATTGAGAAAGAACTAAAACTGAATGACTGATAACTATCATGTCAAACAGTCAAGCGGCATTGCAGACATTGCGATTGCTAGTAATAAAATTCAAACTGGTTATGATCTGCATATACAGTCTGGAAGCAGTGGCCACAACCTGTAAAGTTTGCAGGGTATGGATATCAGACATCAGACTGCAAAGGCTCACAGGACTGATAACCAAACACTGTGGACTCAACAAGCACTTGCATAGAATAAGAATTAAAAAAAGACAAAACTCCAATACACTTACTGATTGAATGCAAAGCTTTCAAACAGCATTGCATAGCTATCTTTGACAAACAAAACCCAACCGCAGATATGTTAAAAACAACCCATTGGCAAAAGATACTTGACATTATTGAAGAGACAAAGCTGCTAAAGGAGTAGAACAGCAAAGATGTACAACAGGACTATTAAGACCGCAGTGCAAAGAACGCCAGGCAAATAAACTTAAAGTAAAGAAGAAAATGATGAGTTTTTTAGTCAGTAAAAACCTGACACTACTGGACAGTACGAGCTGCTCAGTGTCTTTAAAAAAAATATTCTTTTTTACACAAAAAAACTTTTTTATCTCAGAATTGAATAGACTATAGTAACAATTATTGGCAATAAATAACAAGCTTCTTTACAATTGGTAATTAATTGTGTTTTTAATTTATAATAAAAAATATCTTTCTGCAATTGAATAATATACAATGTCTTTTTGAGTTAGCAAATATTTGATTAACAATACAAAAACCTTTGTTAATAAATGTCACTCCATTAGTAAAATTGAAAACAAATATCATTGGATCAAAGGCGATAATTTTCATTTAGAAGTCAGTCCGGTGAATCGCGCTAAAACACATTCAAGCTCTACATACACATTCAGCAAAAAGTCCGGCCATGTAGTTACATGCGCCACGTTTAGTGACAAACAATTGGTTGGGTAAAACATTTTGTACTATGATTACAAGTCAGTAGTTTAGATTAGAGTACTCTACCTACCTAACTGTTACTTATCAAGAGGTTGGATTACGACCTTCTTTTCTGACAAAATGATTTCTGACGTTTGCAAAAAAATCATTTTTTTCTGATGACGAGAATTTGGGTAGGTGAGTGAATTACTCTAAAGCATGATAAAGAGTCAGTAGTTTAGATTAGAGTGGCCTACCAACCCACTCAAATGTTAGTTATCAAAAAGTTGAATCACGATCTTCTCTTCTGACAAAATAATTTCTGACATCCGCAGAGGAATTAAACATTTAATTCCTTGACGACAAACAATTGGGTGGGAAGGTAGGACATTTCATACTATGATTAGAAGTCAGTACATTAGTTTAAAGTGGTCTTCCCACTCACCCAAGTGTTAGTTATTAAGAAGTTGGATCACGACCTTATTTTATGACTTCTGACTTTTGCAAAGAAATCAAACATTTTATCTCTTAGTGACAAACAATTAGATGGGTGGGTGGGTGAGACACTCTATAGCATGATGACAAGTCAGTAGATTGGACTGGTGTACCTCACGCACGTAAAGAGGACAATGTAGGTAATTAAAAAATATATGGGATTACAAGGCAGTAATAGCTTAGGCAAAAGAATAAAAAGTATTAAAAATATTGATTATTAAAATAATAAAGATTAAATAAACATATTGAGAATATATTAAATCTCGTTAAGAAGCAGCTTTATTAACTGTTCAAGTAATTTATTTAATTTATGTTTATGTAGTTGGTTAAAGTTTAGATGGTTTGCAACAGTCTAAAGTAAACCGTTAAAATTTTGTTTGTATTTATGCAAAAACTGTGTTTATGCGCAGTTTTTCATAAATGATATTTTTGCAGTTTATAATGTTTTGTCTAACAAATGGGTTTTTTAAGCGTATTTTTTATACATTTTCTTTAATAAGAGAATTTTGAGAATGATTTTTAGTACATTTTGTAATAAATGCTTAGTTTTTGATGAATTTTATGTAACGAAATAGGTTTTGTAATGTGTATTTTCTGAGGAAGTATATTTCGCTTGTGTTGTATTTACTGTATATGCTATAAAACCCCTTATGACGGTCCTGTCTGTGTATTATAAAGATCGCGATTTTTATCTTTCATATACAAAAAAAATGGATTCAGTGATCACATGTCCATATTTAGATTTGAATTTCCGAAGCGATACAGCTGCGATAATCTTGATAATAGAAATCAGATCCAATGTAATGATAACAATTCATTAAAACGAGCAATGACAACATAACCATTGACCTTGCATCTAAAGCAAATGGAAATGATAACTGACATCTGTTGTCAGTCCATCATGGCGTTGGAGAGCGTTGGACTCCTTGTTGAGTGTTACTCCTTGTTTTACAATAAAAATTGGACATGTTTGAAAACGCAACTTTGACAATAGTCGTAGAGTACGTTTTTGAACATGTCCAGACAGAAAAAATCTGCCCGGAGGAGGCAGAACAAAAGTTATGGAGGTAAAAACAAACCTAACCTTCAATACATATGTATGCTTTAACAAATTCAATTGTTTTATCACAGATGTGACAATAAATGATTTTGCAAACTCTACTGTCTGCAAATCACGAGAGAAGAAATCCAGTAGCAATGTAACAACTGCTATTAAACAATTAGAAATCGATAAACCATGGGACGAACAGGATTTAGATGCTGACTTTGATTTTGTTGAAGAAGAAAATGCAGACGGTACCATAACATTTGTACTAAAAAAAGTAAAAACAAAGAAGTTGGAAGATAAAAATATTGATAATCGCCCTGGTAATGATTACCCATTAGATGTTTGGTATTTAATATCCGATTTTATACGTCCTGAAGATGTTGGGACTTTTTCAGCCATTTGTAAAACTTCATATGCAGTTTCGAATACAGCTAAATTTTGGTTTAGTCTATATAAAAGGTATTATACAAGCGTCCCAGAATTGCCGGAAAGATTGCAACCGGAATGTATGCAGAGGTTATATGGTGTTAGAACATCGGTGATACGAGCATTATTTTATATGTATCCGGCTTTTATGAATCGATTTAAACAGATTAAGACAGAGGAGCATCCGGCTGTGTTGTTGAAACGTCAGTGTGCTTTGATGTGGCACAGGAAAAATAAGACGCAATGGGTTTTTTATTTTAAATTGAAGGAGAATAATTGTATTATTTCCATGCAGAGAGAGAAGACATCAAAGCCAGATATCATCGAGATGTTGGAAGATGTTTCAGCTAATAGCGAGGAGAATTGTCGCATTTTACAAATTACGTGCTTGAATTTCATTCCTGTGCCTCCAGTATTAGGGTTAGTATTATATTAATTATCTTAAATTAATAATTACAAAGTAGTAACATAACTAAACTTATGTGAATGTTTTAATAATGAAAATAATTGAATCGGTGAGTGGAAAAACAGTATAACTCCAAAATGACGGTTTTTAAACAGATCCTATTTAAACGAAGACCAATGTGATGACATAAAAAACAGTATAACTAACACATTTTGTGCGCGTGTACAAGGTCGTCTACCCTAGTGTTGAGTGAAAGAACGGTACAAGTCCGGGAGTTATATTGTTTTTCCACCAAATATGATTTGATCCTGCGTGCGTGTCACTTAATTTTTTTTTTGTAAAATTTATCAATATTTCCTTATTTGCGAACACTTCTTCTTGCCATGTGATCGAGATTTTGGAAATGGAAAGATTATGTAAGCATGATTTTGGGTAGTCAAAAATTAAAACCGTTCACTATATTAATGAACTACACGGATATCATTAACTTCAAAGACTGGTGGCCAAAATATTATAAAAAGACCTGTAAGTCTGTTGGCCAAGAACATACTAATACTACCTTTACTATTTCTACGTACAATCAGTTTATCCACGACAGCTCCACGCCAGGTTATATTTCAACTAGTTGTTATATTAAAGGACTTTTGACGAACACATTTAAAGTGCTGAAGCCCCACATAAACATAACATTGCCCAATGCGTCAGCCTACAAGGTTCCATTGTTTTCATTTCAAAAAGTGATGCAGTACATAAGTGGCAAAACTTTAGTTTTATTACCATATTACGTCTTGGGAGACAAGTAACGAAGAGCAGGAGAATTAAAGATAACAACCAGTACAGTAATATATAAATATAGTAATATAAAAAAGATTTTAAAACAGCAGTTTTGTGATTTTTTTACATATATCAAAAATTGAGTGGAAAAACAGTATAACTCCACAACACATTTTTCAATATCCAGGTGTGTGTAATACAGTAATGATAAATGTTTGTTCACATTTTTATGGAGGACGTCATCCTCTACAACTTTCTTGTACATCAAATTGTTGTCACATGTAAACTTTTCTTACTAAACAAATTTTATCGTTTTTCTCAAAACTAAGATTTTAGAGTTATATGGTTATTCTACTCACCGATTCAATTGAAGAATTGCTACATGCAAGAGATCAATTTATTATTGTTATTATTTGCAAACTTATAGTTCTTAAACAAATATACACCAAATGTGGTAATCAGAGTGATAATTGATTGAAAATAGTTATGATATGTATATTTTTGTTATTTACTTTCCTTACATTAGTCTAATAAATGATTTTCTAAATATTAATAAAATCCGTACTGAATTGTACAGTAATAAAAGTGTGGATTGAAAGATGTAATTAAACTGAAAGAAATTATACTTTTTGAAAATAAGATTGTTTATATGACGGCCATCTCGTTGACAACACTCTTCAAACTTTTTTGGAAGATTTAAAAAAAAATTGATTTCTCGACAACTTTCATTTAGTATATCTATGCATTTGTATTTTTTCAACTGTTTTGTCAAAACTAACTTAAGTTTTTGAGAACAGGGTATAGATTTCATTCAACATTTAATTCTACATTCATTTGCAATTTTTGTTGTTATTGGATGTGTTGTTGATTGAAGAGTAATATTGTTATCATAATATTTAGTGAATCAATTTAGCAGAAATAAAACAATATTACCAAATTCAGTTGTTGGTTGTTTAAAATATTTTATATTATATTTTATGCTATAATCTTTATTTAGTATCAACATTTTATCTTCACTAACATTTTCCAAATTATTTTCTAATCACTTTTTAGTAAATGATGAATTGGCAACATATACGTTAGCACATTTTCCAAAGTTGTTACATCTTTTTCAGCGTTTTCTAGGTTAGAATCTGATATCATCAATTTCACAATAATTATCATTACTTTAATTCTGAGTTTCACTGTTGATATCAGCATCTAACATGATAACAATCTTTTCAATTTTGTGATTGGTTCTAATAATAAATCTACATCAATATCTGTGACTGATGAGTTTCATGCTCAAAAACAACTTAAAAAAATAAAAATAAGCAGACTGAATTATACCAGAAGTAATTACGTATAATGTATCTTTGGCTTTTAATTCCATCTGATCTTATTTTTCATACAAATTTATTATTGCTAATACAACTTGCCACTTTTTGCGCCATTTTTTTCAAATATTAAAATTCTTGTTTTTAAACCAATCTTAATCAAATTATTTAACAGCAGTTATGAATTGGCAAGAGTATCACAATTTCCTGGTCCAGTTGACAAATATAAGCAACCGACATTTTACACTTATATTGTCATCTATTAAAAAATATATGGATCTTAAAATGCTCTTTTAATAGATTGTGAAAAACATTGTAATCTAAATTACTTTTTAATTTAATTTTATCAAAATAGCTATAAATGCGCAATAAAGAAGAAGAAGAACATTATGACATAATCTTTTCCTTAATTACATTGATTGGACTCTTGTTTTAATTTTATTAGGGAAATGTTTAGTCCAGTAATACACACGTAACAATGACAAAATTGTAGGTACTTCTGGTAATGTTATTTTCAAATAATAATTAGAAAATTTGAGCTTTACCTCAAAATATTCAGGGGCTCTCTCAAACACTATTGGGAAAACGCGTAAACAATTTTGTGCAAAATTCTGTTCATAAAATCTCAACAACAACAAAATTGGTTCATAAAATATTAAAATATTTTAAGAAAAAACTACTAAAATCCGGCCAAAAACGGTTAAAAAATGTAACATTTTATTTATTATTCATAAAATCTCAAAAATAGCAAAATCCTGTCTTAAAACATCAATATATTGTTAGAAAGGATCAAAATCCGGCTGCAAACTGTTAAAAAATGTTATAAAACGTCAAAAACAGCAAAAAACTGGTTTTGAAACATTAAAAAGTAACAAAATTTGGCTATAAACTATTGAAATGTGCAAATTTTTTTCAATAAAAAGTCACCTAAATTTTAAAATAAATAATTAAAGGGGGTTTGTTTCTTATTATTTTACAGTAAAACACAAATAGTGTGAAAGTTCAAAAAAAGATTTATTGTAATACAGTAAAGCTTCACTAATCCGAATCATTAAAACATGACTTGATCCGAATAATTGAACAATCCGGATTACTGGATTTACTATTTTAGTCCTTGCTTAACCTCCATTGCGCAACTTTTGTATTATTTGTTGTTTTTTGACTAGAGTTAATGTTTTGTGTGGCCGTTTTGGTGCTGAAATAAACTAAAAATTCTAGGTTTTTTTTTTTTTGTTGGTCATGAGATCCTCGGCGTGCTAGGTAGGGGAACCGTGAACGTTTGTTTTTAATGAAATTTTTAAAAATATCAATATCCAGCTATGAAATATCAAAATATTGTCAAAAAGATACGAAATTCTGTCAAAAAGTGCAAAACTCTATTCATAGAATGTCAAAAATAGCAAAGCTGCTCATAAAGTATAAAAATATTGTCCAAAACTAGTAAAATTTATAATAAACTGATAAAAACTGCAACATTCAATAATAAACTAATAAAAATTTGGTGAAAAGGAGGAATGTCAAAAATAGCAAATTTCGGCTTTGAAACATTAAAA
Source organism: Tachinus rufipes (assembly GCA_963932245.1). Classification (NCBI taxonomy): domain Eukaryota; kingdom Metazoa; phylum Arthropoda; class Insecta; order Coleoptera; family Staphylinidae; genus Tachinus; species Tachinus rufipes. The sequence continues at coordinate 67,156,718 of OZ010749.1, forward strand.
TATTGTTTAAATGCACCAAAATGCAGCCATATAAACTGTTAAAAAAATTAAAAATGTTCATAAAATTTTAAAAATATTAAAATCCGCCCATAAATTATCAAAATATTATCAGAAAGTACTAAAATTTACCTTAATAACAGTTTAAGGTAAATTTTTGTACTTTATAAATACAAAATTTTATTTGCCATTTTTTGTAATAAAATAATTAAAAAAAAAATTACCTATATCTGGTCAAACACAGTTGAAATGTGCAAAATCTTTTTGTATAATGTCAAAATACCACAATATGTGAAAGTGTAAAATTATATTTATGAAGCGTAAAAAATAGCAAAATCCATCCCAAGCTTTGAAATAAACGCCAGGAGGCCCAGTATGCTTGTGAGCCTTTTTGCTATGCTAAGAAAAGGCTAATTGTTTTCCATTGCTTGTCCAATTAGTTTGTAGAACTTGAAAACAATGACTAAAGACTAGTGTTTTTGTGGCTGATGACTTTTGTTATTAACACTTAACCTGAAATATCTCCGTTTATGCTACTCTCAGAAATGTGTGTCTAGCTACGTGTCTGTAGCTAGAAACATAGCAAAAGCTTATAAAAATCAAAACAATGTAGGTTTAATTATTATATTCTTATAAAAAAACATTTATTCTTTAATATTACAGTATAAAAAATATAAAAACAAACTATAACTTTAAAAAACAAAAAATAAATTGTCAAAATAAAAATCATAAAGTTTTACTTGCAAAAATTCTAAACAAATTGGTTTATCACATTTAATACATTTATAATCTTTTTTTTTTTATCATAACTGCTTTGTTTTTTTTTTCTAGTGTATTGGTGCAATCTGATCTGCTTTTTTGTTGTCTCCTAATATTGCAACCAATCTGTTCATCGTAATCTGAATCATCATCCAAATTGTCAATCGGTTCAACTAGATTTATCTCTTCATCTGACTCAAGTTCATTGTAACAATTTATAACTTTTTTTTCAAAATTGAAGTCATTATAATAAAAAAACCTTATTACGTTGTTTCAATTTATCACGTTCTGTTGTTGTGCTTGGAATTGCATCCATTGTGTTCACAGAAACACGTCTAATATATTTGTGTAATAAATTTTCAATAGCAAATAAAAACTAAATATTTTACCAATTAAATTTGTGCGATTTCTAAAAATAAGCGTTTGATAGACACTTGAAAAATATGTGCGCTCTCAGAAATATGTGTCTAATAGATACCGTAACTTTTCGAAACACGTCTGTATAAACAAAACGGCTAAATAAAACTTATCGGTTTCAAAGTTATTAGTTGTATCAAATTATAGAAGGAGGATACCTAAAGCGTGGGGCAGCCAATTACATTAATGATTTCGCAATACGAAATTAAAAATTGTTGCGTGTCTGTCAGACACATATTTCAGGTTAAGGGTTAATTTTGATAATTTGTCTTCTAATTTTTTTGGGATAAACCTTGGCATATTTACAATATTAATAATATCTTTTATAGGTATCATATCAATTTTTTTAGAAGCTTTATGATGTTTGAACAAGTCACTAGAAAAATGCTGTGTTCATACAACAATTTTCTTTTCATCTAGAAATAATAAATTGGAATTAATTATTTACTGCCACAAACGACCCTTTTGGAATTTTATATAGCTATTATTTTGTCTAGTATTATTGCATTTAAATAGAAATAGATAATACTGAGCACATTATATAAAGAAAGTAACCTCATAATTTTTTTTTTATGTTATTTACATATTGACAAATATCATAAATAATCATAGTTTAAGTAAAATTTTCGATATTAAATTCAACCCATTGACTAGTTATTACATAGCATTTTTGTTTTTTTCTAATAGGGTTTTCAAAGCTATTGTATTGTCAATACTATATTTTTGGCTAGATATTATTGTTAAATCATCAGCAAAAGCACAGTGAAAATTGTTCAAAACTGTTCCAATATCATTGATGTAAACTAAAAACAGCAATGGACCCAAGACACTGCCTTGTGGTACACCAGTACTGGCATTTTTAGTAGGTGATTTGACTTTTTTCTATAGTACATATTGCTTTCTATTTGATAGATATGATTTTATCAAATCAATGCATTTACCTCTGATCTCTATTTGACTCATTTTTTCTAACAAAGCAAAAATAAATAATGTAAAATAACTCAAATAATTACATCTATCTCTATTAGACATATTATCATTTAATTAACATGCAATAACTGTATTGTTTCTGCTTTAAAGTTACAAAATGAAGTTAGGTGCATGAAAATAAACAACTTGTTGTTGCTGTTCCAATTAAAGCTATTTAACACTGACTTAATAAACCAGTCCCATTACTGCTGTCTTAACGCGAACCAACTATATAAAAGTCATTCTTTATTAAAAATTAGTTTTAAAAATTGAACATTGCTGCCTGTATAATCACAAAACACTGAACTTCTATATCTTCTTGGACTTGCGGAATCACTGTTTAGGTATTATTTATCGTATTTTTTTTTCTTTCTCTTTTGTTACCATTATTTTTCTTAAGTCTTCATCAATGGCCCTCCTTTTCAATTTTATTCTGCACTTAACCAGTGTGTGCTTTGAGATATCTGTTTTACTACAGTAGGGGCAGCCGTTATGTACCGCAAGACAATTTTTTTTAAGGTATGACTCATAAGATGGTAGTTTAGATTTCCATGTTTCCTGTTTAGCCACTGTATCACCAAGGGTATAAGGTCTGCGTCTATTTGGCGACATCTCCTCTGATTTATCATTCTTTCTCTTATTTTTTTATTGTCTTTAGTCTATTGGTTTTTTTTAAATTTCTTTAGTTGTTTCTCTATGTTGTCAGCTCTCAACAGTATTGAGTCTATCGTCGCCCTCATTACTCTACACTTCTCTGCTCTCCGGCCTCCCACATTTGGCATGATTTGTGCTAGAGCCATTACTAGTATGTTTTTTGTTTGACTTCAGTTATATGGGGTTTCATGTTCCAGTTTTTACCTATCCTTATCTCTAAGTATTTAATGCTGTCTTGGAATTTGATTGTAGTATTCTATAGATTGATTTTGACTATGATGTCTTTCTGCCCACCAGGACTACAACTTTTGTCATTTGTGTTGCCACTTGTAAACTCATCTTGTTGATTCATTTCCTAATCATATAGGATGCCCATTTTGCACTATCCTCTATTTTCCTTATGCTATTTTCCTTATGCTATTACCCTTGACAACTATGGCAAGATTGTCCACATGGGCTGTTGTGGCAATTTCGTGTGGCATCTGTGCCTCCATTAGACTGTCATACTAAATGTTCCACAGGGTGGGGTTCAACACGGAACCCTGTGGCACACTATAGTTCTGTTTTATAGATAGTGGCATATTATCTTTCTGATATATGTTGATATTTACTTTTTCCGTAGTTCTCCTATTAACCTTCTTTATGGCACCGAGTTGAGGCGTTCTTTATATCGTAGGTGATCAGTACGGCGTATTTTTGTATAGGGTGCGCAGATACTTGACTGGCGGCTTCCTTGACATGCCTAAGAACATCAGGTGTTGAGTGATATTTTCTGAACGCGTGTTGATTGTCGCTGAGGCCTCCATTCTTATCTAATTCTTCTATGAGTCTCTTGTTGAGGATGTGCTCATATAGCTTTCCTAGTGAGTTCAGTAGACAAATGAGTGGATATGTCTTGTCTTTGTCCGTTATTATAGGTTTCTCGATTAGTACTTGTTTTGAATTTTTGAAATTGTGAGAATCGTTTTTCTTGTGTTTTGGTCAAAATTGTTCATGATTTTCTTCACTGCGGAATATCCAGTCTTTGTTTTCTATTTTTCTCTCTCTTGTTTTTCTCTTCCTGGACTCGATATCTGTGTGTATGTTTATGTGGTCACTCAGATTTTCTTCCTCACCCAAGTACCAGTTTCTAATTTTTGTTATTTAAATTTGAAAAAAAATTTCATTTTTAGATTATTTGGAATATTCAAAAAAGTTAAAGAGTTATAAATTTAAAAATAGCTAATCAATTGGCTATTAGGATTATTTGATAACACACTTGGCAGGTTGTTAACATATAAACCATGCCTTATCTAACATTAGAGAGAAAAGTAAAAATGAAATTTTTTTTTGAAACTTTAGACCAATTGCATTATTGTCCAATCTGCCAAACATTTTTGAAAAATATATTAATTTCCACATTTTCAAGTTCTTAAAATGGATTTCGATAAAACGTTCGACAACAGATCTTGACTTATGTTAGTCACAAATGGAATTCTACTTTAAGAAAACAGGGAGAAAATCTTGCTGTAGCTTTAGACATTTCTAAAGCTTTTGATAGGGTATGGCATCCTATAATCTCATCAACAAGTATAAATAAAGAAATGATTAAATTCATTAGCGGTATCGGAAGCATTTTTTGTGAGGTAATTTTTTTAGTTTGGCAGATGTATGGCATTTATAATGCCCCTTGTCGCTTTGTTGTGTTACACATTACTGTTTTGTATTTGTCGATAAAAATTCTCTTTTTTCATATTTTAAAGAAATTCATTATATTCTTTTTTGTTTTCAATAAACCGGGAAAAATTGTATGTTGACATAGTTTTTAATATGCTTAGGTTATTTTTACAGTTAATCAAATCATTGTCAATCGCAGCTACATCAATTCATTTTCTGGGTGAAGTCTCTTTGGTTGATGTATTGCTTTCCAAGCTCACTCCATTCATTGCAGTTGTTAGCTGTTCTCTGCCAAGTTAGGCTTGGCTATTTTTTTTCTACCAAAGAAAACGTAAAATCGCCCAAAAATGAGTTCAAACTTTTGAAATAAGTTGTTTTTTGTTATACAATGTAGTTTTTTACTAAGTTTTATGTTTCTAAATCAATTGTAATCAAGAAGGTTATACAATGCACAGAAAAAAGTTATGTTGTGATATATTTAGTAATTCCTAAATTCCACATTCAAAAAAAATCATAAAAATTTAAAAAAATTTACTTCTGGGAATACACGACTAGTTTTCAAGCAGATTTAGCCAGGATCATCTTAACAGCAAAGCAGCAATTCTAGCTATAAGATTACATCAAAGCTAATATTAGAATGTCACTGTGCTCTCACTCTAGAAGCACGTGTGTGCGTGTGTGAAAGAACACTCCAATACAGTAGGAAAAACTAAGGCGATTAGCTTTTGTGCAAACACAAACTGTGTGGCACTGAACCTTTCACTGCTCCATCTCAAAAGCCTTACCACTACTAAAAGCAAACACATAACACACACTGAAAGTACTGTGGTAAAATACAACAGGCTGTAGACAGGCAAAAGAGGCCAAACCCTTAAGTTATTCTCTTGGAATTGAATACAATGTACAAGAACATTTATTGTATTATGCCTCTTAAAATGAATATTAATAAACCAATTTTTTTCTATTTTATGTGATAAATATATTAATGATTTTTTTTTTTTAGGATGTTTCTAATTTCCGTTGGTGTAACACTATCCCAAGGCTTTCGACATAATCGTGTTCAATTAAACTTCAGTTCGGGAGCAGTTAGTTGTCAGAAGCAATTAATGGACAGCAATAGTGTCTCCATCCTTCTGGATCCCGTAGTCAGTGTAAAGATTTTAGATTGGTGGCATCCATTATATCCGCATGGTAACAATATGGAGTTCCTGTTGCATCAAGAATAATCAATCAATTTTAGATAAAGAATAACAAATATTTTGATGTTTAGAGAAATTAATAAAATAAGGTGAATTTTATTTTTATATACACAATAGTCATTTTTTGAAGGTAGAAATCTGTTGATAGTTGAAATGTTTTATTAGGATATTTTTGTATATTATAGAATAGTATTTTCTAGAGGATTATTTTGAATTTATCATCAAATCATAAACGTGTGTGTTCTATTCTAATCTTATCTAAATGCAATTTGTATATCAATCTATGGATGTAATATATTTTATATTTATGTATGATTCTTGTATACACCTTTTGAGACGTTGTTTAAATCAAATATACATTTATACTATTTTGTTTTTATTATTTGTAATTTGATATCTGTATATAGTATGGCCACTTAAGCTTTGCCCATGGAATGTGAGCATAACTATATTTTTATGTATATTAAGTTGCCTATTACGGCGCCCAAGCTAAAGTGGCAAAGCTATGACTAGGAGGACCTTTATAAATACTTCTAGGTAACCACTGAATGTTTGGAATATATTTTGATTTTCTCCAAAACATACAGGCTTTAATAATAATTGAATCTTAAAATTGTTAAATCGGAAATATTTAGTTTTAAAAATTGTGGACAGAAAAGTGATAAAATGTTATTTATTGTTTGTTAAGCTTACAAGTGATGACTTAATGTAATTTTTAAAGTGACAATTATTGTTAAAGTTTGTTTAGCTTATAAATATAGGAGTTCTATCAGTTCGAAGTAACTAAAGTTTATCTGCATAAAATGTCGTTTAACCTAAAAAACAATTTGTTTTAGACTCTTGACTATAATATATGAGTTTACTGTTAAATACTTTACCGATCTATGAAGAAAGTACTTTTAAGTCCTCATGAAAACATTGTATGGTTGTTAAATGTAACATTTAACAATCTGATGATAAATATGAATAATCTGTCAACATTCAAATTTACCAGAAAAACGTTATTCTCTATGCACAATGCTATAAGTAAGCAAGATATATATTGCTAACAATATAAACTGTAATTTTAACAAATTCTTGCTAACAATACGAACTATCATTTTAACAAATCTTGATTGTTAATAATATGAACTGTAACTAAAAAAATACATTTTTATATACATTATTATTAATTTATTTAGAGAATTGTCAGGTTTGCCACGTCTCCTGATGAATGTTTATATTGTTAGCAAACAAGATTGGTTAAAATGACAGTTCATATTGTTAGCAAGCAAAATTTGTTAAAATTACAGTTTATTTTGTGAGGTAGCAATATATCGGGGCAATTCTCTATGTACATTTGCTAGAATGTAAGCAAGATTTATTGCTAGCTATAACAAATTTTGCTTGCTAACAAAATGACATGTCATTTTAACAAATTTTATTTATGAACAATATGAACGGTTACTTTAACAAAATAAATTTATATATACAGGGTGTCCGGAAAATACGTGTACAACGTTTGACGACAGACTCCTGACGTCAAAATAGGTCGATCTAAGCCGACTTAGTTATATCCAAAATTGTCTCGTTTAGCCGGTAGAGGGCGTCAAAAATTTGTAAATATTAAAAAGAAATTACCTGTAACAATAATTTTTTAAGTGACCTTGTTGCTATGGCGTTTAATAATTTGACAATTATTGACAAATTGTCACCAGTCTATGAAATTTACTCAAGTATACGATCAACATTCTTGAATTACAAGTTCATTTTACCATTAAAAATGGAAAATTATACAAACTCTCAGAAAGTTGACATGCTCCTGGTATACGGGTTTTGTCAAGGAAATGGGCGTCAGAGTGTTAGGGTTTACATGGAGAGGTTTCCTAACCGTCGAATACCAAACCACCAAACATTTGCCAATATTGAGCGTCATCTTCGGGAAACGGGCAGTTTTGAGAAAAAGTTTGAAGGCATTTCGTCAATTTATTAGAAACAAAAGAATCCTTGTTCCAAATTTTTGTAGAAAAATTATGTTTACTGACGAGGCATGCTTTACAAGATCTGGGGTAACCAATTTGCACAACGAACATATTTATTCCGATGAAAATCCACATGCCATTAAAGTTGCACATCATCAGCATCAATTTAAAATTAATATTACACATTACCAATTCTTCTGGAGAATTTTCCCCTTTTACTTCGGAGGGAAATGTGGTATATGCATGATGGTGCCCCGCCCCATTTTTCCGTTGCCGTTCGGCAATACTTATATCATCAATATCCCAACCGATGGATTGGAAGAGGCAATGATGCACCAGTAAAATGGCCACCACGTTCTCCTGAGTTAAATATGTGTGACTTCTTTTTGTGGGGCGCTATTAAAACAGAAGTTTACAAAACTCCGGTAAACACACGCGATGATTTATTGCAGCGGATTTTAAATGCAGGCAACCATTTTAATAATTCCGAGACATTAGATAAGGTCCAATATCATTTTTTAAAGAGTGTTAATAAGTGTATTCAGCAAGATGGCGGTCATTTTACACATTTGCTTAAGTAATGTTTTTGTTTTACTTAGTTTCTTACAATAGATACTTTTAACTTTGTTATACTTTTATTTTTTTTGACGCCCTCTACCGGCTAAACGAGACAATTTTGGATATAACTAAGTCGGCTTAGATCGACCTATTTTGACGTCAGGAGTCTGTCGTCAAACGTTGTACACGTATTTTCCGGACACCCTGTATATTATTTTATCTAGAAGTTTGCCACGCCTCCTGTTGTGATGACCGTTTATATTGTTAGCAAACAAGATTTGTTAAAATGACAGTTCATATTGTTAGCTAGCAATAAATATGTTGCTTACATTTTTGCAATATGCATAGAGAATAGCCCTGATATCTTGCTTACTTCTGGCAATGTGCATAGAGAGGAGCCCTAATTATCTGTTTAAACGTGACGTTTAATGTTATTTATTTTTAATGTTCTTTGAACATTTTTGAACTGTCAAAAGTGAAATTTAACAGTTCGAACTAAGGATTAACTGTCAAAAATTACGTTTATCAGTCTGCTGTAATAAACTTTATCTGTTTTTTTTTCTATTGGTAATTGGCAAAACTATCTTGTTTGACTACGATCCCACCTGTCTTATGCAACTCTTCTGCTGACTCAAGTTCAAACCGAAAAGAAAGCAAGAGATGCATTTTGGGAAACTGTTTCAAGAAACAGAACCAAAAGACTGTGCAAATCAGGTGCGTTTAACAGTAAAAACAGTAAAACAGTAAGTTTAGCTTATGTTGTTTGCTTGCACTTTAATCAAAGCCTGCTTAGATGTTGATATTTGATTTTGGGCTACAAACGTAAAGCTCTCAGAAGGATCTATTATGGAATACAATCCAGTCAGATTCAGTCAGCAGGTCTGACTGTGTTCCAACAATTCTCATGTAAACTTTAACTACTTCAAATGTAATGCCATTTTGGCAACTGGCTAATATTAACCAAACCAAGTTTCTAGACATTCTAACAAGACCATTTAGACAGATACAACAACGGAGATTACCAATTAGGTCACATTACTCTTTAATTGAAAAAACAAAATCCGCACAGTCGCTGACCAAATTTAGTAAGAAATTAGTATTTTATTTCTGAATAAATTTAATTTTATATCTTGCAATTATTTTTCCTTGTCCACAATGACGCTGTGTCGCCGCCACCTCATGTGGCCTTTGTGAAAATGTAAATAGAATTATAAAAATGGTCTAGTCACCTCAAAAGTTCCCTCTTGATGCTGCTAAACGCAAATGGGAGCTCAACACCAAGAAAAATCACTAGGCGTCTACTGATTTCACGTTCAGTCATTAGACGATGGGTGAGTGTCACCTAAGAGTCTGGGGTACTGAGCTACGTTTGTCTAACGTAAGATCTGGAGCGAGTAAAATGGGTTATTGTAGTTGTTCACCGCAGTTGAAGGGTTTATTTCGGAGAGTTTTTTTCTAGTTTTTGATATACTTATTGCGGACGGGCGGTGTTAAGGTATTTTGCACAACATTGCATGCGTCACCGTCAAACGGTTTGTTTAGTTGCGCAGCTTTAAACTCGTTTTCTATCAAATTGGCGAGCAGTTCAGATTTACTTTGTATATCTGAAATCAAACAGTTCCTTCTGAAATCAAGCAGTTCCAAACAAGTTTGAACCTTTTTCTTGACTAATTTGGTCTGTTGGGTTATTTTTGTACAATCACACACATTCTGGAACTTTAGTCAAAGCTTTTGTATCCAATTTTTGCTAGTCTTACATTATTAAGTTCTTTTGGAAACTTGTGGGAAATGCGCGAACAGTTAAAGGTTTTTGTTTGTTTGTTTTTGGGTTATTTTTGTGAAATTAGTTAATTTGCTCAATATCTTAACCACAAAACTCAAGTGAGTTAACGAGCATTGGCTTTGTATGAAAACATTTTTTGGTATAATTTTCCGTTAAGGGAATATGAACTGGACAAGATGTTTTCCAGTGTAAGTAAATAAAACTGGGACTCTAACTCGGGTAAATACCATAAGTTAAAGTTACTGGTAATCAAGCTCTCAATGTTCATGTTCTTGAATGTGAAATGGGTTAGTGCTGCAACCGCGAGTCCGTTGTACTGCGCAAATTGATGTAACGTAACTTTGTTTTGTTAGATGGAAAAAGTTAGATTGAATAGAAGATGCATTAAATGCACAATTTTAGATTATGTGTGTGCGACTTTAAAAGTACTTTTGTCCATTGATTTGATTCAACTGATAAAAATCTGATTGTAACTATTTCAGTTAAATTACAATAAAATCCTTTTGCTGGGGAATTACAATTAAAAGCTTGTGATATACAAATTGAATATATATATAATTTAATTAATAACAAGCTTGTTCATGCTTTTGCAATATTTATTATCAATTTATTCAATTAAAAAGCTAGTTAGCGTTTATAAACCCGGACATTTCACGCGAGTTAAATTCCACGGGTTGGAATGAGACTTTTTAAAAACTATTAATTACTTTTTATTTAAATCATCAAACTTTACATGGTTTGATCTATTCTAATACAATTGAAGTTGATTATAATGGTTAATTATAATGATTAAATATTAATTATTAATTGGTCATAGTAGCTCGCGATTTGCAGCGAAGTCTAGTTACCGATTTTAGGTGTACTTGTTACTACTATATGTTGGACTGGCTCCTCTGGGAAGCGTCGTCGTATTTATATGTTTTGTTGTGATGGCTCAGCATTTACTGTATCATAACACCATCGGCCTAAATGCGGAGACATCCTCTGTGTTGACTTAAGGAATCCAGGGGTGGGTCCCATGATTATTTGCGTCTTGGTCAGTGAGACTTACATTTTCAGGATTATTTTCTGAAACTGATAAAAGTCTTTTAGTTTTAGCATATCTTAGTATCAATATAATTGCTCCAATGATTAGAAATCCATAAATGAAGATTGTCCAAATTGTTGGAGGTTGTTTGTAAAGTGTATTTGAATTCTTCAGGATTTGAAGGTCCTTTTGAAGTTTGATTAGATCGTCATTGATTCCACTTATGTTTGTTATATGCATTTTATTTAGTTTTGCTAAGTGCGTTTTCCATTGTGCTGGTTGAGCTTTCTCTTGTGAAAAAACTAGTTTGGGTATATTTGGTATACTAGCAATTTCCTTTTCTTGATAACTAGTTAATGTAAGATTCTTTATGTACAAAGAACATCCTGATGTCACTTTTGCAAGGTAGGTACCATTGATTACGTCCAGTTCGTTCTGTTTGTTGCATCTTTTCTCAATCTTCTGATCGAAGGGTGAAACGATCATCCATAGATTTTCGTAAATTTTTCTTATCCACGGTTCTTGAATTGTTTCATAGTTATGCACACATTTTTGATAATGATTTGTGTAAGATAATAACTGAACTTCACATGGTGAATCTTGAGTGATCTGTAGACTGCTTGAAGCTTGGCACAGATACTGCATAGTTGATATTTCTTGACAGGATTCAGTGAGAGATACAAATTTTTCACGATCAATTGCCAAAAATGGATGATTTGGTATAATATAATGGAAAGAATTGTTATAGTTTCGAATTGGTAAAGGATATAATTGATAATATGAATATTGAGAAATTTCTACTAAAGGAATTTCTAGGATAAATATGATTGAATTTTCTTTAGTATAAGCTTTTACTGTGATTATTTTTTCAATCAAATAAATATTTTCTGCTGTTGGTTCTTGTAACAATTTTTCTGTTTTTAGTGTTTGACTTAGTTTATTTAATTCAAACATTAGATTATTGGTATCCATTATTGATGGGTGATATACATTTAGTTTGGCAAAAGTTACGGCATTTATTAGCGTAGACAGAATATTATTTGCATTCTCTATCAGAAATATAAGTTGATTGAAGGTAGCATAGATAGTAATTCTATGTGCTTCTTCTAACTGGTAGAAAGTATAGTTTTTCATAGCTTCGTTAATTTGTAGCATTCTTGAGTTCAATAGTAACTGATTACTTCTTAGTTCGAATATAGTTTTATTGAATTCTTCAATTGCTTTGATTGATAAAGAAATTTGTTTGTCTAATATTAATTGAGTTTTAGATTGTGATTGAATTATGTGCTCGATTGCTTTATCGTATTTTTCTGCATCTTCATTATCCAAATTTCCAGTAATTTTCTTTATTATCTGGCCTAGCACGTCAATTGCTCTTTTAGTTATTCGTGAATTTGGCTGAGGTACAATTTGATTAAGTTGTCTTAACATTTTGTATCTTTTTACAGTTAATATAGATAAGTAATTTGACATTTCTGTGCTGTAGTGATTTCCATGTGTTCCCTTTTTTACTATGGTTATCCAATCAATACAATTTTTATTAAGATCTTGAATTTCTTGAATAAGATGCTCAAGGTGGTATATAGTTGTTATTTTCCATATGTTTGATTTTATTTGAGCTTCTCCTAACTTTATAGGAAGAAGACCTGAGTTGTCAGTGATTGGTTCTAGGGTAATGTCGCTTCTGATGTTAGGGATATAACATCCGAAGAGTCTGAAACAATAGAATGTTTCAAATTTCTTGTATGAAATCTTCTCATTCTTGTTTTTGTTTTGACTTCTACAGTTGAATCATCATTAATTTTTGTGATTTTATAAGGACCTGAATAGGGATTGGTTAATTTATTTCGGCCATTATTTCTTACATATACTAATTCGTTTATTTTGAAAGGTTTTTCCTTAACTTTTTCTTTAGATTTTTCTACACATTTTTCTTTATGTAGTATATCTTTAGTTTGAATTGATTTATAAAGATGTTGTAATCGATCTTTGTGATCTACTAAGTATTGATGGTAATAATCTTTTGAATAAAGTAAATCCATTGGATCTCTTAAAGCGGTGTGACCAAAAACTAATTCAAGCGGCGTAAAGCCTGTTGGTTTAGATATTGTGTTATTATAGGCTATAACAGCTAATCTCATTTGTTGTTCTATAGGTTCTTTTTTTCTTTGTTCAAGACATCTTATTTGTTCAATTATTGTTGAATGAAATCTTTCGATGTTTCCTTGAGAACTAGGGTTGGAAGGTGTTCCAAAATGAGCTTTAATTTTATGAACTTCTAATAATTTCATAATCAAATCATTTTTGAATTCTTTTCCGCTATCGCAGCTTATTTCTTGTGGTGTTCCATAATACTTAAAGTATTCTAGCAGAGCGTTAGCTATATCTATCGAGTTGGTAGAACATATAGGTATTGCTTGACCAAGTCTAGAGAATGTATCAATTATGGTTAAAAACTTTGAGTTTGATATTGTAAAAGTATCCATAAATAATTTTTGAAAAGGTTTATCAGGCGTATTAGTAAGTTGTAGAGGCGGTTGATTAGGGTGTCGGTCATATTTACTTTTATTGCAAATTAAACAACTTTTAATGTGGTCTGTTGCCATTTTTCTCATATCTTTCCAGTAATATCTTTTTTTAAATGTGACAAGGTTTCTTCTATTCCTCTATGGTTTGTTTTACCAGAATGATGTAATTCTAATAATTCCATTTGGTCGGCTTCATTGCTTATTACTGTAACCTTTTTTGTACATTTAATTAACTTTGGTCCTCTGTCATTAAAGATTTGCGTATATATTTTACAAAACTCAGGGTAAAGTTTTTCTTGTTCAAAATATAAGTAATGTTTTCCTGGTCCAATCAGATATTCTTTCATAAACTTTATAATTTCTTCTTCAATATTATCTGTCGATATTTTAGCTTTAATAATTTTATTTCCATTTTCATTTAATAAATCTAATTTTGAATTTGTTGTTGTAGAGCTGATAAAACATTGATTTTTTTTGTCATTTATTATTTCATTTAAGATAGTTATTCCGATTGTAGGTTCGGATTCTTGATTAGAATGAATTGTATTATCATCTTCGTCTGGTATTAACATTGGAGTTAATCTTCTTTCAGAAAGATCAGTTTCTTGTAATTCTTTTCGTAACATTTTTAAATCTTTCCCTTTGGAGATAGGTTGTTCTTCTCTAAAAAAGGTTGTGTTTGGTAATGTTGGTTCTTCATTAATATCTAAGTCTCTTATTATTTCGTCTAGTAATTCTTGAGTTTCGGGGTCTGGATTAGGAAGCATAGATATTATATCATCTTCTATAGCATTTAATTGTTCTTGAGTAACTCTTGACAAAGCGTCAGCATTTGTATTATATTTTCCTTTTTTATAGATAACTTCGAAATCGTATTCTTCTAATCTTAGTTTCCATCTTATTAATTTAGAATTGGGTTCTTTTAATTTCCATAGCCATACTAGAGGTCTGTGATCGGTGTAAATTTTGAAGTGTCTACCATATATATATGGTCGGAAGTATTTGACAGCGTATATTATTCCTAAGAGTTCTTTTTCGATTGTTGAATATTTTTGTTCAGTTTTGCTTAATGTTCTTGAAGCATAACTTACTGGTTTATCTTGTCCAATTATTCCTTGGGACAAAACTGCTCCTATAGCTACATTTGATGCGTCAGTAGTAACTATAAATTCTTTTGTGAAGTCAGGGTATTGAAGTATTGGCTCATTCATTAACAAAATTTTACATTTTTCAAATGCTTCTGTGAATTTTTTGTCTATGACAATTTGTGATCCCTTTTTTAAACAGTTGGTAAGTGGTTTAGTTATTTCAGCAAAATTTTTTATAAATTTTCGATAATAACCCACTAGTCCTAGAAATGATTTAATTTCTTTTTGAGTTCTTGGTAAAGGGTATTTATCAATTGCATTAATCTTTTCTGGATTAGGTCTTACTCCATCTTCTGTAATTAGGTGACCTAAATACTTTAGCTCTTTTCGAAGAAATTCACATTTTCCTATATTGACTTTAAAATTTGCATCTTCTAATCTTTTAAAAACTTTATCTAATTTTGACATGTGTTCCTGGAGTGAAACTGAATAAATTATTATATCGTCCAAATATACCATGCAAACATCTTCCAATAATCCTTTTAAAATTGTATCCATTAATCGTTGGAAAGTTGCAGGTGCGTTCTTTAATCCGAAGGGCATTCTTTTAAATTCAAAATGACCTTGTTCAGTTAAAAATGCAGTTTTCTGTGTGTCATTAGGATCCATTTCTACTTGATGATAACCGGATGCTAGGTCAATACTACTAAAGTAATGACATTTACCCAATTTATCCAATATATCAGCAATATTAGGAATTGGATATTTATCTTCTATCATTTGATCATTTAATCGTCGATAGTCGATTACCATTCTTTTCTTAATTTTTCCATTAGTAGTTCTTGTGACTATATTTACTGGACAGCTCCAAGGAGAAATGCTTTCCTGAATTATATCTTGATCCAATAATTCCAGAACTTGTTTTTTAATTTCTTTTTTTGTTTCTATCGGTTGTCTGTACATTTTAACATAAATAGGTATTTCGTTTTTTAAATTTAGTTTATGTTTAACATGATGTGTAAAAGTTAATTTTTGACCGTCTACATGAAATACATGTTTATATTTGTTTGCAAATACTCTAATAGAAGCTTCTTCTTCGATGTTCATTTTATCTATGTTTAAGTTTTTATTAATATTTTGTATTTGTAAATCTTCTAAATTGTTATTATTATTTTGCTCATCATCATCATTATCTATATCCATTTTCTCAAAAATACAATTTTCTTCAATTTCGCTTATTAAATGAGTTTGTAATGAATCACTAATGTTAATGTTTCTAAGATCTTCTGTATAGTTTACTGCAATTACTAATGCTTCGTAATTGTTTGCTTCAGTTATTGATTCTTTAACTTTAATTCCTGGGCGAAATTCAAATGGAGGTATGTAAATAGTTCCGCTTTCTATATTTACAGGTATTTTAATCACTTTTGCTTGTAATGGTTCAAAAGTTAGTCTTTCTTTTTCAAGATGAATAGGTATGTTTGCGTTTGGAGTTTTAAGAACTTTATTACGAATATCCAATATTGCATTTAATTTGCTTAATAAATCGATTCCAATTAAACCGTCAAATTTCTTACTGAAATCAAATTTAAAAAACGTATGTTCAATATTAGAACAAAATATTGGTGGTATTTCCGCAATAATTGCATCATTGTGCTTAGTAGTAGCGTGAGCCGTTTTAATAATAAATGGTATTTTCACAGCATATTCTTCTAGTTGTTTAAATAATTTAGAATTTATTAATGTTTTGGTTGATCCTGTATCAATTAAAAATTTAAGTCCAGAACATGTTATGTAGGGCAAATTACAATTAATATTATTTAAATTAATTACAGCTGTGTTATCGTTGTTTTGATTATTCATCATTTTTTCTTGGTTGTAAGGCAAATGAACTGAAAATTTTCCTCTGCGTTGTTGACATCTTCATCGAGGTCGTCATTATATTCACAGTAATCAGCAAATTCTTCTGTATTTACGTTTTCATACATTTGCGTACTGTCTAGCGTATTGTCTGGCTCGTCGTCATCCTGATAATATAATCGTTGACCAGGTGTCCAGCGAGGGCGTTTATTTTGATGAATGAAAGTTGATACCGGTCTTTTCTGCGCGCTGGAATCTACTTCCATAGGCGTAGGCTTGGGCATTGTTTTATGTGTCGCTTGCGGTAGAGGCATCGTTGTTGGGAATCTTTGATTCATATTATTATTTGTAAATAATTTATTTTGATTAAACGGAGATGTAAAAACATGGTTCCTGTTAAACTGATTTGATTCGAGCGCAAATGATGGCACATTTTGATTATTCTGAAATGGCATTAAATAAGGTTGCGCTACTGGTGTGAATCTGTTATTCATTTGATAACCCTGTTGTTTACTTTGGTTACGTGCTTTATCTAATGATGTTTTCATATTAGTACGTTGTAAATTATTTGTTCTTCCGGCACGGTAATTGAAATTCTCCACTTCTATCACGTGACTCATAGCTGTCTCAAGGTCGGCTGGTTGCTTCACTTGAACCATTATTCCTGTTACATGATCAATTTCTAATAATCCTTGCAAATAAATTTGTAGTGCCGTTTTCTTATAATTCAAATTTTTTAATGCTCTACTATTAGCATTGTTGTCTCTTAATTTCACTTGAGTAAGAAGAAGTTGTAATATTTCTTTTATTCGTGTACCGTAATTATAAGATCCCTCATTTTTATTGGGTCTAATCATGGCTAAGTCATTAAATAAACATGACTCAGAACGTTGATCACCGAAATGATTTAATAAAAGAATTTTTAGATCTTGCCAAGTTGTGGTCTCTTCGTTACAACTTATGGCTTTCAAGGCTTTACCTTTCAATTTTCCTTGAAATATTCTTAATAATAAAGCTTGTATACTTGCATTAGGTTCTGTCAAAAATGTATTGACTAAAAACTCACAAGCTGATATGTAAGCATTTAAAACGTTGGAATCACCATCAAAATTCGGAATGGTGTCCTGATACACGTTTGTCACGTCTTTCACAGTATAAGGCATAATGTTTAAGGAACTTATTAATAGGGATAGACTATCGATATCTGTCATAGGATTTTGACAATTGACAATTATTGAAAATCTGTACTCACATTAATAGTATTAAGGTGGTATCCATCTGGTATTAATTCAAGTTTGAGTGAAGTAATCCAGGTTAGGTTCACTTAAAGTTTAAAGTCTTTAATTTCTAATATTCGTTATCTGCTTTAATCGTTAACACGAACCGTCGATATTTAATACGTTGCAGATAATCCTGTTCGCAGCGCCAGTTAAATTCCACGGGTTGGAATGAGACTTTTTAAAAACTATTAATTACTTTTTATTTAAATCATCAAACTTTACATGGTTTGATCTATTCTAATACAATTGAAGTTGATTATAATGGTTAATTATAATGATTAAATATTAATTATTAATTGGTCATAGTAGCTCGCGATTTGCAGCGAAGTCTAGTTACCGATTTTAGGTGTACTTGTTACTACTATATGTTGGACTGGCTCCTCTGGGAAGCGTCGTCGTATTTATATGTTTTGTTGTGATGGCTCAGCATTTACTGTATCATAACACGCGCATTAATAATTTTCTCGTCTGCATAAAATCATAATTTTTTTTTGGTGCCCTGAGGTAAATACCTAGCAACCGATAATGATTTTCCGGTTGTATCTTGTTTGGCGACAATTTGAATGGGTTATTTATATATAAATATAATGGAATATTGAATTCCGCTCGCGAGCAAATAACAGAACGAAGTTATATGATTGGTGTTGTATTTCAATAGATAAAAGATTTCCGAGTCTCAAATATAAAGGTTGGAAATCTAATTTACTTTCCATTATCATATGCTAATAATATTAAATATTTTTGCATCTCCAATCAGACAACACAAATATTTGTTGTGAGAAAAATAAAATTTGAATTTCAAAAGAATTGATTCGATCTTTATAAAAATACAATAAAACGTACAATACAATAAAATTTTAAATAATACGTTTTTGCAAAAAAATGCATTCTATTCAAATAATAGTGAATTAAATGTGTCATTATATCCTTATTTAAAGTAAATAATGATGACCCGCATTTTATGGTTACCGGATGTCGCTTTAAGATTATTATCATTAACATTATAACATAATAAACAATAAATATCACCAGAACAGTAAATTATAAGAATTAACATAAAATTGATTTTTGTCCGTAATTTTGATTGCGCAGCAAACAAAAGTACGTTAACTTAGCCCTCCACATTTTTTTTTTAATTTAATGTATTCTTAGAATATTTGCAAACAAATAATTCATTGTAATATATATATATATATATATATATATATATTTACATCAACCTAACTATAGAGCGTCCATACATTGTCCTTTTACGCACTTTGAAGCGTCCGAGAAGAATAGAGCGTCCGTATACGGACGCCAAAAGGAAACCTTTATAAATTGATTCTGCGCATCAAGGCGAGTCGAAAGATACATATAAAAAAAATTCAGTCCAAGACGCTCTATATGGCGATTTGTGTAAAAATGTATATTTTCGTGCATATTTTTAGTTCACACCATTTGCCGCAAGGAGGCGGTAAAGAGCTTAGCGTATATTTACAAGTATATTTTTCTGTACAAAAAATGCATTACTAAGCGTCCGCGTAATATGGCAACACCGCATTTAAAATATCGATCGCAAGTTAAAATTAGAATTACTTTTTCTATTTATAGGCACGTCGGCATATATTATCTAACGGACGCCAAATTGTATATTTACATTTTATTTTTACAATTTTTTTATATAAGAATTACTAAAGAATTGAAAACTCTCGCTTACAATAATAATATAAGATTTTGAATATTTAAAGTAGCGTTGTAAAAATTTTATTAATTAAAACACAGGTGGTTTTGGATTTTAAAGATTTATTTGAAAATAAAAATTATTTGTTTGTTGTTTGCCCGGTGCTGTGTTGGGCCGGGTTTTGAGTAATCTCCCGGAAAAAGTTTCCCGGTGAGAAGTTACCCTAGGGCGTCTGTGTGAGAATATCGGCATCGCGGGCAGTGACGCCGGAAAGGCCTCGGTTTAATATACCGTGGCTTGGATTGTCTGGTTGAGCTCCCCGTTGGTTGGAAACATCCATATGTGGGTGCAACCAGGAGTTCCGAAGTCGAGCGGCGTTGAAACGGCATAATGTCCTTGTAAGTGGCCGTTCATAAACACAGCTGCGGAGGCTGAGTTAGCAATATAATTAGATTCTTATCTTGATAGATGATTAGTTCTTATGTAAAACCGGCGGGCGGAAGTCTGTGCTGCTCGATCTAGTTACAGACTAACCGATTTTTATGCCTAAAAGCCTAGCGGGTTAAAGACGGTAAATCCCTGCAAGTTGCAAGATAAATTTGACGGGCAAAATTTGCTTGGCTTGGTTGCTAGTTAATGCCGGGCGAGCAAAGTCATGTGTTGTATAACTATGGATTCAAATAAAATTCAGTAAACTAAGTTTGCCAACTGTAATGGTATTATCAAAAATTATTAATGAGGTACCTAACTCAACGGTGTTAAAAAATTACATTTTTTTTTATTTATTTATGCTTTTTACGGCTATTTTACATCGCCACAGTAAGTCTACGACTTGTTTAAAGTGGTTTGATGGGACCAACAGCTTAAAACATAATTGCAAAAGTGCAAAATTTTAACATTTATCACAAATATTTGGGTTTAAATAATAATGTAATAAACATCAGTCTAATTTTGGCATCAAAAAAAGAATCGTGAAAATTGCATCGCTCTGGGACGTTCAAAAAATATTCTGATTTGTTCAGTAAGTTCTAACTTTTTTGTCCAAAATTGTAATGCAATTTTGAGGGCAGAAATAAATTTGCAAGGCATGAATAAGCCAGAATATTCACGACACTAAAAATCAGAAGTGATCCATCCGAGCTGTGACGGTCAAAACGCATTCGTTCAATTCAAATGCGTCGCGCTTAAAACTCCAAAAAGTGACCCGTCTGATATGAATAGACGTAGTTTGGTAACGGTTGCAGCTAGATACTTTGTTTGTTGAAAATCTAATAAACTCAGCTATCTTCATTTTTTTTTTAATAAACTGCCTAAATTTTGTCTAAATTTCGTTCCAAACTTGACCCAAAAAAGTCATCATTTGCACTTCGGACCATAAATCTTAAAACAAAAATTTAAAAAAATTCTTAAACAGGATGGTTTTCAAAAAATGATAAAACTTCCACAAAATTTTTGTTCATGTCATGTTTTCCCGTTTCAATTTGCCCAGCCAAGCCCTGACCCCGTTGCAAGGCCAGAGTTAATTAAAATATATCTTACAGTAAAAATCAGAAGTTATCCAACCAAGCAGTAACGGTCAAAGCACCTCTGTGCAATTCAAATGCGTCGCGCTCAAAACGACCCCAAAAGGCGACCCGACTTGGATCGACGTAGCTAAGTAACGGTTGCAGCTAGAAAGTTTGTTCTAATCGGAACCGTCGGATTTTTGGCCATGTCTTCTCGCCTCAATGCTCAGTCAAGTCCATTCGGGGTGAAGCTCTAATATTTTACCGCCTTGTGCGTATAGACATAATTTTCATGTCTTAGGTTGCAGAGCAAACCCGAGAACATTATTGAATTTGGAAGACAAGTTAGCAAAAATATTTCTGATACTAAACATTGAAAGTGTTCCGACCAAGCTGTGTCAAAGCGCTTCAGTGCAATTCAAATGCGTCCCGCTCAAAGTAACCCCAAAAGCGTGATCAACGTAGTTCGGTAATGGTTTGAGCTAAGTTCTTTTTTTTTGTCGAATAGCTAATGAACGCAGCATCTTTATGATTTTTTTTTAAATAAGTCGCCCAAATTTTGTTTAAAATGTTGCTCCAAATTTTACCCAAAAAAGTTTCTTTTTGCACTTTTGACCAAAAATCTGGGCTAAAAATTTAATTTCAAAAAAATTCTTTGACAGAATGGTTTTTAAAGATTTACAATATTAAAAAAAAAAATGTTTTGATTGGAGCCGTCGGATTTATAGTCTTGGGCACTACCGTATAGACGTAACTTTCTTGTTCAACGTCGCGAAGCAAGTCAGAGTGTCCTAATGGAAAAAAAAAAAAATTAAAAATAACGCTGGAACTCATCATTACAGGGTAGCTTTGGTAGATTACAAAATGCAAAATAATAAAATTGTATTTGCTCTTTCTTGGAAACAGTACCGCCCAAAAGTTTAGAATTTATAAAATTTATCAAAAAATTGGTCCCAAATCGAAATAATGCAAAAATTAAAATGACGTCACTAAATCTCTTCTCTAATGATTAGAGTAGCATGCAAAGATCAAAAAATACTGAATACGAATATTGTATTTGCTCCTTCTTGAAGCACAATGGTGCCCAAAAGTTTATAAAATTGAAATTTCACAAATTGTCTGACTTGAGTTAGCATAAATAAAAAATTCAACAACAATACGATTATTGTTCTAAGTAGGCTGATACGATACAAATTAAAAAATTAAGTTTGTTTTTATGAGGATTTTGTTGTATTATTTTAGTTTTACTTGATTCCATAAGCAGTCAATTGTACTTTCTGATCTGAAGGATTTGGCTGATGTGAATAGTTTTAAATATTAACAATTGTTTTAATTAAATATTTATAATCAAAAAAATATTTTACTGAGTATATTGTCAAAGTGTTGATTGATTTGTGATAAAGAATTTGTGAAAATGGTTTCTCATACTAATACTACTAATAATAGTCAGTTTTAATTGTATGTATTGTGGAATTTTTTTTTGCGCACAAAATAGGATTTTTTTTCCACGTTAATAAAAACACAGCTGAATTAATAAGACATTCAAATCCTAAATTTAATACTCAAGATTTACATTTTCCAAAAATTATATGTACCACTTGTTGTTTAGCATTAAAAGATAGAAAGAATGATAATCCTAAAAGAAACATTTCTACAATACCGAATTTTGAAAAAAATGTTTTTCTTAAAGGAACTTGAATTAAAATTGATTGTAATTGCTATATAAGTATAACTGCAAAAAAGAACTATAGATCTGCAGTAATAAAAGTATATAAACAAATTAAGTTTGGTACGATAGCATCAGTAAATTATGAAAAATCAGTTCAGAAAATGAAAAAAAAAATCCTAAACCCAACACTGCAACAATTGTCTGCACAAAATGTTTTTCAACCATAGAAAAGAATCAATCTAATATATGTTCTTCAAAATAAGCAACCAGTGACATAACAAACAATATGGTTGCGGAACTGTCTGATCAATAAAAAATTGCATCATACAGCAGCTCTAAAAAAAGAATGAAGGTTTCCCAAACAAATTCAAAGGATTCAGATCAGTTTGGAGAAATTATTGAATTATAAATCTATCATGAATGTGTCTGCGTTATATATACAAAAAACGAACTTACTTTTTTCGGTCACCAACTGGTCAACGCAAATGTATTCCTGCTCATTTTTCTGAAGATATGAAGAATAGGAAATTAGACTTTGATTCCATTATAAAAATTGATTTCCTAGGTTTGATGTTGGTAATGGAAATTCAACCAAAACAATTAAAAACCAATAGTGTGGGGTAACGTTTCTGAAATATTTGATATGGTAATTAATAAACGTGGAGAAAATGGTAATGTTGACATTAAAATTATGGCAGATGGCATTTTTTTTTAAATATCTTTTAGCATATTACCTGAGCTAGAAAATAACACAAATGAAAGATTGTTGAGATCTACATATAAAAGCAGTGCGGACTTAAAAAATTTGGTAAAGCTACAAATGTAAAAAAAAGATTATTTTGTTATGTATTGTTCCCGATGTGAAGGAAAGTTATAGAAATTTAAATTTAATGAAAATTGCTTTGAATGATTTCTCATTCAAATTCATCGGCGATTTAAAAATAAATTTCATTGTAAACGGTCAACAAATTGCATCTGCAAAGTATCCTTGCCTATACCGCTATGTATATTTGCAAGAAAAGGTAAGCAACTGCTCTGAACATTATAATGAATTATTAGTTGGTATTAAAAATGACGACGAGGAAGAAAATAATAACATTAATAAGTTTTTATTGCAGTTTAATTAAATTTAATTTTATATTTCTTAAATTAATTGTTTGAATTTGCAAATTTGAAAATAGAAAACAAATGCTTCAGGCTGAAGCCGTTCGGAAATTTAAGAAATTTCTTTAAAATATTTCAATCTAATGGAAGTAATAAGAAATTTGCTATGTTAAGCAAATCAGTAGTGAATCTTCTACTCTTCAATGAATACGATAATATATGTAACTGTTATTCAAAAATTCATAGTTTGAAGCAAATTAATCAAAATTTTAGATCGTAAACAAGCTCATCTTTGGCCAAAACAGTTAAAAATAATATCAAAAAATTACAATGGCAAAGTTTTTGCGGGGAATGCTTGGCGAACAATGTTGAAAAACTGATATTTTTGTTAGTGACAATATAGTAGGAAATATCAGCTCATTGATAATTATTCCATACGTATTATGTTTCAAATCAATGGATAAAATTGTAAATCTATGTTTCTCTACATCAAAACCGGATAAAAAAATCTTAAATTTAGAAACTTGAAAAAATATTTTGAAGCAACGGACTTTATCGAAACAAAACTTCATATTATTTTATACCAATTACCTTATGCGTTGTATTACTTGAGTTTAGGTTTGGGTAGATGGTAGAAACATGCTGGTGAAACTATTCATAATGAATTTAAAACTGTATAGTCTCGTTATAATATCAAAATAATTAATGATCCACGTTATGCGAAAAGATTAAAAAACGCAATTGTAATACATACCACATTTAATTTTGAAAACTTAATAACATTCTATTGTAAAGGGTTTTCCAATAAGAAGTTTCATTTTGAATAGCAGGCTATTTGGGCAGCTGTCAATTTTGAAGCTATTATCTTTTGACATTTGACAAGTAAAAACTACGTCGTTATTAAAAATGAAACGATACACACTTCAACAACGCATTAAAATTATTAAAATTTACTACAAAAATGGTGAAAAAATTTCAGTCACAGTTCGCAAAACTAAAACACTTTTTGGTCGTCGTAAAGCACCTTCTCGGCCGGCAATAGTCAACTTAGTGGAATAATTTAAGCTGTTGGAACAAGTTTGTGATGTATAGAATTAAAAGCGTGTGCATCGCTTAAGAACACATGAGAATATTGCTGATGTAGCGCGTAGTGTTAAAAAAAAACCAGGTTTGTTGATTCCTTGTTGATCTTTGCAATTAGACATTTTACAAATGACATTAAATTGTATTTTGCACTTTTGACTTAAATCTTAAGGCTTTTAAAATTCAGTTACCACAAGAACTCAAATTGGTCGATCACCACGTCGTTTCTTTGCAGATTGGGTCCTTTAAATGCATCAAAATGATTTGGAATTTCATCAAAAAATCATCTTCAGTGATGAGGCCCATTTTTACCTCGGAAGCTACGTTAATAAGCAGAATTGTCGCATTTGTAGCTCAGAAAATCCAAGAATGGTAGTTGAAAAGTCTTTGCACCCTCAACGTATCACTGTTTGGTGCGGTTTTTAAGCTGGCGATGTGATTGGACCCTACTTTTTTTTAAATATGAGGCTGGTGCAACTATTACGGTGAATGGATGGTGCTACCAAGCTATGATTAATGATTTTTTATGCCCAGAATTGAAAGATATTGCTGTGGACGACGTTTATTTTCAGCAAAACGGCGCTTCGTGCCACACAAGCAACAAAACAATCGCAATTTTGCAAGAAAAGTTTTCTGGTCGTGTTTTTCTCAAAGAGGTGATCACAATTGACCACCGAGATCTTGTGATTCAACATCTTTAGACTTTTTTCTTTGTGGTCACGTAAAAAACAAGGTTTATGCCAATGCTCTACAATCGATTCAAAACCTTAAAAATGAAATTTGTGAAGTTATCAAGGACATACAGCCTCAAATGTGCGAATTGGTCATGAAAAATTTCATAAAAAGAATGTGGTACTGCAACCGTAACCGTGGCGGCTATTTGACCGATATTGTTTTCAAATGTTAATAGCATACCTTTCTCTTTACAATGAAATAAACATTTATTGCGTTTCTTAAAAAATTTCCCGTTTTTTTTTAATATCAAATAAAATGAAATGAAATGAAACCTCTTATTGGAAAACCCTATATTTCAAATACATGTTAATAAATTAAATACACAAATTATTTTGAGTAATACACTTAGACATAAACTGTAATTATTTAAAAACTTTTCAATTTTTTAAATTTTTAGTGTTTACAAACTTTTGGGCACTACTGTTTTCAAGAAGGAACTAATACAATATTTGTATTCAATATTTTTTTATCTTTGCATGCTACTCTAAACATTAGCAAAAAGATTTAGTGTCGTCATTTTAATTTTTGCATTATTTTGATTCAAGACCAAATTTTTTTATAAATTTTAATATTTCAAAATTGTTAGACGGTATTGTTTCCAAGAAAAAGCAGATACAATTTTAATATTCTGCATTTCAATTCAAGACACCTGTTAGAGGGCATCGATAGATTTGCAAAGCCTGAGTTATCCAAAATGTTTCCGACACTAAAAATGCAGTAAATTTTATATTATTTTCTACTTAAATCTAAAAACCAAAAGAATTATTCAATCAATACTAAGTGGGTATATTATTGTTTATTTTTTGATGGACGCCGTATAGTTAATGTACCACAGATATTCTATAAATAGACTGGTCAAACTGGTTTGGACGCTTTATAGTATGCACGATCCTTGTCAAATATGTATATCTACAATAGAAAACATGTTGCAACACTGCCGGACGCTTTAAGGTAGCAAACAGGACGCTCTATAACACATATTCATGTTTTTTTGTGTATATGTAAGACGCTCAAAAACAGAAAAATGTACGGACGCTAAAAAGTAGTTTTATGTACAATAGAAAAATGTTTTAGTTTGTATTTAATAAGAAAACCGCGTTAATCTTTTTGAGCTCGAGTATATTCACCTGCGAGCACTAGAAGTACGTTTTTTTGTAAGGGACGCCCTATGACAGTTTCTCATAGCGGACGCTTTATAGATACCGAGATGTAAATATATATATATATATATATATATATATATATATATATATATTAATAATCCAAAGTTTTTACTAAAGTTTTGTAATTGATACTTGTAGTAAATCTATTGCGCCGCAAAAAAACCATTAATAATAAAAAAAATACCAATTGATACTATTAGACCACTTCTATTAGACCACGAAACGGAATGCAAAAACATATAGGGTGGCTCAGATTGTTTTTGGTAAACTTAAACAGTGTATTACTCATTAAATAGAAAAGTTTCGATAAACATGTCTTTAAATAAACATTGATGCATTTTTTCTTTAACTGTTTAATTAAGCTGTGGAAAAATAAATTAGTAACTTATGCATTCAGTGAGAATTGGTATATGATTTGACACGTGTACCATACAGACAGACAGATCATTAATGAAGAATATGTGAAGAATATTCATTTAATTTGTGACGGCAATGATGCAGCTCTTGTGAGTACAAAATGCGTTTTCTAAATAGAAGTGTTTCGAGCTTTTTGTGAATTAAGTTTGAATTGGAATACTGAGCTAAACATAAATGAAAATTTAATTCATAGAGATTTGATTTAAATCCTAGGCTTTGCTCTCGAAAGGCAACTTAACAAGTATCAAAATCTAAGGAACTACTGTACTACATTATTTTTTATTTTTTATTAATACAATGCAATAGTTAAAAAAATCCATGTGCCCGGCGAATTCACCATTTGTAAAATTTTAGAATTTGAAAACTGCTGACTCTGAAATAATCTTAATAAGTATGAGAAATAAAGTTTGTTAATTGTTAAAGTTATATATAGACTAGTTTTGACGTAATTCGTCATTATCAAGTTTTATTGCCGTCTTGAAAAATTCTTTCTGAACAACAGTCGCATTAAGGATTATAATAATAATAATAATAGTAATAGTAATTCTTACTGAACAACAGTCGCATTAAGGATTATAATAATAATAATAATAGTAAATTTTATTTCTATTACATACAAATCATACAAATAGAAAAAAGCAAAGCTCAGACTGAGTCTGTTCTCCTACTTAATTTTTTTAATTTTTACAATAATAATTTTGATCTAAATTGACTTTTTTTGTTTATCTCTTTTTCTGTACTTTAATACATAGTTCAATCTTTAATCCGTAGAGAAAAAAATTGACATTGTTTTTGACATTAATTTTTTTATTTTACGTCTCGTGTTTTGTATATAGGTTACCGAAAGTTAATAATTAACAAAGAGGAATGTAAATGGAATAAAAAGATAAAAGGTCTAGAAGAAGTGGAAGATCTAAAAAACTAATAAGAAAAACACTAAATGGTGGTACAAGAAATAAGATAAACACAACGGCAAACAATGAAAAGAAAAAGAACATTAGTAAAAATACAAAAGTAAAGAGAAAAAAAGAAAAATAAAGAAGAAATAATAGGAACATAGAATATAAGACGGTACATGGGAAAAACATAAAGATTATTTGTTAATGTGGACAGTAGTGGAGAAAAACGAAAGAGCAAAAGGAGGAATATGAGTCATAATAGCTCCGGAAAGGATCAAAGATACAAGAAGAGAAAAACACACGAATGAAAGAATTATGACAGTAGAAATGAAGCTAGTAAACAATAAAACATGGACTATGATAGTAGCATACGGACCGAATGAAGACCCAAAGAAATAAAGAAAGACAGTTTTTATAGCAAATTACAACAAGTAAAAGACGAGGGAACAAAAAACATAATGATATTAAGAGACCTAAATAGGAGAGCAGCAAAACAAAACGACGAAATAAAAGAGGCAATGGGAAAAGAAGGAAAAGAAATAAAAAACAACAACGAAAAAAGAATTTTTCAATTATGCATCAAAAACAATCTAGTAATAACAAACACCAAATTTAAACACAAGGAAATTTACAAATACACAAGTAAACAACCAACCAGAAACGAAAAATTAATGATCGACTACTACCTAGTTAACAGAATCGACTGGAACATAATAAAAAAATGTAAGAGTAACAAGACTAGCGGAAATAAGAAGCGTGGCTGCATTTACTACAAAATGGAAAGCAAAAGTTAAACCAGACAAAAGAAGGAAAAAGTTAAGATAAAGATAAAAACATACAAACTAAAAAAAAACAAATACAAGCGGCATACCAAGAGATATCACAAAAAAAAATAAAGAGAAAGAAAAAAGAATGTGCATAGAAGCAAAATGGAAAACTTTTAAACAAATTATTTTAGAAGTTGCTAATGAAAGCTATGGAACAACAAAAATAGTAAACAAAATTATAAAAAATAACTAATTGGTGGACAGAAAAAGTCCAAAAGGAAATAAGAGACATAAAAAATGGAAAAGATACTTACAAACTAAAAAAATAAAAGACTAATAAAAAAAGCAAAGATAAAACTATGAACAAAATTTAGAAAACAAAATGAATGAGAACTTCAACCGGCACCAAAAATTATTTTACGGAACGCTAAAACATCTACAACAAAAAAAAAAACACAATATGATGAATATAGAAAATAAAAATGAAAAAATAATAACGGAAAAAGACAATATAATGAAAGATTAAGACAATACTTCCAAAAACTAACATAACAAGAAATAGAAAAAAACAAAACAAGAGAAGATAAAGAAGTGCTTAAGAACAGAAAAACGGAAGAAATAGAAGAAATAAAAATAGACAAAGTAATAGAAGCAATTTAGAAGTTAAATAAAGAAAAAGCCACAGGAACAGATGAAATAACGAGACGAGGGAATTGCACAAATAACTGAGTTAATAAATGACATAATAAGAAATGGGAAAAAGCCAAAGCAATGAAATAAAGAAAATAATCGTACCCATACATAAAAAAGGAGATAAAAAAAATGTGAAAACTACAGAGGAATTACGCTACAAGCATACTAAGCAAGATATTTACAAAAATTCTAGAAAAATAATAGATTAATTAGAAACGACAATAGAGGACAACCAATGTAGATTTAGAAGAGGAAGAAGCACACAGGACTTAATACATATGTATATAATAAGACAGCTAGACGTGAAAAGTTTAACATTCCTGCAGTACCGCCATCCATCCGTAAGGAATCCTGTGGCCTGGTATTGGAAATTATTTGTTTTTTTTCTTATCGTGTGGTGTTATAATGTGTGTTAGTTTTAGTTTTAACTTTTATTTTTGTTTTTTATCAGATATTCTTTTAGTTTCATTTTAAAATTATTTATGTTGCATATGTTTTTAATTTCTTCTGTTATATTATTGAATTTTTTAATGCCTTTGACAGTTTTACTTTGGTTTTTTGATGTTTTTGGTTTACTTTCATGTTTAAGTGTCCATTTCTTCGTGTGTTGTGTGTATGAATTTCTTTTCTAGTTGTTAGTTTTAGTTCTGTTTTAGTTAGACCAAGTTGTATTTTTTTTTATTAAGATAATACATTGTTGTGATTTTTGTTTTTTTATTGTAAGTTGGTTTGTTTTTTTGTGAATTTTATTTGTAGGTGTTAGTTTGTCCATTTGATATAGTGTTTTTATTGCCTTGTTTAGTTGTCGTTGTAGCTTGTCTATGTTTCTTATGTTGGTTTGTGACTATACGGTCATCATGTAATTAGTTTGTGAGCTAAAGATAGCATTATAGATAATGTTTCTTGTTTTTTGTGTAGTTAGGTTGCTCAGTATAGGGTTCCTATAGCTATTGTGTTTTTTCTTATAAGGTTTTGTATGTGTTTGTCCCACTTTAAGTTATTGGTAATTGTAATTCCAAGATAGTTTGTATGTGAGACTTTGCATATTTGTTTTTTTTTTTTTTGTGATATTAACATAAAATTTGTATTATGTTCATCAATTGTTAATAGGTTGTTATTATACCAGTCATTAATTTTATTTAAATCTTTTTGTACTTTGTGTTGCAGTTTTGTTTTGTTTATTTCTGTATGTACTAGAGTTGTGTCGTCTGCTTATATGTATAGTTTTCCGTTTAGCTTTAACTCAAATATGTCGTTAATATATAGTAGTAGTAGTAGTAGTAGTAGTAGTAGTAGTAGTAGTAATAGTAGTAGTAGTAGTAGTAGTAGTAGTAGTAGTAGTAGTAGTAGTAGTAGTAGTAGTAGTAGTAGTAGTATTTATTGTTAAACATGACGTTGTACAATATAAATTTTAAAACTAACTTAAACTAATTATTTACAATATAAAGAAATACAATAAAATAGAATACAATAAAATACAGCGCATTGCAAAACATTACAATACAATACAACATAGATCATACATATAAAACATACTGTATAGTTTAAAAGTTAAAACTTAAAGCTAATATAAAAATTATTAAGGATTTAAAAATTCTTCTATACAATAAAATAATTTATTTTGTAAATAATGTTTGGCACTTGTTCTAAATTTACGGTAAGTTTTTTCAGACTTTATATTTACAGGTAAAGCATTAAACATTTTTTTTTTCGTTGTAAATAAGGGAATTCTTGCAAAGAGTAGTGTGAGGGATGGGAAGTTGAAAATTAAGGTCATTTGATCTAGTCACGTGAACACTTGAAGAACTACATTTAAAGTTTTTCTTTATGAGACAAACAGTTTCTAAGATAATTAAAGAAGGCAACGTTAATATTTTATGCTTTTTAAAAAGTGGTCTACAAGATATTAAATTACTTTTTATAGAACACAAGATTCTTAATGATCTTTTTTGTAAAATAAAAATTTGATTTGTTCTTTTGACGAGCAACCCCAGAATGCAGCACCATATTGTAAGTACGCTTCTATAAGACAAAAATACACTTGTTTAGCCACATCGTAACCTAATTGTTTAATGGTTCTTTTAATAGCGTAACAACCAGCTGATAATTTTGCAGTTACGTAGTCTATTTGATTGCACCACCTTAGCTTATAATCTAATTTTAAACCAAGAAAGACAACCTGATTGGATTGAAGAATTTTATTATCTCCTATATTTAAAGGTTGCAAATCACTACTAAAAAATGAAATAAACTGTGATTTTTTGGCGTTGAAGCTTAGTAAGTTAGCTGTACACCAATTACTTACGGATAATAAATCTTGTTCAATGGTAGTCGTTAAGCCAGCAATATTTTTACTAGACCATAAAATGTTAGTATCATCCGCAAAAACAGTAAATTTTCCGGATATTTTAATGTTTAATAAGTTGTTGATATACAGAAGAAACAAGATAGAGCTAAAATAGTTTCTTGTGGAACGACCCTAAAAATGTTTAAATTGCTGGATGAAGAAGATTTTAATTTGACAAACTGGCTTCTATTTGAAAGGTAGTCTCCAAACCATAAAAGACAAGAGCCTCTACAACCATAATGTTCAAGTTTTTGTAGCAGTATTTTATGATCCACGCAATCAAATGCTTTTGCCAAATCACAAAACACTGGCACAGCATTGTTATGTTTCTCATAAACGTGATTAAGAAAGTTAAGTATTGCGTCAGAGTTATTTTTATTTTTATTAAATCTAAATTGATTACCAGAAATAACGCAGTGTTTTTCTAAAAATGACGATAATCTGACTTTAACTATTTTTTCAATTATTTTACTAAAACAAGAAGTTAATGCAATTGGTCTGTAGTGGCTACAAACATCTTTGTCACCTTTTTTTATATAGTGGAAAAACACAAGCTCTTTTTAATTTGAATGGAAAAAACCTTCTTTAAAAGAAGTATTTAGTAGATTAGCAAATAAGCTAAGAACATTTTCTGGTAGTTCTTTTATCAAAAATATAAAAAAAACTATCAAAATCTTTTGACTTTTTGTTTTTAAACGAGTTACAAATTGATCTGATTTTATATGAATCAGTAGGAGTTAAAAATAGCGAATCTACTATTGTCGTTGTACTTTGCTTTAATAATAAAATGGGATCCGTGGTTGGTTCCAGAGATAGAACAATTTCATCTGTGGTAGATGTAAAATATTTGTTAAATTTATCAGGAGAAATAGTTGCTTCTATATTTGAATGTTTCCTGTTATTTAGTTCGTTAATTATTTGTCATGTCTCTTTGGTTTGATTATTAGAATTTTCTATACGAGTTCTATAAAAAATAGATTTAGTTAACTTAATTACATTTCTATAAATTCTGCGGTACTTACAAAAATAAATTAGAAATGAAAAAGTAGTAAACTTCTTTGCTAAGTTTAAAAATCGAATATTTTTAGCTGAAACTCTGATGCTAGTAGTTGTCCAATATTTGGAAACACTTGCCTTTTGTTTGATTGTTTTTAAAGGAATAGTGTCATTAAAAATTTGCTAAATATTAACAAAAAATTGATTAAGCCTCTCAGTACTTGATCTAACTTGCTTATCATCCCAATTAAAGCAGTTGCAAGCATTATAAAATTTACTAATATTACTTTTTAAAAACTTACAAGTACAGTACATTTTAGAACTTTCATGAATTGGTTTAGATATAGTTAAATTACAAGAAATGGCTTTATGATCTGAAAGTCCGGCATGCATTACATTAGTTTTGATTAAGTGCTCTTTAATGTTTGAACATAAATAGTCTATTAAAGTAGCCGACGTTGCAGTAATACGAGTGAAAGAGTCAACATGTAGTTTCAAATTGTAGCTATTTAATAATTCAATCATTTGTTTAGTATTTCTGCATTTAACATAGTAATCTACATTGAAATCCCCTCCTACTAAAATCTTAGAACCTAAAGGAAAACGATCATTATTTGATCGTTTTCCTTTAGGTTAGGTTAGGTTAGGTTATAAAACTGTTAAAGAAAATATCAAGATTACCTTTTGTAGATCTATAAATACAAACTATATATAAATTAAGAAATTTAGAAAAAACGATTACAAATTCAAAGTGTACCTCTGTAATAAAGTTGTCAAAATCATTAATTGGTACAAACAAGTTAGGTAGTTTAGACAATATTATAACTCCACCATGCAAAATTTTGAAACGGGAAAATTTAGATATCTTTTGGTAGTTTTTGATTTTGATTTCTTCATATTGTTTTAACCAAGTCTCAGTAAGAAGTAAGATATTAGGAAAATTCAAATGTTCTAATAATAAGTACAAATTGTCTACTTTATTGTGAAGTGACTGAATATTTAAAACAAGTGCCGTTAGTTTGTTACATCTAAAAAATTGTCAGAACTATCGCTATCATCACTATTACTATTGCTATGATTATCAGAATCGTTGGAACAATGCAAACTAATTGGAGTAATTGGAATTATGATTTTTTCTGTCGGTGGATTTATACAGATATGACTCCCTTCCCCATAGTTGCTAGTTGATGTTGTTTGACTAATTAAAATTTTAGATGAATTACCATCAAGAATTGGTGGTACAGTTGTTAAAGGTAAATTTAAATTTAAATTTTCAATCGAGTTGATAAAATGAGACAACAGATTCAATTTTCCTAATTTAGATAACCATAGTCCACTTTGTGTAAAATGGCGAACACTATTTAAAATAACATTTGAGTTGATGTATGAGATATGATCAATTTTTTTTTGTAAATTAAATAAAATCTTATTATTATTAAAAATAACATTATTATACGAATCATTATTTTTAATATAAGTTCCTCCTATTAAGGTTATATTTGTGTGAGAAGTTTTAGCAAAATGATTAGATAAAACAAATTTATCAAAAACATTATTATTAAGAGCTTCATGACAACCTCCAAAAATTATTATATTATCTGCTTTTGAGCACGAATTAGCGACATTATTAATATTTGAAATAATATTATCGTACGATGCAAAAGGCTTAAATAAACATTGGGTCGAATAGCTTGAAAACATTTTGTTTTTTAATAAATAAGTGCAGTCTTTTCCGTTATTATCGGCTAAAATTATTAACTTTGGTTTAACACAAGAATTGTTAAAAACAATTTTAGAGTCATTTATTGACTTTACATCAACATTAATTATATTGTCTTTGATTATTAATTCACTGTCAATAACTTTTTCTATGCAAATATTAGTTATGTTTTGTGGAATAGAAAAAATATTCAATTTATTGTCTATGATTATTATTTCACTATCAGTTGCTGGTGTATTAGAATGTTTAATTGTTGAAATATTAGACATTTTATAGTTGTCAAACGCCGACTGTAAATTAATTACACCTTGTTCTAGAGATTTCACTATACGACGTAAACGGTGCACTTCATTTTTAATTTTATAAATATTATTTTGTTTAGTTTTAAAGCATACCCCATATTTTGGTTTATTTATGTCAGCCGTATTGTTTTCCATTATCGATTCTTCATCCTCGATTAAACTGGAACTTACTGCATTTTTCAATCTTCTTTGAAGGACTTCTTTCTTGCCCGAATAATCCATATGAAGTTTTTGAAGATTTTTTCGCAGATCAGCCACTTTCAAGAATTTTATTTTTATTTTATTCATGTTTTAAGAAAAAACAACTTCACTAATATTTATAATAAACACAAACTTTTATATATGCAGGGCAGGTAGAGTAAAATCTCTTGATTAATGTGATTATAATTTTATAAATTTATTGTGTATTAAAACCACATAAAATACACTTTTAGTACGAACACGTGTTAAATACCTTAACTTCGAACCAAGCCACTATAAAATGTGATAAAATATATAGAAGTGGTGCAAGCACACCACCTTGTGGTATACCGTAATCACTATATTTTACTGCACTCAGTGTATTTTTATTTTTTGTTTGTAAGGTTTTTTGTTTTAAATAAGTTTGAATTAGATTTAGTTCTTTTTTTTCAAATTTCCATTTTTTCTAGTTTTTAAATTAGTTTTTGTTTACATACAGTATTAAAGGCTTTCTGCATGTCTATAAATACTGTAAGACATTCTTTTCTTACATCAAGTGCATTGTTGACATTGTTATGTCAGTAAGTGCAGAGCCTGTACCGGTTTGTTTTTGGAATGCGTATTGCCAAGTGTTTATAATATTATGTGATTCTACATGTTTTAATATTTGTTCATAAATTATTTTATCGACTATCTTGGCTAGAATAGAGAGTAATGCAATAGGCTTATAGTTTTTTGGTATATGTTTGTTTCCTTTTTTAAATATAGGTATAATAACAGTTGGTTTTAGACACTCTGGATATATACCATGTAATATTGTATTGTTGATCAATTTAGTTAGTAGCGGTATCAACTTATTTTTTACAGTTTTAATAACTTCTGTTGTTATCATATCTTTTCCAGGTGTTTTTC
Source organism: Tachinus rufipes (assembly GCA_963932245.1). Taxonomy (NCBI): domain Eukaryota; kingdom Metazoa; phylum Arthropoda; class Insecta; order Coleoptera; family Staphylinidae; genus Tachinus; species Tachinus rufipes. Next base: position 67,192,609 of record OZ010749.1, read on the forward strand.
CATCTTTAAGTTTGTATATAATGTTTTCAATTTCTACGTCTGTCGTTGGGTTAAATGTTACGTTTGAGTCTATATTCTTTTGTAATGTAATTGTTTTAAGTAATGTGGAATTATTTGGTTTTTTGTTTGCAAGGTTTTTTCCAATGTTTGCAAAGTATATATTAATTGTATTGGTTATGTCTTCAGGATTTGTGAGTATTGTTCCATTTTCGTCGGTGATTGTTGATATATCTTTGCTTATTTTTTTATTTTTTATGATTTGATTTATTTCATTCCATGTTTTATTTTGGATTATCTTGTACACGTTCTATTCTATTCTGATAGTACATTTTTTCTTTTCATTTACCTTTTTATCAACGTAATTTTTCATTGTAATGTAGTTTTGTTTGATTATAGCGTTTGTTTGATTTTGTTTATATCTTTTACTTAAATCATTTCTCTTCTTTATGTCGTTTAGTATTTTGGTATTAATCCAATTATTTTCTTGTTTATATTTAAGTTTTACTTCTTTGGTGTTGTTTTATATTAGATTTGTCATTATTTCAATTAATGTATCAAAAGTTTTAGTTTGTTTTTCTCTAATATATTTAGCAAATGTTTCTTTAATATTAACGTAATTTATTTTATATTTTTTTGTTATTTTATATTCATTTTCTTTTCTCTTTGATGTTCCATGTGGTCATTATTGCATGTTGGTCAAAGTATGGAGCATAGTTTATATCAAAACTTTCCATTACAGGTTTATTTGTTATTATATGGTCTATTATTGATATGTTTCTGCTATCGATATTATTGATGAATCATTATATAACTTTGGTATAATTTCTAGTTTGTTTAGTTTTTGTTTAACGCTTCTAATATTGTGAAAATATAATGTTAAAGAGTTCATTTTGGATGGGTGATTGTTTATATAGTGTAATGTATATATTTTTTTTTTAATTTTATTGTTTTAGTTTTTTTATATCTTATTATTTTCAGATTTTCTAACAAAGATTTTTCCATTTTTTGTACATATATGTATTTGTATGCTTTTGTTGTTTTTAATTGTTTACATTCGTAGTATACTTTGCTGTTGTAGTTAGTAAGTTGTTCATTTATGTAAATGTTATTATTTTTCTTTCCTTTTAGTTCACAATCTTCAATTTTGATGGTTTAAATTTCTTTTCTTTTTTCTATAATTTGTTTTTTTTTAGATCTTCAGTTCTCATCTCAACAACGATGTCTCATGGCTGTTTATCGTTTAGTTTTCGGTAGCAATTTTTTATATCATTTTTATTAATTTTCATTTCCATTCCATGTGTTACTTTAGTTATTATTTTCATAGCATCTTCATTTTTATCTTGTATATCAATTCCTTTAAATATTAGATTGTTTTTGATTTTTTCTTGTTCTATATCATTTATTTTGATTTCCATTGTTGATATTTTATTTTTCAGTTCTTGATTGTCTTGTTTTACATTTTTTAATTCATCTTTAATTTCTTTATTTTGTTTCATCAAATAATCGTCTCGGCCAGTTCTTCAATTGTATATTTTTTTCTTTATTTTTGTGTGTTAGGCGTGTATTTGCCATTTTCTAATCTATTTTATTTATTTTATTATTAAATAGACAATAAAAATAAGAATAAATGCCGGGGCTCGAACTCGCAATTTGTTTTAAAACTGTGCAGTTCAAGCGGTACTTTGCATTGAGCTACTACGGTCTTAGCGATTTGATCGTCAGTTATAATGTGCTCTGCTTCAGCGAAGAGAAGATGATTGAATATCTTAATTGTTTATGTAGAGATTCTAACCTATATTAATTTGTTTATTTTAATTTGTTTAATTCGCTCACCCGATGCCCCCTTCAAGCTATCCTTACGGAAATCGGACTGTCCAGGAGCCTGAAGTTCTGTTTGTTGTATTTAATGCACTGTATTTAGAGATAACACTAATAATTTATTTATTTAGGTACGATACGTCACGACACGAGCACCACATCGACAATTACCACATGATAAAAAAGAATCGAGTAATGCACGTATGCTTTGTTGACTTCAAAAAAACATATGATAAGATCAAGAGAAGAAAGAACTACAAAAGAGAGGAATTGAGAAGGAAATCTTTTTCTTTCTTTATAGTTAGGATTAGATTCTGTTTGTTTTTCAACATTTATAGTCGCAGTTGGGACGCTGAGCTCCAGCTTTTATATCATTTTGTTGGTGGTTTTTCCGGGGGTCTTTTTAATCTCGGTAGCCCCGTTCTGGCAATTTTTGGCAGTCTGGTTTTGTCTATTCTGTTCACAAGGTCTCTCCGCTCTCGCCTTCTGTTTCGGGCTCATCTTACCACGTCTTGAATGTGTTGAAATAGTAATATTAAGTTTGAAAAATTTGCTAAACGCCTTCTATATCCTGAAAAGACTTTTGCACTAAGTTAACACGGAAATATATTTTAGTCTGTGCAGAACACTTATACTTTCTTTATTTACTGTGACAAAAAAGAAATAAGATGCTACCAATGTAATCATATTGGCTATTTTAAAAGTCAATGTACTAAGAAAAATTATTACAAGCATGAACAAAATGGTTCAAATGGCGGAGAAGTGAATGCTTTCTTAACAGGACAAATTAAAAGGACGATTGGTACATCGATTCAGGGGCTAGTTTTCATCAAGTCGTACAACTCAAGTGTTCAAGAAATTACAGTGACAAATAAAGGGAAACTGATAGTTACATGTGTGGGAGACATTGAATTAACAACGGTGAAAAACAATGACAGACATAGCGTAGTTATAAAAAATGTGTGTGTTCATGGTCTAACAACAAATCTTTTATCTGTCAGCCAACTAATAAAAAATAAAAAAATTGTCAACTTTACAGAGGATTCCTGCAGCATTTTTAACAGATATGGTATACTAATTGGTTTAGCTGAATTTGTACATAATGTATATAGACTAATTTTGCTAAATCAAATAAGTGCTTGCTTACTACTGCAAATAAGGTGTCAGGTGACATACGGCATTTAAAGAGATGATAGATGGTGCAGTAATAAGAATTTAGTTTAAAGAGGATGCAAATTGTGGCCGTTCAATAAGCAAGGCTCCAGGTCAAAAGCCATATTGGACGTCATTTAGACAGATTTGTGTGGGCCAATGGAAAACAAATCTATTAGAGGATCTAAATATTTTCTTACTTTTTAGGATGATTACAGTAGGATGGTAATTGTTTATTTTCTAAAATCTAAAGAAGAAGTCTTCAAATATTTCAAAAAAATTAAAAATGAAGTGGAAAATTAACAGGAGAAAAAAATCAAGATTTTGCGATCTGATAATGGAAGTAAATTCTGTAATAATAAATCCGAAAAGTTTTTGGAAGAATATGGTATAATCCATCAAAGAACAGCTCTATACACTCTAGAACAAAATGGCTTAGCAGAAAGGACCAACAGAACTCTGGTGAAAAAGACAAGATGTTTGCTTTTAGATGCAAATCTTAAAAAGAAGTTTTGGACAAAAGCAGCATATCTAAGAAACAGATCAATTTGTTCAGGGATAAAGAATAAAACACCATTTGAGATATGGAACAACAAGAAACCTGATGTAGTCCACATAAGGGTTTTTGAGAGCCAAGCTGGTGCACGTTCTAAAAGTAAAAAGAACTAAATGGGATAAGAAATTCAAAAGATTGATTCTCTTAGGCTACAGTGAACACACAAAAAAATACTGATTGTATGACAAAATAAAGAATAAAGTAATCATCAGTAGAGATGCAATTGTAATGGAAGAAGAAACTGATGTTAGTGTAATTGTAATGGAAGAAGAAACTGAAAGCGTGTTAGTTAGAGTCTCAGATTCAGTGGGAGGTAACGCTGCAGACCAACATGATACTTCAAACGAACAAATCAAAGAAGATGCAAAAACTTTTCATTTAGAAAGCAAAGATAACACAGAAGCAACAAAAAGATCAACAAGAAAACCCAAACCAAAATTGTTTGAGAACTATGTTACCTAAATGTGTAAAACTAATACAGCTTTAGAGTGTGACCTTCTTACGGTAAATAAAGAGTTATCAAAACCAGACAACTCTTGGAAGGCGGTCTTAAAAAAAGAATTCTTTTATGAAACACATGCCTGGGACCTAACCAAACTACCGAGAAACGGTTGGGTAGTGGATTGCAAATGGGCTTTTAAAAGAAAAACTGATATTTAGGGTAAAGTGCGTTATCGTGCGCGTCTAGTGGCAAAAGTCTTTACACAAAAGCAAGGTATAGATTACGATGAAACTTTTTCCCTAGTAGAGCGTCATTCCAATTTAAAACTTTTAATTTGCGCATTTTGTAAAATTAGATTAGATATAAAGCATATAGATGTACCTACAGCTTTTTTAAACAGTGTTTTGGAAAAACTGTCTACATGAGGCAGCCTAAAAACTTTGTGATACAAGGTAAAAAAAGCATGGTTTGTAAACTAAACAAAGCCGTATATGACCTCAAACAATATTCCAGAACCTGGTACAAAAAATTGGACATTTTTTTTTGTATTTTCAAATGATTCAGACAAAACAAAATTCTTGATAGATGAGTTAAATTTGAACTTCAAGATAAAAGATCTGGGAGAAGTGAGAAGGTGTCTAGGTTTAAGAAACACGCAAAACAAGGAAGGAAGGTTTATTACTTTTGATCGGGAAGAATATATTGAAGAATTATTGCAGAAATTTAATATGCACAAAAGTAAAATGGCCAATACACCTCTTGAGAAGAATATAACTTTTAGTAATGAAGAAATCAATAGATCATTACCCTTTCAGCAATTAATAGAAAATCTAATGTATCTAGCAGTCTTGACGAGACTCGAAATTGCACATAGTGTAAGTTTTTTGAGCCAATATAACAAATGCTATAATGAGTCACATTGAAAGAGTGCAAAGCGAATATTGAGACACCTGATACGAAAAACTACTCCTTAAAATTTAAAATAGGCAATGAAGAGTTAATAGGATACGTTGATGCTGATTGGGCCAATGACACAAAAGACACATATCTTACACTGGATATGTGTTCAAATCAGGCAACGCTGTTATCTGCTGGAAAAGCAAGAAACAAGCTACAGTAGCGCTGTCCAGCACGGAGGCGGAATATATTGCCATGTCGGAAGCTTCAAAAAAAGCAGTTTATTTAAGAAATCTGTTATTTGAACTGTTGGGTTTCTTATGTTGCATAAGAATTTTCAATGATAGCCAAAGTGCGCAAAAGTTGTGGGTAAATCCTGTGCATCATACGAGAACCAAACATATTGATGTAAGATATCATTTTGTGTAAGAGGCTGTCACAAACATATACCTACAGCAGAAATGACTGCAGATATATTGACAAAAAGTTTGTGCCCGCTAAAGCATAATGAACATGTTACTAATTTAGGTTTAGTTAAGAGTTTCTTAGATCAGATATAGTGGAAGTGTTGAAATAATAATATCAATTTAAAAAACCCGTTAAACGTCGTCTATATCCTGTAAATACTTTTGTACTAAGTTAACACAAAATATATTTTAGTCTGTGTAGAACACTCAAAGCGTGTACTTTTCCTATTTACTGAGTGAACATTAACAGAATGTCGCACTTTGCTCTGACGTTTTTGCTTTTTATGTGATCCTGGAAACTGCATCCTACCATGCATCTTAGGGTTCTCATCTTTGTTGTTCTTATGAGTCGTTTCGTTGTGGTGTTTTCTGCTCTGGTTTTGATCGCGTATGTCATAACGGGACTGGCACAGGTTTTGTAGGTTCTTGCTTTGCTTTTTACAGATATGTTCTTGTTTTGCCACATTCTATCTCTTAGGTACCCCGATATTAGATCTGCTTTTGTTGCTTGGGCTTTCACTTTTTTGTTGCTTTTTATGTTGGCCCTCAGGTATTTGAAGTACATGACTTGTTTGACGCTTTGGTTGTATATGGCGAGCTTACATCTACGCGAGTTTTTAGATATTGTGAGGAACTGTGTGTTGGTCGTGGATAATTGAATTTATTGTTTTTGGAGATATCTACCGCGTCATCCGCATAGCATACAGCTTTATCTTCTATCCGGTACCCCTTTGCGGTCTTCTTGACTTTAGTAATCATTTTGTTCATTATAGTATTACATAGGGCTTGACTTAAGTTGTTTTCCAGCCTTATTCCGGTTGATACCTGCTGGATAGTTTGTCTGCTACTTTTATAAAAGTATAGTTGTCGGTGTTGAGTTTTGTGATGACCGCTATGATATTGAGATGTATATTTTTTTTTGCAGGAGCCGCACCACGTCAGATAGCAGCACTCTGTCGAAGGTTTGGGTTAGGTTGACAAAGCACATAAAAGCTGTTTTGTTGAATTCTATAGCATTCTCGGTAATTTGGCGGATAATAAATATTGCGTCAATATTGATCTTGTTTTTCCTGAACTTTTGTTGTTCTTTGCATATTCCGGAGTTAGTTACTTTCTTATCAAAGACCTTTGTAAGAAACTTTAATATTGTGCTTAGGAGACCAATTCTTCTGAAGTTTGATACGTCAGATTTCACTTTTTTTTAAAATAACGGTTTGTATATATGATCCTTCTTGTGCAGTATTTTATTGTATATGAATTTGGTCTAGTAGTATTTCACCTCCGGATTTGATCATTTTGTTGAATATTTTGTCCATTCCTGGCGACTTCTTATTTTTTTAGTTTCCTGGCAAGTTGTTCTATTTTTTTCTTGGATGTGCTTTACGTTTGATGTGTACTGCTATCTTTGTGTTGTGTTTCAATGACGTTGTTGTTGTCTTTAGCGTATAGCTCTCAAAAGTATTTCTCCCAATCGTCAATCGTGTTCTTCGTTGTTTGTAGATATTTGTTTACTGTTTTTTTTTGGTTTTTGAACATGTTCCATACCTTCTTTTGCCCTTTGTAGAGGTCGCGTTTTATGTGTTTGGAGAACTTTTTCCAGTAAGCGGTTTTGATTATTTAGTTTTTGTTGTTGGTTCTGTTTCTTACAAACTTATATTTGTCGTGATGTGATGTGATTGATTTTGCTCTGTATTGTAGATATGATTTTTGTTTTTTTTTGTCAGTTTTTTAACATCTTGGGAGAACTACGGTTTGGTATTCGGGTTTGATGCATCTTCTTCCGCAACTTTTATCATATTAGATTTTAGTTTTTTCAAAGCGGTATCTACTTTGTCTTCTTCTTTTGAGTTGTCTGATAGAGATTCTACATTGAGTTTGTTGATGCTTCTGGTTGGCTCTCTTTTTTTGTGATGTAGTGTGGCTGTGATTTTTACAGTAGCATTCCAACGTCTGACTCTTTTTTTCATTTTGATATTAAAAAAAAAAACGGGTATTTTTTAAAAGAAATCAATAAATGTTTATTTCATTGTAAAGAAGAAAGTATGCCATTAACATTTGAAAACAATATCAGCCAAATAACCGTCACGGTTACGGTTGCACTACCACATTCTTTTCATGAAATTTTTCATGACCAATTTGCACATTTGCGGCTGTATGTTCTCGATAACTTTACGAATTCCATCTTTAAGGTTTTGAATCAATTAATGGAGCATTGGCATAGACCTTATCTTTTACGTAGGCTCAAAGAAAAAAAGTCTAAAAGTGTTAAACCACAAAATCTTGGTGGCCAATTGTGATCACTTCTTCGAGAAATAACACAGTCAGGAAATTTTTCTTAGAAAAATGCGATTGTTTTGTTGTTTGTGTAGCTACTTAGCGCCGTCTTGCAGAAAATAAACGTTATCCACATCAATATCTTCCAATTCCAATTATAGCTCGGTAGCGCCATCCATTCACCGTAACAGTTGCACCAGCCGCATTTTTGTAAAAGTAGGATCTAATCAGACCGCCAGGCCTATAACCGCATCAAACAGTGACACGTTAAGGATGCAAAGACTTTTCAACAATCATTCTTGGGTTTTCTGAGCCTCAAATGCGACAATTCTGCTTATTAACGTAGCGTCCGAGGTGAAAATGGGCCTCATTACTGAAGATGGTTTAAAAAAAAAAATCATCATTTTGATGCATTTGAAGGACCCAATCAGCGAAGATAAGACGTTTATGGTGATTGACCGGTTTGAGTTCTTGTGTTAGCTGAACTTTAAAAGTCTTAAGAATTAAATCTTTATGCAAAATACGGTGTAATATTGTTTGTGGAATGTCTAATTCTAAAGATCGACGAGGAATCGACAAACTTGGGTTTTCTTCAACAGTACCAGGTTTACTATTGCCGGCCGTGAAGGTGCTTTACGACGACCAAAAAGTGCTTTAGTTTTGCCAACTGTGACTGAAAAATTTTCACCATTTTTGTAGTGCATTTTAATAATTTCAATGCGTTGTTAAAGCGTGTATCGTTCCATTTTTAATAATGGCGTAATTTTTACTTGTTAAATGTCAAAAGATAATAGCTTTAAAATTGACAGCTGCCCAAATAGCCCTACTATTTGAAATAAAACTTTTTATTGGAAAACCCTTTACAAAACAATTGGAAAATTAGACAAAGAGATAGATGACAAAACAAAAAAAAAACAGCAAAATTATATAACATGTTAAAAACACTTTCTTTAACAGAAAGAATATATCAAAAACTACAAAAACAGAAATAGTTAAAAAGTAATCAGACATATTGACATATAGTAGCAAAACATGGACAATGACGGAAAAACAAATAGAAAGAATAAATGCAATGGACATGAGAGAGTAGTATTATAAAACAAGTAATGCAATTTATCTACCTGGGGTGAGTATCCATAGCTACAAGAACCTACATGGAGACGTTCAACACCAAACCCTGAAAGCAAACGTATATCCGGGTGTATGCACAAATTAATATGGAGAAATAAACACCTGAGACCGGAATTGAAAGTCAGAATATACAAGGCAGCTATCAAAAACTATACAAATGATGAAGACGCCAAAGATGAAGATTCTAAGAACTATACAAGGGAAAACACTACTAGACCGTGTGAGAAAAAAAGGAGGGAATATTGGACGTCAACTTTATGGAAGTAATCAAACACAGGCAAAAGCTTACGGACACTATCTGGTGAACAAAGAAAAAGAAGAAGAACATAGCTATTTATCCAAAAATGCGCCTAAAGATGATTTTTCCGCTAAAATTCGGGCTTTTTTCAAACAATATAAAAGCACAGTCAGCAAACAAACAACGTTGCCTATGGTCATAAACTTTAAACTCCCGGGTCAATTGGATCTTGTACGGGTGTAGGACTAAGTCCTGACGCAAAATTCCCTAAATTAAAATCTGCAAAAACCCGAGTTTTTGTGCACGGCAAGGAATCGACTGTCTCGAGTTCTGGTGTACACTTTCACGGACCGCGGCAATGTTCTCTGCCGATCTTGCGTTCCTTGAACGTACAGGTGTTGGCTGATTATTTACCAAACCCATTATCTCAAATTTAGCGACTAAACGTAGAAGAGTTGACTGTGAAGGGCTACCAATTCTACCCTAAAATGGGCGCAATGCGCGCAACGTATGTACCAACGAACACTCATTTTGATAATAAAGTTTTATCATTTGAACGTGCTGTTCAATCGTGTAACTTGCCATGGTGATTTGGCATATGTAACTAAAAAATAAACAAAAGATTTGATAGATGTCTACTTGCGCCAACTGAAAAACCGTTTACTAATCTCTTAATATTTCTTCTACATTTGACATGTAGATGCAAACAAAATAGGACTCAATGGACAGCTTTGTCTTACTCCATTTGTTGTCTAAAATTTTTGATTTATTTTGTGTTAACCTACACCCTGCTTGCTGTCTCTTCATACACTTCTTTTATTCTTCTTACCAGGTGCTCAATAATTTTTTTCTCACTCATACACTTCCACAGTTTTTTTTATCTACACTATCAAATGCCGTTTTTTAAGTTCTGCTATTTCTTTTTCAACATTATGGTGTAAAATATATATGTTACGCCTAGAATTATCTCACTCATATACAGTTCTTTATTCAACTTTTCTTCTAATATAAATACTTTTGTAGTTTTCTACTAGATTTTTGGATCCACTTTTGTGTATCGGGCATACAAAACTTTCTCTTTATTATTTTGAAAACTCTGCTCCCTTCCATACTCTATTTAATAACTCACTCAATTTCTTAATTAACTCTTAAGTACCATACAACCACACTTTATTTTGTATCCTATCTATACCTGGAGCTTTCTTTTTCTTTAATTTTTTATCTTTTCTCTTATTGCTTAAAAAAAAAATTTGCTTGCTGGGTTGCTTCTTGTCTGTCTAGTATTTTTCTTTTTTCTTTTCTCTTCCAAACAAACTTAAAAAGTTATACTTCCACATCTTCATTGAAATTGCTTCAATAACTCCCACGTTTTTTAATTTTTTTGTTTATGTATTTTCATGCTTTTTACTTTTTTACATTGATTTTTTTAATAACTTTGTCACTTTGTTAAGTGTCTTGCAAAAGTTAAATTTATGAGTGTTTAAAAATTTTTATATAATTTACTATGTAAAAAAAATATATTTCAATGCGAATGTAATTGCAAATATTTTTTTTTGTAAAGTAATTTAAAACTAATTTAAAAATGGTCTAATCAAAATTGTTTTGACTTATGTATATACTAATTTTTTTTTAGTTGATTAGATTGTATACTTTTTTACAATTTGAGTTTAATTACTAAATAAAAAAATATTAATATACAAAAAAAAAAGATTTTAAAGTATAATTATAACATTACAGGAATACCAATTGATTGCTATTCTAGTATTAAAAACTTATGCTTAACTTTTGATTCTAAATTAAATTTTATTTAATAAATCAATGAGAATGTAAAATCTGTTTTTTGCTCCCAAAGTTTTTTTAAACAAATTACTTTAGGTTTTTTAAATATTTACAAACTTATAAAATGTTACATATTTCATTATGGTCTCATCTAAACTAGATAATGTAACTTTTAGTTATTAGTACCAAAGCCGATTTTTGTTACTACTTCAAAGCTGCCCTTGCATATGTAACTATAAATTAATTAAATAATATATACTACTAAACCCGTTAATTGAGAGAATAGAGCTAAGTAAAGTTTCCCATTTATAATGTACACTCTAATCTTCCAGAAAAGCCGCACAAAAGGTTCTTAAAGTACATATCTTTTAAAAGCGCTGTTATCTATCCATCACTTCACTGTAATTACAGCATCATTGCATGGGAGTTTATTATACATTCTGTCAGCACTCTATTTAAAGTATTAAGTTTTTATTTAAATTATTAAACAATCAGATAGGACAGTTTTAAGGGGGGAGAATAGTTGCGCTATTATAAGGGTTCACAGCATCCAACTCAGCAAGAAAACGCCTGAATATAATTGAATAAAATTTTTACACATTGTAGAAGAAAGTCCAATCTGTCCTCAAATTTGTAGAAATTTGATGCAATAAGTCGTTTCTTTGCAATTAATTTTTAAAAAGTGACGTTTTTAATTAGTTTTTTGTTATTTTTTTACTCTTTAAATATAACTTCAAATCTTTATCAAAAACATGAAGACATAGAATATTGTATGTAGTTCAACATATAAAAAAAGTAATGACTTAAATCTTATCGTTTGGATATTGAGTTGGTTGGCGTTTTGTCCTATAAGAACCAATTTTAATTTAAAAACGGCGCTGTACGTGTTAATATTTTTCTAGAGAGAAAGGTTTACTGATATTCTCGTAGATGTGATAGGATTTAATATTTTTCCATAACAATACTATTAGTGGCACTACAACAGGATGGGGCGACTAACTCGGCAATTCTCTAGCGTTAACCTGTTTGATTACGTACCTTTTTATATTCCTGGGTAAAATTATTACCAACGTTTATAATTCCTTTTTCCTGTACAAATGTATCCTGTTTTAAGTATGCAATCTATTTTTAACTTTACCCTTTTTCATTTAGGTATTTATTACAATCATGTTATTTTTTTTTATATCAATTTATTACTTATTACAGTTTAAATTATATTTGTTGAATTATTGTTACTTTTATTAGTTTATTTATATATTTTAACGTGTATGTTTACTGTATTAGTTATTATGATTTGTAATTGAAATTTTCTTTTTGTTAATGAATAAATATTATTATTATTATTACAAGTTTACCAGCAAATACAACTACAAAAGGAGATGTACTTAACGCTAATGTAGTATTGTTATAAAAAACATTATTTGCAAACATTAGAAACTAAAATCACATCTATAAAAATATCGGTAAACCGTTTCCTCAAAAAAATATTGACACATATTTTAGTTTTTAAATTAAAATTGGTTCAAATTGGACAAAACGCCAACCAACTCAATATTTAAACTATACGATTTTAGTCATTACTTATTTTATATGTAAAACTACATACAATATTCTATGTCTTCATGCTTTAGGTTAAAGATTTGCAGTTATATTTAACAAGTAAAAAATTAATAAAAAATTAAATAAAAACACTAATTTTTAAAAATTAATTGCGGAGAAACAACTTATCCGATACTTTTTATTGTATGAGGACACCGATTGGACTTTTTTCTATAATGTGTGAAAATTTTATTCAATTATATTCAGGCTTTTTTATGCTGAGTTTTATACTGTAAATCTTTATAATAGCGTAACTATTCTCCCCTTTAACAGGTGTTAAAATTGTTATTACAGGAACAATTTAAACAATATTAAAAAGAGAATACATGTCAACCATTTTATTTTTAATAATAACTAGTGATGCCGCCGGAACCGGATCCAATATTTGAAAGATTTGTTTCCGGTCAGATCCTGATAACTATCCGGTCGGATTCGGCCGGATCCAGCCAAATCTAGTTTTTTAAATAAATGAATCTAATAAAAGTAGAATAAAAATGTAAAAAAAAAACAAGTAAAATTTATTAATAAAATGTTAGAAATAATAATAATAAAAAAATTATATTAATCAATATTACCATTAATACTTAAATTATAATGTAGGAATATTCTTTTCTTTCTATGATTTGGGGTCAGTCAATTTTTTTTTTCACAGACATTGCCAGTTTGAGAAAATAGTCTTTTGCTGAAGACGTTGATTATTTTTTTATACTTTTATGGATCCGGCCGGATCCGGTTGGATCCGGTCTTAGATCCGGTTCCGGTTTTTTGTAAGCGATGGTTCCGGTATACTTTAATAGCAGTGTATAGGCCTCCTAGTGGAGAATTTATTCTTTTAATGGATATACGTTGTGCTATTCTAGAATGTGCTACTCAGAATAACAAACAGATTATTTTGGGCGGTGACATGAATATCAATCTACTAGTGGATTCAAAAGAAAAATCTAACTTTATAGACTTAATTACATCCTATGGACTTAGACCAACAATTCACGAAGCAACCCGGATTCACCACAACAACACTTTTACCTGCATTGATAATATATTTGTAAATTTTAAAAATATTGTATCAGCTGGTTGTATGAAATCAAATTTTTTCGATCATTTGTCACAATATATTACTTTTCAACGTGAAAACTCAAATAATACCCAAAAAAAAAATGTATATAAAAGAGTACTAAACTCAGATAATATAAAATTATTATGCAATTCTTTACAGCAAGAATCATGGACGGAAGTATTTTCAAATCAAGACACTAACAATTCGTTTGACTGTTTTTTGAATATTTTTCTTTATTATTTTAATATGCATGTGCCATTAGTTAGAGTTAAATTAAAAAAAAAAAAAAAATCCTCCATGGATAACACAAGACCTACTGACTTTTAAAATCCGTGTTTCCAAATTGCACGAACTTTCAAAGAAGTACACTGTTTTTAAAACTGAATACATAAACGAAAATAATGAATACAAAAATGCTTTAGTTTCAGCAAAGAAACAATATCATGATGACTTAATTACTTATTAAAAAAATAAATCAAAAACAATGTGGAAGATTATAAACAATTTGAAAGGGAAAGATAATACTAAGCATGACATTTGTATAAAAAGTTCCTCAAATGAAAAGCAAAGTCAGCTGCATCCAAGCTGTTCAATTTAATAATTTTTTTATAAATATTTCACAAGAACTAACAAAAGACTTATCTGATATAAATTATACATATCTCAATAACAATATAAAACAAAATCATTCTTCTATATTTTTGAAACCAGTCTCCAATTTTGATATTATTAACATTGTTAGATTATTAAACAATAGTAAGTGATCAGATAGGAATGAGTTATCGTCGTTCTTAATAAAACAGTGTACCCCTTTTATAGTCAAACCTCTCACATATCTGTGTAATATGTCACTTGAGCAAGGCATTTTTCCAACTCACTTAAAAAGGTCAATGGTTCTTCCTTTATTTAAAAAAGGCGATCGCAGTTGTATTAGCAATTATAGACCAATAAGTATTTTACCTATTTTTTCAAGGTGTTTGAGCAAGTTTTTAATAAACGACTAGCTGCCTTTTTCTTTCAACACAAACTATTAACTGATAGCCAACCTGGTTTTCGTAAGTCAATAGATACAAACACGGCTCTGGACGCGTTGATTAGCTGCGTACTTTCAACAACAGACCACCAACAATTATCTATGGGTCTTTTTATTGACTTGTCAAAGGCTTTTGACTGAGTAAACCATGTTATACTTTTAGAAGAGCTACATTTGTATAGCATTAGAGGTACAGCCAATCTGTGGTTAAAATCTTATCTATCACAAAGACACCAAGTAGTAAAATTAGGTGATAAAATTTCACGCGAGTTAATAGTAAACTGTGGGGTTCCGCAGGGATCAATTTTAGGCCCAATTTTATTTATTATTTATGCCAATGATATGCGTAATTGTTTGAGTTCGCGGGAAGCGAGGTTGATATCATACACATATGATACTAATGTCGTTTTTAGCGGTAAACACTTAAATGACATTATAGACTTCGCAAATGTAGCTTACAAAGAATTAGGTTTGTGGGTGAAAAATAACAAATTAGCAGTAAATACAGAAAAAACATCAATTATTCTATTCAAAAGTAATAGATCAAAAACAACAACACCAACTTCTGTCACTTTGGATGAGGTCTCAGTAAATTTTTCTGATTCAGAAAACTTTTTAGGAGTAACTGTAGACTAATTTTTGTTATGGGATAAAAACATTCATTTTCTTGCAGAAAAGTTATCTTCTGTAAATTTTGCATTAAGAACAATATCACAACAATGTAGCTTGAATGTTCTAAAGACACTGTACTTCGGTAATTTTCATGCTTATGTCAGATACGGAATTGTACATTGGGGCAATTCTAAAAATTATTTAACAGAAAGAATATTTATTATTCAAAAAAGAGCTATGCGGATTATGGGTAAGCTGAATTTTAGAGAGTCATGTCGTGATACTTTCAAAAATCTTGGAATACTTACTGTATTTAGTGTATATATTTACGAAGTTGCTGTCTTTCTCCATAAAAACTTAAATATACTTAGAACTAATGGATCGCATCATAATTTCTACACCAGACATCGAGACAACCTATGTATTAATTCTCATAATTTAAGTTTATATGAAACGGGTTTGCATTACAATGCATGTATAATTTATAATCACTTACCAAATGAATTGAAAAAATTGTGCATTTATCAATTTAAAATAAGATTAAAAAATATTTTAATTCAAAATACTGTCTACAGTCTTTCAGAGTTTTTTTCTTTATCTCTGTAATAATTTTGTATATTTGTTGTTTTTATTTTTATTTGATTTTATTTTATTTTATTTTACTTATTTTAATTTTATATTCTTTTAACATGTTTGTACTGATGCGTTAATTGTAAGTAATTACCATTGACTTGTTTTATATATTATTATATGTTTATTATTATATGTATGATTATTTATAAAATAAATTTATCTATCTATCTATCTATCCGGTTCCGGCCAAAAAGTGGATCCAGCGGCATCACTAATAATAACTAGTTAACTAATAGTAAAACTTTATTTTGTAATAGCTTGGGATTAGTAGAGCTTCACTTTTTAACTTAAAATTTTGAAGAAGATTATGTCTTAAACAATTCATTTGGTTTGTTAGTACAAGTTTACGTAACAGATTTGAGTAATCATTTTTACGTCATGTGATAGCATTAAACTATTAGAACACAATGTGAACATTTTAGTTTCTGTATACTTGCACTTCTTCTAAATTTTTGCCATAAAACAATTAAAATTGTAACAATTTAGCATACGCATTTTAACATTATGTAATGTAACTGCTATTTTGGCCCGCACTTTTGGTTATCTTATTTTAACAACGTTAGTAAAAAAACTTTTATTTACCAAAAAGTATGAAAATGCGTGTCACAGAGATAAAAACATTTTTATGCAGCGATTAGTACCCAAAAAAGTGAGCTGTGCTATTACTAAGAAAACTCAAGCCAAGTTTTAGCAAATACGTCTAGTGTCACTGAATGAAACACATATAATTTTTAATAATGCCTTTTAGGCTTTAGGCTTGAGATGTTTGAGAGGTTGTACTTTGACGACATTGTAAAGTATTTGCAATACCACAACGCTTGAGAACTTTCCAATTAGTGCTTAAATGCAAGTTACAAATTACAAAGTTACTTTATTCAAAAACCAACATTTTACGCAAAAACTGAAGCTACTACTTCCAACTAGCTACCAAGAAAAAACTATGTGGCTTCTTGGGATTGCATTTAACTTTGTAAATATGTTTTATAGTTTAGAAAAAATGCTTTTCTAAATTCTTCTTCATGTGCCTACTTAGAGGTTAGTTACCATCAAAGCAATCTTTACTTTTGATACTGCCGTTCTAAACAGTTTTTTGAAGTACACCAAAACCAATCTCTAAAATTTTTAACTTGGAACACAAGCAGCTTTTAATAGGGGAAAATCAGCTTTTGGACGGTTTACGTTTTATTTTACAAACAAACGCGTTCAATGCTAGAATGAAAGGAATGATATACTAGAAAGACGGGCTATGTACTAGCATATATACTAATTCAACAAAATCTAAAAAAAGTATCACTACAACAAATTAAAATACTTTATTATTTGGACCGTTTGCAAATGCAAATAGTAATTAGATTTTTTTTGTTGCAACTGGAAACGCAACAAATTCTTGAGTTCTTGTCGAGTCACTGAAGAAGATTTAGTACATTGTAGAACATACTTTGATGAAAGCTAGCTAATATCTATATTACGCATAACAATTTTTTTGTTTGCTTCTACCAAAACTATTTGTTCTGGTCAAAAAATGCAAGTCAAAACTACAATTTAGTAGCTTTAGGGCCAAAATAGTATATAGTGGACCAAAAACAAGCTTTTAACTAAAAGCAAAAGGCTGTTAAAACATTTTGGTACAGGATACACTCAATACTTTTTTGCCTGCTCTAAATAAAAACATTATTTTTAAAAAATCATCGAAAAAATTGCTTTACTATTTTTTTTTGTTTCTATAACTTTTAGTAGTTTTTTGATTGTTTATGAAGGTATAAAATCTTTAAAAAAATTCTACAGTTTTTTTGTCTTTTTTTAACTTTGGCTTTGAAAAAACTTTATTTTTTGTTTAAAAATTTTAACTAAAAAAAATTAAGTCGATTAGAAATTTTTCGTAGAATCCATAAAATGCTGCAAAAGCCATAAAACCAATTTTTTGTTTTCAGAGGGCTGCGCAAAAAGAGCATTTTTAGATTTTTTTTAACCGCCAAAGTTGACGTATTTTGATGTAAATTAGTTGGAAAATATAAATTTGTTTTGTGTTAAATTCTATAATTTGCAGAATTAGAAGAAATACTACATATATCAGTATACACAATTAGATCAGCCTTAAAGCATATGAAGAACAAAAAATGTTAAAACTTGGCGGATTAATGCTGAACAAAACTCTACAATTGCCTAACAACAAAACTTGATTTTACTAACTTGTCGAGAGTACAATATCCCACTCCATCTGGTTTATGCGGGTTTTTACAAAGTCTTCAAGACTATTGAATTGTGGTTAACTATAAAAACCTTAGAGAACTAAAAGAATAGACTTCAGATATTCTGACATACTCAAAAACACTTATAAAAATGCGGCATTTTATGTATAGATTGACGACGGACACACAACAAGTAAAGTAAAAATTGCCGGACGAAACTCTTCACTGCAAGTCTAGATTTTGTTTTTAAAAATCAGTAATGACATTCAAAAGAAATGAAGATAAATACCTTAACCATCTATAGTTTGCGGACGACATCGTCTTAATATCAAGCGACCTGGAAGAACTAACAGAGATGCTGGAGAAGCTAAACGAAACGTCTAAAAAAATCGGACTAAAAATGAAATTTGACGAATTCAAAAACATTACTCTTGAATGTGTAGATTACTACATTTACTTAAGCTACAAAAAAAAATCAAACAGCAGAAGTCAACAGACGCATTACTTACTCTACCACGTGATAATTGTTTCTGGATAATTTTTTTTAATTGCTTTAATCTGATTATTCTAATAAATTTATTTGATAAAATAGAGTACAATAAACAAAACTATAATACAATTTTGTAAGAGATTAACGAATTTTGAGATAAAAAAGTTAAATTGATTGTTTTTTTTTTAATAGAAATTAGAATATACTTTTTATTAATTTAAGCCGTTTTCGTACCTCAAAATAAGAAGCAAACAACTCATAATTTTGAATGAAAATGTTTGTAACAAAAATAAAATAATACATGCCGTATTCACTACGTTGTGAGAATTATATTTGTAATTTATTATGCAACAATGCATGAATTTTTAACGAGCTGTACTTATATTTTTAATTAATGAATTAGGTTTGTTATTATTTATAGTACACACTTTTTCTGTACATTTATACATGGTTAGTTAAACATTCAAAAACATTTTTCCACATTTATTTTGAAAATGTAAAACTTTTGCATTCCACAAAAATTTACATTTTAAAAATTCCATCCTTTAAAACCTGTCACATATCATCATGAGAGACGAGTTTATTGTCGTTGGGGTAGGTAGCCTGAAGGATACAAACAAAACAAAGCGTCTACCAGCAAGCAAAATCGGACTGCGCGTCGGCGGAGGCGTCGAGACCCTCAGGTGGTGGCGTCGCGCAGTACGAACCAAAAGTCTCGCGTAGATGGACGCTTAAAAGCGACATACGTTCGTGCGCAAAAAAGCTCGCCAAAGCCAACTTGTTCCAATTTAGAAAAACTATAAAAAACATTTTATTTGTGGTTATTGTGTGGTTTCAACATTGCAGTTTTGAAAGTTGAGGTAAGTTTTTTGCAGTTTTTTTTTTTAAATTTAATTATTAATGATATTATGTTGTGTATTTTATTGTATTGCTTTGAATCTAAAGCAAACATTGATTGTATAAATGTGTTTCATTAGGGTATAATGATGATGGAAAAAATATATTTTTATAGTAATTTGTCGTGTCAAATTGACATCAATTTAGCTGAGTATGTATTGGATTACAGCTGAAAATTATTTATGTGCTGGATGATTAATTGTTCACTGATTTATGAATACCTTATTATTGTTCATAATAAATTATGATTTTGACATTATTGTTTAAAAATATTTTTATTTTGGTAACATATGGAAACCTGTATTTACTAAAATAAGTTGTAATAAAATCAATTTTCTAGTAACTAAAAATAGCATGCAATTACACACCCTGTCATCCAATATCGTTCAATCACATTAATTTTGAACGTAATATTACATTATAATGTCATACTGTTATTATTAAGTGGTTGTATGTTTAAATTTAATAAAAATAATAAAATTAAATTTAATAAAAAACTTTGAGTTTAATTCTGATTAAATAAAATTAATAAAATTTTGGTTATTTGAATAAACAAAAAATATTAATCAAATCGAGTTGAGGTTAAAAATTTCTAGTTGCCGCAGGGCTTTAGTCTAGCCCATTGCGAACGGTCAAGGTTTTTTTGTCTATCAGTCATTTAACTTCAGCTGGAATTTATATGAACTTCAAAAAAGATACTATGAAATATTTTTCAGGGAAAGTATTATACCTTTATCTAAAGCAGCCAGAATTATAAAATACACCCTGGGATAAATCTATACGATTATATGTTTTTTATGTTGAGATATTTTCTTTTTGTAGTTTAAAAAATGTATATAGGTTATTTGATTATGGTTATAAAAAATAATTATTCAAAATTGTAAAAACTGAAATTTCACACAATACAAAATAAAATTACTTAATAATATATATTAAAATTGAATTTTAAATTATATTTTTTTCTAAAATTTTTAATAATTAGTTTTGCAATTACACTTGATTGCGTAATAGTTTGACAGTTTTTGTAAGAAATACTTTTATACCGTATAGTTTTTATAAACGGTCTACATTATACGGTATTAGGTTCACCAGTTTCACAAAGGATAAAATGATAACAAGCAATCTGAAATGTCTCTTGTTGTCCTTTGTGGATCAATTCAATTCAATCAAAAAAAAGAAAAGAGATTTATTCAAGCATGTTTAGCTATGTGTGCTAAAATTACAATTCTATATTATTAGATGATTAACAAACATTTTAGTGAGACTGTCTGCCAACGTTTGATTTTAAGTTTATAGTTTTTATGTGCAATGGATTAGAACATAAAAACTAAATTTGATTTAATAAAATATTTATTTAAAACATTTTGAAAGTAATAACAAAGATTTTCGCAACGCTAAAAAAATGTTTTTATGATATCAAAAATATGATAAAGTATCTTAAATTATTTTGCAACTTATCAGTTGTAAAATAAACAGTAATAAAAATAAAATTTAACATTACAAGTCTTGCCCATAAAATTATGGGTTTAAGATAAACAATGTTTTTACTACGGCAAATCCTTAATGCATAAAGGCGCAAGGAATATAAAATCAGTCTGTGTACTAGTAAAATGTGCATTTTTGTTGTACACTTTTAAGTAAATCAGAAGGATGCAATTGTTTCTGCGGTTTATACCAATTAATAAATTGGAAATAGCATTCTATTTTAATAATTGGTTTAAAGCAGCTATTCTTAACCTTTTTAGTTGTTGACCTAATTACAATTGCACTTAAAACCCGCAACTCTATTTGTTTTATTTTATAGTATAAAGATAAATTTATATTCATAACGTAATATATATAAAAAAAACAATTTTCTTTAGTACGGAAACTATTTTTGTATTTAATATTTTTAATTACTATCAGCATCACAGCATCTTTGTGTTTATTCAGGTATTTTTAAGCAAAGACGACTTATACAAGTTTATCTAGTATATTCTTGTATTTATTTATTGTAACAAAAAAACAGAAATATCTTGTTTTACACAAATAAGTAGTTGAGAACGCCATCAGAGCTTTCCAGTTAGTTTTGCACAACATGTTGTAAACAAATTGAGAAAAGCAGCAAGCTCATGAAGGGCATGGTTTGGAAAAATGAAACACACAATGTTGAATTTTTCTTTAGTTTAGTAATAAGCTGTTGTAAAATGCAAATCTCTATTCATAAAATGTTAAAGATATCAAAATCCGGTCATAAAATATTAATATATTTTTAGAAAAAAAATAAAATTTGGCTAAAATTTGGTTAAAAAGTGCAAAATTTTATTTATATAACGCCATGAAACATCAAAATATTGATAGAAAGCACCAAATCCAGTTATAAACTATTAAAAAATGTAAAAACTTTTATAAAAACTTAAAAATAGTAAAATCCAGCCTAAAACTGTTGAAAAATATAAAATTTTATTTATAAAATGTCAACAATAGCAAAATCCGGACATGAAATATTAAAATATTGTTAGAAAAAATTTAAATCTGACTTAAACTGTTTAAAATTCTATAAAACGTCAAGAATTGTGAAAAAGCACCAAATTTGGGCTATAAACTATCATAAAATGTCCAAAACAGCAAAATCCGGTCATGAAATGTTAACAAAATATTGTAAAAATGTACCAAAATCCGGCCAGAAAACTGCTGTGTTGTTGTGCAAAACTTTAATTTTACTTCAATTTTTTTTTTTAAAAGCTAAAATAGGCTTTGAAACATTAAAAGATTGTTAAAAGTAACAAAATTTGGCTATAAACTATTGAAAAGTGTAAAATTATATTTATTAAATATCAAAAACAACAAAATCCGGCCTTCAAACATAAAGTTTGGATGTAAACTGAAAAAAAAAAAAATGAAAAAGTTTACTTTATAAAATTTGAAAAATAGCAAAATTAGACTTTAAAACATTAAAAAAATGTTAAAAGTAACAAAATTTGGCCACAAACTATTGAAAAATGTAAAATTCTATTTATTAAATATCAAAATTAACAAAACCCGTCTTTCAAACATAAAATCCGGTTAAAAACTGAAGAAAAATGGAAAATTTTGCTTAATAAAATTTCAAAAATAGTAAAATTGAACTTTGAAACATTAAAAGATTGTTAGAGTAACAAAATTTGGCTGAAAACTATTGAAAACTGTAAAATTCAATTTATTAAATATTAAAAATAACAAAATCCGGTTATCAAACATAAAGTCTGGCTATTAACTAAATAAAATGGAAACTTTCACGTTATAAAATTTTAAAAACAGCAAAACTGGGCCTTGAAACATTAAAAAATTGTTAAAAGTCACAAAATTTGGCTATAAACTATTGAAAAGTGTAAAATTCTGCTTAATAAATATTAAAGTTAACAAAATCCGGCATTGGAACATAAAATCCGGCTATAAACTGTTGAAAAATTAAAAAAAACACTTCATACAATTTCAAAAATAGCAAAATTGTTATTTAAAACATTAAAAAATTATTAAAAGTAACAAAAATTAGCTATAAACTTTTGAAAAATGTAAAATTCTATTCATTAAACATCAAAAATAACAAAATCCGACTATGAAACATAAAATCCGGCTATAAACTGTTAAAAAATAGAAAATTTAACTTTATACAATTTTAAAAATAGCAAAATTAAAATTTGAAACATTAAAAGATTGTTAAAAGAAACAAAACTATAAAAAAATGTGAAAATCTATTTATTAAACATCAAAAATAACAAAATCTTGTTTTAAAACATAAAATCTGGCTATAAAATGCTAAAAAATAAAAAAAATAACTTCTTATGCTTTCAAAAATAGCAAAATTGACATTTAAAACATTAAAAGATTGTTAAAAGTAACAAATATATCAAAAATAACAGAAACCGGCTTTATATTTATAAAATGTCAAAATTAACAACATTTGGTAATGAAATTTTAAATTATGTCAGAAAAAACCAAAATCAGTTATAAAATGCAAAGCTTTATTCATACAATGTTAAAAAAGCAAAATTCGGTCTTGAAACATAAAAAATATTGTAAAAAAGTACCAGTATTTAATTTTAAACTGTTAAAAATATAAATTTCTATTCATAATTTAAACAAAAAACGCAAAAATGTTATTATAAAAAGTTAAAATTACTAAAATACAGTATTGATGTTTTACAAAATAATGTAAAAAAACATTAAAATTAGGCAATAAAATATTCAAAAGTGGATGTTGCTATTTTTAAGATTTTATAAACAGTTTTTTTTAAGTTGATGTTTGGATTTTGGTGCATTTTGACAATTGTTTAAAACTTTAAGGCCAAATTTTACTGTTTGACCTTTTATGAACAGAATTTTACAGTTTTCAATCATTTTTGGCTAAATTTTTAATATTTTTTTTTTTAAATATATTATGACCAGATTTTACTATTTAAAAAAAAAACCTCAAAAATAACAAAATTTTATTTATAACTTATCAAAAGTAGCAAAATTCAGCTATAAAGTATAAAGTTATTGTAAAAAATTAAATAAATTTAGTCATAAACTGTTAAAAATGCAAAATTTTAGTTACAAAAAGTTAAAATAACAAAATCCAGTTTTGAAATATCAAAAATCGTTAAGAAAAACCAAAACCTGGCCTTAAATTGTCATAAAATGGCTACTTTCATTCAAAGAATATATAAAAATAACAAATTTTTTCTTTTTTTGAATTTGAAGTTGCAGATCTTTGCTTGCAGATAGCTACGTTTGTGAAACTTATTCTGGCAGTTTTTTTTAAATCACGTTGCTCTGAATTGAATTTTGAATTGAATTTTGAATTTAATTTTGAATTTGAATTTGACAATTAATAATTTTATAATTTTTTTCCATATTTCTATTTTATTTTTAATTTTATTCTGATATTTTAAAAAATAGGCATTTATAAACTTGTTTAATATTAGAGCGTTTGCAATATTAAACAATATTAAACCAGTTGATGATTCACAATTTTTCTTGCTTACTACTACTGTACGGTATTAACCTTGCATACCCGGATCATCAAACAATAATAAGCAAAGATTTTTATATAAACGCTCTTATTGATAATAAAATAAACAAATATTTTTTAAACCACACATAGCGCAACTAGTATAAATAACATAATAAAGAATAAAAGAGTAAACATTTTAGAAAAAAAAAAAAACTATCAAATAGAATTGATCAAAAAGCACAAATGATAATTATTGCTGCTAATAATAAAGAAATATAATATTTTAGTAAAAAATACATATTAATTAATTTAAAAAAAACATAATAATACTCTGTGGTTTAACAAAAACATCAAGCAACAACAAAGCCATCATTCAATCTGCCCTTATCAATGCCAATTGTAATAGCAATGCAAAGAGCTCCTTAAATTATTAAAAGAAGAATATAAAAAAGATATCAAAAAGTCTGAACAAACTCACAATGAAATGTTTATAAAACAAAAAAATAAACAAAGTGCTATATAAAAAATCATAAATAAAGGAATCAATAACGCAACTAAACAGAACAGCAAACAATAAATTAAATGAAAATGAGATAAATGATTTTTTTCTACATGAATCCAATAACGTCCGCTTAAATAATAAAAATAACAAAAAAAATAATGAAAAAATGTAATAGAATACTGCATAACTCTGAAGAATAATACATACAGTTCCCAAACTCTTAGTCATATTCAATAAATGTCTACTAAATGGAGTTTTTTTATAAAAGCCAAAGTTGGCAAAAGTGATATCGATTAAAAAAAAAAGACGATTTAAGTAATAAGCTTTTTCAAAAACTACAGAAATTATTATTTATACTAGAATATAATTTTTTTGATAAGTAGAATGTGCTGTCAAATAGCCAGCATGAATTTTGCCGAGAATGAAATCAGTAACAGGATCAATAATAAAGAAGAAATTCAAGCAAGCTTATTAGACTTGAAGCGTTTTTAATTAAATTACTATGGCATATGCGGCATAGAACTACAACTACTAAGATCTTATTTTTATGAAAGAATGAATGATCAATACTCTAAAGTTAGTTTTATACTTGGTTTTGACCAGCATTCATAAACAGTAATATGATTTAAAAATATTACATAAACCAAATGATAATATGAAGCAGATCTCTAGCTAAACTTTGCCATTTATTTATGGAAAATGATAAATAAAAAATACAACACAACACGACACGACACGACACGACACGACACGACACGACACGACACGACACGACACGACACGACACGACACGACACGACACGACACGACACGACACGACACGACACGACACGACACGACACGACACGACACGACACGACACGACACGACACGACACGACACGACACGACACGACACGACACGACACGACACGACACGACACGACACGACACGACACGACACGACACGACACGACACGACACGACACGACACGACACGACACGACACGACACGACACGACACGACACGACACGACACGACACGACACGACACGACACGACACGACACGACACGACACGACACGACACGACACGACACGACACGACACGACACGACACGACACGACACGACACGACACGACACGACACTACACGACACGACACGACACGACACGACACGACACGACACGACACGACACGACACGACACGACACGACACGACACAACATGATGAGTACAAAATTCAGCGCTATCATGTTACTACGTGTCAACAAGAACTTCAATATTGGTTAGTGAAAATAATGTTAAACATGCTAATAGAATTATGTCGATATGATTTTAAAAACTTTTTTCTGCTTATTTTAAACTATATATTTGTGTATGATTTGTGTAATGTATGTTTATTATACAAAAACACTTAAATAAATACTATTAAGCATACAGAGCTTCTTGACATCTATTTCAAAGTTTAGAGAGTCAAACTTTGCTGTTTTTAGAATGGCACCTTTTGACAATTTTTTTAAAATTTGATAGTTGGTTTTGGTTCTTTCTAACAATATTTTTTATGTTGCAAAGCTGGGTTTTGCTATTTTTAAGATTTTATAAAAAATACATTTTTAAAAAGTTTATGGCTGTATTTTCTGACAATTGTTTAAAATTATAAGACTGGATTATTTTGTTTTTTTTATGATATATTATTTTATAAACGGATTTTACTATTTTTGACTTTTTATAAATAGAATTTTGCATTTTATTCGTTGATGACTTAATTTTGATGCTTTCTTACAATATTTTTATACTTTGCGGCTCATAAATAAAATTTTGCATTTTTTTATTGTTAGATTATAGCCGCATTTTGATATTTTTAATCATTTTTTGAAGTTCTATATAAAAAAAAAACGTTTTATTAACAGTTTTTGGTCAAATTGTTGTGCTTTATCAAAACATTTTGATATTTAAAGACTTTTATAAATAGAAATTTTCATTTTTTTATAGTTTATGACCGAACTAAACTTTTTTTAATTTTTTTGCATTAAACCCAAAAAACTATTTGGAATGCCCTGCTGCCATCCCCAACTACTTATTTGTGTAAAGCAGAGCTTTTCTGTTTTGCTGTCATGATAAATGAGTACAGGACTACATTCTCTGCATGGAACATACACTTTCTACAAACTTAATACTTCATATAAGTTTTCTTTACTTGATTAATAATAATGTAATCCTAATGATAATTAAAATATTGAATAGAAAAATTATTTTCGTACTAAAACACATTTGATTTAATTTTTAATTTTACATTATGTTTATAAATTTTTTTACCATAAATTTTATACTTACTTATAGGTAGGGTCAAAGAGGTTAAGAACTACTGTGATAGGGTATGGCTACCCAATCTTTTTAATCACAAATTTAAAAGTTTTATCAATAGTTCTTTTGATAATTAAAAAGTTATAGTTAGAGTTGATGGATAAATGCTGCTGTTCTTTAAGGTTCTGCTTGTTTTTCAACTTTTTTTTAATAAACTTTTTTGCAACTCTAAACACTTTTGCTGCGTATGGCTATCAGGTGTACTCATCAAAAACCTGGTATTAATTTTTACCAAAATTTGACTTTAAAATGAAAAAAAATTAGTAAAAATGCTCATATAATTCATAAATAAACTTTTTTTCAGTTATATTTTTGATAATTGCATCAGAGCCATGCGCACATAAGATGGAATAATCACTCTATATGCGTATGGCATGTGTGACGCTGTATTTGGTAACGCTGTATAAAGTAAATTAAAGATAAGTCGCAAATATTCAAGGTCAATCTTAACAAACCGCTTAAATCTAGTCTTCAATATGATTGACAATTGTTGAAAATTAAAGGTATTTTTATGTTGTGACGACATCTTAAGTAATTTCAAAATATTAAATGTTGAAATTAAATTAAATATATAATATATATGCAAATTGCAGTTCTAAGTATAAGGCCAAAATTCTCGAGAGAAAAGTTATACAAAAACATGATTGTTATATATAAAAATATTATAATTTTGTTACTGCTTTCAATTATTTGTTATGCTTGCCAGTAGGTAAAATCCAATCAGTAAGTGGGCGTGATTGTAAGCATTACGGTGATTTTTGTATTGATAACTATGAGTAATCAAATTTATTTATTGTGAGGAGGCGTAATATTAAAAAATTATTCAAACACCTCTGCGGAAAAGAGCAAGGTTATGAGCAAGGTTAAAAAGTTATTAAATGAACAAAAGTAATGTTATGTTATAAATATTTATCTTGTTATATATCTTTAGATCTCATTAAGTCGTACATGCAACATAAGTAATAGTAATTACCTATTTCATTGTAAAAGATACATCATACCTAAAAAATATAACTAACATTTTTTTTGCTAGTTATATCATATTCTTATTAACGGTTTGGGTTTTATTTACTTTGAAAACAGAATAAATTAATGATGGTGTTTAGCTTACGTTTCGGTAACTTGATACTGATAGTATTACACAATAAAAACTATAAAATGCAACATAATATACCCAAAATATTAATCCAGCTCTGTATATTACAAGTTGTTACCTACATCAATTTAAAATTGCCATTCTATTAATCAAATGGGGATCAACAGAACACTCCTACTAAATAATGTAGTCAATTGAATAAAATATGTACCTTCATAAAAAGGTCACATTTCCACCGGAATTTTTCTTATCTTCTTTTTGTAATATAGAACCGAGCAATATTGGGGTGAATTGCTAATAACATACTTCAGAAAGTATAATATACGTTGTATTTATTTAATATCAATTCATTATATAATAAGAATTTGTAACAACAAAATATATGGTAAATATTAGTTAATAGTTAATTAATTTTTTTAAATACTTTTTTGTTGGTATTTTTATTTGATAAATTGTTTTATAATTAAAATATATTGGACCTGAACGAGAACACATTTTTCATGGAATTTCCTCGATGATAAATTTATAAAGAAAGAATACGAGCGAAGCCAAGTTTTTAAAATATAAAGCTGCAAAATATGTTCGTTTGAACTTTAAAAGAATTTATTACTTTCACCTTCATTCGATTATACTTAGATATAGGTACTGTGCTACTAAAAAAAACAGATGGAAATTGATTTTTGTTTTCATATTTAAGAAAAATATTTAATCATTTTTATTGTGTCAAACTTAAACTTAAAATTGATTGATGGTTAAAACAAAATATAATAATATTAGCATTATATAACTTACAAAACGTACGCTGGTATAGATATTAATTATCGATAAATGTAATTCTTACCAAAAATTAATAAGAGTTTTCTTGTAAATTCTATGAATAAACTTAAAGATAGATAAAAGTTTAAAGGACGTTGCACTTTTTTAATATTGATTATTTTCAATATTTTAACGCTTTAAATTTCTGTAAAATATAATTAATTCTTAGAACGAGATGTAATCATAAGTTTTCTTAAATAACAATTTTATTGTCAATCAAGTTCATAAAAAAATTTAAAAACTAAAACGAATATTGATTAAAATTTTGTATTGATCAATAGTTTATACTAATACATGGTAAACTTTCTAATAAATTGATTTATTTGCTGCAATTTGGATTCTATCTGTGGATGCATACTGTTTTTACTAATTTGTATCAATTATAATAAAAGAATTATAATTGATACAATTATATTATTGGTTCAAATAAAATGGTATTGCAACACTTCTCAAATGTTAAGTTTAATCTGTTTAGCCTGTCTTATACAATGTACAAGTTTTACCTGAAACCTTTTGAGCTTTATATTGCTCAAAATCTTATTAATTTTTAATGCTATAATAAGAACAACTAACACTACGTTAGTTGTTCATATTATTAAATGAATCCTCGCTGATGAGGTTGTCTCGGCTAACAGGGATTGGTTGGGATTTCACTGGGCAGGATATGGACTTCTAGGGCTCCACTTTCCTTAGTAACAAAAGGTGTAAAGTTCTTCACAATTTTTTAATTTCACACCAGTATATGCAGTCTGCCAACGTGCCGTTTTCAAATTAACTGGATGGTATCGATGATAACACGTGGCAGAACTACGCACAAATTATAATAATTAGCGGTGAGCTGGTACCGGTACGGTAACCCCCGGTAAAAGTAATGATCTTACTCTCTTAAGTGAAGCCTTAACGTCTCTTTTTATTGATCGCGCACGTATTACCCGATCAATTTCGAATCGACACATGATCTATGAAATACATATAATAAACAGTACATACATATAGAGATTAATATATCTTGTTACACTTTATTTAAGAAATAATTTAAATGTATAAAACCATAAAATCAGTTTGAGTAATAGAATTTACAATAACATGTATGGATAAAAAGCTAAAAATGTACAAATACAGACAAATAAAAATAAATAAAAATAACATAACATACAACTTAAAATTTATATTACACTAATATAGTAAATATGCTAATTAAAAATTTCACGTACAATAAAAATGATCAAATCAGTTCATCAGGTATTAAAAGTTTAAATCTAATCACAGAAAATATAGGTATGTTGCACGGGACATGTTAAAAGACAGTTTAACTAATACTAGCGGAAGCCCGTCAAGGTTTGATGTATATATCACAACTTCACCGATTCACATTAGTCAAATAACATATTTAACAGTTTGATGACAACTTTCGACAGTATGATGTCACCTATTCTTATATGTGTCAACAATTAAGGTTATTTCATTTATTTTTGAAAGTTTTATTTTTAACGGTTTAATGACACCTATTGATGCTATGATGACATTTTATAACATTTTTGATAATTTGAAAACATTTTTTAGTTTAATGACATCTTTTGACAATTTGATAACACTTATTCTAACATATGTCAACAGTTGAGTTGCTTTTGTAATAGTTTTATTTATTTTTAATAATCTAATAACTTTTTTGACAGTTTGATGACATCTATTGATGCTATGATGACATTTTATAACATTTTTGATCATTTTAAGACAGTTTTAAGTTTAATGAAAATTTTTGACAATTTGATGACATTTTTTGACAGTATGATAATACTTATTCTGACATGTGTCAACAGTTGAGTAATTTTTGTAATAGTTTTATTTATTTTTGACAATCTGACAAATTTTTAACAGTTTATTGACAACTATTAATGCTATGATGACATTTTAGCATTTTTATTATAAATATTTTTAATAGTTTGATAATAATTTTGAATCAAATAACATATTTAACGGTTTGATGACATCTTTTGATAGTATGATGTCACCTATTCTTACATGTGTCAACAGTTGAGTTTTTTATTTATTTTTGACAGTCTTATGATTTTTTTTGACGGTTTAATGACGCTATGATAATATTTTATAACATTTTTGATAATTTAAGGACATTTCTGAGTTTAATGACATTTTTGGCAGTTTTATGACATTTTTTGACAACATGTTAACACTTATCCTAACATGTGTTAACAGTTAAGTAACTTTTGTAATAGTTTAATATATTTTTGATAATTTGATAACTTTTTTGACAGTTTGATGCTATGATGACAGTATGATGTCACCCATCCTAACATGTGTCAACAATTAAAACTATTTTTATGTATTTCTGACAGTTTTATGTAATTTTTTAACGGCTTATTGACATTTATTGATGGTAAGATGACATTTTATAACTTTTTGATAATTTAAAAACAGTTTTGAGTTTAATGACATATTTTGCAGTTTGATGACATCTTTTGACAATTTGATAACACTTATCTTAACATTTGTCAACAATTAAGTCACTTTCGTAATAGTTTTATTTATTTTTGATAATCTAGAAACTTCTTTGACAGTTTGATGAGATCTATTGATGCTATGATGACATTTTATAAATTTTTTGATAATTTGAAGATATTTTTGAGTTTAATGAAAATATTTATCCTGACATGTGTAAATAGTTAAGTAACTTTTGTTATAGTTTTATGCATAAATGACAATCTGAGAATTTTTTTAACAGTTTAATGAGATCTACTGAGACTATGATGACATTTTGATACTTTTATTATATTTTTAATAATTTGATGATATTTTTTAGTCAATTAACATATTTAACAGTTTAATGACAACTTTTGACAGTATAATGTCACCTATCCTTACATGTGTCAACGCAATAATAACATTTTATAACATTTTTGATAATTTGAGGACATTTTTGAGATTTTTAAGATTTGAGACATATTTGGCAATTTTATTACGTTTTTGACAATGTGTTAACACCCATCCTTACATGTGTCAACAGTTAAAGTATTTTTATGTATTTTTGATAGTTTTATGACATTTTTAACTGTTTATTAACATGATGGTAAGATGACATTTTTGAGTTTAATTACATATTGGGCAGTTTGATAACATCTTAATAATACTTATCCTAACATGTGTCATCAGTTGAGTCACTTTTGTAATAGTTTTATTTATTTTTGATAATTTAATAACTTCTTTGACTGTTTGATGACATTGATGCTATGATGACATTTTATAACATTTTTGATAATTTGACAACATTTTTGAGGTTAATGACATATTTGGGAGTTTTATAACATTTTTTGACTATATGTTAACACTTATCTTGACATGTGTCGACAGTTGAGTAACTTTTGTGCCAGTATGATGTCACCCGTTCTTACGTGTGTTAACAGTTGGTTTTTTAAATTTATTTTTATCAGTTTTATGATTTTTTTTAACGGTTTAATAACATTTTTTGATACTTTGATAACGTTTTATAACATTTTTGATAACTTGAAGAAATTTTTAGTTTAATGAAAATATTTGACAGTTTGATAACATTTTTTGACAATATGATAACACTTATACTGACATGTGTCAACAGTTAAGAACCTTTCGCAAGTTTTGTTTATTTTTGACAGTCTGATGTTTTTTTTTTGACAATTTGATGACTTTTGACACTTTTATTATATTTTTAACAATTTGATGATATTTTTAAGTCAGTTGAAATATTTAACAGTTTGATGTATTTTTTGACAGTTTATACTGACACCTATCTTTACATGTGTTAACTATTGATTGTTTATTTTTGACAGTTTTATGATTTTTTTTAACGACTTAATGACATTTAATAATGCTATCATGACATTTTATAACATTTTTGATAATTTTAAGACATTTTTGAATTTAATGACATATTTGGCAGTTTGATAACATCTTTTGACAATATGATAACACTTATCTTGACATGTGTCAACAGTTGAGTAACTTTTGTAATAGTTTTATTTATTTTTTATAATCTAATAACTTTTTTAAGAGTTTGATGACATCTATTGATGCTATGATGACATTTTGGCACTTTTATTATATTTTTTATAATTTGGTAATAGTTTTGAGCCAAATGACATGTTTAACAGTTTGATGACATCTTTTAACAATTTGATGCCATCTATATTTAGGTGTTGTGTAACAGTTGAGTAACTTTTGTAATAGTTCTATTTATTTTTAACAGTCCGATAACTTTTTGACAGTTTGATGACATCCAATGATGCAATAATGACATTTTGGCAGTTTTATAATATTTTTGATAGTTTGATTTTTGAGCCTAATAACATATTTAACTGCTTGATGACATATTTTAACAATATGATGATACTCATCCTGACATGTGTCAACAGTTCAGGGCAGCGATTCTCGAGTTCACTCGAATGCATTGCGTATACGCATATGTCAAAATATGCGAATGATATGCAAAATTTGTATTCTCGGTTTGAACGCATCGTGCGAGTACGCAAATTTGCGAGGGAATCGATGCGACTGGGTAATACCACTCGTAATTATAGTTACGAGTGAAAATGCACTCAACATAACCTTGATATTATTTATTTGAATGTCATGTTTATAATTTTTCAATATATTACAAAAATGAACAATATATTAATATATAATTTAATTATTTGTTAATTTATGAGATTATTATCTTAAAATATTTATTAGGGTAAAAATCCATTAAAAAATAAAACCCTTTTTCAAGGGTAATGGTTAATAAATAAAATAACTTTAATTGGTAATAGTTAATAAATAAAATAATTTTAATAATTTTACTTATTAACTAGAAAATTATATTTTTAATCTTCAAAATATATGATTTTTAGTTTCACTTGAGTTTTTATTTTATAAGTAGACTGATTTACCTTTATAAATATTAAAAAATAATAATAATATGTATACTTAGTCGTTACTAGAAATAAAGCACAATTTCTTATATAAAATATCAAATAGAAACAAAGAAAATTTGTTATAGAAAATGATGGGCTTTTTTTAACAGTGTCTAACTAATATATAAAAGAAATTTGAGGTACACTATATAATAGAATGTTATCTTCAATGCATCTAAATATACATGTAACTAAATTATTACACAATACTTTATTACATGAATATAATACAAAGGTTATATTTCAACAATATTTTAATTGTTTATAATGTCACCAAATGTCATGAAAGACGTCAAGTCCTACTTCATATCAGCTGTTCATGTCTAAATAACAGATTATAAACAACGTGAAGCTGGCAACTTATTAAATCACACGCATTTTTACAGTGTTGACAAGTTGTCATCGCAATTGCGTGCGATTCACTTGCGTGTCCACTTGGAGAATACCTATTTTAGTTTTCGCTCGTAACTTTTTGTTCGCATTCGCTATCGCACGTATATTTTCGAGTGAACTCGAGAATCGCAGCCCAGTTACTTTTGTAATAGATTCATTTAGTTTTGACAGTTTCATGATTTTTTTTTTACAGCTTGATCATCAATTGATCAAGCTGCCACGATATTATTTGAGGACATTTTTGAGAGTATTATGACAACTTTTAACAATATGATTTTGTATAATATTTTTTTGCTAACATAATAAATAAAAACATGTTTAAAACAAGTTAAATTGTTTACCGTGCGCAGCCCTGAGTAGAAAATGTTTTATTTTTGCAAGAGATATGGCGTAGATAAACCAGTTTATGACACGGCTGCTTGTATGTTGTTGAAATTGTCAAATTAAATCAAAGTGCTATTTAATTGTTTCTTCCATTTTTGGAGATGAATAACTAAATATAAAAAAAAACACAAATTAAAAAGCAGTGTTTTAAGCGATTTTAAAACTGTTTAAAACAATGTTTTTTGTTTTAAATTAGTTTTAAACTACAGTACATCTCTAAAGTCTAAACTTTGACTATGTGGGTTTGTTTTATGGTCCAGCTTTCCATTCCATAAAATAATATTGAGAAGACGTATCATCTAAGCATTCTTACTGTAAGTTTTAAAGAGAGATTAAAGAATATTTTAATTTCTTTAGTTTGGTTGGCGTTGTTCTTTATCCGTGTGCTAAGATATTCGCATATGTTTGCTTTTTCTATGTTATGGTTAGAGTTTGCTTAGTTAATTTAGCAGCCGTCTTTGTAACTACCATAAACTTTTTTTATGTGTATTTTTTAGTCGTTAAAGGTCTTCTATGCTGGTTTCTAGGATAATTGTGTTATCAGCGTGGATGTTATTCAATACATTGAAAATTATACTTACTCCAGCATCTTTTTAGCATTGACGACAAGACGCATTTTTCGCTCAATCTTTAACACACTTTGATTTTCTTACTAATTTTGTTGTCTACTCTAATATTTGCAGTTTAATTCCAGTATAAATTTCTTATAGTACGCAAGTCTTTAGCATATAGATTATATTTTGAAAGGATGTTTAGCAGTTTCTCATGGCGATTTCTATTGAACTCTTTTTTCAAAGTCAATGAAATGCATATATAGATATAGATTTTTGAAGTAATACATGTAGTTCTTATTAATTAAGTTTTTTTTGTTTCTATTTCTTAAGTTAAACCAGTTGTCGCCTATCTACTTTTCCAGAGATCTATAAAATTGGTTGTGAATAAGTTAAAAAAAATATTATTACCGCATGGCTTGAATGCTGAACATTTGATGGAGTTTTTTTTATTTTGAATAGTTTTAAAGGTCAAAAGCCATATTATTGATAAATCAAACCCGTCATGTAAATTATTTTAAAAAGTTCTATCAGAATATTGATTGTTTTGTCGCCCAAAAGTTTTTACATTTTAAATGATATTTTATCTGGTCTGCTTGTTTTACCCTTTTTGGCGTGTTTGATTGCATTTGACACCTCATTTTTTAGTATAGATGGTCATGTACGTTAAAAGTTTGTCGTTGAATAGTTCTTGATTGTATTTAGTCCATCTTCTGACTTTCTGTTTTATATCGATTACAAAACTGCTGTCTTTATCTATTATTCTTCCTACGTGTTTTTTTTGCAATTCTTATCCTTTTATGCAAATTCTCTTATTTATTTTTTTAGTAAAATTCTAAGCTCATTATATTTTGTTACATTTTTAGCTTTATGTTTCTGTGTTTCTATTATGAGTTTTAGTATTTCTTTCTTTATTCAGGGCTCGTTTTGCGGTTTTAATGGAGACTTAATCTTTTTGCTTGCTTATTATAGCTTCATTCATGTTTTTCTCTAGAAAATATTTATTTATTTTATTTGACATAAATAGATTTTAAAATCTGCACAAATAAAGGCTGGGTTCTTACTTCAATTTAGTATTTTTAATGCTTCATTTAATTTTTATAAAAGTAAATCGACATTTACGGTCCAATTTATTAATAAAGTATTTTATCTCAACACATTCAAATGTTTTCTCAACCTATGAGTGTTGTATATTAGTTATCGTTTTATTTAATCTTCGTAAAAATTGCAAAACATTAATATTCATTAAATTTACGTAAATTTTTTTAGCATATATTATTGATAAAATTAATTAGTTAAAAAAACTGATTATTATAATTTTGATTGGTAGTAGTAGTAGTTTTATTGTAGGTTATTACTAGTTGATTAATTGCACAGAGTTGAGATTGTTATCTGTTGTAACTTGTACTGTTCATCAATTG
This sequence comes from Tachinus rufipes, assembly GCA_963932245.1. Taxonomy (NCBI): domain Eukaryota; kingdom Metazoa; phylum Arthropoda; class Insecta; order Coleoptera; family Staphylinidae; genus Tachinus; species Tachinus rufipes. The sequence goes on from OZ010749.1 coordinate 67,229,281, forward strand.
CAAATTTACGTGTTCAATTGATTTATTAAATAACGTATAGTCATAGCGTTTTGACAGCATAATTAAAATATTAGATATATTCATTAATTCTACGTCCATTTTATTGATAAATTTAATAATGTTCTCGGAATTATAGCAGTTTATGATATTTATTGATTGACATTATTAGAACGCATATTTATTTTAATCCATACTATTTATTACATTTGAAAACGGTGTCTTTGGGTTTACGATGTCAATAGTTTTTTATTGTAGCGTTTGTCGTAGTTGATAAATCGGTTGCATATTTTTACCTAATATTGGATTATGACATTATTTTATTTATTTTAGTTTAAGAAGAAATTTTATAATAATTTTATTGAATATTTGTTGTAAGAGTAGCAATTTGTTTGGTCTTGATTTGAAGTTTATTCTGTTTCATTATTATTTCTTCTTTTGATTCAACAGTCATCATTTTCTTTATCTGTGTTAGCAAATGTGTTTTTTGCATGCCCACTCTGAAAAACAGTTTTTTCGCCGGTTTTTAGAGAGGGAAGTGAGCTTTCCCTCCTTAGGGAGGTAAAATACTTTGTCTCTCGCTAAGGGTTTTTCTTTTAAAACACAGATGGCGCTAGTTAAAAAAAAAAAATTTTTATTGTATATAATTCTTAATTTTAATTATACTAAATTAACAGTGAGTATTATTAATTAAAAATTTAAATTAAATTAATTTATTACATGATTTAGTAATAATATTTTTTTAATATTTGCTTAATTTGATAATATTATATACAAAAGACAGAACTATTGACATCTAGTGTGGAGTGATTGTATTACAAGACTTCTTGGTTACGTTATAACAATATTTGATAATTTAAACATTAACCATTAAAAAAAAAACATTGACACTTGAAGTATTAAACAATTTTTTTTAAATAATATTAATGAAGTTGTAACATGTTATTATTTTCTTACAGTGGCAGGCAAAAAACAGTCATAAGCACCATGAGCAAGAAAGCATTTGCAGCACTTCGCTGCCTGCCGCCCTCGCTTACTCGGGCGGGTAAACAGCGGCGTGCTGCAAACAGTGCTTTCCTGTCCTTGGTACTTAATGTATTATTTTCAGTTTAGATAATAACATTGTATTCATGTTTCTTGGCATCAGTATTGTTTGTATCACTTATATTAGTTTTATTAATTTTATTGATTGATAAAGTAAGGTTTAAGAAGTAAATTTTAATTTTTGTCAAGTTATAATATAAAAAATAAAACAAAAATACTTTAATGACTTACTTTTTACACTTAGAGTTTTTTTTATGGGGAGGAATTTTTTTTAAAGACTGAGCGTTACTCTTTGAAGAAATCGTACTACCGATTAAACTATCCCCGGACTATACATGGAAGTCTGAGATCGCAAGGTTTATTGTACCTTCTTTATTGAGAGTTTTAGTATGGTTAGTTTGGACGCGCTGTGGGGTTTGCCATTTTAAGTATTGAAGATATTAATCGGTTTTCTGTAAAAGTATACTTTTTTGTCTGGCTCAGCAAGACCTAAAGCTGTATATTACTTCTATATTATTAGCACACTGAGCCATTATAACCCCGGGCTTTTAACCCAAGAGTATGTCGGTGACAAACGAGTTAATAACATCAGCAAAAGAATTGAACATTTGGCCCTTTTTGCTGTGAATTACCGTAAGGTAAAAATATATTTTACAAAATTAACTGCCAAAAAAGATTATTCTTGTAGATTTTTTCAATTTAAAACATTTGACAATGATGTTGGTTAAGCGGTTTAATAGGTAAACTACAGAGTATTCTCGTTGAAACTGTTGATAGACAGATAGCTGATTGCTTAGTCAAGTCGAATAAAATTATGTCAAATTAGGCAAATAGATTTATTTTGTAATTTACACAGTACCAGTAATACAAAAGCAAATTGGTACCAACTATCATCAATTTTCAACAAACAGTTTGAGAGATATAGTTTTTGAAATTAAATCTTAGTTACTTATAGATTTTCTTGTAATTTGCACAATTACTACTAAAATACTGGAGCATATTAGTACTAAAAATCATCAATTTTCAACAAACAGTTTGGAAGATATTAATATTTAAATTTAATAAAAATTTAAGTTTAAGATCTTACTAAGTCAAGTCAAATAAATCAAAGTTATATAAACTTGGGCAAATAAAATTTCTTACAGAGGTACTTATAATAGTAAAGCTAAAGTACTAATTATTAATTATTTTTATTAAACGTTTTTAATTCATTTTTAAATTATATCTTGTTTTTTATCAAAAAGTGCCTGACGTCGCGTCGGCATCTTTGTCTAGACCAGGGGTCGGCAAACTACGGCCCGTCATATATTTTTAATTCGCCCCGCAAAGTTTTTATTCTTAAAAGAAATTACAACAAATATATTGTGTAGTTAAACTACAGTTACAACAACTTTTTTTGATTTTGAAGCAAATACAAAACAAATTTCTATATTTAAAACTTATTTTTTTTACGATACTTATTTTGGAACGAGCCAGGTTCTAAAATAAGTTTACCAATCCCAAGGGCAAAAACAGGCGTTGCCTCGGCTAAATACAAAAAGTCCAAAAGCAGTCAAGTTGACGGTTAAAACAAAAAAAAAACAAATTTTCCAATAAACTAAAGACGCCGAAAGCAATACACGGTACTTTTTTTTGAAGCCAGCTTTCACAAAAAGTTTTGAACTTGTTTTAAGTTGACAGCCGCTTTCACCAGCAAAAATGCGTCCATAGCCGAAGCAGGCAAACTAAAAGCTGCAGCATTGTCAAAGTAGCTGAAGCATGTAAAGAAAAGACAAGAAAGTAGCCAACAAATTATCCAAAAAATCCGCAGCAAAGCTTAAGAAAACCAAATCACCGCCAAAGACAAAAAAAAGTTTTACGATAAAGCCCATAACGTCAAGAGCAAAATGCGCAAAGTTTGTCGATACTAGAAGAAATTAGTTTTTTTGTCTAAAATAACAACAAAAGAGCCCCTAGTTAATTCAAGTTAGCCGCCGTTTCAATCGGCAGAACAAGCATTCAAAGCAAAAAAAAGCAGCCTTAGAAGTTATGTTATAGAACGCAGAAAAAAAGCTTGCCCCAGCCAAAGCTAAAAAAGTCTACTTTAAGTAGAACGTTGGTAATGTCTGATGTACAATCAAACGCCGAACACAAGTTCAAAAACACCAAAACAGCTCTCGTTGTGAAAAAAAATCAAAACAAAATATTCTGCAGTAAAGAAGCTCAGTGGTAGAATACTTTCTTATTATGCAAGCCAATAAACCATTAAAAACAGTTATTTTGAGACACCATGTATACAACATTAACATTCTCAAACATATATCATGCGTATGGTACAGTTTTTACAAAAACCTTTTGCAAACTAGTGAATTAAAAGTAAAGTTTGTACAAAAAATAAAAATAATTTAAAAGTGCAATACCAACAAAATAAAATTTCAAGTTGGAAAACTGAAAATTGTTCCAATTGCTCGTTGCGCAAAAATTTGAAGCTTGGTGGTAGAACACTTTCTTGTTATGCAAACAGTCTGTGGTTCAATTGTTAATAGACTGAATATAAACTTGTTTATTTATCTACGTGGATAATTCAAAAGTCATGTATAGTCTAGAGTCTAGAGCATAATTACAAGTTAGTAATTTGGATTAGAGTATTACTTTGTTACAAGAAAAAGTAGTAATCCAACCTCTGGATGACACTTGGGCGGGTGGGTGGGCTACTTTAATACAAATTACTAACTCATTTTGTCACAAGAAAGGCTCGTGATCCAACTTTTTGATGACTTACATTTAGGTGGGTTACTCCAATATAAATTACTAACTTGTGATCATGCTCTGGAGTGTTAAGATCCAGTTTGCAAGTTCTTTCTAGACAGTTACATGCAGTAATTAGGTTTCTTGGCGACTGCGGCAGTAATTGTCTTCTTTGCTAGTCTGCAGCCAGTAATGTTGTTCTAATGTTTTCAGGAAGTGTGTTGATTTTAAGTAAGTCATTAAAGCTTTTGAGTGGTAAAGCGGTTTAAGATTTAAGTCTACACGCCATGAGGGTAAAGGGTTACTACGCGCCTGCCCGTCTGCTTTAATGTTACTTATTTTGTTGGAATGTCTTTTCATCCAGAGCAATTTGATGTTATTTTTACAGGCTGCTAAAAAAACATGGTGACATTTAAAAATTGTTTTTTTAGAATTTGAACATTTTTGCTGTTCACTATTTTAGTAACGCTATATGTTATTTCAACTACTTTTGTTTGCAAAATAGTTGTGTGTGTTCTTAGTGGAAAGATAATTTGTAATTTAGCTTTTGCGTAAGAGTTTTTGTTCTAGAACCTTACCTCTACTGGTTTTTGAGCCATCCGTGTAAATTTTAATCAAATTTTTGATTACATTTTGCTTCATTTGTTTATATGTGCACAGTTATTATGTTTACCTTTCCAGATGAAGTATTTTTAGAAAAGTATTGTGTTTACAGTTTTTTTGCAATGTACCAAAGTCCAACTGCATTCAGACGCAAAGATGCCATTGTCCCCATATCCTAAACGTAAATTTCAAATAATAATAATAATAATAATAATAATAATCTTTATTGATGCAATACTAAAAGTTTACATAAGTCAAACAAAAATATTTAAAATCATGAACAATATAAGATTCATAAAACATGTATCAAAGTTTACAGACTTGTAGAATAAAATGTATATATAAAATTGAAGTTAAAAACTACAAAGACAACAATTAAAAACTACAAAGACAAACAAGTTAAAATTATTGTAAATATTAAAAATTTAAGAATGCAACATTATTGATTCAGAATTAAATTTCACAGACCAGATGCAAATAACGAACACAAACTATTCTGCAAATTTATTTGTCAGGCATTCTTCAATACTATAAAACCCCTTTCTTAAGAAAAACAATTTTATTGTAGTTTTAAATGCTTTAATGGGCAGTAAAGCATTTAAAACTACAATAAAATTGTTTTTCTTAAGAAAGGGGTTTTATAGTATTGAAGAATGACCGACAAATAAATGCCTGACAAAGAGCTGCAGACACGACATTGTCTTTATGGTCACTCTTTTAAATCTCATATTTAGACGTGGTCTCCATAGTTGTCAAAAATTACTTTGAGATATTTTGGTTGATAGAAGTGCGGTATTTTGAAGTTTTGGCAGATTTAGTTCTACTTTTTTTTTGTAAACAAAAATCAGTTAAAAAAAAATAAATTTTAGAGCATCAAGCATCTTGCAGAGTATGCTGTCGAATTTACTGCTTAACAAAATTGTTATGTTATCTACATAACCAATTGTATAGAAACTACCATTATTGAGTAGCTGTATGAGGCTGTCAACTACTACACATAGTAGTTGGGTTAATCACCTCTCTAAGGACAATCTTTAACAACAAATTTTCTGATTTTCAAATCCGCTACGGTAAATGTTACGACTTTTTTTCCAACATGTGTTTTATTCATTTACTAGTTGTGGTGTTTAAACCATATGTTGCAAGAAATTTATATTTTTTTGAAGGTCGTTTTATTGAAAACGCTTTTAATACTTATAAACACGTTCAAAGTTAACATTTTTTGAGTTTTTCTTAATAATAAGGCCCGTTTCCCAAATCAATTCTTTTATTTGCAATAGATTGGCTGTGTTTAAGTGGTCAATTTGTCTCAGTCAACCCAGTTGCTGTTGGGGGTCTATGGATAATTTTTTTTTGTATAACAGTCTAATTGAGTTTTTAAGATTTTTGTTCTGTTTAAAGATTTTTGTCTGTTTCTACTTCTTCTACACTAATGGATTTACTTAAAAAGTTCTTAAACTACGCAATAAGTTATTTCAAAAAGCAGCCTTTGTGTTTTAGTAGCGCGTGATTTTTGGTTTGTGGTTATGTTCTAAATTAAATTTTATCCATTTTGTCAGTATTTTCGTGAATACAATATTGCACCAAATTTATCAGCTCTGTTGTTAGAAGTGGTATGTTTGTACGTGAGATATTCCAACGCTACAATAGTGTTTTCGACCTAATCTTGACGGTTTTAAGGTCAGTGTTAGAAAGCTGTAATATAAAAAACACTGTTATGTGCTTGAGTATGTAAAAACACGTCTTTAGCTTACTGTTAGTTAGGTTTAAAAATACATCTCTACTTAGTTTGTTGAATCATTGGTCGACTTTGGGACAGTGGTGTAATTTTATTCCGGCCTTGTCCGGTTGGATCACTCATTTTGGGGCACATTTTTTGTTATTAACAGATTTTTTTTACCATTTTGTAATTGAACATTTTTTTTACCTATTCCTAGAACAAGGAGTTGGCCCTACGGCTTTTTTAACTCGACGGATTGGAATATGCGTCAGTTTTTAACTTTGATCTAATTGTTTTAGGAAGTTGACTGGCACAACTTCTACTTTTAATTCCGACTACAAGAGTTCTAGACCAGAAATTACTTTTTGTAGCTATTTTAGTAAGGTTACAAGAAATTTTAAGAATTTATTCTGTTGTTTTGCTTCAAGGTGATAGATTACTATCCAACTCTTGGGTAAGAGCATCTTTTATCAGCTTTGTTTTTTATTGGTAATTTTACTCAAAGGGTGAACCAAGTTTGTAACTGCCACTTGAATGTGCGACAAAGCAACCCAGTAGTTTAGTCCCATCTTTTTTATTTTAAGAATTTTGAAACTTATCTTGTGTCTTTCACTTTTTTCCTGGGTTGTTCAAGTAAGAATTTAGACGTGGAAGAAAAAAAAAATTATTTGCAGCTTCCGGTTTTAGAGAAAGTAGGTAAATAGACAAGTAGGTCTAACTTGGGTAGCATTTGAAAAGCTAAGTTACTTATTTAATGACCAAAATATACCAATCACTTTTAAAAGGAAAGTGTACAAGACATGCATACTACCTGACACCACTTATGGCCTCAAAACAGTGACACTAATAAGAAATAGTGCCCAAAGATTAAGAATCACGCAAAAAATGATTGAGAAAGCAATGTTTAAAATTAGCATAAGGGACAAGGTAAGAAATAATTTTTTTTAAAAAGTGCTAATGGGTCGGACATGTTGCAAGGCAATCAAAAAAACGATTGACACCCAAAATAACATTAAGACCTAAAAATACTAAGAGAAGTATAGAAAAGCCGCCACAAAGAAAATGATTAAATAACATTAAGTAAATTGTAAGCAAAAATTGGTCTAAAGTAAAACAGAGAGACATAAACAAATTTAAGAAAAGTTTATGTCCAGGAGTAGATAAAAAATGGCTGAATAAGAAGATAAAAAAAATATTCTTTTGCTCAAAAGCTTTGAGCATTGCCTTTCTTAGGAAGACTTTAGTTTGGCTTTGACGTGTTCTGTTTTGGGTTAGTTGTTGCTGGCCCAGATAAAAAAAAACTTGTTTGCTTTTCAGCATTTTTGTCTTTTTGCTTCAGCCTTGCGGAATGTAGTTTAAAGTTGGAATAGTTTTAGACGTTAATGAGGTATCCGTAGACGCACTTACAAAGTCTGTATTTTTTGAGTTATCTAAAGATTTACCTGATAGGTTGGATAAATTAAAATTTATTTCTCTGGCTTCCAACCCTTCATAGGGCCCACAAATTGGAAAAAACATTAAACGGTGCTAACATTATGAGTCAATAAGCTGCTATAACATTTTATGAGATGCATAAAATGTTATAAGATTGTCATCAAAGACGTTTAACAGTCATTATTTCATTTCTGATTAAACTGTCATGATAGAAAATATTAAAAATTTATAATATGTCACAAAACAGCCTTGACATCAAACTATAATCTGCCAAAAGAAAATTGTCAACATTTACAAAACAAATTGCATAACGTCATAAAATGCCTTAAGATTGTTGATTATTTGACAGCAAATACATGAGATAATTTGAAAAATAACTACTCGCTCAAAATATCAATATTTTTTCTATATTGTTAATAATTCTATAGAAATTGTAAAGCAGCTGCAATATTTAATTAGCATATTCAGCCAACTGTAAATGCATTCATTCATTTACATCATTTAATAAATTTAATTTGCACGTTACTCGATTATAAATAGCCAGAAAAAAAATAATCAAATAGTAAGTGAATTTTTTATACTAGAATTGCAGCAAAACAAATTGCCATTTTATTACGTTAAAGTCTAAATAGCGTAACGTTACTAAGGACATAAAATTTCATTAAATACATTTCTTCATAAACTACGACTAATGGATTATAAACAACAATTTAACAGCATATTGCCCAATAAACAAAATCAGCATATTTTTTATGATAATGTTATGTGTATATTCAACTAAATTCATTTCTCCAACCCAACCTAATAAATATATATTTACATATATCCATATATGCACAATTTAAACTTCAACACATAAAAAATAGTTAATTATATTAAATTAGTTTATTAACTTGTTTTTCGTTTAATAAAGATATAATAAAAAAATTCAAAATCACAATAAATATTTAAATAATTTGAAATAATCTGTTACTTTTCAAGTCAATGCGATGGCATGTATGTGCCATCCCTCATCTACACTAACTTACATTAAGAAGAGGCAGTTTCAAACGTCCGATGTAAAGGTCAAAGCCGTATATCTCTCTACTATCGAGCAATTTGTCGGTCCGTATCGCAACCCTCTTTTTCCTTCCTCTGTCTTAGAATCGATACCCAACTCTTTGCACGAATTCGTGTGTACCGTTTGACCTACAAAATTATCACACACACCGTCCCCTTTCTACTATGGCAAACAAATTTAGTAATAGTGCGATAACAATTAAGTGTGCGCAATAGGATACGTAGCTTACAAAATTGTCAATACATTTTCAGGAATCTTTGAGAAAGTATTTTGTTAAGTAATACTTGTTTCATGTAGTTAAGTATAACAAATTGTAGTTTTAAAGTGTTTTTATGTAACTTAACTATAAAAAACTTAATTGGTTGAATGGTGCTACGACATATGTCATTAACTAAATATTACCATCAAATACAGTAAGTAAACACAACTCAATTAAAATATTACTGAGCAACCTCTCTAGAGATTAAATGAAATTTATTTGATTTGTGATTGCTGAATCAAAGCTCAACTTACTATAAGCTGTACTCTAATTTTATTCTAAGTTATGTTATACATATTCATCATATAAAATACAGTTTTATTGTTTAAATTTTTGTAAAGCATTTTCTATAACGCAAATTTTTATTATATATGACAATAAAATGGTGTTAAAGGGGCGGTTTTTTGAGTGTTGAAAGACACCTATTTGTTTAGTAAATTATAAAATTAAATTATAAATTTTTTGTTGAAATAGTATATTGTAAAAATAAACTTAATCTGCAAGCTTAAACTTAATATTATTGATTTTGTAACAGTTGTTTCTGACTTATAACACTTTTAGTTCTTTTTCTTTTTGTATTACGACATACATGTATGCCACTGCATACTTTTGCCAAAAATATTGTTGTTGTAATGAAGGATACTTGTGTCTTGCACCGAGCGATCTTTTCTATCTCATATTCTATTTGTAACTTTTACCCAGAGGGTAGGGCTGCCCGAAGAAAATAGCCGCTTTGTCTGTTATTGGTAGTCATGAGTTTTTTTTTTAGTTTTATGTGTTTTTGCTTGTGGTACAAACTTAACTTTGAGAAACTAATAACAATCAAAATCTTTACTTTTTATAACGTTTGAGGGATGCAGTGAAAAAGCTTTAAAGCGGTAGTTACTTTTTTATAGTGAGGACAACATTCCTTCAGTAACAAGGACCGTTTTTTAAATTTTAATGTTAGATTAGTAGATTGTTGCAAAACAAAAGACTCAATTGTTAATTCTTAGGTTAAACAGTGCATTTTTTAAATTGACTTTTTATTTTTTTATTTTTTACTTCCAATCATTAGCTTTTTAGATTGGAATTGTTGTTGTTGTAGGGGTCACTTCATATTTAGTTGCTTTGTTCAATTGTCTGTAGTTAATGCATAATTTGGGCAATTCGTCCTTTGTTTTATTATAATGAGGGGCACGCAGTATTTGCTTCAACTTTGTTCTGTTCAATAATTTTTGATGACAACAACTTTTAAATCTATTGGTATATAAGAGCCTTTTGTGCGCGTTGTATGCGTATCGTGCCGTTTAAATTGGACTAATGTTGGTTAAGTCAAACTTGTGCGTATTAGTTTGAGTTGTGCGAGTCTCAAGTCGTTTTTGAAGATTTAAGAAAAAGTTTTAATCATACTTTTTAATATTTGCTGGTTTGGTTGTAGTAGTCTCAAATTGGCATTGTCAGAATTCAATTTTTTTCTTTTAATATACGGTAAATTTTGGGTGACGCCTAAACTAAAAAACTGGCATTTTAGCCAAAGATATCATGGGATCACGTCTTCATTTAGGTTGGGTGCAATTAGGAATTTTACATTTTGTTTGGATCTATTTACTAAATGCAACCGATTGTTGCTTTATCTTCTTGTAAAGTTAGTTTAGTGAAGTTTTGGTTTAAGCAGTTGGTTACCTCTACAGTGATGACGTTATTAGCGGGCTTTGGGTAACCGAGGTTTGGCTTTGCTACTAGGATGGTTAGTAATGTTTAGCTTTGGACCAATTAGTTGCTTATTTCTTGATTGTTTAAAAGGTTTGTAACAATTGTGGTTTTTGTATAAAGTTCCTTGCCATTTTTTAGCGTTCTACAGCTACCTTGATTTAGGAGCTATCTTCACTAGCTCTCAAACAAGTTGAAATTTGTTGTGTTAATGTGTGAGATGTTTTTAGAAATTTTTATCTTTGAGAAAAGAAAGTTGATCTTGTTGTAGGCTGACCGTGAAATTTTGTATTTTTGGAAATAGTACTATAGTTGTTGTAGAATAGTTTTCTTTCTAAAAGTGAGTAGATTCTTTTCAAATATTCTTGGTTGGTTAAGTCCAATCTATGCTAAGGTGGCGCTGTGCAACGCACTCGTAGTTTTTTAGACTGGAAGACACTGGGGTGGCTTGGCGGTCCAAATGGAATAAAACAATGTTGGGTATGCATTGTGGGTTTTTAGTGCATTTTTGGGGTACCTAGGTACAACTTTCTTCAATAGATTTGCCCAAAAGTTTATCTGTACTGTCAAAGTTCTATAAAAACCCGTATTTTTTTACCTAGTTGAGGGCTTTAAGATATACCTGATAGCTTTTCCTCACTGTTTTTTTAGTGCCGGAGGTTTTAAAGTCAATCTTTATCTTTTTATTTGTTTTGTTCAAGTTTTGTAGTGATAGTAACATCAACCTTTATGGGTGTATGGAACTTAAAAATACCATGCCTTTAGTTGTTCTTGCTCTGGCGTCTTTTGCACCGGCACCGGTGCTGAAAACAAAGCCGTAATCCAAAAAAGTGTGACTTTTTCTTGGTAAAAAAGAGATGGCAGTAAACGTTTTGTAGGAAAACAAGCAGAGGCTACAGTATGATTGTTTAATAGTTTGGTTTGGTTTTGTCTAGCATAATATATTGTGCTAAAACGTGTGATACTTCCCGGTGCGGACGTCGGTGTTAATGGGTTAGGTTAGGTTGTCGTTGTGGGGATTAAACCGTTGTAAACAGTTGCAAAGTTTATTTCAAACAATTACTTAAAACTCATGATGGTGTTGCTTTTACTTGTTATATCTTAGATTGATTACCGTTTGTCACTGTGTAAGATCTTGTTAAAGAGTGCTCGGCTATCATCAAAGTGAGAAAGTTAAAACCGTTCTTGGATGATGTTAATCTAGATGCAATTACTAGAAAAAATAAGTCAAGATATAATTTTTTTAATTGGTATACTCAGACAGCATCAAACTTGCAATAAATTTTTTGTAGACACCAACTAATGGTTTATTAGCTACTTTACCACCTAAAGATGATAGTTGAGCTCTAGAACTTGTTGTCTAGACAAAGAAATTTATTTTTAGGTTTAGTATTTTTGCAGGTTGGGGAGCAAAAGTCGCTAACTTTTTTTAAAGCAAAATGATTTGTTTGTGCATTGAGCACTTTTTAAAGCTTATAGTGCTAACGTATGGATTACATTTATTTGCCAATCATATCAACTTTTAAGATCACTGCTATTAGTTAACCAATATTAGTCTTACGTTTAAATCGCTAAAGTCCAAAAGTGGCCTGGCAATTCTTGACAATAAGGTGTAAAGAGGACGAAAAATGTATTTTTCAAGTTAGCATTTTTTATAACAAAAATGGTTATCTCTACATACGCACTTAGAGACGTAAAAAACCTTAAATCTATCTACAGATATTAAAGTTGCAGGTGTCCAACATTAGATTTCTTTCCCGTAGTTGCCGTTTCCAGGTTCTTCTGGTTACAACGGAAAGTGACTGAATAAAATTCTATTTGTGGTTGATTTTTTTTAGTAGTCTAGTGCGCAGTCTGCGTACAGATCTTTTTTTTGATGACTCAGGGAAAAAATATTTGAAAAACTTATTGTGTTGGATTTACTTTTTAAAAGTATAGAAATGCCTACCTACTAACCTTTCCCCTCTTACTTCTTATAAAATCTTCATATATGACTGTGACTAAGTGTCGTTTTCGAGAAGTCATTAGAAGTGCGCATCCTGCATCAGCTTTGTTGGCTCATCTAATCTTGTGACGGTTACTTTTGACGCGTTTGGCTTATCGCTAACAGATTTGTTGGCTAAGAAAAGCTTGACATGCACATCAAATTAAGTGTGTTCTGGAAATAGAACGCAGTCTTGGAGGAATAAATCAAAAACTTTTCCAAAACTTTATTCAAGTGGGTTCATCTGTGACGCCGTTAAAAAAGTTTATAAACCGCGGTATCTCTTAAGCTCAACTACGATTTCATTTTGGAACAGTACGTACAAAAAAAGACGCCAAAGTTCTTCCATGGCTTTCTCGATATGGTTTTTTTAAATGTGGCGCATTGAGGAAAAAATAGTTTGAATGCCAAATTTGTCAAAAAACCCTTTCTATTTAACCGACATGAACTGCGTACAGTAATCACTGATTATTTGCTTTGGTTTTCTTAAGCCAGTCTACCTTGTGACGTCCTGTATCATTTATTTCCTGCTACTTTCTTTATGTCATCAAGTTAACGGTTGTTTGGTCTTTTTGTTTCTTTTTTGGTTTTACTCAGGCGTCAGTGGGTGACTTCAGTTATCTATGTGTCTGACTCAGTTCTATTTGAGCTCGGCTTTAAGTTCTGTAAAACATCTTGGATTTATCCTTTTGGCGGCGCCTACCGACTAAACCTCACCCAATCTCGGAGTGCCTAGAAGTTCAAGATTATATGCACATACACTTTTCATTTGAAGAAATTAAGATAATGATTAAGACGTCTTATGCTATATAGACTGTAAGATGAAGTTATGAGATAAACCTACTATAAAAGTAGACCTTATTGTCCGGCTCTGCTAGTCTGGCCAGATCGGTGTTTGAGTGAAGAGCTAATTTGCAAAATATTTCTTGGCAAGCGCTTCAAAATGTTGCCGTAGACGTGTAATGCTTAGGTCGTTGTGAATGTCCTTTTCCTAACATACTATGAGCTTTGACGATCTAACGCAAGGTTAGATTTTGATAAACGTCAAAACGCCCAATGTGAAAATTTGCTGCAATTTTTTAGATTAGAAAACCAAATGTTATTTGAGGTCTGATGATTGACGTGTACATCTGGAGTTTGTTTTGGAGCTACAACCTGCTGTCCCACAAAAGCATTGAAACTAGTAGGTTTTTTGCTAACTTGGGTTTGTCAAGAATGGCCTGGACGTGCGATTTGTACATCAGACTTTTATCAAAGGTGATTCTCAGATACTTTTTAGAGTTTGTCCAAGTAATCAAAACGTCATCAATGAGATATATTTGTAGCAGTAAAAATAAACAGTTTTTTTTGGGGTTTACTTTAATTTCAATAAAATTGTTACAGCAATTTTCTTTATTGCTGGTTGCTTTCTGAAGCCTTTTGGTGACCGTTATTGACAAAAAAGTTAAATAGAATAGGCTATAGAATAAAGTTTTGAAATACTGCTGCCGTGATTGGTCGTAAGGTCAAGACATGGTTTTAAAGCTTTATTGATAAAATTATGCATTGTAAGTATAAAGTTATCAGCTTTATGATACGCAGTTGAAACTTGAGACTATGCAATTTTTGTATTGAACCGTCACGCCAGATCTTATCAAAGGCTTTTTTGACGTTAGAAAACACCACCCCCCTAGTTTTTTTTTAGTTTAAAACCATTGGTAATGTAATTTGTCTTGCGGTTTAGTTGATGTACGACAGAGTATTTAAGCCAAAACCCATGTTGATGAGTAGGAAGAAAATTTATTTTTGCGTGGTTTTGGATATCATCTAGGATTACTTTTTCTAAAACCTTGCTCAAAGTAAATAAGAGATTTATTGACCGGTAGTTTTAGAAAAACTTTTGGTCCTTTCCAGGTTTTGGAACGTTGATTACGTAGGAGCATTTCTTAACTGTTGAAAATTGTCCTGTACGTAGGACTGCATTAGCAATATTAGTCAGAACCATTATTGTTATGTGCAAGAAAGATTTCAAAGTTTTATTTGGAATACCGTCAAAATCTGGTGCAAATCAAGCCTTAAGTTTTGATATAATTTTTCTGATCTAAACTACTAAAATTTTAATCTCTCTTTTAATCCGTTGCCAAATTTTGTATTATTGTATTTTTTAGAGGTTGTTGGCAAACTAAGTAAGGTTTTGAAGATCTTTCACATTAGATTTGCATCTTCTAAAGTTGATTCCAAAATTTTTTGCAAGCACAGATTTTTTTGCAGCCATATAGTCGACCTAACTTCCTTATGAAGATTTTACGATCTGAGGGACTGCGATGTTTTTGCCATTAATGTCTAGCAACATATTTTTTACGAATCAATGCTTTTAGACCGTACGTACTAGGACAAGCCTATCTATAGTATCCTTCAGGTGTCTTGAAAAAAAAAGCCAACTTGTGTGGGTAACAAATCGTCCTCTTATTTTATTTGTTCCTGTTTTATATGGTTATGTGGTCGGAGCTTAATTTTGACTTGCGAGTTGACGTCCTTTAGGATGTCTCCTCAATAGCTTGCGTGGATGAAGTAAGTAGGATCATCTGTTTCCAAAACTCGTTAACCTTTTGACTCAACAATAGTCTTAAAAAACTCTACTTTTTACGTTGGTTGTCTGACTGTTCTAGGCCGGGTGTTTTAAATTAAAAACCTCTGTTAACATGGTGGGGAGAAGAAACAAGAAAACCGCGTCAAAATCCGTCATTTTGTTTTGGTTTGTTGAGTTGACATACTCAGATGCGATTTTGAAAGTGCATCTTCACTACAATTGCATTAGATTCTAGAGGTATGTCTGAAGTGTTCACTTAAGAATAGTCTAGTAATTTTAATCTGTCCTGTCTAACTTTGACGTTCATTTCTTACATGCTCTCTCAAACTTACTCTTAAGTATTCTACAGTACATTGCGCGATGAGTAAACTTCAATTTATTTATGCTTCGTTTTGTGAGCGTCATGGTTTTGTTTTTTTAGTCCTATTGATATGTCGTTATTTTTTAGTATGAAGCACAGTTTGCCAAATGCTGCTCAATAGATACAATATATTATTATACATTTAAATAAACTTATTGCCATGTTATGGGAGTGAGTTAGTGAAGTAAGTAAGTAAAAACACAGAATCTAGTGGTAAAACTCTTACATATTGAAGGTATTTAGTTTTTATTATTATTGCGTATTACGGCTATTTTACATCGCCCTAATAACCTACAACTTTTTTGATCGAACTGACAACTTATTAAGTAACTTCCAAATTGCCCAGATAGATAAAGAACAAATTCTCACTTAGTCATGTTGGGGATCAAACCCCGGACAGTTTGCATGTTATGCAAGCGCTTTACCATTGAGCTATTACTCTGATTGAATTTATTGGTTTCCTAAAAATACAACGTACACAAAGGCATCCGTACAACATATTGCTACTAAACGAAGTACAGGTATACGAGGACACACACACGTAAAATAAACTGAGCACAATTAAAAATCATTGTGTGATAGTTTAAGTATATGATTGATTAGTTTTTATTAAAAGCATTATATTCCATTTTTTAAATCATGTTTTTTAGAATGTAAACAAGGAAAATAATAATAATTTTAATTAATTGTTATTTGTTCAATATTGATTTAAAAAATTACGTGTTCTAATTAAATTTTAGTAAAAGGAGTTGCTTCTTTAGCATATTTATTTTCACCGTCCGCGTGAAATTAAGCTTCTCCATGCTAATTTAGAAACCGTAAATGTAATAGGAACATTTTTTTTGTGTCGCCGTTTCTTTGCCAAAGCGAATGGAAACATTGCACGTGATTTAATTAAAAAAATGAAATTAAAAAAATAGGTCGGATTTTATCAGTGTTGAAATTTCTGTAAGTAAAGGACGCCGCAATTATTTATATTCATATTCTGGAGAAACATCAAAAGTCGCATTAATAAAATTTCCGAATGGACAATTACTTTGCGACGCTTTATTTTCCGCATCGTTCTCCATAATGTTTGAGATGGTTATTGTGGTGTTGGAGTGAAAAATACTTAAATCACAATATATTTACTTACTGAAATATTTAGTAATTTATTTATTTCAAATTTTACACAATTAAAAGCAATCAATTTGACGCATGTAGCAAACAATAGACATAGTTTTAATTAATATGAATTTTAAGGCATTGTTATATATTATCGCATAATACCCGGAAGACGCTTAAAGAAAAGATATTAAGTTATAAACTGTAAGTCAATCAAATTATTATTTACTGTACATTTGACAACTATTGTTGAGCTAATTTTAAGTTTTAGATTGATAGATTTACAATTTATTAAAATATTGATTTCTCTAACCCCAGTCAATTTACATTATTAAATTAATTAGTTCTAATTATAATCTAGAAACTGCGATTTAATTATATCAAAAATAAATATATATCTTTTAATTCCAATTAAAAATTTATTTATTGCTGGACAATGACGTATTTACTACTTTGAATTCAAGAATATTTATTTATTTCCGATATAATTAGTTCTTGACTAATGACAATGACTATGGTAATTATTCCTGTAAATTAATTCCTATAATAAATTATCAATTATGAGCATCTAAATGGTATGCAAATTATAAAATAAATCTATTTTACATAGTATTAAAGCTAATTATAAAATCAATACCTGTTGGCCCTATTTTTTTATTGTATTTGGCCATTAGGATTTAAGTAAATGAATAATTTACGAGTTAAATGTATCGGATTGTATACAGTGTGAAAGTTACTAAGTGATTCTATAATTTACTTTTACTAATGATTTTTCCAACACTATTATTGGATCAGTCTGTTGCATTATTTAAACAGAATTTTATACAGTTTCTTGCAAGATATTTATAAAATTTTATGGTTAACTCGGTTATTTATTATAATCTCTTGTATTCTAAAATAATTTATTTTATCTTTTATCATATTGTCTTAAAAATACAAAATAAGTGTTTTGTTCATCAATCACTAATAAAAATGCACACACAAAACCGTCTAAACTAAACATGCAAAGTATAACATATATAACATAAAATATGCACAATGCAACTTTGAGCATGAACTTAACAAAGCAAAGACGGGTATTGTGTGGTTTTACAAAGCAAACTTCTCAGCTTTCATTTTACAAAACTTACTACAATTAAGAATATTAACTAATTTTATAATAGCGTGACTCATAATTGTAAATATTTTAATTATAAATTATCTTCAATTAGAAATAGGACTATATTTAAAAATCTGATACAGATATTAAAAAGTATGCATGAAAAGTAAACAATTTAAATTGATTGAACAAAACTACTGTAAGTAAGAGTTGCTGTAGAGAGGTCAAGGGTACTTGAGCTAGCTATGCAGATGATAGCTCATAGTGGTATGAAATGATAGATGCCGGTCTATAAGTGTTCTTGTGTTGATCAAATTTAATGTTATCTGTTGGTGTTTTAGTACTAGACTGAAGTCATAGAAGAGCATGTTGTGGTTTAGCTTTGGTGGTTAGAACTATGAAACTTAAAACTTTTTGAGTTTGAAGTTGATAATTTTGAGATAAAGATATTACACAAACTTCTGATGACAAATATTTTCTTTGGAAATTGTTGGAATGTTGATGAATCGGGCTGTTTCTTCTAAGGACAACCGTGTCTTTTAATAAAATACCAAGAATGTTTAAGGTATAGATTGGGCTCCGGGTTCTATGTACGTTTTGCTACAAAGCTTGGGTGATACTGGAGTAGAAAAAATCAGAATATAGAAAGACAGACCAACTTGTCAACCAGAAAACCACAGAAACGTTTATTAGACTTTGAAATTGAAACTTATGGAAATCTATTAAAAAATTAAACACACAAGTCTATTCCTAACAAGACTATCACACATTACCTAAACTATATTGATGTATATGAGCAAAATAAAACTGCTTACAAAACTTATAACTGTACAATGTAGCCTAAACAAACCTCTATAGAATGTGAATCCAAACGGGTCCTTTATGTTGCGGATATTTAGAAGACAAATAAACTTTGCTTTAGCTTACAATACATGCAACCTAGTGTCTTCTTTGGTAGTCACAAATTACCTAAAACTTAAATTTTATTGAAAAAACAAAACTACTAAGAAGTATTTTTTTTACACACTCATTAGACGTACGCAATATGTCAAGTCTTAGAACTTGACGTAACATTTTAACACTTTGGTTTTAATACAGCAGTTTTTAAATTACAACCTAAACGGTGTTAACTGCTTTGGCGTGTATTATTTTAAATCTTTTTTACTATGACTTTCCACGTCCAAATAGAAATTTAACAAATTTTTGTTGGATGCAATGTCAACTGGGTTCCCATCGTAGGGAGCACTCGTTGTTTTTTTAATTTTTGAAGGTTTTTAAGCATATTTCTTAAACTTTTTAAAATAAAATTTTAGATTGTCCAGGTTTGAATCAACAATTTTGGTTGTTTTTAAGATCACGCATAGTTTGACGTGTTTTTAAGTATAATACGCTTCCATAGTTTTTTATTCTGGTTTGTAGTCATAGTTAGTTTTGTCTAAAAAATCTTAGTTCTGTAACATTTTTTTACAGTTTTCTGACTTTTGTTACTATATTGGATGTATTTTTTATCCTATCCAACGTACAGAGTCTAGGTATAGTATTTTTTGTTGTTACAAGTTGCCTTGTTTACAATTTGAAAATATTTTAATTTAAGTTTAAGTCAAGATTGAATTAGATTGGATTTGGTAGAAATTGTCATACTCTTGGTAAAATTTTTTTTGCCATTTTTCCAAAAAAGCCTTCTAAGTCACCTCAGTAATGTATTTTTATTGTGGGATTTGGGCGCTTTGGCTTTAAGTTTTGGTTATTGTGATGTTTGTGTCTATTTTACATAGCAGTGTAGGACTATACACCGTAGAGCCTTACCAGCTAAAACCATCTCTTGTAGTCACACGATTTTCAATCAAATTCATGTAGCATTTTGTAGTTACAGTATAAATATACATTTCTTTTATCTCTTTCTCATTATTTTCCTTCCTTTTTAAGATGTTTTTTATACCGGTTTGTATACACATCTATTTTGGCTGTTTAGCATGTGCCCCACAATGTTTTGTACGGTAACTTTTAATGTGTCAATTTTTTTTTCTTGCATTTTAAAACAGTATTGGTAGTCCTCATAAAACTGCAGTTTAAATCTGCACATATACTTTGAGAAGCACTCATGCCCGTTTAAAAATTGAGTAAGGTGATAGTTGACGCACCCGGGTTTTTCTGTTACACATGTAGTACGGTTGGGGATGGGAGTCTTCGCAGCCGTGGTGCAGGTGTTTTTCTATTACTCTTTTTTCTACATTGCAATAGTTACTTTTCTTGCTGACTTCTTCTGATTAGAGTTGTGGGCTGAGTACGACCGTTCTAAAACCAGTAAGTGCAGCGGTATAATAGTGTTGGTTTTGTAAAGGTGGTCTTGTACGTGTACGAGACACGTATGACAATTTTTTTTAATGTTTACATTAACAATATTTTTTGCTGCTTTTGCATTGTAGGGGCCCATTTGTATGTTGCGGACAAAAATGAAGCCTAGGTATTTAATACTGCTTTGGTTTGTTTTTTGCAATGCCGTTGACGGTAAATAATAAAGTGCCTATTCAACAATTTCTACTATCTTTTCAATGTTATTGCTTACAATAACTATTGTTAAGTTAGCGTAGCTAATTAGGAATATGTTTATGAGCACTTTCTCTCTCAATAATCTGTCGTAGCTTTCCCTCAGCCATGACTTCCATTTTACACTAGTCCCTTACCAGGACGTTGCGGTTTTCAATGTTGTTGTCTTGGTTAAATACTCACTAATCTAATCTTTAATAGTGCTTTAATGATATCCACTTATTGTACGGAGTCAATGTTTTTCACAATAATCAATGCCAAGTTAGCTTAACCAATTAAGAAAATGTTTTTGGGCAGTTTTACCATTAATGTTTTGTTGTAGCTGACATTCTACAATGTCGTACCCTGAATCTTGTAAAACTCCAGCAATGACTTCCATCTTGTACTAGTTACTTTTTAAGACGTTGCGGTTTTTTAGGTAACTGCAAGTGATTTTAATCAAATACTCAGACACCGATCTCCTATAGCGCTTTGATAATTTTTGCATAACGTGCAGAGTTAAAGGCGTTCTTAATATTAAACGTTACAACACAAACTTTACTATTGCATCTATTTTGCTGCATCTATTGTCAGCCGCCCTTTTTTAAAACTGTTGTGCAGAGTAGACAGGTTTTTTTCTAGTTTGTTGTAGATTCTTCTGTTTAAGGTTTGTTTGTAGAGTTTGCCAATTGAGTTATGGATGCACTGCAGCTTCTATGTTTTTTTTTACTACTCAATACTAATCATGATTTGAAATGACTCACCCGCCCGCCCAAGTGTTGGTCATCAAGAGATTGAATATCACTTTTTTCTCTTGTGATGACGGGACTTTTAACATTTGCATCAAGAAACAAGTTGAATTCTTTGATAACAAACGGCTGGGCGGATAGTTGGGCACTCTAATTCAAACTACTCGATAGTAATCATGATTTGGAGTGATTCACTTACCCAACCTAGCGTTGATAATCAAGAGATTGAATATCACTTTTTTCTCCTGTGATGAAGATACTTCTAACACCTGCACAGTAAAGAATCTTAAATTTTTTGATAACAAACACTTGGGTGGGTGGGTGGGCACTCCAATTTAAACTACTCAATACTAATCATAACTTGGAGTGACCCATCTACCCGCTCAAGTGTAGGTCATCAAGAAATTAGATAACACTTTCTACTCTTGTGATAAAGAAATTTCAAAAACTTGCAAAAAAAAGAAATTTTAATTTTTTGATAACAAACACTCGGGCAGGTGGGTATGCACACAAGTTTAAATTACTAAATAGTAATTATAAGTTTAGAGTGACCCATTCACCCGCCCAAGTGTTGGTCATTAAGAAATTGAATACCACCTCTTTCTCTTGTGATGACGGAACTTCTAACATTTGCAAAGAGAAGAAACTTAAATTTTTTCATAACAAACACCTGTGCTGGTGGGTGAGCACTCCAGTTCAAACTACTCAATAGTAATCATGATTTGGAGTAACCAACCCACCCACCTAAATGTTGATTACTAGATTAAATATTAACTCTTTTTCTTGTTGTGTTGGTCATCAAGAAATTGAATAACACTTTCTTCTCCTGTGTTAAAAAAATTTCTAACAATTGCAGAAAAAAGAAATTTCAATTCATTGATAACAAACATTTACTCAATAGTAATCATGATTTGGACCGTCCGCCCAAGTGTTGGTCATCAAAAGATTAAATATCACCTTCTTCTCTTATGATGACGGGACTTCTAACATTTGCACGAAAAAAAAACTTAAAATTTTTGAAAACAAACACTCGGGCGGGTAGGTGAGCACTCCAATTTAAAATAATCGATAGTAATCATAATTTGGAGTGACTCACCTACCCACCAAGTAGTGATTATCAAAAGATTAAATATCATTTCTTTCTCTTGTAATAAAGTTGTTTCTAACACCTGCAGAGTAAAGAAACTTGAATTCTTTGATAACAAACACTTGGGCGTGTGAGTGGGCACTCCAATTTAAACTACTCAATAGTAATCATGATTTGGACCCACCCACTCGCCTAAGTGTTGGTCATCAAGAAATTAGATAAAACTTTCTTTTTCTGTAATATAGAAATTTCTAACAATTGCAGATTTTTTTTTTTTAATTCTTTGATAACAAACACTCGGGTGGGTGGGTGTGCACATCAATTCAAACTACTTCATAGTAATCATGAGTTTAGTGACCCACTCACTTGCCCAAGTGTTGGTTATCAAGAGGTTAGATTCTCTTGTGAAGAAAAGACTTCTAACACTTGTAGAGAAAAGAAATTTTAAATTTGTGATAACAAACTACTTGCAAGTAATTTTTGGAGTAATGCACCCACCCGCTCAATTAATCTTGCCTTTTTTACAGCAAAAGCTACTAAAAAGTAAATAAAATATTTCATAACTTCTATACGATTTATTGGAAATTAATGAAAATATGTGTTAATTTACCAAATTATGATTAGTATCAGCTGTATAAAAATTAACAGTATCGATTAGCTCAATTTTATAAAATTTCTACTCAATTGATCTTGTCTTTTTTGCTGCAGAAGCTACAAAGTAAATAAAATATTTAATAACTTCTAAACGATTAATTGAAAATTAATAAAATTTGGAACTATTATACAAAATTATTACTATTGCCAACTGCATAAAAAATATTAAAATTCATTGACTTAAGTTGGTAAAATCTGAACTCAATCGATCTCATCTTATTTTTACCAAAATCTTGAAAGTAAATAGAATATTTTATAATTTTTAAATGGTTTATTGGAAATTAATAAAAGTGTAGCATTGGCCTTTTTCACTCACTTGAAAGTGCATTTGCTTATAAGAGTGAAAGGTGACTAGAAGAGCTTCTGGTTATTATTCAGCAATTGTTTTAACTCTTTCTGGTGCAAATAAATAAAGATATAACAAAATACATTAGTGATAGGAAGTTTTGAAAATTGGTAAAAAGACCAACAACAACAATGACTCTCAGTTTATCAAAAAACATTGTCTTGGCAAAAGGAACAGTAATACAGAAATGCTGGCAAACTTTCTTGAAAAAAAAGTATTTGTTTTGTTTAAATACGTTTACTGAGCCCGGACAATTTGGTGAGAAACAAGATCGACTTAAGACTTGCATATAGTTGATCAATATGCAAAGCCGTCGGAATCTTAAACAGGTTCTATACAGGAAACAATCACAAAATGGTTTGAGCAAAGATAAGAATATACCTTAAGCACAAAAAAAACAAATTAATAAAAAAACGAAGTTCTCTACGCGCAAAGAATTAGAAACCAAAAAAGAAGAAGACCAGCAAGAATTAGCAAAACACTTGCAACTTACAAAAATGATATGCAAGAAAGATAAAAATTGCCACCTAAGTAGCAACAATGAAAATATGCGGGAGAGTAAAAATTGTAGAAAATCTGAAATTAAGTGCAACCACCAAAAAAAGCATAGAGCAATGAAAAAACATGGCAAAGGAAACTAAAAAGTACAACGTACTAAACAGAAAAATAAAAAGGGAAATCCACAAAGACAACAACCATACAACATTAACACGATCCAAACAATAATTCAAACAATAGTTATTAATTCATATGTTTGTATACATTATTTTAGGCATGTCCTAGTTAATGAAATAAATGTTATTATAATTATTATTATTATTAAAGAAACAATGCCAATTTTAAAGTGCTCAAATCAAGTTTTCTAGTGAATAAACATGAATAACTAAACTTAAAATCAAAGACGGAGTGGAAATCTCAGACTTAGACTACCAAAAGTAATTCAACAGTTTTACACTGACTTATACTTGTTAAAAACACCTGACAACAAAACGACAACACTATGAAAAGTACAAATTGTGGGGTCAAAGGACATACCAGAAATATCCATCCAAGAAATAAGAGGTGCTTTTAGAAAGATTAAAAATGGCTAAAATCCGGAAGAAGACTAGATTACAACTGAAATGCTAAAACTGGATGGAATCAATATGGAAAAGGCAGTGCAAATACTGCTAAACAAACGCCTGCAAGAAAGCAAAATTTCAACAAAACTGTTAACGCAGAAGTGATTATTCTGTTCCAAAAGAGAGACACTACCAACATAAAAAATTACCATCCAATTATCCTGCTATCACATTTCTACAAGCTGTTTACAAAAATTATCTGCAACCGAGTTTTAGAGAAACTTTA
This sequence comes from Tachinus rufipes, assembly GCA_963932245.1. Taxonomy (NCBI): domain Eukaryota; kingdom Metazoa; phylum Arthropoda; class Insecta; order Coleoptera; family Staphylinidae; genus Tachinus; species Tachinus rufipes. Next base: position 67,253,643 of record OZ010749.1, read on the forward strand.
ATTCTATCAGCTAGTGAAACAAGCAGGATTTAGCACAACCGACGCAATTTAGTTGAGAAAACCACGAAATATAATGCCTTTATCCACCTAGCGTTTGTCGACTATAATAAAGCATTTGACTCGGTTAAGACTTGGTCAATCTTAAAAGCTATGAGGAATGCTAGGCGGACTCAGGATACACTACCAGCAAAGTCGAGTCTATAGTTTATAAGCCGCTGTTTACCTTTTTTATTTTAAATACCTTATTAACTATCCAATTATATGACAGAGCTGATGAATAGAAGTGTGGTAGTAATAACTCTATTATTGCAACTTTTATTTCTGTTATAGTTTTATTTTTATGATCTTTATCATAAATAACGTAATTTCTGTTAGTTTTTATTTATACACCTTAATGGTTTTGTTATTACATATCATTATTACTCTATTTTTGCTTTATCATTGCGTGTCTCATTATTTTGAGTACATATCGTAACATGACAATTTGGTTGTATGTATTCAATAATTTTATTAAAAAAGTATAATACTAATTCTATGATTATCCCAGAATAATATCATTATTAGTAAATAAAGCAATAATAATAACCATGAAACAAATATTGTTTAGGATATATTCTCTTATACTGTTTCGAAACATTTTCATTAAAATGTCCAAACTCCCGCGCATCAGCTCATCCGAATTAATTTAATTAAAGTGAGTGACATTTCATAAAAACACAATAATTCTTTTCAATCATAACAAACCAGTTTAATACCATTTTAATCTTAATTTTATATTATTATATCATTATAAACTTTAATAATATTAATGTCATTTAAACATTATTTTATGACATATCTAATTTGCTCATCAGTGACATTCCAATTCAAAACTAAGTAACTAAGTTTGATCAATAATTCTCAATGTTATAACGATGCTCGTTGTCAAACTATTGTTCACCGACAATTCTCTAAAACTTTCAGAATAGTAGACATATAATATAATTTATATTAGTATACAAATCTTCACAATACATTCAGTTATATTAATAGTGTTATTATAACTTTCACCAAAATTTACTACAAAATTAGTTGCTAACAACTTCCTACAAACTATAAAATTAATTAAAAATTAATAAATTTATTATTTACAAATACTAGTTAAATGCAATTTACGATCTGTAAAGACTTATGGTGTTATTTAGTAAATGAATTTAATCCAAATTCGATTAGCGTTGCGGGCGCCATCAGAATCCATGAATTCCCGTCTTCGGATTTACGGATTTCTATCTCGGGTTTAATTAAAGGCCGCCACTGAGAATAAATCAGCGCTGTCGTGGTCTCGTGCTCTTCCATCTACGGTACGGATTTAGATCTTCATTTTGCTTTTTTGCAACCAGAACGGAAGTGCAACCAACGGTGCAAAGTGAACCAACTAAAGTAATATCAGTTCTCGCACCTGAATAAAAGCGGAGATATAAAATGGAAATTCAATTTGTCGATGGTTTGGCACGGAAGAAATGTTACTTTAAATCTACTACCTGTATTTAATGATAGTAAAAGAGTTATTTTATTTTTGGTTATTTTTTATTTTTAAAATAACAAAATGTTTAGAAAGCAGTTTACGAATTATTTTACAATTATCAAATAAATTTATTGTTTTTTTAAACCATTACAAAGTATATTTTTTAAGTTGCTTTTAAATAAAAAATAGTAGATGTTTATCAACAGCTTTATTATAGATAGATTTTTATATGAATAACAATTTTTTTGATTACCGGGCATCAATATTTTTTATTTTGTATAAATTTGACAAAAGTTATGCTACATTTAAAAGATTGCAAAAGTTTGACTTTCAAGACAACAAATAGGTATTTTTAAAATGCGTTGAGAGTACACTGGCAAACTTTTTGATAACAATTTCAGTATTTTAAAATACCTTTTATTTTTTTAAACATTTTAAAATCATTTTGAATAACTTAAAAAAAAAATCTGGAAGTGGATTTAAGCAGTTTTTAAAAAGCATTTAAAGATCTATGAAGACATTTACACTAGCTTTGCAATAGAGAATAATTACGTAATTTAAAAAATAGAAATACGGCAATAATTTAAAATTTGTCGAAATACTAGAATAAATGCAAAAGGCGCTGCACCGGTTTTATTTGCCAAACTTGCGCTAGAGCAAAATAATTAAAATAGTTTCAGAACCTGAAACAATTTTGGTTTTTTAGTAAAATGCAAATTTTTTATTTCGTTTTTCAAGCATTTTTTTTAAGCTTTGATCTTCTCGGGGTTTTGTCACAAGGTCAATTTTTTTTTTGAATTTTAAGGCCACCTTTTGCAAGTCCTGACGTTTTTGACTATGTTATCATCGGGATCGCAAATCTTTGGACAATTGTAAACTTCTCAATATTTTTTTTGGAATGTACAACCGCGGAGTTTTGGAATCCGTTTTGATAAAAACAAACGTGCTGAAATGCGACATTTTTCAAAAACTATTTACTCTGGCACTTAAAAACATCTTTAAAAATTTAAGGTGGAAACAAAGAAGTGGGTGTAAATAGAAAATACCAAAGTTAGCAATTTTTGTAGTTAACATCAAAAGCCGGTTATGAGTTTCTCAGGAAGTAATACTAGAGATCAGTAAGAGAAACAGAATTTATAATAAAACAATTTAGAAACGTTCTAAAATGACGGATGTTATAGATCAAATTGCTAGATTAAAATGACAAAGCATGTGATAGCTCTGAGATAATGTAAAATATATTAAAAAAATAATGCAATAGAGACCCAGAAAGACAAAAAAAAAAGAATAGACCGTGGGCCAGATGATGACCTGAGACTGGTAGCTAAAAAAAATTAGATGCACACAAATTGACGTAGAAAAAAATGGAGTAAGCCTCTGTTTAGCAATAGGTGTCTTAACGCAGAAAAAGAATTTTTGATTTTGCCGATAAAAATATTTTATAAGTGTAGTTTTTACGTTCTTATTTTGTTTTTATGCTTCAAGTGTTGTGAACATTGGTATTGTTAACTTTATGTTGTAAACTTTTTTATAATTCTGTCTACACATATTCATTAATTTGCTGACATTTTAGTGTTGCTTGCAAATCAGGTGTTTTGCTAGACTTTGTTGCAAGCGGTAGTGACGGTAGCAATGTTGGATGCCCGTGTGTAAAGTAGGCTGCGGACAACTGCACTTGGTACTAACAATTTTGACAATGTGTTTTGAGTAATTGTTAATTAGCTGCGTACATTTTGTGTTAATTTTTTTGATAATTATGTGTTGGATTTTAAATGTGTTTGCTTTGGTTTCTGCTAATGGTAGCGATCGGGTTGAAGTAGTCGACAATTCACAATGGCTTTGGTTTTGCACTATAGCTGTTAGCACTATGGGGTCTGTGCTAAAGTACAGAGTTTTAGTGTACATACAGTTGCAGCCTTGTGTTTTTCCCCTGGGAATTGAATGTGGTTACCCTCCAGGGTATTACATGGTATTAACGGAGATTGTTGTAGATTTTTTCTTGGTTATACTTCCGGGATTAGCGTATCTTGGTTTATTGCGGCCAACAGATGCAGCTTAGTAGTAATACGGTGAGATCTTGGCGGAGTTTGTTGAGATCATCTTCTAAAGAATGGATTATTTAGCATCAAATGGACTGGCCTACCTTGGCCGGTAAACGTTAATTTTAGTCAAAACTCAATTACGACTGAAACTGTAACTAAATATAGCAGTTTTATTTGTGCTTTTCGCTACACTTACAACATACAGAAAAAAACAGTCAAATTTAAGCAAGTGGTTAATTGCTGGTCATTAGAGTAATTGGTTTCACAGCACAACCGTACGATACTTTAAAACAAAACTTACAAGATAGAATTTAATGCTAGAAAAGTTCAACTACCCGTTTCCAGCACAATTAGTTTACTTTACAATTTTTAATTATAAAATTTTGAACATAAATTTACTAAAAAAAGACTTTAGCAGAACAAATACAGGGGCTGCACAACATTTTTGTTTGTAGATTTTTTTTTATAGACTTGTTTTACAATTAATTTCTTAGAAGTTTGGCACTTACTAAGTTTATTTTTCTATTTACTGATATTGGTCTTAGTAAGAAGAATTAGTAGCGCACCTAGTGTGCCAGCTCTATAGGAGTTGCATATAGTGAATTGCACATTGATGTTGTGTGGCCATATTGCTAGCAACAGTGCCAATGTACAATGTCATCAAACTTGCGTTTATACTCTACTCGGACCGTTAAGTTGCATAATTTTGATAGATTTAGTTTTATTTTTGACATTGTGGGTTTTGTGGTAGCTGGACATAGCTAAATTTTTCTCTTCTTTTTCATGCGTTTGACAGAATTAGGAGCGATAAGCTCTGCTTGCATTTTTTCAGTCTTGATCTATTTAAGCACTTTTTTAAATGACATATTTTAAGGTCTTTTTGGACTTAACTAGAATGTGTAATGATGTACATAGTTGCGCTCGACATAGTCAATATAGTCGATTGCAGCTTGGAAATTTGTATACAATAAGGGGTGCATTCAGATGACATCTTTTACGTTTGTTAAGCAATTGACGGTAATATTTATTGTTTTGATGAACGCTGATTATCCAAGAAATGCTGTAGTAAACTTGTATTACAATTGAAGACCTTTAGGCCGCTAAGTGCGCCTGACATGAAAAACCGGTTGAAGGTTTATTAGATAATGAATGGAACTTACCCAAACTTATTTTTTGTTTTTTCTTTGTAAAGCAGTCTATTAGTATGAATTCTTTCTCTGTGAACAAGATTTTGTTTGGTAACTTTGCTCTCTTGTTGGATTTTTGTTGGTGCTTGGTCCTCAGAGATGCTAGGGTCAACTGGATTCTTCTCTAGTTTTTAAGAGAGGTTTGGATCAAGGAGTTGGAAGTCTTGGTACGCTGAAACTTGGGTGCGGAATTTGGATAAGATGCAGGGATCTTTTTGACTTTAATGTGTCATGCTTAACAACCAGCAAGATAGTAACCGCAGCTGTGCTGGCCAATATCTTTTTAGAGATGTCTTTTTAAATCTAAAAGGATCTTGTTAAGATCAAGTCGGTTCTGTTTTATAACATCTGCAAAAGTGGCTTTTCGGCTTTGTTTTTGACTATCTTGATAACAGTTTTTCTAGGCTCCTGAATTTTTTGGTTTAGTTTTTCAGGCAAGTTTCTATTTTCTGGAACTCGACGTCCAATTTAATTTAGGCCAAGATTTAGCTATCCACCAGTTTGAGAGCGGCAAGATCAACTGGTGGATCCATGCTGGAAAAATGCTAAATTAATTAATTAATTGGAATTAATTAATTAATTTGCTCGAGTTAATTGTTAAACGGCTTGATTAGTAAGTAAACACAATCAATTTGTCCGTCGTTGCGTTTTTTGCTTTGTTTGTAATTAAAATTGCATTTGGTCCGGGCTGCAAGCTTGTTTCAGTTGGGTTGTAAAATGGGTCGTTCTCTCAGTGTAGACGTGTTTGCTGTAGGCAATCCAGTTCGGCTGTAAAACCAGAAACTACTTTACCCTTTTACCTTTCAAAAAACTTATACAAACGGGTGACCTTAGACTACATAAGATACTATAAAACAACCAAAAAAAATATGCATTGACATGCATGATATGCACACAATGAGTCAAATCGGTCCTAGTACTGGCAGCCAACGGCAAACCCATCGTAAAGATCTTGTTTTGTTGTTTTGGTTATTTTAAGATACTATTTACTAATTACTAACACCAACCTTTATTTTGTTAGCAAAGTTATCCCTAAAAGTTATCTGCCGGACAACAAAAAAAATACAAGCTTTTTTATAACTGCCGCTAGGTAGTTCTACATGTTAAAACCACACCCCTCTTGCTATTTTACACAAAATCAATAGCAAAAAATAGAATTTTAGATGAGAGAACATCACAGCCGACGACATATAGGACTAAAACTCTGTTCAAAAACCAACTAGAATGGTCTATTAACTTCAAACAACTTTCTTTATGAAAACGTTAAAATCTTGTTTTGACTTTTTGAGTGCTGGGCCACAGCACAACAACCAAACTCTAAAGCACTAAAACAAATCAGGTAAAATCTTGGACCAACCACCAAATTGCACTTCCAAAAACCAAATCTTAAGCTGAATATGAAACAACCACCATACCAGCAACAAATTTTATAAAATATCACCAAACACTTATCTGAAGCCTAAAAAATAAAAAAAATGTGTTATGAAAACCAATTCAATAAACAGCTTTTATGTAAATATTCTTTCTGGCCAGTGAGATTCTAGACACACTGATGAACGGTGCATACCCTGAGCCACTATATAGTGTATGTGTCTCACATTAGGCTTTTATTATTTTATTTCTTCTTTTATTAAATTCAGTGGCTATTTTATTTGCAAGGTTGTTTGGTTTTGAACCTGCTATGATTAAATCCATCTTCCACGAAGCTAATATAAGTTAATTATTGTTAAAACTATTACAAATCCAAGAAATGTATTCTTAAAAAATATTTTATCCTATGCTTAAAAGTGTTTTTGTTCTGCTTTTGCAAATATAATCAAAATTTATTAATTTATTTAAAAAAGTCTCGGAATTTAATCTTTTCCGGTTGTAAGTACATATGTACATCTTGTAACGGCTATAAATAAAACAATATTTTATAACGCATCCTAAGTATCGCTTGGAATAATATTTGAACAGAATTTATGAATGCAACGATAAAGAAAATAATGCAAAGAAATTAATTAAAAAAAAAATTACTGAAAAATGTAATAAATAAATAAAACATTTACACATAATATACAAACAACAACATATAGTTGAAACGACAAAAACAAGCCAAATGCATGTTAGAACAATCAATTTTAATCAAACAGAAACCTTACCTTACTTTATATCTAGTTTATGCAAGTACATAAATTGAAATATATACTTGCACGTGTCTATACATCCTAAACATTGCTTGTTTAATACCTATTTCAGTTCGTTTCACATAAACGTTGTACATTGCTCACCACATCGATCCCTTGATAGTCCATCTATCGTCTGCTCTACTTTCGAATCATGCGAGCAAGCAATTCCTTTCAAGAATGATTTTCTTTTAAATAAATTAATTTTATTCAATTCTAATCAATAATTTTACAAATTATATAAAGCAATTTGTTAATTGCTTTTAATTACTTACAAATTACACTGAAACAATAATTTTAAGAATGGTTTAGTTATAAATAAATTCATATACATCCAATTTTATTATACCCAAATATCACTCTTCGTAATTAAAAAAAAAGAGTAGGGTCAGTAGAATATTAAATGTCATGTCATTTCAAATACTGACATCTCTGTTGTATATAGAATCTAATATAATATTTTAATTTTGGATATGGGGATACACTACTTCCGATACAATGTGATAAGATGAGTAACATCTTAAACATATACACATACTGACGGATTGTCTTCTTGTCGCATTCGTTTCCCAAGTTGGAATGAAAATGTATCGTCATTTCCACATATATTGAAATCCTCCACTCTATCCCGCCGCATACATATTATACAATACGTCAAGTGTTTGCTCAAGAAGCTTCAACCGAAAAATAACGAAGAACAATAGCTCCGTACGGTGCAATCTTCATGAAATATGTCCCGCGTGTCGTAATACTTTTACGAGATATTTTTTGTATGTTTTTTTTATACATTGCCGATTATTCTGAGAGATTTTACGATAAATAAAGTCATCGACAACGTATCACAAAAAAAGCGGATAAATTTTATCGTTGCGCAATATATGGAACTTTAACTTTTATTTGATCAGCCAAGCGAAGAATGTATATAAAAATAAATGGATGGAAGATTTCATATCGGGGGGATGACTCTTATCTATATTACAATCTCATACTCGTTTCAGAATAATTAATTTACCTGGATACAATGCAAAATATCATATGAATTTTGTTTATTTATTATTTTTTACTAAACATGATGACCTCATTTCAGATAGAGAAAATACGTACTTTTTTGATTATTTATCTATAACAAAACAGTTGAAAATGTTGGCACAGTTACATCGATATTTTTTTACGTATGCAACTATTTGTGGACGATTCATAGTAATATAATTTTCAATTGACGTTAATATTTTATGAGATTATACAACCTGGAAACAAGAGTATATGATCGAAGCTTCCGAGGTGAAAAGGTGCTATTGAAATTGATTTTTGAACTAAAAATGGTCTTATCTTGTGAGCAGAACAGGTAATTCCTTACTGTGGCAGCAACTATAAATTTTACAAGTTTTTTAGTCAAAATTTTCGTGGGTACCTTGTTCATTTAGTAGGTATTTGAGAAGACTCGACAGGGTTCAAATCAATTGTAATATTCTACTTTCTACAAACGTTCGGCAGATGTAAGCAATTGTGTGACTGTTTATTTTTGACTGTATTTATATAGACACAATTTTGACTACTTATATTGCGGTAGATGTTAGCATGGGATTTTGATTTTGAGATTTTCCGTTTTTTTTATGTGATGCAAAATCTTTACCAACCCCTGCAAAATCAGTGCAACTTGGTTAGAGTTGTACCCATATCTAAGTGTTTGCACGCGTTAAAAAGTTGTCAAAGAGAAGCTTTGTGGAAGTGATGCCACTGCTTCACAGTTTGCTTGTTTTTTTTTTAGGGTGCAAATGTTTTATTTTACAATCTACTGTGGGGTGCAATGGTATAGTACTTAACCTTCCACTAATGTACTTCGCGTTCGAAGTGCCGCCTTATAAACTGTTATCTAACAAAATGATTTTTGGATAGTTCTATCTGTGGAATTGCTCGGGTGGTTAGCGTACTCAACTGCTATACCATGGATTTTGGGTTCAAGCCTCAAGCGCTCTATCTGGAGGGTCAGTTTTTTTAGTTAATAAAAAATGTGTTGTGATGAGTACGCATTCTTTCGGATAAGAAGAGAAACTTTAGTAGGTCCCATGTACTGCTGTGATGTTGCGTGCACGTTAAAGAACCCAATAATTTAGGTTGAAATTCCTGAATTTGCGGCAAAATTCTCAGATTAGGTAGTCTTAACTTTTGGCGTCGGTAATTAGTCTTGGCAGCAAAAATAAACCGACGTTAATTGATTGAATAAAAAGAAAATATATCTGTGAAATAAGTTTGTTACTTTGTTGGTAGCTGTTGGTACTAGTACTGCCTTGACTCACCTGATGGTCTATTATAGTAAGCTCATCTCATCACCTATTTTATATTTATTATTTTATAGTTTGTGTCGTGTCTATGAGATTGATATAGTCAATGGCTACTTTTTCCTATAGTTGTTGCAGGTTTAAAACTGCTATTGGATGTGTTTATGTTAGTCCAGTTTTAAACAAGTTATGCACGCTTGGATAAACGTTTGCATATTTTTTGTACGTTTGACCAGTGGTTCTAAGCATGGCGAGATTCAAAACTTATTACCAGTTGGTCTTGGCCGGCATTTGTCTTAATGAGTTTGCCATGTTTTTTTTGTTTGTATTTTAAGTCTTTTAGGTTCTTGGAATCGTCCAGCCTTTCTTGTTTTCTTTTAAAATAATGTTCAGTATTTGGTGGCACGTTTAATGTGTGCATTTGACCAATACGGCTAAGTTGTTCCTTTTAACAAACACAATTTGCGTTGGTGCGTGTTATTGGCTTTGCCAAGGTTTTGATATAGACAGCTTAAAGTAACAGATTTGGTTTTTTGGTGGCAATAAATGGTCAAATTTTTTCTCCAAAGTGACGATGGTATTATTACTTGTATCTTTATTGAGGGCATCGAAAAGCAAGTTGATAGTATCTGAAGTATGCTCTACTTTAAAATTAAACTCTTGCCATAAAAAAATTTGCTTTAACGTCAGTTGAGTTTTTTAACCAGACCAAGCACCAGTATTTCTTTATATCCCACATAATGTTCATATACTTCAACTTCTTGGAGTAGTACCTAGTTTGGCAGGAAGTAAGTTTGGCACCGTCATACAAAATTGTGGTGCGTGTATTACGTCTTTTGAAAAGATTGTCAAGAATTTTCGAACTAAATGTAATGTAATAAGGTAGTCTATTAAGAGTTGCCAAAAATGATTTGTTTTCTAAATACTTGATGTTTGGTAGCTGCAAGTAAATTTACGGCTAACCCCTGAGTTAACTAATACTTACATCTTCTTTCCGCAATGGCAATTTGGAATAAGTAATGTTTTTCCACCGCTCTTAAGGTAGCCGGTGGTTGTTTGTTTATATATTGTTTATTTGAGGGTTGATTGCTGTAGAAGAGAAAATATTTGAATTTAATTCTGCTATGGTTTGTTTTCCAATTTAGGGCATTACGGTTAGTTTCTGAAAAGTGGTATTATACTTTGTTTTAATTCATAGTTACAGAATTCAGTAGTTTCAACAAGAAATTGACCAAAAGTGGAAAAGATACGGGGTTTATCTAAAGTGATTAGAATGTTTGCTAGTATTTATTTTGTATGATGTAGGTATATTTGTTGGTAGAGTACTCCCTGATGTCTAAAAAACATTAACTGGTTTGTGGGAATTTTGTTACTACCGTTGGGTATGCGTACAAATGATTGTTTAAAAGTAGATTAATTAAAAAAATTGATTAACACGGGGATTAATTAAAATGGCAAGGACATTTGCCAGTATTAAGTTCTTCTTTCCAACAAGCACAATTTGAGTTGGTGCGTGTTATAAGCTCAGCCGAGACTCTGGTACGAGAACTTTAGTGAAGGGATTGGTTTTTTGGTAGAAATAGTTGCTCAATTTTTTTTTCTTAGCAATAGTATTATTGCTTATATCTTTACCAAAATCATCGGATAACAGATTGGTAGTACTCAAAATTTACTTCACTTTAAAATAAAATTCCTTTGCTTTTTTGTTAGTTCTCTAACCAGACCAAAAGCCAGTAATTTTATTTAACCTACATAATGGCTATACACTACAATTTGTTGGAGTAGTACTTAGTTTAGCGAGGAGTAAGTTTGGCACTGTCATACAAAATGATGGTGCACGTGTTACGTCTTTTCAAAAGATTATCAATTTTTTTAAACTAAAGCAATGTTTGTAGTATTCAGTATACCGTGTAGCGTCAAGCCTTGCCGCAATAGATGCAATTGCGTAGTCTATCAAAGGCCAAGAATTTCTTCTTTCTTCAGGGTTGACGATTTTTTGCTATAGAGAAGACAGGCTTTACGTTTGATTTTTGACCGGATTTTGTCTTGTTTTTTAAACTAGAGGTGTTACGGTTATTTTTTGGCAATTTAGTTTTGTATCTGACTTTGGTTTGTGGCTACAGCAAAAAATTGGTTGAACGTCTAAAACTGGACGTTAAAAGATTGTTGAACATGGAGCTTGATTAAAATGGCTAAGACGTTTGCCAGTATCTATTTTATAAGATGAATAAGCAGATACGTTGGTAGAGTGTTGTTTGCTGCTTCAAGAAACGTTCATCAAGTTTGTAGAAGTCATGATGTTGCAAGTCATTCATGAGTTATTTGTGCTCCTACCAACGGGACCGGGTACTGCCTCAATGTTGTGTTAATATTATATAAACGTAGAAATTTACGCTTGTGTTGTTTTTCAAATAAATGAACTTTTGATTTTGATGGAGATATTTCTGTAGTTTAACAAAGAAACTAAGGTAGTTTGGGGTGATACAGGTAATTACTGCTTTGACTATGCAACGTTTTTAATGCTGCTTGAATGAGAACCGTCTGGGTTCAAATGTTTTTTAGCATTGTTTTAAAGACCTGTTGTTGTTGTTGTCCAAAAGGGTTGAACATTACCTAATTCCATTTGTGAACAAGTTGATAATACCATTTTCACCCTCTTTTAGTTTTTTTTTCTTTCAAGCATCGTGTTGTTTGTTTTACCGGTTTGCATTCTGGTACTATCTGTATTTGTGTGTTTTCAAATTGTATCGGAGTTGCAAAGCACTATTTGTTGCCTGTTTTGTAAAGCATAATAAGAAAAAAAAGTTGGCGGTTGCAAAAAGATTGTTGTGGTATCCTTTCTAAATGCCTGCGTGCGAATGTGGTGGATGACCGTAATTTTCTATCAAAAATTGTTATAATAAAACTTCAACTTGAAATAATTTGGATGTTGATGTTCTATTCAGCGTTTACTTATTAAACATAGGCAGCTTGGTAAAAGCGTTCTTTAAAGCCCAATAAAGCCTGTAAAGCATATGGAGTTGTAGTATGCAGAGGTTCGTACAACTTTGGTAAAAACGTACCACTCACAAAAACAAGTTCGACAATTTGAATAGAGATTATTTTTTTCAAAAACTAACTTGCAATAAAAAAATTTAGAAGATATTAAAGACCTTTTAACACTAAACTAGGTGCAATAAGCCAAAATCTGAAAAAAACTTGGAATTAACCTTAAGCACGTCTCGCAGTTGAAACCAAAGTTCAAGTTTATATTACAACTTTTAGCATACTTGCAAGCGTCCGACACAACTGCAAAGAAAGATTTTAAGCAACTTTCTAGTTTTTGTGAGCATAACACAAAAGTTTTTTGCATATGCTTTGTATGCCAACATTAAAGGCTTTTAAACCCAAGTTACGTTGCGTCAAATGTGCAGAAAAACACAATGCAAAAATCCGTACCCATAGGAAAGACGTAAACTTTAACAAAAGCTAATTGTGTGAACCATTCGGTAAACTCTTGTAGCTACAAAGATTTTTTTGTTGTTTTTTTTTGCAGACAATTTAAGCATCACGTGCAGGCAAAATTTAAACACATGGCATTGTCAACTACAAATGCATTTTTTGTGCAAAGTGAGGGATGTGGTTTTAATAACTGAAGTTGCTTCCAAAGAAAACGATTGTGAGTTTCTGGCACAAGATGCTGTTTTATAGAGTTAATTAGTTTCTGAAGAGTGAAGCTGTTTATAGGAAAGCATTTGTAAGTCCCTAAGTATAGAGGGTATTTTGTATCTAATGTTAGGATTGCTTTGTGTAGAAGATGTCAGGCGTTAAAAAAGAAACCGTAAAAACTGATTTGCAAGAGATAATGAAAACAAGACGTTAGTAAAGACTTTTTTGGAAGTTCAAAAAACCACATCATTAAAACGTGGTGCACAGAATGTATTGCCGACAAATGAATAAAGTATTTTAAAAATTAAAAATGCTACCAAAACAGCTTACAAAAATGTTACAAAGGCAACAAAACGAGTTACCAGAAAAACTTTTAGAAAAGTTTTAGTAACGGTTAATCAGACTTTTCAGAACAAAGTTACTTTTGTCCACTGGGAAACCTTTAACAGTCTTGGCAAAAAGCAACACGGCGATAGTAAAACAAACTTCAACAAAAACCCAAAAAAACATTGTTAATCTTTTAAAACTTTTGGGAATTGAAAAAAATTGAAAACAGAGAAGTGACGGCAAAAATAACAAAAGTTTAAAAAAACATTGCAAAATCTTCTAAGCCTTACACATCTACTGGTAGGAGCTCCAATACGCGTATGTCAAACTTACTTAAAATTGTAGCTTGGCACTGCAAAATTGAAATTGTTTGTGGATAAACTACAAAGTTTGTACTCATTTTTACCATGCAGAAAATGGAATTACTATTCACAAACTCGTCTTTGCACTGGTGTGTCTACATAAGTCAGATACCATTCTTAAGAATTGCAACCGTATGGATGTATGAGCGTGTAGTTGCTTTTGATATAGTTATATTCAATATATATATATATATATATATATATATATATATATATATATATATATATAAGTATATTCATCTAAAAAGCACACGGCATTCAAATGCAGGAGCAAAACGCATTATAAAAAAAAAAACTTTTACTATCCCTAACTAAATCACATATTTTAACAACAGAACAACTAATCGTTGAGAACGCATTGTTATTTTTATCAAAAAATGCATTTCCTACTATTAAATAGATTGTCCATCATTTTTTATAGCCAAAGCAACAATTGTGATTGCTAATTTTAGACAACACGATATCTTTTTGGTATTTGTATACAACAAACCATCTCTGGCAAATAACGTGTAGGATATTCAGACTTATTTAAACATAAAGTTGCCGCAGTTCTTGCAAAAAACTTATTACAAAACACAGTATCTAGAAATTAAGAATCAGTGTCACTACAACAAAATTGCGTTTGTAGTGCCGGACAATCCAACTCACTTTTACATTTATTGCCATAAAATCGACGTGTTGGATGTTTCAGAACTTAATGGAAAGACAGTAGTTATAATTTATAATTTTTACTTGAATTAGATTCCAATCACAACAAAGTTTTGCTCACATTGGAAGACATATGCAGTTTTTTTATCTCTTTACGAAAAAAAAAAAAACAGCAGAAAAGTCTTTTTGAAAAATGTTAATGCAATGAAAATTAACTGTAGTCGTTGAAAAAGTAAAGTACAACGCACATAATGTCTATTTTGCACTCATATATATTGCAGCACTTGCACTTTATACTCGTGGAAAATAGGTATTGTTTCTTACTAGTTGTAGTATCTTAATATTAAATTGTTGTATTAAAATTGTATACTAATTTGTTTTTTTTTTGTTTCAGGTGAGTTCAATATCCTAAAATTAAATTTTAAGCGGTGAGTAAAAGATTACTGCCAATACATTATACAATAATAAAAACCGATAATACAATGGAGCTATTAAGAGCATACCGACAGCTACCTTGATTTGTAGTATTTTAACTAAAACGGCAACTTTGGCTTCATCGTTGCTTCTACAAATAATTTGATAAACAATTAATTTTTTTACCAGTACATTTAGAAAGGATTAAACTATGATATGTCGAAGTCTTTTAATCAAATAATAGTTAGGAAATAGCCAAAAAAAAACCATCAAATATAGAAATAAATGTGTTTTTCTGTATTTTTGAATGCATTTTGTTGCTATTTGCAAATATAATTTCAGAAAAAAGACTTCGACATATCATAGTTTAATCCTTTCTAAATGTACTGGTAAACAAATTAATTCATTATCAAATTATTTGTAGAAGCAGCGATGAAGCCAAAGTTGCCGTGTTTGTTAAAATACCACAAATCAAGGTAGCGGTCGGTATAGTCTTAACTATTGTTTCTTACTTATTGTCTTTGCAGTTTTCTTAATATTTAAAACTTTCCACACAAGCTACATAAAAGCAGCAAACATTTTTTTATACAAAACAAAACTATTATACACGTTTTTCTCGGTAAAAGATAAACTTTAATGCATTTTTTATCTGTGTTAAATATATTGCTCACAGTAAATTCCGTATATTTCAATTTATGTTCAAACTTATTATGTTACACTAATTTGTTCATTAATGATTTTAAAAGTTTGTTTTATCTTAATAAATAAATGGAAAACTTAATAATATATGAGAAGGAAAACTTTCATAAACTGATATAGAAGCATAGACTGCAAAAATTACTTTGAAACTAAACTTACTATGCAAGCACCAGCAAATGGTTTTTCTACTTATACAACTCTGTTTGAAATATGTTCACCGACTAATTTATATTCCATTAATAGAATAGATAGGTTAATGTAGGCATCATTATAAATGATTGAGTGAAGTTAGAATACAACTTTATTATTGTTTACTATCAATGTATTTTGAATGGAATATTTGATTAAAAGTATTAAGAAATTTTGATTTTTTAATCGATTACAAATATGATTTTAAAACACAAGAAATATTTGCAATAAAGTAATACAATTTGGTTTAAATGCAATTTAAGATGTTGGGTTTTTTTATAACGGAACACTTTACAAATACTAAAATTATAACGGAACATGTTGATTATAAAAGTATCAATAATAATTATTAAACAAACAAAAAAAATCAAAAAGCTAATTTAAGTCCTTTTCCTAATGCTAGGACGTAGTAAAACTAATTGTAGATATTAAATTTTAACTACCGCATACGTGTGCTCAATAATATTTATTACAAAGATCAATAACCTTTATGAAGGATTTAAAGGTCTATGCCCTAGTAACTCTGCCATTTGTTTGAAGAGGGTTGATGGAACCAAAAACTTATTAGGTGACTTCCAAATAATAATAATCGGAGTTTTTGATTTAAATTTTTCTGTAATTAATTTAGTTAGTTTTAATTTTTTAATTTTAAAAATGTAGGAATCGGAATGATTATTGTTTTTAAGTATTAATGGCAGTGCTGGTCAGACGTGTTGTACAACCTTGCTTTGGTTGACTTTAAAGATAAAGATGCGAATGTTTTTAGATATTTGCGTTGTATAAAGTTATTCGTTCCTGGCGCAACCTAAAAGCTTAGTGAAAATCTACGTTTAGATTTGCTATGTGCTGTTGTTTTTATAATTGTTTTTTGAAGCGTTGTAAAAGTGCAAAAATATTTTGAAGCTTTTGCTATAAGCTGTATCCTTGTTCACTAATAGGCTGAAGGCTAAAATCACAAAAGCAAATAATGGCAATCTATTTTTCTGGGGCAACAATTAAGTCGTGTCGTGGATTTTTTTTCTGTAGCTGTTTAACTAGTATTAACTATTCTAGATAAGTGTTGATCTTAAAACTGTTCTATGAGTTATGCGGTTTTGAACTGTCTAGTTTGTTAAAAAATGTGAATGGCCAGTTAAGTAGCATGACATTGGTTGTGGTCGCAAATTGGTTTTGAATTTTTTTTTTTTTTAGTTTGGTAAAACTGGTTATGTCTAACATGTTAGGTTATAGTATCTTAGTACTGCAGCGCAGGGGTAAAGTTGATTGGATTATTTTTTTTTGCGGTCTGCTTTGGAGGTGCCCCTTAACTGTCAAGAGTTTGTAGCAGTAACTTCAAGTATTTGCCTCAAGCCAGGTTACTATTGCTTACTTCTTGCTATTATGGTTTGACGATAAGAGTTTTAATTTTACCGTCAGTTTCAAGTGTGTCTCTTAAGCTGCCGTAGAGCCAATAGTAGTTAACTTTAAGTGTGATTCTCAAGCCAGTTTACTACTGTACTACTTCTTCCTTTTTACTTGCTTAAGATACTACTACCTTTTACCGAGATAGTTTGGATGTTAAGACAAAGTAGTTGCTTAATTGTTTTTTCTGCAGGTCTGACTATATTTTTAGTCGGGGTCTAGACGGGACTCCTACTTGTGCTCTACTCTGCACAGTTATTTTTTCTTTTGAGTTATTAGTTGTTAATTACTATGGCTGATACTTCTATGCGTCTGTCATTTGTTTGCACATTTTATTATACATTCAGCACTTTTTTTAGTGAGTTATTAGTTGGCAGGTTAGTTTTAAGTTAGTTTGTAAAGTTGTTAATGTTTTAGACTAAGACGTAGTTGGCACTAGAAAGCAGTTGTGTTATTGTAGATTGCGTCAAAAACAAGGATGTCAATACACTTGCATTATTCACAAATTTACAATTTTGATACACGTGTTAGCACAATTTTAAAGTATTCTTAATTTTTGATTTTTAAGAAAGAGTATTTTATTGCATTGTGAATACATTCACGAGCGATAATACAAATGTTGATAGAAACAATTTTGAGCTAGTGTTAGTGTTTAAGAAGATAGTTATTAAAGTGGGGTTTATGCAGGGCTCTGGCTATTGTTTTGTTCTAAAAATTTATATTAAAAGTGAGTTATTATTTTATATATGTATATGGATCCTGTAGATAAGAGCAGCGGTAACTCTTTAGAGTACTACAAGGTTTTTGCGGAATTCATTGGTAATACTCTCTAAGGTTAAGCGTCATGGTAGTCTTGGTCGTTAAGGTCTGTCAATTTCTTTTAACGGTTGACTGATAATGTAAAGTTGAATGTTGTAGCCATGTAATTGGAGGAGGCATTAGACGTAGATTTCTGGCGTGTTACCGTTTTGTCTCTAAAGGTGATGACGGAAATGGTGTGTCGTCTGGCGGCTTTTGGTAAATGGAAGTTGAACGGTGAGAGTGTTTGTGCACACGTATTTATCCAAAGTGCTAACTCTACGTACGCACTCACTCAGAGTGCTGGTTTTTCAAAAACCTGGTTATAGAATAACGTGATAGAGCTTAAAGTTATTCATACTTGTATATTTGGCAAAGTGTGCAATGTCATAGAGTATATAGTGCTAGACGTGTTGGGTCCGTTAATAGAAGAAATGTCAAAAACGGTATTCCGACTATAAACTTTTTTTTGTATAGAGGCTAACTCTAGAATTTTCTGGTCAAAATTACAAGCGACTGTTTGACAAAGTTCTAGTCGTAAATTACTTGAGTTTCTAGTTTAGAGGTCTACTTATCAGGTGTTGAGTGTCGCAAATCTGCATAAATGTTAAAATTGGCGTATAACTGATAATCTGCGCCGTGTAACAGCCGTAACAACGTCTCCTACTTTGAGAAACTATATTTGGTTTGCGGTTTTTTTATCTACAAAAATATTGTTTTCAATTGCACTTGAAATTTGGTTTATTGATTTATTATTGTTAAGGAAAGAAACAATTTTATATTTAGAAGTGTGTCTGAGGTGTTGCAAAGAATAGTCCAAATCAATTGCAAACGGGTTTGTTTTGTTGATTATGTTAAAGACTTAAATGGCGTTTGTTTTTTGGTAGTACACTTTTTTAAGGTACAAGACACAAAATGCTTACTAGCAAGCAAACTTAGAGTAGTAAACACAGTAACGCGGCAGCAGGCCAATGTTTTTATGGTTTAGTCAAGGCGTGACGTGATTTTTGTTGGTTTATTGTTACAAATTTTACTATAAAAAGTTTTTAGTAAAGGTGTTGTTAAAAAAACTACAAGTTTTTTTGTAAGTTTTTTTCTTCATAGGCTACCTGCAGTAAAAACGGAACGGGTGAGGATGATGTCAGTTTTGTTATAATGTATTCTAAAAAACTACAATATGTTTTTTTGCTTATTTTAGTTAGAAGTTTGATTTAAGCTATTCTGTAATACTTGACCACTTTGGTATGTGCAAGTTAAGTCAATAACTTCTTTGTTGTCCTTAGATTTGCTAAAAAGTGGCGGATAGCTTATTTTGTTGTTTGTTAGCAGCAAATATTACTCTGCATAATAGGTTATTTTGAAATGGCATTAATAACATGTCCAATGCAAAACACCTCCAAAGTCTTAAGCTGTTTGGATTAGGTTAGGCAGCTGTTGTGGGTTGACCCAGACAATGTTTACCGCAGTCATATTTTAAAAAGTTAGTATCTGGCGGTAGTTTAATTGCTAATTAGATGTACGCACCTTGTAGGACTGCTTCTATTGTGCTATTATAACATACTTTTGACACAGAAAAGTGTGAACTGCTTGTGTTTTGGAAGAGTGGCTGTTATAATTTTTTATCGTCAATAAAGACTTTTTTGAGGTTGGTTGAGTTATCTAGTAACTTATTTCTAGATTTTGCTATTTTTGACAGATTAAGAATAATATTTATATATTTTAACAGTTTATAGCTAAATTTTGTTGCGTTTTGATAGTATTTTGAAAATGGTTGTTTAAATTTTGCTGTTTATAAAGTTTAATAAATTGAATTTTGAACTTTTTATCAGTTGATGCTTTTTGATAATGAATTTGAACTTCTGGCCGGATTTTGCTTTTTTGATATGTTATGACTAAAATTTTTATGATTACATTTTAGTAGTTTTAAAATTTATAAAAATCAAATTTTGATGTTTTTATAGTTTTTGATATTTTATAGCAGAATTTTAATTTTTTTATATTTTTTAAACAGAGTTTTGAATTTTTAAATAGTTTACTGCAAATTTTTTGTTACTTTTTAACAATATGTTAATGTTTTATGGCCGGATGTTACTACCTTTGTTATTTTATAGTATATATTTTAAATAATATGAACAGCTATTTTTAGTCAAATTTTGTTATGTTTTGTATATTATAAACAGAAATTTTTTTTAACAGTTTATGGTTGGATCTTTGGTATTTTTTTTAAATGTGTTGCTATATATCATGATTAAAATTTGCACATTTCAATAATAGATTTTTTTTAGACCGGCTATTTTTGGCATTTTATTAATAGAATTTTGCACTTTTAAACAGTTTATAGCCAGATATTGGCATCTTACAAAATTTTGATCATTAATTGTTGGACTTTGCGTTTTTTGCAATTTATTAACAATAAATTGCATTTTTAACAGTTTATAGTAGAATTTTTAGTTTTTTGAACAATATTTTAATAAAATTTTGCCTAATTTTCAACAGTTTATAGCAAAATTTTTTACATTTCATAAATATAGTTTTGGTTTATTTACCAGTTTATAGTTTTTGGTTACTTTTTGACAAAATTTTGATGTTTCTTGGCTGGATTTTACAATTTTTGATATTTTATAACTAGAATTTTGCACTTTTTAACATTTTTTATGTTCAGATTTTGGTTCTATTTGGTTTTTTGATGTTTTTGACAAGATTGTGCTTTTTTTGATAGTTCATGATTAAAATTCTGCTTTTTTAAACAGTTTATAGTTAGATTTGGTTTTTTTTAACTATACTTTATAATCTACGGCTAAATGTTGTAATTTTTTATTTTATTATGAGTATTTGTCTAAGTTTGGTGCTTTTGGGCAGTATTTTAATATTTCTTGGCCGCAGTTTGCTGTTGGTCATCAACTGATTGAATTTATCATTTCCTCTTTAAAAATAAAAACTTTTCTATTTTGAATACCCTTCTAAAGCTTCCAACGAGATAAAATTTTTTAGTTTTTGGTATCAAATTTTTGGGAAGATATCTGAATACTTCAGTTTAAACTAATTGATGGTAATCATAATCTGGAGTGAGCCACAAACACTGCTCATAGTTAAGAGATTGAATATTATCTTCTTCTCTTCTAATATAGAAACTTCTGACGGTTGTAAAGAAAAAAACTTTTAATTTTTTAGTAACAAACTCTTATTTATGGTCTAATGGTAATCATGATTTGGAATGACTTTGTTATCTTCTCAAATGTTGGAAATCAAATATCACATGCAAATTTTTTTAAAATTTTTTAGGCTTGCGGGTGGGCTACCCCAGTTTTGTTTATTTGATAGTAATTATAATTTGGAAAATCCTACCTACCCGCCCAAGTGTTGGTCATTTTTGATAACAAACACTTGAGCGGGTGAATGGACACTCAAGTTAAAATTATTTGCAGAAAACAAAAATCTGGAGTAATCCGCCCACCTGCTTAAATGTTGGTCAATAGGGGATTTTATATTACCTTTTTTCTTTTGACTAATAGACTACTCACATTTGCAGAAAAGAAAAAAATCAATTTAAACTACTTGCTGGTGTTTATGATCTACAGTAACCCACCCACCGGGCTAGACTTTGGTCGTCAAAAGATTGAATAGCACATTATTTTTTTTTTGTTAAAGTAATTTCTAACGTTTTCAAAAAAAAAATAAAGTTTCAATTTTTGGGCGGGTGGGTGGAAACTTTAGTTCAAACTATGGTTATCATGATTTGGAGTGACCCACTTATCTGCTCAAGTGTTGGTCGTCAAAAGATTGAATATAACCTCTTTTTTTATTAACAAAAAAAACTTCTGATACTTGCAAAGAAAAGAAAACTTTTAGGCACTCCACTTTAAACAACTTAATAGGAATTATGATCTGAAGTGGCCCACCTATCTGCTCAAGTTTTATTCATCAAAAAATTAGATATTAATTCTTCCTTATTAAATAAAACTAACGCAAAAAGAAGATACTTCTTAATATAGATAACACATGGGCGTATTTGTGGGATCAAACTATTCAATAATAGTTATGATTTAGAGTGACCCACCTACCCAACAAAATTTTGGTCATCTATTATTTATTACGTGCAAAGAGAAGTTAATTCTAATTTTTTGTTTACAAACTCTTGGGCAGGTGGGTAGGCAGTTTAAACTACTTGATGGTAATTATAGTCAAGAGTATACCAAATATTTTTGTTTTTTAAGGGTGTATAAGAAGATTCAAAAGTACTATGTTTTTGGTTTTTGTTTGCTTGTGCGTCATTTAATACAGGTGTGTCTCCAAAAGTGGTGGCAAAGGCGGTTTATCAAAGTTTGAGAGCAAAGGTCCGAAGAATGGGATAGTAAAAGTGTAAGTTGCGTTGGCTTATTACAACAGATAAAGTAATCTCTGCGTACGCACTTACTCAGAGTTCTATCACTACATATGAACTTACCCAGAATGATGGCTCTAAAGAAAATTTAGTTATGTTTGTAAAGTTTGTAATGCCAAAGAGTATAAAAGCAAATTTTGTTCAAGGGGTAGTACGAAATTTGCAAAGTTGCAAGCGTCCATTAGTAGAAAGCCCTATAACAATTCTAAAAATTGCATGAAAACCTGTTTTAATCAACAACAAACTCCGTTGACTAATAGACGCGGCATCATACTTTTGACCTGATTGGTTATCAAGTATTAGGTTGTTGTACGGGAGCTGCACTACCCTTCACCAAACCTAGGTCTTATACCTGGACTTTTGTAGCAATGTTGAAATAAATTTCAATATATGAGGTTTTTACCTTCTGTATTATTTTGCGAGAGCTGCACCCAAATCATCCGGACTACGGTACTTATGAACCTAACGTTATCACATATCTATGAAAACATACTGTTCAAGATCAACTCTTGTAAGCGTGCCGGTGATAATGGAATGATTGTGAGCTCTTATAGAACGCACTAATAATTTGTACTTTTTTGGTAAATAACAGAAAATAGTAAAAATCTATTTTTCTGCAAAAGTAAGCCCAAGAATAAATTAAACAATGTACTCAGTTCTGGTTAATTACATTAATGTCATGTTTGAGAGTCATTTTTGGTTATATCACTATTAAGTAATTGTGGTTTGACCGACTACAGTTTACATGCAGCTTACAATCTTTGAGTTTTTGATACCTCCTAGGCGTCTGGTATGCGTATTTGAGTTAAATATGGCTTTTATAGAATTGGTGTTCCATCTCTAAAACCTAAATTTGTAAAAATCTTTTTAAAAACATTTTTTGTTAACATAAAGTCTTTGACTTAGTGCAAAACTGTATCATTTCAAGTAAAGTAGAGAGCATTTGATTCCTAAACATGCTTCAGTTTGCAGCATTAAAACTATTTTAAAATCTCATAGTATTAAATACTAATTTACTTTCCGCGGAAAACAGTTTTACGTTAATAAAGTTAATAAAAATAGTTTTAAATGTATTTTATTTAAAGTTTAAAATTAAACTTGCTTTTAGTTATACACAAAAAGAGTCAGTTTTAATAACACGCAAACTCAGTAGAACTTTTAAAATAAAATAATGCTAATCTAATTAACTAATGCAACAACGTCTCTAATTTTTAATTAACAATTATTTTTATCTAAATATATAAAACGTTTTTCTTAAAGGAATTGTGGAATTTAAATTAAACCAATGTTTGTTGGGTAATTTCGCCACGTAAATTATTTTATTATTAAAAGCACGTTCCAAGAGAAAATAACCCCAACGCAATTCCCAACCAGATGGTGAGAAAAGCAAGCTAAAAAATACAACATTCTGCAGCGTTGTGTGAATTCCTGAATGTGTCTAGTGGGCAGCAATAATTCACTTGGATTCATGGCTCCTGAATTATTAAATAAAATTATCCATGTTAATGACTGTTTGCTCGCGGTATTGATCTGCCACACCATTCACATTGTTATGGATTGTGAATCATTAAAAAGCTATTTTTGTTAAATTTATCGTTATTGTGTGTATATTTAAGGATTCGCATGGAATTTTATCGCTTGTATATTTCGTTTAAGGTTTGTTTTATTTATATCTTTACATTTTTTTATTTTGTCTTTTGCATTTTCAACGCCTTTTCTATTTCATTTAAAATTTAAATTGATTGCTTTATAAATTTAGATAACAAAAAATGGGCTGTGTTATTTCAATTTATACTTATAAAGTGCTTGGATATATTTGTTCTACATCGTACGTAATACTATTTCTGTCTTCTATTGTGTATTGCGCAATATAGTTAATATAATGTAATAAAGTGAGTCTAAAATTTGTTTATTAAACTACTAACTTGAATTATTTTGAGTGTGCAGGTATACAACGTGTTTGCGAACAGATTTAATTAAATTACACTTGACTATCTAACAACGCAGTTCACAAGCAACATGTTTCCTAGAAATTGATCGTTTGAATATATTACATTAGATAATGGGAAAATACATGTAATCCACTTATAGATTCTAAAGTGACCATAATTGAAATATAAACCAGCTCCATACGTTCTAAAATTGAGTTTTGGTATTACCACACAAACATTAATGAAAGTTTCTGATTAGGTAATGTCACTTAAGAGCATCTTGACCTCTACATTAATTTTCAGAATTGTAACAAAAACAGCAACTTTGGCATCATTTCTTTTTATTATAATTTGATAATTGCTTTATTTTTTATAGGTACATTCAGAAAGGATTAAAATAGTCAAATTTTGGTTGAAAATACCCCAAAAAAATTAAATTTAGAATTATTATGGAATATTGGATATAAAAATAAATGCGTTTTTAGATACTTTTGAATGCATTTTGAAGATATTTACAAATGCTCGTATAATTTGAATAACATATTTTGACAGAATATAGTTTGATTCTTTCTGAATGTATTGGTAAAACATTAACATCAATTATAAAACTATTTGTAGAAACTGATTTCTATTCTATTCTATTATATTCTAGTTGAACAAAATTATATTTATGTTGTTATCAAAAAGTATTGATAGATGTCAAAATTTAAAAGATATTTAAACAATACATGTAAATATTAAAATAATTTTTTTGCACGTTTTTTATGCTGTAATTAAAATTTATGCATAAATTTTGATAAAATGTAAGTAGTAGTTTAAAGCAAATTTTATGCTTAAAATATTTATTTTTAATATATTTCATGTAGTAAACGTGAGTTATGACCAAAATTTATGCTAGAAACAAGTTTTTAGGCGTTTTTAGTGCAAATGTAAAAAAATCTTTTTTTTATGCATATCCTTTAATGGATAATTAATTTGTTAAGTTTTGGTCTATTGTTGTGTAAAAATTTTATACTTCCGTTGCACACCCTTTTTGCCTCTAATCTTGCTGTAGATGTTAAGTTGTAAGATGTTGTATTTGAGGTTGTTCTGTATGTGGCAAAAATTTTTTGCCTTTTTTTGTTTTATGTTAGACAGTAATTTTTGATCTTTATGTATTTAAACCAATATCTCTTTGTCTATAAAATTTTGACAAAAAGTTAATTTTTACCATACTTAACAATGTACAAATCATGCTACTTGTATACGACATTTTATTTTTTTGTCCAAATTCTATTTGTTGTGCATCAATACTTTAAGTATTTAAATTTGGTTAAAGGCTCTGTAAAAAAAATGTTGATTGATATGTTGCTATCTGTAAGTATTTTTAAACATCTTGTTATTACCATAAATTTGGTCTTTAGCCTCATCTTCCTACTATGTGTGTATACTTTGTAAACTAAATATTGATGTTGTTGATTGGTTTTGATATTGATTATTTCTACGTTTTTCATTTTTTAAATATTTTTTTTTAGAATACTAGTTAAATAATAGCTAGTATTTAACCATGGCGTACTTCTCTGAACATTTTTACATCTTCAGCAGTTTTCCGTCTACTTTTACTTTAGCTTGTTGATTTCAATACAGGCTCTAAACGCATTTTGTATCAGTTTTATAATTTTTATGATCTTCACTTGTTAGTTGTTTGTTAAACGTTTTTATAGTCTATAAATTAGATTGGTTTTTGATGGTTGTGGCAGTTTGGAATTAGTACGTGTACTGCGTTAGTGCTTTTCTAGTCCCTAATTTTTCTCTAATCTTATTTCAAAAGTTTAATTTAAACATAATGTTTAAATTTGATTGAGCAAAAATTGCTTATAACAAAAATATATTAAGAACAATTTTAAAATAATTGTCATTTGTCAATAATCTAGAAGTGGAGACACCAATTCTACTCAGACAAGTGCGCAAAGCACTAGGATTTAGTTTGAGCGCGGATGGTTTATATTGACGTACGCCAAATGTTTTTGATAAAAAGAATGAAGTTTTCTTTTAATTTTGAGGTTACTGCAGCTATGACACATGGCAGAGTAATTATCATTTATTATTAATACAGAAAATAGTGGCAGATGCGGTTGGTATTGGTATACCCGCGTAAGGCATTGTTTCTGATTTACCGCAGCTGTGCCACATAAAAAAAGTTTCTCTATTGTCTTTTATCTAACTTTTAACTTAACATCTAGTTTCTGTTAAAGTTTTGGCAGTTAATAAACGGATAGACGGAGTACTAGGTTTAATTTTGTGAGTGGCTGGTTTGTATTGTTTGGTTGGATACACCAAGTGTATGTGATCAAAATATAATATTTTGACTAATAACAACATGTTTTTTAAAAACTTACAATAGATCATTATAGATTATTGTATTGATATGTCTACAAAACTATTTTAATAATTTTACATTTGTATAGATCATACCATGCTTACAAAAAGTTGCAACAGATTACTATAGATTATTGTACATTTATTTACTTTTACTTAACTTTTATCAATATAAATTATACCATGTTTATAAAAGCAGATCATTAAGGATTATTCTGTTAAATTTTAATTTAATATTATACTATGCACATTATTATCAGTTTCAATAACATCAACCTCAAATAATAAACTACTTGGCTCATCTACCCACCCAAGTGATTGTTATCAAACTATTGAATACTGCACCCACCGCTGATGCTTCAGGCGGGCGGGAACACAGATTCAAAAATTCTCGTCCCAATTGTTAAACTACTTGTCCCACCTACCCACCCGAAGGATTGGTATGAAACTATTGGACATTGTAACTACTGTCAATGCTTCTGCAATCACTACATTAAAAAAAATAATAAATGTCAGCTTTAGTTATTTAAACGCAGTAACAAGAATAATGTTACCGGTTTCCCCTTCAAAGTGGAAGAGAGAAGGGCCGGACAATAGTCGTGACGTAGGTGGCCACTGATAATAGTTATTGTGGGGGTGGTTTTGCGTGAGAGTTGCGGTCTCCACGTCTTCATCGCCGAGCAATGTTATATTTCCCCCAGAGATCGGGGCTTCTCCATGGTTAGTCATGGAGGTATTAAAATACACGGCGGTAGAGGGCCGGGAGCGGAGCTAGTGTTCCCGGTGTCGTCGGGTTAGTGCGGAGATCGTCATTGTGCCATATCCATGAGGAGCAAACGTAGTTTCCAGAGCGTTATCATATTCGGTAGAGGGGGTCGTCATCGTAAGGGCAGAAGGTCCATAAGACATAGCGGGGGTCGTTGGCGGAGGTACAGTAGAGTATCCAGAAGCATTAGCGTGGGTTGGCATCGAGTAGTAAGAGAGAGGCGGGTTGTCGTGGTTACGTTGCATCGTGACTATCGTGATGGTATAATTCCAATCAGGAGTAGCGTAGGCTTGCAAGCGTGAGATTTGACTGACTAGAATTTCTTGAATGGATTTAATTTATACCCTGTCTGTGATTGGTTCTTGCACATTCCAAATTTGGCGTGTGTTTGGCAAGTGGCGCCGCCTGGTGGCCGTAAAAATTCCCTCCTATTTTCTCGACGAGTGCAACGTCTTTGAGGGTTGTTACTTAGAAAGGTTTGTCTGTCGTAGGAGCAGGCCTAAGATCGTATATGTGTAGTTTGCAGAGTGGTCGGTATGGCAAATCTTCTATCCAATAACAGTGACCGCCTGCGGCTGTTATTAGCCTCTTGAGGAATAGCCATTTATTCGAAAATCCCCGTGTTCTACCTCTGACCATTACCATATCTCCTGGTTGATAAACCCTGGCAGCGTTGTCGCGTCGTGGGTAGCGTTGTTGCCGGTAGGTTGCTTGGAGTTGTCGTGCCTTTTGCAGTCTTCTCTCCGGGTTTTCGTCATTCCTGTCTTGGTCAGGTTCATCCCAGCCTCCTGGTTGCTTTAGAAATTGACCCAGTAATAATTGGCTCAGACTTTGTCCGGTGGCGGCGTTGTTTTGCCGGTTGTTGTGAAAAACAGCCAGGGTAATGACTTTATCCCATTGTTTGTGCGGGTTTTGCTCCAGCAGCGCTCTTACGCTTTTCTTCAACTCCGCGTGCGTACGTTCAATAGGGTTGGCTTGTGGGTGGTACGTAGCCGTCGACTGGTGTACACATTTTCACTTCCTTACCGAGTTTTCGAATGTTTTACTTTTAAATTGGGTTCCGTTGTTCGATAAGATAACTCTTAGATACCCGTAGCGGTAAAATATCTTCTCCTCTAGTAATTTTGTGGTGGCTTTGCTAGTTACGGCTGGCACCGGTATTGCCTCTACCCAACGGCTGCTCATGTCCATAACGGTAAGCGCCAGTTTGTTTCCCGACCTGGTGGCGTCGAATGGACCGATATAGTCAATCGCTATTTTTTCCCAGGGTGCGATTGTAGCGGATTTTCAAATCCAGCGTGGCCTGTTTCTGTTTGAGCGCAACCTCGGATAATGGTCCGCACGTCTCGTCGGATGCGTGGCCAGTGGTATGCCGCCAGTATAGACGACAAGGTTTTGTCTCTGCCGGGGTGCCCGGCGGTGTCGCTAGTGTGGTATTCTTTTAATATCTCTTGTTGAGCTGCGGGTGGTACGACTAGCTAGTTATGTCCGGCTATCGTCCGTAAGAGCTCTCCCGCTTTCACGAATTTGTACTCTACGTCAATCCCGTCTGAGACATCAGGGTCATATAGCGTGGCTCAATATTGCCGCATGATTTCTTGTGTTTGGGGACAATCAACTTGTGCCCTTCGCACTAGAGCAGCCAGGGTTTTTTCACCTAGGACAGAGATTTTATCTTTGGTGACCTGGTGCTTTCTGCCCAGCTTGCTGTATAGGTGATTTTGGCTGTGGTTCATCTTATCTTTGTTACCTTCTGGAGGCAGTAGCCTCACGAAGTTTTCTATTCTTTTGTCCACTATCTCTGACGAGCACGCATTTTTTGATAGTGCATCGGGCAAGTGGTTAATCGACCCAGGGGTGTGCTTCACTTCCCTAAGGAGAATTCTTGCAAGAGCAGCAACCACTTGGTAAACTTGGCGTTAGCATCAGTCGACTTGTCTAGCCATACTAACGGTTTGTTATCAGTTCTCAGGGTGAAGAGAGCATCTTCCAAGTAAACCCGGCATTTCTTAACAGCCCAGTTGATGGCCATGCATCTCGTTGGAGTGAAACTTAGCTTGTCGTTTGGTAAGTCGAGAGCTGCTGTAGGGTATTATGTGTTTTGATTTACCCTCTTCCTGGTACAACACAGCGCCTAATCCAGTGTTACACGCATCTGTTTGTAACACAAATAGCAAGTCAGGCATCGGGCGAGCGAGTCTCATCGATCGGATCATTGGCTCCTTCACTTCCTGGAATGCTTTGTCAGCGTCTTCAATCCAGCGGTATGGTCTTTTCGGCCCTTGTAAGTCCATGAGTGGCCCGGCTACTTTTGACAAATTTGGCACATATTCCCGGAGCCACGTGCAAATTACCAAAAAACTTTGTAGTTGTTTCCGGGTCTTGGGGACTTCAAAGTTGGTGATGAGCTTTAGGTGATGTACCAGTGGTAGATTTCCTTCGGCGGTGACCTGGTGCCCTAGGTATTCGAACTCGCACTTGGCTAGTTTGCACTTGAGTCCGCGCTCCTGGAGTCTTTCCAAAACGCGCCGTAGGTGGTCTAGGTGGTCGTCGTAACTGTCCGAATACACCAAAATGTCATCGAGGTACACCAACACAAATCTTCCTAATAGTCTGGCTAGCACTCGCGACATCAGGTTTTGGAACGTGGCTGGGGCGTTCTTAAGCCCAAACTTCATTAGCCAAAACTGATACGTGCCGCCATCGGGTGCCGCGAACGTAGTGTAGTGTTTATGGGTCTTCTCCATAAGGATTTGCCAATACCCCGCTTCAAGGTTCATCTTTGTAAACACTCGCGCCGCGCCAAAGTCTTTTAGTGTTTTGTGTATTTTTGGGAGAGTGGAAACCTCATCCTTGGTTGCCGCGATAAGTTTGCGATAGTCTAGACAAAAGCGCGGGTCACCGTTCTTTTTTTTTCACTGGTGCTTTACTCGATTATGCCATTGGCGAGCATGTCTTCTATTTGCTTGTGAATAGTGGACTTCTTAGCCGCGTTGAAGGAGTACCGCGGAGATTGCGCCGGAATAAGGTCTATTAGATCAATTTTATGAGTTACTGTGCGCGTGGTTGTCGGAACTATACTGTCGGAAAAAATTGCAATAAACTCGTTCAACAGCTGTTTTACTAGAAGCGGTTCCGGGAACGAGTGGCACGGCACTGCAATTAGCCCCGTTTGCGTGATTTTTTCACTGTTTCTTCGCGACCAGTACGCGGTAGCACGGCGGTGTTTTCCAAAATGTAAGGCACTTCCGGGTGTAGTCCATACTCACGTCCCAGTATCACTTCTTCTCCTAGATGTGGTGCCACCAGGAATTGCACTTCCTGCGTCGTCCTAACATCTTGTTAACACTGGCGGTGACTTTTCCGTCGATTTTTAGAGTTGCACTGGGGTAAAATTCTGACTGGCTCCTGAGTCAACTAGGGCTTGCCTCAATTTTCCTCCGACACGTATTTTTAATTTTGGGAAAGGGTTGTGGTTTCCTGTAGCCCCTACACTTTCTAGGGTTGTCTCTCTTTGTGCGTTCTTGCGCTTTTGCCCCTGCTGGTATGGGTGGGTTTGAAGTTGTGCGCGGGCCGGGACGGAGTTTATTTCTTCTCCCATTCTCCGGCCCTGTTCGTGTTTCCCTGGCGGTTGTTATTCTGTTTGGTAGGCTGTTGGGATTTGCAAAATTCTTTTACAAATTTCCTCCTATTCATGTTATGCTCGAATCTGGTGGCCATGTCAATCAAATCCTCCAACGTGTTGTATTGTTGAAGTTTCAGTGATTGTTGCAGCCTCGGTTCCACCATAGTGGTCAGACTGTCCGTCATAAGTTGTTCGAAGTGTGCAGGATAAACTTGTCTATACAGGGCCGCCTGTCTACGTAAAAACTTCTCCACTGGTTTCTGCCAGTTGCGTCACATGGCGAGGGTCCCCGTACATTCGTAGCAACTTCCTTTTCGATTGATCATAGTTATTCGGGTGATTTTCGTGAAACTAGTCTTCGTACGCTTTAGCATCTCCTAAAAGCCCTTTTTGCAGCGTAAAAATCTAGCTTTTCAAAATATTTAAAAGGGTTTTTGTGAAGCAGCCCAGAAAATTTTGGGACCTCTTTGTCAATGGTGGCAAAAGTCATGTAGTAGTTTACCGCCGCTGCTAGTGCCTATCTCACTTATTGTTCTATCGCTGGTGATTTATGTTCTATGAAGGGAGCTGGTGCTTGGTCTCCATACTGGTAGTCCGGCTTTGGTTGGCTTCCAAAGTCGGTCATATTGTAGTTTGTGTTTGCTGCCAAGTTTGACCTTGTCGTGTTATATCCTGCTTGGCGTATGTTTTGCGGGTGCAACGATTTTGCCATTTTTATTTGGGGTTCGGTAATAGCGTAATGCCTATTTGCTTCAAACATTTCTTTGTGTTGTGTCCAGTCTAGGTCGTATCCATGTTCTTCCATTTCTTTCTTCTCAGGCTAACGTGTTGATGAAGCATGTTGCTTTTGATTCTGCCCTCTAGTTGGGCTCCATTTGGTACCGGTTTCCTTCTAAAATGTGGAAGAGAGGGGTGCCGGACAATAGTCGTGACGTACGTGGCCACTGGTAATAGTTATTGTGGGGGTGGTTTTGCGTGAGAGTTACGGTCTCCACGTCTCCACCGCCGAGCATTGTTATATTTCCTCCAGGGGTCGGGGCTTCTCCATGGTTAGTCATGGAGGTATCAAAATAGTCACCGTCCCGTGTCGGTTTGGTTCCAACACGGCGGTAGAGGGCCGGGAACGGAGTTAGTGCTCCCGGTGTTGTCGTAGCGTACGTGGAGTTCCAGTCTGGGTAAGCCGGGGTCAGTGCGGAGGTGCAGTAGAGTATCCAGAGGCATTAGCGTGGGTTGTCATCGAGTAGTAAGAGAGAGGCGGGTTGTCGTGGCTACGTTGGATCGTGACTATCGTGATGGTATAATTAAAATCAGGAGTAGCGTAGGTTTGCGAGCGTGAAATTCAACTGACTGGAATTTCTTGAATAGATTTAATTTACGCCATCATTCTGTCTGTGATTGATTCTCGCACATTCTAAATTGGGCGTGTGTTTGGCAAGTGGCGCCGCCTGGTTGCCGTAACAATAAGCTAATCACTTAATAACAAACACTTGGGTGAGTGGGCGGGATCATAATTCCAAAAGTCTACGCCCCAAATGATATATTACTTGACCCATCCACCTACCCTAGTCTTTGTTATCAAACTAATCAATCTTGTAACCACTACTGATGTTTTTTCAATTTTTACTTAAAAGGAATGAATGTCAGCTATCATCCAACTGCACTAACAAACATTTGGGTGAGTAGGCGGGAACACAGTTCTAAAAAGTCCTGCCCCAAATGATAAACTTCTTGATCATCCTCATCCACCAGAGTGTTTGATTTTGTAACCACTGTTTATGCTTTTTTAATTTTTACTTAAAAGGAATGAAAGTCATCTATCATTCAAATGCACTAACAAGAAGAGTAAGCCAACCACTTGATAACAAACACTTGGGTAGGTGGGCTGGAACACAGATCCAAAAGTTTTCGCCTCAAATAATAAACTATTTGTCCTACCCACTTACCTGAGTGATTGGAATCAAACTATTAGACCTCGTATCCACTGCTAATGCTTTTTTTTAATCATTTTTACTATATTCATTAGTTTCTAGGTCATTTAGCAATTTACTTTCTCTAATATATTTATGATTTGCGTTGTACTTTTACTTGTATTCTCTTTTCTTGCTTTTGTATATATTTATTTCTTTCCATAATTTCAATTTTTGTTTGTTTGAAGGTTGTAGGTCTCTACTCTATAGTTTTTGGTTCATTTTTTGTTTATTATTCAACCTACGTGCTTAACTTATTTCCATTTAAGTGTGGTTATTTGTTCTAAACTACGTCTACTACTTTAGTTCTTCTCCGTAAGTTTTCATTGGTAATGTGGTGTTGTAGGAATACTCTTGTTTCATATGCAAAAACAAGTAAAATACATTAATCATATACTTTCTTTTTTAGACATATTTAAATTTTACTTATAAAGATATAACTGAGTTTTCTATTTGCTGCTCAAGCAAGGTTGATTCTTCTGTGTTGTTTAAAGGCCTGGTTATCTTTGTTTATATTAATTTTATGACAAAAGTATATGTCTTTGTATATTAAATCTACGTTTGATATTTCGATATTAAAGTGTTTACTCGGTACCAAATTTGTTTATGCATATATTATGAAGTTACTTTATTATTTTTAGGTTGTCAGTTATGAGGACTATGTCATCCGCAAAACAAAGATGGTTGAATTTTTGACCATCTATAGTTATGCTTCTTGTGTCCCAATTGAGTTTCTTGGGGCATACAATAAATAGTCATAAATTGTTTAGAAGATAAGGTGTCCCCACATTTAAAGGGATTAGTATTTTTATGTAATTTTACTGATATTGTAGCGTGTTGGTAGATTTTATATATTAGTTTTAAGTATTTGTAATCTATGCAACATTCTCTCATAGCTTCTATGATGTCATTTAACTCAACTGTGTCAAAAGTTTTATGAAAATCTACGAATGCAAGAGGATCTATTGTACTTTAATGATTTGATAATGTTTTGTAGATAGTAGTTTGTTCTAAATCTTGAACAAAATTTGGGTTGTTTGTTTGGTTGGTAAAAATCTAGTTTCTTCTCTAGTCTTGATGTTATTATACTTGTGAACAAATTGTAATGTTGGCTTAAAAATCTTTTTTGTAGAGTAGTATAGTAATTGCATGGTGCCACTTTTATGTTATTGTTCAGGCAGAAGTTAAATATTGTTTTTATTTTTTTATTAAAAAGTGCTGTCTTCCAGTAAACACAGTTACGTTTAAAATACGTTTATTTTGGTATATATATCTTGTATATTTAGTGTGTAATATACGTACCCTTTATATGTATTTTAAACGTAAAAATTACACGTATATTTAACGTAAAAAATATTTGTATATTCTTTAATTAAAATACACGTGTATTATAGGTATATATAATAATGTAAAATATGTACATGTTATACCAATTTTAAACGTGAAATAGTTCATTTAACACAATTAATAATTTTCAGATTAAACACTTACCACAAATTAGGTATTTCATTTTGGTATTCCAAAATTTGCGCTTCCAGTTCAATTAAACAACACTTTAACACTGTTGTAAATCGGTTAAGGAAGCACATTATGGTTGGTAAAAAATAGATGAAATAATTGAAATGATGAATCATGCATCTCAACATACACTTTGCGAACTATATTTACGCGCTCGAGTAGCCTCGGGGGTGTACAAACATCAAAAACAGAATTGGTCGGCAAACCAAACCCAGAAATAATACAACGTTAAATATACGTAGATATAATATGCAGGTTATTTATACAAGTATTCTAATGGTTAATATACGTATATTAATCAACGGTCGAAAAAAAGTAAAATATTAACGTATAATATACAAATATACCTATCTTCATTATTTAAACTTGTGTTGACTGAGCTGCTTGTATTGTTTTTTAACTAAATTTTTATTTTAATTAGTTTTTTTTATCAGGTTTATCTTGAATTTTTTGATAGAAATCTGGTTGCTTTTTGGATCCTTAGTTGACAATAGATTCTTTTGGTGTTGGGGTACCGGGATTGTAATTAAATATAACAAATATAAACATAATAGTTACATACTGTTGTAATATTAAGGGATGGTATAATTGTTACTGTTAACAGAAATTAATTGCAGCATACTAACAAATAGTAACTGTAATTTAAATTTACATTATTCATCTATTATCACTTAAGCAAACAAGCAATTGAAACAAAAGGCGAAGGTAAATTTGCCGCTTCAATGAATGGTTTTAGTTGAACAGGAAAATTAGATTTAATCGTTTAGAAATTCTTCCGTATAAATGCTGGCAGACATCTATAATAAACATGTTTACTTATTTGAGTGCTTCTTCAATTGAAAACAATCCTATCACAAACAGATTACAATTGTCATGGAATATAATAACATTAACAAAACTTTTGTCTGACATATTTATTTCTTTTACAAATATTCAGTTGTTGTAAGATTCATTATTCTGATAATGCAAAATGAAATTGTGTCCGGCTTCGTAACTAGAAATGTATACATAAATGACACAATAGAAATTTGTTGGAATTGAGACACGAGTGAGTTAAACAAGAAAATCTAAGTTGTAATCGCGATTGAAAAAGAAATTCAGCAAACTGGGTAAATAAATCTTTTTCATTATCTGAGGTTTCTATGTGGAACATAATGGAAATGTGATAATTATACGATCAAAGAAATACAATAATCACGCACATCACAGATTAACTATTGATGCTGAGATAAAAGATTATTTGACCATTTATAGCTTCAATACATTCGTTTTTAATAATAAACTATGTACATAAAATAAGAAAAAAAAATTACAACTGCTTGCAATGTGACTTCAACATAAATATTTGAAATTTTACTTCCCTATATACAGTACCAATAGACACTTAAGCTGTTTATGTATTTACCAACTTCCTCCACGCTGGCAATCAATACATTTTTTATGAATATGTCATTCAGGAAAGGTTCGCATGGCTGACCTATATACATACAAAGCGCGTGGGCTGGCTTATAAATTTTTGTGTTATTTTGTAGTGATTTTGTAAAGGGTATTTTAACCCCCGATCCGTCTCCGGGACAACATTGTGTTTATCAACGCTGCGTGAGGTTACATTTAACCTGTTTACTCTCGTCAAGCCGCGGCAGCGGCTTCACGACTGGCAGCATAATAAAAATGTAAATTTCGCGGTTGGGACTTAATTAAATTTAGGAGAATGGCTTAGATTTAAATTTGGTTTATTTATGCAACGCTTTATTATCTTTAGTTTCAATATAGAAATGTCATAAAGTAGCACGCAATTTATAAAAATGATTGAATAAATAATTGATTATTAGTTAAGAGATTGTAAAATCGTAATAAAAATTATATTTGATAAAAAAAAAGAAAAAGAAACATAATAGACTACTACGCAACAAATATGACTCCAATACTGTGCAGATCTGGTAATATTTGTGTAGAAAATAAACTTTTCTTTGGGAGATGGAATAAAATGAAATTAGTGGGATGCTGATTATTCCGCTAAAGTTTATCAACTCGTGATTGTGTGCAATAAAGAAGGTGTACTGGCTTCCAGATCTGGTGACAGTAGACAAAAATTGTAACACTTTGTAGAGTTTAGTTGGTAAACCATCATGTTTAAAAAAAAATCTTTTGTGTTTATGAAGATTTCTTGCTGTTGTAGTTATGGGCTACTAAATTGCTTTGTTCTTGGGTTTACTTGGGGATATGCATTTAATTAGGGAAGTCTTTCAGGTGTAGACAAATGTAATAATTATGTTGATTCAAATAATACGCTTATTGATCTATTGCACTTGACATTTGTCTTAAAGTTTTTTCAAAATGATTAGAAAAAAGAAGGTTTTTAAAACTCAAGTACTTATTTTATATGTAGCTGAGCAATGGCTTCTGAAGTTTTTAACGTCAGAGTGGTTGTGATAAATAAATGGTCTATTTGTAGACTATTGTCAACGTTAGCACTTAACATTTTCATTAAAACAAGTAGATGATGACAGAAACCTAGAGTGTTATGTTTTTCAGAACCGTTACACTTATTACATCAAGTTGAAAGCTTAGATTGTTGGAAGCTCAAGACCAAAAACAGTTAAGCTCTGCTTAAGCGCTTACTTTTACAAAATTTTATCCTAAGGGTTTTAAAGTTTGTTGTGTAAGAATATATTGAGATTACTAGTTATTATAGTGGGAACTTGGTTGGTTATTAAAATGTTTACATTACTAAAATTTAGTTTATTTATAGAAACAAAGAACTACTTTGATTTTGTTTATTATATTAAAAAAAAAAATTTATTATGAAGTTGGCTTGCATTTGTATAAGCAAGTGTGTCTAACTGTAAATAATTCATTTTTTTTTTTGAAAGTTATTATTTTTTTGTGATTTTGTGTAAGTTTTAATTTTTTTTTTTTTTTTTATAAATACTATTGGCTGTTCACAATTGAATTATAAAATAACGCACTTGGTTTGAGTTGAGGTTTTTATTGACCGCGCATGATGTCATATGACTTAAGCCTAAAAAAGTTGCATTAAATTCTGCGGCAATGAAATTTTTTTTAATTTGTTGGTGTGCGTTTGTTGGAGTGATTGCTGTTACAATATTAAATTTTTTTGTAGCCTAATCGAAGGATACTTTTAAAGACTTTCGATTAAGTATTAAAATCTTAAAGATTCTCAAAGTATTAAAAAAAACTTGGGTTTCGTTAAATTTTTAGAAACACTGTGCATCTTTTGTTGGCTTGGTGGAGTTTCTCGTATATAATTTTTTGCTTAAACTGGAAAAAGACTAAAAATGTCAGCATTTTATAGAAAAAGGTAACTAATCACAGAGATATATTTTTTTTTAATTCTTAATTTGTCAATCTGATGGCAAATTGTTGTTCTTCATATTTGACATCAATTTTCTTAACTTTCTGCATCCATCTAGTTGTTATTAGAAGTGGGTCTGGCAGTTGTTTGATGTAAAGTTGATGTTTTCTACCTAACTGCAGTAATAGCCACTAAAGGTAATAATGCGTTTTTTTTTTAACCTTTAATTTGTCTTAAACTATTATTAATTGTCTAACTTTGTAGGAGTGGTTGTTGACAACTTGAGGATGTTTTTTTTTCTTGTAAGTTACTTGTTGCTGCTTGCTAAAGATGTAGTTCATTATTAGAGCATTTTTAGCTATCTAGCTCTGTTGGGTTGTGGCTTTGATAGATCTGCATAACTAGGCCTATTGTTAGTAAGCAAGATTTTTTTAGAAAATTTATTAATGTAGAAAGTAAGCATTGGCATAACTTTTCTACAAATATGATCATGGCAACAAATAAATTAATAGACAAGACTTTCTGGGGTTGTCTGGAGGGGCGCTTTATGCTTATTGAATACCGCTTTAGTTTCAGAGAGTGTGAAGCATGTTTGATGTTTGCATAAATTTCTCGTAAAAACGGTTTGAATTTTAGATAAATTAGATAAAATTATTTAATATTTTTCTATGTCGACGGATTATCTCTAGTATTTTAATTTTACTTTCTTAAAAGTTTAAGGGGGTGCAAATTAACCAGCAGTCAGATAAAGTAGTTTAGGGCAAGTTGTTTGCGTCTATTGTAGGTTCTTGAAGATAAACACTGATTATTATTTCACATTGAGGTTTCTATCTGGTTCAGAGATCTGGTTACAAATTGGAGTTTCTTGTGGTATGCTTATCGGTAAAAGTAAACTTTCTTAAAAACCATTGTTTAAAATTGGCACGTTTTTAGTCAATCTAAAACCTGGTTCTGTGTCTACTTTAAATGGCTCATCTTATAGATTTTCTTTGAATTTTGTTACTACTGTCAAAAAGTGGCCCTTTTAATGCAATTTCATTTTTTTTTATTAAATTGTTCAAATAATTATGTACGAAGGTAAAATAGTCTCAAACAATGCGCAGTTTAATGTAGATTTGTGTGGTTAGCTTATTTTATAAAGACCTAATTTAAAATTTTGAAGTTAATTTTGAAAAACTGTCAAAAACTAATTTGTTCAATGCAAATGTTATGTTTTTTTTTTAATAAATTATCTAAATATTTACGTATATAAATGAAATTAGTCTTAAAAAATGCGCAAATATGTACATGTACATTAACGTGGAAGAGTGACGGATACATATCAAGCGTCGAGTGCTACGAGAAAACAGGTGTAACAATGAAACATCTAATCTACAATCTATGGTGCAGTAGTAGTAGCAATTAGTGAAAAAGAAAATTTCATACATTATACAATTATATAAAAATAAAACAATATAAAATAAATAACAAGCTAAAAAACATATAGATCAAAGATTATAAAAACATAACAAAATAAATAAAATAAGAAAGTAAAAGAAGTGAATCCACAAAAAAGAAAAGAACATAAAACAAACAAAATAAATAATAAAACAACAAAATAAATTAAGATAATAAATAGAAATTAATAAAAATAATAACTGATAATAAAACAACAATTACCCGAAATAAAAATTAATAATAAGAAGGAATATAAACATATAGAAAACAAAATGAATGCAAGACGAGAAAGAGGATACGAGAGAGAAGAAGTCAATATAGAAAGACCTTAAAATGAATTAAAAGAATTTCAAAAAAGCAAAAAAATATTAAGATCTCCAGAACAAAGGAAAATAGAGAATGAAAGGAAAACGACAGTAGAAAAGCAATCCAACAGTGATACAATCAGAAATATAGAAAATAAAGAAAAGGTAGAAGTAAACAAGGATAAAAGCTACAGAGAAGAATACAAAGAAACTACAAATACAGAAAAGAAAATAGAGGAATTAAAGAGCATGATTAAAGAATTAATGAATGAGATGGCAAAAAACACAAAGGAATTAAAAGAAGAGATTAGAGAGATAAAGAAGGAATTAAAGGATAAAGAAATGAAATGGGAACAGGAAAAATTACAGATGATCCAAAAAATCGAAAGCTTAGAAAACAAAGCAGAAAAAAAAGAAAGACAGAAAAAAAGAAATAATATTATAATAACAGGAATAAAAACAAATGAAAATGAAGAACAAAGCGGAGTAGAGAACTTTTTGAAAGAAAAACTTCAGATAATAGCAAAAATAGGAAAAGCCCAACTAATACATAAAGATAAATAAATAATAAGAGTAGAAGTCGAAACATGGGAAACAAAACAACAAATAATGAAAGCCAAAAGAAATCTGAAAGGGACCAAGATATACATTGACAATGACCTAACACACAAAGAAAGATGCGTACAAGAAGAAATTAGAGACTTAGCAAATGAAGAAAAAGCGAAGGGAAAGAGGGTTAGAATAGGTTACCGAAAGTTAATAATTAACGGAGAGGAATATAGATGGAATAAAGAGTTAAAGGGTTTAGAAGAAGCGGATGTTCCAAAAAACTAACAAGAATACAGAAAAAAGAAAAAAAGAAAAAAAGAAATGGCGAGAAAATGGTACAAGAATTAAGATAAACAATACAGAGAACAATGCAAATAAAAGGAACATAACTAGAAAAATACAGAAAAGAAAAAAAAAATAAAGAAATAAAAAAGGAAGAAAGAATAGGAACATGGAATATAAGAGGATTCATGGGAAAAGAACAAAAAAAAACTATACTACGTAACGTTAAAATATTTAAAACATAAGAAGGAACACACTATGATGAACATAAAAGATAAAAGATACAAATAGAAAAATAATAACGGAAGAAGGCGAGATAATGGAAAGATGGAGGGAATACTTACAAGAACTAACGTAACAAGAAGTAAAAGAAAACAAAACAAGAAAGGATGAAACAATGATACAGGGCAGACGAACAGAAGAAATAGATGAAAAAAAAAAGACGAAATAATAAAATAAGGAAGATTATTAGACTTATTAATAATAAGATATATTAAACAAAGTATTAAAATGTATGTAATAGCCTTACACCGAAAGGTAGAAAGGTAAATTGAATAAATAAATAAATAAAATATTAACGTGATTAACTTTTACACTAGAAACTAAAAAAGCAATCTTTTGAATGCAAGTTTTGTTTTGAAGATGTAGAGACATGAGCTGCATTATATATATATTTGCATGCTTTATAAACTACAAGAAAACTTTTGATATAGTAGTGCACAAAAAGCTAATCAAAATTCTTACTAAAACTGGTGTTGACAAAATAATGTTTTTTTTTTTATTGGAATCAAAAAGCAAGTATAAAGGTTAATGGAATAAACTCAGATTGCGTAACAATAATAAATAATATTTAAAAATGCTTTAAACAAGGTCGATGAAGGTATAACAGTTAATGGAGAATTACTGAATAACTTGAGTTATGTGGATATAACATCTGCAAGTAAACAATATGGTCTAAGAATAAACGTAGAGAAAACTAAGTTTATCGTCATTTGCAAAAACATCATTAACTCGGAGAGACCACTGCTCAATAATGCAGAGATAGAAACAATAAAAAATGTACGTACGTAGGGAGTTTGTTAATTGAACATTAATAATAATAATAATAATATTATTTTATTAGTATCACAGCCATATTACATATGGATATACACGTCAATAAATAGAACATTACAAATATCGAAAAAATACAAATATATAGAATAAAAACAAACAAAAAATAACACTCATACAACCACAGTTACAACAAATTTTTATTAAAAAACATATTAATATTATAGGCAATTCCATTTCAAAGGGACCAGAGCTAGGGGGGGTGGGGTGCGTTGAGAAACTTGCTTATGTATTTTTTTTTAGTTTCTATAACTTATTAGTAGTCTTTTGATTGATATATGAGAGTATGAAACCTATAAAAAAAATTTCTACAATTTTTTTAAGTTTTTTGACGTTTTTTAACTTAATCACATTTTTTGTTTAAAAACCGCAATTTTAACTCAAAGAAATAAATTTACTAATGAAATCAATCAGAAATTTTCCGTAGAATCCAAATCTGGCGCCATTTCAAGTTTATACCTTGTCTATAAGCCGCAAAAGCCATAAAACCATGTTTTTGTTCTTAGTGGGCTGTGCAAAAAGAAGCATTTAAAAAAAAAAAATTAACCGCCATAGTTGACGTATTTTGATGTAAATTAATTGAAAAATATAAATTTGTTCTGTGTATTTGGGTTTTAAGCGTCTAAAACTCAAAAAACCTGCAAAGTAGGCCTATTCTTCAACATAAACTCTTACTCTTACAATACACCAAATATTATTAAAAATTTGAATTCTGGGGACAATTTTACATAGAAAATTGTCAGTGTTGTACTCATCGTCTATAGAAAAGTCCATCTAGAAAAAAATGTTTACAAAATTTTTATGCAAAAAATGCGTTAAAAATTAATTATTTTTTTTTATATACAAAAAATATTATAAACACACTAGGGTGTGGTTTAAAACTTTTTTTTAACAAATTTTAACAAGCGACAGGCAGATTTATGTTTGAATGCCAAAAATAATAATATTTTTAAATTTTTGCGCCGATAGATGGAGTCTAAATTTGTGCCGCAGGCGCAAAAACTATCAAACAAAAAGTAAAATGGCCAAAAATTGGTTCAAGCGACAAAAAATGTCTTTGTTAAACTTTTGAAATCAACTTAAAAAAATATAATCCAAATAATCTTTAAAAAAAAAAAAAAAAAAAATTAAGTAAATTTTGAACATTTTCATTTTTTTTTCTAGATGGATTTTTCTTTGCCAAATAAGCACGACACGGACTATTTTCTATGTAGAATTGTTTGCAAAACTAAATTTTTTAATAATATTTGGTGTATAGTTTCTCTGAAAACTGTTAAATGTGCATTTGTAAAAGTTTATGTTGAAAAATAGGCTTATTTTTGCAGTTTTTTTGAGTTTTAGACGCTTAAAACCCAAATACACAGAACAAATTTATATTTTCTAATTAATTTACATCAAAACACGTCAACTTTAGCGGTTAAAAAAAAATTAAAAAATGCTTCTTTTTGCCCAGCCCATTGAGAACAAAAACATGGTTTTATGGCTTTTGCGGCTTATAGGCAGGGTATAAACTTAAAATAGCGCCAGATTTGGATTCTACAAAAATTTTTTGATTGATTTCATTAGTAAATTTATTTTTTTGAGTTAAAATTGCGGTTTTTAAACAAAAAATGCAATTAAGTCAAAAAACGTCAAAAATACTTTAAAAAATCGTAGAATTTTTTTTATGGGTTTTATACTCTCATATACCGATCAAAGGACTACTAATAGGTTATAGAAACTAAAAAAAAAATACATAAGCAAGTTTCTCAACGCAGCTCTGGTCCGTTTGAAATGGAATTGCTCTTATAATAACCTTTACGACATAGTAGGAATTTAAGTTGTTTTTTTAACATGTTATAGTTTAATGACTTTAAACATGCTGGCAGATGATTAAACATTTTTACTCCTGCATAATTAATTGATTTTTCATATTTTGCTGTGCGATGTTTTTCAAGCACATAGATACTATTATGTCTTGTATTGTGATTATGGATATCACTATTCTTAACATAAAATACTTCATTTTTTTTAATAATTAATATAGTTTTAAGTTGTTTATTTGCTCTTTCCAAGAACAGTAGCAAAGAACAGAAGCAAATAGAAAGAGCAAACGTTAATATATGTTGATTAATAAATGTTCCTCTACAAGAATTGCCATACTGAATATTAAAAATTAATCTTATAATTCTTTTTTGAATGATAAATATACGGTTAGCGCTTGAAGCATTGTCCCAAAGAGACACATGGTACGATAAATGGCTATACACAAGACTATAATACATGGATAGCAAACCATTTTGATTAATTGTTTTTTTTTTTTAGTTTAGTAATGGCATAATATGCTCTATTTAGCAATTTTGCAATATAATCAATATGCACGTCCCAAAATGTTGTCCATATATAGACCAAGAAATTTAACTTTGTTTTGACATTTAATCGAGTCCACCACAAATTCTTCACATTGGTTTAAACTGTACCGAATACAGATAGTTTTATTTTCATTGAGAATTAAATTATTGCTGTAACACCAGTTTTTGACATCATTCAATGTTTTATTAATTTTTATTTTATCTAAAGTTTTTGCATATAGAATTACAGAAATATCATCAACATAAAGAGTTTAAAAATCACATATAACACTATTAGCTATATCATTAATATAGAGAATGAAAAGCAATGGGCCCAAAACTGAACCCTATGGAACACCAAACAAAATGTCGTGAGAAGAAGAGACCGTGTTATCAATCTTAACACACATTTTTTTTTGTAGCTCATATAACTTGATATTAGTTTTAGAACAATACCTCTGAAACCCATTTTTTCAAGTTTTTCTAAAAGAAATTTCACATCAAGACAATCAAATGCACGTGACAGGTGATTTTTCAGAATATTTGTGTACAGCTGTTTCTGTAGATCTGCCTGCTCGATAACCATGTTGAGCATCAATTAACAAATTGAATTTGTCAATAAAGTTTATCATTCGTTGAGAAATAAGTTTTTCAATAAGTTTAGACAGAGGACTTAGTATAGAAATTGGTCTATAATTATTAATATCCTTTTTATCCTCTTTTTTGTGAATAGGAATAACGAGAGCAGTTTTTAGTATAGAAGGGTAATCACCTGATGCAAAACATTTGTTAATTAGATGTACTAAAGGTTTTATTATTATTTTTGCAATTTTTTTAATAATTTTGATTGATAAATCAGTCTAAAACTTTTTTTTCTGTGGTATCTGCAAAGTAGCAAGAATTGACACAAATTGATGGTTTTGAACAATTTGTGGAACGAAT
This sequence comes from Tachinus rufipes, assembly GCA_963932245.1. NCBI lineage: Eukaryota > Metazoa > Arthropoda > Insecta > Coleoptera > Staphylinidae > Tachinus > Tachinus rufipes. The sequence goes on from OZ010749.1 coordinate 67,298,129, forward strand.
TTGTCCAAAAGCTTGATTTAAATGTATTTCAGTGACATTAGCAAAATGTGTTACAAATATGTCAGCTAAGTCTTCTGAGCTAGATATTTCATTATTGTTAATGTTTAATGGGATACTATTATGTTGTTTTGTTTTTCCAATTTTATTATTAGTTATTTGCCATATTTTTTTTTTGTTTATTATGTGCATTATTGATAATATTGCTCTAATATTTAGCTTTAGTTTCAGAAATAAGTTTATTATAATCTTTTTTTTTTACTTTTATACATATTGTTTAGGTTAATGTCTACATAATTTTTGGTAATCCAGAACAATTGCTTTAACTCTTCTCCTTCTTTTATAATTTGAGGAGTTAACCATTTTTTATCTATAGTTACATGTTTTTCAAATTTACATTGAAGAGGACAATTTAAATCTATAGCCTGAATTAAAAGCGAGATAAAATCATTAAATATGTCATTTATTGCATTTGAAGATGAATAAACAGTATCAAAATTAACTTTTTCTAATGACAGGCACAATTGCATAACATTGTTATCCGAAATTTTACGAAATTTTAAATTGGAAGGTTTGGCAGTACTCAATAATGTAGTAGATAGAGTAGTTAGATCATATATTAATGCAAGGTGATCACCAAATAATGGCTAAACTACTGTAGTTTCATAAGATGTTTCGTTTTGATTCACAGCAATATAATCTATTTTAGATTTACTAATTGTTCCATTTGCATTTATAACAATTCTTGTAGGTTCTATACTAGTACATACTAAATTAAAACTTTGTAGCATATCTTCCAACAAATATTTTTCAATAGTGTTATCTAAAAAATTTATGTTAAAATCACCACACAGGTAAATATTTTCAGTTATATTCCTACAATGTCGATCGATTTAACAAAAACAAAGAACAGCATTTAAAAAAAGAAAAACAGTTCTAAAAAGTCACGGCTAGACATTAAACTAAAACTAAGACCAGTTATGTTTTTCCGGTATTCTTGTACGCAGTAGAGTCTTAGACTTTAACATAAGTTTTAATAAATAAACTAAACTCCTTTGAGATGTGGACGTACTAAAGGATCCTTAGAACCCTTGGACGGATTATATTACTAGCAAGGAAGTTTTAAGAAAGTTGAAAGCAGAAAGAGAAGTTGTAAAAACAATCATGAAACATCCAGAAAAATACAAGTTATTGTAACTAATATTTCAAGGAAAAGTAGAAAACAAAAGAAGATCGGGACAAAATAGAATTTTATGACTGAAGTACTTACAAACGTGGTTCAAATTCAACTACCACCAAACTATACTGTACAGCCGCAAACAAAGTTAAAGTAGCGTTGTAGATAGCCAACATCCAGTAACAAATAGGCACACTAAGAAAAAGAAAAAGCTCTTATATAAGCTTTGATTAAAATTTTTAAGTAAAAAGCAAAAACTTTTAAAAAGTTACATTTTTTATGCGAATGTTGTATTGTGCCTTTTTTAATTTGTCCAACAAGTAATTACGTAAAGTGCAAAACGTGTTTATGAGTTTATTGCAATAAATGTATTTTTGGCTCAAATTTTTGTTTTTTTTTGCAATATAACTCTTTTGCCATTTTTGGTTATGCAATAAATATTTTAATAAGTTTTTTGAAATAAAGAAAAACTGGCGGTAAATTTTTTTTAAATTTATTATGTAAAATGGTTTTATGAAGTTTTGATAAAATTTATTTAATATACTTTTTTTTGTGCGGTTGTCGATTGTTTTCTATTAGTTTTTTGACAATTTTTATACAATAAATAAATTTTGTATGCAATTTTATACAATAAAAAAGTTTTCTTATTAGCTTATATGAGTTTTTTGCGGCAAATATCATTTCTACTATTTTCTTTGGAAATATATTATAGAAAATACTTACTTACTTTACTCTTTCAAAAGTTTTTTGCAGTTTTTACAATTTTTTACAGTAAATGTAATTTCTACAAAAAAAATGATAAATTTACTTTTATAAATAATTAATCAAACGAAAGACTGGTTTGCCATCTAGTTGCAATTTTTAATACTAAAATGTCCGCATTAATCGGTATCATTTTTGCATTTATGCAATTGGCAGTCATTTCGCGGCTATAACGATTTTGAATCGCCAATAAATTATGAAATGAATTAATAATTTATTCAAAATCAGTCAATCGAATCACAGCGGCCAAGGGTCAAGCATAGACAATTGTTTCGGTTCTACAAACCTCGTCAGTATGCCTTGTACGACCACGGCATCGCATGATAGCGAAGACAATTTTGAATAAATATTTCTGTTCTTATGAACACAATTGATATTATAAATAATCAAACGAAAGACTGGTTTGCCATCTAGTTGCAATTTTTAATACTAAAATGTCCGCATTAATCGGTATCATTTTTGCATTTATGCAATTGGCAGTCATTTCGCGGCTATAACGATTTTGAATCGCCAATAAATTATGAAATGAATTAATAATTTATTCAAAATCAGTCAATCGAATCACAGCGGCCAAGGGTCAAGCATAGACAATTGTTTCGGTTCTACAAACCTCGTCAGTATGCCTTGTACGACCACGGCATCGCATGATAGCGAAGACAATTTTGAATAAATATTTCTGTGCTTATGAACACAATTGATATTATAAATAATCAAACGAAAGACTGGTTTGCCATCTAGTTGCAATTTTTAATAAGCACAGAAATATTTATTCAAAATTGTCTTCGCTATCATGCGATGCCGTGGTCGTACAAGGCATACTGACGAGGTTTGTAGAACCGAAACAATTGTCTATGCTTGACCCTTGGCCGCTGTGATTCGATTGACTGATTTTGAATAAATTATTAATTCATTTCAAAATTTACTTTTATTATAGAACATTTTTGATTAACTAATAAATATTTATTGTAACTTTTAGTTAAGTTCTTACAAAAAAATAATTTTTTGCAGATTTTTATAAATTTTCTGCGGTAAATGTAATTTTTACAATACTTTACAAATTAATATAAACAAATTTTAATAATTCACGATAAATTTAAAGCAAATAAAGTTTATTTTTGCAATATTTAGTAAACTTCTTGCAATAAAAAGGTATTATTGCAAGTTTTTATAAACATATTGTACACACTTTTGAAAATTTAAAATATAATAAATATAATTTGTTTGTGTTTATGGATTTCTTATATAAAACAGTTTTTATAGACAATTTTTAATAAATTTTATCAATTTCTTATAGATGTTGGTTTTCTTTGCGGTTTGTTTTTTTGTGTGCAATATTTGATACATTTCTTAAATAAAAGTGTTTTTTTTTGCTTTTTTTATAAATTTGTTTCAGTAAATGTAATTTCTACAAGATATTTGACAAATTTACGGTTATTATAGATAATTTTTAATATTATTCGATTTTTTATCATTTTTTATATAAACAATTTATTTGGTGTTTTTTGGTAACTTTTTGCGAAAAATGTGATGTTTATGAGATTTTTTGACAAATTTTTGATAAATTTTATAATAATTGATTTGTGCGTTTATGATTTTTTTTGCGGTAATTTAAATTTATACAAATTTTATGACAAATTTACAATTGGTATGAACAATAAATAAATTTTATGAAAAAAACTCAATTCTATGAGCAATTTTTGAATAATTTCTTACAAAAAAGCAATTTTTTTTGCAAATTTTTATAATTTTTTTGGAATAAATGTAGGTTATATTATTGTTGTGCAACTTTTGAGCAATTTTTTTAACGATTTTTTTATAAATTTTATGTAGTAAATGTAATTTATACAAAAATGTTGATAATTTTTTGGTTAATAATAAACACAATTTTGATTATTTTATATGATTTTTTTCCTTTTTTTTTTCTTTATAGCTACGGGTTGTCTTCTGTAGCTTAAGCCTGCTGCTCAGTGAATAAGGATTGCCAGCTCTGGGCCCATCTCTTGGGCGGTCGTCTTAGAAGTCCAGTTGGTTGTCTTTTTTGCAAATGCGCTCAAGTCGGTCTTCTCCCATCTTTTTTACTTGGTTTTTCTATTCCTTCCTGCGTGTTTTTGCTCATTTTACTACGTCCTAGATGTCACAGCCTCCTCTGATGTTCTTGCTTAAGTCACGGCTGCTTGATATTACTGCACCTAGGTATTTAAAAGACATCACTTGGTCCACCATTTTTTTTTTTAATTTCTAGTTTTCATCGGATTGGAGTTTTGCTTATTACTATTGTTTTAATTTTGTCTACAGCTATTTCCATGCTATAGGTTTTTTCGGTCAAGTTAAGTTGGTGGAGTAGCCGCTGCAGGTCGGAAAATAGTGTAGCGTTGTTCTCAAAGCAGATGATAGTGATATTATTTTTGCCTAGAATATATTTTTTTTTGTATCTGTCTGCCTTTATTAGTTTATTTATTATGATGTTAAATAGAAAGGGATTGAAGAAGTCTCTTTGCCTTACACCTTTTCTGATGTCTATTAGTTCTATCGTTTCATTTAGAGTAACAATTTGTGTAGTACTACCCGTGTTAATATCTTTAATTACGTCAGTGATTGTGTAAGGTATTTGGTTGTTTTTTAGAACTCGTATTACGTCATTTTTTTGTTTTCTATCGAAGGCCATTTTAAAGTCCACGAAGCAGAGATATAGTTCAAATTTGATTGCTTTTTCCACTAGCTGTCGCAACATAAATATTCCATCGGTTGTACTTCTATTTTTTCTAAATCCCTGCTGTTCTTTCGCAGTAGGTATCTTTTTCTCCAACTCGATTATTATTAGAGAACCGTTTTGCTACAGCATTTCATTAGAGTTATTTCCCGATAGTTGTCTACATTGTTTTTACTGCTCTTTTTATGTACTGGGATATTTAAGCTGTGTTTCCAGTTGCTTGTGACTTATGTTTCTTTTATTGCTTTGTTGAACAGGTCATGTATATGTGTTTCCAAACTATCCCCTCCGTACTTAATAAGTTCATTATAAATGCTATCCGGGCTTGCAGCTTTGCGGTTCTTCAGGTTATTGATAGCTTCTTCTACGTCTTTTGCCGAGAATGTGGTATACCCTTCATTTCTGATGTTTTCTCTTTCTTGCTGTTGTGGGTTTGCATCTGCGGGTGCTGCGTATAATGCTTTGAAGCTTTTGTACTATTTGTCGTCTTTTATTGTGTTTGTGGTCGTGTATTTATTTACTTTCTTTTCTTGGTTTCTGATCATTCTCCATACTTCTTGCTGCATTCCATACATATCGTATTCTAGGTTTTTTGTATATTTTCTTTAATTTTGCTTATTTTGCTGTTTGTTTTGTTTCTTATTATGACGTATTTGGCGTAGTTGTTATGTGTTGGTGAGAACTTATATATCATAAACACTTTTTTCTTTTCTGCTGCTAGTTCGTTTGCGGTTGGATGTCTTCCTTGTTCCTAGTGCCTCGTTTGCTGCCGACGTTATACTTCTTTTATTTTTTCCCAAGTTGTGACAGCCGATGTTTTTGGTGTTATTTTTCCGGCGGTGAGCTTCTCTTTTAGTCTTATTTTATACAGGCTCTGGGTGCTAGGTGTTGTTATACTTTTGAAGTTGAGTTTTTGCTGAATGTTGGTGTCACTTCTTTGGTCTTATGTTTAGTTGCATTTTGAACAGGACCAGCCCGTGATCCAATTCTATAATTTTATACAATAAATAAATTTTTTGTTTGATTTTTGATAAATTTTACAATAAACAAGATTTTATTGCAATTTCTATATAAATTTCTTGCAATAAAAGTAATTTTTACGAGATTTTTGACTAATTTAAGATTAATATAAGTAATTCTTAATAAATTTCATTCAATATATAAATTTTCTGTACCATTTTTGATAAATTTTATGCAATACATAAATTTGTTATATTATTTTTGATACTTTTTAAAGGATGTCTCAAAATTAAAAAAATGATGTGCAAGTTTTTATTAACATTTTGTAGTTAATAGACCTTTTTTGCAATTTTTTGCCAATTTAAGACATATTATAGTTTTTTTGGACAACTGTTGATAGATTTTATGTCAACAAACAAAACTGTTGCATTTGAAGCGATATTAATACTCAACCATTGTCGAAACACCATTATATCTACAAAAAATTACCGTTTGGTGCGTTTTATAGGCCGGTGGAATCATTGATTTATATGTCTTCAAAAATGGTGATTGTCGGAACGTTACAGTCAACGGTGAGCGGTACTGAGACATATTTGCCAACTTTTTTGTGCCACAATTGGGCATCATAAATATTGCAGATACGTGATTTCAGCATGACGGCGCCACATGCCACACAACGCGAAAAATAGTATCGATAATATTGATTTATATTTATTTTAGATTATGAGTGTATCTTACAATATTAAAACTAAACTAAACTTACAATTACAAGCTGTTATATAATAAAATATATGCTGATGTTGCATAACACGTGCCACACGTGTTCATGCTCATCATTCTTGAAATTATCATAAATGTAAAATTGCATTTTAACATCTTAATTCTAAGAACATACAGATAAACCGTGTGAATTAAAATGTAGCACATATTTTATGGTCAATGTCCGATATGTAACATAACACCTCCATCCTTTGAAGGAAGTATTTTTCATAGAATGGAAATTCCTTCTGTTTGGCTGGGTTGTGTTTCTATTGGAAGGTTCGCATCCGGTTGAATTTTCCACATGCTTGGTTTAATAGATTTATATCCAATGTATATACAGCATAATATAATTTCTATATATATTTGTGCTGATACGTAGTAAGTTTCGTAATTGCTTACTTTGGTTGATTTAATAGAGTTGACGTGTTTCTCTAACTTTTGAAGTTGGTGGATTTTGTCTAAAGATATATCTTATAATATCAGCTTATCTAGTCCCATTGGAATAGTTTGTTGAGTGATCTTAATTTCTGGTAGTAATAAAGGTTGACCCACAATGTTTTGATTTTGGTTTGAATAAATAGATTTTGATGTTTGGAAGCAACACCCAGGTGGAATTGTGAAGAGAAATGTGCCTTTTAAAGTTCTAAAATCTGATTGTTTACACTTTGTTTGGATTTTTGTTTCAGTAGGGAATACTCCGATGTAATAAGCTTTCATTTATTTGCTCGATTATTTCAGACTTGATAGAAATCATTTTTGGTTGGCAATTTTCGTAATTTGATTGAATTTGCGAAAGTTGATGTATGCAATCTTCTTTTACGGATGCATCAATAAAATTGTTTTCTGAGCAGTAGAATATAGAATGAACCTTGTTGCAAGGTTTTGATGCATACTGATACGTATTTTTGTTCATGAGCAGGAAGGTGTTAGTAGGCACGATTATGGTGTTGTTCTTTGTTGGAATAGGGTATAGGTTGTAATACGAGTATTCGTTAGGTTGCATGATTGGGAAGTGAATAATAAAAACGATTCGATTGCCTGAACAGTATGAATTAATTTCGAGAATTTCATTCTTCCAATTTAATAAGACTGTTATGAACAATTTTAGGTTTCGAGAATGTAACTGCATTTTCTAAATCACTTAATAATTGTAAAATGATATTTAATGCGATGTTCATCTGATCTAATGCACTTTTTGCATGTGTATATTGCTCAAAGCTAAAGATAAATTTGTTGACGCTTGTGCTTAAACTATTGATATCATTTGCTATTATATCTTGATTGTGCTTAATTAGATTGTTTTATTATAATTTTTAAGTATTATTTTGTTTAGAGACATGTCAGAACTTAATTGAGATATTAAATTCTGATGGTCGTTTTCTAATTTTTTAATGGCTTTATCATATTTGATAGCATCAACTGAATCTAATTTTTTTGTTATGCTCTTAATTACTGTACATAAACCCTTAATAATGCCACGTTTTGTTCTTTTTGTAGAGTTTATTGAATTTTACTTTTGCATGGTTGAGTTAAATTGAAATTGTAAAGCTTGTTAAAAATTTTGAACTTCTTTTAAATAAGGATTGTTGCAGACCTTCATTAATTATATTTTTGATGTGTTCATATTGGTTATTGATAATATCAATTTGTTGTTCGATAGGTCAAAATAGTGTATGAAGGTATGGTATTTTGCTCAAATTTTTGCCTCGCCTACTTTGAAGGGGAGAATACCAGGATTTTCCTCCGTGTTAGTTATCTTTACTTTCTGGGCTGATACTAGCCACAGGATGGTGAACCTGCAATTTTTTGTTTTGATTACAATTTAGTCTTTTAAAATTTTGTTTATGAAAATGGTTATTCTTCATGGTTTTCTACAATCTTTTTTTTTCGGAATTTTGGGCAAAGTTTATTTCTGTTATTTGAAGTAATTTTATAATAAGCATTAGTGTTGGGAGTATAAGTTAATGGTTCTTCACGTTTAATATTGCACTTTTCAATTTTGTCAGTTTTAGAATTGATTAAATACTCATTGATTTTCTTATATGTTTCTTTCGTAGTTTTGCAATGCCGAGTTATATAATTATTAATAATTTTTTTATTTAAATTGATGTCAAATGGTTCTTTACTTTCATAGTGCCCGTTTATAATGTCAAAAGGTTTTTGTTTGGTTGTGGAATGCATTGAATAGTTATAGCCTAATATTGCATATTTGGTTAAGAATGTCTAATTGTGAATGGGTTGTTGCAATTATCCTTAAATGTTCAATCAGAGTCGAGTGAAATCGTTCGATAGATCCGTTTGATTGTGGATTGCTTGGTGAAATATAATGAATACCTATATTATGTGCAGATGTAAACTCTTTCATAATATTTTTTTTAGCTCGGATCTATTATCCATAGTTATAATGTTTGGTAACCCATAGTGTGTCATAAAAATTATTAGTGCTTTTATTACGTTTAAAGCATTGATACCTATTAGATGCTTAGTTATATTTAGAAAAAGTATCAATTAATTGTCCTTTAACTGAAAATGTGTCAATATGAATAATTTCAAATGGCTTTCCGGGATTTGGAGTTATCATTAATTTTTGTTTAGGTGGGTTTCTGTCATATTTGTTAGTTTGACATATTTTGCAATGGTTTATATAATTAGTTACATCGATTTTAATATTGGGCCAATAGTACGTTTTTTTCATTTTTGCTTCTGTTTCTATTATTCCACGATGGTTTGTTTTACCTTCGTGTAGATTTTTAATAATTTCTGATTGTCGTTCTTTATTTTTTATATCTTCTAATATAAAATTACTTTTTACTAGTCTATAAGAAGAACTCCTAAATGTTGTTCTTAGTATTTCAGATAGTTTAGGTATATATTTGTCATCGGATAAATATATGGCATATAGATATTTGGGATCAATGTGTTCTTTAAGTAATTGAATAAAGTCTTCTTTAAGATTGTTAATTGATATTTGAGCATGTAGTCTTGATTTTGTCGGAAAAATATGTTCTATTAATGGTGGAACTGGAAAGTGTAGCCTAAAACTTATTTTAATTTGATAATCGTATGTATTAAGTGCTTTTTCTGAAATAGGTATAGTTAGTATTGGCTCTTCTAGGTTGGTATGAATTGTTTCATTAGTGTTTACGTTGCAAGGTGTTTCTTCTGCGTCTTCCATTATAGGTAATTCATCAATATTGCCGCATGTAGAATTGTTATCAATTTCTGAATCTTTAAAATGTTCTTTAGTATGTATCTCGATTCTGTGTTTGCTTTTTCTTTTTTGTAATGAATTTCAAAATAATATTCTTCTAATTTTAGTCGCCATCTTATAAGTTTGGAGTTTGGTTGTTTGAGTGACATTAACCATTGGAGTGATTTATGGTCGGAAATTATTTTGAAGCGTTGTCCGTAAAGATAAGGACGGAAATATTGTGTTGCATAAACAATCGCTAGTGCGTTGAGTGTCCTCGATGCAAAAGCAACTGGTTTGTCTGCTCCAATAGGTCCTTGAGATAGAACGGCACCTAGTGCAAAACTACTTGCATCTGTTGTTAAGTTGAAAGTTTTTTGAAAGTCCGGGTACTGCAATAAAGGTTCGTTGGCGCTAAAGTAATTGCAGCGTCTTAATTTATCTAGTACATCTGTAATATTGGGCAACGGGTAACGGTCTTCTATAGTCTTTACTTTTTGAAAGTCGATGACAACCCTCTATTTTTTAGTTTCCTGAAGCGTCTTCTTTTTTGGGGACGACTGGTTATTTTATGTTTTACTTGGTTAGTAAAGGTTAGTTTTTCGTTTTCCATATGGAAAATATCTACGTATTTATTAGTTTTAAAATTTCATGTTTTTCTTCTGTAATCATGTGAGATGAACGAATCAGGTTGTAGATATTAATTTTTTGTTTTTCCTTATCTACTTCTATATGAAAACATTCAAAATGTTCATAAGGGGTACCTTTAATAGGAGAAAGTAATGTGAAATTGATCTCTTCATTATTTTTATTTATTATTTCAACTATTGCCATGTTATCATTAGCTATTGACAAAGTTTTAGGGATTTTACAGTTTTGTATTATTTGTTCTGGAATAATTATTTCGCCGTTTTTTACATCCACTGGGATTTTAGCAATTATTTTTGTGTTGGGTTCTATTTTAATATGGGAAAGTATTTTTTTGCAAGAGAGTTGGAACAGAATTTGATTGACTGAATTAGGTGAAATTAATTTAGCATTTGCAAAATCTAAATGAGCTTTTAGTAATTTTATATTATCAATACCAATCAATCCATCATAGATATTATGAAATTTATATAGGTAAAATTTTAAATTTCTTTTATCATTAAACTCATGAAAAGCAGGTATATTCATTGAATATTTATGCGATGATGAAGCGAATGCTGTACACACTGTAAAAGGGTCACTAATGATTTTGTTTTTAAAATATTTAGATGCAACTTTGGGGTCAATGAACGATTTTGTTGCACCTGTATCAATTAATAATTTTAGTGGTGGTTTTTTTTCAGCAAAATACGGTTCGCGTTTATCGTTAGAATTATTGAACTCGATTACGTCTGTTGGTAATTTGGAGGGGCCTCTTGAAAATTTACTTCTTCTGATTCACAATCATATTCATCTTGCAGCTCATAATGAAATTCTTGTTGTTTATTATTAATTTCATTTTCAATAAATTGAGATTTACAGAATTCTTGTCCGTTGGATTCATTGTTACTAATAGGTATTTTAATTTCAACACAATCTGTGTTAAATAGTTCTTCGGACTCGTAATTAGGTCTTTGTCCATTATTTATAAATTGATTGTATTGCCTAAATTGCGAGTTTGTATTTCGAGTTGAAGTACTCATGGGTGTTGGTTGATATTGTGAGTTATTTGGTTTTTTATTCCAGACATTTTGTGTTTGTGGTTTTCCAAAAACGCGCGAGTTAGTCAAATAGTTTTGAGGTTGCTGTTAGTATCTTTGTTGAAATTAAATTGGTTCTCTTGGTAATGCTAAGTTTGATTTCATATTCATATATTGATTAGACTATTATTGAGGGTTGTAAGAATTATTAAATTTACGTGGTTGATTATAAAAGTTTTGACCTTCTTTGCGCATATGAAATTTATTAGTGCTATTGAACTTTTGATCATTATTTTGTGAATAATTAGATTTTTAAAGATATTTTATATTATCTTCTTCGGCTATATATTGCAAAGCTACTTCAACCGTATTGGGTCTCATAGCTCGGATAGTGGGGCCTAAATGATCTTTTAAACCAGCCAAAAACATTTTAAGGGCTTGTTTATTAAAGAAAATACGCTTATTTTGACGTTCAGCAGCAGTTTCTTCGTGTAAATCAATATAATTGCAAATGGTATTTAATAGCTGAATGCATCGCTCATGAAATTGATGTGGTGTTTCGCCTTGTCTTTGGAGTAATTTTACCAAGTCTTGATTAAGAGCATTTTTGTTTCTCTGATCACCAAAATTTAAAATTAGAGTTTTTTTTATTTTATCCCAATTGTTAGTAATACCGCAAATTGCGACTACTACTAATTTGTTTAAAATTCCGCTAAGTAATAATTGGTTTTGAAAACTACCGATTTCAGTTCGATTCCAATAATTTAAAATTGTTTCAACAGAGCTTATAAAACGAAATAGTTTATTTATATTTCCGTCAAAATTGGGAATAATGCTTAAATTTTTCATATCCAAAACGGGCAATGCTACCGCCATTGTTAATTGATCGTCGTGAATTATTAGCTTATTAAAACTATCAAAGAATCGTTCTAATTCGTAATCGTTTTGATTATTTGAGAAGTTAGAATTAAAGGACATGAACATAAAATATCAGATATGACTTACAGTATTATTGGCAATTGCCACATTTATTTGTTATTCCGTCTGCACTTATAGTCCGTGTTTGTCGGAGATATTCCTGGTCCGGGCACCGTATTCGTCGGGGCGACTGTTTCTGCTTTGTCTTGGCCTGGTCCGTATTCGTCGGGGATTTATTTCTTCTTTGTATATACGTATGTATATTTGACTTTTTGTTTATCACTTATACTTTTTGTTTAAATTTAAATTTGTTTTATTTATTGTAGGGTTGATGTATCGATTGAAATCGATATCCTACTGAATAGTATCAATAATATTGATTTATATTTATTTTAGATTATGAGTGTAACTTACAATGTTAAAACTAAACTAAACTTACAATCACAAGCTGTTATATAATAAAATATATGCTGATGTTGCATAACACAAGCCACACGTGTTCATGCTCATCATTCTTGAAATGATCATAAATGTAAAATTGCATTTTAACATCTTAATTCTAAGAACATACAGATAAACCGTGTGAATTAAAATGTAGCACATATTTTATGGTCCGATATGTAACATAACACGCGCGATACAATTAATTTACCGAAAGAAACATTTTACAAACGATTAATTTTACAAAATGGACCTGTTAACAGGCCACCTTGTTTGTGCGATTTGACGCCATTAAATTATTTTCTCTGGGGATATGTAGTCCCATGTCTACACCGATAAACCAGAAACAATTAAGCACTTGGAAGCCAACATTTGACTCATTATTGAAACCAATTTTCGAGGATATTATAAACATTTTATTTCAATTTAAACTTCTTCAGCTCTAAAAAAAACACCCGCTGTACAGACAAATGTAATTAGATTTAATGGTTTTGGTTTGCAAACTATATATTTTTGCTGTCCTTATATTGTAAAGTATATCACGCATAAAGTAAATTACGTATAAAGTAAATCGATGTATCACCTACAATCTATTAAAAAAAATGTAAAAGCAAGCTTTAATTATTTTGAACTATTAGCATTTTGCCATGGTTTAGACAGACATACTATTAAAAAAAACTAGATTATTAGTTAAGAAGCTTTCTAGAAACTATTACCATACAATCAATATGAATTTAGGCTAGGTCATAGCTGTTTACAACAATAACTAGAAATATTGACGGTATTAGCCAGATTAATAATGAAAAATTTAATAACAGCGTTGGTTTTAATTGGTTTTATGAATATAAAAAATTTAAATAATGTATAATTTATGTTTGCGAATAATTTACAAAATACCCAGAAGGAAACCTGTGTCAAAATACCCGCAAAAAATACAGTGGAAAATCAAGCATACTAATTTTAATGCAACTAACAGACTTGAATTTATTTAATTTTGTGTGTTGTAATATGAAAAAATTAAGATTATTTTTATTGTTATTAAATCATTTTTTGTGTGCAATTTTTATTCACTTTGTTTATAAGTTTTATAAATAATTGATATTTTTGTAGTAAATAATTGTATAGATTATTAAGATAAATGAGTAAAGAATTGATTTTTGTGTTCAATTTTTTTATTATTTTGTTGAAATAAAAGCTTTTATGGATACCTTGATAAATAAATTATATAACTATGAGATGAAAGGGGTGTTTTAAAGATAGTTTAAGTCATACCTACAACAGCAGAAAGATTTTTTAGAAATAAACATAAAAGGAAAAAAAATTGATTAAACGAAATGGAAATAGGAAGAGATGTAGTACAGAGCAGTGCATTGAGGCCTATATTGTTCACTATTTATCTAAATGACATCTTTCAATTGCTTTTATGCAATAAAAATTATATCTCAAGCTACACGGACAAAAATAGATTGGTTTTCAATAAAATAAAACTACCTGCCTACGTCTTGTTTAGAGCAAAAAATAGTAAGAAACCATATGACTAATACTAAATGAAATGTTAGCAAGTTTTGTCATAATATATAGGTTTTAGGAGTTTAGACATAGATATCAACGTATGCTGTAGAGAACAAATAAAAAAATTAAGTAGAACTTGTAAAAGTTGGGACACCAGTACTACAACAAGTTTATCACTTTACATTTTACCAAGTTGCAGATATGGAATAACACACTGGTTGGCTACGTCAAAAAACGACAAAACTTTTAAAATTTAGAAACATGTAATTAGAATAATATTTACAGAAGAGTATTTAAAGATAATCATGTTAACTCTACCTGGATTATTCAATTTTAAAATTTTGCCAAAAAAAACAAAAACAAATTTTTAACAAATAGTAACAGACTTGAATCTAGATTTACAAATCATCTATTATATTCAATGCACAAACTAACAATGAGCAAAAAATGCGCGTTCTACACTTCTGCAAATTTTTTCAATGCCGTATCAAATGAAATAAAATTACTAAAGAATTACAATAAATTGTAATCTGCTGTTTTTGATTTCATCGTCGAAATTGAACCATATAAAAGTACAAAAATAATTAGATTATTAAAATGTATAATATATTAAATAACATGAAAATACTTACTATATTTGCAAGTTTCTCTGATTTGCTGCGTACGCTGACCGATTTACAATAGAAGACGGCCAGCGTGCTGAGCGTGTTGTAAAGTTTAAAAGTCTAGTAACAAACCAAAAGAATTAGTGAGAATTGTTGTCTATTATAGCTGTAAAACACAAGAACATTTAAACTAAATTTGTATATTATATACCAAACTATATCGCACCTGTCAAGCCCCAATTTTGTAACCAAGACGTTTTCATCAATTGTACAGTAATGTATAGTATTGAATTTAATTATAATTTTTTATTGAAATTTTTTGCAAATTTAAGATATAAGTTTTGATGAGTTTTTACCGTTAACTTTTACAAAATTGGTTTATGTAGACAATTTTTGATAGTTTGTAATTAACAAAGTTTCTGTGCAGTTTTAGATCAATTTCTTACAATAAAGCCAATTTATTTGCAGTTTTTTATGAATTTATTGCGATTAATGTGATTAAAAAAAAATGTTTGTTAAATTTTATGCGTTTTTTTGCAGTGATTTATGAATTTGTTTCGGTAAGTGTAATTAATTAATTAATGTGCAAGATTTTCACAAATTTATAGTTGTGATAATTTCTATGCAAGACATTTTTTTTGCGATAAATATAATTTTTATAAGAAAAAACGCTTGTAACGCTTGAGTAATTCAAGATAGATAGAGAGATATAGTATTTGCCTAAATAAACTAACATACATTTCTCTTATTTGAATACTGTTATGGTCTTTTGTTAGATTTACTTTTATGTGTAAGAAAATTCTTCTTAATGAATGTTTTTGCAATCCCGATTAAAAGTTTGATAGGATAGTAATTTGGACTATATACCCGTCATATATCCCATTAGAGTAAATGCATTTTCTCTTCCAAATAATTATAAATTAATAATTTTAAAATCTCTATGTTTCAATTAATTGGATTTAATGATTTTAAGTTCAAAACACAGCGATCATATATATTATGCAATGTGTAATATGTTGGAATGGAAACGCTTTAATAGATTTTGGAAATTCTTGTCAGTTAAAGTAATGCTACTCGACATATTGCATCATTAAAATTTTTAGTTACTTACAAGCTTTTAGTTATTTGAAACAAAAATCATTGATGTTTTATTATAGTATAATTTTACCAGATAACGAGCCTCTTGAGATTTAAGTTTAAAAAATCTCATCTCTCCGGTCGTAAATTTAGAAACTGAGACGGATTGTATAATGCGAGACTGCGTGATTAAATTTTCAACTGAGAAATTGCCTGCTAGTTAGGATTTATACAAAGATTTATTTATTTTTTTCTTTGTGGCTTCTTTACAAATAGATTTCCAATTTAATGCACAATTAATTTCAATAGAGTGAGAACAAAGATAAATTGTTGTGTTGAGACTGTTAAAGCGCGTACATATATAGAGGTCGCCTAATCAACTTTCGTTTCACATTAGAGAGCGTCCGCTAGGATCATGGAGAGTAATTTGATTTCCGCTCTGTAACACGCGCTCGGGCTCCTTCAGATAGGGAGACTAGTTGTAATTGCCACAGCCTCGACGAGCTGCTGATATAATTGGGTCGGAATGTCTCTGTGGAGGACCTAGCCACATTTCAAAACAATAACATTCTTGATTCTATTAATTTTTAATTAGAGAAAACACTCCCATATGACTTGTGGAACAAGTAATTATTCATAAGGTAGTAAAAATTTCTTATGTTATATTATGTTTATATTATAGCCTAAAGGTATTAATTAAATTTTGTTAGACAATGTTTTATATAAGAAGTTTTCTTCTAAGGATTCTAAGAACTTACAACAGAAAACATCTGGTTGCAACGCGTATAGTGACTGACAGACTGCGCTTTGAACTTGGCAGTGGAAAATAGTAATGCACAAAAGGAAGTTACTTTTATTACAAAACTTTGTAGACAATGTAATTATTATTTTTAAATTTAATAATTTATCAGATATTTAAAAACTTTAACTGGTTCGTTTAATCATTACTAAAAATAATCGGCAGTTTGAAGTTCTAGGAATATATGGTATTGCTTAATATATAAGGTTTTCCAATAAGAAAATTCATTTTGATATTAAAAAAAAAACAGGTATTTTTTAAGAGAAATCAATAAAAGTTTATTTCATTGTAAAGAGGAAGGTATGCCATTAACATTTGAAAACGATATCAGTCAAATGGCCGCCACGGTTACGGTTACCACATTCTTTTCATAAAATTTTCCATGACCAATTTGCACATTTGAGGCTGTCCTCAATAACTTCACGAATTCCATCTTTAAAGTCTTGAATCGATTGTGGAACATTGGCATGGACCTTATCTTTCACGTGGCTCAAAAGAAAAAAGTCTAAAGGTGTTAAATCACAAGATCTCGGTGGCCAATTGTAATAATCTCTTCATGAAATAACACGGTCAGGAAACTTTTCTTGCAAAATTGCGATTGCTTCTGTGGCACGTAGCGCCGTTTTGCAGAAAATAAACGTTGTCCACATCAATATCTTCCAATTCCGGTCATTAAAAATCATTAATCATAGCTCGTTAGCGCCATCCATATAGTAACAGTTGCACCAGCCTCATTTTAAAAAAAGTAGAATCCAATCACTCCGCCATTCTAAAAACCGCACCAAACAGTGACACGTTGAAGATGCAATGACTTGTCAACAATCATTCCTGGATTTTCTTTGCCCCAAATGCGACAATTCTGCTTATTAACGTAGCCTCTCAGGTGAAAATGGGCCTCATCACTGAAGATGATTTTTCGATGAAATTGTGGATAATTTTGATGCATTTGAAAGACCCAATCAGCAAATATACGACGTTTATGGTGATTGATCGGCTTGAGTTCTTATGTTGACTGAACTTTAAAAGCTTTAAGTCTAAAAATTTAAGTTTTCGATTTTTTTTATCACAAACTTGTCCCAACTGCTCAATTTTTTTTACTAAGTTTACTAGTGCCGGCCAAGAAGGTGCTTTACGACGACAAAAAAGTGCTTTAGTTTTGCGATTTGTGACTGAAAATTTTTCACCATTTTTGTAGTAAATTTTAATAATTTCAATGCGTTGTTGAAGCGTGTATTGTTCCATTTTTAATAATGGCATAGTCTTTACTTGTCAAATGTCAAAAGATAATAACTTTGACAGCTGCAAAAATAGCCTGTTATTAAAAATGAAACTTTTTATTGGAAAACCCTTTACTATGCTATGTTGCTGAGTGTATTTGATTTGATTTTATTTTATATTTATTGCAATATGTTTTGACATATTTATGTCATCTTCTGACTCTGTAATAATACACAGAAACACTGAAACTAATAGCGATTTTTCGCGATATACTATTGCTTACTATAGTAAGGTGGTTAGTGTTGACAGACATACCACTGCATTTTCGCAAGCATTTAGTAACGGAGGGGAAATCAATGACATATGTTAAAACGTCATCGTTTCATATCACGACATACTACGCCTTACCTAGCTTCGACGTAGGTTACTGCTTATAGTATGCCGTTGACAGACGATTTAGGTTATGTTTAAACTTGATGGATGTCATTAAAATATTTTAATTACAATATTCATTTCTAAATTGATGGTTAGTAGTACAAAATATAATTTCTTAATTACATTTTATTATTAGATAGAGAATATAAAAATAAATACGTAATTTTATAGAAAATAAAATAAAATTTGTCAACAAAGTTGTTTAATTTAAATTTATTTATTTTATTTGTTTAAGATTTCTTAGAATCAGAGAGTTTAAAAAGAATAATTGGTCTATAATTTTAATATATGTAACCACGCCATTTTAGCGACAATTTTTGTTACGAGAGCAATGAAGTTGTAGCAAAAATGATGTTACTCCCACTACTCTTACCACATCACCACTGGTAACATAGTAGTATCTCGCAAAAAATTGCTAAATAAAAAACATATTTGTCAAAACATGTTATAATTGTAATACGTTTATTTTTTGCTTTTTGACTTTAAAAATTACATTTACAAATACATTTAAAGCTTCCCAAAATAACAAAATTTAATCTTTATAAAGTTAGCACAATTAAAATTTTTTTCTTCTCTGTTCGTCTACTTTTTTTTTTGTTTTTTAACTGCCTTCATCCAATCTATCTCTCTTTTGTCCGTTTTCAATATCTAATTTTTTTTATCTGTTTTTTTTAAATTTTGTTACCTTTTTTGAACATATGTTCCATAGTTTCCTTAGTCGTTTTGCACATTCTGCACATTTTTAATCCCCTTCCATCCAATATCTTGTCACTTGCTCTTCATTACTACATCTGAACTTTGCAATCATCTTTTTATCATTTTTATTATATCTATTGCTCTCTAAGTACATTGGCAGTTTACTTTCTATAATTTGCTTTGTACCTAGACTCATTCACACATATTCCTTTTTTTTTTGATTTTGTATATCTGTTTTTCCATAATTTTGTACTATGTCTCCCTTCCAGATTCTTTCATTCTTTCAATTTCTTGGTTAGCATACTCATTTTTATTGATCTCCTCTAGTTTTCCATTTCTTGTTCTCATTTTCTCTTTCATGCATTCTTGTAAGATTTTACATTCGTGTCTCTATCTCATTCTTTCTTCATACTTGATTGCTTTTTTTCCTGCTTTTGCTTTTAACTTATCTTTTTTGACTTCCTCTTGCATAATATATGCTGGGGTGTCTATTTAAACATTCAATTTTTTTTAAATTTATTCTTAAAACTTGTCTCACTAGTTTATTTGTTTTTTAAGCCATTTCTTTAATGTACTTTGCCCATTCTATTTCCAATCCTCCACCTTTTTTTTCCTACCCACCTTTCAAAACTGCATAATTTTTGTTTTTTTTACATTAGCTTTTAAACTTTTTTTTTCTAAAGTATTTTTCTTAATTTTACACCATCTTTTTAATTATCTTTGCTTCTTTTGCTAGTATCACCATGTCGTTTGCATATGCTAGCGACCACACTTTGCTGTTAAACTACTACCTTTCCTGCTTAAGCCAACCTTTTTGTCTACATCTGTTATGTAGGTTGCAAATAAAGTAGGATTCAGTGGACAGCCTTGTCTTACTTTTTTTGTTGTTCAACATCTTTTACTTATTTTTTTGTTAACTTATACTTTACTTGCTGTCTTCTCATACACGTCTTTTATTCTTTTACTAGGTGCTTGCTAATTCCTTTCTCTCTCATACACTTCCACAGTTTTTCTATATCCGGATTATCAAATGCCGCTGTTAGGTCCAGGATTAAAGCATATACTTTCCCCTTTTCTCTGCTGTTTCTTTTTTCACAATATTGTGTAAAATATATACGTTATTTATAGTACCTATTTTCTTCTTAAAGCCGGCTTGTCCATCTGGGATTATCTTACTCATACTCAGTTCCTCATTTAACTTTTCTTTTAATACCATTGCAAAGATCTTGTATGCCGTATTCAGTAGTGTTATTACTCTGTAGTTATTTACTAGCTTTTGCTTTCACTTTTGTCTGTAGGGCATATAAGACCTCTTTTCTATTGACTCGAAACCCTTCTTTTTTCTATATTCTGTTTATTAACTCACTTAGTCTCTCAATCAGTTTTTCAGTACCATACAACCATGCTTCATTGTGTATCCCATCCATACTAGGCGCTTTCTTTTTTTTTATTTTTTTTACCTTCTCCTTATTGCTTTTTAAATTTTTTTTCTGCTTGTTGGATTGGCTCTTGTTCTTCTAGTTTTTTTTCTTTTCTCCATCAAACAAACTCGAAAAGTGTTTCTTCTACGCTTCTATTTTCATTGCTTCAATATCTTTCTGGTTTCTTCTTATTTCTTTGTTTATGTATTTCTGTGATTCTGTTTCTGTTTTTTTTTTTTTTAATTTTCTTTTTTCTTTTTTTATAAATTGACTTTTAACTTTTTTACACTGATTTTTGTATGCCTTCTGTTTTTTCATATATTTTTTTTTGTGCTCTTGTTGTTTTTCCAATGTCTTAATATCTTTCTGGCTTATAGTTGTTTTTAGTTCATTTGCTGTTCTATCATTTGCTCTTTTTATTTTTTCTTCTTTTTTTCTATATGTTTTTTTTTACTACCGCTTTCCCGATTGTTTCATCTAATTCCTTCATTATTTATTCCGATTTCTCTAATTCTTCTCAGATTTTTTTGTACTTTATTACTTTATTTCTTCCGTCCATATTATCCTCTCTTCACCTTTTTTTTTATTTCTCTGTCTTCTCACAGTTTCCCCAGTTAATCTGAGTTCTAATGGCTAGTGGTCTGATTTAACTCTTATTCCTACTTTAAAATGGTCTATCTTTTCCCACGCCTCTTTATTTACAACTACGTAGTCTATTACTGATTGCCTATTTGTCCCTATATAAGTAAATTTTCCCTCTTCATCTCCTGTGATGTTTCAATTTAAAATGTTTTAACCTCTCTCTTGTATCATTTCTATCATTTTCTTTCCTTCTCTATTTTCTGTGGTATCTTTTGATTTTCTGTTTCTCGTGTTCTCAAAACATGTTATAAATAAAAATTAAAACCAAATATAGTCAAGGGCATTATATAGTATAATATTTAACCAAAACAATATTTAGAAATATGTTTATTAACATAAAAACATTAACATTATAACAAAAAATCTACATATTACTAGCACAAGGCACTACTAGCTGTAACTAACTGACTTTTAAGATTAATGATGTTACAAACACACATGAATTGCTTACAAAAAAATTGTTAATTTATCATATCTTTGTTTAATGCTCTTTAGAAACAATAACTACAATAATCAATTGATTGTTACATACATAATGACGTATATTAATTAACTTAACGGGTAAACTAATAACGTAATTTTTTTTGTTATATTTAAAATTATCATTACAATTTGCGTTTTTAATTCTGTTTGGAAAAATTGTTGCAAGAGTAAGATAGAATTGTTGCAGGCGCGTGGTGAGAGTTTATGAGCTTGGCTTGTTTTTGACCATAGAATTAACAAAACTGCGCGGTTACTAAATTTTTGCTTTACTTTTTACTTATGCTTTACTTTCAAAATAGTAGTGATTTTGATGGCGTACATTTGTTTGATTTTGCGTTGACTACGAAGAGTTGGAGATTTATAGTTACTTAAAGTTGAGCTAATAGCCAAGCTGTAGATACACTTAATTCTACTGGCCCAGTCTATTGTAACTCTGCATATATCAAGCAGGTACGTACGAGGACCCTTCTATAGGAAAACTACGGCAAACTGGTCTTGTCGGTCCTGCCTGCCTTTTTAGGCTGTCCACTTTGCAGCCATTTTCCTTTTGCGTATCGACCAATTTGTCTATACTTTTTTTTAATTTTTTACACCAGGACTTTTGAGATCTTATCAGGAGCTTTACCGCAACCTTAGCGCTTTAGCTTTTACTTACGGCTTTTTTGAAAGCATTCTGAAATTTTTCCGTCCCGCTCTGTAATTTGAGCCTAATGTTCTCCATTTTAGTTTCTTTGGCATCCGCTTAGAGTAACTAATCTTTGAACCTTGTTTTTGATTAGGAGATCAACCGTTCTCTTTTAAGCTTTTTTTTTGGTCCAACTATCTATACCGTCTTTCCCATACGGTGCAGGTACCACGACAGTTCTTTTGGGTCTTGGAAAATGGACCGTCAATTGAAGGCTTGTGTTTTCTTATTCCACTAGTTTTCTCACACCTTTTGTGACCTTACCAAAGGCCAACACCACCGACAAATTAACCACTTTTTTCACCGCTTTTGTAACTATTGCAAAAAAACTTTTGTTCTGACGTCCTGGCCTTTGTTGGCACCCAGCAAAAAAATAATATTCTTGTCATTGGACAGTTGCTCGCCCTCTAACTCAGCACTTGTCTCTTGCGCTATGCAGGTCTTGCTACTTTTGCTTAGCTTTCTCCCGGCTATAATGTTTTTAATGGCTATTTCTTTTTCCTCTCGCGCGTTGATATCAAGATTCACGGCACCGCTCACAGATGGCGCCATCCGGTGGAATATACGTGGTGATCTAATAAGATTGTGCATTACTACAGATTGGTGATGGAATTCTTGTTTACTCCCACGTTGACAATGACAAATACATTGTTCCCTTTTTTAGAAATACTTATTTTTACTCTTGTCCGTTTAAAGGCTTTTTTAGGCTACTTACCCTGCACAAGCTTATTTAAATCATTTCTTAAATTTTTTTTCTGTTTCCCCATAGCCTCTCACATGGCAGCTATCAATTCAGCATCTTTTGCTTTTTACTTTTAATTGTATTATTTGCACTACTTTTTCATACACCTTTTTGCATCCACATCTCTCGCAACAAACCTTCACCTGCCGTAGCTGCTTTATGCATACTTTTATACTATGCACGTTTGACGCTCCTTTTCCGTTTTTCTTTTCCACGGTTTCTTTTGTTTCTTTGTTATGTTAGCATTGAGGCGTTATCATTTATGGTTCTCGAGCCATTTGAAGGCATTGTTTCCACTCACTGCTTTGCACCGTGCAAGTTTAGCAATAAGTTTTTTTGTATCCGTTCTGGTGTTGTTTGCAATTTTGCTGTTTAGTTTTATTGATATTTATAGCGTCTACCGCATCAATAAACCTCCTTGCAACTTTTTATCTTTCTTCTCCTCTTCATTTTTTTCTTTTTTGTTGTTCTATAGGATAGTGGTGTCCTATAAACCTCCTTGTTAAAACTTTTTACCGTTGGCTTTTTATACGCCAGTTTTTTTTGTGTCTACCATTTAACAAAAAAAAAAATGGAGGAAGCACCGGGTTTCAAAATATTTGTTGTTCACACCCCACTATGAAGATAGCTCTTTCTCTTCTTCTTTTTTTATAAGTAGCATGGACTTTATCATGGTGGCCACAATGTTCCAATTAGACACCAAAGACAGCATTACTACCACCATGTTATCCGGGTTCTAGCTCTCTCCCATCAGTTTTACACTTACTCTTTCACGAGTCTCCAACCATCTCTCGCAATAGAATACGGTGTGCTTGACCATATCTTTTTGCCCACAGTACATACATTTATCACTTTCAATCAATTTTATTTGGAACCATGTCTCGTTAGTACTTGCGTGAGGTAGTAGTTTACCTCACCATGGCCCGGACCCACCCCACGCCTTACGTCTGCTATAAGCCGTCTGGACCGTGCTGGTTTGCTACCACCCCCACTTGACACGCAGTTCTTCCAACTTTTCTGCTATTCCCCCCACATCCATTCTTCCGCTTCACACTTACTAAAGCGACCCTCCCAGACCGACGTCTTCACTTGAACTACAAGATCTAACGGCTTTGTGCTTGCCACAACTAGAAGGCCCGCCGCCGACGCTGTTCTGTATGCGCTGCAGACTCTCTAGCAACAACAACTTCTGAGTCCGCAGAAAAAACTTTCTGTGATTTCCGTTGTTGCACACGACATCTCTCTATATTTTGGCTCTATAGAGCACTATGGAGGAGACTACCGAGTACATCAGGCGCTTGGTGAAAGATCTTGCTCCCCCTAGGTTTGGCATTAGTCTAGCTAATAAAGGACCGAGCCGCCTTTTCCGCTCTCTCACACACTTTTCTCACATGCATTCCCCATGCTAGGTTAGTACCTAGCGTCACACCCAAGTACTTTAGCTGACGTTGCGACTTGACGGTAATCCCCGAAACGGTCATCTTTACATGTGGCACTTTTCTTGAATAGCAGAGCACCACAAGTTTGGTTTTTTCTAAGCCAATTCATGGCCCAACTCGTTGATTTTTTGCTCTATGAAGACAAGAGCGCGGTTTTCCGTTTCCTCCAGTTCCTCCCTAGAATGTTTTGTAATTATCACCGCTAAGTCGTTGGTGTAAGCTACTCTTTTAACACTCAGGGGCAATTCCAGACTTACCCCGTCATTGTAGAGGACGTTCTACAACATGGGGCCTAGAACTGATCCCTGTGGCACCCCTCCCGTTAAAATTACTTTTTCTCTTTCCCCACCTTCTTCCACTAACAAAACCCTGTCACACACATACCTTTTAATAATATCCAGCAGGTATTTGGAAACAACCCTGCCCTCCAAAGCCCTCAAAATTCCTCCTCAGTTTGCCAAGTTGAAGGCGTTCTTTACGTCCAAGGAAACCAAGACGCATGTTTTCCGATGTGTGTAGCTGTATTTATTGGCAGCTACCACCGGCTTTTTTTAAACCCGTACTGGCGCTCGCTGAGTGTTTGGTTACTCCAAAGTGCCTCTAGCAGCCATCTCAGTATTAGGTGCTCAAGAAACTTTTTGGTTACGTTCAAAAGACATATAGGAAAATAGCTTTTGCATCTATCCCACCTTTACCCTTGTCTAGCAGAACAAAGCTTGCACTTTTCCAAACTCCCGGGAAGTCTCCGTTTGTAATACATTTGTTGGCTGCCGCTAGCCATACCTTAGAATATTGTTTCTGCAGGAATCCCGTCAGGCCCTGGTGCCTTTCCACAACATATTTTTGCAAAGTCTCTCAGAGCTTGTTTCTCGAAAGAGAACAAACTCTTGTTTTAGAAAGAGTTCCCTAATAACTGCTTTCTGCATTTTTGTTTTGGTGGTGTTTTCTCATTTTTTTTTAATTCAATTTGGTACTTCTTTCTCCATATGTCCCCGTCTACCTCTTCCACTAAAAGGTTCTACTTACTTCTCTTGGCAGATTTGATTAGACTCTCTAATTTTTTGCGCAACCCTTTGAATTCCAATACTGTTTCCATATTTTTTCTTCTCGTGGTAACCGCCTTTCGAGCCTGGTTGCAACGCGCCCGCGTCTCTGCAATGTTGTCATTCCATCAGTCATTTTTTGGTAAGATGTACGTCGCAAAGACGGCCTATGCCTTTACACAGTGCTGTCGGGCTGTCTCTCGCCTCTATTGCCATAACCTTAAAATTCCTTATTATGCTTTCCAACCCTTCCCTTAAAACTATCCACCTTTTTTATCAACTGCTGGCGCTGCCATAATTGTAGCCCCAACCTGAAATTTAATATGTCGGTTGTCACTGAGGTTTTCTTTCTTCCAGCACTTGCTACCTTGTTGCAAGTCCCATCAACCTTGCACCACATAAAGTCACGTCGATATATGATTGCGTCCCCAAACTCCAAATCGTTGGTGCCACCCAAACAGACGGCCTTTCCCGTCTTCAACGCTACTACCCCATAAAGGACATTTAGCGTTGAAGTCCACTCTAATTATGGCGTCTCTGATTTCTTATCCATCTCTTTACTATCTCTATTGCCAACTCTAACTTTTTTATTAGTTCTTTTATATCTATCTACCAGACCTACGTCATCCGCAAATGGCGTTATTGTTACTACTTCCTACTGCCGCATTTTGAGTAGCTCATTATAGACTAGATTCCACAGTTTAGGACTTATTGCAAAACCTTATGGTACTTTTTT
Source organism: Tachinus rufipes (assembly GCA_963932245.1). Classification (NCBI taxonomy): domain Eukaryota; kingdom Metazoa; phylum Arthropoda; class Insecta; order Coleoptera; family Staphylinidae; genus Tachinus; species Tachinus rufipes. The sequence goes on from OZ010749.1 coordinate 67,324,246, forward strand.
GGTTAGCCTAAATTTTCTATTCTTGGTCAGTAGGATAATCTTCTAAAGGTAACTCTATATATTATTTTGACAGTTTTTTTTGCTAGTTTACTTTTTCTGCTGTTTCCATAATTGATTTTTTCATAATTTTTGCTAATGCGTTGATTGGTCTATACGCCGTTGTTTTGTCTGTTTTCTTCTTTTTGTCTTAATTATCACTAGGTTTGCTGAATATTATTTGTGTTATCTCTATTTTATTTCTTTCTAGCTCTGTTTTTACTATCTTTGGTGTTATATTGTTCGGACCTGGTGCTTTGTTATTAGATTGTTCCCTTATAATCTATTTTGCCTCTTTCACCGTTTTGTTTTGTCAGTTATTTCTACTGTTTTTTTTACAATTTTTTTAGTAGAAAACAATTTTTCAAATATTACTGCTTTACTATTTTGTTTTTTTAAGCAAACTGCTCTCATTTTTTTTAATTTATTTATTTCTATATTTGTAAGTTTTTTCTAGGGATTTTTGTTTATAGATTCAACATTTTCTGCATCTTTTCTTACTCTCTTTGATCGCTTTTCTGTATATTTTTAGATTTTTCCAGTTTTGCCTTGATTCTCGGTATTCCATCATATATGTAGATTTTCCTATTTGTTTTCATTCTTAGAATCACATAATATACAAAGAAATATTACCTCGAATAAATTTGGCAACAGCTGTAAATATTTGCAAATACGCATATTTTTTTATATTAAAATAATTTTATAAATTAAATCGCAAATGCTTATTCCTTCTTTTTGGTTCATGTGCTTTGTGGTGTACATTAGTTTTATCGGTAAAGTACTGGATCATCGTCACACTGAAGCCAGTTGTTTTAAAACGTAAGAGTTTGTCGTAATCAGTATATCGATCTATATCTACGTTAGTCGCTTAATGCAGGTTTCTAAACCAAACAGAAAGATTCTATAAGGTCACACAAGGTCTTAGGTAAAAGCTAATCAATTTTTTTCACGTTTTAGTTTGTAATGTATATTTTTTATAATATAATCTGTTCTGTTTAGTCAACTTTTGATTATTTGTTTGTCGATTTTGTATTTTGAGACAAATTTGTCCCGTAGTAAGAATTGGTTTGAAAATTATGTGAAGCCCCAAAAATTAAGTTATTAAACTCATCCCATCCCGCTGGAAGCTACTGGCCACTAATTTTTAGTAAATTAAAAGTAACCATAGTTTAAACACTTAGTACTTTTTATTCTTTTTTTGTCTATCCTTCTTATGTTTATTGTTTTTTTTTTGTACTGTGTTGTCTATACTACAACTACTATGTAGGCTCAGAATTTCTTTTTCTGTCATTGTCTAGCTCCCTACTACTCCAGCCGTTTCTCACGTTGCAGTGGTAATATCAATGTATGATTTAGATCTTTTTCTTAGAAATCTTGGTTCATCTCGTTAGTTGCAACTTGTAAGATTTATAGCCGCTATCATCTTTTCAAAAATTTGTCTTTCAATCAAAATTAATTACATACGTCTCAACATCTACTTACTCAGAAATATGTAAACTACATACTTAAGAACAATTTTAAATAACTACCACATGATTTATTTTTATTATTTAATTGAAAAAATTTGATTGATTATTTAATAAATAAATTCTTAAATCAATTTTTATTATATTTATTTATAAGTATTAAAAATGATTTTCTATAAAATACTTCAAATAAATGATTTATTAATAAATTAGTGTACAAGTTTTAGTAACATGCAAATTTCTGTTAAGAATTTCCTCCGGTTGTTGTTGTACCGGCGAAACAATCTCAGGAGTTTAAATCCCGGCTTTTCATAAAGTTTGTTCTCACAAAGTAAATAATAGTACATAGACGGCTGCGGGAATTGGGACCTTGGCTTTGTCGCGAGATATTAAGTCTCTCGAACTGAATCGAATGTGCCGCTTCAGATTGGGTCCCGAATCAGACCTTATCTTCTCCTACACTTAACCAATTTATACCTAGCTTTCAATTCCGTCAAGTGTTAATGAGCTTAATCGATTTGTATCTTGATGTGGTTTCTTAAGTACTTTAATGTATGTGCGATGGAATATTTTACTGACAGCATATTATAAACTGATTTGGGAATCATCAACTAATATTGAAAGAGATAAAGACAAATAGTAATATAAATCTCACATTAGTAAACAGAAATTAAGAACTGTTACAAGATATACAAAGCGAGGTTTAGTTGCAGTAAATCTATTAAATAAAAACATTTAAGATAAAAACTCTGAAATTTACACATTTTTGAGAAACAAGTTCACAAACAGTTAGTTTTAAAATTGAGTTGTCAAAAATAAAAGTTAAAAATTTATATAACAGTTGAAGATTCTTTGTAATATTGAGCTATTATAACAGATTGTTAAGAATAATGTTGATAGTTTGTATGTTTGTCGATTCACATTCCAGATTTGTAAAATAGTAAAGATTTGTTTTGTCAATTGATGGACGACACATCATAGTCAGCTTTGTTAAATTATCAGTTTTCAGTTTGAATAACAGATTTGACAAAATCAAAGTTGTCATTTTATCTACAAAAATTGTATCAAAGTTGGCAGTTGGTTTGTTAAATTAAAGTTTACAGTTTATATGACAAGTGGCTATGACAGATTTGTAAAAACAGTTGAGTTGTAGTTGTTTGTCAAACTTCACAGTTGATATCCAAGTTTGTCGAGAAACAATTCATTTTTAAATTGACATATTTGTCAAGTTTGCATTTAGCCCATATGATAGATTTGAGACACAATTTTAATATAACAGTTTATTTGATAGATAGTAGATAAAAAAGTTTACATGTTTGCTTCTGCCAATTAATCAATTTAAAAATTCCTGGGTATAAAATAGTAAGCAGCTATAGCAGAACTAAATATATACATGGCGGAGTATGCATTGCATTAAAAGATGAAATATTAGTAACAAAACCAGATATTATAAATATTTGCGAAGATATCAATTTTGAAGTTTGTAGCACCGTAGTAAACAGTAACAATTGTAAATGTTCCGTAACCCGTAACTTAAGGGTGACAGATATTATCTTAGGTAGTAAATAAAACAATAATTCAAATTTACTAATAAAGGAGACGCCGTTGGTTTGTATATGTGTTGTGTACTGTAGAAGATATTCTTAAGAACTGCCTTTAATATTGTTATTATTGCGTATAAATAGTGTTTTGTAAGAAAGAAAGGGAATGGAATTAGGTTTTACCGATCATTAACATAAAGGGACAGACATTTGTGTGATAGTCATTAAGAGTTTATGAAAAGGATGTAAGGGATTAAGATTATTGAACATAGTAATTAAGAATTTATAAAAGGGATTAATATTATTGAAAATACGCATATTTTAACATCTGCCAGAGATTACTGGAAAGTCCACAACATTTACCGGCCGCCTTGAAGGGTCTCCTTCAAATAAGTTTATTTAAATCAAAATCATAGTCATATAAAAGAGTAAACATAAAATACTAAAGGTAACATAGATCCTAAAATATAATACATATTATAATATAAATATATTTACATAAAAACATAGAAGCAATTAATAAAGTAATTCATGCAATTTAATCAATTGGAAGTGGACACAGTTTGGATACAGGTCGAATTCGTTCACCATTAACACACTTTATTTTAGCAACTCTTACTATATTATCTCTGCCTGGCATTAATTCTACAACACGAGCCAAAGACCAATGAAGTGGTGCCGTTTCTTCCTTTAAGATAACTAATTGTCCTTTGCATATCTTCTGTTCTATAGCGTTACCCATTTTATGTCGCTGTTGAAGAGTGTGAAGATATTCCATCTTCCATCGTTTCCAGAACTGCTGCTTCATAAACATGAGATGTTCCCAATTTGTAAGCCGATTTTTCTTAACGTCCATAAAATTTGATTCAGGAAGCGATGTTAATGCTTGGCCAACAAGAAAATGACCTGGTGTCAATGCGATTAGATCACTTGGGTCTTTGCTCATTGGTGTTAGTGGGCGAGAATTCAATACAGCTTTAATTTGCAGTAGGACAGTGTACATCTCCTCAAAAGTAAGCTTAGTTTCCCCTATTGTGCGTAACAAATGAGTTTTTGTAGATTTTACGGCGGCTTCCCATAGACCGCCAAAATTAGGAGCTCTAGGAGGGATAAAATTCCACTTAATTCTTCTGCTGGAAAGAAATTTTTGGATATTATTGTCAGAAGTGGCACTATTTATTAACTTGTTTAGCTCATTGTTAGCTCCATGAAATGTTGTCCCATTGTCTGAATTGATTTCAGTAGGTAATCCTCGACGAGCCACGAACCGTTGGAGTGATGCTAAAAAACAGTTTGTAGTCATGTCACTGACTAATTCCAGATGCAGAGCTTTAGTTACCATGCACACAAAAACAGCTATGTACGCTTTCTTTATCCGCTGTGATCTTCTGCTGCCTTCTTTAATCATCATTGGACCACAGTAATCTAATCCAACTCTTTCAAATGGCCTGCAAGGTTCAATACGACTGATTGGAAGATCTCCCATTGGAGGCGAGTATGGTTTTGGGGATTGTTTAAAACATTTTACACATTGTTGAATTCCACTTCGGACAGCACGTCTTCCTTGCAAGGGCCAATATTGAGATCTGATGATTGACAGAGTTAATTGAGGTCCAGCGTGAAAATTATTTTCATGGGTGTCACGTATTATTAAAGCTGTTAAACTATGATCTTTAGGTAATAATACTGGATATTTGTGGCAGAATTCTATAGGTGCATTGCGTAATCTTCCTCCTACACGTAGAACTTGGTGTACTTCGTCAATAAATAGATTTAGATTTCTTAATGGTGTCCTTTTTGGAGATTTGCCTTGTTTCAATAGTTTAAAAATATCTGGATATTCGTTTTCTTGAACTATTCTGATTAATTTTATCTCCGCTTCTTTAATTTCATCTGGTAGAAGATTTTCAACATTACGATTTTGCACAGGACATTGAATGTTTTTTACAAATCGAATGACATATGCAGTTATCCTCAATAGTTTTCTGAATTGTGAAATTCGATTGAGTAATTGTATTAATACATTTGTTTCTGCACTTGTATAGTTGACTGAGATATTTGGTCGTTTTTGTTCACATTCAGTATCAATGTTCAATGATTCCGGATTTGATGGCCATTGTGTTTGATTTTGTATTAACCAGGTTGGTCCATTCCACCAAAGTTTACAATTTTTCAATTCTTTGGGATGGGCACCTCGAGAAGTTAAATCTGCCGGATTCTCATTTGTTGGAACATGCCTCCAAGGAGCTGAAGAAGTTCTCTGAATAGTAGCCACTCTGTTTGCTACGTATGTTTTCCATTTTGCGGGAGTATCTTTGATCCAATATAACACGATCATAGAATCTGTCCAATGATAAATATCTACAACGGGTAGTCGAAGTGTTTCTTTGATTTGCTTCATCAATTTTGACAATAATACTGCGGCATTCAATTCCAACCTTGGGATAGTGATTGTTTTTATTGGAGCAACCTTTGATTTTGCGCTGATTAAAAGACTTGATCTAATACCATTATTGTATTCTGCTATGGCATACACGCAGGCTCCAAAGGCCCGTTGACTAGCATCAGAAAATCCATGAAGCGTTATTTTTTTAATCTCCATTTCATAGTTAAATAAGTATCGAGGCACTTTTACTTCATTTAACTGTTTTAATGATTTTCTATATTCCGTCCACTGAGTGTGTAAATGAATGGGTACAGTTTCATCCCAACCTATTTTTTGGGACCATAGATCTTGGAGTAGTATTTTTGCCGTTGCAATTACTGGTGTCAAAATTCCAAGAGGATCGTAAATTTGGGCTATCTCAGACAAAATGACACGTTTGCTTATGGTTGAAATGGTATTTTCGGTAGTTTTAAATTGAAATATATCTTCAATTGCATTCCATTGAATTCCCAACGTTTTCACTGTTTGACCATTATTTATATCCAGTACAGGATTAATTGCTTCATTGCCTGTTAATAGACAGGGTTTGTTGCTTGCCCATTTTTTTAGTTGAAATCCACTGTCTGCTAATATTGATTGAACGTCATTCATGAGTTTCATGGCTTCTTCTTCAGAATTTGCGCCACTTAACATATCATCGACATAAAAATCTTCTCTGATAACTCGAGCAGCTTCTGGATGTATTTGAGAGAATTCATCAGCCAATATTTTAAGACATTGAGTTGCCATGTAAGATGCTGGTCCTGTTCCTTGAGTAACGGTAACCAAATTATACGATTTAGGTTCTTCATTGTAATCATCTCTCCATAATATTCGCATTAACCCATGATCAGATTTTTGTAAATTAACCTGACGGTACATCTTCTCGATATCACTAACAAGTGCAATTGGATGTGTTCTGAAGCGAATCAAAATATTCACCAATAAATCTTGAACATTCGGACCAACCATCAGCACATCATTCATGGTAACGCCATTGGGGCCTTTTATTGAAGCGTTAAAAACAACTCTGATTTTTCGATCATTTCCTTCATTTTTAAAAACAGCATGATGCGGGAGATAGCATCCATTTACATCATTTGGAGATGATTCAGTCATGTGACCAAGTGTTACGTAGTCTTTAATAAATTTTGAGTAAGATTCTTGTAGATATGAATCCTTCTTGAACCGTTTCTCCATTGACATTAATGCCTTTATTGCAACAGGATAGGTATTGCCGATTTCTTCAATATGCCGATTTTCTCTGAAAGGTAGTTTAACGTAAAATCGTCCATTATATCTTTGGACTGTTCTTTTGAAATGTTCTTCACACAATTCTTCTTCCTTGGATCGATGGACTTCATTTATTAATTCTTCTTGTTGCCAAAAGCGTTGAACATCTTCAGACAGTTGCAACATTTGTGAATTCATTGCATTTGTGACTGAATGTTTAGGTGTTATTTTTCCAGAAATTACCCAGCCTAAAATTGTTTTGTACATGCAATAATTGTCACGTACTATCTTTCCCACTTGTAGAACTTCCCAGAACAATCCTGCTCCTAAAATACCATCAATGCGGCGGCTACAATTAAACTCTGGATCCGCAAGTGTATTGTTTGGTGGTATTTGGAACACCTTTCGATTTATTGATTCTTGAGGCATGTGACCAGCAACTGCGTTTAAAACGATAAAACTTGTTTTTTCCTTAAATGGTCCCTTTCTTGCCGTCAGCTCTGTACATACAAGTCCACTCGGTAAAGTTTTTGCTTCAGCTATGCCACTTATAACTTGAGACGTTTTAATCAATGGTAATTGCAATTTCTTAAAAATTGTTTCCGATATAAAGTTTGATTGCGCTCCGGAATCCAACAACATCCTACATTGGTGACGTTTTCCAAACTTATCCTTAAGATTTACTTGAACTGTCGCAAGCATCGTAAAATTAATTGTTTCAGTGTCTAATGCTTGTAAAGCCTGTTCTTCTGCATGGAGAAGTGTATGATGCCGTCTTTGACATTTTCGGCATGCATAATTTGACTTACATGCCAAACTTAAGTGTGATGAAGTTAAACAGTTAAAGCACAGATTCTTCTTCTTTACATGTTGTACTCTCATAGAAATATTTAATTCTTTGAACTTCTCACATTGGTATAAGGGATGGTGTGATTGATCACAGCAACTGCATTTAGAATCTATTGCCGAATATGCTTGATATCCCTTTTTACGTGGAATGCTGCGATCCATATATGATTGTTCTCGGACAGGTCGGCTTTCTAGCACGTTACACCGTTTTACTAGATATTGGAGAAGTTGTTCAAATGTTGGCTCACTGTTATTATTTAAAGATAGTTCCCAGGCATTACCCGATTCAAAATCTATTTTTCGCAAAATAATGTTAATAAGCAGTTCATTCCATTGATTGACAGGGCATCCTAAAGATTCCAATGCTTGTGTGTGCGAAATGACACTATCTGTTAATTCTCGCAGTGAATGTGCATTATTCTTTTTACAGTTGGGTAAGTCTAATAGACTATCGATGTTACTTTGAATAATTTTCCTTTTGTTTTCAAAGCGTGCTGTAAGCAATGACCAAGCTCGCTCATAATTGTCACTTGTAGTGCTAAGTTTGCTCACAATTTGAGCTGCTACATTTGTTAAGGTTCCTTTTAGATACTTCAACTTGGTGCAATTGTCCAAACGGTTATTGTTGCCAATGATAACTTGAAAAGTATCTTTAAATTCAAACCATTCTTCTATTTTTCCAGAAAACTGTGGTAAACAAATCTTTGGTAATTCAGGTTGTCGTTCTGTATAACCATACTGATGATTTGAATGTCCTGAGCCATGATTTTCTTGAATTGTTGGCTGTATTATATTTTCTAAACTCAATTGATTGATTTCAGGACTACTAGACGATGACGATGAAGTTTGCGTTAGTTGAGCAAGAATTATTTCAACTTCTTCGACAATGGAATAATATTTGTTTTCGATCTCTTCCATATATTGATCATCTTCTTCAGAGTGATTTGATAATTGCATTTGTATTTTGCAAATATTTGCAAAAGCACATTTTGCCGCTTCATATCTAGATCTTATTTGACTGTAATTTGGATTTTTATTGTTCGCTGCGAGATATTTTGCAAACCGAGTAATAATCGCTTTTTGGTGACCTCGATTTCCATGTGAAACTTCTTCAGTTGTTGCACTTAGGTTCTGTGCAGTTGAGATATTTTCTTCTTTATCCCCCATTGTATCTTCAGAATGTAGATTTGTTGTATTTACACGTAACAGCACTTAAAGTTTTGAGTATTGTGTACTTAAAGTTTTTAACACATTAAATAACTCACTTAAATTTTCGAATCTACAGACTCTTAAATAGCAACTTAACTTGTAGATCCGGTTCGAAGGACCAATTTGTTCCGTAACCCGTAACTTAAGGGTGACAGATATTATCTTAGGTAGTAAATAAAACAATAATTCAAATTTACTAATAAAGGAGACGCCGTTGGTTTGTATATGTGTTGTGTACTGTAGAAGATATTCTTAAGAACTGCCTTTAATATTGTTATTATTGCGTATAAATAGTGTTTTGTAAGAAAGAAAGGGAATGGAATTAGGTTTTACCGATCATTAACATAAAGGGACAGACATTTGTGTGATAGTCATTAAGAGTTTATGAAAAGGATGTAAGGGATTAAGATTATTGAACATAGTAATTAAGAATTTATAAAAAGGATTAATATTATTGAAAATACGCATATTTTAACATCTGCCAGAGATTACTGGAAAGTCCACAACAGTAAATATTATATTTTATGTTTTTACAGGTCTGCTAAATCTGATATATTATCTTTTCTTAACAAATTAGTTGATTTATTAAACAAAGTAACTTTACAATACAACAATATAATTCTTTGCGGAGATCTTAATATTGACTTTCTGCAACCAAGTAGAAATAGAGAGGTTGTATTTGATGTTCTGAATTCTTTTAAATTACAACTTGCTCATGCTGGCCCTACAAGAATATTTACTAATTGCAACAATCATACCAGTATCACTGGAATAGACTATATGCTAACTAATATTCATTCAACAAATTATAGTTGCGTTGCAATTATTTTTCTATTTAGCTTACTGCAAAGTTTTTAAATTTTGAGTTTATGCAAATTGTACCCTACGCATAAAACTAATTTGATACAGTTGATAGCAATGTTATCATAGCATATTGTAACCAAGTTTCATAAAAATTTATAGATTTGAAGTTAACAGTTAATTTTTGGACGAAGACATTTTTTAACGTTTGTTACGTTTAAACTATTATGACAATTATAAAATTTGTGACATCTATAACATTTATAACATTTGTGTTATTTATGACATTTGTGACGTTTTTGGTGTATTGTTTGTGATGCTTATGACATTTGAAAATATCTTAACGTGTTTTGCGTTTTTCACTTATGTAATCTATGACAATAATAACTTTTGCAAAATTATAACGTTTGTGACGTTTATTCCGTATAACTTTTTGTGATGCTTGTGATGCTTATTTTATATATGATATTTAACGTTTATTACGTTCAAATTTATGTGACGTTTATAACAAATATTAGTTTAGTGACATTTATGATATTTGTAAAGATTTAACATTTTTAACGTTTATGGCGTTTCTCAAGTTTTTGATAAGTGTGACGCTTATGACATTTGAAGACATTGTAACGTTAATAACAATTGTGATTTACATATCATTCATTTGTAACGTTAATGACGTTTGCCATTTGAAAAATGATTCTAAGACGTTTATAACATTTATAAGATTTAAAAACATTTTAACGTTTTTTACGGTTGTTATTTACAAAGAAAGAAATAGAAACAGAAACAGCAAATCCAACTTTTAAAAGACAAGTAATGAACGAGTTAAAAAAAATGATGCAGAAAATGATGTTGAAGATGGATACAAATATGGAGGTAATAAGAAATAGGAAAAATAAAAGCAGAAATAAAATAAAAACAGAAAAAAATACTAACTGAGAGAATAGAAAAATTGGAAAACAAATCAGAAATAGAAGAGAAGCAAAAAAATAGATCAATATAATTATAAAAGGCTTAAAACAGTCCCAAGACAAGGAAAAGAAAATTAAAAAATTGTGCAAGGAAACTGTAGGAGTCACAGTAAATATAAACAATATAAGAACATTGTTTGAAGGAAAAGCAAATAAAACAATAATACTGGAAATAACTTTATGGGAACAGAAACAAAGTATAATGGCTGCAAAAAACAAATTGAAAAACATGCAAATTTGATATACAACGACAAATTAGAAGCATAACAAAACAAGAAAAAGCTAAAGAAAATAATGTTAACATTGGATATCAAAAAATGATAATAAACAACAAAGTATATACATAAAACAGCACGGAAAACGGAGTAGTGCCAAAAAACTGCTAATCAAAAGGAAAACCTTAACTAAAGTATTAGAAAAAAAAAACAAAGAAAATGGACAATGCAAATAGGAACATAGAATACAAGAAGCGTAAATAAAAAAGAAGAATTGAAAAATTTCTAGGAGGAAGTACAGATATAATACAAGAAACTAAAAAAAACATCTATATACTAGGAGATTTAAGTGCAAGGGTTGGGTGTAACAATGAGGGATTAAAAAATATAATGAGTATACAAGCAGAACCAACCAAAAACAACAACGGAAATAGGTTAATTGATTTCTGTGTTTTAAACAACATTGTTATATTAGACACTTCATTTGCACACAAAGACACAACAATACGAAAGAAGTAAAGAATAGGAAGGAATTTCCATATTAGATTACATATTAGTAAATACAGCAAACAGAAGAGAAGTTGTAGATGTAAAAGTTAAAAGAAGCAGTAAAATTGATAGTGATTACTACCGAGTAAGAGCAAAAATAAAAGTTGCAAAAAATGCAAGTGAAGTCTTAACAATAAACGCAAACACAAAAACACAGAAAGCTTAAAACTAAGAGTAGATAAACTGAAAAACAACAAATAAAAATTAAATACCAAAATACCATAAAAAAAATAGTAGAAAAACAACCAAAAATAAGAAAAAACAACATAGAAGAAAGGTGGGAAAGTTTTAAATACTTAATAACGGAAGCAATAAAACAGGCATGTGGAATCATAAGGAATCATAAGGAGCCATAACAGAAAACAAACCAGTTGGTGGAACTAAAACACAAACAAAAAATAAGAAACAAAAAACAAAAATGAAAAATGGAAAAAATACCTCAGTACTAAAAAGGAGAAGGATTACAAGAATTTTTAATTGCAAAAAAAGATGACTAAAAAAGCAGTTAAAAAAGCAAAACAAGAAGCTTGGAAAAACTTTGGAAACACCATGGAAGAAAATTTTAAGAAAAACCAAAAGCTGGTATAATAATAATAAAAAATTGTAAAAAACAGAAACAAGTAGATCTAAGACAAATGAAAAACAAGCATTCTAAGTGAAGAAACAAAGATAATTGAAAGATAAATTTTTTGAAAAACTACTGGAAGATGGGCAAGAGAATAGTGAAGAAAGTGGAAAAGAAGTAGTTAACACGGACTTTAAAAAAATGACAAAATAACACAACAAGATATAAAACAAGCTTGAAAAAAATTAAGAAACGGGAAAGCACTAAAGCACGATAATATTAAGCCTGAACAACTAAAACACATGGGCACAGAAGAAGAGAAGGTGTTATTAAAATTGCTAAATCAAGATTGGGAAAAAGCAATTATATTTCTCATATAAAAAAAAAAGAAACACTAGAAATTGCGCCAACTACAGAAACACATTGTTAATTTGTACTACAACCAAAATATATAAAACCATTCTAAAAAACAAACTTGAAAAGCAACCAAAGTCAATATGAAGGAATTGCAAAGTGGGTTTAGAAAAGGTTACTCGGAACAGAATCACATCTTCACACTAAGGACGGCAATTGAAAAGACAATAGGACAACAGAGCACACTATACTGGGTTTATTATAAAAGTAATGCGCATTTTCTATAAAAATAAATTTATTGATTGTACTGGTACAAACGCTTAAAATTCTTTGAAATACTCTTCCCCTGCATCAATACACTTTCGGAGACGTGTCTGCTACGCCTGGAAGGCACCTTGAAATTCCTCGACAGAAATGTCTTTTAATAATCTTGTAACATGCTTTTGGATGTTTTTCACTGACTCCCAATGCTTTTCTTTTAGTTCTTCTTTAGTCGGGGAAACAAAAAAAGTTTTACGGAGCTAAATCGGGATTGTAAAAAAGCTGGGGGACCACCGAGGTTTTTTTTGCTTTGGCCAAAAAGTTGGCCGTTTGACGGGAGGCATTGTCGTGGTCACTACCACTTGACTGTGTCTTTAATGTCAGTCCACCTTGAGGTAATAGTTTGAGTTGACAGTTTCTCTTTGCGGTATAAACTTAAAATGGACGATTTTTTGAACTTCAAAGAAGATAATGAGCAACGTTTTGATGCAAAACTTGCTCAATTTTTTGTGCCACTCGCTGCTTTGCTTTTTTGGTTCTGGGTTAAACTCGAACGTCTCTGGTTACAAGTTAAAAAAGTCCGGCTCATTTAAAATCAATTTCAAAGGTTCTTGACAGCGCAAAATCGCCGTGTTACAAAGTCAAAAAACACACTATTTGCAGAGACACGGTTTTTTGCTCAGAACATTTGGAGCAAGTTGGCGACCGGCTGCGTTGGAAGGGTAAATTCTCCACTACATTTCCTGACCGGTTTTACCGGGCTGGGAAGGATAGTCGCGTTACAATAAAATCATGCGCATTACATTTATAATGGACCCTGTATATATAACTGTAAGAGGTAGTTGGACGTATTAAATTAATTGTATAGTTTAGTGGTGGTCTTATAGTATAGATTGTGTGTTGAAGAGGTGGTTATTGTTATTATGTGGTTAAAAAAAGTATACACAAGGTTTTTTAACATTTGTGTCAGTTAAGTCATTATCTGTCACTGTTTGAATGTTAAATAATTATGTAGCAGTTGCATTAGGGTAATTCCACAATAGTTTGGACAATCGTCCTTACATCAACAATTCCGATTTTGCTCAAACTTGTACATATGTTTAGGGTACCAAAATATAACAATTTTAGATCTCTAGGTGCAATACAGTGTAGTGTAGTGTTTTATAGATCTAGAAAAAGGATTTGATAAAGTTCCAAAAAAGACAATGTGAAGAATATTGAAAGAAATTAATATTGACTAACAAGTATTAGTTTATGGATAAAAATTTTGTACAACACATCATCAAATTACATAAAGACTGGAAACAAGACATTTTTAAAATTTTCAATAACAAACGGTTTAAGGCAAAGATATTTTTACATTTTTTGATTTTAAGATTAATTCTGAGTATTTTTTGTAAAAGCATTTTTTTTATAAAAAACACCATTTTTGAGTTATAAGCAATTATTCAAACTCCGACTAAGAATATTTTTCTTCAAACATATGCGTTTTTTTAACCAAACAAATAAAAAAAAAACAATAACATTAAAAACAAAAAGAAAACAATAATTAAATCATTAAAAATGTAAAAACATACAGAGTTTTCTATTTAAAAAAAAAATAAACACACAATTAAAAAATGTGTACATATACAAGGTGTTTATTTTGTTGTAGAATTTTTTTTTAGTTTTTATAAACAGAACACCTTGTATATGTGTTTTTTAATAATTTAATGATTGCTTTATTATTTTTTGTTTGATATTTTGATACTTTTTATCCGTTTGGTTAAAATAAATGTGCATATTTGTTGAAAAAGGTTTTTGTAAGGGGTTTAAATTAATTGCTTGTAACTTAAAAATGGTGCATTTTATAAAAAAAATATTTTTACAATAAATACTCAAAATTAATCTTAGAAACTTTTTTTTTTAAATATACAAGAAGGTTCATATTAATATAAAATGAAGTTTCCGTACATTAAAAACATTTGTATAAAATAGTTTATTTAAAACCAAAAAACTTTTGTTTGAAACATTTTTTAAATTTTTGCATGGTTGGAGAACTATTTAGGTGTTCCGGTAATTTTGACTAACCCTGTATATACATATATTAATAATATTTAAATTGATTATAAAATTTGTGACATATATGGCACTTGTGACGTTTATGGCGTATTTTCGTTTGGAATGAGTGTGACGCATATAGCATTTGAAGACGTTTATTACGTTTCTGAGCGAAGACTTGACATCACAAAAAAATTGTGACTGCACTGAGTTGATGATATTTTACTCTTTCAATTTTAAGTGTTTATAAGTGTCTTTAATTGTGAAGTTTTACCTAACGTACTGGTAATTTTATTTGTGATTGTTTGTGCTATCTGTCTTAATCATTATTCAGTAAAATTTATGGTAAAGTTTGTTTATTGAAACTTAACCTAAATTTATAGCCGGCGCACGCGCATTATCATCCGCGCAGCGCAAACCAATATTCTTACCAGTGGCGTAACTTGTTTTCTTTTAATTGGTGATTTTATATTTTAATTTGTGATTTCATATTTTAAGCTTGTTTTAAACACTCCTTTGTTTTCTTGTGTAATCCCAACCGTGGTCTGCTTTTGTTTGTTTTGTAGTTAGTCACCAGGTGAAGGACCGCACCGGTGTGAATTGTGTATCCTTGTATCATCCTTGTATTATTTATTATTTTTTATTCTTAAATATTTAATCACTTTTATAGTTAAATTTTAATTTATTATTATGACCAATCAAGCGTGCAAATGCAGAAGTGTTGCACAATCTGGCGTAACATGTACTAGTTGTGAAATTATATTTCATAACAGTTGCGCCATTTGCCATAAAAAATGTCACTGTGGTACGTCATTCGAACTTGACGATTCCGAACTTCCCAGGCTTTATAAAGAGACTATCGTACTGTATCAAGTTTTGTTAGATGAAGTTCGGTCTAACAATAAATTGCTATTAGATAAAGTATTGTATCTTAAAGAAAAGATTGCAGACAAAGATAAGGTAATACTTGAATACAAAACTCGTATTCAAGAATCTATGCCTTGTGTAGTTACACCAACTATTAATGAGGAAATTCAATTGCTTCCACCTGCAATTAATTCTGTAATTAATAATTCTTCTTCTTTTGCAACCCTTACTGCTCAAACAAAACCTAAACAGAAAATTCAACCTAAAACCCCAACAATTTTTAATTGTGGTCCAAGTAACAATAAGTTGCAGGCATATGTGCCAAACTCATATATACATGTCTCAAAATTTAAACGCGGAACTAAAAAATCTGATGTTATTAACTACATTAAATTGAAATACCTCGATATTTCAATCGACGCTGTAGATCTAGCTGTACAATCTGGAAGCTACAGTAGCTTTAAAGTTTTGGTTTCAGCCGACCATGCTCGAGCTATTATTTGAAAAGACTTTTGGCCAGCTAACATTGCTGTCAAAAAAATTGTGAGTTAAAGTCGTTCACAAAATGTTCCTGCTTCATCTCCAATGGATTTTCGGAGCCTGAATCCTGTCAACAGCTTGGATCCATCTTCAGGAATGACAACGGCTTCTCCATCTACTACCAGAACGTCGGGGTTTAAAAATTAAACTCAGAAAACTCTTGCTAGCTGTAGCCGTATCAGACTACGATGTGATTGTTTTTACTAAAACCTGGCTTTCTCCAGAAATCAGTGACTCTGAATTAAATTTAAAAGGCTATCATTTATTTAGGTGTGATCGCTCGGCCCTTACAAGCCCTAAACAAAGCGGAGGTGGTGTTTTAATTGCTATCAAAACTCACCTCAAATCTGTATTACTTTACCCCACGTATATTAGTGTTGAATATTTGTTTGTAGTTGTTAAGTTTAATCTTGTGTCTTATATAATTTGTGCGGTATATTTACCACCTAATTCAACTAGTGACAAATATCTTAACCATTGTTATTCCGTCGAATCTTATGCCGACGAGTTTCCAAGCAGTAATTTAGTTTTATTGGGCGATTACAATCTACCTGCAGAATCTTGGGTCAACGATGATTTAGGTATAGGAGTAATTTGTAATGATAGTTACCCTGCTTATTTACTAGCTAATTCATTTGGGTTCCTAAACTGCCTACAATGCATTTCTATTCCTAATAGTAAGGGTGTGTTTTTAGATTTATGTTTTACTATCGATCGTGATATTTCTGTGATAGAAGCTGTAGATGTTTTGTTAAATTTAAGCCAACACCATACTGCGTACTTGTTAACTATAAAATGTGATACTACCTATTATATATATTTTAAATTGAAATTATGTTTTTAACGATTTTAAACTTGCCGACTACAACGCAATCAATAATTATTTGTTGAATGTTGATTGGACTGCACTATTTTATAACTGTGATATTGATATGTGTCTGGATGTATTTTACTCTGTAATCGATTATGTTATTGATTGTTTTGTCCCTAAAAACTGTGGCGTGAAAGCAATTTTCCGAATTGGATCGACAAAGTATTGATATCACTTACTAAACTCAAGAAAACTGTACACAAACGTTTTAAATCTTCAAAACTATTGTCGGACTATAATGAATTCCAATCTATTCGTACTACGTGCAAGAATCTCAGTGCACATCAATACGAGCAATATATTTTACAAACTGAAAGTAAAATTCAAAATAATCCAAAACATTTTTGGAGATTTGGTAATGAGAACAAAAAAACTAATGGTTTTCCAGCCACAATGCATTATAAAGATCAAACTTGTAACAATGGGAACGACTTTGTAACTAACTTTGCAGATTTTTTTTCTTCAATCTATGATAACAAAACTCATCCAACTCCATTGTTTAATTTTAATAATAACGTAATACATTCAAAATTTTCTATTAGTTTGTGTGATGTTTTTAAGGGAATTGAAAACCTTAAATGTAATTTAAGCGTTGGACCCGACGGCATTCCTTCTGTACTGTTAAAAAAGTGCATTTATTCTATTGCAAAGCTATTGCACTTACTTTTCAATGCTTCATGAATGAAACTACATTTCCTCAAACATGGAACAAAGCTATATTACGCCTTTGTTTAAATCTGGAGCCAAAGAGAATATCACTAACTATAGAAGCATTTGCATTCAATCTGCTATACCTACATTGTTCGATAAAATTGTAACTGGTCAGTTGCAATGGATGTGAAAAGCATCTTAATAGAAGAGCAGCATGGGTTTCGTGAAGGGCGTTCCAAACTTACTAATTTACTCTGTTATGAAAATGATATTTTAAATGCATTTGAATCTAAAGTACAAGTTGACTCAATCTACACCGATTTTTCAAAGGCGTTTGATCGTGTGAGTCATAATATTTTGATTGCCAAGCTTAGTGCTCTAGGATTTCATCATGATGTGACTTTCTGGTTATTCAGCTTTTTGAAAAATTGCACGCAGTGTGTAAAAATTAATAACTTTTTGTCACAGCGCATTCTTGTTTCATCTGGTGTTATTTGCGGATGATTTTAAAATCTATAGAAGAATATCATCTCTCAATGACTGCCATCTTTTACAACTGAACTTAGATTCTATAAATACTTGGTGTTTTATTAATAAATTATTTTTTAATGCTGACAAATGTTTTTCAATAAGTTTCCATAGAACTTTAAGTAAAATTTCTTTTAACTATATAATTGACACTAAAGTGTTAAACAAAGTCACACAAATAAAAGATTTAGGCGTTATTTTTGATCACAAACTTACATTTGTTGAACATATAAACATCATGTGCAATCGTGCCATAAAAATGTTAGGATTTGTATATAGAATGTCTGCGGATTTATCAGCCAGTACACTAAAACTTTTATATTGTGCTTTGGTGCGTTCGCATTTAGAGTATGCTCCGTCAGTTTGGAGTCCTGTTTCCTGATTTTAATTCATAACCGTAGTATTGAAAAAATTCAAAAAAAGTTTTGTCGTTTATTGTCTTATAAATCCGGCATATTATCTGTAAATTATGATTACTGCTACATTGCTTTATTGTACAACCTACCGCCATTGAAGATTCGCCGCAAAAGAGCTGATTTGTCGTTCTTGCGTAATTTAATTATGTCTGAGATTGATTGTCCGGAGCTACTTGGTACTCTCTCATTCCATGTAGCACCTAATAATAGACATAGCAGACATTCTTCTTATTTTGCGAGTCTACCCATTCTACTAATTATGGTTTCAACAATCCACTCGGTAGAATGTGTAGATTTGCAAATAATTTACTAACCGTTATTAATGTATTTTGTGTCTCTAAATCTACGTTCAAAAGTCAGCTAAGTCATGCTGACTAATGTTTAATATGTGCGCTTTTATGAATGTTATTTTTTGTATTTTTTATTTTTATATTGTAAAACATCATTGTTTATGTATATTTGATGTAGATGGTAAGATTATACCGTGAATAAAGTATTATTGAGCAGACACAACAAGAAAAAAAAACTGGGGTGACCATGGGAATACAATGAGATCGGATTGTTTACCTAAAATCTGCAAGAATAACAAACCATACAGTAGAAGACAACAGGGAAAACCAAAGAAAAAGTGGCTAGATAACTACAACAACAGAGATACAATGAGAGAACGACAACCATAAGTATTCCTAGTCGATAAAAGAAGAAGAAGATAGTAGTGTTTTATATGGCATTTATGACATTTGAGACTTCTATAACATTTGTGGCGTTTATGACGCATCTTGCGCTTGTAATGCGTGTGAGGCTTATGATGTTTATAATATTTGAAGACATTTGAACGTTTATCAGGTTTGTGATTTATATGGCATTTAGATACTTTTGATGTTTATAAAAATTTTGATTTGTGACGTTTATGGCGCATTTCTTCTTTGTAATGCGTTTAAAAACATTTTAACGATTAATACAATTGCAGTTTATATAGCATTTAAAACATTTATGGCGTTGACGACATTTAAAAAGTTATAAAAATTGTGACGTTTATGGCGTAACTCGCGTTTAAGATTGAAAAATATACACAGTTTTAAATCATTATACAATGGAAGATAGACAAAAAAGGATGCATTTTCTAGTTGAATCATTGAAGGCAGTGCTTCAATAGAAATTTAATAGAATTATTGAAAACCATAACCTTATAAATAAAAATTGCCATGATGATAACCACTTTTTTAAAGAACACGTCACATAAAAAAAAAAACATTTGCGACGCACGTTTACGATTTTGAGATGCTTATAACATTTATGACATTTAAAGACATTTTAACGTTTACTTTGTTTGAAAATTATATTGTGTTTATAACATTTTTAGCGTATATGATATTTGTGACATTTGTAAAGTTATAACATTTTTGTCGTTTATGGCGTATCTCGCGTTTGTAATTATAATTTTCAATACATTAAGACATTTTAACGTTTTTTGTGTACATTTGTGACACATATGACACTTGTGCAGAAATATCAGTTGTGACGTTTATGGCGAATTTCTCGTTTGAGATGCGAGTAATGCTTATAAATTTTAAAATAAAAAATTGCGTTTGTAATTTATGTGACTTTTATGACTATAAAGTCATTTTAACGTTGTGATTATATAACATTTATGAGAATTATGGCGTAGCTTGTGATGCGAGTGACAATTATCACATTTATAATATTTAAACAGTTAGTAACGCTTATTATTTGTAATTTAACAGAATTTATGACAATTGTGATGTTTATAAAATTTGTGACATGTATGACATTGTTGACGTTTATGGCGTATCATTTGTTAGTCATGTTTTATTACGCTTATAACACTTGAAGACAATTTAAATTGTTTATTACGACTGTGATTTATATTGCATTTATGACATTGGTGGCGTTTATTACATTTATAGCATTTATGATATTTATGACATTTATGACATTTATGATAATTATGACGTTTATGACATTTATGATATTTAAGAAATTATAACGTTTGTGACGTTTATGGCGTATTTCACGTTTGTGAAACATGTGACGTTTGTGACATTTATAATATTTAAAGACAATTTAACGTTCATTACGTTAGTGATTTAAATGGCATTTAAGTCATTAGATGTATCTTTCGTTTGTGATACGACATTTAAAGACTTTTTAACGTTTTTGAAGTGTGTAATTTATTTGACATTTATAACATTTGTGACATCTATGATATTTGCAAAGATATAATGTTTATTATTTTTGTGATTATAAAGCGTTTTTGACATTTGTGACGTTTATGGCGTATATTTCGTTTATGATGTTTGTGACGCTTATGACAGTTCTGACATATAAAAACATTTTAACTTTTATTACGTTTGTGATTTATATTTAAAACATTTATGAAGTAAAGTTTATAATATTTCTATTGTTTATGGAGTATTCTGCGTTTGTGATACATATATAACATTTATTGCGTTAAATTTCATTTTATTATTACATTTGAGTCATTTAAGACCTTTATGGTATTTTTTTTTGTTACACTTTGATTTGATTTGACATAGGTTAGTTATATTTTTTTACAGAAGTAATTTTTTTTTAAATTTGTTAATTAATGTAAAAACTCAAAACGGAACATTTGCACATAAAAATAATTTTAGAATAAACAACAATAGTTACATATTTTAAATATTAAAACCAACATTAAAAAAATTTAAAAAAATCCGTTCTTTAGTTATAAAGTAAACGTATCTCCTATTTATATCTTTAAAGGACTGTGAGTTATTGAACATATCGGATTTTGTTAGCAAAGGTCACGCTATGAGTATTATTGTCGACTAAAAGGAAATAAACGCGGAAGATGTAATGCTATTAGGATACTTTTTGCTCAGAGAAAAAAATATACAAAAGAATGATTTTATTTATATTCGAAAGGTTTGTGTTGTAGTTATAATAACATCGGATAAGCTAGTAACATAAGCAATTATATTTAAATAAACCTAAACAAACTACAAATTTTATATAATTAATAATTTGTCATTAATTTATTAACGTTTGTTTGTTATGTCTGGAATACATTTAAAAATTATAAAAATAATTTTACACAAAAAGTTTGATAACTTTGGGATAATATTAAACATTTCATATTGAATATAAAAAGTTGAAACCTTATTCTTTTTTATACATTTATTGAAAACATTTTTTTGTTAATAAATTCTCGGTATAAGGAAATTCGTATATTTGTTTGAAGATATATATTTTATAATTGGTTGTGTATTCAAAATAATGTGAGAGTTGAATGAGATGTCTTACAAAAATAAATTTATATTCATTTAATCAAAACAAAACAAATAAGTAATTAATTGCTAGACATAAGATCAATCGATACCAGTTTACTATAAAAAAACTAATTGGGTTTGCGAGGACAAATTATAAATATTTATATTATATATTATATGTATCTGAAACTTTACATTTTTTTTAATTAACAGTGAATTTAAATTAGAAATTAAAAAAAAAATGTACTGTACATAATTATTCACTTTAAAGGTATGACTTAGTTTTGGAATTTTTTGCTTCAACCTTATGTTAGCATATTGTAAACAATTGTATTGTGTTTTGCACACTAAATTAAAAATTCAATGTTAAATCGTAAATCATATTTATTGTTTTATTGAGTATATTTGAAATATTACAAATTACAGTTCAGACAAAGTTCGAATTTTTGTTCTTAGGACTAATGTGAAGCAAAAAAATATGAAAGAAAACTTATCACTAATATTGAGTATTACCCCCCTCTTGTATTATTGACTGATTGAAGTCGACGATAAACATTTTGAATTAAATTAAGGATCACATTTTGATCGATATTATACCATTCCTGCAATAACAACTGTCTTAGCTTTTGAGCAGTTCTTGGAGCAGATGTATGCTTTCGGATACGTCTTCACAACTCATCTCAGACATGTTCTATGGGATTCATGTCTAGGCTGAGAGCTGGCCAATCAAACTGCAAAATTTCTACTACATCCAGATAATCTTTGACAACTCTGGTTACGTGAGGTTTAGCACTATCTTGCATAAAAATTTTGCGTTTGCCCATAGTTGTCATGAAGAGCATAAAGTGATTTTCAAGGTGAGCTGTCGGGAAGTCAGTTTCTATAAAGACCAACGCTTGCTTTGGTAGACATTCCTGCCCAAACCATAAAAAACCTACCGCCAAATAGAAGTCACTCATCAATACAAACCAAAACGTATTTTTATTCGCGTCTTCTCAACACTTTTTGACGTCCGTCTGATCCATTAAGGCAAAGCGCAACTTATCTGAAACCAGTACCCTCATCCAGTTCTCATTATTCCATGTCCGGTGGTATTGGGCAAAAGCCAATCTTGCAACACGATGTTGGCGTTGTAAAGGTAGACTTGTAGCTATCTTTCTACTAGACAATCTAGCAGCCCAAAGCCATAAACTAACATTTACATCTCTAACTTTATGGAGTTGATTTTGTAGATAAACTGCAGAAGCTGTTCTATTCCGCAAACTTGTGGAATCAAAAAAACGGTCATCTTTGTGTGTGGTGTTTATTTTTGCCCAAATCGTGATCTTCTGGTTATAAGGCCAGTATCTAAGTAACGTTGATACACTTTTTGTACAGCACAAAGGTTTTTACCAACAATCCTTGTAGTTTATCTTCTATTGAAACTATAATTCTTGCCACAACAATAAGGCCTAAACGTATTATGACCTGTTAAGTACAGTACATTGTATGAATGACATATTTTGCAAAGAAAAATTAGCAATAAGTAAAAAAAAACTACAACAAAATGTAGGTTTTTAATTAGAGCAAAAGGAATGCTGTTTTATAGAAGTCTGTAACACGGTGATAATAACTGACAGATAAATAACATTTGTCAGAAAAAAAATTATTAATTGTTTACTTTGGTTTACACTTTGCAAACATAAAGTTAAAACAAAAAAATCCAAAGTGATTTCTATTTTTTGTTTGCCAGTGTATATAAAGTTTAAACTATTAATAACATAAGTATTTATAAAGTTTGTGTGCACATTTGTGCGTTAGTTAAAAACTAAGTTTAAAAATGAGTTAAAATGTTTAAAGTATTTGACTTGGTCATACGCTTAACGTGTCTTGAGTCAAGTCTCCCTACTTTGGGAACGATTTGAATGGCGGTGAAATGGTTTGGTTTTTTTAAAGTAAAATTTTTAGGCGTTGCAGGTTTGCATGTTGCTTTGGGTAATCATTGTCCAAATTTAAATAATTTAAATGTCACTAGTTTGCTTTCTATACCATAATAATAAACAGAGCCATGTTGGTATAACTATCTGATTTGACTAAAACTAAATGAGCCATGACTAATTTTAAACTAGAAAATAAACCAAACTACGAAAAATAAAACAAAGCTATGGTGCATTTGGCAAGCTGAGCTTCTTAAAACCCAAAAATTTAACACAACCTTAACTATACTCTAACTTAAGTGTGTAAATATTTGCTTCTTACATGTGCCTTACACACAATTTTAACGCCCAACATACCGGTTTAACCTTGGCAAATTTTTGCAGTTATTGTGCAATTCCAAAACTTTAACTTACTGTGAACAACATGTTTTTGGCTATTACTACCAGATACAGTGTATACAGTGTTACTACACCCCAAGACCCAAACTGCCAGTGTAAATAACAATCTTTAACAGCCTTCCAAGCATGCCATATCTAACATATTTTACTTACTGCACATGAAAGTGCAACATATTTGGATTTAGTTATGAATAGCAACACTGATGTTTGCTTTACTGTTTTTAAGATACGGCACAGTTGTACACTTTAAACACGTACTCTGTTCTTTTTAAAGTTTGCATTCACGTACCTACTCCAAGTTTACATTTATAGATGCTCAAGAAGAAGACCCAAAATTTGTTTAGAACACAGGTTAGAAATTTGCTTAAAATACTTACAGCAGCACACAAGTTTGGTTTTGTTTCTTACATGGCATACATCATGCTGTCGGTAATTTTTTTTTACATTGTGTTTCAAGTTCTAGGCTTTCCAAAACACTTTTAGATTTACTTTGTTATTTTTTTTAAATTTGCTTTCTATCTTGGTTGCTTTGAATAAAAACCTTTTAACTTTTCTTATTGACATTAGATTTTGGTTTAACTTGGGTACTTACTAAACGTCTTCCAGGTAATGTTGGTATTTTTGGCCATTTATTTTGGTCTTAAAGTTTTATTTGCTGGGAGTTTTGAAACTTTTTTAATTAAAAGTACCTTAGCTATTTGGTCATATATGTTGATGCTTCTGTATCCGCTAGCTAATCTTCTGGTTTTGTAATTTTTTTTTACAAACGTTTTTTTTTTATTTTTACTACTTTTTTGCTTGTCTTTTTGCAACAATTTAATTTTTTTTTATTACATATAAAACATTTTTTTTTAATGTTTTTTTTCAAATTTTACTTTTTGACACTAATGTTGTAGAACTACTTTCTTTTTTTGGTAACCGTATTTCTATAATCTTTGATTCCCAAATACTCTTAACTCAAAGTCTTTTTGAGGTAATCTTGATTATTAATAATAATAATGCTTATTAATAATAATTCCTTGTTAACTATTTTTTTTTAGTTTATTGTTCAGTTTATAATTTTTTTAGAATTTTGCTTGTGATGAATTTATAGATTGATAATATTTGCATGCAAAGTATTACAAGTAAAGGCTAAGTTGCTTGCTGTTTGCGTTTTTCATATTTTTTACCAAAATTATTTCATCTAACGCGTCATACTTACTGCAGCTTTGTAAGTTTTCTTGTTTTGTTTACTAGCTTCTGTAGCTAACGCAGCAAGAGGTCTTTTTAGTATACTCCACTTTAGGCAACGATTGTAGAAGTGGCACTAAGTGTAAAAGTTATTAATCTTTTTTATCTTTTGTAAAAACGTCATTGTTCTTCCAGTTGGGTTAGGTTAGGTTAGATTAGGTTAGGTTTAATGAAGGTGCTTCAGAGTCATCTGGGAAGGAGCTAGGCTGCAATAAACTTTCTGTCAAAAGAACCCTTGTAGAGGAGAACATTGACGTGACTATAATTACGGAGCCGAACAAAGCTGCGGTCTAAAACTTAAAGTGGATAACTGACGTAGAATCCGATGTTGCCATGCTAGTCAAGAATGATCTAAAGATAATGGACTACAAGCGAACCGAGAGGGGTAAAGGTAAGAGGTTACGTCAATTACGGATGCTACTTCTCACCCAACAAGCCACCGGAAGTTTTTGACAATTTTCTGCACAGACTAAGCAACAACATCTAGGGTTATGGCCGCAAGCACGTAATTGTAGCCGGAGATTTGAACGCCAAAATCATGCTATGGGGTGCTAACATCAATGACAGCAAAGGCATAAAAGTTCTGAACTGGATGACTGGATCTCAGTTCATAGCGGCAAACATTGGAAACAAGCGGACCTTTGTAAGGAAGAAGTCCCGATTGCATATAGACGTGACTTTCTGTAGTGAGCATACCTCAGGAAGCATCTCCGAGTGAAAAGTAAGTGACAAAGTGAACCTCAACCTACACAGAAACATCTACTTCACACTCAAATCTAATAGCAAGAAAACAAAGCCAGTGTCAAGCGTGGGATGAAAAATAACGGAAAATCAAATTTCAAAATTCCGTGAGAGGGCAAGGACGCAACTAGAACAAATGCAAAACTCAAACGTCAACGGCCTGATAAAAGCCATCAAAAGAGCGATGGACTTATTTTTTAGAAAGAAAGCAACGGTAAATCTAAACGGGGCTGTTTACTGGTGGTCTGAGCACCTAATTACGCTAAAAAATAATGTAATATTGCAAACAAGTATCAAACTTGGGCCAACAGGAAAAAGATCAACTGTGCAAAATTCTGTAAGATTCAGCAAAGTACAAAAGGCTATAATGTCGGCAAAAAAGGTGGCTTGGAAGAAGCTGCTTGATAAGGTGGAGAATGACGTGTGGGGCTTGGGGTATAAAAATGGTCACGGAGAGGTTCAGCCGGGAAGTCGGTGTCTAGCTCGGAGATAAGAGGCAGATGGAAGTGGCCGAACAGCTGTTACCGAAACACCCGCTGGTGAGATCGCTATCAGTTGTGGAGAAGGAGGTAACTGTATCCTTTATCCTGCAGGACGTACAGGAAGCGTCCGCAAAGCTAATAGACAAGAAAGCGCCGGGACCAGATTGGATACCTCCCAAGATTGCTAAAGAAGTAGTGAAGGCCGTACCTGATAAGGGTGATGAATCAGGATTTTCCAATGCATGGAAGCAGTCAAAAATGGTTTTTCTTAAAAAACAACAAAAAGAGACAAACGAAGCCCCAAAGTATAGGCCGATTTGCCTAATAAATACCTTGAAAAACATATAACAGCTAATTGCAAGTAGATTGAAGAAGGAGGTGGAGAACCAAATATCCGACAGCCAGTTTGGGTTTCGGAAAGGAAGGTCCACTATTGATGCTATGAGAAAGCTGATGAACAAGGTAGAGGACATAAAAAAGAAAAATTACAAGAAGAGTAAAATGTGTATGTTCACCACGGTGAACATCAAAAACGCCTTTGGTACTGTTCCGTGGGAAGGGCTGGAACAAGCACTGATCAAAATGGAAGTAAACAAGAAGATTATTAAAGTAACTCAAAACTACATCTACAGCAGAGAACTGCTTATAGGAAAAAAGAGGAAACAAAAATGTTGATCACGCCGTACCACAAAACTCGATCCTGGGTCTTCTACTGTGGACTATATATTATAACAACGTACTGGGAGTAGTTATGCCAAAAGGGTACTACGCTCTTGTGCTTTGCGGACGACACCGGCATTATAACAATGGCGAAACGAGAAGAGGAACTGGTCAGGGTGACCAACACGGCGGTGCAGAGGATTAAAACAAAAATTGAGGGGTTAGGACTGGATATTGCCGCCTAGAAAACGGAGACCGTCATTCTGTACGGAAAACCCTAAGATACGCCAAATACAAAAACACGATGTTGAAGCAGCAAAGAAGATTGGCGCTGAGAATAGTTGGCGGATAAAAAACCATATCTACAGAAACCATTCTATCGAGAAGGTAAAAGCGGTAGCAAAAGAAGCAAACAGCGGCCCACATAAGAAAAGCATTGCATCATAATAGCGTTGGATATACAAAACGCGTTTAATAGCGTACTATGGGAAGCAATTATAGAAGCAGCAAAAAAGAAAGAATTGACAAAGAAAACGATCAAGATAATATGGAGTTATCTACAAGAAAGAAACTTAGTAACCAAGAAGGGTAAATTTAGATTGACCAGAGGGGTACCACAAAGCTCAGCTCTAAGACCCAAATTATGAAATTTAGTATATAATGAGCTTCTCGGAATGCGGCTGCCAGACGGGGTGACGATAACGGCATTTGCTGACAACTTAGCATTAGTAGGTAGGGATGCAAACATATAAGTACTACAGGAAAGGCTAAAGTTGACAATTAGTATGATAAAGAGATGGATGAAAAATAAAGGGCTAGAATTAGCACCGCAGAAAACGGAAGCGGCATTGTTATCGACAAAGAGGACAAATAAAGGAACCGGAAAAATACAACTAGGTGAACAAATAATAATCATAGGGAAGAAGATTAAATACCTTGGAGTTACACTGGAAGCAAAAGGATGGAACGAACAGATTAAGGAAGTGGTAAGAGGAACAAAGAAAATGGAAGGAATGCTTAGTAGGCTTATGCCAAACAAGGGAGGACCAGGACCAGCAAGAAGGCTATTAGCAACGGCGGCCAAAAGTAAACTATTGTACGCTGCAGAAACATGGAGAGATGCCTTAAAAACAAACAAAAAAACCAGAAAAGAAATAAGAAGAGCCACTAGAGCAAGCTCGTTAAGGATATGTAGGGCCTACAGAACGGTGTCGCAAGAAGCACTAGATGTAATCGCGGCGACACTACCCGCAGACTTGATGGTAGAAGAAAGATTAAACATAAAGAAACTGGTAAATGAAAGAAATTGTAAACAAGAAGCAAAGAGACAAGCAAGAAATATTGCAATAAAAAAATGGCAGACACAATAGAAAGACGGAGAAAAGGTGAATGGACAAGAGAGTTAATACTAAAAATAAAGGAATGAGTAGAGAATAAACCGGAGACGTAATACTATACAACACAACTACTCACCGGACATGGAACTTTTGGAAAGTATTTACAAAATATAAATAAAATGGAGAAAGAAGAGAAATGTATATTCTGCCAAAAAGACACGTATGACGACGCAGAACATACGCTAATAGAGTGCAAAGCGTGGGAGAATGATAGGAAATAGTTAGAGAATGTATTGGAAAACAAAATTGATAAATCTTCAATAATTAATATTTGCCTGAATGACGAAAACAGATGGAGAGCATTAAGAAACTATGCAACGGCAGTAATGAGAAAAAAGATAGAAAAGTTTGAAAACTCAAAATCTAGATAAACGAAAATGGAAGTAAACACACACATCAAAAGCCACAGAAGACAAAGGAAGGAGGAAAGAAAAGCTAAGTGGAAGCAAAAGAACATAGAAAAAAGCAATGAAGAGAAAAAATACAAAGAAGGTTAAGACAACTATGCCTACCAAAGAATGAAAGAGGAGATAGTAGACAAGAAAAGAATATACAAAGAATACCAACCGAAATTGCAGAAATAAAGAAAAAAAGAAATAAGCTGCTCAAAGAAAGCAAACTGACGGAACTGACAATGTAACCTTTGAAATGGTCAGAGTATATTTGGCAACCAGGAGACACAAAGAAATAATTCCAAATGGAGACTCAAAAATATCCTTAGTTAAATTTGGCAAATCTAGGATTACCAAAGGGGGTACACCTAATGGAGCTCCACAAAATATTCATGAAAAAAAAAAGCTGTCTAGTGAAGCGACGTGGCTCTGGGTGAAAGAATTTGCTAAAAAGATGGTCTCCGCAAAAGGAAAGAAGGAGACAGATAGCGAAGTCAAAATGACAAACTAGGGCAATAGAGATAACGTTTGAGCGAGTATTCTTGAAGGTATGTTTTGCGATTTTGAGAATACAAGGACCACGCCAAGTGGATAGGGGGCTTAGTAGATGAGAGCTCAACACACAGGCTGGTAAAACTTTTCTATATCACAATAAAAAAAGGTTAGGTTAGGTTATTTTGACACATGTGTCAATGCTTTTTGCAACAGGTCAAGATTTGTTTATCGTATAATTTTAACAAAGTTTTTGTATATCAAAATAATTGAGATTGTGATAATTTTTGCTTAGCGTGTCGTAATGTTATAGAGTTGCTCTGGTAAAGCCGGTTGTAGCGGTTTTCAAGTTGCTTGTTGTAAGTCTAGCTCTAATACGGCAGAAACAAAATACTTAATTTATGTGTTGTGTTTTCTTTGGATTGATGTTGTTGCTTTGATGTAGAGGGCTGGACTAAAGAAATTTTTATTGATTTAGGTGGAAATTTTTTTAAACACTCAACGTATTGAATTTACTTGTCTAGGAAAATGCCTACCAACTAAACTCCACTATATAGTTGAGTATCTAGAAGTGTGGCACAATATGAATTTAAAATTTAAATGACTTTCTTATATCTAGATATTTGTGCCGTAAACGATTTATTGTGATTTGCCTCACGCCGCCAACTTTATAGAGGTCACTTTAGATGTAGTTTGTGTGTTGCTATTTGCTTCTCACATTTTACCGAGCCAGGAATTATTATTGCGCCTGCAGATGCAGTGATTTGCCAATTGAGCCTACCGAGCAACCGCAACGTTTTCCTGGTCAAACTTAGACTAATTTAATTTGTCGCTTGCAATTATTGTGCAACTATACACACGCATATTACTAATAAATTTGACAATTAATCAGTTGTTTATTGATTGTTAAAACCCATTTTATTGATTACTAAACAATAATATCAACTCTCAAAAAAAGCAAAACCAAAACTAATAAACAAAAGAACTTACTAATTAAGTAAATTTTATTTTTAAAAATGTAATACTTTGTATTTTAATGAAATCATTAATTATTCCTCCTAGCAACAGTTGTCGATAATGTAAGATATTAGAAAATTACATAAAATTTCATTACGTAACTTCTTATCGCAACATTGTAATAATTTAAGAGCTCATAAAACGCAGCTCGTCTTCCTTCATTAACATACTACTTTAGTTTTTCATCCTTGCAATAACTTTATAAACTCTTAAGCTTCCAATTGTTGGCTACTTTTACAGACATTTAAAATTCTAATGTTACGTAAAGTTTTATTACTCTTACAAGTAAATAAATTGCATTTATTAAAAATAAAATATATAACTTAAGTGAAACTTGTGATATATTCAATTAATCTTCTCGCCTATTTAGTATTTACGATGAAACTTTTAGTATGATTAAAGGATTATTTGCCAGATGCGCGCTTCGTCTAAAATAAGTTTAAAGCGGCGGCAGTGTAGAGTAGACCAAATATTTGATATTTCCAGTCTACAGTTGCATTAAGCTCTATTTTATATTACTTCTTCATATATGTTTGCACATTCCTTCAACAACTAATTTTGTCAGAAGTTTCTAACGCTAACTGTATATATAAATAAAGCTATAACTAACTAGAGTTGTTTTTCTTTAAGTTTAGTTTTTTTTATCAATATTTTTTGTGAGTATAAATTTGTTTGAAACGCTCTTCGCAGAGTGTATATCCAGTTATTATCCCGCCGAGCACGCAAAATCAATCTCAACGGTTTTCGATTTGTGCTGCACGCACAAAAAAAATTGAACGAGCAGACGGTGTAGTGGAGGCAGTTACGGGCTTTGTAAATTTACACAAATTGTTTTAAAAAATAATGCTTACATAAAAAAAATGTTTGAATGGGATATTATTATTTATTTTATATTACCAAAAAAGTTTAATTAAACTAAATATAATTACAATGGTTAGAAAATTGGAATTAATAAATGGTTTGTTTATGATAAGTTTTGCGTTTAGTTTTGACCCATCACTAACTTTGGGGGATTATTTATTATTGCTTTAGTGGCCAAAATTAACAGTCAAAGTTACTTGAACATTTATTGGCTTTAAGTACACGGTTTTAAATTTAAAAGAAAACTGATAAAATGACTTATTGACAGAGAATTAGGTTTTACATTTACTACAAATAAATAAATTTAGTTTTTTTTTTAAATGCCAATATTTAAGATTTATGCTTATGTTACTACCTTACAGCCGCCTTAATATGTACCTGCAAATTAATTACATAATTTATACTACCAAATCCGTTAATTGAGAGAATGGAGACGTTGTAGATCTGGTTCATCCACACATTAAATGTAATCATGGTTACATGCATATTAATCATATATTAGACTATGTCTTGCATTAATAAATGCCACAGCTTTTTAAAATACTTTGACAAAACTAGGGCTCAAACCTGCAACAATTTATGTGCAGAGATTTAAATTAAGCGTTTACGAAACTTAGCCATTTTTTAAGTATTATAAAAATAACCAAAAACCAGCAATGTTACGTACGTGTATGTACGTCTAAAGCTTAAAGAAAAAGACTGTTAGCGGGTTTCCGTTTTACTGTTGGGTAGGTGGATGATGTAATTAACTTATGGACAAAATTAAATACTTAGTGACAATATTCTTTAATTACGTGCTTAGATTTAATTAGATAAATAAAAATGCATTAAGGTAAGGCAACTGCGCAGACCGCGTACAAAACACCAGCCGAGAAGTGTTACCGGCAAAGGTTCAACGGTTTAATTCTAGACCAAAAAATTTCCTTAAATTTGTGCTTGGAAAACGACCGGCAAAAGAAGCAAAGCAGTGGTTACGTCGGCTCCGGTTGATGGGTGTTCGCGCAGAAACAGGACACTTTTTTGGGTTTATTTGTGGTTACCTAAGCAATACCCCATGTCCGTATTTCTATGGTAATTTCTGTCCGCTAAACGTTTCTGGTAACTTTGGATAATGTCTTTGGTTTGTGGGCTATTTTTTACTTTGGCGTACTATTTCCGCTAGGGTTTTACTTTTGAATAGGTTGGTTTGGAATGTTTTCTTGTGTGACTGATGATCGTTGGTGTTTCTGGGTAGTAAGTAAGAGCCAATTATTGGATTTGATAATTGAGTCATTAGTTTGTCTCTTGGGTATTTGGACAAAACTTTGGGCAGGATGTTAGTATTCTTTAAAAGATTTTCTGCAGTAAATGTAAATCCCTCATCGATGGAGCTGTTCAGCCAGACCAAGACCCTATTGTCTTCTTTCTTGCGGGACGGGGGACAAAAACAGTTTTGTAGTTGAAACTGGCTAGATATTTTTTTTAGGATGGTCACGGTGATTTATTTTTTTGCGGATTTTTGTGGCAAAGTATTTTTGGGCATATTGGTCCCGAGGTCTGGAAACCTTAAAATTGGTTTTTTGGTTTTTTGGTTTGCTAAGAATTTGTAGTTGATTGTAAGTTAAGCTGAGTTGACATGTATGGGTTTGTTGGTTTTAAATATTTTTTGTTTTTTATCAATTTTAACTTGCGGCGTTTGTAGGCAACCCAGATTGTTAAAGATCTTTAAAGTTTTCAAAAAAAATATTTTTTGTTTGTTTTGTTTTTTGATTTAATTCTGATCTGTTTTATTTTTTTGCTTTTTTTTTGTTTTGTTTGGTTTTGTTTTCCTCGCCTCTTGTCAACATAGTTAGATGAGTATTGTCTTGGGCCTCTTACGCTTATGCAATGTATACACACGTGCATGCGGTAAAGTTTCTTGCGTTTCAAATTTCAATTGAAGCAATACAATTGTGTTATGAAGCTGTTTTCTATCACAAGATAAGGGATTTGTTTTGGCGTTATTTGGTTCAGCAAAAATTTTCTGGTTGTTTATTATTTTTTGAAGATGGTTTCTTGCTCTGTTTTTTGGTTTTTAAGTTTTGTTTTTTATTATTTATCGTATTGGTGTTTTTTTTCTTTATTTGACATACCTTCTTTCAAAAAGTTTCAATATTACTGAGTTGTGTTTAAAATTTAGACCATTATTTTGAAATGTGACGACTTTAAGAATTATTTATGTTGAACGTGTTGTTTTTGTTGCGGAGCTATAATAAGTAAGTACTTTTGGGTGTAGGACATGTAGCATTTTTTAAAGTGTTCTACGCCGGGTGCTTAAAGTTTAGGTTTCCAGCAATTATGATTAGTAGAGGATTTTTAAAAATTGCTTAAAGGTTGGCAGTTTTTATGAGGTTTGAAGGTTTTAAAGCCAAGGTTGCCGGACATAATTGATTTGTAGAACCACGAACAGACAATTTGTTTGTTGATTCTACAGCTGATTAGCGTGGACCAGTGTTATGGTGTCACACATGAGTTGAAACTGGGCAGCCAATGTAGTTATTGTAGTAAAGCAAAGAAAAGAATACACTTAAGAAAAGTGTCTTTGGTGCAGTATAGCGTCGTTGTAGTTTTAGTTTACTCTTAACCGTTTCTTTGGTTAAATATTTAGGAACAAGTATTTTGTTAAAACATCGCTCGTTTGGAGTTTGTTATGTAAATAAATAGGGTTTTTGGTCTTAAAGGTTTTGTAGCTTTCCTGTGGTTTGATAGGCTTGCTGGCGGAGCGTTAAAACCTTCCGGGATTAAAACCTTAGACTATATACACTTATAAACGCACCGTGTGCTATTTCCCGCTTGTCGCATAGTGAAGCCAACATAACATTCTATGCCCACAACTGACGTCACGCACTAATTAAGGACATATGTCTCATGAGTTGTTAAGTTGGTTTTACAATTTTTGGTAAACATTAATGAACACAATAAAATATATATTATATTTTAATTTTAACTTTAACTATCAATGGCTAAAAGTAAATTTCTTTTATAATTGTTAAATCAATCACAAAATTCAATTTTGTGTAAAATAAATAATAAGCATACACTAAGTCAAAGATTTATTGGCATTTTGGTAGATTAAGTGCGTAAAAATGTATTTACAAACATGTCAAGTATTTTGCTACTTTTGCGTTTTTTCCACAACTTACGTCACACGCATCGATCATGTTGGCTTCACCGTGTTGGCAAAAGGCGTGTCTATAAGTGTGTATAGTCTAAGATTAAAACTGACAAAAATGTAACTTTGTAAAAAGTAAAAGATTGATTGTTGATTGCAAAACTGGTTGCAAAAAATTGGAAGCAGTTGGGTTTGTATTTTCTGTTTTAGTAAGCAAATCCTTCTTGTTTTTTGTCAATTTTTTAGTTCAAAGACTTTGCTGGTCTCAGATGACATTTTTGGACTAATAATTTGGCATAAAATCTTAACTGGTTGTTGTTCGACTGGTGTTTAAAGTATTAGCTTAAAAAAAACAAAAGTTGTAGCCAAATTTTAATTTATTTTTAATTTCTGTGTGATTGTTATGTAACCTACTCTGTCTGCATTTGTGTTTACATTCTTTTCTGCATTTGGATTTGTCTTTTAGTGGACATTGTTGTTTGCTTTCTCGTTTTTGTTAAGTTCCGCGTTCTTGTGTGTGTAGTTATCTGTTCTTTCAACGGTCATCTAGTTGTGCAATGTTGAATTGTTGTCATTTTTAGATAAGGCTTTGAACGCCATTTTTCTAGAAACTGAAGGGTTTTGGTTTTTATCTATCTGCAAGTTTTTGATCTTGATTGTGTTGTCTACGGTAGTGCTATTGAATGATAGATGGTTTAAGGTATATTAAATTATAATCTGAGCTTAAATTGTTGACAACTCTAACATTGACATCATAGTCAATGTTCTTGAGCTATGTCAAGAACATTGGCTTTGTATCTTGCTCAATGGTACAGCATTAGAAATTTTATATCCTGATACCATATGCGGTAAACTGACGCAAGCTCGTATTCAAGTGATACAAGTTTAAATTTTATTTTGTCTTATGTGAAACAGTCAATAGGGTTACTGCGGATTACGACCTTAAAGGTTTTTTATTTTTGTTATCTAAGATGCTTTAGTTGCACAGGTAGTTTAAATACTCCTGGCTTTAAATTGAGCAGTTTATGTTGAATATTTGCTTTTGTTTTAAATGACAAAAAACACAAGTTTACAATAGTTACCCTAAAAAAGTCCTTTAAAAAGTATATAATTATTTTCTTAAAAATGTAATTGATTTGTTCTTTTAGGAAGCATGACTGCGTTGTTGATATTTTGGCGCTTATTAGGTTGCCCGGATGTTAGGCTGGACAAAGTTTAAGTTGAATATTATTTATATTTTTTGTTAAGTCACACGAGTTTCTATTAACCGGATTGTCTGCTATAGTTGGCTTGGTTTGACTGTCGTATGGATTGCTGCTTGTGCTGGGTATCAAGTGTTTTTTTCTGTGTTTTTTTATGCATACTCATTTAAATTGTGATTGAAAAAGCTGTCAACATTAGTTTTGGCTGAGCGTATGCAGTTGGTTAATACTTTTTCCATCCGTTTTTCCGTTGCGTGATGCTAGATTACTGGCATTGGTGCTTTCAGCATAAATTGTTTGACTAAAGCTATCACTTGCTTTATGCTGGTTTGCATCTACTTCATAGCTTTGGAGTTTGAGAATATTATGTGTTTTATACCTGACACGCAGTTAGACATGTAGCAAAAGCTTTTTTATCTTTGTGTGACATAAAAAGTTTAAATCAAAAGTATTACCGACTATTATGTAAACTTGCAATAAATATATTTTTAAAAACTTATTAAGTTTTTAGTATTGTATTCTAGTAGTAGTGGTTTAAGTAATCAATTATGTTGGCGAGTACAACGAAGTAGTAAGATTTGTTTGACAAGGTAAACAATGTTTATGCTTTGGATGCTTGGACTGTTCTCTTACGTGACAATATTGCATCAACCAAAAGATAATAAATAAACTAAGTTTATCTATAAGCGTATTTTTATAAGACCGGCTTGAGCCTAAGATTAAGTTTTGTTTATGAATACCACCATCAGTCTTGGGTCTTGGTCCACCTATAGAACTATCAATATTGTTAAACACAAATAAAATTTGTAAAGATTACAAGACCAATTTTGGTTAAAATTTACTCTTTAAACCTAACCCAAAACTAAAAGTTTTAAAACTTAAATTTTGGCCTATTTTATTTTTTGCTAAAAAATCTTAAGTTTAAAAAAATAGGGTGTATTTGAAGATAAACTTTAACATTAACATTTGTAATATCACCAGAACAAAGTTAGAAAAACGTTTTAAAAAGAGCTAAAAATTTGGGTAATCGGGTAAGCCTTCTTCTACATGAATCTTGATTATGTAGTTTTTTTCAGATTGTTTTAGTGAGCCATTTTCGAGTAATAAAAAATCAAAATTTAAAAAAAAAAACAAGGTTTTTGAGTTTTTTTTTACATTTTTTGATCGTTTGTAGCTTCTCAGGATTGAATTTCTTTCTTAAATTTTAAAAATTTTGCAAAACTTTAAAAAATTTATTGTTTTCTCTTAAAAATGCAATCGTGAGAAGTTATAAATGATCAAAAAATGAAAAAAAAACTCAAAAACCCAGATTTTTTTAAATTTTGATTGATTAGGAAATAGCTCACCAAAAAAAAACTAAAAAAAAATGCATAATTAAGATTCATGTAGAGGAAGACATTTTCAGTAGTTTGGGCAAAGTCAAATTTTTATTCCGTACACTTGACTCACACATGGCCATATATTTATTAAATTTTACTTATTTACAATATAATACAATTTATAGAGTGCGAAGTAATTATCATAAACCCATATCGATTTCAACTCACTAAACTTTTACTTTTTTATTATACCTAAACATGGCATTAATTCTATTCATATTTATAAAAAAATTACACACTGTGAGTTATAGTGGTGTACAATAAAACTTATATAGGTCGATATAACAAACGGCGTAGAAGCTTTTAGCAGTTTCTGGCACACAACCAATACAAATTTGAATAACGTTATGCGGCGGAGAAATAAAAAGAACAACAGAATTGAAAACTATCGTAGTAAGAAATTTATGAGGCGTGTGTTTTCTTTGAGCTTGAAATCCGTAGATTTATGTTGGATTAATCTAATGTAATGCTTGAATACACTATTTAAGAGTTTTGTTTATCTCTGATATAACAATTTAGTATAAAATAATTAAAATTAGCAGGATGAAATAACTGAATTAATTATTTTAATTAAATAAAAATGTCTATTGTCTTTTTAAATTAATAAAAAGACACAATTTTAAGTTTTTATTAAAACTAGCACGTACGCTCCTTGTGATAATTATATACAAAAAAGACAATAGATTATATAACCCCGATTTAATTTCGTGTTTGTTTTGCTCTAGTTTCTAGAACAATTTTGCACAAATTATTCTCAGCACGCAACTTGCATACGTAATGGAATATCGTGTTTATTTTGACCGGCATGAATAATTGTTTAAGATACTAGTATTAATTGTCACGTCTGCAGAAAGAGTTGTGATTTGTTTTAGTAAGTAAAGACTACCTAGTTTTAGAATGCAGGTTTATTTGCTGTTATTAATGTCTATCCATGGGGTGACAAGTCACCCGTCTCTAAACCGTTTGTTTCTGCTTGAAATTTCCCAATTTCAGCGCTTGCATTTAATATTCAAACAATGTAAATTGGCTGTATACATTTTGCTAACTCGACTTCAAGGCGTAACATGTGAAATTTATTTAATTCATTGAATGTGAACTAAATAGGTGGATTATTAATATATAGTGAATGAAACATTTTAATGTTACGGTTTGAGTTGCAGACTATGCTTTTTCTGAAATTCCAATAATTGTAACGTATTTAAAACAATTAAACTATTTATTAAATGATATAACATAATAAATAGGTTATCTTTTACTTTTCCTATGGCTCTATGAGTAGTTTTTCATTTTTACTTTAAGGGTTGATATTTTAAGTGTTACACTTATGTAACTATCTTACAGCTACTTTGTAAAAAATGTTATTATTTATACAATATACTCACTCTCATAATAAATGGACAATAATCATAGGCGCTGTACTCAATTGAGCCACTCTTTCAGAATTAGCACGCATTATGGGTACGTAATGAAACGAATAAATACACTTTCTAGCAATATCAGTTACATAGTAAGTACATTATAAATTGTTTCACATTTTTGTTCTAACAAATATGTTTTAGTCTAACTAACAGATAATTGTTGTATTTTCTCAGAAGTTTGTAAGAATAATAGAGATTTTTTTACTGTTCTATGGCAGAATACCTATTTCCTGGCACAAAGTAGTGTATTTCAATGGAGCTAAAGTCTAAATCATTTGGCAGAAATGATTACTTAACATACATTTATGGTTAATTGTCTGGATGTTATTGTTATCACTTTAGACCAGTTTCATTAGTAATATTGAAACATTTTAGTTTCTGTTTTGGCTTCAGAAGCTTTACATTTAATATTTTTTATAAATATTTTTATAAATATTATCGAGTTCTGCGTGAGAGTTTTTATTTTCTGTAGAAATAAAAATAATAATTAACTTTAAACAACGCCCAGAGGAAGCCGAATAAGTAGTTCAACTCAAGTGTTGCCGGTGTACTTAATAGAGATAATTTTTGCTTTACTTGAGACTGTCTTTGTGGTAGATTTTTAACAGTTTTTTTTAAGCAGTTTGGTTGGCAATAGCAGGGTCCCAAGTTTGTCGTTGGGCTGAGATGATGCACAACTAGTAGTAGTAGCAGCGACTGTCTATTTTTTGTGACAAAACTTCTAACAGGTACTTTGTTGCTGCTTTAGAATTTCAGAAAAAAATTAGTTAGAACGCGCAAACTGTTTGCTTTGCCGCTTGAAAAGGATTTGTGATAGTGAAAGAGCATTTTTTTTAAACGCTTTTTGGACGGTAAATTTTTTTTTACGCGGAGGAGCTTGCAGTATTGCACTAGAGAGAGTGGAATTGCGGTTAGAAGGTGGCTGGTGTTCCTTCTTCTAAAGCGGTCACGGCAGTCTAATTTTACGTAAAACCTATATGGCACGCAAATTTTGGTTGTTTTAGTTTTGGGGTTTGGTAACTTTGAGATAAGTTCTTCTATACAAGATGGTGGTTGAAGGTTTACCATTCCTGCTCAAAATCTTTTTTTTTGGCGGGTGGCTTATTCATATTTATGGCGTTTATGTTGCTGGCGTCAGCTATGGTTTGGTATTTTTTGGCTTCCTGGCCAAACCAAAGCGTAATTTTTTGTCTGAGTGCTTGCCTGCAGTTTCTGCCGGTGATCCGTTGTTGGTAGCCGTTTGATTTGCATTTTTCTTTCTTCTTTTTTTTTAATTTTGTTGGTTTTGACAAGTTTTTGTTTTCTTGATAATGGCGCTGATCCGCAGCTATTACGGGTAATCCAGTTTACCAAGCATTTTCTGTTTGCAGGTTTGGTTTGGTAGGTTTGCGCGTTTTTTCTTAAAAATTTTCGATTTGTCAGTCTTTAATTGTTCTTTAGACGTGTGTTAAAAGTAATTAGGCTAACGATGGTGTTGGACAATTAGATTGGTTTTGTCGAAAACGGGCAGTTTTTTGCTTTTTTTTTGGATTGTGTTTGGTGTATTATTTTGTAAGTTTGCTGAATATAGTTAAAGTTTTTTTTAACTGTTTTTTGGTCTATTGTTTGGCTTGATCTTCTGAGTCCTGTTTATCCATGGAATCTTCTAGAAGATTGTCCAGTAGTGTCTGCATAAGTTTTGTTTTCTGTTAGCTGAAAATTTTCTCTGTTCTTTGGCAGGTGTTTTTGGATTGGATATATATATATATTTTAATTTAAAGCCGTTTTCTATTGCGGCGTTAACCGACCTGCAGAGAAAGTTGGTTAGAATAGGCCAAACGATGTGATAGCAGAAAACTAGTGTTTTTGTTTTATTTTTTTCTTGGAATGCTTTTTGGAGCTTGGACTATTGCACTGAAGAGTAGGATTGCGGCAGAAAGGTGGATAGTAGTCTTTCTTCTAAAGCAGTCACGGCTGTCCAATTCTACGCAAAGCTTATATGGCGCGCGGTTTTTGATTGCTTTGGTCTTAGAGTCCGGTAGCTTTGGAATGGATTTTTTTATCTAAAATGTTGGTTGGGGGTTTAACATTTTTGCTCAAAAGATTTTCTTTATAGCGGGTGGCTTATCCATCTTTATGGCGTTAATGCTAGCGTTAGCATTGGTTTGGGGTTTTTTGGCTAGTTGATCAAGCTTGCCAGAAATTTGTCGTTGGTCGCCGGTTAGTTTGCATTTTTTTTTGTTATCTTGATGATGGCGCTAGGCTGCAGCTATTACGGGTAATCTAACTTAGTACGTGATTACGTGCTGTGGTAAAAGTTTTTTCCGCTAAAAAGAATTAAACCAACGCTAGTATAGCTATTTAGCCGGTACAATGTGATCATCATACTTCAGATAATGACTAGGCAAGTTTAAAGTAGTACCATAAACAAATTCTGCAGGCGTGGCATTTAATGGATCCTTAACAATTGATCTAAGGCTTAAGAGAATTAAAGGTAACGAATCAACCCAATTAGGTGTTAATTTAGACATTTTAATAGATAATTTAATTTGCTTATTAAGTCTTTCAGTTAATCCATTACATTGTGGATGATATGAAGTAGTAGATTTATGATCAAAACCTATTAATTTTCTAAAATCATTCCAAAAGTTCGAATGAAATTGTTTTCCACAATCTGTTATTACAGCTTTTGGAACTCCAAAACGGGAAACCCAAATATTCAAAAATGCTTTAGCAGCACTGAAAACAGTGATATCTTGTAAAGGAATGGCTTCAGGCCATCTCGTAAAACGATCAATACAGATCATGAGGTAACGATATCCGATACAATTAAGTAAAGGTCCTACAAAATCGCTATGAATAAACTCGAAACGAAATTTAGGTAAATCAAAATTTTGAATTGGACTTTTAGTGTGTTTATGAGTTTTGTTTTTTTGACAATCAATACAAGATTTTACGACATTTGCAATGTCAGTCTTTATATTTGGCCAAACATAGTTCATAGATACAAGTTTTTGTGTTGAATTAATTCCAGGATGTGATAAATAATGGAACTTGTCAATAATTGTTTTACGTAATGATTTTGAAATAAAAGGACGTACCATGTTATGAGAAACATCGCAAATAATAGACTGCGAAAAATTCGGTAATTGTCGTAGTTCCAGAGTCAAATTTGTATTGTTAGAAATCAGTAGGTTTTGTAACTCTTTATCAATAAGCTGTAAGTCGCTTAATTGACTCAAAGAATCTACTATTGAATTAAATTAACTGAATTGATTGTTGAATTTTCAACAATTTTATCAGCCAATTTTGCCAAATCAGCAAGTGAAAGATTATCTGAAGGCATAAGAACTTTTCTTACATCAGTTGGTAACCTTTGCAAAAAAATTTTTTTTTAAATGTTATCATCTAATTTCTTAGCACCCAGAAGCTGCAACAACTTACGAAGAAACTGTGATGGTGTTTTATCACCAATTTCTCCGTCAGTCAAGAGTTGTTTCAATGTCCGTTGCTCTGAAATCGAAGTCCTTAAAATCAATTCTGACTTGAGTATTTCAAAGGGAAACTCTAAAGGTGATTTAATAATTAAATTGCGAATTTCCACAGTTACTTCCGGAGCTAAGGTAGATACAACTAATTCAAATTTTGTCTTCTCAGACAAAACTCGATTTTGTGAAAAAATCGTCTCTAATTGCGCAAACCATAATTCTGGGTCAGCGGCCCAAAATTGTGGTATCTTACAGTTTACTGTCTGAATGGCCAAAGGTACTATCTCGTCTGAATCATTAACCGATTAATAACTTAATAGGGAAAGTACGGAAAAATAAGGGAGTATCTACCTTAATAGTTTAATATTTAATTTATTATTATTTTTTTTAAAAATAAGACCTGGGTCATATATTGGGGTATCAGGATTCCAAGCGTCGGGATAACGGGGGACAACTCCAGGATTCCAAACGTCGGGATAACAGGGGTCAACTCCAGGATCGG
This sequence comes from Tachinus rufipes, assembly GCA_963932245.1. Taxonomy (NCBI): domain Eukaryota; kingdom Metazoa; phylum Arthropoda; class Insecta; order Coleoptera; family Staphylinidae; genus Tachinus; species Tachinus rufipes. Next base: position 67,366,588 of record OZ010749.1, read on the forward strand.
GGTCACCAATTTATAGCTATTTATTGTAGAATAACCATAATAATTTTATTGTAAATAATAAAATTTAATTTAATTTATTTCTTCCATTTATAGAATATTTATTACAAACAATAAAATATAATTTTAAAATATTAACAAATTAATAGAAATGATTTTTTACATTATCTCTCTAATAAAAATATATTAATTCTGACAACAATATTGTCGTTGCTAATAACATCAATAAAAAATATAATCATGGCTTACTTACTAAAAAACCATATTAAAATTATAATACATTGTATAAAATAAAACACGCTACACTAGTGTTGGACAATTGGTTTGGTTTAGTTGAAAACAGACAGTTTTTTTTATATTTTTCTTTAGGTTTTGTTTGGTGTATTCTTTTGTAAGTTTGTTAGAAACATTAAAACTTTTTTGTTTTTGAGTAAATTTTTTTGTTGTCTTTGGTCAGTTTAGTTGTAAAAAAGTTGCGGCGTAGTTTGTCTTGATCGGTTGGGCGTCGTATTTGCAGCTATAATTATTTATTGTGAGTAAGTAATTATTGCGTTTGTTGCGGTTCATAGTACGGATCAAAGCGATTGTACCTTGTACTCTTTGTCTTTGTGTGTGTAGAGAATTTGTCTTAACGGTGAAAATTTTTTTGATGTTTTTTTTAGTTCTTGAGCCTAGTACATACTGTCATCTAGCATGCTTTGTGGTGTCTGGCGGGCGTACTCCATGTTTTTTTAACTTTAACTTTATCTGATGTTTTTGCTAGTTTCCTTAGCGTAAAAATGCAGTTTTTTGAGTCAGATAGATTTAAAAGACGTTAAACGACGCCTTGAGAACAATTGATAACCAATGAAAAGATGCTTCAACTGCTAAACCTAGAAATTCTTAAACTGCTTATAAAGCCACAGTTTAATCTAGTGCTTTTATTGAATTATTTTATGATTATCACTTTGATGAGTAGTTGGGGCACGCTTGTTTATGCTTACTAGCAAGAAGTAGTAGATTCTACATAATACAAAAAAACAAATTTTATTTAATCTTTATAAAATCTTTTTTATTAACAAAAAAAAAAGATTTGATTACAAAATATTAACTTTATATACTTGTACAGCTTGACACAAATAGTGTGGCCAGTATAATAGGCAACTTAATATACACAAAAATGCCTTTGACTGTTTTAGCATTTCTTATTTGCGCATACATTTTACAAATTCTATTGACGTTGTTTGGAGATTGAAATACGCTAAGACGGGCAAAGACATAAGTTTAACCGCAGCCAACATAATTTTTGTGTATATTAAGTTGCCTATTATACCGGCCACACAATTCTTGTCTAGCTGTAGTTACTTAAATATTCTTTTTTCAAATAAAAAATTCAATTAATATTATGAATTGAATTGTTTTGCGGTAAAGTGGCATAAGATTTATCTATTCCACCAAAAAATGTTAATATAAATTTAAAATTTAAAATCATATTCTGTTAGCAGCGGGCGTCGCAGTTTAACTCCTCCCTTCATTATTTCCATAAAAACGGAAAAAATCTAGCTCGTAAATCATCATAAAATTATATACAATTTTAAATATTATAAAAACTAATTTAATCATTATTGGTTAAAAATTATATAATATAATATTGATCAATATGCATGCTTACATAATTCGGCTTCTACTTTATTACAAGTATTCACGGAAATGTGCTCATTCCAAAGTTATAATAAATTTGATAGCTAATATGTTTGAAAACTTAACCGCAGCAGGTGCAATATATGAATAGTGTGGATGCATAATCTGTGAAAGTCAAACCTTTTAACATTTCCACAAACAAAAGTTTGCTGCGCTTGTACAGCATCTAAATTGCAGGAATTTTGATTAATTAAATTTTATAATGGAATATTAAATTTCACGTTCAAGTTTACAACTTGTTGATAGAAACTAATTTATATTAATAAATGATTAATAGTAAAATAGATACATCTTTTACTCATGCGGAAAAATAACAATTAATTACTAATTACTGAAAAATAGATTTTAATTAATCTGTATATTGAAATAAAAATGTAATTTGTTTTTAAAGTAGCCTTTCTAGTTATGGTAAACATTATTTTAAACAATAAGTGAGAAGCACTCAATATGAGTTTTATTTTCGCCAAAACGCTCCAACCCTACAAACTTCTGAAGTCGATTACGATATAGAATAATTTTCTGGAGAAGATGAGCAAATATTGAATCAACATTTATAATAAAAAAAAACAATAAAAATGTTAAAATTAAATTTATTTAAACAAGTATGAGAAATATTAAATTTAATAATTTTTTGACATTAACGGTCATATACGTATTAGATTTGTTTTGTTGATGTTTAAACACTAAAATAAATTTAAAATGCATAAATATACGCATTTATATACACAAAACATTGCAATTACAAATATCCAGCATACTAACTTACGTCATCTTACAGTAGTACGATATACTAATGTATACAATGTTTTAATAATCTGCCAAATAATATAAAAATTATTGAACAATTTAATTGCTTATAAAAAACATTTACCAAGTTTTAAATAAACTTGGAACCGTATAATTTGTAATTTTTTTATTAATATTTCACTTTCCTGCAGGCATCAATAAATACTATGTTAGAAAAGACTATGATGATGTCCAATCTCTTGATGATTAATAGTTGGCTAGGCAGACATTACCGGTTTAAAATTATGGGCAAGTAGTTTGAATTGGAAAATTCTATTCTTCTATTCTATTGTTTGTTATCAAAAAATTGGTAATTTCAGACGTCAGTATTAGCCATGCTAGGGAAACAAATGGTAATAATTTTTGGTTACTAACACTAAGATGAGTAATTATTAAGTAGATACGTAGAACTGTTTATCCTTCTTCTCTTATTGTTTGTTTTTTTTTAAATTTATTTATAGCGTTGACTCAACGCCGTTCCATACTCTTTATTAATCCTTGATGATCTTTAAAACGACGTACTCTTTGAAGTTATTTGGTTTTATAAAATTTTATTCGTAGAACTGACCTCAGCCGCCTGACGGGTGGCTTTAATAGATAGTTTGTTGCGTTTGATACTCCAGGCAAAATTAATTCATTTTTCAACACCCAACCAGGCGGAATATCAAAGCTTGTACAAGAGGTAATAGAGGATTGACCGAGTTTTGATAAGGTAAATATAAATTATTTGTTGCGACTATTTTTTGCTCGAATTTCCGCAACGTACATGAATTCAAAGCAACTGCGTCAAGTAGCTAGCAAGAGTATATATTAGACTTGCAGCAAAAACTTCTCGTAGCGTATCTGATGCTTGCGTTGTGGGTTCCGTCTAGGTCTTTCAATCAAGATTTTTTGACAAATGAGTATACAGCGCAGCCGTAGTCAACTTTGGACAAATCCATGGTCTTGTACAACCGCAACAATACCTCTCCTCGTCCCCCAAGTTGATGTTTTGTTTAAGTTAAGTTTTTGCATTTTATGACCAATTTATTAATATCAGCTTTTATTGAACACAAATTTTAAAAAACGTACTGTTTTGAAGCACGTGTTTCTGGAACTCCTCAAGACAAGTTCGGTGAGGTCTTTTAAAGCGGCAAAAAATGCACGCACAACGTTTTTGTTGAAATAAGCTTTCTGTTCACTTTGTTTATAGTGATTTGGAGTTGACGTGTTATGACAGATATATTGCTTGTTATGTAAATTACTAAATTATTAACGTACAGTCATTTATTAATATTTATAACTACCAACGCCGCAATATTGTTAAGCGCAAAAAAAGTGACGTTAATTGTTTTTAAAAATACCTAAACATAATGTTTTCGAGTGAGTGGTGTTGACATTTACTTTAAATTTGCAATCGCTCATTAAAGATTTAAGAAAAAGAGCATACAGTTCCTGAATTTTGATGAATGCGGCTTTTGTAAAATTTCAAAACAACAAGTTATACTAAACGTTTTTTTTAGGTTGAAAAACACCGCTGCAAAGTGTTTTTTTGCCAAGAATGCATCTTGGATGGGTTTTTCTAAATAGATTAAATAGATCAATCAAAGTGGACTAACAGAGTGACACGATGGCGACCGAAAAACAGTAAAAGAAGCGCTGGAAATAAAAAACAAGCTAAAGAAACAGTATCTAAAACGTTGCAGGGAAAAATTCTAACTGCCCAAGACAAAAACAGATAACAAAATTGAAAGAAACCTATGTTTAGGAATGGACACATACAGAAAGAATAAAAAAATCGTTTAAATAATCAACAGTACTGAAATTTTGTATAAAACTTGCCCAGTATTCAGTTAAGAAACCGCACTTTTTTAGCATTTACACCAGGTTTTTGATTAATTTCTTTTAACATTTATTGAGACAACAAGGTAGCAAGATTAGTTTGAAGCTGTTTACATGGTTTGAATTTTTGCCTGGTTTAATAAACAGTTAAAAATAATGGCTAGACGCCACTTTCTCATATTAAATTGTAAATTTTTAGCAACCGCTTTATCATGCTAGAGAGAAACGATTGGATAACCCAATAAGGAATGTTGTCTGGTCCTTATGTTGTTAATAGCCGTTTCAAGTAATTTTTATGAAGTTATAAGGCAAAAACTTTGGAAAAGAAGAAAAGTCTAGCAGAGTTTTTAGATGTTTTTTTAACGCAATTTTTTGTTACCAAAACTTTGAAAGTTTTTGTTTTTTTGATAGTTGACACGGAGCTCTATTATAATTGTTGTTTCTTTATTAGAATGGTCATGTTATGCTTTGTCTAAGTTTTTTTATAACAATTAAAACCTTTTTTTTGTTTAGCTACGCAAATATAGTCGTTTGCTGGACCGGCCAGTTGACCTTTGTTGTGAACACTTCTGCTGTTTGGACAATACAGTTAGTCAAAATTTTCATGGCGGTCTCAACATTCTTACTATTTGACTCTGGTAAAACCAGATTGTCCTGAAAACCTTGCTAACCTGCTTGGTCAAAACACCATCAACGGCGGACGAACAGTCTGACTCGTTTGACAATAGTTATTTAATTGCAATAGGAAAATAATTGCTTTACAGACCTTACAAAAAATTTCCTATAAGATATACTTATTTGAATATGGTTTTTGACTATTTTTTGCTCATTTACAAAAACTGAAAGTATACAAATTATACCTAAAAAAATAAAATAGCCGCCATGTACCATTGCACCTAAAGATCTAAAACTTTAGGAATCATCATATTTTGGTACCCCAAACATGTGTACAAAATTTGAGCAAAATTGGAGATGTCGATGTAGAGACGTTTGTCCGAACTATCGTAAATTTACCCTTTAGTATTTGGACGTGGACAAGTTAAAAATAATTTTTTTAAACTAATATCACATACGATTTTGAAATTTTGAAATGTAAGGCTTTACTGCAAAGCTATAAAAGTCCCTTTTCTCGTTAGTAAAAAACACTAGACTGTTATATATGTCAGGATATGATTAGGATGCAAAGCGCTTTAATTATCCCCTGACTACTTATGTTCTCTACAATTTCCTCCAACGTGCAGTTTATAAAGTTTTTTCAATTAACAATGCTTTTACATAAATTTAACGTTTTATAAGCTGAACCTGTCACGTTTATATCTGCAATGTAGTTACATTTCAAAAACTTTGCTAATTAAACGGTTGACACATTTTCACAAAAAAAAAACTTTGTCTTGCCTTAAATATTTGAACATAGTCAAGTTCTTAGAACAAAATAACTTTATCTTAGATACTCAATATGGATTTTGATCTTCTGACTTATGATAGTCACAAATAAAATTCTACTTTAGGCTAACAAGAAGAAAATTATGCAGTAGCTCTAGATATTTCCAAAGCTTTTGATAAAGTATGGCATCTTAATCTTCTCAACAAGTTCAATTGTATAGGTTTTGACAAAAAAAACTGTAAATATTATCAATAGTTTTCTTGACAATAGAAAAATTATTGTTAGAGTTAATAGTTTTATCTCTGACCCAAAAATTAAAAATTATGGTGTTCCTCAAAGTTCTGCTTTTTCCTCAATTTCATTTTTGATTTATATTAATAAATAATAAATAATTAAACGTCCTATTCATAGTTTTGTAGGTAGATGATAGCACCCTTTATACTTCATACTGTTTAAAGACCATATTGACAAAAATGGCAAAACGTCTTGAAATTTCTAGGTTAGAATTTGTAGCATTTATAAACAGAAACTTTAAAACAATATTTAAATGGGGCACTCTCAACATGGTCAATCTGAAAAAAAATTAGTAAGCACTAGTATTTAGCAAAATACGTTTACCTAACATCTTCATGCTAACTAATGTTTTGTTTAATATGTACGCTTTTAAGTATGTTATTTTTTGTATTGTAAACAATCATTATTTATACATATTTGATGTAGATGTAAATGGTAAGATTATACCGTAAATAACTATTATTATTATTATTATTATTTATTAAGTAGTTTTATTAGTATAAGCTGATCTGGTGTGTTGCCTTATTTAGCTCTAAATAACAGATATATACAAATGAGTTGTTATTTTTTTATATAATTACTACTAGCGCGCGTTTTTCCAGGAATTTTTTAAGATATTTTTTTGATTTAATTGGCTGTAGAGGCGTAATTTCTGCTGTTGGTTGTCAAATTGTGTTGCTGAATTTTTGACTAAAAAGCTCCGTTGGCGGTGTTGGGACTGCTTGAATGTTGCTGGGTAGTGATTTCTTAATGCAATTGTAAAGACAAAGTAAAGTTTGTATGCGGGAGAGGGGCAATTCCGTGGTCACAAACATGATACGGCTCTATTTGCTCTACAGTGCTGCTAATGCACTTTTTTAGAATCTGGTTTTTAAGGGCAAAGTTTTGAGTTATAACTTGTAACGTGCCAACGTTTTTTTTGCAGTTTTATTGTAATATAAGTAACGTCATAGAGTCCAGCACAATTATGAATAGATGTAAAACTGGTTAACCTTAGACAGCTATTGTAGACTTGATCAGCACTGCAGAGCTGCCACGACTAATCATTGTAGAGTTATTCCAAAGAAATTTGGTGCAATATTGAATCCAGTTTTTTGGGTCTGTTGGTCTGCTATTTAAAGGCGATTGATGCCATAGTAATGTTTTGTAGGCTGAATCATTTTTGAAACACTTTTTACTTCCCTAACCTTTAAACCAAAAAAAAAATGTAGATATAAAAGTCTATATTGATTTCTATTGTAAGGGAGTTTTGTCCGTTTTTGCTGTGACAGTTGAGCTCAGTGAGTTGGCTTATGCTGCTTAGCAAGCTGTCTGCGGATGGTAATTGGGTGATAATGATTTTTAGAGTTTGTAAAGTTTTTTCTTATTTGGCACTAAAAAACATCTTTAAAAATTTAAGGTAAAAACAAAGAAGTGGGAGTAAATAGAAAATACTAAAGTTGCCTTTACTTTTCAGACTATATTGTACTAGTGAGTTAAGATACAAATAAACTTACAAAAGTACTGAACAAACTAAAGTAAGCTTTTCAGGTGGTTGGTCTGAATATAAATTTCCAAAAAAGACAGAACTCTCTCTCTTCTAATAAAATCCCAACACTGACAACTACTGTTTAGGAAACCGTAGAACAATACGTTTATCTGGGTTATAATTCTAAACTGGGTAGGAACAACTTTTGAAAAGATCAGCTATATTTTAAACGTTAGTAAAGTGCCTATTTGCATCATGAGAAAAATATTCGCCGCTGCAACATATGGCTCAAAAACGGCAATTTTTGTAGTTAACATCAAAAGCCGGATATGAGTTTTTCAGGAAGCAATACTAGGGATCAGTAGGAGAGACAGAATTTATAATAAAAAAAATTGAAAACGTTTTAAAATGACGGATGTTATAGATCAAATTGCTAGATTAAAATGGCAGAGCATGTTGCCTGAGATAATGTAAAATAGATTAAATAATAATGCAAAAAAATCTAGATGCACACAAATTGACGTAGAAAAAAATAGAGTAAGCTGTTTAGCAATGGTGTCTAAACGCTGAAAAATTATTTTTATTTTGCCGGTTAAACTATTTTATAAGTGTAGTTTTTACGTTCTTATTCTGTATTTATGCTTTAAGTGTGGTGAACATTGGTAATGTTAACTTTATGTTGTAAACTTTTTTATATTTCTGTCTACACATGTTCATTAATTTGCTGACATTTTAGTGTTGCTTGCAAATCAGGTGTTCTGCTAGACTTTGTTGCAAGCGGTAGTGACGGTAGCAATGTTGGATGCCCATGTGTAAACTAGGCTGGGGACAACTGCAAAAGATTTCGGTTAGATGCTTTTGACGTTTTCTTGAGTGTCCGGTTTGAAGTAATGGCGGCGACGGCGGTTAGAATTGAGTTGAAACATTAAACTTTTTTGTAGCACTTGGTACTAACAACTTTGGCAATGTGTTTTGAGTATTTGTTATTTAGCTGCGTAAATTTTGTGTGATTTTTTTGATAATTATGTGTTGGATTTTAAATGTGTTCGGTTCAAATGTTTCTTTAGTTTCTGCTAATGGTAGCGATCAGGTTGAAGTAGTCGACAATTCACAATGGCTTTTGTTATGCACTGTAGCTGTTGGCACTATGGGGTCTGTGCAAAAGTACAGAGTTTTAGTGTACATCCGTCGACAGGGTCAAGCAACCCTTACCGGTACATTACAACTTTGTTCTTAGCGTTTTGAAGGCAGCACTTTGCAACAAACGCCGTTAAACTAAAAACGTAAAGTTAGCTAACTAGTGGATAGGCCAAAAGAAATTATAACATCAGTTGCAGCTTTGTGCTTTTCCCTTGGGAATTGACGCAGAGAGTAAAAACAAAGCTCCCCTCTGTAAAGTTGCGTGGTTACCCTCCAGGGTATTACATGGTATTAACGGAGATTGTTGTAGATTTTTTTTTTTGTTATACTTCCGGGATTAGCGTATTTTGGTTTATTGCGGCCAACAGATGCAGCTTAGTAGTAATATGGTGAGATTTTGGCGGAGTTTGTTGAGATCATCTTTTAAGAAATGGATTATTTAGCATCAGATGGCCTGGCCTACTTTGGCCGGTAAACGTCAGATTTAGTCAAAACTCAATCACAACTGAAACTGTAACTAAATACATTAGTTTTATACGCGCTTTCCGCTACACTTACTACATACAGAAAAAAGCAGTCAAATTTAAGCAAGTGGTTAACTGCTGGTCATTAGAGTAATTGGTTTCACAGCACAACCGTACAATACCTTAAAACAAAACTTACAAGATAGAATTTAATGCTAGAAAAGTTGAACTACACGTTTCCAGCACAATTAGTTTACTTTACAATTTCTAATTATAAAATTTTGAACATAAATTTACTAAAAAAAGAGGGTGCGTACAAACTGTTGTGCAAGGCAATGTGATTTGCAGCAGAACAAATACAGAGGCTGCATAACTTTTTTGTTTGTAGATTAATTTTTTTTTTCTATAGACTTTTAAGTGTTGGGCTTGGCTTCAAGGGCATCTACCGACTAAACTTTTTTAATTGATTTCATAGAAGTTTGGCACTTACTAGGTTTACTTTTCTATTTAACTGATATTGGTCTTAGCAAGAAGAATTAGTAGCGCACCTAGTGTGCCAGCTCTGTAGGAGTTGCATAGATGTTAGTGAGTACTTGTACTTTGTCTATGTCTGAGCAAACTTTAGATCAGTTAATCTGTCTGGTTTTTACACCATGAAATGTAGTGAAAAGGGGAAAAACTTCTAAAGACACTGTATAGGTTTTTACTGACAAAAACCAATACTTTTTTCTTGCTTAGCGCTTTTGTCTTAGAATCTTTAAAAACATGTTTACTCCCACTTTGGCAAGCTAATTTGCTATGAAATTTTTTTTGTCTCCTGGTTCTTTGGTACCTAGACCAGACAAATTTTACGGAATTTTGCTATTGTTACCATACTGATTATGCAGATCATAACCAGTTTAGATTTTATTACTGGCAGTTGCAATGCTTGTAATACTACTTGATTATTTAACATTATGGTTGTCGGTATGTTGGAGTGTAGTTTTGTCTTGATCATGACTTTAGCGCACCACTTGATAGCAGCCACCTGAAAATCACGGGCATGTTTGCTCAGGGGTTCTGAAACTTGCTTCTCTTAGTCTTTGTATTTGTAGATTCTATTCTATTCTATTGCTATTTTGGTATAATATTTTGTATTGTTTTCAGGGTTCTTTGTCCATGTATTTCTTTGTGTTATAGCAAACAAATAAAATGGTATTGGAACAATATTACTAAATATACAAATTTTTAATATAATATTTATGTAATATTAGAATGTTATTTTGTCTTTATTAAGCAACATTTTTTATCAAGTAAAACATTAAGGTTTATGCATAAATGATTTGTTGATTTGTACGCTGGACCGCATTGCCACTCAAAAGCATTAACGTATTACCAGAGCAAATAAATACATTCCTTTTACCACTCTAAATCCAGAATTCTATTTATTTATTGAAACCGCATTAATGTTTCTGCAAATACTGCAGATGGAGGACATATTCTAAGAGTTGTAGTTGTTCATAAAAGCACGCTTTACATAAATATATGCATTTCATAACACAACTTTAATATTAGTGTAAATAACGTAAATCTAATGGGAAGCAATAAACATTCAACTAAACTTTGCAAAGTTTCTGCTATGCAATTAAATGGCAATGAATAAATACTGAGAAAGTTCTATGTATTTAATAAAATTCAGTAAAAAATAATTCATATAATAATTACAATATTGCTCTAGTTGAAACAGCTTTGATTTATGAGAAGTTTGCTTTGTTTGCAATGATTGTGAACAATATATTCTAGACCATTATGCTTGCATCGATTGTAAACAAAGATGTGCAATAAGCAGTCAAATGTAAATAGTACGTTGAAACACAAGTCAAGTGAATTTACAATAATTTGAAATACAGTTTGCTACAATGAATTGTAAATAGTCTTATTTGACCTATTTCCAATCATGTTATAATTCAACAAAAATAAAATAAGATTATTCTTTTGATATCTTTGTATAATATAATTTTTAAATTTAATATGCTAACAAAAAAACTAATATCAATATTGCGACAAAACTAATTTGCTATATAATTTATAATTAAACGATATAATATTTGTTTTTAATTAATCCACTTAAGATTGTTCATCATAATAATCCGAACGTTATCCAGGACATGGCTACAATTTCCTTTAAGCTTGTTAGACTCCAAACACTTGCGACTCCTGTCAAAGTTTTAATTATGAGCGAGGTAGAGGGGTAGATTAACGGCTATTAACTTGATCGCTTGCCACCTACTCATCCCTGGTGAGCGTGAGATATACGGCACAATTAAAATCATTTTGAGATTGAAGGCGAAAACTTTTAGTTTTATATTGTTCTTTATAAATTATTTTTTTAAACATTATATTAATTAAAAATTTCAATTAAAAGTTTATTTGTGATAACAAAGCTTGTGTTAATGAATTAAGTAAAGTTTTAGGATTAATTTAGGTCTGTGTTGTAAATTATATTAGAAGTATTTTGTATAATGAAGGCAATACATTAAGTGTTTGATTGTATTAGCAATAATAGAAAGTGGAGCAAACGGTTTTTTCGTGTAAGTGGAAATTTTTATTAAGTTTATTAATGTTTTAAATGTCAACTTTATATACATTTATTAAATTGCATTGCATATAAATAATTGATTTAATGCATTAATAGAAAAAACAATATTTGGCATCAGCTTAACATTATTTAAACCTAAATTTGTATAACATAAAATATGCTATAGTTATATACTTATTTAGGTACAATAAAGCAAAACCAATTATTTTGTTAAATGGCGTTTCTAATTTCTAATTATTTTTTACACAAACAATGAAACAGAAACTAAGTTATGTAGAATGCAAATAAATAGTTAATTGAGTGTTTTGTTTTCAAAAAGATGTTTTTACTTAGTAGTTTTGATTTTTGTATTGTTTTATTAGTTGCAAATCTGGAGTGTCTTATTAACAGATATTTTTTGCCTGCTTCTCTCTACCGAAAGCATCTATTTCGGCCCGCATATGCGGACCGAAAAATCGATTTTCGGCATATGCTTATTGGCCTTTTTGACTATTTGCGGTATTTGATTGGCTGTGAATTACAATTTCATATGTAACCTTAAAATCTAACAGTAATGACAAATTATAATAAACATTAAAAATAATGTTTTTAATTGGGGCAGGCAAAAAAATATTGAGTGTAACTTGTGCCAAAAGGCTTTAGCAGCCCTTTGCTTTAGCAGCCCTCACTCGCTTTGCTCGTTCGTGCTGCTAAAGCCCATTTTTGGCCCTTGATACACTATATACTATTTTGATTGTTAGAGCTTGCAAAACTGGCAAGTATATTGCTAGTAGCATTTTGGTGGTCATTGCAAGTATTTATTAATTGCTGCATTTTAATATAAAAGTAATATCAAAAACCACTTTATTATTTGTTATTGGCATTTGCGCTGTTTACTAATTTTCAATATTCTAACATTGACTACGTTGGCGCCCGTAAGCACAAGTTTGAATTTTATAAAACAAGTGTTTGCTGTCTATTAAAAGATTAATTCTGATGGAAACATTACAAAAAATAAAAAATAATAAATCAGCTAAAGAAATGAAAATAGAAATAGAAGCCTACTTCAATCAACCTAAAAAAACTATTTAACGCTTATATGAAGAACGGCACCACGTCTTTGAAATCAGATCAAGCTTTTATCGTAATCTTTTACATAAAAGAACATAACAAAAATAGAAAATTACCAGCTCATTAGTTTAAATTTGTTTATCAGAAAAAATTTTTTTTTTGGGTTATTGGAGTTTTTTTTTCTAAAAGTTTGCAAAATGTCAGATTTACTCTTAAGAGCGCCTACCAACTAAATTCCTTCTAATAATGAGTAAAATGTAAAAGCTTTTTTGTCTAACTGATAATAATTGCTGGTTTTGAAATTACATATTGCATCTAAGTGTTTCCCTATAGGCGTTACGTAAGTTTTTGTGGAGCACTTGTTAAAGATATTATTATTTTTTTAAAACTCTTGTCATTCGTTTGGGACAGGCGGAGTAACAGCTGATTTTTAGCAAAAAGATGTGCGCTTTGCGGTAATCTTGCTGCTTGTGTTTTCTGGCAAAAGTATAGCTTCGGTCTAACCCAGAGGTATCTATCCTGTGTGGTGGTTGACGGCACCGTGCAAGGTAGTACATGTCGAAAGCTGCAGTGGTTATGGGTGGTAATCACCGGATAACCCCGACAAAGTTCTGATCTATGTGCATCTGGTATTACCGATATATGTAGTCTCTGCTTAGCTTTTGGAGTTTGACTGGCCGTAAATGTCACAATTCAGTATTTCTAGGGCACAAGCTTTCGGTTTTTTAGGAGTCCGCATTGTCCCTCTACTTCTCTTCTGTCCAGAAGATGTTTTTTGTTGTGTACGAGCTACACAAGTTCCGATATTTTCCTAATGATAATTAATCAATCACTCACACAGATAACCCCAGCCACACAGGTTACATTATTATACCAGTTCTGCTTATTCACTTTTTAATTTGCAGCGTGGCCGGCTTGCCGTGCCCTGTTTTACTGTTAATAGAATGAACCCGTTTGTATTTAGAAAACTCGAGTTTGAGACTAGTGCTTTGGTTACTATACATGGAATGCATAGTAAATAATATGCGTGCGACCCCGGGTGGATTGAGGAGCGGGCAGTGTGAGGCGCGCCTGCTTCGTGGAACGTTGTAGCTGATTTTTCCTGTTTGTCTCCGCTGACAATTTTGGTACGCGAAGGAGACTTGGATGTTGTTGTCTATTGCTCCGATAACAATCACCCTACTTGGTCTTCAAGCTGAAAGGAGGCTGTAACGTTGTAGTGCTTGTATCATTTTTTGCGATATGCCGCTTGTCTTTGCCGCAGATCTTTTAGCCAATGTTCTCGTGTTTTTGGTGTATTTTCTACGGGTTGTTGACCGGCTGGTGTATCCCAGGTTTTAAATCCGTGGATCGTAAAACCAAGTAAGGCTTTGCTTTGTAAAATACAGCCAATGATGCCAGTTCATCTTATTGTTTCAGCGGGTTTTCTTCTTGTAATATTTGTAGACTGGTCTTAAAGTATGCATGACGTTGTTCAATAGGGTTTGCTTGTGGGTGGTATATTGCGGTAGTGAAATGTTCACACTTTTAACGTTGCATTGCATTTTTAAACAGGCGACTAGAAAATTTTGGACCATTGTTTAAAATAGTACCTTGGCTAGTGGTACTCTCTTTTGTCTACGGGCACATGGGCGGCCTGTCCAAAATGTCCATCTAGTCCGTCTCTTGTTCTGCATTGCCGGTGGGACTACAATTTGTTTTTAATCGTCAATGGTACGTAGCAATTTACCGTTTTCTTCTATTCTGAAGCTTAAATTTGCTTCATCTCTATTTTCTTCTCTTGCTTCAAAAAGTCTTGTTACGATTTAACGTGTCTGCACGCATTCTTGTTGTGCCTCTAGTACGACCGTCGCTAACGTTTTTTTTTTTTGACCAGTTAGTGAAATTAGACCTATCTTCTTGTTTAGGCGTTTGGCTAGCTTACTGAACAACTTGCCTACACTTGGTTTTGTTGTTAGCATGGTTAGTGAAGGTAATAACATCCTCTCTACATCGTCAAAGCTTAGATCAATTGGGATGTCTTTGGGGATTTGAAAGAGAGCATCGGGCAAGTAGTCAATTTTACTCGAGGTGTGCTCCATTTCAAAATCGAACTCCTGCAATTGCAGCAACAATCTCGTAAGTTTTGGTTTTGTTTCGGTGGAATTCTTAAGCCTTACAAATGCACGATTATCTGTGCAAAGCACAAAGTGTACGTCTTTGAGATACTGCCTGTATCGTTTAAGCTAGGCATTTCAGTTTGTTTGCTTAACCTGTTACTGGTGTAGCTTATCACACGCTTTTTTTCAGTTTTTTTATTTTGGAATAAAACTGCGGCAGTGCCTTGGCTACTAGCATCCGTTTGTAGGACAAATGGCAAGTTTGGTTTTGGTCGGTTTAACACAAGTGGGCAATCGAACGACGTTTTCACATCTGCCAATGTCTGTTCCGCTTTCGGGTTTTACTTAAAGGGTTTCTTGGGACTCAATTGGTTGGTAAAAGGTGCCGTTATTTGTGCAACGTTTAGCACATCTTCTCACAGGCATGTGCACAGCCCCAAGAAGCTTTGGAGCTGTTTCCGGTTGGTTGGCGTTGGTTGATCATTAATTATCTTTTGGAGGTGGTTTAACGGCTTGTTCCCTTCTTTAGATATCTGTGTCTTAAGTATTTAATTGATGTCTGAACAAACGCGCACTTAGCCATACTGAATGGTAGCCCGTGTTCTTGTAAACGTTCTAGGATGAGTTTCAGATACAATTACGCACTTCCCCAATAGTCCCGGTAGCACTTTGGCTATCAACTTTTGAAAAGTGACCAAAGCATTTTTAAACCCGAAGGGTATCACTTTAAATTGATATGTTGCCCCATCTGGGGTGGCAAACGCGGTTGGATGTTTTGAGTTCTTGTCCATTGCGACCTGCCAATAGCCTGACTTTAAATTGAGTTTAGTAAAGATCTTGGCCGTTCCAAAGTCTTGTTGTCTAAGTGTTTCTTAAATTTTTGGTAACGGTGCCGCTTCTGGTCTTGTTGCGTCAGTTTGCCGTTCTTTTTCTTTACCAAGACAACAGTGATGCAATATTCACTGTTGTTTTGTTTAATTTGTTTATTAGCCAGCATTTTCTCTACCTGCTGGTATACCACTTACTTTTTGCGGCATTCAGGACGTATGGTTGAATGCGGATTGCGGTTTGGTTTACAAGTTCAATCTAATTGCAAACCGTTTTTGTTTCGCTTAATGTTTTAGCAAATTCATTCGCAAACTGTTGAATCACTTTTGCAAACTGGGTTTTGTCCGGGAACCTGCTATCGGGTACTGTAATTTTTCCAATAAGTTGAAGTTCCGGCTGCATTTCTCAGAAAACAGTCAATCTTTGTGTGGATCCAAAATGTACACAACCGCGGATGTAATCCAATGTAGCGTTATTGCTTTTGAGCTACTTGTAAACTAATATCACGTCCTCTCTTAGCTTTGGGGCTACCAAGAACTTGGTAAGCACGGTGTAGTCGCCAATTTTGATTTCGACGGATGCCTCTTTTGTGATTTTTTGTTTGATTGTTGAGTCTGCCTGTGACGCTAAACTCTTGATTGGGATGGTGTTTTCCGACGGTGTTTTAATAAAGTTAGCGGAAGTTTTGCTGTCGATTAGGGCTTGGTGTTGTTTGCTGATGTAGAGAGGCGGGTTGATCTCATTGAAAACTTGTTGTTTTATGGTATTCCCATTTATGCTCTGGCACCTTGTTGACACTCAGCCATTTCTCTAGACTGGTTATATGAACAGGTGGGTCTTCATGTGGTAGTTCATGGAACTAAGGTAACATGCTAAAGTCGAGTACCGGTGTTAGTGGTACATAAACCTTCAACATTTGTGCCACTTGGTTTTGCGGGTGTTGCAGGCTTTTTAACTTTGACTTTATTTGGAAATTTAATTGACTCAATGTAGGATTGATTTCTTGACTTTTTTGCCGACTTACTATCCTGTTTCTTTGACATTTTGCGTTCTAACATAAACTTTCTGGGAATAATCTTCAGGTAATAGCCGACTCCAGGCTAAGTCTATTTAAGTTTATATATAATTACTCTAGACAGGTGTTTTACCGTAGGCCTAGCTGCTATAACTAGCTGTTAGTTATAAACAAATATACTGGCAGTCTCTTAACTAGCGGTATGAGGCTTTTGATTCTACAGTGCAGCAAAGCCCGCAGATTTTGATAAGAGACATAATCTCTTTACTCTTTGCTTTTTAAGAAAGTTAAACGTACAGCATTAGAAAGTTTTTTTTGACTTTTTCTATGCGTGAATTAGACGTTAAATTAAACCAGGGGTGGCCAACCAAAATAGTATTGCGAGCCACTTTGGAAATGCATCATAACTTCGCAGGCCGCATATAAAATTATTAAACCATATAAATCTATTATATGGTTTAATAATTTTATATGCTAGTATAGAAATTTTTTTGGAGTAAAAAATTAAAAAAATAGAATATAATTTTATTATTCTGAAAATTCATAACTGTAGACTTTTAAATAAAACAGGCAATATCTGTCATATATGTGCAAAGATATTATATTAAATTCAAAGTTAATTTTTTTTATAGATTCTACAGTTAATTTTTGAATATGTGGGTGCACAACTAATATTTTTTCAATAAATTGGTTTTCACTACTTTGGTCATTATAAAATAAATATATTTTGTAAAAGTGCATGCGGCCCGCGGACCAAGGGTTAGCCACCTCTGAATTAAACCCTTGAGCAATGAGCTCAGCCTGCATCGCGTCTGTCGCAATGCAGTTGAGAATATTTTGAATAGCATATTTTAGGGTTTTATGAGCTCCAAATTGGTAGGTGTAGTGTACTACGTTTTTCAAAGTACAGTGCAATAACAATATTCAACAATTTGAAAGTTGCCAACAGCTCTTAATATTTACATTTCTTTTGAATAACAATAGGACAAAGTCGGCGTGTGTCAGCGCCCTCTGTGGGTGCCGGCGGAGTTGAAAGACGTGGGGGAAGACCTAGGAAGCTGGTAGTCGGACCAGAGTTGGTTGACTGCGTTTTAAAGACTGGTCGGGTTAAAGACTCTTTGGTCTTGGTGAGTCGACTAAAGACATAGTGACATAAAAATTTAAAGAAGACACACTGGTACTTTTTTTGGTTTTTAGTCTTTTTTTTCTTTTCCACTTTAGAGAGGCTGAAGTTTACTGGATTTTTGGCCGGTCTCTTGAGGGACGTCTGGACCTGGTAATTGGGAGTATTGGTGGGGTGGGGCTTGGCCGGCGTAGGAGTCTTTGAGTTTTTTTTGGGCTAAAACTGAAACATCCGGTAACGTGGTTGGCTTGCTATGCTTAGCAATAAGTGAGTACGTAGCCGCGTTAGAAGCGGGTTTACTTTTCCTTATCTTCTGAGTGATGTCTTCACGCAGAGCAATAAACGTCTCCGTTATAGCTAACTTATCTATCTTGAAGTTGTTGATAACGCAGTCTATCCTGTGAGTTTCAGTCTCAATCAGGTTCAAAAAGAATCTGTTGAGGTTAATGATCTTTTTATTCATTTTTTTCAGCTAGTCTGTTCATAGAAAAACTCCAAGATTTTACTATCGGTTATTTTGGGCTTAGAGCTCTTGCTGGACAATACTGCTATGGCTGGCAATTTGCATTCAATCTTTAGCGTAAATTATTGCTGTGAATACTGCATTTATCCCGGCTGCAGACTTGCTTCTTTTGGGTAGTGAAGTTTGTTGCTCTCGGAGGTGTTTACTCGATGGCTGTTACTTAAAAAACCTAATCTTTTTCTCTAGCCAAAAATTTAATTTAATTTAATTCTAACTTAATTATTACATTATTACTATTAAGCGCGCTTAGGGAAGACAACCGTTGACTTGCAGCGCAATTTGATTATAATATCAAAAGTGTAAAATTTACTGAATACAAGCAAGGTGTATTCAACGCTTTTGTTTAGCAACCATAGCAGAAAAGTAAACGTGTTGGCAACATTTGCGTTTTTTTAATTATATGATGTAGAAGTAAATGGTTATACTTATACGGTAAAAATAAATTATTAACATTAAAAACGTTACAGAATTTTAACATGATAAAACTATCATCAAAATACTTTTATGCTAAGCAGATAACAAAAAGTATTTTATATTTGTCACCATTTGATTATCCTCTCTACAGTAATTAGTGTAGAGTCGGGGCTTTGACAAAATTGCAAATCGGCCGAAAACATGCCAATTGCATTGTATTATGTAAACATTTTCTATTATTGCAGTACATTTCAAAGTGCTCAAACGTTTTAACACTATAGACCGATGTTGGCTTCTACATATAGTAAAGTGTCTGTACCTACTACATAAATTACTCTGTCATGTAGGCTTAGTTGGGATGACACTGTTTGCACTATACGGACAAGGGACTCTAAAATACAATTAAATAGGATCAATAAATGAATTTTAATTCTTGTGTAGAATTAACACAAATTTGCTTCGATTTAAAGATTCTGAACAATAGCCTACTACATACAAGCTAGAGTTATAATTGATTTCATACATCATAAATAAATTAATTTTCAAAACAATTATTATTTTCTGACCTCGATTTACATCCTTCAGAAATATTAATTAAATATTTGCTGACTATAATTACTTTGCATAATTATAAATTAGTTATTATAAATTTTAATTAAAAGTCATGCATAGGTTTGTAAATATAAATAAAACCTAAATCGATTTTCTAGTTCTAAGTATAGATACTCATCATTTTCATAAATAGTTGCAGCATAAAAGCAAACTATTAAATATGAATAAAAATTGATTCGATTGGAATACATTGTTTTCAAATTATTCATCGTTGAGTTTGTTATTGATTGCATATGTGCGAGCCGGCATTTTTTTGACCAAATATTTAATAAATATCAAACGAACAAACATAATAGCCTCTGCAATTTTATTGTTTTCGATTTTTCAACCTTGGCTGTGCAGACCGGAAATTTGCCAATCATTCTATGAAATTTAACCTGTCCGCATTGTTCTTGTCTATTTATAAACGACATTGTTAAAAGCATAAAATATAAAAGTTTTTAGCATGAAAATTTATTCTAAATAGTTTTGTAGTTTCATACAAAACTGATGAAGATGCTAATTAATTAATTTAATTGGTGCGTGAAATGTAATTTTGCCTGAGTAACTTCTGACAGGAAATGTTTACTATCTTAACTCTTAACTTGATATATTGCATTTGCTGTTCTTTGACTAGTTTGGAGATTGGAAATTGCGATGGAAATAAAGGGGTTACATTAGACAGACACGGTTAATATAATTTAGGGTCGCAAAGGAAATAGTTGATTTATAGGATATGGTTTTTGACTATGTTAAAGAGCACAGTTTGTTTGATATTTAAAACCTACCAAATATGTTAGAATATCAACAAAATATTTAAAAAATAGTTTGTTAATTAAATAATAGTTTAAGTTGTTCACATAAAGAAAAGTAGTAGTTTAGTAATAAATTCTTGATGCTACAGGACAGTTGTTTTCAATATATAGAAATAATTTTCAATTTTATTGTTGTTGACGGTCTATTAAGCACTATTTTTAGTTTGTAGCGCAAGGAATAGACACTTTGTGAAAAGTAACAATTGAAACAAATTTAATTTGTTTATTTTTACAATCAGCACAAATCTGATAGCAAAGATTAAATGTTTACAGTTTGTTTTTTTTGTTACTATTTTTAATTTAATTTGTTTAATATTTAACGCAACAAAATACTCTCTTTATCAACTACCACACCAAGCGTCCATATTAATTAATTAATTAAACAATAATTTACTGGTTACCAAATTCTGTTTGTAAATAATTTTAATAACCTGGTTTTCATCGTAAATCTACTTTGTTATTACAACGCAAAGTTTTAAATATATTTTTTATATTATTTGTGTTTAAACACATTAATTTGTAAAAGGACTGTAACAAGTGACAGTTTTTTTCTTAACGTGTAGAACAACTTTGCTGATTTACCTTTATTTTTTAGAAGTCTTAAGGCACTTCCAAAACTAAGTAATATTACCAACGCAGCTTGAGGATGTGTGCAAAAAATTAAAGTTATAGTTTTAATTAGCGTATACTCTACTCCCTTACAGCTTGACAATATTTAGCTTTGATTGGTGTTTTTAAAAGTACACAAACCACCGTCAAAACGCCGCACACTTTTTTGTTAGTTTTAATTGGAAGCCAGTTTTAGGGATTCTTATCAGATTGATGTTTTTTTTTGTTTTTTTTGTTTTTTTTTTGTTTTTTTTTGTTTTTTTGTGTTTTTTTGTGTTTTTTTTGTGGTTCACTCTTAAAAGGTGAGTGCTTACTAACTAAACTTCTTTATGTTGTTGAGTACCTAAAAGTTTGAGACAGTAAAATTTATGTACTTTTTATTTGGAGATGTATGGAGATGAATAAGGATGGGACGCTTTATACACTGTAGGATGAAGATGTGAAGTAGCTCACTTTTAAGAAAATATTTGGTTAACCGGTTTTCTATAAGTATAAACGTTCTTGACTGGTTTAGCTAATCTAACCAAGTCAGAGTTTAAGTAGAATTTGAGATTTGCAAAGCATCTTTTGGCCAAGGGCCTCAAAATGCTCTTGCAACAGCGAGAAGTCTAGGACGTTTTGTTCTACCGTGTTATGAGACTCCGACAACCCAACGTACGGTTGGACTTTTGCCAAAACATTGGATTTTTTGCCAATTTTGTTTTGTCAAAGATTAACAGCCTTTTATCAAAAGTGATTTCCAAAAATTTTGCAGTCGGACCACAGAATAAGTACGCTATTAAGAAAGGCGTTATTGTGAGGCGTGGTGCGTTGCCGTAATAAAATAACAGCTTTGCATTATTCTGGATTTACTTTGACTCGCCAGTTATTTAACCAGTTTTGAAGACTGCTGGTTGCTTTTTGGAGTCTTGTGCTAACTACCTTTAAATACCTTAAACTGTATAAAAGAGCCGTGCCATTGGCGTATTGTGCCATTTTGACTCAATCATTCTAGCCCGATAGCATGGCAACGTATAGATTAAAAAGTATAGACAGTAGAAGAGAACGTTGTGGTACTTCTGCTAAAAAAAGAGTTTTAGATATAAAGCTGTCATGTCAGCTTTATAAAACGCAGAAAGAATTTTAGCATATGCAGTAGTAAGCCTTTGTGCCAGACCTTATTGAAAGTTTTTTTTGACGTAAAAAAAGACTACCCTTGTGGTTTTTTGGTCTAATATGGTTTTAGCCGATGAACAACTGAGTATTTACGCCGGAACTCATGTTTTTCCAAACAGAAAATAAATTACTTTTGCGTGTTTAAAAATGCAATCCAGGATTTTTTTTTTTAATCTTGCTTAAAGTGCATAGGAAATTGATTAATTGATAGTTTTGTAAAATGTTTTAATCTTTCCCAGGTTTTGGGATGTTGATTACGTGCGAGCTTTTCTATGCTTTTGAAAAGTATTTTGTACGTAATATTGCATGTGCAATGTTAGTTAGTATCATTAATGTTTTGTGCAAAAAAAAATAAATTTTATGTTGGAAGTTTTGCCAGAGCTTGACGCAAATCAAGCTTTAAGCTTTGATATAATTTTTCTGATTTGAGAAGGTGAAAGCTGTTCAGCGGTGTGTGCTTGTCGGTGTTCTTAAAAAAAAATTGTTTATTTTTTGGTAGACTTTTTTGAAGTGTTCCATGTAAATCAGTGTTCTCTATCATAGATAGAGAGAGCATTGTAGTTGAAGCTGTTGGCAAATATTTTGGCTTTTTTCTTGATAGAGAATCTTTTATCGCGCATTGCTTTAGAGATCTTATATAAGAGATTTTTATCTTTTTAGTTAATTTGTTAAGTTGTTTGCTTGCACTGATTTTTGTTTAACTTTATAGCCGTTTTGATTTTTTTGTGAGTTTGTTAAGTCACACAATCTTTAGGGTTACAATGTCATTGGCGTTAAGCAACATTTTTTAGGTTTTTTTGTGCCCAGGATAATCTTAAAAGGTTATCAACGTGTACCTGAAAAGTTTTAAAAGCCTTTTCCGTAGCTTCTTCTCAAAAAGAAAGTCCATCGGATCTTCTTCCCTCTTATTTGATTTCTTTTTAAAGAATTTTAGTAATATTGAGTTGTAGTAGAAGTTTAAGTAATTGATTGCTTTTATCTTAATTTATAAGTTGCCGTTTTTTAGTATTGTTACCTTGTGGACGTCTTTTTGGTAACCTTTTTGCTCAACGTAGTTTTGCAGTTCTCAACTTTTTAACTTGGTTGTGCGACTGTTTAGAGTTAAAAACCGTATCAAAATCAGCCGTTTTAAAAAGATTACTTGAGTTGACGTACTCGGGTGCAAGTTTGAAGGTCTCCAGCCTAGGCACTTTTGTTTGAGATTGTCTAGAGTGTACAATTTGATATGGTTTTGCAATCTTTGAGCAAAGATCACTTCTCACGCTTTTAGTTCTGGCTGTATTCTAGAAGCATACTCTTAATAGGGCCATTCAAACAGACCAAAGCAGGGGGAAAATGCATAAAAAAAATCCGTTTCTATATAAAAAAAATACTAAAATGTTTTTTTTTGTTTAGACCACTGGAACCAAAATATTGGTTTTTTGGATTTGAATGAATGACGCCAAAATTAGATCCTACGGAAAATTTCCGATCAATTTTACTAGCAAAATTAAATTTTGCGTTAAAATTGCAATTTTTATACAAAAATTACGATTATTTAAAGTTAAAAAACCACAAAAAAACTTAAGAAATTTATTGAATTTTTTTAAGGTGCGTAACATTTATTTATTTGAGTTGTTAAAAGTTTTAAATTAATTTTAATTAAAAATTGTTGCATTTGGCAGCTAAACTAGCAAAAATTTTGTTTGCTGATACAACTACGGTATTGCGGCAACCGGAGTTTTGTGAGATAACCTGAACCGTTGCTGTTTTTGTTTTAAGCAATAGCATCGCCTAAGAGGTTGGCAAAATGAAGACTGAATCAGAGAGACATACATACATATAACGCTTTGAATCATTGTTTGATGGTGTGTCCATAACACTACTACCTCTAACATTGAGAAATTCCGCCGCTTTGTTTTTTTTGGCTAAACCTGGACTGTTAGGTTTATGCATGAGCGTAGTTAGATAGTTGACAACCGCATTTTAAACTTTTTTTGTGTGTTGCGTAAAAACTTATGAAAAACAAACAAATTTGTTTCTTATTTAATGGGTATTTGATGGACCAAATTCTAGCAATTGAAACGTTTGTTAAGGTTTTTAAACCGTACCGGATAACTACCTGAAAGCAGCGTTTCTCAAAGATACATCATCATCTTGGCAAAGTTCTTACAGCTTTCTGCTGCTTTTCACTCTTCATCTATCTCTGTCTTTTCAATCTTCCTATCTTTTATTATTTGACTAATCCTTGCCACCCACTCCGTTGTTGGCTTTCTTTTTTTTTTCTTCTATTTTTTGGAATATACTCTAGAGCTTTTTTGAGCCATCCATCTTTCCCTATTCTCATCACATAACCATACCAACATAATTGTTTTGTTTCAATTCTATCTACATTTGAATATACACTTTTTGTTTTTGTTTTTACTTCTCAATAGTTCTTTTATTCATTTGGCAGAGTTACTAGCATTCTGCTTCATATGTTAAAATTGGTTTTACTATTGTTCTGTAGATTGTCTTTTTTATTCTTAGTCTAATTTCTTTGGACCATAGCATAGCGTTTAATATATTAATTGCTTTTCGAGCTTGTACCGTTTTGTTTTGAGTATCTCTTTTTGTATTTCCATTTTCCGATATTACGCTACCTAGGTAGTCTTTACATCTCTTAATTTTACTTATATATAATTGTGGGTCAGATATTCTGTTTTTGTCATGTTTATGTATTATGTATTATACCCTACCTTCGATATTCTTCCTCATGTTTTCTGAGCGTATAGTCTATATCCAGTTTGTCGTTTGCAATTAGTACTTGATTATCTGCAAAAAATAACGTTGTCAGGACGTTATCTGTTGTATTTATACCCACTCCCGCTATTGATCTTTGTCATTTTGCGAGTGCCTGCTGTATACATATTTTGAATAAGGTGGGTGATAAACAGCACACCTGTCTTAATTCTTTTGTAATGGGAAATAAATTTGATACTTTGTTGTCTTCCTTTATAGAACTTTTTGCATGTTTATATATATTTAGAAATGCTCGTATGTAGAATCTTTTTTATTGCAATTGTGCTATCATTTAAAAAAATACTATAAAGAAGTTCAGCGCCAATAGTGTTTTGCATATTTTAATTTGCATCTTTTCAAAATATAGAAGCATTGAGTAAAAAAATATTAGAAAGAGGTGCAAGGCTAATACATTTGTGCAAACTTGTGTATGCCCCTCTTATAAAAGTATGCAATTTTATATGTTTTATTATGCACACATATTGCGGACAAAAAGTGAATATTTAAGTATTAACTTGCACAAATTTTATAAATTGTTTATTTTTATTTTATTTATTAAAGTTGTAAAAACAGTATTGCCAAAGGTTTGAGCAACAACGTGTATACCAGTGAGAAATAAGTATTATTACGTGCTAGTTGTACAATATATTAATAAAATTACGCAAAACAACAAATTGAAAGAACACACTAACAGAAACATTTATATTTAACTGTTATGTATAAGTTTTTAAACTAAATATAACACTAGTTATCAATTATTTTGTTGTAGTAACGCGCTTAACTACTCTCATAATTTATTTAGAAGAAAAAACACAAAAGAGTGAAAAAATATATCTATGAGAAAAATAGAATAGCATTAAAGTTAAAATAAAATTGATTAATTTTTTATATTATAATTAGTATTGGGCAACTAATTAAAATTATATATTTAACTTAGTAGTTTAACTAATTTCAACAATAAATTCCTAGTTTGTTACACCAAATTTTAAAACAAAAACGTTGATTAAATTTATTTAAGAGGTTTAATATTACTTTCAATTATGCGCAAATTGGCAGCAAACAGACAAAAATTAATTATTAATTTACCTAATTACATTAAAACAATGACATGAAATTAAATATTTATGCTAAAGTTTCTCGGTCTGAAAACAATTTCCTAAGTAAATTATGTTATTTTAACAGATAATTTCTTGTTTCAGATGAATGATTAATTGAGCAATGCTTAACCGTACCGCGTCGTCTCGACGGCGGCGAGCCTCTCGCAGCAGTGGCACGTCCCCGCAGACAAGAAGTCCCCGATCAACATCAGGAGGTACAAGCCCGGGTCGCAGGGCCAGCATAGCCGTCTCCCCTGTCGACAGTGATCGAATAACTAGAAACACGTTGGCCCCTGATATAAACCGTAGCCCCAGACACAGCATTATACCTGACATATCGTTTGATTCAAGAGAAAGTTTATCTTCAGAAGATTTTCCATGTCCTAGGAGTCCCAGATTAAGTCCACGTGGTAGTATCGCACCCGATACTGCATTAAGTCCACGTAATAGTTTGATACCAGATGGATCTCGCAGCCCTAGACATAGTTTAGTACCTGGAGATTATTCGCGCAGTCCTAGAAACAGTTTAGTACCAAATGTTTCATCAAGTCCACGGAATAGTTTGGTTCCAGATGGCCCAATTAATCCAAGAAATACATTGGCACCAGAAAATTTTAATAGAAGTCCACGGAACAGTTTAGTTCCAGATTCAAGATCAGAGTATGAATATAACAGAAGTCCGCGACATAGTCTAGTACCAGATACTTATCCTACAAGATTAAATTTACCTGATTTTAACAGAAGTCCGCGGAATAGTATAGTTCCCGATGGTGGTCGCAGTCCACGTAATATTGTTCCATCGGAATCAGTTACGTGGAATCAGCATAGTCCTGAAGAAATATTAAACCGAAGTTATAGACATAGCAATGCACCTGATTTTAACAGAAGTCCCAGAGGTAGCATAGCCCCTGACAGAACTAGCCCTAGAGGTAGCATAGCTCTTGACAGAACTAGCCCTAGAGGTAGCTTGGCTAGTGATTACGATCGAAGCCCGCGCGGTTCAATTGCTTTTGAATATAACAGAAGCCCGCGTGGTAGCGTTGTGAAAAATATGGCCACTGAAGAATTAATGAGGAGTCCCAGGGGAAGCTTAACGCTTACATTCCAGGATCCACCAGCATCTCATGTGAGAAGATATAGTGCAGATTATTCTGAAGGTAAATTCATTATTTTTATGTTCATTTATAACTTAAAGCGATTGCATTGATAAATGGATTAACTACGTGTCCGACGCAATAGGGCTTATCAAAATTTCTATCAATTATTATTGGATTATGATTAAAATCGAACACTAAATCGGAAAGGTCGGCATGTAATAATTTCGTTTAATTTCACGCTCGACTTGTTGCTTTCGCACATGAAATGACAATTGACATATATGGTTGGTGTTATTGATTTCGAGAATTGATTATTAAATATTCATAAACGCTATGTTCAATGCATTGGGTTTTATAAAGGTTTTGTCAACAAGTTAAAATAATAATAAAATAATAATTTACTTAAACAAATACTTTTTTTAAGGCATGGGTTTAAATTATTAAACTAACTTTTATTTTATGTTACATTTATAATTTAATACATTTTTACATTTTTATCAGAAATTCACAACATAAGAGCATTTTCTTATTGATTTTTTAATAGATTTAACGCTGTTGAACGTCAGTACATATATTTAAAGCAATTAGATTATGAATTTAGTTGTAAATGCTTGTTCTTTTGTAAATATTAAACACATTTTAAATTAAAGATTGTAAATTACAAATTTAAAATTAATTTAATGTATTTATTGTGATATTTGTTATATCATATAGTTTTATGATACAACTATAGGTGATTTTTTGACTACATTACTGTGGTAAGTGGTGCTACACATACTACTGCATTTGGCAATAACTTACAGTTAGCCGTTACGATTTTTTAAGGTATATTTTATTATACCTGAAAATGGTGCCCTAAAAAAATTTAAATCAAAAAAGAAAACTATATAAAATGTACTGATTAATTTGTTCACTGCATAAAATTAGCGCAAACATTATTTATAACTCAAATTTGACAAAAAAAATCTATTTGCTGTTAAAAATACAATAAAAATTGCAATAAAACTAATGCAATAAACTAATTCAAAATTGTTATCAGTTTTTAATATTGGTTTAAATATTAGTCAATTGGACTTTATATATTATAGCAAATTCATGACGTTGTGTTGAAAAAGTTATATGATCCAAAGACAATTTTTCAGTTGATTTAATTAATTCTCAAACATATTTTAAGCTAAGAAGCGACATATTTTTATTATTAATTTATAAAATTGGTTATAATTATTAGACAGTTGATTTGATTCTTTCATAAATTTTAAGTGACATACAAGATTTGTCTAAAAATTATCTTTCCTTTAGCTAAAAAAGACTAATTATTTATATTACGGGATTGAGATTTTAATTCTTTTTAAAGAAGGCTTTGTCCGCCTCCACATATTTAGCCTTTACTACCGAAAACACTTCAGAAAGTTATCGAATAGTGTTTAGCTTCGCCATTGCGTTCTGCATTATTTTTTTCCTACTTTAAAAACGGGATCCTTTCAATGGCATATTTAATTTAAGAAATGACCAAAAGTCGAAAAGAGTCATGTCTGAAGAATAGAGAGATTGGCAAACGACTGGAATTTCATGTTTTGCCAAAAAAATATATATCTGTATTGGGTGCGATAAATTAGAAAAAGCATTGTCGTAATGCAACTGCAATAATACTACTTTTTTGTCCCTGTTTGTCTTTCAGGTGCGCATTTGTGAAGCACAAGTCTGCAGATATCAAAAAACACAGTTAGCATAACTTTGAAGTTGCTTCTCATCTGTCGCGTTTTTTTTGGGCTTTGTCGAGAAAGAATGTTTTTGCAACAACTGTGTTTTTGTTTTCAGGTCGTATCCGTACACCGATCATTTATCTCTAGTTACAATGGTATTCAAAAATTTAGGTTTAGTGTTGGTAGTTTGCGCAAGACGGAGTTCGTTCTGTTTTGCTCACATAAACTTGGGCACAAGTTTTGCAGCTACCCTAGACATGTTTAAATCTTTACGCAACATCTTTACTGATTTCAACTTTTTTGGCTCTCGTACGGTCAAACGACAGTTTTTCATTATTAATTTTTTTACCCTCTCAGCAACATCTGCATTCCGAGCAGATTGTTGCTTCCCAGAACACTGATTACTATCCACAAGTCTTAAATACTTGAATAAAGATTTGCAAAACTTTTATTTGTCAGTCTAAAACATATTTTTTTAACGTCCCTGAGTAGTGTTCAAACGTTTCATTAACAATGATAATGTCATCTAGATAGACTAGTTTGTTTGGTTCCATTTTACTACAAAATACACAGACGCGGCATTTTGCTATTTTGGGGTGAGTGCTATGTAGGCTCAGGTAGTTGGAGAGAGTGAGAGGTAGGTTTTTTCAACAGGGTAGAATAAGAAATTTGTGTTCTTGCTTTGTTTATTTGCAATGATGCAGTGGTTGGTAGAAGAATTCTTATTTTGCATTGAGGCCCACTCAATTATTGCGGTGTAGTGTGCTTTCCGTGTACGGTTAACAGTTCATCTTAGTAGTAATGTACCTAGACGGTAATTAATTTTAAGTTGGGTAAATGCATTCAAAGCAACAAAAAATATATTATCAATAAGATGAGTGACAACACCAAAAAATGCCAACCGAGTTTAAACAGCAGTATCTCAATCTTACAAACAATTTGCTCAAAAACATGCTGTTGCTGTTGGCATATCAAGATGTTATCTTCACCGGATTTTGCATATTGAACTTTATCAGGATCAATATAAAATAATTATGCTCTAACAACAAGATTATGTATTGCAACAAACATCTAGTAAAAACATGCTTGCCACCCTTCTCCAAAACGTAAATGTGTTCTTTTTTTGAGAAGTCATATTTTCACCTTGATTGCAACAAATAGAATATGCGGCATTGTAGTGACTCAAATTTCAAGAGTATGGCATTAACTGCAAAAGAATCTACAGACCTGGTACAGAATTGAATACAAAAAATGAGAACTATGAACTGGAAATCAACATGAGCAAAACAAAAATTATGATGATAGACAAAGGCAACAACAATAATACAGACATAACACGTATAGATGGATACAAGGAAATAAATAGAAGATGTGATATGTCCAGACCGTAAGAGAACTTAAAAAAAACACGGATGGATAGTGATATAACTCTAAACACTAAAAAACATATAATAAAAACACTGGTATTCCCAGTACTACTATATGGTTCCAAATCATGAACAGTTAAAAAACAAGATAGACAAAAAATTGATGCATGTGAGTTGTAGTGCTGAAGGCAAATGCTACGTGCTCCATGGACAGCTCACAAAACTAAGGTATCTATTAATAAAAAATTAAATGAACCCCAGCAATTGTCACAGATTCTCTTTACTAGAATTATAAATTTTTTTGGCCACATCAATGATAACAACCCAGAAAAACTGGTGATATAGGGGAAAATGGAAGAAAAAAGACCAAGAAGAAGATCGCCGATGAGGTGGACCGACATTATCAAGACAACAATCAATAGCACGATAACACAAGCAACAAGGGAATTTTGAAACAGGGAAAGATGGCGGAATATTGTACAAAGAGCGACAGCAAAAAAGTTAAACACAATCACAACTTTTCTGAAAAGAAATAAAACAAAGAAGAAGAAGAAGAAGACTAGTTTTATTATCTCTGTGTATGTTTTATCCGGATCGCATGTTCTTTCTATTTTGCTGGTTTAGTAGAACTTTGTCTCGTTATTCAATTAACACAAGTATTAGAATTTTTTTGTATATACCCGCTGGCTTTTTTAGTTTTTGATGTAAGCATTTTTTTTACCACTTTGATACATTTTTGTATTCTTTTATGTATGATTCAAATCATTTCTTGATTTTTGCCTTTTGCTTCCTGTCTTTGCGTTTTAGATGTTTGGACTCTAATTCTAAATATAAATCTTGTATTTGTATAGGACACACTTTATCTCATTTTTATCATTTAAATGATAACAGATATAAAAAAAAATTATATACCATTTTGTAATTCATAATAAAAGCAGCTTATAAAATAATTGCTAAAAGAAATAAAAATCAAAAGTAAACTTTTGGTAAGCAACTTTTGAATACTGTTCTTGACAGGTTTAAAGGATCCATTTGCAACACTCACCTTCTTAACATTAGTTGGATTTTTTTTGTGTCCAACAACTCATCTCTTAACTGCTCCAGAACCTTGCTACCTATAATTGAACAATTTGCACCAGTGTCTACTAATGCAGAGAATTTTAAAGCAAAAATATTCATAATGGTGTAAAACCAAATGTTTATTAAATGTGGTTGCAAATACATTTTAACTTTCTGAAATTATTTATTTTCTTTTGGTGAAACCTTGGAGATACATTGGTCAAACTGTACTCCTAGTTTCTGTGTTTTGAACATTTGGAACAATTAGTCAATACTTGACCATTGATACCACAATTAAAGCAGAATTTTTTAGATTTCTTAAATTTTAATTTTGAGGCAAATTAGTTGTAGTTGAAATGGCCGAAACGTTGGTTGAAACTGTTGTTGTAGACTTTGATGAACTCTTAGAAAGGATGTTTTTTTTTTCTACACAAAAATGTTTACAAAACTTAAACGTGCTACATAAACAGAAGTTTTTTTTATGTAATGTAGTCGTGTGGTCTTGGCTAGTAGTCTGGTAAGTCTGAAAAACAAGTTATCTATGACAGCTATAAATATTGTCACTCTTTTAGCAGTAAAATTTTT
The DNA here is from genome assembly GCA_963932245.1 of Tachinus rufipes. Lineage (NCBI taxonomy): Eukaryota > Metazoa > Arthropoda > Insecta > Coleoptera > Staphylinidae > Tachinus > Tachinus rufipes. Next base: position 67,398,090 of record OZ010749.1, read on the forward strand.
TTTCAAAGCTTTTACCAAATTATTTCAATTTATCAGCTCAATTTGCAGATTGATATCAAGCTACACTATTATCTAAAAATAAGGTGATAGTTGACATAAACAAATTTATTTTAGAAAGCAATCCTTAATTTCTCAACAATTTTATGAATTTCAATTAGTTATAAAAAATTACGTTTTATTTGTAAACAGCCACTATTTAACAATGTTAGTCCTAACGCTGGTGCTAACTATTGGAATTACACCACAATATTTTTTATAATGGAATAGCTTAGTAGAATAAGAATGTTTGTTAGATATTGATTTGATAAGTCCGGCAGCTTTTAGGTCAAGTTAGTTTTGCAATTGAACACATGAATCAAAAACGGCTTTTATCTCTTCTAACTTATTTCTTGGTTTTGTATATTTTTATAACCTGCTCGTGACATGTAGCAACCATTTTTTAATGCATCTTTTAGCATCTTCTGCCAAGTACAAATCAATTAATTTTTTCAACATTGTTCTTAATCTCTTTCTTTGTAGCATCAGATTACTTTTGATCTTTTTTTAAACACAATTACACATACTTTTCTCATACAGGGTGTTTTTTAGAGACGGCAAATTTTAAATTGGCAACACTCTGTGACAGCTGATTTTACAGTTCTCGGTTGTTTTGTGGTAACTGGTTTGGAAATTTTTTCAAATTTATTTTAAAAAACATGTTTCAGTTTGGGAAACTCATCAGGCATTACGTCCATTGTATGATGCTCATAATTGTCCATCAAAGCGATTAATTTGAGAAATTGTGCATTGTTTTTGCAAAACGTATAATTTAAACGATAATAAGAATCTAGTACAACGTCGCAACGTCGTACAAGAAGCAATTGATAATAGTAGTTTATTTATCTAAAGATCTGAATACAGATATAAGACATGTCAAAAATATACAATAAAAACTTATAGTCTAAAAATATCACATATAATACATTTAGTATAAAAGTTACAGAGTTACATTTAAAAATATAATATTTAAAATTACAACTTTAACAAAACATAATTTACAGTTTATCATTAAAAAAATCATGTATGTTATAATAACATTTAGACACTTAAAAATTTCTTAATTCAGTTTTAAATATTTTATAGTCATTTAAAACTTTCATTTTTGGAGCTAATTTATTATACATTTTTACACACATATATAAAGTTGATTTTTTGTATTTTGACGTATTATGAATTGGAATACGAAGGTGATCAGCATGTCGTGTATTATACTGATGACTAGATGAGGTTAATTCAAATTGAGATATATTTTTGTGTACATGACTTATACATTTAAATATGTATATAGAAGGCAATGTTAACAACTTATTATTTATAAAACACTGCTTACAACTCTCACGGTTTTTAATTTAGAAAATCAACCTTATTATGCGCTTTTGTTGAACAAAAGCTCGATTCAAGTCAACAGATGAACCCCATATCATTATATTGTAACACATATGTGAGTAAGCCATTGCATAATATATTGCCATAATGGATTTGTTGTCAAGTACCGATTTAATTTGTAGAATGGCATAAAAAGCTTGATTAAGTTTCTTACAAACTTGTTCAATTTGTAAACGCCATTTAGAATCTATTGTAATTCCTAAAAAATTTACGCTGCTAGAAAGTATGATTTGTAAATTTTCATGCTTAATTATAAAATTGTTTGACAATAATTTACGTCCATGAAAATGAACCGCAACTGTTTTTTGGTGATTAAGTATTAAACGGTTTTGAAAACACTATTTTTTAAGTTCACTAATTACAGCAATGGTGTTTATTAAGAGTTCTGTTTCATTATCAGCAGAAACGGCAATTGATGTATCATCAGCAAACATGACAACTGTACTATTTAAAATGTGTGATGGTAAATCATTTACATACAAAAAAAATAACAGAGGTCCTAATACTGATCCTTGAGGAACACCTAATGTAACATCATACTCAGATGAGGAACAATGTCTTACATTTACAATTAATTTTTGGTTTTCTAAATATGATTTTATCCACTGAGCAAGTAATCCTCTAATGCCAATTGAGTTTAGTTTTTTAATAACAAAGTTAATATCAACAGTGTCAAATGCACGAGATAAGTCAAAAAATTGTACAAGCACAAGCTTATTTTTATCTTCATTAGTTTGCACAAATTGCAATAACTGAATAGAAGCAGTTTCTACAGAGTATTTTTTTCTGAACCATGATGGTTGTTCACTAATGCATTATTTTTATCTAGAAAAGACATTATACGATCATATACTAATCTTTCAAAAATTTTAGAAAATGTATTTAATATAGAAATGAGCCTATAATTTTGATTATTAGTTACATCCAATTTTTTGTACAATGGAATTACTAAAGCTACTTTTAATGCAAAAGGAAAAATTCCAGTAGTTAATGAAAAATAAAATAGTGCTTTTAAAGGATGTACTACAAACTGAACAATTTGTTTTAAAAGTATGATGGATATTCCATCAACTCCTGCCGATGATTTATTGTTCATAGTTTTTACTATATTTAATATTTCTTTGTTATCTACAGGATGAATATAAAATTATAATATAAATTATATTAGATAAATTATGATGAAAATGATTTATGAGAGAGTTTTGAGCAACATTGGCAAAATAGTTAGCAAATATATCAGATAATTTGCCATTGTTAGTAACTAAAACTTTGTCAATTTTTAGTTTGATGTCAACTTCTTTTTTTGTCTTTACCAAGTTTATTTTTAATTAGTTTCCAAGTTGCTTTACACTTATTTTCAGCAGTCTGAATTTGGTTAAAAAAATAACATTTTTTAGCATTATCTACATCACATCATATCTCGTTTCATATTTTTATAAGTTAGCTTAGTATTTAAATCGTCTGTGTGCGTTATTATCCAGTGAAGTTCTTTTAATTTTTTACTTGTTTTTATAATATCTGAAGTGAGCCAACTACCATTTTGAATTTTGTTTACATTATGTTTGTTAGACTTTAGCGGGCATGTTAAGTTCAGAGCGGCATGCATAATTCTTGCAAATGCGTCAAATGATTCGTCAACATTTATTGAAGAATATACAGTTACCCAGTTTGCATTTTTTAAATATGTTTTTAAATAATTAATATTAGAAGGTGACATGCATCTGTAAGTATACATTTTTTTTTGTTTTTTTACATTCTGGTTGATTATTTACATTTTGCGGATAAAACTTAAGTGCTAAATGATCTGCAATTAAAGCATGTACAATAGCTGATAAATATTGATCTTTGGGCAAATCAGTAACCAAATAGTCAATTGCCGTTTCGGAAGTAACGTTATTGCGGTTAGTAAATATTCTAGTAGGAGTAGTTAAATTGATGACTAATCCGTAGGAATAAAACAAATCCATTAATGACTTTTTGTTTTGCGATTCTTGTAAATAATCGACATTGAAACCACCGTTGAGTATACAATTTTTAGAGTATTTATAAACATCATTTAATGCAGCATACAATTTACTATTAAATAATTCAAGAAGTGCCAAATCAGACCTGTAAACTGTTATTATGTTTAGCTTCACATTGTTTAATTTTACAGTTATACCACATATCTCAAAATTAATAGTTTCAACATACAAATCAAAGTTAATTATTTTAAAATCTATATCTTTACGTAAACTTAAATAAATAGCACATCCACCATGTTGTCGATTATCTCTACTAAAATGGGTAGCAAGTTTGTATCCAGGAATATTAATAAACAGTAAATTGTCGTTTAAACACCAGTGTTCTGAGATACACAGAACATCAATTTCTTCGTTTATGCAAAAAAAAACAATTTTGTTTATTTTGTTACTAATACCTTGTACATTAACGTGAGCAATTTTAAGTTCTGCTTTTCTGCTAAAAAAGTTGATGATTGATCTAATATATCGATATTAGTTAATTCCGAGGTTAATTCTATTCTATTACTATCTACATGGCAGTTATTTGTTTGCACATAAATAAGATTTTTATTGGAAACTATGTAAGTTACAAATGGCTCTATTAAATTTTTTGACAAATATTAAGATAATATTAGTTTACCAGTACGGTTTAAAGCATATCCGTCTGGTAACATATTGTGTTTTGACACTATAGAGTTTATATCAATAAACTTTTCACCGTTTTTAAAATAATTTTTAGATTGATTATATAATTTGTCATTTATAGCAAACCCAAATTTATTAAAGATGGGTTTGTTGACGTTAAAAGAAACAGACAACAATATCAAATTTGTTGTTTTGGATAACTTAAGTAAATTACATACTAAGTTATTTCCATGCATCAACAGAACCACCAAATACTATCAAAAAGTCATTTTTTGAAAAACTTTCGGTTAATTTATCACATTCACTAACAATATCTGCAAACTTAGCATTTGTTTTTATAATTGTTTAAACTTGGATGTTACTGCCTACAATAGTTTGCAACAAATTCGTTAAATTTTTGCAATGCTATCACCTATAATTAACACTTGTGGTTTCTTGGATGTTTTGTTTGTTGTTACAACATTTTTCAAGAATAGCGTTTTTGTTGAGTTGGTTACATTTAGTTGATTATGTTTAAGTTTAACCATCATATCGGTGTTAGCTGTCTGAACTTCAGTGGGACCAATTGGAACACTTTTAGTTTGAGTTTCTGAATGTAGAAATTGTTTAATACAGTTATCTGTCTGAGTTTGTGTTGAAGTTTTTATTATTTTCTTTTCTTCATTCTTTTGTGCGTTTAATGTTAAAGCATCAATTATTTCATTTTTGTTTTTAAGCTCATTACGTAGCAAGTCAATTTCTTTATATAAATTTGAAATTTTGTTGTGTAATTTATTATTTTTGTCTTCTGTGTTGGTAAACGTTTTTTCCAATTCTGATAATAAGTTATCGTACTCTAGTTCTTCCGTATCTGTATTGTTTGTATCAATTGTATTACCATTATTAAACGTTTCGTTTAATAAATCAATATTTGATACCATCGATTTGTGTTGTTGGCGAGTTACGCGACGCATGATGTAAGAAGAATAACAATAATTGATAAAATATAGCGCAATAAAACAAATATGCTGATTAAAAATATTCAGTTAAATAAATACATAATAATACAAAGGATACTTAACTTCACACCACAGGGTCTATCTATACTAATAATAACAAACAGAGGAAGACCTCGGAGAGGATGTTAGTTGGGAACTAAATATTAAGAGTGTAATTTAAAAATTTATTGATTTAATATTAATTTAATATTGTTTAGCATACTAAGACTTACATTTACATGCAATTGTAATAGATTAACATTATCTATCAAAATAATCTATAGAACATACATAAAAACTTATAGAAAACTTATTTCTTTTAAATAAATAAACTTGAGAGTATCACGTCACGTCACTCACGTTCTGTGAGTGTGCAGCGTAGTTTTAATGATGATCCAAATGTGTTAACTTGTCATCGTGCTCAGCAATTAAACTTGTGTCCATTCACTCAAAAATTTGAAAATAGATTTTGGTTTACGAGCTTACAAGATTCAACTTGTACAAGAATTGAAGTACATTTGGTAAATGAGCCGAGGAAAACATTGCGATTGGTCCACAATTTTATTTGAAAATTTTGTTTAGTGATAAAGCACTCTTTTGGTTAAATGGCTATGTCAACAAACAAAATTGTTGCATTTGAAGCGATAATAATTTACAAGCCGTTGTTGAAACACTATTACATCCAGAAAAAATATCATTGGTGCGCTTTATGAGCCGGTGGTATCATTAGTTCATATGACTTCAAAAATGGTGACGTTACAGTCAACGGTGAGATGTCCAGAGACATAATTACCAATTTTTTTGTGTCTCAATTAGACAGTATTGATGTTGTAGACATGTGGTTTCAGCAGGATGGCGCCAATTAATATACTGAAATTTCAAAAAACGTTTAGTTTTATAAAATGGATTGCTAACTGGCTACCTTGTTTGTGCAGTTTGACGCCATTAAATTATTTCCTCTGGGAATATGTAAAGTCTCATGTCTACAACGATAAACTCGAAACAATTGATGAGCAGTTAGAAGCCAACATTCGACGCATTATTGCCAAAATACAGCTTTAATTACTGCAGAGTGTGAAAATTGGACTTCCTGATTACGCCATGTACGCTCCAGCCGCGGTTGTCACGTGTCCGAAATCATATTCATAATGCCATAAATATATCTGTCAAATAAAGCTAATGTCATGAATATTAAAAAAAAAAATGTGTTTTATTTAATTTTTAAGTTTTATATTATTATTTATTATAATTTTAAGTTTTATATTATTATTTATTATAATTTTAAACAAACAAATTGGTTTTGCAACACCAAAATAAAACAATATTTAAGTATAGTTTATAAATTGTAAATCTATACAACCACATTCACATACACGTATTCAAATTAACGTCAAACATAATAATTGAACGTATCACCGTGAATTATTATTGGTCTGCCAAACAATTGTTAACTCGCTTTTCAAACATATGTAAATTTGTTGTTAAATAAACAACCCAATAATAACTCATGTACTCTAGGTGGACTAGTGTGATTTGCTGTTTGAATTAAAATAAAACGTTATATGATTGGCAACAATTAGAAAAACTTTATTATAAAAAGAACAACAGTTAAGATTAAAATTTTCATAAAATTGTATTAAAAATGCTTCTTTACACTAATGTATTTTATTAAATTAACAAATATCGTGCAGAATACCTATTAAAAGTAAATATATATGTCGTATAAACAGCTAAAAATTGCACAGCAAACAAACAAGTTGTGCAGTTCTCTCTAAAGAGGTATTTATAGACAAAACTCAGACTCGGACCCAAGGCGGTCTTACAAAAATACGCGTACAAATAAACTTAGTTTTATATTACAATCTTCTGGCTGATACGAAAGAGACACGCATATAAACCCTTAAGGTTCTTGCAAAAAAGAATTGGTTTTAATAACAGAAAAATTAATATAATGTTAAAAAAAATATAATCATTTGTAATAAAAATTAATTTTTATTTAATCATTTTTACAAATTTTACACAAGGATTGCAGCTATTTCCGGGTTTTACTGTTATTATATATTTTTTAATTTTTAATTTAATTACAACAAGTTTTGTTAACTAAAGTCAAAAAATTTAATCTGCAAAAATATGATTATTCATCTTAATTTGCTTTTTTTGAGATTAAGTACTATTTCATGGTCATTGTGCAAACAAAAAACAAGAATGTAAAATACGCGAGTTTGGGCATATTTTTTTGTATTCTAACATCTTTTTTTGCCTATAGAAGTTGGTATAGCAGCGGTTTGAGCTGACTTTGTTGTTGAGTGTGCTTTAAGTGAAAGTTTTTTGCTGTATCTTGCGGCCGACTGCTGTAGATGTGTATTAACTCTGTTGTGTTGGCCGATTAAACCTGTATTAGATGTTGGTTTAGTTCTAATGAATGTTGATTTTGCTGAATATTTGATAAAGACTGGATAGATGTCTTTATCTTAACTTTGAAACTAATCTAGTTTTGATGTAAATTGTGAGTCGTTGATTTATAATGCTTTTTTTGTGGGGTTGCGGATTTTTGTCTTCAATGATCTTAACGGTGGATTTGTCAATATTATTGACTAGTAGTTGAGGTTGCTTTAAGTTGTAGGCGTTAGCCATCGGTATCTTTTTAAGTTGGTGTTAATTTAGGTTGTGAAGTATATTGTTTAGAAGTGATTTAATTTGGCGGGTTAAAGGAACATGTAATGAGACCGAAGTCTAACGGCAACTTTATAGTAATAATAATTTAATTTGACTACAAAAAATCACATAACTGACATATTAGGTGTAAATCATCAACGGCACTTATAAAGGTCTACTAATGCAATATGGTTGGAACAAGTCTAAGAAATCTTGGAGATCTTAGAGCTGATCTAGAGTCAAAGATGTTTTACAGTTTTTGTTAGTTGGTGTTCTTGGTAATAGAGGTGAGTAATTGTCATTTGACATAACTAAAGCAATGCTTTTTTTATTGTAGCTTAAAATTAGGTGTGTGAGTATTTAGAAGTTTTTGTTGCTTAATGTTCTAGAGATAAGTTTGTGCTTGCATGTTTTGCAAAAACTTGTTTGTTTGGCACAAAAATAGCAGTATGTGGCTGCAACAAACTTTTTGCGTTGAAGATACATACACTTTGAGTGCGCTGAGTTTGCAAGGAACGGGTACAATACATTTATACATAGCAGTGTTTGCCGTTGCTATAGATGTATTTGCCATCTAAAAACTTTGGAAAATATTTCAAAGACACCCAGATGGCGGATAGTTGATGAGTTGGTTTATGAAGAAGACAGCTACATTTATAAAAGTTGCATACACTAGTACGCCCAAGTATCTAATCTAGTACTTGTGAAAGCCGCATAGTAAAGATTAACTGTGTATTAATGGATTAATTTTTCTTAGCATTGCATGAAACAAAATTAAAAAAAAAGCGCAAAACGTATTCATGTATGCAAAGTATAAATGTATCTGTTCTGTTCACACAAACTAGCGACAGATTTGTAGGTAACATATAGTTTTTACTTGACATACACAAGCATTTCTTTTATAACTGAGATTTTGTTTGATATTTTTTTATTTGTGGATATAATGAATTGAGAGACAGAGTTACCCTAGGAGGTTTAGAACAAGGTAATGTATATATGTCAATTATGTCTTTAACGTGATTTTCTACAAAAAATAAGTTTATGTTGTTTTGTAATTTTTGATCTTTGGTAGTAGTAACTAAGATCGGCATTGTTGTTTTAGCTTTGACGATTTAGGTTAGATTAAATCGGCATCAATTTTTAGTTTTTTGTGTTACTTTTTTGTTATTTGGAAAGTAGATTAAAGTTTTTTAGACATATTTTTGATAATTCAGACGCTTGTTTTGTTTGACTAGTTCGAATTTGTTTAAAAGTCATTTGTATTTGTACTAGGATTGTAGTAATGTAGCTGCGCTGTGGAAAAAGTTGTTTACCCGATTTTCATTCCTCTGGAAACATTCCTTTTTTCAGGAGAATGTTAAGGGGAACTCTCAGTACTTCAGGACAGTGTTCCGTTATGGCTATGACGACCTCCGGTGAAATTCCATCAGGTCCTGCAGCTTTGCCAGGTTTGAGTTTTCTCCCTGCTTCTTTTATCTCGTTGATAGTAATATCGGGTATTTCCTCCGGTTTGCATCTGATGCGTGGCCATATTGTTTTTGGCTGCTTGGGGAACAGCTCTTTTGCCACTTTTATTTGATCTTCATTTGACAAGCTAACCGGTGAATGCATCCCAATCTTGCCGGTTACTATTTTGTAGCCTGTTTCCCATAGATCACTATCTACTTCTTTGCATAGATCGTTCCAACGTTGTTTTTTCGATTCTGATATGGCTTTTTTGAGAGTCGTGCGGCCCTCTTTGTATTGCTGTTTTAGTTCCTCTTTCCTGTCTGAGGTTGTTCCGTCTTTTCTGTTTGCTCTCATTAGTTCTCTTCTTGTTTGTATGCAATTACTTCTTGCGTCGGCAATATCCTTATTCCACCAGTATACGGGTTGTCTGTTTTTTTCAGTGTGTTTCCATTTTAGAACTTCATTGCACGCTTTCTCGATGGTCTCAATTAGGTCGTTGACTGAGTGCTTATACGTTTCCTTTCCCGTTCTTTCCTCTATGTTAGTGGCAAGTTGTTGTGACAGTTCTTTCTTAAAGTACCATTTTTTATTGATGCTGGGCTTGGTTTTTTGCCTGGCATTAGTAGATATTTCCAAGTTTATGTTTTTGTGAAAGCTGAGGTTTTCCTCTTCGCTCACCTCCCAATTGCTTATAAATTTTGCCAAACTCGCTGAACACATAGTCACATCTATGTATGACGATCCTCCATTCCTTTCGAAAGTTGGTCTCGCTCCGATATTTAATATCACAAGATCATATTCTGCAGCCAAACAGCCAACAGACTGATACTAAGGTTATTTAACCTTTCGTTAGTGTTATGAGGTATGTCATATCTTAGCTGCTCTATTTATAACTTTCAACTGAAAACTATAACAGCTAGCAATCTTTAGCGGTTAGTAGCTGTAGTTTATTGGTAATTTAAGAAAATCTTTTTATTACCTACTATTTATGAACGTTTAGTTACCTGTCAAATTTTGTAAAAGTTAGTTGGGGAATGGTATACCCCAGAACACCAGCGACGTAACATTTTCTTTTAACGAAACATTTTATGTAAATTTTTTTTTTCATGAAAAATTATAGTTTTTGTTTTTTATTTTGTTTGTTTGACTTAAATAATAATTTTTGATTTCAATTTGAGGTCGTTATGTAGATTAAATTTTTTTAATTTATGTTAATGTTTTTTTCAAAACAAATTGAAGTTCTCCTGAATCTATGGCATTATGAAAATATTAAATATTGATAATAACATTTTTTTGTTTTATTTGACAACATATTAGTAAATAAATATAATTTAATAATAAAAAATTCTAATTTTAAAATTTAAATTTGTTTGGGTAGAGCTTTATTTTTGGGTATATCAAACTTCACAACACTAACTATGTAACTTTTTTCTACCATACTAACAAAGAGTTAAGGTAACTTTTTTTTTATTGTGCTATACTACTTGGTTTATTTTGTGTTCTTGCTATACTAAATGATTCTACTCTAGTGTGGTTTTTGCAGTTTTTTTTTACAAATTTATTGCAAAATCAGTAAACTTTATGAAAAATAACATCAGAAGTGATGAAATGGTGCAAAAATAGGTCAGAATTTTTAAAGATGGCCGCACAAATGTTTAAGATATAGAGCAAAGAAAGCGACTTTTTGTCATAACAAAAGATTTTTTGCAGAAAGTTGATAGTATGTGATAGAAAACGTTTTATAATTTTATTGTTATCTAATTTAATATAATTTTTGATCAAATTTATGCAAAAAGTGGACACGGGCGCAATTTTTATGTTTTTTATTCTATAAATATATTTTTGGCGCAATGGATTTTTAAGAGTAAGTTTCAAGAAAATAAAAGTTTACAAAGTTGTAAAATGTTTTTGCATAAAGAAAGCTTTTGGCGTTTTGTATTACATTGAAAAGGAAGGAAAAAAACCTATAAATCCTTCTTGCTGATACGGCTTTGACCGGTTATAAACGGCAGCAAATTTATGCACTTATTGCTTAAAAATTTTCTCTTGTACAAAGTTTGTTGTTAGTATATAAGTTTAGTGGCGTAGTTAGAATTTTATTGCATAACATTGAGAAAGGCTTTGGAAAAAAGCACACAATTTAGTCAAATTTTCTTTTTGTTTAGTCATTTACAATTCAAAAATCAAAAATAACAAATCCGATCATAAACATTAAAATGTCAAAAATACCAAAACCTAAATGTTTTAATAAAATCTTAAACAAATTCAAAATCTGCTTTAAATATATCATTAAAAGCAGCAATATTTGGCCATAATACTGTTGAAAATAATATTTTATTTATAAAATGTCAAAAATAGCAAAATCTAGTCACAAAATATCAAAACGTTGATAAAAAGTACAAAAATTCGACCATAAAAAAGTTAAAAAATTGTACTCATAATAAAAATAAATTAAAATACTAAAGAAAACACTAAAGGCCGGGTGGCCATAAACTTAAAAAAAAATTATAAAATTAATAACAAAACTTTAAAATCCGACTATAAAATATTAAAATATAAAAACTAAATTTTGGTCGTAAACTGCTAAAAAGTGCAAAATTCTATTTAAAATAATAAAAACATCAAAATATTGTTAGATAACACCAAAATTTTGTTAAAAAATGTAAATAATTTATAGATATAACAAAATTGGCTACAAAATATCAATAATATTGTTAAAAAAATAAATTCTAGCTATAAAGTAGTTACAATATTGTAAAAAAACACCAAACTTTGGTTATAAGCTGTTAAAAAATGTAAAACTATAATTTATTTATTTATTTATTTAAACATATGTCATTTTATTTTTTGGTGTATGGCTTTTTACATTATTTTGTTTGATATAGTTCTCTCCATTTTTTCCTGTCCAGAATTGTTTGTTTGATTCCTTCCCACGGTATTCCCTTTCTTTCCGCTTCTTCTTTTACATTGTCGTTCCAGGTTTTTCTCGGTCTTCCTCGGGGGTTTTTTTCCATTTTTTCTTGTTTCATATATATTCTTTTCGTTATTCGCGTATTTTTCATTCGGCATACATGTCCAAACTATCTTAGTTGTCCCTCCATTATTTTTTCATTTATGGGTTCTATTTGTAAGTTTTGTCTGTGTACATCGTTTCTTATTCTGTCTCTTCTTGTTTTATTTTCTATCTTTCTTAGGAATTTCATTTCTGTTGCATTTATTCTCGTTTTGTGTTTTTCTGACAATGTCCATGTTTCGCTGGAATTCATTATTGTTGGTCTTATTACCTTTTTTACTGTATCTGTTTTTATGTTCTTTGGTATGTCTTTTTTTCCAAAAAATGTATTTTTCATCTTGTTAAATATTTTCCCGGTTTTTCCCATTCTTTTATTTATTTCGTTGTCTATCTTTCCTTTATTGTTAATTATTGTTTCTAAGTACTTAATGTTTTCAACTTGTTCAATCCTTTTTTCCATGTAGTGTTATTCTATGGGATTTGTTTTTTCTTGATAATATCATTGTTTTGGATTTGTCAATGTTGATCTTTATGTTTATTGTTGTTAAATCCATGTTGATGTTGTGTTATAAATTTTTCTCCGCTTCCGCTATTATTGCCATATCGTCTGCAAATAGTAATTCCATAATTTTTGTTGCTTTCATCTTCCAATTTCCACTTTTAGAGTCTTCATACTATTCTTTGCTTTTTTTATGGCTTTATCTATCACTATTGTAAATAGTATTAGACTCAGTACACACCTTTGTTTTAGCCTGATCTTGGTCTCAAACTCTTGATATTCTTCATTCTTGGTTCTAACAATGTTCTTATTTTCTTTTAATAGATTTATAGTTTTTCCCTCTATGCCTCTCTTTTGAAGTACTTTCTTATCCGGTCAAATGCCTTCTCTAGATCGATGAAGCAAATACAGATGTCCCTTTGCTTATTTAAAAATTTCTTGCTTAGTTGTCTTAATATGAATATAAGATTTTGAGTGCTTCTTTCTCTTTTGAATCCGCATTGTGTGTTCTCTATGGTATCTTCAATCTTGTCTTTTTTTTCTATAATTCTTTCTAAAATTTTTCCCGGTACACTACTGATCGTGTTTCCTCTGTAGTTATTGCAGTTTCTTTGATCTCTTTTCTTGTATATAAGTAGTATTATTCCCATGTTTCATTCTGCTGGTATTTTTGTGTTTTTAGCTATGTCATGGAGTAGTTCTGTTAATTGTTTTATTCCTTTCTTATTCATGTATTTGATCATTTCCGGTGTTATGTTGTCTATGCCTGGTGCTTTTACTATTTTTAGTTTCTATATGGCGTCTATAACTTTTTCTTCTTTTATTTCCTCAATATCTGACATGCCAGTATCATCTTCTTTATGTTTCTCCGGGCTTAGGTTTTCTGCTTCTGTCAGTACTTTAAAATAATCTCTCCACCTTTCCATTATTTTATTCTCTTCTGTGATTATATTTCCTTTTTGTCTTTTATGTTCATCATATTGTATTCTTTCTTCCTTATCATCTGCTTTAGTGTTCCATAGAATAGTTTTTGGTTGTCTCTATAGTTTCCCGCCATCTTTTTACCGAATTGATTCCATGATTCTTTTTTAGCTTTTTGGACCTCATTATTTACTTCTTTTCTTTTAATTTTGTAATTTTTATAGTCTTCTTCCTTTTTTGTACTAATGTATTTTTTCCATTTTTTTTTTCTTTAATTTTCAATTTTATTTCATTTGTCCACCATTTAGTTTTTTTATTATGTTTGTTCTTTATTTTTGCTTTCTTTTGCTGCTTCTAGTATGGTGTTCTTGAATGTTTCCTATTTTTCTTCTACTTCCTTTGTTTCTCTAATTTTACTACTTTTCTTTTTTACTATCTTTTGGAATCTATCTTTGTATTCTTTTTCTTTAAGTTTATAACTTTTTATTTTTTCTTTTACCTTCTTTCTTCTTTTATCTGTTTTTTTCTTCCATTTTTCTCAAGTCCATTTTTACCAGGTAATGGTCGCCTCCGATTTCTGCCTCTCTTGATACTTTTACATTTAAAACATTTTTTTATTTTGTTTGGTGCTATTATTATACCAACTCCTCCTTTTGCTCTTTCTTTTTCATCTACTCCTGACCAGTACATCCAGTATCCTTTGTGTACTTTTCTTAGTCCTTGTTCTTTCTTTTTTGTTTCTGTAATTCCTAAAATTTATATTTTATGTTTTATTATTTCTTCTACCAACTCTTCCTCTTTGCCCTTTATGCTTCGTATATTTTATGTACCTAGTCTAATTTTTTTGATTTATTTCTTTTTGTACTCATTTTCCTTTTCATTGCTTTTCCGTTATCCGAGTATTTGTTCCAGTTTGTTTTGTTTGTTAATAATTTTTTGACGCCGCTTGATCTTCTTTGTCTTCTCTTCTTGTGACCCCCTTTTCTAGTTCATTTCATTTATAAAGTTCCTCATTGATTATTAATTTTCTGTATCCAATTTTAACTCTTTTTTGATTTTTCTTCTCCTCTCCTGCAACGCTTCTAATTTCTCTCTACATTTTTCTTTCTTTCCATGTGAGATCATTGTCTATGTATGTATTTGTATTTTTTAGTTTACTTTTGGCTATCATCATCTTTTTTTTCTATTCCCAGTTTGATATTTCCAATTTGATGATTTCGTTCTCTGTATTTTTGTTTAGCCATGTTATTTTCTTAATGTCTACTTTTACTTTTTTTTATCCACTGGTTAATTTCTCCTTCTGTATTCTCTGTTATATTCAAGCCTTTTATTATAATGTTTTTATTTTTTATTTTTTCTTTTCTTTCAATTTTTTGTTCGACATTTTCTATTCTATCTGTTAGGCTTTTCATTTTTGTTTTCCAGATTTCTTCTTTTTTCTACATTTACTTTCTACTTTTATTGATCTTATCTCTTGTTTTATTTCATTTATATTTTCATCCATTTTATTCATCATTGTTTGAACCATTTTCTTTAATTTCTCCATCTCTTTTGTGTCTGTAAAAATCTCTTCTGCTTCCTTATTTTTTTCTTTCTTACTCAATTCTTTTTCTCCTCTGTTCTTTTGATCTGGTGATCTTATAGTTTTTTCACTTCTGTTAAATATGTTATGGCTATCTTCTTTTTCTATTTCTCTTGTTCTTTTATTCATTCCCTTGTTTTTTGTAATTTAATTCAATTATGTTAATTTAACTTAAATATAAATATAAATATAAATATAAATATAAATATAAATATAAATATAAATATAAATATAAATATAAATATAAATATAAATATAAATATAAATATAAATGCTGACGCCTCTGTTTCCTTTTCCTCGTTGCGCGTAGCGTAACTTTGTACTCGTACCTGTCTCCTTCTACCGTGCCCACTTGCTATATGTCGTCCTCTCTTCTTCACTGATTGACAATTTTTATCCGCTTGGAATTTAATGTTGTTATCGCTGGTTTTTGTCACTGTTTCACTTTTCTTTATTGCCCCACTGCACACTTTTAATTTATATTTTATTTATGCAATTTTGGTTTTAGTGATAAGTTCCGTTATTACGATGTGGTTATCGACTGTAACCAAAATACGTCTATACGTGATGCTCTCTCTACTATGCTTGGTACTCATATTCATA
Source organism: Tachinus rufipes (assembly GCA_963932245.1). Taxonomy (NCBI): domain Eukaryota; kingdom Metazoa; phylum Arthropoda; class Insecta; order Coleoptera; family Staphylinidae; genus Tachinus; species Tachinus rufipes. Next base: position 67,413,862 of record OZ010749.1, read on the forward strand.
AAACTATAAATAATATTAAAATATTTAAAAGAAATACAAAAATTTAGTCTTCAAATTTTAAACAATTATCAGAAAGTTCTAAATTCTTAAAAATAGCAGAATCAAGCTTTGAAGTATCAACAATATTGTTAGATAGAACTAAACTCGGGCATAAACTGTTAAAAATTGCAAAACATAAATAGCAAAATCCGGCTATAAAATATTGAAATATTATTAAACAGAACAAAAGTTTGGACATAATCTGTTTAAAAAACTGTAAAAACTCTATTAATAAAACGTCAAAAATAGCAAAGTCCTAGACTTAAAATATCAAAATATTGTCGAAAACTATAAAAAGTGTTTAAATGTTTAAATTTATTATTATTTATATTAAGTCAATAATAAGTAAATTTTGTAACAAAAAAAAAAGGTAATTCCACGATAATTAAGAAAAACTTCCCACATTGACATCTCCAAATTTGCTTAAACTTTCAATAAAATGGTATTTTTTCTATTTTCCGCAAAAAAATTTTAAAAAATTAAAATGGCCGTTATTTACATTGTATTGCACCTAGAGATCTAAAATTTTAGAAATTGTCATATTTTGGTACTTTAAATATGTGTTTACAATTTGAGCAAAATCGGAGATGTTGATATGGGGATAATTGTCCGAGCTATTGTAAAATTACCCTAAAATGTTTTCAAATAAAATTAAAATAAAAACTGTTTGTTTAACAGTGCAAATTTTTATTCATAAATTCTTAAAAATTGCAAAATCTGGTTTTTAAACATTAAATTGTAAGAAAACACCAAAAATCTGTTAAAAAGTGTAATAAAATTTATAAAACTAACAAATTAAAACTAAAAAATACCAAAATGTTGCTAAAAAGAGCAAAATTTAGTAATAAACTATTGAAAGGTGCAAAATTTTATTTATAAAAAGTCAAAACTAGAATAAATTAGTTATAAAGTATTACATATACTCAGAAAACACCAAAATTCAGTTATAAACTGTTAGAAATGTGAAAAAATTTATAAAACTTTCAAATTAACAAAGTTTGGCTATAAAATATTAAAAAGAAAAATTGTTAAAAAACAAAAATCTGGCTATAAAGTATGAAAAATTGAAAAATAAACTCTTAAACATTTTTGTATAAAATTACAAAATATCAAAATGCAGCTATAAAATATAAAAAAATTAAGTCAAAAAGTGTAAAATTTTATTCACTAAACGTATGCATGCAGATCCTTCCGCATTGCAGGCCCTTTCTTACAGATAGTTACGCCACTAATAGTATTCTGTGTGATTTTATAATAAATCAATTAAGCCATAAATTGTTTTTTTACTTATTTTTCAATAAATTGTTTGCAAACTTTATTAAAAAGTTTTGAAGACGACCGTGGCAACATCAATACACCTACCAGACAACTAATTAATCCCATAAATCATTTTGATTAATTACATATTTAACAATATTATTATTTTATTCTTAAAATAAATTATTCTGTAGTATTAAGTTATAATTGAACGTTTCATATTCTAAACAATTTACAATATAATACAGATATAAACCAATTGTAACATAAAATAATATAATTTTAAAAGTATTTGAACAAAATTTGGTAGCGGTTGGAAAGGTCTTAAATATTTAATTTATTAATATTTACGGTGAATTTTGTATTACTTTGTGTGTGTGTTAAATGAGTGTTGCTTTAATGAATATATTCAACATCAAATAGTTTCAACAAGGGTGAGTTGTAAATAAAAATTTAATTAAAAATGAACGAAGCCAGTAAGTAATGACAGGCAAGGATTCGCTAGCGAGGCGGAGAGTCTACTGGGCTCTCAGATGAAATACGATACAGACGATTCGGCGAACCTTCTAGCGGCAAAAAGATGCTAAACCAAATAAAAAAAGGAAAAATAGAGTTTTCTTTAAAATTCTAGGTAAGATTAAATTAGGATCCCAACGGCAGCCGCAGCAGTAATAGCGTATGTACAGCAGCTTCAAAACAACAACAGCAGCAGCAGCATCAAACCAGTATCTGTAAAAAATTAGACATATTTAAAAAGAACGGATAGAAGCTTTTTTACTGAAAAATGGTTTTATAATTTAATTTCTATATCAGATAGGTACCTTATTTTATAAGTGCAAGTTGTTGGTATTAAACTTTTCATAATTATTTAACTGTTTATTAGTAATAAAATTAAATTATAATTTTTTAAGTGTTAGCACTTTATGTATATCATATTTTAATTTTAATGGGTTCTTGTAATGTGTATTATTCACAAACCGGACATGTGTAAAGCATTCTATTAACACTAATAAACTTTGTAGAGATTAACAATAAAAGTAAAGAGATTTTAATTTAAAAAAAATCAGATCTACAGATATCTCATACTCAATTATCGAACATACAAGTAACATGTCAACATATCGACAACAATCAAAATACTGTTTTAACAACATAAAACCCAATAATAACAAAACAACTTTAAGAACTAAAAAGCAACTTTAAAAAAACTACACCAACTATACAAATAGTGAATAAAATTCTAATCATACTCGGCATTCATCACATTAGTAAATTAAAAGTTAATTGATATTAAAACAAAGTTTTTAAACGTATTATACTGAAAGTAACATGACACTTTTAAAATAAAAGTAATCACAAATGTTTGGTTTTAATTACTTTTACAACGTTTTAGAATAAACAAGGACAATACATAAAAGAAACAGTTCTACGGCATAAACTCCGGAATACACAGACTGGTTCTTTAATACAGATAAAATAAATATATTAAAGCTATTGCCACTAATATAATCAATTTAATTTTATGCAGATCAGGTTCTACCACAACATTCAATGGCTTTTTAATTAAAAAAGGGTCAAGCGTTTTAATCTAATTTGTTTGGATCTGTTAAGAAATTAGTGTTTAATACGGATTCTACTTGAACTATCAGTGTATACAATTCATCATAGTTTAATGTTGGTTTTGAAATTCTTCTGAGGCCGCTTGGCTGAATTAATTGCTGCCTTATATAATTTTCTAAAATAAGGTGCACAGGAAGAAATAAAGTGATTTTTTCTACTAATTTGTTTTTAACCTCAAATTATTAACATAAATTAAACATTGCAACTCACATAACTCGTTATTGGCACTTAGTAGAGTTGTCAAAATATATTTCTTTTCACGGCTTTTGAAAACGTTTTGGTGGTTAGGTTTGTGTACTGCTTTGGTGACCATGCAAATGAATATTACCACATAACATTTTACAATTGTTTGGATTAGATTGGAATAGACCCACAATACTCTACTTCTGTTTTAAGAAATAAATATATAAATATTATTTTTTCTCTTGGCAAATCTCTTTTTATAGGCGTGAGTGTCGTGGGTTTGAATTGAAGACACTTGGTACATTTTTGCAGAACACTTTTTGAATACAAAATATCTCTTAATTCATTCTGACCCTCTTTGATTTGGATTTGTTTGTAGTATTAATTTTTTTTTTTAAGTATGTCCAAGTTTTTGCTCTTAACTTTACCCATGCCACTATAAGTTTAAATTTTTAGTTAGTTTTTTAATAGTATTTTTTTGCAATATCAAATTAGCTTGTTTTTTTTGTATTTTCATATCGAAATGAATTAATAATTTATTCAAAATCAGTCAATCGAATCACAGCGGCCAAGGGTCAAGCATAGACAATTGTTTCGGTTCTACAAACCTCGTCAGTATGCCTTGTATCACCACGGCATCGCATGATAGCGAAGACAATTTTGAATAAATATTTCTGTTCTTATGAACACAATTGATATGATAAATAATCAAACGAAAGACTGGTTTGCCATCTAGTTGCAAGTTTTAATACTAAAATGTCCGCATTAATCGGTATCATTTTAGCATTTATGCAATTGGCAGTCAATTTGCGGCTTTAACGATTTTGAATCGCCAATACTAGGCATACTGACGAGGTTTGTAGAACCGAAACAATTGTCTATGCTTGACCTTTGGCCGCTGAGATTCGATTGACTGATTTTGAATAAATTATTAATTCATTTCATAATTTATTGGCGATTCAAAATCGTTAAAGCCGCGAATTGACTGCCAATTGCATAAATGCTAAAATGATACCAAATAATGCGGACATTTTAGTATTAAAAATTGCAACTAGATGGCAAACCAGTCTTTCGTTTGATTATTTATCATATTTTCATAATGCTAATTTTGACTTTGGGTATTGAATTTTTCTGACGCGATTGGAAAAGTTTTGGTTTAATTTTACATTTGTTTGACGATGACTTAATCTGTGCTAAAGTTATTGTTGAATCAGAGATATGTTATTTTTTTAAATTTGAGACTTAAAACCCCTCGTAATTTGTTAATTATTTGTGCAGTTTAAACTGCTGCACAGAATTCTTGACAATGGGGACTTATTGTTTTCACTTGACTATGCATGCGCTTATAGTATTGCATGATATGCTGCTGCTTGCTTGAGCAGATTTACTGACATCTTTAATTGCATGCATTTCCAGATCTTATTTGTTGCCAAACACCTGGGTACGCTGATTTCATGAATATCTTTTAATTGTTTCAGAAATTTGTTCTATTCCGTGTGTAAATTAGACTAATTTTTAATTTAAAATTGTTGTTGTATTTGAATGTAGTTTTTCTTTTTTTCTATGCAATATTCAATAGCAAATAATGCAATCTATTGCATTTTCTACATTTGAATGACCTTTTGCGATGTTATTTGATTTCATGCAATTTATGCACAGCTTCTTCTCGGTTATTAAGATCATCTCTGCTGGATATTTATTAATTAACTTTAGACATGTATATACAAGGTATTTTTGATTGAATTTCAGTTCTCTTGCTGCAGCACTAATTCATAAATTCCATGCTGGCTTATTTTGCGGCACCTTCATATCCTCCTTGCAAAGCGTCCTACATTTAATTGTCAAAAAATCTTGCAGTTGATTAAATGTTAGAACAAAAAACTACTGACTTTTTGTTTTATCGATTAATTTTTGAATTATTAAGTGTGTCAACACATCTTCTCAATACTGTACTGGACGCTTTAATATACAAAGCTCATGTATGTGCATTTATCCAGCAGTAAACGAAGCGCCTCATGTAAAGCTTTTCACATCATAGGAAATTTGAATAATTCTTTTACATGGGGCAATGTACTATTCCTTGAATATTTTTGTTTTGCTCTTTTAATAGAACCCACGCTATCTCATAGTTATTAGCAGTTATTGATTCATTTCAGTTGCCTTTAGGTAGTGCATTTTCTTAATCTTTTTGTTGTTAGGGTTTTTAACTATTAATAAAGCATAAGTGTTCTAAAGTTCTAACCATTTGTCATATGCAGTAGAAAATTGATTTAAATCCAGCAAATGAATTTGTGACGTAATTCCGCTTTCAGTTGATATCATAGAACTTGTTTCTACTTTAGCTTTGAATATAAATTTTGCTGTCGGTTTCAAATCTGTTTTAAACGTATTTAAAAGACTTGTTTTAATTGCTCGCTTTAATTGGGATATAATTTCTTTAGTCACGTTTTTTTTTATTGTTTGAATTGATAAAAGTAAATTAAAAGCTGCTGCGTACTTGAACTACTAATCGATTAATTGTGTTTCGGTTTGAAGGACCAATGTTTCAGCGCAATTAGCTTTATGATCTCGATTTTATTTTGATTGAATTAAAATTCAGATTATTTTGTAATAATTTTTCTTTATTTATTTTTTCTATATTATTACTATAAAAATATAACTTAAATTTTTAAATGAGTTGGGTATAATTATATTCTGATATGCTGTAGTGGTCTTGGTTTTTATTGCGACATGTTTCGACAATTTAAATTGACATTTTCTGGCTAATACTTTATTTATTTGTAAACACTTGTGTGTTTGCAACGTAACATATAAGTAGAAAGTTATGAAAAAGTAAAAAGCAAAGAGTATGGTCTTAAAATAAACTTAACGAAAACAAAGTTTATGACAATCTTTAAAACTAAACAGCAATTCCAAATGCAAATAAACGGAGAACGTATCGACCAAGTATTAAAGTACAAATATCTTTGAACCTGGATGAACGACAAGAGCAGCGTTTGTAAAAATGAATAAACTACTAACTTCTTCAGGCATAAGCCTGAGTTTAAAGATTAGATAGATAGATTATTTTTCTAATCCTGCTATATAGCGCAGAAAGCTGGACTTTAACTCAAGAAACCACCAAAAGGATCGAACCTTTTTGTGATGTAGGTATATTGCCAAATTCTACGCATACCATGGGTGGATAAAATGACTAACATCAAAGTGCTTTGGAGAATGAACAAATCTACAGAAGTCCTTTTCACCATAAAAAACGTAAGTTCTAATACCTAGGACACATCTCAAGAAACAAAAAATACGGATTACTTCAACTAATAATCCAAGGAAAAATTCAAGGAAAACGCAGCGTGGGAAGAAGACGTATATTCTGGCTGCGTAATTTCAGGGAGTGATTTGAAATGTCACTGGCAGATCTATTCCGTTTAGCTATCTTAAATGTTAAAATAGCCACAATGATCAACAACCTCCCACGGAGAAGCTGATTGCAAAAAGAAGAAGAAAGTTAGTTTAGGCGGGATGTTATTGTAGATATTGTCTTGATTTATGCAAAAACATTAGCACAACTTAAAGAGAATTTATAACATTAAAAAATATAAAAAAAAAAATTAACAGGTGTTGGCGATTAAAGTTCTTTAAACAAGTAGTGATGTTTTAAGTCCGTTTCAAACTCAAACTCTTGGAACGTTTTTTACAACAACCTTGTGCAAACAAAATTTTTTTGAAGATTGAGATGACGCTAGGTGGTAAGCAAAGTAAGCGCCGCTTTGAAGCGCAATACGTTTGCAACATTTGCATTAAAAAAGTTAAAGAGTTTTAAAAATATAAAGATTTTTAACATTACAATGACCAATAAGATATGAGTTTACGGTTTACTTTTTAACATTCTCTGACCTCTAAACGACTCACTAAGAAGAAAACACTTCAGAGATATTGCCGTTGATACACCAAATTTGGCTAATAAGTTCTAACTTTAATTTGCGGAAACTTTTTGAATTTTCTGTGTTTGTGGGCTACGCTTTAGAAGTTTGGAGTTGTTATGGTAGTTCATGGTTTTAGAGACTTTTATATGCAACTTAAGTTTGCTTAGTAAATCAACGTTAAGATAGCGCTAGGTTTGTCCGCAGGAATTACAATTCCAAAGGTAGTGTGTGCAATTGCGCTAAGCGCGTGTAGTTTACGTAGTGGTGTTAATCTGCTTTTTTGGCGTTTGTTGGTGTGCAGATAGTTGTTAGCTAGGCTTTTGCAGGTGTTTTTGTTCTGGTTTAGATTGATTACTGTGTTGCAGACTTGATCCGTTGCTTCACAAACTAGTTTTGATCTTTAGCTTGCTTAGAGTTTCTTTTGCAAAGGTGTTTTGTAATTGTCTGACTAGTAATTAGTTTGTTATTCCGTTTTTGCCATTTGCACCAGGTAATGCTTTTGGATATATTTATGTGCGCTGGTACATTGATTTTACTTTGCTGCAGTTTGATGTTGGCTCTGTTGGCACGCTACTCTGGAGTTTGCTTGCCAATGCAACCAATATGTGCGTTGGTGATAAACTTTTTTAGACCCTGATGTTATTTGGATCTTGATCTGGTTTAGTTGACGTTTCTTTGCTGTTGATGTTTTGACTGCATCATTTTTTTGTAATTTGAGAGGAGAGGTTTTATAAACTTATTCCGTTTGAAAATCGTATTTTAGAAAAAAAGTTGATTAGAACTTTTATAGGCTGTGGGGTAAGAAAATTTAAGAAGTGATAAATTTGATAAGTTTTGTATAGAAGCATTTATCTTTGTTTGGCCAGATCCGGGTTGGAATAAACTGCGAAATTATCAAAGTACATTTGGTTAACGTTTTGATGTGTTAGCGCAGCAAGAGAATTCCAAAATTACTACAAACTTCTTTGTTTTAAACACACCATGGGACTAACAAGCCACCGTAAAATAATTCTTTGGAAGGTTTTAAAACAATTGAGTTGCGCGTTTGCAACCGTTTGCCAAAATAAAGTGAGACATTTGGATTTTGATTTGAGGAGACAAACCGTTGTTTTGTTAAGGAATTAGAACTAGAATTAACAGTTTTTTGCTAACCTGGTTTTGTCCTTTAGTACTTGATAGCATTGGACTACGTTTAAAAGTATATCTGTCAGAGTTTTGCAGTTTAAGTATAAAACTATCAGCGTTATAAGATACAGAAAAAATGTTTGTCTGTAAAGTAATAAAACTAACTTTTGTGCAAGACAACAAATTTTTTAGCGTTTAAATAAACCACTCTTGTATTTTTTCTCAGTCTGAAACTTTGACTATCATCAGTTACTTGGTATTTTTGATAAACTACAGAGTATATATTTAAAAATATCAAAATAAAAAACATTTGTACCTTCAAAACTGTAAATCCTGTCTAAAAAGTGTTAAATTTTTCTACCAAATTGTTATCCTGCATTTAAAATTATAAATCCGGTTTTTAAAAGTGTAAATCTGTCATTTAAAAAGTTAAATTTTATTGTCAAACTGTTAATTTGGTTTTTAAAATTATAATCCGGTCTTTAAAACTAAAAATTTAACTTCTAAAACTAAAAATTGTGTTAAATTTTTATTCCAAACTGATAATCCGGTAATCAAATTACAAGTTTGTCTTGTAAAAATGTAAATCAAGTCTAAAAATTTAAAAACCAACATGTTAAACTTGACTAATAAACTTTAAATTTAGTACTCAAATTGTCAATTCAATTTTCTAATTATAATTAGATAGTTACGGTTGCAAAAGACAAACTGAAACCCGAAAAGACCAAACAAAAACAAAAATGGATGACAGATACCATAATAAATCTTATGGAAGAAAAAAGGCAATATAAAAACAAAAACCAAGAAATGTAGAAAAAACTTTTATTATTAATACGTTTATTTCTTGCCTTTCGGCCTTGACAATTACATTTACAAATACATTTTTAACTTCCCAAAATTATAAAACCTAATTCTTATAAAATTAATACAACTAAAAGTATTTTCTTCTCTGTTCATCTACTTCTTTTCTTTGTTTTTTAATTGCCCTCATCCATTTTATCCCTTTTCCGTCCCCTTTCAATATCTCGTTTTTTCCCATCTGTTACATTCTTTCAACATATGTTCCATAGTTTCTTTAGTCTCTCCGCACATTCTGTACATTTTCAAATCTTCTTCCAACCAAAATTTTGTCACTTGCTTTTCATTACCACATCTGAATCTTGCTATCATGTTTTTATCATTTTTACTATATCTATTGCTCACTAGGTACATTGGAAGTTCGCTTTCTATAATATGTTTGTAATTTGCGTTGTACCTAGACTCTTTCACTCGTATTCTCCTTTCTTGCCTTTGTATATCTCTATCTCTTTCCATAATTTTGTACCATGTCTTCCTCCCAGATTCTCTCATTCTTTCAATTTCTTGGCTAGCATACCCATTCCTATTGTAATAATTGTTTCTAACCTCTCCTATCTTTCCATTTCTTGCTTTCATTTTCTCTTTCATGCATTCTAGTAAGATTTTACATTCGTGTCTCTGTCTCATTCAATCTTCATACTTCATTGTTCTTTTTCCTGCTTCTACTCTTAACTTATCTTTTTTGACTTCCTCCAGCACAATATATGCTGGAGTTTCCCTATTTAAACCTAGCACCCATCTCCAATATTTCACATGTATTGTTTCTAGTTTTTCTTGTTCCTTCCACAAGAAAGTACTTAAGACAAATAAAGAAGCTAAAGAGCAATGGTTACAAAAAAAAATGTGCCAAAATCAAAATACTACAAGCAAAACACGACAGCTTTAATCTCCATAAGAAAATATAGAAAGCAATAGGAAGCAAGCAACACAGGGAAAGAGACGTAATTCTAGACTTAGACAATAACATCATTACAGAAATTGACAAAATATTAACAAGATAGAAACAATATATGAAAGTGCTTTTTGGAGACATAAATATGGACAACAACATTGGGTGACAAAGAGCCAGTTCTTACTGAACAAGAAGTAGAAGCAGCAATCAACCGATTGAAAAATAACAACGCTCCGGGACTAGATCAGATACACCGGGAAATGCTCAAACTACTAGAGCCTGAACAAGTGAAATTGGTGACTTCGCTCCTTAACAAAATTTACACGGAAGATCAAATACTAAAAGATTGGCTAATATCCACATTTATTTCACTCCCAAAGAAAACGAACGCAACAAAATGCTCAGAACATTTAATAATTTAACATAGCAAACTCATTGCAAGTCTACGTAAAAGCAGAATCGACAACAGAGACATAGGCATAATATCCTATTTGTACCTTCAGCAAAAGGCCATAGTCCGGGTTGAAAACCAAATATCCGAGAAGTTTAAGGTAAAGAGAAGGGTCCGCCAGAGTTGTGTACTATCACCACTGCTGTTCAAAGCATATTCAAATCAGCTATTCAAAAAGGCACTTGACAACGTAGGTATGCAGACAACACTGTTCTGATCGCTGATATTGCCGATAGACTTCAGAAACTGATAGACTGCATAACAAACGTGAGCAAACGATACGGAATGAAGTTGAACTGCAGAAAAACGCAAATCTTAATCATCAACAAAAACCGCATAGAAAACCTTTGGTTCACTGCCAACAATTCAACGTTACCAATGGCTGAAACAATTACATACTTAAAATGTACCCTTGATAAAGGATGGGATCACTCTCGGGAAATAAGATGCCGAATTGAAAAAGCAAGAGGCGCGTTTAACAAGATCAGAAACATACTATGTAACATGTCGCTCAGCATACATACCCAACAAGGGTTTTTAGATGCTATGTATTATCTTCCGAAACCTACTGCAAACGCATCAACGCCTCCGAGATGTGGTGGTATCGTTGCATGCTCAGGATTTCATGGATTTATCACGTGACAAACAAAACGGTACTACGCGCATTGCAAAAGAACTTGATTTCTTAACAAATGTCAAACATAAAAAATGGGGTTCTTTGGACATTATATGAAAAATGCAAAATTACCATCTACTGCAACTAATCTTGCAAGGATGGCTAAAGAATATAAAAGAATAGATTAAAATGACATCAACGGCTTTATTTAGAACAGCAGTAAACAGATTAAAGTGGACCAATGTGATTGCCAACATCCATAGAGGATAGGCATTTAAAGAAGAAGAAAAAGAAGAAATTATTTTAAAACTTTAATTACGGTTTTTAAAAATTCAAAAATCCAGCCCTTAATTATAATTAATTGCTAAACTGTTAATCCGGTCTCTAAATTGTAAATTTGGCGTTTAAAAGTTTTATTTGGTCTCTAAAGTGTCAAATTCTACTACTAAATTGTTAATACTGTCTATAAAACTGTATATTAGGTCTTGACAGTGTTAATTTACTGTAAAACTGTATTAAAAATTTAAATCCAGTTTTAAATGTGTAAATCCAATTTTTAAAACTGTAAATCTGACTTTCAAATAATAAATACGGCTTTAAAAAGTGTAAATCCGGTCTTTAATTTATAAATCCAACTTGTAAAAGTGTAAATAAAGTCATTAAAAATAAAAATCTGGCCAATAACGTGTTCAAACTACTGCTAAACTGTTAATTCGGCCAAAATATGACAACAAATATTAAAATCTAGTCCAAAAATATTAACATTTTGCTCAAAACAACTAAAACCTGTCTAATAAATAACAAAAATATCAAAATTTTGTTTTAAAGTAGTAAATCTGTTCAATAAATGTTATCAATGTATAAATCCTACTAAAGAATGTTTAACAGTAATAAAATCAGGTTAAAAATATTACAATCTTGTAGCCGGATTGTAATATTTTTATAACACTTTTAATAATATTTTATTTTTGAAATTTTTGTTAAAAAATATCAATCTCCGGCCATAAAAAGTTAAAAACATCAAATTTTTGTCAAAAAGTATTAAAAGCTAATAATAAAATAATATAATAAAATAATTAACATTCCAATTTAAAGTACTCAAATCCGTTCATTAAATGTCTACTTTACATTACTAATATCCGGCCATTAAATATAGAATATTAAAATTTGGCTTCAAAACTTTAGATTTATGTAAACAAATAGCAAAATCTGTCTGTAAAAGCCAAAAACATTAAATAAAATTTTAATTTAAAGTCTCAAAATTTGTTTATTAAGTGTCAACAATAATGCAAATAGCCAGTCATAAAATAGCAACTAATACTAAAATCTAAAATCTAGCTTTAAAAGTTAAAAATAACAAAATTGAATTATAAAAAGCTAAAATCCAATAACAAAATGTCAAAAATTTGGCCAGAAAATTCAAAAACTACAAGAAAAATCCGCTCATAAAATGTTATAAACACTGAAATCCGGCTTTAAAAATTAGAATCACATAAAAAACCAAAATTTAACTAAAAAATGTTTTCAGTAAATAACAACATAAAATGTCAAAAATTTGGTCAAAAAACATTTGCAGAGCAAAGTAACTATTAATTTTTTAATGACTTGGGTGAGTGGACGTGCAATCTAGTTTAAATTACTTGATAGTAAATTCGAATTAGAATTTGGCTATCCGGTTAAATAACAAATTTTTTAAAAAACAAACAGTTTATGCAAAGCATGACCTCAAAACATGAGTAACTCTCGGAACAGAAAAAACTCTTGTTTTATTTGATGTGCAATAGTTGAGACAGTTTTTTTGATTTCTGTCAAGTGTGTTTCAATACAGGAAATTTAATATACAAAAAAGTCAAGAAAGGATAGAAAAAGTTGTTTGGGGTAAAAACTATAAAGGTTGGGACAGTACAAAAGTTGGAGTTATGGTGATGAATATTAAAAGTTGTATTCAGTTGATTACAGTAACAATAGTAGCTTGTTGGGGAGTGTTTTTCAATATTGGTTTTCATATGGGTAGTGTTTTTTGCATGTCCCAGTGGGGCTGGTTTGTTAGGGGTTAAACCGTTAATAGACAGTGTTCTTTGTCTGCCTCTGCAAAATGAGTTTGTTTGATTGAGAGTAGGGAGGAGTAATAAAACGGGTTCCTAATTATTTGTTCAATCTTTGAAGTTTGTTGAAGAATATATTTAAATTATAATTTACTAACACCTAAAAATTTTGTATGTTTCTTAATTTTTAGTTGCATATGAGTAGTGCTTTTTGCCTATTCTTGCAAGGCTGGTTTGTTGAAGAGCTGGATAGTATTTTTGCTTGTTTCTGCAAAGCTAATTTGTTGTAGGGAAGAGTAATGAAGTATTTAAGAGATGCTTCTGAGGATATAATATTTTTAGTTCATTATTATTATTAGCAATTTTTAGACATGCTAACCTAACTTTATAGGAAATTGCTTGAGCTACTGATTGTAACTTCCCTAATAAAGAATAATTAGAATTAGAAGATCACCCAGCAATTATAATTGTGTAAACTCTTAATATTGAGCAACATAAAAAAGTTGTCCCTGCGGGTTTGTTATTTGTGATGCGTTTAAGGGGAGAGAGGAGCATGTGGGTAGTGTTTTTTGATTAGTTTTCTTACTGTTCCTGCGGGGCTAGTTTGTTAGTTGTTAGGTTAGGTTAAGGGATATGGGTAGTGCTTTTTGCTCATTCCTGCAAATCTGGTTTGTTGGAGAGCTGGATAGTATTTTTTGCTTGTCTCTGCGCATAGTGTTTTTTTATTGTTTTTTTGACTGTCCCTGCGGGGCTAGTTTGTTAGGGGAAGTTGCATTTGAATAGTGATTTTTGATTGTCCCTGCGGGATTAGTTTATTGGGAAGAGCTCGCATGCGGATAGTGTTTTTTGCATGTCCTGGCGGGGCAAATTTATCTGGAGGAAGGCGTTTGTTAATGGATGACTTTAAATTTTGAGTGGCAAACCTTAAAATAATAAAAAATTGTAGTAAAAAGCATTTTGACATGTTATAGTGACCATTTCAGTTCATTTTTATCAAATTTAAAAAATATTTTATTATATTACTTTTTCAGCAATTTTTGGTTAGTCGTTAAATTTGTCAAAAAAAATTAGATATTTTTTAACGGGTTTACTTGACCCGTAGGACTTATTTATTATTCATCGTTGGAAAGCTTTTAGAATTTTTTTTAAAGGGTTAAGAAACGGCGGCTAATAATGTCAGTTTTAAATTTTTCCTTATAAAAATGGTTACAATTTTTTTTTTTTATATTTTACTTTAATAAACTATTCCTAAAATATTAAAGCTTGTTAAAAAGTTCTACTATTAACCGTTTGCAAATTATGAATTTTTTAGTATAAAAACTTGATAATTTGTCAAAAATTTCATCGGCAATTTACGGATGCATTTTTTACTTTTATCGATTTTGATGAATACTTTAATTCTTGTATCAGGAACACAAATCTGGTGTTAAAAAATAAAGAAAAAATGTTTAAAAAAAAAAGTTATAGTAAAATTGTTGAAAAAAATTTAATGTTTTTTTCACGGCCCAAAATAACCCGCAGAATCAACTCATTATACATTGTTGGAAAGCTCTTCATAAACCGTATCTGATAAAAAAATAAAAATTAACAGAAGTTGAACAATTTAAATATGCCCGTCAATAATGTAAATTTTTGTTTTTGCCCTAAAAATAGAGGTTAACTTTTTTTGAAAATTATTTTATATTTTTAATATATTATATTGCACCATTTCAGAGATAATACAACTTGTTTCAAGTCTCTATTACCAACCGTTCTCAAGTTATGAATTTTTTAGTGCAAAAAGTTGAAAATTGTATTTTTAATTCCCACCGATTTTGATGAAAATTATATTTTTGACTAATTATGGTACCAGGAACACAAATCTGGCATTTAAAAATTTGTCAACAAAATTTATCTTGGTTTTTTTTTAACAAAAAATTCAAATTAATAGACGCTTTCCTGTTCTATTGACTGAGACTATACGCAAATCTCCATCTCAAAAACTGTAGGAAGAGTAGGCTTTTGCGTAACACTACTTTTTGCCAAAAATTGTTATTTTTTTGACTTTTTACGTACTGGTTTAATTGTACAAATATCTTAAAATTACACAATTAACATTTTGTAGACAAAAGACATAACTTTCATTTAAGACTAAGCACATTTTTTTACATGTTTGGGTTAACCAGTAGCTCACTCTCAAAAACAGCTTAAAAACGCTGTTTTTGGGACGCTACTGGTAAAAAACAAGAGGCTAAATCAAAATTCTGCCAGGTCGGCGGAACTAAAAAAGTTGAAAAAAATGTTATTAACAGGTATTCATTTTTTACGTAAAATAAGACTTAGGGGAATATATACGTAGCCAAATTTTTGCATTTTAGTCAAAATACAATTATTGACTTTGAAAAAAAAAATTGTGACGTCACTGAAAAAAAAAATTAGGGTTAGATATTAGAAAGAGGTTGTCAGGAGATTTTTGTTGGTTTATATCTCACCCTGCTAGGATCAAATTTACTCAAGTTATTACAAATCTACGTTTTTGGGAAAAAAATTTCACGCCGGCACTGATTTTTTGAAAAATCTGCAATTAGTCTCAATATTCAATTGTACTTAATTAATCTGAAAACTCATATGTTCAACCGTTTTTAGAAAATGGTAGAAAATGGCATCAAACATGGCTAATTTTAAAGATACCTTGGGCTGAGTTTTAAAAAAAATTAAGGGTAGCTTCTGAAAAAAAAATGATTTAATTACAAGATGTAAAGACAATCAAAAAACCCAAACAAAATTATTTAAAAATTATTTATCAACAACAACCGGTAGAAACCAATTAAAAAGTACGTTTTTGGTAAAACAACTCTTGCAAAAATTGCAGGAGTATTCTTAAAAGGGTGGTTTTAAAAAAACTATCCTAGACGTACAAAATCAGGAGAAACTCAAAAAAAAAATTCAAAACAAAATTATTCTCGTAAATAACTAAATGAAAATTTATTGAAGTTTTGGTAAAAAAAAAAATTATTATCTACGCTCGTGTTTTTAGGGGCAAAAATGTAAATTATTTTTGAGAGCAGATTCTGAAAATTTAACAGTCAACGTTCCTTTGGAAAAAAAATTCAGAGCGATATTTTCACGAATAAAAAAATTTAAAACTATAAAAAAAATTAAAATTTGGCCTCATTTGGTAAAGGAGGCCGAATTGGCCTCCGACAAAAACAATCCATGTCAAATATTGTTCGTTTTTTTTAGCTTGTATAAAAATTTCAGATTGATTGGTTGAAAATTGACGAAGTTAGGTTTTGACAGTTAAAATGTTTTTTTGGTAAAAGAGGTGTTTGCAGCAAACACAAATATGTTAGGTGTCAGCCGTGTCAGCCTACTCACAGGCGTTGTATCTCGCAGCGTTTACAAAATAATAATATTTTTCTTCAAGCGTACAATAAGTTTACATTGTACATTGATTATATAACATAGTGTGCTGCAAAACGTAGAGTAATATGCATTATGTTGATAAAAAAAATAATGTACAGAAAACATGTATTATTAATTTTTCAAATTATATTACAAGTATTAAAGTAAAGCATTTAGTTATTGAGCAACATATAGTAATTAGTCATAAGATTTCTATTAATGCTATGTGATTATGTTTCATACTGAATGATTACATTGTGTGATCAGGTAATGCGCGCGAAAATAAAATAGACGTTTACTACTTGTTTTATGTTAAAAGAAGGGCTAAATTAGGAAGCACAGGTTGCCTAAAATGAGCAAAACTGAAATAGTAATACAGTCTCGTAATATATATTAAATCCTTAGGGTAGAAGAAATATTCTTTTTTTTATTTGTAAAAATCTGATCACCCTGCATTAATGATATAAATATTTTGTCTATTTAAAAGAATGAAAATGTATTGTTTATTTTTTTTTTGTATTGCAAATTTTATGCAACATTGTTAACTTGGACTAATCTTAAGAATTAATTTGTTTTTTGTAAATTAAACAATTTACTGCAACAAATTAGTATATAAAAAAAACATTACTTGCTTACATTGTTTGCTAAGAATAATATAAAGTCTACCTTTACAGCATTAATCAAAGTAAAACATATAATTAACTTTAGATTTAGTTTACTTTGCAAGTATAACTATATTGTAAAGACTTGTATTAATTAGAAAATTTATAAACGAGTTTGAAATTTAAGAAATAAGTTTTTTCTACGCTGGCAATATTTAAGCAAATGCTTCAATTTTAGTAAATAAAACATCAGCTATTGCTAAATTATAGTCAAAGTTATAATAAAATTATTAATATAAAGTTTTATTCTTATCATAAACTAAATTATCATACAAAAAGGTTTTTTTTATTTAACAATTATCAAAATTAAAGTAATTGAGTGTCCGTACGTCCATCATCTGAACCAAGGCTGTCCAACATGAGGCCCGCGGGCCGCATGCAGCCCGCGACCTTGAGTTTGATATTTATTAAATAAATTATAATAATAATACAAACACGTTTTTTCTTTGTAAACCATACATATTAAAACTCACTGATAAAGTTGCATACGAAGTATTTTATAATGCGGCCCTCCAAACCGCATAATTTTTTTTAAGTGGGCCTTGGGGTACTTGCAGTTGGACAGCCCTGACTGAACTAATAATTTGTATATGCAATTCACATTTTTTTTTCTAATTTCTCCAGGATCAACTGTTCTTTTGTCTCTTTGTTTTCTATAAATTGAGCTTTAGTTTTCATTTGTTTTGGAGGAAGTGGTTCAGGTATTTTTTCATTTATGTTCACATTTTTATCTGCATCAGTGATTCCAATTCTTTAAGCCCCTAAATATATTTTAAAGAGTATTAATGATATAGTTAATAATTTTTATGTTTATTTTGTAAAATGTATTTATATTTATTATTGTAATTAATTTTTTATTTCACTATTTTGTTCTTGTACATTTATTTATAAATTATAATATTTTGTATCATTTTCAAGTTATTTTAGTTATATGAAAACGAAATATTGAAATAAATAACATTGATGTTTTATAACTTATTTTTCAACTTAAGTTTAATTTATATGATAGCTAAGATTAAAAATACTAACCTGGAATTTTATTAAAAACGGGATTATCTCCCTTATCCATCAGGTCCATAATATGTTTTTCCCAATTTTTAAGAATAATTTTTCTTTTGCCTGTAGCTGGTTTGTCAGTTTTTTTTTAATTTTGGTTTTTATATTTTGAGTTTTTTTCTTTATTTGTTCAGTAGATATTTCTTTTTCGAATGTTTTTATATAGCCATTTACAACTTCTAGAACAACATTCTCTTTAGCCTTCTAAATTTTAGGCACTTGTGATTTATTAAATAAAATTTTATAATTTGTTAATAATTGCACACATTTATTATTTATTTTCTTTTCTTTTGCATCACTGTTATTAATTTCATCATCTGACGACATAATTAATTCATCTGAAGACATATTTATAGCAAGCCCGTTAGAAATAATAATTTAAAACTAATGGGAGCAAGAGAATTCGATTTTACGCGACAGAAATGAACATGATTCAACTAGCTACAAATCTAATACGTATTTAAAAATGTATATAGCTAAAGCTTAAATTTTCCAGCATTTACTACCTAGCAGAAGCAAAAGGTTATTCACTCCATTTAAAGCAAATGCTAGAACTAGGAGGGTTGACTAGGTAGCTAAAGCTAGTGCTAGAACTGAATGCTATAAGCGTTAGCTTAATTCATATTCACACCACCCGTTCTATTTCCTTTATTTTAATATCCTTTGCCTTACATGAGAGCAAATTAAAGCTTTTAGTTTATTTTATAATAAATTACTTAAAGAGGCAAATAAAATATATATTCGTTACTTAGTAATCGGTACCTGACGAGATCCGAAATAACAAATAACCAAATAAACAAATAATCGTTACTTTTTACATACAGTTACTCCGGGTCCGCCCGTACTCCAATTCAAATTACAATTTTACATATTTATTCATTTAGTTAGTTAAATTATCGATTGATTCTAATTCAAGACGAGTTGAATTGTGCATCTGATCTTATTAGCTAATTGTAATTAAGTTAATTGGAATATATTGCATCAGGTATTTACATGTGAGCACAATCAAAGAGAACAAATACTCAATTAGTAAGCAAATTGCAATAATAACAATGAACACATTTACTTTAGAATGCATTGAAAATCATAACTTAATTAAAAGTTTTTATTAAATGTCAGAGCTGGAATGCCAGTAGCTTTAAGAATGTTGTTCTAGTTGGTATACAAATTACACAAATATCTTAGGATTATAGCTTGTTTATTTTGTCTACTACATTACAGCCCAGACATTAAAAAACGAGTAATGCAATTTGTAATTGATTTGAGGATTACATTATTATTTTTTGAAACTTTCAAGAGAACATTGTAATAGTGACGTAAAATTTGCTGATATTCTAACTGACTATATTAAGGGCTTTTTCATTGGAGTAAGAAACAAATAAGCGGATTAAATTTTATCAATGTACTTTTTGTAGTTTGCCAATGTGAAAAGGTTTTTTATTAAGAGCCGCTTAATGATTGTAATTCTCTGTTTCAGGCCAGCAGCAACGGGGCGGCAAAAGTTCGTCCCCTTACCGATCAGCATCAAAAGGGACTGTCAATATGGGTTACAACAGTAACTGTGCGTTGTCGGACAACGGCTCCAGAAGAGCAAGCAGCTCTGTCAGTCAGGTAATAAATGTTTAAATAGAAATAAAATGCATGAGTTTGCACAAAAATAATTATTGGTTTAAGGTTTATCGATTAAATATCAACAAATTGTTAACATTTTTTCATTTTAATAAACTATAAATCAAACGCGATTTTGTAAAAACATCGACAAAAGCGTACTGCAGCTTTGCTTTAAATGCAAATCCGCACGTGGAACTCATATTTTTTTTTTATTTTCCGCGTAGTCGTTAGAAATGCGCTTTGTATAAAACGACATGTGAGTGTAAAAGTAGCATTTCAATGGAATTTTCCGCACATGTTTGGTTAATGCGATTTATATTTGCATAAGTATATTTTAAGTAAAAAATGAGCAATGAAAAACAGAATTCATGGATTGTATGTCTAGATGTGATCGTTATAAATGGCATAACTATGTATTTTATTTTATCAAAAGAATTGTATAACAACTTGTTAATACAATGAAATAATTATTTTGTTGAAGTAGTTGTTTTATATTAAAAAGAATTTCTGCTATTATTAATTTCAGACAAAGAGTAGAATTGTTATATCATCTGCGTCAAAAGAACTTTAATTTTAAAGAAGGAGGTTTTGTCAAATGCACTTTTGATGTTTATGAATACTTCTAGGTTAGACATATTTTCCGGTAATAATCTTTTAATTTAATTTTTACGCTTTGTAAAGCTGATTCTGTAGATTTTTTGTAAGTGCTTACGTGTTGGTTTGTATGTATTAGCGCATTTCCCAAGTGTTTTTAGAAGAAAAAACGTAAAACATATCTGGTCATAGGATTTAGGTCATAGTTTTGGTATAAATACAAGCCTTACTTTTCTCCCTAATATAGAACTGTAGCAGAAGACGATTCATTTTTCAAAGATTCTCACCAGGTTGGCTAGAATAATATATTTGCTGAATTGCAAAAAAGTCAGAAAAATTCTGTCTAATCCTGGTGCTTTTCATAGTGAGGCGTTTTTGATTACCCAGGTTATACTCGTGTCTTCTACAAGATGGTTCAATCGTCTTCTAATGAGGTACGGCTGTTTTGTACCTTGGTAGAACAGCTTGGCAAGTGAATTTTATACGGTATTTCAGTTGCATCCAATAAGTTAGGTTAGGTTAGGTTAGATTAGCTATGAAGAGTATGACACATGCATAGAAAGCACCTACGAGAAATACAAAAGAATAGTGGGAAAGAAATTGAGAAAAGAAATGTATTCTCAGACTGAAATAGTGAAAAGAAACTCACTGACAATATTAGAAATTGACGTGGCTATTTGGACGGAGAATCGAGAGCAAAAAGAAGAGACGGGTTTGCAGAAAAGGTTTACCCAAAAGGACCCAAAAGTTGCAGAAGCCACGGACAATGTTGGTCTAATTAAAATTTTAACAAAGATATAAAAGGTACAGAGGAAAGTCACCAGGAAAAATGGGTTATGAGACTGAGGAGAAGCAAAGATGAAAAAGAAGACTTTAACAGGTTTACCAGGCAAAAAAAACGGAGGATGGCGGAAAAACCTTGCCATACAATGCCCAAATTGGATGGACAAATATAGAAAAATGACGGAATGTATTCTCTTGAACAAACAAATAAAAGTAACAATATGCGTGATGAGAAATAACATAATAAAAGAACAGTCTGAAGATAGCCAGAAACAAACCACAACTAACCAGGAAATCGGCAAAAGAGAATGGAAAAAGCAAGGAAGACAAAAAAGAAAGAACATCAAAAAAACTAAAACTATAAAGTAAAGTTGTTTGCTTAGGTAGTTAGAAACCTCAAACAAAATGTAGACATAGACAAGACGGAAGCCAAAATAAAAAAGCTCTTTCAAACTAAAAATGAAAAGTTTGTTGTATCAGACAAAAACAAAGGGAAAAACTTTACCTTAAAAGATGAGATTAAGAAGACGATGGCCGACGGAAACGTTATGGCAACGCAAACGACAACATTTATCAAAGACATTGATAAAAATATTACAGAAGAAGAAGTCTTAAAAACATTGACAGAAACATCAAGACTAGAAAAGAAGGATATAAAAATTACAATGTCTAAACCAAATGCGATAGAGATATGCTATGCAATAGCAACAATGCTTTGTCATATTGCGCACACAAAAATAATAAAAAAATGAGATAGAAAATATATGGGGAACATAGAGAGTGGAAGAAATGCTAAATCCGCTAAAATGCTTTTGATGTCAAAGGTACGGACACAAAGCGCTCCAATGCCTGGCTGAGACGCAGTCCGAACAGAATTGTCACAGATGCGGGGAAGGTCACGAGGCAAAGAAATCCCTAAATCCTAATCAAGTCAAGTGCTACTTGTGTCAAAAAGAAGGTCACCAAGCAGACAGTATGGTTTGTTTGGAGCCATAAAAGATGATGTCTGAAACCAAAAATGAAAATACAAATCATGCAAATTTATGTCTTAAGGGCAGTGGCTGCTCACAACATGCTGGAAGTCACCGCAAAAATGAGCAAAACAGATGTGCTCATAATCAGCAAGTCAATCAAAAAAATAGCAAAAAAAAGGACCATTAACTTTTGACACAAAACTTGACGCGGGAATCATGATTCCAAACAAAAAACTTAAAATTGAAGACAAAAAAGAGGGCAAGGGTACGTGTGGATGAACGTAGAGAACATCAGGTGGATGTCCTGCTACATATCACTCAATTGCTCCATGCTGGAGTACAAAAATTTTATTACTACTCTAGAACAGCAGTCTTGGCAGACCACTAGAAAGCTACTGATTGCAAGTGACTTCAACGCAAAATTGCCGGAATAGGGTTCAAGAGTGAAGGAAAAAAAGGAGAGAAGCCCACTTTCAAAAGGAATGAACAGACTTCTTCTTCATTGACCTCACGATGTGTTCTGACAATTTAATAAGCAAAATGTACAGATGGTAGGTAATGAATCTTAAAACCTTAAGTCTGCACAAGTACATGAACTATGGAATTAGGAACGAGACACCGATTGCCTACAAAAACTGTGCTAAACAAAGGTGAAACATCCAAAAACTGGATGAGACAAAATACAGAAAGACAATAAAACAACAAACGGAGGAAACAATAGACTCATCTCATAACACCCTAATAAGGATAATTACCGAGGCATGTGACGTGGCAATGCCCAAGAAAAACTACGTTAACGTCTTCTGGTGGAGTGAGGAGATTGCCAACAGCAGGAAAGCATTCATACTAAATAGGCGTGAGGCGACAAGAATGCAAAAAAGAAAGAGTGATGAGGAGGAAACATTGCAAAAAAAGGTATATAAAGAGGTCAAAAAACCCTTAAGATACTTATTACAAAGGTCAAAGAGAAGGAATGAAAAAAGTTAATAGACTAGCTAGAAGAAAATATTTGAGAAGACGGATACAAAATTATTGCAAAAAATGAAAGCTTAGATAGTTTAACATTGCGGAAAACCTGCAAAAGCGAATTAAAGAAACGCTATTCCCAGAGCAACTCAGTATTGTGTGGGATAGGAAGCAATCGAAAGAGATTTTTACTACAAGAATAACAGTAAAGAAACTCAAAAGAGCAGCGGGGAAGATGAAAAACAAGAAAGCTCCAGAGCCGGACGAGATCTCGTCAATGATCATTAAAGTGTCGGTTGAAGAAATACCAGCAACAATCCTTGCAGTACTGAACTTAGCGTGGAATAGATGAGAGTTTTCAATTTTGTTAAAAAAAGCAATTAAAGAAGACGCGGACTCAAGGGCATACCGCCCAATCTGCCTTCTAGATACTATAGGCAAATTGTACAAAAAGATTATAGTCAAAAGATTGAAAACGAAGCTTGAAGAAGAAGAAGATCTATCCACAGCTTAGTTTCGGTTCAGAGAAGGGAGGTCAACCTTTGGACCTATTGAAGTAGTAAAAAATATCGCAAAAGTGAAGAAGAAAAAAAACGCTAAAAACGAGAGGACTTTGCGTCTTTATTACAATTGATCTGAAGAACGCTTTCAACACAGCAGCATGGGACAAGATAGTCTAGGTTGAGGCAATTAAAAGCTACTTCACCGATCGCAAGATAATTGATGAAAAAGGGAAGGAGCACAAAGTTACGGACTACAAGGGTTAGTGCAGGGCCCCCATCTATGGAATGTGGTGTACGACGACCTGCTCAGAGTAGACACACCCAAACAGATGACTCTACTGGCGTACGTCGACGACCTGGCAATGGTAGTAGTAGAAAAGACAGCCGATAAAATTGAAGAAACGGCAAACAATACTCTCAAAAACAAAAAACTTAAAATTGAAGACAAAAAAGAGGGCAAGGGTACGTGTGGATGGACTTAGAGAACATCAGGTGGATGTCCTGCTACATATCACTCAATTGCTCCATGCTGGAGTACAAAAAATTTATTACTACTCTAGAACAGGAGTCTTGGCAGACCACTAGAAAGCTACTGATTGCAAGTGACTTCAACGCAAAATTGCCGGAATAGGGTTCAAGAGTGAAGGAAAAAAAGGAGAAAAGCCCACTTTCAAAAGGAATGAACAGACTTTCTTCATTGACCTCACGATGTGTTCTGACAATTTAATAAGCAAAATGTACAGATGGTAGGTAATGAATCTTGAAACCTTAAGTCTGCACAAGTACATGAACTATGGAATTAGGAACGAGACACCGATTGTCTACAAAAACTGTGCTAAATAAAGGTGAAACATCTGAAAACTGGATGAGACAAAATACAGAAAGGCAATAAAACAACAAACGGAGGAAACAACAGACTCATCCCATAACACTCTAATAAGGATGATTACCGAGGCATGTGACGTGGCAATGCCCAAGAAAAACTACGGTAACGTCTTCTGGTGGAGTGAGGAGATTGCCAACAGTAGGAAAGCATTCATACTAAAAAGGCGTGAGGCGACAAGAATGCAAAAAAGAAAGAGTGATGAGAACGAAACATTGCAAAAAAAAGGTATATAAAGAGGTCAAAAAACCCTTAAGATACTTATTACAAAGGTCAAAGAGAAGGAATGAAAAAAGTTAATAGACTAGCTAGAAGAAAATATCTGAGGAGACGGATACAAACTTATTGCAAAAAATGAAAGCTTAGATAGTTTAACATTGCGGAAAACCTGCAAAAGCGAATTAAAGAAACGCTATTCCCAGAGCAACTCAGTATTGTGTGGGATAGGAAACAATCGAAAGAGATTTTTACTACAAGAATAACAGTAAAGGAACTCAAAAGAGCAGCGGGGAAGATGAAAAACAAGAAAACTCCAGAGCCGGACGAGATCTCGTCAATGATCATTAAACTGTTGGTTGAAGAAATACCAGCAACAATCCTTGCAGTACTGAACTTAGCGTGGAATAGATGAGAGTTTTCAATTTTGTTAAAAAAAGCAATTAAAGAAGACGCGGACCCAAGGGCATACCGCCCAATCTGCCTTCTAGATACTATAGGCAAATTGTACAAAAAAATTATAGTCAAAAGATTGAAAACGGAGCTTGAAAAAGAAGAGGATCTATCCACAGCTTAGTTTTGGTTCAGAGAAGGGAGGTCAACCTTTGGACCTATTGAAGTAGTAAAAAATATCGCAAAAGTGAAGAAGATAAAAACGCTAAAAACGAGAGGACTTTGCGTCTTTATTACAATTGATCTAAAGAACGCTTTCAACACAGCAGCATGGGACAAGATAGTCAAGGTAGAGGCAATTAAAAGCTACTTCACCGATCGCAAGATAATTGATGAAAAAGGGAAGAAGCACAAGGTTACGGACTACAAGGGTTAGTGCTGGGCCACCATCTATGGAATGTGGTGTACGACAACCTGCTCAGAATAGACACACCCAAACAGATGACTCTACTGGCGTACGTCGACGACTTGGCAATGGTAGTAGTAGAAAAGACAGCCAATAAAGTTGAAGAAACGGCAAACAATACACTCAAAAAAATTAAATGTTGGATGAGCATAAACTAGAACTGGCGTCGGAAAAAACAGACGCACTAATAATGATTTGCAGAAAGAAATGCCGGGAACTCAGCTTTAAGCTGGGAAGGGATACAATAGTGCTACAAAAAAATATCTGGGAGCAACTATAGTTAAAAATTTGACTTATGACAAGCATGTCAAACTAATGGCAGCGGCGGCAGTTGTCAGGATGATTCTTAGGTGCGGTGGCCCTAGCAAAGGATAAAGGAGAATTCTCGCATTGGTGGTCGCGTTGGTCGTTCTATACGTAACCCCAATATGGAAGAAAGCACTGCAGTTCAAAAAATACTTAGGCATATTAAACAGTCTACATCAAAACGTAGCCATAAGGATCTGCAGGACGTATAGGACAATTCCGACAATGAACGCTATGTTGTTGGCGCGCATGGTTTGCTACACGTTGCTGGCAAAAAAAGCTGCATAATAAGCAAAGGAAAGCAGGAGAAAAATCTGGCAAGAGAAATAGCAAGAGATGTGGACAAGACAAAAAAAGTGGACTTATGAACTTCTTTCAGATATAAGGATATGGGTCAAAAGGAAACATGAAAACATTTCCTACCACGTGACACAATGTCTGACGGGCTATAGATGCTTTAAAAGCTACCTGGCAAAAACACGCTGCTGAAGTGCAAAAGGTGGGACAAAGAAAGAGGTGATACCAAAAACGCCCTTAAAATTAAACTAAATATACAAAACTTTATTGAATTAATGCTGGAAAGCGAGGACAATTGGAGTCTAATAAACAGTATAGTGGACAAAATTACTAAGAAAGAAACATGACAAAAAGACTTAGGAAAAAAAATATTAAAAAAAAAAAAATTAAAAAAAAAGAAAAAAAAAATTAAAAAAAAAGAAAAAAAAAATTAAAAAAAAAGAAAAAAAAAATTAAAAAAAAAGAAAAAAAAAAGTTAGGTTTGTTGTGTTAATTGTGGATTTTTAATAACATTTTTTAGCCGGATGAACTAGGTTTTGCTGTAACTTCTTAAACTGCAAAACCCATTTTACAAGATTTAAAAATTGTTCAGTTTTGCGCTGAAAATTGATTGGGCACGCGTTTTAAATCAAACATTTTTTGACATCAGTTTCAGAATTAAAATGGACTTGGATGATCCGTGGTTTTGCAATAGAACTAATATTTTGGTTGTGACTAGATCACCGGCTTGTTAACTGGGTGTGTGTTTCAAGACTCTTACTTTTTATTTTTCTTTTTAAATTTTAACCAATCTAGTAGTTTAATTAATTTTGAACCAAAACTGTAAAAAATTAGTTTAAAAAAAAAAATTTATTAGTAAATTTTTAAGAGCTTTTGTTACTGTTAAAATCTAAAAGCAATCAATAAAAAACTTTAGAAATTATGTAATTGGTACATCTATTTTGACTAATAAATCGCCAATAAAATGTGAAGGAAGTTTGGTATTATTATGTAATAAGCTGTTAACCGGTTTATAGGCAAATCTCTGAAAATGTTGGCTTGGTATGTTAAACCTTGGTTGTTTGTGGTCTGGACAAGTCTTTTTTGGTTCAATGATTTCCAAATGCAACTAAGGGTTGCAGGTTGGATTAGCGTTGAGATGGTTTGTCTAAGGAATTACCTTGAAAGCCAACTCTAAGGAAGTTAGATGCTATTTTGTTAGCGCATGTTAATTTGTTTCTGGATTAATATTAAAAAAAAAAGACTCTTGCAAAATGTTGCACGGTGCATTTAGCAGGGACCTGCACTTGGTTTTTTAGGCTGGTTTCATTGTTTATTGAACTATATTCTTGCAACATTGTTATTGCCAAACGCAGATAGTTATTTCAATTAGATGAATACACAAAAATATTGTTCAAATACAACAAAAACAAATTTATCAATTTTCTCTGCTAGCATACCTAGCCATTAGCTTCTGAAACATAACCAAAACATTTTTAGGCTAAAAAGCATTACTCTTTTAGTAAGTTGCCCCAGAATTGCTTAAATATTTCTACAATTTTGATAGTCGTGGCATTTAAGTGTCTGAATTCCATTTAATCAGAAATTTGCTAGTTTGTGGTTACTTTATAACGCAGAAAAATAGCAATTAATTTTTGACCACAACTCACTTAGGTTTAACTTGTTTTGTTTTTTTGTAGTTGTCATTTGTTTTTTTTTGTCAGATCTTTGTTTGGTCTTTTAACATTTTAGTCAAGCAGCTCCAAAAATTTTATTTTATTTGAAAGTACGGATTTCTAAAACTATGCATTAAAAAATCTACTGTTGCTTGTAAGGTTTTTAGTAAAAATATCTGGTGTTTCTACAAACAATCCGGTAACCACTAACTATTTTTGGGCAGATTTCAGAGTTGAGGAATAGGTTACCTTTTTGTAGTTAAAAAAATGGCGTATTGGTAAGGTTTTGCAGTAAGAAAGAGTTTAATTCAAAAGTTGAATGGGACTCTTAAAATTTCTGCTTGCAATTTTCAGAATTCAAAAGTTGTACAGATTTTTTGCATTTGCATTGAAATAAGAAATCCGGTTTGTTAGATGGAAGTGTTTTAGTTTGTGTTAGAACCTCTAAAATTAAGAATTTTAACCTTCAATAATTTGTGTATATTATTAAAAAAAAGTGTTTAAATTTTAAACAAATGTGGTTTTTTCTATTAGTTGATATGTTTCATGTTATTTTGAAGTTGAAATTTATTTTTTATTTTTTTTTTATTTTGCAGAAACTTAGAGGGCAGGTTTAAAAACGTCTCGGTTAATTAAATTAGGTTAGCTATAGTTGTAAAGCTTAAAAAAAAGTTTTAGGGAGTTTTTTGTCGGTATGAAGTAGCAAGTTTTTGTTACCGTTTTTGGGATTTAGAAGATAAAATGTTCCAACAATAACCCAATTAGTGCATTAACTTTAGCTTATAAACTTCTACAAAAGTGCTCAAAGACTTATTGAATTGTTTGTGTTGTTTTGTGTATAGTTTTGTGTCAACCGGATTATAAGAAAATTTTTGAAAATTTTGTATAAGTATCGAAAATTGATTGATTGTTTGTGAGTGTAAAAATGTGTAAAAACATTGGACAGAACATTGTGTGGTCCACAGTAACCAACTGGTTAATTCTGTTTGATTCAATAATTTCCAGATGCAACCAAAAGTTACGGGTTGTATTGGCGTTGAGACGGCATTAAGACCATCTAAGGTGCCATCTTCAGAGGCAACTTTAAAATTTTAAGTTTTAGCGTGTTAAATGACGCTTGAAAGTTGCCGAGGAAGTGACTTTTGCAAAGCGTTGCACGGTGCACTGTTTTTCTTAGACTGGTTTTGTTGTTGTGGTTTTTATCAGTTTCTTGCTAGCAAAAGTTTTAATAAAGACTGTGGTTTAAAACCGTTGTGGATGACAGCAAATAGCAGTGGCAGTGGCTGGTCCAGACTTCTTTTGTAACATATTTTTTTTTACTGTTATATTGCAGCTTTAACGCGTAGGCTTTGAGTAAATGTTAAAAAAAAACGATTAGAGTAGGGATAAGCATGCGGAGCGAATACGGAACACCAATCGAGATTCTTTTGATAGAAATAGCATCTATTTGGATTTTACAGAAGATTGATAATCTTTGGTAATTATTGATTTGGAGCTCATCTAGTTGTTGACAAAATCTTTTGCTTTTGCACTACTTCTACTCAACGCTATTTGTTTTCTATTACTTTTCAATACAGTACTATTTCAAGTCTTACGTTACATGCGTTTGTAAAACTTAAGCCAATGCTGCTTTTTTGGCTTTAAATGATAGTTTTTTTAATTTTGGTTTACTCAAACAACTCTTTTGCATTTTAAATTCTATAAGCAGGTTGCCTATTTGAAAAATCTGTAACGTACTCTTTAAGCCAGGTACAGTTGCTTTTAAAACGGAGATGCTGGTTTTTGTTGCTGGACTGTGGATGGTCTCTTGTGTTCCGCGTTAACACAATGTCCCAGTGCGGTGCTGGTTACAAATTTACACTTTAGCTTTTAGATAGTACTGTTGCAACTTTTTTAAAACATGCAAAAAATTGTGGATATTTTTTGTAGTTTTGCAAGTAAGTTATAATGGTCATCAAAGTATTTCTAGGCAATAGTTATTTAGATTTTTTGCTCAATAATCTGGAGATATATTTTTGAAAAGTATTTGGCTTGTTCTTTAGTTTAAACGACAACAATGTAAAAAAATATTTCTATTCAAAACCGCAAGATTTGTGGTTTTTTTATTGGTATCCGCTAGTATTTGAAGTTGAAGTCAAATTTAGTAAACACTAGATCATTTTCAAAGTTTTTAATAGATCTTTTAGAAAAAATCAATTTTGATTTTTGATAATTTATTTAATTTTCAAAATTTTGGTTTGTTTTTTTTGCTTATTGCAAGATTAGAACACAATAAGTGATTTTTTGCTCAATTATTTGATAATTTTGTTTGTGTGTTGCTTATAGACCTACTTAAATATTTGAGGCTTTTGGCAAGCGTTGTGTGTACATTTGGGGGCTAGTGCCAAGATTTTGTTTAAGAAATTGGCACAGTGCTGTGCTAAACACAATGTTAAATTTTTGAAAAAAAAAATTAGTTGGGTTGTGGGTAATTTTTTGTTAAATCAAAGCTTGAGGCAATTGTTGTTGCGACTAGTACATAGCAGCTTAGCGTTATTTTATATAGTAGAAACACTAAAACAAACTTTTAAAACTGATGATCTTTGAACTATAGGTGGCTTAGTACAATTTTTATAGTTGCTTTTGTTTCTCCCGTGATTTGCACGGTTGCGACTTTTCTATTTAATAGTCAAACTTTGGGTATGCTGAGCTAAGTAAAATTTTGGCTTGCTCTCAAATAAATCACGGCGTTAACTTGTTTTTTTATTGATGCTAGTTGTTGTTACTTTGTTGGTAGATCTGTTTCTTTAATAAAGTTTATAAACTTTATCCAAAAATTGATTCAGTTTTTTTTTGGTTAACTTGTGTGCCAAATTAAAGTTTAAAGTTTTGAAATAGTTCTGTAAACTACATTTTCAGACAGTTTTTTTACAAACTACTGAGTTTTGTTTCAAATTATTTTTTTTACATTTTTTACGTTAGTTATTTTTGTTGGTTTTCTACTTTTTTTTCATAGGTTTATGTTATTGTTGGCTTAAATTGGGATTGTTTGGTACTTGGTTTGACTTTCTATTTGTTTGCGAGTATTTGGGACTGAACGGATTGTTTGCTGTGTTTAGAGCTTGAAGGAATTTGCTTTGAGACAAATTTATTTCTACTTTGATGGCATTTGTTTTTACGGTTTAAAGATAATAACATCCATAGACTGCCAGATTTGAGATTATACTATACTTCATGTTGTGTACCTACAACAGTTTGCTATATAGGAAAGCTCTTTGACCCAAATAACTCTCTACGGGTTTTTTCATATTTAAACAAGAGGTGTCTGTGGTAGTGTAGTGTCAGGCCCGGTGTTGCAATGTGGTAAATTTTTAGAAAAACGTTCAAAAACCTTTGGTCAAACTTTTTTATGTAAAAGTTACGTCCTGACTAGCTAAAGTTTAAAAACTTGTATATTTTTTGAACAATCATTTGCTTTGTCTTTTTTGTAATTGGTCAATTTGATCATTCTATGGAAAACACTCACTTACATTGATATTATTTTGTTTTACGTTGAGCGCCAACTATTAATATCTAATTCTAGATAATGGAGTAAGATGCAGTGAAAGTAATTTTTGTTAATAACGTAACCAAAAATAAAGTACTGGTTAGTTTAAGCTACGTTTGAGGCTACAAAAAAGTTACGTCTTTACATAATAACGTGTACTAATAACATTATCTTCTACTTTTGTAACTCTGATTCCAATTAGAATTTTAACACTAAATGTTGTACAAACTTACGCTTACTGCAGCAAAATTCTAAAGTCATTTCATCTAAGAATTCTGTTTGGTTGCGGGTAGTTAGAGGTAGCGTTGTAATTACAATCAATCTACTTATGGTTAATCAGGTTTCGGGTTGACCAAGCACTATATACACATTATGTACAATAATCTAGTTCGAAAAGGTCACTTATAATACGCAAATTTAGTGGTACTATAGTACAACTACAAAATTTGAAGTGTGATTTTGATGTTGCTGGTGGGCTTATAGTAACAACAGGACAAAAATTTTAGGTTTTTTTAATAGTGTCTTTTTTTAAAGGTTGTTTTGTTGTACAAGTCTTAAGTTTGCTTTCTACAAACAAAACGGTGTTGAGTTGTCTTTAAGTTGAATCCAGTGGTAGACATTTAGGTCTATTTCTAGGACGGCATCACAGTTATCACTTGTTGTTGAGGTAAATTTAAATTAATTTCGGACCATAGTGAGGGTTGACTATGAAAAATGGGGTTACTCCGTTTGGTGCCAGTTTGTTTTCTTAAGTATAAACCAACTTTGGTATAAATAATGGTTTGTTCAAAGTTTGTTTAGGTTCAAATTCCTGAATTCTTTTTAGTCAGCTATACGAGGACACTGCCAAAGTTTGCGGAAAATGTAAAGCAAAACTACGTTATGTAAATTGCTTTATTGCTTCTCAAAGTATTCTTCTTTAAAGTCTATACACTTTTGCATCCGATGAAACAAATCTTCAAAAGAATTTTGCCACTCTGAGCGAGATACATCTAAAACAATTGATTTAAATGCTTCAACGGCCTCATCAAGCGATGAAAAACGCATGCCACATATTTTATTTTTGATATGTTAAAATAGGAAAAAGTCATTGGGCAATAAATCAGACAAATATGGGTAATGAGTTATTAATTGGATGTTGTTACTGGTCAAAAATTCTACAGTTTGTTGTGCTGTGTGAGCGCTTGCATTATCATGATGAACAATGATTTGCCGGTTTATGTTGTTCCTTCCGATTTCAGCGATAACTTTTGGCAAACAAATTGAAGTATAACAGTCAGCATTAACTGTCCTTCAATCCTCTAATGCAACAGTTGCAACTTGACCCTTTTTTCCGAAGAAACAAGCAATCATTCTTTTCAAAACACATTTGTGGGTTTAGGTTCATTTTGAAACACCCATACAGTGGATTGCTGTTTAGTTTCAGGCTTATATAAATATATCCAAGATTTGTCAAGTGTTAAGATTTTATATACCAAGTTTGAATGACCCCCTTCAAAATTTTTTAGCATTTCTTTGCACCACTTGACACGTGCTTTTTTTTCAAATTGTGTGGGATCCAACGACTGCAAAGCTTCCTGACATGCAAATGATCGTGCAAAATTGTATGTATTTGTTTTGCTGCAATGCCTAAGGATGCCTCAGTCTTACTATAGGTCACATGCTAATTTGACAACATCATATCACTCACAGCATTAATGTTTTTTTGCTACAACAGAGGTGCATGGAAGATTGTCATCAAACGTTGGTCTTCCACGCTTGAATTCTGCAAACCATTTTTAAACCATAGTTTTAGATGGTATTTCATCCCTAAATAACGAACTATGTTTTTCCACACATTGCTGCGGTGTTAAACCGTATCGAAAATCATACGATTCAAAATTTTCATTTTTCAGACAATTATTACTTTTGTTAAATTTTGTTGAAACGAAACCGAACAGTTTGAAATTGAACTGTCAACTGAATTTTAGTACTTGATTTTGCAAACTTTAGCAGTGCCCCTTGTAGTAGTTGATTATGTCTGATACCTTAAGTTTTGGAGCTGAACGTTGTGGTTTTAAGGCAGAGCATTGTGGTATATGTTTGGTTTGTCTAAGGTTACTTTGGGATTAAACTTTTTAGCCAGTCAAAGTTAATTATGTTTGGTAAAAGTTTTGGTACCAAAAAGTTGTAAATCAACAAACGGGTATTGTGGTTTAAACATGGCTTATTTAAGTTAAGTTGTGGATTAAAATATTAATGTTTGTTGGTTCCTTAATTTTTGATGCCCAAACATTATGGTTTGCAGATAAGGCGTGATGATTAACGCCTAGTTTGTCTAAATTCTGGTTTAAGATTAGACATTCAAAGCAAATCGTATCTGGTACTTTAAGTTTTGGTATCAGAACTTGGTAGTTTGAAAGCTGAATAATGTAATTTGCACTCACTGCAGATGGTGCAACAACTGTTTACTAGAGGTTTTTTAGCCGTGATTAAATTTTGTTTTCAACTAAAGTTGTACTTTTTTGGCTTTCGCCTCAAAATTTGCTAAGTGATTGTAATGAAAACTTTGGTTGAATTAAGTTTGGTAAATTTTGTAATATTATCTAAATAAGTTTGCTATTGAAGTTTAGTCTATAATCTAAAGTATAGAAATAGTTTTGTTTTGACTGCCTGAACACAATTTTTATAGATGTTTTGGTTGTAGGCTGTTTCCTGGCTGCAAATATGCTTATCTAAAGCACTGAACACAATTTTATTAAAAATGTTTGATTCAGTACAGAACAACCATTAATATTTTTAATCAATCTTGTTCCTTTTGGTTGTTACTTTGGTTTTATCTTCTTGTCTGAGTTTTTACAGAATAAGCAAACATAGTAGATTCATTTTCTGTTAAAAATCTTAACGTTTAAGTCTAATTTAAATAAGTTTTCAACATCTCAGAATAGCTCGTATTACATTTGTTAAAGAAATTTTTGTTAAGCTTGGTTTTGCGCATTTTTGCATATTGTAAGTGTATTTTTTAAATCTTATGACTCGTAATTTATTAGTTTTGCGTTGTTGACAAGAGCCAACAATTGAAGAATTTTGATCAGTTTCGTTTATAATAATCTAGACCTTATGACTTACATTATTTGTACCTGTTTTTTGGTACAAAATACTTTTTTTTTTGTATTGGTTTATGTGATCTTTTTTTGGTTTTGTGTTTTATAAAAAAAAAATGAAATAATTTGTTGTAAAAATATGCTAATTCTACTCTTTTGTAGAGTTAAGATGATTTGCCCAAAATAAATTACGAATTATCTGAAAAACTTTGGTTAAAAAAAGTTTGTACAAAACACTTTTTTTTAGGTATTTTTATATATCTTGAATTAATCGATGTTTTTTTGCATGAGTAAAAATGATATCCATCTAATATTAATCATTTATTAATATAAATTCCTTTCCATCAACAAGTTCTAAACTTGAACGTGAAATATAATATTATATTATGACATTTCATTAATCATTTATTAATCAAACGCGCAATTCTGGAAATGTGTAAACGCCGTGGCTTCCATTTCACTGAATATGCCTCCAAACTATTTACATTTTGCACCTGCTGCGGTTAAGTTTCAAACATATATATCAAATTTATTATAACTTTGAAATAAACTACAATATCATGATATTGAACTTAATAAAATAGAAACCGAATTGTAATACAAAATCCAACAACGCATTTCTACAATAATAAAATTAATTTTATTCTTATTATCAGTAGCGTAGGTTCTATCTAATTTTGTTTTTATGGAAATAATAAAGGTAGGAGGAAAACGGTGACTCTCCCTGGTAACAGGATATTACTTTAAATTTTAAATTTGAAATAACATTTCTCGGCGGAATAGATGAATTTTATGCTACCTTACTGCAAAACAAAAAATCAACTTGTCTGAATAGTAAAGATGTTTTTTTGCTTAAAAAAAACGGCAATTAAGCAAATCAAGATTAATTCATAATATTAATTTAAGTTTTTATTTAAAAAATATATTTATGTAAATACAAATATATTAATTTTATCTTACATAAAACATATTAATATTGGTAATTTTTATTAAAATTATTGTGGTCTTTTACGCTAGTAATGTTTGTGTCTGAGGTTTTCCTAGTAACGCGTGTTTTTTGAATATGAAAAGCAACTATTAGCTTAAACAAATTAACCCACATTGCTACATAAGAAAAAGTTGTTGCTGGTGGCAACTTCTTTGAAAATTTTATTAATTTTTTTTGTTGACGCCTACTGGATTTAGTTGTTAATATCATATTGTTTAAAATTTGTTGACAAGCTGTGGTTGCTAGTATTTAGAGCTTTTGGTAAAAATTGGCTAATCAGTGTTTTTTGGTGTTCTTTTGTTATTTTCTTGTAGGTGTTTAAGATCCTTTACTAAACTACTATTTTTTCCTAATTCAGGTTTTTTAATGTTTTCTTTTAAGGTTGGTCGGTTGCTTCTTCTCTGTTGTCACACATTAGGTGTTGTCTAAGAGGATTCTCCAAAGTGGCGGAAAATATATTCACTTTTCTAGATCAAGTTTGAATTGCTTTTTGTTTATACTCTCTTACACAAAAGGTTCTGCACGTATTCACACAAAATGTTTTACCAAAAAACTCTACAAACACATTGTGTTTTGAGGTGTACGCTGGTTTAGTGCTATGGCCGTACTGGAATATCTGTGGTTGAAGTAAAAAACTAACAGACTTGAAAACGTTTTTGTCAATTTTTGGTGTGGATCCGTGGTAGCATAGTATTTGTTATGAGGTACTTGAGTGAAGATTGATTATTTTACGGAAGTTAGGTTAGGTTAAATTAAGTTAGGTTAGGTTAGGTATTCATATAGAATGTTTTACCAAAACGCTCTACAAACACATTGTGTTTTGAGGTGTACAATGGTTTAGTGCAATGGCCGTACTAAAATGTCTATGGTTGAGGTAAATGACCAACAGACTTGAAAATGTTTTTGTCAATTCTTGGTGTTGATCTGCGGAAGCTGGTGTTTGTTATGAGGTAGTTGAGTTGCTTTGAGAAATTGATTATCTTATAGTAGTTAGGTAACAGTATGGCGGCGGTTACGACCGTGCATATTTTTCCGGTTGGTAATTGTTCAATGTCTTCTTTTTCCTTATTTTTAATTATGCTTTTAATGTCTGGTAATATATGGAGCGCCGCTTTATAGCTAGGGTTGAAATGTAAACTTGTATGCTGTTTTTATGCTGGCTTTTAGCTAATGCGTATGTTGCAATGTTTGAGAGCAAACCATTTTTTTTTGTGGTTTAGAATGGGAATCTTTTAAAAACTCAACTTGTTAGATTTACTTTTCAAAAGGAAATTGTTTACCGACTAACATCTCTCTCAAGGACTTTCCGTTTGGAGATCCTTGGTTGAATTGTCGTATAGGTTGAGATGTAGTATTATTTCATTTTAGGTTTTAATTTGGTTTACAAGTTTTATTTAAAAAAATATTTTGTTGTTTAGCTTAGCAAGCCTAATCAGATGAATTTTAGAGTAAACAACAGCAAAATTGTTAAAGTATTTTTTGGCCAATATTTTGATGTTTAACGAGAGAATACCAAAATCATTACATATTGTTTTGTTTCAAACTTATCATGGGGTTTCAAATAGCTTCCGCAAAAACAGACTTTAGAAAGCCTTGAGACAAATGAAGTAATCTGTGGTCTGATGATAGATGTGTAGATTTAAAGCAACACATTACTGTTTTGTCGCAGCATCAAAACCAACAAATGTTTGATAGTTTGGCTTTGTCTAGAATAGTTTGTAGGTGCTATATGTACGTAAGTCTTTTGTCAAAAAATATATTTAAATACAGCATTGAGCTATAGTATGGAAACTTTATTTAAGTAAACGTTAGTAGTAGTTTGTGAAGAAAAAGACTTTGTTTTTTTCTATATTTACTTTGACTTGCCAGTTGTTTAACCAGTCTTTGAAATTGCTGTTGGTTTTTTATAGTTTTATAGTGACCACTTTAAGTAAATTTGAAGTATATATAAACGCTTAGCATATATTAAGTCATTTTAACTTCATACGTTTACCCTATAGGCCTGTCAGCAACAAACAGGTTAAATAACAAAAACAAAAAAATGAAGTTATTTATAGTTCCTGCTGTAATCTGCCAAAAGATAATAATGCACTTTAAAAGTTGCCAAAATTTTATGGTTTAGATGTATAGCTATCAACTTTACAAAACGCTACGTATGAATGCATTGATGAATTTTGTGGCTTGTTGACTTAGATTAGTTAATTGTGCGACTGGGGCCAGACTGCTAATGCTTTCGATAGTAAAGTAGTAGTAGAGTTTTAGTAGTACTGAATTGTAGTCAAAACTAAAACTATTGATTTTAATTGATTTTGATTTGAAAGTTAACATCTTTGAGTATTGCTACAACAAAAACGTCAACTTGATGACCAGCAGAGCTGTAATGAGTTTATCTTAATTTCATACTTAAAAACTTTTTTGATCAACATAAGTTTAACTTTTAGCTCAGCCAAGCACGTATTTACTTTGGAGTGGTCCAAAGATCTTTTTGCAAAGACCAAAATCTTACACTTCTGGTTTACCACCGATTTTTTCAAGTACGTAAAGGTATTTGAAAATCAGCATTTGATTGGGTTTGTAGTTTAAATTAGTCACAAGCACAAAGTTGATGTTTTGTTTGAAGAACTTTTCTTTTACTTTGCCTATTTTTTTAAACTTGGATTAAAACATTGGGTGTATTATTCATTGTTTTGAAAAACTAGAATGGTTGACTAAGTGCACACTTATTTATTATTTACCGATTAGTAAAAGCCTGAATAATTTCAACACTACTAGGGCCGCTTTTACAATTGTCAGATAACTTAAACCAGGAATAAATTTATCTAAATGTATAAACCTGGTATAGCATTAGTTTTGCTCTTGTTTCAGTCTACATAACCTATTGAAACGTCAATAATGACTTATAAACTGACGTATAAATTATTTATACGCAAATTTGTTGTGCGCGTTACTTGGTTACTATACTAGAGAAAACTTCTGCTTCACGCACCGGATAAGTTATCCCTGGTTTATATTTTCAAAACATACAAATAAAGTTTAATGAAATTGCTAGGACTCGGGGCCATTGTAAAATTTCAATCACCCGCACACTCGAGTAGAATCTCTATTCAATGAATCCCAAATTAGAACTAGAAATAAGGACGAACCGCTTGAAGGTCCCAATAATTAGGCCAATCAAGGAAATAATGCTCGACGATTATCAATTTTCTTCTGTGCAAAAATTTTTGCAACAAATCCTACTTTAACTGTAACACGTTTATGCATTTTCTAAAAAATCATTTATCACGAAGATGGCCGTTTCTGGAACTGACTTATAAATTGACGTATACGTTGTTTATAAACTAATTTGTTGTGCGCGTTACTTAGTTACTATACCAGATGTAAGTTATAAGAGATTGTAAAAGCGCATTTTTATATATTCCTTAGATAGCGCTATTCCGTGTTTAACCGACAATTGTAAAAGCGACCCTAAATGTAAAAGTCGGCTTAGTTTTAAGAAAGCTTTCTCCTATGATTGGCGCTAGAGGGAATTATGCAAATATTTTTGAAGGTATTGTAAGCTGAGAGTATAGCAATTTTGTTGTTGCTAAAGTTTTTTAAAAAGCCTAAAAATTTATTTTTGACTGTCAAGACAAAGGATGGTTAGGGTTGGAAACGTCGTCACCGGCGGATTTAATTTTGAATTTACAGCAACGGGTTTAAATTTCATTTGGAGAATGTTTTTTAGGACTAATGGCTTTTGCGCTATTTGGATTAAATTGCCGGCAAAATTAACAACTGGAAAAGGTTGGCTGATGTCTCTTTAATCTATGGAAGAGATGAGAATTTAAGATAAGTCTTCTTACGCATTTGTTTTATTTGAACGGTGATGTATCTCATGTTGTCTTTGGGATTATCTCCCATAGCATTAATAGAAAAGGGGTGCTTGTATTTGCTAGAGCGGTAAACTAAAGGTTTTATAACTAGAGATTCCAAGTCAGCGTTTTGCCGTACAATCTCAGTATCTCTGTTCTTGTTGCCCAACACTAGACTTTTTTCTTCTCTCTACTAATGATTGAGAGGTATACGTTGTAGTTGATAGAGAAACGTTATGGTGCGACAAAGACGGAGATACCAAGAAATGTACGCTGCTTATACATTGTTTAAACGGCAGCTTGCAATCTCTAGTTATAAAACTCTTTAGCGGTAAAACCCAGAATGTCTGCAGCGTTAGTGTTTTGGGCATCTAGAAGTGCTTGAAGGATTTGCCTTTGTCCCCCGGGAAGGAGTCCGTGCGGGTTGTTTGCAATTGAATAAAATTGTTTTGGTTTTTTTTGTCAAAGTTGGCCTGGTTTATGACTTCTTTACCTGTAGAAGAGAGTAATGCAATGGCGGTAGGAGTAGGTAACATTGAAGTTATGGTCTGAGTTAGATACATAATGATGGTGTTTAGGTCTAACAGATTTTGTTCAAAGCTGGTTGTTATGGTTTCTATTTGTTTTTAGACCTGGAAGGTAAGAAAAGATTCCAAAGTAGCTTTTTTTACATTTCACTTTAGATTGGATTGGAATATGAGTTGGGATTGGGCCGTTTTTTCTTTAGAGTTTGTGGAGATCTGTAGGACGTTATTCTCTAGAAAAGCTTGCAGTGGCACTGATTTTATTATAATTAATAATATTAGTTTGGATGCAATTATAATGGCATTTGTTTTTGATGCTTTGGATGTTGGTTGGTTGTTAGCTTATTTTAGATGCAACAATATTGGCTGTCAGTCAAAATTTAGGTATTTTTGTTTCTGGTTTTTGTTTATACTCTTAGTTGTTGCTGCTCTTGTTAGCTTGTATTGCTGTGATTGGCTGATGGAATGAGTTGGTAACAATATTCCCAACTATGTTGTTTTATGACATTATTGTTGAGAATAAAATTGTTTAATGACACTGAGTGTTCACTAATGAGTTTACTGAGTGTTTCTAGGCATATGCAATTACGTGGTTGTTAGAAGGCTTTAAAATTCAGGTTATGAAAGAGGCTTTATTAACAGTCCGTTTACTGGTGGTAATTTTTTTTTAGTAACACTTACTCGGGTTATGTAAGTTGCATTGTCAATTTTTTTAATTTATATTGCAGGAGTTTTTAAGAAACGGTTAATTTGGGCAACATTGACATTGATTTTAGTCTATGATTGCTTTGGAAATGATTTTTTTTTTAAATTATTTACTTTAGGGTTTGTTTGATAAAATGTTAGTTTTTTTTTTTAATTTTGACTATTATTACTAGTAGTGTTGTATTTGGTTTTAATAACTTTTGTTGGCGTTGGTAGTGCACGTTCTGCGGGAAGCTCTAGTAGTAGCCTATTTACAAATTATACACTTTGATTTATTTAAACATCACCACAGGTTAACATGTAAGTTTCCAATAAGTGATCAACTTCTATACCAGGCAATAGACCGTAGTTGTAGTCCGTAGTTGTCTTGAAGTTGTCAAGTTTTTGGTATGTTTGTGGTCTATTTTATGGTCAGAAGCTTGTAAAAAAAAATTCTTTAAAGTCTAAAAGATTATATTATATTACAATTTGTTCAAAAGTTTTTCACACACATAAATGGAATTTAATTCTGCATGGCAAGTGACCTAGTTTGTCGTAGCTACATAGTTAGGTTTGTAGCTGACTGTGCTGGTAATAGCTTGGCGTTTGTTGAAATATTGTGTTTGAAAGGTTACACATTTTGTCAACTGTGTAAAGACTTAGGAGCGTTTTGTAGATAATTTCTTTAAAAAGTCATGTATGCTTTATATAGCGGCTTTTAAACTATTGTTGCTGCTTGCTAAGTTCTGTAACTATTTTTTGCAAAACTTCTTGACTACCAGTTTTTTTAGTGTTGAAGCTTTAAGTTTTTTGCGTTGTTTTTTATTTCTGCGATTATTGCATTTTGTAGCTCAATGGTTTAGTTGTTAATGCTTTTGCAACTTTTCTGTTGCTTTTAGTGGTGTCTACCAATTTTGGTTCTGCTTAGTGATGTTTGATTAGTAATGGCAACCTGGTGTTGTACTTTAGTTTAGTTTGGCGTTTTATTTTTATTTTGTTGCAAAAAGTCAAAAGAGGTCTGAATAACTGAATTGTCTACTGTGGCTTAAAGTTTAGACCAATTGTGTTAGGCTTTATAATTGTTGCAATTTGTAGCTTCTTGTATAGTAAGTGATGTTTCTTATCAAATTTGTCATGTGCTATAAAACTTAAAGGAATAGAATAATTTTTAAATGTTGTTGCCATAGTGTTTACGACATGTTTGCCGACTTGCTTTGGTGGATTTGATAGTAATGATCTATCAGGATACAATTGTTGTTGGTAAAGCCGGTTACGTAAGCCTGGGGTTCTGCTCTGGTTCTTTTTGGAACTTTGTTGAAGAATATTTTCTTTTCTAGTGTTAGGTCAAGACAGAATTGCTTTAATATGACCTACGTTGAGCGGCAATTGTCACAAAGAAGATGACGCTTAGATGGAGCTTTTTTGAATTTGTTTTTGTATACACGTCTTTACACAGGGGGTCTAACATCTATTAATGGTGGTCAAACAGTAGT
This sequence comes from Tachinus rufipes, assembly GCA_963932245.1. NCBI lineage: Eukaryota > Metazoa > Arthropoda > Insecta > Coleoptera > Staphylinidae > Tachinus > Tachinus rufipes. The sequence continues at coordinate 67,455,766 of OZ010749.1, forward strand.
GTAGCGGCGGCTGCAAATGAGTATATTTTTCCGGTTGGTACTCTTTTAATATTTTGTTTTTTTTTCTTTGTCTTTAATGACTGATGAGAGACGGAGTTGGTCTATGGTCACCTCAAAGAATCAAGATTAAAGTTGAGGATTTTGTTTTTATTTTGGCTTCTGGTTTATGAGTACTTTTAAGGTTTAGAAATAAAAAACTCGAAAGGTTTGGAATGTACCGGGTTTACTCTTACAAACAAAAACAGATTAAACTGCCCTCGACTGAATACATAAAAGTTTGCGTTTTGTAGACGCATAACTTAACTGTTTAACTAAAAATGATCTTATTGTGAAAAACTTAATAACGCAATAGTTTACAGTACAGGTTTTGCATAAAAATGGTGACAAACTTGTTCCACGTCTATGTCTAAAATCTGACAAAAAAGAAGTTGAACAAAAGTTTGTCATCAGCTTCATTTGCTTAAGCCAGGCAGTACAAGAGCTAATTTTTGACAAAAAGTTATCATTTTACGCTAGATGTCCCGTTGTTAGTGCATACATTTTTTCTTGCGGACATTGGGTGTGTTTTGAAGAAAAATTGGAAAGCAAGTTTTATCTTGATGTTGTGTGGTTCCAACACTGATAACGGTGGCATCAAAGAATGTCTGCCGACTTGCGTTTATATTTAACGCGGACCGTAAGATTACATAACTTGGTTAAAGACATAATCTTTCTATTTTACCGATTTGATTTTGAATGTAAAGCATTGGGCTAAATTAAAACCTTGGAGCGATCCTGCTTGCACCGCATCAATCTCGATGCAGTCGGATACACTTTTTAGTACAAATTTGTTTTTTTTAATTAACTTAAAAAAAAATAGTGGTAAATATTATTGCTTTTGCAATATACTCATGCACTACAAAATTCGACTGAGATAGGAGTTAACAACTTTTGGAATACGGCTTAAAAAGTAATTAGACAAACTTGTATTGGTTGCTTTAGCCTAAGAAGACGAGCGGGTTGAAGATCCTTTGATGGCTGATGGCTTTGATAGTGTACTTGGCGTGGGGCCGCTAATGACCTGTTATGAGTAAAGTTAACTAAAGAGCTTTTTTTGCAGTTCATTAAAGTGAACCCCTTCTCTAAAAGCTAAGTTTTAGTGTGAACCGTGTTGATGTCATCATCTTTATATTCTCAAAACTTGCGGACATGATTTGGCTTGCGGCAGGTGTCTTGAAGAAAGCCTGAATTGGGACTTTTAATGATTGGTTTGAGTTTGCAGTTTTTGCGAAAAAGAGTAAGATTTTTGGCCGGAGCTTTTGGTGACGTAGGTAGCTGAGTGGACAACTTAACATTCGGCTTTCAGAGCCGCTGTAGTAAAGTTCTTGTAATTTAAACTCTTCTTGACATTGTTAGAGATGTCCTGGTCTAGCCAAATTAAATTTATCTTTGTGCGGGTTGGTTTTTTTCAATTTGTTTCTAATCAGGTTGACGATGAAATTTTTGAACGCAACAATCATGGTTCTCTGGTTCTTGAGGATTTCAGCGTTTTTCTTTATTTGCTTTTTTTTGCAAATAGATGATGTTTCTTTTTTTCTTTATCAAATTTTATAAATTTTTTTGTTATACTTTTGTGTTAACTAACTGTCTATGTAGCATATTTAGGTGATTTATGATTCAAGTTGGTTTTTATTGTTTTTTTTGCAATTTACGTTGGATTTAACGGTTTTTTAAAGTTTTATTTTTTATTTTATTTAGTATTGTTTGAAAGTGTAACTAAACAAAGCTCAATATTTGCAGAGACATTAGTATATCTCAGGCACAATATAATAATAATGCAATATTGAAATTGGCTCATTTAAACACTAAACACAAAGTTTTTAGTCAATACCGTAGCTATGCGAAAAACATGAAAGGGTAACATGAAGTCACACATTATTTTCATAAAGCTATAAACTATTTTATCTAAAATAAACGGCAAATTGAAAATAAAATAAAATATTAAAATCTATTATATTGTAATAACAAATATTTTAATTAACTAATATAAAATTTATATGCTCTACTTAATTAAAAAAATAATTTAGTTATTTATGAGTACATTTTATATTAGTTTTACTGCATTTACCTAAATAAATTAAAAAAAAAACCATTACTACTAGAATATTATAAACATCTAAAAAAATGTATGCACTTAGTTTTTAATTACGTATTTAGCACAATTAGTTTTTGTTTAGATTAGCTATGTGTATTGTGAACGTTCTTGTGATCCTAGCACTTACTGACAGGTGGGCCTGCAGGTCTCAGGAGATGAACAACGTCGTCTTTGCGAACAGAAAAAACATAGCGGTGGAGAGCAAGGTAGTGGGATTGGAATTTCCCTAACAACATACGGTTCAGTGGCATATCAACTCAAAGATGCAAATTTGGAAGCCAGCAATACCTGCGATTTTGTATGCAAGGCCCTGAGCATAGTCAACAGAACAGGTAATTATATTTGTAAATTATTAATTAATTAATAATTAAAATATCAATTGGTACTTGATGATATGTACGCTTATCTATGCTTTATTAATAGCGAGATCTGCAATTTATACGCATGATCGGGTAAAACTTTACCGATTTCTCATTAAATCCTAATCATGATGAACATGTGCTGTGATATAATTGGCAATAAACGTTTTAATTAAAACAGCAAAATATTAGATATTAAATTTTATTATTTTACAAATTTATAATTTAAGACTAATAATTTAATTTAATCAATTAATGAATTTTTTTTTTAAACATTTAATTGTGTTTTAATATAAATATATATAAGCAACACTCACACTTTTAAGTTTGACAAAACAACTGCTAAGTTTAGTATATAACAATGCAGAAACAATTGCGTACTGTCCAAAACGCAAAACAATTTTTTAGGTTTCCTAAAAACTATAACGATCGATGTGTGATGATGTTTATAGTCCGCGTTAGGTGGCAGTTTAAAACATCTTTTAGCGTTATATAATTATTACAGAAATTTTGTTGGGCGATAGTGAATAGTTTAATTAATAATAACAATAATTTTGTTTACAATTTAAATAAATGGTTACAAGGTTTCTAATTCAATTTTGACAGGCTACTGAAAATTGTCAACATTCTTGATAGTAGACCACAAAGCATCACAACAATTGTTTATTTACAATCAATTCTAATTATAAGCGTAGTTTAATCCATCAGCGTTATAATCAGTAGAAAAGTTAAAGTTAGACCGGAACAGAGAAAGAGATTGTTGTCAATCCAAGTTTGTGTTGACTCACTTACGGCAGTTTTATAGTTTCTGCGTGTGTTCTTGCTTTATATGGGCATACAAATATTAATAAAAAATCCCGGTAGTGACTTGAACAAATCTTAATTTAGAGGACGTTAAACAACGCTCAAAGTTGATGCTAGCATCAATTTTGGTTTGGTCTTTTTGGCTACCTTGCGCGATCCTAGTTTTTTTTCTTTTTGGTGCCGGTCTACGGTTTTTGCAATCTTGCATGTTTTGCAGGTTTTGTTGGCGCTAATGGACAATTGGATTGGCTTAGTTGGTGACTGGACAGTCTTTCCCTTTTTCTTCTGAGCGTTTATTGGTGTATCATTTTGTTGGTTTGCTAAAAACAGTAAGGTTTTTCTTTTTTCATTTGTTTTTTGGTCGTAGGTGTTCAAGCATTTGCTGGAGCTTGGCAGCCGTATTTGACTTGGCTCAATTGGAAATAATTCCGCGTCTTCAACTATATTTTTTTGAGTTTTGGTTGCTTATTAAGTTATCCAGAGGGTTGTCCAGTGGTGCCTGCATAAGTGTCGGCTTTTGTTGGTTAAGAGTTTTTTTTGCTTATTGTCAGGTGTTCTCTGATTGGATATCTTCCTTTTTTTTGGTTATCTTGATACTTAAAAGTTTAATCTTACTTTATGATTTGGCTTCCAGCATTGGCTGCAATTTTGCTTCTTATTTGTGTTTGTTTAATATTTTTTTTAGTTTTTGTCCTCTTCTTTCTGAACTTGTTTTTTACATGCTGCAGTTGTCGCTGCTGCTAGGGTAACTAAATATTTTTTGACTTTTTGGTACAACAATATTTTTTCTGAAAAATAATTTTAACTCTATTATTACCGGCTCTGACCGTGAGAACCCTTTTTCTGTACTTTTGAAAGTGAAAACACAGAAATTAGCACTTAAGTGATTAATTTTTTTTAGAATAGGTATTATTGATGCAACATTAGACGTGATAAACCCATGGTAGTTACCAGGTTGATAAGTTGGGTTTGGTTGACGATGGCTATCAGAAATTTTCTTGCAAGCAACATATTAAAATTTTTAAGATTCTTTTAGGGTATCAGCAAACTCGAGTAGATATAAGGTAATTTTTTTAACAACATTTTTTAATTAGATATCTGCTGATAAATCTTTGGATACGTGATTTAAGCTTTGTAACTTTCTTCCAAATGTGACTTTTTTTTGAGATTACGTAAGAAAAGTTTATGTTAATGTCTCGCAAACATTTTTAGATCTCACAATACAATATTTGAGCTGTTATTTGCAAGATAAAATCTTAGTTGTGGAAAAATGTCTTGCAAAATTAAAAAAAAAAATGACTTTTTGCAAACATAGCCAAATTGGGCATTTACTGGATTTTAGTTTTCAAATAATTGCAGAGTTTGTACTTTGAATTTAAATTTTAAAAAACTAATTTTTTTAATATTTGTTTGTTTATAATTACAATAAGACATTTTATTAGAAACTATATGTACACTGCCAAGCACAAAAAATGAAAAAAAGTTTTTGTTGTTTAAAGTTTATTGGTAGTAATAAAAATGAACAATTTTAATTTGATATGAGCTAAGTAATAAAAATAAACAAGTTTACTTTTATATGTTTTTGTTGAAACAAAAAATGTTTAAAGACTTCAGTAGCGAGTATTTTCTCCTCTGGCAGAGATGCCTTGGAAACGATAAGGCATGCTTTAGATCAGAGTTTAGATCACATTCTGCGGAAAATTCTCCCATTCCTGCACTAGTATGTTGCAAAGCTTTCTAGAATTTCTAGAAGCCGGCACATGTCTCCGTAAACGTTTTTTTTATTTTATCTCAAACATGCTCAATTGGATTTAAATTTGGACTGCGAGCAGGCCAAACAAATCGCGTGATTTGACACTCGTCAAGATACTCAGTAACTATCCGAGCAGTGTGGGGTCATGCGTTATCATGCATAAATGTTGCGTCGTCACTAAGAATAACGATGAACGGTAAAACATGGTCTTCTAGAACATCTGTCAGATACTTAAGCGCAGTCAATGTCCTATTCTCGATAAAGACTTACTCCGTGCAAGTGTCAAAAAATATGCGTCTCTATGCTATAACTGATCCTCTACCAAATAGAAGTCTTTTGACAATACTATACTAAAAAACTAATTTTTTTAATATTTGTTTGTTTATAATTACAATAAGACATTTTATTAGAAACTATATGTACACTGCCAAGCACAAAAAATGAAAAAAAGTTTTTGTTGTTTAAAGTTTATTGGTAGTAATAAAAATGAACAATTTTAATTTGATATGAGCTAAGTAATAAAAATAAACAAGTTTACTTTTATATGTTTTTGTTGAAACAAAAAATGTTTAAAGACTTCAGTAGCGAGTATTTTCTCCTCTGGCAGAGATGCCTTGGAAACGATAAGGCATGCTTTAGATCAGAGTTTAGATCACATTCTGCGGAAAATTCTCCCATTCCTGCACTAGTATGTTGCAAAGCTTTCTAGAATTTCTAGAAGCCGGCACATGTCTCCGTAAACGTTTTTTTATTTTATCTCAAACATGCTCAATTGGATTTAAATTTGGACTGCGAGCAGGCCAAACAAATCGCGTGATTTGACACTCGTCAAGATACTCAGTAACTATCCGAGCAGTGTGGGGTCATGCGTTATCATGCATAAATGTTGCGTCGTCACTAAGAATAACGATGAACGGTAAAACATGGTCTTCTAGAACATCTGTCAGATACTTAAGCGCAGTCAATGTCCTATTCTCGATAAAGACTTACTCCGTGCAAGTGTCAAAAAATATGCGTCTCTATGCTATAACTGATCCTCTACCAAATAGAAGTCTTTTGACAATACACGCTTGAGCATATCTCTCGCCTTGTTGTTACTACACTTTTACACGTCTATCTGAGCCCGTAAGACAAAATCAAAATTAATTGGAAAACAATACGCTACTCCAATCCGCTATTGTCCAAGCCAAGTGTTTTTTGTGCAAAATTCAACCTTGCAATCGCAGTGTTCACGGGAAAGCGGCGGTCCAGTAATTCGAAAAGATAATCTAGCATCATAAAGTTGCCTCCTAATTGTCCACTTACTTATGTTTACATTTCTTACTTCTTGCAAATGATTTCGAAGGAAAACTGCCGTAATCGCTCGGTTTCTCAAAGCACTAGAAACAAGAAAGCGGTCTTCTCTAGCTGTTGTAGTGTTGCTTTGCCTTGAACTAGGTCTTTGAGTGAGCAGACCAATTTTTTCGTACCGCCGCCATACATGTTGCACATTCGAGAGACTTACATCAACGTTTTGCACTGACCGCGGCCGTCTTCTAAAGCCCCCACAATTTGTGCCGCAACAACAGGATTTATGCTCATTGCAAAACACTATCAATGACAACAATACAGTTTTCAACAGACAGATATTATCACAGAAACAAAAACTATGCTTGTTTATTTTAACAAAAGCATACGAAAGTAAACTTGATTATGTTCATTACTTAACACATCAAATTAAAATTGTTTGTTTTCATTACTTTCATTAAACTTTGATCAACAAAAACTTTTTTTAATTCAAGCAATCAGTTAGTACCAAAAAAACACGTAAAACACAAAAAAAAAAAAATTACAAAGTGACTAACTTTATGCTCGGCAGTGTATATGCAAGCAGAATAAGTTGTATTATATCGGCTTTGTAGAACACATTCTTAAGAAGGGAATGGAAAAGAGTATACTCAGCGTACACGTTCTTGACTTGGTTTCTTTTTGAGAAACTTGTTGATCAAGTTGATAAAATAAGATGGAACTTTTAACTACGATAATTTGAACAAAAAGGTTTAATGCCAGCATAAATCAAAAGCATAAAAATGAGAATTCCAAAAACCTACAAAATTGACAACATAAAACAAAAAAAATTGCTTTAGCCATTAATTGAACACTAAATATTAGTAGGTGAACTAAGATTTATAAACCCCACTGCCAAATATTGAAAAAGGCCTCTTCAGAAACGGTTGTTATAAAAGCATACAATTTTGCAAGTTAAAAACGTGTAAAAATCTTATAAATTAAAAATCTGTACTAAATAAATCAAATTGTATACTAAACTGTCCAAAAATAAAGTACGTTTATTAGAAAGTTACCAAAACTGTCAAACAAGTTATAGTATCAATTTATGTTGACAGAAATATAGAAGATCTGTCAAACAGTATTTGAAACTATCAACAAAAATTACAATGTGTAAAAATGATGGCTAAATGTACTACATTTCAAAATTGTGCTACATCTAACAAAATATATATTTTATACTGTTTAAATTTGTCAAAAAGTTACAAAAACTGTCAAACAATTTACAGCAATGTAATAAAATGCGTACTATCTGTCAAAAAGTAAGCAAAAATTTCAAACAAATACTTTAATTGTAAAAAAGCAGAAATATGGCAGATTCGTTACCAAAAATACTGTCAAAATGTAAGTAAATTTGTCAAAAAATACTAAACTGTCAAAAATATTACTACATTTTCAGAAATGACTTAAACTATCAAATAGTTTTTAGCAATGTAAACAACTTATTAAATATGTCATATTGTATTCCAATCTGACATAAAATAACTACATTCAGTTTTGAAATTTTAAATAATTTAAATAGTACTGAAACTACCGCAACGAGGTGCAAATATTTCATAAGATACTAACAACTTGCCAGATTTGACAAATTGTATTCTTAACTGTCACAATATTACAGTAAACTGTGTTACTACATATGTCAAAAACCTATTCAAAATATCAAAATTTACTAAAATTGTCAAACAGTTTACAAACATGTGATCAATTTTTACATTTGTGGAACATTTTTGACAGTTTTGGAACATTTATGATATTTGTAATTTATTTACATTGTTTACTTTTGCGGAACACTTTTATTAATGTAAAACATTTGACAGTTACTTGTTACATTTACTGGTTTATAAACAATTAATAAGTTTAAGTAACGTTTTTGAAACATTGTAACTTTTGCTAATCTATTTTGTTTAATTGTAAATTATTTTTGACAAACAAAGAATATTATTTGTAATTGTAGAACATTTTTGACAATTTTAGAACAATGTTGAAAATTATGAAACGGTTTTTGACACTTGTAGAGCATTTTTAAATAAATGTGAAAAATTTTAAAGCATTTTAATTGTTTAGTAATATTTATTTATTTAAAAATGCTGTACAAAAAGTAAATGTCAAAAATATTTTACAATTGTCAAAAAATTAATAATTCTGGAAATATTATAACTCAAAAGTACCAGACACTTTGAACTGCATTATAAATTGCCAAAAAAATTACTACATATGGCCAAAAGTTAGTAAACTTATGAAACAGTAATATATTTGATTCAGTATGTCACTAAAAACATTAAAAATATTGTAAACACATATTTTAAAAAAGTTGGCCAAAACTGTCAAAATATGTTTTAAAACTGTCAACATTTAAAAACAAAATAATATTAAATTATGATCTTAATCTGCAAAAATATGTCAAAATTGATCTAAAAGTTGTTTCTAAAGTAATGTACAAATGTAATTGTTAAAAATTGATTTTAAACAAAATTATTATTTATATATTCAATGTTTTCTTTATTTATTCTATGAAACTCTTTTATATTTATTGTAATATTATTTATATATTATATAACTGTTAAAAGTGGTAAAACTGTCAGATTATATGTATACTGTTGGAAAGTTACTTAAATGGCAAAAAATTGCAACATTTTTAAAGTTTGGTATAAATAACCAAAATCTGTCAATTTTGCAAAGTAGGTCAAACAAAATATTGAATTAGTGTAATAGAAAGAAAATTTTGCGTAAAATGCAATTTTTATGTCCGTTTTAAATTATTCTTAAAAAACACCGGAAAATTAGTAAAATTATAAAAAATTGGAGAAATTTTTTTTAAAAGTAACTCATTTTTGGCAGTTATGTGTTATATTTTACCCTAGGACAAGCAAACCAATTTTTTTTTAAATTTTTGGGATCAAAAGTTCTATGTTTTAGGAGCATCATGATTAAATTTAAGTCTCTAGGTGTATCGGAATCAAAGATATTAAATTTTCAATAAAATAGTATTTTTTCTATTTTCCGCAAAAATTTTGGAAAACCACGAGCAAGATTGTTTTCTACGGAAAATTTCCTATAAGATACATTCTATTGAATATGATTTTTGACTATATTTTACACAGCACAAAAACTAAAAAAAGACAAAACATTCATAAAAAATTAAAATGACCGCTATTTACACTGTATTGCACCTACAGTTCTAAAATTTTAGGAATTGTCATATTTTGGTACCCCCAACATGTGTACAATTTGAGCAAAATCGGAGAAATCGATGCAGGGACGATTGTCCGAACTATTGTGGAATTACCCTAATGCAACTGCTAAACAATTATTTAACATTCAAACAGTGACAGATGACTATGATACTAATAAGACAATAACCACCTCTTTAACACACAACCTAGGCTGCGTTCCTAAAGTACTTGGGCGAGGGTGAAAGTGACCCAAATGATCACCTTCGCCGTTCATAAAGTAGGGGTAAAGGGAAACATTTCACTCTCGCCGGCGTTCATACCGTACCCTTGTTACCGTCCTCTATGAGAGGGGGAAATATTACACCCGACCGAAGTTAGTCTGTTTTAATGTAAAAATGCCATGGATACTGGATATTTGACTCCTGACTGATATATCTTCTTCTTCTCAGCCCATAGTTGTCCACTTCTGGACGTAGGCCTCCCCTAGTATCTGCCATGACTTTCTATCTTGCGCTATTTGGTGCCATTTCGTTCCCGCTATCTCCTTTATATCATCTAACTATCGTTTCTGTGGTCTACCTTTTCCTCTTTTAGTTGATCTTGGGCGCCATTGTGTTATGCGAGTTGTCCACCTGGATGGGTCTTGTCTAGCGACATGTCCAACCCAGCTCCATTTAAGTTCGGAGATGCGTTTGGCGACATCGGCCACTCCGGTTCTTTTACGAATCTCTGTATTTTGTATATGTTCTCTTAAACTTACGCCTAACATTGCCCGTTCCATTGCACGTTGAGTTGTTCGTAATTTATCCATACTGCGAACCGTGAGCGTCATAGTTTTGAGTCCGTATGTGATTACTGGTAGGACGCACATATCAAAAACTTTCCGTTTAAGGCCATTTGGGACCTCTCTAGATTTCAGCACGTGACCCAGTTTTTCAAATGCGACCTAGCTCATTCTGACTCTTCTGGATATTTTGGCTGTTTGATTTTCTTTGCCTAGTCTTATAATGTGGCCAAGGTATACATGTTCTTGTACGTGCTCTATTTCGTGGTTGTCAATGGTTATTATTGTGTCTTTGTTGCTCATGATTTTTGTCTTTGATAAGTTCATTTGAAGACCGGCTTCTTTCGATGCTGTATTAAGTTCTGTCAGCATACCTCTTAGTTCTTCGACGTCATTACTAAACAGTACAATATCGTCCGCGAAACGTAAGTTATTGAGATATTTCCCATCGATATTTATACCCTAAGAAAGTTTTTTGAAAATATCTTCCAATGCTAATGTGAACAGCTTAGGGGATATTGTGTCCCCTTGTCTTACTCCACGTTTTATAGGTATTTCATTTGTTTTTGTATCTTCGTCGATCTCTACTAGCATTGTTGCATTTTTATAGATATGTCTGAGTAGGTTTGTGTACCTTGAATCAATCCGAGCGTTATCCATGCCCTGGAATATAGTGTGTAGTTCTACCGAGTCAAAAGCTTTTTGATAATCAATAAATGCCAGATGTAAGGGCATATTGTATTCAGTGCTTTTCTCTATTAAGCTTCTGACTGTTTGCATGTGGTCTGCCGTGCTATATCCCTTTCTAAAACCAGCTTGTTCGGCGGGCTGATAGAAATCCAGCTTTTTTGTCAAGCGGTTTGTGATTATTTTTGTCATCAATTTATACAAGTGCGATAATAAACTAATTGGGCGGTAATTTTTAATTTTACTTGTGTCTCCTTTTTTATGCAGTATGATCACTTTAGCGTTTTGCCATGTTAGCGGTATCATGCCTTCGGAGAGGCATTTATTTAAAAGGATTTTTAGTGATTTTAGTAAGTCCGATCCACCCAGTTTCAGCATTTCACACGTTATTCTATCTTCTCCGGGGGCCTTGCGATTTTTCATTTGTTTGAATGCCATTTCGATTTCTGGAATGTCTATGTCTGGCATATCTTCGGAGTTGACGTTTGTTATAGTGCGCTTGTTGTGTTGATGCAGGTTGTTGTTTTGTGAAGAGTATAGCTCCGTATAGAATTGCTGAACTACTTCTGTTATTTTTTGTTTGTCCGTTACCACTACTCCATTTTGGTTCTTCATTTTTGTGATTTTAGTACGGCCAGTTGAGAGTGTTTTTTTTAGTACTTTTTTAGTTCTTATTATTCTCGATGATGGAGTTTATTTTGTTTGTATTGTATGTTCTTATATCGTTTCGGGCTTTCCTACTTATTTCCTTGTTTAGTATTTTATATTCCAATGAGTTTCGGTTCGTGTTTCTTCTCTTTTCCATCAACCTTATAGTGTCTTATTTTATTTTGTTATTTTTCTGTGGTTTCTGACTTGAATGAACTTTTTTGTTGACGGTTTTTATGTCATTAACAATTTTTTCTGATAGCGTGTCTATATCCAGGCCCATCTGTTCTTGGGTGTTTGCTAATTTTAGAGCCAGTTCTTTTTGGTATTTGTCTTTGTTTTGCTCTAGTTGTTGGATGTCTGGGATATTTTCTGGTTTCATTATCATTTTTTCTCTTTCCGACCTCGTATTTATTACTACTGTGGATCTAACTATTCTATGGTCGCTTCCTGTACTAAATCTGTTTAGAACCGAAACATTTGTGACGATATACTTCTTGTTCGTTATGATGTAGTCGATTTCGTTCTTGGTTTGTAGGTTTGGGCTTTGCCAAGTCCAACGTCTTTGTTCCGGTTTCTGGAAGAAGGTGTTCATGCAGAAGAGATTTTTGTTCTGCAGGTAATTTATGAGGCGTTTGCCTCGGTCGTTTCTATTGCCTAGCCCGAAGTTACCAATGCATTCTGCTTGGTCGTTGTAGCTCTTCCCGAATTTAGCGTTGAAATCGCCCATAATGATAGAAAATTGAGTTTTTTCCATGCCTTTTGCTCTAGTTATGTCGTCATAGAATTTTTCTACTTCTATGTCTTCCGCGGTTGTTGTAGGCGCGTAGACTTGGATGATTTGGAGGTTGTAGCGTTCTGAAAGTTTTATGATAATATAGATGACTCTGTTTGATATAGCTTGCATTTTAATAACTTGGTGTCTCAGTTTCTTGTTTACAAGGATTGCGACGCCACCAATATGTGATTTAGTATCAGAATTGTTCTGATAGAGCATATTTCCTGACGTGAGGATGGTACATTTCTCAACGGGTAGTCTTGTTTTGCATAGTCCTACGTAATCTCACTTTATTTGCGCTAGTTCTTCTTCCAGTTCTAGCAAGCGTTCATGTGTGCTCATAGTTCGGATGTTGTAAGTGGCGATGAATAGTTTTTTCACGTGACATTTCTTATTATTCGTGAGTTTTGATTTGAGCGAATTTTTGCCTCCCCCAGAATCCTGGAGGCAACCTGAATTTTCAGTGGGAGATTCGGCATTTCCTGCTCTACTCACCTGGGGTAGTTTCGTTTTTAAATTCGTCATTTCATTTAAAAAGGGGGTGTTTGGCTTATGACTCATCCGCTAGCCCTGCGTGTTGATGAGTTAGTAGTAGTCTGCTCTAACTGAGACTGTGTATGCTACCGGTGTCTCGTAATGAGATCGTTCGCTACCATACTCTCGACGCAATCCCACATTCAATCGCATCTTGTCGCTGTAGTGCCACCGTACAAATGTTCTACATACCCGCTGGCACGCGATCTACCTACCATATTTTCAGTCTTGTAACTGTCAATGGTATGTGACTTACTCGGTGAGAATACATTTCCTTTATTCTCGTTTGAATGGTTATACCGCCATGACTCGGTCGCCAGAGCCTCGTTCGTTATCTAGCAGCGGGCACCGCGTGCAGGAGAGGTTGACATTTGGGTCGGACTTACTTGGTGGTTATTGCCGTCACCCCTTACCCATATAATTATAGATGGAACTTAAAAAAGTCTGTAAAATACACAAGTGATCATCAATTTTATTGCAGATTAATAAATGTTGTTTATACTTGACGCATTGACGTTTGATTTTTGACAGCCTTACTCAATGAACTCGCCCGACTCGTTCATAAAATGTGTTCCCCGTTTGATCATGTGACATCACACTCGCCGAGGTGTCACTCTCCCCTCACTCCGTGTTTAGGAACGCAGCCCTATACTATAACACCACCACCAAATTATACAACTAATTTAATACCTCCAACTCCTCTTACAGTCATACTTGTATATAACTGCTTAAATATATTGAAAGTTACATTTTTTATGTTTACTGTAACATCATTTATCATTTTACTTTTAACATCCAAAACCGGTCTGTACAAAATAAAAACACATTTGCATTCTGGCAAATTCTATTTTCCATTTGTGTTTTGCTTTACTAAAAAATATAATTTTAATTTTAATTTTTTGTTTGAAAAGTTACCAAATTTATTTAAAACTTAATTTTCTTATTTTTTTATTACTGTCACCGAAACTTTTACTTTGATAAGGGTCTTTATATAAAGCAGTAATGTTGCATGTTTTTCTGTCATCAAAGTATCACATTTTGCTACCCGCTCATCACAAAATTTAATAAAAAGTAGTCAGATAATTTAGTATAATTAAATTGTGCAGTTAACATTCTAAATTTTAACAGTTTGATGCATTCATTTTTAATACGATATATTTTTAATCATTCAATTTTACAATAAACTTAAATAAAAATTACGGATTGTTGAGTTTATTTTCCACAGTGTATATTTATCATCCTACACGAATACCTAGTTTTTTGCAGCTTGTGTAGTTTTTACGCGTCTGGAATAAAAATAAATCCTGTTTCCAGATAAGCGTTTACAGAAAAACTTATTGTACGATCGAACGAAGCTACTCATTTAGTTATATGTCGTTTAAGTGAGAACACGGTTCAGTGCTTTAACAAATAATATAATTAAAGAAGTTTTTAGTTAATTAAATTTGGTAAGTCGACACAATAATTCAATAATGTAGATAGGAATTACGTTGAGGAATTTAAATTTTACGTTTAAACCAAATCAAATCTAATGACAATTTTTATAAATCATTTATATTAGAGAGAAAGTAGTTTAGCTTAATTTTTAGCAATTATCCAGTTATTTTTTTAAACTCAACTTAAATATTTGAGGATATTTATACGACGGTACATCGATCAAGGCCAATGTCTACGAAAACATGTGGCTTTACTAGAAAAAAGGTTTTAATTATGTTAGTATTTTATTAAATATATGTTTATATTTGCAAAATTGTAATATAACTAAGTAATTTGTTTGGTGTAAACTAGGAGTATTATATAATTCTTTAGTTGAATAAATATATAACTTTGTCTATTTGTTTATTCTTGGTATAACTTTAATACATTTTTTTAAAGTTTTTTAAATAACTGAAAAAAAAATTAAACACTTAGTGTTTTTATCTTTAATAATAATAATAATAATAATTTTATTCGTGCTATCAAAACAAAATTTGTTACACATGTGAAAATACAAAATAGCGAAAAGATTTACACAATTTAAACTAAATATAAAAACTAAATATAAACTAAATATAAAAAATGTTACATAACATGAAAAACAAAAAATTATATATAGTGTTATAAAATGTACACATTAAAATATAGCATAGCTATAACATATTAAAAAGTTTAAACAATAACTTGGACATATCATTAAAATTATTTAATACAAATTCTTCAGTAGAATAAAATGCTTTCTCGCATAAATATAATTTGACTGTTTTTTTTTAAATTTTACAATATCAAGCTGTTTGATAATGTTTGGCAAAACATTAAAACATTTTACACCATAAAACCTAGATCCAGTTTGGGTTCTCACCAATCTGGAATAATTTGCAATTAAATGTGATTTATTTTTTGTTGAATAATTATGCATAATTTCATGCTTATCATAGTTCTGGATATGCTGTTTTACATGCAATAGACATTCATAAATAAACACACAGGATAGAGTTAAGATTATCAGATTGCAATAACTTTGTCGACAATCATCTCTTTACGCTATTCCTGCCACTATGCGCACTGCTCGTCTCAGCATTTTAAATAGTTTTGACATAGAACTACTATGTCTCCATGCTAAAATACTGTTAGACAACACAGAAAGGTAGAATGCAAAGTATGCAGTTTGTAATAAAAAATATATATTTTTATTTACTTTCTTTGACAAAGTATCACTATGTCTAATCCAGTTTAACGATTAATCTATTATTAAAGCTAAAAAATTGACTGAATTGACAAATTTTGGTATATTTGGAAGTAAAGACATAGTTTTTAACGTAAAACATATGTTTGACGATTTAGATTTATTTAAAACAAGTCGACTGGCATCAAACCAATGTACAGCATTCAAGTGAAGGTTTGCATTTTGGGTCACTACTGTCTTAATACATGAATTTGTGCAAACTAAAGTTGTGTCATTTGCAAATAACACAACATTAGCCTGACCAAGGTGTTGTGATAGATTATTTATATATATATATATATATATATATAGTGAAAGGGTTAACGGGAAAACAACGTCAAAACATTAATAATGGCTCCTATCTCATGTTGTTGAACAATTTTATTTTATTCGTCCACATTGTTATTTTGATTACAATTGATTTTACAAATAACAAAATCAATTAGCCAACGTTTCGCTACTATATTGGTAGCTTCTTCAGGGCCTAAAATATCACACAAAACAAACACCAATTAATTATAGGTAAATCAAGACATAGTAAAATTATATATAAAACGCACACATGATATAATTAATATTCAAAATGAACATGTGTGGAAACTTGTAAAAGTGAATCTCCAACACACCTTACTAACTAAACACATTAAAATTTATTACAGTTAATACATGTAAAACCTTACTTACATTACAAAAATTGTAGACACATATATAAATTGATGAAAATAAATGCAATTGAACATCCATCTTTTCATTATTGAAAGTTTTTTATATAAAAATGATTCATTTTAAGGAACATATACCACAGTCCATGAGGAAACAACCACCAGACACACACGTGGAAATTAACAGGTTATGTCCAAGGGGGGGAACATCAATCAAACGGGAAAGAAGAGGGCAATTGCGCACGCAAATTTAATGCCAACCTCGTAAAATTCTTCGTTTCGTTATGTCGAAACTATTGGTTGCCTGATCACACAGTGGCGGCGTAACAAATTTACATAAATATTACTCAAACCTGCAATATCTTTTTTAAAATTTATTGAGTTATTTTGTGATTGTATATAGCACATTTCCAAGAAACTACGTTTAAACGTATGATTTTCAGAGCATAAAATTCGTGTGTCAGCATAATTCCGTCTAATTCAGTGAACACACAAAATATAATGGTATCACTTCCAAAAAAAACATTTCATAAACTTCCATTTGTTGATGGACTGTCACAAAAATTAGTCAATTTATTTACTTGCCCTAACAATGGTAATAGTAACATGAGGATTGCTTATAGTATGACTAACACTTTAAATAGTCTATTCACCAAACTCAAAGACCCAACTCCTTTTTTATGTCGACATGATTTGGTGTATTCCATAAAATGCCAACAATGTGAGTCGGTCTACATAGGACAAACCTCACAAAGATTGGATAAACGATTGGCACAACACAAAAGTGACATTCGTTACAAACCTAAATCAACAGGGTTGAGCATACATTGTGATACTACTGGACATTCACCGAATTATGCTGACACACGAATTTTATGCTCTGAAAATCATACGTTTAAACGTATTTTCTTGGAAATGTGCTATATACAATCACAAAATAACTCAATAAATTTTAAAAAAGATATTGCAGGTTTGAGTAATATTTATGTAAATTTGTTACGCCGCCACTGTGTGATCAGGCAACCAATAGTTTCGACATAACGAAACGAAGAATTTTACGAGGTTGGCATTAAATTTGCGTGCGCAATTGCCCTCTTCTTTCCCGTTTGATTGATGTTCCCCCCCTTGGACATAACCTGTTAATTTCCACGTGTGTGTCTGGTGGTTGTTTCCTCATGGACTGTGGTATATGTTCCTTAAAATGAATCATTTTTATATAAAAAACTTTCAATAATGAAAAGATGGATGTTCAATTGCATTTATTTTCATCAATTTATATTTGTGTCTACAATTTTTGTAATGTAAGTAAGGTTTTACATGTATTAACTGTAATAAATTTTAATGTGTTTAGTTAGTAAGGTGTGTTGGAGATTCACTTTTACAAGTTTCCACACATGTTCATTTTGAATATTAATTATATCATGTGTGCGTTTTATATATAATTTTACTTTGTCTTGATTTACCTAGAATTAATTGGTGTTTGTTTTGTGTGATATTTTAGGCCCTGAAGAAGCTACCAATATAGTAGCGAAACGTTGGCTAATTGATTTTGTTATTTGTAAAATCATTTGTAATCAAAATAACAATGTGGACGAATAAAATAAAATTGTTCAACAACATGAGATAGGAGCCATTATTAATGTTTTGACGTTGTTTTCCCGTTAACCCTTTCACAATAATATAATACGTCAGTTATCTCACTTAAATATATATATATATATAAATATATATATATATATATATATATATATATATATATATATATTAAAAAGAGCACTGGCCCAAGAATGGATTCTTGAGGGACACCATTTAGTAGTTTTAGTTTATTTAATTTTATGTCATCAAACAAAACTGTTTGATATCTATTTTCTAAATAAGATGATATTAGTTTTATGCTCTTGAAGGAAAAGTTGTATAATTCTAACTTTTTTGGTAATATGTTGTGTGGTACACAATCGAGTGCTTTTGACAGAAAAGATCCGATTGTGTATTTTCTTTTTTGAAGCATTCAATAATTTTAAAAATAAGACATTCAATTGTTTTAGTTGTATTCTGTCCTTATCTAAAGCCAAATTGGTTTTTAGAAAACAAATTATTATTTAAAAAAAATTTGGTATGATAATAGTTTTTCAAAGATTTTTAAAACAATAGGTAAGATAGATATAGATCGAAAGTTATTAACATCTTCCCGATTTTCTTTTTTATATAAAGGAATTACTAACGCGTTTTTAAGAACATCTGGAAAAATAGATTTGTTAATACATGCATTAAACAATTTTGTTATTGGACTAACTAAAATATTTGAAACATTTTTTAGAATGTCTACTCTTAACCCATATATATATTATATATCCCTACTATAGTTATTTTTCAGATCTTTTATAGCATCACGAACCTCGTTGTATGATGCTTCCTTAAAGTTAAAGTTTAGATCAGCATCTATTTTGTTGACAATGGGTCTTGAGATGGTTCGTTATAATACTTAATATATTATTAGTTACATTGCTAAAAAAATTGTTAAATGTTTTAGCATCAATCATATTTGTATTAACAGAGTGCAACTTATCTTTTTTATTTTTAATAACCTGCCAAATAGCTTGACTCTTATTTTTAGAGTTGCATATAAAGTTATTATTAGCATTCATTTTAGATTGTTTAATGCATTTTTATAAGATGTCTTATAATCCTTATGCAATAATTTATTACGTGAAGTTGGATGTTTTGCATATACATCACGTGTAAAACTGAGCGTGTTACGCATTCTTCTTAGATCATCTGTGTACCACACATGTTCACAATTTGCCTTAATCTTAATTTTTTTTTTAGGAAATGATTTATTGAAGCATATTGTAATTGTCTTTTTAAATGTTTCGACAAGATTGTTGGCATTGCAATCAGTAAAATTAATAAAATTAGTAAAATTTAAATCAGAAATTTGATTATAAAAACAAAATTTTCCTAATTTTGTAATGGGTCTTGTTTTCTTTTGAACAATTGTTTCATTGCTATTATTAATTTTTAAGACACTTTGTATACCCAGATGATCAGAAAAATGCATATCAACTAAAGCAACATTTGTTAAAATATCTAAATTATTAGAAAAACTAGTATCGAGGCAATTGCGTCCTCTTGATGGTTGAGAATTGATGTGACTATAACCAAAACTATTAAAAAAATCTATCAGAAATACGGCATTTGGATAATTAAAATTATACTTGACATTGTAATCTCCACCCATAATTATGGAATTACCGTTTATTGCAATTTCAGCTAGGAGCTCTGTTAGCTTCTCTATAAATATATTAAAATCACCGGAAGGAAAACGATTTTCATGTATGACTATGCACTTACAATTTGATAACTTTATTCCTGAGAATTCACTATGAATTTTAATGCAAAAATTATCTAGGTTTAATTTACTGTATTTTACATTAGGTTTGACCAGCATTAATGCACCGCCATGGATGTGTGTTGTTCTAGTAAAGCTTGTTGCAATGTTTAAGTTATTAATACAAATTGTCTTATCTTTATTTAATTAATGTTCTGAGAGGCATATTATATTATATTTGTTATTATAATGCTTTAAAAAAACTTCACATAAGTTAACTTTAGATCTTATAGATTGAATGTTAAAGAAAAGCTTATAACATTTTTTGAATTTTATTTTATCAGTATAATATATACTTTACCACGTTTTATTAGATATATATTATATATTTAAATCTATTTATAGCGATGTCATTAGCTAACTATTTAATAATAATAATTTAAGGTTAGTGACTTGAAGAAACAATACATCTACATTAAAATGTTTATATCACAGTTGTCAAAATTAGAAACTAATATCACAGATCCTATTAACTAAACTTAACCACTATTACAGCTAACAAGTTAAAAATTATTTTGATGCTAGTAACTTGACCTAACAATTTTTTTTGGAAGAGAGGAAAATTGTCATACTTTATGCCGGATTTATCTAGGACGTTTTCTAGCCACCAGACGCCTACTGACTAAAAACCTCAATTATGTCATCTAGCGGACAGTGCGACCGCCTTTTGGCATTACTACACCCGCCAGCTACATTCTTCTATTGTTTACTTGCTGCTTGAGCTGTATTTTCAGCATGCTCCTTCTTATTTAGAATATTGTTCATTATTTTTTCAATCACCAGCTTCTTATACGAATTTTTTCTCACAGCCAGGAAACCCACGCAATCATACGAGGTGTGTTTAGAGATATCTATTTTCCTGCAGTACAAGCATTCATCGTCAGTAATTGTGTTACTTAGTAAGAGACGTGTTTACGGCTTAGCTATAGTTTAAGATTATTAATTAACCTCCTGGTCCATTTGCCTGTTTGACTAGGTTTTGCCGTTTTCTATGCTACCAAGGTGTTTCTCCTTGCTGCAGTCTTTGCTTTCTTCTTATTGGGTCCAGTCGTATAACATTTTTTTTGGTTAACAAGTGCATCGGGATTACTAGTATTGCGCGCGTCGACACCGTCCGATACGCGGACGTCACTCTTATTGCAGCCTTTCTCTGCACTTTTGCAAGCATCTTCTTGTACTTGTCTGTCTGAGTCCAGTTAGCATTTTAAAGTCCACCACAAAACTCATTGTTTTTCTGCTGCTTACTCTAGTTTTTTTTTCAGGTTTGGCATAAGTTTCTTAATTATTTTGTTTCCCAACTTCAACGTGATTTGACCCATACTTTTTTTAGTTATTATCAACGCTTTTGTTTTCCGGTGCTCCAGTTGCAGTCCTTTCTGCTTTAACCATTTTTAAATTCTGCGGATGGCAAATTCTGCATCTTTTACTATATATTCCGTAGTTTTTCATTCTTGTCTGCATGTACTAAAAAAATGTTGTTGTCCACTAGGATCCTCTTGGTCTCTAGGTACGAGCAAATGAGGTTAATAAGGTATTGCAGGATACCTTTTTCAACCAGCGCTTTTCTTATTTCTGGCTACGGTACAAAGTTGAAAGAGTTTTTTACATCTAGAGTAACCAAGATGGCACATTTCATTCTTCTTTTTGTTTTTTAAACTGCGTTTTTGGCCAATTGGATTGCGTCTATTGTTAATTTTTCTGTTCTAAATCCAAATTTATGATCGGATAGCCCGCTACATTTCTGGAGTTCCTCTACTAACTTTCTGTTCAGTACATGCCTAAGAAGTTTATTTATTGTATTTATAAGACACAGTAGACTATTTGCCGGCAGATTGTTTACGTTTTTTTGTTTTTGGTTTTTCTAAATGAGTTTAACTTAGCTACATTCTACTTGTCTAGAAAAATGCTGTTTTTGATAAATTTGTTAACGAAAGTGGACAGTAACTCCGCGTTTTGTTTGGCCAGGATCTTGGCTACTTCTGGCGGAATACCGTTAGGACCTACAGCTTTTCCTGCTTTTAATTTATTTACCGCTTTTCTGGTTTTCTCTGCAGTACACCAAGAGACTTTCTTGTCTTGTTCCTTTTTTTTTGTGCTGTAGGTTCAAGTAATTTAAAGCGCTAGTTTTGTCTGGGCAGTTTGCAGACCGTTTTTTAATAATGGTCGATTGAGATGCCAAGATGAGTATCCTTCTTGTTGTTTTTTCGGCTTTGCCTATTTGTGATAGGATTTTTTTTTAGTTATCTGCATATTTTTGCAGCTCTTACGACACTTTATTTATATGCTGTACAAAAGTAAGTTTTATATCTAGTTTTACTCTCAGGTATCTTATTGCTATTTTTGGATTAATTTTTATGTTTTTTGAATTCTCCTTTCCCCAAATTTACAGGACTGCTTCAATTTTTTGGTCTTTAATTTGAGTTTTTACTACTAAAATTGCTAAGTTGTCCGCGTAGTCAATCAAGGTCATTTTTTTCTACTTTAATCTTAAGTGTTCTATTATACAGTACATTCCAACAAAGGACTCCCAGTACCGATCCTTGTGGAATCTCTGCCGTTACTTGAATTTTTTTGTTGTCGTCTACAATATATTGTTTGTTTAAGTATTATATTATGATGTTTAAGGTTTTAGTTGATTTTTTTTTCTAGCTCATTTATTATTTTTCTTATGAGGCGCTGTTAAAAGCATTTTTTATGTCAACTGTTACTATTGCGCTTTTAGTTTTCAACGATTTTTAATATTTTGGCTTTGGAAATGTTTTGGACGGTTTTTAAGGGGTCTGCAGTGCTTTTTCTTTCTTGGAACCCGAATTGGTTTTTGAACAAATCTGATATTTTTCTAAATTCATTTCTTAGTCTAGCAGCTATCATTTGTTCAAGTAGTTTGCTTATTGTGTCTATCAGATAAATTGATTGGTATTCTCTAAAATTTGATTCTTTCTTATTTGGGCTTTTTGATTAATATAGTTTTCCTTTTTTTTTTTCGTTTTTTTTTTGGAAACTTTCTATTTTTTAAAACTTTGTTTATTGTCTTTTTTATTGCTTTTGGGAAGTGTTTCACAACTGTTTTACAACCTCTGCTAGTATGAGATTTAGACTCACTACCTTTTTAATTTTAATTTTTTTGGTGTTTTTTTTTAACTGTCGTCTTTTTTTGGCTATTTTATTTTTTGATGACTTTTTTTCTGATGGTTTTTGGCATTTTAAGTGATTTCAGTTTTTTTCTTACGGATTTGTATCCTGTCTCTTGGACATGTTCTTCTACTTCTTCTTTCTTGTCTTCTAGACAGTTTAATTTCATTTTGTTGTTGTTTTTTTTTTTCTAGTAATTTTTTTTTTGGTTTTTAACGAGATTTTTGCTGGTCGCAATACCTTTTTACAGTTACATGCCTCCGCTATCGCGTCTATCAGGTATTTGTGTATTCCTGTCTTTCTTTTTAATATTCTTACAAAATGATGTATACATTCTTCAACCCATTTTTAAACTATCGAATACTTGCTAATGCCGACCTCAAATTCCTTTCGATAGTTTATATGTAGACCTTTCTCTAGCTCTTGCGGTAGGTCGTACACTTTTTACTAATGGTAGACCTGAGTCTGTATTTGCGTTGCTGCGTTTTGTTAAAGATAATTATGAGTTTTTTTGTTGTGATCTCTTTTTACTCGTATTGCTATGATGGACGTGATTACAAAGTAACTGAAACGAGGGGTAGCGGGGGTACTACCGTAGTCTGACAAAACCAAGGCCTTCTATAATTGCAACGTACCGCTCTTTGCGCACTCCAGTTAATGTTGATGATTTGATCAAGGCTTTTTTGCACTTGATTTATGATTAATTTATTAATATGTGCTTGAAAAAAAAAACAAATGCACCCTTCCCTGTAAGGTTTTCTGAGGCAAAAAAATGCATGCACGAGGTTCTCGTTAAAGAAAAGCAGAAATTTCTTGTTTGCTTACTTTGTCTATGGTAATCTGAAGTTGACGTGTTATGACAGGTATAGTGTCTTTGCTATGTAGATCACCAAATCGCTAAAGTACAAGCGTTTATCAACAAGTGTAACTATCAAAGCCACAATATTATTAATCGCAATCGCAAAAAAGTGACGCTAATTGTCGACCTTGAGAAAATACCATTCTCTAAACAAATTTTCTTTGACTTAGTGGTTCCTTTCATTACTTTAAATTTGCAATTGCGCACAAAAAAAGATATACGGCTTGAATATATTATAATTTATAATTAAAAGTGTTTTCTTGCCAAGAAGGCGTCTTGGATGAAGTTTTCTATAAAGATTAATTAATAATACTGTGGTAGCTGCCGGGTATTTAGCGAAGAGACCGCAACTTTTCTTTATCTACACCAAATTGTTTTTGATCATTTTGTCTAGATTGTTACTGAGGCAGCATATAAGCAAAATTGGTTGTTAGAATTTTTTCCGGAATCAGCAACTTTTCCAACTTTCCTGGTTGACGCCGCTTGCCTTTATCAGGCTGTAGATTTCTATTACCTGCTTTGTCATGCGAGAGAAAAGCTGCTGGATAACCATGTGAGTCACGTTGTTTGGCACCGGTGCGGAAGAGGTAACTAAGCCATTGATAGCCATTTCCAACTTCTTTGAAAAGTTGTAGAGCAAAGACTCAAGGGAAGAAATATCTAACGACGTTTTTAAATGCTTCTTTTGATGCAGGAATTTTTTACTATAATTTTGAAAGTTATTTATATTATTATACGCAAATTAAGTGCGTTTACAATTTTGGCCGCTTTGGTGACCTCACGACCGTCGACAATTAGAGTGAGAGCCACAAAAGGAAATTTTATTAACGATACCGCTCTTACCAACTCGAATAGTCGGCGTGATCATCGTAGCTCTGACTTTGTATCACTAATCAATCCGTAAATACATCTGCTAATCAGAATGAACCGGTGGACGGGTCTTGTCTTCTTATTCTTTGTGTATAATTTTATCATAATAACGTTGCCAAACTTTTCACTTTTTGTCAAGAAAAAAGTTGGCAGGTCTGATTTGTTTTTGGACGGTAACCGGGTAGCTATATCCATTGGCAATACCTAATCAATTTCACAAACTTTCAAACAATTAGTCCCCACGCTACTGGAAGATTGTATATTTTTGGTATTGACACAACAAGTATGGGTGGCCCTGCCAAGAGTTTAAACTTCTGCCGGCATAACCTTCTCACCACGACAAAGTGGTATTAGATATATTATTTATTATTGCAAATGTGTCTGTTGAGCTCAATAAATTGTTTACATGTTTTTGCACAATTGTCAACTATTTCGTTTATTTAAATTCTTATATAAAAAAATATTCATAAATACTTTTTGTAAGATTTTTATGCATATAATTAACTTCTGAATTTACATGATGCTAAATTTAATTTTTTAAACCACAAATATTAGTAAAATTATTATATAATATATAATTTTAGATCTATAAGACGGCTTCTATCCGCACATTCGAATGAGAGTTTCTTTTATGTGGGGATTTAATTAATCCATAAGACGTTATATAAGCGTCTTACTACGATTTGCTGCTTTTAGAGATTTGTTGTACCTATAGTGATTCTGTGATATTCTATTTTTAATTATATAATTTATAATTAGAAACGTTTCTAATAAAATTGTAGAAATGTACTCTCTTTTGCGTTACATACAGACATATTTGTTTGTTTATCATTTTATTGTGCACGTAGTTCGTTGCATTTGCAATTAATACTGAAAAACTCGCTGACAATTTTTTTTGCTTATTTCTAAGAAGTATTTTGATAATTATTGCGACGACGCTTTTTTTTAAGAAAATGCGCTTCACCACTCCGGACGCTTTTTTAAGGTGTTGGATGTGGCTCGATGATTTTAATTATTCTGGTTTGTAAAAGATGCTGGGAGGCAGTCACTATTAATGAAGTAGGAAGAAAAATATGTACGATGTGAGCATTAATATTTAATTAAAGTTAAGATTACGGGGTATGTATAATAACAAGTAGTTTGTTTTAGTTAAGGACGGGAAAAGTGCCGTTTAAGTATCTGCTGAGTTGAAAACAAAATTGGCCGGACGCTTAAATAAATGAGGGACTTATCTGGGGAAGAAAGAGCACGCACTTGGCTTCATAAGCGGTTTGGATGGTCCGGGGCTCTGGCGGCTGGTGCTATGGACTCCGAGCAACTCCCTGGCATCCACGTGCTGGCTATCCCTTAGAGTTGACTTTGCGTCTGGCGGGGCAACTATTAAATTCACAAACCTACGTCGTGTCTTAAGATCTTTGCCTTCTGACCTTTTCACTCTATTTTTACTTGTGTCACGTTTTTTTCTTTATGGGGATCAAGGAGATTTAATGTTATATAAATATATACGAATAATGAGAACCTGGCCGGCTATTACAAATGCATAGAACTTATTAATACATCTATCTACGCGGTACACAAATTAAATCAAAATGCCTATAACGCAGTAATTTGTAATGCGGAATGAATTCAATTCGGGGGGAATAAGGATGGTAATAAAAAATGAGGTTTAGCTATCACTAACCTGTAAAACGACACAATACCTTACAATAATTATACCACCTTCATAAGGGACAGCACATCAGTTATCCTTCAGACCACTTTGCATTCGTAGCCGAGAAGAGAGCGTTTTTCTCGCTTCGTCTCCCGCGAGTCCTCCTTTCTCCACGACCAACAAAAATAAAACTTTTTATTTTTTAATTTTTTTTACTCAATTTAATGCTTATTATCGTAATAAAAATAATTGTTCAAACTACTAACAAGTTACAGAAACAGAAAAAAATACTAAAACAAGTTATTGGATAAGCGGATTATTATGAAAGTTTTTTTGATATAAAAGAAGATCACTTTAGCGTTCTTTTTGCATTTAAGAATGTGATCTACCTATTGTTGGACGATTGAATGTTGTCGGAAATTGTCTTAGGGGGGATTATTGTTTTCTTGGTAATCTAATCTAATGATTTTGGTAATTTTGAGAACATTGTTGGTCTTTTCCGGGTTTTGGAATGTTAATTACATGAAAGCGTTTCCAGAGGGTTAGAAAGTGTCAGGTGGGAAGGTTTTCAAGCAATGTTGGAAATGTCTGGATGGCATTACATTAAAGATTATATCTTTGCTTTAGAGGAGCAGAAGGAGAGCGGAAGAAATTTGCAAAAAGTTGGCGGCGGTGGGTTCTGTATTATCGCTTGAGTGTATTACGGTTAGGCTTCAACGTGGCCTTGATACAGGCTTTAGTGCATTATAATAATAGTCTGACAATGTTAACAACTGAGGGATGTTTTGCAGAGGCCTTACAAGTGGTTGAAGATGTCTAGTTATATTCTTTTAATGTTTTTTACATTTGTTTCCTAAAACTTGATTGATTGATTGATTAGAACAGGGATGCGTCTATTGCGTTATGTCTTGAAAATCTTTTACATTTTTTTTCAGATTTTTATCTTTTATAGTGCATTTTGAGGCTTTTTGTCAGCACAAATTTTTGTGCAACTTTATCTATTACTGTTACCTGATGGGTGGCATCTGTTTATGCTCTTTAGACATTTAGCTGCGTTTCTTCTGCAAATCAATGTCTTAATTGCAAATTATTATTTCAGAAAGCTTTAAAAACTATGGTTGTATGGATTGCAATCTTTAGAATAGTAACAAATCTAATAATCTTGGTTCACCACAGTCTATCACGCAAAAATGTGTAGATTGTTGAATAAGTTTGGTAAGATTATGAGAAGCAACAAAAATCATAGTTTGTTGTCCGGACAGTGTTGTAGAAGATGAGTGTCTTAACCATTCAGTAGATTAAAATCTCCTAACAAAATTATTTTGGAGTTTTTATGTTTACCTTAAAAAAGCTTATTAAAACTCTCAGAAAGGTCACTAAAAAAGTTTGGAGTGTTTTATTTGGAGAACAGTATATGCTTATTACAAAAATAGTCTTATAGGAAAGATTTAGTTTAAGAAATACGTTGTGATAACCAATGCCTTAAGGCAATTTTGTACGTCGTCAGTTTAGAATATGGTTGTTGTTTGTGGATGTAGGCATATCGGAATCTACTAGATTAAAGCAATCTGGTTTTAGTCAAAAATGGATATGGAGTATTTTGTGTTCAAAATGCTGATGAACCAAATTTGAATTCTTTTTTAGTCTACAAATATTTAAAAAAATATTTTTTTAGCTACAAATAAAGTCAGTGTTTTGTTGATTTGTTACTTTTCTTTGTCTTTCTTCTTTTTTTCTGTCGTTCATCTATTTTGCCGATTTTTTTTTGCTTAACTTACTTTTGATATTTTGTTTGCCCGCACTTCCGAATGAAGGGCTATTTTAAGTGCGGAATAATCAAAACAAGCTATCATAATATAATCTTACGGTTTATACTTACCGCCAAGTCGAGGTTAGTAGTTATTGTTAGTAGTAAGGTTAGAGAATAAAGTGTTTTTGCTCAAATTTAATTTTATGAACAGCCAAACACAATTTCAATTTTAGAACAAATAATTCTGTAATTGCAAACTTTTTAGAACAATTTTTAAAGCACCATTTAACCCAAATTTTGAAGGTTTAAAAGAAATTTTTGCTCAAAATTAGTTTTATGAATAGCCAAACACAATTCCACTTTTAGAACAAATAATTCTGTAATTGCAAACGTTTTAGAACCATTTTAAGCACCATTCAAGCCAGACGTTGATGTTATAGAAGAAATTTTTGCTCAACTTTAATTTCATAAATAGTCAAACATAATTTCAGGTTTAGAACAAATTCTGTAATTGCAAACTTTTTATAACAATTTTTTAAGCACTATTCATCCCAGACTTTTTAAAACTTTAGATCACGATCTTTTTTTGTGCCAAAATGATTTCTAACGTTCAAATAAAAGACAAATATTTAGTTCCTTGACAATAAACACTAGAGTGGGTGGGTGGATTATTCCAAAACATGGTAACGAGCCAATACTTTGGAATGGAGTGCCCGCCTACCACCCAAGTGTTAGTTATCAAGAAGTTGGATCACGACCTTCACTTATGACAAAATGACTTCTAACGTCGAAATAGAAGACAAATATTTAGTTCCTTGATAACAAACACTAGGGTGGGTGGGTGGGACACTCCAAAACATGGTAACGAGCCAATAATTTGGAATTGAGTGCCCCATTCAAGTGTTAGTTATTAAGAAGTTAGATCACGGCCTACTCTTTGATAAAATGACTTTTGACGTTTGCATAGAAGACAAATATTTAGTTCTTTGAAAACAAACACTAGGGTGGGTGAGTTGTTCCAAAACATGGCAACGGTCCAATAGGTTGGAATGGAGTGCCCCAACATCCCACCAAACTGTTGGTTATCAAGGGGTTGGAACACGACCTTCTTTTGTGACAAATTAACTTCTAACGTCCAAATAGAAAACAAATGTTCAGTTCCTTGATAACAAACAATAGGGTAGGTAGGTGGAACATTCCAATACTTTGGAATAGAGTGCCTCGCCCACCCACCCAATTGTTAGTTATCAAGAGGTTACATTACGACCTTTTTGTGACAAAATGATTTCTAACGTCCAAATAGAAGACAAACATTTAATTCTTTGATAACAAGCACTAGGGTGGGTGGGACAGTCCAAAACTTTGTAGCGGGCCAATTCTTTTGAATGAAGTTGGATCACAAATTTCTCTTGTGATAAAATGACTTTTGCATAGAAAACAAATATTTATTTTCTTGATAACAAACACTAGGATGGGTGGGAAGGACACTCCAAAATATGGTAACGAGCCAATACTTTTGAATGGATTGCCCCACACACCCAATCAACTATTGGTTACTAAGAGGTTGGATCACGATCATTTCTTGTGACAAAATGACTTCTAACGTCTTAATGACATTTAATTCCTTAATAACAAACATCAGGGTGGGTGAGTGGGATACTCCAAAACATGGTACCGGGCCAATTCTTTAGAATGGACTTATCCACCCAAGCGTTAGTTATCAAAAGGTTGGATCACGACCTTTGCTTTGCTTACCAACCCAAGTATTAGTTATCAAGAGGTTTGATCACGAGCTTCTTTTGTGACAAAAAGACTTTTAACGTCCAATTATAAAACAAATATTAAATAATAAACTTGATAACATGGTAACAGGCCAATATTTTAGAATAAAGTGCCCCATTCACCCACCCAACTGTTAGTTATCAAGGGGTTGGATCACGACCTTCTCTTGTGACAAAATGACTTCTAACGTCTAAATAGAAGACAAACATTCAACTTTGATAACAAATACTAGAGAGGGCGGGTGGGCCACTACAAAACATGGTAACGGGTTAATACTTTGGAATGGAGTGCCCCGCCCAAGTGTTACTTATCAAGAGGTAGGATCACAAACTTTTTTTATGACATAATGACTTTTATCGTCAGAAGACAAACATTCAATTCTTTGATTACAAATACTAGAGTGGGTGGGTGGGACACAACAAAACATGGTAACGGGCCAACACTTTAAAATGGAGTGCCCCGCCCACTCATCCACCCAAGTGTTAGTTATCAAAAGGTTGGATCACAACTTTTAATAATAAGAACTACAACAATTTTTGTTTATAATAATTGAAAAATAATATATTCCAAATAAACTAAAATCTGGCCAAAAACGGTTAATAAGTGCATAGTTTTTATTATAAAATGTCAAAAATAACAATATTTGGCCATAAAACATCAAAATATTGTTAGAAAGAACATAAATCTGGTCATAAACTGTTCAAAAGTGCAAAATTCAATTCATAAAATGTAAAAAATAGCAAAATGTGGCATTGAAGTATGAAAATATTCTCAAAAAGCATCAAAATTTGGCCATAAACTGTTGAAAACTGCAAAATTCTGTTTATAAAACGCCAAAAATAGCAAAATCAGGCTTTGAAATTGTAAACAGTTGTCAGAAAGCACCGTAATTCAGCCATAAACACTTAAAAAGTGTAAAACATTTTTATTATTTCAAAAATAACAAAATCTAGCTTTGAAATATTAAAAAAATTGTTAGATGGAACCAAAATCCAGCATAAATTTTCAAAAATTCTATTTATAAAAAGTCAAAAATGGCTAAAAAGATATTTTTAAAAGAAATATAAGTTCTTCCAAAAATAGTTAAAAACTGCATAGTTCTGTTAATAAAGTATCAAAAATGGCAAAATTTGGCCATAAACTGTTGAAGTGTGTAAAATTCTACTTATGAAATGTCAAGAATAGTAAAATTATAATTTGAAAAGTGCAAAATTTTTTTTATGGATTGGTAAAAATAGCAAAATCAAAACAAGTCGTAGACTGTGGCGATGTTAAAAAGCCGTAAAAAGCATTAAAAAAAATTAAAATTATATTGATAAGAAACAAAATGCTAAACTCTATTCATCAATAAGATGCCCGCTCACATATAAAAGAGAAATGAGAAGACCAAGAAAAAACGTAGAAGACAAGAATTCAGATAATTGGAGACAACACGAGAATGAGGACACAAACAAAAATGTATAACATCATCCAAACAAATATAGACAGAGGAAGAGAGGCGCAAGACCTATTGATGTCAACAGCGGTAAGAGAAAAACTGACATAGTAATAGTGAGTGAACCAAATAAAAACAAATTAAACGTGAAGTGGATAAAATATAAGGATTTAGACGCAGTTATCCTAGCAAAGGGTAAGTGTAGAGATAAAATAGAAATATGGGGAGCACCCAATGAGAGAATAGTGTGGGGGGACATAGGAGGTCTGATAGTATACAGTTGTTACATCAGTTCAAACTGCAATGTGGAATACTATCAGGAGTGTATAGAAGAACTAGAACACAGCTAAAGGAAACAAAAGAGCAAACAAATTTTGATAGAAGGCGATTTCACCCCAAAATGGCCAAGTTAGAAAAGGAGAAAGAGAATGTGCGACAGGAGAGCCCAAATTCTTGAGATGATAGCATCCGTAAAGCTTACAAGGAGATAAACCAACGTTTGTAAGAGGAAGATCCAAATTATACATTGACATTACCATAGCAACATGGGAAACGGCTGGAGTAGTAAGGGGCTGGACAGTGACAGAAGAAAAATCTCTAAGTTTACATAAGTACATACAATACAGCACAAGCGGAAAAGGTGAAAAAGAAGACAAAAGAGAAGGAAAATGGAACATAAGAAGGATGTACAGAGAAAATAGAGCTATGAAAGCAGAGGAAGTGACTGAAAACGAGAACATAGAGGAAAGATGCAAAAGGTACTGTGAAAATTTGAGGAAGGCAGCGGAAGAAACAATTCCCAGATACAGAAAAGGAGGAAGAAGAGGACCGTACTGGTGGTGCGTAGAGGTGAAGGAAAGCAGAAAGAAAGCAATACAAACAGCAAGAAAAGTCAAAAAACTAAGAAGAAAGGGAGTAGATTCTGATGAAACTGAAGAAGAACTAAAAAATGACAGAAAGACTTTAACGGAAACGATCAAGGACAGTAAGAAAAGATGCTGGAAAAAAAATGTTTGAATCTATAGACAACAATCCTTGGGGCAAACCATACAAAATAGTAATGAATAAACTAGAAGGAATGAAGGCAGTGTGCTTAAAGGAAGAAAAAACAGAAGCAGTCCTTGCAACAATGGAGGAGATGAAACAAATTCATTATAAAGGAACTACTTAATAATATGGTACTAGGTTCAGATAAGATAACAACAGAGATAGTGAAGGCAGCGATAGAGAGAAATGAGATAAAAATAACACAACTAATAAACAGATATTTGAAGGAAAGTATTTTCCCGGCTTGCTGGAAGGATGCAAACCTAGTACTAATTGATAAAAAGAAGGAAGAAGGCAAAACAACGACGTATAGACCGATATGCTTGATTAACACATTAGCGAAAATTATAGAAAAAGTTATCGTGGGGAAAATTGAACATGAAATAGAAGAAAAAGGAGGATGGAAACAAGAACAATATGGATTTACAAAGGAAAGAACGACTCTAGGAGCCATTGAAAAGGTAAAAGCCATAGCAAAAGAAGCAAACAGTGGATCATACAGAAAAAAACAACACTGTGTCATAATAGCGCTTGATATACAAAATGCGTTCCACAGCATACTATGAGAAGCAATTATAGAAGCAGAAAAAAAAACTAACAAATAAAACTACCAAGATAAAATAGAGTTATTTTCAAGAGAAAAATAGGTGAACAAATAATAACTATAGAAAAAAAAATTAAATACCTTGAAGTTACACTTGATGCAAAGAGATGGAATGATTAGGTTAAGGAAGCGGTAAGAGGAACAAAAAATGAAAGGAATGCTTAGTAGGCTTATGCCGAACAAGACAAAAAAAATCAGAAAAGAAATAAGAAAAGCTATGCGAGCAAGTTTGTTAATGATATACAGGGCCTACAGCACGGTGTTGCAGGAGACACTAGAAGTAATTGCGGCGACACTACCAGCAGATTTGATGGTAAAAAAAAGATTAGGTATAAAGAAATGGTAAGTGAAAAAACTAGTAATCAAGAAGCAAAGAGACAAGCGAGAAAGAATATGAAACATGGCAAAGACAGTGGAAAGAAGGAAAAAAAGGGAGAATAGACAAGGGAACTAATACCAGAAATAAAAAAATGAGTACACAATTACTTACCGGACATGGAGCCTTTGGAAAATATTTACAAAAAATAAATAAGATGGAGAAAGAGGAAAAATTTATATTTTGTCAAGAAAACACGCATGACGACGCAGAACATACGCTAGTAGAGTGCGAAGCGTGGGAAGAAGATAGGAAAACGCTAGAAAAGATATTAGAAAACAAAATAGACAAATCTACAATCATTAAAATATGCCTGAGTGACGAAACCAAATAGAGAGCACTAAGAAACTATGCAACGACAGTACTGAAGAAAAAGATAGAGGAGTTGGAAGCTTTGAGATTTAGGTAAACCAAAGAGGAAGTAAACACACAAATTAAAAACTACAGAAAACAAAAGAATGAGAAGCGAGAAGCTAAATAGAAGCAACAGAATATGGAAAAAAGTAATAAAGAGGAAATAAACAAAGAAGGTCAAAACAACTACTGAAACATAAGTAGCAACAAAAATTGCAGAAATAAGAAGGAAAAGGAAAGAACTGCTCAAGGAAAATAAATTGACGGAATTGACTATACAATTTCTAAACGAAAGATACGCCATGTTGAGGTTGACAGAAAATGCAACTTTCAAAATGGTTAGAGTATATCAGGCAACCAGGGGACACGAAGAACTAATCCCAAATGGAGATTCAAAAAATTCAATAGAATTTGAACTGGCAAATGTAGGACTACCAAAAGAGATGCATTTAATGGAGTAGCACAAAATATTTATGAAAGAAAGAAGATACGACGAGAAAAAAGTTAATAAAGATATAGAAAAACTAAGAAAATACCAAAGAACAATGCAAATATCTATGCTAAATAACACAAGAATGGGAGAAAGGAGAGGAAAATGCCGGGGACAGCATGTGTTACCGCAGCAGACTGCGTGAATTTCGCGAGGCCAAAACCAGCCTATCTCAAACTAGTACCACATTAGAGACAATGACTAGGACAAATTAACAGCAGGACTTACGCAGAGAAGAAAACCAAAAGGTATTGTCATGCGTTAGTTATTCTCAAGGGCCACTTGTTGAGGCCAACACCTCACTACGTCTTAAAAAAAAATGCAAAAAAAGAACCATTCATAGAATTGTCAGAAAACTACTATGAACTCTTAAAAAGTGTAAAAACCTTCATAAAATCTCAAAAATAAAAAAATTCAGCTATAAAATGTCAAAAATATTGATTAAAAAGCATTCTTTTAATAAAATATTAAAAATATAAAAATCTGTCTTGAATTTTCAAACATTTGTCAAAAAACAACAAAATTCGGCCATAAACTGTTTAAAAATAAAAAAAAAATAATAAAATTTTTATAATATCTCAATTTAGCTTTATAACATCAAAAGTAATAATTAAATAAACTAAAATCCGGCATAAATTGTTAAAAAGTGCAAAATTATTTTAGCAAAATTTAAATATAGCAGAATCCGTTTATAAAATTCTAAACATTTGCCAAAATGCACTAAGATCCGGCTATAAACTGATAAAAAGTGAACAAATTTTTTTGAAATTTCAAAAATAGTACAATCCAGTTTTAAAATATCAAAATGATTGATTAAATAAATTAAAATCTGGCTATGAACTATCAAAATGTTTTATAATATCTAAAAAATAGCAAAATTCCTTTTTGAAACATGAAAATATTGTTAGAAATGGTGGAAATTTATTCATAAAATGTTAGAAAAAGCAAAACTTTATTTTTATTATCAAACAAATATTTTTAAAAAGTACAAATACGGTTGAAATCTGAAAAATTCTATTCAATAAATTCCAAAAACAGCAAATTGCAGCTAAAAATATCAAAAAATTGATAAGAAATTTTGCATAAACTGTTAAAAAAAGAAAATTTGATAAAATAGCAAAATCCGGTCATGATGAACTGTTAAAAAATGTAAAAAAATTCAAGCAGTTATAAAATATCAACATTATTATTAAATAGAACTAAAATCCGGTCATAAATAGTCAAAAAGTGCAAAATTGTTTCGATAAAATGTTATAAAAACGCAAAATTCTAATTATAAAAAGTCAAAAATTGTAAAAAAGTGTAAAAATCTGTATGCAATTATAGAAATAAAAATTATTGTTAAATAGAGTTTTATAACTATCATAGTTTTGATAAAATGTTTAAAATAGCAAACTTAAAGTATAAAAATTTGTCAAAAACACTCAAATTTGGTCATAAACTGTTAAAAAATGCAATACTATTTATAAAATTGACTTAAAACGGTCATAGAATAATAAATTATATTAAAAAAAATAGGTCAAAAACGGTAAAAACTGCAAAATTCTGTTTATAAAAGTCAAAAATAGCAAGCTTTTTCTAAAAATTTTAAGCAATTATTAAGAAAGTAGCAAAGCCCTTTGCTATAAATTAAAAAAAGAAATATATTGATAGAAATCAAAAATCAGAAGCACCAAAATCTGGTTTAAAATGTTAAAAAATGCAAAATCCGGCTATGAACTGCAAAATTGTTTTAATAAAATTTCAAAAATAGCTAAATTTGGTTTAACTAAATTTAAAATTCTAATTATGAACAATCAAATTAAATCCAGTCATAATATATTTTAAGCAATTGTCAAAAAACATGACAATCCGAAACAATGCCAAATACAAATTTATACAAAACTCTAAATTATTGTTAAATAAAAACAAAATCCGGCTATAAACTAAAAAAATGCAAATTTGTTTTAATAAAATGTGAAAAAAAATTTGGCTATAAAATGTCAAAATATTGTCAAAAAACGCTTAAATTTAGTCATAAGTGTTAAAAATTTCAAAGTTTTATTTACAAAAAGTTAAAAACGGCAAAATCCGTCATAAAAACTGCAAAATTATGTTTATAAAATGTCAAAAATAGCAAAGTTTGTCTTAAAATTTGAAGCAATTGTCAGAAAATTTTGCCATAAATTGTTAAAAAGTATAAAAATCTTTATTAAATCAAAATAATAGCAAAATTTTTTTGTTATCTGGAGTGTGGAAGGCTGGTTTTGTTAAAGCTGCAATAGTTTTTTTTTTTTGATAGTGGCTTTCAAAGATTGGTTCTATAGGTTAAAATTGTCTATATTGGAGCACATATCAACCAGCTGGTTGTTGAGCGTCCTCAACTTAAGCTGGTTGATTTCTTTTCAATGCCATTCTTAACTTAGAGTTTGTACATTGCTTTGCTTACCTACCAAACTGTTATTCATACAGATATTGAACGTTTGCTCTTTTTGCAATTATCATCTGTCAATAAATGAAGGAAAGAGTCTGACAGATCTAATTTTTTGATGACAAACAGACGGGTGGGCGGCCAAGGCACTCAGTTCATTAATTGTACTCGACTAGTTTTAAGTGCTACAGCTTTGAATGTGCAATTTGCAAATGTCATATGTCAATAAATTAAGGAAGGAGTTTAAACAGACGGA
Source organism: Tachinus rufipes (assembly GCA_963932245.1). Taxonomy (NCBI): domain Eukaryota; kingdom Metazoa; phylum Arthropoda; class Insecta; order Coleoptera; family Staphylinidae; genus Tachinus; species Tachinus rufipes. The sequence goes on from OZ010749.1 coordinate 67,492,513, forward strand.
TGGGAGGGCGGTACACTAAGTTTGTTGATTGGACGCAACTGGTTTATTGATATAAGTGTTAGCATAATTTCTAGAATAAAAATTGTATTAATGTTCTAGCAGCTGTAGCCTGCAGTAGTCTGCTTGACTCTGTTGTAGACGCATACTCATCAGCTTGCAACAGTTTCTTGTTTTACTGTTTGTTGCTTATTATTAAAGTGTTATCACTCTTGCCTGGAGTGGGGTGCCAATGTAAGCAAACAACTAATGAATACACACTAACTTTGCATAACGAAAACAAATGCGCGCGCGTGAGTTATTTACCACTACTATACATTCATAATATAGCTTGGACTACAAATTTAATTTTTAAATATATTTTGATAGAGATACGGACTTGACACATACTGAAGATATTATAAATGGTTTTATACAATAAAATACAAATAAATATAATTTAATTATTATTACAATAAAATAAAATACTTAGAATATATGCACTTGATTAAATTTCAACATAAACTTTTTTGTAATATGCATAATTAAACCAACAATGAAATTAAATTTACTAAAAATGTATACTATGAATATATTAATTTCGTCGTAATTACTTTGCGTGGAACTTGATGAATTCAAATAAAGCTTAATAATGTATAGAAACTTTACATATTATTAATAAGCGTAAGCATGTTCGAGGAAGACTAATTAATTATACGTTGCGAAACTCCATCACCCTGTTGGGAAAACTGGTCTTTTTATAGCGTGCCCTCCACTCTACCATACCCACTCCACACGACCATTTCATTAACTCTGTACCAGCCCATCCATAATTATTAATTTTACGAGCGGAAGCCCCGCGATTATACTCGTCGATTATCGAACGTGGCTTGTGGAAAACACGCACTATGATGACTATTCCGGTTGAAATGGAAAACTCGTTTCGGCACGAGACTGCCTGCTGCAACCGGGATTTTATCACGATTTCATACATTGCAAACAAGCGAATTAATCGCCCCGTGTGGTAATTCCGCTTCGCGATTAGATAATTAAATTCGTGAATTAAACGTACGAAGTGAAGTATGCACAAATTAATTTGCACGTAAATTACATTTGTATTGTTAATGTCGAGTTCAATAATAGTTGCGATTAATATTGGTTATATTTTTTAACGTAAGACAAATGATACGAATATTTAATAACCTTTGTCAAACCAAATCTAAATGTGAGATGACTGATGTGTTATATAATGCAAGCCCTTAATACCACTTGACGGTGAATAAATCTTTCCTATTTTACGGATCGTGAGAATATTCAAATAATCTAATTTATTTTGTTGAGGGTTTTCCACTTTTGGCTTTGTTCCAGAATGTCCAAAGTTACCTACATTATTTGATTAAGAAATAGTTCTTCATTGTTTTAATTAATTGAAATAAATTATACAAGTTTGCATATAAATTTATATTTTTTGCGAATCAATACTATCGGAGTTAAGTTGCAAGATTACTTTTATTTTGGTTTCCAATTATTGAATTAAAATAATAAATAGACGGAAATTTAACAAAAACACTTAAAGTTAATTAATTTAACTAGATTTATTTTTATTTATGTTTTAATCCTGTTCATGTTGATATAGGATTAAAAAATTGCTTAAAAATGGATGGATGTAGAATAAATAATTACAGTTAAGTGGTAAAACATCTTTAGATAGGCCAGCAAAGACTTAAAGTAAAATTTTTGCATATATTTCAGAGTCTATAAAGCAAAACTAGTTGTTAGTAGTAGAGGACTATCAGATGTGAGTGAGAAATTATAAAAATAAAAACTATAAAAAACATATATTGCAACGAACAATAAAGCTGAGTAAACTAATAATTTTGGATATCCACAAAGTCTTTAATGCTGTTATCTAACAGTTTTTAATAAGATTTTGACAATTAAGCTAAAAACGTTTTACAGTTAATTAAATAATAAGGTTGTTTTACTCATTTTGAATCTTTACACCCGTTGCAAAGTTCTAGATGGGCTGGTGCTGGGTCTAATTTTTAGAATGCAGTATGCAATTGGGTATACATTTTGTTTGTAGACTTTGTGGAAGGTATGGGATATTTACGCCGTGTATTGTTGGAGTTTGATGCGTGAGGATGTTGCTAACGTATATGTTAAAAAGGATGAGCGAATGAAGCTTTGTGGTACCTCTGCAGAAAGCAGGGGTTTAAGACTAAAATGCCGCAGCGGGTTTGAGTCGTACGATTTGTAAGAAATGATTTGATGGTTGCTATAATGTGAGGGAGAATTCTAATCAAAATTAGTTTGTAAATAAGGCCAATGTGCAATAAGCTGACCGCTTGGCTGATGTCTAAGAAAATAGAAAGTGAGCACTTTTTGGTGTTAATTGAAGTGAACAGGTCTATTATTAGGTTGAAGATGCCTTTCCTGAATCCGAATTGAGATTCAGAAAGGGCATCTCGATTGTTGCAGAAGAATTGAAGGCGGGTTTGAAATACTTTTGCTAAAAGTTTAAAAGTGGTATCTATAAGAGATATGGAGAAATATCAGTCGGGGTTGTCAGGTTAGTTTTGTAGGTTGTTTGGTTAGGATTTAGTCTGAAGGATAAAATAGCCAAAGTATATACATATATTATAAATGGGGGACTAAATATGATATAATTTTTGTTTTGTAAAACCCGTATGGCGGATAAAGCAGCTCTTGTAGTTCTTACTCGGTGACCGGCTGGAAGTGGTTGTTGGGTGCGTGGTATTGCTGTCTGAAGACCGGTTAGAGAGAAGGGTGGTTGGCGGCCGCTTTGTTTATTCTTGTTTGCTCTGCCAAGATCATCTGGTTCTGTGGATGGTGAATGTTGCTTGTAGGTGGTCAAAAAGTCGGGCGGCTTTCTCTTGAGGCGTGGAGTAAAGTACGTTATCCTTCTTGAGAGGGTTTTGTTGAGTGGCCCTGAGGCCGGTTATGATTTTAAATTTTGTCCAAAATTTTCATTATCCCATTTTGGTAGTTATTTTTGTTGAGTTCCATTCAGTTTTGATTAGGAGGTCACGGGAGCAAAGGAATTGCTTTTTTTCTAATTAGAAAGATTATGAAGGGGTGGGGATAAAGTTTTGTGAAAGTCGTTTTACTTTGTTGGGAATGTTGGAAGAGGAAGCATTACTTAAAACGTCAAAGTAGATGTCTAAGTCGTAAAGCGAGTTGAAAGAGAGAGTTTAGTTAGTTTGTTTGAAATGTCGCGTTAAAAATCTGGCCATTTGGCGTTTTTATAATCTCAATATTTGACAATTGTGGGGAGAGGAAGAAGAAGGTTGATTAGCTTGGTGAAGCCTAGGATAGATAAGTGATTGCTTGTGACGCAAGGTTAAAATAAGGGATGAGATCCAAGGTGATCATAATGTGATCGATGATAGAACGTCTGTTATATATTTAGAAAATGTAGAGTCGTGGTGGCTTAGTCGGAATACAGGGTGGTTGATGAGGAGGTTGCTAGAATTATGCTTTTTAGGTTTGAGGAATGGTTGCCAAACAACACGTACCTGGTATTTATGTCGCCTATAATTTTTTTTAATTTTAATTTTTTTTTTATTCAATTATGTAACGTTGGTCTATTTTTGTTGCCGTGGCTAATTATTGACGCCAGAGGTTAAGACTACTTCTTCTTCTTCTTCTTCTTAGCGTGTATTCAAATTTTTTAATTTGATCTTATGCATTATTAGCTGAAGTCTTTGCGCTGTACTCGCTAATATAACAGAGTTGTCTGCATACCTTAAGTTGTTAATTATCTCGCCTTTGATCGAAAATTCTTTTTTCACTTCATCCAGCGCCGCCTTAAATTTTTCTTTCGAGTATATGTTAAACAAGGTTGGCAAAAACACACGTCTGCAAATTTGAATGTTTTCCGTGCTTTGATCTTTAATTCGTACTTCTGCCGTCTATTGTCGGTAGAGGTTTGCTATTATGCAGATGTTTTTGTTGTCGGCTCCGGTGTTCTTGAGTATCTTAAGCAATTTTTTGTGTTTTACTTGATCAAACACTTTGATGAAATCTATAAAACACAAGTGTACCTCGCAGTTAACGTCTTTGCATCTCTGGATTAATACATTAAGCGCAAATAGTGCCTCCCTGGTACCCAACGCTGTCCTGAAACCAATTTGCGTTTCTTCAATATGGTCTTTGCATTGTCGGTATATACGGTGGTGTATAATTTTGAGAAATATCTTAAGGGTATGGCTTATTATGCTTATAGTACGATATTCGTTGTATTTGTTCATACAGTTCTTCTACTTTTGTGTCATCCTTGTATGTAGTTGGAAAGTATACCTGTACAATGTTTATGTTAAATGGTTTTGCTACCAGTTGAACCATTATGACTAACTGAATGAAATATTACATTTTTGACTAAGCTTTTGACATCTTGGGTTACTATGATGACTACCCCATTTTGATGTTGTTTGTTGTCGTTAATGCAAAGTATATGCAATGGTCAAGTACTGTATTGCATCTTGAGCCCTTCCAACGCATCTCAATTATGCCCATAATTTCCATCTTCATCTTATCTATTTCTTGCACAATATTGTGAAATTTCACGTGCATACTCTTATTGGTTTGGTCTTTTTTGTTACGTTTTTGCGCTGTAGTGTACTGTTCTTTTTTATTCTGAACCCAAAGATTTTTTGAATCCCTGTTCCATTTAAGAGACGCCGTTTTTAGTTTTGCGCCCGTCATAATGATGATTGTACTAGGTATGACTTAGAGACTTTTAATGCGGTAATTTCCCGTTTCTTTCTGCATTACCACGCCGTTGACCAGTTTGTTGGTTCATCTGCCTTTGGGAGTGATGTCTCACTTCTTCTGCCATCTCTTCCACTCAAAGCTGTTGGCTGGCAAGAGGGTGCTGTTCATATCGGCAGCAATTTGGTTAATGCAATAAATAAGTTTAATGCAACAAATTTACAGTTATTTCAAGATTACAAAAGTATTTTTGACTGACAAACGTCAGTTCTGGGATGTGACCGACATCTCAGTTATTGAGTTCTTTAATGTGCACGCAACATTAAGGCAGTACACGTTTCTTTCTTTATCCGTAAGAAGGCGTACTCATCACAACACATTTTTTTTAACAAAGAGGATGTTTGAGGAGGTTTAAGGCTCGAACCCAAGACTTCTGGTATAGCAGTTAAGTACGCTAACCACTACACTATCCGGTTGCCGATGATAATGAATTTACCCAGGTTGGCAACATGTTTGTAAAACTCTGACGGAAACGGTTTGCTGATTGTTTGAGGTATATGGAGAATATGGATATGCCACCACATTCAGGTTTGTCCATGAGAGGTCAAAGGTAGTGATGGTTCTGGTTGGGAAGTGACAGGTTAGTTTTGGGAATAGATTTGGATTTCTGGAGGTCGAAGATGGAAATCTTGTCCAATAGCAACAAGTTCTAAACGAGTTTTTGCTTTTGCATTTTTTGCCATTATGTATCTGGTTTACAGGTGATGTGGACTATGTTGTTTCTGGTTTAATGCCCAAAGCGTTGGGTTTAGTATTGATTCACGTTGCTAGCTGACTGGGGTGAAAGTAGAGTAGTGTCAGCATCATGAATCGAATCATGTTGACCTCAATTGAATTGGTAAGTTTGTCCATTGTTTTGAGAGAAACTACGGTAGCGTTTGATGTGGATCTTTGATTAGCAGATGGGGGTAGGGTGGGGATCTGAGCAGGTGCCACAAACGATGGGGTAGCGGCAAAGTTTACAAAACTTGTGGAACCGGAAACAGCTGGGACAATAAAAAGGTTGGGGGAGAAGGGAAGGGAAGGTTTGACGCGGTGGAGGATTTTGAATATGATTAGGTCAAAGGATAGAATCACGTCGATGGTTTCAGGGTCAAAAGATATAACTCTGATAAGGGTAGTGAATTGATCAGTTTTCTTTGGTTTCATATGGATTGCCTTTGTTATTATTAGCCCGGCTTTCTCTAGAGCTTTGGTAACGTCCGCGTCAGTTTATTATAACGCAGGAAAAAGTAGAGGTGCGAGTAGTTTGTTTTGAACGTTTGGGTGGAAGTGGAAAGAGTGAGGTTGATTGGTCTACGTCTGATTGAGTTGTTTTGAAGCTGGTTGAGGAAGAGATTGGCCTGGCGTTTTGTCCTCTGAATCTCTTGCATCTGCTGGATAAATCCGCCGCGGTCTTTGGCGTTGGAGTCAAAGTTCATAATTTTTTTATTGATGTTCAGAAGAGAGTTAGAGGGCAAAGCGTTGTCAGATAGAAAATAGGATTCGCTGAAGTTGTTGTCCAGGGTGTCAATCAGTAGGTAGCTTGCTGTGGTAAAAGTAAGTTGCAAAGCCGTAGTTGTTTGGAACGCATGGGTCGTTATGGGATTGTTTTCCCATCACCTGGTTTATCGTAAGGTTTTTAGTTTGCTAAGACATATCTTGGTATATATAGGTATTTACAAATGTGACAATTCTTTTTGTCAGGGTGTGTTGAAGGCGATGCCACGCATTTGCTTGCGGTGTACAATATTAAAAACAATACTTTTGTGTTTTTCGAAGGCAAAAAACCTTTTTTATAAACAGTGTTGGTTGTACTTTTAAAGTAGCAAACGATAGATTTTCTTAATAATCTATGTTGTGTTGTTATTTTAGAGGGTCGCTGAAGTGCAATAGAACCCTTTAGTTGTTTTCAGAATTTTTGTTAGTAAATCTTGAAATTAATTTAAATACTATTCGGTTGGACTAAAGATATGTAAGAAAAAAACTTGTTGAAAAAAAAAACGATCCTGAGAAAATTTTCCAAATGATTGATTTAATTTTTAAGTATTTTTACATTTGAAGCGACATATATCAATTTATTAAATTTTGATTTGATTTAAAATATGTACTATAAAATAGTTAAAATAACAACATTGTATTCAGAGACAATATTTCAATTGATTTAATTAATTCTTAACAATTTGAAGAAGCGACATATTTTTATTATTAATTTTTGAAATTGGTTTAAACATTGGTTAATTGAACTAAAAATATGTAAGATAAACTAGTAAAAATGTGAACGTTGTATTAAAATAATTATATAATCCAAAAACAATTATCCAATAAATTTAATTAATTCTTAATCATTTTATACATTTGGAAACAATATATTTTTGTTATTAATTAAATTTTGTTTAATTGCTTAACAACATATTCAAATAAAGGAAAGGCATTATAAAAATAAAATTCCAAGTACACTTTAAGCAGTAAGAAATTACTTCCTGTTTCTTAGTAGACCCAAAGTGAAGAGCGCTTGGTTTTTAAACATGTTTCAGCATTTAAACTTTTTTATGGAACACTTGTACATTTGTCGGAACATAGTTCAGGAAACCCAGATAATACTAGATACATTTTATTTTAAATATATTTTAAGAATTTTGCAAATATTAAAAGTATAGACATTGCTTCTACATAGTATATTTATTTTGATTTTTTATTTGTCTTGTTTTAAATTCAATTTAATTAATTTGTTCTAAAAACAATTTTAAAGTAAATAATTATTTTAGATTATATAGAAAGAGGCAATTTTGCGAAAAAAGAAGAGCAATATTTTCTATTTTTACACAAATAGCAACAAGAAACGAAGTAGTATTTAAAATTCGTGTATCGTGCCCGACCAAACAATACCGTGCAATGATAGCTGTAGCACGTGTACACGTCCCCAGTACGTGCAGTAAATTGTTCACTGATGATTTTGTTTTGATTTATTTGATAAAAATTATAAGTAATGATTTGTTAACCACAGAAATTAATCAATAATTAGTTTCATCTCTTGAAAATAAATATAAATTTGCAATAAAAAGGTATTATATTAGTTCAATCTACAAATCTTACTTACTTTTAATTAATACAAAATGAAATAATATTTGTGAATGCGACAAAAATGTTAAAACTATAAAATACACAAAAGAAGCATATTAAATAACCTAACTGGATCACACATTGCAGCTTCTGATTTAATATAATTTAAACCATAGTTTAAATATGAAAATGAATACATATCCTCTATGGTAATTACTAATTGCAAAGTCACATATGTACATGTAGATAGCGGACAATGGCAAATGTAACTTTATTTTAAATAATTGACACATTTAAAATGCTTGACTGTGATGAATATATTAGTTGATTAAACGTAACTAAAATGAACAATATGCAAAATTATAAATTTTGTAAGCGTTCTTCTTAGTTATTAATATTAAATTATTCAGATTTTCTATTTTGTCAGCTTATTAGTTAATACCAATAACAAATATTCTGGTACTGTTTGATAAATAATAATCAATTGCATTAGTTTAGTCTTTCAAGATTTAAATATTTAAAACGTATTCTGCATAACATTCTAGACATAAATAAATTACTAATGGTAATATGATATCTGCAACATACTGCAGTTTTAAATAAAGGTCAATTTCAATAAATTTACGAATTCATGTATTTTATTCAAATTGTTTTACTAGAAATGCAGTAAATATTCAAAATGACTGGATTTTTACCTCCAGACATTCACATTCACTTCGATTTTCACTATCTGTATAAAGAATGCAATTCCCATGATCTCTCGTCTGCTAACGCAACAAATACGTGGTTTGAGTTTGGAAATAAGTATTTATTGATCTTTTTACATGTTTTCCATACATGAGATTTGTTACAGTTTGTTTGTGCTAAGCTGTCATTGCGATGGAGAAAATAAATTAAGCTGGCTTATGCCATGACCTGAAATACAATATACGTATATTCAAGGAAATGTCAAGAAAAGTTATAGCAGATGTAATGCGTGCTTGCGTATTTGAGCCGTGTCTGACAATACCGTAAATTAAGATTTACTAGAGTTGTAATGTAAATGGGAACGGAATCATACATATGTTTACTTTCAGATCAGTAAGTCAGTTTTCAATTAACAGATTAGTTGTCTACTAATAGTTTGGTTAAATTATATCTAATAATTGTGTATTATAAAAATAAATAAGTACGGTTGCATAGTTGATATTAATATATTTATTTAAAACAATTAGTAAAAAAAATTCTTTAGGGTACTTTTACGTACGTACTTGCGTCAGTTTCATTACGGTCGAATTAAAAGTAACAAAATTAATAATAATAAATTAATAATAAAACTATTTTATTTACGGTTTATTTAAAATTAGATGAATAATATTAAACAAATTAAATTAATAGAAAGATAAGAGTCTTTATCTTGATGAACAAATTATTCAAACCTAAACCACCGCGGGCAACACCTTCGGGTAGCAAATCTGGGTAGGGACTATGCATATGTCAAAATAAACAGTTTATTCTTGAGCTACGTGCTTCAAAAATAGCTAATATTATTTTTTTTAGGACGTAGTTGTTGGCTCTTAACAAGCGGCCCTTAAGAATAACTAACGCATGGTTTTCTTTGCTGCGCAAATCCTGTTGTTATAATGTCCCTGTCTAGACTAACCTACATTTGGCGATAGTTTGAGGTGGGCTGGTTTTTGCCTTGCGGATTTTCACGCATCATTTGCGGCACGCATGCTGTCCCCGGCCCCTCTCTCCCTATAGCTCCTACCTTTGTCTGTCACTTTGTCATTTTGTCTTTTCTTATCTGCACTGGCATCTACCTCTGCATTCTCTTCTTTCTCCCATCCTTGTGTTATTTACTCTAATTATATAATTTGTTCTCAGATGTGCTCTTAGCTTACTAAGGTCTTTGTTCACTTCTTTTTCATCGTAACCCCTCTCCTCCATGAATAATTTATGCAGTTCCATTAGTTGAATTCCTTTTGGCAGTCCTAGATTGGTAAGTTTTACCTCCAGTGATATCCTTGTATCTCCATCAGAAATTACTTCTTCATGTCCTCTTGTTGTCAGATAGATTCTGACTATCTGAAAGATTGCGTTCTCAGTCAGCCTCAAGATAGCATATCGATCATTTGCTTTGTTATTTTTGTTATTCTGCTTTCCTTTAATTTTTTTTTCTCTTTCTCTTTATCTCTGCAATTTTGTTTGGTATCGTAGTCTCTGTAAATTTTCTTTTTTTCTGTTTTTGAGGTATGCATAATTGTCCTGTTCTATTTTATTTCTTTCTTTTTGATCTTTTTCTCTGTTATCTTGTTTCCATTTAGCTTCTCTCATCTCTTTTTTTTTTCTTCTATGGCTTTTAGCATTCATTTCTATCTTCCTCCCACGCCTCGCATTCTACTAGAGTGTGTTCTGCGTTATCGTGTGTTTCTTCTTGACAAAATGTACATCTTCCTTTTTCTTTAATTTCCATCTTCCACGTTTCCCGGTGCGGTCGTAACTATGACTCTTAAGATGGGCGTTTCTGCCAGGTTTTAAATTTTTTTATTTTCTTTTTCATGTGTGTCTTTTGATTTTAACTTAGATCTGAAGGTGCTCTCATATCTTTGTAGATTGGAGAAGAGGTGTTCTTTTGTATTTTCTTGAGTCGATTACGTAGGGATTGAGTTTGTCTTAGGTGCGGCGACGGAATGTGGCTTACGATAAGCAGCCATTTTCTTGGTGTGGGTTTAATTGTTCTAGTTACTGTTCTTATTGCCCTAGGTAGTTTTTGCACAATGTTGTTTCTTGTTTGGATTTTAGCAGCAGCAGTGTGTTTGAGGTGTTTCTTGTAAGTAAGGGTTCTCTCAAGGGTAACGCCCAAATATTTTGGATGTTGGTTGTGTCGTTGTATTGATTTGTTGAAGTTGATTCTGAGGGTGGTGGAGTTTTTTTATTATTTAGATTGAAGTTTGTAAATTTAGTTTTACAGGGTTTTTTACAGTCTCTGTTGTTTGGTTTTGAGCCATTGTTTTTTCTGCTAGATATGGATTTAGTGTTTAAGTTAAAAAGGAGAGGTGCGAGCACCGATCCTCAAGGGCCTATCTATTTATGTGCTTTGTTATGCTAACTTTTCAGTTTAGATAGACCTTGAATAGTATGGCCTGCAACATATTGTTAATCAACTTGGAGATTTTGATGCATGGTACTACACCAACCAGCTTAAGTAGTAATCTTTTTTCAGACAGTAGGTTGCGGTAAGGTTAATAAATACAATTGAGGTTTTTAAATTGTTTTAAAACTTACGTTTGATGTGAGTTGTTAACGCAACTTGATCTACACAGTTTTGTTTGGGCTAAAACCATGGTTATTTTGGACGTGTGATTTGGTTTATGCTTTTTGAGATTCTGTTGTGAATTAGTTTTTTTAAGAATTTATATGAAACGTTGAGAAGTGCAATTGGTCTGTAGCTAGCTGCTTTAATGATTGGTTTACCAGGCATTAGATTTTTTTTTTGCAAGTGCTAATATTTAAGGGCTTATGCTTGTGTTGCTACCTTACAGCTGTTAGATACTAACGAGGTCTAGTATCTGGTCTACTCACACATATTAAATGTAATTATGGTTTATATAGACATTAATCATGTATTAGGCTAATGTTTTGAATTAACAAATGCCACTATTTCTTAAAAACGCTCTGCCGGAGCTGGGGCTCAAACCTTCGACAATTTATGCGCCAAGATCTCTTCGGTAGTTGCTATGATTTTAGATCTCTTAAAGATGGGTGGCAGCTTTCCGGATTTTAGTATGTTTGAGTAGAACTGTATAAGCCATTCTCTGATGTTATAGCCTGTATCCTTAAGAAATTTTGGAAATATTAAATCCACGCCGGCAGTTTTTCTTGTTTTTATTTTTTCTATAACCTGATGGATTTTATTAAGTGAGAAGTAGTGTGAGAATTTGTTATCGGTTTCAAATGCTTGGGTGTGTTGTTTTAATTTTTATGTGAATGCCCTAGTGTGTTTGATGGGGTTTTTGAGAATGCGACTATGCTGCTAACAATTTTGTTAAAGTTTACCGCAGGGTTTTAGCTATTGGTGTAAAAGCTTTTTAGTTTACGTATAAAGCTCCATGCTTTTCTGCTGGAGTGTAAAATATGTTTTGCTCATTAATTGTTTTTATTTTTTTGCTTTTGCTGTGTCTAATTTTTTTAGCAGATCGGTCCACCTTGGAATGTATTGTTTACGAAATTCTTGTGGGATATGCTTTTTAGCTGTTACTAGTACCGTTTTAGTAAACAAGTCGTAGTTATTATGTGGTGGAAGTATGTATTTGACTTGCTTGTCCAGTGTTTGTTTGTCGTTATTTCAGTTTTCATATAGGTTTAGGTGCAAATCTTATCAAGAGGATTTGAAATTCTAACTTTAAGTAGAACTAACCTGTGTTGACTGTTTGGAAAATCTGTATTAACTTGTTTGTTTACTGCTAGTAGTTTTGTGGTGGATACCTTTAGTGGCAAAGCACAAATTCGGATTGTAGTTTTTTTGCCATCTGGCAGAGTGAAAGGTGTTTTTGTTTTTTGCGTTGAATTTAAGTTTCAGGTTATGCATGTTAGCTCAGTTTGCAAGTACCATACTATTATTGTTGGTTGTTTGGTATTTTCACGTGATGTAGTGGCTGTTAAAACTGCCAGAGTAAATCGCCGGGTGTGGGTATTTCTTTAGTACGTAGGGAGGTCATTCGGTGCTAGGTGGTAATATTTTGGAGATTGATTTAGACGTATGTGGCTATGCCATGAGCACGGTGTTTTATTGATGCTACCCACTATTTGGAAACCATTAGTTTTTCTACGCGCTATTAGTAATAAGAAAACGCTATTTGCAGACTATTAAGATAAAGTAGTATGGAATTTTACAACACATCTGAAAAGATAAAAAACTTATATAAAAATCTTTTTGAGGTCACAATAAAAAAAAAAATTACAATGAACAAACGTCACAGCCATATTAAAAATAAGAGGGAAATTTTTCTATCACTTCTAAATGAATGCTGGAAGCTTTCTGTTGCTTGCTCATAAGATTGCTCTTGCAAAGTGTGAAAATTGTTGCGGGTGTTTTAGCGTGGGTCTTGTTGCGGTTTGTTCTTAGTTTGTGACTAGTAACTAACGGTGGACCGCCCACCGCACTTGGAGCATGTAGTTAGCTACCTGTTTAGATTTCTTGTTGAATGAGCATAAGGAGCTTGGATGTGCTCCGGCGCATTTAACGCACGCATATAGAAAGTTGCACCTGGATGCCGTAACGCCGTACCGTTAGCAACAGTGCATTGTGTTATTTTAGCGGATTTTTGTTTGAGCTTTACAGTAACGCAAAGGCCAAATATTTTAGTGACAGACATGATTTCTTTAATTTTAAGACAGGTGGTGGATGGCGTGTGTTAGCACCCTGGGTGAAGTTTGAAGGGTTTGAAAGAGAGTTTAGGGATCTATATTTTGGACTAGAGTTGGACGATTGTGCCTTAGGCCCTTTTGGGTTGAAAATCTTTTAGCCTTGGTGGCTGATGGCTTTAGTTGTGCTAAAGACACCTGACTTGGGGATGGCTGATGATTTATTAGTAAAAATAGCGGAAACTGACCAGTGTTTTTTTGAATTTTTGTTGTTTTTTATTTTTTGTTTTATTTTTTACTGTTGTAAATCCTTTCTTTAGCGGCAAGGTTTTTAAGTGGGGTTTAATATGGTTATATGCTGGACGTCTTTTACTTTTTTTAACTTGGAGACGGTGTTAGATTCAATCGGGATTTTTGTAGAACTTGGAGTTGCTACGATTGTTTGCTTTTTAAGCTTTTTATGGTGAAAGTTGGGGCCCAAGAACGGACTGAGTGAACAACCTGCTGATGATAGTCTTTACGTTAGCTTCTATGTCCAGTTTGTTTTGGATAAGGTTTTATTTCTGGTCAAGCTTTATTTGCTTAACTTTGTCTTTGTGGACGTCAATCTGCTCAATTTGGTTCTCTACTTGGAACAAGATGTAACCTTGTTATAGTTTCTTATTATACTCTAGCTGCCGGTACATCAACTGGAGGATTTATCGTCGTCCACACTGGAAGAAATTTTAAATTAGTTAATTAATTAATTTAAATAATATTAATGGATTAATAATTGATTGAGTGATTAGCTCAATCAAGCATATGTGCCTCAGTTGCAATAAAACTTGTAGTTCTCTTCTGAATTGCTTCGAGGTATTGTCAGGAGCTTGCAGTCGACCCTTGCTGCTTATAAACAAAGAAAACTTAGACCCTATAGTAGAACTGCTTAATTACATATAAAATGATTGGTCAATTTCTAATAAATAGTTTATTTCCACATTATACCTATATTGAAAAGTACAATAGCAAAAAATTGTATTAAACACCGCTTAATTACTGTGTTGAAATATTTTCTAAAAATTTTATTAAAAATAATAAATAAAAAGGCATATAGAAAAAATGAAGAATGCATAGGAAAAACACAATTTGGTTTCAGAAGCGGATTTGGTATAATAGAGGTTTTATTTAACATACAGACATCACGGGACGTAAACACCGACGTTTTATTGACTATTTTAAGGCATTTGAAAGTCAAACATAATAAGCTGATAAGTATACTCAAAGGAATTAGAATAGATAAACTTGAAATACGCATAATAGCAAAATAGCAAACTGACACCAAAATGCTACAATTTATGTCAAATAAAGCAAGGGTGCATTTTGTTACTTATGCTGTTTAACATATATTTAAAGAAACTGTTCAGAAAAGCAATCAAGGGACAATTTAATGGATTAATTGTTAACGGAATAATCATTGATAACATTACTAGCAAAAAAACTGCAAATGTTAAGAAAAATATGGTTTAGTGTCAATTAAAAAAAACAAAAATTATGATTATTAGTATATAATACATAATTACTTCTATCTGCATATCAAAAAATACATCGGGTAAAAAATATATCATATGCAACCTAAACTATGAATGGGACCACGATACAGAAACAAAAATTAAAATTAAAAGAAGAACTACATTTAACAAAGTGAGAAATGTTTTTTTGTAAACTAAAACTAAACATCAGACTACAAACTAAGACTCTGCAAAGCTACATATTTTTAATATTATACTATGGAGTAGAAGCATGAATTTTGACAGAAAACATTTAAAGCATTTGAACTCTGGTGCTACTCCCGTCTACTAATCTCCTAAACGCACGCGTAAATTTATTAATGAAAAGATGCTATACAAAAAAAAAGAAGTAGGTGACACTATAAAAATATAAAACATATCTTATTTTGGATATGTCATGAGAGGAGAAAAATACTCTTTAGTACAATTTATGTTTTATGGTCAATAGGATTAGATGAACCATGGTAATTACCAACGTCAAATGAGAAAATGGAACTCCGAAAAGAAAATCAAAAAATTTAAATAAACACAGAAGCAAAATATATAATTATTTATTGATACATTTTAGCTGACTTATAAAAAAGGTATATTCTACCAAATAGTGTATTGAATCAGTAGTTAATAAAATGTATAGATTCTCTGAATAATGACGACTGACTCCTAAGTCTACGTAGACACAATAATCGGCTCATTTGCAACAAAGTTTTAAAGACGGAAAACATTGCAAGTTGAAATCGTTTTAGACAATTTGCTTAATTTGCACAATTAAAAAATTTTTTTAGATTTTGTTTTATTTTCCATATATGAATGCTGTAAAATGTATTTTAAATGAGAGTGTACTAATGCAAAATAAAGTAGTTTGAAAGTTTTGGAATTAGGTCAGTTTCAATGCAGTGTGGCCATGACGCTAGCAATGGCGGGATTGTACAATGTTACTAGACTTACATTTATACTCTACTCAAACTGTAAGGTTGCACAATTTTATGAGACACAAGAGCACTTGGTTTTGTGGGTTCTGTGGTAGCTGAAAGTAATACATAGAGAAGGGTTTTCCTTCTCTTCTCATGCGTTTGGCTAAAATAGGAGTGTACTCTAGAGCGATAAGTTCTGTTTACACCGCATCAAGCATTTGGGCACGTTCTTATTGACGTATTTTAAGATTTTTTTGGACTCAAACTGATATGTGTAGTGATACACATGTTTCTGTGCAATAGGGGATGCCATCTTTCACGTGTGTGGCGCGATTGATGATAGTGTTTATTTTTTCTATATTTTCTACCGACAACATTTAAAATACGGTTTTATCTTGTAAAACAATAAGAGGTAGGCGATTTGAGGCAGCATCTTCTGCGGGTGACTTGCTAAACCAGCTGATAGCCTATTTAAAGAAGAGACTTACCTATTGTCTTCTTTAGTTTTTTGGGCAGTTAAGCGTTCTGTCACCAGTCTTCCGTTTGTAATGTGAACGGGTAGTGACGATTGGGGCAGGTAGCACGTGGTGGAGGCCATCTGCATATGTTAATAATAATAATAATAATCTTTATTAGCCCAACAACAATCCAATAAGCGAAAAATATAATAAAATAATACAATATAAAAAGTACAATAGTCATAAACAAAATTATAAGTACAAAACAACTACATATAGAGTGCACAAACAAACTAAAATAAAATGTTAAAATGTTTATTGCTATTTTGCACCATGTGTGGAATTGGTGAGTTGCTTAATATGTTTGTTTCTGCAGTCTTAACAAAAAAATGTTAAAGTGGCGTGATGCAAGCCGTGGTACACGAAACTGTATTTTTGCAACTAATTTACACTACATAAATCTCTGCGATCTAACAGCGAAACAAGTTTATGCTTTTCAAGCAGTTTACTATAATCACAAGATCTGACAGGGTATATTCTATCAATTTTAAAACCTAAGTATTTAAGGAAGCGCCACTGAACTTTTTCTATTGCAAAAGAAAGATTAGCATAGAGAGGATACCAGATGATGGATGCATACTTGAGTTTTCTGCAAACCAAGGCAAAGTATAATACTTTCAATAAATCTAAGTCTGAAAATTCTTTAGTTGATTGTATTAGAAACCTTAGTAGTTTAAAACTGGAGAAAGTAATTTGGTAGTCAAATAATACTCCAAGATTCCTTATTTTAGATTGCCTCTTTAAAGATGTATCAATATTATAATTTGTTAAAGTATGAACTGGTTTTTGAGTATAATTGACAACGCAACGTTTACCTATATTTAAAGTAAATTTGTTTGCAGCGCACCATTGAACCATAAGATTAAGGTTTTGTTGTAGACAGTTAGTATCATTTACGCAATTAATAGTTTAATATGTTTTTAAGCCGTCAGTATATGCCAGAACAGCACATGATAATGAAGTAATCAAATTGTCTATGAATAGAATAAATAGTAGAGCCCCTAGGTTTGAACCTTGAGGTACACCAGAAGTAGACATAAAATTGCACGACTTAAAACTATTGTAAGAAACCATATTTGTTCTATTATCAAGATAAGAGGAGAAAAAAATTAAAAAAATTTAATGCAATTTCAAAAGTACTAAACTTGTTCAGCAAGATATTGTGATCAATAGTATCAAATGCACTGGAAAAATTGATGTAAATCACATCAGTTTGCACATTATTATCCATATTTTTGCACAAAAATTATGTCAAGACTTAAATTAGTTACTGTAGAGCCAATGTTGTTTAGAAGAAGCAAATTTTTGCACATGTTAGATAGATAATATCACAAATATTATGCTCAAATATTTTGGAAAATTTTGGCAAAATTGCAATAGGCCGATAATTATCTAGCAACTACAAATCACTTTTTTAAATACCGGATTTATAATAGCACATTTCTATTTGTCAGGAAATACACCGGTTTGAAGCGACAAATTAAATATTAAAGAAAGCGGTGTTGCCTAACTAGTATTACAATCTTTAGCCAAGAATCTAGGAATACAGTCAACACCAGAAGTAAATGAAAGAAATAAAGTATAATTCTACTTACGATGATAAAGCAGCTTAAGTTTGATATTGTTTCTTAATTTATATGTAAACCAGGGTGGATGAGTGAATTGGTTTGTTAATGCTAACTCTACATTTTTGTTTGGATAAACTGATTATCTTCTTCAGGAAT
Source organism: Tachinus rufipes (assembly GCA_963932245.1). Classification (NCBI taxonomy): domain Eukaryota; kingdom Metazoa; phylum Arthropoda; class Insecta; order Coleoptera; family Staphylinidae; genus Tachinus; species Tachinus rufipes. Next base: position 67,510,371 of record OZ010749.1, read on the forward strand.
TGGGGCAATGCTACTGGGGTTTGTAGACAAAGACATTTTTCTTATTTCATCTCGTGCTAGTTCCAACGCGGTGCCTAACGATTGAAAGTAACTTTTTAGATAATAGTCATTAAAAAGAGCCGCGTGCTGGGAAAGTACATTTGTTGTCGTCATTATAGAAGTATGTTTGGTTGCATAAGTCAAGTACTTAGAGTCTTAGTATGTAGCCGTGAACGTAGAAGAATTTGTTGTCGGAAAGGTTGTATAATTCATGCTTGTTTTAGAGGTTGTTATAGAGTTTGAGTAAAGATGCGTAGACGAGATCTGCTTAGACATTTTAAGCTTAACTGTCGGACGGAATTTTCAGTTGTTAAGAGAAGTGGTTGCTGTCGAGACTTTAGAGTGACTGATTGGAAACTGATTTGCTTTTCTTTATAAACAGTGCCGCCTGGTGACCGTAACAATTAACCTTTAATGTAAATTTTTATTCTAGGGGCGGGATTTCTTTGTGAGTGGCGACGTAGTTTTCTTGCTGGATATTCATACGATCTTTGTCCTCGGATGGATCTTGAACTTTTGGTAGGTTTTTTGAGGGAGGACTGTACCTGGCAAGGGCAAGAGCTTTTTTGGATTTTTTTAGGAGATGTTCTTGTGTGGGCTTAGGCAGGTTTTTTTAAGATGTCGATTTGTTAGGTCTCATCTTCTACTATTTGTTGTAAATTGATACGGTCATTATTATTATTGGTTGTGCGCGTTTTATGCAACTAAAATAAAATGAAAAGTGAGGTTGCTTTAGATGTGGTTGTGACGGCTGCTGCTGCTTGACTTTTGCTGTTTTTGGTTTTGGTTGATGACACTTTTTTTTTGTTTGGTAGTTTTTTTTTTTTGTAACATTGTAGTAGGTGTATTTTAGTATAAATACTCTTTTGGGTCTTCACACTGAACCAATACTTAAATTATTTTTGTAAATATTAACAGTGTGACGTGGTTTAATGTGTTGCATTTAAAGGTTTAGTGGCTGACTGTTGAAGGTAACCTTGATTAAAACAAATGAATGAATATAAGAGAGTTAAAACGCTTGTGTGGCAGTACAAACTTTCACAACTCAGTACTACATAGAGGATTTTATAAGCCGTAAATAGAATGGAAAAAAAAAATTATTACCTCTACACATTAGTGTAAAGACATGAATAACGCAAGTATGGTAAGCAGATTCTTGCAGCAAGAGGATTACTTCAAATGCGGCAGGTTTTGTACTTGTGGGAACAGTATTTTACGTTACGTCTTCAAAAACAAAAACATTAATTAGATAGTGTCCTGGTGGGAGAAAAGTAAGTAATCTGTAGCAGGTTGGGTTGAGGTTTAGTGAACTTGTCATTTTGTTACTAGTGAGAACTTGCAAATGATAACATTTAAAAAACCGTTTGTGTTGTTAAAAGACATTTTACTAAAAAGAGGTCAGGTATAGATTATATTCCGACTAAATTATTTCCCTTATTATAAAAAAAGAAACATTTCTAAATTGTTCAAAAATTGCAATTTAACAAAGACCAATATCATTTCAACGTTAAAAAAAAATAACGTAAGTGTAGATTCGTTGATACTTGTCTCAGTAAACAAAGTTTGTTTTTGAGCACAGTTTATAACTGTTATTATGTTGCTCAGATCTTACAGCAAAGCTTGCAAGAATAAAACTTCATAAGCCTTAGCTCGATAGTAATTCTTTACTTTTTTTTTGTTATTTATTCAGATTATTTTGTCGTCTATTGTTGGACATATGAAGATTCTTCTAATTTTTTATATATTTTTTTTGCTCAGGTTGTTATACAGTTTGTTTTTTATTTGTTTAATGTTATTATGCCATCTTGTTAGAAGTTTTTCTTGTTTTTTTTTTGTTGGTTAAGGATCTAAAATGTCTAAAAGTATATACTGACCATGTTGATTTCTGCGTGGTCAATTATTATTAAATCATTGCACAATAGGTTAGTTATTAGCTTGGTCTTTAAATAGTATATTTTAAGGCCTATCTAGTCTTACACATCTTAAAGCTGTTGTATTATTTTTCTGATGTTTTATAAATTATCTGTATTATATGAAGAGGATGGACTGTCTACGAATCTGAGGTGATTGAGCATTTTGCTATTGATGTTTATGCGCTTTGTTTATTATCCTAATTTTTTGAATGCATGTTTTATAACGCTTATGAATATTTTTGGAGACATGGTGTCAAGCAAGACCTGACGCATTGTCTGACTTTTATTTCTTTAAATGTAGTATGCAACTTTGCTTTTGCGTCAGCGTTTTTGTTGTTGTTTTTAATGATGTTGGTGTATCTATGGCTAATCTGGTATTCTTCCAGCTGTTTTACGATGGCATTTAGCTCCATTGTGTTGAATGCATTATGAAAGTCAACAAAGACCAAGATTAGTGGTTTGTTGTGTTTTTTATTAGTATCCTAACAGATAAAGCGTGGTTTTTTGTGCTGAAGCCAGAGTTAAAACTGGCTTGTTTTTTAGGTTGTTATATGTTAAGTTTTGTTTTGAGTTTTGTAGTTATATTCTGTTGTAAAACTTATATAGATGGTTGAGGAGACTGCCTGGTCTGTAGTTTGTTAAGTGAATGATTATTTTTTTTTAGTAGGAGTGAACTGTTCCATCTGATAAGGATGTTCAGACTCTGTAGAGTAAGGGTGACTAAGTCCTGAAAAGTTCGAATCTGGTTTATTGGCATTTGTGCTTTTTTATGGTTTTTGTGATATTACCATCTTCTATGGGTGTTTTGTTGTTTTTTTTAATTTTTGATGTCATCAATGTATTTCATGATTAGAAAACAATTAAACATACGTAAAAATTTAACCAGGTTGCACTTAGTGCAATTTTTCTAATTACCAAAAGCTTTAAATTTTAATACTCTAAAAGTACAAGTACTCAACTATAATTGCTACAATAATTTTAGTTTAATTAATTATTCAACTAACAAATATATCTCTACACCTATTAACTAGATTTTATTTCATGATACTTCATTATCACATTACATTATTACAATGGAAATAATACAATACAAGTATAGCTAAAAATAATATAATAACTAAATAATAAAACGAACAATACATAACTGCTATATTTACAAGCATTGTTAGAAAAAAGTTTTGTTATAATGAACTCGAATTATTTTTATTCATCATGCAATAAATACTTTTTCACGATATTTGTAGTTTAAATTAATGTGGGTGATTAAATTAAATTATAATTATCACACGCATTTGATTTAATTAGCATTATATTATGTGGTTGGCTATAGGGATAATGTAATTTTAACTTTGGTGGATTACTCATTTTAAATTTATGCAACATTTTGATATACAGAATGTAAAGCGGAACAATGGCAATTGTTTAGTAATGTCATTATAAAATTTGTTACTGGAATTAAAATTTACTGAGAATTATAAATCAATTTTTATTGATGTATGTAATATGTAATATTTTATATAAAACCCATTGTTAGAATTTTAATACGTGGTTGAATTGCATATTAACTGATTATATTTTAGTTGGAATTAAAACTTTGCAAATAAACACAAATATAAACAAAAATTCTGAAAAATATGTATTGTCAATTTAGTTGTAACTTTAATGCGTATTATGAATTGTGCAACTTTAATAAAGTTGACCTGTATATAATGCAGTAGAATCATTTTAGTTTCTTAATACTTTTAGTAGATTTTTTTAAGAGCAACATTAAAAAAGCTTTACTTTTAACTAATGATAATTGAGCACATGTTTATATAAACTCTCTTATCTATAATAATGATAAAATAAAATAACAACTAAGTTTTCACCACATAGTGTAATATAATAAATTTACTATCACACATTACTTTTTTTAAATATTTAGTTTTCCTCCCCGGACACCTCATATACATGCAAGATCAATAAACGTAAAACATTTAGAAAACGTCTTAAAAAGTAAAGAAGATACATAAATATATAAAGCCAGACACTGTATTTGATTTTACAGAGTGTAAATTGATTTCGGTACATACAATAAACTTCAATCTACAAACATAATGCTAATTTGTACCACACATATTTCAGTTTTGTAAATTTGTTACTAAATATTAAAAAAAACCGTAACTAGTTTTAACCTTTACAAGGCTATCACCGGGCTTTGATACAAACAAGTATAAAATATTTGACCTTACATTTGTAATTAAATTCTAATGCAATCCTTTCTCGCATAACGTGTCACTTAATTTGAAATCTGATTCAATAATTAAATTAATTTAACACATAAAATATTTACACACATATGTTAAAACATACTGACATAATTTAATAATAATGGTCAACTGTTTGATTTATGCGCATAGAGATTATAAAAACGCAAAAAAAACTGTATTAAATCCAAATCATTGCAATAAGATAAAAATATTAAAATGAATGCACAATCAAATTAATTAAAACTTTTGTGTTATTTTAATGTATTAATATGTTTATTTTTCAATTAGGTTCAATTTCCTTTAATGAACACCTATCTGTATGTTGATTATTTTTATGATTAGAAAAATATTTCTTAGAAATGAGTAAAAGAAAAACTGTCAGTAATTTCTTTTTCAGTTTTAATTGCAAATGCAGCGAACTACTTGCACAATAAAATGACAAACGAACGAATATTTTTCTTGCCACATACAGTAAATGCAAAAAGGTACATTTATACAATTTAATTGGAAACGTTTCTAATTATAAAATATATAATGATAAAAATCACAGAATTACTATATAACGAAGCTTCACAAGCTGCAAATTGTAGTAAAAAGCTTATATAACATCTTGTGGATTAATTAAATCTGCACATACAAAAGACTCTCATTCGGATGTGCGGATAGAAGCCATCTTATAGATTAAAAATAATATATTATGTATATATTTTACTGTTTTCTTAATGTTTGTGGATTAAAAAATTAATTCCGCATCTTGAACATACAAAGAATTTAATAAACGAAATAATAGATAATTATGCAACAAAATCAGAAAAAAAAAATGTTGAGCTCAACTTACAAATTGACTACATTTGTCAAATTTGCAAAAATACATAATATATCTAATACCATCTTGTAGTGGTGAGGGGTTGAGTAACTTCTGCTTGAGCTATGCCGGCGGGAATTTAAACTCTTGGTAGAGCAAGAAGCCAAACCAAATGTACCCATAGCAATTTCTGGTTATTCTTCCTTAATTTTATTTACATTTTTACCCCAAACTTTGTGACGGCTGGACATTGTTTTTTCTCCAAACCGGTAGATTTCAGATTAACTTAAAAACTGCTTTAAGGATTAAAATTAATTAATTTACCAAGATCTGTAAACTATTATGCTTATCTTAGAAATGACAAAGCGAACAGAACAAGTAGACAATGGCAACTTAGTCACTGACAATTATTATGACAAAACATACTTTGCACTACTATTCCACGTTTACAAATACTAACGTATACGTAATAGATTACAAAGTAGCATCAGAGCTTTATCTGCAAACATACAACAACGACAAATGCAAAAGTTGCTTTACAACTAAAGTCAAATCACCAAACGTGACAAAGGCACACTGGACGTGGCAGTAGATGGCTGCTAGAACATCTGCATTCAAAACGCAAAAAGTAAAATACCACTGAAAACATGTGCCAAAAAATTGCAAAGTAAATGTTGATAAGATTTAATGAGGATAAAGCACTAAGCAATTACACAAAACGCAATAACTTGTTTTTTGTAAATTCTAGGGGTTCTAAGTTTTAAAATAAACATTGAGGCTTTCCTATGTTTAAGGGGTTTTTTGCATTGCAGATTCTTGTTTATAAGTAACTTCGCTTTTGTAGTGGAACCTAGTGTGATATCTGGGTGACGTTACCAGGTAATTCTTTTTTATTTCTAAAACTTTAAGATTTCTAGCTTGAATAAGGTAAATTTGTTATAGCGACTATAAGACGCTATTTACTGTAACACACGCTTACTTTATTAATTAATTAATTTTAAGCAAGCACTTGGCATAAGAAATATTTGTTCTAAAATTCTGCAGACATTGCTTTACTCAAATTTCTATTTTAGTCATTAACAACTTTAGCTCAAACCGCAGTTTAATAGTCTTAGATTTTTATAGAAAGAGAGAGAAAAGAATCAAGCTGGACTACAAGATTAACTGGGTTTTGTTTTTTTTATATATATCTTATATATCTTAGAGAGAGATTTATTTTTCTTTATTTGATGCTTTCAAATAATGAAAAATAAATTATGAAGAAGTTGTAATAGAAAAAATATCGAATCGGTTGGGTTTCAACAGAAAGACCAAGAAGCTTATTTTATTTCAAAATTGCGCTATGCACAATTGGCAAAAGTCTTATGACCATACAAAATCAAATTGCCTCAACAGTACAGAAAGCTATCATGGATAAAACATATTAGACTGGCAATCCGCTTTTAAGTCTTTCAACAAAAGCACTTTAAAATAAACGTACAAAAACAAGTTTGAATATATTTTGTAAAACAAAGCTAAATCATTTGCTGACAAAATTGAAATCTGAAAGCATAGACTTGGGTTACGTGGAAAATGTCTACAAGACAGTAAGATAGTGTCTGCAGCGCACTGACACTGTTTAAATTTTTTATTTAATTTGGTCGTTTAGGGTAAGAGATGTTCACTTATTTCAAACCCAAATTGGCACCACGATTTGCATTCTAGACATAGCTTTGGGAGCTTTTGCTTACAAAGCTATAATGTTTCTCACAAACATTACACATGTTTTTAGTTTTTTGTTGGCAGAAACTGTGAACTGAATACACTCTGGGATTTCAAGCCGAGTAAAAATTATTGCCAATGCATCAATATGGTTTTAAACATACGATCTGTATAACCCATCAATTAACCTGAGTTACTGATCAAATTAATGTTAAATTTTGTATAAAACAAGTCATTTGTGTTTAATTTATTAATGTTAAAAAGGCGTTTGATAAGGTCTATTACTGACTGTGAAGTTATTTGGGCACGTATCTACACTCCGCACAGTTGAAGTAGAGGTTACTTAAGATTTAAAAGTTTTTTTTTTGTGGTTTAGTAGGGAAATCTTTAAAAAAATCAAAGTGTCTAATTTACTTTCAAGAAGAGAGACTAAACTTTTTTTAATTTTCAAAGAATACACAAAAGTTGGAGACCGTAAGGCTTATGTACCCTTCCATTTGGTGATGTATGGGATGAATGAGGATGAGACGTTTTACAGGCTGTTTGATGAGGTGTAGGGTTACAAAGGAATTTTTGTAACCAGTTTTCTATTGAAATATATTTTCTTGTCAGGTTTAGCTAGTCTGATCAGATCAAAGTTATAGTGGGATTTAAAAATTGCAAAGTGTTTTTTGGTCAAGGTTTTGAAATGCTGTCGCAACGGAGGAATGCCTAAGTTGCTACAGATGTCTTTGTTTCTAACGTACAATAGGACTCTGACAAGCCAACGCAAGGTTAGACTTTAAGAAATCTTGAGACGATTGATGTGAGTTTTTGCCGTTATTCCTCAGATTTAGGATGCAAACGTAATTTAGGGATTAATTATTCTTCAGTTTGTTTCGGATCGACAGCCAGCAGAACAGCAAACATTGGGACTAGCAGGTTTATGCCAGATGGATTGTTTTACCGGCATACTACTCTGGGAGTTGTGAAGGTTGCCTGACAAGTCTGGAGATGGTCTCCAGATGATAGTGGTACGTCGTTTGTATTTTTGTTTTATTAGAGTGAACCGAAGTTCCACACGTCACACAGACGCTCGGTCGCCACACAGGTGCTTGCCACACAGGCCCTTGCTACGCCCACACTAACATACACAGCGTTCACCACGTTGCTTACACTAAGCTGGTGGTTGTTGTGGATTGACGTAAGCCCGCACAAGACAAGGATCAGTGGCCGCCCTGAAACTCGAGCGGGAGGTGCAAGCAAGTAAAGTCTTTTCTGGAGTTAGCCGAAGGTGGACTGCAAAGCAACGGGCAGCCTCGGATGATGCCGGAGGAAGTGCTTGTTGGTTACAGTGGGTGATGTTGTCGGAAGCTGCAGCGGTGGTGATCAGGGTCATCTAAGGGGCACTCAGCGGATTGCCAGCTGATGTGGTGGTTTAGATGATGTCCGTCTTGATGTGGCTGCTTTGGGCTCTAGATCTCGTCCGAGAAGCAGGGGTGAATGTTAGATATTTCTAGGCGCGTGGTTGCGCGCGCTTTGCTGTGATTGGCGGACGGGGTTCCGCCTCCGTGCAGTAACAATACTGCCAACCTCCTAGGCTGAGCTTCCGTTTCCGCCTGGCAAAGATAATGTTGTCTTCTGTTTGTTGAACTATTGCAAGGTATAGGAGCAGTCTGTAACCTAAAGAAAATAAGTGTCCACTGGGGTTCCACTATTAGTTTGATGTCACGGTGGTTTCCGCGGTTTCCGGCCCTAGGGAAGCATTCGAGTCATTTCGGCCACTTTTTGCGCACTAGGTTGAAACACTACGCGGTAGATCCACGATGCACGCGATCCACCTGAGTTGTTGTTCGGTGAACATCGCCTTCTTCCTCTTCTCTTCTTTTTCTTTTTCACTTGTTTGCGTTTGCTGATCCGGACGTCTAATATATTAGTGTTAAACCGTTCAACCGGTTTCAGACTCTCCTGCCTCCAGAGGTTGTCGTCCATGTCGCAATGGATAGAAGCGACGGTCTTGGTGGTTTACGCATGGGCTGCGTACGTTGCGTTGGGGGCTACGCCGCGCTCAACTGCAGGTGTGTCCGGGTTGGTATCTGTGGTTTCCTTTGAGAGATCGGCCTTAGGGTCAGACGGAGTGCCGATACCTTTGGGTTGCCTCGATATATCTCTATCTTCTCTTTCTCAGAATCGACTGTGAAGCGGCCTTCTTCTGACTCTCTTGGTTTGGTCACGTTTGGTATTGTGACGTCGACCGTGAAACAAATTTTGTCGGTTGCGTTTGGTGCTGGTATGTTGCAGATTGTGGCGACTGCTGTTGGCACCGAGTCGAAGCACGTCGCTTCTTTGTAATACTCGGTACAGACGACTTTGGCAATGTGGCTCTCTAGTCTAGTCTCAAGAGGCTGGGCCAGCTTGTAGTGTACCTCTTCGACGACTACGTAATAAGATTTATGTGTGTCCGGATATAGTGCTTGAACATGTTCGAACTCCTCGGTAATCTTGCCGACGGTTGCAAACCGGATTTGCAGTTTCAGCCACTGCATAGCGTTCCACAGGCAGTTGGATGCGCTGTGTGTATTTGCCGGAGTTGATCGTGTTCAACAGTGCGGTATATGTGTCGATTATCTGTTGTATCTGATAGCGATCTCGCATGCCAGATATCGCAGATTCTACGTCTTGTTTGAAAGGTTCTAAAACGACCTTGATGAACTTGGTTTTGTCTGTGAGTCGCTGAGGGTTTAGGTCGATGGTTTGACCTTGATATTTGCAAGTGAGTACCCCGACGCGGGCGGTAAATTGGCTGCATAGTAGTTCGAGGTCGTAAAGCTTGAAATCAGCGAGGTACTCCTGCAGCGACTTTTTCTTGCTCGCGACTCTGTCTCCGAGTCTTTTTCTTCTGTCTTTTCTTAGGTTGATGTTGAGGTCTGGAGGTCAGAACAATGCCGTTCCTCGCCCCACGTTGGGCGCCAGTTGTTACCGGCATTCTTCTCTGGGAGTTTTGAAGGTTGCCTGACAAGTTTGAAGGTGGTCTCCAGACGATTGTGGTAGGTCGTTTGTACTTTTGTTTTAATAGGGTGAAGTCGCTACGCACGCACACACACACGCACACAGCGTGCACCACGTCGCTCACTCAGAGCTGGTGGTTGTTGTGGATTGACGTGAACCCGCACAAAACAAGGATTAGTGGCCGTCCCGGGCGGGGGGTGCAAGCACCGCGTGGAAAGCCTTTCCTGGAACTTGCCAGAGGTGAACTGCAAGACAACGCGCAGCCTCGGATGGAGCCGGAGATAGTGCTCGTTGGTTGCAGTGAGTGACGTTGTCAAAAGCTGGTGATTAGGGTTATCTAAAGGGCACTCACCTGATTGCCAGCTGATGTGGTAGTTTAGATGATGTCCGTCTCGATGTGGCTGCTTTGGGCTTTGGATCTCGTCCGAGGAGCAGGGGTTGCGCACGCTTCGCTGTAATTGGGACTCCGCCTCTGTGCGGTAACAACTGAACGTGCAATTTATACATAAATTTTTTATTGAAGGAAATATCTAGACACTTTGCAGAATCAGATCAGGTAATTGGTGTGTCACCGGGAAAAAAGAATAGCTTTACTCTTCTCTGAAATTAGTTTGACTTGCCAGTTGTTTAACCAATCTTTGAGATTGCTTGTAACCATTTTTGGTGACTTTGAGCTGTACAGAAGCGCCGTATCATTAACGTATTGTGCTATTTTTATCCCGTACTTTCAGCCCGATGGCAACTCGGTAACGTATAGGTTGAATAACATAAGTAATAGAAAAGAGCAGAAAAAGTGTATTAAACCTTATTGAAGGCTTTTTTGACTTTGAAAAATACCATTACTGTGGTTTTTCTCAGACAAAAACTTTTAACAATGTGATCTGTTACGCGATTTGTAATGTAATTTCTGTCACACTTTTTGGGGAAGTTTGTACGCCGACTCGAATCTAAGTAACTCAGTAGAAAGAACGAAACTAGTACTTTATTTATTGTCAGGAAGGGGCATAAAAACAATAGTTAACAAATAAACACTTTTAACATATATTTATTAAAGTAAAACAAATTTAAAATAAACATTGACATTCATTATTAAACTTAACTATTTGATTGGGCTGTCTTTGGGGTTCATATAATATACATCAATGACATGAGGGTCAGGTCTGGGCGTTAAATCCCAAGCGGACACAACTAAAGTTACTGGCGGGTGTTTGGGGTATGTATATTAGACTATATATACATCAATATTACGGGCGGGTTTTGGGTTACATATTATAATATACAAAATACAATATAGAATTTACAATTTATGTACTCATTGGCTTACTTCTTGGAACTTACTGGACCGTAGTAAAAGTTTAAAAATATATGAAATAAACTGCGGTATTTATACTCAAAATATGGAATGGGAAAGGGATAAAAATGGTAAGAAAGGGAAAACAGAGGAGTGGAAAATTAGGGAAATTGTATTTATCTGGAATAAAGGAATGAGAATCAGGGAATTTGGATTTAACTACTATTTACATATTATACAAGGGAAGTTTGTTACAGATTTAGCTGATGAATAACTGAATATTTACTCAGGAACCCATGTCGATGGGTAGATAGAAAAAAAGTTACTTTTGCGTGTTTTTGGAAACTATCTAGGATTTCTTTTTCTATGACCTTGCTTAAGGTGCATACAAAACTGATTGGCAGGTAGTTTTGGGAAAACTCTTAATTTTGAAATATTGATTAAGTAGAAGCATCTTTAAACTTAAACAATAGTTCTTATAGTTTTCTTCAAAAATTATTTGCTAACTCTTTACAATATTTTTTTCAATGGCGCTCCGATTTTATGAACCTTGAAATTAAATTAGATATAGGTTTGATTTTCAGATTGCACATAACGGTTAAACTTGGTAAAGCTTAGATGTTTAGCAACTTTTTGACCTTGCTGCTGCTGCACATGGAAAGCAAGATAAGCACAAGCAAAATATTGTGACTACTTAAACTAATAATTTGCCCAATACGACAAGTACAGCTTATGGTCTGTTTCTTTCTATCTTAACTAGATAGAATCATTTTAAAGTAAGAGAGAAAAAAATTAAAACATTTTACTACATTTGAGAGCTAATTTGGGTCTTACTCCAACATATGATGACCTTAGCAAAAAAAAAATTTATTGATACTCAGATCTTGAATTATCTCCAAACAAAACAAACAGATTCTGAAATACAAGCGTCTAATCAACATGCTTGCTATATAAGAAAAATTGTGGTTGGTGCATCTTTAATAATGTCACTAATAAAACACAGTCAAATAGAAAGGTAGTACACAAGTGTGATACATTCTAGTGTTTACACAAACAGTTTTTGTATGAGTATTGTTTTTTTTATACCAAATAACTGTTAGAACTTATTTTATTTTATTTGTTCTAATTTGTTTTGGTGATGTAAATAATCGGTAGCATCATGTCAACTTTATTCAACCTGGTTTTACGCAAGCTGAATTCAAAATTATGAATTCCATATAGTAGAATTATAGAGTTAAACAAGTTTACAAATAATTTATTTATGACTGAAAAATTAAAACCAGCAAAATTGCGTAGAATTTAAACGCGTTTGCATTATTGAATTCATAAATATTTATTAAAAAAAGCGAATACTGTAATTTATCTAAAGTATCCGAAAAGATTTGAAAGTTTGCAGTGCAACCATATCTCAAATTTAAAACTATGTAATCCGGTTTTTAACCTCTACTTCTCATAATTTTATTCCCCATTTATTTATCGCATGCATGGTAATAGGGTAAACGACGGAGAGGTCCTTAAATATCCAATCCAATTTATTGCAAACCAGAAACTAACGCAAATGGAACAGTTAAACTATATATAATTTAAAATGTATTTTCTCTTCAATGTTCTAAAATAAACTACAATTTTTTTTATTTCTATGTTTTAATTACATTATTTTAATAATAAAATATTATATTCAATGCACATTATTATACATCATTAATTTTGTTTCAGTTCTGGTTACCGTTTTGCTGGTCTGTTTGACCGCATTGCCGCTCGTAATGATGATAATGGGTAAGTGAATATATGTAACGTGAGACTTAAAGTTCGTGCGACATGCAAGATAAGAAAATAAAAATAAAAGTTCTTGCAATGCGAGACGGAGTAAATACAGTCTAGCTAGATGGTCAATAATCAATAACTGTTCTATTATTTTAGTGGTAGTATAGAAAAATAAACAATGTGTTTATATTTGTTGTCATTATATGATGAAAAATTAATATTGCCAATGAAAATTCGTATTGTTTTGTTAATACACTTAATATTTTGAAATTAAATTAATTTAATGTTTGTATGTTGATAAACAAAGCAATCAAAATATGTTTAAATAGATTTTGAACAAATTATATTATTATTAAAAAAACTATAGAAAATGTCTAAAATTTATATTGTAAAAATCATTAATAAATTTAATATTATCTACATTCCATCGCGAACAACAGTGTAAATGTAAATAAATCTACTATGTTGATATAATCATATTATAATTAGTTTTATGTTACTCTATGAAAATTAAATGAGTGAGTGTTGTTTGTTCTAGTTTATATAATAAATGCCCAGCTGGAGCTGCAACTATAAATACGAAAACAATTAAGTGATGCCAGTAAAAGTGAAGACGGTAACAAAATTCTTAGTGAAGCGAAGAAGTTATGCGGTCTTGTAGATGGAGTACGAGACAAACGATTCCGTGCGGTCTAATAGCAAAAAATGCGTCAATTGCATTATTGCAAAGTTTGATTTGATTTTTGATAGTAGGAACGTTTTGCCAAACTGACGCTATTTGTATTATTAACAATGAATAAAAAAAATATTTTGGCCCAAAAATATATTTGATTCGTAAACTTTTTTACAATTTTTGACGTGCATTATCTCAACAGCAGTGGTTTTCCCTGTCTGACAAATTTAAAGGAAGTTGTTAAAATTGATTATTGTGCCAGAAATCATTTATGCTGTATACAAAATTTGAGGCATTCTTGAGCGTTAGTACATGCATACATAAAATATTGCATAACCATTTTCCGTCAAAAACATTTTTTGCATTGGAATCTGCACAATTTAACAATTGATTAAAAAAATATTTGTGAATTGCAGGAAAATGATTATAAAATAATCCTAACATATGCGGTAGATACCAGAGCAGATACAAGTAAGACAAAGAGACAACAAAAATGAAGACGCTCAGATGAATATCATGACTCAGTTTTAGAGACAAGAATCGACAAAACTGGAGAAACTGCAAAAATACGGATATAATACTAAGTACGGATAGATGATAATAGGCTGGCAAAAAAAGGACTGACATCAAAGCCAAGCACAAAAAGACCTTCCGGATGCCCACCTAAAAGATGGATGGACAGTTGGACATCCGGATCACAAGAGGCACAATAACAATAAATAGTTGGTTAATAACACAATCTAATCTTAAATTAAGAAGAAGAAGAAGAAGAAGAAGAAGAAGAAGAACTGCAGTGCATTAAATGCAATGAGTCTAAAACTAAAAAACACTCGACTGTATGAGTCTTCTAAATAGAGCCAAATTCAACAAAATACGTTTGTGTTTGCAGCACTTTAAAGCAAATGGTACAATCATGCCATCTGTTGTACAATCTTGATTTAACAATTAATGATTTTAATTTTTTCTTTAAGTGAAAGACGTTGTACGTGGTGAACGCTTTTTGACGCCACAAAAAGCAAATAATGCATTAAAAAAACATGATTAGGAGATACCTACTTTGGAGTAAAAACATATGAGTATTAGCAAAAGAAGTAAACAACAGAACGCAGAGGAAAAGTTAAAACGTACGTTGCTGATTTAGATCTAATACTTGTTTTTAACTAATTTTGGGGTGTTGATTTCAAAAATGATAATAGTTTTTACCTATAACATTAAGTGTTTTTTCAACATATTGTTGTTTTTAGTCAATTTTTATGCTTTTATTGTTTAATTTCATATACCAATGCTATAATAACTTAATTGATAAAAGTTTGGGGAACAATAAGGCTAATTAAGTTAAAAATATTAATAAAGTTTTATTGATAGTATCATATAAAAGAAATGATACAATTCACAAACGTTTTTGTTGTCCAAAGTAAAAAATAATTTTAATTTTTAAGGAATCAATTTTCTTTTGTAGAATTTTCTAGAGTGCACCATTCCCAAACAATCTTTTTTTAATGTTTTAACAGTAGTCAGCCATCATGTTAGTATTTTACCTTTCTTGGCATTGTTTCTACATATTTTTTTAAATCTTGGTGGAAACGTTAGTCTTGCTTATTACTTACATTTTTTAGAATAAAAAAATGTACTGTTATGCTCATGTTACAACCCATACAAATAAATTTTTGAACAAGTTCAACATAATTGTCTGCTTTTTTATTTCCTAGAAAATTTTTGATAATTGTAACAAAAGAATTCTATGCATTCATGAAACTTTAAAAATTTGAATCGTTGATTAATTTTCTAATTTGTGGATTATCAAAAATGCTAGCTTTTAGTTTTTCATAGCTTAGTTTGAACCATTTAACTTTAGAGATCTAACAAACTATTTTATTAGACTTAGTTTTATGTGAAGAAGAGGAATTATGATCTTTGAATGCTCTACTAAACGTTGGTGTACAACATTTATACTATTTCTTGCCGGCCAATCTTTCTGAATCAAATGCCTGTCCCTGGCTCTGCTGTACCATAAACAGAAGACACATGGATACTTTGTGAATTTTTCTTATTGACTAACTAAAGGTTGACAATTTTAAGATCCACGCAGATAATCCACTTATGATCTTCATACTTGATTAGCTTTATCATCTTTTTATTTGTAGTTTTTTTTGAGAAGTATTTAAAGCTAGCAATTCTGATGCTTTTTTTGAAAGATTTAATTTTTTTACTAAATCATTTAATTCGGCCTGGTTAAATCTATGAGGTGGAGATTGTGTAGAAAAACAGCATTTAAAATCCATATCAGCATCTTGTTCGTCAATTTCATCTGAAAAACCTTTTGCGTCCTCAAGCATTAGAAACTCTTTAAACACTGCCACAGGTACAATTTTACATTGGGGTAATGGGCGCATTGCTGATTTTAGGTTTGGGTATGTGATTTTTTGTATAGTTTTTTTGTTGTAGCCACTAATTTTTGTTAAACAGAATTAACAATCATTTGCGTAATTTTTATTCTCTCGCCTTATTATTGGAATGCGAAATGCCATTTTTTTACCTTTTTTTTGCTTTTAATTTTTAAGACAATGTTTACTTACCTCATGTGGATCCCAAAACTTGTCTTGGTCTACAAGTCGCACTTTAAAGTATGCAAAGTACACCTGCTTTACAAAATTGCTAATATTCATTCTCTGACTAGGCACAATAAAGCTTCTACATATATAGCAAAATGTATCTGGCAAACAGTTTCTTTTAGTAGCCATTTTACTTGCACCCGCTTGTAATTTTAAGAAACTAACTTACAGTAAACACGTCTAAAACTTTTAATTGTAAAACAACAACTGACCATTTAAGGGGTGCTAGGGTCATCCTAACTACTTGACAGTGCACCCCCTGCAGTTGTAAACAGGTTGGCGTACCCTACTTTCAAGATAATAAAATTTAAAATTAAAATAGACGGATATTGAAACATGAATAAGTAAAAAAAATAAAATGCGATAGAACAAAAAGTTGACGTAATAGGCATTATTTTTGAAATCAACACCCAAAATAAGTTAATATCAAGTTAAAATTTGTTCTTTAATGAATTTAAGAGGCGCAAAGAAAAAAACAGCTAAACAGAAAACAGGGTAGAAACTTAGTAACCAAGAAAAGAAAATTTAAACTGATTAGAGAGGTAAGCTAGAGCTCAACTAGGACCAAAACTGTAGAACCTAGTTAATAATAAACTACTTTGAGTAAGGCTACCGAAAGGTATGACAATAACGGTATTAATAAGTACATAGAAATGGAAGTATCAAAAGAAAGACTAGAGCTGGCAACAGATAAAAAACTGATATAAATGAGAAAAACAAGAGCGGCATGGTTATCGACTTAAAGGATTAATACAGGAACAAGTAAGATACATATAGGAGATCAAGTGATAACTATAGGGAAGAAAATGAAATATTACTTTGGACTGACACTTAAGTCAAAAAGATGGAACAAACGATTAGGAAGCGGTCGGTGGAACAAAAAAATTGAGATAAAATAGGTTTAGCATCAGAAGCTATAAGGCTACAAGCAACGGCAGTTAGAAGCAAATTGTTATAACCAGCAGAAACATTAGGAGAAACCGTTAAGACATTAGCAGAGCTTACAGAATAATGTTACTAAAGGCACTAGAAGTGATTTCGGAATTACTTCTTGCAGGCATAATGGTGAAAGTAAAGCTAGAAATAAAAAACCAGTAAAATAAAAAATCATTAAAAAGGAAACAAAGGTAAAAGCAAGAGAAAAAAAAAAAAGACGATAGAAAATTATATGTAAAATAGGCAGAGAATAAATCCGAAACGTGATATTACATAACACAAATATTAACCGGGCAGAGAGCAGCTTTGGAAAAAAATAAAAAAAATAAAGGTAGAGGAAAGATGTCTATTTTGTCAAGAAAATAACACACTCTAGTAGAATGCAAGGCATAGGAGGAAAATAAAAAAAAATAAACTTGAAAATATTCTGAAAAGAAAAGTAGATTAAACAACATTATTTAAAAAATGTTTGAGTGATGAAAATAAATGCAAGGGTCTAAAAAACTTTGCAACAAAAATACTAGAAAAAAAGTTAAATTAAATTAAGTTGGACAACAAAAAAATATAAAGAAAAAACAAACAATGAAAGCAAACACACAAAAGAAATGCACAAAGAGAAAGGAGAGAATAGCACAAGAAATTGACAAAAGCAGCGGCTATAGGGAGAGAGAGGCCAGGCACATCATGCCGCAGATACTGCGAGGCAATACCTGCCTATCAAATCTAAGATTAGACTGACAAGAACTATACAATAATAGGATTAACGTAAAAAAGAAAACCGTTAGGTATTGCCATGCGTAAGTTATTCTTAAGAGCCATTTTCTGAGGCAAACACCTCACTAAGTACACAAAAAAAGTTTTGATGCAATTGAATAAACGAATAGTAAATAAACTCAAATGACTATGAACAATATAAAGTAAAATATAAACTTTTTAAAGGACACATAAGTTAATACAAATAACAATATCAATTATAACGAGTCAAAATAATTCAGAGGATATAGTAAACAGACCATATGGAAACCAATTAGTATTGACATCCTAATAATGTAAGAGTGTAATTGTGTAAAACAAATCCTACTGTTTTGTGTAATGACAGTTTTACACAAAATAAAATTAAAGCTTTAAATTTTTTTTTTTGTAAAATTGTTGGGAAAATGTAGTGTTCTATATCAAAATCAAAAATATAAACGTTGACATCCATACTATGACCGAGTACACAAGTATTTATTGCAACACTAAAACATTTGTTTTGTTGAATGTTTTGAATACAAGGTTTTATATCTAAACTAAAATATAGATGTTGGCATCTATTCTATGTCTGGTTACAAGAATATTTATTAGAGCAAAGAAGTCTTTGTTTTGTTGGATATGCTTAAACAGTTTTTGGGTTTTTTTGTCGAGTGTATTTTCATACAAAATACAATGTTATAAAAAAAATTATTCCGACTATTTACTCAGTATAAGAATTAAAAATAAAGCAGAAGCAACTCTTGTTTTATTAGATAATAGCAATCGTAAGTACAGATAATGATTTTTCTAGTAATTATTTTACGGAAAACACAATGAATTGTACTACAAAATGTAGTTCGCGGTTAATTTAAAGTAGATTATTATGAGTTGTACAATAATATAAAATTATTAATTATTTTAGGAAATGAACTTTGTTCTACTCTATTTTAACTGTTTTGCCTGTACCTGTGGGGCGCATATAAACTTATTATAGTTGAGTTGAAAATATAAAAGTTGTCTTTAAAGATTCTTTAAAAAATAACTTCGGCTGTAATAAGAGTACATACTCGGTTTTTTTGTCAAAAGAAGCGCAAAAATCTTTGACGAGGTAGAGGGGATAAGTAGTTCTTAAGAAAAATGAATGAAATAATTCTGCAGTTAAGAGGCTAAAATTTTTAAGAGAATGGTGAAAACCATAAATCGCTGGGACCTCCGTATCCGGATTGATAACTTAATTAAAAATGGTCTAAAAAAACATTACCGACTAATTTTGAGGAAGAAGGTGGTTAACAAGCCGGAAGTCGTACACAAGTTTTTTTCTATGAACTAAACTATAGGTTTTGACGCCTTTTAATTTTATTAAAGGTTATTATATTTGGCGTTTCTAGTTGAAGTGCTGCAGCTTAAAGGCAGGTGTATTGAATTTTATCTGTAAATTTTGGTTTGAAGCAAACAATATTTGAGAAAGTGTTACCGTAATGTTGCTTCATTTGCTTTTAAATTATTAAGGCGTATTTTACTTTTGTTCTGTAGTCGTGCAACCTTTTTAGACGTTTAAATTGTAATCAAATACTTACTTTCTGCTAAAGTGTACTTAAGTTTAGTTTTTAATCAATTCTAGTTTTAGTTTTAGCTTATGATTATTTAAATATTTTTCTAAAAAAAAAAATCAAAAGAATTAATTAATAATAACATTTTATGATCTTATGTATGTATGAATTGTGTGCGTTGTCGGTTTTTTTAGGGAACTTTTAAAGTATTTTTGAGCATTTAGATGATGGCTGACAAAGAATAAAATCGGATTAAAATCCAAGCTTCTAGGTCTGTTGTTCTAAGCGTAGATGTACATCTTTAAACAAAATAGGTTTTAGTAATTTTTTTTTATAAATTATTCCAGTTGGTTTTAAGATTACTTCTATTATAGGTAAGATAACGGTTTTTGCGTCTTGATGATGTTGCCTTAATATTTGTTTGTGGATTATTGGGGCTTGGGTTCTGCTGTGGGCTTACCAGACTGAAGTATTAATAATAATAATAATAATGTCAATGGTAATTATTTTAGGCACTATACATTTCTGTGCTGGTTTATGGTTGCTTGAAGGCAGAACGTTGTGGTTCATATCTGTTATTAGTAGTGCAAATGCTTGTTGATGTTTTGACTAAACTTTAAGCTGGGTTTAGTATGTTTAAGTAATAATTATTGAACATTTGATCCGAGGCTAATGCACGTTTTTTGTATTTTGTTGTATTGGTACTATCTTATTCGGTTTTGTATTGAGAGCTGGCGATTTTAGCAAACAAAGTTTTTAAGCATATAAGCAAGTTAGATTTTTGTCATGCCCAGTATTTTAAGTAATTTTGTAGTACTACTTTGTTTTTGGTTTTTGGGTAATTTTCTTTTACAATTTTTTGTTATTTTTTTTTTAGCAAATTCAACTATAGCACTACTACTTATGAGATCATTGATAGATTTTTTTTTAAGTCTAATGACTTTTCCAGCTTATCAACAAGGTTTTTGACAAAAAATCCGTTTTTAAATTTACGACATTTTATGCATTTTTAGAAAGGTTATTAGACTTGGTAGCATTGTATTTTGTTTTAGTTTCTAGGCGTTAGGTATTTGTGTTTCTAAATTATGTGATGTATAATTTTAGAATTACGGTTCACAAAGGTTTTGACAAATGAGTTCTTTTCAAGTTTCATGTTGTTGACACCGTTCTTTGTTCTGGCTTTAAGTTTTTAACGTTTCCTCATAGTTTAGAATATAGCAGTTTTCAGAAAAGCAGAATAAGTTCTACAAAATACTGAAAATAAAATGTTAACTGTTTTAGTTATTTTTTTGTGCAATTTACAGACGCTTGCAAAAATTTTAGAACTTAGTTTAGAAAATGTAGTTTTTTGCTTGTATATTAAATTGGAAACTAATGCTTTGGGGCTTTATTATAGAAAAATATTTTATCTTTGCTGTAGGGCAAAACAGTTCTTTACAACTTTTTCAACAATTTTTTTTTGTTTTATTTCATTTTTTTTAAATTACGAGGTCATAAATTCCCGGCCTAACCAAATGATCATGCACTTATGAAAAAGATATTTAATTATTTTTTAATATAATCCTTTTTAAAATATTCTGAAGATTTTTTGTCAAAATACTCTAAAATAGCAGTTTTCACCTCTTCATTGTCAAAAAATTGTTTATCTTAAAGTTTTTTTTTTAATTTGAAAACAGTAAGTAGTCGCTAGAGCCAAGTCTGGACTTTAAGGAAAATGACAATTTTTTTGAAATCCGCATATTTTTATAGCAAGTTGAGCTACCTCAACGGTGTACACAGGTGCGTTATTGTGCAACAAGCTGACTCATTTTTCTTGGCACTTTGCTTGAATATTTTTTCTTAACTTATGTAATAAGATAGCGTAACAAGCACCAATTACTGTGGTATTTTTACTCAATCATCAAGATGCCCTTACAATTCCAAAAGATTGATATTTTTGGTTGAGGGAATTACCCCGGCCTTTTTTGGTGGTGGTTCACTTGCACACCGCCATTTTATGAATTTTTTTTGAACAGAGGACTATGATATAGTTTTATCTATTGTAACAATAGATTGCAAAACTTCTTCTTATGAGTGGGACACAGAGTTTTAAAAAAGATTAATCACAATCAACTCAATGCTGTTTTTGAACATCATATCCAAATATTTATGAATTATTTGGCAAATCTATATATCTGTCAGCCTTGACATTTTTGATCATTTTCTCACTTTTAGTCGGCGATAACTTTGGACTAGTTTTTTAATAAAATTAAACGACTTTTCTGGTCAATCAGAACGTGAGTTATCTTCTATAGACTTATAGCCTAGTTTGGACCATATTTTTACGGTAGAATAAGAAGGTGAATTTTCACCGTATACACCGTCCAATGTTTGTTTAATTTGATAAAGGATAAAACCTTCTAATGTGAAAAATTTGGTTTTGATATTTTTTTGCAAATTTGGCAACCTAACGATGCCTGTCTAGATATTACTACAAAACTAATTAAAGTAGGAAGTTGAAGTTGCACATGTACGTTAATAAACACTTTACTGATAGTATTTGACATTAAGTCTGGAGTTTTAAGAAATGTAGTAGACCATGAGTTTATGGCGGTTACTACGTACATGTATTTTTTTTAAATTTACCAATACAAATCTTTCGTTCACAAATAAAAACCGTGTATTTTCCATATCGCCCTAACTATTTGTCATCCAGAAATTGGTTGTGAGACACCCAAAAGTATAATTTATAAAACAGATTGGCAAGTGGGCAGGGTACACTAACACAAATCACCAGTTCACATAGATGAACTGTGTAACGCATCCACTCGCCTAACTTTTTGTAATCTAGAAATTGATTGTGAGACGTCTATACTCTAATTTAATTAATTTTGTATGTTATAGTTGCAGAAAAGTCAAAGTGCATTCCAATTTCTTGATTATAAACACTTGGGCGAGTATACAGGTGACGAAGTACACTAATACAAATCTTTTGTCCACTATTACGGACAGTGTAACCAGCTTTGTCATCTAGGAATTGGTATTACTCACCCTTAAATTTAATAAAATCTAACAGTTATATTTTGTTATATATATTTGTTATATATATTATACGTGTAAAACAATCCAATTATTTGATCGCAGATACTTTGGCGGGTAGGCGAGGTACACCAATACAAACCTTTTCAAAAATAGTCGTAAACATTATGCCACTATTGCGATGCTGGTGCGCCTATACATTGCCGTGCTCAAACATTGTTTTCTTGTCCTAGATATTTAATGTACTGTTGTATAATAATAAATATAATAATAATAATTAACAATTATTCAAAAAATTGCGTTAAAAAATGTTTGTGTGTTTGCTGCATCATTTTTTTTAATATAGTGTAGCAATATAAAAAACAGTTTTAACTTTTACATATCAGTGTACCGGATAACAATAAATTTATCTTCTTAAATGCATAATTTAGTATTTCTTGACTTTCTGATATGATTTATACGTTTACTACCATAACTTAGTTTGTATTTTACTATGATTTATTTGAAAAATAACTTATATTATAAACCAACGAGGTTAAATACAAAATAAAATAAGATTTTTCTTAAATGTGTCAACCAAAAAATTGGTTGCTTTATCTGATGTTTCATCACATTTAGCTGCAAAGCGGCGCTCGTGTTTGGAGAAAATGACTTTTACACTGATTGTAGTAGATATCGTGTGTTAGTTATCATCTCATCTCTAACACACATACATACACGTGCCATGAAACTTTAACGCTTCGCTAGATTTAATATTTTCCTGTTTCCAATCGACGCGTGACGACGGCCAAGTTAAATGTAAATCCCTACCGCCTAGCTCTGGAAGCGTACGAGAAGATTACACTGATTGTTATTATTCATAACGCAAACGGCCGATTTCCCTAATGACCTTTACGTTATGAAAAAGCAGCCCACGGTGAGATTACTTATTTAAATGAAATGGCTTGACCTAAGGATTTAAATTAACCGTATTATAATAAATTGTCGACATTGTTATATTTTAGTAAGAAAATATTAACAATGTGTTTTTACATAATCTTGGGAATTACATTTATGACTAATTTATGTAATTTATAACAAAAATATTTTAATAAAATAGTTTGTTTTTTATGTTTAATGTTTATTTGACTGAAAATAAATTAAAAGTTTTTAATAAATTTCAAAGTGCCCGGCGCTTTCACCATTTAATTTATGCTAACTAACCCTTTTGTAGTAAGAACTATATATTTTTAGGCATAAACTTTAAACAATAAGATAAAATCTTGAATTAATTTTATTATTTATTATCAATTGACTTGTATTGTAGCAAAAAAATGTTTTATAAATAGTTTCAATTTGAGTCATGTGCATCGCATAAACTGAAACAATATATTTCAATTTAAATACTGTGCTTGCAATATATAAGCTTGAACTTATCTTCAATACATTTTAAAATCACGTTTTTGCACGGTAAACAGCTCTGTTGATTGCAATTTATGCAACATAAAACCTTCAGTATTTATTTTTGCTTTATGAATATTGCCAGTGTGATATACTCCCCATTGTCGTACCAACCAACTAATCCCAAGCGTGCTATCCTTTATATGCATAGCGTGTTGCAATTATAATGCAACAACTTCTATTCCAACGAAGAATCCCCGTAGTGATGTATTCGGAGAGTAAATCTACTGTGAAATTCTAGTCACGTAGCTTCTAGCACAGTTTAAAATAAAGAAAATTATTTGATACGATCAATCAGGTGTTTTAAACAAACTACGGATTTATGTTATATTTTTGTACATATATACATAATGTGCATATTGTATTTTTTTAGCAAGTAAAGTATACTTTTTATATGTTTTCTTTTTCAACTGCCTTGCAATCAAAATCAAAATATAAAAATATTTATATAAACAAAGAATTAGTAGAATATTGCCGTACACAATTCAGATTCGGTTAGAGACAAAGGTTTTTTGCTAGACATCCTTAATGATTGTTACCACAAAAATCACTCAAAATATATGAAAAGAAATTTAATATATTCAACAATTAGTTGGCGGAAACAAAATAAATAATGCAAAAGATGTAGCTTTGATGTAATTTTCTTCGAATATCGATAATTTAAAGTAAATATTCTATGTTAAAATAATCTTAATAATTAAAGAAAATATTGATGTTAAGTATCCGAAAATTATAGTTTTAGTCAGTTGGCAAAAAGTTTTATTAAAGAGGATATAAACGGATTACATCCAAACAGATTATGTATTAATGAAGGTAAATTTGGCTTTAATAAATATTTCTATTTCTTTTAATAAAGTGTATTTGTTACAATGTTTTTATTATTGAAATTGCCAGTGTGATGAATTAATTTAAATTACACTTATTGTTATTTAGGTTAAAGGAGTTTACGATTTACGATTACTATTGAAACGATTAAACAAGTTAACATTGTTAAAATAGAAAATATTTTTGCTACTTTTGTTAAAAACGAAACATTTCCAATTTTTTGTTTATTATACTAATGGACAGTGTGCAAGTGGTGGGTAAGAATTGAGTTTACAAGTGGCACAAATACCCTGCAAGATTGCAAAGTATTTGGAATTGTCCGATTCTCAAGTATAAATTGAACACAGTCTCAAGTGTACGTCAGCAACACTATAGGTTGATGTAAGGGAAGATCTTTTAAGTTTAAATAGACATGGAAAATGATAATCCACAAGGGTTGCTGAAAAATATATAAATAATTTTATTAAAAAAATTGCTAAACAAATTATATATTATATTCTCAATAGTTAAAAATTAAGTTTACTAATGGTAAAACGTTTATATTACAAAACAAATTAAAATAACGTGGCGATTATTTAAAAAAGAAAGATTTACTAATAGCTTAAAATGTTGAAGAAAATATTAAATCTATGTTAATTGAAAAAGTAAAACGCACTTTTTTGTTTGAAAATTTCCAATGCTTCCAATAAATTTAATTTTAGTCTTTTTTGTAAAATATTTTGAATTTGTACGTCCTCCAGTTTTAGAAAGGTGTGTTTATGTTCTTGGACGTGATTGGCAGACGTTGAATCTGTTTTATTATTTTGAAATGATCTTTTATGTTTTTTGTACCGGGTAATGAAATTCTTGCTTGTTTGTCCTATACAGAGTGTTCTAAAAAGAATATGTATAATATTTAAGGGGGTGGTAGTACAAACCACAACAAAAAAAAAAACTGAATAAACATTGGTTCTCATAGCAACGAGTTTGGAAATATAGTACATGATTTATTTTTATATATTTTTACAAAAAACAGAGTTATAGAAAATGTTCAAACAGGCGACATCTTTGTCTGAAAAACATTTGTACTCTTTCTAAAACCTTTTTATTGATTCAGATTGTTTTGCACTTTTCATTAATTTTTAACTGCAGCTCTTTGAGGCTATTTACAGGAGTAACATACACTAATAATTTCAAATATCCCCAAAGAAAAAAATCAAGAGGGTTTAAATCAGGCGATCTTGCTGACAATAAAACTGGTTCACCTCTTCTTACTCACCTATGTGGAAAAGTTTGGTCTAAATGCTCTGGAGCACCATCATGCTGAAACCACATTTGTTGCCTGTGAGCCAAAGGAATGTCATCCAAAAGATTATACATTGTGTTTTGCAGAAAGTTGAGGTAAGCAGCGTCTGTTAATTGGTTTGGTAAAACAACAGGACCTAAAAACCTGTCGCCTACAATACCCATCTAAATGTATAATAAAGAACGTGCCTGATGTTTACATTCAATTACAGCATGGGGATT
The DNA here is from genome assembly GCA_963932245.1 of Tachinus rufipes. Classification (NCBI taxonomy): domain Eukaryota; kingdom Metazoa; phylum Arthropoda; class Insecta; order Coleoptera; family Staphylinidae; genus Tachinus; species Tachinus rufipes. Next base: position 67,536,413 of record OZ010749.1, read on the forward strand.
TTTGACGGTCCAACAATGTGCATTATGAAAATTAACTTCATTTTGTGTGAACCCGGTTTCATCTGTAAAAAGAGTTTTGGCAAGAAACTGCAGGTTTTCAGCATCTTTGCGTAGAAACCAACAACAAGAAACCAAACTTGCTTGTTGATCAGTTAAATTAAGGCCTGTACTTGTTGTACATAGAATGGAAAAAGCAGCTGCTCGTAGAAAGTTCTCCAAACAAGAGTAGCATTAATTCCTACCTTGGTTGATATTCTCCGCACACTTGTTCTTGGATTATGCTCTATCCGTGATATAATTTCTTGATCTGCTGTAGGAACAGATACCGACCTTAGTCTGTCGGAAAGATAGCACTGTTTTCAAAGTAAACCAGTATCTCTCAATCTGTGGTGTATTCTTTCAAAAAAATGATGTGAAGGAATCTGTCGATTTGAATAAGCTTCTACATAAAAATGTCGCGCTTTGGTGGCAGTCAAATTAGCACGACTTTATATGAAATGCATATCGGCTAGTTCTGCATTAGAGTAATCAGCCATATCAATAAAAACTTGTGCACTAACCACAACTGTCAAATAATGAATGTTTATTTTACAAAACATTAGCCAACTATAATAAGGAAATGAATGTTTTTTGCAAAATAAAAAATTGAGGATAAAGGAATAATAAAACTAAATAATGTTCCATAACTCTGAAGCCGTTGCTATGACAACCCATGTTTATTAAGATTTTTTTGTTTGTTGTGGTTTGTACTTCCACCCTCTTAAATATTTTATATTCTTTTTTGAACAATATAAAAATGGATAAATAATAAAAATAAATAATGTTCCATATCTCCAAAAGCGTTGCTATGACAACCCATGTTTGTTTAGACTTTTTTGTTTGTTGTGGTGTGTACTATCACTTTCTTAAATATTTTACATTCTTTTTTAAACACCTTGTATATACGGTTATGCAATCTCCACATGTTGTTTTATTTAATTCTAATTTTATAAATTTGTCCGTTTTTTCTTTTGCGTTAAATTAGATGAATAATTTTAACGTTGACCTAAAAGCAATTTTTATGTTAAGTTTAGAAATAACATTTGATACGGATTTGGTGACTGGGCTAAAATATGTGAGACAACTGAATTTTGAATTGCTCGTTTTTTTATTTGAGGATATACGTTTTTAAAAGTTTTTTTTTTAGTTTTCTTAGCTATTAACTTATTTATGGTATTGATGGGATAGTCATTGTTGGGTGCAATTTATTTGATTGTCTTTAATTCTATATCTTGGTCTTTTTGTGTCATTGAAATTATGATTGCTTTATGAATCATTGAATAGTTTATTATTTTCTTTGATTAGTATAAGTTTTAAAAAATTAATTTTTTTATTGACTTCTGATTCTACCGTAATTTAATCTTGGGTACTGTTTATGAATTGTTAAAAATTATAAAAATGATTGAGTGATTTAGCTAGCCGAAATGATAGTATTTTCTTTTCCAAGTGTGTCATAAAAATGTGGGCTAATAGAGGACTAAGTGGTGATTCCATTAGCAGTCTAGCGTTTTCTTTGTAGAATACTTTGAGATATTAAAAATAAATTTGACTAACAAGCATTTTAAAAGCATCCCTTAATTCCAGATGTGTTGTGACATCTATAGCAGATTTGTCTAGTATAGAGTGAATTTAGTTTAACTGAAAATTTTCTAATTGGACAATTAATATACGATACCACCAGACCAATGAGCAAATCTTTCTGAAGTTAAAAAAAACAACAATCACCATCTCAACATTTTTGTTTTTTTTCAGGAATGTGCTCCTCAAAAGCAGGTTCTAGTCTAGTAAATGTTCAATTTGCTTTTGTTTTATTGAGCTGATTTGCCATCAGTTTTTTATACTTTGGTTTTTTGGTATCCAGATCAATTTGAGTTTTTTTTTTTTTAATTTCTATCTTAGTACTTATGCTTGTGTTACTAACTCATAGTTGCTTTTGAATATATACCTATAAATTTATTACAAGTAAACTACCAAACCTATAATTTGAGAAAATGGTTGCGTTGTAGATAGTGACGAGTCCTAGTATCTGGTCCACTTATCATATATTAGACTAATGTCTTAAATTAATAAATGCCATATTTTTTTAAAATATTTTGCCGGAGCTGAGGCATAAACTTTGAGATTCAAATTAGGCGCTTTACCTAACTGAGTCACTTTAAGGTTATTACTGGCAATTGCAGTGCTTGCAATGTTGTTTGACTGTTTGACATGATGGTTTGTGGTCTGTTTAGGTATAATCCCGTTTTGAACATGATCTTAGTGTACTTCTTGATCTTCTTGTAAATTTCAGCTCCGGTGCTATTCTGTTTCTATTTGTGTACCAGATAGTTTCCTTGACTTTTCTTTGTTATATTTTGTTTGTCTATTTGTTACGTTGTGGTATTATTACATGAAATGTCTTTTCAATGCATTGATCTGTCATGAAGTCAGATCTCATCATAAAAGTTTTCATTTATTAAGACTATGCATTCCGAGTTTTACATTTTTTTTTTTAATCTACAGTCTCTATTTTGCCTGTCTTACTTCCATCATTTCTATCAGGTAAAATGGCGGTAACAATAATTGCTTTTGAGGTTAAATTAGTCAAGTGTGTGTCTTCTATTGTGCCTAGTGTCAGTAGGGAGCGAAGCGTTTTGCAGTTTAGTAAACGATACAATCGCAGCTTTGCTTTTCAACAATATTTAATGCACTCTGTATTATATTTAACACAGTTGCCAAACTTTCCTTGTACATGGATAGTGAAATCATTGGCGTAGCTTAAGACATACAAACCTATGTTGTTATGTTTTTGAGTAGAAACGGCAGTTTTAGTTTCTACATTCCGGTTCTTGAGCAAAGAGTTGATTTATTGCTTTTGAAATGGATTTACAGCTAATATCGTCAAATGTCTTCTGAATATCCAAAAAAAATTATCTAAAGCTGTATTTTTGCACTTGTTAACTAGCTGTTGTGAGGTTAGTTTTTAGATTTTTTTTGTTTTATAGACATACTGGAGCTGGTTCAGTGGCCGGGCTTTTAGTGTCCTATCCCGTATGTATCTGTCGACATTTTTTTTTAATAATTCTTGTTTATAGAATGTCAGGCTGATTGATCTGCAGAATTTGTCAAAGGCATACATGGGTTGCAGTACCGGCTTTAGTATACATTCTATTTTGCTTGCTTTTAGCTGCTCGAAATGTGTAAAAGTGTTAAGCTTACTCTGAGAATCGCGCATAAAAGTTTTTATTTTTAAATTGCATTTTTTTGTAGCATAATGATTTCTTATTTCATGTTGCTTTGATTGCCTATGGTTTTTACCTAATTTTAGTCTTTTTTGTTTAGCAGTTTTAGGTCTTCTGAATCAGGAGTTTTTATTAACGTAGAACCAGGGTGTTAACAGCTTTTGCATTGAGTTTAGAACTACTTTTGTTTTTTGTTTTTGGTCTGCAGGAATTTAATGTTTTCAGTGTTGTTTTTGCTTAAAACTACTTGGAGGCGGGAGCATGTGAGACTGTTTTGAACGTTTTTACGGTGTTTTGTCCACAATTTTCTTTTGGTTTTCTGTATGGCATTATTAAATGTTGTGAGACTGGTTGTATAAGTGACTCAGTTACCGTTATTTTTGGATTTTTTTTTAGTGTTTGCACTTACCTTATCAAGCTTTTTATTCTTCTAAGTGGATCTTGTTGAAAGTGTGTTTATCAGAGCTTGAGCAGTTTTTTTTAACCGGTTATAATGGACAAATATATTTGTTATTATCTTTAGCCTGTATGGCGTTTTTGCAGCCTTTGGGTAGACCTTGAGTTGGTTAACTAGTTTTTTGTTGTATAGATTCTATTTATTTTTTCTAGGGTTTTTGCATTACGAAAAGAACGTTTTTTTTTCAGATTTAATATTGAATGGATGCATGCATGATCAGACAATGAGGGTTTGTTTGACACGTGATTATTACTTTACTTGCTTTATAATTTGCTGATGTAGGTGAATAACATTACTACTAGACGCATTGCAAATCATTGACGCATTACCTTTGTTTGTATTTTTATGATTATATTTTATTAAGTTTAAGTATTACTTGCTTGTCAGCTGCAATAATTTTGGAGGTGGTGGTGGTCTTTGCTGATCATAGGGAAAATACCCAGGTACGAAAATTACTTTTTTCTTGTTTTTTTCTTTGCTGCAACCGGTTTGTCTAATTTTTTTATCTTTTTCTTATAAATCTAAGGCTTTTGGATACCATTGATATCAATGTTGTGCTTGACAATTAAGCAGAAACTGCTATACAGTAATGTAAATAGAGTTGCATGATGTTTAACATTAAACTTACTATTACTGTTCCTCAGCGACCGGCAATGGATTTTTATCCATGGCTTCCTTAATGGTCTTCTTTAATTTTTTTATTTTTTTTTGAAAAATCTAGAGCTCAGACGGTTATTGCAAAAACCTAAGTACAGTTTTTCTAAATTAACCATTTTCTTTCAAGCGCCTTTATCTATAAGAAGTTTGGTTTTTTTGGAATCTTTTTGAATTGATTACTTAGCAGGTCTCGCTGTTTTGCACCGCCAACTTATTAAAAAGGGTTGCCGATTCTAACTTGAATCCCGCTGCTCATGCTATTACCTTTCTTGGGTCAGGCAAGTTTTTTAAATTTATGATCTGGAGCCATCCAATACATTATTTTTGTTTGCTGTATTGAGAAGCTACTGTTTCATTCTTGAAAACGGAGTAATGGCTGCTTTTTTCAATTTATTAATTTTACTCAAAATAGTAGTCTTGAGAGTGTTTCTAAAGTTTTTTTTTTTTTGAGGTCTCTTGCCCATGCTCTATTTTGTAGATTTCTGCGATTCCGGCCTGTTGCGACAGGTTTTGCTTTTGAGTTAATGTACTAAGTATGGTTGGTGCAGGTAGTGTGGAGTATTGCTGTTGTGCTTTGGAACTTACGCCTGGCCGCTTTTAAAAGTCTATGTTACTTTGGTTGTACTTGCTAAAATTGGGTTCTCTATAAAGTCCCCAATTGTTTTTATTTTTGTTGCATCTATAGTCATTGTTTTCCTTCTTTCAGAATCCGTAAAACAGAGTTTTTCTTGGGTCATTTTATTTTTAGTTTTTTGGCAGGCATATTTCCCTCGTTTTTTCCGGAAAGCCGGCGAGAATTTCCCGATTTCTACAGGACGCACTTATAGAGGAACTGACCTCTAAGGGTTTACGTTGAAAACTTAGTCTTCCATAAAAGTATGTGCACCATACACAATACACCAACATCTTAAATGCGTTTCAGCTGTAAATAATTTTAAGTTTATCAATATTTAAATGTGTAACTATTTTCGTTAGTATAATATGGAAAGGTTCTATGTGAATGACGTAATTTGAAGGAAGAACATTGCCGTTTCTTTAAACTACGCAATTTAGATTGAATCTTTGCAAATCATATTTTGTAAAATAGTCCATACTTTCTACATAAATTATTTAATAATTTTAACTACAAAGTTACTATATTATAATTGACATTAGGTGTTTGTTTTGGAAATTTGTTGGGTTTTTAGCAATTTCTCACTTATTTTAATGAATTTTGTGAGGTCAACTTCATCGCTAAGAACTCCGACTTTAATACCAGTAAAGGTTGTATTTCTGGACCTTATATTTTGAAAGTAGGGGATGTGGGAAACTTTTTTCAAACGCATCTCTAGATAGCGGATAGGGAATTGTACGGACCAACACTATTGCTTGGTAACCCTGTCTTAGCAGGGACACAATATCTCTTGGACAGACTCTTTGGTCTACTTTTGACTCTTTTTTTAGTTACCGATGCTAATAAGTATTAAGGGCTAGGCCAAACATTTTTAAATTCTTTATCTAGCCTATCAGTAGGTAAAATAAAACTATTGTTAATGCAATTTTGGTAGATTCTAGAATGAGCAAACTAACGATTGATCATAAAAACGATCTTTAAATTAAATTGGAATTAAAAAAAACTATCCCGATTGTCTTAAAGGGTTGAGGGTGTACTCAACTGGCATTGGTATTTGAACTAGCTAATAAAGAAGAAGCAGAAACTAACACATTTGTGCAAAAAAGCAAAAACAGATCAAAGACATTTAGTGTAGCCAACCAAAACTTTAGGTATAGTAGTGCAACAGGCTAAACAAAAAAAACTTATCAAAAAGCGAAACAGGAAAAAAATAAGAAAACTGGCGTTAACTACAAGAACACCATAGCTCAGTTAATTGAAAAGACTATACGTCACTTAAAAAGTGGATATGTACAAGCCAAAAAATTTAGTAAAAAAAGATGTCAATGCAATAGCTATAATTGTTGAGAAACTGCAGATCAAAAAATTGCCGGACTAAAAAAGACAGAACATGGGTCAGGAAAAAAAAATCTTGATAATTTGTTAGTTGAAGAAAATTAACAAAAAAATTAGCTCGTAACCAAAGAAGATTGTTTTTACAAAATGTTTCTTAAGCTAAAAACACATTAGTGTTTGATACATGAAGCACCTTTGAGAGTGTGTATAATTTTTTTATGAAACAAGAATTTTGTCTCAAGCAACACGGTAGTTGGAAGTGCAATCAAATGTTTGGCGGCAAAGTTTGGCTTAAAAAGCAAAGCAAAACAAAGGGATAAATAGCTTATTTACTTGGTTTTTCTGACAATGAAGAAAGCATGTTTTATTTGTTAAAATACATATAGTAGTCTATACAAACAAACGGGGATGTACAAGAAGAGGCTGATGACAGGAGGGTTTTTTCATTTTTTTTAAATTATTATAGACCATGTTTTACAACAAAAAAAGACAAACCTACCGAAGCTGCAAAATTTAGAGGAGCTGAAGGCTAAAAAGCTGTTAAAAAAACAAAAACAAAAAAACAAAACTGCCTAACACAAAAAATATTAAATGTAAAACCAATTATGCAAACTTTGAAAAAAAACGTTGATTATCAATATGAAGAACCAGTCATATGCAAACTTATAATTTTTTTTTAAATTTTGTTTCTAACAAAAATTGGAAACTATCATGACTATGCTGACTTTGTTGGCAGCTGCTCTAAATAGTTCAGCACAGGTACATTCAAACTTCTCTCTTAGGTTTTTGAGCTAGGAGATTCTTCTTCTGCCAATTGACCTCTATCCTTTAATTTTTCCTTGAATAATTAATTTTAGGATGTTATACCTGTCCCGTCTTAGAATATGACCGAGGTATTTTAGTTTTTGCTTCTTTATTGTTTCTTGTTTTGTTCATTTGGCAAAATACTTCCTCATTGGTGATCTTGTTAGTCCTTGAGATTTTGAGCATCCTCCGGTAGCACCATATTTCAAATACTTTTAGGTTCTTGATGTTGTTTGCTTTGGTGATCCATGCTTCTATTCCATAGAGGAGAATGGGGAAAATATAACAATATAGAATTCTAGTTCTTAGCTCTAGTTTTATGTCGCGGTTACAGAGAATTTTTCGCATGTTTGTGAAAGCATTGCATCTGCTTCTGATTTTTTTTTTATGTTTTTGGTTACCCATGTTCCCAGATATTTGTAACAGGAAACCCATTCTATTGTTTTGTTGTTGATATATTCTATATATACCTGGGGTCTATTACGGTGTATGTATGTTTATGTCCTTTGAGGTATTTATGACTTTAGTTTTTTTATGTTGATGTCTAGACCTTATAGCTTGCAGTGAGTGTTTACTTGTTTGACTAGGTGTTGTAGATCCACTAAGTTATCTGCATTTATGATGGTATGGTCGGCGTATCGTATGTTGCTTATGGTTTGTCTGTATATGACGTTACCTCTCGCTATTTCTGATAATGCTTCTTTAAATATCGCTTTACTATACACGTTAAATAAAAGAGCCGACAACACGAATTCTTGTTTTATTCTACGGCGTATCTTAACCTCTTTGTTTAGTTTTTTACCGACTTTGACTTTTGCTGTTTTGTTTTAGTAAAGGTTGGATATTATTTGTATGTCTCTGCTATCGATGTATTTCTTTTTTAGTATCTCTAGTAGTTTATTGTGTTGGACTTGATTGAACGCCTTTTGAAAATCAATAAAGCATATTTACATATTGTGGTTTATGTCTAGACATCTTTGTCTCAATACGTTTAAACCAAAAAAGCTTTGGTTTCCATGCTTTTTTTAAACTCTATTTGTGAGTCGCAGATTCCTCCTTCTAGTTTTTTGAAAATGCGATTATGTATTATTTTTAGAAAGATCTTTAAGGTATGGCTTATAAGGGCAATGATCCTATGGTTATAGCAGTTTTTGGCTTCATTCTTTTTGCGTAGCGTCACGAAAGTTGAGGTTAACCATTCGGTTGGCAAGTTTTTTATCACATATATGTTGTTAAAAAGTTGTAGTAGGGTATCTATGGAGTCTTCATCTATAAGTTTTATTAATTCTAGGTGTTTTTCCGGATTTAGTGTTCTTAATTGCGTATTCAAGCTTTTTTTTTAGAATTTCTGGGCTAGTATTTTTTGTTTTGGAGTTTGTCGGTTTTGTTCGATTGTCATTAATTAGTTTTTTTATGTATTTGCACCACCTTGTTAGTTTATCTTTCGGTTTTATAATCTGGTTGCTTCTCGCTTTTTCGCTCATTTTTTTTATCTTTTTGTTCGTGTTAAATAGTCATATTTATTATCATAGGTTTTTATTTTTTTGAATTTATTTGTTAGTCATTCCTCTTTGCTAGTCTTATTTCTCTTTTGATGTCATTATTTATTTTTCTATAAATTGTTATGTTTTTGTCGTAAGTTTCATTATTTCCAGTATCTTTGCGGTCATCCATACTTTGTTTTTTTTTTCTTGTCGGTTTCAACTCTTTGTTTCCTGTTTTCTTTGGTGCTTTTTTTATAATTTTTCATTGATTATCTATGGTGCTGTTGTCGAAATTTTGGGTGTTTGGTTTTGGTTTCCTCTCTTGTGTTTCAGATCTTTTATGTTGTTATTTATGTTTTTCTTAACTGTTTTGTATTTTATATTATCTTTTATCTTTTTAGGGTCTATTAGTTTTTTGATTACTTAACGTTCAGTTTTTTTCAGTTTCAGTGGCAAACTTAGTACATATGGTAAAAGGGAAAAGGGTTTACTTAGCAAAATTGAAATTAACGTGAAAAAGGTAATGAAAACAAGGAAGGATAGCTTGTTTAAAAACAAAACGGATCTGAAAAGGGAATTGAAAAAAAAAATTGTTGGAGGCAATGATATCTTTCCTTAAAAATAAAATAACGCTGCAAGAGAAACGTAAGTATTGAAGGAGGTAGCTTGGTATCTGGTGATAAAGATTTATTACAACCTTGCAACTACAGAAACCTTTAAACGGTATTGAAACTGGTGCTACTTATCTTGCTGCAAAAGGAAAGCAAATCATAACCCAAATATCCTAGATTGTTTAAACCAATTGGATTTTGAACGCTGAAGCCAAGTTTATAAACACTATGCAACCAATTTAATAAAAACCTAGAAAGTACGGGGGTTTGTTAGAGAAACTGTATGGATTTTGAAAAAGATGGCAAACAGTAAGTGCTTTTTGGCAAGTTATAAACATTGCGTAATTAACTGTGTGTGATGGTGACTCTAGAAATCCAAAATGCATTTAAAGGTGCATTCAACCTGTTGATCGTAGATGACCTGAAAATGAGGGATACAAGACAATTTAACTGCTATTATAGCTTCTTATCTAAAAGAAGAGAAGAGAATTATTTTAGAGGCGGAAAACATGATAAAGACCGTTAAAATAAGCAGTAGTCTCACAGTGGTCAGTGTTAAGCTCAACTTTTTTGAACAGTTATTTTAAAATTAACACCGCAAAAAACGTCGAACGTCAAAAAGTAAACAAGTTCCAATAACATCTTTGGTAAGGTAATTACGCTAAGCAAAGCAGTTAAATAACTAGGAGTATGATTTGACACCAATTAACTTTTGCCTAAAATGTTAGGAAAATCATTAAAATAGAGAAAAATTGGTATCTGCCATAAGTAGTCTGATACCTAACGTTGGAAAACCTATAGCATAAAAAAAAGAATTCTTGCAAGCGTTCTTCAGTTGCAGTTAAATTATCAATTACACGAAAAAGTTTTTATTTTTGTTTATAATAATTAAAATTATATTGTTTTGAGTGCTAACTTCAGACTGACTAAATTACTACATCCTAATTTATATAAAGTATTTGAAAACAATGTGCGCCTGCATTGCTGATTACATTCTTGGTGATCTAGCAGTTAGATGTATGCAGTTGCACATGTTAAACATACTTTATATAAATTACAATATTATAAATAATAAGTATCTTGTAATATGTCTTGCTTACACACAAACTGGCAACTATTTATCATCACGGATACTACTAAATTGGCTCTAAAATATATTATTGTTACGTCTCGTCCTTATATTCTTTCACTCATTGAAATCAATGACAACTACACTATAAATATTGCACGTTTATATAATTTATAGCTATATTTAACATCAATATTTAAACATAAATATCTTAATCTGTCACGTACTATACTCAACTTAGTTAAAATCAATTTTTATAAAAAACCGTATCTTTACTTCTTTACACATAAAAGGTAGAAGAAGTAAGGGTATCGCCAATAAATCAATGTCCGGTGTTTTAGTAGATATATACATCTTAACCTCACTTAGTTCTTAAAGATTGGTTAGAATATATGTCTGTAATAGGGTGATAGATATCCAGACAGCATTTATTTTGATCTCTCTGAGATTACAATTGTTTTAACATCTTGCTTCAATAAACTTTTAATAAAATTTAAGGTAGACAATATTTTTTATATCTATTATTGCTGATACAAAAAATATTGATTATTATAACTGAGAATAAACTTTTAATTTACTTTTTGTACGAATAATTTATTCATTTATGCTTTAGAGTTATGTTATATTATATTACGATACGCATTTAGAAAGTGCATTTTATAGTGTGTACATACATAAAATAATGAAATGTCAAATATAAATATATTTTTTAGTTTATTTTGCAAATGAAAATAACTGATTATCGTTTAAACACATTCTTATTGTATTATTACGTTGGTTTATTTTCCACATGTTTCCATTGTTTGCTAGCATTTAGTGTGCGTGTCATTTCAGTTATATTTACTACACATGTGACATTGTGTCTTGAAAACATAATAGTTTGATTAAATTAAATTACGTTTCTACCAACATATAAATTTAATTTGCATTTGGTATACTTATAATATTAAATAAAGCAATAAGTGCACTTTTCTAGCAAATCCAGGAATATTGAAAATATCCAATTTCGTTGTACTAACGAGATTGTAAGAAATCTGCACAATAGGGCATATGAATCCTACCAAACGTAAATTTAATAATCCTCAAATGTCATATATTTTTTTAAATCTTTAACTCGAGTAGCGTATATCCCAATCGATGAGATAATATTTCAATTTCAATGTAGACAATAGATATTTTATACGTTCAAGTTTATCTTGCTACAAGAAATATTATATTTTGCAGTTTTATCAGAATTGAAAAAAATAAAAATAGAATTTATCTCATATATATTTCATTTGAATGCAGTCGAGATTTTCGCCTAATTTTGGCCAATTGCCATGACCCCAAAAACATTCATTTTGTAAGTTAAGTAATCAACCGCTGTTATTATATTTTTTGCGTAAGAAGATAACCCAGCCCCGATAAATCTGATTGAGCCGTCTCCCAAACGCTATAACTGCCGGATGTCGTGCACTCAATTCACTTAAGTGGTGCGATTAGAGCATCGATTTTCTTAGGGGACGGTAGAAAGTTTTCGGCGCTGAATATTTACCGATACCCTGCGGGGATTTTACCCAAGCAAGTTGGAGTACTGAAATGCGAAGCTCTATTTGAATTAGTCCAACTAGTCCAAGAAGGTCTACGTTTGCATACCCGGTTAAATTAACCGATTCGCTTTTCCGTATTTAAGGCAGATTCAATCAGATCGTTGGCAATTTATTTCGTTTATTTGCTTTGCATCAACTACTTAATTTGAAAATACGTATTTAAGTAAATTAAAGTTAAAATTAATATTTACTAAAACAATTTAGTTTGTATTGTAATCTGCCATTAGATCACGGTCATTGATTTAAGGTGTCATATTTGGACTGTTTTGTATTGATTTGAAAAACTATGCCGATTTATATTTACTTTTATAAAACGCAACAACAAAAAATCTGGATAAAGTCGATATTTACCTGGCTATGAAAACAATATGTTATTGCAAAAATAATTGTTTGTTTCTATGACATTTTATAGTAGCATCTCCAAGTCGATAATGAGCAATAGCCCAATGAATATCTATTATAGAATTTTGTAATGTATGGAAAAAATAGCTTGTCTTATTTTAAAGTCAAACCTTTCTTTAAAAGCACAAACTTTTAAAACTATCGACAAAGTTAAAAATTTGGTAAGAGTAGAAGTTCTGTTATTGTTACAGAAATAGGAATATCAGAAACAAGTGTTTTTAAAACTTTATTTAATATTTGGTAATGAGTAAAATGTTAGCTCAATGGATTCTTAAGCTCTTCGGTCTCGAACAAAAACTGCGTAAATGACAAATTTGCGAGAGAATAATTTGACTGTTTTAATCCAAAATAAAGACTTTCTATAAAATTGTTACTGAGGATGAGATTTAGGTACATTAAAAATGCAATTTTTTGTTCAAAAAATTTTAGTTACTATTTTCTGCGATGATGCGGAAATTCTTTTAATTAAATATGAGCCAAAAAAAATACAATAATAAAAATGTTTACAAAAACACAATTGTGCTCAAAACTCTAATACTGCACAAAAACTGCAAGGTGCATAAGATATGAGTTGTTCAAAAAGTAGTCATAAAGTTTGGCGTTAAGGAACTACAACAGCTATCTTACAGTCTCTACCCTTAAAATACACTTGAAAGGACGTTGATTTTTATTAAATAACGGTTTGGAAAACTGCTGTAGAGTCGTATATTTTACTAAAAAGTTTTTTATTACATAACGTTACTAGAAAAACGTTTGAATAAGTATGTTAATGTTAATGATTTTTACGTTGAAAACATATTTTGTAACTTTTTGTTTTCATAGCTAAATAAATAACTTAAAAAACTTTTCTTGTAGGTACCTATTAATAACAAGTTATTAAAATAAAATGTGGGATGTGTATACAATTTAGCACAATAAGCAATCATTTGAAAATATTTATACGTTAATTGAAGCAGAATTATAAAGTTGCAACAATATAGTATTTTTCCGTACAAAACTTTATATCTAATATGCTCACATACAAGCTAGCAATAATTTTTGAATTTAGTATAGGTAGGATTAAGGTATTTTGAACCCTAAACTTAGGAGTTTGTAAAGACACCAATCTTCATAAACTGGAAAAATCTTAATTTAAAACATACAAAACTGAACTGTTTAACGATGAGGCTCATTTTGTTTCTTATTGCAACGTCGATAGAAAAAATTGCCGTATTTGTCCTGAAGAGCAACTAGAACAAGTTTAAGAACTGCTATTACATCTAAACAAAACAACCGTTTGGCTTGGTTTAAAGGTTGGTGGAATCATCGTTCTATATTTCATCAAAAATGAGGCCGGTCGGAACGTAAATATAAATGGTGCTTGTTATTGCGCAATAATAACAAACTATTTACAGCCTAAAATTGAAACCTGTAATCTTGACGACATTTGGCTTTAACAAGACGCTACTTGCTACACAAACCATAGCTTTATTGCAAGAACTAAATTGGCCGTCAAGGTTATGTACACTTCCAGACTTTTTGTTTTGGGGCTACGTAAAGTCTAAAGCTTACATTACTTTTGTCATTTGCCAAATTCCACTTAAAATGCTCGAACAAGTTATTGAAATCTGGAGCTTTGGACTATGTTAACTGCAGTTACGGCCAACATTTGTAAACAAATATTTTTAATAAATAAATGTTAAAAATGGTTCTTTTGTATGCTAATATAGATTACCCAATAAAATTGAGTTTTTTATTATTTTCAATTTTTGAAAAAAGTACTTTTAAATAGATCATTTTTTATAAACAACTAAGAACAGTTTTAGACAAATTTAACAAGACAAACAATGAAGAACTTTGCAATACTTTGCGAGCTACTACAGAAGATTTAAGCATTCAATATATTTAAGACTGAGTCATTAAAAGGTTTTTAAAGAACCTTAACAGTTTTAATAAGATTTTAAGAAGTCTAACAAGATTTTAAATTTTTACTGAAAATAACTTGTTTTACAGATTTTTGCATGTTTTTTGGTAAAAATTAGCAACAATTTTGGCAAACCTTTTTTTATCTTATATTTTGCTCAACAAAGTGTTGAGCCTAACACGGTACAGTCTCAACTTTTTGTTTACATTTGTTCTCCAAGACCATTTAAAAAAATTAGTATTTCTATGTCTCATAAGGTGTTTTTTTTTGAATTTTTATAAATCTTGTTACAAAACAAATATGTATGCCTTACTTGAGATTCAAACCCAGGGCCTTCAGTACCGTAACTAGTTTCTCAACCGTGGTTTAAATTTTATTGTTTTGGTTTTTATTTATTCATTTGTTGTAAAACGTTTATGGCGTTTGCAAAAAAAAAAACTAAATACAATACTCATTGACTATAAAAAGACTCTTCAAACTGTAGAGACGTGTGCTATTACAAAAGTACTAAGCGCAACTAGGTTTGACTCTAGATATTCTACCAGAAATATATCTACAATAATATTATAATGCAAATGAAGAGGACATGATCGCCAAATTTTTTTCAATTTTAATAAGTTTTAGACAGGGTGATTTAGTCTTACCAAAATTATTCATCTTTGCAATAGAAGACATTTTTAATAAAAATAATTTGAATACAAAAGGCATTAAAATTGATAGAATATATTTGAGCTACCTAAAATTTGCAGCCAATGTTGTTTTTATCAGTTATAATAAATATGATCTAAAATCTATGTTAAAAGATCTAAAGAAAGTCAGAAAGTGTTGGTTTTATGATAAACTTCTTAAAGACCAAAGTAATAAGTTTAAACAACTACAATACATATACCTAGGTTAACTTATTAAACTTGACTAAAACTATTAAACCACAAAAATTGCAAGGCGTATTAGTTAAACCTGGGTTGCATTTTGGAAATGATGACATATCCTAATAAACGAAAAAAAATTTCATCAAGATGGACAAACAAATCAATTTATTGGCGATCAAAAACAACTAAAAAAAGGGTAGAAAAACCACAGAAGAGATTGTTGGACAATAATAAAACAGAAAACAGTGTCACCAAACGGCGCAAAACAAATTAAAATGGAAACAGCTAAGAGACGTTTATGTTTAGTAGACGACAACTACATAAAAAAAAGAAAAAAAGATCTAAAAATCGAGCATAAAAAACTTGAAAATGTAAAATTTGTAAAAAATAAACATTGCACCAAAACAAGGTTTAGTAGAAAGGTTAAAAAGAGCCTCTAAAAAGCTTTGCGGTTTTATATTCTTCTTACTTCCTTTTTTGATCCAAAGAATGTATTAGGAGTAAGAGGTAGCTTTACGTGGAGGTTAAAAGTGCCAGTGGTTCTACTGAATTATTTACTCTACTCAATTACATAATATTACATTATTGAAAATTTCAAGTTAAATCTTGTACGTGCTACCCATAAAAGTAACACTTGCAGTAGTTTTCTAGACTATCGTCAATTATTCCAATTTTGCTTGAGGTTATATTTACTTGATTATAATATTCTCTTACGTACACTTGCACACGCAACGCTCAAGGCACATGTCTTGGTTATAGCTTACAATTTTTTTTTGTGGGATGATGTGTATGCTATGGAAAACTAGTTTTACATTATTTTTTAAATTTCTGCTTACAACCTGTTTTACAACCTTCTTAACTTGTTTTGCAACCTTCTAAACTTGTTTTACAACCTTTCAACCTATTGGTAATATAAAAATTGGGAGAGTTTTGTTTTGTTTTTTTAATTTTCCTAGGAAGATTTGAGTGTTGAACGGCAAAGGATTTCTAATAGTGAGTTTAGTTTTTGTTTTCTATACTTAAGGAGTAAGTTTAGAATTTTATTCAGACTTGGCAATTTTTTGTTTTTAAGTTTTCGGTAGTTTTTTCTACAAGTTATGTGTTTATTTTAGTGACTTCTTTTATTGTGGATGAGGTGTGATTTTTAGTAGTTTGTAGTACAGCACATTTGTTGAGGTCTCTTAGGGGCCCATATATTTTTATTTTCTAAACTTATATAATTTTTTTTTTTTTTAGTTTTTAAATGCTTGCTCATACTCTGTTTTTAACTGTTGTGTGTTGGACATGTTTTTGCACCGTTCTGTTATTTAAATACTGAAGGTATGCTTTTTGTTTTTTTTGGTAATATTTTCTTCTTGTTTACTTTTTTGTAAGGCTTTGTATTTTAATTTGTTTTAAGATGTTTCAATCCTGTCTCTTGTTCTAATGTTGTTGTCATTAATCTTCTGTTTTAGGCGTTTAGTATATAAGTCTTATAACTCCACCTAGCAAGTAGTACGCATTGCACATAATAGTTTTACAAATTTTAACAAAAATAATGTGACTACAATGCTGTTACTTGACATTGAAAAAGCCTTCCACAAGGTGCGGCAAGTAGAACACATCTATAAACACATTCATTATCTTTTTCATACATTTTTGTTTAAGGTGAGAAATCTGTTAAAGACTTTTCGTTCTTAAGACGTGTCAAATTCAACTTTGCGGGGGCGCCTACCAACTAATCCCTATCTTGCCTAGAAGTTTGAGATGTTAAGTTTATAAAACTTTCATTTGGAGAAGTTAAGGGGATGATTAAGATAGGACGTCTTATTGTAGGCTGAGATTGTAGAGTAAACGCACTTTGTATTAGGTTGAGCGGTCTCTTATAAAAGTGATCTCTATTATTTGGTTCTGCCAGTCTGGTCAGATCGGTGTTTGAGTGAAGAGCTAACTTTGCAAAATATTTCAAAATGTTCCCGTAGCGGTGTGATGCTTAAGTTGTTGTGAATATCTGCATTTCTAACGTACCATGGGGTTTCAACAATCCAACCCAAAGTTAGATTTTAAAAAGCATTAAGAAGCCTGATGTGAGAATTTGCCACCATTTCCTAGATTAGAAAACTAAACGTCTGATGATTGACGTGTACATCCGGAGTTTGTGTTGCTCCGGAACCTGTTGTACCGCCGAAGCAGTGAAAATAGTAGATTTTTTGCAAACTTTGCTTAATCAACAATAGCCTGGAAGTGCGATTTGTACGTTAGATCTTTATCAAAGGATACCTTGCAAAATCTGACAAGGTGTGATAAGGTATGTTTGTTTTTTTTTTAAGTTCACTTTGACTTGCCGTTTGTTACACCAGTTTTGTAGATTGCTGGTTTCTTTCTGAAGTTTTATGGTCACCACCATTGGCAACTTTGATCTGTAGAAAAGTGACGTATCATCAACGTGTTCTGTCATTTTGACATCTTGCTTCTAGCCTGATTGATGGCATGTTGGCAACAAAAAATAATAAATAGCATAGGCAATAGAAGTAAGCCTTGAGGTACTTCTGCCGTAATCGGCCCCGAGGCCAAGACATGATTTTGGAGCTTTTTTGATGAAGTTCTGCATTGTAAGTATGAAGCTATCAGCCTTATGAGACGCAGTTGGAACTTGATTCTATGCAGTTTTATTAGTAAACCGTTATGCCAGATATTAACAAAGGCTTTTTTGACGTTGAAAAATATTACTTTTGTGGTTTTTCTCAGTCTAAAACTTTTGGTAATGTGATCTGTTACGCGGTTTAGCTGATATACGACAAGTACTTACGCCAAAGCCTACGTTGATGAGTAAGAAGAAGAGAAATTATTTTTGCGTGCTTTTGAATATCATCCAGGATTATTCTTTCTATGACTTTGTTTAAGGTGCAATCTCCTATGGGCCGGTAGTTTTGGGGAAAGTTTGGACTTTTTCAGGTTTTAGGATGTTGATTACTTGGGAGACTTTCTAAACTGTTGAAATGTGCGCTGTACGTAGGATCGCATTATTGTTTTGTGCGAGAAAAAATTCAAAGCTTAGTTCGGAATACCGTGCAAATTGAGCTTTGAGTTTTGATATCATTTTTCTGATTTGAGACGGTTTAACGCTGTTTAACGTTTTTAACGTAACTGTTTAGGCTGTCGGCAAATGCTTTAGCCTTTTCCTCAATAGAATATTGAAGCCCGTTCTTACCATGGATGATTGGTATAGGGATTTTCTTCTTAAATAAGAATTTGGAAATCTTACACATTAGATTTGCATCCTTTCAGGTTGATATTAACTTTTTTGCCAGCACTGATTTTGATACAGATTTATAATTGACTTTATTTTTTTCTGAAAAGCATTAAGAATTTTACAATCTAAAAAGTTGTAATGCCTTTGCCATTGATGTCTAGCAGCATTTCATTTAAAAATTAATGTGTTTTGATTGCGAGATAGTTCAAGTGGATTCTAAACCTGAACTTGAAAGGTTTTAATTGCTTTCTTTGTTTTTTTGGTATCTTGAGAAAAGTGGCCAATTTGTGTGGGTACCAAATTGTCCTTGTTTGGTCCTGTTTCATAGAATTTCAGGGTTACCGGCATGTGGTCGGAGCTTAAGTCATTAAATGTTTTAATTTTGATTTGCAAGTTGTCGTTTTTCAGGATTGCTACATTTAGAACAAACTCTCAATAGCCTGTGTAATTAAAGTGAGATTGATTAAAAAGACCTTTCAGGGTCTCTTTTAGTGAGAGAAAACAAGAAAACTACGTCAAAATCTATCATTGCAGTTTAGTTGGTTGGGTTGACATACTCAGATGCGATTTTGAGGGTGAGTTACAGTGTCTGGGGTGTCTAATTCAGAATTACCTAGTTATTTTTTTCTGTTCATCTTCGACGTTTTCAAATACGTATACGTATAAGTATTTGAGAGTTTTAGCGCGTGTCTGGGTTTATAGTTTGACTCACACACTAGCATAATGTTGATGTCGTTGTTGAAGAAGAATTTTTCTATTTTGTCCATTTTATCTGGAATGCAGTTGCATTTTAGAAACATATCTTCAATAATACTTCCGGTGTATTATCTATGGTGTTTCTTAGTGATAAGATATTTGGCCATATCCATTATTTTCTGTTGATAGCTGAGTATCTCTGTGCTGTCTGATTGTTTGCTATTTTTGGGGTTGATGGCAACATCATTTTGACAAACTTTGTGTTTGCCGTGACCTCGGTTTGAAGATATTTTTGATATCTTTGATTTTCATACTCTTTTTTCCCTTTGGGAAGTTGTACGGAGATCATTGGGAAACGACTAAACTGTTCCTTATGCGATGTACGTTAGATGGCTTGAAGCCTGTCTTTTCCAAACTTTTTCTACTTTTTCTTTAGTAAGGTAGAACGGCAAGTCACAAATTACCACTTCCATGCATTTCTCTTTAAGAAGTGAAGTATTCTGCAGTGGTGGTTTTAATTATCGGGTGCAATAGTATATCTTTTTGATTTCAGATAAATACTCAAAGGCAGCTTGTAAGTTTGTAACACAAGCGTAAGCCCTAAAATTTTGACTCTTGTAACAAAAAAAAAATAGTACTGGTGTCAACATTTATATTTTTGGTTTTGATACAGAATTTTACATTTTTTTATTTATAAAAAATGTATATATTTTTTTAATTAGATTTTGGACTACATACTGTTAGAATAACTTAAATCTTCTCTATTTTTAAAATCATTTTAAATCAAATTATCAAAAAAATATAGAAATATATTATTTTATAAATGTATGATAATAATCAAATGGTTTGATTAATTAGCTATTTAATATTTATTTTGGCAATCAAACACTAACTTTTTATTTCCTCTAACCGTCTATTACTTTTGCAATAAAAGCACTCAATAAAGTCCACTAACTTAACCAATGGCTTTTAAAATAAAGTGGAGATAAATTATTGCGTGATTTATAATTATACCAAAACCCACAAACCAAATTGCTTATGCAATCATTTTATAAAATTTAAATTTGTATTACATTTAGAGCTTAGTATGTAAATAAATAAATTCTTCTTTGATATAATTTAAATATTAAAACTTCAATGTAAAATAAATTTAATAACAGAGAAACATGTATGAAATCAAACAATATATATATTTTATCCAGTTCAAACAAAACTAAATTGTATATCGTGTGGAAAATGCCATCAGACATTGCAATAAACGAAATCTGTTGCAAAATTTACTGGAGCAGACATATCATATTTAGTGTAGTTTGAAATTGCAGTAAATACATAGTAGGTGTAATTCCTTCTTGTGACAATTTAAACATGGAGTTGTTGAGATGAGTGAACTTTAATTTTGAAATGCTTTCATACAAATTATATAGTTACTCAACAACTTTTCCGTACTGTACTTTATAGGTAGAAATGCAGCTCGATTATAAAAGTTACAAACTTGAGAGTATTTGCTGTATTATTCAATACAGTGTTTGTTAATACAGCACTCGTTTGCTTTTTACTGAAAATAAACCATAAAAGCTTTTGCAGTAAATTAAATAAACTAATTGAGAAATTTGCTTTAATTGGTTAGTAAATTGTGTATTATAAGAGTGGTTAATTGATCATATACAACAAAATAGTCGGTAGAAAATATAATTTAATTAAATCATAATAAGGAATTTCTGACTTCATTTTTGGTTGCTTTGATGTAAATGTTAATATTAGTTTATATATTATAAAATACAATACATAGAATTTTTAAAATAAAATTTATGTTGAATAATAATCATAATTTTAAGTGTATTATATGCAATTGAATTTTAAGGATATTGTCGTTATTAGAGCTAGTTATATGCTTTACATTATTTATCTGGTAATTATTAATCTGGAAAAAAATAAATCTTGTTATAATAACACTATGAGGCCAATAATTTAGCATATTAATTTTATCTTTACATCTAAAAGGAATCCCAATTTAAATGCATCAAACATTCCTTTATTTTCTATTTTTTTGCATACGCATTCTTCTTTGTTTACGTCACATATTTAATGATGTCTTTTGGTGTAGCATTCGCGTTCTGAATGCGGCCTATATAGATCCAAATCATTTTCCGGCTCCTTTTGAGCGAGCATCGACATCGGCAATTGTGCCTGTTGTAACTTTTTTTTTTTCCTATTATGTTTGAATGAAACATCTTTTCATTCGTTTTTAGAGTTTTATTCTTCTAAAATAATAACTTAAATAGGATACAATTCTGATTCGAAACGTAAAAAGAATATTCTGTAAGTTTAAAAGTAACTAAATTTATTGTTGTAAATAATTTAGAACTTACAGTAAACATTTTTTTTTTAATTTAAAAACGTATTATTAAGGTATTACTTGTTATAACAACTTAGGTTTTTTTTAATACTAACGATAGAAATCATACTTATTAAAACTGTTGTGTGTGAACAATAAGAATTGTAGTTTTTTGAGAAATAATGAACTAGTAAGCTTAAGTTTTTGTTCTACATCTTTAATTAATTAGTGAGTATATGTTTGCATTGAGTAAGCAAGTAATGTGTCAAAAATATATAGATGTGTCTGCTTCAATTATGTTCTTAATAGTGAATTCTAGTTATTATTTTTTTTTATAAGACTTGTTTACCAATTCAATTATGTGGAATGTACGGGACTACTAACTAGAGCACCTCTACGTCGATCCCGGACCATCAATACTAAACATGCTTTGCACCGTCGACGGCTTTGGGGACGTGCACCTTTGCCCCAAATTTATAGCCAATGCATTGCACAAACCGGCGTACGTCACGTTCCAAACTCTAGGAATTATTTTTGTATTGACCAACACGCCGCTTTCACAACGACCCTACAATCACCACTTGGCAAACTACTGGAACGTGCATTCTCTTAGCTGCAGGTTTGTCCTAACTAACTTCTGCAGGTTATGGGAGTACTCCATACACGATTCTACCCCTTAATATCATAGAGGACAGAAGCCGGTAACATGATGATAAAAGAGCTGTTACCTACGAGTTTAAGAATTGAAGTTGTAGAATTGAGTAAATAGTAGTCTATTTTTCTGCACTCATTTATCTACAACATTTAACTAACTTTTAGGTAGTTAATTTTTGAGTTTTGATTCAAACACATTTTTATCATAGATTTGTTTTGTTAGTTTATTTTTGTTCTATCTCTTAACATATTAGCGCAAAATATTACTTTTGTGCTGGTCTATTGGTGTTACTTTCAAATCACATTTGTTCAGTATTCACTCATTTTTAACTCTTTTTCTTTTTTTCATGGTAACTAACTATTTTGAAATGCGTGCCAAATTTCTCATTTGATTAACATAGGAAAATCGTCTTCAAACGTTCAATTTTTTTTTACTAATTGTAGATCTCTATATATGTCAACATTCCGTAGCAAAACTTTAAAAATTAAATACAGGATTTTTTTTTGCAATGGGAAACTTGATTTGAAATACCAATGTGCTGTAGTCCAGGAACGATGTTGCTTATTTTGTGTCCTAAGGGCTGATTTTTTTATTAAGGTTTACTCGGTTCTAACATTTAGTTACAACTATTTCTTCTTAAAATTTGGTGATGAAATGTTCTTGCTTTATGGTTTACGTCTTTTGCCGATAGTTGTAAAACTGATTTTTTGTAAGTTTTTAGGCGGGCTTAAATCTTGCTTTTGATGAAAAACACATTTTGTGTTGCAACATGTTTTAACTCTTACTTTAAAAGTTGCAAAATTTTTGAATGTTAATAGATTATCTGGTTTGCATAAGTCTAAGACAATATTTTTTAAACAGAAGTGGTTTGATTGCGGTTTGTTGTTGAGGTTCAATTTAACATTTTTAAAGTTGTGTTTTAGCTGTTTTAAGACGTAGTTTATTGTTGTCTTGTTGTATTACTAAAGATACGCATTTTCCGTAATATTAAATAACGTAAACTCAAAGTCAATTTTGATAGTGTAAGTTGCCATTCCGCTTACAAGTACGAACGTTATAGTTCTATTAAAGACCAAGGTGGTATTGATTTTCAAACACTTTCTATGTTCTAGTAAAGAACAGTTTCTGGTGGTTTTGGTATTTATTTTATTTGGTAGATATTTCAAAAGTTTTTCTTTATTAACTGTTAGTAAATGCATACTTTTTACACAGTTTACAAAGATTGTTAAGGCAATTTATTTATTTAATAATAGTTTTGTTATAGTTTAGAGTAAAAAATAAAGTTTTGCTAAAAACTTTCTTACTTAAATAGCCACAGAAAACTGATTTATGCAGGTTTAGTTGTCTAAGATTATATTAACTGTTTTGTAAAATCTAAATTAAGTATTTGTTTATAATCATTATTAGTGCGATTTGCTATGTGTTTGTTTGTCTTTTAGAAATTAGTTGCTATATTATTGTCAAGATAGTGAATATTTTTCAAATTTGATGCATTTCAACTGTTTCTGAATACAAAATAAAATGACAGCTGTCACTAAGACGTCAAAAGTGGACGTAATAACTAATTTTTTGATGACTGATACTTGGGTGGAAAGGCGGAGCACCTAGTTTATGAATAGTAGAAGGATGGTTTAAGATAGTGTTCTCTGCCTATTTACTTAAATTTTTGTTGTTAATTCAATTAACATTTCTCACATTTGTTGCGCTTTTTAGTTACAAAAAACTACTAAACTCCGACCCCAACTAAATATCGACCCTTGCTAAGCTCACAAACAAACATTTACATCGACAACCGCACCGGCAAGATTTTCCACGTTCTCCAACCACAGGAAACTACTAGACATGTTCGACAACTTAAAATTAAATACTAAAAAAAAGTCAATACCTGGACTTTCATTTAGATTGACGTACTTATGAGGGGTGATTTGTTGTTGTGTGAAAAGATCATCCTTAAATATTTTTTGAATTTACTTTGACTTGCCAGTTGTTTAGCCAATCTTCTAGATCAGAAGTTGCTTTTTGTATGGTGACCATTTTAGGTGATCTTAAAGAGTAGAAATGTGCTGTGTCGTCAGCATATTGAGCAATTTTAAGCCTGTGCTATAACTTGATAACCTTGAGGAATTTCTGCCGTGATTTGCCGTGATATAGAAATGTTGTTTTTATACTGACAGACTTTTGCGGTTTAGGTACTATCATTTTTATAAAACGCATAAAAAATTTTGTTTGATTAGTTTTAGGAACAAACCCTGTTCAAGTCTTTTTTGAAGTAAAAGTCAACTCTTTGGTTTTCCTTTGTCTAGAACCTTTGACTATGTAGTCCGTTAAGCGGTTAAATTGATAAATTCTTAAGTGACTTTATCTAAACCAATGTTGGTGGGAGGGAAGAATATTGTTTGTTTTTGTGTGATCTCTAAGCCGCGCTCCGACAACTTGTCGTGTCCCATTAAACTTATATTAAATACAACTGTCGATGCACACTTTGTTTTAAAAAATGCTAATAAATTGAAAAACTGTCCTCAGTTTTCAAAAATATATATCAACTGAGACCTAACTCCAAGGCAGAATGATAAAAGAAAAGAATTATAAACAAATTTAAAACCAAGAAAGACAATGGTGAAAATGTATATCTTCGTTATGATAACGGAATTCCGAAAATAATGAACACAAAAAACATGCAAGTATCTAGCAGTCAAAAACATTAAATTGTTATTACCAAAATTTAAGAGGACTGAACACTAAAACGATTCAATTTTATAACAACTTACGAATTAGATATTATAATGCTGTCTACGTGGATAAATGAATCTGTCAATGATTATGAACTGTTTACTCCAAATTTTAGCGTTTATTGCAATGATAAATCTCACGGCAGTGGTGTTTTAATTGCCGTCAACTCAAGTTTTTCTGCAAAAGAAATACGTATTTGTGATCAAGAGTTTGATGACCATAATATTAATCTTGTTTGTATTAGCTTACGTTGCGGAGCTATTGTATGTAATGTTATTGTTTTGTATATACCACCACAATCTCCAATAATAACATATGAAGTGTTAGTAAACAAGTTAGAATTGCATGGAGTTTAAATGAAAAGTTTATTATTACTGGTGATTTCAATATACCGTCATATCCATCAGATTATTGTTCGAAATCTAATGTCATCTCAAATTTTAATTACTTTAATGGATCTGTGCAGTTCAATGAGATAAAAAACGTGAATAATAAATTACTTGATTTGTTAATTTGTTCTCATAGTATTTAGTGTACAGTCAGTCATACCACACATCCGTTAGTACGGGAAGACGCACATCATCCTGGTCTTGAAATAACTTGCACTTACTTGGATAACGTACCTATACAATCTCTAATATCTAATGCTGTAGTTTATAATTATAAAAAAGCTGATTACCCTAGACTTTACAAATTGATTCAGTCGACAAACTGGAATTCTGTGCTTAAATGTAGCGATCCTAACTTAGCATGTGAAGAATTTTATAAAGTTATCAACAATTTGATTAACTAACAGTACCTCTAAAAAACATAAAACAATGAAATTTCCTTTTTGGTATAGTCGTAATACTCATTTTAATATTAGACGTAAAAAACACTATAGGAAGCTGTATCTTAGAAGTGCAACAAGATACAAGAAAAAAAAATTGCTGAGTATTGAAGTATTGTCACAAAAAATATAAACGCTGACTTTAAAGCATATATTAGAGATGTAGAGTGTAAAGTAACTAGTGATCCTAAAAAAATGTGGGGATTTATTAACGAAAGAAAAAATAATCCTAAAATACCTGCTAGCATGACGTACCACAACAGTAACCTACATAATGTTAATGATATAACTAATGCTATTGCCACTCATTTTTCATCTGTTTATTCCGTAAAAAACAGTATTTACGCATTAAATTTTCAAAATATTTACCAAAATCCACTACTAACAATTAATAATTTTAACGAATCTGATTTAATTAATGCAGCAAAGACTAAAAAAGCAAATTTTACTATGGGTCCTGATAATATTCCTGAGTTATTAGTAAAAGACTGTTGCCAGATATTATCAAAACCATTGCTACATATTTATAATTTAATTCTGAACTAATCAATATTTCCTAATTGTTGGAAGTTTTCTAAGTTTATTCCTGTGTTTAAGAACTTAAATCGCATTGACATTAAGAATTATCGGCCAATAACGTTAATATCTAATTTTGCTAAACTGTTTGAAGTAATGCTGTATAAACCTTTATATCGTCACGTGAGTAATTTTATAAAATCTAATCAGCATGGCTTTGTGAAAGGAAAATCTACAGTTACTAATTTATGTAGTTTTACAGATATTGTCTCAAGGGCCTTAGATGAGAAATATCAAGTTGATGTCATTTACACAGATTTTTCTAAGACTTTTGACCAAGTTCAACACAACATTCTTATTAAAAAAATGCATTCATTTGGTCTAAGTGATGGCTTAATAAGTTTGTTGGCATCTTATGTTATCAACCGGGTCAATTTTGTTGATCTAAACGGAATAAATTCACGCACATTTATACCTACTAGTGGGGTTCCTCAGGGCTCAAATTTAGGTCCTTTGCTTTTTTTAATGTTTGTTAACGATATTTCAGAGGTTATTAATTCAGAATGTCTTATTTATGCTGACGATTTAAAAATGTTTAAAAAATACGAACTATAGATGACTGTACGCTTTTACAAAACGATTTAAATGCACTGCAACTTTGGGCATCAAATAACAAACTCAATTTAAATACAGCTAAATGTAAAGTGATGCAATATAGTAGAAAGCAGACTAATACAACATATATGTATTCAATAAATGGATTTCCGCTTGAAAATATTAATTTAATTAAGGATTTAGGTGTTTACTTTGACCCAAAATTAACATTTAAGCAGCATATCGTTAATACAACCAAAGAATGCTATAAAACATTAGGCTTTATTTTACGAAATACCAAACCATTTACTGAAACTGCGCCGTTATTAAATTTTTATAAATCATTTATAAGAAGCAAGCTGGAATACTGTTGCATAGTCTGGTATCCAACAGCTGCATTGTACATTAATGAAATAGAAAATGTACAAAGAAAATGTCTAAAATCTTTGTACTTCAGAACACATGGCATCTACCCAAATCGTGGCATCTTAAATAGTCTTCTTCAAAACGAGTTCAACTTACGAGCTATGAATTCAAGACGAATTATTGCGCAAATATTGTTTGTTTACAAATTAATAAATGGCCACATCAATGATGAATACTTGTTATCCAAACTTAATTTTATTGTGCCCAGAACAAACAGAAGATCAAAAACTGTTTTTTATATAGAGCGTGCCATGACTAATCATCACCTAGGATCTCCTATTTTATCAATGTGTACTAGTGTTAATACGTACTGCAATGATGTTGATATGTTTAATACATCTAGTAGTAGGTTAATTGAGTCCTTAAAAAATATTATATTAGACTGAATTATGTAATTAGATTTTTTTTGTCAATTTTGTTAAATTTTTTTATAAATTTTATAATTTTTGTTGTTTTTATTTTTGCAAATTATGTAGCATATATAGTTTATGGTTAACTTATTCTTTCTATTATTATTTTTGTTATTAAAACAATGTGCATTATTTTTTGTTTGCTTAATATATAAAAATTTACTTATGTTTATTAGAATATTGTTGTTTTGATGAGTTATAATTATTATATCTAGTTATAATTATGACTAGATATTGTGTTATAAATGATTAATTAGTATTTATGTTTGTATATGTACATAAGTACTACATATTGTATTAGTTTTATATATAATATTATCCTGTAACTAGTTTTTTTGTAACTGTTGGATAATAAATTTTATTATTATTATTATTATTATTATTATTATTATTATCTTGAATTATGTACAAGATAACCTTTTTTATGACCTTACTTAAGGTGTATAGTAGACTTATTGGCCGGTAATTTTGGTTAAACTTCTGGTCTTTTCAGGTTTTGGGGATATTGATTGTGAGTGAGCTTTTCCATTCTGTATGAAAGTGCTCAGTTTTGAAAATTGCATTAACAATGTTGGTGAGAGCAATTAATGATTTATGTAAAAACAATTTCAAAGTTTTGTTTGGGATTTTATCGGAGTCAAGGGCAGGCGAGAATTTAAGATTTTTGAAAAAAAAAATCAAGATGGTCTAACGCTAAAAAATAGAGTGTAGTTGTCAGCGGATGTTCCAGATCAGTGTCTTTAGTTGATGAGTGGGAGCACTAAAGTGCAAGGCTGTTGGCAAGTGCTTTGGTTTTTTTTTTCTTTAGTGTATTGAATTTGTTGTTAAACGCGTTTAAGATTACACGATATCTGGCTTTGCAACGTCTTTGCCATTGATGTTTGGCATTATTATTTTTTTTTTTAATAAAAGCTTTTACGTCTGATAATTCTATAGGATTATCAACGCAATTTTGAGGATTTAGAAGCTTTTTCTAAGTTTTATTGGATTTGATTTGTAATTAGTGCAATGGCTCTTTTAATGTCCTCAACCGTTCATACTAGGATTTGAGCGGTTGGTCATTTAGTTTATAAATTACAAAAATGTGGTTTAGTGTAGTGTTTTTGCTCACCTGTCCAAATATTTAACATTTTTCACATTTGCATTTCAGCTTTTTAAATACGAGAAAATTGATGACAGTTGACACTAAGACTCTGGCGAGCGGATGGATCACTTAATGTATAAATTCTGAAAAAGTTATTTAAATTGTGTTCTTGTCTACTCGCCAAAGTGTTTCTTGTCAAGATAATTAATAATCTATTAAAAAAATTGCAGAATTTATATTTAAGCAAAAACCCATTTGCTTTATAAATTAATTGTACACATTAATAAACTCAGAGTAGCATTATCTGGTACTATTAACAACTGTAAAAGCTATTGATTTAATTTATTAACATATTCTACTGTAATTTGTTTATCTTTTTAGTGCATTATTCAATGCTGCATACAATTAGCGCTAATTGATAATATAATTTTGTTTTTATAAATAACAACTTTTTTTTATTGACTGTTAGTGATATTTGTCTACTAAAAACTTTTTGATTATTTGTTTTTAATATTTTATAATTTTTATTGTTTCAGGTATCCATTATCTGCGAGAATGTCCATGCGGACCAAACATACCAGTCTACATGATAGTAGGTGGAATTGTTGGTATTGTCAAAATGGCCTGGTTATTATGGAACCAACTGCACACAAGGCCGGCCGACCCGAATAATTCCATGAATGCAACAGCGATTGGAGCCAGGTTAGCTTCATTAGCCCTAACGCTGTTCCTAATAATATGGTTTGCTTTGGGAAACTATTGGATACTGAATATTAAATGGCCTAAATATACGGCGACACTGTTTGAACCAAATAATTTTTGCGATCGCAGTTTGTACGTTTTTTCTTTGGTACATTTGTACGTGGTATATTCCGCAGTTGGCGCAGTATTTATTCTAATAATTGTATTAGCTGGATGCCAATTATACGGATGTACGTGGCTTGGACCAAGCCTTTATAAATAACGTTTCAGTGTGAAACTTGTACCGGTTGATAGCTTCGAAATGTGGCAACGGCCGAGTAGTTCCTTCTGAAAGGATTAGCTCAAGCAACTTACAAAGATAAGTCTGACTTAATTATTTACTTCCATTACACAAAAGTTAAAACGCGGGAACATACAAATCATAATTATTAAAAAAATCAAAATCATATTTAGGGAATGGATAAATACATTTAATTAATTAGGATTGAAGATATTTTTGACAAATATTGGGTTGATTAATTAATAATTAATTTTTTACTAGTAATTAGGATAGTTTTAATGAAAGCTAAGGAAATTAATCCAAAAGCCTACTATTATATGAGATATATAAAGGAATGATTAATATTATTTAGTAAAAATTACTGTACATATTGAAATACTTTTATTATGTAAAAAAAAACTTATTTGATAAAATTTAATTATTTTTAAGCCATTACTTCATATAATTGTTGAAAATAGTATGTATAATTGCTATAATATAATAAACTTTCTTGTCTGAGCATAAAATTTACCAAATTTGAACTAGGTTGTTATGCTCAAAAACAGTTTTAAATATTGAGTGGTATTGTATTGAACATAGGACAGATATTTGTTCAACGCCACTCGATTTAAATTTGTTTTAATGTTAGGTGAGTTAACATAAGTAATCAAACTTAAGCATGGACAAATTAATGTTTAAAATTACAATATTTAGCTTGTGGTTGCACATGTTTGCTAATTTGTGAAAATAAGACTACATATATTGTACTTATTTTTGTATAAATGCATTGATCTTTCAGAAACGGTGACTTTGCTAAAATTGTTGTTAATTAATAACAATTTAGATGTAGCTGTAAATTATTTAAATCACCGTTGAGGACAAAAAACTTTTAAGTACCTACCTGGCTGATCAATCTGTTTCTTAGTTAACTGCATCTAGTTTTATAAATATGACCCTAAGAAAAGAACAGGCTGTTCTAATAGGAGAAGAAAACCGACTAATTATTACGACTCCATTGATTACAGCTTAAAGTTTGTTGTGCAAACGGATGCCAATTACTTGAGACTAAGATTTTAACAATCATTGACATTAGTACATCAACAAGCTGGAGTGCCAAACTTTGTATGGTAAATGAAAAAAAATCCTTGCAAATTTAGAAAACCGGCGGATTTACAACTAGGCTATAGTTTGGTTGAAATCTTCTCCATATAACTAGATTTTTTGCAAATAATGATTTTTACTCATTGGATTATCACCCAGAAAGGGAAAGGTGGGATTTTTAAAATCAACTGAAAAATGCGTTTAGAGTTGCATGATTTTTGAGCAACTGTTTTACTGTATGTCCACTATTTTTGAAGAATAAATGACTAGCAATAAAAGATTTGATGTCTGTTTGTTTGGTGGTGGCGTAAACGTTGTATTGAATAAAGTAGTGCAAAGACTCAAACCTTACGATAGGATTGTTGATGATTTGGGCAAACGTTGACTGTATGCAGTTTTTAGGATTTTAGGACAATCAAGTTGTTGTTATTTTGCTTTTGTGGCTTAGGCAAAGGAAGCCGCTTTTGAGTTGCAAGTTAAAGTGCGTGAAAGTAGTTACATGTAAATAGAAATAATAAATTTCTAATAATTAAACTTGTACTTTGTATGTGTGCATGGAATTGATATGAAAAAATCATTTCCGACAACGACCTAAAAAGGTTTTTTTTGGGTGTTAAACAACGCCCAAAGTTTTCTTAATAAAAGACCTTTGCAAAGTATTGCAAGGTGCACTAAGCAGAAGCAACTTTCACTTCTCTCGGGCTGGCTTTGTTGTCATTTTTTGGCAGTTTTTTGCTAACAAAAGTTTTGGTAAAGGCAAAGGTCTATGTCCATTGTGGATGGCAGCGGTGTGTCACGACAAGTAGCAGTTTTAAGGACTGGTCTGCATTGAAAGAGTGTAAAAGCCGTGTTCTCTTTATCCTGGGTGTTGCTTTTGTGTCAATAACAATCTTTCTTACTTGGCAAAGCTTGGGACATTGCGTTAAGAATCGGGATAACGCCATGGTGGTGCAATTTTTTGTAAATGTTTTTTAATAACATTGGTTCTAGAGTTTAAAAAGGGTTTCGACTAAAAATAATTTTGTTGGTTACGTGCTGAGTTGCAATGCTCTCTGGGGATTTTTGTTTCTTTTGTTTTGTCGATTTTTCTTTACGTTTTGGACCTTAGACTAAAGCTGTTGTTGGGAGATTTGCTTGATTGGAAAAGGAAAGTCTTTTGTCTGGGTCTTGTTTAATATCGTTTTCAGTCGGTTTGCTTCAATTATAAAAAAAAATATTCTCATTTGTTATTTGGTTGTTGTTATTCCGGTATTTGCTTAAGTTTGAGTTGGTTTCATGCATTGTTAGCTTAAGTCTAGTCTAGAGAGTTGTCCAGCAGCTCCTAGATAGATCTTGGCAAGCTGGAGGTATTTTCTACTTTTTGGCAATTTTCGGGTTAAATGCCGTTTCTTTTATGGAGCTATTTATGACTTCATGACTTTTTTGCGGTCTTTTAAGGTTCTTGGGTTTTATGATTTTCAGAATGTTTTGCCATTTTAGGCGAGCTACGTTCTGATTTGTAGTTTTGCTGAATTTTCTATTTTGGCAGATAAGAGCTTAAGGCGTGAAATGTGACAACAAATACTAAACTAGAAGTTGTACAAAGGTTTTGCAAACGATCAAAACACCTTGAAAATTAAAGGATTGTTACTAAGCTTCCAGTTGTGTCATCTAAACCATCAAGAAAATGCACATAAACTGGAAAAAAATCAGTTAGAACTACAAAAACCATCCATAATTTAACAATAATTTACGTATGTTTGCAAAGCTCTACGAAAATCTATTTGCTTATCAGGACTTATTTTTGATTAGAACATCAGTTTTTCTTTGATGTCTTGCTGAGCGTGCATTGTTTTAAATCTTTTTGAGGCGTACAAAATTGAATCTTTTAAGAATGAATGATACCTTGGCTTCTTTCTAAATGTTTTTTACAAAAGCACATTAGTAAACTAATATTGGTGCTTAATGATGAAGAATAATGTTTTTGGCCATTTGGAAAGCTAATTTCAGTCTATAAAATCAGTAGAGGCAACTTAAAAAGAGGAATTAGAAGAAAAATGTCATAGTTTTAAAATCGCTTTTTTGTGACCTTTACTAAGATATTTAAAGCAGATGTTAACATCTACAATGAATAGGAACTTTAAGAAAAAAAAGATAGATATGAGTTGATTGGTTTTTGTTAGTTGCCATTTTTGATAGTGGCGCTCTTTGCAATGTTCTTATGTTCTTATGTTTTTATGTTTTTTTTTTTATTTTTTACGTTGGTTTATTTATTAGAAGTTGAATAGGAACGCTACAATTTGTTATTATTGGTTTTTGGTTAGTTTGAAACTTACATATAAAGAATGGGAGCATGTTTTTGTCTGAGTACATTGCCAAGATGTATAAAATTATGTTTTTTTCTTTCAAGTTGTATTCAAATTTTTTTTAAAAGAAAGACAAAAGTTGTGAAGTTTGTATTTTATAGATTTAGTAAAAGCATTTGACTGTTTGCGGTAGAAAAAACTGATACAAGTTTTAAAAGTAAAAGGAGTAGAATGGAAAAGTAGAAAAAGACTGATAGATAATTTGTAAATTAAGCTTAATTGAAAAAAAGACCAAATGATTTGAAATTGGAAGTGAGACAAGGCTGTTTTTTATTACCAATGTTGTTTATTATGTATACCGAAGATCTGGTTAGAGTGTCGCAAAAGATATAAAGAAGTAAGCATAGGAAAAAGAAGAAGAAAATTTATTTGGTTTGCTGATGTTTGCAAGAAGATCTAAAAATGTTAAGTAAAAAATTAAAAAAAAAAAAAGAAATTAATCCATAAGTTGAGTATAAACAAAAACAAGACAAAAGTATTGAAAAAAACTTGTACGCAGATAAATTGAAGAAGAAAGAAGTAAAAGTACGCATAGGAATAGCAAAAAAAAATTAAGAGGAAGAAAGATTTTGAGTATTAAGTTAGATATAAATTTGCAAAAAAAGATTGTAAAATGGAGTGTGTTTTTATACGGATGTGAAAATTTTAAATCTGGCTCTGGAAGAAATTAATGGGCTTCTTCAATTGGTCAAACAAGATCCGAAATAAAGAAATGTTGAAAAGAGCGGGGAAATTTGTTAGTAAGAAAACAATAATGGATAGTGTATGCATTGAAAAAGACGTGATTAAAAAAATGGTAAATGCAAATCCTAAAAGAGGAAAAAGAATTTGCAAGATGTTTGATGTTCTAAGAATAAAGAAAAGCCCAGAAGACCAAGCAAACTGTAGAAAAGGCACGTAGAACCTGCAAAAATAAAAATGTTAATTATGAGCAAAAATATTGCAACCGTTTATGTATACGGATTCTTTGCAATTTTGCAGATTTTTATTCTGGATAATCAGTTAAAATTTAGTGGCAACGTAGGTTAGTTTCTTAAGTGTTTGACTTCTGTGTAGGAAGTTTAAATCCTACTCTATTGTAAATTATTTGTGAACTTGTTTAACTTTTTGACCGCTTTGGTATACATTGTTTTAGCGACAAACAAGTTTACAAACATTAACCATACTAATTTTTGGGAAAATCTTTGGCATTCTAGAACTAAGTTGACAATGTCAATATATAGTTCAAAAACGCTAATTTTCTTTTTTTTTGTAATCAGTTTTGATTGAAACTGGTTTTGTGTTAGGTGTTAATTCTATTGGGTGCAACGTTATTATATTTATTGTTTTTGTGAAATTTGTAGCTTGTTTACATTTTTTACAAATAGAATAAATTTTGTCACAGTTGTCATTTAATAATGGTAATGGTAGTTTAGTATTGTAGAAAATTGTCGTTAAGAATATAGAAATATTTTTAAAGATTGGTAATGGGTCATGGTTTAAACAACAAAACTTTAACGACTCATTATCTATCTACTATCAGCTTTTTAAGACGCTATTTTACTACCTATAAAACTCGGAATTTAAGTTAAAAACCGGATTCTGCAAATATATACAACCGGGTAGTAAGCATAGTAAATGAAAATGTTACAAACCACAAACTATTAAGTCGCATCTTGTAGTTATTGGTCACACTCAATAACAAGTTTGGTGGTTTTGTAGTTATTCTAATCTGTCTTAGCTGGTGTAATAATAAAGCTGGTAATGTAAGTTGTATATGGTATATTCTATACCCTGAATGTTATTATGTGATTTTCTTAAATAATTAAAAGTTACAATTTTTATTGTACAAATTAAACGCAAGTTTGAATACAAATTTTGCGACTAAAAAATTTCAACAATTTTATTGATTTAACAATTGTAGTGATTTCAAATTTTTTAATAATTTAGTTTAACAATTTTGCAAATACATGAATCTTGTATTAAATTAAACTATATTAGTTTTAATTAAAATATATTAAGATATGAATTAATGGTTTAAAAATAATTAGTTTAAATAAATCTAACTTCTTTATAAAAATAATATATGATATATATTCAATGTAATAGAGATTTTAAGCCGCTGTGTATAAAATATGTGAAGATGTATATGTAAACAAAAAAGATTTTTATTAGTAATGTAAGTAAATATTGAGCTTAACCTATACTAAAAACTTTCCGAATTATTTTAGCGTTTTCTAAAGTTTCTTTCGAATGCTGGCTGGGTGTAATTTCACTCTGATTGTGTCAATTACTATTATATTCTCAGCCTACATTTATAAAACGATGACGCTAAAAACTTTCTTAATTAATCAAATTAATAACTATTCAAGCAAGTTCGTTGTTTAAAATTTTATACGTTACATTATCTCTTAGATTAACAGACCTGAAACTTAGATCGAACCACTGCTTGAAAGTAACTTTACATTGATTTTGCTGGCACTATAAAATCTCCAGAGAGTATTTTAAAGCGGCGCTATCCGACCGCACTTTACTTTAAAAAAATTTAAAAAAATAATTTTTATATTTTGTTAAGTATTTATGTTAAATACGAAAGAGGCACCTCTACTTAAATTTAATAAGATGTCGCAAAGCGAAAAGTAAAATACAGAATAATATAAAAGGGAACAATATGAAATATTTATATGTGGATACGACTTGCAGGGTTTTTATTTTATTCTTTTTTTCTTTAGGGTTATAATCCCTAGAGACAAAATATACAGTAGCAAAGAAATAAAAACAAAATAAAAGTATAATGCTGTCTTCTGAATGTTATGCCGTCGGATTACATTTCGAATACTTTTTGAATGAAATGTGAAAGATTTAACTTATCACTAATATTACTATTTGTTTTAAGAACCAGTACTTACTACATATTTTATCAAATGACCGATAGATCTAAATAGGTTCTTCAGGTCAATAAAGTTTTCAAAACTTTCTAATCCATTTTTTTGGCTGAAATTTTAATTAAAATTGTTTAAAATGTAATTATTCCATACAAAACAATTAAAACAAATTAACTTTTATTATCTGAATATTATTTTGTTTGAAATGATGCAAATTAATTTTTTTAATTATGGGTTCATATGCAATGCTTTTTTAGTTAGTTAATTAAAAGTTTGTTTTACCGATTTAATGTAGAATGCCCTATAGACTGTTGCTACTATAAATTCCATTTACGCATAACATAGTAAAGTGATGTTTTCAATGTTAATGGGTTGCTATACTATGCCCAAGAGATGTAGATCGTATAGGGTCCCAGACAAACCGTATATCCCTTGGCACAATTTTATAAAGTTGTCACTACATTCTATTAAGATACGGAAGGTAAAGTGGAACTTCGTTTCAACTATAGAAAAGAGAACAGATCTGAAAACAAATTGATGATAGAATGAATGAATATTTATCAAAGTTTGTTTATATTAATATTTCAGCATGATATATGAAAAATATATAATTTTTGAAATATGATTTGATAAATTAATTTTAATATAAATTTGTTAATCTAAGATGTGTAGTTAGATTTTTTACTTTTACTATTATACTTATTAGTCACAACAATGTGCTGATATAAATCATTTTTTACAAATTAATATTTAATATCAAAAATTGTCCGCTTTTGCCTAAAACTACATTGGCTTTTATACTTTTTTGGGCATATACTTTTCAACATTCTTAATAGTATTTTGGCATGGTACAAAACTAAGTACTAATGAACTTACTATTTGAATCATACTAATTATAAATTAACTGCTCTAAACTGCAAACTATATCTATGAAGACATGAACGCGCGCACATTACTTTTTAGCCGTATTTTTGACATTTATTGCATGTCACAAATAATTGTTTTTTTAAAACTAGTCTCTTGACTACTGAATAAAACTTGATAAGTCTACAGCATTTTTATCGATGAGTAATACCGCATTGTATTTATTGGACGTTAATTGAAACCTACCTATAATCCATTGTAGTCAAAATCAATAATGGCAGAACTTTTGCAATAATTGATGTCAAAGTTTGTTGCAAATATTAATTATTATATTACTTAGTTTATTGTTTTTATGTTAACTTTTAATACCTGCAACTAATTTTGCTGAATAAAACTGTTTTTCAATTTTTTGGATCATTTTTTATTTATTGTTAAAGCAGTTTAACACAGGCATAGTTTTTGGCAACTTTGTTTAATGTATCTAGTAATTGTTTCTTCTATATCTAGCAAATTGAGCGCTTATTAACCCCAAATTTTTTTTTAAACTGTTGGTGTACCAGTGCCACACCACGTTTTGACCGCATAAAATTGCAAAAAAGTCCGATTGGAATGAAACTTGTGTTCCGAAAAGAAATCGAGGCGGTGTGGTTAGAAATTGACATGGAAACGGCTGAAAAACGTTTTCTCTTTTTTATATAGCAAAATTACAAACAAAACAAAACGGCAATTTATAAAATAGGTTGGAGCAAAATTTTAGTAATTAATACTGTCAAATTGCAACCTATTTTTTCAAAGTACGCCTAAATCTCCATATTAAGACGCTGCCGATTTTCAGTTTTGCAAAAATTCAAATTTCCAAAATTTTTATTAGCGCCGCTACATGATTGGGAAGAGTTAAAAAAAATAAGTTTTGCTCGGCGTCCGCCCGCTCGTCGCTTCCATCCGAAAATGTGCGTTTATAACCGGGATTTTTTGTCGCAGCCGTAGTCTACTCTGGACAAAACTTGTAAAGCCGCAACAATACCTCCGCACACCCTAGTTGATGAACACTTCAAAGCTTTTTTTCACTTTGTGACCAATTTATTAATATGTGCCCGAAAGGAAAAAGTCCTATCAAGCACGAGCCCTAAGAGACAAACTGTTTTAACACACGTAATTCTGGAACCTCCTACGACAAGCGCGGAGTCTTACGTGTTATGGCAGGTATAGTATCTCCCGCCACGTAGATCACCAAATTGTCGACGTACAGTCATTTTTTTACAGGTGTAGCCACAGATGCTGCAATATCATTCGCAATTACAAACAAAAGTGACTCTAATTGTCGATTCTTGGGGAACACCCTTCTCTAAACATACTGTCCTTGAGTTAGTGGTTTTTACCCTTACTTTAATTGTGCGATTGCGCATGAAGAATTCTAGAAAAGATGCATACGGCATTCAGTGCAGATTCTGCAAAGTTCCATATTGTTAAGTCATGTCATACGCCTTCTCTAGGTCGAAAAACACTGCTAGAAAATGTTTTCTAGCCAAAAGGCGTTTTGAATAGATTTTTTTAAATAGATTAGTTGATCAACTGTGGTTTTGTCTGAAACTTGCCTCTGGCTTGCGTTTGCGGGATTGTAATCTCAAAAACTTTTTGGCAAACTTATTGATAAAATCTAAAGACAATTAAACCATGCTAAACGGAGATTTCTTTAAAATGACCAAAACACAATTTCATGCACTTTACCAGAAAACTGAATTTATTTTCCGGATTTAAGTTTGGATTGTTCTTATTTTTTTGAGCGCGTGATTGCTAAGGTGTACATATCGAAAAATTGGTTCTTTTATTTACTGTTGATGTTCTTACATATCGTTGAAAATAATAAATACTTGTTGTCATTGAAACATAAAAGAATTGTCAGACAACCATTTTTTGGATAACAGGGTGGGTTTGCCAGATACTCAGATTGTGAGTTTGGATTGGGGTTTTGATGGTTTATGTCCACTGAGTGTGTGTGATGTGTTGTTAAAGTTGAAGTTGACACTTAAAAGTTATGGTATTTTATAACGCAGCACTATTTTCTTTAGATATAATACCAATTAGTTATGTCTTATTTTTTTTTAATTTAAAATTACCGGAACTTTGTTACAATTAGTAACCAATAGCCTGGTTAAATGCAAAACATTTTTGTAACCAGTACTATGTCCTCTACAACAATTTTAATAATACGTTTGTAAATAACAAGTGTCAAATGAGTTTAAAATAAGAGTCAAATAGTAATAGATGCTAAACGTATTGTAAATGTATCAAAAACATATTATTTTTTTGCACGTGTAATTCGGACAAAATAACATATTTAGCAAGGAAACTTTAGCTACTGCTTGCCTTGTACTGCTCATTCTGTTAATCTAAATTTGCCATTTTTTGTTGGGTAATTAAGCTTTTAATTTTTGGATAGTTGAATAACAACGTTTTTTTACATTTTTTCAATACAGTCATTAAGCATCAAAAATATTGAACCACAAAGTATGGGCAACAGTTGCAGATTGAGAAACATTTTTTTACAACAATAGACTTACACTACATAATACGTAATAATTTCAGGCGAGTCAATGTTGCATGTTATCAAAATAATACGCACTTATTTTCTATATATTTAAACGTAATCAAATAATAAAATAACATATCCGTTGATCACTTATACAACATTTTATTATATATGTTAAGAAAAAAACATATGGAATTGTGGATCATTTCCAGCAGAATCGTTAACTGCAAATTAAACGCGCTTGAATACAGGGTTATAATACCAGCTACAGACCAACTGTTGCAGTTGCCGAACCAGATTGAAAGTAGATATTAAATTAAAATGTAAGAACATATGTAATTACTGTGACAGCATGGCGTAATCATTACTAATCTGCGATTTTTTTGTCAATAATGTTCAAAATTTAAGAAATTGAAGAGTCAAAAGATCTAAATAAGTTAGTTATTACTTGATATACAGAATTTTTATTTTGATATTGAAAAGAGAAATAGTTTATTGAATTAAATATATATTTTGGAAGTTTAGTGCTTTTTAGAAGAAAACTCCCACCAAAATAAAACTACGATTTTTGTGAGGTTGTTTTATTAACAGATAATAATCAAATTATTTCTGAAAAAAAAATTGCACAAAAACATAGTGTTTGTCTGTTTAACAAAATTATATATTAATTTATAACTTCTGTAAACTTTCACACAGACGCTGTTTAATAATTCATCTCTAACTTTGAGGCTAGAATTTAATTTATAAGTTGCTTTTATAAATAATTTTTTTTGTTATGTTTATATTTAATAGAAATAATAAAATGTCAATAATCAATTTTAATTAGATTTTATGCTAAAAAATATAAAAATTATAAATGTATAAAGAGTAATTTTATAAACGCGACGCAGCACTCTAACTTTTAACAAATGCGCTCGTTAAATTGCACGACGGTTGGTGCACTTAGATTTGTAACAATACATTAACACCATTAGTGTAAATAAAATATTAATGGCATTTCAATCTTTTAAATCATAAGTATGTGTCGCAATTAGATTTTAAAATTTTTACTATTAATTTACTTTTAACAATCTGTATTGTGTTAGGAAGCGTTTCATTTTACTCGTACAATATTTTTATGAGCAATTACTGTCGTTTATAATCATTTTGTAAGATTCAAACTCTTAGAAGCGAAACTGCTACTATATAATCGTTTATTTCTTGCCTGTCGGCCTTGAAAATTCTACAACTTAACATAACATAACATTTACCATATAACTTAATTTACTACTAATATAATATATATAATCTTAACAACCCTAAACCCTGGTTTTTAATTAATTATTTATTAATTCTGATTCAATTTCCTTTCTTCTTTTTGTTACCGCCATCATCCATTTAATTCCTTTTCCATCTTCTTTCAGTACCTCATTTCTTCCTATTTGCTCTTCTCTCATCTCATTGCATTTTAACATGTGTTCTATGCTTTCCCTAACTTCTCCACACATTCTACACATTTTCTCTTCCTCTTCCAACCAAAATTTGCACACTTTCTCCTCATTTCCACATCTAAATCTTGCAATCATACGTTTTTCCATTTTTCCATAATTTTTATTTTTTAGGTACTTTGGTAGTTCATCCGTTATAATGTCTTCATAATTTGAATTGTACCTAGATTCATTTATCCGTGTTCTTCGCTCTTGCACTTGTATATCTCTATCTCTCATCATAATTTCTTTCCACATACTTCTATCTATTCTTAATCTTTCTACTTCCTCACTGGCATACCCATTCCTGTTAAAATATTTTTCTCTAAATGTTCCCATTTTTCCGCATTTTCCCTTCATTTTCTCCTTCAGACATTCTTGTAATATTTTACATTCATTCCTTTCTCTCACTCTTTCTTCATACCTCATTGCACGCTTTCCTGCTTCTACTCTTAATTTGTCTATTTTAACTTCTTCCATAACAATGTATGCTGGGGTCTCTTTGTTTACTCCTAATACCCATCTCCAGTATTTTGTTTGAATAACCTCTAACTTTTCTTGCTCTTTCCATCCCCAAATTTCTGCTCCGTACAATAACATACTTTTTACTAAACTATCAAACATCATTCCTTTTATTCTCATACATTCAAATTTTCTTTCACCAATTCCCCATACTTGTCCTACCGCTTTATTTGCTTTTCTTGTCAAATTTTTTATGTGTTCATTTTCACTATTGGTTGTACAAAAAACATATCCTAGGTATTTAAATGTTTTTACTTCTTCAATTTCTTTCCCATTCCATTTCCAATTTTCTACTCTACGTCTTCCTCCCCCCTTTCTAAAAGTCATCATTTTTGTTTTATTTACATTCACTTCCAAATCTTTTTTTCTAAAATACTTATCCAGGCATCTAATCATTTCGTTCATTTCATTTGCTTGTTTTGCTACAACCACCATGTCGTCTGCATAAGCCAGCGACCACACTTTCTCTCTGCCCACTACCACCCCACCCGTCTGCGCCTTACATAGCATTTCTTCTACATCTGCAATGTATGCCGCAAACAAACTAGGACTGAGTGGACATCCCTGTCTCACACCTTTTGTAGTCCAAAACTTCTCACTCATTTTGCCATTCATACAGACTCTGCTAACAGTTTCCACGTATACTTCTTCCATTCTTTTTACTAGGTGTTCATTTATTCCTCTTTTTCTCAAATACATCCACAATTTCTCTCTACTCACACTGTCAAATGCCGCTTTTAGGTCCAAGAATAACGCATACAACTTTCCTCCCTTTTCTGCTATTTCTTTCTTTACTATATGGTGTAGTATGTATACATTATCCATGGTCCCTCTTCCTTTTCTAAACCCGGCCTGTCCGTCTGGCAATATTCCATTCATTTCTAGTTCTCCATTCAATTTTTCTTCTAGTACCATGGCGTAGATCTTGTATGCTGTACTTAGTAACGTTATACCTCTGTAATTTTCAGCAAGCTCTTTATTTCCTTTTTTGTGTATCGGACATACAAGACCTACTCTCCACTGACTAGGAAACCCTTTTCCCTTCCATACTTCATTTATTATCTCACTCAGTCTCTCAATCAAATCTTCCGAACCATACATCCATGCTTCATTTTGTATTCCATCCACACCT
The DNA here is from genome assembly GCA_963932245.1 of Tachinus rufipes. Taxonomy (NCBI): domain Eukaryota; kingdom Metazoa; phylum Arthropoda; class Insecta; order Coleoptera; family Staphylinidae; genus Tachinus; species Tachinus rufipes. The sequence goes on from OZ010749.1 coordinate 67,578,758, forward strand.
GGCGCTTTTTGTTTTTTTAGTTTTTTTATTTGCTTCCATATCATTTCCGTTGTTATTTCATCTACATCTTGTTTCAGTTGTTCTGTTGTCATTGGCTGTCTATCGGTTTTTCTGTCCGATCCTTCATACAGTTTTATGAAGTGTTTCCTCCAGTCTTCCATCAAAATTTGTTCGTTTTTTTGTCTTCTGCTTTTTCTCTCTTTGTTTATGTATTTCCATGCTTCTTCTTCCGACCGTATTTCTTTTATCTCTATTTCTTCTTTTTTTATATATATTGCCTTAACTTCTTTGCATTTAGTCTTGTATATTTTTTGAGCACTCTGATATTCTTGTTTAGTCGCTTTGCCATTTTTCCAATTTCGGAGTACTTTTCTAGCTTCTCTTTTTTTTTGTGTGCATTCTGTGCTCCACCATTTGCTTTTTGCAAATGATTCTTCTGTTTGTAAAACAGTTTTCCTTATTGTTGCATCTGCAATTATGTTCTCTAATTCTGCCATTTTTTGTTCTACGCCTTTTTCTTTAAAATGTTGTCCATATAAATTTTGCCTGTACATTTCTACGCTCTCTTGTGTCCATACTATTTTTGTCACTTTTTCTCTTTCTTTCTTTGGTTCTCTTTTTATGCTTCCGTTTAAATACACTTCTAGTGGCTGATGGTCCGACTCTACTCTTTCTCCAACCTTAAATGTGTCTATCTCTTGCCACGCTTCTTCATTTACCATTACGTAATCAATTACCGATTGTCCTTTTGCTCCTATGTAGGTATATTCTCCCTTTTCATCTCCATCCATATTTCCGTTTAGTATGTCCCACCCATTCTCTTCAATCATTTCTATCATTTCTTTTCCTTCTTTATTTTCTAGTTTGTCTTTTGACACTCTTTTGCTTATTTGTCCGTTATTTATTCTTTCTCCGTTTAGTCCAATCCTGGCGTTGAAATCTCCTCCTACTATTAGTTTTGTCTCTTCGGTTTTTTGTATTGAGTTTTCTAACTTTGTTCTAATTTTTTTCATCCCTCTGCTATACAACGTAATCATTTTGTATTTTGTTCTTCCCAGTATAAAGTTTTGCTGCACGATTCCTTCCATTTCCAATTCTTCGTTATCTTCTTGTGGTATTTCCCTTCTGATTCCTGTTAAGATGCCTCCTTTTGCTCTTCCCATTTTTTTTTCTTTAACTGCTGGTTGGCATTTCCATCTAAACTCTTTAGGCATTTGATTTTCCATGTTTGTCCACTTCTTTTCATCTATCCATGTTTCCACCATTCCAATTACATCAAATTTTCTTATGTATTTCCAAAAATCGTCATCCTTGTTATTTAAACCTGCTACATTCCAAAATAATATATTTATTTTATTGCTAGTATCTGTTATTTTTAGACCCTTTTTGTTTGCTTGTAATTTGTTTGTCTCTCTTCTTTCATAACTTTCTTTATTAACATAGTTTAGATTAGTTCTTTGTTGTTTGTTTTTATTTCCCTCCCCCCCATTTATTACTGCTACTAGTTTTTTGACACTTCTATTTTGCCGTTTCTTTCGTTGTAACAACGTTTCTCTCCATTTACCACTATCTTCATATATCCAACAATCGCCGTCTTTCCTTTTGTCTTCTCCTCTTTTGCTAAATTTCTTAGTTCTTTCTGTATTTCTCTTTCTTTTCTTGTGAGATCATTATCAATAAATATGTTGCTTCCCTTTAATACGCTTTTCTTCATCATAATTTTTCGTTTATCTTCCCAACTCTCTAATTGTACAAAAATGCTTTCCAGTTTATTATTGTTTTTCATTTTATATGCTTTTTTCACAACTACACTTTCATTTAATTTAGTTCTGGTCCAGTTTTCAACTTTTTCTTTTACCGTGGCTCCATCAATTATGCCTTCATTTAATCCCTGTATAATTACATTATTTTTTCGTTCATTTCTTTCTTGTTTTTCTAATTTTTGTTTTAATTCGGCGACATCATTTTGTAAGGTATTTATTTTTGTTGTTTCCATTATATTAATTCTATTGTTTAATTTTTCGTTTTCTTCTCTTAATTTTGCCAGTTCTTGCAGGATTACAGTTTGTGTTTCGTTTATTATTTGTAACTGTTTTAAAATTGTTTCAGCTACTTGCTGGTTTATTCCACTTCCGCTTGCTTCTGTTGTAGCCATATCCGTTTTTTCTCTTCTTCTTTTTTTCTCGTCTTGTTCGGGTGTTCTTTCAGTTTTACTGCCTCTTTTAAATACATTTTCGTCGTCTGAAGGCATTATTTATTTTATTTGAATTTATTTTTATTATATATTTAATAAAAATATTTTTCCTCCGCTCGAAGCCTCGAACCGCCAACCTTTGCGTTTAGAATCCACGTCTCTATCCACTCGGCTACCAAGCGCTCTTTTGTGTTCTATGCGTAAATATCCTTGTTCAATATATCTATTTATTTATTCTCTTGCGATTTTTACAGCAGTTTTACATGCGATGGAGGTTATGTTGTTTATTAAAAATTTTGAATTAGGATTTTTCTCCTACCTTGCCGTTTTGCGGCACACCGCTTTCTTCCTCTGAATCTCCTTCTTTAATTTCTCAATTATATATACAATATTAAATATTCTTTCACTTTCTTATCACTTTTAATGTTATTTGGTAAATGTCAACAACTCTTCACTATACTCTCTCTCTCTCGCGAAACTGCTACTATATATTATTATTAATTTACAACGTGCTAACTTTATTGCTCTTTTGAGAGTCTACACTAACGGTGTTGAATATTTTAATTTAAGTCTTAAGGGACTTCTTAAATTCTATTTGTTGTTTAAATTTAAAAAATTTAAAAAAATATATTTTTGAACTGTAATAGTAATAACTAATACTTATTATTATTATTTTGTTGACACGTGTAATACATCTGATCATTACGTTAATTATAAATGTATGGATTAATTAACTATTGTTTGTATTGTGTATTTCTTGTTAGGCGCCTGTTTACGGCTTGCTGGAACTATGTTAACAATTAGAGAATAAATAGCAATCAAGATTCTGTAATGAGCATCTTATAAATTTAATTTAATTTGCTTCTATATATACAAGGTCATCTTTGCAAATATCTGACGTAAATTTAATTTTGGGTTACAATAATTAAGTTGTAAAGTTATTAACATTTGATTCTTTTTAAAGGAATGTTTTAAAATATATGGCACCGGCCGTATAAACTCTAATGTTCAGTGTTAAATCTTAAGTGATAACAGTTTCAAAACTTTGAATGAACATTAGCAAAATAGTGTAACAAAACTTGATTTGTGTACGTTTTTACAAAACAAGATAGTTTTACAGGTTTAGTAATCTTGCAAATCTTGTGCGCAGGCATCAGGCAGCAAAATTGATAAGTAAAAATCCAAATTACAATAACAATCATTTACAGAAAATAACAATGCAAATTAAATACAATTTTAATAATTAAAATAAATTTCTGGAATAACCAGCAAGAGTTTTGAGTTGCAGTTTGATATTTGCATTTAGCATACTTAAATTTATTAATTTTGAGTTACGTTTTGAAATTTTGGATACAGCTTTTTTTATTTTAATTTAAAAAAAAAATATAAAAACCATTTTAATTTTTTAAATTTTTTATAGAAATTTTTTTTATCTAAAAATAAATTTCTGTAAAAACAGGTAAAAATTTTTAATTACGATTTTCATAAAATATTACTTAAATTGATCAAAAAAATTATAAAAATATTTTTGAGTTTTTATTATTCATGAAAAATATTTTTAGTTAGATGTAAATACAAATTTTAAGTTGTCGATTCTGTTTAAAGTCTGTACTTTGTAGTATTGTAAACGTTTTAGTACCTAGGTATAAAATAAAATTATATAATTGTTTTTTAAGTACTGCCTTAGTTTACCTGTCATTGTAGTATTGTTTCATAAACAAAAAATGCGTTGTTTATAGTTTTATTTAGGCAATTTTTACTGATCATTTATCAATAAGAGGAAAGAACTTATCTTCTGATGCCTTTGCAAAACCGTTGTTATTAAAGTTACTAAATTTTCAAATTTTTTAAACTTTGTGTAGCGGCCCAATAATCATGTTAACATGGTAAATCTATAATACCCATTAACAAAATAATTCAAATAATTTTTTTTAGTTGTTTGTTTGATGCAAGTACCTTTTGTAAGGGTGTAATGTCCATGAAGTAAATGCTAGGCTAAGTGTCCGTCGGTATAATCAGTCCTTTTTTCACTAGCACAAAGCAAAACTTTTGGTCAACGGCATGAGATTCTGAAGGAGTAAAGGCTCAAACGGACATCTTAAGTATACAAATCGTCGTGGCAAAGACAAATACAAATACAAAATACGGAAGAAGAAGAAGATTAGACAGAGGAAGGCACCTATACAAATACGATGCTTCTCTCGTTCCGCAAAGCAGAAACAAAAATTACAAAACATTACACTAAACACCTAAACCTAAAATGCTAGAAACCTACTCCAAGCTGGAAAACTACAAAATCTAATACAAGAAATGGACTAAATGTAGATATTTTAAACTACAATGTAGTTGTTTTGTTTCCCATCTCACTTACTCATTATCCATCTAATCATACGACACCTACGACCATTGACATAATCATTAAAAAAAACGTGACTAACGTGACACAACCCATCTTTTTAGCCAAACTTGACTCAGTTATCAAGTTATGTTTAGTTTAACAATTGATAGAACTATCACTTCATAGATAAGCACAGATTGAACTAAATACAGACAGATAATTGACCGACAACTAATTATCAACAATAAAATTGTGACTGTAGAAAATTTAAACGACGAGGTACAAAAATTGACAAACATAATAACTCACGCTAAAAAACTAACATCAACATATAACTATAATTTGAACTGATAACAATTTGCCAAATCAAATTCAAAACTTAATTTAACGTAAAAACCATGCAAAAAAAATTTAGCAACGAAACGGATTAAATCTAGACAAATTTGAACTTGATAAACTAACAAAACAAATAAGATCTGACATAAAATATCCGCATTTGGTAACTTGCTGTGGAAGCTGGTCAAGACTTTTAAAAAGAAAAACTTTACTCCAGTACCAACATTAATTGACGGACAGAACAAAGATTTTGCTGACTACGACAAAGCGGAATTGCTAGCAGACAGGTTTGAATTTGTGCACCATATATCATAACAAAACTTACCTTATTAACAAAGCATAATTGATAATGGTAACACTTTTATCAATATGCGCATCATCCATCTACATTTCACAAAAATTTTACGTCACAATCAGAAATTGTTCAAATTCCACGTAAACTACCAGTGCGAAAAGATCTGGTAAGGATATTATTGCCAATATTTTATTTAAAAATTTGTCAAAGAACTGTGTTGTCAGTTGACATACATTATTATCAAACTTAGTCATTTTTCATCTGCGTGGAAAACAGCTGTGTTCAATCCCCGTCAAAAAAGGGCAAAAAAAACCAAAAATCCAAACAATTTTAGACCCATTAGTTTATTAAACCACATTGAGTAACCTGGCGAAAAAAATTATTCATAGTCGCCTGCTAAAGCACATTGAGTGCAAACAAGTTGATCCCATTCACAGTTTGGCTCTCGGCCTAATCACAATACTGTCCAGCAGGTACCTTGGATAGCAAATGATATATCTGTCAATTTTAATAAAGGTAACGTCACACAGATGGCGTTACTTGATTTTGAAAAAGCATTTGATAAAATCTGGAGTGAGGTTTTTTTTAAACTAACGACATATAGTTTTGACAACAATCTTATAAAACTTATTTATTCATACATCACTGATAGTAAATTTATTGCTAAAGAAAGTATTGAGCAATTATCGTATCATAAAATCTCTGCGGAGATCCCACAAGGCTCTATCATAGGTTTCACGTTGTTTAACTTATTCATCAATGACATACTACATTTCATTTGCACCAGTTTAGTTCTGTACGCTGACGATACGGCCATCTACGCACATTTTTTTGACGCTAACAAATTGAACTTCACAAAAACTGAAAGTATTACTTTCAGTAAAAGGTTTACGCATAGTAAAGTTTGCCAGGTACTAAAAATAAACAACATGCCAGCAAAAGTCAATATAGTACATGTAGACTCAAAACTAACATACAATTATCATATCACTCAAAATTTACATAAAACACAAGGAGTTCTTAAGCTTCTTTATTCTTTACTGACAAAAAACAGTTCATTGACACTCCAGACAAAACAATTGCTTTACACATCATAACATATGCAGCGCAGTCAAAACAAATATCTTAAAACTAGCTCGAATTTCAAAAAAATGTCTAAGGCTTGTTACTGGCAGCAATAGATATACTTGCATAACTGACCTTGATAATAGAACCGGAGTTCAATAATTATTTATTTACATTAACCAACTACCACAACGTTTCTACAAAGTGTACTCCAACTCATTGTTATTAAACATCACCCAAATCAGATCACATAATGTACTATTTCAAACCAAACATCGCATTTCATATCAATCATTATTTCAGTTTTATTGACTTGTTTATTATTAAATTAAATTCAATTAAGCTATCGCTACCACATTTTATATTCTCATACATATGCGTTGCACATGTGAAGTAAAAACCGGGAAGTGTGTCCAAAACTGCATCTATTTATTTTTGCCACAACACAGCCAACATAAATTTCAGCTATTTTGATGAAAATTGTCTTCATATTGTACACAAATTTCCTATAAGTAATATTTATTTATTTGGGACATTATATGTAGATAAAACTAAATTCATACAATTGAACTATTTATGGCAAAACACAATTTAACATTTTTGTTTGTTTTGCTTCAACTCAAAAATTTAATAATAACAAAATAAAAGCTTTTAAAAGAATTTATTTTTCATAATTCAATATCATTATGTATTTAAAATTACATTTATTCAACAATTTATTTATGCTGAATGAATGAATTTATTATATTTTCTAGAGAAAAATATACAATACAAATTGTATTTTTTAAATTTATTTATTCCATTTTCATCATAACAATTTCATAAATAAAATCTTGTGTTATGTAAACTATAAACAAATATCTCAAACTAATTGAAATTTCAACATAATATGGAATTTTATTTGAGTTTCACAAAACTGTATAAATGAAATAAGATTTGAATAAACCTATATTGTATTTATAAATATTTACATTTTTCCACCAGCTGCAGTTGCTTTGGATATTTATTTTTAGCACCCTTACACATTTTTTATAAGCATTACAAACATCATTTGCCATATTTACGTTTTCCTTCTGCAACGTCAATTTGCGTAAGGGTTTGCATCCTGTTCCAAATTCACTTTATAAATAGAGACAACGAACTTACTCAGTCTACACAAATTCATACATAAACTCATCACGGTTGTATAAACCAGATGTGAACCGACCTTGAGAATATTGTATTACAATTAATTATGTTGGGTTTAATTAAGTTTAAACGAGTTGAGTGTTAGTGGTAAACTGCATTACGCCGTCACGTCCAGTATCATTATGGTGCAGGCGCCGGGCTTACAATTACTGTAAGGGTTAATTTGTTAATGAAAAGATCTATTATATCTTAAACACAATAGCGTAATATAAATTAAACAAGTCATTTAAATTTTCAATCAAACATATTAAAGCAAAATTGTCATTATTTAAAACTCGATCCACTAAGTTCAGTTAATATTCGATTTTAGGTAATCCAGACCACATTGCTAATCACACAGCAAGCAATTTCAGATAATCAAGGAAATTATACAACTTTGCACCTACAATTCTAGTTAACATTTGGCATTTACCATCAGTTTTATGAATTGTATAATGGGTACAGCGTAGGACATTTACCAATAAAATGTCCATTCTAGCACTTTATAAATTGCTTAGTAAAAGTCTAAACTGGGTCAACTATAAAGTTGATGTATTCATAAAAAAATATTTGTAAGAGTGTTAAATACATAAGTTTGCTTACTTGCATAATGTTGTATTAGTTATGATATTGAGTTTAAAATTAATTGATTTAGTTTATTTAAATTTATTCTAAAGTGATTATTTTTTATAGTTTAATATGTGATCATTAATCATGATTTAGGTGCAATGATATTAAATTTATTGTGCTCAGTTTTATGAGACTGATTGTGGAAAGCGTAACTTTAATGGCATGATATAATCAATATTCATTTATTTGTATTTTAATTAACGAGAGTGAATATAAAAGATTCTAATGGATGGTTGATTTATTTGATTTATTATGGTCTCCAACAAAATTAATGTTTTTATTTTTATTAATTATATTATGTAAAATTTTAAACAAAATTAGTTAATCCTATTTTACTATTAATTAATACAATAGGGTATTATGAGCTTACAGTATTCAGTGGCCAGTGGCAGCTTTTGTTTTCAAATATGTTGATGTATATAGTTCACAACGTTATTAAATGAGGAATATCTCTGCAACACAGCCACAATGTTTGCTATTATATCATTGTTGATTAATTAATGGAATAGAAAATTAATACAGATATCAATAACAGTAATTGCAAACAGCTTTAACAATAGTTAAATTTTAAAACTTGCATAGAGATATCGCACAATTTTAGATAAATATATGATACATTTTTTATAAATTTTCAAGACGCTACTTGGTTAAAAATAAGCATAGCTTAGTCTCGGCGAAGCAGTGAACAACGAAATAGACTACATATTCTCCATTTGTAGACAGTATACCGTCAGTGAATACAAACTACAACTTAATAATACAATTTTCAAAGGCATATACACAGACAAATAAAAATTAAAGTTAAAGAAACAAATATCCAATTTGAAAATCTTACAAATACAAACAAATAAATAGAACAATTAACAAGGAAGGAAACTAGAATGCAAAACTTAAAACGCATACAAAAGACTATACAAAACAATATGAAAAAATTTAGAACCGGAATATCAAATAGAAAAACAAAATGAAAAATTATGATAGTTTCACTGTGAGCAACAAAAAACCAATTTTAAAAATTATTCAAAATTTGTATGCAAACTTATATATCTATTCCAGAAAATTTAGAAAGTCTTTAAACATCTTAAAAACAAAAAAAGCACTAGGTAAAGACAAAATAACAATGATTTGAGTATTGACAAGACTGAAATAGGTAGAACAGTCAAAGAGATACAATATTACCTAATTTATTTACTTTTTTCTTAGAAGATGTCTTTAAAAACATGTCGTTGGACAAAAAGGTATTAACATATATGGCAAAAATCTAAAACATTTGCGATTTGTTGATGATTTTATTCTAATAAGCTCAGATTTTTAAGAATTTAATTGCATACTAGAAGAATTGACAAGACATCACCATAATTGGTTTTAAAATGAACCTAGGAAAGACCAAGATTATAAACCAAGAAGCAAAAGGTCAATCACAATAAAGGACTGTTACAAAATTAAACAAGTAAGGGAATACATATATCTTAAACATAAAATAAAACTAGGCAAAATTAACCAAGCAGCCAAAATCACCAGAAAGTAAGATAGAGCTGCGTACTTAAAAAACTTAACATATCTTTAAAATCCCTGACATACGGCGTTGCTTAAAACGTAAAGTATACGATTTGTGCATACTACCCGTTACAACATACGGCCTCTAAACAATATTATGGACTGTGATAAGCGCAAACAAAATAATAGGTCATCCGATAGATCAAACTGATTAAGTTGAGGTTATGTTAAATCTGTCGTATCAATGTTGATACAATTTAAGAAGTTGGTAGAAGTGCTATTAAAACATGAAAATAAAATTGCATCAAAATTTAATGTTAGGATTAAAAGTCATTATATAATCAGCAATTTGACCTAATTGCTGACCTGGCAGTAATTGAATTGAGGTTCAAACTACTTAAATTGAAGTTATGTCAAATGTAACGTATAGAAGTTGATCTCAAATTGATACTATTGATACATATAATGTCAAAGTATATTAATACCAAATTGCTTCAACATTCAAGGTCAGGATTGGAAGTTATTGCAAAGTTACTACTGGATTAACAAGCCAAACTAATTAATTTAAGGTTAAGACAAATCTACCGTATACAGTTTGATAAAATTTAGAAAAATGGTAGCATTGGTATTGAAGTATATTGATACCAAATTGCATCAAAATTTAATGTCAGGATTGGAAGTTATTGCAAAAATACTGCAGAATCAGGAATTGAGCCAAACTGAAAATTTGAGGTTATGCAAAATCTATCGCATAAAATTTAATACAATTCATAATATTGGTATTAAAGTATTTTGTTACTAAATTGCATCAAGATTGGAAGTTATTGTAGAGTTACTGTGGATCAGCTGTTAGGTCAAACTGATTGAGATTATGTTAAATCTATTATATCAAATTTAATACAATTTTGTAGTAATGACGACTGAAATATATTGTCTCAAAATTGCACTAAAATCCAATATTTACACTTAACATAATTATGTGTAATACAACTTTGAGAGAATCTTTGATAATTTGACAGGAATCAGTTTGGCATATTCAAAACTAACGTTTGACAGTTTTCGAAAATCAAACAATGACAGTTTAACTAAAAACAATTTGAGTTTTCTAATTTAAAAAGTTACAAAACTTTGATAAAATTAAACATAAATCACATGACAGTTAAATGTCAAATCACAAATTACTATTAGTTTGACAATTTCCGCATAATTTTGATAAAATATGAGTGGTTTTGACATATTTATACTTTTTAATTGTGACAGCAATCACAAACTTGGCTGATTCAGAATCAGTTTGACAGTTCTATTATGATTTGACAGTTTTCATACCTTAAGTGTAATTTTGAGAGGTTTGAATACTATGCAAACACTATTTTGACAAAAAAATTATCAAAATTACTCAACTTTGACAGATTTAAATAAAATACACAATTCTGACATAAATTTGACAATGACAGTTATACTAATGACAGTTGATAAAAGTAATTTATTAATAGTTTGACACTAAAATGACATTTGTTTGACAGTTATAAACAATTTTGACACAAATAAACTATGAGATTGTCAAATAATTGAGTTTTTGATGTAAAATAACAAAAATAACAACAATAAAATGTAAAATTTGAATATAATATAAGATTTGTTTTAATGTAAGAACCTGTCAACAAGCTTAAACTTAAGAGATATAATTACAAGTCAAAAAGTCAGACGATAAACTAAAGTTAGATTTAATTGAACAAATTGCAGAACTTTAATGGAGCTCAGTGGGACATGTAGTTAGGAAAAATATCAACAAATAAACCTACCGAGTTACACATAGGAGACTAAAAAATACTTATTTCAATGTTTTGAAAAAACACAAAAAAAATAGATTGATGACATAAAACAAATTGTAGGAATTAAGTAGTATCAAGTCGCAAAATAAAGAAATATAAGGAATAGTCTAAAACATGTTTAGCAGTGGATAGATATGCACCAGAAAACTAGTAAGGTTAAAAGTAAAAAGATAATAATTAAACATTTTTTAACCATCAACCATTATAACTTAATTCAAAGACATATAATAAAGTTTAATTACGGCATATTTACACTATTTTTTTAGTGTGAGTTGAGTTTGACTTGAAATCTTCTAAAGTACAACCTGGAAACTGCTAAAAAAATTGCAAATATTTTTAAAAAAATTGATTTTATATGACATATGTTTGAAGCGTTTGATAATGCGTTCATAATGATTGCAATCAATGGGTCGTTCTAGCATGCCCCAAGTCTGCTCGATTGAATTCAATTTTGGGTTTCTTGACGGCCAAGGCAATACAGCAATGTAGACATTGTTTAAGTAATCTTGAGTGATTCTTGCAATGTGTAGACGAACATTATCTTGCATTAAAAGGTAGCTATCAAATTTTGTAAAGAGCATTACATATTCCTTTAAATATTATCGTATTTCTTGACAGGCATTCATATTACATTATTACACCACTTTTACAAAATTGAATTTTTAAGCAATATTAGAATAAAATGGCTTTTGGTGGCATATGTTACTTTCCGTCTATTTTGTCCCGGTTTTCTCTTTCCGGAATCTTATCAAAGCATTTAATATTAAACTTTCTAGAATTTTAAATCATTTGCTATGTAACACACATAAAAAAAATAATAACTTACGGAAATGCAGTTTTATTTCAGATACAATTTAACTGATGGATGCTAAACTATTAAATCTGCATGCAAACTTTGAATAAGTTTTAACAAATAAAATCTAACTATGTAAAAGCAGACAATTTTTGGAAGTAAACTAAATATTGAAAAGTTTAAAAATAATTTTACAACCAAACCTTTTTTGTATTGGCTTGTTTCTAAAGTAAACGTGTTTGGGATTGCTTTAAATGATTTCTTAAATTTAAAAAAATAATTAAAAAACCTTTATTGTATGTGTAATAATTAGTTGCGGAATTGTGATCATTAATTGACGTAGAAAACCACAAAAACATTTATTTTGTTTAAAATTTGAATTCAATTATGAATAAAATACTAAAGACAATACTACAGAAACAATTGCGTCTCATGCTTTATTCCGTGGCATATTTTGCAATTCTTTAAACATAAAAATTTATAGAAAAAATGCATTACAATATTTTGCTTAACAAAATTAGTTTAAATTTTATTTTGTACTAAAGTATTAATTAAAATAAATTTGATATAAAATTTTAAGCAGCAACGTACTGGTTATTATAGTATTAAAATAACATAAACCGTTTTGATAGCATCGAGATTTATTGTATATCAGTTACTATTTACTCAATATACAAAGCCCACAGGGCTACACTACCAACTACCGGTAACAAATCAGTGTTGGAATTTTACATTTAAAATTACACAAACAACACGTTCTAAAATAGATTGGCTACAATTACAGTATATTTGTAATACTTTTAGAAAATTGTAATGATTGAAATTTTAATACCACCACATAATTGGAATTTTAATTGACCAAATAATATTGAAGAAGATACAATATACTTTTATATTAGTCCATATTTAATCATTGTTAAATGTTGTATATCTATATAAATAACTATAAGAGTTATCAATAAAATGTTTACCCTTTTAAAATTAAAATAAGTAAAAAAATCCTTAACAAAATCTTTACTTTTTTTAAAACAAAAATAAATAAAAAAATCATCAATAAATTTTTTAACTTTTTAAAATATTTTATTTTTAATATAAAATATAACAGACTCATTATACTTATAACGAAATGAGTCACTTGTAAACCCTTCCACTTTAACATTGCCTTTAAGTGAAACTATTAGAACATTGATGATATATACCAACACCAACAAAAATTATTACTCTTCTATATTTCAGAACCTATATCATTAGTTTAAAATTGTGTATGTGTATATAGTTGTAATTATATTATATTATAGTAATTTTTGAATTTAGAAATTTTGTCGCCCTGGATTAAAAATAAATAATACAGGGAAGACGTGCGTGGTCCAGCTTTAATACTTGACAAAAATATTATAAAAGAAATTAAGATATATTGGTATAATAAAAGAGTTTTAAGATATATTGGTATAATAAAAAAGTTTTAAGATATATTGGTATAATAAAAGAAATTAAGATATATTGGTAAAATAATTGAAATAATATTTAGATACTGTTGTGTTTTTATATAAAATATATATGAAATTATATTCTATATATATATATAAATTTTTATTGAAAGTATGGATCATTTAATTTCGAAAATAAAATAAAACAATATTCAATTATTAACTACATTTCACTCATGTTAATGTTAATGTTTAAATGTTATTGTAAGCTACAATTGAATAAGTCAAATAAAGTCAGCTAGTTTAACGTTACTGTGCTTCTAATAAATAAAATTATAAAAATTAATTTTCTTGTAAATTCTGTATATTGTCTGTGAAAGTACAAGGCATTTTTGTAAAAAATTGTCTCATCTCATTTAAACTGGGATTGTTGTACTCTAGACTGGTTTTTAAATTTATTGTTGTAGAATTCTCTTAAAGTGATCTTTATGCAAAAAAGTAACCCATGCCAAGTTTCATCAATTAAAAAAACATTATTAGAATGTTACAAATTTGACAAAATGAAAAAAATACTTACGAGTATGTTCAAAATTTAAAATATAATAAAAATATGTAAATTAAAAAAAAAATTAATCAAATTGCTTTATTGTGGACCCATGGTATGTATCTGATTCAAATCTGGAAGTTACGATTAAGTATATTAATTTTGAAAATTTAAAGGTAGTGCGACACGTGTTCTTTCGAATCTTAAGAGCTAAAATTTGGCATTGTTTACATTTTTTGCATAAAGATTACTTTCTGAAGGTGCACACACAAAAATTGCAGAACATTTTTTTAAAGAACTAGTCTATTGTACACATATGTTTACAAAATCTCAAACCTACCAGTTTATTCTAATCATTATATTATGATTCATAATAATTCAGAAAAATAGAACAAGAAACTCTTTTATCTATACTTGAAATATGAAGTACAAACGAGGTATTGCACTTTCACTGACGATATTTTATTAATAATATACGCAACATCGAACACACCTTGTATGTATGTGTTTGTATTTGTAGTTGCGATAATTGTGTTTCTACAATAAAAATATATTCTGTTGGAGCTGTGATAAAAGAAAATGATAACTTTTATGATTTTTATAAGAGAGTGGGATATGTGATAAGGGTTAGTAGTGGATTATAATTTTAACTAATTGTGTGTAGTTTAGAAAAATGAGTAGTGTGTGTTGTCTTATATGATTTTAAACGTTGAAATCTATAATAAATATATAACCATGTATTGTCTTTTATTATAAATTTATACTTTTTTCCAACTAATACCCTCTATAAATTGTAATTGATTTCAATTTATATTTCAGTAATTACTTATATTGTTAGAAATGAACAAAAGAGCTGCACTTTTGCTTGCTTTTTAATGTTAAGTACAGTCTGTTTGTGTTTTAACTTGAAATAATGGATTGTCTACAAACGCTGTGCAATTAAGAAGACAAGGTAAGTGAGCGCTTAAGTTTAAGGAGCATGAGTTTAAAGTGTTTTTAAGTATTATAACTAAATTTTCTTTTAAAATTTAAACCCAGAAAAGCTTTAATAATAAAATTAGAAATTAATGATGATTGTATTTTTTGTAGTTATTCAGTACATAAACTTCTAACTTAAAGATTATTTTATAGAAGATTCATATCTTTATGTTTATTTGCATAGATTAAACGGTTTATAAACCAAACTTATCGTGTAAGAAAATACACTTAAAACTACATTCAATTCATATCCTACTATGTTTAATATATTTATAGGTTGTTTTATTCATATTAAGAAGTGGCTACCCTGTCATGTTTTATAGCATATCAAAAACATATTCATAGTTTCATATGCATGTACTGCGGTTGTTGGAGCAGTAGGCTAGTCTCAACGGATCTCATATGTGACTTTATTCAATGTTTAGTTTAATAGATAATGGATCTTTACTAAGTCACTTAAAATATGCAAACTCTCCTCTCTTGTCTGCATATCTAAATGATATGCTTTTTTGTTGCAATTGATTGAAAAATATATTATATAATGAAAAAAAAAAAGTTGTAAATTTTAGATTAACTCATACAAATCTCTTAAATAAAAACAAAAATATAAATTATTGATCTAAATTTTATTGCAGCGTCATTATTATTATTAATTAAAATTTAGTTGCATTAAAAAACTAATACAAATTACAATAAATACATTGCAGATAAAAACAAGTAATGTTCAAAAACAAAGCAACATTTAGTATTAAAGTTAATACAGTTTCTTCAGTTTTTTGCTATGCATAATTGTTTTGTCCTTGCTTATTTTTATGGCCTTTTTCTATCTATTTATTTAATATTTTATTAACAATTTTAGAATATATATTTCATTGCAGAATAAAATAGTAATGTCAAGTAATAAATGATGTTTTGATTAATAAGTAAATTGTAATTTTATTGGGCGATTATAAAAAAAAAGACGAGATAAATAAAAGCGATGGTTGATTTTGATATAAATAAGAAGAAACATAAATTTTAATTTGCTTTTCATTTTATTTTTAATTTTTAATTTTATTCTAGTTAATTTATATATTTATTCTAAGATAAATTTTTGAAAAATAACCAAAAAAGATATCAAAACAAGAAAAAACAAAAAAGTAAGTATTTATTTTTACATTTTTTGAATTGTTTAATTTTAAATTTGTTATAGTTATATACTATTAATCTTTGGTGTCTAAAATGAACACGTTTACTTTAAAACGTTAACATTAGAACCATTCCGACCTCTACCTTGATTTGTAATATTTTAACAAAAACGGCAACTTTGGCTTCATTGCTGTTTCTACATATAATTTGATAATAAATTAATTCTTTCACCGATACATTCAAAATACTGCAAATCAAGGTAGCGGTCGGTATGGACTTAAGTATGATAAATTTGAGTGTTGATAAAAATTAAATTTTAAGAATAAGACGGAAGAAAGTTTTTTTTATTTCAAACAAAAATTATTGAGATAAGCAAAATGCTTGTTTTATACTTAACATTGACTATTTTATACTTGACAAATTCTTCTCAAACTGTTGCTATTTTTTAATTTTATAATTAAGACTATTAGAAAAACCTTATTTTTAATTTACAGAATCTCTTACGTATTGCTTTTTTAAAACAGAAACCACCACAATATCAAATTAATTCTCACACTATAAGTATTGTTACCAATTTAGATTTTGGATTTTACGTTGGAGACTAAACCAAAATTTACTGCACGTACGTTCTTCCTCCTACCTCCTTCAGTGATGATATTAATTTGTTGTTTGCATTTAACCACCCTATGTGAGAGATGAAAGTACAACAGATGGTCTTCTTTATACTAGCTATTCCCAACAAAAACTTTTTATTGTACGAGAAGGCCGGGCATGCACCTAACATGTGTTCAATTGTCTCGTCATTCATTTCACATCTTCAACACGTTAAACTGTCTCCAATACTAATTGTGTGCATGTGATTTATTAGTTGATAGTATTCCGTTGATATTTCTGTCATAGTTTGCACGTTCTTCCTGAACAGTCGCAAATAGTAATTGACTGTTTTGGCGTTTGGGCAGTCATTGCATTTTTTGTCTGTCTGCAGTCTAGAGTGTCTTCTCTACGCTTGCTAAGTGCGTTGTATGTGATAATTTTTAGTAGGTAATTGAAGTTTTTGAGAAATCTAGAGTTTAGATTCACAAGCCATGAGAGTTGATTCTTTACGCGTTTTTAGTGGCAAGCATATTTTGAGGTCTATCTCTTGCAAAACTTTTGCTTCAGAATATTTACTAGGTTGAGCTATTTGTTTAGATATTAATTAAATTGTTAATCACAATTTGTTTTCTTTGTTCATCTATTTACACGTTGTAGGGTCTTTGAAACACAAAGGATGACATGTTATCTGGTGCTACTTCTCTTATATATATATATTGAGAAACTTGCTGATGTATTTTTTCTTGCTATCTTGACTACACGGTGGTTTTCCATTTTTGTCACGTGCTCATTTTACGATCTTCTTCTTTGCCTTATCTATTTAACGTCGTCATGTGTATCGCATCTTTGTCGTATGTCAGCACTTGGTATTTGGTCCTTCAGCACCCACATTTCTGTTGTTTTGAGTATGGCTTTTGTTCTTGTTGTTTCTGCTCGGGCTTCTGCTGCATATGTTATTACTAGGCGGACTCATGTTTTGTATATTTGTACCTTGGCCATCCTGTTCATGTATTTGTTATTCCAAATCATATCTTTTAGGCTTCCTGATATTCTTGTTGCTTTTGTCGCTTGTTACTTTATCTCTCCTGTTTGATCTTGGTTTGCGGTTACTTTTACGCTGAGATGTTTTAAAGTTATGACTTGTTTGATTATTTGATCGTTTACTGCTAATTTGCAACAGATTGGTTCTTTAACTATGACTAGTGATTTAGTCTTCTGAATCGAGATTTTCATATTAGATTGAGTGGCTGCCATGTAGAACGCATGTAGCATTTTCTGTAGGTCGTTTTTGTTTTCTGCTATTATTACGGCGTCATCAGCGAAGCATATTATCTTTACCTCTTTTTTGTTCATCCTAAATCTTTGCCCGGATCTTTTAATGTCATTTATTATCCGATCTATAATGATGTTAAATAGATAATGTATTTAGTTTTTTGATTATGTCAACTAATTCTTTGGGTATGTTGTTATCTTTGAGCACCTTTTTTACGTTTTTTAGTTTGTCTTGATTGTACGCTTCAGTTAAGTCAATAAAACACATGAATGCAAGTTTGTTGAACTCTATTGATTTTTCCACTATTTGTTTTATTGCAAATATGGCATCAGTGGTTAATCTGTTATTTCTTAAGCTTTGTTGTTTTTTACTTGGTGTTATATGTTCTAGCAGGATGGATACAATGATCCAAATGAATAATTTTATGATACTGCTCAGTAGTGCTATTCTTTTATAGTTTTTGGGACGTTTATCTTATTTGGAAGATTGGTATAGTTATTTTTTTTTCATTTTCTTAAGACGATTCCTGTGTCAAGGATTTTTTGGTAGAGTATTGCTAATTTTGTGCTTAGATCTTGCCCACCATACTTGTGCAGTTTATATGGTATCTCATGAAAACCTGGCGCTTTTCTGTTTTTGAGATCTTTGATGGTCTTTTCCACGAGTGCAGTGTTAACTTCCGTGTCTCCTCTTTCTGGGGATGGGGTGTGATTTACTGTGTTCTTTTGTTCTTGGTACTGGTCTTTTTTTTATTTTAGCGTTAAAAAAGCCCAGTACTCGGTTTTTAATTCTCTAGTTCTTGCACACACCTTGTTTCTGGTTATTTTATAATGGGTTTATTTTTGCATTGTTTTGTTGTTGAGGTACTTTAGATATGCTTTCCGTTTTTTCTATTGCTATCTCTTTGACTTCTTTCAAGAACCATGGTGTTTTTGTAATTTTGGCGTTTTTGTTTACCTTCCTCTTTCTTAAGGTTTTCTCAGCCGTATTTTTATGTTGTGTTTTACTTTGTTTTAAGATGTTTATCTTCTGGTCTGATGTTGTTGCCGCTAATTTTCTGTCTAAGGTTCATTTTATCCATGTATACATCTAGTAGTTTCTTTTTTAGCTGAACAGAGAGTCGTATTTTTTCCAGTACAAGGCTATGACCGGATCCAATATTTGCGGATGTCAGAATACGGACGTCAGATATTTGTAACGAGTGTATGTTTCTCTTCGATATTATATAGTCGATTGTACTTTAAAGTTATTTTGTGTTAGTGTGTAGACACAACGGCAATCCGACCATTAAACAGTGCTCCAATCATCGAACAGCGCTCCGAGTATCGAACAGCGCTCCGAGCATAAAACACTAAAATTTGATCTAAGCTTGAACCTTCGCACACCGCTCGAGTCTCGTATTTATATTGAACTGAAACTTTTTTAGCGGCGTGAGAGTAAAATTATTACATTATATTTTTAATTACTTAATAATTTTACTAGAATGCAAACTTTATGAGACAAAGGCTTAAATTTTAAGATGTGTCGGTGAAATCGGCCATAACTTAGTGAACTTAAAAAGTAGCGTATAGAAGAAGTTAGAGCTTGTCACATTTCGCAAGGTTTGGACAAAATTTGCTCACATTATTGCACGGTTAAAACTGTGTAAGGATACCGAATCCTTAAAGGCGGAACCAATAACTTCAAATCGACTCCGGTAGGATAGCAAGAGGAGCGGTTAATCACATTGGGTAAACGGATAAAAAAGTCTAGGTGAGCGGTGAACAAATATTGTCCACCTAACAAAAAAAAAAAATGAATAGAATTATATTTAGCATGTGTTATTAGTAGTGTTAAAAGCATGAGAGTATGCAAGGTAACTTAGTTAGAAAATGGTTGGTAGTAAAAACTATCAACGTTCTGCTAAATTTAATATTCAAAATAAAAAGCAATTAGAAAAACAATTTGTAGTAAAGATTTAAGTACAGGTAGTGGTCATCAGTGCCGCCGCTAGATGATTTGGCGCCGTTGTGCAAACACAACTTCTGCGTCCCTGCCAAAGCAAAACCTTAGTTAAGTTATACAGTCTTTATAAATGTCTGGGATTATGTAACTACTATAAATATGTCACTCTTTTAAAATTGTGCACCAAACTATTTACTATTTTTTGAGTTATATAAATAAAACTTCATAATAAAAAATTAAAAGTATATTTAAAATTGCACTTTTCTTGCTTTTTTGGTTGCAAATTCTTCGATTAGGTCTTTCATTGGTAAATCATCCAATATTTAGTTTTAAATTGTTATCATTGATAATGATCTCAACCTGTTCTGTTACATTAATAAACTGAGGTAATTTTTAATAATTTTTAGTTTAGAAAAGCACCTTTCTCCTGTTGCTACTGACACCGGTAAAATTAGATATATTCTAATAGCTATTGATAAATTAGGAAAATAGGCAATCAACTCATTTTCAAATAGATATTGAATAATGCTCTGTGGTTCAAATTTAATGTGGGGCTTCTCTGATGAAACTGATTGTAAATGTAATTTTATAGCTTTTAACTTATTAAAAAGATCAATACCATTATCAGCTTCTATTATGCTATCGTCTTTTAATTTCATATGCAAATCTTCTGTTATGAAGCAATTAATAAAATCACAAAAGCCAAAAACGTTATCAAACGTTTGCTCCAAAATTAAATAAAAGAAATTAACTTTATAATGTGCTTTTGGGTCTAGTAAATATGCAAAAATTTTAGGTTTTTTGTGGACAAATTGACTGAATTGGTGAAAAACCACAATCAACATTAACATCATTAGCAAATTGTTTTGGTTGTTCTAACATTCTTCAAAATATTTATCGTAGCGGTAATTTTCAAACTCGGTAATTAAATTTTTAAGATAATTTACACAAAACTTAATGTTAATACGTTGGATTTTTCATCATTTTACGCAATGTGTTAATTTTGTTTAAAATTTTAAACCAAAAAATAGTAGAGCAAATAAATTTATAATTTTGAATGATTAATGCCAATGAATTAACTTTGCAAGTTGTTATTATATCCGAAATTAAAGATACATTAGCAATTTCCAGAAAGGCATCAAAGATTTTGTTCATATTATATCTTTTCCCAGCATCAACTCTGCTAGACCAGACCTTAAAGGCTTAAAATTAAGATTAGGTACATGTTTTTTAATATTAGCCCATCTTTTGATAGATCCTGAAAAAATATATAAACTTCCTAAACCATATTAAAAAAATGGGCGTTTTCATGGCTGATATTGGCGGCATCATTAACGACCAAATTCAAGCTATGAGCGGAACATGGGACAAAAAATGCACGGGAATTAAGTTCTAAATTTTAAATGTTTTAGATAAATTTGCGCCCCCCTGCCATAGCGCCGTCGTGCAACGCACGCCTTGCACACCCGCTTACGGCGGCCCTGGTGGTCATCTTGACCAAATCTATTTGAATGTTATTCTTGAAAAATTTGGGGAAAGTGAATGTTTGTATTTGTCTGTAATTATTTATGAAGTGTCATTGTTAGGACTGCAGATTTTTGAGCTACAAAGGCGCGTTTTTGGGCTCAGAAGGGTTAAAACGGTTAAGATGTTTATCTTTGCAAATACAGAAATGCAATAGTTTTGTTTCAATTGCGGACGGCAGTTTAGTTAAATGTGCAGAGCGTTTTCAACTAGCTATCAAAGTCAAATCAAAATTTTTAATGTATTTGTACTTTCAGAATTACAGCACAGTTTAGTCCTGAGTATCATTTGGGTGGGAATGGATATCATTTCAAATTTGCATTTGGGAAAATGGCATAATGACAGATGGCTAGAAAAGGTTAACTGGCAATAAATTCAAGAGTGCAGCAATTTGAGTCTCTAATAGATGGCTGAGCTGCAAAGAGTTGTAACTTTTTTTTTAAATACCAATAAGGTGTGATTAAAGTGTGCCAGCAAGTTGGAGCATAGTATGGTGACGGACAGTCCGCTAATGAAGACCAGATACTATCCGGTAAGTCCGTACACTCATAAAATTGAGAGAAGTTCCAGTGGATGGAGCTTCTCTTATTCTAATAATCTAAAAGAAAAACGGTATTTATCAGTTTTGCGTGGACTTTTGGAAATTAAACGCGCGTACCCTATGCCTTACATTAACTCCATTTTAACAAAGTTAGCGTAGGTATTAAGTCTGAATACAAATTTTTAGACCAGAATTAAAACATTACTTTTTTAAATTTTTAGACAATATTATTATTGTCACTTCTAATTTTGTCATTTATATTAAAAAAATTGTTGGAAAAAGTTAGTTTATTTAGGTTATTCAGTAAACAAGGAACATTTAAATAAGAATCCTTGTAAAGTAATAGCAATTGTTTTGTGTGCTACATTTCTTTAGCACTCGTTTGAACGGTTATTCCGCCGTGACACAATTGCCAGAGCCGCGTTTGTTATCTAGCAGAGTGCACCGGACGAGTTTTATCTCTCATGCAGGTGAGGTTGACAATTGGGCTGGCGTTTGACCAAGAAGCCTTTACTCTTTACACTCACGCGACTCAATGGTTAATAATGTTCACATGCCTTGTAAGGATTGCTTTTGACGTAAGTTAAAAATTTGTGGTAGACGAGAAGTCAAATTTATAATTTATACCTTTTAAAATCTTTGATAGCGATAGCTCTTCTGTAGTTTGGCATTGTCTGCGTCTACTGTTTTTTTTTTTGTTTGGTTTTTTTGATCGTGTTAGTGATAAGTCCGTGAAGGGGTACTATGCTATTTGTTGTCCCAGGTTGGGCATGTTTTCTATTGGTGGTGATCTAAAGGACAGTTAAGCAGTCTTGGGTGGTGGCCTGAAGACGCAGACAAATTTTGCCGGATTCAAAAACAAACCGAGAAGTTAGGCGGTTTATGAAGATGGTGTTTTGGTATTGACGGTTATTTGGAAGCATTAGAACCGTTAACTTTTGTGTGGAACGATGAGTGTGAGCAAGCGGTCAGTGTGCTGAAAAAAGCATTAATGAGTTCTCCAATGTTAGCCTGTTCTGATTTTGCAAAACTCTTTACAGTGCAGCGTAATGCAAGCAATGTGAGATTTGAAACGGTGATAATACAAGAGATCAAAAATATAGAAAGAGTAATTTTGTATCTCTCGCAATTTTTCACTAGTGCTGAAAGGAAATATTATCCTACTGAGAAAGAATATTTGGCAGTTCTGTAGAGTATTGATAAATTGCGTTGCTACTTAAAAAAAAGCAGATTTACAGTCATAACAAATCATTAAAGTTTGTTATGCTACACTATCTGATGAAAGACCATCAAGGTAGACTAGGCAAATGGGCCTTGCAGATACAGGAGTTCATTTTTTTTAACTGATTATACAAAAAACAGTAAAACCACGTAGTTTTTGTGCCTTTCTTAGGTTATTTCTTAAATTAATCCCGTTCAAGGTCTGTCACATTTAGCAAATACTGTTGCGGCAGCGCCAATCTAAAACACGTGGTTGTGTCTGTGCTGCGAAAGGGTAGAGACACGCCGCTAAATTTTGTTAATTGGAAGGTCTTAGATAAAAATCTGTATTACTTTGTAGAAAATTTATTAGGGCAGAGAGGTTTAGAAGCATGCAGATGGAAAAAAAGTATTCCTTGGCCTATTTTAAGAATAATTTGTTCTATGATGATTTCTAAAAAAACCCTTTTGTTTTGAAAATACACGGTGAACAAAATTTGCAATAGCTACTCGTACAACATTTTATTATCAAAAAGTACATGTAAAGTTGCTAAATCTATAATAAATGTTTGAAATAATTTCTTCCAGCCTGGATATAAGCATTCAATCTTATTGTCAATACGTGCCAAACTTTTTCAAACACACCATAGTGGTTTCTAATTGATTTACACTTAGCAATTATTTGATTTGTCTAAATTCTCCACAGGAGCAGCGTAAACTAAAGATTTCAGATAGCCCTATAAGAAATAATTTAAGGAGCTTAAGTCTGGCAATTGAAGAGGCCTTGCGTGTGGCCCACTTCCGTATATTGCTGTTAAATAATTACGAGCAACCGAACTAGAATATGGTGGTGCACCATTGTGCATAAACTACATTGCAATTTTTAGGTTTGCAATTGAAATCCCTAGAATGATAAGTGGATAATTTCCAAAGTAAGTATTAAGAGTAAATCAAGAAAAAAAGTGTTTCTCCAGTTATCATACTCAACACATGATACAAAATACAACTAGACAACAATCTAGCAACAAATATATGTAAGCTACATGTCTTGTTATTGTTTTAAACAATAGAACAATTTGTATATTATAAGAATTTATTATAAAGTATGATTTATCTACTTATTATTCCAGAGTTTTCAACTGGATAACACACTTTTCTCATTACTATTATTGTTTTGCTTTTTGCAGATCCTACGTACTTCTTTTCCAGTTTTTTCGGTCTTTATTTTAAAGTATGTACTTATTTTTTTTTTATTAGAGCATTAATCATCTTGCATCTACTTTTTTTTGTATTTGCATTCAACATTGTTTAGATTGCGTCTTATAATAAACAATATCTTTTCAGTGCATACTCTATTTATTCTTTCTAATTTATGATTATATCTATTAACGCTTTTTAATTTTTTGCTTTTTGAGCATTTTTTTATTCCGGATTTTGTCTGACTACTTAACGCTAATAATCTCCTTCAAAACCATATTTAAATAAAAAAATTATAATATATTTTTCTTGATTTATTTTTAAGTTTTACTCAAAATGTTCATTTTTGACTTGTCTTATGCTTTTCCAAATCTATAATTTTAGTACTAAGGGACTTATATTTTTCTACTTGCTCAAATTTATATCCTTTCACATACAAATTCTTACAACTTTTGTCTTGTTTTTAGTTATACTCAGTTCAAACATTGATTCTATTTTAACAAGTTTTTCAACTAACATTTTCAGTTCTTCTGTGCTTTGTGCAAATATGATGAAATCATTGGCATTTTAAATATGTTTGCTTACTTGGTTGTCATTTTATAGCACTTTGCTGTCATCTTTTTGGTATACAAATTAAACAATATTAGTGATAAACATTATACAAGTTACTTATAAGTTTTTTTTTAATATACCAATTTGCATCCTTATCTTTTTTTTTAATTTAAATTGTTTTTCTGTTATTTTCTTTGATTATTATTATTATATATTACAAGTTTATTATTTATTACCCTCAACAAGATTTTTGCTGCGTACATTATTATTATTATTTTTTGTTTTATGGCCTTGAAAATTACGTTTACAAATATATTTTAACTTTTCAAAATAATGAATCATGATCTTTATAAAATTAACACAACTAAAATTTGTTTACTTCTTTTCTTTTTTCTCTTTTTTAACTGCCCTCATTTATTCTATCCCTCTTTAGTTTTTTTTTTAATATTTCATTTTATTCTATCTGTTTGATTTTCATTTTGTCACACTTTTTTAACATATCTTCCATAGTTTCCATAGTTTTTCCGCACAATCTGTACATTTTTAAACTCTCTACTATCTAAAATCTTGTCACTCGCTCTTTGATAACCACATCTGAATCTTGCAATCATCTTTCTATCATCTTTACTATATCTATTGGTTTCTAGGTACATTTGCAGTTTACTTTCTATAATATATAATAGACTCTGTCACGAGTATTCTTATTTCTTGTTTTTGTATATTTCTTTTCATAATTTTGTGCCATATCTCTCTCCCAGATTCTTTCATTCTTTTAATTTCTTGGCTGATTTTTCTTGATCTTCCCTAGCTTTCTATTTTTTGCTCTAATTTTTTCTTTCATGATTTCTTGTAAGATTTTACATTTGTGTGTCTGTCTCATTTTTTCTTCATATTTTATTGTTTTTTTTTTTCTGCTTCTACTCTTAACTTATCTTTTTTGATTTTTTTTAGCACAATATATGCTGTTTAAACCTAGCACCCATCCCCAATATTTTACATGTATTGCTTCTATTTATTTTTTGTTATATCTTTATATTTCTGACCCTTACAATCATCATACTTCTAACTAAACTATCAAACATAAAACCTCTTATTCTCATACACTCAAATTTTCTTCCACTTATTTCCCAAACTTTTCTGACTACTTTATTTGTTTTTTTAGTTTAATGTGCTTGATCTTGCTGTTTTTTGGGCAAATAACATATCCCAAGTATTAAAAAAAAATACTTTTGTAATGCCTTGTCCATTCCATTTCCAGTCCTCTGCTTTTTTCTTCCACCGTTCTATCTGAACATCATAATTTTTGTTTTTTCTACATAATATGTAAGTTGCAAACAAAGTTGAACAGTAGTAGTAGGCAACCCTGTCTTATTCTTTTTGTTGTCCAAAACCATTCTCTATTTTTTTCGTTACCAGGTGTTCGCTAATTACTTTCTCTCTCATAAATTTCTACAGTTTCTCTCTACACTGCTATGTACACTGAAATTGAAAACTGAAACAAAAAATCAGCTTAATGATTTTTTGTTTCAGTTTAATTAGTTAATTACATACAGTTATACATTAGGTTGTGTCTACCGTTCTTACTCATATTTTCTTTCTCTATGCACTTATTATCAAAATTATCAAATCATTGCTTTTTGGCTTTATATTTATATATTTGTATCTTAAGTTTATCTTATTTTCTTTATTAAACAAAATCTTTGTCAATTTTTCTATATCTAATTTTGCCATCACAAATATATGGTCACTGTGTATGACTGCTCTTGGTAACTCACATGTTCTTTTACTATATTTTTAAACATTTTTGTAGGGGGGCTGTTGGTATGCTTGAGAATATGGTTATTAAATAATGTAGGATTTGTGCAGCTTTGAGCTTGCTTTTTTTCCTAAAAAATGCTACAGTTTTTTAGGGAATTGCGTCTTAGAGATGGGGCCAGTGTCGTTCCGGGACTAAACTATTGCAGCCGACTAATTTAACTTTGTGGTGATGTCGACAAGTGACTCGGCTTATTGGGGCTAATTAATGCAGCTAAGAGACGTACATTCCAGTCGTTGTATTTGATGAAAGCAGAGAATATGTTGAGAACTCTTTTGATGGAACAGTCTTGCAAGTGTTATTGGCAGTTTGACGACGGAGCCTGCTGGTCCAGGTTTAGGAGTAGTAGTAGACTTTGATCTGTTTTTATGTGCCTTTCAAGTATACGGTCTCTTTTTGTAGGTTGTTAACTTCAGTTTTTGCGTTTTTATTTTGCAAAAGTACAAATTTGCTTCCACTTCTCTAACATTACCTTTACCTACACTAGCATTCCAGTCTCTTATTACAATATTGAAGCAATCTTTTTGGCCTTCTTTGTTTTTCTTACCAAATCATTTTTGTAACTGTGTGTTGGCATTTAAACTTATATAATTAGTATATTTTTTTTAATCTGAATTGCCATTACTCTATTTTGTCTTCTATTTTTCTATTAAAATAAAACTTTGACTTTTGCAGTCTTTTTTTTTTGTCCTTTTCACTTTGTTTTACTGACTTCTATTATGTCCAGTTTATTTTTTAGCATTTCATAAAATTAATTTTCTAGTTGTTTTTTTTATTTTGGTACAGTTCTGACGTTCCAATTTTCATTGTTGTTTCTTTCTCATTTTACATACTTTGTTCTTATATTGTCTCTTTTAGAGATCCAATTAGTAAACTGTTTTTCTTAGGTATTTAGTTTAGTTTTAAAGGAATTTATGTTTTTCTTGCTTTTTTATGAGGTTTTTAATGGAGTGGTTGTTTTTGGTCATCTTCATCTTTATATCGTTGATCCTAAATGATTTATTGATTTTTAGAAATAGTTTCTTACTTCTAGAACAGAAAACTGCCTATATTTTATAGTTGTTTGTTCACTCTCGGGAAACTGTTGGCACTTAGTAGAAAAGTGATTTTTTATCTCCAAAGTTGCTCAGCTCAGTTGCTACGTTAGTAGTAACAAGTTGAACGACGTAATAGAAAGTTTGAAATTTTACCTGTTATTTTTGAGACGCATTTCCATCTGTATTATGCAAAATTTTATTCAATAGTGGCATAATATTTTGAGGCTCTTCAATATATATCATATATCATAAAAATTGCAAATCAGTATCATTTGATGTGTGCAAATGTTTTGTCTAAATAATGCATACAAATGATTCTTTGATAAATTTCTAATACCAACAACACTCTGGCTTTTCTATAAGATCACCACTTTTTGCTGACATTTTTATGACAAATTTAGAGTTTCAAATATTTTTTTTAAAGTCTAACTTTTTTTTTTCAAACTACGCAAAAATATATTTAAAATGTTATTTTACAGGTTTGACTCGACAAAATTTTTCTAAAAGTTCACAAAGAACATTCATTTAGGCATTTAGTTTAGAGTGGAACAGTAAACCTCACTTTTGAAAAAAAAAATGTAAAATATCAATCAATATATTTAGAAAACCGACGTTTATAGACGCTACAATCTTTCAGATTTTTAATCATCTTTTAGTTTATAAAGTAGCTGGATATAGTTTTATGATTTATAAAACCTTGACAATTCAAACTCAGTAAAAAAATCAAAAATTTAAGTTTTAAACCATTAAACAAATTGCAGTATATAATGGGTACATAACTCTAATATAAATAACAGCAAAATTTTTCTTTAGGTGCCCAAAATTTTGATCCTTACCTTAACAATCCTCCTTACAGTTTTGGAAATTTTTTATCAAAAAAAACCAAAATCTGACCAAAAACGGTTAAAAAATGCAAAACTCTATTTATAAATTGTTTAAAATAACAAAATAAAGCCTTGAAACATCAAAATATTATCAAAAAGCACTGAATATAAACATAAACTGGTAAAAAGTGTACATTTTTTTATGTATATTTAAAAACAGCATAATTTGGTCATAATATTAAAATATTTTTGGAAAACATCAAAATACACTGTTTAAAAGTTAAAATATTTGTTTAAAAATAGTCAAAAATAGTTGAATTTGGCTATAAATATTAAATATTGTCAAAAATTAAATCAAAATAATAAAATTTGGCCATGAATTATTAAATAGCTGTAAAAATGAACCAAGACCCAAAATAATTTTTTTGAAAATAGTAAAATTGTACTTAATATATGTCAAAATTAAAACATCAAACTAGTGTTAAAACAAACTGAAATCTAGCTTTAAACAGTTGAAAAGTGTCGAATATTATTTATAAAAGATCAAAAATATTAAAAACTGAACATAAAACATTAAAATTACGTTAGAATCAACTAAAATCCAACAATAAAATTTATAAAATTAAAAAAAATTGCCTTTAAACACTAAATAATTATCAAAAAATATCAAAGTTTGATGTTAAATTGTTAAAAATGCAATTTCTATTTATAAAAAATCAAAACTAAATAAATCCGGTCATAAAATATTAACATATTTTTAGATAGTTTTAAAATCCAGCCGTTTTTAGCATAAAAGGTCAAAAAAATGTTTATAAAATTCTAAAAATTGCAAAATTTAGTCAAAAAGAACCAAAATATTATTAGTTCAAACATGCAAAATTTTATTTACAAAAATTTAAAAATCTAGCTTTAAAACGTAAAAAAAACTAAAAACTGATAAAAAATGTAATTTTTTTAACTAAATCTTAAAAATCCGTTGACAAAATACAAAAATATTGTTAGAAATAGCAAAAATAATCTGTCAAGAAGTACATAACTCAATTTATAAAATGTTAAAAATATCAAAATAGCAAAATAAGTCCATAAAGTATACAATTTTTATAATAAAGTATCAAAACTTTATCGTAAACTGTTAAAAACGCAAAACTCTATTTATAAAAAACCAAAATTAGTAAAATCCGGTTATAAAATAAAAAATTATTATAAAAAAACTAAAAAAATTGCAAAAACAAATAAAAACTGCAAAATTTGTTAATAAATGTCAAAAATAGCAAAACCCGGTCTTTAAACTGTCAAAATTTGTCAAAAAGTCAAAATTTTGCCATAAACTTCAAAAAGTGTAAAAAAATTTATAAGATTTTAATGCCCGTACTAATAGTTGGAGATAAATCCCGGATTGATTCTAGATTCACAAATCCAAAATTCATTTTGTTAATTGCCAATTTACGGATATCATTATTTATGAATCCGAAATTTAATCTCTGTCTATGAGCATAAAAATAGCAAAGTCCATCTTTGAAAAACCAAGAAATTTGTTAGCAAAACCAAAATTCAGCATAAAATGTATAAAGTCCAAAATTTGTCTATAAAGCCCTACAAACTTTTAACAGTGCAAAAATCTTAAAAATTGCAAAAATCAGCAATTAAATATAAAAATATTGTTAAAAAGCTCTAAATTCTGCCATAAACTGTCAAAGAATGCCAAAAACAGCAAATTCTGGCCCACAGGTTTTAAAATAAACGTCAAGAGGGCTCTGTGTGCTTAAAGGATTTTTTGCAAACTCTTGTATAGTTACACCACTATTTGTGAGATTTAATCTGGCATATTTTTTAAATTTCCCATTACCTTACAATTTTCTTTAGAATCTATCTGAATTAACACTCATTACATCTACTTCAAACTTAATTATATTTTTGAATATGGATATTTTGTGGAATATATTTTCCATTTCATTTTCAAATTTTTTTTAAATATTTTAAGAGATATGTTGCTTCAAAGTGTGTTTAAAGATAAATTAAACAAATAAGTTAATAAGATCATGCAAGAGAAAAACAAAAATTAAAAGAAAAGAAATATACAAACAGTGACAAAACAAATTTGCGTAACCAAGCATCATTTGAGCCTTTTTTTAATATTCCTTACTAAATTATTATGCTCTTGTAGTAAGTGATTTCATTTAATTACCGTTTTTAATTTCTGGTTGAGATAAATAATATATGCATCTTATGCGAACATTTTCTTGTACCAAAAACTAATTCCAGTAAATTAAAACTGTTATATTAACAATGAATACAATTAAATAATGGTATTAATTAGAACTAATCTATTATTTTTATTTCAACAAAACAAAACAAAACCCATTCTGTATTGCTCTGCTGTACATTTATTGTATAGAATTGCTATATTTAGACAGTTTAAAAGCTTTATTTACTTTGTTTTTTTCAATTTTAAACTTTTGTCAGTTTGCTGCATTGTTTACAACATGGTTTTTATGCAACTGTTACTATATAATATGGGGCAATAATTGCTGTTCTAGTATTATATTGTGTAAATATTATATATATATTATATAAAGTTGGGATTAATTTATTTACACCAAATTTCAGATTTCAAATAAAGTTTAATGTTAGTAATAAAATAAATGTAATATAGTAAGGTATTATCTATATCCTTAAGCACATCTTTCATTACGTTACCGGTTCACAATCAGCCAGTCAGACCGGTTATTATATAATTTCCCGTTTAATAATTGCAGGTAATAAATATAAAATGCTATGTTTGCTCAATATGAAACAACTTTGTTCGATATTAATAAATACATGGCGTGCAAACAAGCGTACTGAGTCTCTAGCAATTATAAAAATATATTAAGCCACTGTGCAAACACATAAAACGGGATGTAACATATATGTTAACAATGTAACTCATATTTGCCCTACAGGGAAGATTAATACTTGTGAGAAGGGAGAATCTGGAAGTGGTTAATTGTAACCCTCCAAATAATTACAAATATTTTATTATCAAGTTTTAAAACATATAAATTAATCTTTTGTTAAAAGTTAAATTATTTATAAAAAATATTGCAAATTTTGATTTAGATCATTTGTAAGATTAAACTCCCGTATTCATTTTTATTAATGCAATTTTAATTATTACATTTGGTCATAATTCTCATACATATTTATATTATTTGATAATGGGGAATTAATTTGCATAATTTATTTGGTAAAACTGTTTAAAACCAAATTGATGTATTCATTAAGAAACATTTTATGGTACATTGATGAACTAATCAATAGGGTTGTGTTTAGGGCAATTAATTAACATTGCAAGAGTAATCAAAGCTGTCGATTAAAATATTCATTATATCCCGAGCTGTTGCATTTAGAGCACTTTTAATTAACATGTTTTACTAATGCACATTTTCGATTAAGTAGAATGTTCATGCTGTTGCATATTAAAAACTAAATTGTTGCATCAAACTCATTTTATTAAAAATTAATGCAAGGTCATCCTTTAGCTTAATTATAAAGTCATATTTTTTTTACAAAATACTATATTTAATATACCTCATTTAAACAGAACACATGTATTAACAAATAGTTTGCTGGAAATTATTCCATTGATAATAGGAGTCTCGAAGTTACGCAATTTCACACAAAACGAAAATTTGTAATCCCTTTTGTATAATCATCTATTGTTACCTTGTATATACTCAACTAAGTTGTTCCATTTCATTTATAATGCTTGAAAATGAAGCAATTATTACGGAATCAGTTTGAAGCAAAATAAAATAAATAAAATACAACCGAAGCTATCAAATTATGTTACAAGTGGATACTTATCATATTGTTATAAAGAAAGAACTCTATTTAAACTTTTTAAATTGATTGAAAAGAAAATTAAATTGCACTTAATAATTATAAACTAATGAAATCTTTTTTAAATTTTATTTTTATAGAACAATATTTAATATATTAAAAAAAAAATGTAAATCAATTGTTTTAATGGAACAAAATATATATTAATTTTTTAGCGTGTTATGCGACGGCGATGCAATTTCCCATTTGAAACTTCTGCAATAAAAAAGATTCTACGACTTTTAAACGGGATATTGTAAAAACAATATAAAAAGCGAATTAGGGCAGACTTTTACTGTTTAGTAGAATGTTTTTATAGTTGAAATAAAAATTAAATTAATCAATGTATTTAATTAAATTGCTTACAAAACGTTTTTTTTACTTAGGCTTACCAAACTTTTATATACGGCAAGACTTCTATTTGAAGTAAAATGTCCGAATACGTTATTTTTTTGACGTTTGTTTAATGTGATATTAATAAAATATTGTAACTACTACAATAAAAATTAATGAATTGAAAAACAAACGGGTACGCCATAAATTAGATATATTTACGGTATAAAAATCTTACCATTTACATCTAGATTAAATATAATAATAATGTTTTACAATTTACAAATAAAGAATACAAAAAATAACATACTCAAAAACGCACATATTAAAACAAAACATTAGTTCGCATGATTCAGACGACTTCTAAACATAGAGTCACAAAATAAGTTAAACTTAATCGGTAAATTATTTGCAAATTTACACATTCTACCAATCGGAATATTAAAACTATAATTACTAGAACAGATAGACTCACGGAATAAAGAAGAATGCTTGCTGTGTCTATGGAATGGAACAGTACCAAGTAGCTGCGGACAATTGATCCCTGACATAATTAAATTACGCAAAAACAATAAATTATTTGAAATTTTATTATTTTCTTCTACTTCTTCTTTAGTTAGGATAAGATAATGTTTTTTTTTTTTTAATTTATACTTACAGTTGAGACGCTGAGCTCCAGTTGTTGGTGGTCTTCCCGGGGATCTTTTTGATCTTGGTAGCCACGTTCTAGCAAGTTTTTGCAGTCTAGTTTTGTCCACATAGTTTTTCCACTCTTGCTTTTTGTTTTGGGCCCATCTTACTACGACTTGAAAGTCGCAATTTGCTCTGTCGTCTTCTGTTCTTATGAGGTCTTGAAAACTGCATATTGCCATGCATCTTAGAGTTCTCATCTCCGTTGTGCTTATGAGTCGTTTTGTTGTGGCGTTTTCTGCTCTGGTTTCAATCGCGTATATTACAGACATGTGCTTGTTTTGCCATATTATAACTCTCAAGTACCCCGATATTAAATCTGCTTTCGTTTGTTGTTTGGGCTTTTACTTTTTTTTAGGTTTCTGTCGCGTGTTATGTTGGCCCCCAGGAATTTGAAATGCATGACCTGTTTGACGTTTTTGTTGTATATGGCAAGTTTACATCTACGCGGGTCTCCAGATATTGCGAGGAACTGTGTTTTGGTTGTGAATATCTGCATGTTGAACTTTGAAACGGTTTGTTCAAACTTGTAGAGCATACTTTGCAAGCTATCTTTGTTTTTAGAGATCAGTACTGAATCATCTGCATAGCATACAATTTTAATCTTTTTATCTCTCATTCCTTTCTAGCCTTCTTGGCTTTAGTAATCACTTTGTCCATGATAGTACTGAACAGGGCTGAACTTAAGCTGTCTTCCTGTTTTAATTTGGTTGATACGGACACTTTGCTGGTTTGTTTGTCTGCTATTTTTATAATGTTGTCAATGTTGAATTTTGTGTTAACCGCTATAATATTGGGATGTATATTTCTTTTTTAAAGGAGCGGCACCACGTTAGATAACAGCACTCAAAGTGTCAAAGGCTTGGGTTAGGTCGACAAAACACACAAAAGCTGATTTGTTCAATTCTATAGCTTTCTCGGTAATTTGGCAGATAGTGAATATTGCGTCGATGGCGGAACTGTTTTTCTTGATCCTTTGTTGTTCTTTGCATATTCCGGAGTTGGCTACTTCTTTCTTAAAGACCTTTGTGAAAAGCTTTATTACTGTGTTTAAAAGACCAATCCCTCTGTAGTTTGATAAATGAGATTTTACTTTTTTTTTAAATGGTAGAAGTATTTACCCGAATATTTGATTATTTTGTTAGATATTTTGTTCATTCTCGACAACTTCTTATTTTTTAGTTTGCTGGCAAGTTGTTTTATTATTTCCCTAAATGTGCTCCACGTTTGATGTGTACTGCTATCCTTGTGTTTTGTTTCAATGACGTTGTTGTCGTCACTACCGTATAGTTCTCAAAAGTATTTCTCCCAATCGTCGATTGCTGTCTTTAGGTATTCTTTTACTGGTTTCTTTCGGTTTTTGAGCATGTTTCAAACTTTTTTGCCTATCTTTGGAAAACTTTTTTCAGTAAGCGGTTTTAATTATATGGATTTTGTTGTTAGTTAAGTTTTTTATGAGCTTATATTTGTCGTATTCTGTTCTGTATTGTAGATATGGCTTCCGTTTTTTTTCGACTAGTTTCTTAACATGTTAGGAAAACCACGGTTTGGTATTTGGGGTTTCTGCCTCTTTTGATGCATTTTTTTCCGAGTGCTTCTTTAGCAGCCTTTATCATATTAGATTTTAGTTTTTTCTATGCGGTTTCTACTTTGTCCTTTTCTTGTATTCTGCATGCTTTAATTTTTTTCTTTAATCTTTGCTGGCATAAGAATCTTGTTGAGTTGTCTGATAGAGATTCCATGTTGAGTTTGTTGATGCCTTTGGTTGGTTCCTTCTTTTTGTGATGTGGTTGGTTCCGGAATTTGCTGAGGTCAAGGTTCTGACGTCCTGGATTCAGTGGGGGTGGATATTTCTGTTTGTTATTACAGTCTATCATAAACTTTTGACCTCAAGTGTTCTCAATAGTATATTTGTGTTGCGGCTTGCGTCGAAAAAAAGTATTGTTTATTTTCAGTTTGTTTTGCGAGCATAACTGTATTAGTTGTTTGCCATTGTCGCTTTGTCTTCCAATTCTAACGTTTAAGTCTCTGAGGATGACGACTTTGTCATGTATGCTAATGTTATCTAGTACGTTTTATAAGTTTTGATAGAAAGCATCTACTTTCTTTCTTAGTTTAGTGATGTCAGGAGCATAGACGCTGATCAGATGTGTCAATGTTGTACCTCTGAGTTGTACTGTGACATGTAGGGTGTATTTTGTGTCGCTAATGCTGGTTTCAAATTTTTGTGTAGTAGACTGCCAACGCCTGACGCTGCTCAAGATCTATGAAAACTTATTGAAAAGAAAAACTAAATTGGTCTACAATGAGATCCTTGAAGAATACCTGATAAAACAAGTATAGGCTGTGACAATATAAACACTGAGGTTAATAACAAGTACAATTTTTTACGATAAGATTAGAAATAAAAAGTCCACCTAAAAAACTTTCAAACTAAAATATATTTAAATTTCAAAACCACAGGAACAACCATAAAAGGACAAATGGTACAAACAGGACGCATTGTCCTAACAAAAGATTGCTGTTTAAATACTTGGGAACAAAATTTAATACAAGGACAAATATAAGTTTTATATGTATGCAAAAACTAATCAGAAAGAACAAATTGTTTACATCTATTAAGAAATCCTAGTTTTCTAGATACTTTCTAAGTTAACCGTATGGTCGTTCTAGAAAAAATTATGTAAAAAGACAAATTTAAGAAAATTTATTTATGGATTTGTTGTTTTAGTTTAACATTTGGTACTGATGATACTTTGAATTTTAATTTTAAAACAGTAAAAAATTAAGTTTATTAGAGTAAAAATTGACCATGTTAAGAGTACCTCATTCAAATATTCTTTTGAGATTTATGTTTATTAATGCTACAGATTCTAACCTAAATTTTTTAAGATGTTTTGTCATATTTGTCGATATGATCTTTGGAAAGTATGAAGTATGAAAAATGCTATGGGGTCAGAGTTAAAACTAATAATTTTAACTATTAATTGTCAAGAAAAGTACTAATAAGACTTTCATATTTATAATTAAAACTTCTACAAGAGGTGAAGTATCAAGTCTTGTTACGGGTGATTATTTTAAGTTTAAGTTGAAAATAAAATATAGACCAAAATAACATCGAAAAGAGCTCCTGAATCATAGACAAACCTCTTGAATTATTACTGTAACATATTGCCACAAAGGACGCACACAGGCATTGTGTTTGAGCAAAGCGAAGAATTCTGGGCATAATAAGCACATATGCAATAATAATTACATCACATTTAGAATTATATCTATAATTCCCTAAATTTATTAAATTGGGAAATTATATGATAGCGTCTTTATTTCTTTATATTTACTACAAGAAAACGGCAAAGTTCAGCCTAAGGCTGGTCTTCCACTTAACCTTTTTACATAATTACAAAAATTTGGCGTCTAAATAAACTGTATGCGTTCACTGGGCTGCTATGCGTAATGATCCATTATAAGTCCTTTTTGTATTTTTCTTGATACTAAGATTCTGCATGTTCTAAAATACTATTAAATTTATTAACAAACTGGTTGGTTGT
Source organism: Tachinus rufipes (assembly GCA_963932245.1). Taxonomy (NCBI): domain Eukaryota; kingdom Metazoa; phylum Arthropoda; class Insecta; order Coleoptera; family Staphylinidae; genus Tachinus; species Tachinus rufipes. Next base: position 67,615,919 of record OZ010749.1, read on the forward strand.
CATAATCCAAATAAATAACACAATTAAAAATGTTTTCTCTCTACTTGTCTACTTTTTTTTTTGTTTTTTAATTGTTCTCATCTGTTCTAATCTTCTTCTGTCTTTTTTCAATATCTCTTTTTCTAATCTTTTTTTTTTTAATTTTATACTCTTTAAACATATGTTATATAGTTTTTTTAGTCTCTTCACAATTCTGCACATTTTTAAATCCTCTTTTATTAAAAATCTTGTTACTTGTTCTTTATTACCACATTTGTATCTTGCAATCATTTTTTTTTTACTATATTTTGCAATTGCTCTCCAAGTGCATTGGCAGTTTACTTTTATAATATGTTCATAATTATATCTAGACTCTTTCACTCGTATTTTTGTTTTTTGTTTTTGTATATCTTTTTTTTTAATAATTTTGAGCTGTCTCTTTTTCAATTTTTTCATTCTTTTAGTTTCTTGGCTAGCATAACCATTAACTTATATTTTTTTTATAAGGAGCACAAAAATGCGTAGAAAGTTAGCACTCGGCATTTTTGTCATTTTTTGGGTTTGGCTGTACATTGTTGTGCATCGGTCTTCAAAATTCACCAAAGCCCGGCGCACGCATCATATATAAAAAAATTACGGAAAAAAGTATTTCAAAAAAGTAAGAAAGTTCTCAGATCACTGGAGCAAAACAAAAATAGATAAGAAATATAAGAAAAGTAAGCATTTTCAAGCCCAAAAAACTTGTCCCGGCAAACTTTATCTTCCTATGGAGGAAATTAAAGAAATGATGCTACAATATATAATTTTAAGAAGCAAAAAAAAAACTTAAGAGTAAAATAAGAGCAACTGAAGACAAGCTGGAACAAAAAGAAAAAGAAGAAAAAAGAAACAAGTTTGTAGTAGTAGAAAAAAAAGGAACAATATAAAAAATAATAAAAAAAAACTTAAAAATAGAGACTGTAATAATTTCTGCATACTTAGTGAAAAAGGAAGAAAAATGAGTACGGTACAGAAAATTAGAAATAAATGAACAGATATACAACTAAAGTGATCAAAAGCAAAGCAAAAAATTAAATAGTAGCATTAACATAAAAAAAGGAGAAGTTGCGTGCAAAGATCAAGGACATAACTTGGATACAAAAAATAGAAAAAAAAAACAAATAATGAAAACGGTGAAAAAACAGGCAATCAGAATTTTGCTTTAGAACGTGGCTGAAATCGACAACAAGGATCATGAGTATATAAAAACTTTTGATATATTTGGAATAGTAGAGACGTAGATAGATGACAAGAAATAGAAAAAGTGAAATCTCAGCAAGCAAGCCAAATTTTGGAAATGCCTACTAACTATTTAAGAGAAAATAAAACCTAAATGCCGGTATAAAAATAAAACAAATCTAGAAAAAAATTGGGAAGTATAAAAAATTAGAGAATACTAGAACAAAAATTTTTACATAAAATAACACTATATAGCAGAGGTATAAAAAGCACTAGGCCAAAGTTAAAAACAGAAAAATCGATAATTATAAGAGAAAGGAGGGGGAGGAAGGAGAGGAAAAATTCAACGCAAAAATTGGAAAAAAGGGAAAAGAAATTAAACAAGATGACGAGATCGAGAATCTAAAAAAAAAGATACTTCAAAAAATAGAAAAAAAAGAATAGAAAGGATAGAAAAGAAAATTTGGAACGTTTTAAATTTTACAGAAGATTAAAAAAAAAATTACTTAATTATAGACAAATAGGCAATTAATAATAGACTACGTAGTTGTAAATAAGACAGCATGGAAACAGGTAGACAAATTTAAAATAGCAGACCACCAACTTTAGAACTGAGTTTAACTGGGAAAACTGTAAAAAGGCAGAAAAATGAAAAAAAAGAAAAAGTAGTTTGGACGGAACTAAAAGTGCTAACGTATAAAAAAAATTAAAAAAAACTAGAAAAAACAATCTGAAAATAGATAGTAAAAAATTATATTGAAAAAAAGAAGAAAAAATATTAAAAAGCAAATAGTGGAACAGCAAATGTAATCAGAAAAAGCTAAAAGATGTTAAGAAATTAGAGAAACAACAAAAGCACAAAAAAAATATCTAAAAGAACAGAAAGCATTTAGAAATTAGTGTAAATTTGAAAAAAAAAATTAAAAAAAAGCAGAAGCTTAAAAATACATAAACAAAGAAATAAAAACAACAGATATTAAAGCAATACTAATTGAGACGTAGAACAAAAACTTTTTGAGAAAAAAATAACAAGCAAAAAAAAAAACTTTACATTCAAGAGCTAATTCAACAAACAAAACAATTCAAAAAAGCAATATGAAAAAAAAAATAGTAAGTATGAATAGGATACAAAATAAAGAAATTGAGTTAGTTAATAAATGAATTATAGAAGGAAGAAAAATTTGCGAGTTAATGAAGAAAAAGTCTTGTATGCTTTATAGCAAAAATTTAGTAAGTAACTACAAAAGAATAACACTACTAAAAGAACAGTTAAATATAGAACTAAATATAAATGAGATAATTCCAGACGAATAAGCTGGATTCAAAAAGGAAAAATTTACTATAAATAACGTAAATATTTTACACTATATAGTCAAAAAAGAAATAACAGAGAAAGGGTAAAAAATATATGCGTTATTCCTGAACCTAAATGCGGCATTAGATAGTGTGAATAGATAAAAACTGTGAAAGTGCATGAGAAAATGAAATTAATATTAATAAAAAGAATAGAAAAGTAAATAAAGAAACAGCAAACAAAGTTTAATGAGTGAAAAGTTTTAGACAACAAAAAGAGCAAGACAGGGCTGCTCATTGAGTCCCACTTTGTTGCGACTTACATATCTGATGTAAAGGAAAAACTAATGTTAACTTAAGCAGAAGAAATAGTAGTTAATAGAAAAAAAGTGTGGTTGCTAGCATATACCGACAACATGGAAACAATGAAAAGTGTAAGAAAATATTTTAGAAAAAAAAGTTTAGAAGTTAATGTAGAAAAAACAAAAAATATGGTGTTTAGAAAGGAGGGTGGAAGGCAAAGTTGCGGACGTTAATTTTTTTTAATGTTTGAGATATGTTTTTGGCACAAACAACATCAAAAGCAGGTACAGAGATAAAAAGAACAAAAAAAAAAATTAAAAGCAATACATGCAAAAACAAAAAATGGGTGCAGGGTTTAAATAGAAAAATATAGCATATATCGTGCTGAAAAAAGTAAAAAATTAATTAAAAGTCAAAGCAGGACAGACATAAGAAAAAATAAGACAAAAACACAAATCTAAAATCTTACAAGAGTGCATGAAAGAGAAATAAAAACAAAAAATAGAAAAAAAATAACAAAAATTATCACAACAGAAAAGGTTAACCTAGCCAAAAAATAAAACAATTTGATAAACTAAGAAAAAAAGAATTAACACAAAATTATAAAAAAAGATATACAAAAGCCAGAAAAAAAAAATACAAACACAAAAAATTTATGTTTATTTAAACAAATCCTGTTAACTGTTTTTAAAATGCTACTTTTTAGTTCAAAAATAACGCATAAAACTTTTTTTTAATATTTTGTTTTCTACTATATTATAGTGTAGTATGTATACGTTTCTAAACTTAGCCAGTTTTTTTAGTACCATAGCGTAGATTTTGTATGCTGTATTTAGTAACGTTATGCCCGTAATTTTTTACAATTTTTTTTAAATTTTTTGGTGCATTAAACATACAGAATCTACTACACTTATATTTTTTATAAATCTATTTATATAAATAGTAGTCAATTACTATTGTTTTTTTTCCATATTTAGTTGTTTAGTATGTCCTACCTATTATTTCTGTTTTTTTTTATAGTTTGTTTTTTTTTTGTTTTTTTGTCTGTGTTTTTTTTGTTCATTTTAATCTGGTCTTAGCGTTGAAATCTTTTTCTGCTATTAGGTTAGGTTAGGTTAGGTTAGGTTAGGTTATTGTTGTTATTTAATCCTGCCACATTCTAAAATAATATAATTATTTTGTTCCTAGGATCTTTTATTTTTAATTATCTTTGTTAGCTTCCGACTTGTTAATTGCTCTTTTTTCACAACTTTCTTCAGTAACCAAGTTCAGTTTAGGTTTTTGTTGTTTGTTTTATATTCTCTCTACCTCTCCTTATTACTGTTACTAGTTTTTTAACACTTCTATCATATATATTGGCATTTCTCTTCATATACCTTTATCTTTGTATTTTAATCGCCGTCTTGCATTTTTTTTCTCAATACTTCTCAGATTTCTCTTTTTTTTGTGAGGATCAATAAATATGTCGCTTGCCTTTAATATGCTTTTCTTTATCATATTTTTTTATTTATCTTCCAAACTGACTAATTGTATTAAAATACTTTTCAGTTTACTTTAGTTTTTCATTTTATATATTTTTTTCACAATTACACTTTTTTTTAATTAAGTTTTAGTCTAGTTTTTTACTTTATTTTTTAACGTAGCTCTATCATTTATACTTTCATTTAAATTTTATATTTTTTTAAATCATTTTTTTCTTGTTTTCTCATTTCTGTTTTAGTTTGGGAATTTTATTTTGTAACCTATTTATTTTAGTTGTTTTTGTTACCATAATCTTATACTTTTAATTTTTCTAGTTCTTTTAATTTGTATTTTATTTATTATTTGCAAATGTTTCAAAACACGCATTTATATAAAATATTAAAATTCAATAATGGAGAATATAATATAAAATTAATTAATAAATTGTTAACAAAATAAAATTGAAAATAATTAAATATTTAAATCCGACAATTTATGTTATTTCAGTTTGTATTTTTCAAATAAATTGTATACATATGAAATTCTTTCAATTGTACAAATAATTCAATTGAATTTACTGTAACATTCTTTTAAAACGTAACTATATTTTTGTAATAAAAGTTCAATAAATGTTTGATGCGTTCATGAAGTGTGTAATCAAAACATACAAAAATATTTATAAAAACAGCGAAAAGTTTATTAAAAAAAAATGTTACTTTAGCAAACTATGATGCTTCAGATAAAAATAATAATTTACTATAATGATAATACGCTGAAACTATATTAGAATTAGACTATATGTATACAAGTAACTAGAAAGGAATCTGCTAAGCAATGTGTAAAGCCCCAAAGTTCTTATTAAAAATTATATTTATTTTTTACATCAATTATTTATAAAAATAATTTTACTAAAAAACTAAATGTGTCTAAAGATTACAAATTAAGAAATATTTAAACAAATCTAAAACTGCTTATCTTGAGTAATAAAGACATTAGATTAACTTAATTAATAGACTTTTCCATATTCTGTAAAAATATAATAATTATTTCATATGTATTTCATTTGTCTTAAGTAATGACAACACTAGATTAAGTTAAACAAAAAAATACAATGCAATTAACACTAATTTAATACTAATTATAGATACTACTTATAACGTTATCAAAACAGTAAACTTACTTATATAATTATTCTTTTCTTGTCCTCTTTCTTTTGGTACAGATTTGTTCCCATGCCTACCTTGCACTTTAAACCGTGACTTTGTGCTCCATGTGTTCGATTTCTGGTTGTAACCCATATTTCTGTATAAAACTCGTATTACTCGCCTTAGGTGCTCTATGTAGTCATGGCAGTTGTTTGACTACATTGGAAGGTCAAAGCATTTTTAAAGCCAAAAAGCATGACTTTAAAGTCGTAAAAATGCAAGAGCAGTCAATTGCTGGCTATCTGGGTGCACGGCCAGTACCTGGTAGTCGTGTCTTAGAGAAAACGGCAGAGGCTCTAAAATCTTTCAGTTTTTTTTTGTGTTTTGAATAGTAGCGTCGACTTACCGCGTCTGCTACAAGTATAGTACGCAGAGTAAATAACCTTTTCAGTATCGCACTTAAAATGAACAAAGTGTTGAACGTAGCCTAATTTTTTGTGAGCTACGGGTGACTCGTAATCACTTTTTCGCCAAAATCCGGAGCCTGTAAAAAGACTGTTTGTTGTTGTGTGCCAACCTGGATAGTAAAGGTTCTTTTTTCGGTGACTGCAAGTTTATTGTTAGCCCGCTGCACAACATAGTCTTGTGCAATCCTGGTAGGGTGTAGTTCTGTTTAGTAGCGCGGTTTATCAAATCAAGTTTGATTGTACCCTATTATGTGATGAGTGATGAGTCGTCGACTACTCCTATTTAAGCAGAGTATAATGGTTGCGTTGTTTTTGTGTTTGATCAACCCTCTACTTGTTTTTCAGCAGGAAAAAGGTTGCCAGGGTGTCTTTGTAAAACTGCGTTTGACGCTGGACCTTAAGCCGGGTCAGCTTAGACATAATCTTGGTGTCTGTTTTTTTAAGACGCCGCAGGTGTTTGAACTTTGTAATACAAACTATTTGTTAGACAAGTTTTTTAACCTAGTATTTCTCTGTTTCTAGTCTGTTGTCAGATTCACGATGAAGTCCAGGCTTACAAACTTTTACAGAAATGTTTTTTTTTGGTTTGCTATATATTGGATATAGATTTCCAACTGCTTGCTCTTGTCAAGTTTTTGATGTGTTTTTCAAAGTTTCTACAAATCAGCTGTTGTATATATAAAAAAACCAGTCAAGATTTTTGTGGACAAGCTCTTGGAACGTGGCAGGTGATTTTCATGCCGGTTTTTGGTAAAAAAATTTGCATTTGGTGGTTTTTGTTTTTGTTTGGCAATGTCATTAGTTATATTAATTTCACTGGCCGTGTCGCACAGCGTAGTTGACTGAAAGTATCTTTACTACCAAACTAAGTGTTGGCTCGGTTAGTCTACCTGGTTTTGGCTCAAATAATTGGCATTCTTAGATATTAAAAGTTGGGTTTCAAGCGTGTTGAAGTTTTGGTAAAAACCTAAGTGGGAGGCTTTTGGTTTTCTAAGTACAGACAAGTGTAAATGTTTTATAAAATTTATGGTCCTAGCTAATGTATTGCTTTTCATTGCTAATTACTTAGCAGTACTTGTTTTACCTAAATGCTGTGTTGGTGCGGATATTACCTATTATATATTATCACAGTACCTGTAACCCATGTTCTTATTATTTTTCCTCATCAAGTTAAGTAAGTTAAACTCCTGTAGATTATGACCAAAGCTATTCTTGCTGCATTCAACTCAAAAAGTTGCTAATCCAATCCAGCAAACAAATAGTATTTCTATGAGGAACGCTTATTTAGCTGCAGAAATCAGTAGATGCGGTTAATTTGTTTATTCTTTCCACGCTGGCCTTTGGTGTTAGCAGCAGCGTTAAAATGACAGTGGATAATGCTGGTAAATTTAATATCATTAAACAGGTGTTAAAGCCAATTTTAAATCAAACTTGACTTTACTACCTACCAACTTTTTTAGCATAATTGGTAGAGAAATAGAAAAATGTTGTCAATGTTAAATAACCTATAGATTTAAATGTGTATCTCTAATTCTGCAGAAAGTTGAAGTCGTGCTTTTTTGCAACGGCCAAGTAGAAACGAGCAAATTGACTAATTTGTTGGAACTTTTGAAAAAAAGCGGTTGCGGATAAACGACCTATCTTAGAACATTTAGACGTCTAGACAAAGTTTGGTGATTTGCTGGGAAAAACTGGAGTTTGGCCATAATTAAGAAATCCAAAAAAAAATTAAATTTATAGCAAACATTAGTTTGGAAAATTATTGGTCCAGTGACAATAATTGTCTTCACAATCGTGGTCTTGATGGATTGATTTAAATTGATTCAAAAACAGTTTATTGTTGCACTAACATTGTTCTGTCAGAACATTAATAAGTAAAAAGATTTTTTCTTGAAAGATTTGTCAAATCAGCATGCTGGTGGCAAAACGTAGCAGATAATACTTAAAAAGTAGATATTACTTTTTGTAGATTGTGGTAAAGAGCAAATCAAGTCAACTTATAAGCTTTCAAGATCTTGATATATTAGATCTTATTAGATCTCTAAATCACAAAACATCACAATCATTATAGACAATTTCAACGCTAAAATTGGCAGGAGAGAATTGCCGCTTTCACACATAGCAAATACAAACTTGGAACGAGAAACGAAAAAAGAGATCGACTGGAACAATTTACCCAAAAGGAAAACTTTATCGTAACAAACACTTTCTTTTAACTTCCAAAAACTTGACTATATACATGGAAATCACAACAGGATAATCCCGAGAAAATCACGAGAAATCATATCAACTATATCCTAATTAATAACAGGTACCAAAACGTAATCAAACACGTAAAAGCATACCCAGAAGCTGATGTATCGTCAGATCATAATTCTGTAAAAACTCAAGTCAACTTCAAATTAAAAAAAAAGAAGTTAAAGAAAAAGACAACAGCATAGACATATCCCGATTAAACAAAATAGAAACGAGACAGGATCTACAAAATAAAATTAATTAAAACCTCAATTCTATACAAATCATACACGTTAGCGATGCAAAAACACGCATAAATAGCAATTGGGAATCTATAAAACAATCTATAATAGAACCAAGCAACGTAAACAAATACAAAAAGATACAAAAACAAATACGCACACACATAAGAAATGCACAAGAATGATGGTACAAACACAAATGCGAGGAGATAGAGAAATTGCAAGTAAAGCATGACCTTTTTAATATACATAAAAAAAATCAGAAAAATTACATTGTCACAAAAACAAAAACAACCAAGTATTCTGACGGAAAAAGATGGTAAAATTGTCATAGAGACTACGGAAAAAATGCTACTGTGGAAAACATATAATGAAGAACTGTTTGAAGACAAAAGGCTTGGCAACACAACAGAAGAACATAAAAAAAAATCAAAAAACAATAGACCTGATATAACTAAAGAGGAAATAATGCGTGCCATACGAAATTTAAAAAACAAAAAATCATTAAGCTCTGAAAAGTTACCAGCCAAAAAAGAGTATCAGACAGGGATGCGTACTATCAGCAACATTATTCAACTTGTATGCAGAAAAAAATATGAAAAAAGCAATAGATGGCAAAACAATAGGGTTAAAACTGAACGGCGTACCGATAAATAACATAAGATATGCTGACGACACAGCTCTAATTACAACTAACTTAGAAGACTTTCAGAGAATTCTAAACAAAGTGACAGCGGTAAGCAAAGAATGTAGACTATCCTTAAATGCAAAAAAACCAAATTTATAGTAATGACAAAAACACCACAAAATAACATAAACATCTACGTACACAATGAACTCATAGAATGGGTAACAACCAACTATTAACCAAGATAACGATTGTTCAGTAGAAATAATAATTAGAATAGCAAAAGCGGCGTGCGATATTTACAACCAATTCTATTATATAAAGCAGAAGCATGGGTACTTAAAAATGCGGACATCAAAAGGTTAGAGGTCTTTGAACTGTGGATGTACAGAAGAATATTGAAAATAACATAAACATACCGAGTAACAAAGACAAAAATAATTTGAAACTTAAAAAAAATAATGAAAATTGTAAACATTATTAAGACGCAGAAATTACAATACCTGGGACAAGTGACTAGAGGAGAGAAGTACTATCTGCTCTAAATAGTAATACAGTGAAATATACAGAAAAGAAGAAGTGTTGGAAAAAGACGCCACTCATGGCTGAAAAATCTGCGAGACTGGTTCAATTGCAATACAAACCAACTATTTAAAGCGGCTATCTCAAAAGTACGCATAGCGGTGATGATTGCCAATCTTTGGATTAGAGAAGGCACCTAAAGAAGAAGAAGAAAGTGAACAAAAAGCAAGTTTGTATTTGGTTATGTTTAGGGATTAAACTCTAGACTACTAACTTAACATAAAACATCAAATTAAAAAAAAATACGGTGAAGCCAAATAAATTTTACAGCTTTCAAATCGACAACCCAAGTACGCGGCTTTAAAGGAAGGTACTACTAAAAATGAAAATCTGCAAAACCGGTTTGACATATAATATAGGTTACTATACTATTCTTGATTTGTATTTGTAGTGTTAACATATAAAAACTTATAATAATATGTAAATACTTATGGTTTGATTTTAAATGTCACTATAATGCATATTTAATATGAAAATAATTTGTTAATGTTGATGTAAACGATTTTTTTTTACTTGTACATAAAATATCGCTGAAGGAAATTGAAACAAGAGTGAATAAAAGACTGACGCAGACATCAACCGCTGCTGCCCGGAGCGACAAAGCCATGCGTTTGTCACGTGGCATAGAAAACATAAAAACTCCGCATGGGGTTTATTGCTTTTATCGTAACTTTATAATTAACAGGCTTTATGAAACGGGAGTCATTTTCTGTTCTGGACGTTGTTGTTAGTTTTTTTGGAAAGTATTAAATATAATAAAGATAATTAAATATTAATTTTATTTTAAAATAATGATGTAAGTAGTAAAACAAACAGAATTATTTATTCTTTGCTATCATGCAACGCAGTAGTCATACAAGACACACTGACAAAGTTTGCAGAATTAAAACAATTGTCTGTGATCGTTGCTTTGAGTTTGAATAATTTATTTATTTTTTTTATAACTTATTAATTTAGTAAAAACAAGCTAAAATTATTTGTTTTTAATAGTTGGCTTTGTTGTTTCTGCATTGAATTATATCTATCAAATAATATTATGTCTATGTTCTAATGTAATAATAATTATATCGTTGATCTAATATTCTCTGATTATTGATATTATTGCAGGCAAACGAGCGCGCTTTGTACGCGTGTTATTGTTTGTCGCGAGCGAAAGATCGATAACATCTGTTTGCGTGGAAACTAAGGCAAACACATATAGCACGCAAACATAAAACGAGGTGAAAGTTGACCGATTGCCCATGAAGCACAAAACTTACTTAATTCACCTTTTGAAATGCAAGCTGGGTTAACAGCCTCAGTCACGACAAAATTATTCAATTCTATTATTGAATTATAATTATAATTAAGCTGGAAAATATCACAATAAAATTGAGCCCCTTTGCGGATAATAATAATTTTTCAATATAACAAGCCCACATTTGCGGGATTTTATTTAATCCAGCGTGAAACGATTGGGCCGCACAAAAGAAAAACCTATTTGTCACCATGTAATAATTGTCGTGTATACCGTAGCCAATTTGCAGAAGAGACTCTCGAGAAACGTACAAAAGACTGGAGACATTTCCACGGTGAGAAGCTGAAATCGCCCTCTTAAACTGGAGGGCCTTGTTAAACATCTTTGCACACATTTTCATAATTCCATATCGACTTTGCCCCAATTTTAGCGGTTTCAACAATTTCACAGCCGATAGGGGCATATTTAAGTTAGTCAAATTTATGTTTATAACGGAAAGAACTCTTAAAACTTTGATTTTTATTAAATTGAAAAAGTTTTATTCTCACTGTATGTGAACATAAAGGAAAGATTGAAACTAGGTTTCATTTTCTTAAGATTCTATATAAGTTGTGACTGTTCAAATTTAAAAAGGTTTAAAAATCACTTTGCTCAAGAAAAAACCGGTATGATTTCAATTAAAAAAAAATTACTAAGTAAACAACTAATTTTAAATTACTGGTTATAATATTACAATTAGTAGTTAAAAAAAAAAATACGTGTTTTGTATTGCATTTAGCTTTTGCATTTAATTGCAGAAAATTTAATTAATTTTAATTTTTTTAATTGCCCTAATTAATGATAGCAGGTAAGCGTCTTCTATAATATAAAAACATCAAAACTAAAATAACCATTATTTCTTATAACACTATTTTACACCCTGCCATTTGGGTGTCGAAACTTCTTAGATAAGTTTATGGGAAAACTATCTTTTTAATGTAGTCGAGACCTATGAACTTAACAGCAAACTTTATGTTAAAATTTATTGGCATCCTATAAAGTCATTTTCCTCTCCAAACTACTTGCTTTAAATATTCCACGTTTAGACATTATTATTATTAAGCGCTGATAGACACTACTAAATAAGTTGAACATTTTCATAATACTTAAAGGTCTATATAAATATAATCTTATCTATAACTGTAATAATCTTATATACTTTGTTTTACCTTTTTTAATTGATCAAATAAAAAGTTGATATATGTTTTGTTTTTCTTTTATCTAGCGACATTTTAACGCATTAACAATTTACTATTGTACAACTTTCAAAGCCTGAAGAATAACACTACTACTGCATACTAGTGCACCAGGTATAATCACACCAACTGCTAGCAACAGAACAGTATACGTAAGTACCACCTACAAACTTAGAAAATGAGAGTTGGTAATAAATGTGAAGCAAATAAAAGCCTTATAAAAAAAAGAATCTTATATAAAAATAAGAATCAACCTGCTAACCTTCCACACAGAAATTAAGTTGATGCAATGTTAGGTATCCAATAAACGCAAACAAAATGTATTTGCAATCCTTTGCGCTAAGCCGCAGAAGCAAAATTTAATTTTAATCGAAACAACCCTGTTTTGATAGAGTACTATATTAATATTTACCACCAAATCTACAAAATGTTAAAACAATGCACATACGTTTGAAAGAAAACATACTCAATTTACAACTCAATTTGCGTCCGTCCGCCAGTAACTTTTAAAATTATTGCCAAAAATTTCTGCGTCAAAAACAACAGTTGGAAATTTCATTAGATTTTTTCTGCTTTAAGTCTATGCACTACGTTTTTTTTTTTTTTTTTGGGAGAGTTTGAAACGATTTTTAAAGGCATAAGTACCATCCTAGCATCAAGACTAGACAACGTGGCTTATTGGATTAGCCAGCAGTTTTTGTTCCGGTCCGGTTGCTAAGAATTTACAAACTATTTTTTTACTGCTAAAACCGGACAAAGATCAAAACACTTCAAAGCGGTGTTTTTTGGCTTAGAAGCATATGGAGTTTTAGAGAATCTGCACGCTCAAAGATTTAAGAGCCATATTTTGATTTATGCAAGATTCTCTACAACAAAAATTTGGTGAGTTTTTTGACGCTTCAAAAGACTTTACCGGGACTTCCCGCTTGTATTGCGAAGTTTCAATATTACTTCAGTAAAAGTCCAAGATTTAAAAATGTAAAAAAAAAAACAGAAAAAGACATTACAACATTCTAAGGCTTAGGCTTAAGTCATGGCCACAGGGCACTCTTTTTATACTATTAAACAATGCTTCCGCTTTTTCTATTCTTTTTTTAGTGCATTTCCTAATAAAGATTTGCTATCATCATAGCTATTTGCACCTTGCGTTTTCTAATATTTCTTGTTCCACTAGATTTTCCCTGCACGATCATTTAGAGAAGTTTATATTTTAGGCCTCTTACTATGTGTCCTAAGTATTAAAGCCTTTTTTTATGGTATTATTAACCACTGCTCCTTTCTGCATTTTGGTTAGCACTTTGATCTTAGTAATCCTATCTGTCCAGAGGATACGCCACATCCTGCGGTAGCACCACATTTTAAATGCTTAAATTTTGTTTATGTGGTTTTTCTTAATGGTCCATGTTTCATCTCCATACATCAGTGTAGAAAATACATAGCACCGCAGCATCTTCATCGTATGTTCTATATTAATGTTCCTACTAGTGAATAGCTTTTTCATTTTTATTAATGTTGACCTGAAAATTTTGATTCGTGTTTGTATCTCTTTTGTTTGTTGTCTGTATATTTTCTACAACAGTGTTTCCTATTCTCAGATTTAACTGATTTTGATTATGTGGAGACTTTGTAATTATCATTAACTTAGTTTTATTAAGATTTATTTTAAAACCGTACTTGTTTACATCAATCATTTAGTTTTTGTAAAAGATGTTGAATGTCATTAAAATTGCTTGTGAGCAGAACGGTGTCATCAGTTACTCATGTTATTGACTACTTCTCCATTTATAACTATACCTGCTGTTTCTTCCTCTAAGATTTTGGTAATTTTTTTTTACTTTAAAGGTTGAATAATAGTGGCGATAGAATGCACTCTTGCCTTACGCCACAACGGATTTTCATTTCCTCCGTGTATTGGTTTACAACACTAGCCATTTGGCCCAATTTAGATTAATGATTATTCTAGAGTCATCCAAGTCAATGCCTTTACTGATAAGTAGTTGACGTAACTTATCATGTTTCACTTTATCAAAAGCTTTATTAAAATTGATGTAACACCCTTATACCTCCTTATTTATATCTGACGCTGAAAAAAAACGTGAATACCAAAGAGCGCTTCTCTTGTGCCTACTTCTTTGCGGAACCCAAATTGTTTATTGCTTATTTATGCCTTCTTTAAGTTTTTTATATATCTTTTTGTAAATAACATTTAAGAACAACTTTAAGGTGTGACATATAAGCGCAGTGGTTTGGCAAACTTGAACATTCTCTTGGGTTTGGTGTCTTGGGTATAAGAACAAAGGTAGACAATAACCATTGCCTAAAAATGTTATTGAAAAGGTCTTGAAGAATATCAATTACGTCGTCATTGAATAGTTTAATAAGCTTTATAGATATTTAGTAAGAACCAACAGCTTTTCCAAGTTTCATAGTTTCCAATGCATGTTTTATTTCTGGTCTTAATATTTTTAGACTTACATTGTCTGAATGTAAAGCAGGCCTTAGAGGTCGTTTGTCATAAAAGAGTTGCAACAGGTATGCTTTCCACATCTTTAGTTTGTCTTTCACGTCGGTTATTATACGTCCATCTGTGTCCTTGATTATATTTCCAATAGATTTATTTTTGTTGCATCCAACTATTTTTTAAATTTTTTTGTGCATATTGAGCGGCTAAATAATTTTTTTTTGTTTTTTTAACTTTCTTTTGTACCGCTTTATGTAGTGTTTTATAATTTTTCCCTTTTTTGTGTTGTTTTGTTTTGTTTTTTTTTTAATAAAATTCAGAATTTCTGTTGTTATCCAGAGTTTTGTTTTGGTTTTCTTGCTTATTAGATGGTCTTTAATTATTGTTTCCAGATTTGTTTGTATTTGTTTTCACTTTTCATCCACAATAGCTTTGTTTGTTTCAAAGAGGCTTCTTGCATTTTACGTTCCAATCTTCATATTATTTGTTGGTACCATTATGTTTTTGTTTGCTACTGTTGCTCCCGGAGATCTAATTGGGAGACTTTTAGCTTTGGATTAACTTGTATTGAACATTTACATGATTGCTGTTTGTTTGATGTATTTGATGATAGTACTAAAGATACCTTTGGTCTTTAACGCAGTAGTTTCCTCTCGTTTTCTTCATCCACATGCCGTTGACCATTTTTTTCTTTGGTTTGTCTGCTTTTAGGAATGATTTCTTATTCTTTCAAGAAGTGATTGCTTTTACTGTTGTTGGTTTGTCCGCCCTTAGCCGTTGACCAGCAAGAGGGGTCTGCTTATTCCGGCAGATACTCGGTTGACAGAGCCTCGTTGGTTCTCCAGCAGGGTGCACCGCGTGCAGTTGAGGTTGTCATTTGGGATTTAGTTTTTACCTCTTACACTGCTTTTTCTATGCGACATCTGGTTTTAACCGTGTGATCCCATTGTTTGTCAAACGTATGATCCAGTAAAGTAAATTTTTTTATTCTTTCCAAATGTATTCTTTTGACTTAAATACCAGTATCAGTTATTTATTGTTTGCCAATAATCATGTCTTTCTAGGCTGTCAAGTACTGCATTATCAAATATTTTAAGTTGAATATTAATGGTGACAAAATGCAACTCAGTCTTACTTCTTTCTAGATTTTTATTTTTTTGGTTAAACGTTCTTTCTTTTACTCTGATAACAGCCTTTTGCTGCTATTACAGGTTAGCTATAATTCTAAGATATTTTTTGTCAATACCTGTTGTCTTTAAGATGTTAATCATCTTATCATGTCGGACTTTATCAAACGTTTTCTCGAAGTCAATAAAACAGAAGAATACGATGCAATTAAAGTCCCAACTTTTCTGTACCAATACTTCTATGCCAAATAGTGCTTCCCAAGTTCCTAGTCCTTTTTTTTTAACTAGAATTGTGTATTGCTGATGTGTTTTTCTATTTTATGATATATTCTTTAATAAAACATTTTTAGAACATGGTTTATCAAACTTATTGTTCTGTAACTGCAACAGTTTTTTGCGTTGGCCTTTTTTGATGTTGTAATGAATGTAGACTCTAGCCAATTCTGCAAAATAATTTAAAATTGAATTAAAAAGTGGCAACTGTAGTTTTTTTATTTTTTGTAATTTATTAGTAATTGCTCTTTCTATTTCTTTATTTGTTTTTGGAGGACTAGTTACGGCATTTGTTACACCATGTTCTAAATTTCTGTCATCGGCAAAAAGATCTGCTACATATTTTTTTCATCTGTTCAGTTTTTGCTTGATATCCAGAATTATGTTTATTGTTGATACATGCAAATTCTATGACTATCTTATAATGAATGTATAAATGAAAACTGTTATATCTTTTTCTAAGTTCTTTGATTTTCCTGCATTTATTGCTAAACTATTTTGCATTAGCTTTCCGTATTTCCATCTTTATTTTTTTGTTCACTTCCTTGTATGCGTTTGCGTCTACATTCTTGTATTGTTTTTTGTGTTCAAATTGCGGTTGTTATTCATTTTTAATTTTTTTTGTTAAGTTTTAGCTTAACTTAGTTCTATGGTTTCTCAGTATCTTTTTTGTTTGTGCTATGTGTTTTCATCAGCTGACTTTTCCAGAGTGACCAGATTTTTACAAGTTATATGTTTTTAACCTTTCTACTCATAAGTCTCTAACCCTTCTATTCTAAATCAAAAAAACCTGCATTCCAACAATATTTTATTTTAAAAATTATTAAAATCCAATGTTTAATCTAAAAAAAATGCAATCTCAAATCTGACACAATAGATTTTTGTAAAATTTTCAGTAGAAAGTAAAGAATTTAATTTTAAAATGTAGCATTTGAAAACTTTAGATTGTCGATTTTGTTTTCATCTTTCCTAAATAATATTTGTACAATTTTTCAAAAACGTTAATAACCATAATATTTTTACCATCAAGTCACACTATTTGCAACGGATTCACGAGTACTTTAACAAGTATATCATTTGTTAAAAACAATTTCTTTAATCTAACATGTCAAAAATTACAAAATCTTACATAGCAGCTATCAAAATTTAACTAATGAAAGATGATCAACTGTAAAAATACTTAATCTAAGATGTGAATATAAATTTTGCATTTTTAGTCGGATTTTGATTCTTTTTGATAACATTTCAAAATTTTATGACAACATTTTACAGTTTATAATGAATTTTGGTACTTTCTGAAAATATTTTTCTAATTTACGGCTTAATTTTTGTTTTTTTAATTGTTTCTAAAAATATTATTATATTTCATAACAGGATTTTGCTATTATTGACATTTTATAAAAAAGACACTTTTTGACAGTTATGTTTTTGACATATCATGAATAGTATTTTGGACTTCTTAACAGTTTATGAGCGCACATAGCTGTTTTGTCATTTTACAAATAAAATCTTGTAATTTAACAGTTTAGGCTAGATTTTGCTATTTTTAATATTTCATAAATAGAATTGTGAATGTTTTGATAGTTTATGGCTTGCAGTTTTTAATACTATAGCTAAATTTTAGTGTTTTCTAACAATTTTTAATATTTCATAGCTAAAAAAAAAAGTAGCAAACTTTTCTATTTTTAAAGAATAAAATTTTGCAAGTTTATGGCTGAATTTTACTAATTCATTTTAAAATTTTGCTCATTTCAACCGTTTATGACCGGATTTTAGTGCTTCCCGACAATATTTAAATACTTCTTGGTCGGATTTTTTAGTTTTTATAAATAGAATCTTGCACGTTTTAACAGTAGTTTATAACCGGATTTTGCTGTATTGTTATTTATATATAAAATTTTGCAGTTTTTTAACATTTTATGAGTTTTGCACTTTTCAATTCTTGATAGTCGAATTTTAGTGTTTTCTGACAATATTTTGATTAATAGTTTTTACTTTGTATGGAAAGAACATTTCACTTTTCAACAACTTATAGCTGGATTTTGCTTTTTTAACATTTTGAATAGAATCATGCACTTTTTAACGATTTCTATCCCATTTTTACTAATTTTGACATTTTATTAGTAAAAATTTGCACTTTTCTATTTTTTTCTATTTTATGACAATATTTTGATATTTCATAGCAAAATTTTAATTTGATGACTATTGTTATGGCCGGACTCAATTACTTTATAGAGGGACATTAGTTTTTTTGCCGGATTTTGTATTTTATGACTAGATTTTTAAGAGATCAAATTCTGTAAATTTTATGCAGATTTTTGTGTTTTTTATGTCGAATTTCAATACTTTATGACAAGATTTTGATTTTTTTTAACCGGAAATTTGTACTTTATAGCCAGACTTTTAAAATTATGTTCATATTTGACCAATATAAAGCAGATTATTATAGTTTTTGATCAAATTAAATTACTTAATGGTAAAAATTTATTTTTCTTAAGCCGGATTTTGTCTTTAACGGATATAAAATTAATTAATTGTAATTCTTTTTTGTCAAATTTTATTATTTTTGCCGGATTTTTGAAATTATGTACTTTATAAGCGGATTTCAATTGTCTTAGGTTATTGAGTACAAATTTTACCAATTTTAAGCTGGTTTTTAAAGTTTTTGGTCTAATTTTATTTTTTTTTTGTTAAATTTTGTATTTATGTTTGTATTTTGAAAATTATTTGTAAACACTTTTGTTACGTTTTAATTTTTTTAAATTGGATTTAGTCATTAATGACCAGATTTTTGAGATTACGTTAAAATTTTACCAATTATAAGGATATTATTAAAGTTTCTTTCTGGATTTAATTACTTTCCAGCCAGATTTTAACTTTAAAGGCTGAATTTTAAATGTTATTTTAAGAATATATACAATTATGACAAATTTTATTAAAGTTTTGGCCAAATTTTGTAGCTGGATTGTAATCCATATTGTACCCCTAAAAACCAAGAAATAGTTATAATATTTTACATAAGCCAAGTACTAAAAATTTTGTTTAATTTAAATTTAACGCTTGGATTTAATAAAGATTTATAACATTTTATATTAACCTTGAAAAAATCTCAAATCAACTTCTTTACTGAACCTACTTACCAAACAACGACTGTTTCCGTGTATATTTTGTGCCAGAATTTTTTTGTACTTCTGACAATATTTTAATATTTTATCGCTGCATATAACAGTTTATGGACGATTTTTTAGAAAATATTTTCATATTTTATGGCCTGATTTTGATATTTTTAAATTTTATGAATAGAATTATACCCTTTTCAATAATTTAAAACCGTCTTTCGGAACATATTTTGATACTACACCGGATTATGTTGTTTTTGACGGTTCATAAATAAAGTTTTTGGCAATGCTTTTATATTTTATAGCCAACGTAATAATTTTGACATATTATGCATACTAGTAATAATAATTCTTAATTAACGGCATATAAAAAAAACCATTTACATCTACATCATCCTGCACATAAATAATGATGAATAATACAAACAATGTATAATACTTAAAACTAGACAAAGAATATAAAAAATAAACACAGAAAATGTATACACATAAAGACAAAATATAAAATATAAAATTATTCAATACATTTTAAACGATTTTTAAATGTATATTTAGAATCGCAAAACAGATCAATGTTATTAGAAAAGCTATTCGCAATTCTACATATTCTGCCAATTGGATTGTTGAAACTATAGTTGGTAGAATGTATTGATTCTCTAAACAATGGAGACTGTCTAGTTTGGCAATTATTGTTGGATACCTTAAACGGAAGAGATACAAGTAGCTCTTGGCAATCAATTTCAGACATCATAAGTCCACGTAAAAAAGTAAAAAAAAAGTTCCAGCAATGAATGATTATATTGCAATGCAGTGTGGTTAAAACCGTAGTTATCAGAGAAAATGCCCAATTTGTACGACAATAAACAAAAAAAAATGTTTTGAATGCGTTCTATATTGGGTATATGAATGCTGTAGAATGTTCACCAAACCGACGGAGCATACTCTAAATGGGAGCGTATCAATGCGCAATAAAGTAGTTTGAGTGTGCTAGGAAATAGGTCAGTAGACATTCTGTAAACAAATCCTAACATTTTCATAGCACGGTTACACATATAGTTTATATGTTCAACTAATGTTAGTTTTGGGTCAAAAATTACGCCCAAATCCTTTATTTGTGTAACATGTTCCAATACTATATTGTCAATAGTAAAACTATACGATACTTTATTTAACGTTTTGTTGAGGCTTATAGAAAAACATTTATTTAGATTAAACAACAACATATTAATAAGACACCATGAATGATCAGAATTCAAGTCATTTTGCAAACTAATGCAATCATCAATAGATGATATTCTTCGATAAATTTTTAGATCGTCAGCAAATAAAAGAAAAGAGAAAGAATTAAAAAAATAAGACAGATCATTAATAAAGAGTAAAAACAGAATTGGTCTACAATGAGATCCCTGAGGAACATCAGATGGAACGATAATTGGATGTGATAAAAAGTTATTAATTTTCTCACATTATATAGCGGATTTTAATTCTTTCTAACAATATGTTGATTTTTTTTAGCCAAGTTTTGCACTATTTGACGTTTTATGACCAACTTTTGCTATTTTTTACCTTTTATTAATAGATTTTTGAACATTTTAATAGTTTAGAGCCGGATTTTAATGCTTTTTGATACTATAGGGCCGGACTTTAAAATTTTATGTATAAAATTTTGCAGTTTTTTTAAGAATTTATTGCCGTTTTTAAGAAAATATTTAGTTATTTTTTACTTTTTAGTAATAGAATTTTGCACTTATTAAAAGTTTATGACCGGATTTTAACATTTATGGTATTTCAAAAAATCAAACTTTTCATTTTAATATTTCAAGACAAAATGTTGTTATTTTTAACATTTTAAAAATAGAATTTTATACTTTTTAACCGATTTTGTCCAGATTCTTTAAGACCTTTTTATACTTATACTTTTAAAGACGTATTTACAGTTTTAACGGCCGGTTATAACTTGAAGATTGGATTATTAGTTTAGCAGTATATGTTAATACGCTAGTTACTGGGTTTTTAGTTTTAAAAGCCCAATTTACAATTTTAAAGACTAGATTGTTAATTTAGAAGCCGGATAAAGTTTTTGAAATTATTAGAACTCAACTAAAATATTTTTTGTTATTTTGAATTTAAAAGAGTAAAGAGTATTTTAACTTCTAAAAGAGTATATGTTACTAAAAAAGAGTATGTTTGGTCAGCCTGACTTTCCACCATTTCAGATATTTTTTGTGCAACTTGCACATTTTTTTGCTTTGTTTGGTTTAAATGTATTACAATTTTGGCATTTTCAGCTTTATAAATTTAATAAGCATATGTGCTAGCACTAAGTTGTGGTCTGTATATACATCAACAGGTCTGTTTTAATTGTTTTTTTGTATCTAGCATTTATGGCAATATATTCTATTTGGTTACTGACGATATCTGTAAGTATATGTGCAGGGAATTGCCAAGTATACAAGCGGCGTTTTGGGACCTTATTGAGAATGTTTATGATAACTAACCTGTTTTTCTCACAAAAATCTACAAATGTGTTGCGTTTTACATTTGTTTGCTCAAGTTTGTATTTATTTTTGGACCGTTTTTTCCTTTTTTCAGATCCAATTTTGGCATTCAAATTTTTGAGATAAATTGTAATTTTATTTCTCCTACTTATCTGCAGTACTTATTTTATTTATTCTGTTTATTATAGTCTGAAGTTAGTGCATACAATTTAATGAAATTTATGTTGATTGAATTGGCTTGAATCTTGCTAAAAAAGAAACAACGTTTAAGACAGTCTTGAGCACGTTTTTATTGACTATTATGGCAACTCTATTTTTAAGATGTTTTTCTGAATAATAAACAACGTGCTCTTCTACTTCACATACTATTTTGCCATATCGCATTTTGCTTATACAAAGAACTTAGATATCTAGTTTTTTCATCTCTTAGATAGTGTTGTCAATTTTTCCTGTCTAGTACATACTTTTGACATTCTATTCTAAATTTTAAAGGTGCTACTTTGTTAAATCTAAGACTGGCTGTCCGGGAGACAGCCCTGTTTCATTGAAAAATTGGGTGTACTTGGGGCTGTTTTTTGTTTGCACTCATTATTACGGGTGTCCTGGAGAATTCTGATCTCTATAATTTCAACTGGATATTTAATACCAGAAATTTTTTTGTCAAGGTTTATTCCTTCAGTCAGTTTTGTCTCTACAATGTGTATTTTATTTTCTCATTACCCTACAAATTTGCTGGATTGCAATTACGACGGACTTTCTGCAATTCTAATAAAAATAGCAACAAATTAGTTCATGGATAGAACGGTAGTTTTCAGTAAAGTAAAAAAAATTATCTGCAATGGTTTTATTATTTAGTAATTTAAAATTTGACCACTGAAAATTACGGTATTAGAAGACAACTCTATGACTGTGTAACGCGCTAAATTTGATTTAGAAAATTAAATTAAAATATGAGCAGGTGTTCAGCTACTTTGCCAAAAAAAATGGTTTTTTCTGGGACCTGACTAATTTCAGTGAAAAACGGCGGTTTGATTTATATTGCGCAACGTGATTGCAAACCTTCAGCAAGAATTTTAACCATCAAGTTCCTAACCACAAAGGATTTAAATTATTAAATTGTTAAAAAAATAAAACAAGAAAACAAAACAGTTATTTACAATCAAATCATTTGTATGCAGAATATACACACTAAGAGAGGAGAAAGATCATTTAAATTAATGCAAGCCTAAACTGCTTTTAAACATTTAATAATTTCTATTTAAATAGGCAGCTGTTGTTTTAAAGTAAAAGAAAAAAAAAACAGACGTCGCGGCGTAACCATCGTAAGCTTGTGGCGGCATTACAGGTCTTCGGTACTGATTTGCGCTGTTTGATTAATATATTTTTACATCGCCTCTGAAGGATAGCGTATGATTAAATATCCAAATAATTTAATTATTAAAATTATATAAATAAAATTTTAAGAATAATGTAATATATAATCTTAGCTGTCTATTTCGGGGTGCAAGAGTCAATCGTCCAGCATAAAAGAGGTCATACATACCAGCCACGTGTTACCTGAGGAGATGCCGATGCAACAGAATTGCATGGACCTCTTCCCAGAAGACGCTGCCGCACCACCTGCAGTTACCTGAGGAGATGCTGATGCAACGGAGTCGCGTGGCCTTCTTCCCAGAAGCCGCGGCCGCACCACCTGCAGGTGACGCGGAGGATTCCAACACGGATCTTCCCAGAAGCGGTGCCATATCAGCACATTGTGTTGATATAAATAATTAACATAAATGTATTAGATTTTAGTCAGTAATTAATATTCGTAACATACGTTACATATATATAAATGTATCTTTAAATATAATAATAAACAATCGAAGTTAATCGATACTTAATTCACGTGTAGTTACTCGGGGGCATCAAGACCTAGTCTGCATGGTAGATAGATGTTCCGGAAAATTTAATATCCGCGTAAACGCAAGGGTACAAAACAAATAGCCCAGGAATAAATAAATGAAGATATAAGAGAATTAATAATACCTTAGTTTTTGTGCCGCTTATTTTTCTTCTTTTTAACGTGATCTTTTTTGTTGCAACATCAAACGGGAAATATATTTGATCCGCTTTAATGCGAGAGCAATCTCCGTAGATCCGCTTTTGCGACAATTTTCAATAACTAATTATCAATTTCAATTTTTACGTGGGATATGCTCGTTCCACGTCTAATGATACAATGCAGCGAGAGGATCAATGTAATATTTTTTTCTTGCGACTTTGTACGCTTGGAACAAATCTTTATCAGTTCTATTCAATATTATTTTATTTTACTATTTTAATAACACAGATAGTATTATACTATATTTATTTAAATTTTTTGACAGGATGAGTAATAATTATCTGATTACAACAATAATTAAAAACTTTGATTAACAGCAACCGACACTAACTTTGACTATTTTAGGCAACGCATCAGGTTTGTGGGTACACGTTCATCCGATTGACTTTGTCCATTTTAGTACTTCTTGAAATAAGTATTAGTTTTATACAAATGTTAACAGTAGTTTTTGTTAGCATTATTTACAATAGTTAAAATGTTTTATAAATATTGTTATTTGCGTGCAGATAAAGCGTTTGAGGTTCTGTTAAGGGTAGATAAGTAATAGACTAGTTACAGATTGCTATATTTGTTAATAAAAAGGTTCGGTAAATCTTTACATAAGAGCTAAAAAACTTAATTACACAATGGCTAAGAGAGCTTTTAGGGGTGTAATATAGATTTATTTACACAATAGCTAAATAAGTTATAAGTGGTATAATTTAGCTATCAGAGGTAATTCACACATAGACCGGTCTTAGAAGTGTGTAATACAAAGTACATTGGAAGTAAGGTCATCGAGGTACTGATAGCAATAACATGCTTGAAAGGCTGAAAAGATTGTTATTTCACACACTGGCAGCCGAGGTCTTTGAGTTGTGTAAATAATACTGTATCTGGCAGTAAGGTCTTATACGTAACAGCCAAAAGTATGTTGTGCACTGGCAGTTGAAGCCTTAAGGTGGCACAATAACTGCAAATGATTGTCAAGCTTACACAGGACAGTTAGGTCTAAAAGTTGTATGCAGGGCACATTACAGCGGTAAGGAGCAGTTATAATCACACTGATATTAGAGTATATCTTAGGGATGTGTTAATTAGGTAATTGGTAGTATACTATGTATGAAGATAAAGATAACGCAACTATCCGTTGTACGCTCACAATGTGAACAAATAGAAGAAGGCCCAAAAAAACGCTCTTGCACCGGGCGCTTCAAAAGTAAGTAAAGGCACTAGGTTTATCTAGAGCAGCTAGCAGGTTTATTAACATATTAACTCGTCTTAAAAATTGTGTGGTCACGTTCAGGCTCAAAGAAAACATTTTGTTGGTTTTTAAAGCTTCATCAATTATTTTAATGTTGTAATAACCATGTTATAGTGTGATCTTAAAACAAATGTAGGACTACCAAAGGGAATACACTTAATAAAGCAGCTTAAACTATTTATGAAAAAAGAGGATACAACGAGGAACAAGTTAATGAAGATATAGAAAAACTAAAAAGATACCTGAAAACAGTGCAAGTATCTAGGCTGAATAACACAAAAATGAAAAAAATAAGAGAAGAATGCCAGTGTAGGAAGTAGGGCAAAAAAATAGAGTAAAAGGAGAGATGGGCCTGGGACAGGACACAGCATCATCTCAAATTAATACCACATTAGAGACAATAACTAGAACAAATTAACAGCAGGACTTACGCAGAGAAGAAAACCGAAAGGTATTGCCATGCGTTAGTTATTCTCAAGAGCAACTTGTTCAGGTCAACACCTCACTAACTTCTTAAAATAAAAAAAAAAAACTACTCACAAATATATTATCAACTATGACTTAAGATTTTATAGTTAGCTGATGAGAATATGCTAGACCAGGAAATTAGCCATACATTATTCGGTGACGAGTATGACGTTAGAGCGCTATAGAACTTTATTACCAATTAACTCACAAAGATGCAATACCTTAGATTTGTACGCAATTTTAGTAAACATAAACTATTTTTATTTTTGTTAGCTCTCGACTTAATTTCTGAAATTTTGGTATTGTTTATCAAGTGTGCTTTATGACTATAATCTATCTTTATTATTAAATTAGAAGCCGTCATCAAGAAATAGGCAGTAGTGTAAATATTTTTATTGTCATAAAAAAAAACTTTTCCTTGAAACTATCTACAATTAAGTAATTTAAGTAAAGAGACAAGGTTAAAATATATTCGGAATAATAATCAAATTTACCAAAAAGGTAAATGGTTATAATTAATTATCGTTAAGGAAATGTTTAAGCTTGTGTGCAAAAAGAGTCTATTTATAAAAATATGTTTCTAGTGTAATATTTAACGCCCTTATTGATACCGGCGCTAATTCATCTTTAATTGAGAGTGAAGTATTAAATATTATAAACTCAATTTTTTTGTTGAATACTTCTAATGTTCAATTGTAGATGGGTAAAATATATTTTATACGATTTGATTGATAAAACTAAATTTATCAAACAAATTTGGAGAAATCGTTTTCTTATAAAATCTGTATTAGTTGCTCAGTAAAAATTAAATGTACACGACTTGTAGGCATAAATAACAAAGCTGTTTCTTGCTCTGAGGGGCTTATGCTTTGTTTGCTACGCATTTCTATGCGTGTACCGTAAACTTCTGCATGAGGGCTCAAAACATAAACAGCCAATTGTAGAAAAAAAACTTTCAAATGTTTAAAAATAAATAATCACTGAAAGCAAACTCAAAGAAAAATTTTTACATGTTGGACGATTCACCGGGTCAATTCAAATATAAAATTAATATTTTTTTAATCAAAACTTGTATTTTTTTGAGATTGATTAATCTTTAAAAAAATATACAAAAGTTTTTATCACAGATTTTACAACTTTAAGCCTGATTCACACGAGATAGTAAATTGCAATAACACTTCTGAGAGTAACTTGCGCAAGCGTTTACATATAAGCAAATTTTAAAGGCATATTTTCTCGGCAAGTGCTCTAGACAGTAAACTGCGATAGCACTTCTGCGAAAAACTTGCAATAGCGTTTACATATCAGCAAATTTTAAAAGCAATTTCTCTCAGCAATGGGCGCATACAAGGTATAGTATACTCTATTGTAAAACAATGTCTTGCCGTAGAAAGAAGGTTGCAGCCGCTGCTGTTGTTATTGCAATTTTACAAAAGAACAAAAAGAAAAATCTAATAAATAATGTGGGTTAAAGAATAGATAGCCAGAAGGCCTACTCTCTTGAATAAAGATCCAAATTAAAACATTAAAAAAAATTGCGTAAATCTGAAACCAATTTTAACTTTTTACTCTAATTAGTTTTGGATAAAATATCAAAATTGGACACAAATATACGTCAATCTATCAAACCAAGAAAAAAATTGCTTAAGTTTATTTGTGATTTTAAAAGCTAATTTTAATTTTTGTTTTTGAAAATATTTTCTATTATAAGTTATTACTTAATAACGGTCAACTCTATTACTTATATAATAATAATTACGTTTAAGTAATAAAATAGTTTGTATTTTTAACATCTATTCATGTATCTTGCAATTCAATCTGTTTTGGATCAAGACAAGATCATAAAACGGAGCCAACAAAAATTAAAGTTGGCACGTTTGAAATAAACAAATCAGTTGCAAACGACACCTCACTTTTACTTACACACAACTTTCAACAAAATCAAAATAAATTTTAACTTTTCTAGAGCGCTCTCCTAACTTGTTTAGACCTGCAAGCAATTTATGTTGCAGCCACTTTCCGCTAGTTGTGCTACTTGCCTGGTGAGAATTCTCGGACTGTTTACATTGTGCAAATCATTTGCAAGTACTCTCAGATATAAACTTGCTATAGTTTTACTTGCCCGTGTAAATTGCGCTTTATACTGCCTAATGGGCAATGCTTACAATCCGTTTTAGGGTTTCCTAAAAAAACAAGCGCAGTTACTTGATTTTTAAGTAACCGTTGCGCTGTTCTTTTTAACACGAGTCTCTCCGCAAACTTTAAAGATTGGAATGCAACTTTGTTTTGCAAATCACACAATTGTCATAAGATTTTTAACTTAAACTAGTCACTTGAGATACAATAAACAAAAAAACTTAATAAAAAAAAAATAAATGAAAAACTTAGTAAAACTAATAAACAGATATTTGCCAAACCAACAAACGTTAAAAGCAATGTTTAATAGCGTTCGAGCACAAACAGAATGACTGCTCTAACAATAAAATGTATATTCTTTACTTAAAATCACATTAAAACACAGATATTATAACATTATGAAAATATTAGTAGTTTTTAAAGTTTATAAATCTGATAAAACTTTAAAAACCGACAAAATATTTATTTAATTTAAGGAACTTGAGCTTATAACAGTAGGGAAGATAGAAAGTTTGATATGCAGGTTGTTTGTCGCCAGTCAAGTTGATAAATCTTATGCGCAAGCAACATAAGACAACTTCTTCTCTTCGGCTGAAATCTACCGGCAATTTTTATGCCGTCACAAAAAGCATTTCTTATTTAAATTGGGATAAACCCGATTGATCTGCAACCCAGCAAATTCGGAGAGTAATGAAGAAATAAAATACACGCCATAAAAAAAAAACTGACTAAAGAAATAAACTTTGATTGAAAAAATTCTGGAAAACGGCAGCTGGCTCAAGTATCGGGTATTAAGTTGAAATTATGAAGTTCAGAATTGTTGATATCTGGACGACGCAGTAGCAACCACAAAAACGGCGTTTGTACAGTAGTGTAAAAAACAACGAGAAACCAATACTCACACTTCTCCAAAATAATTATGATAATCGCTGCAAACACAAACGGCGCCGAGTACTTTTTTCTTTTTAAGAGACATGGTTGTCTTCTGGACAGCCATTTTTGAATTAAACAAAATAATACTTTCAAAAATTGATACATAAAATGTCAGACAGATAAAATTGACAACACTATCAAAGAGATGAAGAAATCTTTTCTTTAGAGGTATAGAACATTGAACTGAAATTGAAAAAATAATTTTATGCTTACTGTTTAAATATGGTTTGAAATTAATGGGCTTCGAGGCTGGTTGGATTAAAATGCAATCTGAAAATCCAATTTTTGACTACATTTTTGACTACATTTTTGGCGCATGTTGGCTTCTAGCTGATCCAACGTCGTTGGTTTATTGGCGTACACTAGCGACTTTACACATCCCTACAGAAAATAATCCGTGGGTGGGATATCACACAATCGATAGCGCTCTTCAATGACTATAACGAGTTGACCGGCATTATCTTTAAAAAAATATAGGTCAATAATTCCACCAGCCCATAAAGCACACTAAACAGTAAGCTTAATAGCTTCTAGATTTTCCTTGCATTCAAATCTAACAATTTTGTTTGTTTACGTAGCCATTGAACCAAAATTGAACCTCATTGCTGAACAAATTTTTTTATTAAAAATGAGGATCAAGAACTATTTTGTTTTTGGCTTATTTTTTGAACTTACGACATATATGCATATAATGGTCACGCCGCATTAGCTCTTGCATGAACTGTATCTTGTAAGTTTGTAAACCGAGATCTTTTTGCAAAATCTTTTTTAAGGTAAATAGACACAGCTCTAATTTCTGTGCATAATATCAAAACGACTCATTCTGGTTCTTCTCAACAGTACGCTTTACAGCTGCTTCAGTGCGCACTGTATAATTTTTCTGCGGATGCAGATTATCAATCAGACTATGCGTAGTGCAAAATCGATCCATAGTTTTCCAAAGACCTTGCTTGGATAGACAATTACGTCGTCCGTAAAACTACGTCCAGTAGTGCACGGTAAATTTTACAAACTAAATTACGACTTTTGAAGTAAATTTACACAATTTACCAGCGTTGTTCTGACGTCTATTCATGATAAAATGGCAAAAAAAATTCACTTATCAAATTGACCGTCACTAGAAACAGTGTTGCCAAGTCAAAAAACAAACCTTTAAAAAAACACTTTTTAGTTAGTTGTGCATTTGTTGCAGATAAAACACTGGTTTTACCCGCAAAAAACCGTATTTTTATTCGCACGCTGATAACAATTTTATTTCTATAAATCTATAAAATTTATCTTTTTTTATCAAACGCGACAAAATTCTTTCATTTGCGTTTTGATATTTAAGTGATAAATAACCCATCGCTATTAGCAAAAATAATTTCTTGTGCCTATTTTGTGTTAATTATATTCTTAATGTAATGATATTGTTTAGTTTATTTTGGAAATTTGTTTATTAATTTAATGTATTGGTTGCACATGTTGGGTAGTCACGTTATCAATTTAATTTTTTTTTTTTAAGAAATTATTATTACATCTAGGTTAAAGACTATTTATATAGAATTGAAAATTATAAGAATAAATATTATCATGTTGATCTTTACATTATTAATTAAAAAAAATAAACAAACTACTTTATTTTAAGTCAATATAACTAATGACTAACATGACATAACTGACAGTACTACCAACTCAATAATTGTTATTGTTTTATATTGTACGCTTTTGTATTATAAAATTATAAATTTTTATTTTTTATTTTCTTAGCTACTGATTCTTATTCTTAAAATACCTTGTATAAAAACTTTATTGCTTTAAAAAACCATAGGCATAATATTATTAATTTTTCTTCCCAGACGTTTTGTTTGATTCTTTTATATAAAAATTGTAAATAGTATACTCTCGGTATACGACATTAATTTAATTTACCATTCGGTATAATTTATTTTAATTTCAGCGTTTGACGGGTGCTCGTTGAGCGGCTTGATGTAAAAAATTCGCTATCGGAAATACCTCACGGAATTTGCGTTCCAAATGATTCTTTTTTAAATAAATAAATTTTAATATACGGCATATTACAGAAAACAAATTATACGCTATTATGAATATTATTTATGTATGTATTTAGTATTATTTATTAGGTATTAACTGGAACGTTATACTTCTTTCCGGTATAAGTATGTTTGTATCATTCACAGACACATATTAATATTTTAAAAATTTAGCAATTTGCTTGTTAACTTTTGTTATAAATTACACTTGAATCGACTTAATCAACATCACATGTATGAAACATTATACATTAATTTACTGCAACCTCCATTTAGTTGCTAATTCAAATAGACTCTCATCTTTAAGATGTATCTTTAAATCTTTCTTTTGTTAACGACCTATTTAACATTGTTAAATAGGCTTTAAACTGTCAGAGAGTACACTTTCTTGACTCTACACAAAATATATGTGAAAGATAATCTAGCATATTTGTTAACAGCGTTAGACAAAACTTTACCGCTGTTTAGTTAGCAATTCCTAGCAATAATGTGAAAAAACGCTGATTTCAAAAGTACCTAATTAATGATTTGTAGAACTAATTAGCAATTAATTAAAATGCCAAATAATCATTTAACTAACAACATTTAAAAGTACATTACAAATCCGCAATCAAAAGTTTTTGGGGAATTAAATAAATTAATTAAAAATAATATTGATATTGCTAGGTGTGGTATCTTTGGAAAGCTGACAATGAAAAGATTTTAAAAGCTTTTTGCATAAGTTAACAAATTTAAAATAAACCAATTAAAAGAATTGTCAAATTTTTTTTTACAAAAAACTAATTACACTATAAATTGTTATTGCTAGCATTACGATTTAAGTTGGAACAAACTTGTGTAGTATTATTGGAAAGCTGAGAATGAAGATTCTGAAAAACTTTTTGCATAAATTAACAGAGTTAATACCGACTAATTTAAAAAAAAAATGTCAAACAGTCTTCTACAAAAAACTAATTACACTATAAATTGTTATTGCTTGCATTACGATTTAAATTTAAACAAACTTGTGTAGTATCTTTAGAAAGCTGACAATGAGAAAATTCTAAAGAACTTTGTGCATAAGTTTGCGGACTTAAAATTGATCAATAAAAAAAATGTTTGAGGATTTGTAATGTACTTATAAAAATATATCAATTTTTTTTTTTAAATGTTGTTGATAATTAATTGGTTATTAGGCATTTAAATTAATTGCTTATTAATTCTACATTTTATTAATTAGGTACTTTCTTGGCACTTTTCTAATCAGCGTTTTTTCAGCTATTCATCTCTGTTTTTATTTCTTTTCCAACTTGCTTTATAACAAAGTTATGAGTATTTTTATACCAAACAACACATTATTGCTAGGAAAACTAAACAGCGGTCAAAACTTTTACGGTACACTAAGTCACCCTTTTTAAAAGCAATGTTTTTTTTCTTACGTATCCTCAAACGGTTTTTTTTATTGATCAATTTTAAAAGTTTGCAAACTTATGCACAAAGTTTTTTAGAATTTTCTTATTGTCAGCTTTCTAAAGATACTACACAAGTTTGTTTAAATTTAAATCGTAATGCAAGCAATAACAATTTATAGTGTAATTAGTTTTTTGTAGAAAACTGTTTGACATTTTTTTTTAATTAGTCGATTTTAACTCTGTTAATTTATGCAAAGAGTTTTTTAGAATTGTCATTCTCAGCTTTCCAATAATACTACACAAGTTTGTTCCAACTTAAATCGTAATGCTAGCAATAACAATTTATAGTGTAATTAGTTTTTTGTAGAAGACAACTTGATAATTTTTTTAATTGGTCTTATTTAACGCCGTTAACTTATGCAAAAAAGTTTTTAGAATCCTCTCATTGTCAGCTTTCCAAAGATTCCACACAAGTTTGTTCAAACTTAAATTGTAATGCTAGCAATAACGATTTATAGTGTAATTAGTTTTTTGTAGAAAACTATTTGACGATTTTTTAATTGGTTCATTTTAAATATGTTAAGAGCTTTTTAGTATCCTTTCATTGTCCGCTTTCCAAAGATACTACACAAGTTTGTTCAAACTTAAATCGTAATCAATATCAATATTATTTTTAATTTATTTATTTTAACTCCCTAAAAACATTTGATTGCGGATTTGTAATGTATGTTGTTGTTAGTTAAATGATTATTTAGAATTTTAATTAATTGCTAATTAGTTTTACAAATCATTAATTAGGTACTTTTGAAATCAGCGTTTTTCACATTATTGCTAGGAACTAAACAGCGGTAAAGTTTTGTCTAACGCTGTTAACAAATATGCCAGATGATCATTTACATATATTTTGTGTAGAGTCAAAAAAGTGTACTCTCTGACAATTTAACAATGTGAATAGCAATTAAATGGCGGTTGCAGTAAATTAATGTATAATGTTTCATACATGTGATGTTGATTAAGTCGATTCAAATGTAATTTATAACAAAAGTTAACAAGCAAATTGCTAAGTTTTTAAAATATTAATATGTGTGTGTGTGTGTATGATACAAACATATTTATACCGGAAAAAAGTATAACGTTCCTGTTAATACCTATAAATTAAATTAAATACATACATAAATAATATTCATAATAGCGTATATTTCGTTTTCTGTAATATGCCGTATATTAAATTTTATTTATTTAAAAAAGAATCATTTGAAACGCAAATTCCGTAAGGTATTTCCGAGAGCGAATTTTTTCTATCAAGCCGCTCAACGAGCACCCGTCAAACGCTGAAATTAAAATAAATTATACCGAATGGTAAATTAAATTAATGTCGTATACCGAGAGTCAGTTAAAATAATTAGTAAAAGGATAAACTTATTATATTATGTGCGTTAATTTAAATATTTTAGACTCTTATCGTTTTTTTTTTCTTTTTTTTTTTTTTATTATAAAATATTTACATATTTACAATTTTTATATAAAAGAATCAAACAAAACGTCTGGGAAGAAAGATTAATAATATTATGCATATGGTTCTTTAAAGCAATAAAGTTTTTATACAAGGTATTTTAAGAATAAGAATTAGTAGCTAAGAAAATAAAAATTAAAAACTTATAACTTTACAATACAAAACCGTACAATATAATACAATAACAGTTATTGAGTTGGTAGTACTGTCAGTTATGTCATGTTAGTCATTAGTCATATTGACTTAAAATAAAGTAGTTTGTTTATTTTTTTTAATTAATAATGTAAAGGTCAACATGATAATATTTATTCTAATAATTTTCAATTCTTAATAAATAGACTTTAACCTAGATGTAATAATAATTTCTTAAAAAAAAATAATTAAATTGATAACGTGACTACCCAACCTGTGCAACCAATACATTAAATTAATAAACAAATTTCCAAAATAAACTAAACAATATCATTACATTAAGAACATAATTAACATAAAATAGGCACAAGAAATTATTTTTACTATAAGCGATGGGTTATTTATCACTTAAATATCAAAACGCAAATGAAAGAATTTTGTCGCATTTGATAAGAACAGATAAATTTTATAGATATATAGAAACAAAATTGTTATCAGCGTGCGATTAAAAATACGGAAGTTTGTTTTTTGACTTGGCAACACTGTTTCTAGTGACGGTCAATTGGATAGGTGATTTTTTTTTGCCATTTTATCATGAATAGACTTACGTCAGAACAACTCTGGTAAATTGTGTAAATTTACTTTGAACGTCGTAGTTTAGTTTTTACGGATGACATAATCGTCCATCCAAGCAAGATCTTTGGAAAACTATGGATCGATTTTGCACTACGCATAGTCTGATTGATAATCAGCATCCGAAGAAAAATTATACAATGCGCACCAAAGCAGCTGTGAAGCGTACTGTTGAAAAGAACCAGAGCCGTTTTGATATCGTGCACAGCAATTAGAGCTGTGTCTATTTACCTTAAAGAAGATTTTGCAAAAGCAAAAGCGGCGTGATCATTATATGCATATATTTCGTTAGTTCAAAAAAATTAGCCAAAAACAAAATTGTTCTTGATCCTCATTTTTACCAAAAAAAAAGTGTTCAGCAATAAGGCTTATTTTTGGCTCAATGGCTACGTAAACAAATAAAATTGATGGATTTAGATGCAAGGAAAATCCAGAAGCTATTATTGAGATGCCGTTGCATCTACAAAACACACTGTTTAGTGTGCTTTATAGGCTGGTGAAATCATTGACCTATATTTTTTTAAAGATAAAGTCGTCCAACTCGTTACAATCAATAAAGAGCGCTATCAATTCTGTGATATCCCACCTACGGATTATTTTTTGTAGGGATATGTAAAGTCGCTAGTGTACTCCAATAAACCAACAACGTTGGATCTGATAGAAGCCAACATGCGGCAAAAAAGTAGTCAAAAATTGGATTTTTAGATTGCACTTCAATCCAACCAACCTCGGAGCTTATTAACTTCAAACCATATTTAAACAGTAAGCATAAAATTATTTTTTCTATTTCAGTTCTAAGTTTTATATCTCTAAAGAAATGATTTCTTCATCTCTTTGATAGTGTTGTCGATTTTATCTGTCTGGTACATATTTCTGACATTTTATGTATCAATTTTTGAAAGTATTATTTTGTTTAATTCAAAAATGGCTGTCCAGAAAACAACCATGTCTCTTAAAAAGAAAAAAGTACTCGGCGACGTTTGTGTTTGCAGCGATTATCATAATTGTTTTGAAGAAGTGTGAGTATTGGTTTCTCGTTGTTTTTTACACTACTGTACAAACGCCGTTTTTGTGGTTGCTACTGCGTCGTTTGGTGTCCAGATATCAACAATTCTGAACTTCATAATTTCAACTTAATACCCGATACTTGAGCCAGCTGCCGTTTTCCAGAAATTTTTCTATCAAAATTTATTTCTTTAGTCAGTATTTTTTTTATGGTGAGTATTTATTATTTCTTTATTACTCTCCGAATTTGCTGGGTTGCAGATCTATCGGGTTTCCCCCAATTTAAATAAGAAATGCTTTTTGTGACGGCATAAAAATTGCCGGTAGATTTCAGCCGAAGAGAAGAGGTTATGTTGCTTGCGCATAAGATTTATCAACTTGACTGGCGACAAACAACCTGCATATCAAACTTTTTATCTTCCCTACCGTTATCAGCTCAAGTGCCTTAAATTAAATAAACATTTTGTCGGTTTTTAAAGCTTTATCAGGTTTATTTACTTTAAAAACTACTATTAATATTTTCATAATGTTATAATATCTGTGTATTAATGTGATTCTCATACATTTTATGGTGAGATCAGTCATTCTGTTTGTGCTCAAAAGCTATTAAACATTGCTTTTAACGTTGGTTTGTTTGGCAAATATCCGTTTATCAGTTTTGCCATTTGGTTAAGTTTTTCATTTCTAGCTAGATGATTTTATTCTTATTTATTTATTAAGATTTTTTTTTATGGATCTCTAGTGACTAGTTTAAGTTAAAAATATTACTACTTTTTTGTGTGGTTTGCAAAACAAAGTTGTATCCCTATCTTCAAAGTGTGCGGGGGGACTCGTGTTAAAATAAATAGCGCCTCGGTTGCTTAAAGATCTTCTATCAGGTAACTGCGTTTTTTTTTTAAGAAACAGTAGAACGCATTGCCTATTAGGTAGTATAAAGCGCAATTTACACGGGCAAGTAAAATTATAGCAAGTTTATATCTGAGAGTACTTGCAAATGATTTGCGCAATGAATACAGTGTCCAAAAGTTCTCTCCCGGCATGTAGCACAACTTGCGGCAAATGTTTGCAACATAAATTGCTTGCAGGTCTAAACAAGTTAGGAGAGCGCTCTAGGGAAGTTAAAACTTATTTAGATTTTGTTGAAAGTTGTGTGCAAGTAAAGTGTCGTTCGCAACTGGTTTGTTTATTTCAATCGTGCCAACTTTAATTTTTGTTGACTCCGTTTTATGATCTTGTCTTAATCCAAAACAGATTGTAGTCGTGGTTAACGTCCGACGGAAAACGGGCGTGTTTGCAAAAGTGCTTAACGGTGATTTAAATAGTGATTAGCAGATGATTATCTAGGTAATTTAAAATGTAGAAAACTGTGAATTAATACAGTGATAAGAAGTGCAAAAAAAGTTTTGTGAAAATGCAAAAGGTGTAACAACTGTGATAAGGACACATTAAACGCGTTATGGATGCATTTTTTAAAGGCGGAAAGTTGCAAAAAACACCACCAAAGATAAAAAAATTATAAACCTGGGTCAAACCACAAAAAGGGAAAAAGATGTAAACTCGCCAGGCAATACCAATGAAGCGAAAAGAGTAAATAACCTAACAACAATTGAAATAATGGGGAAATTAATAAGGAAGCTTAGAGATTTAACCAGTGAGTGTTCAAACACTAAAGTGGAAATTAAAAAGATGGCAAATCTCCTAGAGATAAATATAAGAGACAAAAAATAAAAATAGAGAAAGTAATATCGACACAAACAGTAGAGACTGGATAAGGAAGAAAATATCCAAAACCATTTTATCTCGGACCAAGAGATAATTAAAATGATTAATAAAAACAACATTAAAAAAATCATTAACAAAGAATGGAGAGAAACGGACTACAAATTTGTAATAGTAAAAAAAAATCTAATAATGGGAAACAAAGAGTTATACTGGAGTATTAATAAATGATGACAAAATAGAAAAAAAATCGGGT
Organism: Tachinus rufipes; assembly: GCA_963932245.1. Taxonomy (NCBI): domain Eukaryota; kingdom Metazoa; phylum Arthropoda; class Insecta; order Coleoptera; family Staphylinidae; genus Tachinus; species Tachinus rufipes. Next base: position 67,652,991 of record OZ010749.1, read on the forward strand.
ATTCTACTACAAGCCAAAATAAAATACCCGGAATTAAAGGAAGAAGACGGAGAGGAAGAAACTTTATATGTAGAAATTTTTAGAAAAATTAAGCGGGAAAAATGTGGGAAAAGTACACATTATTAAACAAAGAGTCAAAACAGCAGGAAAAAAGGAGTAAATATTTTAATGGCTATAGAAAAAATTCTCAACAAAGCAAAAGTATTGAATATCAGTAAAATAAGTATACCAATACCAACTGGAATGGAAAAAAAAGACCAGGAACAGAAACAGGAGCTATAATAGTGAGCAAACAGGGCGTAACTTATGCAGACTAGTTGAAACAGACAAAACTACAGATAAAAAGATCTACATTCAAGGAGAAAAGAGAAACAAAAAAAGTTATTACTAATAACAAAGAGAAATGAGACCGAAAAAAGATTAAAAAAATAAGAACTTGTGATTATCAAAGATATTAGTCCGGAGACTACCAGAGAAAAAATATGGGAAGAAATTATGAACAAAGCAAACACAGAAAGAAGTACGATAATATCAAAATAGAAAAGGTATAGAAAAAAACAAACAGCTATAGTCAAGATGGACAAAAAAGCAGCGGAACAGATAATAAAAGAAAGAAGAATAAACATAGGACTCATAAGATGAAGAGTAGAAAAAATAACAGCAAACGAGAGAAAATGTTAAAATGCTGGATAAAAGGACATAGCGGCAAAATGCAAAGAAAAAGATAGGTCATTGCTATGCATAAAATGCGGAAATGAGGGACATCAGGTTGCAGAATGCAAGAACAGAGAATATTGTATAGAATGCACAACGATATGACACAGAACAAGAGATGGAAGATGTCCGGATACAAAAAAAAAAGAAACGAAGAAAACAAAGAAGAATATAGAAGACAACAACTCCAGTAACTGGAGACAACACGAGGAGCAGATCATAAACCAAAATTTATAAATTTATAGAAACAAACATAAAGAGAGAAAAAGAAGCTTACGATATACTGATAGCAACAGCAGAGAGAGAAGAAATAGACCTAGTGATAGTGAGTGTACCAAATAAAAACAAACTAACTGGTAAGTGGATAAGAGACAATAAAACAGATGCTGCTATTTAACTAAGAAAAAATGTAGAGACAAAGTACAAAAATGGGGAACACCAAAAGAGGGAATAGTGTGGGCTGAAGTAGAAAGTATGATAGTATACAGCTATTATATCAGTCCAAACTGCGGAATGGAATACTGTCGGGAGTGGATAGAAGAATTAGAGAACAGTCTAAAATTTTTTATTATTAAAATGCAAAATCTCCCAGATGGGAAGGATACAAAAAGGATTTAAGAGGGAAAATCTTAGAGAAGATGATAGCTGGGTTAAACCTTACCATTTGCAACAAAGGAGACAATCCTACGTTCGGAAGAGGAAGCTCAAAATCACATATTGACATTACCATAGCAACATGAGAAATGACAGGTATAGTGAATGAATGGAACGGGACAAAAGAGGAATCACTGAGTTTACACAAACATATACAATATAATACAAAAAAGAAAGGAAAACAGGAGTACACGAAAGAAGATAGATGGAACGTAAGAAGAATGGGCAAAGAGGAGATACAGAAAGCCATGGAAACAGAAAAAGTTACAAAAAACAAAAACATAGAGAAAAGATGCAAAAGATACTCAAAAAAGCTAAGAAAAGCGGCGGATAAACCAATTCAAAGATACAAAGAAGGGGGGCAAAGAGGACCATACTGGTGGTGCAAAGAAATGAAAAAATACAGAAAAAAAACAATGCAAACAGGAAGGAAAGTCAAAAAAAGAAAAAAAGAGGAAAAGAGGAAAAATACAGAGGAAACGGAGGAGGAACTAAAAAACAATAGATAAATCTTAAAAAAAGCAATCAGGGATAGCAGAAGAAGGTGATTGTTGGGAAAAACCGTACAAAATAGTGATAACTAAACTGGGAGGAACAGCAAAAGGAGTCTACCTAAAAGAAGAAAAAGGAGAAGAAGTCATAATTAAAAAAAATGTTTCCCAGGAGAGAAACAGTCATGGCAACAGTGGAAGAGATAAAGAAAATTATAAAAGAATTGTCTAACAACGTAGCACTAGGTCCGGCCAAAACAGAGATTGTTAAAGCAGCTCTCGACGGGAGTAAGGTAGAAATAACTCAAATAATCAACAGATGCCTGAAAAACGGAATTTTTCCAAAATGTTTGAAAGAAGCCACTCTAGTACTGATTGAGAAAAAAAAGAAGTAGAAACAGCAACTTCATACATACCATCATGCTTAATAAACAAACTAGCTAAAATAAAAGAGAAAGTCATTGTACGGAGAATAGAACAAGAAATAGAAGAAAAAGAAAAACGGAAAAAGAAACAGTACGGATTTACCAAGGAAAGAACAACCTTAGGAGCTATAGACAAAGTAAAAGCAATAGCAAAAAAAGCAAACAACAAAACGCAGAGGAAAAGACAACACTTTGTAATGATAGCATTAGACATACAAAACGCGTTTAACAGCGTGTTATGGGAAGCAATTATAGAGGCGGCAAAGAAAAGAGAACTGAAAAAGAAAACAATCAAGATCATATAGAGCTACTTTCAGGGTAGAAACCTAGTAACCAAGAACGGAAAATTCAAACTTACAAGAGAGGTACCACAAAGCTCAGCACTAAAACCAAAACTATGGAACCTTGTTTATAATAAGTTACTTCAAATGAGGTTTCTGGAAGGCGTGACAATAACATTATTTGCGCACGACGTAGCACTAGTAAGTAGGGACTTAGAAATAGATATACTAAAACGAAGACTAGAACTGGCAATAGATATAATACAGTTATGGATGAAAAATAAGGGTTTAAAATTAGCAACACAAAAAACGGCCTGGTTATCGACTAAGAGGACTAATAAAGGAACAGGTATGATACAGGTAGGAGACCAAGTGATAACCATAGGGAAAAAAAATCAAATACCTCGGGGTGACATTTAAAGCAAAGGGATGGAATGAACAAGTTAAGGAAGCAGTCATGGGAACAAAGGAAATGGAGAGAAAGCTTGATAGACTCATGCCAAACAACGGAGGTCAATGAAAAGAAGCCAGAATGTTAAGAACAAGAGAAAAGACAATGGAAAGATGGCAGAAACAGTAAAATAGAGGAGAAAAGAGAGAATGGACAAAAGAACTAATTCCGGAGATAAAAAGTGAGTAGAGAACAAACCCGAGACGTGCTTTTATACAACATAAATACTGACCGGACATAAAACCTTAAATTTTTTGCATAACTTTAGATTATGCAAAAAATTTAAAAAATCAAGGAAAAGAAAAGATGTATATTCTGTCAAGAAGAAACACACGATAATGCAGAACACACTCTAGTAGAATGCAAAGCGTGAACTAGAAAAACTAGAAAAAATACTGAAAAGCAAAGTGGATAAAACAACAATCATTAAGAAATGTCTAAGAGATGAAAATAAATGGAGGGTACTAAGAAACTTTGCAACAAGAGTACTAAGAAAAAAAAATGAGGAGTTTGACAATGGAAAAATATAGAAAAAAAAAACAAACAAACAATAGAAACAAACACACAAAATAAAAACCATAGAAGAGAAAGGAAAGAAACGAGAGAAGCAAAATGAAAACAACAAAACAGAGAAAAAGATCAAACAGAAAGAAATAAGAAAGGTCAGCACAATTATGCATACCAAGAAATAGAAGAAAATAGAAGAATATTTACAGAAACTACGATACCAAACGAAATTGCAGAAATAAGGAGAAGGAGAAAATAAATGCTAAAGGAATGCAGAATAACAGAAATAACAAAACAAATACCAAATGGTAGGTACGCTATCTTGAGGTTGACGAATAACGCAACTTTTGAGATGGTCAGAATATACTTGGCAACGACCGGACACAAAGAAGTAATCCTAGATGGAGATAAAAGGATATCACTGAAGGTAAAACTAACAAATTTAGGACTGCTAAAAAAAATACAGCAAATGGAACTTCATAAACTATTCATGTCGGAAAGAAGATACAATAAAGAAGAAGTGAACAAAAACCTAAAAAAACTAAGAACGCATCTGAAGACAAACCAAATAATTAGAATAATTAACACACGGATTCGAGAAATATAAGAATGTAAAGCTGGATGTCAATGCAGATAACAAGGATTAAAAAAAAACAAAAGAGACAGAAAAAGGTAGGGGCTATTGGAAAGAGAAAATCAGCAAAACAATAACCAGCCTACCTCGAACTACTGCCAAATCTAAACTAATTTGACAAGGACATCTAACAACAAGATTTACGCAGAGAAGAAAACCGGAAAGTATTGCCATGCGTAAGTAATTCTTAAGGGCCACTTGTTGAGACCAACACCTCACAACGTAAAAAAAAAAAATCCAAAACAGATTAAATTGAAGGTACATAAATAGATTTTAAAAATACAAACTATTTTATTACTTATGCGTACCTAATTATTATTTAAGTAATAGAGTTGACCAGTATTACGTAATAATTTATAAAAGGAAATATTTCTCAAAAACAAAAATTAAAATTAGCCTTTAAATCACAAATAAATATAAGAATAAAATTAAGCAATTTTTTTCTTGGTTTGATAGATTCACGTATATTTGTGTCCAATTTTGATATTTTATCCGAAACTAATTAGAGTAAAATGTTAAACCTAGTTTCTGACATCCGCAACTTTTTTTTTAATGTTTTAATTTGGATCTTTATTCTAGAGAGTAGGCCTTCTAGCTATCCATTCCTTAACCCATATTATTTTTTTATCTTTTTCTTATTTTTTTTTTGTAAAATCTATATCAATAGAGTTTACTATATCTTGTATGCGCTCATGCAATTGGCATTTGTTGAAAGAAATTGCTTTTAAAATTTGCTTATATGTAAACGCTTGCGCAAGTTACTCTCAGAAGTGTTATTGCAATTTATTATCTCATTTGAATCAGGCTTAAAGTTGTAAAATCTGCGATAAAAACTTTTGTATAATTTTTAAAGTTTAATGAATCTCAAAAAGATACAAGTCTTAATTAAAAAAATCAAGTTTTCTGGCAGAAAACGCAAAAAGGCGTATTCTTTAAGTTTGCTTTTAGTGATTTTTTTTAATCATTTGAATGTTATGCGTTTTAATAAAATATTTATTTTTACATGTGGCGCATGTAACTGGTTTATATGTTGTCCTCTCATACAGAAGTTTGCGGTACACGCATAGAAATGCGTAGCAAACGAAGCATAAGCACCTCAGAGCAACAAACAGCTTTGTCATTTATGCCTACAAGTCGTGTACATTTAATTTTTATTAAGCAACTAATACAAATTTTACAAGAAAACGTTTTTTCCAAACTTGTTTGATAAATTTAGTTTTATCAATCAAATCGTTTAATTCTTTGAGTATTCTTTTTGTTAGAAATAAAGATAAAACAAATAACAAGTCTCATCTTTATATTACTAGCATTATTATTTTGCAGAATAACATTTTTTTTTGTAAAAAAAAATGTTGTTTAAAGTAACAATATATCAAAGCATAATCTGATCATTTGCACCAACTTAAATATATGCCGACTGTGAAGTGCTTTTTAGATTTTACTAACAGTACAAACTTTGGAAATAATTTTGCATGTAATACTAAAATCATTTGGTTTTGTTTCTGCTTATAGATCCAACCGGCATGTGTAGCTATCTTGAGAAGAAAATAGATAAAATGTTAAAACTAAGAGTAATCTGATTTTTTTTAAGTTTATGATGTACTTTTAGTAACAATACGTAATAAAAAGTTTAGATTTTGTTTTGGAAGCGCAAACTAAATTTAGTCTCTATACGCTTTGCCTATTGCTCAGATTAGATAACATTTTGAACAAACTTTAAAACAAAAAAAAACATTTACTGTTTTAGGCTAAGGTTTATTCAAATTTTACGTTTCACTTTTTGAACTTAATAATGATAAACTTAGATTCACCAAAATTTATAGATCTAGTTTTTGAAACTAAAACCTTACTTTTTTGTATATCTCAATAATACAATTGTAGTCATCAATAATTTTTAAAATTATCTAAAAACCAAAAAAAGATAAAAAGACGATAAAATTTGATTCTAACAGCCCAAAACAGAGACAGATAAAATAAAGATTTTTTATTGTTTGGTATATCCAAAATTGCGAAAGAAATAATGTATAAGACAATATTTTCAGCAACTTCTCAAAAAATAGATCATAAAACATCTTTGGTATAAGCCAGCTATACTATTCTCAAGTTAATGATCTTGATAACAGAAAATAAGAAAAACATTGCTTTTGAAAACGGTAACTTTGTGTACCGTCAAAGTTTTGTCTAGAGCTGTTAATTAATTTACTGCTAATCTAGGTTTGTTTCAAATATATTTTGTGTCATATCAAAAAAGTGTACTCTTGTCGTTGACAAAATTGATGTAGAATGTATGAATGTGATGTTGGTTGAGTTGATTCAAGTGTAATTTAAAACAAAAGTTTTTAAGCAATATTTATACCAAAAGGTCCAGTTAATACCTAATAAATACTTAAAATTAAATATATATATATATATATATATATATATATAACACATAAATAATATTCATAATAGCGTATATTTCGTTTCGTAAAATTCCGTATATTAAAATTTATTTATTTTAAAAAACTCATTTGAAATTCCGTGAGGTATTTCCGAGAGCGGATTTTTTTCTATCAAGCCCTACAACGAGCACGCGTTAAACGGTAAAATTAAAATTAATTTTATCGAATGGTAAATTAAATTTATGTCGTACACCGAGAGTCGATTAAAATAATTGGTAAATAGATAAACTTTATATATTTTGTGTATTAATTTAAATATTTTAGACTTTTACCGTTTTATATAAAAAAATCAAACAAAACCTCTGGGAAGGAATTTAAAAAAATAATATGCTTTTAGTCCTTTGAAGCAATAAAGTTATGTTATGTTAGTCATTAGTTATATTGACTCAAAATAATGTAGTTTGTTTATTTATCTTTGATTGATAAAATAATGATCAACTTCAAAATAATATTTATTCCGATAATTTTCAATCTTATATAAGCTTAACCTAGATTATATTGATAACGTGACTACTCAACACATGCAACCAATAAATTAAATAAATAAACAATTAATTAAACTTACCGGCAGGTAATTAGCCATAAACCCATAAGGCACAAGACATTATTTTGACTATGAAGAATGAGTTAAATATCAAAACAAAAATAAAAGAGTTTTGTTGCGTTTGATAAGAAAAATCAAATTTTAAAGATTAAAAATAAAATTGTTGTCGGCGTGCAAATAAAAATACGATTTTCCGCGGATAAAACCTATGCGCTTCATCTGCTCCCGAACACCTGCATAACTAACTATTAGGGTGTAGGTGTTGAATATAAATGGTGGGTAGCATAAAAAGTACTTCTTTTTACTTCAATTAAAAGATGTTGGAGTACAAAAGTTGCTTGAGATACTACTCGATTGATCCGGTAATTCATATAATAATTTTTTTTTGTCTAATAAGCCACCACGGAAGACAAGAGGTTTGTTCTAGATAGATAATACGTTTATTTCTTGCCATTCGGCCTTGAAAATTACATTTACAATTACATTTACAACTTCCCAAAATAATAAAACTTAATCCTTATAAAATTAACACAATTAAGAACATTTTCTTCTCTGTTCGTCTAATTCTTTTCTTCGTTTTATAACTGCCTTCATCCATTCTACCCCTCTTCCGTCCCCTTTCAATATCTCATTTTTTCCCATCTGTTCTTCTCTCATTTCGTTACACTCTTTCAACATATGTTCTATAGTTTCCTTAGTCTCTCCGCACATTCTGCACATTTTCAAATCCTCTTCCATCCAAAATCTTGTCACTTGCTCTTCATTACCACATCTAAATCTTGCAATCATCTTTTTGTCATCTTTACTATATCTTTCGCTCTCTAAGTACATTGGCAATTCATTTTCTATAATATGTTCATAGTTTGCGTTGTACCTAGACTCTTTCACTCGCATTCTCCTTTCTTGCCTTTGTATATCTCTATCTCTTTCCATAATTTCTTCTCATTCTTTCAATTTCTTGGCTCGCATATCCATTTCTATTGTAATAATTTTCCCTAGTCTCCCCTAGCTTTTCATTTCTTGCTCTCATTTTCTCTTTCATGCATTTTTGTAATATTTTACATTCGTGTCTCTGTCTCATTCTTTCTTCATACTTCATTGCTCTTTTTCCTGCTTCTACTCTTAACTTATCTTTTTTGACTTCCTCCAGCACAATATATGCTGGAGTTTCTCTATTCAAACCTAGCACCCATCTCCAATATTTTACATGTATTGCTTCTAATTTTTCTTGTTCCTTCCATCCCCATATTTTTGACCCATACAATATCATACTCCTAACTAAACTATCAAACATAAGCCCTTTTATTCTCATACATTCAAATTTTCTTTCACTTATTCCCCAAACTTGTCCCACTACTTTATTTGCTTTTCGAGCAATCACTTTAATGTGCTCGCTCTCGGTGTTACTCGTACAAAAAACATATCCCAAATATTTAAAAGATTTTACTTCCGTAATACCTTGCCCATTCCATTTCCAGTCCTCCACTTTTTTTCTTCCACCCCCCTTTTTAAACACCATAATTTTTGTTTTTTCTACGTTAACTTCTAAGCATTTTTTTCTAAAATATTTTTCTAAACTTTTCATCATCTCTTTCATTTCCTTCGCTTCTTTTGCTAGTATTACCATGTCGTCTGCGTATGCTAGCGACCACACTTTTTCTCTACCAACTATTACCCAGGTTTGTTCTAAGCAACACTAAATGTTCCAACAAAAATCTAGCAAAAAGAGTGTATGAACATTTACTTTGACGCTTTGCTCAAAAATGTCTTTTGAGCAAGATATTACAAGTTTACATACCAACAGAAATAGCACTAAGAAAAGCAAAAAAAGTTATGGAGATAGCTAAAACGCGTACACAAATAAAGATAACATTGTAAGTCCCGCTACAACTACAAACAACACCAAACAGAGAAAGGAGGCCTCAAACAGGAGCGATTGTGGTAAGGAAGAAAAGTGCAACTTACGCAGACCTATTAAAACAGGTAAAAATCCAGATAAAAAAAACGATCTTTAAAGAGATAAGAGAAACTAGAAAAAGAGAGCTGTTACTAGTAACAAAAGGGTCAAAGACAAAAAAAAGAAATAGAAAAAATAAGAGACGGAATAGAGGGTTTTAATGTAAGAAAAGCAAATATTGACCCCACAAGAGAATTAGTTTTGATCAAAGGTATAAGCCCGAAGACAAACAGAGATGAACTAATTGAATAAACCGGAGGTAGAGTAGGCAGCAACAAAGATATCACAATTATATCAATGAGGAAAGGGTACTAGAATACACAAACAGCTATAATCAGGACAAATACGGAGACAGCAAAAAAACTAATAAACGAAGGATGCATAAATATAAGGTTTGTGAGATGCAAAACATGGAATGTACTAGATAAGAAAAGCAAATGTTATAAATGCTGGATAAATAGCCACGTAGAGCGTTAGACTGTAAATGAGAAGATAGATCAAAATTATGTATAAGATGCAGTAAAAAAAGGCATCACCTAGCCAAATGCAGTAATAGAAAATATTGTATAGAGTGTAAAGTAACAGGACACAGAACAAGAGCAAAAAGATACCCGCTCACATACAAAAAAAAATGAGAAGACAACACAAAAATAAAGACACAAACAAAAATGTATAACATTATCCAAACAAATATAGACAGAGGAAGAGAGGCGCAAGACCAATTGATCTCAACAGCAATAAGAGGAAAAATAGACATAGCAATAGTAAATAAACCAAATAAAAACAAACAAAGTGGGGAGTAGATAAAAGATAAGGACTCAGGCGCAGCTATCCTAGCAAGAAGTAAGAGTAGAGATAAAGTAAAAAGATGGAGAATTCTCAAAGAGGGAATAGTGTGAACCGATATAGGTGGTCTGATAGTGTACAGCTGTTACATCAGTCTACACTTCAATATGGAATATTATCAGGAGTAGAATAGAAGAACTAGAACACAGCTTAAGGAAACAAAAAAACAAACAAATTTTAATAAGAGTAACCAAGTTCGACAAGAGAGGTAAAATTTTTGAAAAGATGATAGCAGCCGTAAATCTTACAATATGTAACCAAGGAGATAAACCAACGTTTGTAAGAAAAAGATCCAAATCATACATTGATATTACCATAACAACATGGAAAACGGCTGGAGTAGTAAGGGGCTCGACAGTGACAGAAAATGAATTGCTGAGTTTATATAAGTATGTACTTACTGTATTGTATGTACAATACAGAAGCCAAAAAAGAAAAAAAATAAAACATGAGAAAGATAGACAGAAAAAGAATAAATAGAGTTATGGAAGCAGAGGAAGTGACTAAAAACGAGAATATAGAAGAAAGATGCAAAAGGTACTCGAAAAAGTTAAAGAAGACAGCAGAAGAATCAATTTCCAGATACAAAGAAGGAAGAAAAAATAGACCGTACTGGAAGTGCAAAGGTCAAAAGACCAAAAAAAAAAAGGCAAATGATTCTGATAAAACTGAAAAAGAACTAAAAAATGGCAGAAAAACTTAAAAGAAAGCAATTAAGAACAGTAAAAAAAATCTGGAAATCCCTGGAACAAACCATACAAAGTAGTAATAAATAAATTAGGAGGAATGAAGGCAGCGTGCTTAAAAGAAGAAAAGAAAGAAGTAGTAATCATTGAAAAATTGTTTCCCACTGGAGAAATAGTAGAAAAATCAGCAGGAATAGCTGATTAAACAGAAACAGCCCCTGCAACAGCGGAGGAGATAAAACCGATCATAAGGAAACTATCTAATAATAAGGCACCCGGTTCAGACGAGATAACAACGGAGATAGTAAAGGCAGCAGAAGGAAATGAGATAGAAATAATATAAATAATAAACAGATGTCTAAAAGAAAGAATTTTACGGTTTGCTAGAAGGATGCAAACCTAGTACTAATTGAAAAAAAAAAGCAGGCAAACCAACGACGTATAAACCAATATGCCTGATCAACACATTAGCAACAATTAAGGAAAAAGTTATTGTAAAGAGAATTAAACAGGAAATAGAAAATAAAGAAAGATGGAAACAAAAACAATAATGATTTACAAAGAAAATAACAACTTAAGGAGCCATTAAAAAGGTAAAAACCATAGCAAAAGATGCAAACAGTAGACCATACAGAATAAGACAACACTGTGTTATAATAGCGCTAGATAGAAGGGAAGCAATTATAAAAGCAGCAAAAAAAAAAAACTAACAAATAAAACTACCAAAATAATATGGAGCTATTTTCAGGAAAAAAATCTACTAACAAAAATGAAAAATTTAGGCTGACTAGAGAAGTACCACAGGGTTCTGCAATAGGTTTTAAACTATAGAATTTAGTTTATAATCAGCTACTCATAATGTGGCTGTCGGAAAAAGTGACAATAACGGCATTTTCGGATAACATAATTTTGGTAGGTAGAGATATAGACATAGATGTACTAAATGAAAGGTTAGAGATGATAGAGATGGATAAAAATAAAGGGTTAGATCTGGCAACACAGAAAACCAAGGCGGCATAGCTATTGACAAAAAGGGCCAACAGGGAAAATTGAAAAATAAATGTGGGTGAACAAATAATATCCATACGAAAAAAAAAAAAACTTTGGAGTTACACTTGAAGCAAACGGATAGAATAAACAGGTTAAGGAAGCAGTAAAAAAAACAAAAAAATAGAAGAAATGCTTAGTAGGCTTATGCCAAACAAAGAAAGACCAGAGAAAGAGGCAAAAAGGCTAATAGCAACTGCGGCTAGAAGTAAATTATTGTATGCCGCAGAAACATAGGAAGAATCTTTAAAGACAAAAAACAAAAAAAGTAAGAGAAGCTATAAGAGCAAGTTTGTAAAGGATCTGCAGGGCCAACAAGACAGTGTCGCAGAAGGCAGAAGTAACTGCGGCGACACTACCCGCAGATTTAATGGTGAACGAAAAAATTGATATATAGAAAATGGTAAATGAAAAAACTAGTAAGTAAGAAGCAAAAAACGAGAGGTAGAGAATATAATGGAAAGATGGCGAAAACAGTAGAAAAAAAAATAGAGAGAATGGACAAAGGAACTTATCCCAGAAATAGAAGAATGTTTAGAGAGAAAACCGGTGACAAGTTACTATACAACACAATTACTGACCGGACATAAACCATACGTTAATAGAGTGCGAAGCGTAGGAGGAAGATAGAAAAACGCTAGAAAAGGTATAGGAAAACAAAGTAGTCAAATCTACAATCATTAAAATATGCCTGAGTGACAAAAACGACAGTACTGAAGAAAAATATAAAGAAATTTAAAGCTTTAAGATTTAGGTAAACCAAAATGAAAGAAAACACACAAATTAAAATCCAAAAATATGGAAAAAAATAATAAAGAGAAAAGAAAAAAAAATCAAAACACATATGCCTGTCAAAGAATAGAAAGTGAACAGAAAGTCAAGAGAAAAACATATACTAAAACATTAGTATCATTAAAAGTTGCAGAAATAAGAAAAAAAAGGAGAAAACTGTTCAAGGAAAATAAGTTGACGGAATTGATTAAACAATTTCTAAACGGAAGATACGCTATCTCAAGGTTGACAGAAAATGCTACTTTTGAAATGGTCAGAGTATATCTGGCAATTAGTAGTCACAAAAAACTATTCTCAAATAAAGATTCAAGAATCTCACTAAAAAACTGGCAAATGTAGTACAATCAAAAAGGATGCACTTAATAAAACTGCACAAAATATTTATGAAAGAAAGAAGATACGACGAGAAAGAATTTAATAGATATAAAAAAATAAGAAAATAAGAACATTGCAAATTTAGGCTAAATAACATAAGAATGAGAGAAACGAGAGGAGAATACCAGTGTAAGAAGTAGGGCAGAAAAATAAGGTAAATAAAAAGATGAGCCGGGGACAGCATGTGTATGTGCAGCAGACTGCGCAAGCCCAAAACCAGCCCACCTTAAACTAGTACTACATTAGAGACAATGACTAAGACAAATTAACAGCAGGACTTACGCAGAGAAAAAAAAAATAAAAAGTATTGCCATGCGTTAGTTATTCTCAAGGTCCACTTGTTAAAGCCAATACTTCACTACGTTCTTAAAAAAGCAAAGCTAGCGAATATGGCAAATATAAATATTTTGCATTAATAAGCTCGTTAAGAAAATAAATAACATAAGCGCCTTTCTTTCTTAATCTTGTAACTTAAACAGACTTTGAAATATAAATTTTTTAACTTTACCAATTGAGCCTTACTAACAAGAAAATTGAAAACCATTCTATAACCTTATTGTTGAATCCAAGTGAATTTAATTTAAATACTAGAATTTAATGGTTTACTTGGTCTAATGCTTTACTAAAATTTGTATATATAAAATTTTCAAATTTAATTTCAAAAGCGTTATAAATTACTGACTGGTATGTTAGAAGGTTTGTGATTATAGATCTTTGTTCTATAAATCCATGATATTTGTTACTTAAACAACGTAATGCTAGCCTCTTTAGTTGGGATACAATATATAAGTGTATCAGTTTGTAGATGGGCACAATAAAACTTTATTTCTAATAAGTATAAAAAAACAGTTTTTAATGATCATTCAAGTAGATAGTGAAACGGTTTTGCAATGTTTAAGAAAAGTGCTAAGTATACTTAATTATTTATTTCATCAAAAACATCTTCAACATCAATATAAAACGGCAATAAGCTTGCATTATGAATAACATTACAATTAGAGACAGCATACGCATCACCAACATAAACTGATAAAAATAATCTATTTTTTAGTTATTTTTTTTATTGACTAAATTCCAAGTTAACTTTAGATTATTGCAGGTATTTTGACTTAATTGAAGTGCGTAATTATCATATAAGTTTTTACTAAGAGTTTTACATTTATTACAAAATTGATTAAATTGACTGTAATTGTCAATATGAAAAGACTTTTTGAAATTAGAAGGTTTTTTTTTTAGATTTTATTAGAATAATTAATTTTCTACTGTACCAATTTGGAAATGTAGTATTCTTAACTATCTTTGTTGGTACAAATATGTTTATGGTATCTTATAAAACATTATAGACTAAATTAGAACGTCTATTCATGGACATTGTCACTGCTACTGTATAATTCATTCTAATTATAGCTTCTGATGTAAATATTTATTTTTATGTAATTTGTTTTTTTTTTTAATTTAAAGTGTACTCATAAAATAAAATTTGTTAATAAATAATAATAAAAAAAGTTTATTTGTGTTATCAAAAAAAAAAATGATATACATGTCAAGATACAAAATATAAACATTAAACATTAAATACATCATAATTTTATTATGAATTAAATATAAAATACACTGTTATACAAACAAAAAATAATATAAAAAATAGACGTTAAAATATTGCATAGTAAAATAGATTAAAATAACAATAACTAGGATATATCAACTATATATATATTTTTTTAATTCTTGTTTTTTTAGTAGCAGTTATTTTTACATAATTCTATTAAAAATGAAACAAAATTAAGATTAGCTTATAATTATAATTTTTTGCTTTTTAAGTTATGTTATTTTACTCTATAATATTTAATTTGCAAAGATGTTTAATTCGTAACACTATGTAAATTTAATCACAAAATTGTTATATAAAATTATAAAATTGAAAGCGTTTCTTAATTTCACGTTAGTTTTATAATTGAAAGCATTGCACGACATAAAATAATTCTATTGTTATTACTTTTCCAACAATACACAGAAATTTTATAAAGCTTTAGTTTCATAATGCAGCAGCTATTTAAAATAATTTCCTATTTAAAAGTAAACTTTCAAACGGAGTGAGAAGCCATTCAATTGAAATGAAACTTTGTAATAATTGTGTATTAACAGAGAAGCCCTACAAACAAAAACTTAATTATTTGTAATTGCAGGGGGTTCATATTCAACATGACGTGTTTACATCGTACCCTGTCAGAACGCATCAGCTTTACCTTTTCAGCATTACCTACTGGTAACATTGTACCACCATTCTTCGGCAAATATACGATCCCAGGTTATTATTGTTTGATGATAAAAAGGCTCGCCGTTTTTTGTGTTTTGTTATTCCGATTGTGTAAGAGTTTTTTGTGGGAGAAGACCGCGATTCATTCGGAATATAAAGCATCAATTGAATTAATAGTACAAGTGCATGATTTGTTTAATAGCCTATATAAATAAGCCTGCAGTTTAATAATGTTACAAATTTCAGCGATTTAGCTAATTATATTTGAAGGTTAACATGAAACATGAATGGATAATTGTTCTGATTTAACTTTGAAATTGCAAAATCTGATTTTATATGGTGCACGTGAATGCAAAGAAAATTGTATGTGCGTTTGATGTTAGTATGCAATAAATTGTGAAATATGAAAGAACTCGACTCTTTCAAAAAAGTCTTTAGAATATATATGTGTAATATATCTCGCGCAATGCAATATACAATGCAATATTCCATCGACACGCGGCATTATTCTTTTTGTATTTTTAGAATCACTTTGTTGTGAATTGAATGTCAGTGAAGTCTGTAAAATATAGAAGTAAAAGTATGCATGGCAGTGAAATTATAAACATGTTATTTAAATATATAAAAAGTATTGATTTATTTACTCAGTCATGACTAATAAAGTTAATAAAATGTAGTCTAATCTAGAAATTAAAAAAAGATAATCCTCGTTTTTATGAATTGATTCAAAAGTAAATTTTAATTGCTGTTAACATTATTTTTGTTTTAGTTTATTTTTTTTCTATAAATGACTACATGATTCATTTTGACTTATACAGGGTGTTCAAAACATGTGTCGGAAAATAAAGGGTAGGATTTCTTGGCTAATTTTAAGAAAAAAAGTTCCTATTAACATGGTTACAAAAACGCACCGATTTCGAAATATTTATTTTTTATTTTTTAGGAACGGAAAAAAAGTAGCAACATTTATTTTAAAAAACTATGCAATAACATAAAAAACAAGACAAATCACAAAAATTGTTGAAAATGACCTCCTCCTACGGTAACGCAGACTTCTAACCTACGTCTTAGTGACTGGCGTACCCGTTCGAAAATGCCTGGAGTGTTTCTTATCGTATTGCAGGATACAATAATGCGATTTCTTAGTTCTTTATCAGTATTAACTGATGTAGTGTAAACTAAACTTTTTAAGTGACCCTACAAAAAAAAAATCTAAAACATTTAGATCTGGAGACCGAAGAGACCAGGCCTGTGGGCCTCCTCTACCAATCCAACGGTTCTTATACTGTTTATTTAAAAATTGACGCGCAACTAAACTAAAATGTGCTGGAGCACCATTGTGCATGAACCACATTTCGTTTCTTAATAGAACCAGAACGTCCTCTAAAAGTCCTGGCAGCTCTTCTTCAAGAAAATTACGATATGATTGATCATTTAGCCTAAACGGCAAAAAATATGGACTTATTAAATGATCTCCTATAACACCTGCCCAAACATTAACGGAAAATGGCCTTTCATTATAGCATGTAAATTTTTGTCAACCCATACATGATTATTATAGAAGTTTATAACAGCATCGCAAAAAAAATTTGCTTTGTCCGTAAATAAAACTTGTTTTAAGAATCGAGAATTTTGCGCAAAACTTTCTTGAAACCATTGACACATAGCCAATTTTTGCAAAAAATCCGCTAGTAAAAAGACTTGTACTCGCTGTATGTGATAAGGATATAACATCTGGGTTTTTATTATCCTCCACACTGTAATGTGACTAAGGTTTAGGTTTAAAGCTATTCTTCTAGTGCTAGTTTATAGATTATTTAGTTACTTGAAGAACATTTTCTTCAATTTGCGGAGGTAGCTGGCAAGGTCTCTCATTTCCTGCAGCTTTTTAATGTACACTTCCAGTTTGATGTAGACGTTTGTGAATACAAATGAAAGTTTTTTCATTTGGTACCTGTCGGTTTGGAAACCTTTCTTGATAAATTCGACGAGCTTTTGCTGCATTTCTACGGCAACGCCATAAACAAAATATATTGCACATCTTGCTATCACTGTAATTATTCATTTTGTTATTACCACGCAAGCAAAATACTAAGAATGAGCAAATTAATTGGGTAATAAAAATAATAAGTTGCCGCAATATTGACTCCTTTTTAAAAAAAAGTTATTTAACAACTAAACAACAATTGTCAATAACTCAAATGCATGAAACAAATGCATGAACGCTGACAAAACAAATGTTTTATCAATATCAAAACATGTTGCAACTATTTTTCATGTTTTCCATCATAAAATGCCGTATATCTCTAAAACGGTTTACGTTAGAGCTTTTGACTAAAAGTACTTTTTTGTGTAGAAAATATTAGTAGTTTACAATGTGCTTTCAGAACGCCAGTTTCCCAAGTATCATAGAAATTAGAGCCATAAAAACTTCACGCAACCCTAAAACTTTCATCAATGGCACATGAAAAAAATTGAATGAGCGCTTAAAAAGTAGCTAGTTATAATGCTAAGATGTGTACAAAAGCTGAGTTTTGTATCTCAAACGGTTCTTAAGATATTGTCAAAAAATAAAAAAAATAAAAATTCCTAAAAACGATGCATTTGCGGAACCATGTTAATGGGAACTTTTTTTCTTATAGTTAGTTAACTTATCTCACCCTTTATTTTCCGACATACGCAACTATAGACAACAGTATTTCTTGATAGTGGATAAGCCGTGTCATTAAGATGCTCATTGGATCATCCAACATTTCAGTTTTTGCAACAATTTTTTTTTTCTTACAGTTAATTAATGTTAATCTTGCTTAAAAAACTCTTTTCCTAGTAAGGAATATGTTTATCTTAGTTGTGTTTATGTTGACTTTTTTTTGTATTCTTGTTTTTTTTTTCTATACCCAAATGTTATCTTTGTATTGATGCAGGTCTAAAGCTTTTACAAGCAATCTTGCTGACCAGAAATCCAAAGTTGGTTGCTCATTCAGTATAATCAGATTGCACCTTTATGTTATACTTATTTTTTTCATTTAGAACTTAGTTGCTCTGCAGCTTTTGCAGTCAATCTAAGTTGCTAGTCAACTGTTGGTCAGCTTGCATCTTCCTTTGATAGCACGTGGCTATGTCCAGGAGTAAAAGTTGCTGCGCTTCTTAAAGACTTTATTTTTTTTTGTTGTTTTGTTATTGACTATTCTTGTCAAAAAAGACCAACACTAGTGTTGGGCAATTAAAACGTTTCTGATGAGAATGTTTTTTGTTTTCTTTTTATTGCTTGATTTTGTTTTTTTTATTGGGTTTTAAAGTTATCTATAATTTTTTTTTATCTCTTTATTGATTGGTGTTATTTAAGCCTAACGTCTTTGATTTAAACTAAAGTTTGTTTTTTGGTTTTATGTTGGCTCTATTGGGGTTGGTTTTAAACTTTTAATTTTATATTTTAAAATTGCTTTAGCTAACAACTGCTAATTGTTTAGATGCTGTAAAATAAGTATTAGTTTAAGGTTTTGCATTGGATGAAATTTCAATAGTGAAAAAAATCTTTTCATTTTTGGTTTTCAAAACTTTTGTTTTTAGTTTTTTTTTTCTATCTTCACAGCAAGTGTTTTTGCTGGCTGCGGTTTTGTTAGATTATGTAAATTTTTTGTTTGTAATAGTTAAGACGTAATCTGTGTAAACGGGTTTTATCAGCAAAATACTGTTGATAATTTTTGACTACTGTTAGATTGGTTAAAATTAAATTTTTACTTCTTACTGTTTCTTAGGTTATAGTTGGAGCTTGTATTGAAGCTATTGTGTGATGTATTGTTTGGACATCTTTGGATAGTTGACACGTCTCAGTGCTGCATAGTTTAGCAGAAACTTTTTGATAGTTTCTTGTAGCCTTTGTGACTAATGCATTCTATTATCCAGCATATTTTGAGGTATCTGACAAACAGTTTTTGATTTGATGTTGATTTGTGTAAATTTATGTGGCTTCCAATAAGTGTCTGAATGTATCTTGAATAGTGTTGTTTATGCGGTATTGTATGTTTTCTATTGTTCAATTTATTAATGTTTTTTTGTTTATGTAATATTAAATGTCAGTTTTTATTACCAACAAAATTATTGAGACCAAACTTAAGTGCGAATTAAGTGGTGGTGGCAAATGTTTTTTTTTAATGCATCATAGTTTAGACAACTAGTCTACTTTTGATATAGATCTTAAATTATGTTTCCAAATCATATAAAAACTACAGCTACAATTAGCTCAGAATTAAGACAAATTTAAAGAAATTGTAATCACAGATGTTGCCAACACTTTTAAAGAAGAAAACGGTTGTATAAATCTATTTGACGTAACTTTAAAGAAAATAGTTTATGACTGTCAAATCACATGACCGCGGCAACTAATTCACAATTGCTTGTCGTAAAATAATCCAATTATCATACTTTTCTTTTAACAAATTGAACGTTAGCTGTAACGTTATTTTGTTAAAACCACATATTTTTTATAACAATGTTTAAAATTCTGGCGTTTTGTGCAACACTTGTAGGTTGTTCTTCCGTATGCCAAGACATACGGATTGCTGTAAAATATTTTACAAATCATTTGCTTCACTTCAAATCCATCAAATAATTTTTAAACTCTTATAAAAGTCTAACAAAAATAAAGATTCATTTTTTTTTAAAGATCTTTACTTTGCAATTCATTTATCTTTATTTAAAATATAGGGTTTGGATATTGTTTCAATATCCACATTGAAAAGAATTTGATATAGCTTGAAGTTGTTTGCAATTCTATCAAAATAAAAAAAAACGAGATTTAAAGTTATGTTTCAAAGCTTCTAAAACTTTAATTGCAAAATCTATAAGAAATTTTGTCTTGGTTTGTTGACTAAAAGCTTGACAAGTATGAAAATGAGCAAAACATCCCTTTTTTAATTGACTTGCAAAAATTAGAATTTTTTGTTAAAAAAACTTGACATGAGTATATAAATCTTGTAAAAACTGATTCTTCTTTTGTAGTTTCAAATTAAAGTTGTTCATGTGCTTGGTTACATTAGAATAAAAAGCTAACTTCCATAACCAATATTTGCAATGTAGCTTAGCTAACGGACGATTCGTTTCAGTCAGAAAAATATTTATAATCTTCCACAGCTCAAAAATTTTTATAAAATAATTTCCACAGCTAAGCCAGCGTACAGCAATGTAATATGAAAGGTCATTTTTTTAAATTTCTACCAAGAACTTGCAAAATTGGCAAAGATTTAGCGCATAGGATCTGATAAAATTCACTGTTGATACGACGGGCTTCAAAACTTGTGACATATCCACACATGTAATGTAAAATTATTGGTGCTGATCCTCCATTATTTTCTACCGTCTTTGAAACCAGAGCGACAACCTTTATTTTTTTCGACCACAGTTTTGCCGTCGTCAGTTGTGATGCACTTTAAGTTCTTTCACCAAAGATGGTTTTGTAAATTGCATTTTTGACCCCTTTAAAAATATCTTCTCTATTTGTTTTGCCGTAAATGCTATGCACATCAAGCAGTTCTTTTTATCTATTGTTCGAATAAAGATTAATATCTGAGCAATATCTGACATATCGGTTGATTTGTCCAAAAATAGAGGGAACCACTCTAGATGCCGATTTTGTTCTGACAAATGCGTTAGTTATTTTCTGCAATATTATCGACTCTTTGCGCGATAGTGTTTGACGACAAACTAGTTGATTTGAATATTTCCTTTCTTTGAACACATTTCTTCTGCCGCTGCAATTAGGCAGTCTTTAATTAATGAACCATTAGTTAATAGCTTCCCATATTTAGACAAAAAATGGGCCACGCAAAAAAAAATTGGCAGTAATTATATTCACGTTGTCTCTAAGGAAGATTGGTATCAACTGCTATGGATGTTACATGCAATATGCAAGTTAGCGTTTCTACACTTAAATCTTAGAGAACCCCAATACCAATATCGGTGAATCCAAATTCACATTCAAAGTCCGGCTTGCGAAATTTTAAAGAGAGATTAGTGTGGCCGTTGTAAAAAAAAATTAAAGATCTCTGGTTTAAACTAAAAAAAAATTGTTGTTTAGAACATAGGTCAATAAAGTGATAATGCCAACATAATAGCCAACGTTTGCTAAGCAGATATGGCAATTGAAAAAAAAAAAATACTCAAAAATTTATTTTAAGTTTTTTTCACTTTTTAAATTAGTTTTACTTAATTTTGAAATTTTGTAATTTTAACAATAAAGTTAGATAAATTTGTGTATAGTAGACAGAAGAAAAGAATTTAGCAAATCTATTAATACTATCTTCATTACTGCAAGTTTGGCGCTTATAATACATTGTAGCTGAAAATTCATTAAATTTTCTAGTGTCACTAACAAATTTTTATGTGTTTTGAGTTATTAGATATAGCTACAGTTTGCATACGTTTTTTGAGCTTATTTTTTATACCTCTAACGTTTTGATAATAAGTAGGCACATAAGCCTGCAATTTGTCATTAATTGAGCAACAACCAAAAATAGTTTAAGTTCTTAGTTTTTTTATTAAACTTACCTTTAACAACAAAGCTTGCAAAAATTAAAAAAAAAACTCTTAGTTTATATTAAAAAATATTTTTTAATTTTTTTGCAATCTTCTCTTTAAAATAAGTAATTTTATTTTAGAATAATTTATTGTTTGACCGCAAATCATCACATAAAACTTGAAGTATTCAATTCAAATTGAGTACCGCAATGGCGTTTTATATAGTGAATAGCGCAACTGTTTTGTAAGATAATTGCAACAAGTTATATCGGATTGGGCAACAGTTTCGCATTTACAGTTTAGATTGGTCATGGTAACAGTTACAAAAATTGACAAAACAATGAATAAATAAAAATAAGATGAGGTTGGTACAGAGACACAATTTACATCAGTCTGTCGATAACTGTCGACTAACTAAGAACAAATACAGGTAAAGTTTACACAAGAGACAGTAGAATCATAAAATTAATCAAAAAATCACACAATAAAAAAACAGAAGTTACGCCACTGGTATAAATATTTAATAAATAATACAGCGCGACAAAACAAAAAACGGAAAACTATAATTCCAGGTTAAAATTATTTACACTAATAATAATAATTAAATTATTAAAATTGTTAAAATTTGTTTTTTTTTGTATTTTCAAAATAGTTTTTTTATACAAAAATTGCAATGTTTTGTCAAATTTCTTATTAATTTTGTTTTTTAAGTTTTTAAATCTGATTTACAAAACAATAATTTTTAAAAATAGATGCTTTTTGAATTTTGCGAAGACAATATTGCTGGCTTTTTTGGTATTTCTTAAACAAATGGATGTCATCCGGTTGCTGAGAGATGTGTTGTTATTCAAAGGTTTTTTTTAGGGGTTTTTGTTTTTTGACTTAGCAACACTGTTTTCTAATGACAGTCAATTTGATAAGTGGCAGCTGATTTTTGCTCAGTATGTTTTGCCATTTTATCATAAATAGACTTAAACCAGAACAACGCTTACAAATTGGGCAAATTTACTTCATAAGTTGTGGTTTAGTTTGCAAAACTTACCGTGTATTACGTTCATTTTACGGTTGACATAATTGTCCATCCGAGCAAATTATTCAAAAAACCATAGATTGTTTTTGCACTACGCATAGTCTGAATGATAATGTACATCAGCAGTGGTTCAGTGCGCACTAAAAAAGTTGTTGCAGCTGTGGCGTAGTGATTAGGAAAACCAGAATGAGTCAATTCGCCATCGTGCACAACAATTGGAGCTGTGTCCATCCATCTTAGTTTAATCTGTCAAAACTGTGATATTTTACTATTTTAATTTTAAGTGTTTATAAGTGTTTATAAGTGTTTTTAATTGTGAAGTGTTACCTAACGTACTGGTAATTATATTTGTGATTGTTTGTGCTATCTGTCTTAATCAGTATTCAGTAAATTTATGGTAAAGTTTGTTTATTAAAACTAAACCTAAATGTATAGCCGCAAACCAATATTCTTACCAGTGGCGTAACTTGCTTTCTTTTAATTTGTGATTTTAAATTTTAATTTGTGATTTTATATTTTAAGCTTGTTTTAAACACTCCTTTGTTTTCTTGTGTTATCCCAACCGTGGTCTGCTTTTGTTTGTTTTGTAGTTAGTCACCAGGTGAAGGACCGCACCGGTGTGAATTGTGTATCCTTGTATCATCCTTGTATTATTTCTTATTCCTAAATATTTAATCACTTTTATAGTTAAATTTTTATATTTTAAATTTTAATTTATTATGTCCGGTCAAGCGTGCAAATGCAAAAGTGTTGCACAATCTGGCGTAACATGCACTAGTTGTGGAATTATATTTCATAACAGTTGCGCCATTTGCCATAGAAAATGTCACTGTGGTACGTCATTCGAACTTGACGATTCCGAACTTCCCAGGCTTTATAAAAAGACTATCGTACTGTATCAAGTTTTGTTAGATGAAGTTCGGTCTAACAATAAATTGCTATTAGATAAAGTATTGTATCTTGAAGAGAAGATTGCAGACAAAGATAAGGTAATACTTGAATACAAAACTCGTATTTAAGAATCTATGCCTTGTGTAGTTACACCAACTATTAATGAGGAAATTCAATTGCTTCCATCTGCAATTAATTCTGTAATTAATAATTCTTCTTCTTCTTTTGCAACCCTTACTGCTCAAACAAAACCTAAACAGAAAGTTCAATCTAAAACCCCAACAATTTTTGGTTGTGGTCCAAGTAACGATAAGTTGCAGGCATATGTGCCAAACTCATATATACATGTCTCAAAACTTAAACGCGGAACTAAAAAATCTGATGTTATTAACTACATTAAATTGAAATACCCCGATATATCAATCGACGCTGTAGATCTAGTTGTACAATCTGGAAGCTACAGTAGCTTTAAAGTCTCGGTTCCAGCCGACCATGTTCGAGCTATTATTTGCAAAAACTTTTGGCCAGCTAACATTGCTGTCAAAAAATTTGTGAGTTATGGTCGTTCACAAAATGTTCCTGCTTCATCTCCAATGGATTTTCGGAGCCTGAATCCTGTCAACAGCTTGGACCCATCTTCAGGAATGATAACGGCTTCTCCATCTACTACCAGAACGTCGGGGGTTTAAAAACTAAACTCAGAAAACTCTTGCTAGCTGTAGCCGTATCAGACTACGATGTGATTGTTTTCACTGAAACCTGGCTTTCTACAGACATCAGTGACTCTGAATTAAATCTAAAAGGCTATTATTTATTTAGGTGTGATCGCTCGGCCCTTACAAGCCCTAAACAAAGCGGAGGTGGTGTTTTAATTGCTATCAAAACTCACTTTAAATCTGTATTACTTTACCCCACGTTTATTAGTGTTGAACATTTGTTTGTAGTTGTTAAGTTTAATCTTGTGTCTTATATAATTCAACTAGTGACAAATATCTTGACCATTGTTATTCCGTCGAATCTATTGCCGACGAGTTTCCAAGCAGTAAACTAGTTTTATTGGGCGAATACAATCTACCTGTAGCCTCTTGGGTTAACGATGATTTAGGTATAGAAGTAATTTGTAATGATAGTTACCCTGCTCATTTAGTAGCTAATTCATTTGGGTTCTTAAACTGCGTACAATGCATTTCTATTCCTAATAGTGAGGGTGTGTTTTTAGATTTATGTTTTACTAACGATCGTGATATTTCTGTGATAGAAGCTGTAGATGTTTTGTTAAATTTAAGCCAACACCATGCTGCGTACTTGTTAACTATAAAATGTGATACTACCTGTGATATTTTAAATTGTAATTATGTTTTTAATGATTTTAAACTTGCCGACTACAACGCAATCAATAATTATTTGTTGAATGTTGATTGGACTGCACTATTTTATAACTGTGATATTGATATGTGTCTTGATGTATTTTACTCTGTAATCGATTATGTTATTGATTGTTTTGTCCCTAAAAAACTGTGGCGTGAAAGCAATTTTCCTATTTGGTTCAACAAAGAATTGATATCACTTACTAAACTCAAGAAAACTATACACAAACGTTATAAATCTTCAAAACTATTGTCGGACTATAATGAATTCCAATCTATCCGTACTACGTGCAAAAATCTGAGTGCTCATCAATACGAGCAATATATTTTACAAACTGAAAGTAAAATTCAAAATGATCCAAAACATTTTTAGAGATTTGTTAATGAGAATAAAAAAACTAATGGTTTTCCAGTCACAATGCATTATAAAGATCAAACTTGTAATAATGGGAACGACTTTGTAACTAATTTTGCAGATTTTTTTTCTTCAGTCTATGATAACGAAACTCATCCAACTCCATTGTTTAATTTTAATAATAACGTAATACATTCAAATTTTTTTATTAGTTTGTGTGATGTTTTTAAGGGAATTGAAAACCTTAAATGTAATTTGAGCGTTGGACCCGACGGCATTCCCTCTTTACTGTTAAAAAAGTGCATTTATTCTATTGCAAAACCATTGCACTTACTTTTCAATGCTTCATTGAATGAAACTAAATTTCCTCAAATATGGAAACAAAGCTATATTACGCCTTTGTTTAAATCTGGAGCCAAAGAGAATATCACTAACTATAGAGCCAATTGCATTCAATCTGCTATATTTAAATTGTTCGATAAAATTGTAACTAGTCAGTTGCAATGGATGTGCAAAAGCATCATAATAGAAGAGCAGCATGGATTTCGTGAAGGGCGTTCCACACTTACTAATTTACTCTGTTATGAAAATGATATTTTAAATGCATTTGAATCTAAAGTACAAGTTGACTCATTCTACACCGATTTTTCAAAGGCGTTTGATCGTGTGAGTCATAATATTTTGATTGCCAAGTTCAGTGCTCTGGGATTTCATCATGATGTGACTTCCTGGTTATTCAGCTTTTTGAAAAATTGCACGCAGTGTGTAAAAATTAATAACTTTTTGTCACAGCCCATTCTTGTTTCATCTGGTGTTCCTCAAGGATCTCATTGTGGACCAATTTTATTTTTGCTTTTCATTAATGATATCTCACAGTATATCAATTCATCGTCATTTCTTTTATTTGCGGATGATTTAAAAATGTATAGAAGAATATCATCTCTCAATGACTGCCATCTTTTACAACTGGACTTGGATTCTATAAATACTTGGTGTTTTATTAATAAATTATTTTTTAATGCTGATAAATTTTTTTCAATAAGTTTCCATTGAACTTTAAGTAAAATTTCTTTTAACTATATAATTGACACTAAAGTGTTAAACAAAGTCACACAAATAAAAGATTTAGGCGTTATTTTTGATCATAAACTTAAATTTGTTGAACATATAAACATCATGTGCAAAAATGTTAGGATTTGTATATAGAATGTCCGCGGATTTATCAGCCAGTACACTTAAATTTTTATATTGGGCTTTGGTGCGTTCGCATTTAGAGTATGCTCCGTCAGTTTGGAGTCCTGTTTATGAAATTCATAACCGTAGTATTGAACAAATTCAAAAATAGTTTTGTCGTTTATTGTCTTATAAATCCGGCATATTATCTGTAAATTATGATTAGGTACTGCTACATTGCTTTATTGTACAATCTACCGCCATTGAAGATTCGCCGCAAAAGAGCTGATTTGTCGTTCTTGCGTAATTTAATTATGTCTGAGATTGATTGTCCGGATCTACTTGGTACTCTTCCATTCCATGTAGCACCTAATAATAGACATAGCAGACATTCTTTTTTATTTCGCGAATCTACTCATTCTACTAATTATGGTTTCAACAATCCACTCGGTAGAATGTGTAGATTTGCAAATAATTTACCAACTGATATTAATGTATTTTGTGTCTCTCTTGAGGAAAATATCTGAATTGCTATATTTATGTAAAAAGACAAAATAGATGATAAGTATTTGTTATCTAAATTGAGTTTTCACATTCACAGAATAAATATCTGATCATTTAGTTATTTTGCTATTGATTCGTTAAATTCTAATCATTATTTAAACTTGTTAATTTTATTAATGTGTAGAAACACGTGTTTAAATTTTTAGTTTAGTATGTTCTTAATAATTTAAAGTAATTTACTAAAAAAACTGTTTAAATTAATTATTATGAAAGTATTTACTATTGTTTTGTATTTTTCTTACTTCTACAATTTTGTTATATAATATGATGTTATTTGAGTTATATAATATTACACACAAATAAATTATTATATTATTCTGTATATGCTGTATGATTGAGTAAAATTTACTCCTGATATCATTACAGCAAAAGCAGTTGGGATTTGATGATGCATGTAATGCCATTCGATCGTAGTTTCTAACGAGATGGATGACTGAACTCCTTGCGATTTGCATATAATAATCATTTGCAAAAGTACGTCTGGGACGTGGCATATATATAAAAAAATATGCTTCATCATATGGGAAATTACAATCGAATACCGTAGCAAAATTGAAAGTAATTATAAGCAACGGTTAAACAAAAACCAGTTATTACTTGTATGGATAATCTGAAAAAACTGTAAATTGGATTCATTAATGTAACAATTTATTTAAATTTGGAAAACATTAACATTTTTTTTATATTCGTTTGTTTTTGCTTTTTTTGTCCTTCAAATATTTAGGTAAGTTTGGTTTGGGTATTATTCAGCAATAGGACTATTTATTATATTGTTTTTTGCTTTTTCGTTGCGAAATAATACCGCATGTAATGTTTTACACATTCTTTTATATGTATATTTTATTAATACCGTTTTATATTGTTAACCTTATTTTAATTAAGATAGTATATTGTATTTATTCATCCTTTGTTCATTTTGTCGTTGTTTGTACTACTAATTTTATAATGTATATTAAATCTTACAGTGCTGAGGAAGGGCTAAGTACATGCCCGAAACGTTCATTTTTATTATAAATAAATGGAAATAAAGTTTTAAAAATAATATAATAAATAGTCCTGTTGCTGAATAATACCCAAACCAAACTTACCTAATTATTTTTATATTTAAAATTACATTCATACTGTTAAGTTTCAATAAATAATTTAATCTTTGTCGTTATTCGGTTTTGAATGTAATTGTGCAATTTACTATGAGCTACCTACTAAACAAACAGTTAGATTGTTACATTGGGTGGATTAGTAGATTAGTCGTATTGTCACCACAGAACCGCAATAGGCACCTCGGGAGTGAAACCACCGTGAGATAAATAAATACTACAAACGCAAATAAATAATACTGTACATGTGCATGTCACTGCACAACAGTGATGGGTGCACAATGTATAATAATTAACAAGTGCAGGATTAAAAACATGGTGTACGAGTGTTTTTAAATGTACTTATTTTACATTCTATTCACATCAAAAACGCGCTCCAATAAAATGTGATATAATAAATTTTATTCTTTCGTTATATTGAAAAAGGGAAGAATATAAATATACATGACACATCTAAAAGAATTTCACTGCATATGAAAATAAAGCTGGGCGGAAAATTTGTTTTAAAAAGGTCGCGAGTTCACACACTATTTATTCAAATAATGGTTTTCTATTATTACATGTATTTTATTATTAGATGAAATTGTAGCGGACTAGACTTTTAAAGTAAAGCAATTTACCAAAATGTCTAATTTCATATTAATCAATTATAAACTGTTACAAGAGCTGTTTATATTTATCACGTTCTTTTTGAATATTAGCAAATAAGAACACAGACATGTAAGAAAACAAAATTATGTTCTGCATAACTTTCTAAGTCTTCCTTTTGTGATGTTTAATTCTATACTTCAGAAGGTAGAATAAAATCTAAATTATTTTCTTTTTTCTACAGTATAATATTGATCTCCATTCATTTGGTAAAGCTCGGTACTTAGTGCTTGAGTTTTTTTAATCTTCTCTATAGCGGGTGATGCTATTAAGCATTTCTTCTGCTTAGTTTACAAACATTGATTTTGTTATAGTTTCTAAATACATTCAATATTAGGAAATGCAGGAATCAAATATTTAATTTATATTATACAAATACACTTGAGTAAAAATAAAATAAATCAATAAAAACAATTTATTAGTTGTTTAAATAAATATAAATATGAAACAATATTAATAAAAAATGATTAATACTCTAAATACTTATTATAATAATAAAATGAACGAACATAATTTTGATCAATAATTCACTGGAGAACACAATTTTTGCTGACTTAGATCTAATACTTGTTTTTAACTAATTTGGGGTGCTGATTTTGATAGTGTCATACAAAAAAAAGTGATTTAATTTTCATACAATTTTGTTGTCCAAAATAAAAAATCAAATCATTTTAAAAAGAGTTTAGCTTTTAATTTTGCAACGTACCTAACAGTTAAGATTTTACGCCGAAGAGTGACAGATTGATGGTTAAGCTGCCTCACACAAAGCACTAGCAATAGGGCTAGTGCAGAATGCGCCAGTTGCTAAACAAATTCCAGTATGGTGAGCAGGATCAACAATACGTAATGTGGATAGAGCTGCGGAAGCATAGATTATGGAACCATAAATCTAGTTTTTTACAGACCAAAGCGCGATGCAAAAGTAGCATTGTTTTCTAATCCGCTTCCCATGACTTTCCACTCAACGACCTAAGCAAGTTTAGTGCCGGAACACATCTTAATTTCAGATTTATTAAATGGGGACGACAAGTTGGCGCACGGCCAAATGTGACACCATGAAATCAAACACATTCCTGTACAAGAATAGGTTCTCCCTTAAGATATAATAAAGGGTCACCGTGTGGGGTTTGCCTTCTACAAACATGGATAAGCAATACTAGTTGAAAAAGTAAATCCATTGTTATAAGCCTAGTTCAAAACGTGATTGATTGTTAACTGAAGTTGACGTTCCAATGTTGGCATGTTTCTAGAGGCATAATAAATAGCTACGTCATCAACATACATACATCTGCTTACCAGATGCATAATAAACTGAGTTATGCCGTTAATCGCAATCATAAATAGTGTCACGCTTAAAATAAACCGCTGAGGAATACTATTGTGTTGCTGACATATACTCGAGATGCTGTCACCTACACGTACTTTAAATAAACGGGAAGTTAAAAAGCTTTGTACAAACAATGCTATGCTTCCGCAAATACCCCATGAATAAAGCGTTTGTGGAACATTGTACTTCCACGTCATGTCATATGCTTTCGCAATGTCAAAGAATACAGCTACAAGATGTTGATTCTGTACAGAAGAATTTTTAAATGATGCATTCAACCAAACAAGGTAATCAGTTGTAGAACGATGATGCCTTGAACTACATTGTATGTCAGCAATTAAACCTCTTGAATCTAATAACCAAGTAAGACGCTTATTGATTATTCTTTCTAGTAACTTACATAAGCAGTTAGTTAGAAAGACAGGTCTATAGTTAGTCGGAAGCTTTTTATCTTTACCAGGTTTAAGTACTGGTACTATGATAGCAAGTTTTCACGACTTAGGACAATACTCTGCTGACTATATTTAGTTATAGAGTGCCAACAATTGAAGTTTGGCAGAGCAATTTAATTGCTTAAGCATAGCATTGTGTATCGAATCGACACCTGGAGCAGTATTGTGTGCTTCAGATAATGCCGAGTCAAATTCCCAAACATTAAACGGTGCTTTATATAATTCATCTTTAGCAAAGACAACTGACAGAACGTTTTTCTCCATGTTAATTTTAATATCTTAAAATTTTTTATTGTAATTATTATAGCTGGAAGCGTCAAAATAAACATTGGCCAGAATATTCAAAATGTCAAAGTAATGACTAATAAGTAATGATGCGGTTCAACCAGAAATTTTTTTGACTTTTTCCCACACCTTTCCGACGGGGGTTCTCGAATTAATAGAAGTAACAAATTCTGACTATAATTCTTTTTTAGCTTTTTTGCATGTTCTTCAAGCAACAGCTTTGTACTTCAAATAAAGTAATAAGTTCTCTTCTGTTGGAGAGTAGTTAAATCTACAAAAAGAACGGCGTTTGTTTAGTTTAGCTTGCTCACAATCAAAACTCCACCAAGAAATACTCGCATGTGCTGCCTGTATGATGGAATTGGTATAAGTTTTAATATCTTTGTCAATAGTGGCTTGGACACTTGGACACTGTCATCGTAGTCAAACATTTAAACAAACATATTCCAATCGGCATCTTTTATTTTCCAATTTCGATAACGGTTTTCATTAATTTCATGGCCAAGCACGCAAATGAATATGGGAAAGTAGTCACTATCATAAAGATATTCCGAGACTTCCCAATCTAGCAATGCTGCAATGCTTAGAGAACAAATGGTAAGGTCAATAGCCGAGAATGATCTATTGGCCTATTGTTACCATTATTTAAGATAACTAAATCTGTTTCTGAAAAAAGATTGGCCAAGTTACGACCTTGCACATCAGTTTGGCTTGAGCCCCACATAGTGTTATAAGCATTAATCGCCTATTAGCAGGAATGGGGTCGGAAGTTGTTCAAGTATTTAATCAATCAATCGAATGTCCAAACTGACTTTTGGCGGAATATAAATTGAGCAAATGCTTCTAATGCAGTGTTGACACGGAGTTCTTTACTGAAAACCGTATCACAAACCAATAAAGCCGTTCCACCCTGAGCACAATTAACATTTGCACAATCTTTTCTATAATTAGTATAACCACAAAGATTAACAGAACATTCAACTTTAAAATTTGTTTCCTGTAAAGAACTTTAGAGTTATGTTGCAAACGTAATTTTAACTCTTTGTTTATTAGCGTTTTTTTGTTTAACTTCTGAATTATCATCTGAGGGAGTAGAACTCCCACTAATTAGCATAAAATCATCTGTCAGAGTAGAACGACACGTCAACATTTGGGTCTGTGGGCGCAGAATCGCTAGAAACCTGCACCTCAAGTGGCGGTAGCCTAGATTGAGCTGCCGTCGTTGCAAGCTTTGAATCAGGCTGGGTCTAAGCTTATTTAGGTTTTGACTTGGAAGTCGCCACCTTAGTTAGTTTTGGCCCGATACGAGCCAATACCTTAGATGATTTAAGCCTATCTTGAGTGGTTTTGCTTGAAGTCCCACTCGTTGTGACCTTGGTCCGGATTGAACCGTAGTCAGTTTTGGTTTTGAGCCTTATGGGCCCGCAACCAGTTTTTGACTCTTCACATTAGAGTTTTTGCCTTTATTTAAAGAAGTTTCTGCAATAGCAATAAATTTCATAATTGATGGTTGTTGAACAATAGGCGTTTCAACAACTGCAGCAAACGATCTAGAAAAAGTAAGAGCCGTAATTGCTCTATACATCTTTTGAGCATCAAAATAAGAGAGTTTGTCTGTTACTCTGATCTTGGTTATCTTTCTTTCTCATACCATTCCCTTAGAAATATTTAAGGATTTGTGCGGCTCAACTGTCACCGCAATATTACCTAACGACGTGCATTCCTGCTCTGCATTTTATCTTTTACTTTAATAAGCAAAGTACCGTCTCTTAACTTCTTACACAATTTTAAGGTTCCGTTAATAATATTGGAAATGGTCTTATGAGTTAAGAAGAAAGACACCTCCTTTAAACTCTGGCCATTTTCAAAACATTATACAATTAATTACCTAACAAACTTTCTACTAGTACTCATACTATCTTCTTTAGCTTTCTCGTCCGTAAACGGGCGAGATCGTTTGGTTAGAGGTTTAGGATTTACCATAATTAACTTTGTCAATTTCATCGCTCAATCTCCCCACCCACCAAAGAGGCACATATGGAAAGCTACATTACAAACTGATGCAGTTGCCAGGGCTAATCAAACAATATAGATTTTTTGCATGTAAATGAAAGACTTCCGCGAACACACAGAATACTATAGGGCTCTAACCGTAGTACAGCATGAACCTTTCATCTATTACTACAAAAATAATTACTCACCCTAACGTTAAACAAAGCAAACCGATTGATTAAAACTTTGTTAAGTTTAACCTCCTGTTTTACCAGACGCTAAGGCCAAAACAGTGTGTTGAAACTAACACTTTTTTAAACCTGAGTATTACCCCTTCAACTACAAGGATTCCTTTTTCCTGGCTTTCGGGTCACCGCGCAGGGAAAACACGCAGGTGAGTTTTACAAGATGTTTGGTGAATTGTATCTCAAATAAGTTTGACTTGTCCCAGACAAACTGTGGGTTTTTTAACGAGGTTATCTCCTCGCCTATTGGTCGCCTTTTACGACCAAAAAATGAGTTAACGGAAGTATTCTTTTGCATCACCCCCTTCCGCAGGGGGTACTACTTTTTGCCGGTCAATCTTTTTGAATCCAATGCTTATCTCTGGCTTTCTAACATTGATACTTCGTAAATCTTCCTTTTTGACAAAGTAAGTAGTTGATCAAGGAGAGAGCGTGGCGCAGTGGTCTAGGCATCCGGCCGCTGTACCGAAGATCGTGGGTTTGATTCCCATATACCGTGATATACTTTTCACTTTCTATACGCTCTCCCACTCCCCAACCGGCCTTGCCAGCGTGGGGTTTTACGTCTAAAACCTTCTCTGAGGAGTGACGAATTCTCTCAAGTGGTTTGGAATCCACTTAAAACTGTAGGTCCCTTGTAATGTAAGTTGCCAACATTACAAGCAGAGAAGAGGCTAAGACGCCAACAGTGGCGTATAAATGGCTGACAAAGAAGTAGTCTTCTCTAAAAAGTACTAAATGCCTAATTGGAATTAAACCGTATTTGTTTTCATTATAGAACAAAACGCACTTTTTTTCAAATTGTCCAAAAACAGTTGCCCTCATGGCAAGAAACTAAATCACTGTCTACTTATTGTAAAAATTCTGTTTTTCTGGTACAATAGATTGTAATTTTAGTTCTTAGCTTAAGCAATTTTTTTTTATTAAGCCTGGAAGCTAGCTATTCCAATGCTTTTTTTGAAAGATTTAATTTTTTTAACTAAATCATTTAATTTGGCTTGGTTAAATCTATAAAGTGTACACTGTGTAGAAGAACCGCATTTAAAATTCATATCAACATTTTGATCGTCAATTTTAAGAAACAAAAATTTCATAAACACTGGCACATCTTCAGAATAGGGTATTGAGCGCATTGCTGATTTTAGGTTTGGGTATGTGATTTTTTGTCTAGTTTTTTGTTGTAGCTACTAGTTTTTGTTAAACAGAAATAACAATCATCTGCGTGATTTTTAGGATTTTGTCATAAATCAGTGGCCACTTTTTTTTTGCTTTTCTTTGCTCTACTGTCGTAAATTTTCAAGACAAGGTTTGCATACCTTATGTAGAGACTTGTCTTGGTCTGCAAGCCGCACTTTAAAGTATACAAAGTACACCTGCTATACAAAATTGCTAATATTCATCTTTTGACTAAGCACAGTAATGCTTCCACATACATAGCAAAATATATTTTTGCTAGTTGCCATTTCATTTGCACACTTTTGTATATTCTAGAAACTAACTTACAATAAGCGCGTCTAAAACTTTTGATTGTAAAACAACAACTGACTAATTAAGGGGTGCTAGGATCATACTAATTACCTGACAGTGCACTCCCGCAGTTGTAAACAAGTAGGCGTGCGCTAATTGCAAGTGAGATTTTAATTGAAAACATATTAGACAATAAGATTCGAGTTAAAATTAAACCAGACGCAGACTGAATAGAATAAAAACTTGACGTGATAAGAAAAAACTGTTATTATTTTTAAAATCAGAACGTCAATATTAATTAATATCAAGAACAGATCTAAAACAGCAAAAATAAAGTTAAAATTTGTTTCCCAGTATAAAATAAATGACTTGTAAGTTGGATTGTGTTAAAGTTTTTTTTCCGCCTTAGTAGTTATTTGTGATAGTATTAGATGCAACTAAACTGAGCCTATCTTAGAACTTACTAAACCAAATAAAAGTACAAACAACCCTAAAAACACTACTCCTACGCACTTAACCTAAACTATCGTTTAAAATTACAAAGCAACCCCTTCACCACCTATCACCGTCGTCTTAAACCGCATA
Source organism: Tachinus rufipes (assembly GCA_963932245.1). Lineage (NCBI taxonomy): Eukaryota > Metazoa > Arthropoda > Insecta > Coleoptera > Staphylinidae > Tachinus > Tachinus rufipes. Next base: position 67,688,087 of record OZ010749.1, read on the forward strand.
GTTATGTAGCAACAATTGCGTTCAAAGTAGGGCAACTTAAGTCAAAGTGTTCCGACTCTCAGTTTTATTAGACAAAATTAACCGTTTTATCTAAATGTCTACAACTAAAACGTTTGATACCGTTGTCAGGACTTTCTAAACGAATAGGTTTAAAATATGAGACGCGCGAGCAACCAACTATCTACGCAACGTGGTACTTGAAATTGAACTTTAGAAACGTTTGAGAATCAAATTCTTGAGACTCGGAATTACCACTCCATTTTCAAAATGAGGTTTTGCTTACAGGAAATTTTAATTCTACAACCATTTGGGTTGGTTAAAAAATGTTAATTATCCGGCTCACTAAACAATATTGCCAAACTGGTAAAGCCCCGGTTTTAATATAACCTTTACATTTGTTTGTATATTTTTGCCTTTTGTGTGCGCTGATAACGATTTCTGCATTCTTTTCTATCTTTAATGTGTTTTTGTTTTTGGATGCGTTCTTAGATTTCTTAAATCTTTCTTCAATTTCATTAAATGTGTTTTTTTGGTAATTCTATATTTGTATGTTTTGCCTCTAGTGATATCTTTGTATTTTTATTTGAGATTACATGTTTGTGTTTTATTTTTGCCTGATATACAGGCTGTTTCCTAAAAAACGCCGGAAACTATAATTTTCTTATTTTAAATTTTAGACCCAACAAACTATGTATATTCTTAAATGGCAAGAAATAAGCTATCATTTGTCGTTTTCAGTTTGTAAATATATTTTACCTGTTTTGAGTAACGATATCCATCATTGTTATTTTAAATGGAACACCCTGTATATCTTTACATATTTTGATTCAGGGGGAAATTCTGCATACAGCAGTGTATTTTATTTATTTATTTGTAGACGGAAATATTTTAAAAAAAATTATGAATTGTTCAAGAAAAACAATCGTAAATACTGAAATATTTTATTGAAAAAAAAAATCTACAAAACATAATATCTACAAATATTGTTCAAATTGAATCCCACCGTGCTGAATACAGAACTGACATCTTTTAGTTACCCCATTACTGGCGTTTAATATCAAATTGGGAGATATTTTGTGGCAAGCATTTAAAATAAGAAAATTATAGTTTTCAGCGTTTTTTAGAAAACAGCCTGTATTTTCACCATCTTAAAATTTGTGTTATTTGTTAACCTCAATTTTCCTGTTATTCTGATTTTCTTTACCCTTTCTTTTTTTCTTCTTATTTCAAGAATTTTGTTTGATTTTTAATTTCTTTAAATGTTCTTTTTTATTTAATTCAGTTTTATTTATTTCTTAGTATATTTTTTATTTTTTTATTTCTTTGTTTCTATTTTGTTCTTTTTTTTTTCTTTCTTTTCTGTGGCTTTAATTTTGTGTGTTTGTTTTAATTGTTTGTTTTTCTATATTCTTCTGTTGTCAAAATCATCATTTTTTTAGAATTAGTTTTTGTCTGTTCTCCATTTTCTCCTCCACTTTACTGTTTTTGCCACCTTTTTATTATTATTTTTCTTGCTCTTATCTGTGCTTTTTTTACTGGTTGCTTTTTTTATTCTATCTTTTCTTTTGTCATTATATCCGATGAGAGCTGCAATTGCTTTTACTATTTTTTGTTACACTGGTCTGTAAATATTGTTTTCGAAAACTTACAAACTTGTACCAGTCAAAGCGTTACTAATTATGATTTAGTCTTAAGACCATTTGCCGTCATTTCAAAAACTAAAACACAAAAATTTCTAACTGTTTTCTAAAAACTAAAATTGATTTCCTGTATAAATTGCGTATCCTGAACTGATAATAAATTTGAGCCAATAATTATAAAAAAAACTACATAATGCAAAAAAATGATTGCCACCTTTTTCCGGCGCACTATATTGCACAATATTGCACTAGAAGCGTCAAAAACAGCTATGGCTAACTGTCTTATAAACTTTGTCAACTAGCTAAATACAAAAATGGCCAAAATCTAAGAACATTAAGCATTTAAGCAAACTGTCTAACTACAAAAATCATAATACATTTAAAAAGTATCTTTTTTAAGTTTTAAAAAACGGTAATTTTTTTGTTTAGTTGGTTATAACAAACAAACCATTTGTGCAATTTAAATCAATTTTTTTTAGATATTCTAGGCATAAGAAGTTGCTTAAGATAACAAAATTAATTAAATTATTTATTTTTAATTATTAGTTTAAAAATAGTAAAATTTGTCAATTGGAAGCACAAAACGTTGCTTAATATAATAAATTTAAAAAAAATTAATACATTTAAATAGTTTTTAATACTTTTTAGTTTAAAAAAATGTTTAAAATTTTTGTTACATTTTTATGGATAAATTGATTTTTTTGTAAAAGTCAAAATTAAACTCTGCAACTCTTAGTTACACTTAAAAATTTATTGTTGTTAAAAAGTTTTTCCCAAAAGTTCCTAACCAAAAACAATTCTTGACACTAAAGTTGGATGCCAAAAAAGGTTAAAATTTACACCGAAATCTCTTAAAACCTGCAGCGTACTTCCCAGTGAGTTCCAAAATAGTGCAAAAAGTTTTAACTTTAAAGCTATTTGTGGTTTTGGGCTGCTAGCAAATGAAATCATTACCGGCACCCAATCGTACAAGATAGAAAAAAAAATTGAATAAAAAAGAAAAGAAAAGATGCTCTTACAAAACAATATAAAAAAAAAGATAAAGAACAAAGAACAAAAATGAAGATTAAAAAAATACAAAACTTTTGTTATACACAAATCACAAGCAATATATTTTTAGAAAACAGAAATACAAACTACCCAGCAAGAATTAGACCAAAGCTTTTTGTGTGTCTCAAAAAGTAGTTTTTTTACAAACTGTTTAAAACCAATAAAAAGCATTTAAAAAATGATGCACAATTGAACCCTACTTGCTAGCCAAACTATAGCAATATGAATCCAAATTGAACTAAATCATTAAATAAAAAATTTACCGTTTTTTCAAATAACTGGTTTGTTGACAAAATCCAAGTAAAAAGCGACTATTGCTACCGGTTGTGTTTTTGTAGATAATAAAAACTCGGCCGTGCATGTCTTTAAAAACAGGTTTGTATTTCCAGGATTAAATTGCTTGGCAGAGAAGATTTTTGAGTTTGGTGTTTGTTTGAACTTTGAAGGGTAGTGCAAATGCAGAATACGGTGTTGTAAAAACCTTAGTATATCTAGAACGTATTAGATACCAATACGTGGTAGTTGACAATACCAGACTGGTAGTCGTGCGGAAGTTGCAAAGGTATGGTGTGACTAAGGTTACCTTGTTGTACTAGACAGAATTCTTATTCTGTATCTGTAGCCAGACGATGTTTTTGTACATGTTGTCCGCTTTAACTCTCAGACTTGACTTACATAGCAATTCTAAAGTTTTAATGTTTAAGGAAGCGGGGGACAAAGAAATGTGAATGCTACCAGTAAAGTGTTGCTTTGCCCAGTCGCGCATTACTTTGTCATTAATTTTGTTAAACCTAGAGTTACTAGACAAAATTTCCAGTATATATATGTAACCAATTATGTCTTTATACATGATGTTTGCTTTAGCTCTTTGATTCGACTGATGTTGCAATGTAAACTTTTATTATTTATGTTTTGTCATGTCGGAGAGATTCTCGGGGTGATGTGTCACGGTAATCTAACCTTTTTATACACTATTGTGCCACCGTACTTATGTGTAGTAATAGAGAAATATAACGCCAGGTGTTGCCTGTACATATTTAAGGTTTGTCGTGTAATTATTTTTGTACATGTTTCATATCTGTAGAAGATTCTTCGGTGGTTTTGCAGCAAAATCACTGCGGTTTGGTTGAGAACCGTGTTGTTACGGTCACCCAGATGACATGTTGATTTGTTATCTTTAAAGATGGTTTATCCAAGCGTGTTGCAGTTAGTTAGCAGTGGCTTCCGTATATGTGGTATACGTACCACTCAAAGTCTGCCAGGTAGTCTTTTAAAGTTTAATCTATTTTTTTGGTTGTTTGCCGGTTTTTTTTCTTCTCCCTTTTTTCCTCCTCCTAGTGTTGTTTCTGGAATTGAAATGGCACTATGCTCTTTTTTGTCCAACGTTGAGAGCTATTTATTACCAACTGGTTAATGTATGTCTTTAAAGGCAAGTTTGTATCTCCAAACGTAAAGTACGGGGTTGTAGTAGCCTTGGTACATTCAAAGAATATCTATTACGTGGTGGTGAACGACACCAAGCTGGTGCTTGTGCAAAACTTGCAAGAATATGATGTGACTAAAGTCAATGGGTTGCACTAGACAAAATTTCCAGTCTATATCTATGATAAGATAATGTTTTTGTACATATTGTTTTGCCGTACAATCTCAATGTCGCTGTTATTGTCGCACAACATTACACCTATCTCTCTCTATACTAATGATCGACCGGCTATACGTTGTAGTTGTTAGAAAAACGTCATGGTGCAACAAAGACAGAGATACCAAGAAATGTACGCTGCTTATAAGTGGCTTAAACGGCAGCTTAGAATCTCTAGTTATAGAACTCTTTGTTAAACTCTCAAACTAGACTAACTTAGCAATTGTAAAATTTTAATATTTATAGAAGCAAAAGATAAAGAAGTGATGCTACTGGTGAAGTGTGGCTCTCTCCACTTGCGGTATTAATTTGTTGTAATTGGCTTTCTACTTGTACACACTCAATAAGCAGAACCTAATAAACAATCTAAAATCTAAAAAAATTATTTTGCGTAAAATGAGCAGGGTGTAATCCTACATAGCAGTGTGTCAGAGGAAGCAAAAATAAACCCACTCTTTTGAAATGTTTCAGTACACAAACAAACAACGCATACTGCTTACAACAGCAAACGCAAAAAGTCAACTCTTTAAAAATTAACAACAAGTAAAGCTAAAAGCAATCTCTGTGTTTTTACAAGAAATCTTTTGCACAAATAACGTATTCTAACACTCAACTATCATCTTCAAGTAGAAAAAAAGCTTTTCTTGCAAGATTAATAATAACAGACAATTAAAAAATTGTATCATAAGTTATTCACTATAGTAGTTTTATAATGGTTGACACGCCTAACAAAGACATTTTGCTTTGTATCTGCTTTTGGAATAGCAAAGACATAAATCTTAAAAAGAAAAAACTAAGAACGTTCTTAACATCAAAAATTCAATTGCAATTAATGTTCTTGCCTTGAGAATGATAAAGTTGATTTCAGCATATTAGTTGCCAACAAAACAGCTAGTTGCAGCAGATTTGGATGTTATACTAGATGACCAAAAATTGTTGCAGACAACTTTAACTCAAATCATCTTGACACAGCAAACTAACAGATGTTAACACGGTTACGAGATTTCTTAGAAATGTTCTTGAGTAAAATCAAGATGTGTTTTACTCAAGAACATTGCAGCTTAAACCGTTATTTTAGCCATTAACAGTCAGTAGTCTTATGTGTGAGGAGAGAGTAAAGTTGGTCTATAAGACTGACCAGTTTTTGTTTTTTTATATCTAAAAAAAGAACATTACATTACTACCTTTTATTTAACGGCTGAAGGAGTTGACAGTCTCATCTTGCTAGCAAGGCAAAAGTTTATCAAAGTTTTGATAAAAATTAAATCAAATTGATTAGTTTTTGACAAAAAGACCAGAGAGCTTAACCAATCTTAAAATTGCTCCAGACATAAATGATAAAGATAACATAACCCAACTGATTAAACTAAAACCAACTTAATGCAAGTTTTTCAACACAGATAATAATCTAAAAAAAAATCTAAAGCATCTTGAAATAAGCATACACCGCTTTTTTTTCCGTTGTCTTGGCATTTAACTAATGTATGCAAGTACAACGCTTTGAAGGGTCTCCCCTTTACTTAACTTAAACTTTTGAGTATTAAAGAGGTTCATGGTTCAGGTTCACACGTCATAAGGGTTGACCCTTTACGCGCCAGCCTGTCCACCTTAATCTTACCTACTTTGTTAGAATGTTTTTATACCCAGAGCAGCTTGATGTTATTTCTACAGGCTGCTAAAGTAAGGACACGATGACATTCAAAAATTAGCTTCAATGTGATTTTAGGCTTGTTTATAGCAATTAAGGCCGGTCTACTGTCTGTTAGAGTTTAGGCATTCTTGCCAGATATTTTGCAAGTTACTTTTTTCATAACCCCATAAATTGTACTACTTCTGATTAGAAGATAGATGTGTGCGTTACTAGTGGTAAAGATATTTTGAGATCCAGATTTTCCGAGAAGATTTTTGCTTCAGAACTTTGATTGGTTTTTGGACCATCCGTGTAGATTCAAATCGTATCATTGACCTCGTTCTGCTCATCTTGTTTATGTGTGCGCACGTTGTAAGGTTTTAAAACACAAAAAAGAATGACATGTTATCTGTTTGCGCTTTTAACACAGGTGTTTTTTTAACAGCCTCTACCAGGAGAGTTTAGCCCTCCCTGCAGTGTTAAAGTTTAACTGCATTAAAGCGTATTGGTTGAGTGGTGGCAAGCAGATTGTTGGCAGCAGGTGGCAATAGTTGCAGCGGTTGCAATAGATGATTGGGTCGGCGTGTTTTTGTCTTCTCATTTTAAAATTAAGAAAACCTTTAGGTATATTCAACAAATCAGTATAAAAATATTTTATTAATTAAGTTTTCTAAATTTTTGCATAAAAACGATTTTTTTGTTGTATGATGTTTTATACAAGAAATTATTTAGATTTAACTCTAGTTAGTTGAAAGGAGCCCATATCTGAAACCATGTTGATGATTTGGCAATAAGTTTTTAACTTTCGTGTAATTTCTGATTTTGTCCAAGGTTATTTTGTGAAAAATGTCTCAAATTTTATTAGATTTTTTTATGAATACAAGATGTGACGTTAGCATTGTACTTGTAATGTAAGTGGGGAACTTTACAACCTTGTAAACAACCTTTCAAGCATTGTTTAGGACCTGGTTTTAATTTTGGTTTGAAATGAGGAAACATATTTCTTACTTTAGACGTCCAAACCAATTTAAAGTACGTTTCCTACAATATTTTATTTTTTTGTGGATTCTTCTTAAGTGATTCAAATCTAAGTTTTAGTTGTAAATTAGAGTTGTCAGCAAATAATTTGGCCATGTTTTCTAAAGTATATTTAAAGCTTCTTTGTCATAAATAATAAGAAACGGTCTACGCTAATTTTTACACATTAGATTATCTTTGTTGGAGAAATTTAGAACGGATTTTCAGCACTGATTTTTGTACTTTTTTATTGCCTTCTTTATCTCACCATTGAGTTAGTTTAGATTATTGGCTTATCAGCCTAAAAAATAACCTCATCATTGAACTGATTTAGTTTGTTTTGGTCAATTAGGTCATAAAATTTTGTTATTTAAAATTAGATGAGCTGTCTGGTTTTCTATTGAAACCCATTCTATTTTACTTTTGGCAAAACCAAATCGCTAGCAATGGAAAAATCTTTCATTGCTAGCGATATGAGTCTAGTAAAGTCAAAGATAACGCTGTCAACTCTTTTAATTGTTTGAATATTAAGAAAGGATGTGATGCTCTGTTCTAAAGTGTGAAAAAAACGTCTAATCGGTCTTATAGACCGACTCTTAACTCTGTTCATTCCTCCCATAAAGATTAAAGACTATTGGGCAATGGTCTGAGCTAATGAAATAGTAGTTTGAACTAAGAGGTTTTTGAGTAAAGCAATGTCACAAACATCTCCAAGGACCCTTATTTTTTACTAAACAAATTATAAGTATTGACATTAATAACCAATCAAAAAGCTTTACATACATTAATATAATATTTTTTTAAATATTAATATGTAATATTTAAAAATTACTTAGTTGTCACAACAACAATTAGGTATTGTATAGATTTATTTTTTTTACAATGATCTATATATAGCATTAGAATACTAACATTATATTATTTATTTAAAACTATTATGTGATAAATTACTTACATTCAACAGCCACATTTCTTAAAATATTTGTCCGATTGATTTTCTAATATTTTATGCGGTTTAATAGCGAAAAAATTGGCAACATCGTTGGGCGTCAAATAAACCGTAGGCAATATAAACATATGCACTTAGGCTTTGCAATATCCGTGTTGTCTCGTAGGGCTCGCATAACCTGACAAATCTATACAATATAAATTTCTATATAAACTTACCCCTCGCATATCAGATATAATTAAATTTATTATTAAAGAGTAAATTTGCAAAACGTTGGTGTTAGCAAAAAAAAATGTTTTGGTAAAATTGCAAATATCTCCAACGCTCCAATTCGATCACACCGACGACGATATTTTTATGGCTCCGGCCGACCACATGGCAAACTCCTACATACCAATACTTGCATCGGGAGCATACTTAGACAAAACTTAGCATAGCATCTTGTAAGCTTGGAAAGCATTCTTAAGCGTCATTTTACCGGGATGCTACCTACTCAAACCATACCAAACAAACACAATATGGCTTTTGTACGCTTCTCTACAAGATTACACATCTTTCGTCATTGAGGGGTTACTACACGACCTTGACAGCAACCACTTCTTACAGAAATAAATCCACAAACATTTTGTCATCTAACCCTATTGTATTATAACATTTGGCAACCACCTTTCCAGACTATATGTACTTCATCCATTTCTACCATCATATTTCTAATGTAATTTCATTATGCACACTTTTAAATAAATATAAATTAATTAATTAAAATAAATTTAAAAACAAAATTAAAATAAGCGTGCGTTAATAGCAAATCAATAAAAATATTAACATTTAAATGTATATATTTCCTGTTGTTATTCAACTAAACTTTTTATATATTTTTTAAATTAAGAGTCATTGAGTTAACATGCAATCGTGGATTAATTTACATATACAATTGCAATCGTATGCATATTAAATGCATAATTTAAATATAAAATTAATGGATAGAAAAGCAACACTTCTTAAGTAGATTATTCTAATACGCGGCCATATTACTCGATAACATACATTGTCTTTGTACATGGCATTTCATGCTCGATTTAATCGCGTCTAGTATCGATTGCCGACGGCGTTTCCATTGTCGCATGTAATTGTGTTGTATATATCCGTATACTTTCACGTACGCTTGGGGTAATGAAATGATCACGAAGGATATATTTTTTAAAAATTGAATGGTGGCCGGTACTATGTGATAAATGTATTATTTATTTACTTGTTTCCGCGGGACTCTTCAATTGGACCCCTGGCACGACAACACGTTAAATTGTATGTTTCCACTACACGCAATGTCCCAATCAATCTTTCGTTTAAATTTAATAAATAATTCTCTCATTCTTTGATGATATCATTATTGCATTGAAAGAAAACATTGATCACTAACAAGTTGCGATTGACGTTATTAATGGTAACCTTGAAGTATTATAATCTTAATTTATTATAATATATAAATTTATCTTTGTATTTTAAAGCTAAGGTTAAAATAAATCTTAGTAATATCATAAGTGGAGGTAAAGTAAAACTTTATTTATAGTTTTTTAGTCGTAAATTATAAAAAAAAAATTTTATTTTGACACAAAACCACAATCTTAAAGCCGTACAGGTTTCTATACCCCCGGCCAGTATAAGAAATTAAGGGCCGCTTTTAGGCCGCTTTAAAGCATAGTTAGGGTTTGGAGGGAAATAAACCGGGGTTAACTTATCCGGTGCTCGGAGCAGTAGTTATACCTAGTATAACGTACATAATCTCTTAAGCGCCGCACATATCATATTCGTAAAAATAAATAAAGAAAAAAGTAAGATTTGTTGCTCTAATTTTAGCTTTTTTGTAGTCATTGTTTGATTTAAACTCATTTACGTTATAGAGGTGACAATCTAAATTTGCTTATAAACAACTTACGGCATAATTGACGTTTCAATAGGTTATCCTAGAAAATAAACTAACTTAGCATTTGTAAAATGCATTGCGTGTTATACCAGCTATAACTGTGGATTAGTTTTTTCGACAACTGTAAAAGCGGCCCTAAATGTATACTGGCGTCAAGATAACTAATGCATCAGTTAACATAATTACAATCCGAGACCGAATTTAGAAAACTACGTAGTACGTAGCTTTTAAATGTGGTGTTATGTTGAAAGCTTTATTTAGGGCTTTTTGTTAGAGAATTGCAAATTTTGCAACTTAAAGTTGTAAAGTTTAACCACGTTGATCAAAGAGGATGTTTTCTTTTCCAATAAAATTTTTGACGTGGATATTGCTTATTCCATAATTTATTTTCTCTTATCATTATTGAAGTAGATTTTTTACAGCATATTTATTGTTTTAATGTTGCGTACTTGCTTATCTGAAGCAATTAACACAGTTTTTAAGAGTAAAAATGTATAGAAATACTCGGTAATGGTTTTTTTTTATCCGTCTAGGCAATCTAGTTGCTAACAAGTTTTTTTAAGGTTTTTGTAGACATAACCCAATTACTGTAAAGATCTAATTAAAGATGAGGACAAAAATATTTCTAGTATCTACTTTGTAGTAAAGTGTTGACTCAATTGGCAAATAGTTAAAAAACTAAGTCATAATTGGTCTTCTTTACAAACTGCATCAAATTTATTTAATTTCTATGACAAAATTAATGGTTTTGTTTAATTTTTGCTCAAATTGTTCTTGTTTAAAAATGCGTCGTTTTTATAATGTTTACCTTTTATTGGTATTAAGCAGTTTAAGAAAAAAATGTTTCTTAAAAAAACCAAGCAAATTTTGGCAAATTTAGACATAATTATAATATAATTCAATAAAGGTGGGCAAAAAATTATTGGCTCAGTCTTAAACCCGGTAGTATGAACTAAGCAAAACTCGGTTGACAGTCTTGGCAATTTTTTGGTAGTTCATAAAACACCTACATGCTCCGGGAAGAAAAAACGTTTATTGTTCTCCAGCGGTTCTAGTTTGTTTTTGTTAATCAAAACTTTTGTTTATGCTTATACTTCAGGTGGTTGTTTATCCTTGCCTTAATCCTATAGATAAGCGTTATCAACTTGTTAAATAATGACAGTGTTACCGGTTTAGATCTGTTAGAGGCGAGAAGCGGTTGCAAATGTCGTTTTTTTATAGCTAATGTTATACCGGAAAGTTAAATTACAAATACGTATGTAGTAGTGCAGTTTCACCCTAAAAATTGCCACAGCATGCCAAAACCAAATAGCCAAAGTAAACTATAAACGCTGCAAAAATACCTCCGTGCACCTGCGACAAGGTAAGGAACAGCTGCTGGCCTTGATGGAATACCGCCGAAGGTAGCAAAAGTAATTGCCGATAAAAACGCAAAGTTTTGCTTAATAACTTTTAGCACATTGTTAAAGAATGTTTTTTTTTCAAAGAGTGGAAATTGACTAAGTTGATGCTAAAAAAAAAACACTCAAAAGTATTGGTGCAACAGCCTACAAACCACTATAAATTCTAAATAACTTGGAAAAACTTTTTGAACTGATTTTAAGTAAGAGACTGCTAGAAGAGCTACTGAGAACCAGTAGACTGTCTTCTGAGCAGCATAGTTTTATTTTGGGCAAGTGAACGGTAGGAACCATTTAAAGGGTCAAGGGTATAGCAAAAAAAGCCAAAAGAAAAAATAAGTTTGCACTGTTGTTGACGCTGGACAACAAAAAAGTTTTCAACTCGGCATTGTAGAATGCTATTACAATAGAAGAAAAATTTGCGGCTATCTCTACAACAGAGTAATCCAGGTTAGCAGCGGCAAGTTGAAGATGACTTGCGGGGTACCACAGGGTTTAGTTTTTAGCTCTAAGTTGTGAAACACCTACTACGACAGAGCACTCTGAGAAATAATGCCGGACAATACTTTAGTAGGGTATGCAAATAACCTTGCTATGGTGGTGTGCAGGTTGTACAAAACAATCATCAAAGAGAATGCTTAGTACGCCGCAAACTGCGTAAAAATGTGGTTGGCAAAGAAAGAATTAAAATTGGCCAAATTTGTAAGAGTAGAAGATGTCATCGTCACTAGCAAAATAGCGCCAAATACCTCAAATTGCAAAAACTACCAGAAAGACTAAAAAAACGGTAACAGCACTTGCGCAACTGTTGCCTAATATCGGAGAAGCCAGAGCAAGCAGAAGATTGGTTTTTAGCTTGGTGACCAACTTCACCGTACTATACAAAGCTCCTACGTAAAGTACTGTACACAGATTTTATAGTACAAAAAAGTTAGAAGAACAATGCGTATACTGTGACAAAGTGAATACATCTAAACACACTATGTTTTAATGCAATTGATAGCAGTGCACAAGGCAGAGGACGACTAGAGGATTAGCTCTGACAGCTAAAAATATGATAGAATATATGCTCAAAGCCAAAGACACATGGAGGATAATAAAGAATTAAGCTACAAAACGTTACTTTAGGGAGACTATTTTTAGTTAGTAAGCGTTAGTAGTCATTCTCAAATAAATTCGGTACAAAATTTTTGAAAAATTATTCTTTCTTTAATAAAAAAAATATTTGGCACAGTGTCAAAAACTGGGCTATTGGAGGTAGTTACACTCCGAGGTTAGCACGAGGTTACTGGGCGTCAAGGAAAGGAATTTATTTTGGTCAGTCGCGTCAGGTGTGATGCATCTCATATTTCATAAGAAACTCGGTAGAAATTGACAGCGATACTCACCAAAGAATAAGTTGTTTTTGCGGCTGGTAGATGCAGTTTTGCAATTAATTCCTGGTGCGCCAAATATTTCTAATTAGGAAACAAAAGAGTTGTTGTGTCTTTGGGTAATGTAGAACTAGTGAAGATTTGCGCAGCAAAGTTTTGTGCATTCTGAGGCCTCGTCAGGTGTACTTTTTTTATCCGAGAAATAAAAAATATAATAATAAAAGTTCTAGAGTTTGGTTGTGGTTTAACTCACTAAAAATTGCACACTGGTTACTTGTCATCGGTCTTAAATTTGGTGCACCAAATGTTTCCAATAAGAATCAGTTGTCGTGTCTTTGGTAGATGCGGTAGAACTTGCTAGTAAGGATTTACGTGGCAAAGTTATGTGCATTTTGAAACCGCGCCCATGACGGACCCCAGTCTAGTGACAACTGCAAAGCACTGTACAGAACGTTTTAATTCTTAGTTTATCTTGTGAGCAACCCAATAATTCTTTTTGAAACAAATTTTTTAAAGGTTTTCCAATTTCTTGACAATCATTGCAGAAGTTTTTTAAATACCGAAAATAATAAGCTTTAAAAAAATTTCTCAACTAAAACTTTTCAAATGACTAAAAGCCATTTCAGCTAAAAGTATCTTAATTACGCATTGGAAAAGAAAACACAAACATTTTGTCCTAATGCTAACCAAAATCTGTTTGTCTTAAAATCCACCATCACCGTCTGCAGCTATTGTCGCTGCATTTAAGTTTAATATGATATTTTTCAATTATTTTAACATAAAATATTATTTTATTGAGTTTAAGTTTCTTCTACGTTTTTCAAAGTTTTTTGTTCTGTTGTTAGCCGCGCCTATTGCGCACCCTCATGTTTGAAAATGTTTGTCCACTTCATTTTGCTCTTATTACATGGCCCCTCTTAAGTTTGGTTAACTATTGTGCCACATATATTACTCTTGTATTGCTCCCGATCTCATGTGTGTTTGTTTGTCTGTCTGCCATTGTTTTGCCCAGCATCTTCCTTTCTATTGCTGTTTGAGTTACTCTTATTGTCTTCATGCTGCTTTTACTGCTATTAGTTAGGGTTTATGTTTCTGTTTTATAGGTAAGAGTGAGGAAGATGCATTAGTCAAAAACACTAGTTTTGAGGTATTGCGGGTAGTCGGTTTTCAACACACTTGAATTTACCAGTCTTTTTTGTTGTTTTCTTTATTTAAGAACCAGTTTTAAAGAAGAAGCAGTAACTAAAGAGTACATATATTTTAAGTACGTTTTTAATGTCTTGCTGGTTGTGTATGCACTTTTCTGTTATAAAATTAAAAAAAGCAAAATTGTTTTGACAACTTCTAACAAATTTACTTAAATTTTCATAATTTATAAGTTTACTACTTTTATTATTTATTAGTCAAATGCGACCGGCGGTCACGCAACTTTAAATTAAATTTTTCTTGTTTAAAGTGCGCTGGCTTACATTAAACTCACACATGCACTATAAGTAAAGAAGTAAAAGCAATCTGTCCAAAGTGTTGCCAAAAATAAATAACAAACGTCCAATCAAGTTTGTTCTTAAAACAAAAAATAAATGCTTAAACCAAGCAGAGGAGTAACGCAGAACCAACAGCTTCAACAACAAGTGAACTCAGCATTGCAGCAGAGACAACCAGAAGAATTTTGTCAAATTATTTTATCATTTGTATATTTTTTGTCAGACGATTATAATTGTGTTTGGAAAAAATGTTTAGTTTATAGAGAGTATTGATTGATTGGCCAAGTTGCAGAAATCAAAAGAACCGTCGCAATACTTATTAAATACATGAGCTTCTCTGTCTCAAACTATCAGGAATTCAACAACAATTTTGAAAGTTAATTTAACACGTTCAGTTTTTAGAACGTAAACCACAAAAAAGTAAAAGTTAACAACACTTTGTCCTTCTTCAAAAATATTGATGCTATATATACAAGATTATATTTTAGCACTAAAATTATTTACTAATATAAGGGCACACGTTGTAAAACATCGGAGTTCTGTTGGTGCATCTGAAAAGTCACCCGTTTGCAACGGTCTAATAAAAATAATTAATCCAAACCAACGGTTTTAACTATCGTATTAGTTCAACTCAGCATAAATCAATTTTTAATTTAAAATGTTGTGATAACCATGCTGCTAAATTAACCCTAAAAACAACTCAATGTGTTGCCTTATAAAAACAGATTTCTCAAAAATAGTGTATGTGACATGTTTATATTGATTTGTTAGAAGCATAAAAAGTATCATGTGAGTAAACAATAGTATTGAAGCTAATAATAATCAATATAGATTTAAATGGTATTTTAAATGTACATAAATAATAGTTTCAATGTGTATGTATTTGAGATTATTTATTTCATTTATTAATTTCATTATCCTTTCTCATCACCGTCCGTCAATAACACTCGCACTTATAATTGAATATAATGAAACGTGCCTGTTTCAATGAACGTCCGTTAGCCCCAAGCGAAAACAAACTCATCAACAATGAATGAATTGACGATGAGATGGTATGATCTCTTTTTTATAATTTGCTGCCGCATCATTTCGTAGGTGGTAAGTGGAGGATGATACGCGGGAGCCCCCCTACGCCACTCGAGCGTGTGGGAAACAGCAAACACATGCGTCGCTCCTAGTCAGAACATATTGTTTGCCACGCGACCTCTTCAAAGTGAACGCGTGCGGTCCGCTAATGGCCGAAGAGCATTGTAAATACACGGAATCTACAATGCTATACGGGGAAAATTAATATCCCTCAGAGACCGTCATCCAATTAGGCGAGAAGGCAGGGGAAACAGAATCAAAATAAATATAGTCGCCGACTTAATCGCAATTTAAATTTGTGCTGATTATCCTTTTCATTGTTGTCGTAACAGCATAGTTAATTAGAATATCTGAGTATTTTAATATAAATGCAAATCTCAATAACATTAGTCTCAAGTATGGTATTATGTTGAAATACATAATAAGATCAGAGAATTACAAATTTTAATAAGAAGCAAATTAATACTTTCAATATTAGCTGCAACTGCAAACGGTGTACAGTAGCAAAAGAGAAAAAATATAAAATAAAATTATGAATTAAAAAAAAAACAGTCTAAGTAAATTTGTTTGATTAATTTTTTTAATTTAAATCTAGTTAATAGCATTCCAACTTTTCGGTCTAACGAAAATTGAGAATCCATGCGATTCTAATTCAGCGAGACTGAAGGGGTGTGTATGTACTCTTTTCGGGACTAATCCGTTGTGTCCTGATTAAAAATTCCTTTCGTATTAAATGTCACCCCTCCCGCACAATGGTCTCCGATCAAATCGAACCGCGACGAATCTTCACTAGTATGGACATCTGCACACATTCACATATTAGATATATACATTTTTTATTTAATACGGTGCTGAAATAAATTGTCAAATTAAATTAGACTCGCCCCACAAATGAATTGACGACGAGAATATTAAATGAACGACATGTTTAATTTGATTATTTTTATAAGGGGATTTTTTGCTTGTTAATAGGGAAGTGGATATTAAATAGCAGAGTTTAATACATTTTTTAAGCGCTTTCAAAGAATTTTATAATTTTATATTCTACGTAACATAAATATTGTTAAAAGAAAATATGTAATTAGTTGCTACATCAAATAAGCTAGACAAAACCAACACAACAACCAAATAACAAAGCAATAACCGGTGTTATGATTTAGCTTGGTAAACGGCTTGCATTTGCATTTAGTTTTCTATAATTGATAGTTCACCATAGTTGTTTTAGATTAATACAAATTTTTTGTGCACAATCCGCGTGTAATGTTTGTACTGAAGTTTTTTTTTTAATTATTGTGCTTTTTACGGCTATTTTAGCAATCGACATGAGTTTCAATTTTAATAATTTTAAGCAAAACAGAGGAGACAAAACTTACTAGAAGCAGAAAACTAGCAAATGGTTCCTGAGCACAATTTACGTCAGTCACAAGCTGAGTTGTCAGTTTTATTATTAACACTGCAGTCATCAAAAAATAATTCCAATCATACTACGTGAATTTCTTCTTAACAAAACTGGTCTAACCGATGTCATAGACTAACTTAGAAGTAGAATTTAGCTTGCAATCTTACAAAACCAATAAAGCCTGAGAGCAGAAAAAGATTAACAAGATAGACAGACAATATTAAAAAGGTTTTGCGCAAAATTGCCAACACTATGGCAGGCTTATGTTTAGTAGTGAACGCTAAAGATTGATTGATGATGATGATAATAAAAACGGTTAACGTTTTAAGACACATTTTTATCTCTAAAAAGCTTAGCTACAAAAAAAAAGAAAAAAAAAAAGTAAAAAGCATCCAGATTGAGGCAGCAATATCATCCTTCACAATACAAATTAGCACTAGTTGAACGTATATGGACAGTGTGATTAAAACGTTTGGCATTTCAAAGCGGTTAGTTATGGACCGAGAATCGATCAAACTTGCTTTAAAAGTTTTAAGGTGAAATTGGTACTAAACGCAACAACTGTCCTACATGCAAATTGTCAGGTTGAATGATATAATCGGACCATACTTTTCCAATTAACTTCATATATAGATTATGAAAAACAATAGAATACGTTTGTAAGCAGAGTCAAATGAGGATTAACTTCTAAATTACCTTTGTGTGTTTCAACTATATCTAATATCTAGTAGGTTAAAACAGCATAGATACACATTTTAAAGTTATTTTAGAAGCAGTAAGCCAAATAATATTCAAAAAGCACGCAGCATAGAAGTTAAATTATAATAAAAACAGATGTAATCTAAAAATTAACTAAATAGGTTATCTTGTACTTATTTAATTAAAAAACGTAAACGTAAACAATTTTTATGAGTCTATGCATCGTAAAAAGGTCTTAAAAACGATCTTGAGTTTGTGCTGTCAATATAATGAAAAACTATAACAAAACAATAAGTAGCAAAGACAAAACTACATTCTAAGAATCTAGTTAGGTGACTTTCAAATCACGGTAGATAAAAAGCAAGTTATTATTTTAGTCATATTTCGAAGATCAAACACCAAACTGTCAACGTACTACGCTAACGCTCTATAGCAAGACAAACAACTTAATAAATTCAAGAAATATTTAGTCGGTTTGACTGAGAAGGAATCAAAGGTTAGACTATGTTTTGTGGTGTCTTAGATTGCAACACGCACTATTTCTCTGATTGTATGAAATTGTCGAAGGACCAGTAAGAATGATATCTTACACAAATTATGCTTTAATGATAAGGTAGAAATTATACTCTGGTATCGCAAAGACTCTCTTTAATACTAACTTAAAACAAATAATTTACAAATATATATACTCATTCAAATTGTGTAAAATGTGTTGTGATTGGTTAGTTGCTAATTAGGTAATTTGGGATTCCTAGAAAGAATTTGGGAAAGTACCATATTAAATTATATTGTAGGGATTATTATTGTAGGAGATTAAACATACCTGGAAAGGATTATAAGAAATTTCATTACATAAAATATATTTCCTATCATAAATATAAATTGAATTTTTAGTAGGACGAGGGTGTCATTAGCACTAATCTGTTTATTACTCGGAGCATATAAGATCCGAACATTCCGCCGGCCTTAAAAAGAAATCTTTTCAATTTTCGATGGGAAGTAGTCCTAGTTTGCTTATTGCAATTTTAGTGATGCCTGCTGCCGTTTTAACTGAGGCTACTCTGGCGATGTCATCCTTTCCTGGGTGTAGTTCCGTGATTCGTCCCAGCTGCCACTTTAGTGGTGGAATGTTTTCACCTTTTATCGCTACTAGATTCCCAATTTGTGCATTCTCTGCCACTGGTTGATTCCATTTTGATCGTTGCTGTAATTGGCAAAGATATTCTGAGGACCACCGTGTCCAAAACTGTTGTGTCATTTTCTGTATTCGTTGCCAATGAGATAAAGTATTTTCCTTTAGGTGAATAATGTTTGGTTCTTCTATCGTGCTGAAAGCTTCTCCAATTAGGAAATGGCCAGGGGTGAGGGCTGCAAGGTCTTCCGGGTCTTCGGTTAATGGCACTAAAGGTCGAGAGTTTAAACATGCTTCTATTTGAGCCAATAAGGTATTCATTTCTTCATAGGTCAAGGCAGTTAATCCAGCTATTCGTTTTAATTGGGTCTTGGTTGATTTTACCGCACTTTCCCATAGACCTCCAAAATGCGGAGATCTAGGTGGGATAAAGTGCCAGGTGATGTTATCTTCTAATAGTGCATGGTTTATCCTGTCCTTGTGTTCTCTTGAATTCAGTAACTCTCGAAGCCTTGCAAGCTCGTGATGAGTTCCAGTGAAATTTGTTCCGTTGTCTGAATAAAGGTTTGATGGTTTTCCACGACGTGACATAAAACGCTTTAGTGCATTTATGAATGCTTCCGTGGTCAGGCTGCTCACTAATTCCAGGTGTATTGCCTTTGTTGCAAAACATACAAAGACACTGACATACCCTTTGGTTGTACGACTTCCCCGAGAATGTTGTAACTTCATTTGAAATGGACCACAAAAATCCACACCTGTGTTGGTAAATGCGCGACTTGGTTGCACTCTTGGTTGTGGGAGTTGTCCCATTACTGGTTGTAGTCGTTTTGGATTGACTTTGCAGCAACGTAAACATCTATGTAGGATCTTCTTCACTGTATTTCTGCCCGCCATCGGCCAATATGTTGATCGTACTGCTGACAACACGGCTTGAGCACCTCCATGAATCAGTTTTAAGTGTTCATAGTTGATAATGAGTTCCGTTAAAGGGTGGTTCCGTGGTAATATTATTGGATTACGTTGATTGAATGGTAGTTTTGCATGCATTAATCTTCCACCTACTCGGAGTAGCCCGTCTTCGTCGATAAAGGGGCTTAACTTCCGCAATCTACTTGACTTGTCAATCAACAGATTCTGTTTCAATCTGTATATTTCACCTTTGAATTCTTCTTTCTGTGCAATTCGAAGAAGTGCTGTTGTAGCCTTGCTTATTTCTTGTACAGTCAATGGGCCAGTAAGTTTAGGTTGCCCTTGAGAGTTGTGAATGTACCTGAGGCAGAAAGCTACTATCCTCTTTAATTTTGAGAGTGAAGACCACTTGGTAATAATACTGCTAATTTCTTCAATTACTGGAAGTGCTACTGCTGGTTTTTCGTCAGGAAGACTTTGTTCTATATCTTCTAACGATGGCCATTCTTCTTGGTTTAATTGTAGAAATTTTGGACCATGCCACCACAAGCTTGACTCCTTGAGTTGAGTTGGATTTACACCTCTAGATATGATGTCCGCTGGGTTGTTATGTGATCGCACATGTCTCCAATTTGTATTTGTCAGCTCTTGCACTTCAGTTACACGATTTGCCACATATGTTTTCCATTTGTTGGAAGGTGAGCGGATCCATCCAAGTGCGATGGTTGAATCTGACCAGTAGAATTCGTTGTCAAAGTTCAGCTTGAGTGCACTCTTCACCTTTTTTGCCAAACGAGCAAGGATAACTGCTCCACTCAATTCCAGTCTAGGTAGTGATATTGTTTTCAATGGTGCAACCTTAGACTTTGCACATAATAGATTGGTGTTGATTGCGCCAAGTGTAGTCTTACATCTAATATATATGCAACAACCATATGCTGCCTCAGATGCATCGCAAAATCCGTGTAGTTCTAGGTTGCTATATTTTTGGTGCTCGTGTATGTGACGTGGTATTTGTATAGTATCAATAGATGTGAGATCGTCCTTGTATTGATGCCAAAACGTATGTATCTCCATTGGAACGGCTGCGTCCCAATCAATTTTTAGCTGCCAAACACGTTGCATTAGTATTTTTGCTCTTATTATGACTGGTCCAACCAAACCCATTGGATCAAATAGTTGTGCTATTTCTGATAAGATATTTCGCTTAGTGATACGTGTAGGTTGGATATTGTGCTTCACTGAAAAGTGCAGTGAATCACTACTTGAATTCCACAGTAATCCTAATGTCTTTATCACTGTTGTTTTTGCCATGGGTATTGTTGTTTCCTGGTTAATTGAGGTAATAGTGTTTAAGATTTGGTCGTTATTTGATCTCCATTTATGCAAATGAAATCCCCCTTTTAACAACATCTGGCTTAATTGACGTTGAAGCTCCTTAGCTTCCTCAAGTGAATCAGTTCCTGTTATACAGTCATCCACATAAAAGTCATTTTGTACAACAGCGGAGGCATGTGGATAATGAGTTTGTTCTTCTATTGCCAATTGTTTGAGACTTCGAGTAGCAAGATATGGTGCTGACGCAGTGCCATATGTCACCGTTTTTAAATTATATATTTGCAATGGTAGTGACGGATCTTCTCTCCATATAATTCGCAAATATTGTCGATCATCCTTATGTATCCAGATTTGTCGGTACATTTTGGATATGTCGGCGGTAATCACATAACGATGAATGCGAAATCTGAGCAAGATTGATAATAAATCTTCTTGTACTGTAGGGCCAACTTGAAGAATGTCATTTAATGATAACCCTGTTGTAGTTTTTGCGGAGCCATCGAATACGACTCTTAACCTTGTTGTCGTACTATCTTCCTTAATAACGCAATGGTGTGGTAGAAAGTAGCCGTTATTGGTATCATTAATTGGTTCCATATGTCCCAGTTTCTCGTATTGTTGCATAAATTCCACGTACTGCTTCTTGAGTACAGGCATTTTGAATAATCTCTTTTCCAAATTGTAAAATCTGCGGATTGCCATATTTTTTGAGTCGCCTAAGTTGTTAGGGTCAATGTTGAATGGTAACCGTACCACAAATGCTCCTTCGTCTGTTCTACATACTGTTTTGTTAAAGTGTTCTTCCGTTTTACAATGTGTGGTTTTAAGTAATGGGGTGTTCACTTCTTCTGACTGCCAGAACCTTTCTATTTGCGTCTCCAATGTATTCAACTTGCATGTAACCACTTCTGAGTTGTTAGTTGTTGGAATTGTTCCTGATGCTATCCAACCAAATTGCGTATT
Organism: Tachinus rufipes; assembly: GCA_963932245.1. Lineage (NCBI taxonomy): Eukaryota > Metazoa > Arthropoda > Insecta > Coleoptera > Staphylinidae > Tachinus > Tachinus rufipes. The sequence goes on from OZ010749.1 coordinate 67,709,722, forward strand.
TTGCACTGTAACACCGAATTGGGCTGTGGTTAGTTTTATCTGTCCGATGCTTAGTAAACTGAGATATATTTCTGCTCCTAGCAATAAATCTATCCTTCCACGTTTGTTAAATTCTGGATCGGCTAACGTAATGTTTTGAGGTATGTTCAGTTGATTTTTCGAAAATGAATTAGCTGGTAGTTCTTGTGTGATCTCGGGTAATACGTAGAACTCAAGTTTAGCCTTAAATCCATTGATTCGTGATCGGATTGTTGTCACTAGTCTTTTAGTGATTGTTGTGGCCGTTGCGTTTCCGATACCATTTATTGGGAGACGGACTGATTGTGTGTTTATGTTTAAACTTGCGGCCAAGTCCTCCCTGATGAAGTTTGTTTGTGATGCACTATCCAATAGTGCCCTACACTGACGATGTTCTCCATGTTTATCGACTATGATTACCAATGTGGTTGATAATAGGGTCATTTGGCTTTTGTAGCTGTCATTGGTGGCAGAATAGCAATCGCTTGATGTTGATAAATGTGTATTTATCAATTCTTGTTGGTCATGTAATAATGTATTATGTTTTTTATCACATTTTGTGCATTGCCTGGATCTGCACTCATTTGCTCCATGATTTGGTTTTAAGCAATTGAAGCAAAGTTTTTGTTTTTTGACCTCTGCCCTTCGGTCCGCTATATTTAAATTGTGGAATGCATTGCATCGGTATAGCTCATGTTGATGCTGGTGACACAACTTGCATTTTGCTTGAGTGTTAGTGTATGAAACGACTGAGTGTCCTTGATGACGATCCGTTTTTGGAGTTTGCACTCGTTGTAGTTGTGTCCTTTGACTTTTACTGGCGTTTCGGGACTCAAGGACTTGGCAGCGTTCTTGTAAGAAGTTGGTTAGTTCTTGAACTGATGGATTCGTGCATTTTAGACGATATTCTTTCCATTTGTCTTTTGAAAGTGCATCTAATTTGATTGTTGATAGATGTAACAATAAAGTATCTCTTGTTGGTTCGCCTAATACGTCTAAAGCATTGACGTGCTTTAAGAATGTGTCGATGTGAGATCTAATTGAGCTGGCGGAGTCTTCTTTAACCATAGGCAGTTGAAATATTTTATTTATATGATTTTCTATGATTAGTTTTTTATTTTCATATCGGCTGCGTAGTGTTGTCCAAGCTATGCCATAGTTTGCATCGGTGATTGATAATGCTTGAATTGTATTTGATGCTTCACCCGTTAAGCAAGATCTCAAGTAGTGGAATCGTTGCACGTTGTTCAGAGAACCGTTTTCATTTATCAATGAATCGAATGTACTGTAGAATGTTAACCAATCTTCTAGAACCCCTGCGAATGTGGGCAATGTTATTTTTGGCAGTTGCACTTGTTGTGAAGTTGAATTGACTGATAATGCTGGTGTATCAGTTCTTATTATTGGTTCACCACTCAAGACATCTTCTATTCGAGATGTTAATTCGAAATACTGGTCTTCAAACGTTTGTCGATTTTTTGCTTGATCTTTGTGTCATCCAGCTCCTCTATTTTTGATTGAATTTCATTGTAGTCTGAATACACCAATGTTAATAAACGACTTCTGAGCTGCCTATAATCCCGTTCTGGATTGTCGAGAAACTTGTTGAAATATGTTTCTAATTGTGTTGTGCGAGTTTTAAATGTCTTGCGTTTCAGGGTTAATGCTGCTATTTCGGTTTTTGACATCTTGAGTTCAACTATGGATGAGTTGATTGCTTGATGCACTTTGACTATTCGATGACTCGGGTCTTGATTTAAAATCCGGTTCGAAGGACCAAATGTTTTGTGGTGTCTTAGATTGCAACACGCACTATTTCTCTGATTGTATGAAATTGTCGAAGGACCAGTAAGAATGATATCTTACACAAATTATGCTTTAATGATAAGGTAGAAATTATACTCTGGTATCGCAAAGACTCTCTTTAATACTAACTTAAAACAAATAATTTACAAATATATATACTCATTCAAATTGTGTAAAATGTGTTGTGATTGGTTAGTTGCTAATTAGGTAATTTGGGATTCCTAGAAAGAATTGTTAGGAAAGTACCATATTAAATTATATTGTAGGGATTATTATTGTAGGAGATTAAACATACCTGGAAAGGATTATAAGAAATTTCATTACATAAAATATATTTCCTATCATAAATATAAATTGAATTTTTAGTAGGACGAGGGTGTCATTAGCACTAATCTGTTTATTACTCGGAGCATATAAGATCCGAACAGACTACCTAACAATTTTTAATAGATTAAGCTGATCTACCAAGATTTTTTTTTAGCTGCAACTTCACTCAAAATATTAAAAAATGTATAACCGCTTCTACAGTAGCCATAATGTCATTTGTAACCAAGCAGACTATCTACCGTAAATACTGACAGTGACCTCTTCTAAAGCAGTCCTAAAAACTGTCGCCAAACCCCAACCCACCAAGATTTTGGACACTCTAAATCTCCTTTACCAAACTTGCCTAAAAACCGGCCAAGTCCGCCACCTTCAAAGAAAAAGAATAAATGGAGGTTGTCCAGCCGGACTGAAAAATCGACGCTTATCACAAAGCTACGCTTTTAAAGAAAAAATTTATTCTAGTTAAAAAAAAAAAAATTAGCAACAAACAAACCAGCAAGCTAGCGAGCAAGCAGAACAGAATCAACTGTTAGCAGCCGACCAAGACGCATTGAGCATTTTAAGTACAGAAGCCAGTTTCTAGCTATCACCCACATGCATGCAATTTTAATTCAGTTTTAATAACTATTAATACTAATTAATATTTATTTAAAAAAATCTTGTTAAATAGAGAATTTTTCTTCAATCCGACGCTGTTTTGACACATCGCAGCAAACGACGACTTTTAAGACTTACAAGAGTGAGTCGGAACACGACAGGAAAAAAGAAAAAGGAAGAACTGAGATAGGTTAGTGTAGCGGCTTAAGTACAGAATCTAAAAGATCAGATCTTAGCAATGGCAGAGAACTTTGAGTAAAAGATATATAAGCTCACCAAAAAATTCTAAAAAAGTACGGGTCAAAAAAACAAACGCCAAACAGCCTCTTGGAATGAAAACACCTCCGCCGCAGACCTGTTCATTTACCAACAATAAAAAAAATTGTTAAATTAAAAAAAAGCGGCAGATATCGAGCAATAAGTTTGCGTCACAAATCTTGCTGGTTTTTTAAGACACAGCGCACAAGACTCGAAAAAAGCAACGTGTTTGCCAAAAAAAAGATTATTTTTACCAAAGTGAGACTCAGGCATACTGCTTTGCACCTCAACCCCGCCCAACCTACCAAATCATCTAAATCCCGCTTTCCGGAATTTGTCTTGAATGACAAAGACACTTTTCAGGGCTATTCTAATGTCAACAACATTACTATACTATCTTTAAATACTGTACGTATAAAAGATTAAAATAATCTTGGCCATCAAAACTAATCAAATGCGAAAGTATTCCTAAGATCAGAGAAAGCCGATTTTTACACTTGGTCTACTTTAGAACTCTGCTTTAAAGTAGTTATCTGAAACATTCCGCAAAACCTGACAAAGGCAAACGTTAAACAAGCGCTCAAATTGCTGCAATAAGCCAATAAACACCTACCAAATAGAAAATAAATTTGATTGTTTTTCATTAATCTCCGTGCTGTAGACTATAGACCCATTAGCCTTTATAAACTGTTAACAAAAATTATAACAAATCGCCTAGCAAACAAACTGGATTTTTACCAACCTTCAGAACAGGCTGGCTTTCGTAAAGGGTTTAGCACAACGGATCACATACAGACCGCATATTAACTGAGAAGTGTATGGAATATAACGTATTCATACATCTAGCCTTTATTGTCTATGAAAAAGAGTTTTTATCAAGCTCAGTGCAATCTTTGCTGTCATGAAAAAAACCAGAATCGACTCACGGTATACACAATTAATTCAACAAATATATTAAAATGCCACTTTTAAAGTGACACTAGATAAAGAGTTGACTACCAAGAAGATCAAGATAGGTAGAGAGGTCAAGCAAGAAAACACCATATCATCAAAGCTGCTTACACTCGCTTTAGAAAACGATTTAAAACCACACCTTGAGAGAAAACAGGCATTAGCATAGATGGCAAATATCTAAATCACTTACGCTATGCTGATGATATTATATTAATAAGGTCAGACATTTAAGAACTTAAAGACTTGCTAGACTAACTAAAAAAAGCATTACTACCAGTTGGCTTAAAAATGAACTTGGGAAAGACCAAAATCATTATTCCAGAAGTTAGAGCTCAGCCATATCAAATGGACGGACTTGTAATCAAACAAGTAACAAAGTACGAGTACATATACCTAGGACACCAAAAAAAACTGGGAAAAAAAATATTTGCCGACAAAAATAACCAAAAGAATAAGTCAGAGCTGAGCTACTTTTGGCAAACTCAGACACATACTCAAAAACCCAGCCATACCGCATTGTCTAAAACAAAAAGTATACTACATGTGTATATTGCCCGTTTCAACGTATGGCATAGACACGATAGGATGGACAGCAAAGAGCGCAAACAGACTAAAAACTTGCCAACGAGCAATAAAACAAGTTTTACTTGGCATAAGCTTAAAAGAGACAGAATAACAAACTAAGAGATCAGACTGCAAACTAAAGTCAAATATGTGATTGAACAAACCGCAGAACTAAAGTAAAGCTGGGTAGGACACGTAACCAGGCAAAACACGGACAAATAGACCCATAGGATCACTCACTGAAAACCAAAAGCCACAATACAAAACACTGGAAGACCGCAAAGAAGATGGCTCGACGACATCAAAAAGACGGCGGAAAAAAAATGGCATCAAATTGCAAAATGAAAAAGCGCTAGGAACAACTTGAAGAAATCCTAAGTCCAGCAGTAGACAAACACGGGCTGAAGAGAAAGAGAATCTCCGTGCAACTCTCAAAAAGAGCAAAAAACGCGATTATTCAGACTTTTAAACTTAAAGATTTTTGGTTAAGCCAAAAAAACGGGGTGGCAGCATAATGTTATAGATGCCAGTGCTATAGGTACATTGCCAAACAGTATTGTATGTCAATAAAGTGCGCTTTTTGATCTGGCTTTTATCCCACTAATTACCTAAGTTGCAAAATCTATGTCAAAATTATGGCTTCTATAACCAAAAACAAAAAAAGCATTTGAGCGGTGCTTAAGACAGTGACGGCTCTTGTCTACTTTACCAAACGCTGGTTTCCGCAAAACCAGCTTAGTCATTCCATCAGCGTTAACATTGACAAATGCAAACGCACAAATAGTCGCTCTGGTTTTTAATCAAAAATGATCTCCAAATTTGTAACTATTCAAAAAAATAGAAAATAGGCCAGAAACATTATTAATAGTACGCAAACAGCATTTCAGACAACATAGGCAAAGTAAAAAAGTTTTTTATTAGAACATTGACGCTATAGTGCTAGTGTGTAAGTCAAAATACCGCCCTAGACTAGGGTGTTCATACGCCCTGGTTTTCCGAGATTTATCCCAATTTTAAATTTCTAATTTTGGTGATCCGACAATTTTTTTTGGGACTATTAATTGTCCCGGTTTAAGTTTAACTAAAAATACAATGTCTCAACTTTATAAAAAAAAATAGATAGAAATAAGAAACTGTTAATTGGAGCAAAGACTTCTAGAAAGTAAATAAAATATATTTTTGTTATTATTTTTTTATATATGTATGTGGATATTAGTTAAAATTATTTCCTGTGCCATGTGTTACTGCTATTGACTAAAATATATGACGAAAGACCGGAGGCGTAGAATAGTAAAGTAATTTACTCTTGACTCAAATGCAATCGTCGCAAAAGTGCCAGAGCTAGGCACCTTGACGTTAGCATCTGGGTAATCTGGCAATTTAGGTAGAAAAAAGTTGAGTTCTACTCATTACTACATTGCTACATTGCTGGTCACCTAAAAGACGCCTTTGACGTAGCAATACTAAAGAACGTCAACTTGCAAAATTAAATTAAAGCAATCAATGATTTATACTCTAACCACAACTCAGTATTGTTCAAATTCTTCAGCCCGTGTTTGTCCACTGCTGGACTTAAGCCTTCTTCAAGTCGTTCCATGCGTTTTTTCTTTTTGTGATTTGATGCCATTCTTTTTCCGCCGTCTTTTTGATATTGTCGAACCATCTTCTTTGCGATCTTCCAGTGCTTTGTTTTGTGGCTCTTGGTCTCCAGTGAGTAATCCTATGAGTCTATTTGTTAGAGTTTTTCCTGGCTACGTGTCCTACCCAGCTTCACTTAAGTACTGCGCTTTGTTCAACCATATCTTTGATTTCTGTTCTATTGCTCGTTGGCAGGTTCTTAATCTGTTTGCGTTCTTTGCTGTCCATGCCATCGTATCCAGTCTATACGTTGTAACGGGCAATATGCACATGTTGCATACTTTTTGTTTTAGATAGTGCGATATGGCTGGGTTTTTGAGTATGTGTCTAAGTTTGCTAAAAGCAACCCAACTTTGACTTATTCTTCTGGTTATTTTTGTTGGCAAATTTTTCTTTCCCAGTTTCATTTGGTATTCTTGGTATATGTACTCGTACTTGGTCACTCGTTCGATTACGTGTCCGTCTATTTGGTATAGCTGAGCTCCAACTTCAAGGGTTATAATTTTAGTCTTTCCCAAGTTTATTTTTAAGCCAACTGGTAGTGATGCTATATTTAGTTGGTCTAGCATGTTTTTAAGTTCTTGAATATCTGAGCTTATTAATATAATATCATCAGCAAAGCGTGATTTAGATAATTGCAATCTATGCTTATGCCTTTTTTCTCACAAAGCATGTTTTAAGAACGTCTTCTAAAGGAAGTGTGTGCAGCTTTGGTGATATAGTGTTTCCTTGCTTGACCTCTCTACCTATCTTGATCTTTTTGGTAGTTCATTTCTTTATCTAGTGTCACTTTAAAAGTGGCATTTTGGTATATTTGTTGAATTAATTGTGTATACCGTGAGTCGATTCTAGTTTTATTCATGACAGCAAAGATTGCCCAGCCCTTGATAGAATCGAACGCTTTTTTATACACAATAAACTAGATTTATGGGTACGTTATATTCTATACACTTCTCAATTAATGTGCGCATGGTTTGTATGTAATCCGTTGAGCTAAACTCTTTACAAAAGCCAGCCTGTTCAAAAAGTTGGTAAAAATCCAGTTTGCTTGTTAGGCGATTTGTTATAATTTTTGTAACAGTTTATAAAGGCTAATGGGCCTATAGTCTACAGCACGAAGATTAATAGAAAACAATCAAATTTAGTTCCCATTTGGTAGATGTTTATTGGCTTATTGCAACGATTTGGGCGCTTGTTTAACATTTGCTTTTGTCAAGTTTTGCGGAACGTTTCAGATAACTACTTCAAAACAGAGTTCTTCAAAAGTAAACGAAGTGTAAAAATCGGCTTTCTCTAATCTTAGGAATGCTTTTGCATTTGATCAGTGTTGATGGCCAAGATTATTTTAATCTTTTTGTAAGTATTTAAAGATGATAGTATAGTAATGTTGTTGTATTTAGAATAGCCCTGAAAAGTGTCTTTCTCATTCAAGACAAATTCCGGAAAGCGGGACTTAGATGATTTGGTAGGTTAGGCGGGGTTGAGGTGCAAAACTTCACTTTGGTAAAAGTAATCCTTTCTTTGGCAGAAACGTTGCATTTTATGAGTCTTGTGCGCTGTGTCTTAAAAAGCCGGCAAGATTTGACGCTGATGGCTGTTGTGACGCAACGGTTTGAGGTTGGCTGATGGCATGTTTATTTTAATTGAAAAGAAAAACTTATTCCTCATTCTCTGCCGCTTTCTCTTGACTACAACAAATTTTTTAAAGTTTGCAAATGATGCAAAATTTCTATTGGTGGTGTTGATATTTTGTTGTTTGTTACTTCTTCTAAGTAGAAAGGTCCGGCAGGTCAGCGGCGGTAGTGATCTCATTAGTCTATTCCAAGAAGGTGTTTGGGGTTTGCTCCTGGGTAGGATGTTTTGGCCCGCATTTTTTTTTAATTTTTTGGAAAGCTTATATATTCATAAATTCAGGTTTTTGCCAGCACTGATTTAATGTTATGGTTGTTCCAACTTACCTGTAAAGTTTGTTGAAAATTTTGCGGTTTCTGAAATCGCAATATCGTTGCTATTGGCAGTTAGCAGCATTTTGGCAAATTAATGACTTTTTTTGCTCAACATAATCCTAAGAGTTATCAGTGCAAACCTGGTTTTATAAGCCGTTTTTGTGGCTTTGTGAATCAGATAAGTAAACAATTTGACGTTTTTTTCTGTGCCTACAACCGTTTTTACTGGGGCTATTTTGCTTATGTTTATACTTTACCACATACGCAAAGTGGGTTATCTACAATATTGATTTTGAATAGATGCCAAGAAGATTGCAAATGTCCAGATTTACTTCGACTTAGAAGAAATTCATCTATTGTAAAGTGGAATTGAAATTTTTTAAACCAGGGTTTTTGGTATTCCATTTGATTTATCTGATTAAAGTAGATAGATCCTTTGTTTTGGCTAATAATATTAAAGAGTTGTTGCCAAGAAACAAAAAGCTGGCATAAAGTTTATGTCCCAGTCCTGCCACATAAATTGCTTGTATATTACCACGTATGCCTTCATGGCTTGGCACCCAACAAAATTGAGTGATCAGACCTTAACTTTGGAATTCAAAGATCATGTTCATAATGTGCGTGATCTAAATGTTGCCTTTGATGCTAGATGCATAAGAACATATAACATTAAGAGAACTTTGGGAATCAGCAAATATTATAGTTTTAGCCCAATTAATAACCGAGATCAAGAAGAGAGCTCTATAATTGGCACATAGCGGTAAAAACAGATAAGAGATTTGATAGTTGTCTTGTTTTTTCCAACTTCAATGACGGAACCCACACTGCAAACGTGTCTGATTGTAGGTTGAGTTAAACCAAGCCGTCAGTAAAAATTTGGATGTAGTTGAGCCAACGTTGAGCTGAGAATTCCTCAAATACGGTATTAATCACGGATGGAGATAAGGATTTATGTAGAAAAAATCGTATCTAACTTGTATTGACAAGGATAGGCTAAAAAAAACAAATAATTTGGGTTTTGGGTCTTTCAAAATGTTAACGATTTGGAAACAAGATTTCTAAAATCCGTTGACGTGGTTACTCCAAGACAATTTATTGTCCAAAGTGACACCAAAAAATTTGTAAATGGGTACAATAGGAATTTTAATAACACTAGGACAAACATCATTCAGTATGATATTGCGTGACCGGCTTAAGAAGAACATTGACATGTATTTGTCAAAAAAAAGTTTTAAGTTTCTGCTAATAAGACGATTAAAAGTCTGTGCTAGAACTAGATTAATATTCAGGATAACACTGTCTGGAAAGTAACCTGATGAAAAAATAGCAACATTATGTGCGTAAGAAATAATTTTTATTTTGCGTAAGAAATAATTTTTACTGATGAAATAAAGGAGTGCACAAGGTCATGTATGTACATATTAAAAAGCAGAAGGCTGAGAGGCATGCCTTGTGAGAGTTTTATAAAAAAAGTAACAAGTTCTTTTTTTTGCAAGTGTTCTTGACAAAAACAACCGATTTTCAGCTACTAGCTCTATGATAATGTTGATAAATAAAGGAGGCAGGTTAAGATTAACTAATACAGACTTTAAATAGGCTATCCACACGTTATTATACGCTCCATTTATATCTAGGAATGTAATACATAGACTTTTTTTAGGCCAAAGAGGAAATAACATCTAATCGTTTCTGAAACCTGTAATAAAAACTGTTAATAAAAAGTTGATCTTACATCATTTTTCCAATCAACCTTTGATAATATTTTTAAAAGTTTTCCAAACTCAGGAAGAAATGGCAATTAGTCTGAAACTTGGTTCCCATGTTCAGCAAAGGTTTATCTTTTGGTATGGCGCAAACAAGCTTACCTTAAATAGATTGAATTTGTATTTTTTGTCACTTATTTTAAGTTAGAAGAATTAAACTAAAAAACAATAAGGATGGATGTCACGTTATGGCTTACTCTAAAACAAATAACTAGTGTAAAACAAGACTAGTTTGGTCAGAGGTTTGAAGCCGAATGACTTCTCTTGTTGTAAGACGGCTATTTTGACGTATGAAATTATATCTGCTATATAAATCTTAAAGAATTTTTGCGCAAGATTTGTTTAGCTTTTCTATTTCATAAAATGACAAATCAAAAAGATGGAGTTATGGTTAAGTGATACTGCTATTTTGTGCTGTTATTAGTATAACACTAGTACAACTATGGTAAAAAATCAGTTTCTGTACAGCTTTGTATTATAAGTTAATCATAAAATGCATTTTGTAATTTTCATGTTATAGCACTAGATTGTTGAATATATAATTTATATTTTGTAAAGGAATATACAAAGCGTTTTTAATTATTAGAAGTTTTAGTTACATAGAGTTTACCCTATTTAAAGACTTTGTAAAATGAAGGAAAGTCACGCCATGCAATTTTCACATTTGTGGTTTTACATTCTGCGGTTTTGTGAAACTCTTTGGTGTTTGTAGCGCATGCATGCTTTTTTGAGGTCACTGGCACAATGTGTTAAATATTCAGCCCCAAATAAAGTTAAAACATTTCAATGAAATACTACTCTAATAAATTAATAATTGATTAAAACTCAATCCAACGATGACAACGGTCAAGCGTATAAGTTTAAATATATTTTTTAATAAACTTTAGTTTTTTATTATAAAACACTTGCAAAGAAAAATAACTGAATAATTAATCATTTTAAATTTACTTTCAATTAACATATAATTTTCTTTATGCAAGAATGTGTGGATTTCATGTATATTAGAAGCATCACGACCGCTACTTTAGTTTTTATTTATTTTATTCTGACAAAAACATCAACTTTAGCGTCATTCCCATTTATACATATAATTTGATAATCAATTTATATTTTTACCTGTACATTCATCAAAAAAGATCAAACCATATTTTGTTAAAATATTTCTATCAAATTATAGTTGAAAATTGGCAAAAAAAAATCTATGGAAATAAATGCATTTTTGCAAATATAATTTTACTAAAATAATTTGACAAAAAATTTACTAATATAAAAATAATAAACCAAAGTTAAATCAAGGTAGCGATTGGAATGATCTTAAGTAAATTAATATTATTATATCAATTTCAAAATTTTATTTTAGATTAGAAATTACTGAAAAGAAAACTGACCTCTTTAATTTTTAAACTATTTGTAACGCTCTTCATATAACTTATTTATATATTATACAGCAAATTGTGTTATGTTAAATGCCAGATGTAAAAGTGACATTCAAACTTAAACGATGGGTTTCCAAGTTATTCGCAAACAAAATATCAAGCACTTTTCCGCCTGATTTGATCCTGTGACACAAAGATATGTGTTTGTGCGTGAAATTGCCGCCACCTTCATCTCCACGTGCACGACAACCTAATGAGCCGACTAATATACCAAAATCCTATTATACAAAGTGACTTCTATACCTTCTTAACTGAAAATACAATACGTTCAAAGTATGAATGAAGTGGCTATTGAAAAATTTACTCGAGTGGAAAGTAAAGAGTCACAATGGTCAATTTTAAAAGGCAGCATCATATGTTTAGATAGATTAAATCAGATGACAAAACAGAGAAATTTCATTTTAAACTCAATACAATGGTCCGAAACACATCCCGGGGGAGATAATTTATATAATTAATGATGTAATAAAGTGGTGTAATATCGGCGATATTTAGGGTAGATTATTTTATTAGGGTAGGATGATTTCGAGCATATGTGGGGGGGTTGCGACCTGCTAACAATGCAATAATAGTACAAGTTAGATGCAAATGTCGCTCCCTCGTACTAGTTAAAAAACAGCTATCAAGACACGCGAACGATTTATATTCATTACTTTGCAACAATTTCACGGCTTTAACGTAAATGTGCCGCATGCAAATTGACGCGCAGATGTGCAAATTTATGTTATTAATCATACTCGTACTTTTTTATTATTGAATTATATTTTTGGCGTGACTCTAATGATTCCTTTTTCAATTATGGTTCAAATACCTTGTTAAAAATAGTCATGTAATTAATTTTTTTTATTGCTTCAGTAGATGTAGCGCTGGTGTAATTTTATATTATTCAGGAATATTTTGTTGATAAAGCCGTTATAGGATTAAATGTTAACTAAATTCAATGCAGCATGAAAGCTTTTAGTAAAACTTTTACTTAAACTATTCTTAAGCTTATGAGCTTCAAGTAGAATATACAAAACAATAAGTTTTAATACTATTATGATATCCAAGTGATGAATTAATATTGAACTCTCTGATAACAAAATAGATAAAACATATTAAATTGGATTGATTAAAAAAGTGTCAATAAGTGCTCTGTTGTATGTTATTTACAATAAAATAAACTATGCTAAAGTCATCAAACATGGATTTTAATCTTATTAATTTGATTGAGCTTGTTGTTATTAATGCAGTGATTTTATTCGAGAATGCTATTTAGACGTATTAGTTCGGCTTGAAAACTCGACTAGATTTAGAAATAAAATTGCAATTTGTGAATTAAAAATAATATACTATTGTTTTAATCAGTTACATTATTAAATCCGTTCTTGTAAATATGTTTTGTAAATTGCAATTGGGCGATACTTAACATTTTCTAATTTTTTAATTAATAATTTAAGAGATAAACGGAAACGGAAACATGTTAATAGATTACTTCCAAATCAAAAATCTTAATTTTATAAACAACTTCTTTAAAAAAAAATGGTTTAGATAAAAATATTCATAAAGTTTTTACAATGTATTTTATGTAAATTTTCTCTAGTATTTCACGGTAAACATTCATCATCAGTGTCGAATTTACCATTGCACGACAATGTCTGGGAAATCAGCCTATCTGGCAAAGTTTGGAAATTAACCATTAGTTGGCTAAAACATGAGCAGAAGTTAGAATTAACTTCTTAGAACTGTCTAAGCTTGCTTGGGATAGGCGGAGCAGCAACTAATTTGTATCGAAAAGTTTGCGCTATTTGCAGAACCCACTGTTTGTGCATAGGATATGTCCTAGCTAGCTTTGGCAGTACTTTTAGGAGAAGCAACAGTCTGCTGGCAATAAACATGTGCTTTGCATTAGCACCCGGCGCACTTGTTTTTTCTGTTTTTAGCTCCTTGTGAAAATTGGACGTACATACAGCTTAGTTTGCATCACGTGACGCAATCGAAAATGTTCTAAATTACGTATTTGAAAGTCTTTTCATCTTCTACTTGGAAATTGTAGTTAACCACGTTGGAGTGCAGTGCTCTATCAAAACACAAAAGTTTGTATGCGTGAGGGGGTGCATTTGAATGCCATCAACCACGTTTACGGTTCGGTCAATAAGAATATTACGCAACTTGATGGTTGCCAAAAGCCCTGATTGCTATGGAGTTTTTTGTCGTGTGTCAGCGTCTTTTGTAGGTACTGGCAAAGGTAAAAAACGTAAGAAAAAACCTGAGGGTTCAACAATCAGATTCAAACTATCCGACTGAGTTACAGGTTTAGAGTTTTTCTTTTTTTCTACGGTCAAAAATGCTTTTTTTCTGAAAGCAGGGCATCAGGGTGAGTAATAATTTTAGTTTTCAGCGTGTTCTTCAGTTCCTTGTTAGAGGGGCTAAAGTCAACGGATTCTTGGCTGGCTTTTTAAAACAGGTTTGGACTTGGTGCTTCGGGATTTTGGTGGGAGGCTTGCTGAGTGGTGGTGTCATTGCGGCTTGGGTCAAAGCTTTCTCAAGAAATAGTCGGGCAAAAATTTGCTTAACAAACAAATTTGTAGCCATAAAAAAAAACATTATCACTTTAACGCAGAGTCAGTTTAATTTTTTTTCTGAACTAAGTGAAAGTGTCCTGCCGGTCTGCTTTAATGATTCTCATAAAGCAATGTTTTGATTTATGCTTTATTCATCATTTGGTGTTTATGTGCTTTTGGTAGCGGTTGTCTATCTTAGCAATCTTTTCAAGGAATTTCTCAAGCTGATCCTTCAGCTTCTGGATCTTTACATAAAGGATCTTCAGCATTTGGCCATTGGACAGCCTAGATGCTTGGGTTGCAGTAAAAACTGCAGTCACTGCGGAAGCTCTTTTCTCTTTTGTTTAAACTTGTCGGTTGCTCTTTTTTTTTTGGGCTGGGCGCTAAAACTTTGTAAGATTGGCGAAGTATTGGATTCACTCTTTTGGCACATGCTTTTTTTTAGTGAGATAGAAGTGGAAAAAAAGTAGGAAAATAGTCCTATAGACTGCTGTGGAGTGATTGATGGAGAGTCCCTTTTAATTGGTCTTCTGACGGAGTGTTGCTCCTTGTCCTGTTCCGTTAGCCTGGTCAGGTCCGGGTTGGAATAAGTGTTCAGTTTGTCAAAGTATTTTTCAGCCAAAGCTTCCAAATGCTGTCGCAACGCTAGGATGCCTAGATTGTTACAATTTTTTGATGTTTCTGACGTACTAAGGGGCTCCGACAATCCAACGCAGGGTCAGATTTTAAAATGCCTTGAGACGTTTGAGGTGTGTGTTTGCAGCTGTTTCCCAGATTAAAGATCCAAACCTGTTTTGCGACTTAATAATGATTGTGTAGATCCTGAGCTTAATTCGAATTGACAACCTACTGTTCCTACGTAGCATCAGGATTAGAAGATTTTTTGTTATCTTTGCTTTGTGTAGAATAGCCTGGACGTGTAGTTTGTAAGTTAAGCTCTTATCGAAAGTGATGCCCAGGTACTTTGCGGCGTTTGACTATGAAATTGGAAATGTTGGCTGATCTGCTCGCACAAAGTAATTATTAAACAGTTTTTGTTTAATAATATGTCAGAGGTGCTAACGCAATGTTTTCTTTTAGAAAAAACGTTGAACTGTTTTGTGTGAAGGAAAGCTGTAGTACAGTTAAATTTTACACGGACAGACAACGGCATTTTTAGAGCGTTTTATTTTTATTAGATAACCAAACCAAAATTATTATTTAAATTCAATAAAAGATGTATTTTATGTAAATAACTTTTCCACCTAGCGTGAGACACATACATTAGTGTTTCATTCATTATTGTGCATAGAATGGTTTTAGTTGATATTCAAAAATTTCAAGAATGTGAAACTACGTAGTTTTTAGCTGTTGCAGCTATTGAAGCTACAAATTTTTAAAATGTAAACTTGTTAAGCATAATCAAAGATACAATTTTTGAAGTCATAAAATTTGCACAATTCTCTATGAGTATTGTTACATAGCAAAACTGTTATCAAGCAAGGTTGTTAAGCAGTTGTGTTAGTGAAAAAGTAATAAAAACGCAAAATTAGTAACAAAATTGCTATATAGCAATGTAACAAGTTATTTTAAGTTTTACATTCCTAAAACCTTAATACACAAAACAAATTTATATTTTACAACTAATTTACATTAAAATACGTCAACTTTGGCATTTAAAAAATATCTAAAAAATGATTTTTGTCCAAAACAAAAAAAAATGGTTTTATGACTTTTGCGGCTTATATAAAAAATATAGACTTGAAATGGCATCAAATTTGTATTCTACTCAAATTTCACTAGTACATTTTTTTTAGTTAAATTTGCGGTTTTTAAACCAAAAATGCGATTAAGTTAAAAAACAACAAAAAACTTAAAAAAATTGTAGAATTTTTTTAAAAATTTTATACTTTCATGAACCGATCAAAAGAATACTAATAAGTTATAAAAACAAACAAAAAATAAAGCAATTTTTTCAATGCACCCCTCTCCCCTTGCTCTAGTTTGTTTGAAATAAAATTGCTCATATACAAAATCTGTCTAAAAGGCATTTGACTTTTTTCGCGCATAGTAGTGATGCTAAGCTGGCTTTACTTTGCACAATAGAATGAGACTGTTTAATAATTATACTTAACTTTTTCTTAGCGTTCCGGTGCGTCAATTGTTGCCTACTAGCCAACAAGTGAGATGATGTTATACGAATTTGTTAGATTTTGATTTCTTTTAAAATGACTGAACGAGTTAAATAACAGTACTGCATAAAATTTTGTTAAAAACTTGGTGATTCTTAAAGCAATTCGTAATATTTAGCAGGTGTTTGGATACAATGCTATAGGAGTAATACAAATTAAAAAGTGGTTCAACCGATTTAAAATTGAGCGGAGCTGCAAAATTTATGCTTTTATCGGCGGAACAAAAAAAAAATTATTTTGCGGTTGCACAGGACTTGCTGGATACTACCAACACTGAACCTTAGTTTTTGAAAACCGTCATAACTAGAGATAAGTCAAGTCAAACTGATGTTAATAGTGTTTTTTAATATCCGTAGAATTGTGCATCACAAATACTCACCAAAAAGACAATAGATAAACATTGACAAAAAGTACTATCAAGAAGTTTTTGGCGCAAAACACCAGACTTTTAAACGTCAAAAAAAATGGAGTTACATCACAACATGTTTTTTTCTTATTTATTGCACCTGATAAAGATTTTTTTGGCAAAATAGTATTTCAGTTGTTTGCCAACTTTTCACTTTCTAGACATGGTTTTTTGCAACTTGTGTAGTTGTTTTCAAAATTAAAGTTGCTATTGAAGAAATCTTGTTTTCAGAGTAGGGAAGAGATGATGCAAAACGCAACAGCAGAGTTAAACATTAATAAAAGACTTTCAGAAGTGTTTATGGCAGTAGAAAGAACGGTGGGCCAAGTGTGTAAAAGCGCATGAAACTTATTTTGAAAAAAAAAATAGTTTTTGTACATTGGCAAACTACCAACTCAACAATATCAAGCCTTCGGAGATTTTTGTACTTTTTTGCAAAACTTTTTTTGTAAAAAATTGTAAATTTATTTAAAAAAAAACACACAAAAAAAAGACGGCGTTACGTGCCACACAAGCAACAAAACAATCGCAATTTTTCAAGAAAAGTTTCCTGACCGTGTTGTTTTTCAAAAAGGTGATCACAATTGGCCACCGAGATCTTGTAATTTAACACCTTTAGACTTTTTTTTTGGGGCCACATAAAAGATAAGGTTTATGCCAATGCTCCGCAATCGATTCAAGAATTTAAATATGGAACTCGTGAGTTGCAAATGTGCAAATTAATTATAGAAAATTTTATGAAAAAAATGTGGTACTGCAATCGTAACCGTAGCGGCCATTTGACTGATATCGTTTTCAAATATTAATGACATACCTTTCTTTTTACATTGAAATAAACATTTATTGGTTTTTCTTAAAAAATACCCGTTTTTTTTTAATATCAAATTGAAATTTCTTATTGGATAACTCTATACTTTTCACTTTAAAAATTAAATACTTGAGCTAGAAAAAATATGTATGTAGTTTATTATTTAAATTTAATAAATAATGTATTTCATGTTGCTTTTTCACCCAGTGTGAGACACATACACTAGTATGTCGGATTCATCCTCTCAGACCCCTTCTAACTAAACTCCCCCTAAAATAAATGCCATATAAAAGTTTGACGTTTTGAGTGTAAGGTTCTTTCTAACTAACTTAGAAAATTATTCACGGAATTAAAAATTACAAAATGGACCTAGTGGGCCGCCTTATAGGCGTTACATAATATTTGCGGCAAACTTGTACTACGACTATAAATTTAAACTATTTGTTATGACTATCTGACAAAGTTCAACCATAAACTAACCATTAGTTGGCTAAAACCTGAACAGAAGTTAAAAACTTCATAAAGTTGTTGCCGCTAGCTTGAAATAGGCGGAGCAGCAACTGATTTTTATCAATAAATTTTGCTTTATTTGCAGAACCCGTATAAGATACGTCCTTGCTATCTTTAAAAGTATTTTTAAGAAGAGCGCTAGTCTGCTGGCAATAAGCACAAGTCTTTTCAGCATCTACTTAAAAAGTGTAGTGCACCACGTTGGAAGCGGTATAGTACTCTAATACAGTATAAAAGTTTGTATGCGTAAACAAGTGCATACAGATGCTATTAACCACAGTTACTGCGCGTTCAATAGTAATATTTTGCGACTTGAAAGTCGCCAACAGCCTTGGGTAAAGAATTTTTTTTTAATTGTTATAGAACTCTCCGTTGTGTACTAGCGCCTTCTGTGAATACTGGCGGAAATGAGAAACGGGAGGGAAAGACTAAAAGTTTAATAGTTGGACCCGTATTAGCCGACTGAGTCTTATAGGCAGATCTGGCTGAAGACCTTTTACCTTTGATGGCTCAAAGCCTTTTTGGTGCTAAAATCACCTGACGGGGGTTGGCTGAAAGTTTAAAGTTACTAGAAGTTAATAAGACTCACCTTGATTCTTTCTAGCTTTTTTTGTTTTAGTCTTCTATTGCACAATCTAAAATTCCTTTTCTGGAAACGGGGCATCAGGGTAGGTGGTGACTTTGGTCTCTAGCGTGTCCATCGGTTCTTTCTTGAAGAGGCTAGAATTGACCGGAATTTGAACCTGGTGCTCCGTGGTTTTGGTAGAGAATTTGGTTGGCGGTGGTGTCATCGTGGCTTGGATCAAAGCTTTTTCAAGGTATGGCCGGACAAGAATTTGCTTAACAACCAAATTTGTAGCTTTCAAGGAAGAATTTTTACTCAGTGACGCAAGGCAAGCTTAAAGTCTTTTCTAAGCTGGCGAAAGTGTCCTGCAGGTTTGCTTTTATGATTCCCACAATGTCCAAAGTAATGTTTTGCTTTATTTGACAAACGTCATACATCACGCAGTCCACCCGGTACTCTTTAGCTTTTATATGCCTTTGGTCGGGGTTGTTTATTTCGGCAATCTTTACAAGTTATTTTTCAAGCTGATCCTTCCTTTCTTGGCATAAAGGATCCCCAGCACTTAGGCATTGGACAGCCTGGTTTTGCAAGTTGCATTAAAAACTGCAGTTACTGCGTGAGCTTTTCTTTTTTGTGTCTGCACTCGTCGGCTGCTCTTGCGCATAGTAGTTATTAAACAGTTTTTGTTTAATAATGTGTCAGAGGTGCTAAAGCAATGACTCTTATTAGAATAAACGTTGAACTGTTTGTGTGTGAAGGAGAGCTTTTGTACAGTTAAATCTTTTTTGGGCAGGCAACCACTTTTTTAGCGCGTTTTATTTTTATCAGATAACCAAATCAAATTTATCATTTAAATTTAATAGTTAAAGTATTTTATGTAAATAATCTTTCTACTCAGCGTGAGACACATACAACTGCAACTAAGTAGTTTTTAGCTTTTGCAGCTATTGAAGGTTATATAATCTGCACAAGTCTCTATGAATATTGTTACATAGCAAAATTGTTATCAAGCAATGTTGTTAAGCAATTGAGGAAAACTTTTTTTTGTAACGACTAACAAATTGAATAAAATGCATTTGTCAAATGCTCCGTCAAACAAAATTTGTGGCAACTTAACAGTTGTTGTTATTTTAATTATTAATTGTAATTGATTTAAAGCCATATTTGTTTGGGTGTAAAGCCATATTTGTTTTGGTGGACCTAGCTCACATGACCGCTGTTAACGCCTTAAGGAGTGTATTATTTATATTGGTTTGGACAACTTTAAACTTGTTGAATGTTTTGCTTATCAATATTTTAATTGTAGTTGTTTCTCTAGTTCAATGTTTTGACAGACATGAGATGACATATTATAACGTCACTTCCTTCATATAAAATGCATTTTTGTCTTCTCTTTTTTTATATTGCATTTTAAAGATACAGGGTCATTATAAAAGTTTGGAATTATGTAACTATCTAATGAACGTTTGTGCCACTCTAGTAAAATAGTAAATTTAATTTGCACGTAAATTCAGTTGAAGTTGAACTGTCAAAACAATGTAAATAGACATTTATAAAGACCTTGCAGATAGTCAACTTTAACTTGAGCTTCTCACAGTTTGTGCCATTTCACCTTGTCGATTTCTATAATATAGTTATTAATAATATAGTATTATCTTGGTTCAAAATGTAAATGGCTGTAGTCTAGATTAAAAATTTTTATTATGTTGCATAAGATATAATATCAATAAAACGATAGTTACATTTTGGTCAATACTTTTTTGTATAATGAAATGATTATTGATGCTGTCCAGTTTTTAAACCATCTACCAAACTTGTTGACATAAACGATAAATAATTTTGATTTTTTTTTTCTATTGTATTAAGATCTCTGCTGTAATTTGATCTTTTTCCGGCAAGTTATTATCCCCAGTTTATACATAATCGCGTGACTATTTCAGTTATTAATTTGATTTTGGCAAAAACATTACGGGACTGTGTGGAATTAGCATGTTAGCATGTTTTGTATTAGTATATAAAAAAAAAATCAGAAAAACTTAAATTGGCAATCTTGCAGGCCATAAAACAGTTCTACAACACCATCATGCTAGAACTACATTTGTTGCTATTGGTCAATATAGTCCGGGAGCTGGTAACAAAAAAGTGCAAGAGTTTAGGAAAGGCTGATATTTTGAGATCGGACTGTTTATTGGTCAGAGAACGCCTCTGCATAGTCAGCACCCTAGGTGTCAGGACACCTGGCGATTGCACGCTAAGAAAGGTGTAATTTTAACACCTTACTTAGCGACCCAAAAATTGTTTTGGAAAAGCTGAAAATTCATCGGCAGATAGTCGATGCATTATAAAACTTTAATCAAGCAGTCAGACAGTAATAACCAAAGGCACGGCGTCAGCACTGTTGCGTACATGATACAAGAACTAACTTAATGCAAATGATTTGAAAATGCTGAAATTTGAAAATATGTCAAATCACGTAATTATATTCATAAAACAAACAGTCAGACATAGTTTTTATAAGATCCCAATCAGTCAGCACAAAATTGAAGTCGTGATAAGGCGCACGTTAAAAAAATAAAAATAAACATTCATTCATTGGTAGAACTATGCAGCAAATGCAGCATAGTCAACCAATGCGACATAATTGCAACAAATACGTCACGGCATCAGTTTAATACTGCGTGACTCAGAGTAGATTTCAGTTTTCGAACGTGCCTTGCGCAACCGCTTTAAAAGTTGTGGAGGGGGGTAGCGCGAATACGTGCGGAGTGTCAGTAAAAAAAAACTTAGTGCAGTTTCTGAAGCCCACAGACCACAAAATTAGAAAAAAAAATTGTGAAACCATGTTGAATATGTTTTGAGATGAAGGAGGCTTGGACAACATTTTATTCAGTGATGAGACTCACTTCCACCTGGAGGAGTTCGTAAACAAGCAAAACTGTCGGTATTGGGCCCCCGAGAACCCAAAAGAAAAGCACCAAAAACAATTGCATTCCAAGAAGGTAACAGTTTGGTGTGCCATGTCGTCTTCTGGAATAATTGGGCCTTACTTTTTTGAGGATGCCCGTGGCCGCTCTGTTACTGTGACAAGCCAACGGTACACTGCAATGCTCCACCAATTATTGACTCCAGCTCTTCAAAACGTTCCTGGTTATGACCCAAACTGGACCTGGTTTCAACAGGATGGGGCGACGGCACACACTGCAGCAGCATCATTGGACACTGTACGTGAATTGTTTCCAAGAACTGTTATTTCGAGATTTGGGGATAACTCTTGGCCGCCAAGATCACTAGATCTTACGCCCCTTGACAACTTTTTGTGGGTATATTTAAAGAGTGTTGTCTACACCGATCCTCCAGCCACTACGGAGCAGTTAAAAAACAACATTCGAGAGGCCATTAACAATATTCCTATTGAAATGTGTCGGCGGGTATTTAAACATTTAAGAGCAGTATTGGAGGAGTGCTATGAGAAGAATGGTCAACATTTGGACAACATTGTGTTTAAAAAATGAAATCCGCATCTCTGTACTTTCTTAATTTAATATTAAAATTATTCCAACACTTTTTATATTGTTATTATAACGTGTTAAAAACTGAAATCTCCTCTGAGTCACCTTGTAGAATCACTCGTTCCGTTCCTACGTGCCACGTAGAGAAAATATGGAAAATTTGTGTGCTATTTGTGTATTTTGTATGAGAGGAGACAATATATTGAAGTTTACCACAAGTACTCCTCTTACAAAATGCAAATCAATTTTAAAAATTTGTCAAAATAATAGTTTATCCTTCAATAATGTAGCTTTACCGTTTTTACAGCTCTAGGGAAGAAATTCATAGAAACCTTGCTTGACACAACCATCTCCAAAACGAAGTAAATCAATATTAATTTAAACAATTAACAAAATGAATTTTTATCAATAATTGTTGATTATGTAATAAATTAAATTATTACCATGTCATGCCAACCAAATACTCGTATGAAAATAAGTTTATCCGATAAAAAATCGAGTTATCTTACAAAATTAATATAATTTAATATTAATTCTATTTTAGCACAAGTGCGAGTTCTTTGCCAACTGAGACAAATATAAAATCAAGCGAACCATCATGTTCTCATACAAGGTACAAAAAAATATATTATAGCAATTATTAATATGTACAAATAATTGTTTTTTAATAATAAATACCGTCATGCTGATCCAGAGCAAACTACTTCTGAAAGTAATTTACTCTCTTCGGAAAAATTAAGCAAAGATATTGGTGACGTTGAAGATGTAACAGACGTAGAAACATGCATTCATAATGGAGGTTGGCAATCACTGCATAAATCAGGAAATAATAGTATCGCAGCTAGGATTGTAAAATGTGCTACTAAAGCTAATAATTTGAGATTGCTATAAAAAATTGATGATTTTTCATCTTTAAATTGTATGATCGCATATCACAGAATATGCTTAACTGATTTTGAACGTCGGTGTGAGCCCAGCTACGCTAAGGAACGTACAGAATATCACAAAGCGCGGGATTGTATGTAATTACGTTGACGAATTTGTTATTTAAAACAAATCAACCGTTTATCTTATGCTGCTACGGACAATCTATATTAATTGTTTCAATCGTAAGTACAAATATGTCTTTGACGCCTTACACTTAAAGTTTTATTGCCATTATCTCAACAAAAAAAATATCGGAAACCTTTTCCAATAAAATAAAAATTATTTCACATAAAAACAAAAAATAATTGTATTACATTACATTACTTCTGAGGGCTGAAATACTAAAAATCAAACGCAGAAAATTGCCAGACAATGTCACGGTTAAAAATCTAACGGACGGGGAGTGCATAACACCAACAATCTTACTGACTTTTATGTAACATTGTAAAGTATTTACTAGTATTAAGCGGCAGCGACTAATATCATCATTCGCGCAGGACGCAATTTATGCAGTTTCCAGCGGACGTATAAAAACTGGAAAGCACGTAACACTTGCAATAGCTTTGAAGAGCTTGACTAGTAGCAGAAATGTCGTTAATATTATTAACAGGTTTGGTCATTGCTGTACTTACACTATTACTGAAGAACTTGAAACGAAAGCAACTTATGTTGCTAGTTTCAGATCGCAAATTTGCCTCGACGATATAGTTACAAAACCAAACCTTCTAATCCCGTATGAATTGATAATTTTGATCAATTTGTCGATACTTTAACTGGCAAAGACACTTTACATGATACTGTGGGAATTATATTTTAAGACTTTACTGATGAGATTACTGAAGAAAAAGATACTGTAGAACAACTTGGTAAAGAAACTGTTAATAAAAACGGAGGCAAACCTTTGATAGTATTAACCCTAACCTAGAGCTCTATTCTAAGATATCAAAAATGCAAGAGGTCTTACAACGATTACCTTTAGATAAACACTCCACACAGTTTAAAAAATCAACAGAGAGTAAATTTTGCGTTCATGTTTACTCACGCACTAGGAATTCCTGACACCCCAATGTGTGTGAGATTTAACAGTTTGATTTATCTGGACGATTCAATAAAGCAAAGAATATCATATCTGACAACAATTAATTTATCTCCGACCAATAATGCTGTCGTGCAGAAAACAATGATTCATAGTCTCAAAGTTGGTGAAGAGTGGGGGAGACATATATACAAGTCAGCTATGATTTGGCTATTGCTAAAATTGCTTTGCAAATACAGTCAACAGAAAGTCCCCGATTTAATAATTTGTTTATTTATCTTGGTTCATTTCACGTTATGATGGCTTATTTTAAAACTATTGGAAAAGTTATCGATAATTGCGGATTGACCAATATATTGGGTGATGCTGAATTATTAGCTAGTGGTTTGGTCAATGGATTCATTACGGGTAAACATTTTAACCGGTGCAAACGACTCCATCCTATAATTAGTTTGGCAATATTCTACTCTTCAAACGTTAAAATTACTGAAGATATTATAATTTATCTTGAATATTTCGGCAAAAATTGCACAAGCACTCATGTTATAGATTACGCACCGCTTTTAAAGTTTATTGAAAAATACGAGAAATACCGTGAACAAACTATTATTGGCAAACATGGCAAGACACACCAGTATTTTATGATTTACTCAAAACTTGTTGAAAACTATTTATTGTTTAAAGCAAGTATTTGAATTGCTAACTTCGAACTGTTCAAACAATTATCAATTATTTTTTTTTTAATTCAATACAATTACGCAAGATGGCTTGTTAAGTATCATCACAATTTATATAAAATTGATGACACTCATCCTGGACTCAGAAACTCATTTGAACATGGTTTCTTTAGAGTAAAACGGACTGATAAACCTTTTTTAAGACAGCCGATAGACTTGACGCTGAAACAAACAATAAATGCAGATGCTGCAAATAAGCTGACGGGTATACTTTAATTAACAAATTCGATTGCGGCCCATCAACGTTAGTGTAAAAACCACAGCATACGTTTTTCGATAATTTCTACCATCCTACAGGAAACAGGTTTAACAAAGAATCAAGACATCACGACAGTTTTGGAAAAAAACAAAATAAAAAAGAGTACAGCACAATTAAATAAATTTTTTGAAGAAAATGATCGATATTTGAATCCTTTTGATGAAAATATAGACAAGCAAGAACTTTTCAACATCTCCAATGGTCATGCTGCAAACAGTTTCATAGCGGAATTTTTATTAAATATTGAAGCAAATGGTAACAAATTAGGGGAAAAATTTATATCCGAATGCAAAGAAGACCCCAACCAATTTGAAAAGCCAATCAAAAGAACCAGAATTGCAACGTTTGCAAATGTTTTGAAGAAGAAAAAAATTACTGTACACGGCAAAGTACAAGAAATACGTCTGCAACGTGATCTTTTTGGTCAACATCTTGCAGTTTCTTTAGAGCAAAAAATAGATATTGAGAAAATTCTATCTTTTTGGTTAACTCCCGTGCCGTTGTCTTTGTGTCATTTGAACGGAACAATATGCAAAACCAACAAATCCGTTTTGTTGAAATGCTTAGAACTTGAAGTGAAAGATCCCGTACTTCCATCTCACAAAGATGTAGTTTTGATAAACGGATTTTTTTATTTGCATTTAATAAAAGATGTAACGCAAACGTTTGGCAATATCTCAAAGCAAATTTTGAAGAATATAGTTAAAAACAATAGCAAAGGTATCGCTCTCATTTTTGATCAATATTGTTCCTCTTCGATAAAAGACAATGAACACTCTTTCCGTAACAATTATTAAAAATGTAATTACCATATTAGTGGAGAAGAACTCCGGAACATCAATTTTAAAAAAGCTATAGTTAACTTTCTAATATCTCATTGGGAAAGAAATGAAATATCGCCATTTTTCGAGAACAAAATTATTTACATTAATTACGATTATTGCTACAAATTTAAAACTATTGATGGAATAGTTACAAAAACAATAGATGCCACTTTCTCGTGTCTACCCCATGAAGAAGCAGATACAAAGATCATTTATCATAGTTGCAATATTGAATATGAAGCAAATGTTTTAGTAAGATGTTCAGACACCGACATACTTGTTATTCTACTAAAATATGATAAATTTAAAAAATACTTCAAAGATTTGGATGGACGTTGGCGTTGGAAATAATCAAAGAATTATCAATGTTAGTCAACTGTACAAGAAATTAAGAGA
Source organism: Tachinus rufipes (assembly GCA_963932245.1). Classification (NCBI taxonomy): domain Eukaryota; kingdom Metazoa; phylum Arthropoda; class Insecta; order Coleoptera; family Staphylinidae; genus Tachinus; species Tachinus rufipes. The sequence goes on from OZ010749.1 coordinate 67,735,720, forward strand.
ACCAATGTGTACTGCTCTCCCTGCGTTTCATGCATTTACTGGTTGCGTTTGCAATCCCGCTTTTTTTAAGGAAAGGAAAAAAAGCCACATACGCTATCAGCGATTTTGAAATTTCAGGAAACTTTCACAGATTTGAGCCGAATTAGTGATGACAATTTCAATAAAGTTTTCGGAAAAATCGATGAATTTGTATGTCATTTATGTGGTTTAAAAAAAGTCAGAAGTGTAGATGAAGCTCGCTTTATACTCTTCAACAAAGCATACACGTTCAAAGACACCAACGATGTCTTTCAAATTACTACCAGTAACGTTGACGTTTCAAATTAACCACCATGTAAAACTGAGTTAAAAAAACAATTACAACGTGCTGCATACATATCAAACAGCTGGAACAACACACATAAAAAACAGCCAACTCAATTGTCTGCAGTGGAAAACGGTTGGCTAGAAATCAATGGGCAATATGACTACGACTGGTATGAAGGAAGTCAACTGCCTAACTTTATCAGTGACGTTCTAATTCAATCAAATATTACTAATACAGGGAAATTTTTGTACAAACAACTATTGATTACAGTTAAATATTTTACACATAAACTTATCATTTAACTGACTAAACATTGAATATTTTTTTATGTACAGAAAACAAATTGGGTGCAACAGACAATGTAACGGAAAAAGCAAATGAAACAGAAAGAACCTCAGACTGAATGAAACATAAATAAATACTAAATGATTTCTTATGATAAGTAAATGTAAAAATTACGTATTAATCGGTCAAAAACCTTTAATACGACAAGCAGCGTGCGCGATTTATCACTACTTCAATTGAGTGCTGACTGAATGGGTTCTGATAAAAACTATGTCTAACAGTTTGTTTTATAAATTTAATTACGTAATTTCAGTTTTTTCTAATCATTTGCAATAAGTTAGTTCTTGTAGCATGTACGCAACTGTGCTGACGCCGTGCGTTTGGTTATTACTGTCTGACTGCTTGATTAAAGTTTTGTAATGCATCGACTATCTGCCGATAAATTTTCAGCTTTTCCAAAACAAGTTTTGGGTACGCTAAGTAAAGTGTTAAAATTACACCTTTCTTAGCGTGCCATTGCCAGGTGTCCCAACACCTGGGGTGCTGACTTCGCAGAGGCGTTCTATGATCAATAAACAGTCCGATCTCAAAATATCAGCCTTTCCTACACTCTTGCACTTTTTTGTTACCAGCTCTCGGACTAATAGTAATGTTGTCAAAAAGATCATAAATTGTGCTTTGCAGAAAGTTTAGGTAAGCAGCTGTTATATGGTTTGGTAAAACAACAAGACTTTGAAACATATTGCCTACAATACTCATCCAAATGTTTAATGAAATACAAGTTTGATGTCTAGATACCATTAAAGCATAGGGTTGAAATATACGTATAGTGCAAGTTAACTCTAATTTGTGTAAACTTGGTTTCATTCTTTAAAAAAAAAATGGGTTTTAAGCAGCATTGCGTAGAAACCAGCAACAAAAACTTAAATTTTTCTGCGCATATTAGTAATTCTAAGCTCTACTTTGCACAGTAGAAAGAGACAGTTTAATGATTTTGCTTGATTTTTTTCTAGGTGTTCCGGTGCGTTAGTTATTGCCTACTAGCCGTCAAGTAAAGTGATGTTATACAAATTTGTCGGATTTTGATTTCTCTAAAAATGACTAAACATTGGTACTGCATAAAATTTTGTTTTTGTTTGTGATTTTTAAAGCAACGCATATTGTGAGATTTAGCAGGTGTTTGGATACAATGCTATAGGAGTAATACAAATTAAGAAGTGATTCAACCAATTTAAAAATAGTCGAATGTTAGTGGAGAGTGATCAGAGTTCTAAGAGACCACAACTTGCTCAAAATGCAACTGTTGTTAAAACAAAACATTGTCCTTTATGAGTACAAGAGATTGCCAAAAAAGTTGAGATCAGAAAAGATTTTGCACATGTAATTTTGCGTAAAAATTTTAACATGCGCAGAGTAGCTGCAAAATTTGTGTTTTTGTCGGCGGAACAGAAAAAAACGTTTTGAGGTTGTACAAAGCTTGCTGGTTACTACCAACACTGAACCTAAGATTCTGAAAACAGTCATAACTATAAATGAGTTTTAGGTGTACGGGTACTATTCAGAAACAAAAACACAGTTGTCGTAATAAAAGCATTTCTCTTTGCCAACGCCAAAAAAACGCAATTGGTAAGAATCAAAGTCAAAGTGATGCTAACAGTGTTTTTTGATATCCGTAGAATTGTACATCACAAATACTCACTAAAAAGACAAAAGATAAACAGTGAGAAAAAAATACTATCAAAAAGTTTTCAGCGAAAAACACCAGATTTTTGGATGCCAAAAATGTAGCAGTTGCATCACAACAATGTTCATTCTTATTTATTGCACTTAATACAGACTTTTTTTGGCATAACTTATAATTTTAGTCGTTTGCTAATTCCCTACTCTCTAAACATGTTTCCTTGCAACTTTTGGTTGTTTTCAAAATTAAAGATGCAATTAAAAGAATCTCGTTTTTAAAGTAGAAAAGAGATAATGCAAAACGCAACAGCGGATTTAAACACAAAAAAAAAAAAATTTAAAAATGTTTCTGGCAGTAAAAGAAACGGTAGGCCAAGTGTGTAGAAGCGCAAGGAACTTACTTTGAGAAGATTAAACTTCCAATTCCGTCATGTAAATAATAATTTTTTTTAGCTAAAAATTAAATACTTTTTAGACAATCTTCGTATATTAGCCAATATCAAAAAATTTTGTATTTTATTTGCAATACAAAAAAAATATAAATTTATTGTTAGATTTTGCAGGAATTCTCTCAACACAAAATTTTTATTGAAATTCCACCAGCCCAACTGTTGGTTATTAAGAGATTAAATATCACTATCTTCTTCTCTAACTGTGTGACTACAAACATTTGCAGAGAACATAAATTCTTAGTCACTTGATTACAAAAACTTTGGTTGGTGGATAGAGCAAATCAGTGTCAAACTACTCGCCCGTAATTATAAACTGGAATGCCTCAACAATTATTCATCAAGCGATTAGATAATATTATGTCTTTTTTTTTGACGTTGTGACTACTAACGTTTGTAGGGTTAATCACTTGATGACAAACACTTAAGTAAGTTAGTTGTTCATTTTTGTTTAACAATCTTTGTCCGTAATTATAAACTCAAGACTATTGATGTTTGCAGGAGGATAAATATTGAATCACTCAATAAAAAACATTTGCGTGGATTATCTAGGCACTTTAATTTAAACTACTTGCTACTTGGATTAAATATCACTTTTTTTTTTCTGAGCTATGAGCCGAGATTTAAGTTAGGCGCTTCACCAAACTGAGCCATTTTTTGGAATTTGTTACTTTTAAATTTTTAACACAAAACTGTAGAAGGAAATTTCTACTTTTCTAAAAAAACTAAAAAGCAAGAAAATAAAGATACGCATAGCAATGACAAAAGATAATTTTAGTAGGAAGCAAAATTTTGAGTAGCAAGTTAAATTCAAACATGCAAAAAAAAAATTATAAAATGTTTGGATAGTGTGGTTTTTGTTATAGATGTAGAATTTGAACATCAACGTGAAAACCGCATAAAAGCATTCAAAATGATGTTATGGAGAAGATTGTTGGGCATTAAGTAGTCAGACAAAATTTGGAAAAATTAATAATCAAAAAAACTCTAACGACTATTGTCGTTTGCTGCTAATCTTTTTAATTGTTCTCAGTTGCTTTTTTAGGCAACCATATCTTTCAACTGCAGAGAGAAAACATTTACATTGTCTGTGCCTTTCCGTTGTTCCTTTGAGACTTGAATTAGTGCTCTCTGTTTGACTTGGTTTAGTAGAATATTTTCTAGTATACAACTTATAGACCGTGAAGCCTAATTGCAACATTAATAAATAATATTTTATAAATCCACTCTTTTAACTAATATCTTTTATTCTAATTTATTAATATACATATTCCCAAAACTTGCTCAACAAATGTAAACAACCTTACATTTACAACTGTTTTAAATAGTTGGTCAAGAAATTCTTTTTTTTATGCTTTCTTATCCTTCTATTTTTTCTTTCTTAATCAATTTTAGCAACCGTTTCGTTCACCATTTATTATATAACCAAGGTACTGAAGTTTACGTTTTTTATTGTATTTACAGTTTTTGCCTCTCTATTAAGCCTTTGTAGCACCTCAACATTTGTATCCTGGTACACTTATGACATCCTTAAAACTCTTTTGTTACACTACCTTTTAACTGCTACTAGTTTATTTGTACCTGTTTCAATGTCCAGGCTTCTGCTTTGTACAAGGTGACTCAGAGGAGATTTTAGTTTTTAACACGTTATAATAACAGTATAAAAAGTGTTGGAATAATTTTAATATTAAATTAAGAAAGTACAGAGATGCGGATTTCATTTTTTAAGCACAATGTTGTTCAAATGTTGACCATCCTTCTCATAGCACTCCTCCAATACTGCTCTTAAATGTTTAAATACCCGCCGACACATTTCAATAGGAATATTGTTAATGGCCTCTCGAATGTTGTTTTTTTACTGCTTCGTAGTGGCTGGAGGATCGGTGTAGACGACACTCTTTAAATATCATCACAAAAAGTTGTCAAGGGGCGTAAGATCTGGTGATCTTGGCGGCCAAGAGATATCCCCAAATCTTGAAATAACAGTTCCTGGAAACAATTCACGTACAGTGTCCAATGATGCTGCTGCAGTGTGTGCCGTCTCCCCATATTTAAACATTTAAGAGCAGTATTGGAGGAGTGCTATGAGAAGGATGGTCGACATTTAGACAACATTGTGTTTAAAAAATGAAATCCGCATCTCTGTACTTTCTTAATTTAATATTAAAATTATTCTAACACTTTTTATACTGTTATTATAAAGTGTTAAAAACTAAAATCTACTCTGAGTCACGCAGTACAACAAGATAACAACAATTTCTAACTTGATATCACAATGCAGCAATTTTTATATAAACTTGTTTTTTACTTGTTCCCGAGTAGTATAGCGATGAGAGACAAGAATTGATAAGTAATAATAAAGGTGAAAATAAACCAAAAATACTAAGAAGTAGTGGAATGCCATGAAATAAACCAAATGTGGTAAAGCCGGTAAACCAGACAAAGTTACAATAAAACTAATTAACAAAAAAATATAAATATCTTGGTTAAACTATTTAACAGAATATACAAAACCAAAAAGATATTACAACAATGGCTAACATCTACATTTGTCACTTTACATAAAAAGAACAAGACTAAGGAATGCGTTGACTACAAAATAATTGCATTAACGAGTTACACCTTAAAAGCGTTTTTAAGAATTATACATAACCGCATCCACAAAAAGTTGGATACAAAACTAGTGACAGTCAAAGCACTGTTTGGGACAAGAGTTCTAATGCAGCAATGCCTGGATTAGAAGGTTCAACTCGTAAAGCTAGTAGACATCTTAAAGAAGAAGAACATTGATAGTCAAAACATTTAAATTCAAAATAATCTATACTGGAACTATAATATTAGGGTTAGGGTTGTTGATGAATTAACAGAAAAAATAAATATTTTACGTGGTGTTTGCCAGGAAAGCGTCCTATCACCATTACTATTTAACTTGTATAGTAAAGCTGATTTTCAAGAATCTATTACTGACGCCGTAGAGAGCATTGTTATAAATAAAAAAGTTGTCAATAACCTAAAATATGCGGACAATACAGTTATATTTGCAGTGTAGCGTGCAAAATTTTCAAAACCTAGTAGAACACTTCAATTCAATTCTACGTGTAATCTTTACGGGTTTAAAATGAATTTAGCAAAAACAAAATTCATGGAGAAAAAAAATACAATAACAACAATCAGTTTATAGCAGTAAACGACTACATATATATTGGTTACAAATTTAAACTGGAGAAAGAACTAAAACAACCAAAATCATACGTCAATAAAAAGTAAGATAAACAGCTTGTTTTTAAAAACTTAAAACATAATTTTAAATTTACAAAGATTTCAACAAAACTTCAAAAAGGAAATGTTATGTTATCAAACATATAAATTAAAAACGAGAGTGGAGAGTGTTAATATAGAGATGGACTGGTTACGTGAAAGGTTAGAGTTGGCAATAGAGATGATAAAAAAATGGATGAGAAATAAAAGGTTAGATCTGGCTCCGCAGAAAACCGAGGCGGCATGGCTATCGACAAAGAGGACAAACAGAGAAATTGGAAAAATACAAGTAGGTGAACAAATAATAACCATAAAAAAAATTAAATATCTTGGAGTTACACTTAAAACAAAAAGCTGGAATTAACTTGTTAGGAAAGCGGTAAAAGAAACAAAAAAAATGAAAAAAATGCTTAGTAGGCTTATGCCGAACAAGGAAAGATCAGAAGAAAAGGCAAGAAGGCTAATAGCAACTGCGGCTAGAAGTAAACTATTGTATGCCGCAGAAACATAGGGAGAAGCTTTGAAGACAAAAAATAAACAAAATTGAAGTAAGAGAAGCTATGAAAGCAAGTTTGTTAAGGATCTGCAGGGCCTACAGGACAGTGTCGCAAGAAGCACTAGAAGTAATTGCAGCGACACTACCCGCATTTGATGGTGGAAAAAATTAAGTATAAAAAAAATAATAAATGAAAGAACTAGTAAGCAAGAATGAATATAAATGAGTAGAAAAAAAACCAAAGACGTGTTACTATACAACACAACTACTTACCGAACATGGAGCCTTTGGAAAATACTTACAAAAAATAAATAAGATAGAAAAAGAGAAAAAATGGTTATTTTGTCTAGAATACACGCATGACGACGCAGTAGAGTGCAAAGTGTGAGAAAAAGATAAGAAAACGCTAAAAAAAGTATTAGAAAACAAAGTAGACAAATCTACAATCATTAAAATACGCCTGAGTGACAGAAACAAATGAAAAGCATTAAGAAACTATGCAACGACAGTACTGAAAAAAAAGATAAAAGAGTTAAAAGATTTAAAATTAAGGTAAACCAAAATAGAAGAAAACAGACAAATTATAAACCATAGATGACAAAAAAAGGAGGAGCGAGAAGCTAAATCAAATCAAAAGAATATGAAAAAAAGTAACAAAGAGGAAAGAAACAGAGAAAGTCAAAACAACTATGCCTGCCAAGTAATAGAAGATAAACAGAAAGACAAAAGAAGAACATACACTGAAACCCCACTACCAACTGAAATTGCAAAAATAAGGAGGAAAATAAGTTGACGGAATTGACTAAACAATTTCTAAACGGAAGATACGCCATTTTGAGGTTGAAAGAAAATGCAACTTTAAAATGGTCAGAGTATATCTGGCAACCAGGGGACACAAAGAACTAATCCCAAATAGAGATTTAAGAATCTTACTAGAAGTTAAACTGGCAAATGTAGGACTACCAAAAGGGATGCACTTAATGGAGCTGCACAAAGTATTTATGAAAGAAAAAGAATACAACAAGAAAGAAGTTAATAAAGATATAAAAAAACTAAAAAAATACCTAAAGACAATGCAAATATCTAGGCTAAATAACACAAGAATGGGAGAAAAGAGTGGAGAATGCCAATGTAGGAAATAGGGCAGAAAAATAGGGTATAGGAAAAGATGAGCCAGGAACAGCATGTGTTGCCGCAGCAGACTGCGTAAATTCCGCGAAGCCAAAACCAGCTCATTTTATACTAATACCACATTAGAAACATAGAACTACAAAAAAAAGGATTGGTAGACCGCAAAAAAGTGGCTTAATGACATCAAGAAAATGACAAAAAAAAGATGGTTTCAAGTTGGGCAGAACAGAAACACACAAAAAATATAAAAAAAACTTATATGCAACAGTTGGTAGATCAAGCTTCATTAAAAAAAAAACAAAATTTTAATAAACTTGCAATGTTTTTAGTACTAACACCTAATTTGTCAAATACTGCTTCAATTCTTTTTTTTTTTTCTTGCAGCTTGTATTATGGATTTTTACTACTTTGATGACAACTGCCAATTTATTGTTGCAGTCTTTAAAACTTATTGGAAAATACAATACAAGATTGTTGACGTCTATTTGAGAATCTTTTTTGATATTTTCTGCGACTTTCTAAAGCGTTGCAAATGATGTAAATAAAAATAATGTTGGCATATTTTTTATTGCCGAACTGTATTCTTGACAAAATACACAAACTGTGTAACAACTATAAACAACTAGTAAATAAGTTATTTGTTTCAAACCAAAATTATATGGCTTCATGCGTCAAATAAAAGCCAAATGAAAAAAAAATCATTTTTAGCTTAGAATCTCTTACATAAATATTTATTTTTTGTCTTTTGTTGTAAACAGTACATTTTTTATTATAAATAATGCTTACAATTAAGACTATTTACACATAATTAAAATTGTATTAATTTTTAGAATAAGAACTAAAAGGTCTCAAGAATGTGAGGTTTTTTAATGTTAAACCTTAATATTCTGGTAGTTCCATAAAAAATAATCACAAACCAAAAAATCTAGAGATCAGAAAAATTACTCTACGTCTACGGATTAAAATATTGCGTTCTAAAAAATGTTAAAATATTTGTAAGGTACAGGAAGTACATCTCTTTAAAACTAAACTGAGTTTAAATGAGACAAATTGGTCACAAAAACTTTTTTCAATGTTCATAATTTTAATCCAACTACAACTATAGTAAAACTACTTACGGTATGCTTGGTTAGCTATCAGTTTTGTTGATTAAATTCAGATCAAATAAAAAACTTTATTAATTTTGCGTGCATGTCCCAATAATTTTGATTAGATTTTCTGAATATATTTCTATTTATTTAAAATTAATGCCAAAAAACATCACAACTATCAAATAGTTATCAAATGTTGATTTTATTATGTTTATATACACCAATATTACTAATCTCCGATTGATACTAATAACTAAACCTATATTTTTTAAAAGATAAATTTTCTATTACATGAATAATGGTATTTATTAACATCCGGACGTATACTAGCTAACCTATTGCGAGAAGTTTGTGTGACCTTTCGATATTGATTGGGTTGCGAAAACGATGGTTAATTACAGGCATTTGTGGATACTTGCATTTGGAGTAGGTTAAGTTTACTCTAATCAGAGTAATTGGTAACTGAAGATATATGTACATAATGAGAATTCTCGTGTTATAGAAAAATCACAAAATATTTTCTATACCACTTAAATCATTTCTTTTTTTATATCCTAAATAAATTTAAATTTTAAATATTTTGTTTGTTTGTAATTATAATAAAAAAACCAGATTTAAAATCTGATTAGAATACTAATTAACGCAAATGATGTTTGTATGTTTTGCTATAATTAACACGTATGATGTGTATGTAGGTATAGAGTTCGTTAATAATTAAAGTCGTGTATCAGATATCCGGCATGGCATCGTCCAATATAACATGGATAAACGTTTTCAATCCGAACCAAGCCAATCCGTCAAAGCGCTGAAAGGTTTTGACAGAATACTAAAGCTACCATAAAACCCAACACTGTTACTAATTATGTGCGTTTCAATGATTTTCCACACCGACACGTACTCCATCATAAAAACGTAGAATATAATAATAAAAATTTTGGAAGCGTAAATCAAACTAAAGTTGTTCTTTGAGTGTGAGTAACATATGAATATTGAAGGATAAACTCATTCAAGTCTTTTATTACTACTTCTATATTACAAAACAAAAATTAGTGAAATTCTATTCAATGAAAAATAATAAATTCCAATAAAAAAGTCTTTTATTATAAAGCTTGGTTTTATGATTTTTTTGTATTACAGGATGCGATGAAGTAGATGGTTTGGATGTAAGCGGCTATGAATATAATGCTTTCATCGATAATAGTTTTTCGAATATCAAAGCTTCGATCGAATTAATTCCCGCTGTCTGGCGTTTCGGAAAAGTGTCATGCATATTCAATTTTATTCATATTCTTTGCTTTTGAAATCAAATCGGTTTTAATTATTTGATTCTTATATTTTTTAATAAATTTAAATATATAATTCTTTCTAGGAAAGGAGTTGCACTTGACTTATTTGCAAATATTGTTTCAAACTATTTGAAATATTTTTATTTTCTTATATTCATTCTTGTGTGTAGATTTAACCCTTTGCACTATAAAAACAAACAATGCAGACATAAATCAAAACACGTACGCATTTGCCTTTATATAAAAGATAATGCACACTAACAATTTTAATTATCTCATAATAAAATAAACGCATTATTCAAATTAGGTAATAAATCCTCGCTGGATAAAAAACATACCACTTGAATTATAGTTGCACGATAAAAAAATGCGGTTGGTTGAAAACAGTAGCTGCTAATTGACACTCGAAGAGGCCAACATAAATTAACACGGGGCGTTAAAAAGGGCGCGGAATAAATAATACGTAGTGAAAAAAAAGGCACCCTCTATCACAAGCAGCTGTATACCATGCACAAAGAAATCAGCATGAAAATATAAATGTTATACGAAAGGGATTTAATTGTAAAAAAGGTTTAATTGCCTAATTACGTAAGGAACTTTTTGCAAATATTATTAAGTTTTTATTTTTAAATTTTTAATTATTATTCTTAAAATGACTCAAACATGTGTTACAAAGCAAATGGGCAATTCAAAAAAGGCAGTAAAATATAATAATCTATATTTAAATTTTATAATATCAAAAATAATAATAATGACTTTATTTATATTATAATACAAGTTATAAGTTACGCAAACCGTTTAAATAATAAAATTATTTTGTTAAAGTAATAGTTACAGTTACATTTGATTCGAGGTTTGAAGAGCTTATAAAATAGAACTTTATTCTATGTAATTCTAAAAGTTCCTTTACAATTGTGTTTCTGAATTTTAGATGATTGTCTGCAATAATTTGCACAGGAATTAAAGGATTAAAGTATTAGCAGTTTCAATATTTTGTTGTGAACTTAATTTGTAAAACTGCATGTACTTTGAGAATAAATTTATTACATTAATAAACTGGACTCCTTCTAAACTTACATTGTCGATATGGACAAATTTAAAAGATTTGCGAATAAAGGAGAAGAAGATTTTTACTTCTAATCATCAGCTCCGCAATGATTTAATTTACCTAATTAATTATTCCGATGATTTTGGCTTTGTTTTCTATAGAACATATTTTTAAAAAGTGTCACAGAAAGTACAATAATATTTTATTTTTAGTATATTATAAGTATTGACAAAGTTAACAATTTTGTATTGAAAATTTGATTAAAAAAATTTAAATATAGTTTACTTCGGAAATAAAAGTTTGATTATTTTTTATATTAATATAAGTTTTTCTATTATAATATAAATATAATTCTATATGCATTAAAATTTAATATAATTATCCCTTCTTCTTTAATTTTTTTTATTTTTTACAATGATTTTTTCTTATTGGAAGGTTTAACATTGCATTAACACGATTATTAAGGTGCATGATGAGCATATTAGTGACCGATAGAGAATGCAATGTTATTATCTTTTAACGTGTTTCTTTTTTAATTTATTCATATCGTCGACTACTAAAGTCATTAGCTAACTATTTTAATAATAATAACTTCAGGTTATAGACCCGAGAAAACAATACAACAAATGTTTAAATAAAATATTAAACCTAATACCACAGTTGTCAAAACTTAAATGTAATATAAACCTATTAACTAAACCTAACTTATTATCATAGCTAACAACAAAATTGTAAATGACTTTAATAATTCTAATATCAAAGATTGCACTAGTTATAGAAGATGTTACTGGCGCTTCTCCCAAAGGGGTGGAGGAGTCGGCCAAGTCAAAGTAGAGAACGTCTTTGCTCTCTGAAAAAGTGTTTCTTGAGGTTGGTTTAAACAAATTATGTTACTGGCATACCTCCTCGATCTGCGATGAGGATTGCCAGTCCACTTCTAGGGTGCGTCCTGAATGCTGTTCTTTGTGTCTTGTTTAGTTTTATTTTGTAGACGACATAAACCCGGACGGGATATGCAAGCACCGGGTATATTGTTGTTAGCAGTTTCTGTATATTTCTGGGACACTGCAGGGGTGTAGTGTCCTTAGACGGGCCCAAGGTTTTGCTTGTCGACAATACTGTGATTGTTCAGAAGCTGCAGTTAGTGGGGGGCAAGTTTTCCAGTAACACTAGACAGATTTTTTGTTTTTGTAGTGGTTTAGATGCGGCTGCTCCTGCTGATATTAGCTGTGACTCAACTGGCACTCAACTGACTCGTTAAAAAAGAATGTTAGGTTTTTATACTTGTTTGCGTATCTCGCGCATTGTGATTGGTGGACGTGGGCTTCTCCCACGTGCTGCAACAATTTCCCCCAACCTCCTAGACTAAACTTTTGTTCTTTCCTGATGGTGTTCTTCAAGTATTTTTGACTGCTAGGATTGGTTTTAGCACTAATATAAAAACGGGAAAAATCTGTAGTAGCACAAGCTCAATTTGCGTTGGCACTTGCGGCACTGGTTGGTAAGCACATAAGTCATTTTTACCATTTTTTGCGCACTATTTTGCGGAACACTACGCGGTAGGTTCACAAAACGCGGGATCCACCTAAATTGTAGGTTGGCGGTTGGTTTCATTCCTCTTCTTCTTTTTCTCGTGTACCAGATGCAGGATGGCCGGTATTTTCTAGCAGGGTCAATTAGCTTGGTCCAGATCATCCTGTTTCCCGAAATTGTCGTTGCGTTAGATGGGTTTGATTGTCTTGGAGACAGATGCATAGGCTTTATTGGTTTCCTCTGGAAAATTAGCATCAGAGTTAGACGGCGTTCCGGTCTGTATTCCAAATGCTATCTCGGGGTGTGTTTCTGGTGCTTAACACTTTGCTTCACTTTTTTCTGTCACGATTAGTTCATCTTCATTGGGTTTCTTTGGGAGATCAGTTTTGAACGTAGACGGAATTTTGGTCTGTGTTTCGGCCGCTGGTTTTTCTACTTTCAAGACTTCTATCTGTTATTGTTCAATAGGTTTTGGTACGTATTTTTGAACTTGCTCCTTTATTTTTTCACACTGTTTACCTGGGCGTATTGCAACTGTTCTTGTGCTCGCAATGTGTTCATCAAGTTTTTAAACATATCCATGTGATGTTGCAGGCACGTAACAACAAAGAACGTGTCTTAATAGTTATTAAAACAAAAAAACATCCAAAAAACTTGCTGTGACGCATTGTTCGTCCACAACGGGACAGTCACCCACAGCAGGATCACTTGCAAGGTGACCTGACATCTTTCGCCAAAGCACCAGCAACACCATCTTCACGACTATCGGCCGCGACAAGCCTGAGGTGATCTACTCCCGCACTTATCAAAAGGAAAGCCTCTGTTGACTTCTGCCAAGACATTGTGGTACCCTAGAAGATTACTCTGTCCACATCCAGTACGCATTCCCTTGGACCGACAGACCCAGAGCAGGTTCCACTCCTTGGTGCATTCCCAGGAGAAACAAACACCTCATAAACTGCACTAACCCTATTATTAATTATATCTAAACAGCCAAAGGTATAACACCCACTTGAACCGTCAATTATTGTTTGCAAAAAAACTAGATTGTGCCAACAATACAAACTGATCAATAAAAACAAATAAATAAATTAACATCAAATCATTAAAAGGCGAACACAAAAACAGGTGTAGTGCAATTTTCAAATATTGAATGCACGTTTTCACAAACTACTCTTTGTTTAATAAAATAAACGTCGCGTTGTTAAAAAGCTATACACATATAAAAAAACGTTTTTATAAAATCTAAAAAAATCTTTATTTATCTAGGCAGCGCATATGCTTTGTGTAACTATTTATCGTAAACACAAAGTTTTATTGCTTTCTTGAGAACCATATTGAAAAATTATAGGTTTTTTATAACACGTCTTAGAGATATCGGACGTTTGTGAATCTGTAGTTTTGACTTGATAAATAGAGTTTATCATTTGTAAGAGGATCGGCCTACTTCATTGACGTAACTATCTGTGCTAGTTTCTTAGTGGACACGGAGCGATTGGTTCATACCCAAAAAGATTCTACCTAAGAGATGAAGACAGCTGCAAAAAAAAGTTTTCAAGAACATACCTTTTTCAAATGCAACAGATGAGAAGATACAAAAAACAGTATTAAGAAGGCCACAGACATAGCAATAGATCATGTTGAGTTTGTAAAGTTCTTATTTAAAAATAAAAATTTATATATAAATATATATGTAAATTTGTCACCAATAATCAACAGGCAAGACAGAAAAGAAAAAAGCCAGATTTTCATAAAAATAGTTTATTATTCTGTTACATTATAAATTCTTTTTTACTGTAATGTTAATCCGTTTATGTTATAAATTCTTTTTATTTATTTTGTGCTTTTATATAAAATTTTCAGTTTTTTTAGCGGCAATATGAACTCAGAAAATTTACTGACAAAAAGCTTTTCATACAATACTGTTGTTGTGACTGGAGTCGAAGTTGAGCAGAATACATTTTAGGAAACGGGAACGTATGCACAGGATATTACAATTCATTTTATTTTGTTATAATTAAATAAAATAATTTTAAAGATGATAATTTTCACAACTCGCACGTTTCCGTCTGGACTCGGTAATAAACGCAAAACACGCCCGTTTAACCGTAGAATGAACCAAAAAATAAAATCTCTTTCCAAAATCGTTTTTTCGTTTAAAACCATTTGGGACGGCAAAGTTGAGTGTATAAATAATTTTTTGTTCAACAAGTTTAAAAAAATTGCGTTAATATTAATTAATTGTTTAATTAATTTCCAGCGTTTTAATCTGTTTAAAGGTAAATCCAGAATGTCAACTTTAGCTTGTGACAAAAGCGGACTTTCAGTTAAAAAAATTTCTTAGCGTTAAATAATCTATTCCGTCATTTGAATCATTAGAATTAGAACAGAGCGGACAATAATTCAATATCGCCTCAATACAAATAATAACAGTAACAAATTCTTTAACAGTTAATACCTGTTGTCCTATAATATATCGGAAATGGTGTTTAAACTATTTAACTCCAGCTTCCTATAATCTACCAAAATTTCGGGGCATAGGGCGAATTAAAACACCAGACGATCTCTCTTGATGGAAAATAATGAGCAAAAGATTTATTTGAATTAATTAAAAATTTAAAAAAATTCACAATTTTTCTAGCAGCTGCACGGAAATTACTAGTTTGGTCTAAATAAAATTGATTAGGTAAACCTTTTTTTGCGATAAAACGATCAATTGCAGCAAAGCAACTTTCTGTTGTAAGATTTGTAACAGCTTCTAAATGTATGGTTTTTGTTACCATACAAACGAAAAGTGCTACATAACATTTAACAGTTCGATTAGTTCTTAACGCAGACGCTTTTATCATAAACGGACCAGCATAATCTATACCGGTGTGACTAAAAGTGCAAGATAGATTTACTCTAACAAATGGTAGGTCAGCCATAATAAGTTGAATTGATTCAGCTTTAAAACAATAACAATTGAAACAACAAAAAATACGTTGTCTAATTAAAATTCTAGACAACGGAATCCAATAATTTCGGGGACCACTATGTCCAGAATACAAATGAAAATGATTAATCAACAAAATTACCAAACGACTTTTATTTGAGATTAAAATTAGACGACGACTCTGTGGAGAAAGTTGAACATGTTTTAAACGACCCCTCACCTTAACAAGATTTGCAGAATCAAGAAATAGAGATAAAGTTTGATATTGTTTAGAACATAATTTATGAATATCTGAATCCAAATACTAAACCTGAGTGATCTTTATTGCAAAATGTAAAGCTTTACAATATTCTAAACCAGACAATAATCCAGTTATCACCTTTATGTCAGTTTGTTTCTTTTTGTTCTTAAATTTTGTACAAATCAAAAAATATTAAGTAAAGACATTTTTTCAAAAATTTTAATAAATAAAGATAGATCTAATAATGATATATGTATTGTTATCTTTCAATTCGGGAACAGTTAATAATTTTGGTAAACTTTCCGATGGCCAATCTTTTATTAATTGATATAAAAATTCAGAACCTTTCCACTACCCTCCAAGTACAATTTAGCAATTGCAAAGAAAGTAAACCACAACTTTCTGGATCAGCAAGATTTTTCACTGGAAACATGTTTCTATATAGAATTAGGTAAGTTTTTGTGAGTTTGAACAACTCTATTTGATATAAATTTTCTTAACTTTTATGGTGAAGCAGAAATCCATGCAAGTACTGTGGTAGAATTGGTAAAACAAAATGGTATTTCTAATTTAAATATATTAAAAAAAGGATAAGTTGACTTAACAAGTTTAGATAATAACCATGCAGCTCCAAGTTCAAACCTTGGAATTGTCTACGTTTTAAGTGGCGCTACTTGTGACTTTGCAGTTATCAAATAAACTACAACGGCTGATTCAAGTTTAATCCAAAAATATATTACTGCAGCCATTCCAAGGTTGCCTGCATATGAAAACCGTACAAGACGAGCATTGAGATAACCTGTAGGTATAATGCATCTAGGTATTGTAATTTTTTCTAAATTAGGCAAATCTTTTATAATCCAAGACCATTTTTCTACTATATTTTGATTTGAAGAATTTTATCTTAAACATTTTTAATTAATCACAACAATTGTAAAAGAATTTTTAAAGATATGACAAAGAGAGTAAAATATTTATTTGCGTCAAAAATACGTCCCACTTTGAACAATATTCCTTTCTTGGTAGGTATCTGAACAAAAGGTTTAATGCAAAAATGGAAATTATCATTGATAGAATCCCAAGCAATACCTAAAGCTTTAATAGTTTTTGAAAAACAGTTTTTGCAACAAAAAATTGTCAGAGTGATAGTTTTGAACATATCCATTTACCTAATTAAAATCCACCAAGTTATAACAAGATTATGATTTTATTTTTTAATTGTATGACAGCAGATTCATCATTAGCTCCACATAAAATGTCATTTACGTAAATATTTTAAGTTAATGCATTTGGAGCTATAGGATACTTTAAGCCCTTACCCTTAACTAATTGAATAATTGTTTGCTGAGCTGAAAAAGAACTGGAAGTTACACCAAAAACAACGCAAGTGTGAGTGGGAACTCAGTTGCAAGATCTTCTAATGAAGATTGCCAAAATATATGGTGATATTTACAATTGTCCTTATGTAAAGCTACTTTTTAAAACATTTGACAAATGTCACAAATTAAGACCATTTTTGGAATTCGAAAACAAGTAATGATTTGTCCTATGTCTGCTTGTAACACTGTAAGTTGTGTCATTAGGTGTAACACCATGAGGACCTTTTTCAGCCAGATTGAAAACCACCCGAACTGATTTTCCAGTAAGTTTTTCTTTCTTTGCCCCATGATGAGTCAAAATATAAGATACTGAATAAGTAAAAAGTATGAGATAACCTTGTGTAATATAATTTTGAATGTTATTACTATATAATTGTTTAAATATAAAATCTCGTTTAAAACGAGCTTCTAATTTGAATAAGTGATCAAGTGCGTATTCTCTATTAGAACCTGAAATTAGGAAAATTTTATGTTTAAATAGAAATATTGTGATGTAACAACCACGTTTATCACAAACTGTTGTGTCAGTATAATATGTTTTGCATATTTGATTCAGATTTTTAGAATAGTTTAAATGTATCAATAAATAAAAAAACAGAGTTAGAATCTATGCTGTTAAACATATAATTCAAAATTAAAGTAAGTTTCAAGCTATGTTGATGGACAGAACTCATAATGATCTAACCAAAGTTAGTAAGTATGGCGCTTAAATAGCCCTTGATATGATTAGGATACAAAGGAGAAATATCAAAAGCAGAATCTACACCCAATAATATATCTATTTGTAAAGTTTAATAAAAATCTGGATCTGCCAGAGTTAAACTTGAAAAACAATCTATAAGTTCTTGGGATAAAAGAACGGTGGGCAGATCAGCAGTGATTTGAAGTAGTACAATTGCATTAAATTTAATAGCATTTGTGAGTGAATCTAACAGAGTCAATTTACAAGACACCTCTTTTTGAGAAGTACAATTATGAGCGGTCAGGCCGACTCCTTTGAGAGAACAAGGACAATTAGTTCTTGGTAAACGTAAACGATCCGCTAATTTAATTGTAATAAAGTTAACTTGACTTTCAAAATTAATAACTGATGCCATTGTCTTGAAATTGATATTATTTGTGTTTGAGCGGTTCTTAGTATAGCGAGGGGTTGAGTATCAATCTTTGAAAAATTTAATAACAAAACAGAAGCTGTTGTGATCTTTAGTTCTTGTTCAATTAGAGATTCTGAAATCATTAAATAAGTATTTTCTGTTTTTTGAATAAGATTATTCTTAAAATGTAATAAAGTATTGTGTCTTTTACTTCCACAAGTTTTACATAAATTTGTAGATAGACAACTTAAAATGCTATGTTTGCCTAAACAAGCAAAACATTTTTTGTGTGTTATAGCAATTTTATAGCAAGATTTTTTTAATGTTTGATAATTTCAAAGTGTGTATTAAATTATTATATAATGCAATTAAAACTGGAAACTTTTAATAACTACCATCAAATTTTGAAATTTGTATTTTTGGAAAAAAACATTAGTTTTTTCTGAATGTTGATTTGAAATCGGATTAGCGATGGGAGTTACGGAAGTTGTTGTCAAAGTGAATTTTACAACTTGAGCTTGAGTTTTGAAATAGATTTTATCAAAAAATGTTGCCAGTTGTCCGGAATTTAATGCAAAATATGCATAATCAAAACACAAAAAAAAAGTTAATCTAATATTTTATAGAATTTGGACATTAGACAACTGAGCAGCCTGTAACAAAAATACTTCTTCTTTGAAAGGTAGTTTGTGCAAAAAATTTCCTCATATTTGGAGTTAGGTCCAGATTCTCTCTTTTTGCGTATTTAATAGAGAAAATTGGCGTTCCTGATTTTGTCTAGCTGCCATAATATTGATAAAAATATATAAAAAAATATAATTTTATATGAATTGTCAAATTTGACAAATTAAATTTGTGTATCTAATTTTAATATTAAATAATAGTAAAATGATTGAGAATTCTTAAAGGTAAGCAAGCGTAGTGAAAATTAGATAAAACTTTGCTATCAACGACAAAAGAAACGGAAAGAGCAGCATACGATACTGTTGTGATTGAAGTTGTAGTTGAGCAAAACACATTTTAGGAAACGGGAACGTATGCGCAAGATGATGATCCGCAAGTAAATAAATATCCATTATAGTATTTGCATCATATAACAAGTACCTAAACCATATCTAGAAAAACACAACCAAAAAACATTAACAAATTACAAAGACAACAAAATAAATTCATTTAAATTTTATACACACTGGACAGAAAAACATCTCTAAACTATACTAGAAAGAATTAAATATAAATAAGATGATAGCCTTAAACAATATACTATCACTATATAAAGTAAATCACAAAATGATAAAAACTAACATAACAATACAGACACTAACAACAGAAACTATAAAGCAATATAATAATCTGCCAACATATATAAAAAGTTTTAACTACGTACGTTTAAACTAAAAATAAAACACATGCTACTACATGACAAAATATAAATTAAATAAATTAAAAAAAACACTCTAACAAGCCCTCAATACCGATAGCCTAAGATGGGAATGAATACTCGCAAACCTCAGGACAATGAGAGATGGACGAAACCATTTTTATTTTATTTTATATATTAAAAACACATATTTATTTTATTTTAATTTTTAATTATTGCTAGAGATAGTTTTAATATTATTATTTTAGTTTAATGTATGTATGTATGTATGTAATAATATTAACAATATATATCTTACTTAATACATTTTATTTTGTTATATTTAAATAAAATAAGTTTGAAGATGATAAAGCTGCTAATAATATTTCTTTTGTTTACAATAAATTAAAAATGATTAATAATATTAACAAAATTGAAAAATTGTCATGGTTACGATTACTCTTTTTGATCGCAGCTTTCCGATTAGTACAATTGATGACAAGGTCTCAAAAAGATTAATCAAATTAGTAATCACAATAAGAGACAATTTCCAACCAAAAAAGAATTGAAAATGCGGAAAGAAGAATAAACTATAAAAAAATGAGACTTGTCACTTCTACACAATTGTAAAATCTTATAAAAATGCATGAAATAAAAAATAAAAACAAGAAATGAAAAGCTAGAGAAAATCAAAAAAAATTATTACAACAAAAATGATTATGCTAGCTAATAAATTGAAAGAATGAGAGAAACTAAAAGAGAAACATGCCACAAAGTGAACAAATTTAAGTACATCATGAACATATTAGAGAAAGTGAACTGCCAATGTATCTAGAGAGTAAAGGTGATAAAAAGATGATTGCAAGATCTAGATCTGGTAATGAAGTGCGAGTGACAAGATTTTAGATAAAAAAGAATTTAAAAATGTGCAGAATGTGCGGAGAGACTAAGAAAACTATGGAACAAATGTTAAAAAAGTGTAACAAAATGAAATAAGAACTGATAAAAAAAAATGAGATAATGAAAGGAAACAAAAAAAGGATAGAATGGGTGAGGGCAATTAAAATTAAAAAATAGTATTGAAACAAAAAAAAAATGTTATTTATAAGGATTATGATTTAATATTTTGGGGAATTATCGATATATCTATAAACGTAATGTAATTATTTTTAAGACCAAAAAGCAAGAAATAAACGTATTATTATTAACAACAAAACTGAAACTTTTGGTCTGCTTTAATTTTATTAAATTTTAGTTCTACTAATTCATAATCTTCATATTAATTTCAAAAGAATTCGAATATTTATTGAATCAGAAAATACAAACGTATATCGCATAACTTTCCAAGCATACTGGTTATGTCTAAAAACTAGAAAAAAAATAACAAAGCCTATGTAGTTTTTAAACTAATTTTAAAATTTAAAACCAACACTTGCGTATTTATATAATAAGATTCAGTACAATATCTACTCATAATATATATATTAGAATTAGAGGGCTGCTAAGTATAATTAAAAACTAATTATTTAAAATAAGAGTTTTCTTACGTTGCTTTCAATGTTTATAATAGATTTGTTGTAAAACTAAAATTTATGTTAAATTCAATTTTAGTTGTAAGAAAATGTTTATATATAATTAAATTTTTGTTCAATTAATTTGTGTGTAAATATCATTTTTCTTGTAGACATATAAAATTAATAGTAAAAAATGAAATAAATTAATATTTTATTCAAACTCAATGTAACTAGCTGGAGCCACCAGTTTTTTTGATTATTTATAATTAATATTATTATTATGTAACAGTGTTGAGTTTTATGTTAGCTTTAGTAACCTTTCAAATTAAAAACGTGACATTAATTATTAACAAACTCTATACATACATATCACACGTGTCCATTATACATACAAACATCTTTTTAATTGGTATTTGACTCATTATTTTTATGGGTTAAATTTCAACAAAAAAATCAATCAAATTTTTATCAGTAAAATATAAGGTTCAAAATTAAAAGTGATTTAAATTAACAGATTTAGAGAAAGACCGAGGAATCTATAAAATAAGAATTCTTATGTACAATATGTACATATAACCTCCGTAACTAATTACTCTGATTAGAGGAGTAAACTTAACTTAGTCAAAATACACGTATCCACTCATGCATGTAATTATCCATCGTTCTCACAACCCAATCGATATCGAAAGGTCACACAAACCTCTCGCAATAGGGTAGCAAATACACGTTTATGTCCGGATGTTACTATGTAAACTATGATCTGTAAAGCAACCACATGTCAAACACATGAGCAATCTGCTCAAATACAATTGTACTAAGTTATTAGTGCATTTTAATTATGTGTTGTTGATTTGTTAAATAGACATTGCTATATATGAAATTAATTGTCAAAAGTCTGTAATTAACAAATTATAAATTGTGTATTGTTTAAATTAAAATAAAATTGCTTTTTTTATTCAGAAATTTTATTTTGGTTTAAAACATGAAATAGAGGCTAAATTCTTTGATAAGTAAAAATCCAGCATGACGTCTATGTAAATTTAAATCTCAAAGAAATAAAAAATGAGTTGAACGAAGCTGTTAATTCTAGTTTTATTGGTGATAACTTTAGTAATGCATCAAACACAAACAAATGAAAAAAATAGTATTACAAATAAAACTAATATGCTAGAATTTGTTTGCTTCTACAAGTGACTTTCAACAAATTAAAAAATTATATCAAGATGAAAAACATATACAGGGTGATAAAAAAAATGTAAAATATTTAACGGGGTGGTAGTACAAACCACAACAAACAAAAAAGTTTTAATAAACATGAGTTGTCATACCAATGGTTTCGGAGATATAGAACATTATTTATTTTTATATATTTATACTGTTCCATATCTCCAAAACCATTGCTATGACAACCCATGTTTATTATGACTTTTTTGTTTGTTGTAGTTTGTACCACTCTCTTAAATATTTTACATTTTTTTTTAACGTCGGGGGTACCCGCAAAGCGTGGAACACTGATCTTTACAAAGAAAATGGTAGACTACTCCAAAGTGGATACCTCTGACACAATCTCGCTTGAATAAAATGCAGTAGTGGTAAATGTGCATGGTTAGGCAAAAAATTAAAATTTAAAAATTAAAACTGTTTCACCATATATCAGACCGGTAAATTGCAACAAAACAGCGGACTTTGATTCGGTTCTCTATAACTCAGACTTCACAATAACTGCGGAAGATTTCAACTCTAAGTACCCGGCGTGGAACAGCTTGAAAACTAACGCCAACATTTAAGCGTTGTTCAAATATGTTGAACAAAAAGGATTACAAGTAGTGGATCCAGATAAACCCACTTACTACAGCAGTTTGTGTCACCAAAAAGACGTTCTAGACGTAGCAATACTAAAAAACGTCAACTTTGAATATAGTATAAACGTCATCAATGGCCTTAGCTCCGATCACAGCTCAGTAATACTAAAGCTCTATGGAAAAAAATCACTTGGGAAAAAAGAAAAATTTGTAACACATACAAATTAGAATCTTTTCTATCTAAAAACGGTTAAAAAAATGGCTTTAAAACCTATTTTGACCGTGCCGATAATCTACTTGGACTATCACGCAAAACAAAAACATTAATCTGTAGCAGAAATGAAGCAAAGCTTTAATAGAAGAGACATTGCAACTACAAAGTTCAAAAGATTTTAAATTCAGTCCGCAGCAAAGCGAGGAAGGCAATAAGGTTGCACAAAAAATTGTGTTAGCAAAATAGCTTCAAATTGATCACAGAAATAACAATATAATGTAATAAATCTCCAAGACCTTACGGAACAGGCATGTATCCATTCATAACAAAAATGGGCTTCAATACTCTATTGAGAAAAAAGCCGAAGCATTTGCTGACAGTCTCAAACTCAAATGCTCCACCTCAAACATTAGAGATACGGAGCACTACAAAAGGGTCAAACAAGAAATTATAAAAAATTATCAAAAGATTTCAATATCAAAAGATAAAATAAAACTTGCACTGTTCCAGCCCTGATAATATATTAAATAAGGTTTTTAAATCGTTCTCGCATAAAGCAACTATAGCGCTCACTAACATTGCTAATGCAATTCTTTAAACTAAGCACTTTCCTACAGAATAAAAGTTTGGGTGATAAACATCTTAAAACCAGAGAATGACCAAGTAAGATCATAAAAAAGGTAGTCTTAGACAAACTCCAGGATCACACGGAAGCAAACAATATTGTTCACTCCTCCCAACAACATGGGTTCAGGAGCATTTATTAACTAAATTTCGTGACAGACCTTATAGTCAAAAAATTTAGACAGAAGAAAAAAGTTATTTCTATTAGAAAATACGTTGAACTGATTGTGTGTGAAGGAGATTGTAATATAGTTAAATCCTACACAATCAGGTAACGGCATTTTTAGCGCATTTTATTTGAATCAGATAATCGAATCAAATTTATTATTTAAAATAATTAATAAATAATGTATATTATGTAAATTAACACTTTCGACACATTACTAAACATAAATTGTTTAATAGTTACTGTGATTTTATGTAAATTGTCTATTTGACCAGTGAGGTGCTAGGCACACTGATGATGGGTGCACCCTAAAACACAAGTGTATGTGTCTCTTACTAGATAAAGAGGCAATTTAGATAAAATACATTATTTATTAATTTTAAAAGATAAATTTATACAGAGATAACTTTCCTTTACGTCTTGTAAGGTTCATAACCTCATATCTAAACCCCAGAACTTTGGTAGTAAAACTCAAAAAGCACATATTTACCACACGGCAGATAACAACAGAAATTCCTCAAGACTCTATTCTCTCTCCGCTGCTGTTTAACCTATACGTTGCTGACATTGCTTTCAGAATTAAAGCACGACGTTAAAATGACACAATCTGCTGATGATGCAGCAGTTCTATTTTTTTTAAGGTCACTTAAGATGGTCACCTTGAAGTTACAAAATGCCACCACTAACTTTAAAAAACGGTTAGACAAGTGGCAAGTCAAAACTAATCCAAAAACAGCAACGAATTACCTCTAATGCAAATGTCTTACTTAACAACATTCCTATACCGTAGTCCAATGCTGCCAGGTATCTGGGGATTACCTTTGACAAGGGACTCACGTACAAATTGCAAAATATTCTTGATAAACCCAGAATGACAAAAAAATTACTTGATTTGATCTGGCATGCTTACTTACGCGTTCCAAATATGGAATACGACAGCAAGCTGTCACCTCAATTGTCTCTTCTAAAGTAACATTTGAGGACGCTTTACAGAGTTCCATGGTATGTTCAAAACTGAAAAACTTGGGCACACCTCCGGTTACCTCCGTTGAGCCACCACATTAAAACTTGCCGAGCCAGACAGAAAAATTTTTTTTTATTTGTGAATCAAGTAACTTAATCTAAAATGGGTAACACCACATTTCCCCTCACAGCCTATAAGATAAAATTTTACCAACTTTTACATTCCTATCTTCAAACGAAGGTACATGAACCATAAGGTCTTAAACTTTTGAGTCAATAATGAGGAGGAAGGGTTTAGTCGGTAGCCACTTTCCTTGTGCAAATAAATCTGACCCTGATTAAATGCCGGAAAAAAATCTTTTAAAAATAATTAGATTTAAATAACCAAATACAAAAACACGCACTTAGATATAAAAGGTATAAAAAATATGCTAACCTTCTAAAAAAGAAAGCGGTTGCTAAGAATTGCAAAAGTCACAAGTCACGTGTTTTATTTTGGAAATTAAGCTGGAGGATACCTATACTTAGAAAAACACAATAAACTTAATGATATTAAACAAACAAAACTAGAACGTAATTTGGAACTACATTACAAGGATTGTTTAGGTTAGGTTAGGTTAGGTTAGGTTAAGTTAATTCCTAGAGAGAAAATTAGGCGCCGGCAACGTGGCTTGCATAGCGCAGGAAGCCAGCGTTATTTTAGAGGGCAAAGAGTTTGCAAACAACAAGAGCTTCAACTTCCTGCTAGGTGCCGATGAAGGCCAAGAAGTTAGGACGGAGAAGTTCTTGGGAATGCTTACAAAGGCGCTCGCCGCGGAAGCAAGAGAGGTGGTAAACCTGTCGGTGGTGCTGGCCTCTGGGAGAGACACGAAAGGGGTGAAGAAGGTAGTGAAATGGGCGTCGGAAAATACAAACCTCCAATTGACGGTCCACTCTCCAAAGCCCAAGGGAATTGTTGCGGAAAATGCGCCGCATGGGGAAGAGGGTGTAGATAGCTGGGCTAAAGTTACAAAAAAGGGTAGGGCGTAAAAGAAAACAGTTGATCTCTTGGTCGAGGGGCAAGAGCTAGGAAACACCTATTCTGAACGATTTGAAGCGCTTAAAACCAGAGTAGGAGCTAAAACAAGCATTAAGGTCTTAGATGCCTGGGAAACTAAAGAGAGGGGCATTAGACTTAGACTACAGGGCGGGAAGGAAAAATTTCTTAATTTTTTCAGGAAGCTGTAAACAAAGGGGTAAGCGCGAACAAATCCGTTAAAGTAAAACCATTGACAAGGTCGGAAAAAGAACTTAAAGTTGCCATTGACAAACTGGTCGGGTCGCAAGGAGGGGAAAGGCCCTCTTGCGCAACTGCTTGATATGGGCAGAATTGCAATAGGGTAGGCGCGTGGTCGAATTAAGGATTACGCGGACATAGACCGGTGCTACAGGTGTCAAGAGCTTAGGCATAACGCGGCCAAGTGTGCAAAGCAAAGAGTGGCTCCACGTTGCTTTAAATGTGGGCAAGCTGGACACTTGGTCAAGAATTGCAATGCGGAAGCTTATTGCACCACGTGCAACGTAGCCGGCCACAGAACAGAGTCTATGGCGTGTCCCTTATATAAAGAGATGGTTAAAAACAAGAAAAATAAGAGCAGGGAAACCCCACACACCGCTGCATGATAAGTGTCATACAGGTAAACCTGAACAGGTCGGCCGCGGCTACTGACCTTGCGATGCAACTGGGTGCGGAGATTGGGGCAGACGTTGCCCTGATCTTCGAGCCCAATCTGCGAGCGGCAAGGGGTAGCGCCTGGTCACTGGATGACAGGGAAGATGCTGCGGTAGAGGTTTTAATTACCAGCCTGGGGGTTGGGAAAAGGGGTAGGGGGAAGGGTTTTGTCTGGGTGCAGTTGAGCAGGAGGTTATTTGTATCTTGATACGCCTCACCAAACAAGACACTGCAGGACCTTGCGGCTGTGCTTGAAGGCGTAGAATGGCAGCTAGGTAGGAAGATCAGGGACGCCGTAATTGGGGGATATTTCAACGCAAAATGCCCCTATGGAGTGGAAGCGTTGAAGACGGGAGAGGCCTCTTGTTTGCGGAGTGGGCCGCCTGCAAGGATTTCTCCAAAATGAATGATGGGGTAATACCCACGTTCTGTAGGCGAGGTGCGCAGTCCTACATAGACGTAATTCTATGTGGTGCAAGAGTGGTGGGACATGTGACTGGGTGGCAGGTAGTGGAGGGAGAAATTCTCAGTGACCACCGTTCTATTAACTTCCAAATTGGGGCTACGATTGCGGCAGCGCCAGCGGTCAACAAAAAAGGTTGGGTGGTTTCAAGAGAAAAGTTAAAAAACTTAGTAAGGGATTTTAAAGATATGGAAATAGAGGCGGGAGACAGTCTGGTAGCACTGTGCAAAGACATAGGCCGTCTATGCGACGTACATCTCACCAGGAAAAGGCGTCTACAAAGTAGGCGCGCAAAGTACTGGTGGAATGACGAAATTGCAGAGACGCGGGCGCGGTGCAACCGAGCTCGGAGAGCGGTCACCAGGGGCAACGCCATGGGGAGGGAAAACGTAAAAGCGGCTCTAGAGTACAAGGGGTTAAGAAAAAAACTGGGTGGTCTAATCAAATCCGCCAAGAGGAGTAAGAGGAACCTTTTGGTGGAAGAGGTAGACAGGGATATATGAAAAAGGGGGTACAAAAGTCGGGAGAACGCCAACAAAGGTATCGGCAGAGGTGCAGAAGGCAGTTGTGGCGGAACTCTTTCTAAATCAGGAGAAAAGGGTTTGTAGGAGGTTGCCCGTAAAAGCGGGCGAGGTTTGTCCTTTTTCGAAAAGTGAACTCCGGGAAGCCTCAAAAAGAATATGTTCTGGAAAAGCACCAGGGCCTGACGGAATTCCCGCAGAAGTTGTAAAAGCCCTGCTGGAAAAATGCCCCAAAGTATGGTTAGCAGCAGCTAACAAATGCTTAGAGGATGGAGACTTTCCGAAAGTATGAAAAAGGGCGAGCTTTGTTCTCCAAAACAAGGAAAAGGGTGGAGTGGGTGCAAGAGCTTTTTGGCCTATATGTCTTTTGGATGTAGCACTTGATAGTAGGAAGGCTGCTGGAGGCACTTCAGGGTGACTAAGCTCTCAGCGAGCGCCAGTACCGTTCGACTCTGACCGCGTTTGCTGAGGTGAAAGCGGCGGTGGTAGCTGCCAAGAAACGGATTTAACACGACCAATTGGGGAGGGATTTTAAGGGCTTTGGAGGGCAGGGGTGTTCCCAAAGACCTGCTGAATATTATCAGTAGTTATTTGTGAGACAGGGTTTTGTTAGTGGGAGACAGTAGAAAAAGAGAGAAAGTAATTTTAACTGGGGGGGTACCACAGGAATTAGTTCTGGGCCCCACGTTGTGGAACGTTTTGTACGACGACGTGGTAAACCTAGAGCTGCTTCTAGGAGTAAAAAGGGTGGCTTATGCCGACGACCTGGCGGTCTTCGTTACAAAACGCTCTAAGGGGGAACTGGAGGAGACGGGGAACCGCGCTCTTGCCCTCATAGAGCAAAAAATCACGGAGCTGGGGTTAGAACTGGCCCCAGAAAAGACGGAACTTGTGGTGATCTCCTGTCCAAGAAGAGTACCGCAAGTGGAAATGACCGTCTCGGGGATTACCGTCAGGTCTAAAAAAAGCGTAAAATACTTGGGGGTTACGTTAAGCACAAACTTAGAGTGGAGTGTGCATGTAAGAGAAGTGTGTGAGAAAGCAGAGAAGGCGGCTCGGTCCTTAGCAGGGCTAATGCCAAACCTGGCGGGAGCAAAATCTTCCACCAGGCGCCTGATGTGCTCGGTAGTCTCCTTCATCGTGCTCTATAGGGTCAAAATATGGGGGGATGCCGTGTGCAACTACAAAAGGCACTGGGAAATAGTTCTGCGGACTCACAGGACATGTTACCAGAAGGTTTGCAGCGCATACAGGACAGCGCCGACGGCGGGCTTTCTGGTTGTGGCAGGCACGAAGCCATTAGATTTAGGAGGGTCGCCTTACTAAGTGTGAAACGAAAGAATAACTGTGGAGGGAATGAATGTGAAGGGAATGGCAGAAGAGTTGGGAGGAATGCGTGTCAAGTGGGGGTGGTAGCAAACCGGCATAGTCCAGACAACTTTTTGCAGACGTGAGGCGTTGGGTGGGTAGGGACCATGGTGAGATAAACTACTATCTCACGCAGGTACTAACGGTACGTGGTTGTTTTCGGGCGTACCTGCATTTGATAAAATTGATTGAAAGTGATGAATGTCTGTACTGTGGGCAAAGAGATACGGTTGAGCACACCGTGTTTCATTGCGAGAGATGGTTGGAGACGCGTGAAAGAACAAGAGTGAAACTGTTGGGAGAGAGCTTAAACCCGGATAACATGGTGGTAGTAATGCTGTCTTCGGAGTACAATTGGGACATTGTGGCCACCATGATAGGGTCCATGCTACGTATGAAAAAGAAAGAAAAGAGGTAGTTAGCTCCATGGTGTAGTGTAAATGAAGCGGGAAGGGGGTGAAGCCGTAGCTACTCGTTAATGTATTTTGAAATTGTAAATTCAGTTCTTATGTATGTTTTGTAAACTGTTTTCTCAAAAATATTTAAAAAATGTGCGCGCCCAAACAACAAAAACCACAAAAAAAGGTTGTGTCAAATCTATGTAAATGTGTGTTAATTGCGCCTGATGACTGCGCGCGGGAATCACCACCTCGACGTAATACTTAATTGCAATTCCAAGGTGGAGAAAGATCGTTATTCCCGCAAGAAGAGGAGGAGATGTTTTTAGTCAATAAGAATCTGACACTACCCTTCGGGGTATTTTCCACCTCCTCAGGAAAAAAAAGGATAAGTTAACTTATATCTAACCGATGAGCTACAGAAATTAGAACTAAATGAAATAACAACAAAAATTACTACAAACATTAAAACAGTGAAAGTTTGTGCACCGCAAAAAACAACAAACCACAAAACTAGCAAGAAAAAGAAAGTACTGATCAAGGAACGGAAAGCAATAGACAGAGACTCTCCGGAAAATGTAACTTAAAACAAAAAAATTAAAAATACCATCAATACCAATGCAGAAAATTCAACACAAAACAAATCCATAAAGCTATTCAAAACAACACCAACATGAAGATCAAAAAGAAAAGCAACAATACACAAGATAAAAAATGACATAAGAGAAATTGTCATAGAAAAAAACAAAATGACAGTAACAACTATTAAAAGATTCTACGTAAACTTATATAGCCAAGTAGTTCAATCTAAAGATCAGCAGACTGGGTCGAGGCAACCAGTTCTAAATGTAGGATCTACAAAACTTCAAGAAATTGATAAAACAGAACTAAAAGCAGCATTGCACCATCTTAAAAACAACAAAACACAAAACACAAATCAAATAACTAGCATAACTGACAAAACAGAAAACTAGAGGAGAGACTCTAGAAAAAGCAACCTGATACTTTTGAACAAATCCCTTACAAAGAGCAAAATTGCTGACTTTTTAGGCAAAGCTACAGCACGACCAACTACATTCAAACATTGCTTATACTGATTGAGAAATGTACAGGGCAGTACTCCAACCAATAGACAATGCGCAAATTGGCTTCAGGTATACAAACTTGCTTAAATACATCACTAAACACGCAACTCTACGTCTAAATGGGAAAAGATTGGACAACAAAAAAAAGACCCATCAAAAAAGCGTCTGGCAAGGCAACACCATTTTTCCAAAATTATTCACTTTAACTCTAAAAAACGTGTTTAGAAAACTATTGTAGAAAGTAAGCATCAATGGTAGTCGCCTAAATTACCTTTGTTTTGTCGATAATATTGTTCTCATTAGCAATGACTCAAAAAAACTAAAAGAAATAAAACGCAAACTCGACAAAGCCTCACAAACTGTGGGCCTGCAAATAAACATGCAAAAAATAAAAATCATAAGTCCGAGTAACAAAATCAAGAATTGCACTCTATATAAAAACGAGGAATTTATATACTTGGAGCATAGCATCAAATTAAGAAAGGGCCAACCAAACAACAAAGGTCACCAGACGCATCAGATTGTCATGGGCAGTTATTGGCAAATTAGGATACATCCTACAAATACCTAAAATTCCAATAAACTTAAAATAAAAAGTGTATAATACTTGTATCTTACCTATCACTACATACGGACTAGAAACTAAGGCCATCACAAGGAATAGACTTTTAGTCTGCCAACGAGCAATAGAGCGCGCGATGTTAGGATTAAGCTTACTAGAACAAAAATCACAGATGTTATAGAACAAATAGCACATCATAATTGGCAATAGGCGAGTCACGTAGCAATAGAAAATAGCAAATAGTCCAAAACAATATTACAGTAAAATCCTTAAGTATCTAGGAGAAGCGTTGGCCGCCCCTTAATAAGATAGGAGGACGACATACAGAGACATGCGGGTAGGAACTGGAGACAGACTGCACAACAAAGATCAACATAGAAGCGTATGGAAAAAGCCCATGTGCCTAAAAAAAAGATGATGGAATATTCATAAGACAAACCCTACTTGTTGTAAACCAACAACAAGACTCTAGTAGAGTTTTACTACTTAACAAATGCTTAATATTAGTTTATCTACAAGTCACTTTTATTTTAGAAATTTTAGTTTATAGTGAAACACACACCAAAAAATATAACTAGCTGGTGCACTGTTCTGTATCACAAAAATATCAAACAAAAACAAGCTAGTACCCTAAACTAGCCACACAACCTATTTGTTAGAGTTGGAGATTGAATTCCGCAATATGTCAAAATGTCTGCAGAGAAAAAAGAAATAAAACAGCTAACATTATTATTTAATGATATATATAAAAGCAGAGAGTAACCAAGCAATTTTTGAAAAACAGAGGAGTATAGAACAATCAGCTTATTGAGTGAAATATAATAAAACTAATAATAAATACAAAACAATTATTTTTTTAGAGAGGCAGAAAAAGCCACTTGCGCTATTAGTTTTAAGTTTATTTTGTAATTTTGCCACCTTTGTCTTTTTTTTAATTTAATACATAACGTTACGATTTTATACAAATTTTTTTTTTTTTTTTAATTTTTGTTATTATGATTTTATAATTTCATTAGTCTAAATGACAAACTTAATAAAACAAGTCAGGAAATGTAGTATTAACTTTTTTCATTTGATATATCTATTATTTGATTAAAAAGCACTAGAATGTTGAAAACATTAAACGGATTACAAAGAATATAATTCATCTTAACTTTTATTCTTCCATCTCTTGTCACACTTTATTATATTCCATAGGAAGCATTATTAAATTGATCCTATTCTGCTACCATCGTTCACATTTTAATACAATCCATTTTCATAGACATTGACGAGGATTATTGTGTCACAATGCAAAAACATAACAATCCCATACACTTTAAAAAGTAGATTAACGTACTAAAACAATAGTTGAATATATCAAACAATTTTATTCTGATTTACGTAACGTGTATAACAAAGTTATGACTTTATTGAATTTCAAGATATTTAAACCTGAAATCAATTGTAAAAGTAATCAAATTTATTACTTCATAAATAATCTCATTTTCTTCACACCACCAACTCAAATAAATGAAAATCGAATTCATTTGAATTGCGCCAAGCCGTCTCCTACTCCCAATCTTCTGCATCTTTCCAAATGACCTCTGGAAAATGTCCAGGAATAGGGATGAGATGCGAAATAACGAGACCACGGGTTCTTCTCATGCTGGCACGGCTTCGAACGATTAATTAAATTTTACCCTCGCCTGGGGTCGCCGAAAAATGAGGACGGAATAAAACGAGTTAAGTGGCGAACTTGAACCTACAGACCATATCTCTTTTACTGCGACGTAAATATCCAAGTCTAGTATATATACATATACATTGAAGAGTTATAAATTCAAACGAGTTTGCATTGCAAAATTTAAGAGCGCTTGAGTTTATACAATTTTGTTATGTAATATTTAACTTGTAGCTATATAATAAACCACTTAATGTATCCAGATAGATAGTGGATATTTTAATTGTCCTTGACTTTATCAATGTAATGTTGAAAATAAAATTAATGCCTGTTAAATAGTCTTAATTATTATATCAAATCGAGTCATAAAAACATGTTTCCTTTAATATAGTCTGGAAAATACTTTTGTATCTGATTTTATATTGAATATAAATGGATTTTATGTCGAGAGCAGTTCTAGGGCCACGTTTGTGTCATTATAAATGAAATTAACAGTAAATGTAACATTTTGTATTCAAAGCAATTGCAAATATTAATATTTTGTTTCTGTCATTTTTATATAAACGTAAAGACGGTTGAGACCTTTACTATTTGTTAATTTGTAATAAAAATAAAATAAAATAGTTAAAAACTGTTCGTTTTATTTAATATTATTTTTATTAACATTTAACTTTGCCCACAGAAACAAATTAAACTTTTATCAGCAGTTAGTCTAGGAATGATGAACTTTCTGTACGGCAAAACTGATTTAGAAGGTATTTATTATATTTAAAACTCGTAAAAGTAGACAATGCAAAGTTTACGATGATCATCATAATATCAGGAAACTACCTAAATATTTTTCTAAAAAAACACAATGATAATGACAGACTAAAGAACCAATTTTGGTTTGTTTTTCACATTTTATGAACATTAAAATTTGGATATGGTAAAACAAATATTGACTTTGCTATTTTTTAAAGATAAAAAAAAGTTATAAAAATAGGCAAATGGTTATGTGCCCTATTTATGAACGGTACTTGAACATTATCAGGTCTATCCGCCCACTCGTTTAAGTATTTGTAATCTAATGATTCTAAATATTTCCTTGCTCATGCTATATGTTTGTAATCATAAAGTGTATACATTATCCGCTCAAGCAAGTGTTTGTCATTGCAATATTTTTTAACTTTTTTAATTTGTTTTGTTTTTTGCTGTTTATTTTTATTGTGGTTGGAATGTTTTCTTGTTTGTTATTCAAGATCATGAATTCTGTTGTTGTTTTGTTAATAACAATGTTTCTAATTTTATTATGACTTTTTTGATAATTTTTTCTATTTTTTTTTTCTTTTTTGAGTATATAATACAGGTGCTTTCGGCATATTTGTAAGGTGTACCGTGAAGTTTTAGTTCTAGTATGTCATTTGAATATACTATGTATAATGTTGGCGGAAGAATTCTTCCTTGTGGTATTCCGTATTCAGCTTGAATCGGTTTGCTTTTTATAGAATTTATTTTTGTTTTTTGTTGTCTGTCTTTCATGTATGTGTTTATTAGGTTCAATTCGTTGCTTTTCATTCCTATCGCGTCTAGTTTTTGGTACAGTATCAAAAGCTGTTTTCATATAGATAAAAAATGTTACTACAGTTTCTATCTGATCTATTTTGTTTGTTTATGTGATCTACAAAATCATAAGCTACTGTTGTTCCCGAGTATTGTTAAATAGCATATTGTTGTTTGTATATTATACTGTTTTTGTTTATATGTTCTGTTAGTCTAATATGGATCACTATTTCTAATATTTTATTTAATGTTGACAATAGAGAAATTGGCCCATAGTTTTCTGGTTTTGTTTTATCTTCTTTTTTATGTATAGGCACTATTATTATTTTCTTTATGTAATTTGGATATATACCTGTGTAAATGACTTTATTTGTTTTTTGCACTTCTTGCGTTGTGCAGATATATAGTATACATTTCAGTTTTGTATTTATTTATTTAGTTTTAAATTGGATTTTTTAAATTCTAAACTTTCTATATCAAAAATGTTTTTAATTTTAATTTTTATATTTGCTTCTGTTTTTTTTATGTATCTTGAATCCATAGATATTTATATTTAAGCTCCTTTTTTGTTCTCTTGCTTTATAAAACAGCATATTTGATTGTGCTGTTAGTTGTTCATTTATATATATTTTTATTTTTTTTTTAGTTTGCATTCTAATGTAGTGATTGATTCAATTGTTTTTTGAGTTTTTAGTATATTTTCTTTATCTTCTTTGATTTTGAATTTAATTATTTTTATTTTTTTTTTGTTTAAAGTTTTTTTTCTATTGGCTGATTTTATCTGTTCCTTCTTTATGTTTGTGTTTAAACCTTTTATTATTTTCATTACAACTTCTTCCGTTTTTTTTTTGTAAACTCCAACTGTTATGAAATTGTTTTTAATTTTTTTTTTCTAAAATTTTGACTTTCTTTTTTTTAAATTTTTTATTATCATTTATTTACAAATTTACAGTTTATTTTTTTTATTTTGTTTTGTCCCCACCATTTTATGTTTCGATTTATCTTAGTTGATATTTATGTGAAGTGTATTATATATTTTTAGTCATTTGTTTGTATTGATTTTGTTTATATATAGTCACATACACACATTATACACCTATACATTCCGGCGTTTAGTTAGGCCTTCTACACCTATCCGATAGGTGTAAGAAATAAAACAAAAAACTTAAATATAAATTTTATTTTTACCCAAATAACAGGTTTATTTAAGACATTTAATTTAAGAAACTTTAGGGGCAGGATTTATTAAACATCCCATGCGAGCCTATTTTTTTTGTCTGAATTTAAGGTAAGGTGGTAAGGTTTAAGATAGTAATATTTAACCTAATAACAATTCTACATTACAGTTTAGAATTGCAAGAGGAAAATGTTTCTTATTTGTGACTATAATTGATACTTATTTCAGCAACAAGCTTGTAAATAGTTTGTTCGTAAAGTTTAATATTTCAAAAATTGTAAGTAAGTATTTTTGGTAATACTAATATTCTAGCAAAACAATATATAGTTCATATAGAAAAATAAAAGCAACTATTGTTGTTGTAAAGATTTCTGTTTCATATGTGAAATTGTCATGAAATCATTGATTTATTTCTTATAAACTATTATTAATCAAATCTACACTGCAATCAGAATTTGGATACAATCAATGAGTTTGAATTAAATTCCAATCCGCTGAAATTATGAGAATCATTATTTAGCTTTGTTGTTTGAAGTGGCGCAGTTGTGCCCTGAGCATTAACATTTCCTTGATTATCAAATATCAAATCGTCTACATAAGTTTCAATCAATAAAACAAGTCGGGTTTAGATTAGGCTAAACCACTATGGACCACTTCTTCTTAAGGTCCCATCTCTATTACTGAAGATTGGAAACAATCATGCTGAACCCATTGCCGCTCTATACAAGGAATAGGCATCTAGACCAGTCCAATCGCGGATGTTCTTCAGCCAGGAGTATTTCTTTCGGCCAATGCCTCGTCGCCCTTCTATCTTGCCCTCCATTATCAATTTTTAGGGTTCATATTTATATTGCTTAATATGTGCCCCAAATATGCCGTTTTTCTCTGTTTAATATTTTACAGTAATTGTCGATCTAGGCAAATAAGTCGCAACACTTCCTCATTAGTGGTATGATCAACCCACGACACTCTTAAAAATCTACGGAACGCCCACATTTCAATAGCCTCTAATCGATTCATGGTGTTCATCTTTAATGTGTACGTTTCACATCCATAAAACAATACCTGAGTCGGAAGGTTAAGCTTAGGCCTGTATTTGTTTGTTAACAGTTGTTTCATGCTATTGAAGGTGGTCCGTG
This sequence comes from Tachinus rufipes, assembly GCA_963932245.1. Taxonomy (NCBI): domain Eukaryota; kingdom Metazoa; phylum Arthropoda; class Insecta; order Coleoptera; family Staphylinidae; genus Tachinus; species Tachinus rufipes. The sequence goes on from OZ010749.1 coordinate 67,772,205, forward strand.
CTTGTTTTATCCTAGCACAAATCTCACACTCCGGGTCCAGATCTTCTGTAATCCAACTTCCCAGATATTTGAATTTTGGAACTACTGTAATGTTTTCTCCATAAATTTGTATATGACAAGGTGGTGTTCTCCTGCTTATTACCATAACCTTTGCTTTATAGTGTTAATCGCGGTTTCAGTAGTAGTATCTTCAACTCTGACTGCGGCTGTTTGTTGCCAATACAAATTCTTGATTAGTTCAATATCGTCCTGGTCTAGCCTTTTCAATTTCAGTATTTTTAGGAGATCGGTGTGTTTTAATCGATCGAAAGCTTTCTCGTAGTCAATAAAACATATAAATTTGCTGCTGATCTCAGCATTTTTGCAAAAGTACAATTAGACTATATAAAGCTTCCCTAGTTCTCAGACCCTCGCGGAATCCAAATTGTGAGTTGCTAATATCTCTCTCGCATTTTTTGTAGATTCTTGTGTGAGTAATTTTTAGAAAAATCTTGAGGACGTGGCTCATCAAACTTATTAGTCGGAACTAATCAAATTTTCTGAAACTCGGTTTTTGGGATTGGCAGTTGTACTGAGTTGAGCCAGTCCTTTGGTATTTCTCCAGTTTTGTAGATACGATTAAATAGCAATGTTAAGTTATCCAGGTGTTCTTCTTCTAACAATTTCAAAACTTCTACATGAGTTTTTTAATTGCTCATATCACCTCACTTTTGAATATTTCTGATGCTACCTCCATTTTTGTGCTATTGTCATAAAATCTAGGAGGCTAATTTCTCTTCAGTTCTTTCTTTTCCAGTATAACTATGTTGTTGTCTACCATTTGTTTTAAGATTCTCTTTTGGGTTATTCCTGTAGCTCCTCCTATTTTCTTAGAAACTTAGTAGTGATCATGTTTTTTCTGCAATTCTTCTATTTCTTCGCATCTTCCTCTCATCCATGACTCTTTTGCTACCCTAATCTGTTTACTTGTTTGTATTTTAGTGCTTGCCTGTTTTTCAGGAGCCTTCTCTCTTCCATCTTTTCTAATATCTCCTTCGTCATCTACTCTATCTTCATGCCTTTTTCTTTAGACCTTACTTCTTCTGTTTCTATTTTGTTTAAGATATGTTTTTATTTTCTATTCTTTCGTCGGTGTTACCCCTATTAGCCTGTATTTTTGTAATTTCAGAATTGATTCTTGTTCTTACTTTTTCCTTACTTTTGGGATTTCTCAATTTTTCAATGTCTACCAATTTCTTTGTGCTATGTTTAAGTTTTTTTTAATTCAATGTTTAAGTTGTTTATTACTGAGTTATGATTTTACTCCACGCATTCTGTTACTATATTTACTATACTTACTATATTACTATATTTTTTGTAGATTAGGATAAAGTCAATTTGATTTCCAGCGTCTGGGTGGCAGGTTGTACCAGATGTCTAAATGTAGGATAAAGTTTATTACTGATTTCTGGACATTATCAGACTTAAGTATGCCTACGCCATTAAAGTGTTAGTTAATTTTACCCCCCAATTAGTATAGTACTGAGTTTCTCTTGTTGCATCTTCTATAGACCACATACACACAATAAGACAAGTGATAAAAAAAAATACAAACACAACCTACCACTGTATATGACTTTCGTCGATTTTGGAAAGGTATTTGGCACTGTAAAAAAATGAACTTTAATCAATGCACTAAAAAGATGCTTTACTTATCTTACAGACTACTCCCGTTTCTACTAATAGTACCGTAACCAAGAAGTCTACAATACCTGAACAACATCTCCACCAAGTTGAAACTGGAAGCTCAGCCTAAGAGATTGGGGAGATTTGTAGAGCAAAAACACGCTTCACCAATCAGCAAGCAGCGCGCGCAACCACGCGCTTGAAATACCAAACTTAAGCCCCCACAAGTCAGGCAAATAGTCTAAAAGACCTAATTTAATTTAATTCTTTTATTTTGAATTCTGAAAGTCTTTGTTTTCTTAATACTTTTAGGCAGTTGATTGTACGTGACTAGTCCATTGCCTAGTATTGTTTGTTTTGTTGTTTCTGTCCTTGTTGTGTGTACATGTATATTGCTTCTCTTTTAGTGCTATATCCGTGAATTTCTTTGTTGGTTTTTATTTGGAGGTAGGTTCTTTATTTTTAATTTAGTATATTAGTTTGCATTTTTCTATTTTTATTTTTTTGTTTATCTTTGTTTTGTTAATTATTTTGTATACTTTTTCTGTTGGTGTTTGTATTAGTAGTTTGAATATTATTTTTAGAATTTTGTTTTGTTGTCTTTTGTATGTAAACCCATATTTCATTTTTTTGCTTTTTTTAATTGTTTCTTTATTTTTTTTTCAAAACTTCATCGAATTTATTTCTCATGTATTCCACCATTTTTTTAGGTCTTTTAAGGTTTTCATAATATCTTTATTTGTTGTTTTTTCTGCTTGCTGTTTCTATAATGTAAGAGCCAAAATTTATATTACAACCAAAAACGATCCCAGGTATTTAACGGCATATTTGTTTGCCACCTTGACTATTTCTATTCTAGCCTTGTCGTTTTTCAAAATGTTTTTTTTTTTCAAAACCATTATTGCCATCTCAGTTTTAAAGTGTGCAAGTTGGCTTTTTTTGGCTATCCAGGTTTCTATTTTTGATGCCGCGTATACAATATTGTCTGATATAGTTTTTTTTCTTCTTTTTTTCTATCCTCAGCAGATTGTTGTATAAGTTGTTTCTATCGTGTCGGACAACGACAGAACTTTGTAGTACACCGCAAGTCATTTGCATATTTTGGCTTTTGCTGATCAGATTTTTTGCATGTATAGGGACATTTTTTGCTTAGTGAGCTCTTCTATTATATCTGTTTACCTTGTAATTCTGTCAACTTTAATTGCAAGCCGTTGTATAGCATGCATGGCGTGCACCGTTGATTGTTTTTTTCCATGCTTTTTGAAGTCTTTTAGGAATCGTTTATTTAGTAATAGTTATTAAAGTTTGTTTACCACGTTTAGAAAACATATTAGTTGGTATGCATTTGTTTCTTTAAACCTGGTCAATTTTTCTATTAGTGTAAGTTTACCGACTTTCTACAGGAGCGGGAATACTATCGACTTTGTTCTGTCATTTGCAATTCTGCAGATCACCACATCTCCAAAACAATCTGCAATTGATTTGGTGACCTTTGGTGGTATGCCGTCAAGGCCCGTGGTTTAGTTTACTGTCAGCGGCCGTTACTTCCTTCAAAGTGCAGGTGGGTATCGTTTTGAGGTTTAACTACAGTTGTAGCCACACCTCCGGTATGTAGTTAGGGAATAATTTTAAAGTTTTTTTTTTGTTTTTTCTTGTTTAGGGTTATTGGCAACTGTAGTTTCATCTACCCGGTTACAGTTTTGTACCCTGTTTACCAGACGTTTCTGTTCACTTCCTTGCCACGTTTTCTTTTTTGAGTCCTTTATTCTTTTTTTAATGGTTTGCCGTTTGTTTTTCTTGATTTTTTTTTGTTTTTAGGTACTTTTTTGCAACTTTGCAATACTAGTGGTCTACCAGTAGATGAGTTTTCGTGCTTTGGTTGTGGTTTTTTTTTTGTACGTGTTGTTGCCTGCTTTTTTTAATTTTTATTAGGACGTTTGGGGTATAGACATTATTTTTAATTTTTATCTTCAGTTTGACTTTGGACGTTAATTTTACTTTCATTCCTTTTTTAAAAATTTACCTATTTTTAAGGTTTAGTTCTTGTTTTGTTGCATTTATTACGTTATTATTCTGCTGTCTTTTCAACAAGAACGCTACTTCTGCAGTTCGCGGTTGTGGATGCGTGCGCTTGAAATTATTTTTGTCAGGTAGTGTTCCATTTGTGGTAAGGTGTTTTTTGGTAATATGTTGCACAATTAGATGCTTCTTACTTCTGATACTATCCATACAACTTTTTTCTTTTTTCCGTATTGTAGAACTTGTCGTGCGAATTTGCTACGTATATAGACAATTTACAATGTTTTTTTGTTAGCCATCTTCAGTGGTTCCATATTATGTTTTTGTTTGGTTTTGAGATAGCTGCTAAATCCTTTCTATGCAGTGCAGATATTTTTAAGCAGGTTCATGGCTTGTTTGTCTTTGTTCAGATTAGTTTGCAAATTTTTTTAATCTATTTTCTATTCTATTTTCTTTTAAATGTTTTGCATTTTTTTTTGTATTTTGAGCAGCCCATTGACTTGGTTTGGTGGCCACTTTTATTGCAGAGATAGCATACGCTATCATTTTGACATTTTCTGATCATAAGCCTCGGTCTGTTTCAGACTTCTGTTATTTCAGTTAGCCATATGGCCATTTTTGCGGCATTAGTAGCATATCTGCGGAGATTTTATCTTTGTCAATCTCTACCTATCCAGCCTTTTTTAATCCTTTTTTTATTAATAGTTGACAAGCGGCTTTCTCGTTTATTGTTCACTTTTTGGTTGAATCTTATGGTATTGGTTTTGTGCTCTTTGTGCAAATTTATTCTGAAGGCTTGTTCCGTCATATTCTTACTTACGTCTAGTATGATGAGTATGGGTGTTTTGTCGTGTTGTTGCGTCCTCTTTTTTTTTAATTTTATACTAAACGTTTCCGTTTTGCCGCTTGCTTACGCTGCCTACAGTCACTTCTGTAGCGTCCACTTGCTTTCTTATATTTTAATAACTTCACTCTTATGTAGGCATTATCGTTAATGTGTTACTGTTTGGTCTACGTTTCCTAACCCAAATTGCCGTTTTTTGTTTGTCTTCTCTTTCAGCCACTTTACTGACTTGCTTTTTGGTTTTTCTGCTATACATGCGTATTTCTGTTTTTTTTTTTTTTTTTAAGCGTAATAAGCTATGTTTCTTGTAACAGTCTTGTTTACTATCTTTGTAGTTATCTTTCTTTATCTTTCTTTATCTTTCTTTATCTTTCTTTATCTTTCTTTATCTTTCTTTATCTTTCTTTATCTTTCTTTATCTTTATTTATCTTTATTTATCTTTCTTTATCTTTCTTTATCTTTCTTTATCTTTCTTTATCTTTCTTTATCTTTCTTTATCTTTCTTTATCTTTCTTTATCTTTCTTTATCTTTCTTTATCTTTCTTTATCTTTCTTTATCTTTCTTTATCTTTCTTTATCTTTCTTTATCTTTCTTTATCTTTCTTTATCTTTCTTTATCTTTCTTTATCTTTCTTTATCTTTCTTTATCTTTCTTTATCTTTCTTTATCTTTCTTTATCTTTCTTTATCTTTCTTTATCTTTCTTTATCTTTTTATTTTTTAGTGCTAGACATAGTCTAACCTAGTAATTTTTGGACATGCTTCTTTCTTTGAGAACTACCACGTGCACGTATACCACGTGCACGTACCTTTTAGCTCCGTTTTCAATTTTACCGTCTGTGATTAGAACGGATTAGTTGAATGATTTTATCGGTTTGTTTGCCTTTATGGTTCCCTGCGTCACAACTAAGAATTCCAATTTTCGATGAGGTTGTCAAGTAAGTTTTCTAAAAGATCCCCTTGCGCAACTTTGTTTACTTTATGTAACATTCTTTTAGCTGCTTTATCTTAGCAAGTTTCTGCACTTGACTGTTGCTTATCTTTTTTATAGGACTTTCCTGATTTTGCATTGTTTTTCTTAAGCTTTGCTTAGCGTTTTTGTGTCCGTTTTGCTAGTTCCGGTTTTTTTTTTGGTCGACTGCTGCCTTGCTAATTTGGCTGTGAGGTTGGCAACTAAAACTTCTCTAGTGCTGCAAGTTGTTTTTCTAAATTTTTGACGCTTGGTTTAGGTCTATTCGTCCACGTGTTTAGTTATGGTTTCTTAACCCTCCGTTCAGTCTGAACGCCAAGTCTTTGATTGAAAAGTGCACACTTTTTTTTCTTTGTAAACGCAAAAAGCATTTTAATGGGCTTGCCTACTTGGCCGTTGTAAATCAGCCATTTCCAAGGCTTTTCTTTTTCTTATTTTTTGAAACTTTGCGTGCTTTCGTTTTGAGTAGTTTTTACAGAAATAAAAAAATTATCTATAACTACAGATAAAATTTAATAATGTTTCAAAACTTTATTATGAAGTTAACAAAACTTTGTGGACGGTGTATTAAGAGTGATATATTGAAAGAACAATAATATTGATGTAACTTTAAAGCTAAAAAACTTTTCAAGTTGTAAAAAAATATTTATTTAAACGGTGCAAGTTGGGAAGTGTCAACAAGCTAGTAAAATTTACAATATTAGTAGTATTTGCTAAAGATATCTTGTCGTAACCAAAACGGTGGCTTATTTTGAGCCATTTAAAATTTCTTAAAACTAAAGTTTGTTGTTACAAAATTTACAAAACAGACAAAAAAAGCTACAATGGCAACTAAACTATTTTACTACTACGTTAAATAAATGAATAAAAAAACTGTAGTTTAAGATATCTATGAGAGAATGGTAGTAGTGTAAGAAAAAAATAACATCTAACTGTTAAGTAAAATTTTGGTGGTTTACTTGAAGAAGGATAAATAAAATCATCTAAATTTAACTTTCTAAACAACTAAAAAACTAGCTGGAGATGATAATAGAAGAAAAAATCAGTACAAACAAAATACAGAAAGATGTAAATAATTATTGAAGAAAACAGATTAGCATTTATTTCTAATGATTGAAAAGAAATTTTAAACAGTTTTTGTTAAAAATATAAAAACCGTAAAGCTTACTTAAAAATAGAGTTTGCAAGAAGAAAAAGAAAATTGTTGTTACAACAGAAAGTATAAAGCAATCGTGTTGAATCATTTTAGAATTACATACTATAAACCAGTATTTACTTTTATTGATGTACAGTTAAAACTAAAAACTAAAGATAGAAAGCTATTGTATTAAAACTAGTTACGGTAGTGCTGTTGGCGTTCATAAACAATAAGGGTCAATTACGTTTTTACTGCAAAAGCTGAAAAGTCACAAAGAACCTAATGGATTTTGTGCACATCATGTATATTAGGGTTTTGTTGTTTATTATAATTTTAGATAGAAAGGAGGAGCAGGTTTAGCAAAGAATGAGAGTAAGTTAACAAGCAGGCAGCAATTGGTTAACGATTTGCACTTTGTAAGGAAACATCTTTAGACATTTCACCAAATTTTGACCCAACAAACGTCTGCTGATGCCAAATTGTGTACATTGTTAAATTGTTGATGTTTGTGAACTTTTTGGAATGTTCTCGACCAAAGCAGCTGTATTCTTAATCAAACAAGCAATACGCGGCTAGCCACATGTTATTTGTTAAAAGCCTTTTTATTTTGCGGATTGGGAAAAAAATCATGCAAAAAGATTTTTCAAAAATGTTGAATTTACTTTCACGGGCACTTACCAACTAATATATTTGTAGATGTTTGCACATAATTATGCAAAAACCTTCCTGTAAAAATTGCCTTAATGAGAAAACTCAAGAAATACTCATGTGTCAGCCATATAGGCGTTGCACAGTATTTGGTAAGAACTTGTACTTAGTCTATGTCTGCTGTGAAACTAACGGGCAAATAAAGTAAATCTAAAATTAATCTAAGAGATGTGCAGAAGCAGTTACATTTTTTTTTAAATCAACTTCATTTGCTTGAGCTAAGCAAAGAAAAAACTGATTCTTCTCTGATAACGTAGCGTTTTGCGCTCGACTTTCCGTTGCCTAAGCGTAAAATTGTTCCGTGCTGGCATTGGGAGTGCCCCCGAAAAGAGTGAGAGTCCGCTTTTGAGAGGCAGATGTCTTAGAATATGGCTTTGAGGATAAACTTGCCTTCAACTTGATGTAGTTTGGACAGCCTTTGTAACTCGCTGTGAAATATAAAAGACCCTGCATCAAACAACAGCCACATACTACCCTCAGGCAAATCTGGTTGAGCGTAGACATGCAGAGCTGAAAAAAGTCTTAAAGAACTGTTGGAGCAGAATCCGCAAAAGCAATGGAACAAACTCTTGAGAGTAGTAGTGTTCTATAATAACAGGCGCAGTACAACTACAATTCAGAGTTTAAGCAATTTACTACTGAGGCGGAACATCCAACATCCCAGAAGATGGAATAATCCAGATAAAGCTGAAAACAAAAAAGACCCTGAAAGAAGACTGCAGAGAGCTATGCAACGGCAAGCTACGTACCGATAGCGCCGTTACCCACGGCAAAAAAATGCGCAAAAGTATACCAGCCAGGAAGTATGGTAATGGTTAGGAGTCAAGCTCGAGGTCTAGCAAACAAATGGTTAAGCCCAAAGAAAATATTAACAACAACAGGCGGACATTGTTATTGGATTGAGAACTCTATGTACCGACCATCCGCAAAGCTTCATTTAGACAACATAAGATCCGTTCCAACGGGACAAAAAATCCCAGTCAGTCTTACCAAAGCACCGACTACGACTACTTCACTCGACAACTGGAAATTTTATTCGACAGAAAGTAAATCATATCACAGCAGCAATCGACTAATCTATTCTACCCGAATTTTAAGACGAGCCCTGCAACAAACCTGGCTAATTCTACTAAAGAACTTACGGCGACGATCTTAGCAACAGACATGGCTTAACTTATGGGAGATAACTTGACAACAACCTCCGCAATGAACATGGTTTACAATTTAAAATTTGGAATGATGACGACCACTGCTACAAACCCGGCTTACACAACCGGACTATTCACAACAATGGTGACACCAAGTGCTCCACCCCCGCACTCAGCTTTAACTTTGATTCATACCTAAAAGGTGACTTTCAGTCATCTGGCACAGCCTTTACCCATCATGCTAAAACATTACCAGCGTGGGATGGACAAAGGAGAATAATGCCAGACATTACAAACCCCGCAGTGTTGCCCCGAACCCTGTGGGAGAAAAAATAATTGATTTAAGAAACAATGTAGAATTGGCGCTATACAACCAATTTCAACATTTTTTACGCAGATAATCTCTACTACGTGCTATCTGCCTCAATCGGCACTACTCGCTTCGACTACATAGAAAAGTCCAGTGACACGATGCGCATGTTGTTAAATGCCTTGATTCTTTAGTATAAATGCACGTAGTGGTGGGATGCCTGTCGGCGCACTTATCGCATACGTAAGAGGAGTTGCATTGCAAAGTCGTGTGGCCATAGCTCTGGCAACAATAGTATTGCACAATGTTATCTGATTTATGTTTAATCTCTACACTCACATTAAAATTGCATAACTTTTTAAGAGACAGTATTTTTTGCTTTGCGCGTTCTGGAAGGTGAACGTAAAACATGGGAAAGATTTTACTAATTCTTCTCATGCGTTTTATTAAAAGTGGTACATACCTTAAAACTGATAACTCTGTTTGCGCCACATCAGCCGTGATGTAGTTGGGAATGTTTTTAATTCAAGAAATTTGACTTTTTCACAAATTGTAATGAGCAGAGAACGGGTAGTGTCAGCGCCCTATGTGTGAGCTGACGCATTAAGAGGGTTTGTTGGAAGGCCAAAGAAACTAGAGGATTTACCAGAAGTGGCCGGCCAAGTTTTAAACCTTTTGGCTTTTGTAGTTGAAGGCCCTGGCGCTAAAGGCGCCTGACTTGGAGAGCCGATTGATAGCCTTGTAATAACAAATTTAGGTTAACCCAATTCTTTTTTTTGTTTCTTCTTTTTTGAGTAGTTTACTAGAGCATTTTTTTTTCTGTTTTGCTGTGACGTGGTTTTCCTGCAAAGTCTCCATTGCTGTTTTGTTTTTGAAAGAGTTAGAGTCGGCAGGTTCTTCAGCTGGCCTCTTGAGAGAAGTTGAAGCCGCAGTGGCCTGAGACATGAGAGCGGCTTAGGTGCAGCAGCTGCAAATGATGATTTAAGGTTTTTTTGTAAAAATTAGAGTCCGTTTTTAACCTAAAAAAAGAATGATTCTGTGATCAAATGTACGATTAATAATAAGTTTTTAATTTTATTTATATATTATTGTTAATTATTGTAGTTTTACAGATAAAAAATAATTTTGTTTGGTGAACCTTAAAGATTAGCTTTTTTTATCCACCAGGGTAATTTGGTATTCACCTAATAAACCGTTGGTGTCATCAACCTCCTTTAAACAAATACAAGCTGCAAAACGCACAAAAAAAATATATATATATATATATATATATATGTTATGTTGGGTGTTATCTTCTTCCGACGACTTAAATTATTAACATTTTAACAGAAAAACATTGCTATTACCAACCGACCGACAAACTGCGAATGACTGCTAAACTTTACAGCAATGACTACTTTTTCAGGCTTGCAAAACAATCCCCAACCGGTAGTTTTGCTCAAGTCCAAAAATGTTTTTTGTTGATATTTTCTTGTAGATAATCATAAGATTTTAAAGCAAATTTTACAACTTTTATAAAATAATTATTAAAATCTCACCTATTATGAAAAACTCCTAAAGCACATTATCAATTACGGATATGAAAATCAAATACCCATTCTCAAATAAGGTACAAATGTGTATTAATTGATATTGCTTTAATTAAATGACAATATAGCCAGCGGACTTGTAAAGCACGCTATAATATACTGAAGTTTAACCATGGAAATTACTCGCTTTATAGTTAATTTCATTTCCCGGAAATTTTCCGCTTCACGCTGTAATCTCGTGATCGATAATTTCAGCAAAACCGGCGATAAACTTTGCAAAACAAGACGCGTCAGCTAACAGCTGTCATTCACACAAAAGTTTACGGAAACTGGGAATAAACCATCGCACGGGTAGCCTTAGGCAGATAATAAGACCACATACAACTCATAAGTTTATGGAGTTATTTATATTTTTTTTAAGGTGTATTAAAACGTCAATAATTGTTCTTCAATTAAATTGTAATTCAATTTAGATGCCAGCTTAACAGACGTTAGTTATGATTAAAAAATTAATATTGAAATGACTTTCCCATTCTCAATTAACGGTCATGAATAGTAAAAAAGCCAAACAAAGCCCAAACGAGTTGACAGTACAACTTTTGACAAAACCTCCTCAACACAACTTGATAAATTACACCGACTACCATCCAATTTAAGACATCAAACAAATAATTACATGATTGAACGGACCCCATAAAATGCACCTCTCCAGGTCTCAGTATTGTCTGCATTCAGGAGACACTTTTATTATATTTAATCGATGATTGACAGCCACTTAAGTGACACTTTAATATTGTGAGAACACTGCATATATTATTATTATACATGTTAGATTTACCCCTGCAATAAGGGGTGCGCAATGCCCCTCAATGAAATAGGACCGTGACAAATTTGTCCCGACTCTTTATTTATTATAAGTTCAATTGAAATTTAAAAAAAATACCCGTTGAAATGTTTCGAGTGAATTTGATTGCTTAAGAGGGTTTCAATTACAATTATCAATAAACAATTGCATTATTTAAAGAACAATGTTATTGTTTAGATGTAATTGATAGGAAACTTAACCTTTGGACGAATAGAAAAAAATAATTTAAAATGCGCATATTTTAAATTAGACATGCTTTTTTGGATGCACTTTGTTGTATCGAAAAGCTATCGGATGTGATATAAATGAATTCTCGATTTCTCACCCTCCCAGTCGGGTTTTTTAATGTTGGATATCATTTAACAAAATGTTGCTGCGTCAGCGGAATGTAATTATATTTACAAAAAAAAAAAGGGCGATGCGTTGTCGTCGCGCTGTCAGTGTCGCATCGAAACGCGTAATGAACATATTTATATTCATGACCACCGATGGGCAATGTGATACAAAATCACCTGTCCAACGTTGTGAAGCGGAAGCTTCGGGTTAACACGTTTAATTATTTCATATTTACGTTTAATTTGGTAAACACGCGTTATAATAGAAAACAGTTCATGCGGAATCCTAATAATTAAAAATTAATAATGTTAAATTTGTAATAATTATCATGCAAATATTAATGTGTTATGAATAAATGCTAAATTACTATTATTTGATTGTTTCATTAACTCGTTTGTTACATAGGTTGTATTGTATGCTACTCAAAAGACAAAATTGATGAGTACTTTAAGTAGTTATTTTTTGTTTTCTTTCTTCAGTCCAACTTCTTTACGGAAAATTATTATTAAATTTGCTTATTAATAAATTAAATAAGTTATTTCACATTCATAGACTACATACATATTGTACAAGTTTAAATTACAAATGAAGTAGTGCAGGAATTATACCACAATACTAGTTTAAATCACTGTAATTGTTTTACAGCGTTGCTGTTACACTAGCCGGATTTTTTAAATATTTTTTACACAAATATCAGATTTAAATTTTATTAATTTAAATAAAATAAAACCAGATTGTCATAAACAAGAGAAGTTTTTTATATTGCCTAAAATGTTTTCTTAAATTAATTACTAGAAAAGCATTAGCTAACAAATTAACTCTTATTAGTCACTTCAAATTAGACATTTTTTAGAGAAATTTTACCCACAGCTTAGCGACCTGTATACTTGGCTGTTTGAAGGTTATTTTCACCTAGTGCACGCATGAAAAAGGGTGGTTTAGTACTAGATACATTTATAAAGATATCTTAGAATGTATAGCAGAAAAACTGTAAACTTTAGGAAAATTTAAAAAATCTGCAAACTTTAAAAGATAACGCCGGGTATTTTTTTTTTGTGAATATAGATTAAAACGTTTTATATGTGCAAAAGAAACCCTGAAAACTTTAAGTGCCGTGCCCTACGCTCCGAGATATCTTAGAATGTAGAAATACTTAAAAATTTAAAATTTAAGTTTTTTTCATTCTTTGATCGTTTGTAACTTCTCAGGATTGCTATTTAGAAAAAAATTAGTAAGTTATTTTTTCTTCAAAATTGTCTAAAGAATAAGTTTACAACCAAACCAAAGTTTTAAAATTTTTGCAAAAATGTAAAATACAGTTATAGATGACGAGTATTTTATTTTCAAATATGTATAAAAACCTGCTTATATATGTGCAAGAAATTGTAAAAAATTTAAAATTTAAGCTTTTTTCATTTTTTGATCGTTGGTAACTTCTCAGGATTGCGTTTTTAGAAAAAAATTATTAAGTATTTATTTTCTTCAAAATAAATTTTCATAGCCAAAATTATTTTCTTAAAGTTTTGAAAATTTTGCTACTATTTAAACGCAACTTTTTCTTAAAAATAAAATAACAGGAGTTTTCTTTTTTTCAAATATGAATAAAAACGTGCTTTTATATGTTCAAAAGATTCCCTAAAAATTTTAGAAAGTTTAGTGCACAACGCTTTGAGGTATCTTAGAATGTATCTACAGAAAATTGTAAAATTTAAGCTTTTTTCGTTATTTTTAAGTATGTCTGTAGATACATTGTAAAATATTTTAGAACGTAGCACACGGCACAAATTTTTAGTTATAAAATATGGTTTTTTGGACAATTTTGAAAAAAAAAAGTTTATTACAGTTTTTTTTTAAATGCAAGTCTAAGAAGTTACAAAAAATCAAAAAATGTAAAAAAATGCAATGCTTATTTAAAAAATCAAAAAAAATTATTCAAAATTTAAAAAATCGAGGTTTTAGAGTTTTTTTACTTTTTTTGATCGTTTGTAATTTCTCATGGTTGCATTTTTAAGAAAAAACTATTAGTAACTTTTTTCTTTAAAATTGTCCAAAGATTTTAGAATGAAAATTGTAAAATATACAGGGTGTTCTATTTGAAAAAAAAGTTTACTAAATTTCTTCAAAAATGATATAAAAATATTTTTATAAATTAGTGTGCTTAAAACTAAAAAAATTATTTTAAAATTTTCAACTATTGGAAAATTATTTAGGTGTTCTGGTAATTTTGACTAACCCTGTATAATTACAAAAAAATGATTCAGAAGTATGTAATCGCGGCTGTAGGCACACAACGGTTTTGAACGTACGGTAAAGACACGTCAAAGCAAAGGTAAAAGTATTGTACCTTTTTACAGTACTTCCAAATTTCAAATTTTAAAATTTGACCAAAAGATGACGAGTATTTTCTTTTTTATTATTCAAATATGGATAAAAACGTGCTTTTATATGTGCAAAAAATAAATTACAATGTATCCACAGAAATTCTCAAAATTAGCAAAAATAAATAGATTTTAAATTTACATTTTTTATTCAGGATTGAATTTTTGAGAAAAAATTAACTCAAACTTTTTTTTTCAAATTTGTCTAAAGAATAGGTAAAAACTTTAAGTGACAGTTTTTCTTTAAAAAAGATTATGGGTATTTCTTTTTTTTTCAAATTTGAATTAAAACGTGTTTTTATATGTAAAGCACGTTTTTAAACATATTTGAAAAAAAAAATACCTATCATCTTTTTTAAAAAGAAACTATCACTGAAAGATTTGCAATATTTTTAAAAATTAAAAAAAAAATTTTGTTTGTAAAAACTTATTTTTTAGACAATTTTGAAAAAATAAATTATAATTTTTTTTTAAATGCAATTCTGAGAAGTTACAAACAATAAAAAAATGTAAAAAAACTTGATTTTTTTCAAATTTTGATTGCTTATTACTCGGAAACGGCTAACTAAAAAAATCTGAAACATTTTTTACAATTGACTCATACATGATCATATATAGCTATTACTCTAAAACCATCTTTTTTTATGCGAGCACCAAGTAAAAATAGTCTTCAGACTGTCCAAATACACTTAATTATACAGGTTGCTAAAATGTGGGTAAAATTTTTCTAAAATGTCAATTTTTTGTTTTATTTGAAAAAACTATATATTATATCTTATAGGAAATTTTTCCAAACATGTGTACAAAATTTGAGCAAAAACGGAGATATCAATGTGGGGACGATTAATCTTTAGTTCTCATAACTTTTGTTTTGATTTTGTTCATACTTATATATCTATACATTGATTCTATCTTTTTAAGTTTATTTGTTTTTTGCAAACACAATCATATCATCGGAAAATTGAATAGATTATATTCTTATTCTTCTTATTTTCTTTTAGGTTTTTGTCCGCATTAATATTGTACAACGTTAGTGATAAACAAGTCTAGTTTCCCTTTTTTACTATTTTCAAACTATTTTGTTATTTGACCTCATAGCTATTTGTTGATTTATATACAAATGTATAATTTACACTATTTACTTCTAAACTTTCTATCAGTTTTTTTTTTAATCTATAAATTACACACTTAAACTTTTGTTTTTTTTCAAGTGTCTTTTTATAACTTGTATCACTATACTCTTCTGAATTCAAAATGTTTATTTGTATTGTTTTTTTTTTGTTATTGGTGTACTTTGTTTTAGTTTTTATAATTTTTTTTAGGTTTTTGTCGTTTTTTAACTTTGACTTTAAAAAATCGCATTTTTTGTAAAAAAAAAAAAATTTGGATTTTTGCCAAAGTTGAGGTTTTTTATGTAAATTAGTTGGAAAATATAAATTTGTTTTGTGTATTTGGGTTTTACAAGTCTAAAACTCAAAAAAACTGCAAAAAAACATATTTTTTTTTGGTTAAACCAATTTTGGGCAATTTTACTGTTTGTTTGATAGTTTTTGCGCTTAGACTCAACCTATTTTAGCACCAAAACTTGAAAATATTATTATTTTTGGCATTCAAACATAAATCCGCTCGGCGCTGAACAAAGTTTACAAAAAAAAATGTTAAACTGGTGTATTTATAATTATAAAAAAATAATTAATTTCTAACTTATTTTTTGCTTAAAAATTTTGTAAACATTTTTTTCTAGATAGACTTATCAACAGCCAATGAGTACAACACTGACTATTTTTTATGTAGAATTGTCCGCAGAATTCAATATTTTATTAATGTTTGGTGTATTGTTTTTCTGAGCGCTGCTAAACGTGTATTAGGGAGCGTTTATGCTGCACATCGCCGGCGCTGCTCGCCAAGATTGGCGCTGGGATGTTGTGGCGATGATGAAACAAACCTATATAATCTTATGGGAGCATTTATGCTGCACATCGCACATCGTCGCGCTGCTCGCCACATTCCTCGCCACTGCGATGTGAACAAAATAGTTTGTTTTTTATAATATTAAATTGTTTTGTGTATTTGGGTTTTACGGGTCTAAAACTGCAAAAAAAATATTATTTTTTAACATAAACTCTTATACTGCGTACACACTTGCAACAATCTGCCGTACCGCAACATCGTCGCGTACCATCACTCCGCAACACAACTGCGTACCGCAACATCGTCGCGTAACATTTTCTTTGATCCGACGGCAGAAAACCGACAAGCAATGAAACGCTGTTGCGAGGTGATGTTGCGCGAAGATGTTACGCGACGATGATGCGGTACGGCAGATTGTTGCAAGTGTGTACGCAGTATAAGAGTTTATGTTAAAAAATAATCTTTTTTTTTGCAGTTTTAGACCCGTAAAACCCAAATACACAAAACAATTTAATATTTTCTAATTTCCATCTAAACACGTCAACAGCGGTTATTTTTTTTTACAAAAAATGCTTTTCTTTGCTCTGGTTATACGACCAAAATATTAGTTTTTTGGATTTTGCGCCTATTCATTTATTTATTTGTAAAAATTACCAGTTTAATAATTGTAGTCACATTATCTAAGTGAGTGTTAAAAGTTAATCTGACAACAAACATGAGTTTTAAATATTTAATTCACTTATTTGTCAATAAAAGCTTTTATAATCATTTTATTATTATTATTAGTTAGTTGAATTTATAAGTTCAGTATTGAGCCAATGTTGGAAAGAAAGAAATATTGGTTTTTTATTGTCGTTATAATGCAAAAGTTTTAGTTTGCATTGCAATAATGAGTTGTTCTGAACGCAGCTAATGGCTACGATACCAACCTTATAATGTTTGATTTAAAGTTTACCGAAGATACGTTAGTTAGTATTTTTTGGAAGCCATCATTATTAAACGCTGTCAGTGAATTTGTAAACATGGAAAAAGTTTGGCATTGTTCTTAGTGCAACCAAAATTAAAATGGAGCTATTTCTACTCTGAGAAAGTCTCTTCTTTTGTTAACAACAATAAAATATTGGATGGCAAAGTTTAATTAAAACCGTACGAGCTGCCAAAACAAACATTGCAGTAATCTAACAAATGAGATAACCACGCAAAAAATAGTAAAAAAAATGTACAAAATGATTGACACAATGTTATTTTTTTTTTAATTATCAGTACGGTTTTAGAAAAAGCTGATGCACTACAGATGCTGTACATGATTAACAGACTTTGCTATTGATTGCTTTAAAAACAAAAAATACTCAATGTCTACTTTTTTAGATTTATCTAAAGTTTTTGACGGCGTGTTACGTTCAAAGTTTTTAGAATAAGTTGCCAAAGTACAACATAGATTTATCTAGGATCTTGCTTATTAAGTTTTATTTTTTTTATTTTTTAGAACGTAGTGAGGTGTTTGCTTCTACAATTAACCCTTGAGAATGACAAACGCATGGCTATACTTTTCGGTTTTCTTCTCTGCGTTAGTCCTGCTGTTAATTTGTTTTTGTCATTGTCACTATTGTGGCACTAGTTTGAAGTGGGCTGGTTTTGGCCTTGCGGAATTCACACACTTTGCTGCTGCAACACATGCTGCCCTTGCTCATCTTTCTCTACTTTCTACACTGACATCTACTTCTTCTTTCTCCCATTCTTGTTTTATTCAGTCTACATATTTGCTTTGTCTTTAAGCAACTTTTTAGTTTTTCAATATCATTATTAATTTTTTCCCGTAGTATCTTCTTTTTTTCATAAATATTTTGTGTAATTCCATTAAATGTATCTTCTTTAGTAGTCTTAGATTTGCCAGTTTTAGTTGTAGTGAGATTCTAGATATTCCGTTTAAAATTAGTTTTTTGTGTTGATTGGTTGCCAGATATACTCTGACCATTTTGAAAGTTGCATTGTCTATCAACCTCGAGATGGTGTATTTGCAGTATTTTTCTTCTTCTATTTATTTTTGCAATTTTAGTTGATACTAATATGTTAGTGAATGTTTTTCTCTTGTCTATCTTTTTACCGTCTATTCCTTAGTAGACATAATTGTCTTGGCTTTTTTTTTGTTTTTTTGGTTTTATTTAGTTTTTTGTTCCTCTTTTCTTTATTTTCTGTGATTTTTAATCTTAGGATTTTTTCATTTTAGTTTATCTAAATCTTGAAGCTTCAAACTCTTCTATCTTTTTCCTCAGTACTGTTGTTGCATATATACAGGGTGTTAATAAATAGGGTTAACAAACTTCTAGGGTGGGTAGAAAGGGGTTTATTTGAAACATTTTTTTATTTATAAACTTATAGACAACCATTTTCACCCTAGAAACTGCACGGCAAAAACTTTTTTGTTTTTTTTTTATACAATATTTGAAATATTTCTCTTAAAAGTATAAATAAAAAAAAAATAATAGAATATAAAAATTATAAGCAATTAAATTGTCCGTTTTTTAACAGTTTATCTGGATCTATCTCTAATCGTAACCGTACTCATGTCATAAATCAAAAAATGATTTTGTTATTTTTTTATTGTAATTTTTGTTAAAAATCATGCTTAAAAGTAGAAAAATTGAAAAAAATTAGAATTCAAAATTAAAGGTCATTTAATTACGCTTTTTTCACGTAATAATATGTTTTAATGTAGCTCCTACCGATTGAGTGCTATTATAGAAAAACTTTAAGGAAAACATTTTTTTTAACTAATAAGGTATCTCTTGTTGTTTTCCTATTCTTCTCTCTATAGGCGTAACGTAAGATTTGTGGTGAACTTGTGGATAAGGTTTTTAAAAAATCTTTGCTTTGCTTAGGATTTTGCACGCGGTGTATGTAGCTACATGCTCAGACTTTATTGTAAGACTACACGTGGTGATTGGATAAGCACTCACGCATTTTACGCATCCATATGGTGCCAAGACGCCGTGTCGCCATAACGTTGTCAACGGTGCCATTGTGCTACGTCTACGGTCTTTTGATTATACTCAACGGTAAAACAAAACCTACACAACTCGTTAAAAGACATGATCTTCTTCTTCTTTGCATGCCTGTTGTGAAGGTTAGAGTATAGCCTTAAGCAATGAGCTCAATCTGTAGCACAACCGTGATACAGCTGGGCACATTCCAAATAACATACTTTAAGGATATTTTAAACCCTAATTGATAATTGTAGTGGAAAATTTTGTTCACAGTATACAGTGTCCAATAACTACACAAAAATCTGCATGCGTCAGTTGGTTTGACTTAAATAAGGAGTTAGTCATATCAAAGTTTGTCGACGACGCTTTAAAAACTGGCCGTGTCAAAGATTTTTTGCTTTAATGGTTATTGATCTTGATGGCGCTAAAGACACTTTACGTGACAGGCCGGTTGATAGCTTGTTAGACAAAATATTTAAAACACACGTTTTTTTTCTCGGTTTTTTTGCCTTTTTTTACTTGATCGTTATGAATTCATCATCCGGAGACGGGGCTTTGTAGTAGTCGGCGATGTTACTGTTCTATTGTTGTCGTTTGCTGGACCATGGTGGCTCCAATGAATAGCTTCATTAATTTTTTTTGTAGTATACAAAGCTTTTGTAGATGAAAATGGTTTCCTCCATTTTTATCTTCATCTTTATTAAGGCATTTGTTTTGTCCAGATGTATTTGCTTAAATTTGTCCTTGATAAGGTGGAGGACAAAATACTCAAAAAAATTAAACTTGGCAAGTTGTTTCTTGACCAAATTTTCGTTCTGAGCCAGCTATGTAAACAGTATTTAGAAAATTTCCGCGCTGGTCATGTATTTCGTAAGATTTGCCATCCTGATTGAAATATTTGAATTAATTGCTTAATTAATCAGTTTAGATAAATTATCTTCAAGATAATCAGATTAATAAATTAATACCAATATGTCATCAATACTTTGCTTTTGCAATAAATATTGCAATTGTGGTTGTCAAGGTTGCTTTAGTCCGTGAGTGGTGGTGAGCTCTTTTTTCGGTTATTTGTTAATATTTCAAGAAATGTAGATCAGAAATAAAAGTTGACTATATGCATAATGAAGGCTCATAAAATTTGCAATAT
The DNA here is from genome assembly GCA_963932245.1 of Tachinus rufipes. Classification (NCBI taxonomy): domain Eukaryota; kingdom Metazoa; phylum Arthropoda; class Insecta; order Coleoptera; family Staphylinidae; genus Tachinus; species Tachinus rufipes. The sequence goes on from OZ010749.1 coordinate 67,792,157, forward strand.
AAATTATAATTTACATTTTTCTTGTATGTTTAGTGGTTACAGAGTTATAGGGCGTTAAAGATTGCGTTTTTCATAATAAAAAACAAAAACAAAATAAAACGTTAGCACGGCAGAATATGTAACTTATTAAAGATGCCGAAACAAAACAAAAATGTACATTTTACACCATTTGTTAGATACTCGTAAATCAATATTTGATCACGTTTTATCTATACTTTTGGTTACGTTGGATCATTATTAATAGTTTTTTTTAAGAATACCTAAAGCATAAAAATTCTGAAAAATATAAGAATTATCACCATAATCAATCAACTCGATTAATTGTTCCTAAAAGGCCTTGTAATCTGTACTTAATAATTCTTTATTTACGGTTTAAGTAAAACCATTTACATCTACATAAAAATACAATGAATATAAACAATATAATACATATATAAAATAATCAATATAAAAAACAGAATAAAAAGATCGACATAAAAAAACATAATATAAAATACATAACATTTAATCAATATGACTTAATTGAATCTTGAACATAGATTTAAAACCAAACAAAATTGAAATTGTTTGTTAAACAGTTTGCAAATCTACAAATTCTACCAATGGGGTTGTGTCTGCCTGGTACGTCGATCACTAATAGAAATGTAGAATGAAAGAGATACAAGTAACTCAAAACAGTCTACTTCAGACATCACTAGACCACGCAAAAATGAGAGATTTGATTTTTTGCGCCGAAGTTTAAATGACGGTAAATTGTATAGTAAAGAAATGTAATTGCGATCTAAATTAACCGATAATATACCAGATCTATAGAACAACAGACGAAAAAATTTGTTTTAAACACCTTCAATATTCTGACTATGGATTTTATAGAAAGAGCACCAGACAGACGGAACGTACTCTAAATGAGGGCGCATCAAGGCACAGTATAGTAATTTAAGAGTTACTTGGAAAAAGATCAGTTGACATCCTTTATACAAACCTCAGCATTTTTATAGCACAATTACACATGTAGCTGATAAGCTCAACAAACGTAAGTATAAAATCAAAAATTACACCAAGTCTTTATTTTGTGTCACTTGTTGTAGCACCTTGTTATCGATAATATAATCGTACAAAGTTTTCCTTCGCGTTCTATTAAAACTAATGTCAAAACATTTATTAACATTAAACAAAAGGTTATTAACAAGATACTAATCATTAACAGAGTCTAAAGCTTGTTGTAAAAGATTACAATCATCGATAGATAAAATATAATAGAAATGATAAAAAAAATTAATAATAAAAAAAAAAAAATTGGTGAGATCCCTGAGGAACACATGATGGAACTAAAATAAGTTGTGATAGAAAGTTATTGATTTTTACACACTGCATTATGAAAACCCAAGGCACAAAGCTTAGCAATAAAAATATTGTGGCTCACACAATTAAAGGCTATTGAAAAGTCGTTGTAAATAGAGTCAACTTGAGTTTTGCATTCAAATGCGTTTAAAATGTAATTTTCGTAAAAAAGTAGATTGGTAAGTGTAGATCGACCCTCACGAAACCCATGCTGTTTTTCTACTAAAATACTTTTGCACATCCAATGTATTTGACCAGTTATAATTTAATCAAATAATATCGGCTATAGCAGATTGAATGCAAAGGCCTCTATAGTTTGTAATATTTTCTTTAGCACCAGATTTATGCAATGGCATAATATAAGTTTGTTTCCATACATCAGAAAATTTAGTTTCATTTAATGAAGCGTTGAAAAGTAAATGTAATAGTTTAGAAATTGAATAAATACAATTCATTAAAAGCATAGAAGGAATGCCGTCAAGTCCAGTGCTAAGATTAGATTTAAGGCGTAAAATGTACTGCTTGTAAAGACGTGCGTTTAGATTTTTTTCCAAAGAGAATTAAATTCATTGTAATCAGAAAGAAGTTCTGAAGATTTAAATTGTTTATGTGCTATTTTTTTTAGTTTAGTAATTGAAATTAATTTCTTGCTAAACCAAATAGGAAAGTTGTTGTCATGCCACACTCTTTTAGGTACATAACAATCATTTGCATAGTACAAAACACAATAAAATAAATCAACACATACCTTAATAACACAGTTAAAAAGAACAGACCAATCAATGTTCAACAAAAAATTGCTGAAGTTGGCACATTTAAAATTATTAAAAACGTAGTTACAATTTAAAATATCACAAGAAGTATCACATTTGACATCTATCATATAGGCATTATGATGTTGACTTATATCTAATAAAACATCTACAGCATTTATCACTGTAATATTATCACAATCATTTGTAAAACACAAATCCAAAAATAATTCTATACTATTTGGTATGGTTATACATTGAACACAGTTTAAAAATCCAAACAAGTTAACAACTAAATGTCCAGAGTAGTTTTCGTTACAAGTAACTTCAGTTCCAAATTCATTATTTAGCCACGGTGCTTCTGGTAAATTGTAATCTCCCAGTAGAATTAATTTACTATTAGGAAATACATCAACAAAAGATTTGACGTAGTATCAGTGGTCAGCATATTTATCAATAACCAAACGAGAGGGTAAATACGACACAAACTTAAAGTTGACAATTACAAACACATGTGCAACATTTAAATATGTCGGATGTAGTAATGTACACTTTAGATGACTTCTAATTGCAATTATATTATAGGTTATAACCAGTTAATCTTAGTTCTGAGTCAGTGATGTCTTCAGATAGCCAAGTTTTGGTTAGAACAATAATGTCATAACTTGACAAAGCTTTAGCTAAAAAAGTTTTTTTTGGTTTTTATACCTCCAACGTTTTGGTAGTAAATTGAAAGGCCGTTGGTATTCCTGGAAACAAGTCCAAACTGTTGAGTGGATTTAAGGTCCAAAAATCCCCTGTAGGAGTCGCTGGTAAATTTTGTGGTCGGCCATAGTTAATAAATTTCTTGACGGCAATGTTTGCCGACCAAAAGTTTTTAGAAAAAACTAAACTAGCTTGATCGGCTAGAATAGATACTTTAAAACTGCTGTGGTTTCCAGATCTCACTACCAACTCAACAACATCAATCGAAACAGATGGTAGTTTAGCTTTGATATAGTTTGCAATTTCAGTTTTATTTGTTCTACGCTTAAGTTTTGACACATGGAGATATGAAAGGGGAACGTAGGCTTGTAGCTGGTCATTGTCAGGACCACATTCAAGTTCTACTTAAGTTGTGACACTTGCTGCCTGAAACTCAGTAAGAACAGGTTGCTAAAATAATTGTGTAAAATATATCTCTATATATATATATCAAGAAATAAACAAGTAGTAAAACAATATATAAACATTACTGATTACTACTGTTAAGCTAAAAGTAATTAGTAAATAATTAAAAAGTTTATTTTTATCTAATTTTTAATTATAGGTCTAGTAAACCCGGCAATTTGGTCCTTATTTAAAAGTTTTTTCACTGACTGTTGTGTTTCTTCTACAGGTATAAAGAAATCCAGATTATGAAACTCTTTTTCGGGGGTGTAAGTAATGCCATTCAAACATTTTTTACGTTTGTGCACATTATTTCTGTTTTTCGGCAGCCACATCTGTTTTCACATTCAGTTATACATTTGCAAAAAATGAAATTAAGAACTGCCTCTAGTGCTGCCTGCATCTTCTGTAGTTAGTAGAATTAGCCGGCCGTTTTCAAACTTTTAATCCCATTGTTCTGGAGAAAGTTCAGTCGAGCCAAAATTTGGATTTGGTGGTATAAACAAAAAACATGCTGCATTGCTGCTTCTTCTGTAGAGAAAAGTCTAGTTTAACATTCAAAACCGATTTGGTAAAAGCAGTGTAACGATGCATGTTGAGAGAGGTTTGTTTGTGGGGTGCATTATACAATTCTAGGAGTATTTTGTTTTTAGTTTCAATCACAACCCCATAGGATAAACTAGGGCTATTGAATACATCAGTAATATTTTGCAGTGTAACACTTTTTGATCAAATTGATCAAATTGAAACAGATAAGTTTCTCTTTTTGATATGCAGCGAAAGTTGTAACACATCCGCTGAATGCATGCACAAGAAGTATGCAGTCCTTCATTCCCATAGTTTGCAACTGCTGACTCAAATGTACTTTCTTTTCTACTTTGCCGTGGCTTGATCTAACTATATCTGTCTTTCTGACAGAGTTAAGAGCATGAAAAGGACAATTAAACTTACTACTTTTATTTCCTTCTCATAAACAAAATAACAATAAATGTGTAAATAGTACTTACTCGTAACTAAACAATAATAAAAAAAAAAGAAAAAGGTTAGGAGAGAGTGGAAAGACCGTCAAGATAAACAGAGAAAAAGGAAGTAATGTACAGAGAAAAAAGCTTTGCACTAATAAAAAAACCGGCTCCTTGGCTTGTAAAAATACAAAAAACCTTCTTTTTCTATTCTTTAGCCTTCTATAACTCTGTAACCGCAAAGAATTAAAAAAAATGTAAATAATCATTTTTATTGCAATTTTTTCAGTTTTCATTATGTTTATAATCAACTTTTACTTGCGACCTAAAGTTCTCAAAATATTAACAAAAAAAGTGCTTTTTATTTGGTCATTGCTGCTAGAGCACGTGTCATATTTGTCAAGACTTTTAATATATTTTTCATTAGGTACCTATAAATCACTATAAACAGTTTTAAAACTTTTGGATTTTTTCAGAAGTGAGATCAATTTTTGAACTCATTTGACTGGACTATATATAAACTCTAAATATCACAAAACCAAATAACAAAACATTTTTTTTGACAACAACAAAATTCTTATTTCAACTTTTACAAGGATGAAGAAATCATTAACATCAAAAAACTGTTCAAAATCAGAAGAATTATGAACAATTTTTAAGAAAAGGATACATAGAAAGGGGTCAAGCATAAATATAAAACAAGCAGAAACAAATCAGAAAGATATGAACTAGAAAGATACATTAACAAGTATGGATCTCAAAAAACCGGAATAAATTTATAAAAGTTTTTAAAAGTGTCAATTTTTAACTTTAACTTTAACTTTTACTGTAAACGTTACAAAAGTCAAAACTAAAATTACACCATAATTAGACCACCATTGTCACTGACAAGCCTAAGGCTTAGTGACATTTTTAGTCGCACACCACGTCTGTAAAGAATGACACCTCTAGCAGAAAACAAAAAAAGTTACTTTGATTAATTATGATGTTTTCTTTTATTCCAGTCTTTTTTGTGAAATTTTATGATTGGCAATTCAAACTCTTTTAGAATAAAATTAACTTTTAACTTATAACTTGCAAGTGGTGTTTATATTTTGTATATAACTATTTTCTGAAAGACAGTAAAATTAATTTGCAAAAAAATATTTATGCTTACACCACTAGCAGGTGAAGAGATTGTGTACAATTGTTACTAATCTTTGCAGCATTAGTTACAACAAGTTATGCAAATTAGTTTTTTTTTTTTTAATTTTTAATTTTTTTAATTGTATATATTTTACCATATGCTATTTGGTAGTTTCGTTATTAATTATTTATTAATTAATATATTAAATTTGAATACTACTATCCAATTGATGGATTATTTAAATTTGTGCTAAAATGCTTACAATACTTGTTTTATATTATTGTCATAAACAATATGGCATTAACGTAACGTAAGTACTTAATAAAAATAGAAATCAATTATATTAGTAACAACTCTTCAATCTAAAACTTATTTTAATGATATTTTATATAAACGTATATAAAATGTTATATAATATATTCATAAATATAACAGTCGCTGACATTTCCCTTCAGTTACACGCACAGATGTCATATTACTTATCATATTTGAACCATCTCGCTTATTACATATTATTTAATATATAACATCCAGATCAGATAATGCTGCCGTAGTAAATCACATACCGACCTTTAAAAAGCGAAGTGAATTACAATGTGGGGCAACATGAAGCGCGTGCTATTATAATAATACAATCTAACAATTCAAAGTATCGGGTTTCGATTTAGGGTGCAATCGCCTCGGTGTTAATTACAGTACGCTACTTACGACAACTTAATTGTCGATTTTATCAGCATTTTTTTTAAATGACCTTTTTGCATTACAATATTGAATTTAAAAGTATTAACTTGCTTGCACCTTGTCATAAATGACATGGCATATTTTTATTTTTTTACAATGAAGAAATGGTTTTTAAATATATTGAAAGCGGCATGATATGAGAGGCGATAAATGTGCCAATCAGACAGAGTACCCTTTTGAATTATCCTATTGTGGCAAAAATATATTCACCTCAAATGCAAGACTAGATATTTGTTAAATAGATTTCGTATATTGATACGGTCGTTTATATATTCGGTTAAATATGTTAAAAATGCTTTTAGATTTAACACCTGCGTTAAATTGATATATTTTGCAAATTTATTAATTTGACATCAAATCAATCTGTAAATATTTGATTTAATATTGTTAATTTGCAGATATAGATTCCATGTTGCTATTATAAACCAAATTAAATTAAATTTAAATCAATATTAATAATATGAGTAGTCGGAAATGATTAAAGTTGGCTTGATTTTGTAATTATTTCTAATAAATTGGATTTAATTAATATTTAAATTCAAATTTCAAAACTAATTAATTTAATGATTTCAAAATTAAAATAATAATAATAAACATAAATATGTAACTTCAACTGTGGAAAAGGGAAAGAGTGAAGTTTTTCATATATTTCGAGAAACATTTTTATTTAAAAGTTTACCGGTTTTTATTTTAAAGTTAATTAAATATATATTGAATATCGAATATTTAAATTATATGTACAATAGTGTTTACACAAGAACAGAATGCATTCATAGTAAAGACTCATTGATGCAGTGGAAAAATTAATGAGGATGGCATCTAGTCGTACTCTCGTTGGTTGAGTATGAATCAATTTAATAAAGCTTTTCTTATAAAACTTTTGTAAATCTCTACAAGTTATTCAACGATTTAAAAGAAAGAACTTCATTTTGTAAATAAAAATTATTTAGAAGGCTATTCATTCAAGATTTTTTTTAACCGATGAAGCTTGGTAGTAAATTATCAAACCTAGACTGCTGTTAATTTTTATAACTGCACGATATAAAGGTAATGCTCATACGTCAAATAAGACAATAAATTATTTAGTATTGAAGTTAAAAAGATTTTTTTTCTTTCCTTGAAAACAACCTAAAGACTTTTCCAACTAACTTATAAAATTAATCACAAGTTTGAAAACAATAGAATGCACTTAGTGTGTTTCTTGGATGCCGTGTGCATTCCGTCACACGGCATCCGTAAACGTGCGGTCAGTAGTGATATTGCGCAACTTAAAAGTTGCCAATAGCCCTGGGTAAAAAGCTTTCTCTTAATAGTTAGATACTGGCGGAGATGAGGTACGTGAAAGAAAGCTTAAAAGTTCAACAGTCGTGTTTGAGTTAGTTGACTAAGCCTTAAAGGCAGGCCGGGTTAAAGACTCTTTGGCCTTGAAAGCTAAAAGCTCTTTTGGCGCTAAAAGCACTTGAGGAAGACTTACTCGGATTCTTTCAAGCTTTTTTTTCTTATTCACAATTAAATATTTTTTCTGGGCATCAAAGCCGTTGTCAGCAATATGACCGCATAGCTTTACGATGCAATTCTTCTTATGTCTGCGTTAAGTGCGCCGGAGGACATTCCATCTCTAAATTCAAATATACCAAGAAGTCAGAGCATGTAGCAACATGCGCATCGTGCAAGAGGCCCCACACAACAAAGTACAGAGGATGTTAAAATTATATCAAGTTGAAGGCAAGTATGTTTTCTAAACCTTATTTCAAAGCTTTTGCTTCTCAAAGACGGACTCCAGCTTTTTCCAGGAGTACTTCCTATGTCAGCACGGAGTAATCCTATACAAGCAGCAAAACGCCAAATTATTAGAAAAGAACCAGTTTATCCTTCGCTTGTTTGAAGCAAATGATGCTGAAGTTTATTACAGCTTTTGAATATTTTCTAGATTAATTCTAGATTCAGACTAAATGCTCGTTAGTCTGAAATCAGACAATGTCGGGGTACAAGATTTTCATAAACACTATGCAGTTGCTTATATATTTCGATGCGGTCGTCTCCTTTGCAAGGCAATGGCAAACCAGCAAAGTATTTGCCTAGTAAACCCCTCCAGTGGTGTGGTTCGGATTCCACGTCCCGTATGTTTGTGTGGAACTATTATCGCGCACCACAAACATACGAGAGGGGCGCCGAACACTCGGAGCGAGTATGGCACTATAAGAAGAAGAAGTTGCTTATAAAACTGGCACAATTTGCAATCTTAAGTTTATCTACGACAATTTTTACGAAGTTTAGAAAGGTCCTTGCATTATTAATAAGTACAAACTTCTAAGAATTATTAAGGTGGATGTTTAGTCGGTAGGCGCTTGTGAGGATGAATCCAACACTTTTGCAGGGTCTTTTAGAAAAATGCTTTTCCTAATCCGCAAAACAAAACAAAAAAGGGTAAGCTGTGGCTTTGCTCTCTTGGGTGTCCATTGGCTCTTTATCTGAGAGGTTAGAGTTGACAGACGTCATTTATCACGCAGTCTATCCGATAATCTTTGGCGTCCATGTGCCTATAGTAGCGGATCTTTGCAAGTAACATCTCAAGCTGGTCCTCCAGCTCCTAGGTTTTTGCATAATAAAAAATCTTTAACACTTTAACCTTATCTAAATAATAACAAACATCTATAACAAACTTTATCAAATTTCAAACAAAGATAAACTGCAACAATTGACTCCCAAGTAGGCAATTTATAGTAAAAGCGCTCCCAAAAATCAAAAACAAAAAATTGTCAAAAATTTATCTGTTTTGGTTCACATTTTATCCGAAAATTACGATTTTAACCGCATTGCATTGCAATATAATCTTCCGCAAAAGAGCCGATTTATCATTTTTACGTGGACTAATGATGTCTGAGATTGATTGCCAAGAGCTACTAGTAACTCTTCCATTTCAAGTTCCCAACAATAATCGCCGAACCAGACAGTCTTCATTATTTAGAGAATCTATACATTCTACCAATTATGGATTTAATAATCCAATTGGTAGAATGTGTAGAATTGCAAATAGTTTCTCTAATAATGTTGATTTATTTTGTGTTTCAAAATGTAGTTTTAAGTGTCAATTAAAATGTGTTGATTAATAATTTTATATTTTGTTTTTATTTATGTATACTTTTTTCCATGCTTTTATTTTTCAATATTCTTTTATATATTTTTGTGTAATTGTAATATTGTTTGTAATTCATCGTTATTTATGTATATAATGATGTAGATGTAAATGTAAATGGTTTTGTATATACCGTGAATAAAGTATAATTATTATTATTACCAAAATAGCTCTTACCATCTAGAAGATGTCCTCAGAAATTAACAACTACCAAATTGTACATTTTTGTTCAAACTCAAACCAAGACTTATTCTGCAAAGTTATTGATTAACAAACAATAAACTACATAGGTTTTGCTACTGTAACCAAAAATTAACAGATTAGTTTTGGATAAAATTAGCAATGCTTTTGCTCTAATACCAAATTTGTAGGTTAGTTTGACAACTATTGATTTGATTGACTTATAACTAACTCATTTAAAAAAAAACTAAACAAAAATAGTTTTTGGAACTATATGGGATAATGGTCATGGGGCATTATATAGATGACATCAAGTGCACAGGGTTTTGTTAAAAAACCACGTTTATTAAACTGTTAAGACCAAGGCAAAACTAAGCAGTCACCAACACTAATTTTACAACAATGCAGAACCCAAAACCTGAACAGGAGTCAGCTAAGCTCTAAGGCCTTTTAATTATTAACCAAATGCAAACTATAGTAAGTCAAACTACAACTACAAAATAGTGACAATACCGCAAACAACTCTTGGACATAACATTAATGTAAAAAAAAACTCTACCAAGCGCAACAAGTAGATTAACTTTATTGCACGGAAGCCATTGCCTTGGTAATAAGACTATTTTTTTTTTCTTGAACAGTTTTCCGTTTGGACAATTAACGCTATTAGGTATCAAAAGCTTGGTAATCAAAACTTGTTTTTATTTTTAAAAGTAGCACCCAACACTATAAACTTTAATAAAGATATGCGTTTTCTGATAGTCACAACAGAACCTTGCCGAAAAAGAATAAATAGAATCAAAACAAAATAAAATGTTCTTCTTCTTTGAGTGCCCTATCCGTTTAGCAAACGTTGGCTATCATGTTGGCTATCTTCACTCTATTTACCGCTGCTCTGAACAGCAACTCTGTTGTTAGTCCAAACCACTGTCGGAGGTTCTTTAACCAGGATGTTCTACGTCTTCCCACACTTCGCTTTCCCTTGATCTTTCCCTTCATGATTATATGTAAAATATTGTATGTTTCTGGGTGTCTCATTACGTGTGCAAAATATGAAAACTTTCTGGTCTTTACGGTTCGTACTAGTTTGGTTTCTTGTTTCCATAACCGTGGTATTTGTTACGTGCTGCGTCCAGCTGATGCGGAGTATCCTCCTGTAGCACCACATCTCAAAGGCTTCTATTCTTTTAAGGTTTGCTTTAGTTAGTGTACATGCCTCCACTCAATACATAAGGACTGAGAACACATAACATTTAAGCATTCCTATTTGTAGTGCTAGGTTCAGATCTTTCCCACATAATACTTTCTTCATACGTGTAAATGCTGCCCTCGCTTGTTCAATGCGGCATCAAATTTCCGTTGAGTGGTCCCAGTCATCACTCAAGTTGCATCCGAGGTATTTTATCTTATTAGTGTATTCAAGAGGAACGCCATCGACCTGGATATTATGGTTGCCTACTGGATCATTACTTACAATCATGTACTTCGTTTTTTTTTATATTCAGTTTCATACTGTACTTTCCGCATACTACATGTCCCCGGTTAAGCATATCCTGCATTACTTCTATACTCTCTGCAATGTGTACTGTATCATCTGCATATCGCAGGTTGTTTATTGGAATTCTATTTATTGATAGGTCTTCTTCACTTCTCCTTTCAAGAGCTTCTTTGATTATTTGCTCTGCATTGATGTTGAATATTAGCGGAGATATGACGCATCCTTGTCTAACTCCTCTTTGTATGTCAACTGCTTCTGTAAGTCTCCAATTCTGACGTTCGCTGTTTGTTGCCAGTAAAGTTTTGAAATGAAACAAAGGTCTTTGTCGTATATTCCAGTGTTTCTTAATATTTCTAGCATTTTGTTGTGTTGTAGCTTGTCAAACGCCTTTTCTAGGTCAATGAAGCATAGTAATATTTTCCGGATTGCATCTCTACATCTTTGTGTTAGGACTTGTAGGCTAAATAAAGCTTCCCTGGTGCCCAGTCCTTTGCGGAACCCAAATTGTGTTTCGCCTATGTGTTTTTCTATTTTTCTGTATATTCATTGATGTATTATGTATGGTGTTCGCTACATTCCTCTGCTTTATTCTTTTTTGGTATTACTACAAAAGTAGATTTGAACCAGTCATTTGGAATTTCCCCTGTACTGTATACTGCATTAAACAACTGTGCTAGGATTGCAATGCCCCTAGTCTGGAGCATTTTTAGTATTTCTGTGGGGATTTCATCTGGTCCTGTGGCTTTCCTGTTCTTTGCGTTCTTGATTGCTCTCTCCACCACCTATTTAGTTGTTGGAGGGCCAGTCGAAATATTTTGCATGTCTGGTTGCAGTGCTGTGCGTGTGTCCGCAAACAGTTCTTCTACGTATTCCTTCTATTGGGTCAGTCTGCCTTCGATGTTTATAATCAGTTTTCCATTGCAATCTCTTAGTTTGTCCTGACCTCTGTTCTGTTTGAAGTCAGCTGCTTCTTGACTTTTTTGTGTAGGTAAAACATGTCGTAATCTTCTATTTTTGCACATTCATGGGAGAACCATTCTGCCTTGGCGAGTCTTATTTTGCTTCTAATTTCACTGTTTATCTGTTTGTATTTGTTCTGGTTTCGGTTTTATGTTGTCTTCTTTTCTTTATGAGATCCATTATCTTGTTCTTCATCCACTTTCTTTTTTTGGTGGTGTATTTGCTCTGCGCTAAGGTTTCTTCTTTTATCTTGTTCACCGTTGTTTTGAAATTTTCCCACTTTTCTTTAATTGCAGTAGTTAGTCTGTTCTGTCTGTCTTCTAATTCTTTCTCTAGTCTCTCTCCTATATCTTGTCTTGTGTCAGGGTCTTTAAACTGCTCCAGGTCAATATTTTGTTTCTTTGTGGTTTTTGGCGTTATTTTCAGTCGGACACGGAATTGGGCCACTAGGAGGTTGTGGTTTGAGTTCACGTTCGCTCCGGGGAACGTTTTAACTGATTTTATTACGTTCGTATGCCTGTTTGTTATTGTGATGTAATCGATTTCGTTTCGGATTATGTTGGTATCTGAGTCAGCAGGAGCCATCCACGTATACGTTGGGGCACGTTGTAGAATGTGTGTGTGATGATTAAGTCGTTTACTGTGCAAAAATCCACGAATCTGTCCCTTCGTTTGTTTCTTGTCCCGAGCCCAAATTTGCCGACGACGTTCCCTTCGATTCCATTTTATACTTTTGCGTTTAAATCCCCTATTATGATTGTTATGTTGTTGTCTTTCGTTTGTCTGAGTAGTTGTTCTATTTTGTTGTAGAAGTTTTTGATTGTGTCTTCGTCACTTGTTGATGTTGGCGCGTATACTTGAATTATATTGATGTTCAGCGGCGTTGCATGTATTTGTAACATTATGACTCTATCTGATATTGGCAAAAAGTTTGTAACGGCTTTATTCATTTCTTTGTTAACTATGATTGCAACACCGTTCCGGTAGTGTGTGCTGTCTTCGCCTGCATAGTACTGCATAGTATATAGTATGTTTATCAAGTACACGTTTTCCATTATTTGACCATCTCATTTCCAATATGCCTAGTATGGCTATATTTAATCTTGCCATTTCCTTGATAGTATTGTTGATCTTCCCTGCTTCATACATACTTCGCACGTTCCAGGTTCTTATTTTGCTATTTAGTTTTTTGTTTATCTTGATAGTGGCTGACCGGGAGATTCTTCGCACCCCTGTCTCAGCTAAGAGACGCCCGTACTCAGGGCCATTGTTTGTTTCTTCAGCCATTGCCATGATTGTCCTGGGGATATCCTTAGAGATATTTAAATGCAGTGATTTCCCGTTGCCTTTTGCATCTTCATGCCGTTGGTCAAACTCGTCTCATCTGCCTTTTGGAGCGATTTCTCACTCCTAGAACAAAATGGTGCCCTTACTCCTGCTAAGTCATCCGCCCAAAGCCTTTGATCAGCAGGAGGTGTCTGCTTATACCGGCAGATACTCGGTCGACAGAGCCTCGTTGGTTCTCTAGCAGAGTGTACGACGTGCAGGAGAGGTTGTCTTTTAGTTTTTGGTCTCGTTGCCGTCCCCTCTTACACCCCTAAAAAATGATAGTTAATAAAAATAAACTACTCCAGAGAGGTACCACAAGTGAAGATTCTTCCACTGCTTAATTAGTCTGCTCCACGGATTCTGAGGGGAACAAAAATCTAATAAAACATGACTACAAAACTGAGATAAATTTGAAACAAAGACCCGGAATAAAGAGAGAGAGAGAGGAAGGAAGGAAAACATTTGCTACAGGTAGAGCCTCCCAAAAAACTAGCTTGGCAAACACCGATTACCTTACTAAAATAATTTTTGAAAGCTTATAACAGGCAAAAAGTAAGCAAAAAATCTTGCACAAAGTCTGCGGTAAATTACAAATTAACACAAAGGCAGAGATGTTTCTTGCTAAAAGAAAACTCAACTACACATCTGGGGAATGTGAAATGGTTAAAATTATTATCAAAACAATCAGTGCACTCAAAAAGATCTACAAAACACTGTCCAAAAAAATAAACATAAACAAAAACACCAAAAAAATAAATAAAGGAAGTCGCAACAGGCCTAAACTGGAGTATCATAAATCTGAACTCCGATAGGATCAAAAGGTGGCTTATCAAACAAGGCAACACAGCTAAAAGATCACTGCTAAGAGAGACCCAGACTCTACTAACTTCACCTTCAACGGAAACAAGTACCCAGACAACACCCTGAAACATGATATGGAAAACTTCAGACAAATCAAAGAGGAAACCTGAGACAATGCAAAAATGGCCGTGTCAGTGTAGAGCAACTCTAGAAAATGGCATAGTGCGTATTCCAGGCAGGTTACACCAAAGTAGTAGGTTACACTAACAAAGCTGAAAGTATTCCACAAAAGCAGTAAAAGCTGAAAAAGAAAAGAACACTTTTTCATTAAAGCAAGAGTGGGGTACTCTAACTGTACCGTAGAACAGATAATCCGCATAGATAGATGCTATAAGTGCTGGTTGTACAAACACAAAGCACTAGTCTACAATGGGTCAGATAGAACAAAATTATTCTATAAATGTGACAAAAAAAGTAGAAGTTGCACAAACGAGAAAGCTTGCCCTATTTGCAAAAAAAGAATCTCAACACAAAAACAAGCAAATGAAAAACTTTTCTCAAAGCAATGAAAGGAAACAAGACACAAAAAAACACGCACGGTAGCTATGAAAAAGCTGAGCAAAACCATACTAGACAAGAAAATCAACGTCGCAATAGCAGCGGAGCCCAATAAGAAAATGGTAGCTAAACATCTGTGATTTACAGACTTAAACCTAGATATGGCAATTAAAACATGCAGCAAAGATGTTAAGGTAACCAGTTGTGGAAGTAGAAGCAAACACATTTGGATACAGATTCAATCCATTGGATGCTACAACACAAAAAACTGTAAAATCCAAAAGCTAAAGATCTTCTTAAAAAGTATTAGAAAAACCATCAAACAACAACCCACAAGATATGTCATAAAATCAGGCGTCTTTAACGTCAGAAGTTACAGACACAAATTTTTGGAAAACTAGATAAAAAAAGTATCTTTGTGTTGGACTAGATCGACAAACTGCAATTGAAAGTTGTGAATACAAGAAAAGCACTGACCTTTAAGCGAAAAAACAGAAAATCTACTATAGACTTTACAACATGCAGCACAAGTCTGGCATCCAACTGGAAAATACTAAAAACCATAGCTTTTACCGTAAAACCCTTCACCAATAACTAAAACGGCAACAAGTGCACTGTCAAAGAAGGAAAAAATCTTTGGAATGTAAATGAACCTCTAACAGCTGAAACAAGTTGATCATAGAAACATGCCACAAAGTTTTTTTTGCCAAAACCTAGTACAAAAACCAGTCGACTGATAAAACACGGACAATGCTAACGCAAAAAAAAAGTACATAACAAAAAACAGAGCCTTAATTTGCGCGTACAAAAGCAAAGACTTGACTATATAAAAAAAACAGAAACTTAAGAAACTCTACAACTCATACCAAAATTTCTTAAAAAAAATTAAAATTGAAAAAACACAAAAAAGCAAAATATGCTCTGATTTTAAACCCGACTTGTAGGATAAAGCCTACAAGATTTTATGCGGTAAAATAAAAACTTTACCACGAGTACGCATAACAGACAAAAACATGCTTAAAGCTTAAATTGAAATATACCTAGGTTGTGGCATGAAAAATGCTCAGGGGTTTGGTGTTTGATAAATAAATTTGATTATATGTTTCAACAATATTTAATCTTCGGTAAGGGTGAAAAAGTACAATCGTAAAACTAAAGGCAGGTAATTTATAATAACCAAAAAGGCTTCTAGCTGCGATGTTACTCGGAACACGTCTTTGGAAGGAAAAGCTCGCAAATTGACGCGAATAAATATACCGCGGCGCAAGTACATCACAGCATCAAAAAATTATTATTGATGCTGTTTGAGTGGCCTATGCTATATACGTTATTTTAAACCTTTTCTGTCACAAGGTAGACCCTAAAAAATAAAAAATCTTAGAAGTTGGCCAATCTAATCCTTATTGATAAACCCAGTAAAAACACAAATAAGCCGGTGAAATATATACCATTTTGCATATTCAACGTAAGTGGCAAATCTTAGAATGCTTGATTGTTTTGGCTTCAAAAAAGGAAAATTGACGGTAGGAGCCTTTAAAACATTGCACAGAAAGCAAATGAGAACTATTGCAATAAAATCATACTAAACATAAAAAAGCTTTCAATTGAGTTTTATAAAAAGGCATAGTCAAAAAATTAAATAAATAGAAAATTGCTCATTATCCATTAAAGATAATCATGAGTTACTTAGACAATCGTTGGGTACAGTTCGGCAAAAGGACTAGAAGTGTCTTGCAAAAATCGGTTTATGGCCCGATTCTGTGGAGCATCTATTATAATAAAATTCTTAGATTGCAAATGCTAAAAGGCATTTATATAATCATCTATGCAGATGACCTTGCTATAATTGCAGTTGCAAGAATGGTTGTACATCTGAAATGGATCATAGCAGAGGCAATGCAAAAAATGGAGCAATGACTCAAAAAAAAAAGATGCTAGAACTAATCACTTACAAAACAAAAACAGTGCTACTTGTGACCCAAAAAAAACTAGAAAAAATCAAATTTAGTCTAAGCAACACTGAATTAACAACTGCAGAGTTGCTAAAGTATTAAAGCATTACCGTCAACAGAAACATAAGTATGCTTCTACATGTAACAAATACAGTAACCAGAGCAATAGAATTTGTAAAAGTGCTTAGCAGGATTATGCTCAACATTGGTAGATCACGGAGCTCTAGTATGGTATCAAATATGCAGAAAAAAGACACACTTCAAAAAACTTTAAAACGTACAAAGGTTTGCAGTATTCCGCGTCTGTAGTGCATACCGTACTGCCTCAACCAAGCAACCAAGTAGACATCAAAGACCACACAACTTTTGAAAGAAAAAAGCCAGGCAAAATTGCTTTTTAACAAACCCCTAACAGGTTAAAACCTGGTAAATACTATGCTAAAATCTGAGAATTTATTGTCAAAATTATTGGCACCAAAAAGAAAATAAACTTCTTAAAAAGAGAGTAAATTACACCTACCTTTTTGATAAATGCCATAGGTGATACCAAAAAGGCAAAGAAGGAGTAAAATGCAAAAGAAAAAGGTTTTTAGCCGGTAGAAACCCAGCAGTACAAAGGTATCCTTCTTAAAAAAAGCTTATCCCGTAATCTATTATTGAAAGTAGTTTTTCAGAAGGAATTTCATTTTCTATTATTTACCGGAAAATGAAAAATACTAGTGCGTGCATTAATACTTTCGATGGTAAAATAATGTGACTAGAGAAAAGGAGCCAGCTTTTAGACCACAACATGTCATGTCCAAAGATCAGCCATTTTGTTTTTATACATATTTTTAACAAACATTTTTTTAGATTCATTTCACTAGTGTAAAAAAAAGTTATTTTCTAATCCAACCCATCAGAAAACCCCCGCAGCACTTCTACAATTTGTTGTTCTATCTATATATCATTCAAATCAAGATATTCTATCATTTGTATGTTACATAAATATATCTTATACTATCATTTGCATAAATATGTTGACACGGTTTATAGTATAATGCTCTTACTAGTCGCAAATTGTAAGAATCAAAAACAGATTATGCAAAATAGCTAGTAATGAGAAGCTTCTAGGCCGACGACTTAAACTATCAGAGATTTGAATCTGCCGAAGCAATTGGTTGACATCTAAATCACACTAACGATATTGCTATTCAGGGAGTATTTATGAATAAAACCATGTATTTATGATTCTCATAACTGACAAAATAATTATATCATATATTGTTAAGATTGTAAAACGTAAATTATTAAATAACAATATGTAAGATGATAACCACCCATTATGAAATAATTCTGTTTGTGATATTTATTTATGTCCTAACTAAATCTTGTTTCACGTAAACGATGCTTTACTTACACCCCATTTGAAATGCCTATATGAACAGCCTAATGTGTTGTTAGTATAATTTAATGGAAAATATAGAGTCGCCCCGTTTAATATTATGTGTTATAATAACATTACACATCTACCTTTCCAACATAACCGCATAAAGTAAACGATAGTCTAACCAAAGCAATCTCTTTATCGCAAACTTAATACAGTACTTGTTCTTTATAGCGGTTTTATGCTTCTCCCTCGGGAATGAGGCTATAAATATTCGTCGACACGCGATGGAGTGCCCCGTAATTAGGCAGATTACGCTTTCATTTGCGCCACTGTAGAAATGAATGTTAATGTTTGCTCGCTGTTTCGCACCCCAGGACAATAACATTGTAATTGCGCCGTAAATAATATTTAAAAAAAAAAATATAATATATTGTATGACACAATACAGTGATGAAATTCGACACCGTCTACCATTAACGTGTAAATTTGCATAAACATAAAACTTCGCACTTCATCATGTCGCATGAATAAATGTAAATAAAAATTTGAAAAAACGACAAAGCGGTTGCGAGCTGTTTAATAACACAATTTACCTTGTTATTTCACGTCGAATAAAATGAAATTGGCCATAAACTAAAACGTTGTTTTTAAAATTTAAAAAAGCTTTTAAAATTAACTTAATTGAGTTTGCAAATGAAGTACCTACCAATGGATAGATACTATTGAAAAGAAACGTTTATAATTGAAGTAATCAGATTGATTTATTGATTAGATTATATTTCATTACGTATAGCATATGCTCAAATGATCTCATTCATTAATCACAAAAGGAAACGGTTCTTTTTTTTGGTACGTTTCTTATCCTTAATGTGTGCGATGATTCGCGTAAACAAACCGATTTTTTTTTGCAAAAAAGGGTTGGCCGAGTGGGCGGCAATGCTTTGAAAATATACCGACATTATCTAATCGAATCGTCTTGAGTATAGATGGAATAGGAAAATCAATGCAGAATCGATCGACAAGAAATAAGTGGGTCGCAGGTACATTCTCAGCATATATTCTCACGGCACTATAAAAATATATATTTTTATTTGCATATTGATTTTATGCACTGTTAAAACTTGATGTAGAGTTCATATACAATTTGTGGTTTTATACGGTTATTTGAGGCATGCCATTACGCTTAGTTTGTTCATCCGTTGACGTGAATTTGACAGGTATTTTTGTTTTGTTCGCGGAAACCGCACTTGGAAAATGCAGGCCACTTCAACCATATGTTGCGATTGAGTTACAATCCCATAAAATATAATATAAAAGAAGGGGTGCGCAACTACAATAGGACAAACGATGAACACCTTTTTTTTATTATCATTATGTTTAGTTTTAATTCACACTCTTCAAAGATTTACCCTTCACAGTAATGAAAATTTATTACATGCTTCATTGTTAAATATTTCTTATTAAATATTTTGATATTGTTATAAGTAAGTATAGAAAACCCATATTTAATTAAGAAATTTATAAAAAGCCATACATTAAATTCAGATATTAAAAACATATTACTCGAATTGGCTTTGTTGCCTGTACAGTAAAGTTTTTGATGTTTTAAGCTTAAGTTATTAAGAGTATTATTACGTTAAGGTTTAGTCAAATTACACAAAGCTTTATTTAGTTTAGAATTAAATTGTATTAAACTTTCAAAATAACTTATTTCTGAAATTAATTTTAAACGTAATACTATTGCAACCTGTACTTGTGATAATCCATATTAAAGATGAAATAAAACAATTACTAAGTTTATACTACAAATGATTTCGATTTTTCAATTTTCTAGTATGTTATTTTTGCAATCGTGAATTTTTATAATCGAGTCAATGGAACTCGACTGTATAAATATTCGATTTAAAATCGAATATTGTGGTGTCGGTTGTTAATAAAATTATTTTAGTTATAATACAAAATGAAACAGTAATTCGAACTTGTACAGATAACATTGATATTTTGTGGTGTAAATTGAACAAAATCTTTGATTGATGCCTTTTTATATGAATTTAATTGAGATTTAATTTAATTATATTGTTATTATAGTTTGTATATCTTTACGTATTTAAGTATGCTGACGACAATAACAATATATAACGTCTTCCATTCCCACATTTTTTTTCTTAACCTTTATGTGACTGTACTTATTTGAACTTTAAACACGTTCATTTAATGACATTTTTTAACTAATGTATCATATTACATTATTTTTATTTTTATTATTTAGTTTTTCTTACTTACTAAGAAATTAACGTCTTAACTTTTTACATACGGACGTGACAGTTTGGCTACTATTAGTTATTTAAAATAAAATATGATAAGAAATATTGTAAATAATTAATAAAATACTCATTATTACAATTATTACAATACATTTTATTGAAATTAATGCAATATAAACAGTACATATAATATGTCTAATCTGGTAAATATACGTCCTAGAAACATTTCATCACAGCTGCGTGTGAAATAATTTCCCATCACTTTTGCAACTGTGCTACAAGTTTCTATAGCAAGCATGCATATTTCATTTGTAAGTTTGCTAATAGTTGAGGTAATCCTTGGATTATTTTCCATAAATGATATATGCGCCAAGGCCAGCAATGTCAACCATATTGTAAAATAATGCTAAGGGCAACGATTTAATGTGTACTCAGAAAGCATTTCATTCATCGTATCGACAAGTGTAGCTTGTATTGGATAAGCATTTGCCGCAAGCTTAAAAAAATTTCATACCGTATTTTAATGGCTTAGAAGAAATATACTGAGAAAACTTTGTATTTCTTTTATAATAAAATAGTGGTTCATCTACTGTGACACATTTAGATAATTTATATATATATATATTTTTTTAATTACTATTTAGCATAATCTAAACATTGCTGGTTTGAGCTCTTCAGCACGGGTGAGCTGGTTATCAAAGCAAATGAAACTTGGAAACATTTTGAACCAATTTCGAGACATGGCAGCACAAATAAAAAGTAGTGATTTTAGTTTCAACATTTTGGATATATGATTTTTATTAGATCTATAAACACCAGTTGCGATAAAGATCCCCAAAAATAAATCAAAATTTTCTTCAGTAAATGGTTAATAACTTTGCGGTAAGAGTTTTTATGTTTTTTGGCATTTAATATATGTTATAATTTTAGATTACTTGCTTTTCTTTTATTAGTTTCTCTTAGAATAATTGTACAAATTTTGTTGATTATGAATGATTTAAACATTTCCCTTGCTGTATTTGATACAATAAAACTGGTGCTCCACTTTTTTATAATTATTTTATCTTATTGTTTGAGCTTGTATATATTATACCAGAAAATCTAACTAAGGTTGAATTTTGTGGAAGCGTTTTATCTTTATTGGCGCTGTCATCTGAATCAAAACTTTCTAATTTAATTGTTGGCTTGTTTTTTGCATCAAGTTGTTCTTTTTCTTCTTCTTTATACAGCTTGTTTTATCAACTGCTCTTAACCTCTTCCATCTATTTCTATCCTGAGCTTCCTGTATCTAGTTAATACTGATGCGTTTTACCACGTTTGTCTATCGGGTTAGTGGGAGTCCTCTATTTCTGTACGCTTCTTGCCTGAGTCGCCATTCCAAGATCTTATTAGTCTATCAGCTGTTTGGCACTCTTGCGACATGCCCGGACCAGTTAAATTTAAGTTTTGTTATTTTCCCAATTGCATCACTAATTTCGGATTGCTGTTTTATTATTTTGTTTTGGATTCTTTTTCTCAATATGATTCCGAGCATGAAACATTTTATAGCTTGTTGTAGTACCTTGATATTTTTGCTAAACTTTGCTTTGTATGTTCAAACTGGTAAGATAGTCAAACACTTTGCGTTTTAGGCAGTTGGGAATGATTTAAAAATGTGTTTAAGTTTTTTGTAAGTTGCCCATTTTAGCCAATTTTGTGTGTCTGGTTGTATTTACCAATTTTGATCTCGTGTCTTAAATACATGTATGAGGTGACTTGCCAAATCTCATTTCTTTCTATTATGAAGTTTTGCACAATCTTCTAGTGGAAGAGTACTTATTCTCTATTTGGCAATTCGCCAGTGCTTTAAACATTTTGTTGTAGTTGATAGATTTAAATGCTTTCTTGTAGTTCACGAAGGCCAAGACAAGTGACTAATTGTACTTGACACATTTTTTTAATTAAGGTTTTGATGGTTTGTAAGTGGTCGATTGATTTGTATTCGAATTTAAATCTTGTTTGTTTAGCCGGTTAGTAAAAGTTAGGTTTGGTTGTGAAATGTCTAGTTATGACATGGACTTTTGTTTGGTGGGGGTGAACTGTATGCTGGCGTCTTTTTTGTCTTAGTACTGCTCTTATTGTTTGCGTCGGTTTGCAAAACAAATTGCAAACCAGGTCAAAAGCAGTTTAGGGTCAACGGGTGGTTGAGTAGGTTTTTAACGGCTTGATTTGCCGCATCATCTAATCAGAATGGACGTTTTGTCTTTTGCACGTCTGTGAGGAAGGCTGCGCATTTTGCAAAGTTGTCCACATATTCTTGAAGCCAGATTTAAATACTTATGGTAGTTGCGGATGAGCCAAATGTGGTGCTTTAACGGTTTGTTTTTGTTTTTTGACTGTGATCTTGTGTTTCAGGTATTTAATTTCCGGCTGGTCAAAGTAGCATTTTTATTGATTACAGCATAGCCCATATTTCTGTAACATCTGTCTTAAGTGTTTTATTTAATCATCGTACTTGGTTGATATACGACAATATTGTCAAAGTATACTAGTACAAATTTGCTTATCCAGCTCACTAGTACCTTGGCCATCAGCTTTTGAAATGTAATTAGGGCGTTTTTTAGACTAAAAAGTATAATCTTAAAATAGTAAGTGCTTCCGTTGAGTGTAGGCTGGTTATGTTTAACATGGAAAAAACGGCAGACGCCCCAAAATAAAGATCTTTTAAATTTTGGGTAGCAGCGTCGCCTCATCTTGGATGGCGGTGTTGAAAACGCAGAAGTTGATGCAAACGCAAGGCTTGCCGTCTTGTTTCTTAATGATGACCACCGGAGCGCAATAGTCGCTAGTACAAGGCTTGATGACGGCTTTAAGAAGCATTTGTTTGTAAATTAAAGCCTATTTTTCGGCGTTGTATGCGTACGGTTGGGTTTGTATGTTCGTAGTGTCCAATTTTTTTTTTTCGGAACAAAATAATTGGCGTTGATTTTTTGTGATTTGTCGCGTTAAGTTAGGTTAGGTTAGTTTTTTGTGATTTGTTGCGTTAGGTGTAGCCGTAGCTTAACAATGCATATAGATGAAATTGACGGTTAATTTTTTTGCAATTTTTTTGGTTAGAATATGTTTGCCGCACACTTACAGGCGGCCGAGTTAATCAGTTTTTTGTGATTTGTCGCGTTAGGTTAGGTTAGGTTAGTTTTTTGTGATTTGTCGCGTTAGGTGTAGCCGTAGCTCAACAATTCATATAGATAGAATTGGCAATTGCTTTTTTTGGAATTTTTTGGAAAAAAATGTTTGCCGCTCGCTTACGGGATAACCAGTTTTTTGTGATTTGTTGAGTTAGGTTAGTTTTTCGTAATTTGTCGCGTTAGGTGTTGCCGTAGCTCAACAATGCATATAAAGAAAATTGATGGCTGATTTTTTTGCAATTTTTTTGTAATACAATTTTTGCCGCACGCTTACGGGCGGCCAAGATAATCTGTGTTTTGTAATTTGTCGCGTTAGGTTAGGTTAGGTTAGGTTAGTTTTTTGTGATTTTTGCGTTAGATGTGGCCGCACCTCAACAATGCATATAAATAAAAATGTCGGTTGACTGTTTTGCAATTTTTTGGTAAAAACATTTTTGCCGCACGCTTACGGACGGCCGAGATAATCTGTTTTTTATGATTTGTCGCGTTAGGTTAGCTTAGGTTAAGTTAGTTTTTTGTAATTTTTTGCGTTAGATGTGGTCGTTGCTTAACAATACATATAGATGAAATTGGCGGATGACTTTTTTGCAATTTTTTAGTAATCAATTTTGCCGCACGCTTACGGGTGGCCGAGATAATCAGTTTTCTGTGATTTTTTGCGTATGTGTAGATTAGTTTTTTGTAATTTGTCGCGTTAAGTTAGGTTAGGTTTGTTTTTTGTGATTTGTCGCGTTAGGTGTGGCAGTAGCTCAAAAATGCATATAGATAAAATTGACGGTTGATTTTTTTGGTAATAAAATTTTTGCCGCACGCTTACGGACGGCCGAGATAATCTGTGTTTTGTAATTTGTCGCGTTAGGTTAAGTTGGGTTAGGTTAGTTTTTTGTGATTTTTTGCCTTAGATGTGGCCGTACCTCAACAATGCTTATAAATAAAAATGACGGTTAATTTTTTGCGATTTTTTAGTAGTAAAATTTTTGCCGCACGCTTACGGGCGGCCGAGATAATTAGTTTTTTGAGATTTGTCGCGTTAGGTGTGGCCGTAGTTCAACAATGCATATAGATGAAATTAACGGTTGATTTTTTTGCAATTTTTTGGTAATAAAATGTTTGCCGCACGCTTACGGGCGGCCGAGATAATCTGTGTTTTGTAATTTGTCGCGTTAGATTAGGTAAGGTAAGGTTAGGTTAGGTTAAGTTAGTTTTTTTGTAATTTTTTGCGTTAGATGTAATTGTTGCTTAACAATGCATATAGATAAGATTGGCGGATGACTTTTTTGCAATTTTTTGGTAATCAAATTTGCCGCGGGTTGCCGAGATAATCAGTTTTTTGTGATTTTTTGCGTATGGGTAGATTAGTGTTTTGTAATTTGTCGCGTTAAGTTAGGTTAGGTTTGTTTTTTGTGATTTGTCGCGTTAGGGGTGGCTCTAGCTCAACAATGCATATAGATAAGATTGACGGTTGATTTTTTTGGTAATAAAACTTTTGCCGCACGCTTACGGACGGCCGAGATAATTTGTTTTTTGTGATTTGTTGCGTTAGGTTAGGTTAGGTTAGTGTTTTTGAGATTTGTCGCGTTAGATGTGGCCGTAGCTTAACAATGAATATAGATAAAATTAACGGTTGATTTTTTTGCATTTTTTTGGTATTACAATTTTTGCCGCACGCTTACGGGCGGCCGAGATAATCTGTGTTCTGTAATTTGTCGCGTTAGGTTAGGTTGGGTTAGGTTAGTTTTTTGTGATTTTTTGCGTTAGATGTGGCCGTACCTCAACAATGCATATAAATAAAAATGTCGGTTGATTTTTTTTCGATTTTTTGGTAATAAAATTTTTGCCGCACGCTTACGGACGGCCGAGATAATCTGTTTATTATGATTTGTCGCGTTAGGTTAGGTTAGGATAATTTACTTTTTTGTAATTTTTTGCGTTAGATGTGGTCGTTGCTTAACAATACATATAGATGAAATTGGCGGATGACTTTTTTGCAATTTTTTAGTAATTAATTTTGCCGCACGCTTACGGATGGCCGAGATAATCAGTTTTTTGTGATTTTTTGAGTATGGGTAGATTAGTTTTTTGTAATTTGTCGCGTTAAGTTAGGTTAGGTTTTTTTTTGGGATTTGTCGCGTTAGGTGTGGCTGTAGCTTAACAATGCATATAGATAAAATTGACGGTTGATTTTTTTGGTAATAAAATTTTTGCCGCACGTTTACGGACGGCCGAGATAATTTGTTTTTTGTGATTTGTTGCGTTAGGTTAGGTTAGTGTTTTTGAGATTTGTCGCGTTAGATGTGGCCGTAGCTTAACAATGCATATAGATAAAATTAGCGGATGATTTTTTTGGTAATAAAATTTTTGCCGCACGCTTACGGGCGGCCGAGATAATCTGTGTTTTGTATTTTGTCGCGTTAGGTTAGGTTGGGTTAGGTTAGTTTTTTGTGATTTTTTGCCTTAGATGTGGCCGTACCTCAACAATGCATATAAATAAAAATGACGGTTGATTTTTTGCGATTTTTTCGTAATAAAATTTTTGCCGCACGCTTACGGGCGGCCGAGATAATTAGTTTTTTGAGATTTGTCGCGTTAGGTTAGGTTAGGTTGGTTTTTCAAGATTTGTCGCGTTAGGTGTGGCCGTAGCTCAACAATGCATATAAATGAAACTAACGGTTGATTTTTTTGCAATTTTTTGGTAATAAAATTTTTGCCGCACGCTTACGGGCGGCCGAAATAATTTGTGTTTTTTATATTTGTCGCGTTAAATTAGGTAAGGTTAGGTTAGGTTAGGTTAAGTTAGTTTTTTGTAATTTTTTTCGTTAGATGTAATCGTTGCTTAACAATGCATATAGATGAAATTGGCGGATGACTTTTTTGCAATTTTTTGGTAATCAAATTTGCCGCACGCTTACGGGTTGCCGAGATAATCAGTTTTTTGTGATTAAAAGCGTATGGGTAGATTAGTTTTTTGTAATTTGTCGCGTTAAGTTAGGTTAGGTTTGTTTTTTGTGATTTGTCGCGTTAGGGGTGGCTGTAGCTCAACAATGCATATAGATAAAATTGACGGTTGATTTTTTTGGTAATAAAATTTTTACCGCACGCTTACGGACGGCCGAGATAATTTGTTTTTTGTGATAGATGAAATTGGCTGATTTTTTTTGCAATTTCTTGGTAATCAAATTTGCCGCACGCTTACGGGTTGCCGAGATATTCAGTTTTTTGTGATATTTTGAGTATGGGTAGATTAGTTTTTTGTAATTTGTCGCGTTAAGTTAGGTTAGGTTTGTTTTTTGTGATTTGTCGCGTTAGGGGTGGCTGTAGCTCAACAATGCAAATAGATAAAAATGACGGTTGATTTTTTTGGTAATAAAACTTTTGCCGCACGCTTACGGTCGGCCGAGATAATTTGTTTTTTGTGATTTGTTGCGTTAGGTTAGGTTAGGTTAGTGTTTTTGAGATTTGTCGCGTTAGATGTGGCCGTAGCTTAACAATGAATAAAGATAAAACTAACGGTTGATTTTTTTGCATTTTTTTGGTATTACAATTTTTGCCGCACGCTTACGGGCGGCCGAGATAATCTGTGTTCTGTAATTTGTCGCGTTAGGTTAGGTTGGGTTAGGTTAGTTTTTTGTGATTTTTTGCCTTAGATGTGGCCGTACCTCAACAATGCATATAAATAAAAATGACGGTTGATTATTTGCGATTTTTTGGTAATAAAATTTTTGCCGCACGCTTACGGGCGGCCGAGATAATCTGTGTTTTGTAAATTGTCGCGTTAGATTAGGTAAGGTTAGGTTAGGTTAAGTTAGTTTTTTGTGATTTGTTGCGTTTGGTGTGGCCGTAGCTTAACAATATATATAGATGAAATTGACGGTTGTTTTTTTGCAATTTTTTGAAAAAAAAAGTTTGCCGCACGCTTACGGCCGGCCGAGATAATCAGTTTTATGTGATTTGTTGAGTTAGGTTTGGTTAGGTTAGGTTAGTTTTTCGTGAATTTTTGCGTTAGATGTAGCCGTAGCTTAACAATGCATATAGATGAAATTAACGGTTGGTTTGTTTGCGATTTTTTGGTTATAAAATTTTGCCGCACGCTTACGGTTGGTCAAAATAATTAGTTTTTTGTGATTTTTTGCGTATGAGTAGATAAGTTTTTCGTAATTTGTCGCGTTAGGTGTGGCCGTAGCTCAACAATGCATATAAATAAAACTGACGGTTGATTTTTTTGCAATTTTATGTTAATTAAATTTTTGCCGCACTCTTACGGGCGGCCAAAATAATTTGTGTTTTGTAATTTGTCGCGTTACGTTAGGTTAGGTTAGTTTATTCTGATTTTTTGCGTTAGATGTGGCCGTACCTCAACAATGCTCATAAATAAAAATTAATGTTGATTTTTTTGCGTTTTTTTGGTAAAAAAAGTTTAGCCACACGCTTGCGGGCCGAGATAATCTGTTTTTTTTTGATTTGTCGCGTTAGGTCGGTTAGGTTAGGTTGGGTTAAGTAGCCGTAGCTTAACAATGCATATAGATTAAATTAACGGTTGGTTTTTTTGCAATTTTTTGGTTATAAAATTTTGTCGCACGCTTACGGTTGGCTAAGATAATCAGTTTTTTGTGATTTTTTGCGTATAAGTAGATTAGTTTTTCGTAATTTGTCGCGTTAGGTGTGGCCGTAGCTCAACAATGCATATAGATAAAACTGACGATTGATTTTTTTGCAATTTTTTGGTAATAACATTTTTGCCGCACGCT
Source organism: Tachinus rufipes (assembly GCA_963932245.1). Taxonomy (NCBI): domain Eukaryota; kingdom Metazoa; phylum Arthropoda; class Insecta; order Coleoptera; family Staphylinidae; genus Tachinus; species Tachinus rufipes. Next base: position 67,820,184 of record OZ010749.1, read on the forward strand.
TACGGGTGGCGGAAATAATTTGTTGTTTGTGATTTGTTGAGTTAGGTTAGATTAGGTTAGTTTTTTGAAATTTGTCGCGTTAGGTGTGGCCGCAGCTCAACAATGCATATAGATGAAATTAACGCTTGATTTTTTTGCAATTTTTTGTTAATCAAATTTTTGCCGCACGCTTACGGACGGCTGAGATATTTTGTGTTTTGTAATTTGTCGCAATAGGTTAGGTTAGTTTATTGTGATTTTTTGCGTTAGATGTGGCCGTACCTCAACAATGCAAATAAATAAAAATGACGGGTAACTTATTTGAAACTTAATAAATTCTGCTAAAATAGTCTTGTATGCGTTTGCTACCGGCAATAGAGTTTTCTTTAGTACACTAATTAGTTGATACTTAAAGGTTGTTACTTTCATGGCCTTGTACCATATTGGTGCGCCGTAAAGAATTGAAAAAATTTAATAACAAAGTTTTACAGCTGTCTTTTGCAGCTTAACAGTCCGCTTATGTTGGACATATTTTTGAAAAAATACGGCAAACTTAGTGCCGTATTTTTTTTTTGTTTCTTATGTTCTAAAAAAGTAAAAAATAATGGAACATATGTACATTATTTGTATAGCATTGTTAGTTATATGGATTAATTTGTACTTGCCTTTACCTATTATTAGTGCAAAATCGTCTGTAAAAGCTATTGCTTTTGCTCAAGTTGGCCACTTTTTTTTAATAACCCGTCGTTTACTAGATTCTAAAGTAATGGTCCTAAAACTAATTCTTGAGGAACTCCTGTTAAGACACTGTTACTCTGAAAAGAAATATTTATTATTTTACGTATAATCTGCTTCTATAAAAAAAAAATTGTATTGTTTAAGGTAACTAACGTTTCATACTATCTAAATTCTTTTTATTATATTTACTACTTTTTTTACGACATTTAAAATTAATTTGCCATTTTGAAAACCGTAATGATGTTCCAAAGTACCTCCTCCATTATCAACTTTTTTTTTATATCTGCATTTTATCATCAGCTTGTAGAGCTTACTGATATTGTTTAGAAAACAGATTGATCTGAATATCAACTTTACACTCGACGAAAAAAAATGGTTTTTTTAGCAGCTAGTTAAACATGTTTAGCAACTAATTTTCTGCTTTAATTTTTGCACTTTTTTTTTAAATTTGTATTTGTCTTTTATTTTGTTGGTTTTGTGCTTGCCGTAACTTTGTCCCACTTTCACTTCAGTAAAATTTTGTCTTAATTTAAAACAATTTTCTTTTATTAGCTATTTATTTGATCCAACAGTATGGTACACTTTTACAACTGTTTTCTCTTGAACGTAGATTATCTTCAAATGCTTATTTTATTGAAGATATGTATGCATCATGATCAGATTTTTGTTTTATTTTTTTCTATTCTACAAAAAATCAGTTTCTTAAAAGCCTCATGCATCTTCTGTGTTTTTCACTTTTTTTTGTATCTTTTGTTCCTTTTTAATTTTTAATAAGTTTTCTAATTGCTTGCGTTGAGCACATCCCATTTGTAATATTTGTGAAAAACACTCACGGGAAAAAGGTTAAATAAACTGCTACACTTGGATTACTTTACTCTCATTTATTTAATCATTAATTGATCAATGGTTAATTGTTAACTCTTAGCCGTTAACTTCAACTGCCCCATTGATTCTTCTTTTAAACTATTTATAGGCTCCATTAAGTTGGCCCCCCCCACTAAAAAATTTTAAAATTTTAAAATACCAAATTAATGCGCTCGTAATGCGCTCTTATGCGCTGCAAAAAAAAAATTATGCGCTCATCTGTAAATATGATTTTTGAACAATTTTAGGTGGGGGGGGCCAACTTAATGATTAGCCCCCCCCAGTAAATTTTTTTAATTATGAATATACTATATTAATGCGCTCGATATGCGCTCTTATGCGCCGCAAATTTTTTTTTATGCGCTCAACTGTACATATGATTTTTGAGGTGGGGGGGGCCAACTTAATGATTAGCCGGTTCTATAAAATTGACCTTATAGGAAAAAAAAAATATAAATTTGGAAATACCAAATTAATGCGCTCGTAATGCGCTCTTATGCGCTGCAAAAAAAACTTATGCGCTCATCTGTAAATATGATTTTTGAACAATTTTAGGTGGGGGGGGCCAACTTAATGATTAGCCCCCCCCAGTAAATTTTTTTAATTATGAATATACTATATTAATGCGCTCGATATGCGCTCTTATGCGCCGCAATTTTTTTTTTATGCGCTCAACTGTAAATATGATTTTTGAACAGATTTAGGTGTAAAGCCGGCACTTAACCGTTAACTTGTTTTATGGGCTTATATGTAAATTTAGTTATTTAGGTGTTTTAAGTAGAGAGTGGCAATTTATGGGTTAACCCCTTTCCTTTCCCTCTCTGTTAGAAATAAAATTTAATTTTTAATATAATAATTTTTTATAGGCTTATTCTAGATATATTTTAACATTGATGTTAAATTCTAATTTCTTTATGTTTGCTTACCTTTATCAAAACCATCTGTTTCGGTCTTAAAAAATGTGGGCAAAAAAACCGATTTAGAGGCTCAATGGCCAAAAAGCATTTGCGGTATTAGGTGAGGCAGTGGGCAACTTAATAATTAATTATTCTAATAAAGTTTATTGAACATACTATATATATATATATATATATATATATATATATATATATTTATAATTAAATTAAAACATTAAACACGTATTCTATATTACTTATTTTTTTAATGTATATTAACTAAATATAATATTACTTACTTATATTATAAGAAAACACTATTACAGGTTTGCAATTATTAAATTTATTTATTTTTATAACAATATAATACATATAAACAATAAATTTAAATATTTTTTTTATTTAGAGTAAAAAAATAACTGAATTCGAATTTTTGCTGAAGTTGGACAATGTACAACTTTATCCTTCAAATCGTTAAATTCTTGCCAAAAACCATTGTGTCGTCTTGCGTACGCAATAAAATGACCTGCAGATCCTTCACCTTGCATACCTATAACTCCTCTTAAAATAAAACAATCTCCACTAACTTCACATTTGGTGGGAATTTCCGACAACTTACATACTAATTCAGTAAGATGATTATTTAAATTTAACGGTTCTATAAATAAAATGGTGTTGCAAACTTTTTTTTGGATTTGTGTTATCTGTTTTTTGCAATTATTGCACTTTTTTTGCAATACATTTTGTTGAAACAGGTTTTTTGTTGTAAAGTTCTGTATGTTATCCACTACTACACTTATTACAAGTGATTCTTGAATAGTTTCATAGTTACATGCAGAACAATTTATAATGGTTAAAATTGGCAATTTAAAAGGCCAAATTATTTGCAGCATATTTGTGATAGCACTTTCCACATTTATATGATATATGCCTTGTATAAATAAATCCGTTTTAAATGTTAAACTTAAAATTTCCCCTCGTAATTGATATGATTTTGATGCAATCCCTTTTTGAACTAATGACTTTACTAAATTTAAAAAATCAGTTTGCGGTTGTTGCATATACTCGCGAAGCTTTTCACTGTCGCAATACGAAGCAGTCACTAGTTGCAAAATTGCATCAAAACTACACGTGTTTGATATTGTAACTATTTTTTTGTTTTTTAATTTAATTGGTTTTAATTCAGGGCGATGGCCATTCTTTAAAATTCCGATTGGCATTAATTTTTGACCGGAACAATCAGTTTTTATAATTTCTGAATTTGGTTCTAAATAACTGCGTCGTTTGCGATTTTTCTTTAGTACATTTCCTTTGCCCATCCAATTCTCCACCGCATTTAATTCAAATAGTTGAGTCTTATCTGTGTTTTTAGTACAATAAACGCATGCTCTTGTGTTGTCTCCAAAAGCAACTGAACATAATTCCTTGTTGTGAATTTTATTATTGCAAAGACAACAATTATGTTCGGCCGGTAAATTTAATTGGCATGACGCGCAAATATCTACAAATTATAAAAATGAAGATTGAATATGATGATTTAATACAATTAAATAATGATTACCTTTTATAGAGTTTTCTAAAGATGTTACAGGAAATTGCTGTGCATTAGAAACATGTAATGATGTTAATTTTGTTCCTATTTTGTTACAATGGGCAGGTTCTTTTTCATCTATAATTAATATATTAGAAACATGAACTAAAGTGATACGATTTAATTTTTTAATACTTATTTGGAGTAGACTGTCGGATATAGTTAAGTGATTTATCTGAACTGCACTGTCTACTAAAAATAATAAAAAACAGTATTAATTTTTTTTTTAAACAACCTAACCATTATTTAATTTCTAGTATATTTCTCTACAAAATAAATATACAATTATGTATTATATACAATAAATTGAAACTTATTATAAATGATATTTCTTACTTTTATTTGTGTCCTCAATGTATTTACAAGCAGAATTAACTATTTTCATTTGTCCTTCATTTGCTCTTATATGATTTAAAACAAATGTATCAATTCGAGTAGGCAATTGCTGATTAAAAATCCTGTTTTTAATGTGGTTGATATTGCTTTCTACCGAAGCAGAACTTGCAATTGTGTCAGAATTTGCAAAATGTGGTGTTAACAAAGCTGACCAAAGTGGTATTGTTTTTATAGAATTTTTAATGTGTTTTAAAACACTAGGGAGAAATTGTTGATTTCCACGATCGCCATCGCCTTCTATGTCTAAAGATGTTTGAACTTCCGTAATAAGTCTTGATATCCAAGCTTCAAACTTATTATTATTAGAATCTTCATTTATTTCTTGGAGATCTACTGACGTGTCTTGTTCGAAGCTCTGCAAATCAATCAACCAAGAATAATATTTGCTATTGTCATAAATATAATTTCATACTTTAGTTTTGGAAAGCTATATTAATATTAATATTAAAATTATAAAATAAAGACATTAAACTAAGATTTGAGTTTAAGTTCAGTTTTGTGTATTTTTTTACAGATATACACAAATAAAATGAAATAATTTTTTTTTGAGATTTTTATTATTTTAATCTGAGATCGAAATGTAAAATAAACTTAGTTAAACATAAGATTAAGCTATGATTAAAATACCAGCTCTAAACCTGCTGGTTTTGGTAGATTTATAAAAATTTAAAGTTGTTATTATAATCTAAATGTCAAATAATACATTAAGTTATTTAAATAAATCTAGTAAATTAAAAACATTAAAAATTTTAACCAATTACTAATAAGCAATGTTTTTCATTGTCTTAAAAGAAAATTTTTTTTTTTTAATATTACGTTTTATAGTTTGCAAAATTAGACATTACATGACATTAGTAGCTCAAAACAATATAGTTTATCCATTTTATACATATATATATATATAAAAAAACAATATGAATTGATAATAAAATTCTTACACCAATATTTATATTTTTCAAAGTTTCGATAGTTCCAGTAGAAATTCGTCGTACAAGATGGTTTTTTGATTTTTCACAAATTGTTTCACGTCCGTTTATATAGCCCTCAGTTTCGCTCATTGCAACAGCTATGGTTGCTCTTAAAATGGATTCGGCGTCATCAACTTTAGAGCATTGCACAAGAGCTCCCATTATTCTCAAATAGAACTGTTTAGTTCTATCGGAATTGCAGTTTTTTATAGCAGACCAAGTTGTTACATTTTTAATAAAATGAGCTACATCGTATCTTATAAAACATCCTAAATTGCAATCAACATGTTCGTATAGAACATCATAGCAATGATTAATATACGCATTAGCTGTTTTAAAAAATGAAAATGATTGAATTACAGCGTAGCTAAAAGCTAAGCTCATATCAATTACTACTTCTTGGGGATTTGATGCCCCGCTTGCTTTCCACTCTGTCAACCAATTTGTAATTCGTGTAGTTTTTTGGCTTTTGCTTATTTGATTGCAAACAGAAAATTGTTGGCTAATTTTTGGATCCCTTATAGCAATGTCATAAAGAAATAGATGTGCCGATTTTTCTCCCCAGGGTTTCTGCAACTTGTGTGTTACACCACCAGTTGCATCAATTTGAATTTTTGCGTAATTGTTTTGGCAATAATTTTGATAAACTCTCAATTGTAGAGGACTCCAATAATGTACATTATAAGGTGATAATGATATATCTCTAATAGTACCATTAAATTCACGAGTACTTTTTGCAGCAAATAGAGACATAATGGGATCGTTGTCAATTCTGGTTTTTTTGGTATGTTCATGTTTTGCCACTCTTAGAACATTTAATGATGGCAAATCTTTAGGTTCCACATCAAATTTGTCGTACTTATATGCTCTGGCAGCTCTAAATTGGGAGCTACTACATTTTTCCAATTCTTCAACAACTTTTAATCTATTTAAACCGGATAACTGCCGTTTTTTAGCAAAAGTGTGTTTTTGCTCAAATTGACCTTTGTATATGCACTGAAATGTTATAATTTCTTCTTCATCTAGCGGTTTATCAGTTAAAAAGATTTTTAGTTTTGAATCGCATTCTTTGCATTTGCCAAATATGTTAATAAAACTATTGAAAGAATTTTTAAATACTTTGCATCGTTTAAATGCAATCAAACAATTTAGTTTGGTTGCATCATAAAATTTTTTATACATCAAATCTGTCCATATCCCTTGTTTTAGTACACAATATTTTTTATTGCTCGATTTTCTATTTGTTTCATCGCATCTTTTATAATTTTTCTCTTGTACATCTATACGCAAGTATTCAGTCTTACTCAGAACTATGTTAAATCGAATCTCATTGTCTAGTTTTTCTATATCAGAATCAAGATCTGTAGACGTGTCACTACTATTTGATTCATAAAAGGTGTTTATTTGGTTTGATATGTCTTGAACTATAAACAAAAATTATTATTATTATTTTTGAAAAAAGTTATATAGACTTTCTCTAAGCATTTTAAAAGTTACGCACTTGTATTACGGCGGCTAGTTATTTATGCCAAAAATTATATGATAATTATTATAAAACACATTTTATTATATTATGTTTGAAAACTTTTAAAATATAACTCGCATATTATTTACGGTGCAGACAAACAATTAAAATAAATATATTTCGTTTACATCTTAGGTATGGTTACTATAAAAAAAAAAAGTAAATTTGATTTCAATTTTCACAATAAAATGTACACCCCTGGTTTATTTACTAAACAATATTATTTAAACTTGTTTTCCATTTATAGGTTACATCTAATTATAATGTACCTATTAAAATTTAATTGTTGCAAAAAATATTTAGTCCTACATTATTGACACGCAAAAAGTTTGTATATCTATCAGCACTGCGTGCATTTTGCGGTTACTAAATTTTCAATAAAATAATAAAACAAAACATAGTATGTTAATAATTTATTGAATTAAAATTCTTAGTTAAGCAGCTACTAAGCCAAACTTTGCCCTTTTTATAATGTACAATGTAAAAATCTATAATAATAAATAAATAAATAAATATCAATAATAATAGTTCATTGTTGTTTACTTTTTCATTCAAATATCTATTTACGTTTACGTTGTTTTAAATTATATTGAGAATAACAGAAACAATAATTGTTTATACTTGTTGCTGTGGCAACTGGAACATAATCTACTACATTTTGTTTTATTATTTTAATGAATATTTCAGAAACTGCAAGTTGCTAACCTAATAATTGTCTAAAAATAAAAGTTATACAGAAAAAATTATTTAAAAAAACTGATGATGACGTCATATCACGCTAAACAATGCGTGCCATGTTTATTATGAAAATCAAAATACGTCACTATATAGATTTAGAAAAATAAAAAAAACTTGTATTAGTCATTTTTGAAATAAACTAAAAATGCAATCAAAAATTGGGAGCCCAACACAGATTTACTCAACCCTCTATATGACAACGGTGTGTTTTTTATTAACATAAACTCCTTGCATAATGTTATTAATGTAAAAAACAATACTACTCACCATTTATGTTTTCATTATTTGTATCTTCTTCTAATAATTCACGCCAGTTATAATAGTTTTTACAGATTGCAGTGTACAAAGCATTTGAGGTGGAAGACCAATTGCATTTACTTATAAGTTCATTATAAATAATATTATGTTTTCCTACAATTTTTCCTTCATTAATTAGGTCATTTTTATATTGTTTTATTAATTGAGTCATGTTCTCAATATTATCTTGCGATCTTTTTTTTGACATTATTACGCTGAAATAATAAAATAAATATGAACCTTTAATAATTTAAATCATGCCAGTTTGCAAACTAACACTGCAAAACACTGTGAAATAAAATGTATTACAATATTCTAGTTTACTCCATATTGAGAATAAAATGTATGTTTTTTAACAAACTAATTAAGAATAAGTACTTACATTCAAGACCAGATTGTCATAAACAGGAAATGCGTTTTCAAAACACGTTTACTTTATTTTATTTTTTCAAATAAATTGAGCAAATAATACTTGAATCTTATTATACTTATAAAAGAGACAATAAGCTGTTTTTTATTTATGTTGTAAAATTGCATTTGTTAAACAAATGAAGTGCTACCGCAGCCGCCAACTTTCCACGCTTAGCAACCGCCTGACGCTCCTATTCGATCGTTGTAACACCGTTGCCAATAATCCGGCAATTACCTTGCAAATATGTTTTATTTCGAGAGAGCAATTTGTGTATCTGATTTGTAAATAATATCAATCTAATCATTGAAAACTTAAATATTCAAAATTGAGCTATAAGTAACGATATGAATATTAATCTTCTAATTTTTTTATTATTACGTTTAATATATTTTTATTTTGTTTTAAAATGTAATTTATTGTTATCTAAAATAGATTATAAAATTGAAAAATTAAGGCCATAAGCTATAATAATTTTAGTATTGTTAAAATTAATGTTTATTTAAAATAAATTTTAAAATATTGAAATGCACATCATCAGATATGTTTGCTGCTACATATTAGTTTTTATTTATTATGTTGCCCCCCCCACCTAAAGCTGTTTAAAAATCATATTTGCAAATATGCAATTTTTTTTTGCAGCTCATAAGTGCGCATTACGAGCGCAGTAATTTGGTATTTTCAATTTGCCCGCCCCCACCTAAAACTGTTCAAAAATCATATTTACAATTAAGAGCATAAAAAAAAATTGCGGCGCATAACAGCGCATATCGAGCGCATTAATATAGTATATTCATAATTAAAAAAATTTACTGGGGGGGCTAATCATTAAGTTGCCCCCCCCCACCTAAAATTGTTCTAAAATCATATTTAAAGATGAGCGCATAAATTTTTTTTGCAGCGCATAAGAGCGCATTACGAGCGCATTAATTTGGTATTTCCAAATTTATATTTTTTTTTCCTATAAGGTCAATTTTATAGAACCGGCTAATCATTAAGTTGCCCCCCCCCCCCCCACCTCAAAAATCATATGTACAGTTGAGCGCATAAAAAAAAATTTGCGGCGCATAAGAGCGCATATCGAGCGCATTAATATAGTATATTCATAATTAAAAAAATTTACTGGGGGGGGCTAATCATTAAGTTGGCCCCCCCCACCTAAAATTGTTCAAAAATCATATTTACAGATGAGCGCATAAATTTTTTTTGCAGCGCATAAGAGCGCATTACGAGCGCATTAATTTGGTATTTTAAAATTTTAAAATTTTTTAGTGGGGGGGGCCAACTTAATGGAGCCCTATTTATACCTTGTCGGTGCGCAATTCAATGTCAAGTTTATTTATTAAAAATTGAATTCCACTGACTGGTCAAGGTTCTTAATTAATAACTAACAATAATTTATATTTTAATTCTAAATATTTTGTACATAATAAACTCTAGGAGAAAGGGCAGGTACTACGTCATTAAACATTTATGAAAACAAAAATCCTGACAACTTTGGACTACCTTCTTTGTTGTGCACAATCATGTCCAGGGTGACAAACTAATCTACAAAGTAAACACTTTGTTTGTTTGCTACTGGAAACGCCCATTTGTGATCTTTTGCATTTAAGTCTGACTTTTGAATAATGAAGTCTTTATCTATTTTTCATAAACTTTTGTTCTCCTATTTTTGAAAAACACTGTCACCTATTTCCTTTTATATGCTATCTAAAGCGGTTTTTTATTAGTTTTTTGTTTGGTTTACAAACTATTATTAGCATTCGTTTCTGACGCAGTGCCATAGGTAACGTTGCGTGCAAGTGCAGCTTTACGAAATTAGATTGTAGGATGGTCAATAATATTTTGGTTTGATTCCGTATCAACTTTTGTTGTAGAAAACTGTTACAACAAAAATGGTTAATAATTTTTTATATTGTTAAAAGTTGTCTGGTTTGACATGTGCCCCTCTACGTTGTAAGCTATGCTTATATGTAGATTTTTGTAGTTTTTTTGGTTTTAGTGCAATTTAGACAAAACTTGGTTCTGTTCACGCCAAAGGTGTACCTTATTTGCTATGGCCAAATAGGTGGCATTTGTAGGCTAGGTCTTGTTTTATAGAAATTGTTGCGGTTTGATTTTTCTTTTGACATTAATTTGTTGATCAAACGGATTTTAGATTTTATAAACTTTCTTTTAAGTTTGTCCTTGCCAATACTATGTTTGTTATGTGTACTCGGTTTTGTAGTTTTATTTTGTTACTTTCATAAATCTTCTTTGTTAGTCATTTTTATAACAATTAAAAAATAATAAACGCTACAGCGTCTTGGTACAGCTTTTATATTAATTTTTAATTACACAAGTTATGATGTCCAAAATGCTTACATCAATAAAAATAATTATTATACAGCAAAGCCGCAAAATAAAAACCAGTCTCAAAAATCTTAAAAAAAACTAAAATACGTTTAATTAATTTTAACTAACGCTAAATGTTTAAAAAACTTGCTTTCATAATGTGAGGACAAAATTCTTGTTAGCTTTGGAAGGTCAGATTGAGACAATCTTATATCTCAGGTATCAACTAAGGTTAAAACTTCCCAGAGCCAACTTTAAACACCGGGCCGGGAGAAAAATGGCAATTAGAATAGCCAGTGCCTACAGAACAGTTTTGTTCAAAGCCAAACAAGCAATAACAGGCACAATACATATATACCTATACATCTTCTTGCTCAGGAGCGGGCCGAAGATAAAGAGAAACAACCGAAGGGGGCACAGGATAGACAAGAGAGTGGAGACAATAAAAAAATGAACACAACCTTCATACCCTTGGTGACACCGTGGGTAAACAGAGAACATGATAACCTGAACTACCACCTCACACACATCCTAACAGGCCATGAATGTTTTAGGTCATATCTAAAAAGAATGGAGTGCTCTCGCTGGAGAAGCACCAGAAAAGAGATGCAGCTATAAATTGGTAAAGAGATAACCGTAAACAACCTGACCTCACTTATGCTTGAAAGTGCATACAACTGAAAGGCCATTGATGATGGCATACAAAGAATAATGGCAACAAAAAAAGAAGAGAAAAAAGCGAAAGCAGGAAACCGAGGATAGTAGGATAAATAGAAGGTGTCTAGACTGTGTGAAGTAATACCACAACGGTAATCTCGCAAGGCTTGAAAAACTTAGAGTTTCTACGGTTTTAAGTGGGTATACGGGTAACCGGAAGCCCCACACAAAGTGCGTTAGGCATTTTCCCCCTAAAATAAAAAAAAAAAAATTATTTAAACACCGACGGATATAATTCTCCTCCAGCTGTGTTCTGCCCGGCGTGATGTCTGGCCGGAGCTTTGGTAACTTGCTGGAATAGTTTATAGCGACAAGTCTATTGTCATCAACCGGCTGTCCTGTCGATGTCCGGTACAGTCGGCAACGCTCTGGAGGCAATGTTGAGCTAGCTTCGTCTCCGGCTGGGGAGTTTTTGCCCGCAAGCGGTTCACCGGCTCGGACTGTGTTTTTCCCGGCGTGATGTCTGGCCGTGGCCGGGGATTGAGGACTACCAGAGTTTGTCGCACCTGGGGTGTGCTTTGGCAAACGGCGTTGTAGCGGCACAGTGTCCCCCGAGAGCTGAGTTGCTTACTTTAGAATAAGGCAAGTGCTGTTCCACTTTCTCGGCGTGGGGAAGTGGTGCTGGCAAAGGTGTAAGTAACAATAGTTGCTTCAATAACCATGCGTCAGCAGGAAACATAGCTGAAGGTTTTGGAAGTATTCAAAGTCAAGCGTGGGTTGTCAACAAGTCTTCTTTGGATTTCTACGGTTTAAAAACTATGGCTCTTACTGTTATAAGTGCTAACCGATTACGCACTACGCAACGAGCGATAGAACGGGTTATGTTAGGCGTAAGCTTGTAGAACAAAATTTAAAACAAAAAGATCCGCAAAAAAAAACGTGTAGAGCTAGACAGGGCACGTTGCCAGACAAAACTATTGTCAATGGGCAAATTGTATTACCTAGAACAAAACAAAGAATTGGAAAACTACAAAAAAGATAGCTAGACAACGTTAAAGAGGTAGGAGGACAAGCCTAGTATTGCCTGGCCCAAAATAAAACATTGTCGAAAAAATTAAAAGAAGTCTACGTTCAGAAGTGACAACAATAGCCTAAAAAAAAAGAAGCTGAAGGAAAAAAACTCTAGTTGATATTGACTAATCAATTAATTACGTGTACGGTTTTTTGCACTTTGTGACTAAATCATCAATATGCGCTCAAAAAAAATAGAATTCTATCATGCACAAACTCTAAAAAATGTTTGCAAAGCAAAAATCTCTTGTTTCTGTTTATCTGTCTACTTTATCGCTAATGTTTTGAAGTTGACGGGTTATGCAGATATGGTATTTCTTGCTTAGTAGATTATCAAATTATAAACAGGTGTAACCACTAAAGTCGCAATATTGTTTACCGCAATTGCAAAAAGGTGACTCTAATCGTCAACTTTTGGGAAACACTGTTCTCTAGATTGCGCATAACAAATTAAAAAAAAAAGGCATGCGGGTTTTAAACAAAAATAAATGAAAAAAACTATTTAAGTAGATAAAATAATCAACGGTTTTGTGGTTTTATCTGAAACCCGTTTAATATTTAGTTAAAAAACTTTGTTTTTCTAGCATCCACACTAGACTCTAAACATTTACTAAAATTTTGTTTTGTTTACGTGCTTTTTATCTTTGCCCGGTTTTAGCAACGGCATAATAGCCTCTCTAATATTCCAAGTAGACACTGTTTTTTTTAAGGTAAACAAAAAGTTGTAACGCCAAAAATCTGGCATCTGGAGTTTCTTGTTTTTTACGCAAAAATTTTTCACTATAGTTTTGAGAGCTACTAGCTAACGTTTATTTTTAAACAATTAAATTAGGGCAAAAATCCAATTTTGTCAAAGAACATTACTACGCAAAACTAGACTCCCATCTCGATTACTTGCTTAACCAGCAATATGTTTAAGCAAATTATTTTGCAATTCTTGTTATAACAGTTTACACAGTCTAGAAAGTTTGAGAGGGTATTAACTTATGGCTTTATGAAGTAAGTCATCTGCTGTATACACTAAATTATTAACTAGCTATAGTTAATTTTAAACCATGCCAAATATGCAATATACGTTCCGTTTGGCCAGGCATAACAACAACAAAAAAAATTAGTCAAAAAATAACTAGCTTATAGCGGTAGTAGAGAACCTCATTGTGGTCTTAAAAAAATTGCAGGACAACATCAAAAAACCCAAACATCAATTAAACAGCGGTAGATTTAGCAAGACAATAAACTTAATTTTTTTACAAAAATTAATGGATACATTTTCAATCGTGACTAAGAAACGTGCCGCATCTTTCCAATCCAACGAGCCACTTTGAAGAAAACTTAGAGTCAGATGTAACATGTTTTTAGACAATTCCTAGATTTAAACCACCACAATAACTTATATTCATGATGTCACAACAAAAAAAAAGCAAATCAGTTTAAAGAAAATATAAACAGATATTTATCTAATAATTTAATGTTTATTTTTATTAACGCTATAATAACATTGCTTCTGGCACGTAGAGTTGCCAGAACAGTTGTGTAAATTTGGGTTTAGTGCCAGTTTTGATAAATTGCATCTCCGCAATAAACAAAGAAAAACAAAGAAAAACCTTTTTCAATTTATATTACAAAAAAAGTCTTCTTTGTTTTTTGCATTCTACGTCAATCAGGTTCTAATACATCGTGCAATTGAAACAAATTAAGGAATCAAACTAATTGCTAGTTTAAGTGATAGTTTTCTTAGAGTTATTGATTACTTATATAAAGAAGAGAGCATTTTTCGTATTAGACTAAAGCTGAAAAAATTTTCAAAGTGGTCTTAAGGTGCTTTCCTAACTGTTTTACGGTTAATAATGTTACGGAACAACTTACAACTAAGAGTTTTTAAGCCACTTTGGTTACTAAAATCGAAATAAAGGACCAGTGCTACCTCAAAGTTAAAATAAAAGTTAAATGTAATTTTAGCACTATCAGCCAATGCTATACCTGTAGATGTCAGAGGTTGGAAAGTATGTGTAAAACGCAAATGGTGTCATCCTTCAAAAAGAAATGTAAAAATAAACCCACTCTCTTCAAGTGTGCTCTATGTCAGAGAGCTTACACTGTCAGCCTTAGAGGGTACCCAGTGCACAAACAAGCATTGGCTAAAACTGCTAAAACCAATAAAAACAAACCTTTAGCAAAAACCAGCTGCAAGTAGAGCTAAAAGTAATTTCCGTGTCTACAAAACAATCTTTTAAACAGGCAAGAGGTTCTGGCACTCAACCACCATCTTTTGGTAGTAAAAAAAATTTAAATTTTTTTATTTTGAGTCAATAAACATAGTAGTTTTATAATGTCAATTTTTTTTAAGCTTCTAGAAATACTTATAACATTCCAAATACTTTTACGTAGAAAACACGTTTGGAGCACAAAGATGTGAAACTGCAATTCTTGTCAAACGAACAGCTAACCATTTAAAAATAACTAGAAGTATATTATAGTTTAGATTATGTGGAATGCTTATAGTAAACTGACACTGCTTTAGTTTTTAAATGAATTCGGCCGTCTAGAGTAAGATATACTACTGCACATCTTAAACCAAATTGGCTCCAAATCTGGATTGCATTCTAAGCAAAGTTCTAAAAAAATATTCTTTTAAAACTGCAGTGTTCTTAACAAACTACACAAATGCAATGCTAAGGACGTTGCATTTTCCGTCTTAATAGAGAAGGTGTAATGTTATTTCTATTTTAAAGCTTGGAAAGGCTCCAATTTCTCAGGTTTAATTTAAAATTAATAAAACTTATTGCTTTCTATATAAAAGAACACAGGCCGCAAAGCTGTTTGGGGACGTGCCTACCCCTTGCATAATTAAAACAAGAGTTTTTTAGGGTTTAGTAATATTTCCGATGCTCTTTAATTTGTATGTAATAAATAGTATGTATAATATACTATTTATTATGACTGATTTTAAGTTTGCACAATACGACGACAATACAACATTGATATACACTTCTAGGCAACCGAAAGTCATCACACTAAGACTTCAAGCAGTGTGTGAGGCACTTGAAACTTGGCAAAAGTATTTGAGAACAAAAATAAACTTGAAAAAAAGCAAAGTTAATATTTTTTCAAGGAACTTTTTGTTAACTCTTTGCAAGAACGTTTATCTAATTAGCACTCTAATTTAATGAACGGACACTGTAAAATACTTAGAAATAGAGTTATTGCACATAACAGTTATAATGGGTAAAGCCAAAATGAGAAGCAATATATTAACTATGTTGTTAAACAAGGATAGCAATAATCATTTGCCTAATACTGACGTATGCATGTCTAGCATGGCTGCTTCTTTCTATCTAAAATTTTAGTACATTTGTAACACTCAACTGAGAGCTGATACAAAACTCTACCCAAACAAAAATTATATGTTAGTTTTAACAAAAAAAAACTATATAATTGCTAATAACTTCTGAGTTATTTTGTCTTGCTGTACAAGACAAACGACCAGTTATGCTTACTGTACGAGAAGCACTGCCTGTATTGCCGGCGTTCTGCGATGGTTTTTTTCTTATAATTCAGTTGACAGTTCAATTTCAAACTGCTCGGTTTCGTTTCAACAAAATTTATCAATAGAAATAATTGTGTAAAAAATTGAAACTTTGAAAAACCACGTTTGATGACAATCTTTGCGAAGGTCGTCCATGCACCTCTGTAGTTGCAAAAACTATTGATGTTGTGCGTGAAATGATTTTGTTAGATCGGCAGGTGACTTATAGTGAGATAGAGGAATCATTTGCATGTCAGGAAGCTTTGCAGTCGTTGGATCCTACTACATTGTCCCTCATATAAGAAAAACGCTGACTCAGGATGCGCATTTCTAATAACCTTTCAAAAACGTCACTTATAAGACTCAGTCAGGTCGGAAGGTTATACACAAAAATGTGAGAAGAGGGGGAAAGAATTTAGGGGTTTAATCAGTAGGCGCTTTTATAGTTTTGAAAAATAAAGCCGCACAATAAAATGAAAAAAAATAATGACAATATTTAAAGTAATATACGTCTTTTACAATTATTAAAGATTTAATACTTATATATGTAGTACTCAATTGCTGAATTTGCCCAGTAAACAAGATTTATTTCTACAACGCTTTTTAAAATTTGCTATTTACTTAGAACGCATTTGTGAATAATTAGATTTTATGTGCGTTAAACTAGTAATTCTGTTGCTCCATGTATATGCTTCAAATAACTTAACATAATAACAAAAAAAAAAACGTGTAATAATATGAAAAAGTTTGAGATGAGCTTAAATAAACTTTATGCCCATTCAAATTATAGATGCACTTTTCGTAGAAACAGATTATAAGTTAATTATAAATGAGGTTAAAAAAACAAAAATGTAAAAATCAAACTTATAAGCTCCTGTCATCAAGACAGTACCGACATATAGCGCAAACTACGGGATTCACAAAACACTGTCTCGTGTTTTCAATTATTACTTTTTGTACAGATCCACAGTTAAGAAGGTTGTTATCATAATATTATAATTGCTAAGATCAGAAGTTTTATTTACTTTTAAAACTAATCGCAAAAAGATAAAAAAATAAATGTTTAATAAAAGCAAATGAAAACTCGTAATCCGGCCGCGAAAGGTACAGGTCTAGTGCATAAAATTCAATATTCAATATTTATTCATTTAAAAATATTGTGAATTTTAGGTAATGTGATTAATAAATCAACCACAACTCTATAAAGAGTTATTTTATCATTAAAGCGATGCATTTTGTATGTAAATTAATCCACAAAGCGTTCTGAGTAAATAGCAAATTCCATAACTCGTTGTGGGTATACATTTTGACCACTGGACAAATTTGGCAATCAAGTACATACAACATATATATCAAAGAAATGTATACATATTTTAAATCAATCTTTTCAAGCAACAATGCTGAACGTTGTTAATATGTTATTAAATTGTTATACAGTTCTTTGTCCTTTCAATCGTATTTTAATTTGTATTTTGAAGACATTACTTAAATGCAAATAAGAACAGTCCTTTAAATTTAAAGTTAATTTTGCTGCGATAGAATCATACGACTAAAATAGTAGACAGAAAAAAAAAGTCAGCCCGGTAATTATAGCAACAAGAAAAATTGAATAAAAATTCAGAAAGTATGTCAGTTTTTAGAAGAGACAATAATAAATATTGCAACTAGTTTGTAAATAAATATACAATAATATATTCAATCATTAATAATAATGAGTGTATTGTTGTATATTAAAATTTTAAATACTAGTTCATAAATCATTTATATTTAGCTTACTGTTTGTAAAACGAATTTATAAATTCTATAGAAAAGAGTCCAATCATTTCTGTAATTTACAATTTAGACTAATAAAAACTCGTATATAAAATACAATTCTAGCTACTGTTTACAAACCATCAAAATAATTGGACATATGTTACCACGCTAACTAATCATTAAATTGACTGCTAACACTCCTGCGAGTTCATGTTGCTCGAAACATATGTGGCTATATGACTGCCTAACAAACCCTTATTAGGCAATTATAAACTACAATAGATTTACATTTAGTTATTATTCGTACGCAGCTTATCGATTCCAATTTACTGAATTAAACCATTCATTTATGTTTTGTGATAATTACTTTGTTGAAATCAAACAGATATGAAATTTAATTATAATTGTATATTTGCAGTGACAGATTAGTCAATGTTAATATACGTATAATTAATTTCAATTTACATCAATATTCTATTGTGTTTGAGCTATGGGACATTTTATTAAGGCAAAAAACATGTATTAACTATAATAAAATTAAAGGACCTTTATAATGATGCGACAAAAAAGGTGCCCATTCATCTAAATATGCCCATTTAGTGTGACTTTAATTCAAATTTTATCAATACCATGTTTCCTATTATATTTTCCAATAGTATTTTATATTTTTTCTACAATCGTATCGAAATGTTGCCTTTCTTTGTGGCCATCAATGAGTTACATTCTTGGCATTGAAATGACTTTTTCGTAGGCACCGCCTATCACTTACCACGCACAATTCGACAATACGGTTCCGTTCCCATTATGCAAAACATGACCGTCGCCGTTCTGTCTGCCGCATTTAAAATTGTATTACATTTTGGAAAGCCTATTGTCACCCACGATTCATTCATGAAACCAGGTAGTAAGATCATGAGAGTTCTCATTCATAAACACGACTATTCAGTCAAGTACCTTTGGTGATTTTTATTTTTTTCTTTCTTTTTCATTCATGAAAACTCGAGTATCGGATTAGTGACAGTGCTAGATGTACAAGTGCAAGCATTCTCGAAAGTCCAATATGCAAGTGCAATAAGGTATTGTGGAAGTCAGCTGGTGGGCAGTTTAAATGGAGCACGGGATTAAATGCCCCTATGGGGTAAAAGAGGATATAGGTATCATCAATCAGTTTTTATTAACTGCAAAATTTGTACATACAACGCCGCAAAATGTTGTCGTGCAAACCTTTCTTGCGCTCAACATGAGGTGCTTCATTGCAAATAAATCAAACATGATTTATTTTTCAAATCAAATAATTTTTTTTATACAATTTAAATGCGATCAAATAAAATGTTTTAAATAAATCTAAATAAATATAATCAGACCCAGTACAGTTTAAAATTATTTTTATTTGACTAAATTGTATCACTTATTAACACAATTGTTTTAGTTTATTTTATACAAATTGTTTTTAAAATAAATATTGCGTGTTGTACAAGTAACACGAATTTGGTTGAATAAACAAATTGTTTTATATAAAATGATTTTAATTTATAATTTGAATAAAAAATAAACAGTTTACATTTGATGTGAATTTTTTTAAAGATTTTACATTAAACTTAAGTATTATAATATGTAGCATTTTAAAACTGTAATTTTATTATGTAATTAATTTTTGTAAATAAAAATTATTGAAAACTCCAATAAAACATTGTAAATCTAAATAAAATAATATCTGAATATTTGTTATAATAATGCATTATGTAGTATTCATTTTAACAATAAAAGAACGAAATACAATAAAACAAAATCTGTTTGCTGTTTAATGTGGTTTGTTATTGGAGTTTTTAATCTCGTATTGATTTTATTGCGTTCATTTATGCAATAATCATGCATTGTACATTTTATATTTGCATTAACGCGTATTTGGTGCTAACTTTTTTAGCTCCACTGGTTTTGTAAATTGATTATTATTGAAATACTCACCATTTTTTTTTCTTTAGGTGTCCATTTTCATTACTAAAGTTTTGCATAGCAAGTTCTACGTCTTTGCGTGGAAATTTAAACATACTATACGTTAACCCAATAAAGATGCATTTAAACAGGCAATTACGACAAATAAGTCAAAGTATTCTACAAAGAGGAAAAAACTTACAGGAAAAGTTATAATTAAAGTAGCTGATGGAAAATCTTACACGGACATGTAAAAAAAAACGTGGATTTTAAAGATATAAACGTACAAATTAAAACAATTAAGAAAACAGATAAAAAATATGTGAGTAGAAGATGACAAAGAAAAAGCAAGAACTCTGAAAAAGGTAATTAAAAACAATACACAAAATACGGAGTTTGTAATAAAAATTAATAGCTACATTCTAAACTTAGACGGTGACACAACAAAGGATGAAATAAGACAAGCAATCAGAAAAAATGTGAATAACATAACAAATAAACACATTTAAATAGCGGCAATAAGACAAAAGCAAAATGGTAGCCAAATAACCACAGTTATGATGAGACGCAATAGATTTAAAAATTGAAAAGACGAACGCAAAAAAGAAAACAATCTGCAAAAGTGTCTAAATTATAGAAAAAAAGTAATACAAAAGAGTGTAAAAACACGGCATTATGCTCTACTTGCAAAATCAGAGATCATAGAGCAGACCAATTTAGTTGCCCAAACTTTAGAAAATTAGTCCAAAAGAAAGAATAAACTATGGACAAACCCTCTAGAGATAAGAATAGAAGAAGAGCAATTTTAGATCTAGCATATGTTACGGCAATGCAGATGCAGTTAGACACATTTTCTTGAGACATTATCTATTGGATTGTTTTTAATTTTTTATAAGCTTTACAAAAATTACTATCCCAATCCGAAAAGATTTTAATTGGTAAAAAAACAATTTAAAACTTTTAAAAACGTTCTACTACAAATTCTGCAAGTAGGAAGTTCCGCCATTAATTAGGTTTTGCATTTAAATGAAAACAAGACAAATATTAAAAAATACGTAGGCAAATTAGATTCCAAACTCCCGGAATTCAAAACCAACAAAAAATTAATAAATGTATTAACTTTGGACCATCATGTCCAGAAAAGATGTAAAAATAATCAATTAACAAAATTCCCAAACAACTCACATGGAATCAAAAAAAGATGTATTTTTATAATTGAACGGAAACCCCCAACATGACAAAACCTTCTAAATTGAAGATAGGAGTTAAACCACAGTATAATTTTGTAAACTTTTGATCAACTGATTCCGTTCTTTTTTCAAACATACCCTTTAAGTTATTTCTACAGTTTTTAACATTGCATTTTTGTATTCCTGATAACTCAATGATGTTTCCAAAACATAATCAAGTTTTGCAATTTTTTTCTTCAAAATTTTTATAATACGCAGCATAAAAACCACTACTCGCTGCAGTTTCAACAAAAAAGACATTTTTCAAACTGGGTTTCATATTCAAAATAAACAAAACAAAACTAAATTGCAGAGATGAAGATTTATCTTTTTTTTAAGTAAATCTTCAAAAGACATTTTTGAATCGGTCATGGGCTAACTTGCTAACGGTTCACAAACAAAAACCTTTTTACTACAAGTAGTCTAGAAGTTTTGGAACCAGTAAACTCAGACTCGCCAAGTCCGTTAAGTTTTGAATTTTATAAATTTGCGCAACTCTATTTGTTACAAATTTTTTTAACAAAAACGAAAGCCGCTATAGAATCCACAAAACGAAAAGATTCTTCTATAAGAAAGCAATTAAACGTAGGTAAAATAGAGAAAAACAACTTTAATAAAATGTATGCTACACCTAGTTCTAGACTAGGAACAATCTACCTTTTAAAAGAAGCCACACAAAACTTGGTCACAACAAGATTTACTTCTACAGAGTCAATGGTTTCAACCCAAAACTGCTATGCTACGCGTGCTAGCATCAGAAAAAACCTATTAAGCGTAAACTAAAAAAACCTTTTGAAATGATGCAATGTGGTACAGTAGTCTGTTTCAAATTGTTCAGAAAATCTTATACCAAACTTGAAGAATGGCACTTGCTAATGAATCATTCTATTCAATCTTTTATAACCAAAGCTGTTGCAATAAAAACATCAGCAAAAAAAAACAAACACATGTACTTCTTTCTTTTCCGATTTGAGAACATAATAAAAACTTCAATTTAAAATAATTTAATTGTATCTAAATATTTTCAGATTTTAAAACTAATTTATCCTCTGTAGCTATCACAGATCAATGCAAACTGGATCACTTTGCCAATTCAAAACCATTGCAACGAAGCAAATCAATCAATTCTTGTTTTCAATATTTTCTTTTTTAATTCTATTAATTTAATTCATCAGTTTTGACCCAAGCCCGCCATAAAATGACATCGACATAAATCTTACTCTTTAACGCATTAGCAGCTAAAGGAAACTAAGCACCTTCATCTTGAACAATTTAAAAAATAACACGTTGAGCCAAGTAAGAACTTGAAGTAGTTCTTAAAATTACTCTGTTATGTTTTAACTTCATGTATGGCTCATTGGAATTGAACCACAAAGTTTTATTCAAACCAAATAAAAAAAGTCAAAAGGGATAGATGAATAAAAGACAATAGAAGTGATGTGGCAGTAATATTTTTAAAGAGTAATGTAGGTGTAATAGAAATAGTCAGAAAAGATACATGTGCGTAAATGCAACCAAATTAAATCCGCTGGGATAGAACATTTTACCAAACAAAACAAAAGTAGATGCGATTATAAAAAAAATAAATAATGCAAAATAGGAAGCTATTCTAGCAAAAAGCATTAACGAAAATTACCTACTACATACGTCGCTTGAAGTCTCAGTGAATCACACATAGATGCAACTGCGTCAACTAATAAAAGAGCTAAATACATAAATAAATAGAAAGTTTTGGACATAGATTTTAGTGATAAATAAATTTCTAGTACAACAAAAATTTCTAAAGAAATAAAAAGTTGCAAAAAACTAAGGAGACAAAAGCATTGAAAAATAATTTAGACAATTTAGACTGGAAATACATAAAAATCAGGGTTTAAAAAAAGTATTATTTTAGCGATAGAAAAGATTTAAAAAATTGCAAACAAGAATAATACACACTCTTCTTATAGTGCCATACTCACTATGAGTATCGATACCCTTCTCGTATGTTAGTGGTGTGCGATAATAGTTCCAAACAAACATACGGGACCTACAGTTTACCGTGGATTCCAAACCACACCACTAAAGGGGTTTACTAGGCAAATACTTTGCTGGTTTGCTATTGCTTTGCAAAGGAGACGACCGCATCAAAATATATTCGACAAATTAGATATTGCCGCTGCCGGAAGTTGAACACGGGCTGCCTGCACAACAATCTTTGCACTAGACCATTGTGCTACGGTCGCCTCTTGTGTATTAATTACTCTTAGATATAAAACAAAACCTGTATTTAACACTTTAAGACGTAGCAGGAACGCAGATGCAGAAATATGGTGTTGATACTAATTGCAGAGTGCCTACATAAAGTAAACTGTTGTATGACTATCAATCGACTGATTTTGGCTAGTCCAAAAAAAATAGGAAGCATGAGTCATGCAAGAATTAGTAATAGCAGAAGCAATACAGGCAACACACATACTGCAAATAAATGAACACATTGTACCTCTGCCATCTTAGGACCTACAGACTTAGCATAACAAATATTGTATAAAAAAGAAACTGTAAAAAAGTTGAACTTTATAAAAGGCAATTACGTTAGTAAAAAATGTAATGTGATAATACCCAAGCAAAACAAATAAATAAACAAAAAATACCTAAAAACAATCTAATTAACTATCTAGTACACAGGTAAAGCCAAAAACCAAATGGGCACCAGGGCTGCAAACTACACGAACAAATACTATAAAAGCCAAAACTTTGCTACCTTTGGGCAAATGTGCTTTTGATTTTCTGCTTGGTATATATACTAAAAAACTAAAAGATAAAAGTAAACTTTATAGCAAACTCCAAAAAAGAAAAAAAAACATTTACTGGACTAGAACCTGCTTTTGGATTTCATACAAAACTTAAAAAAAAAAATAATCTAGAGCAGATTTAAGACAAAACACAAATAAACCTGTAAAAAAGTTGTGAAGAATTGACACTTTGAAAAATATTTCTAACAGGACTATCGCCTGAATCAAAACCGTAGTAACACATATAAATCGTATTAGACTGCAAAAACTTACACTGATAACCGGACTCTGTGGTTTTAACAAGCACTTGCATAGAATAAGAATAGAACTTCAATGTTGCAGATGTATAAAAAAACAAACTTCAATACACTTGCTAAGTAAATGCAAAGCATATAAACAGCAACGCACATGCATCTTTGGTAAATACAAAAAAAACTAATAAAAAGAACCTCTAAAAGAGAAGCAAAAATAAAAACAAGAGAGAAAACGTTATAAAAATGCCAGAAATAGTAGAGTGAACAAGAAAACTAATCCCAAAAATAAATTAGTATAGAATAAACCCGAGACATGCTATTACACAACACTGACCGGGCACGGAGCATTAAAAAGTTTTTGCAAAAAATTCAAAAAATTACAGAAAAAAGAAGTGTATATTCTGTCAGAATAAAACACAAGATTATAAAACAAAACACACTCTAGTAGAATGCCAGGCGCGAGTGAAAGATAAAAAAGAACTAAAAATGATACAAAAAAAGCAAACTGTAGAAAACAACAATCACTAAGAAATGCTTGAGAGAGGAAAATAAATAGAAGGCTTTAAGAAACTTTGCAATAAGAATACTAAAAAAAAAATGAAGTTTTTTACAAAATTCCAAAAATAAAAAACAGTAGGAAAAAATGTTGACAAAAACAGAGTAACAAAAATAACAAGGCAAATGCCAAATCTTGAGGTTGACGCATAAAGCAACTTTTGAGATGGTTATACTTAGCAACAAGAGATCATAAAGAAGTAATCTCAGATAAGGATACAAAAGTAGCACTGGAAGTAAAACTTACAAACTTATGACTGCCAAAAGAAATACAACTAATGGAATTGCAAAAATTATTTATAAAGGTGAGAGGATACAATAAAAAAAAGTGAACAAAAATCTAAAAAACTAAGAACGCATTTGAAAACAAACCAAATAATTAAAATAAATAACACATAGATTAGAAAAAAATACTCAAAAAGGCAAAAGAGCGTGGCGCAGTGGTCTAGGCATCCGGCCGCTGTACCGAAGATCGTGGGTTTGAATTTCATATACCGTGATACACTTTTCACTTTCTATACGCTCTCCCACTTTCCAAGCCGCCTTGCCAGTGTGTGGTTTTACGGCTAAAACCTTTTCTGATGGACTGGATAAATTCTCTCCAGTGGTTTGAAATCCACTTAAAAACTGTAGGTCCCTTGTAATGTAAGTTGCCAGCATTACAAGCAGAGAAGAGGTTACCAGCGGTGGCGTATGAATGGCGGACAATGACAAAGAAAAAAATACAAAAAGGAAAAAGAGATGATAAAGTAATAACTTCAAACTACTGCCAAGTCTAGACTAGTTTGACAAAGACAAAGACAATATTTGCGCAGAGAAGATAACAAGAAGGTATTGCCATGCGTAAGTCATTCTTAAAGGTCAATTACTGAAGCTAACACGCCAAAAAAAAAGGTGCTTTACTCAACAATACAGAGTATCATTTTGTATGGTCCTCGGATCTAGTATAATGTGCTTGAAACCAAAAAATATAAAAATGTGCTATTTTGTATATAAAGGAAAATGCTGTTACTAGTAGCTACAGCGTACAGGACAACACGACAGTAGTGTTAAAGGTTGATACGGAAATAACTTCAATAAATTTGTTTGTGGTAGAAAGAAACGATACACACTAATACACAAATACAGATAAAGTGGAATCAAAACAAAAATGAGAAAGAGTCTGATAAAATTGTGCTAAAAGAAGTTGTTTGCAATTGTTGAAAACGCTTTATTACTGAAATACATTAGCGTTTAATCTAGGTTTTAAGTATATTGCGTAAGCTAAATAAATCTTAGTGTTTTAACTTTATAGAATTAGAGTTTATTTATTTGAAAATAATCTAAAACAACCAACTATAATTTTATCATTATTGATGACTTAAAAATAATTATGACACAGAACATTCCGCAAAAAAGGGATCTAAAATATGATTTGCAAAAGAAAACAGTCATGCATTTCTATTAATAAACTTAAAATTATTCACAACTGTTCTAAAGGCAAAAAATAAATTTAGTTTTTGAAAATACTAAATTAAAAAATAATCTTTCCGTAAACTTGTTTAATACCCAAATCTTCTGATAAAAATCTTTTGTGTTTAAAATAGTTTAACCTTTTCTTCTTTTTTTTTGGAATAGTTATCTTTAAGTAAAAACCGTTATTTAACAATCCTTTCTCTATTGATGTAATTTATGTTCATTTTTAATCATAATAATTTCAATGTAATTTTTGACATCTTTGTATACTTTATGCTTTTCTGTCGTATATATGCTTTGTAAATTTAATTTAATGTTTGTGTTACTATTCAATGATGTACTTGCAAAAGCTTAAACTTGTTACGGTTTTTAAAAATATTTGTGATATTGTACATAGAAAATTTGTTTTATTTATTTTATAACAAACTATCGCATAGTATCGGCCACCACCATTAAATATGTTAATTGCACAGAATATATTAATAATTACGTGCAGATCCAAACTATAAAAAACAGGCGGGAACAAAAGTGGGAGTATCAATAGCGCGTTAATGCAAAAAGACAAGATGTATCGTATCAGCAAAAATAATGAGTAGTGAAGTAAGAGCAACTTAGAACGGAAGTAACAAGACAAAAAAGAAAGCCTGGGTAATTTTTGCACAGCAAAAAAATGCGGTAAAATGGTTTGACAACATTAGCAGCTCCTTAAATAAATAAGAGTAAAGTTTATTAATATACGACGTTTAGGCACGGTGTGATGGTTGAAAAGTTTAGCGTTGTGTCAGTTATATTGAAAAATAAAATTTAGTTGATTAAATTGGTTAGCGGAAGTGACGAGGCTTTCTTTTGCCAATTTAATCGTAAGCTATGTTTGATCTCGTAGGTGGTTTGCCTTGTGGATTAGTGCTATTTGCTCTACAATCTACGGTAAACTGAGTTTTGTACTTATTAGTTTTGATTCAAACATCTAATAAAACTCTTGCGTTGGTAGTCTTTTTAATACTCGTTCCAAATCTATGGAATTTGCACGCACACCTCTATATGAAGGCAGTTCACATGCAAAATAATTATATTTAGAACCAGTTATTATGATTTAATATTACGGTTTATACCTACCGTCAGGATGAAATAAGATGATCCCAGAGCAAAGAGTTTAAGTATGCAAGATTACTGGTAAAAAATTCTAAAGTAAGAAGTTACTCAATTAAGTTCTTAGCGTTACAAGTTGATAATAAGCTGCAATCAGATAGGCATTCAACATATGTATCAAATAAAATGTGTTCACAAATTTATAAATGATAAGAAATTACATCTAGAAACTATTTATAACTGGAGCCATTCTCCTACGCTAACAATTGTATTTAGAGTACAAAGACAAATTATAAGGGGATGTAAATTCAAAGATAATTGTAGACCTCAATTTATAAACTTTGAAATTTTGACTCTTTGTGTATATATTTATGTATATAAAAAATAACATTAACTAATATAACTTAATTAGTTTAATACATGCCTACCAAACTAGACATTCATATATTATACAGCTTAAGTTTAGAGACGTTTACTAAAATTAAGAGATGATAAAAATTACTACAAAATAAACTTTTACAATGGTTTTCCTACACAGATCCAAAAACTGAGTATAGATTGCTGTAAAAATGATTAAAAATTTTATATCTCTGAATATTTAGAATACTATTTTGAATACATTTATTTCCATATTTGACGTATGTAAATACTTATATAACATAAATAAACACGACTACTATCACCTAATATAATATTATATGTGTGTATATGATTTACATGAATGTACGTTAACAAATATTTTGTGACATGTAAGAAAAGATAAGATTAGTTTCTCAGATTCTAATGTTTCAAAAGTAAATAAGCATATTATTATTACTGCTTCTTAATGTACGTGTTCTATTAAATGAAAAGTGAATGTTTCAGTTTATTTGTTTTTTTACAAACCTTTGATGTATTGTATTGAGTAAACTGTACTTGTCTATAAAATTTCATATTTTATTTGTTCTTACATTTTAGAGATAGTGTTTAGTACAGAAACAAGTTTATAATTTTGTCAGAACGATTTTTATAAAATGTGAAAATGTAAATATTTTTAGGATATTCATTTAATTAATTAATACTGTAAATGGTTACAGTATTTAACTGACTACATACATTAAACTCTAATTAGTTATTGACATATATACGATCACAATTTACATCAACAGTCTCAATCAAAAGGAGTATATATAATGAATACTTGAACTCTAATTGCTTCATTTATAATTAATTTGTATTAAATTTATACTTGCCGGTGTATTATTTAATTAAGTCCATCTAAAACATTTACTTAAAAAAAAACTTTGTTACTACACAAAAATATCAATTTCTTTATCTAATTATAATAGTGTCAAAATAGATATTTTAATTTTTTAATTCACTGCTAAATTAATAGAATAAAAACATTAAAAAATAATACAAAAATTAATATTAAATTATTTTTATTTATAACTTTGGCTTCATATTTAAATCGTTTACAAAAATATAGTACTATAATATATACAACATTATTTACATATAAAATATTATCAAAAATTAGACATCTTCTTAATACTAACAAGGCAACAATCGATTAATCAATGCGGACTTTGCTGATGATGGATTGAATATACATCATGATGATGATTATCATGTTCATCTATATTAGTAACATCAATATGATCCTCATCACATGACGACGTAGACGATTTAGGTTTCCTCGACGTGGAGCACGTCCTTAAACAGCAACATTTCGAACTGGCGGCACCGGTAGCGGCTGGCAAATCTTCCTTCTTATACTTAACACGACGATTTTGAAACCAAATTTTTACTTGTTTTTCAGATAATCGTAAACAAGTTGCAATTTCAATGCGTCTTAAACGGGAAAGATACATATTCGCTGAAAATTCACGTTCTAATTCTAGTAACTGAGTGCTTGTAAAGGCGGTGCGAATTCGTTTGCTTGATGAACTATCTTCAGCTGGTGGTGTTGGAGTACTTTCACGACTTGTATTGGGTGATGTTTGAGGGCTCATACATTGTTTTTTTATTGTAGGTAATTCAATTGGAATTGTTGCTGGGCGTTTTAAAGGTGTTGTTATCCTGGGTAATGAAGGCACTGGTCTTATTGGAGCTTTGTGGGCGAATAATGGACTCATATTCTGTTGCTGCTGAGCTAAACTTAATGAAAATAAGTAGCTGCTGATATAGCTTGGAGGGTATGGTAATGTAGGACGCACTTCACTATGCATTTGAAAACTTGGATATTCCTTCTTGGTATTCCCTATGAGGGAGTCGACTAGGAATGAACGAGACATGTTCATGGCACTATTATTTAATACACGGCACTTGCTTGTGGGGTAGGTAGCAACCCAACTGATGCTAAAATGAGGGTTGTGCTTGGTTTATATAGGTACTCGCCCCGCCTAAGTACCAGGGTAACCGATTGCATAATCCCCGCCACTGCACAAACATTGGCCGCTTCTTCAAATAACCATTCTAGGGGATAATTGTCCTGTTTGCACAGGGGTAGTCCATTCAAATATCACCATTAATCTAGCAATAACTCACCAGATTTCGGAAGCGACAAATAGGAGGGTATTGTTAAACATATGTAGTTTCGGCACTTACCTGAGTCATGTATAGGACCATTCATTTTTTTGTTATGAGAAACGGTTTACTACAATGAATTAATTGCAGATTATGTTTCTCAAATAGGTGGATAATAATATAGTATTCATATTGAATGTTAACCCTCTAAGTATGGATTTATATGTTTCAATTATACTTATTGTTAGTTTTGTATTAAAATTTAATCGAACTACACAATTATAATTACATTTTAATCTTTTTACAAATATATTTTTAAAATAAAAAAAAAACATTATAACTTTAAATTTTTTAGTTGTAAATTACTTTTGCATATAGTATTTATATTTTAAATTGTATAATTAAAATTTTTTATACTTTTATATGCTTTATTTTTATTATTTTTAATATAAACCGGTTTCGCCGTTTAAGGCATCGTCAGTAAGTATAAATATAATTATAATTGTATTAAATTAAAATTAAAATATTATATAAATATTAATAACTTACGTGTATAAATATATAAAAAAATATTTTTGACATTAATATGATTGACAAATATAATGTTTATGTTTATGTAATATTGATTATTAAAATTTTTAAGTGTTATTTATTGTGTTTATGTTTGATTTAAGAAAAGTGTAAATGTGTTGGTAATTACTTCATAATAAAGTTACGTCTATAACAATTGTTAATCTGAGCGTATTTATAATATACGAAATCATATAAAAATGACAATAAACTAATTAATAATAAAAGGTCAATTGTTTAATATCTTATCTTATGAATAGTGTTAGCAAATTATAATAAATAGATATATTATATTAATGAGAAGATTGTAATATGTAACACAGACAATAAAAACGTGTCACTTAAAACTCGTTCTTTAATATACTATTATATTGTAATAGTCAAAGATGCTCGCAGAAAGTAAGCGTTTTTTTTTAATATAGTTTTTCAGCATATAATTTAAAAACGTGTTTCATTAAATATTATTAAAAAATCATAATGTAAATACATATTACAGTGATGAAAATTTACCTAGTTATAAAATGTGTGCTCGCTACTAGAGAGAAAATAAAAACTTATCCACACGTTGTAATTTAACAAAATACTTACAAAATACTAAAATAGTTAAAAAAATAAACTACAAAAAGCTTAAAAACATTATAATTTATTCATTAAATTTAGTAACATATATTGTTGAATCAAACTTGATAGCTCTTACCGTTGACTCTGCTTTTTTTTGTTTCAGAATTTTTCAGTGCAGTTCTTGTTTGACCGCACCTAAACAAACTTCAGTGTTATTTGAAGAAATAAATA
Organism: Tachinus rufipes; assembly: GCA_963932245.1. Classification (NCBI taxonomy): domain Eukaryota; kingdom Metazoa; phylum Arthropoda; class Insecta; order Coleoptera; family Staphylinidae; genus Tachinus; species Tachinus rufipes. The sequence continues at coordinate 67,851,086 of OZ010749.1, forward strand.
CTGCTGTATTTATATCTTGATATTTTATTTTAACAGTGCTGCTATAATTATAGTAAATAACTTTTAATATATATATGTTGCTCTACTAGACAGCTGACATTTATATTATTCACAGTTTTTTATTTTTTATTTTGTATCTGCGGCTACGTGTTTTAATCAATTCTGTCCAAGATTTATTGATGATCCCAACATGCCGGCTACCTTGAAAGTATTCTTTTCAATTAATCGGTGATGATGGTAGGAAACATAGGTTTCTACTTGCCATCTTAGAAGTTTGTTTAGCTGTTCTAATAGTGACCGTCCGAGTAACTCCATCAGGCCCTAGGTGAACTGCGTTTATTTGTCCTAATTTCTATTGTAGGGGAGGTAAATTTGCTTTTTTGATACATGCTAAATTATTAATTTGCAGACCCTTGTAGTCAGTTATTTGATTGACCATCTTTGCCAAAAATGTTGTTTTAGTTGACAAATTTGTTGCCAATGACTTAATCTGTTGAGATTTACTTCTAATAACATAGGTTCTGCTAGATTTGTTATTGCTGTTCTAATTAAAATATGACCTAGAGTTAGTGGCTCAAGATGCTGTTATTAAGGTGCTCATTTCTGAGTTTCTAACCATGCGCTTTAAATGAAGCTTGGTGCTTTTAACAGCTGGTTTCTAAATGCCACTAAAATGTGGTGACCATGCAGATATAAATTTTTATTTGATGTGTTTATTTGTTAATGCTGTGTTCAACTGATCTTTTTAATTCTTAAAAAGTTGTTTCCCTTTCTTTCATGTGCTTACAAAGTTTGTGGCTTTGTCGGAAAAAATTGTCTGCGGAGTTCCCCGACAAGATGCAAATCTTTGCAAACCTTTGCTAAATGCGTCTATTGTGAGTCCAGTTAATAATTCTAAATAGATGGCTTTAGTTCACAGGCATATAAATATTGAAATGTATTCCATTTGTGGCATTGATGCCTTTGTCCTAAACGGTTTTAAAAAGAAAAGACCACAAAAGTCAATTCCATAGTGCTCAAATGGACAAAATGGTGTAACCCGTGGCTTAGGCAATTAACCCATAAAATGTTGGACTGCAAATTGGTTTACTCAACAACATCTTATCCAGTTTTTAATGATTTTTTTGACTGCTGATTTTTTTGGATATGGTCCAATACTTAAGTTAAGTTAAATCTTTTTCCAACTCTTAGAACTCCTTTTGTGTCCAAAAATAAGTTTAATGATATCTTGCTTGACAAAAGGTTAAAAGTACTTTCTATTTTTTTTTTTTACTTTGAGCTAGTTTAATTAAAGTGGTTATTCCATCAGGTAGTTTGCTCGCCGATAGTGTACCATGTTTCCGTTGTTCCTTTGCAGTTTTTGAGTTGTTTAGAAAACGTAAACAGTAGCTAATAATTCTCTGCAACTTTCTGGTTGATGACCATTTCTCAAATAGCATATTACATTGAGGCACCGCAACTAATAAAGTTTTTGTAATTGTTTTTTGTTCTTGTACATCTTGTTTGTTGTGTATGTAGTATGGGTTGTGTCAACTGATAATTAAAAACTCGGACCATTCTACTACATAAAACAAATTGGCATCTTTTCTGGGTTTAAACCTCTGGATGTGATATTAGCTGAATTATTAATTGTTGGAACATAAGATAAGATAAGATAAGATAAGATAAGATTTATTTAACACAAAATTTAGTACAAAAAATATATACAGTATGTGCTAGTCAAATAAAAATAAAATACACATCAATTGCATTAAAACATTAATCAAATACGTACATACAGTTTAAAATTACAATAAATTAATAGACACTAAAATTATATTTGCAATCTTAACTATACTTTAAAATTAATTGCCATGTATTCGTCGATGGTGTATATTACTTTAGCAGTAAGGTGTTTTTTTATTACAGTTTTGAACAGTTTATAATTATTTTTCTTGATTTCTTCTGGTAAATGATTGTATAGTTTAATTCCGGCATAATCTGGACTTTTTTCAAAAAGCACACTTTTATGTTTAACAGCTGACAGTTGTTGACCGTGTCTAGTATTATACTGATGATGGTCGCCAAGATGTTCTAACTTATTTATATTCTGTTTAACATAACAAAGTGTTTTATATATAACAACAATCATTTATTTCAAAGTAAGATTAAATTTTGTTTATTTAATTTGCAACAAAAGTTTTGTATGATCTACAACTGGATTGAATCCAATTTAGTGCTATAGTAGAATCTGTCCAGTAACAACTTTTTACTTGTGGCATGCCTAATGCTATCTTTGTAAAGTTTATGAGTTGAGCCAGGAGTACTGCTTCACAAAGCTCTAGTCTTGGTATTGTTTAAACATTTAGTAGAGCAATTCTAGATTTTGAGACGACTAGCCTTACTAAATGCTTTTTTTTTGTAATTGTAATTGCATGTAGAATACTGCATCATATGTTGTTTCTAATGCATTGCAAAATCCATGCAGCTCTATTTTGTTAGATGATGCCACTAGTCTTAGAACAGTCAGTACATTGAGTGTATCAAGTTGAGATACGTATTGAGTCCAATTTGTATATATTTTCATTGGTACGGAAACATCCCAACTAAGCTTTAGCTCCTATAATTGTTGCATTATCAATTTTGCCTTTACTGTGATTGGTCCCAGAAGTTCTAGTGGATCAAAGATTTTTGATAATTCAGAGAAAATTATTCGTTTTATCACTTTTAACCTAGTGTTTGTTTTTTTTAAATATTAGATAATCTTTGATAGCATCCCAGTGCATCCACAATGTCTTTGAACTGGACGCTTTATTAAAGGGTTGTTTTACTGTTTGGCTGCTACTGATTATTTATCTGCCATTTCTTCAAGACAAAACAGCCGTTTTGCATAATACCGCATAGTTTTTGGTAGTGTTGTTTACGTTTCTAAATAGAGTCAGTTCAGTTATGCAATCGTCTACAGAAAAATCTTTGATTATTGCAGCTGTTGCAAGTGGGTAATCTTATTCATTGTCACTAGCTAATTGTTGCTAAAAACGACGTTGATGCAGTTTCATATGTTATGGTATTTAGTTTGTACATCTTCAATAAGTCTGAACTGTTGTGCCTCCATAATATTTTTTGATAGTTGCAGTCAGGTTCTGTTACAAGAAATTGATGATACATTTTTCTACGTCTTCTGTTGTAACGTAGTTGTATCGTCTAAATCTAGTTAAAATTGAACACAAATCGTCTTGTATTAAAAGCCCTACTTGCAGTGTGTTATTTAATGAGAGTTGGGATAACGTTTTTGCTGACGCGTCAAAAACTACTCTTAACTTAGTTGTACTACTGTTTTTTTTTTAATACACATTGATGTGATAAGTAATAACCTTTTTTTATGTTGTTTGGCACTTCATCTATGTCTCCTAGTTGTTTATATTACTTTATAAGCTTTGAGTACTCTTTATTTAAATGTTGAAGTTTTTGTTCTAATAGATAAAATTGTTTTGTTGCACTTTGTAGTAAAGACCCTAACATTTCCTTATTAGACTTAAAAGGTAAGCTAACAATGTATTGACCTTTCGGGGTTTGTTTGAAAGTCTGCATGAAATGATATTTACATGCTGTTTCCGATAATGTCATTGACTTATTTGAACTTATTTGTTCCATTTCCCAAAATTATTGGAGCTTGTGATCCAGTGCTATTGTGGATATGTTGCAACTAGATTGTGTAGGCTGTATTGAAATTGTACCGGTTATAATTCAACCAAGTCTTGTTTTTTTTTTGTAGAATAGAATTATTGTGTATGGATCTTAGTTTATTGATATCAATTCATAAAATATTCCACCACCTAAAAGCATATCTATCTCTCCAGGAATGTTAAATGTTATATCTGCTAATCTTACGTTCCGTGGTATTTTTAACACGTAGTTGTGTATACGTACGTTGTAGGTTAATGTTGCGTGATAGATGGTATAACCAAGCACTTTTTGATTTGATGCAATTGTGACATTATTCTAATACTTGATGTGTGTCAATGATTTTCCGATGCCACCTTTTGATAAACATGAGCGGATGGTTGGGTTACTTAAAGTTATAATTACCATTTAGTATATTACCTGTTTAAACTAGATTGTCCACCTACCCGCCCAAAAAATTGTTAACAAAAAATTTAATTTTTGTTTGCAAGCATTAGAAGTTTTTTTGTCTAATACAAGAAAGTAATATCTAATTTTTTGATAAACAACACTTAAGCGGGTGGGTGAGTCACTCCAAATCATGATTAATATTAAATAATTTAGAATGAATTGCACACCCACCCGCTCAAAATTTGTTAAAAAGAAATTAAAAGTTTTTTTTTGTGTCTTTGTCAGAGAAGAAAGAAGTGATATTTAATCTTTTGATAACACTTGGACGGGTGTTTTAAATGAAACCATGAAACTAAACCAACTAAAATTTTACAAAAAATTGTAATTTTTTTTATTTGGCAAGCGTTACTACGTCTATGATAGTGGAGGGAATGATGAATTCAATCTCTTGATGAGCAACTTTTTGTATTTGGGTGGGTACTCCAAATTATGATTACCATCAAGTAGTTTATAATGAATTGCTCACACACCTACCCAAAAGTTTGTTAACCAAAAATTATATTTTTTTCTTTTTTTAAAGCATTAGAAGTCTTTTTGTCCAATACGAGAAAGAGATATATAATATTTTTAACACTTAGGCGAGTGGGTAGGTAGATCACTCTAAATTATGATTACTATCGAGTAATTTAGAATGGATTTATAATCAATAATACACATTTATATAATTAGTAAAAATTTGTTACATGTTTTGACAAATGTATTGTACTATTGTACTAAAAAAAAACAATAAAAAAAATAAATAATACAGCATTTTTTGTTTACTTGATTTAAATTCTAAAGAAACTCAACAATTTTAAGTATCAAAATCTAAGGTACTGCATTACATACAGATAAAAGAAACTCTTAACATTTGTAGAGCTTTAGTCTATGTTTGCATTAACTGCTGAAGCAGTTTCATTTTATATATTTTTACCACTTTTATATCACAAGCGAGGAACTGAAAAAAAATTGTGTATCAAATACAACCCTGCCGCTTTCTAGTTCAAAACTAAATAATCATTTACATTTTTACAATTTACAAAGTCAAATTATATCATAAAATTTACAAAAAAATAATTAAATATATTAAATCAAAAATTGAGAACAAGGTAAAAAATATATAATATAAGAATCAATTCAGTAAAGAAAATTAAACAAGAGAGAGGACTAAATTGATACTTGGCAATATTATAAAAACTTTAACAAGAAATTTAGACGCTAATGAAGGAACTAGGTTTAATTTAATTTTAAACTAATTAAAATAATATTAACTCGGATTTTTAATAAACTTTACAGTCTACTGAGCACAATAAATTTCTTCTTAAATTAAGAATACTGCAAGTAGAGGTAATATGAGGCTATGAGAGCAACAGTGGCCTAACCCACTAGCACATCCAATAGAGTTAAATGGTATTTTTAGAAGTTAATTTTTATTTTATTTTATTTACTAAATGTTTGCAATTTTTTAAATATTTATAATTTATATTAATTTAATTAGTTGTTGTCTAATCTTAGAAAACTTTAACATTTCACTGTCAAAATATCAGTTTCCCTATTTTGAAATGTTTGTGGGTTAGGCCACTATTGCTTTCATAACCTCACATTAAAAAGCAAAATATGTATATTGCATATAGATGTTGGTGTTAATCTACTAATTGTAAAAGATTTACATAATCAATTTGTCATTTTCAACTATTTCAATTAAATCTAATATCTTATTTACAGTATTACAAAACCAAATATTTTTTGTGTTTTAAAGTCAAAATACCAAAATATTTTAGATTTTAATACACTCAAATTTTTGCCAATTATTAAACAAATATAGATGATAGTTATAATCTTTGAAATGTTTGCTGATATTGAATAATACTATCTACGTATGTAATTATATTACGGAAATCAAATCTAGTCCTAACTTAGTATTACGTAAGTTTTAAGAATTAAAGTGTTTTTATTGATTTTACATTTAAATAGATTATTGAATTATTATCATATCCCGTTTGTTAATCAGATTTTCTTAATTTATTTAACCAACAATGTACTATTTCTTTTATGTACAAGTTTTACTATAATAAAGTATAAGTCAAATTATAAAATGATGAATTTATTAGTTATTTGTTGTTACATTTATAACTAATAATTAACCAATTACATTTATCGATTACCGCATATTATTTTAAATAATATATGACAAGGAATTTCAGCAATTTCATTGAACACATTCATTAAACTAGGATTAAATAATGATCCAATTATAATTCCCAGAACTGGTTAATTATTGATAAATACATTTTCTAAATATTGAAATACGCTCACTAATTATTCACAAATATGTATTTAATTTAAATACGAACCACAAATTATTATTGAATTGAGCACGTGTAAGTGAAACATTCTGGGATAAAATCCTATTAAACTTTTCACCGGAGACCAATGAAATTAATTTCTGCGGTTGAAGGCTCGCATTGTCGTTAATATATTCATATAACATTTATATTCACAACTAACAATATTAAATTTTTTTGCAACGGATTATGTTATATTATAATGCCCCTCTAGCTCAATTATTGGGCAGCGCACCCTTAATAACATAATAAATGGGTGGAGCTATATCAAAAAAGGGTTGCAATGTTACAAGATATAGAAAATACAATGTAAACATGCTCTTTGATAATGTCGAGCCCCCAAGTGCACGACGGGTAAATAGATCGAAAGCGGCAGATAATGGGAAGAATTGAAATTTTCTATGGCTTTGATAATCGAATATACGTTGTGAATGCTATATTTGTGCCCCTTTTTTGTGAGCGTGATTTGAAAGGGATGTTTGTTTGATATGTAGCGAACGCAGTTTTTAAATGTATTGTGGTTGTTTTTTATTTACATAATTATATCAATGGAAACAAGTTGAATTTTAAATATGTTGGAATATTACATTAATACTTAATTGGTTGTGGTTGGTATTTATTATTTACTATTTTCAAATAATATTTTCTGTATAGTGCACAAGTTTTTTTCATTAGTATTTTAATTAATTAAAAAAGTTTCAGTTAAAAACATAATGTTAAAACAGTTGAAAAACATTAAATCCCTTATTAAAATTAATTAAACCTATTGATTTCTAAGTCAAGTTTTTGGATTAAAATTAAATTGTTTTTAATGAGTCTCTTGCCAACTTCGAAGCTGACAAGTCGCACTCTTTCAGTGGTCCATGTCTGGTGTACACCAAACGTAAATTAACTATATTAGTAATGAGCTCATAGAGTGTGACTTTGAAAACACTTTCTCCAACATGTTACCGTCGGAATACGAAACTTATGCGATAGAAACTGTTGTACACTGCCACATTATCAATATCAAATCTTTAAAATTTACTCATGCTTAAAGCATTAAAACTTAGCTTAATAATAAAAGTTTATTAAAAACGACCCAACATTCAGATCCACAGCATTTGACACTACTACCAAAATATTTAACAGCCAAAACACAAAACGTGAAATGCATCGCAATACGATTAAACGCAATACTTCTTTTAAGATTTTTGGAATATCAGCCATTAACGCTGATTCTTTCCTCTAACTAAACCATCAAACTTTTGGAAATTGAATAAAAAATTAAAAAATATTTTTTTTAAAATTATGAGTTTATTGGAAAAATTGGACATTTTCATTTAAGAATGAAACACAACAACATTTAAATGACTTCCACAGCTGGTTTGATAGTAACCCATCTAAATAACCCAAATTTTTAGTACATTTTCTCAAAAAAAAAAAAAAAAAATCCAACGGAGTCAAACCACAGCGGCCAATTGACATCAGCATTTTGGCTGATTATTTGATTTTCAAAAACAGTGCGCAATAGATTGATGGTTACGTATGGCAAGTGTATGTATTCATTAATTTTTAGAATCATTTTTGAAGAAAAATGGCATAATAGTGCCGCCGGACCAAAAACAAAATTAAACGGTTACTCGTTGCAGATGCATAGGTTGTTCAATACTTAAGCGTTTTGTTTATTGACATAATCTCTGAGATAAAAATGCTTATTTTTGGGCAAACGATCTTTAGCCAATTGGACAAACTGAAAACGCATTGGATGGTCATAAGGCTTCATTTCTTGAACTAATTGAACTTTTTAAGTTTTCAAACCAAGGTTTTTATAAAAAATTCTCCTCAAAGAAGTGCAAGAAATGTTCAGTTCCTGAGAACGATAACGAGTTGATGTTGATACATGTTCATACTCAATCTAAAAAATAGCATTAGTTTTTTTGGCTAAACGCACTGGACAAGAACGTGAACGTGTTGTTTTATTCACTAACAATCCAGTTTTGCAAACTTGCTTCACAAATTGGTCTACAAATTGCGTTGAAAGCACTTCTTTTATATTAAATTTGTTTTGTAGTTTTTTTACTGATTGAGTAAAAGACTCACCACTTTGGAAGTAAGTTTTCATTATTTCCTAACTTTGTTCAAGTATAAAGCATCCTATTTTGTGAATGTCATAACATGTCATAACATAAAACTAAATTTCTGACTTATAAATTTCAAACGTTATATAAATAATGTAAAATAATATGCTGTAAAATGCAATTCAAAAATAAATAAAATACAAAAAAAAAATTTACAAACTTTTAAAAACCACAGCAAAATATTACAAAATGATTTCTCATATCTTACACACTTACATAATTACTATCAAGTTATTGCTGTTTTTCTATCAACTTACAATAGATTAAGAAAAACAACACAGAAGATGTTGTGAACAATCTATTCTCCAATTGCACAAAATAAAAATTTGCAGCTCACGGGCATATGTTAAAAAACTAATTAAAAACAAAAAGTTTTACACAGGACATCTTTACATCCTTCTTTTGGAAGCAGCCAATATTAAATATAATGTAGTTTAATGTGACGTAGGTGCGCTAGTTTTTTTTATTTATGACTTTAAAAATTTTCAAAAAAAAAATTATTATTGAAATAACAATTCTGTCCTTATGACTAGTTGATTTTAGTGTCAGAGCAAGGTTTATAATTTTTTTCATCTCGGAAGTTAAGAGATGGTACAGTAAAAACTACAGCTCAATATCTTGCTGGCTTTAGAATTACTAATTAGTCACAATGTTATAAGTATACCGTTGCAGATAAATTCATAAGCTCAGAAGTAAAACACTGTGGTTATTTTTTTGCAGAACGTTAGTAGCAATTGAAAGTCACAAATAATCAATTATATACACTAGAATACTACAGTTTATAATTGCAAACTTTTTTTATTAATCTACATCTATCAGAGATAAGATATCATTAATGCTATTTTTTTTTTATTTTTTGTTGTTCTGAATAGTTTTGTTGTACTGCATCCGTACCCTTTGCGCTTTTTTTTGAACCACAAAGTTATTTCTTTAGTTTTCTCTTCTATAATGATGTGAAGAACTGTGTTTTTTAGATTTCCAGCTAAATATCTTAGTTTTCTGGTTAATACTAAAAAAACTTTAGATTTTCTTTTAATGCTTTTTAGCATTTTGATGTTTATGACATGATTAGCTCAGGATATCTTCAATAATTGTCTTTAACACCACGTTTCAAAAGTTTGTATCTAATTTATGTGACTTTGTTTTAGTGTTCTTTTCATGCCGTATAACAAAATTGAGAAAACATAGCAACATAGCATCCTTATTTTGAGATTATAAATTTCTATTATTGAAAAAAGTATTTATTTGTGTAAGAACATTTCTTATGTTATGTATTCTTGTTTTTATTTCTTTGGCTTAGTCTGTATTGCTACTTCTATTCTTTCAATATCGGTATTAGAAATTCTTAGGCTGTCAACATGTTATTGCTTTTTAAAAATGACATAAATTTTGTTTTTGTTTTTATTTTAATTTTTTTTAATTTTAATACTCCATTTATTGCATACTGTATTGAGACGTTTCACGTGTTGTTAAAGGTCAAAATAACCTGATTGTTGGAACAGCAAATGTTAATTATTATTTTTCTATTTATGATTACTACTACTTTCTTTTCTTTTAAGGGTTTTCAAAAAATCTGATTAATGTATAAGTTAAATAACAGAAGAGACAAAATACAATCTTGTCGTACCTCTCTGTATACTTTAATATTATTGATGGTTTTGTTATCTATTTGCTGTTTGGTTATAGTACTGATTTTAAATTATGGAGATGTCTCTAGTGTCCAATTGTTTTTTGTCGAATAAGTTTAAGTAATTTTTGATTGCAAATTTGTGGTACTTATTAGTTTATTTAATAAACATTAATAGACAAAAATAAAATTTAACGGTATGCGTTCTTTACTACCTATTGCTCATTTGACATTAGCACAGAGGATCAAAGTGGCGACTGGGTTAACTTGTTCATTTTCAGGGCAGTTTATTGTGTTGGTTATGGTTCTAAGTGCAGAAGATTGTGCAAAAGCATTTGCTTTTCTGGCAGATAAAAGAAGCCAGAGGTATGTGTCCAGATTCTTTTATGTCAGTCATTCTACCGTCTAAAGAGCACTTAAATTGTTTTGGAAGACTGGCAGAAATACTGGAAGACCGGGATCTGACAGGAAACAAAAAACAACTGCTGTCGATGACCAATTTATTGTTTGTACTACTCTACGGAATTATCATGTGACTTCAGTGAAGACCAGAAACCAACTCCGTGAGTCCGTGAGGTTTGTGGTACAGCTGTAAATGTGTAGACAATTTGTCAAAGGTTGCAAGAAGCTGGCTTAAAATCTTGTAGACCAGCAGCTGGACCAAAATTACTTCACGTCACCAAGTAGCCAGACTCCAATTTTTTTGCAAACATTTGAATTAGACATTGGCACAATAGAAGACAAGTATAGAGACAAACAATTTGTTGAGTGCATCTTTAAGCTCCGGTTTAGCCATAGTGGAAATTCCCTGATGGTTTGGACAGAAACATGTATTGTCATTAATGAAGAATTGCTAACTGCACAGCGGCATATTAAAAAGGTTTTAAAAAATTACGTAGTCCTATTTGCTCTATTTATTGATAATGGCTATATTCTGATGCAGGAGAACTCAAGACCGTATTCTGCAAGGTGAGTCACAGAGTACTTGGTTGCATTTAGAATTTAAAAAAAATTAACTGGCCTGCATGTACCCCAGATACAAATTCTATAAAGCATGTTTGGGACATGCTGAGTAGGCGTGTTAGAAGACGTGCAGTTGCACTAACCACAATAAACGAGTTTAGTGCGGCACTTCAAGAAGAATGGCAGAATATTCCACAAAGCTATATTTGTGAGCTCATTAGTAGCATGGGCCGCTGTACGCAGGCAATAGTTAGGGCTCGAGAATGCAATACAAAGTATTGAAATTTTATTCAACTAAAATTTTTATTATTAATCTCTGTTAAGTTTATTTTGCAGAAATGCATTTTTTTTGTGTATACGTTCATTATTGTTTTTGCTTATCAATGTTTGTTTAATAAATTGATAAGTACTTATATGGTTTTTTTTATATCCTGATGGTTTCTTTAATTGTAAAGCACTAAAAGTTTTATAAAAATATTACCCTGTTTTTTGCATCTGAGTGTATAAGGCTTATCTTGTTTGAAACTCATTTTTGAACTCGAACTTAGTGTTTCCTATGTTTTCTTCTAGTTTTTTATAGATTTGTTGGTAGATCATTTTTAGTAAGATTTTAATCGTATAGCTCATCAAGTTGATCATCTCATACTCAGAATATTATGGTTATCTGATGAGTGCGGGTACGACGGAACAACACTACTTGCTGATTACCTAGACACAAGATATAGAACTATAAATGTAGTCAAATTAAATGCGTGCTTTAAAATTGTCATATCAAGTCTATCAGATGCAAAACAATTTACCAAGAATGACCATGTAATCATAATGGCAGGGAGAAACGATGCACGCAAGGAATATGGCGTTAATATGGATTCTCTCAGTCAACTTGCAGATCAACTACCACACACAAATCTTATTTTAATCGGATGTCCCTATTTCATCGATAAACCAGTCTTAAATAAATTTTTATACAAGACAAACCTAAATATGCATGCACTGGCTTGTGACTTTAGCACACACGTTAAATATCTAGACACTAATACTATTTTAACAAATCACTTTCGTACGAATCCAGTAGAATTCAATAACGCGGCCAAAAGAATAATATTTTGGGCTGCTCGTATGCAATTTTGTAACAAGCATGTTAATTACAAAACCCTATCAAAGTTCACGCAACCGCTCTCAAGTTTATTGACTCAACAGATAGAAGTTTTCACAAGTTTTATGTAGTGCTGTATCTTATTTGGAAGTTCATCATAACTTATTGCGATTAAATGCAAATGTAAGTCTTAATATTAATTAAACAAGATCAATTAGTTATTTCAATAATTTACAAACTACCATAACCTACAAGTTTTATTTACATTTAATAACAACTTGCAAATTCAATTTAAATTTGTATTTTAACTAAATATGTGTCTGTCTGCTGACTTATAAACGTCGTAGCTCAGCGGTAGCGTTCGTTGTAACAAACTGGTGAATCCGGGTTCGATCCCAGAGAAAGACATACTTTTTTAAATATATAAATATATATGTTAAATAATATTAAACCTCCAACTATATTGTAACATCCTTTCCGAGGTCTTCCTTTGTTTGTCATAATTATTAGTCACCACAATAGACCCTGTGGTGTGAAGCTAAGTGTCCCTGTCTGTTTTTATGTACCTTTTCTGAATATCTTTATCAGCATATTAGTTTTAGTTTTATTTTACTTTTTTATTGTTATCTTTGTTATATTATCATGCCCGTAACTCGTGGACAGCTTAAATCAACAGTATCAGATACTGATTTCTTGAACAAAACGATTAATAACAGCAATAATATTAATATTGATATAAACAACACGGTTATTGAAGAAATAGAATACGATGATCTATTATCCGAATTGGAAGAAACATGTGTTAACACAGAAGATGAAATTATTAAATTACAAAACGCAATTTTAATTTTAAATGAAGAAATAAGCTCGCTAAAAAATGAACTTGTAGACAAAAATAAGATAATTGATGTTTTAACATTAAACGCAATAAACAACGAATCAAAAAACATCGCAACACAAACAGAATTGAACCACCAACAAGAAAACAACAATTTAAATGAAAATATAATAATTAGTAATCGAATCAATAGCATAGAAACTCAAACGGATAGGAGGCCTACCCTTAACAATGAAATGAACATCGACCTATTCATGATTTAAGAGAAAACAGTTCTTTGTTGAAAGATTCTTCCTCGATCTCGTGTGAGGCATCTCTAATAAACAATTTAACAAGAACAGAAATAGTTGAAATTCTTACTGATGAATTAACTAATATAAACTTGCCATCATCAGAAACCAACTACAAAACAATGGCTACGCAGTTAAATAAAGAGGACATACACAAAACTGCCGTAGAAGAACAAAATAAATCAAATTTAAAAAACAAAATACTTTTACTGGGCGATAATAACTTTAGAGGTTGCTCTAGTAAATTAATTAAAATTATTTCTACGAAATTTAAAGTTTCTTGTATTTTTAAGCCATATGCATTATATTCGCAATTAATAGAAAACGTCGACCTTGCCGAATTTAATCAAAATGATTATGTAGTTATAATGGGTGGAGCACAAGATGCAGTTAAAGGAAATGTTGTGCAGGAAGAAAATTTGCAACGGTTAAAACAATATACTTCAAAAACAAATCTGATTTTTATAACTTTACCATTTAGTACAAATAGAAAGATACTTAAGCAATTTATTTATAATTTTAATTTATCTTTATATAATGGCTTATTAAGTAAAATGGATGATATAATGTTTATAGATGCCAACGCAATTATTCAAGCTAATGATATTAACAAATATGGATGTATAAGCACTACAAGTAAATACAAATTACTTAAATATCTGAGTGTCGCTATAGATCATAATAGTTCCACACAAAAACAAATAATATCTGAAAATGCATACCACATTGATGGTAATAACATACACATTATTCCAATTGAAAATAAAATAAGTAATATTTTTTTAGACTTAGCTACGACAATATACCCAACAACTTAATTGTAATTCATATAAATGCACGAAGTATATTTAATAAGCTTGACATGCTTCAATTAATGGTAGATGAACAACGACCCAGCATACTGTGTATTACAGAATCATGGAGCTTAGATAAAAATATAGAAACAATAAGTTTAAAAAATTACAAAAGAGTTAGTTATTTTAATAGACAAACAACGGTACATGGAGGAGTAATTATTTTTGTAATCAACAATATACCAGCAAAAAATGTAAAATTTGTTGAAAACGCTTCTGTCGAATTGGAAGTTGAAATGTGTTGTACGATTATACAAATAAATGAATTAAAAATTGGTATATTATCTATATATAGACCTCCAACTAATAATATCAATATCTGTCTAAATAATGTGTCATTAGTATTAAATAAAATATCTCCAGAATGCAACAACTTAATAGTATGTGGTGATTTAAACATTAACTTCATGATTGATGACATAAATAAACAAATGTTGTTAGATTTATTTAAATGTTACAATTTAATAAATAAAATATTTTCGCCTACTAGAGTTCAATATATGGGAGAAAGAATTATAGAGAGCCAAATAGATTATCTGGTCTGTGATTTTTCTGAAAGTAATTTTGATTGTAGTAATTTTAATCCTCATATAGCAGATCATTATGCTCAAATAATGAAAATATCTATTCCTAATTTGGGTAAACAAACAATGGATGACAATAAAATTAAATATAGACAAGTTAATGGAGATAATATGCATCAATTAACGACGGCACTATCTCAAGATAATTGGGATTGCGTTGAAATGGAAGACGTTGATCAAGCATTTAATTCTTTTATGCAAACATTTTTGTACCACTTTCAAAACTCTTGTTCTATTGTAGAAAGACAAAAGAAAAATAATATAAAACAAGATTGGCTTACGAGTAAAGTAATTACATCTAGTAAGAAACTTAAATTTTTATACCGCAACATAAAGAAATGCAATAGTGAAGAAAATGTCAGTTTGTACAAAACGGAAAGAAAACAACACAAACAACTGGTGTCAAACACTAAAAAAAGAAGCATTGGGAATTAGAATAGAAACCGCAAAAAGCAAGCCAAGGGAATTATGGAAAATATTTTCGGAAGAATTTGGTAAAACTAAAACTAATAAAATAACGCACATCACTCATAATGGCAGCGAAGTATATTGTAATCAAACAATCAGTAATGTTTTTGGTGAACACTTTGCCAAAATAACCACAACAAAAATAGAAACTTATTTTAAAAACATGTTATCAACACAATGCACTACTTCAAATTCTGCATCCAGTTCAATGTTTTTTAGTCCTGTTGTAAACAAAGACATAATTAATGTTGTAAATTTGTTAAAAAATACAAACTCTAAAGGTTTTGATGAGCTACCGGTCTGCGTCATCAAACATGTATTAAACTCCATAATAGATCCATTAACAACTTTAATAAATAAATCAATCGTCGATGGAATTTTTCCAACAGCTTTAAAAGTAGCTCGGGTAGTGCCGGTTTTTAAGCGTAATGATGCTAGTGATATTAATAACTATCGACCAATATCTATCGTCAGTGTCTTTTCTAAAATTTACGAAAAGATAATTTGTAAAGAACTATGGGGTTATCTGGACAAATTTAATCTGGTATCGGATTGCCAACATGGATACAGAAGCAACAGATCTACCGAAACAGCAACCATAAACTTCTTTGACTATGTTTATAAATCTTTAGACCAAGGAAAGTGTGTAGCAGGACTATTTTTTGATTTTACTAGTGCTTTTGATTCTGTAAACTTTAATTTTATTGAAACAAAATTGTATTCGTTAGGCATAAGAAATAATGTACTTAAATTAATAATCAGTTTTATTAGGGACAGGAAATTTTATGTGGATGTTAATGGGTATAAATCAGAAGATAAAAATTGTATAATGGGTGTGCCACAAGGATCTATATTGGGACCATTACTATTTTCCTTATTTATTAATGATCTTCATGCTTACATTGACAGAGAAAATATAGTAAAGTTAATAAATTATGCAGATGATACTAGTGTGGCTGTTAGTGCAAGTAATGAAACGGAGTTACAAATAACAGTCAATGAAATATTGCAAGCGATGAAATGTTGGTGTAAAACAAACCAGCTAATTTTAAATGATAAAAAAACTGTTCATCTACATTTTTTTATTAGAAAGCCACCTCGGTTAAAAATTTCTGCTTCTATAGAAAGTTCTGTGTTTTTAGGTGTATATGTCGATGAAATGTTAAAATGGGATCGTCATATTGAGTTCACCGCAAACAAACTAAATAAAGCTTATTATTATTTATTGAAATTAAAAGCATATGTTAATATTTCAGCTTTAATGAACATTTATTATTCGCTTGTATATTCCCATCTTTCATACAATATAATAATTTGGGGCAAATCTACTACTGTTCATCGACTATTTGTATTACAAAAAAGAATTATAAGACTGATATACAACATAAATAAGAGAGATACCTGTAAACAAATTTTTATAGAAAATAATATTCTTACCTTAACATCAATATTTATTTACAAATGTGCTGTTTATACAAAATTAAATGTTAAAAATTTTCAGAAACTTTCAAATAATCATTCTTACACAACAAGAAATAAAGATAGTTTGATGATTCAGCATCATAAAACAAAATTATATGAAAGTTCCCCAATATATAAATGTAGTATCGTATTTAATAAGCTTCCATCTCATTTAAAAGATTTACCAATACTGACATTTAAAAAACATCTTAAAAAATATTTAGTAGAAAAATGTTATTATACGTTAAATGATTTTATCTGTGATTAATTTATTTGTTTTTAGTAAGTAAATATGTATATTTGTATTGTTTTGTCTATATACACTATTTTAATGATTTTATTTAGATGTATATATGTATATGACATGTCCAATGTCCTGTATAGGATCTTTTTTAATGGAATAAATATATTATTATTATTATTATTATAAAGAACAACACAATTAATATATCTGGAACATCTCAACCCAAGACCAAAGTGTATGTTGCAGAACCTACTCCTACTTTAAATTCAACTTATAATCAAGATACACAATTTTCCCATATAAACTCTGACAACATCCAACAAATAAACCAATGCAATTCTTCTGGCATTCAACAACAAATGAGTCTATCTATGCCCACGCAGGGGCATCTTGAAAATAATCATTTTTTAACATATCCACCAAAGACAAGGATGAAGGACTAACGATAATGCATCAAAACGTCCAAAATATTAGCAATAAAATAGAAGAAATAGAACTATTCTTAAATACAAGCAAATGCCACATATTATGTGTCTCTGAACACTGGTTAAACAACGATAGTCTTCACTCTATAAATATCAAAAGATACTATATCAGCGATAGCTACATAAAGACTACATATAAGCGCGGTCGAGTGTTAGTGTTAGTGCAAAATGATCTAAAAGTATCTAATTTAAACTCAGTAAAAACGTTATTTGTCGACAAAGATTTTGAATGTGTAGCTATAAAAATAGAAATAAATAAGTTGACTTATGTA
The DNA here is from genome assembly GCA_963932245.1 of Tachinus rufipes. Lineage (NCBI taxonomy): Eukaryota > Metazoa > Arthropoda > Insecta > Coleoptera > Staphylinidae > Tachinus > Tachinus rufipes. The sequence continues at coordinate 67,868,825 of OZ010749.1, forward strand.
ATTGTGAAATGAATTAATAATTTATTCAAAATCAGTCAATCGAATCACAGCGGCCAAGGGTCAAGCATAGACAATTGTTTCGGTTCTACAAACCTCGTCAGTATGCCTTGTTCGACCACGGCATCGCATGATAGCGAAGACAATTTTGAATAAATATTTCTGTTCTTATGAACACAATTGATATTATAAATAATCAAACAAAAGACTGGTTTATTAATGCGGACATTTTTGTATTAAAAATTGCAACTAGATGGCAAACCAGTCTTTCGTTTGATTATTTATGTAATTGTAACTGTATACAGAATCCCATCAGGTAATATGAACACATTTTTTGATAAACTTAATGAAATGCCGCTATTAATAAACAAGCAAAATGAATATAAATTAATAATTGCTGGAGATTTTAACATAATTTTTTTAATTCAAACAATTACACGCTCTACACTAATAGATATGATTAACTCTTATCATATACACCCAACTATAAATAAACCAACACGGAAGAAAAACTGCATCGATAATATATGTATGAGTAAAAAAATTACCGGATATATAAGCGATGTAATTCATAATGGCATTGGAGATCATAGCGCTCAGATTATCAAATTAGTACATACGTCAATACCAACTGAAAAAAAAACTATAAACTATCGGCAAATGAATAAATCCGCAAATATATTACATTTTAAAAACCTACTAAATCAAGAATCCTGGAACAGTGTACTGGAAATCTACGACATAAACAATAAATATAACACATTTCTAGAAATAATAACATACCATTTTAATTGTACGTTTCCATTAATATCCAAAGTAGTAGTAGATAATATGGCCTCTGAGAACAAATGGATAACTAAGGGCTTAATAATCTCATCACAAAAAATGAAAAACTTTTATTATTTAACATTGACCGGCGATCCACAAATAATCCAGTACTATAAACAATATAAGAAAATATAGAAAAAACTGGTCTTAAAGGCCAAAGAACTACATTACAGCAAACTAATGAACAACTCCTTAAATAAATCTAAAACCGTCTGGAAAATAATTAACAAAAATAAACCTGAACTGCCTAAATCTCAAATCACTCTGAATCATAATAATCAAAATATCACAGACCCCCAAGTAATATCCAATATGATCAACACACATTTTAATACCATCGCAAACCATTTGGATCCTGTAAATTTGAAACTGCCAACTATTAATTTTAATCATATATCATTTTTTTAACCCAGTAAATGAAGAAGATATTACTCGAGCAGTAAAAAAACTAAAAGCATCCACATCCTTTGGAAACGACTATTTAAATTCCAATATTATAAAAAAATGTTGCACTAAACTTGTAATCCCATTAGTAGACATAACTAACTCCTCGTTTGCCCAAGGACGGTTTCCCGACTCTTTAAAAATCTCAAAAATAGTGCCAATCTATAAGAAAGGACCAAAAACTCATATCAAAAACTATTGACTAATAGCACTGTTGAATACTTTCTCATTTTTTAATAAATGTAAGTTGTTCAATCCAAACCAATTTGGTTTTCGCCAAGGCAGATCGACGATCGATGCGGTAACTCAATTTATGAATAAAGTTTATAGAGAAATCGACGACGGAAATAACTGTACAGGAATCTTTTTAGATTTACAACTTACTTAGTAAACTATATACATAGCTACGGGATCAGGGGACTAGCGCTGGATTGGTTCCAAAGCTATCTTGAAGGACGTCGTCATTATGTACAAATAGAACAATTAAAATCAGGTTCTTTAGATATGAGGAAAGTAGTTCCTCAAGGCTCTGTCCTTGGCCCAATTCTAATCATAATTTACGTAAATGATTTACAAATCAAGAACTCTGTTATGTACGCAGATGTTACGTCTCTTCTGATAGCGTCAAAGACACTAGACACACTAATTCATAATGCAAATCTGCAAATAGATCATGCGACTACCTGGCTTAGCAGCAATAATCTACTTATAAATGAATCGAAGACAGTGTTATTAAAATTCAACAAAAACAAAAAATTTAACGAATGCATATTAATAAGACACAACAAAAAATCCATCAAACAAGCTGAACATAGATATGTTTTTGCAGACGTGATAAAGTTCTTAAATTTTTATTGGAGTAAGTAAGTTGATTTCTTACTATGTGTTTTTATTTGTCTAAGAAAGCTAGAAAAAATATTTGTTATTACATCTGTTTGTTTTGACAAAACTCAACTAGTTGGTACCTTTTTTTATGCGTTATCCAAGTCTATACTTGCAAGTGCATCCACCTACCTTTCCTGCTTCTACTTTAGCGTTGAAATTTTCCAATATAGTTGTAACTTTATGTTTTTTTGTTGTGTTAAGGACTGTTTTTAGTTGTTTATAAAATGTTTTTGTTTTGGCTTTTTGCATATACTTGTATTACGTTAAACTTGCTCATAGTGGTATTAAATTGTAGCATCATTACTCTATCAGAAAATGGAGTAGAATTGACTATTGATTTCTTGGTGTCTTTATTGACCATTATTGCTACTCCGTATCTAGTTTTTATATAATTTTTTTTAAGCGTAATATATTATGCCAAAGTTAGTAGGGCACTTTTTAGACCCTTGCCATTAGACATTGTTTATTCCTAGGATATTTATTTGCATTTCTTTAGATACATTTTCTAATGAACGATCGTTCTATGATGCAATTATTATTTGAGCTTTTCCTTGTAACATTCTTTTTTTTTGTGTAACAGTTATTAATTTTTTGTAATTTTCTTCCGGAGATCCGATTAGGAGAATTGACACTCCGGATAATAAACTAGGATTGAATAAAATTTTGATTTTTTTAAAGATATCTATAGGTATCTTAATGTAGTTGTTTTTGTTGTCTTCTACAACCTATAGTGTTAACGGTAGTGTCATGAAAAAAAATTTGCTGCTTATTTCGACAACAACTTGGAATGAACCACTAATTTGGTGTTTTCATACTCTACTACGGAAAGGTTAGTTTTTTTTTATTGAGTTGATGACCTGTAGGCTTTTTTTTAGTTAAATGAATTAATAATTTATTCAAAATCAGTCAATCAAATCACAGCGGCCAAGGGTCAAGCATAGACAATTGTTTCGGTTCTACAAACCTCGTCAGTATGCCTTGTACGACCACGGCATCGCATGATAGCGAAGACAATTTTGAATAAATATTTCTGTTCTTATGAACACAATTGATATTATAAATAATCAAACGAAAGACTGGTTTGCCATCTAGTTGCAATACTTTAGAGAACAATTAGTTTAAAGTAGAGAAACACGGCCCAAATGTTTGTTATTAAAAAAAAAATTAGTAGTATTTGTTTCTGATTATTGCACAGTTTAAAATGTGATATCAGCACAATAAAGTATATATAAATTATATTAAAATACCCTAACCTAAAAAAAAAAAAAAAAATATTCTTCTTGTAAACGTCAATAGTTTAAAATTAAAAACAAAGTAAAATCCAATCTATGAATTGGTAACATTTGAGCAGGTACTTCAGTTTATAATTGAGAATAATTAAGCTAAAATTTTCCACCTGCCCACCTAAGTGGTAATGATCAAAAGATTACAAACCGTTTACATTATTCTATGTAAGATAATTTGGTTAATCCTCCCGACTGCGCCATTTTAATGTTGAGTTAAAAATTATGTATATATTTGTACAATACAAATTAGTTTTAATTTTATAACGTATTTTAAACCTTAAGATTCATACAATTAATTTATAGATAACAAACGCTCGGGGTACAAGTTGTTTAATAAATAAATAAATATATGATTATAGGCAGGTATTTTATATTAGATTAAAAGTCCACTTTTAATTTTTCTGCATTTATCATATTTGATTGAATGTTAGTTATCAATAAACTATAAATGATTTGTCTGGCAGCTAATGCAAATCATCCGTTCCAATCAAGAGATTGGATGCTTGTATCAAATTTGATATTTCTGCAGTTATGACACAAATGTTACTTGTCAATAAATTATAAGAAAATTGTCGAGTAGGCAATACCAATGCAAGTCACATACACCAACTAGCATTGCCAACATCAAAGTGATGGACCAACTTTATAAATACATTACTAGTGCCAAGATTTTAGAATAAAACTACTATAAAATAATTACTGAAAACATAAACGTGTAGGCAGAAAAAAACTTTGGTTTTGGGAACAAAAACAAAAGAAGAGATACACTACTAAACTATTTCAACACCAAACAAATTATTGTTAAACTTTCTTAAAAAAAAACAGAACCAGAGAAGAAATTTTAACGCAGACTTCTTACTTGCAACAAAAAAAAACATCACATATTAAACTAATTTTTTACAAAAACTGACTCAAAATTAAAAATAAAATCAAGTTTTTAGAAAACAAAAAAATAAACGTAGATGATACATTAATACTAAAAAAAAAGAGTCACTCAACTTTATCACCATAATTATAAAAGTCAAAAAGATAATGCTCACAGATATAAAAACTTATAAAATCAACAAATCCTTGAAATCATAAAAGAAAACAAAAACTTTTTTTTTTTTAAATTAATAATATCAAATAAAAAATTGGGCATTGTTAAAATAAGAAACTCTTAGGAGTATATCATATTTAAGAAAATAAATATTGCCACAAAAGTACAAAAACTTTACGTAGACTATACACATCACACATACTCAACCTAACAAGACTTTTTAAGAATATCTTAAACTTAGGCTTAGAAAACATACTAGAAATAACAACAACCAAAATCACTCTAGTTTTGAACTAGATAAAAACCAAAAAAACCTTAAAAATTACCAAATAACTTCAGAAATGCTAAAAATATTAAGTTACACGTTGCAGGCAGCTCTGGAGATACTTTAATATTAAAATTAACGACATTAATTTTTTTTTTTAATTTGTGGATAACATAATCCTAATAACTAATAAGCACCAACATTGACAAGCTTGCAACTATGATATAAAAAATAAACAACTTGTCTAAACAAATAAATTTAAAAATGCATTTTAAGTTAAACCAAAATCATGACTAAAACTTACAAAAAGTGTTTATAGAAAATACCATAATAAAAAAAAGGACAGTTTACATATCTAAACTATACAATAAAAATTGGCAAAAAAATCAAACGCAGAATTATGTTACATCCAAAACGCAAACTCTACAATAGTTGTATTTTTCTAGTTGATATATATATAGTTTAGAAACTAGTAGTAACTAAAAAATTATCAACAAACCTCTCTAGTTACTCAAATAACCATAGAGCGTGCAAAACTATAAGTAACTATGCTTTACGCTTTTTACGGCTATTTTACATCGCCACAGTAAGTCTACGACTTGTTTAAAGTGGTTTGATGGGACCAACAGCTTAATACGTGACTTCCGAACCACGCAGGTGGATAAAGAGCAAGTTATCATTTCAGCCATATTTCGGGGATCGAACCCGGGACTGCTTGCATGATATGCAAGTGCTCTACCATTGAGCTATCACAGACAGAATGGTTCTCATATGCAATGAGTGTGGCTAGAAAGGTTGTAAAACAATGGAGTCATAGAATTACTTTCTGAAAACCCCAAAAAAACAAAAAAAGCACAGGAAAACCCAAAGTAAGATGAATCAATGACATTAGAATTAAAGCCAAAAAAACATAAAAGATATTAAACAAACTTATATCTACTATTAAAAGTATAAAGGTTAATAAAAAGAAGAAGATCTCTTGTAATATTCTCTATAAAGTGTATTTTGCATTTTAGATTTTTAAATTTAAAACATTATTACGCTTAAGGGGAATCTCTGACGCTTATTTCAAAACCTGAGACTTCCCAAAATTTACAAAATAAATGTTAAATAAATAGCAAACTTTGTACTTTTTTCAAAAACATCTCTTTTTAATATTTTGCGGTAAGGCCTAAGAATCTTAGCTCCGCCACTAATACCGGGCAAATAAATAATACATACTCAATTGTTTTATTGTCTATTTTACATTTTCTACATATTGGTTTGCATATAATGCTTATAGTATGCATGTGTCTTTTGAGTTAAAAATGCTCTGTCAAGATTTTTTTAATAGTTTGCAGGTTCTTTCTAGACAGTTGAACATAGTAAGTTGTTTTAGTTAGTGCAATTATTGTTTTGTTTGCCTCTCTTCAGCATAAAAAAAATAATATTTTTATAAGATTTTTGATGTGATGTTGGATTTTTATAGCTAGAATTGCTGCTCTACTGATTGTTAGAATGTTTACGTTTTTGTCAAATATTTGTCGGGTTACTATTTACATTAACTTATAGGTTATTCAAGCTATTTCAGCTGGAAAAATAGTCGTATATGTCCTCAGGGTAAAAAAAATTAAAATGTCTAAATTTTGAGAGTAGACTCCAGCTCTAGAAATTTTTGAGTCATTGATAAAAATCGAAAAGATTTTTTTTTCTACCTACGTTTTTCTTGTTGTTCATGATTTCTTAAATACAAAATAAGGTAACATAATGTTTATGTACACTTTTAGAAAAGATTATTTTTTACGGCTTTCTTTGCAGTGCACCAGAGTTCGGTTGCATTTAGTCGCAGTACTGCTGCTATTGCTACATAGATGTTTAGAGGTGCAAAATAACATTAATTTTATAGTTGTTACACTTAGACATGCTATGCTATGCTACATTGCTAAAATATCATATAAACTCTATCATATGTTTAAATGTGGCCCCTTATGTGAGCTCATTGTCAAAAATCAGACCCAGCTATTTTACCGTGCGTAATAGCGTAAGAGTAAGAGTTTTAGTAGATTAAGTTTGACAATTTTTTGTTGTAAGAAGTGCCGTTTTTTTCCATTTTTTTTTTTATATATTTAAGTTTCCTTGCATTAGACTGCAGAGTATGCCTTTGAATTTGCCATTTAGCTAAATGGTTTCGTCATCTGCGTAACTAATTGTGTAGAGACTTCTGTTATTAAGTTGTTGAATTAAACTGTTTACAGTTGTAGTTATATTTCATAGTGTTAATAATAACTTCTTACTCAGCGGGCAGCTTTTGGCAACAACGTTCCTGATTATTGTAATACATATCACCTTATGCTTGTTTAGCATGTGTTTTATATATATATACACTGATTATAAGATTATTGCTATATGTAAAAGCTATTTTTATTTTGTCAAAGGTATTTTGTTAAATTCATCTTTAATATCTATAAATACAGAAAGGGTGGATATTTTATTTTGTGGTTTTTTAGTATAGTCAGTTACACGGTGTAGCTTTAATCTTGTTTTTTTTTCTTGGTAAGTACTGTTTCCAAAATAGATCTTTTTCACAATTACAATAAAACTGGCGCAGTCCGTAGGATTAGAACTGGCACCAAAATCTGTCAAGTTCGTGAAGCGAAGCATTCAAATAAAGCAGAGCATTAAAATCTGCCTTAGTTTTCAATAAAGTCTTAACATCCCAATCAGCATTTACAAAATCATTCATCACCAATAGGATTTTGAGACAAGCAAACTATTATTTTATTAATTACTTAATTTATCATTTTTTTACAATAATTATCATGATAAAATCTCAAACAAATCTTATGGATTAAAACTATAAAATTAATAGCATAAATATGCTTATAAAAATAATTTATAACAACTTCCAAATACTTTTATTTCATTCTATTTTGATGATCTAGTTGAAAAATAAATAATATTCAATTAGACAAAATAATTAAAACACAGAAGTACAGAAATATATTCAGAAGATCAGAGAAAACTGGTCAACTTGTTTATAAAAAAATTATTACAGACAAATTTACGGTTTCAAATATATCTACATTTTGGACAAATTAGGTAGGGTTTATTATTTTAGTACCCTTGATTTGACTAGTGAATATTACCAAATAAAAATTTAACAAGAAGATCAATATAAAATAGTACTTTGTACAAAGAATGGCCATTATAAATTTTAACAAATGCTACACAGTACATTTCAAAGATAAATGAATTACATTCTAGCAGATTTATTAGTAATGGTTTATCTTGATAACATAATTATTTACTCTGTGCTAAGTAAAAACATTTTAAAAAGTAAAAAAAAAGATATTTCAAGTATTACGTAGAGCTAAATTTAAATAAAGTCTAATGCTTTATCCAGACCTGAACAGGAGAATATAAAAATAATTAAGAAACAAAAAACATTTCAAAAAACTCATTGAATGTTAGAAATACTTTAAATAGTCAACATACAATTCACTCAAATAACAATAATATACAAGAAGCAAAATTAGATAATCATCCAATATTTGGAGCATAATAACAACAATTTTCCAAATTGCAATGTAATGTTTTAATTCTCAGAACATTATATGGTAGATTTTTTTAAATTTTCTAGAAACCCCACAAAAATTACCATTCCAATAAAAAAATAATAATTGATAAGCTTTTTAATTCAAAATACAATCCAAAGCTATTAAATACGCGTTGATACTAAGTTTTTTACAAACATTCCAAATGTACTGCTTTAGTAGTCATACACACAAACAAAACAAGATAAGTTTTGACTATCTTATTATACCTAAGTAAAAAGGCTTTGATTAAAAAAAAAATCCTCACAATTTACGCCAACGTAACTGAGTGTCCTTGAAGGCACAATTCTGCAAATAGGTAGTTTTGCTACCAATGGCTGAATAAGTTTTGCCTTTAACTCTTAACTTGTCGCTAGATCTTCTAAACTAAAATTGTCGCTAGAAGCACTTTATGCTACTTTGGATATTTTATTATAAATAAAAATCGTTATAAAAAAGGTTATTATATGTACCTGGTAAATATAAAACTTATTTATTTTTACATTTTAAAAATATAAACTATTTAGTTATCAAAAAAATAGCATTGAAAAAAGAACATGAAGAGAAGGAAGAGGAATGGAAAACGGTGAAGATGGAAATGATGAGAAGAATTGATTTATTAGAAACAAAAGAAAACGAAAAAGAGAAAAGAGAGAGGAAGAATAATATAATAATAACAGGAAGAGAAGAACAGACAGAAAACACGATTGAAGACATAGAAAAGTTCATAAAAGAAGAGTTGAAAGTGAACGTGAAAATTAAGAAGGCATACAAGATAAATAAAGAAGGGAAGGTAAAAGTAGTGGTAGCTGAAATTAAAACATGGGAAAAAAAACAAGAAATCATGAAAGCAAAAAGCAACTTAAGAGGGAAAAAAATCTACATAGATAACGACCTAACAATAGAAGAAAGAAATGTTCAAAAACAAATAAGAAATATTGCCAAAGAAGAGAGAGAAAAGGGAAATAGAGTAAAAGCAGGATACAGAAAAATGGAAATGAATGGAATACAATACACATGGGACGAGAAAGAAAAAGGATTGATAGAAAGGGGGGAACAGGGTGCAAAAAATTCAAAAAACTATTTGAAGAAAAAAGAAAAATATCGGCCAAAGAAAAAAGAAACAGAGGAAATGCGATGGAAAAGGAAACGAAAAAGGATACTGAATACGAAAACAAAATTAGAATAGGAACATGGAATGTAAGAAGCGTAAAAGGAAAAGAGGAAGAAATAGTCGAAGAAATGATAAAACATAAAACAGCAATACTAGGAATTACGGAAACAAAAAAGAAAGGAAGGGGGATAAATACGATACACAAGGGTTACATGCTGATATGGTCAGGGACAGAAGATAAAAATAGAGCAAAAGGAGGAGAACAAAAAAGAGGAAGACCCAGAAAAGAATGGAACAGCGCAATAAAGGAAGAAGCTACAAGAAAAGGAAACACGTGGGAAGAAATAAAAGAGATAGCAAAGGATAGGAAGAAATGGAGAAAATATTACACAAACTAATAATGTATACGCCTGACACCGAAAGGTAAAAAAGGCAATTGAATAAATAAATAAATAAATAAAAATAGCATGCAAAGTTAGCACATCTTTTACATCTAATGGTGGTATTATTTCTTTTTGCGGGTGAGCACACAATACATTTACCACATCTTTTTTAAACAAGATTTTTTTTGTGAGTTTTTAATATTTAAAAAGAATATATGTAAAGGTAACTTTTTAAGTACCAAAAGTAATATTAAAAATTCTCAAATAAAATATTTACACAAACACTGTATTATATCATTCCTATAGGTTAGCTAGACTCTTTAGAAACTTTTTTGACAAAATGGCGTTGCAATATTTGACGCAGGAGTACTGAGTGCGTAGTAGCGACAACTTAAAGGTTAAACGGAAACAGGTCAAACATTGAAAAATTCGTAAGCAAATTAGACTCCAAACTCTAGAAATCCATAAACTACAAAAAATTAAAAATTGTACTAACTTTAGACTTCCAGTCTAGTAAAAATGATCAACTAATAAAATTGCTAAACAACTCATAAGTGTTATCAAAAAAAGATGTTTACTTTATATATATATATAATACGTTTATTTCTTACTTTTCGGCCTTGAAAATTACATTTACAAATACATTTTTAACTTCCCAAAATTATAAAACATAATACTTATTTTTTCTCTGTTCATTTACTTCTTTTCTTCGTTTTTTATTTGCCCTCATCCATTCTATACCTCTTCCGTCCTCTTTCAATATCTCATTTTTTCCCATTTGTTCTTCTCTCATTTTGTTACACTTTTTCAACATATGTTCCATAGTTTTCTTAGTCTCTCCGCACAATCTGCACATTCAAATCTTCTTCCATCCAAAATTTTGTCACTCGCTCTTCATTACCACATCTAAATCTTGCAATTAACTTTTTATCATTTTTACTATATATATATCGCTCTTTAGGTACATTGGCAGTTTGCTTTCTATAATATGTTCTTAATTTGCGTTGTACTTAGACTCTTTCACTCGTATTCTCTTTTTTGCCTTTGTATATCTCTATCTCTTTCAATAATTTTGTACTATGTCTCTATTTTCCAAATTCTCTCATTCTTTCAATTTTTTAGCTAACATACCCATTCCTATTGTAATAATTTTCCTTAATCTCTCCTAGCTTTCCATTTCTTGCTTTCATTTTTTTTTTCATGCGTTTTTGTAAGATTTTACATTCGTGTCTCTGTTTCATTCTTTCTTCATACTTTTTTTTTGCTTTTACTCTTAACTTATCTTTTTTGACTTCCTCTAGCACAATATATGCTAGAGTTTCCTTATTTAAACCTAGCACCCATCTTTAATATTTTACATGTATTGCTTCTAATTTTTCTTGTCCTTTCCATCCCCATATTTCTGACCCATACTTCTTACTAAACTATCAAACATAAGTTTTTTTATTTTTATACATTCAAATTTTCTTTCATTTAATTTCCAAATTTGTTCAATTACTTTATTTGCTTTTTGTGCTATCTCTTTAATGTGTTTGCTCTCAGTGTTGTTCGTGCAAAAAACATATCCCAAATATTTAAAAGATTTTACTTTTGTTATACCTTGCCCATTCCATTTTCAATCCTCAACTTTTTTTCTCCAACCCTCCTTTCTGAACACTATAATTTTTGTTTTATCTACATTGACTTCTAAACATATTTTTTTCTAAAATATTTTTCTAAGCTTTTAATCATTTCTTTTGCTATAATTACCATATCGTTTGCTAATGCTATCAACCACATTTTTTCTCTACCGACTACTACCTCTCCTGCTTGAGCTAACTTAATTTCTTTTTCTACATCTGCTATGTAGGTTGCAAACAAAGTGGGACTCAATGGACATCCCTGTCTTACTCCTTTTGTTGTTCAAAATTTTTCACTCATTTTCTTGTTCATCCACACTCTGCTTGCTGTCTCATCATACACTTCTTCCATTCTTCTTACCAGGTGCTCGCTAATTTTTTTCTCTCTTATACACTTCCACAGTTTTTCTCTATCCACACTATCAAATGACGCCTTTAGATCCAGGAATAACGCATATACTTTTTCTCCTTTCTTTGCTATTTCTTTTTCCACAATATGGTGTAAAATATATACGTTATCCATGGTATCCTCATTCAACTTTTCTTTTAATATCATGGCGTAGGTCTTGTATGCCGTATCCAGTAGTGTTATGCCCCTGTAGTTATTTACTAGCTTTTTGGTTCCACTTTTGTGTATAGGGCATATAAGACCTTCTCTCCATTAATTTGGAAACTCTTCTCCTTTCCATACTCTACTTATTAACTCACTCAATCTTTCAATCAGCTCTTTCGTACCATACAACTACGCTTCATTCTGTATCCCATCCATACCTGGCGCATTTCTTTTCTTTAATTTTTTTTTCTCCCATATTGCATTTTTTGAAATTTCTTCCGCTTGTAGGATTGGCTCTTGTATGTCTAGTTTTTCTTCTTTTTCCTTTCGTCCTCCAAACAAACCCGAAAAGTGTTCCGTCCACGCTTCCATTGGTATTGCCTCAATATCTTCCTGTTTTTTCTTAGTTCTTTGTTTATGTATTTCCATGCTTTTTTAATTTCTATTTTTTCTTTTTTATAAATTTGTTTTTAGCTTTTTTACGCTGATTTTTATATGCCTTCTGTTTGTTTTGATATTCTTCTTTTGTGCATTTGTTGTTTCTCCAGTGCCTTAACCTCTTTCTGGCTTCTAGTTTTTTCTTAGTACATTTGCTGTTCTACCATTTGCTTTTTTTCATTTTTTTTTCTTCTTTTCTTTTACATTTTTTTACTACCGTTTTTCTGATTGTTACCTCTAAATCCCTCATTATCTCTTCGACATTTCTTCCGTTTTTTCTAATTTCTCTCAGATTTTGTTTGTACATTATCACACTTTCTTCCGTCCATATTATCCTCTTTTCACTTTTCTTTCCATTTTCCTGTCTCCTTACAGTTTTTCCATTTAAGCTGATTTCTAAAGGTTGGTGGTCTGATTCAACTCTTATTCTTACTTTAAAATTGTCTATCTTTTCCCACGCATCTTCATTTACAACTACGTAGTCTATTACCGATTGTCCATTTGTCCCTATATAAGTAAATTCTCCATTTTTATCTCCAGTGATGTTTCCGTTTAGAATGTCCCAACCCTTCTCTTCTATCATTTCTATCATTTCCTTTCCTTCTTTATTTTCTGTGGTATCCTTTGATTTTTTTTTTTTGTCATTTTGTTTGATTTTTTCTCCTTTCTTTCTAATTCTTGCGTTAAAGTCTCCTTCTATAATAAAATTTCTTTTTTTAGTTTCTGGTATTAGCGTTTTTAACTTTTGTCTAGTGCTTTTCATGCTTCTGCTATATCTGTTATTGCTCTATATTTTTTTCTTTCCCATAAAAAGTTTTGTTCTTGTATACCTTCATTTTCAATAATCTCATCTTCTTCTTTACTTATTTATTTTTTTATGCCTGTAATTATGCCTCCTTTGGCTTTTTCTTTTTTTTAATCTATGCTAGCTGGTTGGCATTTCCAGATGTATTCGGCTGACATGTTAAGCTTTAATTTTTCCCATTTCTTGTCATTTATCCATGTCTCTACCATTTCGATTATGCTAAAGGTTTTTATGTATTCCCAGAACTCGTGATCTTTGTTGTCGATCCTAGCTACGTTCCAAAACAAAATTCTGCTTGTCTGTTTTTTTTACTGTCTTTATTTTTTACTATTTTTTGTTTTTTTCTATCTCGTGTATCTAAGTCATATCCTTTGTCTTTGTCTTTCTTTGTGTTTATGCTATTAATTATTGTATTGCTTTGCGTTTGCTCTTTTTTGAAACTCCCTGATCTAGATCACTCCGGTTGTATACCTCTCCATCTATTTCAAATTTTCTGTACCGTACCCATACTTTTCTGCCCTTTGACTTTTTGTCTCTTGCTAGATTCCTTAATTCCTTCTAAACTCTTCTTTCTTCCAATGTCAAGTCACTTTCAATATATACGTTTGTGCCCCTCAGTTAGCTTTTGTTTCTCATAATATCCTGTTTTTGTACCCATGACTCTCTCTTCTCGTTAGTTCGGGAGGTTTGCTAGTACGTCCGTCATTGTGACACGTGAGAGTCGGGCAACTCATTGGGGGAAAAGGTGAAAGTTTCTGCTATTATTGTTTTTTTTTTCATTTTTTACTGAATATGCAGACATTATTTTAGTCTCTATTTTTTAGGTTTTTTTGTATCATTTCTACTATAGTTTTTTTTTCTTTTTATATCTGTACCTCTATTCCTCTTATTACCAACTTGTTTTTTCTTTCTTTTCTTTCTTTTTGTTTTAGTTTGTTTTCAATTGTTTTTATTTTGCTATTTAGTTTTTTTTCTCTACTTCCCATTTTTCTTTTCTTTTTATCATCTTCTCTTGGCAAAATCTTTTAAATTAACACCATACAATTTTGTGACTTTCAAACTATTGATGAACTTATTTTGTTCTTTTTTCAAACACATAAACAAGTTTAACAATCTATTTTTTTTTTAAATGCAGCATTACTTGCTGCAATTTCAACAAAAAAGTTTTTTTTAACAAAGTTTTAAATTCATAAATAAAACAAATTAAATAAATATTTTTTTTTCTTTCGGATAAATCTTTAAAGGACAATTTCAAGTCGGTTATGGGCCAACTTGCTAACATTTCACAAAAAAAAATTACAAACTTTTCCACTACAACAAGCATTCTAGTTTCGGAACCAGTAACCCATATTTGACAAATCCGCTGGATTTTAAACTTCCAGTACATGTTTCCAAATTGCCTTTGGATTTAGTTTATGAATTTGCGCAACTCTATTTGTTACAATCGTCTTTAATAAATACGGAGGAGTACGTATACAAACCGAAACCGTCATAAAGTCCAAAAACAAAAGAATTCTTCCATAAGAAAGCAATTAAAGGTAGGTAAAATAAAAAAACACAATTTTGATAAAAGCCATGTTGCACTCAGTCTTAGACAAGGAATAGTTTACGTTTTGAAAGGAGCCACACAACACTTGGCAACAAAAAAGCTATCAATTGTAAACATAAAAAAATGTTAGATTAATGCATCGTGGTATAATAATTTGCTCTAAATTGTTCAAACTACTCATAATCTTATATTTAATGTTACTTGATAATGGATTATCCTATCCAATCTTTTGTAACCAAAGCAATAAAGCCTTCAGCAAAAAAAGGAACCGACACAGATATTTGTTTATATTAAAAACTTGTGCTACAGAAGACTAATTGTTTTGTTTTGAAAGTATTTCCTTTTTTTAGATTAAAAAACATAATGATAAACATTTTTGGCAGAGTCCTAACTAATTCCCAATATTTTAGTTGTATCTAAAATATTTTAGGATTTTAAAACTAATTTATCCTGTATATGTACTTTGCTAACTCAAAACCACCGCAACAAAGCAAATTAATTAATTCTTGTTTTAATTTTAATGCATTAGCTTTGTCCGAAGCCTTCCATAAAATATTGACTTAAATTTATCAAGGCACTAGCCGCTAAACAAAACCTTTATCTTCAACAATTTGAAGAATATCACGTTGAACCAAGTAAGAACTAAAAGTAGTTCCAAAAATCACTATGGTTTAATCAAAAAATATGTTAAAAGATACAATTGTTTTTAAGCAAAACAACCTCTTTAAACATCTGACCAATATCATTTGCTACAGCAGCTGAAATTTGAATCAAAATCAAGCTAATATCAGATTGTAATTTTTTTCCAAGCAGACTGATCTCATTAAAATTCTTTATGGCAAGGTTAAAAACTATTCAAACTATCCTTAAAGGTTTCTTTTTTTTTGACAGCTTGATGAGTCAAAAAATAAGTAGTTAAATGTTTTGCAGAAAATAAATGCTCTTGATCAAGTTAATCTTAAAGGTTTACAGCATATAGTTTTTTATAATAAGGATCTTGCTTTAGACGTGCTTTCAATTGAAAGAAACTTTTGATTACCTCTCAAGAAGAAACAAATTTAAAGGTAAGCGAGTAAAGTATCAACCCTTAAAAGTTTGACTAAAAGTTTTTGAAAAATATTTTTTACACAAAATATCTTTAGATGAATCTTTAAGAACAAACTTTTCTGCATAAAAAAAAGTACGATTTTAAAGCACTAATGGGAATCAGTCACGTCTCTAATGACGCATTTTTCTAAAATTAAAAAAGATTCGGAGTTGTTTGTATCTGACAAAATACTGATAGGGGCTAGTACAGACAATGGAGCAACTTCCATGTTTACACACATAAAAGTTGCAACATTTGTATTGAGATTGGGCAAAACAAAACTAATTATTTTCCAACTCAAATTAGTCAAAATAGCAATTGGTCTACCCTTAATTTGTGCCGTGCAAATTGAAGATATATCTATAACCGCTTTGACTTTCAGCAATATATAAAAAAAATCTGCTAAAGATAGTTTAGCATAACAATTTTTGATATCTATCAAAATAGGTATGTTTGGAAAGTGTGATGTAATTTTCGATAACACTACAGCTTTAAAATTTAGATAAAAATTTAAATAAAAATTTGATTTTAATTTCCATTTAACCAAATGCTTTGCTGAGTCCACTAAAAAATGTTCTAAATCATTCAAGGCGTAAGGACACCTACGTTTTGATAAGTTCAGCCTTTACGAAGACTCCTGTGTGATAAAGTTTACCTGATTTTCAAAATCTATAACCATTTTTACTCCGCATTCAACTTCAGGCTGTACTTCACAGAACAACAAAACCACTTAGTAATTTTTAAAAAAGTTTAATGCAACAGACGTTACAATAGTATCTTATCAAAATGTAACAAAGAATTGAAGTATTTGCGGCCACATTTCAATAAATGATGTGCACTTAAGTAAGCCAGCAAAACTTTGTTTGTGAGCTTTGGCAATCTAGATACGTAAAGCAGGAATTTCAGTTAGGGCAGGTAATAAAGCAATGATCACTATTTCAAAAAGATTTTTTATCAAAAATTTATTGGATTTTTCTTTTTCTTTTTCTACACTCAAATGTATTTTTTTTAAATTTTTTCTTGGATAAAAAACAATATTATTGAGTTGCTTCAGCCCTGAATCAGATTTAAAAACTAAACTAAACTTTCATTAGAATATTGTTTAAATAATAAATTATAAGCAAAAGTATAATTATTTGGTATGAATGCAACTGTCTTGACTAAAAAACAAAGCAAATAAACAAACCGTGTTATTTTAGTTTTAGGTAGATGTGGTCGAGCCACTAGAATGGGTGAGATAATATGAACTACTATTGTAATATGTTGATTGTTTATATTTAAAATATTTAACAAAATTGCTTCTACTGTAGCAGTTTTAATGCTTTTTCTAAGTGGTAGAAAAGTTGTAGCCTATTTAAGTTAAATTATAAATTCATGTCAATGCCTATGAGCACTTTAGAACTTGTATCTTTAATAATAAATCTTTATTGCATTTTTAAGTTGTAAAAATTATTGGTTTGATATTGTAAACAAACAGATTAGCTCTATTTACACTTACTTACTTAAAACTATATAATATGTGCATTTAAAAAATGTATATTAACTTAATTAACAAACAAAAATGACATTGGTCCTTTTACAACCAAGTTATTGAAAATAATGTTTATATTATAAAACCCCTTTTTTCATTGTTATATAACTTTTAAATTAATGAAAAAAGTTTGTAAACTATGGATTATAAAATTTTAATTACAATTCGACATTGATTTTTCAATTCGAGCAATCTATGTGTCTTGTGGTCCATATCATTAATACCCAAGCGAGTTAAAAGAATAATTAACTACTTTAGGTCTGACTTATCACGATCACTTCAACTAACAATAACCATAAAATTTGTAATTCAAATAACATAAATCCTGAAAATTTATCAAATTAACATGAGATCCAGACAGTTAGTCGTCTTGAGTATAACTAACTTAAAATTACTTAGTTATTCTACACCGATAAAATATATTTATAAAAACCACGCGATCAATATTTAATCTAAAGCGGAACTAATTTCTGCGTGCTGGTAAATATACCCTAGCATAATTCACATTAACATCGAATTATCTTGAGTGCTTATGAATGAAAATGTCCGTAATAAATTCAATATCTATCCTTTAGATTGATTGTCTAAAACAAAATTAAACGAGTTGGAAGAATGGTAATCTATATTGATAGAATCAAATGTAATTGCAATAATGCTTTTCATGATTAAATTGCTACAACTAATACAACAGAAAAAATAAAACAAAAAAAAAACTTCTCGGTTAAAAAATTTAATTACATTTCTCAATGTCAACTGCAGTTATTTAGTCGCAGTAAATAAAATAAAAATAGCTAATATAATCTCCAGCATCCGTATCGGATAGGCACTAGAAGAAGAAAAGATGATTAAATTAGAATTGTCGTATAGAATAATTGAACCCAACCAAGTTATTAAAAAAAGCTTTATTAAATATTTTCCCTATACAGCAATAAAACGCAATTTGCTTCGCTACGATGCAATTTCCAATAAGCAAGCACATAAATCAACTAACTCACCAGCGACTACAAATAAATAAATAAATTTTTATATTATGAGGTCGATCGTTCGCTGTTCGTCGACAAGAGTACCCTCGAATGTCCCAATGTCTCCGTGTATTATACGATGAGTTGCGATATTTCAGTGCGGCAGATGACACTTGAGCGTCTTTTGTAATGGAAATTGTGGTCCGATTGTACGAATTAACGATGTGTTTCGGGGACCTATCCACCGCCATGCTCATCCCATTATCAAGTCGAGTGCTTTGTAAGACACAAACGCCATCGAGGAATGATAGAAATAAATTTACACGTGAAATTTGTATGCGTTTAGTCGCACCCCACACGAACGACTGTTGCAAGGGTGACTAAGCTGAATAATAAAATAATGAAAAATTAATTTTTGATATTATACCATTTAATTTAAAATTTTATTTTATTTATTTTCAATTTAAATTTACTTGAATGATGTATTTGAATTTTAAACAAAGTTTGAAATTCATTTTTCATTAATTATGCATGAAAAACTATCCAGTTTTATTCAAAATTTGTATAGGTTTGAAAACCCGTCGGATATGAGGCTCGAGGCGATATCCACCACTGATAACACTTTATAGACAGTATCTGTCATGCATAAAACAACATTATATTTAACGAGAGTAATATTGCAGAGGCAAGGATAATCATCCCACACAAATTTATCTTGATATTTGATTCCTATATTATAATAGGAAATATTAAAACATTTTTATTAATGAAAAATACTTGATGTTGGTGTAGGTTTTATTGTGTTGATGCTCTTTGATAGTACAAATTATGCAACATGTTTTGAGTTATATGTAGCAAAAATAAATGCTCCTTACAATAATACTGTCGTTTATTTATTTATTAATTGGATTGTTCTTTATAATTTTATAAAAAAAATTTAGTATACAACAACAACTTTTCTTGTAGCTTATATTGTAAAAAACCGTTTTACAGCGTATGACAACCATCATGAGAACATGCTACTAATAGACAAAAATATCAAAATATTTATCAAGAATTTTTTATCTTAAAAACCGCCAAAAAGGGTATGCACAAGAAAACATCCATTTTTACAACTACTCAATCAAGCAAGCTCTGGAAAAAGAATACTATTGCCTACGTAGGTTTGTGTAACAACATTTAAAACAAACACCGTTTTGTACTAACGGTTATAGATATGTACATTCTTAATACTAACAAGAAGTTATGCAGGTTCTTGAAGCACAAATTTGCACCGCTACGGATACTCCAAAATTATTCTATCCGACTACGGACCACGTTTAGCAATAAGCATTTCTCCACACCAATGCTATTTATTATTTTTAAGCAAAATTGATAAAATGCCGACAAAGAGAATTAAAGAAAACCAGCAAACCAACCAATTACTTTTGTTTTGTTTTAACACTAGCAAAAAAGCAACATTACACCTTAAAAAAGCTTGCTATGAGCAAATTTTACTAAAACTAATACTTAAGTTAAATAATAGAAAAAATCGGAAAAAACGCTGTTAAAAAGCCAAACACCAACCTACTGAAGCAAAAGATATTCTTTGCAAAAGAATGTTGCCATTGCTTGCAAATCAAAAAAAATTTTAGTACAAAAAAAACACGTATGTTTAATACGTATAAACCCAACTATTCGACGAGAGCAGAAATACGAGTAAAAAAAGACACAGCTGTGACGAACATTTTTTGTGACCGTATATATTGTTTTGTGCATTTATTTTATTACATTACCAGTGAGAGTTCAGCGGTCGACCGCTCAACAACAGTTATTTAATCACAACTTTAATGTAATTTGTAAGATGTTTTGTTACATGTATAGTTTTAAATTGTTAATAATAATATCACCGAATTACCATAAATAATAATATATGTGTTTAATTTGTAAAATCCTAAATTCAGCGTATCGACGCAACAAATGGTTCTTCGAAACCGCATTAAATGTACGACAACATGCATTAACTTTAAAATCAATTTAAAAAATTCAACATAATTTGTGAGACGCTCAACCCGATCCGCTGGACATACATCTCTCCATCAACAACGCCCGAACCATCGCTGGATATTCACCACTGGTTTCTCTACGCACGAGCTCCAACACATGGCAGAAACACTTGTACATAGAAGACACCATCCAGGTTTAAGCCAGCATGGTTAGATAAATAACATATTTTATACAAATCATTAAAATACAAGGGGTAAGTGTTACGTAAGGCTTCCTTTCCATTTCCAAATTTAATTCATTCACATTTATTATAAATAAGCATCATTTATATTATTTAAATAAACATGACCGACATTGCTACACTAAAAAAATTACGCAGTATCGAAAAGACAAAGTTTACTTGCTTTGTTAATTTTTTCAATGAACATAAAAAAAATAAAATAAAATTCTTAGAAATAAAGAATCGGTTTTCAAGGGTTAAATCTATATTTGGTAAGTATCAACATATTCAATCTCAAATAGAGCAACTCGATGATTCGGAGCAAATATTACTTGAACGGATTCAATTCGAAGACTCTTATTATGTTACAATCTCAATCATCAGGGAATTTGTGGACTCAGACAAATTTCATGCAAGAGAGGTACAACCTAATACTATCTTTAACCACAATCCAATAGAAATGCGTCTGCCAATCATTGAATTACCTACATTCGACGGTGCTTTTGATCAATGGACTTCATATTATGACAACTATAAATGTATGATACACGACAAACGACATATTGAAGACATCCATAAATTTCATTTTCTTTGATCGAGTTTACAGGGTGGTGCATTAGATTTAATTTCATGTTTGAGCGCGACAAATAAAAATTACTAGATAGCATGGCAACTTTTACGAGACCGTTACGACAACAAGCGTCATATCGTTCAGAATCATATAAGGAATATATTTAAATTTACTTCTATGACAAAAGATTTGTCACTTTAATTACGTTCATTAATTGATAGCATTAATAAACATTTAGCAGCATTGAATGCATTATCAATAAATACATCTACATGGGATTCATTAATCATACATCTAATATCAACAAAATTAGACTTTAATTAAAGACGAGAATGGGAAGCAATTATTACAAAGAAACCAAACTCAGATTTACCTACATTAAAGGAGTTTGTTATACATTTGCAGCAACGATGTGCACTTTTGGAAGCAATAAGTCAAAATAAAGATTCCATAAAACCACATAAGGTTTATCCAATTTATAATACAAAATTCACAACAAAACAAACACTATATACAAATGTGAACAATTTTTGAATGCTCTTATACAAAAACGCATTGAGATAATCAATGAAGCCAGATATTGTACTAATTGTCTACGAAGAAAACATCTACTAGATCAATGTCTAGCAGGGAAATCTAAAAAGTGCGACAGGAATCATAATACCTTATTACATTTAGAAGAATCGCTACCATGTACAATTTTGCATTCTCTAAAGGAAACCAACCGGTAATGACATTTTACTACCTACAGCAATGATATTAGTAAAGGATTCCACAGAAAATATACACCAACTTTGCGTCCTTATGGACTCTGGATCCCAATCAAATTTCATTACTGAAGATGCAGTAACGATTCTTGGCTTTAAGTGAAGAAAAATTAGCGTGCTCTTGGCAGGAATTACTTCACATGCATCCAAAATTGTACAAACCTCTATTAAATCGACACAAAACAACTTTACCTCACATCTGAAGTTCATTGTTCTCCCAAACATCACGGCGTACTTGCCATCTTATTCAATTCCAAAGTTTACCTTTGAAATACCACACAACATTGCATTAGCTGATCCTACTTTCAATGTCAATTCAAGGATTGATATGCTTATTGGCGCAGAGATATTTTACGAAACCTTATGTGTAGGTCAAATACGAACATGTAAGAATATTTCAGAAAACTCAACTGGGATGAGTTCTTTCCGGACGTTTACCATATCAACATAATAACAAGCAACCAATCAAGTGCAAAATATCTATCAAATCATTAGAAAAAAGAATCGAAAAATTTTGGAAACTAGAGGAACTTCCAAAAATCAAAATTCACACGCACGAGGAACGCCAATGTGAAAAACATTATATATCTCACACTGCACGAAACGCCAAGAGCAGATTTGTTGTGCAATTACCTTTAAAGCAAGACGCATCTATTTTAGGCCAGTCTTTAAATCAATCCATTAAACGATTTTATTCCATTAAAAGGAAACTGAATAGACATTCATATTTAAAACCAGATTACGTATCATTTATGAATGAGTACGCACGATTACAACATATGAGTTGGTTGGAACCTAATGTGATACATACATCAAATGCACAGTATCTACCTCACCATTTCGTTTTAAAGCAATCTAGTACAACCACTAAAATGAGAGTTGTTTTTGATGCATCAGCTCCAACTTCAACTGTAAATACACTTAACGACAGTTTAATGATTGGACTTACTATCCAAGATGACCTGTACTCTAATGCGTTACAATTCAAATCCCACAAATATGTCATAACCGCCGACATTGAGAAAATGTACAGGCAGATACTAGTTCATCCAGTTGACAGATACTTACAACGAATTGTATGGAGGAGTGAAACAACAGATCACATAACTTATTACTAACTTAACACGTCACGTATGGGCAAACATGTGCACCATATTTAGCTATTAGATCTCTTCATCAATTGGCACATGACAATATATCCAAGGACATGCAATATCATTTTGCGAAATTTTTATGTGGATGATGTATTGACAGGAACTGATTACATTCACAAACTGAAAACACTCAAGGAAGAGCTTACCGACATTCTAACATCTGCAGGATTTTTATTGCAAAAATGGAGGTCAAACCTAAATGACATCAATGAAGAAATGTATGATGCAGCATCAACTCCACTAAAAACTTTTGGATTATACTGGGATCCTACAGAGAATCTAATACATTATTCAGTAAATGTTCAACCACCACTTAAAGCAACAGAGAGGCTCATTTTTTCAACAATAGCACAAATATATGATCCCCTCGGACTTATTGGACCCATAACAATCAAAGCAAAGGTTATTATGCAACGATTGTGGCAGCTTGGTCTAGATTGGGATGCATTATTACCCATAGAACTTGCAACAGCGTGGAGTGATTTTTATAAAACCTTGGGTCATGCTAACATCATAAAAATACCTAGATTTTTAGGCACCAGCCAGACCAATCAACTGCACGGATTCTGTGATGCATCTGAGCAAGCTAATGATGCGTGTGTATACTGGAGGTGCAAACACTCTCCTACATGTTTCCAAACTGCATTAATTTTAGCCAAATTGAGAGTGGCTCCGTTGAAAACGATAACTTTGCCTTAATTAGAACTATGTGGAGCTCTGCTGTTATCACAATTAATGCAAAAGATAGTTAACTCTCTGAGTCAAATCATAACAAAAATTTACTACTGGTGCGATTTTACCATCTTTTTATCATGGATAAATACTTTGCCAACTCAGCTAAAAACATTTATATCAAATCGCGTATCCGAGATACAGGATTTGACAAATGCCAAGAATTGGCGACATATCTCTACCCATAAAAACCCAGCTGATATTATCTCGAGAGGTTTAAGTGCTTGCGATCTAACTTCTACGAAACATTGGTGGAATGGTCCCGAATGGTTATCAACTTTGGAATCACAATGGCCAAACAAATATCATAACAAATATCAACTTAATCGACATTCCAGATATTAAAATTACAACACAAGCGTTTGTTACTGCAACAACGGATAAGTTTAACATATTTGATCGATATTTATTAAACTGCAACGCATCATTGCATATTGTCAAAGATTTATACACAATTGTAAATCTCCTGATAATAAGACTATTGGTGTTTTGAAACAATCAGAAATGAACTTGTCACATAATTCATTAATAAAAATTATGCAGCACAATGCATTTTCTGATGAGATTAAGAACTTATTACAATCCCAAGGAATGAAACCGTCAAGTAAACTTAGAACATTACATCTATATCTTGATAAACATGGACTCATTAGAGTAGGCGGACGAATTTCTAACGCTAACGACATATGATCACAAACATCCTATTGTGCTTGACTCAAAAAGCAGATCGACAGATCTTTGATCATTCTAGAACACGAACGCTTACTACACGCTGGACCATCTCTTTTATTGTCTTCAATTAGACTTAAATATTGGCCGCTATCTAGTAGAAATGTAGTTAGAAAAATTTGTCGTTCATGCATACACTGCTTTCGATCCAACTCAAGGCCACCAACTATTGAAAACATCATGGCTGATCTTCCAGCTTCTAGAGTCAACCCTGCACGACCATTTTCGATCTGCAGTGTAGATTATGCTGGTCCTTTCAATATCCGAAAAGGCACAGGAAGAGGACGAAAACGAATTCTTAAGTCATACCTTTGTATCTTTGTCTGTTTTGCAACAAAGGCTACCCATATTGAAGTCTCTACCAATTTAAGCACACCATGTTTCGTAAATGCACTTAAGAGATTTGTGTCTAGAAGGGGAAAATGTGCTCAAATATATTCCGATAACGTTACAAACTTTGTCGGTACCAAGAACGAATTTCAAAACTTAATAATTTATAAAAAACTCCTAACTTTGGTGGCCTCTGGGAAGCAGCCGACAAATCTGCCAAAGGATTTTTTAAAAAAATGATCGGATGTGAACTATTCACGTATGAACAATTTTATACCATAACTGTTCAGATAGAGGCATGTCTAAACTCAAGGCCATTAACCCAATTAACTACGGATTTGTCCGATTTTATTCCTTTAACTCCCAAACATTTTCTCATTGGTACACATATGCAATCAATTCCCCAACCCGATTTACGTAACATGTATCAAAATATCTTACACAATTATCAACGCTGCCAGCAATTAGTCCAACATTTCTAGAAGCGATAGAACCAAGAATACCTCAGTCAACTTCAACAACAATAAAAATGAAAAAAAGATGCAACAACTCATCCAGCCAAAGGCAACCTGGTGGTCCTTAAAAATGACAACACTCCTCCCCAGCGATGGCATCTTAGGCGTATCATCCAACTTCATAGTGGTGACGATAATGTATGTTGCGTTGTGACAGTGAAAACCGCAAAGAGGTTTTTCAAACGGGCAGTTTTAAAGGTGGCAATACTACCTATTTATTCTTAAAAGAATATCCTTGATTCTTTCAACGGGGGCGGCATGTTTAATACGTATAAACCCAACTATTTGACAAGCGCAAAAATGCGAGTAAAAAAAGACACAGCTGTGACGAACATTTTTTGTGACCGTTTATATTGTTTTGTACATTTATTTTATTACATTACCAGTGAGAGTTCAACGGTCGACCGCTCAACAACAGTTATTTAATCAAAACTTTAATGTAATTTGTAAGATGTTTTGTTAAATGTATAGTTTTAAATTGTTAATAATAATATCACCAAATTACTATAAATAATAATATATGTGTTAATTTGTAAAATCCTAAATTCAGCGTTACAACGCAACACATAAGTTTGCTCAAACAAAATTATTACAATATTGAAAACTGCCACTAAAAAAGAACAATTTTTATAAACTCCAACCAAGATGCACATGAACAACATCCAGCCATCAACATTGACAATTATTTTAAATTTAAGTGTACACAACGTCAACAACATTTAAATTGGCTATATTAACCACATACTATAGCTCAAAAGTCTAACGAAACAGAAAAAGGTGTTAAAGGTAATGCAGACAGCTTTTAGAAAATAAGTTAATGTAAAAATTCGAGTAAAAGATCAATACATTTATAAACTTTGTCTTTAACTGTATATAAAATACTAGACATAAAGACTATTAATATTATTATTACTGCCGTTTGGATAAGCTTTTTTCACAAAATTGGCAATTTAGACATTCTACAAGCAGACTTTACACTAATCAAATCTGCATCTAAACTACAAACTTCACTCCGTCAAAAAGGAAGTTAATAACAAATTATCGTCTTTTTTTTTGGTTAGACAAAAAAATGTTTATGTACGTCTATCTGCATTGCAGTGTGAAACTGAACGAAAAGGAGTTATTTAATAAATTTACCTCTAGTATTCACAAAACTTCTAAACTACCTTACGGCATTGGCGTAATTTTTTTATTATACTTAAAATGTTTCCTATACCGGTTTGTATACACTTCCGCTTTTACTCGCTGTTCAGCGTGTTCTTTACAACGTTTTGCACGGTAATTTTTTCTAGCTAGAGTAATAATTTGCAGTTTAAATCTGCTCAAAAATTGAGTCAAGTGGCAGTCCGCGCAGCCATATCGCTGCAATTCTGATACTTTTAGTAGTTTTTTATGCCAGTTTTTTTCTGTTTGGATGTGCGGGTTGAGTACTACTAATATAAGGCCAGTAAGTGTATTGGTAAGGTATTATTTTTTATTTTTTTATTTTTAAAAATTTATTTCAATATATTATTACAATGTACAGTGCAATAAAACAAAAATACATACAATAGCAAAAGAAACAAGTCAAACAATTAATAAACTTTGATACAAAAAAATAATAATACATATACTAATACATATATTTAAAATTAACAAACACCTGAAAAAAATTCTTGCATGTTGTATGGTTCTAACTGAATTAACAATTCCTTTAGTGACTGTTTTAATTTTTGTAATGTTTTAGATTCTTTTATAGATTTTGGCAAATGATTATAAATTTTTAGGCAGGAATAGTGAGGCCCTTTTTCAAAAAAGTTTAATCTATGAGATGGGTATATATATATGTCTTGCCGTGTCTAGTATTATGCATACTATGAAGTTTATTATGGTTAAAAAGATGTTTGTGAATCCATATAAATTTTACACTTTCATAGATGTATATTCCAGTACACGTAAGGATATTATCTTCTCTAAAAAGCCTTCTGCAACTATCACTATATTTTATTCGATTCATAATTCGAATTGCCCGTTTTTGAATCAAAAAGATTGTATCAACATTAACACTATTGCCCCAAAATATTATACCATATTTTAAGTGTGTATAAAAATTTGCATAATAAAAAATTCGAATTATATTACTATTAGTATGACTAGAGAGCACCCTTAGACCATAGCATACTCTACTTAGCCTAACTGATAAAGTTTCAATGTGTTTTTTGTAATTTAAATTATCATCAAGAATGACTCCAAGAAATTTCACGGATTGAGTAAAATTGTATTTTTTATTATTTAACGTAATTGTACATGGTGTTTCCATGCTTTGATTTACTTTAAATAAAATACAATTTGTCTTATCTGCATTAAGTAGTAAATTGTTTTTATAAAACCAACTTTCTAAATCTTTTAAAATTTGATTTCCAATTGTGATTGTATCGATAAATGTACTACCCATTAATACTAAGCTGGTATCGTCTGCATAGCTTATTATTTGGCATCCATCTGAGATGTTACTATTTATATCATTTATGAATATATTAAACAGAAGTGGCCCTAAGATACTGCCTTGTGGTACACCCATGTCAATATCCAGAGCATTTGATACTACATCTTCACCGTTAATATTATTTCTAATTTTCACTGATTGTGTTCTTGACTTTAGATATGAACTTATCCATTTATTGGCAACTCCACGAATGCCGTAACGTTCTAGCTTTATCAGTAGAATGTCGTAATCAATAGTATCAAATGCTCTGGATAAATCCAGAAATACACCGCATGCTATCTTTCCATCATCTAATGTTGCATAAATCGGCTCTAAATATTCATATATTGCAGTTTCGATACCTTTACCACTCATGAAACCATGTTGCGTTTTGGAAAATAATTTGTTGTGTTTAAAAAATTCTATCAACCGTGATGCCATTAGAGATTCCAATATTTTAGAAAACGTACTCAAAACGCTAATGGGTCTATAGTTATTAAAAATTTCTTTGTCACCTTTTTTGAAAATAGGTGAAATAATTGAAAATTTTAAGTTATTGGGAAATGTGCCCGTTTTGAAAGAGGTATTAAATATATGTTTTAAAGGTTTAATGATTTGGTCCAGGCATTTTTTTACTAAACTAATAGGAACGCCATCGTACTACATGTTGGTTTGTTTTCCATTTTGCTAACTACATTACGAATATCCAATTCAGTTATTGGATCTAAAATAAATAATGTATTATGATATGGTATATTACATGAGAATGTACTACCAATATTAGAATGGCTAATATTATCTAGAAGTAATCCAGGAGCAAGTTCTTTGAAGAATTTATTAAAATCATTTGCTTGTTTTATATGGTTATCGGTGGTTGGTAATATAGTTTTAAATTTACTCTTATTTTTATTGCCTACTATATCAGAAATGATATTCCATGCTGTTTTAGACTTATTACTAGAGTGAACTAGTTTATTCTCATAGAATTTGTTTTGTTCTGTAATTAATAACTGATTATATTTTATTTTGCAATTTTTAAGAGCAATTTTACATGCGGGTATATAAGTAGATATTGTTTGATATATATGAATTTGATTTCTACATTTTACAATTTCATCGGAATTAAACTTAATTTTATATTTGTTAATATATGGCATACGTTTTTTAAGAGGAAAATGCTTATTAATGTATAACATGAGAGTGTTCATAAAACATTTATATTTATTATTAATGTCTGTAGCTGCAAATACATTTTCAAAACCTTCTTCTTTGATATCCAAACTGAATATGTTTAACTCATTATCACGGTATACTCGGTTATATTGCTTAGAAAGAGGCTGGATAGCTGGAGTTATATCATACTCGATTAGTTGAGCGCTATGATCTGAAAGACATGTTTTAATTATATTTGCAGATACAGACAAGTTTGCATTAACAATACAATTATCTAGACATGATACTGAACCAGTGTGATGTGTTCTTGTTGGTTCATCTATTGTTAACTTGGCATTGTATGATTCTATCAGATTTGTAAATTGAATACATTCATGACTATTTACAAGTGTATTAATATTAAAATCACCTATTATAAAAAAGTTAATTTGTTTTGATTGCATGTGTTCTAGTATATTATCTAACACTTCAAAAAATTTATTAATATCACTTTTTGGTGACCTATACATACATATTACAGCAAGTTTTTTGTTAAAGATTTTTATCTCTACAGCAGCACACTCGATCAATTTGTTTATTGACATATTATTAATGTTGCTCATTGTCCGAACTGGAACGTCGTTTTTGCACATAATGGCAACACCACCATGCTCGCCTTTTAATCTGCAGAATGATGTTACTGTGTTAAAGTTTTGGATGTTGTATAATTCCAATTGATCAGTAGCCTGCCAATGTTCACTCAAACATATCACTTGAATATTTTCTATTTCGTTTATTATTAGTTTTAGTTCATTAATACTGGTAGATAGACTTTGCACGTTATGATGTAACAACTTAAAACATGTTATGTTGGAACTTACGTTTTTTCTTTCTTTTTTTGTTCTATCGGCAAAAAATGATATCTTGATACTTCAATGCCTTTTTCCCAAAAGTTAGGATCTTGTAGGGTTTCGATTGATGAAAATGGTGCACCTACTTTGAAACTACTGAATGATGGGTTTGTGTGTTTAGGTGTTATTTTATTGCAATATATATTTAAATTAAACCTTGATTTTAAAATGGTTTTTAACTCTTCAGCAGTCATATCAAGTGGGTAGCGTGCTACGTGAAACCATGCCATTTTTTCTTTTTCAATAGCCTTTATTGATGAAACATTTTTTTGTCCAATCATAATACTGGACTTGCGGTTTTTGTTTTGATTTCTTTTTGAAATAACTTTTATAAATCCGTCTTGCGTTACTAATTGATTGTTGTCATAATTACTTCCACTAATAGATTTGTTGTTATGACTTAATTGTTTTCCATTTTTTATATCGTGGATACTGTTTATATCTTGTGATTTTGATAATTGATTTTTATTGGCATTGCAATTATCATCATTATTTAATTTACTGTTGTTTATATTTGTTAAGCTATTTGATTGCTTTCCTTGTTTGTTTACAATTTCTTTTCCGTTTTTGTCAGAAACGATAACATTGGAATTTATATGCGATGACATTTCATCGACATTTGTTTCCTTGCTTAATCTTTGAGCACTTTTATTTGCTTTTGGTTGAATTTTTCCATCTATTTTATTCGATTTATAGATTTCGAGTTGTAGATTAGAAACCTCACTGGTTAATTTATTTATTATAGTATCTTTTTGTAATATTATCATATTATGTTTATTAATATCCCTTTTCATAGTTCTGATTTCGGATTTTAAATGAAGTAAGATAAGAAGGCTAGTTTTTTGAATGCCATTCTTTTCGCATTTATAACACGCACTTGCACTAAATTGGTCTTTTGATTTCAAGCACTTAGGATGATAGATTAGATCACAAATAACACACATGACAGGATCAGAGTCAACTAATTCGCCACATTCTTCACAATTATTAGGATTTAATACGGAATCCATTTCAGTAAATTCACTCACTGAGCTGGAGCGTGTTACCGGCTTGGCCGCCATTACATTAGCGGTTGCTAGTATTGTTTACTAAAAGCGGTCTTGTACGCAGACATGAATAATTTTTTTGCGTAGGTATAAAGATTATTTAATATTTTTAGTTAAGTTTTTGGTTCTAGGCAATGGTTCTGTATAGCAATATTCTATTCTATATGCACATTTTTAATTTTTTTTTTATTTGTAAGGGACAATATTTTAGGGCTTATGTTTATGCTACTACCACACAAATTGTCTTTAAATATAAACCTGAAATTATACACAAAAATATATACTATTACACCTGTTAATTAAAAAAATGAAGGCGTTGTGGATACTAAAAAGGCCGAGTATCTAGTCCACCGAGACTTTCATATTAAATGTAATTAAATTAATAAATGCTATAATTTTTTTTAAATGTTTTGCCAGACCTAGGGTTCAAACCTGTAACAATTTATGAGCAGCGATTTGATTTAGGCAATTCACCCAACTAAGATACTCTCCGGCCTTTTTCTTTCTGTTTTCAGCTTCTCCAATGTTGGAGATTCGTTTTTTAACATTGCTTTTTACGTTGTTCTTACTCATGTTTATAGTACATCATTTAAAGCTAACGCTCACTTGTTTATTACCAGCTCCTAAACTTTTTGCAGCATTGATTGCTATTTTTTAAATCCGAATTGCAGGTCAGACTATCTTTTTTTTTAGTTTCAAATTATTTGTAAAACTTGCCAATCAAGGTTTTTTAGTCAAAGTTTGCAATGTTGTTTTTCACTTATCTAAAAAAATGTTTTTGCTCATAAGAGTGTGGAAGATTACAAGAAAAGTTTCTGGATATCAGCAATTGGTTTGATTGCTTTTGATAAGATTTTATCTGTTCCCGCCGCTTTGCTCGTTTTTTTTGTCACCCTGATTTCATTCACAGTAACAGGGGATGTTTCAGGTTTACATAAAAAAGTTGGCTATGTGACCATTGGGTGCTTGAAGAAAAGTTTTTTAGCCATTTTTACCTAATCTTTAGTCGTAAAATGCACTGACAAGCGCCAATTTTACAATTTTGTAGCCAATAAATCACTGTTTATTTTTTGATACAGAGAATTGCATGCTTTCCGTTTTGCCTCTGCTAATGCAATTTTGTTTGATGTTTTTTTAGCATGGTTTGTATGACACCACAAGCAAATCTATTTGCTTCTGGCTCAAGTCAGGTTTCTTGTGCGCTAGTGTGAGTTGTTTTCTTGTCTGTCTACAGTCGTTTCTTAATTCTGCCTAATGCTGCTTTACCAGTGCTCGGTTTTCTTGTTTGTTTTTTTACTTTTATTTCTTATAAGGACGCACGTTTTTAGAATTGCATTTATTAGTTTGGTGATTGTTGGAGTGTAAAACACTCATGCCTGGTAACTTCCGTAAGTTTATATTTAATGTTTCAGCCACTGATTTTTGTTTTTATCTCTATGTATTATAATAGCTAATATTCTTTTCTCTATTCTCTATTCTTTATTCTATTCGTACTTTTTATTTCCAGGATTGCTGATCAGATGGTAACGTCCATAAAGGACATGTTATAAACCTTTTTAAATAATGGCTTATTTCTCTTGTTAAAGGTTGTAAAGTTATGCTTCTTTGCTCACTCAGTAAGCATGCTGTCTAGCCTGTTCTCAATATGCAAGCACCAAGGGTTTTGAAGTCCTTGCTTATTAGCAATCACTCAGCATGCAAAACTAAGTAGATTTATTGCAAAGTGTTTTAGGCAAAAAATAGCATAAGTAGAAAACAATGACTTTGCACTCCACCCATGCGTAATTCAGCTTGCGGTCTGTTTTAAGGTGTTTAAGATGTATATAGCAGCGTTTGCATTATTGTCAGTGAGCTTCCATTTGTTTAGCTAGGCTGCGAGTAAGGCTGCAGGTTAGAGCCAAAATAACTTTTTTTATGCACTTGCTTTTTAGCAGGTCAAATCTTGGGCACTCATTTTTAGTTAGGTCTATCTTTTTCTTTTTCTTCTGCACATAATTTTTGTTTTCTGTTATTTGTTTTTGCACAGATAGCACTTCAAAACATTTTGTCATTTTTTTATCTCATGTTTAACCTCTCTGCATTTGTAGCAGACGTTAGTATTAGCGTTACACTTTTTAGACACGGTAAGAACCTTGTTATTTTTGTAACATTTGTGCAAATTTTTTACTTTCCTAATGCGTTGCCAGCTTTGACATAGCAATTTTTTAAATCTCATGGTTTTGGTCGTAAGTTTGTACACGTTAAACTTGGCTTTTCCTATAGCCTGAGGTTTTTGCTATTAGACAGAGCTTTAAGCTTGTTCAGCATTATGGTTAGGACATCTGTAATTTACTTAGTAGATTTTTTGATGTCAAGTATGTAACATTAAGATTTTTTATTTAGTTTGTCACTGACGTTTACCATGGTAGTTGTGTTAGTGGTGAGTGTTTTGCAAAAAACCATCTTGTCACCGTTGCTTTTTTTTTTTTATTTTCATTTATAGTGTTGCCTTTGATTTTGTTTATTTTGTTTACGGTTATTTCTTTTGTGTATACTCCTAGCTTCTTTTTTGGGAACAATGGTGATAGTATCTTTGTTTTTGTTTTTTTTTCTGGGCTTCTGTTGAAAGGCTCTTTTTTTCTATTATATAAGAATATTTGCCTACATGTTTAAAACAAAAAAGTTTTTATTTATTTTTTTTACTGCTATTTCATTATTTTTTTAAGTTTTTTGTTATTGTTAGTGTTGCTAAGTCTTGCTTTTTTGATAGAAAAAAATAAGCTTTTTTCTTAGTTGTTGCACTTGTTGTTTTAGATAACGTTGTTGATCACGCTGCATATTACTTTTAGTTTCTAATCTATAATATTCTCTGTATTGTTTTGTCAGGAAGCGTATTTTCTACGCCAGCAATAACAATTAGATAAGCTTTTTTTATCAACCATATTGGATATGTTAAAAATTTCATCTAACCACTTACAACATGCAACATGCTTAGGTCAGAAAACAATTTTGGAAATACAAGCAATTTACAAAAATAAATTTCAGAACAAGTTATTGGCAAGGTTCTATAATTTTTTTTGTGAATAAAACTTTAGATTCAAACACGGATATTTTCTAGTTAAAACCTTTTGCTTTTTACGTTGCAGCAGACTTGTCAATAAGTCATTATCTTATTTTCTTATGTCAGTATATTTTTTTTTTATAAGTTTTTGCATATTTTTAAAGATTTTTCTATTTTTGGTCATTTAGTCTACAATATTTTTTTTGTTTTTTTTTACTATTTTTTTTGGCGGTTGACCAATTGCTGTAGTTAAACATTGCATGTTCTGCTGTGTTCAAGATCCCACAGTGCAAACGTCGTATTGTCTATTTTTTTGGCGTATTGTCTAATCAAGCCATGGCCCGTAAGATACTGCGTTATGTAGTAATTTACCTTTTTAAAGAATCATTTAACTTACATCTCCAAGTTTAAAAACTGCGTATTTTTAATCGTGTTTGACTGGTTTTTAAAGGCAGTGGTTCTGCATTGTATGTCAATTCTGCACCCATAAGAGCAGCTACTTCTTTTGCAGTATGTCAATACATAGAAAATCATATATTTTTTGTGTTTGAGGTACTGTCTGTTATAATAGCAATTTGTTAGAGCTCAGTTTAAAGATTTATGCAAAAAATATATGGAAATTACCACCCGCAAGTAAACTGTACAGAAAGGAATAATAGTACAATAAGTACAGCAATCTGTTGTTACATCTTCAATAGACATAACAAATGGGATATACATAAAATTGGGTACGCTTTACGATCGGCAGTGAACAATGTTCAAATTCTTGCCAAATTCAATCATGATTTATCGACTAATTTCAGTTAGTGGTGACTACTAGTTTGAGTTGAAGAAGAATAACGTTAGACAACGCTTATCAAAAGAATGCAAAATACTACAATCTGAAAAAAGAAAACTGAAGTTTGATGTTGGTAACTTAGTATAAAAAAAAAAACTTTTCTATATATTCTTCTTCATTAGCCTTGTATAATCCAATGCTGGATATAAGTCTTTTCTAGTCTTTTCCATATTTCCTATTTTGAGCTTTTTTCATTCACATTCTTTCAGCTATTTCCGTCAGATTATCTAGCCATTTCATTAGTGGTCTTCTTATACTCCTCTTGGTTTCCAGTGGTCTTCATTTGGTTATTTTATGTTTTTATCTATCTTGGGTCTGTCTTGCTGTATGTTCAACCCATCTCTACTTAAAACTTGCAAAGCGTTTTATCACATCTGTTATTTTTGTTTTATTTTGATGTTTTGTATTTGGAAAAAAAACTATAAAAATGCAATAAAAAAAATTGACGGTTTTGCTTCAAAATTAACACTAAAATTGAAAAATGTGCTAAGTGAGATTGTGCAGGTGCATTCCAATTTAGCCTACTTTTTTAAAAGAGTAGAGAATAAAAAAACTTAAGTCTTACTGCGGCAATGATGAAGAGTAAATTTAGTAGAAAATATAATTGACATGTTAGGTTAGATGGTATCAGTCACATA
The DNA here is from genome assembly GCA_963932245.1 of Tachinus rufipes. Lineage (NCBI taxonomy): Eukaryota > Metazoa > Arthropoda > Insecta > Coleoptera > Staphylinidae > Tachinus > Tachinus rufipes. The sequence goes on from OZ010749.1 coordinate 67,904,275, forward strand.
GGTTTGTGTTTAAAGATTTTTAAAGTATTTAATATTATGTGAGTTTTAAAACTAAAAGTAGCTTATTAATGTTCAAAAGAGAAAACTCTTAACATGTCCGGTCAGTTCCTGCACCAACAAGTTGTAGTCTGTATGTCTTGTATTGTGTGCAGCAGAAGAATCATTAAGGGAGCATCTCATACCTAAATTAATCAAATTTTTAAACGAAATTTTTTTTTGTAAAATTTAGTTGCCAACTAGCCAGCTAGTAATTAATTTAAATTCTAATTACAATTTAACAAGTTTTGACTAACCACTACATATTATACAATGGGTACATCAACTCAACATTCATTAGCTGCTGTTCTATTAGTGTCTGTCAAGTTTGAAAATTAAAATTAGTATTTAACATGTCATATTTTTTGGTTAAACCTTTGTTTTTTTTTTTTTTTTCTCAGTAAACTAATCAGCCATGTACTAAAAGACGTCATTAAGGGATGAGCGGAGCAGCAGGTAAGTAATTACTAAAATAAACTGGTCTGGCCAAATCAGAAATATAAACAGGTAATTTGGCCGTTGAGTGTTACATGACACATTAAATTTTTTTTTTTTTAATTTTTTTTCTTTTTGACGGAAAATCTCTTACGATAGTGGAAAAGGCATGCTACAAGATTTTGATAAATCTGCTACCAAACAAACATTATTATGAAATTTTATACGGTATTTATTAATAATAATCCAAAGCTTGGTATTACTCAAACTAACATTTTTTTAAAATTTAAACGCCACGTTATTCTTATAACGCGCATAAAAAAATATACATTTTTGCATAGACGCCAATTAAAGAAAGCTTTAAGAATAAGATGCACAAATAATATTTGACTACGTTTGCTGCTCCTGACTACAGCACATAACTATTTCAAGTCAAGCCATTTAGTTAAAATAATGTACCGTCAATATTTCAGAAAATTATTTGACTTTGGATAAATAAGTTTTAGTATACTTTGTTGAGATAATGGACCATTTACTTCTAGTACTTAAAAAAAAAAAACTCTAAGAACATGGTTTTTGCTGTTTGAACTATTTTAAATTGATAAGAAAGCACACTAAACCTTGGCTTCTGCACCTGGTTGCAAAAGATTGTAATACTAAACATTGCAAAAATAGCCAGACCACTGATAATTATGCAAAATTGTTGCTAAAATAAGAGTACTAACGCCAATTTTGAATAATTAATTAATGCCGTTGACTAATCTTTACAACGGCATGGTGGCGTACTTTAATAAGAAGAAATCTTGCAACGGGATATTAAATCATGCTATAACGCAAAGCTCAACAATCGCCAAACAGTATTATTACAATAAACTAAAATGCATGGCATTTATTTATCTGGGCAGTAAAACGTTATAGAACTTACTTAGAAAATAAAATACTTACTCTCAGAACAAGCAAAGCAATAGCGTTGAATAATAACTCTAACAAGAAGCTCAGCGTCAATGTATTTTAGTGTACCCGTACGAAGCCGCTGGACGAATGCGCCATCTGACTTATTTAGCGGTATATCTTGAAACTAAATTTTATGATTCATGCGTATGGCTAATTTGACTTGCTATTTTGTGAGTTAGTAGAGAATATTATATTTGCGCTAGCGGAGGAAAAAATATATTATATATTTATTATTTGGTATTTAATAATGCATTTTGAAAAATATCTATATGTGTAATATTTAAAAATAATTTTTTTAGGTTAATTTTTTTTTATATTATCATTGACCAATCAGTAATTTTTATTGTAAATAAAATAAATAATGAACTGAAATAAGTTTTACAAATTAATTAAAAAAATTGACTAATATAAAAAAAAGTTTGAAGAGCTAAAAAATAAAATATGTAATAAAATAAACTATTATATGAAACTAAATAACAATAAAAAATACTACTAGAGTACCTGGACTAAAATAAATGTTTATTAGATAGTTGCATAGAACATATAAAAAAAATAAAATATAACAAAGATGAAATAGACTATCACAAACTAGGCTACCTTTATCCATACAGTGTCTAGTGTGTAAAAGGTCCTAAACACTGCTACATTTTACAAAACTTAAACATTTATTAAACACAAAATAAATGTTTTAACATTTTTTAATTGAATTTCTTTGTCTTAAGCGCATTGTTTTTTCATGTCGTTCATACATTTAACTTTCTCGCCAAATTTTTGTATCAAATTTGTATTTACCAAGCCTGTAACTTGCAACCATGACTGAATAGTATAAGTGAATGACAAAACAAATTCTAAGTTGTTCAGCATACATTTTTACCTACTTGGAGATTTATAATACGATAGGGCCAATTGTTTTTTATAATAGCATTGCATATTAATAAAAACATTGACGGCATTGCTAAATTACTAAACATTGATATTGTTTACTCTTCAACTTTTTTGCAGCTCACAAAGCTTATATGTTAATTTTTTGAAATTTGGAAATAATCGGTTTTTTACAGGTACCCTGCTCATAATCCTGTTGCTGCATAGTCTATTAAAATTCAATTTGATTCTTCCATTTCATTAACGGATAATATTTGGATACCTTAAAATGTCAATTAGCACTTCTGAATCTTTATTTCTGGAATTGCTTATTGACTTTTTTTTAACTGATTTGTATGTTCTTAAAGGCATTTTTAGTACTATCAAATTTTTAGCTAACTTTAAAATCACAATATTGACAAACATAGCAGAGCGTCTTGAATTTTCTAAGTTAAAATCTATAGCATCTATAAACAAAGATCTCAAAACAATATCTGAATAGGGCACTCCCAAAACTATATAACTTTTTAACTATATACCCAAAATGTAAGGATTTTTAAAATAACAATTTTAATAAAATAGGGATATCAATCAGCTTATTCCTGTTTTAAACAAATTGCAAAGCAAATGTATCACACATTATTAACAATGTACCATATCATTTGATTCAGATGGACAAGCCACCCACTATTATATAAGAACCGCTGACTTCTTTATTGACATTTTTTGCATAGAATTTTGCATTTTTCAAAACTTTCAGTCAGATTTTGGTTTTTTCTAACAATATTTTATCATAACAAAATTTTGCTATTTTTTATAAAAATATATACACTTTTAAACCGTTTTTGGCCAGATTATAGTTTTTAGATTTAAACAATTTGCCATTTTTGATTTTTTATAAAAAGAATGTTGTTTTTGCAGTTTGTTGGTACATTACGACAATATTTTTGTACTTTATTTTCAGATTTTTGACATTCTATTATATTAGAATTTGTCACTTTTTAACTATATAACCAAATTTTGAATCTTTTCTGACAACATTTTGAAATTTTATAGCAGGGTAATTCCAAGATAGTTTGGACAAACGTAAGGGTAAATATGACGATTTCTAAAGTTTTAGATCTCTAAGTGCAGTACAGTGTAAATGCAGCCATTTAATTTTTTTAGAAATATTTTGTCTCCTTTCAGTTTTTGTGCTGTAATAAACAATTTTTTTTTACAGAAAATAGGTAAAGTATTATTTTATTGAAAATTCAGTAACTTTGCTACACCTGGAGACTTGAAAATGAATACAATACTCCTGAAACATAGAAAAGTAATAATAATTATTTTTTATTATAATTTTTTTTTTAAGTATGTAGTTCTATAGATGTTTTTTGAAAAAAATGATAAAAAATAATTATTTCTTGGTCTTTCATAATTTTGCAAAAAAGTTAAAAAAAAATTGAATAGTAATTAAAAGAAAATTTCTTGCAGAACGCAATATTTATATCCGTTTTTTAGAATCTTCCTAAAAAAAGCTAAACAATTAATAAAATTACGGAAAATCTAAAAAAAAATTCGAAAAATAACATATTTATAGCAATTATGTGTTATATTTTAGTCTAAGGCAAGCAAATCCAGTTTTTTTTTTAACTTTTGTAATCAAAAGTACCATGTTTCAAGAGTATCATACTTAAATTTTGAGTCTCCAAGTGTAGCGGAATTGAAAATATTGAATTTTCAATAAAATAGTATTTTTCCCCTTTATTGCAAAAAATTTTGGAAAACCAAGACTGGGATCGTCTTCTACAAATAATTTCCTAACAGAAAATTTTTGAATATAATATTTGCTTAATTACAGCACAAAAACTAAAAGGAGACAAAATATTCGTAAAAAAATAAAATACATAAAGATCTAAAGTTTTAGGAATTGTCATATTTTGGTATGTTAATGTGGGGATGTTTGTCCAAACTATCAAAACAGGATTTTGCAATTTTTAGGATATTATAAAAATAATTAATTTTTTTGATTTTATGAGCTGATTTTGCTATTTTTGACTTTTTATAAATTGAGTTTAGCTCCAATTTTGGTTCATTGTGGCAATATTTTGATGATTTAAAACTGGATATTGATATTTTAAACATATTAAAAATTAGAATTTTAGTTTTAAACAGTTTATAGCCGGATTTAAATGCTTTTTAACAATATTTTAATGTTTCAAGATAGGATTTTGCTATTTTTGACATTTTGTTACATTTCTAAAAAATTTTTGGCCAAAATTTGGTGATTTTTAGTAGTATTTTAATGTTTCTAACATTTTATGAGTAGAATTATAAACTTTTCAAATGTTTTAAATTCGGATTGAATTATTTTTCATATTTTTTAAATGGAATTTTGAACTTTTCAACTGTTTATGACAAGATTTTGCTATTTTTGAAGTTTCATGAAAAAATTACACTTTACAAATTTTGTTACATTTTATATATAAAATTTTACATTTTTTAACAGTTAATAACAGAATTTCAAAAAAATTACAAAACTGTACTTTTTTAATCCGTCTGAGGATAAGACCCTTTAATATTTTGCAGTGAGACCCAAAGATCCTACTTACGCCACTAAAAACCTTATCTGCTAATTTATAATTTGAGAATCTTTTGGAATATACCAGAGACATGTGGCAAAATTTTTGTAACAAATGTGATTTATTGTGGAAAACTGGACTAAACATATCACTCAAAAACATGTTTTATTATTTATTGGCTGAAGAATTAAATTCAGATGATAAATCTAGTGCACAATCTAAAGATAATATAATAAAGTTGCAATAGAGGTATTTTTAAGACAATACTTTGACAAAATGAAATCAAAGTTTTGTTACTTTTTTTGCTGTGGCATAATTAATTTAACCAAATTAGTAATGTATAAGCAAATGTTGAATCCAACAACAATAATATTTAACAATAAACAGTAAACAATTTCAATTATATGTGACTAAAATCTTGACAATGCCTAAAATAAATTTGTAATTTAACGTTGTCATTTCATATGGTAGTATAAAGTATTCTTTTATATTCGTTGTCAATAACAAGAGAAGATTATATATTATGTAATTAAGATCAAACAATAGTTTAAATCCGAGCAGATATTATAAAATTGTAGACATTTCTCCATGGTTATGATGAAAAAAACTTGCATTATGTTTTTTTCTAAGATAATAAATTAGATTTTAGATACGAAATGAAATAAAAAAACATATGCAACACGGAATTTAAGCTACTTTTAAATCTTTGGAGATATTATAATATCTCCTCGGATTTAAACTACCATTTAATGCTTTAATTACATAATATATATATTGTCTTATAGTTGTTGTAAAATATAAAAGAAACTGCTATTAATATACAAAAATAGCGATATGTATATTTTTTTTACAAAAATAATAATAAAAATATAGAACTAAATATTTTAATCCATAATAACATTTTACACCGATATTTTCAAATTTAATTCATTATTCAATTACTTAAATTTATAAATTAGATTTATTTAATTAAGTTATAACATAATAATAAAATTAAACGTATTTAATTGAATGATATCCAACTCGAGTTGTGCACATAGCCTGAGCGGAGCGAAGTGAACGCGGCCAGTGCTTACAATCGATTGAGTTTCAGTGTTATTTTCATTTAAACAGACTGCAGCGCGCTCTCTGTTTCGGTGTTTTTGGTCGGTACATTTTTATCCATTTGGTTGCTCTTCTTGTTAGAGTTATCATTCAACGGCAATAAATAACCATGCCATAAATAACGTATTGCCTAAGCCAAAACAACCTCAAAAACTCTACAAGCAACGTAAATACTATTAAAAAAGTGATCAAGTGTCGGTAAAATTGTTCCTCATTTAAAAAACATTACTGTTAATATAGGTAAAAATACATACAATAAAATATATTATTTTAAAAATTACTAAAATCTATGTAATAATATTCTGAAACAGAGTATTGATTAATAAAATATCTTTAATTACAAGTTTAAAACATTTTAAATCTAGGTTTTAGATAGTACTTGTTAAATAATTTTATTCCATCATGTTTTTTTTATTATTTAACGTTAGAATTGCAACGCTTTTTATAAAAATAAACTGTTAACTGTTTGTTTTCTTCTTTAGATATAGAGTTTAATAAGTTGAGATATTTTGAACTTACTGGAATTGAAATGACGTAAGCCGCATCGATTCTACGAGAATAATGAACAATCGAGTGAGTCTTTTACGAGGATATCAAATACTACTCTACATGATATCAAAGCAATTTAACAACAATTTGCACATGTCAGCAGTCATGGGAATCCGCTGTGATTTTAATTTACTTTTCTCAAATAGACGGTTTAATTTGAATTATGATTACAATATTTTTATATATAATTATAATTATAATTCAGTCAGTACAGTACTTTATCGTTTATAATAACTAAAGATTAGCAAAATTTACAACCCAAAATTGCTTAATCATAAATGCACTAAATATTAAGCAGCAACCATATTTCTTAAACTTTTAAACAATAGAAAACGTTTCTAAGTTGAAACGATAAATTTAAAAATTATGTTCCTTTATTGTCGCTTAACTTTTCCCAACATTATTATTGAAAGAACATCTAATTCAAATAAAATAAATTGTTAAAAGCTCAATATAAATCAGGACACAAAATGCTCTTTATTCGTTTGAGTAAATCCTTTCTAAACCATCACCGACGTTGATTGTAATTTTTGTAAAATTTTTAGCATTGTTCATTTTAAGTTCTTTAATATATAGATAGTTAAACTCTTTCAAATAGTCGAGGACGGGAAACTACACTTGGATAGATCTTCAACTATTCGGAATGCTTACGTCTGCTGAATTGTTTAATGCCAAGCGAGATATAGAAAAGATTTATTTGTGAAAAAAGCGGCACAATTTTATTCACAACTGACATTTTTTATTATATTTACAATGATGTCATTTAATTGATGATCGATTGATCTGTTTGGTTGAAAAATCTGTGAACTGTAAATAATTCAATTTTTTGAAATCACATATTTTACATCGACATACATCATTAACTTCTGAACAAATTGTATAAAAATAATGTTAAAAAACAATACAGGATGTTCTCACCCATCGATCAAAGTAAAGCATTGTCCCAATGATAGACTTTTAAAAGTGTTAATTATTGGGCCAATAATAAAATTACACGCGCGTGTCGCCGACGGCAAATATTCTATCGGCAATTAGTGACTAAACACTAACAGTGTTTTGAATGATGACATCCCGTCCGACCGTTTTTATTGTCGTCGACACGTGACGATCGCGGAAATGAAGTCACGTGCGGTGCGGTTTGGTACCAGAAGTGCGGCCACCCTCTCACTCGTAACAATCGCTTCATTATTAGAGATGTTTAATTTCTGTATGTGAGTGCGTGCGCTATCTGATAAACCAGTTCAGAACACTTAATTTTACATTACATTAAATTGAGGACTGCGTTTTATTGTGTATATAAATTGTGAGAACATTTATAAATTTATAAATTGGACAAATAGTAGCCCTTTGGTAATTTGATTTGTTATTTGTATAATTAATTAATTAGATACTTCAATATTGACAAAGTATTCAATTATAAATTTAATTTCAAAATCAATGCTTTTGTTGGAAGCAACTTTTAAATAAACAAAATAATTATTTATTGATTGAAGCGTATGAGTGGCTAGTGAACGTTGCGTTTGGGTTTTATGCGGTAAAACATAATTATGTGAATATTAAAAAAAAAACATAAGAAACGACATTTGGTTCAGTTAATAAAATATGAATTATTTATAATGTATTTATGAAACTTTAAAATTTTGTTGTAGAGTGAACTTCCTGTCTTCGATGCTTAGACTACTGCATCACGCTCCTTCCTTGGTGGTTTGTTGATTGACAGTAAACAATTACAAGAAGATTGAGTTTGTATGTTCTTATCAGATTTACGTTTTTGCGTTTTGTTGCTGGAAAATATTAGTTGGTTGTTGTAGCCTTTATTTACTTACATCGTTGCGGTGTACGTGAGTAGAAAGCTATTACAACGAGTGGATAGCAGAGAGTATACTAAAGGATGTTTTTTTTAGAAGTATGTTTTTTTGACCTAGCAACACTGTTTCTAGTGAAAGTCAATTTGATAAGTGACAGCTGTTTTTTGCTTAGTATGTTTTGCCATTTTATCATGAATAGATAAATTTACTTCGAAAGTCGTGGTTCAGTTCGCAAAACTTTTACGGTTGACATAATTGTTTATCCGAGCAAGTTGCTTGGAAAACCATGGATTGTTTTTGCACTACTTATAGTCTGATTAATAATGTGCAACCGCAAAGACATCGTACAGTGCGCACCAAAGAAGTTGTTGCAGCTGTGGAGCGTAGTGTTGCGGAGAACCAGAATGAGTCGATTTGCCATTGTGCACAGCAATTGAAGCTGTCCATTCAAACAAAACTGCCGGATTTGGAGCAAAAAAATCCAGAAGCTATTATTGAGACGCCGTTACATCTACATGTCAGGTGTGCTTTATGGGCTTGTTGTGGAATCATTTGACCATCTTTCTTTAAAGATGATACGTGTTGACAGTTAATAAAGAGCGCTATTGATCCATAATTACTATCACACTGCTTTCTGTGGGGATATGTGAAGTCCCTAGTGTACGCCAATAAACTAATGACGGCCCCGGCTGCTTGTAAAAGTGGTCAAAAATTGGACTAGCAGCGGCGCCCATATGCCCCAAATAATATTTAAGCAGTAATGGCATAAAATTATCTTTCCAATAAAGCCTATACCATAGCGTTAATATCATTTTTATGAGTTTTATTTTAGTTCAAAGTTCTATACCTTTAAAAAACATCTTTTCGATTTGCAACTTGATGCAAAATTTGTCTAATTGCTTTCGTTATGAACTGAGGTTTAATCGTCTTTAGACAAAACCATTATCTATCTTTGCGCATTCTGGTTTATTGATCAAACACTTAATTAAATTTAAGGCTTTTTGAACTAAGTATTTTTAATAGGGAAAGGGCAATAGCTAATCAAACGCTACGTTTTTTTTTTTCATTTATCAGGTGATCCTATGAATATTCTAAAAACCACAAACAATAAGTGCGTATACGGATACCTCATCGACATCTAAAACTATTTTGCTTTTTTAATCCCACAAATCGGTGTCAACATGTATGTAACAACATAGAATCAGCAGGACTGAAGCAAAAAGACAAAGAAAAACGCAATAAGCTGCTGGAATGCAAACTTCTTTTTTGGCAAAACAAACATCTCATGTGCTGGGCTAGCAACTGCTAACTTAAAACAGAATGCTTCAAAGCTGAACCAATCCGGAAGCACAAAAAAAAAGATTTATTCTTCTATATCTAAGTATTCACCTAGACAATCCAGAAGAAATTGAAAAACACAAAAGAAAAATCCAAGATTCTCCCTACAAGAAAGAAAACTACAAAAAAGTCACTTTATTGCATTGTCATGTAGCGGCTACCAGCCTGGTTCACCTCTGGATAGAATTACTAATGAGTAGTTAGTTTAATAAAATATGTTCTTACCCAGGAGCTAATTAATACTTTTTCCAACCTAGGAAAAACACGTCACACCATAATAGGCTGTCACATACCAAAAAAATCTTTAAGATTATTTGCTATGATGACGCCGCACTAGGGCGGCTTTACAAACTTGTCTGTGGCCGGAATTATTAGATATTGTAAAGCTGGTCATAATTTGCTGCGGAAAACAGACTTAAAGTTAATGATTGGTGTTTCTTCCACATCGCCAAGTTAAAAGAGCCGGAAGGCCAATTTATTGTTTTAAGAATAAGTAAGAAAGATGTGTGCATACTAAATAGTTACAAAAATGTGCTGAGTTATATATTCAGCATACCTACTATTAAAATAACAAAAAATGTGCCGCCGCAAAAGAAAGCAATACAAATATAATTAATATAATAAAATTATTCACCCGGTCAAAACCGGAATAGAGATACCCTAAAGCTGACCAATAACGCGACAGAATAAAGCTATTCAATGCATTACTGTCGAGCAGCTGTAACAACCTATGCCACAAACTAGAGGTGATCAACCATAGATTGTACAAACCAAAGTCTGCGGGTTGGGCAAACTAAGTGGGAATATGTTTTGAACTCAACTAACGATAGGTTAAAGACGTGTGTATACATACCCAAACACATAACAGCGTTTTTTATGCCGCAGTTTTCCGACAGTGACTTCAAAACCGTCAGGATCAGCTCAACCTACGAGCAAAAGCCAGACACTATTTGAACTTGGCATACCTTTTGCACAATATACTACCTCCAACAACAAAACTGTATGACTTGATGCACGCAAAAAATGTTACCTTATAGTTGGATATGACTTTAACTCCAATCATACTGTCTGAGAAAATAAAAACACAAATAACAATTTGCTTTACAATTTTATTATCTTGGTACTAACCTAAAAATACTTAACTAAGGCGTTAAACCAAAGTTTAATACGTCCCGCAGACAGACCGCAATAGATATCACAGTGACAATTCTTAATATTTTAATCAAAATCTACATCTGGCACCTAGTTACGCTAGTCTTAACGTCAAATTACAGATAAATAAAATTCAATTTAGAACATAAACACAAATTACAAAATATTAAGTTTTATCAAAATCTGAGGCTGATCGGTAAAGCTGCTTTTTTTTAACTTATCGCAGAGCTTAACTACCTGATTTTTAATTAATAAAGTAAACCTATTAATGTAGAATAAATAAAAATTATTTTGGCACGAGTCTGGTCCAACGTTTTGACCCCAGCTCCATTAGAAAAGGACTGAGTAGTTGCTTGCTGCTTTGTTGAAGAAATACGTATAACATGATCAATTTTTTCTAAAAACGGAAGAATCAATGAAAAATCTGCATTAAAGATCTCGATGTATATTTCAAAAAACACAATGGCAATACAACCTAATATAATGGCCCTCAGTTTGCGGCAGGTTTTGAATGACCAAGGGATGCAAAGAATTTTTGCAATCAAAACTAGGACCTACCCAAACGTAAAAACAAATATTAAAGCTTTAACAATTGATACATGGAACGTAAGAAATCTAAGTAAGAAGATAGACAACATAATACAAAAAATAAGAAAGATTGGTATGAATGTGGTAGGTTTTTGAGTAAGACAAGATGGCCAAGAAGTGGAAAATGTGTATTAGATCTAGCAGAAACTTACTATTTACAAAAACTGTAGACAGATTGCTAATCAATTTTATATCTCTCTCAGACAAAACTATGTTGATACAATTGACAAGACACTCTAATAACATCAATATCATACAATGCTACCCTAATAGCCAACATACCAGACACAAAAGTTAAAAAGCTATATAATAAAATTAAAACCTTAATAAGTTATACAAAAAGCAAGACACTACACTAGTCATTTGAAACTTTAACGCAAAAATTGGCAAAGACCAGGTTGCAGATCTTATTAAAGACTTTAGACTAGAGAACCGCAATCCACGAGGAGATTTTCTAGCTCAATTTTGCAAAAAAAGAAAACATAGTACTGACAAATACATAGTTTAGACTTCCACCAAGACGTCAATATACATCATCACAAAATTGATAAAAGATACAGAAACAGTATAAAAGGCGTTAAAACATACCTAGAAATAGATATTGGCTCCAATCACAACCCGATAGTTGCTAGAGTTAGCATAAAATTTAAGATATTTCTTGATATCAATAACATTAAATGCTAAGAAATAAAAAAAAAGTTCAAACAACAAATAAACATCAAAATGACAAACATCAAACATACCACACAAAAGCCCTTAAACACGAAAAACAAGCTATTAATAATATTCAAACAACAAGAATTGGATCGAGCAAATGAGCAGAAAAGCATAAAGAAATGACAAAATTAATTTTGAAACTAATAGACAAGACAAGAACAATAACAAGGCAAAGTACAAACAACTAGACAGAAAGATAAGGGCAAGGGTAAAAAGAGCAAAAAAATGAAACGAAAACACGACTACTTTAATATCCACAAAAAGGTAAAATTTTTACGGGTAAAAAACACACCAGATCCCCAATGAAAATAATTAACCAGAATGGTAAACTACTAACGAATCCAGAACAAATCTGCAAAGTGTAGAGAAAATACATACAAAGTCATTTCAAAAGCAACAAACCAAGAAATGTATGAAACGACTTTAATAGAGATAACGCCCTAGAGAAATACTAAAATTGGAAGTCCAGAAAGCTAGCAGATTAACAAAAAACAACAAATTCACGGGATCTGATGGTATACATATCAAAAATAAATCAAGATAAATGCAGCCAAACATATATCTTTACATAAATAATTTTTCACTCTAAAGTTAATCATAACAAACCAATTGATTTTAACTTTTTGTTTTGTTACCAGAAGTTAAAACAATTTATTTCAAATAGTAGTATTAGCCTCTTAACTACCAAGATCTTTTTTTCTGCTTTTCAGATCACTGTGCACGGCAAACACGCAGATGATTATAAGATGTACTGCAAATAATATCAAAAACTTAAAAATTGTGGGTTTTTAACAAGGTTATTTTCTTGCTAACTGAAAAGTGTGTACACAACGCTTTTGCTCCAAATATAACATTGTATTCTTGCTCAGTGCTCAGTAGCTTAAGTGAAAGTTTCACTGTTCTAAAGTTGCCTAACGCTAAGCTATAAACAAGGGTACAAAGCTATAGCTTAAATAAAAGTCACCGTTTTGTTGCAACTTAAGTCTTTAATAACGTTATGTTTATGTATGTAGTCCGTGCGTTGCTGATAAAATTAAACTTTTTATTTAATGCTTATATTACGTATGAATAAAAGTTATCATTACATTGTTACCATTACAACCGACAAACATCAACATTGTTTTATATTAATTAAAAATGCTACAATCTTGATATATAAGATTATAGACTGTAATTACCTATATAAAGCAAAAGTTGCTGAAGCTAAAAGCATTGATTGAAAGAGTATATACTCTTTCAATCAACGCTAAAAGTCTAAGGTGCTCTTTGAAATAATTATGAATCTGTTTTAACTAAGTAAAATTATTGATTTTGCTATTTGTAAATGCTGTAGAGTTCAAAACAAAATAGTTTTAAATTCATTTGTAAGTTTTTTTAACTTTAAATTTTTAGAAAACTAAAAAATTAAATTAAAACTATTGATATTATTATCTTGTATAAATAGTAGTTTTGATATATTTTACAATATCAGCTATTATATTTCATGGACTTGGAAGCATTATAATCATTAAATTATTTAAATGTATGGAAACTGCATCAGCATGATTAAGAAATTTTTAAATTGCATATTATTTACTTTTATATTTAAAAATTTTATTTTATTTTAATGCATAATATATTTTTGTTACATTACACTATACCTGCATGTCTCAGCAGTATGTATATATTACGCTAATAAATAAACAGTGACAACTTTATCCAATGTTATGTTCAAGATTTACATGTCAACATATGTAATTTTGTTAAAGAATTGTTTATTTTCACTGAATAATGCATTGGCTACAAAATAATTCAGCTATACAATACATTCACTAATTTATATTATAAATAACGTAATATTTTGAGACTAATATAGGAAATAAAGCTCAAATTAGTTTTATTATATTCTACAAAAAAAGCATCAAATAAGCAGAAACGAAATACAATACATCATTATTATATCGATATACTAATCCGGTAATATAATAATAACACCATATTATAACCAACAATAGAAAAGAAATTCAATATATGTAAACAAAGAGCATGGAAAAGGTATACGCCAGACTATTTGTATTTTGAGTGTGTGTGTGTGCGTAGTAATCCTCTAGAATGGGGTAATTTTGGCAGAAAATTGCTTTTAAACTGAATATATTACGAAACATATTGTTGCGGATAGCCGGATTATACAGGAAAGAGAAAAAATGTGTCACCGCCCTGATATAAGCCGATTATCTGAGGGCACACGCGTCCACTGTCAAATGTGATTTAGATTATAAACAGATTTTCATCAATTTTGATGAAAACACATAGAAAAAAAAATATCCGGCTCATTGTCACAGAATTTCCGGTAATATTAGATTATAATGAAATCGAATATAATTTATTCATTTCAATTCTATTACAACAAAATGAATGTTTGTTGAAGCGCAAATAAAGCAATTAGTAATTGAAAACTATATTCTCGTACAGTTTGTAAACAGAAGATCAAATTCTGGTCATACAATACAAAACTAGTTTAATTAAATAGATAATTAAATTTTAGTTATAATTCTCATTATATTAGTACGAGTCTTTTTACAATATTACAATTTTTCAAATACTTTAACTTCTGTTTCAGTAACCAAAACTTTGTACTACTTAACTGTTTTTACTATCAAATATTTCTTATTGTAGCACCATCTGTGCTTTTTATTTGCCTAGTCAGTTAATTTAATCAAATAATAAGAACCGTTCATTGCGTGCCCTATTGCGAATGTGGTTTCAATTATTGAAATGAACACCAGTGCCAATTGATTGTAGTGTGATTAATGATGTGGATGCAGTTTGTAAGCCAATCGGATTAATACCTTCTTGTTACGTGAGTGTTGTATAATATTATTGTGGACTTGTTATTAGAAAAATAAAACATAATGCTGTTTGTCGATAGTAATTTTCAATTCAATTATAAATTAACAGGAGGATAAATGTATCATATATCGGCTACATATTATATTATCTAGACATTTCATAAAGTTGTGTAGCTTTTATAATCAATATTTCAGTTACTTGTCAATGACAAAATAAATTTATAAATAATCATCAATAAGATTTAACAATTATTTATTAAAATTTTAAGATATTATTGATTAAATTTTGATTGGTTTTGTAGCTTGCTCAAATCATCAGTAACATTCTATAATTATTTAAGGTTGAAGGCTTTCTTATAATTTGCAAACTAATACTCCTTATTTTAGTTAATTAAATTTGTGGTAAAAACATCGTAGTTGTTTTATTTACTTATTAAATATGGAGTACCACATAGTAACCGTCGCAACCATCTTGATGATTAATACTCCTTACTATTTTTTTTTGTAAATAGTTATTTAAAAAAAAAATTATTAAATTTTTGGTGATTTTTGCGGAACCGGCTTTGGTAGTGGAGCTTTAGCTTGGCAAAACCGACCTTCTTTGTCATTTTCTTGTTTTTGCTCGTAGGTGATTTTCTTAGCCTTTTTTGGCAAACTGGCTACTTTAGCCCTTAGTGAGCTTGCTTTTCCTTTAAACGCCTGTTTGCCGGAGCCTTTTTTTTGGTCTAGTCGAGGGTGCCGTTAATGATAGCAGGCTTCAAGTACTTATAGAAAATCTTTTGAATATCAAACTTATAGTAAACGGCAACATACTTCTTGATCGCCTGCAAAAACAAACCGCCACACTCTCTTAGGTTTTTGATTGCGTTATACACAATCTGTGAGGCTTTAGGATAAGTTTAAAAAAATTTTAGTAGCGGCTGCTGGTATCCCTACGTTTGCTATGCTTTTATTTAAGTGCCACAATAGCAATATGTGTACCGACCGTAGCGCAAGGATCTACAAAGCAATATCTAATTTATCAAATATATTTTGATGTCTCTTTTGCAAGGCAATAGCAAACCAGCAAAGTGTTTGCATAGTAAACTTTTCTAGTGCCATGTTTGCTACTATTATTGCACACTACAAACATACTAGTGGGTTACGATTAAAGATTTTTCTTGTTTTTTTTTTTGATGAAAAATACAGCTTAGATGTTTGGCAGCACACTTTCCTGTGCAATTAAGATTTTGGAAACAATTTGATATTTTGTGTTACGTATGGCGATTCAAAGATGACATGAGATGATACAGGTCTTTTTGTTGTCTCTGGCTGCGTTACCAGCTAATTCAAAGACAAATACATTACGGCTGCCAAGTAGAATGGAACTCCAATATTGACCCGTTTGCCGTTGTTGTTTTTGCAAAGAAGTCTGTGAATACAAACAACAGGGATCTAGAGTTTATTGTGACTGGTATGGAATTTGTTATTTTTAAATTTGCCTCTTTACCTAACATGTTGATGCAAGATTGTTTAAGAATTTGTTGTTATCAAACAAACGCTGCAGGTTTAGTCAACAACTGAACTGTACTGTATTAATAATCTTGTCCACGTAACTTAGTAGCTTAAAGTGTGTCGGCATAAAAAAACAATGTGTAGAGTGCCTACCTCAATTGTTTTGTGTATATGTTTTTGTGTGCAATAAAGATCATGTGGCTTTGGGTTGTAATGCTAAATTTAAAGCCAGTCTGGCAGTTTATTTTGTTAAAAGTTTTTTACTTTTTCCCCAGAAACAATAAACCTCTAAAAGATTCCAGATTGTGTGTTACGATAAATAACAGAACTACGGCAAAAAACTGTTAACACCAACCAGAAGAAACACAAATAACACGTGACGTGTGACACAACTAAAGCTAACAATAGCATAAACAACTTCTAAAGACAACTGCAGTATTACCGAGTTAACACCCAAAAAATGATAACAGTTATAATTTTTCATCGACACTGGTTTTGTTAACAAATGCTAAATGAAGAAACTTTAAAGAATGCTGTGTCAAAGTTATATAGCCGTGTGGCTATAACGCTGGCAACAATGGCATTCTGCAATATCCGCCATTTTTTTCTTGTGCTCAACAGTACAGCAAAGTCCGCAGTTTTTTTTTTTAAAACATGATCTTTTAACTCTTGGTTTCCTGCAAAAGCGTTAAAATTGATTTTCCGTCTTTTTCCACGCAAATGGTCAATAATGAATTAAACCATTAGTCGATGAGCTTATTTTGCACTACGTCAGTCGTGATGCAATCGGGCATATTTTGAGTGACGTACTTTAGTGACTAATTGATAGGTAACATGTTAGTTAGCACTGCACTAGTGCTCAATCACAGCACAAAAATCCGATTAAGTAAAGGTATGCAAAAGGATACCATCAACCACGATTACGGCGCAGTTGATGGTAACCATTTGCAACTTGAAAGTTGCCAACAGCTTTTGATACAGAATGTTTTACTAAATTGTAATAGGATGGCGTTATCGTGTATCTGCGCCCTCTGTGAAAATTGACGGAGATAAAGAACGTAAGGGAAGACTTAAAAAACAATTTGTCTGACTAGAGTTGATCAACTTTGCCTTAAGAGTAAGCCGGGTTAAAGACCTTTTGGCCTTGGTAGCTAAAAGTTTTTTTGGCGCAAAAAGCACCTGACTTGAGTTAGCTAAAAACCTAAGTTTGTTAGAAACCAATAAAAACTCACTTCCTACTTTTCTTTGACTTTTTTTCCATCCGCCTAAATTACTTCTTTGGAGGCGGATCTTTACTCTCCAGCTGGGAGTCCATAGGTTTCTTGTCGGAGGGACTAAAATCCATCAGTTTCTAGATAGGTAAGAGCTTGGCGGATGCGGGTAACTTTAGAACCTTTTTGGGCGAGGTCTGGCTTTGAGCTGCTGATTTTGGTGTTGAGGTTGGTTTAGTGAAAATTTGCTTTATTAATAAATTTATGACCGCGATAGAAGTGGCTTTGCTCTGCCTCAGCTTCAACTAAAGTATTTTTGGAGTTGGTTGAGGGTGTCGGAGAAGTCCGACTTAATGTCCGAATTGAAGTGCCAGACGTTGTCAGCAACAGTATCTAGGCAAAATTCTTTTCCAGCTTCTGCGTCTATAGGCGCAACTATGTCCGGGAGTTGCCTAAACGTGACTATTGCAGTAAAAACGGCATACAACCTTACTCAACAGCTGCATGCACGCAATACACTGACAGCGTATGTAAAAAATTAACATTTATAAAAGCGTTAAAAAAAATGCGATGCCATTGGTGAAATGTGGCTCCGCCTACATGCAACTTCAATTTTTTTTAACTCTTGAGTGCTTACACTTGTGTTACTATTGCACCAGCTGCCACAAATATATACTATCCTACCCGTTAATTAAGAAAGTAGAAGTTGAGCTTCTAATTTTACTTAACTATTTGAAAATAGCATATAGGTGACGTCGATTTGTTTGTGTCACTACTGTTTGTAAAAGTATCTATCGCAGTTGTACTGAGTCTGAATGTTGCAGTAGTTTAAAATGTTTGAACACTTTGGCACAAAAAGTTTGAAAGCTGATTATGGTCCGGGTTCTGGTGGTGGTTTCAGTAGTTTCTTGTTTTGACAGTTTAGGGTTTCTTGCTCTGTTTGAACGTGTGATATTGTAGTATGTTTATGCACACGTCTTGCCTGTAAAACGTTTCTTTTTTCTTTTTATAATGTTTGTTCTTGTATGTTAGGCTTGACAAAACTTGTTTGCCATATTATTCTAGTGTCTAATCTTGTCTTCATCTATAAAATTATGTAATTGCTATGTAAAGACCTAGCCGGGTTTGGTATTTTGTGGACGCAAGCTTCTTGGTTATCTTCCTGGTGTTCAATGTATAACGGTATTATTTCTGTTTTTTCTATTATTTTCAAAATAGATGTCTTTTTGCAAAAATTTTTAAGTGAATTAGGCTTTCAAATACCTATTGGGAATCAAGTATTTGAAAGCCTTAATCTTACATTTGCTTTTGCAAAGACAGTTAAAATTCATTGTTCAATACATCATCCGCTTAGTCTGTTCAAATAGGTAACTAAGCTGTTCAAAGTTAAGAGGTTTGTTACAGACGCTGTTTAATCGTTTAACTGGCAAAAGTAGTTTTATGTCCGTGCACCCAAGTGTTAGGTAATCAGTGGCTAAAGGTTTGGCTAACTAATGTTACAGCCGATTGATGGTATGGTACGGTAATACTACCCTTGGGGTTATATGATATAACGTCACCATGTTTAGATATTTGACCAGTTCATAATAGTATGTTAGTTGATGACGAGTACACGTCTATATGGCGTTAATTTGGAACTTTGTTTTTGACAAAAAAAAGGTTGGCATCGTACTTCTCGTATTTGGCAAGGTAATCTGTCGACTGTTTTCTTTTTTTTTTAGCGTTTTTGTGGCTAGGTTTTTTTTTTGTTTTTTTGAGGATGTTGTCGTTATTTGTTACCAGTTAGTTTCCGAAGAAGATTGCCAAGGCGCCTAGTCTAAGTTTGTGCGGTTTTTGCTGAAGAAGTTGAGTGTGTTGGAGTTGAGCATTTTACAAATAAAAGTCTTTAAGCATGCAGTCACTCAAAATGCTCACTTAACATACGCACTCACTTAATGTGCTCTTACACACACTTACACGGAATGCAAGTCTACTAAGCACTGTAATTGTTTTAGTCTGGAGCAACCTGAAAGTGTCTATAGCAATTATCAGTGGTCGTACTAAAACTCGAGCAGGGTATTTATTCGGTAAGCGCAAAAACCACACATTAAGTTAGTCGAGTTTATAAAAAGTAATAAGACTATCAGAAAAATCCAGTCAAATCTACTAAAATAGCAAGTGCAGTGATTATGCGTTATGTTGTTTGCCAAAGCAACCTTTTATTGCGCCTTAAGATTTTTAACAGTTTTTCTACAATTTTAAACTTGGAAAAACCTACAGCAATTATTTTAGGCAGTTTACAAATCTCACAAACATATTTTTTTTAAACGGCAAACCTACGCACAGAACCCCCATTCGGACAATCTGTTGTTGCTTTAGGTGGCTTAATTTTGTCGTTTTCCTACCAATTGAGTTTTATCGAATTTTGGAAACTGCATACTATGGCGTCAATATAACAAAACCATCCCAAGAGCAGAGAGTCGTAACACATCTAGCTGAAATTTTATCTATATTTATTACTACCAAGTCTATCAAAGTTACAGTAAAGCTTCTCTTAATGTCTGCAGCATTGTCGCAAGTACTTTCATATTTATATAAGCCGGCCGTTTTTGTTTTTAATATCAGAGATATGAATTCATTCCAATACTTCTAGTATTTTTTTGATACTTGGCTATACTGCCATATTTCAAAAGTGTACAGTCATTTACTTGTAATGTTAGCGTACATAATTTTTTGCCAAGCTATAAAACTAAAAACACTTAACAGCACAATTTTTTTATTTATATTAACACTACGGCCAAGTAGACTAAATTGTGGTGTAATCAACAAATGTGCAATTCGGACAAAAACTGTACACATGTACACATAATTAATACTTTATTATAGACATGTATAAACATAAAAAGATGCAAATGAAATACAACTACTACAAGTGTTTATGTTAATAACAGGTATCTCTAAAAATAAGTACAAAGTAGAAACAAGGTTGCATAAACCTAAAAAAACTAAAAATGCAAAAATCATAAATCTCACAGACCAATCAGATCCAAATGTTGTGGTTGAGTTTAAGAACCAATGACATTCTTTACTCCAAAGTGCGTTTTGTGTTCAGGCTTTTAACTTTAAAAAATGCAAAGCATACCTGAGAGCAATGGGCGCTCATGGAAAGGTCGTCAATTTCTGACCAACAACAGAGCTGACGCCAAACCAGGTCCTTTTTTGGTTTGAGTCGTTAATCCTTTAAAATTACCTTGGAAAAAAAGATGTTAATCTCAAAAAAAAAAATGGCGTCAAACATTAATAGCAAAAGCATCGCAACCTAAGGTATTAGAAGAAATCAAAACAGCCATAAACAAAATTAATTACTTCAATCATTCAAGATAAAAATCCAATGTAGAAGATCTTCAAAGACTTTAAGATCAAACGGGTTTTTATTTTTGTCATTTAAGATGAGAATGGGATGCAATACATTATTGTACACGGATCTGGAGCACATCAAAAGGGTTTGCAAAAAGATTTTCTAAGAACCGCTGACAATAACACAACACCTGATATCGTCAGACTTTCTTGAGTCAGAGAAATTTTTACAAAATGCCCTTAGTCCAGATAAAATTCTAAACAAAGTTCTAAAATTGTACTTGCATAATGCAATAATGGTTCTTACTAATATTGCAAATACTATTCTTTGAACAAAGCTTTTTCTGACAGTTTGAAAAGGTTTTCATGTTATTACATCACTAAACCTAAAAAAAAAACATAAACAATCATAAAATGTAAAAAAATAGCAAAATCCGGTCATTGCTGAAAGTCAGGCCTTAAAAAAATATAAAATTAATTTCAAAAACTGTTAGATATATCAAAAAATTCTATACAAAGTCAAAAATAAATAAATGCATAAAGCATTCAACTATTTTTAGATAGAATCAAAATCTAGGCAAGAACAGTTTAAAAGTGCAACATTTTATTTATAGCATGTTAAGAAAAGCAGTTTTGGAAACATCAAAATATTGTTAGAAAGCAGTAAAACCCAAACATAAGCTGTTAAAAAGTGTAAAAAAATTAAAATAGCAGCAAAATTGTATAAACTGCTAAAAAGTGCATTGAAACATCGAAATATTCTTAGAAATCACAAAATTCAACCATAAACTGTCAAAAAATGTTAAAAAATTAAGTTATTTTAAAAACAGCAAAATCCTTCAATGAAATATCTAAATATTGTTAGAAATAGTAAATATAAGCTATAAACTATTAAAAAAGCAAAATTTAATTAAAAAAAAGAAAAAATATTATTTGTTAAAAAGTACAAAAATTGTTAAAAAAGTGCAAAATATTCTGTTCATTAAAAGTGAAAAATAGCAAAACCCCAACGACAATAAAATAATGCATATTAAACATATAAAATATTCTCAAAAAACATAAAAATTTGATCCTAAACTGTTAAAAAGTGCACATTTCTATTCATAAAAAGGCAAAAATATCTAAATCCGGTCATAAAACATTAAAATATTTTAAAATACAATCAAAATCTAGTCAAAAACGGTTTAAAAGTACAAAATTTTCTTCATAAAATGTCAAAATAGAAAAATCCACTTCAAAATATTTTTAGAAGACACCAAAATGTCCCAATAAACTGTTGAAAAATGTAAAAACATTATTAAATCTTAAAATTAGCAAAATGCAGCTATAAAATATCAAAAATATTAATAAAAATATCAATATTTGGCAATAAACTGTTAAATGCACAAAATTCTATTTATAAAAAGTTATAAACAATAAAATGCAATTATAAATTTATGAAAAGAAAAACTATAAAATATGTAAATTCGGCATAAACTGTTGAAAAGTGCAAAATTCTATTTATAAAAAGTTTAAAATAGGAAAATCCGGTTTTAAAATATTACAATATTGTCAAAAAACACGAAAATGCAACCATACATAACTGCTGAAAATGCAAAAAAATGTCATCAAATCCCAAAATAGCAAAATCCTACTATGACCTTATATAAAGTCATAGAAAAACTAATTTTAGATATTGTTCAAGAACACACGGAATTGAACAATCTTCTCTCCTCCGACCAACTTGAGTTTAGATGGGATTACTCAAGTGTTTATCAGCCGCGTGTCGGACTACATTGTGGAAGGTTTTAGACTGAAGAAGGCCACGAGTATGATCTTCTTTAATGTTAAAAAAGCTTTTGACAAAATTTGGCAAAAGTGATTTCTTCTAAATTTGATTAGACAATTAATTCCTTTGCGTCTTTAATTAATTCCAAATAAAAATTAAAAAAAGTACAGTTAAAAAAATATTAATTTCTTTGCTTTGCATGATAATTTCAAATAAAAAAAATGTATGTCACTTACCAACATTATCCAAGAAATCAACTACCGCGTTTTTTAAAGTTCAATTAATAACTTTCTATAAACATTACAATAAGTGCATTTATTATTATGAAAATTTGAAGTCTACACAGAAAATTCAAAAACTGTACGCATATCTCTAGATGTTCTTTGATTATGCTAAGTTTTTTATTATATTTGTAGCATTAAAAGTTTTTCCGGGCATTTGTATGTACGCTGATTTCTCGTCATTCTATTTCAGACACATAAACAAGGTATGATTTGCGTCATTAAATTTCTGGCACTAAATGCATTTACTTGTTTCAATCTCATGTAATCATGTATATGTTTTTTAAAACACTTGTGCTTTAAAAGTGCTTTTGTAATCAAATAATATACTTCTCCATAGTTGACATCCAGACAAAAAATATTAGTTTGAAATTAATAAATGATGTATTTTATATAAATTGCTAGCGTTTTAGAATTTGCACTCATTATCAGTGTGCCTAGCATCTCACTGACTAAAAAGACATCTAAACTTTAGAGCATCTACTGTCTGCTTTTCTTCTCAGAATCGAAGCTTGCTTTTGCGTTCTAAAAAATGTAAAATGTCAAACTTTTTTTTTTAGCAATACAAGTAACGCCTGTTTTTACACCGTTAATGAGGTAACTGTAGACGCAAGGTGGTTAGAAACATTCAGCACCAGATTTAGACTGCACATAGTTTATTTCTTCAATATTTTTGTTGAAATATTTTTGGGTCCTAGACATTTGTTGTGTTTTAGTTTTGCAACCGCTTCTTACAATTTTTTGTTTGTAAAATTGACAAACCTATCACTAGTAGCACAGTCAAAATAAACTTTTAGTTAGGCAAGAAACATTTTTTTTTTCATCGTCAGTTTTGGTCTTGGTAAGAATCTTGCCATCATTTTCATGACTATTTTGTAGCCATCACCGCAGATGTCAGAGTCTAAGTTTAAACAAAAAAAAATTTAGCTTGTTTTTAACCTTTTTTAATTACTTTCCTCAGTTTTTTTATTCTTTTAATTTTTCACATAAATAGGGTTTTATGTGTGGTCGATTGCATCTAGCATTTCTACTGTATTTTTTTTCTTTTTGTTGCACACAACTAGTGTAATCTTCTAACATAACAAAAGTTTTTTTACAGTGGAATTTTTCCTCAGCATCAATTTGTCACAGATCTTTGCTACGGTTGTTGAAAACTTTTTAGCCTTGACTTTCTGTACAACCAATTTTTTTAAATAATTTTTATGTATTTTCCTGTTCTTCTTAATCATTGTCTCACTTCTTGGAAAATTCTACCTGTTGCTCTTTTTTTATATTAAAAATAATGTTGTAACAGGGTGTTGTAGGGTTATAATAATAATAACGTGGTTCTTCGTGAATAATGTTTAATCAACAGTGAAATAATAATAATCGTCTAACAATGTAACAAGAATGAAATCTTAACTGCCTAAATAATGTTTTACAAAATACTTATATACTACATTTTCCCACTATAAAATATACTCCAGCACAGCTGCTGGAAATATCCGGATTATTATAATCCGTCGCGTCCGTTGCTTAATTAGTTATTGGAAATATCCAGATTATGTCGTTAATATAACTTTGGGGAAATAACCAGATTAATATATTTGGGACTTCTTAGTAACAGGGTAGTGTTATTACCTATACATCTTAAATGTGCTTGTTACATACTCCCCCTTAAAAGTGCTTCAACGTCCTCGAAAGTGCTTTTATTGTTTTCTCGGCCGTCCTCTTCTGCGAATTGGCTTTACAGGTATCGGTATGGGTGTAATGTCCTCTTTAAATGGAGTCAGTGCATTTGTATGGTATGTTCCCAAAGAAACTGCTGGATTTTCTGGAGAAGCCACTTCATATGTTGTTGGACTTACAAGTCGCTTTATTATATATGGTCCATTGTCGCTAATTATTCTTCGTGGTGTTCCATATCGTAGTATAATTTCGTTGATTAAAGCATTTGCACAAGCTTCCGCTGTAGCTACTTCTAGTGGTAACAATTCTACCCATTTTGTTGTTGTGTCTTCAATGATAAAGATCCATTTTAGTTTATTTTCTGATTCCGGGAGAGGCCCAAACAAATCAATAGATATTACTTCAAAGCGTCGTGCCGGTACAGGAGTTTGTAATAACCCAGCGGGTTTCAAGTTAGTAGGTTTGTACCGTTGACATTCGACACATTTTGAAATATATTCGGTAATTCGACGTCGCATTCCGGTCCAATAATATCGAGATGCTATACGTTTGTATGTTTTTTCAATCCCATAGTGACCGGCTGTGGGAATATCATGATATTCTCGCAACACTCGTAAAATTTCTTCTTCGGGAACTACTTCTTGAGCTTCTTCGATGTCGTCATCCCATGAATAATGATAAAGTATTCCATTTTGCATGATAAATCCGCGGCCTGTCCATTTTCTATGGTTAACCGTATCCTTCTTGTCATTGTCCTCAAAACAGTCTATTATATTCTTTAGTTCAGGGTCTTCAATTTGTTTATCTCGAATCTTGGCAAGCATTTCTGTGGGCATGTCGATCGAAGTATAACAGATAGGGCAGTCAATTTCAGCGGCGTCATGACATGGAGGTCTTGATAGCGTATCTGCGACTAGATTAGCTTTTCCCGGTAAATAGTCTATAACTAGATTATATGATTGTAAAGTTAATGCCCATCGTGCTAGTCTTCCATTAGGCGATTTCAATGACATCAACCATTTTAATGGTTGGTGATCAGTTTTGACATTAATTACGGCTCCTTCTATATATCCTCGATATTTATTGCAGGCCCATACCACAGCCAAAGCTTCTCGTTCCGTTGTCGAATAATTTTGTTCTGCGGGTGTCAGTAGTCGGCTTGCATATTCTATTGGTCTCTCGTCGGCACCCTCCTCCTGGAGCAAAACAGCTCCTAAAGCGTAGGCGCTTGCGTCAGTTTTTAGGGTGTATGGCAAACTAGGATCAACCGATCGTAGGATAGGATAATTTATCAGTCTCATTTTTAACTCTTTGAACGCAATTTCTTGCGATTCGTCCCAGTGGAATTTTGCGTTCTTTTTCAATAGCCTGCTTAGCGGTTGAGATATATTTGAAAAATCTGGTATAAATCTTCTAAACCAGGAGTAGGTTTGCAAAAATGATCTAATTTGTTTCTCATTCCCAGGTCGCTTCATTTCTTCTATTGCACTCACTTTTTGGGGATCCGGTTCTATTCCTCTGGGTGTTAATATGTGTCCTAGGTATTTTACTCGATCACGTACAAATTCACATTTTTCTTTGTTGACTTGGAGTTTAAACAATTTTAACCGTTGAAATACTTCATCTAGATCTTGTAGGTGCTTTTCAAAAGTTGTGGACAAGATGATTATATCATCCAGATAGGCAAGAATAATAATGTTTTTGAGTCCGCTCCGGAATCGGTCAATGAGCCGTTGGAATGTCGCTGGGGCATTGCGAAGACCAAATGACATTCGTTTGAATCGAAAGGTTCCAACTAGGGAAATGAAAGCGGTACGGTCTCTATCCTCTATTTTTACAGCTACTTGGTGATATCCTGCTTTTAGATCCAATGTCGTCATAAAAAGAGTTTTTGGGGCAGTATGAAGTAAATCGTCAATCCTGGGTAGAGGATAGGTGTCTGCTATAGTTACGGAGTTTAATTTTCTATAATCCACACATAGCCTATATTCTCCCGTCTTTTTTGGTACTAATACTACAGGGGCTGCATATGGGGATTCGCACTCTTCTATAATATCCTCTTCTAGTAGTCTGTCTATTTCTTTTTCGAGAAACTTCTTTTTCTCAGGAGACATTCTATATGGCGGAACAGCAATTGGTTCATTTGATGATAGCCGAATTGCGTGTTCTGCAAACGGGGTTGCTTGATCAGGCCGTGTGAACACTTCCTGGTGCTTTTTCAACAAATTATCTAGTTTTTGTTGATCAGCGTCGCTTAGCTTCTGAATCTGATTTTCGGTAGATTTTTCTACTGCTATTTTTATATCATTTTCTTCACCTTCAGGTATTAATGCAAAACAGTTCTCTGGATTTTCATCAAAATAAAATTTGTTTCGGGGAACATTTAAAACCATATTTGTTTTTCGAATAAAATCTTGTCCCATCAGAGTTCTTGCTTCGGTAAATTCTGGGACAGCAATAAACGGAACCATTACAGTTTTGTTTTCTACCGTAACTGGTAACTCATAACGTCTTACGTCTCGCTTTTTCTTTACTCCGTCCGCAAGTGACATGTAAATTTGGTCGTACTGGAATGGATAATTAAGTTCTTCAAGATGATCATTCAGTTGTCGTCCTGCAACGCAGCCATTTGCGCCAGTATCTATTATTACCAGATCGGTATGGTTTGCTGCAGTAATATATATACTTGGACGTCCATATTTTGCTTCAAAATCGGCGGCGGAGAAATCAAAACTTGATGCGTTGTTAATACTTGTAGATGGTATTTGTGCATCCTGGCACTGACTGCGGATATGTCCGGGTTTTCCGCAACCAAAACATATAAGTGTTGTGTTAGGTGCTGGCGGCACTTGGTTTGTTGCATTTTGTTTTTGCCTACAAATAAATTCATCGTGTCCAAACTTTTTACAGAAATTGCATCTTGGGCGACTTGTTCTTGCATTATTCAATGTTTCATTGTTCCTTCTTGGTGGATCTTCCTCCATCATTTCAATGGCTCGAGCTTGAATAATCAACTCGTTAAACGTTTTCACTGACTCGCGTGATAGCCTTTTTCTAATATTCAAGTTTAAACGTGAGTATACCATGTCTATCTGATACATCTCGGGCAGCTCTGGATCATTTGGCAAATGTGATAGTAGTGCTCGTGCTTTACTCACAAACAAATCTGTCGGCATATTTTTGTTTTGCTTCCATGAAAAAAGTTCCTCGAATACCATAAATCGAGGTTTGTTGTACCCATATGCGTGGCGTAGGGCGTCGAGTGCTTCTTTCCATCCTGAAACACTTCTTTTTATTCCTTTCCACCACGTTCTCGCTGCACCATCTAACAACATCGGAAATCCTGTTAATGCGCTTTCATCGTCAATTCTCATGCAATCTTTAAATATGTTGACTGCATCGATAAAGGCATCTACATCATTGGCTTCATCTCCGGCGAATCTCGATCTGCAGGTGGCAAGGGTCATCTTCTGCTCTTGTGCTGGTGCAGGTGTTTGAGCCGATTTTACCAAATCACTAAAAACTCCTTTCATGCTTTCCATTACAGCTAGGAGCTGTTCCTGTGATAAGGACATCTTGCTTCTCAAATTGTAAGACGCCGTTTTATAGCACGTTGATAATCTTTTTAATCACGAGCCACTAAGTTGGGCTCCAATTGTAACAGGGTGTTGTAGGGTTATAATAATAATAACGTGGTTCTTCGTGAATAATGTTTAATCAACAGTGAAATAATAATAATCGTCTAACAATGTAACAAGAATGAAATCTTAACTGCCTAAATAATGTTTTACAAAATACTTATATACTACATTTTCCCACTATAAAATATACTCCAGCACAGCTGCTGGAAATATCCGGATTATTATAATCCGTCGCGTCCGTTGCTTAATTAGTTATTGGAAATATCCAGATTATGTCGTTAATATAACTTTGGGGAAATAACCAGATTAATATATTTGGGACTTCTTAGTAACAGGGTAGTGTTATTACCTATACATCTTAAATGTGCTTGTTACAATGTAGTTTTAATTGAGCCTAAAGATTTTTATTCACAAATCTTCTATTGCGGGGTTTTTAGTTTAATACTGTGGCTAGTTTTTGTTGGGTCTAAGATTAAGAAGTAGTTTTGTTTTTAAACGTACATGGCTATTTCTCCAGCACTTAAAATATTTTATTTTGTTTTTTTTTACAAAATTTTGCAAGATGTCTTGGCTAGACTTGATCAGTTTTTCAAAGTTAACCATAAAGATTATTTTGCTTGTTTTTGTATGCTGGAAAAAGCTTCAAAATTTTTGGGTTTTAGGTTTTTTTTTTAATGTTTTACATAAACAGTTCTTTTATTTTTAAAGATTTTTTTGTTTCAGGTGTTTACTTTCTCTTTTATCATCTTTAATAAGTCTGCATATGTCCGGTATTTTATATCAATGATCAACCCTTTATGTTTCAGTTTTTTTTTTTAATTTCCAATAAAGTTTGTACTATTGGTTTGTTTTGAAATTAGTATTTTTGGTATTAGGCAGTTTTGTTTAATTGCCGGTATTTGGTTTTTTACCGGCCTCGTTTGGTTTATACAGTATAATTTATATTATTGTGCATGCAGATATATACCTCTATTTGTCAGAACAGAGCAGTATATCTACCTTGACACATAAAACATGATGAAAACCAAATGAGTGAGCAATTTTTACCACTTTTCTTTCTGTTTTGCCATGCTTTTTAAGTTTGACTTTGCCGCTAAACATGTTTGCATACCCAACCGCTTTGTTGATTAAGTAAAAATTCCTATTACATGAAAGAATTATATCTACTCCCGAAAGTGCTTCATGTATTGAATAATTATGTATTTTTAACTTTGTGGATTAGTTTGTAACCCCAATCTTGAATAATTTCTCAGTTTTTAATATTCGTCTTTAGTTTAGTCTTATTCTATCAGCGTTGCATTGTTTGCATTAAATTTGAAGTATCCGCGGTAAGTGCTTCTATTTCTTTTTGCGGCATTTCCTGTCCCAAGCTTTATTAGCATATCTACTAAGATTTGTTTTGCTACGCTGATTCTGAAGCCCTAACCAGCTGACACAACAATAAAAGAACTATATAAAGCATTCCCCCGCAAAGATAAGCTAGTCTAAAAATCAGCTCAATCCAGCGCACTTGATTAAACTTTCGAACCGCTACTATTATACGTTTGATAATTTTAAGTATTACTTTTATAAT
The DNA here is from genome assembly GCA_963932245.1 of Tachinus rufipes. Taxonomy (NCBI): domain Eukaryota; kingdom Metazoa; phylum Arthropoda; class Insecta; order Coleoptera; family Staphylinidae; genus Tachinus; species Tachinus rufipes. The sequence continues at coordinate 67,934,181 of OZ010749.1, forward strand.
CTTAAATGTTTGTTTGCACTAACTAATTTGAAGTTAAGTATAAAAATCATAAATCTAATGTTCATTTATTAACTCGTGACTAACGCTAACGGTTCGAATCGTTTACAAGTGAGCCGTATGCTGCCGTCTCAATTCAATTTAATAATATTTATACATTTGATTCAACACAGTAAAAAATATTAACAATAATTTGAATTTTTAATTCAAAAAAATATAATTTTTGTTTAATTCAAAAAAATAAAATTTTTGTTTATTTAGTTTTTTGCCGTGGGGGTCGGATACATCGAGAATAAATTATATTTTTGTTCAAACAGCTGGTTTACAAAATTAGCCAAAACACATAATGCAATTTGTATTATGCATTCTATATTTTTTTAAATTTATTACAACATTAATAATTGTTCAAGCAAAAGCTGATATATTACACGATTAAATATTGACTTAACTAACGAATTATAAACGTAACGTATCAAATAGTCTGTCCCTTTATATGTGATCTTTGTTTTGTTTCACGCATGTTACCCGTAGTTATAATCTGTATGTAAATAGATGAAAAGCAGCATAAGATTGGCGCGCCCCTTTTGAGCAAATAGTATATATAAATGCGATATTATTATCATCAGCCGTAATATATAGCAAGTAATAAATCCAGCTTACGGATTCATATGTGTAGCTGGGACACGGAGTAATAACAGTCTGTATCCAAGAGTGAGGATAGAAGCGTTCATTCTACCCTCGGGTATTTTGTTATAATTTATATATGTTCGGATGATCTTAACGTTTAATCAGCTGTAGTTTACAGCAAAAAGTATTAAGTTTTACCAAGAATAAAAGTTTTAATGGAATTAATGATGTGAAGCACGTTTCATGAGAACTTTTATAAATTCATTTCCTGGAATATTCTATGGGTTTTATATTTATAAGCATAAGCTTAGTCGGATTTTTAAAATAAAATTTATTTGTTAAAAATAAAACCATAAAATTAAATAAAACTGAATTTTATATACAAATTATTAGTTAAATTAATCCATGTGTGATGCCAAATAAAATTGATGATGGTTGTAAGACTACTTTAACAAAATCATTCACATACATATTTCAAAAACCGCTTTATATTGTTTTGATTTGATCAAAATCCTATTAATATATAAAAACGTGAATAAATGTAAAATTTCATACAGAATTTACTATGTAAAAACATTATTTAATATATCAATAATTTATTTACAGTTTTTTATTCTAGGATGCACGCGCAACGAATTATACATCTAAACATGATTCGTTGAGCACTTTATAAAATAATGCAGCTGTTTGCTCGTACATCTAGTTTTTTTTTTTGTTATCAGTCTTGTTTCATTTGTTTTAGTAAATATAAAATGACCTGAATACACACTTGAAACTTTTTATAAACCAAATTCTATTCAATAGGTTTATAATGGCTCCCCATCATTCAAAGACAAATACGCAATTTTGATTTAATTATAAATAAAACTGAAATCTTGCAAGTTAACAATGACAGCTATAAAACAAGTAGTCAAACATCTGTTTTTGAAAGTATTTTTTTTTTAAATATTATTAATTAATGACTTTGTTGGTTGTACAACGAAAGAATAAAATTGAGAAAAGTTTGTTTAAAACTTAAACTTAAACATTTAGAATCAAATAAGAGGAATGCGTTTACGCATAATTAGTCTACCTGAGGTCTGTACGATTTTACTTACTAAACTCACCTTTTTTCTTCTCTCTCGCCTGGATAGTATAACTTTTGCATTTTGTTTAGTAAAGTTTTGTTAATTTTTTTTTTTTTTTAATTATTCTTTTTTTTCAGCTATAATTTAATTTAGCATTCTGTTTATGACTTTCCAATTCTTTTTGTTTTTAAGTGTTACGTATCTACCATAGTATCTGTTGTTAGCTCTATTTACAAAGTTTGTTCACTTGTAAACTTTTTTGCCATCTGGTGCATTTGAACTGCGCATGTTGTGTTGTGCATGTTAGTCTTTTTGCAGTACACGCATTTATTATCTGTTATTTTTTCTACCTTCTTCCGGTTGCTTTAAAAGCTACCATGACCTGTAAAGCACTGCTCAAAGTTATAATTTATTTTTTCATAATCCTTGTCTATCTACTTTCTTATGTTGGATAGCTTGTGGGTCCACTGTGTTTTTACATTGTTTGCCCACATTTCCTGCCACCTGTTTAGTGTTTTGTTTTTAGTTTGATTTTTTTTTCTGTTTTTTTTTTCTCCAGCTAGCAGAGTAAAAAATCTATGCAGACCAGGAATATTGCACCCAATGCAAGGATTATATAACTTTTTTGCTTTAGCTAATACCAACTTTACGTGCAATCTTGGAGTTTTGTTTGCCGTTGTTTTTACTTTTTCTGCTGTTTCTTCAACTATCACTATTGCCAACATATTAGCATATGTTAATATACTTTTTTGAAAATGTCTAGTCTCAACACTCTGTCATATAAGATTTCTAAAGATGGAGACCTAATACTGGCCTGTGGGACACCTCCTGCAACTTTGTGTGCTTATCTTTTATCATACACTATAATTTGTTTTGAAAGTTTTTTTTTTATAATTTCTAATAGATGAGTAATATTTTTTTTATCTTCCATAACCTTTACTGTTACGTCTATGCCGCAAAGTTGAGGGCATTCTCGACATCAATTGTTAGTAATAGTTTCCTTGTTTTCAGTGTATTTTTATATTAATTTTTGCAATTTTCTATACGGTTTTTAGTGGTTTTGAAGTTGATCTTCTTTTCTTAAAGCCGTACTGCGTTTATAACAAGTTGGTTTCGTTTATTGTATTTTTGCTACTATGATGTGCATATATAGCTTTTCCATTGTATAAACTAGGCATATGAGACGGTTTGACTTTATATCTTTTTCTTTTTTGTTTGGTTTATTAATTTATTTTGTAGAATTCTGCAAGAATTAGCTTCGAAACTACTTCCACCGCCAATTTCTGCAAAAATCTCATCCGGCCCTAAGACTTTTTTCTTTTTCATTTTTTGGCTTGTTTTTTTAACCGTTGTTTGTGTTTCCTTTGGTGGTTTTCTTGTTTAAGCAATCTTTGGTTGTGTCGGGAAAAGTGCTTTTCTTAGTTTGTCATTTTTATTCTGCCGGTTTCCCATATTTTAGTTTTCCATACGTTATCCACAAGTTTCTTTTTGAGTTTTTTCCACTTCTTCTTCGTTGTTTTAATAATTTCAACTTTCACATCTTTTTTAGTTTCTTTATACTTCTTTTCTCTATGTTCAACTTCTATCTCGCTTGCTTTACTTTTTTTATTTTTGTTAGTTCTTGTATATTTTGTGTGCAAACTTTTCTTTTTGCCACAATAATTTTGTTGTACTAAAAAAATTGTTATCTAATGTCCAAGTTTTTTTTGGCATGGTAAAGTTTTATAGTTTATATTTTGGGACTTCTTGCATTTTTGGCTTATAATTTTTGTAAACTTTTCTATATCTTGTTTGCAAACTTTTGTTATATTTTGCTATTGGTTTTGGTGTTTTGTAAAAGATGTTTGCTATCTTTTATCAAATGTTGGCTTCTTACCGTTATTTTAATTTACTATTCTATTCCCAGCCATCTATTCCACGAGTATTTTTCCTTTTCTCTCTCCTACTTTAAAGCTAAATTCTGCTGATATGGAATTAAAATTGCCTGCAATTAAAATATTCTTATTTGTCTGTCCTACTTTGTGTTCAATGTTATTGATGTGTTCTCTGTATTTCGACATTGTACAGTTAGGTGATATATAACACGACATCACTCTGATGTTGTTTATGTCTAGTCCAAAAAGTTTTATAACAAGAGATTTTAAGCCGCCGTTTAGACAATGTATAAGCAGCGTACACTCTCGGTATCTTCGTCTTTGTTGCACCATGACGTTTCTCTATTACCTGCAACGTATAGTCGCTTTTCACTAGTTGAGAGAGGGAAAAGGTATAGTGTTGTGCGACAAAAACAAAGATACCAATATTGTACGGCAAAACGTTGGCTTAGAGTCTCTAGTTATAGAACTCTTTGGTCTAGCCAAACAATTTTTTTTTATTTTTTCTTGCACTCTGTTTTAAGTTTTTTTTGTTGAGGATTTTATTATCTGCATCTAGATTTGTATCAAATACTGCTGATTTTTTTTTTTGGTATTTTTGTATTTGCTTCTAGTATATCATGGGCAGCTACTGCTCTTCTTATACAGGGAGTTTATAAATGAATGGGATTATGTAATCACTTTAAATGTGCCGCTTTTTTTAAATTGTTCACTAAACTATTTGTTTTGACAGATCAACTTTGACAGCTGTCAAGCAAACATATGAAAACATATGTAGTATAGTGAACGATTTTAAAAAGGCGGCATATTTAAAGTGATTACATAATCCCATTCATTTATAAACTCCCTGTATTAATTTGTATTACTTTTATTAATATTATTATTTTCTATTTTCCTGGTTGATCCGGTATGTCATCTTTTTTAGTCGCAATTTTTTATTTATTTCTTTGATTTTTTAATACTTTTTTGTATTCTGGGCACGCCATGCTTGCTGCAAGATAACTTTCTTTTTTGATACATAACACATGATTAAATTTAAGTTACAGCATTTTTTAACTTTATGGTCTGCTCCGCACTTATAGCACTTTTTTCTGACCTGTTCTTTAACTTTGCTTTAAAATACCTTGTGTTCATATCTCTGACATTTAAAACACTTTAGTGGGTTTATTAATTTTTCTACTTTCTACGCTTCTCGTTTGTTGTTTATCTGCTTGTTTTTTACTTAAAACTTTGCGCTGTTGCTTGATAACGTGATCATTGCGTACTGCACACGCCTGCTATTTGTTTTTTGGACATTGCAATATCATTGCTGTTTACGTCAATTTTTGTTGTGCTTTTTATAGTGTTTATTTTTAGTAATATTCTTATCAATGTCTTTTACAAATACGGTTGTCTGCTACAATCATTGCTTTGACTCTTGCTTTCTCTATTTTTTTTTAATTGTTTCTATCCTTTTCGCTTTTGATTATGATTTCAAATTACATATTTTAATATTTTGTCTTGGATACTCTGTCTTATTTAGCACTAGTTTTCTCTACGACGATGTTACTTTTTAAACTTTGTACCTCGTCTGCAAAAGATTTTTCCTCTTATGGCCTGATTATTATTGATTTTTTCCAGTCTTTTTCCTTAGTCTTTTTTGTTGTTTCTAGTTGCTTTTTTCCATTTGTTGCTTGTGTATATTGAATTTATGTTTTTTTTGTTTGTTTGTTAACGTGTGCGCTTTTTTAATCTTTTTTGTGGATGAATATTCTTAATCTACTACTTTTGTTTTTACATAGATTCATTTTATTGTACCTTTCTAAACTCATCTATATTGAATGTTGAGCAGCCAGTTTGTCTCGATTTTCTAGCTAGTTTTTTTACTCATTTTTTGTAATGGATTTTGTTTTCCTTTTTGACCTTGGTTGGTGCTTTTACTAGTCTTACTTTTCTTTCCGCAGCCATTCTTTCTTATCTTTTTAATTTTTTTTGCTTATGGCAAACCGGGCTTGACGTTGTTAGTGTACAATAAACTTGTAGCATCATCTATCTTTTTCTATAGGCGGCAAAAAATAACATTTTCCTGTTTTTATTTTTTTTCTTCACACCTATTGAATAAAAAACTCTAAAAAAAATTATGGAATTACAGTTTTAAACTAATCGGTTTAATTTTTTTTTTTTAATTTAACAACTCTATTTATAAAAAACATGAAGTTTATCAAAAACTTTCTAATAATGTATAATAAAGCAACATATTCTATGCAATCAAAGATTTAAATAACCTAAAATTATTTGGGTTGTGTAATTTTAATTGAAATTTTGTGATCACTTTGCATTACTTAGGAAGAAGGTAATGTGAGCTTGGCATAGTAACTATATTCAAGCTTTTAATAAACTAAAGGATCTGTTTTTCAAACAAATTTTATTGTGACACACATTTTGTTTTTATGCCCAATCCGATGCTTCCAATGTAGGACTAGGAGCAACCTTATGGCAAAACATTAAGGGTTCAAAATGTGTAGTTGCGTATGCCAGTTGCATTCTCTTAAACCGCAATAAAATTATAGCGTATCAAAAAAAGAAGTTTTTTCAGTAGTATGGACACTAAATAAGTGGAAAGTGTACCTAATTGGGCGCAGCTTCAAAATTTTATCATACCATAAATTGTTATCGTACTTGCAGAGTTGTTGATTATTATGGGCACGTATTACGCGCTAGATATTGTCTCTGCAGAAATTTGATTTTGAGGTTCAATATATACTTGACATAGACAACATTTAGACATTTTATTACGACACTCTGTAGTACGGATGCCAACTCCACATGATAAAGTGTTTATTGGCAGCTTGTTATGCTTACTTGTTGTCAATGAAAACACAAGTCTACGCCTTTTTAAGGGTATTGCTATTAAAGCAATCAAAAAATCTTAGCTTCTTAAAACTGAATCTGAAGATCCAAACGTTTTGTGAAGCACCAAAAATTATTGTACCTTCAGATAGGTGAACACAATTATAGTTATGTGTGTACTAAAAGCATTTCAAAAAGAAATCATAGATAACTTTAATAGTTAGTTAGTTTACATTTTTGGCGTATCAGCCTAATAAGACTATTAACGCCGATTCTTTTCTCTAACTATAAAAAGTGTAAATTAATATGCTGTAAAATGGCATATTAAAGAATAAAATTTAATAAATAAATAAATAAACAACAAAGATAAAATAAACGTTCACAAACTTTAATGACTATAGCAATAATGACTAGATAGTTCCAACAGTGTCTAGAGTGTAAAAAGTCCTAAACACTGCTGGATTTTACGATACACAAACATTAATCATAATAAATTAACAATTATATCCATACACCCAATTTGCTCAGTCGAATAAATTCGAACAGACGATCGACTTCAACGATCTGATCGCCCAAGACAATCGACAAACTGGGTGATAATTCAGACGTAACTCTTTGTTCCGAAAACTGCCGACAATCCAATAAGATATGACGAACAGTCAATGGGACATTACAAGTATCACAAACTGGCGGCACTTCAGATGCCAACAAATGCCTGTGAGTCCATCGACAGTGACCGATGCGAAGTTGCGTGAGGATAACCTCTTCCCTACGCTTCGGCCTGCATGACGAACTCCACGGTGTAATAACGCTTTTAGTGCATCGCAGCTTGTTGTCTTGAATAGCAAACCACTCAGTTTGCCAGCTAGACAGCAGCTTTTGATGTAGAAAATTACAAATATCCCTAACGCAAACTTTAAATGAAACATATTCAGCGCTAGTTATTGCCAATTTGGCAAGCGCATCAGCATTTTCATTGCCACTGATACTTACTTGACTGGGGATCCATACAAAGTTAACAGTGACATTTATCTGAGACACCTGAAGCAAAATTGAATGAATTTGCCTCAGCAAGTAATGATCAGGATATTGGTCATCTATGGCGTTTAATGCACTCAACGAGTCTGTACATATAACATAATTTGTACCTGCGCTTAGTTGGATGTAGAGAAGAGCCTGATAGATAGCATACAGTTCTGCAGTATACACGCTGCTAACACTTGGCAAGCCAAATGTAAATTGCAGCTCATCTACCAGAAAAGCACAACCCACATCGTCGTTACTTTTTGAGCCATCGGTATAAATCCAAGTGGCATTTACATTCATTGCTTGAATTTTTGCAAATTCAGTTCGATATTCAACTGGTAAAGTTGAAGCTTTGCTCATTCTCGATAATGCAGTATTTAACCTTGGACGTTGAAAAGTCCAAGGAGGATCGCGACAGTAAGACAGTTGATATACATCAGGGAGTTGGAAATCCAGTTCCCGAAGTATACTGCAATTTCTTATAGCAACCGGTTTTTGGGACCGTATCCTGATGTTGTATAGATCGTCGAGACCATTATTGTACACGACAGGAAACGTCGGATGCAAGCGTTTAGCTTTTAGTTTCGCGGCGTACCTAACAGTCAAAATTTTACGCCGAAGACAGAGTGATGGTTCAGCTGCCTCACACAAAACACTAGCAATAGGGCTAGTGCGAAATGCGCCAGTTGCTAAACGAATTCCAGTATGGTGAGCAGGATCAACAATACGTAATGTGGATGGAGCTGCGGAAGCATAGATTATGGAACCATAGTCTAGTTTTGAGCGCACCAAAGCGCGATGCAGAAGTAGCATTGTTTAGTGCCGGGACACATCTTGATCTCAGATTTATTAAATGAGGACGCCAAGTCAGCGCATGGTGAAATGTGACACCGAGAAATAATAATAATAATAATTTTTCTTTATTTTCAAAAATGCATTTACAATACATGCATAACGAAAACGGGTCACATATATTTCCACGTTTATAAAAATAATACAATACAATAAAACAATAACATAAAACTTCTACCTATATAATAGAACACTATCCTGTACAGAAATAGGTTCTCCCCCAAGATATAATAAAGGGTCACCGTGTGGGGTTCGCCTTCTACAAAAATGGATAAGCAACGTTTTACTAGTAGAAAAAGTGAATCCATTCTTATTAGCCCAGTTCAAAATGTGATTGATTGTTAACTGAAGTTGACGTTCCAATGTTGCCATGTTTCTCGAGGCACAATAGATAGCTACGTCGTCAACATACATACATCCGCTTACCGGATGCTTGATGAACTGACTTATGCCGTTAATCGCTATCATAAATAGTGTCACGCTTAGAATAGACCCCTGAGGAATACCATTCTGTTGCTGACGTATGACCGAGATGTTGTCACCTACACGTACCTTAAATGAACGGGAAGTTAAAAAGCTTTGTATAAACAATGCCATGCTTCCGCGAATACCCCATGAATGAAGCGTTCGTAGAACATTGTACTTCCACGTCATGTCATATGCTTTCGCAATGTCAAAGAATACAGCGACAAGATGTTGATTCTGTACAAAAGCATTTTTAATTGCTGTATCCAACCGAACAAGGTGATCAGTCGTAGAACGGTGACGCCTTGAGCCACATTGTATGTCAGCAATTAAACCTCTTGAATCTAATAACCAAGTAAGACGCTTATTGAGCATTCTTTCTAGTAACTTGCATAAGCAGCTAGTTAGAGAGATAGGCCTATAACTTGTCGGGAGCTTTTTATCTTTACCAGGTTTAAGTACTGGTACTATGATAGCAAGTTTCCACGACTCAGGACAATACCGTGCTGACCATATCCGGTTATAGAGTGCCAACAATTGAAGTTTGGCAGAGCGACTTAATTGCTTAAGCATAGCATTGTGTATCAAATCGACACCTGGAGCAGTATTGTGTTCTTCAGATAATGCCGAGTCAAATTTCCAAACACTAAACGGTGCGTTATTTAATTCATTTTCAGCAGAGACAAATGACAGAACGTTTTTCTCCATGTTAGTTTTAATAACTCGGAAATTTGCAGCGTAATTATTATCGCTGGAAGCGTCAAAATAAACATCGGCCAGGATAATCGAAATGTCAAGGGGATTGGTAATAATTTGATCACCCGACAATAACCCACTAATAGGTAATGATGCGGTTCGGCCAGACATTTTTCTGGCTTTTTCCCACACTTTCCCGACGGGGGTTCTCGAATTAATTGAAGTGACATATTCTGACCATGATTCTCTTTTAGCTTTTCTGCATGTTCTTCGAGCAACAGCTTTGTACCTCAAATAAAGTAATAGGTTCTCTTCTGTTGGAGAGTGGTTAAAGAACGGCGTTTGTTTAGTTTAGCTTGCTCACAATCAAAATTCCAACAAGGAACAGGCTCTCTGCGAGGTTTTCCGGAAGATAACGGTATACTCGCATGTGCTGCCTGTATGATAGAATCGGTATAAGTTTCAATATCTTCGTCGATAGTGGCTTGGACACTGTCATTGTAATCAAACACTTGAACAAACGTATTCCAATCGGCATTTCTTATTCTCCAATTTCGATGACGGTTTTCATTAATTACATGACCAAGCACGCGAATAAATATGGGAAAGTGGTTACTATCATAAAGATATTCCGAGACTTCCCAATCCAGCAATGCTGCGATACTTGGAGAACAAATGGTAAGGTCAATAGCCGAGAATGATCTATTGGAAAAGTAGGTATTGTTACCTTTATTTAAGATAACTAAATCCGTTTCTGAAAAAAGATTGGCCAAGTTACGACCTCGCACATCAGTTCGATTTGAGCCCCACATAGTGTTATGAGCATTAAAATCGCCCATTAGCAGGAATGGGGACGGAAGTTGTTCTTATTGATCAATCAAACGAATGTCCAAACTGACATTTGGCGGAATATGTAGTTGAACGGCTACTGCTTCTAATGCAGTGTTGACACGGAGTTCTTTACTGAAAACCGTATCACGGACCAATAAAGCCGTTCCACCCTGAGCACGATCAACATTTACACGATCTTTTCTATAAATAGTATAACCACGAAGATTAACAGAACATTCAACCTTAAAATTTGTTTCCTGTAAGGAAACGCAGATAGGTAAATTTTTGGATAATAATATTTTAAAGGATTCGTAGTGTGAATTATATCCGTTGCAGTTCCATTGTATAATGGTTGAAACCATTTTTGATGTTATGTTGCAAACGTAATTTTAACTCTTTGTTTATTAGCGTTTTTTTGTTTAACTTCAAAATTATCGCCTGGGGGAGTAGAACTCCCACTAATTGGCATAATTTCATCTGTCTGAGTAGATGGCGCGGAAAGAACTTCCACATCCATCGACTCTAACGACACGTCAATATTGGGTCTGTGGGCGCAGGATCGCTAGAAACCTGCACCTCAGGTGGCGGTAGCCTAGATTGGGCTGCCGTCTTTGCAGGCTTTGACTCGGACTGAGCCTTTGCCTGTTTAGGCTTTGACTTGGAAGTCGCAACCTTAGTTGGTTTTGGCCCGATACGAGCCAATACCTTAGATGGTTTAGGCTTTAAATAAGCCCCCATCTTGAGTGGTTTTGCTTGAAGTCCCACTCGTTGTGACCTTGGACCGGATTGGGCCGTAGTCGGTTTTGGTTTTGAGCCTGATGGGCCCGCAACCGGTTTTTGACCCTTCACATTAGAGTCCTTGTCTTTATTTAAAGAAGTTTCTGAAATAGCAGTAAATGTCATAATCGGTGTTTGTTGAATAATAGGTGTTTCAGCAACTATCTATCTAGAAAAGGTAGGAGCCGTAATTGCTCTATACTTCTTTTGAGCATCAAAGTAAGAGAGTTTGTCTGTTACTCTGATCTCGGCTATCTTCCTTTCCTCTTTCATTTTTGGGCAGTCTCGGGAATTAACGGGATGCTTACCTTTGCAATTCACACACAAAGGTGAACTGTTGCATGGATCAGGGTCATGTTTCTCCTTACTGCATTTTGCACATGTTGCAACACCTGGACACCTAACTGCAATGTGTCCAAAACGTTGGCATTGGAAACACCTCATTGGGTTAGGAATAAACGGGCGAACCGGGCGAGTAACATATGCCACCTTAACTTCATTTGGGAGCCGTTCAGAATCGAATGTTAAAATCATAGATGTTGTATCTCTGACTTCACCATCCTTTCTACGGGTTAGTTTTTTAATATCGATAACGCCTTACGACGCCAGTTCCTGTTTGCATTCGTCTACAGTTGTGTATAACAACTCATACCATGAAATTACTCCCTTCGAAATATTTAAGGATTTATGCGGTTCAACTGTCACCGCAATGTTACCTAATGACGTGGATTCCTGCATTTTACTGCTCTGCAATTTATCTTTTACTTCAATAAGCAAGGTACCGTCTCTTAACTTCTTACATGAATTTAAAGTTCCATTAATAATATTGGAAATGGTCCTATGAATTAAGAAGGGAGAAACCTCCTTTAGACTCTGGCCATTTTCAGAACATTTAACAATCAAATATCTAACAAACTTTCTGCTTGTACTATTTCTATCTTCATTAGCTCTCTCGTCGTAAACGGGCGAGATCGTTTGGTTGGAGGTTTAGAATCTACATCATCACAAACTAATGCAGTCGCCAGGGCTAATCAAGCGATATAGGTTTCATAGATGTAAATGAAAGACTTCCGCGAACACAAAGAATACTATCAGGAACCAACCGTAGCACATTGTGAACCTTTCATCGATCACCACATAAATAATTCCTCACCCTTAAGTTAGATAACGAGCCGATTGGTTAAAACTGGGTTAGGTTTAACCTCCCGTTTTACCAGAAGCACTTGCCAAAGCAGTGTGTTGGAACTAATACTCTTTTAAACCTGAGTATTAGCCCCTCAACTACCAGGATCCCCTTTTCCTGACTTTCGGGTCACCGCGCACGGCAAACACGCAGGTGAGTTACACAAGGTGTTATGTGAAAATTGTCAAAAATAAACTCACAAATAAGTTTGACTTGTCCCAGACGAACTGTGGGTTTTTTAACGAGGTTATCTCCTCGCCTATTGGTCGCCTTTTACGACCAGCAAAGGGGCTAGCGGAAGTATTCTATTGCGCCAACCCCTCCCGCAGGGGGGAACTTTAATAGTGTTATAAGTCATTTTAGCGTATATAAAACGTAGTATGCGTTACGTCAAGTCTAGTAAAAAAAAATATGTACCATGTTAAAAATTGCATTAAAAGTTGTACCACAAGTCAGACTACAAAAATCTGTAGATTGCCTAGTCCATTGCATATGTCAATTGTATCCGATGCTCCTGGTAGCCTCATTGCTATTGATTTATATAAACCATTGCAGTCTTCTGTTGGAGGTGCTACAATGTTATGCGTAGTATTGGACGTGTTTGCAAAGTAGGTAAATCTCTATGATGGATGCTCACGTAACCTTATTTTTGGCTAGACATACCTTCCTTTGTAAAGCTGTGCGTCGAAAAGTTTATCACGGAAAACCCGTTAGCTTCAATATATCCGATTTGGTACTACGGCTATATGTGGTCAAACTTGCAGTTTATGCTTTTCTTTGAAGGCTTTTACCAAATAAAAAAAAAAAAAAAAAAAAGTTAGTGACCTGACCTACATCATACAATACTCGAAAGTGAGGCGGAACGCGGAATGTGGCTCAAGGCAAAGATGTTCAGGAGCAGGTGTGACGCAATATATGCATTTTTTTTTTTTGTATACCATATTTTATTATTATTAAGACTATATGTGCCTTGTTTGTAGATTGTGTTGCAAAAATGTTGTTATTATCATAATTATTTGTTTATTATTCACCGCCGAACGTGAAGGTATTTTAATATGTTATTAAAGAAAATATATGCACATTGCATGAGTTATTCCCACAACCCCCTAATTCTCTGCTACAATACATACTGTGTTCAAATGATAACATTGGCCATTTTTAAATATAGCCACATAAACATACATTATATAAAAAAAAATCAAAAAATGATGTTACATACGTTATTTTATAAATAGCTCCGTTGAATAACATGTTTTACCAATTAGACTTTATAACACTGTTTTTAAGATTATTATAAATATAACTACCTGCACAAATAGAAGAAGAGTTTTTATACTTAAATTATAATGTGGAATATAAATTTGATTAGCGTTTCTGGTATTATAGCTAGTTTTCTTTATCAAAGTTTTTTTAATTTCAAAAAATGTGTAGTATTAAATATCTATAAATATGTATGGAACATACAATCAAAATATTTTTCCTACGAAATGTTCACGACAATTTCTCTGTATGGAATGAACTCCGACAATTCGTTTTGCATAATAACTCTCTGCACATCAAACCGTTGATTTGCAGAGAACTTGCATATTATATTTAATTACTGAGTGTGCTAATAAATTTCACCAAACCAAAAACGAATCATTCAGCATTTCACTTCTACATATCGTTGTAATTAATCTCAATTCTCGCATTGCAATGGACTCTCTAACCACGTTACGTTCATATCTCATTCCTGCAATTTAATTAATAAATTAGGTACGCTTTATATCTCAACACATATCTCACATGTCTTTACATATTCATGTAGAAATTCAAGTAGATAGTTGGTAATATACGGAGCATAGTTTTCAGTTAGTTGTCGCTACCTTACCAGTCAGTGAACTCAATTAAATCAATTCCAAGGATGGTGAATCCATAAATTTAAATAATTCAACGTAACGACATTAGAATACGAAATGTGCAATAAATAAAGAGCCGTGACGCTATGTGGTTGGCGCACTGTAACTGGGGAGTCATATTTCGGGCAGGGATTGTGGGAACTTTGCGGTGGACTAAACAATTCACTATGTATTGCGTAAAATAAATTATTTATAACTTTCGCATGATATGGGTTTTGCGAGAATGTATCAGTATGCAATAATATTAATTGAAATAGTTATGTTTTGGGTATAATTAAATTTATACATTAATGTTATAATATTGGAATTGATAATTATTTACATGTTAATTAATTAAATTCATTTTGGCATACTTTACTTTATGAGTTACATAATAATTAAAATTAAAAATTAAGCTGATTTTGTATGTAATAATTAACGTACACTTAGTATTGATATTTGTTTAAATCAATTGAAAAGTTTTTTATATTACAAGAATGATTAGAAATTTTTAAATTATATTTGATGAAGCTCTTTCTGGTTCTGTTTATAGAGAGTTAATTAGATAAAAAAAGCAAAACGACATAAAATAAATAACTAGTCAACAGATCAGCCTGGTCAGCTCCAGATAAGGAAAACGATTTATATAAGTAAACCCATGCAGTGATATATATAGAAAAACTTGTATGTTGCACAATCAAAAGCATTCGTTTCATTGAGCACAACGCTTTTGATAGATACTGACGGGTTATATAAATTTGAGTACAATAAAGTAAATAATTATAATATAGTAATTAAAAGCAGGTAAACCTGATAATAAGTTATAGTACAATTAGCATAGACAGACTGCTGCTTACTAACAAATTCAATATAAATTGATCCCGATAATCTATTCCTTTAATAGTTTAGTTTTTGTATTGTTTTGTTACTAATTTTTTTAGGCTACTTTGAGCATTGCCTTCTTTATCTTTAGCTTAAACCGTTTTTTTGTTTAGCAGTTTATTGTACGTGTGGCCGATGAGTAAATTCAAGAGAATTTATTTATTCGTAAATTATGATAGTGGTTATCTTCCCTAATGCAACTATTATGAGGTTGTACTTAAATGCTAAAAACTTTAATATTAATTGTAATCTGGATTTCTGCATTTGATAATGTTTGTTGTGGAAGCTGCTAATTGTTTTTACAACCAATCAGATTTTTTTTAATCAATAACGCTTGATTGTTAATTTAACGGCCTTAAAACTAGGAGCGAAAATTTGCAAGTTTAAGTTTCTGACTCAATGTTTCCCTACTCAATTAATGAAACTTTGAAATATCTTATGTTAATTAGAGGTAACAATAATAAATAGTGTTTTTTTTTTAAATTACAAATTTTTGTTTTATATAAGAGGCATCTACTGTAACTGTAAATGCACTTGCCAAGCCATGATGTAATTTTGTGTTAATGTTTTCTAAACTGGTCAAAATAACCGAGTTTGTTTGCTATAGTTATTAGTTAGGATGATGGCTTAAAAGCGGTTCTATTTTTGCTAAAAGATTCTTAGTGGTGACAGCTTTTGTTGTTGTATGTCCTATTACGTCGTAATTAGAGTAGTCAATTTGTTTTTTTGCAAAAACGGTTCTAAACGTGCCAAAATATTTTTTTTTGTTTTAGCTGCCGCATCTACTTGTTGCAAATTTTTAGTCTGTTTTTACATTGCAGTGATTACAGTTTCAGGATGTAAATGTTACTTGTTTGCTAATAAGCTTGAGTGTGGTTTAATCAATGATTTTAATAGACCCCTAAGAACTGTTTGCTTTGTTTTGCCGATTTGTAACGGTACAACTTTTAAAGTTGCACTATAATTTTGTTTTTTTTTTTGGAAAACTGTTGAGGTTGTGCGGTAAAAAGTGTAATCACTACTAACTTCCTTGCATAGTGGCTATTGCCCCGGCAATAAGACTACCATTTGTTTATTTTTTTTTTATTAATTTGTCGCTTTTGGACAACAATTTTGTTTATATTTGATGCAAAAGCACAATACTACGTAGTCAAATTAATAAACACTAAAAAAATTAAAAATTTTATTAGCAAGCTAGCAGCATATATCAATAGGATATTTACACCCGGATTTTTCAAGACGCGTACTAATAGTTGCTACATCACATTCACGTTTTGTTTCACAAATAAACCACCAGTTCTGTTTAAACACCGGCAGTGCACGCATTCTTGTTGATGTTTACATCAATTAGAGGTTTATTAGAACAGAACAGATTTTGCATAAAGTCTGTGTGTGTGTGCGTGTGTACACGCGCCTGTGTGACAATTGTGTTGGATTCTTTAGTTTACCCTATACAAAACAAAGTACAAGAACAACCTGTAAAACAACCACGTCTCTAAAGCTCCTGAGAAACTTTCCAGAATGAATCCTGAAATTTAACCAGCGCCTTCTAAAGGCCTTCACAGAGATACGCCGGTTAAAAATAAAACCCAACGTGGGGCATGGTGTCTTCTTGTCCCCGCAAAAAACTCAAATAGAAAGACTTGGCGACAGAGACGCTTAAAAGAAAACCTAAAGAAACATATCTCTAAAACACAACAAGTCATCTGGGTGACCGCAACACCAAGATTTCTAAACACGTCGAGAACCACGTTGACCAAACCGCTGTGAATCAAGTCAGTAAACCCAACATGAGCATGGGAAATGTCTTGGCACAATATTCAGACAACCCCAGGTTTGTACAAGCGCGTCTGACGCGGTCTATGACAAACCAAGGTGGACCCGACCAGAACATATGCAAAGTTTTTGGTTTGCAGACTACCAAAACGCAAACAAATACGTAGCACTCAACCCCTCAATTACCAACAAGTATTAAGGAAGCACAGTAACTTACAAAAATGACACAGGCGCAGTCACTGTCACACACCACCTGGATCCGGTATGACTAGGCATCTTATTTAATGTATGCAATGCTTTCAGATTCTGCTGGATTGACAAAGTTACTACCAAAACTAATGTGTTTAAACAGATTATGCGGAACGCATACTGCAGATGCTCTACCAAAGAAAAGGTTTAAGAACAAAATCCATTACACTTTGCCTCTGCCTTGTACACAAACACCAATGACTATGCCAAAAAAAAAAAAAAATAGAAGAAAATCACTTTACAGTTACAGGATGCAGACAGGCACTCCGTCTAGCATTAAAACCAATCTCTAAAAAGAGACCAAAGAAACCACACCAAATACACCTGCAAGTTAAGTGCGGCGTAGTCACCCAACGCAACGCATGCAGCTCATGCGTAAGTCACCGACACCGTTGCTTCTATCTATTGTGACATGAGCAACAACCTCGCTAGACAAGACAATCAGAAACAGGCTAAGCAGTTATACACAAAGATTCTGAACGTCCTGCACATAGAACACAAGAATGTGAGGAAGAAGAAGCGGATAAAAGATAACTTTACCGACCAACAGCTCAGGTAGACTTTGTGCCTACCGCGTAGTGCTCCACGACTGGAGCGCGCAACAAGTGCATGCATTAATATTAAATATTCAACTATCTTCTTTTCAGATGCAACAGGCCACGTGGCTAGAGAGTGCAGCACCGATGGCAATGTTTGTTAAAAAATAATTGCTATGTACGGGTTATAGCGCTCATCAACCATTTCCAAGTAGTTAAACGTCTGGTAAACAAAGTAAAAATCTACTTCCAAATTTGATAATAGTTCCTCAGCAAAAATTATATATTGACTTACTTATTTTTTTTGTTCTATAATGCTCAGATAATTACGTTCAATTGACAATTGCATTAATAGCAAAAATAACTCTAAACTTCTACAAGTCAACTTGAATAGATGGATAAAAATAGACTAGCTAAAACATATTTGCTCTACAAAAAGAATAAATTGCACTAATTGCAAAATTTAACAATTTAGCTAGTTATATACAAAAAACTAGATAATGACAAGATTAAGGATTTTACAATTTACGTACGACGCCAAAAGCTGACAGCTACATGTAAAAGTAGAGATTTTGTTTAAGTTTAGGAAACTCAAATAAGAATGTACTCTTGCTACGTATGTCAAATACTTTCTCTGCGCATTTTAAAAAGTACCTACATAGGCTAGGCCGTTAACGTTATAATGATTTTTAAGGATGACAAACTCAAAGATTTATTTAGCAAATAGTTGAGTAAAGTTGATTTACATGTTGCAAAAAAACACACGTATAAAAACGTTGTGTGATAAAATAGTTACTCTTAAACTTGGACTTTGCAGCCTTATAACGCGCTTAGACAAAAAGCAATACAATGTGGTACAAGAACTCTTCCCGTGCCACTCCAATCTTGTCATTTATAGCATTTCAAAAGCATTTTATGACAGTTTACATGAATATTAGCATAAGAATATGTTATTATGTTTAAGAACATTTTATGACAGTTAAAACCAAAGAGTTCTATAACTAGAAATTTCAAGCTGTCGTTTAAACAATGTATAAGCAGCGTACATTTGTCGGTATCTCTGTCTTTGTTGCACCATGACGTTTCTCTATCACTAGAAATTAAAACCGCTGATTATGCATGCAAATATGCATTAAAAAAGTCCAAAATATGCATGAAAATAGCAAAAATATGCCAAAATATTCAACTATATGCAACATAAATATAAACAAATATAGTTTAATTTTTTTATCAAAAAAACAAAATATATAACAAATTCTATTTTTTAGAGTACAGCTAAACAATTTCATTTTGAATGGTTTTTTGAATACGATAAAGGCAGGTATACATATATGTATGTTTTAATTTTTAGTATAGTTATAATAACCAATTTTAGTTATTTAAAGAACAACATATTATATTATTATATTTTTTTAATCTCCAAGTTATTTGAAACATAACCTAGAAAATTAAAAAACCATTTTATTTGTTTTCTATTTAAAATGATTGTAACTGAATAGTTGCCAGTAAGTAAAAATAACTAATATTTAATTTTTTTGTTATTTTTATGTTAATATGCATAACATAGTAACTTAAAAAACGATGTTTTTCAATATTTTTTTCTAAAAATCGGTGTAATATGCTTAATAGCCGATTATGGATGAAATATGCAACAAAACCTAAATATGGTCAAAATATGCAAATGCAAATGTGCATTTGTTTACAATCCGGTCTTTATCTATCACATACAACGTAATGCCATACGCGTGAAGGGAGGGGGGGGGGGGTTAAAGAAGCGCTCGATCATTAGTAGAGAAAGAGTTAATCTAGTTACTAAAAGATTATAAAAATGCGGCACAAATAAAAAAAGTGGTGGAGACTACAGGTCCAAAATAAAAATAATAAAACAACTGACTGAAACAACAGAGCAATGGAAAAACTTTAAGCTATATACAACAACGTCAACCTACACTAACAAATATCCAAGACAAGCTAATACCAAAATCTTCAGAAGCTTACTATAAATAAAAATATATAACTTAAATAATTACTTTAATATACTAAGTTAGAATGTGCCTTTTCTGAAGCCATTACAGCAAAATAGAGTGTCTACAATATAAATGTAAAGTTTGAAATAAAATATTATATTGTAAATTGTGTGACCAACCGGTAAACACAGACGTTTATGAGCAAAATCATGCGTGACTCACTAGTAGATCACGACGTCATAAAAATGAACTGTTTAAAGAAAAACCTGCAAACTACAACAGGATTCTTAAATGAGCATTTTAAATTTAGAAAACATATGCACACTGTGGGCATTGCAGATAGCTTGTGCAATAGCATAAGTGCAGTAAAATTGGTTTAAATCCAAAAATTGAAAAATTTAGAATGCGTGACATAGCAGAAATGTTTATGATATTCAACTTAGACACAAACCAACATCAAATGCTTTTATCGTGATGTTGGCAAAATTTTAATAAAAGACAGAAGCTTTAGACTGGCAAAAAAGTCAACAAAGATAGTAGAAAGCATGCATTCTTACATGTCTACAAATTTGTTTAAAACATTCTTAGGATAAGCAGTGGCAGTGCAAGGATATATGGGGCCTTCCGCAAAATATTGAAAAAGCCCCACTCAGAGACAATTTTGAAAAAAACATACAGTTTTGTTATTTATTTTGTAAATTCTAGGGGGGGGGGGGGGGGCAGATTTTGAAATAATTATCAAGGGGCCTCTATGCTTATAGGTCCTTCCGCATTGCAGACCCTTGCTTACAGATAACTCCGCCCCTAAATAACAATAAAACAGGTGGCGTACTAAAAAAAATAGAATACATACCAGTTGCTACAAATGCAACATTGTTGGCCACGTTGCTAGAAAGTGCTGCAGTAATGGCAATCCTTGCTTTAAATGCATTAAAGTTGGGCACAAAATCAGAAATGATAAAAAAATTTAAAGACAAAATTAAAAATAGCGATAGAAAGAAATAGTTACAATGGGTAGATAAAAAAAATAAGATATACTAAACGGCTCAATTAATGGGAATAAAGAAAAAGAATTAACTTATATTGGAGTAAGAAGAGCATCAGTTATTGATTATGTGATAACAAACGAAAAAGCTAGAGCATCGCTACAAACTATGGAGATAGGACAAAAAGTAGAATCCAATCACATGCCGTTACAATTAAATGTCAAAAGTTACACACAAAAAAAAAACTGAGCAAAATATAGAGAAAGAAGCTTAATAACATGAACATTGTTTTCTATGTCTATATCAATATTGGAATTATGTCAAAAAATAAAAGAAACAATGAAAAAAAAAACTATTAGCCTAAACCAAAACAAACAAGAATAATGCACTAAATACAAGCTTATCATTTTGATAAATCACAAACTATTTTTTTAACTGCACCAAAGACTATTTAAAAAGTGCATATTTGGTAGGAACAGCAGACAACATTAAGGACCAGAGAAGCTCTAACCGCAACACAGGTACTAATTTAGAACTGCCATGACTAACAAAAACCAATATAAATCTGCTTTATAGACTATAAAAAAATATTTCATAAGGTACGACACGACTAACTACAGTAATCCCACTGCTTGGCCTATGGAATGTGTAAGAAATGAGCGCAAAAAAAAGAATAAAACCAAGAAAGGCATGTGTGCAACAAAACAAACAGTATTTTTATGTATATTAACTTGCTTTAATTGTGACCAATTTGTGTGTGGAGTAAGATAGTTAACGCTAGAGAATTGCCGGGTTTAGTCGCCTCGTCCTGTTGTGGTGCCACTAGTAGTATTGTTATGGAAACATATTAAACCCTATCACATCTACGAGAATATTAGTGAACCTTTCTCTCTATAAAAATATTGACACGTACAGTGTAAAAAACTAATAAGAAACTAATTAAAAACTTCACGTTTAAAAAATTAATTGCGAAGAAACTACTTTTTGCATTAAATTTTTACAAATTTGAGGACACAGATTGGATTTTCTTCTACAATGTGAAAAAAATGTATTTAATTATATTCAGGCGTTTTCTTGCTGAGTTGGATGCTGTAAACCTTTATAATAGCGCAACTATCCCCTTCCCCCTGTTCCTGATATAAGATGCATTGAGAGCATGTATTAGAATCAAACAGTAGGCAAGGAACTGACCAAAGATATAAAAATATGCAAAGAAGTATGCCAAGGCAGAATGTTATAACCGTATTTCGTATTTATCTTGTATTTTAAGGATTTTATTAAAAACTTTCAAAAACGTAGAAAAGGGCTTTAAAGTCAATAGAAAGTAGATCAACAACATCCGTTTTGCAGATGATGTAGAGATTATAGCTGACAAAATTCAAAGACCTCTATTACTTAGATAACAAAAAATTTAAAAACGTTTACTGATAACAATATAACAATCAAAAATTCTTCCATACAGCAGAAAACCAATTTCAAATACTTAGAAATATGGTTTAGACAAAGAAATAAAATGTCGTAAAAAGGTAGCACAAAGCGCTTTCATAAAACACAAGTAAGTATTGTCAAACAGCAACCTAAATCTGGACTACAATGCAACTAACTATGGTCTATACTGCTCTACAAAATGAAAGCGTAATAAAAATTATCATAATTAATTAACTAGAAACGTTTGAAATGTGAACTTTTTGTCGCATACTAAAAATTCCACAAACAGACTAAATCATAAACAAAGATCTTGAACTCATATGGATTAAAAACTACTCTCCGGCAGACAACAAAGAAAGACGCCTCATAATGCAAACCCCAAATACAATATTTTAATCATTTCCCAAGGCAAGATTAAAGGTAAATCACATAAAACTGTAAGAGAATGGAGCACATAAAGCTATTCCTAACAGGGTTATCACAGACTACTCTCACAATAGGATCAAAAACCCGCAGTAAAAAAACGCTAGACAAACCCCTTTAAGAGAAATTAACTATTAAATACACAAAAAGAAGTGATGACTTAGTTTTAAATTTAATTTTTAATCATTTTTATTGAAATTGTTTTTATTTTCTACTTTAATATTTTTATCATAAAAATCCAAAAGTTACACAATTTAAAACAATGATTGCAAAAATTTAAAAAAAAAAAACTCAAACAGGTGTATCCATTTAAACACATTATTTAACATAAGTTCTTTTATAGTCTTGTTTCATATTGCAACAATAATACTGATATTATTATAACTTGAAATCATTCTAATTAGCACGATTACAGTTTGTGAATAGCTTTTCCCTACATCTACTCGCTGGCAATTTCCCGTTGTAAAGTGTGCTGACACAGATAAAGGGATGTTTCCTATTTAATGTCAGAAGCTTTATGTCCACCCCATCTGCACACACATACATATAAATGTACCTAGCAAATTGTAAACACACTACTTAGTAATTATTTCACGCATGAGGACATCTCCGTCACGCGCATAATGCGTCAATGCTAAATAATTGCCCCATCATACACAATGCAGCTTGTGATGGAAAAACAACGATGAGACTTTTATTTATGTTATACGTTTAATAATACAAATTATTATAATATTAGGTTAATACATCTAATCTTTGTTGTGTTATAAGCTAAGAAATAATTGTAGAACGAGAATAAAATGTAATAATCCTATTAAACATCCTAGGATTTCATTCATAAATATACTTGAGCCGTGAAAGACTTCGGAGATGCCTTATGTAATTCCATTGTTGGCTCGGACGCAAGCAACCATTTCTCTCTTGTTAAATGTGATGTGATTAAAAAGAAGCCATGAATGTCCGAGTCTTCGCCGCTCGAGTGACTACACATCATACATCAAATCTGTAATTCAGTATTTATATTATTTTGTATGAAAAGAGCAATATAATGAATGGGGCATCGCGCGAGCTCCTCATCTATCCATCCACCTGGCGACGCAGCGGCTCGTGAAATCACCAGAAAATTGCCGCAAAAAATATGTTGCGTTTTTGGGTGATTTTTGAGCCCACCTAGGGATCCTTTGTTGCTGATACTACAGATTTCAGTCTAGTGAATCTAATCGCGGCACTGCAGAATGTGTGTAACTAATGTTTATTGCATAACGATCCTCTACTCACACTCTACCACACAATGGGAATGCCCTTTTGTTACGGAGCAAACAAATGCAATATCTTAAATGTCAGTTAATATTTGACAAATTATGGATTTGCGGACCACACATTTTCTAAATGCTTGTTATTAATATTACATGGTTATCTATCAATTATTTAAGTACGTATCTATTCTATACAATATCAATATCAATAAAATATTTATTTTTTCAGAAAAATTATGTATTTCTAAAACTAATCAATTAATATATAAATATTTTCTATACAGACACCTTCAACATATATGTTTTCAGTTTCTTTGTCCGTGTAAATAATTTCGACATCTGGCCCTGATGCCGCAATAAAAATCAACTCTTGGTCCATTTGCCGCGTGCGATACAGGATTAAATGGGTATCGATCTTTGTGTACATTTTTTGGGGTAAACGGGGGAAAAACGAGTAACAAAAAGGATCTCGACACCCTAATGTACCAACCATTATAATATTATATTAATACTATTTTTTCGTGTTCAGTGGTAAACGACAAAAAAATCTGACTGGGTTATTTATTATTCCGTAATTTATATTAGTGAAGTGTGCAAATTTGTATTTGTATTGTTGATGTTTGGTCATTATTTATTTATTTTTGTTCAAAGAATAAATTTATATATGTTTAAGCTAGTTGATGCAATATTTTGGTTTTTCCGTTAAATTTTAACGTTAAGGTTACAATTTATTGTAATAAATTATTATCATATTTAGTTTGATTAAAATAAGGTTTAACATTGCTTAAAACTGAGCGAGTAATTTTTATATTAGAGATTTAATTAGAACCGCATGAGTATGTAATTACATCCAAACAAACAGAATAATTTTGGTCAGTCCGCTCGTTTTGCTAAACCGGAGTGGACATTCAATGCATTATCATCGAGGATGTGGTCCAGCTAACACAAGTTGAATGTGAACTATTTGACGGAAGCAGATAACCTATCCACAACATAGCTAATATTAATTAATTTCAAGTTATGTCATGCATTATTTTAAATTTATTTTATTTGTATGTTTTTGCTGCACGTATAATTACCTAGGCCTGAAGTTAAGACTAACACATTTAGGAACTTTTTTGCGATTTCACAAGTTCCAACATAAATAATTGGCTTTTTTAACGTGCACAAAACATTAAGCCAGTACACGGACGGAATTTATTAAAGTTGTTCGTCTTAGCCGATAAAAGGCATACTTATTAAAACACATTTTTTTTAACCAGAAAATTAAAAGGTCAATCCAAATAGGGAAAGCAGTCGAGTACGCTAACCATTTCGCTACCTGGGCGGTTCCAATACACTTAAACGTAGTAATGATCAAACAATACAATTTTATTGTGTAGTTATACAAATGTTAAATTATAGAATCAAAATCAATTATAATAAATTGAAAATTTTAAGAATAATGTATTTTATGTAAAATGTACACATCCAGTGTTACTTTTGTGATCTGATTTAAATAAAACGCGTTGGAAATGCTATTGCTTATTATTATAATGATTTAATTGTACTACAGACTTCTTATACACGCAAAAGTAAATGGTTCACTAAACTACAATTAACAGACGCTTAACGCGTTAAGACGTTTACAGTAAAAGAGCTGGTCGTAATCGTATCGTAGCCATAGCGTAGACAAAGTTGGCAAAGCGGTAGAGCAACCGCCAAACGCCATGACAAACGGTTTGCACGCGCCCAAAACAAGCATATTAGTTCAAAAGACTAACCTTTTTTTTCTCTGACAAAAACCTGTAAATAATCCTAGAAAAACTTTTTTTGTGCGGATGGCGATACAAGTAACTTTAGGTGGCCTGCATGGAACATACCCCGTTTGCTTCCAGATTTGGTTGGTGACGGTGGAAACAACCAAAACCGACCCAAATGTCAACCTCGCCTGCACGTGGTGCTACCTGCTAGAAAACGATCAAGTCACGGCGGAATAACCGTTAGAACTAAGATTAAAGAAATTTTATCTAAAACACTTGAAAACACGCCTGGCTAGCGTGGCGTTTTAAGAGCCAAAAGCTTCCAAATAAATAAAATTTTAAACTTAAGAACACCTTAGGCAAGTAAAGCAGAAAGCTTAAAATCTTGCACTGACCAGTCAATCTCATAGATTTTAAAAAAGGCAAAAGCTCAAAAAACATCAAAAATACAAAAAAAAGAAAACCCAAATGATATACGATATACCTAACAAAATTTGAGAACGAGTTACTAAATATTAAGTAAGAGGCAAAGCACTAACAACCTTAAAATCAGGACACCTTATGTATCAAATAAACTCAAACACAAACTCACATATTGGCGGTGTAGTCCTACTAATACACAAAGAGTCATTTATATAGTCATTGAACTAAAAGACAAATTTAGCATGCAAATTATTCAAGCATACGCCCCCATCTCTTGCTCAACATATAAAAAACAAACAGTTCTACTAAGTCATAACAGCCGCAAAAATTGCAGAAAATTCCAATTTTACCATCATATTGGGGGACTTTATCGCCAAAATAGAAAAAAAAGCAACCACTGACTAACTTCCTTAGCAAAGAGAAGATGTACTGCTTAAACACTTTTATCAAAAAATACCCAAATAGGAAATAGACTTGAAAAAGTCCAAACAACACAACAAAAAAATGAAATAGACTACGTTCTAGCAAATGACAAACGCGGTTTAACATAGAAAGCAACCACAGAATAGTAAAATCCAAAATACAACTCAACGTCCAGCTAAAGATAAAGCAACAAATGACTTACCATGTCAAAACTCAAAAGAAAAAAAATACAACGCCCAAATCAGAAATTACTACAAACATCAGAACAGCGGTAAAAAAAGTCTGTGCACCGCAGAAAATACAAAATTAATAAGAAAACAGAAGTACTGATCAAGGAACGGAAAGCAATAGACAGAGACTCTCCAGAATATGCAACTTTGAACAAAAATATCAAAAAAGCTATCAAGAAAGATTGCACCAAATTCAACACAAAAAAAATTCATGTAGCTATTCAAAACAACACCAACATGAGTGTTTTGCGCGCTAGAAGATCAAAAGAAAAAGCTGCAATAACATAAGATAAAAAATAACAAAGAAAAAATTGTTATAAAAAGAACAAAATTGCAGAAACCCTCAAAAGATTTTACGTAAACTTGAGTAATCAAGTAGTTTAATCTAAAAGTCAGCGGACAAGGTCAAGACAAACAGTCCAAAATGTAGGATCCAAAAAATAGATTGATAAAGCAAAACGAAGAAAAGAAAAGATATCATGCACATTTAAAAAAGTACAGACTAATTAGTCTACTGTCTACCTTTACCTTAGTTACTAACCAAAATAATAACAAATCGACTAACTCAAAATATTGATTTTTATCAACCAATTGAACAAGCAGGTTTTAAGCAAGGTTAGAGCACAACCGACCACATATAAACATTGCGTATACTGATTGAGAAATGTAGAGAGTACAATAATTACCTCCACATAGCATTTGTAGACTATCAGAAGGCTTTTGACTCCATTGAAACATGGGCAGTCAAAGAACAATGTCCAAATTGATTTCAGGTACATATACTTGCTTAAATACATCTACAAACACGCTACCCTACAAAATAAAAAAAAATTGAACAACAACAAAAGTACCCATCAAAAAAGACGTCAGGCAGGGCGACACAAGCTCGCCAAAAATATTCACTTTAGCGTTGGAGAACGAGAATAGAAGTAAGCATTAATAGTAACCGCTTAAGCAGATGATATTGTTCTCATTAGCAATGACCCAGAAAAACTAGAAGAAATGCTACTCAAACTCGACAAAGCCTCTCAATCTGTAAGCCTGCAAATAAACATGCACAAAACAAAAATCATGAGTCCGAGTAACAAAATGGTCACCATCAAGAATCACACTCTAGAAAAAGTTAAAAAGTGTATTTACTAGGAGCATAGCATCAAATTAGGAAAGGCCAACCAAACAACAGAAATCACTAGGCGCATCAGATTGACATAGGCAACTTTTGGCAAATTACAAAAATTTTTAAAAAACTTAAAAAAAAAATGTATAATATTTTACTTGTCAATACATACGGGCTAGAAATTATGGCTATCACAAGGAACAGCGCAAATAAACTTTTAGTCATTTATTTTCAAAATGTTTTTCCAATAAATTTTTGATTTTGGTCAACTTCTTAGGATTAACTGAAATTTCTATTAGAATTGAATCAATAGCATAATAATAATCTATTTTTGTTTCCTTTTTTAATATGAACAAAAGTGCGTCCACATTGTAACATGGTTCTCCTTTAACTTGGGTTGTACTACTGCCGGTTTTAGCACTAAAAAAATTAAAACGCAATAGCGCTTAGAAACCGCGTTTTCTTAACGGTTGCGTGAATAAGACCAGTTTTGATTTGCAATTTTAGGTGGATGATACCAGTTTTGCTTTGCAACTACATCGACATTTCACTATTTATTTTGAATGGAATAAATTGAGTTTTGCAGTATAATAACGTTAAAAGATCTACACAATGAAGTATGCAACTTATTTAACACCAAAAGTTAATAAAACGAGTTTTGCTTTTACACGTCTCAAACATTAAATTCAAACAATTGCAAACAACTAACTAACATTCAATTATTTAACAAACGCATGTTAGCGTAATACCATACGCTGGCATTGCTCTAGAAAAGGAAAGCTTATTTGAACTATACTTAAAAGTTTACCGCTTGTCTTGAAATTTAAAAAAATGCTATGACCTCTGCTCTTACAGAACAGGAAAGTCCCGATACTAGTTCCATGATGAGAACAAGTTTCAATTATCTATTGAAATAAAGGGTAAAGCATTTGCCGACACTCTAAAACTCCAATGCTCTCTTTCTAAAAAGGACGATGATACGGAGCACGTCAAAAAAATTGAAAGAGAGGTTAAAAACTTTTTGGCAGGCTTGGACAACAACACCACAGCGTTTGGCCGTCTCGGATTAGAGAAATTATATCAAAACCAGGTTTTGACGGTATTTTGAACAAATCTGATAGCTTCATATTTACAATGCAAAACTTTATCAGTAAAGTTCCAAAATTATGTCTCAACATCACGCCCAATTGCGGCAGAAGTACTTCTTCTAATGCTTATTTATTTAATCATTTTGTTACCAACACGCCATCGAGCTAAAAGCACGGAGTCAAAATAGCATAGTATGCCGATAATACGGCATTTCTCTACAGTTCAAGATCACCAATAATGGTAACGATAAAATTTTAGAAAGCAATCAGTAATCTACAAAATTGGTTAGTCAAAGTAAACCCAGAAAAAAACAAAACTCCTCATAAAAACGTCTTCATTGATGACGTTCCGATTTAGTGATTAACTTTTGCAAAGTATCTGGGAATCACATTCAATAAAGGTCTGACGTACAAATTGCACGTCCGTTCTAGACAAAGCCAATTGACAAAATAACTACTAGTTTTAATGCTTTAGCGAGACAGCAGGTTGTTGTTCCGGAACAAACTCCAGATGTACACGTCAATTATTAGACCTTAAATGAAGTTTGGTTTTCTAATTTTTGGCAACAAACTCTTACATCAGGAAACGTTTTTCAAAATCTAACTTTGCGGTGGATCGTTAGAGCCCAATAGTACGTTAGGAATGCAGACGTTCACAACAACTTTGGCATTACACCGCTACGGCTACATTTTCAGGCGCTTGCTAAGAACTATTTTGCAAATTAAACTTTTTACTCAAACAACAATCTAGCCAGACTGGCAGAGCTGGACAAAGAAAACCACTTCTGTAAGAGATTGGTCAACTTAATACAAACCTAAGTGAGTTAACCCCACAACCTTACCTCTCAGTCTATAAGACGTATAATCTTAATCTTCTCCTTAATTTCTCCAAGTAGAAGGTTATGAGCCAAAGTCTTGAGCATCTAGGCACTTTTAAGGATTTTGTCGGTAGGCGCCACCGGGAAGGTAAATCTGACACGTCCTGGGAACAAAAAGTCTTTACATTTTTTCTACAAACGCCAAAAAAAATTATAGTTATAGATTTTTTAATATGTTTTTGTCAAATACTTAAGTAATAAGTTATTGTTTGTTATTCAAATTTCAAAAGTTAGACCCTTACATTCCAGAGCTGCAGTACAACGGTATTTCCACTTTTAAATTCCAAACATGATTATCTTGGATAAGCTAAAAGACTAACTATACTTATATAATTTTTTTTTTTAAAGAAAAGGTTTTTTTGGGTTTTGTGGCAGGTAGCTTCTGAGTTAAATAAGTTTTATTATTTAAAAAAATTGTTTTTGTTATTATCACTCTACCCTCGTACATTTTAATAAAATAGTTATTTAACGTATGCAACTCTACTTACACTGTTATTGATCTATAGTCGTTTCCTACATATTCATCTGAAGTTCAAATATGTTTGAATTACTTTACAGTATAATTATATTATTAATTTACAAACTAAACTATTTTTAATTAAGTAACTAAAATACGCGTTGTTATTAGTGACGTCACACAATATGCATCAACTTTTTTATACACACACTAATAGCGCGTATTATGATTACGGAGTTGTAAGGTAGGCAACTCAAACTACAATTATAAATAATTTTTTTTAGTGGACTTATAGTTTATTACAATTTTGAGAAATAGGTTTTTATTTAGTTGTTATTATTGACAGAACTTAGCAATAATATTATTTTTTAACTTGTTATTGTTAAAATATAACTGTTAAAAATTAAGTTATCTTATTTTGATTATAGACACTTAACATAGGCAACTCAAACTACAAAAAAGTAAACTTTGGCAATTTAATATTTTATTACAATGTAAGTATATAACTGATTTGTTATTGTTACTAAACTTTAGTGTTTGTTGTTTTAGTTTATTTTGGCTAAAATGTAATTGTTAAATAATATAATTATAATTACAGATTTTTAAAGTAAGCAATCCAAACTACACTATGTATAGTAAACTTTTCTCAACTCAATATTTGTTTACAATTTAGCAAAACATGTTTATAATCAATTTGTTATTGTAAGTAGAACATAATTTATATGTACACTAAGTAAAAGTATGAAAATAATTGAAGGGATAAACCCTGAGAAAAAATACATATAAAAACAGATAATAGTGTATAGAAAATTTATTTGAATAATACAGAAAAAAAAATTTAACTTGCAGTTTAGATTATTATAATATTATTGTATCTTTAAAAATACAAGAAAAAGATTTCACATTAAGTCCTACAATTGTTAAATAACAAAAATAATTTATTTATTATGCAACTCAAACTACACTATATAAAACTTGTTTCTATTTAATATTTAGCAAATTCTTTTAATAATTTATTTGTTATTTTTACAAAAGTATTATGCATACAGACTTTTAACGTAGGCAACTCAAACTACACTATAGTAAACTTCTGTTTTCATTTAATTTTTGTTAACAATTTAGGGAAATATGTTTAAAATTTAGCAAATTATGTTTATAATTTATTTGTTATTGTTACTAAAGCAAAGTTTATATAAAATTATGCAAAAAAATTGTTAAATAACAGAAATTATATAATTATGATTACAGACTTTTATCGTAGGCAGCTCAAACTACCCATATTAAACTTCTCTATTAAAAGTGGTTTTAAATAATTCAATAGTATTGTAAAATATATGTGCAAATAAATAAAAACACCGCAAACATAAAAAAATAAACAAATAACAAACTATTATTCTGTGCAGTGTAAAACAATTAAAAAGAATGAACTTTTATGTGAATAAAATAAATGTGCTACAAAGACAAAAAAAGCAACAAAGAAACACGCAGAAAAGAAACAAATTGATTGAATTTTCTAAATAAACATTGAAAAACATATACAACCATAAATATAGTTAAATATACAAAATAAAACAATTAAAAAGGAAAATTTATTAATCTATTATAATCTAGAACAAATAAAATTAATAAAATAATAATAATTAAAACAAAACAAAAATCGACCTGCATTTTAAGAAAACCAGAAAAAACAAAATTCTCTGTTTTTTTATTTTTTAAATACATAAAATGGCAAAAACTAAAAATGTTAAAAATACTAACACAAAAGAAGATTCAAGTGAAAGCGAGAAAGAAACAACAAAAAAAAAAAAATTATGGAAACCTTAAAAGATTTTAACAAATCGGTGGAATTGAGTAATAAATTCGATAAAGTTGCAGATGTGATGTGCCTACCAAACCCTCCTACAAAAAGAAGTATTTTATAGAAGCAAACTTTTTGTTGTTTATGAAAGCCAAGCCCCGGCTCCAATAACCCATCCCATGCAACAAATGTAACTCATTTGAACACACGTTGGACAACTGTAATGCTATATCTAAATGTAGTAAGTGTGGTGGAAACCACAAAACATCAAATTGCACAACCACCCAGCCCATCAACTGCACAGCGTGTAACGAGGAACGACATGAAGCGTGGTATTTGAAATGCAAGAGAAGACTAACCGAACCAATTGAAAGGATACCCAACATAAAAATCAAACCCGCCAACAAAATGTCTGCAAAATCGACAGCAAAATCACAACATCATCAAGGATTCACGCACCAATCACTGTTCATGGTCATATCATCGACACGTATGTAGACCAAATTAATTCTCCCAACAATACTGACCAACAAATTCTCATCAAAAAACTAAAAACTAAATTTATTGACACTTATAATATTGACACAATAGTATCCTTTTCAAGTAACCGCATGTTTATAGTAATGCTCGACCTTTTTAACCCTGAACAGGCTCCTCCCACCACCACTGTAAGCGGTATTCAAGTTACCATAACCCAATCCCATAATGTCTAGTTTAGGTGTTTTATATTTCAACATAAACAGTTTTGCCCGCAAATCATCAATCATTAATAACTTTATCCTAACTAATCATAATTTGTGTGCCATGTTTGTCGAAACTAAATCCCCAAATCCCATAACATTCCATAACTGGTCAATAATTCAAAATTCCGCTAATATAATCAACCAGAACTACAGAGGTTGCTCTGTTTAGATGGCACACTCATCTATTTCACTTAGAAAAGATAATCCACCTTGTATCAATAACTCTTTAAACAATTGCATCCATTTTTCAATTCCGTTTCTTCAAGAGAAACTTTACACATTCCTTGTTTTCATTTATCCAACCTTCATTATTGAAGATAACAAATTTGTAAAGGCTTCCTTATATTCTTATTCCATCATTGTAGGAAACTTTAATCTCAACTTAAAAATATCTCGTCACCTTCAGCAATTTTTATCAAACTCTGATTTTACTAGAATACATACTCACCAACATTCATTATGAATAATGACCGAAACGACACTCCTGATATTTTTCTTTGTTCGTCCAGTATTTAACCCTTTATCCACTCTGTTAATGTTATTCCCAATCTTTGTTCTGACCACATGGCAATCACATTACATTTAAAATTGATATGCAAGTATAACCTCCCGCCCAAAGAATTTATTTACAATTTAAATAAATGCAACATATTAGGGGTTAACCAAGAACTTTCTTTATTTACTGAATCAGTTCCAAATATATCACCAAACACCATCTCACAATTTTCTAAATTATTAGCATTATCTATTCACCACCACACTCAAAAAACAGTAAAATCCTACTATAACTACCCTCTTCCACCATTCATATTAAGGCTTATTAAATACAAAAGACAGTTATATCGCGAGTTCAGAAAAACTAATGACAAAACAATAAAAAGACAATTTAATGACTTAAATAAAAACATACACAACTTAGTTTCTCAGTACAAACAAGACAAATATATAACGGCATGCAACAGAATTAACAAAAAGAAAGGAAAAAATTACTTTAAAGAAATCAAAAAGTTGACGAAATACAAACGAACAATACATTCAATAACAGATCCGGTTTCTAACATTCATTTTTCAACTGACGCCGACATTGCTAATACCTTTCAAAGACATTTTATTGACGCTTTTGGTTTTTCAAACTGTGACAATTTTGACAGACTTCATTTAAAAAACGTAAATTTATGATATGACAGATATTGCAAGAAAACTTGCAAAACTCCATCGGACGAAACAATAGACGAATTCTACGACTTACTAAATAATGGAAAAAACTCGGCACCAGGACACGACTTACTAACTAGAAACATTTTAAGACAGTTAAACCATAACGTCCATGACTATGTAATTGAGATTTACAACTACTGTTTAACAAATCAATACTACCCTGATGAATGGAAAATGGGAACTTTAGTAAGCATTCCTAAAAATAACTCCAACTTATCTAATTCAGCCAGTTACCTTACTCCCAGTTTGTGGTAAACTTTTTAAATGTGTATTACAAAATAAACTTTTAACACAAATCTACAATAAAATTTTTATTCTACAATTTGGTTTTATTAAAAGTAGATTTAATAGTCACCTTTTAACTTTTACTTCTAATATCCAAACATCCCACCTCGAAGGCAGACACTCGGGCGTCTTGTTAATGAACATAAACCAAGCGTTTGACTCTGTCTGGCATAGAAAACTTCTTTTTAAGCTATTAATTTTAAATGTGCCTAGTTATCTTATTAAAATATTGATTCTATTTTTAAAGAAACAAACTCACATGCCCGTACTAATAGTTAGAGATTAAATCTTGGATTGATCCTAGATTCATGAATCCGAGATTCATTTTGCTAATTGTTGATTGGCTCTAAGCCAATTCACGGATATCATTAGTTGTGATCAACCAATGCATTGTTTGCTTAATTCTCGGATCGAGTTGAAAATTATGCAACCGTTAATATAATCCTAGATTCAAATAATCTTGGATCCACCCAAGATTGTTTATTAATGTGTCATATATTAATTCTGACGTTTGGTAATAAAATACATTGGCCGATTGTAACTATATTTACCATCACAATATTCGTGAATTGGCTTAGAGCCAATCAACAATTAGCAAAACAAATCTTGGATTTATGAATCCAAGATTTAATCTCTGACTATTAGTACGGGCATTAAAGTCCGTATACGTAATGCCTACTCCATTTCATTTACTCCACAACAAGGTGTTTCACAAGGATCCTTTTTATCTCCTCTTTTGTAAAATATTTCTTTTCAGACATATATAGCTCTAATCCAACCCACTTTGACCCAACTAGCTACGTTCTGCAATACGCAGACGATACAACACTAGTGTCCTATGCCAAAACGTTAAAGCAGTCAATTCAACAGTCAAGTGCAGCCAGATACTAACAACAGAAACAAACAAATACTACAGCCTACCAACATACATAAAAAATTTAAATTATGTACCATTTAAATTAAAAATTAAACATATGTTACTACATGACAAAATATAAAAAATTAACAAAAACAACAACAACCACGAGCCCTCAATACCGATAACTTGAGATAAGAATGAACCCGCAAACCTCAAGTGATGATAGAGGTAAGATACAATTTTATTATTATTAATTATGTGGTATGTGTACAGTATTGTATTATATAAATATTTTATTAGTAAAATATATTATTTTTTAATTATTATATTAACAATTTCTATGTGTTTAAAATTGCAGTATTGGTGGTAACCATGTGTTTTCAGACGGTGCGTAGTGACGGTAGTGACGATCGTGGGAGTTTATCGACTGATTTATTAATTAAAAACTTAAATTTTTTTTGATATATTAAGTTGATATTATAAATTTAAACTTTGGATATGTTCTGAGTTAGTGATAAAGTTGTTTCTGATAGTGGACTAATTAGCACTTTGAATAAACATTTAATCAGTGAGTCAATACGGACAAGGTAGGGTTAAATATTATAAATAATAAATAATAAATAATGTTGATTGTTAAAGTGAGTTTGAATAAATTACTAAATTATTTCATAATTTTTTTTAATCAGTTATACTAATATTATGCTTGTTCTACGCTTAAACATTTAATTTTTCCAAACATGTAATCATAATTTTATTAAAATAATTAAAATGTCCATCTTTTCTAACCTGTACGTCTTTAAAATTGTACTCGTATTGTTTGTATGTGCAAGTAGAGGCAATTTGAGTTTCAGAAGTGTGATGATCTTTTACCCTGGACGGCTAAACCAATTCAAGCAGTGTCAGTGTACTATAGGCACTGCCTTACTTTTTTGTAAATGTTTCTATTTGATCCACGTCAAAATCTTTTTCATAAATTGGAGTTTTAAATTGTTATCAAATGCTTTGGTTTTGCCTTCCAAAGTGTATTTAAGGCTTTTATGTCATAAACAAAAACAAGCGGTGTCCACTTGTTTTAAAAAGCTTTTGTATTCTTTTACATTTGATTTTCATATTTGTTGGATTTGATAGAGGATTTTTAGCACTAATTTTTGTGCTTTTTGTTTTTTTTACCTTACCATTGAACCGGTTTAACTTGGTTTTGTCCGTTGGGTCATATCTGGCGCGATTTTGGAATAGGATGACCTCTTAGGTTTCTCTATTGACACCCAATTGATTTGATTTAATTTTTGGCAAAGCTTTGGTAAATTATTCTATTACTAGCAAGATGAAACAAGTTAAGTTAACGTCAGCACTATCAACTTTTTCAGCTGTTTGAATGTCAGGTAGAGATCTGATGCTTTCTTCTAAAATATGTAAAAACACAGACTAGTCGGTTTTGTAGACCGGTTTGATCTTTCTTTACATTTTCCATAAAGATCTAAGACTACTGGGTTGTGGCGTCATAGCACCAGGACGCCACACCCACAACAAAGTTAAACTCAAATGGCTTCTGCTTTGCTAAAGCCAACAGTTAAACAACTTGCCGTCTTTAGGGAGCACCCACGCATTTTTTCTATCACCAACGCCATCCCCAAAACCACCTCCGGCATCAGCGCCGGTAATTCCTGTACTACCTACCACAAATCATCTAGATTCACTTCATTACAAAACTTGCACTAAAGTTTGCTTTTACACCCTTGGCTTGCACACCCTGCAAGAGCTAAATAACTTGCCGTCCCCAAAGGACACCCACGCTCCTTTCGAATCACTAACGCCAGCCCCACAACCACCTCCGGCATCAGCACCGTGACGCGTTTTTTCTTAATAGAAAAGTTAATTATTTTTAAACAAAAAATTGTATCTGCTGAGCGGTCTTTTTTTGATCGGTCGGCACACGGCAAATTCTAATTTTTAAAAAGGAACGCAAAACTTTTTGGTTCTTTCATTTATACTAAAAAAAAAAGAAATAAGGAATGCGTAGAAATAAATTAAAAAAATTAAAAAAAAGCAAGCGCGGAATTATTTGCAAATACTTGTAGTATTGAATATTACTCTAGTTAATCCAACATTTAATATACAAGAGTAAATCAAGAATTAGACGTTACAACCTGTACCACCTACCACAAATCATCCAGATTCACTTCATTGCAAAACTTGCACTAAAGCTTGTTTCTACACCCTTGGCTGTATGGCAAGTTTAACGCTCCTACACTTTGAATAGCAATTGTTTTTTTAAAGACCGTTTTAGGTAATCATATGACAATAGTTACGGACTAACTTATTTTTTTAACATAAAACTCACGCAAAAATAGCCAACTTTTTTTAACTGTCTGGACATCATCATGTTTGGTGGTAATGTAGAGAGTGTGTGTATATCTTTAAAGGTTTTCTAATAGGCTTTGGTACTCCAAGCCAGATTTAAGATAGTCTTATTTGCTAACGTGTAAACATTTTTTATTTATAATAGATTCAATTTGAGTTTTGTTTGAAAAGCATATCACTATGATAAGAATTTTATTTTGGTTTATTGCATTATTAAGTTCTAGCAAATTCTGTATTTGATGATTATTTGCAACAAGGAGGCGCTTTTGTGATTTGATAAAATATACAGATATATTTGATAAATTCAGTATTTTAGAAAAAAGATAAAGAATAGCAGTTTATTTTGGCTTACTACTAGTACAAAAAGTATGCAAATTAAATTACAAAATTAATATGAATATTCTTACAACACTTGCCTTTATCTCATGCGCCATTTAGAGTTGTGACAACACTGACTTTAACATTTTTTAATATCAATATTATGTAATAAATTATGTTCTTCAAATGCAATAAGAATGGTATAGTTTTTCTATTTTGCCTAAAAAATGCATAGAGTTCATTGTTGAGTGTGATGAATTTAGATGAAATTAAATAAATACATAATTATTTAAAAGGGTAGGATTTTCATTTATTTTCGAAAATAACACATGAATAATTTTATACAATTTTTACAATACTAAACAATGAATAAATAAATATAAAATAAAAACAAAGATGACTAGAGGTTAGGATAGAAAACATTTTTATAATAGTTTTTCATTCATATATAAATAAAAACCATACAAGGGTACACATTACAAGTGCAATTTTTTACAATAAACAATTATATTCATCCGTTTATAAATTTTTGTTATACACATTTATTTGTTTGTCGACAGAAGCATTGAATCAGTTGTGTAAATAGTGTAGGATTGTTAACATTCATTTGATATGGAAAGTAATACACGGGAGAAATAAAATCATATTTTGACTGGCCTAGTAGGATTTATTATATAAATAGTTCTAACCAAATCGAATAATTAATTAACTAAAGAAACTGTACTTTTGTCATTAGTTTGTTAATCTAATAGAAACAAATTTTACTCAGACATTTAGAATAAAATTTGCATCATTTCTTCTCTTCTTGAAACATTTCTCACGCTTTGATTAGAACTATTTACGTAATCCTTTCATTCCCAAATTAATTTGCTTAAAAGTAACAGCGCACGAATTCCCTCTTGCATATCAATTCAAATTCTTTTATACAATATAATAAATATTTTTAACCGAATATATAAAACCCAACAACGGTTCAGACATCAAACGTAACAATTTCAGTCTAATTTGAAATCAATATAATTTTCATCCTGAGTCCAATTCATACCGTATTTGCGCAGTCTTGTCATCTTTTTTGATTCTACATTTCGCATAAATAATAAATAAATTATTAGGTAACATTTAAAATCAATTAGCAGATAGAATATTAGAGTCTTGATATGGTAATTCAATATTGCACTGATCAGTCTCTGTATCATCTTCATCATCATCTGCAAATTTAATATCATCAATTGCATCGCTTTCACTGCTAGGTGACTTTTCAACTTTAGTTTCCTTCTCTCGATGCACGCGTACCGGTGAACCGAGTCGCAATTTAGGAAATTCATGTAATTGGATAGAAACCATCTTGTCGCTTTTTTGAGGTTTTTCCAATCCCAACCTCATTACGCTTTCCATAGATGCTGTTTTGGGATCTACAACCAACAAAGGTCTTAACCTTTTTCCCCTCTTTGGACTTAATTTGGGTATTAATGTCTCCTCTTCCGGAGATTCCGTATTGCTTCCTGGGTCTTGGTCTGTTTTTGGTAATAAATCATCTGGGATAATTTCACCCGATTCATCTAGTGGTGGAATCCATACTAAAAACGCCGGATCCATTCCTAAGTACGAACCAGGCGCTGCACCCGCATTAACAACATTGTAATCATAATAATCCATTTCTAAATCAACATCTGGTCCTGCTAATGAAAAATCCGATCCTGGTCCAGCTAAAAATTTCTCACGATTGCGTTTCTCCTTATTTTCTTTTGGATTGGTGCTCCTTACCGTTGCCCTGCTAATGATGCTCATTGCTGGGGAGTAACAACCCTATAATATAATTTAATTAGTTTAGTTTAGTTTTATTAATGTAAAATAGTGGTGATTATTAGTGCAAGTGCCTTAATTCCAAAAGTGCTTTGGTGTTATGTACACGTAAAGGTGCCCAGAGTACAGTTCGTTCATTCACCGTGTCGCTTTTGGAATCGGGACCGGCTGTGGGGCTCACGTTGGTAAGAGTAGCAGTGCTGACGTGTCCAGATTTGCGATAAAGGGTTGTTATATCACTTTTTTCCGTACCGCGATCCTTTTCACTAATAACGGTAGATGATCGTTTCAGTGTACGGTCGTCACAGGAAACTGGTGAATTGGGAAGACTGCAGGTAGTTTCGTCAGCTTCGCTCAGTGTTTGTGGGATACCTGTCATTGCTGTCTCTTGATGTGTGAGGGTTAATGTACTGCTTACACTTAATGACTCCTCTTCTCTTCTAAAATAAAAAAAAAGTTAAAATTTACAGAAATATCATAAGTATGTGAGATATAGTGAATAGTAAGTTATCTTTAAAAATTATTTGGCAAAACCTAGTCTAGCCTAGTCTAGTCTAGTCTATTGCCGTTGTTTTTGTTGCAACAATAAAGACTGTTGTTGAAAAATTAATAAATTTAATAGAAAAAATAAATAAATGTATACCATTAGATTTGTCATAATATGACAAGACAGCGTTTGTTTACAAGATTTTTTAATTTTTGTTTTTTGGTACATTTGCAAATATTTATTTGTTTATAGATATGCTTGTCGTGTTGCTCATGCATTAGTTATCTTGGCGCCCGTGTACATGTAATTTTCTATACCGGCCGGGGGTATAGAGGGCTCTTAAAAGAACATATTCTATGAGCGTAATAAAACATTTTTTTTGTCAATATAGACATTACTATTGTAGTTTTTTATTGTGTGCAATTTATTTTGAAAAAAATTGTAGTTGGCTTTGCTTTGTAAATGTTAATCTTGGGTAAGCAGGTGGTGGTTTCTATTAGTAAAGTTTTTTGTCCAATCATGTCCCTAAACATTCTTTGCGTTTGATGATCTTTGAGAAATGCTAGCCTGCAGTTTACTACTTAAAAAAAATGCAAATTTTTGCTTGTTGTTATGCTTTCTACGGATTCTGTGAAAAGAATTTTGTACACACAAAACACTGGAAACAAAAACGGACAGCTCACATAGACTACATAAATGGGTGGCGCTATGCTGAGCAGGCAGAAGCTTGGTTCAGCCACAGCAGAGGTTTTATTTCTCGGAGGCAGAACTAGAACCAACGGATACACGGCAGACAAGGGAGCATGGGAGATAATGTATAACTTAGTAATGCAGAAAGCAAGGATAAAGCCATATGGTCACAGCTAGACATAGTTGCTACACTCTAAAGAAAAACCTGTACAAAAAAGGAATATTATAAAAGGTTTTTATAAATGTCTGGGATTATGTAATCACTTTAAATATGCTGCCTTTTAAATAATGTGCCCCAAACTATTTATCTTATTTACGCACACCGAAATTTAATTCACTGTTTCACTAGTGGCATAAACGTACATTAGATGGTTACATAATCCCAAACTTTGATAATGTCATAATTTTTGTAAAATTAAAGCAAATAAAAATACAAAACGAGATATAAGAGAAAACACAATAAAAGTAAACACGCAAGTTTACTACTTGAATGAACAGTGCATCTCATACATTATTTCAACACAAACACATTTCTAAAGGGTTTGCAATAGAATTTGTTATTAATGATAAACAAAATATCAAAAACACCGAACACCTTCAGCATGAAAGTTACAAGTCTCTTATAAGACATAAGACGACAATAAACCATAGAGTAGACATTTTCGTAATATCAGAATCAAACACAAAATGTTTTCTAGCGTAATCTTGCAAACGGACAATAACAAAGACGTAGACTTAAAATTAATAAATAAACAAGTAATATAAAAAAATCATAGTAATCAACAAAAGATCCACAGCGGAGTACGCCGAGACGAACAGAACTGTCAGAAGAATGGCGAAATCAGACATCCGGAACTATAATACAGAAGAGTACTCGAGCAACACAAAGGACCAAAAGTGTTTAGGAGGATAACATCAAACACAAAAAAAGAGATTGTTAGAATCAACGACAAGGAAGGAAGAGAAGGAAGAGAGATCGAGGAAAGACAGAACATCATAAGAACGGTACAAGAATTCTACGCAGTCCTGTATCAGACGAAGGTTAAGACCGATATCCCTAAACAGGAAAGAGCAAGGAAAGTCATGAACGTAAACTCTGAGAATATCTCGGAGATTACACAGGCAAAGCACTTGAGAATGCATTAGTAGCACTGTTTAATAGATGCATGGAAGAAGAAGATATACCACGGGACTGGGCAAATGCACTCGTAACCATCATCCATAAAAAGGGGAACACCACAGACCTTAAAAATTATAGACCGATCAGCCTGCTATCCCATATATACAAACTATTTTCAAGAATAATAACGAACCGTCTCACATCTAAACTAAACTACTACCAACCTAAAGAGCAGGCTAGGTTAAGGAAAGGTTTCAGTACTACGGAACACCTCCAAACAATGAGAACACTGATGGAGAAAACGGTGGAATACAATATACCTATATGGCTAGCGTTCGTCGACTTCCGGAAGGCATTCGATACGGTGAAAATATGGGCACTACAGCAAGCCCTAAAACAAGCTAGAATCGACCACAGATACGCAAACCTAGTTGGCAATATTTATCGGAACGCCACGCTACAAGTCTAGTTACACGAACAATCAGAGAAAGTCGAACTTAATAGAGGCGTACGACAAAGCGACCCTATGTCACCCAAACTTTTTACTCTGGTTTTAGAGTACGCACTTAAAACAATCTACCTAAAGGACAGAGGCATTAATATCCATGGAGAGAATCTCAGCCACCTCCAATTTGCGGATGACATAGTACTGATAGCAAAAGACAGGGAAGAACTCATCTCACTCATCAATGACATATACAGTGCCACGAAGCGTATAGGCCTGTAGATTAATTTCGGCAAAACCAAGTTTATGACATTAAATGTAGACGAAGAACAACATATAACGTTAGGTGACAAGACAGTGGAGAAAGTTAACACATATAAATACTTAGGACAAACTCTGACTGTGAGAAAGACAAACCAGGAACTAGAAGTAAACGAGAGAATACGACAAACCTGGGCGGCATATGGCAAAATTAAAAACATATTGGCTATGGATATCTCCCTTAAACTTAAAACTGAGTTATACAACCAGTGTATATTGCCAGTAACTACTTACGGCGCCCAAACCTGGACCCTTACGAGAGCCATACTGAACAAGCTACAAGTCAACCAGAGAGCTATCGAAAGAAGAATACTCGGCATAACTCTAAAAGACCGTAAAACAACGGAATGGATCAGGAGAAAAACAAAAGTACAAGATGTCGTACAACACCCAGTCACTCAGAAATGGAACTGGGCGGAACTTGTCGCAAGAAACCAGGACAAATGAAGCGGGAAATTAACCCGATAGAGACCATGGGGCAACAGAAGAAGCGTAGGACGGTTGCAAATGAGACGGACTGACGACCTAAAGCGAGAGGCAGGTCTAAATTAATACCAGGCGGCACAGAACCAAGACGCGTAAAAAAACAAAAGAAAGGCTTATATCCGCAGGGTAGAAAACAGCTAAAAAAAAAAATTGAAACCAAAATAGGAACGGGTTTGTTTGAGTGAAGGAAACTAAAAAATGTTCAGAAAAAGAGAGGCAAGGTGTTGTTATAAAAGTAGATGGCTTAACTAGACTTGACTACAAGGAAATATGGAATAAACCAATTTTGATTAGAAAAACATTACAGTTATATATCAACATTTTATAGTTATTTATCAAACATAAAAGTCATGGTTCTAAACTGGAAAGTGACAGACAAAAAACCTAAGTTTACATGCAAATATATATTTCACCAAAAGTGATGTAGACCCCTCAAAAAAGAGAATAATCAAAAACAAATACTTTTATTGAAAGACATATTTGCAAAAACCATTAATTAAAAAACCTGATAAATATAATAAAAATATGAATATAACTTTTTATAAAAAAAATATATTTAAACGATGTAATACAGTTTAGTAGTGATAAGACTTTGACTCAGCACAAAAAATTTGCACACAAAGAAAAAAAACCTAGATCCAAACACAAAACAAAGAGTTTAATGATAATATGAAAAGGGAGAATATGTTAAAAGTAAACACATTAAAAGCAAAAGAAAACACATGAAAGAGAGTATGCAAAGAAATTAGATACTTGGAATCTAGAACAACAACAAACTACACTTAAAGATAGTGAACAGATAAAATTGCTCTTAAACTATTTTTCAGAAACAATATGTATTGCTAAGGGACCATTAAGGCAGAAAAAAGAAATCTTAAACAAAAGAAAACGTTGATAAGGCGTTAAAGAAGATGGTAG
Organism: Tachinus rufipes; assembly: GCA_963932245.1. Taxonomy (NCBI): domain Eukaryota; kingdom Metazoa; phylum Arthropoda; class Insecta; order Coleoptera; family Staphylinidae; genus Tachinus; species Tachinus rufipes. Next base: position 67,977,995 of record OZ010749.1, read on the forward strand.
TTAATTGTTTAAAGAAACACGTTACAAACTATAAATAAGAAAACAATTTTCTAAAAATATAAATAAAAGCAAAACAGAAAAAAACCCAAATACTTCTAAATGCTGTACACAAAATCTATGAGCAACTAATTTCTGGGAGATTTAAAACAAAGATGGAAATTAAATTAGAAAATACTCAGTGTGGTTATAGAATAGGCAAATCAACGAAAGAAGTTATAGAAAAGATAATAAAAACAGCATAAAATGCCAAAACCTATGCAGCTAAGAAAAAAAGACTGAAAAAGACACTTGTTATCATCAACACCCAAAATGCTTTCAACTCGGTTGTATAACACGAGCTGATAAAAGCACTAAAAAATATAAAAACACCTTTAGAACATTTTAGCTAACTACCTACAAAAAAAGCATTTCTATAGGTAACAAGAATGAAATCACGTTGTCTTATTGGGTACTGTTAAGCTCAATTACTGTTGAACCTATGCTATAACTACCAAAACAAATTCTAGGTGGATTCAGTAAACACTGACTTTTCAAAAGCATTTGACCACAAGATACTAATTATAAAACTACGTGGTATTGGAGTTAATGGCACCTTATTACTGTGGATTCAATCTTATTTATCTAATAGATCTCAATTTGTGCGCATCGGTCAGTGCGTTTCTCGTAATATTGATGTTACGTTGAGTGTTCTACAGTGGTCACATCTTGGACTTCTATTGTTCAATATCTTCATCAATGATGTAGTACACCATTTTTCTAATGCGCGTTGTTCATTATTTGCTGACAATATAAAAATCTTTATAAAAATTCAATCTTTGCATGATGCTGTGCTACTTAATAAAGAAGTACATTTTTTTCTAGTTCTAGGCTAATAACTTACTACTTAGTTTAAATAAGTAGAAAGTGATGACATTTTCTAGACGTCAGTCTACGGTGATGTATGGTTATTCTCTCATGAATGAAATGTTGTTGAAAGTTAACACTTTTTGAGATTTAGGCATTAAGTTTCATTTACACTACATATCAGTACTGTCGTGGCTAAAACTTATAAACTTTTTGATGTGTCAAGCAAAACTCTAAGAAGTTTTGTACTCTTGCACACTAATTACCCTTTACAACGCTCTAGTACACCCTCATCCCGAGTATTGTTCAAATGTATGGTCCCCATACACCGCCGTCAGTAAAAGAAAAATTAAACAGTTTCAAAAAGTCTGTTTGTTTTTTGGCGTATAAATGCAACATTGCAGGCAGCTACATGAAACAGCTCTTTACATTTAACATGACCAGTTTTGAAAAAAAACGTTTTAATTTTTGGATTATTGACTGTCTTGACTTGCTCAGCTCAATTGGTATTCATGTCACAGTTCGAGTTTTACGCAATGACTACTTATTTCATATACCGTACAAACGTACAGATTATGCACCTACAAGTATTTTGTTGCATGCCAACAAAGTTAAAGTGATTTTTTTAAAGATTCTTTTGATACCGTTCGGCGTGCACTTGTCACCTATACGTGACCTTTTTAATATTTTGTAACTATTTAAATTTTATTCTTATTTTTAGTATTAGTCGTTTTATTTTTAATTTATATATTTTTAAGTTGTAAATATATACTTATTTTGTAATGGCTTCCGTTGACTAGTAAATAAATAAATAAATGACAAAATTTTACAGTTAAAGATGCTTCAAAGTGTCAAAGTAATTTGTTTTTGATGATCCCTTCCTAGTAATATTGGTTAAAAGGAATGAAAACTAATAGCACTGACAAACTAAGCTAAACTGATTGACCGCATTACTAAGACCATCACAAAAGTTAAATTAAACGTTGAGGTAAGACTAAAACGGTGCTACTATATAGCAAGGAAAAAATTAAAAGAAATTAATATTAAAGTATTTGGGATATTGTTCGACCATAGTATGAAGATGGTAGAGCATATCATTAAACAACATTAAAAGTTAAAAAATTAATTTGTTTTAACAAAACTAATGTCAAGAAGTAAGGCGCTGGTTTTTAAATGAAAGATACTAATCACAGTTACGCAGTCTATCATGCTATGTATATTTTTAAGGCAGTACACTTAACTATAACATGGCTATAATGGCTATTACCTATCAAATTCGTAGCCAAACAATGTAAAAAAGTAACCAAAAAAACAAGACAATAAAAGAAGCTATCAAAAACAATCTAAAAAATGGCAAACAAAATGGTTTTGCGTCCACAAAGAAATTAGCTGGACCAAAAAGTTTATCAAAGATCTGGGCAAAAATCCGATCGGTAATAATTAATATCGTTTTTTTTAACTATTAAAAATTAAATATTATTAAATAATTATAATATTTTTTTTAACTAATTGAAAAATTAAACTCAACTATAAATTGCAATTTATTAAAGATTGATAATTATTCTTTAATACAACAAGATCGTCAGCCTTATAACCATAGAGTTAGTAGCGTTTTATATCAGTAAAATCATAAATTACAAATTAATCATGTTTAGTAATGATACAATAGATTAATGGATATTGCAGCACATTTTAAATGTAAAAATATTAAATAATTTAGTACATTAGTCATCAATGATGTGCTGCCATAATAAATATAAATTTCACTACCACACATCTACATTACAACAACAAAATTATAAACTATAAATTGTAAGTAAAAAATTCTTATGTTTTTATTGTAAATAAAATGTAAATCAATTTAAGAATCCTGAAGATGACTTAACAGTCAAAACTAGTCTAAAATAAAAAACACCAAAAAAAGCATACAAATATATTATATTATTATTTCCCAACACTACAAGTTTAATATGTGCTGGTTCCATTTTAAATTCTCATATATATAGACACCTAAAAACTTTGTGCTTTGTATTACATTTAATGAGAAGTGGCCCAACTGCAATGTTGTGAGCATGTAATACTAGATCTACTAGTTTTGAATAAAATACAAGGAGATTTACTTTCATTTGCAATGAGGTTATTGTTAGAAAACTCTATTGTAGGATCTATACACACCACCATACTCAAGTTTCTGCAGCAAGGTATCATGATCTAAACAGTCAAAAGCTTTTGACAAATCGAGAAATACTCCGCAAGTTACTTCACGTTTTTTCATGGCACTTATAATATCTTGTACATAACTTAAGAATGCGGAATCAGTGGATTAATTCAGAGTGAAACCATGATAAAAATTGTAAAAAAAATCATTTTCTTAAAAAAATTGAATAAGCGTCTCGCTATTAATTCAAAAAGTTTAGAAAATGTTGAGAGAAGGTTAATGGGCCGATAGTTATTTATATTATTTTTATCACCCGTTTGGTATATAAGCTTTACTAACGATAGTTTAAGTGAAGAAAGAAATATTCCTTCTTTATTCGCTTCATTGAAAAGATGACATAGTGGTTTGGAGATAGATTGTATAGATAGTTTTAACAATCTATGTAAAATACCATCAACCCCTTGAGCATTTTTATTCTTAAATAATTTAACTGTTTTTAATATTTCCTCTTCAGACACAGGATATAAAAAAAATTAAGAATTTACGTATTTATGTGTTGTTTTTGTTATATATTTTTTGATTGACTTAATTAACAAGTTTTCCGTAACAGTAGAGAAATGATTATTAAATTTATTAGCTAATGTTGTAAAGTCATTACAATCTAGTAAGGTGTTATTACTAGAATTGTTGTTTAGTTGTAAATCTACAACGTTCTACATAGCTTTAGAATGGTTAGAAGAATTATTTATGATGCATTCATAAAATGAACTTTTGGCTTGGTGTAGTTTATTAATGTAGTTTTTTTTTTAAATGCGCTGTAGGTTTAGTAATTTTACCGATTTTTTCATTTGTCTTAGTTCTTTTGTGATCCATTTCTTATTGTTAGAAAACTTTCTATAAGGTATACAGTTATTTAAGTGGTAGGTACATACATTCAAAAATTGACTAAAATTTTTATATGCACTTTGTCTTTCGAAACACAAATCCTAACTTCGCTGCTAAGAGCTTGATTAAATTCATCTATATTTTTAAAGGTTGCATTTCCTTTTTCGAATAGTTGTAGTATAAGGTTTATTTATTTTAACTACATTGCTAATATTCATTATTATAGCCCTATGATCTGAAATAGTTGAATTGAGTACAATCGAACACTGCAGACAAATTAATAATAAAATTATCAATGCATGATTCAGTAGGTGTTACTCGAGTGTAATCTGTAATACAGTGTTTTATTCCATATGCATGGAGTAGTAAAATAATGTCTCTGGTTATTCTAGAAGTTGCATTAAATCTATATTCAAATCTAATTAATTTTTGTTTTTCTTTATGTATCATATCTAATATAAAATATTAATCTTGAAAAACGAAATAATCGTTGGGCTTGTGCATACGCGTCTTACAAAGACGAAAACAAGTTACTTAGAAAATAAAAGTAACTTGCACATTACAGTTAGTACTACTAATACTGCAACATTGAAAAAATAAAATTGAAAAATGTGGTTAAAATTTAAAAAAATAAAAATAATAATAATAATAAAATTAAAATTAAACAAAAAAGAAGTATTTTGAAAATAAATTATAGATAAAGGGAAAAATGAATTGGAAATCAATTAATATCTAGACTATGCAACACTAGAACAGGTAAAACATGTTTGTATAAATGTACACACAGTGTCTCAAGTTTACTAAATGTAACCTGCAACAATGTCGAACAGTCTTGAAATTACAAAATGTAAATATTAAAATGGTCTAAAATCATCCATATACGCGTTTCGAAATTTATTTCTCATCAGTATGGCTTTACTTTAGACTTAAACATAATTCTAAATTAGATAAATTAACTTACTTAGTCAACTCGGTCTCGTAGCAACGTTTAAACTAAATTTATAAAAAAGAGGGTAAACTATTTATATCACTGTATCTGTAATTTTTTTCTTAAAAGTTTGACTTAAATGTGATTTGTTTGAGGCGGTGGTTTTATTAAAAAAATGTAGCGGCACACTTCAATCGCGTCATCCCATGTCTCTGGATCTTGGAGATTTTCTAGTAATTACATCCTATTTTAAAGGAAATGAATGTTGGTTGCGGATGTTTTGTAGCAATGCGTTTGCAGATACAATCATTACGTTTAAATTTAGTTTTCAATTTAGTTTTTAATGTAATTTCAGACATATCTACAGAGTATTTAGAAACATGAAACCACGCGCGTTTGTCTTGCTTTATTGCTTTCAATTGTTCATCTTCAGATATTTTTGTTTCTATTATTTTAATTGGTTTACTTTTTTTTATTGCGCTGGAATATCCATTCGCATTTAACTCGTATTCAATATTAATTGCAGAATCTGTCTGTAATTTTATGCTTGAAAAAGATGTTTTCTAGCTTTAATAATTAATAATTTAATGCAAGTATCAGATACCCATCAAATATTTTTGTTTTTCAGTATATTTGAGTCTGATCTTTTTATTTCATATGAGATATGTACACTGACGTTGTACCCAAAGCATGAGATAAAATCTTGACCACTTTGAACAAACACTTTGCACTCTATGCAGTTAGAACTTTGCTGCTTATTTAACGACATGCTGACTTTAGTATTGCTTTTGCTTATTATTTGTCGACTAGATCTGCAAATTGTACTATTTTTGCTGATTTCATATCTGCTGTTGTAAACAATTTGATTAAGATTGATTTCAAACCAAAAACTTTAATATTTGTCAACCCAAGTTGTGTTAGTAATAATGACATTTACATTATTTTCATTTTCATCACCTAAGTCTCTAAAAAATAATTTTCTTAATCACAAATTTAAAAAAATCTTGTGTAACGACTAGAGCAATGCTTAAAGAAAATGAGAAGCATTTGCATTCAAATCAGTTTCAGAAAATGGAAGTGAAGCTTGCTGCACAAATTTTGAGTCAGGCATTTTAGCTATAAAAACAACATTAGATACTAAAGACAAGTTTCAAGATAATAAATACATCAAATTTTATAAAAAATGCTAACAATATTTTTGATTGTATAAGCTCGCGTTGTGTGAAAGAACTAAATCTTTACAAATCAGTTTTGTCTATTTTCAAATATTTATCATAAAAACAAAAACATTAAAATTTTCTATTGAGTATTTTTAAAATGTAAACGTTTTTTGAAAATCAAAAGAAACAAACAAATATTTACGGTATTTATAAATTTGTATAGAAAATAAAATCATTTTTATCTGTATGGAATTAAAAGCCAAAAATACGTTATATGTAATAACGTCCAGAATAATTCAAAATTTAATAAAAAATACGTTGTTTTTTTTAATCTAAAATACACGGCTACTCCAAAAGGTTTTAGACTAATAATAAAATAAGCAATGCTCATTGAAAAATAGATATGATGTGCATTTATTATTAGAACCAATCACAAAACTAAAAAGATTGTTGTCGTGTTAACTTTGATATTAACAGTGAAACTTAGAAAATATTTGATTTGTTCAGCGTCACGTGGTGATAGGTTATCAAAATTTTGTGTTGAGCAGGCAGTGCCGGCCTTGTAGCGGTAGGTTCATTGCATTACTTGTTTATTCCCATAAGATTAAATATCTTCCTAATTTAATATGTCAATCAACGGTACCCTAGTTAATCCAAATGAGGTACCTTCTGAACCTCGTTTGGTGTTTTCTAAAACGCTTAAGGTCTCTACAATCCATACCAAATAGTAGTAGACCATTTTTTCTAACATTTTCTCAAAACAACAAGTCAGAGTAATTGGTCGATAGCTGTGAGCAATGTTTTCAATTTCTCCAAAGAATAGATTTGTATGGCAACAACTTTTGAGAAGAAAAATATTTCAAAATTTGTTTTGTTTTGCAGGAAATTTGTTTTGTAGCTTTCTACTTTCAGATTCAAATTGTTCTAAAAAAATATTTGCAAATTTTAGCTTTATATGCAATGTACTGGAAGTTGACGTTAAAGACAGGTGCTACAGCCTTACCCAACCCAACTCTTTTACACACCTTACCGACTGAAGTGGTCGGAGTAATTATCGAAATGTAGCTCTCCCGCAACTTTAATTTGCTTGTAAGAGTAAGCAACGGCAGTTTATTGAAAACACTTTTATTTATTTAACAAAATTAATCAAATAAACTAGGACAGCAAATCAAAAAATAACAGCATAGAAATAGAGAATAAATAAAAAAAAGAGTTAATAGATGCAAAAAAAAGTTTTAAATAAAAAAAAATACATAAAAGATCTTATAAAAAAAAATAAATAAAAAAATAGAATAATTAGATGTGGAAAAGAAGGAGCTTGTAAATAAAGATATTATATTATATAAAGGAAATGATGTCAGGTTATGAAAGTTATGAAAATTAGAAAATCTTTAGGGTTGAATGGAATACCGTTAAAAATTTTAAAATTTTTGCAGAAAATTAAAATAAAAAAGCTAATATCATTGTGTAATAATATATAAACGAAGAGTGGCCGAGCCATTTTCTGAAGACAGGATTCATACCAATAGCAAAATAAAACAAAAAAGTGCAAGGGGTATAGAAAAATCAACTTGGTAGTGCAAGCAGCAAAGATCTTATTAAAGTTAAGACTTGTAAAAATCATAAAAATACAATTTGTATTCAGAAAAGAAACAAGGACAAGAGATTGTAGAAAGTCAAAAGTTTAAATGAATGTTTAATAGACTTAGTAAAAGTATTTGTCTGTATCTGATAAAAGAAACAGATAAAAATTTTGAAAAAAAAAGAAGTAAATTGGAAAAATAGAAAGTTGATAGGTAATTTATATGTGAGACAACAAGTAACAATAAGAATAAATGACAAAAGAGCCGAGTAATTTAAAATTGGAAAAGAAGTGAGACAGAGTTGTTGTTTATCACCAACCTTGTTCAATATGTATTCCGATAAAATAATAACATAGTATTAGAAAGGGGTCAAGAAAGTAAACATAAGAGGAAGAAGAACTGAAGGTGCTTGTTAAAAGACTTAAAAAAAATAGATCAATCAATCAAGAATTAGAGAAGCAAAAGAAACATAAACGGAGATTAATTGGAGCAAGTAGAAAAGTATATATACTTTAGTACTGAAATTACAGAGAATTGGATATAAAATAAAGAAAAAATGGATAGGGCATGTATTGAAAAGAGATTGTTTATTGAAAGACGTAATCGAAGGAGTGGTGAATGCAAATCCAAAAAAAAAGCAGAAGACAGAAAATGACTTATCACTGAAGTTCCAAAGTAAGAAAAAAGGATCAGTAAAATAAAAATTAAAACAAAGAACCGAAAAACTAGAAAAGAGTACGTAAGACCTGCAAAAAGTAAAAATATTGAAAGGTGAAAAAAAAGCTGCTAAGAAGATTACAACGTTTTTTTTTTTTAATCAATGATACGTCAATTAAAGTAAGCTTTAGATTTGTAGATTATTCAATATTATATACTTGCTTTGGTTTTATCAAAAACAATTCATTCAACTAATAAATAAAATTTTATACAAATATTATATAAAGATTAGTAAATACTTTTATATCAATATCTAGATAATTACATATTATAATTATTAAAATAAGTTTTATCGACTGTATTTATAATTAAAAACATTACTAAAAAACATTACTCCAAATATATTATAAATCTTGGCATCAAATAGTTTATTATTATAGCTGTACAAATATAAAATATAAAATGACAAAATATACCAACAAAAAACTGTTGATTTATAATATAATTTTGTATGTAAAATGTATCAAAGTAGTAAAAAATTATATGAAAACAATATACTTACGCCAAAGAAACTTCTTGTTCGTCATACTTCATATCACAATCCAAAGACTCTCTAAGTCGACTATGCTTATTCCTATTTTTCATATGCGGCCTCAATCTTGTCAAAGAAATCACTTCCGACAACAAAGTGGCATTAGATGAGGCCCTTGTTACTAGCGGTATACTGCCACATGAAGCTGAAGGATCAGCCAATGAATCCAAATCTTCAGCCCGTGCAATATGGTATTTTCTATATCTGAATATATACTGAGCTCCCAATAAAGCAGTAGCTATCAATAAACCACTCAGAAAAAATATGGCAGTCATATGTACTGCAGTCATACGTAAAGCAGCCATAGGAACAACACCAACACCTTGGGCTATAGGAACGCCGGAAACGTTACGATCAGGCCCTAAAAAAATATAAGATTTCATTAAATTAATATTTGTAGCAAATCAACCTTAAATAGTATATTAAAGAATAAATTTTATCAAATAGTAAAAAGTACAAATGCAATAAAAATGATCTTATAGAACAAGTTATTTATACTATTATGAATTTTTAATTTATTAAAATCAATTCTAATGACGCTATTACGATTAAATAAAAATGATCTGTATTGCAATAACTTAATTAATAATGAAATCTCGTTATTAAAAAGTTTCATCGCAATACTCAATATAATTACCATCAACGCAAAATATAAAATGACTATTGATGCCAATAAATTGTTAATTAATTAGTGAAATTAACTTACTGATTTGAGCGGCGTGTGCTAAAAATCCTCCGCCACAAAATTGAGTGGCTGTCGACGAATCATCGGTGTAGAATTCCAATAGTAAATTGGAACCTGTAGAATTTACCACAGCCGGTGTAATTTCCGCAGATCCAGTTAAATCGACAAGCAGCGTTGCGGAAAGCGAACTACCGTCGCGAACTTTCAACCACTGTATGCCGCAGGGCAGGTGGAATTGTTCTACTTTGAATTGTATCGTATGCTCATCATCGGCCTGCGGGAATTGATTAGTATAATGCATACAAAATTAATTAAATTTAATTAAATATTATGTTACCTGAATTAACCAAAAAGTTCGTCCCGGACAACTTTGTGAAGATGTAGCAAGAAGCCTTCTCGGTTTTGCTTGGCCTAAATGTACAACGCAACCACATCTGCAGTAAGGCCCTACTTCTGCTTGGACCTCAGGAATTTCCGCAGCAATGTCACCTGCAGAAATTCCACTTCCATAAAAGCATTCCCAGCTACTTCCTATACCAGTTCCACACTTTTCTGTTTCGACAGCAGGACCCTGCAAATATGATTGTATATTTAAAATGCATTTTCATTTATTTATTTTTTAGATATATAAAAGAATTTTCTATAGAAAATATTTCTATTTGGCTGACGGCGGTGACCCTTTTCGAAAGCTACTTGGACGTAATCCTTCGGTAATTGGATGCTAGGGGATCCGGCTGCACCGGCAATGTTACACTTAATTAGGGAAACTACAGAGAAACAGCAACCGTCTTAAGAAATCCCCAGTTAATGCCCTAGTGTTACTGGGAACTGCGGAAAAGCAATCAATTGTTCCGAATCTAATTTAATTAAAATGTTTTTAAATCTAAACATTTTTATTTTTAATTAAAATTAATTAAAATTTTGATTTAATAAATTAACACGCTCAAAACAATTACCGCAGCGTTTAAATCACTAAATAATATTTAAATCTGAAATAATAAAGTAAATAAAGTAAGAATAACATTTAAATTAATTTTTTTATTATTTTGTTTTAAATACTAATATAATCGCAAATGAATTGTTTATTTATTCTGTAAATAACTTGTCTATAGTATAATGTTTCGGTCATATGACTTTAACTGTAATTACCTATTCAATAAGTTTTCTGTAAGAATAATGGGGTTTCTTTGGTGGCTTGTGTTGATTAATACTTAAACGCAAAATTGTTGGCTTTGCTCGTAGAAACATATAAACTGGGAGAGAACTAATCTAAAATTGAGGACAATTCATCAACGTATTTATTGTCGTTTGGAAGCGCATCTTTAGGCTTTTCATAGACGGCTTGTGTTGACCAATACTTGATTGTAAAACCATTTGCTTTGCTTGTAAAAACATATGAACTGGTAGAAAACTTATGATCTGAAATGGTTTTATGTATTGGACAATGCAGTACTTCCGCCAACGTTGACAAAGCGCGCTATCACGTTGTTAGCACAGCTTTGGCCCCCTCATTACTATTTGCCTCCTCATTAATATTTCGGATTTTGGGGCAAAAAGGTGCCCGCCAAAATTCTACCCGAAAAAAATAAGAACGGCAAAAACTGGAACCCGGAATCTTTTTCGGTTCTCCTGCAATGTGTGAAAAACTGTTTTTGTTTTTATTTTTGTATATCTCCGCTTTAGGTGAGCAAAATCAAAATTTTTCTTCCGGACGTTGGCCAAAGTTTCCTCTACGTCCTTTTTTAAGTTTATCTTCAATAAAGTCGTTTTTTTTCTCTGACGCAACGTTTCTGCATCTCCGGCGCTTGCCGTCCGATCCCGACGCAACCCGTACTTTTCTTTATTTGAGCTATTTTGTAATTTTTTGTTGCGGCCTTTGGCGCCCCCGTTTGTAAAACGGCCGTCAATGAGGGGACAAACGGGAAGTTGGATCGACTTGCGGTTTTTGGTGTCGTCTTTTTAGCGGCCATTCCCCTCCAATATAAAAATTTAAATCTCCCGTTTTGATCACGAAGAAGCGCCGTCATCAGAAAAAGGAGGTCACGCGTTTGAAAGACCGTAACTTTTTCGTCGTTGGAGATGGGTAACGGACGTTTTGATTTTTAAAACCGCCGTGTCTTTGCGCTTCTTTCAATGCGCCGCCCAATTTTCCGACATCTTTAAAAGTGGCGCGGCAATTTAAAAAAAAAAACGGAAAAACGGCCGTAACTTTGCCGTTGTTGACACACCAAAACGTTCCTTTCCAAAAACCCCATGCGCCACATTTTACCGCGTCCCGATCGGAGAGCGGCGTAACAAAAAATTTTGCGTTCAAATTCAAAAATTGCGTGAAATTGCAGAAGGCTAAAGCAATTTTTAAGTTTGACTTGTGTTTTCCACCCGCCGCTCCTCCAAAGAGGCCTTTAAACCCGTCGCCAATCTCTTTATCTTATACGCAAGATCCGTCCTGGATCTGTTGATTACCCCTCTTACAGTTTTTTGCGCGTTAACCCGCGGCTGTGCGTAAAAGGTAAAACAAACGCGTTTTTAGCCAAAAAGTTAAGTCGCGCAAAAGAATAGAAATGTCTAGTGGTTGCACGGGAAAGGTCGCGCTTAGTTTCATTCAAAAGAAAAAGAGTTTCCCCACAAACTGTTAAAATTTGATTTTGATAAAATTTTATGAGTTTTTGCCTACAACCCTTTTTACGAATTTTCAAAGTCAGCCATTTTCGATCGTGCTTCCCGTTATCCGTATTTTTGCGTTTGAGTGTGGGTACAAAAAACGGAACAAAAAAGAGTGTCCGCACAAACTGTGGGCAGCAGATTTTTAATTTTTTGCCCCCTACCCGTTTTACAAATTTTTAAAGTTAGTTGATTTTTAAGTCATTTTATTGCCACATATGACGCGGCGACGGGATCGGCAAACGGTTTAAGACCGTTCTTCTTATTTTTGCGTTTATGTGTGGAGGTGCAAAGGTAAAAGAAACGCTAAAAGTGGAGTGGCGCAGAAAAATAGAAGTGCCCCGGGGTTCGACGCAGAGAATCGGGCTTATCTTCTTTGAAAAAAAAAGAGTGTCCGCGCAAACTGTTGTTTCATTGTTTCCTACTCTTTTTACAAGCTATCAAAGTAAGTCAATTTTTAAACCATTTTTTGCCACATAAAAGGCGGCTGCGGGGCGGTTAACGTTTTAACGCCGTTTCGACTTCCTTTGAGAACCCCAGTTTTTTTGCGATAGAGTCTCAAGTGATTTTTTACGAAAACGTTTAAAACGGCCGAATCTTTTTTTACTTCTGCGAATATGAACCTTGGGTAAAGTTTTTGGTTTTTTTTGGCGCGTGGTTTTTAACGGATTTTCTTTTTAATACAAGTTTTGTGGCGCTTACGAGAAGAACGTGTCGTATTTTTATTGGATTTTTTACGTGTTTACTTTGTTGTGAATATCTCTTTCTCTTTTTATCGGATTGTCGTGAACATTTTTCATATTATTCTATCTCTGCTTAAAATGAAGATTATTACTGAACTAAAGATGATTATGTTTGCATCAATTTGAAGATTATTGCAGTAATAATTCTGGACTAAAGATTATATACACAAATGTAAGTGAGTGCCTCTGGCGTGAGTGTCTGTGTGTGTCTGTAGGTGTCTATGAGTATCTGTGAGTGTCTGGGTGCTGGTAAATATATATATAAAAAAAAACAATTTTTGTTTCTGATTTTGTTTCTATAGAAATTCTTCAGCCAATACAAAGTTGAGTTAGTTTTTTATTACCATCCTACCAAAAATAGCCAAGTTGAGAAATTAACTTAAAATTGTTATTTAAATTTGCAAGTTATAGAACTTACAGATCTATTGTATTGCTTAAATGTTCATTCCAAGTTTTTATGTTCTTATTGAAGATGTTTTCTGCTGCAATGTCGGTGTACTATCAAAGTATGTATAGTTAGTTTTTCAAAAGTTGAAAATTTTTTAGACGTTTTTCAGTTGTTTCTATTTTGAGCTGTATTTTATTTAAAACATTTGTAAAATGTTTTGTGTTCAGCTTTTTTGTAAAAAAATAAAATTCTAATATTGATGATTTATTGTTAATTCTAAAATCTTGGTCAAAGAAGAAGGGGGTGATCTAATCATTTGATAACAAACACTTGGGTGGGTGGGTAGGTCACTCTAAATTATAACTACCAGGGAGTAGTTGAAATTGGAGTGCAAACTTACACGCCCGAGTGTCTCTGCAAATATCATAATTTTTTTTGTTTAAGAGATAGCATTTAATTTTTGAATGACCAACACTTAAGCGGGTGGTTGGGTTATTTTAGACCATGATTATCAGCAAGTAATTAGTACTAGAATGCTCACCCACCTGCTCAAACATTTGTTAACAATAAAATTAAAGTTTCTGCTCTCTGCAAGTTTTAGAAATCCTTTAGTCAGAAGAGAAGAAGGTGATATTTAATCTTTTGATGACCAATACTTGGGTGAGTAGGTTGGTCACTCCAGATCACAATTAGCAGCAAGTAGTTGGAACTAAAGTGCCCACCCACCCGCCCAACTGTTTGTTATCAAAGAATCAAAAACAATCTCTTTCTGCAAGTGTAAAAAGTCCTTCAGTGAGAGAAGAAAGATGTGATATCAATTTCTTGATGACTAACACTTGGGTGGGTGAGTGGGTGGGTCACTCCAGGTTATAATTACCAGACAGTAATTTAAACTGGAGTGCCCACTCACCCGCCCAACTGTTTGTTATCAAAGAATTGAAAACAATCCCTCTCTGCAAATGTTAGAAATGCTTCAATGAGAGGAAGAGAAGGTGATATCCAATTTCTTCAATTCAGATCACAATTACCAGCAAGTAGTTAAAACTGGAGTGACCACCCACCCGATCGAGGGTTTGTTATCAAATAATTAAAAACAACTTCTATCTGCAAGAGTTGAAATCTTTTAGTCAAAGGAGGAGAAATTGATATCTAATCTTTTAATGACCAACACTTAAGCGAGTAAAAGTGTCACTCCAGATCTTAATTACTAGCAAGTAGTTGGAACTGAAATGCCCACCCACTTGCCCAAGTGTATGTTATCAAAGAATTGAAAGCAATTTCTCTCTGCAAGTTTTGATATCCTTTTGTCAGAAGAGAAAGAAGTAGTTTACAGTCTCTTGATGGCTAACACTTAGGCAGGTGAGTGGGTCATTCCAAGTCATGATTACCAGCAAGTAACTGTAATAATAATAAAATTTAATGTTTTTTTCTTTGCAAATGTTAGAAGTCTTTTATTAAAAGAAGGAGGAGGTGATATCTAATCATTTAATGACCAACACTTAGGTGGGTGGGTGGATGAGTTTACTGTTTTTAGCCTGATTTTTAATAAAGACTCTATAGTGTCACTACCACTTCAATTTAAGACTAAGTTGATTAATATATGCCACTTGCATTGTAGAGCTAGTGATTTGCTAAGTTTAAAGCTGCTCATCATACTCATGGGAGAAGAGCACAAGCATCTTGCCTTGCTTGAAATTTGGTTTGAAAAACACACCGGCAAAACTTTATACTTTGGAGATTTGGTGATAATCCATGCTGAGCCAAAAACTACAGTAACAAATAGATGGGTCCCAAACTAATAATTACTACCGAAAGGACACATTATTATTGGGTTTTTCTATTAAAGTTGAAAAGAATTGTGTTATCACGTGGTAGCACCAGCTCCGCAATACAGTTTCTTTTCTAAGCGGAGCTCACGATCAACCAAGAAATTATATAATTTGTATAAATTCAATTTGACACAAGAAATAGTTAGAGCAGTCTGTTGAGATCACACCAAGACTCAAACACCTAACTAAAGCAATCTTAAACGGTTGTAAGCAATTTTCAGTAAAAGAGAGACTACCAACCGCTTGCCCAGATAAAAAAAAATCTTACAGCTTTGAAAAACCAGGAAAAGAAGATTGAGGGAATAAAAAAATCATTGTCTCTTGATAAAAAGTGAATCCATAAAAATCGACGTCCATGAAGATAAATTCAAACAAATTCGGTTTGACTATGAGAATATCCTGGAATCAAGCAAGATATTGCCAACAAATTATAGAAGTGTGAAAAAAAAACAAAGTTTTTACCAAAGCGCCACTGAAGACTTTTCCCAGATACTTTGTAAGTAAGCCCATCCAGCCACTTACAACATGAAAAGTTTTGGTACAAACCTCTACCAAAGAGGCCTAAACTAAAAACCTTGCCCAGTAGCCGCAAACTTAAGCCAGTTTATCTAACTTTTACAACAATAAAAATTTTAGCACGGGATTCTCTATAAAAACTTTGAACTCAATTAAGTCTGCAACCTCTGAGGATAAGGAGGTGATAGACGTCCAACAGTTTTGCATAGTCAACCCTAAAACCTCCCTTTAAAAAGAAAGATTTACCTTGGTAAATTGCAAAAAAAGGACTGGGTAAGTATTTTGTTGGTAATTTATATCCTAATAAATCTTTAGCACAAACCAACAAAGCCAAAAAGTCCTAAATTTAGCCGGCTCTTGAAATACCACAGATGGTGCTAATACAAAAGCCTTCCCTCTATTGTAATACGCAATAAAAGCGTGTTTCAAAGGCTATCAAACATGTTCAAATCCATAAACATAACCGTCGTGCGCTGTAAACGTGGTTTATAAATTTCAAATTCATTTGCGCGTTCCAAAAAGTAATGAGATCAATGACAGATTTTATTACATATTACACTTTCCAACTCAGCACTGAAAACTTGCTGAAGTATGTCATAAAAAATATACGGAACTGCATCAAAGCTGATGTGGTGCAGGCAGAAGTAATTGGTTTAGGACTTTTTAATCAAGCGCATAGGAAGAGATGAGAAACCTTTTCTGATGCTCTACGTTCAATTTTCTCAGAACAAACAAAGTAAAAAAAAAGCCGGGAAACATTGTACAATTCCACTATTTTTAGTATTATGGGTCCATATCTTTGCGTTAAATGAGCTAAAGCCCATCTTAACTTAAACTGAAAAAAAAGTGAAAGCATGCACCATGTGCAAAAGACGCACATCGCAAGCTATAAAGGTTGCCCAGCTTGCCTTAAATTAAAATTAAACCAAAATTCATCCAAGTCCAACCACTGCACTTGCAGATTTCAGCTCTTAATCAAAAGTGCACTAAAAATCCGCAAGATAAAACTAAAGCAAATGCAACCCAAAAGCCAATAACAAACTGTTTGTAAACGTATCACATATGGCTGGCTGATAAGTTGCATTAATAATTTCCTACATTAGGATCAATTTTACTTAAGCAGGAAAGTCGTTCACAAAATTTCTAGGCATTCACTCAGGAAAAGTTTGGTCGGTAAGCGCTGATAAAAGTGAATCTTACACAATAAAAAAGTCAGTCAAACTCTATCTGCAATCGTGAGTTGAATGTACAACTTTGTAACTCTACAAAAACCAAAACTACAAAAAAAAAATTCTTATAATAAATATATGTTTCCGGTTTTACATCAGAGGCAGCATTACACATTTGACATGGAAACCATTTTTCCTTGCATTATTCCACGGAAAATTGCTTGTCTTGACCAGTATTGATTTTTGAATCAATACTAAAAGTTTCCGAGGTTGTTTTGAACACGTTATCTAAAACATAATCATTGTTTTGTTATCACTGATAAAGAATTATGTAAAAAACATTTCTAGTTTATAAACAGCAAATAGTTTGTTGGATCATACTGCTTATCATTTACATTAACGGTAATGTAACATTTGATAATTATTTACAAATTATTTGAAAAACTACTACTACTAAATAACGGACAAGGATTTGACAAGGAATTAGCGATAATTTATATATTTTTTTTAATTCTTACAATGTTACAAATTTGGTAATTTTTTGCTAAATCATTGCAGGAGAAAACTGAATTTGAACATTCTAAACTAATATGCATACTATACAGTTACTAGGTTACAAAATTGTAAAAATAATTTTTATCGGTAAATTAAAAGCTTAATTGGTTTTATAAAACTAAATAAATAATTATTTATTAATATAAAACAAATATCAATTTACTATCATTTATTTATTACCAATTGACTACAATAAATACAAATCAATCACACTTCAGTTATTATTCATTTCTTCAGTCCTTGTAATACTTTCCTCCGATTCTTCTTCAACTTCTTCTTCAACTTCCAAATCTTCAATAGTATCGACTTGTACAACACTATCATCCGCAACACTCATTTGAACATCAACATCAACATCAACATCTCCATCAACTTCATCACTTAATTCACCATCAAAATATTTCTGACTTTCCTCATCGCGAGCTTCTTCCTCAACTTCTTCATCCTCTTCAGACTCCTCACTTTGATCTTTAATTTCAACCACTTCTGCTTCTTGTAACGCTAAAAATTCTTCAAAACTGGCACCAACTTGAAGCTCAATATTGCGCTTACAGGGGAATTTAGAACGCAATTCGATTTTCTTAGGCACAAAGCCCAAATCACCTTTTTTATAAATTTCAGAACATGATTTGATAGTATCAATGGATGCTTTGCGTAGTTTATGATCCTGAGCTGAATTTAGCAATTCATACAATTGGCCTATTAAGCCGTGCTTTAAAATTAAATCAACTGTAGACTCCTTCTCAGATTCTTCTTCTTCACTTCCTTCTTCTTCTTCACCAGCATCTAATTTCAAAGCATTTTTAATATGGAAAACAGCTTCCATTAAAGTATGTTTTAACCATTGAATTTCATCCTGACTGTATTCTAAATCGTTTGTTAAGCGAGCACGTTCGCAACGACTTGCGTGAAGATTTTGTTCCATTAATCTCATTTTATATTCTAAACATTTTAGTTTAGCTTTGTTATCAGAAAAATCTTTAATGCATTGCGCATGCTTAACATCTAATGTTTTATATCTATCTAATTGTTTTACCATAATTTCATGATCTGTCGTTAACGTTTCTATTATTTTCAATTGAGTTTTCACTTTGTAAAGCGCCTTTTTCTTTTCATCCTCGTGTAATTCAGTCTGTTGTCTTAATGTTTTATCGCGTGACCTTAATGTTTCATTTTCAACTTGTAATTTTTTCTGTGTTTGTAATAATGTGTTTAATTCATTATTGATTGCAATATTTTCTCTAATAACTCGATGAGTTGTAGCGGCGACTCTTACATCTGTAACGTCTTGAAATTCAGTTGATAATTGTAATAATCTGGCTTCCATTTCTTTTTTTAATTTATCTTTTCCAATAATAAATTTTCTTTCAATACTGTATATTTCACGTTTGTGACGGATTTCTTGTTCCTCTAATGCGTTTTCCTGCTCATCATATTTTCTCATTAATTCATCGCGCTGTATTCTGAATTCTTCCAACGCGTTTAATTTACCATTCAATAATTTTATTTCCGATGTTAATTGTTCTTGCATTTGTTTATATTCTTCTTCCATGTCGTGTATTTTCTCTTCAAATTTTTCTGTTTCCTGGCTTCGTTTTTCTTGTAATCCAGCGAGACGCTCTTGTAATTCGCTTATTTCATCAGTTTTTTCTTGCAGGGTGCGTTTTAAATATGCTATAATATCACCTCTATCTTCATCCAATTTAACATTTGTTTCCAATAGCTCTTCATTTTTCTGTTCTAATTCCGCCGTAAGTGAGCGTAATCTGGCTAATTTTCTATTAAGATCGGTGATTTGGAGCTCGTAAAAAGCTTTGTCCACTTCTGTGAGCTGATTTGCATTTTCTTCCTTCTTTTTTTTCTCCCCTTTGCCTTTCCCTTTACCTTTACCCTTTTTCGGTGGCATAATGGTAAAATTATATAAATACGTGTAAAAATATGCTAGTGACTGACATATTTGTGTGGTTTGTTAGGTTTCTATGGATACTATTATATTGATTTTGTGTAAATAGAAATCTTTTAACTTACCTCGCAGAATTTAGCGCCGTAACGGGGTGGAGGCGAATCACAAAAGCGGTAGCGGTTTCTTGTGCCACCGACACATGTACTGGAACAAGGAGTCCATGGACTCCATACACCCCAACCGCCACTTTCAGAGTCTGAAAAAAAATTGTTAATTAATTATGTGACATACTTGAAAACTTCATAAGCTTTTAATAATTAATAATTTTTTTTAATAAAAAATACCCTAGATAAAATAATAAATAAACTACAGTAGATTTGTTTATTTAAAAAGTAAATTGTTACGATTTGAATTGAATTGTATTAGAATTTAAATTTTCTTACAAAGCGCAAATTAAACTAGCCGAACATATCAATATTAACAGTAAGCTAACCAAATTTAAATAAATTTGTTAGTAATTTTGGTTGTTTGTTAGTATTTAGTGCAGATGTAAAGTTAGGTGAAACTGCTTCACCTAGTTAAGGCCTAGAAATTTGAACATTTTAATGAAATTTATTCAAATGCTGCCAAACGTAACTGAATCCAGTAAACTATATAATTTTTTAAGTCAATATTTTTGGATATTTTGTTGTTATTTATTATAGATGTAGAGTTAGGCCAGACTGCTTTATCTCAGGTTTAAACTATTTATACACAACATATCTAATCTATGGTATTGTTTTGACAACCTGTCCAGCATGCGTAAAAAAGTTTTATCTTAACGTAGCTTTTGGTCAATAAGCAATTAAGCGCCAGAGCTGTTGATCAATTTTTTATTAAATTAAGAACGCCATAAAATGTACAGAAAGCTTGGTATACAGTCAAATATGCGTTAATTGTATTTGGCTTGTATTCTAACACTTGATCAACCAAACTGTCAATTTTATTTTATGAGCTTTTAAGATGTAGTAGAGAATTTAAAAATCAAACAAGATAGTCATCAAAGAATTTAGAAATATGTTTGAATACACTTTTAAAGCCACGGGGGATAAGTTTAAACATCCACGTTAAAAAGAAAAAATGCACCTCTATAAACAAAGAAAAAAATTCATCTCAAGAGAACAAAACATGGACTAACCAAAAAAGCAAAAAGAATAAAAAACTAAAAAAATTCTGTCTGAAGAATTGAAGAACAGCGTTGACGCCAAAAAGAGGAAAGTCAAAATCAATTTTGTCCAAAAAACTAAAACTGAAGATGGACAACTAAAAATCTGTGGGAAGCAAAGAAAACGTAGTCAAAGCCATCACCAACATTACAATACTGACGCAAAACATCCACATCAAAATATTTAAAAAAAAACGCAGAATAGCTTTAGTACGCCATGGTCACCATACCCACCAAAAACGGAGTAAAGCTAATGAATAGAAAAAAGTTTGACATATTATGAAGAAGTAGCGCATGTTGTGAGATGCCTAAATTGCGTACCGCAAAGGAGTGCAGTAACCAAACACATTGTTACATCTACAAAAAAAACACAGTTTTTACAAAATGGACATTGCGCTAATATTGGAGTCATGCAAATCTAGGATTAAAACAACATGACATACAAACTTGAAGAAAGACGGCATTTAGTTATTTTCAACAAGAACTTTAAAATCCACAAATCAAACATAAGCAATAATGGTTTCACTACTCTTGCTACGTTTTTTTTCAACATACCCACTAAGGACTTTAAGAAATACTTAAAAAAACTTGGAATCAGTATTAAACGCCAAAGAAAAAGATTCTAATTTGGGAATGGTGTTTTTAACAGCAAATCTCTGATCATTCTCTATCAACAGAAAATAAAAGAAATAAATTCTTTTATTTTACTAGGTAACGGAGCTGGACTTATCAGTCCAAAACGTTGGCACCAGTCTAACCTTTAGGAGGAAAACTATGCAGATTTGTCATCGACATCACAATAACGTTTTTACTTTAAGCATTTAATTTGAGGTAATTTTCAAAAACATTAAAAAACAAAATATTGAAAAAAAAAAGAATAAGAAAATAAACACAAGTAAAACAAAAAAATTTAAAATCAAAGTTTTCACGTGAGCAATAAGCAAAACTACTATATCAAAGACAATAGAGAACAAACTTCTAAAAAGAAAAAACAGCTAAAGAAAAATCCAGAATAATTAGAAACTCAAAAGCGGCAAACTATAGAAAAGCGCACAATCAATACAAAGCCAAAAAAAGCCTTAATCAACTTTGTAAATAAAAGAGAAAAACTTGGATCAATCTCTGCAAAAAGATTAACGATATAAGCTGCAAAAAATTGTTGAGTTGCTTAAAGCTGTTCCCCAAAGGCAACATTGTAATAAGAATTTTCATCAGCGTAGATAATTAAAACACACCACTCTTCACGAAAGCAGAACTTAAAGCTTAGTAAATAAGCTAAACGACGGAACTGCACCTACTGCACACTGAATCAATGCCTAATTAGCGGTAATTTTTCAAAAAGCTGAAAACAAACAAAACCAATCTTTATTAAAAAATAAAAAATAAAAAAAATGAACCAAAAGCAATACAGACTAATCTGTTTACAAAATGCTATAAGTAAGTTGCTTGAGAAATTAATCAAATTCTGATTGGGCAAAGAAATCCAAAAAAAGATTTCCGAATAACTTTAGGAAAAGCAAGTTGACTATAGATGACAGAAGCAAAATTAAAAAAAAAAGAACTTTTGCGCATTAAAAACGCATTTAAATCTGCCAGATAGAGCAACATAAACAAAGAACTAAAAAAAATTAAAGTAAGCGGTTACTTTCTTAATTTGCTAGACAATTATCTTAGTGAAAAGTCAATATTAAAAGTCAGCTGCAGTGTACGGCAAAGTTCAGTACTAAGTCCGGTTTTCTGGAACATCCTACAAAATCAGGTACTAAAAGTAAACACCAGAGTATAGGTCCTTTGTGGACAAATCTGCAATAGTGGCACGCAGAAAAACATAAAACTATAATGAAAACAAAATAAACCAAACCATATACAACCATAACCGCAAGCTTTGGACTTAAACTAGCCAATACAAAAAAAACAGAAGTGGTGGTCTTATATGGTAGAAGACGGTTCACAGAGATGGAAATTGATGCTCTATAGGTAAGGATTACTTCAAAATCAAACATCTAATACTTATAAATCAATTTTTAGTAAGCAGAAAAACGACCTAAAAAGAGCAAGCGCAAAAGCAGAAAAAAGCAACCATAGCGCTGGCAGAGCTAATGCCTAACGTAGACAATCCCAAACTTTTGTGATTGGTTGTAAACTTATAACCTTCCACGTTGCTTTCATATAAGGTAAAGCAACCCAAGAGAAGAAAAAACTACAAATTCTCACCAGAGTTCAAAAGAAAGCTGGACTAAGAGTGTGTAGTGGTTACCGTAATATAATAGTAATACCAATTGACATTCTCGTACAAAAAAAAAACCCTCTGTTCTTTACATAACGTGGCAAAAAAGCAGCAAATTAATCAAAAATGAGCAACCAGATGGTAAAATTAGAACGGTAAAGCTAGCTGGACTAAGTCACTGATCAAAAACCTGAAGATAGGGAATAACAACAACAACAACAAGGTAAACAACTACCTCACCCATCCAATCTCTCACAAGAAGTTTTAGGAGAAGCTGAATATCTCTGTAAAAAAATATTTTTTTTAAAGGTTAGGTTTCTGCAGCAAAAGGTGTATCGCTGAGCGACTGATAAGATAGTTAAAAACTAAAACTACGGCTTACATTAGCTCAAAATAGAATAAAATAAAATTTAGTCAAAAATAATACCTAGCAACCTAAACTGTGAAACCTGAAAAATTAAAAAGATAAAAAAGACAAATTTCCTATAAGATGTCATTCAATGTCTGATGTAGCTGCAAGAATTGTAGAGACAACAAACATTGCGGCATCTATGAGCTCGCACAGCACATATTTTCCACCATCTATTCCTACCCATATAAATAAACCGCATCTTGTTTTAAAGATATCTGTTGTTGTCAACGAACTATCAGTATTTAAACCCAACAACTGTCCAGGGCTTAATAGATTAACCGCTTTCTTTCTAAACAAATGTGCGTTTGCCCTTTGTCGGCCTTTATGGCTTTTATTTAACTTATCTCTGGTCATGGGTACTTTTCCTACTTGCTAAAAACAAGCTTATGGCACTCCGATTCATAAGTTCTCTATTTTAACAGTCATTTAAAAAAAAAATTGAAAAGTTAGTTACCTGTCAATTGACTGCCATTCTGCAAACTGAAATTGCTCTCAATCTACACGGTTTTCGAGCTGACAAATTGACATCTTCCAACCTTTTGTTGTATAAATCTTATATAACAGATGCGCTCCAAAACAGATTCAGTTTACACTGACTTTTCAAAAGCTTTTGATACCGTAGACCACAAGATACTTATTATGAAACTACGTGGTATTAGAGTTAATAACACCTTGTTACTGTGGATTCAATACTATTTATCTAACAGATCTCAGTTTGTGCTCATCGGTCGGTGCGTTTCTCGTAATATTAATGTTACGTCAGGTGTTCCACATGGGTCACATCTTGGACCTCTACTGATCAATATCTTTATCAATGATGTGGTACATTGTTTTTCTGATGCGCGTTGTTTATTATTTGCTGGCAATATAAAAATCTTTATGAAAATTTAGTCTTTGGATGATGCTGTGCTACTTAATAAAAAAGTATAAATTATTTTAGTTGGTGTCAGGCTAATAATTTACTACTTAATTTAAATAAGTGCAAAATAATGACATTTTCTAGACGTCAATCTACGGTGATGTGTGGTTACTCTCATGAAAGTAATGTTGTTAAGAGTTAACACTATTCGTCATTTTAACATTAAGTTTGATCCAAGCCTTTCATTTACACTACATATCGATACTGTCGTGGCTTAAACTTATCAACTTTTAGAATTTGTCAAGTGTAACTCTAAGGAGTTTTGCCACCCTTGTACTCTAATTATCCTTTACAACGCTTTAGTACGCCCCCATCTTAAGTATTGTTCAAATGTGTGGTATCCATACACCACCGACAGTAAAGGAAAAATTGAACAGATTCAAAAAAAGTTTGTTCGTTTCTTGGCGTAGGATTATTGACTGTCCTGACTTGTTCAGTAAAGAAGCGTATAAGACAATGAGCGCACAAGTAGACAAACAAAGCAGAGGATAAAAAAACGACACGGTTGCTGTAAATAAAGAAATTTACAATAAGGGCGGATAGATGTTAAAATGGAATAAAATAAGCTGTGTGTGAGGTATTAACAAAATTCTTTTTTTATTTGAAAGGCATGGGTATAACGTCGTTCAAATGCCCGCTTCGGCTTCTTATAGTGGCACGGATCCGAGTGGTCCAATTTTTAATGACTTTTTTGCATAGATCCGGCTGAATTTGAGCGATGGCCTGTGTTAAGTTCACCTTTAAAGCATCAGTCAATTGTGGTTTATTTGCATAGACCTTGAACTTCAAGAAACCTCACAAAAAAAAAATCTAGCTAAGTCAAATTGCACTTGGTGGCTAATTTACATCACCCCTGCAAGATATAACCTTGAGCTATTGGGTCAACTGGATCTTGTACGGGTGTAGGCCTAAGTCCCGACGCAAAATTTGCCAAATTGAAGTCTGCGAAAGTCCGAGTTCTTGTGCACGGCGAGGAATCGACTGCATCGCGTTCTGGTGTACACTTTCACGGACTGCGGGGATGTTATCCGCTGATCTTGCAATCATTAAACCTTTTCAAATTTGGCCACCAAACGTTGAAGAGTCGACTGTAAAAAGCCACCACATCTACTGTAAAATGAATGCAATGCGCGCAACGTTTGCACTAACGAACACTCATATTGATAATAAAGTTTTATCATTTGAACGAGCTGTTCAATCGTGTAACTTGCCATGGTGAATTGGCACAAAAACAAAATGGCCGTCACGGGCCGCCAAAATCTACCTGCGCCAACTGGAAAACCCCATATAAAACAAATAATAGAAACAACTGAAAACTTCAATAAAATAAAAAAAGCTATGGATTTAAAATAGTGGACGTATATACAAGTAGGGTTACAAATCTTGGCAGTGCGACAGACAGGAAAGACGCGGATATTTCACTAATGTGCAAAAAACAAAATAAATGCAATTATATTTATACAAGATACCTCAACTGAAAGCAGTAATTACCAAGGAAAAAATTAAGCATGATAAGAATAGAAAATACACAAGAGATAACAATAGAAAAGTACAAAAATGTGGAACAAACTGAGAAAAACCTTTACATTATAGGAGAAAAAGAAAAAATGTCACAAGATAAATACACGTTCACATTCAATAAACTATTAACGATTTAAGAAAAAATCAAGAATAAGAGCATTATGTGTATAAATAACATTGTGGAAAAACAAGAACCAATTTGAAAGTTAATGAAATACATATTCAAAAACTACAATATGAAAACGAAGACAAAAAAAGATATTTCTAACCTCTGGAAAAACACTATAAAATTATAATCTTTAATTTTGTTCAAATTTTGTACACATGTTTGGTGTACTAAACTACGATTCCTAAGATTTTAGATCTTTAGCAGCAATACAGTGTATATGGCGGCCATTTTAATTTTTAGAAATATTTTGTCTCCTTTCAGTTTTTGTGCTGTAAATAAGCAAAACATAGTAAAAAATTGTATTCAAAAAGATGTATCTATAAGAAATTTTCCGTAAAACACGATCCCGCTTTTTGTTATCCAAAATTTTCCACAAAAAATGGGATAAACACCATGTTACTAAAAAAATTACTTTTTTAGCCTTTGTAACAGTTTTTCAAAAAAAAAAGATGAAAAACGTGCTTTACATATAAAAGCTCGTTTTTATCCATATTTGATAAAAAGAAAATATTTTTTTAAGAAAAACAGTCATTTAAAGTTCTGTAAAATGTTTAAAATTTAAAGAAAAAAATATTTGTCTGTGAAAACTTATTCCTTAGACAAATTTGAAGAAAAAAGTTCCTTATAATTCTTTCCAAAAAATGCAATCTTAAGAAGTTACAAACAATCAAAAAATGTAAATTAAAAACTTAAGTTTTTTTTCGCAATTTTTAAGTATTTCTGTGAATACATTGTAAGAAATATCGGAACGTAGTACACGGCACTTCCTAAATCTATATTTAAAAAAAAATATCCGTCATTTAAAAAAAAAAAAAAATGTTCGGCAAATTTTTCAAAGTTTAAGGAAAAAAATGTTTGGTTGTAAAAATAGTTTTTTGGACAATTTTGAAAAAAAAAAGTTTATCACAGTTTTTTTCTAAAAATGCAACCCTGAGAAGTTACAAACGATGGAAAAAAATGGAAAAAATTGATTTTTTCAAATTTTGATTTCTTTATACTCAAAAATAGCTTAAAAAAAATCTAAAAAAATTCACAAGATCAGGACTTATGTAGAGAAAAGCATTTTCAGTGGTTTCAGCAAAATCAAATTTTTGTTCCGTTCACTTGACTCGGACATGGCCATATATAAACAAGACTACTAGCTGGCATCAAAGTAATATGGTTTGCTGAAGACACGGCCATAATAAGTCAGGAAAAAAAAAATTATTGAGCTGGCAAACAATGCAATAAACCAAGTAAAAATTAAAATTAAAGAACTCAAGCTGCTTAAAAAATGCTCTCTACTTGAGAGTGTGTTTTGACCACAAAATGGTAATGATAGAACATGTGCACTATTTATTTTTTTTTTATTGTAAAATGCTTAAATTTTACATTTTATCTTTTAATATATCACAATAATATAAAAATACCTTTGAATTTTTACAAGTAAAACCACACTCCCTGAATTTATTACATTAAAGATTAGACTTAAGGAGTCTGTAAACATTGAATTTTTGTAGTTTATAAATCTTAGAAAATACTGAATTTGGCGTGTTAATAGTACGGTTAAAAAAAATAGAATTAAAAGCCCGATATTGACTAAAAAATACTATGTACGGTGACCCACTCCATACTATTTTACGGGTCTTCAATATAGAGAAAATTATAAAATAATAAAGAAAAATGATGCAAGAAAACAGTTCAAGAACTGACAGTAGAGACAATGCTAAAAAACGAGAAATATGCAACAGAATAAATTTAAAAAATATTAAAAACAAGGAAACAGACAAAAGAAACCAAGAGAAAGAAAAGAAAGCTAAAGAAGTATGACACCTATGGTGAGTTTGCTCATCCAAACAATTTACCCTAAAGATAAGTTAAAAAACTATATATTATCAAGTGGATTAGAGATTTAGTAGTACACATAGCCCAAGGTTGGTAGAAAATCGTATATAGAAGGTTTTGCATGTAAATGATGTAGGTGCGGGTAGTGGTGCAGAGTAAAATAGTTTGATGACGTAAGGGGAGACCAAAGTCTTGCTTTAGATATGTTCTTTTTACATAAATGGTTGTTCTAAATTAAGTTAAGCTTAATAAAGCAAACAAAATCTTGTTTTTTTTGTAGTCGTAGAAGTACACTACTGCCCGCTAATCCTCTAACTTATTATATGAGTTATGTGTAAAAAATAATTAATTAAATTACATTTTTATGTAACTGTAACTGTAACACTGTAACCAAGTAACATATTGTTCGATTGTGTAAATTGGAGACCCGTGCAAACAACTCCGCCCCTTTGCTAAAGCCAATCAACCTTCTAAATAAAAATTTTTTACTAACCTTGCACACAGCCTGGAAGAGCTACTCTAAATCACAATAAAATAAAATTTTGTTAGAATAGGTTTCTCAAACTACACTATAGCATACCACAAGAAAGATAATAAAAAAAAAAGTAAAAAACTATCAACAATAGCATAACAGCTATCCACCACTTTAACAGACGCCTAAAAAAAGTACGGACTGTACCTTCCATTTGACAAAAACAAAAGTGAGAATATACACCACTAAGGAAAAATTAACAAAAACAAACCAAAATAAGGAATCACAAAATGAAAAAAGCACATATGCCTTGATTATAGACACTAAAAATATTATAAAAACGACGAATTGCTAAAAACAATATAGAACGCAATAAAAGACAACCTACACTAAAAATCAGAAAAACCGTAACACACCCAAAAAAAAAAATTACATTACAGTGGGAATAGTATAATGCACCATAGAGATTCGGATACAGATAAAAAATGCTATACATGATGAGCATACAATCACAGATCCTACGAGTGCAGCGGACCGGATTGTAAGCACAGCCATATCAATAGAGATAATAGAAAAAAAAAACAGTAATTATCTAATACCAATAAAAAATAACTAAACAAAATAAAAATAAAAAAATTAATCTAAAGTTTCTGCAACTAAATCTTAAGTATAATATAACAGTATAAAGAGACGTATACGTAAAACTACAAAGCATCCGTGTCAAGTCTTGATACTTTTCATCAAACAGACACACCGACAAATTGGAAGTATACCTACTTTAACTACAAAACCACATAAAACCAAAAAAAAAAGGAATAATCATAAGCGGAGACATAAACGCAAAAGCAATGTCATCGAATCAAAAATGACAAATGCCAAAGAAACAATCCTGGAAAACTAAATTAAGACCAATAACCTTATTGCCTAAAACAAAGAACAAAAGCCTACCTTTACAAATGCAAATTAAAATTTTATCATCAACATCACCATGTTAACCTAAGCAACATGGTAAATCAATGACACGTTGCCAAAAATCTGAAGAATATGAGCTGTCATTGTACATTTCTGTTTAATGTACAAACCAAAAAAAAAAAGGTACATTAGAAAAAATAAATACTTATTAAACGCTATCAAAAGGCTCTAAAATCACATCGGAAACGTACAGAAAACTATGCAACAACAGCAAAAATATGTTTGCAGACTAACAATCAAACACTGACAATGATTCAATCAATACAACACAAAGCAAGCAATTCATACTTAAGAAAAAATAGCCTAAACAGAGCCACGTGCTTGTTGCGCACTTGGATTACAGAGAAACATGTATTAAATACAGAAGAATAATAGTGAGATTAAACATTTAAAAACAAATACAAAACAGCACACATGACTTAAAAAAGCAACTTTTAAAACAAATAAGCCTAATACTGTCAAAAATATGCGACGACAATGATGTATGGGGCAAATGGTATCAAATTGTACGTGGCTGAACTTAGCTACGGCTACGGATTCGTTTAAGAAACACATTTGTGAATCCGCGCTCTCACTCAAGCATCGCCCAGCTAAATCATTAACATGCGTACCAGTATTGGAATTTAGCGGCGCTCTTATATTTGTTTTAGATCAATATAAAACTTAATAATTTAAACAAATTGCTCTGTTGTTTAACTAAATAGTATTATTTAGCAATAATTAAATAAATAATAAATTTAAAACAACTGCGTTGTTAACAAAATATGTAGATATAAATGGGTGTTATTAAATTATAAATATAACATTAAAACAGCGTTCAATATTTTTACATAAAAAATAATTTGTAGCTTTTAAACGTTTTTACATATATTTGCATCATATTATTTAACAAATAGAAATAAACTTATTTATGAAACAAAAATCTAATTAATTTGACTAATAATTTAATTTAAGGTTGGATGGCCATTGCTTAAGCTAATAAATATTTAATTAACCAATAATAATAAAACCTTAAACTTCTGGATATCCGAAAAAGATTTGTTTAAAAACGGAAAATGTAAAATATAGGAAAAATAAATTATTCAGTTTTTTGGCTGACACAACCTTATTTATAAACGGATCCGCAATGTTTTTGCTAATAATTGTTTCTATTTAACTAACAAATGGGAATACAATTTTAATTTTCCGGATATCTCGGGAGAAATTAGTTTAAAACCGAAAAATGTAAAATATAGCTAAAATAAATGATTCAGTTTTTTGGCTACCACAACCTTATTTATGAACGGATCCGCAATGTTTTTGCTAATAATTGTTTCTATTTAACTAATAAATGGGAATACATATTCAATTTTTTTGATATCTCGGGGGAAACTGGTTCAAAAACGGAAAATGTAAAATATTGCAAAAATAAATGATTCAGTTTTTTGGCTGACACAACCTTATTTATGAAGGGATCCGTAATGTTTTTGCTAATAATTGTTTCTATTTAACTAATAAATGAGAATACATATTCAATTTTTTTGATATCTCGGGGGAAATTGGTTCAAAAACGAAAAATGTAAAATATTGCAAAAATAAATGATTCAGTTTTTTGGCTGACACAACCTTATTTATGAACGGATCCGCAATGTTTTTGCTAATAATTGTTTCTATTTAACTAATAAATGGGAATACATATTCAATTTTTTTGATATCTCGGGGGAAATTGGTTCAAAAACGGAAAATGTAAAATATAGCAAAAATAAATGATTCAGTTTTTTGGCTGACACAACCTTATTTATGAAGGGATCCGCAATGTTTTTGCTAATAATTGTTTCTATTTAACTAATAAATGGGAATACATATTCAATTTTTTTGATATCTCGGGGGAAATTGGTTCAAAAACGGAAAATGTAAAATATTGCAAAAATAAATGATTCAGTTTTTTGGCTGACACAACCTTATTTATGAAGGGATCCGCAATGTTTTTGCTAATAATTGTTTCTATTTAACTAATAAATGGGAATACATATTCAATTTTTTTGATATCTCGGGGGAAATTGGTTCAAAAACGGAAAATGTAAAATATTGCAAAAATAAATGATTCAGTTTTTTTTGGCTGACACAACCTTATTTATTAACGGATCCGCAATGTTTTTGCTAATAAGTGTTTCTATTTAACTAATAAATTGGAATATATATTCAATTTTTCGGATATCTCAGGGGAAATTGGTTCAAAAACGGAAAATGTAAAATATTGCAAAAATAAATGATTCAGTTTTTTGGCTGACACAACCTTATTTATGAAGGGATCCGCAATGTTTTTGCTAATAATTGTTTCTATTTAACTAATAAATGAGAATACATATTCAATTTTTTTGATATCTCGGGGGAAATTGGTTCAAAAACGGAAAATGTAAAATATTGCAAAAATAAATGATTCAGTTTTTTGGCTGACACAACCTTATTTATGAACGGATCCGCAATGTTTTTGTTAATAATTGTTTCTATTTAACTAATAAATGGGAATACATATTCAATTTTTTTGATATCTCGGGGAAATTGGTTCAAAAACGGAAAATGTAAAATATTGCAAAAATAAATGATTCAGTTTTTTGGCTGACACAACCTTATTTATTAACGGATCCGCAATGTTTTTGCTAATAATTGTTTCTATTTAACTAATAAATGAGAATACATATTCAATTTTTTTGATATCTCGGGGGAAATTGGTTCAAAAACGGAAAATGTAAAATATTGCAAAAATAAATGATTCAGTTTTTTGGCTGACACAACCTTATTTATGAACGGATCCGCAATGTTTTTGTTAATAATTGTTTCTATTTAACTAATAAATGAGAATACATATTCAATTTTTTTGATATCTCGGGGGAAATTGGTTCAAAAACGGAAAATGTAAAATATTGCAAAAATAAATGATTCAGTTTTTTGGCTGACACAACCTTATTTATGAAGGGATCCGCAATATTTTTGCTAATAATTGTTTCTATTTAACTAATAAATGGGAATACATATTCAATTTTTTTGATATCTCGGGGGAAATTGGTTCAAAAACGGAAAATGTAAAATATTGCAAAAATAAATGATTCAGTTTTTTGGCTGACACAACCTTATTTATGAAGGGATCCGCAATGTTTTTGCTAATAATTGTTTCTATTTAACTAATAAATGAGAATACATATTCAATTTTTTTGATTTCTCGGGGGAAATTGGTTCAAAAACGGAAAATGTAAAATATTGCAAAAATAAATGATTCAGTTTTTTTTGGCTGACACAACCTTATTTATTAACGGATCCGCAATGTTTTTGCTAATAATTGTTTCTATTTAACTAATAAATGAGAATACATATTCAATTTTTTTGATATCTCGGGGGAAATTGGTTCAAAAACGGAAAATGTAAAATATTGCAAAAATAAATGATTCAGTTTTTTGGCTGACACTACCTTATTTATGAAGGGATCCGCAATGTTTTTGCTAATAAGTGTTTCTATTTAACTAATAAATGAGAATACATATTCAATTTTTTTGATATCTCGGGGGAAATTGGTTCAAAAACGGAAAATGTAAAAACGTAATTATATGAGTTTTGAGAAAACTAAGCAGAATGTAACAAAAATACATCATAACTTATAAGTACATATGAGGCTATGAGAGCAATAGTGGCCTAAACCACAAAAATTTCAAAATAGGGAAACTAACATTTTTGCAGTAAAATGTTAAAGTTTTCTAAGATTAGGCAACAACTAATTAAATTATTAAAAATTAAAAACTGCAAACATATTGTAGAAAAAAAAAATTAACTTCTGAAAAATACCATAACTTCTAAAAAATACCATAACTTCTAAAAAATACCATTTAGCTCCATTAGATATGCTAGTGGGTTAGGAAACTGTTGCTCTCATAGCCTCATATATGCTTGATAGTAATCTAAACTAAAATTTGCGTTTATTCATTAGAGATTTAAATAAGAATGACCGACAAGAAAATAGCAATAGGTTTTACTGTTCCAGCAATAAAATAAAACCTTATAATTTACTGTTAATTCATAATTAAAATTAAAACATAATCAGTTTATTAGATTTAGAAAAGAAAATTTACAGCAATATACGCCAGATATAATTAAAAGCCAGTAGTTTTGTTATTAATAATTAGTTTACGTACAAAATAGTTATAGACGCTTTCGTTTGTTTAATAATTAACTAATCAAGGGTTAAGATTCCGAGAGAATTTTACGCTGAAGTTATAAAACTTATTAATAAAAAAATATTATTTGATAGTTTATAGTAAACAATTTTTAGCATTTTTTGGTTTCAAATATATATATTATTTCAAGGTCAGTAAGAAAGCCATAAATTTTCAATACGGAGGGAGTACGGCTGTCATGATAACATATTTTACGACTGCAAAAAAATAAAACCTTTTGAGAATAAAAAAGACCGAACTTATAAACTTATTCTATCCTAAACTAAATAAAATAATAATTAACAAATCAAATTATAATTGATAAATTTAGGTAACAAATAAGTTTACCTAACATAATTTAGGTTTTTTATTATTTAAATTAAGTAATTATTAACGAACGAAAGCGTTTATAACTATTTTGTACGTATTTTTGTAAACTAATTAATAATAACAAAACTACTGACTTTAAATTAAAACTGGCGTATGCTGTAAACTCAGCGTGTTTTTCTGAATCTAATAAACTGAGGTTTTAATGTTAATTATAAATTAACAGTAATATATTATGTTCTAGCAATACGAACTGAAACCTATTAAAACCTATAGCTATTTTTTCGCCATTATAAGAATTTACAAATTTATTAATAAACATGAAAATGTACTTTAGATACTACTTATATTACTTATAATGTTGTGCACAATTCTTACAAAAAACTATTTAAAAATGTGTAATAAAAACTAATAGATAAAAACATGTACTTACAATTATCAGTATTATAAAACTACTAGTAGTAACTCACTATCAGTAAACCATACAAACAGAAATATTACTAATATAAATATTGTAAAAAAAAAAGTTTTTATTTATTATAATTTTGCATAATGTGTGTGGAAGTGGAAATTTTAAAGGTGGGGATATTCAGGTATGCAAATGTTAGCATTATTACAAAAATAAGTTAAAAAAATAATTAGTATTAAGGCGGCAAAGTTGGCCAACTTAAGCATTATTGTAATAAAAAAAGATTAGGTTAGATTAAAAACGCCGAATATTAATCTTCTTGTGGGATTTTTCATATTCACTGTGAAAATTTCGAATCAGGGTATTCCAAAGTTTCATTAAAAAATTTAATAAACCGTTTTAAAGCTTAAACAACAGGTATTTTCTAAAAATAAAATTTAATGCGAATAAATTGATAATTTTTTAATGTGTTATAAAAAAAATCTTGTGTGTGAGTAATTATTAGTTAACATTAGGAATCTGACAGTAAACAAGGTTGTGTTTATTTATTTTTGCAATATTTTACATTTTCCGTTTTTGAACCAATTTCCCCCGAGATATCAAAAAAATTGAATATGTATTCTCATTTATTAGTTAAATAGAAACAATTATTAGCAAAAACATTGCGGATCCCTTCATAAATAAGGTTGTGTCAGCCAAAAAACTGAATCATTTATTTTTGCAATATTTTACATTTTCCGTTTTTGAACCAATTTCCCCCGAGATATCAAAAAAATTGAATAAGTATTCTCATTTATTAGTTAAATAGAAACAAATATTAGCAAAAACATTGCGGATCCCTTCATAAATAAGGTTGTGTCAGCCAAAAAACTGAATCATTTATTTTTGCAATATTTTACATTTTCCGTTTTTGAACCAATTTCCCCCGAGATATCAAAAAAATTGAATATGTATTCTCATTTATTAGTTAAATAGAAACAATTATTAGCAAAAACATTGCGGATCCCTTCATAAATAAGGTTGTGTCAGCCAAAAAACTGAATCATTTATTTTTGCAATATTTTACATTTTCCGTTTTTGAACCAATTTCCCCCGAGATATCAAAAAAATTGAATATGTATTCTCATTTATTAGTTAAATAGAAACAATTATTAGCAAAAACATTGCGGATCCGTTAATAAATAAGGTTGTGTCAGCCAAAAAAAACTGAATCATTTGTTTTTGCAATATTTTACATTTTCCGTTTTTGAACCAATTTCCCCCGAGATATCAAAAAAATTGAATATGTATTCTCATTTATTAGTTAAATAGAAACAATTATTAGCAAAAACATTGCGGATCCGTTCATAAATAAGGTTGTGTCAGCCAAAAAACTGAATCATTTATTTTTGCAATATTTTACATTTTCCGTTTTTGAACCAATTTCCCCCGAGATATCAAAAAAATTGAATATGTATTCTCATTTATTAGTTAAATAGAAACAAATATTAGCAAAAACATTGCGGATCCCTTCATAAATAAGGTTGTGTCAGCCAAAAAACTGAATCATTTATTTTTGCAATATTTTACATTTTCCGTTTTTGAACCAATTTCCCCCGAGATATCAAAAAAATTGAATATGTATTCTCATTTATTAGTTAAATAGAAACAATTATCAGCAAAAACATTGCGGATCCCTTCATAAATAAGGTTGTGTCAGCCAAAAAACTGAATCATTTATTTTTGCAATATTTTACATTTTCCGTTTTTGAACCAATTTCCCCCGAGATATCAAAAAAATTGAATATGTATTCTCATTTATTAGTTAAATAGAAACAATTATTAGCAAAAACATTGCGGATCCCTTCATAAATAAGGTTGTGTCAGCCAAAAAACTGAATCATTTATTTTTGCAATATTTTACATTTTCCGTTTTTGAACCAATTTCCCCCGAGATATCAAAAAAATTGAATATGTATTCTCATTTATTAGTTAAATAGAAACAATTATTAGCAAAAACATTGCGGATCCGTTAATAAATAAGGTTGTGTCAGCCAAAAAAAACTGAATCATTTATTTTTGCAATATTTTACATTTTCCGTTTTTGAACCAATTTCCCCCGAGATATCAAAAAAATTGAATATGTATTCTCATTTATTAGTTAAATAGAAACAATTATTAGCAAAAACATTGCGGATCCGTTCATAAATAAGGTTGTGTCAGCCAAAAAACTGAATCATTTATTTTTGCAATATTTTACATTTTCCGTTTTTGAACCAATTTCCCCCGAGATATCAAAAAAATTGAATATGTAGCCAAAAAACTGAATCATATATTTTTGCAATATTTTACATTTTTCGTTTTTGAACCAATTTCCCCCGAGATATCAAAAAAATTGAATATGTATTCTCATTTATTAGTTAAATAGAAACAATTATTAGCAAAAACATTGCGGATCCCTTCATAAATAAGGTTGTGTCAGCCAAAAAACTGAATAATTTATTTTTGCAATATTTTACATTTTCCGTTTTTGAACCAATTTCCCCCGAGATATCAAAAAAATTGAATATGTATTCTCATTTATTAGTTAAATAGAAACAATTATTAGCAAAAACATTGCGGATCCCTTTATAAATAAGGTTGTGTCAGCCAAAAAAAACTGAATCATTTATTTTTGCAATATTTTACATTTTCCGTTTTTGAACCAATTTCCCCCGAGATATCAAAAAAATTGAATATGTATTCTCATTTATTAGTTAAATAGAAACAATTATTAGCAAAAACATTGCGGATCTGTTCATAAATAAGGTTGTGTCAGCCAAAAAACTGAATCATTTATTTTTGCAATATTTTACATTTTCCGTTTTTGAACCAATTTCCCCCGAGATATCAAAAAAATTGAATATGTATTCCCATTTATTAGTTAAATAGAAACAATTATTAGCAAAAACATTGCGGATCCGTTTATAAATAAGGTTGTGTCAGCCAAAAAACTGAATAATTTATTTTTCCTATATTTTACATTTTCCGTTTTTAAACAAATCTTTTTCGGATATCCAGAAGTTTAAGGTTTTATTATTATTGGTTAATTAAATATTTATTAGCTTAAGCAATGGCCATCCAACCTTAAATTAAATTATTAGTCAAATTAATTAGATTTTTGTTTCATAAATAAGTTTATTTCTATTTGTTAAATAATATGATGCAAATATATGTAAAAACGTTTAAAAGCTACAAATTATTTTTTATGTAAAAATATTGAACGCTGTTTTAATGTTATATTTATAATTTAATAACACCCATTTATATCTACATATTTTGTTAACAACGCAGTTGTTTTAAATTTATTATTTATTTAATTATTGCTAAATAATACTATTTAGTTAAACAACAGAGCAATT
Organism: Tachinus rufipes; assembly: GCA_963932245.1. NCBI lineage: Eukaryota > Metazoa > Arthropoda > Insecta > Coleoptera > Staphylinidae > Tachinus > Tachinus rufipes. The sequence goes on from OZ010749.1 coordinate 68,015,270, forward strand.
TGTTTAAATTATTAAGTTTTATATTGATCTAAAACAAATATAAGAGCGCCGCTAAATTCCAATACTGGTACGCATGTTAATGATTTAGCTGGGCGATGCTTGAGTGAGAGCGCGGATTCACAAATGTGTTTCTTAAACGAATCCGTAGCCGTAGCTAAGTTCAGCCACGTTCAAATTGTCACAAGAGAACAACACATACCATCTAAAAAACTAAAGAACAAATAGAAAAGCTATTCTATATACACCTCTAGAAAACATGGCAACCGTTTACGTTAATAAAGAAGACATAATAAAATTAAAAAAAAAAAAAAACTTTTAGGCCAAATATGATACCAACGGAAATCAAAAATGCAATAACCACAAAAAACTTGGAACGTTATGAACTTATGGTCAGTGGACAATTTCCAAAAACGTAAAAAGTAGCAAATTTTTTTTTATCAAAACACTAAAAAATGACCAAACCCCGTTAACGCATACAGACAAATATGCATACTAGACGTAAGAGAAAAAGTACTAGAAAGTTTGATATAAACATTTCTAAAAGAGAAGATAAACAGCAAATCCCAAAGTCACCTAGAATTCACCTTAACAATGAAATAACTGCACTAACACTTTGTTGTTAATACTAAGGTGTGATTTTCGATAGAAAATGTTCAGAGGAAAAAGTATAAACACCTCTTTCTATTAGATTATGCATGTATTCTATTTTTCGCATGTCTTAATAGTACTTTAAACAACTCACTTTGCAATATTCATAACGAATCCCTATACCAATTGACCCAAATCCAACCACCAAACAACTAAACTCTGTATTCAACGTAATCATAATATAACAGCCAACTATACATTCCCATCTAATTATATTCATGAATAATATAATTGAATGTGTCTCTTTCTTTAATGTTATTCGCTTACATATATTCTACTTTGTTTATCAATTTCATTCAATAGCCATTATAATATAATAAATATATAATCATTTGTCTGTATATAAATATAACAAACAATAATATAAAATAGATAATATTATGAATTAGTTTTCCAACATACATTAAATCATATATTATTCATTTTTAATACAGAAACTAGTTATGCAATTTTAATAATATTATTTATTAATTAATATATTTGAATTTATGATTGATTAATATTTAATATTATTATTATTTTTGAACAGAATTATTGTTAGTAAATATGGTTTATGTTAAATTATTTTATTTTATATTCGATTCAATTTAGAAATGTTTACGAAGATAAAAATAAATATTAAAGGGAAGAATACGGCAGTGGTTTTTTTGTAGGTGAGGATGTTTTGTCGCATTGTGCTCTCGACAAGGCAGACATTAGTAAAGTGGACGTGAATTGAACGTGCTGGCTTACATTTATGTGGTGTTTAATGACTTTTATTGTTGTAATTGCAAAGCGATTAGTTTTCAATGGATACAAAATACAATTGATGATTGCGGTGGCGATTACAAGGTACAATATAATTTGATTTAGTTTCCTATTTGGCTTAGTACGCAAACACAACAATATACAAATTATAATCCTTTATTAATTAATATTAATCTCGTTTATTTAAGAATATAAATCCATAACCCAATATAATATCAATCATTAATTTAAAACCAATTAATCTACATTTCTAGTTTAGAACACGAAACATGTATTTGGGTCATTTTTTTTTACAAAACACAAATTCTATTATTTGTCCCCTAGTTTGGGTTAATACAAATCTTATGAACTTAGTTTGGCAATAACATTTAATCACGTGCAAACCACAAAACTCCTAATTAGATCAACTCCAGTTATTACGATAGCCTCCAGACAATACCCCCATCCCGATGCAATTCAATATTACCAGTTTGCACCGTATAATTGCTTCCTTCCCAGTTTTATTCTTAATTAAAACGGTGGAAGCTTCCACGAAGCTGCTTATAATTTCGCTATTTTAACATGATAATAGCATTCTTGTTTGTTCGTATCTTCCAAGCCGCGAAAATTACAAAACAAAATTTTTAATCTGCAAACCAGCCGAGAATTAAAAGCGGATCCATTTATCATAATACTTCGCTGAATAATTTTTTACACAGCCGACGAAATGAGCCGTAAACATCTTAGTTATATTTTTCCTGCGAGCGTTGTTCGCATCGCATTCCATGCACAAAGCCTAATGAGGTGTAAGGGTTGTAAATAGTCAAAGGCCTTATCTCGAGTACCGCAGGCTGTGTGATAAAGAGGTATATTCCGAATAACTCGGCCACGCATTAATATCGCATTAGTACCTTGCGGTTGTATGAAACGTAATTGCTTCACTTTTTTTCTGTTCTGGGAAAGGGTAATAACAACAGGATGAGAACCGCGAGTTAATTGCCTTAATGAAATACTCCCGCGTACTTTAAGGGAGATTAAAATTTGGGTCAGGGGAGATGTTGATAATTGAAAAAGTTTACGTAATTAATTAATTCAGATGGATTTAGTTCACTATTAATAAGTATTGATTATAAATAAAATAATTTTTAGCAGCTATGATTTAAAAATAGAAATTTTTAGACTAAATTAGTTACTAAAAAATATAATTTTTTTTTGAATATTTATATGAGAAATTATTACAAATAATGGTTTACATTTATGAATTTTACATGTTTTAACAAAACAAATTAATAAAATCATGTATTGTGTTGTTGAATAATTTAAACTACATAAAAAATAATATAAACCATAATAAACAAACTATTTTTGACGATTTTATTATTGAAAAACTTACTAAATGGCTTATATATTGTTTATGGGAAAGATATTTGTGTCACATTGTCTTTTATATCGTACTGTGCTTAAATTACCAAACACATGTTATTAGTTAGAAGACTTATCAATACCCAAATTACTGATATGCCAAAAATTTAAACTAAATAATATCCAGACAGATTAACTCTGTTGAGGTCTTTACTACCTTACTCTAAATTTAATCTGTTTGTAAGACTTTTCAGAAACAGTATATTTATTGCATATTCACTAACCACCATTTTCTATTAGTATTCTACCTCTAGAGTTTGGATTGTGTTCTCTCTGCTACACCAAAACGATCATCATCAGGTTGATTATGTAAACCTCGTACTAATACTACTAGGGAAGGGGATGGTGATAACTTCTACCAGACGCGTTTCAAGGTGACGGATGAGACTACCACATTTTTACTTTTTTTTTTAGTTCAAACTACTAGCTGGTAATCATAACTTAAAGTGACCAAACTAGCCGCCCAAGTGTTGGTCATCAAAAAATTGAATATTATCTTCTTCTCATCTGACTTTAAAAAAAGAGAAGCTTCCAATTTCTTGTTAAGAAACTCTAAAGCGGACGTGTGGGCACTCCAGTTCAAACTACTTGGTCATAATCATAATTTGGAGTGACCCACGCACTCACTTACGTGTTGGTTATCAAGAGATTAAATTATCATCTCTTCTACTAATAGAAATTTTTTTACGCTTGCAATCAAAAACATTTTAATTTCTTGTTAACAAACTCTTGGGAGGTTGGGTGGGTACTCCAAACCAAACTAATTGGTGGTAATTATGATTTGCAGTAAGCCACCCACCTGCACATCTGTTAGTTAACTATATATTGGATACTACCTCCTTCTCTTCTAACTAAGGACTTATAACACTTGCAGAGACAAGAAACTTTTAATTCTTTGATAACAAACATTTAGACAGCCATTTCAGTTCAAACTACTAACCAGCTGGTAATTATGGTCTGCTTGCAAAAAAAGATGTTTCAATTTCTTAATTCTTTTAAGCGGGTAGGTGGGCACTTCAGTTAACTCTTCGGTGATACTCATGATCTCGAGTGACCCGCCCACCTGCTGAAGTGTTGATTATCAAGAGATTAGATATACCTTTTCCTTCTCTTTTGACTAAGAAACTTCTAATACCTGCTTAAGGGAGATACTTCTAATTTTTTTTATAAAAATCATTTGGGAAGGCACTTTAGTTCAAATTACTAGCTGGTCATGATCATAATCATGATCATGATTTGCTGGCAAAAATGTGTAGCTTTCAATTTTTTTCTAAAAAAATAATGAGCGAATAGGTGAGTACTTTAGTTTAAACTACTCGGTGGTAATCAAGTTACCATGTGCTAGTCATCCAGAGATTAAATTCATCAACCCCTCCTTTAATATAAAGACTTCAAAAGTTTAAATTAATCATTTATTCTAACATAAAGCTTGAAAGAAAAAAAAATCCAATTTTTGTTAACAAACTCTTGGGAGGGTAGTTGGGCACATCAGTTTCAATTACTTGATAGTAATTATGATCTGGTGTGTAAAAAGTTGGCAGCTAACATCTCTGTAAGTCCATCTCAAATGACAACCTCACCTGCATGTTGGTACCTGCTGCTAGATAACAAACAAAGCTCTGTCGACCAAGACGCGGCGGTATAACCGTACGATCAGGAATTGAGAAAATTAAATTCCGCACACCGAGTAAACGTAACCCACCTACCAACCCGCACTTGACAGCGTAGTAGGTCACCGGCTAGAACCCCCTTATGAGAGACATCAACAGTAGAAGGCCTTCAGTGTCCGGCAGTTCAAAGTCTACCGATCACGGTAGCGAATGGCACAGACAGAGAACAGAGGGTGCGAAGAATCCCCGGATTAGATCAGGCTACCACAAATGGAGAATAACACCCGAACATTGTCAACCAAAGAAAAATTACTAAAACTAGAGGAAGAACTTTTACATATTAAATAGGACGTAGTAGGTATGAGTAAATTCAGGAGGAAAGTTAAAGGCCAAATGACACTAAAATCAGGAAGAAGCCAAGAACATCACTGAGATTGGAAGCATAAGCTCAAGAGTCGCCTACTTAATACTTAAAATAAACCAAAGGTATAATCTTAGAATTGTGCAAGCATACGCTCTCACTACCAGCCACACAAAAAAAAAGTCAAGACAATTAACACTTCTAATTGGCGATTTTATTGCCAAAACTGGCAAAAACAACAAGAAGAAGAAATTTCTATTGGAAACTACAGACTTGGTCAAAGGAATGAAAGGGAAACCTACTATTGGAATTCCTACTACAGTATGGTATCTACGCAATAAACACATTTTTCAAAAAATGAACAACGCGAAAGTGGACATGGAGGAGACCAGATGGAGTTACAAAAAATGAACTAGACTGTATCATAAGTGACAGGAAAGACATAATACAAGATGTCACAGTACTAAACAAATGTTCAGTTGGCAGCGATCACCATATGGTCAGGGCAAAAGTAGTGTAATGAACAAAGAACTAGGTATTGGAAGAAACAACATGCACAAATTAGCAGATGCAAATAAAACATAACAACCAATAAAGACAAGATCATATACATAGATGAAAACTTTTACAGAGAACTATATAAATTAACAGATGTAGGGTATACAAATACCTAAAGTCCTAAACCAAGAATCTGAGGATATTCCGGACATCACAAGTGAGGAAATTAAAAAGTCACTGAGGAAAATGAAAAATAATAAGACCCCGGGTGAAGACGAAATCGTGTTTGAAGCCATAAAAGAGGGCAGAGAAAAACTTATCCAAGCACTTCACACTTTGTTCAACAAGTGCCTCAGCGAAGAGATCATCCTGTCAAAATGGAACAATGCGTTGATTATCATCATGCACAAAAAAGGAAACCCAACAATCCTCGCAAGCTACCGGACTATCAGCCTCCTTTTACACATTTATAAGCTGTTCATGAAGATCATAACTAAGCGATTAACATCTAAGCTAGACTTTTATCAACCCAATAAGTTTTAGAACATGCTTTGGCACAAACGACCACCTACAGGTAGTCAAGTCACTAGTTGACATATGAGTCGAATACAATAAGCTTCTAGTCTTCATATTCGTCGACTACGAAAAGGCGTTTGACTCCATAAACTAACAAAAATTAATTGAAGCACTAGCTGAATGACGTATAGACTACAGATACTCCGCATTAATCAATTACATATACAAAAATACAACTGCAAGCGTGAGACTGCGCAAAGACACCAACAAATTCGGCATAAAAAGAGGGGTACGGCAGGCAGACAACATCTCGCCCAAATTATTTACCACACTGCTTGAATACATGTTTAAGAAGATAGACTTCAAATATCTGGGGGTCAACTTCAACGGAAAGAAACTAGGACATCTGCGCCTTGCCGATTATATTGTGCTTATAGCAGACTGTGTTGACGAAGCTAAGAATGCTCAAGGAACTAAACTATGCCTTACACCAAGTTAGCCTAAAGATCTACTACGCTAAAACACAAATTATGACCAACCTAGTGTAGAGTGAAACCATTTCAGTGGATAATGTAAAAATAGAGCGGAGTATCTCATACAATTATCTTGGACACGAGATTCGAATCGGTAGAGATAACCAAACAAATAAACTCTACAGGCAAGTGGAACTAACCTGGGCTGCTTTTGGTAAGCTGCGACACGTACTTAAAAAGAAAAGTGTACGACTAATGCTTATTACCTGTCATACGGAGCTGAAATGCTTACAGTAACAAAAAAAATCTATATACAAAATTAAGGTCACACAGCGAGCTATGGAGCGGTCCATGTTAGGAATGCAGATGCGGTAGAGAGAATTGCCAGCCTGAAGTGGAATTGGGCAGACCACGTAGCACGAATGACAGATGACAGGTGTACAAAATAAATGATCAAATGGTAGCCTAGACAAGAAACCTATTGAAGTAAAGGTCGACCTCCTACGAGATGGAGCAAGATTTAAAACGTATCACATCCAACTGGATTCAAGCAGCGCAACAACGGGAAGAATGGAAAAAAAACTAAGGGAAGCTAGACAGTGGACGTTACAAGCTAATTGATAATGATGATGAATTATGATCTGCAGTGACCCACCTGCCTGCCTAAGTGTTGATCATCAAAAGATTGAATATTACCTCTTTTTTCTCTAACTAAAGGATTTCTAATACATGCAGAAAGAAGAAACTTTTATTTCTTTGATAACAAAGACTTTTGCGGGTGGGTCTATACTTAAGTACAAACTACTAACTGGTCATCATAATTTGAAGTATTGGTCATCAAAATATTTAATATACAAGCTACTAACAAAACAGAAACGGACTGAAAGGCGCAGCTAAAATAATGTTTATTAGAGAAGAAATATTGAATATAAAAACCGGTTTCCCTTAAAGATCGGTCTTTATAGAACATCTTATACAGTTTTGAAAAAAAAATACATTGAGAATTGCTACTTTGATTTTATTTGCAGATAACATTGTTGGTGAAAAACAAAAACGTAACGTTTAAACTTTGCTACACAAAGGTAAGGCCGTCAACATTGGTTAGACATTTAGAGGTGTTCTGGGCAACTGTAGTAAGTTTGGTATACATGTTAAAGTAATAACTAAAATAGCTCTAAAAAAAATTGCAATTCTGTCAAAGTTGATGAAAATACACAGAAGGCAACTAGTTTAAAAAGAAAAATTCTGTGATCTATAATACATACACAATATCATATTGTACGAGGCTCCAATTTGACACAAAGTGCTAGATGCAAGAAAATATAAAAATAAGCTGACTGGTGTGCAAAGAAAGATGTTACTGCAAATAGCTTCAGCATATAAAACAACTTTGACAGTGGCCTTGAACATTATAACAGGGATACTTCCAATAGATTTACTAATAACGAAACGGAAGGAAATACACGATAGCTCAAAAAAAGATAAGGGTGCATTTATGACAAAGACCAAAACAAGTTTTATTAATAAGTGCAAAAAGATAACGGCACATTTAAGACCAAAACTAAAAAAAAAAATGATAAATAAGTGGCAAAAGCGGTGGTCTGTAATTATTGAAAAAAGTAAAAAACTTATACCAAATTACAGGAGTGATCACAGAAACTTAGATTTTGGGTCATACAAGTGTTGATAGGTCACGTATCATTTAGAACATAAATTAAACAAATGTTCATTTTTAAAAAGGATAGTTGTGTCAACTGCAGCAAAATGGTTAGTTGGAAAAAAGAAGAAATAAGTTCAGCCAAAAAAATTGGCAGCAAAATAAAAACAAAAGGATTGGTACCTACGATGATAAATTTGGAGAAAATCTTGAATTGTCATTATCATGAAAAAAAGAAGAGTAGAACAAGGAATTTGAAATAAAATATAAACAAAAACTTAAAAAGAATTGAACTGAAGAGCTTTCTTTGCCATTGATCCCCGTGAACCAACGCGGTGCAACCAATCAAAGAATACTTAGGCAAAGCAAACCAAAGAACTTTTGACTAAATGCCTAAAATGAGCTAAGCGTTTTGGACATGCTTTTACATTTTAAAATCAAAAAAGAAATTAGCACTGCTTTTATAGGCGCATGAAACTTTGTCAAAGATATTCTACTGTTGCTTTTGCAACATGACAAGTTGGTTAGAATTAACTTACGAAAGCAGGTTTAGCTAGAAGAAGAGACTAGTTACTACATACCGTTGTTGCAGTGTCGCATATTTGGTGACAGTGCAAAAACAAAATAAAAAAATACCGCCACTAATCGAACAGTACCACACCTAGATACAACAATAAACAGGTAGATCTGCAGTTGCGCCATCAAGTTTTTATCACAGCACTGAAATCACTAAGACAAAAAAAAAATCAAAACACTTAATATCACCAATTACTTTATAGAAAAATGGGGAGAATACTTCTAACAGTTATTAAAAGAATTTAGAATACAGATCCAGGAGATTATAAAAAAAGCGAAAGCATGTACAACAGCATCACTAATCAAAATAACTATAGCAAACGTATGACTAGGAAGCTTATAAAAAGATATGGCAAATGGGGTATAGAAGTAAACATACAGAAAACGGCGTATATGTGTGTAGAAGGTCTGTAACAGGACCTCATCTTAGAAAACAAAATGTGCATAAAAAGGATTAAAAAATAATAAATACTTAGGAACTCAGATAACCAGCAATGCAATATTAGAAACGGACCAGAGCATGAGGCGGTGCTTTAAGAAACTTGCTTTAATTTTTTTTTTTCCGTTTCTATAATTTATTAGTAGTTTATTTATCAGTTTATAAGAATATTAAACACTAAAAAGTTTTTTTTATTGTTTTTTAACTTTGTATTTAAAAAATTGAAAAAAAATTTTTTTAGTTTAAAAATTGCAATTTAACGCAAAAAAAATTACAGGTGAAATCGATCAGAATTTTTTTGTAGAATTTAATTCTGGCGTCATATTGAGTCTACACCCTCTTTATACGCTGCAAAACCCATAAAACCGATCTCAGTGGTCTAATGTAAATTTGATAGAAAATATAAATTAAAATAAATAAACTCTTATAAATACACGTTTAACAGCGCTTAAAGAAACAAGTGTTAAAAATTAATTAGTTTTTCATGTTCACACAAAATATTATTAAGACCTTGACATTTTTGTTTGCCAAATTTTGATGAGCGCCGGGCGGATTTTTGTATGAATGCTAAAAATAATAATATTCCCAAATTTTAGCGCCGATAGATTGAATTTAAATTTATGCTGCAAGCGTAAAAACTAACAAACAAAGAGTAACATTTCCCAAAAATAGTGTAAGCAACAAAAAATGTCATTGTTAAACTTTTAAAATTAGCTTAAAAAATATAAGCTAAATAATCTTATTTAAAAAATATACTTGTAAAAATTATTATTTATTAATTTTTATTATTGACTATTTTCTTTGTAGAATTGTCTGCAAAACTCAAATTGTTAATGGTATTTAGTGTAAAGTTCCTCTTATCACTGCTAAATGTGTATTTGTAAAAATTTATGTTGAAAAATAGGCTTATTTTTGTAGTTTTCTCGAGTTTTAGACCCTTAAAACCCAAATACACAAAACAAATTTATATCAAAATATGTCAACATTGGCGGTTAAAAAATCTAAAAAATGCTCTTTTTTGCTCAGCACTCTGAAAACAAAAAACCTATGAACCGATCAAAAGACTACTAATAAGTAATAGAAACAAACAAAAAATAATAAAGCAAATTTTTTGCCCAAATATAGAAAGTAAAAAAGAAATAGCTATGTTGAACGGAATATTATAGGATAAAAGCATATTTAACAAAAACAGCAAACTGCAGAATCACATATAGTAATAAAGTATGGACAGTTAAGGAGTAAAAAAATCATTAAAAGAAACAGAAATGGTTTTTTTGAAAAGGGCCGCCGAGAAACGAGAAAATCTGAGAAATGAAAGAAAGGCACAGTATAGTGGAGGACATTAGAATAAATCAGCTAAGATGGTTTGGATAAGTTTAAAGAATGTCTGACAAACAACTCCCAAAACAAATATAAGAATAGACACCACAAGGAAAAAGACAAGAGAAAAACTAAAGAACAGTTGGAAAAAAGATGTAGACAAAAAATTAAGAGAGAAAAACATAGGAGAGGACCTATGGATAGACAATGGAAAAACTGAGACTGGAAATTCAAAGACGTTATAAACCAAAAATATGTCCAAAACTACATAACACATAAATTGTCATTTCGGCCCGCATTTTATGGCCAAAAGAAACAGTTTTAAGAGCATTGCTCTTTTCAATTGTGCTAGATAAAGCGATAAAACAAGCAACAAACAAAATGAAAATCCTATTTTTAGGATATTGGAAGATGGAAATAACAAAAATAGCAGAATTTCTATTTGCAGACGATATGACAGTGATTGCAGAGACAGAAGAAAAGCTTCAACACAACATGGAAATAATAGAAGAGCAACTAAAGAACATAAACTTGAAAATAAATTATAAAAAAACAAAAACCATGATAATTGCGAGAGAAAAACTGAAATTAAAGGAAGAATAATAGAACAGGTTAAACAATAGAGATACCTGGATACATTAATACAAAGCAATGGAAAATTAGACAAAAAGATAGATAACAAAATTGGAAAAACAGCACAAATATATATCATGTTAAAAAACACATACTTCAACAAAAAAAAAAAATACAAATACAGAAATAGTTATAAAAGTAATAAGTCCAACATTAACATGTAGTAGCAAAACATGGACAATGACAGGAAAGCAAATAGAAAGAATAAATGCAATAAAGATGAGATTTCTTTGGAGGAACGAAAACAAAACAAGAAAAGATAAAATAAGGAACGAGACATACAGAAAATATATGAAACAAGAGTAACAGAAAATCAAAAAAAGAAAGACCCAGAAAAGAATGGAACAGCGCAATAAAGGAAGAGGCTACAAGAAAAGGAAACACTTGGGAAGAAATAAAAGAGATAGCCAAGGATAGGAAGAAATGGCGCGAATATTATTACACAAATTAATAAAATGTACGCCTACACCGAAAGGTAAAAAGGCAATTAAATAAATAAATAAAAAAATAGTTTTAATAGAAGCAGGGAAAAAAACTACTTTTCGGTATCATTGTCAAGCTATTATTATTATTGAGTAATTAATGACTTTTAAATTACTAATAATATTATAACAGAATTATTAGAGAATAGTTTATTAGAAGTAAATAGTTGTGTTTTCAAATTGTCATTTAATCTTCATATTGATTTTGTAATTTATAAAAGATGTGGCGTTTTTTAAAAGATCAACTCCTAATTTTGCAACGTACTTCTAATTCTGTGCAATTTTGTGAGATCACATCTAGCATACTGTAGCGTAACATAGTCCCACATAAAACTTCTATTGACCGATTTTAGACACTCCAAAATAAATTTTGCAAACTATTAGCGTTTAAACTAAGTCTTAGAAGAGTATATTTGTTATCTAAATGTACTAAGAATTATTTGCATTGGAAAAATAACAAAATAATATGGAAATAAAATTTGTGTTTAAAATACTTAACAGCTTAATATGAGCGAATCCTTAATATGATGCGTGTGCCATGTAGTAGAACTAATTACGACTTGCACAGCTCACTATCTCGTATTGCACGACTTGCTAATTGCGTATCAAACAATATTCATTTTGTAGTTATTTCATACAAGAAATTTCAAGAAAATGTAAGGCGCTTAAACCTAAAGCTAATGTGTGAACTATTATAACCATCTTACTTTTTGTAAAAAAAATATATCTAAAAAATATTGTGTAAATGCAGCAGAGTTAATAAATGCTTATTATTATTATTTTTAACAATATAAAATTGGAGTGATGCTGTATTTAAAATTAATATTTAATTAGGCTTCGGTGTGTCCATTTAGTATCAAAAGCGATTATTCTATTCAATAAATTTTATATTTGAATAATGAATGGCTGGAAATTATTTTATAATAAATTAATTAAACGGAGTAGTTAGTAAATATCTATAATAATGATATTGACCCACTACGCTACTATACATTTTACAATTTATAGAATACTCAGTGGTGTGTAGCTATAGATTGAACAGCCCTTATGTAAGTAACTTATCTGTTTTTGTTGATTTAGTTTTTATAAATTATTAATTTATTTTATTTATGTAAAGTTATTTAAAAAAATGTATATTATTACATATTTTTAGATTTTTGACCCAAATTATGTTTAACTATATGCTATATGATTACATATTAAATTGCAAAACACACTATCGCAAAATAAGTATTATTTTTGATTTCACCTTACTTTACAAATGTATCAACGTGTCAACAATAAGCGACAACGAAACTGTTGATACTGGCCAAATTGAAAAAGAAAATAATAAAGCAATGTTAAGAAGAATTTATCACTACAGAGCCTATTATCCATGCAAATATTTCAATGTCAGTTAGAAACATTTTAGCAAACAACGCAAATAAAAAACATATCAATGCTTTGGATAATAATTTTTTTACCGTAAATAGAAAATGTGAGAAAAAAACAGTATATAGTTATAGAAAATTGTAATTTGTAAAGCTTTTTGCACTATCTAAAAAGAAATGGCTGTAAATTAATCGTGTGATTGAGAGAATAACAATCAAGCAAATGCGAATTGACGTGAATTGAATTTTAAATCACGATAGATTTACTTGCAAAAAAATTGAGCCTTCAACAACTCGTTTTAAATTTTATAGAAAATGAAAAATTAATTAATCCGCACAAATGGTCACAACGCATATAAATCAGTCTCTATAATTTTCCAAGAATCACAAACAAACCATCATCTTGAAGAAATTGTAAATTCAAGCATTATTATAGATATATGCGAGCATTCGTTTAAAAACTGTGAGATACAAAGTCTTACAACAGCATTTTTCACAATCTGTTATAAAAATGATAATATTGCAATTTTTATAAATAAAAATATTGGATTTAAAAAACTTAAGAAAAACATTGTGAATTAGCAGCAATACATGAACCTTGTGGAACTTATTTTATTAATAGTTCTCCCTCCAGCAATTATAATGTTTTTATCAATACAATACAATTTAACTCAAATAATAAGTAACTGATTGTGGGAGGTGATTTTTAAACTAATGATCTTAAAGCAACCGAATTATGATACTGATATGATACTATTAGAAATATATAAACTTCATTCTACAATATCATTTGCAACAAGAGTTAATATCTGTATCGACAACGTTTTTATTAATTAATTTTAACAACAATGTTTTTAATGTTGTTGCTTTTGAATCTTTTATTAGTAACTACCCTTGTATTTGAGTCTAGTATTGCATATGCAAAATCTAATATCGTCCTTGAAAACAAAAGAGACCGATTACATTAGTTGGTAGTTTTTCTCTTTATAATTAATATTATATAATTTAATAATCTTTATAATTACCTCAAGTGTATAAACGGAAACCAATTTTTTTGTCAACGTTTATTTATTCATTTTGTTATTTTTCTAATACGAGCTGTTGAGGTATTTTGTGTAGATTTGGATATAAAATCTAATTTTTAAAATACGCAGTTTTCTATCAGTTATCTAATTATAACAAAATGATTTACTATATATATAATATGAAGTTTGAGTGATTGCTGAATTTAAAATTAATATTTAATTAGGCTCTATTGTGTCCATTCGGCAACAAAAGCGATTATTCTATTCAATAGCTGAAAATTATTTTATAATAAATTAATTATTCATATCTATAATTTGCACACTACGCAAATATATTTTAACGTTTTACAATTTATAGAACAGTCAGTGGTGTCAGCTATGAATTGAAAGGCCCGTGTGTAAGTAATTTATCTGAGTCAATCTACTATTTTTTTACTTCAATCAGAAAACGTTTAAAAATTGAACAAATTTTAAAAAAGCTGAATAGTTGACTCAATCGACATAAACTTTGAGTTTTACAAGTAAATTGACGGATCCTAAAAGTAAACAAACAGTTCCTCTATCTCTCTTTCTTTCTTTTACATTATTTACAAAAAATGACATTTTTCGGGATTTTCTTAAATTAAGAGCGCACATTTAAAAATAGGGAAAAATTAGGAACAACTTCAAATATGTATACAATAGAGTAGACAAATTAAAAAAAAAAATGTACCTGCATTGGTTTAGGACTGCTTATACATTTGCTAACAAAGTCTCAAACACAAGGTATATAAACAAAAGAATGCAACCTAACCTGCAATGACTCAAAATTAGACATAATAGCGGCATAAGCGCCAAGCACAAAAAAAAGGTAAAACTAAAAACAGAAAATTTCTACGCTAAACTCCAAACAGTTTTTAGTACCATACCACTATAAGACAAAATTATCCTCTTAGAAGATCTAAACGCAAGAATAGGGGATTGGCCCATAAAAGGAATAAAACTGGAATTCAACGAGACAACACTTAACAAGACCTAATAGAGTTCTGCAAACTTAATAAGTTAGTAATTAATAACACCTTCTTTGACCACCTCCACAACAAAAAATAACAAGAAACAACACAAAGGAGAAACACTTAATGATAGATTTTTAATTACAGACAGAGAAATATACCCAAAGCAAATTTAAAATATTCACGTAAACCATTGTTAGTCCTGTACAAAATGCACCTATGCATAAGTCCTATACATAAACCAACATACAAAAAAAATCAAGCTCAAAAATATAACAACATCCAGCACCCAGCACCTGTACAGGTAAAGACATAAAAAAACCTCACCACTAATAGAATAACACCGAAAGAGTTGGCTGACTCAACGTGGACAAAATTAAAACAGGCGTAATAAAGGCAGCAAAAAAGGATCTAGGATCAAAGAAATCATCAAACACTAAGACCAATTGCAAAACCCTTTGGCTCGACGGAAGCGTTAAAGGACTACCATCAGAGAAGAAAAAGGCTTTGTTGACATATAAGTCTTTGCCCACACCCGCCAAATACGTCATTATAGGAAACAAAACAAGCAATTAGGAAAAATTAAAGAAAGGAAAACACACAAAAAACTTAAAACACAATGTATGAAACACAGCAAAAGATATGAAGAATTATCAGAAACCAAAAAAAAGTAAAAAAATATGCAAAAACGCAAGCAACAAAAGGAATATTGTATTCTTTGCAGATAATGTAAAGATCATTCAAAAGCTAAAAAACCAGAAAGCTGCAAGAGATATATATCTAATCTGAAAAAATTTGAAAGAAAAAATTGTCCCAGAAGATTGAAAAACAGCTATACAATTCCAATACACAAAATAACTAAAAAAAAGAATATCTACTGCAGAAGAATAGCAGAGTTTCAGAAACACAATCTACGCTATTTTTATGCTGCAAAGGACATAATACAAATTTAATTTAAAATACCGAACACGATCATAGACCAAATTGACAACATCAATACGGATAGTATCATATCCTGAAAGGTATAAAACAAAGAGATTCTCTGAACCCATTACTAATAGGTTGCTTAACAAATCTAGCGCAACAAATATATGCGGATAAAGTGAACAGAATATACAAAGTGGTTATGCGCCGCATAATACCATACGCCACAGATATCAGAGCGGAAATATCCAAAACAAAACAAAAGGTCAAGACGGTGGAGACAAAGTTCTTACAATCCATTAGGGACTAACGCTGCGCAAGAGTGCAAAAGCAATGAGGCTATCAGAAATGATGGCATCTAAAAAATGGTAAAATATGTAAAAATCCAAAGAAGGGAATGGAACAGCCAAGTGGAAAAGATGGAAGAAGAACGATTTGCTCACATTTGCAAAAATAGACAACCTACAGAAAGAAGACAACAAGAACAACCGAGCAAGATATAAACCCAAAATTAGCAATCTTCTTTTATTAAGCACAATGAGAGGTGAAGCAACAGAAGAACAATAAAAAAAATAAAAAGAAGAAAAAAAAACTTTGTAACTGTGACAAAAATTAGCCGATTTATAACTTTAGAGGTCACCGCATACTTTTTTTTTAAATTAATATTATATTGTCCAACAAAAACCAAATTTATCCTAGACCATTTTTGAGAATAGTTAAACTTTTAGGAACTATCCGAGTGTTAGAAGATGCGGTTTTGTTTGAGTGTTATTTAACAATTTTAGCAGCTCTGGATTTATTTGTTAAAATTCAAAAGAATTTTTATGTTGTTGTGACATAATAAATAATTCCTAAATTTATTATTATTTTTTTTTTAATATTGCATGGTTTTCCGCCTGGGGCGTTTTTGTAACTAATTGATACGGGTGTGGTTGGTGTTGGCTTGCGTTTTGGTAGGGAAGTAAGTAGGACATATGTTTTCATATAGCAGTGTTCGCGGATGGGCTTATTGACTACTTCTGGTCCAGGTTTGTATGCTGTATTAAGCATAGTTCCCGTTGCCGAATATCTTAAAAGCGGATTTTTCTTGGTCGTAGATATTTTCTAATTTTTGGGACAGAGTAAGTTGTATTTTATAAAGGCTTAAACTCAACAGAGGCAGCGGTCTTTACTCTATTTTTTTTTTCATCTTAGTTTTGTAAAAATTATAAATTAAAAAGTAATAAAACCATATGTCGGCTCATCCATGTCAATTTAAATAACTGTGTTGAGGTATCAAAATTGGAGAAATGATTACTCCTCTAAGATTATTTTAAAAGTTTAGTCTGGAGGTCTTAAAAGTTGTTTATCATGTGCCTGGAAATCCGTGAAATTCAGACTTTCAGTAAAAGTCCGTGTCTTTTAATGCCCAGACCCTAGCATTCTAGCATTCACGTGATATTAGCCCTCTGTGTTGTTTAACGCGTTAAATTTTTTTTGCCTTTCAGAGTTTCTTGAAAAATTGAGTTGTGTCCAACTGGACAATATAGAAACATTAAAGTTGCAGGGATTGTTGTATGGCTTGTATAATCTTATTCATGGCTGTAGGCACTTTGATTATTGATTTAAATGCTTTTGTGCTGGCAGTTAAGTTATTGAGTAGTGCTTTTAGCATCACAAACTGGAAAATGTTTTGGCAAACTTAGTTACAGATGATTAGATATATGTATAGCTGCCGTTAAGTATTTAGCAAGAATTGGTAGCATATCTACTTAAGATGTTTTATGAGCGGCAGGATGAAGACGTTATTTACAATGTGGAAAAGATACTACAAAAAAATTTTGGAAAACGTTTTTTAAATCTATTGAAGACCAGTGATTGGCCTTGCAGATGTACAGTTGCCATATATAATAGATATCTTCTAAGTATACTATTGTATACTGGTGTAAGTATCCTGCAAGTACCTTCAGCCTTATAAGCCGTTGAAATGTGACTGGTGCATTTTTTAGCCAAAACTGCATTACTCCGTCAGGTGTGAAATCAATATATTTTTTGGGTTCTGATTTTATAGTTATTGTCGTTGAATTTGCAGAAATTTATTTTTTTAATTTGTTTGATCAGTACTATAGGGCAGGGGTCGGCAAAGTTTGTTAGGAACGGGCCTGATCGTAAAAATTTTACGCTTTAAATATGGATTTTTTTTTCTGTACTTGCATATATAGAAATAGGGACTTTGCGAGCTGGATTAAAAACTGATGGCGGGCCGGATATGGCCAACGGGTTGTAGTTTGCCGACCCTTGCTATAGGGTATAGATAAGGAGTTTTTATACCTGGCTGTCAATAATAAGTTTTTTTGTGTTGTTTGCAAGGTAAAGTCGCGTTGCAATAAGATTGCCGTGAGTTGGTCAAACTGTATGTTTACAGATAATTTTTAGAATTTTTTTGCCAAGCGGAGCTGAGAGGTTGTCGGGAATCCATGTTTTAGTTTAAGTGTTATTATATTTTTTTTTTCTTTTAAAAGATAGTGTTGCGTTGTCTTTTTTACTAAATACAAAATGTAATTTGGGCATATATACAGAAAAAACGGTGTTCTAAAGATGAACTGGTGTTTGAAGTTTGAGGTTTTTAAACACAAGAATCTCTATTTTGTATATAGTAGCTTTTTTTGTAAAGGACAATTTTTAGATGATTTTTAATGCACTGGCCTTGGAGATGGTTGTCATTGTGACCTGATGTTGTTGGAATTGCGGCGCTTGAATAAAATGTATGCTATTATTTAAGAAATTTCTGTGTTACGTTTAATAATAAATGAAAGTTTTTTTCAATAACGTTATAATGACGTTTTTTTACTACTCAATTTTAAATCCTGTTTCCTAGATTAAGTTTCCAATGAAACTTGTGCAGTCGTGGTGGTAGTGGCGGGATCTTAGTATAGGCAATAGCGGTTTTTTGGCAGTTGCTACTTTTTTCAGTTTCTCTAGCTTTATGCGTGCTGCAAATTGTCGTATGATTAGAACGGCGACTGACATCAATTGTAGTAGTAAAAGTGCAAACCTCATTTTTGAAATAAAAAAACCACTCCTATGAGATATTACTTTCTAAAAATAGCTTGATTTTTTACAACCGGTTTTGGTAATCATTGTTCAGTTTAGTGTGTACATTAGAGAGTGGGTAATGATAACGGTGTTATGACGGTTTTGGTTTGTGTTTCTTTGTTGTTATTTTGCTGTTGCTTGGTGCATCTTTTTAAATTTGTGACCAAAGTTGTGCCGTTGTTCATATACTCCTATTTTAACATTAAATATCAAGGACACTAAATTTAAAAGAAACAGATTTCAAATTGGTTTGAAAATTGTTTGGTTTCATGTTTATTTTTCGGAAAAATTGGACCATAGTTTTAGAAAATTGTAGAATGGTCGATTCTAAATGTATCAAAACCATTTGTTAGCCGAAATCTTTAAACAAAATAAAAAATCGTGCATCGGTTTATTTTTTATCATATCAATGCAAGCTCACATACCAAATTGCAAACAACTGGCGTTTTGAGCACCCAAAACGTTGAGTTAAAAGGTCATCGGCGATATAGTTTTGATTTGGTATTTAATGACTTCATTTTGTTCTAACACTGCATAGACAACAATATTCAACGCCTGATGAAGCAGTTGATGCGTTCAAAACCTATGTTTAAGAGATACCTGAATTGCTATAGAAAAAATACTATAAAAACTTTGAATTGATCAAGTAAAATATTTTAAAAAACAATCAAACATAATACAGTACAAAAAATTTGCTGTGTTAATTTTTGCAATACATATTGATCAATTTACTATTTCTGCGGTTAAAGCTGTGTGCGCACAAAAGTAAAAGACTGTGCGACTGCAAGTAATTATAAAGAGCAGCATTTCTGATAACTTGGGTTTTTGCAAAAGTTTGGTAATCAAACAAACCTCTTTTGCAAATACATACATTGTTGTGGGGGGGCACAACTTGTATTATTTTATAATTTTTATTGTTTATTGTTGTTACGAAGTACGTGTACTAGTCGGGCGGCATCCGTGTAAATCAATTGACAAAAAATAAACCGCAAGTTGCTGCCACCCTCAGTTTTGCTCTTTCAACTTCTGTTATTGTTTCTTATTCCATTTACATTTTTTTTTTTTCAGGTTACATTAGTTCTACAATGCTTTGTAAGGTATTTCTTTAAATTTAATAAAATTTAAATATTTTTACAGCTAATACAGTTTTTTTTCCATGATCAGTTAAAGGTTTTGGGACCTCTTAAAAAAAGTGTGGATTGAATAATGATAGAAACAGTTTTTATGAATAAAACAATTATAAAAAAATATCATGTATTTAGAACCCCAAAAAAGTCTTAGCAATGACTACGTACAACCAATGGGCCCCACACAACTGCCCCTTATTTGCTACGCCACTGACCTTATTATGAAATCGAAACAGATATTTCAACATTAATGATTTTATTTTAATATCGTCATTCATAATTTTTTACTTAAATTCTTTATCAGTATATTGAGAATCAGTTTGATGTAATGAGACATTACTAATATAAATATATAAGATTTACCTGTAACTGGTAGAGTGGGCACACAATCCATCCGAACATCAGCAACAGCTCCTGTAATTGCTTGGCTGACATAGACGAAGCAATATTCAACATATCTTTCGCTGAAGAGGTCGCAATCGAAATGTAAACTGTGTTGTCCCCTTGTGACCCTCTGTTCTGCAACATATTCCAGCGTAGTCGGCGGCGCCAACGAAGCCACGTTCGCCCTTAACCTTGCAAATAAACGTACCCTGTCCCCTGTGGCCAGAATGCATGAGGGATACTGGAAAAGCACAGCCACCCCAGCGTGCGACTCACACGGAAAGATGCTCCTGGCGTGCACGTTGAAAACGAATTGATCGCTCCAATCGGCCTGAAAATATATAAAGAAAAAAAGAGATGAGGAAGTGGCAAATTTATCAATTGAATTGTATGCGGATTATTCCACATGGAAAACGTCGGAATTCGAATGGAATAGAAATTGAGAAAGTGGCTTATATATTTTTTATATTGAATTCAACCCATTATTATAATCCACAGAATGGGGTGAATTCAAAATTTACATTCCCATTTTATTCCTTATTAAAAATTAATCCGATGGATTGATTGGCATTTAATAACGAAGCCAGGAAAAGTTTAGTTATTCCAGGTATTTATATTGAGTCGAGATATGAATTCTTGCTATTAAATTTATTAGAAATGCCAATTAATTTAAATTTTATGAATTATATAATGTGGCGTTGCTAATGTGTATTATTTCTTGAAACATGGCCTGTTTTGTAACTAGAATAGTAGTTTGAAAAGCTTGCTACAATGTGCGTGTGTAGGGAAGGTTTTAACATATTAATGGTGTTGTTGAAATGTGTTTCATTCGCGAGTTGGAAAATTGAATTATTCAATTCTTTATATGAACCTTTAATATATGTATTTGTAATCTTGTTACATTTCAACAAATAATTTAGTTCAGTCACCACTTTTGCAATTTAATACATGGTTGGAAAACAGTTCACAAAAAAAGATATTATTTTTTGTCTGCTTTGATATACAGATATTGTTTATACGAGTATAATTAAAATTACACATATATGTCGCAGTCTGTAGATAATAAAATATTGTGATTTATGTTCAATATTATACAAAACATTAAAATCATAATTGCATGCAAAAATATTGTTTATATATTAAAAACTATTAAAATATTTCATAAACATGCTTAAAATTAAGATGTTTTTTTTTTAATATTCACTGTAACGGCGCAGTTCAAGAAAAATAAGATTTAAATATGAACTGTTATATGCTAAAACCAAGATAGTCCCGCTTAATGAACGCTTAAAAAGCTTCAAACAAAATTTGCTAATAATGCCAACAACCACAAAATACTAGCCAATTTAATAATACCCAGAAACCTAGCAATTGTATCAAAATTTAAAACACCAGCTGAACCTCTGTTTAAAAATATTATGAACTTGATAAACGACATCTTAGATTGACGTTCACTCATCACTCACCCCCATATAACATCATCTTTCTTTTTTGTTATAAAATTATTCTTATTTTTGTAATTCAACTTAGGCTGAAAGACTAAGGTCGATGGCCATTTCAAAACAGAATGTTTATTTATGTTTAGTCAATGTTCTTGTTTAACCATGTAACCAAGTATTAGTATTTATGGATTTCTTTGATGTTTTGTTGATTAACCATTAGATGTTTGCTTATCAACAGAACAGATCAAAAATATTGAACAACGCATACACTAAACTCAAACAAAATATATTAAACATTGCAAATACTTCTGCAACAAAAGATTTGAAAGATGCTAAGAGAAAGAAACTTATCAACAAATACCAAAAAAAAAGAGGCAATAGACGGAAACCAATAGAAAACCTATTTTGCAGGGCTGTAGGCCATAATTAACACAACAAAAATACCTATAACATTAATTTTAAATAATAACAACAATGCCACAAAAAACCACTTTGAAAAGAAGCAAGCAATAAAAAAACTCAAAAATATAAGTTTTCAGGAGCTGACAATATAAGGAATAATATAAGTAGAGTGGAAATAGTACTATCAAAAAAATCTTTACATTATTTAACAAAATAATAAACACATTACACCAAGCGAAAAACAAAAACGTCTAACTGTAAGCTAGGCACCAGTATCCCAAAAAACCATTTTACATACAAAGCAGCATCACTATCTGGCTGCCTCAAACATATAGTTTAGAAGAACAAGTGCATGAACATTGAATGCACAGTCAGAATATTTTAAACGTGAGTAAATCCATATTATACATACAACCAGACAAGATTGCCACACGGAAAACATTCTAAAGTGAATTTGCTAACGGCAAAGAATGTAGACATATCACGTCAACTAAATGAACCAGGACAGAATGTCACCAACGCAACATCAAATACCATCATATACAGGCCAGTAGGTCTAAATACAAAGAAAAAATTAGAGACATTAACTTTATGGTAGACTATACTTTGTACTTATTAGACTCAGTGCAAGCATCTAATGAAACTTATACAAACTGTCTATACTAAAAAATTGTTCTATTGAACGTCACCGCCCCAAAATAAGTTTGCAGAAGAATAATTGGTGGACTGTTCTAAAAATAAAAAACAGAAAAAGTAATTGGGTGAGTCTCAATCTGTTATTACTAGGCTATCTGCCGGCCTCCCAAATCAGGCCCCATTAGGATTAACAACCACTAAGGCCAAAGGGTTCAAGACTTGGCCGGCTACTAAAATTAAGGCGTCCACTTCTGGAACTGCTTCTAGTTTCCGTAGCCCTCCAAATCCGTCTGCACCCACAAGCATTAGCATCTAAAATGACGGTAAAATGCGTTGATAGAAACATCTCTGACTGCATCACAGCTGATGTGGCGCAGGCAGAGTTATCAGCTCTGGGGTATGAACTTATTTTCATAAAACGCATGAGAAAAATTAGGAAAATATTTCCCATGCTTTACGTTCAGCTCCCGCAGAACGCGCAAAGCAAAGAAATACTGTCTCTCACTAAGTTTTGCAATTTCAATATGAGCTTTGAGATCAAACGTAAAACATTGTGCAATGCCAGCGAAATGACCACATGGTTTTGCAATACAACTTTACATACGTATGCTTTAAGTGCGCCGACGGGCATCCCACCTCCACGTGCAAATTTACTAAAAAGTCGGGGCATGTAGCAACATCCGCATAGTGCAAGGGGCCAAACACAGCATGTTACAAAGGCTGCTCAAACTACATCAAATTGAAGGCAAATCTACCTTTGATGCCTCATTCTAAAGCATTTGCTTCTTAAAAGCGGACTTCTGCTCTTTTCGAAAGCACTCCCAATGCCGACACGAAGTAATCTTACGCCACGTTATCTGAAAGAAATTAGTTTATCCTTTGCTTGGCTCATGCAAACAGCGCTGATTTCAAAAAGTTTTTAAAAGTTTCTGCACACCTCCTAAATTAATTTAAAATTTGGACTATTTGCCCGTTAGTCGTCAGACCTAGTTGGAGTACAAATTCGTCTCTAACACTATGCAACGCTTATATAGCTGGCACAAATGTGCATTTTTTGAGATTTTCTATTACGACAATTTTTACCAAGATAAGAAGGTCCTTGCACAAAACTGTGCAAACTTTTTGGAATTATTAAATTTGATACTCTTACTAGGTTTTTTAGAAAGATTCTTCTCCCAATCTGCAAAAAAAACAAACTCAATTATCGCAAAGAAGTTTATGTTGAAACATTGAGACAAATTCGCTACCCAGACATGAACAAAAGATATATTGCACGTCAACTCCAATACGTGCTTCTTATTGCAATAAATGAACATACTCACGGTAAGCAACCTAATTGCAGCTGTAAAAAATGCTAAATGCGACCCCTAATCAATAACATTTTTTGTGGTATTTTGCATTGCTCAGTTAAGTGTACGATTTGTTTGATTTGAAATTATCCAAGAGCGAGTTTTTATTTAGTCATTTTGAAAATCCCAGAACTGCTTGCATAATATGCAAGGTAAGAAACACACCAAAGAAAATCAGAAAACAGCTTTGCCGCTCCCTTTGCCGACCCCACCGATACGAGTGTAGAAAAACTACAATGTTCTTCAGAAGAACTAAAAAATCCATAAATAAATCCAAAAAAGGCAAAATTCCGGCCATTGCTTAAGGACAAACTTTAAAGAAGTATTTATTAATCAGCACCCACTCATACCGAGGAAAATAATACAACCTAAGAACTCCTGCTAAGTAGAAAAAAAAATGACTAACAAAACAAAGTTTGAGTTACTGGACGACCCTCTAGACTTAATGCAAAAACAGGATTTGGAGAATAAAGTTGACAATGCAAATTTGCTTTTGATTGAGCTAACTTAAACTCGAAGACTAAACTGCAGCAAATGCCTGGGTAGCAACAACCAAAAAACTAGTGATATATTTTTTTTTAAGTAATTTTAGCAACTTAATCAAATACGACACCAAAAGAAACCTAGATATAGAAGCAGAAAAAAACTTATCGATTCCAAACTAACCAATCCAATTGCCCAACACTAGCTCCAAACTGGTTTCTCTCAACAAGCGTCTCCTTCTTTGTACATTTACCCTCCGTGAGGGTTTGGTGACATTACTTGATCAGATTAAATAGATTTAACAAGGGCTTTTCAGTTAATTTTATTTTGAGCTTTTTGGACCGCTTCATGTAGTTCTGTTCCGGCTAGTTCTTTTGTACGGTCCGGTACGGTTTATGTCTGCTTTTTTAAAGTCCATGTTGCAATGGAGAAGATTAGTGCCTTGTCTAATTTTAGCTTTGTGTTTTTTGTGATGTTGGTGTTTCTCTATAGTTTTGTAAGTTTGGTGGTGGCGGATCGTGCGATGGCTATTTTTTTTCGTATTTTGGACTCGCTGTCTTTGTTATTGGTTAGCATAGATCCAAGGTAGTTGAAATTGTCTACGACTTTGAAACCCGCTATTTAATGAACGTTGGCCATATTGTTGTTTGCTCTGTCGATTATCATCATTTTGGTTTTGTCAGTGTTTTGTTGGATATCATATTGCGCTCTAATTGTAGCTAGTTTCTGCATTATTTGCTCCATTTGATCTACTTATTGCTTATTTTTTTCCCGCCCACAGACACACCTCCATTTCAACCGTCTTAAGATCTTTCTCATTATGAACTCGGTGTATATGTTGAACAGTATAGGCAAAAAATATTGTCAAACCGATTTAGTGTTTAGGGTATGTGTTGTTTACTTTTACTTTTGCTGTGTTTTTTGTGTAGAGATTGCCAATTAAGTTAAGCAGACATCTTGGTACACCCATTTCAATGAGTATGCTCCATAGCGACTTCTATTGGACGGTGTCAAACGCTTTTGAGTAGTCTACGAAACAGAGGAGCATGGGAACGTTATATTTTCTAGCTGTTTTAATGAGCTGTCTTGCGTTTAGAATTTGCTTTTTTGTCCCTTGTTCTTTTGCGATGTTTGGCATGAGGAGTGATTTTAATCTTTTGTGGATAATGGTCCACATTACTTTACTGGCATGGTATATTAAGAACAATGTTCTGTAATTGGTACGTTCTGTCGGTGAGCTTTCTTTGTACAATATAATGAAGAATGACTCACGCCAGTCATCAGGCTACTGCAGTGTTGTCCATATTGAGTTGCAGAGTTTGTGAATTATCGTTATTTCAATCTCACACATTTGTTTAATTATTTCTCCAGTTATTTTGTTTGCGCCAGGAGTTTCTATTTTTGAGGGAGTTTATTGCGTTTTCCACAACAAGCGTCTAGATAAAATTAAAGATGGACAAAGCAAAAAAAAACTGAAATACTTGAGTTACATTTCAACTCCTACCTTAACACGTAGTTACGTGCAATTAGAGAAGGGTGTTAACTCATCAAATTAGAACAGCAACTAAAAAAAGGTTTCTAACAAGCTAGATTTCTTGCAAAAATTTTAAACCAACTCAAAGAAAAAAAGAAGAAGAACAAGGACAGACGTCCGCATCACGACAACTAAGATAAATGTGCAACTATCAATATTTTAGATTAAAAAAACCCATCCCAAAGCCACCGGAATTGATGTAACCAAAAATCCTCTGCCACAAGAGCTCTTTGCAAAAAATTTGGTGGCTACCTCAAATAAAAGACAACCAACCACTGTTACTGCTATTTGCCGTGCTTTACTGCTGCTATCTAGAACAAATTTGTATTAACACCTTTATTGGAACTTTTGTTTGCAAGAGACTGCTAAAAACGGATTGATAACATGTATTCAGGTTTGAATTTTGCATTGAAGTTTGTGTTTTGATTATTTTTATTAATATATTGTGTATAATTAATGATTAAACATGTCTTTAGACAAATTTTTTGTTGTCAAAACAATATTGCTGCTACTTTTTAAAACTTTGTGGTTGTCTTGATTTGACTGGCAAAATTTTTCAAATCAATCTCTTTTGTGTTTTTGGCTATGGTTATATAAAAATGTGAGTGAGCTTCTGTATATTCCCCAAATTAGTTTACAACGTTGTTTTGATGTAAACAAAAATCTTAAAAAAAATTTCTTACTTTTATAACTAGCACTCAAGATAGTTATTTTGACTGTGAACACTTATAGGCAAAAAATTGGTAATGCGAAATAATAAGATTAGCAGTGTTCTCAAGACAACTAATTGTTCTGTTGTTGTGATACGTGACAATTAAGGTTGAAGACGTCAACTTGGTAAATTTTGAAAAAAAAATTGAGCTTACAGTTTTACAAAGTCGTAATAATTTAAGAGTTAAATCCAAATAAAACAATCATAAAACAGTTGGAAAATTAGCTTGATTTAAGCAAATGAATCATTAGCACTTTTTGGTTAAATGACGTCGTAAATAATTAAAGTTTTTGTTATTGATGCAAACAACTCACAAATGTTGCATTAAATGCTTTTGAATTCTAAAAAATTTACTGTGTAGAGCGGTTTGTGGCATGGCTGCACCATCAAACCACTTTTTTTGCAATATTAGGAAGCAAGAGCCAGCATTTGTTAAGCTATTGCCGGCATACAACCGTAAATGTTAGATTAGGTGATAAATAATTGGAGCAATTGAATGAACCAATGTAGACAAACTGCATTGTTTAAGTTTCAAAATACTTTGACCTGACGTTCACTACAAGGAAAATTTGCATAACTGGATTAGAATATTGTCCACAGCTAGAATTTTCTTGTTAACGTGTTTATCAACGTTGCTCAAAGCATGTAGCAATTAAAAGTGTTTACTGTGGTTTTTTGGACTGTTTAAGGAGCCAGTTTTATTGTTACCGGTGGATTTTTGACTCTGGAAAGGAGATTTTTTGATCAGTTATTGGTACTAGTTTTTGCCAACTAGTTTTGTACAAATTTTATCTAAAAAATTCATTTGTCTATGTAATTTTTTTTTATTTTGAAAAATTCGATGACACAGATTTTTGGTTTGTCAAAACATCAGCCTAAACAGAAGTCGCTATTTGGTAGTATGAAAATCAATGAAATTTGCATTTTCATGATTTACAAAAAAAAACTCTCACAAATTTTTATCTTTGATCGCCAGTTTTAAAACTGTCTGTCAGCCTTCAAACTTCCGCTGTGGCTAGGCATCTGCTGGCATCAGTATCCATCACTCTTAATCACCGATAAGTAAACGTGTACATGAACACATTCAATAGAGCAGCAAGTGGGGAGAAAACAAATTAAAAAATAAATTGTAAATATGGAAATATATTATAATAAAAAAAAAAAAAAAAAAAATAATATGTTTAATAGCTATTAATCTCTTCAGTTAGAAAAATTATTTGCATTATTTTTTTATAAGATCCTAGACAGACATGAGTGCTGCATATCCTAAAACAGTACGATTGTGTTTTGATCCACATGGAAAGATATTTAGCAAAAGATTGTAATTATTTCTTCAATTTAATCAATGAAAAAGCCAGACAAACTTAATCGTTTTAATTCGCACTATTGACCGAAGTGTTCCAATGAAAATCAGCTCAATAAGAAGACTTATAGAAAGGTGTATTTAGTAGCGTATTGCAATTTTAATTGACCACATTTCTAATCATTAGACATAAATAGATATCACATAACGTGTTGAAACTGGAATTAATCCTCTACCTTTAGAGGCTAAAACATATATTACTCGAGCACTAGAATTCCAATATTAGCTAAAATCAGATTGCTAACATAACACCAAATGCCAATAGAATTTTATTTTGATGTTTTTTATTAGACATTATAACATTTAATACAAACTTAAAAATATTGCTACAATATTAAGTAATACTTTTTTAACTATAAAAATGACTATCAATCAAAATTAGTAACACTCGAGTGGAGGTTTAGCGCCGCGCCGTGATAGTGTAGAAGCAATGATGCTGCACTTGACCACTTGACTTGAGAGAACCGCATTGAGAAGATTTATTAATTGCTTGACCCACAGTTTATTATCTTATTAATCATACTCGCTGGTACTGACAAGGATTTATTTCTGTGTATCTTTGGTTTATTCCAGAAATCTTAATTTAAAATGTCCGGGATAATAAAAATTGTTTCTCAATCTAAAAACGAGTTCAAATAATTGATAAATTAAGCTAAAAAAAATGATTTAAAATTAATTAGTTTGAAAATAGTAATAGATAATAATTAGCTTATAGCATACATCATTATTATTAAAATAGAGAATTTAAAACGATTGCGGAATTGCCTATCATAATATAGGATTATAGAATATACACTCTCTGTAATGTTTTAATCATTTACACATATCGAACAATCGTTTACTGGCATTAGTAGTAAATATAATACACTCGAATCGCATTCATAATTAAAATTTCACGCTGCATTTAACCAAATCCATGCAACAAACGATTTTCTCGTATCGCTCATAATTAATAATCAGTCTCGTGCGAATGCACTAATTGAAATATTGCCTGAAGGCCGTAAATTCTCATATCCCACGGGCTTCGCTAATCATTACCTTGACGTAGGCGGCAGTGTGAGGTAATACTGGTGTTGGAGCGGTAGGCCGCAGCACCAGAGAATAGTGTCCTGCGAGTCCGAACAGCTCGCACCGCAGCGTCAGTACCCTTCTTCCTGGAAATCCACGCACCTGTTCGGAATAGAGCACCTGAAATATAAGGGAAAATGATTAGAGCTTGTAACTTCGTACATTTTTAAATTGGGTGAAGTGGTGTTTTCACTTAGACCTTATCGCACAAAAGGATTCCTTTTTGAATGGGATTTTATGTTGGAGCTGTGTACCCAAATATTGAATAAAATTATGTTATATGGTTGCCATTGTCGTTTATAAATACTTATCCGACGCTTTCAAGTCGGGAAATAAGCGAGCATACTATAGTTCTATCAGTTTGCGTAAAATTTTATTTAAATTTAGATAATGCATGCTCAGTTTTAAAGTATTTCATATTTATATACTATGACTTTCATAACACTTAAATATTTTTTTCAGAAAAGTTGTAATTGCATCAAATAAGATAAAATTTAATTAAACAATATATTGTTCTTAAGAGGTTTAATTAACTCGGCTTACTGATTCCAATTTATGGGATCGTTAACTTAGCAATTTAATATACTACAGATTAGACTAGTTCTGATTTACAGATAATTTTTTTTTTTTAATTGTTTTTGTACAAAATTTTAAAACGTAATACCGACTAGGGTTCAAACAGAGCCCAGAATCAATTTTTTTGTTATATATTTATTCATATAGTTTTTTTAGTTTTATGTTTTTTGACTTTATTGTTTTATTATATATGCACCTATAGCTATAAAACATTTTAAATTTGTTTGGTTGCTATTATTGGTATTAGTTTATTAAATTTGTATTGTATGCTTGTATGTAACTTTTGTAATTATTATAATATTTATTTAAATAGTAATATTTTTTGTTTATTTGTCTAAATGTCTAAATTTTGCAAGTTCCTATAAGGTTATCTATAATATTTTGTCAATTTTGAAAATAAGAATAAGTATAAAAATTACATTTTGTTAATTGTTTTTAATTTCCATAATAATAATAACAATAATAAATCTCTAATAATCAATAATGACTACAGATTACATATTATAAGTAAGCTTATAAGATTGAAGAAAAATTAAATGACTCCCAGTTTGGATTTTGAAGTGGTTTTGAAACACGTAAGTTTGAAATAAATGTACTACTAAAACGCTGCTCTGACATGAGTCAGAGAGTATTCGCTTGTTCAATCTATATTAGAGACAAATGGCTCTTATAAAAGTTGAAAATAAATTCAGAGACGAAATAAAAATCCTGATAAAATTGCATTATATCTCCGGAACTCTGTAATATGTACTGTGAGAAATATTTCGAAAGGCGTTAGAAGAAAATTTAGCTAGTATTACTATCTAGTGGATAAAATATAATCAATAACGCTATGCCAATAACACAGTAATACTAGCAGATAGTATAAAGGATCTACAACCCCTAGTTGAGAAAATAAATTCTCAAAGTGAATAATATGAATTAAAACAAACTTGAAAAAAATTAAACTGTTACTAATATTGATTTCGTATGTAAGAACGTCGTTGCACACATCATACACCCTAATTGAAAGAATTTCAAACTATAGATACTAGAGCACCTGGCTAAATGACACAGTCCCAGGAGAAAAAAATGCCGTATTAAAATGGCGAGAATGGCATCAGAACAAAAATATATTTCTCTAAACATGCAACTAAAAACTAGACTTTTACTTTGGTGCTACAGCAAAATATTAAAAATATTATGGGTAGACAAGGTAACTAAATAAGAAGTATTACATTGTATGAACAAAACAGTTGAAGTACCTTGGTCATGTCATGAGGGAGAAAAAGTACTCCCTACTTTGATTTATAATGAGGAAGAAAATACAAGGCATAAAGAACATAAAAAGACAAAATATTAATGTTAAGAAACTTTAGAGAATGGTTTGCCTGCAGCTTCACAGATCTATTCAGGAAAGTAGTGTTCAAATTGCTGCAATCATTTCCAACCTTTAATAAAAGAACAATAAAAAAAAGATAAGAAAGATAAATTAGATAAGACCGCTAGAAATAAAACATCAGCAACTGTTTTGAAGATTTTTCCCAATAACTATATAAAGCAACGAATAAGAATATTCATATATTAAAAAAAAAACAAAGGAATTATTGATTAAAACTAAACAAAAGAAAACCAAATGATAACTTAAAGAATGCATCTTTGAAAAACATTAAGCCACTCAGAGCAAAAAACTTTAAGTGTCATAAAACTACTCATTTTTTTATTAAAATCAGTTTTAATATATAAAAATACAAGTTTTGAAAAATATTCCCAGTTTGAAAGAGATGTATCAACTGTTTTTAGATTTTGGAAGAAGTTTAAGTGGTTTGAAAATGTGCAAGTTCTAAGAAAAGTTTTTCAAAATTGTTTTTAGTGCCTTTGAAATATTTAGAAATTTATTCTAACTTTATATTTTGACAAACTTTTTATAAATTTGGTGCAATAAATGTTTTTTTTGTTAATATTCGAATAATTTTATGCAATAAATGGGCTTATTCTGCAAAACGTATGCTATACATATTTTGTTAATTGTTTTATGCTTTATATTAATTTTTATGGGTATTTTTCTGCAATAATTGAGTTTTGCTTAAATTTTTGATAAATTTTATGCAATAGTTTGTGCAAATTTTATAAAATAATAAATTTTGTTGCGATTTTGTGCGTTAAAATACAGCTTTAGCACAATAAATATATAATTGTTTTGTGGTTTACTGATGTTATTGCAATAAATGAATGTTTTGCTTATTTTTATAAATTTTAGATAGATAGTTTATCTATGCAAACAAGTAACTGCACACCCATTTCGGGTGGCGGACTCTATTATTTTGTAATTTCTTTATTTTACAGATTTCTCTGTCTTGGGCTATTTTTGTTATCTTGTTTTATTCTAATCCTCTTCTCTTTGCTGCTTTGTGGGCTTGTTTGGACTATTTTTTTAGGTCGTCTTACTTTGTTTTTACCCTGTATTCTCACATTATGTATTTTCTTTGTTATTCTGTTACTTTATAGTCTGTGTATGTTGTGTTCTAGCCTTCTTAGCTGTCTCTTCTCTATTACTGTTTGTATTAGTTTATGTTTACTTCTCTTCTTACTTCCGAGTTTAGTTTGTTTTCTCTTGTAATTCCTTTGATTTTCTTTAGAAATCTCATCTCCATTCCATTTATTTTGCTTTTATTTGTTGATGTCCATGATTTGCTAGAGTATATTAAGATGAGTGTACCGAAATCTGACGAGCAATTGTGAGACGACCGCCAAAAAAGAAAACGAACAAACCATGGGAGGGGTTCTAGAGTAGACAGAAGTGATCGCATCGGCATGATCCGATGTTACATTTGGATGCGTGTTTTGCAGTGTTCGTTTCGTTTCTGTTACTACTACTTAATTCAACATTATTATTTACGTATGCAATAAAAATAATTATTAATTTTAATAAAGTATAATGCATATAATACATATTATATTTATAATCTGATCATTTAATTTATTAGATATTCTGTCCAATTCTCTATGGATATTGAACGGTAAGAAGCTTAGTTATAGAGCGTTAGCGTAGCACGCCAACAGTCCGGGGTTCGATTCCCTAGTATGTCTCTTTGTCGTAAGACTTCTGGGTCGATGTAAAATAGCTGTAAAACACGCATTAAAGAAGATATTGCTAAATAGAAATTTTGTTATGATGTAACAAGAACGACAATTTTTTTGTAGACATTTTGTTTTGCTTTTTTTAACCAAACAAAATAATAAATTATTATTTGAAATTTTGAATTTTTTTACAATTTCAAATTTATTTTTGTTTCTTTTGTCAATCAAACAAAAGTTAAAAAAAGAGAAGATTTTGGCGCCTTTGCTTGCTTCTAAAGTAAGGTAACACAAAAATTTTTAGCTAGCAGTATATATCTTCCTTACTTTTAGCAATGTGCATAGAAAATAGCCCCGTATAGTATTATTATTGACTATAATAATATGACCATAACAATGCTTTGCCCATGAAAACACAAAAACACGCCCCCAATAAATTCACACGTGGTCGTCTTCTATAGGATTTCCCTCTCTACCTCCGATGAAGAAGACGGCTTCACGGAGGTCAGCCGGAAAAAGAAGAAGAAGGCCGCCAAAAAGAGGAACACGGGTGAGCCCTTTCCACCTTTAATTAGGCCTTCAGCCACTCCCCAGCAGCCTTCAGCCTCTGGAAACGAGCCATCAGCGGCTCCTCTCGCCGGCCCTTCAGGCCAAAAGGCAAAAGGCAAAAGGGCCTTCTGCCCCCAAGCGCCCCGCCCCCGCCCAAAAGGGGACCCCCTTCGCCGAGGTGAAGTTCCGGCCTATTGCCGCGGACCTCAACCACGACGGCGAAGGCATTATGGATAATGATGATCTCCATCCCCCCGCTGACACCCCCGCGATTAATTCAAATTCATCTAAAGCTCGTCCGCCGGCGTTTGTTTTGACAGACAAAAACAAATACCCGGCTACATCCAAATATTTCAAGGATAACAAAGTTGTTATCCTTTCATCGCGTACTACCCAAGAGGGTATACGCATGGCGCCAGCCACGGCTGACGACTATAGGAAGGCAACTGCCTACCTCAAATCGGCGGGTGTGGGCTTCCACACTTGGTCGACCGCCGAGGAGAGGTGTCTGGAAATAGTAATTAAACATGTTGCTGAATGCTTCACAGAGCAGGACGTGGGTCAGGTTCTCGTTGAATTAGGCTTCTCTCCTTCCAACGTGCATCGTATGAGAAACGAGCACGTTAGACTTAGCTTGGTTTCGGTGCAGCTTCCGAAAGGCGCCAAATCAAGTGAAATTATGGGGTTGAAAGAACTCCTTGGCCTCAAAGTATCTGTTGAGCCTAAAAAACGTAGAGGTGGCATTCCTCAATGCCACAAATGCCAACGTTTGGGCCATACGGCCAAACGTTGTTTCTCCAAAGCGCCAGTGTGCCGTATCTGTTCTGGGCCCCATCAATCGATGGTCTGCCCCAAAGACACACCTCCAAAGTGTGCTCTTTGCGCGGGTCCGCATCCTGCCAATTTCAAAGGATGCTCATACTATCAGAAAATGTTGGCCTCGCACGGCAAGGCGAATAAAACAGCCTCATCGACTACCGCGGCCGCTCCGGCTTCGGCCAAGTCTTCTTCTAAGCCCGCAGGTCCCCGCAAACCTGAAGTTGTCTCGGGCAAATCCTTTGCTAACGCGGTCGCTCCACCGGCAACTCTTCCGGTAGCGACTCAGGATGATAGAATTGTCGCTCTGTTGAACGACTTCAATGATTTTCAAAAGAAAATCATGGCTGCTCTTCGTCCGATTCAGTAATAGCTAACGAGGAACCATTACTTCGAGTTTGTTTCTGGAATGCCAGTGGCATTTCAGAAAAGTTGGGTGAGGTGGAACAGTTCTTCATCCAAGAGAACCTCGACATCTTGCTGGTGTCCAAGACCAACCACCGTCCCACTCAATCGTTGAGGCTACCAAATACTTTTACGTATTTGGGGTCGTCGGGGACTAGACTAAGGCATGGGACTTTGATTTTTGCAAAAAGATCATTGGACCACTCCGAGGTTGACACCCCCGAGCTAGTCTCTTTAGAATCCAATGCGATAGTGGTCAATGTGCCCGGCTTAGGGACATTAAAAATCGCATCAGGCTATCTCAGCCCGACTAACCGAATCGAAACGGCGGATTTCGAATTGGTCCTTACTAACCCTCTCCCCACAATCCTTGCTGGGGATTTCAATTGTAAACACCCGGCGTGGAATAGTTTACGTACAAACGTCAAAGGTCGGACGTTGCTCGACTTTGCAGAGCAAAGAGGGTTACAAGTAGTGGGTCCAGAAGAACCCACATTCTATCATAGCGCAGGCTACCAAGGGGACGTTCTTGATGTGGCTATTTTCATAAACGTCAACTTGGTTTATACCATCCGAGTAATCAACGAATTGAGTTCCGACCATCTCCCGGTCATGTTAGAGCTCTTCGGAACGGGGGTTACCTGGGGAGGGTGGAAGGTCCGTCATCCGTACGGATTGGCCCCTCTTCTCACGATCCCTGGAAGAGAGTATCGGACGCATGACTCCGGTGAGAACGGCCGCGGACATCGATAGGGCCGTCGAACTTTTTACGCGCCAAATCCAGCAGGCTTCGGAAAAAGCCTCTAAAACCCATCAGGTTCGCGTTGATAATCCTCTCGGACTATCTCGGGACGTGAAAGATTTGATCCGTAGACGAAATGCCGCCAGGCACCTTTGGCAGCGGCATCGCAACCCCTTAGATCAAATGACACTAAACTCTCTTCATGGTGAGGTGAGAAAAGCCATAAAGTCCCACAAAGATTTGTGTTGGAAAAATACCTTGGAATCCTTCACGGATGACGATTATCCAATGTGGAGGGTCTCCAAGTCCTTAAGGAACAGGCCGGCCCCCATTCCAGCCATTCATGGCGAAAATGGGGTACAATACTCGCTTGAGGGAAAGGCCGAAGCATTTGCTGACAGCCTGGAACTTCAATGCTCCCCGAACATTTGTTTGGACACGGAGCACGTCGAAAGGGTTGAAAGGGTGGTTAGGAGAGCCCTGAATGCCGCTGACAACGACGCGCCGCTGCAAAGCGTGAGACCGTCTCGAATTCGAGAAATCATCCAAAGACGAAAAATCCGGTCTGCACCAGGCACTGACGGAATACCCAATAGAGCGCTAAAATGGTTCTCGCACAAAGCGATAATGGTTCTTACCAATATTGCTAATGCGATCCTTCGCACTGGGCATTTTCCTACGGTTTGGAAAAGCTCAATTGTCATAAATATCCCAAAACCTGGGAAAGACCGGCGGTTTCCTTAAAACTACCGGCCTATCAGTTTACTATGCACTTTGAGCAAGGTCATAGAAAAGTCTATCTTAGATATTATTCAGGATCACGTGGATTCGAATAATTTACTTCCCTCGCATCAGCACGGTTTTCGTCGGCAGCATTCTTCGGTCCACCAGTTAAATCGGGTGACTGATCATATTGTGGAAGGTTTTAGGTCAAAAAAGGCCACAGGGATGGTCCTTTTTGACGTGGAAAAAGCCTTCGACAAAGTCTGGCACAAGGGTCTTCTCTACAAACTTCTCAGTCAAAAATTTCCTCTACGTCTTATAAGGCTGATAGCCTCATATTTAAACCGTAGATCCTGTTAGAGCTGTTAGAATTCATAAACACATTTCAAGCTCTCGAAATATCACGGCAGGGGTCCCTCAAGGCTCCATTCTCTCTCCGGTCCTTTTTAATCTATTCGTTGCTGACACGCCTTCGGGATCGAAGCACGGGGTTGAAATGGCACAATACGCAGATGATACTGCACTTTTGTACTCGTCACGGTCACCTCTGGTGATCACCTCAAGGCTACAAAAAGCCACCGACGACTGGAATGCTGGTTAAATGACTGGCTGGTAAAGGTCAACCCGGAGAAAAGCAAAGCCGTTTTCTTCACTCGGCGACGGAACGCACCTCATGATAACGTCTGTCTCGACGACGTTCCCATACCGTGGTCCGATTCTGCCAAGTATCTTGGGGTTATCTTTGACAAGGGGCTCACGTACAAGTTGCACGTGCAGTCATTACTCGATAAGGCTAAATTAGCAAAAAATCTTCTTGTTCCGATGTTGCGGCGGAACAGTGGTCTCTCTCTCCGGAATAAAGTCCGGTTATACACGTCTACCATCAGACCCATGATGACGTATGCGTGCCCCATCTGGGGAACCGCCGCAAATATGCATCTAAATAGATTAGAGTCGTTCCAAGGTAATACCTTGCGGTGGCTCATTGGAGCTCCATGGTTCGTCCGGAATCGCGAAATTCAAAGCAATCTCGGGATTCCACCTCTGCGCAGATAAATCGAAGCTTTGGCCGCAAAGTACTTTGACAATCTCGCAGTTCATTCCAATCCTGATCTGGCCCGACTCGCCGAGCCAGATAAGGAAGTTTCGCGATTCAAGCGCCCGGTTAGTCAATTGACTAACATTACCTAA
This sequence comes from Tachinus rufipes, assembly GCA_963932245.1. Taxonomy (NCBI): domain Eukaryota; kingdom Metazoa; phylum Arthropoda; class Insecta; order Coleoptera; family Staphylinidae; genus Tachinus; species Tachinus rufipes. Next base: position 68,052,576 of record OZ010749.1, read on the forward strand.
AAACTCCTTTCCTCTTCCCTCAGCCTATAAGGCGATATGTCCCCCTTTTCGACACTGTCCTGTCTATAAACTAATAACAGAAGGTTTATGAGCTTTAGGTCTCAAACTTCCAGGCCTATCACCGGGGGGGAGTTTAGTCGGTAGGCGCCTGCCTCTTGCGGGTGAATCCGACACTTTAAGTCTTTAGAAGATTCTCCTCCCAAGCCACAAAAAAAAAAAAAAAAAAAAAAAATCTATAGGATTTCCTGAAATTTGTCGGAGCGCTACATGCGAGCAACGCGTTGAACTAAATTTTGACGCGCGCATCCAATTATGATTAATCATTAACTTTGCAAATAACTTCAATGATTATTAACATATAGATTTGAATTTTGGAATTGATACTCAAGTAATTGTATTCTAGAATATGAAATCAAAATAAATTTTTATAGTAAACTTATTCAATTAGAAACAAAAATAAAATTTTGAATAATTTTTTTTTAAGAATTTATATATTCATGCCTTTCATTGTTCTTTTCTACATATAAATTTTGTTTGTTTTGTTTGTTACAAACTAGTGTGAAAATACCCTGCTGTTAAGGTTGGTCTTACTATTTTTTTGTATATTTTTGTTTATATTGTCTTTGTTATTTTCTTTTTTTCATGAATTGGTTTTTGAGTGCATTGAATATCTTTCCCTTTTTTTAATTCTTGCATCTATTTTTACGTCTATTTTTCCTGTACCTTTATTATTGTATCATGGTAGTTATAATATTTTAGTTGTTCTGTTATTTGTCCTTCCAATTCTATCTTGTGTTACTTAAGTTTTTTGCTATTACCATTGTCTTTGTTTTGTTTGTGTTTGTTTTTATGCTGATCTTCTTTAGTTTTTCTTTGTACGCTTTTATGTTTTTTTGTAGTTTTTCTTTGTTGTCGCAAACATTATGATTTGAATTCTAATTTGTTCATTTTTCTGAATCTTATCCTTGTGGTTTTGGCTCTTTTTATTTTTTTTTTATAGATTTGTCTGTTAGTAGTTTTAGAATGCAGCCATGCTTTATTTCTATTTTTGTTTAAACTTCTTTGATTTGTTGCTTCCTTTTTTTATTTTTGTTGTTTTATATCCAGGGCGTTCCATATGTTTTTTTTTTTTTTATTTTTAAACTTTTTTGTATTTCTGAGTGTCTTGTCTGTTACTCATTATGTGTATCAGGTTCGGCGTGCTTCTATTTTCTCTATATCTATGTTGCTCTTCTCCTGGTTGTGGTTTAATTTTCTTTTTTTTCTTTTATTCTTGTAAATATTTTACCTGGTATACTTAATAATCTTTTGTAATTGTCATATATCTTTGTGTCTCTTTTTTATGTATGAATAGGATTATTCCTCTATTTCAATCTTTTGGTATTTCTGTTGTGTTGCTTAATATTTTTAGAATTTTTTTTTCTTTTATTAGTACTTTATCATTTCCGCTGTTATTGAGTTTGTTTCTAGCGCTTTGTCTATATTTGTCTTTTTAATTGATTTTTCAATTTTTTTAATTTAATTTTTTTGTTTTGCTGTATTTCTTGTAATCTTTTTCTTTTTCGGTTAGACGTATATTTTCTATTTATTTTTATTGTATTTTACTTTTATTTTTATCTTTTTGTTCCACCATCTACTTTTACTTGTGGTTTTATTTGTTATTTTACTTATTTTGCAGCTCTCTCCTGTCACGCCTACTAAGATTTCTTTAAATTTTCTTAATTTCTTTTTTTCCCTTTTATTGTTTTCTTTTGTATATCTTCTATCAATATTTTTTTGGTATATTTTTGTTTGGTTTTTTCTTTACTTATAGCTTTTTATCTTTTCTATTATCTTCTTTCTTGTTTCTTTTACTTCTGCTTCTGCGTTGATTTTTATTTTCACTAAATAATAGTCACTTTTGCTTGTTTTAATACCTTAACTTCTTCTTTTTTTTGTCATTCTTCCGTGCTTACTTGAAACTATTTTATTATGATTTTTTTTATCTGACTTATCTAGTGTATTTGTGAATGTTTTTGTGTATGAAATGAATTTTGTATTTGCTAATCACCAAATCATTTGCAATATATATATGTTCCCATATATTTTTACCTCTATTGTCGTATCCAACTCTTCGTTCGTGTCACCTATTACTATTGTGTTGCCTTTTCCTTTGACTATTACTTTCTGTAACTTTTCATTAAATTGATCTTTTTTTTGTCGTTTATTATTTAGAGCATATGCTACTATTAAATTCCATATAGTTTTCTCTACCGTTAACACTTCTACTGTTAAAGTTCTTCTGTTTCTATAATTTTTGTTTAGTATACTGTTAATTTTATCTGGGTTTACTATTAATCGAACTCCTTTTCTTTTTCTTTTCTGTTCTTTTACTCTTGCCCAATATAATCCGTATCCGTCTTTTATTTTTTTATTTTTTCGTTAGCTTATCTTTTTCTATCTTTTCTTTTAAGTTTTTTACTTTCTTTATTACGATTTTTGTTGCGTTTTTCTTTTTTTTTTTCTCCAGTTTTAAGTTTCTATTTTCTCGTTAGTGTTGTCATCGTTTTCAGTTTCTCTTTAAATAGTGTTTTGCTTTGATATTTTGCTCTCATCTTAATTTTTTTAAATTGTTTTTCTTTTTGTATCTTTGGTATGTCTCTGATTGTTTTTGTTTTTTTTGTTTGTATGTTAAGTCATCGTCTATGTAATTTTTATTCCTTTCAGTTGGTTTTTCTTAAACATTGTTTTCTATTTAGTTTTTCAGATTTTTAGTTCTATTTTAATTGTATTTTCTCTCTTTATTTCTGATTCTGTATGCTTCTCTTGTTTTTATTGTTAAATCCAGTTATTTTCTTAATCAGCTGTTCCACACTTTTTCTGGTTATATTTTCTTTTAAGTTTGCTATTATTATTATTATATTTTTGTTTCATACTTCTTATTTTAGTCACTATTCTTCTTTTTCTTTCATTTTTTTGCTTGTTTTTCCCATTCTTACTTGGTGTTCTGTAGTTCATCTTGCTCTTTCTGTTCTGCTTTAATTTCATCTAATTTTTTAATTATATTTTCCATTTCTTTTATTTGTTTTGTTTGCTCCGTGTTTTCCTTCTTCTGCTTTTCTGATCTTAGTTATTCTTTCCGTTTTTTTTTCTTATATTGCATATTTATTTGTTCTTTTTTCTACTTTTCAAAATTTTATGGTTTTTCTTTAGCTCTTTTTCTTTTAATGTATTCTTTTAAATTTGTTACGCTAATTGTTCTTTGTCTTTCTTTTTTCATACATAAGTTTATTATTTCTCCCTCTGTAGTTTATCCGGTTTGATTTGAATTTCTTACATTTTTTTTTGTTGCTTTGCTTGTTTGTGTATTGTTTTGTTTGGGTACCTTTTCCTGCTCCGTTCGTTTATCTTGTTTTTTTCACAACCAACGGAAGCCGCTTTACGGCCGACGTTTATATACCGAACGTAACAGAACAAGAAAAATAAAAAAAAAAACGCGTTACGGTTGATTCCGAGGAAAGAGAAGAAGCAAGTATCACAAGACGACCCAGAGATATTGGCATTGATAAAGACCGGCATTCCCTCTAGCCCTGAAGTCAATCTATCAAAGGAGACCACAGATGTCACACCGGACACACTTGCAGTTGATCACGGCGTAGCCCTAACGCGACGTCACCAAAACCGTTACTCCTATCCGTCGCGTCATTTACGACTTCTGGAGGCAGGAGAATCTGGAACTGGTTAAATGGTTATACACCTATTGGACGTCCTGCACATAGAACGCAAAAATGTAAAGAAGAAGAAGAAGAAAAGGATACAAGTGAAATCCACCGACCGACAGCTCAGGTGGACTTCGTGCATTGTGGACTTACCGCGTAGTGCTCCACGACCTAGTGCGCGAGTTAGAAGTGGCCGAAATGACTCTAAGACCTCCCCATTGCCAAATACTGCAAAAACCATCGCCGGAACATTTTGGACAAGTCCGTACCGTGAGTGACAAACAAATTGTACCGCTGCTCAAAAACCCCCAGTATAACCCAAGTGGACACTTTTACATATTACAGACTACTCCCGTATCAAACAATAGTGCCGCAAACCAAGAAGTTGACAATACCTGGATAACATCTTTATCAGGCGGAAACAAAAGTTCAGCTTAGGAGGTTAGGGGGAGGGCGGATGGTTACCGCACGTGGGCAGAACTTCATCCACCAATCAGAAGGCAGCCCGCGCATCCGCGCGCTTATCAAGATCAAACTTTTACTCTGTTTTTCAGCCGAGACCGAGAGCCCAAGCAATCAACATCAAGACCGAAACTCGCCAAACCACCGATCAACTGGCTATTTCCGGTTTGGTGCTACTTGATGACCTGTCTACCCGTAGATGCAGCTTTTTCTTTTAAAAGAAACCCTAAAGAAAATGGACGTGGATAATCTCAAATCACAAATTAGAAACTACTTAACGTAACCTAAAATTGATATTTAAAAACTGAAAGTAAACCAAGAACAGTTAAAAAAATACTTAAAACAGAATACTAAGAAAAACTAACAAAAAACCTACGTACAATAAACGGTGTAATAACGAGTATAATCAGAAATACAAGTAAAAAGTTATAAAGAAAACCAAAATACTCTTTAACAAAATCAAAAACTTTTTGATAAACAAGAGGATGCTAGCTAACAATGGAAAGCAGCATACACCAGAATTCTCAGAAATCTTCAACAATAAAACAAAACGGGTTAGCTAAAAAAGAAAACTAAATGGAGCAAATAATATTAAACAATAAAAACATGTAAAAAAATTTTTGTAAATCTAAAATAATATTTATTAACAACAGAAATGGTCTTAACTAACAAGACAAAATCTTCAATAATAAAATTTAAAACTTTTACCATGAACTGTGCAAATCTAAAGTGAAACCACTCAACAGCACTTATAAAAACCTAAAACTGATAATTTTCAATATTGGATCAGAGAACATAAAAGAAATAGACGCACATGAAATAGTGCAAGTTAAAAAAAACTATAAATCACAAATCTCTCATTGATCGCATTTTAATTAAAAAGAATAAATAGTAGTGGACGCTTTAAAAATCCATAATAAATGCACGCAAGATAAAAATATACCCACCAAATAAAAACAAGCTACTACCAGACAACGTAACTAAAGATTACTCGAAAATTATCAAACTACACAGAACAAGCAAGTTTCAAAAAAAGTTACAATACATTAGACCACCTGCTGATCTGACCTGACAACAAGAACTGTTTTGGAAAAAACTACAAAATACCAACTACTAATGTACATAGCTTTTGTAGACTACAAACAAGAGTTTAACTTTTTAGAATTATAGGTAGTCAAAGAAGTGGTCTACAACAGCAGGATCGACCATAGATATATAACACGCAATAGCGACTATAAAAATCAAATTAGAAGAAGAAGCAGAACTAATATCAATTAACAGAGGATTAAAACGGGGGACACTATCTCTCCTAAACTATATATAACAGATATGGAAAAAATACTTGACTAAGAGAACAGAGGTATTAACATAAATAGACAAAAACTAAGTCACCTTGCAGATATTGTAAAATTTGTTGAAACAAAAGTAAAACTGAAGCAATGATCAAAGAACAAACAAGATTGGTTAAATTTGGCCTAAAAATAAACAATAAACAGACCAAAGTTATGACAAACCAAATAGAAGAATTGCAAATTGCACTAGCTCCTGAAGCAAAAAGAGTCAAAACATTAGATCAAATAAAGACTTTAGGAGCCAAAATACAAAAATAAACTAAAGCTTAAACTTTTATCTAAGGAGTTAAAACATATTGCAATATTTAAAATCTAAACTATTTGACTGACGCGTATACAGTACTTACGTAAGCGCAAATATAATCTTTTACTAAATGCAGCTTACGTAGACAGAAGAACAATAGAACCAAGAAGGTAATATAAGAGTTTTATACAAAACTGTACTCCTCTTTTATAAACAAACCATTAGCAAATAACACCATAGAAATTACTAACGTAAACTCTGAAGAAATGCCAAATATTATTACCCATGAACTACGGATGGCACTAAATCATATGAAAAACAGAAAATCTCCGGATACAGATAGAATAACTATCAAAATGCTGAAAATGGGAGGAGATACCTTAATAGAGGCTGTTCGAATTTTACTAAATAAATGTTTGAAAAAAGGGAAGATACTAACAAAATGGCAAAATGCTCAAATTATCTTAATTCACAAAAAGGGCAACAATACAAACATTAAAAACTACCGCTCAATCAGCATACTTTCACAAAAGTTATAATGAACCGCCTAACAAACCAGCATTTTGTTTTTTTGTTTACAGTTTGTTGACTTTAACAACTTTTATTCTTTGGGACGTTGAAGGTTTCCGGAAGTCGTACGAATGGTGGCGCTTCTGATAGTACCATCGGGATCTGGATGTACTGCTTCAATCCGTCTAAGTCGCCAGTAAAGAGGTGCGATGTTATCCTTTTTGATGAAGACGAACTGTCCTGTTTGTAGAGCAGTACTATTTGATTGCCACTTTGTCCTCTTATGAAGCTCCGATATATATTCCCTGGACTATCTTTTCCATATCTGTTGTTTCAATTTTTCCACGAGTTGCCAACGAGATAATTGGTTATTAGAAATTTCGTAGAGTATGTGATTGACAGGTGCAGTGAGAGACTCACTTACTAAAAATGTCCTGGAGTTAGTGCGCTGGAGTCATTTGGGTCTTCTGACAATAGACATAACAGTCGTGAGTTCAGAACTGATTTGATTTGAGTTAGCAATGTATATAGTTCTTCATAGGTGAGTAAAGCATAACACGATGCAAATGAGTTTTTATGCTTTTTACGGCTGTTTCCCATAGTCCACCGAAGTGAAGGGCACGAGGTGGAATTAAATGCCATTTTATTTTTTTGGTGCTTAATGAATCCTGAAGTATGGTTGCGTTATTAAGATTGTTGAGAAAAATATTAAATTTATCAAGTTGCCTCTTAGCTCCAATAAAGTTTGTGACGTTATCACTGTAGATTTGTGCGACAAAACCACATTGGGCTATAAACCGGGAGAATGCGGCAAGAAAAGCTTCAGTTGTTAATTGTGATACCAATTCAATGTGTGTAGCTTTCGTAAAAAAACATACAAACACACACATATACGCCTTTGTTGTCTTCTTAGATCTTCGAGCTCCTTCCTTAATTATAAAGGATCCGGCGTAATACACTCCTGTTTTCAAAAAGGGTTGAAATTGCTGAGTACAATAACTGGGCAAAGCGCTTATAAGTGGAGTTTTAAATTGTGGTTTGGCGCGTAAACACTGTATGCAATTGGGTGTAACCTTGCGCGTCTGACTTCGTTCAATTATTGGCCAATACTTCAATCTCATGCGGCAATAGTTCTTTGTGCACCGGCGTGCAGCTGAGATCGGTGTATGCTGACAATTAGAAGTTTTGTTAGTTGGTGACACTGCTTTTTGGTACAGAAGCACCCCTTTGAAGCAGATCATATTCGTGAAAAAAATGTAAATGTTGAAGGTTTCTGAGTAAAGTCAATGTTGCTCGATGAACTTCATTAAAAGTTAATTGTCCAGTTACTTTCTTCTCTTGGCTGCGTATGTTTGCGTAAAACTGTAAAACATAGGCTATAACACGAATTGTTTTTTCAAAAGATGAACACTCTGGTAGAATTAAAATGTTTATTTTTGTGGAGATCAGCACATGTTTACTGCTGTGGAATCTTTTAATAAGAAATCGGTTTCGTGCCACTATAATAAATTGTCATTTATCTCAGTTGTTTTAAGTCGCGGCTTATTATGTCAGCGGGGTTTTGTTTTGTAGAAACGTGGTACCAATCACTGGGAGTAGTTGTCTTATGTATATCACCTACACAATTTGCAACAAATGTTTTAAAGTTTCTGAATTTTGACTTAATCTATGACAACGTAATGCGACTTTATTATCCATTAAAAAATTGCATAATCGTTTGGTTAATTTCTCTAACAGAGGTGCGGCACAAAGCTCGAGCCAAGGTATTGTTGTTGCCTTCACAGGGGACACTTTAAATTTTGCACATAATAAATGGCTGGTAGTTCTTTTACCTTCTTTGGTGTTGACAATATATATACACGCACCATATGCGGGTTCACTTGCATCAGCAAAACCGTGAATTTCTATGTCGTGTCTAGGTTCAGGAATTACATTGCAAGGTGTCTCAATTTTTGTCACATTGGATAAAGTTGCTGCATATTCGAGCCAGCGGCTAATGACACAGTCGGGTAATGGGTCGTCCCATTTACATTTTAATTTCTACAATTCATGTATCATTATTTTTGCTGTAATTTATATCGGTTCAATCAGTCCTAATGGACGATAGATTTTTGATATGGCACTAAGAATATTCCGTTTAGATAATGAGTTTACAGGTGAATCTTTGTATCGGTAACTGATTCAAGAGTCGTAATTGTGTCGCTTTTGTCACGCGTTAGCACTGATGTGAAGTCGTTGTTATCGGGTTTAAAATCTTTGAAAACAGTTTTGCAGTTACTGGTTCATTGTCTCAGTTTGCAACCACCCTTATGTAAAAGTGTTGTCACCTGATCTCGTATCAAAATTAACTCTTTAATGGTATCTGCTCCCAAAATAAGATCGTCTACGTAAAAGTTCTGTAAACACCTTCAACTTCCGATTGGGAGATTCTTTGATTTGGTTTCTGATAATTCTCTTAGGGACCGAATTGCTAAAAATGATGCACTTGCTATGCCATAAGTAACGGTGGCTAGCTCATATGATGTCAACTCGTCTTTAGGTGAATTTCTCTACTAAATCCTCTGATATTTCTGCTCTTCTTTGCGCACATTAACTTGCCGATACATTTTAGCCGTGCTTGGTTCTCATCCTCAACATAATTGCAAATAAATCATCCTGAAAAGTGGGCCTTACCATGAGTATGTCATTCAATGATACACCATTATGCGTGGGAGCAGAGCCGTTGAATACCATACGTAGTTTTGTATTCAAACTGGCTTTTTTGATTACGCAATGATGAGGTAAATAATATCCAGAATGTACATCACCATTTGTTTGTTTCATATGTCCCAAGTTTACATATTTTTGCATAAAGTCTCTATATTGCCCATAGACTTTTTGATTTTTAGTAAAGCTTTGTTCCAAAGCAAAGAATTTGTACCGAGCGGGTATACTGGAGTTTGATAATTTATTCGGACTATCCTTGAATGGCAACGCGACTTGGAAGCGACCAGTAGCATCACGAGTTGTGTACAATTTGAAATGTTTTTCTCATTTTTGGTCGATAGGTGCAAGTACTCTATCCTGACTGTACTTTTCCATTTCCCAAAATTGAAACACTAATTCATTTAGTCCTACGTAGCCAACAATTGAATTAAATTCTTGCGGTCTTTCTATTTTGGTTGGTAGTTGACCAGACATTATCCACCCAAACTTGCTTTCTTGAAGGGTTAATGGTTTTATCAATATTCTTTTTTCACATAGAATGTCATCGAAAAAACCTGCACCAATTAATAGATTAATTTCTTGTAGAAGTCAGGATTGGCTAGCGTTATTCCTTCAAGTATTTTTAATGCGTATTTGTCTATCAAACGAGAGGGCAATTTGTCAGTGATCATAAGTATCACTAGAGCACTTAGCTTACAGGTATACGAAGCAACGCAAGATGAGATGTGGGTTGAGACAGTACTAAAAATGTCTGTCTTAGCTCTGCCAACTCCGACGATTGGAGCTGATAAAGGACGTTGCTTAAGGCCCAATATTTTGGCACAAGTCGCGATGATCAAATTTGCTTGAGAACCTAAGTCCAATAACGCTCACACTAGATGTGATGTTTCTTTTCGGTCTCTTGCTAGTACCACACAAGTAGATAGTAACACAGTAGATGGAGTGTAAGTAACATTTGTTGAAGAGATATAAGTTTCAATCTCATTACTTTGTATTGAAGTACCAGGCCTTGGACTGTTGTAGTTGAGATGCAATAACGAATGATGTCGTTTGTTGCATTTGCGGCAGTTTGTCGATCGGCATTCATTTACGCCATGAGCTCGTCTTAGACAATTGTAGCAGAGCTTTTCACGTTTTACAAAGTTTATTCGTTCTTGTGTAGTTAAACTCATAAACTAGTCGCATTTGAAAAGTATGTGATCTCCTTCACATATAACACATTTACGTGAAACATTTTTTACAATTAATGTTCTGCTTCTGTGCGGTCTTACTGCATGTGTTGTTACGTTATTGTATTGTTTTTATAGCTTCCATTTGTTTAGATTTTGAAGTAAGAAATTTTTCTAAATTTACGTATTTCGGTATGGCATCGCAAGTTTTACCTTCCAATTCTTTCTGCATGTTTATATCTAATTTTTTGGCCACAAGTTCGATAAGAATGTCACCCTACGCATGAAGTTTGCGGTTCATTGCTTCTAGTGATGCAATGATTAAAGCAACTGTGTCGATTAAATTTTGCAAACTGGCGTGGTTGTTTTTCTTGGCGTGCGGCAGCTTTAATAGATTTTGCAGAAGTTTTTTCACAATAAAACGCTCGTTCTGATATCTGTCGTGGAGACGTTTCCAGGCAAGTTCATATCCGCTTCATGTTTAAGCGCGGATAATGAAACTTTTGGATATTGCCCAGGGTAAGATTCTTGTGAATTAGTGCAGTAAATGAATCACAGAAGCCGGGCGTATTCTCCTCCAAATGATGGAATCTCGAGAGTCGGTAATTTAACTTGAATACTTGTTGAAGTTTTAGCGATTGGTGGTGTTGGCGAGCCTTGTGGGAAAGATACACAAGCGATTTTTGCTTGTGCTGCGGCAATAATGCTTAAATATTGACATCTAAACTTGCGTTGTTCTTCGGAGATATCAACTTCGTTATCGAATGGTTCGTTGGAAATTTGACAAAACTCTTCGTATACGGGGCAAAAAGCGTTCAGGTGTACTGAGATGTTTTCTACTTCTGTCAATGACAGAAAGTCGGAGGTAGATTTCAATAAATCTTCATAGTCAGATGTAGCGGAAAGAAGTTGATTTTTGTTCCATTGTAGTTTCTTCACTATAGTAGCACTAGCCATTGTAGATGTTGTTTTTACGGATGCGCATCGAAGGTCGATGTATTTGTACGCGGTTTTTTAACAAAAATTAAAATGCACGGTTGTTGTAAAATATAATATTTATTCACTATAAAAATGCTAATAGAAAGATATATGTATTTACGATAACGATTGATTTAATAATAAATTGAAATAGGTAAGAGTAGGAGTATTTATAGGAAGAGACTATTTTATGATAGGAAGGATTGGCAGGTAGGTACAGATGATGTTAATGGACATAAATTGGGTTATTGAGATAAGTAATCCGGATGTTGTAAAAAGATATTAGTACAATAATAATCATAGACGATACTAAATAATAAAATAAAATAATAAATGTCGTCTAAGAATTCCTATAATCTAAAACAGATGACAAGAAATAACAATAATACAACAGTCATCACATCAGGAGGCTTGGCAAGTAATGCAAATTTCTAGATAAAATAATAATAATATACAGAATAAAAATATATTTTGTTAAAGTGACATATAGTTAGCAATCAAGAAATGTTAAAATGGCAGTTCATATTGCTAGCAAGCAAGACTTGTTAAAATTAAGTTCATATTGTTAGCTAGCAATATTTATCTTGCTTACTTCTAGCAATGTGCATAGAGAATAGTCTTAATTTACAAGTTACATCCGTAAAAAATCATTTCTCTAAAAATAAAATTGAAACTATTTTATTACTTGAGTCATTACCGACTAAACAACATCTGTGTAGTAAATTTAACTATAGCCATATAGTACTGAAATAAACAACTTTTAAAGCTGTACAAAAACTTTATCAGCCGCACCTACAATAGCAAATAGAAGAGAAATTGCAAACATGCTTTTTTAGGTATTAAAATAGATTACGGGTAAACTCTTAGCTACTAAAGTTGTTCTACTCAATAATTATTAATCTAAGCTTTAAACAACTCACAGTTACAATAATTGAAAATCTTTTATAATTAGTAATTTTATTTATATAAATTTTATTAAATAACATTTTTAGAGTTTAAAAAAAACGATAACAAATTATCCATTAATTGGAATTAAAAACAATTTGTTGTAGTTTGTCACAAATAACATTGACAAATTCAATAATAATTTAAATTTGAAAATAGGTAGTTTTATTAAATTAAACAATTGAAAACAATTTCCATTTGGTTCAGTTAGTTTTTAAATAAATTTCTATGTTGCTTGCATTAATTTGTTTACTTGAACAAAGTAGGAAGTTAGTACATAGATCATTATAAACTAATGCGATATAGGTATATAAACAAACTTTAATTATCGACCAAGAAACTTTTAATTAGTACGATTCGCCTTATACATATCAAACTTGGAAAATATTAACTTTGTCCGCCTCAGAAACCAAAAGTCTTGCTTAACCCTCTCCGAAAACTTGTAACGAATTTCATATTTCTCAAACTACATCCGTGTAACCATAGCTACCCTAAGAGGGTGGCGTTTCACAATTAATATGACTAATACGCGTACGGAACACAAGCCTGTAATCTAAAACATTAACATTCCCATTCAGCATTGCGAAAATTATCAGCACAATCAAGATTTAATATTTATCTTTGCTGTCGTCGCCAGCAAACTTTTCAAAGCGCATCATTAAGGTGAGCCTGAATGGCTGTAATCAGTGCATTCAAATAATTTGATTAATTTTCCTCGATACACTTAATAAATTTAACGTAAAGAGATTCGTGGGAAATGATAAATTTAGGGAAGCAACGAACCGGTACCGGGGCATTAATAACATCAGATATCTCTTGAGCAGCGTCACCTGCACCCAACAACCCCCTGTAAAGTTTTAAGTGTCTCGCTCTTGAAATTAAGAATTCCCCATTTATAATTACAACGTCGGCGAGTCGCGAACAACAATTATAAATTCGAGCACGTAATTTATTTAATAAAATAACGCATTATATAAATACGACTGGGAGAGCGCGCAGGAATTTATGTTTTCGGGAGAAATTTCAGTTCGGCATAAAAGAAGTTAATTGGCCGCTCATAATGGAGCCAGTTACTCATTCTAACGACGCTGCAAAGAGTTTCATATAATTCTCTCTCAAGGCTCAAACATCTATTAAGCCGTTTAACGCGCCCGTACACAAATTTTAAACTTTATATCTTATCTAAATTTAATAGAAATTATGTGAAATTCTATTTGATATATGAAGCAGCCAGAATATTTTATTTTATGGATTTGGAATTTTAATTTAATCAATAATTTAACACTTATTTTCAAGAAATAATTAAAACATTAAATGTTGACTTTAAAACATCATCTCACATTCTTTTTGCTTTTAAGCTATTTTCAGTTTTAATGACGTATTGTCTTAAGCTTGTCATCTATTTATTGCTTGTTTGCAACAGCACCTTTCATAAATGTCGATAACTTTATTAAGTTTTAATGAATAACTAAGAAGATTATAATTAATTATAAGTAATGGTATTCAACATAGAACATAATATGGTAAACTTATACCGATTATTTTATTATTATATAATATCCGTTAATTATGTAATTTCAGCAAATACATTGTGAGCTTATTAGGGCATCAATTTTGTGCTAAAACTAAATTTTGACTGCCTAAAAGGGTTGGTATGAGGCTGGTTAGTTATTGTTGCTTTATACAATCTGCGAGGCTTTCAAAGGTGATAAAATTATTAAGAAATGGTAACGCAACTTCTTTTATTGCAAATAAGTTCATCTGTATATACATATGAGTAAGAACTCTGCAGTAACAATATATCTTTATACGGACAGCCAACGGCATTTTTAGCGCATTTTAATTGAATCATATGACAGAAACAAATTTAAATTTAATGTTTTTTATATAAATTGTTTTTTTACCTAGTGTAAGACACATACATACAGTGTTTCAGGGTTTGCATCTTAATGAACGTATAGTTAATTTACATTTAAACGCTAACGATTACTAAACATGGCGCCATGAACAACTTGGTCACAGTATCATTCTCTGGAAACTCCGAGGCTTCTACAACACCACAAACACTAAGCCTAAGAACATCATCTCCAGAACACTTACAAAACGCTGCTATAGTAAAAATGCCTTCTCTGGGAGCCTAACCGGTACAAATTGAGCCCGGCGTGGAGCAAATAAAGCCATAGTGCTTTTACAACCTCAAAATCAGTACATCGAGAAGAGCAAAAATAGGAAAAAAATTATCTAGAAGACTTTGATCAAAACATTCCACGTACCAAGCAGCCAACTTTAATTTGCTGAGGCTTGCTTATAGTAACCATCTCTGACAATGATGATCATCTGAGTGGCCCAACAATACAACCTTAATAACACGGCTCTAACAACACGGTTTCAATAACACATCCCCAACCAAGATCCCTGTTGACTACCCAACTGGGACACTGTCAGCCCTACCCCAATAATCACTAATGTAACCAACTAGATACATGCAACCATGCGAACATTTGCGTGAATCAGTTTGAAACCGATATTGAAATACGTAGATAATCAAAGGGTTATAAACAACTAACAGAATTCTTGAAACCAATGTTTGTTTTGTTTGTTCTAATGGCTCGCCGACCTCGATTACATCTCGGAGCCTCAAGCGGCACAACATGCCCACTTATACCTAGAAGACACAGTAAAATAACTGGTAAACAAACTTAAGTCACTACCATCAACCAAGACTCTGACAACAGCTCGGCACCCAAAACATCTTGATACTAACCCAGCAAATTAACCAAAGAAACCTGGTCAACAAGCATATCTAGAAGAAGAAATCAACTTCAACCAATTAACACACTATGTAGAACTTATACAACATAGTAAGAACTCAACTTATGCGCGAATGGTTGTGTACAATGCAGTATACCTCAAAAACTACAACACGCATCACAACACATTGCAACATATTTAGAGCACATATAAATCGGCATTTTGGTGTAGTGCCACCAGGTATCATTATCTACATCATCAAACTGCAGTTTCTGATAACGACTACTAAACCTAATGTCGTCAATAACTTTCATTCAAAGTAATCTAAAAACAAATCTGATCTTGCACACTCTGCTAGGGATCTCAACAACAGAACTTTGAACATTTGAACATTATTTTCCAAAACACTTAAAAATGCTAAAAACTTTTAACCCCAATTATCACAAACAATTGTTTTACTGCAAAACCACCACATCCAAAGTTTGAGCATTATCAAATTACCAAGTGCAGAACATACTATAATGTAAGCAACTAACTAATAATTCCGCATCTTTAACTTACAACGTCACTAACACAACATTAAAATTGTTTAAAACCAAGTTTGCAAGTTTTTTTATGAACATACACGTTTGTAATTCTGCTCTGTATGTACTAGTTTTTTTTCTGAGACCGGCTCAAACGTCAGTTTATCAAGACCAAGAACTTTAATCTCGTGGCAACCACTGGAAATAAGTAAATTAAACTAAATTTTTTGACCAAAATTAAGATTAAAATAAAACAGGGATAATTGTAAACTAAAGCAATTAAAGCCACTCAACAGTGTTTGGTAACCAAAAATATAATAATAGCAAAAGACAATAACTTTTTGGGAAAATAATAAACAGGAAAAAAAGAAAAGAACTACAAAATACTCTTAACAAGACAAAGGACAAATTAACCACACTACAAAACTGGTAATAACTAAATAGCTAACTTGTTTTGATGCTCCAAGATGTGACTGCTCTGATTTTAATTGAGTAAATGCAATATCAGTTAAGTTTCTCTAGTTCTAGAACTTTTTGGTTGTGAAGCTCAATGCTCAACTTACAACCAAAAAAGGCAATTAAAACGCTGAGATTTTTCTTGGATTGTGTATCAGTAGCAAAGCTGGCGAGAAAAACGGTTTAAAATAAAAACATTGTGTGTTGCTCTATAAGACTACCGTGAAGGTTGTATGTTGATTGATAAACCGTAAAGTTTGTGCCACATCAGTGTGAGTATTTTGGATTTAGTGGTTTGTTGACGGTTGAGTAGTGTTAGAAAACTTTTTTTTTAATCTGTTGTTACCTTTGATTATAATTATAACGGCAAACGGTAGTAAGTTAGGGAAAACATTGTCTATGCTTTTAGGCGGTCAGTGATGATTGGCAAGTAAACGGCAGTGAATTGATTCAAATTTGTTTTCAGTTTTGCCGGATGTTACAGCAATCACGCTAGAGGTTACTGTTACAGTTTTAAGTACAAATGTGACACTATCAAAAGCTCAACGCTCAGCTCAACGCTCAGCTCAACGCTCAGGAGCTCAGATTATAGCAATTTTAGCAAATTATTTTATTCAATCAATCCGTCAAATCAGTTGTAACACAATTCATTACATTGATGAGTAAATCTGCTGATGTATAGGCGTTGGTTAAAAATAAAATGAAATAAGCTCATCATGTGAGGTTGTGAGGACATACAAAGCGTCTAGTAATTTTTTACTGGAGTTCTGCCGCCAAAAGAATGTTTCAAAAGATAAAAACGATATACAAGTCAAAGAGGAAGGGGAAGACCAGCAAATTGTATTTTAGCAAACAGCAACAAAAACGTTTCCACTTTAACGAGCTAAAATGTTTGGTAGTAGATTGGACGGTAAATTATATACACCCTGTTTAAAAAAAGTTTAGTTTAAAGGCCGACAACTGGATCTTGATTTGATTGAACCAATCAACAGGTCTTACGATAGCAAAATAATCTTTGTTACTGATATTAGTAATTATAATAAATTTATTGGTCATAGAAGAGCAAGAAGCACAATGATTAAAGTGTTATAGATCAGTAAAATATGAATTAAATCATTTTTCTAGAACCTTTGTAGTTTGAATACATTATTAAATACGCACTTGAAGAAACAAACTTTTGTGCCAACTGTTTAGCTAAACTTATCCTACGTTCAAATTTGTAGTTTTTACTAGCAATAACTTACAGAGCAAATTGTTATACTTAAAACAGGGAGTCATGCGATGTTTGTCGTTATCGCTGCTTTTACACGAAATAAATTCTGACGCGGTTTTAAAAATGTAAACCCAGACTAAGTGTCTACGCCAACTTAAAGGTAGATTTTTGAAATCAAAGTTTTTTAATGTTTTGGACGTTTGCAAAAATTGAAAATACATTTACCAAACTATTGCTAAGTTTTAGCTACAAGCAAATCCTAACTCAGGAAATTAAAAAAAAAATCAGAATTTTCTTCTTCTTGTTTTACACCTATTAAAATTTAAAAATCATTAATATTATTTTTACTCTGTTCTGTTCTAAATAGTTGTACTGCATCTGAACCATTAACGCAAATATCCACAAAGTTTTGCGTCTTTTTACATTTTGTGATTTGGAAAATTGTGTATTTTGGTCTTCTAGTTACATATCCGAAGTATCTTAGTTTCCTGGTCTATATAATGATCAGGCCAGGATATCCTCAATGTTTGTCTGTAGCACCACATCTTAAATACCTGTATCTGTATTTATTTGAGCTTGTTTCAATGCTTAAATTTTCTTCACTTTTTAATATACAGACACAACGGTGACCTTTGCTTCGACAGATTCTAGTGTAGCTTTGATTATTGTGTTCATATATTTTACTTCAGTTTTGATTTTCAGTCAACATGGATTTTTTTGTCTAAAGAAAATATCCATGTTGACTGAAAAGTACTATACTAAGAAAAAAGCTTTAGTATTTTAGGGAGAAAACTGTTATTGGGATAAAAATAAACAGTTTAGACAAAAGTATATGTATTTCAAGGCGTTGATACGTAAATTGCAAGCATAGAGTGGCAATATCCTTCAGAGTTTAAGGATATTTACCCACTGGCAAAAATTGTTTGTTGTTCACTTAGCAATCAGTACATTTGCGATAAGGTTTAACAAATCCAAAAATTTGTCAGTAAAATTTAACAGAACTATTTGACTGCCACCAGCCGACATGTCTACACCGAGAGAGCAAACCAATTAAAGCAAGCTCACAGCCCGGAACACAAATGCAATTTTAAATGCACACAAAACAAAGCAAAAGCGCAACCGACACTTTAATTAGATAGCAAAATAGTGGCTTTCTTCTACGTCAAGTTCCAGAAAATCCAAACTCACCTGAAAAAACAAGATGAGAAGCTCAGAAGCCTAGAGAAAGAAGTTATCAAGATGGTCGAGAATAAGTTACACCGCATCGACAGCGTATTTGACAACAAACCAAGTTATTACAATCTTGCTGATACCCTCTTTATACTTTGAAAAGATATAAAGATCAAGATCAAGAAGAGCGTAGCAAAAGATACTTTAGGACCGTCATAATTCCAGGAGGTCGATGTTAGAACTTGTGAACGGTTGAACTTGTGTTTTAAGATTGGTTGCTACTGTTTGGTAGCTTCTGTGTAGTATTGGTTGTGACTTCTAACCTCAATGTGGAAAGAGGTGGTTATCAGTAGCAAGCTCCAAGTATAGGGAGCACCACGTGTTGTTTGGGGATGACGTGCAGTCTTACAATGATGATTGAGACGTGCTCAACGTGTTTGAGGGGTGACCTTGAGCCGGTCGTTTTGTTGCGGTCGCGCGTGATTAGTCGAGCGCGTTCGCGGAGTAAGTAGTGTTACTGTGAACAGCGCCTCCTGGTGGCCGTAATAGCTGGACAAGGATGATGCCGTCAAGAATGCTCCGCTCAAAGAAAAGGAGTATATTTTCGTGACTTACTCCAATAAAAAAAAAAATTAGATGACGCTGTGTAAATCATCTGATTCCAATACTATTAGGCCATCAACCGGCATTTCAAGTTAGGCGTCTTTAACGCCACCATTCAACCACCAATGCCAAAGAGTTCACAACCCGGCCGCTAAATAAGGACAAAGCGTTTACTTCTGGCTCATTGCTTTAATCAATACCTACAAGTGGCGCTGACACACATTGCCCATTTCCTATTAGCATTTGGTCCGTCAATGTCAGAGATGCAGCCGACATTGCATGCGGATTTTTAAGCTGTTATCAACTACTCAGAAGACGCAAAATACGTCGTCAAAAACACATTCGACTACATTACGGCTAAGCAGGCAGAGTTATCAGCTCTTGGGTATGCTTCACTATCTATAAAATGCATGGGAAGAGATGGGAAAACCTTCCTTTTGCTTTAAGTTCAATTGCTGTAAAACACGCAAAGCAAAAAATCCTGTCTTTTACAAGTGCGCCAGTGCCTATCCTAGCACCACGTGCAAATTCACTAAGTTAATAACATGCGCATCGTGTAAGGGGTCAAATATAGCAAACTATAAACAATGCCCAGACTACATCAAGTTGTTAGCAAACTTATCATCTAAGCCTAAAATTCCTGTTTCTCAAAGACAGACTTTGCTCTTCTCGGAAACATTCTCAATGCCGGCACGAAGCAATCCTATGCTCATGCTCACGGGAAGTCAGGTGCAAAACGCTGCGCTTTCAGTTTTTCTTTTGCTTGGTTCAAACAAGTGATGCTGATTTTAAGAAAATTTACTGTCTTTAACACTTAAATTAATTCAAGATACAGACTATGCACGTTAGTTTAAACTTCAAACATAGTCGGTAAACAAGTTCTCCCGAAACACTATGCAACGTGTATATGGCTGGCACAAAAACGTGCATTTTTTTTTTCCAAATGAGACAAAACGCAAGTAGGAAGGTTGAAGAAGGAGTTTAGTCGGTGAGAATTAATTCCACACTTTAAGTCGTTAAAAAGATTTTCCTCCTAATCCGCAAAAAAAAAATTGTTAGCCGATAAATATCACTTCTAGAAAAGATCTACTTAATTACTCAACAGAAGCAATAACAAAAGGATAATTGCATTTTTGATAACAACAAACAAAGTTGCAGATGATTTGATTGTGTATTAATCAAAATCAACTATTCAATTAGATCTACTCAATTAATTAATTAAATAATTTAAATTTATTGCAGCATGGATATAGAGGCTTTCTGCCGCACTCTACTTGTTCGTTAAGAATCAAAGAACAAAATTGAAGAAATTCATCGTCTTCCTAATTGAAAGCAAGTCAAGAACTTGTACTTTCACACAAAACAGAAAATTAACAACGATTTCATGAAAACAAAGCCTTTATCACTGAGGCCATAAAGACCTTTGCCGGCTTTTTCAAAATTAGACCACTTACGTCACCAAAAATGTGGCCCGTGGTTAATGGAATATATTAACATCTGCTTTATGTTTGCGTGAATTGCGCCAGATCCCATTCCAGCTCCACACTCAGCAATACAAAAAAGTTAGGTTATGTCTGCACTTTGCACGTTACAAAGGTTGCCTAATCTCAAGCTTAACGCAAATTATCAAGCACAAACCAACAGTAGATTCTAACCAACAGCAGACTCCAACTCCTCCCCAAAAGCGCGCCCGCAAAGAAAAATCATATAAACAGGCAACGAGAAATTATGCGTTAAACGCAAACCTTTCAGTTAAATATCTACAAACTATTTGTTTGACAGTCTGACTCTTAGACATAGGCGTAATACAACTTTACCTCCAAATGCTTATAAAACTAGCACACCAGGTGAATTACAAATTTTCCGACACTAAAATCATTTTTAATTAGGCAGGAAGGTTATCCAAACACAAAACGTAGAACTTCTAAGTATTAAAATGCGGGGTGAGAGAAATTTAATTGTTAGGTTAGGTTAGGTTAGGTTGGCGGTAAGAGCTTGGACACATTGCGGCCAATTTTTTGTCAAGCGAGAGGTCCAAACGACGCTGCTTTAAGTGTGAAAGCAAATGACACTTATTCAGCCAATGTAAAGAGGAGGAAGCTTGCTGCAGCACGTGCAATAAGCAGGGGCACAGAACCGGGTCAATGGCATGTCCTATATATAAGGAAATGGCAAAGGAAAAAAAAACTTGATGGCTCTACACGACTCAAATTGATAAACGTTGTGCAAGTAAATGTAAACAGGTCGGCTGTTGCTACAGACCTGGCAATGCAGCTGGGGGCGGAGATTGGGGCGGGCATTGCTTTAATCTTCAAGCCCAATCTGCTAGCGGCAAGAGCTAGTACATGGTTACTGGATGAGAAGCAGGTCGCGGCCGTAGTAGTGCTTAACACCAGCCTGGGGATTGGGAAAAGGGTTAAAAGAGAAGGTTTTGTATAGATGCAACTGGGTGGGAGGTGTTACGTGTCTTGCTATGCCTCACCGAACAAGACGCTGCAGGACCTTGCGTAGAGGGGGTTGCGTGCCGAGTCCTCACCCCCATGAACGATGGGATAACACCCACTTTTTGGAGGCGGCTTGCTCAGTCACACATAGACGATACCCTGTGTGGAGTAAAATTGTAGAGTTGGTAACAGGGTGGCTGGTGCTGGAAGAGAAATGCCTCAGTGACCACTGACCCATTAACTTCCAAATAAAAAAGAACGACAGCGGCAGTAGCAAACGGAGGAGACGCAAAAGGAAAAGAATGGGTAATTTCAAGAGAAGGGTTGGGAAACGTTTGCAAAATTTTCAAAGAGATGGGAATAAGCGTAGAAAACAACCCGGCTGCACATGTGATAGCATAGGCCGTTTATGCAATTCACTCTTTACCAGGAAAAGGCGCTTACATAGGAGGCGCGCAATTTACTGGTGGAATGACGTTGCGGGTATGCGGGTGAGATGCCACCGGGTTCAAAGAATATATAGCAGAGCCAAACTCACGGGGAAAAACAACGAGTTGGGAGTAGAATTTAAGGGGTTGCGGAAAAAACTAAGAGGTCTAATCAAATCTGCCAAGAGGAGAAGTGGAACCTCTTGGTAGAAGAGTTAGACAAAGACATATGGGGCAGGGGTTTTAAGATAGTCATGGGAAACGTCGGGAGAACGCCTTCCAAAATTTTGCTAGAAACTATAAAAGCGGCCGTGGAAGAGCTCTTCCCAAAGCAAGAGGAGTATGGTTAGAAAATGGCATGTAGAGGCGGTGGGAACTTCGGAAAACCTAAAAAAAATGCGTTCTGGGAAAGCGCCAGGACGAAATGCGTTTCAACATTTATGGACAGTCTTCCGGAGTAAGCCGGACTAGCAACATCTTCCAAGAGGGTCTCCCAGAGCAAGCGAGCAGGCATCTCCGAAGAGGCCGCCGCTGGCATACAGGCAGACAGGAATTCCGTCGCCCCTGTTCCTCCAGCTAACCCTATGACGACGACGACGCTCCGCCAATCCTGGCAACCTCTAACCCTCACAGTCCTAACATTCCTCATCTACGCTCCCTTCCCCAACAAACAAACTAAAACATCTACCCCGAGGCATTGCACAACCGCCACGGGCACAAGCACAGCATCCTCTTGCTTGTAAGCGTGACTGCGTCACGCAGGCGACCGACCAGGTTGGATTCCCGCCTCAAGGTCAACTGCTAGACAAGTTTCAACTTGCAACCAAGTGTAGCACAAACCGAGTGCTAGAATGGACAACTGCGTCATGAAGAAGAGGAGGAAGTCGAACGACGAACAATACAGCCTAGAAAGGCATACTTATGGGACAACACCCAAATTGTCGATCGGTTTCAACTTTGCCGGAGATGAAACCGGTAACACGTGGCGGAGAAACTGCTTAAGCACATGATAGCGGGAAGGTTGCTGAAAGCTCTTCAAAGGGATAATGCTCTCAGCGAGCGCCAGTACGGGTTTAGGAAAGGACGGTCTACTCTGACCGCGCTTGCTGAGGTAAAAGCAGCGGTAGTAGCTGCCAAGAAGTACAGCTAAACACACCCTAAGGCATGCGTTTTGGTTGCTTTTGACGTTTAAAACGCCTTTAACACTGCCAATTGGGGAGGGATTTTGAAGGCTTTGGAGGGCAGGGGTGTTCCCAAATACTTGTTAAATATCATTAGCAGCCATTTGTGGGACAGCATTTTGTTAGTGGGAGAGGGTGGAGAGTGGGAAAAGAGAGGAAGTAATTTTAACGGTGGGGGGGGGGGGTACGTGGTAGGTTTAGAATTGCCCCGGGGTGTTGAAAGGACAGCTTACGCCGACAACTTGACGGTGATAATTACGAAACGTTCTAGAGGGGAATTGGAGGAATCGAATCGGAAAACCGCGCTCTAGCCCTTATAAAGCGTAAAATCAACGCGCTGGGCCTTGAATTGGCCCCAGAAAAAACTAGTGGTGCTCTCCTATTCAAGAAGAGTGCCACAAGAGTGGTAGCAAACCGGCACGGTCCAGACGGCTCATCGCAGACGTTAGGCGTTGGGTGGGTCGGGGCCATGGTAAGATGAATTACTACCTCACGCAGGTACTAACGGGACATGATTGTTTCCGGGCGTATCTGCATTGAATGAAATTAATTGAAAGTAATGAATGTCTGTAGGCAAAGGGACCCGGATAACATGGTGGTAGTAATGCTGTCTTTGGTATTCAATTTGGACATTGTTGCCACCATAATAGGGTTGATACTACGTATGAAAGAGGAAGAAGAAAGGAAGTTAGCTCCATGGTGTGGTGTGAATGAAGCAGGCAGGGGGTGAAGCCGTAGCTACTCGTTAATGTTTTTTGTAAATGTAAATTCAGTTGTTATGTATGTTTTGTAAACTGTTTTGTCAAAAATATGTATACTTGCGCGTCCAAAATTGGGCAAACAACTAGAATCACAAAAAAAAAATGCAACCCAAAACGCATAAAAAAAAACAATTAGTGTGGGTGATGTAAATGTGTTTTTTTTTAAACTATGATTGCGCTTGAAGACTGGCGCGCGGGATCCTCTACCTTGACGTAATACTTAAATGCAATTCCGAGGTGGAAAAAGATTGTTATTTCCGCAAAAAAAAGGGGAGATGTTTTTAGTCAGTAAAATCTGACACTACCCCTCGGGGGTATAAAAGATTTTCTACCTCCTCAGAACAAAAAAAAAAGGTTAGGTTAAGTTAGGTTAGGTTAGGCGCTTGTGAGGGTGAATCTGAAACTTGCCAGTGTATTTTGAACCGCAGTCTACAAAAGTCAACACCAGCTCCCAGTATTATAAACTAAAACGATTATCACTCCAATCTCAACTTGATATTGTAACGTCTAAAGCGACACCAAAATAAATAGGTTTATAATGATGATTATTATACAAGGATACTGGAAGTAAAATCTTACTTAAATCAATTCTTTTGCAGTAAGGAAAGTTTTAAAAGTAATTGCGGTTGTGTGTTTATTATTAAAGCAATCAAAGTTCTTCTTTTATAATTAGAACTTCAATGCATAATTAAGTAAAATATATTTTGCTATCTTCAATTGTATGTAAAGGTTATAAAACGAATCAATAGATATTGACTTGCTGTATTGGAATACTCGTGAATTAGATGTTTTAGAAATGAATAATAAAACTTTATGTATTTCTATTATATCGTTTAATATCCAAAAGATCATTGTTTCCGTTTTATGATCTGAATAAGCAAACTAAAAACAAACAAAAAATTTTTGTGCGTATGGCTCAATTGGGAATTGCAAACAAAACGTGCTCATTCAGCAAAGCTATAAACATTTTATGAATAGACTGACACTTTAAACAAATATTATATCTTATTATCAATACTATTAATTACAACAAATTCAATAAGTCTAATCAATTTACATTATCAAAAAAAACGTCGTTGCTTGATTTGTTTCAAATATAGTAATATTTATTAAATTTTGTACTGTTGTTTAGCTACGATGTCATTTAAAGTTATGATTGTATTAAATTAAATTAATTACAAACCTGTACGTTTGTCTTGTTCGATGGATCGTTGCTATCGCAAGTTAGTAGCGAATGCCCACAATAGTGTAATTCCAGCCAAAACTCTGGTATTGCAGCTGGGGGGCTGTCCGCTCTAGGCGGGCAGACGACCTCTGGGAATTCCAATATAGCCATAACAGGCCTCTCGGGATAGGTCGGTACATGTTCTGGAGTTAGTGAAAGTTGTGGCATCGGCCATCGCACATCCAATCCTCTAGTAACCACCTCAGAATCGTCACTTATATTATTATCGTTTTGTTTCTGAAATATAATATTTAAAGTATTGATTTAAATAGATAACATCTTTTTTTACCTTTATGAGTATATAATACTGTCCTCCTTTTGAGAAGTATCCACAGGGTATTTTAACTACCGTTGTGTTAAGTGAAAGGGCCCTTGCCTCCGGAAGCACTTGGAGAGTAGTCAATGCTTGGGTAACCTCCCCTTCTAAACGGGATAGTTGTAATAGCAAAGGAGGAAAGGATGAGGATGTAATCTGCACATGAAGATCTCCACTAAGGGCCACGTGCGACGGCGGAACGTTAATTTCAATTCCGGGTATGCTTCCATCTGCAACAAGTGACATCGTTTTATTTTTATTTTTTACTAAATACACATAAAACTATAAATGAATTATTCAGCAAATTTGCAGTTTGTAAATCCAATAACTTTGTAAAACAGTTGAATGGTGCAAAGTTGAGAGGAAGTAGTGCATCTGGCGGGTGAAATTGAGCGCGTAATCTGCGTGCCATTGGCGACGACAAGCGGGACATGTCGCGGATTAATGGAAATATCGAGATTTATCATTCAACCGAAAAGTATCAACACATGTACATGCGGCCGGAAAAAATTGGCAGATTTATGCAGCCATAACTTCCATTCCGCATAAATCAAATGAGTATAGATAGGGTGCAATCAGTTGCAGATGTGTAAGTTTTATTGACATAAATATCACCAGCGTTCGTTAATAATGCATTATTATTAAAATAAATATTTTGTGCAAGCGCATGTATTTTATAAATATAAATGTTTTGTTATATCGGTAATATTAATAATAACAATAGATAAAATATTTATAAAATGAATCGGATTGCATAGCGTTCGTGTATTATTCATGCTTCGCTAAACATAGAAAATAAACTATTTTTTATATTTATTATTATACATTTGGTTTATTGTTTAATCATTTTGTTGAATAAAACGTTATTGTAGTACACAAAATGAAAATTGAGTGTAATTCTGAATTTACATTTAAATGCTCATTTAGTTCATTTAACCGAAGAAATTATAAGCAGACCTTACATCGTTTAGCGACTACTAGATACAAAATATTGTCTAGTTTCTTACATCAAATTGGGATTAGAAAATATAACTTAACTCAACATTACCCAAAACACATTTATACAGGGTGTTTAAAAAAAATGTAAAATATTTCAGGGGGCGCTAGTACGAGCCACAACAAACAAAAAGTCTTAATAAACATGGGTTGTCATACGGTTTTGGAGATCTAGAAAATTATTTATTTTATTATATTTTTACTAAAAACAGGGTTATAAAAGATGTTCAAAGTGCCCTCCTTCCATTTTCAATCAGGCACGACATATTTGTCTGAAGGACATTCGAACTCTTTCTAAAGCCTTTTCATTGACTTGGATTTTTTGGCACTTTCATTAACTTTTAACTGCAGCTCCTTGAGGCTATTTACAGCAGTAGCATACACTAATGATTTTAAATATCCCCAAAGAAAAAAATTAAGAGAGTTTAAATCAGGCGATCTTGTTGGCCAGAAAACTGTGTGGAATAGTTTGGTCCAAATGCTCTTTAACGGCAATCAAAAATTGAGCTGGAACCACAATTGTTGCATGTAGGCCAAAGAAATGTCATCTAAAAGATTATACATTGTTTTCTGCAGAAAGTTGAGGTAAGCAGCGCCTGTTAATCGGTTTGGTAAAACATTATAACCTAAAAACCTGTTGCCTACAATACCCATCCAAATGTTTAATGAAAAACGTGTCTGATGTCCACATTCAGTTACAGCATGGGGATTTTTGTCGGCCCAACGATGTGCATTATGAAAATTAAAAACTCAATTTTATGTAAACTTGGCTTCATTTGTAAAGGGTAAGAAACTGGGGGTCTTCAGCATCCTTGCGTAGAAACCAGCTACAAAAAACCTAACTTGCCTGATGATCAGTTAAATTTAATGTCTTTAAACAAAAAACTTGTGCGCTAACAACAACTGTTAAATACTGAAATTTTATTTTACAAAACATCAGCTAACTATGATAAAAAAATGCACGTTTTTGCAAAATAAAAATGGAAGAAAAAGCACCCTGTGTACACTTATTACCCATTTTAATTACAGTAAATATCAAAAATTTGATTAATTTTGTACCAGAGCAATGAGGATACTGAAAAAAATGGAAATCTGCGTATGGTTAAATAAAATACTCTTCAGTTACTTAACTTTTAAAAGGTAAACAAGAAAAACTGATGAAGTCATGTACCGCAAAGTTCTATACTGGGCCCACTCTTGCGGAACTTAAAACTAAAAAAAGGTATACAAATAAAGCGTTTGCGGATAACACTGCAATTACCTCTAAATTCAAAGCAAACTAAATTGCAAATGCAAATATAACTTTAAAAAAATTATTTTATAGATACTGGGTAAAGTTTTTTTTTACCCAGTAGTGTGCAAGTTCTGTGTGAAGTGTGCTAATGGTGTACGCACTAAACCAGTTTGTATTTTCTTTGCATTGTTTTGGAACTACCGTTTAGTAGTAACAAAACAGCCTTTTCTCATAAATTTACTTATTGTTCTTTTGGTGTACTCAAAGTTTTCTTTAAATTCTAGCATGGTTTCTACAAAATTGTTGGCGTTTAAACTTTTTTTATTTTGGTTTTCTCCGCCACGCATTACAGCACTTAAAAGCGTAAGTTTTACGTATTCTACTGCATTGTATGTGTTTTTACAGATTTTTTTTTAGTAACTCTGTACAAGCCATGTTTTGTTCAAACTTGATTTAGAAAGTAATAGTCCAGGAAAAATAGACAAAAAAAGGGGCTATCCCCGAGATAATTTGGTACAGGCTAAATTTTTGCATGGACTTTTGTATGGTGGCTCTCAATAATATGTGAAAGTTCCCCATCGATGTGTCTGCCGCAACCTGAGTTTTCGCGAGGTCAAAGATCGCGAAAAACAGTTTTTTGCAAATATCTGGAGAACGATGAGATTTATCGAAAAAAATATAGAAAGCTAATTTGAGGCAATTACCTATAAAAAGTTATCTAGAAGTTTTTTTGTACGGGCAACTATAAACGAGATAGAGATTTTATTGATTGAAAAAAATATGAGTATATGTACGATGATACTAAATACAGTCGCGAAAGAAATTTAGTTGAGGAATGCTGTGCCCCCAGTTCGTATAAAGACCTTGTAAAAAATCTGCCGTCGACTCTTTTGTTATGTTCCCCAGTTTTACTACCTTGGCTATCGCAGGTATTAGTTTAAGCAGGGGAATGTGGGCATAGGGCCCCGACCGCTGCTAGGTAGTTAGTTCCAAGCGATGATCCGCAGTGCACGGACGCATTTTGAAGAAATTCAAATATTAAAAACGCTAGAAAAATAATTAAAGGAATTTGTTTTATTTGTAATGAGTTGTTGTCGGGCGGTGATATTTGCAGTGTTGAACGTGGAATAAAAACGTTGATTGAGTCAAGTGTTGCTAGAGACGATGGAAAAATTGGTTATTTAAAAAACAAACAATTTGTGACTGTTTATCGTGAGTGCCAAAAAGAATATACTCGCGAGAGCAGTATTGTTTCACATAAGCGACAAAGAGATAATGAAGAAGCGAGCACATCTATGAGTCCACCTCGTGCTCGAACAAGGTCTAGCGATAGCTATTTTACATTCGAAAATTTGTGCATAATTTGCGGAGAAACAGCTACAGAGAATAAAAAAAAAGAAAAAGATTGAACTTTGTCGTCAGATACGTCATGTAACGACATCTTCCTTTCGGACTTGCATACTGGACTTTGCTAAAAAACGTGGTGATGATCTAGCAATGGCTGTTACTAACCGCCTGGAGTTTCTTGAGGATTTGGTTGCCGTGAGAGCCAGATATCACACGAAGTGTTGGGTTTATTTTATGAGGCCCCCTACGGAAGGATAGAGAGGTCGTCCGGAAAACGAGAATATTATGGTTGTCATGGAAAATATATTCTCCTATATTGAAAATAATGACGATTGTTAATTCACTTTTAATAAGTTGAAAGATGCTTGCCAGGTAGAGCCTCCAACGGATCGAACGATTAAAAGTAAGCTGAGAGAAAGATATGGACCTTGCATAACTATTTCAGAGAAGGCGGGATATATGTCTATTATTTGTTTTATTGATAAACAACACGATACTATGAACAGGTCCTGGTACAATAATCAAAAACAAAATAAGGCTGAAGAACGCTTAAGAATAGTCAAAGCAACAGCTGCAATTATTCATGAAGATATAACATATGTGATACTTGATAATCATGTTATCCTCCTCCAAGTCAAATGTTCCATAATATAAACGAGCAAATTTCACGTTTTTTGACTTATTTTTTTAGAGAAATTAATTTTAAAAAATAAGCGCTGCAACCTTGAACGTATGACGCTAGCATGTACAGCCGTCAGTCATGCAATTATGTCGGCTGTTTGCCCTAGGTCATTTATTTCACGGCTGCAAGTTGGGCTTGCTATATTTTTTCATAGATGATTCGGTTCCAGACGTCTCATCGATATTTTATCATCTTTTGGTTTGTGTGCATCTTACCAGCAAGTAACGTTATATGAAGATGCAGCAGTCCACCACCCTCAGCCCCATATTTTACCACCCGAAACGGGGACTCTCATTCAATTTGTAGCCAATAATGCTGATTTAAATGTGCAAACGATAGATGGCCATAACACTTTGCACATCATGGGCATTATTGAAATTGTCACTCCAGAAAAATCCGTTGTCGCAGAGCAGCCTATTTCTCGTGTCAAGACCAGGCATTCTACACAGGATTTTGTAAGTAAAGCTGCAGTACCATTACAAATATATGAAAATACCGGTGTAGTAGGAATGAGCACAATTAGTGCCAAAGAGCTTCAATATAAAGAGATGACTAATGTGTCATACCTTAAAACAATAGATGCATTATGGATGCATGGTAAATTTTGCGATATACCAAAACTCCCAAGATGGAACACTTATATAAAAAAAAATTCAAGATTGAAATGTCTCGAGTCCTCTTTTTGCCATTTATTAATCATCCAGCTAGTAATAACAGTACAGTTTATACGACTTTGTTGTGTTCCATAGAAAAAGCCAAAAGTTAGGGACACAGTATATGCATTATAACTATAGATCAACCCTTGTTCGCCAAAGCCTGTATTCTGTAACTGCAAAAAAGGATGTGGTTCAACTTGTGGATGCCGAAAAGCAGGTTTGAACTGTTTGGTTGCTTGCAGCCAAACTTGTTTGAACGCAGTACAAGTAGACATCAATAAAGAGGATATCCATGAAGACATAGATCCATCGTCTTTCCTTATTCAAACATTAGAGACGGAGCAGTCAGAATCCAAAACCGAAGAAAATTGAAATTTGAAAAAGCCTTACTGTAAAAACATATGCTTCTATAATAAAAAAAACCCTTCAAAGTACCTATTGAATAAAAATTAATGATCCATTATCATATCCTAAGATCTGTCCATATTTGCCGGTGTAAAGTAATTATTCTACGTTCTTTGTTTTTTGGGACGCCCTATCTCGTCTCGGTTGCTCGTACAAAAAAACTTCTAGATAACTTTTTATAAGTAATTGCCTCAGCTACAAATTATTTTTTCCGATAAATCTCATTGTTCTCCAGATATTTGCAAAAAACTGTTTTTTGCAACCTTTGACCTAGCAAAAACTCAGGCTGCTGCAGCCACATCGATGGGGAACTCTCACATATTATTGAGAGCTGCAATACTAAAGTACGTGCAAAAATTTAGCCTGTAACAAATTATTTCGGGGTTAATGTCTATTTTTCCTAGAATATAATCAATTGTTCTAAAATTAAACTTTAGCTGTTTTTGTAGATTTGGTATGAGGCGTTGGGTGCACTGCGCATTTTTTTTGTTCTGTTGCATGTATGTTTGTATTTGATTGATAGTTTTTTTACTTTCCACAAATGTAGCTTGTGGTGTTTTCTTTATACAGTCTTTGCTTTTTTTTACCAACAGGTTGGTCACAGTTGCTCCGGCTACAACCTGAAAAACTTCCGCCGATACTGTTCTATAGGCGCATGCCACCCGCAAAAACTTTTTTCTGTGTACACTAATCAGTATGTTTTTAAATGTCTTTACTTTGATTGAAACAAACAATACTAGGCAATGGACTAGTCACGTACAATCAACTGCTTCAAAGTATTAAGAAAATTAAGAGCTATAATGAATTTAAAATAAAAATAATAGAACACTATATATTAAAAAGATCAAAACATAGAAAAGAATAAAGTAAATAATACAAACAACATAAATAACAAACAAAACATTAAATGATGCCCCGAATACGAAGCTCTGCAGCCATCCATATAAAGACATTGTAGAGCAGCAAGTGGGGAGAAAACAAAATGAAATATAAACTATAAATATGTAAATATATTATAATAAATAACAATTAAAAAAAAATATATAAGCATTTTGTAAACTTTGACATGGAATACTTGCAGCTTATAAGTCTTAGAAAGTATTGAATTTGAAAGTTTATTCTTTGCTAAAAAAATCTTTTTTAAAAGTTTTAGTCCTACATCTCTGAACTGTTAGTAAACATATGTTTGAATATAAAAAAAAAATTGGTTACGTAATTAAAGACAGGTTCTAGGGTACTTGTTTTAGGACTGACCCATGTGGGAATTATTCCATGAGTCACTTTAGGACTGACCCATGTGGGAATTATTCCCACATGGGTCAGTCCTAAAGTGGGATATATGTTATATCTATTTTGACGTCTTCACCCATTTGCAGTTTTGGCTTGCTTAAGTAGCTTGCAACAATATATTGTAGATAATTTAAGTTGAATCTTTTACCATTTATTTTATTTTCAGTTTCAGTTTCAATTTGTCAAATATTTTGATGTGGTGTTTCTTTTGAAATGGCTAATAACCAAACAGTAAAATATTTGTCTAGTAAACAACTTTTGTGATTTGGATTTCATGTTAAATTGTAGGTTCCGGATGTTTGTCTAGAACTGTTATTGAACACCAATACATACTAAGGGGCGCCTATACTTCTAACAAGTACAGGTACTATAAGGAAATAGTCTTTCCCATTGTTTTCTTTTTTCTAACTCTGTTTTTTTATTGTAGTTTAATTTAATTTGGATAGCCTT
Organism: Tachinus rufipes; assembly: GCA_963932245.1. Taxonomy (NCBI): domain Eukaryota; kingdom Metazoa; phylum Arthropoda; class Insecta; order Coleoptera; family Staphylinidae; genus Tachinus; species Tachinus rufipes. Next base: position 68,084,772 of record OZ010749.1, read on the forward strand.
GTGATTGCTATAGATATGTTGAGCTTTCATTTTCGTAAACTTCTTTTTTATTTCAAGTTTGTTTTTTTATTAGCTATTGGATTGTTTCAAAAATATGATACGTTTTTAAACTTTACTTTGTCTACACCTAGCCTGCCTTCAGAGGTATACTTTTTATAATTTTTTTTTTCCAAAAAATAATTTTTTTGAAAGTTTTCCAATATTGTTTTATTTTTTGTCGTAAGCCTTTTTTTACTTGGCTTTTTATTTGAAAATAAATGTAGCTGTTGCATTTTCCTTATTTAATACTTCCTAGTTTAAAAAAAAAATCAATCGCTTGTGTCACAGGTCTATTTTATTTAAATTCTAGTAAATATTTTATATTCTATAGACAGGAACACAAATGGCCAAGGGGTCTATCATAACTCTTAATTCTTCTTACACAAACATAAACATTTGTTGACTATATGTCTCAAGTCACAAATTGTTAATTTTGAGTTACTAGCCAGTTGGTTATTGCTTGTAGCTTTTGCCAAGTTATCAATTATTTCATTTCCTTTTATTTCAGAGTGAGACTTTACCTATAAAAATTTTACCACTTTGCCTATATTTTTTAATTGCTTTAAGATTAACAAAATATCAGTGTATAAGTAATTTGAATTACGTTTATAAGATTTATGTATTAAAAAATCTAAGAAACTTCTAGAAACTATTAATAAATTGTTTGCAATAATATTCATACTAAATTTAAGGGCTTGTAATATTGCATGAAGCTAAGCACTATATACATATAAAGAATGAATTGTGTAATTTATAATTAAATCATTTTTTCTCAACTGATTCATAAAAAGCAATTTCAACATTGTCAGCTGGACCCATCCGTAAATAGCACATATGCTGACGGATAATGTTCATTAACATTGTTTATAAAAAGTATATTTGCAACGGGCTCAAACGATAATAAGTCGGGGCTTATAGATATAGAAATATTTTTAAAAATTAAAAAATAAGACACATAGTAAATTTTTTCCAAATTATTAATGTTTTTGGATATTTTAATAATCATTATTATGTAAATTTTAAATATGAGAGAACTATTGTAGGTATATCAAGTGCTTAAAAAGTTTAAACCTAATTTAAATCTTTTCAGAGAATGTGGGACATCACCAGTTTCAGCATACCTGCTATAGATTGGAGTAATTTGTATGTATCTAACAGATATTCTTATTGATTTATTTTGAACAAGGTCCAATTTTTTGAGATGACATAATGATGCTTGTTTATAAAATAATGATTCATAATCATTATATAGATCTAATTAATGATTTATATACTAGTAAGGACACAGATGGATTTGCTCACCATTTATTATGGGATATCATTCTCAATTCATTAAATCTTTTCTTTTCTTTTTTCAAAATAGAATCTATATGTTCTCTCTAACAATTTATAACAACTAGTTTGATATATAAATTTAAGAGCATTTTAAAGCATGCATAATCCAGTTCCTGCACCAAGAAAAAAATAATAACTGTAATGGTTTACTCAAGATAGAAGCTCAGTGATTATATAAAATTAAATTAATTAACACCAAATTTTTGTAATTTTGTTCAAAAAGTTAAGTGGAAGACCAGCCTTAGGCTAAACTTTGCTATTTTTATGTAATAAATACAGAGAAATAAAAACGCTATCAAATGTTAGTCTTACAAACTTGACAACTTGAATGTATAATATTGAAAATAGCTAACGAAAGTACATCTGGCATATTGACACGTTTTCTGATGAAAGTAGTAGCGTTGTTTTGGAAGTAGAAATCTGTAAACCCTTATTATTACAATACTCTTTTAATGTATTTAAAGTAATTTCTAAGTTGTCATAACATTGGTTTATGTTTTTGCTGCTAACGTACAAACATATATCGTCAGCAATTAGTAATATTTTTACATTTATGACTTCAACAACATCTTGAACGTACAATACATACAGCAGATGACTTAATATGCCACCCTAAGGTAGACCTTGGCTGCTTATCCTAGGACCTTTAACAGAGTTATTTATTTTGAGAAACGTTTGTTGATTTCTATTAAAATTAATTCTATTATAAACTACTCTACTTGGTATACCGATTGAATATAATTTATTATCAAGAATATCAAGATTTACCATGTCATAGGCTTCTTCTATATCAACAAATATGGCAACTAATTGTTCATAATTTGTAAAAGCAATATTTATATCTGTGACTAAATGTGACAAACCGTCGAGTAGAGTATTTTTTTCGAAATCAATATTCCGTTTATCATAGAATTTGATTAGCTTCTGCTCACCAGTCCTATCTTAATTTGATTAGTTTTTAACATACATGATGCAAGTGGTATTGATCAAAAAGATTGAGCATTGTAATAGAATATTCTTTCCAAGCAATAGGAAAATCTCTTGATTGCCATATCTCATTATATATATTGAGCAGCATTAAATTAGCATTTGTTGGTAAATTGCTTATCATAGCATAGTGAATATCATCACAACCTGGAGCTGAATTCTTATAGTTGACTAAGCGGGCATTTAATTAAACAATTGAAAATGGCTTTAAGAAAAAACTTAAACGTGTATTACTTAGGTTTGAGTATTTAGTGTAGTTATGAGTTGAAAAGGAAACTATTTCATCAAAAAATTGTTCAGTCCACGAACCTTTTTTAGTTGGGGGTTTATTTTGATATTAGCACATTTTTATTTAATTGGAAGCAAAAATTATTCTATTATTTACGTTTATTCTGGTTAATAACTTTGTGCGAGCTGACAAATTTTTAATTTTAAGAACATTTTCAAGAGTAAAATTATGTTTATAATTACAAAAAGCCATTTGTTGAGCTTGCAGGGTAGATGAACATTTATCATTCCACCAATTTCTAGAAAATTTGTTGTTAAATCTTTCTTTATATATTGGAATAGACAATTCTGAAGCTTTATTTAAATTGTTTATAAAGTTTTCTCTTTGTCTCATTATTTTTCAATAAGTTATTAGTAAATCCATACATTAATGAAGAGAACTGCAACCAATTACTTTTTTTAATATTCCATTTACGTGTCAACAATTTTCTCACCGTAGCACAATGGTCTAGTGCGAGGACTGTTGTGCAGGCAGCCCGGGTTCGATTCCCGGCAGCGGTAATATCTAATTTGTAGAATATATTTTGATGCGGTCGTTTCCTTTGCAAGGCAATGGCAAACCAGCTAAGAATTTGCCTAGTAAACTTTTCTAATGGTGTTGTTCGGATTACACGTTAAACTGTAGGTCCCGCATGTTTGTGTAGAACTATTATCGCACACCACAAACATACGAGATAGGTGCCGACGCTCATAGCAAGTATGGCACTATAAGAAGAAGAATTTTCTCATATACGGGCTTTAAATATTGAAACCTAAGTTTATAACAAGATGATCTGATCTTAGTAAATAATATGTAATTTGCCAATCAGTATAAAATATTAAGTTGAATACTTGTCCTCTATAAGTAATTATTACCGATGAAGTAGAGATAAATATAGTTTTAATGTTAACAATTTTTTTCTTAGTTTAACGTTTAACATTATTATTTTAACGTTGTCTCTTAAAGGTTTTATAAATTTAATTAATTTAATTTTTAATCAACTCTTCTAATTATGCCATTACGGCGTATTATCAACTGAGAAATATACGTTTCAATTTCATTTTTATTAAAAAACTCACAATCTAAAAGTTTATTTGCGCTACTAGATGTGCGCAATGTGATTCTAACTCGGGCTAATGTCAGATATTTCGTATCGATGAGCGATACGTTTGAGGACTTTTTTTATTGACTGAGAGAAAACAATTTTATTTAAATTATTGCTATTATTTTTATTTGGTAATAACTCATTTACTAATAATGAATTACTATTAATATCTTCAATGTTCATTAAATCATCACTGCTGTTACCAGCTTGATCTTAAGTATAGTTATCGCTTATGCTAAACTTATCTGAAAATCCCGTTTGAAAATTAGATCTCCAGGATCCGGGCGTTCAATTGGATTTAGTGCAATTGATATTAACTTATTAACAGAGTTTTTAACATTTGATTCACACTTTAAACTATATTACGTTAAACTGCTGGGATGGCTAAGACTTATACACAAACTGGATAGTGTGAAAATACAGGGAAAAAACAGAGTAGGACAACATAGAAATAGCTGGTCCAAAGAGGCCAACAAAACAGCAGAGTGAAGAAGAATATAGTGGAGAAAAAGTTATCCAAATTAAAAAAAACTTAGCCGCTTTAAAAACATGAGTTGATTCTAGCTCTTATAAAAAAAACTTAACTAATCTAAATTATAGTATAGAACAATGCAATCGATCTGTTACCAAAACAACAGATGATAATACCAAAAATATGATCTGTTACTAAAGTTAATGATGGCATATTAATTATAAAAGAAGAAAATTAAAGCAGCTTCTTATCTACATGTACTCTAGAAATTGAGAAAGATCTAGAATTGAGGACAAAACAGATTGTAATTTAGAAGATGACGCTGATAACTTAAACACAACTGTTATATCAACATTTCAAGTTAGGATTATATCTATACCAGTATGCAAATGAACTTTGTGTTTGACGGAGAAAAATCAGGTCATTTTGTAAAAAATGCTTTAAAAAATGAATTTTAACCGCCATTCTATAACGATAAACTATTTAAAGAAATAAAATACTGTACACAACAATAAAATTGTACCTATAATGTTAAATGTTAAAATGAGTAAAATATTAGTTGTCCCAGATGTAAGCTTGCGGAAAATGGGAAATGAAACTATTGACTAGCAATTCTTTAATGTTTCTTACCAAACAATTGACGACAACGTACAAAACAAAAACAATTTTAAACTACATACTTTCTCAATAATAAAGAAAAAGACTATATTTAAAAATTGATGTATAAGAAAGTAAAATAATGGGGTTACTCGATTTGCGAGCTACCCAGCAGTTATTGGACAAGACAAATAAACAATATTGCAACTCTTAGCGCCAAAGATAAATTAAAAAAACCCATATTTTTGTTAGTGCGTTTGTTTAGGAACTGTTTGTCTACCAGTTAAAAATTTAGACAAGTTCTGTGTAATAGATATGATTGTAAAATTTGACGTTCCGCGTGTTTTAGTCTTTTGAATTGACTTTTTAAAATAGATGGGAATAGTACCAAAGTTTGTTTGGCCAATTGTTTTTTGCCTTTCTCATAACCGTAAATAAAAACATTTGATCCAAAAAATCAACTCTTAAAAATACAATTTAAGAAAATGGGAAAGAAGTTGGGATGCTTCAGCGTAGTCAAACATGTGTTGAGACTGATTTGCTCTCTAACAAACAACGTTGTTATTAAGTATTACCATACGTACAAAAACAGTGGTCATATCCGTTTTGCTTATACCAAAAACAAAAAACAATTTTTGTTTCTGTGTTGGTATAGAATATTAAATAATGTTACAAAACGTGATGCATACTCATTGCTTTATACATCAGGAATCTTAAGTTAATTAAAAAATGCTAACTTTTTATTGTTTCCTGACATTAAATCATCGTATTGAAAAATCCTTATTGCAAAAAAATTTTATGATTATCTCAGTTTTAATGATTTAGAATTTAAAGGATGTCCTTTGGCTTACATAATGCTTTGGATACATAGCAAAAACTAAAAAAATTGATCAAGTACTAGGGCTAGAATTAAAGCCATATGCATTTGTATATTTGGATGATATTATTGTAAATACTGAAACCTTTGATAAGCATTGTGAAATTTTAGAAGAAATTTTTATTTGATTAATGCGACCAACCTCACTTTTTCTTTGGAAAAGTCATTTTAAACATACCAACAAAAAAAAACGTGACTGAAGTTAGACTTATACTAAAAATGGCTTTCTAGTACAGGAATTTAATTCTGGAATATTCTTTTATAGGGTTTTTGTTGAACAAACTTTTGAAGAAATCGTCAAAGTTATTTTGACTACTGCTTATAAATTTGTTTTTTAAAAGGTGAACACTGCTTTAGCTAGTGCCGGAATTTTGATATAAAATTTATTCTCACAACCAAAAGAGAATGCCTAGCAGTGATCTGAACAATTAAAAATTAAGACTTTATTTAGAAGAAACACAGTTCTTGGTAATCACAGATCATTACTCATTGGTGTAGTTAAGCTACTGAAAAGACCCCTACAATTAACAAAAGCCCACCTTGTTTGGCTCTAGCAGTTTCAATTTAAAGTAATTTATAGAAGGAGAAAAGATTTTGTAACAACTAATACTTTATCTAGAGATGTACCGCAAATATTGGAGTTAAATTCAAATGAAGTAATCAACGATAAATGATATAAAACTTTGAAAAGATACATTGTGAAAAATTTAGTCCTCAGCTCATCAAGTGTCAAGTAAAAAAAATTATTACTGAAAGAAAATAGTTCAAAAAGAAAACAGGAAAAAAGTTTTGTTTGAATGCCACGATAGTCTAACATGCAAAAACTTATGTGTTTTTAAAACTTTCAAAAGAATTGCGTTGTTATATTATTTGCCCAAAATAAAAACTAATATAACAACTTATGTGAGATTTTGTAAAACATGTTTAGCAGGTAAACCAGAACAGCAGTAAGCTAAAAATTTTATGAAGATACAGTTCTCATAGTTAACTCATGGAAATAAGTTTGTTTTTGTAATCTCCAATTATTTTAGTAATTATACGACAATGTATTTAATTAGGCCGATAAAATAATTCAAATTGATTAAAGAAGAAGTGTTTCTTGTATGCGGTGTTCCAAAATATGTTATATGTGATATTGAAGTACAATATAAGTACTTTGGAACAAAACATATTTTAATTTGTTTTTTTTTTCATTGCTAAGGTAATCTTTGCAAAAAAGTTATAAAAACAATGATAAGCTAGTTTTTTACATAAAAACAAATATCAAAATAAATGAGACGTCCAATTACTAAATTGGATTTTTACCGTATTTGGTAAACTTTGGAAGAGAATTATTCTAAATCTCAAAAGAACTAGAAACTTTGACACTAAAAATCTAAACTTTGCTAAAATAAATTCCAAAAACTAAGTGTTAAGTACTGAAGAAGATATATGACGTCAAAAAGAGTAGAATAGGCAAAGCTTATAAACAAAATTTGATTGTTCTATAAATACAGGTTTATTTAGATTTTTATTCTAATTACGGTTTAGTTTAAAGTCTAAACTATTTAAATGTGTTCATATATTTATATTAAAAACAGAATAAAGATTAAAAATTTGCAAAAATGATCTGAGACGGATTGAAATATTTATTATAAATTACATAAAACATATTTACTATCCAGTAAAGGTTAAAACTATTGACGGTTTTTGAAATATATCATAAACAAACGTAATTGCATGTCTTACCGACCGATGATGACCTAGTATAGATTGAAACCAGTTTTTTTTTTTAATATATTGTGGTATAGTACACAGTAAATGTTTTTTTAATTTTATTTATAATGAACTATTACATAGTAACGGTTTATTAATCAAATTAAAAATTTAAATTTAAAGAGAAAAAAATAAAAAAATTTACGTAAGATTCGTTTTTTATTTATGCTAACTAACCACAATGGAATAATTAAATCAAAATAATTTTTATTTCAGAAATAAAAATTTATTCACTTTAAAATTTGTTTAATTAAACTTCCGTTTGTAAAATATGCATAATATAACAAAAATACGTGCACTACTAATTTACATATCATTAAATATTCAATTCCCTGCTTTTAAGTGCAGAGAATATAGTTACCGCACGACTGTAGTTTCATTATTAATATAAATATTCTAATAATCAAATTTGTGTAAAGTTGCTAAGAGTATAATGAACACTAATAGCATAAACTTTCAAAGCTAATTTAAAAATGTGCTATGTCATTTAAATTTACCACCTGAGTAACAAACTTGACAAAGGGTAACATAATAACCCGACCTTAATTTAACCTATTTAGAAACACCTATGTATTTTATATATTTAGTTAAAATATTACACTATTTTATGTTTAATTATTTTAGTTTCTGAAATTAAAATGTTACCTATATATTATGTGACCCGGCGCATGCACCATTTATTAAGAGTAAATTTGTTTTTCTATATAATAAGTTATTTCTTAATGACTGCTGTTCTCGGCATATAATTTGCTCACAAGCTTGGTATATCTTAATGATTGCTGTAACTACTGCCTATTTTGTCTATTATATTTTCTCAACCCGGCTTCTATCTGCAATATCACTTAATCTTCATCCCCTATTTCAGCTACATTTACGTTTATTACCAGACACATAATTATACCAGCGCAAATCTCTTGATAAAATGTTATTATTCTCATTCATTTTGTGTAATTACTTATCTATTGAATCTGTTTATTACTTTCTAGTTATTTTGTATGCAACAAAATAATCTATTTGATAGGAATACAATAGCTGCTATTGTATTTTCTTATGTTATTCTATATACGTGCACAAATATTAAAAACCTCTACAAAATCTTCATAATTAGTATACCCATTCAAACTTTTTATCCGTGCCGCCCATCTCCAGCGGATTTAATTTAGGAAACAATGCGAGGTAGTACAAAAAATCCCAACTAGTCATTGTGAAAGTTTTCCCTTTGCGTCTCGGAACAATGGTCCTTCGAGATACAGTCGACTGACGGGCAAAAAAACAAAAAAAGAATAGAAAAAAAAGTTTGTTCTGTATCGAGGTCTGATGGAGATGCGGAGGTGTAAAAATGCAACTTTATGACGGGGATTACACACGGTTTATTTCCCACCTGGGGAACGACGTTGGTCTTAAATAAAATAACCAGGATACGTGACTTAATATTTGCCTTGCCGTATTTCACACCTGCACGGTATTAATAATATGCTGAGCTTTAAACTTTCCTGGTACTTTTGATTTATGCTAGCGACATTTTATTATTTGCGAATTGTATAAATCATAAATTAAATTGTATAGTAACAAATCTACTTATAAAATAATTAATATTTTACTCAGTTTAATTCTTTGATGTAATTTCACAAGCACTATTCTTTACTTAAGGATATGTTGTAATAATCCTGACATAACATTTGTTTTGCATCTGTTCTCTGTTGCTTTTACTATGGAAATTTGTCCTACTAAACAATATACAAGGACAATGTCTGCTGATTATGTTTGTAGATGTGGACATGACATTATGGATGATTTAAACCCTGCTAATTAATCATTGTGATTGAATTTTAAGAAGGAGATTATACTTGTATTGTGTTTTATATTGCGTACAATGGCATATTTTTAAATTTGTTTGTATAATGTTTTGTTGATAAAACAATAGAAAATTGATAAATTGTTAGTTAGATATCAGATAGTTGAGTCAAAAGTTAAAATTCAATTCTATCGACCTCACCAACTTGGTTATAACAAGCCAAAGGACCTTACGAGTATGAGTGATAAAATGAGGCAAGATGATTAAATGATTGTAAATTTGTTTGTCGCTGAAATCATGAATGCCGAAGCGGTTATAGCGTTGAACAAATTCACAAATAATATACGGCAGAGTATAATTAATAAACGGGTATTCCATGGTTAAAAATTGATAATTTAAACTATTTGATGTATTATATTTATTCATCTTTATTTTTAATTTGAATACAAAGAAAAACACAAAGTTCAGCTTGTGTGTAAAATAATCAAATTTATTACCAAAGTAAACCCAAAAAATCCACTAATGAATTTATTTTTACCGGAATAATCCGGAAGTACCCGGAACCGGAAGTAACTTTAAAATTTCAAATAACAACAAAGGTTGAGTATGGTATTAATTGATAAGTCTTATTAAAAGAAACAACTTTTATAAATGTTTTTTTAATATTTTGCATATTTACAAAAATAAACAAACACAAAAATTGAAAATTAGTTATCCATTCAACACTCAATATTTTTAAATTGGCTTAGCTTTTTTGTTATGTCAAAATAATTGACGTTCGTGAATATTTGAAGTAAAATAAATTATTATTAACAAAGTATTAAATGTGTCAACATGGTTTATACAAACCTCAAAGGTTTTGACATGCTGATGATATTAGGTGAATGCGGCCAAAACTATCGTGCTGCTGAGCGAATTTATGCTGAGCGATTCCCTTAACAATCAAAAATTGTTTTTCGGATCCTCGCAGAACGAGTTAAGACAACTGGTAAACTACAGTCCAGCCACAATAAAAGTCGAAGTATCAGAAAACGTGTACAAGATAAAAGAGCACCAGATATTCTTCCAGCAATTGCTCTGAACCCAAACATCTCGACTAGAAGAATTGAAATTGATGCTTGAATCGGCGCTCCACTGCTTGGAGAGTTTTAAAAACATACAAATTCTATTCATACCATATCTCTCTACACCAGAAACTTGGATTTTCAAGATAGGTTGAATTTTAGTGAATGGTTGTCTCATAAAAATTATAATTTTTATCACAAAATTTTATGGTCAGATGAGTCGACATTTAAAGCAACGGAGTTGTTAAATTACATAATGTTCACTACTGAAGTAATGAAAATCTTCATTGGTTAAGAGAAGTTGATAATCAACACGTGTTAACCCTTAATGTTTGGTGTGGTATTTTAGAAAACCAAATAATTGGTCCGCATTTTTTTGATGGTTTATTAAACGGAGCTAAATATGCTGATTTTTTAGAAAATAATCTTATTGACCTTCTAGATGACGTTCCATATGCGACACGTTTAACAATGTATTTGCAACAAGATGATTGTCCAACTCATTACGCAAAAGTTTCTTGTCAAACCGTTGATCTCCTTTTTCCTGGTTGATGGATTGGAAGGCTAGGACCATTTCCATGGCCACTTCTTTCTCCTGACATAACGCCTTTTGACTTTTTCTTGAGGGGACGTATCAAATACCTAGTCTATAAAAGCTTCCAACCACGAGAGATAATATAAAGGAGAGGATACGGAATGTCTGCCGTTTACTTAGTAAAGATGAGCTACTACGGGCCGTCAACGACGTTTGAAATCGGCTACAAAGATGCATTGATCAAGAAGAAAGGCAATTTGAACATACCATAATTAATTGAATAGTTGTTTCAATTATCATTTTCTTTACTTTCACACTCTTGTTTGAGTTGTTGAATAAAATATTTTCAAACAGTTGGTATTTTTTAATTATTGTAAATATGCAAAATATTAAAAAAACATTTTAATAAAAAATGTTTCTTTAAAAAGACCTATCAATTAATACCATACTCTACCTATGTTGCCATTTAAAATTTTAAAGTTACTTCCGGTTTTGAGTACTTCCGGATTATTCCGGTAAAAACAAAATTATCAGTGGATTTCTTGGGTTCACTTTGGTAATAAATTTGTTTGTCTCAGTCACATTCGACCAAGCGTTGTTGAAATATAAAGCTAGTAAAGACCCGTGGTCTGAGACACCGTGTATAAACAACACACCACTAATAGTCAAGAGATAACAACAAAACCTACATCAGCAACAAAGATAATAAAATGGAATGTCAAAAGCATTTATGCACCCGGAAAGTTAGACAAAGCTATAGCAGAAAGAGGACGGTTAACATTGACATTTTGCATACAAACGATGTATTTGCTATTTGTTGAGTGTTTGTTGAGTTTAGGGTCTTAAATTCAGTTTGATGCCTATTGCTTGGTAAAAAAAATCTTTGGGATCTACCTTATCTTTCTTGCCTTTTCATATTTAAGTCGTATTAGTGGCATGATGCAGCATCATTTTCTCAAAATAGTTGTCTGGCTTGACAACATTGCTTAGGTCAACCGGTGGTACAACCACATTACTACCTGGGCTGATGACTGTGTGGTTTGGCTTTCAACAATATAGTTGAGTAAATAAGCTAGGTATCGGGCTTACGCTACGTGAGCAGTAATTCGGCTTCTAAGCAATGACCTGGTGAGTGATGACTCATTATTGTTGTATTATGCTCTAACAATCGGAAGATCAAAATAAAATTCTAATGCTGGCGTTAATCTTTAATGAGGTCTTGTACAGAGTTTAAGGGTTTTGGGGTTCTTAAAAGTAACCAAGTCAATTAATTTAAAATTATGTCAAATTAAGCGTATAAATTTAAATAATTTTTTTAGAATTATATTTATGGCAATGAAGAATGTTGGTACCAATTTGCATTAATTTCAAATATGATTATTAATTATGATATTTTAAATTAATCTCATAAGAATACTCATTGTGTTAGAGCAAGTCAATTAATTTAAGGTTATGTCAAATTGAGCGTATTATTTTTTTTTTATTTTTTTAGAGTTAATACTAATGGTACTGATAACTGTTGGTACCAAAATGCATCAATTTCCAATATACCGTTTCTGAGTTATGATTTTTTAATTAATCTCATAAGAATACTCATTGTGTTAGGGCAAGTCAATTAATTTAAGGTTTTGGGAAATTGAGCGTATTATTTTTTATAATTTTTTTAAAGTTAATACTAATGGTACTGATGAGTGTTGGTACCAAAATGCATCAATTTCCAATATACCGTTTCTGAGTTATGATTTTTTAATTAATCTCATAAGAATACTCATAGTGTTAGGGCAAGTCAATTAATTTAAGGTTATGTCAAATTGAGCGTATCGATTTTTTTATAATTTTGCAAAAAGGGTACTAATAATATTGTAGTTTATCGGTACCAAATTGCAAAAATTTTTAATGTGTTGTTGGTAGAGAGTACTTTCTTAATTAATTTCTTTGGACTATTTAATAATTTAGATCAATTGATTGAGGTTATGCCAAATTGTGCTTACCAATTTTCTTTAATTTTGCAGAAATTGTACTTATAATATTGTATATTATTTTCAGAGTTAGTAGTTATGGTAATGATGAGTGTTGGTACTAAATTGCATCAATCTCTAAGATACCGTTTCTGAGTTATGATTTTTTAATTAATCTCATAAGAGTATTCATTGTGTTAAAGCAAGTCAATTAATTTAAGGTTATGTCAAATTGAACGTTACATTTTGATAATTTTTTTAAAGTTGGTACTTACAGTAATCAAAAATATTTATACTAAATTGCATAACTGTTTAATATACCATTTCTAAGTTATCATTTTTTTTAATTATTTCTAAGTTATCATTTTTTTTAATTAATAATTAATTAATACAATTAAGATTCTTATTTCATTGTGTTAGGACACGTTAATTAATTTAAGTTTAAGTCAAATTGAGCGTATCGATTTTTTTATAATTTTGCAAAAAGGGTACTAATAATATTGTAGTTTATCGGTACCAAATTGCAAAAATTTTTAATGTGTTGTTGGTAGAGAGTACTTTTTTAATTAATTTCTTTGGACTATTTAATAATTTAGATCAATTGATTGAGGTTATGCCAAATTGTGCTTACCAATTTTCTTTAATTTTGCAGAAATTGTACTTATAATATTGCAGTACATTGGTACCAACTTACCAAAAATTTCAATGTACCATTGCTGTTAAATTTTTTAAAATATTTTTTAATATTTTATGATTTAGATTAAGTTAAGTTTTGTTGAGGTTCTACTAAATTTAGCGTACCAATTTTCTTTAATTTTGCAAAAATGTAAGCTATTGTAGTAAATTGGTACCAAAGTGCAAAACTTTTTAATGTATTATTACTATCTTATATTTTTTTAATGAATTTTTTTAGACTATTTCTTGCTTAAGATCAAGTCAGTTTGATTGAGGTTCTGCCAAATTAAACGCACCAATTTTTTTTATTTTTGCAAAAATGGTACTAATAATAATATACATTGGTACAAAATTGCAAAAAATTTTAATGTATTATTGTTGTTATAATTTTTCCAATTAATACCTTTAGACTTATTTTTGCCTTAAATCAAGTTAGTTTGATTGAGAATATACCAAATTGAGCGTACCAATTTTCTAGATTTTTGCAAAAATAGTACTACTAATACTAATGGACATTAGCACCAAATTGCAAAAATTTTCAATGCACCGTTGCTAAGTTATTTTTTTTTTAATTAATCTTTTTAGACTACTTTATGAGGTGAGCGGGAACTTAAGTCAAAACTACTGTCCCGGAATCAATAAACTTAATGCCCCGCCCAATTAGATTGCAAACATTTTTGCAGGTGGGCGGAAACTATTGTTCCGCAATTTTTGAACTTAGTGCTCCAACTACCCACCCAAGTGTTTGTGATTAAGAAATTGGATTACAAACACTTAAGCGAGTAGGCAAAAACTGAAATTAAAACTATTGTTCATCTTTGAACTCAGTGTCCCACCCACTCACCCAAGTGTTTGTGATCAAGAAATTGGTTTACAAACACTTAGGCATGTGGGCGGTAACTAATGTTGAAACTATTGTCCCAATATCAATAAACTAAGTGACCCGTCTACCCGCACAATTTTTTTTTTATTTTTCTGGTTGTCCTAATGTTCCTTAGACGTTCTAAAGTACATAATATGTTTTTAAACTGTCAATAATGTTCTTTGAATGTCAAAAATATTTTTAAAAATCTTCTAAAAAATGTTGATAATTTGCTAAAAATATTCTGATAAGCAATCAAATGTCCCAAAAATGTTTAAATGATTTTGATGCAAAAAGTGTTCGTATTTGTCAAAATGTTCTAATTTGCAACAAAAAAATCTAAATTGAAACAAATGTTTCAGAACTGTCTAAAAAGTTTCTGAAACGTTCTAAACCATAAAAAAAGTTTTTATTAAAGTATGAAAAAACTTTCAAATGGGCAAAAAAAGTTCCAAAACTGTCCAAAATGTTCCTGTGATGTTCTTAAGTGCGAACAAAGTTTCTGAACTGTCAAAAATGTTTTTTTTTTAGTTCCAAAGTATAAAGAATATGTTTCTAAACTGTCAACAATGTTTCTAAATGTTCTAAATGCAAAAAATGTTTTTAAATTTTCAAAAATGTTTTTGAAATGTTCTAAATTATAAAAAATGTTCTTTGACTCACAAGAATGTTTAAAACGCAAAAATGTTCACGAATTGTCCAAAATGTTCTAGAAACGTTTCAAAAAGTCTCTTATGTGCAAAATAAATTTTCTGATCTGTCAAAATGTTTTTCAAGGCTCAAAAACTTACTTGAAATGTCAGAAATGTTAAGTTGTGCAATAAAATATGTTCGAACTGTCAAACCTGTTTTAAGCTTTAGAAGTTTCTTTGTGCAAAAGGAGGGGGTAATATCTTTATTAACTTATACTTTAATTTTGTCATTACCCAAACTCATTTCCATGCTTAGATTATTTTTTTCTTTAAAAATAACTTGTTTAGATCAATTTTTGAAGCACCAATTAGGTTGTACTTTAAATATTTTTTTCACCATTGCCCTTATTGCACTTATTTTTTTATTTGGAATATTTTTTTAATAAAAATAGTCATTTTGGATTTATTTTGGAAGCACCACTCAATTTGGATTTTAATTCTTTTTAATATAAATAACTTTTGCTTTAATTTTCTTATTACCTAAACAATGTTTAAAATAGCTTCTTTCTTTTTCTTAGTATTATTCATTTTGCACTTATTTTCGACGCACTACTAAACTTGTAGTTAAAATATTTTTAAAAATTTCAATTTAATCATTAATTTTGTTATTACCCCAGCATGGTCCCATGCTCCAAATGTTTTTTCTTAAGTATTGGCCATTTAGACTAATTTTTGAAGCACCAAAAATGATTTGAGCAATTTATTTGTTTGATACAAATAAGGAGTTTAAAATTCAAAATAAAACTTTATCAGTTTTTAAACCTCAATTATCAATATTTAAAGATTATATTCTTGAATTAATTGAAAAATTAAGTCTAACAATTTTTTCTAATTGCAGAAAATGAAGATGATTTGCAACCGCTCTTGTTTAAATTAAAAATATAATATATAAAATATAGAAAAATTATACCAAGTCAGTGGTAATTTTAAAGGACCTCATCCGGTGCAAATGATAAGCAAATGAATCTATAGAACATGTAATAAAATTTAATTATCTTAGATAACAGATATAAATTTGATATAAAAGTAAGAAGCTGCTTAAGAGATATGGTATGGATGAATTAATATATTTATGTACGGCCCCAAAGCAAACTAACTAAAAGATTGCATCGTTTACATTTCAACAGAAGACACTAAAGAACGCGGCAACCGGCTACACGCCTACTAAGGCCTTCAAGGAAGTTAGCCTACTCCAAGCCAGGGATAAAAAAAATTTAACTGCAAAATCACCAGCCAGGAAAATCGAATGAACGAGATCCGTCAACTCCGTTACGTACAACTATACAACAAACCAGATAAACCTGCACCAATAGGAGTAGACAAAACTAGTCATGATACGTGCCCATCTCAAGTAACTTGTAACACTGTCGGAGAGGTTTTGTCGGCGGTACGTGCAAATTTATCTGCCGATTGCTTCTTTTGATTTTTTAAGTGAACTGAAACACAAATCAGGATTTTTAAACAAAAAGACAATTTCTAATTATATTAATCACGGCAATCATCAAAATCAACACTTTAGAGTAAGCTGTTATTTTATCCCTCTATTACTAGCTATCAGTTATAAAAGCTTTTATGCAAAAAATAAAATTAATTACTTTTATCAAATACCCATTCAAAGGCTCATTAATGATTAAAAACATTGTTTGAAGTTGCAGACCAAAAGTTTTTAGCGTTACTACAATATTTTGTTGTGCCACATTTACCTACTTAGCCATCTTCAATAATAGAAAAATGATTTTTGACTACTAAATCAACTTTTGATAACATACGCACATCTTTAAACATCTTTACATTCTGGAAAAATACATCCTAAAGTAGAGTAAAGTACAATACTACATTTAATACTACAGTATCATGTCACTATTTTTTAAAATGCTTTGCCGGAACCGTGGTTTAAACCTGCAAAAAAATATGCGCCAAGATTTAAGGTACTCGGAAAAATTGAGGAAGGCAGCGGAAGAATCAATTCCCAAAAACAGAGAAGGAGGAAGAAATGGACCGTACTGGTGGTGCAAAGAAGTCAAGAAAAGCAGAAAGAAAGCAATACAAACAGCAAGAAAAATCTAAAGAAAAAAAAAAGGGAAGAAAATTTTGATGAAACTGAAGAAAAACTAAAAAAGGAAATGTTATAATCCATCGACAGGGATCCCTGGGGCAAACCACACAAAATAGTAATGAATAAATTAGAAGGATTGAAAGCAGGGTGCTTAAAGGAAGAAGAAAATGAAGTAGTAATTATTGAAAAATTGTTTCCCACAGGAGGAATGATAAAAGAGCCAGCAGGAATAGCTGACAAAACAGAAACAGTCCTTGCAACAGTGGAGGAGATAAAACAGATTATAAGGGAACTACCTAATAATAAGGCACCAGGTCCAGACAAGATAACAACGGAAATAGTGAAGGCAGCGCTAAAAAGAAATAAGATAGAGATAACACTAATAATAAACAGATGTCTAAATGAAAAAAAAATCCGGCTTGCTGGAAGGATACAAACCTAGTACTAATTAAGAAAAAGAAGGAAGCAGGTAAAACAACGACGTATAGACCGATATGCTTGATCAACACACTACCAAAAATTATGGAAAAAGTTATCGTGAGAAGAATTGAATAGGAAATAGAAGGATGGGAACAAGAACAATATGGATTTACAAAAGGAAGAACAATTCTAGAAGCCATTGAAAAGGTAAAAACCATAGCAAAAGAACCAAACAATGGACCATACAGAAAAAAGCAACACTGTGTCATAATAGCTTAGATATAGAAAATGCGTTCAATAGCATACTATGAAAAGCAATTATAGAAGCAGCAAAAAAACAAGAACTAACAAATAAAACTACTAAGATAATATGGAGCTATCTTCAGGAGAGAAATCTACTGACCAAAATTAGAAAATTTATGCTGACTAGAGAAGTACCACAAAGTTCTGTACTAGGTCCTATATTATGGAATTTAGTTTAAAATCAGTTACTCAGGATGCGGTTGCCGGAAGGAGTGACAATAACGGCATTTGCGGATGACGTAGCTCTTGTAGGTAGAAATATAAACATAGAAGTACTAACTGAAAGGTGAGAGTTGGCAATAGAGATGATCAAGAGATGGATGAGAAATAATGGGTTAGATTTGGTTCTACAGAAAACCGAGACGGCATGGCTATCGATAAAGAGGACAATGGAAGGAATGCTTAGTAGGTTTGTGCCAAACAAAGGAAGACTAGGAGAAGGGGTAAGAAGGCTAATAGCAGCTGCGGCTAGAAGTAAACTATTGTATGCCGCTGAAACATGATGGAAGCTTTGAAGACAAAAAAAAAACAGAAAAGAAGTAAGAGGAGCTATGAGAGCAAGTTCGTTAAGAATCTGCAGGGCCTACAGGACGGTGTCGCAGGAGGCACTAAAAGTAATTGCGGCAACACTACCCGCAGATTTGATAGTGGAAGAAAAATTAGGTAGAAAAAAAATGGTAAATAAAAGAACTAGTAAGAAAGAAGCAAAAAGACAAGCAAGAGAGAATATAATGGAAAGATGGCAAAGACAGTGGAAAGAAGGAGAAAAAGGAGAATGGACAGGGGAACTAAAAGCAGAAATAAAAGAATGGGTAGAAAATAAACCGGAGACGTGTTACTATACAACACAACTACTTACCGGACATAATAAAATAAAATAAAATGTATATTTTGTCTAGAAGAAAGATAGAAAAACGCTAGAAAAGATATTAGAAAACAAAGTAGACAAATCTACAATCATTAAAATATGCCTGAGTGACAAAAACAAATGGAGAGCACTAAGAAACTATGGGACAACAGTACTGAAGAAAAAGATAGAGAAGTTTGAAACTTTGAAATTTAGGTAAACCAAAAAAATTAAATTAAATTAAAAGCCACAGAAAACAGGAACGAGAAGCTTGCATATCATGCGAGCAGTCCGGGGTTCGATCTGTTGGTCCCATCAAACCACTTTAAACAAGTCGTAGACTTACTGTGGCGATGTAAAATAGCCGTAAAAAGCATAATAAATAAATAAATGGAAGCAAAAGAATATGAAAAACAGTAATAAAAAGAAATGAAACAAAAAAAGTAAAAACAACTATGCTTGCCAAACAATGGAAGATGAACAGAAAGACAAGAGAAGAACATATACTGAAACAATAGTACCAACAGAAATTGCAAAAATAAGGAGAAATAGGAGAGAACTGCTCAAGGAAAAAAAGTTGACGGAATTGACTAAACAATTCTCAAACAAAAGATACGCCATCTCGAGGTTGACGGAAAATGCCACTTTCAACATGGTCAGAGTATATCTGGCTACCAGAGGACACGAAGAACTAATCCTAAATGGAGATTCAAGAATCTCACTAGAAGTTAAACTGGCAAATGTAGGATTACCAAAAGGGATACACTTAATGAAGCTGTACAAAATATTTATGAAAGCAAAAGGATACAACAAGGAAAAAGTTAATGAAGATATAGAAAAACTAAGAAGATACCTAAGAACAATGCAACAAAAAAACAAACAAAAACAAAAACAAAAACAAAAACAAAAAAAACAAAAAAGATTTGTGTTAGGAGCTTTATCTAAATGAACCAATTGGGCCTATTATATGAGTGTGTTTGTTAGTTCTAAAGAGTTTCTACAACTAATCAATTATTTTTGGATTTAGTACAACCGCATTGTATTTGTTTGTTTTAGTAGATTATTGAGAGTTTTAGTAGAAGTGCGGTCAGGAGTTGAGGTTTTACTCTTGGATCTGTTTTAAAGCCTTAAAGGTTTCTGACACAGAAGAATCTGCAAAAAGTTCATACTACTACTACAAACAAATGATTGCCTTACATTGATTTATGAAAGTATGCTAACTATATAGAGAGGCATAAAAGTCAATGTGCTAGTGTTGCTTCTTTGCTCAAGCAGCCAGCTGATGATGTTGCTTTTAGTTTATTTCTATTATATTGTTTGCACTTTTATGATGATTTCATCATTTAAATCAGTTTACTGACTAATGAGTTGTATAGAATAATACATAAAATACATTTAAAATAAACTTGAAAGTTTGTATTTATATTTTTTTTTAATTAAATTAACTTTTTTTTGCTGATCAATTACTACTAGAAATATTTTCGGTTATGTATTGTTGTGTCATTACAACAAACTCCCCCACTAACACATAAATTACAGTTTCGTTTAAAATTTTGACATATTTTTTTTCGAATTGAGATTGGATTTTTGTTTAAGTAAGCGATTCGATTGCTCGTGACCGGTCCATTGGACACGTTCGCGATATATGGCAGCACTCTTGCTTTCCCGGATCATTTACTCGCCTCCTTCTAACAAAACCGCTCACACCCTTCCTCAAGACATAAAGATCCCTGAAACCATACAATTCACCCATTACATGTTTGCCGTACCCCGACGTGTTTACACATTTTCCGCTTCCGCTTCAATATTTATCAAGCGTACCGACTAATTGCAACTAAAAGAAAAGCTTGACGCTTTGAAAACATTTTGTTATAAAAGATGCTTAAGCAAATAATTAAATTGAATTCTTTGAGAAAAAAAAAATAAGCATACATTAAGTTAATGCTCGACTTAATTCTCAAAACATTATTTTATTATTAATAGAAGCTGCTTGAAAGAATCTGGGTTTCTATATATGGACTTCTAGTAATGTAAGATTTTCCTATGACATAAGATGTTTCCAATAAACTATTTTTTGTGATTTTATCCAACGTGTAAATCCCTTGTCTCTGAAGTAATCCTGTATATCTTGTGGGATGTTGTATATATATATATATATATAAGGGCGGCATTGATCCTCGAAGGTATTGTATTTACGCAGAGGCAATAGGGGGACGAAGTGTAAAAACGTTACGGTCGTCGCGCTTCTGCTGCTATATGTGTTTGTAAAGTCGTTGTGCAGGAATACCGGTACGAACTGCGAATTGTGCTCAGGGGTATAGGAGAAAACCACCCTGTGTCCGATTAGGGGCGCCCCTGCAATACTCGCTGACTAGACATTCCTGCTTGGCTCGCAGATTATAACATACATACATACAAGTTGCAGGCGAAACATTACTAATTAAGGGACTTCGGAGCATGCTATAGTTTCGATAACGGCCTTCATGAATATCGTCCTAATGGAGTTAACTTTACAACAAATGGTGTTGTGTACCACCGTATATTTCGTCGATTATGTGACTTTACTATTTGCGACATTTGCCAAAATTTAATTTGCCAATATTAAAGTGAATTTACAAAATAATGATTTTGTTACAAAAGTTGATTAAACAAGATAAAATTACTGAAGCAAATTACGTTCATATTTTATACATAATATTTGCTTTTTTATATTAACAATTCTGTTACATTTTATATGAACAAAAAATTAAATGCAATTATAATACGTAATGAATGCATAAAACCGAGAGCTCCACCGCTTATTCACTGCGAATATATTACGAAAATATTTTTAATTAATTAAAGCATAATTTATTCAATTATCAACAACAGTTGTAAATATTTGAAATTATTATTATTACTAAAACACGAATATGAAACTCTTAAAAAGATAAAATTGCATAAAATTTAAGGATAAATTAATTGCATGAAAGATAAACTATGAAGTTATCTTAACTATTACTAAACGTAAAGTAGAAAAGCTATTACTTACTAAGAGAGTTGTAGAAAATTAATCTTATATAAATAGAAAAAAATTACAAATGCAAACTGCTTCGAGTTGTCCATGATTTAAATTACAGTAGTTTTGAAGTAATTAATTAATTCAAGTTGAAAAAACAAATGGAATAGTTGGTATTTCAAATTAATTTTATAAATGTAAAACAATTTATTTACAATTCAGTTGGAATGTATTTTATATTAAATATAGCAGCGACTAAATGTTTTATTGATTTTTTTGCAAAATTAATTCTTTTATGTTTAAAACCAATTTATTTTTTAAAAATGTAATTGTAACTGTATTGTGTAGATAATATATAAATAAAGTGTCTACTTGGTTAATTTATAAATTAGCCAGTAATTGATTTTTTTGTTAATAACTTGCTGGTATAAAAGAAAACTAAACAGCAGTCATCTTGTTTTATACACTAGCATCTTGGATTGTGCCTTTAGGCATGGCTTAACACATGCTCATTAACCTGGCTTAAGATGCACAGTCATTTTCTTTATGCAAATTAAATAATTCTCAGCAAACGCGAAAGTAGACCCAACTAGAGGAGTTGGTTCTGAGGACCCAGTATTGAGGGGTATAGCGCTTTACTCTTTCCCTGGGTTACGGGTGAAGACCACATTAGCAAAAAATGCGAAGAAGACAGGCTTTGGTACAGCAGACTTGGCGTAGGTGGCAGCTTTACCCAGCTTTACGGATGAGAAATAGACAACGGGAGAGGTTGACTTCCATACTTCGGTGAAGACAATCAGCCTAAGGGAAGAAACTTCCAGAACAAATTTCCAGGTCCACAAAGTTGGGAGTTAAATCAAAAGGTTAGCAGCCTATCATTTGGAAAAAGAAAACATGTTAAAAATTTCACAAACCAGCCTCGGAATTCAGTTAAATCTAAAATACAACAAATGCTAAGAAAAAGAAAAATGAGAATGGCTGCTTGGAATATACAGGGACTAAAAATAAAACAAACTGAACTACTTTGAAAACTAGATAAGATGAACATCGATATATGTGTACTTACAGAGACAAAAAGAAAAGAAAACGGGAGTAAAGAAATAGGTAACGACTTCTTTAGTGGAGTAAATAAAGATGAAAAAGCAAAGAGGAGAGTATCCAGAGTTCTGAAGAAAAGCATAAGGAAAAGTATTATCAGCTGAGAAGCAATAGATAAACAAATATTAAGACTAGAAATAAATAAGAATGGTCATAGTATACCTGTAGTAATTGTTAGTGTGTATGCCTCTAGTGAAGATGCAGACCAACAAAAAAAAGAAAAATTTATGATACATTATCTGAAATTATTGCAAATATCAAACGTGATATAGAAATTTACTTAATAGGTGATCTAAATAGTAGAGTCGGAAGAGAAGACAATGACCTAGTTGTAGGGAAATATATAGAAGCGATTACAAACAAAAACAATTTGAGGCTGAGAAATCTATGCTTAGCTATGTCATTAAAAATAATGAATGGATTCTATCCCCACAAAGATATCCACAAATATACGTGGATACAACCAACTAGAAACCAACAATCAATTATTGATTCCAGCAACAAAACTCAAAACTGCAGACTACTGACGTAAGGGTGTACCGTGGACCCGAATGCGGATCTGACCATTGCATTAAAATAGTTATTAAATACACAAGAAGTAACGTACAAAAACAACAAAAAGAAATAGATACAGAAGGAAATAGATAAACAAAAGTACAATATAGATAGTCAAAAACAGGATTCAGTAAAATTTATGTACAAACTCAAACTAGCAACAAAACAAAAATTAATTAAAATGGAAAAGGTATAGGCAGAAGAAATATATCAACAAAATAAAACTCTGATACACAAAACAGCAAAAGAAGCCTTAGGATATCAAGGAGAGCAAACAAAAAACAACTTTGATTGGTGGTCGGAGACATTGCAATCCCTACTATCAGAAAAGAAAACAATATATCAGAAGTGGTTGCAAACCCGAAGATTGGAAAAACTATTCAAAGCTAAATAAAAAAGTAAAGAGAGAAGTTAATAGAAACAAAAATAAAGCATGGGAAAGAAATGAAAACAGGTAGATAGATGTATAGGAGAAACTAAAGTAGCAAAAGCATGGAAAACAATTAAAAATATAAGAACTAATAATAATAACAAAAATAATATACGTCTAATCAATATATCAGAGTGGGAAGCTTACTACCAAACTTTTCTAACAGAAGATAGACTTAAATTCAAAGGGCAACCACCAAAGATCAACAAAATCAAATATGCCACTGAAAATCAAATAAAATAGAAATAAAACTACTACTAATACTAATACTAAAAATGGTAAAGCTCTAAGACCCGGAAATATTCCCATTGAGCTGATACAAAACGGACCTAGAATACTGCATAAGGTTATTGCAATCAAATTAAATAAATGTATGATAGAAGGAGATAATATTCCAGAAGATTGGAGCCTGAGATATATTACTTCTATATATAAGAAAAGAGATAAGAAATTATGTAAAAAGTAAATTGTTTTGCCAAGTTTTCAAGCTAAAAATAGAGTCGCTATTTTTTTTACGAAATATTACCGTTTACGGAAATATCACTCAGAACTAAACTCCAAACAAACGCAATCCGGCTTAACGTTTCAATAAAAGCAACAATATGCAGCCTGTATCTTCCGGAATTTGATTAGACTCTAAAAGATATACAAGAACAAAATTTGCAGCTTCTGGCGGGCGATTTTTATGCCTACAATCTGCTTTAAAGTTTTTTAAGGTAAAACACGCTAGGTTGTTTGATAAAGGATTTTCACAATCAAAACGACGCTGTTTTTCTCAACGCGGGTTTTTCCACACGTTTTGGAAGTAGGGGTAATAATTTTTTGGTAAATTATTTGTTTTTGCTGTCTTCACGTCTAGCCATACATTTATAGTGGCATGTAGTAGATAACCTTTACGGCAGGAATCATTTTCCCATCTACATTTAAACCATTGTCAAACAGGTCAGACAGTCTATCTTCCGTAGATATTGTCTCAACCTCGCAAACTTGCAAGGTTATCAAGCTAGTCTGATCTCAACAGAGTCAAATGGTGAAAACATTGAGACCGCCGTGAAAGTTTTTACTAGTTGTATTGTCCGAGCAGCAAAAGCTTTTATACCAAAGTCCAGCGTTCAGCCGTTGGTTCTTTGATAGAACGACGATATTTGTGTAGCTGGGAAAAAGAAAAAGAAAACTTTTAATTGTTTCCAATAAATCCCAAGAAAAAACGTTCATCGCGCGCCGCAGGATTCTAGAAAGCAAACAACGATCAAAGGAGAGCTACGTGTCAACAATTACGCAAACCATTTTGAATAGCAAAGTGTAAATAAAGGTGGGAAAATAAATTTCCCTCTGTAGTTCTAATCTTAATTATCAACGGACGTCACCAAAACAATCAGAAATTCCGCTAGATTTTTCTTCCTCAAAGTCTTTGCCCTACAACTGTTCTTTTTTAATGAAAATAGTTATCAACGGCATGGGTGTTTCTTCCGCACCGGGCCTTGTTAGGTTATTCAGTAGCTTTCTTTCCGCATGACAAATTGGTTGCTGGAAATCTACAACTTGGTATGGGAAAGCGGAGTCTACAGGAAAAGTTGAAAAGAGACCATCATCTTGCTAAAAATAAGAACCATGTAAACAGGTACAGACTAATTTCATTTCGTTGATGTCTTAGTAAAATTTTAGACAAATTAGTCAACAACCGTCTGGTGTAGATGCTGGAAAGTTGCTGTCTTTCAGCTAAACACCAAGCTAACTTTGAAAGATTTCGGAGCGGCAAAAGTGTTCAGTAAGATATATCTCCGGACCGTATACTGGCAAATCCCCATGAAAGACGAGGTCAAGAAGTTTACTGAGGTTGCCGCCCCAGATGGAGGCACTTATTAATTTAAGGTAATGCCGTTCGGCCTAAAGAACGGGCCAGCGACCTTTCAAAAGCTTATGTCGCAAGTTTTGTCCGGCCTTCTGGGAAGCAACGTCCTGGTCTACCTCGACGATATATTGGTGCATTCCCAAGACCACGCCACCCACCTGGTGAACTTGAGAAAAGTACTCGGACGCCTACAAGAATATCGATTGAGATGCCAGCCCAAGAAGTGCGTTTTCGGGACGGATTCGGTCGAGTACTTAGGACACAGAATCAGCGCGGAAGGAAACCAACCTCTACCGCATCATCTGAAATCAATCCGAGATCAGGAGGCCTCACGAAACAAAAAGCAGTTGCAAAAGTTTTTGGGCGTCTGCACCTGGTTAAGAGAATACATACACGACTACTCCCGGATGGCAGCACCATTGTGGCAATGCAAGGAAACAATTGACCGTTTGTATGGGGCAAACCCAAGAAAGCTTCTTTTCAAGCCATCAAAGACGCGCTCGATAAGCCGTTAATACTAGCACGACCAAAACCAGGATTGCGTTTTGTACTACATACAGACGCACGCAACATCGGGGTAGGGGCCGTCCTGTACCAGGAAGAAGGCACACACATACGCGTAATATCCTACGACAGCGCGAAACTGACATCCTGCCAACAGCAATTCCACTCGAACGAGCTAGAGTGCATGGATCATGAGGGCGATCGATAAATACAGAGCATACCTGGAAGACGAGCCATTTATTCTAGGAATTAACAATCGAGCGTTAGTCTGGCTGAAGAACTTGACCGACGCTAAAGCGAAGTTCACCAGGTGGTCGCTCATAGGAGGAGGAGTTAGATTTTACAATCGAACACATCCCTGGTGAAACAAACATACTACCCAATGTCCTAAGCAGAAAACCGAGCGACAACTTCATCGACAAGTCAATTGAAAAAGCAGAACGGTTGTTACCACCGGAGGACCCAAACCAACAGAAGCCCGTAACTATACATTGCCTATACCAACAGCTTGACCGAGCTCATAACCCGCAGCGAGCCAATATACAACTACTGACGGGAGAAACCCTAGCAGAAGTAGTCAAGCGCGCGCAGAACGGATGCAAACAAGTACAGATAATCATAAGACGGCGGCAAGAAATGCTGAACAACCCGGAAAACCCAGTGGATATGGATTTGGGTTACAAATTAGGTAAATATGGAGAACTTATAAGAACGAGAGCAGGGCACAACCAACTAGCCGTACCACCGAGTGCACAACAAGATTTAATCAAACAACACCACTCCACACTTACAGCTGGCCACCCAGGTCAGGACAAGACCACGGCAGCAATCTAGCGGTCGTACCACTGGCCAAACGTGAGAAAAAACGTACGCACGTTTATCAAAGAATGCCTGATATGCACCAAGGTAAAAGCAGGCGCATCACCACTAAAGGCCCCGCTCAAGACTCACCCACCTGGCCAACCATGGAAGAAAATTGCCATCGATTTTGTAGGCCCCCTGGAAACAACAAAGGCAGGAAACAAATACGCTTTTACACTAATGAACATGTGTACCAGGTGGATGAAAGCAGCCAGACAAATGCAGCCACCGGCAAAACTGCCAGCGAGCAATTGCTAAGACGGAACTTAGCCGACCCGGAAAGCTGGGATGCACCTAACAAAGTCCCAAAAGATCAAGATTTTTGGTTGCAACAAGCCAAACAACGCCAAGCCGCATACCGGGAGAAAAGGTACCCGAAAACAGCAAATAAGATAGAGTACGAACCCGGAGACCTAGTGATGACGCAAGGTCGAGCAAAGGGCCTAAACAACAAGTGGCTAGGTCCCAAACGAATAATCACCACCGCGGGGACCCACTGCTATTGGGTGGAAGATAACCCCTACAGGCCACCCGTCAAACTTCACCTAGACGACTTACGTCCGTCACCATCTTCAGGAATTTCAGAACCCATAGGAGAGAAAATCACCGACCGGGGAAAATTGATGCCGCCGAATGGGTGGAGCCATACGAGCCAATCACGGCGCACCACTACTAGCCGACTAGTATAAAAAGCACGCATCGACGGTCTAAAATCAGTCACTACCAAGCAGCAAAGCCGTGCGGACATAGACCGGAATATTAAACCGTTTCCCGACCAACTACAATGCGACCCCAAAGCGACAACTACACCCGGAACAATTTTCACCCTACAATGCTCCCAGACAACTTTAATGGATCACTGCCCATCCATACCTCAACACCTACGACCGCTTTGGGATTGCAATATTTGCATCCCGACTTGCACACAACTCACGGCACTGCACCTACCGCACTAGAGGTGACATACCCACTTCTAGTAAGAACCTGCACCCACGGTATTGCACCTCACGCCGTGGGACAATTCCCGAACTGGGGAAAGACAATTGACATCCTAGAGCGTCCAATCTGGCTGCGGGTACGTTCCTAACCAAAACGCACATCACCCCGCGGTGCATGGACACTCAACCCATGCCCGCTGCGTAACCTTGACCCTTGAAGGTACGCAATATGTCAACCACCGCCACCAGGTGAACCAGGAGACGTATTCCACATACAACCCGCTGGCCAACACGGTAGTACCTACATCGCCAACCCCTACCCCTACTACCTCGGGGGCGGGAAGCCGGTAACAGAGTATGGAACGGTTTAGAAAGCAAATCAAAAATCAAACTCTCCGTGACGGCATGGAAGTTGCCGGTAAATCTCAGCAGAAGAGAAAAGGTTGCTCTATGCCGCTTGCAGATAGGACATACCAACATAACCGTTTTGTATCTTCTGATCGGCAACAATATTCCACATGCCAAACGTGTCACAACTCTTTAACGGTAAAGCACATTTTAGAAAAATGCTAAGCTCACCTTCTCTACCGTAATTGGCTCTAACTCTCTAACAACGTGGCGTCCATTTTATTAAACAAAAAAGAGTTTTTTTGAAAGACGCAGAATTGTATAGCATTGGTGTTAGCTGTAGTAGTAGGCTTAATTCTGCAATATTAGTTTTTAGTGATATTAGGTTTAGTATTTATATATTTATTTAAAAAACTTAATGTGGTATGTAATGTTTTTTACCTGAAATTATTATTATTTTTACTTAGCTAATAACCTTAGTAGTAAACGCTATAAATAAAAAAAATAATTGTTTAATCAAATTTTAACAATCAAAATCCATTTTTGCTCACAAAATCATCAGTTGCTTACCCCAATATCTATCAGTACTTCTATTGCTGCAAAACCGCAAGGAAACTAAAATTATAATTTTAATTCTTGAGCATAGACAATTTTTCAATCGTAAAAACTTTGACAACAAAATTAAATTTATAAGTTTATCTAATAATAATAGTAGATTACCTATAGTAAATTGTGATAGTAACTTAAAGAATTTAATTGATACTGGTAGCTTACGCTTTTTTGTAGACCCAATTGTTACAAATAAATTATTTTCTAAAAACATAAAATCCATTCAACGTTGTCAGAGCACATAGAAAAAAAGTTTGGTACAGTTATCTCATTATAGAAATTATTCAAATCAATCCAAGATTTACCTGCAATCTCAGAAACGAGTCTGGGTATGTATCTACAGAGTCTCTATAAATGTCTGGAATTAAGTAATCATAAAATTGCACCAAACTATTTACTTTGTTTTGACAGTTCAAATGTCAAGCAAGGTTATAAAGATGTATACAGATGAAAAGAATATTTTTATTATTAAATCCTACTTTAGAAGTGGCCGGTTTGGTAATGGGGAATGGCTCTATTCCATTCCGGATTGTGTTTGAGCGTTTCGACAGCACTAAACAATGTGAACGTATAAAAAGAATATTTTTATTATTGAATCTTAAGATAGGAACTTTATTTACTCATTTACTAGAGCGGCACAAACGTACATTTACAGTTACATAATCCCAATCTTTTATAATGACCCTGTTCATACGCCGCGTGCAATAAGCCGCACACCGCAAGTTACAAGGGCTGCTTAGTCTATCACAAATTGAAAGCTAGCCGCAACAGCCAGTCACACGATATAAGACACCTGCTTCCTCCCAATAGCAAACTCACTCACTCTTTCCAAAATTGTTTATAAGTCATCCTGCGCTATCAGTTTGTTTTTTAATATTTATATTATTTTAATATAAAAATACTTTTAATTAAACTCAAAAGCAAGTTTTCTGTTAGTTTTAAATAAGTTGCAACCTACATTCCGCACGTAAATCCAATACTTTGTTTTCTTAAGCAACTTTATATGAAAAGAAATTTTATTCTCATCATACAATCATGTCATAATTATAATACTTTTGCCGTGTTTCCGTTATTATATTTCTGTATAACTTTATCCATGTTGGAACTTTTAGTTCTGCAATAGTAATTTATGAAATAAATATATAAATGATTGATTACAACACTTGAAGGTTTTTTTTTTATTTACCTTAATATCTAAACACCTTGAAATTTCAAGAAATTGATTCAACTTTTATGAACTAACCAAACTTTTATTAACTATTTGAAAACATTTAAGCCAGTATAGGGCATGTATACGGGCGCCTAGATAACTAATGCATCGCTTATTATAGTTTCAATCCGAGACCATCCACAATTGGATAAAAGGGTTTTAAGAATAATGTTGTCATTAATTTGTTGTGATGGATAAAGCTTGCATACATTTTAAATTTTATTAAAACTTATAAAATTAAGAAAGTATGCAAACTTAATCCATCATAACAAATTAATAACAACACAATTCTTAAAACCTTTCGATCCAATCGTAGAAAAATGTTTAAGTTTTGTAAATTTGGTCTTGGATTGTAATTATGTTAACCGATGCATTAGTTATCTTAACACCCGTATACAGAGAAAGGGAGAATGTCCAAGGTTACCAATGTAAGCAACCAAATATACACTTATTGTAAATGAATCTCTAGACTGCCCTTGACCATCACTATAAGCGTAACTAAAATTATAGAAAGTACATAATAAACAATAAGTTATTTTAAAACTATGTACATGTAATTTTCTATATCAGCCGGGGGTATAAATTCTTCTTAATAAATAAAAAATCTTTCATTTTGTTTAAAATGAAATGCATATCAAACAGTGAGCTATAAATATATAACATTGGACTCAATGATTCAAAGAATTCTAGTGCTTTAATAATAGTCTACAATCCCAGTTTATACATTAATTCTGCACTTGTACATTCGCTTGAGTAAAAATGTAAAGTTGAAGTAAGTTGTCTATACACAAAGTTGCTACACGAATCCTCTTTTCAATTTAAGATACTTATATTTACTAGTTGTACTTTAAACTTTAATATTAAAAATAAAATCTGAATGGAAACAAATAAAGTTTTGATCTATTTTATGTTTTATATATCAGAATATAATTCAATTTAAATGTATCCCCGGATGATTTGTTAGAACATGCAACTTTATCCATGGGTATTATTACCAAGATGAAACATGGACTCGATTTCCATTTAATAACCGTATTAATGATGATTTGTGGGGGACCTCGGAGAGAGAGAATCAAGTCGAGTGTTACACCAATACGCTCCAACTGATTGCTTCGGTGAGTAGGGACGAGAAGAAGTTTTAACGAGCCGAAAGATAATTCGACTCTGAATATGCGCCTCTGAATCCGTAATCATTTTTTACGGCGCCGTAAACGGCAACAGTGTAACAAATTGCGTCACTTGTCACAGGGGGTTGTGAATCAAGAGTTTTTGTGTATTTGATTGCTTTCTATCTAGAATGATATTGAGTGGAAGGATATTTTTCTTGTTCCGTTTTAAAGTTTAATGATTTATTACGTTGTCAGTAGTAACATATTAGCTTATAATTATTAATGGAACAAGAGTGTCCACAGAATGATATAAATTTCAAAAGAACATTTTGGATATTTACTCTAGTA
This sequence comes from Tachinus rufipes, assembly GCA_963932245.1. Lineage (NCBI taxonomy): Eukaryota > Metazoa > Arthropoda > Insecta > Coleoptera > Staphylinidae > Tachinus > Tachinus rufipes. The sequence continues at coordinate 68,116,274 of OZ010749.1, forward strand.
ACATTAAATGTATTGGAAAAACTAGTTTACAAGTTATTTGTTAGGTATCAAGGTGTTAATGCAACACTAGCCTAACCCACACAGCTGTTTGATTCCATTTATTAAATTAATTTAAAAAAAATTATACTTGCTATATTCATTTTTAAAACTTTAAACTTAAGACAGCTTCAATATTTTGAGATTAAAAATTGCTATGTTTACAATGCAAAAAACACAGAAAATAATAACATTATACCAACCTAGTTTTATATATCTAACAAAACATGCTTAGATAAAAAATTGTCAAAATAAACTATTTTTTATCTCAACCTTAACAAAATTCAATGTTTGTAATTGTTAAGTCACAAGGCAGCGCAACAATTATTATTTATATACAATCTAATTAAAAACGTATAAACGATAGGTTAGACCAAAACAGAGAGAAATACGTTGCGTCAAGTGCAAGTTTTATCTGATTTGAGCAATTAGGATTGATACCGGCCTAGAGGGCTTTTTTTTGCATGCGGTTTGTGCGTTTGGCCAAACTTCAACCGTTTTTATTTGCAGATCTTTCTCTGAGTCCAGAAGTCAAAACAACAACAAATACACTGTAAGAAAGCCAGTTACAAAAAAAGTCTGGTACAGCCTTAGACCATATACACTTATAGACGCGCCGGGTGCTATATTCTGCTGGTCACATAGTGAAGCCAACATAACAACGTTCTAAGCCCACAACTGGTGTTACGCGTTTACAGTTTTTGGTAAACAACAATAAACACAATAAAATTTATAGTATTAGTATACTAAGTCGAAGATTTATTGGCATTTTTGATTAAGTGCGTAAAAATGTATTTATATATACGTCAAGTATTTTGTTACGTACCCGTTTTTGTCCACAGCTGACGTCAGACGCAGTGATCATGTTGGCTTTACCGCGTTTGCAAAAAGCGTGTCTATAAGTGTGTATGGTCTAAGGGTACAGCCGATGCTACCGCTACTTGTCGTACAACACCTCTGCTCAACGACAGAGTTGGACTTACCCAACCGACTTGTTTATCGGAGACTGCAATAGATCAACTATAAAGACAGTCCCAAGAGAAAGAAGAATTGTTCTAGCTAAGTGCACTGGCAACATTTCTATCAAACTACATATTTGGCGTCGTTTAACGTCCTCTAAATTAAAACCTCTTCTGGTCACCGTCGGAATTGATGTTATCAGGCCGACCAAAAACAAAGTTTAAGTACGCAAGTACTTAACATCCTTTAATTATAATTTTTAAATCTCAAAGAGCGAGAATCTACGCAGAACCCAGAAAAGGCCGAAATTAATTTTTTTTTGGATTTTGGACTTTTTGTGCAAAGCGTCTATTTTTTAACTTTTTTTCCAAATCTTGAGATAGTAAAACGCCTATCAATAACCATCCCCCTCTACAAATGGAAAAACGCCCACAATCTTTCTTTATCTGCGCTCGCCGAAAACCGAAAATCCGCCAACGGTAGTAGAAAAGTCTAAGAACACTTGTTCACCCAAGTGGCTGCGATGTTAGTGCACTCGCTCGCATTAAACAAGCTTTTGATGGTACAAACCTGAAAGTTTGTATCATCAAAAGCATTTTTTGAAAATTCGGCTTTTTATTTTTCTACACTAAAGTAACTATAAATACGAATTGAAAGATAACCTGCAATAATTAATTCCCAACTATAAATACAACAACCAACCGATTAGGAGAAACTACGCCGCAGACGACAACAAAAGACTTGGATAGTCGGCCAATAGCGCAATATATGACAGCTCCGCCAAATTGATTGCAGAACCATTCCCAACCAAACCAATTAAATTACAAAAACCAAATTCCACCAAATGCCTGGATACTGATGACAAAAAAAAACAGGTAAGAAAAGGAAAACTTTAACTGTTTTTAACAAAGCAAGAAAAGAATACATTGAAGAAGACTCAAAAAGAAGAAAAAACGGTAGACTGCCCGTCCCTGATTAAGCCAATCCGTCTAATACCAGCGGCAGCCTGGTTTCCTTCAACAAACGTCCAAAGAACAATAAAAAAGACGGTCCTTAAGAAGCATGGCGACTTAACATGCATACACGTGCAACCAAAAAAAAAAGAATCAATCAACAAATATCCCTGGAAAAGTTGCTTGTATTTTGTTCTTTGTTGCAAAACAATCACAAAACCAAAATTATTTTTCTCATTTTTGAACACAATTGACCATCAGTATTCAGCAGCCTCAACCGTCACAAACTATTTTGCAAACTTAACAATAATCAACAGACACACAAATCCGCTAAGTATTTTCTGATAACAAAAAACAACATCAAATCAAGAGCCCATTTACAGAAAATTCATCGCAATAACTAAGATCAAAAAGTTGACATGGTCTAATAACGTTACAGTTAGCATAGACAAATCCAAATAGTGGAACTCAAGAAACCAAGATCATCATCCTCACTGCTCGCCCAGCTACAACTAGAAACATTAAACTTCCGCATTTAATAACTAAAAAAAAAATTAAAATACTTAAAAAAAACCTAAGCTTATACTCAAAGTAAAGTTAATACTTATTTTACATTATCCAAATAAAAAGAAGAAGAAAAGCATCTCACTCATGAGCACCTGCCAAAAAGTGACAACGAGCCGGAACTTACTTAAGCGCTGTTTGATAATCCTCTAGCAAACGTCATAAAAAAATAGGCCAGAAGCAAATTTCAAAAAAGGTCTAAAAAGCTTGAAAAGCACCAATCGGTAGAAAAATCAAATTTAGGCAACTAAATTCTTACTCCCACTAAAACCGTTTTAATTGCATAACACTAGCAGCAACCTGATTTCTTTATTGATATGAAGCGTCCAGAAAACAACTTGAAAACAACAAATCAAAAGAAAAAAAAATACCTAAGCACCGCAAATAATACGTTCCACCAAAAAATAGATACAAGCCGATAAAACTGGGCAAGTAAACTCATAGCAAGTTTGGTTGCCTGCAAAAACTGCAGGTTAGCATCGTGAAAAGAAAGTAATTCTCAAATTTGACTAGTCTATAATGGAAAAAATAGTGTGTAGAATGCCCAAATTAGACCAAAGTTTTTGCAAAAAATTGTACTACCTTGACCATCCCAAAAGTAGGATGACTAACCTTTGAATGGCTATCCGCATTTTCATTATAGAATCATTCTAAGCAAGATTATGCCGTATTAGCAGCTAGATGACCGTATTATTGACACCAAAAACGGCATTCAGCCAATTGCTGTTCCGAAAGACTGCCAGAAATCGACAACAAATCAAGCAAGATAAAGCAAAAGTTGCCCGACACTTTTTGGCGTTTAACTTTCTTTAATTTATGACCTTTACAGGTTGCTGCCAAAATTTAATTGTTTTATACTCTTACAAAATCTTTATCAGAAGTGGACTTGCCACACTTGACATTGCTTGTTTACGTTGTGTAGAAGGTCTTTACTTTAAAACAAGCCAACATAATTGACAAATAAGTTTTCTAAAGCGATCATTGTAAAAAAAATAAACGGATCACCACGCTTCTGTATCGATTACCAAGCATTAATCGAAGTAACTCAAAAAGAAATCGCACTTCTGTCTAAAATCTAAGAAAACATGAAAGATTTTAGAGCAGCCAAGATTGACTTAAAGACAGGGTATTGGCAAATACCGATAAAGGACTAACAGTTTACCGTATCAATTTTGAGTGATGCCGTTTGAGCCAAAGAACGCAATTCATTCAAGAAACTTACGTAAAGAAAATCATACTTGTTTATCTAGACAATATATTGGTATATACCAAAAACCACGCCACCTACCTAGTGCACCTACAAAAAGTGTTTGCAAGAATATCTAGGCTACCGAATTAGGGCGTAAGTAAACCAATCACTACCGCACTACCTGAATTAATTTAAGACCAAGACGCTTTGCGGAACATGAAACAACTGCGGAGTTTCTTGGGTCTTTGCACATGGCTTAGGGAGTATATGCCCGATTGCAGGAAAACAAACAACTTTTCTATAAGGTAAATCTAAAAACTTTTTCAAACCGATAAGAACGCTTTCGACAAACTATTAATGCTTGCCCGACCAAAACTTGGGTTACCGTTTGTGCTTCAATTCAATAAACATAGACCTGGAGTACAAACTGGGCAAACACGGTAAACTAATTTAAACAAGCGTAGGACACAACCAAATAGCAGTACCACCTAACGCCCAACAAGATGAGATAAAAAACACCACAATCACAGGATGCATAATATGCGCCAAGGTGAAAGGCACTTTACCACCAAAGGCAAACTCAATAACATTAGATTTTGTAGGATCTCTGGACACAACAAAGGCTGGAAACAAATATTTTTTCACGTTAATAGATATGGGTATCAGATGGGTAAAAACAACACCAGTACCGGCAGCCACTCAAAAAACATCCACAAGATTACTCAAACGGTAATTCCACCGGTGAAGGTACTCGAAAGTAATATTGTTGAACAACGGTACACATTGTACGAGCGAACACTTTCAAAAAGCCGTGCCAAACACCACACCACTGCCACATATCAACCCAGGCCAATCCAGTAGAACGAAGACATGCCGAGCTCAAGAAGAGCATAAGAACGCTACAAGAAAATCAACTCCACAAACAAGCATCTCCCGCTAACAGTATACCACAGCAACCACACAATAAACGCGGCTTTAAGACACCCAGTTAACTCCTGATAAGACACAATTTGGCCAAACCGAAAAGCTGGGACGCAACTTACAATGTCTCCCAAAACCAAAACCTCCGGCTACAAAAAGATTGTCAAAAACAAAGCACATACCGTGAAAAGATATTCCCGAAAAGTAATTGTAAAAGAGTACAAAACAGGAGACCTGGTAATAGTACAAAGAAAGGCAAAGGGACTAAAGTACTGGGTAGAGAATATCCCGCCCAGGAAGATAGGAAGAAATTCTTGCCGCCTAGTGAGCAGAGCCACACGGGCCAATCACAGCACACCATTTCTCTATCTATAAAGCCTGAGCGTCGACGGCAGTAAACGTCAATGGAACAACGGACCGGAACTCAACCATCTTCTCAAGACCGACCATGCGACAAACAACACCTGAAGCAATTTTAACTACAACAACCATGCAATGCCCCCTGACACTCTATTAAACTGATGCCTATCTATAATTCTACACCGACGACGGCCTCAAATGCATTACCCACATCTCAACTTGCATACGCCACTGCACCTACCATTGTGAGCCGTTTCCCGACCAAAGACTGGACTTGCTTTTCCTACATTGGAAACACGATCCAACCCTTTTTGACGGCAATCCTTGCTATGCCAATAACAAACCAACTACAATGAGAAGGACAACGCCGTCTTCTTCACAATCAACTTCCCCCATCTTTATCACTTTCACACCAAGGTAAAACTGAAACTTTAGAATTTTAAGTTTAACCAGAGATTAATAAAATGTACTGTTTTATATCTGAAAGAAATTTAGACACGTAAACAGTACATACCATACATCGTGCCTGGTGTCAAAATTGCTCAGTACGCTTTTGATACGGCACTATTGTACATGTTAAGGCATTAAAAGCTAAAACTTTAAGCTTGAAGAAACATTTAAAATTTGATTAAGGTAGTGGGTAAAAATCAACCCTGAGAAGAACATGTCTATACTTGTTTTTAGGAATTCTCAACTCACAAAAACGTTTACTTTAATGGTGCTTTGATGTTATGGACGGGTACTGCGTTTGTTTATTAAGGAACCGTTTCTGGTTAACTTAGTGCTAAAAAAATATTTTTTTACAAGTAGGAATCTAAATGCAGTTTTTTATTGCAATAAAAATTATGTCAATTTGCAAAAAGTGCTTCTTCATAGTTTCTTTAATCTAATTTGTATTCTAAAAAGTTTAAGATGTTTCTAAATAATACAACATTATTAACGTATGTGGGTTTATATAAATCTGTAACATATCATTTGATAGTAACAACCGTGAATAATTGCACAATTTCCATAGAAGTTGAAATCAAGCGCGGTACAGAAAAGCCACATTTCACATGTCTTCTAAATATTGAATTAACTAATAGCATTTTGTCATCATAATCAACATATAGTCAACAATAATATAATCAATTAAGTACAGTGAAGTCCGTGTACAAATCCGACTGAGAAATTATAACCGGATATATCTATTTTCAACAATGAAAGGGTTAAATGCTTTGTCTTTCCGTTTTAACTTTCCTTCAACCAGCATAATTAATTTATTTGGATTGCAATTAACACTTAAACTAAAACACTCAAATTTAATCTAATTATTATAGAGTTAAAACAGTAAATAAGTATCTTTAACAAATCGAAATAATTGACTTAAAATAAAATAAATTTTATTAATAGAATAAAGAAACTTAATACTCTCTAGAATACTATGCAGAGCTCTAATTGCAGCGACGTTATTAGCAGAATTATTTCTGAAAACGGTTAACGATTCTAATCCTAAAACTTTGTAATGCGATACTTGCTATTACCTAATTGTCTTTGATATATAATATTACATTTATTAGCAGTTTAACTAAAGTATTTTTTTAATAAGTATTATGTTTCCATTAGAATGTATGCTTGCTTAGTGAAAGCCTCTTAAGAAATTTTTAAGTTATAACTTGTTTGAAAAATCTATTTTCTTTTATAAAAGCAAAGCATATATTTTCATGTTTTCAGTACACTTGATAAAGTTATTGTAAATAAAGCAAATAATGTTATACACTTGTAAAACTTTGTGTTGCTACTTTTAACAAATAATCACTTTCCCATGCTTAAATACACCCCCCGATCTCAATTGAATGCGAACGTAAGACAACGAGATCATTTCTGAACTTTTTCCATTATAACTTTATAAGTGCGAAAGCTAGATAAATGCATTATGCTCCTCATTTTATGGCCAAACAATGAAGCAACGCTATAATATTTAAAGTCGGATGAAATATATAAATCTTGTAATAATACATTGTTTTAAGAAGTTGAATTTGTAATAGATAGGATGAATAAAAAACTAGTTTCTTACAAGTTGTGTTAGATTGCAGTAATTAAGTCAGATAGTTTTAATTTTGTTGACAAATTTGAAGTGTAAATATACTCATGTTACAGATTGCATCAAAGAACTATATCATACTATACCAAAAGAGCATAGGTTCTAATGCACTCTTATCTGCTTATGTTTTGTAGAACCAGTTTGACCATTAACAATAACTCTAGGATTTCTTAAACGTTGCAAAATGTGTATTTAAATTCAGTAAAAGTTTTACGCATTAGGGAAGCTGTTTTCAGTATTTATGTACTCTTTCAAAAACTAAGGGACGCTAATATAAAACATTTTTGTCTGTTTTATCAATTGGATTCAACATTTTAATATGATCAAGTTTTAAAATAACATAGAAATTGACGTCAATGTTCTTAGAATAATTACAAATTTTTATTGAAGCCAAACCGCAACCAACCGGTGTGCAACAAGAAAAACAAACTTATCAACATACTAAGAGATGTTTAGCAAAGATGCGTTATATTGCTAACACTATTCAGTATTGCATATATATTGAATAGTATTAACAAATTTTCAAAGAGTCCATGGAAGAAACAAAACTAAGAATATTTTTAAATAGCAAAACTATAAACAACATTAGATATGCTGATTATACTGTAATAAGACTACCTGGCGCGCCTATGCTGCCACTATTAGAAGGCATAGCATTGACTTATTCCGTAGCAGAATACTGTTCTCTAGCATGGATACACAGCTCACATTTATGAAAAGTCGATATTCAACTTAATAACACCATGAGAACAATAACTGGGATAGTTAAATCTACACCAAGAGAATGGCTGCTCGTTTTTAGCCTCATTTCGCCGCCGCACCTACGACAAATTTAAGCTATACAGAACCTACTTGGAAAATCACAAAAGAACACTTTTCTCCCAATCCACAAAGATATCAGAACACCCTCCACATCTTGGTTAAAATCAAAACACGCTCTTCTGACTTCACCAAACAATAGTATTGATATGCACACATGGTTTCTCCTAATAGGGGACATTGCGTTATCATCTTTGACATGATTTACTAGATTGTTACAAACTTACTTTCTTTAAAATTATAAGTAAATTTTGTCAAATTTTAGCCCATAAAATTAAAAAAAACTGCTATTGAAGTTAAAATGGTAATACACGTAATAAGTATTATAGTTTTCAAATTTGAATTAGGTGAAGTCTTGAATCCCTAAAGAAACAACTAAGTCTTATTTAGGTTCTACGGAAAACTTTACACCAATTTTTTTAATTTAACATAGTTTTATTATATAATCTTTATTTTGAGCCCAAAACTAGGTTTCTAGACAAAAAACAGGTTTAGGATATAATTTTTCTAAAAATTCAGACAAGACATTAAAATGACGTATTGTGCTTTCTTCTTATTTTAATCAATTTTGTATAAAAACAGTGCTTTTTTAAATAAGCTTTTATTTTTGTAACTTTATTTCAATTGCAATACATCGATCAGCAACACAACTCAAAAATACCTGTTTTTTTTTAATGTTTTTAAAATTGGTTATTAATTTTGTACATAAAGGTTTGCTTGATTATTATGGTATTTTGAAACTGGCAATAAAAAAATGACATGATTAAGCTACCCGCAATGTTCCTTCATTGCAGACAACGACGTTAACAGACTCCAGCACTTTAGAACGGGGTTTAAATGCGCAAACCTTGCACAAAACGTTAGTCAAACAGACAAAGAATCAACTGCTAGCAGCCGGCATAGCAACTTGTTCACACCAAAAAAGCGACCCACTTCTCCACCCAATTGAAGCAAGCCCGCAGCCTGGGAATAAATGCAATCAAGCAGACCCAAAACGGCAAGAAGTCTTGATTGACTAGTCACGAATCAGGCTGTATAATAATTAATTTAGCTGAATTAATTTATAAATTTCAATTAATAAATTAATTCACCTTTATTTCAGAATGGATCCACCACTAACCACTACCGCCAAAATACTTGTATTTACCAAATTCAAAAAGATGCAGGCGCATCTAAAGAAGCTAGACGTCTTATCCATTAGTTTAAAGAGCAAAGTTATAAAGATGGTCAAAGTTGAGTCAAACCGGGTAGATTGCTTAAACAACACCGTTAAGCAGAGCCGGCAAGACCTCGCCTATACCCTCTTTTCTTTACAAATGGATATCACTCAGGAGATCAAGAAAAACGTAGCTAACAAAACCGCGGGCTCTTAAACTACTTAGCCTCAGCGCCTGTAGCATCAGCGCCGCAGTTGTGAATATCGACAACTGCGGCGGCAACGCCCCAGCTCATTAAGACTTTTGTTACACCAATCCAGCCCTTTTTCAAAAGGTCCAGCTTTTCTAAAAACGAAGATGGCATGAAACTCTAGCTGCTTTAGGTAAAAAGACACACTAACAAAGTAGGTAACACTAAGGCGGACGAGCTAACGTTCAAAAAGTCAACTTTCATGGAGTGTAATGCTTAAACAATTTACTAAAAATTAATACACACAATGCACTGAGACGGCGTTAGGATAATATTCCGGGCTGCAGACAGGCAAAGAAAGCAATGGCTGCTCTAGCCAATTACTCCTTGCGACTGTTCAGAAAGAACTTGCAAGTTATGACAAAAATCTTGACAGGACACTGCCAACTAAAGAAACATATGCACACGATTGGTATTGGAAACACTCTAACTTGTAGAAAATGTGAAATGGACGACGAGATAATTGAGCACGTGCTCTGTTCTCTCATACAATAGATAGTCCATGTTGGAGAGTTGCTGGCGCGACATGGCCAGTATAAAAGAAACCCCTCTAAGCGCTGTACTTGCATACATCAGCCACATAGGGTGGTTGAATGCCAAGACAATAGAGTGAGGTCAACACTCAAGAGGTACAAAGGACCTAATGAGGCCTACGTGCTGTAGACTTTGGTTTACCCTACAACTAAATCCAAAACTTCAGTAGAACGACAAAGTCTAAAACGCCCTGGACGCACCGTCCACAGAGGAAGACCAAGTAGTCAGCTACTTCAAGACAAAGAAGAAAAAGAAAGCGCAAGGTGAGACTATTATTGGGCCATCAACTGGTTTACTACTTCAACCATCAAGACCAAAGGGTCTACAAGTTTTCCCCAGTCAACTCCTGCAGAAAGAGCAGACACACGTCGCCCGCTTACCATCACAATTTGTGAAAAATCTAAATATTCTGGGTTGATAGCAACTCTCAAGAACTTAAAAGTCTCTGTTGTTAGATCATGCATGCATCCAACATCTCATGTGAATTTTAGAGCTGTACTAGATAACGTCAAAGCCAACGACGTCCACTATTATACTCATTAATTAGCGTCTAAAAAGACGAAATAGAAAAATCTTCCCCATGCTGTACGTTTAGTTGCGTCAGAACGCGCAGAGCAAAAAAATCTTGTCTCTTATAAAAACTTTGCAACCTCTCAGTTGAAATTAAATGCAAGTTAGGGGACATTGTGCAATGCCACTTTTGTCATCGATATGGCCAAACATCTTTGCGATGCAACTATTTTTAATAATAATAATAATACGTTTATTTTTTGTTTTTCGGCCTTAAAAATTACATTTACAAATACATCAATAACTTCCCAAGATAATAAAACCCAATCCTTATAAAATGAACACAATTAAAACTTTTTTATTTTCTGTTCGTCTACTTTTTTTGTTTGTTTTTTAACTGCAATCATCCAATCTCTCCCTCTTTTGTCTTCTTTCAATATCTCATTTTTTCCATCTGTTTTTTTCACATTTTGTTACACTTTTTCAACATATGTTCCATAGTTTTCTTAGTCTTTCCGCACATTCTGCACATTTTTAAATCTTCTTTCATCCAAAATCTTGTCACTTGCTCTTCATTACCACATCTGAATCTTGCAATCATTTTTGTATCATCTTTACTATATCTATTGCTCTCTAAGTACATTTGCAGTTTACTTTCTATAACACGTAAACAATTAGCGTTGTACCTAAACTTTTTTACTCGTTTTCTCCTTTTTTGCTTTTGTATATCTCTATCTCTTTCCGTAATTTTGTACCATGTCTCCTTCTCAGATTCTGTAATTCTTTCAATTTCTTGGCTAGCATACCCATTTCTATTGTAATAATTTTCTTTGATCTCTCCTAGTTTTCTATTTCTTGTTTTCATTTTTTTTTTATGCATTTTTAAAAGATTTTACATTCATGTTTCTGTCTCATTTTTTCTTCATACTTTATTGTTTTTTTTTCTGCTTCTACTCTTGACTTATCTTTTTTGAATTCCTCTAGCACAATATATGATGAGGTTTTTCTCTATTTAAACCTAGCACCCATCTCTAATATTTTACATGTATTGCCCCATATTTCTGACCCATACAATATTATACTCCTAACTAAACTATCAAACATAAGTCCTTTTATTCTTATAAATTTTCTTTTACTTATTCCCCAAACTTGTCCCACTACTTTATTTGCTTTTCGAGCCATCTCTTTAATGCTCCTTCTAGGTGTTATTTGTGCAAAAAACATACCCCAAATATTTAAAAGATTTTACTTCCTTAATACTTTGCTTATTTTTTTTCGAGTCCTCCATCTTTTTTTTTACCCCCCTTTCTGAACACCATAAAAATACTTTTTTAAACTTTTTATCATTTCTTTCATTTTCTTTGCTTCTTTTGCTAGTATAACCTTGTCGTCTGCATATGTTAACACACTTTTTATTTACTAACCACTACTCTTCTTCTTCAAATAAAGTAAGATTCAATGGACAGCCCTGTCTTACTTCTTTTGTTGTCCAAAATCTTTCACTCATTTTTCCGTTAACCCACACCCTACTTGCTGTTTTCTCATACACGTCTTCCATTTTTCTTACCATGTGCTCGCTAATTCTTTTCTCTTTCATACACTTCTACAGTTTCTCTCTATCCACACTATCAAATGCCGCCTTTAGATCCAGGAACAACGCATATGCTTTTCCCCTTTTCTGTACTTTTTTTTTCACAATATGGTGTAAACTATATACGTTATCCATGGTACCTCTTTCTTTCCTGAAGCGTTAAGTGCGCCAGAGAGCATCCCACTTTCACGTGAAAACATACCAAAAACTCAAGGCATGTAGCAACATGCGCATTGTACAAGAGGCTTTACACAGCTAGTTACAGAAGATGCTCAAACTATCCTAAGTTGGAGGCAAGTATGTCCTGTAAGCTCTATTACAAGACACCTCAATAAAAAGCAAGCTTCATATTTTTTTTAAAGTACTCCCAATGCCAACAATTAGAGAAGAACCAGTTTATCTTTTGCTTATCTCAGGCAAATGATGCTGATTTCAAAAAGTTTTTCATCTTCTAGGTTAGCTTCTAGATTCAAACGAATTGTTTGTTAGTCTGAAATTATACATAGCCGAGGTACAAGTTTTTTCCAGACACTATGTAATTGCCTATAAGGCTGGCACAATGTGCAATTTTAAGTTTTTTATTACGACATTTTTCACTAAGGTTAGGAAGGTCCTTGCACAGAAATGTGCAAACTTCTAGGAATCATTATGTAAAGTTTAGTTTAGAAATTTAAGAAGAAGCCAACTACGACATAAGCAAAAGAGCTACGCTTTGTCAGTTGTGTGGTAAGTATTGTCTTTATTTATTGGGTAAACCATTTGTTATCTTAAGTAACTATTGCCCCTTTTCTTATTTGTAGATTTGCCAACTTTTATCTGATTGAAGACGTCAGATTTTGTTACTACATGAGTTTAATTATACAGTGACTTATATTTCAGGAAAAGATAATTATATTCCTGACTTACTGTTTAGGTTTCTTTCATTCTGCTTACCGTCACCGGCTGACAAGTTTTTTAATATATTACTTTTTGATTTTTGCAATATGATCATGTCGATAGAAAACAGATATCTAGTTTTTGTTTTCTAAAATAATAGATTGAGGTCTATTGCTGGCTAACATAATGTCAGCGTTAGAATATTTACGTTCATTATAAACCTAACGTTATATAGTCAAAGACAATAAACTGTATGTAAATTGTGGTGAGTTTGGTTCACTTTATTTGTGTTTACTAAAACAATTAATCACAGATGTTGCTGAGTTATTTCATACTGCAATTAGATACTTTGGAATATAAAACATGCGCTACGTTAAGATTGCAAAGTGTACTGGAAATATGTTTACAAAAATGTAAAGTTGATTGTCAACGTACACACCGATCAATGTTTACAAAATATGTATGTTTATATGTTTTGAAAAAAGGAACTAACAAGCCATGAAGACCTAAAATTAACTAAATTGCTTAATAATGTCATCCATGAGTTTACTGGTTTATCTCAAACTAAGTTGAAACTAGGCAAATCCCCCGAGCTTTTACTGAATCTCGTATTAAATTTACCTGCCTGCATTAATTCTAATCAGCTACTTGGGCAGAGAAATTCTTTTTGGAATAACTAGGCGTCGTACAATATCCTGAATTTAATATTACAACTCGGTATTGTTGCGTACACACCTTATTTCGTCGGCTGTATTCTTAATAATTTGCAGGTTTGTGTTATTGTCTATTTTAGTTTTTCTAGGTTTTTAAAATTAAAGTTGAGGACTTTTTATGCCTGTGGCTCCTTTGAATACAGGTAACTACGCCATTGATAACACCAATGTGAATGCTCTTGAATTTTTCCATAGTAATCAACTTAAAATTAATAATAGTTTTCTTCCTAACAATAAAAAAATTCATTAAGTTTTGTAATAAAATGCAAAGTATGTAGTTTTCTTACAATATGCTTTCAAAATTTTTCTCATCTTCATACGTTAAATTCTGCTTTATATCAGTGTAATATCCATATGAACTTCTAGTGCATAAAATATACTGTCACATTTCCTATATTCTTAATAGAATTCCATCATAAAACTATTTTTCATGCCAACACCCATTCCATTGTATATTTTTACGACTTCTTACGTATGCAATGCAGCACACCCTTTGCGGTTTGTACTGAGTGCATCGGAACCTAGTGCATGTCTTACAAACAGTCGAGACAATACCTGCAATTAACTGCAACACCCTATCAGCTATAAATCGCTTTTCGTCTGACCGGGAAAGAAATGTAGCCGTGATTAATAGCCGTCTGGCTTAAGTACGTCCCGATAAAAATTTATAGACCGAGATGCAATAATAATTCATCGTCTTCTTAATCCCGTGGCATACGTTTAATACAAAATTGGGTTATGTTTGCATAGGACTGCCAACGTTTGGATAATTGATTAAGGAAATGTCAGCTTTAAATCTAAAATTATAATTGTTTTGGTTAATCATTTTCTAGAATATGGTATTTTATTTTTTATATACAGCAACATAAATTTGTCGATACATGTCTCTATCAATAAAAAATCAAATATATTAATCAGCAAACTATAATGTATTATTTAATCTAATACTATATTAATTGTTCTGTTTATTAATTAAAAAAGAGTAGGCATATTTACCATGTTCCATACAAACAACATAAATTATTCTATTTGGGTTTAATTAAACAATTAAATTTTTTCATTATAATTCAAAACTATTTGCAAACAATAGATATTTGTAATTGATAAATGGAAGCAACTGGTTGCAGAAGCCGCAACTCATATTTCGTTCCTACGTCAAGGGACGTTATGATAATCGACATTGCTAATAGCCAGGAGACCCTTAATATTAACTAAATGGCATTTGGAAAATGTCTGCTAGCCTCAGTCGAGAATTATTTTCTAGGGCATCTATACCCCAAGACAACAATTCCCATTGTGCAAAGGCTCGCCTGGTCAGCTCCATTGTTCGTTGCAAAAGCCATTCATTCCTGCCGTAAAGTTTTCCTTGCGATTATAATATACGTGGTTGGCGATTGGATAACGCAAAAAAAACAATTATTTACCGGAAAGTGAAAGCCAAAAAAAAAGTAAAGTTTTATTAAGGACATGGATTAATTGCAAAGGAAAAGTTTTCAAGTTGAGCCGTGTTTAATGCTGTTACTGATTAAAAAAATGTTTTGTTGACTTACTTCAATAATGTTTTAAATTTAACTTTATCTTGAATAATATATTGGGGTCTCGGGATTAAGTTACCTAATTTATGAAAAAATATATATTTTACTTCAAAAAAGTAAATATAATTAATATATCAATTTGTATTTGACGGAGTGATTCACGTCATTAATAAAAGATAAAATATGAGCCCATAAGTTGCATTAAGTGAATGTGTAAAATAGACAAAATAAAACTAAAATCAAACAGAGAGAAGTGGTAACGCAATACCCTCTATTATGATTATATTGAACTGTGTGTGTGTAAGGACTAGCAGTAGTTGTAATGCAGTTAAATTATATAAACAGGCAACGGCATTTTAGCGCAATTTATTTAAATTAAATTACCAAAACAAAATTATTTAAATTGCTTTTCTACCCGGTGTAAGACACACAATTGCGTATAAGCAAGGGCCTGCAATGCAGAAAGGCTCACAAGCCTAAATGGCTTTGCGTTGTTTGGTTTAACCTGGCAGGAAGAGGGTAAAGTTAAAAATACTTTTTCTTAGTCTAAGAACCTTAGCCAGGCTACTGATTTCAACATACGCTCTACAAGCTTTTTTAAATTACCGTTTATTTAGTTCCGCTTTGATTAGTATTAAACAAAAAAGTTTGGACAGATACTAGTTGAAGCCAGATCTTCAATTAGTCTTTGATCTTTTTGAAGGTAATCATGTTGTCAGTCAAGGTTGTAAAATGAGTGAACCATATTGTTTGTAATAATTTACAAACTCGTTTTTTGTTTTCTTTTTGCCTTCCTGAAAAATAATTTAAAAATATAACTGTTGTTTGCTCTGTTTGTTTTAGTTTTTGATAAACATTATGTCCGATACAGTTTGGTTAGGTTAAGATAGATTAGGATAGGTTGGATTAGGCTCGGTCGTACAACAACGTGACCTTCTGGGGACAAGGGTAGTGGGGTTGGCGACGGGGCGGGAAGTGATGGAAGAGGAGTGCCTCAGCGACCATCGCCCCATCAGGTTCGGCAGGATTGCTGCGTCGCACACTAGAAACGCTGAACAAAGAGGGTGGGTAATAACGGCAAGAGGGTTGGAGAAAATTTGTAGGAGTTTTGGAGACGCTCAAAATACTGGTGGAATGAAAAGATTGCTGAGGCAAAGATGCTCTGCAACTGGGCCCGTAGAGCGTTGACCAGGGCCAACGCCACGGAGAGATATAACGGGAATATAAAGGGTTAAAGAAAAAGTTGGGGGCTTATCAAGTTGGCTAAAAGGGGGAATTGGAAACTATTGGTCGACGAGGTTGATAAAGTCATTTGGGGCAGGGGATTTAAAATAGTGATAAGGAAAGTAGGTAAAAAATTGCTAAAGGTGGATACGGCGGTCTAGAAGGCTGTGGTAAGAAAACTTTTTCTAGCGCAATTTGAGAAGGTTTTTAGGAAGTGGCCAGTTGAGGCTGGGGGCGTCCGACTGTTTACGAAAAAAAAGCTTTTAGAAGCCACAACAAAGATTAGACCGGAGAAGGCACCGGGCTTGACGGGTTCTCTACGGAAGTTAATAAAGCCCTAATCGGACGTTGCTCTGAAGCCTGGCTCAGAGTTTATAATCGGTGCCTGGTTGAAAGAAATTTTCCGAAAGTGTGGAAGAGGGCAAACCTGGTCTTGCTGGATAAAGAGAAAAGAGGTACAGGGGCTAGTCCAATATGTCTCCTAAACGTGGAAAAAAAATCTTAGAACATTTGCTGGTAGGGAATCTTTTAAAAGTGCTATAAAGTGACGCGGCCGTCTGCAAGAATCAGTACAGTTTCAGGAAGGTTTTTTCAACCCTGAACGCGCTTGCGGATGTAAAGCTGCTAATTGATTCAACTACTCGCAGAAAAAAGCGAGCGTGTTGATAACCTTGGACGTGATAAACACCTTTAACACCGCCAACTGGAGCAGGATTTTGGGGGCGCTGAAAAACAAGGGGGTACCAGGCTATCTGCTGAACTTGATCAACAGTTACCTGTGAGAAAAAGTGTTGTTGTTGAGCAAGAGTGGGCAGAGAGAAGAGGTGAGGTTGTTGGGGTGTGCCACAGGGGTCGGTTCTGGGACCCACGATGTGGAACGTTCTGTACGACAGCGTGGTAAGCCTAAAAATGCCAGAAGAGACAAAAATAGTGGCGTACGCAGATTTGGCGGTGGTGGTATGCAAACACTCTAAATAAGAGTTGGAGAAAACAGTAAATCAAGCCTTCCAACTTATAGAGTTTTGGATGAACGAGTTGGGCTGCAACTAGCCCCATAAAAAACAAAACTTGTAATGCTTTTGTGTTCAAAAAGAATACCACAAGTAGACCCAACTATGGCAAATAAAAAAACTGTTGAAAACAAGTTGAAAAAAAAATTGGAAAAAGGAGAAGATTTGTCAAATTCTCAGTATGATTTTAAGAAAGAAAAATCTACTTTAAACCCAATAAAAATTGTTACAAAAATTGCAAAAAATAAAATGAAAAAAACGTTCAGGACTAGAGAACTATGCGCCTTAATTACGATCGACGCCTTCCATACGGCGGTTTGAGATAGAACAATTAAAGCTTTTGAGCAAAAAAAGACTTCTAAACATCTTACTAAAGTAATTAAAAGCTATTTCACAAATAGAACTTTTGTGAACAAAAAAGAGACAAAGCATAAAATAACAAAAAGTCTATAACGTCCTATATTAGAATCTTGCTATGATAATAGTGGAGAAAACAACGGATGTATTAGAAGACACAATAAATAAATGTTTTAGTTAATCAGTGGATGGCTGACCATAAGCTGGAGCTGGCAACTGAAAAAACGGAAGCAATTTTAATTATCGGTAGAAAGAAATGCAGAGATGTAAATTTAACTACAATTTCGCTCAAAAACAGTTTAATTTACCTAGGATAATTGATAAATTATTAAAGTTTGGAAAACACGTCAAAAAAGTGACAGCAAGAGCAAAATTGGTAGCAGCGTCTGTATGTAAAATGATGCCAAAATGCGGAGGCATTAGTAAAATTTGGCATTGTTGGTTACATCTGTTATGTATGCAGCCTCAATTTGGACGGCATACTTAACAGCCTACAGAGAAACGTTGCCATCAGAATTTGTCAAGCATACAGAACCATTCCTACGATGAGTGCAATAGTGTTGTTTAAAACTATTCTGTACATGCTCTTGGCAGAAGATAGACGCATTACTTGGGGTAAAAATTTAAATAAAGGCAAAAATAAGATCAGAAACGTGGTGGACTCATGACCTAACTCCAAACACTAAACATTACAGGCTGGATTAAAAGAAAAAACGGACAAAAAGGATATTCATTAACTCAATGAAACAGAAATAACACCGGGATTATTAAGAAGACTGCAATTATGGAGAAGATAAGATTACTAAAACGCGGAATTAATTTAATATAAAAATTTATTGTAAAATTATTGTTGGGTTAAGTGGAAGAAGAGCTATAAGCTAAGCTTTGCCCTTTTATATGAAATGTATAAATAAAGACTATTATTATTATTAAAAATCATTTTTGAAAATAATAGTTAATATTGTTGATAATTATTAAAAACTTAAAAGTTTCTTGTTAGTTCTACGTTCTATAAAGTTATTTTGAAATTTTTATTACAAAATTAACAAAAAAATTCTACATTACATCTGTTAGAGTATATCAAATATTTATTAGAACATATGCAAGATAGGTAAGTAACTTTTTTTTAATCATTTATCAATATACATTTGATTAATTTTTATTAGAAACAACTTGATTAAACCAACAAATAAATTATTATTTATTAAGGATGTATACAACTGGAAGACATTTATTATTGGTAAAAGATTTTAGAAAATACGATAAATTGAGCGTGTGAAAAGTAATAACGTTATTGCTTGACTTTGAAGACATTTTATATATTTTATTCCTAGAAATGAGAAGGAAATTGCCAAGCGACAGAATGATTTCTATGAAATTGCAGGGTTTTATTATATTATTGAAGCAATTGAAGTCGCATACAAAAATAAATTGAGTATAAGTTAAAAAAATGCAGTTATTTTTAATAAATAAATATAAAGTTTTTTACCTAAAAAAAATATCAATGTAATTTTTTTTCTAACTATAAAAGTGTAAAATAATATGTTTTAAAATGTCACATTAAAAAATGAAGTATAAGGGGCCCATAGACGGGCGTACATCTCTGACATAAATCGACGCGCGCATAATTCATTGAATATTAACTCCTGTGTGTGGGCTAACAATTTCTATGCGCGTTCAAAAAGTACGGCGTACTTATCAACCTGCTTTTCTTGAAAACTTGTGCCCGAGTTGAAAAAGTGCGTCCGTGTATGGTGTAAACAAACATTCTTGGCACGGTGTTTATCAGTGAGGTAGGTATTTATTATTTCTTTTATCTGAATTATTTGTGATCTGTCCGTATATTTAAATTTAAATTAAACGTTTATTAAATATGTTAATTTAATTATGCTTTAAAATCATTATTTGTTAATGGATTTTTCATATCAATTCTCGTAAAATTGACATAAGTTATGATTTTCAATATGTGTTTAGTTGTTCCTGTTATTGTCGTTTTAAATTATAAATTGCAATCCCCGCTGAGTTGCAATAGTATTTTAGATCAATTATTATACAAAATAGTTAATGATTTTTACGATTTCTAGCAATTATCGTTACGAGTTACGCGATAATGATGTTACTTAACTATATCCTTACTTATAAATATTATTTATTAAGGGCCGTGATTCCATCTCCTAATAAACCATCTAATAAATATTTTTAGCTAATAAATATTTCTGTTTCACTTTAACATATCAAACGTCACATAAATCTATCTCTAATCTAAATTTCATATTAGTTGAATGTATTTATTAGATTGTTTATTAAGAGGTAGATAACACGGCACTAAATTATTTAATTTATTATTATTTTTATGGAATCTTGTGCTGTAGTAATTATTGAAGATTGGAAATGGCGGACTTAAGGAATTTAAGTCGTGATTTTCAAAAAAAATTCATTGAATTGTATCGGGCTCATTCTTGTTTATGGAAAACAAAATCTAAAGACTACTTAGACAAAAATTAAAAAAACGCAGCATACAAAATTTTAACTGAAAGCTTAACCAATGGGCAACCAGGAGCGACCAAAAATTCGGTGATTCAAAAAATTACCACTTTGCGTGGGGGATTTAGAAGAGAATTTAAAAAAATTATAGATTCGAAAAGATCGGGTAATGGAGCAGATGAAGTTTATGTACCGACATTATGGTACTATGACCTCATGGAGTTTGTAAAAGACCAGAAAGCACCACGAGTTTCAATTTCTGATATTCCAGATGACGATAATTCTGGGAGTATAAATATTGACCATGAAAATAGTAACGCTGAAACCGATACTGAGGTAAAAAAAAATTGTTAGGAAATAAAACGTAACAGTTACAAATAAACAAATTTTAGTAAATGCACACAGAAAATATATTTCATTTAATGTATCATCTGCTCTTGCCAGGGTACGGCCCCTTCTTTGTTAAAATATTTTGTGTACGACAGGCGTACTTCCAATGCTTCATTATATGATCTTCTGTTATGGTTCGATTGCAGGTTAACTAAATGATTAGAATCAGGTCGTAGTCCCAATTGTACTGTTCCATTTTCAAGATTTTCTCTGTCTAAAGATTCAGTCGGAGTATACGTACTAGAGCATTTTTTTCTCAAATAGTTATTAAGCTCACAACAGGCCATTACTACTTTTTCTATTGAGTTAATATTTATTCCGATAGCCGTGTGAAATATTCGAAATCTAGCAGCCAAAATTCTAAATGAATTTTCAATTTTAGATCTTGCTCTTGACAAACGGTATTTAAATGTTTTTGTCGTGATTTAAGTCTTTCGGACTGTACGGCTTTAAAAATTTAAATTTAAAATCGAAACGTAAAGCAAATGCTTCATCGCCAACAAATACAAACGGCAGTTGTCTTTGATTATTTAGTGCACTTGGTATATGCAAAGTACCACTTTTTAGTTTTTGATAGAAAGGAGTATACTCTATGACGCCTCCATCAGAAATTCTGCCGTTAACGCCGAAGTCACACATTATGAATTCATAATTTGCATTACAAATTGCCATTAACACCAAGCTATGGTACCCTTTATAGTTATAATAATATGCTCCACTATTTGACGGTGTGATTATATTATTATTATTAGCTCACATATATTTCTGTTTAATTACTTATACTTTTAGGTAGAAAATCAGTATTCTCCCGAAACTCCAAATTCATTAATTTTGACATCAACACCTTCAACAAGTACACATGGCTCTACGTAAGAGAAAGAGAATCCGTGCTCAGTCTACTATAAGCAAGGGAGATGAACTATTGAATATAATTGGTGAAAAGCTCAAAACTCCTGACGACGAATTTAGTATTATTGGTAAAAATTTTGCTACAAAACTGAGAAAAATGCCAAAAGAAATAAAAATTTATACCAAAAAGCTTATTAATGATTTGTTATTTAAAGCAGAATTAGGACAAATTGACAAATTTACAACAATATCATCTAGGCCAATTTTAACCGATAATTCGACGTTCAATTATTCGCAGTCCAACATAGATTGCCGCAATTTTAGAAGTGAGTATGCTGATGTCCCGTATAATAATAATTATGCTAGTTCTCATACATCTGGATAATGTTTTTTCAATAATTAAATAATGTACAAGTGTTATAATAAATAAATTTTTGATTTTCTCACCTTGAAGTATTTTTCTTTTAGAACTTGGTAGATTGCATTATAGGTTTTTGGTATTATTTTACCTAAGGCTTGGGGAGATATGATAGTAGTAAATTTTAAATCTTCGTAATTCCGACCAGTAGCCAAGAATCGCAGAGTTGCAGTTAACCTTTCATGTGGCGATATTGCAGCTCTCATCGTGGTGTCTTGGTATTTAATTAACGGAGTTGATAATGTTAAAAGTTCAGTATACACATTCTCATCCATCCTGAGGTAATTACGCCAGTCATCGGGTTCCAATATGAACTCTTCAAGCAGTCTCACATGAGAGTATTGTTCCCGCTTTAAAAGCCAATTCTTACACCATTCACTATGGCGATTTTGTTTTGTTTTATTCTGTTTTTTTATAATAATAGCGCACGTCACTGCCATTAAGCACAGCTCTTCGGACATCATTCTGCGTAGTATATGTAACGCTGCGCGATGATTTACAATAACGTATCTACGAGCGTGTATGCGCTTTACTGTTTCACATATCTTGTGCGATGATAATGTGCGCGCGTCGATTTATGTCATAGATGTAAGCCCGTCTATGGGCCCCTTATAGGGTGTAAACGGTTTTAATCTTTTGCAATACACAAAGATATTAATAACAATAAATGAACAATCATATTCATATACCCAGACTACTTATTAGCAATCTGATCGCCCAAAACAATTAGCAAACTGCGTGACAATTCAGATGCAATTCTTTATTCCGAAAAATGTATATATCACAAAACTCAGCGCAGACAACTCAGATGCTAAAAAGTGCATATGTGTGTGCATTTTTTATTGCCCTTAATACCTACCTAACAGGGAATTCAAACAAAGGAAACAGTGACAATTATTTTAGACACTTACATTCAATTATATTGAATCAATTTACCTACAATTTTTTGAGCAACTAATGATCGGGATATTGGTCATCTATGGCGTTTAATGCACTCAACAAGTCTTTATATATTTATATATGTATATATATATATATATCATAAGATGTAACTGCAAGTTTTAAGACATATGTGAACGATAAAGTTTTTATTAAGCATGTTAGTGGTCAATATAGCCGCCAAAAATTAAAATGCATACATTAGTGCAGCTTTCTATTCTTTTTTCAATGTGATACAATGATATAACTTTTCAAAACTCTTTTAAAAATTTAAATTGAGCCAGATGCCTAAAACTTAAATCATATATACGCAATAGTTTAATTTTAGTCATTAAATTATATACCATTATCTTAAAAGCTTCCGGCAATGTATGTAGTAATTAAGACTTGCATCATATATTCAACTGGAATAGAGTTTGAGACAAATTAACATGCAGATATAATATTATTTAGAGAATATAATTTTCTTACAAAGTAGTAAATTTAAATAAATCTGCACTTTTTGTCACAATTTATGGTTCAAAGCTACGTGATATATTTACATAATTTATTCAACTAGAAAATATACTCTAGCCATTTTCTTATTATATTTATTTGTTTTTTAAATAAAAATATTAATCCTTTGAGGTTTAACAGAAACGCACCCTAAAAACCTTTTAATCCCGTTCACATAATTAAGTTGTAAATTTCAGCCGCAAACCAGTTAATTTTTCCCCATCTCGGTTTCACGTCGGAACAATCTAGTCCAGAAAGTAAATTATGACCTAATTGTTGTAAAATTGGCTGGCCACGGTTTGCTATTTCAAAGATCCCATTCTAGTTACCTCTACGACTCGATTCTACACCGTCTAAAAACACAAACGCAGCCACACAACGCTTTATAAATTAGATAAGTTTCCGCTCAAGTTTTCAAGTGCGCCTCCTTATTGTAAACAACTCGCTCGTATTCCCAGTTTAAGGAAACGCTTTCTTGTTACAAATACTAATACTAAAACTAACACCAATTTGAGAATATATTTACAATTAGTTATCTCTAATAGTTGTTGAAATATATAATTATTATTCCTGAAAGCATAACTATTACTAATTTTATAGTTTGCATTATAGCTAAAAAATTGTAGCTACAATTATATTGTTTTTTTTTTAAATTTATTTATTAGATCTGAAACTTTTGCTACTGCTTTTGAATATGTACATGTAAACAAAAATTGCAGTAGATACTAACGCGGACTACACACACTCTCTTATTAAATGCAGTTACTTAAACATTAACCGTGTATTAAGCTAATGTTCTAAATTAATAAATAAATAATTGCTTAAAAATGATCCTCAACAATTTTACGCTAAGACTTAAGTTAAGCGCTTCACTCAAATGCCAGTTGTTGAAAGTTTTTTTCAAAATTACTTCATTCATTTTTTGTTACAATACTACCAATATTCATTAAATTGTTGGATGATTACTAACAACTATTTTTTGTTGGTATAGATAAATTTATTTAACTCTAACATTTGTTCCAGATGAAGCCTGAATGCTAGGTGTTACTTTTAGTCACAATTTTTTAGAAAGCGTGCTCAGTTTTATTTCACTTGTTTAACCTGGATAAACTTTACAAAACTGGCAGTTAGCCAGAGACAGCAAAAATGCTTATATCATAGTTAATTTTGTTACACCCTGTATAATACTCATATATTATTTGCGTGGTGCATACAGTTCACTTTAGTTTAGTTAGTTTAGTTCTGCTCTGTGCGCAAAGAATTTCAATTGTACAGGTTATTTCAGATAAATCTGGGACAAATTAATTTGGCTTATGTAAACAATGTTTTCATAGTGTTAATTACGTAAAATATACTGTCCATGAAGTTGGCAACAAATTAACAAATTGTCAATAACACTACAAATTACAGTTTGTGCTTTGTTATTGGCAAAGTTTAGTACATATTCTTGTAGCTAGATGCATTTAATATAACTTTGTTGATTGAAAAATTAAGAAGTGTTGTCTATATTTTTACCGCTAATATTGCAGTGATGTAGCTGAAATTATTTACCCCGCTGCAAACTATTGTAAGAATCTCAGAATGAAACGTTTTCATGTATCATTTTACTTTGTTACCCCCTAAGTTTTATATTCGCTTCTGCAATAAATAGTCACTGTGGTTTTGTTTAGCGTAGCGCCTTTAACTATGTTAGAAATGTTTGTATTAGCAGCAAAAGTGTAACATTGAAATAAAAAGTTTATGTATCCCGAGTTTGTTAAATATCAAATTTATACAAATTTACTCTGTAATAGTAAATTTGCATAAATTAGAATATATATTTTATTTCATATAACTTAATTATTCTATTGTACGTGACCGCTACCACTGTTTGGTGATTATGGCAGTAGCAAAATTTGTTTGACTACAATCTACAGTGTTTTAGAGTTGCCTAAGTTGATTAACAATTTCTCCGTTCCAATTAATACAGCGATACCGCGGACAAGAACTGATGGTGCGTGATTAGAAGCTCCAGCATGGGAGGTTGTAGCACATGGCAACTATAACCTCTAAAATTAATGATCCAATTACACTTAAAGTGTTTCAAATACTGCAACATTTGAGATATAGACACTGCATCCGTAACCGCACAGAATAGTTAGTTTAGATTTACATTTAATTTTAATTGTAATAAGTTAGGTTTATAAATCTTATCCCGTGAATCAGCAAGCCAATCTTGTTATTTGTTGTATCTCCTTTTAATTATCTCTTTATAAAGCTTGCCGTTCTGTATTAAAAAAACAGAAAACCTCCAGTCCGAGGTTTTGAAAACATACCTACCAAAAAGTTTTGTCATTTGACAGCAAACGATCCGTTGTTAACACTTGTCGGGGGTCAAGACATAGTAAATGAACAACTTTTTGCAAATCTTTCTTTCTCCGAGCAGTTTTTTGGTTTTGTTTATGTGGAAAATAGTTTTTTTTTTATTTTAAAGCCATATCTTTATTACACTCAAGAAATCTTGTATCGTACACACCGGGAAAGTGTGGTGGCGCCCGAAACATAAATATAGAAAACCCCGTTAATTACGATTTATCTATTCAGACCGTTTTTCCTGTTCTGCCACGAGATAAATTGAGAACTATATTTTCTACAAACGTGTACAAAACATACACAGCAATGCATAACAACGTCACTTATTCTAACTTGATATCAAAATTTGCTAACGTTTAAAACATTCAGTTCTCTTAAAGCCATTTTTTAAAACCGTTTTAGAAGAGACAATCAGATTTCAACAATGTCAAAACGCAAATGTCAACGCAGTTTAAAAAAAAAACTTTACTTTTAAAGAAAGTGTGCACTTTCACGCATAGAGATATGTCTATCCAAACATGAAAAAAATTATTTACCTTTTGTGTAAATGCTTTCCTTTTTCTACTTCTTTCAGTTATTCTTACTTTACCTTACTTTATCTTACTTAATAGACCGTTTCATTTGTATAATAGCAAGTAAGCCAAAATAAGAATTTTACTTGTCATCTGCTCTAGGCGTTTTATCACGGGATTCTTTAAAAATGTATAAAATTGCAACCAACAACAACAATTGAATTTTAATTAAAAATTGAACAAATATTTGTGAGGTTAAGTGAGTATTTTGGCTTACTTTGGTTTACCTCACTTAGCAAAAGGTAAGCACCTAATTTAAAACCTTAAGTAGTAAGCTGTTAACGCTCCACCAAAAGTGCTTGCTATTATAAAAATCTTTTATTTAATACCAATTGAAAAACACTTTTATTGGCTATTGGTTTAGCCAATCATCATCGATCAGATGGAAAGAGCTTGGATAGCTACAGTTTTGTATAAGAAAATCAATTTTTTGACCAAACAGAACAGTTGTTTATGAATCTTCACCGAAGCAAACCCATAGGAAGTTTTTTTGTGAGTAAAAGTGAAAATGACAGTAAAGTGTATTGTGCTACCGGAAGATGTCCGACGCCCAAGATAATTGACGGTAAGCTGATGAAATTTGTGCAAGACCTTGGATCACAAACAGCTCTAAGATGTCACCTGTCATTGAATGGCTAACGATACAACTATCAATCCACACCAACGCTAGCACCGATTTCCCGCGCTATAGTAGCAGCTTACTTTAAACCTCACAAGATAAAACACCGATTAAGGATATTGCATTTACCGACCTTGCTGCCGCATTTTAAAACGGCTACTTAAGCGGACAATTTGTTATCTCAACCTTGTTAGCCTGCTGCCTTTTGGTTGCACCTGGGAAATTGCGCTCCCTGAGGAGCTCGACCAGCAGGTTTATACTAACATAAAACTGACAGGGGTTTTACTGGTGTTACTAAGCCACTTCACACTCAGAAACCTTTTTTTGGAAAGTTGCCTAAAACCTGGTGAACATCTCAGCTGGGCACACACTTTCTAAGAAAATGACCCGCTTCCGGGTGGACATTTATCGGCCGGAGCTAATGCAGTCACTGCATTCCTTTTTGGGCGTTACCTTTTCTGCGAGTCGTTTTCAGACTAAGAAACGGTGACATTTTTGCCTCCACAGTCAGTCCAATCCAAAAATCTAAGCAGTTAACAAAAGAAAAGGCGTAGCTTGACCCATTACTGACCGGCAAGTTCCGTCATATGCCACCAAGTGACCTGATTTTCCTCCAATCTGCAACTTTTGCAATACAACATCCAGGTATCGTTGACCACCAAGTAGTAGCTCTTCCAGCTTTTCCGAGACTACTACTACCATAATCTTTAGAATCTTTCGGAAAACTGCACAACAACATACACCCTGCGCTTGCACACCCCGCCTAGGTTTTAGGACAGCCACTGATAGCTGCTACGGCACTTCCACGTCGATCCAAACAAAACACCATAGTTTTTAATAAACTGGCACGCTGTGTGTGTGTGAGTGTGAGAACACGGAGTTTTACTTTGGCTCTACCTTTCAAACAGTCACAAACATCAGTGACACTACCATACACAACAAGTTGACAAAAACAAGACAAAAAAAATATTGTATCTCTACACACTCTTGAAGCATCAAAAGGAACACAAACGAGCACTCTGTCTAACTACAAAGCCAACCTCGCAAAGAAAATAGATAACGCCACACCAAAACAACCTGCAGTTGTGCCCGGCAAAAACCGCAATGCGACGTGTGCAGCCTATGCACACCTCACCAACACCGTCACTTTTGTCTATCACAACAAGGTAGACAAGCAGACAGAACAACTTGGCACAAACAAGCAAAAAAATACACGACATACTGCATCTAGTGAGTAAACACATAAAGAAAAAGAAGGAAGCAATCAACACTTTAAGTAGATCTTGGCAATGTAGAACTATTGCGTGACAGGTTGAAGAAACTTAAATTTTTCTACCCTACTGCAAGGTACCGCAAAAGCTGCCAAAGAAACTCGGAAGCTAAACAACTCAAACAAAGCCATGTCGTGAGTGTTTAGACATTTCAGCTAACAAGCAAAAATAATTTCATTTTTGCCTTCACAATCAGTTGAGTCTGAGAGTTCAAACAGCCAACAAAAAAGAACACGTTTTAACCTGGCTCACTACTTATATACTCTAGTATTGTTAACCACCAAGTAGTACTTTTAGCATCTCCGAGACTACTATCACTATTGCAGTATAATCTCCAGAACTTTCTAAAAAACTGCACAACAACATACACCCCGTACTTGTACACCACGCCAGGGTTTCAAGACGGCTACTGGTAGCTGCTGCGGCACTTCCACGTCGATCCAAACAAAACATTACAATCTTTAGTGCACTGAATGACAGAACAACCAGTCAACCGGTTGATTATAAAACCATGATTCCTAATAAACCCAGTTAGCAACTCTAACATAGTTAAAAAAACAATCCCGGTATGCTTTTTGGAGAAACCCCAACCTATATGAGCTAGCCCAGCAAAGTCAATGACATGGGACTAAACCAGTATATATGCAAATCTACTAGTTTTCAACTATATCAACGCAAACTAATACTAATTGGCACTAAATCTATCTGTTACCACAAATACATACAGCGGAACAGTAACTTATGAGGATGGCAGAATCACCATAACGCATCAACCTGACTATTCCACCAATATGACAAGTCACCTTAAATTCCTGATAAAAAACGCTTTGCAAGGCCAGGCAGACAGATACATATGGCTGATGTCCAAATAAGTTATGTTATGCTGACATTAACGTCAACACCAATGAGAACAAAACAGCACAAAAATACGTGCTAAAACTGGCCAAAGAACAACACATAATAGTTATCAAAGTAGATCAACACACAGGCAATCACAAACACTCAACCAACCAGCATCGCAGAAAAAGTTAAGAGAGAGTATCACAAAAAAGTGTTTTACATTGGCTCTACCCTCCAAACATTCACAAATAACAGTGACACTACAAGACATAACTAATTGCACACAAACCGCTTTACGGCTAATTGTAGAAGACACTCTGTCTAAGCTGAAAACTAACCTACCGGGACAAACCAATTCCGCAAGACCAGAACAACTTGCATTTGAGCCGGCAAGACAACTTTGGCAGACAGGATAACATGGACAAACAACAAAAAAAACAACAAAAAAGTACACAACATCTTGCACCTGGTGAACAACTACGTAAAGAAGAAAGAGAACTACTAAATAGTAGATCTTTCGGCATCTCAACAATTACTACTACTATTGCATTATAAACCCCAGAACTCTTTAAGGAATTGCACAACAACATACGCTCTGTATTTGCAAACAACGCCAGGATTTTAGAACGGCAACTGGTAGTTGCTACAACGTTTTCACGTTAATTCAAACAAAACTTTAGTTTATTTAGTAGAATTGCAAGTTGTGTGTGCACATGTAAGAGCACAACATATGTGTGTGTACATATAAAAACACGATGTATGTGGGTGCGTGTGATTTTATTGTTTTAAGTGTAGGTGTGTGTAGGAACTTTTAATTTGCTATAAAAAATACAAATACGCAACGTTACAGTCTCCAACGCTCCAAAAAATACCCATCAAAAAAGTTGTTTTTGTTAGCAATCGACTCTTTTCAATCACCTTAAACACTGGCACTTAACAAAAAAAGCTGTAAATTAAAAACTGGAATTTTTAGGTTTTACTCTTAAATACATTTATTTTAAGAAACAAAAAATCACGTTTTCTAATAATAGTTTTCTGCCAAAAGAAAGTAAAAATTTTAATATCAACAAGCTAGCCACAAGTTTTTTGATCTTAAATTTACCTAAAAACCTACTAATAATACCAAATATGCCAGCGACATAGACACATGTCTTGATTTACAACTACAATATTTTGTGTCTGCTTTTTACTGTCCAAAAGCCATACCGCCAAAATGTACTTTTTGCTCTAAACTTTATCCAGCAAATGTGTTTCAAAAGTTTAGGCTTCAGCTCCAACTCTAGAAAATGCTGGTACGCGCAAACCAACTATTGCAAACAAAATGTTTGCCAACACCTTCACTCAAATCAATTGATACGCAAAGTTAGTTCTGTTTTATTTTCAAACAATTTTTAGCATTCTAACGGACTACCATCTAAACAAATTAAAAAAATGGATATCACACCAAATTTAGAATGCAGTATTTTAGGTAAAACTGGCTAAATAAAAGAATTCTTTTCCGATAAGAATATTATTACTTTTGCTAATTCTTTCACTCATCATACAAAATTACTTAAAACTTTTTAAAAACAAAAAAAAATCAATTTTTTTTAAATTTATATATGAAATAAGGATGAATTTGTACCCGTTCCTTCGATATCTTTCTACAACCTCTGCCAATATTGGACATTTTTGTATTTTTCCGTATTGGAATTAACGGAAGTACACTAAAGTTAAATATTTTGGTTCTACTCCAAATTTTTCCTAAAAATCAATTTTTCTGATTTTTTTGCTTTTTCTTTGCTAATCGAGACCGATAGTTTACCAATCAAAATCAACATATAATTTTTTTTAATCACGAACAATTCTACGAACCTTAGAGTGTATGAAAAATTATTAAAAATTGTTTAGTAGCGTCACCAATTTTGATTTTCTCAGAACCAAAAATTTTGTTTTACTGCTTTGCATAGTGATTTAGTGCAAGAATAGTGTTGTGACCATAACTAATAACTTTTTAAAATAAGCGTTGAAGTAACTGTTTTTTTACTGCTGGTGAAGATTTATTTAATTGGAATACTCTACCTCTTAACTGTTTTATGACATAAAAATAATTGCAAACAATATCCTCATCAACTAACTTGAACAGTATATCAATTACATTAGTGTTTATAATAAATACAGAACAAATAAACAATATTGCTTTAAATATCTACTTATATTGGCACAGAGTATGTGGTCTCTTTGATGTGTTTTGTTCAAATAACCACATTCCATTTCCAATAAAATCGATGTGATTAATATTAATGAGAAAGTAATTACTTGAAACCCAAGAATGACATTACTATTCCATTGAATCCGTTTGTTTTTGTATGTTCCGGTAGAACGATTGATAAAAACGTAATTTGTTTCTGATGAGTTGTAAAGTGCGCTTTTGCTTAAAACCACATTTTAATTATTCCCCAACGATTATACCCGCGGCGACAATGATGATAAAATTAAAGAATAAACAAATAAGAGTCTACTAGAATATTGCAAATGAACATGAAACCGATGATTTGCGTCCGCTTAAAACGCGATTTGAATTTATTTATTCTTTTTTGTTTTCCATGGAATAAATACATAATAATGTTTTAAATAGAAATATAAAAGCGGAGCGTGCAGTAGGAACATTGCATTGTAAGCAACATTAAAAAATGTATTTATTTTAGAGGAATATAGCCAGTTTGCTTGGTTATTTCACCGAATAAAAGCTTATATATTAAACCGTTTTTTATTAACAGTGAAATAGAGCTTGCTAATAATTTATATTGACGGTTTAAATAAATAAAAAGCGCTTTTTAGTATTATTATTATACAGCTATGTGAAAAAAAATTACAATAAAATAAAACTTTAATAATTTGATTTGAATTCTATTACAAGCTAATTTAGTTGTTAAAAATGTAACTCTTTTGGCATTCATACATTATGGAAATTGGTAGCATCTGGCGCCCGCTTCTCCTTTTTTTTACTTGATGTTCATCTTATGCCTGTCGGTTCGTGAGTATAAAAAATACAGCGGCCGCCTTATCCCGCATGTATGTTCATTGGAAGTGAATTTTTGTTACGAGTGCTCGTAAATAACTTTCGGCGTTGAAATCGCGGGTAGTAGTTTAGCAAGGGCCCGTCCGATAAGAGCGATGTATGCTGTTTTGGGGGGATGATATTCAAATCGGTCGGAAATGAACGCACTTCCCTCGCTGCCGCTTACACGAAACGCAATATTTACCTAAACGGTCGATGTTGTCGACTGAAAATTTATGGACACGTTTAACGTATATGAACAGGGTTATCAGTTTTTGTAAATTTATATAAACAGTCGACGTTTATAATCACAATTTGTTGATAAAATAATCGTACTTAACTAAATTGTTATTTTTGTTTTATTGTGCATTTTAGAGCTATATTACGTCACCTTAAAAGTCATACGACTTGTTTGAAAGGTGTGATGGGCACATTATATGTTTCTCCTCGCAATTACTGGATATGATACGACTTCTGCTCTATTTTGTAAAAAGAAATAAATATTTTCAAACAGTTTGAAAAGAATAACAACATGATCAATTAAATTAAACTAGATTGTTTACAACATATAACAATTCTTCCAATAATATTTTTGAAAATGGTTTACGTTTTCTTTTGCAATTATACAAAGCAACCAAAACGAAAAGATGTGGTTTTAATTGTCGATGTCAAAAAACAGGACAAATTTGTTAACTTACTTGATATGAATAACGACAAGATTACATAGATCCATAGTCTTTCCTCATCTAAACTCTAGAGACGACAAAACTGTTCTGTTCTGTTTTTCTTAGACTATCAATCACTTCTAGCCTATGTAGCTGTGTTGACTTAAGTTAAGTTTTTAAAAAGTTTTTTTTCGACCAAGGTCAGCTTACTTCTAGTTTGTTTGTTTTTACTAACGACGTTGTAGACCATTTGTACATTACTTTTTTTAGTAAAATATTGTTCTCATAAACAATTGTTTTTAAATGTTTGTTAAATTTTATTGCAAACGCTAAGCAAATGTCCATTACAATAACAAGTTTACTGTAAGGCAAACACGGTAAATTAATCTGAATAAGCGCATAGCACGACCAACTAAGAGTACCACTAACAGCACAACAGGAAGTGATAAAACAACAACATCTGCTGGTCATCTAAGCTGAGACAAAACTACAGCAGCGATCCTGAGACCACTGACTGAATGTGCAAAAAGACGTACGCACGCTCATCAAAGAACGCATGGTATGCGCTAAGGTAAAAACAGGCACTTACCATCATAGGCGCTGCTAAAACTTGACAAACCCTGGAAAAAGATAGTAATAGATTTTGTGGAACTCCTGGACACAACAAAGGCCAAAAACAAATATGCTTTTACCATGATGGACATGTATACCAGATGGGTAGAAGCACAAATACCAGTAGTCAAACAACCACAACCTCACTGGAACGGCAAATCCACCGGTAAGAGTATCCAAAAGTGATATTGTTGGAAAATAGCACACAATTCATAAGCCAGCACTTTCAGAAAGCCGTGCAACAATAAATAGCCAAAAACTACACCACCGCCACATATCACTTCCAGACCAACTCGGAAAAACAAAAACATGTTGAGCTCAAAAAGAGCATAAAAACACTACAAGATGATCAATCCCAAAAACAGTAAGACAAGCTTATTCCGCTAGCAATCTACCACGGCAACCGCCAAATAAACGCTGTCACAAGGCAGACCTCATTGAACTCTTGTAGGACGTTATTTGGCTAAACCGGAAAGCTGAGAAAAACTCTACTAAGTCCAGAAAACCAAGATCTCCGGCTACAAAAAACCCGGCAAGGACAAACCACTTACCGTAAAAATAAGTAACCCTAAAGAGTAATTGTAAGAGAGTACAAAACAGGAGACCTGGTAGTGGTACAAAGAAGGGCAAAGCGACTAAACAATAAATGGCTAAGCTTTAAACGGGTAATCACTAAAACCGGAACTCATTGCTACTAGGTAGAGAATAATCTCTACAGACCACCCGTCAAACTGCATTTTAACAACTTACGCTTAGCGCCATCTGCAGAAAATCTAAAATTAACGCCAGATAAAATCACTGCCCATATAGTTAGGGAGAATTGATGCCGCCTAGCTGGCAAAACCACATAAGCCAATCACAGCACACTACCGTTAGCACTCTACCTATAAGGCCCAAGCGTCAAGTGCCGAACAGTCAACTAGACGGCCAGCTTTCTACAATTTTTGCAGGAGATTTCAATGCAAAGCATCCAGTTTACTAATGCTAAAGGCAAAATAATGTTGAAGTATGCCTAAGAAAAAGGATATACTGTATTAGAACCAGATTTGCTAGCTCATTGTTATTCACATGAGCGATTAGGTAAGGTTTTTTACATAGCTTTGCTTAAAAATATTACAGCGCAAACTAACATTTTGGTTATGAACGATCTAAGCTTAGACCACAGCCCAGTAGTCTTAGATCTCTATGAAAGGTGTGAGAATAGAGTCGATTTGGTTTGCAAAACCGACTAGCTTCTGTTTTCACATATCTTAGAAAAGAACATCAGATCACTACCTGACATTCGAACGGCTGAAGGAGTTGCCAGCGCGGTTGGTAACTTTACTAGCCTCATCTTGCTAACAATAGAAAAATCTACTAAGATTGTTTAAAAAAATAAATTTATCAAATAGATTGGTTCTTAACAGAGAGACTAAAGAGCTCATCCGTGCTTAAAATCGTGCCAGACATTTATGGCCAAGGTCAGATAATTAGACTGAGCAAACCAAGCTAAATCGGTTAAATTGTGAAATAAAGAAGGCAATCCGGATGCGCAAAAACCAGTGCTGGAAATCCGCTCTTGAATTCACTAACGACAATGAAAGTCTGATGTAGAAAATAGCTAAAACTCTTTAATATAAGCGTACACCGATGCCTTTCATTTATAGCGAAAGAAGTTTTAAATACACTTTGGAAGGCAAGGCCAAAGCATTTGCGGACAGCTTTAAACTCCAATGCAGGCCGGACTTGAAAACAAATTGAATTTGGACCACGTGGATAGGGTTTACAAAAAAGTAAGACAGTGTATACAGCGCACTGACACCGCTTTTATTTTGGAATCGGTTAAGCCGTCTAGGGTGAAAGATATCATCACACATCTCAAACCCAAATAAAAATAGCACCTGGACCGGATTGGATTCTAAACAAAGCTTTGAAAGTATTTTTTTACAAGGTTGTATAGTTCCTCACAAACATTACAAATGCAATCCTAAGGACGTCTTATTTTCAGTTGTCTTGAAAAAAGTTTTATGTTATCCCTATCACAAAGGTTGGAAACAATAGACATTTTCCGCAAAATAACCGCCCAATTAGTATTCTATCGACCGTAAGTAAGGTCACAGATTCTTGGATAAAATTTGAAATCACATGACGGCTAAAATCTTATTGCCAAACCATCAACACGGTTTCATATTTGGGTTCTCTATAACCCATCAACTAATTAGATATACAAACCAAATACAAACTGGTTTTTCTTTAAAACATGCTAGGGGAGTCATATTCTTTGATGTCTAAAAAGCCTTGGATCTTGTTACGGCCACCAGGCGGCGCTGACTACCTTAACACCCGCCCTCTCCGCGAGCGCGTTCAACCAATCACGGCAGAGCGCGTACTATAAAAGAAATGCGTTTTAACATTTTTGGTGAGTCTTCCAGAATAAGCCGAACTAACAACATCTTCCAAGAGGGTCCACCAGAGCAAGCGAGCAGACATCTCCGAAGAGGCCGCCGCTGGCATACAGGCAGACAGGAAATCCGTCTTCCTTGTTCCTCCAGCTAACCCTACGACGACGACGACGACGATGCTCCGCCAATCCTGGCAACACCTAAACCCTCACAGTCCTAACATCCCTCATCTACGCTCCCTTCCCCAACAAACAAACTAAACATCTACCCCGAGGCATTGCACATCCGCCACGGGCACAAGCACAGCATCGTCTTGCTTGTAAGTGTGACTACGTCACGCAGGCGACCAACCAGGTTGGATATCCGCCTCAAGGTCAACTGCTAGACAAGTTTCAACTTGCAACCAAGTGTGGCACAAACCAAGTGCTAGCATGGACAACTGCGTCATGGAGAAGAGGAGGAAGTCAAACGACGAACAGTACAGCCTAGAAAGGCATACCTATGGGCCAACACCCAAATTGTCGATCGGTTTCAACTTTGCCGGAGATGGAACCGGTAACAAATGGAGCCCAACTAGAAAGCAGAATCTGGAGCAAACAAGCTCCATAAAACACGAGCATACCCTAAGAGGAGACCTTGGCACTACCAGCAGAAATTTCCGAAGATACTATCGGATGGTTAGCTACTTCGACAATACCCGGAGTATACCTAGCAAGAATGTGTGCAACCCCTACAGGAGCATTTGCGACCGCAAGAACTACCACAGACAAGTGAGCTATTTTAACATTAAAATCTTTGTTCATACGCTAGTCGAGAACCCTGTCGACAACGATCAGTGGTGTAGGAAATTACCACACTCCCCGATCGAACCATCAACGTGCAGCAATTATGCACGATCTCTAGCTGAGACCCCTGTCAGCGACCTAATGTCACATTGGTCAATTAACGAATACGACATCTCCGATGAGAAAAACTTGGAAGTGCAAGTCCAAGTCAACGAGCCCACCCAGGTCGAGCTCGATGAATTCCAAGTAGCGGAATTATTTATCCCGGACACGACAACAGCGACGAAAGCATACATTGCTGACAGCATCATCGAGATAGAAGATGGAAAATGCTGCATAAGCAAAGTCGAACACGCAGACCTGCACAAAGCGACAACCACCGTCAACAGCTTCAACCGCAACATAGTGACTGCAACGCAGACTGGAACAATGCCGTCTAATTGTACCACATATGCTGCACCTAGAGGAACAAAGCCGTCCGACACAACTGCAGAGAACATCACCGACACAGCCGATAAAACACCTGAACACATCACAACGATAGCAGAAGAGGACCTAACGCCGCAAGACGAAGCAGACTGGAAATTCCCTAGCCACGTCGCGCAGCCAGGACCAGTTGGAAACAAAACCATTGGTACTGAAGAAGTGTGGCAGAAAACTCCGGATCCAACTGAGACGCACATGAGACTGTGGTCAAACCTCCCAGCGACACAACGAGCATCGCCTTCGTCGCCAATATCTCGGACAATTCGTATCCCGGAAAGGCATTGTGACTTTACGCTACCGGATAAGTGTATACCGCCGGTGTATAGGTTGCGTCCGGAACGTCCACCGCAACCTGGGACATAGTTTTAGTTTTGGACAAGTCCGTGTTTGTAAATTCGGACAATAGTGAATTTCGCAAAACACAAAAGACACATAGTGGAACCCGT
The DNA here is from genome assembly GCA_963932245.1 of Tachinus rufipes. Classification (NCBI taxonomy): domain Eukaryota; kingdom Metazoa; phylum Arthropoda; class Insecta; order Coleoptera; family Staphylinidae; genus Tachinus; species Tachinus rufipes. The sequence continues at coordinate 68,153,560 of OZ010749.1, forward strand.
TGTGGACTTTTCTTATATTCTATCATTCCCGTTCAAATCAAGTGCAATAGACCAGGAAACATTTTTTATAACTTCAAGAACTCATCAAGTTCTTTCGAGGAAATAATGGGGAATTGTTACGGCCACCAGGCGGCGCTGACTACCTTAACACCCGCTCTCTCCGCAAGCGCGTTCAACCAATCACGGCAGAGCGCGTATTATAAAAGAAATGCGTTTCAACATTTCTGGTGAGTCTTCCAGAATAAGCCAAACTAACATCTTCCAAGAGGGTCCACCAGAGCAAGCGAGCAGACATCTCCAAAGAGGCCGCCGCTGGCATACAGGCAGACAAGAATTCCGTCTTCCCTGTTCCTCCAGTTAACCCTACGACGACGACGACGCTCCGCCAATCCTGGCAACCCATAAACCCTCACAGTCCTAACATCTACTCTCCCTTCCCTAAAAAACGAACTAAACACCTACCCCGAGACATTGCACAACCGCCACGGGCACAAAAAAACCATACTGGTGGTGCAAGAAAATAAAAGAATGCAGAAAAAAAAACAATACAAACAAAGAAGAAAGTTAAAAGACAGAGAAAAAGAGGAGAAAATACAGAGGAAACGGAGGAGGAACTAAAAAACGACAAAAAAGGCAATCAAAAATAGCACATGAAGATGCTGAAACAAAATGAAGAAATCTATAGACAATAATCTTTAGGAAAAACCGTACAAAATAGTGATGAACAAACTGGGCAGAAGAGCAAAGGAAATCTATCTAAAAGAAAAAAACTGGTAGAAGAACCAGAAAATGAAAAAAATAAAACAGTTATGGCAACAGTGAAAGAAATAAAGAAGATTATAAAAAAAATTGCCTAACAACAAAGCACTAGTCCGGACAAAATAACAACAGAGATTGTTAAAGCAGCTCTAGAAGAGAATGAGGTAAAAATAACTCAAATAATCAACAGATGCCTGATAAACGGAGTTTTTCCAGAATGTTGGTAAAAAGCCACTCTAGTACTAATTGAAAAAAAAAGTAGGAAAAGCAACTTTATACAGGCCAATATGTTTAATAAACACACTAGCTAAAATAATGAAAAAAAAATTTGTACGGAGAATAGAACAAGAAATAGAAGAAAAAGAAAAATGAAAAAAGGAACAATACGGATTTTTTAAAAGAAGAATAACTTTAGGAGCTATTGACAAAGTAAAAGCAATAGCAAAAGAAGCAAACAGCGGAACAAAGAGAAAAAGACAACACTGTGTAATGATAGCGTTAGACATACAGATCGCATTTAACATCGTGATTTAGGAAGCAATTATAGAAGCTGCAAAGAAAAGAAAACTGAACAAAAAAACAATCAAGATCATATGGAGCAACTTACAGGGTAGAAACCTGGTGACCAAAAACAGAAAATTCAAACTTACAAGAGGGGTACCACAGGGCTTAGCACTAGGACCAAAATTACGGAACCTTGTTTATAATGAGTTACTTCGAATGAGGTTGCCAAAAAGCGTAACAATAACGGCATTTGCGGACGACGTAGCACCAGTAGGTAGGGACGTAGAAATAGATATACTAAAAGAAAGACTAGAGCTGGCAATAGATTTACAGTTATGGATAAAAAATAAAGGTTCAAAATTAGCAACACAAAAAACCAAAGCGGCCTGGCTATCGACTAAGAAGACTAATAGAGGAACAGGTAAGATACAGGTAGGAGACTAAGTGATGACCATAGGGAAAAAAATCAAATACCTCGGGGTGACACTTGAAGCAAAGAGGTGGAATAAACAGGTTAAAAAGCGGTTATGAGAACAAAGAAAATGAAGAGAAAGCTCGGTAGACTTATGCCAAACAACGGAGGTCCAGGAGAAGAAGCCAGAAGGCTAATAGCAACAGCAGCAGCAAGAAGCAAATTGTTATAGGCTGCAGAAATATGGAGAAAAGCCATGAAGACAAAATAAAACAGAAATAAATAAAGAAGAGCTACAAGAGCCAGATTGTTAAAGATCTGCAAGGCTTACAGAACGGTGTCTCAAGAGGCAGTAGAAGTGATTGCGGCAACACCTCCCGCGTATATAATGGTAGAAGAAAAGATAGAAATAAAGAAACCTATAAAAAGAAAGCTAAGTTAAGAGCAATAGAGAAGACAATGGAAAGATGGCAGACACAGTGAAATAAAAGAAATAAGAGAGAATGGACAAGAGAACTAATCTCAGAGATAAAAGAATGGGTAGAGAACAAACCCGAGACGTGCTATTATACAACACAAATACTGACCGGACATGGAACCTTTGGAATGATCTTGCAAAAAATTAAAAAAATCAAAGAAGACAAAAGATGTACATTGTGTCAGGAAGAAACACACAATAATGCCGAACACACTCTAGTAGAATGCGAAGCGTGGGAAGAAAATAAAAAAAAACTTGAAAAAATATTGGAAAGCAAAGTGGATTAAACAACAATCATTAAGAAATGCCTAAGAGATGAAAATAAATGGAGGGCGCTAAGAAGCTTTGCAACAAAAGTACCAAGAAAAAATAATGAGGAGTTTGACAATGAAAGAATATAGAAAAAAAAACAAACAATGGAAACAAACACACAAAATAAAGGTCATAGAAGAGAAAAGAGAGAAACGAGAGAAGCAAAATGGAAACAACTAAACAGAGAAAAAGATCAAAAAGAAAGAAATAAGGAAGGTCAGGACAATTATGCATACCAAGAAATAGAAGAAACATTTACAAAGACTTCAATACCAAACAAAATTGCAGAGATAAGGAGAAGGAAAAAAGAAATGTTAAAAAAATGCAGAATAACAGAAATAACAAGACAAATATTAATTGATAGATACGCTATCATGAGGTTGACGGATAACGCAACTTTTGAAATGGTCAGAATATAGCAACAAGAGGACACAAAGAAGTAATCCCAGATAGAGATACATAAATATCACAGTAGGTAAAACTAACAAATTTAGGACTGCCAAAAGGAATACAGCTAATATAACTGCATAAACTATTTATGAAGAAAAGAGGATACAATAAAGAAGAAGTAAACAAAAACCTAAGAAAACTAAAAACGCATCTGAGGACAAACCAAATAATTAGAATAAATAACACACGGATTAGATAAAGACTAGATTGTAAAGCTGGATGTCAGTGCAGATAAAAAAGTTAAAAAAAGAAACAAAAAAAAACAGAAAAAATGGTAGGGGCTATTAGGAGAAAGAGACCGGGGACAGCAGCCTACTTCAAACTAATGTCAAATCTAGACTAGTTTGACAAGGACATGTAACAACAGGATTTACGCAGAGAAAAAAACTGAAAGGTATTGCCATGCGTAAGTCATTTTTAAGGGCCACTTATTAAGACCATAACATCACTATGTTAAAAAAAAATGTTAACAAGCTAAACAATTGTAAATCTATCAGTTTTTGTGTTTTTGATTGTTTTGTTAGATTCGGAATCAAACATAAGTGCTTTATGTGGTTTTGTTTTGCATTTGCTTACGAAACTTAATTTAAAGATTAGTCATTGAAAAAAACCAAGCTTACAATAATTGATGGTAAGTCTCAAAATATTTTACGGCCGGTAAAAATATTTATTGATGTAAATAATAATTTAAAATTAGTCAAATTGTTAGTTTGTATTGATACCAATTTTTTCAATTTTTTTATAATTATAGTATATTTTGCGGATAATATTTGGCAAACTGACCATATTGAAAGCACTGATGGCGGTTGTTTTAAATATTTCAGTAAAAACCAAAAAATCAAACTAACAAAATCAACTAAAAAATTAAGATTGTTAACTTCTGAAACATTAAGTAAAACAAACCAGTTGATGCACAAAATCGACAAAAGCAATTGCGACCCAATCAAGCAGTATGTGATGTTTCTGTACATCTTAAATTTGTTAAATACAGAATTTGACAAGATGCTTTATCCATTATCTAGTCCCTGGAATTGCTCTTAGCCTTGTATTATTTATAAAGAAGTCCAATGGTGACCTCAACCTTAACGGAAAAAACTACGTCACAAAAAATGTGCATATCTTTTACTATAAGTAGACCAAATTTTAAATCATTTTTTAGAGCTCGAGTAGTATAGATCTTAAATCTGTTTTTTTTTAAATACCTCTAGAACCTTTGTTATGCATTAAACTGCGTTTGTTGTCCCCGAACATGGTTTGTTCAAATTTGTAGTAATGACTTTTAGACTTAGTAATGCTGCCAAAACAAAACAAAAGTTGATGGATTATTATATTAAGCTTCAGTTTGACCTACTTGTGTTTGTCTACTTAAATGATGTAATCTTCTGTACTTTGACTTTTTAAAAATACTTGAATTTATTAAACTTATCATAAAGATAATTTAAAAAAAAATGTGAATTTTATTTGACTGCTTTAAAATATTCACCAAAATTATACACTTTAATGGACGTGTTTGTAATGTTGGATATTTATTAAAAAAAAATTATACTGTGATAGATCTAATAAGTTTGCTAATCAAAAGTAAAAAAAATGCAAATGAATAGCTTGGAACAATGCAGTTGAAGCCGCGTTTATAAAACAAGTTTTAATTTCAGTACTTGTTGTTCTCTGTAACCCAAATTTTAGAAATCTAGGTGTCATCCAGATTGATGCAGCAGACGAATGTAAGTCTAGAAGCAGTTTTAACGCAAAAAAAACAAACAAAAAATTGTTGTTGCTTCTGCTAGTTGATCTTTAACAAATAACAAGAAAAAATGTTTTGCTATATTGTTTAGAAACCAAAAGTTTAGACCATATGTAGAAAGAACCTCATTCACTGTTATTTGTTGATATGTTTTTATAAACAAAAAATTAGTACGTTGGTCCATAAAACTTCAACAATATGATTTTATAGTCATATATTGTAAAGGTTAATCTTCAATGTAATGTCTAGGGTTTCTGTTGTAAAATTGGTTTGATTGATCTTGATCTTACAGCATGCTCAGATAAAGCTTAGTATTAGAAAATGTTGAAAAATGTTACAAGATTGCCAGAATAGTTTTCGAATTGGCTTATAAAAAACGGTTTCATGCAAAAAGAAAGAACTGAAAGTTAAAAGTTTCAAAAAATTCTAAAACTGCTGTTTTGAAAAAAAGCTCATCCCATTTTGGTATAAAAATTTATTTATTTTTTGTGCCAACTTAGAGCTTGAGCTTTTAAACGACGGTAATTGTTATCTAATAGTTATATCCAATTTGCTTTTTAAGTTTTTTGTTCACCGTAAAAAAAAAACGATTCTAAAAGTATCGTTAAACTAATTAAAAATTATGTATTTTTAAGTTTAGTTCCCTACAAGTGTTAATATGTGACAACAGTACACAATTTGTAAACAAAAATCAGAAAACCTTACGTCGTCTTTTGGGACAAGAATCTGATATAATGCTAAATAGAATAGGATCTAACTCTGTTGAGCAAGTAAATCGTGTAATTGGACCTGCCATAAAATCTTATCTTAAAAATGATGACCATTTAAGTTGAAATAAACAAATACATAAAATTAGATTTGCTCTTAAACAACTTATCTGAATTTTGTTAGATATTTGCCAATCCAAACATATTTACCTAAATAGGATAAGACAAATAACTAATGCGGATGCAAACAATATCTAGGCGTACTTAAAAGCTTAGCACAAGTTTACACCAAGTAACTCACTATTACAACCTTTGAAAACGACTAGCCGAGAAGTACCATATAGGTGAAAAAGTATGTAAGAAAAGTTTTTTCTAATCCTGATAATAATTTTGCTTCTAACTAAGTAAAAAATGTTATTTTAAACTTAGTGTATAAAGCAAATAGCATAGAAAAATACTTAAGCCTTAAGCACTTTTTCAGTAAAGGCGTTGTCATAGGAGATATGTAAAGTCTAAATTGTGTATATAAGCAGACCAAGCCGACAAAAATTAAAGAACAACATTACATAAAAAAATAATTTAATATACCACACGTCTTTTGTAAAATTTTATTTTTCAAAATTTGTTCTAAACTTGCAGTATATCTTTAAAACAATTAAATTTTGTATGTATTGCTTCACCGTATATAACATGCAGCAAACATTTGTATGCCACAATAAATTGCATTACAAATAATAATTATTGTAATACATTGTAATACATTGTTCATCATTATTCTGTACACAGATTTGAAGCATAATTTGTTTTATAAGTAACAATGGACAATTCAATTGTTTGTTTCTCATTGTCCAGAATGCAGTTTGCAGGTTTTGGCTTTTACAAACTATTGTTATGGAGTTAATAATATCAGTAATGGTATTATTGGAACATTGTTATATAATATGAAAAACCTATATATTTTTATTCAAATATAGCATCAAAACTTTTTGTTTATATCTACACAATGAAGTTTTATAAAAACCATTCTGTTTGATCTAAATTTACGCTTATAACTTGTGCATTGTTATTTAAATAAATAATTGTCCGCCAATATTGTTTCAACTAAAAGGCATTCTTCTATATTTAATATTGTCTTGAAACTTTTTATTTTGTGAAAATATTGAACGACTTTTTTAATACATATACGGCTGGACTACAAATTAGATTACATACGCTAGAACAGAATCACATATAGAAGCAAACATAGAGCGAATAGTGGACAGCAAACTTGAAAGGGCAATATATGCAAATTTAATCCTCCGGCATCAAGTTGTTAGTAAATACTACAACCACTTTAAAAAGCTTTGCTGTCAATTAAATGTTATAGTGTTTGAATTAGTTGAAGATTTAATTTAATCTGAATAAAATAGTATATAGTATAAATTTAAACTAAAATGAATATTTAATGGCTGTTTCAAATAATTTGAAACTCTTTCATGTTAATTGCTCATGTCTTATTTCTACAGGTTTTTTCTATTTCATTGATTTTTCTATTATATTCTAATTGTTTTCATTTTGTGCAAAATTTTATATAGAACTCTCAAGTGGACATTTTCTAATATATTGTATACTTTCGCACCCCAATATTGTACCATACAATAAGATACTTATCACGATTTTCACTTTCAAGTAATCTTTTATCCTATCTTTTCATGCTGCCCACGCGCTATCCTATTACGACTTCATCAGTTGTGCGGTTTTTGGGGTGTCTGAGGATCTAAATGAATTTTACGACCCATAATATATTTGACATAAAAGGTTGTTTTTGTTTCTAATTTATAAGCTAGAAGGGGTTTATTATATTTTACACAGCAAAATCCACCTCAATGAGCTAGGATTTTGTGATGGCAGTATACAAAAATGATTTTTCAATTAATTTAACAAATTTAGTGGAAAGCTATAGAATGTTTTAAACTTAATGTAACTTCAAGTTTATATAATGTACAAAATGTCTTTTGCAATGTAGCTTCTATACAGGATAGACTTTATTTTGACAATTCAGATTTAGTATAGCAGCTTATTGCATTGCAAGTATTCTACTTGATATATTGAAAGTGCTGCATAAGCATTACATTCTTTAACTTTTTAATGATTTGTTTTTTGATTAAAATTGATTTATATTTAAAATAATGTTTAGATTAAAACTAATTAAAAAATATTAAACACTATTATGTAAAAATATTTATAGATAATGTAATGTTTTGTCTTCTATTATGAAAATTTTAAATAAATACATTTAAGTTAGTTTGAGGTGCATATAAAATAAATTTGATTCAAAAGAAAGACTTACTTACTTAGATTACATATACTTATGCCGACGTGATATAGTCAACATGATCAGTGAATGTGACATCATAGCAAGTACTTTGTGCTAAGTGCGTATATAAAACCAACATCAGTTCTGGGTATAGAATTTTGTCATTAAGCTTTATTTTTTGGAGTTGAACAACTACTGTGAACGGCAAATTAGGACTGGATACATGTGGTTTAAACAGGATACAGCAACGGCTCATACTGCACGTCCTACAAGCAAAATTTTGACGGATGCATTTTTGGGTCGTCTAATTTCTTGTTTTGATGATTTGCATTGACCGGCAAGATAGCCCAATTTAACCGATTTAGACTTTTTGTGTGGGCTTTCTTGAAGTCACGAGTCTATGTCCACAAACCTCAGACTCTTGAAGCCATCAAAGAAATTATCCGTCAGGAATACGGGAACCTATTGCCGAAAGTTCTGGCAAGAGTGATAGAAAATGCCATAAATCGAGCTCATAATGGTCATCAATTCTGGTGACGGCCACTTGGCCAGTATAATATATCTACTATTAAAAAAAATCAATTAAATAATCACACTCCAAAAGCAAAACTAAAGTATTTCATTTAATAAAAAAATTACAGTCAAACAACAACTTTTGCGCTACTTAGTATATGCTATTGCACCCGTTAATTGAGAGAATGAAATCACTATAAATATTGACAAGTCCTAGTATCTGGTCTACCTTTACTTTCATATTAAATGTAATTATAATTACTAGTACACTAATCAAGTATTAGACTGAAGTTTGGAATTAATAAAATGCCACAATTTGTTAATTATTTTGCCTAAGATGCGGCTTAAACTAACACTAACATAAGTTAAGCAACAGCCGGGGCGGTTACGAGTTGAATGAGTGTCTCCAACAAAGTGATGCAGAGCGTACCGTTCTTTCCAAATGAATCCGTTAGCTCATATATGCATCCACACATACATACAGATGTCTTCTCTGTGACTTAGTGTGCCTGACACGTTGGTTGTTTACCTAAAATGGAATCGGGGTTATTAAGAATTATATTTTTATTATTACATTGACATTTTATAGTTTAAATTTTTAAAAGTTTATTAAATTTGTAGTTAATACGGTACAGTATTAAAAAAAAAAATATTTATTTAAATTACTTTTTAACGATTAAACCAAGTGTTATAAATAAAATTGAAATAAGTCTTCACAGAGTTTTTAGTTTTTATTTGTGGTTTCTAGTACCATACACTGGTAAACTCTTATGACCTGCAAGTGACAGTAGCCAAATCTGGCAAAAATGTATCGTACGACTCAGAACGGACGGTTACAAACGGCGCCTTTTTTTTACTTTTTATTCCAAGCAAGTAAAATTAGTTCAGAATCTTGCACTAAAACTTCAGTCAGTACTATAGATTCTGAAGGGAGGGAGGGGGAGATTAATAAACAAAATTATTCAAATTACTAACGTACAATGTAAGATTGAAGAAAATAATAAACTAGCACGTCATTCAACTAAGCAAAGTAAGAAGACATGACGAGAAACTATTTATTCTAAAATCTAGCTACAAACTGTATGATAAAGACAACACTAATAATTTGAACGGCTGCATTACAATCCTTATCCACAAAAAATATACATAAAATGCTTTTCAGAACGTAATGTCTATTTAATACTGCCCCCAAATAAACGCTACAATTAATTACAAAGATCAAAAATTTATAAGAAAACAAATTGCCACTACACTTTTATAAAAAGAGACTTTACCGCCTATGTCGGCAAACATATAAATATCTCGGAGTCAGCAATAGCAAACTACGGATCTAAAAGCAGAAATAAACAAAGATCATTGCTACTAGATTTTCTACAATAACACAACTTCCACATAATAAATACATACTTTAATAAAACCACAAAAAAGATGGATGTGTTTAAGTGCTGACGGTCGATTAAAAAATAACAGAAAACAAGTGTAACGTACCTTTTAGTACTGAACCAAAAAAAAAAACAAAAAAAAAACTGTTTTGTCCACAAAGAACAATAAAATGGACTCTTTGGATAACCCTAAAAAATTAATGATCAAATTTTTTCACACAAAAAACCAATGTCAAAACTTTTTATAACAATATCACAGAGTCAAATCAAAGAACACAGAAACGCCATTGAAGAAATCTAGGGCAAAACCACAAAAAACTCAGTAATGCAATCAACAAGTTAGTACAACTTAGTAGTAAATTTTTTTTTTCAGATAACACGCAAAGATTTAAAAAAATGTAATACAGAAACATACAACAAACAATAGAGAAAAATCAAACCAAACATAATAGACGTTGGTTTTTGAGCTGTAAAAAAGTTGTTGGTCAAGTTTTCAAAGGTTAATAGTATCCAAATTTTTATTTGATCAGTTTACCAAAAAAATCAATTATTTAATTTCAAGTCGTACTGCCCACAAAAATAAGTGCAATCTGGTATAGTGCAATAAGAGACTAAAATAAGTCAATTATTGGAAGCAAGATATTTTTGGCGCAAATTTAGATTTTGTGTGTATATAATAATAATAATATTTATTTAACGTCATACAAACATTTTACAAGGCTTAAAACTATACTTAAAATTACACTTAACACATAAAACAACTGTTACGCATCTATGGCACGACGAGCATCAATCTTAAAACGATTTATAGATGATGCAAAGTTAAGACTGTCGCAGTATCTGTTTACAATGTTACAAATTCTTACAAGGACTATATGAGAGATACCATGTTCGACTAAACGGAACGTGTAAATGTAAAGAATAACGTGTTCTATAACTTGGTACGTTTAAAGAAAAGCATTCTAAGCAATCAGATGAATTGATCAAATTATTGAAAATTTTTAAAGCAAAACATATATCATAATATTGTCGCCATTTTAAAAGATTTACTAAGTTGACGTATATCCCAACTTGTTGCAACGTTTGTATTATATTTTGACATTGCAGTTTGTATTTTATATACTTCAGAGATTTGCGTTGTACAGACTCAAGCCTATTAACAAAACCTTTAAAGTGTGGTGACCATATCACACAGCAGTACTCCAAAATGGAGCAAACTAATGTAATAATTAACACAACTAGACTCTGAATGTTTGCAAAATCCTTTGTGATACGTTTAATAAAACTAAGTATTTTATTTGCTTTAGAAATAACAATTTCTATATGGTAAAAAAAGACAACTTTTTGTCAAAATATACACCAAGATTTCAAACAGTGTCTACATAGACTAGTATGATATTGGCTAAATCATAATCAAATCTGTAGTTATCAAGTTTTTTACTGAACACCATTACATGATGATATGATCAACATTAAGAATCATATCATTATTAATGCACCTACTGTTAATTGTATTGAGATCTGATTCCAGAATTTTGGAATCATTAAGCGACAAAATTTGTCTAAATAATTTAACGTCGTCTGCAAATAATAGTATTGGGGACCTCAAACCAATATATATGTCGTTTATAAATATGTTAAAAAGTAGTAGTCCTAAATGAGATCCCTGAAGGACACCAGATGATACGTAAAATATATCTGAAAAGAAACTGTCTATGCAAACTTGTTGCGTGCGATTTGTTAAATAGAATGTTATCCATTTTAAAAGTAACCCGCAAACACCATAACATTCTGGTTTAGCTAACAATAGTTTAATATAAACCTTATCAAAAGCCTTACTAAAGTCCATATACACCAAGTGAACATCAGCGCCCGCATCAAAAGATTTCATAATATAATTTGTGTATAAGAAAAGATTTGTATCAGTAGATCGACCACTCATAAATCCATGCTGTTGGGGTATAATAATATGTTTAAATGAGTTTTTCATAATACTTGCAATAAGTGATTCAAGAACTTTAGGAATCAAAGATAAAATACAAATTGGTCTATAGTTTTTAACGTCGTTTTTGTTTCCTAATTTAAAAATAGGTTGTACAAAAGACGATTTCTACAATGATGGAAATTTACCTTGAGCTAATGATAAAGAAAATAAAATATGCAATGAAATATATAAAGTAGAGTTACACAAATTAAGTACTAGAGGTGGTATTCCGTCCGGCCCTGCTCCACCTTTCACATCTATGTTTAACTTTCTATTGCATTTTTTATATTAGAACTATTTTTAACGTTAACTGGATAGAGCCCTACGTAATCATCCATATCAATCCAAAAAAGATCCGGCATGTTGAAGTCACCCATCACTATAATTCTGGACTCACTATGTTGCGCACAAATTGCAGACATTGATTCTACATGAGATTCATATATCTCTATTGAAGATTTTGACGGTATGTAAACACATTCCAAAATATAGGATTCAGTATTATATACGTTTCCTCTGTACTGTTGTTAGTAGGAATGGCATATGATTTCAACGTATTAATGACAGCTAGGAGAGCACCGCCGCCCTGAAGTTTTAAGCTATTTGCAGCAGAACGATCCGTGCAATACACTGTATATCTATCATCAAATAATTCATTGTCTACAATACCAGCTCAAGCCATGTCTCGGTAAGAAATATAATGGGATATTCTTCGGAGATCACGGAACAATAAAAATCTTTTAATTTTGTTTGTAGGCCCCTAACGTTCTGATAGTAAACAACAAAACTGTTTATTTCTTTTGAATTGGTACGTTCGGTTTGGGAAAATTTTCAGTTACAGTTGGATTAGGCCCACGACGCGGGAAAAATTCTTTAACAGCAAGCCCAACAGGCCATAACGTAGGGTCTAATAGACTTTTGATCAATAATTCTTTAACTCCTAATAGATAGGAACAAATATCATCGTTCCTCATAAGTTCAAAACATTTTACATCGTTGATATTTAGATCATTTTGAACATAGTCCATAACTGATTCAGCTGACAAATCTGGACTACATCTTCCAATGTAAATCCACTGACGCCTCTCAGCAGATATAAATTTGTTTGTATCTGCTCCTGCATCAACATTGCGTTTTCCTATGATAAATTTGTTCTGTTGTTGAACAACTTTATATTAATAATTTCTTTAACCGGACCGGAATTAGGTTTGTTGGGTGTTATTGCAGCTTCTTTGTATGTTAAAATGTCTGTCTTAAGAACTTCAAATTGAGAAGGATTATTTAAAGAAACAATTGTAGAAACGATTTTCTTGTTATTAAGAATGCTAAGAATAGAGTTCAATAACAACGTATGTTCATCCACTTTATTAATAACGTCATGCATCTGATCACTAGAATTATTTTCTGATTCAGTACAAGATTTGCAGATCCAAGATAGACTTTTATTCTCAAATAACGCTTTACAAACAGTTTTGTTTAGATTTGCACATTTTGTGCCATGAAATGCTAATTTACAATGACGACACTGAACTGTCTCTGTATCAGTAGGAGTAACTGATAAGTCACAGATTTTACATTTAAACATTATTATTGCAAACTTTACAAACAATACAAATGAAAATTAAATCAAAAGTGTAAATCAAAAGTGTAAACTTAAAAAAGTATTAATAAATAATTACATTAACGCATAAAAACTTGTAAATACTAAACCAGTTTAAACAATTAATGACAGGGACACAATATCTTCACACCACGCGACCCTTTGTGGTGACTTTAATTGACAAACAAGACAAGGCCACGGATGGATTTTAAATGAATACAAAGGAATAAATAAATTGAATTATTATGTTTTTCAGGATGTTACTAAAAACAAAATATTTGTATATTTTATGTACCTGAATCTTACAGCATTTTCTTTCGTATTTTATAGAAAACATTCTCTATAATTTTTTCTAAGTAGATTCCTATGCGGATCCTCACAGATGCAGTTTTAAGCCGTTTTAATACATATATTACTTTAAATTAGCAATATTCCGATAACTAACACTTTAAAAAGAGACACATATATAAAATACACAATTTTTGTTACACAATTAACCACTTAAAATGCTGTTTAAAATTAAATACGTTACACTCAATAAAATAAAATTAAAATATTTTTTTCGTATGTCCACAAAAGCCGTAAGATTGTCGCCAAAAAGAACAAAGAAATTTACAATTTGCAATAATAGTTTCATGCATGCAGCTCTTACACGCGGCGTGTTGGTAGAGAGAACAATTGCTTGTAGAAGTAAGTTTTTTCTAATATTTACTCCAAAAACATTAAACGCAAATCACTACAAAGTTTTCTAACAAAATAATGCAAAGCCGCATACAGTTAGGGTTACTATGAAATTCTTGGAACTAGCCCAAGTCAATTTACTACCAAAGTCTTCTCGTCTTACAGACAAATTACTCATTGAACACGTGTGGGATATAATTGGTAAAAGACTACTTTTACTTTGAATTTAGGCTCCTAGTATAATAAGGTTTTTTAGTTAAGTTTTGAGAAATGTATCGTTGAAATTGTCTCTTAAAGCTTTTTTTCTACTATCACTAGCATATTAGGACAAATGTTGGTAATTTTTTTACGAATGATTTTATTAAGTTCTTGTAGATTATAATTAACAAAATTTGCCTTAAAATACCTCTATAATAAAAAAATGGCCAGAATGGATTGATGATCTATCCTGCTAAAACCAAAAAATAATAGTATTCCTTGATTTTGGAGCATACATAATTATTTTACAGTATTGGATCAATGATGTTTAAAAAAATAACTCTTTACAATGCCTATATCTTAACAAACCGTGACTTTTTGAACTGTAAAAAAGTCGTTAGTCAAGTTTTTGTTGGTTTTCAGCAGTCAATATCAAATTTTTTTTTATTGTTGCGGAAAAACTATTGACAAAGGAAAATGTTGCCAGATCACACCATACTCAATCTGCTAGATTCAATTATAAACTTATACGTCAAACTTAGAAGTCAGTGTGCAAATATTTTCTAGTTCAAACTGATATCTGAAGTGCAAAGACAACAGAATACGTTGCAACTGCTTTATTAAAGATCTAACTGCAGCAATGTTTTCAAGTATTTTCAAGGATTTTATAAGTCAAACTAGTTTTTCAAAATTTGATCATTTTGTCTTTAAATTTTGGACTTATTTTACAATTGTTTTCCAATCAGGAACACTTGAATTCCATAGCAGAAGCATAATGTTTTCTGCGTCGCACTCATAGTGTTTGAAATAAAAGTTTATAATTTCTATTGTTCAATATTTTTGAGTTAAAATTATAAAACTTTAATTACTTTTATTGCGACAGTTTTTGTTGAATTTCTTTTTGCTTTAACGGGGCCTGTTAAACCATGGCTAAACAATTGACAAAATCTTCCAAACTTTATTCTCAGTTGCACAAACCAACAACACAAACCTTATACCGTTCAAAATTTGGGTAAATTATACAAGACAACTACACAGACCTGAGAAACATCTTTAGAGTAAAAAAATGTAAAAAATATATAACCAACAGTCTAGACTAAAGTAAAAAATTGTACTTTCAGCAATAAATCTTAATCAAGGACTTCAAACAAAGTCAAACAAAATTTTCTTAAACGTTGCAAGCTTATGTGCATTTGAGACAAAAATAAAACATGAGGTTTTTAATTTATAAACACAACTAATTAAAATTAAATGTAGAATTATCCCAACCAACAATTGAAAAACGTCTTTTTTAGTTTTAATTCATGCTGTTGGAAAAGCGGTTGCTTAAAGCGGTTAAGATACGGCCTCAAATAAGAACACGACGTAATCTGAAGTTTCAACGCGTAAAATCAATTGCCGTTTTATCTTTGGCATTCAAACCAAGTCTAAACGATACACAAAAACGGCAACCAGTCCAAAAATAGAAATAGGAATTTTAATTGAAATTTTTTTGCAAGTCGACTACTGAGCTTGACTAGAAGTCCGCTAACAGACTTTTTTGATTCAAGATGAGTAGAGCTTAGCTACCCATTAAGACCAGAAAATGCAAAATTTGTTTTTGTTTAATTGTACCAATAAACATTTATACAAATTATTTATTTTGAATATTGAATATAAAAATTCAGTAAATTTAGTAGCAGACAATGCAGTAATTTTGGCAAAAAACGAGAATGACCTACAACAGCTGCTTTGTAAGTCTAACATGATTCAATATGCAGATCTCCATAAAGAAAACTAAACTAATAGTATTCTCAGAGTTGCAAATCAGATGCAAATTTACTATCAAAAACAGTTTAGTAAAACAAGTAATGCGTTTTAATTACCTCGGCGTTGAACTATTTCGTAAAGCTGTAACCTATACAATAATTCTTAACAACAAATAAACAGATCATCAAAAATCGGATGTTTAAAAGACCTATTATGACCTATCTAGTTAAGTCCAAAGCAGACGCAAATAAAAAAACAAAGAAGCAAACAATAGAAATGAATACCTTTAAAACCATATTTAATCTTAGACTACGGGACAGAGTACCAAGCAAGAAAATTTAAAAAGAATGTGGAGTGACAGTCATTGTGTGCTGAACAAAATCAAAGCGCAAACAAAAAGCATCAGCTTATGATACAAATGAATAATAGCAGACAAGCAAAAAATTTCTCAACAGCAGAACCAAATTTAAAACACTCACTTAAAAAATAGACGGACAGCTAAACATTTGGATCACAGGAAGCACAATAGTTGAAAAATAACACAACAAATTTTGCAGCTCCCGTGCATTGTTGAACGTTTGCTTAATAAGACTTTTTTAAGTGGCAACTAGAATTGATCTTTTTGAGTTTCAGTAACTGTGATATTCAACAGTCTGCCCTGTTTACAATTGACTACTACATTGGCTCATTTACGGGTTTAATTAATAATTTATAAAATTGTCTATGAGGAGAAGCATCAGTTATGTTCAGCTAGCCACAACAATTAACATTCTAAGTCCGTAGCATACAACTCTCATACTTTGCATCACAATATAAGGTTTATTGCACTTGAAAAAAAAAATTAAAGATCAAAAATAAAAAAATTACGGTTTTTAGTTAGGTTAGCATTACAACTTGGAGTTACGTAAAACCCTTTGCACATAGGAAACTTTTTCAGCATTTTTTATAAACAAATACAATTACACCAACCACATGTGGGCAACTCCATGTAGCCTCTTGTTGTAATGTCATTTTCTTCTAAAACATTTATCAGAAACAAAACCGGTAACAAATGGCGCCCAGAGTAGGGCACAACGCAGAAACACTGTAATAGTGCTGTTACTTTTCCAACGCATAACATCTTTGAAGAAAAATGGAAAAATAGCAAAGAAAAGTGCAAAAAACCTGATAAACATTTTTTGAATAAACTTTTGCAAATTAAATACAGATAAAAAAAATATTTATGGAAAAAATATGCAATCAACTCAATTGGCAGTGTGAACTCATGCAAAACTGGGTTTAGATAATAAAAATGGGTTTAGAAAATAACAATAATGACCTAACCAGTAATTGGCCTAAAAATTAATTTTACAACCAATATATGTTACTTCTGTAATCCAACATTACATTAACTAAAATCAGACCGTATCCTACTATAGTTAGCCGGCATACAAATACAAGTACATGTTTCAAATTATTGAGAACATTGTCAACACCAACAACAAACATAGTTAAAAAAAAACTATAAAAAAAATTAAAAAAATTTACGGAGAAAAAAATAGTAAACAAAAGATCACATCACAGTCATTGACAAACGACAGTTAGTAAACGACCTAAGAAACACATTTGCCACCAACGTCATCAGGATGGTTGAGTAACATGTCACAACAATGAACTGTAAACAAACGTAGTCCACTAGCGTTCAAGCGCAACAACGCACCGCAAAACGTAAAAAAAAAACTACCACAGTTTATAAAAAAAGTTTTGGTTGGTGTAAGTAAATATGCTAAGAAATTGTATGTGTTTTGAGAAGCACGAAAAGTTTACACAAAAATTACATCTTTAGAACACGCTACTGAAGAACTGCCAACCTATTAACATGGCTGACAACTTCTAACTACAAATCCCATACAAACGGTAATTGTATGAAAAAAAAAACAATTTAAATCAGTTACCAGGTTTTCTTTTTCATCCCGTTTCTATACATATAAAGTTTTTACAGAAGCAAGTTAGTCAAATCACAAAACCCAAATAGCTAATACTAAACAGAACAACATTAATTTGGCAATTATTGACTGCAAATTCCGTCTGTTACCACTTAGTGCTATCATTTGTCTAGCGATTCAGCTTCCAAGCAACCATATACGATGCCTTCTACACTTTACCACTTTTTATCTGCCAACGTAAGACAAAGAATGTCATAGTGCCTTTACAACCTCAAAACAAAATCTTAAGAAAAAAAAGAAGCAAAAGAACCTGCAACTAAAACTTCACAAAAAGACTGTGTTTAGCTGATTTTGAGCAATACTACATCAACATTCAGCGTCTTTAAAGCCAACTATTAACCAACGAGTCACCTGAGTATTATTGCTGATTCAAATCCCAGACAACTCATTGCCGATTCAAAAGTTATTATTAAAATTCTGTGTAGGTTTTTGCCGGATTGATTAATAAAAAAAACATATATTTGAAAACTCAGTGATCAATTGCAAACAAATAGATGAAATTGGCAGCTTAACTTAAGAAATTAAAAACAATTGTTGCAACCAGTAGATAAAGCAACACAGATTAAGTTATAAAGCCCAACCAGCAAACATCCAACTAACCCTCCAACTATACACTGGAAGTTCCTTAAGCTGTTACTTAGTGTCATCATTTGTCCAGTGCTGCAGCTTCTAGGTAGTGATCTAACCCAAATTTAACTAAACATTAAACAATTAATTTGTAATAAAATTGTTTGTTGTTAGACAACAATGAATAGAAATACTAGAAAATACTATAACTTTCAATATAACTTATGAAAAAGTAACCACGGCGTTAAAAGCAAACTTAACACTGAAACATCCAGCAAGTTTTTATCAAAACATCTTAGTTCAGCAAATGCAACAACCAACACACCAAATTAATACAATTGTATAATAAAAAAGCGCAGAAAATTCACAAGGCAGCAAACATGGCAACACCGTGGAAAAGACTAAACCGCATTTACTAGAAACCGCAGACAAGCAACAGACCAAAATTGCAATACACAACTAAACCTTGCCAGTCTCTAGAAAACTTTCTTAAAAAATTTCTAACAGAAACATGCTTCAAATCTAGGACTTCTACCTGAAACAGAAGTACTACTTGGGATATTTCTTTGGCGGAGTATATACAAAAATGCATACAAACAACTATTTTTTTGGTATGAGATTTTTGACGGATAAAAAATATTATGCAATTTTTTTTTTTATAATTATTTGTGATAAATATTATAAGCACTTTGATCACTTTGTATAGGTACATGGTTTTACTGACAAATTCAAAATTTAACATTAATAAATCTGCTACAAAAATGTTCTTTGTCTTAATTACTTTTAAGTAATAACCGCCATTCATTAATCTTTTCTCTATCTGCTTAATCTGTTTTATTTTTCTTCTTTTTGTATTGAAAGTTATTAATATATTAATAATCAATTTAATCATAATAATTTGAATGTAATTTTCCACCTCTGTACATTTTATGTTTTACTATGCTTTGTAATTTTTCTTTTATATTCAAACTTGTTTGCATCACCGTCCGATGATGGCCTTGTAAAAGTTAAAACATGTTACGGTTTTTTTAAATATATTTGTGATATAGTGCATAATAAATGTGTTATATTTATTGTATAATGAAATATTACATAGTTATTACCACCGCCATTCAATTTTTTTTACAACTATAATAGTAGTATAACATTTAGAACAGTATTAGTAATAAAAAACAATGCTTAAAAAAGTGTCTTATATAGAATAAAATAAAGCAAAACTCTTGCTCGGTTCAGGTCATTGAAATAATTAACTGTAGTAAACAATTTCGTTCTGGTCCAGATGAAGAAGAAGAAGAATAATGACGAAGTTTACCAGCAGTGTTGGAAGATGTAATATCGCCAGGGGTTGCACGAATCTAATTTGCATACTGAATCAGCATTCCACCGTGTAGAAATTGTATCGTTTAGTTTATTAAATCAGGCCGGGCATACGATTTCAACGAATCAAATTACGTAGTAGGTAGTCGTGAAGGAGCACGAGGACGAGGAAAGGTTTTTCTCTTATATTGCCGCAGTTGAGAAGGAAAAAATACAACCCCCACCAAGCAACCAACGTAACCAGACGATGCCAATAAAAAATCCAAACAGAGTAATTTAATATCATTTTAGTGCGAGAGACATTATTAAAATTCTATTAAGGAAAAAACATACAATTTGATTTAAATGTAATAAAAAATTGACATCATTTTTTGCACACACACACACACAGTATTAATCAAAAATTAGCATAAACATATTAAAAAATAAAATTGATTTTTAAATGAATAAAATAAGATCATATATCAATCGATCATTTAATATATTTTTATCCAAATTTAAAGGTTGAAGATCATCAATCTTGCAGTTGATTTATTTATTTATAACATAAATAAAGTTGATTCGTTTAATTAGGTATTTTTCTAACAACTTTCTAAGTTTAATTAATTTACTTAACAAGTTATCCTTTCTAATCTTCACCTCTAATAATTTTGATATTTTAATTTTCCGGGTCTTCGTTTGAAATTGGATGGCGCACCGTACACAGGACCAATTTCCTTAATAAAATTACATTCCGGTTTATCGCCTTGAAATATTCAAATTAATCCCGAATCGTCCTAAATCTCGCCTAATAATAATATGTTTCGGTGTGTGCTCGACCCATGTCCGGTTTTCGGGGGGCGGCCTACCGATGCTAAAGCACTGCATAATTCACAACTGCCGCCCCCACATCAAAGGCGATTAGACTAACATCATGAGAACATACAACTAAGACCTCATTTATTTAATTGGCTCACCGGTCGTGGCACCGCGCATCGCTTATTCAGGATTCGGGATTTAACTGGATTTTCTAAATTATTGTTAGGATAAGAATGTCAAAGATTGAAGTTTACGAATTAATCTGACGTTGTTTAAATCATAGTTTATAGATTATATTATAATTAATCAAGAGTATTACCTACAACTGTTTAATGTATTTATTTGTAAAAGTTTTTGCAGACTAAAAGCTGAAGGTTTAGTGTAGAGTAAAACTTTTTAGCTTGTTTCAATTAGAATAACTAATTATGATGCGAGACATTATTGTTTTTACGTATGCATATGAGCATATAGACCATCCTTTTTTATCGTAACAGAAAATTTTCCTTTAAACCAGAAAATGTTGATTTATTTATTTATTTATTTAAACATATGCCATTTTACCTTTCGGTGTATAACTTTTTACATTATTTTGTTTTATATAGTTTTCTCCATTTTTTCCTGTCCAGAGTTGTTTGTTTGATTTCTTCCCACGGTATTCCCTTTCTTTCCGCTTCTTCTTTTACATTGTCGTTCCAGGTTTTTCTCGGTCTTCCTCGGGTTTTTTTTCCATTTCTCTTGTTTCATATATTCTTTTCGTTATTCGCGTATCTTTCATTCGGCATACATGTATAAACCATCTTAGTTGTCCCTCAATTATTTTTTTTATGGGTTCTATTTGTAAGTTTTGTCTGTGTACATCGTTTCTTTTTCTGTCTCTTCTTGTTTTACTTTCTATCTTTCTTAGGAATCTCATTTCTGTTGTATTTATTCTCGATTTGTGTTTTTCTGACGATGCCCATGTTTCGCTGGAATACATTATTGTTGGTCTTATTATCTTCTTTACTATATCTGTTTTTATGTTTTTTGGTAATTCTTTTCTTCCAAAAAATGAATTTTTTATCATGTTGAATATTTTCCCGGTTTTTCCCATTCTTTCATTTATTTCGTTGACTATCTTTCCTTTATTGTTAATTATCGTTCCTAAGTACTTAAAGTTTTCAACTTGTTCAATCTTTTTTCCATGTAGTGTTATTCTATGGGTTTTGTTTTTTCTTGATATTATCATTGTTTTGGAATTGTCTATGTTGATCTTCATATTTATTTTTGTTAATTCCATGTCGATTATGTTGATGTTGTGTTGTAAATCTTCTTCCGTATCCGCCATTATTGCCATATCGTCTGCAAATAGTAATTCCATAATCTTTGTTGCTTCCATCTTCCGATATCCTACTTTTAGAGCCTTAATTTTTTTCTTTGCTTTTTTTATGGCTTCATCTAACACTATTGTAAATAGTATTGAACTCAGTACACACCCTTGTTTTAGCCCAATCTTAGTTTCAAATTCTAGAGATTTTTCATTGTTGGTTCTAACAATATTCTTATTTTCTTTGTATAAAGCTTTTAATAGATTTATAGTTTTTTCGTCTATGCCTCTCTTTTGAAGTACTTTCCATATATATTCTCTTCTTATCCGGTCAAATGCCTTCTCGAGATCGATGAAGCAGATATGGATGTCTCTTTTCTTATTTAAAAATTTCTCGCTTAGTTGTCTTATTATGAATATAAGATCTTGAGTGCTTTTCTCTCTTCTGAATCCGTATTGGGTGTCTTCTATGGTATCTTCAATCTTGTTTCTTATTCTTTTTTCTATGATTCTTGCTAGAATTTTTCCCGGTACACTACTGATCGTGATTCCTTTGTAGTTATTGCAGTTTCTTTTATCTTCTTTCTTGTGTATAGGTAGTATTATTCCCATGCTCCATTCTGTTGGTATTTTTGTGTTTTTAGCTATGTCGTTGAGTAGTTTTGTTAATTGTTCTATTCCTTCCTTACCCATGTATTTGATCATTTCCGGTGTTATGTTGTCTATGCCTGGTGCTTTTCTTGTTTTTAGTTTCTTTATGGCGTCTATAACTTGTTCTTCCTTTATTTCCTAAATTTCTAGCATGTCAGTATCATCTTTTTCATGTTCCTCCGGGCTTAGGTTTTCTGCTTCTGTCAGTTCATTAAAATATTTTCTCCACCATTCCATTATTTTATCCTCTTCTGTGATTATATTTTCTTTTTTGTCTTTTATGTTTATCATATTGTATTCTTTCTTCCTTTTTATCTGTTTTAGTGTTCCATAGAATAATTTTTGGTTGTCTCTATAGTTTCCCGCCATCTTTTTACCGAATTGATTCCATGATTATTTTTTAGCTTTTTGGACCTTATTATTTACTTCCTTTCTTTTAATTTTGTATTCTTTATAGTCTTTTTCCTTTTTTGTACTAATGTATTTTTTTCTTTTTTTTTTCTCTTTAATTTTCCATTTTATTTCATTTGTCCACCATTCAGTTTTTTTATTATGTTTGTTCTTTATTTTTGCTGTTCTACAGCTTTCTTTTGCTGCTTCTAGTATAGTGTTCTTGAATGTTTCCCATATTTCTTCTACTTCCTTTGCTTCTCTAATTTTACTACATTTCTTTTTTACTATTTCTTGGAATCTATCTCTGTATTCTTTTTCTTAAAGTTTGTAACTTTTTATTTTCTCTTTTACCTTCTTTCTTCTCTTATCTGTTTTTTCTTCCATTTTTCTCAAGTACATTTTTACCAGGTAATGGTCGCTTCCGATTTCTGCCTCTCTTGAAACTTTTACATTTAAAACATTTTTCCATTTTTGTTTGCTTATTATAAAGTAGTCTATTATTGATTTTTCGGAACTAAATCACTAAAGCCAAAAGTGCATAAATAAAATAGAAAATATAAATTAAAAGTGTGCAGTGATGTTATAAAGAAAAGTGAAACAATGACAAAAACCAGCGACAACAACATTAAATTCCAAGCGGATAAAAATTGCCAGTCAGTGAAGAGAGGACGACATATAGCAAGTAGGCAGAAGGAGACAGGTGCGAGTGGTACGGCACAGAGTCACACCACGCGCAACGAGGAAAAGGAAACAGAGGCGTCCGCATTTATATTTATATTTAAGTTAAATTAACATAAATGAATTAAAATACAAAAAAAAAACAAGGGAATGAATGAAAGAACAAGAAAAATAGAAAAAAAAAGAAAGCTATAATATATTTAACAAAAGTAAAAAAACCATAAGATCAACAGATCAAAAGAAAAGAGGAGAAAAAGAATTAAGTAAAAAAAAAATAAGGAACCAGAAGAGATTTTTACAGACACAAAAGAGATGGAGGAATTAAAGAAAATGATCCAAACAATGATGAATAAAATAAATAAAAATATGAATGAAATAAAACAAGAGATAATGTCAATAAAAGTAGAAATGGAGAAAAAAGAAGAAATTTGGAAAACAGAAGTGAAAAGCCTAACAGATAGAATAAAAAAAATCGAACAAAAAATTGAAAGAGGAAAAAAATTTAGAATAAAAACAACATTATAATAAAAGGCTTGAATTTAACAGAGAATACAGAAGAAAATATTAAACAGTGGATGAAAGAAAAGCAACAAGTAAAAGTAGACATTAAGAAAATAACATGGCTAAACAAAAATACAGAGAACAAAATCATCAAATTGGAAATATCAAACTGGGAACAGAAAAAAAGGATCATGATAGCCAAAAGTAAACTAAAAAATACAAATACATACATAGACAATGATCTTACATGGAAAGAAAGAAAAATACAGAGAGAAATTAGAAGCATTGCAGGAGAGGAGAAGGAAAAGGGAAAAAGAGTTTAAATTGGATACAGAAAATTAATAATCAATGAGGAACTTTAAAAATGGAATAAACTAGAAAAAGGGGTCACAAGAAAAGAACACAAAGAAGAACAAGCGACGTCAAAAAACTATTAACAAACAAAACAACCCGGAACAAATACTCGGATAACAGAAAAGCAATGAAAGAAAAAATGAGTACAAAAAAAGAAAAAATCAAAAAAATTAGATTGGGTACATGGAATATACGAAGCATAAAGGTGGGTAAGGGGTGACGGCAAGAAACACCAAAATAAGTCCGGCCCAAATGTCAACCTCTCCTGCACGCGGTATAACCATTAAAATTGAGAATTAAGGAAATGTAATTCTACTCTCGGGATTATCACCTTGACGCGGTGAGAGGGCTCAGTAAGTTCAGTGATCTTGCGAGCAATGCCAGCCGGAGCAAATGCTCCTAGCAGGGTCACCCTTGCTGGTAAGGTCAAAGGTGAGAAATGAAGCTAAGAATAATCCACAACCGCAGCGTCTGTCCCAGATTGGGCGGCTGAAAACAGCGTCTGTACCCAGAATGGGCGGCTGAACTACTACCTGGGAACAGGACTCGCCAACACGCTCGGCAAGCGTGGCGTTTTAACTGCCAAATCCTTCCAAATGAAATAACATGACGAATTCAAATTCAAAAACAAGAATACCCCAGGTGAGTAGAGCAAGTTGCTCACAATCTCACACTAATACAACAGTCTGCCTCGAAGATTCTGGGGGAGGCCCAAATTCGAAAACACCAAGAAGAAGCACAATACAAACGAAAAATGGAAACCAACCCAGAAAGAGATATATCGGTAAAAAACTCTTGATAGCAACCTATAACATACGAACTATGCGATTGGACGAACACCTTGAAGCACTCGAAGAAGAACTCAAATGCATAAAATGGAGTATTCTGGGCATATGCGAGACTAGACGAGAAGGAGAGAAAACTACCACCCTAAAATCAGGACATGTGCTATACCAGAACAACAGCGACACAAGAGCCCATATAGGCGGAGTAGCCATCATGATCCACAAAACACTAAAACACCTCGTTACAAAAATGTGTGCTATTTCGCATAGAGTCATATACATTATGATAAAACTAAACGAAAGGTATTCTCTCCAAGTCGTACAAGTCTATGCGCCAACGAGTTCTTCGGATGAAGACAAAGCTGAACAATTTTACGAAGACATTGCCACCGCTAAAAGATCAGAAAGCGCAAACTCCTTTGTAATCATAGGCGATGCAAAAATTGGAAGAAAAATTGCAGGAGACGGGGATAGTGTAGGGAACTTTGGTCTGGGACTTAGAAACCCCCGGGGCGAAATGTTGGCGAACTATCTCCAAAACGAAAACCTGTATTGCTTAAACACATTTTTTAAAAAAACCAGTTCAAAGGAAATGGACCTGGAAAAATCCAGGTGGAAATGTAAGAAATGAAATTGACTACATTATCAGCAATAGGAAAGATATATGTACAAACGTGTCTGTCCTGAATCGGTTCGATACCGGTAGCGACCACAGAATGATAAGAGCTACTATACAAATAAACACTCGGATCGAACGGAAGAAACTAGTGCGAAGAAATACCTATGCAACAACACATGCAATAGAAGGCAAGAAGGACGAATTCCAAAAACCGTTAGAAACGAAACTAAAAACAACACATACCCTAAAAGAAATGGACCTGAACGATTTATCCATTAGAATCACAGACAGTATACAAGTAGCCAGTAAAAAAGTATGCACACGAACAAAAAACCAAAACAGTAAAATTACCCAAGAAACAATTAACCTTATCAAACAACGAAAAAACACAAACCGAGACTCAAATGAATACGAAGAACTGAACAAAACATTACGAAAACAATTTCGAAAGGATGTTAGAGCCTACAACACCCAGACAATACAAAATACAATCGAAGATAATGTGAATATGAGAGCCTTGCGATCAAAAATGTCAAGGGGTAAAATAAAAATATGCAAAATAAAAAACGATGAAGGCATTCTTGTTACTGACAAAAATGATATTAAAAATGTGGTTCAAAACTTCTACCAAAACCTATACAGCACAACTGCTTGCCCAGGGCAAAATAATAACAGAAACATCATACTAAATGTAGGGTCAGAGGAGATACCCGAGATCGACAAAGACGAACTGGGAAAAGCATTGAGGCAAATTAAGAACCGAAAATCACCAGGTGAAGACAGAATTACAAGCGAGATGCGAGATGCTCAAGCTGGGAGGAGATGTTTTACAAGAGGCGGTCAGAATTCTTTTGAACAAATGCATAGAACTAGGGAAAATCCCCGATACTTGGAAAAATGCAGAAGTCATAATGCTCTTCAAAAAGGGAGATGTTACAAATATAGAAAACTATCGGCTAATAAGCTTATTGTCTCATCTCTACAAACTTCTAACAAAAGTTCTGACAAATCGTTTATCAAATAAGTTAGATTTTTATCAACCAGTTGAGCAAGCTGGATTTCGCGCAGGCTTTAGTACCACCGACCACCTACAAGTAATACACACCCTAATTGAAAAGAGCACGGAATATAACATCCCCCTTCACTTGGCCTTTGTGGATTATCAGAAGGCGTTCGATTCCATCAAGACATGGGCAATCTTAGCAGCTAAGGACGGAGCTAGAATCAACTCTAGATACACCAACCTCATTAAATATATATATGACCACGCAACACTCCAAGTGAGTATCGACGAGGACTTAAATACAGATAAGATCCCAATAAAAAGAGGCGTACGGCAGGGTGACACGATCTCTCCAAAGCTGTTCACATTGGCCCTGGAAAACATATTTAAGAGCCTGTCGTGGGAAGGAAAGGGTATAAATGTCAACGGAACATACCTTAACCACTTACGTTTTGCTGACGATATTGTACTAATCAGCAGTGACCCAAGTCAGCTGAAAGATATGCTACAACAGCTAATTGATGTATCGAAACTAGCCGGACTGAAAATGAACCTCAACAAAACAAAAATTATGAGCTCAAATGAGTTGGAGATCACAGTAGACCAACACACATTCCATACGGTAAAAGAATATGTATATCTCGGCCACACCATCAAGCTTGGAAAGGAGAATCAGACTGCTGAAATTAATAGAAGAATTCGGCTGAGTTGGGCGGCATTCGGAAACCTGGGTTACGTGCTTAAGAATAACACTATTCCTATAAATCTAAAAAGGAAGGTCTACGATACATGTGTACTGCCAGTATCCACATATGGCCTAGAAACTGCCACGTTAACGCAAAGAAGTGCCCAAAGACTAAGTGTTATGCAAAGAGCGATGGAGTGATCCATGCTTGGAATAAGCTTG
Organism: Tachinus rufipes; assembly: GCA_963932245.1. Taxonomy (NCBI): domain Eukaryota; kingdom Metazoa; phylum Arthropoda; class Insecta; order Coleoptera; family Staphylinidae; genus Tachinus; species Tachinus rufipes. The sequence continues at coordinate 68,181,187 of OZ010749.1, forward strand.
AGAAATAAAGTACGTAACGAAGAAATCCGATTAAGAACTAAGGCGACAGACGTTATAAAACGTATTGCGCAACTAAAGTGGAGATGGGCAGGACATGTGGCTAAACAAGACCCCAATAAGTGGACTATCAGGATAATGAAATGGCGCCCAAGAACAACAAAAAGAAGTACGGGGAGACCCCAGAAGAGATGGGCAGACGACATTAGGAGTATAGCGGGATATAATTGGTTCCAAGTTGCTCAGAACCGAACTACGTGGAAAAATCTGGAAGAGGCCTACATTCAGGAGTGGGTGAGAAAAGGCTGAAGAAGAAGAAGAAGAAGAGAAAGGGCAAAGAGGAAGAGTTGGTAGAAGAAATGATAAAACATAAAATAGAAATTTTAGGAATTACAGGAACAAAAAAAAAAAGAAAAAGGACTAAAAAAAATACACAAAGGATACTGGATGTTCTGGTCAAGAGTAAATGAAAAAAAAAAAAGCAGAAGAAGGAGTTGGTATAATAATAGCACCAAACAAAATAAAAGACATTACGAAAGAAAGATACATAGACAAAAGAATCTTGTCAGTAGAAATAAAGCTATATGGAAAGGAAATATGAACTATAATAACAGCCTATGGAGTAAACAAAGATGCTAGAAAGGAAGATAAAAATGCATTCTTTGAAAAGTTACAGAATGAAATAGATAAAAGACTGGAAAATGTAATAACCATGGAAGACTTAAACGGACGAGTTGGAAACCAAAACGCAAAAATAGAAGAATACATGGGAAAATGGGGAGAAGAAACCAGAAACAATAATGAAGAAAGAATTATAGAACTGAGCGTGGAAAAAAATGCTGATATGGTAATATAATTAAGAGTATAAGTATAAAAACACTTTACATCATGTAAATTAAATACTATATAATTATATTGTTTTTATTTCTACATATCTATATATACAGGGTGTTAGATAAAAATGCGGAAAAAATTCAAAGAGTTATTTGTTGGCCTATTCTAAAAATATTTTGTTCTATGATGATTTCTGAAAAACTTAAAGGTAAATTTGCCACAACCATATTCGATATTTGTTAAAATCATTAATGCAAATAAATGTATAACGTACGCCAATGAGTATATCAAGTACAAAAAATTAATGAGTTTATTAAGTACAAAATATTGTTAACAATAACTTAGAAAGGCTGTTTTATCTACTAATGTACAAGTGGATTTCATTTGAATACCTCTCGTCATTGATCGTCACATTTGAAAACACTCATTGGCGTCTTTGTAAAACACATTGAAACAAAATTGAAGGCCAGGAAGATCATTGACAGTAAAAACGGTGCAATTGGAACAGAATGTGCTGGACATGATAAAGGAAGATCCAAGTAGTTTTTTGCAAAAATTTGCCAATACTTTGAATGTAAGTCATTGGACAGTATGGAAAATTCTTAAGAGCAATTTGTTGTATTCATACCATATCCAATGGCTTTTGCAATCATTAGTTCTAATCCCTCAATTCCTGACACATTGTTTTTTACCGATGAAACCAGTTTCTCATAGAATGCAATAAGGAATTTTCAAGTATGTGAAGGTTGTTTTCAACATCAGTTCTCCTTGAATGTTTGGGTTGAAATTGTGGGCGACTGTTTAACTAAACCCGTATATCTACCAGGAAGACTTACCGGCAAGGTGTATTGCAACTTTTTGAAACACATGCTACCTCAGTTTCTAGATAATTAGTTTGATTGTTTTTCCAGACTTAAACTCCCTGGATTATTTTTTATGAGATTATTTGAAGTCATTAGTTTACGCTACTCCAGTGGAAAATTTAAACGACTTGCAAAATTGGATTATCGTTGGTAAAACCAGGGTTGTGTGTTTAACAAAGTTTGGCACTCAATGACAAGAAAATTGTATCCAAGCTGGAAAAAGTCATTTCAAACATTTATTGTAGATTCAGCAACTTTACATGTACTTTTTGATAATAAAATGTTATAACTGTCGCAAATTTTGTTTACTATGTATCTTCAAAACAAAGAAATTTTTTAGAAATCATCATAAGACAAAATATTCTTAGAATATACCAAGGAATAACCCCTAACATCCTGTATATATAATATATCATAAACGTTTATTTATAAACACAAAGTTAGAATATTAAAATGACTATGTATAAATTCTGTTTGTGCGTTACTATATTTACCACAAATAAAAAAAATATATTAGACAAATTTTTCAGTTGGACACAGCTCAACTTCAGACTTTTAGAAAAACCCTATTCTAAATTTATAGTTCAAAAATAAGCCGTGGTTTGATTTTAAACAACTAATAACTTTTATAAAATGTTTTGATTTCTATTTCATTTTTTTATAATATTAATTTTTAATTTGTTTAAATGTGACACCATTTTATGAAACTATTGTCCTTATATCGGACAAAAAGTCATGAATATACTGGATACCCAACTTGCGTTTATAAAGTGACGCCAATTATATTACGACTTTCATTTTGTGTGTGGTATTAACATACATTATATAATACATTTTATCGTTTTTGCTTTTTAAACATTTAAAAAACGTATGTATGATATTAACATTGTAAAATAACTGTTAAAATGTTTCGGAAAACATTTGGTTAATTAAATCTAAAGTTAAAACTAAAAATGCGTTTGTGATAATCAATTAATATTTTCTAAACATACTTACTACTCCGTCGAATTTTTTGTTGATGTGTTTTCTAATAGTTAATTAATTCTACTGGGAGATTACAATTTGCCAGAAGCAACGTGACTAAATGAAAAATTTGGAACTGGAGTTACTTGTAACGAAATCTACCCTAGACATTTAGTTGCTAACTCGTTTGAATTTTTAAACTGTGTTCAATGTATAACCATACCAAATAGTGTGGATGTATTTTTGGATTTGTGTTTTACAAACGATTGTGATAATATTACTGTGATAAATGCTTTAGATGTTTTATTAGATATAAGTCAAAATCATAATGCTTATGTGATAGATGTCAAATGTGATACTTCTTGTGATATTTTAAATTGTAACTACGTTTTTAATGATTTTAAATGTGCCAATTTCAGCGCAATCAATGATTTTTTTGTAGAACGTTGATTGGTCTGTTCTTTTTAACAGCTGTGATATTAATGTATGTGTTGATTTATTTTATTCTGTTTTGTATTATGCAATTGATTGTTATGTACCTAAAAAAGTGTGGAATGATAACAACTTTGGTGGTGGTGCAACGTTATTAATATTGCGCAGTTTTTTATTTCCTTCTTTCAGATAGCTTATTTTTTTTTGTAGAAGCTTGATATTAGATTTTAATTCTTTTACTAAATCTTTTAGGTTAATGTATGCTTCTAATTTAAAGTTTAGTGTTTCTTCTGCTTGTTCTGTAGCCACGAGGTTAGATAGGTTATGTCCGCAGTACATTTTTGCTTTTCACGCACAACTTGCATAGTACTGTAAACCACATAACACACATGAGGTGCCCGACTTTGCTACTGTGCCACATGTACATTGTTTTTGATTTAGTTCTAGTATTTTACCACTTTTACTGTTAGCACTAGCTGAATCACGACTTTCATCGTCAGTCGCTATCTTGGATATTGCTGATTTCATAACTGCTGTTGTAAACAATTTAATTAAAATTGGTTTAAAACCAAGAATTTTAATATTTGAACAAAAAAAAAATGGTATGTCTGTTTAAAAGATATCAATTTTTGGTCTTTACTTTGGATCCAGTTAACAAATTTTTATCAAAAATTGAAACAATAAAATATAAATTAAGTTATCAAACCTTTTATTCAACGCTACCGACCGTTCAGATGTAATGCACAATAAAGTAAACAGAAAAAATTTTGAAACTAGATTTAAAACACAATATTGCTCTTTCAGATTACGCCATTCAGATAGCACTTTTGCAAATTATATCTTAGAAAAATAGTCACATATTCCCAGATATTGATCAATTTAAAATCATTCACAACTGCTCTAAAAGCAAAAAATTAAATTTGTTAGAAACTTGATTTAGTCAATCAAAATCTAATTCTTTAGTAAACTTCCTTAATAATCAAACCGACCTTGAAAAATCTTTTTTGTTGAAATAATTTAATCCTCTCCCTTTTTGCAGAATGTTCTTTGTCTTAATTACGTTTAAGTAAAAACCGCCATTCATTAATCTTCTTTCTACCTGCTTAATCTGTTTTTCCTTTTTGTATTATTGTATATAATTTATAATAGTTTTAATCAGAATGTAAACTTCTACCTCTTTGTACATTTTATGTTTTACTGTCATTAGTAAATGTGTATTACTTATTTTATTTCTATCTATTAAAAAATGTTTTAGTTTTTTGGATATTTTCAGCTAAAAAGATTAATAATATATAATAATAATAATAATAATTTATTCGTGTTAATAATATCAAATATATTACAGTATACTGAGATCTAACGCATACATAATAATAATAAAAAACAATGATACTGGCAACAGCCATTACAAAAAATGATAACAATCAATAAAAAAAAATAGAACGCACATTCAACTATATATTAAAGTTGATGTCATTTAAGAACTCATTAAAGCTATAATAAGCTTTTTTAAATAGATGTTTTTTATTTCTAGTTTTGAACATTGCTAACGTCAATTCTTTAATATTATTTGGAAATACATTAAAAAAATTTGTAACAATAATAATTAAAGCAATCTTTAGTTCTTTGCAACCTAAGAGCCGGTGGATAAATATTATTCCTATGCAGGCGAATTGATGCATACGTATTAAAGTTTGCCAAGTTAGTTTTTATATAAAGAAGACAATTTAAAATATACAAAAAAGATAGAGTTAGTACATTGCAGGTTCTAAAAATATCTTTGCGATCTTGTCGGTATGGTACTTGAATTAATACGCGTATAGCCCTTCTTTGTAGTGAAAAAATTTGCTGCATAGCAGATGAATGCCCCCAAATTATCAAGCCATATTCAAAATGTGTTTAAACAAGTGCAAAATAAGCAGATCTTGCTATATTATAAGAGACTGAATTAATTAGATTGCAAAGTGTAAATGAGCTCGAGCATAGTTTATTTGCGATTATATCAGCATGGTCTTTCCAAATCAGTTTGGTTTTTAAACTAAAGTCCAAAAACTTTGTACAACGGGGTGTATCTGTAATTGCACGTAAAGGAAAAACCATCTCAACAGATTTATCGCTGTTCAGCTTTAATTTGTTAGTTGCAAACCAGTTTTCAGTATTTTCAAGCGTTTGATTGTGCTCAGCATTACTTCTTCTAAGTTTGTACCGCTATTAAAAATGGTAGTATTATCAGCAAAAAGTACACTTTTAGATAATAATGAAATACAATAAGGTAAATCATTAATGAAGATTCAAAATAGTAGAAGTCCAAGAACAGATCCTTGTGGCACCCCATGAACTATTGGAACATGGATTATGTGAGGTTTAATTTTAGACAAATTAAAAAATAAAGTAAAAAATATGGATTCGATGTTTAGTTTAATATTTAGTACTAAAAATAAATTAAAATTAAATAAGTTGGAAGTACTTTATTCAGATATTGTCTCAAAGTCTTTGATTATAGATGCTACAGATTTTAATCTAAAAATTTAATTATTTGTATGGTTTTTAAAAAATATGAAGTATAAAGAGTGCTATCATTTGCAAAACTATGAATATGATTTTTGGTTATTTGAAAAAGTTTATGTAAACCAAAAATAAAGTTGTCAAACAAACAGAACCTTGAGAAACACTACCAGTTTTGGGGTGTTAAAACTATCAATTTTAATATTAAACAAAATTAAAATTTAATAAAAAAAATTATTTTTTTTACTTGTCAACTATTTTGAAAGCATTTGTCAATTATTGCATTGTAGCCAAAGTTTTTAAAATAGAGACTTAAAATTTTTACAAAATTCAAGTTCAAAATTATAATTTAAAGAAAAATTGTTTTATTATTACAATTATCAAACCAAGTTCTGTATTTTTTAATAAAAAGCTAAATTTTTATTAGAATTAATTTTTAAGTCAATTAAAAGTTGTTCAAAAAAAATTTAATAATATTGCTCAATTAGTTTTTGTTTTATTAATTTAAATATTAATTTGTTATCTAAAATGTTTGAAAAATAGTTTTAAAAATTAGCTATAAAATATATTTGCTTTAAAATACAATTTTTTAATTATGTCACTTGCTTAGAGGCCATGTAAAGATTGTTTATAGAAATTTTGAACAATATTGCTTAATTGGTTTTAGAAAGAGCAAAAGGGGGAGTTGGTATAATAATAGCACCAAACAAAATAAAAGACATAACGAAAGAAAGGTACATAAGCGAAAGAATCTTGTCAGTAGAAATAAAGCTATATGAAAAGGAAATATGGTCTATAATAACTGCCTATGGAGAAAACGAAGATGCTAAAAAGGAAGATACAGATGCATTTTTTGAAAAGTTACAGAATGAAATAGATGAAGGACTGGAAAATGTAATAATCATGGGAGACCTAAACGGACGAGTTGGAAACCAAAACGCAGGAATAGAAGAATACAAGGGAAAATGGGGAGAAAAAACCAGAAACAATAATGGGGAAAGAATTATAGAACTGAGCGTAGAAAACAACCTTATTATAACAAACACAAAATTTGAACACAAGAGGATACATAAATTTACGAGAGAAGAACCGACTAGAAACGAAAAATCAATAATAGACTACTTTATAATAAGCAAACAAAAATGGAAAAATGTTTTAAATGTAAAAGTATCAAGAGAGGCAGAAATCGGAAGCGGCCATTACCTGGTAAAAATGGACTTGAAAAAAATGGAAGAAAAAACAGATAAGAGAAGAAAGAAGGTAAAAGAGGAAATAAAAAGTTACAAACTTAAAGAAAAAGAATTCAGAGATAGATTCCAAGAGATAGTAAAAAAGAAATGTAGTAAAATTAGAGAAACAAAGAAAGTAGAAGAAAAATGGGAAATACTCAAGAACACCATACTAGATGCAGCAAAAGAAAGCTGTGGAACAGCAAAAATAGAGAACAAACATAATAAAAAACTGAATGGTGGACAAATGAAATACAATTGAAAATTAATGAGAAAAAAAATTGGAAAAAATACATTAGTACAAAAAAGGAAGAAGACTATAAAGAATACAAAATTAAAAGAAAGGAAGTAAATAATGAGGTCCAAAAAGCTAAAAAAGAATCATGGAATCAATTCGGTATAAAGATGGCGGGAAACTATAGAGACAACCAAAAACTATTCTATGAAACACTAAAACAGATGAAAAGGAAGAAAGAATAAAATATGATGAACATAAAAGACAAAAAAGGAAATATAATTACAGAAGAGGATAAAATAATGGAAAGGTGGAGAGAATATTTTAAAGAACTGACAGAAGCAGAAAACCTAAGTCCGGAGGAACATGAAGAAGATGATACTAACATGCCAGAAATTGAGGAAACAAAGGAAGAAGAAGTTATAGACGCCATAAAGAAACTAAAAATAGGAAAAGCACCAGGCATAGACAACATAACACCGGAAATGATCAACTACATGGGTAAGGAAGGAATAGAACAATTAACAGAACTACTCAATGACATAGCTAAAAACACAAAAATACCAACAGAATGGAACATGGGAATAATACTACCTATATACAAGAAAGGAGATAAAAGAAACTGCAATAACTACAGAGGAATCACGATCAGTAGTGTACCGGGAAAAATTTTAGCAAGAATTATAGAAAAAAGAATAAGAGACAAGATTGAAGATACCATAGAAAACACACAATGCGGATTCAGAAGAGAGAAAAGCACTCAAGATCTTATATTCATAATAAGACTACTAAGCAAGAAATTTTTAAATAAAAAAAGGGACATCCATATCTGCTTCATCAATCTAGAGAAAGCATTTGACCGGATAAGAAAAGAATTTATATGGAAAGTACTTCAAAAGAGAGGCATAGACAAAAAAACTATAAATCTATTAAAAGCTTTATACAAAGAAAATAAGAATATTGTTAGAACCAACAATGAAGAATCTCAAGAGTTTGAAACCAAGATCGGGCTAAAACAAGGGTGTGTACTGAGTCCAATAATATTTACAATAGTGTTAGATGAAACCATAAAAAAAGCAAAGAAATGTATGAAGACTCTAAAAGTAGGATATCTGAAGATGGAAGCAACAAAGATTATGGAATTACTATTTGCAGACAATATGGCAATAATGGCACAAACGAAGGAAAATTTACAACACAACATCAACATAATAGACATGGAATTAACAAAAATAAACATGAAGATCAACATAGACAAATCCAAAACAATGATAATATCAAGAAAAAACAAAACCCATAGAATAACACTACATGGAAAAAAGAAAGAACAAGTTAAAAATTTTATGTACTTAGGAACGATAATTAACAATAAAGGAAAGATAGACAACGAAATAAATGAAAGAATGGGAAAAACTGGGAAAATATTCAACATGATAAAAAATACATTTTTTGGAAGAAAAGAAATACCAAAGAAGATAAAAAACAGATATAGTAAAGAAGGTAATAAGACCAACAATAATGTATTCCAGCGAAACATGGACATTGTCAGAAAAACACAAAACGAGAATAAATGCAACAGAAATGAGATTCCTAAGAAAGATAGAAAATAAAACAAGAAGAGACAGAATAAGAAACGATATACACAGACAAAACTTACAAATAGAACTCATAAATGAAAAAATTATGGAGGGACAACTAAGATGGTTTGGACATGTATGCCGAATGAAAGATACGCGAATAACAAAAAGAATATATGAAACAAGAGGAATGGGAAAAATCCCCGAGGAAGACCGAGAAAAACCTGGAACGACAATGTAAAAGAAGAAGCGGATAGAAAGGGAATACCTTGGGAAGGAATCAAACAAACAACTCTGGACAGGAAAAAATGGAGAGAACTATATCAAACGAAATAATGTAGAAAGCCATACACTAAAAGGTAGAATGGCATATGTTTAATTAAATAAATAATAGTTTTAGTTTTATTAAAAGTTTATTAATTTGTTGTCCAAAATGTTTAGAAAACTATTTTAAAAATTGCCAAAAAATATTTTTTAAATTCAAGTTTTAACTTGTCATTTGTTTAAAAAATATACAAAGATTGTTTATGAAGATTTTGAACAATATTGCATTATTAGTTTTAGTTTTATTGAGAATTTATTGATTTATTGTTCAAAATAACTATTTCAAAAACTGCCAAAAAATATTTTTAATCCAAAATTTAAATTTCTAATATTGTCATTTGCTTAAAAACTATATAAAGATTGTTTATAAAAATTTTGAACAATATTACTTTATCTGTTTCAGTTTTATTAAGAATTTATTAATTTTGCTCTATTTTGGTCGTAGATTCTTACTACCTGGAGTTGCCGGTAAGCGATTGTTTTTTTAGAAAGTTAGTTTATATTTGAAATTGGTTTTATTGTAATCTTAGCATAAGTTAAAGAGATTTCAATTCAAAACAAGACATCAGCCAACCAAAAAGAATATCTCCTGCAGCATTTAGTAGTGCAGTCCATCAACCCCCAAAGGAAGGATAGATGATCTTCCATAATTTACTGACGTTTCTAACATCTATACTTTCTAAGATGTAACTAGTAAAAGAAGCTTACTGGGTGCATTTCTTTAAAGACGTTACAAACTCTAAATAATAGCAAAACAGTGTTAGTTGGAGCCTCTTCTCTACAACCCTTATGTAGTATCTCTAGAACGTTTTACACACAAATTACTGGTGAATTACAAATTGACAAATAGGATTGTAGCAGTTTAATTATTGTACTGTTGAAAGGAGGAGTATCTTGTGACACTATCTTACAGCTAACTTATATAAACCACAGACACACACACACACACACACACACACACATATATAAATTGTACTCACACACCTTAATAACACGTGCAACTGAGGTAAGGTTTTAAAGGTTTAAAACTCGAAAAAACTACCGTTGGGTATCGATCAAAGGATAACTAATAAGTTATAGAAACTAAAAAAAAATACATAAACAAGTTTCTCAATGCTTAATTCAGCTTAAAGCACTATAGAAAAGCAGTTTTAACCAGTTATTGGAATTTAATGAAAATTACATCAAATAAGATGTTTGGTATTAGAAAAAAGTTAATAGGCCAATTTGTTTGCGTGACAAGAAAAAAAATAATTTTCCGTTACTGTAGAAATATAATAATAATATTTATTATTTTTTAATTTATGCAATTGTTAAGTTTCATTTTAATTGTTATCATTATACCTGATGGAGTTTATAGAAAAATAACCTATCAATAATGGTTATTATAATAAAAAAAGACAAAAACCTACGAAAAGAAGTTAAACAAACATCTCACAAAAGACACCATTGGAATCGAGGAATTAAAAAAAGAGTTGTAAAAATGGTCAAAAACAAGAATCAATTTGAATAGAAACAACCAAGCCATATCAAACTGCAAAACATCAATTTTTTAAGTTAGTTATTTGTAATTTAAAATTGAATAAATTATACAATCCACAATCATCCCAAACAAATTGGTCCAGTTGAACCCATGATATTTTATGGGTAAATTTAAAAATTTCATTTACAAATTTGATTAGTATATTTAATAAAATATTTAAATGTCATTTTGACATATAATATAATTTTTTGAATTATTTTTTTCTTTAATAATTATTATTGTATCGCGTGTGGCGAGAATTTTCTAATGACTGAACCGACAATCGCTGAAAAGAAGAAGTTTTCGGCTCTTATTAATAAGAGAGACCGGCAGGAGGCAAAACTTCAATCATGTATAAACATAAGGTGAGAGCCAAAGATAAGAATTTGTTAAATCAATTATCCTTATTGACCTTTAATCATGGGGTTTAATGTTGATCTTGATAAACTGGCGACTAAATTTGAGTCTGGTTTTTATTTGATGAAGTCAGAATTGATGGCTTCTCTGTCAATTCAGAATTCTTTAAATACAAATGTGGTAGTTCACACAAAATCACGTTTACCGGAAATTAAGTTGGCCAGGTTTGATAATTCTAATGAAAAGTTTTCTTCCTTTATAGCTTTATATAATAACATGATTCATAGTGCAGATCTTATGGACATTACAAAGTTTTCTTACTTGTTAGGTTATTTGGAAGGTAATGCTCTTTAACTCATTAAAACTGTTGTGTGCCTCTATGCCAGATAATTATTATTTGGCATATAATCTGTTAATAAAACGATATACAAATAAAAGAATAATAGCAAATTATTATCTTTTAAATATATTGATATGAAGTCCCGTAAAATTTGATAATCCTAAAGAGGTCATGCTTATTTTGGATGTAATACTAGTCATTGTAATTTTTTTGAAAACTTTAAGTTTGAATAATCTTTCAGATTACATTTTGTTAGAACTTTTTTTTAGATTATTAGATTCTAAAATGAGAAAAGATTTTAAATCTCAACATTTAGATTCTGAGATTCCTTCTTTTAAAAATTTTATAGATTTTTTAACCAAACAAACAATTGTTGCTGACTTGGTTTTGAAAACTTTTCCAGTTTTAACAAAGTCTAATTCATCTTATTCTCATCCAAAAGAATTTTCAAAAAGAGTTCACATGGGGGTCGAAAAGATTGAATCCACTACATTTTCCTTTGAGTTTCTTTTGTGTAAGACCGACCATGGATTAATTAACTGTCCTGTGTTCTTAGCGGAAACCACAAGTTCTAGATATGAAATAGCCAAAGCTCATAAACGTTGTTTTGCTTGTCTTCATCATTCTTGAAGATGTATTTCAAAAGTTTTTGTGCAAAACTTGTAATCAAAAGGATCACAACACTTTGTTGCATTTTGACCGGACATCTAACAAGATTTCACATGCAATGATTAATAGAAAAGAAAAACTTGCCAAGGCAATTAATGAGTCTCCTTCAAATTCTGTGTCTTAGAATTCTGTCCTCAATTATCCACAAATTCTGTAGCTCTTTTACAAACTGCACAAACAAAAATTTGCAACATTGATGAATTTTGGGTGGACTGCCGACTGATAATTGATTCAGGAAGTCAAGTCAATTTCATAACTTAAAAATTAACTAACAAATTGCAAATTTCAAGAAGAACATGTCTTTTTTCTTTGAATGAAGTGGGTCAGTCCTCGGTGGGTTCATCCAGGAATAGTGAGTTCCCTTTTACGTTCTAAGTTTAATAAATATTTTTATTTAAATTTTAAAGTTGTAGTGTTACCTAAAATTACAGCTGATTTGAACACTGTTCCTATCTCTGATGAAGTTTAAACTCGGTTTTCAAATTTATCTTTAGCCGATCCTTATTTTTATGTAATGTCACCTGTAGATGTTTTGGGAGTGAAATCTGTTTTGAATATAAATCCACTTTGCCCAGCACATATTAAAGAAAATCCGAATGCTATCTTAACTAATTTATGTTGGATAGTGATGGGTTCAGTAAAAAATGGGATTGAAAATGAACTAATCATAACAAATTCTATGTGTGTTCATTTAGATTTAATGTCACCTGAACTGAGCCCGTCTGTTGAGTTGTTTAATTATATCAAACACAAGAATGCAATCAATTTTACGTTATTTTCGGATGCAGAGGAGTACGTCGTAAGTGACTTGTCTTGTTTCAACAAGGCCTCTGACATCAACTTTCCATTTTTTTCGGATGCTGAGGAGTACGTCGTTAGTGACTCTTCTTGTTTCTACAAGGCCTCTATTATTAACTTTTCATTTTTTTTTAATGCAAAAAAAGTACGTCGTTAGTGACTCGTCTTGTTTCAACAAGGTCTCTGACATCAATCTCGGTTTGCTACCTCTGGAGAAACTTTGTTTAAGCAATTCCCCTTTGGACAAGATTATTAAAACTAGTTTGGCCTTAAATTCCTTGGTCATGAATCCAGAATTTGTTTGTCCTTCTCTTGAGCAATTAATTTGTGCTTTTTGGGAGATAGAGAAACCTTCTTCAATTTCTTTTTTATCACCAGAAAAAATTCTGTGTAAAGATTACTTTATAAAAACTGTTTTTAGAGATAAAAATGAACGTTACATTACTCGGTTACCTTTCAAAGCAAATGTTTGTCCTGTTTTAGGTAACAATAGATAATATGTTTTGAAACTTTTTTATCAGCTAGAGGTTCGTTTTGAACCAGATAAAATCTTTAAGAAATTATATTCCGAAAACATACAAAATTACATTGATCAAGGTTATTTGATGCTTTCAAAACAATTAGTTTTATATATTTTGACACATCATGGAGTCAAAAAAGAAAATCCGTCTGGTGTAGCTGTTAGAGTAGTTTTTAATTCTGCAGAAAAGGATTCTAACGGTATTTCTTTAAATAATACTTTTTCTTCTGGTAGAAAGCTGTCAGATATTGACACGTTTTAGGTTTTATCAAGTGGTTTTAATTTGTGATATTTGTCAAATGTTTTGGGAGGTAGGGTTGCATGAAGAAGATCGTGCTGTTCAACATATCTTTTGGCGCTTTAATTTTAATGATCCAATTAATAAATTTGAACATACAAGAGTAGTTTTTGGGGCTACTTTTAGTTCTTAACTCAAAGGTTCATTCTTCAGTTAGTAAAAGATAAAAGAATTTTTTTTTAGTAGCGGATGCTTTAATAAATAGAATTTATGTTGATGACATTTTATGGGGAGCTCCTTATTAGGACAAAGCTTTAGAATTAAAAGCTCAATTGATAAGTCTTCTGTGTTGCGAATGTTCTTATTTAGCAAAATGGGCCAGTTAACATCGGTCTGTTTTAGAACCTGAAGATCAGGTAGTTCTTAAATCTGGAAATGTTTCTGATTTGATTACGTTATTGGAAATTTTTTGGGATTCTTTTTGTAATATTTTTTATTATATGGTAAAATCAGATAACAAAATTCCTTCAAAACAAGGTATTTTGTTTCATTTAGCTCAAATTTTTGACAATAATAGATTTTTGAGTCTTTTTGTTTTTTGTTAAAGGTTTTATTACAACAACTTTGGTTGTTAAAAGTTAATTTGGATAATCCATTGCCAGTAGATATTTTAAATATTTGGACAAGAATCATGAATAAAATAACTAATTTGGAAAAAGTTTGGATACTACAATGCATTATTCCAAAATGTTTTGTTAAACTTTGTTTAATAGGTTTTTTGGATGCTAGTATTCGTGGAATAGGAGCAGTAAGTAAAACTTTTGATTTTGTTGAAATTAATTTGGTGGTGGCTAAATCGCGTGTGGCTCCTCTAAAAACTTGGACGGTAAATTGTTTCTTTTAGTTTCTGCCATTTTTGAGAGTTATCCAATAGAAAATCCTTTTTGTTTTGCGAATTCAATGACGGTTTTAGCATGGATTCGCACTCTTCCTTATTTGTTAAAAACTTTTGTTGCAAATCGCGTTGCTCAAATCCATGAGTTGAGCTCAAAATCCCGTAGAACCGGCTAGTCGGAGTTTGATTGTTTCTGACCTTATTAAATGTTTGCTTTAGTGGAAAGGTCCAGATTTTATTAGGAATCCAATAGTGGCTTGGTTTTTGGAATAACCAGATTTAATAATACAGGATTTACCTGAATTAAAAGAAAATTATTTATTTTCTACTAATGTGTTTTGGTTCAGTCCTGGTCAGCCACCTTCAGAATAGCTAAAAAGACGGATTATTGATTTGTATCCGGGCGCGGACGGTGTAACACGAGTGGTAAAAATTAAATCTACTACTTGTGAACTCATTAGACCGGTTAACAAAATTTATACGTTAGCTTTGCTAGACGGGATACAATAATTTCAAAATTGTTCATTTTGATGGATGGTATGTTTGGTATTAGAAAAGGGTTAGTAGGCCAATTTGTTTGAGTGACAAGAAGAAAAAATGATTTTTTGTTACTGTAGAAATATATATACAGTAATTTTTTGGAATTAATTTTGTCCGGTTGAATTTACTTTTTTCACATGTAAAATACATAAACATTTATTATTTTAAATTTTCTATTAAAATTTATAGACTAAATTTGACACCTCAGATAAGTTGATTCAGTTTAGCCTGGCGGTATAGTATAAAAATGACATTTTATATATTTTCTTATATATATTGTCTGAACTGTAAAGATTTCACATAACCTTAAATAATTGATCTTATCCAGTTCAATCTAGCATTAAAAAACAAAATATGAAATAACTGCTGGAACCAATTATTAGATTTTTTTGAGATTTGATAAAATATAGTTCTTTATATTATTTACTGACGGTGAAAATTCAATTAAAAATCTTACGTTCAATTTGACATAACCTCAAATAAATTTTATTTAATTTAATCTAGCAATATAAAGAAAAAAAAAAGCAATAACGGATAAACCAATTTATAAGATTTTTTTGAAATTGTCATTGCATTTACTTTATTATATTATTTGGTAACAATAAAGATTTGATTAAAATTAATACGCTCAATTTGACATAATCTTAAATAAATTAATTTTGTGTAGTTTAATCTAGCACTATAGAAGAAACAAAATAAGCAATAACTGCTTAACCAATCATTGTTTTTTTATTTAAATTGGTATTACATACGTATACTTCATTTTATTATTTGATAACAGTAAGGATTTGATTAAAATGCATACGCATAATTTGACATAACCTCAAAGAGTATGATCTCATCCACCTTAACTTAGCAGTATAGAGGAATCAAAATAAACCAATCATTTAAACTTTATAAAAATTGCATCAAATATATCTTATATTGATTGATAACTCTCAAATTATGATTAAAGTTTATACTCTTATTTTGACATAACCTCAAATAAGTATAAAAATAAAAACAACAGTAACTGATGAACCATTTAATAAAATTTTATAAAAATTTAAAATAATGGTTTTAGTGTAGTAAAAACGTTTCTGTGAACAAGAAAAAAGACCATACAAGTTTACGGCTCTAATACAGACGTCGCTTGCATTGCATTGTATTTAAATAAAATTGATCTAATAAGCCTATTCTAGTCTAGTTTAATTGATAGCTAACATTGCTGTTTAAACTACTGTTTAACTAACAGAGTACCGAGTTGTTCAAATATTACCTAGTAACGTTCAAAAAATTAATTAACATTGCTGTAATAAATATTTAGAATACGCCCTTAAACTGGGTAATTCCTGCAATAGTTGTTTCTTGATATTGTCAAATGCGTTTTTTTACAATATTTATACACACAACATTCTTTTCGTTAAAAAAAATGTTAGGGGCGCAGCGCGTTAATAAATTTTATTTTTTTTGGCTATTTAAATTTGCAATAATATAAAAACCACAGGTATCTAACAAAAACTACTTATTATTCTAAAATTTGCAGACATTATATTTTTAGAATAGCTGAAAAGCTTTTTAGTATATCATTTCAAAACTGATTAATTTAAGTCAAAAGTTTCTTTACATATTGAAAATTTCGTTTCCTATATTCCATCTATATCATCTTGAGAATATTACAGTAAAAATAATTTCAAAAGAAAATATAAGCAATTTAATTCAATTACCATCCAGCGGCGCAACACAAAGTACATAAAAATAACCCAATAAACCACCCGCGGCAATTTTTCCATAAACATTTTTTTCTCTTCTATGTGCAAAGCGAATGAAGTATTAAGATGTCTATCATCTGTTTCCTTACATTATTTTTTCCAACCCCTTTTATCGCGATGTTCATCCCATTTCTGGTTTTTTTATCGGGTGCGCACCGCTGTCATTTATGGACTGAAATGAAGTATTTACTCACCGGCTGTGACATGATAGAGTGTTGCTAATACAAAGACGAAAGCGCTTCTGTAGGGTGAACCTGCCCAGTGACGTGCGGTGAGCCTCATATCCGAGCCCGAGATCACTCCGCATCTTGGAGAAGGTCACAGCGTATTACTTGCTTTGCTCCCACTTCATGACGGCATCCTTTTTGGAGAGTAGGCGTTCTCATTACAACTGAAACTAAAAAAAAGATTTATTTTATAACTATTTTTTAGTGAGAATAGCTGTAATAAATTTTAAATAATGACATTTAGTTTTTTAGAAATAATATACTATAATATATAATTTTACGTCCTATTTTAATGTTGTAATAAAATTTTATTATTATTTTTAGTTTATTATATTGTAAATGTATTTTTGTTAGTTTTTAAAAGAGAACAACTCGAGTAAAATACTATACTTATATTATATGCAAAATGTTCATTTTAAATTTGTATATCACGAATATACTGCAGATAATTGTTGCTCAATGCTCTGAAAATAATAAAAGTTGAATTAGTAAATTTGCTAGGCAAACAGTCTAATAGGGGTTAAAAAGGAGAAGAATAATGAATCATATTAAATCAAACTTAATTGTTAAACTACTTTAAACCGCTCAACTATTATCCGGCTGCTTATTGTCCAGGAATTAGTTTATCAACCAATGCATAAGATGAATACATGCTATTATCAAATACAAAAGAACAAAGACAGTTGTAAACTATATGCGCGAGGTAGTTGTAAGTATAATTTATTTGATTAAACTACTTGGGTGGGACAGGCGGGAAAGTAGGAGTCGAGTGCAATGACATCCGTGCCGGAGCAGCAGCCACCATCACCAACTAAGCCAAAGACAATCCCATCAAACTTTGGCAGCAGAATAAAAAGATGAAGGGCAATGTCAAATCCCAGGCAAGGGACAAACTCAAAACAAGCGCCAGGGTGGCCGCCTTATACCACCAAGTTCAGGGTATGAAAGGCCAGATGGCCACCATGGCTACCACTATCAAAAACCTCAACCAGAAAACATTGAAAAAATCTTCTGCATTCTAAGTTTTGGCGGATTTTCTAATGGCCAAAACTATAGCAATTAAGGCTCCTTACCGCCAATGGTCATGGACACCGCTACCGTTAAAGCTCACCCCTCCTACTATTTCTGCCGACCCATCAAGCTAAAAGACAAAAAAGCTTTTCACTCCACCGCTGACCTTAACCACGCCGATGATAACGTAAATTTCAATGTAAAGGTTGATCACTTTTTCTCTTCAAGATCTTCAAAATCTCGTCGGCCGGCATTTGTGATTACTGATAAGCACGCATACGCAGCTTTATGTATGCATTTCAGCAATAATTGCTTTGTTAACTTGTTGTTGCGCAATACTTTCGAAGGTATTTGCATGACTCAGGCCACTAGTCACGTCTACAGGATTGCTACTGCGCATCTCAAATTTGTTGAGGCTGTCTTTCATAACTGGTTGACTGACAAGAAAACATGCCTCAAAGTTGTTATCCGGCTTGCCCTTAAATCTCTTGGATTCTCCCCCATTCATGAAGAATGTACATTTCTGTTACAGCTTAGTCTGGGTCTAGTTTAAAAGGTTAAAAGTCGGTCAAACTTAAAAAACGTGGTGGCGGCATCCATCAATGCCACAAGTGCCAGCAATTAGACCACACTGCCAAATGTTGCTTTACAAAAACTTTTGTTTGTAAGATCTGGTTGGGTCTGCACCAATTGGTGGCTTGCTTTAAAGACACACTGCCCAAGTGTGCCAATTTCAAAGGTTGCAAAATTTACTAGATAATGTTGTCCTTTTATGACAAAGCTAACAAAGTGGCAATTGAGACAGCTCCGGTATCGACCGAGACTATTTCTTAAGCAATAGATCCCCGCATACCTGCAGCGGTTACAGCAAACAAATTGTTTGCAAATGTAATAGCGCCGCCGGCATCTTCTCCAGCTTTGGGCAATAAACGGATAGACGTTCTTTTAAGCAGTTTTTATTGAAAAATCATGACTCCCTTGAGAACCAATAATAGCTAATTCTTCAAAACTATTATTCAAAACCTGTTTTTGTTTAATTTTTGCTAAGATGAGTGAACTAAAAGAGTTTTTCATCCAAAAGAACTTTTTTACTCAAGCGCTGAAAATTCCTAACACATATACGGAAACATTGAAAAAAAAAATTAGACCATTCTGAGTTTAATACACCCCACTTCGTCTTTTTGAAATTAAATGCAATAGTTGTAAATTTGCCCAAGTTAAGCACATTTAAAATTGCACTAGGCCTAAGCAATTAAATCAAAACTAAGCTAATTCTTGTCCTACAATTCTTGCTAAGGACTTCAACTGTAAGCACACGGCGTGGTATAGCTTACAAATAAACGCCAGGTTGGGCGTTGTTTAATTTTGTAGAGCAGAAAGGATTGCAAGTAGTGAGTCTAGACAAATCTACCCACTACCGTTCTGCAAAGTACTAAGGAGATAGTTTTGAAGTGGCTATTAACAAACAACAAACTAAGCTCTTACTACAACTAGGTCTTACTGAAGTCTTTTGAAAGGAAATTATCTGAGGAGACAAGTAGATTTTTAACACGTACGAATTGGCCTATAAGCAGGTTGACTCCAGTATAAACAGTTGAAAACATAAACAGAGCCGTTAAACCGTTTAAAAAAGCATCTAAAATCTACTAAGTTTGTGCTAATAACTTTCTTGGATTATCCAGGTAAGTTAAAGAGTTAATACTTAGACAAAATGCCGCCAAGCATTTTTGGCAGCGGCACCGTAACTTTTTAGATTGTATGACATTAATCTTCTTTGACATAAAAAAGAAAACAGCTCAAAGAAAAAAAATTGTGTTAAAAAAATATATTGAAATCTTCCACAGAAGACTAAAATCTAATGTAGAAAATTTTCAAAGTCTTAAGAAACACCCAATTCTAGCTATTCTTGGCAAAAATGAGATTCAATATTCTTTTAGACCAAAGCATTAGCAGACAACTTTAATCTCTAATAATTTCTTTCAACAAATATGGAGCATTTTAAAAGGGTTCTCTAAGTAGTCAGAAACTTTTGAAATCCGCTGACAACGCCGCGCCGATGAAAAGCATTAAACCTTCTCAAATCTGAAAAACTATCAACAGATTTAAAACTCAGTCTGCTCTTGGCTCTCACAAATTTTGTAATAGAGCGTTTAAATGGTTTTTGCATTAAGCAATAATGGTGCTTACCAAAAGTAGATTCTTAACACGTACGGAAGAGAGCTTACGCAGTTCGACTGCAGTGAGAACAGTTGAGGACATAGACAAAACCCTTAATCTTTTTACGCGCCAAATACAATTGGTCTCGGAAAAGCCATCTAAAACCCATTAAGTTTGACATTAAACTCCTTTTCTTAAGAAATAGACCAATCTTTATTCCAGCCATTTATGGCAAAAATAGAATTCAATACTCTATTGAGGAAAATGCCAAAGCATTTGCAAACAGCCTTAAAGTCTAATAATCCCCTTCAGCCACTAAGAGCACGGATATAGAGCACATCAACAAATTCAAAACTCAGTTTGTTCTTGGCTTTGACAATTTTTTTTAATAAAGCGTTTAAATGGTTTTTGCATAAAGCAATAATGGTGTTTACCAAAAGTAGATTCTTAACACGTACAGAAGAGAGCATACGCAGTTCGACTGCAGTGAGAACAGTTGAGAACATAGACAGAACCCTTAATCTTTTTACGCGCCAAATACAATTGGTCTCGGAAAATCCATCAAAAACCCATTAGGTTTGACATTAAACTACTTTTCTTAAAAAACAGACCAATCCTTATTCTAGCCATTTATGGCAAAAAAAGGGATTAATTATTGAGGAAAATGCCAAAGCACTTGCAAACAGTTTTAAAGTCTAATAATCACATCAAAAGGATTTACAAGATAGTCAAATTTTTTTTAGAAACTGCTAAAAACGCCGCATTGATGAATAGCATTAAACTTTTTTAAATCAGAAAATTTATCAACAGACTCAAAACTCTGTTCCTGGCTCTTACAAAATTCTTAATTGAGCATTTAAATGGTTTTTTGCATAAAGCAATAATAGCACATACCTACATTGCTCAAACATAATAAAAAAAGTAAATAACTTAAGTCCGATTTGTCTTCCGCAATGAGATAGTTAGATCTTTCAGTCTAAACGGTGAATATGATTGGTTGAAACAAACGGAACAAATGTTATTGAGTCCTTACAACATAACCATTGAAAGTAAAAATTTGGCCACATCTGCAAATTAGATTCAATTGATAAGTTTGCAACATTGTAGCGTAGTTACAAGATAAGTTAATAGAGAAAGGAGGCTTGGGTCCAAACTACATATTGAAATCCAAACTAACAATGACCAAGTGGGACCAACTGCCATGTAGCAAAATTGAATATAACGACGAGGTTGTTAGTCACCCTAGACAAGATTGTTTTACCAATTTTACGGAAAAAAACACCAACCAAAAAAAATTCTAAAGTAAAGTATAAGATTTCTTTGACTACAACCCCGACTAAAAATTGCTTTGTTTTAACGGCTATAACCACCTGTCATGCAACAAGTAAAAGCACAGTCAAGAACAGTTTTTTTTTGCCAAAATAGGTATTCAAAAACACTGTTAAGCAACAATCCTAGATGCCACAGCCGAGTGGAAGTACTAGTACTACATAACAGACACATACTACTATCTGACTTATTTTGTGAGAAACGCAGCGCAGAACTTAATCTGAAATGCTTACAAACTTTGATTCTTAATGACGTTTTGCAAAGATTAAATATGCAATCGGCAAAGCAACTTAAGTAAAAATAAAGATACTGAGATTGCTCTACAAATCCATAACTTTGTACGCATCTCAAGTTAGGTAAGAAAAATGTTTACAAAATGCATCAAACTTAAAGAAGACAAGCTATGAGAATCTGTTAATTACTAAAAAAGTAACTAAAATGCAAAGTACGCTAAAAAAAACTGATATAATACCGGTAAGCAAAGAGAAATAAAAAACAGTTAACAAATAAAGTATAAGAAGAAAATATAAGAAAGATTGAAGACAATAACCAAAGTTTTATTTTATGAAAAAATGCAAAGGCAAATTTGTAGAGAACAGGTTTCAGAAATTTTGAATAAACCCGTAAAAGTTGGCACAATGCATAGGAACCTAGTGTTATGTACATAATATATTTATCTTAAGCCAAAAAAGCAAAATCATTGAAAAGAAAAAAAAATCATCCAAAAAGCATAAAACTTTTCTCAAACGGCTATAAAGCAAGAAATTGAAATATTCTTGATAGTAAACATGCTATACAAAAAACCAATGTAGAACCACTTTATACATACTAAAGAGTAAAGAATTATAATAAAGATTGATATTACCTGGCGCAGTTCAGGTCATTAAATTAATGGTACCCATACATCTACTAGAAAAAGTACAATACTAGCAAAATAGACAAAAGAATTTATTTTATTTAGAGTACTACTATTACTTGACAACACAGAACGCTTTATCACCCAATTTATTAGTAGATGCAGTTGTTTTGTTGGCAGCTATTAAAAACAAATGTACCAGAAGGACACTGATAAATTTGTGTTTTGTGACCAGGAAAACAGAGGGGTTTGGTACCCAGTGCAATAATATGGTATATTGAATAAAAGGAAAGAAAATAAAGCTGTTGAAATTTTGAAAGATAAGACTTGGAAAAAAACATCAAATATCAAAATTACGAAAAGCAAGGTACAGAAATTTGTATATTTTATTAATTTAGGCAGATAAATATTACAGACTAATAGTTCTACGTAATTTACTAATATGTTATTTTATCAATATTAATATTAATATATTTAAAAATATTATGATTAATTAATTAAAACTTTAAAATCAATAATTAATTATAACTAAAACATTTTAATAAGGTATTTTCAATTAATAGCAAATATTGTATATAGTAGCTACGATTTATTTATTTTGCCATTTATAAAATATAATTAATGTTGTAAATGCAAATATATGCTGTTATTTCCGGACTTTGCGCATTAATAAATTTAATTACAAATTAGGAAATTACATTTTATGTTAATTAACAGTTCTGGTTGATCATGTATTATTAATATTTAAATCAATAACGGTTTAGGTTGCAATTGACTGTATAAGTGTGATACATATCAAATAGAATAAATTAATAATATATATTTGTAGTTTGCTTATAAATTTCGATAGTTCAAACATTGATTTTATTTATATATTCAGCATATATTATTTTTAGAATTTGTAACTTCGGTATTAAATTTAGGAACTTTTATAAAATTAGTTTTAATATTTAGGCACACTTAAGGCTATATCAAAATGTGTTTCCATGAGTATTTTTTTTTTCATAATATAGGTAGTTCAACCAACAACGTAATTTGCTTTTACGTCCCTAGAGACTCATCACGCTTTGCAATTTACTTTGTACTGTTTCAACTTATTTCAAATATTACACGAGAGTAGTTGTCACTACACCAAACTATTTCCGGTCATTTGGTTTGCTGATTTTAATTAAACGGACATGAACAAGTTTAAATTTGCAATTAATTCTAACTAATAATAGCTACATTAAGGTCAAACGACCTTTCGATATGAGTGTAAATGTTATTATTGTCTCTGTCCGGTTTTCTAATTGTTCCGGTTGCGGTTACAAGCGTGATTTGAGTTTATGATTGTGCAAACTTGTTGTTCAATAAATCAGAGATAATGCAGCAGTGATTTAAATAGAATTCAGCAATTTTGATTTAATATCAATGTTATTTTTAATTTACACTATTTTCAGAGTTAATTGCACTTTTTGAAACAACAAAACAAAGTTATGTAAATAACTAAAACAAACATATTATTAAATTTAAAAATTACACAAATGCGTATTTCATATTAAAAAAAAAAACATGTGAAAATGTTTACTGTTTAGTATGATATACCTTTTCTACAATTTCAAAATAATATCAACATGTTGCTGCTGTATCTTGTTGAAATAAGTTTTAACAAATTTTTGAGTTGCTTCTATGTTGTATTTTTTATAGTGGTTTTTAGTGTTATTGGTTTCATTTATTTTCAAATGAAATAGTATTTTAAATTTTTTTTAAGGACTTAGATTTGTTTATAAGATTGCATCTGGAGCATTTATATTCTCATTAAAACGGTTCATGTTTTTTTTTTTCCGTTTTTAACCCTTTAACTACGGCTGTCGTCAATAGACGACGGTGCAAAACTTTTGTGAGATACGGCTGTCGTCAATAAGCGATTTGAGGAAATTATTTAGAAAACGGGTGTCGTTTATTGAATTATATTTATTTTATTGATATTGCGTCAATGAAACAAGTGTGTAGAGTGTTTATGTATTGTTTGTTGCGTATTAGACGCATAATAAATACCACTTTGTATGCCATATGTTAAAACAATGACGGTACATAACATTCTTGAGATACGGCCGTCGTCAATTTGATGCATTATGCCGAGAACGGGCGTCACTGCAGTTTAGCAGTAATATTTTGTGGGTTTAGCTGCATTTTTATTATATTATCTAAAATATTTTTTTATTTGCCGGATTGTAATATTGAAAATGGATTTACCGTTAATACTTTGAACCGCAAGTACAACGAGATGTTGTACTTGCGGTTCAAAGTGTTCAAGAAGAGTATTGAACGACAATGATATATAGTAATGAAAAAGAAACTCTTTTACTTAGTAGCCAGGATAGTCCAAGTGATGATAGTGAAAGAGACAATTATTCAAATAATGATAATGATGAAGAAACTGTTGTAGGAGATATACGTTGGCAAAATTGCAATATTTTTAATCTCACAATGTACTACTTTGACGATAAAAATTCTAGCATTTCATGAGCGTTTGAATTAGAAAATGAAAAAAAGTACTATATACAAGTAACATATGATATATGATGACAATTGTGGACGAAACTAATAGATACAACGAGTACAATGCCATAAACGATCATGCTCCAAAAAGAAAATCATGGGTACCCACCCACTAATGTAAATAAAATGTATAACTTTTCAATTTTATCGATGCCACATATAAAAAAAAACATAAAATTTTGGATTATTGGTCAACAGATCCCATTATTGCTAGTCATTTTATTAGCAAATACATGACAAGAGACAGATTTATACAACTGTTGCGTTATATATATTTTGCTGATAATAACAACATTTTGCCTGCAGGCAACAATAATAAATTGTGGAAAATACGAACTATATTTGAAAAATAGAATAAAAAATGTCATCGATGAATCCCTGATATTGTTCAAAGGCAGGCTGCACTTCAAGCAATTTATCCCATCAAAAATACATTGATTTAAAATTAAAAATTTTGTGTTGTGTGATTGCAAGACGGGAATTGTTTTGCAATTGTTAGTATACACCAGATTTGTAATTGACATTCTTTGAAATGATCCGTTAGGTGTTTCAGGTGCAGTAATAAAAAACGAATGGTCAACTATGAACAAAAAGGGCATTATATACTGATAATTGGTATACTGGCCCTAAACTAGCAATTTACTTAGATCAGCAGAAAACCGGTTTATGTGGTGCAATAAAAAAAATAGAAATCTTTTCCGATTTTTTTACATCGAGTGGCACGCGGAACCTGCGATCGCAAAAAGTGCGGAAATGTTATGGCTGTTAGATAGAAAAATAAACGTAATGTGTTTATACTTTCAACATTTCATCAAGGAGTAATGAAGAATAGCGAAAAATTTGATCATAAGACTGGTGAGCATATTTGGAAACCAGACTGTGTATTAGGTTATGCACAAAACATGCGCATGATTGATAAATGTGACATGCAATTAGCTACAGTAGAATGTGTCCGAAAATCAATCAAGTGGTATAAAAAACTATTTTTTCACTTGGCTGATGTTGCCATGCTTAATTCTTATATTATGTTCCTTGTAAAAACAGGAAAAACTTTAATACGCTTGAATATATTCATAAGAAAAGTAGTGCAACAAATTTAAGACAAAGTATAGAATTAATAGATCAGTTAGCTGCAGTAAATTTCATAGAAAGACATTTCTTTGCAAATGTTCCACCTACTGAGAGTAGACGATAGGGGCAAAGAATTTGCCACGTATCTTCAAATACTAACCAAAATGAAAAAAAAATCGGAATTATGTTACAACTTGGTGTGCTAAGTGTAAAGTAAGATTTTATATAGGTGAATGCTACAAAATTTATCACAGCAGAAAAACATTTTGATAAAAAAAAATTACATAACTTTGTTTCAATTTGATATTTTGTTATTATAAATTTATTTAGGTATGAGTTTTTGTTTATTTACTTATTTATTACTAGGTATGTTTTAGATTCTGAATTTGAAAAGAATTGTAAAACCATTTTCATTTCACTTAGGGCTGATTACGCCTTTTGTACCGCTTTTAGTAGTTAACTTCACTCTTTTGTCGAAGCGGACAGCCAACTTATGTACTTTATGTATGCTAAAATGTTGCATAGAAGGGTTTTTTATGCTGGCCAGTAATTCTCTAACATGGACTTTCTTGCATAAGAAAGCACCGGGCTGATACATAAGACGTGCTTAGTAATTTTGTTGTCCATTCACATCTTTTACACATCAGTTTGTTTACAATACCCATTGTATGTATGTGTTTCCTTAATTGTGAGTGACCTGTCAGGATTCTTGTTTGCAGGTTCTTTCTAGACAGTTGCAAGTAGTAGTCGGCTAGTTTAGGATTTGAAGCAATTATTGCCTCTTTTGCCTGCCTACAGCCCGGGTTGTTATACAATCGTATTTTATACGTTTTATGTTTTTAGTATAGTATTAAGGCTTTTTAGTAGTAGTACGGTTTGGGGTTTAACTCCACACATTTTAAGGGTTGATTCTTTGTATACCAATCTATTAGCCTTAATGCTACTTATTATCTTAGAGTGTCCTTTTACCCAGCACATTTTAATGTTATTTGCATAAGCGGTCAATGTGAGGGCTCTATAGTATTCTAGTATTTGTCTTGATGTAATTTTAGGCTTTTTATAGCTAAATTTACTGAAAGCTAGTCGTAAGTGTCTCTAGTGGTAAAGATATTAAGAGGTGTATTTCTTAAGAGTAGTTTTATCTATCAACTGATTGTTGGATTAACACCATGCGTCAAAAGTGCCGTTTAATGAATTAATTTTTTGCACAGTTTCTCATGTGTTTTTAGAAGAAAAGACGTAAAATTAATCAGGCAATAGAATGTTGTCAGAGTGTTACTCACAGCGACCTGATTTTGAGATAAATACAATTTTTACTTTTCTTTGTGCTATGAAAATGTAGCAAAAAACAATACATGCTTAAAGATTTACCAAGTGGACTATATTGATATCTTCATTGCAAAAAAAATTCCGTCCAGTCCTGGTGCCTTGCATGTTGAGAAATTTTTAATTGCTCAGGTTATATGTGTGTATTTTACAAGGTTGTGTGCAGCGTTCTAATCATCCCCTAATAGGGGCAGGGTTGTAGCGTCAAACCAATCTTGTGTCAAGGTGGTATGGCTTGAGAAGTGAATTTCCAAAAGTATCTTGGTTGTTTTTGATAAGATGGCTGTGTATATACCGTTTGAGTATTTTTGGCAACCGAGATGGTTGTTGGAGGTCTTTTGATAAAATCATTTTTAGCCTTGCGGTATGAGAGGTATTTTCAACATCCTTGCAAAAAGTTTTCCATGTATAATTTGAACGTTTTTATAGAACATTCACTCTAATTGTTGTTTTGAGTTTTTTGGTTTTATTGTAAAAAATGTTTATACTTAATATATTATAGTAAATAGTTTTGGTCTTTTATTCTATGTATTGTGTTATTTGTAAGTATTCATTTTGGAGTATAATAAAATTCAATATTTTCCTAATTGTCTTAACATATGTTATTTGAAATACTAAGTTTTAGTTTTGCATCAACAGAAATATGATTTCCAAAATATTAATGGTTCTAATCGTTCTAATGTATAAAACTTGTTTTTAGTGTATCAAACTGTGTTGTCTCTTTTCTAAACGTTTTGACTGACATATGAATTTTTATCAGGAAAGTTTAAACTCAGAAAACCAAGCCTTGTACTACGAGTAAATATTTGTTTAGATAGCAATATGTTTTCTACTTCGATTGAACAATGTCCAAAGAAATATATATAGAACATGTAAAGATTTGCAACATTCCGCCGGTGTTTTAAAGTATCTCACTCATTAGTCCTGTTTGAGTCAGCAATGATCCAAATAGCTCAATTTTGAATAGAATTTAGAACTTTTGGATGCTCTTTCCGATAATTGAGAACAATACAAGAACGAATGTTTTATATATATATATCCATACGCAAGTATAGGAGGTTTTAAGGACATTAGATTTTCGTCATAAATTGAGGGCAATCCTTAATACTTTTATGATGATACAAATAAGTTTTTATGTCTGATAAGTATAATACTCTGAGTTAAATATTACTAGTGTTTCAATAATTTTTAAAGTAACAACGCAAATATTCTGTATGTAATATTCTAGTTTTTGCATGGTTTTGAGTACATTTATAGTGAGTTTAGTTACAACTCATCGTTTTAAAATTGTTTTGACTAACCAAACATAGATGTCAATACAAGAACTAAACTGTTTTAAAGCAATAGATTGGAATAATACATGCTTCATATTTAGAAACAGAAAACTGAATAACATTCCTGTGAGAAAAAATCATACCTTTTAATTATAAAACGACTTCTGAATTGTAATATAAATAAAACTATTTCGTACACCATCAATGAATCATTATTATTCAAATTGAGTAATTGTGGATATTTATTGATTCATCTGTTTTATAAACTCATTTAATATCAAATTTTTTTATGAAAAATGTCTTGTACTTTTTTATTATTTGAATTTATTGCCATTTATTTGACAGGCAAAGGATTATTAAACCTATTTATTTTTATTTAAACATCCTATAGTAAATGTTAAGATATTAGGTATCTGAAGATGAATTGTTTGCAGTAATCTGCGTTCTTCATGGTGGTGCTAGATTATGGATATAAAGTTTAGTAAAAAAAAGTTTTGAATTATGCTTGCGATAGTGTTGTCAGTATATATTATTAATATATAAATAGCGGTGTTTTTTCATTTATGTTAATATCATAAGTTTTACTGATACTAGGTGAACGTTTAATGTATGCGGATTAAAATGGTGATGTTAAATAATGAATATATAAATTAATTTAAAATTTTTGTTCTGATTTTAAAGTATACCGTGATGTCAAATTATACGTATTTAAAGTAGCGCTATCAATATGAACAAAATCTCAAATTTGGTTGTTTTGTTTTAAACAATTTTTTATCATATTTGTTATTATAAAATTGTTCTGTGCCCCCCAAAAAAATTAATTATTGCAATAATTATTCGATTTATTTTAACACTTTATAGTGGTGGTTTTACTGTTTTAAGTAAACGTATTACTAGTTCTAGATATATTATAATGAAATAATAAGGTTTATATTATAATATAATAATAAGATTTATTATTAAGGTGTAAAATAATATAAACCGAATAGACAACAAGTAAAATTATTTTACATATCGACGGCTAGTAATAGTACATCTCAAATAAAATTCACACATTTAGCATGTAACATTTTTTGCTTGAATGAGGGTCGAGGGATAATAAAGGAAGTCGTAAATATTACTCTCAAAATAGAATAAGGTCAAATAAGTAAGTAAATACGATTGTAAAAATGGTGGCGAGCTGATACGGTAAATTATTAGAAATTATATTATAAAGTATGAAACTATGAATAAAACTTTCAATTAATTTCCATCCATTTTTTATATGTTTCAAGAAATGTAATTGGAATTAACACAGTTTAATTAAAACAGAAAATATTGAATAAAACAATATCAACATAGATAAATAAAATATTTTACAAATAAAGATTTAAGACCATACCGACCTACTTCGACATTTCATAGTTTAATCCTTTCTAAATGTACTGGTAAAAAATTAATCGATTATCAAATTATTTGTAGAAGCAGCTGTTGTGGGTCGGACTTCTTTCTTCGTCGCACACAGACACTTGATTGTTTACCGATCGTGGGGCAATATATATATTATATATAGCGCACAAATTGGTGAATAGGTTAAATTAAAATTAACATATATATGAAGTAAAAATTATTTATTTAGTACTTCGTCGAAGAATAGTTCCCCACTACTTAAAACTAAACATGTAACATATATATATATAGGGAAGTTCCGCGGAGGGTGGTGTTATCAATATGGAACAAAGGTTTATTTGTGTCTGGGATATGACATTAATGACTTTGAAACGGATGTTTGTTTTACAATTTAAAATGCTTCACATATTGAGGGATGACAATAAATTAAAAATGAGTATGACAGCAACTAATAAAAATAAGGGCAAAGGTTTATTTTTATTATGTTTGGGAATTGATTTATTTAATGAGTGGAGAAGGAATGATTATTTAGGATATTATCGTTATTGATATGGGGATATAACATTTCCTCCCTCCTTATCATAAAAAAATGTATTCTACATTTTTTTGTATAAAATAAAAAAAATAGATAATAGGTAAAACCTGATAAATTTAACTAACTTAAAAATAACTAACTAATAAAATAATGATACCTGCTAAAAATAATAAAATTTAATAAGAAAAAGAAATGTCATTTGCAACTGAAAAGTATGAGTTCAGAATACATAAACACACGCGCACACAAATCGCACTTAATTTAAAGTCTGTTAAAAGGATTCATCCTTTGCTGGATTCTTGAAGATCTTCTGGGAGGTGTTGTCGGAGGTGTTGTCGCAAGTGGTCTTATAATTTCAGGTTGTGGTTCTTCTTGAATGTCATGTTGGGGTTCTTCAACGATCGGTGTTCGCAACATGTTTAGCCTTAAATTAATAGGGGCTGCAGGAGGTGTCATGCGCTGACGGCGTTGTGCATTTAAGAACATGTTCCATAAGGTGAACCTTGGGCAAATCCGTTTGAATATTTTATATAAAATATATAAAATTACAATCACTGAAATCACTAACGGTGTGAAAGTAATTGCACTATGATGCCATTCCGTTGGTTCGTGAATTTCGTTGCTTGTCCTTATAATATCATCCAGTTTATGACTTGCAACGTTTAAGTCATCAACATGGTTTGATATCTTGTTGTAATGATGATCCAGTGTCAGTAGACTTAAGTTAAAATTTGAACGTGACCTAATTTCTTCGGATATCAGCTTGATGAAATCCAAATCGGGTAGGAACTCGCTGGGCTTAGGATTGCCCGAGATGATGTCATGAGGGTTTAGCATGACGGAGCTACTGTAACCTTTACACTTGTTATCGATGGTCAATGCACCTGTATTCCTTAACACAACATCAATAGTAACAGCTCTGTTTTCGCAACTCAACGTTATCGTTTCAAATTTTGGTATAACAAAAATCCAAGTATTTGAATTTTGCAATTGTATATAAATGCTCTTATTTAAATTAAATATTCTTTTATCGCAAATTTCAGGTATTATTGAAGTTGACTGTGTATAAATTTTAAATTCGCAACTATCATAAAGGTGTGCTAAATTTATGGGTTTGTCTTGTTTGCAGATAATTTTTGACGACGCCACGGTAATACAATTTTTTATTTCTAATTCCGAAAATTCCAAAAATTGTTGTTTGTTGTCATCTACGGCGAGAAATTTAGTTTTAGGTTGAATCATGACAAATTTATTTTCATGCAATTTAGATGGAAACGGTTGTAGTTTTAATAATTTGAATAAATTTGTCTCTATTAAGGGGATGCGAATCACGTACACTAAATTTCCGTCTGAAAAACGTATATATCAGTTATCGGATTTTAGTATATATGCATCTATGTTATTGTTTACTCGCAAAAATGTTTTAATCTGTTTGCGTTTACACGAATTAATTTGCGATTAACTTTGATTGAATAGTTTAGAGGTGTATGTTTGCTATAAACTATGTAAGGTCCTTCCCACAAAGGCAAAAACTTTTTACTTAAACCCCGTCGTATAGTTACGTTTTTTAACAAAACTTTGTCACCGACATAAAAGGTGTTGGGTTTACAATTTTTGTCATATTGTACTTTAGATTTTTGTTTACTGTTTAATAAATTCTCGCGTGCTATTTGTCTAACGTTCTGCATTTTAAACTTTAAATCTTTGACATAATCGTCGTATGAGTAAAGAACTTCGGTAGGTTTGATAATAGATGAAGGTAAAGTAGCTTCTACACCATAGAGCAAATAATATGGTGTAAATTTAGTGGATGTATGTGGAGTGGTATTGTACGTAAACATTGCAGTTTGGATATGTAAATCCCAATCTAACTGATTTTGTGAACTGAAGTGGCGTAAATATTCGGCAAGAGTTCTATGGGATCTTTCCAAAGCACCATTTGTCTGTGGATGATACGCAGTAGTTTGAATTTTTTTTATTTTTAAAAGTTTGCAAGTGTTTTTGAATACATTGCTTAAAAAGTTAGTACCTTGATCAGTCAATACTGTTTCAGGAATGCCATGTCGACAGATAATATTATTGACAAATTCACGGGCAATAGTTACAGCTTCCTGATTAGGTATTGGAATTGCTTCTACAAATTTTGTTAAGTCATCTTGAAAAGTTAGTATATATTTATGTCCGTTCTCTGTTAATGTCATAGGTCCAACTACATCCAAATAAACTTTCTCAAAAGGTTTAGATGCGACGCTTGAAATTGCCATTGGCATTTTTGTGTCATTGTTAATTAGTTTATTTTTTTGACAACTTTCGCATTTACTTATGTAGTCAGATATGTCTTTTCTTAAATTAGGCCATGTATATATTTGCTTTATTCTATTATATGTTCTGTTTACACCTTGATGTCCTCCAAGAGGGGTATCATGGTATTCTTTAATTATATCCGTTTTTTGTTGTTCCGTCAGTTTGTTTAATTCAGTCATATTATCCTTAATACACACCTGCGTATTATAACCCTTAAATAGCAACCGGATCATTGACAGAGTTTTGTTCCATTTTATTTTTCCTTTTTCAAATTTTAATATTGCAATGTTTTTTATATTATTATTGACATGTGTCTCGTCTAACAACTTTGTAAGAGTACATAGTAATATCCATATCTGTTCATAATCATGGTTATCTACATCATATTCTCTATCGATTAAACAATATAGTTTTCCCTCAGAGTGGTCCAGTCTATTTAAAGTAAAAATGTCGTTTATATTCGGTTTGTTTTGATTAAAATCGTAAAATAAATTAAATTTTTCGTCTAAAAGATTTAAAAACTCATCAGAATCATCTAAGTTTTGAGGCATAAACATAATTAAATCTACACTATTTTGCATGGTCAAGATTGGTTCAAGTGTTTCATTAACTTTAGCGTTAGTTATTAGTTTGTTTTTCATCAGTTCTTCGAACTCAAAATATCCAAGTTCATTTATAACAGTATTTTTAGTATTAAAAGTGTTAATTCGGCTTAACGCGTCTGCATTTGTGTTCAATTTGCCAGCTTTGTACACTATTGAATAGTCATATTCTGCTAATAATAAACGATATTTGGTCAATCGAGAACCCGGATCTTTTACTCTAAAAACTTGCGATAATGGTTTATGATCCGTGATAATAGTAAATTTTGTTCCAAAAATATATGGTCTATAATGATTTATACCAAAAATTATCGCTTTCATCTCGCGTTCTGTTGTAGAGTAATTCGATTCCGCTCTATTTAAAGTACGACTAGCATACGCGATTGGTCTATCCGAACCTATTTCGCCTTGTGATAAAATCGCGCCCAAACCGTATTTACTCGCGTCTGTGGTGATTATAAAGGGCTTTTTAAAATCAGGATAGGCTAGTACAGGTGGATTAGTTATGTTACGTTTTAATAAATCAAAGCTGACTTGACATTCAGGAGTCCATATGAATTTTACATGTTTATGTAACAGTTGGTTTAAGGGATATGCTAATTTTGAAAATCCTTTAATAAAGCTTTTATAATAACCAACTAGACCCAAAAATGATCTGATTTGCTTTTGGGTTTGCGGAGTGTTAAAATTTATTACTGCTTGAATTTTTAAAGGATCGGGTTTAATGCCGTCTTCAGAAATCACATGTCCTAAGAATTTACATTCTTTTCTTAAAAAATTACATTTGGACAAATTAATTTTTAAATTAGTTTCGCGAAGTCTGTCAAAAATTTCACATAATTTACTGTTATGCTCATCCAAACTGTTTGCATACACTACAATATCGTCAACATAAACGAAACATTTAATGCCTTGCAAACCGCTCAGTACCGAGTTCATTAATCTTTGAAAAGTTGCTCCTGAATTTTTTAAACCGAACGGCATTCTATTGTATTGAAAGTGACCAAAAGTAGTGCTAAATGCTGTTTTTTCAGCATGGTCAGGATGCATTGGAATTTGATGATAACCGGATGCCAAATCTAAAGTAGTGAAATATTTGGAATTTCCGAGTTGATCAAGGATATCAGTGATGTTAGGGAGAGGATATGGATCACTAATGGTGATTTCGTTTAGTTTGCGGTAGTCTACAACTACTCGCCACTTTGCTTCGCCATTTGAATCAGGTTTCTTTGGGACTAATAAAAGAGGTGCGTTGTACGGAGAATTGCTATGGCTAACAATTCCGTCACTCAACATCTGTTTCATTTGGGATTCAATTTGATTTTTGTGTTGGTAGGGTAGGCGGTATGGTTTTACAAAAATAGGAGGTTTGTTAGGAAGCGTAACTATTTTGTGTGTTACACTATTTGTACTACTTAACATGTCACCTTCAAGGTAAATTACGTCTAAATATTTTATACAAATATCGTATAAAGCGTTTATTTCTTCATTATTTAAATGATCTGTTAAAACTGATCGTTTTATTTTGTCCAGTCTATCTAATACAAAATTGTCGTATTTAATTGGAATATCTTCGTTTACAAACTGATCGTAGTTATTTATAGGTTCCAGCATTAATTTAGGTGTCGTTATTATGTGATCGCATTCAGATACATTCAGGATACCAACGTAACATTTATTGTTTTCGACATTTGTAATGCAAGAACCTACAATTAAATCATCATTTAATGTCGTTTTGTCACATAATACCTGTCCGTTTACATTCTGTGTAGTTGATATTTCTGTAATTAGTTCGCATCGAGCCGGTATGAAAATTAAATTATCAATTTCATTAGATGAGTAAATTTTAAACACCTGGTCACCTATTGTAAATGTTTTATTTACGTATGAAATGACAGCATGAAAATGTTTCATAAAGTCTCTTCCAATAATGCCATCTGCTTGGAGATTGCAATTATTGTCAACTACATGAAACTTATGAGGGATTTCTTCACCATTTATTTTAACCATTGTTGTTATTGATCCAATAGTAATGGCTTCGTTATTAGTGATACCGATAATTGTAACAAGATCTTGTAAATTTATTTTTGATTTGTTTTTAATTTTATTTATATTGATTAGACTAGTTTGAGCGCCCGTATCTAAAATCATTCGCGCGTTGTTCTTATCTATATCACTGTTCATACTTAAATAAATGATATCGCAACTACCCTCTTGGTTAAATAATATGGATTTATTTATAATTATCGGGTTATTATCTGTAACTGGCTCTATAATTTCAAACACTCTGTGCTGGGTAATAATATTGACATTTTCTTTGTGGTGTGCGATTACTAAATCTTTGTTTAATGAATTATCTTTTATACTAGTTTCTTTACTAATTTTTTGATTATTTATAGTATCGTTAATTTTGTTTAACGTTTCTATTTCATTATTTGTCAAAGTTTCAGTCTTATTAATTGCTTTATTTGTTTTAAATTGATCATGACAAACACCTGGAATCGCCCTAGCTAAATTCCGGGAGTTTTCATATTTTTCAATCCAACCCTCGTGATAGATATCAGGAATCGCCCTAGCTAAATTTCTAATACCTTCACCTTCATTATAGTCAATATTATTTCCATTTATCGTGTTAAAAGTGTCGCCAATTTCAAAATAATTACACCGACTCACATGAATTGGTGCACGGTTTAAACTTGATTCCTTGGTTGGACGTGCTCGCCCAAGGAACGTTCGTTTCCCGAATGATCAAATGTAACATCATCATAAGTTTGACGATTTACTTGACCGTGGCTGGACTGGTCTTGATGGGGATTTTGTTGAAAATCACGTCTTTGATTGGGATTGTTACGATTATAGCTATTTGTTTGAAAATCGCGTCTTTGATTATTAAAATTACCTCGATTATAATTATTTGGTGAAAAATCGCGTCTTTGGTCGTTGAAATTACTTCGATTATTATTGCCACGAAAATTTAAATTTCCTCTATAGTTATTACCGTCTCTATAATTGTCATAATTTCTGTAATTATTTCTGGTGTTATCTCTGTTATAATTTATAGAGCTTTGATTTTCGTTTAAATGTTTTATTTTCAACCGGCATTCACTTTCTATATGGTTGGGACGGTCGCAGTAATTGCAGTAAACGCGAACTTGATTAACGCGATATGAACCTCTTTGCTCGACTCCCAAAATATTTTTATGTTCGATTGCCTCGTTAATAACCTTTTCTAATTTATTTTCTTTACAATTTAACATTGCCGTTTGTAATTTTTCGTTG
The DNA here is from genome assembly GCA_963932245.1 of Tachinus rufipes. Taxonomy (NCBI): domain Eukaryota; kingdom Metazoa; phylum Arthropoda; class Insecta; order Coleoptera; family Staphylinidae; genus Tachinus; species Tachinus rufipes. The sequence continues at coordinate 68,217,677 of OZ010749.1, forward strand.
GCTATACCCCGTTTGAAAGAAGTTATTGCTATTTCCTCAAAATTATTTTTTTCTTCGTCCGACGCGCCGCTATTGTTTTTATAATTCGTTACTATGTGTTTTAAATTTTTTCCGAACGTTTCTAGAGATTCATTATTATTTTGGCGGGCGTTAAAAATTTCTGCAATCCAACCGTGCTTCGTTTTATGCGCGTGTTTAAAATTATTTATTAAAAATGACTGAAAATCGTCCCAAGTGGAATAGGCTTCAGTACTATTTTTTAAAACTGATACACAGTCACCTACTAATTTAAAACCCGCGAGCAATGAAACAAATTCATTTACTTCATTTGGGTCAGCTACTTTTGACACCGCAGTTTCACATTGTAATAAAAATACGTTTAACTTATCGGGGCTTCCCGAAAATGGCTCTACCAGCTTTAATAGTTCCATATTTGTTAATGGCATATTTAATTAATTTTTGTTTATAAAAAAAAATTGCGAAATAAAAGAATATTTATATACCTATTACGAATATGTAATTGTGTGTATATAACAATTTTTTTTTTAAATGTAATTAATTACGAATAATGTTGAGTTGGGATTTTTTATTGAAGCTATATATTGATAATGTGTAAACGAAAAAAAAATGCGGCAAATGACCAAAATAACATGCGAAACGTTAAAGCTACTTACATCGACATCATCCTCTACAATTATTTGTAATTGTCTCAATACAGGTGATGGGCAAATCCTAGGGTAGCTTGGATATCTCGGCAGAAAAAGGGCTTGCGTCGTCAGTTCGTTCTACCGCTGTCACCAAATCTTGTTGTGGGTCGGACTTCTTTCTTCGTCGCACACAGACACTTGATTGTTTACCGATCGTGGGGCAATATATATATTATATATAGCGCACAAATTGGTGAATAGGTTAAATTAAAATTAACATATATATGAAGTAAAAATTATTTATTTAGTACTTCGTCGAAGAATAGTTCCCCACTACTTAAAACTAAACATGTAACATATATATATATAGGGAAGTTCCGCGGAGGGTGGTGTTATCAATATGGAACAAAGGTTTATTTGTGTCTGGGATATGACATTAATGACTTTGAAACGGATGTTTGTTTTACAATTTAAAATGCTTCACATATTGAGGGATGACAATAAATTAAAAATGAGTATGACAGCAACTAATAAAAATAAGGGCAAAGGTTTATTTTTATTATGTTTGGGAATTGATTTATTTAATGAGTGGAGAAGGAATGATTATTTAGGATATTATCGTTATTGATATGGGGATATAACACAGCGATGAAGGGGAAGTTGCCGTTTTTGTTAAAATACTACAAATCAAGGTAGCGGTCGGTATGCTCTTAAAAATGTTACTTTGAAAAGATAGAGTTGTTCTTTGCAATGGTTGAGTTTGGTCTTTGATTAAAAAAAATATATCTTTCTTTGTCGGAGAGCGTATGAGATAATCATATCAACGCAATAATAATATTATTTTTTTCTCGATTATTAGAAAAACTAAATATGTTTGACATAATTTTACCGGCTTAATTAACATAAATGTATTAAATCAAATTTGTTCCAAAAAGAGGGATAGTTTATTATGTATTGTTATTATTAATTTTAATATATTCTTGGTAAAAAGACATTATTTTAATAGTGTTTTGAGTATTAAATTTTAAAATGTATAAAAATTAACTGAAAGTGCATGCAATCGTATGCATATATTCATATTACGTATTTAATTAATGCACTATTTTAATTCACTTTTTCGCATTTCTTCGATAGAAGTTTATAGTTATGTTTTCCAAGATGAATAGGAATCGAAACAAGATTGAAGTTAGTTTTGCAAATGTCGTTTTACTTAATATTATTAAAAGGTCAAATATAATAAGGGGTTACTTTTGTGTATTGTTGTAAATTTGAAAAGTTTTAACACCAGCATATCACGAAGAGGAATGAACTCATAAGTTATGTTAAGCTAAGTAGTTTTTGTTACTCTGGAAAGATGGAACAAAGTAACACTATTTTATATTGGAGGAATGAACCCAAATTTTAAGTTCATAACACGCATACTTTTCTTACTTTAGCCTGTGATTCCCCTTGCACAAAATGTGTATTGTGCAAGGTGCTTGCCCTATACATTTTTTTTGTAAAATTTGAGTATAAAATGAAGGAATGGTGCCTTAGCTTAGTCAGTATTTAATGCAGAACGTTCGTGATAAGTTATAAAGTTGTTGTTAGTGTCCATATGGATTATTTATTAAAAACAAAGGTAAGTTTATATTTCTAACAAATTTCAAAAATATTTTTTAACAGTTTATCAATTTTTCTCAAAATTCAGTCCTAGTCTAGGTGTTTTACTTTTATCTACAAGTAATAATTAAAAGTGAAACATAAATAATATTTAATTTTTTTTCTTAATTACAGATAATTAAACATTGATAATGTAATATTTAAAATAGATTATTTTGATAATCATTATGACTGATGTTTTAGCCTCATTTGTTGTTTTTAATAAGCAAATAATATAAAATTTTGATTAAATTTATTTTTCACTTTCTTAACATGGCTATATTAACTTGCTATCAATATCCGGAAACTTAAGTATTGTGCATTCAAATTTTCCAAATTTCTTTAATTATTTAATTAATAATAAAAAATTATTAATTTAAATTTACTTTAAATTGTTATAAGGAATTGTGCTAGTTTTCTTTTCTATAAGACCATAATGTTTTTTTTGATATAAATCATTATCTAAGTAAATAAAATTTCAAATATACTTTAATTACTTTTTATATTCAGTTATAAAAAGAATTTAATAAAAATTATGTATAAGCACATTAGTATAAGTATAACCACAGTATTTACAAGTAATAATACTTAAAGTGATAATGATCTTTATTAATATATATTAATTTTATTTAATAATGTTCAATAAATAATACTTTGAAATTACGTTTTAAAATTAAATTCATTTGACGTAAATATTTAGCTTTGTTATTATTTTTTTGCTGATGTTTGTATTTGAAAATGTATAATACTTGCTTATTTATATTTTTTTACAAGAAATGAAAGTTTGATTATCATATTATTATTACTTGTAAATGTATGTTTGAATATAATTATTTTAGTAATAGATTTTTTTAATTTATAGCTAATATAATTTTAGTAGAAGCAAGTATTATTCTTATTTAATTAAATGCTTCAAGTACAAAGTACTTTGTTTTGAATTACAAATTACAATCTTGACTATAACTGCATATTGTATAAATTTATCTATTTTGTTTCAAAGTAATAATTGTTTTTTGCTATTTAGTCATGTTCTAAATTTATTTATTATTTATTACATATATATTATCTGTGGTGATTTTCTTTATTATATTCTTCCATTGTTTTTATTTAATTGTTGCTTTTTATAAATATTTATATCGCGAGTTTTTTTTCTTATTGCTTTGATGTTTTTTTTTTTTTTTTTTAATTTAAGAATGAATTCTTTATTTTACTATTCATTATTAAGTTTTATTTTAATATATAGTTTTTTTTAATGTATATATCTATGATTCATAATTCGTTACAGATCCATCTGTTGAAATGTTTCTTTATCCATTTCATTTATATTATTTTTCTGTATCTAAGTTTATCTATTTATTACTTATGCAAACCGTATTTTTTTTAATTTCTTTTGAATAAAAAATAGATTGACAGATACAAAATGTACTAACTAGTTTTTAAATAACTTATTTTTTAATTAATTTAAATAATTTGAAACCTATTTAAATAGTTTTTGAGTCCTTCAGAGGCAGGTATATACATGAATGCTGTTTTTTATATATTTTTTTGTTATTTATTATAACGTTCATAATATTCTGAATTTCCATAGCAATATGTTGTCATAAACTTAATAACTATGTTGTTTGTTTACACTTAAAACTGTCATAATTAGGTATGTAATAATTAAAATAAAAAATATAAATAAATAAAAACTAGTAACTTTCTTTTGTAAGTTACTTTATTAGGCCTATCAACAAAAAATCCCATAAATTAAAAATTAGTTATAACCACGGCTCTCAGTTAATTACAATAATTTTAAATGAAAAAAATAAATACCATATTTATTAGGTTTATAGCAGAATATTGTTATGAAAATATGTCCGTATTATACATTATTAGATTTAAAATTTCATAGAGATTTAGTTTTAAAATAACAAAAAATATGTTGCTATTTAAAAAATGATCACAAACCTTACACATGGTTATTCGGAGGTAACTGTTGTTTTTCAATCAAACTGAATGATTCATACTAGCAATATTAATTATTAATTTTATAAATATGTCTTGTATACTTATATCTTATTCTTTTATGTTCTATTTGGTTATACTAATCTGCTTGTATTATTTTTTTTTTTTTAATTTTTCTTATTTGATTTATTTAAAATTCATTATTGCTTAAACTTTAACCAAAATAATGTAGTACTCTATTCTGTTGCTAAGTAAGTTTAGTATAATAAATAACCAAAAGTATAAACAAAAACTTTAGTAATTCAATAATTTTAATTGATTATTTATTATATGATCTAATATTAACATTTTAGATCCAAGAATTAACCATATATATATATATATATATATATATATATATATATTTATAATTTTCAGATGTCAAACTACTGCCTAATTCGTTTTTTAGACGACCACGTGCTACATGTTTGTCCTAATAACAAAGCTAACGTAAAATGTACAAAAGACACACAAGTAAAACTTGTAAAATATATAAACAATACGTTTTATCATGCCAGGATACTAGAAACAGGAAGTAAATTGTTATTATAGTAATATGTTATTAATAAGATATTTTTTATTTAAATCGGAAAACTACTAAAATAGTAATATGGTATTTTATTTATATTTTAAAGTGTAGCTCTTACTGATTTGTTGTTTAATAAAAAAAATCATTTAGTTCCAAACAGTTTTATTGTTAAAAATATATTAAGTTCGGAACATTTGGAATACACTTTGCAATAAAATCTAATACAAATACAATAAATAATATACGTGAGTGTAATTACTTTTGTATTTTAGGCAAAAGTGACATGATAGCAATTCAAGTAAAATTAAAAAAATTTGACAAATTATCAACTCCAGAAAAAGCCAGTTGTAATGATCCGTTGACACCACTAATACCAAAAAATGGTAATTATCCAATAATATTATATATTATTCTTTTTTGTAATTCATTGCATATTTACATTAATATTTTGCTTGTACTAAAATAATTGCATACATAATATAATTTAAATAAGTAAAATAATGTAATAAATGAAATAATTTTGAATTGTTTAATTTAACTTAGTTTCTTACAATGTTGGTTACATGCATTATTTGAGTGCGATTGTATGGTTCCAAATTTCTTGTTTTGTTAAAATTCTAAAATTGTTGTATTGATTTAAAATCTTTATTATTTATATTTTTATAGTGTTAGAGTTATCTCCAGCAGATAGAAACACAAGATCAAAGAAAGAAAAATATTGCAGAAAATTATTTCAAAAATCTACTTCAAATTTCAACATTTTGGATAGACAACATAATAGTGATAAAAATGTAGTTAGACCTTCTATAACTATATTGCAAAATTTAGAAGTTAACAAAAATATTTTAACCCAAGGATCTAATTTGGACTCTGATTGTTATAATACTGGTAATGAAATATGTAATAAAAGCAACAGCAAAACAATAAATATGCCATCAATTGTAGCCGGGCCATCTTCAAGTGGACCACCTGATTTCCAAAATTACTCATCTAATAGTTCCACTTTAGACTTGCTATCCGATGTAGCTGGACCTTCATCAAATATGTCAACAAATTTATTTCAAAGAAAAGATGCAGATGATGATTATATTTTATCTAGTAATTCTAGTTCCGACTCTACTAGTATTGAATCTGATTCATCGGATAAACTCGACAGCAAATTATCAAATGAATCAACAGATTCGGAAAGTTCATCAATAAATATATCAAGTGATACTGCAAACTCTTCTTTCAATACAGGATTTTTTTCTAATAAAATAACGGCAAACCCTTCAATAGTAGATGTTTCAAATAGTAAAAAACCAAAAAAGTATTTGTGTCCTTTTTGCAAAGTTTTAATACAAAAGTTTGCAAGACACTTGATATTAAAGCATAAACAAGAAAATGATGTTAAAGAATTTATGAATATAAAAAACAACAATTCCGAAAGATTGAAATTGATTTCAAAATTAAGAAACAAGGGAAGTTTTATTTATAACACCGATAATAATATTAATAAAGGTGACGCAATTGTTGTTCGTCGTACAAAAAAAGGAGAAATTTCTCAGTATACTCCATGCAGTAAATGTTTTGGACTATTTAAAAAAAAAACTTTATACGCACATTATAAATTTTGTACAGGTGCAAAATCCGCCCCAAGAATCTTGCAACAGCAATCAAGTGCGATAATGTGTAATATTTTAAAAAAACATCATTATCTACTCAAAAGCAGAGTTATCCCAGGAATAAGAAATTCCGAAATTTCCAAAGCTATTTTAAACGATGATTTCATATTATCTTACGGTAGTAATTTGTGTGAAAAACATGCCAAAAATATGAACCATATGATAAATCCAATAAGACAACATTTACGACATATGGTAAAGATTTTAGATGAAATGAAAAAAATGAATCCAAAAATTCAAAATTTTAAATCGTTGATACATCCTAATTATTTTGATCTGTTCATTGATGCAATAAAAAAATCAATAGATTTAATAAAACTAGTACAGTATACGGGGCACCAACGGTTGCAATGGCGATGGGCGCATTGGTGCGAAAATGCGCATCTTTTTTAAAAATTAGAGCAATGTACAATAATGATGAAATTTTGATTACTTATTGTTCTAGATGGGAATACATATACGATAACACTTTTACAACAAGAGTGTACAGATCGGCTTTAGAAAACACTAATAAAGCTAAATGGAATAAAATAAAATTATTACCATTAACGGAAGACATTACAAAATTAAATAAGTATTTAAACATTGTAATAAACCAATGTGATAAAGATTTGGAAGAAGAAGATAAATTCAATTACGGTCAATGGGCAGCACTTTGCAAAAGCTTGCTTTTGCAGTTATTACTGTTTAATAGAAAACGCACTGGTGAATTAGAAAGAATGGAAATTAGTGATTTTAATAAACGACACACAGTACAAACCGATTCGGACTGGTATCAAACTCTTACTCAAATTGAAAAATTGCATGCAAAAACATACCTTAGAGTAAATATAATAGGTAAAAAGGGGAGAGGCGTTGCAATTTTAATAAGCAAAAGACAAGAAAATTTGATAAATAAAATTTTAAAGTTAAGAAATAAGGCGTCCGTTTCTTCAAAAAATCCGTACGTATTTGGAAATAATGAATTTAATTATTTTAAGTGCAATGAATATTTAAGAAATGTCGCACGAGTATGTGGTGCAAAACAACCCGAGTTAATACGTGGCACAAATTTGAGAAAGCACATAGCAACAATGACCCAAGTTATGGCACTGACGGAGGATGATTTGGGACATTTGGCTCAGTTTATGGGGCATGATATTCTCATACATAAAGCTCACTATCGCTTACCCACAGAAGCAATTCAAATAGCAAGAATGTCAAAAGTATTATTGGCTTTAGAATCTGGGCAATATAATAAATACCGAGGAAGAAATCTGGATAATTTGGATGTGCAAAAAGATGAACAAATAGATACTACTATTGAAAATGAAAAAGAAGGTAGAGATGAGGAAATAGATGCAACTGTTGAGAGTACCATACATAAAATAGAAGATGCTTCAACAATGTGTGATAAATTTCTATCAGGTAATAATCTTAAATTATTAAAGTTAAAATATATTTTATAATAACTAAAATATAAGTAAAACTGTTTGTTATAATTATTGAAAGCATTTTTGTCTTATTTATTTTTTAATCTCAGAGTCTGACCAGCCAAGCGGTTCTAGCACAGCGGGCTTTCAAAAATATCAATGTAAGTGTATCCATAACAAAATTGGTGTAAATGACATAATATATTAATTATGTTTTTATTGTTTTCAGTTAGAGCACCAATTAAAAAAATATTGTGGAGGTCACCAGAGAAACATATAATGCGAACAACTTTTAAAAAAAATATTTGTAAAGGTACACTTCCTTCTTCAAAAATATTAGAAGAATTAATAAAAGATAATCCATTATTTGAAGCCAATAATAGAACTGTAAAATCGATGAAAGCTTGGATTCAAGCAGAACACAAAAGAAAATACAAAAATAAAAAATAAAATTGTTTTGTTTTAAATATTAAATACCTTTTAAGTTTTCATTTATATTTTACTTTATAAATAATATGTATTTTATTTTGATATTTTTTATAAATATACTTTTTTAAATTTTGTTATTATTTTGAATTTTAGACCCTTAAAACCCAAATACCCAAAACAAATTTATATTTTCCAATCAATTTACATCAAAATACGTCAATATGGTTAAAAAAAATTGCTTTTTTTTGCCCAGCTCACTGAGAAAAAACATGGTTTTATGGCTTTTGCGGCTTATAGACAGGGCATAGACTTGAAATGGCGCCAGATTTGGATTCTACTTAAAATTTCTGATCGATTTCACTAGTAAATTTATTTTTTTGAGTTAAATTTGCAATTTTTAAACATAATATGCAAAACGACAAAAAAACTAAAAAAAATCGTAATTTTTTTTAAGAGTTTTATACCCTTATGATCCGATCAAAAAACTACTAATAAGTTATAGAAACTGAAAAAAAATACTAAAACAAAATTCTCAATCCAGCCCCCCCCCCCCCTGCTCTGGTCCGTTTGAAATGGAATTGCCCATATATTATTATTAATTTTAATGCTTACTATTTCAAACTAACAATTAAATAATCCGAGAAAATATTCAATTTATAATACAAGATTTAAACATAACTTCTGACATATTAAATTAGTCAATGGTAATGCATACTTGTATTAGACACATTACGTATATTTAAAAAATTTATAACATGGTAAAATATGAAATACTTGGTTTCAAAAACTATCATTTTTATTAGAATAATTAAATTTGTCAGATATTATGTTTATATTCAAATAAGCATATAACTAAAAAAAATATAACTTTTACTGGGGTTTGCAAACAGATTTATATAGTACCTGTGAATTTGAGAACATTTTGTTTTTATGAACATTTCTTGAACTTGTTATTATGTAGTATAATAAAATATGAAATAGTTGTATCTAAAAACTAGTATTTTTATAACATTAATTAATTTTGTTAGATATTATGTTTATAATCGCATATGCCTATAATTAAAAAGTTAATAACGTTTACTGGGTTTTGCGAACATATTTATATGGTACCTGTGAATTTGAGAACAATTTGATTTTGAGAACATTTCTTGAAATTGTTTTTAGTATAATAAAATATGATATAGTTGCATATAAAAATTATCATTTTTATTAGAATGATTAAATTTGTCAAATGTTTAGTCATATAGGCATTTGCATATACATAGTTCAAAATTTAATAACATTGGCCAAGTTTTGCAAACAGATTTATATGGTATGCACGAATTTGAGAACATAATTTGCTTTTGAGAACATTTTTTGAAATTGTTATTAGAATAATAAAAAAATTAAATATTTGAATGCAACAACTTTCATTTTTATTAAAATAATTATAAGTTGTCAGATGTAACGTGTCGTCAATACGTATATGCATATAATTAAAAAAATAATAATTTTGGCTGGGTTTTGCGAACAGATTTATATGGTACCTACGAATTTGAGAACATTTTGATTTTGAGAACATTTCTTGAAATTGTTTTTAGTATAATAAAATATGATATAGTTGCATCTAAAAACTATCGATTTTATTAGAATAATTAAATTTGTCAAATGTTATGTCATATAGGCATTCGTATATAGTTAAAAAAATTGATAAGTTTTGCGAACAGATTTATATGGTATCTACAAATTTGAGAACATAATTTGATATTAAGAACTTTTTTTTTTTATTGGAAATAATTAAATTTGTCGAATGTTATGTCATATAAGCATTTGCATATGTGTAGTTAAAAGTTTAATAAATTTGGCCGAGTTTTGCGAACAGATTTATATGATATCCAAGAATTTGAGAACATTTTGATTTTGAGAACATTTTGATTTTGAGAACATTTTGATTTTGAGAACATTTTTTGAAATTGTTATTTGAATAATAAAATATTAAATATATGAATACAAAAACTATCATTTTTATTAAAATAATTAAATTTGTCAGATGCAATGTTTCAATACGTATATGCATATAATTAAAAACTTAATAACTTTAACTGGGTTTTGCGAACAGATTTAAATGGTACTTACGAATTTGAGAACATTTTGATTTTGAGAACATTTCCTGAAAAATTGTTTTTAGTATAATAAAATATGATACAGTTGCATCTAAAAACTATCGTTTTTATTAAAATAATTGAATTTGTCAAATGTTATGTCATATAGGCATTTGCGTATAGTTTAAAATTTTATAAATTTGGCCGAGTTTTGCGAACAGATTTATATGATATCTACGAATTTGAGAACATTTTGATTTTGAGAACATTTTTTGAAATTGTTATTATAATAATAAAATATAATGTTTCAATACGTATATGCATATAATTAAAAAATTAATAACTTTGGCTGGGTTTTGCGAACAGATTTATATGGTACCTACAAATTTAAGAACATTTTGATTTTTTTGATAAACTTAAAACCATTTTGTTTTTGCAAACAATTTATAAACTAATAAAGTCTGATGTTGGTCAAATTTAAACGGTACATCCGATTTTGAGAACATTTTTGTTTTTGAGAACATTATCATAAAATATCTCAGTCGACATCTACAATCCTGTAGTTGTTTTAAATTTTTTTATAATTCACATTGTTAGTTCCAAATAGCTAGTGCTGCCATTTTTCTATAGTTTTCCGCATATTGAGAACATATATTAGAAATCAATTAACTCAATTTCTGGAAATAAATATAGCAAAATCCTTTTACACATCAACATATTAACTGCATTAGAATGCATTATGCGTAAAATTAATAACATTAAAACATTTGTTTTGTTGTAATGCACTGTTTTATTTTACGATTTTGAGAACAGTCTTCAAAAACAAAAATGTTCTCAAAATCGTTCGTACCATATAAATTTGTTCTCAATACCCGACTAACATCAGACTATATATATATATATATATATATATATATATATATATGTTTCCGGCGACAGGATTGTGAGACCAATTGTGCCTCAAATCGCAGGATAGTGAGACCTTTTGGATAGTGAGACCTGGTCTCATAAGCAACGCTTCAAATCACAGGATAGTGAGACCAATTTCAATAATGTGAAGTTGTCGACAAAGCGTATATCCATAGCGGCAAGAATTTCGCGGTTAGCATTATGAGACCAGGCGATAGACTGTGACTTTCACACATTTATTTGATCTCTAGAAAATTATAAAAGCATTTTGAATGACAATGTTAATAAATAAAATCGTATTTTAATAAAATATTGCTTAAATGTAATATAAGTATCAAATAAGAGCAAATATAATAACATACAATTATTGTAGAGTACCCCAGAAGATTGTACCCTATCGTCCCCTGCAATGCAAATTAAGGGTACAAATATTGCATAAATGTAATATGGATATCAAATGAAAGCAAATACGGTAACAAACATTTATTTTAAAGTACCACAGAAGATTGTACCCTATTGCCCCCTTGCTAACCAAATTAAGGGTCCAAATATTATACCAATGTAATATGGGTATCAAATGAAAGCAAATAAGGTAACTTATAACTGTTTTATAGTGCCCCAGAACATTGTACCCTATTGCCCCCTTGCTAACCATATTAAGGGTACAAATACTGCACAATTGTAATATGGGTATCAAATGAAAGCAAATAAGGTAACATACAACTATTTTATAGTGCCGCAAAACATTATATCATTTTGCCCCTTTGCTAACTAAATTAAGGGTACAAATATTGCATAAATGTAATATGGATATCAAATGAAAGCAAATAAGGTAACAAACATTTATTTTAATTTACCACAGAAGATTGTACCCTATTGCCCCCTTGCTAACCAAATTAAGGGTCCAAATATTATACCAATGTAATATGGGTATCAAATGAAAGCAAATAAGGTAACTTATAACTGTTTTATAGTGCCCCAGAACATTGTACCCTATTTCCCCCTTGCTAACCATATTAAGGGTACAAATACTGCACAATTGTAATATGGGTATCAAATGAAAGCAAATAAGGTAACATACAACTATTTTATAGTGCCGCAAAACATTATACCATTTTGCCCCTTTGCTAACTAAATTAAGGGTACAAATATTGCATAAATGTAATATGGATATCAAATGAAAGCAAATAAGGTAACAAACATTTATTTTAATTTACCACAGAAGATTGTACCCTATTGCCCCCTTGCTAACCAAATTAAGGGTCCAAATATTATACCAATGTAATATGGGTATCAAATGAAAGCAAATAAGGTAACTTATAACTGTTTTATAGTGCCCCAGAACATTGTACCCTATTTCCCCCTTGCTAACCATATTAAGGGTACAAATACTGCACAATTGTAATATGGGTATCAAATGAAAGCAAATAAGGTAACATACAACTATTTTATAGTGCCGCAAAACATTATACCATTTTGCCCCTTTGCTAACTAAATTAAGGGTACAAATATTGCATAAATGTAATATGGATATCAAATGAAAGCAAATACGGTAACAAACATTTATTTTAATTTACAACAGAAGATTGTACCCTATTGCCCCCTTGCTAACCAAATTAAGGGTCCAAATATTATACAAATGTAATATGGGTATCAAATGAAAGCAAATAAGGTAACTTATAACTGTTTTATAGTGCCCCAGAACATTGTACCTTATTGCCCCCTTGCTAACCATATTAAGGGTACAAATACTGCACAATTGTAATATGGGTATCAAATGAAAGCAAATAAGGTAACATACAACTATTTTATAGTGCCGCAAAACATTATACTATTTTGCCCCTTTGCTAACTAAATTAAGGGTACAAATATTGCATAAATGTAATATGGATATCAAATGAAAGCAAATACGGTAACAAACATTTATTTTAATTTACCACAGAAGATTGTACCCTATTGCCCCCTTGCTAACCAAATTAAGGGTCCAAATATTATATAAATAAAATAATTAATAAGTTAACTTATAACTGTTTGTTTTATAGTGCCCCAGAACATTGTACCCTATTGCCCCCTTGCTAACCATATTAAGGGTACAAATACTGCACAATTGTAATATGGGTATCAAATGAAAGCAAATAAGGTAACATACAACTTCTTTATAGTGCCGCAAAACATTATACCAAGTTGCCCCTTTGCTAACTAAATTAAGGGTACAAATATTGCATAAATGTAATATGGATATCAAATGAAAGCAAATACGGTAACAAACATTTATTTTAATTTACAACAGAAGATTGTACCCTATTGCCCCCTTGCTAACCAAATTAAGGGTCCAAATATTATACAAATGTAATATGGGTATCAAATGAAAGCAAATAAGGTAACTTATAACTGTTTTATAGTGCCCCAGAACATTGTACCCTATTGCCCCATGCTAAACAAAACAAAGGTACAAGTATTGCACAAATGTGATATGAGTATCAAATGAAAGCAAATAAAGTAACGTACAACTATTTTATAGTGTCTTAGAACATTGTCTCTATTGCCTCTTTAGTAAACAATTTAAAGGTGCACATATCAAATGTAATATTGGTATCAAGTGAACGTAAATAAGGTATTATATAATTATTATAGTGCCTCAGAACATTGTATTCTATCGCACTCCTGCTAACAGATTGAGTATCAAATGGCAACAAGTATAGTAACATAAATATACAAGGTTGGGTAAATGTATGGGAACACTCGATTATTGGTTTCATTTTTAGTTTTTGTAATAAATGACATTAATAAAAGTTTTTGTAGAAATTTTAATCTATATAGTGATGTATTTTGATTTTTAGTACAAGCTCTATTTTACGAGGTATAATGTCACCATCAGTTTTTTTAAATGGATCACCCTGTATTTTCATTTATTTTTAGAAAGAGAATTTTTCAACAATTACTATGATATAAGGTTGTATGGGTTAACAACTGACGGTTTTTGAAATATTTATTAAAATAATTAAACAAAATGTAATAGATTATGTTCTTATTACCATAGCAACAAGTAAAAACATATATTGTTATTTTGTTATTCTCAATACAATTAAAAAAAAATGTAAAAATAAATGAATATTTGAATCAAAAAGTCAACTACAATTAAATATGCTTATTATTATTACTAAAAATCATTTAAAACGTACTGTATTTTGTTTTATTATTTTATTGAATATTTCAAAAACCGTAAGTATTTGTAATTGTTCTAACAAAAAAAAATATACTGGGTATTCCATTTAAAAGAACTGATAATGACGATATATCACGCGAAACAAAGCATGCATTCAAAATCAAAATACGTCACTGTATAGATTAAAAAATATACAAAAACTTTTATTTGTCATTTTTGAAATAAATTAAAAATGCAGTCAGAAATAGGGTGTTTCCATACATTTACCCAACCCTGTATAATATTCCAAAACACTGTACCCTATCGTCCCCCTTGTTAAACAATTTCAGGATATAAATAATGCTTCAAATGAGAGCAAACATATTACATGGTATGTATAATTATTTTATAGTAACAAACTGTACCCCCATGTAATTCAATGAAGAGTTCTGGTAGAACACAAATAAATTATAGGTGTCAGATGACAAAAATGATAACTATAACTACAATAGCATCATAATTGAGCAAGCTAAATATCAATTCAATTGATTCTAACATTATTATTATAAATAATGACTGATTCCATTTTGCAATCGTTAGATTGAATTTGAATAAATTATTAATTTATATTATAATTATCATTGTAATTAACATTCTTAAAAACATATGTGTACTTATTTTATTTTGACTTTTATGTTTTGTATAATAATGTATTAACTGAGCCTACCGCCATAAAAATTTAGGATAATTCGAAATCAATATGAAGATTGAGTACAATATCATAATTGAGCCGCCCGCAATATGAAATCTACAGTCCTGTGGTGTGAAAAATGAGTTTTGAGAGTCATCACTCCTGTGTTTTTATATGTTAGGACAACTGTAACTAACTTGATAATGTTATGATAAACTTAATTTGATCAAAAATATATTAATTAAATTTTAACTCTGAAAGAATAAATGTGAATTAGCACTATAGAATGTTTACAGCAAAGATTTTGTTATCACATTCATATTTTTCGGTTTTATGCAGCACGTACGCTTGCTTGTCCTTGCCACACTTAAAAGGCACAAAAGCATCAATAGAATACCCTTTTTTATACGCATTTATGTTTTTATTGCTTTCCGCTCTTACATTCCTAATTACGGAAATATTTTAAATGTTATATTATAGAAGAAATATGTAGAACAAAATAATTTCATTTTGTTTACTTATTGATTTAGTAGATATACAAAATTACAATTTTATTAGAAATATACAAATTTTATATCAGTATTTTATTTGAACACCGAAACCCATCGCGTCGAAACGCTTATAAAAAGTGTATTTTGCCAGGAACATGAGTAAACATTCAGACATGACCGGCGGAGTTTTTTTTTATTATAATTATTTCACTCAACAAATATTTCATTCAAAATAGAATTTATTTTTTAACATGAATGATTTTACTTTTTAATCTAATTAGAAATCTATAAAAAGATAAATGCTTACAAAATTGTTCCTCTCTAAACTGTAGCAAAGCCAATTACAAAAGAAATATAAATAGAGATTTTCATACATAACGATTTTAAATTATGTAAATTCATATTAGGGGCGGCTTAATTATTTATTATAATATGTTATAACATCTTCAGATCTAAATGAAATTTAATAAACATTGGTTTTAAGTATGCAAATTACAATGGTGATATAAGAATATCCCTTTAATGAATTTAGATAAAGACAATAGGGTACAAAGTTATTAGTTTTATAAAAATTGTACAAATTAACATATTTACTCTAATTTGAAATTCATCTTACATATATACTTGAAAATTTGTGCGTTACATTTACCTTTAAATAATTAAACTCAAAAAACAATAAGGTAAACAAAAAATTAACATAATTGTACAAGATAACATTTGCTTTCATTTGACACTCATATTACATTAGTGTCATAATGTACTCTTAATTTGTTTTATCAGGAGATGATAAGCTACAATGTTCTACGGTACTATAAACTAATTGTATGTTACCATAACTTAACATATTACATTGATGCTATACTTGTACTCTTAATCTATTTAACAGGATAGAGGGCACAATTTGTGCCCTTAATTTGCTTAGCAGGGGGTACAACAGGGTATAATGTGTTTCGGTATTGAAAATAATTTTATGTTACCTTATTTGCTTTCATATGATACCCATATTTAATTTATACAATATTTGTAGCCTTAATTTGTTTCGCAAGGGGGACAATATGGAACAATGTTATAGGGCACTATGAAATAGTTGCAAGTTACATTATTTGCTTTTATTTGATACTCATATTGAATTTGTTTAATTTTTGTACCCTTATTTTGTTTAGCAGAGAATCAGTAGGGTACAATGTCCTGGGGTACACTACAATAATTCTATGTTACCATATTAACTTTCAGTTGATACACATATTACATTCAAGCAATATAAATATTTGTTATCATATCTTCTTTCATTTGATACCCATATTACATTTATGCAATATTTGTACTTTTAATTTGCTAAGCAGGAAGACAATAGAATACAATGTTTTGAGGTACATTACAATAATTGTTTGTTTTCATATTTGATTTTATTTGATATTATATTACATTTATGCAATATATAATTTGCTTAGCAGGGGGGACAATAGAGTACAATGTTTTGAGGTATTCTGAATTAAATGTTTGTTACTATGTTTGCTTTCAATTGATACCCATATTACAATAATGATTTATTTGTACCCTTAATTTGCTTAGCAGGGGGGACAATTGGGTACAATGTTTTGAGGTATTCTACAGCAATTGTATGTTTTTATATTTGTTTGCATTTGATACCCATATTACATTTATGCAATATTTCTTCCCCTAATTTGCTTAGCAAGGAACACAATAGGGTACAATGTTTTGGAGTACTTTAAAATAAATGTTTGTTACTATATTTGCTTTCAATTGATACCCATATTACAGTAATGCAATATGTGTACCTTTAATTTGCTTAGCAGGGGAGACGATAGGGTACAATGGTTTGGGGGACTCTACAATTATTGTATGTTATCATATTTGCTTTCAATTGGTACCCATATTACATTTATGCAAGTATTGAACTCTTAATTTGTTTAGCACAAGGGATGATAGGGTACAATGTTTTGAGGTATTCTACATCAATTGTATGTTTTTGTATTTGCTTTCATTTGATACCCATATTACATGTATGCAATATTTCTACCACTAATTTGCTTAGCAAGGAACTCAATAAGGTACAATGTTTTGGGATACTTTAAAATAAATGTTTGTTACTATATTTGCTTTTAATTGATACCCATATTACAGTAATGCAATATGTGTACCTTTAATTTGCTTAGCAGGGGGAACGATAGGGTACAATGTTTTGGGGGACAGTACAATAATTGTATGTTACGCTATTTGCTTTCATTTGGTACCCATAATACATTTATGCAATATTTGTACCCTTAATTTGATTAGCATGGGGAACAATAGGGTACAATATTCTGGGGTATTCTGAAATACATGTTTGTTACTATGTTTGCTTTTAATTAATACGCATATTACAGTAATGCAATATTTGTACCCTTAATTTGCTTAGCAGGGGGGACAATAGGGTACAATGTTTTGAAGTATACTACACCAATTGCATGTTTTTATATTTGCTTTTATTTGATACCCATATTACATTTATGAAATATTTGTACCTCTAATTTGCTTAGCAGGGGGGACAATAGGGTACAATGTTCTGGGGTATTCTGAAATAAATGTTTGTTACTATATTTGTTTTCAATTGATACCCATATTACAATAATGCAATTCTTAATTTGCTTAGCAGAGGGGATGATAGGTACAATATTTTGAGGTATTCTACATCAATTGTATGTTTTTGTATTTGCTTTCATTTGATACCCATATTACACTTAAGCAATATTTGAACCCCTAATTTGCTTAGCAGAGGGGACAATGGCGTACAATGTTTTGGGATACTCTACAATAATTGTATGTTACCATATTTGTTCTCATTTGTTACCCATATTACATTTACGCAATATTTGTACCACTAATATGCTTAGCAGGGGGACGATAGAGTACAATGTTGTAGGGTACTTTAAAATAAATGTTTGTTATCATATTTGCTCTCAATTAATACCCATATTACATTTATGCAATAGTTGTATCTAGAATTTGGTTAGCAGGGGGGACGATAGAGTACATTGTTTTGGGTAATTCTACACCAATTGTATGTTTTTATATTTGCTATCATTTGATACACATATTACATTTATGCAATATTAGTACCCCTATTTTGCTTAGCAGGGTGGACAATGGGGTACAATGTTTTGGGGTACTTTACAATATTTGTATGTTACCATATTTGTTTTTATTTGTTACCCATATTACATTTACGCAATATTGGTACCCTTAATTTGCTTAGCAGGTGGGACAATAAAGTACAATGTTTTAGGGTACTTTGAAACAAATGTTTGTTACTATATTTTCTTTCAATTGATACCTATACTACAGTAATGCAATATTTGTACCATAATTTGCTTAGCAGGGGAAACGATAGTGTACAATGTTTTGGAGGACTGTACAATAACTGTATGTTACCATGTTTTATTTGGTACCCATATTACATTTAAGCAATATTTGTACCCTTAATTTGCTTAGCAGGGGGACAACAGGGTATAATGTTCTGGGGTACTTTGAAATAGATATTTGTTACTATTTTTGTTTTCAATTGATACCTATATTACAGTAATGCAATATTTGTACCTTTAATTTGCTTAGCAGGGGCGGGGGGATAAGGTACAATGTTTTGGGGTATTCTAGAATAATTGTATGTTACCGTATTTACTTTTATTTGATACCTATATTACATTTAAGCAATATTTGTACCTTTAATTTGCTTAGCAGGAGGGGGACGATAGGGTACAATGTTTTGAGGTATTCTACATCAATTGTATGTTTTTATATTTGCTTTCATTTGATACCCATAGTACATTTATGTAATAATTGTACCCCTAGTTTGCTTAGCAGGGGGGACAATGGGGTACAATGTCTTGGGGTATTCTACAATAATTGTATGTTACCATATTTGTTTTCATTTGTTACCCATATTACATTTACGCAATATTGGTACCCTTAATTTGCTTAGCAGGGGGGACAATAAAGTACAATGTTTTTTGTACTTTGAAACAAATGTTTGTTACTATATTTGCTTTCAATTGATACCTATACTACAGTAATGCAATATTTGTACCATAGTTTGCTTAGCAGGGGAAACGATAGTGTACAATGTTTTGAAGGACTGTACAATAAATGTATGTTACCATATTTGCTTTTATTTGGTACCCATATTACATTTAAGCAATATTTGTACCCTTAATTTGCTTAGCAGGGGGACAACAGGGTATAATGTTTTGGGGTACTTTGAAATAGATATTTGTTACTATATTTGTTTTCAATTGATACCTATATTACAGTAATGCAATATTTGTACCTTTAATTTGCTTAGCAGGAGCGGGGGGATAAGGTACAATGTTTTGGGGTATTCTAGAATAATTGTATGTTACAGTATTTGCTTTTATTTGATACCCATATTACATTTAAGCAATATTTGTACCTTTAATTTGCTTAGCAGCGGGGGACGATAGGGTACAATGTTTTGAGGTATTCTACATCAATTGTATGTTTTTATATTTGCTTTCATTTGATACCCATATTACATTTATGTAATAATTGTACCCCTAGTTTGCTTAGCAGGGGGGACAATGGGGTCCAATGTTTTGGGGTACTCTACAATAATTGTATGTTACCATATTTGTTTTCATTTGTTACCCATATTACATTTACGCAATATTGGTACCCTTAATTTGCTTAGCGGGGGGGACGATAGAGTACAATGTGTTGGGGTACATTAAAATAAATGTTTGTTATCATATTTGTTTACAATTGATACTCATATTTCATTTATGCGTTAGTTGTACTTATAATTTGGTTAGCAGGGAGGACGATAGAGTACAATATTTTGGGGTATTCTACACCAATTGTATGTTTTTATATTTGCTATCATTTGATACCCATATTACAAATATGCAATATTTGTACCCCTAATTTGCTTAGGAGGGGGACAATGGGGTACAATGTTTTGGGGCACTTTGAAATAATTGTTTGTTACTATATTTGCTTTCAATTGATCCAGATTACAATAATGCAATATTTGTACCTTTGATTTGCTTAGCAGTGGGGACGATAAGGTACAATGTTTTGGGGTACTCTACAATAAATGTATGTTTTCCATATTACATTTAAGCAATATTTGTACCCTTAATTTGCTTAGCAGGGGGGACAATGGGGTACAATGTGTTGGGGTACTTTAAAATAAATTTTTGTTACTAAATTTGCTTTCAATTGTTACCCATATTACAGTAAGGCAATATTTGTACCTTTAATTTGCTTAGCACGGGGGGCGATAGGGTACAATGTTTTGGGGTACTCTACAATAATTGTTTGTTACAGTATTTGCTTTTATTTGATACCTATATTACATTTGTGCGATAATTGTACTCTTATGCTTATATTTGGTTGGTGCAATGTTTAGGAAGGAGCAGGGGGATTACATTAAAATTATACTGTTTGAAAGTACTAAAAATATTTATACAAGTTTTATTTTGTTCTTATTTGATTACTATAGTACATTTGTAAAATAAGTTTACTTAAAATTCATATAGTTCAAGGGTTTGAAATCAAATTTTAGGGCTACTACGTAATTTTTGTATGAGTTACTAATTTGTTTTAATTTATTACCTTTATTACATGTTACCCTAATTTATTTGAAATCATTCGAATAGGTTTAGCCATTTATTTTAATTATAAAATATAGAGTAACATTCTAATATTGGCTTATTATTGCGGCAAATGCTTATGAGACCAAGCGGCATGCTTATGAGACCAGCGAGAAGGTTAGTGAGACCAGCGGCAATGGTCTCATAATTCCTTGGTCTCATAAACCCTTATATATCAATAATGATATATATATATATATATATATATATATATATATATATATATATTTTCTAAGTGGATAACGGGATGATAAGTCGATGTGTTGAATGGAAAATTTTATTTAAAAAACAAACATAGCTGAACTATTTTTTAATAAAATGCGACGTTTCGCCAATGTTTATTGGCATCCTCAGGCCTACAAAATTACAGGTTTAATAATAACTAATAGCTAAACGGACAGACATTACAATTAAAAAGAAACGTGACTTACAAGTATTGTAGAAAAGCTACGGAGGCGGTGGTGAGCTTAATGCTCATGCTCCACATTGTTGACACAAAATTGTTAAGTTATATAAAAAAGGATATCTCCTGTAGATATGATTGTATTTCACCCATCGGTTAAGTTGTTCATCATTGCGGTATTGTCACAGCCAGACTTGGAATTTGTTTATCAGTGTTAAAGCTATTAGTTGTTATTTGTGGCTGTAATAATGCACAGCTGCATTTCAAATTAGCAGGTTAAAGGTAGATGCTAATGCACCATCTTAACCGCGTGGAGAGTGGAAGGTTATGTAATGAGTGAAAATTCTTGGCTACCGCTAGAGGGAGGTTGTTAATCACCTGAAGTAAGCAGTATAAAACATAGGCGTAGGTACAATATTCCTAATAAGTGAGATACAATCATATTTACAGGTAAAAAAATACAAAAATTTATACATCATTTATGATAAAATGCAAATGGCGCAAAAAAACAAACCAAGATATAGTAAGATAAAAACAAGACAAGATAATTGTGGTAAATTATCTGAGAAAGATTGCTTTATACACAGTTATTTGACACTACAAGTAATAAGAATTATTGCTATGTAAAACAAATAGGTTATTAAGCCATAACCAAAACAAAGCGACATTAAGTCAAGAGGAGCAAACAAAGACGAGCAAAAAGGCATAAAATGAATTTAAGTTAGTTAAGTTAGGTCGAAGGGTTGTGAGAATTGTAAGATAGCAACAAGGTGTAGATATTACTAAGACCGGTTATATCTTTCTTAAAATTTAAGACATCGTTGTTAGATTGGATATGACACATTTCTAGAAAGTTTCTTTTAAATTGGTTGGGTTCCTGTTCAAGGATAGAGGTGTCGGAGTATTCGGGTAGGTGTCCGGTGGTGCTGTAGTGAATGCTCAAGCCGGTGATGTTAGGCTTAAGTTTAGCATCACTTTTGTGTAGTGCCAGTCTCTTGCTCAGTTTCTGTGAGGTCTGGCCTATGTACACCTTGTTGCAATCCTTACAAGGAATTTTGTAGATGATGTTAAACTGGGAAAAGGTGGGTGTGGGATCTTTTAATTTTGAAAATAGAGAGTTAATGGTACTACCGACACAATTAGCTATAAACAAGTTAGGGTTGTTTTTTTTAAAGAGTCTTATTAGGTTTTGAGACAGACCTTCAATATATTGTAGCTTTTTGTAAGTTTTTGTTTCATTAGACGGTGAGGGTAAGGCAGCAATGGGGGGCACATGAGGTTGAGTGCAATTGTTGCTAACTATGGTGTGGTACATAAGTTGTTTAAGGAAAGGTCGGGGGTAGCCATTTTTTGTGAGGGTATCAAATAGGATAGACAGGTTTTTCTTGTGAAAGGTATGATGAGAAATTTTTAGGATGCGGTTTTTTAAAGCTAGGACAGTATTGATTTTCTGTTTGAGGGGGTGGTTAGAAGAAAAAGGAACTTAACCGATGGGTGAAATACAATCATATCTACAGGAGATATCCTTTTTTATATAACTTAACAATTTTGTGTCAACAATGTGGAGCATGAGCATTAAGCTCACCACCGCCTCCGTAGCTTTTCTACAATACTTGTAAGTCACGTTTCTTTTTAATTGTAATGTCTGTCCGTTTAGCTATTAGTTATTATTAAACCTGTAATTTTATAGGCCTGAGGATGCCAATAAACATTGGCGAAACGTCGCATTTTATTAAAAAATAGTTCAGCTATGTTTGTTTTTTAAATAAAATTTTCCATTCAACACATCGACTTATCATCCCGTTATCCACTTAGAAAATAAATACTAGAAGTCGTGATCAATCAAACTATATATATATATATATATGCAAAAGCTGAACAGAAGTAAAAAACTGTTTACATCTAACCCTAGTTATATATATATATATATATATATATATATATACGGACATTCGCCTATTTACGGGCGATACATTTTCTACCTTTTAGAGGCGATCAAAATTTTTAGTTAAATAACAGCATCACGCTATTCAGCGATACTTATTATAACATAAAGCAGTAATATATTTTTGATCCAACCATTACATTCACAGATATTTACAAAATAAATTTAAAAATTGAAGACGAGGTTTATTTTTTGGCCGAGAGAGTTTCATTTGCTGCCGATTATTTGTGGTTTGTGTCTTAATAACTGTGACCATGCTAAAATGCAGTAGGAAAAGGTTCAACTAAATGCCACCAGAATTAAGATAAATTGCAGTATTGTATAGCTATTATAAAATGTGTGTAAAAGACCACTAGGCGCCTTGAAGTGAGCGTTTATGTGCGCTTGGAGCGTGCGGTTGCCTCAAAAGTTTTAACGCCTGCA
Source organism: Tachinus rufipes (assembly GCA_963932245.1). NCBI lineage: Eukaryota > Metazoa > Arthropoda > Insecta > Coleoptera > Staphylinidae > Tachinus > Tachinus rufipes. The sequence goes on from OZ010749.1 coordinate 68,241,742, forward strand.
TCAGGTTAAAAGTATGCGCAAAAACGCCTCCATAAGGGATTTAACATTTGTTTATTCTATAAAACAATAAACATTTTATCTAGTTTATGTTAACTAAAGTTTTGCATCTACTTTCAACCACTTTTTTTGCCTGACTCTACTGAAACCGTTGTTTTGGCCCAAAAATGCGGGCCGAAACGACAAAGGCTTGTAAATTATTTGCGGTATTTAATTAGCTGTAAATCACGATTTCACATAATGACGCCATACTTTAAAATCTGACAGTAGTGACAGATTAAAATTAATCTTGAAACTTCCTGAAAAATGTATTTATTTGGGGCAGGCAAAAAAATATTGAGTGTAATTCGTACCAAAGTGCTTAAGCAGCCCTTCGCTTTTAGCAACATGAAGAAGCAAAGCAATAGCAAACTGCTAAAGCCTATTTTCAACCCTTGATACACGATTCACTACATACTATAGGCGTTTTAGCATTTAGTTTGATGATTGTTTGTGTAGAAAATATATATTTCACAGCTAATTTTAAACACACACTTTTAACTTGTTCGAGGCGTCTAAACTCTAACACATTGTTTATATGCCTCTGATGCAACTATGATATTTGTATTACAAAAAAGAACAAACAATAATTGCTTATAAATTAACAACAAACAAAATGTGTACTAAGGTCAATAAGTACCTGTAATAATAATAATAATGCACATTATTGTGATAACTACTACTGTCGCGTTAAACCGGCAATTTATACTCATTTTTTGGTAGTTGTTTTATGTACGTCATATATCTTGTTATAATTTTATCAAGTTGTCATATATTATGTTATTTTGTTAACAAGAATGTTATAATGTTATCATGTTATAATGTTATCCTGTAATCGTGTTATCGTGTTATCAAGTAATCGAGTTATTATGATATTAGGTTATCATGTCTTAATGTTTTTTTTGATAACATGTTTTCACATTGTCAAGTTTTCATGTTAGTATGTTATCATGTTATCAAGTTATAATGTTAACAAGTTATCATGTTATCATAATATCATGTTATCATGTTATCATGTTATAATGTTATAATGTTATCATGTTATTATGCTATTATGTTATCTTGTTATCTTGTTATCTTGTTATCTTGTTATCTTGTTATCTTGTTATCTTGTTAACTTGTTAACTTGTTATCTTGTTATCTTGTTATCTTGTTAGCTTGTTATCTAGTTATCTTGTTATCTTGTTATCTTGTTATCTTGTTATCTTGTTAGCTTGTTATCTAGCTATCTTGTTATCTTGTTATCTAGTTATCTTGTTATCTTGTTATCTTGTTATCTTGCTATCTTGCTATCTTGTTATCTTGTTATCATGTTAGCTTGTTATCTTGTTATCTTGTTATCTTGTTATCTTGTTATCTTGTTATCTTGTTATCTTGTAATCTTGTTATCATGTTATCATGTTATCATGTTATCATGTTATTAAAATGTCTTGTTATTGTGTTATCAAGTAATCATGTTATTATGTTATTATGTAATCATGTTATCATGTTATCATGTTAATATGTTGTCATGATATCATGTTATCATGTTATCATTTTATCATGTTATTATGTTATCATGTTATCTTGTTATCTTGTTATCATGTTATCATGTTATCATGTTATCAAAATATCATGATATCAAAATATCATGTTATCATGTTAAGATGTTATCATGTTGTTATGTTATCATGTTATTATATTATCTTGTTATTGTGTTATCAAGTAATCTCGTTATTATGTTATCATGTTATCATGTTATCATGTTATCATGTTATCATGTTATCATGTTATCATGTTATCATGTTATCATGTTATCATGTTATCATGTTATCATGTTATTATGTTATTATGTTGTCATGATATCATGTTATCATGTTATCATTTTATCATGTTATTATGTTATCATGTTATCTTGTTATCTTGTTATCATGTTATCATGTTATCAAAATATCATGTTATCAAAATATCATGTTATCATGTTAAGATGTTATCATGTTGTTATGTTATCATGTTATTATATTATCTTGTTATTGTGTTATCAAGTAATCACGTTATTATCTTATCATGTTATCATGTTATTTTGTTATTATGTTATCATGTTATCATGTAATCATGTTATCATGTTATCATGTTATCATGTTATCATGTTATCATGTTATCATGTTATCATGTTATCATGTTATCATGTTATCATGTTATCATGTTATCATGTTATCATGTTATCATGTTATCATGTTATCATGTTATCATGTTATCATGTTATCATGTTATCATGTTATCATGTTATCATGTTATCATGTTATCATGTTATCATGTTATCATGTTATCATGTTATCATGTTATCATGTTAATAAAATGTCTTGTTATTGTGATATCAAGTAATCATGTTATTATGTAATCATGTTATCATGTTATCATGTTATTATGTTATCATGTTATCATGATATCAAGTTATCATGTTATCATTTTATCATGTTATCATGTTATCTTGTTATCATGTTATCATGTTATCATGTTATCAAAATAGCATGTTATCATGTTAAGATGTTATCATGTTAAGATGTTATCATGTTATCATGTGGTCATGTTGTTATGTAATCATGTTAATATGTTATTATATTATCTTGTTATTGTGTTATCAAGTAATCACGTTATTATGTTATCATGTTATCATGTTATCATGTTATTATGTTATCATGTTATCATGTTATCATGTTATCATGTTATCATGTAATCATGTTATCATGGTATCATGTTATCATGTTATCATGTTATCATGTTGTCATGTTATCTTGTTATCATGCTATCATATTATCATGTTATTATGTTTTCATGTTATTATGTTATCATGTTACCATGTTACCATGTTATTATGTTATCATGTTATGATGTTACTAGGTCATCATGTTATCACGTTATCATGTTATCATGTTATCATATTTTCATGTTATCATGTTAGCATGTTAGCATGTTATCATGATATCATGTTATTATGTTATTATGTTATCATATTATCATGTTATCATGATATCATGTTATCATGTTGTGATGTTGTCATGTTATCATGTTATCATCTTATCATGTTTTTATGTTATGATGTTACTATGTCATCATGTTATCACGTTATCATGTTGTGTTGTTGTCATGTTACCATGTTATCATGTTATCATGTTATGATGTTACCATGTCATCATGTTATCACGTTATCATGTTATCATGTTATCATGTTATCATGTTATCATGTTATCATGTTATCATGTTATCATGTTATCATGTTATTATGTTATCATGTTATCATGTTATCATGTTATCATGTTATCAAATTATCATGTTATCATGTTATCATGTTATCATGTTATCATGTTATCATGTTATCATATTATCATATTATCATGTTATCATAATATCATGTTATCATGTTATCATGTTGTGATGTTGTCATGTTATCATGTTATCATCTTATCATGTTATCATGTTATCATGTTATCATGTTATTATGTTATCATGTTATCATGTTATCATGTTATCATGTTATCATGTTATCATGTTATCTTGTTATTATGTTATCTTGTTATCATATTATCATGTTATCATGTTATTATGTTATCATGTTACCATGTGATCATGTTATCATGTAATGATGTTATCATGTTATCAAGTTATCACGTTATCATGTTATCATGCTATCATGTTATCATGTTATCATGTTATCATGTTATCATTTTATCATGTTATCATGATATCATGTTATCATGTTATCATATTATCATATTATTATATTATCATGTTGATATGTTATCATGTTATCATGTTTTCATGTTATCATGTTATCATGTGATCATGTTATTATGTTATCATGTTATCATGTTATCATGTTATCATGTTATCATGTTATCATGTTATCATGTTATTATGTTATAATGTTTTCATGTTATCATGTTACCATGATATCATGTTATCTTGTTATCATGTTATCATGTTATCATGTAATCATGTAATCATATTATCATGTTATCATGTTTTCATGTTATTATGTTATCATGTTACCATGTTATCATGTAATCATGTTATGATGTTACCATGTTATCATGTTATCACGTTATCATGTTATTATGTTATCATGTTTTCATGTTATCATGTTATCATTTTATCATGTTATCATGTTATCTTGATATCATGTTATTATGTTATCATGTTATCATATTATCATGTTATCATATTATTATGTTATCATGTTATCATGTTATTTTTTTATCATGTTATCATGTTATCATATTATCATGTTATTTTGTTATTATGTTATCATGTTATCATTATATCAAGTCATCGTGTCATTATGTTTACATATAATCAAGTTATAGTGTTATCTTGTTATTGTGTTATTAACTTACTAAATTATTATGTAATTATGTTATCAAATTATTATGTATTATTTCTGTTTTTAGGTTATCATGTTATCAAGTTATCATGTTATCATGTTATCATGTTATCATGTTATCATGTTATCATGTTATTATGTTATCATGTTATCATGTTATCATGTTATCATGTTATCATGTTATCATGTTATCATGTTATCATGTTATCATGTTATCATGTTATCATGTTATCATGTTATCATGTTATCATGTTATCATGTTATCATGATATCATGTTATCATGTTATCATGTTATCATGTTATCATGTTATTATGTTATCATGTTACTATGTTATCAAATTATCATGTTATCAAGTTATCATGGTAATATAGTTTCATGTTATCAAGCTTGCATGTTATTATGTTATTATGTTATCAAGTTATGATGTTATTATGAAATCATGTTATCAAGTTAGAATGTTATTATGATATCATGTTGTCATGTTATATTATGTTATGCTATTAAGTTACCACATAATCGTATTGTCCAACTATTATTTAGTATGTCATTATGATTATTATCATAACATTAATACATAATACATGATAACATGGTTTACATAATAACATGATAAAGTATTACATAATAACATGACATCACATATTGACAACATTATAATAATTTTATTATGTTTTGCATTGTGTCAATCTTATGTTTACTTCTTGTTGTATAATACAAACCTGAAACTACTGGTTTTATATTTATTTGATTTTAATCCAGATATGATTACAATACTATAAATTTGTTTAATTTATATAATTAATAAGTTAATTGTTATACTTTGGTACTTATTAACATCGAAACTACAATTGTTTCTATGCATAAATGACACGTTACATAATTTAAATTCCTTAGGCCTGTAATATCCAACTCCTAATAAGGCACCTAATAAACTATTAGCTGAATAAGCTAACTTTTAATTTTATTTATTTTATTAAAACTTATGAACAGCCATTTAAATATATGCTTAACATATACATTTATAACAAATAAAAACATTTAGCATATAATTTATTAGCCGCTCAAAGATGTAACAAAAATAAATCAAATTAAAATTTGAAAAAAGTTAGGTTATTCAGCTAATAGTTTATTAGGTACTTTATTAGGAGCTGGATATTACGGCCCTTAGTTAAATAAATAAAAAAATTATAAACCACAAAATATTATTTATCTTCATTCCATTATTATACGAGTTCATTGAAAGTAAACAGACAAAAGGTTGAAAAGCCATAAATGGGCAAGGTCATTCAACACGTGAGGGAAATATTTTAAAACTACTTGCTGTTATATTTTACTACTCGTTTTTTGCATATAATTTTTTCTATAATCTGTCTTTTTCAAGATTTATAAAAAAATGAATTGGTAATATTTTTGCTAGTATTTATATACTTTAATTTGTTTACATAAAACAATTTTGAAAATACCAATAAAAAAACTAAACGCTATAATTATATTTATGTCATTGTCTATTCTTCTGCTTTTAACTACAAATTTACAGGTAACAATACTAAATATATTGATAAATATTAAGCACTGGTTATGTCATGTTTATGTAATATTCATCACTTTACCAGGTAATTTCAACAAGGTTTTGCTTAGGATTGTAATAGTAGCGGCGATGTTTAAAAAATATATGTTGTTGACATGATACTTCAATTTTGTTACATCGACGAAGAATTAACTACCTGAATATCGCATTGCTTAGTAAAAAGAATTTATCGTAATCTTTATAGATATTATTTTATAATAATTGCTTAAAATGTATTATAACATTTTATTAGATCAAATATAATTGATTTGAATAAAAAATGCAATCATGACATACATAGCGACACTGAAATTTGCTTCAATTGACATTTGCATAAAAAGACAGGAAAATATTTTACACAGTAGACATGTGTAACTGTGTGTTGCCTTTTCTTATATCACCAATCGTCAATTCTCTATTCTAATAAAACTATTCTAAAAAGTAAAAAATTATTCTATATATTTTTACCTGCTCTTTTATTACGGTAATTATAGAGATTTTGTATATGTAGACATAATTAAGCCAAGAAAAACCGGAAGATTAGTATTTCCCTTTATGACAGAATCATGCAGTTGCGGGTCACAAGAAAGAAACAATCACCTGCTCATAAATCAATCAGTTTAATTATATTAATCATATTATCATCAAAAATATGTTTTGTTGTTAATGAATTGAGAAGTAAACACAACTTTGAAAATGAACGATCTTCTTTTCCAGAATGATATCATTTTACATTAAATCAAAGTGAATCAAATAATAATTAAGACATTATAAATAAAATAATATCGAATAATAATACTTTTAGTTACTTGGAATAAAAAATAACTAAAACCTCTTATATTTTTTTTAATTATTGCATATTTCTTTATCATATTTGCTAAAACAACATCAATCCAAAAATAAACTAATATTATTTCAGAGAACTAGTAATTACGAATCTTATGATGACGATCGCACGTTATAAACTTGTAGTGAAAAAAGAACGCACATGGCTTAAATTTTAATTATGGCGATGGAACCAATATATAATTTTTCAAAAAAACGCATACGCGCACAATAGCGACCGCCATCTGGTCACTTATTTAATAATCTAACTAAATTATATATTTTTTTTAATTTGATTATAAAGTTTTTAGTAATAGATTTTGTTTAATTTATTGTAAAATCATTATGTTTATTAGTTTTAACTAAAGAAATAGGTAATATCAAGATTTTTTATTTAGCAATACAACCATATTTGTAACATAATACTATGATAATAAATCATTTTAGAAAAGATGAAACAAATGTTTATTAAAATCTCATTAGAAAGCATTAATTCTAATCCGGATGCGACTGAAAGGGTACATATAATAATACGAAAAATAGCATTTATTGCTTTACTCCTACCCTTTTTCATTAATTATTAGGATATATATATTGTAATTTAAGAAAAAGTGTTTACTGTTTAGTAAATTTGTGATAGAGTGGAGAATATAATTTAGCGATGTTTTATTTAGTAAAGTTTTTAGAAGATGGATTGTATTACATTTGTAATCAACGGCAAATGGATCGTAACGAGAACAATTCTGTAAAGAAAGTTTGCTACAAAAATTTGGGAACGTATGACGCGAAAGTATTATTTCGCGGTGGTAAGTAATATCAAATTATTTAAAATAATAACTTAATAATTTACTAATTTATTTAATAATAAATTCTGTAATATTATTTTTAGAAAAAGATGAGATGGTGCTGAAAATGAATGAGATAGAAGCAGCTACGTCCCAGGAAGACGAAATTATTCCAAATCGACAAGGTAATTTATAATTTTATAAATATATTTAATTTTTTTTAAATTATTGTGTTATTTCTATTGTAGAAGATGATTCTCAGGAAAGTTTGGAAAACGTAAACGCCACAAATAAAATTAACATTTTACAAAATATATCATGACATTCAAAAGAAATATTACCAACAGAAAAGAATATTGAAATTTACGAAGAAAGAAATATCGACATTGTTAAAAAAATTAAATACTAATGATAATATTAATATTTCTAAAGAAGGAGTTATATACAGTAAGTTCCCAGAGGAAAGTGTGTGACAATGTAGTCAAAGATGCAACTATTTCTATTTCCGTAGAACACACATCTGCCCAATTATATGCATTTATAAATAATACAAATAAAAAATAATAATTAATAATTAATACTGTTTTTCTATAAACCACCCACTATTTAGCTACACTAAAATTAAATTTTAATAATTTAAGTATTTTATAATAATTATGTAATGATTTATAAAAACAAATAAGTTATCCATTTATAAACAAAATAAATTTATTATCCAATGGTATACATTTTTTTAAATTAATTATTAAGTGCTATTACGCATATAAACAATGTATAAAAACTTCAAACTCCTGAAACTGATCAAAAGTGTGCAAGATGCTACAAAAACTATTTCTATAAAGAAAGATAAAGTAAGGGACATTTATAAAACACAAATAATTTGTGTTGTAGTCATGGTCAAGGTCATGTAACACCTTAATGTGCGTGAATGACCGCTATAGACGCCTCAAACTAGATGTTTATGTGCGCCTGAAGCGGGAGCTTAGCTTACCTTAAATTTTAACGGTAAAATGTGCATAAAATTTCGCTTTTACGAGATAGTTAATGCGGTTATTGTATAAATGTACAATTATTACTATGGTTACAGATACACATTGACTATTTAAATATGTTATAAACCGCAAAATATAAGGTTTGCATTTTATAATATTAATTATTTTTTCTAAAATATCTGTATGTTTCAGACATAAACATGTACAAAAATGTAAAACTGTGGATATTTTATAAAACTGATGACGATATTCATTGACAACTATATTTTTTAAAAAATATTTTATTTGTGATTAAAAAAAAGTTATTAACATTTTTGTTAAAATAACATTGTTACTGTTGTTTCAAATAATTATGTATATTAAATAATTCTAAATCTAATTAGAGCTTCTTATAATCATTTACAAATAATATTCAAACAATGATTTTGATTTGTGGATGCCTACTGATGCGTCTAGCAGCGCATACAAACAACTTATTAGAAGCTTAGACGCCTCGAACCAGTCAAAAATAAGCGTGAAAAATCGCTAGAAGCCTCAAACTGGGTGTTTTTGTGCGCCTGGACCGGGCGCTTTTATCAAAAACTTCAACGCCTCGATCAGGTTAAAAGTATGCGCAAAACGCCTCTATAAAAAAGTTTGAAAGTGATAGGAATGTAAGATTGTTTGTTTTTATGCATAATAGTTATCGGCAGAGGTAGCAACGCAATGCCCCCTATTTATTTATTAAATTTAAATAATAATAGTTATGTTTTATTAAATTTATTATATTATTAATAATCAAAACAACTGACATTGTAACGTAAGTAAGTAATTTTTGGAATTAGCAATTTTTTTTTTTATTAAACAATTTTTAATAAAATATTCAATATTCAATATTTATTCTTTTTTTTTAATTCAATATATAGCAGTTGTTTCAGTACAATTGAGTAATTATTTATTTCTAATAACTAAATCGTTTGCATCAAACTACTTTTTGATTGTACTTTACTATTTATTATTTTGTTTATTAATCAATTGAATTATTTATAAACAAACATTTTAATTTAGAAAAAATATATAATATTACGAAATATTTATCTACGCTGCAACTCCCAAGATTTAATGAAAACAACATATGTTATCGAGATTTGTGCATATTTCTTAAAACCTGCTGCAGTAGCCATCTAGTCGAGCAAAATTAGTACTAACCGCTAGACGCCTCGAACTGGTTGTTTATGTGCGCTGGTGCGAGCGCTCGCTTCTAAAATTTCAACGCCTCGATCAGGTTAAAATTGTGCGCGAAAACGCCTCTATAAGGGAGTTAACATCTCTATATATATATATATATATATATATATATGCAAAAGCTGAACAGAAGTAAAAAACTGTTTACATCTAACCCTAGTTTTCTAGATACTTTTAAAGCTATGTCAACAACATGAATATCCCAAAGAAGATTATGTGAGATTGAAACTCCTAGAAGACAAATATAAAAATATTTAGATATGGATTCGTTGTTTAGTATAATATTTGGTACTGATGATACATCGGATTTTTATTTTGAAACAATAAAAAGTTGAGTTTTTTTAAAGATAAAAATGACCATTTTGGGAGTACTCAATTATATATAAATATAATTTGTTATAAAGGGTGGGCCATCTTTTGATTGAATTTTGAATCACATGTTTCTACCGACGCTGACAATTTTTGCCTGACAATTACATGAGAAAAAAGTAGTTAGATACCTACACAGACAAAAGATGCATTGCTTTACTTTGGAGCAACGTTTTGAAATAATAAAAAAATATTTTGAAAATGGGTTTCATTTGTTTGCATCAGAGCAAAAATTGCGTAAGTTTTTTTGAAAGAAATGAAGCGCCATTGATCAAAAGAATACATAAGTTTGTGATATAAGTGCGTAAAACTGAAACGCTGGTAGACAATGCGCGCATCAAGCATACTCATCTAAAGCGTTTTGCCAAAATTGTCGCTCCTGTGGCTTGATAGTGTACGCAAAAACCCAAGAACATCAACTTGGCACAGCAGTCAGCAACTCAATAATTGGCAAACTACTCTGAAGCGGATTCTTCACAAAAATTTTGGTATGTTTGCTTACAAAGTGCAACTCATTCAAGAAATTAAAATGGCCAATCTTGGTGCCCGTTGAATTGAATGTTGACCCAAAAACAAAATAAATTTGGAGAACAAACAATCTACACGACATAGTTGAGAAACCAATGCATTAATTTCAAGTTACCATTTGATGCAGATTTTGGAGTTGTAGCAATATTGGGCCATTTTTTTTTCGAAAACGATGACGGAGCCAATGTTACTGTTACCGGAGGTCGTTTGTTTCAACAAGGTGGTCGCCACACTTTGTAGAAACAAATTACCACCAGCCCACACTGCACATGCCACGATCAATCTTCTGCCCACCAAATTTAACAACCGCGTTACATGCCGTTTCAGCGATGTGAACTGACCAATTTGCAGCTGCGGCTGGACACCGCTGGATTTTTTTGGGCGCATTAAAGGAAAAGGTGTATGCTGACAATTCACAGACAATTGACCACTTTGCAAACGTTCTGCTTCAAAACATTTGCGAAGTTATTGCCGAAATACTGCTGAAAATACTGGCGCAAATACTCAATAATTGGACCTCGATAATGGCCTGCCGCGGCGGCCATTTAATTGAAATCATATTCCATACTTAATCGGAATATACACTTTCTGAAATAAAATTAAAATAATCAAAAAACAAGCCGTTTATTTTTTATTTCATATGATTAAAATTTTAACTTAAAAATGGTCCATCCTTTAGAAGTATAATTTGAATTTTGTATTTTTGTTACATTCAACCTTATCTAAAAAACAACTTTTTATAAAAAAAGATGTTTCTATTGTAATAAATAAAAACAGACAACAAGCTTAGAAGAACTAATTTTTTTAGCAAAAGTATGTTTAAAATAATAAATAAGTGAAATAATATTAAAAGAAGGGGGAGTTAATTACCCTGTTTATCTCCTCTAATTTACCATTCTTATGTACATAAATCATCACATATAAATAAGAAATAAATGTATCGGCATTTGTAAAACTTTTCTTTTATTTTTGTTTTGCGTTTAGACAGACATATTTGCAAATATATACTAGTAGCTAAAGGGTTAAAAGTAGTTTTGCTATAAGTTGAAATAAACAATATAAAATTAAAAAAATTACTGGGTGATCCAATTTATACTTTAAGATTTTAGTGTCATATAGACAACTTTGTACATGTGATAACCTACATATTTAATGTTTTAAAGAAGTTGCATAATTATTAAAATTTATTACTAGAAAAAATAATCTGTAAAAAAATGGCGTCACTTACGTGTAGTGTAAGTGTTTGTGATAATTCAGAGCTCTCTGTTAGGCCTTGTACCTTGCAATTAGACCTTTACAAAAAGATTTAAGTTTGTAACCATACCAAATTTAACTGATCCAAAAATTAAAGCCAACTGATCATCATGTTTGTGGCAAAATGACTTCTCTTGTGGCAAAATGACTTCTGACGTCCGCAGAAAGATCAAACGTACAATTTCTTGATGACAAACACATGAGTCGGTAGATGGGACACTCCATAGCAAATAACCAGTCAGTAATTTAGATTTCAGTAGCCCACCCACCCAAATGTTACTTATAAACAAGTTAGATCACAACCTTTTCTTGTGGGAAAATGACTTCTGACGTCCGCAGAAAGATCAAACGTACAGTTTCTTGATGACGAACACTTGGGTGGGTGGATGGGACACTCTATAGCAAATAACCAGTAATTTGGATTGCAGTAGCCCACACACCCATTCAAGTGTTACTTATCAACAGGTTGGATCACAATCTCCTTTTGTGGCAAAAAAACTTCTAAAGTCAACAGAGAGAATTGATTTCTCTGCGGACAATCTCTTGATGACGGACACTTGGGTAGATGGATGGGACACTTCTTAGCAAATACCCAATCAGTAGTTTCCATTGCAGTAGCCTTTTACCCATCCAAGAGGTAGGATCACAACCTTTTCTTGTGGCAATATGACTTCTGACGTCTGCAGAGAGATCAAACGTACAATCTCTTAATGAGGGACACTTAGGTGGGTGAATGGGACACTCCATAGCAAATAACCAGTCAGTAATTTGGATTGCAGTAGTAAATCACGATCTCTTTTTGTGGCAAAATGACTGCTGACGTCCTTAGAAAGGTCAAACACACAATCTCTTGATGACGGACACTTGGGTGAGTAGGTAAGACACTCCATAGCAAATAACTATAAAGTAGTTTAGAATGCAGTAGCCCAGCCACCTACCCAAGTGTAAATTATCAAGAGGTTATATATCAACCTTCTCTTGTAGCAAAATGACTTCTGACGTCTTCAGAAAGATCAAACATACAATCTCTTGATGACATACACTTGGGTGGGAAATGTGACACTCTATAGCAATTAACCTGTCAGTAGTTTAGAATGCAGTAGCCCACTCACACACCCAAGTGTTATTTATCAAGAGGTTGAATCACAACTTCTTTTGTGGAAAAATGACTTTTGAATTCCGCAGAAAAGTTAGGACACTTTATAGCAAATAACTTGTCAGTAGGTTGGAATGCAGTAGCTCACCCACCCACTTAAATGTTACTTATCAGGAGATTGGATTACACTTTTTCTTGTAGTAAAATGATTTTTGACGTCCGCAGAAAGGTCAAACATACAATCTCATAATGATGAGCACTTGAGTGAATGGGTGGGACACTCTATAGCAAATAACCAATTAGTAGCTTAAATTGCAGTAACTTACCCACCCCATCCTAGTGTGTTTTATTGAAAGATTAAATCACAACTTTCTCTTGTGGCAAAATGACATCAGACGTCCGCAGAAAGATTAAACGTTTAATCTCTTGATGACGAAAACTTGGGTTGGTGGATAGAACACTTCATAGCAAATAACTAGTCATTAGTTTAGATTGCAGCCCACCCAAGTGTTAGTTATTAAGAGGTTGGATCACAACTTTCTCCTGTAGCATAAATGACTTCTAACGTCCGCAAACAAATCACACGTACAATCTTTTAATGACGGACATTTGGGTAGGTGGATGGGACACTCTATAGCAAATAACCAGTCAGTAGTTTGGATAGCAGTAGCCCACCTACTCAACCAATTGTTACTTATCAAGAAGTTAGATTACTCCTTTTTGTGTGGCAAAATAACTTCTGACGTCTGCAGAAAGGTCAAACATACAATCTCTTAATGATGGGCACTTGGGTGAATGGATGAAACACTTTATAACAAATATCTTATCAATAATTTGGATAGCAGTAGCCCACCTACCCTACCTAAGTGTTACTTATTAAAAAATTGGATCACAACTTTCTCTTGTTACAAAATGACTTTTGACGTCCGCAGCGAGATCAAACGTACAATATCTTGATGACGGACACTTGGGTGGGTAGATGGGACACTCTATAGCAAATAACCAGTTAGTAGTTTGGATTACAGTAGCCCACCTACCCAAGTGTTACTTATCAAAAGGTTGTATTTGCATTACAACCTCTTCTTGTGGCAAAATGACTTTTGACGTCCGCAGAAAGATCAAACATACAATTTCCTAATGACGGACACTTGAGTAGGTGGGTAGGACATTCCATAGCAAATAACTAGTCAGTAATTTAGAATGCAGTAGCCCACCCATCCACTCAACTTTAACTTATCAAGAAGTTGGATCACAACCTCCTCTTGTGTCAAAATGACTTCTGTTGCTTGCAGCAAGGTCAAACATACAATCTCTTGATAATGTACACTTGGGTGAGTAGGTAAAATGCAGTAGCCCACCCACCCATCCAAGTTATACTTATCAAGAAGTTGGATCACACTTTCTCTTGTGGCAAAATGACATCTGACGTGCGCAGAGAAGTCAAACATATAACCTCTTTATGATAAACATTTGGGTGGGTGAGTAGGACACTTCATTGCATAATAACCAATCAGTAGACAGTTTATTTTTAGTTTCAGGCACGGTATCAGTAAAGCAGTCAAAAAAGAAAAAAAAATTCTTGCCGCTATAACCAATTTTTAAAGCTCATTGACAAACACTCCATCACCAGAAGCAAACTTGCAAAATTAAAAACGTTCTTCTAAAAAAAGCTATACCACTTAACAATTTGAAAAAAAAAAAATTGAAAAACGTACAACAAACTAAGCAGTCAAGAAATATACAAAACAACTTTATACCAACTAGTACTGTTGTTCTGGTTACTACATTAATAAAAACAGTTAAGCAATAACTGGTTTAAGTAAATAATGTATTAACATTAAACCAAAGCAGCAAAATCTTTACTAATAATAGCAACAAATATTTAAGGTTGAAACTGAGAAAAGTAAATTTTGCACATGTGGGTAATTGGCAGTAAACTACCCAAAAATCAGGTTGCATTTTTATTTATGATTAAATCCTAGCAAAGCAAAGTGCACAGTTAACAAGAAAACATTACATTAGCATCAATTAAAATCCACAGCTAGTACTAGTAGATGTAATGCACATGCCTACTATTAAAACAAAATAACAATAATAATTTTATAAATATTTTGGTTTTTTGGGCACTCTAATAAAAACTTTAAAACTTTAGAAAATTAACTTTGGTTGGTTGTTAAAATATTGGATAAATTAAAGAAGAAGGTTACAAACCTGCTTCCTTAATTTATTGTCAACTGACATTTGAAAAAAAAAGATCAAAATTTTGAATGATTAACACTTGGTAGGGTAGGCTGGGCACTCTAGTTTAAACTACTAGTCCGCAATTAATAATTGTTAGGTGGGCAAGATTGGATTTGCAAAAAATACTATTTTTAAATTACTTAGAACACTTGGGTAAGTAGGTGAAGCATTCTAATAGAAACTACTAGTCCGCAATCAATGAACTAAAACCCCGCTCATCTACCCAATTGTTAATCGTCAAAAAAATTCCCTAGTTTATTGACAACTGACATATGTAGAAAAAAAAAACTGCTCACCTACTTAATTGTTTTATTATCCAGAGATTTCTCAACTTCCTTTTGCAAATTAGTAACCGTTTACATTTGCAGAAAAAAAAATTCCAATTTTTCCAAGTGACCTGCAATCAATAAACTGGTTGCTGCCTCGACCACCCATCTGACAATTTGTTATCCAAATATTGAATTTGTCATCTTCCTTCTGCAGCTTACTAACTGTTGACATTTGCAAAATACAATAAAATTTTTGGATAATTAACACTTAATTGGGTGAAAGGGGCACTCTACTAAAGGGTTTCTTAGTTGGCGCGGGTAGATTTTGGCCCGTGGCGGCCATTTTGTTTTTGTGACATCTATAAAATCTTTTAGTTATTATTGAGTTAGTTATGCCAAATCACCATGGCAAATACACAATTAAACAACACGTTCAAATAATAAAACTTTAATCAAAATGAGTGTTTGTTAGTGCAAACGTTGCGCGCATTACGCCCATTTTCAATTCGAAGCAGTTGATTTCTCGTTGTGCACAAAAACTCGGGCTTTTGCAGACTTCAATTTGGCAAATTTCTTGTCGGGATTTAAGCTTATACCCGTACAAGATCCAATTGACCCAGAAGTTCCAAAGTTTATGACCATAAACAACGCTGTTTGTTTGCTGACTGGGCATCGAATCGTTTGGAAAAGAATCCCAATTGTGGCAAAAAAATTATCTTTACCAACAAGGAGCATTTTTGAATGAATGTTTATGTAACAAGCAAAATTGCTGTAAATGAGACCACACCATCCCACACGAGGTTCACCAGGTGATAATGCATCTTCAAAAAATTACCGTTTTGTGTGGATTTTGGGCCGGCGGCGTCATTGGTCCGTACTTTTTTTGAAAACGACGTTGGTCACCGTCAATGGCTAGCGCTATAGAACAATGATAACCAATTTTTTATGGCCCAACTTGTACCATATGAACCTAGACGACATGTGGTTTTAGCAGGATGGAGCCACGTGCCACACGGCAAACGCCACAATTGACATTCTGCTTGAACGTTTTGAGGGTAAAGTTATCTCTCGCATGTAATTGTAAATTGGCTACCAAGGTCATGCAAATAAACCACAATCGACTGATGCCCTAAAGGTAAACATAACACATGTCATCGCTCAAATTCAGCCGATATAAGGAAGAGTCATTGAAAATTGGACCACTCGGATTTGTACCACCATAAGAAGCCAAGGCGGGCATTTGAACAATGTCATATTCTACACTTAATGGCTTTCAAATAAAAAAAAATTATTAATACCTCACACACAGCTTGTTTTATTCCATTTCAACATCAACCCGTTCTTATTAAAAAACCCTTTAGAAACTACATGTCCACACAATATCTCTATACTAAAGCAATTTCTTTTTGGATTATTTAAAAATTAGGATAAGATCAATTAAATTAAACAAACATATTAATAAAATAATTTGTATTTTGTTATTATACAACTTAATTAAAAAGTGGCTTGAAAACATATGTTTCAGGATCGTAAGTATAAACAGGGTCCTTTAATGGGGCAACATCTTCATATTTTAAATGAGCAGTATATCCCATATCCTGAATGTTTTTTGTAGTAGTATAAACAACCTTTTGTAAAAATCCATTAGGATGGTAAATATAATAAACACCATGATCTATAATATCAAGTTCCTCTGTAGATGATTCAACTTCTTCCACGCTATGTTCAAAATCAATTGCATCTGTATCGTTCGTATTAACTAAAGTCGTTGTAATTACATTTTCGGTAGTTGGAAGAATTTCATCAGTAGTTGTATCGTTTGTATTAACTATAGTTGATGTAATTGCAGTATCGGTAGTTGTAATAATATCATCAGAAATACTATTAGATTCTTCAGTAATATTATTAGAATCCTGAGTGGTATTAATTATATACTCAGTAGTAATATTGTATTCGCCAGTTTCTGCACTATTTATTTCAGTATTAGTAGTCACATCTTTATTATCAATTAAACCCTCAAAGCTTGTAGTAAAATCTTGATTAATATGTGGTGTTTCTTGTCTGGCAAGTAAAATCCCTTTATAAGGAGCCAAAGTAGCCTTATGATAACTAACTCTTGCATAACTAGCACTATATATCGGGGCTTCGGAAGCCACCATAACCACAGCAATTAATAATAATATAATCGAATTCATTTTACTTTAATAACTGATGACTTTGAGTTGTTGCTATCGTTTATATAGTTCCTCTTTATCATTGATGTATAGCAAATATGGTTAAGGCCCTTGATAGTGTTTATTTGATGAATTATGAATCCCTAATGGAAATTCATGGCACACTTACTAATATAACCTGTCAGGAGCGAGAGTATTGGCTTCTTGAATATTAATTACAATGTTAAATGTCGATTAATTGAATTGTCAATGTATAAACATGTTTGTTTGTTTTATTAGTAGGTGATTAGATTATTAATTGAATTTTAATTAAATATTTTGTTAACATAATAACTAAAGCTGGATTTTATATTATTTCTACTAATAAAATAATAATGTTTATTACTATTAATGTACTCATATTTCATTTATAATTCAAGCTTTAAATGAGAAACACTTTCTTTCCATTATATATAATGACACAATTACGCAATGTGATTTCTACTCTATTCATAACAATCTCAATCGATCAAAGTATAAAAAAGATGACACGAATTGTCTGGTAAATTTTTCCTGGAACCAATCCAGCAGATTCGCACTGACATTGACACAGTTTGCATCGATTCGCATGTCCCGCATGTTACGTGATCGTTTTTCGAAACAACTCCGGCGACAGGAGACAACGAGGCGTTGCCAATAAATTCAGCACACAGTATTATCAATTCAACAATATAAAAATAAATAGATATATAGTGCTGGTGATGATTTATGATACAATTGGTAGTCGAGCGGCGTAACGTGGTCTCATAAATTCTATTAAAAATTGTCGGCATTGTTAAAACTTGAAGATAAGATTAAATGATATAAATTGATATTAAAACTTTTATAGTTAATAATAAGTTTAAGTTCATTATTTATAAATATTGTTAGCTTAATCGAAAATTAAAAACTGATAGAACACTGAACCTATTGTGTTACTGACCGCTTTTATAGATAGCATGGGTGCACTTAACTTTTTGAATGTCAATTTTAAAATATGTTAACTAAATACAAAAACTTGGAATGCAATGCAAATTAAAAAATTCTTACGGGTTTGGCATTAAACGTATTAAATTTTGTTTAATTTATTATTTGTAGATATTGCTATTTAAGTTATTTATGAATATGGTTATATTTTCGACTTGAACAAAGTTGTTCGTTATATTGTCTATATAAGGGTTTTATTAACATATCTTTTTGTTTGTTTAAATTTTTTTTAATTAACGTAATTTTGAGCTTTATTAATATTGTACTAAAACAGTAATGTCTACTAAATTTGTGCAAAAATGATACAGTAATTTGCCCAATCTTATTTTTCTTCTTCTTTCTTTTTCTTTTTTGTGCTTCTACAGCTGTTTTACATTGCCTCAGAAGTCTTACAATTTGTTTAAAAGTTTTGATAAAACCAAGGGTAGTGGGTAGGCACTGTTTTGCAATCCCGGTGAAGCATAGGTCTATTTCAGGAACACAACTCTGCCCACGCGAGTTTTGGTTTCCACTATTTCAAATTTTAAAACAAAATCATGTCCGAACCTGAAATTTATCTACATCTTTTTAACTTTTCTTAAATCCTATTCTAAACCATTCTTCAACCCGCTTAGCCATCGTGTCATAGTCATAATTCTCTATGACTATCATATCAACTTAAATGGTATGGATGCACGACGGATTGAGTAGTTGTGCAAAAATACCGCCGATCCCAAGCCCGGATAAAGAAGAAAGGTTGAGAAAACGGGCCAGCAACCTACCCCTTGCAAAAAAAAACAATCAACGCTTACACAAACAAACAATACGCCTCGGGCAGAACTGGAAAATCAAAGACAACCCAAACGCGAAAAAGGAAACACAACCTCAAACATCACGCACTGAGAATTGGCACATGGAATATCATGTCGTGGACCACACAAGACCAAGAAGTTGTGGAAGAACTTAAAGAAAAAAACATTGACGTTTGTGCAATTAGCAAAAGCAAAAAGAAAGAAAAGGTAAAATGAACTATAAAGACTATATCTTTATTTACAGTGGTGTTCCAAAACAAGTGCGGGGACACTCCGGTGTTGGCATGTTAATATCAAACACTAACGCTAAAACATAATATTGAAAAAGAAGAGTATGTAAACAACCTCATTCTAAAGGTAACTCTCAAAATGAGCACTGAGAAACTAAATAATATAAGTGTATATGCACCGGACATATCAAAACCACAAAATGAAAAACAGAAATTCTACACACATCTACAAAATACATTCAATAGCATAAACGGCAGGAAAAACGATACTGGCAGAAGACCTAAATGCAAGAATTGGAGAAGCTGTACAAGACGGCATAACACAACGCTTTAACAAAGAACAAGTGAATAAAAACGGTAATTTACTTTAATATTTCTGCGAGGTAAACGCGCTAAGATTTAACAACCTTCTTTCAGCATCCGATAAAATATAAATTCACATGGAGTAACTCACAACAACAACAATCTGTCATTAACACATCCTGGATGTGCGGACATTAAATACAGCAAATATCGGCAGCGACTACAAATTTGTCTTAGGCAAAATAAACATCAATCACTCAAACACCGGCATAAAGACAGAAGATCAACCCATTCAAAAGTTCAACATTAAATCACTGGACAATAAAAGCACAAAACATCTATATAGAAACAGGTTATATGACCACATATTAAACAATCCAATCACCGAAAAAGATGACATAATTACACAGTAGAGAAGGCTTAAAACAAACTTTATTGACGTCACAGAAGCAATAGGATTAAGAACTGTAAAGCACAGAAAAGGCCGGAAAGTACCATGATTCACCAGTGAAGTGAGACAACAATGCAAACATAAATAGGAAGCATACATAGCATATCTTAGGAATAAATGTCAAAGAACCTACATACACTACAAGACAATACGGATTGCAACACAGAGAGAAATCCAATGACTTAAAAAATCATATTATAAGAGATTCACCAAAGACATGGATCAAGATATCTACAGCAGCCAAGGAAAAGTTTGGAGCATGCTCAGGAACAACAAGATAGAGGTTAAGGACACGGTGCAGACTACGAGAATAATTAAAAAAGAATTAAAAAAATATTTTAAATCACTATACAAGATAGTAGAAAAAAACAACGACAATACTAACCTTATAAATAAGAACAATCCTAAACTAAACCTAGAAGTGTCAGTAGAAGAAGTAACAGTGCAGATAAAAATTCTTAAAAACCGAAAGGCATCAGGACCGGATTTCATTATCAATGAAATGCTCAAATATGGTAGAAACACTCTAAATGCTAAAATTACAAAACTGCTCAATAATATACTAAAAGAAGGAAAAGTTTCAGAAGAATGGAAACACAGTACGACAATCCCCATCTTCAAAAAGAGGTTTACACAAAATCGGACAATTATAAATGAAAAACTTTGCTCAACTGCATCCTGAAACTATATACCAAGCCCATAGAGAAAATAATAAACAACAATATAAAAATAGCGAAGAAACAACAAGATTTAAAAAAATAGATCTACTGCAGACGCAACTTTATTCTCAAGCAGATAGTTTAAAAGTCATTGGCGTTCAATAAAGCTGCTTACCTCTGTTTTGTAATCATGTCAAAGGCCTTTGATAACGCCCGCCTAAACAACATTATAACCATCTTGAGAGCATCAAAAGTTAACCACGGTATGATAAATAGCATCATCAACATGAACACAAACTGTAGAACATCAGTTAAAGTCGACAAGAGCACGTATAAGAGTAAATAATGAAGTGAGACAGGACAATTCATTGAGCACTATGTTGTTTAACCTTATAATAAACAAAATAATAAAAGCACTACCAGACAACAGAAGCTACAAAATGGAAACCCACAAATTCAAAGTGATATGCTATGCAGACGTCCTTATATCGGACTCCTAAGACAACCTACAGCGACTAATTCATGCGTTCAACCAGCGACCAAAAACAACAAACCGAAGGGTAACAGAAATCTTGAAAAGCTCCCAAAAAGATTCTGCAAAAAGCATAGATTCAATATATAATCAAAACATAAAGGAAAAAAAAACAAGAAAACACACAAACGTCAAAGATTGCTACATACAATATATAAATAGAACTACAGCACATAAAATAGAACATAGTAGGCTAGAGTGAACAGAACATGTGCTGTATCAAAACAACTTAATAAACCACTACCTAAAATGAATTTTAATACTAGTAAACAAACGCTACCAAATAGTCAAAACGCAAACAATAACTAGTCAAGTATTCTGTATTGTAATACAGATCAACTGGTATAATCTGCAAATTATCTAAACACGCTAAATTTGTGTTAAAGTTGAAAAACTAATGCAAAAGTTTTACAAAAACAGACGGTGTATACCAAATATAGGCAAGTTTAGAAAGCTGCATAAATATGTTTTTTGTTTAAACGACAACAATGGAGATGGACTTGAAAAAGTCCAAACAGCAATGTGAAAAACAAAATAAATTACATTACTACAAACAAAAAAATATCTGCTAAGCCATCACCGTACAGATTTGATACCGGCCGACTTGTTCGAGCAACTATAAAGGTAAACACAAGATCCGAAAAAAACATACTACTGAAAAAACATGACCAAAAACCTGGACAATAACTACAAAATACTAAACAAGGACATAAGCAAAGATATACAAAAGAACCTAAAAGAATACAACACAAAACTTATAATAAATACCATCAAAACCAACAAAAATTTAAAGATCCTGAAATCCAAACTGGCTTAGAGGAGAACAGAAATAACAGCACTGAAAACGAAACAAAACACACTGACCAGAAATAAGGAAAATATCAAGCAAATGATTCGAGATTTTTACTTCCAAAAACCGCTAGTACCACAAACCCAAAATCCAAGATATTAGATTAGAAAAATCTCGAAAATCTACCAAAAAAAAAAATTAAAAAAAGTTCTATACCAATTGATGAACAAAAAATCCCAAAAACTTTTAATTTAATATTTTAAATTTACGTTACATATGAAGCATTTATTAGAAATTATTTACTAAAAATTTTAACAAAAATTTTTCAAATTGTATAAAATTTATGAACAAAATAATTAAAGATCAATAAGTTTTAATAAGGTTTTTTAAAAATTCCAAAATATTACAATATTTAATTTTCCTAAATTACCATAAAGCAGTTATTGGAGATTTTTTACTAAAAATTTGAACAAATTCTTCAACTTTTTTTAAAAAAATATTTTCAATATATAAAGCACTTATTAGAGATTATTTATTACAAATATGAACTAATTTTTTAATATATAAACAAACTAATGACAAAAAACTAAAAAAATTTAATAAACTTTTTCAAAAATTCCAAAAAAATGTTTTCAGTACTAAATTTAATTTTTCAAAACTAAATACAAATGAAACATCAATTAAAGAACAAAAATCCCAGGCCAAAGACCGCATAACGACTGAGATACTCAAAATATTATAAGAAAGTCTATAAAAAAGTGTCCAAATTTTACTAAATAAATCTATAAGAAAAAAGTAGATCTTAAGTAAATGGCAAAACGCAGAAACTATCATTCTACACAAAAAGAAAACAGAGACAACATAAAAAAACTACAACATAATAAATTAATTATTGCACCTGTACAAACTTCTAACTAAAAGGGTCACCAACAAATTGACACAAAAACTGGACTTTTTAGCCAGTTAAACAAGAAACTTAAAACTCTCATTAAAAAAAAACAACGAGTACAGTATACCCATTTACATTGTTTTTGTGGATTACCAAGAACCTTTAATAAACGGCGAATGTTGACAAGGTTTTATCAAACCCTCTCTCCACAATCATGACTGAGGAGTTGAATTGTAAACACCCGGCGTAGAATAGTTTACGGACCAAAGGTCGGGCCGACTTTGTAGAGCAAAAAGATTTGCAAGAAGAAAGCAAAAGAACCTACTTACTACTATCACCTAAGACACCAAGGAGACATTCTTGATGTGGTTATTTTTAATATTGTCAACCTTCATTATCGCTTCTGAGTAATAAACGACTCCAACTACTTCATGGTCTTACTGGAACTTTGCGGAAAGGAGTAACCCGGGGAGAAAAAAAGATTCGTTATTTGCACGGATTGGCATCTCTTCTCACAATCCTTTAAAAAAAAACACAATCAAATGCTTTACTAAGATATAAGAAAGTTTTAAACGAGTACACACCCAATTCAAATTCTTTCAGGATCTCAGTAGTAAACGTAATGACTGCATCCCTTGTAGACCTTCTTCTACAAAAATCATATTGGTTATTTAATAGCCAATAATAAATTGCTTCCTAAAATTCAATAATCTGGTTAAATAAACCTTAGATGTAATAGGAAGAAGAAATATGAGTCTATAGTTTTAACTTTTTTTTTACAGTTTTATAGACACAATTGACTAAGCTTGTTTTATCACTTTGGAAAAGATATTACTCATAATACAACTATTAATTAATTTAGTAAGTGGAGTAACTAAAATGTTTACGACACTTTTTAACAAGTCGGTAGTTAGTCCATATACAAAAACATTATTGTTTTTATGACTTCTAGGTAATCTATTTGTTGAAACTGAAATTAGGTATTTCCTATATCAAAATGTCATAAGGTTAAAAATTTGTGTTGACAAAATACTTTGTAATCAACCAGGATCACCAATAACTAATGTGAAAAAACCAAAATTTTTTGCTGACAGTTTAAAGCTCCAATTGAACAATCAAGAACAAGGATAGAGAGCACGTTGAAAGGGTTGAACAAAAAGTTGGAAAATTCCTGGAAGCTGCTGACAACGGTACGCCGCTATAAGTGTTAGTCCGTCTTGAGGCAATAATGGCTCTAGCCAATAACGCTAATGCAATTTTTTGTACCGGGCTTTTTCCTACGGTTTGAAAAAGGTTACTTGTAAATAAGATCCAAAAACCAGGAAAAAAATCAGCGGTTTCTTCAAAACTACCGGCTAATCAGCTTTCTATGCAATTTGAGTATGGTCATAGAAAAGGTTATCTTAGATATAATTTAGGATCACGTAGAATCATAAAATTTGCTTCCTTTTCATCAACAAGAGTTCCATTGGAACGTACTTGGCCGTCCACCAACTAAACCAAAAAAAAAACATTATCGTTAAGAGTTTTAGGTTAAAAAAAAGTCACAAAGGTAATTTTTTTCAACGTATAAAAAACCTGGCATAAGGGTCTTCTATTCAAACTACACAGTCAAAACTTCTTATAGCGTTTTATAAGGCTGAAAGCCTCATATTTAAATTGCAGAATTCTGGCTGTTAATATTCAAAAAGACATTTTTGCGGGGTATTTTGGCAAGAGTTTTTTAAGGCTCTATTACTTCTCTAATCCTTTTTAACCGCTTCGTCGCAAACATGCCTTTGTAATAAAAAAGTGGGGATAAAGCGCTTTTATATACATCAAAGTCACCAATAATAGTTTCTACCGACCTGAAATGCTGGTTAAATGACTAGCGGGTCAAAGTGAATTTTGAAAAAAGGTTGTTTTCTTCTTATAACGGCGAATCACTTCTCATGAGAACGTTTGTCTTGACGACGTTCCCATACCATGATTCAATGCTGCTAAAAAAATGCTCGTGCAGTCAATACTCAATAAAGCCAGATTAGCAAAAAATTGTTTAGTTCCGATGCTGCGGCGGAACAGTGGTTTTGTTATTTGGAATAAAATTTGACTACACACGTCTACCAATAGATCTATAATGACGTATGCGTACTCTCTGGGAAACGGCCGCAATCACGCATCTTAATAGACTGCAGTTTTTTAAAGCGCTTCTTTACAAATGTTCTTTAAAGTGCCATAGTTTTTTTCAAAATCGTAAAGTTTTAAGCAATTTCGGGTTCCTCAACTGCGGTGCAGTATCAAAAGTTTGGCCGCTAAGTATTTCAATAATTTTTCACTTCAATCCTGAGCTGGCCCGGCTTGCCAAGCCAGACAAAGAAGTATTGTGACTTAAGCGCCCGGTTAATCTGCTGGTTAACCATTTTTAATCCATAATCTTAATCATCTATCAGAGGACATACCAGAAATATCTATTCAAAAAATATAAAGTGCTTTTAAGAAGATGAAAAATGGCTAATGTCCAAAAAAAAACCAAATCAGAACTGAAATGCTAAAACTAAGTGAAATCGATGTGGAAAAGGCAGTGCAAATACTACTGAACAAATGCCTACAAGAAAGCAAAATTCCAACCAAATAGTGTTAAGCAAAAGTAAAAATTCTGTTCAAAAATAATTCAGAAAATTAACGTCTAATTAGTTTGCTATCACACCTCTACAAACTGTGTACAAAAATTATCTGCAACTGAGTTACAGAGAAACTAGATTTCTATAAGCCAGTGTAGCAAACAGGATCTTGCAGTGGGTTTTGCACAACCGTCCAGCTACAAACACTACGCAATCTAATTGAGAAAATTACGAATGTTTTTATCTACCTAGCGTTAGTCAACTACCATAAAGCATTTGGTTTGGTTAAGACTTGGTTAATCTTAAAAGCTTTGAGGAATGCAAGTTACACCGGCATAATCAACAACATTTATAGATGAGCTAAAACTTATCATCAACAATATAAATATAAAAGAAAAGTGCGCCAAGGAGATACTATCTTTCCCAAGCTGTTCACTTTATGCCTAGAAGACCTTTTTAAACAACTAAAATGAAGACAGGAAGACGTAAAGATTGATGGGACTTACATATTGTTATTCTGTTGATTTGCGATTAGTTATTAATTGTATAAAAAATTAGTAAATAAAATTGTTGCGCTTTGCACTTGCCTGTAACCAAGTAAAGAAAGACAGAAAAACATTTTATTGCTATGCAATTAATTATGACTTAAATTAAAATAATTAGTTTTGCGATTGATTGTTACAAAATGAAAAGTTAAAAAATATTCTGTTACAACTAAAAGCTTTTAAATTTGCTGCTGTCATTCTGTCTCTTTGCGATTAATTTTTAATTAAATGCAAAATAAAAAACTCGCAATTGAAATGAGTAAGTACAAAAAAAAACTGTAAAACAATTAGTTGCAAAGCAATTTATTAAGAAGTAGTTGAAAAAGTAAAGGTAATTCATAATATTTAATATAAAATGTAATATATAATTTGAATTTGATTGTTGTTGTTGATGCAATAAAATAAACATTCTGTCGCTTTGCAAATATTATGACTAAACACCAGCGGAAATTATATATTTGACCCCTGACGCAAGATTTCATTACTGCGTTCCTAAACTCAACAAAGTTTTAAACAGCAAATACTAGTATTTTTTATTTAGAGAATATTGTTGTTTAAGCATATCATTTAAAAAAAAATATTTACATACTTTTTTCACAATAAAGATATTGTTTTTTTATACCAAAACATAAATTATCATAATATGCAAAAAAATGTTGAATATAACTAACGGCTGTTACATCATCCGCAAAATTAACTGCTTTTCTACTTGAAATAATCTCCAATCGGATTATAATGTGATTTATTTATATAGAATATCACCTTTATCATATTAATAATTTGATATAAATAATACGTGACTGAAAATTCTATTAGTTCCATACGATTAAGAAAGCAACTTTTAAAAATTTGTTTTGAAACTTGATTTTTATTGCGCTGTTTTGTTATCTCGCTTAGAACTCCCAGTTTTGCTGACATAAATAAAGTAAGTTTGTTTGGATGTTTGCCAGGCCTGCCCACACGCCACGGGGTATTTACCATTAATTGATTATGAAATATAGTTACGCTAGAGATCATCCTTTTTCAAACGATTTATTCTGCTTGCTTTTAATTACTGACCACACATTTAAACATAGTGCAACACTCACCGCCGAATAAACTAGTTATTTGCTCTCGAACATTTATAGTGTAATTTAATTACAACTCTTGACGCCCCGAAGGGTGTAATAACTGCTTTGAACACTTTAGGGCCTAGCAAGGATTTCGTAGTGGTGGAACATGTGTTGCCGATGGAGGGACGTGTCGTCGTCCCAGACGCGCAGTTTCATTTCTTAATCCTCGAGCATAATCCGATTTCCAGTAATCCGCGCTACGTTAGATTGCACTTACAAGTTTGTGTTTTTTATGGAGTAATATTGACATAAACCGTTGCATTGCAGATGCGACTTAGAGGTACTGAGACGATATACGGTTTATTAAACTAAATTGAAGCTTAGTATAAAACCACAGCTTTAATCATGGACGGAACAATAAAATGAATATTTTTTTAAATTTATTTTGATTTCAAAAATGGTACTACTTAACTAATTTTTAAACAAACAGAAATCTATATAAAGAAAATAATTAATAATTTAAAAATTAACAATTGTGATTTTTTTGGCAATAATGTTTTCCCATGTCAATGGTTCTGTTATTGAAGGTTCTTGCAAGGTTTGCACTTAAAGTGTGTAGGTTTGAAATAGGAGGATGTTACTGCGTCTTATTGCACAATTTGATGGTCGTCAAGCTTTGCGGTGTTGACAGTGAAACCTGGTGGCACTAGACAGGTATGCCATATTGTATGTAGTCTAGTATACATCTGTTTAACTGCCTAGTTAGTTCTTGAACAAATATGATAATCTGATGAGGAGTATTACTAAATCTTTTCAAAATAAGCGCACATTAGAAAGAAAGACTGAAACTTTTACTGATAGTCTTAAAATTCAAGACGGTTTACAACATAGACCTACACGTAGAAATTGTTCTCAAACCCAAAAGTGGCACCAGATCTGGGATTCATTTCAAACTAAGTTTGAGAACTTTTTTTTACTGCTCTATTAGTCTTCTGTTACCTTAAGTAAAGTGGCAAAAACTGTAATTTAAAATCTGTTTCTAAATCATCAACATAGATTCAGATATGGACTCTCTACAACTCATCAATTAACCAAAATTTTTAATCAAATCAAGACTTGGTTTTGTTTAAATCAAACTACGGGGTCATAAAAATGTTAAAAGTTTTTGATAAGGTTTACTCCTGAAACTTCAAGGTTTTAGTTTCAAAGATTGATAAAATTAAAAAAAACGCTTACTGTAAAGTTGTTTAGGCATGTGTCTACTCTACGCACAATTGAGGCAAGGGTTACTCAAAGTTTAATACTATCTTTAATGCTCTTCAACTTGTATAAGACATATTATGGTGTCAAAATTACTCAGTGCGCTAAAAATTAAAAACACCCAAAAGTAACTACTCTAAAATTTTAAAGAGTTTGTAAAGCACTCAAGTTTTGAATGAAAACTTAGAATGTAAAATTTAACTTTAAGAAAAGTAAAACCATAGTTTTTTTTTAATTATTTGGCTAACTCCTTACAAGAACATTTACTGGCTAGCCAATTTCATGAATAAGTACAGTTTTAACTTTAAAACTGCACATAATGGCCATACTTTACATCATATTTTAATTTTAACATTAAATTGCAAATCACTCAAACCATAAGTGGTTTTGATTAGCCGACAGATTCAAAATTACAAACTACCAATCAACATTCTTGTTATATCAAAAAAAAATGTAGCTTATTAACTGCTACTACACAAAAGCACTGTCTACAAAGCTGGCAAAGGTTGAGCACTTTTAAAAACTTTTCAAAAACTTTACGTATACAATACTTAGACACAATCATATAAAAAGGTTGTATACAGAAATATGTGATACTAGAGTTGGTAAACGCTTTCATACCTAGTAAAGTTAATCTAACACAATTAGTTTTTTTTAAGCAAAAAAAAGCGTAATTGATTGCAGTAGATTAATGTACAACAATTGTACATTAAATCCAAACTTAGATTGGCTCTTTAACAAAAAGTACAAACTATACGTCTAACTTTTTTCTTCTTTTTCTTCTTCCTTTTCTAATAAACTTCTGGTTTTATTTTTCCAACTGTAACTTCTTCTGTGATACTGATGTCTAGCACTCTTTCCATCTTTTTGGTGGTCTGCCTAATGGTCTTTGCGTTCCTAGTCTTCCGTCCTTGCTACTTTAACTACACGGTAGTTTTCCATTCTTGTCACGTGCTCATTCTTCTTTGCCTTATCTATCTAACGACGTCTTGTGTGTTGCATCTTTGTCGTATGCCAGCACTTGGTATTTGGTCGCTTTGCGTGTGCCCGGTTGTATTTCTTGCACGGGTTTCTGCTATATATGTCATTACTGGACGGACACATGTTTTGTATATTTGTACCTTGGCTTTCCAGTTTATGTATTTGTTATTCCAGATCATATCTTTCAGGCCTACTGATATTATTGACGCTTTGGTGGCTTGGTCTCTTACCTTTCATGTTTGATTTTGATTTGCGGTTACTTCTACGCCGAGATATTTAAAGGCCATGCTTTAATTGATTATTTGATCGTTTACTGCTAATTTGCAACAGATTGGTTGTTTGGCAATGATTAGAGATTTGGTATTCTAAATCAAGGTTTTCATATTATATTGAGTGGCTGCCAGGTAGAATGCATGTAGCATTCTCTGTAGGTCGTCTTTGTTTTCTGCTATTATCACGGCGTCATTAGCGTAGCATACTGTCTTTACCTTCCCTTTGTTCATCCTAAACCCTTGCCCGAATCTTTTAACGTCATTTATTATCCGATTCATAATAATGTTAAATAAAAAAGGGTTTAGTGAATTTCCCTGTCTAATTTTAGTTGATATGGGTAAGATCTTGGTTCTGTTGTTATTAACTAGTACTTGGGTCGTTGTGTTAGTATTAAGTTATTTAATTATATCAACTAGTTTTTTGGGTATGTTATTATCTTTTAAAACTTTTTTTACGTTTTTTAGTATGACTCGGTCGTACGCTTTAGTTAGGTCAATAAAACATATGAATGCTAGTTTGTTATGGCATTACTGGTTATCTGTTATTCCTAAAGCTTTGTTGTTTTTTATTTATTGCTATATGTTCTAGCAGAATGGATACAACAATCCGGGTGAATAATTTCATGATACTGATCAGTGTTATTTCTCTATAGTTTTTGAGACGTTTTTTTGTTTTCTTTTTTGAAGATTGGGATAGTTCTGCTCTTTTTATTACTTTGGGACGGTTCCTGTTTCAAAGATTTCTTGGTACAGTATTGCTAATTGTGTGTTTAGTTCTTGCCCATTATACTTGAGCAGTTTATTTGGTATCTCATCAAGGCCTAGGCGCTTTTTGGTTTTTGAGCTTATTGATAGTCTTACAAATGCAGTGTTAATTCCCGTGCTTTTTTTTGGGGGGTGGGGTGTGATTTATTGTGTTCTTTTGTTTTTGGTACAGGTTCTTAAAATATGCCACCCAAATATCTCAGCTAACTGCTTGTGACTGTGCACATTCATTGTTTTTTTTGTTTTCTGCACCTTTGTAAGCCCTATAACTGTTTTTGGAACCCATATAGGTTTCTTTCTATTTTAGCGGTAAAGTTAGCCCAGTACTCAGTTTTTAATTTTATAATTTTTGAACACACCCTGTTTCTGATTATTTTATATTAGGCATATTTTTGCACTGTTCTGTTGTTTTGGTACTTTAGGTATGCTCTCCGTTTTTCTATTGTTATCTCCTTGAATTTTGTCGAAAACCATTGTGTTTTTGTAATTTTCGCGTTCTTGTTTACCTTCTTCTTTTCTAAGGCTTTTTAAGCTGCTTCATTTATGTTGTGTTTTACTTTTTTCAAGATGTTTCTATACTATCTCCTGGTCTAATGTTGTTGCCGCTCATCTTCTGTCTCAGGTACCTGGTGTATAGATCTCTGATACTTTTATCTCGCGTTAGTTCAATGTTCATTTTATCCTTGTCTGGTAGATTTTTCTTTAGCTCGAAAGAGAGTCATATTTTTTGTAGTACAAGGCCATGATCGGATCCAATAGTTCCAGATGTCAGAAAACGGACGTCCAATATTTGTAACGGGTCTATATTTCTATTCGATATTATACAGTCTATTATAGACGATTGTTTAGACCAAATTATTTTGTATTTGGGCTTATGGTCAAAGTACTTGTTATTTATTTGCATTTTGTTTTGCGCGCAGAATGCTACTAAAGCTTTTCCATTCTTGTTTAACGTAAGTTCTTTGAACCGTTGTTTTATTTTATTTTTACCGATGCGTGCGTTTAGATCTCCAAGTATCAATATTTTTTGGTATCTTGAGATTTTCTCAAATTCATATTGGAATTTTTCATAGAATTTTTCAGTTTCTTCTCTTGGTTTTCCAGAGTCGGGTGCATATACGCTAATTATGTGTATCTTTTCCTCTCCACTTCTCTGTGTGTCTTCTATGTTTTGTAAATAGCAAAAAAGCAAATAAGTCTAACCTAAGATTTGAAAATGTTGGTTTTAAAGCACTGTTTTGCAGAACATTAACTTTAACATTTTCAATTTTTGGTAACTAAAATGAAGTAAATATAACAATCCGGCATGTTTATGTAAATAAGTATTATACTTTATCAAACGCATTTTTAATTTTCAAAAACGTAAGTGTATCTTTGTAATTAATTTTTTACGTTATAAATTTATCAAACCTAAGGTCTTCGATACGTGTGTGTTTCCTGTAACTACCTACGGGTTAGAGACAACCGCCTTAACAAAAATAACTGCAAACAAATTGAGAGTGATGCAGAAGTCTATGAAAAGAGCCATGCTCGGCATAACGCTAAGAGATAGAGTCAGAAACGACAAAATCAGGAGAAGAACAAGAGTGACAGGCATAATACAAAGAATCGCAGAATTAAAGTGGCAATGAGCTGGACACGTCGCAAGACGAACAGACAAACGCTGGACAACTAAAATTTCACAATGGCGATCCAGGAAAACAAAAAGGGGCAGAGGAAGACCCCAAATAAGATGGTTTGATGATATCAAGCAAACCACCGGCAAAGATTGGCACCAAAAAGCACAAGACAGAGACAAATGGAAGAATATAGGAAAGGCCTACGTCCAGGAGTGGATGAATACGGGCTGAAGAAGAAGAAGAAGGAGTTGCTAAATGGTATTGTGTTCCTGCCAAAAACCTTCAATTATTATACCTTTAGCAAAATTAATGTTAATAAGTTATAAATAAAATGTTTTTTTGAACAGTTTAGTAAGACTTGATACAACCTTATTGGACAATGTTACTAAGTACTTCAGTTAATTTTTTTTAGTTTTAAAAACAACAAAACGAAAGTATTAAAAATCTAGTTTAAGATAACAACAACAATAAACCGTTCCAGAGCACGTTTGACTAACAACTTAGTTGCAGTATTACTAAAGTTGATTTACGCCCGGTTTCTCCAGCATGTCTCAAGCCCTAACTAGACTTCAAGCTAGGATTTAAGTTAAAAGCCAAGCTTATTTCGTTGCACCAAAGCAAAATCTCATCTTATTTGCGTCAAGCAGAACTCAAATAATAGATGCCGTTCTCGAGAGCTCAAGCGCTGCAACGTAACTTTAATATTGCAAATATTGTCATCAATATTATTTTGTAGGACCTAAACAATTATTTACTACTACTTGTTTTTATATACTGTAAAGCATTGTAATTCTGATTTTAATATTTAATATGTTACAGTATAATTGGCTTCAAAATATTCTAATTAATGTGTTCTTTAAAAATTATAATTATTTGTGACACATAGATAACTATAATGTAACAATTTCTGACATTTATATTTTATAATAAATTAAAGTCAGTAAAAAATTTATTAAGTTAAGAACGTTTTTTGTTTACCAATTAGAAAACAGCATTGTGAATATTCCTATCAAAGACGTTGTTTCTAAATGCATGGTGCAACACAAACTCGACATAAGCTGGGCTTAATTCTGAGCTGAGCTTGGTCAAGTAAATCTTAAGTGACGTGGCGTGAAACCGGGCAATAGGTTTTTTCATAAAACGTTTAATATTTGACATTTTTTTGCAGTTTTGTCAAAACGGACGTAGGATGTTGACAGATACTTTTGCCTAGTTTAAGATTCTGGCAATTTTGATTTGCTTTGTGCATCAGAAGCAATGCCTCTGTTGCTTGTTGCCAAACATAGGTATGTACGTTTTAATTTTGATAATTTTGTTTGCAGTTCTATCATAAACAAAGCTACATCACGTTAGATTTTGATGCAAAAAAATTTATGTTTTTTTCATTGCCAAATTGGTCAGCTTTTTTTGGTAAAAATCGTAAAGAACTTCTTAATTAAAACAGAAAAAACGCAGAATGCCATAAAAAAAATAAATATCAAAAATATTGAAATTAGTGAGATGAGAGGCAAACTATTGCAACATCAATATCTACAGAATATACTACTCGGAACTACTAGATAAGAAACATAAGAAATCTTTGTAGAAAATTCAGTTGCAAGGCATGTAACAAATTTTCTACTTGTATTGGAAAAAATACTATTTCAAATATTGAAGAACTCAGTTTTTCTAAATATAACTCAAGTTTATGCTCTGATTATATACAGCAGTAATGAAAACATATTGCAATTTTACTTGAAAATATAAGACTACTTCTAAACAAGACATCACAATAACAATAAGAAATTTTAACAAAAAAGTGGCTAAAGTTAGACTGAAAACTATATAGAACCATACGGATTAAGGAAACAAAATAAAAGAGAGAAATTATTGAGAACATTTGCAGCCAAACACAAGCTTACGATACTGAATACCTTTTTTGAACATTCACTCAAGCTATTGTACACATGAAAACCACCTGCACATACTCTCCTAAAACAATTGTCATAAATTTTCTACATTCTGTAACAAAGATACAAAAACTCAGTAAAGACACACCTATTAGCAGACATATAAGCCGACCAAAAAAGAAGAGAGAAAGAATGCTAACAAAAAGTGCAGCGTTTGTAAGTTAAAAAACCAACTACATAAGCACAAATTAATAAAGAAATAGCAAACATAGTTGCACCAAAAAACTAAAAAGAGTAAACGCAAAAGTAGAGAAAATCTTGAAAATGCTTTTAAAACCAGAAAAGTTTGTCAAACAAAAATCCTGGATGACAGATAAAATAAGAAAAAACTTTAAAAATACATATAACATACAGTTTACACAAAAAATAATAATACAAAATATAAAAGAAACAAAAGAAAAGGAAAAAGTAAGTTACAAGAACATTAAAATGAAAAAATGCAAAAAACTGGTTGACAACGTTAACATCATATTAATAAGCAGAAACGTAATAAAGATTATCTGGAAGACATACATCAAACAACTCTTTATAGACAATAAACCAAAACCATCTCAAATAGAACCAAGTCCAAGTCTAGACAATTTCCACGCCAAATTTTTAAAACAATTATACGAAGAAGAATTAAAATAGTTAACCAACAAATTTAATAATATTTATAACGCTAGTATTTCAGCACATTAAAAGCTAAAATTCAAATTTTATTCATAAGCCTTAGCAAAAAAATTCCTAAGAATTTAGAACAATAAGCCTAAAAAATTTCTAAAAATTATACGTAAAAAAATATACAAAAAAAAAACAACTGCGACCTACACAAATTGAATATAGAGACGCAGCTAAGACAAAGAAAGCTCTCTTCAGTATGCAAATACAAGTACATAAATACAGAAATATGGTTTGTGATGGCATATACGCCTGTTTTGTAAACTTCCAGAAAGCTTTTGATAAAGTTCAACACCAAAGGATAATAAATTTTTTAAAAAACACTGCAATAAACAACAAAGATCTTACAATATTTACTAATCCATATTGAAACCAGACGGCAAGCGTAAAAATTGACGACAATAGCACAAACAGAGTTAAAATTTTACGTGTATTTAAGCAGGGGTTTGTATTATCTCCCTTCCTATTCAATTTCTACTTTAAATACATATTTTAAAAGCCTTAAAAAATGCTCAAAAAGAAAATGTTTTAAACGGAAAACGCATAAACAATATCAAATATGCAGATTATTGCTGACAATTTGAAAATTCTACTACATCTGATATAGCTATGAAAAATAATAAAGCACTTAGGAATGATTACGTGCTAACAAAAATGCTAAAAGAAAGAGGAGAAATCATGCTAAAGAGACTAAAAAGCATGCTGAACAAATGCCTGCACACAAGATGCATTCCAAATAACTGGAACAAAGCGACCACCATACTACTCCAAAAGAAGGGTGATAAGCTAAATCTGAAAAACTACAGACCAATTTTACTCTTATCCCAGCTATATAAATTATTCATAGAGGTAATCACAAGCAGACTCACTAACAAACTTAATGCCTACCAACCAGTCAAACACGCGGGGTTTTGCAAAGGGTACAGCATAGCGCACCACCTCCTAACGGTGAGAACTCTAATTGAAAAGGCTGAAGAATACCACTTTCCTCTCTACATAGCGTTCATCGACTATAAAACAGGCAATTGAAACACAACATATACAGACACGCCACAATAAAAATAAATCTAGCAAACAGCCCAGAGTAAATACGTATAGATCACGAAGTGAGACTTAGAGTCGTTATATCACCAAAGCTCTGGAAGACGTTCTTAATTTTTTTCTCTGTGGAGAATATGGTCTAAATATTAACAAAAACAAACTCAACAATCTAAGATTTGCTGACGACATTTTCTTAGTGACAGATAACCATAAAAACCCTAAAGTAATGATAAATGAACTTGCAGAAGCTTCTGAAAAAATAAGTCTAAAGATGAATATGTCCAAAACAAAAACGATGAACAACACTGATGACGACAAAAATATAACAGTTAAGAATGAGACGCTCAAACAAGTTCCCCATTACATCTACCTAGGCCAAATAATAAAAATGAGCAAAAAAAAATTAAACAGCGGAAATTAATAAAAGAAAAAGATTTTTATGGGTGGCATTTGAAAAATTGAGCTACGTATTAAAATACAAGAAAATATCCCAATACTTTAAGACCAGGGTTTTTAACCAATGCATACTGCCAGTATGACATATAGCGTCCAAACATGGACTCTAACCAAAAATAACATGGACAAATTAGTAAAAACCAAAAGAGCAATGGATCGCTCAATGTTGAACATCACTTTTAGAACCCATAAAAGAAACATTTGGATTAGGCAAAAAAAAAACAAGGTTATAGATGTTGCAAAACAGGTAGCAAAGCTGAAGTGGAGCTACGCTGGCCACAATACAAAAACACCAATCTTAGATGGAATTGCGTGCTACAACAGTGGAGACCCTAGCTAGGCAAACAAGGACGCGGACGGCCTATAATGAGATAGGGCAACAATCTAAAAAGAACAACGAAATTCTGCTGGAAGCGTTTGACGCAGAACAGATCAAAATGGAAAGAAATGAGGGACGCTTATGTCCAAATTTGAACAAATACAGGCTAGAGAAGAAGAATAAGAATCATAGATATGGTCTAAATATCAACATGGATAAAACCAAATTTAAAACCATAAGTAAGAATAACCCGCAACACTATCAACAACAACTAATGCTAGAGCAGGGTAACATTAGAAAAGTAAAAAAATATGTATATATAGGCACTACTATAAATGAGAAATAAGACCGCACAACGGATATATAAAGTAAAACTGAAAAAAAGTAAAATTGAAAAGAGTAAAATTTAAAAAAGTAAAATCATATTCATAAAATGACGACAGCCGTTAAATAAAAAGATCTAACTAAAGACACAAAAATTAAACTCTTACGCTGCTACGTATTATCTGTGTTATTATATGAAATGAAAACTTGGATGTTGATGGAGGCAAGTTTAAAAAAACTGGAAGCGTATGAAATGTAGCTCTATAGAAGAATAATGAGAATATCATGGATAAATCATATTATTAACGGCAAAATACAAACATGAGTAGACAAAACAAAGAAAAATCCTAACCACATTATTTTGTTTACTGCCCAACAGTTTTATTTTATTTAACTAAAACTGAACTTGGTAGGTTATAGGTTTTCCAAAATAAGTGTCTTTGATCTATACTTCAGTTCGACAGTCACTCTATTTTGGAAACATGTGTTATATATACAAATTATTAAACAATTGTTTACCTGAATATCTATGTGGTACAATCATTAAAAACAGTGATATTCATAATTACGCCACCAGATCTTGACACAACATTTATGTAAATACAGTACACAAACAAGCAACATATAGATATTTATTTTACAAAGGAATGTTAAGATTTAATGAATTAAATCCGCACATTAAGGCTGCTACGAGTATTCTACAATTTAAAAGACTGCTAAAAACAGATATGATATTAAATTATGATTTATTAGACCTATAGTAATAAGTTAAAATAGTATTTGTAATGTTTTTAATCATTTAATATAATATATTATAGAGAATGTACCTATAATTAATGCTTTTTACTTGTAATATATTTTGTATGTAATTTCTTTACAATATTCTACTTATGTAATTATATATGTATCTTTTTTACATTTAATAAACATACATACATACATACATACATAGTAGATACGTGCTTCTATAATGCATTCTACAAGATAAAGTAGAAGAAAAAAGAAGCACTGGCTAATAAAGAATCTTATGGCTCAAAAATCTTTTTTCTGAGCAGCAGTAAATAAAATAACCTATCGTAATTATTATTTTATTTTTTTTAATGTAATATTTAGTTATTTCTTAATATGTCACAGCAACATAAAAATACCTTTAAATTTCTACGAGTGAAACCAATTTGCTGAAACTATCACATTGAAGACCAGATTTAAGTCAGTAAATATTGACCATAAGTGTTTGCGGCTTATAAATCTTGGAAAATACTGAATTTGTAAGTTTATTTCATGAGTCGATAGTACGCTTAAGAGCATACCGACCGCTACCTTGATTTGTAGTATTTTAACTAAAACGGCAACTCTGGCTTCATTGCTGCTTCTACAAATAATTTGATAATCGATTAATTTTTTTACCAGTACATTAAGAAAAGATTATACTATTAAATATAATAAAACACTATGATATGTCGAAGTCTTTTAGTCAAATAATAGTTAGGAAATAGCCGAAAAATCCATCAAGTATACAAATATATATATTTCTGTATTTTTGTTGCTATTTGCAAATATTATTTCATAAAATAGACTTCGACATTTCATAGTTTATTCCTTTTTAAATGTACTGTTTAAAAATAAACTGATTATTAAATTATTTGTAGGAGCAGTGATGAAGCCAAAGTTGCCGTTTTTGTTAAAATACTACAAATCAAGGTAGCGGTCGGTATGCTCTTAAATAAATGTTTCCTAAAAGTATTAGTTCTACATCTTTAAATTGTCAGTGAATATCTGTTAGAATTCCTAGCAAGCATTGTACTACAAGTAAATTTGTTTAGATGACATTATGTCTTGAAAAATG
Organism: Tachinus rufipes; assembly: GCA_963932245.1. Taxonomy (NCBI): domain Eukaryota; kingdom Metazoa; phylum Arthropoda; class Insecta; order Coleoptera; family Staphylinidae; genus Tachinus; species Tachinus rufipes. Next base: position 68,280,803 of record OZ010749.1, read on the forward strand.
TTTGAACTACGTACGTTTAATTTAAATGACAACTTATATCTTTTTTATATTTATATTTAAATCTTTATTAAACACTTTTAATTGTGTTTCTTGTGACAATTCAAATCCATTTTTATAACTGCTGAGTCATCGGTAAACAATATACTTTTAGCTTTGCTTTTACCTTTGTCAACATAGACTGGAAAATCGTTAATATATATTAAAAATAACAATAGGCGCAAAATAGAACCTTTTAGTACACACTATCAGGGTGCATAATATAATAGGTTTGTATATAAAATTTTTAATCAAGAAAAGTTTTTTACAAACTGTCTACTATCCCGCAAATTGTTTCTACCACAGTACCAAAATAATAATTTTGTTTTGTTGTGAATAATATAGGAAAAATTATTAATGTAAAAACATTTTTTATTTAAAAAATACATATTTTATTTAAAAAGTTGTTTAAAAACCAAAGTTTCTAGATCGTAAGTATAAATTGGATCCTTAAGTGGAGCAACATCTTGATATCTCAATTGAGCTGTATATCCCATATCTTCAACATTATTCATTGTAGAATAAACAACTTTTTGTAACAATCCTGATGGATGGTAGATGTAATATGAGCCTTGTTCGGTAAATTCTTCTTCTTTAATTTGTTGATATGTTTGTTCTGTTGTAGTTGGCAATTCTGTTGTGGAAAATTCTTGTTCCGTAGTTGTTGCTATTTGTTCCGTAGTAGTAGCAGCCGGTTCTTTTTGTGGTGGTCCATAACTTCGGGGTGGTAAATATTGCTTTTCGGGTAATACAAATTTATTACTTGGACGAATACCAGCTGCAGGATAAGGAGCTTCAATTCTTTGCAATCCAAATAAAGCGTAGCGATGATTATATGTGGGTGCTTCTGATGCCACCAATGCGGCTACAGATAGTAAAGCAATTATTACTTTCATGTTATAAGATGTGAGCATATCAAATGAATGATAATGCATTTAATAACGGGCAAGTTTTATACACATTTTAAGACATTGAATTGAAGGTTTTTTTATAGCTGATTGGAATTGGCAATATTTGGCATTGTTAATTTGCAACTACGTTAGTTTTACTATAAATATATAATATAAATTTATTCCATGTTTATAATTTTGAATAATAAGTTATGTAATGTTATAAACATTGTAATTGAGAAATCTCATTTAAAATTAATTACAAAGTGGCGTGTTTAAACTTTATTGACTTTCCAAACCTGATCAAGTGTAGGCAGAATGATGTGAAGTGATGAAAATGAGTTTATTGCTGAAAACAAGCTACATGGATATTAATAGCAAGTAATTATCTACGTATAATTTACACTCTATAGAAGGATTAAACTAAAGGCTTCGTATGCAGGAACCAGCTTTGCATAAACTATCTGTACCCTGACTTCAAAGTAAATTATTAATTATAAAATAAATATTTTACCAAAGTTATAGAAAAAATATTTTCAAACTTAATTCAATTTTATTAAAAACTTATTTTTTTTAATGTATGATAGCAATGACCTAAACATTAGCAGCATTGAACATTAATATTCGGCGCAGCTACTTGTGTTCATTTTGCATGATTATTTTATTGTTATAGAAAAATTCTTGTTGTTAATAACAATTGATTAGTATTAATATATTTACAATCAATAACAAACTTAAACTTATCACTTAATTAATAAAATATTTGAAAGATTAAAAAATGATTTTTTTTGCCGAAGCATCTAGATCAATTCAATTCACGTTTACAATTATTTGACACTCAAAAAATTAGAATTTTGTATTCAGCTGCAGAAAACTGATTAAATTAATTTTTTTATTTATTTTAAGAGTTAGTATGGATTTCCACAGACATACGGTCTACCACCTACTACTACGAAACAGATAGATGTAATCACAACTGAATTGCTAACTGAAACTTAATTGGAACAAATTAATCAATAAGATTATTTAGAACAAAGGAGTTATTATACACTGGCCAGCAAAATTAACGCACCACTAAATTATTTCAAGTTATTTTTGAAAATTTATATAAAAATGAAAATATTTATTTTTATTTTAAACTGCAAAAATACACACATTCTAAATTTATACAGTTAGTTTTTTTGATCAAAATCTGTTTATCTCAACTTTATTTTGTTAGAATTCAGATAAAAGTTAAATTAACATACCTCTAGGTTTTATTGCTAAAATTTATTATTTGCACTGTAAATTTACAATTGTGAAGTACAGTGAAGTAAAGTGTTTATTATAGAACGCCAATCTAAAAATTTGACCGTCAAAGAGTGTCATTTTACTAGAAGTAGAATAGAGCTTTTAAAGAATTGGACAGAGATTTGGTGTATGTGTCAGCACTTAAGAAGACCTGGCAAAGCAGACATTGCATATCTACGCAAGTTCAAGACCGTTTTTTAAGAGTCTCTGTTTTAAGACAACGGTTTGTAACTAGAAGATTGCTGCACACACAGCTACAGGAAGCAAATGGACTCAGAATTTCAACTGATACTGTTTGTCGACGCCTAGCTGAATTTGATCTGAGACCAAGAATCTCAGCGCAAAAACTAGTTTTGACCACAAAGCATCGTAGAACATAGTTAAATTTTGCTAGAGTACACATTGATTGGGCTGATGAAGATTGGGAAAGAGTTTTTTGATCAGACGAAAGCAGATTTTGTCTTTACAACTCAGATAGACGTATAAGAGTTTATCAAAGACAAAATGAAAAATATGCTCAAAGTAACTTCCAAAACACTAGATTATTTGGTGGATGGTTAGTTATGTTTCGGAGAAAAATCTCATTAACTGCTCGTACTGACTTGGTGGTTATTAATAATAGTAGTTTAACAGCAGACAGGTATATAAAGGAGATCCTGCAAAAACATGTGATACCATTTGGCACTTACATTAGCAAGAATTTTTTGTTTTAGTAAGATAATGCTAGACCGCATGTTGTTCAGATTGTGCAAAATTATATTAATAAAGTTGGAATTGAAACTATAGGTTGGCCATCAGACAGTCTTGATCTTAATCCAATTGAGAATGTTTGGGACATGATTTACCGCCGTCTTTAAGAACTTCCTTACTCTCCTAACACTTTGAATGGGCTTACTAGAGATATTGTCCAAATATGGAATAACTTGGATAAAAATATTTTCCAAATATGGAATAATTTGAATGAAAATATTGTCCAAATATGAAATAATTTGGATGAAAAAGAATTTAGACCCGTAATTTTAAGCATAAATAAACGCTGCCGTGCTGTTTATCAAAATAAAGGAGGAAATACCGGTTATTAATTATTTTTAAATAAAGTTAATAATTTTTTTTATTTTTTGAATTTTTTTGTTTTTTTTTTATTTATTTCTTATCTTCTTTTAGAATTTTATCTTTTGTTAATACCCTTATTAAGTTAGAATAAAAATATACTTAATTAAGACATAACAATATTTGAATAATATTATGACTTAATAAATATTTTTGTTACTTAAAAAGTATTTATCATCCTTTAAGAATTAACAAGTTTATATAAATTTTTTTCATAAAAAAATATAAATTTTACATTTGTTTTAACATATTGTTGGTAAAATACCAATATCTCCCAAAAAAACTGGTTTTAAAATTTTAAAACTTGTTTAGTCACTTTTTTGTGGTTTTAATTTGTTGCAAGTAGAGCTTTTTTGTATCTATTGTAACAATGTGTGTATTAGTATTTCTTTGTTTTGTTTTGCTACATGGCCTACTCCCAGCTCTATTTAAGTTCAGAAGTTTGTTGAATTATGTTTTTAATTCTATTGTTTTTTAGAATGTTTTTTTTACGCTTAAAATGTTCAATTGCATGCAAGTCAATTTGTGGTTGGTTAGGTTTTTCACAGTTAGTTTTATAGTTTTTATGCCATAAGTTCTGATAAGTACTATTTACATTTTGTATACGTTCCGTTTGAGATTGTTTGGTACGTGTCGTGGATTCGCATGTATTCAAGTCTACCAAACGTTGCCCAACTTTGTCTAATCTGTCGTGTAATTTCTGCAGCTTGGTTTGCTTTGCCAAACTTAATGCCCAAAATATACATACATGTTTACTTGTTTTATAATTTAGTTTTGTATTTAGTATTAACCAGTTTCTGAACTCATGATTATTGTCTTGGACAAATTTTAAACCTATATCATCAGCAAACTTTAAGTGATTTAAATATTGTTTGTCTATGTTTATGCCTTTGCCTTCCATGATAAATTTTTGAAAATATTTATCAGGGCTAGAGCAAATAGCTTAGGTAATATTGTATTTCCCTGTCAAGCTTTTCTAGTTATTCTGATTTTATTCATGGCTGCGTTATTGTCTGTTTTTAGTTGAAACGTAGCATTTTTGTAAACATGATTTAGTAAATTTGTATACCTTGAATTTGTTCTGACTTTTTTCATAGCAGCAAATGTTGCCCACTGTTTGATCAATTAAAAGCTTTTTAAAATCAATAAATGCTAGGTGTATGGAATTGTTGTACTCTGTCCATTTCTCTATGAGTGTATGGATAGTCAGTAGATGATCTAATTTGTGTGTCAGAAACATGATTGAGTCGGGACTATACTCTAATATATTTTATATTTTCTCAATTTATTTTATAAATTCCTTTTATTTTATTCATATTATCGAAGTAATGATTTTATTTATTTATTTATTTTATTTCAACATACATGTTTCGATGATTAATCATCATTATTAATGTATTAAGGTAATATAATATTTCAAACTGATTGATTAATATTTAAAAAATTGTTTTTTACTCTAATAGATAAATTACTATTATGTTCAATAAGCAAGCTGCAGTACAAGCACTACTTGTCAGTAATTAAATCTAAACTGATTATGATTTTTATAAACAATCTGGAAGCAAGGTATAGAAAAAAATTTAAAAATAGATTAGTTTACTAACAAAAAAAAATACATTCTATACAAAATCATAAAAAAATAATCTAAACCAACTTGCACCGTAACATAGCATTCTGTAAAAAAATCTGTCAAGGAATAAAATACACAAAATTATTTCTAACAGAATCTATTACAATGCGTATGACTCCAATTAAATTAAAAACTGCAAAACAGATAACCGGACACTGTAGCTTTTCACATGCATAATTTGGGAATACAGACGGACTGAACTGCGTGGATGCTTGAAGGACAATGAAATTTTATTACATTTGTTGGAACAAACTAACTAAACAATCTAAAAATAAACCTTTTTGTTTTACGTAAAATACACTTTAAGTGCTATCAACTGTTTACTAGATGTTTTGTCAAAACAACCAGAAAAGATTTCTGCAACAAACTATTTATTGTTAAGTTATTTACCGACAACGCTTTAGTTGCTTAAGATAACGTAGCAAAAGTGTACAAACCAGAAGTTATAATTATAATACAAAACAAAGCCTAAAGTTTTACCAATAAGTGGTTAAGCCTAAAGAAACTAATAACTGAAGCAAACGGACATCGTTCATTAGATCAAAGATTTATATCACCGATCCCCAACCAAAGTTGAGCGTTAGTGTCTAATCTAAACAATCATTTGTCATTAATCACATTATTTTTTTTAGATTGTTTAGTCATTAAGAGAGAGCGTGACGCAGTGGTCTAGGCATCCGGCCGCTGTACAAAGATTAAGGGTTCAATTCCCATATACCGTAATAAACATGTCTATACGCTCTCTCACTCTTCGCACACCTTCTCTGATGGAGTGATGAAATCTCTTCAGTAGTTCGGAATCTACTTAAAACTGTAGATCTCTTGTAATGTAAGTTGCCATCATTACAAGCAGAGAAGAAGCTATGCGCCAGCAGTGGCGTATCAATGGCTGACATTGATCATTAGTCAATTACTTAGTCAATTACTTGCGACTAATGGTTAGTCAAAACTACTTTGTATTTGAGTAGCCGCCAATCATTAATCACATCGCAATTATTTGATAAATTTATTTTTTTTTTTTTTTATTAAAAAAAACTATTTACTTTAAGAAGTAAACACTAATAAAATATATATTTTCAAAAATTTTGAAAAATATAACTATTCAAAATTACACTCATTGTGAGTGTAAGCTGGCAATGTTTTACAGTTATTGTACAACTTAACAGCGGAGTTATGATTTTAAGGAAACTACCAAAAAATACAGTCAACTGCCAGCAGCCGACCAGACCAGTCTACTACGAGAACAATCCAAGAGACGCACCTGCTACTGGATCCAATCGAGGATAAATGCAATTATCATTGCACGCTAGGCGCGGATGAACAGTTGAAAGATACTGCCATCCACAACTAATTCAACTGTTTAATTAATTAATTATTAACTTAATTAATTAATTAAACATTTTATTCTAGCATGGACCCCGACGGCAAGATGTCGGACCGGGAGATACTGGAGCTAATGTATGCCGTGGTGGAGAAGAACGAAATGATCATCGAAAACCAGGCAAAGAAAATCTACTCGCTGGAGTCCCAACTCATGGCAATGATGGAATGCCAGACGAAGAGGATTACCGAGCAGGACGCCCAGGTCAAAGCGACCCGAAAAGATGCCAAGGAGGCAAAGGCCGCCATTAGCAAAATGAAAACCTCCATCAAATCCACTCTCGCCGAGCTGCCCATCCAGCTCACACCTCCAACGGCACCAGCTTTGACCACCACCAAAAAGGCCCCAATGGAAACCTGCAACCAGGTTCCAAGCGCGACAGCGGCCCCCCAGGCCCAGGCCTCCCTCAAGAGACCTGCCGCCGGACCGCCCGACTCCATTTCCTCCGAGGAGGAAGAAATGGAAACTACCCAAAGCGAGGTCGACCTCCACCAAGAAGACCTGTCCGAAAAGGACAAATTCATCTTGGTCGAAGGGAAGAAAGCGAAGTCGAAGAAGATGAGGAAGGAACTAGGTGAGCCCTCTCAACCTTCTTGCTCTAATAGGCCTTCAGCACCATCAAGGCCATCAGCCACCAAGGCCAAAGGGTCTTCACCCCGGCCCGCCCCTAAGGCGAAGCCGACCAACTCTGGTCCGGCTACTTGCACCTTAGGCCAGTCAACACAGCCGGCGCCCACAGTGGGAGCCGGTGCACGCCGCCCTCCTCCTATTACCATCCATGATAAGGATGTGTACCTAGGGCTAAAGGCGACCTTCGAGTCGTTAAACATCACCATTGATCGCGCGGTAAACGTGGTCGATGGCATTCGCCTGCACCCCCTAACGCATTATGACTTCAGGGCGGTAATCGATTATTGCACAGAGCATGACATCATTTACCACACCTACCAACTAGGGTCCGAAAAGACCTTAAAATATGTTATTCGGGGTGTGCCCACCTGCATAAAGGTTGAAATGGTGCAGGCTGAGCTCATCGCTCAGGGGTACACTCCAAAATCGACTACACGAATGGGAAGGAACGGGAAAGACTTTCCAATGGTGTACGTCCAGCTTCCCCAAAAAGCCAAAAACAGAGAGATCCTGTCTCTAACTAAGTTGCTCGGGCTTTGCGTGACCACAGAGGTCAAACGCAAAGGCCCCGAGATCGCACAATGTCACCGTTGCCAACGTTACGGCCACGGAACATCCCGGTGCAACGCATCATATCGGTGCGTCAAGTGCGCCGGAGCTCATCCAAGCGCCGGTTGCACTCTTACCAAAGAGAGCGGCCATTTAGCAAAAAGCGTCGCGTGTGGTGGGAACCACACGGCAGGTTATAAGGGCTGCCTGGTTTACCAGAAACTAAAGGCTAGCCGCAACAGCCAGGCCACCGGTAAGACACCTGCTCCCCGTAAGCAGTCTCGTGCTCCACCACGGAGCGGTCCCAACGCAAGCGGGGAGAAATTCTTTGCACAAGCTGCGGGATTGGCGCCAAGCGCCTCTCTTCTATCAGCTAAAGATCAGCTGTTACTTTGCTTATCGCAAGCAAGTAATGATGACTTCGTCAAGCTACTAAAAGCTTCTAAAGTTCTATTAGACGACTAGACGTCTAATAATTTCAGACCCGGCCCGTCAGTCTGAAACTCAGACCTAGAAGTGGAACTAGATTCCACTCATTCTAGGCACACCTATATGGTTGGCACACATGTGCATTATGTAAATATTTCCCGTGTGGAACACACAACCATTCAGGAAGGCAATGCCCATGAAAGGACAAACTTTCAGCAGTCAAAGTCGGGGGGGAGTTTAGTCGGTAGGTGCCCGTGGGGGTGAATCCGACACTTTGCGAGTCTTTAGGAAGATTCTCCTCCTAGCACAAAAAAAAAAAAACAAAAGGAAACCACCGCAAAATATTTAGAAAAGCTTTAAAAAAATCAAATTTTTGCAGTTTTCAGATATGTGTAAATATCTCATAAATTGGTAAATTTTTACCAAATCAGTCAAACTTTATACTAAACAATCAACAACCTACTACGTTTATAAAAAGAGTACTACAAGTCAAAGTAATAGTTTATGTTTTTTATTTTTTTTTATTTTGCTGTTTTTTTCTTGCGTTATGTACATTTGTGTTCATTTTTCTACAAGGATGTTAATGGGTATTTATCTTGCAATTACCTGCGCCGCTTTCAAGCAATTAGTACGGTATTTACACTTAGGCTAGCTTTCCATTAAAATTTGGCAAAAAATTGTAATATCCTCTTCTTCTAGGTTGCCTCATATAAATGCCGAAAACAGAATTATAAAGTTTAGAACCAAGTCCAGTACTTTCTTTTTGCTAGATCGGAGACGTTTACGTTGGGAATTAGACCTGCCAGTGCTGTGAGCGCTTTTATTGTTTTTGCACCTGCTCTTCTTAGTTGTTGTTTTTGCTAAAGATAAATTATTACTTTTTGAGCATCAATTTTCATTTCTGTGAGCCATTTTCCGTCAAATACGACCACCACTTTTTTTTGTTGGGCAGTTTAAATCCAAGGTTTGTGGTTAGCTTAGTTATATTCTAAATAGTTTGGTTTACTTTTTACTTTACTTGCCCTCATTATTGTTTTTTTTGTTTTTTTGTGTGCAATTATCGCAGTGTTGTTCCAGGGAACCAAACGTAGAACTAAACCTTGTGGTATACCGCTGCTAATTTTTACTTTTTACTGATATAATTGTTTAGATAATTGATTACTTTTATTTTTTAAAGTTTTTTGGTTCTGTGTACATAACCTTAAATAGTTTGTTTACATTTAATTAATTTTTTTTTTAATTTTCAAAATTTACTTTAAATGATTTAATTTTTTTTAATTATGTTATTTTTTTTTTTTCTTAAATGTTAAAAAATGTTATTAAATTTATTTTATGAAAAATTATTAAAATTTTTAAAACTATTTTTAAACTATAGTATTTATTGATCTGATTATTGCCCAATTTATTAATATTTAAGGTTAAATAATTTTAATAAATTTTATAAACTTTATTGTGCTAATTTTAATATTTTATATTTATACACAACAACATCTGTAAAATTAAAACTGACGATGACCTAACAGGTCCTGAATTAACAAAAAAAAATTAAAATCAGCACAATAAAGTATATAAAATTAACCTTACCTAACCTAACCTAACCTAACCTAACTTTTATTAAATATTTCTAAACTTTTTTAGCTTTTCTTAAATTTTCTAATTTCTTTTTTACTTTATAATGTTTTATTAATTTTCTTAATCATTTATGATGTTTTTCAGATTTTTTTTTAAATAGTTTAGCAAACCTTGATTAGTTGTTATTTGTCTTTACTACACAAATTTTAATTAGTGACTAATAAATCAGTAATTGTTTTTTACTAACTAATGACTATAAATTTTTAGTCATTGGTCACATTAAATACGGATAGTAGTTAATCAACAAAGCTGGTAATGATTTGTTAGTCAGTATTATTTATTTGTTAGTCAGATTACACTTTGCCCTACTATGTTTCCAAATAAATTTAATTTGATTCACACAAAATCTGCTCCAACAATTCCAACAGTCTTTCTAATATGCAAAACAAATACAATGCTTTCATAAAAAAAATAGGAAAGGAAAGTCAGGCAACATTTTTCACAAAACTACCGCCTAGTCTTTGGTCAACTCTAAGTAAGAATGCAAAAACTGTATTTTTGAATAAAATCCGGTATAAACTCTTCACAACTTTTGATGAGTTACAGATTAAATAAATCTGTTTTTTTGTACAAATTAGGCTTTGCCCAATAGTAGCAGGGGTAGTTTATAATTTAGTTCTATTTATGATGTTCGTTAACGTTAGTATTAGACATATAATGCATCACGTCTAGTATCAAAATTGCGAGTTTGGTGACACAATCATAGCGGCGCAACGTTATATTAACGTCATTGAGAGTTGATTGCAAAGCAATCGGCGTGGCAGGGTATCAGCCCTAAGTGTGATTAAATGTAGGTATCGGTAAAAAAAAATAAAATGTAAACGTTGTAAGTAACTTACTGGGTCAATGTAGGTAGTTTTGTTTAATTATTGCAGCTGTACTGGCTCAATGTTTATAAAACAGTAACGTACACCATGTGTGGTTTATTTGAAAGCATGGTTTTAACTAGAGTGAAATGGTAATTGTCTTTTTACTAAGTACAATTAAAAGAGCTAAAGACTCTTGAAAAGTTCTATATAATCCTACAAATACGATGAAATTTAACGTATTTTAAGCTGGTCTGAAATATAAACCTAAGCAAGGTTGAAATAGTTGTTTGTTTTGTCAGTCCCTGCTTTTAATTATTATGATAAGTCTATAAAAACACTTATGTTAGTGACTGTAGTGTCTCATAATATTTTGTTTAAAAGGTGAGCGGATGATAGCCACAAAACTGCAGATTAACGTCAAATATACGTTTAATTGGCTATTGATTATTGGCAAGTTTCAAATATTATATTTAATAAATATAAAACTAAATAAATCTATTCAAAGAGTTCTGAATAAAAGTATAAAATAAACAAAAACTGTATACATTGCTTATGTCAATTCTAATATCTACTCTGATAATAAAAAACTCAAAAATAATCAATAATTGTGATCCGAAAGCCTAACACGTAGTAATGGCCATCTCCATCAATTTCCTTACTTACATTATTCATATCATGGCATCTATTCGAAAATCCACAATGAGAAAGACCTTCGGTCAGCTTAATGCTTTCTTGGAGAAAGTAAATATTTCATGTCAAAGGTAAATGAATTATTGATTCAAATTGTATTTCCGGTTAAGAGGAATTTACCAATCCTACCGTACAATACATAAACAAACAAGCTTCACATTCTCTTAAGCATCATGAAGTTATTTAATTTCACTGTAGAACAAACAAGATTGTAAAGCAAACACTTTACGTATTCTGCAAATAACAATCCAAATTAATTTTATTAATTACATATAAATTAGATCATTAGTCTGTAAAATTTATTATAAATTTATTTTATCTAGCTGCCAGAAAAATTGCTTATGTGATTACCATAAAAGCAGTTTGGATACGCCATGCTATAACTCAATCGCACTTCCCTCGTAATAATGGCTCATCATTTCACCCAGCATGTATTAACCTTATCCATCCTATTATGCATAATCTCTAATAACCAGCCCTTGACATATCAGCCGCAACTGCTACAAACTGTACATGATGATATACGATGTTTAATCAAATACCTGGTAAGATGGGTCATGTTTATGAAACTATCAACCTGTATATCAACAATGTTATTGTAATTATTATTACATTTACATACAATTCATCATATATTTGTAAATATGCTTGAATTTTGTAATAAAATGTAAATATTATTTATAATAATAATAATTTATTATTGTTACAAAAATACAAATCAATTACAAATTTAATTAAAAATTTGTTTAAATTCAAAAGTTTGAGGATCGTATGTAAAAATTGGTTCTTTAATTGGAGCAACATCTTGGTATCTTAATTGTGCTGTGTAACCCATATCTTGTACATCATTTTTGGTTGAATAAACAACCCTTTGTAACAATCCAGATGGATGATAAATATAATAACTCCCTTGTTCAGCATATTCATCTTCTTTAATTTGTTTTAATTCTCCTTCAGTTGTAACTTCTGTTGTTGTGGGTATTTCTGTAGTAGTTATATCTTGTTCTGTTGTAGTAATAGGTTGATCTTGCGGAGGTCCGTATGTTTGTGGTGGTCCGTATGATTGTGGTGGCCCGTATTGTTTTTCAGGTAAATTAAATTCTTGAACTGGACGAGATCCCGAAGCTGGATATGGAGCTTCAATTCGTTGCAAGCCAAATAAAGCTAGCCTGGAGTTGCGTATAGGTGCTTCAGATGCAGCTAAAGCTACAAGCGATATAATAACGAATAATTTCATTGTAATGCGTATCGATTGAATGATATGCTCTTCCTTAGTTGTAAATATATTTATACTAAAACAATGACATTGATAGCGTCAATAGTATTAATTATTATGCACATGAGCTGTTTGAACATGGATATGGTGTGAATTATTAATTTTCGTATTGCTTTGATGTGTCATGGGTCATTGATACTGCATACAATATTAATCTCACTTCAATGACACCTACATAGTTTATTTAAATGATCAGTAGTAGTTTAGTCAAACTAATTGATTTGGAAATATGTTAATTAGGATGAATTTTACCTTCTAACAGTAGTTTTTTAAGTGTTTTTGCAAAGAATAATTGCAATTTTTTTTAACATCGTATTCAAAACGTTGCTATAAACTAATTTTTAACTTAATTATTCTATCTACAAACTAATAAATTTGACAACAATTAAAAAGAATATAACAAAAAAACTTAATGTTATGTTTTTTACTCAAAATTGTTTTTTTGTGAAGTAAGACAGACATAATAAAAATGTTTTATAAGTCAATACAGCCAGGATGCACTGTTATCAAAAAATTTTAAACTTTGGTAAGAAATACTAAAAACATACTCAATGCAAGCTACAAAATTAAATATTAAAAAATTTGGACAGCTGTCAATATTGAAGCTATTATCTTTTGAAAATACGATACATGCTTCAACAACGCATTAAAATTATTAAAATTTACTACAAAAATGGTAACAAAATTTCAGTCACAGTTTGCAAAACTAAAGCACTTTTTGGTCGTCGTAAAGCACCTTTTCGGCCGGCAATAGTAAACCAGGTGGAAAAATTTGAGTTGTTGGGACAAGTTAGTAATGTGAAGAATCGAAAACGTGTGTATTGCTCAAGAACACATAAAAATATTGCTGATGTAGCTCCTAGTGTTGAAGAAAGCCTAGGTTAGTCAATCTTTGGAAGTTGACAATTTACAAACGACATTACACCGTATTTTACAAAAGTCTTAAAGCTTTTAAAGATCAGTTAACACAAGAACTCAAGCCGGTCGATCACCATAAACGTTGTATCTTTGCTGATTCGGTCCTTCAAATCCGGAATTTTATCTAAAATTCATCTTCAGTGATGAGGCCCATTTTCATTTCGGAAGCTACGTTAATAAGCAGAATTGTCGCATTTGGGGCTCAGAAAATCAAAGAATTATTGTCTTTGCATCCTCAACGTGTCACTTTTTGGTGCGGTTTTTGGACTGGCGGTCTGATTGAACCCAACTTTTATGAAAATGAGACTGGTGCAACTGTTACGGTGATTGAACGGCGCTACCAACCAAGCTATGATTAATAATTTTTTATGGTTGGAATTGGAAGATATTAATGTGGACAACGTTTATTTTCAGCAAGATGGCGCTACGTGCCACACAGGCAACAAAACAATCGCAATTTTGTGAGAAAAGTTTTCTGACCGTGTTATTTCTCAAAAAAGTGATCACAATTAGCCACAGAAACTTTGTGATTTAACAACTTTAGATTTTTTTTTTGTGGCTACGTGAAAGATAATGTCTATGCCAATGCTCCACAATCGATTTAAAACTTTAAAGATGGAATTCTTAAAGTTATCAAGAACATACAGCCGCAAATGTGCAAATTGGTTATGGAAAATTTTATGAAAAGAAAGTGGTACTGCAACCGTAGCCGTTGCGGCCATTTAACTGATATTGTTTTCAAATGTTAATGGCATACCTTCCTCTTTACAATGAAATATACATTTATTGGGCTTCAAATCCAGTTAAAATTACTTTCCTGCAATTAAAGAGTACTCAGCCTGCTTACTTGTTGTCAAAAGGTTGAAACTGTCACTTTCTTGTCTCAATTTAACGACAAGTGATTAACAAAGAAAAAAAAATTTTCGGATCACTAACACTTAAGTGGGTGGGCGGGCATTCCAGTTAAGACCTGCAATTAACGCTTTGAGTGCCGCACTCACCCACCCGACTGTTTTTTGTTACAAAAAGTTGATTTGCCTCATTTTTACTCTAATTTAATAAAAAGTGACATTAACACAAAAAAGAAATTTTAATTTTTGGATTACTAACACTTGGGTGGGTGGGCGGGCACTCTAGGTAAAGCTACTACCAATTCTTTATTATATGCATGGGCAATTCTATTTCAAACGGACCAGAGCAGGGGGGGAGGTGCATTGAGAAACTTGCTTTAGTATTTTTTTTTGCGTTTTATTAACTTATTAGTAGTCTGTTAAGTGGTTTATGAAGGTATAAAAACCTTTAAAAAAAATTTACAATTTTGTTTAGCTTTTTGGTCGTTTTTTTAACTCAAACGCATTTTATGTTTAAAAATTGCAATTTTAATTAAAAAAATTATATTTACTGGTGAAAAAATCAGAAATTTTCCGTAGAAACCAAATTTGTTGCCATTTCAAGTTTATACCCTGTTTATAAGACATAAAACCATTTTTTTTGTTTTCAGTGGGTTAGACAAAAAGGAGTGTTTTAAATTTTCTTTAACTGTCGAAGTAGACGTATTTTGATGTAAATTTGTTAGAAATTTTAAATTTGTTTTGTGTTTTTGGGCTTTAGAGATCTAAAACTCAAAAAATCTGCAAAAGTAGGTCGAATCTTTAACATAAACTCTTACAAATACACGTTTATTTATTTATTAAATTTAAATTCTGGGGACAATTCTACATAAAAAATAGTCAGTCTAGTGTTCATATGTCGTAGAAAAGTCCTTTTAGAAAAAAATGCTTACAACATTTTTAAGCAAAAAATGTGTTAAAAATTAATTATTTTTTCATAGTTACAAAAAATATTATAATCACAAAACACACTAAGATGTTGTTTAAAACTTTTTTTATCAAATTTTTGATAAGCTCCGGACGGATTTATGTGTGAATGCCAAAAATAAAAATATTCTCATATTTTGGCGCCGATAGATTAAATGTAAATTTGTGCCGAAAGCGCAAAAACTATCAACCAAAGAGTAAAATTGCCCCAATTAGTTCAAGCGACAAAAGATGACTTTCTTAAACTTTTTAAATGAGCTTAAAAAAATATAAATTAAATAATCTTTTTAAAAAATTTAAAAAATATACTTTTTAGTAAAGAAAAATGTTTTTTTTTTCTAGTCGAGTTTTTCTAAGCCAGATAAGCACGACACTGCCTGCCTTCTATGTAGAATTGTTTGCAAAACTTAATTTTTAATCATCTTTGAAGTTCCTCTGAACGCTGCTAAATGTGTATTTGTAAGAGTATGGTCAAAAATAGGCTTATTTTTGCAGTTTTTTTTTTAGTTTTAGACTTTTAAAACCCAAATACACAAAACAAATTTAGGTTTTTTAACTAATTTACATAAAATACATCAACTTTGGCGGTTAAAAAAAAATCTCTTTAAAATGGCGCCAGATTTGGATTTTACGAATTTTTTTTTTTTATTTATTTAAAATTGCAATTTTTAAACAAAAAATGCAAGTTAAAAACAAAAAAACAATTATTTTTTTTAAGATCTTTTATGAATTGATGAAAAGACCACCAATAAGTTTTAGAAACAAAAAAGGGTTCTAGGGTGTAAAAGGTCCTAAACATTGCTGGATTTTATAATACAACAAAAACTGCAAATAATCCAAACTGGGGGCATTTTAGATGTGTTTGTGAGTACAGATACAAGCTTTGTCTGTAACATTTTTACCGCTAGTTATCAATATTTTTAATGCCACCAATACCTACGTTACTGGGGACCTAGACAAAAAGTAAAAAGTAACATTTAGTTTAGATTCTTGATACAAAATTGATGAAACTTGCCTTAGCATATAATGATTATTGGTCATTAATGGAATTTATTGCACTTAACGTGTTGGTACATATAACATAAAATGTACCTGCACTTAGTTGGATGTAGAGAAAAGCCTGATAGATTGCATGCAGCTCTTCAGTATAAACACTGTTACTACATGGCAAACCAAATGTAAACTACAGCTTATCTACAAAAAAAGCACAACCAACATTGTCGCTATTTTTTAAGCCATCTGTCTAAACTTAAGTTATATTTACGTTAATTTTTGCAAAAGTAATTTGATTTACACCTAGTTTTTAAAACATTCTAATTTTTTTTACAGCAAACGACTTTTGTAGCCGTATCATGATATTGTAAATATTATCAAAACCATTATTATGTGCGACATAATATGTGAGATGCAAGCGTTTTGTTTTTAGTTTTGCAGCGTACAAAATGCGTCAGTTGTTAAATAAATACATGTGAATGAAGCTGCGGGGGCATAGTTTGTAGAGCCATAATCTAGTTTAGAACAAAAAGTAGGATTGTTTTATAATTTGTTTTTTTTTTATGATTTTCTTGATCTAAAATTTAATATATAAGGCCGCCAAATCAGAGCACAATCAAATATTACATTAAAAAACTAAACACTTTTTTGTACAAAAACAGATTCATCCACAAAATAAAAAATGAATCCATTGCTGCTATCCCAGTTTATAATGCAATTGATAGTTATTTGAAGTTGACGATTAAATGTTGGCAGTTTTTTTAGATACATAGGTACAGGAAAGTAAAAATTTTGGTTAGTTCGGTTTTGCAAAATTTTGGAAATAAACAATAAAATGTCACCTTTCTGCCGCCGATTTGCAAAGCAAAACTAATCAAATCAACCGCTTTTGTTTAGAAGAGAGCGTTTTCACCTTCCTGTACGCACCCATAGAAAGCTATGTCATTAACATGCATACATTTGCTTACCGAATGCTTGATAAACTGATTTAAGCCGTTGATAGCTATCATAAATAGTGTGGCGCTTAAAATGGACCTTTCTGTAAAATGTAAAACTCATTACCCCACAAATAAAGTTTTTGTATACTATTTTTGTCATTTTTTCATTTCCTAACTATCTAACAGTTGTTTTCTTTCAAATTCCGTGTAGATGTTTCTTACTTCTAGTCTAATATTTTTTTATTTTTTATTTTGTCAAGTTTGATGAATTTTTCTACTTTTCATTTCTAGGGCTTGCAATTTGTTCATTGTTTTTGTGTCAGCGTTTATCTGCCATATGTTAGTGCAGGTCTGTAAATTGTTTTGTATAAGGTCATTTTTGTCATATTTGTTTGTAGTAAGTATAATTTTAAGTGCATAATGCTAATTGTGTTTAATATTAATGTTTACTTGAATGTTTTCTTTTGTTTCTGCTAGTATTGCAAGGTTGTCAACAAAGACACACTTCAACCAATTATATTTAGATGTTCTATATGTATTTTTTTGTTTATTTTTTTAGAAAGCATTTTAAAAATGTTATGAAAAGCCAGTTTCACAAGCACAGCGACGGAGGCAAGGTCGTATAGCAATGAAAAAGAATTTACAACGTATGGGTATAGGTTCAGGTATATTAATAAATATTAGGAAAATACAAAAATTATACATTCATAATTACAGTCCAAACACAGGTAATATTTTTTTAAGAACCGCAAATAGTTTACTATTTGCAAACTGTTCAAATCGTATGTTGGAACAGACCTTATGTATAAAATTTTACTTTAATGGGGTCTGGATTGAGTAGTCAAGCCCTTTGCTAACAACAAATTGCATGCAGGTTTGCATGTGTTTACGTGTTGATTACGCAGTTTTGTTTACACTCTTTTAGTGTAGCGTGGTTTTGAATTGACCATAGTCTTAAACCTTAATTCTTGTGTTGTTAAAAAATCCACCAGTGTCTTGGTTCCAGTGCTTATGTAGTGTTTTTGAGAAAAAGAAAGAAATTAACAACTGAAACAAAAGATTGTTTCAGTTGTTTAAGCTTAATATTATCGTGCCTGAGTGCATTCTCGTTTTTTAATTTTTCTATTTTAATTTTTTTGTCGTTTCTTTAAGGTTTATGTTAACTACTTCTTTTCTACTTTCTTCACTGTTGTTTTGGCCTTTTTCAGTAGCTCTTTTCATCCTTTCATTTTTTAATTATCTTTGTTTCTTTACTTGTTTGTCTTTCAGTTGTCTTAAATCTGATTGTTTTTATTTTTTGCATTTTTTTAATGTTTTGTAGAATAGATGATAGTTTTCTTTAAAAAAAAATTCTATGGAAGTTCTAAAGTTTGTTCCACCAGTTAGTCTGTTTCCAAATATGATTCCTTGAAGTCTTCATGTAGAACCATGCCTGTTTTGTTACTTTTGTTATTATATATTTTAAAAAAATTACATTTCCTCAGTGCTGTTTTTATTTTATTTTTGCTTGTTTTCTAATATTTTTTGTAAAATACTTGGCACTTAATTTTTGTTTGGCTGTCAATTTAACTACTTTTAGTTTTACGCTTTCTATGTTTTTGTATTTACGTTTAGTATTCTAGCTTCATTTGCATTTTTTACAAGTTTTCTTCTGTTTGTATTGTTTACTAATATGTAATCATTTAAAGATCTTTTTACCCTATTCTTTATTTGTATTGTATATTTGTGTTTTTCTGTGTGCAAAAGTAGTGTTTAGTATTGTAACATTGTTTTAAACACAAGAAATCTATTTCTATTAGCCTGCCCAATGTTGCATGACCCATTATGTCCAGAGTTAACATAATTTTTGATTTAAGCTTTACTTTTGATTCAAGCCATTTACTCCACATATTAATACTGTTGTGGTTAAAGCTTATTAGCTTTTAGGATTTGTCAAAAGTAACTTTAAAAAGTTTTGTGACCATTGCACTCTAATTATCTTTAACAACGTTCTAGTACGCCTCCATCTTTAGTATTGCTCAAATGTGTGGTCTCTATACACATATTGAACAGATTTAATAAAAATTTAACAAGAGTCTTGAAAAAAAAAACGTTTTAATTTTGACGGGACACTAGTTTTTAAAGTGCTTTGTAAAATTATTAATTGTAATGACTTGCTTATTTTAATTAGTATTTATGTCTCAGCTTGAAGTTTACGCAATGACTATTTATTTCATATAGCGTATAAACGTACATATTATGCGCAGCACTCAGCATCTACTGTGTTTTGCGGCATGCCAATAAAATCAAAGTAGATTTTTAAAGACCTTGCAACGTGCACTTGTCACCTATACGTGATCTTTTAAATATTTTGTTTTATGCTGTCTATTATAAGTTTTATTCTTATTTTTAATATTAGTTGTTTTATGTTTAATTTCTATGGTTTACTCTTGACGTCAAAAACGCCTTTAATAATGTACTATATATAAACTAATTAGAAAACTTAAAAATTAAAATAAGGCTTTTGTTGTTGATGACTTGCAAAGTTTTACAGAGATTAGTTTTGCTAAAGAACAAATATTATAATAAAATCTTAAAGCTAAATGTGCCTAAAAAAGTATGTTTGGTACGCTATGACAATGACTTGACTATAGTTATTACAGCTAAATTTGCAGATACGCTAAAAAAACTAAAATTGCTATGTAGTACATCACCAAAAAGCAGCACAAAAAAAACTGCAACTGGTTCTGCAAAAAACTTGCTAGATTTACTATAAACATGGATAATGCACAAGTAACAATAACAAAAACGATCAAATATTTTTGACCATAACATGCAATTATGGTACAAAAGTAACTAAGAAGCTAAAATATCTAGCTATAGTCCTACAAAGGTTATGCTAAATATAGGCGGACTAAGAGTCAGAAACATTTTGTACATTCAATTATGTTGTATAGGTGGAAGCACAACATATAAATTGTACAATACAATATTTTTTTTACAAAAGTACGGAGTAAAGAAGTTATTTGTGTGCAAAGCATATTGCTCTTCTTTTATGAATGACCTATTAAACCCTTTATTAAAGAAAATATAAAGAAAATATACAGAAGACAAATCCGAAATAAATGCCGTACGTAGTAATTTTCAAGTAGCAACAAAAATAAAAGACAAAGATAGAGACCAAGGACAAAAAACCTAATACTAAATATTACAAAATAGACTAATATAAAATTTAGTAAAATAAACTACCATATTACCAAAATTTTGACAAAGAAACGGCTGTTTCCAACATTACCTAAAAAAATACAAGACAGTATATACAATCGCCTGCCACTACTGCAAAGAACTAGAGTTTGCGAACCACACACCTTTTGTATGTAAGAGATGATACATGCCTATCTGGTAAAAAAAATGTTAAAATTAAAAAAATGGGTTTAGAATAGCTTAACTTATTAACAGAATCCTAAAATGCAATAAAAGCAAAAAAAAATGCAAAACAGGAAATCCAAGTACAACTGAACCAAATGTTTGTTGTCTAGAAATTACCTAATCAATCATTAATGGTGTTTGTGCTGTTATTAAATACAACAGTAAAAACGGCAGTTGTCAAAAATAAACGCGAGGTGGGAGAAAATATAATTTCTTTTATTTCAAATACTAGGGCGGGTAGGTAGTTTACAGAAGTAAATCAAGTTACTCTCAATTTGTGAACTACTTACTGTGTTCCACCCACCCACTCGAGTGTTTGTTGTCCAGAAATTAGATAATCAATCACTGATGGTGTTCCTGCTGTATTAAAATACAACAGTACAGATGACAGTTGTCAAAATAATGCGCGAGGTGAGAGAAAATACAATTTTTATCACAAACACTTGGGTAAGTAGGTGAGTCACAACATAATTATTATAATAATGTATCTACTTATTAATATTGTTGTATTAGGCTGTGCCTTCTTTAATAAATACATATTATTATAAATAGAGTTACGATCAATTGTTGAACTGCTGTGTCCCAACCACCCACCCGAGTGTTTGTTGTATAAGAATTAACTAATTAATCACTGCTAATGTTTCTGATGACAAAAAAAAATTAACACAGTACAAATTACAAATGTCAAAAACAAGGTAGGAGAAAATATAATTTTCTTAATCACATACATTTGAGCGGGTGAGTGAGTTAATAAAGTGAATCAAGTTATTCTCAGTAAACTGTTGTGACTCAACCACCTACCTAAGTGTTTGTTGTCCAACAATCAACTTATTAATTATTAATGGTGTTCCTGCTGTTATTAAATACAACAGTGCAGATAAAAGATGTCAAAAATATGCGCAAGGTGGAAGAAAATTTATTTTCTTTGATTACAAATACTCGGGCGGGTGAGTGGGCTACAGAAGTAAATCAAGTTACGCACAATTAATGAACTATTGTGTCTTACCCAATTGTTTGTTGTCCAGGAATTAGCTAATCAATTGCTGATGGTGTTTCTGCTGTTATTAAATACGACAGTACAGATTTTTTTTTATTTTAATTATTTGAGCGAGTGGGTTGATCACAGAAGTAAATCAAGTTACGCTCAATTGGTAAACTACTGTGTCCCTCCCACCCACCTACCCAATTGTTTGTTGTCCAGAAATTAGCTAATCAATCACTGATGGTGTTTTTGTTGTTATTAAATACAGCAGTACAAATGACAGTTGCCAAAAAAATGCACGAAGTTGGAGAAAATATAATTCTCTTTTTTTTAAGTAAAAAGGTCAAGACGTTTGACGTTGAAATACACGAACGACAAACTTGTTTAAACCTTAAAGACATCTGAAATAAACAATAAAGATAATTAAAAATTTATAATGACACTAAAAAACTTTTGTTTAAATTAAGCAAAAAGTATCAAATAAAGTGAAAATAATGAAAAACGTGCATTCTCTTACTGTTACTTATATATTTGTAAAACCATTCAAAAACGAGTGTCAAAAGCTGTTATATCAACTTATTGAAAATTGGGAACACACAGTAAAAAGACAAAAGTTATAAAATTGCAAACACGGAAATTAAACTAGTTTGGCATTATAAAGCATCACAATAAAATTAAAAACGATGTATGTATGTAAATACACGCTTCGCAGTTCTGCAAACTACGTTTACGTATTTTAATAATGTTTCTACCTCACTTATGTAGAAAATATTTATTTTGTATTGGCTTAAAAACATATAATAGTTGACATTTTGTGATAACTTAATAATTTTAATTATACTTATTCTGTTCCAATATGTAGATCATCAAAATTATTAACTAAGAAATGATTTTAATTACATGTTAATGCAAATTATTACGTAATTTCAGCCAAACTTTTAATTTTATTAACTTTTTGTTTGGCTATAACACGTAAGCTTAAAAATCAATATTATTATTTATGGTTCTTAACTTTATTTGCATTATATTAAAAAAATATATCATAAATGCTGTATTTTAAAACAAGTGTATTAGCATAACTATTTTTGCATAAACGTAATTAAATCTCGCATACATTATTTAAATTTAAGTTATATAATGTTATATTGATTTTCTCCCAATTTTATAAAACTGTGTATAAAATGTGATAAATAATTTATAAATAAAATATTGTAATGATGTTGAATAATTTTATTGTAATAACTAACATGTCAATAACATTTGCTTCTATGCGCTAATCGCTTCTATTGTAGTTGCAATATCACGCTTTAGTTGTTATTGTACATTTAGTGCGATTGTTGTTGCTCTAGTTTTGACACAAGTGCAAACCAATTTATAATTTAAATCAGTTGATTTAATGCAGAATAATATTAATACTAAATTACTTGATTTTTATTCTCAGGCTTGATTATCAAACTTATGTAATATTATTTATTAAATCAGTATAGAAAATAATGTAAAATAAAATAAAATATTCCAATAAATAATAACTAATAAAGAATTTATTTAAGAGTTTTTGGGTATGTTAATTGTATGTAAAAATTGAATCCTTAATAGGAATAGCTCCTTTCTTCAGTATATTCATTTTATTTGTTTTTTTTTCTTATTCTGCTTCAGTTGATTTCGTTGCAGTTCGAAACTCAGTTGTAATCACATCAATCTGTTCCACGATAGTACGTCGTAAACCATATGTTTGTGGATCTCCATACCGTCTGAAAGATAAATTATACTTTTGATTTGGACGGTTTCTTGTAGTTGGATATGGAGTTTTAATTCTTTGTAACCCAAATAGTGGTAAACGTGAATTAAATCTAGGTGCTACAGCAACTGCAAAAACAACCAGTGAGAAAAATACAATAAACATTTGTATCTTGTCTTGATTGAATAAAGAATTTCTTACTGATTAAAAATATATTTATATTGGTTAATTGACATTGATAACAAAAAAATTGCTTTAATAATAATTGTGATGCCATACGAGTTGTGCACAAGAAAGTGTTTTGAATTTAAATGCTTAATATGTAGGTCAGTACTATTGCACTTAGTTTTACTTTAATTTTATATTTTTAAATGCAACAATAAAACTTAAAATTGAATTAAAAAAAAATATTTTCAATGTTTGTTTAATACATTTATAATTAAATAAAATTCTATTACTTATTTATAGTTTAAACTGAAAGTAGGTTGTGTAGTGTAGCTTAAAACTCATGCAAATTATATGTAGATTTTTTATTTGATACCAATCAAGACTTTTTTCTATTATTTGCAATGTTTTGCATACATTAAATCAAGTTGGGTAGTGAGAATAGAGTAAAAACACGCCACATTTCAATTTATTTTAATTGTAATTTTTTTATAAAATTAAACAATTTATTTAAACTTTATTAATTCAATAACATAAATTTATTAATATAAATTTTAAACCCTATGTAAAGTTATAACATTATTGCACTTATAATTTAGCAATGCCAAACATTGCCAATTCCAGTCAGCCAAAATTCAATGCTATTTGACGCATCCAATAAACAATTCAATGGTTTTGATTTGTATATAAAACTGGCTCGATAGTAAACGCATCATCATTCACTTGATACAATCACAACTAATAACAAGATGAAAGTATTAATTGTTTTATTATCTGTAGCCGCTTTAGTGGTATCAGAAGCACCCATATATAATCAAGGATTTGCTTTATTCGGTTTGCAAAGAATTGATGCTTTTTATCCAGCAGCTGGAACTCGTCCAAGTAACGAATTCAGATTGCCGGAAAGGCAATATTTACCACCACAAAGTTACGGACCACCACAGGAACAACCTGCTACTACTACTGAACAAATAGCTACAACTACGGAACAAGAAACTACCACAACAGAATTGCCAACTACAACAGAACAATCATCTCAACAAATTAACGAAGAAGAACTTACTGAACAAGGATCTTATTATATATACCATCCAACAGGATTGCTACAAAAAGTTGTTCATTATACAAGGAATAATGTTGAAGATATGGGTTACACAGCTCAATTGAGATATCAAGATGTTGCACCACTTAAGGATCCCATTTATACTTACGATCCTCAAACTTTGGTTTTCAAACAATTGTTCAAATAAATAAAAATGTATTTATTTTAAAATAAAATAAAATTATGTTATATTCATATAAATTATTTATTTTAATAAATATGATCACTCAAAAATTAATGCAAATTAAAAACAAATTGAAGTATATATTTATTAGATAAACACTCAGGCAGAAACAAGTACAGAGTATATGAAATACTAAGCAAACATAAGCAATGTTAAAAAAATATATAATAAATATTTAAAAAAAATACTAAAAGCTGCAAACTATCTACAGATGCAGCAGTGCGTTAATTACAACAAGGACATTAGCAAATAATTTAAATGAATGTATAAAAGTTATATCCATATAATGTTGTACATTTCTATACAGGCTACGAGCTATATTTTTCATATATCCTGAGTAAGTAAAATAGTTTCTACAATTTACAGAATAATCCAAGAACATTAAACGAGAACTTGTTTAGTAAATATGAACAGTTAGTTAATCAAGTTATGCATTAATTTATATAGAAATGATTGTAATGAAATTATTAACCTGATTCTCATTAGAAAAATAAATGTATAATTGAAACGTTGGGCGGGATAAAATCCAAACTTATTTTATTTAAATATATTTAAAAACTTTTTTTGTTTTTAATTAAGTTAATATCTACTTGATAATGAGAAGCCCATATTAACGCAGAATACTTACGTTTACATTATAAGTTTGATTATAAAACAAATTAATATAATAATTTATTCAGACTCAATCTAACAATCACTGCAACTAAGAGTCAAGTATAGACAATTGTTTTGGTTCTACAAACCTTATTAGTATGCCTTCTATGACCACCGCATATTATTTATTACATGATAGTTTTAAAAAAATTAAAAAATCTGAATTTTTTGCAATTTATTAATGTGATGTTGTAAATGTAAAAAGTGATAGCATCATGCCAACCCAAACGACAACCTCTTCTTTTACCGCGGTACACTTTGCTATATAACTAACAGGCTAAATGTTTGCCGAAATAAGTAGACCCTTTTTGTCGACCAACAGCTTTGAGTAGATGAGTTGACAAGAGTATCCTCATGTTCTCTGAGCTATAAATAGCGGCAATGCATAAGAATAAAAAATGATCAACGACATAAAACTGTAAAAAGCAACTAGAAACCACCGCATTAAAGATACATACAGGTATCACAAATTTAAAAAAATTTAAAATAATTTGGAACACAAAGTTTTTAAATCAAATTTTTGATTGAAATAATGTTAAACAATAGAAAATCATTAAAATTAAAACTGTGTAACCAATTGGCGGATAAAACAGAAAACATAACCCAAGAAATGACAACAGAAAATATAGACAAAACTGCAAGCACTGAAACACATTGGCCCAAAATAGAACATCGCCACACATACTACAACACAAGAGATGACAATTAAGATCTATCACCGGACTGATTCTACGCAGCCATATGATCTGTGACATTAACATAGTAGAAAACATTGTCAGGTGGACAAGAGCCAAAATACAAATTAGAAAAGCCTTGTCAAGATAACAGAAAAGGACAAATTAGCAAAGCACGCGCAATACTAAACGACCTCCCGAAAAACTACACAAACATTGAAAAAACTTGACATAATATACTATAAAAAAAAAGAGAAAAACAGAGCCAAATTCTAAAATATAACTTTATTGTTTATCTAAAACCTTCAAAAACTTTAAATATAATAATTTAGGTAAGATATTAACAAAAGCTACAAAAATATTATTAAAACTAGAAAAATATGCCAAATTTCTGAAATAAATAGAAGAAAACAACCTTGACTTTAGAAACAATCTATTCAACAGAAGAAATACTTCAACACAGGGTAATGCCAACTTTCATTTCTATCTTAAAAAACACAAAATCAAACGCAAATAACATAAATTGATAAGATTAATAAAGCATAGTCTAAAAATTTGGATTAAAAACAGGTTTGAGACCAAAGAAGCACTATTTGCTACACAAATCTTACCCAGAGAGCCAGTAACATAGACACCGTCGGATGCGTAGGTTCTATCGACTATTCAAAACTTTTTAAAAACATTAGACACGACAAGCTATAAGCAATACTAAAAAAAAAGTTTAGAAAAAGAAGAAAGACAAATTATAGAAAACCAATACTAACATCAGAGCACACATCTTACTACACAAAAACATTGTGCTTACCGATGCTACTGCAATCTACAACAGATAAAGAAAGGAGGCATACTAAAACAAGCAATAATCCAGATAAAAAGAATAATATTCAAAAAGATAAGAGAAACAAGAAAAAAAGAGCTGTTACTAATAACAAAATGATCAGAAACAAAAAAGAAATAAAAAAGTAAGAGCCAAAATAGAAAAATTCAATGTAAGAAGGGCAAATAATGATCCCATAGAAGACCTCGTTATAACCAAAAGTATAAGCCAAAACAAAAATCAAAAAGGGAAAAACTGTTTAAGAGGGAAGCCTCAATATTGGACTCATGAGATGCAGAAAAGAAGGGTAACAGTTAATGAGAGTAAATGTTATAAATGTTAGATAAAGAGTCACGTAGCGGCCAACTGCAATAGAAAAGACAAGTTGTAATTATGCATAAAACGCCAAGAAAAAAGGCATTAGATAACTAACTGCAGTAATAAGAAATATTGTATAGAGTGTAAAGTAACAGGACACATAACAGAAAGAAGAAGATGCCCGGTCATAAACAAAAAACAAAAGCAAAAACACAAACAAAAATTTATAACTACATTCAAACAAATATAGGCAGAGAAAGAAAAGCGCAAGACTAACTAGTGGCAACAGCGGTGAGAGAAGAAATAGTAATATACATAGTAATAGTGAGTAAACCAAATAAAAAAAAATAAGTAGGAACTGGTTAAAAGAAAAAGACTCAGACGTGACTATTTTAGCAAAAAGTAAGTGTAAAATCAAAGTAAAAAAATAGAAAACACCCAAAGAAAAAATAGTGTGGGCCAATATAAGAGGTATGGTAGTATACATGAATTCAAACAGCGGAATAAAATATTATTAGGAGTGGATAAAAGAATTAGAACACAGCTTAAAATAAACAAAAGAGCAAACATATCCTAATAGAAGGCGATTTTAACGCAAAATTGCCAAGTTCAACAAAAAATGACAAACTCTTGAAGAGATAATAGCGATTGTAAATCTTACAATACGCAACTAAAAAGATAAACCAACGTTTGTAAGAAAAATATTAAAATTATACATTGACATTACTATAGCAACGTAAGAAAAGGCTGGAATAGTAAAAGATTAGGCTGTGACAGAAGAAAAATCACTAAGCCTACAACACAGTACAAACGGAAAAGAAAACAAAGACAAAAGAGGAAGAACATAGATCATAAGAAAGATAGACAGAGAAGTGATAAAAAGAGCTAAGGAAGCAGAGAAAGTAACAGAAAACAAGAACTTAAAAACAATGCAAAAAATATTCAAAAAAGTTGAAGAAAGCAACAGAAGAATCAATTCCTAAGTACAGAAAAAAAAATACTGTACTGATAGTGCAAAGAGATTAAAAAAAACAGAAAAAATTATTTATACCTAGCAAGAAAGGTAAAAAGACAAAAAATAAGGGAAAAAAATTATGACAAAACTGAAAAAAAACTAAAAAAAAACCAAAAGGCTCTGAAAAAAGCAATCAAAAATGCTAGAAAAAAATGTTAAAATTTATAAATGAGGATCTCTTTGAAAAGCCATCCAAAATAATAATAAATAAACTAGGAGGAATGTTTGCATAAAGAAAGAAAAGAGTGAAAAAGTAATAATTGAGAAATTGTTTTCCACTTTAGGAATTATAAAAGAACCAACAGAAGTAGCTGACAAAACCAAAGCAGTTCTTGCAATAGTAGAAAAAATAAAACAGATTATAAAAGAACTACCTAACAACAAAGCACCAGAACCGGACGAGTAAAAACAGCGTTAGAAGGAAATGAGATAGAGATAACTCAAATAATAAACAGATGTCTGAAGAAAAAAACATTTCCGGTCTGCTGAAAAGAAGCAAACGTAATGTATGATGAAGAAGAAAGCGGGCAAATCAAAGACGTATAGACCCATATGCCTGGTCAACACATTATCAAAAATTATGGAAAAATCGTGAGAAGAATTAAACAAGAAATATAAAAAAAAAAATTGGAACAGGAGCAATATAAATTTACAAAAGAAAGATTGATTCTAGGAGCTATTAATAAAATAAAAGATATAGCAAAAGAAGCAAACAGTAGATCACTCCGAAAAAGACAACTCTGCGCATAATAGCGCTAAATATACAAAATGCTTTCAATAGCATACTATAGAAAGCAATTATAGAAACATGTAAAAAAAAAACTATTTAGATAATATTGTTACTTTCAAGTAAGAAATCTGTTGACTAAAAATATAAAATTAAGGCTGACCAGAGAAACACTACAAGGTTTTCCACTTGGACCTAAACTGTGGAATCTAGTCTATAATGAGTTACTCAAAATGCGGCTGCCGAAAAATGTGACAATAACCGGTAACGGCATTTGCGGATGACTTAGCTCCGATAAGTGAGAATATAGACATAGAAATATTAAATAATATATAAATAACTGGGTAAAAAAATAAAAAGTTAGATTTGGTTCCTCAGAAAACTGAGGCAGCATGGCTATCAACAAAGTAGACTAATAGGAAAAATGGGAAAATACAGGTAGGGGAACAACAAATAATAATAACTATAAGAAAAAAAAATACTACAGAGTTACACATGAATCAACAGGATGAAATGAACGGTTAATGAAGCGGTAAGAAAAATAAAAAATATGAAAGGAATGCTTAGTAGGCTTATGCTAAACAAGGGAAGACCATGAGAAGAGGCAAAGAAGCTAATACCTATAAATAAACTATTGAACGCCACAAAAACATGAAAGATGTCTTAAAGACAAAAAAAGAAAAAAAAAAGAAATAAGAAATATGAAGAGCCACAAAAACAAGCTTAAAAAGAATTTGCAGGACATACAGGACGGTGTCACAAAAAGCACTAGAAATAGTTGCGGCAATACTATCCGCAGATTTGATGATAGAAAAAAGATAAGACATAAAGAAATTAGAAAATGAAGGAACTAGTAAACAAGAAGCAAAAAGAGCAAAGGGCAAAAAAGAATACGATGAAAAGATAACAGAACCATAAAAAAATAGGAGAAAAGGAGAAAAGGGAGAATAGACAATAGAACTAATACCAGAAATAAAACGATAAGTAGAGAATAAACCAGCAACGTGATACAATACAACACAACTACCCACCGAACATGAAGCCTTTGGTAAGTATATAAATATAAATAAGATAGAAAAAAAAGAAAGATGTTTATTCTTTTAAAAAGACACGCATGACAATGCAAAACATACGCTAGTAGAGTGCAAAGTGTGAGAAAAAGATAGAAAAAAGTTAGAAAAAGTATTGGAAAACAAAATTTTCAAATCCACAATCATTAATATATGCAGGTACGCTAACTAAACTTATAAAACAATTAGAGTATATATGGCAACCAAAGGACAAAAAGAACTAATACCAAACAAAAATTCTACAATCTTACTAGAAGTAAAATTGGCAATTCTAGGATTATCAAAGAGATACATTTAATAAAGCTACATAAAATATTTATAAAAGAAAAAAAATATGACAAAGAAAAAATTAATGGAGATATAGAAAAACTAAGAAGATACCTAAAGACAAAGCAAATATCTAGGCTAATTAAAACAAGAATGGGAGAAAGGAGAGATAGATGTCAGTGTAAGAAGTAAGACAAAAAAGAGAGTATAGGGAGAGATAGGCCTAGGACAGCATGTGTTGCCGCAGCAAACTGTGTAAGTTTAGCAAAGCCAAACCCAGCTCACCCTAAACTAGTACTACATTAGTAACAATGACAAAGACAAATCAACACCAAGACCAACGCAGAAAAGAAAACCGAAAAGTATTGCTATGCACTAGTCATTCTCAAGGACTACTTGTTGTGGCAAACACCTCACTACGTCCTAAAACAAACAAAAAACACAAAAAAAAACTAACTATATTAAAAATTAATATACAAAACAAAGTGCGTCAAATATGTATCCTGTCACCGACACTCATTAACATATACTTAAAAAAATCTTTAAAAAGTTATTAGAAAGGTTCGCTATGCAGATGAGTCCATACTAATAGTTGAAAGTAAAAAAAATCTGCAGATACTGATCAATCGGGTGGTTACAATAAACAAAACATATGACATAGAACTAAACATAAAAAAAATAATTATTAACAATTGCAACACTAATGTTACCTTCTATATAAAAGAAAATTTTTTATAACAAGTACAAAACTTTATTTACCTAAAATAATACTCTCACAAAGACTGGAACCACTTAAGAAAAGTAAAAATTACAATTAAAAAAACTGTTATTATGCGTTAGTGTTGAGTTGATATTTAATTCTATTTTGTGTTTCCAACAACACAATATAGAAAACTTACATACTATAACAATAGCAACAAAATTAAAAAACTACTATACAAATATGATATCAAAGGATCTTTCTTTACCACCAATAGTATAAAAAACATATTATGTAACAACAAACAAAAAACAGATATTCTAATGAAATCTGAAGTATATAAAATAGATTGCCAAGACTGCAACGCCACTTATATTGGGCAAACAAGCAGAGCACTAAAACACAGAATTAAAGAACATAATTCTAAAAACAACAAATCTACTTTATCTAAACATCTACACATACATAAACACAGCTTTAACAACCATAACAACATGAAACTCGTGCACCAATGCAAAAAAGGTCTTAAAATGAGCATATTGGAAGCATACGAAATAGACAATATTAAAAACAACAAAAATTACAACTGCCTCAACGAACAATTAAACAATACTTTTCAACACATATACACTTTTTTTAAACCACATAAAAATACACAAGCCAATAACCCTCAACACATACAATAGTAACTTTAACCACCAACTATGCAACCAGACACACATAATAGTAACTTCAACCACCAACTATACAACCTTGACTAACACCTCTCTTTATTTATATCATATTCATAACATCAAATATATGTTATCACAATTGTAAGTCTTTCTATCTTTTTTATTTTTTATATTTATATAATAAATATTTTTTTTTTTGTAGTACACCGAAGATGGCCTAACAGCCAAAACCGGTCTGTACAATATAATAAACAATTACACAGCATATAAAAGTAAATTAATACATCCACATAACCTATATAATAAAATATATGCACAAGATCAACTCAACTATAAAGAAGTTAATGTTTTTCTAAAACATATTAAAAAAGCAATGAAAAGAAATTATTGTTACAAATATATTTTAGGCAATTTCAATTAAAAGAGAAGCAATGCTAAAGCTTTATTGAAAACTTTGGTTTTTGAACTAAATACGACAGAGGTGCTGCACCAAGAGGTTACTAAAAATAAAATCAATTATATCCTTACTAACAATTAACTACGACATTTCTAACCTTAATAATTTTTTCACAGGTAACGACCATACACCCGTGGTAGTAAAAGTGAACATAAAATTTATACTAAAAAAGACAAAACTGATTTTAAATCAAAGAAACTTATAAAAAATTAGATTAAAACTAATAACGTTGCGCAAAGTGCAAAATTAAGCAAAAAAATACGCATGAAAAGATCAGTTCTTAGAAAATTGTAGTACATTCTAAAAGATAAAATTCCCAACAGACTAAAGAAATAAATCGTTACTTACATATGGCTAGAAACAAACAAACTTAACCATTTAAAATGCAAATAAGTTAAGAACTACACAACGCGCTATAAAATATTTGTCTATTAGATAAAATCAAAAACAACTTTATACAAACAAGAACTGGCGTGAACAACATTGTAGAGAGATTTGAAATAGAATTAATTGGGTCTGTCATGTAGCAAAGCAAAATACAGACAGGTAGACGAAAAGAGTACTACTACTATTACTATCATAAAAACCAAAAATATCAAAGCTGAAAAAAGCTGAGAAAAAAAAATAGAAAAAAAAAGTTGCACTGAATCTGTAAAAAATAATCCCAAAGACAATAAAATCGCAAAAAAATAAGGCAAAAAAATCAAAACTATAAAAAAGCAGAATGAAAACAAACTAAGGAGTTAAAAAAAATAACTCTTTTGCAGATTGCTAAATGTATTTTAACAAGAAATAGAAAAAGATCATATTAAAATTTAACTAAAAACTAGACAAAAAGAATAAGAAAAAAATGAATCTGGTGATAACAAAGACGCCCGTGAAAAAACAATGTTGAAACACGGATAGATCTTAAAGTACCTAAACAAATTGAAAAAGGCAATAGCCAGCTTACTTAATAAAAAAGCACGTTAATACAAAAAATTGATTAAGGATTCCATTAACAAACTATCAAATGGTCAAGATTAAAAATCACAATTTTTTATTTTTTATTTAAAGTTAAGAAAGGCTTGAAACTGAGAAGTAAAATAGTTCTAACTAAATGACAAATTTGCTAAAATTGTAAATAAATTAAAAATAAAGAAGCTGATAGATCTAAACCATAAAGTACAAAATTTAACTGTCTCTAGCAAACTAATAAGTGTAAAGGCACTTCTGGTGACCAACAAAAAGAACCATATCTTGCTTCTCAACAATGACACAATAATGGAAAATAAACTGGTGACCAATATAATTAAAAAAAAGGAAAATAAATGGATGACATAAGTTTGAAAACAACAAACCGCAAAAGCTATATTCTTTTTAACTTTCAGTTAATAGAGCAAACAAAAAATAACATGATGACATAGTAAATAAAAACATAAAACATATAAATAAGGGTCACAAGCACAGAATCCAGAACAAAAAATAACTTCACTAAAACACGGCTTCTCCACAATATCTTTCATGCGGTTTTTCGTTCCAGTTTGCGCGCTTGTTCTTATTCTAAACCGTTACAAAGAAAGTCTAGACCAGCAACTACTACTAGCCGTACCGCACTGTTACATTTTATTCTCAGATATAGTATTGCATTCTTAAAAAAATTATTTAATTTTTTTGAGACAATATATAACATGCAGGTAGTTCAAAAAATAAAAAAAATGTGATGAGTCTAAAGTACCAGTTATTAGGTACAATTATTTTATAAGAAACATATACACGTATTACTAATGTCATTGTAAGTTCAGATATAAAAATTAAATAATGCCGTCAATAACTGATATTTTTTTAAATATTTTTAACTATCTGTATATTATAATCATAAATTTTATTAGTTTATATTAATAATAGATTCTTAAAATACGTTTTTATTTTATTAATAAATGATAGTTACAAAGTAAGTCACAGACTGACACTAATTACGCGTGTCAGTTATAATAAAAGTCTCAGTTGCATCTTATAGTTCGCTTTTCTATACAACTTACACTTCAATTACATATATAGACTTATAAAGCATGTCTATAAAATTCACACTCCAAAACACGTAGGTATTCATTTATTTTGATGAAAGGTACTGTTGTTCCAACCGGAAAAGCTTTGATTTTTAGCATACAATATTTAGATCGACATACATGTATTTGCTAAAACTTTACTGTACACAATATAATTATATGGCTGGTTTTGTTTGTACTGGTATTCTATAAAAATAAAAAACAACTAATTTTCATTGTAAATTTTAAATTGTTTGTTTGCATCCGTGCACAAATTGCAAAAAAAATAAAAAGAAATTGCAGTTATCATGTGTTATGTGGTTTATATTTGTTTATTTACATTTATAACAAAATTGAATAAACAATAATTGTTAATGAATTTAACAATAAATACTTTAATCAAAATTAATCTGGTTAATCAAAAATTACATTAAATTAGGATATTTTATATTCTCTAACCTAACTAAAGAAACGGTCATTTCGAGTATAATGAATAAAATGATGCAAAATAATTAAAGTTATAATTGCAAATTAATCTACAAATAAATTATAGCACAATCTTAAAACCTTTAGCATAATAGCAAGTACCTTAGTGTCCAATGTTCTCTGCAACATGTGTAAAAAATTAGTGTTTTAAAGATAGTATGAGTACAATCTGTTTAGTATCAAATACTGTATTTATAATGCTTATAAGTAAGTTGCTAATAAATAAGATAAAAAAAATTAGATAAATTGACCAGTTTAAATGTCAACTTTACTTGCACGACTGATGCTTATCATCTAATACACACTATGGCGCCCCCTGCAAATTACAAGCAAGTCGCCTTTATCTTTTTAGATAATAAAAACATATATATTAAAAAAAAATAACTGCATTCTAAGCTGGGTCTGAAAAAGTAGGAATAAATGTAAGGTTTCTGGTTAAAGTTTCTACTTAAAATTGCAACAAGACGTCGAAATGATTGCAAGGGTAGCTGCCTTTTCAGGGAATTCTATTCTGGAGATGGGACAGAAGTTATCTTTTAGTGTACCACCAGGTTTTAGCGGAGGTTGTTAAAGGTTAAGCGTCTTAGAATGGGTAGTTTTGGCTCATTGCAACTTAAAAATTATTTTAGTGATTGATTGTAGTAGCTTTAAACATGCAGTGGAACTGATTGTAGAGTTATAATATGGAGTTTTGTTACCGGAACGAAGTTTTGATGAGGAAGATCTTGACAGTTGAAAGCCCAGAAATTGCTATGTTTGCAAGCTAGATGGTTGACTTTAATGATAGAAATCAGGGTTGCTACTGTAATTGATTTCAAACTTCTATGTGAAGCACTAGGTATCATGTAAGATAATGCGGCGTGACATTGAACCGGTGTGACTCTTGGTGCCAGAACGCCGTCATAGTCTGGTTATGGGTATCTTGCGTCATATAATATCTGCAGTTGCGGGTGATCAAGATCACCGTAGTATAGTATGTACGTCACTTTAGTAGTTACTGAAACGAGGTTATGTTAAAAAAGATCCCGACTGTCACAAATCCAGGAGTCAGTGCACTTGATTGCTAGATGGTTGATCTTAATAATAGAGATCAAAGTTGCTACTGTATGAAGCTTACTGTAATTGATTTGCATTGTTAGGTTAGATAGGTTAGGTTAAGGTAGGTTAAGTTAGGTTTGGTTCATGGACTCCATAGTTTGAGGGCAGGAGAAGGTGAAACCTCTTCCAGGCGCGTCTAAGGTGGCGAATAGAGAATTGCACACGCGGATCAACACCATTGCACGGTAGCCTTGCCACGGCAATGAGACTACAATTTTCTTTCTTTGTTTCCTACTTTGAACTATCGGCCTCTCTTGGACAACTCTTCGGTCTCTTTTGACCCACTTTCTGGTTACCAACGCTATTAGGTCTCGAAGGCTTGGTAACCAAAACAGCTTTTTAATCTTTTTTCTTTCAGTGGAACCCAACACTTTAAACGCCTATTAGGGTGCGCGACTTCCAGACAGTCAGAAAATGGATTTATGGCTGCTATTAGCCCAAAATGGAAAATGGAAAACAGTTTTGAAAGTAAAAATACATAAGAGAGTCCCGCAAACACGGGGAATCCCTCTCCACTGGCAACAGTAGGCTGCTCCAAGGATTATGGGTGGAGCACTCAAAACTCAAACATGACGAAAGAAACTGACAAGATAAAAGAAAAGCCTTTTCAAAAACGAGCAAGACAGCCAGATCACCAGTAAGACGGCACTCTACAGCTGGCATGTTACACCCCCTGAGGTTGCAAAAGGTATGGTAAAGGCAACGAAGATAGCAATAACAATGAGACTTGGCAGCAATGTGAGCGTGGCAAGCAGAATCAGAAAAGGACGTTGGCCTTTGTTGATAACTTGATCACAGAACTAGACAAAAAAGAAAAAAAAATAATAAAACTTTAAAGAATAGGTTGATAAAGAAATGCAGACCAAGCTGACCAATGCCACAAGAAAAAGTTATCTTACTAAACAAGATTGAACAAACCATAGAGATGGACACAAATGAAGAGCAAACAATTGCTACATTTAGTAGTAAATGGCCCGAAGAAGCCTTTAAGAAATGCCAATTCATTAATTGATTTGTTGGTAATGGTAGACAGAAATGACTATCTCAATAATCCGGCAGATACAAGATTAAGAAAGCGGTATCCACGGCTAGAAGAAATACTAGATAAAGCCATAGACGGTTGAGGAAGTGATAATTGATAACGTCACCAAAACTGATAATGGCAGCGTCCGACTGAAAGTAAAAGAGAGACAGGATGAATCGACAGAAAAATTTTAAAATCTGTATAATAAAAAAATAAAAAATTTAGCAAACATCAAATTAAAGCAAACAAGCATCATGATAATGGACATAGATGAAAACACTTCGGATGAACAAATTAGAAAAACGCTCGAAGACGAACTAAAGAAAGGTGAACGAAAAATAGGCAAAATAAACATGGCTATCAAATCAATCAAAGATGGAATGAAACATGCGTTTGTAATACTTGCTTGGGAAACTGGAGAAAAACTGGTCAATAAAAAAAGAGTTGGCAAAGGGTAGAACAGGTAAAGAATACGTGAGATAGTGGATCCTCCAAAATGCTTTAGATGTAGGAGAATCGGACACAAAGCAGCCGAATGTGTGGAAAAGGAGTGAAAAGAAGTATGTCACAATTGTGGCAAGACAAAACATACAAAAAAAGACTGTAAAAACACAGAGGCATGCTATTTATGCAATAAAGAAGGACACAAAACGGAAACGATAAAATGTCCAGTATATAGGGAAATGTGTGATAAGCTGAAGAAGAAGGGTGCGAAAATGAATAATAAATTGAGAGTACTCCAGAGTAACCTTGGAAAAGGAAAGACGGCGATGAACTTGCTGTTCAAGACCTTTATAGCTGAAAACATTGACTTGGCAATAGAGATAGTCTACGCAGTAAACTCTAAGACAAAAAAGCACCGGGACCAGACGGAATTCCTCCCAATATAGTTAAAGAGGTGGTAAAAGCGGCACCCGATATTATATTTAGTATGATGAACAAAGAATTTCAGGAAGGCAAGTTTGCAAAGGTTTGGAAGCAGTCTAAAATAATGTTGCTGAAAAAAACAAAAAAAATTGAAGAAGAAGAAACAAAATACAGACCAATATGCCATATTAACACAATGGGGAAACTATACGAACATCTTATTGCAAAGAAACTAAGAGAGAAAGTGGAAAACAAGCAATCGGAGAATCAATTTGGGTTCAGAAAAGGAAGGGCGACAATAGATGCTGTGTTAAAAATGACAGAAATAGTAGTAGTCTAATAGTAATAAGAATTTTGGAAGGAAAAAGAAGGATGTTGTCAAATGTGGCACATTTTATAATGTTTTATAGTGCCCAAGTGTGGGGAAAAACTATGGGCTACAAACGATATAGGAGTATGCTGTTAAAGCAGCAACAAAGACTGGCGCTGAAAGTAGGTAACTGATACCAAACAGTATTAACGGAAGCAATTCTGGTAATCACATCAATCATGCCAATTAAATTGCAGGTGGAGTATAGGGCAGAATCCTACAGAAAAAACAAAAAAACTAAAAAAAAGCTAAAAGAGGAAAATGTCAAAAAATTGAAAGAAATCTGAAATGCAAACACAGCAACGGCGGAATGGGCAAAAAGGCTGATC
Source organism: Tachinus rufipes (assembly GCA_963932245.1). Taxonomy (NCBI): domain Eukaryota; kingdom Metazoa; phylum Arthropoda; class Insecta; order Coleoptera; family Staphylinidae; genus Tachinus; species Tachinus rufipes. Next base: position 68,318,974 of record OZ010749.1, read on the forward strand.
AAGGACTTGCCAAAAAGGCTAAACAGGAAGTTTGGTAGTGTTAACTACCACTTAACAAAACTCAAGAGGTTCCACCTCACGGATATTGAAAACTGTAAAATGTGCCAGACAGATGATAGCCCGGAACACACGTTCTACATGTGGAAAAGATGAACTGCTGCAAAAGAGGAATTGGAAAGTAAGGTTAACGAGAAATTAACGCCTGATAACACTATTAAAATAATGTTAACAACTCAGGAAAAATGGGCACAAGTAAATGAATACATCAAACATGTTATAGAAACAAAAGAAAAAGAAGAGAGGGAGATGACCACCTAGGCGTTATTATTCTTGAAGATATGCTTAGCAATTTCAAGAATACCAGAATCGTGCTAAGTGAAAAAAAGGGTTTAGTGGGTGTGAGCTCCACACTCAGGCTGGTAGAGCTTCCCCAAACCACAATAAAAAAAACAGGTAAGATCTGATTAGGTTTGGTTAAGTAGGTCACGGCAGTAACAAAAATCTTGCCAAACGTTAGTGGCCAAAGGACCAAGAAAAGATCGGTTTACCACGCGGTGATTCAGTCTATTATGACCTACGCAGCCTACGCCTGTCTGGAAAAATGCATTTGGCGTAAAGCGGCACAGGACTGATCTTAACTCAAAGAAAAGTCCTGCTAAGGGTGATTAGTGGCTACAGAATAGTCAGCAAATGCCGCGTGCGTGATAGCAGCGGTCTCACTAATAAACATTAAGATGCTGGAATTAGATAATAAGTGGAGAAGACATGGCAGCAACATTGGAAAGACACTGTGGACACCGCCCAATAGATAAAAAGGCTGATTCCAAACATTGCAATTTGGAGTAGTTGCCCATATAGAACTACGGACTATTTCCTGACCCAATTTTTGTCGGGCTAAGGCAGCTTCAGGACATACACGAAAAGAATTGGAAAGACTGCTGACAACGCCTGCCACTACTGCGGTGAGCAAGACTCTCCCAAACATACAATTTTTTTCTTCATACGTTAGCAGGTCGGAAAAAGAGAAACAGAAGCGGCTTTAGGTAAAAGTTTAAGGGTGGATAGCTTGATACTTCTGATGTCTGGATCTGAGATCAACTGGTCACACATCTACAATTTCGTGACAAAAACTATAAAACGCAAAGAAGTGGAAGAAAGAGTAAGGCAAAAAAGAAGTAAATAGAATTTAAATAACAAGAGAGTTATTAGCCGGTTGGGTAATAAAAAATCTTTTTCTAGAGTATTTTGTCCAACCGGTGCAAAGAACAGAAGTTCTTTAGTGAGTGTTAGTCTCACACTCCCAGACTTATTGAACCAAAAGCCCGGAGAGCATTAGCGTTTACCTCTTTAAAATAAAATTGGGTTAAGTAAGGTTAGGTTAGGTTAGGTTAGCAGTCGACGTTAATAGGTGAGGTTAGTTTCTCTGAGTACTAGCATGTCGTCAATGCGGAATTTATTGTGACAATGTTATCCTTGGTGCTGTTTGATGTGGAGTCGGTGTTGACAAATGCTCGGTTCTGTCCCGGTTTTTGCTTTAACGTTTGCCGGTTTGGAAGTCGTAATTCTTTGACAAGGGTAACTGAGTCGTGAGCAATCTAAGGTTATCCTAATAACTCATAAAACTCCAAGTTTGCGTCTAGAAGTGGGAAAACCATGTTGGCTAATGATGATGACTAAATTTAGGTTTTCTTTTGGGTAAGATTTCTGGATTGTCTAGATCTGACTAGTTTAAATTTGAACCATGAGATATTTTCTAAAGAACAAAAAAGTTTGGAAATTATACCGGTAGGGTAGAACAAGACAGTTTAATGTTTGGTTAAATTTCCGTTCGTTTCTTTAAAGAAGTTTCTCTAGATATTGGGCGTTTCTTTGCGGACTAGTCCGTAGGGTTGCAATCTAGTTTTGTTGGAGGTGATAACTAGTAACGGTTTTTTTTTATGTTGATGCATAAAAGTTCTTAACTGTTTTCCAAAAATCTAATTATTTGTAACTTATAAAAATACAAGTCTAACTTTATGATTAAAAAATAAAAAATGTTTTATAAATAAACACAACTAGATTGTATCTCATAATTAAATAGTTCACAAAAGTTATTTAAGTTTGCGTTAAAAACTATATGTATATTTGGCCATGTATGAGTCAAGTATAGGAAATAATATTTTGTCTTAACTACTGAAAATGCCTTTTTTTACATAAATCCTGATCATGTAATCTTTTTCAGGTTTTATAAGTTAACTATTTTTAAAAAATAAGCAATCAAAATTTGAAAAAAAAAAGATTTTTTGCGTTTTTTTATTTTTTTTAATTATTTGTAACTTTTTAGTTTTGCACTTTTGAAAATAAAATATACATTTTTTTTTTTAAGTAGTTTAAAGAATAATATTTTACAAAAAAAAAAAGTTACAACCGGTAAAAAAATGTAAATTTAAAATGTAAGCTTTTTTTCGCTATTTTTAAGTACTTCTGTAGACACATTGTAAGATAACTCGAAGCGTAGCACACGGCACTTCTTGAAATTTTTAGGGTATTTTTTTACACATATAAAAGCACGATTTTATTCATATTTGAAAAAAAAGAAATTACTTCTCATTTTTTTAAGAAAAACAAAAATTACTTACATTACATACTTACATCTTTTCCAAGTATCATATATATTCTCCAAAATTATATTATGCATGATTAAAACAACCTATGTATAAACATAACAAAATTATATAGTTTTGAAGTTGGATGATGATTCAGAGAAATGCAATTACATTTGAAAATAATTTAAAAGTTTCACAATGCCTCATGCAGACTATTTCAGGAACAATGTATAAAGTATATAATAGAAGCATACAAATAAGCAAAACTTTTTACATTCATTACTAAATAAAAAATAATAAATTAGAATTTATGTTATATTATAGTGATTAATAAATCTTTTCAAAGTAATATAATAATCAACTTTACCCAACTTCGTTTTAATTAGAACGATCCTCAATGATCCCTTTTAGGGAATAAAACAAGTCAAATAATGTTATTTAATTAAATCCATTAGTCGATTACAATTATAAATAATTTGTTTCTTTGACAGTAAAAAGTTTTGATTCTTTTATTGTTTTTAACATAATTAATATTAATCCTATAAAGTTTATTCATTATATAAATTAATTTAAACTAACATCAAAACAAATTATAGACTTAACTAAAAAAAATCATTGTATTGTCTACATTGGGATCAATTAGTGTTGAACTGTGTTTACAAGGGCTTCCCGCCCCTAATCGGTACGGCGCGACGAAGTGGTCATCGGCCCTATATAGTTTGGTCGATACAACCGACATGAACCAAGTGCACAGTAATCTATTTGAATTACACGAGCGAGATTTCAATCTGGTAATTCACTTTATTGGCATTTAACTGGACGATAGTTACAGGTAAAACGCCCTATCATTTCTGCAATTGTACAGTGTGGTATTTCTTTTTATCAAAAAATAAAATCGTTTAATATGGAAAAGCTATTTATAATTCATTTTGATTAATATAAATGGATTGATTTTGTTAATGGATAGCTTTGTTAGAATTCGATTATATGTGTTTAGTAAATGCTTGAATTAGTAATGCCGACAGGGTATTTTAATAAAATTATGTTGTTATGTAGTTTTGTGTTTGCTTCCAAGAATGCTCTGCTATGTTAATATCTACTTTGTTAGAATAGTATTATAAAATTACTCACCTATTATAGTCTAAATTAAACAATTAAAAATTTTGTTTTTTTGTCATAAATAATTTTGCACACAAATCTGATTCTTCAGCAATGATGCTTACCTAAAACAAAACAAAATATTACATTAATATCAAGTTGACAAACAAATCAATTGTTGTACAAACTAAATTTTAAATAATTATAATAACTGTGTTGATCTTTTGCATATATTTAAATATATAGGTTAGGTTAGGTAGTGAACTTGAAAAATTATTTTCTTTAAAATGGCCGGAAGAAATATATATGAAGGTGCCACTCAACTAGAGAAGAAAAGTCGAAAACAACAAAATTATTAGTGATAATTTTGGCAAAAAACTTAAATTGAAAGCAGTGGCAGAAGAGGGCTGCATTAAACCGGACAGGGTGATATACAGTGTGAGTTTGCATGGACTTCTTACAGAGAAAGACGAGATGCAAAATAGTAATGAAAGTCTCACTTTTCTTTCAACTCTGAAAGACACGGACAAAACACGGCAAAACGCAAAATTTATCAAGGTTTTGCGTAAAATTGCTGCCAATGCAGAAAAATGGGAATAAAACTGGTGGCTTGCCTAATATATAAGGGCGCAAACCACAAAGACACTAAAAAGGTTCTCAAGTATATAGGCAGGAGAGAAGAGCTACAAATTGCCTTATACAAAATATAAAAGAAAACAAACAGCCACCAAAAAGTAGAAGACGAGATGACAAAAGTTAAAAAAAGAGATTGCAGAAATGAAGATACTATAATAATTGCACCAACACAAAGTGCTTCCTATGCGGATATAATTAAGCATATAAAGGCACATGTTGACACTACGGGGTAACAGTTGCAAAAATTAAAAAAAAACAGCAAAAATGATATAAGAGAAAGACAAGAAAAACAAGTTAGCTTTCTACGAGGCGCTCACCAATGGCAAATGTTAGCTCCAGATTGGACCCAAAAAATTTCTAGACACAGATAAAACGTTGCAGACAAAAAAAGTCAAAGAAAAAATAGGAGAAGCTTTTGCCCTACTGGAAGGGGAATCCCTGAGAATTGAAAAAAACACAAACAAAGATAGATCCAAACATGTTTTCGTAACAATCTATAAAGACACGGCCATCTTTCTTAAAGCAAAAAAACTAAAGGCTAGAACAAATGACGCGTGAGAGAACTAAAAGCCTTACAGAAATGCTACAAACGCCACTGTGTAGAGCACATGGCAAAAGAGTGTTCAGAGAAAAAAGATACCTGTTACAAGTGAGGTCACAAAATAAATATTTGCCCAAAAATGCTATCTCTTGTCAAAGCGCAGGAGAAGGAGAAGAAGGAGTTCAAGCCATTTGAAAAATTGTGCAAGTAAACGTTGGTAGGAGTAGAAAAGCTACAGATCTTTTAATAAACAAATGCGCCAAAAAAAAAATGCTGCCTTTGCTGTAATTTTAAAGCCAACACAAACATTGCAAGAACAACAGCGCGACGCGGACGCGGCTATCTACGTGCCACATACCCATACCAAAGTTTAGAAGACGGGCAATAAAAAGAGATACGTATGGATGGAGAACAAAGATACCGTTTTTTACTCATGGTACCTCTCATCTAAAACCCAAGCAGACAACTTTTGTAGCATCCTAGTAGCTTTCAGCAAAGATTTAAAGAAGCACTCAAAAGCAATCTTGATTAGATGCAACTTTAATGCAAAGTCGCGTAGTTAGTGCTCCTCAACCAAAAACCCAAAAAGTAGCAAGCTTGAAGAGTAAGCATGCAAACACAACCTGGTTGTTTTAAACAAAGGCAACAAACCAACCTTTGAAAAAGCAGGCGGCACGTCTTACATCAACGTAACCTTCTGCACAGCAAATCTGGCCAAGTCTATACAAAAGTCAGAGGTGAAAGAAGAAGAAAACCTCAGTTTCCACAAAACAGTTAATATAGAAGTCAAAACCCAAACAAAGACAATAAAAAATCGTTCTACCAGTAAAAAAGACTGGTATTTTAAACCCAAACAGGCAAATAAGCTGATAAGCCATTTTGTCAAAGCAACCAAACAGTAATCCTTTACACACACAGTCCTTGATGCAATAACGGTCTTTGTAAAAATTGTAACAAAAAAAAAACAGGAAACAACACGCAATTAGTCTACTGGTGAAACAGTAACATTGCCATTCTGAAGAGCAATTATTTAGGAGCTTGGCAAGATCTCACACGCGGAAGCATAAAAAACAGCCTGGACCAGGAAAGGTTAACTTTTTGACTAAAACATACAAACAAAGTCGCAGAGAGTTAAAGGCAGCAATTTTAAATGCCAAGAAAAGTGCATGGAACTTACTGTGCAAAGACGTGACAGAGTCTACAGAATTTTAACCGGAATGCGCTTGCCGGTATGTCTGACGGATGAGGAGCAAGTAGAAGTAGCAAAACAATTCACTCATGCAGTACTGCTTCAGAATGAAGCGTTTTACTATCGATGCAGTGCAGAAAGTCCAAGAACTGGCAAACAAATGTAAAACGAATAGAAAATGTATGCTGTTTGTGACTTATGACATGATGTTAAAGCTGGAGATGCCTAACAACATCTAGCTTATAGGCTACGCAAATGATGTGGCAACAGTTGTCGCTGGTGATAGAGCAAAATAGTTGGTAAAAGATGCCGAATGGGCAGCCAAAAATCTTACAAGATGGCTGGAGAAAAAAAAAGCTTAAACTTGCAGCCCATAAAACCAAAGCTGTTATCTTAACAAGCAAAAGAAGCCTAAAAACCATCTCTTTTAGAGTTGACGGCGCCACAACAACAAGCCAAACTTCCATAAAATATTTGGGTTATCTTTGCTCCTAATATAAACATAGGTTTCCTCATTGCAAAAGCTGCTGAAAGAGCAGACAAAACGGCTGCGTCTTTAGGTAGATTGATGCCCAACATAGGCGGACCTAAAGAAGTCAAAAAGAAAACGTTGAGCAGCGTTATCTCTTCCATAGTCCTAAACGGGGCACTAACATAGAGCCAGTAGGTCTACAAAAAAAAAAAGTACCGTAAGATAATAGAGCGCTTGCAATTAAAAGTGGCTATACAGATAACGTCTGCGTACAGAATTGTCTCTACAAAGGCAATACAGCTAATTGCCAAAACTATTCCGTTGCACCTGCTGGCATAGAACGGTTATACAAATCTTGCAGTGCAGAGCAGAAAAGACTGGCAAGAGAATCAAAAATTAGCAAATAAAAAGAAGAGTGGCAGAAAAATAGCGGCACTGCAAAATAGACAAGAATTCTTATCAAAAGCGTAAAACCATGGATCACCAGAAAACACGGGAGCGCAGATTATTACCTCACCCAACTTTTAAGCGAGCACGGATGTTTTTATATTGCGGCTCTATTGATACACCGGAGCACACGGTGTTAGAATGCAGTAGATGAGTTGCAGAAAGAAAAAGCTGGGCGTTTATTTTTGGCGCAGATGGAGTTACAAAGCACAACATTATTAAGCAGCATGTGCATGTAGACAGCAAAACAAAGTGGATGTGCTTAAAATTTGTAATAAAAGAAAGGAAAAGGCCAAAAAAGAACTAAGTGCAAAATAATCTAATTGATGCAACAAGGAAATGACACTAATGAAGTAATACTGCAAGGTCTTTCCATTGGTGTTCATGTAAAAACAAAAGATGGTTTTAGTGGGTAAAGTTCTTTATGAAAAAGATGTTCACTTTCACACTGCCATGTAGAATGGTTAGGTTTAGTTAGGTTAGGTTAGGTGAGATAAGATTTATATTAGCATATAAAAGTGTATTTATAAAAACATATCCTATAAACTTTAAATTATAAAAAAGTTTGCAAAAAAATTAGTACATTAGACATTATTTATTTTTGTAAAAACAAATATAAAACGAGACAAATAAACAAAAAAAAAAACAAGTACAATAAACTTTTTTCAACATCGTAAATTGTTCAGTGATGCAAAGACAAAGTTTTTAAGAGCGTTCAGGCGCAAACTGCGTTGGTTCAGAAAACCAACTGGCTTAAAATTGTTTGCAAATGCTTTTAGGTATTTTTTATTAACGACCTACTACAGATACTTAACGACAAATGCGTTTTTACTTTAGACTACGCTAATGATGTAAACAAAAAGTTTAAGGCAACTTTACCAAATATGAGACAGCGTGTTCTAAGCAAGTAGATAGGTAATGTAAAACAAAAAGTTAAAAGTACATTCAGACAACATGGTAATTGTCCCTTTCACAAAACAAGAAATTAACAAAAACTATTATTTTGCATTACTTTTTTTGTTTTGTTTTAGTACTTTTTGAGTATTTTTGTTAATTTCTAAGTATTTTAGAAATGAAATGATTTTTAGTTTTTTTTTTGCTAAAAATGCATAGAAATGAAAATCTAGGCAAATCTTTTATGCCTCAGATATCTGAAAGACAAACAAAATTTTTGGCTACCACAAACTAACTAAAACAAAGTTTAAGACAACTTTTTGATAATTTTTTTAAAGTTGTATTTAGTAACAGCTATATGAGCACAATAAAATCAAATGACCTCAATACAGACGCCATCTTAATAGAAAAAAAAAATACTACTACGATTTTAAAAGTTTAAATTATCTTAAAAAAACAGAATATGACTGTCTATTTACCGAATTTAAATTTCTTTTACCAAATTCAGACTCTCCTAGACAAGAACGTTAATGTTTAGCAAGACATTTTGTTTTATTAAGTTTTTGGGCGCAAACTAATTTTGTTAATTCAAACTTTTTACTTTGTTTTAAAAATGATCATACTAATCTTGTCAAAACAAAGCACACATTAATTTTAAATAAACGCAACGTTAAAAACAACTCTTAAGCATCTTAACTGATATTGAACTTACTAAAATCAAATAGAACATTATCGGTCTTGACTTGACGACCATTAACGTAAACCTGTTTTTTACTTACTTTACAATCAAAAAAAATCCTCAACACTTTAGTTTTAGATTGGCTGCATACTTGAAAGACTTGACAATAATAACAGTTTTCACTGACGCCAACAAAAATATAAATCAACAAAAAAATATAGCTCATAAAATTTTCTAAAATAAGATGTAAACTAAAAATTGCAAAACAAAAATTTGTAAAACGTTTAGGACAAAGTTATCTTACAAAAGTCTAAGTCTAAAGAACGACACTGGTAGTCCTTTCTTATTAGTGTTTTGGATAAAGTGTTAGTAGCTACTCAAATTACTCAAAAAATTAATAAATGAAAATTTTTGATACAAAACTGGTCAGATTTAGTTTATATTAGAAATTGCTCTAGTTTTGATTATGCGATCGCTGGGATTGCTAATCTAATTTTAAGTTAATAGAAATTTTATCTTTATTCTTAACTGTGCTCTAAAAATACCTAAACGGCCAAAGCCATAAAAAATTTTTTGTACAAAACTTGAGAATTTTATCTTCGTAACACCACTTGCTCATGCGTATTCTTTTTTGCTTTTGCAATAACTGATATTTCACAGAGACTACAATAAGAACACTAAAGTGTTTTTAATATTTGACCTCAAATTTTTATGTTTTAAAAACCAATTATACATTTCTTACCAGAAAATTGTCTATTTTATTTAATTGTAATCATTTTATTGAAATAAAAATGTTTTAAATAATTTAAATTTAATTAATATTTACAATAAAAATCAACATTTCTATTTTATATCTTTTAAATTCTCTGTGAAGTATTCAAATTCACACACATCATGTTATATTATCGTTCATCAGCATTCCGTTTGCATCGGTTAAAATTTTAAGCCGCCACGTCCCCCGTTAATTATACAAGTCTAGACAACGGACGCGGTGCGGGAGTTTGATAATACACCAAATTCGCGTCCAACCGATAATATTTCCAACCCTTGCAGAAAGGATTATAAAGTTGTTAGCACGCCGCTGCACATTCCCTCTACCCTTTTTTTCTATATTTTTATTCACTAAGCCGACATCATTGCCGTCGCTCATGCACTCTTGTATAATTATTTTTTCTTTAATTGGCAGAGCCCATTAGTCTCATTAAAATTTTACATTGCTTAAATGTTGTTAAGAAGATTTGATCATTACCAACTATAGTTTCAGTGCTGTTAATTAAGAATGTTTTATATAAAACATGTTCTTTAAAATGTATTTATTAGCAACTATGTAAAAAGCTTTCTAATCTTTTTCATCAAAGAGGTAATTGTAATTACTTTGAATAACTTTAAATGAAATAAATTTAGGATTGTTAATTTGATAAAATGCAGTACAGATGTAATCAAAGACAAGCTCTTTTATATCCAATTTAATCCTTTCAAATTTTATTTCAGTTAATTTTTCTCATTTCATTTAAATTTTAATGTAATTACCAAATTAATTACTTAATTGTCATTTATTCTTTTAAAATGTTAATCATCTTGTCGCTGTTCACTTTATATCTGCGCTTGTTTGTTATTAAGTATTGAAATATACATTCTCTTGTTAAATATAGAAAATTCTTTTAACAACATTAATAATAGATTTAAAAATAATATTTGTCAGATATTTTTGTCTGTAATTAGTATTTGATTAAGGCTTTGAGAAACTCAATTGTTGAGAAGATTGTTATTACGTAAAGGTTTTGAAGAAAGTTTTAAATGTATCAAACTAAGTACTGGCTTTGTTCAGTTTGTGCATTAATTTTTCTTTAGTTCCTACAGGCATTTCATTCAATACTTTGCTTTGGTAGAATAACTTTGCAACTTTTAATATTATATTTAACATTATTTGTTGTAAGTTTGTAATTTATCTAAAGCCAATATGTTGGAGTCGCTTGTGGCAACATACAAAAAGCATTTAGAATTTTTGTATGGCAACAGCCAGAAAAGATTGATCTAACAATACGGCAACTTACTCCTTATAGCCGGCCTATCAAGGAAGTTAAGCAAAGGCTGCCGGAGAACACGTAAGAGCCTTTCTGTTTCAAAGGGAAACTCTTTATAAAAAAGTACACTTACTTCACAGCAATGCTCAGATGGCAAACCCTCTACTAAACAAATTTAAACCAAAAATAGCAACATCCTTAACCAGCATTTTATTTTTGTCATTTGACAATAACAACATTTTTATTCTTTTGCGCGACCCTACTTTTAGCGTTTTTTTTTTACTTTTGCGCCGCCACAATTAAACGCAAAAACACGGAAAACGTAAGGCCCCATTGCGACAAAACTCGAGTTTTTTAAGGAACTGGGTGCGGCGGATCTGAATCTAAAATCCCAACAGCTCTAAAAAGTCTCCCCTCCGCACGCCCGCTAATGTTGCGGCAAAAAATGAAAAAAGAAATTCTTTATTTCTTTTGAACAAAACTAAGCGCAATTTTCTACGTACATACTTTGGGCACTTCTATTGTTTTGCAAAACCCCATTTTTTGGCCAAAAACGCGTTTTTTTTTACCTTGTAAGAAAGTTAATAAAAAAATTGAGAATGGACCAACAACTGCCGCCAGGGGTCGCACGGTTGTTTACCAATTTTTACCTTGGCAAAAACGCAATTTTTTACTTCAAACGCAAAATGTTTAGTGATGCCGCTTCCGAATGAGACGGTACAAATTTGTTGTCTCCGCCGCCCTCATGCGTTTAAAAACGGTAAAGTAAGGCCGGTTTTTTTATTTTTTTTGTTTTTTTTAATTGCTGCGCCGCCCTAAAATGTTAGAGTTCAAAAATTGAAACGTTCGTATTTGATTTCCTAGAACAAAAAAGTTACGGCCGTCCAAACGCGTGACCCTACTTTCTTGATGCAGGTGCTCCTAGACGAGGTTCGGGCAAACGTTCAGTTTTTTTTTAATTTGTTTGCTCACCGGGTGCGGAGAATTGAAAAAAACGCAAAAACGGTTTTTTGCATATTGCCGGTTTTCTCCGTAGTCATTTTTTTTTCGGCCGCAAGTTGGACGGGTGGAATTACCTGTTTACCCGACGCACTTTGCGGAATAACAGAAGCAAAAGATCCAGATAAGCAATATTAAAACAATCTTTTTCTTTCTTGTATTTTTCTAGTTGGAAAAATAAATAATTTTTAAAGATTCTTGGTTAGTGGAGATAGTTGCAATATTAGATTACTGCCGCAAATGTTTTCAAAAGACTTAAGACTAATGTATTTTAGATAAGAAGAAACTCTGCGTCAAATTAATTCTTAACAAAATTGTTGTAGTAAAAATTAAGTTTTTAAGATTAATTAAAGTTCCAAGAGCAGATAATAGTTTTTGCCCAGACCGTACTTGTATATCACTGCCAAAATAAACTTATTTACAAAAATCTGAATCGACTTCTAACTCACGGCATCATTGAGTTTAGTACAATTGGGTAGTGCAATTATGTAGTATGGGAATACCCAATTTTGCGTAGATTACCAGAATTTAAATAAGGCCACAAAAGACAAATTTATCCCGCTACTAAAAATCTACAAAGTTTTTAACAACTTTAAAGAACCAAGCGTGTTTACTAAAATGTAAACACTTGCTTGCGTTTGCCAACCTTGACATCTCAACGTACCACTTCCGGATAATGCCATTACGACTAAAAAACGCCGCAGATGCTATGTAAACAAAAACATAAGACACAGTTGTGCCACTGGCCAAACATCACTAAAGGTTTGTTAAAAATGCTTTATTTGCACAACCGTAAAAAAAACAAAAGAAAAATTTCAGCACCTCAACCATACCAAAAAAAAAATGACGAGCTTAAGTCCGTATAATATCACCAAAAAAAGTAACCGTTTTGCACTGTTGGTAATAGACATATGCACTTAGTAAAACAAGGAATTTTTAGTACCAACTACTACCAGCTAAAAAACAAAAAAACAAGAAACCATCCACCGCTACGGGTACCCGCGGATTATCTTGTCTGACAACGGCCGCAGTTTACTAGCAATTTTTTTTTTTTTTTTTTCAAAACATGCAAATTGGTAATATTTTCACTATACCTCTGCCTCCTACTGGTATCTACAAATCTTCATTGTGGACATTTTTAGAAAATATAAAGACAAACTAATTTTACATAATTTGTTTCAACACCAGCAACCCACTTAACAAAAAGCAAACCAGCACCAGGCACAAATTTAAAGACAAGTGCAAAGCAAAAAGCGTTTTTAAAAGATCCGACACATAAAACGCACTTAATCCAGCAAAATGTATCTACAGCAAAAACTGTAGTCATTACTTGCAGACCAAAAAATAATATTCTAGTTAAACAAAAAGCAGAAAAAAAATTGATATTAGATTAAAAACAACCCTTACAGACTCTTAGTCAAGTTTCATACAAAAACCATTTTAAAGCTTAAAAGCAAATGCTCAAAAGGTGGCTGAGTTACGATCCCCTAAAGTTTAGATAAAGACCTTCAACATCTGAAATCTCAAAAGTTGACTGATTTTAAATATGCAGTCCAAGTTGACTAGAAGTATAGACACAACAACGAATTTCTAAGTAAAATTGGACCTGCCTTCTGCAGTTTAAAGTTTTAACTTCAAACTTGACACCGCCAATTAAAACATAGCAAATCTACCGCAACTGCAAAGACGGCAAAAACTTTAAACAGCACAGACAAAACTTTATACGGACCACTTATTCGGTTTGACAACATTACAGCAATCTAAGACATCCCATGGAGAGTTGTCACTGCTTAGTCAGAGTTCAAAAAACATATCCAACAACTAATGTTTGAAATCTTGTTTCTTTGTTATATTGTGCGTTTTCATCTATTTTACACTGCTCCAGAAGTCTTACAACTTGTTTGAAAAGAGGTGATGGGACTGACGGAAGAAAAAAATAAAAAACATTTAAACGACTTACTACTAATTATTTGTTTGTTTACAGACTCATTGAAGCCTGGAAGTGACTATTACAAAAAAATTACTAAAAACAGCACTTAATACCAATATTGTTGAATCGGTTTATTACTTCTACTGTTGAATTTTTTAATTTAAAAACTATAATTTTGGTTTGAAGTGAATAAACAGATAAATACGTAAAGCAACGCGGTTTACAAAGAATCTAGTCTTTAACGCTTTAATCATTTTGATCTTTCTGTTTTTCATCTGCCTGTCAATGTTATTAACTACGTTGTAAAAACAAAACTTTTGTATTTACTTTACAAAAACTCTGTTACAAATCACGTTGCGGTTATACTTTGGTAATTGTGTGTTAGAATTAAATAAAAACTGTTGCATAGTTGATATTGATTTATTTACAATATGATTACAGAGTACACGTGTAATTTCAGTAGTCAGCGAAAAACAAACCACAGCTTATACATGATTATTAAACTAGAAAATTATTAAAATAACAAATATCATTGTAAACCAACCAACAGTACTTTTAGTTTTATTTTATTAAAAAAACATAATTATTAATTTCATTTATAAATATCAAACAAACTCACATTAACATCTAACATCTACGTCAGCTGTAAATACATGATTCTATTACAACTGAAAGCCATCTCCGTCTAGCACTACGAAATTGATTTATTGAATTCTATTCAACCGCGAGGGCGAAAGACGAAATGCATGTAAGTTTTTCCGCCGTATGTTTGGCCTCATTTATAAGTCATAATTCCCAAGAGCTAGGCATGCACTCACGCTATACTACAGCAAGGTTAATATTTAACAGTCTCGCCGATGAAACAACACGTTTTCTTTTACGGGTAAAAGGCACAAAAGTAACGCGGAATGGATTTTGGAACGATGGCAAAACGCGGAGCGTATGCTTAGCAATTTCATATTGTATATGTGTGTATGAATTATGGAGTAAGGACCAAAGATAAAATTTACAGAGAATGGTATTATTTATATGCATTTTGTGACAAAGGATTTTTATTTTAATGGTTTGTTTAATCTTCAAAAGAATTATTCTTTTGTGAAACGTAGTTATATTATTTTAAAGTTAGATTGTTTTAAGATATATAACTTTTTTTTTAGTTTTACTAAGTGAACACTGTTCTAAACTTTAAAGTAAATATTAAAATTAATGTGAGTTAAATTTTATTATTTATTTTTTTAAATAAATTTGATTTCTTTTATAATGCAACATTTTTTACTAATTTTATTTGAGAATTTTAAAATTACTATTAAAATATTCACAGCGTATTAATAAACTTAGTTTGAGTTACAATTAAATAAAATATTTTTATCCTAAAAAACTATTAAAACAAAAACTAAATCAAAATTTATTTGAGCTTTATTATAACTAAATCTTTAAAGTACTAAAAACTCACTACGTGCAAGTAGAACTTTAAAAGTCTTTAAACTGCTTTAAAAAGACTTAAGCAAGTACTATAAGAACTGTAAAAAAAACATTTTTTTTAAATGGTTACTACGGTATGATTTGCTTAATGAAAGTTTGTAGTTTAATGTAAGAAGCATAAAGGCAATTCCACGTTAGTTCGGACAATCGTCTCTACATCGACCTATTTGATTTTGCTCAAATTTTGTACTTATGTTTGGGGTAACAAAATATGATAATTCCTAAAATTTTAGATTTTTGATGTATTGTGCAATAGAGTGTAAATGGCGGCCATTTTAATTTTTTAGGAATGTTTTGTTTCTTTTTAGTTTTTGTGCTGTAAATAAGCAAAAAATAGTCTAAAATCATATTCAAAAAAATATATCTTATAGAACATTTTCCGTAGAACACAATTCTGCTCTTGGATTTTTTGCGAAAAATTGAAAAAATACCACCTTATAAAAAAATTGAAAACTTTGATTCCGCTACACCTGGAGACTTAAAATTTAAATATGATACTCCTAAAACATAGTACTTTTAATTGCAAAAATTAAAAAACTAGTTTCAATAGCACTAGGGTAAAATATAATACATAATTGTTAAAAATGGGTTACTTTAAAGAATTTTCTTCGAATTTTCCGTAATTTTTCTAATTTTCTGTTTTTTTTTTTTTTTAATTTACGTAGAACGCAATCTTTATGTTTGTTTTATTAATTTTTCCTAAAAAAACGGAAAATTATTAAAATTATAGAAAATTTAAGGAAAATCCCTTAAAACTAACCCTGTTTTACAATTATGTATTATATTTTACCCTAGGGCAAGCAAATCCAGTATTTTTATTTTCGCAATCAAAAATACTATGTTTTATAAGTATAATATTCAAATTTCAAGTTTCCAGGTGTAGCAGAATTAAAGATATTATTTTTTTTTATAAAATAACAGTTTTTCAATTTTTCGCGGAATATTTTAAAAAACCAAGGGCAAGATTGAGTTTTACGGAAAATTTCCTAAAAGATACATCTTTTTAAATATAAATTTTGAAAAAAATGACCGCCATTTACACTCTATTGTACCTAGAAATCTAAAATGTTAAAAATCCTTATATTTTAGTACTCCATACATGTGTACAAAATTTGAGCAAAATCGAAAATGTCAATGTGGGGACGATTGTCTAAACTAACGTGGAATTACCCATAAAAAAGTTGTTTATTAATTTAGTGAATCTTAAAATGAAAAAGTTGCTGTGCTTGTGTTGAGCAACAAAATGATGTATTTTGAGAACCCGTGCTTACAATTTTTTTTTCTGACAAGGATTTTTTTCTTTACAGAACCATTAAGTCAAAAATAAAGTCTATAAAGCAAACAATTTGCTGTAAGTTAATTTTTTTTTGTGGTTGTGACTAGCAAGGAAACTTTCTTTTAAACCTCTACTACGTAATTTAAAAAGTTTAATATGTTAACAAAACTATATCTTTTTTTGTGTTATGCAATTTTGCTTATGTGTTTTTTGCTTGGCTGACAATTTATTAAAAAACCAGCATTTAGATAAAAAAATTATATTTTTTTTTTTTAATCTTTGCAGTAGTGTTTTGTTTGCAACTTTCTGGTGCATAGTAAGGGTTTACATGAAATATTTTTAATTTTTAAAACTGTTATAAATTTTTTTATCTGGTTGGTTGTAACGAATTGATTAGAGAGAAAAGCCAAAACGTCTTCAAGTAGCAACTGTTGAGACAACACTTTTGAAAGCAGCCCAAAGAAAACAAGCCTACAGCCTTGATAAATGCAGTTTTTACTGCAGTTACGCCTTGGTTTGATTGTACTTAATCAGTTAATGTCAGTCATGTCAAACAAAAATCCCAGATCCAACTTGAGCAATTGACGTGTCCTGGTGCTACTATGCGTACAGAAACTATAGAACCTGCTTAAAGACCAGAAATTAAAAATCAACGTACTTGAGAAAAACCTCACTCAAATGATTGAAGATAAATCAAATTGCGTCAACGTTCAGAACGACAAGTTAAAACAGACTAAGAAAAACCTAAAGAACAATCTTGAAAATTAAGATTGAAAAAAGCCACATTATCGTACGCCATGGCCAGACCTCCAGGCAAAGACAAAACAAACACTGTAGCTTCTGAAAAGATAGAAATGGAGATCTTACTGCACCACAATGTTAACTTTAACTACAAAGCTCCTCCCCGTGCACATTCAACAAAAAGACTAAGCATGTAACTACGTGCGCCGTGGTGCAACAAGTAAGTAGCTCCAAATTATACCAGTATCAGTTCACCTCCGCTACTATAAAGATTAATAAAATTTAGTTACAGCAAGTTGAAAACCAGAATCCAACCAGACAACTTTAAATCAAAAAGAATCTAATGCAGACATATATGTTAGATTTTTTGCCTGCTGTATTTAACTAGAACAGCGCTGCAATTTTTGCAACAACCATCACAGTGCCGCCGACCTCTATCACCTTCAACTTTTAAAGATTGTGGGGCAAACCCTAAGAACTATTTGAAATTTTTTAAAACGACTACAGGTAGTTGCTATATGCACTTCCACGTCAATCCAAGCTAAAATCTATAGTCTTATCAGACTTGCACTCTGAGTGAGTTCTCATACTGAGTGTATGTGTAAGTAAATTTGTCCATCAATATTTGTAATCAAGGTACTAACAGTCACTTTTGTCACGTCACTTACTTAAACCCCTAACAACTAAAAGACAAACTTTATCACAATTAATCTTAAATTGCTACATTGTAACTTAAAACTGTCTTTTGCTGGTGCATTAGACTAAAATCAAATCTACTTTCTGATTAATACTGTGGCGGTTATTAAGTAAAATAACAGATTGTTTGCAGCGTAATCAACCATCATTGCAGTTGCAGTTTGGCAACTATGTGCGAGACTAACGTGAAATTTAAAGAAATTTTGAAACTTATATCAGACCTACCTAAAACCCACTAAGCAATTTTTACAACTTTGCATAACAACGTCAACAAAATTGTTAGTAGCAAATAGCACAAAGAAGCAAAACTTTTTATCTTGGTACTAACTGCAGCCGCTACTATCAGCAACCGTCTAAACACCAAACGTGACAACAAAAGCAGAATGTTACACTCATAAAAAACCAGAAGAAATTCAGACTAAAGAAGATTTGTCTTTCTTTGAACCGCACGCTTAAAAAGGCGTTGTAAACGGCTTAGCCTTCAGCATGATACACGTGGCTCACACAGGTACACCCAACCATGTTACTGTCGCAACAAATACTATGTCAAGCAAAAACCGCTATAACGGAATCCCGACAAAAGCAAAAAAACTTGGTATAGGACAACCCGTGCCACAAATAAGTCAAATTTTCCAAACCACCGCAGCATCTAGATTTAGTGAAACTTTGATGAAGACATCTTATAACTGACTACTCCCGTCTTTGTGCAATAGTGTTCAAAATTAAGTTGACGTTACCTAGACCCCATTACTAAACATTGTCATGGTATTGATGCATTAAGTAAACAAAACCAAACTCCACCAATAGCAGCTTACTTTGACATTTTGCGCTACTATAAAAGATAAACTTTTTTGTTAAAGTGAGTTGAAAACTTGGATCTAGCCAAACAAGTTTAGATTAAAAAAAACCTAATGCAGCCACATAGTCTATGTTTTCCTTTTGCCGCATCCATTTAAAATCATACCGTCTTGCGCTGTAATTTTTGCAACAACCAGCATGATGCCGTCGACTCTACCACCTTCAACTAAAGATTTTGGGTTGAATTTCTACTAATATTCTGTGCTTGCACACCTTGCCAGAGTTTCAGGACAAACACTGATAGCTGATTGCATTTCTACGTCAATCCAAACTAAAAACTATAATCTCAGTAAACTTGCACTCTGAGTGAGTACGCATACTAAATATGTTCGTCAAAACTTGTAATTTGGTATTAAAAATGCACTCCAATCACCGGAGAATAACCACTGAGAGCAAACTTAGAACAACTGCCCTCTCAACCCATTTTGGACGCAATTCAGTAACTGACGGGTGCGGTAGGCCGCACACTTTTAGCTATAGGGACTGCTCGGTTTACATTAAACTGAGGGCTAGCTGCAGTAGCCAAGCCCACGGTAAGAACACATTTAACGCTTATAAAAAGCAATTTTATGCACAAACAGAGAAACCGGCTAAAAATGCACAACTTTTAGCTAAAAATTAGCTCCGTTTTACCTAAGCAAGAGACATTTTTTTTATATTTTTAGCCAGATTTCCAGCCAACTAGGTATTTAAACTTTTTAGATAAATGTCCGACAGTCTGAAACTTAGACAAAGACTTGGTACAAGTTCTCCTCAAAACTCCATAAAACGCCTATGAAATATGTAATATAAAACTCGTAATTAAACTTCAGTTAGGCAAGAAAGTTTATTTATTTTACAAGTGACAAACTTCTAGCACTCATTATTAAAAAAGGATTCAGTCGGTTTCAAGTTTTAGCCCAATAAAAAAGATTGTAATTGACTGAAGTTAGATTGAATTAATGTCTCCTTATAGATGTTTGCTGAGTACTAGGTGCATTAAGATTAAACTTAAGACTAGATAACATATAGAGTTGTAGAGTGAAACTTGTAATCTGCTATATATAAAATGAATTAAAGTGCTTGCAAAATCAAGAACAAGCTTTGGAACGGATTGAATTTAACAACAACAATACACGTAAAAAAACTGAACAAGACAAAAAAACCAATACAAAAAACATAACCCAAAAATTGCCTCATAAAATATAAACATTCTAGAAAATGTAATGAAACAAATAAGAAAAAAGTAAAAAAGCAAATGATACTATGCAAATTCTTGTTAATATACATCAAAATCAACAAAAATGTAAGAACTAAAGAAGGAGTCGCAAAAGAGCTTGCATGTAATGCAGAGAAAATAAACACTAACAAATAAAATAGCACATTACTCAAAAACATTTGTTTATTAACTAATAGTCCAGTTAAAGTAGCTTTTTACCTCTAAAAAAATTTAAAAATTTTGGAACTTTCTACAATAATTTATAGGTATCTTGTAAAAGATATACTAAAAGTCCTGACAAATATGACCAAGGTCAAGTGACAATTACAAAAAACAAAGCACTTTTTTTGGATTTTTGTTAATATCTTGAGAACTGTAAGGCGGAGGTAAAAGTTAACTATATACACAATAAAAGCTGATAAAATTTGCAATAAAAATGATAATATACATTTTTCTAGTATTCTTAGCGGTTACAGAGTTATAAAGCGCTAATGATTGAGTTTTTTTCAACAAAAAAAGTTAGCACGACACAATATGTAATTTATTAAAGATGCCAAAACAAGAAAAAATAAATGAACTTTTTACCATCATTTGTTAGATACTTGTTAATGAATATTTGACAATGTTTTGCTTACACTTTTGGATACGTTGAATCATTGTGGGAGAGCGGTTATTCATTTGCAGAAAATTAGATTGAGGATTGCTTCAGGTTTTGCTGCATTTTCTGTAGTAAGTTGGATCAACCGACTGGCTCAAACTTCCAATCCCACTGCTCTGGAGGAAGTATTTTCTAGCTCAACTTGGATTTGGTGGTATACACAAAAAGCATGCTGCATTTTTCTGTAGGCGACAGCGCAGAGAGATCTGGTTTAGCATTCAAAACTGATTTGGTAAAAGCCTTGTAACAATGCCTGTTAAGGGAAATTTGCTTGTGAGATGCGTTATACCATGCCAGGAATATTTGGTTTTTAGCTTCAGCTTTATTACATTAGTAATACTTTGCAGTGTAGCTTGCTTCTTAAACAAATTGAAACAGACAAGTTTACTTTTTTGATATGCAGCGCAAGTCGTATCACATCTGCTAAATGCACACACAAGTATAAAGTTTTTTATTCCTTTAGTTTGCAATTGTTGACTTAAATATACTATCCTTTCTACTCTGCCGTAGATTGATTTAACAAATAATATCTGTTTTTCGTATTGGTTTAAAGCCATAAGGAAGACAATATGATCAACATCTTTGCCAACTATTGCAACTTTGTTACTAGGATTTTATGATTCTTGGGCAGATGATAAATTTACCAGCGTTACTAGATTCTTGTTTTGTTGTAATTCCTTGGTCGTGAAGAACAGTTAAGCAGAATTAAATAAGTCTGGATTTATTCTGTTTATTAGAAAGAAAACCATTCTGTTTGAATGTGATTTGTGTTTTGTGTTTAAAGTTTATGTCAACTGACCTCTTTAGCTTGTACTTTGGTTCTATTCAGTTGTCTACGTACTGGATGGTGCCGCTGAATAGCCATCAAACGCAACGGTACAGCTCTTGCCGGCATAATGCTTAAGAACATAGGCGACATAGCATTGACAAATTGTTGAGATTGACAATTTTTGAGCCACATCACCTCGTATAACAGTAATTCGCCATCCAAAACGATGTCAAAATCAAGAAGATTGGCTTCTTCTTGTAGTACAAAAAAAGTATCGTATAAGGCGGATTTGTTTGTTTTTTTCTTCAAATAACGGTATAGGGTAAAAAGCAAGTTTATGTAATAAATAGTTGTTTACGTCCTTATTACTCTGCTTGTTGATAGCTATCTTTAGAAACATCGTTAAAGAGTTGATTACCAATTTTCTTCATAAACAAAGTAGGTAAAAAAGAAACCGCATAAACACTACAGTATGACGCGTATGCTACGCGTATTGTAAACGCTATATGGAAAAAAGCGCAAGTAGTTGGGGGAGAGAGGAAAAACCGTCAAAATGAACCAAACAAAAGAGACCGGTTTTTTGTCTCGTAACTTTTTTTATATTTTTTAGGGCCTTATAACTCTGTAACCGCTGTGAATACAAAATAATATATGTGATAATTTTTATTGCAAATTTTATCAGCTTTCATTATGTACATATTCAGCTTTAACCTTCTATTTACAGTTTTTAAGATATTAATAAAAAACCAAAAAAGTGCCTTGTTTTCGATCATTACCACTAAAGCTTGTGTTATATTTTTCAGGATTTTTAGTATATTCTTTATTAGGTACTTATAAATCAGTGTACAAAGTTTTAAACTTTTGGATTTTTTTAGAGGTAAGATCAACATTTGAGCATATTTGACTAAACTATAAACTTAAAATAAATATCATCTTTTTCAACCACAAAAAACAACAAAAGTTTAAATTCAACATTTTAAGAGGAAACAATTGACTATAGTATTAGTAATAAAAGAATTCTACCATCATCTATCATTAGTGAAATGTCTAATATTAGATGCAATCACAATCTCCTCCTTGTAAATTTAAATTTGGAAACACAAGAACTAAGAAAAAACAATTCAACGCGCACAAAAATAAAAGTATAAGATTCTCAAGACCAATCAACAATTGATATTGACCAGGGCAAAAACGTAGCACAAACTACATCAACAACGCGTACTACGTAAAGACAGCATTGCAAAAAAATAAAGATAAATTAACAGAAACAGCAAAATACAACTTTTTTTTCTTAATAAAACACTTTGGTTCAACAAACTAATTAAAATAAAAAAAAACAGCATACTTGCAATATATAACATGACTTCTATGAAACATAAAAAATAATCTGAAAAATGATCAAAAACCAAAGATATCAAAACTTATAGATATAATAGAGCAAAACCATATTGACATAGAAACATAAATAGTCTATATCGATCATGTATACAAAAGAAAAAACAAAAATAGCTGAAAAAAACCAACACAAATTTTCAAATAAACGCTCAAGCTGACAAACAACGGTAAACATAATTCAAAACATAAAATTTCTAGCTAAAATTAGCGGAAAAACTGACTAACTAATGACTAAAAGCTACAAAAATAATATTGTACAAAGCACTAAAATGCACCACACTATTAACAAATAAACAACAACAATTGTGTAACGGCAGGTTAAGCAATGACGCAGTATTTCATTTGCAACAAGTGAAAGAAAAAGCCCTTAAATAGAATAAGTCAGCGTACCTGCAATGTTTTATTAACCTGAAAAACAAACTTTTGATAGAATAAAACTAAAAGACGTCATATTACAAGACAAGAACATTCTACTAGATTTAATCAAAAGCATTGAAAACATCTTTAGCAATGCAAACAACAAACTAACAAAAATCGATAAAAGTGGATGAATAAATAATACAAGGGAACTCCTTAAGTCCACTACTTTTAAACTTAATTATTGATAAATTCAATAAAAATGTTAAAAAATTTACAAGTAAAATTCCAAAAAATTACGCTAACAATTAAAAAACTAGCTAAAAAAATCAATACCTTGGAAGCTTACACATCATGTCCTTGGTAGAAGAAGATTCCAGAAGAAAAATTCAACGTGTTTGAGGAAAACAAGACAAAACACTGAGTAAGGAAAAAAAAAGATTTTTTACAAGTTTCTGTTATTATTAGGCCATCAACCGGCCTATCAAATCAGGTGCTTTCAGCGGCACCAAGACAATCAGCATTTACATGTCTCCCAACTAAACTTTTTTCTTTTCTATTTATGTTCTTGAATGTTTGTCAATCATTTCAGCCGTAAACGAGATTGATGGCATCTGCATGCACCCAAAATTGCATGCGGAAGTTGGTATTGAGCTAACCGCTCTAGGGTAAGCTCCACTCCGTTAAACGTATAGGAAGAGATTTTATGTTGTTAATTTTTTACAAAGTTGTGTAATCTTACAGTAAGTGTAAAGTACATGGATATTGTTTATTGCCACCGTTGCCATCATTATGGCCACACGGCATTTCGATACAACTTTTTATGCATCTGTGTCAAATGAGCCATCTCAGCTTTATCTGCAAACACACAAAAAAAGCAGATTATGTAACAACATGCGTCGCTTGCAAAAATTGCCCAGCTTATCTCAAACATCCAATTTGTATTAAATCTTAACTCAAAAAGCACTATCTCTTCAAAAGAGCCTTCTCCTTCTCACTGGAGCACTTCCAACGCCCACAAAGAATTCCATTTATCTATATATTTAACTTTAGTAGTTTCTGTTGGTTAAATTATCGTACAAAATTTGTTGTTAATGTAGGTTGTAGTTTAACTTTTGCTTAAATATTTGCTAAAGCCGTTGAGATAATAGAATGTAAATTGTGTGCAATGTTGCTTTGTTTGGCAAATGCAATCTTTTGTTTATTTTGCTGTTTGCATAAAAAGTGTTTTTTACAAAGTTGATATATAAGATATAATTGTTTTTTTTTACTTTAAGTACCTTTTCAGTTGCTTTAAATAGTGTAGTTTTTCTTTTTTATAATATTTGTAACTTTTTTTTAAATTTTTTAATTATTTTTGCAATGATTACTCGGCCCGTCTATAATGTATTTTTCTGTTAGTATATACATTCTTTTAATTTGGATACATATAATAATATTAAATAAATGTATCATTTTGTTTAGCGTTTTTAAAGTAAAAAAACAATACCTACGAAAATCGGTACATGGAATGTCAGAAGCATGTACCAGGCAGGAAAAATACACAACACTATCAAGGAGATGGAAAAACTAGATATCTCAATTTTTGGTATAAGTGAAATGCGATGGGAAAAATCGGGACGATGCGAAGTGGAAGAGCACGTTGTTTATTACTCAGGAGAAGATAGCAAACATCACAGAAATGGTGTTGCCATAATAATCACCAAAGACGTTGCTAAGGCCGTTTTAAACGTTGTTCCCTTCTCAGACAGGATTATTATGCTACAGATTCAGGCAAACCCAATCAATATAAACTTCATTCAAGTTTACGCACCAACTTCAGATAGTGATGAGGAAGAATTAGAAAAATTCTAAGAAGGAATAGATCAAGTGCTGCAGATAAGTAAGAGAAATGAAATCACAATTTTACTTGGAGATCTGAATGCGAAGGTTGGAGCTGGAAAAGAGGGTGAAACGGTCGGAGAATACGGACTTGGGCAGAGAAACGAAAGAAGCGATAGATTTGTAAGTTTCTGTGGAGAAAACGGATTAGCCATTATGAACACCTTCTATAAGCTTCCAAAACGCCGCTTATACACTTGGCAATCCCTGTACATACACCCACAAAGATCGTACGTAACCAAATAGACTATATTACCATAAATTCTAGATACAAGAACACAATTAAAGCAGTCAAGACATATCCAGGCGCTGATGTATTTACAGACCACAGCTTATTAGTAGCGCATATGCTAATTAAATTTAAAAAACTGAAGAAGGCCAAACACACAACACATTTAGACCTAACAAAGCTAAAAGATGTGCACATTGCACAGGAAATATCTGAAATAGTAGAAAGTCAGCTACTGGAGATACATAGTACAGGGACATTGGATATCGAGACATCATGGAACCATTTCAAAACAACGGTGATGGACGCAGGAAAAGCTAAGCTAAAAAACGATAAACTTAGCATAAATAAAAAGAAATGGATGACAACCGAGATTCTGAACCTAATGAAAACAAAAAGAAAATACAAGAATAGAGATGAAAAGGCATACAAGGAAGTAAACAAAGAGGTCAGAAAGGAAATAAGGAGAGCTAAGTCAGAATGGTTCAGCAATGAATGTAGGGAAATCGAAGAACTTGAAAAAAAATATAACAGCCTCCATTTGCACAAAAAAGTCAAAGAATTAGCTGGTGTCAAACGTAACAACAACTCCAACAGTGGACTAGCAGATTGCGAAGGTAACATAATCCTTGATATCGACCAAAAACTGATCAGGTGGAAAGAATATGTAACAGAGCTTTTTACCGATGAGAGGAATGTAGAACACGAAGTAACAAATGCAGTAACTGGTCCTTCTATAACAACTGAAGAAGTAGAAAAAGCAATTACAAATGCAAAGAATAGGAAAGCTACCGGACCAGATGAAATCCCAGCAGAGATGTTAAAGCTATTAGAAGAAAAGGGAAAGAAACTACTGTTGCAACTCTTTAATGCAATCTATAACACTGGAATTATTCCGAACAATTGGCTGCAGTTGACATTCATCACAATTCCAAAGAAGACCAACGCAAAAAAATTGTAGTGATCACAGAATAATAAGTTTGATGAGCCATGTCCTTAAGATATTTCTGAGCATCATTCATCAACAAATATATCATAAGATAGAAGACCACGTCGGTGATACACAATTTGGGTTCCGAAAAGGACTGGAAACTCGAGAAGCACTATTTAGCATAGAAGTGTTGGTACAGAGAAGTAGGGATGTCAATAGCGACGTATTTCTGTGTTTTATCGACTTTGAAAAATAGTTCGATAGAGTCCGACATGAGAAGATGATTGAGGTCTTAAAGACAACAGGTATTGATGACAAAGATCTAAGAATCATTGCCAACCTATATTGGCAGCAAAAGGCAGTTATCAGAATAGGTGAACGCTCAACGGAAGAAATAGAAATCCGGAGAGGAGTGAGACAGGGATGCACTCTGTCACCATTAATTTTTAATCTATACTCCGAAAAAATATTCGATGAGGCAGTTCAGCAGGCACAAGAAGGAATAGTAATTAATGGAGTAACACTTAACAACCTACGTTACGCGGATGATACTGTACTAATGGCAGATAGTCACGAAGGACTTATACGACTTCTCCATAGCGTCACTGAAGCTTGCTCACTCTCCGGCTTAACGTTGAATACAAAAAAGACAAAGTACATGGTTATCAGCAAACAACAAATAATCGATACCGGTATTCAAGTCAACGGAATACAGCTGGAACGCGTTAAGAAATTCACCTACCTTGGGCACATGCTTGATGAACAATGGGATCATACTCTCGAAATCAGATGCCGCATAGAAAGAGCAAGAGCGGCGTTCAATCAGATGAAAAGAATACTGTGCGGGCATGACTTAAACCTGAGCCTCAGAATGCGGTTGGTGCGTTGTTATGTCTTTTCGGTTCTTCTTTACGGGGTTGAATCCTGGACTCTCACGGAAGCCGCACTCAAAAAACTACAAGCATTCGAAATATGGGTATACAGGCGTATGCTAAAAATCAGCTGGATGGACCACGTACGTAATGAAGACGTGATGAGAAGGATAAACAAAGATCTAGAAGTAGTCCCAAACATCAAAATAAGAAAATTACAATATTTCGGGCACGTCATGAGACATCCCGAAAAATACGGTACCCTGCATTTAATAATGCAGGGTAAAATAAATAGTAAAAGAGGGCCCGGAAGAACACGAACATCGTGGTTGAAAAACTTAAGACAATGGTTTGGAAAAACATCAACCGAACTCTTTCGCGCCGCTGTCAACAAAATTATTATAGCTAACATGATAGCCAACGTCCGCTAAGCGGATACGGCACTTCAAGAAGAAGAAAGTAAAATATAATCTTTTCAACCAATCATGTTAACATCGATATTAAAAATATGGTTAAACTGCTGGTAGTTTACAAAAATTCTTAATAATAATTGTTAATTTCTTTAATTTTTACAGTACGGTCAACCTAGTAGTGAAAAACTAAACTTTTTTTATAAAAAACAAAAACCTTTGCTGCACTACTGAATAATTAAAGCAAAGTAATACTTTTTTAATTTAAATTTATTTAATTAATCAAATTATATAAAGAAAAATCAATAAAAATTTTATTATTTTAGTTAATAAATAAACAATTGTTTGAATCATTTAGATTATAATTGCATCATTTGTTTTGACTATAACTTGAGTGATTATTGAGATTTTAGTTTTATTACTTATTTGAATTATAGTTTAGCCATAATCATTCTTTAATTCTTTGTCCGTTTTATTAAAAAAAATATATATGTGAACTAATTTTATTATAAGAAATGTTTATACATTTCATTTACTTAAACAATTGTTTAAAAACCAAAGTTTGAGGATCATAGGTATAAATTGGATCTTTAAGGGGAGCAACATCTTGATATCTCAATTGAGCTGTATATCCCATATCTTCAACATTATTTTTTGTAGAAAAAACAACTCTTTGTAACAATCCTGATGGGTGGTAGATATAGTATGAGCCTTGTTCGGTAAGTTCTTCTTCCATAATTTGTTGAGACTGTTGTTCCGTTGTTGTTGGCAATTCTGTTGTGGTACTTTCTTGTTCAGTAGTTGTAGCTATTTGTTCAGTAGTAGTAGCAGGTTCTTCCTGTGGTGGTCCGTAACTTTGTGGTGGTAAATATTGCTTTTCCGGCAATCTGAATTCGCTACTTGGACGAGTTCCAGCTGCTGGATAAAGAGCTTCGATTCTTTGCAAGCCAAACAACGCATAACGTTGATTATAATTAGGTGTTTCTGATGCCACTAATGCGGCTACAGATAATAAAACAATTGATACTTTCATGTTGTTATTGGTTACGATTGTATCAAGTGAATGATGATGCATTTGATAACAGGCCAGTTATATATACAAATCAAAGACATTGAATTGATTATTGAATGCGTCAGAAAGCATTGAACTTTAGCTGACTGGAATTGGCAATATTTGGCATTGCTAAACTAAATTGCATTAATTTTATACGCGATAGAGCTTGAATATAAATTTTAATAAATTTATTTTATGCAATTTATTGTATTTAAATTTAAAAAAATTAATAAATTAGTTAACAATTTTTATTCAGTTTTATTATAAATACTATCTACATTATCACTTTGTAAAATTGTTTATAAATAAATAATACACTTATTTCATTAAGTTATATATTTCAGAATGTAATAACAAACAAAGATTTTTTGTAAAATTATCTTATAAATAAGTAAATCAGTTGTAATTAATAAAAATTGTCTTTTAAACGTAAAGTATAACTATAACAATGACATACACATTGAACATTAAAATTCAGCGCACATGTTTGTGTGCATAACCACATATTGCATTACAATTATATAGCAAAATTCTTGTCATCAATGTCAATCAATTAGTATAAATATATTTACAATATGCAATAAATTTATCATTCAATCAATAATATTTGAACAAACACAACATGAAAGTATTCATTGTATTTCTGTCAATAGTTGCTTTTGCCCTAGCTGAAGCACCTAGATACAATTCACGGTTAGCCTTATTTGGTCTTCAAAGAATTGAAGCTCCATATCCAGCTGCAGGAAACCGTCCAAATCAAGAGTTTAATTTACCTCAAAGACAGTATGGACCTCCACAGACATATGGTCCACCACCAACTACCACAGAACAGATAGATGTTACTACCACTGAATTGCCAACTACAACAGAAGTTACAACTGAAACAGAATCGGAACAATTCAAACAAGACGAATATACAGAACAAGGAAGTTATTATATTTATCATCCTTCAGGATTGTTACAAAAAGTAGTTTATTCTACTAAAAATGATGTCGAAGATATGGGTTATACAGCTCAATTAAGATACCAGGATGTGGCTCCACTTAAAGATCCTATTTTTACATATGATCCTCAAACTTTAAAATTCAAACAATTGTTTAAATAAATTTAATTGAATTTTTATTTATTATAATTTTAATTCAATAAACAATTTAATAATATATTGTTGTATTATTTTAATTTTGTTTATGTCTAATGCTTATTTATTTAAAATAAGCATTCATCTTGCAGATACACATTTAATAAAAATAAAAAGATTAAAAATTTAAAAAACTGTACGCAACTTTGTGTGTGTTATAAAAGCATAAAATGTTAATCCAGTCATATTTTTTAGTTGTCTAATTTTACATTTAACATTATCAGTGTGTTTTGAATAAAGTGTACTTGCGTTTTACGGCAATAGTCAGAGTTTACTCACTTACATTATTACAGAAAACAAAAAAATAGTATATTTAAATATTAAGGTATTATTTGATGTTATAAACAGAGTTAGTTTAGTCTGCGGCTTAAATAAAATATTTAGTTTAAATAGTGTAAACTCATCCCACCTTCAGTCACTTAATCAAAATCACGCCTGCCGGCATTTGTTATTAATGACAAGGCCAAGTTTTAAAGCTACTCCCTACAACAGTTATCGTATGCTACCGGCCTCTCACGCCAATCATCGGAATGCTACTGCATTTCTAAAAACTGATAGGGTAGACTTCTACACATGACAACCTCCGAAAAACGCTACCTACCAGTACTACTCCAGAAATTGGCAAAAAAAATTAAAATCAAAGATTGGAAACAACTTTTTTATCTCACGATCTCAATGAAGCCAAAAAAGAGGGTCTTACAATGTAAAAGGTGCCAGTGTCATGGGCACACCGCCAAACAAGCAAATTTTGTACGTAGGATTTGCTCGGGATCTTACCAGTCAAAGACACCACACTAAAGTGTGCTCTCTGCTCTGGCCCCTATTTGGCCAATTATCTGAGATGCATGGCTTACGAATGAATGTTGGTTTCACTAAACAGAAACAAAAAGGCCGGCGACGGCTTAGGCTGTACTCTTATTAAAGAATGCAAAATAATTTAAATAAAAATGCCAAGCAAACTCCAGTCTATTCAAACCAACAATGGATAATACAGCTGAAGTGTTATTAAGAGTCTAATTCTGGAACGCTAACAGCATTCCAGAAAAAATGAGCAAAATAGAATCATTCTTCTTTAACCAGAAAATCGACGTCATGCTCGTGAGTGAGTCAATCCACTGTCCCTGGCACTTGTTGAATATTCCAAACACTTACAAGTATTTGTACAGTACTCTAGAAACTAATGCGATTGTATTGACTGTGCCAAAGTTGGGCACACTCAAAATTGCGACTGGGTACGTCAGCCAACAAACTGAATTAAAATTGCAAATTGTTGCAACTTCCCATCATCTTAGTTAGTGACTTCAACTCCAAATACCCGAGGTAGAATAATTTAACCAACGTAAAATTTACTTGTTTAAGAAAAAATCATCAAATCTTGAGCCTAGTAGGGGACGTCCTGAATGTAGCAATACTAAAGAGCGTCAACTTTCAGATACTGAAATTTTGAAACTTTATGGAAAGAGATTCAACTGGTAGAAAAGACAATTTGTTACCCAAACAAATTGAGTTTTTTTCTCAGGATTTCTAAAATAAAGCATAGTACGGACAGTTCGCAGAACTAAAAGAAACTGTCAAACAGTTTACGGAACTGATTTACAAAGCCAGACAAAAAGCTTCTAAAACCTTTCAAGTTTAGACTAAAAATCTACTTGAATTATTTTGTGATCAAAAAGCAATGATTTGAAAAAAAAAATGCCGCCAAACATCAATGAAAAAAGCATCGCAAAACAATAAATCGTAAATCCTTAACAAACTTAACAGGGAAGTTAAGTCTACTATAAGGCTGCACAAAAATCAATGCTGGCAAAAAGCATTAGAATTGACCACATAGAATATAAATCAATTTTGAAAATTTTTCTAAGGCTTGCAAAAAAGTTTCAATATCAATTATTCATTGTGAGATTGGGCTCCAATAATCTAGCAAAGAAAAGGCCGAAGCATTTGCCAAAAGCCTAGAACTTCAATGCTCCGTTCTTTTTGACAGCAACAAAGTAAAGAAGTCTGGAATTTCTTAAAGACTAATCATGATGACCCGCCGCTGTATAGCGTTCGACCGTCCCGCATAAAATAAATTATTTTGAATCTTAAATCACAATCCGCGCCGGGACCTGACGGTATCCCAAACAAAGCTCTAAAAACTTGTTTTTAGAAAACAACTTTGACCAATATTGCTAATGCTATTTTACGTACAAAGCACTTTCCAACCGTTTGAAAAGGATTGCATGTAATCAACGTTTCAAAACCTGGGAAAAACCGAAAACATCATTCAAGAGCAGGCCAAGGTTAACTCTTTTCTATCAGATTCCAAAACGGGTTCCGGCGTGAAAACTTTGTTGTTTCCTAGCTAAATCGCGTGTCAAATCATATTATCGAAAGTTTTAGACTGAGAAAAACTACAAGGGTGGTCTATTTTGAGGTTGAAAAAAGCTTTCGATAAGGTTTGGCCCAAAGGTTTGCTACTTCAACTGCATAGACAAAAGTTTCTACTGCGTCTATTAAAATTGCTAGCTTCATACTTAAAATGCAGAACATTTTTTGTTAAACTCCAAAACCATGTTTCTACTTCACAGCGGATTAAGGCTGTATTACCACAAGTCTTTCTTCTATCGCTTATGCTGTTTAACCTTTTTGTTGCCGACATGCTCTTAAGCTGGAAGCACGAGGTCAAAATGGCACAATACGCCAATGATACAGCACTGATGTATAGCTCCTAGTTACCAAAAATGGTCGCCATCTAACTTCAAAAAACCACCAGCAATCTGCAAGTGTGGCTCAACGACTGGTAAGTCAAAGTCAACTCAGAGAAGAGTAAAGATGTCCTCTTCACCAGGCGACGCAAATCACCTCACGGGAGCGTACATTTTAATGAAATTCCAATTCCATGATCAAAATCTGTATAATATCTGGGCATTACCTTTGATAAAAGATTGGCGTACAAAGCCTAGATAGCAAAAAATGTTTTAGTGCTAATGCTACTCCGGAGACGCCTCAAATTACGTTTAGATTTTTAATATGAGGGGCAACTGCCACCTCAACCATCCCAAGGCAGTTTAAAGTCTGGCCTTGCGTAGGATAGTTAACGCCCATTGGTACATTAAAAACAAAGAAATTTTTAACGACTTAGACATCTCACCGCTGCAACAGCATTTAGAAGTTATGGTCAAAAAACACTTTGTTAAATTAAAATTCTACTCCAATTTGGACCTGGTTAGGCTGGCGGAACCAGACAAGGAATTACACTCCATTCTATGACTCTTTATCCTGAAGCAAATAATAAAAAACCATAAAAATACCGTCAAAAGTCAGATTTAGAATGAGCGGCTGCAAAATGCGTTTGTTCTGCAGGCTAGGAGCGGGTTACATAGTAACTTCTAACCAGTCAACAGCTTTGAGTGAAAGAATCGAAGTACACCTTTTTGTTTTAAGATAAACAAAAGATACAAAAAACAACAAAAAACTACTGCATTGAAGATTTACAGATATCCTTAATCAAAAAATCCTCATTACAATATTCAACATTTTTTTAAGTCAAAAGTTTCTTAATCAACTAACTAAATAAAAGTGAGAACATAAAACGTGCAAAGTATGTATGAACCTAGAAAGATACATAATGTTATACATAAAATTCTATGTTTAATATATTTTAGACATTATTAAAACAAAAAGCCATAGTCAGATACCAACAATAAAAGTGTCGCAACTTTGTTTATATCTTGGACCAATTTATGCTCTTACAACTACAGACTAACTCAAACAAACTAAACATAATACAAGCATATGTTTGTATGGCGGACTAACTCAAAAAGAAATTAAATTATTTTAAAAACAAATTAAGTAGATATTGAAACCACTAAAGTCAAGAGATACTACAGTAATACTCAAGGATTTAAGAATTTTACAAATCTCTTTACAGCTTTACTTTCCAAAAGAAAAGAACAAGAAAGACTGTTCTAAATCAATTAAAGAACAAGAAAAATTCAGGAAAAGACAGAGATAATTGGCAAAACACGCAGAAGCTATCATTCTACATAAAAAAGAAGACAGAATCAACATAGAAAATTACCGCCCAATAAGTATATTATTGAACCTGTACAAACTTTTAACTAAAATTACCAATAGACTAACACAAAAACTGGATATCTATCAGCCAGTTAAACAAACTGGATTTTGAAAGAGATACAGCACCTCTGACTACCTTCAGACACTTAAAACTATAATAAAAAAAACGAGTACAATATACCCATTTACATCGATTTTGTGCCAAAAAGCATTTGAATTTGTTAAAACTTAGACAGTTTTGAAAGCCCTTGTTAAGCTAGAATTGACTTATGATATTCAAACCACATTAGGAACATACATAGAAAAATTTGTCAATACAAGTTCAAATAGCCGAAGATACAAAAATAGACAAAATACCGATCAAGAGAGAAGTGCTCTTGGACACAAAATAGAACTAGGTAAAAAGAACCATTTCTGTAAAATATTCAAAAGAATAGGACTTTGTTAGGCGGCCTTTGAAAAAAATAAGTTTTACTACTAAAAAAAAATAAAACGACAAACACCTACACGCTTTTAAATCAAAGACTATATATATAGAAATCCTTTTAGGATAATGACCAAAAAACCACAATAAATTAAATAAAAAATGTAAAAACTGCAAATTGGTTAAAGCTTACCCAGGCACAAGTGTTGCTACAGACCTCAATCCTTTAATAGCACAGATGTACATCAAGATTAAAAAAACAAAAGTAAATAAAATCAGATAAACGTTAAAATACTTAAAGTACAAAAAAACAAACAAAAAAAACAAAAAAAAAACAGACAAAAATTTGAAAACACTTAAAAACAAGAAAGAATATCAGAACTGCAAATATAATAACGCATTAAATCAACTGTAATATAACCGACAACAAACATCTTTAAAAAAAAATTAAAAAGAAAAAATGACTAACAATATAAAAAACTCAATAAATACCATTACAAGAAAGTGAAACAATTGAAAAAAAATAAAAAAACATAAAGAGGAGTACGCCAAAAGCAGGGGCGACGCTAAGCGGTTAGCGAGGTAAGCGCAACATTTAGGCGCTATACGTCAGAGGCGCAGCAGGCCCGCTATCACATTTGCATTATATTATTTTAAAACATTTTGTTTTTTAAATCATTTTCTGTAACTTACTGTATCGCAAAGTTAAAAAAATATTTTAATTTGCTTTATAAAAGCTTTAATTTGACGTGAGAGTGGGTAGTTTTCATTATTCTTGTAAACAAGTTCATTGCGTGGATTTGGATTTGCGGGAGGCATCTAGCAAAGGTATTTTCTTCCTCTGCATTTTAATTTAAAAAAAAATTAATTTTTTAACATTTATTGATATCTGCGTTCTCGGTCTCCTACGGGTGTCAAAAATTTGGAGTCTTTTAGAAAAAGAGTTGTTTTGCGCCAAAGAATAAAAGTGTCTAGGAGTTTGATGCAAAAAATTAGACTTTGTCTCGTTTGAAAGAAAAAGAATGTCCAAATGATGTAACGGGTTTTTAATTTTTTTCTTTAACTTTTTTACAAAGTTTATTTAGATGTTGCGATCAAATTCTTTAACTATTTATGTTAGTACATTTTAGTATTTAGATTAGTAATTTAGTATTAACTTGGATAGCTGTAGCATTTTTGTGTAATACTTTTGCAGGTACATCTCGATTTCACTGTGCTAAAGAGCAAATGTTGGTAATAAACTTTTCTAAAACCAAATATTATCTGGTCCTAACTGGTTGATGTCTGTTTGGTATTAGCTCAGTTTGTGTATCTAAAGTTTGTTTAATTTACCTTCTAAAGGAGAGTACCTACAAATTAAACTTTTCCAGATCTTACCTAAAAATTTGAGTCCGTAAGGCTGACATACCAGTTGTTTGGAGATTGTAGTTTAAGAAATTGTATTTGAAAATATGGAGTTTAATTGTAAAGTAAACCACTTCAGGAAAAGATGATAATGATTGGTTTCTTATGGGAGTATACATCTTTGTCTCGCCTTGTCAGATCCGTTGGGGTAAACGGCAAAAATATCAAAACACTTTTTAGCTAAAATTTTGTGTGTTGTGTTGTTGTTTTGAACATACCATGAAGCTCCAACAAACCCAGTAAAAAATAAGACTTGAGATAATTAAGGTGCATATTTGTAGTCGTTCCTTAGACTAAAGACTTAAAAATGATTTGCGGACTGATAATGGTGATGTACAACCGGATTTAGTTTTAGAGCGACAAGCAGGTTTTTTGCCAATTTGTATAGGATGGAAGTCATTCAAAAGTTAAACTGTCAAAGTTTTGTGGTTTGGAAATAAAACTATTACATTTATAAGACTGTGCAGTTTAAAAAAAAAAGTTTTTTTGGAAGATTTTTTAGCGTCAAAAAAGGCTACCTCTTAGTTTTTTTTTCTGTTTTAAACTTTCAACAATGTGATCAATCACTCGGTTTATTTGATGAACTACAAAGTTGTCTTGTTGAAACCCATACTGGTGAGCAGAAAAAAGATTGTTAAATTATGTGTAGTCTTGAATTATGTCGAAAATCACTGTCTCTATAACCTTACTTAAAGAGCATAGAAAACTGATTGGCCGGTAATTTTGAGGAAACTTTAGGTTCTTTTTAGTTTTGGAATGTTTATGACTTGAGAACTTTTTCAAGCTTTAAGAAAATATCCTGCGCTAAAAAATGCATAAGCAATACTACTAAGAACCATTAATACTTAACGTAATAAAAATTTTCGTGATTTGTTTAAAATTTTGTCAGGACCAGAAGCAGATCAAGTTTTCTGTTTTGAGTAAATTTTTCTGATTCAACAAGGTCAAACGCTATGTTGTCGTCAGTGTTCTCTAAAAAGCCATTGACTTCTTGGTAGACTTTTTTGACGTGTTCAGATCAAATTCAGTCATTGAAAGAAAGCATTTGAGTTTTAGGCTGTCATCAAATGAAGCACCGACTGGTAAAAAAATGTCTGTTTATAGCAGCTCGAATAAGCTTTTACCTTAATAATTGACTAACTTCTATGTTTAACGTGCAACTCTATATGTAAGTCATACATGATTATACAAGGTGGAACAGAATAAGAAGCAATTTTCAAAACCTTGCCAACTGCGCCGTATCGTTGGATGATGGTAGTGGCTCTATCGGCCATGTTTTATGCGTGTTAGCATTAATTAATATTGGACTTGTGGACCCCTCAGCAGAGCGCGTATGCTGTAACAGCGTTTTATGGTAATTGTTACGTACAAGCGTTTTGTTTCAACATCAATTGCAATTGACCGGTTCCGTTTGCCTGTGCCATTAAAAAGGAAGTTAGAAACTTTAAGGAGAATTTGTCTACAAAAAGAAAAAAGCCTGGAAGACCAAAATCAGTATGCACTCCTAAGAATATCGAGCATGTAAGAATTGTTATTGAACAAAGCCCACGTCGTTCTTCTCGCCGACATAACACTGGACTTATAATTTCAAACAGAACAGTCAGACGGATTTTGCACATAGACCTACATTTCCATCCATACAAAATCCTCCTAATCAGAGAGATCAAGCATGAATATTATCAATAGGTAATTTTTAAATCATGAGATTTCTCAAAATAGGGACATTACCTGGCCTTCTCGTTCACCGGACCTCACAACGTGCTACATTTTCTTGTGAGGTTACTTACCACAAACAGTTTAAACGTTAAAAGAACGGATCCGACAAGAAGTAGACCAAATTAATCAAGCAATTCTGCAGAACGTAATGAATAATTTCAGATTACGATTGGAAGAATGTATAAGCCTAAACGGACGTCATCTTTTTAAGTTATTTTCAAACAGTTAAATTATTAATGCTTTTATATGTTTTTTAACTAAATAAAAAAACAAAAATCTGCTTTTCAACAGACTTTTTAAAATTGCTTCTTATTCTGCCCCACCCTGTATAACAAATTAAACTCAGTTTTGCACAAGATTTCAAAATCCGTTAAATTGATGTTTTGGCCGCCAAGAAATGAACTTGACGGATTTTGAAATCTTTTTGTCTCGTTTTGTCAAACTTTATTTTATTTGAACGCCACACATGATGACCAACACTATAGCAGGTGGGTAAGAACTCCAGTTTGAACTACTTGCTGGTAATAACAAACCCACCCGCTAGAGTGCTTTTATCAAAGAAATAGAATTTTTTATTCTCTGCGAGTGTCAGAAGTCTCTTAGTCAGAGGAAGAAGAGGTTATATAAAATGTATTGCCCACCAATACTTAAGCGGGTAGGTAGAAAATTCTAGATTATAATTACTATCAAGTAATTTGAACTAGAGTAGAAATTTCTCCTCCCTGCAAGTGTTACAACTCTTTTAATCAGAGGAGGAAGCTATAACCAGATTTTTGATTACTAAGACTTGGGCGGGTGGGTAAGTCATTCTAGATCATAATCATCAGCGTGTAATTTAAACTGAAGTACCGACCCACCCAGCCAAGTGTTTCTTATCAAATAAGTAGAAGTTTCTTCTCTCAGCAAGTGAAATTCTTTTATTCCCAAAAAAAAAGGAAGTTATATCTTTAGTATAAACTAGAGTGACCAACCACCCGCTTGAGTGTTTGTTGTCATAGAAATAGTGTTAAAAAAGTCTCCTAATCAGAGGAGGAGGACCAATCTCTTAATCACCAACACTTGAGTAAGTGGGTGGGTCATTCTAGTTTATGATTACTATAAAGTAGTGCTCACCTACCTGTCCAAAAAATGTTTAAAAAGAAATTAGAAGTGTATTCTTTCTGTGAGTGTTAAACGACGGGGGGCAACATATTTGGAATTTACACTTAGAAAACATAATAAATAATGCACTTGCTGATTAAACCAAAAGCATAAAAATTAATGCAATAATTAATCTGAGATATGCCAACGATATACCAACCTATGGAAAGGGTAAAAGAGTACAAATAACGCGGCACAACTATCAATGAGAACAACAACAGTAGAGCAAGCAAGAAGCACATTTATAAAATGAAGAGTTATTTGTATTGAAAAGTCTTAAAAATACAACTGATAAAATGTTATGTACTATCAATACTATACGAAATGGAAATCTGGTCATGAAAAGAATGGATAAAAAAAGCGTTTGAATTATGGATATATCAAAGAATACTGAAAGTTTTATGAGTAGAGAATAATTAATAAAGAAGCAATGAGACAAAAAAAGTAATTCTGACAACTAAGCACAGAAAACTAGTTCATATCAAGCATATTATTAGAAAAAGACAATATCAACTGCTCAAGTAATTATGCAGAAATAACTAATAAAAAAAGATCAACCCATAGATAAATAACTTTATTAATTAATAATAATTAATTTATATCTGCGGTCTGAAAATAAAAGTGAAAAAGAAAAAGAAAAGAAACGTTGACACAACATATGCACATGCACGATTGATTTTTGCATTTTACAACAATAATCTACAAAATACCTTAACAAATTGTTAAATCTGCAATACATACTCTTATGTAATATTGACTTTTATAGAAATAAGACAAAGGTTATTAGCTAATTAAAAATAATAATAATCTCAGGTTAGAGACCTGAAATAACATTACAACACAATATTTAAATAAATAAATACTAAACCTAATATTACAGTTTATTAAGACTAAAAACTAATATTACAAAACCTTCTAACTAAGCCTAACTTACTTTGCAAATTAGTTTTTTTTTAGATTTATTTAACTATCACAATATTATAAATAATCAAACGAACGACTACACTAGTCATTAATTGTGTTGTGTCCAAATTTGCCGTAGTCATACAAGGCTCATTGACGAGGTTTGTAGAACCGTTCGATTGAGTTTGAATAAATTATTAATTTATTTCATAATATCATAATATTAATATTACATTTCTGAATGCTATAAAATAAAAGTTTTATAAATTCAACAATCTAATAAATATTATTAGTATTGTTGATTATTTATTGTAATTTTAAATTAGTAATCATGAAATAGTAACAATAATTAATGGAAATTTATTCCATTTATATTGTTTACCGGAAATGGGCTCGTAAAATATACCAACTATAAAATGTGTTTTCGTTTGGCAGATTGATTAAAAAACGCACGATTTTAAAATTATGATTGCCCATAATTCCGTCAACTAAAAATCTGATGAATAAAATGCGAAAACTGAAATTCCCATATCAATTGTCAATCATATTTAATAAATCTATAGATTTTATTATTATTAATATTAATAAAAAGAAGTTCTTTCTAAACTCATTTTTTCTGTACAAAGCGAACTTTGTACCGTAATAATGGGTAATGAATATTAAACCAAGTTCGACGGAAGTTCCCAGCGGACTACTTCTTTTTATTCTTTCCATATTATTTTCGCTTCGGTCGCGCCCGATGCCAAATCAATTCGCCTAAAGGAGCGGAAAATCGAGGCCGAGATGTATAAATTAGTGTTTATCTAAGTGCACACCGGCTACAAAAAAGAAGAGTGAATAAAAATCCTGTGTATAAATGGAGCAGACCTCCAAACGATAAAAAGGACTTTTGTTAATAGCGTACGCAAATTTAAAAATACTCGACCGAAAATAAAATGATTTAAAAGTAAAATGAATTCCATCTATTAATGATCATTGATTTGAATAAATGTTAATTCTGAATATATTAATTCATTTGATATAAACCAGCGTATGATTTTAAGATTGTATAACTTTCTCAGCGGATATAACTATTTCGAGCGGAAGTTTCATTTAACGTTTCGCTAGCTTCGTATACGAGTTTACTACTGCGCTAGTTTTAGTGTCTACCTACTTAAGTTTTGTCACTACGTCCATTAAAACCCTTCCCATTGGAGACAGTATTCATATCAATTTTTTATATTGACAATATTAATTTCTGTTGTCATTTCATTGAGCTCGATTAATTTTTTTGTGCATCAAAAGTTTTACTGGTGATTGGTACTATCCCGTGCAATATATAGCGTTGAAATTGTAAAGCGTAAAAAAAATATCAGTTTGCCACCACTTTTCATTATACCGTTGGTGTGAAAAATGAGTCCTTTTTACCATTCCTTTTATTTGCAGGTGTAATTTAGAAATACATGAATGGTTGGGGATTGTTAATAAAAAAACTTTCACGCACTTGCTTGATGAAAAACATCGATTTTTAATCAAAAATAAGCAGGCCAACGGAAACATTAATGCGTTCGCTGACGAAAAATAGGTTGATTAGATCGTTTGCATTTATGTTCAAAAAACTTTTTTATTGGAAATGTCAGTTCTTTAAAAAATATTGATTAAAAGTGTTATCTATTATTATTTACTTCAATACTTATTGAAGTAGTGATACTTTAAATATATTCTAACAGGTTATGAGACTAGCACGTATCCAATGCGTTGAGAATTCAAGTTTTGCTTTGTGATAATTCAGCGTGTTACATATGCAGCGCAGGATTTATATAAATTTGTGGAGCAAACAGATACAAATATGACAAACTTGTAGTTTGTTTCATGTTTGTTACAGTCAAAGACTACTGTTAAGTTTGTTAACTAAATCTTTGCATGTTAATTAAATCAATTGAGAATGATATTCAGAATAAATTGCAATCCCTGTATTAATTTTATAGTTTCAAATTTTCTAGCCAGTAACACAAAACTTAAAAAAATGACCAACGCGCAGCATTACAACCCAATTGACGCATGCTACACATACTCATTCCATTGAAGGAACACGTAGCGACAAGAAACAAGTTTCCGTGACGCATGTTGATTGTAGTTGCCAAAAAGCATCTGTCATCAAACATTGTTCCTACTTTGTAGGACCAAAAAACATTTTGTAATAATAATAAAAATAGAAATTTTGATAAACCTTGCACTTTTCAAGTCACAAAACATAACATTTAGCACCAAATTATACAACAATTGGGGTAAATGTTGTAACATTTTTGGGAAATTTACATAAAATAATAACAAAACGCATTTATATACATAAATGTACTAAACATTATTGAGGTATATACCATTACACAACCAATGTCGTATCTAAGGGAGGTTTTAGGAGAGAAGTATCCCCCAAAATAATACAAATCATTCTCGGCGGCCGCATACGGTAAAACACAATTAATTTTATTGGCATTTAACATCAAAATTGCTAGTTTTTTTTTTAATGTAACAAAATACCAGTTTAAAGTTGTTTCAAATCCAATTTTTTTTTTTTTTCATATAAAATGTTTTTAAAAGACAATTTTATTGGTATTGACTAAATAATCAATTCAATTTTTAAACTAAAAAATTAGATATTTATCATCTTTGCAAACGTCAATGGTTACTATGGCACAAGAAGGAAAAGTTATATTCAGCTTTTTAATAACTTGCACATGGATAGGTAAACTGAAACTTTACTACTCAATTGTAATCATACTTTGGAGCTTCCGCCTTCTCTAATGTGTTTGTTGTGTTGGTTGTCATAAAATTAAAAGTTTATCTTCATTACAAGTTTTTTTTTTTTTTCAAAAAACAGAAAGTGAAATGCAGTCTATTAATGACACTGGCGCAAGTAGCTAAATCACTCCAGATTATGATTACTAACAAATAGATTGAACTGGAGTGCTTACCCAAAAAATTTTAAGCTTCTTCTTTTTGCAAGCGTTAGATGTCTCTATGTTAAAGAAAAAAAAAGGAATAGATTTTTTTAAAGACCAACACTTGGGTGGGTGGTTAATAATCATAATTATCATTAAGTAGTTTCAATTGAAAGATTTTTTTTTTGCAACCGTTAATTTTGTTTTGTTTTATAAAAAAGATATAATACGGAATTTTTTAATGACACTTTAGTTTAACTACCATCGACTTGTTTGAACTAAAGTGCTCATTCATCCGCAGAAGTGTTTAATATTAAAAAATTTAAAAAGTTTGAACTGGTGGGTAGATCACTTTAGATTATGATTACTAGCAAGAAATTGAACTGCAAACTTAAGTGCTTATCTACCAACTAGAGTGATTGTTTTTAAAGTATTAGAAGTTTTTCTTCTCCGCAAATATTAGAAAAGCATTAGTCAGAAAAGCAAAAAGTAATATCCAATCTCTTGATGATGAAGACTTAGGCGGTTAAGGGTTTTCAATCTCAAATCGTAATTAACGGCAAGTAGTTTTAACTAGAATACTTACTTACTTGCCTAAGTGTTTGTTATTAAAAAATTTGATGTTTTTTCTAATTGCAAGCGTTGGAAATTTTTTTGTTTAAAAAAGTGATATCCAGTTTTTTAATAATCAACGCTTAGGTAGGTAATTGAATTACTCCAAAGTATGATTACCATTAAGTTGTTTAAACTAAAGTTTGTTTACCAGCCAAAGTGTATATTATCAAAAAAATTGATTTTTTTTCTCTTTAATTGTAAGAAATTTCTTAGTCAAAATAGGTAAAGGTAATATCCAATTTTTTAATGACCAATACTTAAGTAAATGAGTGGGATACTTTAGTTTAAACTGATGTGACTACTCAATTATTCAAAAAAAAAAAAGTCTTTCTATTAGAGGAAACAATAATAAATCCAATTTCTTAATAAACAACATTTGAGTAGGTAAATGAGTCACTTTAGTTCATAATTACCATTGAGTAGTTTGAACTAAAGTGCTTACTCACTTGCCTAAAAATTTGTTATTAAAAAATTTGAAGTTTTTCTTCTTTGCAACCGTTAAATGCCTTGTTTAAAAAAAAGAAATGATATCCAATCTTTTGACCAACACTTAGACGGATAGGTGGGTCAATCAAAATTATGATTACAACAAGTAGTTTAAACTGGAGTGCCCACTCACACACTCAAGTGTTTTATATTAAAATATTAAAAATTTCTTCTTTCTGCAAGGGTTATTTAAAGTAGAAGGATGTAGTATTCAATTTTTTGATAAACAACACTTCAGCAAGTAGGTGCGTTACCGCAAATCAGTTTCAACTAAAGTACTCACTTACCCGCCCTAATGTTTG
Source organism: Tachinus rufipes (assembly GCA_963932245.1). NCBI lineage: Eukaryota > Metazoa > Arthropoda > Insecta > Coleoptera > Staphylinidae > Tachinus > Tachinus rufipes. The sequence goes on from OZ010749.1 coordinate 68,362,383, forward strand.
TTAAGCGATAGAAGTCTTTTTGTTTAAGAAGCAGATCAATCGCCAGCAGCCGACCAAACCTAAAGAAAAAACCAAAAAACGTGCGACTATTGGAACCAACAAAAAATATATGCAATTTTAATTGCAATTAAGTAACAGATAAATAGTTGGACAAAACAACAACTATCATCTATTGTAACTGCAAAGGTTAATAAAAATATTTATGTTATCCGAAACTTGTCAACATCCGTATCAAAGGATTGCTTAATGACTGCTTACTTTTTATTATTTCATAGTCAGATAAGCTACGGTTTAATTATTTGGGGACACTCAGCAATTTGGCGTAGATTATGTGGCTTACAGAAAAGAGTAATCAAAATTTTGGCAGGCATTGGATATAGAGACTGTTGCAGAGACTCGTTTAAGACTTTGCAAATCTTAACCTTACCCAGTATCTATATATTTAAATGTTTAAAGTATATTAGGTTACACCAAAGTAACTTTCATACATATGATTTTTATTTGTACGAGACACGAAATAAATTAAATATATATCCGCAATCTATTCGGTTAAAAACATGTCAGAATGGCAGAAACTATTATGCTATTAATTTTTATAATAGGTTGCCTGTTACCATCAGAGAGTTGTAGAAGTATGAACAGTCTGTAAAAACCATACTTTTAAAAAATGCATTTTATGATTATAATGAGTTCCTGTCTTTTAAATTTTTTGTATGTATTTTTGAATAAACTGTACCATGACTTATGTAAACAAATTATGTGATACTACATTAATAAATTACTATTATTATTATTATTACCAATAATTTAACCTGTTTAAATTAATTATTTGTTAATCTAATTAATTAGTTTAAACATTTTATTTCAGTATAGACCTTGACGGAAAGATGTCATACTAAGCAAAGAAAATTCCAACTTTAGATTCTCACATCATAACAATGAAGAAATGTCAAACAAAAAAAAATCAGCAAGCAGGACCCCCAGGTAAAATCAATCTGACGTTAAGCTCAACAACAAGACAAAAAAGTACGGAAAGCAACGTTGGCGCTGTAGTCTTGCAAGAGAGCAGTAGGAAAATTAAAGGGCCTCAACCCCAAGATTACCTTCTGACTATACAGAACCGTAGTTACACCAATACTCTACTAGGCCTAGTCATATAGTAGCCGGCACTTAATAAAAGAGTCTATCAATTGGCGCTTACAAAAGTGAAGCCATAAGAACGACGCCTACAAAAGCCTTGGAGACAATCCTGGACATAGCCCCGGTCAATCTAATTGGCAAGCAACTTGCCATTACCACAGCACTCAGATTAAAGTCAATGCATATGTTGACATCAGATTATCGTGGTCACGCCGGAATAATCAATGAATTTAAAGAAGTGTCCAAAAACATAGACCGTTGTCTAGCAACACCTGCTTTTGGCAACAAATTATCATACTACATACCCTCTAAAGAGGAGTGGATAGAGAAGAAAGGGATACTAGCAGGACACACGCAGGTCTATACAGACGGCTCACGGAGGAAGGACAAAGTGGGCTGAGGGGTTTTCTCTAACGACCTCAACCTCAGAATCAGCCTACGCCTGCCAGACTACTGCAGCGTTCTACAGGCGGAAGTAACCGCCATAAATGAGGCAGCAGAGTGGCTGATGGTAAATGGGAACCCTGGTGAACAGATCCACATTTACACCAATAGCCAAGCTGCTTTCAGGGCAACTACTAGCGTGTGCACCAACTCAACAGTGGTCTCTGACTGTCAAAGAAAGCTGAACAAACAAGCTGCCAGCACACACAAACTTGAAACTCATGTGGGTACCAAGCCACAGCGGGATCCCAGGTAACACAAAAGTGGATAAACTTGCAAAGAATGGCATAAGCCTGCATTCAACCAAAGTATTACAGGATATTGGCATTCCATTTGCTTTGTACAAAGAGACCATATCTGAAATAACCTCGAGCGGAGCAAAGATGGAGGGATAAAGACACCTGCGAGGTAACGAGACAAGTGTGGCCTTACCAAAACAGGAAAAGAAGCACTAACATCGTCTCTCTAAAAACAATTAATACCAAACTGGCAGTGGGTGTCATCACAAGACACTGTCCCATTGGCAAACACGCTGAAAGACTAGGTATAGCAAAGAGAGATTACTGCAGAGGCTGCCTGAACAAGGAGGAAGAGGAAAGTGTTCAGCATTACTTATGCCATTGCTCTTCTTTGTCCGCAACATAATTGCTCTTATTAGGAAGACTTTTCTTTGATAACTTCTCTGACCTTGCATCACTAGATGCGCAGACTCTCATGAAGTTTATTCACGGCTCGAAATGGTTTGACAAAATCCCCTGAGGAGGGTTGTATTTTTAAGTACTGTGGTAACACAACGGGCCCATCTGAGGCCTATGTGAGCATTAGCTGCCACTTAAACCTAACCTAACCTATGCTCAGAAGCCAAAAACATCATTAACAAAATGGAAATCTTTATAAAGTCCACCATCATCAAACTGCCTATTTAGCTCCTAGCTCTACATGCTGCACCAGCAACACCAGCTTTAGCTACCACCACAGAGGCCCCAATGAAAACCTGCACGGTTAACCAAATTCTACAAAGCAAGCCAGCGGTTTTCCAAACCCAATTCTAAAAAGAAAGAAATGGAAACCACTCACACCAACAAGGCCAACTTTCACTAAGAAAATCCGACCCAAAAGTGCGGCTTTGCCCTGGTAAAAGAAAAGAAGACAAAAGCAAAGACAAAAAATTTAAGAAAGGAACCAGATAAGCCTCTTTAACCATCTTGCTCTAACAGGTCATCAGCCGCCCTGAGGCAGACCATCCATTATTACATTTACCAATTAGGATATGAAAAAACCCTAAAATATAATATAAAAGGTGTACCTATCTACATTATAGTTGAAGTAGTGCAGACTATACTTATTGCTCAGAGACACAGCAACATTGACTACGCGTACGCGCATGGGCATGGACAAAAAACATTTTCCGTGGTTTACCTCCAGCTTCTCCAGAGAGCAAAAAATTTAAAAAAATATTTCTCATTAAGTTACTCAAGCTTTGCGTGACCGTTGAAGTCAATTGCAAAAGTCCAGAGATTGCACAATGTCACCGTTGCCAACACTACGAGCACGGGGCATGCCTGTATTAATATGTCAAGTGTGCTAAAGCTCATCTAAGCGCCAGTTGCATTTTTACAAAAAAAATTGTTGCTAAATGCGTCGCGTGTGAAAAGCACACACGGCAAGTTACAAGAACTGCCTGGTTTACCAAGAACTAAAGGCTAGCCGCAACAGCCAAGTTTACAGTATAGCACCTGCTGTAAGCAGTTTCAAGCTTTTTCTTGAAGCGCTCCTAATGCCCACAAAGATAAATCCTTTGCACAAGCAGCGGGACCGGCTTCTAGCACCCCACTACTTTTAGTTAAAAATCAGCTGTTACTCCGCTTACCACAAGCAAGTAACAAAGATTTTCCAACATTTTGCAAATTCTTAAGAAGATCTTGTTCTAAACCAAAAAAAAATTCATTGAAGAAGAAAAAGTGATATTAAATTTTTTGATAATCACTACTTAAGTGTGTGGTTGAATTATTCCAAAGCATAATTATTAACAAGTTGTTTAAATTGGAGTGCCAACTTACCTGCTCAAGTGTTTGATGTCAAAAAATTTGAATTTTTGTATTTTGAATGTCGTTTGTTTTTTAATCAGAAGTGAAAGAGGTAATATCCAATTTCTTAATGACCAACACTTAGGCAAGTAGTGTGACACTTTACCAAGTAGTTTAAACTAGAATGACCACCTAACTACTCAAGAAATTAGATTTTTTTTGCTAACGTTGAAGTCTATTCAGATTATAATTACTATTAAGTAGCTTAAACTGGACTGTTTTTGGAAAGTTTGTTATCAATCAAAAATTTAAAAGTTTTGTCTTTTTGCAACTGTTAAAAGTTTTTTTGTCAAATAAGAAAAAGTAATTATCTAATTTCTTAATGATTAACACTTGGGTGGGTGATTGAGTCACTCCTAAGCATGTTTAACAAAAAAAAGAATTTTTCTCTGCAAATGTTAAAAACCACTTAACCAACAGAGAAGGATTTGATCTAAACTCTTGATGACCTACACTTGGGTGGGTGGTTGGGTTATTCAAAACTATAATTACTATTGAGTAGTTTATACTGAAATGATCATTAACCCATAAGTTTAGTAAGAAAAAACTAAAAGTTTTTTCTTTGCAAGTCTCTATAATAAAAGAGAGAATGATGAATTCAATCTATTAATAATCAACATTTTGATGGGTGAGTGGGTCATTTCAGATTATAAAAACTATTATAGTTTGATTTGGAGTTACTACCCACTCGTTCAAAAATGTGATAACAAAAAGTTTTTTTTTTTGCATTTGCACTTGGGTGGGTTATTGGGTCACTCCAGAGCATGATTACCAGTGAGTTCTTTGAATTAAAGTTTCCACTCATCCGCTTGCGTATATCTCTTAGTAAGAGAAGGCAAAAGTAATATTCAATCTTTTGATGACCTACAAATGGGCAGTTACTCCAAAGTATATTTACAAAATATTGAAGGTTTTTTATCTCTACAGTGTTAGTCAGAAGAAGTAATAGGTCTTGTTGACTCATAATTGGGTAATTATGTAAGTCACTCAAAATTATGATAGTTTAAACTAGAGTGACCACTCATTACTCAAGAATTTGTTAACAAAAAACTAAAAGTTTCTCCTCTTTGCAAAGTTTCTATGCTAGAAGAAGAAATGATAAACCAAATATTTTTATGACCAACACTTAGGTGGGTAGCTGGGCCATTACAAAAAAATGAAACAAAATACATTTAAATTATTGCTTACGCTTTAAAGATTTTTTACATAATTAACAGTTTTTTTTTCAAATTTTTTATCTTCTTCGTCCATCAGAAGCTACAATAATTGTTAAATCTTTTTAATTTGTTAAACAAATTCTTCTCTCACTAATTTTTTTGATTTAGATACGACCGGCCCTGCATACCACACCAGTGACAACCCTTACATCAACAAGCAACTAACAATAACACGTGTAAATTATATAAAGATATAATGTATTGGGTCTGATTATGGTTAATAAAACCATCTCAAATAAAATTACATCAAAATCAGCATACTAATTTAAATTTATTTATATATATTTACTGAAATATAATAATAATACATTTATAATAAATCAAAATTCAGCAATTTATCCTTAAACTTTAAAAATATATAATTCAATTTATAAAGTTCCATTTTATTTATTTGATTCAATCAGAACAACGTTTTTGTGGAACTCGCAAAAAGATAAGAGCGATCGCATTCGAGATCATGCCATTAATTTTTTTGTCGGCTCCGATGTTTTGCGTCTTCGTGCTCTCCACAGACGATGCATATTAGTAGTACTCGGTAAATCAACATGTACGTATACAGACAATTTACGCAGTGATTTAAGACAATAATTAGTGCGGTATTTATAATAAAACTAATTCCATATTAAAGCAAGTTGTGAATTGATGCGGATAATAAGGTAAGATTTAATTTTGTTAATATATAAAATGCTCGTTTGTGATAATATTATAATTAAACGCTATCGATTAATTAAAATAAGTATTTCATAATAAATGTATAAAAAATATGTTTACAGTAAATTCTAATAATTTTAGCAATTTGATTTTATTTAATTATTCCTGTTTACAACACAATCTAGTACAAATAATATTTCATGTTTTGCATGTGTAAATTTATCCTTTGAAGCTTTGAATATTCTTATTACCCTATTGTGCATTATATCCAACATATTTTTGGTAGAATAAACCACTTCTTCTAAAAGCCCCGTGGGGTTATAAACATAATCAACTTCTCGCTGTGTATATTTTGCATCTTTTATATTATGGGAGCTGCTTATTATCACAGAATGATGAAATCTGACATTTGAAATTTATTCAATGTGACAGTATATTCATTATTATCAGTATGGTAATATTAAAAAAAAAAAAAAAATTAAACTTTTTATGTTAAATGAAATATAATTTCAGTTTGAACTTAAAAATTGACAATTGTCCTGCTAACTAAACAGCTTCTGCTTTGTTAATATATTTAAATATTGTATTGTTATTAAATTCTTATGCAAATGTATAAAAACATTTGATTATGAAAACTATTTTTATGATAAAAATTTTGTTTTGTTAATCTTATTTGTTGCTAAACATGGATTTGACAAATGTTTTGAACAAGACTTTGTAGAAAATGTTTTGCAAATATAAAAAGGTTCTATACGATTTAGAATCAATAATGATGCTAAATTTATTATTTAGATCAAGCTTTGTTGAAGATTTCCAAAAACATGTATTAGAGATTGTTATGATTTTACAAAAAAAAAATCTTTTTATTGTAATCATTAGTGCAAAGACTGTTGAGCGACAGTCTAGGTTCGTTTCCCAACAGCGGCAATATCTAATTTGTCAAATAAATTTCGATGCGGTCGTCTCCTTTGCAGAGCAATGACAAATCAGCAAAGTACCTGCCTTAGTAAACCAATATAAAAGTATATACACGTTAAACTGTAGCTCTTGCATGTTTTTGTAGAACTATTATCGCACACCACACCAGAAAAAGTATGTTAAAATGTTGTTTTTTTTAACTAACGGTTTTCTTAAGTTTTGCGCTTTTTTGAAATTATTTTCTATTGCTAATTTTAAGATTTTTCTACGTTTCAATCAATAAATTGACGCAATTAGAAGAAATGTAGTTTGAAAGAAAAACGAGTAAAAGAACCGTTTTTAAATCACTTCTCATAATAATGACAATCTTGATGTAAACAATACTATTATAATAATATTATTATAATTAAAATAAGTATGGAATATCAATTAGTTGACCTACAGATCAATCAGGTCAGTGCAGCACGTAATCCAAAGGACAAGGACGTACGTGTCGACACGGCCCGGCAGGCACTTCTACGGAATTTATAATGCGGGCGTGAATAATAGCGCGATTTGTAAGTTTTCCCATTTAAAAATAAAATAAGTCGATCCGTTTTATTCATCTCTCTAGCGTTCCTGAATAACATACGACGGAAGTGAATTGGGATTTCTCGTTAATGGTGCGGCGCACAGTTCGTAAAATTACACAGGAAAATAGTAATGCCTAAATGTAAAAAAAATTAAATGGATCAATTGGGGAAAATGTTATTATGATGAAAGCATGATGTAATGGCCTTCAAAGTAATTAATCAGATGAATTGATTTAATCTATTTTTGGTATTGTGTAGGTGGAGTTTGGCAGTGTAAATCAATCGTCCCATTTGCTTCATTAAACTAATGGAATTAGGTTACGTTATGGATATATAAAATTTTGCATGAATGCAGAGAACGATAAACCAGTGAATCACTTACTTGAGCATTATATTGGGGGTAATTTTATATTTATATCAAGTGTACTTTGTACAAAAGTTTTTTTCATATCTTCCCACAGATACAAATCCAATTCAGTATCAGGAAATTGTTGTACTCTAGCTTGTGGTGAAATCACAAGCATATTTTTTTTTAATTTTGTATGTTAACAGTGTCACTGGAGGTAATTTATTCAGTCAATTACTAAACAAATAAACAGATTTATTGTCAACACTTTGAAGTTATTTGAGTGCAGTAGAGACTAAATACTGTAGAGAAAAAAAAAACAAGATGTAAATCATTATTTTATTGAAATAAGAGATACAAAAACACGATCTACAGGAACACTGCAGTTATTGCATCTAGCACAAAATTTACTTGCAAAACTATGCCCAAAAACTAAATGCGAGAGATCTACGATTTTAAGAATCGTCATATTTTGGTTCCCCAAACATGAGTACAAAATTTGAGCAAAATCGGAGATGTCGATGTGGGGACGATAGGCCGAACTATTGTGGAATTACCCATATATGAAACAGAAATATTGCTAAACGAGTGGCTATGGTCAATATTTATCGCGATACTGAAAAAACTAAATGTCAGAAAGTGTAGCGACTACCAAACTATAAACCTCATGAACCACGCTTTAAAAGTATTTCTAAAAATAATACAAAAAAACTATACGTCAAGAAAGTATTAGTCATACGCAGATTTAGGAATGGCATGGGCACTCGCAAAGCGCTATTTGGCATTAACGACACAATGATAAATAGATGTGAACGTAGAAATGTATGCTTGCTTTATAGACTATGAAAAAAATCTTTTAACAAGATCCAGCATGAACTATAAGTAACACTCTTGAAAACCAAAAACACTGACGTAGCGGACATACGAATAATGAAAAATCTGTATTGAAATCAATCGGCAGAAGTGAGAGTAGATGGTGATTTAACAAAAAACATCAATGACCACAGAGGCGTTAGGCGCCATATGCTATTCAATTTGTACTCGGAACCAATATTCTAGGAAGCAATCCCTGAAGAAGAACAGGCAGAGCTGATTGTAAACGGACAACCGATCAATAAAATAAAATTTGCGGATGACACTGAGATATTGGCAGATAATATAAAAGACCTGCAAAGAATCTTTAAAAAAAACAAATATACGATCATATAAAAAGCAGAAACACCTAATGCTAACCTTATCATTGACAATATCCGCATCGAAAAGATAACCAAATTCAAGTACCTTGAAACCTGGCTAACAAGCAACAACGTTTAGAAAAAATAAATACAGAATTGAACTAGCTAGGGCTGTCTTTATTAAAATGAAATTTTTTTTGCAATCGTATGCTAAAGCTGGAATTCTAAATTAGAATTGTGAGGGGTAACGTGTATTCCATATTAATGTATAGCGTGGAAGCTAAATGAACAGCTTACAAATAAACTCTAAGCTTTTGAAATGTGGCTGTATAAGAGAGTCTTAAAACTATTTAGACCAAAAAATTACGAATGGAGAGGTGTTACAAAGGATGGAAGAAGAGCTAAAAAAAGTTTAGAAACAATTAAATGTAGGAAACTAGAACATCTAGGACATACTATGAAAGGAAATAAGTATGAAATACTACAGCTCATAATGCAGTAGCAGTAGAAGTGCAGAAAGACGCCGGATTTCTTGCTTAAAAAATCTTAGAGATTGATTCCGGTATATTTCAAAAGAAATGTTTAGAGCAGTAGTGTGAAAAATGAAGATTGCTTTGTTGGTAACTAACTTTTAAGTATGAGACGGCACATAAAGAAAAAGAAGCAAATAACTCATAATATATAAATCAAAAAGCACTAAATTTATAAAGTTTAAATTATTTGCGTCTATATTTGTAGGTAAATTTATTAACAAAAGCGACAACGTTGGATTGCAGCATATATTACTACAACTACAAGGTTCTAGCTTATATTTTTGTTTATTTATAGCACAAAAACTGAAAAATTTACACTGTATTGCACCAAGAGATCTAAAATTTTAAGAATTGTCATATTTTGGTTCCCCAAACATGTGTACAAAATTTGAGCAAAATCGGAGATATCGATATGGGGATGATTGTCTGAACTGTTGTGGAATTACCCATATAGCCATGTATCTTGTCTACCCACACTCTCATATTGAATGTAATAAATAAATGTATTAGACTAGTGTGTTGAATTAAAAAAAATAGTTTTTTAAAATGCTTTGCCGGACTGGAGTTCAAACCAGACATTTAAGTGTAAAGTATGAGAAAAGGGACTTAAACTGTTAATATGAGCTGAAATGTAAAGTTGTGGTTAGGAATTAGCCACAAAGAAGCGGTTGTTTGGCTTCTGGTTCTATAGGGAAGTCTGGTAGAACCCGGTGAGATTGTTGTGTAGTGATGTTACAAGTAAATGTGTTTGTGTGAGGGTGTGTGTGTGTGTATAGAGTGTAGTAGGTGGATATAAGATAATGGCAGTTTTTTGGGTACTTGGAAGCTGTTTAAAAGTGTTTTTACTAACGGGCAATTCTACGTCAAGTGAGCAGTTTATTTCACGCGATTCTTTAAGTAATCCGATTTATTAAAAAATGATTTTGTGCGTTCAAGAAGCACTAGAGCAAAAACTACCACTAGTGTGAAAAAATGTTATTCAAGCATCTTACAGTACATACTTTTGGCTGTTTTTTTAAATTTGGAATTTTAATCGGTTTCAACTTCTAATAAATGAATTTTTGAAAAAAACTGTTTTTTGCGTTTTTTGCGCAAGATAAATGAAATTTAAAAAATAAGTTGAATTTTCCGTAAAATTCAAAAAGCTCTACGATGCAAATTATGTGACCTAAAAGTCTGAAATTTGGCATGACGTCATATTTTGGGTACCCAAACAAGTGTACAAAATTTGAGTTAAATCGGAGAGGGTTGCGTGAAATGGACCACTTACTGGAATTGCCCTAATACCATTTTGTAATTTTCCGGCGTTAATTCTAGTCACAACGTGGCTGTCTCTTTATAGGTGCTATAGGTGCTTTTTTAGTTAGGAGGCGTTTGAGGGCTACTCTCAAATGAATCCGGCACAAAATCTGGAATATTTTTTAACTTTCTTTTAAAAGTTTTGCCAGCCTGTTAACCTTCGGTTAACCTGGGAATTTTCAATCAACTTTTATGTAAACAACTGACGGTGGTTTAGTATGTAATTGCTTTAACGTTATCAAGAATCTTGGTTTACATCAAGTTGTTCACTGCATAGTTTGTACTATGCAATGAGAAGATGATGTCCAACTGATTGACATTGCTTGTAAATCAAGTGTTGCGTTTTACGCAAAAAGTTGAGTAACGTGCTCATAGATGCAACCAACTACGTCAATTAAATTTTGCTATATGTTAACGAGAAAGACATACACAAAACTAACATAAAAATGCGACATTCAGACAGTTATTTGCATTTTATTTAAAATGTTTGTCTTTGATCTATATAATACAACCAAATCACGTCTTAACGTTGCGAAATTAAGTTGCGCATCTGTTGCTACTTTCTTAAACTTCCTAAGACTGCATTTAGAATAGTAACAAAAGGTACAAACACAAAACTACTTATAATAACCTCAGACACTTATAGAGCACTTCTATAACCCGAATCTCAATGTGAATTTGTTTTATTATCACACTTCTAAATGCATTTCAGTCTATGTATGAATATTTTTAACATACTCTCAGTACATATAACTACTATAATAATACATTTCTAATAAACAATATGATTAGACAAATCAAATGCAAAAGTTTTATACCAGAAATAATTGATAGGTTAGGTTAGGTTAGGTTAGTTATAAACCTTGCAAAATTTGAATAGTGTTTCACTTACAATTCATATTTGAGTTTTTTTGGTTACAAAACAAAACAGCAATGCAATTAGCATCAAATGGGTTTGAAAACTATCGTATCTGTTACCAAAAACTGAAGATTATGATAGTTCAACAATTTTTTTGATTGTACACTTTAATTCAGAATTAGCATGACTTCTACATGGCATTTAATCTAACATCAAATCAAATATTACAAAAATTATTACCCTTCACAATTATACATAATATTTTGTTCTTTAATTAATAGAATTTAAGTTTAAAAATACATTTTTCCTTTCCCTTTTACTCAAAATGAAATTAAATAAGATTTTAACATCTTCATACAGTAAATGTAATTACATTAACGTTGCCAGATGAACAAATACAAGAAATTTAATTTAAAAAAATAATTTCCTTTACTTTTTGTAAATAACAAATTTTACACTTAAATACTGTATTGTGTGCTAAAATTGTGTCCAACAGACAAAAAGAATCCATTTTAAATTGATAAATAAGCTCTTTTTTACATTTAATTTCACTCGCTATTCGATTAGCCCTTGTCCAGACGGCTGGACGGTTTTTTTTTCCGGATGACCGCTTGATCCCGAACGGGATTAAAGGTCAAACTGCCGAATTCGATCTGGCCTTATTTTATTAATTCGCATTAATGCCGCGCGTACTTCACCTCCGCCTTTCGGAAGCAACCCCCCAATTACGCGGCCGGCAAATTGCGAGTTTTACGGCTTCATCTCGCAACCCTCCGCACCTTTGCGAGCTACTTCTATTACACCTCATGACATGGGGTGGAACGAGACGACTCATATATTTCCCTAGCTCGGGAGCAATAACACCACGGCCGTACAAATTGTATGAAACTTTCTACCACTACGGTAGCGCGGATAGCTGGAATTAAGAACGATGTACGTTTCTTCTCCAGTTCCACGAAACTAATGTAATCTTTCTGATGGGGCTGTATAAGATGTAATTTATGTAGGGTGGTCGAAACACATTTACGCGATTACTGGGCGGCTTCCACCTACATCCCGAAGAAACAAAGAATTGCATTTAAATCTATCGCATTAACATATCATTATGTGTTTTATTTTCTTTGAAGGGTCGGAATTATGCAGTTCATTCAATTTCAACGCAGCAGGCGACGAGTAGAGAGAAACGAGAACGCAAATTGAAAATTCAACGTGGAAAATATATATGAAACGGGTTTGACAATGGTGAATTGTCACGCTACACTACCTCCAGCAATAATTAAATGGCAAATACGAATTTTGTTATGTCATCATTTTCCGGTCCGATAAAACAAAGCACTTTAAAAAAGTCAAAAGTGAAGCTTGATTTTGAATGGCTAGTCGTCGTTAGGAATTTTATTGTGTATTATACAAACATCTCAACGGAATATTAATGTTGTTTACACAATTTGTTAGTTAATTATTTGTAAAGCAACTTAAAACAGCAGATTATTATACTATTTTTTATGATTTTGGAAAAAGAAATTGCAAATAATTCACAATTTTTTATAATGCTTTCTAAATAGAGTTATGATTGTTGCTTATTTTATTTGTTACTTATCTGTCAGTAATGTAATAATAAAAATAAATTAGATATGATTAAATTTAAAACAGTAATCAATTGAAAGCAATCTTTGCACTTTCAATAACACCAACCGGACTTAAAAATTTGCAAGTCGGAACGAAAAACAAAATCTACGTGAATTGCTTGCTAAAATCTACAGCAGACTTTGGGCATTTAGTTATATAATCCAGCCTGAATGAAATTATTTGGTTTTATATATTTAGTTTAAAAAAGACGTTATTGGAGAGGAATTTTGGGGTTTCTAACAAAATAAATCAAGTCATTAGACATTACCAAATTAGTTAAGATGTATACGATTATACCATTGACAATGTAGCACTTAAATAAGTTAGCCAGGTAAAAAGATTTAGGTGTAGTTTTTGACCAAAACCTTACATTCATCGGCCATATACACAATTGTATCATCTGAACTATCTACCAACACACTCAACATACTTTATTAACACTTAAATCATTATTAAGGTCATTGCATTTGTCATTATTGGTATTTATGTTCAGTTTTGTCTGCGTTTCTTGTCATAGACACAAAACACACACAGCGTGCCATGCAGGTTCAAATTGGTTGTGGCTGAATCTCGATACTGTAGCAAGTAAACCAAAATTTGTTAAGAGAAGTTATAGAAACATCAGAAATAATGCGTATAATTATCGTAAAACTTGCAATTGTATTGCTTCATCCACTTGCCTGTTACGCGCTTGCGTCTTCAAAGGTTGCGGGGGTAGCAGGTTTAAGTCCAGGAGTGTTGCGGTTGCTTTTGAAGTCGTTGTGGAGGTGTTTTGCATGATCTAAACAAACCAAAGTTTTTACTACTTTGATGGCAGTTTCCCCAGACAATTCTAGGAATTGAACTCCTGGTGGTTGTCAACTGCACCAGGTTATAGATTGTTTGCTTAGAAGCCGCAGCTGTGATAGTAAACTTGCACAAAATCCTGACTATTTGATGGGCCTGTAGATCTGAGTCCTGCTTTTGTTAATGGTTTAAGCTCGACTGATGCGAAAACGTAAAAGTTGCATCTATATAGAAATGGGATATGAATGGCGCAAATTGATCGACCGCTGTTGTTTTTCTTGCTGATTGCAACAATTCTCCCCAACTGCCGGGCTGAGCTTTTGGTTTTAACTTGGCATGGTTATGATGTTCAAGTAACGTTGGTTTGATTTTGGCAGTATGGTACGGGAGGGGAGCAGTCAATAACAAAAAAATGTTTAATGGGGTTTCACTATGAGTCTTTGTGGCTCGGGTTTGAATTGTATAAACACTTGTTCGTGTTTCGGTGGTGGGGTTCCCTGAGATAGTCAGAGGCACTAACCAAGGCGTCAAAATTTTTCGAAATATTTTCTCACATGTGGTATAGTGCGGTGGAGCACAAGGTTAGCCTATAAAAGCGGTGGGCGGCAGTGACCTGCTGCTTCTTAATCTATGTCTCGTTCTTGTACATTAGATTGTATGCGAGTGTATGTGCATTCAATTTTTTGTATCCGTCAGATTGGTTATTTTTTCTATTAGAAAGTTGTTAGTTTGGAGTTAAAATTTGGTGCTACAGATGTAATTAGCATCCATGGTCCAATACAACATCTGATTAGCCTGAGCTTGCAGCAAATAGAGCTGTTTATAGTAATTTTATGTTCATAAAAAAATGGTTTAGTTGATGCTTAACGAGGATAAAACGACGTGCATACTTCAACAAATCCACGAAATCAGGATATTTCAACAATAAATTTGGGTAATAGTATTTTGTCTTTGTCTAATAATGCACGTTTGTTGGGTATCTATATTGACAAGTCATTAAAATGGGATGCACATATAGACTATCTAGCAAATATATTAAATTCAGTTCTTGCGGCAATACGAATTGCTTCCAAAGAATGTAGCAGTGGTGCTTTACGATTCTTATATTTCAGCCATTTCAACTCTCGTTTGTAAGATGGGATTTTGCACTGGGGACAATGCAGAAAAGAACTTCTCAGTCGCATATTTGTTATTCAAAAGCGAGCAGATAGAATTATTACCAGATTAGTGCAGATTTACCATTACAAACTTTGTATAATTTATACATTTACGAAATTTGTATTTTTGTATATAAAAATCTTGATTATTTAATCTAAGTTTTTTTTTATTGGTGTTTTGGGCTTCGGGATAGATCCTCTCTGGGCACATTTATAGTCACTCTGTCAGAAGAGAAGATTGTGATATCTAATTTCTTGATGACAAATTGGGCAGCTAAGTGCGGTACTGTGGTTTAAAGTACATGTTCATAGTTATGATTGAATTGTCTATTCACCTGCTCAAATGTTTGTCATGAAGAGATTATACTTTTTGTCTTTTTTGCATACGGTTGTAGTCACTATGTCAGAAGAAATGATGCAGTTTAAACTAGTTGAGGGAAATTATAAACTGGAGTGACCGTCTACCCGCCTAAATGTTTGTTGTTTGGATAAAAGTAACATTAAAATTTTTTGATTGCAAACTTTTAGTGGGCAAGTCTGTCACATAAATTCAAACTATTTGGCGTAATTAATCAATATTGTCACTTCTTGCAAACCTTAATTAAGTTATGATAAAAAAAGTAAACATTCAATATTTTTATCACAAACTCTTAGGCAAATGGGTACTCAATTTGATACTAGGTCAGAGGAAAAGCTTGTGATATCCAATTTCTTGATGACAAATTAGGCAGCTAAGTGAGGCACTCTGGTACTTGTTCATAATTATGATTGGATTGTTTATTCACCTGCCTAAGTGTTTGTCATGAAGAGATTATATTTGTCTTTTCTGCATACGGTTATAGTAACTATGTCAGAAAAAAAAATGCAGTGCAAACTAATTGACGAAAATTATAAATTGGAATGACAGCTTACTTGCCCAAATATTTGTTTGAAGAAATTGGATAATTTTTCTTCTTTCAAAAGTTTATTATTATTATTATTATTATATAAACCTCAGTTAAGTTAAAGTAAAGAAAGTAAACATTCAAGTAATTGTCATTTAGAAATTAGATGTTTGTCCTGCATACATCTGTAGTCACTATGTCAGAAGAGAATAAGCAGTTTAAACTAATTGATGGAAATCATAAATTAAATTGACACACTCACCCGCCTGAGTATTTGTTTGAAAAAATTGGATCTTGTTTCTTTCTGCAAACGTTAATTTAAATTATGGAAAAAGAAATAACATCAAAAATGTTTGAAACTAACTCTTGACTGGGTAAGCGAATCATTCCAAGAAATTGGATATTGCTTTTTATTACCAAGTTATGAAAAAACGTAACGTTCTTTTGATCACAATTTTTTTGTTAGATGAGCAAGCCACTTTAGTTCAAATTATTTTTTGGCTGAGTTTTTGTGTAAAAAAAATAAAATTGCTTCTTTCTGCAAATGTTATATTAAAAAAGAGTAACATTTAATATTTTGATTCCAAACTTTTGGGTCAGGCGGGCGTTGCAGTTTAGTTCAAACTATTTTCCACAAATTATGATTTGTTTTTTTGAGCCAATATTTTAGGACTTAAGCTTGTGTTACTATCGCACAAGCTGCTTTTGAATATGTACACTTGAAAACACAGATAAATATATACTAGGAGGCGCTGTAGATACTGACGAGGCCTAGTATCTAGTCTACCTATACTCTTATATTAAATGTAGTTATGGTTAAATAGACACTAACCATATGTTAGACTAACGTGTTAAATTAATAAATGCCATATTATTTTAAAATTTTCTGCCGGAGCTGGGGCTCAAAGCGACAAATTATGCGCGAGATTTGAGTTAGGCCCTTCACCTAAAACTGAGTCATTCTTCGATATATTGGAGTAACCCGCCCTTTGACCTAAAAGTTTTTTTAAAGAAGTTTATTGTTGATTCTTCTTGCTACCGTCAATTAAATTATGGACAAAAGAGTTTTTTTATTACTAACTTTTAGACGAGTGGATAAAGCACTCTATTTTAAACTATTTGCTATATATCATAATTTGGTATAACCTACCCAAATGCTTTATGTGGGTTTTTCCCGCAAACATAAAAAGTTAGTAAATTATGGAAACAAAAATCATAAACTGAAATGATTGTAGATAAATCAATTTTTGTTAACTGCCTCTTGTTTAGTAGTTTTCTGGGCGTAGAATGACTTTCCTTTTTAAAACTAATATTTTTAAGTTGCATTAAGGTTAACCTTGTAATACAAAAAAGTCACCTTTTTATATAAATATGAACAGTTACTTTCGCGAGTGTCCCTCAATACAAAAAACATATAACATTTTGCTTGCGTTTAGTGATAGTACTTCCACTACCTTTCTACTGTGTTTAGTGCACTTTGCATCATATTAGATACAGTTAAATTTTTTTGCTTACTAAGGTATTGGCCTAGCCTAATCAAAAAACACTTATGTTAAAGCATGGGTATAATTGCAGTCGACACCACAGTTTAAGTAATAACACATCGCTCTATGAGCACCCGACAAAACTTTTACCTGTACAGCTTTAGCTTACTTTTGCATTACACACGATCGTATTTAGTGTGCGTTCAGGTTAACATTTTCATTTGTCCACATTTTACAAACGTTAAAGGCAAAGGAATTTTTTTAATTTGATAAAACATTTTGTCCACATTGAGTAGCTTTTGGTTTTTTAGTGGAATACATACGTATTGATTTTTAAACAGATTTTTTGTATCATTGCAATGTTAAACCGTTTGTAAAAATAAAATTAATGTTTGTGATAATGCTATTATTAGCTGATCTGCTGATATTAGTTGCTAGTTGCCTACTCTACACAATAGTCAGGATGTAGGATTTTAGGTGTTAATTTATATATATAACGTTAGTCTATTTCTGCTGCCAAAGCTACTTACTGACGCCAAAGGTTAAGATTACCACATGTGGAAATTTTGACGCAAGTTTAGGAATTTCAGAAATTAATGGGTTTTTTTAACGTGCACGCAACATCATTTCAGTACACGGGACCTACTAAAGTTTTTCTTTTTATCTAAAAAAGGCGTATTTAAAACAATTTTTTTTTTCTTAACTACACAAATTAACCCTTCAGAAGGGGGATTCATACCCAAGACATCTGGTGTAGCAATACAGTACGCTAACCACTACACTATCCGGGCGGTTCCATATTTTAAAGACTGCTAGTCAGTGATATACTTTTCTAAGTTAGGTTGGGTTAGGTTAGGATTGTCTGGATTAAAATCGAAGAAGGACTAGCAAGATTAACCTGCAGCCTAGAGATTTTTTGAAACATTCGGCACGCTAAACAACAGTCAGACACATAAAAGGCAATATAGTGGTGGCAGGAGACATTCATGCAAAGTCATTAAAAAGGGGCCATGAAAAAGAAAACATAAGAGAAAACCTAATAGCGGAATGGGCGGCCAGTTAAAGCTTGGTGTTAATAAATCATGGATAAGCTCCAACTTTTGAAAGAAGATTTCAAAAATCTTTCATTAATCTCACCTTTCTGTCATAAGATTTATCATTTATAAACTAACAAAACATAATACAAAAACGGATAGAAAGGGTGAAACGAATTAAAACCTGAGAAACGAAAGAATGTATACGCATTATCTCTAAAGTATGCAATGAAGTAATGGAAAAAAAGGACTTCCAAATAACAAAAAAGCTGGTGGAATTCTGATATCAAGAGTCAAAAAAACAAATGTATATTGGCGAGAAGAAAAACCACAAGATTGAGGAAAAAACAAAACCAAATTTTAACCACAGAAGCGGAAGAAACGTATAAGACAGTTAAAAAACAATTGAAGACACAAATAGCACACTCTAAGAAGGAAAAGTGAATGCAGTTATTAAAAGAAGTCGAAGAAGGTGTATGACGTATAAACTGGTTATAAAAAAATTTAAAACTTCAAAGTAGTCAATAAATTGTATTTCATAGACCCTATAACAATATGAAGAAACCACAGCGTTCATACAGTGAAATCTTTTACGGAGGAAGAGCTTAGGATACCCTGCTAAAAAGCAAAAGCGGAGCTAAAATATAGACTGGAGGTGCTAAACCACACTTTAGAAAAAGGATCATTTTTAAAGAAATGAAAGCACCCAATTTTGGTTCTAATTAAAAAAACCAGGATAGGATATGAACGACCTGGCGGGATACTGACCTTTGTGTATGCGACACAATTTGCTACTACTAAAGCAATTGATCAGCATAAAATAAGAACTTGAAGAAGAAATTAAAAAAACATTAAAAACTAGACAGCTTTGCGTGCTGGTTACGATTGACGTGCAAACCGCATTCAACACCGCGTTATCGAAAGAAGTAGTAACAGAGCTAAAAACAGAAAAATATCTTTATACTTGACTAAGATAATTCAAAGTTATTTGGAAAACAAATATGTAGAGGTGGAAGAAGAAGTATTCCACCAAATGACGGCACCTATCTCAAGGATCCGTGCTGGGACCACTATTGTAGAATGTCTTATATGACAAATATCTACAGCTAAATTTAGAAGGAGCCGCACTCATTGGGTACGCTGACGATGTGGCACTATTATTTAAAGCTAAAACCCAAGAAGCGCCAAAAAGTTTAACCAACAGGGTTTTAGACAAAATTAGTAAATTTCTAAACAAAGAAGAATCTACAACTGACACCAGAAAAACTAGAAGCTGTTTTTCTAATAGGAAGGAAAAGATGTGGACCTATAGAGTTAAATGTGCAAGGGAAAACGTTAAAAACGCAGAAAATAGTGAAATTTGTTGGAATTGATTTTGATCAAAAGCTGTCATTTGGCAAACACGTTAGTAAAATCACGGCAAAAAGAACCACAACTGCTCTCAGCAAACTGAGGCCAAATATAAATGGTCTAAGTACAAAAAAAGAAGACTTTTGGGTAAGGTAGTATAATAAATACTAGTGTACGGAGCACCAGTGTGGCGGAAAGCAAATTGGAAAAAGTACGAGAAGATCAACGGTAAGAATAACTAGTGCTTACACAGGAAAGGATCATAAAGCATAATAAATTCTTTAAAAAAAAGAAACGATGGAGATGTAGCAAACCAGATGGAAAATTGAGACAAAAGAAGCAACATAGACAAAACAACTTATACTAAATCTAACTAAATGGACAGAAAAAAATCATGGCAAAACAAATTATTATTTAACCCAATTTCTAAGTGGGCAAAGATGCATTGAAACTTACAAAAAAATGCATGGACGATCAGACGATAAATGCCAATATTGTAATCCTAGAGATACGATTGAACAGACAGACTATCTTTAACTGTAAAAAATGAGAAGATTATTGCCAAAAAGCTAACTAGTAAACCGAACACCAGTTAACGCCAGCAAATGTGATAAAAGTAATGCTGAAAGATAAAGAAAAGTAGACAATTGTAAAAAAAAATCTATGAAATAAAAAAACAAAAAATAGAACATTTAAAAAAATCAGAATGTACCGGCACTGGGTTGGGGTAGGAGAAACGAGGGAAGGGTAGAGTTTCTTTCAAACACGATGAAAAATCCTGAAGGCACATGTTGACTGGCAGTGCATTAAGTGTTTTATAATATCAAAATAAAAGTTAGGTTAGGTTAGGTTTGGTTAGAACGAGTTGGGGCAGATATTATAGTACTTCAAAAACCCAACAAGGCTATCGCAAAGAAGCAGTGTTGGTGAACGGACAAAAAAACGTTGCTGTTTAGGACATAAACAAAAAAAAAGTCATAATAACGAGCTAAAAACGGTTTCTAAATTAAAGAAACTAAGCATTTTAATTTAATAAATGTCTACATTTTGCCAAATATAACGCTGGCCGCGTACAAGGATAAAGTAGACAAATTTGTAAATGATCTAACATATAATAAGCAAAAAGAGTATATTCTAGTAGGTGACTTTAATGCCAAGTTTGCGGTTTGGGGGTTTGGCCAGTATTGAAGGCGTTATTCATAATGCCGGAAGAATAGCAACGTTTGTAAGGAACAACAGCAGGTTCTACATTGACTTTACAATAGCGTCAACAAATATGAAGAATGTCACCGACAAGAAAGTCCACAAGGAAGAAGAATCTCTTAGCGTTTACAGGTATATTTCATTCAAAATCGGCAAAGCTGACAAACCCGCATGTTGGGTGCTAGACAAAAGAAAATCGCTTAAATTGCTTATAGAGTATAAGGATGAGTGGCATAAGCTCCCAGATTTTTTAATAAAGGTTCAGAAAAAGGCTAGCAAAAAGGTAGATACAAAAAGAGCAAAGAATGTGCACTCGTGGAACTCTAGTACGAAAGAAAGAAGGAATAAATGCAACTCCATTGGGAGAATACTGACCAGGGCTAAATCTAAAGACAATATGACATTGATAATCAACCACAGGGGAGAACTCAAAGTAACAAAGAAATTATTTAAAAAAAAAATTCTTTTAGCAAAGGGTAAAGCTCATGGTTTCCGAAAAGGTCGGTCTACAATAGATGCCGCTAGGGAGGTGAAATCCTTTACAGAAAACAAGCAGAGTAAGGTGACGGTTCTGATCCTGATTGATGTAAAAAATGCTTTTTATACCGCCGTGGAACATTATTTGCAATAATTTAAGATGTACTGGCATTTTTTTCATATATTTGCGCAATAGCCAAAGACTTAAAAAAAAAACAGAAAAATTTGCATAAAGAAACAGTTAACACAATTAGTTCTCCAAGGCTCTGTCTGTGCAGTGGAATGTGTTTTACAACCCAATCCTGAATCTTGATCTGCCAAGCGGGTGCTTCACAATTTAAAACGGCGGATAACATTGCACATCTTACCAAGAAAACCAATGTAGCCCTAAGTCAATTATAAGAATGGACTATCGATAATGGACTAGAGATAGCTCCGGAAAAGACTTAAACAATTATTTGCAAAGGGCCTAGGTCCAAAAAAGATATTACGTTTGAGATTGGCAATACCATTGTGGTCAAATATCTAGGCATTTACTAGTTAGATCAATTCTAAGTTATGATGCTCTCATTTGATAAGGAGCTCTTGGTTGTGCCAATCATAGAGTAAGAATGATAAACTCACAGCGGAAAATATTACTGAGAGTACTCAGCGCCTATTGCACTGTCAGTGCACAAACGGTGTGCGTAATAGCCGGCACTTTGCTAATTGATATTTACGTAAAAGAAAGAGCACACCTGTTTAATATTCGCTTTAACAGAGATAAAGAAAGAATAAAGAAGAATAGCAAAAATGGAGAGGGAACCAGAAAATTTATTAAGGACTTGGAAAAGTGGGTAGACTGCAGTTTCTTTCCGGCCATTGCAGTTTTGTACATACACTAAACGGATTGGCAAAACTAAGACTGACAAGTACCCGTACTGCAACGAAGTAGATTTGCCCAAACATACTATATTTGTATGCAACCGATGGATGGGCCAAAGAAGAATTGTCGAGTCTAAGCTGAAGCAGAAAATTTATGCAAACCCTATAATGAACATCATGTTAGCAAACAGTGCAAATTGGAACTGCTTGCATAAGTTTTGTAACAGCGTAATAAAAAGTATAGAAAAAAAAAGAGAGCAAGACATAAGATCTTGAAGTCAGTTGTGCAGTCTGAATGATTGCTGTGCAGGTCCAGCTGCTAGGCGATGCTAAACTTTTTAGTAAGGTATCCCGTCTAGTAGTTTAGAAATAGTTTGAGGTGTTTTGGTCGGTGCGAGGCACGTTGAACAAAGTGAACAAGGCAATCATTGGCGTTTTCTTCAAAAAAAAGGCTATGCTGTTAGTCAATAATATACTTTAAGTTAGATCTATGGTGAAGTTTGATTTGATTATTTTTAGGTACAGCCAAACACGAATACTGTGGCCCATGACAGGCGTTTCCGCGCATCTTGAGAGAAAGAAAACTATAGCCAGAATGAAGGATGCATAATGCAAGAAAGGGAAACAATACACTCAGAGACACAAACTGAATTTATTCCCGAGTAGCGCCGGCTTTGCAAAATAACAAATAAATGTTTCGCAGCATCGATGTTACTTTCCTCGCAGTTCATGCTAGACTGACGCGATTTAAAATTGATTTTGCATGTGAATGTACCTAAATTATTATTGGTCTCGCTTAATGGTTTCAACCTACTTTTGTCTACGGAGTCACCGGCCACAATATTAGTGTTTGGCTGTAGTTGCTATGACATTTCCGTATAATCTTTTTTTTTGTAGATACATTTTTAAATTTTTGATGGCCTCTATTACGTACATATTATTGACGCTACAGTTAAATTTGCTATCTGCGTTCTTGGAAAAATGTTATTATATGCAAAAATAAATTTTATTAAAATTTATTATTCTTGTAACATTAAAAACTCTGTTTTAAAGTTCCGTGAAAGCAATGTCTCTATTCATATTCTCTAATATTAATACCGGTATAAATAGCAGTTGATTGTTAATTAAAAAAATAGAGAATTAGTGAAAATGATTATGTTTTTATTACATTAATAGTAATGCAGGAAACTATATATTTATTGATATTTTTTAGTATTTTCGCTGAAGATTTAAAGTTATATTGAAAAATATTTGTTTGCAAAATGTTCTAAATTGGCAAGTTTATTAATAAAACATAAAATTTCATATGAAAATTGAATCAAAACAAGTTTGTTTATTGAAAAAACTGAAGTTGGTAATAGGAAAAAAAAAAATATTGCTTTAATTACTTAAAATGTTATTAACAAAATATTGCATTTAAATTGATTAAATTTTTGCTTATGGAAAATAATAGAGTTATTAATTGACAGTTTAAAATGCAAATTTACATCCCAAATGTGTGATAGGTTATAATTGAATTCTGAATTGATATTGAAAATAACATTTACCTTGATATATGTACACCGCGACTGGAAAACAATGTGTAAATAACTTACATTACCGTGAAATAAATAATAGCAAACGAGATCTATAAATAACATCATGCACCACAGCTTTTATGATTCTACTGCAATGCTTTTCTATTATTTAAAATATATAGTCTTGCATCACCTACACTATTCTTATATCTCAAATTTAAATTAGTTTTAAACCGAATTGTTACGGTGTGCTAATAATATTATTGAAGCTTTACCAAATGTGCGGGTGTAAAATTTAATCGGCGAAACAAAACGGTTTTCCTCATCTCGGTCCATCGAACGCGCTACGCGACTCACATCCGTCTCTGTCGCCCGATTGTAAACTCACTGCCGATAAATTTGAAAAGGAGAAATTGGAAAATTTTCTTTGTACGTCGTTTCCTCTTTATAATGTATAGCTTTACGAATTTATTTTTAAAAGTTGATATACGGATTTGTTGAGTGGGTGTCATGAAATAAATTTAATAATAATAATAATAATGAATTTGCTCCACTTCTTCCAATTCTAATAAAAATATTTTAAATTTTATAATATAAATTGGTACAATCTATTCGGCGTTAATAATGAATTGATTTGTAACCCAAGGCAGTAGCATTGGAGAAACTTTTTCAATTATAGCCATTAAGAGATTTAGGGTTAATCCATTCACTATATCTTTAGTAAAGTGTTAACGCAACATTCCTGGAAGTCGATCAATAATATATAAATAAATACCTTTGAAACTTTTTAGATTAGTTTGGAGTATATTTCTATAATAAAAATTAATTATGAGAAATTATATTATTACAAAGTTTTCCAACAAGTCCAAAACAATGTTATTTGTAATGAAACTTTAGTAAGCTTCTGGAAACTAGCCAATTATTTTCAATTTGTTTGTTACAAACATTTTCTATTTTCTTAAGTACTACTACCTAAATTAATATTAAAAAACATGTTTTAATTGTAGATTGAATCGATTTATGTAAATCACTGAGTGTGTTAAATTTGATTATTTAACCAAATACCAACTAATCTAATCACTTAGCACATTGCATATTGATTAAATCTAATGGTAACATTTACCACTAGGCGGACATACTAAATTGCTTTATTTTATTATATTTATTAATAATATTTAACTATAAAATTTACTGTCAAAAACAACTATGTATTTATGGTCACAACATGGTTTTTATTAGATCTGGAAAATGTAATTTTCCTTGATTTGAAAGGTTACATGTTATTTTTTCTTCTTTTTCTTGACCGCATGCGATTCTCATAGAGCTTAGCTTTCTTTTTATTACAATGCTCATATTTCGACAGTTTGTATTGTTGCTTCGTATAAAAATATCCACAATATATGATTTCTTATTTTATTTTATTTTGTATAAAGTATTATTGCTTTTTAAATCATATGTTAATAATTGTCATGATGAAATGTTTTGCATACAATTTTTCATTTTATATAAAATATAAAACCGAACTTCTTTACAGGCAAAGAATTATCTACTCATAAAAATGTTATTTCTTTCATATTGATCTTTAAATATACATTTATTTTTAGTTAACCAAAAAAATTATCCGTTTTTTGTAGTTTAACAAAATAAATGTTTATTTAATGTATGTAAATTTTAATAAAATTTGCCTGATTTAAGTTTTAAACTCAGTTTGAGACTGGACAACAGCAATAAATTGAATATCTAAACACATAGGTTGATATCTTTAAATAGTTTGTATTTTTTATATTTTATTATTTTTTATTTATTAATAGTAATAATAAGGGGTTGCTCCAATAACAATTTTACAATTTACATAATACAACTAATATTAATCTTAATTACGAATAAGAATACATAAAAATATAAATTATAGGTGAGTAAAAATTTTTAAAAAAAATTGGTTTAAATTAGTATAAAAATCAAAAATATTGACTTCATGACAGATTAAATTATACAAATTGAGTGAATTTGGAAAGTATGTTAGTACTACATACTAGAACATAAAAACAAAGATGTTGTCTGCACATTGTCAGAACCCAAAATTGTTACATAGACAATGTATCAGAGTCATTGATTAAATTATGAATGATTTTATATAAGAAAGTGATTTGCTTAGCATTGCGCCTTAATTCTAGTGATTGTAACTCATATCGGGTCAACAGTATATCGTAATCCCATCCGTGATCTAAATAAACGCCAATATCTTTGAAATATTAAAATTTTAGAAACTTGCGTTGAACGTTTTCAATCGATTCTGTATACTTAGAATACAAAGGAGACTATATAACAGAACATATAAATAATATTATATCATCTATGGAGAAAATGGATACTACTACTCTCCTTCCTTCTTATTTTACTCTTTTGTTCCCTTTCCAGCACTCCCTTACTATTTTTTAAGCATGCATATTAAAAAAAGTAAGAATTGTCTCAATTGTTAACCAATCTCAAACCTGTCAGTAATTTTGTTATCTACCCTGATTGCTACTTACTTTGCAATGCTTGTTAGACTGCAAAATTAAGCGTTTCAAATTTTTTTGCAGATACTTGATGCTTTACAGACTAGAATAGGTTCACAATAAAGTTTGAGGCTGTTAATGTAGCTCAACAGATTCATGACCAGGTTCTTGAGTTTATCTATCTAATCTTGCTGACTGTAGTGATACAGTTTTCCGTTTTTAATTCACGGTAAAATAAATTTATTTTTTATTGAATGTAAGATGTATAGTCAATGATAATTGGTGCCGGACTGACTTGTCTTACGGTCTTACTTTATCATTGAGATGTGCATAAGGGACTTTCCCAGGTGCAATAAGGTCCAATGTTTGTCACACCGAATAAGATGTTTTCATTTCTAGAACTGTTGTCGGTGTAGATGTTTGCTTATTCCAAAATTCAATTGTCTTAAGCTACGTCGTTTTTTGATGACCAAAATTGATTTTAATTGGTTTTGCCTACAATCTGCATCAAATCCATATCAAAAAAATCTGGTTAGGTTTTAGATGGTGAGAAAGTTATTTTGTTGATGCTGGGATTGTGATTTTTTAGTTGTGTTGGCAATTCTGATTGAGTGGTTTTTTAAGTGGCTTTTTCTTTTTGTTCCATATTGGTAATTTGCAAATCAAAGATTTGGGGGATATAGCAATTTGTCAAAAATTTTGTCGTTGAAAGTGATGGTATTTTCCTCCTTTTAATAATTCAATTTTTGTGTCTACATTGCTATAGTCTAGCTGGCAAAATTGTTGTTGGCTTGTTTTTGTTAAGTGCTTAGTTGTTTTAGGCTACCTTATTGCCAATTTGCTTGCTTCTCAAAGTGTGTGATGACATTGACGTTAGTCGGTACGTGATTGTTGTCAAATGTTTTTTTTATCTTCTTCATTTTTGTCTTATTTTTTTTGTTCGATTTTCTTTTTAGTCACGCAGCCGGACGATTTTGGGTTTACTTTTTATTAGTTTCTGGTAGTTTAGAGGAAAAGTGCTTTGGTTAAATTATTTTTCATTTATTAGTTATTTCTTTGGTTACGTTTGATTTTTTCATTTTTTGTTTTATGTTTTGTTTCATTCTGTTCTTTGATTGTTTTTTTTTATCTTGTTAAAGGATGCGATGATCTTCTTTATTTATTTTTTTATTTTATGCTGCTGGTTGCCAGCGATGTTTTTTGTATTGGGTGACTTTTTGCACTGCTATGTAAAAGTTTTTATTAAAAGTTATGCTGCAAGTGTTGAGGAGTTCTGGTGTTTTACTGCAAAATTTAATACTTCAAAATTTTCTGCAAATACCAAACCCACCAAATGATAGTCAAAGAGGTCAAATGCAAAGTATAATTATGCATCTCCGCATGTCAGATTGCGCAAAATTTATTAAAAATACTACAAATAACTTCAATTCTACATTGCCAATTGTTGCAATTGTTAACAAAACTAACAATGCCAAGTACTACAAAAAAGCAATTTGTTTCAACTCAAAGCTGCTATCAGTCGTAAACATTAACGACCATACTTAACATGTCAAAACCAATAATTTTTTTTTTTTAGATTCAAGAAGTACTAAAAAAGACTTGGATTGTAAATAAACCGTCCGTCCCCCTTAACACCGTATACTCCACTCCAGTGGATGAAAAAAAATCCTATGGATTGACATTAGTAGCGCCTTAGTTTTTTGACAGGATATTTTTTATAAATGACCGGCAAAACAGAAAAAAGCGCCTAAAAAGAAAAGCAACTCTTACGCCAGTTTGTAGCGATTAAAGGAGGATAAAACTAAGAAAAAATAGACAAAAGGTTTCTTTATTCCCATTTAGACAGTTTAATCGCCCGGTACAAAAGATTGAAGCCAATCAAACCGGACGAGCAATATATTAAGAATCCTTGGTAGCATAGGTCGGCTGCAAAACAAAAAGCTAGCATCAATAAGATGGAAAGTAATAAAGGTCAACAAAATTTGGAGAAAAGGAGAATGCAGAAGAGTGTAAGATGTTTGAATCAAGGTTTCTAATGCATACTCTTTAAGTAAATCTGCCATAAGATTACTTCTTGGGATAAATATAAATATATGTTCTTTCTGATATACTTTTATTCAGATTCTGATTTTTTTTGTTGCAAGCAAACCAAACTGTCAGGCTTGCACATTGCAAAATCATAGTTTAAGTGAGCAATTTGTATAAATAATTAATATAAGTGGCAGAAAAGAAAGAGGAAACCGTGGAAAATAATAAGGAAAAGATAGAAGAAGGGAAGAATAAAATGTGAAACAAACAAAAAAGGTCGAAATAACTGACACAGGCCGCCATTAGAAGAAGAGGGTACGACTAAAGTGAACAACAAAAGAAGAAAACGCAATAAAATTCAAAATTAACGACAAGACAAAGACGTGCATATGAATAAAAAAGAACAAGAAAAAGAGAAAGTTAATGGTGTGATATAATAGAAAATTACAGAACGTAGAATCTAAAAAAAAAATTAAAAGTGGGATGAAGGACAAATAGCAAACATGGAAAAAATTAAAAAAAAAAAACAAAAACCAGACACCACGAACAGGAATATAAGGAGCAGGAAGACAAGTAGAAAATGTTTGAATTAATTTAAATTAATAAAAAAAATAGATGAAATGAAAGGAAGAGATAAATAAAAAACACAAAGAGAGAGAGAGAGAGCAAAAAACGAAAAAGATTAAGAATGAATTTTAAAAAACAAAGCGAGAATGAGAACAACAAGCATAGGAAAGAAGCAAGAGATGAAAGTGTTAGATAAGAGATTAATGAACATAGAAAAGAAGTTAGAGAAACAAGAAAGATAAAAGAGAAGAAACAACGTAGTAACAGGAACATACATACAGGAAGGAAACAGCTGTTCAAAAACTAACTGGGTATAAAAGTTAAAGTAAAAGAGAGATTAAAGATTAAGAATAAAAAAGATAAAAGCATAATAAGAATAGAATTAGAAAACTGGGCAAGCAAGAAGAAAATAATGGAAAAAGAGAATAGCCTATATGGATCTCGAGTGTACATTGATAATGGCAAAAAATCCAAAGCAAAATGAGAGATAGAGCAAGAGAAGAAAGAGCAAAAGAGAAGAAAACAAAGATAGGATACCAACAAGTAATTATAGAGGGAATATAGCATATGTGGATCCCAGAGAAAACTAATAAAAAAAGAAGAGAAATCAAAGATGACAGGGCAAACAAAAATTAATAGAGTATTGGATATAAAATGTAGAAAATAGGAACATGGACCATCAGAGGGATTGCTGGAAAAAAAAAACTAAAAGAAGAATTTGGGAAAATGATAGTAGAAATGAAGTACAGAAATGAAAAGCAAAATTAGAGATGATATTAAAAGTAGAGATGAAAGGAAAAGAGAAGACAGAAAATAGGGCATTAATAGTAATTTATTTACCAAATGAAGGCAATAGCGCAGCCAACAAAGAAATGTTTTGCGAAAAGCTTACAGAGTTGATTGAGAAAGCGAAGGGAGTAAAAAAGCAATAAGAAAGTATGGAGAAAAATTTTTTTTTGCTACAATTTTAGTTCTTTCAAAATTAATTTACTTGAATTTACATGTTCCGTTAAATCTAAAGTAGTTTCATTTTTTTGAACTGCACGAATATCTTCTTCTTTTCTAGTGCTAATTTTGCGGTTAGTTTGTCCAATATAAGATCTTGTACAATCTGCACATGGAATTTCCTACACCTTGACTTTCTAAAGGGATGATATCTTTTGGGCTTTTTAAAACTTATTTTTAAATTTGTATTAAGCACTGTTTTTTTGTTATTTCTTTTTAAAATTTTAGAAATTTTGTTTGTGGTACCTTTGACAAATGGTAAAAAGGCATATTTTTGCGTTTCATCTTCTTCTTTGTCGTTATTTGTAATTTTATTGTTTAATAATAGTTTTAATGATACTTTATTGACACCATTTTGTAAGAGATTTTATAACGGTTCAATTTTTTCTTTTATGTGATTTTGATCACATAATGTTAAAGCTCTATGTAATAAAAATTTTGTTACTGAATTTATTTGGGCTGGATGATGATGAAAAAGTGCATTAAGGTAACGGTTTGTATGTGTTAATTTTCTATGAATAGTATGTCCTAAACTACTATTAGATTGTTTAATTAATAAAATATCTAAAAAGGATGTTTTATTTACTTTTTCAATTTCAATTGTAAACGGAATTTTATTATTTATATTGTTTAGATCATTTAAATAACTATCTAAATTATTTTTACAATATTGCCAAAATACAAAAGTATTATCTACATATCTGAGCCATAATTTTGGTTTTAGTGGAGCAATATATTAATATTGCTCCACTAAAACCAAAATTATGGCTCAGATATGTAAATAATACTTTTGTATTTTGCATCATTAGATGCGCCTTCTATTTGTTTATATCTTTGGCCGTTGTAAATAAAATATGTGTTAGAAAGACAGTGATTAGCTAGTTCCAAAAGATAGTTTGGTGGATTATATTTTGATTTAATTATCTGTAAAGCATCATTTATTGGATTTTTTGTAGAAAGCAAAATAATATCAAAACTTATGTCGTTTTTATCAATATTTATGTTTTTTATTATATCAAGAAAATGTTTTTTTTAAATTTTTTACCTATGATCTGGCTTCTTCAGCATGAGGTTGCCATTGTTTTGCAATGTGTTTAAGTTTTTGCGTTGGAGATCCGATTGAACTAACTATTGGTCGTAAAGGAATATTTTGTTTAACCATATAATTTAGGACATATTGAAGATTTTTTTCTTGGTATCAAATTAACCATTATTTTTTTGTTAATGAGCGAAATTTTAACTTTTGCTTTGATAGTTTTTTCTAAATATGTGGTTGGGTCACTGTTGATTTTATTATATGCTTGGTCTTTTAATAGTTTTGACATTTTGTTGTTGTATTCACTTCTAAAGTTGTAATGAATAGAGTACAATTTACGATTATTTAGAAAACTTTTTAATTAAAAAAATTTAAGTAACAAAAAGAACATTTATAACAACAAACAGAACAATATTACATATTTTAATAAGTTCTTAAATTGACTGCCATGAGCGTTGATGCAAGCTTGACAACACACCAAAAAAGAATGATAAACTGTTTCAAAACCTGTTATGTTTTGAATGTGCATTTGCAATTCTTTCACGTTGATTATTGACTTTCCATAAACCAATTGTTTCATGTGTCACCTAAACGTTCAATAGATTCAGATCAGAAGATCTTGCATGTCAGTTTACTGGACCTTATCTACTAATCCATCTATTCTTAAAATTATTGTTAAGTCACCCAACAAGATATCGCCCAACATGGGGCGGTGCTCCATCGTACTGGTACCACATCCTGTTACGTTAGGCAAGAGGGACATTGTTATCCAACAAATTTTCCATCTAATTTGCAAGAAATTATGCTTATAAAAAATGACATGTGTATTCTCCGTTGTTGAACAGCATTTTTTACAAATTTTAACACTCATAGTAGTCATTTTGAGAACTTTAATAATTCTTTACTAACGGTATATATAAAAGAAACCATTTCTACATCATCCTGCACATAAATAATGATGAAAAATACAAACAATGTGTAATATTTAAAACTAGACAATGAATATAAAAAATTCAAAATAAACACATAAAATGTATACATATAAAAACAAAATATAAAATTATTCATTAACACATTTTAATTGATTCTTAAGGGGGGAGAATAGTTGCGTTATTATAAGGGTTTACAGCATCAAACTCAGCAAGAAAACGCCTGAATATAATTGAATAAAATTTTTACACATTATAGAAGAAAGTCCAATCTGTGTCTTCAAACTTGTAAAAATTTGATGCGATAAATCGTTTCTCCGCAATTAATATTTGAAAAGTGACGTTTATAATTAGTTCTTTAATAATTTTTTACTCGTTAAATATAACTTTAAATCTTTAACCAAAAACATGAAAACATAGAATATTGTATGTAGTTCAACATATAAAAAGAGTGATGACAAAAATTTTATCGTTTGGATATTGAGTTGGTTGGCGTTTTGTCCCATAAAAACCAATTTTAATTTAAAAAC
This sequence comes from Tachinus rufipes, assembly GCA_963932245.1. Classification (NCBI taxonomy): domain Eukaryota; kingdom Metazoa; phylum Arthropoda; class Insecta; order Coleoptera; family Staphylinidae; genus Tachinus; species Tachinus rufipes. The sequence goes on from OZ010749.1 coordinate 68,394,599, forward strand.
GGCGCTGTACGTGTCAATATTTTTCTAGAGAGAAAAGTTCATCGATATTCTCGTAATTGTGATAGGATTTAATATTTTTCCATAACAATACTACTAGTGGCACCACAACAAGACGAGGCGACTAAACTTGGCAATTCTCCAGCGTTAAATGTACATTTAAAAACGCAAAACAAATCGATGTTATTAGAAAAGCTATTTGCAATTCTACACATTGTGCCAATAGATTATTGAATCCATAGTTGGTAGAATGTATAGATTTTCAAAATAATGAAGAATGTCTAGTTTTGCAATTATTGTTAGATATCTGAAACGGAAGAGTTACAAGTAGCACTTGGCAATCAATATCAGACATCATACGTCCACTTATTAAAATGTGTAATGTATTATTCTGTTTGTTATTACTATTAAATGAATTAATAATTTATTCAAAATCAGTCAATCGAATCACAGCGGCCAAGGGTCAAGCATAGACAATTGTTTCGGTTCTACAAACCTCGTCAAATCTTTCGTTTGATTATTTTGTTATTACTATTGTTACAAATGTTTTTTTTTTAATAATGTGTATTTTTCAGTTATCTCAAAAACGAAGCGAGATAGACAAAAAAGATATTTAAATTTTCTGTATGAAATTAAAAAAAGGACTTAAAGTTTTATTTTTCGCCTACAATTTGGAAACGCCATGTGTATTTTTTGGCGTGCTTTGTCATAAAGTTTAGAATTAGAGCGTTCATGATATGATTTTAGCAAAAATTATGTATTTGTCTTACAGGTACAATAAAAATAAAAATAAAAATTAAAATTAAAATTAAAATTAAAATTAAAATTAAAATTAAAATTAAAATTAAAATTAAAATTAAAATTAAAATTAAAATTAAAATTAAAATTAAAATTAAAATTAAAATTAAAATTAAAATTAAAATTAAAATTAAAATTAAAATTAAAATTAAAATTAAAATTAAAATTAAAATTAAAATTAAAATTAAAATTAAAATTAAAATTAAAACTAAAATTAAAATTAAAATTAAAATTAAAATTAAAATTAAAATTAAAATTAAAATTAAAATTAAAATTAAAATTAAAATTAAAATTAAAATTTAAATTTAAATTTAAATTTAAATTTAAATTTAAATTTAAATTTAAATTTAAATTAAAATTAAAATTAAAATTAAAATTAAAATTAAAATTAAAATTAAAATTAAAATTAAAATTAAAATTAAAATTAAAATTAAAATTAAAATTAAAATTAAAATTAAAATTAAAATTAAAATTAAAATTAAAATTAAAATTAAAATTAAAATTAAAATTAAAATTAAAATTAAAATTAAAATTAAAATTAAAATATATCTATACTTATAAAAATATACGTTTTCTATTAAAAACACTATTTTAATCTAAGATATGTTCAAACCAATGCAATAATATGTAGTTTTTTGCAAAAATAAAAGCGTAAGTAAAAATTATTACCAGGTTATTAACGTATAAAACGTTGTTTTTTACAAATTTTGAAAGTTCTGTAGCTTGGGCCTACTTTCATTCCCAAGAACTAAACTTTAAGAGATATTTTAGGTATATATGAGAAAGGTTTACTGAAAATTTTAGCAAAAAAAATTTTGGTAGAAAAAAGTTACAACGGTTTCAATGTATACAAAAATGAGCATTTTTGACCAAATTACTAATCTTTGAAAAGTGGTATCTCACGATTTACGGGTTAGATCGGAAAAAACTTTGCGAAATTTTAAAGAGCTATTCAAAAAACAAACAAATTAAGCTAAACTAGACCTAATTTAATTAAAATTTGATTTTGTTACGGCATTTTCAATGTGGGGTTGGTTTTGAAATTTTAGGCTATTTTCACAACGGCCTACGCATACACTACACGAATGGCTACATTAAAAAAAAAAGTACAAGAAATTACGAAAAGAATCAGACTTTGCAGAGCTTTTTCTATAAAATGTTGAAAATTGCCGAAAAATGTGATTTTTAGGCGTTTTTCTGAACTTTGAGAAACTCCCAAAAATCAAGATCATGACTAAAAAGTTGAAAATTTGGGAAATATGTTTTTTTGGTACCTACTATCACATATTTAATTTTGAGCCAGTTTGGAGATACTCAGTTTTAAAGTTTGGTCGAAAAGTAATGGAATTACCCATATATATATATATATATATATATATATATATTATATATATATATATATATATGAGTAACTTCATTACTATTTGACTCATTTAAAAAATTTGATTTTGCTCAAATTTTGAGGGATCAAAATATGGATGAATAAAATAAGATCCCAAAATTTTTGACCTTAAAATTACTCCTGCTTAAAATGACAGTCTTTTTTAGCTTATTTTGTATCTCCATTTTTGGGCTTTTGGAAAAAGATAAAAAAGTCCACAATGGTTCAAATTATTTCTTATTACATGTACTTTAAAATCTATATTTGTTTGTTTAATGTCGAAGCAATCATTTTGATATATCAAGCTTAAAAAAAATACCGTTAATTTAGCAAAATCGCAAAATGTTGCTTTCTTTAAACCGTTCTAACTTTGTCAAATCTTAACAAAATTTGATTCACAAAGTCTAATTTTTTTTGTGTTTAAACTTTTTTTAAAGTGATCACACGAGACTTATAGAATTAATACGTTTACACCACTACTTTGATGCAGGAAGTTGTACATGTTTTTGCAATTTTTAAACTTGTAATTTTTAGGTCCCGAAAAAGCGCTGTCACCCTATGTTTTAATATTAAAAAATCATCAAAATTGGTCTAAAAAGTATGATTTTAAACAAACACTTAGTTGTAAAAACGTCTGTATATGTGTGAATATATTACTTTTTATATTCATATGTCATATTTAGCAAGTATATGTGTATAAAATTTGGAAAAAAAGTTTTAAAAAATCATTTTTATTGAATATGTTTGGAATTTTAGGTAAATTTAATAGCAACTGAATAGAAAAAAATATTTTAATTTTTGTACACAAAGTCTCATAGGGTGTTTCCTAACTAAAAACAATAAATAACAATTATGTACATTTTGTGTCTATCTCGCTTCGTTTTCGAAATAATCGAAACATTATTTAAAAACCTTTTTATTTAGCAAAAAAACAAACAAAACAACATAACTTTAACAAGTGTGCATTGATGCAAGCTTTTGATACTTGTCATAATTGTTTTTTTTTTGTTCGATTAGTAAAATTTTATAAAAATGCTGTTCAACAACGGAGAATACGCCGGTATCATTTTTGTTTACTGATGTTGTAATGGCAATGCCCTAGCTACATGTCGCAAGTATTAATTAAGATTTCCGGACAGAAGGCAATTTTTTTGTTGCGTATTTGTGGACGCATTTCAACGACCGATAAACTTCTCATCCACCACACCGTGCGTATACGTTTTTTATTAATAAATTACCAATTTTGCCTTAGTACGGCTTGTTGCCAAATCGAGAATAGATGTCAATTTATCCGATTGCATCACTTTGCGCAAAATTTACTGATTTTCTATTTTTTGTCTTGCAGACAAATCTCACATTATTTGCTTTTGCCCCACTGCGCTTTATTTGTACCACCCGGTCTATCTTGTGTTCTTGTATTACTTTGCTATAGTTTACGCGTGCTTTTCTATAAATTGAACCTGATAGAATTAACAATATATTCTGTAAAATTAGCAAACATAGAATTTATATTATTTGGTTTCTTTGCAAGGTTTAATTTTTGCACAAATTTGCTAGTAATTATGTTTGATATAGATTGGATCCAAAGTTGCTAGCATTTGCCAGCGACATGCTAATAGTTGCAAAAGAAGCAAAATAAATGAAAGAAATGATGAAAAGTTTAGAAAAATATTTTAGAAAAAAAAGTTTGGAAGTCAATGTAGAAAAAACGAAAATTATTGTGTGCAGAAAGAGGGTTGGAAGAAACAAAGTTGAAGACTGGAAATCGAATGAGCAAGGGATATGTTTTTTGCACAAATAACAGCAAGAATGAGCACATTAAAGAGATGGCTCGAAAAGCAAATTAAGTAGTGGAACAAATATATGGAATAAGTGAAGAAAAGTTTGAGTATATGAGAATAAAATGGTTTGACAGTTTAGTTAGGAGTATGATATCATATGGTTTAGAAATATGGGAATAGAAGGCTCAAAAAAATTAAAAGCAATACCTGTAAAATATTGGAAATGGGTGCTGGGTCTAAATAGAAAAATTCCAGCAAATATCGTGCTGGAAGAAATTAAAATTAAAAAGATGAGTTAACAGTAAGAAACATTGTATGAAATTATGAAAAGAGATAGAGATATACAAAAGCAAAAAAGAAAATGTGAGTGAAAGAGTCTAGGTACAACGCAAGTTATGACCATAATATAGAAAGTGAACTGCCAATGTACCTAAAGAGCAATAGATATAGTAAAGATGATAAAAATTATATAAATAATTGTAAATTGTTATTGTAAAATAGTTTTGTTTATTGTTTTGACTGATGAACGGGAATGTGTTTCCCCAAAACGTTAATTGAGACGATGTAGGGTTCTCATTACATTTATATCATTATCATATTTAAGTAATGAATGTCATTTTTTATTATATTATATACCAAGGGCAACAGACAACAAATTGGCTGATAGCAATATTTTATGCGGTTGAATGTATTACTTAGTTTATGGTTATGGATTGGAGGTTTGCATTGTAGTTTACCGCCCACCCGCTCACATATTTAACATCAGAGATTTTATTTTTATTATTTTTTTTTTTTTATTATTACAGCTGGCAAATTAGTCAACGAATACTTTGATGGCTATCTTTTGAGCAGTTAAGAGGATCACTTACTTCATGATTGTGGACTCAAAGTTTGTATTCTATTTTCTTCCATTTTTATTGTTATCACATTTAAATAATGTCTTTTTTAGTTATATTGCAGCTGATGAAACAGACAAAGGATTGCCTCATAAGAGTTTGAGCGGGTGATTTAATTGTAGACTGGAGGTTTGTATTGGTGTTACTTGCCTACACGTTCACGTGTGCATATTAAAATATTGGATAAACTTACATTGTTACCACTAATACATTTGAGTAATGAATGTCACTTTTTATTATAATATAGTTGGAAAAACAGACGAGTTGCTTGTTCATAATATCTTGAGTGGTTGAGCGGTGGTTAATGATTGTGAACTAGAGGTTTTATCAAAGATTTGAATTTTTATCACTATCATATAGATAGAGTAATGAAATTAGTTTTATATTGCTGATGAAATAGTTTATTATCAAATTTTTCTTACATTTTTATATTTATTACATTTGAGTAATGAAGGTAAGTTTTGTTTATTACAGCAGGTAAAACAGACAGAAAATTTTTTGATGGAAATATCTCAAATCACTAAGCAAATTACTAAATTTATTATTAAGAATTTGAGGTTTGTATTCGTGTTACTCGTTAGGTATTTTACTTCTACTTTTGACATTTTTGGTGCTATTATTACATTATTTATAATTAATTATAAATTATTTTACCTTAATTTTAATTTAATTTTTAATATCTACAACAATTTTCATAACATATATTCAAAACATCATTTATAAATAAACAATGCATTCAGTGTGTTTAGTGTTAAAATATTGATATATTATATAAAAAATATAACTCAAACTTTCAAATCTCAACATTTTACTGATTAGTTTTAAATCAATATTTTATAAACTAATAATGTATATGAAGCATTTAATTAGTTTAATCTAAACTACACGTTAATCTTTGGTTTCAGTTACCTGAATTAATTGAATGAAGAGGCATAACATAATTAATTCTCAGCTACATGTAGCCAGCGACTAATTCAGTTTATCTGCATTAGATGCAAGCAAGCTATTTCGGGCTTAATTAGGTAATAATTATGTTATAAATAGCAATTATAATTAACAATATTTACTTAACAAATTGCAATTATAAATTAAATTTGTAAATTATACTATATTATAATATAATTGTGTTTGCTTTATTTTATAAGCAGAATGTAACGTTGATTTAAAAGGTTGAAGTTTTATTTCCGTTTGCTTTTTGTGGTTTTAAATTTCTTTTTTTTTTTGTATTGCTCATATTTACTCTTTGATAGTATTGTTGTACATTTTCTATTATTCGTAGATATCTTTAGAAATAAGTTTTGTACTACTTTTAAGATTAAACTTGCTTGTTAAAAGTTGAAACTAAACATCCGTAGAGTTTTAATTAAAATCATTAAAGAGTCATTATAATCAAAATGGATACAGTTTCAAAATAATGATGATAATTTACAAAATTAATATTATAGCATTTGACCTTACTTTATAATTAAAAAAAAATCAATTTAATTGAAGCAATTTTAAAATTAATATTCAACTAACTTTTGAAATGTAGCAATTGATATTATAGAAGAAGTTTTTTACTGATAAAAAACTTAAGCGACGGCATTGCAAGAGGCACGCTTTAGTAATCCCAATTTATATTTATGATATACATTTCCTTATATTTAAAAACTCTTTCAACGTTCACGGATCATTTAACATGCAGATTGGAAAGCAGGAAATTAATTAATACGTCATTTCTAAATCGAGTAACCATCCAACTGTAACTTATTAATTTAATAATCAAATTTAATTAGAATTCAATTCCCATTCGTAAATCAAGTCAATAAATCAAAGGATTTTTATTTTTTCCAACTTAATCTCTGCGCTCTTAATATGAGTAATCGGTTGGTTTTGCTATTATTAATTCCCCAGATTGTGAACGTAGTACAGATCTCACGGTTGTTTGTATCCGATTTTCCCCTTATCTACCCCACGCAGTGAACAGATAACGGGCGATCTTATCTAACATGTAATTAGTGTCTCTGTTATCAGCCCTTTTGTTGTTCCGTTGACATCGTCCTAAGCTTTATACATAGTTACGTAAATAAAATTTATAAAGAATTGATTAATTAATTTTAAGATTTATGTATTATTATGCTTGAGTCTGCAAAATTTATTTTAATAATATATCTTTATCCCGGCGCATTCACCATGATTGATTAATTATTTAATTGACAGTTTAATATTGATAGATGTTTTATTGCCACACATATTCATTGTGGTAAGTTTTTTTTTTTTTAATTTGGTATTTAATATACAATTTTTCAACATTATTATCAGCAAACTTATTCAAGTGTTGGTTTTACAACTATATGATTGTTAATGTTGCAAAGTGCGCACATATAACTTATTAAATAATGAATGCGTTGGCATTGCTGCAATATTTAAAAACCCATTAAGAAACGAGGATTAATATTGTATGCGTATATACGCTTGGATATAATGAATTGTAACGCAGTAATACCTCCGAGACATGTGTGCTGTGTAGGCATGGCAACCCTAAAGTAAGGGTTCTGTATAAACTGTCTGCACCGTGATATCCTTCCGATTATTGCCTGCCTATGCAAAGAGGCCCACGCCTAACAAGTGCCAATTCCGTTGTCGCACTGACGTACCGTTACCCCAACCGATTTACTGCTACAGAATCTGACCTGTCTGCCGAATCCATTTAAATAAGATTTGTTGCCCGCTGAGCGATGTATCGCCGACAATTTCCCCCGGCTTAATATCTCAGTGCGGATGGCACGATGCCCGTATAAATGAAGGGTACAATCCACCTACTGCTAACCCTTGGGGGTTATTTAGAAATCGAAGGTGTGTACATATATAAGTCGGCTTTTGCTCGCGTAAAGACAAACATAACCGGTAAACTGCAAGGCATAAAGTTTCCGTGAATGCGGCAACAATGTAAACATAATTTAAAGCACGTAAGACACAACTTAACAACACCAAGTGCCACGCAAACATGTTTATTATTTGATAATATTAGTTTGTTGTGATACACATATTATGAAATATGTTTTAAACGACTTTAAATTAAAAAAAGAATATTACTTCATATATTTTTTTTTTTTACAAAACTTTAATGGATGGAATTTAGAACGATGTATCTATTGTTAAAAGATACAATGAGTATGGTTAACAAAGGTAAAATATGTTTTAAACGTGCTTGACCTTTTCTATACAATATATTTTACATCATTTTTAAATTTATTGAATTAATCATATTTCCTCAAATATGTAGTTGGTGAACTGTAAGTTTTAGTTAAAAAAAATTGAAAAGTATTGATGTCTGAAAAAATTAAATAATTTTAATTAAAAATGCAATAAGTGTTTGGAAGAATGGCTTAGAATATTTTAGTTTAAAATTATGATCAACTGTAATACAATTTATGATTATATTATAAATCTATCAATTAGTTTTTGCACAAGTTTTACGATAAGTTGAACTTATATTAGCCAGTTTAACTTATTTTGGACATTTTATAAATTATGCAATTATAGATATGCAAGGTATCTCAGTTTTGGAACCATTTTGTATAGAGTTTTCCAATAAGAGGTTTCATTTAGATGTTAAAAAAACGGGCATTTTTTAAAAGAAATCAATAAATGTTTATTTTGTTGTAAAGAGGAAGGTATGCTATTAACATTTGAAAACGATATCAGTCAAATGCCCGCTACGGTTACGGTTGCAGTTCCACATTCTTTTAATGAAATTTTCCATACCCAATTCGCACATTTGCGTGTATGTCTTTGATAACTTTACGAATTCCATTTTTAAAGTCTTGAATCGATTGTGGAGCATTGGCATAGACCTTATCTTTCGCGTGACCCCCAAAAAAAAAGCCTAAAGGTGTTAAATCACAAGATCTCGTTGGCCAATTGTGATCGATCACCTCTTCGAGAAATAACACGGTCAGGAAACTTTTCTTGCAAAATTGCGATTGTTTCGTTGCTTGTGAGGCACGTAGCGCCGTTTTGCTGAAAATAAACGTTGTCCACATCAATATCTTTCAATTCCGGCCATAAAAAATAATTAATCATAGCTTGGTACGCCATCCATTCACCGTAACAGTTCCACTAGCCTCATTTTTAAAAAAGTAGGGTCCAATTACACCGCCAGCCCTAAAACCGCACCAAACAGTGACACGTTGAGGATGCAAAAACTTTTCAACAATCATTTTTGGATTTTCTATTTTCTGAGAACCTAATGCGACAATTCTGCTTATTAACGTAGTCTCCGAGGTGAAAATGGGCCTCATCACTGAAGATGATATTTCGATGAAATTCCGGATCATTTTGATGCATTTGAAGGACCCAATCAGTGAAGATACGACTTTTATGGTAATCGACTGGCTTGAGTTCTTGTGTTAACTGTACTTTAAAAGCCTTAAGACATAAGTTTTTATGCAAAATACGTTGTAATGTCGTTTGTAGAATGTCTAATTCCAAAGATCAACGAGGAATCGACAAACCTGGGTTTTCTTCAACACTACAGGCTACATTAGCAATATTCTCAGATGTTCTTAAGCGATGCACACTGTTTCGATTCTTCACATCACAAACTTGTCCCAACAGTTTAAATTTTTCCACCTGGTTTACTATTTGTTGTTTCTGTGTTATGTTAATGACCTTGAGAGTAATGTAACATTAGCACAGACGTATTTATATGCTGACGATACTATCCTAATTTATAGGCCAACAACTTCCCGGACGGATCAAGTCAGTGCATTAGGAGACGCTGATATCTGGTTTAAAACTAATAATCTAATTGCCGGCCGAGAAGGTGCTTTACAACGACTAAAAAGTGCTTTAGTTTTGCGAACTGTGACTGAAAAATGTTCACCATTTTTGTAGTTAATTTTAATAATTTCAATGCGTTGTTGATGCGTCTATTGTTTCATTTTTAATAATGGCGTAGTTTTAACTTGTTAAATGTCAAAAGATAATAGCTTTAAAATTGACAACTCCCCAAATAGCCTGCTATTCAAAATAAAACTTTCTATTGGAAAATTCTTTATAATATAGTTATTAACTTTTACTTACACTTAGAAGTTTACATTACTGCAACTGTAAAGTCAGATAAAAACGTTGCAACAAAAGTAGTTGCAGCAGCAAAAGAGAAGAAAAATGCACTTTTAGAAAAATTCTGTAAGCTAGATACCAACTGTCTCAACAATTGTTTTTGGATAGTTTTATTTCTTTGAGTTTAAATATCATAGGAAAATGTCTTGTACAATACATCACCAAACGTTTTATGAGATTGTATTACAATTTGTACTAATATAGTCAATTATAATAGGCCGTAGTTGGATAATTTGTAACAACTTGATGCACTAAGATTTGTAAAACAAAATCTTTTGGTTCAAATAACCCAATAAAAATTCTCGTACAATACATTGCAAATTTGTAACTATCAAACGGTTTATTAAATTATGTTACAGTTTTGTACCAATTTCACAATTTGCATAAAAATTTGTATGCCGGTTTTGGTTAAATTTAGGTTTAAACTTTGCCCCAAGTGTCAGTTATCAAGAAATGGAATATTACCAACACTTTATTCAACATAGTGACTATTGACTTTTATATTGTTGAAAAATATTTAAGATTTTGTAACACTTGGGAGGGTGGGTATGCACTTCAGTTCAAACTACTCTGTAATTATGTTTTGGAGTGTTCCACCTACCTGCTCAAGAAATCATCAATAGATTGTATAACACTATCGCCTCTTTTAACATTGTGACTACTCCCTTCTTTCATTTTAGTGACAACTGTTATTTGGAGAAAAGAAAAACGTCTAATTTCTTAATAACAAACAGGGCGGGTAGGTGGGCACTTTAGTTCCAACTATTCTGTAATAATGTTTTGAAGTGACTTAACCCACCCGCCCAAATGTTAGTCACCAAGAAATTAGATTTGTCAACCACCTCTTCTATTTTAGTGACATTTGTTATTCTGAAAATGAAAAATTATTTATTATTTTAATAACAAACACTTGAGCGGGTGCCTGGGTATTTTAGTTCAAACTATTTCTCTGTAATTATGTTCTGAAGTGACCCACCCACCCGTCCAAGTTGTAGTCATTAAGAGATTGTATCTGTGATCCACCTCGTCCATTTTAGTGACATTTATCATTAGGAGAGTAAAGAAATATTAAATTTTTTATTAGCAAACATTCGGGCTAGTAGCTGGATTCTTTAGTTTAAGCTGTTTGTTCTGGAGTGACCCACTCAAACGCCTAAGTGTTAGTTATTAAAAGATTGTATCTGCGACCCACCTTTTTTATTTTAGCGACATCTGTAATTGGGAAAGTGAAAAAATATTCAATTTCTTAATAGCAAACACTTAAATTTAAATGACCCAAAAAAGAGTTTTGTACCATAAGATATATTAAACGTCTAAAGTAAATTATTCACACTATGAGAGTAGGGTAGATTTATGGATTAAATCATAAACATTTTAAATACGCATCCAAATATAAATTAAAGCGAGTCGAGGTGGCTTAAAATGAACTTACCAATTATATCCTACATGTGTTTAATACGTGATCAGATTTGGAGAATGAGAAGGCAATAGACATAAATCAATATTAACTAGTTTCAAGAATTCTATTGTAATCGTAGCGGTATGCGGCTTTGCATTATTCTGTTGAAAATAAGAGTTTTTAACTTTCTTAGATAGAATATTAATTTTGGTATTAAAACCGTGTTAATGTAGAAATTTAATATTTCTAGAATTAATACTACAGTGTAAGAACTGAATTGTCATTGTTGCACAGCATACTGTAAATTTTTTTGGTTTTTTTGGCGACGTTTAACCATCTTACGACTATCGTAAGCATACAAACAAAACTTATATATGTTGCTAAAGTTTATTGCACCACTCCAGACAAAACAAAAAAAAGGCGGTACAACTTGAGAGCAAATAATTAAATACTCTGGTAAACTAACTGAACTGAAATGCTTTGGTTAGTTAAACCTCTCTAGAGATTTTCAATTACTATTTTTGTTGATAATCAGGTCCAGAGAACAAAGACCAAAAGAGTCTGGTCTTTGCAATCTGTTCTGTTTTTGTGGCGTCAAGAATGTAATCTCCACCGTTGTGTTTGTTCTTTAATTCATCTACGCCATTATCAAATATTGTATAGAAACTTTTGCCAATTTTTTAGGCAATATCAGAAATTGATTAATCTTTTTCTCTGAGCTTTAATTAATTTTCATAGTTGTAGCTTACTGCTCGTAAACACATCTCTTTTGTGGTTTGCCAATTTTTTTTTTGTGGTTTTTGTTTTCCAGTGTTGGTCTATTTTTTGGTATTTCTTGTAGCTACGTACCCTATCTAGTTTCATTTTATTTCTGCTATTTGTTGTATTACGTCTTTAACTATAGTTTGACTTCTGAGTTTTTTGTTTGTGATCTTATCTTTTTGATTTATGTTGAGTATTGCCTTTTATATTGCTCTCTGCTAAGTTTTCAGTTTACTGATCAGTAATATGAACTGGAGTGATTCACCCACCCACTAAAGTGTTTGTTATCAAAAAATTGGATATCACTATATTCTCTTGTAACAAAGTGGCTTCTAACGTTTGCAAAATAGACAAAAATCTATTTTTTTATGACGGACGCTTGAGTGAGTATATGAAGTACTCCAGATTTTAATAACAGATCAGTAGTTTAAACTGGAGCTACCTGACAAACTTAGGTTTGAAAAAATTGGATATAATTATATTCTGTTATGACAAAGTGACTTCTGACGTTTGAAAAGAGGAAAAACATACGATTTTTTAATAACGAACAATTTGGTGGTTGGTTGGGATACTCCAGATCATAACAACGGGAATGCTTTTTAAAATATAAAGAATCATAATATTACTATGACTAATAAGATGTTAGATAACGATTTACTTTGTTACACTAAATTCCACCAGGTCTATGTGCATTGGTTATAGACTTTTCTAAACCTGAATATTATCTGGTCTTTGCTCAGGTTTGATTGATGGCTGTTTGGTGTTGTTCTTATCTTGGCTGGTAATCTGTCTTGACTGCATCGACTTTTTTGTAGTTTAGGAAGAGAATCTTTTAAAGACTGTCTAATTCACCCTCTGACAGAGATTGCCAATAAATTAAACTTTCTTTGGATCATGACTAAAGTTTTGAAACCGTAAGGCTTGTATTTTAGAAGAAGGATAGTTAGGACGCCCTATAGGCTGCGGGGTGGGATTGTAAGGTAAGTAATGATATTGATTGGTTTTTTATAAAAGTATGCATATTTGTATGGCTTAGCAAGTCAGGCTAGATCAGGGTCGGAATAAACCACAAAGTTTCAAAGTAGTTTTTGGCCAACGTTATGATGTGTTGGCGCAGCTAGGAAATACCAAGATTGTTACATTTTTTGTTTGTTTTATACATCCTATAAGGGTACAACAAACCATCAAAAAAATAAGATTTTAAAAGTCTCACGACGAGGTGCGTGTTTGCAAGACTCAATTTTTGGTCTGGTCTAATGTTGGTGTACTTCCGTATTTTGTTCTAAAGCAGCATGCCGCTGTTCTGCTAAAGAATTGAAACTAGCAGGTTTGTTTAGGATAAATTGTACGTGTATTTTGTACGTAAGTTTTTTATTAAAAATAATACCCAGATACTTGTCAGCATTGGACCACGGAATGCGTTGTTTAGAAGTTTAACACTAGAGTTTAGATGTGAAGCTCTATAATAAGACTCAGAGGAAATTTTAGTATGTGCAGTTTTAAAAGTAAACGTTTGTGTCAAACTTTGTCAAAGTTTTTTATCAGTCAGAAACCTGTGACAATGTGGTCAATCACTCGGTTTTTTGGTGAACTACAGAGTAGTCCCGTCGAAACCTATACATAGTACTTAGTGCCGCCTCTGGTGATAGTTATCAAAAGATTGAATATTATCATAATATTATGGTTTTCTTTAATGAATTTAATACTATTTAATGACAAACGTCATTTTAGGCAATTTTTGTTAAACTTTCTGCAATTAATTGTGTTTCTGGCATATTTTTGAGTAAATTTAATTTATGATCGTAGGCTGGAGACTTGTATTAGTGTATTATATCCACCCACCCAAGCGTTTTTTATCAAAGAATAAAATTCTTCTACTTTTGATGTTCTTGTTTTATATTATAATAATAATAATAATACTTTATTATACGGCAAATCGCCTTTAAATACAAAAATATAAACAATAGGAAAAATATATATAGTGTACATCTTATTCTATTACAAACAATTAAAAATATAAAACTAAATTAATCTTTCGAGAGTTACATTTAAACATATTATGAGGTTGAAACAAATTAAAATTAATATCATTTTGTAGAATATTACATTCTCGCATTAAACGGGATACAGTGTTAAAATATCCATAATTAGTTTTATGCTGTTTGCATCTGAAAATAGAAGTGTGGCACGTGTATCGTTGTTGACCTAAATTGAAGTTGATTCTGCACAGTAGATCTGAGCAGTCTATAAATCCATTTATAAGTTTTTGAGCAAAATTTAGGTCTGCAATAATCCTACGGTGATGCAATAATTGTAAACTGTGCAAGTTAATAATTGCTGCATTATTAACATTGTTGTTGTTGTTCTGGAATCCTACTTTATACAAGAATATTTTCAAAAATTTTTGTTAAATTTTTTCAATTTTAGATACATTTCCACTCTGGTGAGGTGACCAAATTACTGAATTATATTCTAATATTGATCGTACTAACGATCTCTACATAGTTAAAGATGCTGCTGCATTTAATTCATTTGAAGTTCTTGATACAAAACCTAATAACTTTCTTGCCTTAGAACAAATGTTATCAATATGCAAATTAAAGTTTAGCTTTGCATCAAAAATAACACTTAAATCTGCTATTTTATCGACAGCAGTTAAAGGCGCATTGTTAATGCAATAAACATATTGAATGTTATTGTTTAATCTTCTGAAGGTAATTGAATAACATTTAGTCTGATTTAAAAACAAGTTGTTTTTTTTACACCAAATGCCAATATTGTCTAGGTCAATTTGAATATCATGGCAATCAGATATTGATTTAACATTTTTAAATTTTTTTAAATCATCAGCATACAATAGACAATTACAGTTAACAATTACATCGCACAAATCATTTATAAATAACAGAAATAAAACTGGTCCACAATGTGATCCTAGCGGTACACCTGACGATACATTAATTATTCTTGATAAATGGTTATTAATTTTGACGCATTGAGTCCTGCCAGTTAAAAAACTACTCAACCAATTCACCACTTGTTCATGAAATCCCATTGCTACTAGTTTTGCAATCAACGTACCATGGTCAACTCGATTGAACGCTTTTGCAAAGTCCGTATAAATTGCATCAACTTGCATTCTCTGTTCAAAGGCGCTAATAATCATTAATTGATAACACATAAAATTTGTAGCTGTTGATCTTCCTTTTAAAAAACCATGCTGATAGTTTGTAATTGCGTGTTTACTCATCCATTTTAACTGCTCAGCTATCAATTCATCAAACAATTTGGGAATGGCTGATTGATTACAAATTCCTCTGTAATTACTAATTTCATTTCTGCTACCTGATTTAAAAATTTTTTATATTAATATTTGATGGATGAACGTCAAGGAGAGACAAACAACTAATTTTTTTATGAGATACACTTACGTGTGTAGGTGGCTGGGTCACTTGGGTTCTGTTTGTAAACAGAAGATATTGTGTGCTTGTCTTTCCATTCATGTGTTTTTTATTAAGAAATTGGATTTTACTTTCTATTAAACTACAACAGGAGAGACAGACAACCAATGCCTTAATAAGAACACATGTTTAGTCTAATAAATAAGTTTACTAATAAATTTAGTAAAATAAATTTGTGTAATTATTGTAAAAACGCTCATTGGCGTGATGGAAATGGTGTTAAACGATCAAACACCAACATCAAATACAATGGCAAGCAAAAAAATAGAGGTAACTTTAAAATTTTGACTTATTTTTGGAATTTTTTGTTTTAACTTTATGTTTGCAAATTGTAAACCAAAGTAGGTGTTTAATAATTTATTTCCTGACAAATGTTATCTATTTGTCAGATTAATATCACTGTGTTACAGATTTTTATGAAACATCTATTTTGCTCTAATTGAAAACCTACATTTTGTTATGGATTTTTTTTACTTAATGTTGATTTTTTGCTCATTCACATGGTGTACTGTACTTAACAGGTCATAATGCCTTTAAACCCTATTATTGTGGCAAGAGTTATAGCGTCGATTGAAGATTGGCGCGGAAAACGTGAATCTGCAAAGATTGTTGGTAAAAGCTTTTGTGCTGTACAAATGGTGTACCAGCGTTACCTGCATACTGGCCTAATAACTAGAAAATTAGAATCTGAGCAAAAAAAAGTCACCACGAACAGAGACGACCGTTTTTTGGTGTCTACAAGTTTGCGGAATAGAACAACTTCTGCAGATTATCTACGAAATCAACTCCATGAAGTTAGAGATGTAAATGTTAGTGAATGAACCGTTAGAAGAATGCTTTGGGCTGCGGGATTGTCTTCTAGAAAAATGACATCGTGTTGCAAGATTTTCTTTTGTCCGAAATTACCGGAAAGTTGGAAAGTGTGGAAAAAACGCGGAGAATGATACGCTGTTGTTTTTATTGATGAGCAACTTTGATTTGGCGGTGGATCGGTTATGGTTTGGGCAGGAATTTCTACCAAAGCACGCACATAGTTGGTCTTTATTGAGAATGACTCCCTGACAACTCACAGATACATTATAGAGATTTTTGAAGATTATGTTATGGCTTTTATAACAACTATGGGCGACCGCGGCATTTTTATGCAAGATAATGCTAGACTTCACGTTGCCAGAGATGTCAAAGATTATCTGAATGATGTGGGAATTTTGCGGTTTGATTGGCCCGAATGCATACTCTAGAAGCTCTAAAAACTGCTCAGGAGCTAAGACAGTTACTATTGCAGAAATAGAATAATATTGTCCAAAATTTGATTTTTAATTTAATTCAAAGTATTCTTTGTCGACTTCAAGCAGTCAATAATGCAAGAAGGAGTAATACTTATTATTAGTGATAAGTTTTTTTCATATTTTTGTTTCATATTAGTTTTATTTCCAAAATACGCAATAAAAACAATAATTATGCTTTACCATTCAACAATGAATTTTTAATTTAGTGTGCAAAATACAGTACAATTTGCTAACATAAGATTATAACAAAAAATTGCAAAACATAGTTATACTTTTAACGTATCTTCTATTTTTGCTCGCCAGTGTATAATCGCTTTGAAAGTGGTTCTAATAAATCCATTATTGGTTAATATATAATTTCATTACTAATGTATATAAAGAACCTTGTGCTCTCTTTTTGTGATCATGCAGTATTAAATTAAATCTACCAGAGATTAACCTATTGTTTTAAAAATCGCAATTTAACAAATTTTATAAATAGCATATAATAGTTTACTCTAACTCTAAGACATGCGAGTACATGTATGTATGTATGTGTATATTAACCTTTTGAGCTTTTATATTTGTAATATATTAGAATAATACTAATAAAATAAACTAAATCGAAAAGAACAAAACATTTTTTTGTTTGCTTATCACTCCTCATTCGGCTCTGCGCATGCTGTTTCGACTCAGTCGGCCGGTTTCTTCTCTTCTCCCTTCCAGTTCCGTGCGAGTCTTTAAGCAGTGCGGATGTGTTTAACGTGTGGAGTGCTTAGAATTGTTATAATTAACATTTTTAGTGTAAAAATCAGTGCCGGATAATGGAATAAATGCAGATATGTTTGCAGGATAATTTACAGGTAAAAACAATATCAATATAAAACATTATTTATTATTATATTATATTAAAAAATATAATGCTGTTAACCAAATTAAAAAGCTACTTTTTAATGTAAATTGTATACTTGTAATTATGTTTCTTAATTTTACTACTGCGATGTTAACAATTCGACCTATTATTGTATCAATGTTTATATATTAATTTCAATGGAAATATGTATAACCGTTACGCTAATTCAAAACGTGTGCTCGAGGAGATTCAGTTTGCAGAAATATTTGAGTTTTTATTATCTATTGCAGCAAAAATCTCAACAGAGTTATAATTTTAGCTTTTAGCAACTTTTAGATTTTGTTTTACAATTTTTGTTAATTTTAGGTTTAACACAGATTGTGTTTCATTTACTTTTGATGTTTTTAAATGTCAGTTAACTTTGAATAAAAACATTAAAGACAAGTAATTTCTTGACGACAAACACTTTGGTGGGTAAACAATTCTTGCCCAAATGTTTGTCATTAAGAGATTGATTTTTTCTTCTATTTTTGATGTTTTTACATCTGCAAGATAAATGTTATTAAATCAGAACATTACAGTACAGACAATTAATTTTTTTATGACAAACACATGAACGCGTAGGCAGTGTTTGTTATTAATTTTATTTTTTGTTATATTTCATATCTCATTTGGAACAAATTTCTTGACAATAAACACTTGAGCGGGTAGGAAATTTTTTACCAAATATTTGTCATCAAAAGATTGTTTTTGTTACTATCACATTTAATTTTTTTATCATTTGTTTTTTTGTAAACAGCTAAAACAAACTAATCAATTTTTTGTTGAAAAACACTTAAACAAGTAGGCGATTTTTGCTTAAGTATTTGTTATCAACAGGTTCTTTTTTCACTTTTATTGTTTTTATTATTGTTGCGATTATAAAATAAATGTTAGGTGCTATTAAATCAGACCAGTAAAATCAGACAACTAATTTTTTGACAACAAACACTTGGATGGGTAAGCGATTCCTAACTAAGTATTTGTTATCAAAAGATTGTTTTATTTTTTACTTTAATGTTTCTCTTGGTATCACATATAATTTTTGTTTGTTATTAACTGAAAGCGGAAAAACAAACAATAAATTCTTTAAACATTAGAACAAATGTCCATTAATACATGACACAAGTGATTAAATATTAATCTTGAAAAACGAAATAATCGTTGAGCTTGTGCATACGCGTCTTACAAAGACGAAAACAAGTTACTTAGAAAATAAAAGTAACTTGCACATTACAGTTAGTACTACTAATACTGCAACATTGAAAAAATAAAATTGAAAAATGTGGTTTAAATTTAAATTTTTTTTTTTTTTTTTTTTTTTTTTTTTTTTTTTTTTTTTTTAATTTTAACCACATTTTTCAATTTTATTTTTTCAATGTTGCAGTATTAGTAGTACTAACTGTAATGTGCAAGTTACTTTTATTTTCTAAGTAACTTGTTTTCGTCTTTGTAAGACGCGTATGCACAAGCCCAACGATTATTTCGTTTTTCAAGATTAATAAATTCTTTGATGACAAACACTTGGGCAAATAGGCGATTCTTGCACAAGTACTTGTTATTAACAGATTCAACTTTATTTTACTTTTAATTTTCTTGTTATTATTACGGTTATTAAATAACATTTTTTTATTTTTTTTTTTTACTAACTGAAAGCATGAAAAACAAACAATACATTTTTTGATGACAAACACTTGGGCAAGTGGGCGATTCTTGCACAAGTACTTGTTATCAACAGGTTCAACTTTTTTACTTTTAATGTTTTTCTTATTATTACGATTATTAAAAAACATTTTAAAATTTTTGTTTTTATTATTTGTTATTAACTAAAAACAGGAAACAAACAATACATTCCTAGATGACAAACACTTGGGCCAGTAGGCAATTCTTGAAAAAGTACTTGTTATCAACAGATTCAACTTTTTTACTTTTAATGTTCTTCTTATTATTACGGTTATTAAATAGCATTTTCAAATCTTTTTTTTATTATTTGTAATTAACTAAAAGCAGGAAACAAACAATACATTCCTAGATGACAAACACTTAGGCCAGTAGGCAATTTTTGCACAAGTACTTGCTATTAACAGATTTAACTTTTTTTACTTTTAATGTTCTTGTTAGTATAACGGTTATTAAATAGCATTTTTGATTTTTTTAAATTATTTGTTATTAACTAAAAGCAGGAAAAACAAATAATAAATTCTTTGATGACAAACAATTTGGCAAGTAGGCGATTCTTGCACAGGAACTTGTTATCAACAGATTCAACTTCTTTTACTTTTAATGTTCTTGTTATTATTACGGTTTTTAAATAACTTTTTTTTATTTTTTTTTTTTTTTGTTATTAACTGAAAGCAGGAAAAACAAACAATAAATTCCTTGATGACAAACACTTGGGCAAGTAGGCGGTTTTTGCACAAGTACTTGTTATCAACATATTCAACTTTTTTTACTTTTAATGTTCTTGTTGGTATTACGGTTATTAAATAACATTTTTAATTATTTTTTTTTTTTAATTATTTGTTATTAACTGAAAGCGGAAAAAACAAACAATAAATTCCTTGATTACAAACACTTGGGCAAGTAGGCGATTCTTGCACAAGTACTTGTTATTAACAGATTTTACTTTTTTTACTTTTAATGTTTTTGTTATTATTACGGTTATTAAATAACATTTTCAATTTTTTTTTAATTTATTGTTATTAACTGAAAGCGGAAAAAACAAACAATAAATTTTTTGATGACAAACACTTGGGCAAGTAGGCGATTTTTGCACAAGTACTTGTTATCAAAAGATTCAACTTTTTTTACTTTAATGTTCTTGTTGGTATTATGGTTATTGAATAACATTTTTTTTTATTAACAGAAAGTGGCAAAAACAAACAACAAATTCCTTAATGACAAACACTTGGGCAAGTAGGCGATTCTTGCACAAGTTCTTGTTATCAACAGATTTACCTTTTTTTACTTTTTAATTATTTGTTATTAGCTGAAAGCGGGAAAAACAAACAATACATTTCTTGATGACAAACACTTGGGCAAGTAGGCGATTCTTGCACAAGTACTTGTTATCAAGAGATTCAACTTTTTTTTTTTATTTTTAATGTTCTTGTTTTTATTATGGTTATTAAATAACATTTTTAAATCTTTTTTTTTTATTTGTTATTAACTGAAAGCAGGAAAAACAAACAATACATTCTTTGATATTTGCACAAGTACTTGTTATCAACATATTCAATTTTTTTTTACTTTTAATGTTCTTGTTATTATTGCGGTTATTAAATAACTTTTTTATAATTATTTGTTATTAACTGAAACAAAAGAAACAATAAATTTCTTGATGACAAACACTAGAGCAAGTCGGCGATTTTTGCTCAAGTACTTGTTATTATTTTGGTTAAAACTTGATGTCAGATGTTATTATTTCAGACCATTAAAAACAGACAAACAATTTCTTGACTACAAACCTTGGACGGGTAAGCGATTCCTGTCTAAGTATTTGTTATCAAAAGATTGGATATTGATGGTTGTAACCTCTACTACGCATGATACTAGGAATAGAAAATATGTTTGTACGGATAAGACGTCACAAGGTTCGTAAAGTTGTTTCTGCTGCGAGCGCTTTCTGTATTGCATGTGTATTTTCACAAGTTGTGTAGCAAATTTTAAAAGTAACTATATTTGTTTAAAAATTCAAAATTATATTTATAAAACGTCAAAAATTTTGCCGAAAACGGTTTAAAAATGTCAATGTCAAAAGTAGCACAATCTGATCTTAAAACATAAAAATATTGTAACAAATTTTGCTATTAACTATTGAAAAGTGCAAAAATCTTTTAATAAAAAGTCAAAAACAACAAAATTTGGTTACAAAATTATAAAATAACTAACATTTTAGCTTTAGCTTAAACTGTTTAAAATGCAAAATCCTATTTATAAAAATTTAAAATTCCAAAATTGAAAAATTGAAAAATGTAAAAATTATCATAAAATTTAACAAATAGAAAAATCTGGTTATGAAAAATGCAATTTTTTAATCCTAAAATTTTAAAAACAGCTTAATTTGGCTTTAAAACATCTCAAAAATCAAAATATTGTAGTTGCTGAAAAGTCATAAAATTGAAAATCTAGATAAATAAAAACAAACATGAAATCTCAAAAATAGCAAAATCTAGCTATAAAAATTAAAAAATTATTAGAGAGAATCAAAATTAGGTCGTAAACAAAATGTCAAAATGTGCAGAGTAAAATTTCAAAAATTACTAAATCTAGCCACGTGTAAAAAATATTGTCAGAAAGTACCAGAATTCACCATAAACTGTTAAATTTTATCAAATTTATAAAAAATTTATAATAGTTTTGTTACTTTATCGAAACATTGGTATTATTAAATTATTAGAACACGCTAATTTTTTTTTATTATTAGCAATTTGAAATTTCTGCAGATTACTGCGCAAATTTGAAATTATTAACAAAGTCATACAATTTGGGTCATTTTGGGACCAATTCTGCTTTAAATCAGTTTATATAAATTAGTTTCAAACTTTTTTTCTTATTAAGTTATGTAATTTAAACACAAATTTTAAATCAGCAATTTTAAATGCCTGCTGCTTTCTGCGCTAATTTGAAATTATTAACAAAATCATACAATTTGGATTATTTTGGAACCATGTCTGTTTCAAATAAGTTTATATAAATTTGTTTCAAACTTTTTTCTTATTAATTTATGTATTTTGAATCTAAATTTATTATCAACAATTAAAAATTCTTGTTGGTTACTGCGCAAATTTGAAAATATTACAAAATTACACAATTTGGGTCATTTTGGGACCTTTATTGTCAAAAAGTACCAAAATACTTCTATAAACTGTTGAAAAGCCCAAAATAGTATTCATAAAATGTCAAAAATTGCAAATTCTAGCCTGAAAACATGATGATATTGCTAGAAAGCACCAAAAGAAAATTAGATTTTTTTATGAAATTTCAAAACTTTCAAAATCCGGCTTATAATAATATATATGATTAATTTTTATTTATCCATCTTTAGACATAAACTTTCTTTATACTTTTTTAGTTTTGTTTCTTTTGTGCAGTTTTTATTCCTGCTAAGCTAAGATTCTTTTGCAATGATATGGTCTTTATTGGATTTTCGCCGTTCTGTTTTCATAGTTTCTGGAAACGTGTCCGGCAAAACTTCGTTTTAATTTGGCTATTGCTTCTCTCACATCTTTTATTTAGTTATGCTCCTTATATCTGTGTTACGTTTTTGTTTTGTATCAGCAATATTCCGATCATTTGCCTTTTTATAGTTCTTTGTGTTGTTTTGATCATTTCTATTTACTTTTCTGACCACGTCACGGTTTGTGCGCTATAGGTCATTACTGGTAGCACAGATTAGTCATATAGACGGCTCCTGAGATGCATTAGTATTTTCTTGTTTTTTAGGTTATTCTTCTGTTTACTGAAGGCGGCCCACGCTAATCTGCTTCTTTTGTTTACTTTAATGATCTGGTTCAATGTAGGTATACAATATACACTTAGATTAATAAACAAATGCACGCGCGTGCGTTATTTTACCATTACCACTATTCATAAGGAAGTGATATGTGTTGGAATGATTTCTCCCTTTCCAATGTACTGTACGTTCAGTTTTTTTAAGAAAACTGAAAATAAAGAGATCCTGTCTTTTACTGAGATATACGGGTTTTGCCTTATTGTTGAACCACACACCGCAAGTATAATTGCTTTCCAGTTTACCTTAAACTAAAAGCAAGCCAAAACAACACCAAGGCTCACGGTAAGCGCCAGTTACTCTAAAGCTCTACTTAGGAGGAACACTTCTACGCGCAAGCTACAGGTATGGCGCAAAACGCAACGGTATCAGTTAAAAATCAGCTTTCCGCTGAAATTAAGTGAGATATTCTTATCTTCAGTAAAAATGTTAGCTATTTAGATGGCTATTGCTTGATAGTATGAAACGCAGACATAGAAGTAATACAAGTTTTCCACAAAAATGTATGCAACGCCTATAAGGCAACCTCAAAGTGCATTAGACAAGAAAGTTGTAGTTGCAAATTGATGTGACCAAACTTTAAGGAGAAGGAGGAAGGTTATATTGCGCTCAAGAGAATGATTCCTACACTTTGCAAGTTTTTAGAAAGATGCTTCTTGAAGTCTCCCAAAAGATTGGAATGATTTTGATGATTGTTATACAATACAGAACTGACTGATGTGTGCAAAAATTATGAGTAGCGTGACAGGTACGGTACATAGTATGGTTTATATTTTGACATAGCTTTAGATTTTACAAGACTTACAAATCACTAAGGAAATTTTTAAAAATTATGTTTATTCTAAGAAAACTAAGGCTTGTTGGTACTATTTTTATTTAGTTTTAAATTGTTTAAAAAATATATTTAACAAAAGAATAAATAAAATTATTACAAAGAAGCAATGATACAGTATTAAATGGTTTTACAATAACGAGAAAAACTGTGTTGTTTTAAAATACGCGCTTTAAAAGACAGAAACATTCAAAACTTTTTTTAACTTTTTTTGAAACTTTTAAAAAAACTAGAAAATTTTTATTTATTATTAGGTAACGGAATTTATATCAAAATAGGTATATATGTATCTACAAAATATATAAATAAACATAAAATAAAACAACTAATTCTAGAAAACCACAAAGGTCACGTAAGGGTGCACAAATCATGGTATCAAAAGAATACTTTAAAAACACACTTTAACTTTGTTGGCATGCCGCAAAATACGTGTTAAAGCAAAGTGCTGCGCATAATCTGTACGTTTATACGGTATATAAAAAAAACTTGTTTTAGTACAAGGTCTTTAGCTCTTATGTGAACCATATCAAAAGTTTATAAGTTTTTTTCATAAGACTCATACAGATCAATTGTGTCAAATACTATGAAGCAAAAACGATTACATGTTTCATCAATATTGCATCTGACAAACATATTATCCTACTTTGTATGGCATTATTTAACAAAACGTACACTGCAATTTTGATATTATAATGTACCATATTATCTTTGACACAACAAACGTTGTATGGTGAATTATGCAAAGAATCAAGTTTTAAAACTATCTAAAGTTAAAGATGGCATTGAACACTAGAAAACAGCAATTCCGTAACACAAAAATTTAAAGAAAATGTTGAAGGTGCAAACAACAAATATAGCAAAACTAAATTTATGTTCAGTATGTAGTTCTATTGATGAGAATTAATATACCCAAACGTGTTAGCAATTAAAGTATATTTAGGACAAGTGGAATCATTAACGTTTAGTTGTAATTACCAATAATGATTCAAATTAAGAACAATTTAAAATTGATTTTGTTACATTTTTTTAGAACTATTTTTAAATAAAGGGTTTTTTAATAAAAGTTTCATTTTGAATAGCAGGCTATTTGGCAGCTGTCAATTTTGAAGTTATTATCTTTTAACATTTGACAAGCAAAAACTAAAACGCCATTATTAAAAATGCAACGATACACGCTTCAACAACGCATTGAAATTATTAAAATTTACTACAAAAATGGTGAAAATTTTTCAGTCACAGTTTGCAAAACTAAAACACTTTTTGGTTCCTGGTGGAAAAATTTGAACTGTTGGGACAAGTTTGTTGAAGAAAACCTAGATTTGTCGATCTTTGGAATTAGACATTCCACAAACGACATTACACCGTATTTTGCATAAAAACTTAAGTCTTAAGGCTTTTAAAGTTCAGTTAACACAAGAACTCAAGCAGGTCGATTACCATAATCGTCGAATCTTCGCTGATTGGGTCCTTCAAATGCATCAAAATGATCCGGAATTTTATCAAAAAATTGTTTTTAGCGGTCTCATCACTGAAGAAGATATTTTGATGATTTTTACCTCGGAGACTACGTTAATAAGCAAAATTGTCGCATTTGAGGCTTAGAAAATCCAAGAATGATTGTTGAAAAGTCTTTGCATCCTCAACGTGTTACTGTTTGGAGCGGTTTTTGGGCGGTGTGATTGGATCCTACTTTTTTGAAAATGAGGCTGGTGCAACTGTTACGTTGAATGGATGGCGCTACCAAGCTATGATTAATGATTTTTCAAAGAAACAATCGCAGTTTTGCAAGAAAAGTTTTTTGACCGTTTTTTTCTTGAAGAGGTGATCACAATTGGCCACCGAGATCTTGTGATTTAACATCTTTAGACTTTTTTTTTTGGGGCCACGTGAAAGATAAGGTCTATGCCAATAATCCACAATCGTTTCAAGACCTTAAAGGTGGAATTTGTGAAGTTATCGAGGGGTTACAGCCGCAATTGTGCAAATTGGTCATGGTAAATTTCTTGAAAAGAATGTGGTACTGCAACCGTAATCATGGCGGTCATTTGACTGATATCGTTTTTAAATGTTAATGGCATACCTTCCTCTTTACAATGAAATAAACATTTATTGATTTTTTTTTAAATACCTGTTTTTTTAATATTAAAATTAAACCTCTTATTGGAAAAGAAAGTTTTATATGTTTTGAATCAAAACTTTTAACTAAACATGTCTGTCCTAACAATTAATATTATTAAAGATTGATTAATATTAATACATAACATAACATTACTCAAAAATAACGTAGAATTTCCATAAATAGTTAATAAGCAAATACGTAGGGTTTAATAGAAAACTACAAACTAAGAAAATATAATTTGACTAATTATTCAACCAAGATTCCTTAGTTCAACTATTCTATGTACATTTCCATTGTATAACATTCCTCTTGTATTATTCATACTGCATAGTTCGTACTTGTCTTATTAATATATCGCTCGCAGGCGCATTAATATCTATTTATAAAGACTCAACATTAAATAAGTTTCAGCATTAGTTTTTTTTTTTATATTTACAGAATGATATAAATTCAATTATTTTAGAAGATTTACTTATTCTAAATTCTTATTGTAAATTTTGTTTTTATTGCTAATCAATAGTCTACAAAACCTTTTATGATTGAGTACTTGAGAATAAATTATTATAAAACTATGATTCGTATTCAATGAAAATAATCCACATAAGCACTTTTCGAATATATCCAATCAATTCGCACCGCATCGACAGTATTATGGAGTCGCTTAAAATATATTTATGGATATCCAACGTAATCCTTTGCACATTGCCCATTTTTATTCAAACTGCCCTGCGGCTCCCTATCTGAATGCGCATTTCCGCATAATCCAAAAATGTGCGTTACCACTTTAAGCACTTGCACGAAATAGGTCGAGGGTTAGGCAGTAATTTAAAACAAAATAAAAACCACTTGAACTCTGGCATTAAATCATCAATATTTAATTTACTAGAATTCAATTGCTACTATATATAAAATAAAATTTAATCTCGTGTCAAGACGTTCGGATGTAATCAAATCTAAAAGTTGTTCTATTAAATTTGAAAACCGCTCGCAGTTTTATGACGTGCTTTTTTTATCGTCTTCCTTTTGTGCAGCATCGGATATTAAAATTCCGCAAAGATCACGGGTGAAACTTCTTATCAGCCGTAAAGTTGTCGCCGGTGCGCTCTACAAACACGGGAATTAATTCAACGATGTGAGAACATGGGAATTGGAATATAGAAAAAAAAAATGTATTATATTCCCAGGAATGCGACGTGCATTAGATACCAATCTTGCTGGAAATGTATTGTAACACAACCATCAATCAGAATTTGTGTTATTTGCTTGAGAAAATTTCTAAGAAATGGTTACAGGAAATGACTCAAAAGCTTTCTTATATAATATTAATGCTACATTTATGGATTTTTAAGTGCTTGAATGATAGAATTGCTAGTACATAGACAAGTTATATATATATATATAATTTGTGATGGGTGGAAAGTTAATGTATTAATAATATATTTCTGATCATAAAAGTAATTACGATTATTGAAAAAAAAAACTTGGAAGTATTAAATTTTTGAAAAAATAGCATAAGCTTTTAATTTAATAATTGTTTTTAAATCAATTTTCGCAAGTTTAATTAAAGTATAAAAAAGTGTGGGTGGACCAGATACTAGGCCTCGTCAGTATCTATAGCGCCTCTATTCTCTCAATTAACGGAACGATAGTATTATATTTGTGGTTTCAGGGGCTTGTGTGGTAGTAGCACTAGCGCAAGCCCTAAAATATCGGCCCTTGCAACTGAAAAAAAATTTAATCTTTCTACACTAAATAAATTTTAGAAAAATTGACTAACTATATTGGCATGTAATGTTCAAAAAGTTTGTCATTATTTAAAAAAATTATTAAACCAATGTTTAAACTTAAAAACGCCTCTCAAATCACGATACAGAAGATTTTTTTAATTAATAATTTAATTTTAAAATTAAGCATTTAAAAATTTAAAAAAAAAATGTTTTGTAATTTTTCAAAAAACGTTTGCGACGGATATACTTTAATCTGTCAAAAAATATCAAATTTTAAATGGCAGCTTAAAAAAAATAATCTAAGATGATCAACTGTCAAAAATACTTAATCTGAGATTATATGTCAAAAATATTTAATATGTCTAAAACTACCAAATCTTACATAGCAGCTGTTAAAATATAATCAATAAAACATGATCAACTGTCAAAAATGTGAATGCGAATTTTGCACTTGTTTATAACAGATTTTGACTCTTTTCGAGAATGTTTTTATTTTTTGATTTTTTATAATAAAATTTTGTTTTTTTTTGCCAGTTGATGACTTACTTTCAGTGCTTTTTGACAATTTTTTTATACTTTTTGACCTGATTTCACTATTTTTGATATTACAAGAATTTTGCACTTTCCACAGTTTATTCTGTAATTTTTTTTTCTAACAATATTTTTTATATATATATTATATTTTATGCTATAAATGTTTTTTTTTGTCAACATTTCTAAAAATCTAGTTTTTTTCCGTTAAATTTTAAGATTTTAAAAGTAATTTTTGTTGAAATTTTTTGAGCGGTTTTTAAAAATAACTTTTATGTTATAGTTTTCTGCCCCAGTTGTGATAAGTTTTGTGTGATAAACGTGATTTCTTTTATCAAATTCTTTGTTTTCATTATTCACAGGCGATTTTATGATTAAATTAAGTTTTTTGTCTAACAAATGTATTTTTCTGTGCAGTTTTAAGTAAATTTTGTGTTATAAATTGCTTTTCTGCGCTAGCTTTTGACAAATTTGATGCTAACACTTAGTTTTGTGAGCGATTTTATGTAGTACATAATTTTTCAGCGAATTTTATGCAAAAAATAAGTTCTTTGCGCGATATTTATGGTACGGTAATGCTTTATCTGTGTAATTTTGGAGGAGTTTTCTAAGCAAATATTTTGCAATATTTAGGTTTCCTACGCAAATTTTAATAAATTTTATGTGATATTTTTGATTCACTAGCGAATTTTTTGCGCGTTTATGGAATAATCATTTTTTCTGTGCAATTTTACAAATGTTTATTTCATATTTTGGGATTTTTTAAGCTACAAGGTTTTGTGCGTCAATTTAATAAATGTTATGTTTATGTTTTTTGGACGATTTTCTTGTTACAAAAGTCAATTTTATGGTATAAATGAAGTCTCTGTTCCGTTTTTTGTGTTAAACGTGATTTTTATGCTAGGAACAAGGCCGTATCTGAGGGGAGTTTAATTCCCCCTCCCCCCGAAATGATGCAAAACGTCATTCTCGGTGGTTTCAACCGTATATACATGTAAAATTTATATTAAATTAATATTTATTTAAATATATTAATTAAAAAAATGTTATACCTAAAAAATGCAACATTAAAAGAATATAACGTTATTTCAAGTTTTACGCGCTTTTAATTGTCAATAAAATTTTGGTCTAGTAATAGTTTTGTCGGTGAAACAACTTTCAGCCAAAAAATTGCGTTTTTTTGCCTACGACCTAATTAATTAACAAGCAGAGAAGAGGCTATACGTCAGCAGTGGCGTACATACAGCTAAAGAAAGAGACAGCGACTAGCATTTCACATTTGCATTGGATCTTTTCACCCAAACTAACCACAAAAAACGATATTTTTAGCCAACAATGGTGTGCATACGGGTAACAAGTCTACACTTTATCTATTGACTTAGAACAAGCGCAAGTGTCCAAATCGAGAAGCAATTATTGAAACCTTTATTGGCAAAAATTGCATTTTCCTCGACTTAACACTGCTTTAAAGTGTATACAAACTTAAAAAAAAGAAAGACTTTAGTCACAAGTAAATCCGCGTGCAAAAATGGGGCTCTTGGTCACATGCTGGCTAAATTTCAATATTTAATGTTGAACTACTAAAAAATCACAAGAAAGAAGGAGACTGCAAACAAAAAATCTTTTGTTATAGCTTCTTTAAAAATTTAAATTTATTAAAAATTGATATGAAAGTGCGAACAGCACAGTTTTATTTTTTTAAGCTATTTTTGGTTTATCACATTTTTTTACGAATTTGTCAGAATGTCTGTTATCGTCTTCTGGAGAAAAAGAAACGTATTAAGATAAACATTTTGACGCATCTCCGGTGGTCTAAAGTAACAAAACTACGAATTTTCTTTAAAAGGTTTTAGATTGGATCGATAGCAAACGCCCAAATCCAAAACTTAACTTAAACACTGTTTTGGAGTCGGGCAGTTTAAATTAGCAAAGTTACGGATTTTATTAAAAATTGTAATTTTTGAAACAAAAATCTAAAAATTTACCGGCGCATTGAAAACGTATGTTAAAAAACCGTGAACCAATGCAATTTAGCACATATAAAAGCACCTTTTTATCAATATTTGAAAAAAAAAGAAAATATCAGTCATCTTTTTTTAAGAAGAACTGGATTTAAAGTTCTGGGAAATTTTCAAAGTTTAAGATTTTTTTTAAATTTTTTGTGCAATTTTAAACTTTTTCCTAAAAATCCAACCCTGAAAAAATACAAACGATAAAAAAATGTGAAAAAACGCAAAAAATAGTTTATTTTAAATTTTGATTGCTTATTACTTGGAAATGGCTGTTTGAAAAAATTCACATGATCAAGATTCATATAAAGAAAGAAAATTTTAGTGGATTGAGCAAAAAAAATTATTCTATACACTTGACTCATACATGGCGATATATAAATATTTATCCCGAAATTTTCTTCTAGATATGGCTCTGGCTAGGAAAGAGTTTTTTTAATATTATAAATGTATGTTTTGTTCAATTTTGCGACTTCTGAAGCAAATTTTATGCGAAAATTAAGTTTTCTGGGCAATTTTAATGTTATAAAAGTAATTTCTGTGTAATTTTGATTTTTTTTTAAACAAATTTAATAAGTTCATGTTTTAAACGTGAGTTTATGCTAAAAGTGAGTTTTTTGTGCAATTTTTATACTAGAAATGATTATTTTGTGCGATTTTTGAAGCAAATTTTGTGCTAAAAATGATTTTTATGCGCGGTTTTTATGGTATAAACGTTTTTTTGTGCATTTTTGAGGTTTGTTGCTTTAATTTTAATAAAGTTTTTAAGGTAAACGTGATTTTTGAGCGAATTTGTTGCTAGAATTAAGTTTTCTGCGCGACATTAATGTTATAAAAGTTTATTCTGTGTAATGTAAGTGTTTTTTTTTTAACACATTTAATTCTATAAATAAGTTTTTGTGCAAATTTTATGTTATAATTTTTTTTGTTATATATATATACAGGTTGTTCTCTAAAAAACGCCGAAAGCTATAATTTTCTTAATTTAAATTTTAGACCCAACAAACTATATATATATATTCTTAAATGGCAAGAAATAACCTATCTTTTGACGTTCTCAGTTTGTAAATATATTTTACCTGTTTCGAGTAACGATATCCATAATCGTTATTTTAAATGGAACACCCTGTATATTTCTACATATTTTGATTCAGGGTGAAATTCTGCATACAGCAGTGTATTTTATTTATTTATTTGTAGACAAAAATATTTTGAAAAAAAATTATGAAATGTGCAAGAAAAACAATCGTCAATACTGAATTGAAACAAAAACTACAAAACATAATATCTACAAATATTGTTCAAATTGATTCCCACCGTGCTGAATACAGAACTGACATATTTTAGTTACTCCATTACTGGCATTTAATATCAAATAGGAAGATATTTTGTGGCAAGCATTGATGCCTTAGTATTTCTTTGTTTTCTAGCAAATTTCAAGCGTCAAATGTTTTTGTTTTTTTTGCAACTTTTTTGACAACCTTGTGGTTACTTATTTTATATGTTATGACAAAATTTTGCCATTTTTGAGTATTTGTATATGGCCATTTCAATTCCCTTTCAAACGGACCAGAGCAGGGTGGGGGGTGCATTGAGAAATTTGCTAATATTTTTTTCAGTGTTTATAACTTGTTAGTAGTCTTTTGATTGGTTCATAAAGGTATAAAACCCTTAAAAAAAAAACATTTTGTCGTTTTTGAATTTAATTGCATTTTTTGTTTAAAAATTGTAAGTTTAACTCCAAAAAAATAAATTCACTACTGATTTCAATTAGAATTTTTTCGTAGAATCCAGAATCCAAATCTGGCGCTATTTCAAGCCGGAAAATCCATAAAACTATGGTTTTTGTTCTTAGAGGGCTGGACAAAAAGGATCTTAAAAAAAAAATTGACGTATTTTAATGTATTAATTGGAAAATATAAATTTGTTTTATGTATTTGGGTTTTAGAGATCTAAAACTCGAAAAAACTGCAAAAATAGGCCTAATCTCTTAATTTCTTAAAAATACACATTAAGCAGTTTTTAGAGAAATTATACATCAAATATTATTAAAACCTTGAGTTTTGCAAACAATTCTACATAAAAAATAGTCAGTGTCGTGCTTATCTGGCTCACCTAGAAAAAAAATTTGACCTTTTTTCCTTTACTTAATTTTTTTTAAGATTATTTGGCTTATATTATAAAAGTTTAACAAAGACATCTTTTGTCGTTTGAACCAATTTTGGGCTATTTTACTCTTTGTTTTATAGTTTTTGCGCTTGCGGCACAAATTTAGTCTCTATCTATCGGCGCCAAAATTTGAGATTATTATTATTTTTGGCATTCAAACATAAATCCGCCCAGCGCTTATCAAAATTTGATAAAAAAAGTTTTAAACCACACCCTAGTGTGCTTATAATATTTTTTATGAATATGAATAAATAATTAATTTATAACGCATTTTTTGCCTGAAAATTTTGTAATTTTTTTTTTCTAGATGAACTATTCTACGGCCTATGAGTACAATACTGACTATTATCTATGTAAAATAGTCCCCAGAATTCAAATTTTTAATCATATTTGGTGTATTGTTCCTCTGAGCGAAGCTAAACGTGTATTTGTAAGAGTTTATGTTGAAGAATAGACCTACTTTGCAGATTTTTTGAGTTTTAGACCCTTAAAACCCAAATACATCGCAAAAAAAATTTCTATTAATTTACATCAAAATACGTCAACTTTGACTGTAAAAAATTTAAAACATATTTATTTTTGCCCAGCCCATTGAGAACAAAAACATTTTTTTATGGCCATTGTGGCTTATAGATAGATACTCTATCTAGACATGAAATGACAACAGATTTGGATTCTGCGGAAAATTTCTGATTAATTTCAATAGTAAATTACTATTTTAAAAAAAAATATAATTAAGTTAAAAAACGATAAAAAAACTAAAAAAATCGTAGAATTTTTTTTAAAGGTTTTATACCCTCATAAACCGATCAAAAGACTATTAATACGTTATAGAAACTGAAAAGAAAATACTAAATCAAATTTCTCTATGTACGGGGGGTGCTCTGGTCCGTTTGAAATGGAATTGCCTATATAAAATGTTGTAGATTTAACAGTTAGTCGTAAATTTTGATATTTTTGACAATATTTTTATACCTTATGGCTGGATTTTGCTATTTTTACAATTCTATGAATAGAATTTAGCATATTTTGACAGTTTATGACCAAATTTTAAATTTTAATGACAATATTTCAATATTTTATAGCCGGATTTTGCTATTTTTTTTGTTTTATGAAATTTGTTACACTTTTTTAACAATTTATAAACTGATTTTGGTGCTTTTTAACAATATTTTGATAATGTATGGCTTGAATTTGCTATTTTTGACTTTTTATAAAAACAAATATATTTTCAATTTTTTGACCGTTTTTGGCCAGTTTTAGATTCTATCTGAAAATATTTTAATATTTTATACCAGATTTTGTTATTTTTGACTTTTCTTGATAAAATTTCAATATTATATTAATAATATTTTTATGTTTCAAAGCCGGATTTTTTTGTTTTTAGTATTTAATGAATCGAATTTTAAACTTTTCAACAGTTTATGGCCGGATTTTAGTGCTTTCTGACCATAAAATAGTACACAACTATTTTAGACTTAATGAATAGTGCTTTTTGAAATTATTTTGATATTTTTAGACTAAATTTAGTTACTTTTAACATTTTATAAGTAAAATTTTACATGATTTATTTGTTTTTGGCAGGATTTTAGTTTTTTCTAAAAATATTTTAAATGTTTATGACCGGATTTTGATATTTTTGTCTTTTTATAACTAGATTTTTTATTGGAAACCGAATTAAACGTTTGACAATAAAATTTAATACTTTAATTGCTAGATTTACACTTCTAAAAGCCGGATTTACAGTTTTATAGACAAGATTAACAGTATTGCACTAAATTTAAATACGTTGGTGGGCGGATTTGCACTTTTAAAAACTAAACTTACAGTTTTGAAAATTTAACAAGATAAACAAATTGGCAGTAAAATTTCGTCGGATTTAAAGTTTTAACGGCTAAATTTAAAATTTGAAAGCCTGATTAAAAGATTGGTAGTCAAATTTAACAATTTGAAAAGTGGGTGGTTTACACTTTAAAAACCTGATTTTAAATTTAAAAACCAATTTACTATTAAAGTTTAATTTACAATTTTAAAAGCCGGATTTGCGGCTTTATTTATAATTTGAAAGCATGATTTGGCAGTAAAAATTAACAAGTTGGTGCCCAGATTTTTATTTTTGAAGAATTAACAAATTGAAGAACAAAGTAATAGTTTGACATCCAAAATAAAATACGTTGTTGATCGGATTTATAACCAAATTTTAAATTCATACTTTTAACAATGTATAGATAAGCGCCGCAGACAACCCCTTAACTTATTTGGATATCCAAAGCGCTAAAGGGGAAGGGCCTATTTTGGTGGGCCAAGAAGTTGGAAAATTGCCGGGGGCGAACGCGACAAGTCACAGATTTTTTGTTTTTAATGTTAATGCTTTTTTGTTCAAATTGATGTGATTTCATTTTTAATACAAATTGCATTTTTTATTGTTAACAAGCAGCAGTTAGTTAGCATATTTTTTGTTACAAGCTTCAAACTTACGTACGTCACAGTTTAAAGCTTTTATTTTTGAATATTGGGCTACTTTTTAAAATGTCATTGAAAGAACTTATAGTGGTACAAGCAAAAGCATCACAAACGACACGTAGTTTAGTAAATGCTGTTTTTGGAAACCTTTTGCTTAATCCGTAAAGGGTGTATTTTCAAGTTTAAATCTCCTAAGAGTGTTATTCAGATGTTTTTTTTCATAATTTCCCGGCCTAACCAAGAAATCATGCACTTATGAGAACAATGTTTTATTATTTTTAACTTTAACACATTTATTACATCGTTTAATTAGTCATTAAAATATTTTGAAAATTTGTTATCAAAATTCTCTAAAACAGCAGTTTTTACTTCTTCATTGTCAAGAAATTGTCTACCCCACGGTTTTTTTTTTTTTAATTTTGAAACCAGGAAATAGTTTTTAGGGGCTAAGTCTGAACTATAGGAGAGATGATCGATTTTTTTGAAAGCTTTATTATCTTATGGCAAGTTGAGCAACCTCAGCGGTGTGCACAGCTGCGTTGTCGTGCAACAACCTGACTCTTTTTGTTAATTTTCCTTGACGCTTTAGCCGAATATTTTCTTTTAACTTATTTAATAAAGTAGCATAATAAACGTGGTATTCCTTTCTTTATAATGAATTATCAAGATTACTTCACAATCCTAAAAAGTTGTGGCATTGATCTTTTTGGTTGACTCTGGGTTTCTTGGTGTTGGTTTGCCTGCAAGCTATCATTTCATGGATTTTTTTTAGACAGAAGATCATGATACAAGACCTAAGTTTCATCCCTGGTAACAAAGATTGCAGAACTTTTTTTGTCACTTCAAAAAGATAAATTTTTACAGTATACGCCATCCAATCTTTGTTTAATTTGATAAGAAGTAAGACCTTCTATTGTGAAGAATTTGATGACTGCTTGGTATTCAACTGCAAATTTGGCATAATTGAACTAATTAAAGTAGAGGGTTGAAAAACAAATTTTGGTGTTTTTATTCTTCTCAAAGTATTACAGTCTTGGTTCTTTTAATGTTTTCTAAAGTTCTTATGATGTTTACTAAAATATCATAAAGTAAATTGGCACATTAGAGTAGATATGTATTCTAATGTGCCAATTCACGTTGAGTAATCTTTTAGTTTTGTTTTTTTAGTCTTAAAATGTTTTTTGACTGACCCCAATCTCCAAGTATTATCCTAAGTTTTTCAGGTCCTCAATCACTATTAAAGTCTTTTTATGTTTAAAAAAAAATTGTATCTCTTAATATTTTATTAAATTGCCCAGTATTCATCAATTATAAAAAAAAAATCAAAATTTTTGTAGATTTTCAAAGTATATAAGTTTTTTTTCATTTTTTTGTGTGTAATTATTGTAACGAATAGGTGTTTTCGTAAGTAAAGTATTATTATTATTATCCAAAAACCAAACAAAATTTTTGCAACATTTTTAAAGTACACAAAATTTTTCCAAACAACGTTTTTCAAAATTTTCCGAAACTTTTATGTTCTATTTTTTTCAATTTTTAAAATGTCTTTTAAATATCTCAATAAATAAATATATATATATCAATATTCAAATTAATTTTTTAATTTTTTTCTACAATTTCTAAAGTTTTTTTTTTATTTTTTCAATATCTGTTAAATTTTTCAGTATTCACAAATAACTAAGAACATCCAAACATTTTCCAAAATCTAATAGGTTCCTACGTTTATCCAAACAAAATCCCCGAGACTTAATGATGATTTCAAAAGTATGCCGACGGTTGCGCCAATGTTTTCCCAATATTGCACAATAATTTCAAAACTTTTTTACATATTTATTACATAACAATATTCTCTGTGGTTCAATATAACCCTGAAGTTTTTTTTATATTTACCATGAACTGCCAATACTACGCAAGGTTTCTCAATGTTTTCTAAAATTTGCTTAATTTTTAATAACAATATTTTTCAAAGTGCTCACTTTTATGAAGTTTATTAAAGTGTACATTTTTTTATCTTTCACTGTCACCGTTGTATTTTAAGTTTTCTTAAATTTTCATGAAAATATCGACCAGGCTTTCTTTATATTGACTAAACTTTCCGTATGTCCGTAAAGGTTTTCTGTGTTTTCTAATACTTCTCAATATAACTTAATAAATCAAAGTCTACAGTTAGGTTATAAACTGATTGTTAATGCTGTTGCTAAAACCACAAATTCATCTCGTGTAGATGTCACAACGTTTTTAGATAGTTGTACTCTCCAATGCAGATGTTCTAAATTAACGAGATGCAGAAAACTTTTTCCAAACATATCTTTGCACATTTCTTTTTTTGAAAATAATTATTTGCTTGCTGGTTTATGAAAGTGTAGAGACTTATTTTTTTTTTATTGCGCATTGCGACTGTTAGCGCGCTACGCTATCGCTCTATAACTGAGCTATCTCTAATATTGGGCATACCATTAGTTATTTCAATTCTTTTTGTATTGCTTTTTTGCTTTTTCTTTTTAAGAGTGAATTTGATTTATCAAGCAATAACAGTTAATGGTGCTTGCTATCACGACATGAAAATTTAGCTAAACTAAGTGTGAGAGTCTGAACTGGCCAGTCGGACATATTTTGATGATTTGTTGTTGAGATGAATTATTATCACTGTAAGATGTTGTCTAAAGTTTTCAGTAGAGTAGGATCACTACAAATCCAGAAAAACAAGGAGAAACTATCTGGGTTTAAACTTACACACAATAAAATTATTTAAAATCAAACCTTAGAATATAAAAAATTTAGTACCTCTCGAAAAAATTATAAACCTAACACACAAAATGAACCAAATTTAAACAAACATATTAGGGCTAACCGAAGTGAAAAGGCCTGGAACAGGAAAAATTGAGATAAATCATATACCACTCAAGAGGTAAATAGCAAACATTTTAATGGTATCAAAACATGCAACAATGATAAACTAAAACTTTGAGAGTGGCTCAATTGGGTGAAGCGCATAATTTGTCGCAGGTTCGAGCCCCAGAAAATATTTAAGAAGTTATAGCATATATTAACTCAGGACGTTAGTCTAATATATGATTAGTGTTCATTTAACCATAATTACATTTTAAATGAGAGTGTGGGGGGACCAGATACTAGGCCACGTCAGAATCTACAGCGCCTCCATTCTCTCAATTAACGGGTGCGATAGAATATACATGGTCCATTATGAAAATAATGCGCATGGTTTTATTGTGACGCGACTATTCATACCAGCTCGGTAAAAACGGTCGGGAAATGTGATGAAGGATCTATAAATCTTGGATGTTTAAGTACTACGCAAAACCGAAAAGGCACACAAAATCATCCTTCCTAAAAAAGCGCGAATAAGCAAGTTTTGGATCAAAACAATGCTCATTATCTTCTTTGACGTCTAAGGAATTGTCCATTTTGAGTTTGTACCGCAAAAAGATACTGTCAACTCGACCTTTTACTTCAAGGTGCTGAAAAAATTGAATTGCCGGATCGCGCGTTTGAGGACTGACATCAAAGACACGGTCAAGTTCATGACAATCTTAAATCTTAATCTTAATCTTAAGCCGTTTTCTATCCTGATTGGATATAGGCCTTCATCTCTGCACGTAATGCTGGCAACTTACATTACGAGGGACCTACAGTTTTAAGTGGATTCCGAACCACTGGAGAGATTTTATCACTTCATCAGAGAGGGTTATTAGCCGTAAAACCCCTTGCTGGCAAAGCGGGTTGGGGAGTGGGAGAGCGCATAAACATGTAAAAAGTGTGTCACGGTATGTGGGAATCGAACCCACGATCTTTGGTGCAGCGATCGGATGCCTAGACCACTGCGCCACGCTCTCCAATATGACAATGCCACCCGTCAAACGGCCGTCATCGTTACCAACTTCCTGGATCAAAGCAACACCTCGGTGGTACCCCTACAGTCCCGACTTGGCTCCGTGCAATTTTTTTTGTTTCCCCGACTGAAGAGATAAATTATAGAAAAGCATTGGGAGTCCGTGGAAAACATCCAAAAGCATGTTACAGAGTTATTAAAAGACAAACTTGTCGATGAGTTTCAGGGTGCCTACCAGACTTAGCAAACACGTCTCCAAAAGTATATTGATGCAGGGGGAGAGTATTTCAAAGAATTTTAAGCGTTTGTACCAAAACTATCAATAAATCTATTTTTCATAGATAATGCCTTACTTTCATAATGGACCTTGTATTTGTGTGTTTCTAGGTATATATTCAAAGGCAGTTTGTGTGATAGTAGCATAAACGTAAACTCTAAAATATTGGTTTTTGCAAATTAAAAAAAAGGCTATAAAACTGACATAAACATTATTATTAGTGATGCCGCCGGATCCACTTTTTGGCCGGAACCGGATACCGGAACCATCGCTTACAAGAAAAACCGGAACCGGACTGGAACCGAATCCAAGACCGGATCCAACCGGATCCGGCCGAATCTATAAAAATCTAAAAAATAATCAATATTTATCAGCATCCGGTATCTTGAGCAAAAGACTATTTTCTCAAGCTAGCGATGTCTATAAAAAAAAAACAAGTAATAATGATAATATTGATTAATATAATATTTTAATTATTATCATATTATATTTATTAATATTATTATTATTTTTATATATTATTATTTTTTGATTACATTTTATTAATAAATTTCACGTTTTTTTTTTAATTTTATTCATTAGTTTCATTTATTTAAAAAAAAAATAGATCCGGCCGGACCTGGCCGAATCCGACCAGATAGTTATCAAGATCCGGCCGGAACCGAATCTTTTAAATATTGGCCGGATCCGGCGGCATCACTAATTATTATAGTTTACGTACCCAACGCCGTTAAAAGTGAGGAAGAAATAAAATAATATTACGCACAAGTAAACGAACTAAAGTTACTAACAAAGAAACACTATATAAATTTGGTGTAAAAATAGAAAAGGTCACTACCAAGAACACTCTACTTTAGAGGACTGCCGGTTTTCTATGGTTTACCGTTTAATACATTGCGACATAGCTCGGAGTACGCAATGTCTCAACCGATTATAATTCCGCTTTTTGGGTCAGCTGGTTTAAAATAATAGTAACATTAATTTAATAAGATTGCTATAACTTTCCGCGTCACAGGCGTTTCACAATCACATGGAGCAGATCTCTAAGAAAGATGATCTCTTATACCTGGTTTAAACTACTGGAAATTGCTTAAAGACAAAGCCTCACCCGTAGTTAAACTAAATAGACTATGTACTAATAAATAAGAGATACTAAACAAGTATACAAAATGCAAACATTGCTGACATTGCATCAGATTTTAATGTCAAACTTCAATTGAATTTAAAAATAATAAATTTACTGACAACAATGTTTAGAATTGACATTGGTAAACACCGAGTTAAAGAATTTGCTGACAAAATAAAGAAACAAGAAATCGTTATAATTAATAAATTAGAACAAACATCAGAATATGACACTAACGAACAATGGAATTAAATCAGTTGGGCGATACGCGAAGTCACATCAAAAGAATTAATTACACAAAATAAAACATTAAAAAATAACAGCTCAGAGGAAAGGTGTTCAAAAATGTAAATTTTAAAAAATACTGGAAAATACACACTGAAACTCTTCAAAACATATAAATAGCAAAGAAGCGTGGTTTCAGAAAAATGCTAGTTAGCGATGTATATATAAAGAGACCAATACCAACCTTGCTAGATAAAAACATAAAAATAATACTAAAGAAAAGAGCAAGACAACGAACATGGGAATGCTTTATAATCAAACAAAAAACAATTGAAAAAAGCCGGAATCATTATATAAACAACCATCCAATAATACGGACAGAAGTCAAATACTCAATCAAAAATGCAAAAATTTTGAAGCTAATAGAGAAGGAAAACATCAATTTGAAAACTTGTTTAATAAAAACTAGATTAAAATACTAATTGAATGGCTAAAATCTGCCTTCATTACAAAAAAGTAAATGCTACATTTTGTGAAAATTTTTGGTTCATAAGCTCAATAAGTCATATTCCCAAAGTGTTTCTAAATATTATAAAAATCAAAATAGACAAAAAGTGTGAAAAAGAAAACATGCGACGTGCAATTTGGAACACGTGAAGCGTTTTTTGCACTTCAGATTCTTGTACAAAAATTCTTAGACCACCAAAAAGATGTCTACATTTGCTTTATTGACTATCTAAAAGCTTTTGACAAGACACAACGAGCTAATCGCAAATCTAAAAAACTTGATGAAAAGGGCATACGCAACAGAATCTTTACTAGCATCAAAAAACGTAGAAATGGGCATAAAGATGAACGGTCGATGAATAAGCAACACACGCTTTGCAGATGATTTCTGCAACACATGCATGCAGAAAGTACCGCGCCTATCCATAAACATAACAAAAACTAAAGTAATAAATAACAGCAGAATTATTTAACATTTTGATATCATAAACATAACACTAAACAACATAAAAATTAAGCAAATTAAGTCATATAAGTACCTAAAAACAAGCCTTAACAAAAAAAAGGGGGACCCATACCAAAAAATAAAAAGGAGAATTGAACAAGCCAGAAGTTCATTTATGAAGTAAAATAACTTACTTTGTAACGGCAAAAAACTTTAAAACCAAACATTTTGATCAAGAAGATAGAAGCTTTCGAAATGTGGATTTACCGAAGAATAATAAAAGTACCTTAGACAAAGAAAATATGAAACAAGATTGGTTAAAAAAAAAGAAAGAAAGATAGTTACTATTTATTATTAAAAGAGTAAAACCCGCATATCTTGGACACATATTGTGCAAACAAAAATTTTGCATTCTGCGCTTGATAATAGAGGGATGGATTGACAATATTCGAAACTGGGCAAGTATGGGCGTAGTACAACTATTCACGTGGCCGCCAATTGGATATAATCTAGTGAAATAGTAGCTAACCTTCAGTAAGGAAGAAGCTTACAATGATGATGAGTAATTTTCTGGACGTGTAACTTCCCGTTCTGGTAATCAAAATTGGCTGTCCAGATCATGCTATTTAACGGCGTTGAATTTTCATTTAAGGTTTTTTTGAAGGCTAATGTTATACCAACAAACTAACGACCACCGAAGCTTTAAAGGAAGAAAACCACATTTATGCAGAAAAGTTGTAAACAGTTTTGACAAAACAGTCCCTATGTTCCACAAAAGCCGTGGAGGCCATTTACTCAATATGCTATTTCATATATAACCTCATACTAGATGCTTTATGAATCAATAAAAAAATTACAAATTTTAAATTACTTCCTGTGCAAATTTTAAAACATTATTATTTATGTAAAGGGTTTTCCATAAGAAGTTTAATTTTGACTAGCAGGTTATTTTGGCAGCTGTCAATTTTAAAGCTATTATCTTTTGACATTTAACAAGAAAAAACTACGCTATTATAAAAAATGGAACGATACACGTTTCAACAACGCATTGGAATTATTAAAATTCACTACAAAAATGGTGAAAATTTTTCAGTCACAGTTCGCAAAACTAATGCACTTTTTGGTCGTTGTAAAGCATCTTCTCGGCCGGAAATGTGTGTGTGTATCGCTCAAAAACACAAGAGAATATTGCTGATGTAGCCCGTGGTGTTGAAGAAAACCCAGGTTTGTCGATTCCTCGTCGATCTTTGGAATTAGACATTCCACAAACCACATACACAATATTTTGCATAAAGACTTAAGTCTTTAGGCTTTTAAAGTTCAGTTACCACAAGAACTCAAGCCGGTCGATGACCATAAACGTCGTATCTTCGCTGATTGGGTCCTTCAAATGCATCAAAATGATCCGGAATTTCATCGAAAAATCATCTTCAGTGATGAGGCCCATTTTCAACTCGGAGGCTACGTTAATAAGCAGAATTGTCGCATTTGGGGCTCAGAAAATCCATGAATCAAATGTTAATGGCATACCTTTCTTTTTACAATGAAATAAACATTTATTGAAGTCTCTTAAAAAATACCCGTTTTTTTTAAATATCGAAATGAAACCTTTTATTGAAAAACCCTATATATTTGAGGTAAGATATTTATACCGTATTATAATATTGGATATCAAAATGCTATTTATTCCCTGCATCATATACAACTAAACA
Source organism: Tachinus rufipes (assembly GCA_963932245.1). Taxonomy (NCBI): domain Eukaryota; kingdom Metazoa; phylum Arthropoda; class Insecta; order Coleoptera; family Staphylinidae; genus Tachinus; species Tachinus rufipes. Next base: position 68,437,844 of record OZ010749.1, read on the forward strand.
CTATTACTTGATCAAATTAATTTAATATAAATACAGCATTTTATTTTCAAACGGTAGCTTTATGCATATTTATATTAAGCTGCGTCTCTTTATTAATGAGATTTTTTTAATCCCGAATAATTTATGCCTCTCTAAAATATTCTATAAACTGTTGCTGACTTAAAGCATTAAAATTATTTATTCTGGTTTTAAGTCTAAGTTTAATATTGTTTATGAATAATTTTTTATTTAAAATTTAATGAACAACGAATCAATATTGTTTGCTTATTTATACTTCAAACAAATTAATTTAATGTTAATTATTGTTCTAAAGCACTTTTATTGTCGTTGTTTTAAAACAAACATTCAATAAACTAATTCTTATGAAATTATTCATTAATTTTATACGTACTTTTTTATATAATTGTTTTTCTGATTATGGTTTAATTGATTACATTAACTTTATTGAGTTATTGCTTGCTTGGCATATCTCATATTACGTGTATTAAATAGCTGAGTGTATTAACTAGCCCGCATTTTAATAAAGTTAAATGCATGTGCGGATGATTGGTTGGATCAATGATAGTAGGAATCAATCCGCGTCAACTTTTGAATAATTAATCCCTATTATTAAACGGAATATATACTATGGTTTGATATATATATTTATATATATATATAAAAATACGTTATATATCTGGTAAATGTGAATTTGTTTAAAATAAATTATTATAGGCAAAGATAATTTAATAGGTTTTATATACTGCACAGTATTTATAATAGAATACGAGTTTTATTAGACACATTTGTATTTTATGCGTTTTTAATCAAAAATATTAAAATCAAATTCCGTATCGTAATGACTCAATTACGATACGCGTTATATTCAAATCAATTGTTTTGTTTTAATGGAATTGTTGCACAATATTAAATTCATTATTAGTAAATTAAATTAAACCCAAATTGAAGAAAAATAATTAAAAAATTAATAACACAAATAAATTGGTATCATTAATAATTCCGTTTTGCATAATTACAACAGACATCTCATTTTTTTACTGCCCATACTTTGCGCACATGTCAAATTACATTCTTTTATCTTTACAAAAATAATCATAAAATGTTACAAACGCTCACTGCAAATGGCCATTACACTCAAATTAATGGTACGCACGTAATGATCCTTTTGCCAATCATGACCCCATTCACATTAGCAGAATAAAAAATGAAACAATCGATTTATAAATGATACAACCCCAATTGCTACAGTCATTTTTCATGCACTGTCCAAGTATACGGAATGGAAAATAATGGGCAGGCACCAGCGTTATCTAAGTTGGCACTCATATAGAATGTATATGTGCGAGCATACAATGGCATTAATCTTTATTTTGAGTCCGCTTATTTCTGTTTGCACAATGCCTGAAAGGGACATAATAGTGCGAAAGGGTGTCTTATATTCAGGGAATTGAAATCGACTTAAAATAAATGTAATTGCACACTTTAATCTTTTAAAATAACCGCGGGATAGGATTTTCATGCATTTAACACTCAGCGGAATTCATTCGTAATGTTATTTTCATTAAATATGAATGCGGGAGTTGTGAAAACTCATTTCCGTCTACTTAGAAATATGTAGTTCTGCAAGCTGCTAATCGCATGAAATTTTAACGATTAATACACTGCGGTTTTTAAATTTTTGTTTCCTGTTGTATAAAATAATTAACATTCTTGCAAGTATTTATGAGTTATTTAACTGCATTAAAAAAATATGAAATTTCTATGAAATAAATTTGGTTTGTAGAACAAATATTAATATTTATTACAGTTTGCTTATAACTCGAGAGGATTATATTGCATGCGTGCTGTCAGAGTCAATATGATTCGATTATATATGAATGGGTTATCAACATATTTCCAATTGCATTAAAGACCTTTATATTTATATCACTGCAAAATGGGTATTACTTGTAAGATGCACACTATACTATTCTACGATTACAATAAATAAAATTAAAATTAACATTGTTTTTTATGACTAAAACACTACAAAAAGAATTAAATTATTTAACCATAACAGTTAATATATTATAATTAATAAATCAGTTGTTGTTGGTTTTCCTACTAATAATGATAAAACCAAGTTTTTTTGTTTGATTTAGGAGTTAGTGCTACTTGTTGTTTGTTAATTTATCTGAGATTACAAAAAAAATATTTTAACGTCTTTAAGGGTAAGTTTTTAAATATCAGACTTTAGGTCAATCCCCATAATAAGCCCTGTTGTTCAAGGGCGTAACAAGTTCTGCGTTATTGTAAAAAAATAAATCACAGTTTGTTTCTTTTTAATTTTTTTGCGACAGTTTGACCAATACCAATTTAATATATTTTTTGCTAAAACGTAGGGTGTTAAAAGTAATGAGCTAGGTAATACGGACCTTTTGAAGAAAATTTTGGCATTAATTAGTTTTTTAGGATGATATGCTAAAAACGTAAAGTCAGGCATGGCAAACAAACCAGATTGGCGGCCAAAATATAGTCCTCAAAATTTAGATTGTTTTGATTGTAACATCCCAGTGTAATGACGAGAGGTGAGTGTTACTCAAACGACCTATGTTTTGTCAAACGTAATGCACTTAGAGTGAGTAAAGCTAAAAACGGATAGAATGCTTCCTCTGCAAGCTTCAATTTTGATAAAGTTCCCTGAAGGCAGTCGTTGCTTGCTGTAGTAGAAAGTTTTATCTCAAACGGTTTGATTCCAATTAGGAATATCTCATTTTAACATTTTTTTAAACCGGTGGAACCCAAGCGTAACCTGGAGCAGCTAGGGAAGCTTTAAAACCTATCTCTAATGGTTTGAAGAAATCGAAAGATTTCAGCAAAGATTAAAAACTTAAATCTGCCAACTGTATTAAAATCACTGTAGTTTTTTGGTTAAAACCAATAACGCTTCTACTCCACCATAAAATCTTTAAATGCCCGATCAATCACGTTTGATTTGATTGGCCTAAAGAATCCAGAAAATTACTTAAGAACTAAATCTTCACACTCAGCAGAAGTCAACTACCACTACTGGCCAACATAGTTTTTTTACTCACACTACTAGACGGGAACCTGATAACTTATAAGACAACAACAGAATGACTTTAGGTTGCCCATGGTTAAGCTGTCGTTGCTATCAAAGAGCAAGGCACATTTGCTTTGATTGGCTAAGACAATCTAGAAAATTATCCAAAAACTAAACCCCCACATTCGGCACAGGTCAACTACAACATAGTTTGAGACAAAACTTATTAGGCAACACTAGAATAGCCTGGTCATAGCTGAGCGCCTACGTCTAAAGATAAGTACGTTTTCTAAAACTTCAAACGTTGATATTGAAAAGCGAGCCAAAACTAAGTAATTCAATGATGACGCACGAGCCAAATCTGACACTATCATGCTGATATTGACTTTTATATATAATTTGAACCAAAACTGAGCTAATTCTGTAATCCGTTTCTAAACGTTATTTTCCAAGAGAATTGATTTTTTAATATTTTATTTCCCGTTGCCCAAATGCAAGACAACAGTGCGTACTATAAGGATGCTCGGATAGTAAATTGGAATTGCACAAGTAGTGAAGTTTGTTGCAGGCACGTATTCTGCACAATGTTAATAAAACACCGCCATGCTAGAATTTGCCAACCAGATCTACCGCTAGCTTTGAAGCAATATTACAAACTGCTTTCACTACTACCAGGGATAGGATATTACATTACTGAAAAAATCTACCGACCATGACCACTATTCTAGGTTGTTATTATCTGGGCTAAGATTACTTATTTTAGGTAGACGCTCTCTGGTCAGTACAAGTTCCGCTAAAACTGTGTTGTATCCTGGAGGGTAATCGCTGGCCTATTTTCAGGACGCAATTCTTTAGAAGTACTGTCAACCTAAGCCACAAACTTATAATACCTTATTTCTCTGAGATGACTATCATCAAGAACCAAGTTGTTACGGAGGTGGCCGTTTTGTGTGCGATACGTGTGCTTATACTAAATCTACGCAATGCATAGTATCAGTAAGCAGTCGACAAACAATTTCTACGTTACCTGGAACTCCAATCTGGAATTTGTTTATTGAGCTTGGTTTTATTAATTAAAACGCTGCCAATAATCATCAGATACGACGTAACTGCCAGAACAACCAAAACTAATAAAAGGCAAATTTTGCTTTTGATTAATAGCACTGGCAACATTTTATTCGGAAACTTTATTTAGTAGTTCTTAAACATCATTCAACAATACAATTTCGATCTTTTTAAGGTACCGCTAGAGTTGATCTTTTCAAACCGACTCTGGATAACAAAGTAATTAAGTTAAATATAGACTACATTCACTTGTGTGTAACTCGAACGAGATTTTATTTAAAAATTATCGAGTTAAAACAAATCAAAATAAAAAAAAAATTGTAGTTTGTTGAGAGCTACAAGTTAAAGTGCAAGAAAAGAAGGTAAAACATGAAGAAAATTAAAAAAAAAAAATCAACTTTTGGATTATCCAACGGTAATCTAACCCAAAAGTATTTGCTGCAAATACTTGGCTACCAACACAAAGATCAAGAGCCTAAAAGCTCACTTTATTTTGATTTAGGTTCTAGCCTTAGTATAAACGATTAGTGGCCACTGAAGATAAAGTTTTCCGCTATTTGAGGATACAAGTATTGCTTTCAGTTGTTGTATGAAGATTCATAAAAGTACGCCAAAACTAATGCAGAAGCTAGCCAAAACGCTTTGTAACATTTACTATGAAGCTATGGAACTAGTGGAACTGTACTTGCTCCTGCAAGTTTTTTTTGTACTAACGAAATTATACTGACCAGATGAATCAGGCCAAATAAGTAATTTAAAAAAAAACTGTTAATGAATTGAAGCCAATCCTTATAGACGCCCAATCAAGATCTATATAGACAACCTCCTGCCGTCTATTTCTGAAAACTATTAGCAGAACTTCAACAACAAAGACCATTTTAAGGTTCTGCCGCAGATGTGGTTGAAGTCACCTGTTAAAATTTGTCTGTTTTGTATTTTGAGATTCATTAAAAAAAAAACAAAAGTTGTCAATTATCAAAAAAGTTTAAAGTATTTCATTTTAAACTATGAGCTTGGTACTATGCTTTGGAGTGTCCCACTTATCCAGGCTAGCGTCCGTTATTAAAAGATTTGTTTGTTTTTTATGCACACGTCAAATGTTATTTTGTTACAAGAGATGGTCGTGATCCAACCTCTTGAAGACAAACATTTGCGTGGGTAAATGGACTTTTCTATTCTAAATTATTAAAGCGTTACCATGATTTGAAGTGTCCCACCTACTTACCCAAGTATCTGTTATCAAGAGATTGAATGTTGTGCCTCTCTACAAACGTCAGAAATTATTTTGTTACAAGAGAAAGTTGTGATTCAACGTTTTGATAACACTTGGGTGGGTAAGTAGGCCACACTATTCCAAACTATGGGCTATGCTCTGCAGTCTGGCTGAATGTTTGTTTTCTATAAGAACGTCAGAAGTCATTTTGTTGCAAGAAAAGGTCGTGATCCAACTTCTTGAAGACGAACACTTACGTAAGTATGTGGATCATTTCATTCTAAACTATTAGAACATTAACATAATCTGGAGTGTTCTGTTTGGTTTTTCTGCGGGCGTCAGAATTTCTTTTATCACAAGAGAAGGTTGGGGTCCAAAGCATGGTACCAAGTCAATAGTTTTGAATGGAGTAAACAACCTACTCGCCCAACTTTTTGTCATTGAAAACTTTAATGTTTGACCTCTCTGCTAACGTCAGAAGTCACTTTGTTACAATAGATGATAGTGATATTCAACTTTTTGATAATCAACACTTGGGTGGATGGACAAAAATAATAATCATGCTTTAGAGTTTTTGCTTACCAGTCTGAGTGTTTGTTATCGAGAGATTGAATATAACCTGCTTCTTCTCTGATATATGGACAAAATTTAAATTTTGTGGAGAGCATTGATGTTCTACTGCCATCCGCCAGAGTGTTTGTGATCTGATTTTTTTATTACAAATACCCCACTGGGTGTGTGGACGGAAATTAAGTTAGAATTTTGTGCGCGTGTGATTTGGATTGGTTTTCTTTGTTCATAAATTTTAGTTTTTGTACTAATAAATCAGTGACGGTTTGTGTGTATTGGAAAACATTTTATTAACTATTATAAATTCAATAAAACAACTTTTTGGCGCAGTCGGTAAAACAATTTTTAATTTTATATTTTAGTCACTTAAAAGTAAAGTTTTTGGTGAAAAACAATTAAATCTTTTTGAATTTGTTAGGCAAAAAAAATCTATCTAACCTGTCAAATTTTGTCATCCTGTAAAAGTATGTTTTTGATGGATAGGAATGATTAAATAGTTTTTTTTTATTTTAAGACATTTTTTTTCAAAACCGTGTTTTTGGTGACCAGCAAGGATTAAACTTTTTTGGCGCAGTCGGTAGGACTATTTTATTTTTGTTAAACTATTTAGACAATTATTTATAAGAAATGTTTTAAGCGTAGTCGGTAGGATTTTTTTATTAATTTTTTGGAAATGATAATTAAATTATAAATTGTCTAATGTAGATTTTTTTTGTAAATCTTTATTTTTGCGCCACTGGATAGAAAACGGTGCATTGCAAATAAAATTGCTTAAAATTTATCAAAACAAAAAAGTTTTTGATGACTAACAATGATTAAACTTTTATGGCGCAGTCGATAGGATACTGAATAAATTTGTCGTGTATTTATATAATCTATATGAAAAACAGAAAATGTTAATTATCAAAATGTTGTTTTGTTTTTATTATATAGGTTCAAACGGACTGAAACAACTGTTTATGTTTGTATGTTTGCAGGAAATGTTTTTAGTTTTTAAATCACGTTTCCATATTTCTATATTTGACTACTTTGTACTACTAATTAAAATTTAATAATAATATTAAATTTTATTTTTTATTTTATTTAAAGAAAGTATTTTTTTTGTGTTTTATATTACTTTGAAAGAGTCGCAAAGTCTTGTAAATTATATAAATGTTACTATTATTACTTGGCAAATCTTATAACAAGTTTTAAAGAATTCTCACTTTTTTTTTTAAATTTTACAAGTTATATAATAAAATTGACCAATCTTTAATGTACCTGAAATTAAATACCTATGTACATATTTATTTTGTTTACTACTACTTGCTTACCCAAATAGATGCGAATAGAGATGAGGAGAAGCAAACAATTATCTGAAAAACAAACTTAATTCAGTTTATGTAAATATTGGAAAACATCGTAGTTAAAAACATAATAATACAATTATTTCAAAGAGCACAATCACTGATTGCTTCAAAAAAACATGTTATTATATATTGTAAATTGTTTTGATTAAAAACATTTTTGTTAGTTGACAAAGGTTTTTCTCATATACAGGGTGTCCGGAAAATACGTGTACAACGTTTGACGACAGACTCCTGACGTCAAAATAGGTCCATCTAAGCCGACTTAGTTATATCCAAAATTGTCTCGTTTAGCCGGTAGAGGGCGTCAAAAATTTGTAAATATTAAAAAGAAATTACCTGTAACAATAATTTTTTAAGTGACCTTGTTGCTATGGCGTTTAATAATTTGACAATTATTGACAAATTGTCAACAGTCTATGAAATTTACTCAAGTATACGATCAACATTCTTGAATTACAAGTTCATTTTACCATTAAAAATGGAAAATTATACAAACTCTCAGAAAGTTGACATGCTCCTGGTATACGGGTTTTGTCAAGGAAATGGGCGTCAGAGTGTTAGGGTTTACATGGAGAGGTTTCCTATCCGTCGAATACCAAACCACCAAACATTTGCCAATATTGAGCGCCATCTTCGGGAAACGGGCAGTTTTGAGAAAAAGTTTGAAGGCAGGGGTCGTATGCGAACAACTCGAACTGTGGAAACAGAAGAGATGATTCTGGAAAGAGTTGAAGAAGAACCAAGTACCAGTACCCGTCTCTTAGAACGTGAGTTAAATGTTCCTAAAACGATTGTCAATGAGGTTTTAAGAGAACAGTTGTTACATCCTTACCACATACAAAAAGTCCAGGAACTTTTACCGACTGATCCCCCCATGCGGCTTACATTTTGTCAATTTATTAGAAACAAAAGAATCCTTGTTCCAAATTTTTGTAGAAAAATTATGTTTACTGACGAGGCATGCTTTACAAGATCTGGGGTAACCAATCTTCACAACGAACATATTTATTCCGATGAAAATCCACATGCCATTAAAGTTGCACATCATCAGCATCAATTTAAAATTAATATTTGGGCAGGTATTATTGATCACTACCTTATTGGTCCCATTGTTATTTCAGACAGGTTAGATGGAAATATTTATTTAAATTTTTTGCAAGACACATTACCAATTCTTCTGGAGAATTTGCCCCTTTTACTTCGGAGGGAAATGTGGTATATGCATGATGGTGCCCCGCCCCATTTTTCCGTTGCCGTTCGGCAATACTTACATCATCAATATCCCAACCGATGGATTGGAAGAGGCAATGATGCACCAGTAAAATGGCCACCACGTTCTCCTGAGTTAAATATGTGTGACTTTTTTTGTGGGGCGCTATTAAAACAGAAGTTTACAAGACTCCGGTAAACACACGCGATGATTTATTGCAGCGGATTTTAAATGCAGGCAACCATTTTAATAATCCCGAGACATTAGATAGGGTCCAATATCATTTTTTAAAGAGTGTTAATAAGTGTATTCAGCAAGATGGCGGTCATTTTACACATTTGCTTAAGTAATGTTTTTGTTTTACTTAGTTTCTTACAATAGATACTTTCAACTTTGTTATACTTTTGTTTTTTTTTTACGCCCTCTACCGGCTAAACGAGACAATTTTGGATATAACTAAGTCGGCTTAGATCGACCTATTTTGACGTCAGGAGTCTGTCGTCAAACGTTGTACACGTATTTTATGGACACATTGTATATAACCATTAAAAATATTTATTATTTTACCGTATTAAATAATAAATGAATGTTCTTTCAAATTATTTTTTTGTTATTAATATTGATTTATAACGAACAAAATTTGAATACTTTTTGTGCTTGCTTTGTAATTATTTATTCATATAAATAGCTTCCCTTGAGATGCCCTTAATAGTACCCGTGAGATAAACATATGGCATATTTCTCAGACACATACGTATTGTACATGAATACGTAATGGAGTATAAAAATCAGTACTGAGAACAGCACTGTAACCACAGAGGATCTTTCTTGTTTGACAACTTCCTTTGCAAGTTTGATTCAACTGGAATAATATATCTTTTCAAAACCTAACTAATTTATAAAATGTCATTGTTTTTGTTATTTAAATTGTTCTTGTATGGATTAAATAAAATAAATATTATCATATAAAATCATAAAATATATTTAATAATTTGTTTACCATATTTTATGTTATTATATAGACGATTTAAATATTTTTTTAATATATTAACAATTATTTAAATCTTACGGCATACGCAATTAGAAGAAACTAAAAATAACATTGTCTACTTGATAAAGTAATTTAACCTTTTATAAAATAATATATATATATATATATATATATATATATATATATATATTTACAATGCAACATGCAAAGTCACTTTTATACTTTTCTAATTATTGAACATATAGATAGAAAATCAAATTTGTAGCAGAAAGCTAACTGTACCTTTCTTTTACACTCTTAAATAAAAAAGTTACAACAGGTTTTAATTTGTGTAGGCTGGCCGATAGAACAAATAACGCACGCCCATTATTTTATTTCCATGGCCAACGTTGCTTGTTAAGCAAACTGTTATGATTGTAAATACCTAACCTTTTACATAATACAATTCTTTATCTTCATTGTAATTTTATTTTACCCTATTTTGAATGAAATGCCATCACACAAATTTAAATATACCAATCATTCAATTAATTTATTAGACAAGCAAGCAATTTTTTTTTTTAATTTAAATTTTCTTTATACTATTAACAAATCAAGTTGCATTTAATATAATGTAATATTTTACATTAAATGCGATATAATTATATTAGTTAGTATAAAACGAAGCATTTAAAAACAGGAATATATTAACTTCTTCACTCAACCTTCATCAATAAAAGAGGAAACGTAAAACTATAAATAGATTTTATGTGTATTTTTTTGTAGTAGACCGTTTCTTTTGGATATTACAGCATCCTTTTAACTTATTTTCGCTGTAATGTATTTGTATAGGCTACTATTATTTTATTTTACATTATTTTATTTTAAATTATGATGGATGGATTTATTTCTTATTATATCACAATATATGTAGTACAATTAAAAACACTTTTATGCTAGGTATCAATCTACGTATATAAGCGTGAAGAAATTATTATTGTTATTTTTTTCTACTTGTAAAAAGTGTAAACCGTTTTTGCGCATGTTAATTGATTATTTAATTTGAAAAAGCAATTGTCTAAGTATACAAATAAAAAAATTTGTTTTTTAAGTAACAGTTAAATTTTTTATTTTATAATTTTTACGCTGCGTATAATATGGTTTCAATATATACAACAATCCAATATTAATTAAATTATTATTTAATACAAGATAACTTGCTTAGAATTAAATTAAATGAATTAATATTAAAACTTAAAACATATTAACCGCATTAAGCAGTAATGGTCCGACGGCGGATATTACTTATTTTATTTTATCTCAAAAAACATATAATATTGTTAATTATTTGATCCGTTTGTGTGAAACAAGTAAACAAGTTAACAACTAAACAATAAACTATCTAAACAAGTTAACAAGTTAACAAATAAACAAATAAACCAGTATACAACATAACAACTAAACATGTAAACAACAAAACAACTAAACATGTAAACAACTAAACAAGTAAATAACTAAACAAATAAACAAGTAAACAAATAAACAACTGAACAGAACAACAAGTAAACAAGTAATCAAGTAAACAACTACACAAGTAAACAACAAAATAAGTAAAAAAGTTAACAAGTAAACAAGTAAACAAGTAAACAAGTAAACAAGTAAACAAGTAAACAAGTAAACAAGTAAACAAGTAAACAAGTAAACAAGTAAATAAGTAAACAAGTAAACAAGTAAACAAGTAAACAAGTAAACTAGTAAACAAGTAAACAAGTAAACAAGTAAACAAGTAATGAAGTAAACAAGTAAACAAGTAAACAAGTAAACAAGTAAACAAGTAAACAAGTAAACAAGTAAACAAGAAAACAAATAAACAAGTAAACAAGTAAACAAGTGAACAAGTAAACAAGTAATCAAGTGAACAAGTAAACAAGTAAACAAGTAAACAAGTAATCAAGTAAACAAGTAAACAAATAAACAAGTAAACCAGTAAACAAGTAAACAAGTAAACAAGTAAACAAGTGAATAAATTAACAAGTAAACCAGTAAACAATTGAACAAGCTTCATCTATAACTCTTTCTTGTTATTTGTTTTATTTTTATTCACTTATTAATTGTAATATTTTTTTGCGCATAGTAATAGTTTAATCGAATTGCAAATGCAATTTTCTACATATATAACTAAACATTTTTTCTTTAATGTAACAATTAATATTATCTAAACTTTGTAGTGTTTATCCGTCGGCAGTTGAATTTCTTATTTTATATTATTACACCGCATAAAATAAGCTTTTAATAAACACAAAAATTCATTATTCAATTAATCTGAATGATCACATTACAAGATATCTTGTTTTGAATGAAATTGAATGCATTAAGATTAAAACTTAAAATATACTAACTGGATTAAGGTGTAATGGTCCGACGGCGGATAAATTTTTTATTTTATATTATCTCAACATACACATAATATAGTTATTTATTTGTTTCGTTATACAGTTGTTTGTGTGAAACAAGTAAACAAGTAAACAAGTAAACAAGTAAACAAGTAAACAAATAAACAAGTAAACAAGTAAACAAGTAAACAAGTAAACAAGTAAACAAGTAAACAAGTAAACAAATAAACAAGTAAACAAGTAAACAAGTAAACAAGTAAACAAGTAAACAAGTAAACAAATAAACAAGTAAACAAGTAATCAAGTAAACAAGTAAACAAATAAACAAGCAAAGAAATAAGCAAGTTAACAAGTGAACAGGTAAACAAATAATCAAATAAACAAGTTATCAAGTTAACAAGTTAACAAGCAAACTAGTAAACAAGTTAACAAGTAAATAAATAAACAATTTATTAAGTTATCAAGTTATCAAGTTAACAAGCAAACACGTTAACAAGTAAACAAGTAAACAAATAACTAAACAAGTAAAGAATTAAAAAAATAAACTAGTAAACATGTAAACAACTAAACAACTAAACAACTAAACAACTAAACAACTAAACAACTAAACAACTAAACAACTAAACAACTAAACAACTAAACAACTAAACAACTAAACAACTAAACAACTAAACAACTAAACAACTAAACAACTAAACAACTAAACAACTAAACAACTAAACAACTAAACAACTAAACAACTAAACAACTAAACAACTAAACAACAAACTAACAAAACAAGTAATCAAGTTTACAAGTAAACAACTAAACAACTAAACAACAAACTAACAAAACAAGTAAACAAGTTAACAAGTAAACAAGTAATACTCAAACAAGTAAACAAGCAAAGAAGTAAACAAGTAATAACGTAAACAAATAAACAACTAAATAAGTAAACCAGTAAACAAGTAAACAAAAAAAACAAGTAAACAAGTAAACAAGTAAACAATTTATTCTGTAATCTTTTATTGTTATTTATTGTATTTATTGTTTTTTTTTTCACTTATTAAGTATAAACCTTTTTTGCGCATAATAATAGTTTAATTAATTTGCAATTGCAATTTTTTAAGTATTTAACTAAACATTTTTTCTATAATGTAACATTTAATATTATCTAAATTTTATAGTATTTATCCGTCGGCAGTTGAATTTCTTATTTTATATTATTGCACCGCATAAAATAAGCTATCAATAGATACAAAGATTTAGTATTCAAATAATCTGACTGATCACTATTACAAGATAACTTGTTTAAACAAGTAAACAAGTAAACAAGTGAACAAGTGAACAAATAAACAAGTAAACAAGTATACAAGTAAACAGGTAAACAGGTAAACAAGTAAACAAATAAACAACTAAAGAAGTAACCAACTAAACAAATACACTTGTAAACAAGTAAATAACTAAACGTCTAAATAAGTAAGCCGCCAGATCATTACTATTTAATTCAGTTAGTTTTAGTTGCATGCATTCAATTTAACTTGTCAAACAATGTGGAAGTAAAAGTTTACTTATTGTATATTTTGTAATCTGCATACTTGGAAATTTTTGTTAAATAAATTTCAATTAAATAGAACAATTTTGCATATTAAATTACAAAAACTATTTTTTCATATAATATTAATTATTAAAAACTGCAAAATAAATTTGTTAATTAGGTTACAGTATAATTAAAAATTTATATTGATTATTGAAAACTATTGTGATTGATGTAGTGTTGTATAATATTAACGCGCAATAAAACAATAAGTAAAAGCAGTAATAAATAACTATATTACATCGCCGTGAATTTGTGATTATCTCAAAGTCATGCCAGTTCAATAGCCTGCTTAAGCAGCAGATGTTTCAAACAATATAATGATAACAATATCTCTATTATGCCACTTGCCGTCGCTAGGTATTAAAATAAATTTAAGGATTATTCCAATAAAAATAAATAGTACTGCGTGTTTTGTATAATTAATCAGCATATTGCAGCACAGGATAAAAATTTAATCAAAACTAATTGATGCAAATTGAATTAATATAAATCGTTGCAATACCGAAAGAAAATAGTAGGCGGTTACAAATTTCTATCATTGCTAAACAAGCAACCCACCAAAGAGCTGGTCACGCCTATAGAAGATCACATATATTTTGGCGCCTTCACCATGGTTTCATATGTTGCGTTGTGTATATAGAACATACGAGACCACGACTTCGTATGTTCTTTGTGATCTTGCATGTTGCGTTGCGTATCTAAAATGGTCTTGCATGTTGCATTGTATATATATATATATATATATATATTGCTATATTACATTTATGTTTTCACAATTTCAATTCTTCTCGACATTCTAAAAGTGGATCAAGTAGTAATTAGTATTTACTTTGAATAGAATATTGATACAAACATGCATTGCTATTACATTCAAACTAACTAATACTAATTATGTACGCCTGTAATAAATTTTAATATAAATGTAAAGCGTGAACAATTAGTGCATAATTTAAATTGCAGAATATTTTTGAAATAACTTTTTCATAGTTTTCATAATTAAAGCAAACAAAATTTATCGATTAGTTTTTGTTTTATTCCACAAGTAGTGATTAATTTAAAAAGAATTGTAAACAAACAATTTTTATAGATTTCATCGTAAAGCATTGATAGATTATGTATAAAAAAATACAAAAACAATCATCGATTTTTTTTTGTTTTATTCTAAAATATTTCTTATATAATAGCTGCTTAATACTAAGTGGTAAACTATTCTCAAATTTATTAAGCATTATTATTAATTACTGAACAATTGCTCAAAAGTTTTTCTTAAGTAGAATATATATTTTTAAAATGATTTGAGAAAAATTTGCATTTTTGTAGGATTTTACATTCGTGTCTCTGTCTCATTCTTTCCTCATAACGCATATATTTGTCCTTCCTTCAATGCTAATTTTGTTTACCATATGGTATAAAATATACACGTTATCCATAGTATCTCTTTCCTTCCTGAAGCTGGCTTGCTCGTCTGGAATTATTTCATTCATACCCAGTTCCTCATTTAGCTTTTCTTCTAATGTCATGGGTGTAGATCTTGTGTGCCGTACCAAGTAGTGTTATTTCCCTATAGTCATTTATTATATTTTTGCTTTTACTGTTGTGCATTGGGCATACTGACAGGAGTTAAGAAAACCTTAACAAATAATTAAGGTTACAGACGGCCGCATACTGATAGATGTTAAAAACATTAGAGCGATGGAAATCTTACGTCCAAGAACTTTTTAAAGATGAAAGACAATCACAAATTATTTTGAAAGTGGAAGATGAAGAACTTAAAATTATAAAACTCTAACATAGGCACGCTATGAAGAGTATAAACCAAGAAAATCCACGGGTTCAGATCAGATACCAGTAGAGATGCTGCAACTGTTTGATAAAGAACTAACAGATTGACTGCTGAATCTCTTTAACACAATATGTACTGATTCTCAAAAAAAACAAATGCTAGAGATTGCACAGATTATATAACTATCGCACTTATGAATCATATGCTAAAGTTTTTCCTAAAGATTATACATAAGAGAATATACAAAAAACTAAAAGAGGACATAAGTAACACACAATTTGGGTTCAGAGAAGGCTTGGGAATGAGAGAGGCTCTTTTTGGAGTTAAAGTTCTGTTTAGACATGAACCAAGATCTATTTGTATGTTTCATTGACTTTCAAAAGGCTTTTGATAGGGTTAAGCCATATACATTACAACAACTGATACTTAAAAAGAACTTGGACAAGAAAAATGTCAGAATAATTACCAACTTATACTGGGGTCAATCTGCAAGTGTGAAGGTCGAGAATGAGTTGTCAGAGGAGATTGAAATTTTTCGGGGAGTTAGGCAGGGCTACATACTGTCTCCGCTCTTGTTTAACATATAGTTAGTTCATATTTTTGGCATATTGTTTAACATATATAGTGAGGCCATATTTGATGAGGCCTTGTATGGGGAACCCATGGGTATAATCATAAATGGAGAAGTTCTAAACAACATCAGATATGCGGATGATGCAGGGTTACTGGCAAGTATTATAACAGAATTTCAGCTCATAATGGTAAGAGTGAATGATAAATGTAATGAGTATAGAGTGCAGATGAACCTAACAAAATAAATATTTGATAGTTTTGAAAACACATAGCCAACGGGTTCAACTGAAAATTAGTAACACTGTAATAGAAAAGAAAACTTGAATATCTAAGTCACGTCATAAGAGGCTCTTGATATAAACTTTTGAGGCTCATTATGCAGAAAATGATCAAGGGAAATCGCAGTATTGATAAGCGTCGGGTCTCCTGGCTAAAGAACTTGCGTGATTGGCTTAACTGCAGCATTGTTGAGTTGTTCAGGGTTGCAGCAAACAAGATCAAAATTGTTATGATGGTGTCCAACTTCTGATAGGAGAAGGACGACAAGAAGAAGATCGGGCATACAACGCTTTTTCTTTATTAACTCGGAATCTCTTCACCGTTCCATACTTTATTTATTAACTCACTCAATTTTTCAATTAACTCTTCCGTACCATACAACCATGTTTCATTCTGTATTTTATTCATATCTGACGCTTTCTTCTTTTTTATTTTTTTTATTTCTTTCATATTGCTTTCTTGAATTTTTTTTCGTTTGTTGGATTGGCTTTTGTTTTTTATTTCTTTGTTTATTTTGTTTCATGATTTCCGCTTCTGTCGTTATTTTTTTAATTTTTGTTTTTTTTTTATAAATTTTTGTTTTTTTTATAAATTTTCTTTTATCTTTTTTACATTAAATTTTGTATGCCTTCTGTTCTTTAGGATATTTTTGTGTGTTTTTGTTGTTTCTTTTGGGTTATAGCTTTTTCTTAGTACATTTGTTGTTTCACCTTTTTTTTTTCTTTTTTTATATGTTTTTTTTACTACCGCTTAAAAATCTGAATGTATTAGTAAAGACTAATACTTTCAGATTTTTTTTTATACGTTAGCAAACTTTCTTCAAGCTTAACTACTTTTTTTTTACTTTTCTGTGTTACAGTTTTTTCAGTTAAGCTTAGTTTTAATGACTGGTGGTCTGATTCTATTTTTATTGCTACTTTACGCTGACTCATTTACAAGCACATAGTCTTTTACGAATTGTCCATTTTATGTTCTTATATAAGTTAATCTTTTCCCCTCTTCATCTCCTGTGAAGTTTTTATTTAAAATGTCCCAATCTTTCTCTTTTATCATTTTTATCAGTTCCTTCGTCAACGAAAAGCAAATTGTTATATGCCGCAGAAACATGGGAGAAACCATGAAGAAGAAAACAGGAATGAAATAAGAGAAACTACAAAAGCAATATTGTTAAGGATTAGCATGGCTTACAAAACAGTGTCACAAGAAGCAGTAGAAGTGACCGCTGCAACACCTCCCGCAGATATGATGATGGAAGAAAAGCCAAAAATAAAAAACTAGTAAAAGAAGAAACTAGTAAAAAATAAGCAAGGATAAGAGATAGAAAAAAGACGATGGAAAATGGCAGAGATAGTAGCCTAAAGAAAAATAGACTAAACGGACGAGAAGACGTGTTATTATACGACACAAACACTGACGGAGCCTTTGGAGAATTTTTGCAAAAAATAATAATAGATCAATGAAGAAGAAAAATATATGTTTTGTTAAGAAGAAACACACGATAATGTATAACACACTACTAGAATGCGAGGAATAGAACGAAAATAGACTAAAAATTATATATAAAAGTGGCTAAAACAACAATCAGTAAAAAAAGCTTGAGATATAAAAATAAGGGGCGCTAAGAAACATTGCAACAAGATTACTAAGAAAAAAAATTGAAGATTTTGACAACGGAAGAATATATAAAAGAAGAGAAAGAGATGCACAAAAAAACAAAGATAGAGGCTATAGGGAAAGAGGCCAAAGACAGCATGCGTGCCAAATTTAGATTAGCTTGATAAGGATAGTACAACAACAGGCTTGGCTCAACCAAAACTCCAATTAGATTTAAAGATATCTTGCAATACTAAACTTTTTTTTTACAAGTATTTACTTTGCCTAAATAAACTCAAGATCGCACAAGTATTTGCAACCATGACGTTCTTATATATTGAATCGTTTCAACAGCAAAACTTGAGAAGTCAAACACAATCTTTAACAAAGGCTTGATTCAAAAACGCAGAATAAACAGTTGTTAAGTTCCAACCGGTATTTGAGTCAAGGGCAAATAAAAGTTTACATTCAGTTTATCAAAAACAAAACTTGGCTCCAGACAAAACGATTACACCGGGTTTTGGAGATAATTAGGATATATTTTCTTGATGCCCACATTTAGATTTAACTGCAACAAAAACTTACACAACACCAAAACAAATAAGAACTTGATTTTAGTTTGTAAAATAAAAATGATACTGAATTACTTGTAACTTAAAAAAAATTAAGTGGAAAGTGAGAAAGCAAAATTTGAAAATATGGATTTTCAAAACAAATTAAAAATTGTCAATTCAATTTATTCTTTGTATAAACATAGTTTGAAAATAACTTGAAAAAATTAGAATATCAAATAAAAGATAACAAATTTGCAAACAATATTTTCTAACCAAACAAAAAAACTAAAAAACTAAAAAAATAAACAATAATTAAGATTTATTTTTAAAATTAAATTGAGGCGGAAATGAAAAAAATAATCAAGATAAAATTGATATTATTTTTACTACAAAACCCAAAAATCTAAAAATTCTTTAATTAAAATTATCAAAAATACATTTATTGTTTACTACTATTAGTTCTGATTGAATCAAGGACGATCTTAAGATGTTTCAACTGTTGGATTCTTGGATTTATTTTTGTATTTTGAGATACCTTCTACTTCAATCATTTTTGATAAGTTATTCTAAAAGGAAAAACCACCACTGTCCCACTTTCTATAACACAACTCTGAATCAATGATTATAATCGTAACATTGGTTTGGGTCAAATAAACTATGACCTTAGAAGTTCTAGTTCAAGTTGTAATCTTACTCGGTATGTGAATCGTGGGCACTTTAAAACTTAAAAAAACTTGATAATAACATTTTTTATGTTAATTAAACTTATTGGGGCCCCACAAAAAAAAATAGTAGTTTAACTTGGAGTTATGAATTGTAAACGGTAGTCAAACACAAAATTATGCGATTTAAGTCCTTGTTTGCCTCGAGCCCTTTAATTGACTTTTTTAGAACCAATATTAGCCAACAGGATGTTTTTAAGATTAAAATTAAAAGATGCAGTAGTTGGAGTGTTTAAGGAGACTACCAAAATAGGTTCTGCTAGATACATAATAGCCCAAGACTAATAATTTCTGTTGACACAAATATCTATAAATTTAACATGGTCTAACATATACAATACAAAGGAAAAAATAAACTAGGAGTACACGGGAGAAGGTAATTGGAACGTAAAAAAGATGGAAACAAGTAGAGCCATGAAAACGGAAGAAGTGGCGGAAAATAAAAATATGATTAAGATGATGCAAAAGATACTAAAAAAAACTAAAAAAAGCCAAGGATAAAAACATTCCAAAAAAACAGGGAGGAAAATAAAAAACAGAGAAAAGGAAGAGAAGACGCAGAAGAAACTGAGAAGAAACTAAAAAACTACAGTAAAACCTTGAAAAAGGCAATCAAGGATAGCAGATGCTGAAAAGAAATAACATAACTTATAGACTTGGGAAAAGCCGTATAAAATAAATTTGAAGAAATTAAGAGAAAGAGGAAAAGTAGTCTACCGGTAGAAAACTAGAAACTAAGAAAAAAGAAGAAAAAAACAGTTATGGCAACAGTGGAAGAGATAAAGGAGATTATAAAAGAATTGCTCAACAACAAAACGCCAGCCCAGGAAAAATAACAACAGAGATTGTAAAGCAGCGTTGGACGTGAATAAGGTAGAAATAACTCAAATAATTAACAGATGTTTAAAAAAAAAACTTTTACAGCGTGCAGAAAAAAAGCCACCCTAGGACTGATTAAGAAAAAATGCAGGAAAAGCAATACAGGTTAACATGCTAATCAACACACTATTAAAGATAATAAAAAAGTTTTTGTGCAGAGAATAGAACAAGAAATAGAAGAAAAATGAGGATGACAAAAAGGAACAATGCGAATTTACCAAGAGAAAAACAGATTCAGCAAGTCTCTAGCTTCAAATATCTGCGATGCTTATTGAGCAGTAAGTGGGATAGCATGCATAAAATAAGGTCCCGCATCGAGCAGGCTAGAGCAGCGTTTAACAACATGATGAAGGTGTTTATATCTCGTGACTTGTCAATACCCCTACGTATTTGTTTACTACGGTGCTACGTCTTTCTAATTTTGTATTACGGAAAGGAAGGGTGAACTTTAACAAAGGTAATGTGTAGCCGACTTGAAGCGTTTGAAATGTGGTGAAAAGTACCGTATCTTGCAGAACATTATTCAAGGCAGACGTGGTCCAGGAAGAAGTCGCATGTCCTGGCTGAAAAAGAGTGGTATGGTGTTAGTTCAACAAGCTTGTTCTGTAGTGTTGCTAATAAAATAAAAAAACACAATGATGATTGCCGACTTCCTTGGAGGTTATGCCACGTAAAGAAGAAGAAGAGAAAACAACAGTAAAAATTATAGAAAAAGTGAAAGCATTACCAAAAGAAGCAAACAGTGGAACTTAGTAAAAAGGACAACACTTTATAATAATAGCGTTGGACATACAAAACGTGTTTAACAACGCATTATGGGAAACAATTATAGAATCGGGAAAGAAAATAGAGCTGAATAGAAAAACGATCAAGATAATATGGTACTACTTACAGGATAGAAACTAAGTGAGCAATAAGGGAAGATTCTAACTGACCAGGCCAGCACTACGGCCAAAACTGTAAAACCTAGTCAGTATAATGAGTTACTTTGGATGAGGCTGCCAGAAGGCGTGATAATTAAGACATTTGCTGACTAGTAGGTAGAGACGTAGAAATGAAAGTGTTAAAAAGAACACTAATGACGTACGTACAGAAACGAAATTCAAATGCAAGTTTGCATGCTATATTTTTAGGTATTGTTGGTTTAACTGCATTGATTATATATGATGATACTATGCTAATGTACAAACGGGACCATTAAGGAATTTAGTTTTATATCTGAAACAGAAAGATGCAGCCGGTATAATATCCGTGTTGAATAAGGAGACTGAAGCGACTGGAGTATTGTATTCCTTTTTACAATCCCTTTTTTTCTTTGAACTCTTAAAACGCATTCGGCATAATCTTTTCGACGATGCTCTCAAAGAGGACCATCTTGTAATTGTAGTGGTACGTGGTTGTACATCATAACATTTATTAAGCAATTCACTATTCTAACACATTTTATTATAAATATTTTATATATTTTTACACAATTTAATCGACAGCATACATTTATTTAGTTACTAATATTTTAAGTATTTTTTTTTACTTCAGAAATCAACAATAATTCGAGTGAGTTGCTGTAAATTGTGAATAGTTAATCATAAAAATGTGATAAAGAAAGTAATAATGTAATTATTAAAATTCTTTCTTATTCATTTTATTACGAAAATAATTTTGTTTTTAATTATGATTTTTGATAACTGGCGTTATTTTGTTTACAAATGGTAAAGAACTAATTAGTAATTATAATATTAACTTAAAGATGTTGTTTTTTATTAAATGTTCTAAATTTTTATTTTTTAAATTTTATTTACATATTTTTTTACTGTTTTTAAACTTAAAATTTTTTTATAGTTTTTAATTTTCCTTTACGCACTTTCCGATCTAAAACATTGTTACTTTGTCGTGTATTGTATGTTTTTTCGTTAATTTTAAATAAAATATTGTTTACAGGTAATTCAGTATCATCTTTACTTAGCAGACCAAAAGCAAACTTATATTTGTTTTAGTATTGTGTAAGTTTTTGTTTTAGTTTTGGGCTGTGACGCAGTTGAACCCAGAAATGGGCGTTTGGATTTATCTATGTCAAGCAAATATATTTCATTAAAATATAGAAGTTTATGTAATAATGGTTTTGTCTGCTACTAAGTTTGCTTATTAAGTTTGATACCTTGAGTAGGAGAACCGGTTGCAGCAGATTGTTCAGTATGCGGTTTTTAAATCTTAAAGTTTTTTTTTTATCTTCTGAAGTTGAAATTGTGTCTGGCACCTCAAGTTCTAGCTTTGAAATAATGTGGCTCGTATGCATGGAGTTGTGGTTTACGCTTGTTGCATTGTTGACATTTTTTAGCTAGGGTTAAACAAACAAAGAAATGTTGCAAGATATCTCTGAATCTTGATAAGCAATTTGGTTGAGTTAACTCTGAGAAGTCTTGCAATATTTCCCAAGTTGATTGATCGTTCTTCTAAAACGTAAAAAACATTGAACTGGCTTGCAGTACATCTAAAATCTATTTTTTAAATGAATTTTGTTACGACAATTGTCTTTTTGCATAACGTCGCATATCAGAGTAAAAGGTAAAACAGCTGAGAATAAACGACTTTGAACAACATCAATATATTTTTTTTTTTAATTTAAAGCAATATTTCTAAGCCTTGAAGTTTCAAAAAGCAAAATAAAATTATTTCAAAATGTTTGAAACTTGGAAAATAACCCCAAAAGACGTAAAATGACCAAATAGTATCTTTTGAGACTTTGAAATTTATAACAAAGTGCACACAAAGTCAATTTATTGGAAAAATTGATCAGTCAGCTTGATATGTTCTACTACTATATTTTAAATCTTGATTTAAGGAAAACAAAAACAAGAACAATTTTGGCTTTGGTTTTGACAATGTAGTGCAAAAACAAGTAATCCATTTGAAAAGATTCTTGACTTGATTTAGTATTAGTTTTTTTAGATTTGAAAGTTTTTTATAAGAATTTATACAGTTGCTAACCTGAAGACAAAAACTTTTACCTAACCTAACCTACCCTTAAACTGTTGTCTTGAACATTTTTTGTTAGGTTTTGTTCACATTTTTAGATAGCTAGTACTTTTTGGTAGTAAGATCACGTTATAATAAACATTATGTTAACAGTGGTATTTCTTATCATTATTTATAATAGATAATGTTCTATAAACATGTTATTTACGTACAGATAGAGCGTCTGAGATTGTGTTAGGGGTAGATTTGAGTAGTTAAAAATTGTTATTTTTAGTGATCGAAAGGTTTGGTAAATCTTTACTTTAGAGAAAGAGACTTAATTACACAATGGCTATGGGAGCTTTTAGGAGTCTAATAGAGGTTTAATGACTAAGGGATCTTTAAGGGGTGTAATTTAGCTATCAGAGGTTATTCACACGTGGACCGGTCTTATAGGTGTGTAATACAAAGTACATTGGCAGTAAGGTTATTGAGATACTGTTAGCTATAGCATGCTTGAAGGGCTGAAAAGATTGTTATTTCACATACTGGCAGACGAGGCCTTGGGGTTGTGTGAATAACACTACATCTGCAGTAAGGCCATTTACCAGGGGCGCTCAAACAGTCGATTGCGAGAAGTTTTTATGTCGATCGCCTTTTATCAAATATTTTTGGAATTTCTGACATATATTGTATAGAAGTACACTAAATATTTATTTTTTAACAATTCTTTTTACCTAGTGACTAGGTTTTATTAGAACCTAGTCACATAGTCGATCGCTAACCGCCTAATACTTTTTTTGGTAGATCGCCGATGCTCTAAGTCTGAGCGCCCCTGCTATATACGTAACAGCCAAAAGTATGTGCACTGTCAGTTGAAGCCTTGGGGTTGCACAATAACTGCAAAAGATTGTCAAGCTTACACCGTCTGGTTAGGCCTAAAGGTTGTATGTAGGGCACATTACCAGTTATAAACACAAATAGTTAAGTTAAGTTATTTAAGATACGACGTTCAAGCACGGTGTGGTGGTTGAGAGGTTTAGCATGCGTTGCGAGAGTTATATAAAAAATTAAATTGTATAACTGGGCGTAACAATTATATCACAAAATAAATTATACAATTTATTTATAAATATCGTTATATTTGTAATGTTTATTAAATTATAATGATCCGTTTGATAATCAATCGTTACAAAAATATTTAGAAATACGGGTCGTTTATAACTGGCATCAAGAAATCTACAAATTCAATTTGATTGAAAGAGTCTCTAATCGTTAAATTGTTTGCATAGATAGTGCAAATAAGTTATCAGTTTCATTCGTATATTGCGATTATAATTACCTATAATAAAAATGCAAAATAAGGACTACGGAATATGAACCCCATTAGTAAGTTTTGGATATATATTTTTTTTTTTAATATGGCCAAATTACATGTAGCAAGTTTACTCAAAAAAGACTCAACTCCAGGTTTAATTTGTGGGGTTTATGAAGCGGGATATTACAGAAACATGTAAGATCTACTGTCACATTTATGTATTTTATACCAATGAATAAATGTAATATATTGTTAGTTTGAGGGTATTTTGAAAAGTTACAAAAACTCCATATATTATTAAGTAGACAATGGATTAGTGTACAGATATAGGGTATACCTTAAACGAACCGCAATAAATCTGTAGCGAACAAATTAATTTCCTTAAATTTTGTTTCATTTACAAACACGTTTGTTTTCCGCATGTGGGTTTAATTAAACGCTATTTTACTGCAAGCGCATAAATCTAAGTGTAGGCTCCGTATAAATCCGTCCAGTCGTTTGTTCGATCTAGGAATGGAAGGGTTCCGGGGGGTGTTTATTTGTAAAAAATAAACGACGAATGTATTATTCATTCCCAACGGTACGAACACACACAGCGGGCTC
Source organism: Tachinus rufipes (assembly GCA_963932245.1). Taxonomy (NCBI): domain Eukaryota; kingdom Metazoa; phylum Arthropoda; class Insecta; order Coleoptera; family Staphylinidae; genus Tachinus; species Tachinus rufipes. The sequence goes on from OZ010749.1 coordinate 68,462,492, forward strand.
TTTTTTATCATCATTTTTCGGGTTAGCGCCGAAGGAAATTTATGTCCGTGCAAAATATATTCACGGAACAAAGCCAGCGAGAAAAAAAGACACTAATTGCAAAAGACGACAATGGATTGCACAGAATGTATGCAATTAGTAATGAAACAATATTGTTCAACATTGATTCGATCAAGATTGAAAAAATATGCACTAGTTGAATCGTTGATACAAATCAGTAATATCCTCTTGATAAGAAAGCGTTTTATCAACTTTGAAAATACATTTAAGCACCTACAACATCAATCTTGTCTTGCTACATAGAACGCGTGTATATTCTTATCGTGGCAGGACCTAAGAGTAGAGGTCCGCCACAATGTGATTTATAACCAATAGCTGCGGTCGCTTGAATAATGTTATGAGCATCCACTTCGGGCGAAGAACAATAAATCTACTTTGGGGACTATTTCGAATATTAGATTTGGGAAAATACGGCGACGCATGCCAAGAGATTATTCTCGACATGCGATAACCACTATATATATATATATATATTGAATAAACACTTTTTGTTAAAAATTTATTTGGAATAATAAATATTTTAAACTAAATAGCCTCAAACTAAATTTACTTTATGAAAACAAACAATAATCTGGCAGACGCCCATTATAAGCTTCTTCACAATGCTTAATCAATGTATTTTAGTTTCTTTGCCGAGTAACATTATATACAATAAGTAAATCTAACTATTTTTTATGAAATTTACAAACAAATTTAATTTAGTGTGGTTTTAATAACAGAATTATAACTGTAATATTTGATTTCCATAACATAAAAAATATAATAAAACAACCCCAATTCGCATTTATTGTTGTAATGAAACCCAAGCAACAAAATAAAATGCGACAATTTATTATTTGTTTGGTAGTTAGGCTCGTGTATGAGACATCCTAATGGCACATTAAATGCACGGAGGCATGGACCCCGCGCTATATTGGGGCCACAACGCTTCGACTATATCATAAATCAATCCTAATAAACATTGTCTATCGATTCGTCCCCGTTTGGAATTAATAATTTGCTTTTCACATGCGGCTAGTAGCTAGCTGCTTACTATATTAGAACGATAGCTACCCTTACGATGGGTCAATACCTGACGTGACTGTGGCCGGTATAATAATATATGCCCATAAGGGCGCTCCCCAGCCGCATTATCATTAACTTAATGTTTTTACACCCCGGATATTTATCGTGTATTTGTTTGCGGTCATTACACTGGTGGAAGTGGCGACCGCAAAGAAAAACAAATACATATGAGAAATGTTGGAATTAAGAAAATTGATTGTGGAAGGTTGTACAGTTGTGTACATAAAATATTAAAAATAAAATAAAAATATAGCACATTATGTCTATTTGAGACATGCTAAGTTTGCATAAATAATGTATGATTACCTTTATCTAATCAAACAAATTAAGTCTTATATCATAATTCTTTAATCTAATTTAAATAAAGATTTAATGCATAATAATAAGGCTTCATAGTATTAAAATCAGATTAATTGTTACAATAACGTTACGTATGCATTCAGATTTAAAAATATATAATTAAGCTTTAGAAGATTTAAAATCAATTGAACTATTTTCAAAAGATTTTAATAAAACACTGAAAGGGACAATTTTTATCTTTGTGAAACAATTAAGATTATATTACTTCTGGAACTATTCTAAACATTTTTTTCAACTTTAGTGTTAATAAATTTAACCAGAAATGATTGGTTTGATTTATTTAAAACAGTATAATTGTTAGCTTGCTTGTCCTTATGCTAAGGGCCTTGAGAGCATATTCTGATCAATTTACCTCATTTTAGCTCTCATACTTTTGAAATATTGAAAGGAATCTGCTTTTAGTCTTAAAGAAAGCTTCAAAAAATATATTAAGGTTTTTGCAAATTTTTGTTAAATTTACGAGAGTGAGAAAACTAAAGTCATTCAAAATATTATATCTAGTATATTACATTACAAAAAATTATTAACATTATCCAATTACAATCAGAATAATTTATTTTTTATTTTTGAAAATTTTTGGCGAGAAATAATAATTATATATTTTTCTGCACTGCACTGAGTTGTTATTTTACTCTTACAATTTTATGTGTTTATAAGTGTTTTTACTTGTGAACTGTTACCTAACGTATTGATCTGTGATTATTTGTGCTATATGTCTTAAGCATTATTTTGTAAAATTTATGGTAAAGTTTGTTTATTGAAATTTAACTAAATTTATAACAGTCTGCATTTTTACCAGTGGCGTAACTTGTGTTTTCTTTTAATTTGCAATTTTATATTTTAATCTTGTTTTAAACATTTCTTTGTTTTTTTGTGTTACTCAACCTGCTGTTTATGTTTGTTTTGTAGTTAGTCACCAGGTAAAGGACCGCTTAAATTCCAAGTATTTCTGTGAAAACATTGTAAGATATCTTAGAGCCTGAATACTGCGATTTATGCGGGTGTTGCTGTTGTTGATCGGATTTTCCTGTAGGTGGTACTTTGCTGTAGTGTAGTAGATCGCTTTCTAAATCGATTTACCGTTTTCTAAAGCTGCTGCTACAAAATTGGAAACCATTGTCACTTAACGCTATTGTAGAGTAACTGAATTGGTAAGACAGGTGCTTCTCTAACAGACTTTGTCTGGTGCTTCTTCAACAGGCTGATGGTCAATTTGCTGATGGCTGACGGTGGTGTTATCGCCTCAACACAGCGGCCGCACGTGTTCATAATAGTCAGTGCCACTGTGTTCCCCTCCTTTGTCGTGTCAAACGGGCAAATATAATCAATTGCTACTTGTTTTACGGGTTACATGCGCTTTTTTGTCCAGATGCAAATGTACTTTTAGTATTTTGCGCTGAGTTTGTAGTAGCATCAATGGTTCTATCCACCCTACCTTGGGCGGTAGTTTTAACACAGTAATTGGGATAACATGTTTAGAATCGGTCGTGGTTCTGCTCGTTTTACTTTGGGAGGTAGCATTGGCTCCATATCTTCGATGTTGTCATTGATTAGGTCACTCAGCTAGTAATAGAAACCATTTTGTAAGTTTTGCGGTGGTATTGGCGTTATAAAACTCTGCGAAGGAGGATAACGGGGTTTCTCTAAAATCCTTGAGGGTTTTGTGGACCTTTGGTGGCTGCATTGAATCGATGAAAATCTATAAAGAACTTTAGTAAACCATCCTTTTTGTTTTGACGCAATAGTCACTAGTGCGTCTTTCAATGATGCCGATGGCCAGCATTTCTTCTACTTTCCGTACAATTATATGTTATTTTTGCGTACATACATACATTGTATAAGTACTAAGGTGTCCGTATTGTGTTGTACAGATGGTTGAGGGAATGATATTATCAACACCGTCGGTTGTACTTCCATTGATGGTGCGGTTTTTTTGCACTGCACTTGTCCAAAACACTTAAAACATTTTTGTGTTTGCCAAAGTGCAGACAACGTTGCGTATAGACTAGGCAGTGCAATGATTGGTATTGTATGTTAGTTCAGATTGAAGCTGCTTGGTTGTTGATGAGACATCGTAAGAAGTTCTGAACTGCCGGTAGAGCAAATTCAGATTTATTTTATACTCTCTCTACTTATTTGCCGGTGACCGGTGACGTCTGACGGCTGCAACTGAAATATCATCCTTTTATAGCAGTTTGCATAAACTTCCATCTTGTAGATTGCCAATTCCAATGTCCAACGTGCAACCGTAAACGTAGATCTAATACATCATGTATACGTAACTGCGTAACGGGCGACACAACCGCATAGAGTGACGCTTATATCTGTTTCCTTTGCTGAAGCGCGCACTGATTGCATTTACATTTATGTTTTTACTATTGTAAAATAAATTTAAAAATGTATTTTTTTTTTGTTGGAATTTATGGAAGCATTTTTTAACGGTACGTTTAAAATTCTTACATAATTAATTCTTGAATAAAACAACAACAAATTTATAAAATTGATTTAAATTTAATATTAATTCTTAAAGCATAAATTCTATAATTTCTTTGATGTTTGTAAAAAATATTAAATTAAAATGCTAATAATAATATATTTATAAGTTAAAAAAACTATTTATGTCAATTAAATCTACCTATAAAAGAGTATGAAAGCAAAATATTATGCTGTAAATGAACATATCAAGAAATAAAATTTAATAAATAAATAAAATGTTACGTTTTGTTTTTTTTAATAATTGGCGCAACAACGCCAAACCTTCTATCTACATTTTTCGTTAGAATGGCTTGATGCCAATTTATCCAACCGTATCATTTTACTGCGGAAAAGTTACTGAAACTCTTTTCTTCTTTCTGTGTCATTCTTTTGACCTACTGTGTTGCGCTGCAAGTTAGTTTAATCCATTGAATTATACACTATAGTAACTGGAAGATGGTCAACACGCCATCCGGTAAAGCAGAAAGAGTGCGCACTATTAAAGAACCTGTGTAGGCTACTCTCTTTATTCTACTCACGTGCTCTTATGGGTCAATTTGAAGAAAAAAAGGTATTTAAGCAAGCTTAGCAGACATATTTTTTTAGTAACATACACTTTTTTAAAAGTTTGGCCATAATTTTGTTAGAAAAAACCAAAATCTGCTATACAAAATTTTGTTTATGGAATTGTCTAAAATAGCAAAATTCAACCATAAACTGTTGAAAAGTGCAAATGTTAAATATGGAAAATTTTGGCAAAAGTATCAAAATATTGCTAGAAAAAACCAAAAATTGGCCATAAACTGTCAAAAGGTGCAAAATTATGTTTATGAAATGTCAAAACAAGCAAAATCCGGCCTTAAACTGTTAAAAGTTGCAAGATTATATTTATGAAGTTGTAAAATCCATTTATAAAGTACAAAAATGTTGTCAAAAAGAACCAAAAATCTGACTATAAAAGGTTAAAACGTGCAAAATTTTATTTATGAAGTGTCAAAAATCAAAATATCCGGCCATTAACCGCTAAAAAATGCAAAATACTATTCATAAATAGTCCAAATTAGTACAATTTGGCTATAAAATATAAAAATATTGTCAAAATCTTTTAAAAAATGCAAATATTTATTTATAAAATGTCAAAAATAACATAATCCGGTCATAAAGTATCAAAATATTTTCCAAAAAGCGGCCATAAATTGTTGAAAAGAGCAAAATTCTACTTATAAAGTTTAAAAATATCAAAATCCAGCCATAAAATACCAAAATAATTTTTGAAAATTTGTCCATAAACTGTTATAAGTAGCAATAAAATATTTAAATATTGTCAGAAGTACAAAAACCATGCCGAAATTGTTATAGAAAGGTAGGATTTTATTTATGAAAAGTCCAGATGTAGTCCGTAGTTTGTATGTGCCGTGTACACACATTTAGGGATTGTACCGTAAGAGTGTGTGTGTTAGAGAGAAAATTAAAAACTTGAAAAACGCATATCAGCGTAACTTTAAAATTTTCTTCAGCTGGAGTAATTAGTTTGTTGTTGGTGTGGAGTTGGAGCATCCAAAAGTTATTTCACATTGTGTGCTAAATGTTATCCTGTCGCATTGGATAAGTGATTTAATGGAGACTTAGAGTAAAGTGAAGCTTTGTTGATTTTGCGATTGAGGACAGGTAGAAATTTGCTTTAATTGAAAAAAAAATTGTAGTGGACATATATGAAATATTATAACTATTTCTTAGTTTTTTAGAAATAAATTTAGGGGTGGTAGGTTGTAGGTTTTTCTTTAATTAAATACAAAACGCGGTTTAAAGAAGATTAAAATCCGGCTTCAAAATAATTTGACCAAAAACTTGGTAAAGTTTCTATATATTCTTAAAATAGCCTTTAAAATACAGCCTTTGAAAATTAAAATTTGATAATTAAGAACAAAATCCGGCTTAAGAAAATTAAAATCTAACCTAAGAATTAAAATCCGAAAAACTTTAATAACCTGATAAACTGGTAGAATTTTTACTCAATATCAATAGTAAAGACATAATTCTACCTAAGAGAATTGAAATCCGCTTATAAAGTACATAATTTCAAAAATCCGGTTAAAAATACAAAATTTTACAAAAAAGAATTAAAAGTAACTAACTTATTGGTAAAATTTTAATATAATTTAAAATTCCGACCGTTTAAAAGAAAATCCGGCTCAATAAAGATAATTTTTAGACATCAAGTAATTGAATCCGGGCAAAATACTGGTAACTGGTAAATGATGGACATAATATTAAAACTCTGGACATAAAATATAAATTTTTACCTAAACAAATTAAAATTTGATCATAAAGTATTAAAATCCAGCAAAAAAATCTGCTTAAAATTGGCAAAATTTTGTCATACTTCATAAAATACAAAATTCGGCGCAAGAAAATTAAAATCCGTCAATAGAGTAATTAAGTCCGGCCAAAACAATAGATTAAAACTGGTAAAATACAAACATAGTTTTAATTTTTTTTCCGTAAAATGTTAAAATTGACGATAAAAAATTTCAAATGCTATAAATTTAAAAGTTCAGTCAGATTCAAGATCTGGCGTTTTTTTTTAAATTTAAACATTGAATTTTAATAATTTTTTAAATAATGACATTAAAGATTCTGGTTTGGGACCAAAAAGAACAACTTTTTAAACCGTACACGCCAATATAGTTAGCCAGTTGTTGGACTGCAGGTTTTTCTAATTTAGAATAAAAGCGTGAAATATTCAAGAACATTAAAAATTTTACAATATTTGTAAAAAAATTGTAGTAGTAGTAAACAAATTTATTTCATATACACACATACAAAGTTTTTTTTTTAAGAAAATAAACGTATATAAAAGTAAGATAGAAATGAGTATGAATATGAATATGAAAAAGGCTATCGACCAAAGTCTTTCTGCCCATGAGTATGATTATAGTGGTAAGAAAGATAAAATATAGAAGTTTGGTGAATTACAAAAAAAAAAAAAAAGCAAGTGAAATGATTGTCAGTTAGTCGGATGAGTCTGAATTGTCAGTGATATTGGAAATTAGTAGGATATGTTCAAGGATGGATTTAGATGGAAATTTATATTTAGCAATTTTTCCTTGATTTCTTGGAATAGCAAGTTTAGATATTATTTTTACGTTAGCAGACTTGTTGCAAATTTTTTTTGTCAGTTTTGAGTGACGTTCGGAAAGTGGTTTAGTTTGCGTTAGTTTATAAAGAGACGCATTATTGATGTTGTGTAAAGAGTTATTAGGATGACGTATTTTAGTGATACTCCTAATAGCTGATCATTCAGCGACATGCAGATTACTTAGAGTCTCTTTACAGCATTGTGAAAAAATAATTGATGCATAATCTAATAGAGGTCTGCAGATAGATTTATAAATATGTGTAGCTGTTTTTATATTGATACCTTTTCCTCTATAGGTAAGACAGCGGAAATGTTTTGCTCGAGTTGTGCATTTGGATTTTATAGAACGGGAGTGGGGTTTAAAGGATAGTTTATTATCAAGAAGCACGCCTAGATATTTGCATGTTGGAGATGGTTGAATTGTTACATGGCTCAGATTAATATTCGGTGAGTTTCTTGATATGCGATGGTATGGAATAAGGAGTTGAGTTTTGTTAGGATTGGCATAAAGCCTCCATGTATTGAACCATGTTTCAATATGTTTGGTTAGAGATTGTAAGTGCTGAATAGAATGTGCCAGATTTTTTGCATGAGATATCAGCACAGTGCTGTCAGCATATTGTAATATGTACATTTTTGGATTAAAATGTTGACCCACGTCCAATATATCACTACAATATATATTGTACAAGAGTGGTGACAATAGAGATCATTGCGGAACGTCCTGCTTAGGAAAAAAGACGGGAGAGAAGGAATTTCTAACTTTAACACGTAGTTGTCTATTTTGAATTAAATTTTTTATTGTGCAAATTAGGTAAGGAGGAACTTGCATTAATGACAGTTTGTACAAGAGACCTTTTAACCAGATAAAGCCTTGTTTATGTCAAGAAGTAATGCTGATGTTTGTCCGCCCTCAAGGTGAGTTGTTTGGATGTTGGAGGTAAGAATACATAAAGGATGGATAGTAGATTTGTTTGAGGAAAAACCAAACTGATGGATGGGTATCTTAGGTTGTACATGGCTTAACAATTTTTGCTTAATGTGGGATTCAAGGATTTTAGCTATAACTGGAAGAAGTGTTATAGGTCTATAATTGGATGCCGAGGTAGTATTTGAGGTTTTTTTTGGTATGCAAATTACTATTCCACACTTGAATTCACTTGGAATATATTGATGGGATATGCAGAAATTGAGGATTTTAATTATATGGATGTGGATATTATTGTGTAGGCGTTTTAGGATTTTTCGGGGAATATTATCTGCACCAGGAGATGAATTTTTACCAGCTTTTAGAATTAGAAAATATTCATCTTCAGATATTAATACATTTTCAGGCGTTTGGTATGGGGTTTCAAAATAATTGTCATACCAGTTATCTACTTCAGTCCGTTTTTGTTTGTCATAGTCATCATTTTCACTAAAGCTGAACGCTTTTGTAAAATGATTAGAGAAAATGTTTGCTATGTCTTGATCAAATTCATGTAGTTTGTTAGTGTCTGGATCAGTTATAGGCTGCATTTTTAGAGATGTGGTATATGTACTCAATTTTTTAATTTCCGTCCAGTATGTTCGTCCCTTTTGTTCGTTAATTTTGTCTCAAACTTTTGTCCATTTGCTTTCTTTGTAGTTGCATATTAACGTATGAATGTTTTTATTTAGTTAGTTAAATTTACGTTTAATAGTTGCGTCTTCTGTTTCTTTAAAATCTCTGTATAACTGTCTTTTTTGTTTTATGAGTCTAAGGATAAATGGAGGAAGTGGGTAGTTAAAATAGGTTTTTTTTTAGGGGCATGTTGTTCTTAATTGAGTTGGTTAGTTTTCCCAAGAAACTTGATATTTCAGTTGGAGTAATATTAGGATTGGTTGTTATATACTTTCTCATGTCTTTGTCAACTTTTTTAATGTCGCATAGGTCATACTGCTGAATATATTCTGTGGGATTGGGGATAGGGAAAGTTTGAGTATTTAATTGGAATTGAATAGCTAAATGGTCGGAACAAAGATCGGGTATAAGTTGGATAGAGTTTATAAGCGGAATTATATTATTTGTGGCTAGTAACAGATCTGGTGTAGAGCTAGGATTGTTAGGCATGATAAAAGTAGGAGCTGTAGGAATTGCTTGAAAGTCAGAGTTATTTAGAAACTGTGATAGTTGTCTTTTTTTGCCTGCATTGGGATTAAAATCACCAATAATAATTGCATATTCGCATAGAGAGGCTTTAACAAATATGATATCTTCTATATTTGAGTGGGGATGAATATAAACCAAAAAAATATTATTTTTTTTGTTATGAAACGGTATGGTGAAATGTAACGTATCATTTAGTAGATTATTTATTTTTGGAGGATTGGCTTTGCCCAAGTGAACATGTGGATTTGCTAAGACTATTGATCCACCTCTGTAGTTTCGATTAAAAATAGTGGCAGAGTTTTGAATTGAAGACCAGTTTTGAAAGTTTATTTTTTGTTTGGATTTAGTTTCTAAAAACATAGCACACGAAATATTTTGATTGATACTATAATTGTATATAAGATGGGATTTAGGGTTAAAGGAATTTATGTTAGAGTATAGGAATTTTAAGGTAGCCATTAAAGCTCCATGACTGCTGATGAATATGTATGCACACCTTGTATCGGAGCAGTAGATTGAGGGGCGTCCATGTTATTTAAATCAAACATTAGTATGTGCATTCGGTTGCCGGAAATTGTGACACAGTTGTCACAATCAATATTATGAGATTGAATAAATTTTTGTTTAAGTTTTTTAATTAGTTCTTGTCTGTTGGTATGTTTGGGAGAGTTGATTTTTGTTACATACGTGTCAATGATGTTGTCATGGATGGTTATGAATGAGTGGATGCGACTGTTGTTTGTTGTATTCTTGTCTATGTCCACACTTCTTTTATTTGTGGATTTTATTTTCATGTTTGGTATTCCTTCTATGGGCTGAAGAGGTCTTTTTTTACATTTAGTGTAAATGTCCCAGTTCTCCACATGCTGTACATTTTTCGGGTTGTTGTGAGGTGCATTTGTTTGTGCTGTGTGGTCCATCGCATTTTGCACATTTGATTTCAGCGTTGCAGTTCTCAGTTGTACATATGTGTGAATGAGTTGCATTTACTACATGGAATTGGGAGTGGTGGTGGTGCTAGGCTTTCATACGTTGAAAAATGTTTGTGTTTGTAGAAAAATCCATGTTGTATGAGTTTTTCATATGATGTTATACATCCAGTTATTATGCGCATCATTCGAGTAGGTAGACCAGTTGCTCTTGAAATAATGCGTTTGCAGTATCTGTGGGTAATATTGTTGTTGTTTAATTGCTCGCTAATTTCTTTTTCAGTGAATTCATTATCAATACCGGCAATAACGCATGAATATGTAGCTTGAGGGGTTTTCTTTTCATGTTCCGATCTTGGTAATAATTCTTTAAAATCATTTATAATATTAATTGATTTTAAATTGTTTAAAATATTAATCATTTCTTGTTTGTTTGTATTTGTTTTTACAATAAATCCAGTTTTACTGTTAAGTAGAATATCCCGCTGTCCTATGTTATTTTTTTCCCAAATATTTACAATTTTATTTCTTGACATTGGGTTTTTTGTTGTAAATAAAAATGTGTTGTTGTATTGTGTTTTTTTGGTTTGTGTAGTGTGAGTCGATTTATTAATTGTTGCAGTTGTATTAGATGTATTTGGTAAATTTGTCATTAAGTTACTTGCATTAGTAGTAACCTCTGTGCCATTTGCAATCGGTATTTTATTTTCCGTATTTGTTGCGAGTTTTTTCGTTTTATGTTTCTGCGTAGGTTTTTGTGAGGAGCTATCCTTTTTCTTCGGTGGCCTTCCTCGCTTGCGTTGATTTGTGTGTACGGCCGGGCATCTTCCGTCTCCGTTGCACACGTTATATCTTCTTCGGAACTGGATGAAGACATGTTGGGGGTGTTTTTTCTTGATGAGAGAATCACCAAATAACACTAAACTTGTCCCGTGATAGAACGAACACAATTTTTAATTTGTTAACACTTGTTTTAGTGGAGCAAATAATAAGTCGACTGTATTCTACTGCGATTAACATACGAATGAAAAAAAAAATGTATTTAGTTAAATTATTTAATAACTTTTAATTTTTATGTTATTATTATGTTAACCTATACTATATAATCTCAAAAATACTAAATTAATACAGATAATTAGTCAATCAAATGTGTCAATTTGATTATTCGTTACGTTTTAATAGACCAAAAATAGTACGTTAAATTTAATGAATAATTTAACAAAAGTCATTGCATATGAATATTTGTGAATACAAAAATATGATTAAAAGTTTTGTTATATTTTTAATGACTTTTTATGAATATGTTCATAAAATCACTTTTCTTTAATGATAAAGTAATAATTGCATTTATTTCAAAGCGCATTACATTTTTTTTGGTGCAATGGGATCCTCCTTGGTTGTTGACAGTCAAGTTCGGCGATTTTTGTTATTTTGTAAGGTGTGTACAGAGTGCACGTATTAAATGCTCTGTGATGATAAAAAAATTTTGAACTACCTTTTAACTATCAAAAATAAATTGTGGCAATTGTGAAACTGTATCATAACTAATTGCAAAAACTTCCAAAAAATGTTTTGTGACTAGTTATCTAAAATTAATAATACAAATTTGTAAGAAACTCAGTGTACAAAATCAAAAAATGTATAACGCCCTGATTGTTTTGAGATTATTATATTTGAGGTTATGCAAAATTTATGGTATGGATTTTAATATTTTTTTTTAATTTGATAGTATTGGTATTTGGGCGGATTGGTGCCAAATTCTAATGTTATTAATTTCTTTAATGCATCGATTGTTCTGAGATCATTATTTTTAAGGTTATGCAAAATTTATAGTATATGTATATTTTAATAAGTTTTCTGCAGTTGATAGTACTGACTTATAGTACTGATTTATTTAGCTCAATTGTTGCAAAATTTAAATAAATTTCAATGTTTGACTTTAAAGTTATTAATTTTTTTAATGCACCGATTGTTCTAAGATTATTACTTTTAAAGTTCTGCAAAATTTATTGTAAGGATTGATTAATTTTATACAATTGGTAGTACTGATATTTAGTTGTATTTTTGTTTAATTTAATTAAAATCTAATGATTGGTTTTAAAATGATTAGTTTTTTTAATGCACTGTTTGTTTCATTAAGTTTGAGGTTATGCAAAATTTATCGCACGAATTTTGATAAATTTTATCAAGTTGGTAGTACTAATATTAAGCTGCATTGTTGCTATATTTAAATAATTTTTAATGTTTGACTTTAATGTTATTAATTTTTTTAATGCACTGATTGTTTTAAAGATAATTTTTTTTAAGGTTATGCAAAATTTATGGTATGGATATTGATATGTTTTATATAGTTGGTAGTACTAATATTTAACTGCATTGTTGCCAAATTTTAATAAAATCCAATGTTTAGATTTTAAGTTATTAGCTTTTAATGCACTGATTGTTCTAAGATCATTACTTTTGAAGTTATGCAAAATTTATCGTATGGATTTTGATAAATTTTATGCTGTTAATAGTACTGACATTTAGCTAAATTGTTGCTAAATTTAAATAAATTTTAATGTTTTACTTTAAAGTTATTGATTTTTTAACGCACCAATTTTATTGTTCTAAGATCATTATTTTTAAGGTTACGCAAAATTTATAGTGTGGGTTTTAATCAATTTTATACAATTAGTAGTACTGATATTTAGCTGCAAGTGTTTTTTAATTTAAATAAAATGTTATTATTTTTTTTTAATGCATTTCAGGATCATTAAGTTTGACTTTATGCAAAAGTTATTGTACAGATTTGGTTAGAGAAAACATAGAACACATGCTAAAATGGAATGAGATGAGAGAAGAACAAATAAGGAGAAATGGGGTACTTATGTTATAATAATAATAATAATAATAATAATACTTTATTTGCGGTATATAAAAAAAACCATTTACATCTATCATTAAGTACATAAATAATCATTAGTCCAGTCAAAGTAGCTTTTCACCTTTAAAATATTCCAAAAGTTATAAAACTTTGTGCACTGATTAGGTACCTAGTGAAAGATATACTAAAAGTCCTGACAAATATGACACGAGCTCTAGCGGCAATCACAAAAAACAGGGCACTTTTTTCGGTTTTTTTGTTAATATCTCGAGAACTGTAGGTCGGAGGTAAAAGTTAACTCAATGAAAGCTAATAAAATTTGCAATAAAAATGATCATTCACATTTTTCTAGTATTCTTAGCGGTAACAGAGATATAAAGCATTAATGATTGCGATTTTTTCAAAAAAAAAGTTAGCACGGCACTATATGTAATTTATTGAAGAAGCAAGAAAAAATAAGTGTTTTTTACCATCATTTGTTAGATACTTGTAAATCAATATTTGACAATGTTTTGCTTACACTATTGGACACGTTGGATCATGGTTATACATTTGCGAGAAATGAGATTGAAGACTGTCTCAGGTTCTGCTGCGTCTTCTGTAGTTACTGGGATCAACCGGCTGGCTCAAACTTCCAACCCTACTGTTCTGGAGGAAGCTCATTTCCTAGCCCAACTTGGATTTGGTGGTATACAAGAAAAGCATGTTACATTGATGCTTCTTCTTTGGGCGACAGCGCAGAGAGGTCTAGTTTAGCATTTAAAATCAATTTGGTAAAATCTTTGTAACAATGTATGTCAAGGGAAGTTTGGTTGTGAGGTGCATTGTACCATATCAGGAATATTTTGTTTCCAGCTTCAGATTTATTACATCAGTAATACTTTGCAAAGTAGCTGGCTCTTTGAACAAATTGAAAAAGACAAGTTTCCATTTTCGATATGCTTCAAAAGTCGTATCACATACGCTGAATGCATGCACAAGAAGTATGCAGTTTTTGTATTCCCATAGTTTGCAATTGCTGACTCAAACATACCTTTTTTCTACTCTGTCGTGGTTTGGTTTAACAAATAATATCTGTCTTTCAAATGGAGTTAAAGCCATTACGAGGAAAATAAGATCAACATCTTTGCCAACTATTGCTACTTTGTCACTAGTTTAAGACTTTATGACTCCTGTTTGGATGATAAATTTACGGAGTTACTAGATTCTTGTTTTGTTTTAATTCCATGGTTGTAAAGAGCAGTTAAAAGGAATAAAATATGTCTGGATTGATTGTGTTCATTAGAAAGAAGACCATCCTGTGTGACTGTGATTTGTGTTTTGTGTTCAAAGCTTGTTTTAACTGATCTCTTCAGCTTGTTCTATTCAGCTGTCCACGTACTGGATGGTGCCGACGAATAGCCAACAAACACAACGGTACAGCTCTTACCGGCATAATGCTTGAAAACATAGGCGATATAACACTTGCAAATTGTTGAGATTAAAGATTTTTGGGCTACACCACCTAGTGTAACAGCAATCTTCTATCCAAAATGATGTCAAAATCAAAAAGATTAACTTCTTCTTGTAGTACAGGAAAAGTATTGTATAAGGTGGAGTTATTTGTTTTTTGGCATTCCAGTTTCCTCAAATAAAGATAAAGGGTAAAGAACAAGCTTATGTTATAAGTAGTTGTTTAAGTCGTCATCACTCTGCTTGTTGATAGCTATCTTTAAACTCTATGAACGAAAAGATAAAAGAGAGACCGCACTACAATTTGACGAGTATCTCACGCATATTGTAAACGTTATGTGGAAGAAAGGGCAAGTAGTTGAAGGAGAGAAGGAGAACCGTGAAAATGTACGGAGGACCAAACAAAAGAAATCGGCTCTTTGGCTCGTAACAATACTAAAAACTTTTTTTTTATATTTAGCGCCCTATAACTCAGTAACCGTTGGGAATACTAAAAAATGTAGTATATAATCATTTTTGTTGCAAATATTAGCTTTCATTATGTATATAGTCAACTTTTACCTTTTATCTACAGTTCTTGAGATATTAACGAAAAACCAAAAAAGTGGTTTGTTTTCGGTCATTATCGCTAAAACTCGTGTCATATTTTTCAGGATTTTTAGTCTATTCTTTATTAGGTACTTATAAATCAGTGTACAAAGTTTCAAAACTTTTGAGTTTTTTTAAAGGTGATATCAATATTTAAGCATATTTGACTAGACTAATATATAGTTTTTTGTGGCTAAATTTTGAAAAAAAAAATAATAAAAGAAAAATGTCAAGATTTCATTTGCAATGTGTGAAATTGTCGTTTATTATATTTAGAGCATCAAATTAAAAAAAAATAATAATAAAATTAAAACGATCCTACAAAATATTCTAGTCATTCTATATTAAATCTTGAATAAAACAAATAAATCAATAAAATTTAATAAATTCATTTTCAAAATTTAAAAATCATTTTTAAGTTTTTAATAAAATTTGTTAACCACAATTATTAATAATTTTAGTTTTCAAATTGATATTGGAACCAATGCGCACTAATTTAAATCTGTCGGAAAGATTATAACCAGAACAGGACTTCATCAATGCCAACGCAGTTCAGTTCTATAATTAGTATTTCCTTGAATAAAGTAACAATATAGTTTATACTTTGTACGTATGCCGAATTAAGAAACAAGTTTTAAGAAGCTTCCGTTATTGTCTTAATTAATTCCTTTATAAAGTTAATAGAATTTAGTAAATTATTAAAAGCTTAGGAATTGGAATATGGTATTTATACAATCTATTATGTAAACTAAAGACTGCAGTTTTCTTATTAATTGTAAGAGCTTACTCAATAGTAGAGATTTCATAAAAAATATTGGAAAACTGAACTGAAATCTAGAGCAGCGCAAAGAGCTTTATAAGTGGCACTTGGCAAAAATATTACAATGGAAGATATGGTTTGATAACGTTGCTTAGATCTATATTTAAACCAATTTTTACTTTTCAATACAATTAATTTGTGACTGTAATTATGAATGTTCTCACTGATTTTTGCAAATATTAAATACCCTGCGGATGACATAAAAAATACATATTAAAAAAATATCAATTTCATATAATTCAATAACCCGTGAAATTGGATCCACAGACAAAATTAAATTATCCGTTTAAACGAACAATTTCATCAAATAATTCTTTTTGTAATATCATTTGCAGCAAAAATTGCACAATATAACAGCGGTATCGATTATCTCCGTATTTATTAAATATTAATAGCCCGTCCCTAGTTTCGTGATTAATGGCGCAATGGGAAAATGCACACACACAATAAAAAAAAACACAACACCGCTTGCATTATTATTATATATTTTTATGCAGCTAAAATTGTGAATTGGATTTTTTCTGACCCAATTTGAATGCATATTATAACTTTATTTGTTTGAATAATAATATTTTTGATTTATATCAGTCTGATCGTATTTATTATAACGTGTCAGCGAGGACCATATCTACATCTGTATGCATGAGGGATGTCAGTCATTTGCTATAAAAAATATATTCGCCCCTTACGCGTCGCTTTTAGTCGTACATGGAATAACACTATGCCGACAGGGTGGACGCTTCTCTGGAATGATCCTACGGGAAAGACCCGAGGAATATCGACTGTCATCAAACTCATCCCTGGGGATGATAAAATTTAAACGCGCTGATTTTCATCTCGCAGATTTAACTTGACAAGACAAATTAGGTTACATTATTTTTATACGAAAATAAGTAACGAAAAACATGATAAAAGATTCACAATTTGACTTAGAAGAAATAGCTTATTGCATGGTTAATATAAAACAATATTCTGTTACTTACTAAAATGTATTTAACATATACTTAATAATTTGTTTATTTGTCTGTCTTCAGTTACATAGGAACAAATTTAATTTTCCAAGATATAGGATCATGTGACATACGGAAAACTCATTTTATAAACTTCATATTTTCTCTCTGCGAATAGCAAACAAAATTCAATCATTTGTCGTAAGTTCAAATACTTTGTATACACATATATGTAAGTAATTTTATATTTTTATTCATAACTAAAAAATATTTTATATAATAAATAATTAACAATGAAATAATAAAACATAGTTAATTGTTTTGTTATTTCATAAACATGAATTATTTATAACATTTACATAATATATGAATATATAATATTTAAAATTAAATTATAAATAATAATATTAAATAATTAATAGAATTAAGTCATTTGTCACATCATGTTAATATTGTATATTTATATATTCATCAAGAGTATCAAATACTGAACCTATAAAATCTATTCTTTTGAATGTTTGGTGCATTTCAATTAATTATTCTTTAGTTAATACTAGTACGTGGTTAATTAAAAGCTTTAGGTAATGGCATATTGATTTATATGCAGATAGAATCAAATCAATTCAAATATGCAGAATATGTTGGTAGTATGGAATGATCAAAAGGAAATGGATGAAGGTGAACGTTACTTCGGGATAATGATTGTTATGTAAAGTTTTGTCTTCTCACGTATTTGCAAATTAATGTATTTAATCTTAAAGGCATTTGCATTTTAATTAAGTTATCAGTATTTGTTATATATGTATACTAATGATCAAAAGCTTGTAATTAAGAATATAAATCAAGACCGAAGCTAGAAATATATGAAATACTTTTTAATTGTACATTTCAAAAAAATTTTGGGGTTTCTTATATGCAATACAATCTACAATTGTAATATTGCATTACTCTGTTCAGAATTAGAGCTGAACTGAAGATTTTATGCTATCTATCAACGGATTTTATCGGTTTAAATACATTTTGATGATTATATTAGATATGCATGATTAAAACTACATTGATATTATTTGTTTTTCTTACACAAGCCCAGAAGAGAGAAGATTTTGTGGTTTTTTTCGTGATAATGCAACGTCATACAAATAAGAACACTGGTCTAAACAAAAAACAAAAATATGGCAGACAAGGTTTATACTTTAAATACAATTACACAGAATTAAAACTAACCTTATTCAGCACAAATAAAATATATGTAAATTATTAATTAATAAAAAAGCTTAAATTTTAAATTTACATTTTTGATTGTTTGTAACTTCTCAGGATTGCATTTTTAGGAAAAAATTATAACAAACTTTCTTCTTCAAATTTGTCTAAAGAATATGTTTTCACATACAATTTTTTTTTTCTTTGACTTGCATATTTGAGAAAAAAAGAAAATATCTCTTAAAAAATAAGAATTAAGAAAATTTGTCACTTAAAAAAAATTGTCTGTGAACACTTATTTTTTGGTCAATTTTGAAGAAAAAAATTTGATATATTTTTTTCTTAAAAATGCAATTCTGAGAAGTTACAAAGTATTACAAAATGTAAATTTAAAATATTTCTGTAGATACATGGTAAAATATCTCAGAGCGTAGCTTTCTGAAATTTTTAGGGTATCTTTTGCATATATAAAAGCACGTTTTTTTATTTAAGAAAAAACAAATACCAGTCATTTTTTTAAGAAAACTGTTTTTTAAAGTTCTGCAAAATATTCAAAATTGAAAGAAAAAAATGTTTGGATATTAAAACTTATTCTTTGGATATTTTTAAAGAAAAATGTTTAAAACGCAATCCTGAGAAGTTACATTAACTCAAAAATAGCTTAATGAAAAAATTCACATAATCAGGATTCATGTAAAGGAAGACATTTTCAGTGGTTTGAGCAAAAACAAATTTTCATTCCGTACACTTGACTTATACATAGCTTTATATATGTATGTATGTGCAAGGCATTAACAGGTTTTTTTAGCTGGCTATTTGCCGCCGTAGTATTTAGACTTTATAGGAGCTGTTATTTTTTAGTCTACGAGATTCAGCAAACGGTTGGACATGTTACGATTTGGTGGTCAAGTTTCTAAACAAACTGGTTTTAAGGAGGGTAGCAACTGGCTACCTAAGACCGCTTCTCTTGGCCCATAACTGCATTGTAAGATTGATTACAAAAGTTGTTTTGTATTATCTTAGTCGCTATCTAACAGGAGCTTTCTTTTATTTTTATTGCCTTTTTTCCTGCTTCCGATTTTACATATTTTTTAATATCCATGACTATTACTAGGTACCTAAGCATTTTTTTTTTGGATTTGTGGTGTCTTATCTTAAAACAAAACTTTCTTTCTTCTTGTCAGCATTACTGCCTCTCTATTCTCAGTTGCCAGTTTCAGTCTGTGTTCTTTAATTTACTTGCTAATTTTTTAAGAAGTTTGCTTGTTGTGTCTGTATTCTTTGTTGTTTTCTCAACTACCACTATTACTAGGTCATTGACATATCTAACATACCTATATCTATTAACAGTCTATTATGTTCTAAAGATCATATGGTACCTCACTTATGATTTTGTCTTTAATCTTTTTTACCGTTATATTAAATTAATTGTTAACTGTCTCTAGTAGTCCGAAAGTTTATCTTTGTTTTAACCGTGCTAAGCTTCTGACAGGTTGAATTCTTCCTTCAGTTCTGTTTTTTTACAATTCTTTTATAGAGTCAATTATACATATAGGACGGTAGGATCTTGGGTTTTCTTTTGACTTGTTGAGTTTCTAAAGTATTTTTAAGTTGGTTTTTATTCAATTTTCAAAAAAAAATTTGGTTGCTTTTATGTTTAGACGGTCCATAACTTTACCGGAAATGTGTTTTTTTTTTAACTTTTTTCTAAATATTTTCTGCAATATTTATCCTACCGGTCTAACATTTTTTGGTTATATTTTTTTGCTACTTTCTAGTTCCTTATTTAGTATTTTTCACTTTTAGCATTAGTAATATTGATTTTCAGGTCTAGTTTTTTTTATGTGACATCTATTTAGTATGCATTCTTATTTTTATAATCTAAAGACCTACTTAAACCTAACTGTTTTTCTATTATATAACAATTTTTTTAATTACAACAGATATTCCAAAATCTAAGTTATGACCCCCAAACAACCTTCCAATTCTAGTTCATTATAGAAAACAAGATCTCCAAGTCAAATTTTATTGCTTAGATCTGTATCATTAAGTGTATATTACTTGCTTACTATTCCAAGAAAAAGTTACTCTTCTGCAATAACTAGGAATAGTTTTCTACTGCCGCCAAACATTTCAGTTTGTTGTACTAAAAATGTTGCGCTGCATGATACGGATAAAAACATAGAACATTATTTGTTTTTTTTCTTCTTTTTCTAGAAGACGGTCTCTAACTCATACTATTTTGTTTGAAGTATAAATTGCTTTGTAGGTTTCAGTCAGCTTATCCACATTGACATTTTAAAACGTTTTTTTTGTTGTGATGGCGTTTTGTTTTGTATTACTTTGCATGTCTGTGAAGAGGGACACATTTTACGTGCTAAATTAGTTTTTTTCTATTAGGTTTTAAATAATTTTAGATCAAGATATAAGTAAATAATCTTTTATAAATTAAATGTTATTGGAAGTCATGCAATGCTCAAAGTAATTATGCCTGTTTCCCATACTTATTTGTAAGCTATATTATATTGTAGTTTAAAATAGACAAATGATATAGCTCTTGGTTTAAATGCGTAACACAAAGAAGGGTAATAGGAATCGCGATCCGAAATAAAACTATAGTGAATTGAATTTAAATCTTTTTTGTAAAGATTTACTCATTATAGAAGTTTATAATACTTTTGAGAACGGATTATCTTTTATCTTTGACGGCGTCTGTAATTGACAAAAAAAAATGGGTTTGTCGACTTTCTAATTAACACTAAGAACTGGATTACATTTTCTTTTGGAAATCAATAATGCCCAACGCTAACATCTTATCTTATCTTAATCTGTTTATAGAAATACCGTTGCCATAATCTTTCTGATCTAGAAATCCATGGTATTATGATTAGGGAGTTTTTAGTTGTAGCAGAAGCGAGTTTATCCTAAAGAAATGCATAAACAACTATACAAATTTTTTTTATTTACCATTTAACACCCACTGCTGAATATAGACTTTTTCTAAATCCTTTCATTTTTTCCTGTCTTGTGCTCTTTTTATCTATTGTTTTCCGGCTACATTCCTGATGTCGTCCTTCTATTGCATTTGTGGTCTTCCTGTCCCTTGCTGTGTTCTTTGTGGTCTATAGTGCAATTTTTTTGTCCGTCTTTCTGAATCTTGTCTAGCAACGTGCCCCGGTTATCTCCATTTCTAACCCGCAATACGCTCCATGATGTCCACTATTTGTGCTCTTTCTCGAATTTCTGAATTCCTAATTTGATTTTTAAATGATATTCCCAGCATGGTTTTTTCCATAAATGTTTGTGTTATTTGTAACTTGTGAGCGGTTTTCTTTGTGATGGTCATTGTTTCCAGTCCATAGGTCCATACAGGTAATACACAAGTGTCGTATACTTTCCTTTTTAGGCTCGTGGGAATGGTTTTATTGTTGGCTGCCCACGCTAGTTGTATTCGATGTGTTACTTCTGCATTTGATTTTCTTTACTAAGTTTAATTGTATTGCCGAGATAGATGTAGGTTGTAACATTTTCTATTTTTGTATTATTTTTGGTGACGTTAAAATAATAAGCAACGTCCCAATTATTATTTTTGTCTTGTTTAGATTTATTTTTAGACTTACTTGTCGTAATTTTTCCTCAAGCTCTTTTAGCATGGTGTTTATTTCTTTGATGTTGTTACTTATTAGTACTGTCATCAGCAAATCTTAGGTGGTTTATAGATTTGCCGTACATCTTGAACCCTATGTTGTTCTATTGCAGGGATTTAAATATATTTTCGAGCGCCAGTGTAAAAAGTTTTGGCGACGATGTATCCCCTTGCCTAGGGGTATTTTTCTTGTGGTGAGTTTTCATCTTTTTTGATATAAAAAGTGGCGTCTTTGTATATGTTTCTGATGACCTTGGAATATTTAGAATCATGCAGAGAGAAAAGCCTAGGCTTTGTGGTAATCTATGAATACCAGATGTAATAGTGTATTATATTTTGTTGCCTTTTCTATAACTGGTCGCAAAGTTTGTAGGTGATCCAGAGTTTCAGAACCCTTTTGAAAGCCCGCCTGTTCAATCGGTTGGTATAGGTCTAATTTATTAGTAAGCATGTTGGTATTAATTTTTGCGAAGATTTTACATAAAACTTATGGGTCGATAGTTTTCCATGTTAGTGGTGTCTCCTTTCTTACTTTAGGTATTTTTCCTTCCTATAAGCATTTGTTTAGTAGTATCACAAGTGCCTTTTTGAGAGTGCTTTCTTTAATTTTATTATTTTGGCTGTTATTTGGTTTTTGCCGGGCGCCTTTCTATTTTTCATTCCACTAAGTGCGTATCCGACTTCAGAAATTGTGATACATACTATATAGTAGCTGGACATTGTTGAAGTGTACAGTTCCTCATAAAATTTGGTAATAGCTAACGCAATTTTTGTTTGATCAGACACCATACTTTCTTGTTGGTTCCGTATTTGATGATTTTCTGTTTTTCCGCTGATAGATTTGATTTTAGGATTTTCATGCTTATGATGTTCTCGATTGTTTGGAGGACTTGGTTTGTTCTATATGTTTTTAAATCTTTTTGTACCTGTTGTTTTACCAGTTTATTTAGGTTTTTGTACTCGGGTGTATCTCGATCAATTGTTCTGCTCCGAGCCATCAGTTCTAGTTTAGCCTCTCTTTGATTCCGTATTTTGCTACAAGTCTTTTTTGAGGCTGTTTTTATAATTGTTGTTATCTGTTCCGTCATTTGGTCTATATCTACATTTTGCGGATCTTTAGTTGCTATTAGTTTCATTTTTGTATCTAATGCCGATTGGTCTTCCTCTTGTTTTAGTAGTAGTATGTTTGATGTTGGATATTTAGTTTTCATTATTAATTTAGTTCTCTCTGTTCTTGTATTGAGTTTAAAGTTTGTACGCACTAGTCGGTGGTCGCTTCCGGTGTTAAAATTATTTAATACGGACAAATTTGTACATACGTTTTTATCGTTGCATAGTATATAATCAATTTTGTTTAGCGTGTAGTCATTTGGATGTCTCTAGGTCCATCTTCTTTGTATCTGTTTCTTATAGAAGGTATTTAAACAGAACAGTTTTTTCTTATCTGGTTAGGGTATCACCTCTTTTGTTTCTTCATTAAAAAATTAAATTTATGAAAAAATATTCTAAACTAAAAACATCCATAGACGCGTTTCGAGGTTTACCTCTCATCAGTATGGCTTTATTTATTTAAACTTAATAAATTATTTTTAATTATTTTTAACTTACTTCGTCTTTTGTTTCTGGTTCTCAACCCAAAATTTCCTGTGTGTTTAAATGTGTCTTCTGTTATTATTTTATAAGTAGTGTTCTCTTGACTGATGGCGGTTGTGATATTTTTGTATAGCTGTTCTACGAGTTTGCCTTTGGCGTCCGCTGTTGGCGCATAGCAGTGAATTAGTTGAATGCTGCACTTGTTGCTTATTTTAAGGACTAGGTAGATTAGCCTTACTGATATTGCGTGGTATTTTTTGACTAAGTGTTTTACCTTTCGATTCACGATCAGAGCTACACAGCCGTTTTTGTAGTTGGTCCGTAGTTTTGTTTTGCACAATCCAACTATGTTCTATTTTATATTTTTGAGTTTTTGTTTGAGTTCTTCTAGATGGTCGTTTGTGCTCATTGTTTTGATGTTATATGTCGTAATGTATAATATGTGTGTGTTGTTAGAATCTGTCGTAATCTTGCGCAGCCGACAAATTCGACCCCGCAAAATAGCGCCACTTAAAAGTCACTGAGGAAATCACTACTAAAATTAGTCAAAGACGTCATTTTTGGACAACTGTGGTTGGAGGACGATAAAATTATAACTTTAACCTCGCCAGACAGGACAACATATAAATTTAAAGTGACACTTTTTATAAATTAATGGTATAGAGAAATTTTCCGCTTAGTGTTTGTAAGGATCTAAAATTTAAAAAATGCAATTTTGAGCATACTAAGATTTGGATACAAGGTTATTTTAGACAAAAACCAACTGCCCACGCATTAACTAATATTGGTACGCTACTACTCCTTACAAGCCACCAAAAAGCAACTGCGCTCTTTTTGAAACTTTGTTATTAACTTCGGTTATGTTTGCCACAGTTTGCCAAAGTCAAAACTTAATCAAAAAGATAAAAATTACATTCAAACCAAAAACAACTAGAAAAATAGCTTTTTAGTCCTAGACCTGGTTTTTGACCAGTTCTTGAACAGGGAAACAAGAATAAGTTACAGGACTTGTTGTCTTGAGCACTTGTTTTGGAAGAAGTAAACAAAAACGTCAATAAAATAAACCATCAAAACAAGACCAACAAAATCATTTGTTGGAGGCAACAACATAACATCTTTAAATATATTCTCAGGGAAAGTCATTTTCACAAAGAACTTACAGTAAAAGTATCAAATCAATATATTAACACGTCTTTACACCAACAGTTCTGCGTCAGACCATTATTGCCGGATTTTTTTGGCCGTGCGGATCTGGACACAAAAGTGATTTATAATTGCATTTTAGACGTGGTTCTACCAGATTACATTACATTACATAGATTATTACCAGTTTTCTATCAAAATTGGATGATTAATTTTTTTTAACCAGTCTCGTCAAAGCTTGCTTGGTTTGGTAAACGACATTACGGCGACTGTGAGATGATAACACAAGCCTCTTAACTGAAAAAAATTAGAAAATTCTACAAAATTATTGAAATTCATTTATAAATAGCAAGTTTTTTTATATAAATTTATATTTAAGTTAACCAAACTGTTTGAATTCACTTTTATTTCAATCAATATGTACTCTAATAACAATGTTTAATCAACATTCTGGCTATGTTTAGTAGATATATTTTAAGAATATTGTGTTACATCAAACATTATTTAATTGCATCTTTCAACACAGCTGTCATGAATATTAATTCTGACACCAACAAATTTCTTATTGATCCATGCCGGAATGAGATAACAAACCATTAATCCATTTTAGTATTCATCCTAACTGTACGGCCCTTTTAAAATATATCAATTATCAATTTAATTTCAACCGGACGCACACACAATAATCATCGGTAATTTAACGCTCACGCGGTCATATTATGGAAATTTTACCGTTTAAACGTTTTAATATAATCAAAATTACAAAGGGGATAGGAATTTATGCAGAGCTGTACTATGAGGGTGTCCTGGATAGCAGCCTTGACCGCCCCAAACATCGCGTCCTTGCCGTTGGTTGATAAAGGGTGCAGGTTATGTTTATATTTTTCACTATGTTGCGTGTATTTTATCAATCTGGGTCTCGAGGAAAACAAAGGATATTTGAATGGCGCCCCCTTGCTGTTTTAGTAGGAAATTGCTGGGTGCTACTACGAAGAAATATTACTTTATTGAGATGGCAAGATAATAAACACGCCCCGAGTAATTATATTTTTAATTTATTAAGATAATAAATGACAAATTGTGTTGCGTTTAATTAATCTCAATATTTATGAAATATAATATTATAACTTAACTTTGGGCAAAGTAATTAACAAATATATCAAGATACTGACTTTATATATTTACACTGTTATACATTTGAAACGAAGTAGTTATTAATATAGCTGTAGCTACTATGCAATCAGTTTTGATGACATCTGTTGCAGGATAGCCCTTCACGCAACCATTAAAACTCGTCATTTCTGTTTTGCAAGTAGTTTGTAATAGATGAGCTACATGACTTGATTCGCAATTTTCCTGTGTCTAGGTTTGTTTACACCCTTATCGATGCGTTTATAAATTGTAAACATTTACTACTGCAGAGTTTTATTGGTTGGGAACAGGATC
The DNA here is from genome assembly GCA_963932245.1 of Tachinus rufipes. NCBI lineage: Eukaryota > Metazoa > Arthropoda > Insecta > Coleoptera > Staphylinidae > Tachinus > Tachinus rufipes. The sequence goes on from OZ010749.1 coordinate 68,488,355, forward strand.
TGTGTGTAAATGTTAGCTTAGTTTTTGTAACATATAGCTATTTAGTATAGTGCAGATATAATTCCGTTTCCGCAAAATTCCACTTGGAGATTAATACAAATGAAAAAATCTTGTAGGTGACATAAGAAATCATATAGCAAAATTAGATGCAGTTTACAATTTGCATTAAATTGAAGTATGCGTCTGATGTAAACAATTGCTGCTAGATGTCCACTACATGGTTATAGTTAGTAAAAAATTTTACATCAACAACATTAAACAATTTTTTTAGAGAAAACCGTTTATTGTCCCACATTTCGAAGCTCCAAGCAGACCTGATACACTTATTACTTTGTTAACGTATATTAAAAAGCCTTTTTTATCACCATTTAAAAGAGAATTGGAGCTCAAGAAATTTTATTGTACTTGGAAGAAATTTGATTACAAAATTTTATTGCACTTGGAAGAAATTTGATTGCAAAATAAAAGTTTTTGAGCGACTAATTCAAAATCTGTCAGAAAATACTTTTTTAGGTGTCTATAATAAGTTTCAAAATTTGTAGACAACGTGCTTTTTAAAGTTTTTTAAGATTAACTACGATTTAAAAAAATAATTCATAAGTTGACGGAATTGCTCGGCAATTTTTTGCAACATTGGTTTTATTTTGATGGACGGGATTTATTAAATGCTCAAGCTTTGAGTGAGTGAGTGGAAATAGTTCAATTTCTTGATTAGTGACATTTAGGCGGGTAAGCGGGGTGCTCAAAAAATATCAATATCTTGCTAACAAACATTTAAATACAATATTCTAAATCAAAAAAACAATAGTTAATTAAACGCAACACTATTCCTTCTTTGAAAATCGCAACCTTGCCGTGGTTATGGGGCTTACGTGTTTTTTTTTTGGACGTGGTCAGTGGGTCTAAACAAAAGAAAAACTTTTTCGTATTGAACAACAAGCTGCTAAGCAACCAAGAGCAAAGTTCTAGACTAATTACAATTAAGCAACGTAGTAGTCGGGTCTGTGGAATAATTACCCACATGTTTGTACCGTGCGTGAAAACCAAGGGGTTTTGTTTTCTTTTTAACAGTCAAACGTGTTTTTATTTGCCTTAGTCCCGCCAATTCTGTGTTTTTTGACACCTGTCTGTGGGGTGTGGTTTAAAAGCAAAATAGTTTTGAACACCAATGAAGTATTTGTAGACGCACTCACCAAGTTTGTGGTTTTCAGGGTATCTAAAGATTTATTAAATTAATTGGTTTTGAAAATTTTGTTCTCTCTCTCTCTCAAAACCGCCATGAAGCCTGCAAATTAGGGACGTCTAAAATTAATAGCCAGAATTACTAAAAAAATATATCTCTAAAGGTAGGTTGTATACCAACGAGTGACGTACACCAAACTAATAAGTGTGCGGTTTGGCCCGTTGCATTGCCTTTTACTTCCAAGGACTCACTTTGTTAGATTAGATTTGTTAGAATTTAGACATTTTTGCCAGATATTTTGGAGTTTTGTCACCGACGGACGTATCGAGCGACCATGTCGAGAAATGGTCAGTGGTGACTGGTCTTTGCGGGGCACTCAACTCTAGCTTATGGCTTCAAGTGTCACACCCCGGGCAACTGCATCTTTCTGCAGGCTAAGCTAGGGTAGCCAGATATGGTGAGGATCTAATAAGAGGGAGCAGGCTTATCAACACTACCATAAGACGTTTCAAAACGGCTTATAAGTAGATATATCTAGGCGACGTCAAAACGACATCAACGGCTGGATTACTGCGATGCAGAAAGACACGAGAACCAACTGCACTACACTCCCACGAAAACATGTAATGAAATGTAGAATTCAAATTTTAATATGTTGTTCATGGCAGACAGAGTGAAATTAGATACTGGGCGAAAGTGGACCGATAGGCTCTGCATGCTAAATCTGCCACCAGTAAAGAATCAAGGATAGAGATATGGAATGTAAGGGGAGGGGGGGGGGGGGACTACGGCAAACAGGAAAGTTACGCATTGTGGAAAACAAACTAAAGATCACTGGTATCGCTGAAACACACTGGCAAGGAAAGAGTCACTTCAAAACAGAAGATTTTTAAATTTACTAATCCGGGCTTAAAAATGAAAGCAGGGTGGGCGTAGCAATAATGGTGAATATCCGCCTAAAAACTCAATAGTTGAATATATATCGGTAAACAAACGTGTTATTTCCATTCGGATCAACTTAACCCCATGCATTCTAAATATAATCTAAGTATATGCGCCAACAACCGACGCAAGTGATAAAACTGTAGACGAATTCTACACAACTTTGGAAAATGTGATTAGCAAAATCTCTAACCGAGAAATAGTAATCATCCTAAGAGACCTAAATGCAAAAGTTGAATGCACAACTAATGACGACTACCTATCTAACATTATTGGACGCTATGGCACCATATACAAACAACGTTTATTCACCTGGACCTCACCAATTAACTGATATCTATCACAATCTGTCTACGGGATGCAACAATTGTTAGTTTAACGCTTTGGTTTAGTATTTACTCCTGTTATTTGTATCTTTACTTCTTCAGACAATATGATGGGAGTTGGCGTCACATCCAACTATAAAGTCAACATTTTTTTGCGTACAATAGTGCTTTAAATTTTTAAGCTGTGTTGGTAGAGGTAGTTTTCCGCTTATTTTGCCCAGTCCGCAGACCCTGGAGACTGGGGACAGTGGTGTATTTATATCCCGGTTTTGTCGGGGTAGATCAATCATCTTCGTATCTATTGCTTTTTCCTGCGGCGGCACATTTTTTGTTTTTTTAATGTGCGAACATTTTCCTTACCTATTCCTAAAACAAGAAGTTGGCCATGTAGCTGCTTTGACTTGGTGGTGTAGAAGATGCAATAACCATTGAGTTTGAGTCATTGGTTCTGCTTTCCGAGACAACTCATGATCAGCTCTAAGCCATCAGGTTTTCCCAAAAGCCAAAGAGGGGTCTTTGTCAGTTTAGAAAGTTGACTCAGTAGCACAACGCTTGATTGTGATTGTTGTAGACCGGAAATTACTTTTTGAATCTTGTGTATGACAGCTTACTGTAGGTAGGAGGTGTTTTGCCTGAGATGGATAAAGTATTATTTATCTACCGGGTATTAAAATCTTAGTCAAGGGTGAGCCAGGCTGGTAACCGCTACATAAAGTTTCTTGTAGCTGAGTTTCTCTTTTTTTTTATCTTCAGATTTTTTTCCGTGTTTTTTAAGTTTTTTCCGGGTTGTTTAGGTAAAGTCTTAGAGGTGCTAAAGCAAATCCTTTTTTTGTGCTTATTAGTTTTATAGGAAGTTTCCTTTTGCTCAAAGGTTTTGCCTATTTTGCCCGACACAGTGTAAGACCAAAGAAACCAAGCAGAAGATCTATGATCCATTCTATGAGAAGATCTAGCCTTACTAATTTAATGTCAGTGGCCCTAGTAATTCCAGCGCTGTGACAAATGCAATAAGAAGAATAACTCAATTTTTTTATTATTAACTTAGTTGTACTTTTGTTCTCACTGTACCAATCGCATCCTTTGTTTCCATCCCTTTTCTGAATCCAAATTTTTTTGCTATAGTTTTTTCAATGATGTCTTTTATTTATTACAGTCAACAAAATTTTTGATCCGTGCAATACTAAGCTAATTGTTCTATACTTTTCAAACTTTTTTGTTGCTTTTTTTGCCATTGCTGTAATTTCTGTCTTCAGGAAATAGCTATATATAAACAATTTCATTTTAAACGGACCAGAGCATGCAATTTTTAAACAAAAAATGCAATTTTTTAAAGTCAAAGTTAATAAACAACAAGAAAAACTAAAAAAAAAAAATTTTGAATTTGTTTCAAGTATTCTATGAACTGATCAAAAGACTACTAAATAAGTTATAAAAACAATAAAAAATACTAAAGCAAACTTCTCAATAAAGCTCTCCTTCTCCCCCTGTTCTGGTCCGTTTGAAATGAAACTGCCCATATATCATAACACAATGATGTTAGCTTATTTATTCCTTTTATTTGCAGACATTTCAACAACTCTAGCGGTATTCCATTCACCCTTGAAGCTTTTTTTAATTTTTATATATTTCTTAGCTGATCTATATTGTTTTTATTCACAAGCTCCCCTTTTTCCACATCCAATTTTTATTATTTTTTATTGGCTTTATAAAGATTTTTCAAGAATTTTTTTTTTCAATATTTTTCTTTGCTTATCTTCTATTTCTATGCTGTTTTGTTTTAGTTTTCTGTCTCAGTTTATTTGATTAATTTTGTTATACACCAGATTGTGCCTACTCATCCTATGCAATTTTTCTATCTCCTTAAAATCATTATCAAACCATTGCTGTCTAGCTGTATCCTTAAATGTAATGTAGTGTAAATTATGTATTAAAACTTCTATATGTTTTTTTTTTGTGATTTTGTGTTAACCATGGCATTTTTTTTCCTGGTTTTGTTATGCTTATTGCCTATCTTGTTTCCTTTGTTTCCAAAGTTTTTTTTGTTTATTTCTTTTACCTTCTCTAAGTTTAACTTTTTTTGGCTTTATCCAACTCTGCCATCACAAGTATACGGTCACTATATATATCCGCCTTTGGTAACCCACATGCTCTTCTTACTCCATTTTTAAACTTCTTTTCAATCGTGGTAAAATATATTTGCTTTCTGTATCCATCTCCAGGTGCCGTCCAAATATGCAGTCTCTCCTTGTGATTTGTAAACCACGTGTTTGTAAGTATCATTCTTTATTCTTTGCAAAAATCAATTAGTCTTTAGCCCGCCACTTACACTACCATTACCCACACTGGCACTCCAGTCTCCTATCACAATATTACTGCAACCTCGACCTTCTTCCTCAAAGATGTCTTCTGTTATGCTGTGTACTTCTTCTACCAAATTATCTTCATAAATGCTGGTTGGCATATTAACTAGTATTATTAGAATATATTTTTGTTAATGTTTATTGCTATTACCTTATAAATTTAGAACATTTTGCATTTTGTTTTTTCATAAAAAAGTAACATTAATATTATATATACATTTTTTTACAAATTTAAATAGATAACTTTCTACTTGAAGGCAAACATTGGCATGATTTGACATTAAATCACTGGAATTGTAATTACATGCACCTTATATTATACACATCAATAATTTCCTTGAATCTGTAAAATTGCTCCTTTCATACACAAAAATGAAAGAATTACATTATTTTAAGTCAATATGATTAATAACTGACATGTACTGTCAACTCAATAGATTTTATTATATTATTTTGTACGTTTTTGTATTGTATAGTTCTAAAGTTGAATTGAAAATATGTCACAAAATATACTGTAAATATTTTATTTATAGATAAATCATAGCACACAATTTAGAGAGATTTTTATTGAATGCATAAAATAATATTGTTCTATACAAAACGTGCTACTGTTTGTTAATCTTTAGTACATGTGCGTGCTTGTTTTCATACCTGATAATGGATTGCAAATTGTTTGTTTAATCTCTGCCTATTTTGTTAGGATAATGTTTAGTTAATCCATTATATGTTATTGACAATTATTAATGAATAATATTCTGATTGTTCATTTGATTCTGTGTTTGTTGAAACTAGTAAATGTGTAATAGTAAATACAATTATATTATAATTCGTACCTATTTTAATAAATCCTCAATTTATCCAGTAAGAAACGTCATATCTGAAAATTAAAAATTAAAAAATTAGACTTTTAGTGAATGGTTTTGATCTTTAATGGGAAAAATATATAATCCAACAAAATATCACAATTGAAACTGATTAAATTTAATCTGATTATACAGAATTTATTTTATTTTTACAAAACGAATGCCGTATTGAATTGCCATCAGTTTCATTGCTCTCTTATTGCGGATATCGTTGTACCGGAATATCGACTTGAAAGTGCCTTTAATCGCAAATATCCACTAAAACTGGGCAACTTCCAATATCAGTAAAACGCGATATTACCTTCTCGTGTGCATTTTACAACCGCGGGCAGCACATGTTGCAATGAAATAGATACGAAATATCATATCTTCCTAGCACCAGAAATATCCCCTTTTTTACATAATTACAAACTTGAAGATAATAGAAAAAAATAACAAGAGAACACACCATGTGCTAATAATTGAGACACAGAAATGAAAATTAGCTTTTTCTAAATTGTATAATTAGTTTTGATGACTATTTGGCTAGAAAATTATATGGAAATAGTTTAATCATCTTTTTTTATTCAAATTTGTAGGTTAATATAGAAAGTTTTATTTTCTAACAAGATTTAATACTAAATTTTAAAATATAAAGTTTCTTAATAAAATCAAAATTTTCCATCCAGTTTTCCTTCAGATTTCAACAACAATTTCATAATTGAATGAAATTTGTAATTATATTAATTCAATAGTAACTACTAATTCCCCTTCGACTGTCAACCATTCAATGCACAAAATATGATTTCGTCGGGGATGAAAGTTGGTGGTAATCGAGTCGACGAATTAGTAGTGGGGGTCTCTTGTGGTGTTGCCATAGTCACAGACTTTGCGTGCACGGTACTGTTTGTGCAGTAAAGTAATTTATATATTTTTATGCTATTACTATGGGGAAAGCACTCCCGCATACTACTCTTTAGTCTCTCTGAATAATTATAATTTAACATTCTATGTATATTCAATTATGGCCAAAGCTTTTAGAAAGGAAAAATTAATAAGATTAAAGAGACTCTTGTGTGAGCGCAGATGCATTGTAATGACGTGACATGGTTTTTTGATGAGGAAATTGCATTTTATAAAAAAAGTTGACAAATTATTTTTCAGGCCAGCTTGGATGGATAGCCAATTAAATTGTTAAACATTTTACAAACAAATTTTTTTATACAAGAAAATATTTACATAAATAACTATCGTTGAGATAGCTCAGCTATAAAGCGTTAGCGTAAAATGTTAACGATTTGATTCTTAAAATATGTCTAAAATAATAACTTGGTCATTTAATAAGCCTTGCTTCTATCAACACTCTTTAAACAAGTTGTAATACTTCTGGGAGGGACTATGTAAAATAGTTGAAAAACGTACAATAATAATTAATAACTATTTTATATTCTATTTTATTATTGTTTTACGCCAATTTACATGAGATGGCACTTTTTAACAACACCGACCACTGTAATTGATAAATTGTTAGTTGAAAGCGATTAAAATTTTTGTAATTTTTATGTGTATTATATTAAATTACACTTGTTGCGGCCACTTAAAGGTAAAAGAGATGTGTTGATGAGAAGAATATATTTATTTTAAGCCTACGCTGTGATTACTACAGTTTTCTTTATTTTTGTAGCTTCATTTTAAACGTTTTTAAAAAAATTCTTAAGGTTAATAGTTTATCTTTACTGAAGGTGCTTAGCAGTTTTTTTTTACATTTTCTTAATGATTTGATTTTCCAAAATATTTAAGTACAGACTTAAACGTTGTAATAGTCGAAAAACTGACAAGTTACTTTATTAGTCATAAATGTACTGACAGTACTGAGGAAAAAAATTAAAAAGTTTGAATTTAACAATGCTTTTTTTCAAAACCGCTACATTGTAGGATAGACGGATATACACCCGCAAAATTGATATTGCGTTTACATCAAAATTCGGGGCGCCCCAGAGCAACCTCAAATGTCACAGCTGAATATACCAAAATTTTGAATTAATCATAAAGTGATAATTATGTATGGAACCACATATCTGATAATTGCTCTCATTGGCTTTACTGGCACATATGCCGTGTTTTGACAAAATTTCTAATCAAGGTTTGGCATAACTATAACTAAGTTTTGAAATAAACGCACACAATTTAGTCTAACTATTAGAAAATGCAAAATTCTATTTATAAAATGTCAAAAATAACAAAACCCAGCCTTGAAACATTAAAATATTGTCATAAAGCACTAAATTCTGCCATAAACTGTTAAACATAGCAAAATCTGGTTATGATATATCAAAATATTGGGAGGAAGCACCAAAATTCAGCAATAAACTGAAAAATGTAAAATTCTGTTTATAAAATATCAAAAATAGCAAATTTTCCTAAAATGTCGTAAGTAGTGGCGTATCTAACATTTTGGGTTTTACCGCAAAATGTTAAGAAAACTTTCTTCACAGTTTTAGAAAATTTACTGGCGAGCAAAAAATAAAGGTCACTTTAAAATTTTGACATAGTTTTGGAATTTTTTATTTTAATCTTATGTTAGCAAATTGTATACAATTGTACTGTTTGAAGTCGACGAGAAACACTTTGAATTAAATTAAAAATCACATTTTGATTGATAATATTCCATTCCTGCAATAGCAACTGTCTTAGCTCCTGAGCAGTTTTTGGAGCAAGTGTATGCTTTCGGATACGTTGTACCAACTCAACTCAGACTTGTTCTATGAGGTTCATATCAGAACTGGCCAATCAAACCGCCAAATTTCCACTTTATCCAGATAATCTTTGACAACTCTGGCTACGTGAGGTCTGGCATTATTTTGCATAAAAATGCCGCGCTTGCCTATAATCATGAATGGCATAACATGATTTTAAAAAAACTTCTATAATGTATCTGTGAGCTGTCAAGGGGCCATTTTCTATAAAGACCAACGCTGTGCGTGCTTTGGTAAAAATCTTGCTCAACCCATAACCGACCCACCGTCAAATGGAAGTCGCTCATTAATACAAACTGTAGCATATTTTTCTTTGCATTTTTTCCACATTTTCCAAACTCTACCATAACTAACCATCTTTCTACAAGACTAACCAGCAGCCCAAAGCCTTCTTTTAACAGTCTATTTACTAAAATTTACATCTCTAACTACATGCAGTTGATTTTGTAGTTACACTGCAGAAGCTGTTCTATTCCACAAAATTGTGGACACCAAAAAACAGTCATCTCTGTTTGTAGTGACTTTTTTTGCCCGGATTTTGATTTTCTGGTTATCAGGCCAGTATCCAAGTAACGCTGATACACCTTTTGTACAGCACAAAAGCTTTTACCAATAGTACTTGCAGTTTTATGTTTTTTTTTTTGCTCATCTTCAATCGACGCTATAATTCTTGCCACAACAATAGGGCATTATGACCTGTTAAGTACAGTACACCGTGTGAATAACAAGTTTCGCAAAGAAAAATCAACATTAAATAAAAAAATCACAACAATTAGAGCAAAATGGATGCTGTTTTATAAAAGTCTGTAACACGGTGATAATAGCTGACAAATAGATAACATTTGTCGTTAAATGAATTATGGAAGCTTTGGTTTACAATTTGCAATTTATTTATAAAATGTCAAAAATAACAAACTTACCATAAAATACTAAAATATTTTTGAAAAAACCCAAAATAAAGCTAAATACTGTTAAAAACCTTAAAATATTACTTATAAAACGTCAAAAATAACAAAAACCGGTTATAAAATATTGAAATTATGTCATAGAAAACCAAAATTTGACCAAAAACAGTTGAAACTGCAAAATTCTATTTATAGAAAGGTCAAAAATAGCAAAATCCGGCCTTGAAACATCAAAATAATATCAGAAAGTATCAAACCCAACTATAAACTGTTAAAAATGTATTTTTTTCTGAAATCTTAAAAATAGCAAAATCTAGTTATAGCATATCAAAATATTGTTAGCAAAATTCCGGCTATAAATTATAAAAACATGGTAAAAACGCATCAAAATTAATAAAAAGCCAAACATGAAGTGTCAAAACAGCAAAATCCGGCCTTGAAATTTTCAAGAAAACACTATTTCGGTTATAAACTTTTTTTAATTATAAAATTTTAGAAATTGCAAAATCCAGCTTCAAAATACCAAAAGTGTTGTTATAAAATACAAAATTTGTAATAAACTGTCAGAAAATGTAAAATACGACAATAAAATTTAATCAATTGTCAAAAAAGGCATAAACTTTAAATAAGTTCAATAACCTTCATGAAATCTAAAAAATAACAAGATCTATCTATACAATATATTGTCAAAAAAAAAACAAAATCCGGCTGTAAACTATAAAAAAAATTGTAAGTTCTGTTTCTTCTTCTTCATGTGTCATGACCAATTTCAATTGTTGACTCTCAGTTTGGCTTGTCTTGTTTACCGCTGCACGGAAAAGCTGGGCTGGTGTTTTCCCAAACCTATGGCGAAGATTCTTTAGCCATGATGTTGTACGACGTCCAACGCTTTTTTTTAATTACTTTACCCTGGATTATTAGATGAAGCAGTTTGTAATTTTCCGGGTGCCTCATTACGTGTCCAAAATACTCTAGTTTACGTGGTTTTATGATGTTTGAAATCCTAAAAATTTTGTTAATCTGGAGGATAGCTTCATTTGTAACTCTTTGTACTCTGATCCTCAGAACTCGTCTATACATCCACATTTCAAACGCGTTTAACTTTTTGATTAATGTTTAAGTTAGGGTCCTGGTCTTTGCCTCGTATAGTAGAACCGGGAAGATGTAGCACTGTACCATTCGCAGACGCAACTTTATGTTTAAGTTGTGACTGCTAGAACGTTTTTGAGTTTTAAGAAATGTGTTGTTGTTTGAGCGATTTTTGCTTTAATTTCTACGTTTGGGTCTCATTTATCGTTAATAAGTGTGCCTAGGTATTTTAGTTTATTTACGCGCTTTAATTCTTTTTCCTTTACTACCTTGCCTTGTTATAGTTTTTGCTAATGATCAGATATTTGGTCTTTTTTTGTATCCAGCTTCAGTCCGTATTTTCTGCATGTTTTCACTAAGCGATCGATAAGCGTCTGTAATTGTTCACTTGTGCTTGTCAGCAATAGCGTGTTGTCAGCCTATCTAATGTTGTTTATTAGCTTTCCATTTATGATAATACATTTATTTATTGAATATTTCTTCCGCATATAAGTTGAATAGTATCGGTGACAAGATGCATCCCTGCCACACTCCTTTCTTGGTGTCAACTTTGCCCGATAGTTGTTGGTTTAGAGACGCACCGCCGCAGTCTCTTGCTAATATAGGTTTGTGATAATGCAAATATCATTTTTGTCAATTGAGGTGCCTTTTAATATTTCTATCATCTAGTCGTGACAAACCGGATTGAAAGCTTTTTCAAAATCTGTTGCACACATGTAGACTTGAGTTGCAAATAATGCTGAAAGCCAAATTGAGTGTTACCTAATTATTTTATCTAGTTTGTAAGATAATTGTTTTCTATTTGCTGCATTTTGTTGCTTTACTCTTTTTTGAAAGTAATACAAAGATGTAAGTCCGTTGGTATTACCACGTCATTATTGTATATTAAATTAAACAGTTTTGTTAGTAATTGCAATCCTTTTGTGTTAAGAAGTTAAAGTATTTTCCTATATCCTTTGCCAGGCCAAGTTGCTTTCTCATTCTTGGCAGTTTTTAAAGCACGTTCTGCTTCTTCTTTTATAATTTGAGGACCATCTGTAAAATTTATGTTTTGTATTTGTTGTTCGGCTTAAGCAGGCTACTGTTTTCAGTTTTTTGTGTAGATTGATTGGTCATATTTTTTTATATTTTTTAAATTCTGTACATTCTTGTTTGTGCCACGTGGCTTTGGTTTTTGTTTTTGTTTTTTTTTTTTTTTCTAATTGCTCTTTATTGTATTTATATATAAATTCTATTTACGGAATGTCAAAGTAATAAAATTTGTTTTTCCATGTTATGAAATAGACGTCAAAAATGTCTTGTATGCTTGTAGGTCCTTTTGCATTGCACACCCTTGTTTACAGATAGCTACACCACTGTTTGTGTCACTATGCATTTGTAATCTATCTGAATTATTTTTAGCATTTGTTGCATATTTATGATATGGACATTTTATTTTTAATTTTTTTTAAATAATCTTACAAATAAGCATGTTTTCCACAAGAATATTGTTGTCATTAAGATCTTTCAAACACAAGTTTAATTTTGAAGTCATAGTGTCGTTGATACACCAAATTTGAACGATAAGTTTTAGCTTTGATGCGCGGAGAGTTTTTTGTTTTTTTTTTTTGGTTTTGAGCTACTTCTTGGAAATGTCCTTTAGGTGTTAAAAAGCTTTGGGGTTGTTGTGGTGGTTCCTTATTTTTGGGACCTACAACTTTCTTTGTAAATCGGTGCCTAAATTACAACTCCAAGGGCGGTGTATGCAATGCCGTCAAGTGCGTGTAGTTTACATTGGTAAACCGCTATAATTTGACGTAAGTTTTTTCCTCCGCATATCGTATTTTCCAACATTTAACGATATCTGCGTCCTAGGCCGCCTACGGGTGTCGAAAGTTGGTCGGATTTGAAATATTTTAGAAATAAAGTTGTTTTGCGCCAAAGAATAGAAGTGGTCAAAGGTTTGATGCAAAAGATTCAGTTTTTTTGAGAATCCATGATGTTGCGATTGAATTCTTTAACTATTTATGTCAGTACATCTTAGTTTTTAGATTAGTAACTTAGTATTAACTTGGATAGTTGTAGCGTTTTTGTGTAATATTTTTGCTGGTACATCTCGACTTCACTGTGCTGTAGGGCAGATTTTGCTTGGTTGGTTAACACTTTAGAATTTGCTTGCAGAGGCAATCCATATGTGCGTTGGTGATAGACTTATTTTAAACCGGATAATATCTAGTCCTTACTGTAGTTTGCTTGATGTCTGTTTGGTGTAACCTTGGTTGGTAGTCTGCCTTGATTTGTTTGTGTGTCTAAATTCTGTCTAATTTACCTCTTAAAAAAGAGTGCCTACAAACTAAACTCTTCAGGATCATACTTGAATGTTTTAGACCGTAAGGCTGATATACCTTCCGTTTGGAGATTTTTGACAAAGGTAAGTTAGGACGCTTTATCGGCTGTAGGGTATGATTGTGATGTGAAACATTTTAGAACTGATGATATTGATTGGTCTCTTATGGGAATATTAATTTTGGCTGGTTCAGCAAGTCTGGCCAGATCCGGTTTGGGGTAAACCGCAATGTTATCGAAATAGTTTTTGTCTAAAATTTTGATGTGTCGCTGTTTCGAACATACTATGGGGTTTTGACTGATGATGATGTACATTTGGATTTAGCTTTGGAGCGACAAGCAGGTTTATTGCTAATTTGATTTGGATGGACAAAAATTTTTTGAAGCTTTTTTAGCAACAAAAAAGTCTAACACCGTCGTTTTTTTTTTTGTCTGAAACCTTGTAGTCAATCACTCGGTTTATTTGGTATAGTACAGAGTTGTCTTGTTGAAACTCATACAGGTGGGCGGGGCAAAAATTGTTAAATTACGTGTGGTCTTAAATTATGTCCAAAATTAATCTTTTTATAACCTTACTTAAGGTGCATAGAAGACTGATTGGCTGGTATTTTTAAGGAAATTTCCGGTCTTTTTTAGGTTTTGGAATGTATATGACGTGAGAATCTTTTCAAGCTTTTGGAAAGTATTCAGTGCAAGAAAATGCATTAGCAATATTGGTAAGAACCATTATTACTTGATGTGATAAAGATTTGAGTGTTCTGTTTAGAATTTTGTCAGGTCCAGAAGCAGATTTGAGAAGGTCGAACGCTATGTTGTCGTCAGAGAATTCAAAGAAGTCATTGACTTTTTGGCAAACTTTTTTGCCGTGTTTAAATCAGATTCCGTCATTGATGGGGAGCATTTGAGATCGAGGCTGCCAGCAAATGATTGCACCAACTAGTGAAAAAAATATTGTTTTTTATAGCAGCTCGGATAAAATCCACCTTGATAATTGACTAACTCCGTTGTTCAACGTGCAGTTATGTAACGAGCAACACGATTGCATAGAATAAATCTGGTTATATATGTAATATTGACTACTTTTCTGTTTTCTTTGCTAAAGCAAGCAGTGAGTGCAACATTTTAAAATCCGCCAAATCTATTAATTAATTGCCATTTTGTCAAATTTAAATTTGGACGTCATTTTGGAAATAAATTCAGACATGCTTTACATTTGTTTTTAGTAAATTTTATAAATTTTTAGTTTTTTACAAGAATTTTAAATCCTCCAAATCTATTATTTAGCGACCATTTTTTTAAATTTAATTATATATGATTTTTATTTTAGAATTACATTCTGACATGCTTGACACATGTTTTTAGTAAATTTCATCAATTTCTTTCCAATATTTTTACATTTATTTTCAGTTTTCTAGAAGATATTAATCTGCGTAAAATCAATTAGTAGGAGACCGTTTTGTTAAATTTTATCATATTTGGACACCAGTTTAGAAATTGGATTTTGACATGCTTGCAACATGTTTTCATTAAAGTTTATCAATTTCCTCGCAATATTTTCCGATTTATTCCCATTTTTCTACGGCCATTTTGTTAAATTTATTTATATTAGACGCTATTTTGGAAATATAATCTGACATGCTCAACATGTTTTCAGTAAATTTTATCAATTTCCTCTCAATATTTTCCGATTTATTGAAAGAGCTGATAAACAATTTTTTTAAGATCAACATTAAGGCAAGTAGGTGAGCAATTCAGTTTAAACTACTTGCTGGTAATAATAAACTGGAGTGCCCACCCACCCGCCAAAGTTTCTCTTCTCTGCGAAGTGTTAAAAGTTTCTTAGTCGGAAGAGGAAGAGGTTATATCCAATGTCTAATTCTAGACTATGATTACCATGGCGTAGTTTGAACTAGAGTGCCAACCCACCTGCTCAAGAGTTTGATAAGAAGAAATTGGAGGTTTTTTTTTTATTCTGCGAGTGTTAAAAGACGGGAATCGACATAGTTGGAATTTTCAGGGGTGCGCCATAGTAGGTAGCCCTTGCTTATATTTTTTTACAAATAAAACAAAAAAACAAATCTATTAATATTATTAAATTGTTTATTTCATTTAAATCATAATAAATAAAAATCTATTTAAATTTATTTGAACAATTGTTTAAATTTCAAAGTTTGGGGATCATATGTAAAAATAGGATCGTTAAGGGGAGCCACATCTTGGTATCTTAATTGAGCTGTGTAACCCATATCTTCAACATCGTTTTTAGTAGAATAAACTACTCTTTTTAACAATCCTGAAGGATGATAAATATAATAACTTCCTTGTTCTGTATATTCATCTTGTTTAATTTGTTCTGATTCGGCTTCTGTAGTTACTTCCGTCGTAGTTGGCAATTCAGTGGTAGTCACATCTAGTTGTTCCGTAGTAGTAGTAGGTGGCGGACCATATGTCTGTGGAGGCCCATACTGTCTTTGAGGTAAATTAAATTCTTGATTTGGACGGTTTCCTGTAGCTGGATATGGAGCTTCAAGTCTTTGAAGCCCAAATAAAGTTAATCGTGGATTATATCTTGGAGCTTCAGCAAGGGTAAAAGCAACTAACGAGAGAAATGCAATGAATACCTTCATCTTGTTGTTTGAAGTGTTATTGATTGAGTGATAATTCATTGCTGATTGTAAATATATTTATACTAATCGATTGACATTGGTGACAAGAATTTTGCTATATAATAATGGTGATGCAATATGGATTATGCATACAAAGAGATGCGCTGAATTTTAATGTTCAATGTGTAGGTCATTACTTTAGTTATTCTTTACGTTTATAATTACAATTTCACTTTTAAAATATAAACAATCATAATTTTTATCAATTAGAACTGATTTACTTGTTAACAAAATGGATTTCTTTCTTTAAATTCTAAAATATATAACAAAATGATTTAATTATAAACAATTTGCTTTAATAATTATGTAAATTATTCCTTTGATACTAATCAAGACTTGATAACATAAATCAGTTTTATTAAAATAATAGTTTTCAATGTATTTTAACTTTTTAATCAGGTTTGGAAAAGTCAATAGAGTATAAACACGCCACATTCTAATTTATTTTAATTGCAATTATTTTATATATAAATTATAATGTTTAACCATTTTTTTTTGCATAAAATAAATCTATTATGATTTATATTTAAGATCTATTGTGTATAAAATTAATGTTAAAGTTCATTGCTACAATGACGCATCCAATAAGCAACTCAATGCCTCCTTATTGTATATAAAATTGACTTGTTATTGATGCATTATCATTCACTTGATACAATCGCAACCAATAACAAAATGAAAAGAATAAGTTTTTTTATTATCTGTAACCGCATTAGTAGCATCAGTAGCAAGTATTCAATATATTATGCGATACTTTTAAAAAGAATAAATAAATATTAAGATCATTATGAAATCATTAAAATTTTATACAAACTTGAATTGGACTTTTTTTTTATTTATATAGATTTTAGAATTCATACCTTCATTATTGAGTCTTAAAAGTTATAGTATTATTATTATGAGATCAAAACTATATTAAACTAAGGAAGGGTTGCCGACTCCTGCTCTAGTTATTTCAAGAATTCTTAACGTTTTTCAATTATTGATTTTATATTACAAAGAAATGGAATGAATGATGAGAGATATTGAAATATAATATGCATTTTGATTTAATAATTAGGAAAGATGAACCACACAGACTGTTTGATATAATATACATGTGAGCTCATTAATTAACAAGAATTTCCAATGTAAATTCAAAGGACTTCCTTATTTATACTAATCAGTACACATTCATACACAACCAATATTCAATTACTTTATTATAAGGTACAGCTAGAAGATAATAATTGAATACTGTAGATTAATTAAATTTCTGTACTAAAATAAATTCAAAGAAACATCAATGCAATTTAATCATATTATTCTCGTTTCATTATTGATTCAATTAAGTTTTAAGTTATCTATTTAATTAAGGCAGTTAATTTATAAACTAATTCTATAAAGAAACTTTTGTGCAGTCTAAATGTAACAAACAACAACAAGGGGAAAACGTTTTATTTATTAATTAGTGCTGTGTTAATTATAAAATCGATACTATGGAAAATAGTTAGTTAGCACCCTCATTCGTTTTAGTTGATTAAAACGTTTTCTGTTTACTCTAACTGGTGTAAATATACATGATATGCTACATTCGTTGGATTCTTTATTTAAATTGTATTTACAGTTTAAAGCCAAATTAAATGTTAATAATTTCCTGCACAAAGCAAACATTATATTGTTTGCACTGTTTGATATATTTTATGATAATCTTCAAACCAACACTATTATTTTTAATGCAAATTGTTAGTTTTTGATTATTGTTGATGATTAAGAAATGTTTGTCTAATTATTTCTTTAAAAAAATTGAATAAAGGTTTAAAGAGAATGCCGAAGCATGAGCAAATGCCGCAATATGCAGCATTCCTACTTGATGCTACTGTTTTGAAATTATAAAATTACTAAAAAGAAGTTAGTGTAAATAGAACTAATTTAAACTGCAAAAATGGGTTATAACATTTTACCTCAAAGCAGCCTAAACACAAAGAGCAATAATGAAATAAACAGAGAAATTATAAAAAGATTTGTTGGTTACAACTTATTTCACACTCAATACATATGCCTCTACAAGTTTTTACATATAAACGCAATAAAAAAAATTGTCTCTAAACGGTTTAAACTAAAAAAAGTTCTCAAAAAAATTAAAAGAAAAAAACTGACTATATCATACAAGTCTGATTCTTCAAATTATAGACCAATTGCATTATTGTCCAATCTGTCAAAATTTTTTGATAAATATTTTAATTTGCACATTGTCAAGTTCTTAAACAAAATAACTTTATCTCAAATACTCAATATGGATTTTGATCAAAACCGTTCGACAACAGATCATCTGACTTATGTTAGTCACAAATGGAATTCTACTTTAGACAAACAAAGAGAAAATCTTGCAGTAGCTCTAGACATTTTCAAAGCGTTTAATAAGGTATGGCATCTTAATTTTGTCAACAAGCTCCATTATATAAGTCTTGATAAAAAACTGTAAATCTTATCAATAGTTTTTTTGATAATAGAAAAATTATAGTTAGAATTGATGGTTTTAACTCTGACCGAAAAATTATAAATACTGGGGTTTCTCAAGGTTCTGCTTTTTTGCCAACTTTATTTTAGATTTACATTAATAAACTTCTTCAAATAACTAAAAGTTTTGCAGATGATAGCACCCTTCATACTTTATACTTTCTAAAGACCATATCGACAAATATGGCAAAGCGTCTTGAATCTTCTGGGTTAAAATAAGCATCTATAAACAAAGATTTCAGAACAATATCTGAATGGGGCATTCTCAACATGGTCAGTTTTAACTCTAAAAAAACTCAACCTCTTACTGTTTCAAAATCAAAATTTGAGGTATTATTAGAACTAACCAACGAATCTATATCTAAATCTTCAATTTGTTTTATAGGGGTTACAATCTTGCATAATCTTTTCTAGAACAACCATGTTGTTGACATAACTTTGAAAGTATCTTGAAAACTAGATGTAAAAATCTGTTTGGCAATTATTGCATAAACCAAACTTTGTCAGATGAAGAACGGTAGGAAGCCAAAACATTGTCAAAACAAGAATTTTTATTCTGTGCTGGAAAAAGCTGGAAAGATTACAGAACCTCAAAAAAGAAAGCACTTTAAAAGAAACTCCTAAAAAAGGACAACAAAGACGTATGGAACAACGTTTACAATTGTCACCAAAAAATAAACCAAACACTTAAATTTTGTTATGGCAAACAAAGTAAGAAGAAGTATGGCAAAGTCGTCCCGTGATATACGATACATTTATAAAGAAAGAATTGCATTACCGAGAATTTTTCAAAAGAAGAAATTGTAACAGCAACCAAAAAGTTGAAGGGCAAAAAAGTGAAGGCGTTAGTTGTGTTCCTTGTTTGGTTGTGGGAGAACACATAGCCACCTTTTGTGTAGTACTAAAGTTTTTACTTTGGAAAACAAATTCCGAATCAATCAAATTTATCTTTATTGAGAAAAAAAGACCAAAAAATCCTCTATACCTACAAAACGCTAAAGGTAAGATCTTAAAGCACCTGATCTAGCAAACTTGATAGAGAGACATTTCTGTAAAAAAACCGGTTTAGTTTTTGTCCAAACCGATCCACCATCATTACAATTCTAAAGATTAAATGGTTTGCGGAAATAACAAAGATAAACATATGTAATAATGGTTGCGGACCAAAATGTTATTAACAACGTTCTATAAAGCGGAATCATGGAGGTGTTCACTCAACTGAAAGTGTCAAGTTACCGGTTATGTAACTAAGCGCCCATTCATGGTGAGTAAGGGTGTAAACATTGATTTAGCAACTGTTTTTAGAGGGGGTGATGCTAGTAGCATATCCTTATAATCTGGAAATTGTTGCAAGATTAGAATCTGAGATTAAAATAAAGTCAGAATTGACTACAGCAACGCAAACTGCAAATAGCGACAAAGAAGACGCCGTAGTTATTGTTGGTTAAAAAAAAATTGCTTAATAAAACTTACAGCAAGAGAAAGTACAAGACAAGGAAAGTCAAATACTTTATGTTGTAGCTTGACTGTGCACTGTTTTCTTTACCACACCCGTAAAGAGCCAAAAATGAAATTATGTATTTTTATCCTAATTGACTAATGATCAAGATTGCAATAGCGATACTGTCCCACAGAACCTATTCCACAGCACTACTCACAAAAACAACCGGCGGAGGGAACAAGTAAGAAAACTGCTTTTTTAATGCCATAAAGGCCAAATCTGTAAAAAATGATCCACCTTTGGTAGAAAGACATTGAATAAAGAACATGTATTACCCTGTTTTCTAGAATGCATTCAGAAAGGTAGATTTCTGAAAATTATAATTGTAGACTAGCTTACCAAGGAGTGGCTAAAAACACTTTTTAGAAGGCAAGAAACAGATAATTGGTATTAAAAAACTGACAAATTAAAAAAAGTATAGTTATAACATTCACTAAACCTAATGCCATTATAGGATTATTGTTCTAGAGACCTAGTGACAGCCAAAGTGACTACAGTAAAGAAAGATATCAGAATGAAGATTATTCTCGGATCCAAATACCTTCTTAACAATCAGAAAGGATTTCTACCACCAAAAACAAAAAGTAACGTGATCGAAAAGTGCCTTCGAATAAAATAAAAAATAACAAAATAAAATTTGATTTGTTTTAAAATGGCTAAAAATGTAATCCGGCGTTTAAAACTAGAAATCTGGCCATCAATGTGTTAATTTAGCTGCCTAACTGTTAATGCCTTAAAAACTAAAAACCCGGTCATTAGTGTGTTAAGTTTGGGTACCAAATTGTAAATCCAGATGTTAAATGTATAAATTCGGTCTTCAAAACTTAAAATCCGCCCACCAAACTGTGTTTAAGTTTGGCTGAACTACTAATCCGGCCTTTAAAACTATAAACTCGCCTTATAAGTTGATAAAACTGCAAATACTGTTTTTATAAAAACAAATCCAAAAATTAAAAAAAATAAAAATCTGGCCAGTAATGTGTTTAGTTTGGGTTAATTTAGCTACCTTTGTTCAACAAGTTTGGCTTCTAAACTAATAATCCGGCCTTAAAACAACCCGGTGACTATTATGTTAAGTTTGGCTACCAAATTGTAAAAAATTTGGCCTGCAAAACGTAAAATCCGTCCACCAAACTGTTTTTAAGTTTGGCTGTATTTCTAATCCGGCCTTTAAACTGCAAATTTGGCTTTTAAAACTGAAAATACGGTCTATATAAGTGCAACTCCAAAACTGAAAATCTGGCCATTAATGTGTTCAGGTTTGCTGCCAAACTGTTCATTTAGTTACCAGCGTGGTTGAACAAGTTTGGCCTCTAAACTATTAATTTGGTTTTTAAAACAACAAATCCGGCTTTTAAATTAAAGCTTTAAAAACAAAAAATCCTGTCACAAATGTGTTAAGTTTGGCTGCCAAATTATTAATCCGACTGTATAAGTATAAATCTGGTCTTCAAAACTACGGTCATTAAATTGTGTTAAATTCCTATAAAAGCATAAATTAAAGCCTTAAAAACTAGAAATCTGGCTACCAACGTGTCAAGTTTGGCTACCCAACTGTTAATCCGGACTCAATATTTAAAATCTGGCCTTCAAAATTGAAACATTTGGTTACCAACAATATCGTATGTCAAACCGTCAATCCGGCTTATAAATTGTAAATTCTGCTTTTAAAAGTATATATCTGGCTAACAACGTTTTTTTTTTAGTTTTCAAATTTGTAGATGCAGAATTTTGGGGTTAGATAATATAGTACAAGATGTACCGCAATAAGAGAAACGGTAAAAATGTGCTGCGGATACTGCATTATTAAAACTGAGATTGCCATTGTCTCGCAAAAACGCCACTTAATTTGCTAATCAGTGAGAGAACAAAGTGTGCGCAGAACCACAAAGCTAAAAATAAAACGCGTAATTATGGAGAATCTGCAGTAGCATTAGAGTATCAACACCGGGAAACATAGATAGTCCAAAAGCTTTAATCCAAAAAATTTGCGCATGAGTGGATTGGTACCACAAGAAGCTTTTTTGAGAAACATTGTTTTAATTTGTGGCTCTCAAACGCATGCGTATACTATAGCAAAACCAAAACAGCATAGCATACTTTTTTTAGTACAAATGGCACATTATAAAAAAAAGTAGAAATGGCAGTGAAAGCATTTTTAAATCTAGACAACTTACTCACCTGATGCTCGGGAAAGTGGTAGCATGAAATCTTAATCCTAATACGACTGTTGGTAAACTGTTATTGTTTCTATTGACAATAATATGTTAAAACCGTATAGGTGTACAACAAATGGCGGAAGCTATGAAAAAGTTTTAAAGCCAAAAAGCAATCTCACTCTATATTTGATAGGAATTAGGTTATAAGTCGATAAAAACTCAACATTAATGTGGAACGCTAATTGAAATGTTTTTTAATAATAAAATAAATTAGCTTAAATACTAATTACATGATGGATTCTACTTCTACAACAAACATTAACGTTTAGGATTAATGAGAACGAGATTCGGTGCAAACAGGTTTCTACGAACAACCATCAAGCAGAAGCCCAGGACGACCCTACTACTGGTATACATGTTTTTTTTTTTTTAAACAGCGCAAGAAAGCAATAAATTGTGTGTTGGTAACTGATGGGTTAGGGGTGATGACGGCAAGAACCACCAAGTAAGACGAACCCAAATGTCAACCTCTCTATTAAACCATTAAAATGAGGATTAAGGAAATTCAACCTTGACGTAGTGAGAGGGGCTTAGTATTTTTAATGATTCGAAGAGCGATGCCAGCGACAGCAAATTTTCCTGGTAGGGCCACCCTTGCTGGTAAGGTTACGTTAACCACAACGGCATCGTCTGATCCAAAGTCGGCTGCAAATAGCGTCTGTACCTAGAATGAGCGGTTAAAATACTATCTGGGCGGCGTTTTAACTGCTATCACCCCCGAAATGAAATGTCAATTTTAAATACAATAATACCCCAGGTGGGTAGAGATGCAAATCCGGAACCCTACACCGAAAATTCAGTAAATTGCCGTACGGAGTCTGGGGGAGGCAAGAAATTGTTAAAAACAAAAACACACAAAGATGACGAAAATATTCGTTGCAACATACAATATACGAACAATGAGATTAGAAGAAGATCTGGAGAAACTAGAGGAAGAACTTAGTCACATAAAATGGAATTTTCTAAGAATAAGCAAATCACGATTACCAGCAAAAAATGTACAACATTAAGATCAGGGCACATACTCTATCAAAGAAATTCTGATACAATCTTTTATCTGGGCGGAGTCTCATTTCTTGTCAACAAAATGGTAAAACATATGTTGTGTTATGTATATGGTTAGACTCTCGGAAAGATATACGATCCAACTTATCCAGGCATATGCGCCAACTAGTTTATCGGACAATGAAAGCATAAAGTAGTTCTATGAAGACATCTCCAAAGCAAGACAATTGGAGAAGACACAGTTTTCCTTAATAATTGGCAATCTAAATGCTAAGTTGAGCAAAAAGGAAAAGGATAATATTGAAAACATCGGATACTTTGGATTAGGACTTGGAAACGAACGAAGAGAGAGATTGTTGAATTATATGCAACAGGAAAACCTTTTTTGTATGAACACTTTCTTTGAAAAACCAATGCAAAGAAAATGGACATGGATAAGTCCAAACCATACAGTCAAAAACAAAATAGACCACATCATTTCTAACAAAAAACATATAATTAGCGATGTTTCAATGTTAAGTAAATTCCATACCGGAAGCGACCACCGATTAGTAAGGGCAACCCTGAAACTCGATACCAAAATAAAAAAACAAAAAATTATGAGCGAAAAGACTCTTCCAACTAAAAAACCACATCTCACTGCACTAGGAAAACTTTAAGGAAGAACTGAATAAGAAACTAACAAACACAGATCTAAATTTCCTGGAGCTTTATATACTCTTTGATAAAATCACAAATAATGTACAAATCGCAACCAAAAAGGTTTGCACGACAACTAATATCCAACATAATAAAAAGATCAGTGAAGAAACTATCAAACTCATGGAAGAAAGACGAACACTATGTAGAGATTCAAACGAATACAAATGCCTAAATAAGATTATATATAAAGCAGTTAGAAAAGATGTAAGGACTTATAACACTAAACAGATCACAGAGACAATTGAACGGAATAAGAGTATGAAAGTTCTAAAGTCCAAGTTACTAAATGACAATAAAAATTAGCCGAATGAAAACGGAACAAGGAGTTATTGTTACAGATACTGCAAAGATTGTAGACCGAATATCAAATGGTATTTTGAAGCTTGGAGGTGCAAACCTGTTAGAGGCGATCCGTATTCTGCTGAATCGATGCTTAGTTAAAGGGAAAGTACTAAGGAATTGGCAAAACGCTGAAGTAATTTTGATCCATAAAAAAGGCAATAACGCAAAAATCTTATTAGCCTGTTAACGCATCTCTATAAATTACTGAGCAAAATTACTAAAATAGACTAACAAACAAATTTGATTTTTACCAACCGGTCGAGCAGGCAGAATTTACGAAGGGTTATAGCACGACTGATCACTTGCAGACAATCCGAACGTTATAGAAAAAAGCGTAGAATATAACGTACCACTCCACCTGGCATTCATTGACTACGAGAAAACTTTCCACTCGGTAGAATTTTGGGCGATACTGAGCGCAATGTCCGATGCAAGAATTGATTTACGGTATACAAACCTAATCAAAAACATATATGAAAATGCAACCTTTTGTGTGAAGTAGATAAAGATATTAAGATTAATCAAAAGAAAAAATTGGGACAAAAAGGATATAAACATAGAAGGCAGAAACTTAACACACCTACGATTTGCAGATGATATTGTTTTTATGGGTAATAGCATTAAATACAATGCTACAAGAACTTAATCAAGCTTCCAAAAAAGGGGGATTAAATATGAATTTAAACAAAACAAAGGTAATGAGCGACACTAACCAACAGATATTTATTGATGGTAATATCATAGAAATTGTCAACCAATACTATATACTTAAGCCATCAAATTAAACTAGGCAAAGAAAATCAAACCCCGAGATTTTCAAGAGAGTAAGATTAAGCCCCTGCCTTCGGAAAACAAGGACACATTTTAAAAAATAGGAATGTCCCAATGTGCTAAAGGCCAAGATATTCAAAGCTTGTATACTGCCTGTAATGACCTACGGGCTAGAAACTACCACTTTGGTAGAAAAGAGCGCCGAGAAACGAAGAACAACCCAACGAGCCATGGAACGTGCAATGCCTGGAATTTGCTTGGAAACAAAGTCAAAAATGAAGTGGCAAACCTCAAGTGGAACTGGAAAGGACACGTCGCAAGGCAAGACTAAGACCGTTGGACAAATAGAGTTACACAGTGGAGGTCACGTAGAACTGAGAGAAGCGTAGGGAGATTTTAGAAAAGAGAACAAGAAGTCCAAGACAGAAAAATATGAATTAAATTAAGGGAGGCCCTATGTCCAGCAGTGGACTTTGAAAGGCTGAAAAAGAAAAAGAACTGATGCAATCTCTAAACTTATCTATGTAGATAAATTGTCTTGAATTTTGGCACTTTGTTGTTGTTGAATTTATATCCGTAACAGTTAAGTGACTATTGTTAGTTGAGAAGTGACGGCGGAAAGGTTTGCAATGTTTCTTTTCTTTTTTTCTAGTGCAATTGTGAAGCAAACGTAGTCCGCAACAGAGTTATTGTTTGTTTAGGGACCTGATTTTTTTTTACTTGGTGTAGGTTTTTGTGGCAATGGTTGTATTATTACCAAGTTTAAAAAAAAATGTTTTACTACTGCAAAAAACGTCGACGAGAACTGTGTCGGTCTTTTAGTAGCGCTAACGTTAAGTGAAAAAATATTAAAAGTTGCGTAAAGGTTGTTTGTGTATGTAAAGTCAGTTTACAATGATTATAGCGACAATCCGCTATTTTCAAATTTTGAAAACTTTTTTTTTATTAATTATTGCTCCAAAGTTGTACATTTAGTTTGTAAAAATGTAGCTCTAAATAGAGTTTGGTTGGGGTTTTTCTCACTTTTTTA
Source organism: Tachinus rufipes (assembly GCA_963932245.1). Taxonomy (NCBI): domain Eukaryota; kingdom Metazoa; phylum Arthropoda; class Insecta; order Coleoptera; family Staphylinidae; genus Tachinus; species Tachinus rufipes. Next base: position 68,513,818 of record OZ010749.1, read on the forward strand.
AATACTCCTAAATAATGTAGCGGGTGATTTTGCTGGCATTTTCTTTGCAGTTTGTTCAATCTACGGAAGGTGCTTTTTTTCATTCCTAGTCGGTTACGCTAGTTACTATAATCTCTAAAGTTAGTTGGCGCGTAATCAAGTCTCCGGCTATTGAAGTTTACGTTTTTTTACTGTGGTTTGGAGTGTTTCAGTTGGATGTTTGTCAGCAAGATTGGGTTGATATAATTTTTGCTTTAACTAGGTTGTCGTAATAATACCTTCAAACATTGTTGTAACATGCTGTTAACAGTTTGTTTTAGCTGCTAGATCCGTATCATCCACAATCTAAGGTTTCTAGTTTTACTAAAAGAACAATTGGCTGATAGTCTTTTAATAATAATCAAATAGCATGGGCTTTATTTATATGGTTCCCTAAAAAAAATCTGGAAAATGGTAAGAAAAAAAAGAAAAGGTAGGAACAACTTTATAAATTTTAATGACAACTCAAGACAACACTGGACTGATCATTTTACCAACTTATATGGAGAAATCGAGAAAAATATCTATAAACGAAGCAACATGAAAGAAAACAATGATGAGAAAGTGCAAATAACATAAGAATAAGGAAGCTAAAAAACAGAAAAAAGCCGTGATCTAATAGAATTTAGAATGAGCTCATAAAATATGGAGAAACGACACAACATATATGGCTACTAAAACATGGAAAGATAGTTTGCTACTGCCAATAGTTCAGTAGTATTTAGATGTTATGATTTTTGTTTTATTTTAAGCCAATTTTTTTTAAACATCAATTACTGTTTTAAAACCTCATCAAAAACAATCACTGAATCAAATAAATTCTATTATTTGAGACTAGTTTTGCTAACAGATAACTATTTAGAGTTAATTTAAATGGCTATTGCGTATTTATTAAATAATGAACATAGACAAATTGTTTTCTTTATATGCAAATTAATTTTAACTTTTATAAGAATTCTAATAATCCACATTATTAATAAATTTGATTCAAAATAAACTCATTTGCTTAAATAACTAAATTTAGTTAAAATTTCTTATCATCACAACCACACCATATTTTGCTGCCATCCCACATACATACAAAAACTTCATTTCCCCTCGCATAATTAAGGAACCTAGAACAAAGAAGCGGTACTTTGAAGCTAATTATATTCCTCCCCCACCGTCAGGTAATGTCAAGTTCATTATGGTAGCGCATAACACGATAGGTCGCGTGTTGTAGAGGGGGTACGATATATAGGGGTGCTACACGAATTGATATGAACAGGTGTGTGCATGAAGGGGGGTCGCTGCAGAAATCATTGCGACGTCTATTCGATTTCGGCTGCACAATGGCCCTCAGCTCCGACTACAATAAAAATGAAATTGAATCGTATAAGAGGGCGATCTCTGTCGTTTAATTCTTTAGATACGAGAAAAAAATTTACAGACGATTTCATTTCGTTTACATCAGAGACACAATTTAACTAAATCAATGTTTATATATTAATTGAAGTCATTTGAAATTCCATTTAACTGAGAGATATAATGAAGAAATTACTATCCCCATTGTGGTCAGAATTGATTTTGCGGCTTTTATGCCAAGAATTCACGGAATATGGGACACGGAATGCATTAAACGGAAACCGTAGAGATGAAAAAGCGATGGCTTAACGTTTATTTGCTTAAATGAAAAATTTATGAATTAAATTGAATTATGATTGAAATTAACGTAATGATGATCCAGCTATTGAAGGAATGATGACTTTTTTAATCTAGCTGGAATGTACAGAAGAATTTTTTAATAATGCCAAACAAGTTACAAGCAAATTTTTTGCTTTAAATTGAATGGTACACTTAGCACAATAAATATACAGATAAAAGGTTGTTTTCAGTAGGTTATAAAATAATCAAGAAGTATTATTTATTAATTAATAAAGTGCACAACTATTTATTGATTTATTATATTTCATTAGACAAATGGGTTTATGTAAATGAATATAATTTCATTTAATAACAAGTTGAAATTGATGCAAACGAATTGTCAACATTTGCTTGACAGATCTGGTTTCAATTTCCCTCGATTCAGTCAATTTTATGCTAATAAGCTTATTTAGTCGATACTTTAGTGCTTAATAAAATTTTCGGTAGATATTAGGCATTCATGTATGTTAAATGAAATTCAATATTCTATTGGTGTTCTGGGAAACTACTACCGATTACAGGTAGTATTGTAATGTACATTACAAAGTTTACTGGGTCGCTTAATTTGCTTTGTGCTAAGAAAATATAGGTTTTTCTTTATAGAAACATGTACAATTTTAAAAACTGTTCAAGCAATTTAATACTAAAAAATATTGAAAGTTACTTTAAATTAAAGTATTTATAGAAGTGCTCCTGAAAAGTTGTATACAGAAAACTTATAAAACTTATAAGTTTGCAAATGTAAAAGCCTTTGCTGGCCACTAATAGTATTAAGGTTAACAACTTTTTTTTCAACAATTTAATAACAGTTTTTTGCAATAAATGTGTTTTAAAAGCAAATTTGCAGCAGTTTTGTTGAAATAAATGTGTTTTATGCAGTTATTTGTTAATTTCCAATATATTTCTTAAAAACAAAATTTTAGTAAATATGTTTCTTGCAAATTTATAGCAATTTTAGTTTAACAAATGTGTTTCTGTTTAATTTCTATGTATTAATCAAACAAAAATTTTAGCAGTTTGGTCATTTTTTATGCAATTATTGGTTAATTTTTTAGCAATTTGGTAACAGTTTTGTTGCAATTAAGCTATTTTTGTATTTCTTGGAATACTTTATGACAGTTTTGTTGTAACAATAATGTTTTAGAAGTAAATTTACGACAGTTTTAAGTGTTGTATGCAATTTTTGATCAATTTAGTTTTGTTGCAAATAAATGTGTTTTAGAACTAAATTTACGGCATTTTTATTGCATTAAATGACTTTTATGCAATTGATCATTGTATTTCTTGAAAGAAATTTATTTTTTTACAAAAATGTTAACCTTAAGTGCCTCGACCAACCATCTAAATGTCAAATCAGGTGATTAGATGTTTGTCTTATTAGAAAAACCATTAGTCACTAAATTAAAAGAGAAAAAAGTTACATCCAATATACTAATAACTATTAGGCGGGTGTGTAGTATGAGACACAATCATAAATTAAAGTAAGTAAACTAGTGTGGGACACACACTAACATTTGGTCGAGTGGGATAAGTACTCCAATAAACTGAAGTGCTTATTCAACCCATCCAAGTTTTTGTAATTAAGGTATAGAATTTTTTTTCAAAAAACAAATTGATAACTTAACAAACAAGTATTGAAACTTTTAAAGATACATTTGATAGATGGACATGTTTGTTAGTAGAAATAATTATCAAACATTATTTTTTTTATGACGTTTGGCCAAAAAATATTTAAAAAGATATGTTTTTAGTCTTTACTGAAAAATGCACCTACAACATTTGGGACTAATTCAGTTTACTGCTAATGACTTTAGTTAAAGATATCTACCTTAGTTAGATTTTTGGCATATCAAGAAAAATATCTAGGTATTCGGATAGCGGCAAGTTAGGTCTTGTTGTTCTGGCTGTTGGAAATACAAAGACTGCGGTTGTTTGAAAGTTGTTGGGTAAATCTGCAGTGTGGAATATAAAATTTAGTTTTTTCAAATTTTATTGATTATGCAGCAGCGGAAGTCCTAACTTATTGTGCAGACGGGTCATGTTACGCAAAAAAGTCAATTTTCTTGAAGAATACATCTAGGACAATCTTTTGGAGAATATTTTCAGGACAATCTTTTAAAGAAAATAATAAGAATAATAGAATTAAGTTTACACTACACAAAAGTCTTATAAACGCAGCTCAATTTACCTGCACAAGTTGTTATATTGCGCGCAGTCAACAGCTTTTTTAGAATAATAATCCTAAGTTTTGCAAAAGTCAATTTCTAAAAGTCTTATCCCAAATAACACAATCAAATATAGCTTTTGCTCTACCTGGGTTTTATAACTAGGCCACGGTTTTGTAAAAACATGGTTGGTGATCTAGAGGCTGTTTTTTTAGAGGCTCGGTAATACCAGCTGGTTTAGTATAAAAAATGTAAGGAGATTTATTTTGTTTTGTATTCTGTCAATATCTCCTTTTTTAGTCAAGTTGTAGTCAAACTGTACAACTACTTGGTTAGTAGTGGGTCTAAGGCATAGTCGGTCACTTTAAGTGAAGTAGACCAAATCAATTTAAATGTTTTCAACAACAACGTGTGACTTAAGTTTGCTTCCATGGGCGGTAGGACAATGGTCATAATTGTCGGTTTGTTAGGATTTGGCTTGAGCACGTAACCTACTTTGATTTTATTATTTTTGGCATTTTAGGTTCTAGTGGTGAAGTTCTGCAGCTTGCCAAAAAAGAGTCTTGGCTTACTTACATTTGTTGGATCTGGGTAAAAGTTGTATGGGCAGTTACTGTAAGAGGAAGATAAAATTATACATTGACATTACCATAGCAACATGGGAAACGGCTGGAGTAGTAAAGGGCTAGATAGTGACAGAAGAAGAATTGCTGAGTTTACATAATTACATACAATATAGCACAAACTGAAAAAAGGAAAGGAAGACAAAAGAGAAGGAAAATGGATCATAAGAAGGATGGACAGAGAAAGGATAAATAGAGTTATGGAAGCAGAAGAAATGACTGAAAACGACAACATAGAGGAAAGATGTAAAAGGTTCTGATAAAAGAAAAGTTAAGGAAGGCAGCGGAAAAATCAATTCCCAGGAGGAACCTCTTCGCACCACCAGTACGGTCCTTGGTAATGCAAAGAGGTCAAAGAAAGCAGGAAGAAAGCAATACAAACGGCTAAAGTGGCAAATGCAGGAAAAAAGCAATACAAACAGCAAGAAAGGTCAAAAGACAAAGAAGAAGGAAAGAAGATTCTGATAAAATTGAAGAAAAAAAGAATTAAAGAAATGTTAGATTCAATAAATTAAGAGAAATGAAGGCAGTGTGCTGAAAGGAAGAAAAGAATGAAGTAGTAATCATTGAAAAATTGTTTTCTACTGGATGAATGGTAGAAGAACCAGCAAAAATAACTGATGAAACAGAAGAGGACTACCTAATATTAAGACACTAGGTTCAGACGAGATAACAACGGATATAGTAAAATCAGCGCTAGAGGGAAATGAGGTAGAGATAACACATATAATAAATAGATATCTGAAGAAAGAATTTTTTTCCGCTTGCTGGAAAGATGCAAACTTAATACTAATTGAGAAAAAGAAGAAAGCAGGCAAAACAACGACGTATAGACCGATATGCCTGATCAACACATTTGCAAAAATTAGGAGCAATATGGATTTACAAAGGGAAGAATGACTGTAGGAGCCATTGAAAAGGTAAAATCCATAGCAAAAGAAGCAAACAGTGGACCATTTAGAAAAAGACAACAGTGTGCCATAATAGTACTAGATTTACAAAATTTGTTTAACAGCATACTATGGGAAGCAATTATAGAAGCAGCAAAAAACACTAACAAAACTACCAAGATAATATGGATAATTCAGGAAAGAAATCTACTGACCAAAAATGGAAAATTTAGACTGACTAAAAAAGTACTACAGGGTTCTGCACTAGGTCCTAAACTATGAAATTCAGTTTATAATCAGCTACTCAGGATGCGGCTGCCATAAGGAGTGACAATATAGTATATAGTGTATCAAGGGCCGAAAATAGGCTTTTAGCAGCACGAACGAGCGAAGCGAGTGAAAGTTGCAACACTCGATATTTTTTTGCCTGCCACAATTAAAAACATTATTTTCAATGTTTATTATAATTTGTCAGTATTGTCAGATTTTAAGGTATGACATGAAATTGTAATTTACAGCCAATCAAATACCGCGAATAGCCAAAAAGGGCAATGGGCATATGCAAGTTGAAAATTGCCCTTTGTAGCATATGTTTTTGGTAGAGGCAGGCGAAAAACGGCATTTACGGATGACGTGGCTCTAGTAGGTAGGGATATAGACATAGAAGTACTAAATAAAAAGTTAGAGTTGACAATAGAGATGATAAAGAGACGGATGAAAAATAAAAGGTTACATCTGGCTTTGCAGTAAACCGAGGCGGAATGGCTATCGACAAAGTGGACCAACAGGAGAAATGGAAAAATACAAGTAGGTGAACAAATAATAACCATAGAAAAAAAAATTAAATACTTTGAAGTTATACTTGAAGCAAAGGAATAAAATTAACAAGTTAAGGAAACGGTAAGAGGAACAAAAATAAAAGGATTGCTTAATAGGCTTATGCCGAACAAGGAAGGACAAGAGAAGGGGCAAAAAAATTAATAGCAACTGGGGCTAGAAATAAACTGTTGTATACCGCAGAAACATGGGGAGAAGCTTTGAAGACAAAAAAAAAACAGAAAAGAAGTAAGAGGAGCTATGAGAGCAAGTTTGTGAAGGATCTGCAGGGCCTTTAGTACGGTGTTGCAGGAAACACTGGAAGTAATTACGGAGACACTATTCGCAGATTTGATGGTGGAATAAAGATTAGGTATAAAGAAAATGGTAAATAAAAGAACTAGTAAGCAAGAAGCAAAGAGACGAGCGAAAGAGAATATGATGAAAAGATGGCAAAGACAGTGGAAAGAAGGAGAAAAGGGAGAATGGACATGGGAACTAATACCAGAAATAAAAGAATGGGTAGAGAAAAACTGGAGACGTTTTACTATATACCACAACTACTCACCGAACATAATGCCTTTGGAAAATACTTACAAAAAAAATAAAAAAAGATGAAAGATGTACATTTTGTCAAAAAGTGTCTTCTGCGTTGTTTTGCGTGTTGCATGATGACGCAGAACATACGCTAGTCAAGCTCAAAGTGTGGGAGGAAGATAGGAAAGAGTTGGAAAAGGTATTGGAAAACAAAATCAACAAATCCACAATCATTTATGAGTGACAAAAACAAATGGAGATCATTAAAAAATTATGCAACGACAATACTGAAGAAAAAAATAGAGGAGTTTGAAGCTTTAAGATTTAGGTAAACCAAAATAAAAGCAAACACACAAATTAAAAGCCACAGAAGACAAAGAAAGGAAGAGCAAGAGTCTAAATGAAATCAAAAAAATATGAAAAAAAGTAATAAAGAGGAAAGAAACAAAGAAGGTCAAAACAACTATGCCTGCCAAGGAATGAAAGGTGGACAGAGAGACAAAAGAAAAACATATACTAAAACATTAGTACCAACAGAAATTGCAGAAATAAGGAAAAAAACAAGAAAACTGCTAAAGGGAAGTAAGTTGACAAAACTGACAAGCAATTTTTAAACGGAAGATAGGCTATTTCGAGGTTGACAGAAAATGCAACTTTTGAAATGGTCAAAATATATCTGGCAACCAGAGGACACAAAGAACTAATCCCAAATATAGATTCAAGAATCTCACTAAAAGTTAAACTGACAAATGTAGGACTACCAAAGAGGATGCATTTAATGGAGCTGCACAAAATATTTATGAAAGAAAAAGGATACAACGAGGAAAAAGTTAATGAAGATATAAAAAACTAAGAAGATACTTAAGAACAATGCAAATATCTAGGCTAAATAACACAAGAATGGGAGAAAGGAGAGTGAGATCCCAGTGTAGAAAATAGGGCAGAAAAATAGGGTATAGGGAGAGATGGGCCGGGGAAAGCATGTGTTGCCGCAGCAGACTGCGTGAATTCCGCGAGGCCAAAACCAGCCAACTTCAAACTAGTGCCACATTAGAGACAATGATTAGGACAAGTTAACAGCAGGATTTACGCAAAGTAGAAAACCAAAAGGTATTACCTTGCGTTAGTTATTTTCAAAGTCTACTTGTTGAAGCCAACACCCCACTACGTACTAAAAGAAAAAGTTACTGCGCTTGTTTTACTCTGTAGGCTGGGCAACGTTTGAGACATGTTTTACTTTTTGATTGTGTAAACTTCCAAGAAGTTGTCTAAAGTGTAAGCCCTTTTTAAGACATGTTGTTGTAGTTCAAACCAGTAGTTGCTGGTAGTGCAACTGTCCGCTAATGTTTAGGTATAGATTGGTGTAAACCTGATTTGAAGCCACAGTCTTGGATTTTATATTGTAAGCTAGCGTTGTTAGCAGAATAACTTATTGGCAACTGAAAACCAGTGTTTGGCTCTTTTTATTTATGCTTGCAGTGCTTTAAAGATAGTGTTTAATTAATGTTTTTGTCCGAGTGGACGCAATTTGACAGCTTGGATCTGTTGTTGTCAGTCGTCTGGTTTTCAATTTTGTTAGATTAGTTAAATTAATTCATTTATTTAACGTTGGTTTATTTTTGCTGCCAGAACTAATTACCGACCCGAGATTAAGACTACCACAACTGAAAATTTTTGTCGCAAATTCAAAACTTCCAAGCTAAATTATTATGTTTTTTAACGTGCAACCAACATTAAAGCAGTACTCGGGACCTATTAAAGTTTTTCTTCTTATTTGAAAAAATGTCATCACATCTTATTTTTTCTTAACCAAAAAAAAACTGACATTTTAGATAAAGGACTCAAACTTAAGACACTTAGTGTAACAATCAAGTACGCTAACTACTACACCACCTGAGTGGTCTAACTTTGTTAGAGTTTGAGAGTTACTATTGAAACTTTCAACATTTTTGTTTAACATTTTAGAAAGAATTTCAATCTTAATTGACTGAGGTATCCAGTTGATTTTGTCAATTCATATTCAAATTATTTTTTTTTAATTTTAAAAAATATGATTATCACTCCGGAGATGTACGTTAGATGTTTGACAATTTTTAATAATCCAAAAAGTTGTTTTGCCTGATAGCTTTTAAAACTGTAGGCTTGGTTTTAAAACTCACCTAATTTAAAAAAAAAAAAAATTGTTTTTGTTTGTTTACAGGCCGTAGAAAAACAAAAACAAAGTATAACTGATTTGTGAGACAATTGACAGTTGCTTTGACAATTTACTAGTTGCCAGTTTAAATGATTTGCCAAGATTATTCCATTACATTATAAACTTGTCATTTAGTAAAGGTAAAAGTGCCAACTTGATGTCAACCAAGTACCATATTACTGCTACTAAATGTTAAATGTTTACAAAAAAAAAGTAAATGTCAAAAAGCAACGAAAGAGTTTAAATTAAATTTCTAAATATGTCAAACTAATGTCTAAAAACTTAAACCTAAATTTAAAAATATTAATTAACTCTCTAAAAGATCTAAACAAATGTGTCATAGCAGCTAAACAATATTTAAAATGTAATATGAAGATCAAACAAAATACTTAAAAATGCACACAAAAAAAAGATTTATTACATAAAATTCTTCAAACATGTTTTAAATGGTTAATATGAATATGAATATGAATTATTAAAGTTTATATGTCAAATATATGGCAGGTTTGTGAGACAGTCGGTAGATGTTAAATTGACAAATAAGAGTTTATATGACAGAGAATACTGTAAACTGCAATAGATCAAAGAGAAATTGAAGCTCAAAAATATTTACAAATAAACTATTATTAACTCACTTTTACAAACATTGATCTTTGCATAAATAATACTAAAATGTTATTTAGCTTGTTTGAGGAGAGGTGGGAGGGCTGTGGGGCTCAGATGCGTTGCATCACTATTATGGTCGGCCCTGTCAGTCGCACTAAACCGCTACTCTCACATGCAAAAGATGAAGCAATGATTTCTATATTTAATGCATAAAAATGACCAATTTTGATGTAATTCAATATTCATCTTCTAATTTAAATTTAATCTTTGAAGCAAGATATAATATAAAAGATTTATTTTCAGAAAGAAAAAATGCTTGAATATTTTATACGTGGTATCTTGTTTGTAACATTAAACACATTTGCTTGTAATACAAATATATTAAAATTCTTTTTGATTTAAAAAATATGAACAAATATCTTTGTGCGTTTTTGTTATATCTATAAAAACTAAAACGACCAATCCAGCGGAATTTACTTTTGCAAAAATTTATTGAAGTCTGGAATTATTCCGTCGCGGTCTAATTCATATCATCATTATTGTTACTCATTGGGTTGTATGATCGTTTGTGTTCTTGTGCATTGTATACACCCTCCCGCGCATACATACACGCTTTTGCAACGACATCCCCCATGCCAAGCGGAAATTGACAGGCAGCGTCAGTTGTCCTTCAGTGATATACACATATTTCTCCGGATATACAGAGGGGTAGATGAGGGCTTTTGTTTTTGGTTATATGTTCCGGATAAATAGAATGCGTAAAAAAGATATTTGAAGAAAGAAATCAATAATTTTTTCTTTTGGTTATAAACTAATTGTTATTTTACCGTCTACAAAATGATTATTTGTTTTAATTATTAAATTCATTAACATTGTTTACTTTTAATTGTTAATAAATTACCATTTTGAAAAGAAAACTTGATGTAAATTGAGAAAAAAATTACAATTTAATTTATATTTCAACTTAAATTATTTTTATTTTATAATTGAAATTAATTTAGCAATGACCCATACTTTAAAACATTGAACATTAATATTCAACGCGCCTTTTGTCTTGTATAGCCTGTATTGCATAACAATTATTTTATGTTATTATCAATGTCAATAAATAAGTATAAATATCAACGCAGAAACATTTAAAATATCATTCAATCGAATATATTCAAACGATAACAAGATGAAATTATTTATTGTTCTCTGTATGGTTGCTTTGGTTGCTTCAGAAGCCCCAAGATACAATCCACGCTTGGCATTATTTGGACTACAAAGAATTGAAGCTCCGTATCCAGCATCAGGATCACGTCCAGTTCAAGAATTTAATTTACCTGAAAAACAATACGGACCACCACAATCGTATGGACCACCACAAACATATGGACCTCCAGAAGAACAACCAACAACTACTGAACAAGATGTAACAACTACAGAATTACCAACAACAACGGAAGTTACAACTGAAGCTGAATCAGAACAAATTAAACAAGATGAATATACAGAAGAAGGAGCTTATTATATTTATCATCCTTCTGGATTGTTACAAAGAGTTGTTTATTCAACCAAAAATGATATAGAGGATATGGGCTATACAGCACAATTAAGGTATCAAGATGTTGCTCCAATTAATGAACCAATTTTTACATACGATCCTCAAACTTTTGAGTTCAGTCAAATTTTTAAATAAATTTGTTTTGAATTTGTATTTAAAGTATTGTTTATATTGATTTAAAATATATTTATTTGAGTAACATATATGGTTTTTTTTTTAAATTTTATTTGCAAAATATTAAGTATTTTTTATATAATGTTACCGATGAAGTGATGAAAAACTAAATCTACTTACAATTAAAAAGTCTAAAAGTTTTGCTTATCAATTTGTTTTGTAGTTTAGTAATGATAGATAAAACTACAAACATTTGTTAGATAATGTTTGTTAATTTTTTGAGAAATTATTTTGAGTAAATGTCACATTTAATAAGTGTTACTTTATATCACTATACCCAGTGTACTTCGCGCACTTTATGATTATATGAATGACTTTTATACAACTTATTTTTTCTCTAACGCAAAACATAAAATATCAAATAACCTGTCCAGCACAAAAAATAATATGTAATTATAAAAACACTGAAGTTTCCATATACTGTAAACTTTTAATCAAGTAATCCACAGCTACAAAAAATTAAACTACAACGGCATTACAGCAAAAAAGTCTTTGTTATTGGGGCTGGTTGCAACTATTTGCTTTTTAAGCTTTTACGACTTCTAAGATTGTCAGCAAACAATTGATCTTTTTGGTAATCTTTGCAAACATATTTGTTATTTACACCAATATTTACTTTGCACTCTATAGTTATTTTTGTCAGTATTAGAGCAATCATAGTCACAACATTTTTGTTGCTCTTAGAAATATATTTAACAAGTGTTAGTTGTTGACGCTTTTTTTTGGGCAAAACACAGATTGGAATAAAAAGTATAAAGATTAAACTTCTACGCTGCAAAACAAATGACTATCAAGCAGTCAGTATCTATAAAACTATAGACAAGAATTAAGCGTCTTTCTCAAAATACATCATGTGACCTACAAGCCACAGCCTCTATCTAAATGATTCAATCCCCGCACACCAAATAATACACTTCTACTAAGTTCCGAGAATGATGCCCAGACTGCTCATAACTTATACCGTCTGCCAAAGTCACACCACAACCATTGAAAATCTACATGGATCTTATAAAACGACTACTGTTATGTTCTTGGAGTACGCCATCTACCAATACAAAACAACATTGACAAACAACTTAAAAGTTACTACTTTTTTTTAAAGCGCTTACAACTCATGGAATGCACTTTTTGCCTTAGGTTTTTTTCAAAACTCTAAGAAAACACATAATACTTTAACAACACATTGTGGCATACTACCACCCAAGACCACAAAGTTTCCTTAGAGCAACAACACAAGGCGTACACATACCTAGCTGCGGCTACGTATCAAACTCGGAGAAGTACATCTTAACATATTAAGTGCAAAACTATAATTCCAAAACTGTTCTTGTGTAATGACCCCATGGAGAATGAATTCCGTAACAGAAGATTGTCGTAGTTATTGTTTTGTCGATGGTATATTGTGGTTGCAATCTCAAATTTAGTGATGATTATCTTGTCGGTATCTTCCATCTTCCTTTGATGATGGTCAGGTTTCAACTGATTTATTCTGCTGTTACCGGCTTCCCGCCCGCGAGGTAGTAGGGGTGGGGGTCGGTAATGTTGGAGAAGACGGCATTGCCCTTATCTGGGTTGTTTGTTGGTGTGTGAAGCCATAGACCTTGAGTTTCCACCTGAGGAGGTGGTGCATTGCTTCCCGATGTTGGTAGGTATGGTACTACCGTGTTGGCCAGGGGGTTGTATGTGGAATACGTCTCCTGGTTCACCTGGTAGCTGTGGTCGACATATTGCGTACCTTCAAGGTCAAGGTTACGCAGCGGGCATGGGTTGAGTGTCCATGCACCGCGGGGTGGTGTGCGTTCTGGTTAGAGACGTACCCGCAGCCAGATTGCACGCCACAGGATGTCAATTGTCTTTCCCCAGGGTTCGGGAATTGTCCCATGGCGTGAGGTGCAATACCGTGGGAGCAGGTGCTTACTAGAGGTGGGTATGTCATCTCTAGTGCGTGCCTTGGTGTGTGTAATTGTCCAGGGGGTACCGGGGGCATGGCGGAGGTCGGCGTCGAGAAGGAATGAATTGTGTTCCCGGTGTAGGAGAGGCAGGTCCAGTCTTAGGCCGGGTAACGGTTCACGGCGGTAGGTGCAGAGCCGTGAGTCGTGTGCAAGTAGTGACCACTGCGTAAATTTTACCTTGCTGTTGGTGGAGTTTTTGAACCATACCAGTTTTTTGTTGCCGGTGCGTATGGTGAAGAGTTGTCTTGTATGTATTGCCTGTATTTTTTGATGGCCTATACAATGGCCAGACATTTAAGTCTAGAGGTCGGTCAGCTTGGTTCTAACGTAGGACCAGCTTTTGATTCGTCAGGTTGTAAAAGATATTGTAGTGCTGGTTGACAACAAACTAGTTTAAGCAGTTTGTCTATATTGAGTTTTATCAGCTGTAAGGATTTCTCAGCGGTTTTGCTTCACACAATGTGATTTTTGCTGAACTGCATTTTGCCATCTGGGCATAGCCGGGTACATATTTGTGCAAATACAAAGTTCCAAAAAGCTGCGTAATTGGGTTTTGTTTGTTGGTTGGACGTGGTCCCGGATTGATTTCCTTCTGTCGTGATCTGGTGTCCAAAGTATTCAACCTCGGTTTAGCAAATTTGCACTTTTTCAATTTGCATTTTAGTCCATGTTCTTAAAAGCGCTCCAATATTCTGCTTAGATAATTTTCATTTATCTCAGAGTACACAAATATATCATCAAAGTATACTAACACAAAAGCGTTTCTTAGGCAGATAGGCATGACGCAGAATTGATATTTTTTGCCGTCTAATGGAATCTGCCAATATCCCGTTTTCACATCCATTTTAGTGAATATTTTGGCTTCGCTAAAGTCTTTGAGGATTTTATGTATTTTTGGCAAAAGCGTCTTTGGTGGCCACGTTCAGTTTTTTATTTGGAAACAATAGTTGCTGGTACTTTGTTTGATTATTCCAGTGGCTAGCATGTTTTTGACCTGTTACAGTATCATCGTTTTTTTGTGCACGTTATACGTGCACCGAAGTGCTTTTATTGGTGTACAATCCTACAACACAATCTTTCAGGTACTTCTTATATGGAATCGGATGTACGTTTACGGTTTTTTTGCGCCTTTCCAGAACATTTTGGTTTGCTTGTGTTGCATGCTTTGCTTTGTATAACCCAGGTTTGCATCATTGTCGTATAACCAAGCATGACCGAGTATAATTGTTTCCCTTAGCTAGGGTGCGATAAGGAAGTGTATCTGGTTGATTATTTTTACTACAACAAACTGCACGTGTGCTTTGCTTCTGGCTAACAGAAGAACGCGGGGGTTTTTATGAGCCGATTTTATTGGTTTGGTTCCTACCAATGCCAGGTTGATAAAGTTCTAGTTGATTAGTGGTTCTACCCGTTGATGGACACCTTGGGCAGGTGGTTTGGAAAGCCTATAAACCTTACACTGTAGACTAGTGTGTTTTATTGGCAGATTTATTTGATGTGGGCCGATACTTTGCTTGCGTACTCGATCAGTTATTCCAAGTCTGCAAAGCTTGCAGGGCTTACTGGATCACAGCGCAGTTTGTTTTTAGAGGTAGTACTTGACTGGTTCGTATGTTTACGCAGGAGCCGTTCTTTGCTCGGGTCGTAACTGGGGTACGGTTTGTTGTTTAACTGTTCTTTGTACCGTCGAGCTTTATCTTTAAGACCTAGGAGCAAGGTGCAATGCTTATTAGTGATTGGAATTTGCTGTTGGTCTAAGTTTATTTCAATTAAATAAAAATAAGCTTCCGGGTCTTTATGGACGTAGTTAAACGTCTTTTGTACTCTTTCAGGCGTGATCCTCGTTTGTGGCTAACTGTTGCATTGCTAGCAAAATTGTTGGTATGTGCTTGAGAGTGATGAGGCTCTGAAACCGGCACGTTACCTAGTGATATGCCCCATCCTTGGTGCAATGTACTGTGCAGGTCAACTTGTAGTAGGCACCCGCTATTGCTACGCCCAAGGTTTGACTGGTAACTACGTACTAGTCTTGCTAGCCCGAGGTCTTGGTTTTGGGCGGTGCAGTTGGTTTATTGGACCAGAGTTTGGTCTGCGGGTGTGATTGACCTGTTAAGGTGGCTCAGAGTTTAGCGTGAGTACTGGCAGAGCTCGCATGCCTATGTTACCGTAAGACTGTTGCCCAGTCTGAACTCAGTACCACGTGGTCTGGTCTCAGGTCTCTGTAATGTTGCCGGCCTTGTTGTAAGCACTTGGTGCCGAAGCTTTGCAAAAGTTGGGTCTAGGCGGTTGATGATCCTTGTTGATGATGACAATGCCTAGTTTGAGACTCGTGTTTTTTTGTAACTGGTTGACGTTATCAACGTTGATGGTAATTCTTACATCTTCTCTTTTTGTTTGTGAAGATATCGGGAGTAAGTAAAAACACCATGCCTAGATTGCCTCATTTTGTTACCGGTAGGAGTGAACACTGATCCATAAAAGTATTTTGTAGTATTGAGCCATAGCTTGGAGGTTTGGAATGCATCTCTTGTTTAATGACACGGATGGTAAACCCCCGTGTCGGGAGTAAAAGGTTGCTATGCAACGGTCGGAGAGAAAGAGAAGGGGGGGAGGGGTGAAAAATTATCTACCAGGTCGGAAATCCCGACCTGCATTGCTGCATTACTATCCCGACTCGGGATAGTAATGCAGCAATGCAGCAGGAGACAAATTAGGGAAGTAAGTAGAGGGTAGACCTGGGAGAAAACGCAAAACTCCACCGGCATAAACCAATTGCACACTAAACAAAAAATTAACAAGAAAAAGAACTGCATAAAGAAACTAGTATAAAAATAATGAAGAAAAATCATTCACTACAAATAAAAATCATTTAGACAAGAAAAGCATTGGTCAACTTGGGGCTAACCACATATTTATCAATCTAAAGTTGTCACACAGCACACTTATGATCACTGTGTTCTAAGCTGACTACTTAGGCTCCTTGCAGACAATTGGCAAAACCACAATCACTATTACCGTTAGAGATCAAACACATTTAGTTGCCTTACTAATCACATCATAATTAGAAGAAGATTTAATCTTTGGCCACTTTTAGTTAACGGATAACAACGCCAGTTTCAATTACATCAAAGACTGACATTCAACTATGTATTGGACACTCCGGACAACTCTACTGGCAACTGCAAACAAATCTATTAAGCTCCCAAAACTTATAGAATTAATACTACATCAAACTGAATACTCCTACAAGAACATAATAATAGTTGAACAAGTAGGAGTAGTAGTTTGTGATTTTGCGTGAGTTATTAACTTAACTAAGCCAAAAACATTACCAAAAATTTAAAAAACAATAAAATACACTAAAAATATAAGCCCGCTGCAATCTTTACCAATAACCAGCCCCTAATCTGGCTAGAAAACTCAACGGATAATAAAGCAAAATTTACGAAGGAGTTCTTCTTTCAGCAAAAGTTTCACTTTAAAGTGACACTATCAATTTATTACCAGACGCACTTAACCAGTATTTAAGACAGTATAGCCACGTCGGTGAATAAGTTTAAGCGATTGCTACTATTGGAAGACATGGCGCTAAACGCTAAAGCTTCTACTATGTACTGTTTAATACAAACCAAGCACACCAACACCAAACCAACTTATGTCTGTTGGAAGGAAATACTCTGAATGGCTTAACCAAGCTTATTGAAAATTCAAAATAAACTTATTATTCTTAAGACTACACTTGTTTTACTGGTGCAGTTACTTTAGAATTATTCACTTGGACAATGGGGCCCAAATGTGTGTTTGCTTTGAACACTTTTATAATGCACTGCAATGGGGAAAGCCAAACAGAATAACTTAACAGACGATAAAACTTTATGTTGCTTACCGTGTTTAAAAAAAATTGAATGATTTAAGCAGAGAGATCAATGACCAAGACTGCTGTTTAAAATAAACCGTTTTCTAAGAACGACTTTTTTTTACCTTAATGGTACAAAAATAAACTAAAGGGCTAAACAATAAGTGGTTTTAAACAATTGATCACCATATTGGAGACTAACTGTTATTAGGTAAAAAAATCTACAAACCATCCGTCAAACTTTATCTAGACAACCTACCACTATCAGAACCTTTATTCCAAACTGAAAGACAAAGTTGCAGTTCAGAAAACTAGAAAAAATTGATGCCGTTTTTGAGGCAAAACAACACCCAACTAATCAGTACGCAGCTAATTTAAATAAAAAGTATAAAATTAATTTTTTGACGCAGCAAAACCAGTAAATATAAACAAACCCACCAAAACGTATATTTTTTTTTTATTACCAACTACCAGGACATTTTTATCAGCGCCAAAATATAAAAGATCAAACAAAAAAAAATGATTTTCAAAATTCAACGCCGTTTCCAGACATTGCCAGACAATACTTACATATTCCAGAATGGCTTCTTATAGAGAAACTAAAAAAACTTCAAAAAAATAAAAAAATTATATTAGTAAGAGCTTTTCTTTCAAGCGGCTTTAAGTACTTATAAAACGGACCAACAGAATCTCGGATGAGTTGAAAATCAAGAAAATACTCTGTGGACAAAACAGCAATCAACATGACTTAAGTCTGCTCATTACACCCTGCACACACACACACATATATATTTTTAACATCTCCACACACTACACACCTTCCTCACAAGATTCTAGTTTCTGGACTTATCCAAAAACCAAACAACTGTTTCATCATGACTGACTCCCAGCTACTACATTGCACCGCAGCTTGTAAGACGTATTTGTGTACTTTTCTTAGTTTAATAAGTTTTTTTTTTAATAAAATGATTTAGTTAGATAAGGTTCAAACTTTCAGGCATACCCATAAAAGGAATTAATTGGTAAGCGCATCTTTTGATAAGATCACATGACGCCTACAAAAAGCATGGATTATTAAGCCAAAACTTACAAAGACAAAAATTAATAGTACGACATGCAAGCCACAATTTCTACCACTACAACTTGATTTCCGCTATGTCTACGGACATCAAACAATAAAATTGCACCAACAACTGCTTAGGAAATGATGCCTATATATCCTGACCTGCACGTTACATACAGTCTTACACCTTCCTCAGTAGGTCACATTCCAATTTTAGAAAAAGCCATATGGAAAGCCCACAAACGCCCTGAAAGATACTACCAGCATTTACATTTCACGGCATTGTACTCTGAAATCTGAAAACACAGTTACTTTAACAACGCAAAGCCATAGCCACCAGCCTAGATTACAAAGTATCCATTCAACAACAAAAAGAAAAGAAAACGTGCACCTGGCATGTACACTAGTTATATATCTTTGGTAACTTTGAAAAAGTACACTTGTTTTTGATGACCAAATAAATTGCCAGTGTTGGTGTTCTCTACACACCTACCATCTCTTCCTTCTTTAGCTATTCATAATGGGAGCAAGTAACATTATTTCATTGATTTTTATTGTTTATGTTACTGTTGTAGATTTCTGCTACTACTATACCGTGCTATGACTTTCACAAAGCGTAGTAGACGTTTTTTTTGTAGTTATTGCTGCTAGGATGTAAAGGTTTTCAATCAAGAACTGCATTTCGATCTTTTTTAAAGTTAAATTTCAAATTAATTTTTAATGCTATCTGCATTGTAATCTTAATCTACTTTAGAGGTAGGAATCATTATTAATACGTTCTTGTTGGTGCAAGTTATATAGTATAACAAAAAATTAATAGTTTTATATTATAGACCAAACCAAGTCAATACAGAGATCAGTATTGACTTCAGTCTATAATATAAAATTATGTTTAGGCTTGCTTTTTAAATGAGAATTTTATTCTACTCAATTATGGATTCTAAAATTTTAATTTATTATTTTTATCAGTTTAGATTTGCTTACTTTGTACAGCATTCTGATTGATTAATAATTTGTAAGTTTTACTACCAAGTCCTGAATTTAAATTTTTTTATCTAATAATCTTATTAATTGACTGAAAGCATAAGTTTAGTATAGCAAAGTAGTTAAAAGTTATTGATAAAATAGTGGGAAACCAATTTGGTTATTATTATGAGTAAATTATATTATTATGGTAAACTTTCTAACCCGTCGAGACACCATTGCGTGACGATATGTTGAAGGCGCCGGGTATTGATTCCAGTACCTGTCGCTTAATTCACACAAGTTAGTAGTTGCTGTAAATGTATATATTTTTTTCTTTTTAAAATAAGTTGGACATATTTTTAGTTAAACGTTCAATCATTCATATCAGAAACTCAAATCGCTTGCAAATGAAAGTAACATGGTGCAATAATTGAGTTATAGATTGTAATTTTAAATTGTTACTTTTTCTCTAACACTGCAATTGAACGGAATAGTGGATAAATGTGTTTTGACGAATAAAAAAATTACATAACTTTAAAACTTTACTTCATGCAAAATACTTAACTTTTATAAAAGTTTACTTTTTTATGTAGATATGTAAACATGTATGGAAAAGTAGTGTCACTTTTATCTATTAAACATTTCTATTTTTGTAAATAAAAAAAAATAAAATGTTGTTCAACACCTTTATCTATTAATCTCTTCAATTATATGTTATGAAATACACATTAATAATGGAAGCAATAATATGTATATTAATAAGAGTTGTTTAATAGATTCTAAAGCACAAAATAAATAAAACATTTCCGTAAGTTTTAATTGTTAATTCAAATATTTTGTACTTTTCCACGTGCGATTCATGCTGTATTCTACCAATTGGCGGTTTTTCAGTTTTGGTTTATTACAAAGAAAAAGCACTTTCATTGTCAAACCGAAACAAATAGATGCTATTATTATTAACGGTTTTTTTCTACGCCTCATGAAAAAAGTGTCTCTTTTATTTAAAAATATTGCAAAAAAAATTGTTAACCATTTTTAAATACGACGTAAAAACAACAGCAATTTTTTTTAATTGTTATTTTAAACTTTCTATCAAAGACTATGGCATATTTTAGAGGAGTGAACAGTTTTCTGGACTTGCGCAAGTGATAAAAAACATAGTAAATTGTTTTATTTTTTTATGATTTATTATTATTTTATATTATGACTGTAAAAGTTATATTTTAAAACAAATAATTATTATTTTAAGCTCTGTAATACTCTGTCAAATAGTAAACCAGCACAATTAATTTATTTTAATTAATGTATGCAATACGAATATAAATGTTGGATGTGAGTAGAATTTTTAATTAACATTAATAAACGTAACTTATTTTAAAATATAATTTACTGAAAACATTTGAATCTGTGATTATTTTGTATCTCTCGTATAATAATTGTTGTTAGAATTATACATACGTGTGGAGAATATGTTATGTAAAAAAAATAAATTATTTTATATACTAGTATGCTAAAAATGCTTGTTTAAAACTTGCATACAAAATTATCAAACAAGTTTGGAGTTGCTTTATTTGGTATTTGCTTGTTACAAAAATAGTTTTATTGAGAATATTTAGTTTAGGAAATATGCTATTATAGCCAGTCTTAAATTTTCTACGTCTTTAGTCTAGAATATATTTGTTATTTGTGGATCAGCAAATGTTTAAGATTATAATTGAAATTTACTAAATTAAAGGAATCTGAATCTTTATTGTTCATCTTGGTTTCAGTCATAAAAAAGATTTTAGGTTTTCTATGTTCAAGATGCTAATGAGCCAATTTTAAACTTTTGTTTAGACAAATTACTACTAATATTAGAAAAGTTAGCTTTTAAGCCATAAACTAAGTCAATATTTAGTTGATTTAATTGGTTTATGGAACAGTGTAGATCTTTTTTCGCTTATTTATTTATATTATAAGTAATGTTCAACCTTTGCGGCTTCGTACTCATTAGACTTAATTCAAGAATCTTAATATAGTTATATTAGATTATAACACCTTGAGAGGTTGGTCTTTTAGTAAAGATAGCACTTTTGGTTAGACAAGGTTACAGTTTGTATCAACAGGAATGATGCAAAATTACTAGTCTTTAACAGGAGACTAATCTCATACTTATAGCTTATAGTCTTGGCCTACAGACTAAACTAAGTGTGAAGACCTGAACTGACCAGTCGATCATATTCTGATAATGGGTAGTTAAAGTCAATTGTTAGCACACTGTAGGATAACAGTTCAGATGGCGGCGGAAGAGCTACCAGTAACAACGGCGGCGTCTAAAGCCTTTAGTAAGACTGGATTACTACAGATCCAGAAAAGCAAAGAAAAACTATATAAAATCAAACTTTAAAAAAAAATCATTTTATTATGAATTGAAAAATTAATAATGGCTTTAAATCACATTGTCTCTTAAATAGGACAAGAGTGCAAAGAATAACCGGTTTTGTCACAAACTGAAAATTGGAACTTGGAAAACAAGAAGTTTACTAGTGCTCGGATAGACTACAACCCTAGCACTCACAAAATAAACCGAATTCAAATAGATATTCTAACGCTAACTAAAGTAAAATGGTTTAG
Organism: Tachinus rufipes; assembly: GCA_963932245.1. Classification (NCBI taxonomy): domain Eukaryota; kingdom Metazoa; phylum Arthropoda; class Insecta; order Coleoptera; family Staphylinidae; genus Tachinus; species Tachinus rufipes. The sequence goes on from OZ010749.1 coordinate 68,535,520, forward strand.
AACAGGAAAAACTGAAATAAACGATTATATCCCATACCACTCATGAGGCAAAGAGGAAAAATCTCAACAATATGGGTTGGCAATAGCACCTAGGAACACAAAACAAAAGCGGAGACCGCCTACTACAGTTTTGCAAATAAGAAGGATACGTAATCTCTAATACCTGGTTTATACTACCGGAGAGATGACCCTACACCTGAAAATTGACTAAAAACAAAACTTCACACTTAGCTAAAAACCATATAGACTATCTACTAATAAATAAAAAATCCGTAATACCATAACAATAGCAAAAGAAGCGTGGTTATCAAAAAAACGCAAAAAAACAGTTTTAACATGTACAAAAAATTGAATAAAGATAAAAACCTTAAAACATAATACAAGAAAATTACACTTAACAAAAAAGCAAGACAAAGAACATAAGGATTCTGCAAACTTTTGGAAGACAATCGAAAAAATCCGGAAACATCAAAATAACTGACCTTCCTATATTACGGACAAAAATCAAACACCTAATTAAGATGGCAAAATTAAGTAAAATTAGTAGAATATTGAAACTAATAGTGGAGGAAACATCAATATGTTTGAAAACTTGTTCAATAATATCTATGACACAGGAAAAATGGTTAAAATTTGCCTTTATTACTATACCAAAAATAACAATTGCCAGATTTTGTAAAGATTTTTGGCTCAGAAACCTAATGAATCATGTGTTTTTGAAAGAAGATGAAAAAGATGTTTGCATTTACTTCATAGATTGTCAAAAAGCTTTTGACAAGATAAGACACTACAAACTAACAGCAGATCTAAAAACTTAGGGCTTGATAGAAAGGATATACGCATTATTCAGGACCTTTACTGGCATTTAAAACCCATATTTAAAACTTAAAGGAGAGGAAAGGTTGTATTCTATTTCCCATGTTCTTTAACGCAAATTCCAAAAATATCTTCAAAACGTCTTAAAGAATGTAGAAATGGGCATCAAGATAAACGGCTCAATGGATAAACAACATACGTTTTGCAAATGATTCTTGGGTTCTTGCCAAAAATAAGACCTGCAACATATGCTAAACCGAATGCATGCAGAAAGTATTGCGTCAAGCCTAACCATAAACATAACAAAAACTAGTTTATGAATTTAGCATATTTACAGGACATTTTGGTACCATGGACATAACACTAAACAACATTAAGATCAAGCCAGTTAAGACAAAGACGACAATGTACCTGGAAACAAGTTTTAACAAAAAGTCGAACCCGGAACAAAACACAAAAAGCAGAATTGAACAAATCAAAAATATATTCATGAAGTAGAAAAACCTGCTTTGTGACGGCAAATTAAACCTAAAAACAAGATGTCGCATTGTTAATGCTTTATTTGATCAGTATTATTGTACGGAGTTGAGACTTTAAAACTAGGAATTATGAACACAAAGAAAGTACTAAACAAAACTGTTCTTTAAAACATATCATATAAGTCATATTTTAGACACATATTGCGCAACCAAAAATATAGCATCCTTGATAATGAATGAACGGATTGAGGGGCAAAGATTAATTGGCAGAATAACTCTATTATGGTTACCCAATATACAAAACTGAAAAGGTATAGGCGTGGAATACCTGTTCTCTATAAAAAAAAAGTGGTAAAATGGTTACCAACCTTCAGTAATCAAAAAGCATATAAAGAAGAAGAAGAAGAAGAAGAAGAAGACTTCAGTAATCTTTTTCTGCTAAATACTACTTTTATTATCTGTTTTCAAAAAGTACGCCAAGTCATCGTAAAGGGGTGCCGGGGCTGTCTAGCAATTGGCTAGAGCGGGTCAATCTCCAAATACGTATACTAAGATGTCTAAAAAATAGATAGCAAATGTGATTTTGAAAGAAAACGTGTACCTTGTGGTTAAATAATCTGAGGCAATGGTTCAGCCAGACAACAGTGTAGCTTTTTTGAACAAATGTAAGCAAAGTAATAATAACCACAAACATGCAAGGTCAAAACCATACTGTAGTAGACGTAAGCAATAAAAAATTGCAATACATCAATTGGCAGCGTTTTTCATATTGAGCTTGTTTTTGGAAGATCTTAATACCTCTTAATACCGTTAGGTGTCGAGGTGTCGGACACACCGAGCCACAGAAAAGACATGTGTATGTTTGGATGCCTATATAAACTAAAATAATAATTACCCAAAATAAAAAGTGATGGAGTATTAAAAAAAAGATTTGCCAAAATTAGTCTCAATAACAGTGGCATAGCTATCTATAAGTAAAGGTTTGCGATCCAAAAGAGAATACAAGCAAGCAGGACTTTTATGACGTCTCTTTCAAATTCTGGAGTGCTCGATTTTGTTATTTTTGACCTGTTTGTTGACAATTTATGACCGGATATTAGTTTTTTATAAACAGTATTTTTTTTAAATTAATGACCGCATTTTGTTGTTTTCTGACAATTGTTAAAAATTTCAAGGCTTGTTTTGACATTTTATGAACAGAACTTTGATGTTTTTAATCGTTTTTGCCAATTTTTTGTTTTTTCCAAGATTTTAACATTGTATGATTGGATTTCACTATTTTTGAATTTTTATAAACAAAACTTTGAATTTGCATGCAACAGTTTATGACCAAATTTTGATGTTTTTTACAATAGTTTTATACTTTAAGGTCGGGTTTTGTTATTTTTGACATTCTTTAAATATATTTTTGCACTTTTTAACAGTTTATTTTGATATTTCTAGCATTAATTTGATACTTTATGACCGGATTTTGACATTATTTTGATGTTTGATTTTGCACTTTATAAATAAATTGTTTCACTTCAACTAGTTTTGGTCAGATTTTTGTTCTTTTTGACTTAATTTTAATATTTTATGATTCTGCTGCTATTTCCAACTACTTATTTGTGTGAAACAAAATTTTTCTGTTTTGCTTTTATGATAAATAAGTACAGGAATAGACTGAATTCTCAACAGGCACGTGGTGAACACTTTTTATAACTTAACACTTTGTATAAGTCTTCTTTGCTCAAAAATACAACAACAGAGTAGTTACTAACTAATAATGCTGTTATGCTGTTGATAGTTAAAATATTCAATGAAAAAATATTTCTATTCTAAAACATTTGCATTTTTAATTTCACATTATGGATATAAATTTTGTTAATTTTGTACCGTACTTACCTGATTTGTTTTATAGTATAAAACAAAACAGATAACGTCGCGGGTTTTAAGTATATTTGTACTTAAGTCGCAAACCAAAAATGTTAAGACAGAAACAATTGTGTCCATGCTTTTTGCCGAATATGAAACAGCGGACTTTGATGCGATACTCAATAATCTTTATCTCACTTCACGATTATAGCGGGGGATTTTAATTCCAAACATCCGGGCTGGAATAGCTTGATAAGAAACGCTAAAGGTCAAGCGTTGTTTAATTACGCCAAACAAAAAGAACTTCTGGTACTGGGTCTAAACACACTCACTTATTACAGCGTTGCGAGTCACGTAGGGGACTTTCTAGATGTAACAATACTAAAGAACGTTATCTACCAGCATACCATAACCGTAGTCATGGCCTTAGCTCCGATTACAGCTCGGTAATGCTGAAACTCTACGAAAGAGGATCACCCGGGGAGTGAGGAAAATTTGTAACTCATACGGATTGGATTCTCTTTGCGAGATTCATGAAAGAGAGCATTAGCAGGCTTACCCCAGTACGAACGGTTGATCGAAAGAGCCGTGGAATATACACCAAGCCACGGGTTTTTAAGACCCATCAGGTCCGAGTAGAAAATCCAGTCGGCCTATCACACGACATCAAGGCATTGATTTGCACAAGAAATGCCGTCAGGCGTCAATGGCAGAGGCATTGCAACCCCCAAAACTGCAAGACCCTAAACTTGTTCCACGGCAAAGTTAGGAAAGCTATAAGGTTGCACAAATATTTGTGCTGGCAAACTAGCTTGGAATTGACCACAGACGATAATAATCGTATGTGGAAGATCTTCAAAGCGTTACGAAACAGACGAATTCCCATTCCAGCCATTCACGGCAAAAATGAGCTTTAATTCAATATCGTGGGAAAGGCCAAGGCATTCGCCTGAAACACCAATGCTTTCCCTTGGAAACGGCGGATACGGAGCACGTCGAAAGGGTAAGATAAGCAAAGTCATTGAGAGGGTCGTCTTAGGCAGATTTCAGGACCACAATCCATCAGCACGGGTTCAGATAGGGGCACTCGTCAGTTCAACAAATACAAAGCCTTCGACAAGGTCTGGCACAAAGGACTTATCTTCAAATTGTATAGAGCTAACTATTTTCTTTGATTGTTCAACCTATACGTTGCCGACATGCCTTCGGGGTCAAAATGGCATAATTTGCCGACGATACGGCTCTTCTATACTCTTCCAAATTGCCGAGATGAAGGAAAGAGCCCGACTTTTGTTAGAGGAAAATTTATGGGGTACATTAATAAGGCAGTTAGGAAGTCATTCAAAAGATAAAAAGGAACGACAGGAAACCAAAAGATATACTGGTGGAATGAAATACTCGAGGCAAATAAGAAGGAGTGTGCCAAGGCAAGAAGAGAAGCCAATAGGGGAAGTAGGAACCCTGACATCAGCATAGATCACAAAGAAGAACTAAAAGAAGGTAAAAATTGAACGCAACAAGTATAAGTTTGCAATAATGGACGCTAAAAGAAACTCGTAGTAAGCGTTATGTAAATGAAATAGACAACGATACTTGAAGACTTAAATACAAGATTATCACAATCAAACTAAATCTCAGGCATAGGATAACGCTAACAAATGAAATGGGCAGTTAAGTTATTTCCAGCTCATCCAATCTTTAAAAGGGATGAAATAGAGATAAAAGGAGTAGAGCCATATACCAGAAAAGAACCAAAGAAAGCAATAAATAAGATCAAACTCAAAAAGGCGTCGGGCCCATATAAAATCCTACCAAAAATTGTAAAGGAAACAGTGAAAGATGTACCGGAGGCAATATTGGAGGTATTTAATCAACAACTTTGGACAGAAAGCTTCCCTGAGAGATGGAAGGAATCCAGACTAGTGCTGATTGAAAAACTAAAAAAAGCAAATGAACCATTGGGTTACAGACCGCTATGTCTAACAAATAGCTTTGGTAAGCTATATGAGCACATGGTAGCTAATAGATTTAAGGAAGAGGTTGAAAAGAAGCTATCGAAAGACCAATACGGTTTCAAAAAGGAAAAATCAACCATCGGAGCAATGGGGAAGCTCATGGACATAGTCGAAGAGACTAAAAGCAGAGCCACTAGAAATTAAAAAAAAAAATGTATTCTTATAACCATTGATATACAAAATGCCTTTAACACAGTTCCATGGAAAGGTATACTGGCAACTCTGCAAGAAATGGAGATTAAAAACACAATGAGAAAGGTTATAGCAAACTACCTGAGTAACAGGAAACTAAAAATAGGCAAAAAAAGAAACATGACTATAACGTGGGGGATCCTACAAGGATCCATAATTGGACCAATACTGTGGAATATTTACTTCAATGACTTGCTGGAGTTGGAAATATTGGAAGGAATGCAAATAGTATGTTTTGCAGATGACAGTGCAGTTATAGTAACTTCAAAACTAGAGGAAGTCTTAGTATATAGAGCGAACAAACCGTTATTAATGATCAAAAACAAGATTAAAGAAAAATGTTTAACAATTGCGGATAAAATGGAAATGAAGGAACAGGAAAATCACAGACAAAGCAGAGAAAGCAATGAAAGCGCTAAGTAGAATAATGCAAGTATAAATGGCCCGGCATCAAGTAAGAAGAGACTGCTAGGATCGGTTGCACACTAGATTATGCTTAAGTATAGAGACATGTGCTGAGGTACAAAAAGTATAAGGGTATGATAACATCGCAACAAAGAAAAATATTGCTGAAAATAGCTAGCGGTTACAAAACCATCTCGACAGACGCAATTTTAGTTATAGCAACAGTTATGCCAATAGATCATATGGTAGAGTACAGGAGGCTATTTCAAAACAAGGAGAAGACAAAAAAAAGGAAATCCTTGATGAAATAGTTGAGAAATGGCAGGAGAATTGGCAAATGGATACTGGCAAATCTATATGGACAAAGATGCTAATAAGAGAAATAGGGCCATGATTCAAGAGGAAACATGGGAATGATAAGGTTAAAACGAGTGGAGGACAACAAGTGCAGTGAGTGCAATCGAGTAGAAACGGCGAGGCACGTTTTTTAAGAATGTAGGCGATGGAAAAGTGCAAAAGCAAGTCTGGAAAACTGAAAGAAAAAAATAACACAAGAAAATTGAAACAATTGAAACAGAAAAAAAAAGTGACAAAGGATCAAGACCCAACACCTGAAATAACAAAGAAGACCGGATACATCTAGGGCGCGCAGAATGCGAGTCCGGGCGTACTTATTCTGATGAAATGCTAAGAGCTAATACCAGATTAAGAAAAAAACATATTGTAGAAATAGGGTTTTAGTGGGTGAGAGCCCAACACACAGGCTAGTAGAACTTTCCCAAAATCACATATCAATTTTTTTTATCTAGAATGGACTGGACGTGAAAGTCTATTATGGATAAAGCCCAAATGTCAAAAAACGTTCTTGTTCTAATAATGCTTTGGACTAGCGGTCTGTCGACCCGGAATAGAACCCAGCTCTACACGTCTATCATTAGACTAGGTTTGTCGTCAGAAACAGATTTGGGCAGACCTAAAACTACTCCCGATACGTCAACACATCGAAGCTTTGGCTGCAAAGTACTTTGAGAATCTCGCAATAAACGACCGGTGAACCAAGCAGCCGCACCTTAATTTTACTAACTAACAAAACAAAACCAACACCGCCAAACTACTAATCTTTAAAAGAAAGGTACTTGAACCGTAAGGTCTCGAACTTCCGTAAGCACTCACTATTGGTCGGTTTTTAGTCGGTAGGCATTTCAAGCTGAGAGGAAATGAATTCGACACTTTGTCAGTATTTTAAAAAATTAAACACCTAGCTCTAAAATAAAAAATGTTACCAAATATTGCTTTTTTGTCTAAAATGCAAATGATTGTTTTCTTAAAACTGAAAGATGTCAAAAATATCGGTGTCAAACTTTTAAATTTGCAGCAAAGCCCTTGTATTGAATATTGTTTCAAAGTATGAGAAAGAACATCTGAAACTACACTATTTCATTCAAATTCTTTTAAAAAACAAGCTATTTGAATCATTGCCAATCTAAAATTGACTAATAACATTAAATAATTCCTAAATATCAATTTTTTTTATATTTTAAAAGCTTTCATAACAAAATCTTGTTGAATTTAATTTAATAAAATGCTTCAATATTCTGCAAACATTAAGAAAATTATATCTGCAATCACTTACATGCATCTTCACTCAAGATATATGACTGCAGGCATAATTTTCCACGTCTTCAATGGCGCATCCGTAATAAAAAATTACCCCGTTGTGGTTTAAAAATGTTCCAATCGTTAAGGCAGGGATCGAAATTTGGCTGTCTTCCAAACCGAGAGATTTCACACGTGCAATTTTCCGGTATCCACTTTCAAACAAGCTATTTTAATAATAACGTTAGTATATTGCTTATGATTTCCTGAATTTAAAACAAATATTGTGAATTTACAAAATACATACAAAATGAATTTTATTTTACAAATATTTGTTTTAAAATTATTGATATGGAACGCTTTTGTACCAAATTTTAATTAAAATGAAAAATATAAAACTTCAAAGGGATTAAAATTGTTTTTGTAATGGTTGTAACTAAAAATCAGTGATGAACATTAGCAACATATATAAATCTTCTTAAATACAGTTCAAATTATATTATGTACACTTGCTAAGTTTCTAAGGTATTAAAGTATGCAATGTTTGTTAAGGGCATCCCATTTAAGTAACTAGTCAACTGGAGAGCACTTACGGCTGTTGTTTCTAGACCCAACTACTGATGATATAAGCACATTCAACAATAATATACCTAGTTGAAGTACGTTGTAATAAGAACTCCCACTTGAAAACAATGAGCAGTCTAAAGCAATTCAGATCCCGCATACGGCAACTGACGTTTTGATATTTATAATTCTGCGATATATTACAGCAATCACTTCAAGTCAAATTGGTTTTTAGTTTGTGAGTGACGCATTTACATTTTATTGACTTATCTGTTATAATTAAAATATTCAAATAAATCAATATAATTTGTAATATGCTAATTAGAGCAATTCATTCAAACACTCAATCATATAAATTAATTTAATTATTCAATTAACGACATATTATTAATAAATTTGTATTTGTATTTCGCTTTCGATTTTGCACGGTCTGGTTGTATATATGTAGGGGTGAGGTATAGTCAGTTATAGTAAGGGTGTCTTGTTAAAAAAAGATGGGGGATGGATGCACCTTGTCGGTCTAAATGGCTTGTACAATCCCCGTCGCGCCAAATAGCACCCCTTCATCGATGAGTGTGGATCGATAGTAGGGATACCCAGAAGGGGCTTCGGTATTATGCATTGAGTACAGCCCCCGCCGTACTCATCTGAAACAACCTAGTAACGAAGTGTGCCGGATTTAATAATGGTAATAATCACATTTATTTAATTAGATTTTGAGTTATTATCTGTTTACTTATGGTTAATTTTTTTTTAATTATAAGTTTATTTAGTTAAAACTATTTTAACTTTAATAGTTTCTACTGCACTATTACTACGTATACATTTGGAATACATTAATTTAAATAAATACAGTCTGCAACCGTATAACGGCTTTCATAATTGCTGCTATTCGAATTTGATAATAAGCAGGAACAATGCCTAAATATTCGATCCTCAATGTAACACCTCGCTTCAAAGCAAACCCGTAGAAAGTCTATTATTATGTTAATACTATTCGTGCAATATTCTCATTAGAGTATAGAGAATTACAAGTTTTCACATTTGAGCTTGCTCTATATACAGTTTTACCTTTTGTTAGGATATTTATAATGCCAATAAATGTCACATTTTATGACATTTATAGTGATGACCTATTTCTATTTTTATGAATATATTTATACTATAGCTAAAGACAATAAGATTGTGTAATTAAATTATATATTACAATTGATTCATAACCTTTTTAGTAAATAAAAATATCTATATTGTTTACTAGTTGTTCTGATGTCTAACAAATATTATTTGAATGCAGTTCTGATTCAAATAAGAATTTACTACTCGAATACATCACTTCTTTCATTAAAAAGTTTGTTGATTGTTTTAAATAGTGTCTTGACTTGAAAACTATAACAAAAGTGTGGAATTTTATTTCCTATTTGTTGTCGTCTTTCGAATAAATTTACAAGCAATCGGCAGTAATCTAATTATATAAAATTAAATCTTTGTTGTTTGGTTAAAAAATATTTAAAAAAATTACCTTTTCCTAGTATAGAAAAAACTTCACTTAAATAATTAAATTAAAAATTAATGCAAAAAGATCCCACTAATAAATTAAAAGGTCTGAGTACAAACATATATATATATATTTTCTTCTGATTTTTGTGAACTGTGAAAACAGATTAGTAAATAGTTGCATAAATACTAAAGATTTTAACTTTGCCGGCGTTGTTTGTACTTGATACGCTTCTATATATACAAAAAACAAACATAACTTTCAAAAAGTTAACAGCTGCCGTGATTACTCCACTAGACATGGTAATCATATTTTGAATAACAAGTTTAAGCTTGAAAAATCGCGAAAGAACTCAGTAAACATAAACATATACAATAAGCTTCCAGAAAATATTAAAAATTTGTCTACAACAAAATTTAAATTTGAAATCAAGAGAATGTTAACGGATATTGCACCATACTCTGTTGAAGAACTTTTAAATATTTGTTAACGGATATTGCACCATACTCTGTTGAAGAACTTTTAAATATATTATAATTGTGATATGTAAACTTATGTGTAAAACTGTATTTTGTATAACATCCATCATCTATGACTTGCGAAAAATGTAAATACATCTTATTTTAACATTATGTTATTTTAAACATTGTTATTTATATATATGATAGTAAAATTAAAAAAATATAAATAAATGATGCCAATTAATGTGGACGTTTAGCATTAAATCATAATCATAAATTGTGTTTATAAGCACAGAAATATTTATTTAATTTTCTTAAAGGACCCATCGTCAACACCGATGGATTCCAGCTGGCAGGAAGAAGGAAGCGTAAAAATTCCAGGGGTGAGTCTCCACCTCTAAAATTAATAAAAGGGCAATCAGCCACCCTCCAGCTGCCATCAGCAGCTGCAAATAAAAAGCCATCAGCGGCTAATCCTGCCGGCCCATCAGACCAAAAAGCAACAAGGTCTTCCGCCACCAGGGGCGCCGCCCCCGCCAAGAAGGAGAAAAATATCACTGAAGTAAGGTTTAGGCTTGCCGCCTCAAACCCCAACAAAAAGAAAGATTTCCGGAAATCTCCAGCGACTTCAAGGCAAATAATATCAATTATTTGTCTGCCATGCATACCTACAAGGGTGTACGCATTCAACCCGCGACAATCGCCGTCCATCGGGCAGCGATCGCGTTAATGAAAATAAAGGAAGCCAAGTATCACACTTGGGCTACTTCCGATGAACGCAGCCTGGAGGTGGTGATCTTCAACCGAGGAGGACGTCGGCAAAGCGTTGGAAGAACTAGGTTTCAAACCCACAAACGCAAATGGATAATACACCAGACGTAGTATTACTCCGAGTCTGCTTCTGGAATGCTAATAGCATTACAGAAAAAATGAGAAAAGTGGAAGAGGTCTTTTTTGATCAGAACTTGACATCTTGCTGGTGTCATACTCGGTGCACAAACCCAATCAGGCATTAAGAATTCTGAATACGTTTACCTATCGGGGGCAGCCGGTGGTGCCCACAAAGCGTGAAACTTTGATCTGAAGTGGATACCTCCGACCTAATCTCCCTCAAATCGAACGCGATAGTAGTGATCGCTTCCGGTTACATCCGTCTGCAAAACCTTATCGAAACAGCGGATTTTGATAGAATTTTTGATAATCCACATCCCACAATAATTGCGGGAGACTTCAATTTGAAGCACGGGTCGTGGAATAGTTGAGTAACTAACGCCAAGGGGCGAGCTCTATTCGACTACGTTGAGCAAAAAGATTTGCAGGCCGCGGGCCACAGAGGGGACGTTCTTGACGTAGCAATACTAAAGATCCTCAACTCGCACGCAGTGGTAACTACGCTCAACGGCCTAAGCTCTGACCACAGCCTAGTACTACTAGAGCTACTTGGAAAGGGTCCGGAGAGGGGGGAAAAATTGTCACACAGACGGATTGGACTCACTTCTCTTAATGCCTGGAAAATAGCATTGGTAGCTTGACTCCAGTACGATATCGAAAGAGCCATCGCACTTTTGACTACTCAAGTCTAACAAGCCTCGGAAAAGGCTTCTAAACCTTTCAGGTTTGCGTCGATAATTCTCTAGGATTATCACTAGAAACAAAGGCGTTGATCCAAACAAAAAATGCCCCCAAACATCAATGGCAAAGGCATCGCGACCCTAGAGATTGAGAGATCTTGAATCGACTTCTCAATGAAGTTCGATCGGTCATAAGGGAGCATAAAAACCAATGCTGGAAAGATACGCTAGAATCTTTCACGGAGGATGAACATTTGATGTGGAGGATCTCTAAAGCCCTTAGGAACAGACGGGTTCTCATTCCCGCGATTTACGGTGACAGAGCAATACACTACTGAAGAAAAAGCCGAATCATTTGCAGACACCCTGGAACTCCAATGCGCCGATCTGTATACCGATTATACGGATCTGGAGCACATCGAAAGGGTACGCAGGGAAGTCAAAGACTTTCAGAGAACCGCTGACGATGACACTACACTAGATAGCGTTAGACCTTCTCAAACCAGAAAAATCATTAAAACATTCAAATCATCCCGTTCTGCTCCTGGCCCGGATAAAATATCTAGCAAAGCTCTTAAATCGTATTCTTATAAAGCAATTATGGCTCTAACCAATATTGCAAATGCTATTCTTTGCACTGAACATTTCTCGTCAGCATGGAAAGGCTCGCACGTGGTAACATCGCTAAAGTTGGGAAAAACGGGTTGTTTTTCCAAAATTATTGGCTTATAAGCCTACTACGCACCCTTAAGCAAGGTCATACCCAGTAAACACAGTTACGTTTAAGATACGTTTATTTTTGGTATTACACCTAAGTGTAATATTTGTTTATTTGTTAAGTATATTATACGGAAAAATGTCCGGCGACTAAACGGATATATCTCGTATATTTAGTGTGTAATATACGTACCGGTTATATGTATTTTAAACGTGTAATTTACACGTATTATCAATGTAAAAAATGCGTTAATATATAATAAAAATATTTGTATATTCTTTAATTATAGTACACGTGCATTATAGGTTAAACTTTATCCGGCGAGAAGTCATGTGTATGTTTGGATGCCTATACGAGGTAACGGACTCAAATTGGGAAGAATTGGGTCACCCATCCAAGTCGTGACCGGAGCGGACGTTGCTTAACTTTTGTTAACGCTGGTAATCGTACATGCCCACTCTGCCGTACTGCCTACTCTCTTGTATATATAATAATGTAAAATATGTATATCATTCTAACATAAAATACAAAGTATTACATATAAATAAATAAAACATTATATTATTTAACATAGGTATTTAAGAAAATAACAATTAAATTGAAAATCCATTTTGCTTTTTCAACCAGTCTTTTGGTGACATCTGAAAAATATACTGTGTATATTTCCACAGCCTCATATGAGACACATATGGTAATTTTTATTTCAAATAACTTGAATAGTTTGCTATTTGTATTTATAATACTATATATAACAACAGCAATCAATAATATTAAATTTAAATTTTAAAATAATAAATCGATAAATTGATATTAATGTTACTGTAATGGTTATAATTGTATTGTACAAGAAAAAATGGTGCACCTGACAAGTTATTTGAAACAAAGATGTCATTGCTTATTTTCAGACTTACCACAAATTAGGTATTTGATCTTAGTACTCCTAAACCTACGCTTCTAGTTCAATTAAACTACACTTCAACACTGTTGTGTAACAACAAACAACTTAAAACTGTATTGGATATTACAACTATTAACATTATGGTTGATAAAAAATAAATAAAATGATGAATCATGCATCTCAACATACACTTTGCAAACTATATTCTCGAGTTCGGGTAACCTCGGACGTACATACATTGAAGACAAAATTGATCGGCAAACTAAACCCAGAAATAATAAACGTTAAATATACGTAGATATATTATGCAGGATATTTATACGAGTATTCTAATGGTTAATATACGTATATTAATCAACAGTGGAAATAAAAGAAAAAATTAACGTATAATATACAAATATACATATCTTACGTGTACAAGAAATGTATATTATACGAATACACATATACCATATACGCTTTTTACACCATATATACGTGTAATAAACTTATATTATCTAAACCTGTGTTTACTGGGTAGAAAGGGTGATCTTGGATATCATTTAAGAGCACACGGATATGAACAATCTTTCCCTTCCCATCAACATAGGTTCAGATGGAAACACTCGAGCGTACATCAACATCAACAGAGTGGCGGACCACATTGTCGAAGGTTTCAGACAGAAAAGGGCCACGGGAGTGACGTCGAAAAAGGCTTCGACAAAGTGTGGCTGCTTCTAAAGCTAATCAGACATCGATTTCCTCTGCGTATTTTAAGGCTGCTAGCCTCATATCTAAAACGCAGAAGTCTAGCAGTCAAACTTGATAACCACATCTCTACTTCTCAGCAGATAGAGGCCGAAGTTCCTCAAGGATCCATTCTCTTGCCGCACCTTTTTAACTTGTATGTAGCGGACATGCCTTCAGGGCGCATGCACGGGGTTAAAATAGCTCAATACGCTGACGATACAGTACTTATCTACTCCTTAAGGTTGACTGAAATGATCACCTTACGTCTTCAAAAAGCCACCTCCGATCTGAAAGATTGGATAGATAAATGGCACTTTGGAGTAAACCCAGAAAAAAAGCTAGGCCGTACTCTTCACTCGGCGTTGGTTACTTAAACCGCATAAGAACGTCACCTTCAATGACGTTCCCATACCGTAGTCCGACACTGCCAAGTATCTTGGTGTAATCTTGAACAAAGGTCTCTATTACAAGCTTCAGGTTCAATCCATTCTGGACAAATCAAAAATGGCTAAATCTCTTCTCTACCCGATGCTGCGTCGGAACAGCGGCATGTCGCTTCGGAATAAAATCCGGCTTTACACCTCGACCATCAGACCGATGATCATATACGCTTCCTCCATTTGGGGAATGGCGGCAAGTAACCACCTAAATTGCTTAGAAGCTTTCCAAAGTAAAATTCTCCGGATGCTCACAGGAGCTCCCTGGTACGTTCAAAATCTGGACATTCGAACAAACCTAGAGATTCCTTCATTTTGTCAACATTTTGAAGCTTTGGCCGAAAAGTATTTCAAAAATCTTGCGGTTCATTTCAATCTCGATCTGGCAAGACTTGCCGAACCAGATCGGGAAGATTTTGTCCACAAACGACCGGTGAATTCAATAGTAGCCGAGTTACTTCTTACATAACATAGATAAAACCACATCCAAAAACAAAACCCCAACCCGGTCTATAAGGCGACTCCTAAACAACCTCCTACATACACATTTCCAAACGGAAGGTACATAAACCGAAAGGTCTCCAACTTTCAGGCAATTCCCAGATGGGTGGGGTATAGTCGGTAGGCACCCTTAGAAAGGTGAGTCCGACACGTTTTAGGAGCGAAGTCTTTAGAAGATTCCCCACCTATGACTAACAAAAAACAAAAAAAAAACTTTTGCTAATATGCAATGCTGTTGTCATACATGATACAAGGTACACTGACAAAGTTTGTAAAACCAAAATTGTTTGTGTTTGACCATTGGTCGCTTTTATTGTTAGATTGAGTTTAAATAAATGATTAATTCATTTCATAAAACAAGATTAGATTAAGTTGGTAAACATATATACATATATTTATAATACTTTAAACTGTTTGCGATGAATTATCATTAGATCGAGCTTTATTGACCTGGCCGTTTAATATTTTTAAGAATGTTAGTCAGTTTTTTTTTTATATTATTATTTTTACATTTTGATTAGATCTTTTAGGGTTTCTGTTTTATTAAAGCTGTAGTCAATGCCAAAATCTATTAGAGCGGATCTCAAAATATAGTACGAGTACTAGGTGTAGTAGCGCATTTGTCTTACACGTTTTACGTAACTTATTTATAAATTTATTAACAGTTTAATGCCATAAATTGTTTTAGCAATGCCTTGAGCATCTCCAAAAAAATAAAAAAACTCTGTAGCCAACTAGTTTTGACCAAATCAACCAAAAGCTACTTAAAGATATCAGACAAATAAAGAAAAAAAAATCAAATGTCTAAACTGTTCACCACACCACATCTGGCTAAATCACCCAAAAAAAAGTGAAAATCGTTCCAGTTTTAATCAAATTGGAAAAAAATATCTTTAAAAGCTTTGCAATTTTATCCCAGCACATAGCACAAGTCACAAAAAAATAGGTTCGAAGTCCAAAAACAGCAAAGGCGAGTAAACTCGGATCTTTGGCAAATTAGGTTGTTTGCAAAAACGCCAAAAAAGAACAACAGCTACAGTGTAGTCTTTACGACGTGGGCTTAAATTATCTCATTTATCGGATTAATTTATTACCAACCGCCTCGAAAAGGCAATTATGTTTGTATTGTATACCTGGAAGCTATACTATACTTTCTAATCTCCGCAAACTGCCTCTAAGTTTAATTGCGTAATAGAAAGGACTATTGACGGCATAAAAATAAAGTTCAAAAAGTTATTAATTTTTCTACTATTACGGGTAGGTTTCTAATAATAAAATAAAAATTGTGGCTTAACTAAACAAAGCTTAAAGAAACTAGTATAAAAAGCAACTTTAAAGCAATGGAACACAGTCAATCTACAGTGGCCGTTCTGATAACACCTTAAACCGGTGGTGCACAAGTATTGATGCGACAAGTTTTGATACAAATCTAGAAAATAATGTGGAGCTAGATTTGAAACAATTGTTATGATATTGAAGGTATATTTCTAGATGCCAAACAACGCGGTAAATAAATTGTAGTGGTAGGGTTTCAGCTATGGGCTTTTCTTTTAGTCAAAATTATAATTAATTTTCAAACAAAGTTCTTGTCGTTTTTTTTCTCTTTAGGTGTTTTTTGATATCTTGACGTAATAAATTAATATCTGGTTTTATGCATTTTGTAGAGCTAATCTACAGCTTAGTGTTTAGTTGCTAGCAAGATCTAGCGACTGCAACTCAATTATCAACGTGTTACCATTCTAGGGTGTAGTCACAGAATTACCAGGATAGAAACTGTATCTGCACTTCTTCTTTTTGTTCTTTGTTAAGAATAAAATACGGCATTAATAGTTTTCTTAGACTGATATGCCAAAAATCTAAACTAACTAAGAATAAAATACGACAGAGTCTAAAAATTTATTGACACTTTGTGCTACTAGCGCAAAAAAGAAAACACAGCTGCCTTGAGATTGTAACTCACGAGCCTGGGCTCGACTTGTGGTACTTACAGTGGCTTCTACAGCTGCCGGGCCAGGTAGCCCAATTTTTGGGGTTTGGTTGACCGGACTCCTGATGCTCCTTTTAGGGCGCCACTCTTATTTTTAAGGAAGATAAGAGAAACTCTGCACTTTATATTTTACGTTTTATTATTAACGATTAACTAACTATCACTATTACTTTATACATTTCTTAACAAGAATATATCCGCTTTTGTGATACTATTGCACACACGTGCCTTTTAGATCTTTTGCACAAACATGCTTGGCCGTCGGCTGCACACCCGTGCTTTTCCACTTTTTCAAAACGACCCCTTTTCCCATATCTGAAGAGCGGTTTCCAGAGTCGTACCGGAAACTCTATATTTTAAAATGGAAGGTCTACGCAGCATGTTTGAATATATCCCGCGTCTACATTTTGTACGTTACAAGATGTTGACGTTTGGACTTTATAATAAATTAAAAAATTAACTAATTTTATGCCTTTTTCAAAATTAAGCTACGCACCGCCTCACCAGCCTAGTGTTCAGTTGCCTGTGATAAGGTAGAACAACTGCAACCAAACTGTCATTGTATTCTAACAATGTATGTCACATAAGAAAAATGCACTCTCTAACAAATAAACGTGTAAATGCAAAACATACCAGCTCATAAAAACTTAAAAATAAAGACCAAATTGACGTAAACACTTGAGAAAGTAACAATGTAGACTGATGCACAATTAATTGTCCGCTAGAGGCTATCTAAAACATAAACATGCAAAAAAACCTAAGCAAACACATGTTTTTACAGCCCAGCTAATAAATACAGTGTTAGAAAGAAAATTTATGTTTTTTGAATAGTTTGTTAGTAAGGGTCACATAAGGGTAAGGTTGGCTTAAATGGAAGGTGAGGGATGAGAGGTTTATGTTTCTACTCATTTCAGTTGCAAACATGCTTTGGCCAAAGCAGCAGCGAGTTTTTGCCGTAGAGATATAATTCTCTAACGGCCACGTGAAACAAATTTTTTTTTAATATACTCTGTTAAGCTGTGTTTCTGATCTCAAATCAATTTTGTTGTGGGTGGGTGCCTTAAGTGAATTGGGAAATATGTTCAAGAGAATGAAGAAGTTTGGAGAACCACTACAACGGATTTGGATTCTGCATGATAAATTCTATTATCATTTGTACAAAATGATACGGTTTAACAACTGACACAAACCTCATGTGAGGAATTTGTTAACACCTTGCCTAACGACGCACTTGTGTTCTTTTCTGACAAGATGCATTTTTATCTCAGTGGCTGTATTAACATAACATGCGGCACTAAAGTAAAACAAATCTTAAAAAACTTTATGAAAAGTCTTTTTATTCAGATCAATAATTGTAAATTTAGACTGTTATGTGACAATGATTCAAAAGTCACATAAACTAAACTATGTGCTTGCCAGATTTAGCTCTTTGTGATTATTTTTTGTGAGGTTATTTCAAATATTTGGTGTATTGTCCTTACAACCTAGAAGATCTAAAAAAATAACTTCCAAGCTAAAATTGTTAGTATACTGTTGGCACCAAACTTCACAGTAAAAAAGTTTGTTATCAAGAAATTGTCTGTTGTATTGCTAACAACTTTCAATCATTTTTGTGTTAAGAATAGCTGCAAGAACACAAACGGTGGTTGAAGCAATAAATCTTTTGATCAGCAACACTTGGGTGGGTGGGTGGGCCACAGTAGAAGAAACAAACAATACCCAAGCCCATTAACTAACAGGCAACGCACAATAAACTGCTCCTTTATAATTTTGACCATTTTTTTTCTAACTATTGCAAACGCTGAGATAGATAGCAAATTTGCAACAAAAGAAGACGTGATCATATAAAAAAGAAACCTTTCTAAAACATGTTTTTGAGGATAATGTAAAGTACTGCCTTTGCATAAAACTAATTGGCAAACAAACAGCAGTCAACAAAGTGGAGGAGAAACTTCTTGTTGCTTACAAATATTTTTTTTTAATTTTGAGCTTTGCAACCATCTTGGCAGATAGCGATTTTTTGTACTGAAATTAGCAATTAGCATATTTGCTACAAAAGTAGAAGCAGCCGCAAAAAAAGAAACATTTTTGAAAAGGGCACGTAGAGTACCGCCGTTACAAAAAAAAAATAAAAATGCCAAATATAGCATACCAAAACCAGTTCTCAAGCAGGTAACGGACTACATAATGGATCAAACATTTCTTGAAACTTTTGCTATTAGAAAAATTGAACTGGAATGCCTAACCACCAGCCTAAAAGTTTGTTATCAAGAAAATTTCTTGTTTTTGCAAAAGTTAAAAGTTTATTTGTTCAAGAAGGAGAAAGCGATATCTAATTTTTTGATAACCAACTTGAGCGACTTGCGGATGATGCAGCCTTAATAGCGGAAACAGAAAATGACCTGCAGCGACTATTGCACAAATTCAAAACAACGGCCGAAAAATATAACATGTCTATTGCAATTATCAAAACCAAATCATGACCATCTCAAGAGAGCCCGTGCGATGCAAGCTAGCAATTGACAACACCCCAATCGAGCAGGTAATGTTGTTTCACTACCTGGGCTGCAAAATATTTAGCTACGGAAACCTGAAAGACGACGTCAAACACTAGGTTAACAAAGCTGCTATGATATCGGGACACCTAAAGCAAAATATCTGAAAAAATAAATACCTCACTACCGATTGCAAATCAAGAATCTACAAAACATTTGTACGGCCAGTCTTGACTTATGGGGCGGAAACGAGAACAGACACGGCGGCAACTAAACGACAAATGCGGACAACAGAGATGAAAGCACTAAGATCAATTACCGGATACACGATGTGGGACAAACAACGGACGACACACATAAGACAAAAATGCAAGGTAGAAGATGCTGTGCGATGAGTAAGGCAGCGTAGACGCTGTTGGAACGAACACGTAACCAGAATGTCAGAAACCAGAATAGCTAAAATAGCCCGCAATGGCAAACCCAGCGGAAAAAGACCCCTAGGGAGACCACCAAAAAGATGGATTGACAGTTGGCAGTCGACATCCCAAGAGCAACTACAATAAAACGAGGCTTCCAGAAGGAACAGGCGACCTTCGTCTACTAGAAGCAAAAGAGAAGTAGAAGAAGAACTTTAGCGACTTATTCCACATCATGATTACCAGTAAGTAGTTTGAACTGGAGTGCTCACCAACCTACCCAAGAATTTGGTAACAAGAAATTGAAAGTATTTTCTCATTGCAAGCGTTAGAAGTCACTTAGTCAGAAAAAAAAGAAGTGATATCCGATCTTTTGATGACAAGCACTTGGACGAGTGGTCCAAATCATAGTTACCATTAAGTTATTTGAACTGAAATGCCCACCAATCAGCCCAAAAGTTTGTTATTAAAAAAAATAAAGTTTATTCTTTTTGCGAGAATTAGAAATTTCTTTGTTCAAGAAGGAGGAAATGATATCTAATTTTTTGATGACCAACATTTAAGCAACTCATTCCAGATCATGATTACCAGGGACTAGTTTGAATTTGAATGACCACCCACCCACTCAAAAGTTTGTTAACAAGAAATTGGAAGTATTTTTTCTTTGCAATCAATAGTTTCTTAGTCAGAAGAAAAGGAGGTGATATCCAATCTTTTGATGACCAACACTTGGGCGGGTGGATCTGTCACTCCAGATCATGATTACAATTGACTAGTATGAAGTGTAGTACTTAGCTATCTGCTCGAGATTTGTTATATACAAATAGGAAGTTTCTTTTTTTTACAAGCGTTAGAAGTCTCTATGTCAGAGGAAAGGATGATAAATTTAATCTCTTGATAATCAACACTTGGATAGGTGGGTGAGTCAACCCATGTAAGTGTTGATTATCAAAAAATTGGATTTATTATTACCTCCTCTTACAAAGACTTCTAACACTTGCAAAAAAGAAAAACTTTCAATTTATTGATAAACTCTTGAGCTTGTGGGTATGGTAATCATAATCTAGAATCACACACATACTCATCTAATGTCTTAAAAATGAAGAGTAGTATTAAAGTAATTTATTTTTTTAGAATTGTTTAAAACTAAATTTGAATTGTTATGTAACAAGCTAAAGTTAAGAATGTTTAAAACGTGTACAGTGTTTTATGGCATTAAAAAAAAAAAAGTTTTACTGCCTTACCTTGTGTTTATAGAAAGTATAAAAGAAAAAGGAGAGTGGTGCCGCTTAGGAGCCGAGCACGCACTAATGACAAATCAGCACGGCAAAGCAAAAAGGTATAAAGATCAAACTTTTAAGCCAACAAAGTATATTGTATTGAATTGGCAACTTCTATTCATACTAAGATGAATCTAACCTAAGCAATATAACAACCTCACAGACACACCTTTGATGATCATCTTTACACCGACTACGGCACCGGGGAGATTTACTATGCTTTCGGGTTACAACACCCCTTGCGGTATTATACCCTTTACCGCAAGGAATTACCAACCATTGCATTCTTTGCCGTAGTAAACCAGTTAACAATGACAACTTTTGCACTGATATGCCGCCGACTTGCGCTCAAACTCTGGGGCAAACCACAACCGATGGGGTACACATATACACGTATACATAGGTATTACCTACGCGGCCTCAAGTGTAACCAGGTAGCACTAGACTTTTGGATGCATGAATATTATACCACGCATACAATGGCTCCAAACACAGGATGACTACAAGTGGGTTTCCAAACCACACAAACAACAGCGTTATAGGACACGTATGAATAGCACGGATATTAATCTGCATATCCCGCATAAACAGCCGCACTTCCACCAATAATGGATGTACTGTCTGTAACAAATAACTCCACAGACGTTAAATTAAAATTTACACGCTGGACTCTTCATCTACAAGAATACGACTTTAAGGTTGAACACACGCAGGGAGAAATAATCCTCTTACTTAACGTCATTAAAGATTATTGCCACCAGAGAGCCTTAGCAAACACAAATTGCCAACATTAAACTATCTCTACACAAACCTAGCAAGAGCGTACTAAACCAATTTTGCAAAAATATGTTTTTGAAAGCAAAAACCTTGCCAACTCTGGTCCGTCATGCAAAAAAAAAGGAGAACCAATATTCAAGATACCATACAAAAATATCATAAAATGACAAATGACCCAAAGTGCCTCAATGGTGAGGACTTTTGAGAACCAGCTCAAAAACAGATTTAATGGTATCTGTCCACGAACAACATAAAGCCATTAAAACCACTGCAATTATACTTTGAGCCATTAGCTCGGGATCGGGCAAGACGTCCAAACATTTATCAAGAGCTGTTTGAAGTGTTTCAAACTAAAAATCAAAGTTCCACAATCTAAGGCATTGCAAAAAATCAACAATCACAAAAACCATAGACTTTGCCGGAAACAAATTTATACTGACTATGGTAATTACCTGCACAAGATGATTAAAGGCCACACCCGTGGCTACCGTAACAACCACCACTAGAGTACTGAAACAACGGTTTGTCCAAAAATGGGGGTACGCAAAGATTATGCTGTCAGATAATAGACCGCAATTCACTTGCAACTTGCAATAAAACTGTAGAAAGCAGTACAGCACACTACGGCGACGTACTATCCACAGGTCAATCCAGTAAATGCCTTACGCAAAAATGCTAGAATAGAATAAACATCTACCCATAGCAGTGTTTTACTGCAACCTCTAAACAAATCTACCACCCTACTACCACAGAGTCAACCAGGTTTCACTAAGCAAGCCAGCGGTCCCCCAGCTTCAAGTCTCTTTTAAGAGACCCCGCGGCAGGTCCGCCCTATTTCATATCCTCCTAGAAGAAAGATATGGAAACGGTCTACATCAGCAAGTCCAAAATCCAACAAGACCCGTCACAAAAAATTGGTAAAAAGCAAAGTCAAAGAAGTTAAGAAAGGAATTAAGTAAGTTCTTTTGACCATCTTGCTCTACTAGTCCATCAGCCAGCTTGACACGTCAAGTGCTTTTAGCAACAAGGTCAAAGGATCTTCGATTTGCTCTGCCACTAAGGTGCAACCGACCAACTCTGGTCAGGTTAGTAGCTTTCTAGACCTAATATTTAAGGCTGATGGTTACATTTAAAGATCTTAAGATAACCATCGACCTCGTCGTAAACGTGTTTGATGGTATTTGCATGCATCCCCAAACGCATGACGACTTCCGTGCCGCAATAAAATTTTGCAAAAGTACGTAATGTAGCACTACACATATTAACTAGCGTCCGAAAAGACCCTTAAATATGCTATTAGGAGTGTACCTGATTGCATCACAGCTGGTGTGGTGCAGGCTGAGCTTATTGCTCAGTACAGCCTTTCTTCTACGACATGCATGAAAAGGGACGGAAAAACCTTTCCTATGTTGGGACCCAAAAATTGAGAGATTCTGTTGCGACAGTTGAGGTCAAACGCAAAACTCTCGATAGAGCTCAATGTTGCCGTTACCAAAGATGCATTTTGGTGCAACAAAAGTGTGCTTGACTATCCGAGCGTCAGTTGGACTCCCACTAAAGAGTCCGGCCATGTAGATACATGTGCCCAGACTTGGAAGTGGAACTAGTCCACATTTTTTAAACGATACCTATATGGTTGGCACAAAGTGCATTATGTAATTATCAAACTTCCAGCGTTCACTCGGAGAGAATTTGTAAAACATTAGAAAGATTTTCTTGCTAGCGTAAAAAAAAATCAGTCTACATCAAACTATCAAAGCATATAGTACCAAATTGGCAACTTCCATTCATACTAAATACAAACTGAATTTGATCATTTTTTGCCATGCCCATTGACACAGCTTTGATAACCACTTTTACACTGACAACAACACATTTTGCTGTATTATACTTTTTGCTGCAAGGAATTACTAACCCTATTGAACTCTCTGCCTTAGAAAACCAATTAAACCAGATAACGACCTTAGCTGCAAACCCAGACAGAACGAGTCTGAATCCGACACCGATACCGACGTTCTAGCTGGATCTGGAATACTTCAGCAACTTGTAACCAATAACTACAAGAAGCGAGGTATTGAATTGAAGAACATCATTTAAAACTACTTAAAAACGTACACATTCTTAGAAATTAAAAAAAAAAGTAGAAAAGTTAACAGCATCAATACATAAAAAGAAATTAAACTTGAACAGTAGTGTAAGTTTTTATTGTTTCAATTTTAGAAGAGTCACTTAATTGTTACTATGTCGGCAGTGTTTGTAAGAAAAAAAAGAAAAAACAATAAACAATAAACAAGTGCTATCTGCCAAGAAACAAACCTATTCAGAAAGAGCACAGGAATTGTTACTGCCTAATGGTGTAGTCACAAAATTACCAGGTCACACCTACTACCAATCAGCACCCTTACCCAAACAACATTGCCAGCAAAATATCTAAAAGGTCATACTTCAAGTTAACCTATAATGGCTTTATCTTGCGGAATTAAAGCAAGTAGACAAAACAAAAAAGTGAACGTAATCACTAACAGTATGTGTAGAAGCAAGTATCTTGTGGCAATGCAGCCACAGTTCTTGAAATAAATTTACAACCTACAAACTTCATAGTATTCAAACTTCACTTAGTTGAAATTGATCAGACTTACTAGTTTAATACAGGTAAAGACCTGTTAATAATAGATTAGCAAGCTTTAAGCTTCACTGAATCTAGTTTAGATAAGAAAACACATTGTTGCTAACCTGACGCACCGCAGCTACCTTGAACGGATTTTTTTCAATCAGCTTAATCACCTAAGCGTTGTTTACATTTACCTAACCAAAACCTAAACAATAAACGTAGCGTGAAAAAAAAATTGTTTCTGCAAGAGTACACAGTCAAGACTCAAGCATTGTTCAACAATCACAATTATAAACTTTTTAAGGTTGCTTTTGAGGTTAATCGTTTCATCAACAAACCGAGCCAGTTTACTCACGCTTGCAGCAACGTTTTAGCATTAAAACAGCAGCAAGAGTGATGTAAATTTTTAATGTTTCACAACTTATTATGAATTATCAATGTATTTTATATTTTTTTACTATAATAAGTATTTTAAGACTTCTCTCTAACATTTTATAAAGAATTGCAATTTTAATATTTTATTTTCATATTGTATTCAAATACTGTTAACCTTTTCCAAGCTTTTTATACTAATTTTTTTAGAATTATAAAAATATGAAAGTTATACAGACCTAAACATTACAAGCGTACAGCAAATATAAACAAAGAAGCTGGGTTAAACTAGATAGTCTATGTTATATTAAAATCACAAAGGGATTACTGTATGTGTTCTGTGTAGGTTTACGTTTCTACTGATCCTAGTGTTTGTATATTCTCCAACCATGTTGGAGATTTTCCAAGATACATAAAATTCAATTCCAAATGAGCTACGTCCTTCAATATGACATTTCAATTTATTTTTCTAGATTGAGGAAATTAATAAAAATATATTTAAAATAAACTGACATTGTAGGAATAATATTGACTGTCCTTTAAAAGTATATAGCGTACTGCATTTGAAATAGTAAGACAGCAATTTCTTGTTGATTAAAATATAAAATTAATTCATTGTATGAAAACAAATCGTTTTTTAATGACAAAGTAAAATAGTTTTGATTTAAATGCAATCTAATTTCATAATATAGAAGTAAACCCGTTCAAGAAATCCTGTTGAAACTTTAAGTTAATGCATTCGCAATTTGTTTCGCAATGGTTTATTTAATATAGTCGGTTCAAAACTGCAACAGCTAATTGCAACAACTTCAACCTAATATTAATATGTTGCTAAATATGGTAATCCACACAAATGAGAATTTAATCTGTTGTGCACCCCTTGATGCAAGGAAAGATAATTAACATGCAAAATGTAGTAGAACTTGTACACAAATTATGTAATCTTAAAGTAATTTTATAAGAGATTAGGTATGTAATTCAAAATTAATCAATTAATATCAGGAAAATATATAGTTTCTAATAGCTAACAAATTAATTAAATTAATATATTAACACTATATATCAATACTATCGTCCAATTAATCTTTCCCTGAGATTTTTTTAATTTAATTCAACAACAGTCGGATTGAAATAAATTTAATTTGTCGCAGAGCGCCTAATGCGTTTTTTATCTGAGCCTATTTTTCCACCCAGGCGCGTGTTTTGCATCCCAGATAAAACAGATACAAATCCGTGCCATATTTTCTTTTTTTTTAGGAAGAATTATAATTAGATTACATATGCCTTTTATAAATGGTAGTCGCAGTTTGCTCTTTCCTCTCGTATACTAATGATTATTAAATTATAAACATTTTAATAGTTTTAACTTGTTTTATCAGACTATAAATTTGCACTTTTTAAACAGATGCATTATGAGTTAATATTTTATAAGCTTTAATGGGTGCAGAAAGTTTAACGAGAACTTAAAACATTGGATTATAATTGTACTTTTCTTCCAAACCTATCTCTAAGCAGTACGGCAGGAGCCCAAAAACTCCCTCAGAAGATTCTAAACAAACTACACAATCAGGCAAGACACTCTTATCAGCCCGTGGAATAGATATATTACATTAAACCACCTTCAAAATATATCGTACCGCTACATATAGCATTTGTAGACTACCAAAAAGCTTTTGACACAATAAAACTAAAAATCTATATTTAAAGGTTTATAAAATGCCAGAATCTACTCCAGATATACATGCATTCTAAAGAACATTTACAAACAACTCAACAGGAGAAGTTTACTGCCATTAGCCGACCGAGATGCATCAAGAGAGCTACACCCGTTTCAAGCAATCCCTCT
Source organism: Tachinus rufipes (assembly GCA_963932245.1). Lineage (NCBI taxonomy): Eukaryota > Metazoa > Arthropoda > Insecta > Coleoptera > Staphylinidae > Tachinus > Tachinus rufipes. The sequence continues at coordinate 68,562,035 of OZ010749.1, forward strand.
GCTGCGAAAATGAAATTATTATTGCAACCGAGACGAAGCACGGATGACTTGATTGATATTAATTTATTAATCCAAGTCGTCTACTACGACTAATTGTACTGAATTAATTAATTATGAAATTAATTAATTTATTTTCTTGCAGCATAGCGAATCCCACCGCCGGTATGACCGACGCTGAAGTCCTGCGTATGATGTACGTACAGCTGGCTGAAAACGAGAACTTGATTTAGAAGCAATCTGCCAAAATCAACTTTCTGAAGCAGTCTGTTCTCTACCTTATTAAGGGTCAATCCAAAAGGATTAATATCTACGAGAACAAATTTAAGCAGATCAGACTGGACAAAGTGGATGCGCTGATGGAGATGAAGATGGAGATGGAAATAACCATGAAGGAAGCCGTCGCATCTAAGAAAGCTTTGCCATCCATTAGAAAGGTCCCGATGGAGACATCCACCGACGTTACCAAGGTCCAGCAAGCGGAAACGCACCAGGTCTCACTTAAGAGATCTTCCGACAACACCGCCGACGCTTCGTCCAACAAAGAAGAGGAGATGGTAGTCGTCCACTAGGACAGCAACATTGTCGCCCACCAAGACAACCCGGATGATAGATTCATCCCGATCGGTGCAAAAAAGCCGAAGGAATTGAGGAAGGAAGCGGGTGAGAACTCCTTAAGAAATTTGCTTAGGCCATCAGCCGGCCCGTCACGTAAGGTGCTTTCAGCGCCGTCAGGGCTCTCAGCCAACAAGGTCAAACGGTTCTCAACCCGGCCAGCCCTAAAGGCGCCGTCGTCCAACTCTGGCGCAACTAGCTCCTTAGGCCACGTAGACAATAGTTAAACTAGTTGGCCAGCAGAGGGCAATTGACCACAGAGGGCGATGGTTTACGCCGCTCATCTTCCATTACGATCCGAGATAATGGAAAATGTTAAGGGCGTATCTCAATTCCAAGTGCATTACCGTCGAATGCGCAGGAACGTGTACGACGGTATCCGCATGCACTTTCTCATGCATGCGGATTTTAAAGTGGTAATTGAGCACTGCAAAGTGAACAATATATTCCACTACACGTACCAGTTAGGATTTGAAAAGACACTAAAGTACGTTATCAGAAGTGTGCCCGATTGTATGACGGTTGATGTGGTACAATCTGAGCTAGACGCTCAGGGGTACACATCTACGACTTATGGAAAGAAGCGGGAACACCTTTCCAATGCTTTACGTGCAGCTTTCACAGGAAGCTAAAATTTGAGAAACAATTGCTCTTACCAAGTTGTGCAAGCTTTGCGTTACTGTTGAGTATAAGTAAAAAACCGCAGATATTGCACAATGCCACCGTTGCCAGAACTACGGTCTCACAGCAACCCGGAGGTTCATCCAAGCTTTTCGTGCAATTATACAAAAGAGTCCGGCCATGTTGCAACATGCGCCGCGTGCAAAAGGTGCTCGGTTTATTACAAACTAAAGGCAAGTAAGACACCTGCTTCTTCAAGGCAGACTTGCGTTCTTTTAAAAAGCACATCCAAAGCACGCAAGGAGCAATCCTATGCCAATCCTATGCGCAAGCGGGGGGTCCAGCGCAAAGCGCAATTCAATCAGCTAAGTATCAGTTGTTGCTTTGTTTCTTCTAGGCAAGCGACAAAAATTTTATGAAGATGCTTGTAGCATCAAAAACACTTATAGCCTAAATGGCTAAATTTTCAAACAAGTGATTGATAGTCTCAATCTAGAACATAGTCGTGGTACAATAATTGCTACAACACTTATGTAACGACTATAGGGCGGCACAAAATGTGCATTATGTGATTATGTGGTATCAAACCCGCAAATACATCAGTTAAACCGTAAGGCGTGCCTAACAAAGCAAACTTTTAAATGGCAAATCCACCGGCGGTTTTTAGTCGGTAGGCGTCCGTAAGGGTGAATTTGACACTTTGCCAGTCTTTTGAAGATTTTACCGCCAAACAAAAAAAACATCTACAAAAACGCCACATTACACGTAAAGATTGACGAAGATATGATCACGGATAAAATTTTATTAAAAAAAGTAGTCCGACAAGGAGGCACTATATCCTTTAAACTACATAATAGGAGCCTTTAACAAATAATTTTCTATACACGATGATACCATAAATAATAGATTAAAGAAAGAAAAACATTAATATTTCTAACTTTGGCCTTAAAACATATTGTTAGAAAGCACCAAAATTTTTCCACAAACGGATTAAAAGTGCAAAATAAAAATTTTAAAAATTGCAATATTTGTCATGAAAAACCAAGATATTGTTAGAACCACCACAAACCAAAAATACGGGTACAAACTGTTCAAAAATGTAAAATTTTAATTATAAAATGTTAAACAAATATCAAAATTTGGTCTTGAAACATCAAAACATTGTTAGAAAGTAACAAAATTTGGCTTAACTGTTGAAAAATGCAAGATTCTTTTAAAATCATAAATAGCAAAAACTGGCTATAAAATATTAAAATAAAATTCTAAAATTTAAAAAGTTAAAAAGACAAAATACGGTCATACAATTGAAATAAGTAAAAACTTTTATAAAATCCCAAAAATAGCAAAATCCATAAAATATCAAAACAAATCAAAAAGATTCAAAATCCGACTATAAACGGTGCACAAAATACAAAACTATTATCATAAAATGTCAAAAATACCAAAAACCGGTCATAAAATATAACATATTGTAGAAAACAATTTATTCATTAACTGTTAAAAAAATTAAAAAAATATCTATAAAACGTTAAAAATAGCCTTAAAACATCAAAATATTGTTGAAAGGCATCAAAATTTGACCATAAACTGTTGAAAAATGTATTTTTGGTTTTAAAATATCAAAATATTGTCAGAAAGATTTTTAAAATCCAGTTATAAATTGTCAAAAAATGTAAAATTTTATTTATAAAATGCCAAAAATAGCAAAATTTGATTATAAAAGATAAAAATATAGTCAGAAAGTACCAAAATTTACCATAAACTTTTAAAAAATACTTTTTTTATAAAAAGTAAAAAAAAATGGTTAAAAAGTAGAAAATTTTGCCATGTTAAAAAGTGTATACATTTTCATGAAAAATAGCAAAAATAAATATTAAAAAATATTATTAGAAAAAACTAAAATCTGGCAAAAGTGTAAAATTTTATTCTAAAAATGTCATAAAATAGCTACATTTGACCTAGGTTTTGAACTGGACGTCAAGAAGCATTGTAAGTTCTTCCGCATTGCAAACCCTTGCTCACAACTAGTTACGCCATATTAAAAAAATCGTTTTTTATTGTTCGTCCAATTAGTTAGTACTTGAAAATAATTATTAAAGACTAGTATTTTTGCATATACAGAGCTCGGGCTATTAACTTAATTTTTTGACAAAGACGGTTTATATTTTTTTTTTAAATAAAGACATATTTACAATATTAGTAATAGTTTTTACAGGTGGACATTCTTTTCTTAGAAGCTTTTTGACCTTTGAACAAGTCACTAGAAAAATGCTATTTACACAACATAATTTTCTTTTCTTCCAGAAATAATAAATTGTCGGTACTAAAAAACCTATCGTACAAAAGTCATTTAAGTTTGTTATTAGTACTATACTTTGACAGAGATTCAAATAAATCTTGCCTATTTGCAAATGTTGACACTTAAAGTGTAAATAGTAAAATTATGCTACCCTAAAATAGAAGCATGACTACCGCGGTAGCACAGTTTAAATCAACATATTTATGTATTGTAGTTGTGTGCTGGTAATGCACAATTTGGAGTTTTACAAATAAGATGCTATTCCAAAGCGTTTAATAGATTCATGATTTATAGGGTACTATTCAAATGCATGTAATTGCAATCTTTTTATTTTTGTACACTTTATTTTGATAACGATAACTTTTTTAGAAAAGTTAAAGTTGCAATTTTAATAAACGCCCATTAAAATATTATCTATAGATCACCAATGAAAATAAATTTATACTAACACTAACTAACCCAAAATCAAAGTTTATTAGTTTGTACTCCAAATGCGGTTGCAACTCAGAAAAAAAATGAACTTGACTCAATCCGCATGCTACCCCGCTACAAATTACGACAAAACTAAGACAAATAACATTTACTAAACAAGAAAATAAATTGAAGATTCAAAAAGGGTTTTTTATTGAAAGCCAAAATATTGTACAAAAAAATACTAACAATCTTGCGCTAACTTGAATCTCAACGAATAATATATCACAGGTTTGAGTCCCAGCTCAGGCAAAAAAAAATTTATGATTAGTGTCCATTTACTTATAAATACATTTAATATGAGACTGTCGGAGGACCAGATACTAGGCCTCGTCAGTATCTACAGCGCTTTCATTTTTTCAATTAACGGGTACGATAGTATATATTTGTGTTTTCCTGTACATATTCAAAAGCAGCTTGTGCGGTAGTAGCATAAGCGTATGCTTTAAAATACTGGCTCTTGCAACTGAAAAAAAAATTAATAAAAATATACTTCCAGCAAATAAAGGAAGAAATCTCCGCATATTTTAAGACTGAGGCTGTCGCAAGTGACAGTTGCTGAGTAGAAAGCACGACTTACAAACGTCAAACAAAACGTAAGCTTAGAGAAGAATTAAGCACCACGAAGACGTAAACATAACTCAAGTTGACGCTTATCGTGGTGAAAACAAAGTCCTGTTGGCACTAAAACTTGCACCAAGTACAAAATTGTTAAACTTTTGCAAAGCCAAAACGGGAGTTTGGCTTCACACAAACTTCAATTGTGGTTCGGACCAGCATAGCATTAAAAGAGTATTAAATAGAAACTACCTTTCCGTCATCACCAATCAATAACAGTCACATCAAGGTAAACCGAGTAAGTAAAAGAGTTTGTTTTAAGAACGGAAGCAACAGACAAACCACATTTTTTTTACTGTTAGCAAGAAACACAGAATTTCTTTATTCTGGTCCAATACAAAAAACAATTTTTGTAGTTGCATATGCTATCGATGCAAAAAAACAATAAATAATAACATTAAATTTGGATCTTGCAAATTCAGTTTTACCATTTACACAAAATTATTGTACAAATACCAAGTTCTAAGCCTGTTTTTAAGACGTAGTGAGGTGTTGGCTTCAACAAGTGGCCTTTGAGAATGACTAGCGCATAGCAATACTTTTCGGTTTTCTTCTCTGCGTTAATTCTGCTGTTTTTGTCATTGTCACTAATGTGGTTTGAGGTGGTCTGATTTCGGCTTTGCGGAATTTACACAGTTTGTTGCGGCAACACATGCCGTCTCTGGCTCATCTCTTTCTTTTTTTTTCTGTTCTACTTCCTACTCTGATGTCCATCTCTCCTTTCTTCCATTTTTGTGTTATTCAGTCTAAATATTTGCTTTGACTTTAGGTATTTTTTTAGTTTTTCCATATCTTTATTAACTTGTTCCTTGTCGTATCTTTTTTCATAAATATTTTGTGTAGTTCTATTAAATGTAGTCCCAGTTTTACTTCTAGTGAGATTCTAAAATCTCCGTTTGGAATTAGTTTATTGTGTTCTTTGGTTGCCGGGTATACTCCAGACCATTTTGAAAGTTTCATTGTCTGTCAACCTCAAGAAGGCGTGTCTGCCGTATGGAAATTGCTTAGTCAATTCATTCAGTTTGCTTTCCTTGAGGAGTTCATCGGTTTCTTTTTCTCTTTATCTCTGCAATTTTGATTGGTACTAATGTTTCAGTAAAAGTTCTTCTCTTGTCTATTCTTTCCTTTTCTTTCACCGTTCATTCCAGCTATAAGCCTAGTCTACTATTGCATTTGCAAAGATCTACAAAACCAACCTTGTTTATTTGCAAGACAAGTTTTTTGTTAATTGGCCAATTTTAATTTTAGCATCACTCAGTCTACAAACAATTACAAACGTTTCAAAAATTTTGAGTTGTGACCTATTGATTTCTGGAGGTAGCTTTTGAAAGAATAGAAACCAAAGAAAAGCAGATTAAACTATTCAAAGCCAAAATAAACATGGGCGGGATCGAGTTTTTACATAACTAAAAAATATATCAATTGAAACTACTTTTCCACATTTAATAAATTGATTACCTTGCTTATTCACCCTACTGTTTATTATCAAGACGTTGTTAGTGTTGCTCATCTCTCCCAATTTAGTGTAGAAAGGAAAAACTGTATAATTTAGGTTACTTACACTTGGGTGTATGGACGGGCATTCCAGTTACTACTTGGCCACTATGAACTATGGTTTGTCCGAGTTAAGACTGCAGTGATGGGAGTGGTTTTATAAAGTCAGTGCCACACAACTGTAATTGCAACATGTCCTCGTTGGTATTATAATACAACTAACTTCATTTTGTTTATTATATTATAATAAAATGGTTTTAAATTGTTTAAAAACTTTAAACCAGAAACAATATAGTTCTTAATTAAATATTAATATGTTTAATAGAACTGTATATTAGTCACTTTTAATACTAAAATTTATTAAAAACAATTCCTAGAATTGCGTGAGGTTTACACATATTTAAGTTTTTGAGGTTATACTGTACATATGCAACAAAAAATTGTAATTTAAAGTTGAAATACATATAATTATTTACAAATGCGTTAACCTAGTTACAATAACGCAAAAAATTGATAAATATTAAATAGTAAAAATTGTTAACTAAATTTATTCAATTACAAGTAGCTTTGTTTAAATCTGGTAGATATTCTATTGTAAATTGGGTAGGCTTCTAAGCCAACCAGAGCATTGTTTCTCAGTTGTCATAAGAACTACTACTGCAGTTTTAACGCGGACAAACTATAAGTGTCCCGCCCTCCTACCCGATTGTTTGTTGTCAAGATGTTGAATTTGTCATAATTTTTTACTATTTTAATGACAATTAACATTTTCAGAAAGTCGAAATTCTAGTTTCTGGATGACCGACACCTCAGTTGAAACTACTTTCCTAGTTTTAATGAACTGAGTGACCCGCTTACCCTGCAACTATTTGTCATTAAGAGATGTTCAATCTATCACCCACCTTTCTTAATTTAGTAACAGCTGACGTTTGCAAAATATAAAAACTCCAATTTTTCACAACATTTGCGTAGGCGGGTGGGCACCCCAATTGAAACTGCTCTCTCATTTTTAATGAACTGAGTGACCCTTAGTGTTGCGGTCGAGTACTACAAAGTTTTGCAGTTCCACTTATAAATAGCGTCATACTAAATAAATAAAAATGGATTTTCTATAAATGTAAAAACTACTCTTATTTAATTAATAACATTTTCTGTAAAACCATAATTTTGACACTGAAGACTTAAAAAGAGGTGAATACATACAAAATAACTTCAAGCTCATAAGAAAAATCTTTGTGTGTTTTTTTGTTTAATGTTATAAACCGTATTAATATTTTCTTTCAAATGTGCATACACACAAGGTTTCTGAATACATATTTTATAACTTAATAGGAATCTAATTACACTAAAAATATTTCCTATTGTGATATCATTCCAAAATTTAATTAACATTTCAATTAAAATACATAAAATAATGATGGATTTAAAAAAGTTTTAATCTTAATACAAGTTGGACCTAAGTTAGTTTAATCGACTTCTAATCCGCATGGTAATCTCAAGAGCTTTGCAATAATTGATCGAGAAGTGTTAAGTCGTCGACAATAGCCACTCGATTCTGTCAGGATTAATTATTCAACGTTGCACCAATATCAAACATGAATTGCATCATAATAATTAATCTATTTAATATTACAGTATGTAAACAAGTGCTGTCGATTAAGAGTAGTTGTATGTTTACTCATGGCAATCAAGAAGATGAAAGTGTCAGCAAATACAGTGTGTTGTGTGGAATAGGAAGTATGAATAGAATGAATAGAGTAGTGTTTGATTGCCACTGTTTTAATGGAAAACATTTGTTTACATTAAGTTGGACAAATGTAATTACTAGTCCGAGTATAAACAAGCTTTCTGTAAATGCAGGATTAATTTGTTCTAAGATAGAATCAATAATTATAATAGACGTAATCGTCTCTTACATCATACTTTATTATAGAAATGAATGTACATATGACCTGCGTTTTATACAGTTTTATATTACTTTGCACTGTTTTATAAGCAAGAATGACAACTTTACATAAATGTGACTGAAATAAAAACAAATATAATTTTATTTTTGTTTACTTTAAAAAACAGTTTTTTGCTTGTATTTTAGTTTGGATAATGATGCTTTGCGGCACTCGAGCAAAAAAACAATCAATATGTATTTATTTTATCTTTTATAAAATCTGTTATAAAATTGTTATTTTTTAATTTTATCTACAGAGGCTGGACAATAAAATAGTCGTAAGCTCCACGGATGAGAAAGCATTTGCAACACTTTTGCTAATTTTTTGCTAAAGTAAATGCATCATTGATAAGTTTTAACATCTAAAGAAGAAGCAATAGCAATTTTTATTTGTTTTTGACAACTTAGTAACAATAAACATATTCTTACATTGACGTTTTACTTACGTCAAAATCATCTACACAAACCATTAAAACTCGGGCTACTATTACCGCAAACTAAAAAAAAAGACTAGAAGCTAGACCTTTGATCATTACTTGTTAAAAAATTTTTATTTATTTTACGCTTTCTTACACTAATTAAACAACACGCGGTTACTTAGTACGTTCTGAGACACGTGCCGTTCAAATATACCTCATGAATATCAAAATCAATCTTTAGCTCAAAAAAATCTTATAGAAAATATATACAAAAATATATAAATAAAGGAGCTCTATTACTTTCTTACTGTATTTGTTTAAATAAAAAGGCAATTTGTAGATTTACGAAGGCAAACATAAAATCCATCATGTTTCAATTAAAAAAATTACTTATTTGGTTTTGAATCAAAGTGAATGCCAACATCAATTGCAGTGCATGCAAGTTGGTTGGCTAAAACTTTCTTAACATAGAAGAATGAAAAAAGATCATGTTGCTCAAACTTGTAAAATATGCCGGTGCTCAACGAAATTTTAAATTTTTAATCAATTTTACAGAAAAAAACTGACAAATTTTTGTTATCTTATTGACGGTGTAATAATGTTCTTTAGCTCAACTTTATAATTTTTTGTTGTAGACGGGTTTTCAGTCAGTAATTTTTTTTTTTAGTATAAAAATTAATTCAATTAAAAAAAAACGATAACAAAAGCAAGTATTGCTTTTGTTATCGTTTTTTTTTAATTGAAGTGTAGTTAATGTTGGTTAACAACAATATTGTGATTGTCGTTTTCTCAATCTATGTCAAAGAAGCTTTTATCAATAAAGATCATTTTTGTTTTTTACAATTACCACTCATTCAACTTTATTTTGTTAAGTCGTAGCAAACTTTAGAACTTGGTTTGCTGGTTGGGAGTGGTCTGCATGTTATCTTTTTTTTTTTAGTTAGGTTAAAATGACAAATATATGCAACAAAAATTCTTGGATGTATGTTCTTAGACAATGTTGTATGTGTCGTATCAATTGGAGTATTTTAGCAAAAAACTATTGGTGTTTATTACGAGTACTTGTTGAGGTTCTATGCCAAACGTACAACAGTAGACTTTCAGAATGGCAGAAAACAGTTTGTTGATCATTAATCTATATTGTGTGTAATTTTTGATTTATTTACTAGTCACAACTTTTAACAAAATTGCAAAAAAAATATTATTATTTTTTGGAGCTGAGTTTCAAATGCTTTAATGTTAATTTAAACTTATTTACTTTTAATGGAACACCGGTGCCGTTGTTTTGTTTGAGATATTGGTATTACCGATAAGTATCCTGACTCTTTGACGTTTTCTTCTGGTGTCAACGACGTTCTAGACCAAAAAGCGCGGAGTTTCTTAAGCATTGAGTTTGATTGATTTGTCTTGTTTTCAGTAAGGTTTTAATTAAAGTGAAGTTGGTTGCATTGCTTTAGTAGCGTAGTTAGAAGATGGTTAAAAGCTTGTTTTATGACCTTTTTGGATAAGTGTCAATCAAGCGTTTTAGTTTTGGGTGGTGTCTCTCTACAGGTTTGATTTGCAAGTAATAAGTGGCAGTGACGTGGCAGTGGTTTTGTCACTTGGTAATAGTTTTCTGGAATTGTTTATTGGCTAATTGAAAGTCGTTATCAAACGGACCAGAACGGGGGGGTATATTGAGTTTGCTTTAGTATTTTATTTTTAGTTGCTATAACATATTAGTAGTCTTTTAATCGGTTCATAAGGGTATGAAACCTTGAAAAAAAATTACATTTTTTTTAGTTTTTTTGTCGATTTAATTGCATTTTTTGTTTAAAAATCACATAATTAACTCTAGAAAAATAAATTTGTACAACATTTTTTTCTTTATTAAAATTTTTTTTTTTAATTTTTTTAAAAGATTATTTGGCTTATATTTTGTAAGATCATTTCAGAAGTTTAACAAAGGCATCTTCTGTTACTTGAACCAATTTTGGGCCATTTTACTCTTTGTTTTATAGTTTTTGCGCTTGCGGCACAAATTTAGACTCTATCTATCGGCTCCAAAATTTGAGAATATTATTATGTTTAGCATTCAAACATAAATCCGCCCGGCGCTTATCAAAATTTGATAAAAAGAAGTTTTAAACCACACCCCAGTGTGTTTATAATATTTTTTGTGCATATTAAAAAAAATATTAATTTTTAACGCATTTTTTGCCTGAAAATATTGTAAACATTTCTTTCTAGATAGACTTTTCTACGGCCGATGAGTACAACATTGACTATTTTCTATGTAAAATTGTCTCCAGAATTCAAACTTTTAATAATATTTGGTGTATTATTTTTCTGAGCTCGGTTAAACGTGTATTTGTAAGAGTTTATGTTGAAAAATAAGCCTACTTTGTAGATTTTTCCAGTTTTAGACCCTTAAAACCTAAATACACAGAACATTTCCTATTAACTTACATCAAACTACGTCAACTTTGGCGATAATTTTTTTGTTTTAATGCTCCTTTTTACCCAGCCTACTGAGAATAAAAACATGGTTTTATAGCTTTTGCGGCTTATAGATAGGGTATAGACTTGAAATGGCACCTGATTTGGATTCTACGGAAAATTTCTGATTGATTTCACTAGTATTTTTATTTTTTTTTTACTGAGTTAAAGTGCGATTTTTTAAACAAAAAACGCAATTAAGTAAAAAAAGTAAAAAAACCGTAATTTTTTTTAAGAGTTTTATACCCTCTAATCTAATAAGTTATAGAAAGACTACTAATAAGTTATAGTAACTGAAAAAAAAAATAGTAAAGCAAATTTCTCAATGCATCACACCCCCCTCCCCCCCTGCTGTGGTCAGTTTGAAATAGAATTGTCTTCATACTATTAAAAAAAATGTTATTAGATATTCCGTACCAGTTGTTAAGATCCAGAAAACATAAAAAAAAGTGTTTTTCAACATAAAAATAAAAGAACTAAACTGAGTTTATCTGTTAGCAACAGAATTACCACAAAGGCTCTAAAATAAGCATTAAATATAAACAAATATTTAAAAAAAAAAACAAGATAGTTATAAGATAGTTATAATTTTTTTCTAAAACTAATTTAATCTTAGTAGGTACTATACGAGTAGAGTGATTGTGACAAGCCAAATTGCTTTTTTTTTTTTTTTTTTTAGTACCAATATTAATTTTATGAATAATTTAATAAATATTGTAATTCAAAAAAGTTTTCTATAACTCAAAATGAACACACAAAAAAATAGTTTTATTTGAACTGATTAGTTTACCAATATTAAGTCAGAGGTAAAATCAGTTAATGTTAAAATTTTAATCTAAAATTATTGCTTGGCTTTAATAAAATTTTAAAGGATTAATTAATAAAAATTGAATAACGTTCCATAAAAGCAGGGGTAGCTAACCCTTGACTCTCGGAAATACATTTGGTTTGCAAAGTTTTTCAAGAAAAAATATTGAATTAATTTAATTACATTATTGGAAGTATTGAAAATAGCTTGTCCACCCTTGTATTAATAAATTGAAATTGTATAAGCACAATAATAAAAGTACAGATTAATTAAAATTATTTTTAAAAGCATTTGTTTATTAAATTTGTAAATTAGTAAAAGACTTGTCGATGACCCATTTCATATTCACTTCAAAACGTACCATTTAACATTATATGCTATAAAATATTCACATGTAAATGTTTATCAATATCATCACGAAAATATTCAACTGTAACTAATATCTATTTAACGATTACATAAATAGTAGGAATTTATATTAATGTCTGCAATATTATTAAATTCCAATAAGCCAATTTAATTTATCATATTTTTTTAATTAAATATTAATTAATTACTAATATTTTAAAATAAAAACTTACGTTAGTTATTTCGTGTAGATAACTCCAATAAACAATCCGCGTTTTAAATGTCAACCTACTGCAGTTGATTAACCCGCCACAATAAAGTTAAAAAATTCACCAAAAAATAATAAACACACTCGCGATAGACGCGATATAAATTTCCAGCGCGTATTTATCTGGTGGTCCGATACGGAGAGCGCACGAGTGATACGAGCGCGTGGCCGACGCGAACTGCATCGCGACGCCGGTTTTAGGGGGACGCTCACCCTCGAATTCTCCTCTTTCACCCCTCTCTTCATATACATACACGGCGTGTTGCAAAAAGGGGGCGATATAACGAAATAATGAAGCGGACCTTTATGTTTACTTAAATATCATGATAAAAAAATATTGTTGTTCTTATTTTAAGCGAAACTTGGGAAGAATTCATCTTGAGATTAATTGGGTATTTTTTTATGGACGAAAATGTGTTAAGAAGTTGGATGTTTGCATGATAAACGATGGAAAGAAAATGTTTGCGGAGCCTAACTCTCCGTTTTGTTATGGAAATTGCTTTTCCTGTTTCCTGTAGGCATTAATATACACACGAATTATGTTATAATGAATGTCAGTTTAAATGATGCTTATGAAACAAAGATTTTAAGCAAAAATTAAATCATTTTGACAATGAGGTGCAGTGGCATGATTCCGTTTTGATTTATGAATGAGTTTAATTAATCCATGGATATTGGCTACACTTGCATTATTGAGCAACAATAAAATATTAAGCTTATTCGTAGTTTGTATGAATGAGTGCATGTAATAATAAATTGAAAATTATTCCAAGCTGTAAAACTCATTTATGATGCAATTAAAAACAAATTTACAATGTATAATACTTCATAAATCGCCATTTTACAGAAGATAAGATAGATGAACAGATTTTATAGTAGTATAGTACGTACTGATTTTGGTCTGGGCAGTGCATTATTACATGTCACTAAAATTTTGTTTTGTTTTTTTAAGTCTATATATGTATATCAATCTTTTATTGGCATAAATTAAAAGTTTTCTTCTACATTTTAGTTAAAAATAAACAATTTTATAACCTTTAATTTAACATTAAATTAACAATTAAATTTATATATAAATATTTATACTGCTTCTTTCGTTTTTGTCAAGTATATCTGACATCGTTCAGCCTTGCACAACTGGTTCCGCTACTTCACCCACACTCCAAAATGCTCTATAGTGTCTTCTGTTTCTCTGCAAAGTCGACATACTCTTAGTTCTACGCTAATTCATAGTATTTTTCCTATTCTTTATTTCTACATTTGAATCTTATGATATTTTTTTTTATTTTTTAGTGAAATTGTGGGATTAATTAAATATTGTAGAAGCCAGAGCACTAGGATGTCTCTGTATCTCGAATTATATGTTGATTGTTGCATTGCTTTTTCTTTTTTTTATTGCGCCTGTTATTTCTGATACATTCTTGTTTTTCTGCTTCTATTAATTTCCTTTCATACTTATGATATCCCAAGATTTTCCAAGTTTTATTTATTCTTGATTTATTTGCAGTACTGTATCTTTTATTTTTTCTGTGTTCATGACAGCTCTTTTTTACTGAGTTATTATAGTTATTGCTATTTCTTCTTTTTGTCTTTTTTGCATTATAATATATTTCGAAGTATTTTTATCTACACACAGCGTCCACCTAATCAACTTATTTAATATATTTTCTATTTTTTTTTTTTTCAATTTTTGGTTTCCATTGAATAGAATGATGATTACATGAATAGAAAAATTAGTTTTTTGACTGTTTTTTTATTAATTACATGGATATATTTATTTAATACCGATCCTTAACATACACCTCGCATTAAAACGACTTAGTTTCAATTGGTAAGAGACAAAGCTTTGAAATAAGACTTTTAACACTGCCGACACTAGTTTGCACTGTGAACTTTTACTCGATTGGATGCCATGCGATTCTTCTTTCAATTTAAGGGTGTTGTGTTATCTTTCGTAATTATTACCAAATGATTGACCTTCAAATTGGGTTCTTTCTTGTACTATTTATGACGTTGTTGCAAGTTATGGAAATAATCATTGGACCAACACTTCTAAAACTGTTGATATATTTTTTGCGTTAGCTGATATCTACTTAAGCGATTGTCAGGTAAGTCAGTTAAATTATAATCAGGTATTTGAGTTAATAATCTACCAAACTAAGAAATGGGCAGGTGTCAAGGTTTCAAATTCATTTGAATTAAAACCGTATTAAACTTTTAGTAGGTTAAAATGGTTCCTTCTATGATTCGTTATAGATGATATTTTACTGCATAATAAGGCTTGAGAGTATTAGCGTGTAACAACCTTACATGTTCTCTTTGTATAAGTAGCTTCGTAACTACTTGGCAATATTATCTGATGCCTTTGGAATTAAGGTATTGATGCATTTACTGAATCTGACTAAAAATAAACTTTATCAAACTGAATGTCTAATGCTTGTATAGTAGCTTGGTATAAATTGGCTAAAAGAACTGCTGCACAAAGCTCAATTCTCGGTAAACTAACTCTTTTGCATAATTATTTTGGCGTTGACAATAATTTATAATAATTAATAATTCTTTATTTACGGTATAAGTAAAACCATTTACATCTACATAAAAATACAATGAATATAAACAATATAATACATATATAAAATAATTAATATAAAAAACAGAAACAAAAGATCGACATAAAAAACATAATAATAAAATACATAACGTTTAATTAATATGGCTTTATTGAATCTTAAACATAGATTTAGATAAAAAAAATTGAAATTGTTTACCAATGGGGTTGTGAAATCCATAATTAGTAGAATGTGTAAATTCTCTAAATAATGAAGTCTGCCTGGTATGTCGTTCACTAATAGGAATGTAGAATGGAAGAGATACAAGTAACTCAGGCTCAGGACAGTCTACTTCAGACATCACTAGACCACGCAAAAATTAGAGATCTGATCTTTTGCGACGAAGTTTTAGTGACGGTAAATTGTATAGTATAGCAATGTAATTGCGATCAAATTTAACCGACAATATACCAGATCTATAGGACAACAGACAAAAAAATTTGTTATGAACACGTTCAATATTCTGACTATGGATTTCATAAAAAGAGCACCAGACTGACGGAACGTACTCTAAATGAGAGCGCACCAAAGCACAGTATAGCAATTTAAGAGTACTTATAGAAAGATCAACTGACATCCTATATACAAACCCCAGCATTTTTATAGCACGATTACACATGTAGCTGATATGGTCAACAAAGGTAAGTTTAAAATCAAAAACTGATTGCAAAACATTTATTAAAATTAAACAAAAGGTTATTAATAAGACACCAAGCATTAACAGAGTCTAAATCTTGTTGTAAAAGATTACAATCATTGATATATAAAATACTTCTATACATTTTTAAATCATCTGCAAATAATAGAAATGATGATGAACTAATACAGTCAGAAAGATCATTGATAAATAGTAAAAATAAAATTGGTCCGCAGTGAGATCCCTGAGGAACACCTGATGGAACCAGAAACCACTGCATTATGAAATCTCAAAGCATGAAGCTTAGCAATCAAAATATTGTGGATCACACGATCAAAGGCCTTTGAAAAGTTGGTATAAATAGAGTCAACTTGAGTTTTGCATTCAAATGCGTGTAAAATGTAATTTTCGTAAGAAAGTAGATTGGTAAGTGTAGATTGACTCTCACGAAACCCATGCTGTTCTTTTACTAAAATACTTTTGCACATCCAATGTATTTGACCAGTTATAATTTGATCAAACAGTTTCGGGATAGTATATTGAATGCAAATGCCTCTATAGTTTGTAATATTTTTTTTAGCACCAGATTTATGCAATGGCATAATATAAGTTTGTTTCCATACATCAGGAAATTTAGTTTCAATTAATGAAGAGTTGAAAAGTAAATGTAATGGTTTTGAAATTGAATAAATACAATTCTTTAAGAGCATAGAAGGAATTCCGTCAGGTCCAGTGCTAAGATTAGATTTAAGGCTTGTAATTCCATTAAAAATATTTAGTAAACTGACTGAGAAATTTGTATAAATTACATTTTTATTAAACTTAAACAACGAAGTTAGATTAATTTGAGAATTATAAACGGAAGAGAAAAAATCTGCAAATTTGTTTACAAGATCGTCACCATTAATACAGGTTTGATTATCATAATACATTGTAGCTGGAAAAGCATAAGTTTTCTTAGCTTCATTTACAAAAAAGTTTTGGATTAGACCGAATGTTATTCTCGGTGCGTAAAATGTACTGCTTGTAAAAACATGCGTTCAGATTTTTACATGAAGTCCGAAGAGAATCAAATTCATTGTAATCATAAAGAAGTTCTGAAGATTTAAATTGTTTATTTGCTATTTTTTTTTTAGTTTAGTAAGTGAAATTAATTCCTTTCTAAACCAAATAGGAAAGTTGTTGTCATGCCACACTCTTTTAGGTACATAACAATCAATTGCATGATACAAAACAGAATCAAATAAATCAACACATACATTAATATCAAAGTTGTTAAAAAGAATAGACCAATCAACGTTCAACAAAAAATCTTTGATTGCGCTAAACTTGGCACATTTAAAATTATTAAAAACGTAGTTACAGCTTAAAATAGCACAAGAAGTATCACATTTGACATCTATCACATAGGCATTATGATGTTGACTTATACCTAATAAAACATCTACAGCATTTATCACAATCATTAGTAAAACATAAATCCAAAAATACATCCATACTATTTGGTGTGGTTATACATTGAACACAGTTTAAAAATCCAAATAAGTTAGCAACTAAATGTCTACGGTAATTTACGTTAAAATTAGCTCCAGTTCCAAAATTATCATTTAGCAACGTTGCTTCTTGTAAATTGTAATCTCCCAGTAAAATTAATTTACTATTAGGAAAGACATCAGCAAAAGATTCGACGGAGTAGCAGTGGTCAGTTAATTAAAGTTGACAAATACAAACACATGTTCAACAGTTAAATATGGCGGATGTAGTAATGTACACTTTAGATGACTTCTACTCGCAATTAATACGCCTTGGGTTAGTTAAATTAGACCGATCACATCCAAATAGGTTATAGCCAGTTAGTCTTAGTTCTGAGTCAGTGATGTTTTCAGATAGCCAAGTTTTGGTTAAAACAATAATGTCATAACTTGACAAAGCTACAGCTAACAAAAGTTTTTTTAGTTTGGTTTTTATACCTCCAACGTTTTGGTAGTAAATTGAGAGGTCGTTGGTATTCCTGGAGACGGGTTCAAACTGTTGAGCGGATTTAACGTCCAAAAATCTTGGTAAATTTTGTGGTCGGCTATAGTTAATAAATTTCTTGACGGCAATCCAATCTAAACTGATGATTTGTTGTCATAGTATGGAGTGTCCATACACCCACCCAAGTGTCAGTCGTCAAGAAGTTTTATATATGATTTCTCTAAGAGCGTCAAAAGTCATTTTGTCACAAAAGGAGGTTGTGATCCAACATCTTGATAACTAACACTTGGGTGGGTGGTTGGGTCACTTCAATCTAAACTATTGACTAGTAATTATAGTATGGAGTGTCCCACCCACCCACCCAAGTGTTTGTCATCAAAAAGTTTTATATATTACCTCTCTGAAAGCATCAAAAGAATTTTTGTCACAAGAGGTGGTTGTAATCCAATTTCTTGATAACTAACACTTAGGTGGGTAGGTGGGTCACTCTAAATCAAACTATTGACTTGTTATCGTAGTATGGGGTGTCCCACCCACCCACCCAACTGTTCGTTGTCAAAAGTTATTTTGTCACAAGATCAAGTCGTAATCTAACCTTTTTATAAGTAACACTTAGGTGGGTAGGAGGGCCACTCTAATTCAAACTTTTGACACGTTATTATAGTATGGAGTGTTTGACCTACACATTCAAGTGTCCGTCATCAAGAAGTTTTATATAAGATCTTTCTGAGAGCGTCAAAGTGGTTGTGATCCAACCTCTTGATAACTATCACTTGAGTGGGTGAGTGAGCCACTCCAGTCCAATTTACTGATTTGTTATTATAGTATAAAGTGACCATCCACCCATCCAAGTGTTTGTCATCAAAAAATGTAATGTTTAACTTCTCTGCGAGCGTCAGAAATCACTTTGTCACCAGAGAAGGTTGTGATCCAACTTCTTAATAATTAACACTTGGGTGGCTAGGTGGGTCACTCTAGTTTAAATTACTAATTTGTTGTCATAATAAGGAGTGGTTCACTCACCAATCCGACTGTCCGTCGTCAAGAAGTGTTATATATGATTTCTCTGAGAGCGTCAGAAATCATTTTGTCACAAGAGAAGGTAGTAATTCAACTTCTTGATAACTAACACTTGGGTGGGTGGGTGGGCCACTCTAATCTAAACTATTGACACGATATCATAATATGGTGTGTTCCACCCACCACCCAAGTGTTGTCAAAAAGTTTTATATATGACTTCTCTGAGAGCGTCAGAAGTTATTTTGTTACAAGATTAGGTCGTAATCCAACCTCTTGATAACTAACACTTGGGTCGGTGGGTGGGCCACTCCAATTCAAACTATTGATTTGTAATCATAGTATGGAGTGTCAAATTATAGTCAGGAAATTTTATTTATGACTTCTCTGAGAGCGTCAGAAGTCATTTGTCACAAGAGGAGGTCGTAATCCAACATCTTGATAACTAACACTTAGGTAGGTGGGTGGGCCACTCCAATCCAAATTATTGACTCGTTATCGTAGTATGGAGTGTCCTACCCACCCATCCACCCAAGTGTCCGTTGTCAAAAAGTTTAATTTATAACCTGCCTAAGAGCGTCAGAAGTCATTTTGTCACAAGAGAAGGTTGTAATCTAACTTCTTGATAACTAACTTTTGGGTGGGTGGATGGGCCACTTCAATCCAAACTACTGACTTGTTATTTTGTTATTGTAGTATGGTGTGTATCACCCACCCACGCAAATGTCCGAGGTCAAGAAGTTTTAAATATGACTTCTTTGAGAGCGGCAAAGGTCATTTTGTCACAAAAGAAGGTCGTGATCCAACCTTTTGATAACAACCACTTATAGAGTGGAGTGTCCCACCCAACCACCCAAGTGTTCGTCATCATAAAGTTGGGTGTTTTACCTATCTGCGAATGTCAGAAGTCATTTTGCTACTATAGAAGCTCGATATTCAATCTATTAATAACAAACACTTGGGAAAGGGGTGGGTCACTCCAATCCAAACTATTGACTTGTTATTATAGTATGAAATGTCCCACCCACCCAAGTGTCCGTCATCAAGAAATTTTATATTTGTCTTTTCTGAGAGCGTCAGAAGTCATTTTGTCACAAGAGAAGGTCGTAATCCAACTTTTTGATAACTAACACTTGAGTGGGTGATTCCAATCCAAACTATTGTTTTGTTATCATAGAAAAGAGTGTCCCGCTCACCCACCCGTTGTCAAGAAATTTTATATATAACTTCTCTGAGAGCATCGGAAATCATTTTGCTACAAGAAAAGGTCGTAACCCAACTTCTTGATAACTAACACTTGGGTGGGTGAATGGGTTATTCTAGTCCAAATTACTGATTTGTTATTATAGTATGAAGTGGGCCACCCAACCAACCATGTGTTGGTTGTCAAGAAGTTTTATACATGACCTCTCTGAGAGCGTCAGAAGTCATTTTGTCACAAGAGGAGGTCGTAATCTAACTTCGTGATAATTAACACTTGGGTGGGTGGGTGGGTCATTTTAATCCAAACTATTGAGTTGTTATCATAGTATGGAGTGTCCCACACACCCACCCAAGTGTCTGTTGTCAAAAAGTTTTATATACGACCTTTCCGAGAGCGTCAGAAGTCATTTTCTCACAAGAAGAAGTCGTAATCTAACCTCTTGATAATTAACACTTGAGTGGGTGGGTGGGTCACCCCAATCCAAATTATTGACCCGTTATCATAGTGTGGAGTGTCCCAACCACCCACCCAAGTGTCCGTCGTCAAAAAGTTTTATATATGAGAGGTGCCCTCTGCCATAAAAGGAGAGCATTGAAAGGCTGTCAGCAATCTTTCTTTTAATGGTGTATTACAGCCCATTTTTGCCGTAAATAACTAGAATAGAGACTCTTTTATTGCAAAAAGTTTTTAAAAAGAACTAAACCAGCTTGATCGGCTAGAATAGATACTTTAAAGCTGCTGTAGTTTCCAGATCTCACTACCAACTCAACAACATCAATTAAAACAGATGGTAGTTTAGCTTTGATATAGTTTGCAATTTCAGTATTATTTGTTCCACGCTTAAGTTTTGACACATGAACATATAAAGGGGAAACGTAGGCTTGTAGCTGGTCATTGTCTGGACTACATCTAAAAATTGTTGGAGTTTTGTGTTGTACTCTAGGTTTAACTGATTGGGAATTACTAATAGTGGTAGAAATACTGGATAGAATTGTTTTTGCCGGTGGCAATTGAATTGAATCCGTATTAATAACAGACCTAATAGAAGCAGGTTCAAGTAGACGGCAAGATTTTAAATCTAAAATTTCCATATCTTTCTGATCTATCTTCTCCTCCAAATAAGAAATTTTGTCAGTTAAAAGTTTATTGTTAGAGTAAACTTCATCTAACAATACTTGATACAGCATGATGTTTTCTTTGTATAGTTTGCATAGATGAGATTTCGATTTAAAATCAAATAAAACACCACAATGACATTTTTTGTAGCAAATAGCACAGCTATTATGGAAAATAAATCCTTAACCACTACAAGTAATTCCAGATTGTGCTATACTGTTACACTTACAAAAACCAGTCGTAGTAAAAAAAATGTAAATGTAAACATAAATGTGCATAAAATAAAATATGTAGGAAAAGGTTTAAAACAAGGAGACAAATTTAACACCGGTACGGTCTATCACCTGGTGATTATAATATAAAATTACAAATTAAAACTCTATGTTACGCCACTGGTACGAATAGTAAAAAAATATGCCGCAAACGGCGTGGATGTTGCAACAATAATTAAAAGTTAATTTATTAACAACAATGCACATCAAGAATATTGCTGCTATAAGAAGTTAATAACTAGCATATATTACTACTTACACAAGATGTGCCAAGAAATTTTTAATTAAATAAACTTAATAACACAAAATCACAATAGCTCCAAAATAATAACAACACACGACACAGTGGCGTTCTAAAAGTTCTAAATTGGACCCTAGTAATTCTAATAGATCAAACAATTTTGCTACTAGAGCTAGTATTTGTCGGTTTGTTGTAGCAACTTTACCTAATGTTTTAGTAGAGTACAATATTGATCTTAATGAGGGTTCCATTGTATGCCTAATGTTTTTGTTCTTAGTTCTAGTAATAACAGTAGATCCTTTGTTGGATTATCAATAGATTTAAGTAATTCTGTAGAATGATTAAATTCTTTAGTAATAAATAATTGATTTATTTCATCTCTTAAGATTGTGAGTTTAAAAATTGTGTTAGAGCCGGTTAAGAGCATAACGACCGCTACCTTGAATTGTAGTATTTTAACAAAAACGGCAACTTCCCCTTCATTGCTGCTTCTACAAATAATTTGATAATCGTTTTATTTTTTTACCAGTACGTTTAAAAGGGATTAAACTATGAAGTCTTTTAGTCAAATAATAGTTAGGAAATAGCCGAAAAAACCCATCAAATATAGAAATAAATGCGTTTTTGTGTATTTTTGAATGCATTTTGTTGCTATTTGCAAATATAATTTCACAAAAAAGACTTCGACATATCATAGTTTAATCCTTTGGTTAAAAAATAAATTGATTATCAAATTATTTGTAGAAGCAGCAATGAAGAGGAAGTTGCCGTTTTTGTTAAAATACTACAAATCAAGGTAACGGTCGGTATGGTCTTAATAAATCATCCATATAAAAATCTATTTGGATAATTTCTGCGGCTGATTTAAATTTAATTTCTTTAATATTGTATTGTTAATTTTATTAATTGTATAGATATGTTGATTTAATACCGATCCTTAACATCCATATTTCTTCTCTAAAAGCTAAAATACTTCTTACAACTGCTCCGAAAAGATCCATTTTAGTTTTGTTGTTTCTTCATAATTTCTGCGTACCAACATTATAGAGTTTTTACATTGTCACTTCTGCTTTTCTTGCTAATGCAGCTACCATGTGGACTTTGTGCAAGTTGTTGTAATTAAAGTAATAGCCCAGGTATTTAAAATTTTAACTATTTCTGTTGTTTTACTAATAAAATGTTTCTTTCTATCTTGTATGTTTTTTATTATTTTAGTCTGTTCTGTGATAAGCGTAAGTTTTTTGTTTCTAAGTTGTCAAAATGATAATAATACTGTCAAAATAATTTGCAATATTTATAAATTATTCCCAAACGTTTTCAAGCTATTCAAAAAGTCTTAAAATGTCATGAACGTTTTAAACATTTTGAATTCTACTAAAGAAAATGTTTCTAATCTGTTAAAACTGTTCTTGGCCTCTTATAAATATTATAAATTCTTTTTTAATTGAGTACAACATTTTTGAGTTGTTATAAATGTCATAATATTTGCTTGAGTTGTCACAAATGTTATAAAATGTACTTGAACTGTCAAAAATATTATAAAACGTTCTTAAAAAGTCATACATTTTTGACAAATTTTATTATAAAATGCTTCAGATGAAACTGTCATAAAATGTTTCTAAGCTTTCACCAGTATTCTTAAGTGTTCTGAAACTATAAAAATGTCTTAAAATGTTTATAAGAATTATTATACATTTTTATGACTTGTTATAAATGACATAAAATGTTTGTCACAGAGACATAAATTGTTTTCAATAACATATTCTAAAATTGTCATAAGTGTTTTCAACCTATCACAAATGACATATGTGCTTCAGTTGTTCAAATGTCATAAAAAAATTTTGAATGATTAAAATGATGTATAACGTTTTTAAACTAACATAAATTGTTGATGAACTGTTAAAGTTAATTTTTTTATTAAAATATAATTCTTCTGATGTGACTTAAATGTCAAAATTTTTTGAGTTGTCTTTAAACGTTTTTAAATTGACATAAAATGTTTCTGAACTGTTACAAATGTCATCAAATGTTTCTAAACTGTTAAAAAAGTCTTAAAATAATTATAAATTGTTAAAATTAGTATACATTTTGTTTGAACTGTTATAAATGACATAAAATGTTTTTTAATTGTTACAGAACCATACATTGTTTTTAAACCGTCAAAAATGTTCCAGAACTACCATAGATGCCATAACATATTTTTTAGTTGTCAAAAACGTTATCATAAAGAGTACCAAATTTTCTTGAAATTCGGTCTAAACTGTCATAGCTGTTTTTGGTCACTCATAAATATTATAATTTTTTTTTTAATTAATAATATTAATATTAAAAATAATGTCATAACTGTCATGATATGTACTTGACTACAAATACGCACCTCAATCATCTCAAGTCTTACTTTATGTTGGTTTGTTGAAACCCCATAGTATGTTTGAAACAGCAACACATCAAAATTTTAACCGAAAAGCATTTTGATAACCTCTGGGCTTACCCCAACCCGAATCTGGCCAAATCTTGCTAAGCCAGACAATAATAAATACTCATATAAGAGACTAATCAATATCATCACTTTTTAAAATGGTTTACTTTACAATCACGCTTTACAGCCGATAGAGCGTCCTAACCAAATACAATCTTCAAACTGAAGGTGTATTAGCCTTACGATCTCAAACTTCCAAGTATGATCCGGAGGAGTTTAGTTTGAAGGCATTCTTTTTCAAAAGGTAAATTAGTTTTTAGAAACACTAAAAGTTGAGCCAGACTACTAGTCGAAGTAACACAAAACAAACATCAACCAAACTACAGGCAGGACTAGATAATATCCAGTTTCAGAAAAGTTTATCACCAACGCACATATTGATTGCATCAGCAACCAAACCAAACATCTGCTTTGTATCACAGTCTCATCACAACTATCCAAGTTAATTCTAAGTTTCTAATCTAAATGCTAAGATATACTAACATAGATTGTTAAAGAATCCGGTTGCAACATCATAGATTTCCAAAGAAAGTGGGCGCGAGGTATCTGAATCTGAAATTGAAACTATCCTAAAACGTTATTTCTTTGCACCGCAGCTCGTTTTGCAAAAAAAATATAAAAAAATTGGCTAATTTTGATAATTTGTAAAAAGAAGCAAAAATTACGGCAATTCGCATCCGCCGTTTAAAAGATCAAAATCGTTTGCCGCCGCCTAACAAAAGACAAAAATATTGATTAACTTTAAAAATTTGTAAAAAAGATTTCTTACTTTATTTAGACATTCTTCCTCTTTCAAACTATTAGACCAAGCCCGATTCTTTGCATCAAACTTTTGAATACTTTTAATCTTTGGCGCAAAACAACTTTTTTTCTAAAATATTTTAAATACGGTCAACTTTCAACACCCGTAGGCGACCGAAGACGCAGTTATCAAAAAATGTTAGAAAGACGATTTGCGGAGGAAGAAAAGACTTTTTGCGAGAGTCGACGATAGAAGCGGCTTCTCAAAAATGCAAATTTTCAAAAATCAATCAGTTTTGTTTTTTTTTTAAGCTAATACTGGCTTTATTTTGTCGGCACGCGCTTTCTTCTCCGTCAAACGCGACTTTGCAAAACTTTCAGCTTTCGTGCATTTGGAACGCCATAAAGTGACAAAAAATAGGAAAGGCAACGTCTAATCTGGACTAAACTGCGGTGCCCAAAGGAAGTCAACGGATCCAAATTCATGCAATGGACTTGCTAACAAGAATAATGGCACCCACTGTCAAGCCAAATTAGCGGTTCACTACCACCACGTAAACCACACCAGTTTGTGTTGTAATTCAGGTGGTCTCTTGGTCAAACCTAGCGCCGCAATTTACAAAACAGATTGGAGGATCTAGAAACAAGAAACCACGACAACAGAACAAAGTGTTTTTTACAGTCCGAGAAATCTCCTTGCATTAAAGCTAAAACTTATCGGCCAAACTTGGTGCATCAACGACATCATCTCTATCTCCTTAGCGGACCATTTTTAAGTCCCAAGAACGGTATCAAAATAAATCCTGATCTCATATTTTATTAGTCATAGTAATATTATAATTCTTTATATTTTCAAAAGCATATTGAACGTTTTTTTAAACTTTGCAATGCAGTAAGTTACAAGAACTGATTTAAAAAACAAAATGTTAAAAATAATATAATGCAAATTTTAATCATCTCGGGCTACGGCGCTCTTGACGTATTGTGCCCGAAGTGGGGTTTACTTTGCATACCGCTTTAGCGCCGCTGGCAAGATGGACCTCTTAATACAAACACCTCGAAAGTGAGAGGCAAGAGGTCTTATCTAAAACAAGCACCCTGATGGTAGTACTACATTCTCGTTGATATCTAGTTCTGTAATAAATATTTTGAGATTTTAACGTTACTACCAACTCTGTGTGGAGACGCCAACATCTTTAACAACAAAGTGTCCCAAATGTCAACCTTACCTGCACGAGCGGTGTCTACTTAGGTTACCCGGTACACCCTGTTAGATAACAAACGAGGCTATGGCGGCCGATTATTGGCGGGATAACCATAAAAAGTCTGTGAATTGAAGAAATAAAAATTCTATCCATCTTCCAACCCGTCTTGTCAGCGTGAAAGATTACGACTTTACCTTATCATGGCGAGTTTAAAAACAAATAGAAGTCTCCAGGTGGGTGCGGCATCTAGCCTAAAATCCCATACTTTGAAAAAAGTCTGCTTCGAGGAATATGGAAAGGCAAAGATTTGCTTTCATTGTCTAAAATTATAACTAAACGACGCAAAGTTATAAAGAGAAGTAACTAACAAAATTTGGAAATTGGAACATATAACACAAGAACACTTATGTCCGAAGATAACCTGATCAAACTGGAAACGGAATTGGAAGAAATAAGGTAGGACGTTATTGGCCTCAGTGAAGTCAGAAGACAAGACGAAGATCTATTAAAACAAAAATCCGGGCATCTCTTTTACTATGCAGGAGAACCCGATAAGTTAGAAGAAGGAGTTGGCTTTCTAATCTACTGACGCTTAAGTAGCAGCATTCATCAGTCAAAAAATTCTCAACAAGAGTAGCTACCTTAATATTAAACTTCAACAAGAGATACACTGTTAAGATAGTTCAAGTATACGCACCAACGTCATCCCACACAGACAAAGAAGTGGACATATTCTACGACGATATATGTCTGGCTCTGGAGGACATGAAAACCCAGTTTACCATAGTATGCGGCAATTTTAACGCTAAAATTGGTATTAAAACAAACCAGTCAGAGACATGTCTATGTTTACTGTGGATCAGAAGGAAGAAAAGTTCGCAGTAAAATGATGGTGGACTTTCTCTAACAAAACAATCTCTACTAAATGAATAGTTTCTTTAATAAAAAACTTAATAGTAGATGGACTTGGGAAAGCCAAGACGGTAGAACTTGCAACAAAATTGATTTCATAATAATAATAAACAAGTAGTCGTTACAGTACTCAACAACTGCAGAACGGGAAGTGACAGAACAAAAGGATGAAAATGTTATGCAATAACCTTGGTGAAGGAAGGAAAGAAATAACAAAACTAAAGAACATGCAAGGGAATAACACAACAAACAGAGAGGAAATACTACATGGTAGAAAAGTTCTACCACAAACTATATAAAAGTCGTTAAGCCGAAGATTTGGAAATAACAACACCACAAGAAAATATTGTCAACCAAGGATTCGAGGAGCTTTAAAAACAAAAAACAACAAATTGCCCGGCAAAGACAATATAGTTAAAGAAGCAATACAAGCAGGAGGCACGTTTCTGGTGAAGAAAATACAAACACTACTTAACTTCTGTCTACACGATAGCACAATTCTAGACAAGTGGCGCAACGCAATTACCATCTTACTCCACAAAAAAAGGGATAAGGCTGACTTGCAAAGCTACCAATTCATAACACTTTTGAGCCAACTCTACAAACTATTCACAAAAATAATAACATCAAGATTAGAGAAGACATTAGATTTTTACCAACCAAAAGAACAAGCTGGATTCCGCTCTGGGTTTGGAACAAACAACCATTTGCAAAGCATCAAGGTCCTAATCGAAAAGTCAGTGGAGTACAACAGACCACTAGCTCTTGCATTTGTGGGCTTCTATAAAGCTTTTGATATTGTAGAGTTAAACGCCATCATAGACGCATTGATTACAGATACTCAGAACTAATCTATAACATCTACCAGCACGTCACAATATCTGTAAAGTTACATGAAAACACTAACCCTATTCAATGTGGAAGAGGAGTAAGACAGGGGGATACCATGTCTCCAAAACTATTTATAACGATCCTGCAGTATGCCCTCAACAAGCTTAATTAGGAAACAAGTGGCATTAACATAGGTGGAAAAAACTAAACCACCTTTGTTTTGCAGACGACATAGTCCTCATAACTGACAACCTTGAAGAGTTGAGGCAGATGCTGGAAGAACTTCATATCGTATGCTTGAAAGTTGGATTGGTGATTAACTTTTTGAAAGTAATGACTAATTTGGTACCGAGCAAACACTTTAACATTAGAAACACAAATGTAGATTTAGTCTACAAATATATATACCTTGGTCATGAAATTAGAATATCTAGAGATAATCAGACCTGTGAATTGCAGAGAAAACCCAACTTTGCTTGGGCAGCATATGGGAAACTCAACCATATCTTTAAAAACAAAATTTTGATATGTCTGAAAAAAAAAGTACATGACCAATGTATTCTGCCTGTCCTTACATATGTGGCGGAAACCTTAACCCTAACCGCCAATAAAATAACCTAACAAAAAATGGAAAGGTTAATGTTTGGAATAATCCTACACTACCATACTATCAATGAGGAGCTACGGAGAAAAACTAAATTGGCAGACGTGATTGAGCGTATAACTAAACTCAAATGAAGATGAGCTGGCCACGTGGGTTGAATGAAGGACAAAAGATGGACGAAGAAAATATTAGAGTGGAAACCAAGAGCCAATAAACGTAGCAGAGCAAGACCACCTACGCATTGGACCGATGACCTAAAAGGATCGCAAACAACTGGATCCACAAAACTCAAGACAGAAAACGATGGAGTGCTATGGAAGAGGTCTATGTTCAGCAGTGGACGGAACGGGCTGGTTAATGATAATGATGATGATAAGTTAGAGATTGATATGTTTTTTAAAAATATTAAATAAGTTTTTTACTATCACTAATAAAAAAAAATTTAATCAAAATTAAATAGTTTTATTTTCGTAGAATCCGAAACTGTATAAAAAAATATGGTTCCAGTTTAAAATATCAAAGTTTACTTCTCGCCACCGCACCATTTGGAGGTGAAAGGAGAGCTGATTTTAGGATAAAGAGATGTCCCAAGTATAAATATTTGGTCTGGTACAGTTTTTTTCTGCAATGTGTGTTTTTTCAATTATTTTGATTTGTCAGGTTAAATGGGACACCTTGTATAATTTTATAATTTATATTTTCACTTTATAAAAAACTGATTCGAATACCTTCTCTCGTGATTTTGGATCTTGTAAAATGTAACACTTATTCTGAAACTAATAAACGTTCGATTTTTAAATTTTAATTCAAAATTAGATTTTTAAGAAATTCTTAGTTTGTCGCAATAACATAAACATATCTTTGAATTTCAGCAAGTAAAACCACACTCACTGAAACTATCACATTGATAACAAAATTTAAGCAGTATGTGAACATTGACTTTGAATATTTTAAAGAGAAAAAGAATATCGAAAAAAAAAGGTAGAACGGTGATTGTTAAATATATGAAAATAGTGAATATATAATTTTAGAATGTAACAAAATTAAATAACAAGAATGAAGATTTTATAATAAGAATAAGAAAGAAAATACCACAAGAAGATGTTGAAAAACTGAAAATAGTAAAGATATAATTACGTTTCAATTTCATTTGAATTAATTCATTTTATTATGTTTCTCTGTACGCCAGACATTTGACTAATACGATGAGCCGTTCTATATCTAAATAAGCGCACACGTTTTGCTTGTGTAAATTTGACTCGGTTTGCAATTAATTTTATGATTGTGGCTATCGCTTTGCGTTTCTGTTCCCATTCTAAAATAATTCTCTTTAGAATATTATTATAATCAAGAATATAATTTTCTAGGCTTAAATAACTCAATAAAGAAAAACTTTGTTTATCTTAAAATTGTGCCACCGTGTGCTTATTGAAGTCGGAAATTATAGAAGAATTACCAGCTCCTTAACTTGAAGATATTAGATAACTAATTAATTTTACAAAAACATACTTAATATAAAATGCTATATATTGTCAACGTTGCAGTCATTATTATTTAAAAAAATCATGTTAAAAGCAGGTTTATTTCATATACTTTTTACTTTCTCTTGATCAATTAAACTATTATGAATTTCAACGGGTTTGGCTTTTTTACCCAACATTGTCTCGTTTTTATTTTTATTACATTTTAAAACCAATGATCACAAATGATCTTAATAAAATAAAAAAAGTGAAATTTGTCTCTTATGCTCGTTTGGCACTATCTCTAATTATATCTTAAATTATAAAGAAAATATTAAAAGTGTGTAAGATAATCATGATTAATTTTATTGTAGATAACCCAATTATACGATGTTTTTAATTTTTCAATCTACAATAAAACTTATCATTTGTGCATTTTACATTTTTTTAATGAAAGTTTTATTTATAATTATAAACGGGCATTATATTATTATTTATTATAACTAAAAAACTTTTTTCAATGTAAAAGGAAAACTTTGTTCAAACATAACCACGCAATAGTAAGAATAAAATTATATATGTTTATTAAAAACAAATTTTGAAAACTGATTTACTTAAAATGTAACTATGACAAAAACCAAGCATGTAATCAGTTTTTATCAAACATTAGCATTTTTCTGAATAACTGTTATCACTACTAAAATAAATTGTATTGTAGTACACGTCTATACTTGTTGACACAAACAACGCACAAAATGAATACAAAATATGTTAATCCGGACCTCATAAGAGAAAGAAAAAATTGCACATTTAATATTGAAGAATTAACAAATTTTTTTGATGGTGGCCCTGAAAAAACAGCACTGAGACGACAAAGCGGTAATTATATTTATGTGTTTAAAAACTAATAAAATTATTTTAATTTAAAAAACACAACATTTTATTTTGCTAAGTAAATTTATTTTCTATAAATCTAAAATATCAATAATTTGTTTTTCAGAAAAAATATTTTTGAAAGATCCTGATTTTAAATATGATATTCCTTTGGATTATTTAAGTCACAAAGAGAAATTCGAAGTATCCGTACAGAAGTCGACCACATTATTTAGAAAACTGCTTATATTACAAGAAGAAGGCGTAATTATCGTAGATTATTTCAAGCAAGTTAACAAACATATAAATTTAGATTATTTTAATGATTTATATTATCATTAGACTAGTTATGGGACCTCAACTTGGGACTGCGCTTCTTAAAGATGGAAATCCACTCCTGTTACATTATTCTATGTTTACTACTACACTTATGAACCAGGGAGATGATGAACAACAAGAACGATGAGTTAGAAAAGCGTGGAACTTAGATATTATTGGGACATATGCTCAAGTAAGTAAAGTATAACTTTTTGTTAATTAAAACTTGTCAATGGTATATCGAATGTTACGTATTTTTAACACTGATAAGGTATTTTTATAATCAAAACAAAATGTATAATTTAAAATAATAATAATCACTTTTAATTTATGCTTGTTTTCATAAATGACTTTTTTTTTTAATTATGTTAACAAAATCAATATTTTTTTTTTAGTTTGAACGTTTCAATAGATTAACCAAATATATTATGTTTTATTATCTTCTGTTAATTGAATTAATTTCTCAGACAGTACCAACAATAACTAGATTATGTGCAACCTGATGCTGGTTGATAGTAGTAGTAGACTGTATTAAAGATTTTATAATATAAATAATTCAAACATTTACATAAAATAATTTAAACAGTAACAAAAGTAATTGCCACCTATTATACATTAAGAACATCCCACTTGACATAAAAAAAAAAACAATTAAATACAAATCAAGAAAAGCGATGTTGCCGCCTAGCCTTGCGGTGATGGCCTGGAAGGTGGTGATCCGTGTGCTGTGTGAATTGCCCCAGAAAATGTCAGTTTGTATTTGTTTGGTTGTTGGGTGTCCCTGGCTAATGCTTCTAAGGTTAGCTAAGATCCAATAGTTGTATTGAGATTCAAGTCCGCGGTTGATGATGATTGACAGAGTGCGAGTCGTCGAATTTCTGATCAATATTAGTTGTTTTTTATCTCTAAGAACGATGTTGCAAAGGTTTGGAGAAGTCTGCTGTTGAGCCGAGTCGCGGCGGGGTTTTGTTCGTGTCGAGGCCACGCTTCTTTGAGTGGCGCGCCTGTAACAATTCCCCACTTTCTTAACATTGTTCCGTCTGACCGGGAAGGTGTGTGTAGTTCTCGGGGAAGTCATGCAATTTTCCGACACTTGCGCACTGAAGTTTTAGCACGATGGCGTGCAGTTTGCCGGTCATATTAGAGTTTTGGTTACACTATAGTCATGCTTGGTTCACTTCATTGCTGTCCACCATCACCTAGTCTCCAGGTTTATAATCTATGGCTGCGTTGCGTCGCTTGAGGTATTGTCGTCTGCAATATGTGGCTTGTTGCTGCCGCGCTCCTTGCAGCCTTCGGTCCCGGGTGTCCGCATCATTCTGGACCTCTGGTTGCGGGTTGTCTCAAGCTCCGGGTTTGGCAGTACACATTGCAGCGGTTTTTTAACTCCGCATAGCGTCGTTCTACTGGTTTAGCCTGCAGGTGGTATGTTGCTGTAGTGTGATAATGACATTTCCACTTTTGTGTTGCTTCTTGGAATTTGTGACTCAAAACTGCAGGCCGTTGTCACTTAAAATAGTTTTGGATATCCAATACGGCAAAATACTTGTTGTTCCAGTATTTTTGTTGTCACTTTGCTGGTTGTGTGGTTTTCACCCAGCGGGTGCATATATCCATGACGGTCATTATTAACCGATTGCTTGTCATGGGTATTCGGCGGCGTCGTCGTTGTAGTGTTGTCTTATCACCTTGCGTTGCATTGCGGGTAGCACTGCCAGCTGGTCCCAACCCGCCAGAGTGCAATATAGCGCTCCGTCGGCGCCTTATCGGTAGCCAACTTCTACTCCTGGTTTGGCTAACCGTTGGCGTAGTCTGGCGAGTATGTTGTGCACTTGCGGGCACTCATTCTGACTTCTTTTTATTGCGGCTGCTAGGGTCTCAACCCTCAGGGATTGGAATGCGACGATTTGTTTGTTATGTTGGTTTTGCTTAGATAGTCGGTAATATAGCCTTGTGATGCTGACAGGTCGGCTAAGCTGTCGGGAGGTACCAGTCTGTCAATGTTGTTACCTTTGACGCCGGCTCTTACGTCGTGCGGTGTTTGAGACAGTGCGTTTGGCAGATGGTTTTTGGCTTCATGTGTGTTCTATCTCAACCTTGAGATGGCGTAGCTAATAATACGCTTCCTGTTCCTCTTTTCTTGATAAAGCACCGCTCCCATTCCTACATTGCTTGCGTCGGTTTGCAAGACAAATTGCAGACTTGATCGTGGGCGGTCTAAGATCATAGGTCGATTGAGCATTGTTTTTACAGCGAAAAATGCCTGTTATGAAATGAAATGCCTCATACTCCCAAAGCCACGTGCTGATACCCATGAAGCTGTGGAGCTGCTTGCGGGTTGTGGGCCGGGAGTAGTTGCGGATGAGCGTGACCTTAAAGTGGTAGGTCGCTCCGTCTGGTGTTGTAAACTCGGTTAGGTGTTGACTGTTGGGATGCATGGGAATCTGCCAGTATCCGGTTTTTAAATCGAGTTTAGAGAAGACGGCTGCCGCCCCAAAATCTTTCAACGCCCTTTGGATCTTTATGTGGCGCCGC
This sequence comes from Tachinus rufipes, assembly GCA_963932245.1. Classification (NCBI taxonomy): domain Eukaryota; kingdom Metazoa; phylum Arthropoda; class Insecta; order Coleoptera; family Staphylinidae; genus Tachinus; species Tachinus rufipes. The sequence goes on from OZ010749.1 coordinate 68,595,447, forward strand.
TTTGTCTCGGCTGGCATTGTTGAAAGCTTTAAAGTCTACACAGAAGCGTGGCTTGACATCTTTTTTTTTATGATAACGACGGGCGCGCAGTTGTTGCTGGTGGAGGGCTCGATTACTTTTTTGGCTAGCATATTGCTCACCTGTTTGTACATCAGGGCCTTTTTCTTGGCGTTGCACTCATACGGTCTGATTCGTATCGGCGTGGTGCCAGTTGAATTTGGTGAGTCACCGCGTTATTAGTGAAGTTTGGTCCTGAAGGGCATGTTTAATCATATCTGCTACACATGTTACTGGTCGCCAAACAAAAGGTTGGAAGAATTTGAAGAATATCTTCAAAAACTAGGAAAAATATTAAAAAACAGACAAAGAATGTGTTCATAGCTGGAGATTTTAACTCTAAGTTAAGACTTTGGAGAGGTTCACAGGATGACCAAAAATTCACAATACTGGTAGAGTGGATGTACAGTCTGGACTTAGTAGTGGCATATGAAGGAAAGAGCCTGACTTTTGTTAGAGGAGAATCAAACTCGATCATAGATATAACAATCTGCAACGAGGCCTTCATAAATAGAACAAAAAAATGGAGGGTAGCGGATGAAAAAAATCTAAGCCTTCACAAAAACATCTACTATGAAATAGAAGTTGGAAAAAAAGGTAAAAAAGAAACATGAACAAATAAAAGATGGAAAATAACTAAGAATGGAATGGCAAACTTCAACAATATACTAAAAAAAGATATTACAATCACAACAAGTATGGACCTAGATACATTTATGGGGTACATAATAAGGCAGTTAGGAAATCATTTGAAAGAAAGAAAGCAACGACAGGAAACCAAAAAATATATCGGTGGAATGAAATACTCGAGGCAAATAAGAAGGAGTGTGCCAGGAAAGAAAAGAAGCCAATAGAAAGAACTAAAAAAAAGGTATAAAATTGAACGCAACAAGTATAAGTTTGCAATAATGGACGCTAAAAGGAACTCGTGTCAAGTTATGTAAAGAAATAGACAACGATACCTGGGGACTGGGATACAAGATTGTTACAAACAAATTAAATCTCAGGCATAGGATGAGGCTAACAGATAAACAACAAATGAAATACGCAGTGAAGTTATTTCCAGCTCATCCAATCTGTAAAAGAGATGAAATAGAGATTGGGTTACAGACCGTTATGTCTAACAAATAGCTTTAGCAAGCTATATGAGCACATGATAGCTAAAAGAATTAAAGAAGAAGTTGAAAAGAAGCTATCGGAAGACCAATACGGTTTCAGAAAGGGAAAATCAACTATTGGAGCAATGGGAAAGCTCATGGACATAGTCGAAGAGGCTAAAAACAGAGCTACAAGAAATAGAAAATTTTGTATCCTTATAACCATTGATATACAAAATGCCTTCAACACCGTACTATGGAAAGACTATAGCAAACTACCTCAGTAACAGGAAACTGAAAATAGGCAAAAAAGGAAATATAACTATGACGTGTGGGGTCCCTCAAGGGTCCATAATTGGACCAATACTCTGGAATATTTACTTCAATGACCTGCTGGAGTTGGAAAAGTTGGAAGGAGTGCAAATAGTATGTTTTGCAGATGACACTGCAGTTATAGTAACCTCTAAATCAGAGGAAGACCTAGTATATAGAGCGAACAAGACGCTATTAATGATCAAAAACCAGATTGAAGAGAAAGGTTTAACAATTGCGGAGAATAAAACGGAAGCAGTGATGTTATACGGTGGTAGGAGGGTCAAATAAGTAAAACTAGAAATTGGCGGAAATGAGTTTCTATCAAAAAGCGCTATAAAATACCTTGGAGTATGGTTTGATCATAATATGGAAATGAAGGAACATGTCAGGAAAATCACAGACAAAGCAGAAAAAGCAGTGAAAGTAGATTAATGCCAAGTATAAATGGCCGGCATCAAGTAAGAGGAGACTGCTAGGATAGGTTGCACATATGTGCTGAGGTGCAAAAAGTATAAGGGTATGATAACATTGCAACAAAAAAGAATATTGCTAAAAATAGCTAGCGGTTACATAACCATCTCGACAGACGCAATTTTAGTTATAGCAACAATTATGCCAATAATTATATGGTAGATTACAGAAGGCTACCCCAAAACAAGGAGGAGACAAAAAGAAGGAAATCCTTGATGAAATAATTGAAAAATGGCTGGAAAATTGGCAAATGGATACTGGCAAATCTATATGGACAAAGACGCTAATAAGAGAAATAGGGCCATAGTTCAAGAGGAAACATAGGAATGTAGATAGACTATTTTTACCGCAATTTTTAAGTGGGCATGGCTGCTTCAAGAACTACCTGATGAGGTTTAAACGAGTGGAGGATAACAAGTGCAGTGAATGCAATCGAGTAGAAACGGCAAAGCACGTTTTCTACGAATGCAAGCGATGGCAAAGTGCAAAAGCAGTCTGGAGATAGAATTGAAAGAAAAAATAACACGGTGCAAATAATAATGAACAGTGAAAAAAAGTGGAACAGCATACATATGTACATAACAAAGATAGTTCAATACATCGAAACAAAAGAAAGACTTGTCAAAGGATCAAGACCCAACACCTGAAATAACAAAGAAGACCGGATACATCTAGAGCGAGCAGAATGCGGGTCCGGGCGTACTTACTCTGATAAGAGGCTCAGAGCTAATACCAGATTAAGAAAAAAACATATTGCCAAGTGGAAATGAGGTTTTTAGTGGATGAAAGCCCCACACACAGGCTGGTTGAGCATTCCAAAACCACATATATAAAAAAAGGCATATCTGCTACGGGTATGTCCGCTGGTTTGGCTTGTGGGTATGCTCAATAGACGACATTTTGTGCGTCGCACCTAAATTGGATCAGGTGGTCGGCCTGGTGGATGACGTAGTCAGTCCGGTGTAAGCCGGAAAGTTTAAGCCGGATAAAATTTTGGCTGGTCCCGCTGTCTATCAAGGCCAGTGCTTTGAATTTGGCCTTTTCCGACGCCTCAGGTGCAATGCAATCTTGCGGCGCAGATAGGTGGCAACCGGCTTCTTTGTCTAGTGTTTCTCCGTTCACAGTTGCTGACTCAGGTGCATGATGAGATTGGATTTGCATATTTTTGTTCGTTTGCTCATGCCAGATCTTGGTTTTTCTCTTTAAGGCGTTTACCAGGCAACTATGGTATATTAGTTTAGGTACCATAAATACTCGGAAACGGTTTTTGAGGTTATCGATAAACCGGTGAGGGTTTTTGTGACCAAGTCCTTGGAACGTCAGCAAATGGTCTTTGTATCTAATTTTTTTGTAGAACTTTGCGTTTGCTGGTTCTATGGCCTTTGTGTACAATGCAAACATCTTGGTTATGTTGCTTGCTATGTTAGCTTTGGGGTTGTGTTGCGTGAACTGCTGCGTGGACTGCTGCGTGGACTGCTGCATATCCTTCCACCCAAGCCAGGTGGTGGCCGGGTCGGTCTCCCGTGGAGGGGAGGATCCGGGTTGCTTCACGGGCATTTCAGTATGTCATAGGTTTGATTGACAGGTGTGCTGTGGTAAAAACCTCGGCGAAGGGTTGTGGCTTTGTGGGCCTTCGGTTGGCCAAGCATCTCACGCAATTAGTTTTTTACCTGCGGTGTTCAGGTTTGAGACGGTTAAGATTCGAGACGGTCCAGGCTGGTGGTATGCCTGATACTCCGGCTGGGCCTGCACGACCGGGGATGTCCCGGTTGGTTCCGGGGATTTTCCGGTTTTGTTGAGCATGATATGTATATTTTTTTATCTACCGTATTGAACGTTTTATAACAATTTTGTAGGTCTCTATTTTTTTACACTTGGTTTTTCTTAACGTCAATCCAGGTACTAATTTGATTATAATCAAATTGACGGCTCCAAAAAGGTTCCCCAGGTCTTTGGAGAGCTCTAATGTAAGGTGGCGTGGTGGTTGGGGCGCTTTGTTCCAAGTTGTTTTACGTTGGGCGCCAATTGTTGCCGCCCTGCGTTGATGGCCTGGAAGTTGGTGATTCGGGTGCTGTGTCGATGAATTGCCCCAGAAGATGTCACATGTTTGTATTTGTTTGGTAGTTGGGTGTCTTTGGGTGATAGAACAATTGTTGGTGTAGAAGTGAGCTTGGTCAAAAACACAAGACAATAAACAAGAGTTGTCAGTAGGCAAAGCGGTGCTGAAATTGATTGTGTGTAACTATAAGGTTGCATGTTGATATTTTTAGCGTTTTTATACTCTATCGACCTCACCAACCTGATTCTAGCAGGCCGAAGGTCCTTCCGTGTATGGAGTGATGAAATGAGACGATATGATTATTGTTTGTAAATTTGTTTGTCGCTGAAACCATAAATGCCGAAGCGGCTAAAGCGGTGAACAAATTCATAAATAATATACGGCAGGGTAGGATTTGAACTCAGGACCCCCAGCATGAGAGGCAAGCATCTAAACAACTAACCTACGCTGCCGCAGTCGCATGTTGATTTTTTAGAAAAAATGGTTTTGCAGTTTATGACAAACCTAATGGCAGACGAAAAATATGAAATAATGAAATAGAGCAAACACATAAATACATATATCTTGGCCACGAAATAAAAATCGGCAGAAACAACCAAACAAGCTATATTTCTCGACGCATAGGGCTTGGCTGGGCAGCTATTAGTTGCTACAAAATACTCTAAAATGAGAACTCCCTATATATTTGGACAATGCGTGCTTCTAGTAATGCCGTATGCGGCGGAAACACTGACCTTAACAAAGCGCTCTGTAAGCAAACTCTAGGTTACGCAAAGAACGATAAAAAGATTGATATTGATAGTGACTTAAAGAGATAGAGTGCTCAACACCATAATAAGGCATAGAACTAAAGTTGCCGGCATTTATAAAAAATCCAAGTAGAACTAAGCTGGGCACAAACAGTTGGTCGACAAAACAAGTACTAAAAAGAGACCAATAAAAGACAAGAAAAACAGAAATAGACCACCCACCAGATGGAACAACGTAAAAAAATGTGGAAAACTGGATCAACACTGCCCAAAACATAGAAAATACTTATGTTCAACAGTGGAAACAAATAGCTAACGGATGATAATAAACTTTCTTAAGGTTTACCCTTTGCATCTTTTAGAATCTGCAGACTATATATCTAAAAGCCGCATATAACCCGCCATCAATGACTCCGCTAGTAGCATGCAACTCAGCTCTAGAGAAGAATAGAAGCTAAATTGCCTAAAATAAGAAGATGTGAAATAACATAGAATAGATAAGATAAGGAAGAAAAAAAACACAACAATTAAAGTTACATTATTTTCTGCTGGTTTTTCAATAAACTATTGATAAGCAAAAAAATCTTATTTGTTTTGATTCTATATACTAAGTGGCGCAAAAGTTGTCACCCAATGTTGTTTGACTGTATTTTTTTAAAAAACTTAGTTTTGCTTTTGGATTGTGTTTATTTGATGTCTATTTTTTTTTTATTAAGTAGTAAAATACGGACTTGATTTATGGCATTTTTAATCACTCTTGCCAGAACTTACGACGATAGGTTCCCGCATTCCTGACGGATATTCTCTTTGAGAGCTTCAAGAGTCTGAAGCTTGTTGATATAGACTCGTAACTTCAAGAAACCCCACAAAGTCTAGAACGGTTAAATCAGGCGATCTTGCCAACTAATGCAAATCACCAAATGCAGCCCTCAGAATTTTGGTTGTGGGTTGTGCAGTATGCGCCGTTGCTCTATCCTGTTGGAACCACATGTTCTCCAGTCCCAATTTGTCCAGTTAAGGTAGAAGAAAGTCAATGAGCATGACTTTGTAGCGTTTGCCGTTTACAGTAGTCGTTTGGTCCGCGGCGTTTTCGAAAAATATTAAGGTCCGATGACGCCTCCAGCGTAAACACTACACCATACAATAACTTTGAGCGGGTGTAATAATTTTTTGTGTTTTATACACGGATTTTTGATACCCCAGAAGCGATAATTCTGCTTATTTACAAATCCACAGAGATGAAAATGGGCTTTGTTGCTCATGATAATTTTTGATAAAAAGTTATAAACGGCTAGCAGCTGATGCACTGTCTGCACTTTGTAACAGAACATCTTCAAGTCTTTCACCAAAATTCTCTGTAAAGACCGCCGATTGATGCCCAATTGCGTGGCACGTTGTCTGGTCGATACTCCGAGATCCTTTGCAACATCTTCACCGATATTCTCAGCAGAACGGCTGCTCCGGGGTCGCCCAGACCTCTCCCCTCTCATGTTGACCCACACTTTTCTAGGCAAGCAGCTAAACGCCGTAGGGTTTGCCCAGTTGTTGTCGGACGACCGGGAAATCTACGTCTAAATTCACGCAGTGCCAACACCACCGACAACTTATTACGCAAAAAAATTTAAACAATTATTCCCCATTTTTGAAGAGTATAGCGATTCGTGTCTTATTGACGTGTATTTTGTATCTGTTTACTTAACAAATGTCAAAGCAAAACTGACATTTACCGTAATTTGCAAAAATTATAACATCTGATAGAGTGGTGACTTTTGCGCTACCTGTTGAAGAATTGCTTTGTGCTACAAATGATAATGAAATAGATCAGAAAATTACTGACTTAATGATAACCAACGTCTAAAAACAGGTAAAGAACTGAGTTTTTTTTTTACTATTTTACATTAATTGATGCTAAGGCTACAATTTTTAAGATGTACTAACAACCATGAACAAAAATGAATTTTCAGACAAAAAAATAAACAAAATTTGCCATGAAATCTTTTTCAAACGCAACAATATTAATAACACAAATAAAACTTTTTCAGACCTACGTACAAAAAATTATTATATCTTGTATTTAAAACTATATTCTTTTTCTATTTGTTATCCTATCCAGTGTACATGTACTCATACAGTCAATTGAATCAAACTTAATCAACATCAAATTGTTATTATTTTTAGACAGAGTTAGGCCACGGTAGTTTCCTTAGAGGACTAGAAACTACTGCCACTTATGACCCTACGACTGAAGAATTTATATTAAACAGTCCTACACTTACATCTTATAAATGGTGGCCAGGTGGATTAGGACAAGTTGCCAATTATGCAGTAGTAATGGCGCAATTGTACACTCAAGGAAAATGTCAAGGTGTCCATCTATTCATGGTTCAATTACGAGACGAAGAATCGCACCATCCAGTACCCGGCATTGAAATTGGTGAAGTGGGTTCCAAACTTGGAATGAATTCATTAAATAATGGATATTTGGGATTTGATCATGTTCGCATACCACGGAAAAACATGCTAATGAAGTCTAATCAAGTTTTAAAAGATGGAACATATATCAAATCACCAAATAAAAAATGCAGCTACGGCACTATGGTTTTAGTACGTGTTGTTTTAGTCGACCATTCAGCCTTATATTTACGAAAAGCAGTTACCATTGCTACTCGATACAGTGCGGTCAGACATCAATCACAAATAGTGGAAGGGTAATTATATTAATTTGCTGAGTAACCAATCTCAATATTATTATATTATTTTAGAGAACCTGAACCACAAATCTTAGATTTTGTTACACAACAATATAAATTGTTTCCACAAATTGCAACATGCTTGGCATACTTATATACATCAAGATTGTTATGGAATTTATACGAAGATGTTACTAGTAATATTGAAAGAGGTGACACTGAACGTCTTCCAGAAGTATGTTTTAAACTATAAAAAAATAATGTCATTAATTAAATTAATTTTAAGCTTCATGCCATGGCAAGTTGCCTTAAAGCTGTGAGCTCAGCGGATGCTGCCCAAGGAGTGGAAATTTGTCGCTTGGCATGTGGAGGTCACGGATATATGTCATCATCTAATTTACCTACAACATATTACGCAGCAAGTGCCACGTGCTTATTTGAAGGCGACTATTCTGTTCTTCTTTTACAAACTGCTCGCTATCTTACAAAATCATATGAAACTATGTTGGAAGGAAAACAATTAGCACCGACAGTCCAATACCTAGAAGATTTTAAAAACATTTCTACGAGTCCTTTCGAAAAAAATACTGTATGGATTTTGAATGCACTAAAAAAGTCGGCAGAGAGGTATAATACTATCAATTTATTAATCATTAAGTTTAAATAAATTTATTTTTAGCAAGATCAAAATAGCCTATAATAATTTACAAAAACGTATAAAAAGTGGCCTCGTTTATGAGAAAGCATGGAACGAAACTGGCGTTGAACTTTGTGCGGCATCTCTAGCTCATTGCAGAGTACTTGTAGTAGAAATCTATTACAACGCAATGGTTGAGGGCTGTCAGAATATTCGTCCAAAATTAAAAAAAGTTCTTTTTCAATTGACAAACTTATATGCCGTTCATATAGCATTATTGCATTCTGGTGATTTACTTAGAGTATGTATAGAATTATAATTAAATATTTTAGTATTAATAAAATTTTAATTTCAGTTTACCAATATAATTGGAGATGATATTAGTGAGTTGCAATCGTGGCTTGAAGAATTATTAGCTGCAATTCGTATAAATTGCATTGGGATTGTAGATGGATTTGATTTATGTGATGAGATGCTTTCGTCAACTCTTGGTTCATATGATGGGAATGTTTATGAGAGATTATATGCAGACGCAAAAAAAAGCCCTCTAAATGCCGAACCTGTAAACAAATCTTTCAGAGATTCAATAAAACCAATGCTTAAATCCAATATATAACAACCACAAATAAATATTAAATATGCAACTAATTATAGCAATAGAGATCAAATAAATAAATTCTCACTTATCATCGTAACTGCCAATAAAATAATTTTGTCTGAAATACTTTTTGTAACGTCATAAAGCAAATTGTCAAATAACTAAGCCACATAAGAACAGTTTTCAAAGAAAAAAAAATAATCTGCCATAGTGACTTAGTTATAATCAGTATTTATAAAAAAGGGTGTTGGTTAAATGAAGTAGTTAATAATAGTTATAGTTTTTTAATGATATATGTTTAATAGTTAACAATATTTTTGTTAGCTTATTATTTATAGTTACTCTTATGGAATAATAAAATCGGTTTTTTGTTAAAATTTATTTATTAATGTAACATATTACAAATATAAATTACAAATGTGAAAGGTTGTTTATTCTAAAATAGCATTAACTTATAATTTGAAAGAAGGAATTTTATCAGTCATAACTGTCCGGTCTGGTAGTTTATAGTTGTGAGCATAACTGTAATAAAAAACAATTATTCACGATTTTCTTAAAATAAAAAAAGAAAGAATCTTTTAAAGACTTTGCTTCCAGGACGTGTCGGATTCACTTTTCTAAGGGTGCCTACCGACGTGCTACCGACTAAACCTCACCCATCTGGGATTTGCCCGGAAGTTTGAAACCTTTTGGCTTATGTACCTTCCGTTTGGAGATGTGTATGTAGGAGGTTGTTTAGGAGTCGCTTTATAGGCCTGGTTGGGGTTTTGTTTCTAAATGTGGTTTTACCCATGTTATGTAATGTTAAAGCAATCTATACGTACATTACAGAGAACTGTAATGGCCCTCTATGTATTACCTGATGTACTATCATATGTTCTTACTTCAATATATACTCACTTACTCGTTATACGCTTTGTTAACAGGTTATGGGCCTTCGATCGCGAAAAGAAATCTGATTTAATCTGTGTAATCATTGCGGGAAAATTAACGAATTAATGCTATTCAAGTAATCCACAAGTGTGTTAAATAAGAAAAACCAGACTTTTTGTCGAACGTGTTGTTTTTGGTCAGTTTGTGTAAAATCACGTGTAACCGGTCGTCTTTGAGGTTAGACCATGCATCGCTCAGAAGAAGAACGTTATCGAATACCCGTAATCAACGGAAAGAATTTCGATAATTGGAAATTCCGAATCGATGTGTTATTGGAGGAATATGGCTTTTCAGAATGCCTTGAACCAATAAAGGAAGATGACTACAAGCCTGAAGAAGGTGCTACAGAAGCGCAAAAATCTGCACTTATTGATCGAAAGAATAAACGACACGAGAAGGATAGGAAGTGTAAGTCGCTGATCATTCAAAGTATTGCCGATAGTCACTTAGAGTATGTAAGAGATAAGAAAACGCCGAGCGATATTTGGAAGTCGTTGAAAGCGGTGTTTGAAAGGAAGGGTATTGCAAGTCAAATTATCATAAGGAAGGAATTGCTAACACTCAAATTAAAAGGTTCAAGTTTGGAAGAGCACTTTCTTAAATTCGACAACTTAATACGCCAACTGACTGAAGCAGGTGCTCAGATGCCTGCAGAAGACAAAATTTGTCACTTATTTCTTACATTGCCGGCAGCGTATGATGTCATAATCACTGCGATAGAAACTATGTCGCAAGACAAGTTGACAATGGAGTTCGTCAAGAATAAGTTGCTTGATGAAGAAACCAAACTGAAACACAATAAAAGTGATGAAAAACCACTAAAACAAGGTGAACAGTCAGTTGCTTTCGCAACTGGAGTACCGTTTAAGTATCGCTGTAATAACTGCGGTAAACGTGGGCATAGAAAAGCTGACTGCAGAATCAAAAAGGAAGTTTATAAAAAGAGCCAAAATAAAGAATATAGTGCTGGTGTTTCTTTTTTGGCAACGGCTAATAACGTCAGTGAAAATGATGACAACAAACTCGTGTTCATTCTCGACTCAGGTGCTACTGAACACATGGTTAATAATGACAAGTATTATAGTGAAGTGGAAACGTTGACTGAACCAATCAAAATGCATGTGGCAGAGCAGGAAATCTCAATGCTTGCAACAAAAGTCGGAAAAATAAAGGGAAATTCAACTGTCAATGGAAAATCAACATTGTGTAATATTCAGAAAGTGCTTTATTTGAGAGACTTGAACTTTAATCTTCTCTCAGTACAAAAGTTGGAAAAGTCTGGATTTGAAATTGTTTTTGCAAATGGTCAAGTTAAAATCATCCATAACAATAGTGTCATTATTACTGGAAAGAAGGTAAACAATTGTACATTGTCGAATTTGAAATGTGTCGCGCGGAAGTAAATATTGTGAAGAAATCCAACGAATCGTCATTGTTATGGCATCAACGTTTGGGACATGTATCCGGAAGTGCGTTGCAAAAAATGGTGCGAGAAGAGATGGGGCATGGACTCAGTGGACTGAAGGTCGACGGCAAATTCGACTGTACAACATGTTACGAAGGGAAGCAGACCAAGTTACCACACAACAGATCGAGACCATCATCGAAACGCCCACTCGAGATAGTGCACAGCGACGTATGCGGACCGATCAACCCAACATCATGGAATAACAAAAGATACGTATTAACCTTTATTGACGATTTTACTCATTTCAATGTTGTGTATTTACTTGAGAAAAAGTCTGAGGTTTTTTCGTGTTTTAGAGAATACATCGCAATGGCTACCGCACACTTCAACGTAAAGCTATCGCGTTTCCGATGCGATGGAGGCAAAGAGTATTGCTCTAATGAAATGGTCAACTACTGTAAGCAGAAAGGCATCCTGCTGGAAACAACAGTGCCATACACTCCCGAACAAAATGGAGTAGCGGAGCGTATGAATCGTACCTTGGTTGACACCGCAAGGACAATGCTGCTGGGATCCAAATTGAGGAAAGTAATGTGGTCCGAAAGTATCTACACCGCATGTTACGCAATCAATAGAAGACCTACTGACTGTTTAGAAGACAAGACGCCTGCACAAATGTGGTTCAATGTTAAACCAGATCTGTCAAAGTTTAGAATTTTTGGATGTATTGGTTTCCTACATGTTCCAAAAATGTTCAGGAATATTTAGTAGGATATTCACGAAATGGATATCGTCTGTGGGACGATGAAAAGAAACGCATCATTGTTGGACATAATGTGGTGTTCCAAGAGAACAAGTTCGTGCACAGTATAGAAACTCTTAATGAAAAAGATCGGAGTAACGAAGAAATAACTCGTGACGAGAACGACTCCGAAACAATCCTCATACATACCAACAACGAAAATGTATCCGATGAAAATCTGGAAAGCGTTTCCGATGATGATAAGGATGACACCGATTCGGAAGAAGATGTAACCAATTCCACACCACCGACCGAAAAACGTAAAACAAAGCCACCAGTCTGGATGAAGGACTATACCTCCTGTCTCGCACTCCATGCTGAAGCCTACGTAGAAAATCTACCACGTGACATTGATGACATGGATGGTCGAGAGGACGAACTGGACTGGAAAAATGCTGTTAATGAGGAACTTACAGCATTAGAAATTAACAACACTTGGACGCTTACAAAATTACCAGAAGTAAGTAAAGCTCTGAAAACAAGGTGGGTGTTTAGAATTAAACGAAATGAATTTGGAGACATATGCAAATACAAAGCCCGACTTGTTGTGAAAGGCTTTGCACAAATTCACGGTATGGATTATGAGGAGACGTATGCTCCTGTAGCGCGCTTGACTACCATAAGAACTATGCTATCTATAATTTGTAACAAACATTTGTTTGCTAGACAATTGGATGTCAAAAATGCGTTTTTGCATGGAGAGTTGAAAGAAAATATTTATATTGAACCTCCAAAATGTACGACACATGAAAAGAACAATGTCTACAAATTAAATAAAACTTTATACGGGTTGAAGCAATCACCTAAAGAGTGGAATGCAACCTTTAATAAGTTTGTAAAGCAATATGGTCTAGAACAATCAAAGAATGATTATTGTCTTTTTTATAAAAATCAGAAAGGCACTTGTATGTATTTACTTTTGTATGTAGACGACATAATAATTACAAGCAATAAGAAAGATGAGATTGAAAAATTAGTTGAAGCGTTGAAAATGCAATTTGCAGTAACAGATCAAGGGAATTTGAATGTATTTTTAGGGATTAAAATTATAAGGACTAATGATAAAATGTATCTAAGTCAGGAAAGTTATTTAAAGAAACTATTAATCAGATTCAGAATGGAAGACTGCAACATTGCTAGAACGCCTATTGAAAGCAAACCACCGGAAAGTGATGATCCACAAAATGTTATTGAAAAACCATTCAGGGAACTAATAGGATGTTTAATGTATGTAATGCTCACTACTCGACCAGATATTGGAATAGCAGTTAGCTATTACAGTCAGTTCCAATCTAATCCAAATGAAGCTCATTGGAATGGGTTAAAACGTATACTAAGATATATTAAGGGAATATTGGATCTTGGTTTGGTTTATAACAGGCAAAAGGCAGATATAATAACGTGCTATGCAGATGCCGATTGGGCAGGAAGCTCCAAAGACAGAATCAACATCTGGTTTCATGATTGAAGTATATGGAAACATTGTCCATTGGACTATCAGAAAACAGAAAACAGTAGCGTTGTCCTCAACTGAGGCTGAATATGTGTCATTGGCAACAGCTACAACTGAAGTCATGTGGATGAAACAGTTACTTTGTGAACTAAATATCACTTGTAATCAACCAATTAAAATGTTTGAAGATAATCAGTCATGTATCGCTTCACTAAAATGGCAAGAACATCAACGTTTGAAGCACGTTGATATTAAATACAATTTTATTAAGGATTTGTATCAAAAGAAGGAAATTGATGTTATATATATTGCTACGCAAAGGCAAAAGGCCGATATATTAACAAAGGGTTTATCCCATGAAAAGTTTGTAAAACTTAGAGATTTATTAAATATTGTTTCATGTAATATTTAAGTGTTAACCATTATTGTAATGTTTATAATATGTACTATATGTACCCATAAATTGGGAAGAAGTGTTAAAGCAATCTATACGTACATTACAGAGAACTGTAATGGTCCTCTATGTATTACCTGATGTACTATCATATGTTCTTACTTCAATATATACTCACTTACTCGTTATACGCTTTGTTAACATGTAAGAAGTAACTCGGATATTATTGAGTTCACCGGTCGTTTGCAGACAAAATCTTCGCAATCTGGTTCGACAAGTTTAGCCAGTTCGGGATTGGAGTGAACCGCGAGGTTTTTGAAATACTTTTTGGCCAAAGCTTCAAAATGTTGACAAAGTGGAGGAATCTCTAGGTCTGTCCGAATGTCTATTTTAAACGTACCATGGAGCTCCTGAGAACATCCGGAGAGTTTTGCTTTGGAAAGCTTCTAAGCAGTTTAAGTGGCTACTTGCCGCTGTTCCCCAAATGGGGAAAGCGTATGTGATCAACGACGCAATATTGGGTAGAGAAGATATTTAGCTATTTTTGTTTTGTCCAGAATAGATTGAACCTGAGGCTTGTAATAAAAACCCTTATCCAAGATTACCTCAAGATACTTGGCAGTGTCGGACCACGGTATGGGAACGTTATTAAAGGTGACGTTCTCATGCGGTTTGAGTGACCAACGCCGAGTGAAGAATACAGCCTTGCTTTTCTCTGGGTTTACTCCAAAGTGCCATTTATCCAAACAATATTTCAGATTGGAGGTGGCGTTTTGGAGACGTAAGGTGATCATTTTAGTAAACCTTGAGAAGTAGTTAAGTGCTGTATCGTCAACGTATTGAGCCATTTTAACCCCGTGCATGCTCCCTGAAAGCATGTTGGCTACGTACAAGTTAAAAAGGTGCGGCGAAAAAATAGAGTTTTGAGGAACACCAGCCTCTATCTGCCGAAAAGTAGAGATGTGGTTATCGAGTTTGACTGCCAGATTTCTGCGTTTTAGATATGAGGCTAGCAGCCTTATAATACGCAGAAGAAATCGTTGTCTGATTAGCTTTAAAAGCAGTCCTTTGTGCCAGACTTTGTCGAATGCTTTTTGGACGTCAAAAAAAACAACGCCCGTGGCCTTTTACTGTCTGAAATCTTCCACAATGTGGTCCGCCACTCGGATGAGTTGGTGAACGCTTGAGTGTCCCCATCTGAACTCATGTTGATGGGAAAGGAGAAGATTGTTCATAACCGTGTGCTCTTGAATGATATTCAAGATCACCCTCTCTATGACTTTGCTCAAGGTGCATAGTAGGCTAATAGGCCAATAATTTTGGGAAAACAACCTGTTTTTTCCAATTTTTGCAATATTTATTACGTGCGAGCCTTTCTAGGCTGACGGGAAATGCCCAGTGCAAAGAATGGCATTTGCAATATTGGTTAGAGCCATTATTGCTTTATGAGAAAATGCTTTAAAAGCTTTGTTAGATATTTTATCCGGGCCAAGAGCAGATTGGGATCTGAATCTTTTAAGGATATTTTTGAAAGTTTTTGACTTTCCTGCAAACCCTTTCGGTGTGCTCCAGACCTGTATAATTGATATACAAATCGGCGCATTAGATTTTTAGGCTGTCGGCGAATGCTTTGGCTTTTTCCTCAGTAGTGTATTTCCTTCTCTCACTATGATGGCGGGAATGGGAACCTGTCTGTTCCTAACAGCTTTAGAAATCCTCCACATTGGATGTTCATCCTCCGTAAAAGAGTCTAGCGTATTTTTTTAGCATTATTTTTTATGCTTTCTTATGGCCGTTCGTACTTTATTGTGAAGTCGATTTAAGATCTCTTGATCTCTGGGGTTGCAATGTCTTTGCCATTGATGTTTGGCGGCATTTCTTGTTTGGATCAACGCCTTTGTTTCTTGTGACAACCCTAAAGGATTGTCGACGCAAACCTGAAAGGTTTTAGAAGCCTTTTCCAAGACTTCTTGAACTTGAGTAGTCAAAAATGCGACGGTTCTTTTGATATCCTCAGCCGTTTGTACTGAGGTAAGGTTACCAATGTTATCTTCCAGGCATCGAGAGAGACCAATCCGTCTGTGTGACAAATTTTTCCTTTCTTCAAACTCCCTTCCGAGTAGCTCCAGTTGTACGTCAAGAACGTCCTTTCTGTGGCCCGCGGCGCTGTGAAAAGTGGGTTTGTCCGGACCAAGGACTTGCAAATCTGTTTGCTCAACTTAATCAAACAGAGTTCCACTTTTGGCGTTAGTTACTTGACTATTCTACAACCCGTGCTTCAAATTGAAAATTATTGTGTTCCTCCAACGCTTTGCCAACGTCCTCCTCGGTGAAGCATCTTGAGGATCTCCACTCCCAGATGCGTTCCTCAAAAGTTGCCCAAGTGTGATGCTTTACTTTCATCGTAGGTATGCGTGCAGACAAATAATTAATATTATTTGCCTTGAAATTGTTGGAGATTTTTGAAATGTTGGAAAACGACTGCCGGTGGGTTTGTCGGTTTCGGAATCATCACCGTTGAAGTTGGGGTTTGAAGCGGCAGGCCTAAACCTCACCTTGGTGATTTCTTTCTTTTCCTAGGCGGGGGCGGCGCTCTTGGTGGCAAAAATTTTTACTACCAAAATGTAAATGGACTTAATACTAAAACAATACATTTCTACAATAACATGTTAAATTGTGAATCGGATGTTGTGTTACTGACTGAAACTGGGGCTAATGAAGGTTTATTAAACTCAGAATTATTCCCTTCAAATTTTATTGTCTTTCGTTCTGATCGGCGTGCTGGTAAAGGTGGAGGTGTGTTAGTAGCGGTAAATAATAGAATATCATCGGAATTAATAAAATTAAATTGGAACAGTCAGTATAATATTGATATTTTGTGTTTAAAAATTAAGTTACACTCAATAGATTTGATAGTATTTTTACTATATATACCTCCTTCAAATCCACTTGCTGCATATGAATTCGTTTTAGATAATATAGAACAATCTGTTAATGATAAACCCTTTCTTATTGTGGGTGATTTCAACTTGACACATTTTAATAACTGTAATATAAATGACTCAGGCTCTAACTTAGTAAACAATTTTATCAAATTTAATTTATCAAATCAAATCAATAATATCACAAACGCGAATGGACGTTTGCTTGATCTTATTATTTTATCCGATATTTTTAAATATAATGTTGAACGTAGTGATAACATACTTGTTAATGAAGATTCACATCACCCATCCATTAATTTTAACATAAATCAAATTAAAACAGTTAAATCATTTAACATAAAAAATAGCTTTGATTTCAATTTTAAAAAAGCAGACTTTTTTAGATTGTATCAGTTGTTGGGTGCGACAGATTGGGATTTTTTATGCAATATTAATGAAGTCAATGATGCTTGCGAGGCATTTTATAAAGAATTGCTAAATGTTATTACCGACACTGTTCCCAGATTCAATAAAATTCACAGAAATCACAAAATGCCATTTTGGTTTTCTTCTGAGACAAGATCAAATATGCGTATAAAAGCACACTATTTAAAACTTTATAGAAAATCACATCTTCAGTTCCATAAATGTAAACTAAATCACTATAGAAACGCTGTAAAAAGAAATATTGAGATTGACTACGCAGTCTATATTAATACTACTGAAAGCAATATAAAAAATGATCCAAAATCATTTTGGACTTACATTAATGAAAAGAAAAAATGCACACGCATTCCTGGAATTATGCATAAAAATGGAATAATGTTTGATTCACCTAATGATATTGTTAATGAGTTTGCCAAACATTTTTATTCAGTATATATTGATCACAATGTAAGGTGCAAAGATTATGCCAAACAAAAATACCATATCAATTTATCAATAAACTGTTTTTCTGAAGATGAGATAAAATATGCTATAAATAAATTAAAGAGTGGAAACACTAAGGGTCCAGATTTGATACCAGCCTTTCTAGTAAAAGATTGTTCTACAGCGTTTGTCAAACCATTGCTTCACTTATTCAATTTAATTTTAAAAACTAATACTATCCCTGATAAATGGAAAATTTCCAAGATTTGCCCTGTTTTTAAAAAAGGAGAAATTAACAACATTCAAAACTATAGACCAATTTCAATAATTTCTAACTTTGCTAAAGTCTTTGAAATATTGTTATCTAACATTATATTTAATCACATAAAAAATGAAATATCTGTTAAACAGCATGGTTTTTTTAAAGGTAGATCTACAGCAACTAATCTTGTATGCTTTACTCAATATGTATCTGATGCTCTAGATGAACGTTTGCAAGTGGATACAATATACACTGACTTTGAAAAAGCATTTGATCATGTTTCCCATGACTTAATCTTAAAAAAGTTAGATTCTTTTGGCTTTAGTTACAAATTATTGAAATTATTTGAATCATTTTTGAGGAGTAGAATAAATTACGTGGAGTATGGTGGCATTAAATCGGATCTATATGTGGCAAAAAGTGGTGTACCACAAGGGTCTAATCTTGGTCCCTTATTGTTTCTAATATTTTGTAATGATGTTTTAGAAGTTCTTAACTCTAACACTTTAATGTATGCAGATGACCTAAAAATTTTTAAAATAATTAGATCTGAAGAGGATGCAATATCTCTACAACAAGATTTGTATTCCCTACATACATGGAGTCAAAATAACCATCTTAATCTTAATGTTAAAAAATGCTTTTGTCTTACATTTTCTAGAAAACGTTCTGAATTTATATACAATTACAATATTAATAACTATGCAATTGAAAGGGTGAGTGATATTAAAGATTTGGGCATAAAATTTGACAAAAAACTTACTTTCAATTCTCATATACAATCAATCATTAGTCAAGCTAATAAAATGTCTGGGTTTATTATAAGAAACTGCAAACAATTTAAATCCAATGATGCATTAAAAAGTGCATATTTTTCTTTTGTAAGAAGTAAAATTGAATATTGCTCAATTATTTGGAATCCATTTCAGAAAAAGTTTAGTTATGAGCTAGAACGAGTTCAAAGAAAAATTTTAAAATATTTTTATTTAAAGTCTCATAAAACATATCCAATTCAAAATTATTCATATGAATTATTATTAAATGAGTTCGATTTTCAATCGCTTTCTACTAGAAGAATAATATCGGAAATAACATTTATTTATAAAATTCTGCACAACATTATAGACTGTTCGTCAATCCTTAACAAATTAAATTTTAATGTTCCTAGATTAAATAGTCGCTCTGATCATATGTTTTACAATCAATTTTCTCGCACTTGTCATCATATGAATTCGCCATTTCAATCAATGTGTTATCATTTTGATAAATATGTAACTACTGATCCATTTAATATGTCATTAAAAGAATTTTTAAAATACTTGCATGATTTGAATATCAATGCATAGTAAAAAATCATTGTTGTTCTATGTTTTAGTTTTATTTTTTTATGTATTTGTATTTAGTTATTTAATTGTATAATATAATCCTGTTATTAGTATATTTTTGTACTGTTGGATTAATAAACTTTATTATTATTATTATTTATTATTATTATTATTATTATTATTATTATTATTAAAAGGCTTTGTTGCTTTGTTGCATCGACGAGACCACAAACATCGACTCTGCCACTACCCAAATATCCAAAAACGTTGCTACCATTGCATTAACCGGCCGCAACGGGCCAGTCAGGTGACATGACGACACCTGCTAAAACACTAGCAACGCCAACACTGCTGTGCTGCATTGTTCGGCCGCGACGGGTCAGTCTTAAAAAAAAACTGGACCGTGACACTAACCTGTATGCTCAAAAGAATGTAGATTAACACCATTTATGAAATTAAATGATTTCATTTAATAATCTAAAGGGTTCAAATTATTCGAATGCAAACTAAAACGAGTTTGATTTAAACAAAAATAAAGTGACTAGTTAAAACCATCAAAAACGGTATAGCTTCTTAGGCCAAAACTAACTAGCTGAGAAACAAGCGCATTCTTTACTAGTAATACCATTGTCGTTGATGCACAATTGCAACTATTTCCAAAAACTCTGAGCAACATTTAATTAACTAATTAATTTACAAAAAACTGTGTTTTGTCTTTTGAGTGTAAAGTTAGGAGAGTGAATCTTCACTCTCCGCTAGTGAATTGCCAAATATGAAGATAAGTCGTCCACCTATCAAAACTAGTGACGTGTGTGTAGTAACACCATCCTTCTAAAAGTATATTTTTTTATCTATTTGTGTAGCGATCAGCGATGATTAATGGATTTTTGCAACCGCAGGCTTTTATCTCTATTCCTTGCTGTGTTCTTTAACTTTCTCTAATATCAAACTAATAAATTATTCAAATGATTCTGTTCCAGTATTGGGTTGCACGTTCAATTGTTTTTACGAGAATAAAACATACTTTATCAAATTTGTAGTAGTTGTGAAATAAATTTAAAATTAATTTTGGGCTTACAATAAATGATATCAATTTTTTTGAACATAATATTGAATTATTTTCAGAAACACAAAAAGTGGAAGAAACAGTAAATCTTTTGATAACTAACACTTGGGCGGATGGAGTTGGTTATCAAAAGGTTTATTGTCAGTCAATTTTCTGATGTATAAGTGACAATTGACATTCATTTTCTAATGTACAATAGCTGCAAGAACACAAGAAGTATACAAAAACAATAGATCCTTTGACAATTAACACTTGAGTGGGTGGATGGATCAAAGAAAAAGAAGCTACCCGTCCATAATTTAAACTTTGTTCCCGCCCACCCACCTAAACGTAAGTTATAAAAAGTTTTATTGTCAAACAATTATCTGATGTATAAGTGACAATTGACATTCATTCTCTAGTGTACAATAAATGCATGAACACAAAAAGTATAAAAAACAATAGATCCTTTAACGATTAACACTTGAGTGGTTGGATGAGTAAGAGAAAAAGAAGCTACCCGTTTATAAATTAAACTTTGTTCCCACCCATCCACTTAAACGTTAGTTATAATAAGCTTTATTGACAATCATTCTCTAGTTACAATAGCTACAAGGACACAAGAGGTGGAAAAAACAATAGATCCTTTGACGATTAACACTTGGGCAGGTGAGTGAGACACAGTAGAAGTATCAAAGAAGGTTTAAATCAGGCGATTTTGCTGGCCATTAAACTGGTCCGCCTTTTTCTACCCACCTATGTGGGAAAGTTTGGTCTAAATGCTTTCTAACGGCAATCAAAAAATGAGCTAAAGCACCATTATGCTAGAACCACATTTGTTGCTTATGGACTAAAGGAATGTCATCCAAAACATCATACATTGTGTTCTGCAGAAAGTTAAGGTAAGCAGCAAGCGCTAATCAGTTTGGTAAAACAACAGGACCTAGAAACTTGTCGCCTACAACACCCATCCAAATGTTTAATGAAAAACGTGTCTGATGTCCACATTTAATTACAGCATGAGGATTTTTGGCGGCGCAACGGTGTGCATTATGAAAATTGACAACTCTATATTGTGTGAACCTGACTTCATCCGTAAAAAAATTGGCAAAAACTGCTGATCTTCAGCATCCTTGCGTATATATATATATATATATATATATATATATATATATATATTCTTGTTTTGTTCTAGGACTAGATACTGACCTGGTCTGCCTGAAAGATAACACTGTTTTTGAAGTGAACCGGTATCTTTCAATCTCTGGTGAATTTTTTCAAACGATGTGAAAGAATCTGACGGTTTAGATAAGCTTCTACATAAAGACGTCGCGCTTTGGTGGCAATTAGCTATAGCACTAACAACAACTTAAATACTGAATGTTTATTTCACAAAACATCACCCAACTATTATAAGAAAATGCACGTTTTTGCAAAATAAAAAATGAAGGGAAAAAGAATAATAAAAGTAGATAATGTTCCATATCTCTGAAACCGTTGCTATGACAAACCATGTTTATTAAGACTTTTTTGTTTGTTGTAGTTTGTACTACCACCCCCTTAAATATTTTACATTTTTTTTAACACCTTGTATACAGGGTGTCCGGAAAATACGTGTACAACGTTTGACGACAGACTCCTGACGTCAAAATAGGTCGATCTAAGCCGACTTAGTTATATCCAAAATTGTCTCGTTTAGCCGGTAGAGGGCGTCAAAAATTTGTAAATATTAAAAAGAAATTACCTGTAACAATAATTTTTTAAGTGACCTTGTTGCTATGGCGTTTAATAATTTGACAATTATTGACAAATTGTCACCAGTTTATGAAATTTACTCAAGTATACGATCAACATTCTTGAATTACAAGTTCATTTTACCATTAAAAATGGAAAATTATACAAACTCTCAGAAAGTTGACATGCTCCTGGTATACGGGTTTTGTCAAGGAAATGGGCGTCAGAGTGTTAGGGTTTACATGGAGAGGTTTCCTAACCGTCGAATACCAAACCACCAAACATTTGCCAATATTGAGCGTCATCTTCGGGAAACGGGCAGTTTTGAGAAAAAGTTTGAAGGCAGGGGTCGTATGCGAACAACTCGAACTGTGGAAACAGAAGAGATGATTCTGGAAAGAGTTGAAGAAGAACCAAGTACCAGTACCCGTCTCTTAGAACGTGAGTTAAATGTTCCTAAAACGATTGTCAATGAGGTTTTAAGAGAACAGTTGTTACATCCTTACCACATACAAAAAGTCCAGGAACTTTTACCGACTGATCCCCCCATGCGGCTTACATTTTGTCAATTTATTAGAAACAAAAGAATCCTTGTTCCAAATGTTTGTAGAAAAATTATGTTTACTGACGAGGCATGCTTTACAAGATCTGGGGTAACCAATCTGCACAACGAACATATTTATTCCGATGAAAATCCACATGCCATTAAAGTTGCACATCATCAGCATCAATTTAAAATTAATATTTGGGCAGGTATTATTGATCACTACCTTATTGGTCCCATTGTTATTCCAGACAGGTTAGATGGAAATATTTATTTAAATTTATTGCAAGACACATTACCAATTCTTCTGGAGAATTTGCCCCTTTTACTTCGGAGGGAAATGTGGTATATGCATGATGGTGCCCCGCCCCATTTTTCCGTTGCCGTTCGGCAATACTTACATCATCAATATCCCAACCGATGGATTGGAAGAGGCAATGATGCACCAGTAAAATGGCCACCACGTTCTCCTGAGTTAAATATGTGTGACTTCTTTTTGTGGGGCGCTATTAAAACAGAAGTTTACAAGACTCCGGTAAACACACGCGATGATTTATTGCAGCGGATTTTAAATGCAGGCAACCATTTTAATAATCCCGAGACATTAGATAGGGTCCAATATCATTTTTTAAAGAGTGTTAATAAGTGTATTCAGCAAGATGGCGGTCATTTTACACATTTGCTTAAGTAATGTTTTTGTTTTACTTAGTTTCTTACAATAGATACTTTCAACTTTGTTATACTTTTGTTTTTTTTTACGCCCTCTACCGGCTAAACGAGACAATTTTGGATATAACTAAGTCGGCTTAGATCGACCTATTTTGACGTCAAACGTTGTACACGTATTTTCCGGACACCCTGTATAACTGCTATTGTAGGCAATATAAATAAAATAGATTTTTGCTGTAGTAAACTTTTGAACGAGTCGTGTTGTTGTTGTTAGGTTAGGTTAGATAGTTCATAAATGCTCTGTCGGTAACATTATTGTAGATAACTATACGGACGGAGTCTTGGTTCTGGCTCAATACTGTGCCAGTTGTTGGCAGGCTAGTCGACTAGTCTAAAAGGAACATACTGAGACATGGCTACCTGCGGTAAATTTGTTTGGTTTGACTAAGGTTGGTTCTAGTCACTATCTTACGGTTTTTACGTCCAAAGTATACCAACTTTTGGTTATGATAATCTGCTGGTGTCTTAAGATTATATTCTTTAGTAAAAGTGCTTATAGTATCGTTACAGTTTAGTGGTGTTTTGTAAAGTTGATGATAGTAGTTGCTATATTCCTAATTAGTCATGTGCAAATCATATAGGGGTAAAGTTGTGGCTTGATTTTCTGTCAATTAAAGATAACTTATGCTCTTTTCGATACAATATGGCAATTTTAAGTAAAAGGTAGTGATGCTTGTTTTTTCTACTTAAACATAAATTTACTTTTGCGCCGTGAGACGCGTGACTGACTCAAGTTTTGTTTCTAAGCAAAGTAAATGAGTTATAGTCTCCTTTCGAGGTTGAGCCTTTTGTTTTTGGGAGTTGTTTTCTGGTACTCGGAGATTATTGTGTAGGTGTTTTGCATTGTTTTAAATTGAACTATAAGTTCCTACAAACGCTCTCACACAGAGAGCTTAACACGTTTATCCAGAACACTACTAACACACCCACACGCAAACATCTGAAAGTTGCATCTTTATAGGAGCTAAAAAAAATAGCAAAATTTGATTGGCCGTTGTTGCTCCGCCTACTGGCTGCAACAATTCCACCTAACTTTTAGGTTTATTTTCCGGTTCTAACTTGGTACGGTGATAATGTTCAGGTGTCGCCAGTTTCGTTTTGGCATTATTATACGCGAGGGGAGAAGTCTATAACAAAATAAAAGGTTCACTGGGGTTTAAATACGAGTTTTTGTGGCGCGGCTTCAAAATCGTGGCACAAAGTTTTTGTGGTTTTTGACAATGTAGTCGCTCGTACTGTTCAACTCTTTGCCCTCTAAGTCTTAGGGTACTCCGCTGTAGATCATAGTCGCACATTTTTTGCCTAGAGTTGTAGTTGTCGTAGGTTGTCTTTTTTTTTGTATGTTTGTTCACTAGAAACACTGTCACTTTGCGTGCCGACGTTGTCTGCTTTGTTGTGACGGACGGCTATCACAGAGTCTGTGACATGCACATGAACTATGCATGTTGCGTTGAAGGCTGTACCGTGCTCAACTGCAGGCGGTTCCTGTTTCACGCCGTTGGTTTTTTCTGGGCGGTCGGATGTGTGGATAGACAGAATATGACTAGTCTGTATTTCTTTTGATATTTCTGAGGTGCAGAAAGTTGCAATGTCAGCCATGAAGCGGATTTTATTTGTTTTGTTTTGTCCGGTTAGGTGTTGGTGACGGTTGGTAAGGTTGAGCCAACGAGTAAGATTTATTTGGCACTTGATGTTTAATCTCAATGACGTACACAGGCCAAATTCTGATTAGTTTTGGTATGAGTTACTGGATTTCTTTGGTATTTTTGGTAAGTTCATTAAAGTTAGCTTTCTTTAGTTTACTTTAGTTTACTTTGTACAGTTAGTTATCTTGCTCGGTATTATAATTTATTAGTTTATTAATAATTATAACCAAAATGGGCGACAACAAAGATGATGATCCCGACAAACACCTTATTATATTCCAGCTTGCTGGGTTTATACGGCCTATTTCTGAAGCCGTATTTTTATTAACTCAGACTACCACAAAGAACTAAAATCAATTTGAATTGAATTTACAGGCATCATTTTCCAGCGATCATTCTTGAAACATGACAAAACTAAACAAGTTTGGTCCCGACGACTTTAAATCTCATGATTTCTTCAACTCCGACAATGAAATGTTTAATCCCGGTAACCAAGAAAGAAATCAACCTTCAATTTAACCATTTTTTCTACTGCTTATTAAACAAACACTGGCATCCATTCAACCCTCCGCCAATCCTACTACGGGCTTTTCCGGCACTTCTGCTAAACACACTAAAACAACAAACAAATCTAAAAAAAACTTCCAGCACAACATCCAGCTTTATCCAAACACAATTACGATTTTTAAAACTAGACTGCCACCACTAATAGTCTATAGAGACAAGGCAACCTACATTCAA
This sequence comes from Tachinus rufipes, assembly GCA_963932245.1. Classification (NCBI taxonomy): domain Eukaryota; kingdom Metazoa; phylum Arthropoda; class Insecta; order Coleoptera; family Staphylinidae; genus Tachinus; species Tachinus rufipes. Next base: position 68,620,930 of record OZ010749.1, read on the forward strand.
TTATAGAAGCAGTTTAAACTTATGGAAATTACAAGTGCTCCGAGCCACCAATGTCAAAAACAGAATTCGGAATGAATTAATTAGTTACAAACAACAACTATTATCAAATTATAAACTACTTGGAACAAACCAAACGCTCCCATTACTCATCAAAGAAGAACAGTTATAAAAATAATACTTTGCCTGGTATATACCAAAAAATATATCTTAACTAGAAATTAAAACTAAACTTGAGGCTCTTAACTTTAAAATACTATCTGCCAAGAAAATGGACAAGGGTAACATCATATATCATGAAACTTCCCCAATGCGACCGACACAAAGAAATATTCAAACTGGCTTGTCTCTTCAGCCTAGTAATTAAGGTTGAAGCTAAAAAAACAGACTTCATTCTACAAAAAGACAGTCGCAGCCTAAGTGCGGCTCGGAACATACAGCTATTTTATGTTAATGCTCTGAACACATCAAGCTTCTACAAAACCGATCAGCACGCTTTTGCCAAGACCCACAAATTTTTCATTATTACAAAACCAAATATTTGATGATTTAGCACTCAACAAAGACACCGATGAAGGTTTGTTTTTTATTTTAATCGCCTTCTTGGCAATCATACAACAAAACTAAAGATAGCCGTCCAACAGCTTCCAACATTCCAGAGGCATGTTGTCGCAAAAATTTGAAGCCAACATTTGTAGAGGTAGAAAGTTAATTGACTAATAGTTGCGGACTCCAAACATTTTCAATTAGAAGGGGATTTGCATAAGTCAAAGCCAAGCTACCAACAAGAACCGAACTCGAGATCAACAAGCTCTTCACATAAACCGGATTAACTTTTTTGAATTCTTGTGCAGAATTATTACCGCAACTGCAGCTTCTTGGCAAAACAAAATTATATAATTGAACGTAACAATATTGTTACTTTTACAATTTTGTACATAAATAATTTTTAGATATTGCCAAATCGTTTATGACTTAAAAATTGCTTGATGTTAGTTGTTTTGTTTTTGTTTACTACACAAAATAAGATTTTTTATTTTAGTTTTTGCGGTCATTGTCAAAGCTATTAAAAAATTTTAAAGATTTTTTATCAATTTTTGTGCAGCATGTAATACGTAAATCTGTAAGAATCTACGTCTAATAAAAGTGTGCATCATAAGTAATTGTTTATCATCTAATTCTCAAATAATTTAGCTCACTCTGTATATAAATAAGGCTTATGCAACCAAGTATACATAATAAACTAGAAATGTTATTAATTTATTTTTACTCAAAACGTAAAAATCTATTAAATTATTTATATAAACATTATTAAATTTAAATAAAATAATTAATAATTTTATTATTTTGATGTAATTATTAATTATTTTTGACCGTTCAACAAAATAAAAATGTAACATCAACCACCACAATACTTCAATAAATATGTCACGAATTTCACGCAGTTGAAGCCTAACCTTGGCTATGCTGTTGTTGAATATAAAATAATTTTAAATTAATTTCTTAATAATATATATGTAATTCACATTAATTCTTATAATAATAATGGACGCTACCTTTAACGATTTCTTAAATGAAATTAACGAATTAGCCCCCCCACCCAAGGTACCCAAAAACATCAATAAAAAAAAGGATGAATGTGGTAAGGTTAAAACACTCCAAATTATTAACAAACTTAAAATAAAATCAATTTTTAGACTGGCAAGAATGTTTTGATGATATAAGTGGTTTTCCATACTATTGGAACATTTCATCGAATGACGTTACATGGGAAATGCCCACTGAATTTAAAGATTGGCTGGAAAAATCGAAGAAAACTACAACCAAAACACCTACACCATTATTTCCAGCCGTTAAGGAGGTGAAAATATATAAAATACAAGAAGAAGTGAAAAATATTCCTAAAAGTACGGGTCGGAAGAATACAAGACCTCCGAAAATAAGACCGAAAAGTGATTCTGATGATGAGTATGTTGCATTAAGGAAATGTTTGGTTTATGCTGAAATTTATGAAAGCTGATTAACGTTAATCAGTGTTAAATGTATCAACATAACCACAACATTTGATATGTTAAAATTATTTTTATTAATTCAATGTAAATACTTGTTAGTTACTTTAGGTTAGTATTAAATATTATTTTCTATTAATTTCTGATAGTTATATTATGCGTCAAACTTGCTTTTGTGGTAGCATTACTATAAATAGTTTTGCGGTTGTTAAATTTAATCAACTGTTATTTAACTGGTTTTTATGAATATTATCATCAGTGATTTAATTATTTTGTTTTCAGGAAAATTACACTTATATCATCGTATGGTGGAGATACTGAGTCTGAAGGAGAAGAAGATGTTACAATTAATGGACAGGTTGATGTTGTTGTAGCTGATACAAGTGCTCAAATTAGTATTGAAAGTAATTTAAAGAATGGGCTTGAGGTTAGTAAATTTTATTTTATTTTATGTGGTAACCAATTGGGGATAGTTGTTTGTAAATTATTATATACACATATCATAATTTAAGTATTTATATCTATTTGTCCTTGATTTATAGTGCTTTCTGGTAAATCATCTAATTACAAACACATTCTATGTTGCGTTGACCTACTAATTCAAATGTATCTACAAACCTTTTGGTACAATATCTTTTATTTTTACTATTATATTGTCTGTGGTAAAGGTTATTTTTATGCTAGGGTTTTTGGAAAAAATGTATTTAATTTTTTACTTTACTTTGTATTTGAAATAAACTGGCTTCCTCATCTTGCTTACAAATATTTTTGTAAAATTGTCTGAAAACGGAGAATATTATTATTAGCTAATCGTTATAACGCGGTTAAATGTTTTACTATTTATGATGGTTATTGGTGACATACTTCAAGTTCTAGTTTAGGATAGTAAGGTTCATTTTTTATCTTATGTGAATTTGGTGTGAATCTAAAAAAAAGGCAAAACTTAATTTTTTAGGTGCATTAGTTGGAATCTCTTTTGATGTCTTGGAATGGACAAGTTTATTGTCTTTGTTTCACTTGATTCTCCAGAGGTAAAACTGCTATAGGTATATGGTTGATACGATATTTTATCTCTTACCCGTTGAGCGCCAATCGTCGTAAATCGTTTTCGAGCAGATTATTGTCTGGGCTGCGATGATTTTCCTACATGGGATCGACGATTGTAGGATGTCAGAATCCGTTGTGGCGATCAGCACTACGGCGGCTGCTGAATTTTGAGGTGGGCAGCAACTTCGATGTAGAATGCCGGTTTGCAAAAGAAAGCCGTGGACGTGACTCCGGTGGTGGGGTCGTGGAATGACTGCGGTGACAGAATCTGCCCAGTGTTGTGGTTTTAGAGTGCGTAGTTGACGGAACGGGCCGAGTTTCTTCCAGGGTGTTATGAGATGTAACCAGTTAGGTTGTTGGCGAAGGAGTCGGTGAGCCACACATATGTAAAAAATGGCGGTCGGTCATCATAGTTTGATATCCAAAGGCTCTGTCATAAGATACAGGAGCTGTTATTTTGAATGCTGCTTGTAGACTATGCGGCCTGGAGGTTGCAGATCTACTTCTGAACATGTTTTAGAAGAGGTTGCTTTCAACTTCCGGCCAGTTTATTAATAATTAATTGATAATCTCGTATCTTGCGTACTTATATTTGTTCTTTGGAGTCTGAAAGATCGACTCCGGCGGCCACCTAAAAGGTCTTAGCTTGAGGGCGTTAAACGTCATCGGAAGGGTGGTTGAGTGAAATTTTCCGGTGAACTTCTTCTCGGGCTGGCGTGGGTTGACATCAGCAGAGATGTAGTGGGAGCAGTTTTACCAAATCTATCGTACGGGCTAGCGGCAGTATTGTTCCAGACGTTGTGTTTTGACATATCACCTTTTAGTCAATCAGGCATGGAGGTTTAACATTGCTGCACAAAAATATAGAATAAGGCTGGTTGGTGTCGAGAAGTCTCGGCTCAAAATGCCGCGAGTCGAAAAGCCGTTTGGAGGGGAAGCGTCCGTACTGTAGATAATCTTTCGATTAACCTAGACATCTTCTGTCGGGGTTTCTTTGGCTTTCTTGCTGTACGTGGACGTGATTCTATTCTTAATGTGACTGTTGCAGATGACATGTCTTGCCAGGGATCCGCAATCGATTACTGGCCCAGTTTAGTAGGTTAGCATTCTAAGATTTGACAACATTGACAATTGCTTATCTTGGGGCTTGGGGTGGCTCGTAAATGGGAGTTGCGATGCTCTTTGGGGATTTTGTCTTCCTTTGCTTTGTCGGTATTAATTGCTCTCTCAGGGTAATGTATTGAGTTAGACTAAGCTGCTGTGACTGGCAATCGAACCGGCTTGGTCGAGATCGAAAAGCCTTTCTCTTCTTTCTTGGCGCCTAATGGGGTTGTCCTCCTCGATTATGATGCTGAAAACATAGAAGTTATCTCGTCTTATCTGTATCAGGATGAGGCGTCTCCGTTTCTGGAGTTTGTGTTTGGGTCGACTTTGTTCTACATCACCGGTTTCGTCCACCGGGCCTTGTTTGTTGATGTCTCCTAGAGAGAGGGAATGCCCATGAGTTGGATGGCTTTTCTTTGTTTGGGTGTAGTAGGTAAGTTTGTAAGAGAAATAATTTAAGCACGAGTTTGGCATCGGGCATAGGTTGGAGTTTTTTATCTTGTTTGGCTATCTTTATTACTTTCTTTAGTTTACGACTTTGTAGTTTGTGTGATTTTAGCTTTACATCGGCGATGTTGTCGTCTTTATTTCTTGAGTTCTATTATCTGGGTACGTATTTGCAGGCTGCGCTGTTGTCAACTCATGATGACATTCAGCTAGTAGCGGCTGCGATTTAGTTTGTGCAGATGGGTTCCATCGAGTGGGTGCCGTTTTTGGTATTATTTGACATGTGGTCCTTGTACATACTGTCTAGTGGTTTCGGAAATGTTTATTCTCACAGTTTTGTTGGGTTTTTGTTCTCGGTCTTATCAGGGCCGCTTGGGTTAAACTTTTTGGCGGTTTTCCAAATTCCATGCGAGGATTTTGATCAGCAGGGATTAAGCGTATTCTCAGTCATGTTGTAGTTGGTTTCATCTTACGATGTTCTAGGCTCATAATCAATACTGTAATGAAAATAGTTAGTGTGAGGCTGTTTGGAACGTCGTACGAAAGGGTCCTATAATAGTGGAAGAGCGGGAGTGACCTTCTATTTGATATTTATAATTGGCCAATAAACTTCCTGTCGTATTGATGAGTTATTACGCCACCCGTGTAATGTAAGTAGGTATTTAGTCTACGTAGTCAACAGATCTGTTGCTCTTGGATATTTTAGATTCTTAGCTGCATCGGGGTCGATGAAAACTAAGGAGCTGATTTCTTGATTGGAAAGTAATAGTGTCTTTGTGAATAAAGGCTGGGCTAATTTGGTGATTGTTTCTTTTAGCGGTGATATGTTGAGGTCATTACGAATGGTGGAATTGCAAATAAACCATGGGGCATTGAGTAGGCGTCGTAGGGTTTTAGATTGGCAGGCTTCTGCTTTGATCTAGTTGGAGTTGGCTATACCCAGGTGGGGCAGGAGAGAATTTGTGGCCTGAATACAGTTTTAAAGAGACGTATCTTATTTTCAATGCTTAAGCCAGATTATTTGTAAAACATTGGAGCTAAAATATTAGTTACTACTTTAGTCTTGTCGATGACAGCGGTTGTGTGTCGTGTCTATCGAAGGTCGTTTGCGAGGTGGACGCTTAGGTATTTGACGTTAGTAGTCCATGGAATGGGTATGTTGTTGAGACTGAGTGTCCCGCTGGGCCTTTAAGAAATACGGTGCCGGAAAATTATAGCGTCGCCTTTTTTGGGGATTGGATTTGATTCGCCATTTTAATAGCCATTCGTTCAAGATGTCTAGTGAAGATTGTAATCGGGAGGTGATCACATTGTTATTTTTAGAGGTATAGAGTCTGCGTATTGGGCGATGGAGACTTCATTATTAGGTTCCGGGATGTTCGACTCAAACAGGTTAAATATTAGTGGAGACAGGTTTGAGCCTTAAGGAACTTTAGCCAAGATGGGTCGGTTGGTAGAGATGGTCTTGTTTATTTTGATGGAAAACGTGCGGTTTTCTAGATATGAGGCGATTAATCGGGATAGTCATATCGGGAAATTTAAGTTATGGAGCTTCCAGATTAAGCCTTTATGCCAAACCTTATCGAAGGCCTTCTCGATATCTAGGAAAACCGCGCCGGTTTCTCTGTTGGTGTTAAAACCATCTGAGATCTTGTTGGTGACATGAAGTAGTTGGTGGTACGTGGTTCTATAGCCTGCTGAAAAGATGGTATAAGATTCGATGTGATCTCTTAATTTTGCAAAGACAACTTTTTCAGCAATTTTACTTAGGGAGCTGAGCAGGCTTATGGGGCGATAATTTTGCGGAATCATGCGATTTTTGCTAGGTTTGGGCAACGTGATAACGTGGGCTTTTTTCTGGATGGTAGGTAAGTAAGAATATCTGATCATGCTGTTGATAATATTGGTGATAATTAGCACTGGCATTAAGAGCCGGAGCCGTGATGTGTGGATGATGTTCAAATAGTCTTGGACGCCACCTCTTGCGCCCGTGAAAAGGTTTGCAATAAATCTTTTTGTTGCTTCCGCAGTGCCAAGAGGGAGACCAAGTTGGTGCTTGTGTCTGACGATCGGAAAGCTTTTTGTCTGATGTTGTCCTTTTTGGTTATGATGTTGGAAACACTAGAAGTTTTCTTATATATTTATCCTGACGTAGATGGCAATGTTTCTTCAGCGCCTGTGATAGCGGTAAGAGTATTCATCTTCCCAGTAGCAGTTGTCTCTTGTAGCCGTTAGTATTGTTTTGGTTCCCAACTATTTGGGGTGGAATTTTTTATCTTTTGACAAAGATACTCAACTCGGGATAATACACTGTTGCTTTGTAATTTTTTCTTTGACTTGGAACCGGGTTAATATGCTGTTTTGTGGTTACATTTCTATAGTTTGGTGCTGTCGGCTAGTTGTTGATTTACGAGTTGGGTGACGTGATAGTGGATTATTATCTTTTCCCACGTCTTCAGAGTTGGTTGACGTAGCTGGGGATTGAGTTTATCTCTTGAGGTTCTGGCCAATAGTAAACCAACGGGATGGCGTTAACCATTTTTTCTTATCTTAAATGCCCAGCGTTTGGTCTTAAGGCTCCTCGTTATTAAGGCCCTGTCTTTGTTAGCTCGTGTGATGACAGCATACGATTTTGTCAGGTATGTGGAACGTTAATGGATTGGTCACTTTCATGTTCTGGGTAGACACCAGTCCTGGTTTTGTGAGAGATTGCGTCCGTATGTATTGGTTTGGGGGTCTAGGACACTTCGGCGCGGGGACACATCGGCGCTGGCCGTTTCGGCGCCAAAAATTATTAAATAAAATAAGTATATACATATATATATTATAATCATAAAAAATTATTTGTTTTATATACATAATAAATAATGTATGATAAATAAAATCTTTAGTATGGTATTTTATATTGTTAATTCTATTTGTTATTTATTTTAATAGACTATTAATTATTCTTTATATTTTTCGGGTATTACCTATAATTCAAAAGTAATAATTAATTACCCATACAAAATTGTATTTAGTTATTATACTATATATTGTATATTTGACAATTTAAACATGTACGTACATATATTATGTATTTTATATTTTATTTATCATACAATATTTATTATGTCTCATAAAACAAATCAATTTTTATTATAATGTGTATATTTATTTGAAATGTTCTGGTGTAAAACGGCCGGCGCCCAATCGGCCAGCGCCAAGGTGTCCTCGCGCCGAATTGGCCGCGCCGAAGTGTCCCATTCCGTTGGTTTGGAACGTGTTGTAGACCAGGAGCATCACACAGCGGGTGAACTTTAATGTTACTTACATCCGTTGTTTTGTATAACCACTATTTATTGTACGAACGGTTTATCTTCTGGGTACGCTTTGAGTTTTTTTTTTTATTATTACCACTTTTATGTGCAAGGGTCTATTCACGGCAACTTTGACGGCCAAGAAAGAGTTTTTGTTAGTCTGCAGAAATATAACCATATTTTGTCGACCTTGTCGCCTAGTTCGATCGAATTCTTCTAGTAGACTCGCTCACGGACCGCATACGCAGGTGGTAGAGGCGCTATGTATGCAGCGCTCGGATAAGAGGTGTAATTTAGCGTATTTTGAGTTGCCCGCAACAGAGAAGACTTCTTGATTATGTATTCTTCTTCTGAAATAATTGTTTATTCTTTATGGATACTTTGTTCGGGAAGCTTGGGTTAGCCGAGTGACTGCTTGGAGCTCTGTCTGTACAGAAAATGGAATAATTAATATTTTGTCAGTTTGCTTTAGAGTAGGCCGGAACTACGACGAGAGAAATTTGCGGTTGTGACCGGGTCATAGAAGATGCGCTTCACTCGTGTCTTGACTGCAAGCGGTAGGGGTAAACATATTTATATATAATAAAATATTTATGAAAACTTAGTTGTGTACAATAAAGTCATTTAGCTTTGTCTATGGAATATGAAAAATGTAAATACAATGCACGAGTGCAACAAATCAAACGATATTTTTGTATATATTGAATTGCCTGTTATGGCGGCTAAGCTGAAGTGGCCGCACCTTAAGTTGCGGTTATTTCTCCCACCATTCATATGTATTGCATCAATTGGTTACCAGTTAATTATCGTTAATGATGACAAACTTTCATCAGATGTATTTAATATTAAAATTTAATACAAATGATCTGTTAGTTTTCAATCTGAAACATATCACATTTATATGTGAAGGCACCTATGATGATTTCCTGCTAGAGTCCTCCTAACCAATTAGTAGAGGATTCGCAGTTTCTGAGGTGTCTTCATCTAACACAATCAACAATCTAATTATATTATTAATTTCAGAACTCGCCAAAACCAATATCAAAGCCCAATAGTGATGATGAAGCATCGATGGATATAAAAAGCCCTGCCCCTCAACCACCGGCAGAAATAATAAAATCTTCTGCTTTCGCTTTGGTTGCCGGCTATGGTGACGATTCTGAAGAGGAGGAGGAAATAGAGAAATCACTTACACCACCATTGCCTATAGTTTCGCATAGTACTTTATTTCCGATTCCTGCACCAATAGATATAAATCAATTCATAGAACCTAAACCGGTTGATAAAATTAAAGAAGTAGTAGATATAGATACAAAAGCGTTTAAGAGGAAGCGACGAATCGCTATAGATTTAGTAAATGTACCTAGGAAGCCCAGAATTGATGATGAAGTTGAGCATAAAGGTTTAGGATTTGATAAAGAAAAATATGGCAACTTTAAAAGTTCAGGAATGGCTTTTATTAAAGCAGATACGTTGAATCCGGTTGTCGAATTGAATGGTACTTGTGAGGATGATAGTACAGGTACTACCATTGAGGATTCACAAGTTACGTTGAAAGAGAAGCTTTTGTTTTTAAGTGAGGGTCGTGAAGCAGTCAGTCCTGTACAAATTATGTTGATTCAGTTAGAGGTAAGTTAGTATGTTGTGATAAGTATTCTTATTTTTGACCAAATATATTGATTCGGTCGGGGTTTATGATTTTTTGGTGATACTTTGGAACCTCTGCATTATTGTCCACATATCACACTATTGGGTATACAGGTTTGTTTCTAGTGTTGCTTCGGAGAAGTGGTTGATGACTTGGGTGTCGCCGGCGTACAATGACGAAGTTGTGATTTGGCCAAGTTGCTATGGTAATGTCGTAGTTGACTCTTAAAGTCGATGTAAACTTACCATGTAAGAGGGGATAAGACTTGGTCTTGCAGGAGTCCACAATCTACCGGATATTCAGAAATCTTCCTGGATGTACTGGAGCTGAGTTTAGGTCTATATCTAAACTCATCTCTGGTGGCAATGAAGGTATGTTGTTAGTAGTCGACGGTGAGTTGCAGCTGCGTCTGTTCTAGTTAGCTCGCCGTGGAATGAGGTCGAGCTGTTTGCGTACGCTGGCTTACGCAAGCACAAAATTATTTACTTTGTATGAGTTCAAATTGTAAACCTTTTTCATTTATTCTACTGAATTTTAGGCTCCTAGCAAGGTCACCTGCTGGGCTGGTTTTGCGGACGCGCCCTGGCTTCATATCGTCCACGTGAACCTTAGCCAGTACTTATAATGCTAAAACCTACTTTAGGTTTTTTTGGCGGATCTGCTATGTCAGTGTTGCACCCTGTAGTTCTTCTTTATTTGCGGATGCGTTCTGGGTACTGACCTTGGGTTGTACGAAGTGCCAGAGGTTACGTTTGCCTCTATCAGGACGTCTGGGGGTAGGTCGGTGGCTTCATGTAGTCTACTGCTGGTGAAGGGATGGGATCAGTGATAAGAGCTTGTCCCAATCTCTCCTCAGGGTTTTGGTTATCTCTGCTCTCAAACTTTTTTTTTAACTGGTTTTTCTGGGGAAAGTTACGGTGCAGGGGGTTCTTGCAACTCTTAGCGAATTGAGGTTTGCTATTAGAGGGTTATTTTTTTGGGTATCCAAATCTATGGAAGATTTTGTGTACTAAGAGCCGACAAATCTTCTGGCTGTCACTGTTTTCTTGTCGAGTCGTGTCGTATGGACCGATGTAATCTCAGGGTTGGTCAGTAAGTTGTGAGAGCAGGTGAACCCACTTTTAGGCGGCGACGCTTTTAGCGCATGTGGTACGCCGCCAGCATACCTTCGACAATCTCTTTCCGCCAGCGGTGTTCGAATGCTTTGCTTCCGTGATGGATTTGGACTGCTTGCGTCGGTCTGTAGAACAAACCGCGTTTTGATCAATTTAACAGTCGACCAAAGTACGCTTTTTAGCGCGAGGCTCAACAGAAAATGTTTTTTGGTTTTTTGCAGCTCCGCAAATCGGGTTCATACTGTTGTGTCCTGTTACTTTTTTGTGCGGTGTACCTCCGCGATGTTCTGTTGCATACGTTGAGTCCGGACAAGATCTTATGGTGTCTATTTTGTAGCAAGCGTCAAGTTTGGCCGGGTATTTGTTGTCCACTTTTATAGAATTTCTGCACAATCTCTACTACATCGCACTTCAATTGACACGACGGATAATAGAGTTTCGACTTTGAGCACATGAAGTTGTTTTGTTGGTAAAGGCTGTAGGGCCGTGTGTAGGCCAGGTTGAATTGGTGTGCTTTAAGTTGATCTAAATCTTCTCTAAGTCGTCAGTTATGGCGTTATTCATTTGAGATTTTGTGAGTGAGCATCAGGAAGTTTAGTTTGCTCTTTTGTAAATGTACTGTAAATTCCTGAAGCAACAGAATCATTTTATATCCTCTCCTATTTCTTAAGCTGCACCTTGGCTTATGTTCCTAGAGCTTTTTGTGCATTTTTCTAATATGGGACTTGTAGTCCGGTAGAAGAACATGATGTTGAGGTATACCGACCTTGTTTTCTCTAATACTCGCGCAAACTCTTTGTGTTTTTAGAATTGATGCTGGGGCGTTTTCACTCGAAATGGATAAGTGACACTATCCGGGGCGGCAATATTTGTGTTTGGCGTCTTTTGCTGTTGGTATCTGCTAATCCAGACTTGATATCTTGCGAAAAAATGTTTTTGGAGCTAAGTAAACACGGTTATGGTGTAATTCTGTGTTCTATAATGCCTGGTTTTTAGCATTATTTCCTTTTTTATCAGATTGCAGCCAACTGGAATAGGTGTGGTGTCGACCAGATAGATTTGGTGCACGGTCGTTTTGTTTTGGTGGTTGTCTGGGGATAGGATGGCAATTGTGCCTTGGGGCGTCGAAAGTGGAGTAGGTTGGGGTACGGGTCTTGCCAAAGTGAAGTCATGGTCGACCGTGTTTGAGGTAGACGTCATTGGCCGTTGGCTGACGTAAAAAGTGGCTTAGACAGTTTACTCAAACGGCTCTGCAGCGATTTCTTCGATCACCAGACGGCTATCATCTAATTGAAGCGAAGCGGACAAAGTTGCAACTCACTATCGATTTGCGCTATTGTTGGTTGTCCGTTGCTTTTGACAGGATTCATTGTTTGTCGACGGGGTTGTTCCTCTGACGGTAGTTGTGGGGTCAATTTTTTTCACATCCCTATCTTTAAAGTAAAGCAAATGACGGCAGCCATCTTGTAGATTACTCTGCAAAGCATTGCTGCTATAGGAAACGCCGTGGCATATTAGATTTGTTTCAGCACCTACCCAGAACAGTTCTAGAACTGTCCTAGCTATACACACAAGAATGTGCATTAATGGTTGTCTAAACAAATTTATTTTGTTTGTGTGTGTAGTTCTTACAGTTCTAGAACTGTCCTGAATAGTTGCTAGAAAAAGTCTATTATCAGTAAACATTTAAGACTCTATTTTAAATTTTCTCAACTTTCTTGCAGACATTGTATGCTGCTTTAAGAGAGGGCAGTTTAAGGTCGACTTATATAACGCGATGGATAAAAGACATGTGCGAGGAACTGGTGAAGCTGGAGGAAGATGCCGCTCCATCCGGCTGGCTTTTACAATGGGACAGGTATAACCAGATTACATTTACTTATTATAATTGTCCCCCCAACCGTGTGCCATACATCCCTTGAAACTCCACATTAAACACAACCACCCCCATACATATCTACAAACATATTTTCTGTGGTTTTAAATTTTCTCTCCCATAAATAATTGGCCGAGGATTTTACAGGGTCCAAACATGCTAAAAGGTAAGAATTCTATTTCAATTTATCATACGTTTTTTTATTTATTGCATTGTCGTACGTTTCCAGTGCTGTGTTATTGAAATCCTTATGGGGAATTTAATCATAAACAGTCGTAGCGTTACATATTTGTGGCAAGTTTGTATACCGACATTGTTAAGCTTTGTACACATTTAAAACATAGTGGGGGCGTTTGTTAAATATGCAACCGCTGCTACTGATCAGAATTAAACTTTTTATGCTGATTTCTTTTGCTGTATTTAGCAACGGAATTAATATAAAGTTTATTTCTACTTATTAAACACATGAAGATCTTATAACTATGCAAATGTAGGATACTAATAGTTATGTGAATGTGCAAAGAATAGCATTTATTACCGTTCTAGGCACGTAAAATATTATTATTGATGTCAATGACACGTTCACATAGAATGGAGCCGTTCAAATTAATAAATTGCGGTGTCTTGATTGACGCAGTGACGTAATGCGCAATACAAACCAAGCATTTATTTTTTATTTTCTGGGGCTGGGCGGTGAAATCTTCTATAAGACTGGGAAGTGTCTGATTCATTTCTTCAGAGAGTGAAAAGTCTACCGGATGAAACGCGAGATTATTGAAGTACTTTACGGCTAAAGCTTCGATGTGTTGGCACAGCGGAGACATCCCTAGTTCCGTCCAAATCTCCCTATTTCGAACGTACTATGGAGCACCAAGGAGGCTCCTAGTAGTTTGGAATGCCTTTGTGGACAATTTGTTTCTATCGTACTTCTATTTTCTTGTAACAATTCAATATAGACTTTGACAATGCTTTTTTTTTAAATACGACAAATTTTTCTTGACATTATTTTAAAACCAGGCATTTTAGTTTTTCTTTGTAGGCGGTGTCTAGTTTTTGAGGTCAACTTGTATTCTCTTTATAGCTGGCTGGAGTGTTTTTAGATTTAATTTGACTATTTTGCTATCTTCCGAGGGTTGTTCTAAGTGAAGTTCCGGAAGAGTTTTAAAGTCTCTTTTGTCCGGAAGCTTGGAATCTTTCTTTATTTATTTGGGGTTATGAGAGGTTGTTAAACGAGCAGAAGAAGAAGAAGTGTCCGCTTAGCATACTAGGGTGTTTTCTGCTCTGCAGTCGTTAGTTTTTGTATGTCTATTGACTTCAGCACTACAGAGTCTCTGTATTCGGGGACAGATGGGGTGCAGGATGTGCCCATGCTGCTTGTGACTGTTGACATATCTAAAGAAGCCCATCGCAGTTTTTGCAACGTTCCGATGAGGCACCAAGTGTGGTAGCGAGGTTTTTAAAGTGTCGATTCTATTCCGAAAATGTAGGGAATTTGAAAAACCGATTGCCAGGAAAACATTAAATGCGCTACCACGTGCTCGCTCAGTCGGCGACAATGTACTGCAGTATTTAGTACTAGAGTGCAATGATATCTACACATGATCAGCACATATGCACATTATTATTCAATACAACCCAGCACACATGCATTGAAACGTTGTTAATATTTATGTGCTTGTGGCAATTTGTGTCGAGACTTTTCTGTGTCATTTATAAGTATACAAACTCTTGCTTTCTTTTGATATGAAAATTTGAGAAACATTCTCTACACATAGTACTGGAAACGTAACAATGTTTTCATTCAAGTATCAACATATTCTTCTACGGCACAAATGTTATCGAATCACTTTTTTATGATTTTCCAGATTTTATTTTATACCCGGTGATTTTTTAATTCGGTTATTTAAAAGAAATATTGTCTATTCCTGTAGTATTGATACGGCTAGGCATCATGCCTAGATGTCGGTAAATATTCGTTGTATCAGATGGTACAAGTTGTATTTTTTGTAACAGGATCATAAAAAAATCACTCACTGAAGCGATCGTATTGGAACAACGATGAATAAAGTGTAATACATTTCTTACTTCTGCGCAATAGGATTGGCTCCATAATATACGATGTATTATAGTTTGTTTGCCGTCGTTTTGCCAATTTTTGCTTATATATGTGATGACTTTAATGCTCACCGGATGGAAGGCGTTTGGGTCAAAGCTATTCGGTTAGTGAACTAGTTTGGGGAGGGGGTAACTGCCTTAGTTGGTTTCACAGGATAGCTCACACTCCAAATGAATTACAGAATTTCATTTGCTCTAATTTTATGGTCATCTTCTCTGCCTTTGCACCAAGCTTTAATTTTGGGACACGTCAACCACTTCAGATCTAAAATCTGATTTTACCAAATTATTAATTTATCGCCGGTATAAAGTAAAATTATTTAGTAAAGCGAGTTATAGCCTGGCGAACGACGATCAACGTCACAGTTATAAAGGTGCTGTACTGTTTATATAAAAGCTTTCGACATCACATATTAAGGTATATTTAGACTTGTAACAGAACGTCTGTGTTCTTGCGTCGCCCTCAATGGCACGACCTTTTATTGCAAGTCTGAACATGGCTGTAGGTTTCGTCATGTTATAACAAGCCAGTTTACTTACTCATTACGTTTAATAAATAGTAGTGAATTATGCTTCAATTAATTAGTATGAATTTTTAGGTTTGAAAGGTTGGTACTTAATTTATATACTCATTTTAAATATACGTGTTGTATGGCATCTCATTACAGAAAATAATATTTCTTTCTATATGTTTAGGGAGGACGGACCGTCTGCTCGACGATTCCATAATAACAAGAGCTTCAACGTGTTTATAAAAAATATACTTAAATAAATACTTATATTATCTTGATAATTAATTACTGATTAATTAATGTACAGGGCAGGTACAGTATAATATAATTTAACTTTGTGTGTGTGGCCGTAATACGTTGTATCATGTCAATCCTCTTATTACGCGCCTCACTATATTTTTATAAGTTATTATTTCACAAAAATTACTTTTAATGTGAGTGGGAATTGGTTGAAAAATTTGCTTTTTTCCCACCAATTTCTTTCAGGTGTTCCATGGTACGGTACTAAATGGGTTTTTTTCTTTCTACCTGGGATGTTTTAGATCACAAAAACGGTATTACTACAAGAGTAAGTCAACAGATGAGTGTCAATGGGATTATCCTGTTAGTGTGGAAGATGATGCCATGGACATTTGTACAACACCACCTCCGCAGGAGGAGATTTTGGATGTTGATGAGATTGTTGAAAAGAAGCCGGCGTCTCCTCCTCCTCTTCCTGTTCATAAATCAGGTAGGGAATAAGCAACCAATTAATATGTATGGTATTTTGCAGATTTAAACTTACTTTGTAAAGATGGACTGTATTACGGAAAGGGTTGCTACTGCATTTTATTTTGGCTGGAGACTGTTTGCAGACTTGGTTTTCTTAAAGTTTGGGTGTTTTTTAGACTTGGAATCTCGGCCATCCTTGGGGGGTGTGGGGAAGATAGGCAGATTTAACACTAATTTTAGATGTGCCAACAGATTGTGATAGGAAGCATGTTGACGTGGAAAAGTGACGTGATATATTGACATTAGAGAATTTGCACGCGCACATTCTGCAGTCTTTGTTGTGGATGTCTATTTGTTTATGGTTTGTTTTTCCGTTCAGTTAATTCCACTACGTAAGTCAGGCGATGCTGTTGAATACAGGTTGAGGAAACAAGGTTTGTGGGTAAACCTAAAATCCATCATCACGGGCGAAGGGTCTCTACATCGCATGTATACCAACGGATTAGGTGGATTGTTGTATTGTAGATGAATCTCCACATTTGTTTCTGGTTTTGGTGCGGCTCGGAGAAGAGGTTGTTGAAGTTTACGTTGTTGTTGGATATGGTTTCCGTATCTGCAGTTATGAGGTTACAAGAGACTGACCGACTACGTTCTTGTTTTGTTGTGAATGTTTTTATTGAGGGTTGTAGGCTAACGGATCAAGGGTTTCTGTGGAAGTTCTGCTAATCTATTAGGACAAATGAATTCTCCAGTATTACGGTTTGGAGTCGAGCTTTGACGATCTGTAACATTGCTATTGAAATGCAAATGCCGATGACATTATCTTTACTGGAGGTACTACGGCGGTGGTGACGTTTTGGGTTTGATGTTGGTGTGGTGTGAAAGCACCTGTCACGAATATTGCGTTCGGGAGACAATTAATTTAAAATTTTAAGGTGCTTATCTATGCTTGATGTTGGCTGCATCTGCAGTGTGGGACCTATCGGCCAGATTTGATGTATCTACAGCATTATCTTTGGTGATTTTTCACTCAGCAGATCGCTTTCAGGTCCCGAGGACGGTAAAATTCTAACAGCTAAGGCAGTATTAGTCACGCCATCATTGGGTATAAACAGGAGCTTTTTGTTTGGATCTGACGAATATGAACACCGATTGCAACTGGGTCCGAGACCCGAACCGATTTACAACCTCTACCCCGGCGACACCACCGGAGGAATTGTCAACGTTCTTCAGCTACAGAACCCATCATCATATTAGCAATCACAACGAAATTTTGTATTTGATATGGAATTTGAACCAACGTATCCGCTGAGAGTTTTCTTCACGCTTCTGAATCAACACGCGGTCTGCAACATTGCAACACCCGTCATAATTTTGCTCTATTCTAATTTTAATCATCGTCCACACAAACCCCATACAACGCATATGATCTATGGGGATATAATCACCTATTCTCCACCGGCTGTCAATTCTCTAATCACGTTCAAGGATTGTCCGGTAACATCTGTTAATATACTCGATGCCCTGCTGCCGTAAATTAGTTAAAATGTTTAGAACCTTTGCAAAAAGATGTCACGTACTTGCTTAGAGTCTGGGACGTTGACAATGTCTTGGTGGTACACTAAAAGTTAAGGAAAGTTATGCCGAAACTAATAAACTTTGCGACTAGTTGGAACGGCTACGGAGTTTTATGAAGCGCTAAGGTCCCGTTGTCTAGTCTGCGCTGGGGTAGCTGCTGGAAGTTTTCTCGTACAGGTATTGAGTATTCAATGAATGTCAAGATTGGTTATATTACGGGTTCTTTTTTTACCGTAAAAGGTAACTATAAATGACGCTCGGAGGCTGACAAACAAGTGGTTCTTGTGAAGTTTTGTCGGTGCAATTAAGCAAGGATGAATCTTTCTTTGTCCGATTGATTTGAGTTTTAGAAGGGAATTAGCAGTAGTCAGCTTGGCGTTGGCTTCGAGTTTTGCGATTTAACTCAGTTCGGAACAACACGTGGTACCGGGCGCTGTAGGATTTAGGGGCTCTACGTGTCTCAGAAGGTGTGTATATGAGAGAGGTTATCTGGTTTGCTGGTTAAACTTACCTTGAGTTCTAATATTACGGAAGGTTAGTTGAGTAATAAAAAACTTATTTATTTCTTCAATCTGTATTTGCTAGTCTATCACTTGTAGGTTCTCACCTATAATAAACTAGAAGGTCCGCTCGATCGAGTCGAGCTCGTTTGCCCTAATTAGTTTTGTTGTTGTAGTTTAAGGACGCTGACAACTAATAGTCATTAAAAATTAATTGTACGCTAGGTACACAACCTAACTACTGTCTTTACTTTCTCTCTTCTTTTCGTTTGTTTTGGTCTCTGGCTCTCATGTTAATTCTACAGGTGTAAGTTTCTAGTTGATAGATTCTGCGTGGCTCGTGTCTAGCCTAGTGTTTGGTTTGTTCTTGATCTCTAGCTTGCCTTTGTGCCGTGATTTTCCATTAGCACCAATTGCACACGATAGACGTTTGGACGAAAATAGTCTACTATACTCGATGACTTTGTCAGTTCTACAATGGTTCTCCATACTATGGTTGGAAAAATATAAAAATTAAAAGTTATTTTAATCAAAAATTAAATTAATACATTTATTTTTAGATCCAATGGAACCCCCTCCACCACCTATCATATCTACATTTGGGGCTGCTCAATCCACTCCGTCCAGTAAGTACTTTCTTTTAATTTCATACTTATAAAATGCAGCTACCATTACATTGCGCCTATTTATTTCTACAAACAGATTCAAAGTATTATTCCTAATCTTAAATCGCCAAAGGTATCAAGTTCCACAATAATAATTTATGTCATAAACATTAATTACATATTATCGATGTTACCCTACGCGAACTGCGCTATAATTTCTATGTTTTATATGCGGTTCGTGCTGCTGGTCTTTAATCATCTTTTGTAGCTAGTTCTCAATTGAACACAAAATTTGAGATTTATTTTAGTTTTGTTAATCAAGTCGTATAGATTGTGAAATTGCGGGAACAAGAAAAGTATTGGTTACTTCCACCACTATTAGGCATCCATTTTCCTCTCCTGTACAGGTCATGCTCCTTTTCTTTCCTATATAGCCTATTCCAAGATGGCGAAGGATTGTTACATTTTATTAAGTTATTTATTATTCCTGTACCTTTTAATTCTAGGTTCTTGTCAATTCATGAATGACTACTAACCATAGGTCATCTCAGTAAGTTACGCAAACGATGTTGTGCACGACAACTCAAGGAAGTGATTTATGTTATTTATTTTTATCTTAAGGTTAGCGTCATTAATTCATTACTTTTGCATCGGTATTGATTCATAAACTCATAACTATGAAATTAACTTGCTATTATTTTTAGATTCAGTAATAAATGTGGAACCACCTCCACCACCAAACATTTCACAATTTACAGTTGGCCAACCACTGCCACCTGGTGTGGATCCTCCAGAACCACCAACACCAAGTATTGTAAGTATTAATTTGATTTCAAAATCACTTTTTTAATCATTTTATTTTTTTAGGATATACCTATTCCACCAACACCATCTGCAAACGATTTGTCTTCCGTATTAGACTCATTTTATTCGGACATAGCGGCTATTGAAAGTACAAAAACAAAACCAAAACTAGCTCCAATTAATATAAGCACAACGAAAGATATTGTTGCAGCTATAGATGCATCATTATTAAATGAACCTGTTAAGAAAAAGAAAAGGGTAATTTTAATATAGTTATAATTTAAACACAATTATTATTTTATTTTATAATTTAGGTGAAGATGGCTCAAGGGATATCTATGAAGAAGAAGGGTGTCTCCAAGTTAGTAGAAAAGTGGAAAAACGTCCAAAAAGACTTAGATTAATTATGTATATTGATAATATTTATGCAAGAAAATATTTCTCAGTGAATCTATCGTTTTATTTTCTATAACAAAGTTTTTAACAGTGCTTTACAACCTCGTGCTACGAATTATTGCGTTTTATCATTTCTTTTTTGGCACGAGGATTGTAGTTAGAAACAAGATTGTGTCTTCTCCACTATTTGACTGATGTTACGATTAGCTTGAATAGGGCGACATTTGTTTTATTTTGATGTATATCCAAAGTTATCTACTTTAATCAGTTATTTTTCTGTTTGCTGGTCTTTCAATATCTACACGTAAAAATATTTTAAATATTTATATTCAGAAATCATTTTAAATTACTACTAACACTATTGCATCGCCCTGTATAATACATGTTGTGGCAGTAGTACTAGTTAGACCACCAAACAAACACGTGTGTGAGTGATCAATATAACTTCTATTTTATAATTAAAAACTATTTTAACCTTCAATCAACTCCATAGTAATTAAAAATCGTACAAAAATGAATTTTGATGGCAAAGTTGTCTTAATAACTGGCGCTAGTTCAGGAATTGGTAAAGCAACAGCTCTTCATTTATCTAGTAAAGGAGCAAAACTAGCAATAACCGGCCGAAATTCAATTAACCTACAACAAGTCGCAGACGAATGTGAAGGCCCCAAACCACTCATATTAATTGGAGATATAACAAAAGAAGAGGACATTAAAGACATACTAAATGCAACCATAAATCACTACAAACAGTTAGACGTATTGATTAATAATGCTGGAATCATTGAGTCAGGTGGTATTGAAGAAACTGATTTATCACAATACGAACGTATTTTCAACACCAATGTTAGAGCTGTATATTACTTAACAACACTTGCAGTACCTCATTTGATTAAAACCAAAGGTAATATTGTAAACGTATCTAGTGTTGTCGGTTTAAGAGCAGCACCTGGTTTAGTCGCTTATTGTATGTCTAAATCAGCAATCGATCAATTTACTCAATGTGTTGCTTTGGATTTAGCACCTAAACAAGTTAGAGTGAACAGTGTTAACCCTGGAGTTACGGTAACTGAATTACATAAAAGAGGCGGTATGAGTGAAGCTCAATATGATGAGTTTCTAGCAAAATGTAAGACGACTCATGCATTAGGTCGCCCTGGTGAAGCTATCGAGGTTGCAAGAACTATTGCTTTTTTGGCGAGTGATGATGCTAGTTTTATTACTGGTGCTTTGGTGCCTGTAGATGGAGGAAGACATGCTATGTGTCCTAGATAATTTGTTTAATATTTACTAAAATATATTTTACTTATAAGTATTTGTTTTATTTTATAATTAAACTATGCTTAGTTATGTGAGTACCATAAAATAATACTCGTAAAAATGTAATATTTTCATATTTGTTAATTGCAAAGTGACAGGTTAAATGTCAGATTTGTAAGTCATGTGACTGCCATGAAAGGCTATTTTTTAGGTTATGTAGTGTCCAGCTGATTTATCATTTGCGAAGCAACAGATTATTTTTTTACAACAGTCAATCGAGAAGTGACATCTCATTTTTTTTAGGTTATAAGAAGAGTGCCATAAAACGTAATGTAGCGACAATTTGAATGTCATTATTTTTAAGGTTAAATAACCGCCGTGACACTCTAGAGTGTCATCTAGAAACGACAGATGTTAATATTTCATATAAGAATATTTTTTTTTTGGTATGGCAAAATATTGTGGAAACTGGCATCTTATAAAAATTTTAAACCTAGTTTGTGACACTTTGTTAAGCTGACACTCCGCCACACCGATCGCAATGACGTTGCGTTGTTATTCCATTCATATTGTAACATAACGCTACGTCATTGCGATCTGCATGGCGGAGAGTCGGCGCTGATCCCAATCGAATTCTATGACTTTACTTTGCTATTCTATTCATATAGCAACGCAACGTCATTACGATCAGCATGGCAGAGTGTGGTGTTGCATCATTACCCGTCTTATAAGATTGCCATGCTATTGCGAATATTTTATATTTCAATATCTGTAGGATTTAACAATTAGATTGACTTGTTTACAAAATTATTTTTCTTTAAGAATTCGTTGCTTTTCTCGTTGTCTGATGTAGTTGGGATTTGTCTTGCTATTGGTGTAGCTTATTTTGTTACTTTTATGCAACAGCTTTTTCTATTCCTAGGTCTTTCAGGATGTCTCTAAATTTTTACTGTTGATCCAGTTCCAGGTTATGAGAAAGTCTTTCTACTTGCCAACTACATCCTGTTGAGAGGCTTGTTTCCTTACGTTATTGGCGAGTTGTGCCAGAAGTTCTGTGGCACCGGCGTCGATCGCAGAGGTGGTATAGGTGCGGCGACGGCGGTCTGAGGAGGGTTTGGAAGCTTTTCGGCGGCTCAATATGTGACAGTTCATCCCCTTTTCTCTTGGGCTTTAGCCACATTGAGTCTTGGGATTTTCTGTGGGGTTTCCTCTCTTGGAGTTTCTTCTGGGGGTGGTGCCCTTTGCAAGTTGTTTGCATAAACTTTTGTTGGGTGGCGGTAGGGTAAGTCTTCTACCCAAAAGCAGTTGCCACCCGCTTCCGTGATTAAGGTTTTGGAGCTTATCCATTTGTGGCTGAACCCTTGAGCTTGTACCATGCCTGTCTGTTGGAGGCGGCAGTCTAAGTCATGTGTTTCTTGTGCAGTGGCGTTCCAACCGCCAGGTTGGTGTAGGTTCTGCTCTAGTACTCGGACTTTGCCTTGCGGCTGAGTTGGTTATTGTGTTATACTGCTAGGGATAACAGTTCATCTCGGGCGTGCTGGCCTCCGTTAGTCGGTCAGCGTTCTTAAGCTTTTCTTTAACTCTGCGTGTTTTTGTTCTATTGGATTCGCTTAGGGGTGGTAGGTAGCCGTGGTGGGATATGCACATTTTCAGCACAGAGTTGCGTCGGCGAAAAGTTAGCTGGTAAATTGGGACCTATTGTCAGGCAGTATTGTCTTGGGATACCCGAATTTGTAGAACTGCTTCTCCTCTAGAATGCTCTCTACCTACCGGGTGTATACATACATCATCGTCAGAACTACTTTGTTTCCTTTGAGGGTGGCGCCGATTAAGTCTCTCGGTCGGGTGTTGTGTGCCGGTTTTAGTACGTGCACATGTAAGGCGGAGAAGAGTGGTTACCGTCTCGTCCCGCCCTGGATGGCCCGCCGTTTCTGACAAGTGGTAATGCTTTAGTATCTTTTTCTGAGCGGTCGGTGGCACGACTAATTAATCTCAGCCTGCTCCTGTTTGGTATAGTTTGCCTTTTTGGCCGACTCGGTAGCACACGTCATCACATGTAATCGGGTCTGCCTTGGAGTGAGTTTTGCATCATTTGAAATGATGTGCCTTCTCGTCCCTTTTCCTGATATAAAACTACACCCACTCCTGCATTTGTTTGTAGGTTTTGTTGAGGTTTCGCCAGCTTCTCGAATGCCGCCGATGTGTTTGTTGCCCACCTGAAGTTTTGTTTGGGGCCTTGCATGACCATTAGCTGGCCCGCTATCTTCGCAAAGATTGGCACGCATTCCGTAAGTTCTAAAAAGCTTTTAAGTTGGTTTTTGGTATTTGCTTTAGGGTAGTTCCAAATTAGCTTTAAGTGGTGTTCGAGTGACACGTTTCTTTCTGCGGTGATCCCGTTGCTCAGGTATTCCACCACTCTTTTTCCTTTTGCACTTAGAGAGATTGCAACCCGTGCTTTTGTAGTCTTTCTCGTCCAAGTAAACTAGTACATATTTCCTTAGCAAGCCGGCTAGCACTTGCGACATCATTTTTTGGTATGTTGCGGGGGCGTTTTTCAATTTTTTAATCCGAATGGCATTACTTTAAATTGATATGTCTCTCATGCATGGGAATTTGCCAATATCTTGTGGTGATGTTTATCTTCAAAAATACTTTTGCTTTCCTGAAATCTTTTGAGTTTCTTTGATTTTCGGGAGCGAGGTTACTTTGTCTTTGGTAGTCTTATTGAGTTGCCGGTATTCTATGCAGAACCGGGGAGAGCTTTTTATAATTTATTATGACTACTGGAGCGCAGTAATTGCTCGTGCTTTGCTCTATAACACCGGTGGCTAACAGCTCTTTGATCTGTTGGTAAATTAACGCCTTTTTGTGGGCATTGTACGAATATCGGTGTACTGCCTGGTGGACGGCCTGGTATTTTTACTGAATGCGGTCGGGAATGCTCGTATGGTTTCTTTAAATCGTTCTTGTTGTGTGGTTAGTGCTACCCCTTCTACGTTGCTTGATACAAGCCAGAGTTGTTGATTCCCGTGTTTTCAATAAGCGGTGTTTTGAGGATGGCTGCTAAATTGTTAACATTTTCGGGCATAGTCCATGTTTGCATTGTTGGCGGTCAGCCAGCGGTTTCTGAAAATAACATCTTTGCCCAAATCGGGGGAGCTCAAGAAGTTCTTGTTTGCTGTCACCGATAGTGACGATGGTGCGAGCTCGACGGGTGGTGTTGAATGTCGAGTTGAGGTTAGCTTGTAAGACCCTTTTGGTATTTGATTTTGCTGTAAGTATCCTTGGCCGTGTAAAATTTTGGCTGGCCCCGCTATTGCTTAATGCTTCTTGAGTGGTTCAAGCTATTAATTTGTAGTATCTTTGACCATCGCGACGTCTAGAGGTTGTCGCTGGTAGGCGTGAGGTCGGCTTTGTTTTCAGGCCGGTTGGCAGTGTTTGGCTATGGACCGACCTGGCGCTCGTTTCTTGAAGTTTTTGTTTGGTCTGTTTATTTGCCGTTTTGGTTATTTTTAGGAGTTCTATAGCGACCTCTACGCAAGTGGCCACTTTGAACAACCGGTTTCTTTGATTGGTGAGCGTTGGCCATCCAACTTTCTGCCATGTACGCTATGGCGGTGTTGTCGGCGTATTGGCAGACCAATATTGCTGTATTGCGGCTGTGGTTTGTGCTTTAATTGATCTTCGAAGTTTTTTGCTTTGTCTCGTAAGCTCAGCAGATAAGCTTTTCTCCCTTCTTAGTGCGGCAGAATCCAGGCCACATCATGGCTGTGCGCGGTGCACACGTGCTGTTCAAAATCAACTAAGTGAAACCCTACCTGGGTTTCACTTTGTTGATTGGATTTTTTTAAATTGTTTACATTTGTAGTTTTTTTGCACAGCTTAGTTTAAAGTTTCCAGTTTTATTTTGATTCTGTCTCATGAGTTGGTGCATGTCTTGTAACTCGTTTACCACAACTATCTGTTGGATTTGCTAGCTGAAGTAGTTTACTACTTGGTTGGTCATAGCTTTTTCTACTACTGAAAAAAAAAACTTGTCTTGGAGATTTGCAATTGTCTGGAGCAATGCTTGGTTAGTTGATTCATAGTCGCTTTTCAATTTTTCGTTTATTTGTTTCTGGTTCCTTTACTTTTTCCTGTAGGCTTTGTATGAGATAATTGTGATGGTGCTTAGCTGGAACCGTCAAATAAAGTGCTATTGCAGCTTATTAGAATATTAGAAAGAAGCGCAAGGCTAATACATGTTTGCATACTTGTGTATGCTTCTTACACACTAGCTATCAATAATAAGCTATCGTTGAGTTTTGGGAAGTTTCTCTAAGGTTTGGAGATAGCAGATAGTCATTAACTTAGGAGGGAGGACACTGAAAATATGGAGAAATATAAGAAAGAGGCAAAACTGAACCACTTTACGGAATTTATCAAGTGTGAATGGGGCGGACACCGAACAGCTACGATGCAAGAGACTTGATGGAAATCATTGTAAAAACCTGCAACAAATGTTTTAGTAAGAAGTGCACAATCTTAAACACAGACCATCATTCTGGTGGAACGAGAAAATCGCAGTCAAGAGAACTGTGACGAGGATAAACGTTCAACGTGGTGTGGACATGAGACAGAAAATACAGACAAAACAGAGTTACAAGAACAAGAAAGCAGACCTAAAGAACGAAATAAAGACTGCAAAGAAGAAAACTTGGGCTCTACTCTAAAAAGAAATTGACCAGGATCTATGGGGAATGGCTACAAAATAACTGGGATTGCGTAGCTTCATTACACTATTTATTGATGATCAACTGAAGGTGGCATGAGACCTATTACAATTATTAAACAAACGGCTAACGGAAGAAGTATGAAATTGTGGGATGCTTTTAACCAATTAGTATGGCTTCGGGAAAAATCGGTCAATTATTGAGAAAGTTAAAACTGAGGCGGTAGAAGCATATAAGGCGTCTTAGTGAAGCTGGACAAGCAATGCATTTAACTGGGTCCCTCTGAAAAGGCATATTCGGGGTTTTGGAAAACAAATAGGTTCCTCCGTATCTTGTAAGAAATCTATGTAGGGGATAACCAGAAAATGTCACTAACTTTTATTGGAGCGCCAAGCAGGCAGTGGTAAACTCAATGAATGTTTCTGAACGAGCAGTACTCAAGGATTTTTTTCTTCTGGCATTCGGTTGTTCTCGACTGCGTTTAGCAGGTATTTTGGGTTTGGAGCTAAGCGGCGGTTGTTTAGGATTTGGTAACCAGCTTGAACTGATGGTTGCTGAGTTTATTTTCTTTTGTGGAGATTCTAATTGCTCCCGCTCGAATGCGCAAGAAATTACGCGTTTATCTCAGCTATTTCCAGTATTTTAATTAGGTTGAAACGTTTTTGGCGGACTAAACTGGACGTTAGTAATCTGACAGAAAAAAACAAACATAATATCCGCAAATAAATCTCTACAAAAGATATCACCAACTCTCCCTCTAACAGAGTAACAAGAAATATACAATCTTTTGATAACAAACACTTGGAACGATGGGTGGGCACTTCAGTTCACACTACTTAGTTATAAACAGGTGTGCTCTACCCAAGTGTTGGTCATCAAGGAATTGGGTCTATTTTATTCTTTAATTTAGTGACTACTGACTTTTGCACTTACAACATCCAATACTTTGCTGACATAATCTGGCTACTGGCTTGGGTACTTCAATTGAAAAACAATTTGGAAATTACAAATTATTTCAACCAAAAACAAATTTAATGCTTTTTGTCTACTATTGAAGATGTTTTTACATACATGAAAACAAAAAAATTGTCAGGTGGTTATCGTTTGCTTGCAGTTGCGTTCCAAAAATGCCATTTATAATTACTATCAAAACGTTCACAATAACGCGCTTGGCGTTGTGTCATTCAAAACAGGAGAAGCACTTTTTTCTGAGTTTTTTTTACAACGTTATTAAAAAAAATTGTTGGTTGGTTTAAGTCCATTGGCCATAAATTTACCAAAAGTACAGGATGAAAAGTTTTTGGGCCGTTTTGCCGTGCTGATTCTTTCCCACACCAAAATTTTGTACCGATGTCAACCCTTTTTTTGCAATTTTTTAGCTTTGTATATAAGTAGGAATTAGGGATTTCAAACTATAGGGGGGTGTTGAACCCAAAATACCATTGATGATTACAAACGTTTCAAGTTTAAAATTTGAACAAAAGTACATTTAATATACATACTTTGACATCTATTATATTTTTATTTATAAAATATATATTTAAAAACTTTGCATTATTAATATAGACCACCTGGTATAATATATATTGCAAACATTATTTATAATAACGAAAGTTCATTTCCAGTTAATATAAAATAGCTTCAATCCTTACATAAAAAATAAATATTATACGATTAGATAATTATATTTACAAGTTTTTCTTATCTGGGCAATGCTATGTTATTTATAGTTCAAGTGTGAATGAAATACAACTCATTCCAAATCATGAGTTTTGCGGGGAAAGTTGTATTAATAACCGGTGCGAGCTCGGGAATTGGAGCCGAAACTGCCATACACTTCTCAAAACTAGGAGCATCTTTAGTTGTAACTGGCAGAAACGTGCAAAATCTTACATCCGTAATAGAAAAATGTGTGAAAACTACAAACAGTCCCAAAGCAGTGATCGCTCATATGGATAAAGATGAAGATGTTAAGAAAATCGTTGATGAAACCATAAAAACGTTTGGTAAATTAGATGTATTGATTAACAACGCTGGAGTATTAGAAGTGGGTTCTATTGAGAACACCGATGTCAATCAATACGATAGAGTAATGAATACTAATGTAAGAGCTGTTTATCATTTGACTCATTTAGCGGTGCCTCATCTGATTAAATCTAAAGGAAATATAGTGAATGTTTCTAGTGTTAATGGGTTGCGTTCCTTTGCCGGTGTATTGGCATACAATATGTCTAAATCAGCTTTGGATCAATTTACTAGATGTGTTGCATTAGAATTGGCACCTAAACAAGTTAGGGTAAATAGTGTTAATCCCGGAATGATAATTACTGAAATTCATAAACGTGCTGGAATGGATGATACGCAATATAAGGCATTTGTAGAAAGAGCTAAGGAAACACATGCTTTAGGAAGACCTGGACAACCAGAAGAAGTTGCACGTACTATTGAGTTTTTGGCTAGTGATGCAGCTAGTTTCATCACCGCTGCTACTATACCAGTCGATGGTGGACGTCATGCTATGTGTCCCAGATAAATAAAACTTAAATAAAGTTTATTTAGAAAATTGTTTACTTAATTTGCCCTTTTCTATATGTTTTAATAAATGTAGTTAACGACCATTTTTCCATAAACAAAACATTTGAAAATGATACGGAGATAATATCTCATTTACATAAATATAGATAATCGTTATATCAATAAATCAATCCATGTAGCTATTAATTGATCAAACATTTAAAGTGTTTGTTTGTGTGCATGATTTATTGTATTTTCTAAACGATCCTAATGCTTTAATATAAAATGAGGGATTACGTGTGCGCTTTTTGTACGTCAGTATGGATACTTATATAGGTCGCGATTGTTGGGTTAAGATTCGTTCCGATGTTGCGACGCAACAGTGGCTTGTCAACTCGGAACAAAATCTCTACACGTCTACTATCAGACCACAAATCACTTAAGCGTCTCCAATCTGGGGCACAGCCGCAAACTCAATCCCATTGAAGCTTTCCAAAGTACAACTTTGCGGATGCTCTTTGGAGCTCTATGGTTTGTCAAAAATATATCAAAACTACTTCAATAATTTCGCGGCTTACTCCAATCCTGGTCTGGAGATTTGCTGAGCCAGACAAAAAAGTTTGCGCATATAAGCGACCGGTCAACCAACTACCAACCTAAAATTGGTAAACCCCACATCCCAGCCTACAGTCTATAGGGCGTTCTTACCAACCATCTCCTAAATCCTATCTTAAAATGGAAGGCCTTATGGTTTCAACAAACTTTAAGGTATTCAACACTGGGGGTTTAGTCGGTAGGGACTTAAATCCGAAACGTTGAATATTTAAAAAAATTTTCTTCCAAACCATAATAGCTCAATTGGTGTCATTCCAGTGGCGGCATTGGTCCTGCAGTTGTTGCAGACAGCGAGTGGTAACACTTTGTCCCAATGTTTTCTTGGGTATTCCTACATCAATGATCAAATTGATTTCTTTATTTCTGCGTGGCTTTGCTCGGCTGGGTTTGCCTGTGGACAGTAAGTGGCGGTAGTATGCTGTTTAATTTTCTATCTTTGCATAGTGTTCTTGAAAGTTTGGTTTAAAATTGCGAGCCATTATCCGACAGGAGGATCTTTGGGTATTCCCATCTGTGTACTAAATGGTTTTCGAAGGATTAGATGGTGGCTTTACTGGTTGCTGAAGGCAGTAGCACAGCTGTGATCCATCGAGTGCACACATTTTTGCCACCTTGTTTTCTAATCGGGTAGTGTTAAAGGATCCTATGTAGTCTATTGCCATGCGTAACTTTCTAAGTTGCGACCGTAGCGTCGGATAAGGGCATTCCCGTCTGTTCTAAGTTTCATCTTGTCCAAGATGTCGGTATCATGGTGAAACTTCAAAACTTCTTGTCTTGCCTTGGGTGCTACCGAGAGTGATTTCCAGCCGGAAGTGTGGAGCAAATTGCGGTGGTCTCTTAAGCGATACCCCATTTATCTCTAGGGTAATCTGGGTCCACTAAACGTTCCTGGTACTCCTGGATGATGCCTCTGGCTTGTGGGCATTCCTATATGCATCGGCGTATCATTTCCGCTAAGGTTTCACTTTCGAGTAGATTGGCTTATGCCCGTACTAATAGTCAGAGAGATTGATCCTGGATTCATTTTGCTATTTGTTGATTGGCTCTAAGCCAATTCACGGATATTGTGGCGGCAACTTTAGTTGCATTCGGCTAATGTATTCCTTGCTTCATTTTCGGATCGAGTTGAAAACTATGTAACCATCAATATTCAAATAATCCGTGAATTAGCTTAGAGCCAATCAACGACTATCAAAATGAATTTAGGATTTAATCTCTGACTATTAGTACGGGCATTAGAGTGTTCCTTTGTATGACGGATGCAAGCTGATAAGTGTTCTGATAAGATTGTCGAATGTCGGTTGGTTGTTGGTCTTTTGGGTGGTAAGAGCCCATTGGCTTGGATAGCAGAATTGACGAGTTTGTCACCGGGGTTTCTGGACAATACGTCGGGCAGGATGTTTGTACTCTTTCTAAAATGCTTTACAGTGAATATAAACTTTTGTAAGATCATCTATTTTTAACCAGACTAAGGTCTTATGATCGGTCCTCAGTTTGAAAGGTTCATCTTCTAAGTACGCCCGAAATTTCTTTACAGCCTACACAATCGCCAAATATTCCAACTCGTTCGAATGAAACTTTTTTTGAGGCTTAGTGAGTTTGGCACTCCCATACAACGTAACGTGCTTTTGGGCGTTCTCTTCCTGGTATAATACGGCTCCAAAACCTAAATTACAAGCATCCGTTTGGAGGACGAACGGTACACCTGGTCTCGGTTTGGCTTGCTGGAGTTATCAGGTTAGTGCTGCCTTCACAACTTCAAATGCTGTTGTTCAGCGTCCGTTCACACAAAGGTTTCTTTACTCCTTGTAATTCCATGAAGGGGCTGGCTATTATGAAGAATTTGGTGACATACTCCCTGAAGCGGCGGAGTTGCTTTTTGTTATTTGGTGTCTAATAGTCTTTGACTGCAGCCAGATTATGTGGTAGTAGTTTGTTACCGTCGGCACTAACTTGATGACCCAGGTACTCTACGCTGTCCTTTCCGAATTTGCACTTTGACATCTTAATCTGTATTCCTGCAACCGTACCAGTATTCGGCGGAGATGGTCAATGTGTGTCAAAATCTTTTAAAGTTTTCTGGATCTTTGGTAAGAGTGCTGCTTCAGTTTTGGTGACGTCATTAAGCTTTCTGTAATCTATGCAAAATTTGGGTTAGCCATCTTTTTGGTTAATTAGCACCACCGGGGCGCAGTAGCTGCTGCTGGTCTTCTCGTTTTTCTTACAGGTGGGTAGTTCGTGGATATGTTCGAAAATCTGGGCTTTCCGGCGAGCATCTAGGAGCTCGTACCGGAGTTTTATCCACTAGATCGATTTGGTGGGTGATGGTGTTATTAGCCGTTGGAACTCTTGAAATAGGTTTGTGAATCGGGCCTGATTTGAAAACATGTTGGTTGGGAATCTCAATTTCCTTTTTGGCTAGAACTGTGTTTGGTAGTTGTTGTGACTAGTATATGGCGTTCCTTTCAGTAGTGCACAAATTGCCTGGAGCAGTTGATACTGACTTCCTGTTCTTTCAGCCATTGATTGCCCTTCAGACTGGGTATGACTAGGAAAGGAATGACCTGTCATTGATTGCCAATCTAGACAGTCGCATTCACCTCACCCGTGATTTGTATTGCGGTCGCTGTCTGGCTTGTCCGGTTTTTGGAGTTTTTTTTTTTAGGTAGACAAATCCGTGTGTAGTCCTGGTTTACCCCCGAATCTATCAAGGTCTTGATTTAGGTTTCTTAGTTAGTTCTGCAGTTAGTGGTTTCATTATGGAATGCTGTTTTTGCTTTGGTGGCTTGTTTTTTTTTTATGGCGGTTTTTATTGGGTCCAATCGAATCTTTCACTTAGCATGAGTGTTCTTCGCTTTTTATGGTTTTGGACTAGGCCGAAAGGGTTTGCGTTGGGCCAAATTGGTTTCGACTAGGATTGCGGTTTCAAAAATAATGACGTTCAAGAACTGCTGTATTTGAGTGGTGTTGGCAATAACCTTCTCAGTGTGGTGTTGGTACACTCTGCGATATAAAGCGGCTTGACGTCAAAAGTAACTCTCGACTAGTTCTTTCGGCTCGTGAAGGGAAGTGGTTAGTTGGCTAGCCATTCTGACAAGCTCCACTGAGTCCGCGTACTGCCAAAAAAATGTTTGTTTTGAGTTGCTATAGTTCGGGCCAGGTTCTTTTGAATATCGATCTTCAAAGGATTTGACTTTTTATCGGATTTGTTGAGTCAGCAGTTTACGATAGACCGTTTCTGGGATTTCCTGATCTGGAAATATTTTTCGATAGCATTGAAGAATGATTCTGGATCTCCATATGGCGCCGAAGCTAGATGGTCCTAGCGGGTATCTCCGATTCTTTTGGTGTGTTGTTCACCAGTACATCAGTCTGCGCTTTCATAAATTACTCTTGTGTGCGCAAGTTCTGCATCCAATATTTCTGTGCCTCTTCTTCCTGTCGTCTTCGTCCTTCTTCTCCTTTTGGTTCGGGTAACATCTTCGATGGTGTTCTCTTTTTCGCTAAGGGTAGTGTTTGAAGTTATAGAGGCACCATGCCATGTCCCACGTTGGGTTCCATTTGTCACCCCGGTCAGAAGACGACCCGCAGGCGATGCAGCCCGGAAGCTTTTTTGGGTGTTTGGAGTGGCCCCTGTTTGTTCAATGATGGCATAGCGATCGGGGTCTCCCAGGTGCAACCGGCGTAGGCGAACGACGTAGAGACCCTGAGCTGGAGCGTGGTCGCATTGTTCCCGCATTCAAAAACTATAAAAACGGCTTGTATGGTTGGTACGCCACTTTATTCGTGGTTTATAAAACTCCAGTTCAGTGTGTATTTCCTATAATACTCCATCTCTTTATAATATGTATGCATAGTTCCTGTTAGCCACTATCTAGTAAAACGCCATAGGTGTGCAGGAGCCTTAAAGAAGAACATTTATTGTGAGATTGTTATTTTATAACAGTTTTACCTCTATTGATTATTGATGTATAGTATTCGGGAAAAAAATTCTAAAAATAATTAAAACAAACAAAATAATTAAAATCCTTTATTAGTAAAAAAAATATAACAAATTGTATATCATAAAATTTTATATATAATCAAAATTAATTTACTTTGAATTTAAATTCTCCGCAGTCCTCCTTCGCCAATGTACATCGTGATTATAATCATTAGAATTAACAATAACACTAGTTGTTGGCAAAGTTTTAAGTTCTGTATAAGTCTTATTACCATCTTCTAAAATATCGTCCGATTTTGTAGGAATAACATATGTGAACTTTTCATTTCCTTTCAGTTTCGTGTATTTGGAAGGAAGTTTAAATTTAATATTTTTAATAATAGCATGTTTTGTATTTTCAAATGACGTTTCATAATGGAATGGCGCATTTAAAGGTTGCAAAAGTTTCTGACAAATGGAATAAGATTCGTCGTGTGGCGGATTGTTGTTTTGGATCGTTGCTTGTAGTTCGGTAGAGGGATGTAGAATCTTCTGATAGATTGCAGTTTTGGCTGGATCTACATAATCTCTGAAATGGTAATTATGAAATAATATATAATGTGCATTCCGGTTGTCATTACATAAAATAATAAATATTTGTGAGATAGGCAATAGGGGTAGGCAATCGAGGTGTTAGGCACACCGAGAATGTATTGTATTAAATTTGACTATTATTTTAATTCATTAAATCAATCACAAACCTGTGTATGTTATGATCGGTTTTAAATTTGGTCGTTTTGAAAGCGAGTTTTAATGGCACATTAACACGTGACGAACTCGATTCCTCTTCCTTCTGTGTAATACCTTTAGGAGGTGGTGAAGTAATTACATTAACTGCATTCGGATTATCAACAAGCGAATGCTTCTTCACTGCAGACTTCTTTTTAACAACGTTTCGAATCACTTTTACTTGTAAACCAGGATGAGCATTCTTTGAATGTCGATTTAAATTATCTTTACGTTTGAAACTAGTCCCACAATTACCACAAGTAAAACCTTTTCCATCTGTAAAATCAATAATATTTATATTAATTAACTTGTATAATATGAATAAATCGATTGTTACCTTACCAACATGACTTAATTCATGCCGATGCAAATCCTTGGCATGAAGAAACGACTTGTCGCATCTATCACATTTATTTGTTTTGAGCTTCGAATGAGTTTTGTGGTGCATTGTTAACGCCCATTTAAGTTTAAAACGTTTTCCGCATTGATCACACATATGCGGCTTCTCAACTGAAATAATAAGTAATGTGTAAAGTTAGCATATTTATAATAGTTTCTTTTTCATTTTTGCAAAATAAATTTACTATTAATGTTTAGTGTAGATATTCGCAGCATAAATACTATTGCCCAGTATATCTAACATTGTAGGACAAGGAAAGCCCTTGTTTTTGCATTAGTTAACACAGTTTTGGGGTTCTGTGCCAACTGTTTTCCGATATAGAATCGCATAAGCTAAAGTTTATCTGTGACAAAAGAGTATAAATGTTGGATTACAATAACTAGGACAATTCAGATGTTGGAGTATTAGGATGGATAGTAGAAGTCATGCCCAGTTTATAATATTGTTAATAGCTGAGACAATTTTGAAGTTCTGTTAAGTGTTTTCCAAGTAATAGGGTCGCATATTCGTATTCCCCCTCCAGGATTCAAATATCCAAAACTTTATTGTAATACTTTCAATGACGACACAAAGCGGTAGAACTAGGTAAGGGCGCATCGAGACGCTTTATCTCATGAAGCAAGCAACAAAGTAGTTGGTAGCCTACACAGCGCGCTAAATAGCAGCAATTATGATTGCTATACCAATTATGTATGTACAGCTTAGAAGTCTTAATAAGCCCATTAAAAGAACTCCAGGTCTACAGTTGAAAAAATCAAAACTCTCTCGCCGCCAACATGCAAAACGCACTTGTGCAAAACCTTTTTTAGGCGTCATCTTCTGATTACAGAACAGTTTTTAGTTTAGAGAAAACTTAAGTCCAAAATGTTAATCCGTGAGGCATTTCTGAATCCAGCACAAAAACAGGCTAAATGTCCCCTCCCCTACCGCACACTCTTCAAATATAATCCAAAAACAATTAACCGTTCAGCTACATCCCGGCCAAATCCAAAATTTCAATATTGTACCGCGCTGATGACTTCTAATGAATACTGAAAAAATCTTTTTTGGTAATTGAGAAAACCGTCGCGGGTATAATCAAGGACATTGCAAAAAAACTACAAAAAATACTAGTACAGCTTTAGTACCTAAAGCCCAAAATGCAATTTTATTAAAAACTGCAAAGGCAAATATGCAAAATCGTCCTATTCTGACCATTGCTCTGTGTTGTACTTCAGTGGCAGATTTTTTATCACTTTGATGAATGAAAAAACAAATTACCTTTTTAGTTTACTCGGAAGAAGCTCGAGGGATCTTTATACGATATTTTGAATAGCCAATTTGTAAAAATCTTAGTGAATACAATTTAGAGTATATAGCTGGAATAGTGTTTTGTAATAAGTCTGACAACATTGTATTGTATTGATTTTCATTGTACCGGTGCCGTCGCTGTTGCCCTCCTCCGGTACCCGTTACTGCTCGACAATAACAGGCAACGCTGACCAACCAATGAGCTGTCCCAAACAAAATTACTGATGATTAAATTTCTTGGTGGAGCACCCCTATCAGTTTATGATTACCAACAATTAGCTTGAACTGGAGTGCCCATCCACCCGCCCCAGTCATTGTTGTCACGAGATTAGACGTTTCTTTCTTTGCAAACGTTAGTAGTCTGTAAGTCAGAGAAAGATAACCAACGCTTGGGTGAGGAATTTATGATTACCAGCAAGTGGTTTAAACTGTACTACCCACCCACCAGCTCAAGTATTTGTTACCAAGATATTGAATGTTTCTTTTCTTTGCAAGCGTTAATAGTCTCTCTAGTAGGAGGAGGATATAGTGATTCCAATTTCTTGATAACCAACGCTTGGATGGGTCTATAGGGCACTCCAGCTTATAATTATCAGCAAGTAGTTTTTTTGTCCTAAGATTCGATGTTTCACTTCTCTTCAAGAGTTAGTGGACTCCCCATAGCGAAATGGCAATAACTTATCAAACGCAACGCTCTTCCTCCTTCAAAGATCGTAACCTTGACATGCTTATGGAGCTTGCGTGTTCCCCCTTGGACATGGTCAGTGGGTCCGGTCGGGAGGGAAACCTCCTCGTATCGAGCAACAAGATGCTAAATGGCCTATGGCAAAGTTCCAAACTAATTACGACCCGCAACGAAGTAGTCGCGCGCTATGTGGTATGACTACCCATGTGTTTGTGCCGTGCGTGAAAATTCGTAAGAGAGGATAAACGTTCGTATACAAGTCACCTTCGGGGATATATTTCTCTGGTAATCCTGGCGATCAGTTTTAGACGTTCCCAATTTGCGGACTCCGCGGCGGGTGGGGAGCAAGAAAAATAAATTTTTAGTTTCTCAACTATGGAGAACAAAAACCTTAAAACCAATTTATCAGGTATATCTTTGAATACCCTGACAACCACAGATTCGGTGAGTGCATCTACGGATATCTCATCGACGTCCAAAAAGCTGGTGTCAAAACACACAGGATCAGCGGGGCAAAAGGCAAAAAGACAAAAAAAAACGCGTTTGGCTGCTGAAAAGCCTGGAACAGAAAGAGGATAAAAGACACGGGAAGAAAACCCAAGATCCCCCCTACGAGAAAGAAGGGGAACCCAGCTACAAAGAGGTTGCCTCATCGCACCTTCGTGTAGCGGTTACCAGCCTGACTCAAACCACTAGTGAGCAGGCTAATTTAATAAAGGATGCTCTTTTCCGGGAGCTGGATAATACTTTATACACCACAAGCAAAACACCTCCCACCAATAGTGGGCTGTCACACACAGGAGAAATTCTTAGGATACCTCATCCTAATAAAACTGGCTTCAAAAAGTGATATCCGGTCTACAACCTCTGTGGCCGGAATCACAACTAGGCGTTGTGCCACAGAGTCGGTTTCCTAGGCTGGCAAAAACTACTATGTGGCTAAAGACGTCTATTTACATATCCAAGCACATAATAGCGTTTCTTATAATAATAATTTATTTGGTATTAGGCCATTTTAAAAATGGATATACATGTCATAGATACATAATGTTTAAAATTTACAAAATACATAATACAAGTTACAAAAAATATCACAAGATAAAAACAGCTAAAAGAAAACACAAGAATGTATATTATTAATCATTAAAATAGTCCTGAACAGCCACAGCATTCCGACAGGGACCTCACAACCGTTAAGATCAGCGTCGGCATACCTCGCGCACGACAACAAAACAGCTGAAGGAGAATTTGTTGCACTATTGTTCGCGAGGGAATGATGACTTCATAGTTGGATGTTACGCCAACTCTCATCATATTGTCCGGGGAAATGAATACACAAATGACAGTACTGAAATAGAAATACTAAATCGAGGCGTTGAACCAACGTCCGTTACGTCCCGCAACCAGACTGTGATAGATATCACAATGGCAACTCTTAGCATTTCAAGAAAAATCCACGACTGGCATGTATCTACGTCGGTTTCAATGTCAGACCACAGATGGATAAAACTTAATGTAGAACATGTACAAAAAACAAAAATCAAGCATTACCAAAAATCCGAGGCTGACCGATAAGGCTGCCTTTTCAGACCTATTTTGTGAGAATGTTGACGCCTCAACTGCTGCAAGGCTAAACAAATCTTATCCAAAACCCCCAACAGCAACTGGGTTGCCTGAAACAAATCAATGGCTCATACACAGCCAATCTATCGGAAGCAACGGAGATACTTCTAGAAACCCACTTCCCAGGCTGAACCGCTCCGGCACAAGTCTGGTCCGACGCTACGACCCCAACCCCATACAAAGCGCCAGGATCAGATGAGGTCTTACGTGCCCTTCTACAATGGGGCAAAGATAACATCCTAACTCACCTGGCAAGAATATATAGGACATGCATTGCTTTTCAATATATCCCTACAGCATGAAGGGAAGTAAAAGTCGTATTTATATCAAATCCAGAGCGTAACAATTACTCCCTTGCAAAATCCTATCAACCCAATCAGCCTGACGTCTTTACACCTGAAAACATTAGAACGATTGTGCGAAAGATAAATTCGGGAAACGACCCTCACTAAGCCAATACACAAAAACCAACATGCATACACCCAAAGAAGATACACCGAATCGGCCCTAAGAAAAGAGGCGGTGCTGTTGGGGATTCGACGGTCAAGAAAATCGTTGGTAAAAGTTGTCCCCATGGAGATGTTTTATTTCTACTACTATAGAATATAGTAGTTGACAGCCTTATACGGCTACCCAATGATCATGGTTTCTATACAACTGGTTATGCAGATTACATAACAATCCCGCTAAGTGGTAAATTTGAAAGCGTACTCTGCAACTTAATGTAAGAGGCCTTAAGAATAATCAAAAATTGGTGCAAAGACCACTCTTACGGGTAAACCTCTGAAAACCGAACTGGTACTATTACAAAAAAAAATAATTGGAAATCTAAACTTACCAAAACTCCTAAATACCCCACTACCATTGACAATGCAGAAAAGCTGTGGGGAAAACATGGGGACAGTCTCCAGAGTGCTATGGCTGTACACAGTAGTCATAAGACCTATGCTCACATACGAGGCACTAACATGGTGGCCGAAAGCTAGACAAAAAAACGCCTGCAAACAAACTGAATCAGTTGCAACAAATGGCAAGCCTAAGTATATCAGGTGGCATGCGGACACCAACTGCAGCCCCTCGACATTTACGTCGAAGAGGTGGCAGCTTTGAGTCTAAATGCAGTTGGACTTTGGCACACTGAAAGGAGGGCTGGCTAACACTGTACCCTCTTGGAGAAAGCTGTTAAAAAACACCTATGTTATAAGCGCACCTCTGCACAAACAGACATGTTACCAATCTTTGTGTTTTAAAGACACTACAAGGTGCGCACACATGGAGAAGAGAAGCAGAATGTGGCCTATGATTCGATTAGAATCTACATGGCTCCAAAAACCAATAAAGGTTCTGGAGGGAGAATCTTCTTGCAAGACCTGGACCTCAAAATATCTTTATCACTAGGAATGCACACGACTATCTTCCAAACAGAAGTAGTTGGGATAACCTATGGGGTTATGGAAATAGTAATCCGCAAAATATCTGGCAAGAATGTCCAAATGCTAACGGATAGTAGAGCGGCCCTAATTGCTATAAACAAGCCTAAAATCAAAATTTTTGAATGTCATCGTGCCCTAAATATTGCTAAAGTATTAGCAGCCTGTGGAAATAAAATCGAGCTACTCTGATTAAAAGAACATTCCAACAAAGTAGATAACATGGCCGGACGGGCTGATGGCGCGTAAAGAACCAACCGCATTAACACACAAAAGCTTAAAAAACATACTAAAAATTAACACACATATTATTACCATCAAGAATAGTTTAAGCTGGAGTGCCCACCCACCCGCCCAAGTGTTTATTGTCACAAGATTGGATGTTTCTCTTCACTGCAAGCGTTAGTAGTCTCCAAGTCAAAGGAGAAGATGATGAAATCCAATCTCTTGATGACCAACCAGTTTATGATTACCAGCAAGTAGTTTGAACTGGAATGCCCACCTACCCGCCCAATGTTTGTTATAAAAAGATTGAATGTTTCATTCTCTTCTGCAAACGTTAGTGTCTCCAAGTCAGAGGAGAATATGGTAAAATCCAATATCTTGATGACCAATGCTTGGGTGGGTGGTTGGACGTTTCTCTTCTCTGAAAGAGTTATTAGTAGTCTCCAAGTCAGAGGAAAAGATGATGACATCCAATTTCTTGATGAAAGACGCTTCGGCGGGTGGGCGTTGCACTTCAGTTTATGATTACCAGCAACTTTAAACCCGTCTTCGTTCGATTTCAGTATTTACCCAAAAAATAATGTTTAGAATGTTTGTATAAATTGTTAAACCTTCCTATTTGATACATTGTGTCTTTTTAGTTTGATTCTCAAATTATATTTTTAGTTCAAAATCGTCAACTTTCTTGTTGCAATTTTGGGTGATAGTTTAGACAATCAATTTATGACTAATTTCAAAACCAAAATTCAATCATTATTGTATGGGTACGAGACCCAAAAAATAAGTCAACTTAGGTAAATTAAATAATTTTAAAAAAATGTAGGCAAAAGTTGATGTTATTTTTGTAGGTAATTTTATTATTTAATATCTATAGAAAAAATCGCGTTTCTAAATTTTCAGTCCTTGGACACTTCTATTCTTGATATTCTTGAGTTTAAAACTTTTCGCCCTCAATTGAGTTTTCTCACTGCTTGTATAGATATTTGAAAAAATATTAAAAACCATTTTGCACCAGTGTTAACCTATTTTTGGAACACCACTGTTCAAAAACAAAAATGTTTACATATCTATTAGTATTATTTTTTTTAGATTAACACGCTGTTAAAATCACTTTTTAATCAATCAAGCAGCAAGTTTTTTAAATATTGCATAGCAACTATCAAAATGTTAATTAGCATCGCTGTAAAAAATGTTCAGAATACGACTATAAATAAACTTTAAATAAAAAATTAATTGAGTAATTATCTTTTAGTGACGCCACTGAAATATTTTGATACCTAATCAAATATGTTCTTCTGTTAATTCTGAACCAAGGGGTCTTCTAAAAGCCTTTATAGTTATGGGTTGCGCAACCAGCGCCAGCAGTTAGTCGCAAAATAATCTTAAACTTATAATATATTATTATAGTAACACTCATAGAACCAATTTTAATAATATTGAAAACAAACTTACTGTTATGTTTCTGATTGTGCTTCTTCAAATTACTCGAATGACTAAATCGTGCCTCACATTGCGTACACTTGTAAGGCCTTTCAGGCTTATGTATAATCATATGTGTACGTAAATTCTCCTTATTTTTAAACGATTTCCCACATTCAGAACAACTAAAAGCCCTATTATATGAATGCACAAATTTATGCCTGTTTAATTTGCTCTGTTCTAAAAATGTTTTATCACATTTATCACATTGAAAAAGCCTTCGGTTTTCATGGCTGAGAATGTGCGTCTGCAGATGTGATTTTAAAATAAATTCCTTTTTGCATTTATCACATTGAAATGGCTTTTTACCTATAAACAATTAAATTATTCAATTTGTTTAAATAATATTTAATAAATTTACTAACCTCCAGCGCAATATTGATGATATTTTATGTGAGATCGTGTTGTAAATGTTTTATTACATATATCGCAAGAATATTTTTCTTTGACTTTAAGTTGACTAGTTTTAACTTCCTTATTGCTATTAGTTTCATTACCCTTTTCAGTTTCTTCCTTTACATTATTTAAGGCGGGTTCATCACAGACTTTACTTAGACATATAACGGCAGTGTAGTTTATTACATTTTCTCGCTTTTGTTCAGTATTAGCTTCCTGACACAGCATACACTTAATTTCATCATTTAATAAGCACAGTCTGCATTTTTTATGTCCGCAGGTATCTTGTACCAATCGACAAGATGGGTTA
Organism: Tachinus rufipes; assembly: GCA_963932245.1. Taxonomy (NCBI): domain Eukaryota; kingdom Metazoa; phylum Arthropoda; class Insecta; order Coleoptera; family Staphylinidae; genus Tachinus; species Tachinus rufipes. The sequence goes on from OZ010749.1 coordinate 68,662,343, forward strand.
TCTAACGACTGCTTGCATTGTGGACATTTGTTATTATCATCCATGATAAATACATTACATGATATCAAGGGTAAAACAAATACTTTATATTATCTTAATCGGGATTTTTAATATTATAAAACATAATTAAGGTTATGTTTCAATAATTGTCAAAATAAACACCGACACGACAAGTGACAAGTAAATAGTGATAGATAACCATCATGAACATAGCAACTATACAGTCAATAATTGAAAAATAAAACATACTGGGCGATGCGTAATAGTAATAAAATAAACGCGGTTCACAACTTTTTTTTATAGCAGTTTTTTGCAACGTGTAGAAAATGTATTTTTTTTTTACTTTTTACTAAATTTTCAGTTTTTATTTTTGATGGCGGGTGGCATATAATTTTTACAAAAAAAAACTTTTTTAACTATTTACTAAATTTTCAGTTTTAGCATTTTTGATGGCAGGTGACATATCAAGTGTAATTAAAATAATTATTGTTCCTGGTTAACGAATGTTTCAGGATGAAAAGGCCACAAATATTTTTCATAGTGTATATACAGGGTGTCAATAATCTACGTGTGCCCTATGGGTAACTACGTTATTTTATTTTATTTTATGTCCATTTGTAGAATTCTTATTTGATTTGTATATATTTTGTATTAAATTATACATACTGCTGTTAAATTATGTTAATCTTATGTGGAAAGAGTACAACATTTTTGTTTTGAAAAAATTTAGTTTATTGTTTACTTTTGTGTTCTTTCTACAGTAATATAGCTTCTCATGTCATCATAATTTTTATAAGGTAAGAAAATAAAATTGTTATCCACCATGCTCATACAAGTCGTTCGGACTCCAGTGAGTAAAGAATAGGTTTTCACTTTTTTTTCATTGCTTCTCAATATGCAAAACGTGGGTATGTGAATAATTAAGAAACAAATGTTAGCAACAATTCTAATGGAGTTAAGACTTGTTTTAAATGCATGAGCAATGCTGCCAATTATACTATTCTCTGTTAATAAAAACTAGGCAGTGACAAACGAGAAATCCAGTTTTAGGCATATATTCAACTCAATGCAATTATGATACAAGAGAGGGAAGAGCAAAATTTGTCATATAGTATTTATCATTAAAATGTGACTCCAAGCTATAAACACGCACCCATTCTACTAATTCATGTGATTAGAAGTATTGGGTTATTTACATTTTTGTAATTCCAAAAATATATTACAATTTATTTGATATAAATATATTTTTAGAACAAATCGGTAATATTTGTGAAGAATAAATCAAATCTATTTAATTTATGTTTGAGGTTGTTTTTTATGTAAAAAGTTGACAAAACAAGAAAATTACGTCATAATACCGGAGAGTGGCTTATTCCAACCTAGGCGCATAGTTTTGGTCAGGTTCGAACCCCAACACTGGCAAAATATTTTAAGAAATTATGGCATATATTAATTCAAGACATTAGTAGTCCATTTAACCATAATTACATTTAATATGAGTGTAGGTGGATACTAAAAAAATAAATTGTTTTTTTTCTTTTTCTTTAAAATTATGGCTTTTTGCGGTCCGACAGATTTCAAATTTTGTCGTGAGATCTACTGGAAGATTTTCTTCGGGGGGTTTGAGGTCATGCTTTCCATAAGTAGTTTTTCCAATATGTTTCGGTGAGGGACGACGCGTGTGTTATTAAGATAGTTTCAACTGTCGTTAGTCAGTATGTTAGAGAAGGTGATATCCAATCCCTTAACTTTTTAGGTCACTCCAGAATATGAGTACGGGCGGATGATCACTCCAATTCATGATTACCATCAAGTAGTTTGAACTGGAGTGCCCACCCACCTGACCAAGTGTTTGTTATCAAAAGATTGCAACTTACTTCTTTCTGCAAGTGTTAGAAGTTTTTATGTCAGAAGGGGTGGTTGCTGATGGACACTTCAGAGCTTGATTACGGAAGGATAATTTGAACTGGAGTAAAGTTGTTTTAAATCAAACTTTTTTTTTTTTTTTAAATAAACTATTTTTTTTTTCTTTGTATAAAATTGTTTTTAGAATACAATTCCACTGCTCTAGAATGTGAGTTTCTTAGATTTTACATTCAGATTAAAGCTGTTTCAAATCCAATTTTCTCAACATTTCTTCAAATAAACAATTTTTTTTTCTTTATACAAATTGTTTTCAAGATATAATTTTCCATATAATTCCAACTATTGATATTGTCTAAATGATTTAACAAAAATACAAAGTATAGATGTTCCAAATTCAATTTTTTCAAAATTTCTTTACTCTTATAAAATGTCTTCAAAAGTCTATGGTATTTTCTAAATAATAAATAAAAGTTAAAATGAAAAAATTATGTTAACTTGCAAGATATCGTTAAAAATAAAGTTTTAAAGATACTGGTCCTGTACTACACTTTTTAAATTTGTGGTTTCAAGGTCACAATTATAGTAAGAAATATTCAATTAGAACTGTAGTATATCGGGATAATAATGAAACGCAGGTTAGATTATAACTGGCTTTATTCACAACACATACACAAATACTGGAGACAAAAACTTAAAATGGTTTTTGCTCCTACAATACTGGGTCGGTATATTTATACATAATAATAATAATACATTTATTTAAATACAACAACAATCACATCAAGAACCATGTTATTTGTACCTGCACCTATGCTTACTGTCGTTTATGCGCCTTTTATTTCACAAATACAACTCTGTTGACTTCTTAAAATAGCAAAAAAAAAATCCAATTTGCGTAACAAATTGATTTGTATTTTTATCTGAAAAGCTTTTTCGTGTTTTTTCTGTAATTTTTATTATAAATAAATTCTCTTGTTAACAAAATATTAAAATCGATCAAAATATTAAATATTAATAAATAGTAGCAAAACTAAATATATATGAGGTAAGCGCCATAAATTCCCGGCCATGCACTTAAGTAAAAAATATTTTATTATTTTTCAATATAATCTCCCTTAACCTCAACACACTTGTTATATCACTTAATTAGTAATTCTATCCCTCCATAAAAATATTCTGAAGATTTGCCGACAAAATGCTCCAAAACAGCAGTTTTCACCTCTTCATCGACTCCTTTTGTTAATTTTCCTTGATGCTTTGTGTATAATAAGCGTGGTATTTTTTTCTTTATAATCAATCATCAAGATGCCCTCGTAATCACAAAAAGATTGTGAAAACAGCCGACAGAAGTTTTGGAACCCATTTGCACTCACTTTATTCATACCCAAATGGTCATGGAGTATTTGCCAAATCGATGTATCTGACAGCCTTGACATTGCTGACACTTTGAACCAGATCTTCAATAGAGACGTTTGATTCTTCTGTGATCACTTCAACTGGTCGACCAGAACGAGATCATCTTTTAAAGACTTATAGACCTTTCACGGTAGAATAAAAAAGCGAAAAATTTGCTGAAAGTTGAAACCTAATAATGTGTGTCTCAATATCACTACAAGACCAATTAAAGTAGAGGGTACGTTAATAAAGCATCACACTGACAATATTTAAAATGTAGTAGGCCAAGAATTTATGGAGGTTACCTCTTATAATATAATCTATTAAAGAATAAGACAACTTTGTCATAGTCTTCTATTCTCTGTCATATTAGGACACATTTTATGCTACTTTACTTTAAAATGTTTCTTCCATACTTTAAATAAATGTTTTTTTTTTAGCTGTATATTAATTACAACGTTCTGATTATGACTAGAGACTTGAAATAATAATAATAATATAAATCACTTTTTCTCTAAAAATGAGAAATAAATAAGTTTATAAGAGTGCAATACTCCGTCTGTGGACTCACTGTATAAGCCATAAATTGTAATACCCTAATTTTCAAATAAATAATAAAAATATATTTAATTAAAACATTAAAAAAATAAAAAAATAAATCTTATCTATACCAGGTATTAGATTAAAATAATATCACAAATTATTTATATCAACATGGAAATTATTCACAATTAATTACTAACTATTACTAAATACTGACCATTTTATGACATTGAATTTATTCTGAATATATTTTAAAAGCAATATTAGCTAATAGCACTGTTAAAATAACTTGTTAGACAACCAGGCTCATGTTTTTTAAATGTTATGCAGCAATATTCAGAATGTTTCAACATCGCTGTTATAAAATGTTCAGAATACAGCCACTAGATAATATACAATGTTAGTTATGGAATAGGATGGTTACATAATAAACAGAATACATCTAATTTTCTATTATATCAGTAAATATTTTGTTAATTTAACCAAATTAAAAGTTTTTTTGTCAATTAATCCAAAACAAACGTAGAGTGTAATGAAAAACAATTAAAATATTTACAAACTTGCTTCAAAAATATTTTAATAAAGTCTCTTTGTAATTACGGTTCCATACAAGTCTTGATTTCATGAACGTGTAAATATACGAACGCCAAAATGTTTATTATAAAAATAGTTACTGCTATAATAAATAAGGAACAATGATTATCACACCGATACAATCTTAAATTACTATATTTTTACTTTATAAATAAATTAAAATTGAAAATAATATCACATGATTTATGTGTGTACATATATTTTAACCTGACCACCACAATGTATCAGCATTTGCAAAAGTATTAATTGCAGTTTGAATCTCGATCACAGTACTAACCTTCTTCGGCAGGTCACTTTCTCTAATTTCATTTACTTCTCCAAAAAAGTATTTTAATTCCATCGAATCGGTTAAAATCACTTTCTTGTAAACATAATGACTATTACCATGGAATGATGATTGTAAAAATATAAGTGCCTTATAATTCTCTCCAATGTGTGAAACCACCTTCCAATTTTCATTAAAAATCATTTTTTTTTTACCAGTGAATAAATCTAGAAATAATCTGTTTTCTAAATTGTGGACGTCGCGCATTGTATCAGAATTTTGAGAAGTTGGATTCATTATAATTGATGTCGCAGATCAGGAATATACAGGTGCTTTTTAATAGACAGATTAATCAATACTTATATTTGGGCTACATGTCAATAAAACCAATGAAGTGAACCACAGGCTAGAAGTGAACTTCACATCATTGCTAAAAACCCATCGCAACCACCGTAAATTATTGATTATTTTGCTGTGACTAATTTGTTATCTATGGCTGTGACAAATTATCAAGGTCGTTTTCGTGTTTAAGAGGCCCCTAATCGAATCTGAAAAAACATGATCGCTCATCGCTGAACATTTTTTTGATTTTAAAATTGAATTTGATGTAAATTGCTTCTCCACCCAGTGTGACATAAACTAGTATTTCAGGGTATGCTCCCATCGTCAGTGTGCCTAGCATCTCACTGGTTGAAGAGACAATTTACATAAAATCACAATAACTATTATACAGTTTATGTAAGAAATGTATCAGTTCAATATTACTGTTTGGAATTAGAAACCGAAGTTCGTAGAAAATTTGTTATACCAAAATAATGTTTACATTTGCCCATAAATAAAAAAAAACTTGCTCAAATTGAGATTTTTTGTTTGTTTTAGAATCCAGTTTAACTAATTTTTCTAGTAATTACAACATGAAACATTTTACACCAAAAAGTTAAGCTGAAAAAATAGAAAGAAACTTGGTTGCTCAAAACTAAGATTTTTTTTTTGTTTCTTCTCTCTCTGCGAATGACAGCCAGTTACAAAAAAAGGGAAATTCTAATTTTTGAATAATCAACACTTGCGTGGTTAGGGGGTAACCCCATTTAAAACTAACTACCCACAATCATTGAGCCGAGAGAACCGCCTTCCCACCCGACTGTTAGTCATTAACACATTGTACCTGTCACTCACTTTTCGAAATTAAGTGACTGTTTTCATTTACAGAAATGAGAAATTCTAATTTCTGAATGACCAACACATGGGAGTGAGGGCGGGAACCTCGATTGAAACTATCCGTCCGCAATCAAGGAACTAAGGGTCCGCTCATCCTACTTTATTATAAAGAGATTAGATCAATCACGAAGAGAACCCAATTGAATCTAGCCGCCCACAATCAAGAAACTGAGTGTCCCAACGGCACCGGACTAACAAGGCCTGTCGATTGTATTGGAAGAACTGTGCTTGTGGTTGTTTTTTAGTTTTCCTGAATGCAAACAACGACCATCTTATACGCTCTGCATCAAGCCGTGGTCGCTTCGGCAGTTGCTTAACTTTCGTTAGTGCTGTTAATCATACATGTCTTCTCAGCCATACTGCGACTCATTAAATGATATGAAGTTAAATTCCAAATTAATAATAATCATTTCTCCAACTCCAATGCCGAAAACAAAGAAACGATTGGCACGAGATGTGGTGTTTATGTGTTGTGCAATTTTTAATACGTTTAATATTTATCCATCTGGTAGTGGAATATGAAAGATTTTAAATATAGGGAAAATCAGCGATTGATTTATTTACATCTGAAATACATCAACAATATTTTAATTATTTAATTGTAACCAATCTCCCATCATATCAGTTTTTTATTGAAAACTTCATCCGTGTTTTGCTAAATGTTTCAATAGAAGTCTACAGACTTGTATGATAAGTAAATTTGTTAAGACAATACAAATTTTGTTTAATAAAATAAATTTTATTGAAAACATATAGTACAAAGTAACTTAGTTATAATTTATATTTAACAGATATCGACATACATAACTACAGTTTATACAGCTAGTTTTTTAACATAAAACAAACCAGCCAAAGCATCTTGTTATGCTCACATACACGCAATGTTCAATTTAAATGCACCCGCTCTTTCTTGTTCAGTCTCAGACCGAATATGATTCGTATAACCCATTGACATAATATCATCCATCTTTAGTGGTTCAGGACCTTCCGTTGTAAAAACATTTGGGGTATACATATACAAAAGCCCATTTTCAATGGTAATAAGTAAGAAAGTACTTTGTGTAGATCTTCCGAATTTAACCGTAATCTTTGCAGGTAGTTTAGCTTCCTCCTCTTCTTCCTCTACATTCTGTGCAATCATTTCTAAAATATTTTTGGCATTAGCGTTTGAAAACAATAATTCATCAATTAAAGCTTCTTTCTGTGCAATTTATTTATTTTTAGCAGCAACTTCTGAAGAATTGAAGTTTTTTGTATTTGCGTTTGTTGCTTTTCTTATTCAAGTATTTCCTCTAGTTCGTATTCTTCACAACCTATTTTCCTTTTATTTTCCATTATAAATTCGCAATTTTCTCTTTTGTACTGTTAATTTTTTTAATTTTTTTCCACTACATCATTTGAGAGATTATATATAATTGTTTCAACTTCTTCAAAGTAATCGTTGAATTCTGCTAAAGTTTGGAAATCTTCTTCTTTTTTATTGAAATCCCTTAGTACACGTTTACATATATCAACTTCTTTTTCTATTTGAGGATCTTCAAATAGTTGAACTCTGAAATTATTTCTTCGTAATAGTATTCAACATTCAGGACAAGCACCAGAACCTTTAATAAGTTTAATATTAGTAATTTTGCTTTATAAAATGTGTTTTTAGGTACCTTCTATAAAATAATAAATCTACACAACTTTCATATAGGCCAAGTCCGCATACATTTACCAACATTTTCACAGATGTATTTCGAAATTTCGAAGTTTTGCATCTTGGGCACGTAAAATCTCCCATTATCACTTATTTTAACACAAAAATATAATAACATAACCTAGAAATTATAAGTACGACGGAGCATCGACGGAAGCTAGTAACGTTTAGTATGCAACTTTGTATTCACAGAACAGTGACACTCTTGATCTGATTTTGAACTGAAAAGGAAATGCTAGCGAAGGGTTAGAATAGTAATTTCAATGACTGCATTGTTATGTATACTAAAATATTTTACGTAAATCAAGTTTTTTTCCAAAAAAAGTAGTTTTTAGAAACTTTTTTTTTCAGTTTAAGTTTAAAATTTTGATATTTAGTTGTGGATAGTAATAGAATTAGGTTTTTACACAACAAAGTTAATTTTTTACACTACAAGGCCAAGTTTAAAGTTTGGTTCGATTTTAAGGCCCTGTTTTGAAATTATTTTTGAAAATCAAACTTTAAACTAACTTTTTAGCAAAATTTTGTTATTTTACAGTCTACGTTGACATGCCAAAGTTGAATTTTTACGATAAACGTTCTGCTTTTAATATTTGAAGTGTAATTGAGCTAAATATTTAAGATATATTTTTTAAACAAAAATAAAATGTAAAACATGTCGAGATCTCATATTATACAGGGTGATTCAAAGGAACCGCACGGTTTTAAATTGAACTCCAATTGATGTGCTTGATGTGTTTGGTATTGATGCTTGAAAAGGTAGGAATTAATCCAAAGTTGTGCGGGGTTTTAGAAAATTGCATCTTGAAAAATAATACAGCTGTTACCTTCTAGAGTATCACAAAGTATTTGGAAAAATAGTCGGAGATACGTTCCAGGATTCAAAATAGAATGGGTGGTCTTAACCCATTGCGGGGTTGCTCTTCTCCATCGGGTGCCTTCCCAGGTGGCGGATAGGGAAATGCCTTCCAGATATGGGTGGTACCGGGGAAATCAAATACTCGGGGCGGACCAAAACTAGCACACCCTGATGGAAGGCTGATAACTAACAAGGCTCTGTCGACCGAGCTGCTGTCGGTATAAACAGCACTCTTTTGCCAGACAACAGCTTCGGGTGGAGGAACTGGCAGAAGTAGGGCAATTCCTTGCCCCGGTAGTGAGAAATCACTCCCAAAGGCGAATGAACCGACAAACTGGTAAACTGGAGATGCGGAAAGAAACAGGAGACTACCGCATTAAAGATCGCTAAGACATACCAAGAAAACATTATGGAAGAATTCAATGTCAAATATCAAATATACCGGAGATTATAGCTGCCCAATCGGATCTCCGGTCGCAGCAACCTTAAATGAATCCAACCAAACTAAAATAAAATTACGAAACCCAACCCGAATAGGAACCTCGAATGTCCGCGGACTTTTGCAGACAGGCAAGCTGAACATCATTGAAAGAGAAGCTGACATACGCTGAAACGCATTAGAAAAAAGCTGGACATTTTAACACGAGTACTGCACATACCACATACTTCTAAAGAAACACAGAGAAAAGTTGCAATGGAGTGGCTTTTCTGTTAGACAAAACCGCCAACAAAGCAGCACTGGAGTACCAATGCATCAGTGATTGAACTATAGTGCTAAAGATCAAGTCTCAACCCATCAACATAAACCTCGTTCAAGTCTACGCACCAACATCGAAGGCATCGGATGAAATAATGAAAGCATTATACAGCTGCAAAACACTCTAAACGACCTACCAAAAAAATAAATACTTGTCCTGCTTGGAGACATAAACTCAAAAGTGAGGCAAAACTTGAACAAAGAAGAACAACTCTGCGGCACAATAGGGCGCTACGGTTTAGGCACACGAAACGAGCGGAGAGTCCGTTTGATTCAGTTCTGCCAAAAACACAATTTAACCATAGCAAACACGCTGTTCCAGCACCATAGCAGACGCCTATACACGTGGAAATCACCAGGAGATAGATATAGAAACCAGATCGACTACATCATGGTCAATTCGAGATGGAGATCCTCCATCATGAACTGCAAAACGTTTCCTGAAGCAGATTGCGGATCAGACCACCTACTTCTTTTAATCCAATTTAGACTACGATTTAAAAAAAATCCACTATAAGAAAAAACGAACCAGAATGACGCTACCAGTGAGCAATTCCAACAAGAGCTGGAAGACAAACTCGTCAAAGAAAAAGAAGTAATATTAAACATCACAAACGCGGACCTGAAATAGGAAAAACTGAAAAAAAAAATGGAAGAAACAGCAGAGGAAATTTAACAACAGACCAAACCTACAAAGCAAGTAATCAAACAGTGGATCTCACAAGGAACGTTAGACACGATCGAGGAAAGGAAGGCCTTAAAACAAACAGGACTAGTGACTCAGAAAGAAAGCGATAGATACAAAAGACTATCAAAAAAATCCAAAGACAATATAGACAATAAAAGAACAACCACGTCTAAAAAATCTGCAGGGAAATAGAAAAACACCAAAACAAAAACGACACCCTTAATCTATATAAGTAAGTAAGAAAACTAAAAGGGAAACCAAAACCAAAAACACTTACCATAGAGGATAAAAACGGAAAAACACTATGGAAAAGCGATAAAGTCGCAGAAAGATGGAAGCAATACTGTAAAAAACTATACAAAGTCGAGTTAATAATAACAACCGAACAACCCATAAGTATAGCAACTGAGCAGGAACCTAACATACTGAGAACAAAGATAGAGGAAGCCATAAAACACCTGAAAATAAACAAATCACCAGGCATCGACGGCATCACTGCCAAAATGTGCAAAAACTGTTGGGAGAAACCGGCGTGGAAATAACACAACATATGCAACAATATCTGGCAAAGTGGCCATTGGCCCAAGGATTGGCGTACATCAATAGTGGTCCCAATCCACAAAAAAAACTCCACAAAAAAGTGCAGAAACTACCACACAATATCCCTAATAGCACACGCAAGTAAGATCTTACTGCGAATAATTGACCAGAGGCTAAAAAGATATCTGGAATTCTAAATAGCACCTGAACAGGCAGGATTTGTAAAGGATAGAAGCACGAGGGATCAGATATTTAACACGCGGCAACTAATAGAAAGTTCAAAGCGCTTATGCTCTTATGCTTTGTGAATTATAGCAAAGCATTCGACTGCGTAAAATGGAATGATTTATGAACAGCACTGAAGGAAATGGGAGTTTAAAATCATCTAACGTCAATGGTACAGCAGCAGCAAAGCCATCGTTAAACTTAAACAAATAACTTTGAGTCGCTTTAGAATACAGAAAGGCGTGCGCCAGGGGTGCATCTTCTCACTTTTAAAGAAGGGGTAAAATAGTAAAAAAATAAGCAATCTAAGATATGCCGACGACACCACCTTAATAGCCAAGAACAAAGACGAAATGATTGCTTTACTGGAGTCGGTCACACATGAGAGTCGTGAGGTGAGGCTAGAAATCAATCTAGACAAAACCAAACTCATGGTAGTGGACAGAGCCAACACATTACAACTTACAAATCAAATTCAAATCAAAACTGTCGAGAACTTCACATAGCTAGAGTCGCCAATTACCAATCAGGGAGGATGCAAACCTGAACAATACCAAAATGACCTTAGTCAGAACTTTAGTCTTCTCCATATTCTCATACGGCACAGAATCATGGACCATAAAAACGTCGGACATACACCAAATAGACGCCTTCGAAATGTGATGCTAAAGAAGGATGCTGCGCATTCCATGGACGGCACGCAGAACCAATACATACTTAACAAACTTGGTATTAACAAAAGGCTAGCCACTACATGCCGTAAACGCATTTTAAAATACTTCGGCCTCATTGCAAGGATGGAACAAGATAACGCGAGAGAAAGATATCCGACGCGCTGGCTGGACCAAATTAAGAACTTTACAGGACAATCAATACACACTAGTCTCAAAAAAGCAACAATCCAACAACAATGGAAAACCCAGGTCCACCAAACAACCTGAATATATCAGTAATGTCACGATACTTCTGTTATGAAGTTACGATCAAAAAGAACATAAATATTTAATTTTTCTTCCCAACGGTTAGTGGAGTCCTGGAACTAAAGCAGACATTACATAGACAACACACAAAACCACATCATAGACTGGATTCACGGTCAATGTTTTTACCAGTTCAGACTTTTTGATAGATAGACGTCATGCAACACAAAACTAATCTGTTCTTTAACTAGAATCGTATTCTGGGTGAGTACTTATTGGATATTGTCATTACTTTCTTTGATATAGAAACTTTTAACGTTTGCAGTTTAATAGTAATGACAAATCTTTTTAAAATTAATCTTAAATTATCTCTAGTGAATTTACTCTAAATCAATCGCAACATAACAAATGTTTGTTAAAAATAATTAATTTATATATGATAAATTGCGTAGCTGTTTATGGAATCGCAAAACTACAAATTAAGTCTCCGGATGATTCTAAATTGATAAAGAATCAATGGAGTGGCAAAATTATTTTAGAATTAGTTCAAAATCTATTTAAAAAAACTTCTGATTTAGAATCAATATTAATTGATTAAAATAATTTTCTCATTTTTCTTTATTTTATTTGTTTCAGGATAGAACCCCCAGTTTCACTACATTATCTAAGTACGCCGTACAGATCGGTCGGCGCGAGGGGGTGGAGCCGAGTCTGCCGAGCGCCCGTGTGCGTAGTTCAGTGCCGTAGTGTGTGCGCTTGAGTTTATCAGTGCTTGCAATTCAAATTTAACCGCTTATGCTAACTAATTCTCATAGTGAACTATTATGCAGATTTTGTAATAAAATGAACAACTATATCATTACGTATGTGTGCGGTCTGGGTGTAGTTATAGTAAACTATAGTGCACATTGTTGGTAGTGGAAAGGAACAATTATATATTATCAATACAGTTTTACACGTATTAACCAGTAAATCTTTTTTAATTATGTGATAACCAATTAACATGAGAAACAAACCAATTGCAATATTGTTTTACAATTAAATTGAAATTAATTCTAAGAAATTATAATTTTAATTAACAAAACATTTAATGCAAATTTTTGATTAAGCCATTTATATAGTACCTTTATTAATATAATCACAGTAACTGCAAGAGGTCGAATGTGAAACCAATTAAAGATTTACTATGGCCAACTGTTAACAATGTCTTAATTTATTTTATTGTAAAGATTTGTCCTATTCTAGTACATCTAGTTTACTAAATTGACCATCACAGTTGTTTTATATTTGATCTATTGTATTTACAATATTTCTAATAAATAATCTTCAAAAAAATCTTTATTTTTGTACAATTAATTTGTTCATATTTATTTTATTGTCCAAAACAGTTGGCTTCATCTAAAACAATATTTATAAAGCATTTTTTGTTTATTATTTCAGATCAGATTATTTGTTTTTCTAAATCGTGAAGTCTGTACTAAAACTGTTCTAAGAAGAAGGAGGAAAGGCCTTCATTGAAGGAGTAATTGGTAAGAATTTTAAACTAAACATTAATTTTTATCTTTTAATACTTTATTGTAGTTGTTTCAGATCTTTTTATGGCAGAAGATTCTGAGCTGTAAGTCATTTGGTTTTAATTAGTTGGTGATATCCCAAATCAATTTTTGCTTATAGGGTGGTTGCTATGATTGTGATTTTTATATAATACCACTACGCATACGCGGAAGCCTACAAGCTTAAGTTGTTGCATAGATAGTGCTTAGTAATTAGTTAAGATGCACTTGTTACTAGATCTGTTTGACCAAATATTGGGGCAGCTAAGGTTTCATGAGGTAGGTACTTTACCAACGTAAGGAGGTCAGCAGTATTTAGTGCGTTTGTCATCAATTGCTCGATTGGTGATTACGTTTGGTGTAACGTAGAGTGTACGCGTCTGTATAAAAGCCATCTATGATAGGAGCTAATATATTCATACTGCTATTGTATATTGTGAATAACTTTTACAGGTCAGTGCCGTAAGGTAGTTAGAAATCTTTTTCTTCTTAAATCAAAACTTCCATTTAGCAGAAACTGGCCGTTCTTAGAAATGTTTGTTAGTCTGTTATTTTCACGATTGTTTTTGCATAGATATAGTGTGATATTGTTGGATATTCGGATTAACGTAATCAAACACTTGTGTGAATTAATAGTATATTGTTGGAGCAAAGGAAAAACACGTCTGTTACGTACAGCGTCGCAAACAAGAAGTGGGACGCTTAAGAGAGCGTCACTTAAGCTTCCCTAGTGTTAACATCACTAGATGGCGCATAAGTCAGATATTACAAATTTTAACACCCCCACTAGATCTGATAATTGCGCTACATTTAACATTTATTGAGTGAGTCCCATCTCTCTCACGAACTTATTGTGCTTTTCTGTACACAATGCCTTTGTAAGCACATCCGAGGGCATCTCATGTGTGGACAAATACTTTACTTCCACATGTTTCGCGTTTACAGCGTCTCTTACAAAGTGGTGTCTTACATCTATGTGCTTTGAACGCTTATGAAACACCGGGTTTGCTGACAACTTAATAGCACCTTGGTTATCACTGTAAACAGTCACGCATTTATCTTCATCCACGAGTTCACTGATTAGATTTCTCAAATAAATGGCCTCTTTAGTGGCTTCAGATAAAGCCATATATTCTGCTTCAGTGCTACTTAATGCAACGGTAGTTTGCTTTCTACTTTCCCACGATATTGTGGCGCCTGATAGCTTGAAGCAAAACCCTGTGACTGATTTGCGATCAGCTGGGTTTCCCGCCCAATCGGCATCCGTAAAACCCTCCAAAGTTTCTTTACCTTGTACATATTTCAGTTTTAAGCTTTTGGTTAGTTTTAGGTATCTAAGCACTCTCTTTGCCCAAGACCAATGGGTTGAATTATAACAATTATTAAATTGGCTTAAAAAACTTACAGAATAAGATATATCAGGCCTCGTCAATACCGCTAAATACATCAAGCTTCCAACTAACTGTTGGTATGGCACATCAACTTCTTTGGCTAGCTCTACGGCGTTATCTCGTGACATAGGAGTCTTTATAGTCTTACAATCTTCCATTGAGAACTTAGTTAACAATTGCTCTATGTACTTTTCTTGACTCAAAGTAATTTCTCCATTTCCTGACTCGATATCCATTCCGAGACAGTGCCTTAGCTCACCAAGATCTTTGATCTTAAACTTGTTTATAAGTACATTTTTCAAGCATTTGATTTCTTCTACACAATTTGAAAAAACAAAGAAATCATCTACGTATAATGCCACTATAGTCAAACGATCACCATTCTTCTTGGTGTACAAGCAAGGTTCATGTTTAGAATTCTGGTAGTTCAATTCATTCATGACAACATTCACCTTCTTATTCCATGCCCGAGATGCCTGCTTTAAACCATAAATGGCTTTGTTCAATTTAAGTACCTTGTTAACATTGTCTTGCACATTGAAACCTTCAGGCATCATCATAAAAACTTCCTCATCTAAATCCCCATTCAAAAAAGCAGTTGGTACATCTAAATGATACATTTTTAACTTTAACCTTACTGATAGAGCGAACAACAATCTTAAGGTCGAGTGACGTACAACAGGCGCAAATATTTCGTTATAATCTACTCCTGGCTGTTGACTGAATCCCTTAGCCACCAAACGCGCACGATACCGCACTTCAAGACCGTCACACTTGCGCTTGAAAACCCACTTGCACTTCACAATCGTCCCTTTCGTTGGGACGTCGACGATTTCCCACGCACGGTTCTTCTCAAAACAGCTGAGCTCGTGGTCCATCGCGCATCTCCATTTCTCGTGGTCTGGACGAGCCAACGCCTGTTCCACACTGGAGGGGTCTTCTTGCACGTCGATGTCATTGTCAATTCCCGCGTAGGTTGCATAAGTCACATAATCGTGAAGTATCTTCGGCTTCGGAGTTCTGGATGACTTTCTTACTTCTTGTTCGATGTAGTCACCATGTCCCTCGCTGCCTGATGCGCTGCAGTCATCTGGGACATATGAGTCTCCACTGCTGTTGACTATTTCCGACGGTGCAATGGACTCATCCGATGACACTGGAGTCTCTTCACCATCGTCTTCACTTGCTGCCCCCACTGAATCAGTTGCCTCAACACCAATGTGTTGATCTTCATCCAGGCTGTGATCTACATTAATGGTCAACAAGTCATCTTCTTCAAGGATTATGACGTCTCGGCTCACGATTATTTTGCTCTCTGCAGGATCATATAGCCTATACCCCTTTGTATTGTCACTAAAGCCGACAAAAATCATTTGTTTGGCTTTCTTGTCGAATTTCAGCCGCTTCTCCTTTGGCACATGCACCATTGCCTTGCTGCCAAAGATGCAAAGATGGCTCACATCTGGCTTACGGCCTGTCCAAATTTCAGTCGGTGTTTTTTCACCCCTTCCTGCTACCGGAAGTCTATTTCTCAAATAGATAGCGTGATTAACGGCTTCAGCCCAAAAACGTTTGTCCAGTTTTGCATCAAACATGAGACATTTAGCCTTTTCCACCACCGTCCTGTTCATCCGCTCAGCTGAGCCATTCTGCTCGGGCGTGTAAGGAGTGGTCATCTGGTGAATGATGCCTTTTTGACTCATAAAAGCTTTAAACTGCTTATTACAAAACTCACCACCGTTGTCTGATCTCACTATCTTTATGGAACAATTTGTTTGATTCTCCGCCATTGCAGCAAACTGTTTAAACTGGTTGAAAACTTCATCTTTCGTTTTCAGGAAATAACCAAAAGCCATCTTACTGTAGTCATCAACTATTATGAGGAAATACCTAGAGCCACCAAACGATTTCGTTTCGATTGGCCCACACACATCCATGTGAATGAGCTCCAAAATGCTCTCTGCTCTATTTCCTTTCTTAGGAAACTGTGCTCGAGTCTGTTTTCCTTCACAACATACCATACAGCTTCTTTTGGATTCAACGACTTCTCCATCCATTTTCATACCAATGACACTTTCTTTCTTCGACATTTGATTTAGTGTTGAACTGTTTGCATGACCAAACTTTCTATGCCATGTGTTAGTTGCAAGCAAACATGCTTCATCATCAGCTGTGTTTAACTTGTAAACATTGTTCGTCTGTGTAGCTGTTCCCACTAGTTGATTATCTTGCGTGTAGATAGAGCAACCATCCTCATCAAATTTCACTTTATTCCCTGCCTTTATCATCTGGCTAACTGAAAGTAAATTTGTGGATAACTTGGGTACACAAAATACATCTCTGATGGTGACGTCATTCACCGCATTGTTCACACGCGTATGAAGCTTGACGATACCCTTGCACGACACAGTCATTGTTTCTTTGTTTGCAGCGATAATTTCTTTAACAAATTCACTATTGGACGTGCTCTGCAGCCACTTTTCGTCAGCAACGAAGTGAGCGCTGGCACCTGAATCAACGTACCAATCATCTTTGTTAAATTCACCCGATAGGAACACGGCACTTAGTCCAAAGTTCTTCCGTGCACTTCCATTTCTGTTATCGCTGTCTTTCTGCTGTGGGCACTTGTTCTTGTAGTGACCAAACTGTTTACAATGGTAGCATTTGACGTTTGACAATTGCTTCTTCTTGTCCTTGTCAGTGACCTCACTGGCACCCCGGACGCCTTTCCCATTACAGTTGCCTGCCTGTCCACGCCATCTAGCGCTGAATGCGCTACCTGCACTGTCAGTATCTTCCATGTCGAGCAGCTTCGATTTGATGTTGTCGGCCGTTATGGCGATTCCACTATGCTCAATCGCCATTATCATCGGCGAATATTTCTCCGGCAAACCTGCCAGTAGGAGAGATCCAACCCATTCATCGGAAATTTCGAAACCTGTGCTCTTCAGCCGTTGGGCCGTTTCCACAATCTGTCTAACATACGCCAGCATGCTATCACAGTTATCTAATCTTGTGGAAATTAATGTTCGCAGCAGTGTTATTTTCCTTGTCGACCCTTTGTCATCAAACATTCCTTTCAAGCATTTCCACAACTCTTTTGCTGTCTTTGCATTCTTGATGTGGACATATAACGAAGTATCGATCGTTAATATCAATTTGGCTTTGCACTCAGCCACCTTAGCTTCAGTTTGTCTGCCAGCTTCGTCTTCTATGATGCATCCATGAAGTCCTTCGAGAACCAAGAAATTCTCCACCGCGAAGGCCCAATCATCATAGTTTTCACGACCCTTCAGCCTCGGCACATTCACTAAGTAACTTCCCGACATCTTTAACCTCACACCAAACACGTGGTTGTTCGCGACGATCGACCGGTAAAAGTCTTAAGATCTCGATTACTAAACCGCACTACTAATTAACACGCGCACTGGGCCCATAACCTGTTGGATATTCGGATTAACGTAATCAAACACTTGTGTGAATTAATAGTATATTGTTGGAGCAAAGGAAAAACACGTCTGTTACGTACAGCGTCGCAAACAAGAAGTGGGACGCTTAAGAGAGCGTCACTTAAGCTTCCCTAGTGTTAACATCACTAGATGGCGCATAAGTCAGATATTACAAATTTTAACAGATATTAGATGATGCATTGTTTTAATGTATTTTAGATTGCTGAGTAGTTGTGCAATTGTTGTACTGACGTTTAAAGTTAGTAGCCAGAATTCTACTTGATTGCAAAGTGGTGTTTGTTTTGATAGTTAGTTACTTCTAGCTAGTTCAGTCTACTTTAAATATGGTATTCTCCAGCAGAGATATCATATTAGCGTTCTAGTTTGGTTAGATCTTCTTAGTTGCTTTTCTATTTTAACAGTTTCTAAAGTGCCAAGTGATAGTAAATTATAAATTTGATTTAATTTGATTAATAAATTCAATTGCTATTAATGTGTTTAATTATATCAATCATTTTTTTAATTTTTAAATGAAATTTTGTTATTTAATTGATTTATTTTTTGCTAAAATTGTTGTTTCTTAGATTTCAAATTTTTTGTTTTCTAAATGATTTCACTTGGTCACTTTAAAGCATGCGTAGTGATAAATTTTCCTTTACTAACTGTTATGTATTTATACTGAAGTTATCAGTGATTAATTTATTATTATGATGTTTCAGCTATTTCATACAATGATTCCTAAGGAAAAATCTGTTGACACTAACGTTGGGCATTCACAATCGTACATGCCAATTTGACAACAAAAGACAATAATATTAATACATCAATTTGTTCTAAAGTGTAAGGTTGAGAACGTAAGCAACACTCTTGTATAGTTACGTTTAGCTATCAACAAATTTATATAAACTTACTATCTTTTCTAATTGAATGACACATTCTGAAAAGTGAAATATAATTTTTGGTAAAAAAATGTGGAAATGTAAACTTTCAAAAGGATCAATAAACACATATTATTAAAAAAATATTTATTACTTTTTAGTCAAAATACAATAATATAATACCTTACCTATTATGATGATGGAATTCAAATGCAAAATTTAAATAATAAAAAAATTACGTTTAAAAAAGTATACGGATTGGTTATTCAAAATTTCGGTACATTATGTATGAATAATGGGTGCAAGTGCAATCCTGTCGCATAATTAAATTCTTGAGCTTATAGTCCTCCATATCATAACGTCACCAAACAAACAACCTAGATTTATTTTAAAAACACTCGATAATCATACATAATTCTATAACTCGATTAACCAACCAGTATACTAATACTTTAAAAATGTAAAAATAGTGTATGATTAATTATAACAAATGATTCACAAGACATCTTTCAGCAAATAAATGAATAGATCTAGCAACCAAATGTGACTAAGAGTTTTAAATATCAATCAAATTAACACCATTGTGACTTCAGATGACAAAATCCAGTTCATATGAAGATAATAAAATTAACCAGCCTGTTTGAATTAAGCATCTAAAAAGAAAATGTATTATATTAACAATATACTCACCCATGGGATGTTGTAGAGATTTACTGATGTGATCTGTGAAATAGGAACAATAATCATTATATATTATAAACATGAAAAAAATAAAATAAATAACCATATTAGAAGACAAGACAATAAAGTGAGAAATGTGAAACATTCATTATGTAATAAGTTGCTTTCTATAATGAGATATAATGTAATAATAGCTGCTTTTCGTATACGTTATAAGTTAATTATTACTCGCATGTACTTAGTGTGGACACATTATTTAAAGAGGCGGAGCGCAGGTTTGGAGCGCGTTGCAAAAACGTAAATGCATGCACGACGCCAAAAAAATCACACAAAAATTTGACTTACACGTTTGGAGCGTAAGTACTAAAAGCGTCGAAAAAAGATCCTACACACAGACTACACAAACAAACAGAGCAAGAAACCGTTCCTCCGACTGCGAAAGATCTTTTGCGGCGGAGGGCTTTAAAGTTGTTCCATGAGGGTGAAGAAAACTGCCTATTAAAGGTTACACCAACCAATGAAGCTAGAACCCCAGTATGCAAGACTGGAAAACAGCCAGTTGGAAACACCCGTAGATCGACATCTTAACCCTAGAACCGTTGCACTTTGCTCGATTCAAAAGTCTTTTTAAATATTTGCAATAGTTATTTAAAAATAAATAAACTTCAAAATCCTTCTTTAATAGATCCAGATATCATTAGAAATAAAAATCATTAAAAAAAATCATAAAAGAGCAAGTTTTCAACTAGCCGTATTATAAAACTACCGCAAGTATTCGGCCATAGCGCGCGCGACTTATAATAGAAAATAGAAGATGCGCCAACAGGGCTAGACTTTCCCGATCCCGCACGGACTAATGGATCTAAGTGGTTGAAGAGAATGAAAGTGCGTTCACAAATGCAACCGAAGCCACGATGCAAATTAACAAAGTGGAACACTCCACCGCGTTTCTGACATCACAATTAATGGCTCTCTGGGTGGATATAATTATGGTATAGTGCCAAAGATGCCTCTCCATGGAAAGAAGTACCCGAAGATGTGTCTATTGAGTCTAAGCCTAACCTAGCATCAAAACCGATCGATAACATTAGCTTCGATTCAGCTCTGCTAATGATCGACAATCGAGTTTATTTTACAAAGTTATAATACTGGGCAGTCACACAAACCATTATATCACCAATGAAAAGTTTCAAAAGTATTTACCAAACAACAGAAATACAACCCCGGCTGCATGTTTCGATATTGTGCAAGGTAACGAAACGAACGCAACAAAACAACAAGCTGCAGAGTGTACGAGAACCTTACACAACATCTGAACACGCACCCTTGGCTATCGACTGACCACTTTACAGAATGATTTCCCCGACCAGCGAGCATCACTAGCATCTTCGCAGTAATGCCCATCCCCCGCACCTCTAGTACGTTGGTGCACCACATCCGGCTCACTGACCCCACACCTACGGTTCAAACCATAATCAACAATCAAATGGTCAAACTCTCTTCAAAATTATCTGATATTTTCGTCAAAGAAATACAGAACAACGTCAACACAGTAACAAATTCGAATAGCACTAGTGTGGACAATAACGATTTATTAAGACTATCGACTGACCTCCACAAACCATTCAGCTACCAACAGAGCAGTGCACAACTGCATAAATTCAATTGTTTGGCAAAAGAGAGAAAAGTGACCCCCAGACCAAAAACAGACTACAAAAATTGCCCCAAAAAATATAAATTAGTTATCACGTTAACTAGAAGCCTGTTATGCAGAGATCAATCAATGCAGTCCCTGAATTAGTGAAGACTTATTAAGCCCATTCGGGAGAAGTATGCGCCGGACAACCATGTCTCAAAGAGTGGTAGTTTCATAAATCGGTGTCGCTCAAGAAAAGAACGACCTACTGACAATCGACGCTAATGGCTTTTTGAAAAAGGTTGCTATAATTACGTCACATGAGAATCAACTCGCCCTCGCAATTATAAACCTCTGGCATCAGTAGCAACCGGGCTTCGTACCAGACCCTAAAGACAATAGTGTTTCACTTTTTCAATCTTTCTAAGGAAAGTACGTCAGGCATCGTCACTTCAACCCAGAAATACGTGAGCAAGACTGGGACTGAGCTGCTAGATCGTTTTCTTTTAACATCAGAGGCAATCCAATCAGGAAGTACACGACGCTTAGAACGACTTTATGAAGCCGAAATAAACTACTTGTTAAACAAAAACAAGGGACACCAGCGCATCCATACAAAAATATAAAAACATGCCCTCAAAAAAAAAAAACTCGTTCCGGGCACTTATCATCGTTTCTGAGCAAAACCCACGCATACCCAATCACACCGAGGATTTCAGTATTGTAGCGTTTATTACGGCAGAACATCAACCCAGCAACTAAAGATGTTCAGACGTGGCCTTCTCAAACCGCAGACTACCCACCGAATCATTTCAACCTGCCTCATCACCAAGTCACTTCCACAAAGCAAGAAGCCATTTCGGGAGACTAAAGGCAAACCACTCACACAATGTCCTATCGTTGGATCATACCAACTGTTTTACCGCCTCCTCCATTCCGCAAGACGACACGAGCAAACCGCATTTATTAAAACAATTACTATCAAATTATTCATTTTAGTAAATTGTATAAAAAAAGACAGCTTTTGTATCATGTTTCTAAAATAACAAAGATCGATTTTATACTTGATCAAAGAGTTCTTTCAAGTATCTAATCAATTAACAGTCTAAAAACGTTGCTAAAGTAACTTATTACACAATAAATAAACAGTAATAAAACTAACATATCAACAACTAAATAAAACAGTATTGTAACACTAAATACCTAACCCAGGTTAGTTCCTAACTAGCTTAATTTCTCAATTTTGCTTTTCATTATTTTTCTAACTATCCTCTTTCCTATTTGTAATCTTAAGCATGTGAGAAAAACCTGAGCTGATAAGAAAAATAAAACAGAATTTTTACTATACATACCTATATACATCATTATAATTTGCAATTGCTGTTCCTGTCTTTCACATTTTTAAAGGCTTATTTTGCTATACTATGAAGAAATTCTAAGCACCTTAATATCTCCTATATATTTCCTTGCAGAAACTAAATATTCACTAACATAACATCACCGCATCATATTATTATTATTAATATGACGCGGTGATATTATCGACCTGTCGGGTTCCTCGCTATGCTATAGAAAAGTATCTACTAAAAAATTAACAACAACTATCTGTCTGTGTTTAATATATTTAATGAAATAATTGACACATACATTTTACCTAAAATCTAACATTAAATGATTGCATCCGAACCTCGAATAAATCAGTATGTATTTTTTTAAATAATTTGTGACAAGAGCCACTTGTCAAAAAATAAATCACTATACAATTGCATCCTTATAAACTAAAGAAATAAACCTGGCGAACCTACAAATAATGTTTCAAAGTAATACCCGACGGATTTGTTTCTTTCAAAGTTTTTTCATCAGTATAATAAATATATGTGTTTTATATAGCTATTTGTTTAAATATTAGCTAACCTATTCTAAGCCTTGCTTTTCTTTTGAGGCCAAGATATGATTCAGTCTGCGATGTAACGAAGACTTACATGTTTGTTGTTTTTAAAATCGCCGGCTATTACCAGGTCCACCACCCATATTTCCATTTTGGTTACCGCCGCCATATCCGCCTCCGTAGTTATTGTTACCTTGGTTGCCACCTCCTAACAGAAAAAATATTGCTTTCTTAGCCAAAATACATTTTTTAATAATCACCATTACTTACCATAAGGTGCAGGTCTGTTTTGTTGGAAATTGTTTCTCATAGCACCACCGGTGTAATTTTGTTGATAACCTGCCCCAAAATTACCACTACCCCCGTTAGGTGGTCCCCAGTTTCCACCACCCGAATTACCGTTATTGTAATTATTAGGACCTTGATTGCTTCCCCAATTGTTTTGATTCTCCCATGGGTTACCACCGCCGCCGCCTCCTCCGTTATTCCAGTTACCACCTCCATTGCTGAAGCCTTGGTTTCCACCACCCCCACCCATATTGTTCCAGTCTCCACCGGGGCCACCACCGCCTCCCCTGTTACTTCCCCAATTATTGCCGTTATTAAAGTTACCTCCACGTGGTCCACCGCGTCCTCCACGTCCACCACCACCGCCGCTTCCTCCCATATTTCCACCGCCTCCGCCACCACCACTACCCTGCGCCCTTTCCATCTCAGCTTTACTTAATGCCTTCTTGACATCAATATGTTTTCCATTGATTGTATGAGATCTTTGCACTAAAGAAATAATTAATTAAAACTTATTTTACCTACATCTTCAATTACTTACAGCAAATTTTATCAACAGAATCATAATCCTCAAATTCAATGAATCCAAATCCACGCTTCTTTCCGGTTTCCTTATCACTAACAATGGTGCAGGATAAAATAGTTCCGTATTGTTTAAATTCATCGCGGAGATGTTCTTCTTCAACATCATCCTTCAAACCTCCAACAAATAATTTTTTGACGGTTGCACCAGCTTCTGGTCGGCCTATATCTTGTCGTGGCACGGCCCTTTTAGGTTCAACAACACGCCCATCAACCCTATGGGGTCTGGATGTTTGTGCTGCATCTACCATGTTAGCTCTGGAATAAGTTATGAATCCAAAACCACGAGATCTTTTGGTTTTAGGATCTTTCATAACAACAACATCAACGATATCACCCCATTGTTCAAAATGTTTCTTTAGGGAATCGTCAGTGGTTCTATAATCTAAACCACCGATGAATAGTTTTCTAAAGTGTTCTGGTTCAGGTTTCGTATCCTACAGAAAGAAAAAAAAACTAATGTAGTTACATTAAATGTGCATTATTTCAATGTCAATGCACTAGATTGCGTACGCTAAATGACAATGATTTATAAACGCTAATGCGATTAGGGATCATATTGATAGGCCCTTGAGCCTCTAAACCATTTACGGCATTTGATTTGCTGTAAATCACAATTTTACATGATGACGTGCTGCTAAAGCCTATTTTCGGCCCTGTTATACACTACATATTGTTAAATGTTAGTGATATTTGTGATTATAAATATTACATGCAATGAAAACCGCAGGCAATTGAGTGTAGAAAGACGCAATAATCTGATTAAAAAATCTCAATACTGATACCGTCGTACTTCAAAAGAGCTATTCACAACGGCAGTATCAAAGATAAAAATATCCAGTTAATTGCCAACATCCCAGTAGGAAATAGCACATGACGAATATGAAATTATTCATAACTAAATTAATGTCCAATGAATATGCAAAACGTGCTTGGTTATTGATCGGTCTTACAAACGAAATATGGAACAAGGACAATCCGGAAACAATAAAAACACGCGGCTTGTTATGTGCATTACGTGGAATATTAGAACCCGGTTATGTTCAATAGAATAGAATGATGATTTAATTAAAAAAAAAAACATAATACAATGTACATACAAAACGACAGTCTCAAATAGTAATAAATTGATTAATATAAATTTCCATAGTTAGTTTTTCTTTAATAAACACTTTAAATAATAATATAACATGTATCTATGATGCAACTATTCTGCCAAAAACCGTTGTACAAAAATATTATTATGATATTCTTAAGTCGACATTTCTTGTACTTGAAGACACCGTAACTAACCAAAACTGAAAATATTGTAATCATTTTAGTAACTGAACGCTAATATATGTTAACGACCTGAGGTTAATGAAAGAGTTCACCACACACTCATTTATTTTCCACCAGAATGATCTCAGTTTAGTACCGAAACTATTACGTGTTTTGAACAAATGTCATTTATGTAGATATAATGGAATTAAAACAGAGCATTTTAGGTTAAACAGTTTGTAAGACCTTTTGGCAGTCACGCAGAAATTATTTTAAAATATTTACATATGAGCTTCGAATCGACACACAATACATGATCGTGCTAATTTCGTAGCCGTCGTGATCAAGAGAACGATACATTCATTTGCTCCAATAAACTTCCGAGCAAATGCAATTAAATACATATGTAAAAACCAAAACTTTTTTAACCCGATCATTGATAAACCACCAATCAGTATTTAACATCAAACATACTACTTA
Organism: Tachinus rufipes; assembly: GCA_963932245.1. Classification (NCBI taxonomy): domain Eukaryota; kingdom Metazoa; phylum Arthropoda; class Insecta; order Coleoptera; family Staphylinidae; genus Tachinus; species Tachinus rufipes. The sequence continues at coordinate 68,687,998 of OZ010749.1, forward strand.
TATACTAGTATATTCATCTGTTTGGTAAGGTATTGATTAGTTATCTGTTCAGTAAGTATCATGTAAGAAATCATCCAAACATACACATGTCTTCTCTGTGGCTTGGTGTGCCAGACACCTCGATACAGTTAAAATTTTATGAAAGATTGTCACTACCGACATGAAAAGAAGTTTAATCACGCCGATCTTATTAGTAACGGTACTAAGTACTTTACTAAAAAGTGAATATATTGACCCTAAGACAACAAACTGTAGTTTACCGTTTTTCTCAATCTTTTCCTATTGTAATAAGTCATGGCTTCTTATTAAGACTACCTAATAAGCTAAAGGTCTAGCCACATAGAACGCTGATGGCAATATGTAGCCACATCAAACAGGCGTTCGAACTATTTATACAAATTTAAATTGTTCGCTTCAAAAAAAAAAGAAGGAAGGCCGTGATGGACCGGGTATGTGGGCTAAAGTCCTTTGACAAACGGTGTAAGGCTAAATTGGACAGGCAAGCCGGCCACGTAAGATTGCACCTGAAGATAAGGCGCTCAGGAAAGTTTTCCCACAAAACATGCATTGCAATTTGCGATGTGTGTTCTTGTTGAAACCACACATCCCCAACATCAATTTCTTCAAGATTATCAATCATGTTGACACCAAAGAGTGGAACCTCTCATAAAGTTCTATAGGATTGTTAGTACGTCTTTTGTTTATTCACGCACTCAGGCTAGTAAAAGTGCTTACTGCCTCGATATTATATGGAGTTCGCACAAGCCGTGGTAACCTTATCGATCGGCCGTTAAAAGTATGAAACAAATTCGTTCAGTCCCTGTGTGCATTAGTTTCGACGGCAAATATAGCAGAATTCGCTATACAAATTATTGCAAACAAAATCGTTAGTTTGTTTGTTTGCTCTGATTTAAATGCAGTTACGACTGTTAAAATTATGTTTTATTTGTGTTGGGTTAGCCGCAATAACTTAACTTATCCACTTCCGGATATATACCAAAGAGGAACATTTATTGCACTTAGGAATATTCCAACATTTAGACGGTGAGCAGACCGTTAAAACTATGCTCACACACAAATTACTAAACTTCGCTCCTCGTGGAACTTGAGGTTCACCCAAATAAATTTGAGACAAATCGGGCAATAATGTAATGTAATTTACCAAAATCAAATTATTAAGTTTAACGTGCACGCTAGTGTCTCCTGATTTTCCGGCAGTCAAGTACGCAGTATTATTAGAGTAAGAAAATGATAATTTCGGGCGCTTGTACATTTTTGAACACATGACTGCAAAACTCCAAGAACTTGTGCAACATATATTAACATAGTCCACTGCCAGCAGCCGATCGAGACGCATCAAGACAGCCACACCCGTCTGATGCAAGCCCGAAGCAGCAACAACGCAATTATCATTGCGAAACAAAGTGCAGATGACTTCATGCATTCTGTAACTTCTGCTTCTACTAGACCATCGGCCGGCTTTTCACGACTAGTTCCCTAGGTCCTCACACAAGCCAAACTAAAGCTCCATCACCCACCGAGAGAGCTGGGGCAAATGCTAGATGCTTTCATCTTCAGCAACGCTTTTAGCCAAAATGGCTAAACATACCAGACAAGTGCTCGATAGTCTGAACCGTGGTATAAGTTCACAAAAGTGCATTATGTAATATAAAAAAAACCCGCAATAAAAATATCAGTTAAATAGACCACTCGGTAAGCGCCCTTGAGAGTGAATGAAACACTTTGTGAGTCTTTACAAAGATGAGTTCAAATCCAACTCCGCCTCTTCCGAGAAGGAGAACATAGAGGTCCACCAGAACAGCAACGATGATGACCCGTTAGAAGCCCCGCCCTTAGACAAGAAACTCGTCCCGGTCATTAAAAAGAAGAAGGCAAAGAAGCTAAGAAAGGCGTAGGGGTAAGCATTCTTTAACTTCTGCTTCTACTAGACCATCAGCCGGCCTCTCAAGTAAGGTGTCTTCACGACTAGCTCCCTAGGTCCTCACACAAGCAAAAGCCAAACTAACCCGCCAGCTCTAACAGAGGGAGAATACTAACGCCACCTTTTAAGCATAACCGTCAGACGCGCAGTGAATGTGTTCAATGGTATCCGTATGCACTGCCTAACTCATGCTAACTATGGTGTAGTGATAGAGCATTGTAAGGTAAACAAAATCTTTCACTACATACCAAACAAAAGACGGAAAAATGACGTACATTCGGAATGTGCCCGACTTTATCACTGCTGATGTAGTACAGGCTAAGCTTATTGCTCAGGAGTACACTCCAACCTCCACAACCCGCATGAAAAAGAACGAAAAAATCTTACCAATGCTGTACGTGCAGCTTCCTTTAAGCCCCGTCCCTCAACAAGATGTACGGGCATCACGTTGCTGTAGAACATAAGCAAAAGACCGCTGATATAACACAGTGTCACCGTTGCTAACGATAACGAGAACTCATCCAAGCTCCACGTACAATCTAACTAAAAAGTCCGGCCATGTAGCTACAAGCGCCGCGTACCGTGGGCCAAACACCGCTAAAAGCTTTCATCTTCAGCAACCCTTCTAGCCAAAATGGCTAAACATATCAGACAAGTGCTCGATAGTCTGAATCTCAGACATGACCGTAGAACATGTTCACCACAAATCCCATGTTACGCCTATAGAGCGGCACAAAAATGCATTACGTAATATCAAAAACCGCAATGAAAATATCAGTTAGATAGAAGGTCTATGCCACCAAAATGTGACAAATTTCCAGCACTCGTTCGAGAGGGTTTAGTCGGTAAGCGCCCGTAAAGGTGAATCCGACACTTTGTTAGTCTTTGAGAAGATTCCTATCAGAACAACAAAAAAAGTCTGGACATCACATCAGTGTTAGTTTTTCAACACTAAAAAGATCGTATCTCATCAATTCGCCGTATACTCCTGATTTGGCATCCCTAACCGCTGGGCCACGAGCCATGACGCTATGAGCGTAAACGCTCGGCGCTGCAAAAAGTAGCGTCAAGCGTCCAATTCAAATACATTAGTTTATACGTGCCAGGCCACGAAATAGCGCTGCAAGATGCAGGCGTCGTTTGCTTCTAGCGAAACAAACACGAGCGTTCGTTACGCTTGACGCTCATCTTATATGCCTCTTAAAAGCAAATAATCAAGTACGTACACAAAAATATTTGACTGTTTATACAGTTGGAGCGTATTATTTGAGCATCAGCGTCTGAAACAAATCGGTTTGTTCCAAACGCTCCTAAATATGGACGCCAGAACGTTTTTTTTTTTTAATTAATTATTTTGTCTAAATTGTAATTATAAAAAAATGAAATTTGTATTTTATCAATATTATGATTTAACTTATAAAACTATATTGAATTAAATAAATTATTATTAATTTTTTTTTGTAAAATTATTAGTTAAGTAAGAAGAATAATGTATAATTTGATGATGTTTGTATAAGTTTTGCACTACATAAAACACATTTTGTCAGTTTTCAAAATTTTATATTAATAGTACTGGCAGATAAAGAATTTAAACTGGCATAATTTTTAAATAGATGAAACCTACATTGTTTGATAGATTATATTCTATTATCAAGTTTAATTTGCCAAAACCAATTCTGCCAAGATTTTGGGTTTTTAATTATTAAATTTGAAGAAATGAAATTTAAATTAAAATTTTATTATTTTTTATCATTAACGTAAAATGATGGGAGAACAAAGCTAGATAGTAACAAAAATTACATAGTTTTACATGTCATATTTCAATAAATCAAATGACAAAACGTAAATAAAATTATTTTAAAAATTAATTAATTTGGTTTTTAAAATAAATTTTGTTTTCCCGCGGTTTGTAGTTTTTTGTATATATACTTTTTATATATTTAAAATTTTGTATATACTTATTATAATGAAAAGTAAGATTAATATAATTTACTTTTAAATGGTTTATTGGTAGAATAAATAAAATTTAAATCAAAAAATAAAATGTTTATATAAACAAATATAAATGTATCATAACCTTAAATAGAAATGTCAAATATAATACGGAATTGAGCTACTCGTGTTTAGACGCTATAAGCGGCAGGATTATTTTTGTTTTTTTTCCGCATTCTATGATTTTTTGTTTATGTAAATAATTTACATTTTTAAAATTCTGTATATATTAAAAAGTAACATTAATATAATTTATCTTTAATGAATATATTGGCAGAATGAATATTTAAATTTAAAAAAATGTTAAAAAGTTTATATAAATAAATATAAATGTATCATAACCCTAAATAGAAATGTCAAAATAAACGCTCCAACAAAAATTGACAGGCTCGTGGCCTTGTTTTTGACGCTGCTAAAATACGCTCCCAGCGTCCTTGACGCTACAAGCGGCGCGTTTGTTTCGTGGCCCAGCGGTAATATTTTTGGCTGCCTTTACCAAAACCATCAATTTTCAAAGCGGAAATAAACAATTGAGGGTTAAAAGCCCATGTTAAATTTTCATTTAAATTATAGTTACTAAATTCATTCCGATTTGCACAATTATATTTTGATTATATAAACAATAATTGCTAAAACGAATGAGCACAGGCGTTTTAGTAATGGGTGATTCATTTAGAAGAACTTTTTTCAGGCTTTATGTTAGATAGAAGGTGCGCAGAGTCAATCTGTTGTTATTTTTGTTCAGTAATGTTTGATATTTCATCATGGAAATAATTAGCCCGGCACAGCGTCTACAAATTATTCAGCTGTATTATAAAAATCAACGCTCTTTGAGAAAAGTGTTTTGTAAGCTTAGAGCAACTTATGGTTTACATAAGCGGCCTACCAAACGCACAATTCGCGTGGTGAATAGATTGGGCGCCATTTCAACTTCAACAGTTTGGCTTATCGTTTGGCGTATTTTACGTAAGAATCTTGGTTTAAAAGCATACAAAATTTAACTCATGCAAGAATTAAAGCCGGCCGACCTTTCAAATCGTCACCGTTTCTAGTTTTGGGCTCTTAAAAAACTTCAAAATCGACTGTTTTTGACCAAAATTTTGTTCAGCGATGAAACCCATTTCTGGCTTATTGGCTACGTCAATAAGCAAAATTGCCGTATTTAACCTGAAGAGCAATCAGAAAATATTCAAGAAATGTCATTACATTCAAACAAAACAACGGTTTAGTGTGTTTATTTGCTGGTGCAACATTTCTTTAAAAATAAGGCCGGCCGGAACGTAACTGTGAATGGCGCCCGTTATCGCACAATGATAACAGACTATTTGCTGCCTAAAACTGAAACCGGCAATCTCGGTGACATTTGGTTTTAACAAAACTGCGCTACTTGCCACTTAGCCCGTGAAACCATGGTTTTATTGCAAGAACGATTTGGTGAACAGTTAATTTCACGGCTTCGGACCGGTGAATTAGAGGCTTAGATCATGTAATATCGCATCTCTAGACTTTTTCTTTTGGAACTACGTATAGTTCAAAGTCTACATGGATAAGAAGACTACGATTGGAGAATTGGAAACCAACATTACTTCCGTCATTTGCCAAATACCACTCAAAATGCTTGAACGCGTCATCGAAAATCTGAACTTCTGAATGAACCATGTACAGCCAGACACGAATAGAGTGGCCCCTACATAGGCAACTTAGTATACACCAAAATTATGTTGAATGTGGTTAAACTTTTGCTTTTGCCCGTTTTAGCATCTTTCAATAACAGAACAACGTCGCCCGTGGAATGTTTAAAATGTAAGCGTAAATGAAAAATGTTAAAACGGGCAATTGCATTAGTTTAACCACATTCAACATAATTTTGGTGTATACTAAGTTGCCTATATAGGGGCCACTCTATTCGTGTCTGGCTGTAGTTACAGCAAACATTTGAAAAAATTATCTTTAAAAAATAAATGTACAAAATGGTTGTTATGTATGATCATAAAGATTACCCGATAAAAATGAGTTTTTTGTTTTTTTTATTTAAAAAAAAGTACCTCTAAATAGATCACCCTTTATAAGTACAGACTGCACTTTAAGAAGCATTGTAACAAAAGTTGCCTAATAATGTGTCAAAAGACATATGAATTTTTAATTGTTGTTTAAAGCGTTTAAGAAGAGCAAGGCAATTAGTAATTTTATTAAAATCTACACATTTAGATCCCAATAAAACATATTTGGTTGAATTTGGAGAATCGGGATTATGGTAAACTTTTACTTTTTAAAATTGTACTAAAAACAATAGCTGCTTCCAAAATAATAGGCGCGTTCGTTTCGCCAATATCACTGAAATTTTGATCACTTGGTGATGACCTAAAATATTACTTAATTATTGTTTAACATGATACATAACAAAGAACGACCAATTTCACCTTATCTTAAATTGTTTTATTCATTACTCGCCATATTTTTAAATTTATGTCACCGAATTCGTTTAATTTATCATCACCAAGTGATCAAAATTTCAGTGATATTGGCGAAACGAACGCGCATATTAATTTACTGATAGCTACTCAAGAAAAACGGAAACAATGAAAATATTTGGTTTGCAATGCTACTATCATCATTAGCAGGACTGTACGTCAAGCATAGGAATTGATTAAATCCCGTATATAGAATTATATAGAAAATAAATATACAAACAATAATGATAACAAAATAAACCTCGCCGCTGCGTCATTAAAAAAAACTAATTATCAAACAATTTCAATATAGAAAACAACTACTTACATCAACCTCATGCTTAGAAACCATTTTGTCGACAAATTTGTGCGATTTACTTGATATAGGTACTGATATAGAACTCTAGTAACGTGCAGATCTTGTAAAGTTCGAGTTTGTTCAATGGCGTCGTCAACACAAATGATTTCTAAACAGAAGCAGAATGGTTGACGACAAGCTGCAACATTGTGCATGCAGTGTTGCCAAGCCTTAAAAAGATTACCCTAATCTAGTCAACATTTTAATAATTTATTACAATAAGACACCAACTAATGATCTAAATTAAATAATATTAATATACATTTAATACTATAAATTTATTATAACAAAATTGATGTATTTTATAGAAAACTTGAATTTCAGTTTTACAATACCCTTGCTTACGGTATTTAGATTATTATTGGCAATGCTGCTTGTGGAATAACTCGTCAAGCCGTTTTAACATAAAAAGAAAACAAACATACAAACCAACATGCAATAGACAAAGATGCATATAATGCTGTTGCTAGTACAGGAAATCATTACTTAAGCGCATGCGTTTTAAAAAACCGGATACAATAAAAGCAAAACGGTTGCAATAATCAATAAATAAGCCGGCCGGCAACCATTGTCACCAATCTAATAACAATAAATATTTATTGTTGTTTTTGTATTTCAATAATATTTAAGAGTTTCGAACAAACTCAACTTGATAATGGGCAAAGGTTTGTAGGTAAGTTTATTAACTAACTTTGTTTATGTGGATGTTTTTATTCAGATAATCCATCATCAAAGAAAGGTTCTTCACAGGATGATGATGAGCCGGAAGAATTTTCTGTGGAAAAAATATTGGACCGCCGAGTGAACTGTGGCCGTGTCGAATATTTATTGAAATGGAAAGGTTATTCCAAGTAGGTTCATATCACTCGAATCGTATTTACTTGTGGAACATTTTGATTTGCTATTTTTTTGTTTACGCATGCATATTGCTTTGAATAGTTGTGAATCGTGTTGCTGCTGGTTGCAAACCTGAAATAAATGTTTGCTTTGAATTTACTGGGTGTTTTTATATAATAATTATCAATTTACTAAAATAAATTTCTTTTCAGTGAGGATAACACTTGGGAACCGGAAGAAAATCTAGATTGCCCGGAATTGATAGCAGCCTACGAAGCATCTCAACCACAAGAAATACCACCACCAGTTGATGATACCATGGAAAAAGTTAAAGATATTTGCGAGGATAACCGTGCTAGGGGTTTTGACCGTGGTTTGGAAGCAGATAAAATAGTTGGAGCTACAGATGCGAGTGGTGAATTAATGTTTCTGATGATGTTTAAAGGATGTGATCAGGCTGATTTAGTTACAGCCAGACAGGCTAATATAAGATGTCCTCAAATTGTCATTGATTTTTATGAATCAAAGAAACCCTGGTGTGGTCCTTCAAAAGCCTAATTGGATAATACGTAATTATGCATTGACTATTACTATTGAAATTAGCAACAATATTTTCAGGTATTAATTTCATAATTCATTGATATAATTCAACTAAATTTTTAATTCACTATAAAGTGGTTTATAAGACCATTACTTATAGTAAGCGATTTAATGTAAATTTTTTATTATGATTAGTTCTATAAATTTAGGAGTTTCTTATTCAATAAACATTCTAGGTCTATTTGGAATAAGTATAAGTTTACAACACTGAACATGATACATTTTTGCTTTATTATTATAGATTTAAGTTGCTAACTTCATGTGTAACACACTGCGTAATAAACATAATATATTTAAATATTATTAAATGGATCTTCGTAATCTATAAAGTGTATCTATTTTTGAGATGTTTATCAGTATTCACTAATATTTTATGGTAACTTTGACTTGACTTGTAATCGTCTACATTGCTGTAACTAAAAACAATTCAAATGTTTGTAATGAATTGGCAGTATTGATGTTATTTTACTTAGTGTGACTAATGTCCCATTTGATACTATAAATATAAATGAAGTTTTAAAAGTCTGTAAAAAATTTAAGAACATGTTTTAGTTTTTTTTTATAATTAACGCATAAAGTGTAAGCATTTGTGCATTTTTTGATCTACAATAAATTTGATGATAATTTATGCATTTTACAGACTTCTAAGTTTTATCTATAATTATATATATATGTATAGTTATAGACAGTGTCAAAAGGGCATAATACTATGTTGAAATTGTTATATTTTATTGTTATATTAAAATATAACAAATTGTACAATGTAAATGAATGTTAAATATATGTATATTTTTTATTCATGAGTTTTTATTTAATTTCATATTAGAATTGAATTTTTTTTCTATCTTATCTTATACGACTGTGAAATAGAAAGAGATGCTTATACAGCAAGACAGAGAACCTCACTTTCAGGTGTTCCAGTTATATGTATAACATCCTTGGCAACAACTAATCAATAAGGAGCATGCCAGTATGGCCAACTTTAGACCAATCTTTTGGTGGGAATTGTTGTAACATACAACTCTTGACAGCGTTGCCAGGTTCCAAAACTGCTGATCTACACTAATAGCCGTTCTCGCCACACTACTTATAAGTTAAGCATTAGTTAAATAGCTAAGTTCTGGTTAGAGCGATGCACCATCCATTTAAATGCAATCTATTGGATAAATATAAGTCGTCAATGTCCGGGGCTTACCGTCTACTTAACCCCAAGTTTGTGATTTTGATAGCAAATGTCAAGTGGAATATTAATATAGCTTTATTTGATTATTATGAATATAATTAATAATGGCATTACAAGACAAATTTACTCTAGTAATTTATTACTTTAATAAATTAATTCATTCAGTAGATTTTTCTGATTCAAAATCAATGTTTTAATTTTTACTATACCTAAAAAGCGATAAGCTACCTGACGACAAATACATTTAATTTTATTGTTATATTAATATTATGTTGTGCACACAATACAATGAAAGTCAAAATGAACAAATTGTGTAAACTTCAAACTACTATCTATCACATGCTGCAGTAATTATAAAAATTAATGCACTGTAATTTCAATTGCGTCATCTGGAAACGCTGAACCGATGACGAATGAACTGAAAGTTTTGTTATAAGCTCGTTCGTTTTACGAGTGCGCAAATAAGGTAAGACCACTGGCTCTTGATCGGTAGTGCTTGCTCTTGATTGGTTTCCAAAGCGGAATCAATCAAGAGCAAGCATTCCTACTCATTGGATGTGTACAGGATAGCGTGAGCGTGCCGCTCTTTTTGTAGCGGTTTCCGCTCTTTAGGGAACGGTCCGCTACCGATGAGCTTAGCTTTTCTGAACGGCTTGTTTACATTATTACCAATCATGTAAACGATCAATAAATAATATTTACCTTGTAATAATATCATTTAAATTTATGCCGCTACCAAACGAGCTCAAAAAACCTATTCAAAATAGCTACCTTCCGTCACAAATCAGTAGCAGTGAGGTGACATTTTGTTGTTTATTTCCAAGAACAACAAGTACCGCTCACGCTTTTTTGTACGCACTCATTATTACTGACATTTTGATCACTTGGTAATGAAGTCAAATATCATCAATCGAAGATGAGCGCTGAACCCCATTGAACAGGATATTTTAGACTGTTGCCAACCGTTTAAACTTTTTTGTAATGTTTTTATAGTTTGTTCGCGTTAAGACTGCAGTGATGGGAGTGGTTTATAAAGTCAGTGTCACACAACTGTAACTGCAACATGTCTTAGTTGGTATTATAATTCATCTAACTTCACTTTGTTTATTATATTATAATAAAATGATTTTAAATTATTTAAAAACTTTAAAGCAGAAACAATACAGTTTATTGCTTTATAATTAAATATTAATATGTTTAATAGAAATGTATATTAGTAATTTTTAATACAAAAATTTATTAAAAACAATTTTTAGAATTGCATGACGTTTACTCATATTTAAGTTTTTGAGGTTATATTGTACGTCAGCAACAAAAAATTGTAATTTAAAATTAAAATACATATAATTATTTACAAATGCGTTAACCTAGTTACAATAACGCAAAAAATCGATAAATATTAAATAGTAAAAATTGTTAATTAAATTTATTCAATTACAAGTAGCTTTGATTTAGTCTGGTAAATATTCTATTGTAAATTGGGTAGGCCTCTAAGCCAATAAGAGCATTGTTTCCCAGTTGCCATAACAACTACTACTGCAGTCTTAACGCGAACAAACTATAGGTTTGGATATCTTTATCATTTTATCATATATTTTTCAGCTAGCATCCGAAGCAGCAAAATCAAATGCAATAAAATTATAATTGCACACAAACTAAAATTATTTATTATATTGGGTGATTCATTTAGATCAAAAAATCAGCGTTCAGCAAGGAATGTGTTTAGTGCGCTTAGAGCAATTTATGATCCATGCAATCGGCCTACCAATCGCACAATTAGATGTATCATTAAAACATTTGAAACCCAATAGGATAATACGCGACCAAGTAGACCACATGTACCACGTAGTAAAAAAAATATAGCGGCGGTAGCAAAAAGTGTACTCAATGACCGCGATGAATCGATTTAGCGACGTTCTTAACAGCTTGGTTTGTTGTATGGAATAATTTGGCGTATTTTACGTAAGAATATTGGTTATAAGCATACAAAATTCAACTCGTGCAAGAATTAAACCTTTCAAATTGTCGCCGTTTTAGTCTTTTTTTTCTTAAAAAGCTTGAAGAAGAACTACTGTTTTTGACCAACATAAAAACTGCCATTACATCCAGACAAAACAACGGTTTGGTGTGGTTATGAGCTGGTGAAATTATCGGTCCATATTTCTTCAAAAATGAGGCCGGCCGAAACGTTACTGCAAATGGCGCCCGCTACAGCGTCATGATAACGGACTGTTTTCTGCCTGAAATTAAAGTAGAAGTAATCTTGACAACATTTGGTTCCAACAACTTGCTACACAGCCAGTAAAGCATAGTTTTATTGCAAAAACAATTTAGTGAAGTTAATTCACGCTTTGGACTGGTGAATTTGCCGCATAGATCGTGTGATATAACACCTCCAAACTTTTAACTTTGAAGCTAAGTAAAGTTATAGATTATAAAGATTACCCGATAATAGTTTTTAATTATTTTTTTTTATAAAAGAAATCTTAAATAATAAATATTTTTTTTAGAATTAAATTCAAGCTGCTTTAATGACACTCGTGTTGGAGTTGTAGCAGCTTGACCTCCTAAAAGATGAAATCCTGCATACAGTCTAAGAGCTCCATAAGGAGAAAAAAAAGTACCAGTCCTAGCTCATGGACCGATCTCAATCCAATGTAGCCGCTCTCACCCTTCAGGTTCAGGACCGGAAAGAACATATAAGGACCATAGCTTTAAACAAAAGCTGTTGGACCTGAACACCACTATTATATATTTAACGCAGACCATTGCTTCAATGGTACCAACGCTGGTTTTCCGCACCACTTAAAAACTTTTTTGCTTGTAGAGGGTACAAGCAAAGAAGTCTTTAGGAACTACTGCACAAAAACAATAGGCGGCTAATTCTGCCGGCCCTACAGTAGACACAAGGAGCTAAACCCCGCCGGTAACCACGTTTTCAAACCCACCCAACTTCCTAACGTGTCATTAAATTTCCTCTCACCGGCATTTGTTTTGACTGCCTAAGCTAAATTCCCGGGCGTCTCAAAATACTTCAGTACATTCTTTGTTCGCAATACTTTTGAGAGTATTTGCATAATTTTTGCCACCAGCGCCAATCTTAGAAAATTAACTGACTTTTTAAATTTTAAAAAGGCTGACTTTTGCATTTTGTTTGCCACAGAAAAACGCTGCACCTTGCAGCTAATTCAAAACGCCTTCAACTAATATCTATAAAACGGTAAACAAATTTGTTTGCCTTTTATTAATCTTTGTGCAACTGCCAAAGAGAGCAAGAAGCGCAGAGATTAATCTAACCAAACTCCTGAAAACGGGGCGGTTTTGCCAACTTTGAGAGTGCAAGGTATTTATAAAAATGCTCTGTTTTTTGCATAACCGCAGCTGCAACAGCAAACAAGTCATTTGCTAACATTCTTCATCAGCATTAACAACGTTCCTTTGCATAGTTTAACGGTTTTTAACAGAAAATTATGTCAACTATCTTAGTTCTTCAAAACAATGAATAACACATCAAATGTATTACTCCGAGTCTTCTACTGGAATGCGAACAGCATCAGACGCCATGTTAGTGCCTGAGTCAAACCACAAACGCAGTCAAGCACGTACTGAAGAATGCTGGTACTAAACCGAAAGCGGGAGAATGACACTGATCTTTGCAAAAAGATCTTTGGATCTCTTCAAAGTGGATATCCCGACACGCTCACGCTAGAAACAAATGCGATCGTAGTAAACGTGACTGAAGCGTGTACAATTAAGATTGCATTTGCTTACAAACTCTCTTCTCACAATTACTACAGGGGACTTCAAAGCTCTCAGCGTGGAACAGCTTGCAAACCAACGCCAAAGGTCGAACTTTGCTTGATTATGTTGAGGAAAAAGATGTACACGTATTGGGTCTGGATGAACTCACTTACTACAGTTCTGCTGGTGACCGAGAGGACTTTCTTGACGTAGTAATACTCAAAAACGTTAGTTTGTCACATTTATTTGTTTATTTATTTATTAACGGTTAACTATTGTAATTACTATATTTTTAAAAACATATAAAGGAGCAAAGAAAATTTGTAACCCATACGGAGCAGACTCTACTTGCGTTTCCTGAAAAAGAGCATTGACAGTGGGGTCTGGTATAAACGGTTGCAGACATTGAATGAGCTATTTTACAACTCACTAATTTAATTTAGAAAGACACGGAAAAGTTTTTTAAAACCCATTAGGTATAAGCCAAAAATCTTCTAGGTTTTTCTCGGGCTACCAAGACATTGATACGTAAAAATAAAAAAAAAAAATCTTAAACTAGCTCTACAGCAAAGTAAGGTTGCACTAAAACCAGTGTTGGATACTTTGGAATTGATTACAGAGAATAAAAATCTAATGTGAAAGATCTCCAAAGTCTTACGGAACAGTCAAGTCTCTATTCCAGCCATCCACGACGAGAATGCAAATTTAATATTATACAATTGAGAAAAAGGCCAAAACATTTGCTGACAGCTTCGAACTTCTAGTCATAGAAAGAGCTGAGAACACGGATCTAAAGCATGTCAAAAGGGTTCACCAAGATGTCGATGACTTTTTGGAGAACGCCTTATTTTTGAATTACAAAAATTATTACAAAATTTAAAATGTTCCTGGTCTAGACAAAATCATCATTCAAATTATTTTTGCACAAAACAGTAATAGTTTTTACCAATATTGCTATTGTAATTCTACGAACCGCAAATTTTCTTACAAGATGGAAAGTCTGGCTCGTTATAAATATCCCAAAACTTGGTAGAAATCAAAAGTTTTCCTAAGACTACTGGCTAATTAGTTTGCTATACACCTTAAACAATGTCATAGAGATGGACATAATCCAAAACCACACAAAAATTGATAAAAAAAAATTCCGCCCACAACTTAATTTTCAATGAGGTCATTTAGTTGTCCATCAACTAAACCGCGTGACGAAACATAGTCAAATGTTTTAAACAAAGAAAAAACATATAAATTGTTTTTTTTACGTCAAAAAAGCCTTGGGCAAGGTCTAGCACAAGGGCCATGAGAAACTTCTGCACTAATTCAATGCAGAAGTTTCTCAAGGCTCGCACAAGGTTAAAATGGCTTAATATGCTGACAACACAGCTTTAATCTATACTTCAAAATCACTTAAAGTGGTCGTTATAAAACTATAAAAAACCATCAGCAATCTTTAATACTGGTTAAACGACTGGCAAGTCAAAGTGAACCCAAAAAAAGGAAGGCTATTTTGTTCTACTTAAACGACGTTCCCACACCGTGGTCCGATGCTGCCAAGTGTCTAGGTATAATCTTTAACAAAAGAGTTACGTACAAATTGCAGTTTATTCTGGAAAAAGCCAGACTAGCAAAAATATATTTGTTACGATGCTGAGGTAGAACAGGGGTTTGTCACTTTGGAACAAAACATCTACACATCTATTATAATAGATATAAAAACTTTGTATATGATTTTTTTTGTACCGTTTTGTCTCAACGTTGCAATTAGACGTTGATTGTTTAGGTACTACAAATGTAAGAAAATTGGACATTATAAGAATAAGTACAAATACTTAAAGTGCAAAAATTAAAATCATAATTTTAGGCAAAAATTGTCCAACGTTTTTAGTGCGGTATTTTGTAAGTGGACAGTACAGTGACTAGTACATAGACTCGGGTGCAAGTAGCCATCTCAGTGCAAATGAAAACTAGTTTATAAACATTTCTAACTCAACAAATTTGCAGGAAATAATAAAAGCAAATGATACAAAAGTTTCAGTGGCGTGCAAAGGGGATGTAAATATTATAATTATAATTGAAATAATGAAGTATTTAATACCAGTTATAAATGTATTACAGGTCCCAGAACTGACTACAAATTTACTTTTAGTTTGCCAGTTGACAAAGAACAAAAACAATATGATATTCCAAACCAATTGTTGTAAAATATTTAACAGAATTAATGAATTAGTAGCTGTTGCTGATTTAGTGGATAATGTTTACAGATTAAGAAAAAAAACCTGAGAGATACCTATTGACATTGACAAAAATGTCTTTACAAGTGTGGCATCGAATGTTATGATACTTAAACTTTAGTGTGCTTAATAAAATGGCAAGTTAAAGGGTTTGAATGTAGTCAGATTAAACCAATGATTCCATGTATGATATGCTGTAAAGAGAAACAAGCAACACAAACATTTTCAAAAATTGATTCAAAAGCAACAGGTCTCTTAAAGGTGATACACTTGCCGAATGTTGTATCTATATTTCTTAAAATCTAAGATTAAGATCGAAAACTACAAAACAAAAAAAATAAAACTCTACGCCTTATAAAAGCAAAGTAGTTAATTTAAAATTTAAACTTCTTGGATAAATGTGGTATCGTTCATCAAACAACTAGTCCTTATGCTTCGGAACCAATGTCAGAGAGAATAAACCGCGGCATTATTGAGAAAGCCAGACGTTTGTTATTTGAATAAATTGTAAAAAAATAAAAAAAACAAATACTGAAAACTTGCAAATATTTAGAAACACTCTAACGATGAATGTCCCTAAACAAAAGAGATTGAAATGAAATAAGAAGTTCAAAAAATGATTTTTGTTGGTTATGATGATCATATTAAAACACAGTTTCAAGATTACGTTGCTTACTTATGCAATAGCAACATTGAAGCACATACTGATAGCTACATTAGATAAAATAATGTCAATAGATGCCATAATCGCATTCCAGCAAGGAAACTTGCATGAAAACATATATGTGTGTCAATCAGAAAAGTTTGAAGATGAAACCAACAGAGTGTGCAAGCTCAATAAATCTATATATGGTTTAAAGCAATTAAGACATTAAAAGCAGAAAAATTTACACAAATCAAGAAAAATATGTGAAGGAAATGTAAACAAAATTTAAGATGAATGATTGCATTCTACAGACATAAACTAAAAGTTGACTAAATATATGTTTTCTAATACAATGGAAGAGATTTCTGAGATGAAAAACATTCCAAAGCAAGAAGTCGTAGAAAGTTTAACATTTGTAGCCTAAAAAAATTTCAATAACAACCCTGGAAAAGCTCACTAGACAGTTATCAATAAAAAAAATTGATACTTAAAAAGGACAATGAGTACAACTAGGCTGGAGTTTAGCAAATAAAAATAATCAAAGCTAACTGAACATACTGATGCAGATTGGGCTGCTAACATAGATGAAAAACGTCTGTGCACTGGTTATACTTTCATCAAAACTGGTGCAGCAATAACAACGACAGCAGACTGTAGCTCTGTCGTGGACAGAAGCCAAATACATGGTTCTATCAGCATAAACACAGAAAACAGTTTAGTTAAAACATCTAGAAACTAAAATCTTGTAAAAAATTGACTAAAAGTTATGATTGAAAGAGCAAACACATTATTTTATAAAGTAGCAGAGAAAGCAATAATTTTGAAATAAAAATAAAATGTGATCATCAAAAATGACGATTTGATTCTTTTAATGTAGTAGGAGTGTTAAAAAACACTGTAATACACATGACAACCATGTAACGTTCTGTATGTCTTCTTTTTCTTTAAGTGGCTTTTTCTTTCAAGAGGTTTGCAATCATCATTGCTGTTTTGACTTTGGAGAAAGTAGTTCGGAATAGATCTCTGGATGTTGTAACTAGTTGAATAAAATCTCTTGTTATTCCCTCTAGACCCTCGTTGTGTCCGCTGCCTTAGTTAATCTTTGTAAGAAATAGACTTTTAATTTTTCATTGTATATAAATTAGCGCGAGGAGTGTCCAGTCTGTATATCTTGTTCTACATTAGATGCAGCGTCACGTAATAGTGAATTGCAAGCTTGTTTGCAAAACATTGTTGACGCTTTACCCGAGCTATAGTAATCCCCTTAGTTGCACTCATGCCTTTGCTTGTTTTAGCATTTTTTTCTCGCGCTTACATTTTACACATTCCATGGGTCACGCTGTACTGGTATTACTATACTTTCAAATAAAGCCTGTGGCTCGACAAGACTCAAATACTTTGAATACATTTTACAGGAAGAACCTACAATACAATACAATACAATATATAAAATAATAGAATGCGAATAGATCATTTTACTTACAGCTATCCCAGTGGAAAGTTAGCCGGTACAATAGACTACTTAATATTCACGAAAAGATTGTTTGTCTCTCATTTTAGCATCCTTATCTCGCGCTTACATTTTACACAAAATCTTAAATTACGTTATATTAATTTACCTAATTTACAATCGTGCAAAGCAAGGAGACGGGTTTCTTGGAAGGCGCTAAACTCGTCTCATAATGTAGATAATTATTCTGTCCACTTCAATAAAAAAAATATGATCTAAATTTGTTCACCAAGTATTTTGCATAAAAATTTTATTGTTGATTAACAATGTATTTTTTAAGTTTTCATCAATGTATTTCTTGCATGACAAAATCATTATCCCAAATTTATAAAGCGCAGAAAGCAATCCATGATGAATACATTCACATTTTTTTTAATATTCAAACTTTGGATTGATATTCCGATATACTTAACAATCCACTAAGCACTAATATTTGCTACCGAGAATACGAGAAGAAATAATATGAATTGAGGGTCAAGTATTTAAACGATCGCGGGAACTTCCACCTGGCCGCTAATCTCCTCTTTTGTGCACCACATGTACGCTTCACTTACCTCAATGATTGTTGAACACGATATTTATATAACACTGAGATATATCTACGTATAATATAGAGAAGAATAACCCACCCCTCAACAACAAACGTAAAACAGATAATGTCCCTTTTAAAGGAGAGATGAGGTGAGATTCTTTCCACCCCTATTGCAATTAATAAGATATTTATTTTATGAGTGCATTATTTACAAGGTACGGTTTATTAAAATTATGACTAGCGTCTTCATATAATTGGTCCATTAATACTGATAAAGTTCACTAAAAATAAACGGCTACTATGATATGATAATGATTATCTACTTAGATTTATTTACAAAAAATATACTAAATTAAATTGTCGATAATACTGTCATCAGATTACTAAACTGTTAATATAGTATCGACTATAGATATAAACTTCTTATGATATAGTTTTTGATTAATCTGTCAATAAATAAAAATATATACAATTTGATGAAACCATTTGTGTTTATGATGACATATCAATTTGGACTTGTTCTTTGCTAGAAATGTCGGACACTTCGGAAGGTGATTCGTTAGTAGCTCGTAGAAATGGTGATGGCAACAGGTTCGTATGATAACATGGAGTGTCCACGCAAAGTGGGCACAATGCCCCTGGAAATACTCCTAGTAGTTTCCTGCAACAATATTACAATCATTATTAGAATCTAGATTGGCATTAATGTTTTTTGTAATTAATATTTCTCATGCGATTCAATAGAAATTGAAGTATTTAATTTATCTTTTAATTGTTTCATTTATAATTGCTATTATTAATAGTATCATGTCTTTGCGGTTTATGTCCACATTGTGATTGTTTTGAAAATAAAAAAATATATAAATGCTAAGTCGTAGATAGTTTCTGAGGTTTTAATTTAACTTGATTTTTTTTTAAATTCTAGTTATTGGACTTGGCTTATTACCCTTCATCCAAATTTATCTTGTTCATTGGCGTTTTCGGCTATCACTCTTTGTGCACTGTTGTGCATATTTTTGTGTTCGCTGACAACGCTCTCTTACAGAACCGCCACATTGTAGAATAGATGGATATGCACTGGCAAAGTTGATATTGCTCTTACGTCGGCTACATCAAATGTCACTGCCAAAAACGCCATATATCTTCACACTTTTTCAATGCTATGTGAGTAATTATTATGGTAATTATTTACTAAAACGTAGGTGACAGCAGATGCAAAAAATAGTCAAGTCAAGTTAAGTACTGGACTTTATAGTTTAAGAACAGAGGTCAGTTAACCCCTCCAAGCGCGTCTCCACATAGTGGATATAAGATTGCACACGCGAACCAACACTATTGCACGGTAGCCTTGCCACGGCAATGAAATTACAACAAACTACTCTTTATTTCTCTGTAAACCGTCGATCTCCCTTAGTTAAACTCTTCAGCCTACTCTAGACTATTTTCCGGTTCCAGATGCAATTAGATCTCGAGCAAAGCCAATATATCTTTTATGTTTATTTTTTTTTAATTTATCCTTATTTTACTTCTTCATTACCGGTTTATAATTGTAATTGTATTCTCCTTGCGTTCTCGCACATCTACAGCCAAAGTTCTTCAAATCAGGGTCAGAACAACCTGAGATCAAAAAACCTGCGCAAAAACCTGGTTTAACTCTATACCACATAAAGTATCGTTTAAATTTTGTTCATGGCAATTTCAACAGTGGAAATCAGTACTCTTCACAGATGAGTTTCAATTTTGTTTAATTCGTTGTGATGATCGAGTACATGTGATACAACAAGTCAAAAAATATGGTGGTGAGTCTGTGATAGTTTGAGGCAAAATTAATGAAAAAACAGAATTTGTACCAGTACCAGATAAATTAAACGCTAAGTATGTTATACCAGCCGTTTATGCAAGTCTACGCAAGAGCTCATACTGCAACCATAAACTACCTTCAGCACAACGGGATTCAAACTATACAATGGCTTCTTCTGCTGATCAAAATCCCATTAAACATCTCAGACTCTTTAACAGCTAACAAATGCCCTACTTGCTTGTTCCACTTTGTTTCTTGTAGTTTATTTGAATTGTTATTGTTATCATAAAAGTGACATGTAAAATTTGTTTTGTTTTTGCAAATTTATTTGAACAAAATGTGAGTCTTTAAAATTTTAAAACTAAAAAAAATATTATGTGTCCCACTAATTATTTTGAACAGCATTACTTATAAACTTTATAAGCACTCAGTTTGTGCGCACTTGCTTCAACAAAGTAAATGAAAAAAAAGTCAAAATTGATTATATTTCTAAAAGTGAGAGAAGAATAGCCGACTTTATTCTAAGCAATCGTGTCGTTCGTTATGCAGTTACGTTCTAGGCTAATGTTGGTGCCTGACAATATAAAAATCATTGAGTTTCTGGCTATTTTTAATTTAAAATTGCCACAAGAAGTTGAAATCGTTGCGTTGTAAAGTGCAGCGGTTAACTTCTAAGGTACGACTAACTTGTCAGAAGTCATTGGAGATACCCTCCAGCGTTATGAGTCTTAGAATGAGTGGTCTCAGCCTATCGGAACAAATAAATTTTTTTCAGTGGTTGACTGAGGATGCAGAGATGAATGTTATAACCTTGAAGCTGGTGGTAAAACTGGCTGTAAAGTTTTGTTGACTTTACAGCTTTGCGGAACTTGTGCCTGATAATAATTCTTTTCCTCTCTCTTTAACAACTTTGTTGCTCTTATGGCACACAGTTTTCCGGTAAATAATAAAAAAAATAAGTAAAGCCTCTTGGAAACTTACGTGCAGGAATAGATCAAGTAATGAGCTTAGTTCTGGTTAATTACATTAAAGTCAAGTCCAAGAATTAATTTTGATATTGTCCCTATTGGGTGGTTGTGGTTTGACTCACTAGAGCTTGCACTCGGTTTACAATCACTGAGCCTTAAGGCTTTGCAAGCGTTTGGGTGCGAAACGCGTTTGGTTTAGGTTTTAGGTGCTTCATACTTGTAAAGCTGGTGTTGATTACTGCTCGGTTTTGCCTATGTCTTTACTCCGGTTCTTTGACAAATTAAGGCCATCCTAGTTTTGCCCCACAGTGTTTTAGGTCCGCGTCTAGTGTAAGAGGCTAGTGGTACTAGATAACTTTAGCTAAGTTTCCGGATGTTCTCGTAGTTTGATCAAACTACTACAGATCTGATGTTACAGCAAATGCGTTATTGGTTTTATTCAAAATTAATAAAGTTTGACAGTAAGATATAGATCTTTTTTGTGAAAGTCGTTTCGCAAGTGTAGAACAAGACGGTTACTACGTTTTTGGTTAAAAATTGTTGACCGCTAATGTTGCAGTCTAGCTTTGTGGGAGGTAGTAAATAACAGTTTTGAGTTAGTGTTAATGCTTGAGAAGTTACAAATTAATTGTGCATTCTGGTTCTTGTTTTTGCCTGAAAATTGCCACAAGTACTTGTATACCTTGCCATTCACGGCTACTGTTGCTCGTTGCAAAGTCATCACGTCGAGCAATAGAAACAATTTTTTTCTTTAGTTAGTACCGTACTCTAAAGTGTAACTGCTACCCGCACTTTGTCTAAACACAAATGACGCAAAATAAAATATTTGACAATAATATAATGCAAACGTTGAGCCACGGCGCCGCTTGACGTGTTGCGCTCCGAAGCGGTGCTTACCTCGTTTACCGCCTAGCACCGTCCCTGATTACCAAACTGAAAAAACGACACCAAACTCAAACCTGGCAAGAAGTAATAAAATACACGTATTGCCCTTTTTGTATTAACTTAATTGAATCTACGCAAGATAAAACGTTTACGGTATAGAAGAGCTATACCTCAGTACCGGTCGAGGAATAGTGTAAACTAACGGACACACCAGCAACCGCAAGACGCATGGCAACAAAACATTAATTAACATAAACACAAACTAAATCAAAAGGCAGCAAACAAGAATTAAGCATACTTGCCGACAACAGACCAGGATAAAAGGAAAACCTATTTAAGGCCAGAAACAAATCGACTCTACAAATCGCACAATTGAGCAAAACATAAACGTGCATATCACTTTAAAAACAGGGATAGTCAAACAGAAACAAACCGGATAGTAAAATAAATAAACAGTTGAGAACTTAAAGAAAAAGTGAAAACATTAGACATAATACAATCAGCAAAAGCAACTGCAATCAGTAAACACAAAGAAAACCACCAATGTAGCAAAAACATTAAATTGACACAAAACTAAAAAGACTGCAAGGTGAGCCACGGTACTAAAGCAATTTGATTCTACAAAAAACATCAAAAACTATGTAAAGTTTCCAAGAGTGGGAGGCTTTAAACAAAAAATTGTTAAAAAACACTATAATCAAAGTGGGGAACCAGCTCAACACAAATGCATTGTCACCAAGGTCGTTTTTAAGAAACCAAAAGAAAAATACATAGAACAAAGCATCCAAAAAATGTACAAAAATTGATATCAAAAGTTTAAAACTACTCAACAAAAGACTAAATAAGCGTAAACGTTGACGATTGCAAGAAAAACGTATGGAGCAAACAAAATCTGTAACAGAGCACAATGAGAAAGTTGCCCTGTACCAAATAATAAGTATAAACCTGAAATATGCAAATGACAAAAATAACCATATACACCAACAAAACAAATCAATAATGTAACAAATAATACGACAAAAAAACATGAGACTGCATAGACTACATGCATAAAAATAGCCCTGCTAGTAGAAAGGTATAAATATAACAATAAAAGGCAAAATGTTCATAACGATTTAAATGAACTCAGCTGCCCTGGAGGTGATAAAAAAACCATTGAAAACAAAAATCAAGACAAGGAAACTTGGAACAGCCTACAACGTAGAGATGATATACATCAAAGACCTGAACAGAAACAATTAGATGCCTAGACAATAAGTCATACAAAATAAAAAGACCTACAGAAAAATGCCACGGGTAACCAAGCAGTGACAGTTACAATAGAAAAAGTATGTTGGCCCTATGAGCACATAGCAGCAGCATGCAACGTCCCAGACAATTCCCTAACCTGGAATCATAATGATAAAGAGCGCACAAAACCAGAAAAAAGCTTTATGTGCAAATTTTAAATATGTCGCCCTTCTTTTTTTAGAAGTTATAAAACATAAATATTACTAAAAAATTGTAAATGCACTTAGTGTGTAAGCAGCTGCTTCAACAAAAAAAAAAAAAAAAAAAGGGCAAGACGAGTGAAAAGAAATCAGCTGACTTCATTTTATGCAATCGTGTTGTTCGTAACACAGTTTATTTTATCATCAAGAGTATCACGGATTGTGCGCCTTTCTTGGCAAACAAAAAAAAAGTAAAGGCCCTGTTAAAACTTGCGTAATGAGCTCTAGTTTATTACATTAATGTCATATTCGAGAGTTATTTTTGCTATTGTTACTATTATGTAGTTGTGGTTTGACTAACTATAAGTTAAACTCGGTTCATAGTCACTACACGTTGGGGCCTTGCAATCATATAGCTTGTAAAACGCGCTTGAGTTTAGGTTTTAGGTGTTGCGTTGTTGTAGAGTTGGTGTCTTTAAAAACAATGTCTACCGGTTTGGAGAACGTAGTTTTATCAAAACGTTGATACCGTTGATACCTTTGGCAAGATAAGGTCCTCGTACTCCTGATGCTGCCTTATCAGTTTAATTCCATAGTGTTTCAGGTCCGCGTCTAACATCAAGTAACCGTGTTTTTTAGTAGTGCTGGTTGACTTCAGTTTGGGTTCAGTTTCCGGATGCTCTTGTGATCAGATCGAGCTCTTGCAGATTCAATGTTAGAATGGTGGCATTGATAAATATATTAAACAGTAGAGGTCCAAAATGTGACCCCTGTGGAACACCCTACGTAACCATGAATATTACGAGAAACGCACTGACCAATG
Source organism: Tachinus rufipes (assembly GCA_963932245.1). Lineage (NCBI taxonomy): Eukaryota > Metazoa > Arthropoda > Insecta > Coleoptera > Staphylinidae > Tachinus > Tachinus rufipes. The sequence goes on from OZ010749.1 coordinate 68,711,924, forward strand.
CGCAAAAATTGAAATCTGTTAGATAAATAGTGCAGTAACAAGGTCCCATAATTTTTAAACTAGTATCTTGTAGTCAACTTTTGAAAAGTCAGTGCAAACTGAATTCACCTGGAACTTGTATTTGAGCGTATCTGTTATGTAAGTTTCATATAACAAAAAGTTGAAAAATGTTGATTTGCCAGTCCAAAATTGATTGAGAGCAATTTCTGATTGCAGAAAGGCAGTCAATTAACAGGTAGCTAACATTATAATAAAAACACACGCGGACAAGTACTCCAAAATAATAATCAAACTAACACGAGAAAGCCATTTTTTTGTCCAATAAAATCTCTAAATTTCGTGCTCATCAAAAAACCAAAAAAAGTTTAACAACAGCAAACATACTGCTTAAAATTCTTCTAACCACCAGACTAAACAAAGAACTAGAAGCTAGAAAAGGAATCGCTAACACTCAATTTGAGGCAAAAACGGTATACAATTTGCGCAACAGAAATGATAATGCAAAAGCAAAAAAGAACCAACAACGGTGCATTTACTTGCAGAAAATGCTGTGCCTTAATTATTGTAGTCGTCAAAACCACATTTAATAGTCCACTGTAAAACCGGTAAAATAGGCTACACAAAAAAACTGAAGATAACTTGCAAAATTCCAGCGGTCATTGGCAATATCTCTGATATAGAACATACATTATAACGTCCTAAAGCTAAATGTAGTCCAATAAGTATACCTAGTAGGTTACTCCAATAATTGGCTACTATAGTCATCACAGCAAAATCGGCGACGCTGGAGGTAAAAACCAAAACCGCAATGCAGTACATACAGCACATGGCTCAATGAAAGAAACTGCAATTGACCCTAAACTTGCTGTTATCACAATAAAGATGGATGATGCAGAAATAACAATTTAGGCGTATACTTTGACCACAACATGCAAATGTCAGATTATGTTACAAAGATACCTAAAAAGACTGACCATAGGAAGAAGTATGTAGTTGCTGGCGGTATACTCAATTATATTGTATGGAGCCCTAATATGGCAGCAAACCATCAAAAAGCAAAATATTAAAACATGTAAAGCGCATAGTACGGCTACCAAAAATGGCGTATTATTCATGGCTTACCCCCAATCGACCTTATAAAAAAGAAAAATATATATTTAGAACGAATGATGAATGACTACACTCTATTTCTAGTCTAGAGATGACTCCAAGCATGAAATGAAGCGGAACTACATGTGGGACAACAACTGACGCATAACAATCTGATGGAGAACATGTTAAAATCACTTTTTCTTCTTCAGATGTCATTTCCTATTTGGAAATTGGCAATTAACGTAGCAATCTTTACTTTGGACGCTACACTTCTACACAAGCTATTCGACAAGCACTCAAACCATTTTCGAAGGTTTTGTTATTCTGAGCCTTCCCGCACTACGCTTGCCGGATATTTTGCCCTAAAGTTGTAGCAACTTTATATAACAATATTTTTATTTATGCAGCATTTTTCTCCTCGATCTACACAATCATTTTCAATTAAAAAACATTTAATTGTTACCAAATCAGTCAAAAATGTTATTAAATAAATGTAATTAGTACAAGCAAATTTAAAAATATATGTATAAGACAATCAAATAGTTTCATAATTGAGATAAGTAACAATGATAGAACTTTCTGTTTATAAAAAACCAGTTAATTATTATTTATTACCTGTAATGATGGTCAAGGTGTGCTTTCTCTATGCGTTTATCCTTAGCCCTCCGATTTTGAAACCAAATTTTGATTTGCGTTTCTGAGAGTCTCAAAGATTCTGCAAGCTCGCATCTTCTACCGCGACTGATATACTCGGAACGTTGATACTCAATTTCCAAACGCAGCGTTTGCTCACTGCTGAATGTTGTCCGTTGTCTACGAGGTCTTCCTTCTTTACGTCTTCTCCTGGCCACTGAAAAAAACAAACATAAATTATTTATATAATGTAATTGAGTTGATGCAAAGGAATTAGTGTAGTAAACCAATTTTGCATATTTTGTATTTAAGTATGTTAATTAATTGATTGTGAATTTAAACTGATAAAATTGACGTATTTATACTCACAACCTAAAGTAGCTTAGTTTAAGCAGACCATCAAAATATGAATCAAAGCAAGATTGATTATTTGAGTTTAAATTACTTTAGAAGTACGTATCATACTAGTAAAAACCTAAATTAATTATGTAATTTTTGAACTGGTGAACAAATCCAAATATAACGGCTGAGTGAGATTTGATCTCGGAACATCAGCGATAAGCCGCTCAGTCGCTTCAATTTACATACGTAAATTATTTAGTAAAAAATTCTATCAATATATTAATAATTTGATACAATTGTAAATAAATTTGTATTTCAATAAAACAATACAAACTGGGCTAATCCGGTGTGAAAAATAAACTGTTAAAACAATATTAAATTTGTTAGCCATTATTATTCAACAATAGTAATCAATAATAATATTAATTACATAATTGTTGGAAAGCGCGCCGCTGTGAAGTAGGGGTATAGTGTGAAGAACCGCCACAGAGCCGAGGCACATGTCATCTCCCACCCCCACTACAAACGATTTCGACGGCGTTATTTGAAATTGTTCAACTGTGCACTCGTAATCACATCATAATAATATTTTACATTTCATATTGTGTTGGACTTATTCTCCGACCAAATTCCACTGTTACTCTTGGCTGGCTGCCGTAAGCCTCGACGAGAAAATGTTTATCAAGCTGTGAAAAAGCCGTTTTCATACTTCGCGCGTCGCACAAATTGATGATTGAGGATGACGTAAATTGTCAATGGAAATGCAAAAGTTACAAAATATATATTTCAATCAATGAATTTAATTATATAATTAAATATGCAGGGAAGAAAAAAATTAACTGATTTCATGAAATACTAATTTTTATTAAGAAATAATAATCGAATAAACAATTCAAGATATTTATCAAATGCTGGGATACTATTTTTAAGATAATGTGTTAATATAGTTAATTAGTCGACATATTTAGTACAATTTAGTTGTAAATAAATTTATTCTATTCAATATATGATGAGATAAAATATTTTTAAACATGATTAACCCTCATTCTCAATTCCCCTAATCATAATTTTTATACTTTTTAACACTTTGTAACATTTTTGTTTGGATACTTTATATGTAATATAAAAGAAATAATTAATTAATAGTCCCTCTAGTTATGCTTGTCGTACCGGTTTGAAAATTGATCACCTAATGATTGGACAAATGGGGTGTGCATCTCACAGGAAGCTAGAAATTAGGAATTATGGTTGATTCGTCACGTGTAATCTGTATTAGATGAGGGGGCGAAAATCGTGTTCTTGTCGTGCGAACAACCGAATGTTTCCTATAGAAGACATATGCGTCGAGTACGCTGTGATTGACGGAAACGAGAAGCCCTGATTATGATGACCATATGTTGGTTACCTTTAAAACGCTTAAACTATGTGCAGATTTTGAATTGAAATTTTTATTTATATTAATATGTTGATAATATTTAACTGAATAAAATAAAAAATTATGTTTTTATTTTTTAATTAATTAAAAACGCGTAATTATATGCAGAAATTGCATTATTAAATTTGAGAAAGTTTTTTAGTAGTATAGAGCAGAGCCAACTACTCCTAAATATCATATTTTGATTAATTAATTTTTCTAATCCCAAAATAGCACTTATGTTTTATTATTTAATAACAAATAAGTCACATTTGCAGTAATGATCAATTCTAGATACAACAATTTACTTATAATAGTCTAACATAAATACATAAAAAAAATCATCCTCAGTTTAAGGCAAAACAAAATTGAATTTGACAATTAAAAATAATAAAGCAGATATTCTTAAAAAAACATTTACAAAAACAAATATGAAACACATATACTAATGTTTCAAGATATGCTCTCTTCATCAGTGTACCTATGCTTGGTTACTGGTTCTTTCACAATTTACCTAAAATCAATACAATTATATCTTTTATGTATAAAAATAGAAAACATTGATTGCGTTACCACCTATTACAAATATGTATTACAAACTATTCTTTGACAAAAAACTTAATCTTTGCAAAAATCTTTTTTGTCCGTCTTTAGTTATCTGACAATTAGAGTAAATGAGGTGGAGCAACGACCTGAAAAAAGTGGCTGGGCTAAACTGGTACCAGATGACTCAAAATCGAGATGATTGGCAGAAGAAGAAGGAGGCTTATACCCATAGGGTAAAAAACAGCTAATAAAAAAAATGAGATAAAGATAGAAACAAAAACTTGCCCATTGTTGACACTTACATATGAGCAGTTTTCAAAAAGTTGCCCTCAAACAAACCATAATCAAATGAGAAAGTTTCACTACACATAATAATTTATTTAAAATGCCGTTTTGGTGAACCCCCAACAAATGCAGAAGACTAATAAATAGCGCACAATGTGGAGCATAATACCATTACTAACCCCTAAACTAACCCTAAAGACAACACAAAAATTTCATAAAGTACCAAGAAAAGAAAAAGAAAAAAAAAAAAACAAATAAAATAAAATGAACAAAGAGAAGAAAATAAACGTATGCGTTAGTAAAGGTTGAAAAATTACTTTAAGTCTTAAAAACAAACTCAAAAAAAAAGTTTGTTTGTACTCAACAGATCCATTATGCTTCAGTGAAAAGTTTAACAAAGATCCAAAAACCTTTTTTAAACACAACATGAAATTATCTCAAGAATTAAAAAAAAACGGCAAAAGTATTTGAAAGTCAATATAACAAGTTCATAATTTGCAAACTTAAAACATGCGGAGCACAACAAAGATCCCAAATCCTACTTTAAAGCCCTTAAATAATATGTCATTTATCAACCATCAGATGCTTGGTCATTCTGCCCATAACAAAGTATTTAATCAAAAATTAAAAAAAAAAAAGTATTCGAAAACCAATATAACAAGAATTGCCCATTTCTTACAGTAAAACATTGTGTGCAAGGCACTATCTGCCTTCTTACAAAACATGCATTTGTCATTTTCTGTTTTCTTAATTCTTTTTGTGTACTTTTTGAAGCACTCATGTCCAGTTAGAAATTAAGTCATGTGCTAGTTGGTTTGTCAATGTTTTTGTTTGACCCAGCTAGTGACGTCCAAGATTACTTGTTTTATTCATTATCCTTTGTCTTTGTGGTTTAGCCATCTTTTTAAAATTGTTTGCTTTCTTAACTCTTTTTTTTCCTGTTTTTTTTTTTTTTTCCTTTTGGTCTGTAAGAATGATGTTAGTATCATTTTGGCAACAACCAGCTCTTTGTAGAAATTGTTCTGTATTCTCTGCATACTCAGATTTTTCTTAAAGTTTTTATATTTTTAGATGTTTAAAGCGTTCCTCCAGATTTTTGCTCCATATAGTACAACTAATTCAACTACGCTACATAATATTTTTTGTTTGTTTTCCACAGCACCTTCCAGTTTTGGGATTAGTCTTAGCAGTACGGTACTAACTGCTTTAGTTTTAGATGCAATTTATTGAACATGTTTCCCAAAGTTGACATGCTTATCAAATGTTATATCTAGATATTCTTGTGATTTGATTTTATTCCCCTCTAGTTTAAAACTAACGTCTTTTACATTTTTTTCCTGTTAATACAATTGCTTCAATCTTTTTCACTGCCACCTTTAACTAGTTCCGTCCGCTGGCTTTTGGCAAAATTTTATTTGTTTTCCTCATAAGATCTTCTTTGGTTTTATCTGACACAATAATGGCCAGACGTTTTTTTGAATGTTCGAGATTTATAAAAAATGTTCTATAGCATTGGACCAAGTACCGACTCTAGTAAAACCCCACAGGTTATTTCCCATTCTTTATTGTTTCCGTCTACTATGCTTCTATTAAAAATGTCGCTGCCCACCAGTCTTCTTAGATAAGGTGTTATTTCTTAATTCTCGAGCATTTTCATTATTAGCTCCTAGAACGCGCTGTTGAACGCATTTTTGACGTTTATTGTTATTAACGTAGCTTTTTCCCTTTTCGTTTGTAATTTTTTTTATTTTCTTAATTGATTATATGATTGGTCTTCCTCCTCTGAATATATATTAATTTGTGGACAAACCGCTTGTTTCGTCTATTTTAATAATTTGTTTCAGTAGCTTTCCTAGAGTATTTAAGAGGCAAACTGTATATATGCCCGGTTCGTTGTTAAGTTTGTTTTTTTTTTGTTTTTTTTTTGTTTTTAAGACGTAGTAAAGTGTTGGCTCTTAACAAGTGGCTCTTAAAAATAACTTACGCATGGTAATACCTTCCGGATTTCTTCTCTGCGCAAATCCTGTTGTTAAAATCCCTGTCTATACTAACTTACATTTGGCCCTAGTTTGAGGTGGGCTGGTTTTTGCCTTGCGGATTTTTACGTATCATCTGAAGCACGCATGCTATCCCCGGCCCCTCTTTCCCTTATAGCCCCTACTTTTGTCTGTCTCTTTTGTCTTTTTGCATTTTTTTATCTGCACTGGCATTTACCTCTGCATTCTCTTTTATCACCCATCCGTATGTTATTTACTCTAATTACATAATTTGTTCTCAGATGTGCTCTTAGCTTACTAAGGTCTTTGTTCACTTCTTCTTTATCTTATCCCCTCTCCTCTATGAATAGTTTATGCAGTTCCATTAATTGTATTCCTTTTGGCAGTCTTAAATTTGAAAGTTTTACCTCCAGTGATATTCTTGTATCTCCATCGGGAATTTCTTTTTCATGTCCTCTCGTTACCAGGTATGTTCTGACAATCTGAATGGTTGCGTTCTCAGTCAACCTCGAGATAGCATATCTACTATTTGGTATTTGCCTTGTTATTTCTGTTATTTTACTTTCCTTCAATATTTCTTTCCTCCCTCTCCTTATCTCTGCAATTTTGTTTGGTATTGTAGTCTCTGTAAATGTTTTTTTTTTTTTCTTTTTTCTTTTTTCTTTTTTCTTCTGTTTTTTTAGTATGCATAATTGTCCTGTTGTTTTTTTTACTTTTTGCAAGAATTTTCCAAATGCTCTGTGCCTGGTCAGTATTTGTGTTGTATAATAGCACGTCTCGGATTTTTTTTTTAGCCATTCTTTTATCTTCGGGATTAGTTCTCTCGTCTATTTCCCCTTTTCTCCTCTATTCCATTGTTTCTGCCATCTTTCCATAGTCTTCTCTCTTGCTCTTATATTTGCTACTAGTTCCTTATTTTACAATTTTTTTAATTTTTATTCTTTCCTCCACCATAATATCCGCGGAAGGTGTTGCCGCAATTACTTCTATTGCTTCTTGTAACACTGTTTTGTAAGCTCTACTAATCTTTAGCAAACTTGCTCTAGTAGCTCCTCTTACTTCATTTCCGTTTTTTTCTGCGGCATTCAGCAATTTGCTTCTTGCTGCCGTTGCTATTAGCCTTCTGCTTTCTTTTCCTAGATTCCGTTGTTTGGCATAAGTCTACCAAGCTTTCTCTTCATTTCCTTTGTTCCATGACCACTTTCTTAACCTGTTCATTCCATCCTTTTGCTTCGAGTGTCACTCCAAGGTATTTGATGTTTTTTTCTATGGTTATCACTTGATCTCCCACCTGTATCTTACCTGTTCGTATATTATTTCTCTTAGTCGATAGTCTCTGTTTTTTGTGTTGCTAGTTTTAAACCTTTACTTCTCATCCATATTTGTATCATATCAATTGCCAGATCCAGTCTTCCTTTTAGTACTTCTATTTTTACGTCTCTACCTTTTTTTTTTTTTTTTTCTTTTTTTTTTTTTTTTTTAGGACGTAGTGAGTTGTTTGGCTCTCAACAAGTGGCCCTTAAGAATAACTTACGCATGGTAATACCTTCCGGTTTTCTTCTCTGCGCAAATCCTGTTGTTTTATTGTCCCTGTCTAAACTAACCTACTTTTGGTGCTAGTTTGAGGCGGGCTGGTTTTTGCTTCGCGGATTTTCACGCATCATCTGCGGCACGCATGCTGTCCCCGGCCCCTCTCTCCCTATAGCCCCTACCTTTGTCTGTCTCTTTATATTCTTCTATTGTCAAACTCTTCAATTTTTTTTTTTTGTACACTTGTTGCAAAGTTTTTTAACGCCCTCCATTTATTTTCATCTTTTAAGCATTTGTTAATGATTGTTCTTTTATCCACTTTGCTTTCTAGTATATATTCTAGTTTTTTTCTATCTTCCTCCCACGCCTCGCATTCTACTAGAGTGTGTTCTGCGTTATCGTGTGTTTCTTCCTGACAAAATGTACACCTTTCTTCTTCATTTATTTTTTTAATTTTTTGCAAGAATTTTCCAAATGCTCCGTGCCCGGTCAGTATTTGTGTTGTATAATAACACGTCTCGGGTTTCTTCTCTACCCATTCTTTTATGTCTGGGATTAATTCTCTCGTCCATTTCCCCTTTTCTCCTGTATCCCATTTTCTCTGCCATCTTTCCATAGTCTTCTCTCTTGCTCTTATCTTTGCTTCTTTTTTACTCGTTCCTTCTTTTACAAGTTTTTTTATTTCTATTCTTTCCTCCACCATCATATCCGCGGGAGGTGTTGCCGCAATTACCTCTACTGCCTCTTGTGACACTGTTCTGTAAGCTCTACAAATCCTTAGCGAGCTTGCTCTTGTGGCTCCTCTTACTTCCTTTCTGTTTTTCTTTGTTTTCATGGCTTCTCCCCATGTTTCTGCGGCGTACAGCAATTTGCTTCTTGCTGCCGTTGCTATTAGCCTTCTGCTTTCTTCTCCTGGACCTCCGTTGTTTGGCATAAGTCTACCAAGCTTTCTCTCAATTTCCTTTGTTCCAATGACCGCTTCCTTAACCTGTTCATTCCATCCCTTTGCTTCGAGTGTCACTCCAAGGTATTTGATTTTTTTCCCTATGGTTATCTCTTGATCTCCCACCTGTATCTTACCTGTTCCTCTATTATTCCTCTTAGTCGATAGCCATGCCGCCTCAGTTTTTTGTGTTGCTAGTTTTAAGCCCTTACTTCTCATCCATATTTGTATCATATCAATTGCCAGCTCTAATCTTCCTTTTAGTACTTCTATTTCTACGTCTCTACCTACTACTGCTATGTCGTCCGCAAATGCTGTTATTGACACGCCTTCCGGCATCTTCATTCGAAGTAACTCGTTATAGACAAGGTTCCACAGTTTTGGTCCCAGTGCTGAGCCCTGCGGTACCCCTCTAGTAAGTTTGAATCTTCCATTTTTGGTCACTAGATTTCTGTCCTGTAAGTAGCTCCATATAATCTTGATTGTTTTTCTGTTCAGTTCTTTCTTCTTTGCCGCCTCTATAATTGCTGCCCATGATACGCTATTAAACGCGTTCTGTATGTCCAACGCTATCATTACACAGTGTTGTCTTTTCCTCTGCGTTCCGCTGTTTGCTTCTTTTGCTATTGCTTTCACTTTTTCAATAGCTCCTAAGGTTGTTTTTCCTTTGGTAAATCCGTATTGTTCTTTTTCCCATCCTCCTTTTTCTTCTATTTCTTGTTCTATTCTCCGTACAATAACTTTTTCCATTATTTTAGCCAGTGTGTTGATTAAACATATTGGTCTGTATGATGTTGCTTTTCCTGCTTCTTTTTTTTTCTCAATCAGTACCAGAGTGGCTTCTTTCCAACATCCTGGGAAAGTTCCTTCTTTTAGGCACCTGTTGATTATTTGAGTTATTTCTATCTCGTTTCCGTCTAATGCTGCTTTAACAATCTCTGTTGTTATTTCGTCCGGACCTGGTGCTTTGTTGTTAGGCAATTCTTTTATGATCTCTTTGATCTCTTCCACTGTTGCCATAACTGTTGCTTCTTCTTCTTTTGTTTCTGGTTCTTCTACTGGTTCTCCCTTTGGAAATAGTTTTTTAATTATGACCTCTTCTTCTTCGTCTTCTTTTAAGCAGATTCCTTTTGTTCTTCCACCCAATTTGTCCATCACTATTTTGTACGGTTTTCCCCAAGGATCCCCATCTATAGATTCTATCATTTCTTTCCAGCATCTTTTTCTGCTATCCCTAATTGCCTTTTTTAAAATTTTTCTGTCGTTTTTTAGTTTCTCTTCTATTTCCTCTGTGTTCTCTCCTCTTCTTCTCAGCCTTTTGATTTTCCTCGCTGTTTGTATTGTGTTTTTCCTGCATTCTTTTATTTCCTCACACCACCAGTATGGTCCTTTTCGTCCGCCTTCCCTGTACCTAGGAATTGCTTCCTCCGCCGCTTTTCTCAGTTTTTCTGAGTACCTCTCGCATCTTTTCTCAATATTTTCGTTTTCTGTCACTTCTTCTGTTTCCATGCCTCTCTTTATCTTTTCTTTGTCCATTCTTCTTACGTTCCATTTACCTTCTCTTGTGTGCTCCTGTTTTCCTTTCTCCTTTGTATTGTATTGTATATGTTTATGTAGACTCAGTGATTCTTCTTCAGTCACGGTCCATTCATTTATTATTTTTGCCATTTCCCACGTTGCTATGGTGATGTCAATATGCGATTTTGAGCTTCCTCTTACAAACGTCGGTTTGTCTCCATTGTTGCAGATTGTAAGATTTAACCCTGCTATCATCTCCTCTAAGATTTTTCCTCTTAAATCGTTCTTGTAGCCTCCCCATCTCGGTGATTTTGCGTTGAAATCTCCTCCTACAATAATTTTTTTGTTTTTCTGTTTTCTTAAACTTCTTTCTAATTCTTCTATCCACTCTCGATAGTATTCCAGACCGCAGTTTGGGCTGATATAACAGCTGTATACTATCATGCTTTGTACTTCTGCCCACACTATTCCTTCTTTTGGTGTTCCCCATCTTTCCACCTTGTCCCTACACTTCCCCCTAGCTAAAATTGCTGCATCTGTTCTTTTGTCTCTTATCCACTTACCATTTAGTTTGTTTTTATTAGGTTCACTCACTAGCACTAGGTCTATTTCCTCTCTCTCCGCTGTTGCTATTAGTAAATCGTGAGCCTCTCTTCCCCTCCCTATGTTTATTTGTATAAACTTATACATTATGTGATACTATTTTTTCCTCCTGTTCTCTCCAGTTATCTGGGTTGTTGTCCTCCATATTCTTCTTTGTTTTCCTCATTTCTTTTTTCTTTGTAGCTGGACATCTTTTCTCTCCCGTTCTGTGTCCTAATACTTTGCATTCAATGCAGTATTCTTTGTTTCTGCATTCGGCAACCTGATGTCCCTCCTTTCCGCATTTTATACATAGCGAAGACCTGTCTTCCCCATTGCATTCTGCCGCTACATGTCCTTTCCTCCAGCATTTATAACATTTTCTTTCATTTGCTTTAACTTTCTCTACTCTGCATCTTATGAGTCCTATGTTTATTCTTCCTTCTCCTATTATCTGTTCTGCTATTTTTTTGTCCATTTTGACTATAGCGGTTTGTATTTCTCTATAACCTTTCTTTATGGAAATTATTGTACTTCCTTCTGTGTTCACTTTGTTCATAATTTCTTCCAGTATTTCTTCTCTCTTAATTTCCGGGCTAATATCTTTGATTATCACCAGTTCTGTAGTTTTGTTGCTGGCTTTTCGTACATTTCAGCCTTCCATTCCATTTTTAATTTTTTCTATCTCTTTCTCCGTCTCATTACCCTTTGTAATTAGTAACAACTCCCCTTTTTTTGTTTCTCTTACCTCCTTGAACGTAGATCCTTTTATCTGGGATTTTGCCTGTCTCAGCAAATCTGCATATGTGACACCTTGTTTGCTCACTACTATAGCACCTGTTTCCGTACCTGTTTTTTTTTCTCTATGTGTCTCCGCTACCTGTCCCTGTGTTGGCACGCACAGTCTTATTTTTGTGTTAGTTCTTCTTCCTGCTATTTCCATAATTTTTTTTGCATCTCTTGCCGTAATTCCCGTTGGTATTGGTATATTTATTTCTTCAATACGTAATGTTTTTGTTTTGATAAGCATTTTTTCGATAGCTATTAGTATCTCCTTATTCCCTGCCGTTTCGATTTTCTGCTTAATGATGTGTACTTTTCCCACATTTTTTCCGCTTAGATTTTTAACAATTTCTATATATGGCGTTTCATCTTCTCCTTCTTCCTCCATTAGTTCAGGGTATTTTATTTTTGCTTGTTGCAAGATACCACCTTCTTTGCCTATTTCATCTTTATTTATTAAAAGTCCTGTATCCATTTCCTTTCCCATTATTGGGTTTTTTTTTTCCACATTTACATATTTATAGTCTGTATCTCTCCATTCTTTATTTATAATATTTTTTATATCCTCTTCATTAGCCACTTTTAATATCTCCTCGTCGGAGATGAAATGGTTTTTACGGTTTTCTTCCCTATTATCTCCAGTTTCCATTGTCTGTGTCGACATTTCTATACCTATTTTTGTTTTATTTTCATTCTCCTGTTCTTTTTTTTGGATTTCTTCAAATTCCATTCTCTCCATATTTGTTTCTAGTTGATTCGCCACCTTTTTAATTTCCAGTTTAGTGGTTGTACACTCACTGGTTAAGTTTTTTAATTCTCTAATTAATTTCCCCATTATTTGGATTGTTGTGGGGTTATTTGCTCTCTTCGCCTCGTTGTTACCTCCTGGCGAATCTATTTCTCTCCCTCTTTTTTGTTTCGTTTGACCTAATTCTTTATCTTTATTTTTATCCGGCGGTGTTCTTTGCAACATCCCGCTTTTTAAAAATGCATCCATCTTATTAAGTTTTTTGACCCTTGGCCTAGTTTCACTTTTAATTAATATCAAATTGCTGTTTCCGCGTTTATGTTTTATTATGTAACACTAGACGTGTCGCGCGTCACGACACGAGTGTGTTTTAAAACACGACCGCACCTTTATTTTTTGTGTGTCCAGTTTTACACTTTTTTGAACTTTCACAATAAACTTTTCACCTTTCCACTGTTTGTTCTAATTCACAGAATTTTTAATTTTTTAAATAACGTAGATTATTCACCATTATTTAAATCGCCTTTATGCACATTCGCGAGCGCGTCCGTTCTCCGTCGGACATTGACCGCGACACGTCTCTACCTACTATTGCTATGTTGTCCGCAAATGCTGTTATTGACACGCTTTCCAGCATCTTCATTCAAAGTAACATGTTATAGACAAGATTCCACAGTTTTGGTCCCAGTGCTGAGTACCCTCTGGTAAGTTTTTCTGTTTAGCTTTTTTTTTGCCGCCTCTATGATTGCTTCTCATGACACTCTATTAAACGCGTTCTGTATGTCTAACGCTATCATTACACAGTGTTGTCTTTTCCTCTGCGGTTCGCTGTTTGCTTCTTTTGATATTGCTTTCACTTTTTTATAGCTCCTAAGGCTGTTTTTTTCTTGGTAAATTCGTATTGTATCTTTTCCGATTCTTTTTGTTGTTCTATTCTTTGTACAATAACTTTCTCCATTATTTTAGCCAGTGTGTTGATTAAGCATATTAGTTTGTATGACGTTGCTTTTCCTACTTCTTTCTTTTTCTCAATCAGTACTAGAGTGGCCTCTTTCCAACATCTTGGGAAAGTTCTTTCTTTTAGGCATCTGTTGATTATTTGAGTTATTTCTACATCGTTACTGTATAGAACTGCTTTAACAATCTTTGTTGTTATTTCGTCCGGACTTGGTGCTTTGTTGTTAGGCAATTCTTTTATGATTTCTTTTATCTCTTCTACTGTTGCTATAACTGTTTTTTCTTCTTTTATTACTGGTTTTTCTACTGGTTTCCCTTTGGGAAATAGTTTTTTGATTATGACTTCTTCTTCGTTGATTCTTTTAAGTTGATTTCTTTTGCTCTTTCGCCTATTTTGTCCATCACTGTTTTGTACGGCTTTCCCCAAGGATCCCCGTCTATAGGATCTATCATTTCTTCCCAGCATCATTTTTGATATCCCTAATTGCCTTTTTTAAGATTTTTCTGTCGTTTTTTAGTTCCTCTTCCATGTTCTCTGTGTTTTTTCCTTTTCATTTCTGCCTTTTGACTTTCCTCCCTGTTTGTATTGTTTTTTTCCTGCATTCTTTTATTTCCTCGCACCACCAGTAAGGTTTTTTTCGTCCCTTTCCATGTACCTAAGAATTGCTTCCTCCGCCGCTTTTCTCAGTTTTTCTGAGTACCTTTTGCATCTTTTTCTGTTTTCTTAAACTGTTTTCTAATTCTTCTATCCACGCTTGATAGTATTACAGACCGCAGTTTGGGCTGTTATAACAGCTGTATAATATCATGTTATGTACTTCTGCCCACACTATTCCTTCTTTTGGTGTTCTCCATTTTTCCACCTTGTTCCTACACTTCCTCCTAGCTAAAATTGCAGCATCTGCTTCTTTGTTTTTTAACCACTTACCATTTGTTTGGTTTATTGATTTAACTAGCTTCCTCTTTTTCCAGGTATCAGAAAATTTTCCTTCTTTTAGAATCCTGTTTATTAAACCGGTAACTACTTAAAGCGTTTCTTTGAAGACTAGTTTTATAGTTTTGGGTGTGATGTCTGGGTCTAGTGATTTTTTATTATTTTTTTTTTTGCTGATTTTCTCAAGTCTTCATTCAAGATTTTTTTTAACCTCTCATAACCACCTAAGAGATCCACGCTGCCAAAGTGACCGAGTATTACAACAAAGTGAATTGCTTCAACTCAGTGCCAACTGCAGTCGCTAACATCTGCCACACAATCGAACAAGACGCCCCTGATGGAAGCAGCTTTATGACCAACGTCCAAATCCCAAACGGGATTTCCAAAGCAGAATGTCTCTCCTCAAACCGGACCCTCAAAAAACCGCAAACCTCGCAGCTGAGCGCAGACTTGCCTTTAGCATGATACGCATGGCCCAAACCGGTACACCTGAGATTGTCATAACCTAACCGCCGGAACAAAAACACGACCGTAGTAACAAACCGTGATAAACTATTGCATACCCGGTTTGCATACATCCGCAAAACAGAAGAAAAAAGTCGGCCAACAATAACCACCTACCCGGGTAGACTCTGTGCGCACCCGCGATGCCGTAGCGCAAGTGGAACGCTTGTGCGCAAAACGGGGAGGCTTCAACGGGTACCACCGCAAGACAGCGTGCCGTAAAGACTTCCGCCTGAACCATGCCCAGTTTAAGACAGCTCGTGATTCAAACTTTACAAAACACTGCCTCACCCAGACTCAGTAAAACCTTTGTGCACACTTCTTCTAACAGACTACTTCTTGTGCAATAGTGTTCAGAACTAAGTTGACGCCCCATAAATAACAGCTCATTTTCTCATTTCCCGTTACTATAACGATCATTCATCTAAAATTTAAACCGTCCATCGCTGCAGTTTCCGTGACAACCACCACGGTGCCCTCAACCTCAACAACATTCAACTCCCTAGGAACTTTAGGACAAACATCTTTCATGTACACTTTGTGCTTGCACACCTCATCAGTGTTTCTGGACGACCACTGGTAGTTGTTATATGCACTTCCACGTCTGTCCAAACCAAAACCTAGTCCTAGTACACTTGAACTCTGAGTGAGTGCGTATACTGTGTATGAGTATTCTGGGTAAATACGTCTGTCAAAACTATTAGTTCGTTTAATAACAATGCACTCCTATCACCGAAAAACCTCCTCCAAGAGCAGCCACCCCCGCAAATTTTTGCTGCCGCAAGCCGGTAACACCAAGCTAAAGGTAAGGTCAATTATTGATGATTGCTCAACAAAGGTTCCCTGTTCCTTTTATTTTGTATAACTAAAATATATTGTTTGAGAGCCATTCTGTAATTAGTTTATCAATTTTTTTTAAACCCCACTCCGGCAATTTTAAATTGAAGTCTCCTGCAATTATAAAATTCTTGGTAGTCAATTTAAAGTTTTTCTCAAGTTTTTCTAAATATTTTGTGTACTTTTTATTTTTTGTTATATACCCATAACCCTGTTTGACGTTACTGGTCTTGATCTATTTATTTGTTAATTGTATCGCCGTATCCAGTCTCTTCCAGCTTTCTTCCTACCGTATTTTTTATTTAACTCAGTAATTATTGCTATGTCAATGTGTAACTCTTTTGATGTCAATTCGAGTAGATATTTGAATTCATTTCTAAAAAATTTATTGCTATAGTGACTTGTAAGTTTTTTGTTTTTTGTTTGCTTCTTGGATGGCTAAGCAAAGGTCTGATATGCAGAAAAGACTATAAGCGCAGGGAGACCCCCGACATTTAGTGGGGGAGTTAAAAAGTAAAAAATAATACGGTTTTGAAAAAAAAACACTTAACTTCGTCAATAAATTGAAGCAAAATAGAACAAATTGAACAGATGTAAAGTGACAATTTAATCTGATTGGAGCTTCAAGGTCAGTAAGTCCTTAAAATTGAACAATAAATTAACAAATGTAAAAGCAGCTTTAATTCATATCAACTTCCTTAATCTTTAATCAATATTTGGAAACATAATAATGACTTGCAAATATATTTGAAGTCATGCTATAAAATTGATGGAAAAACAAATAAGTAAATCCCTTACAGCTACAAATAAAATTAAGTTTTGAGAAATTAATAAAAAATAGACACAATGTAGAACACAATTGTGTCGCCGTGATAATCGCATTATAACCATCCAAATATAAATGCAAACAACGCGTTTTAAACTAAATATTACACTTTGCCGAGCCGATTACGGCGGTGCGCATGATAAAATCGCGGATTTTACTTACATCTCTCAACCGAATTGTTAATGCTAAATGTTATTTTATAAAGCATCTGTTTGCGTACTAATTTCCTCCCATGATAATATAATAACTAATGACCAATTTATTTTAAAATTATATTAGTTGTGGGGTGTTCATTATGAGCTAATGTAACATGTTAAAAATGAAGGGTGTTCGGTAATTTATTATAGATGAGATAAATTTAATTATAATTTCAATTGGGTGTCTAAAAACTAGATATCCATATATCTTATTTTGTTTTAACTTTAAATATTGAGTACTTTACCAAAAACTAAACAAATAGATTGAGTTTTCACATATTTCTAAAACTCAATTGATAATGCATTAATTTTAGTAAATTTGATACAACGATACAAAAAAATGAAAATTCTGACCCTACCTTCTTTATTTATGTTTGAAAGCATTTTAGTTATACGAAAACATTTACTCATATACAGCAAATACTACTAATCATAGTCATAACACCAGACAAGATCATCATCTAAGTGCTGGTGATTTTTTTGGCATAAAACTATACCATACTATAAGTTACCAAAAGCAATAACCTAGAGCTATATAAATATTTTAGTAAATGTAAGTGTATACTATTATTCTTTTTTTTAACTGATTTGATGTATATAACTTATTTATTTTATTATTTAAAAATTAGACTTCTACGCCACTGGACAAAAAGACTACATATTGGAAAAATCTTTCCGGTACATATGTGAAAGTATTTTAGTGTTTGCTGTAAATGGTGATTTTCTGGTGAAATTTGACTCGGTAGTAAAAACAAACTACGGCCATTAGCTTTTCTAAAAAAATGCAAAAAAGCTTATCTCCCAAACAAAATTGACAACCTAAACTTTCAAATGCTATAAATTTAAAAATTTAAATTTCCTGTAAAAATTTCACTATAATTTATCGTGTTAGTTTCAAAATTTGTTTTTTGATTTAAATTTTGGAGTTTAATATCTTTGTTGTACAAGCAAGTAAAAATGCAAGTGTAAGATAAAAAAATATAACTTTTCAAATCTTACTCGCTCATATCATACTTTGAATTTAGGTCAAATCCTAAGAAGATAAAAGCAATCACTAAATTCTCAATTCTAAAAAAATAAAAAGCAGTTAAAAAGATTCTTATGACTTTTGGGATATTATTAGAAATTTATTAATAACTTTGTAAAAATAACAAAAGTATAGTATACGAACCAATTTTGCAATACCCAAATTTCAAATATTATACGCTTTAAAAATTCTAAAAGAACACAAAATTAATTTAAAAAAACACAATAGAAAAAAAAACATCATGGCTCCTGAACGCAACAAGAAGAGATGTTTACGTATGATACAGTAGATACTTTAACTCTTATTGATACAAGACCTCTATTGACATGCAGACGGCTGTGAACTAAGACAGCTCTGCACTTATTAGTGGTGTGGTTCGGATTTCAAATTTTTCAAAAAATTTCCAAATTTGCAACTTGCCCAAAGATAATAGACCATCTTCATTGCTGATTGTATCATTTATGACAAAATAACTAAAAAGTTATATTTGACGAGGAATGCACATTGCATTCTCAAAGACGGAAGCTGTTTTACAGTTAAAGTTGCCTTACCGGATGTGACAGAAACAGAAACACCAATCGTAAATAAAGAAAAAGATTGTCAGGTTAATCACAACCAAGACACAATAATTGACACTCCAACTGGACATTTACCGCCAGTGGACAAACCCTAAATGCTGAAAGTTAGTAAAATAGACAAATATGGAATGAGGAAGAAAAGGGACAACACTAAATGTTGAACATTACATAAGTGCACGCTATTCAATTAACCGGATTAAGTACAAAAAACTAGCAAACACGCAAAATACTAAAAACATAATAGTGCCTTACATCATCGGCGCAAAAAACGTGCAAACCACTAACTGAAATTGTTGCTTCAAGCACTCGGTAAACGCACGATAATAGTCAGTAACAAACTTGTACAAATTAATTGTGTTCTATCTGGTAAGCGGTTGTTTTCAAGCTTAGAACTTAAGTTAAAAACCCGTAACGCAAGTTTAAGACTTTATGATGCGGTGACACAAAAATAGATCCCATTATGGCCACTTCTATATTATTTACTACTTTCCAATACAGTGCAATAGAATTAAATTAATGTGATACTCGAGTAATGTCACCGAAAACATTTTATTTTCTTATTTCAAAAACTTCAAAGTTCTTTTGCGTGACATCTATAACACATGCTTACTCCGCGACGCCCTCCATTGACCACGCTCAACCAAGGTGCATTTGTTTCAGAATTCTACAGTCAGTCCCGCTATAGCAACAGACGCAATCACATTGCTGTTAGGAACTGGGAGTCCGTCTTAACCAACGCGGTAACCTTGCAACTCTCCCAATAAATTTTCTACGGAAGGACAACGTTGTCACAACAAACCTCGCTACGTCAATGACATCCTGACACCAGGAATCACACACCTGTCCAAGGTTTATTTGATTGTTAGTTTGCTTCTTCTTTTTCTATTTTTAAGTATATATTGGAAAGCGGTGCACCCTGCTAGAGAACCAACGAGGCTCTGTCGACCGAACGCCTATCGGAATAAGTAGACACCTCTTGCTAGCCAACAGCTTTTAGTGAAAGAGCTGGCAATAACAAGAACACCCTCTTGTCCTTAGGACAAGAAATCGTCCTTAAAGGCGGAAGAATCAACCAATCAACCAACGGCATGAAGATGCAGAAGGCAACGGGAAATCACTGCATTAAAGATCCATATGGATATCCCTAGTTAAAATCAACATGACTCAATTCAAAATAAAATATTTCGGAGCTAATAGTCTCTCTCTCGGATCTCCGAAAGGGACCGTTTTGAAAAAAGTAAACAAAAGAAATTCAAAAATGAGAATAGTTACTTGGAACATCAGAAGTATGCTACAGGTAGGAAAAGTTGATAATGTAATAAACAAAATAAACAGACTGCAAATCAACATATTAGGTCTTGAATGGCCGGGACCTAGAAAATACTATACAGACAACGCAGTAATGTATTATTCAGGTAGCACAGATACACCAAATAGAAACGGTATTGCAATTATAATAGACAAAATAACACACAGATCTATTACAAGTTTTGTCCCATATTCAGATCGTGTAATGATGATACAAATACAAATTACAATAGGCAAAGTAAACATCATGCAAGTATATGCACCGACCGCTGATAAAACCGATGACAAAATTGAAAAATTCTAGAGTCAAATCGAGACAGTGCTGAAAGGTACAAATAAACACAACGCCACAATTGTTATAGGAGATTTCAATGCCAAAATTGGTAAGGGACGAGTAGAAGACTTCGTAGGCGACTATGGTCTAGGCTGCAGAAATGATAGAGAAGACAGAATGGTAGAATTCTGTCAGAATGAAAATCTAGTAGTAACAAACACGCACTATAAACTACCAACACGCCAACTGTATACATGGATATCTCCAGCTCACACTGAGAACAAAATAGTCAGAAACCAAATCGACTACATACTAATTAGAAAACGTTATAAAAACGGAATAATATCGGTCAAAACGTACCCAGGAGCGGATGCTTCGTCAGACCATAACCCAGTCGTAGCTAATGTTAAATTAAGATTGAAAAAACTAAAATCAAAGACAAAACCAACAAGAATTGCCATAGAAAAACTTAAAGATGTGGAAATAAAAACACACTCCAAGCAAACAACGTCAACACAAAATGGAAAATTATTAAAGAAGCGCTATTAGAAAGTAGCAAAGAACTATTAACACCAGACAAGGAAATGCCAAAAGAACAATAGATGACGAGAGAAATACTACAACTTATGGAAAAGAGACGGAAGAACAAAAGTGACCATATGAAACACAGAAAAATAAATCAAATTATCAAAAGAAAAATCCGAATAGCAAAAGCAAGAGAAGAAGAGTGGCTATCTGAAAAGTGCAAAAAAATTGAGAAGCTTCAAAAACAATATGACAACTTTAATTTACATAAGAAAGTTAAAGAACTAACTGGAATAAAAAAAGTGTACACTTTCAATTATAAAAACCAAAGAAGGGAGACGGCACATAAAGAAGAAGAAGATTGGAAAGCTATCTAGGGCTATATTTTTTCTGTCGTTCTTTGCATGTGCCCATACCACTGTACTTGTCGTGTTTCTATATATAACTTTTTTTGTCTATTTTTGTATAGTTTTATCTCTTACACTATCTATTTTCTATCATTTCCACTACTCCCATACCTTTCCTTTTTTTTCAGAAATTTGCCAACATTTTAAACCGTAAGTTGTAATTTGTTCCAATATAGATTTGTGTACTTTTATTTTTGTATTTTATTTCATTTTCTTAGACCACTATTGAATTTAGATAGCTTTCTTTCCTTGTTCAAGTCTGTTTTCTATATCCTGTTTTGTTGTTCCTTTTTCTGAGATAACAGTTTCCAAATATTTGTATGCTCTGCATTTCTTAATCTTTCTTAACTCTAATTTCATCTTCTTCTTCTTGTTCTACGCACAGGTATTCTGTTTTTGTCATATTTAAGCTCAATCCCTATTTCGAATACTCAGCATAATGCAAACCCAATATTATATCTAAAACATCTAAAACGTGCAAGTTCAATTTTAGCTGCAACAGATCTAGCACAAAACATTCAAGAAAACTTAAACAACTTATTGGTTCATATCTTTATAGCAGAAAACAAGAAACTAAGATATAAAATTTACTAAGCGATTCAAAATCATTGAAATATAGACTGCTTTATTTTGAATGTGCACGAATGATTTATAAGATAAAAATACATATAGTATGCCGACGACATTTGATATAACTATCAATATAGGAATTTATTATGATAAAAAAAAAACTATCAAATTATTAATAATATTACAACAAAGCATATTTATACATAAACTTAAATTTAATCAAATAAAAATTACAACACACGTAGAAAAAGGGACATCTACCTGGAAAAATATCAGTTTGGTAGTCAAAGAAGTCATAAACTACAAATGACCTTCCAACACTTTTTAGACAAACAACTAACTTTAAATAACTTTAAATAATCTGCTTATAAATTAAAAAAAGTATTACAAAAAAATACCAGATCTAAAAAAAATAAGAAACAAAAAAAAAATTCCGTAACCGCTCTTGAATTTGGAAATTTCTAACAAATTTTTAGTAGGGGTGATCTCTAAAAGTAATTTTTGTTTAAAAAAGTAAAATAAACGTAAAACAATCTTAAAATTAATCCGTTAAGAAATACCTTTAAACCAAAAATATTGAAAACTAAAATGATAGATGTAAAACAACCAACTAAAATCAAAACATTTTTGATTGCAAGTTTCTCTAATAAACAACAAAAATATTAGAAGTATTAGCAAATTTCAATTTTGAATACTCATTGCTTATTATCATTAAATTTTTTTATAAAAGTATAAATTCGTTGCAAGGTAGTACAAAATCTTCAATAGCCCCTTTTTGAAATGATCAAAACAATCTAGTTACTAACCCAAAAGAAAAAACAGATATTTTTGTAACCAATTTGCATCTAACTCTACTATTATAAATCTTCCCATTAGTGTACCTACAATGCCGGCTAGTAGTAAAATAATAAGTCCAGTTTATTTTAGGCAACGGGTTGTCAAAAAATATCTTCTTAAATTAAATACCAGAAAAGCATTAAGTATAGATGACTTATCATACTTAAAACATTTGCAAATAAATTAACTATCATTTTAACCAAAATATTTGCATTATCATACAAAAATAAAACATTCCCAAATTAAATTAAAGGACGAGAAGAATACTATCAAAACATTCCCAAATTGTTGAAAAATTACAAATGTTTAACCTATTCCTAAAAAGGAAGACAAGTATGATTCTTCAAATTATAGACCAATTGCATTATTGTTCAATCTGTCAAAAAATTTAAAAAAATATATTAATTTTCACACTATCAAGTTCTTAGAACAAAATAATTTTATCTCAGATACTCAATATTGATTTCGATCAAAATGTTTGACAATAGATCTTCTGACTTATGTTAGTCACAAATAAAATTCTACTTTAGACAAACAAAGAGAAAACCTTGCAGTATCTCTAAGCGTTTGATAAGGTCATCATCCTTCATACTTTCCAAAAACTATATCGACAAATGTGGCAGATCGTCTTGAAGTTTCTAGGTTAGAATCTGTAGCATCTATAAACAAAAGTCTCAAAACAATATCTAAATGAGTCAATTTCCAAATCCAAGTTATCATCAGTACCAAATATTAAACTAAACAACAAATCCATATCCAAGTCTTATTCAATTTGTCTTCTAGGTGATACAATCTCACATAATCTTCTTTGGAACAACTATGTTGTCCGAAAGCTTGAAAGTATTTAGAAAACTAGGATGTCTTACTATTGTTCCCAAGTATGAAAAGGAGCATTGGAAACTACACTACCTCTTCTAAACTTTATTCAGAAACGAGCTATTTGTATCATGCCGATCCAAAATTGACTGATGACTTATATATTTAACAACACATGCAAAATTTTGCAGACCAAACTTTTAAGAAAAATTTCTTTAACCGTACTATCGACAAAAGGAATAAACTTCCAAACTCAGTATTTCCAGACTTATAAGCCACAAATATTCAAAGTTTGTTCACAGACTGCTTAAATCTAGTCTTTAATGTGATAGTTTTAGCAAAAGTGGTTTCACTTGTTAAAATTCAAAAGTATTTTTATGTTGTTGTGGCATATTATGTAATTCATAAATATTACATTTTGAAATTAAAAAAAAACATTGACTGAAGACAATAGAGTTTCGAATACAATTAATATGGTTAAAACAATCAAGATAATATTGCAAACCAACAAAATACAAATAACTTTATTTACAACTTTAACATATGTTCTACAGTTTCCTTAGTCTCCGCAAATTCTGCACATTTTTAAACCCTCTTACTTCAAAAACCTTGTTACTTGCTCTTCAATACCACATCTGAATCTTGCAGTCATCTTTTTATCATCTTTACTATATCCATCGCTCTCTAGGTACACTGGCAGTTCACTTTCTATAATATGTTTATATGTTTTTCTCACAGTTTTTCTTATTCTTTTAATGTCTTGTCTAGCATAACCATTTCTGTTGTAATAGTTTACCCTGATCTCCCATAGCTTTCCATTTCTTCCTCCCATTTTCTTTTTTATGCATTTTTGTGAATCTCTTTCTGGTATTGTATGAGTTTCTTCCTTTCCCACTAAGTATGCAGTAATTATTCCAGTTTCAATTTTTACTTCTATTCCTCTTACTACAAACTTGTTTCCTTTCTCTTCTTTTTTTTTGTTGCGACTTATCTTCAATTGGTTCTTTTTTCTCTACTTCCCATTTTTCTTCTCTTTTTATCATCTCCTCTTTTATATTTCTCATTTCCATTTTAGTAAAAAAGTAAGCTATGCCAAATTTCAGCCTTTAAGATTCAAAAGAACACTATCTTTGAATTTACTTAATAAGTATCATAGTTTCCAGGTTTGAGTTAGATGCATACACTGAATCCTTAAGAAAGCAATTGAGTACTTGCTAATTAGGTTCCACGTGAAACTTTACATCAATATACTGTTTAATTTATTTTTTTTAATTAACGTTTTTTTTAATATTTTAAATTTTAATATACATAAAAAAGGTGACACCACTAATATCGAGAATTATAGGCCAATTAGTATACTCTCCCATCTATACAAACTGTTAACTAAAATCATAACTAATAGACTTACAACTAAACTGGATTTCTATCAACCCACAGAGCAAGCAGGTTTTAGGAAAGACTTTGGTACAGCAGACCATCTTCAAAGTATCCGCTCCTTAATTGAAAAATCCGTAGAATACAATATACCCCTACACCTGGCATTTGTAGACTACGAAAAAGCGTTTGACTCTATCGAGATGTGGGCAGTATTACAGGCAATGTCTAACGCACGTATCGACTCCAGGTATACCAACATTATCAGATACATCTATAATAACGCTACTCTACAAGTAAAAATTGATGACGACACATTAACAGACAAGGTTCCCATTAGAAGAGAGGTGCAACAAGGCGATACGATCTCACCAAAACTTTTCACGCTTGCAATGGAAGATATCTTTAAAAGATTAGACTGGGATAAAAAAGGCATAAACATAGATGAAAAACACTTTAACCATCTACGTTTTGCAGACAATATTATCCTCATTAGTTCAGATTACAGTGAACTAAAAGACATGCTCTTACAACTAAATACAGCATCTAAAGAAGACGGTCTAAAAATGAACGTTAAAAAGACTAAGATCATGAGTGAGAATGAGACATCTATTAGCGTAGAAAGACAAATTGTAGAAAAGGCGACCGAGTATGTATATCTTGGCCATATTATTAAACTGGGGAAGGACAAACAGAGGAAATATCACGCCGCGTAAAAATGAGCTGGGCAGCGTTCGGTAAACTAGGATACATTTAAAAAAAATAAGACCATCCCATACGGTCTAAAGCGGGAAGTTTATAACAAGTGTATCCTTCCCGTCAAAACGTATGGGCTTGAAACAGTCACAGTAAGATCTGCAAATAAACTCAGAACCTGTCAAAGATCCATGGAGCGTGCAATGCTTAGTATAAGGTTGAGGAACCACATCAGAAACGACAAAATCCGCAGAAGAATTGGCGTTGAAGACGTAATTGTACGATTTGCAAACCTTAAGTGGAGCTGGGTAGGTCATGTTGCCAGGCAGGATCCATCAAAATGGGCTATAAGAATCATACAGTGAAGACCTAGAATAACGACTCGCAGTGCAGGAAAACCCCAGAAAAGATGGAGGGACGATATCCGCGAGGTTGCTGGACAAAAATGGCAACAAACAGCACATAACAGAAACATGTAGAAGAGTTTAAGAGAAGCCTATGTCCAGAAGTGGACAACAACAGGCTGAAGAAGAAGAAGAAGAAGAAGGCTTAGATATATATATTTTTTTTAATTTAGAAAACCTTTAAAATGGCCGCGTTCAGGACGACTCATCATGCGTACTGAACGCGCTTGATGACTATCGTTTGCTGGCAGCGCTTGTCATTTTACTTATCATACATCTAGGTTCGCTTGGTTCGCGCTATTATTTGAAAAATAAATTTATCATGTTAAAACCAAACTACATAGCAATTATATATGTTTTTAAACGGGAAAAGGAGCAACATAGGTAAATGAGATTACAACGTAATATTAACGCTGTAATAACTTGAGTGAGAGAAGTAAAAAATGATAATGATAATCAATTCCCGTACTTCGTTGCCAACTTCAGAGTAATTTTATCCTACACCTTCACCTTAGATGGCATTACTTATTGAGAATATATTATATCTCGTCAAGTAGCGGCTTCATAAACTAATTAAATCATTTATTTAAATTCAAAACTCTGAGCTTTATGTTTCTGTAGTTGATAAAAGTTTACACGGTTGGCAACAGTGGCAAAATACACCGTTCAGGCGAGCTCAGCGCTTATTGGGTCAGCGCTGGCAACTGATGAGTTGTACTGAACGCAGCCATTGACGTTTTGTACGTATTTTTTTCAATTTGTCAAGTTTGTAGCATTCTAATAATGTTTTTTTTAGTTAAAGGTTTACTTTTAAAACTTCAAAGACACGTGTTTTTTTTTAATTTTTAGGAGCTAAAATTTGGCATTGGTTACTTTTTTTGCATAAAGATTACTTTCTAAGGGTGCATCCAAAGAAATTCCACACGATTATTGGTAATGAAATAATTTAGACCTATGTCCCAAAGACACTATATCTATAGTTATACTATTACCATTATCAAGTCATAATTTTTTTAGTACCAAAACTCCAAAACTTTATAAACGTTTTTGTGTTTTGACCCTCACTTGTTTTGATGAAAATGATTAGAAAAGTGAAAGAACCAGTGTCTTTAACTAAAACACTTCTTGTTGCACAGAGAAACGCGGTGGCTATCAAAGAAACTGTTTAAACACATTTACAGAAGAGCCTTTTATCTAATAGTTAACTGATGTCAATTAGATATCTAAATTGGGTTACCTTTTCAAAATCTTTAAAAAAGCTAATAAAACGACAACTTATTAAAATAAAAAAGAGCACAATTACAAAAATAATTACATTTTTTAAAGCGTGTGTTGAAAACAAAGACAACTTCAACTTTCCTCAGCTGCTAGAGATTAACAGAACAAATGATATCAACCTTCAAACCAACTTTCTCAAAACTATTATTGCCCACTTGCAAAATTTAGAAAGAAGCATAGTTGATTATTTTCTCGACATTGAGTCTGATGACATCTACAGCTGGATGGTAAACCTGTTTTCCTGCAACCCAAAACATACTACCTACTACTTAGTAGAATGATAAATAAAATATGATCAGCAAAAACACAGTTTAAAATTAAAATATCGAAAAGAAAACCAAGAAAAATTTGGGTGAAGGTGTATTCATAAAACCATGTTGGTTTTGTGCGTTCAAGAGACTCTAGAGTAAAAATTACTACTAGTGTAAAAAATGTTTATTCAAGCATCTTAAAGTACATACTTTTGGCTGTTTTTGCCTAAAATTTGGAGTCTTAATCGGTAGCAACTTCTGAGAAATGAATTTTTTAAAACAAAAACAGTTTTTTGCGTTTTCTGCGCATGCGCGGCAAGATAGATCAATTTCTTGAAAAAAATTCCATCGATTATAACTGTTCTAAATTTTTCCAGGCTGAAATGAAATTAAGATAAATAAAATTTAAAAAAAATTAAAGTTAAACTTAAAAAATTGCCGAAAAATTCAATTGGCTCTACGAGGCGAACTATGTGACCTAGAAGTCTGAAATTTGGTCAAGTCATATTTTGGGTACCCAAACAAGTGTACTAGCTAAATCGGAGAGGATCGCGTAAAATGAACTGCTCACTTGACGTGGAATTGCCCATTTATAAAAATGCAAAATTTTATTCATAAAAGTAAAAAACACCAAACTTGCCTAAAAACGCCCAAAAATCTGCAAAATTCTATTTATAAATCATCAAAATAATAAAATCCATTAAAATGTGTAAACATTTTTATGAAATCACAATAATAGCTAAATCCGGCTATAAAATACAAAATATTGTAAGGAAACACTAAAATCCGGTCATGAAATATCAAAATATAGTTGGAAATAACCAAAATTTGGTCATATACTGTTAAAAATTTTAAATCTCTCTTTATAAAACGTCAATTAAACTCCGGCCATAAAATTTAAATATTTTCAGAAAACACAAAAACTGTTAAAAGTGCAAAGTTTGGTTATCAAATATCAAAATATTGTAATAATGTACGAAAATTAAAAAGTTCTATTTATAAAATGTCAAAAATAACAAAATCATAAAAGTCATAAAATATTAAAACTATGTCACCAACCAAAATACGGCCAAAAAGAGTTAAAACGTGCAAAATTAACCAAATTAAAAGTAGCAAACATCAAAATATTGTTATAAAGTTTCAAAATGTGGAGATAAATTTTTTTATAAAATTACTAAACTAGCAAAATCCGGCCATAAAATATTAAAATATTGTTAGAAATTTAGTTATAAACTGTTAAAAAAGCAAAATTATATAAATATAATTTTGCTTAAATGCTCTTAAATTTAAGACTTGCATTTCAACAAACCAGAGCAGGGGGGGGGGGTGCATTGAGAAATTTGCTTTAGTATTTTTTTTTAACTCAAAAAAATAAATGTACTAGTGAAATAAATTAGAATTTTTTTGTAGAGTCCAAATCTAGCGCCATTTCAAGTCTATACCCTGCCTATAAGCTGCAAAAGCCATAAAACCATGTTTTAGTTCTCAGTGGGCTAGGCAAAAAAAAACATTTTAAATTTTTTTTTAACCACTAATGTTGACGTATTTTGATGTAAATTAATAGGAAAATATAAATTTGTTCTGTATATTGGTGTTTCAAGGGTCTAAAGCTCGAAAAATCTGCAAAGCAGATCTATTCTTCAACATAAACTCTTACAATTTTGGGGACAATTTTATATAGACAATAGTTAATGTTGTAGTCATCAACCGTAGAAAAGTCCATCTAGAAAGAAACCCAAAAAATGGGTTAAAAATTGATGATTTTTTTATATTCACAAAAAATATTATAAACACACTAGGGTGTAATTTAAAACTTTTTTTATAAAATTTTGTTAAGCTCCGGGTGGATTTATGTTTGAATGAAAAAAATAATAATATTCTCAAATTTTGGCGCCAATAGATCTAAATTTGTGCCGCAAGCTCAAAAACTATCAAACTAAGAGTAAAATGGCCCAAAATTGGTTTAAGCAACAAAAGGTGTATTTGTTAAACTTCTGAAATGAGCTTAAAAAAATATAAACTAAATAATAAAAAAAAAAATTTAAAATAAAATTTAAAAAAAAAAATTAAGTAAAAAATATGCTGTACAATTTTTTTTCTAGATGGGCTTTTCTACGCCAAATAAGTATTTGTTAAACTTCTGAAATAAACTTAAAAAAATATAAACTAAATATGAAAAAAAAAAATTAAAATAAAATAAAAAAAATAAAATTAAGTAAAAAAAAAATGCTGTACAATTTTTTTCTAGATGGGCTTTTCTACGCCAGATAAGTTCAACACTGACTATTTTCCATATGGAATTGTTTGCAAAACTCAAATTTTTAATAATATTTGGTGTATAGTTCCTCTGAAAACTTCTAAATGTGTATTTGTAAGAGTTTATGTTAAAAAATATGCCTATTTTTGCATTTTTTTTTAGTTTTAGACTCCTAAATTCCAAATACACAGAACAAATTTATATTTTCCAGATAATTTACATCAAAATACGTCAGTATTGGCGGTTAAAAAAAACTTAAAAATGCTTCTTTTTGCTCAGTCCACTGAGAACAAAAACATGGTTTTATGGCTTTTGCGGCTTATAGGCAGAGTATAGACTTGAAATGGCGCGAGATTTGAATTCTATGGAAAATTTATAATTGATTTCACTAGTAAATCTTTTTTTTTTTTAGTTAAAATTGCAATTTTTAAAACAAAAAATGCGATTAAGTTAAAAATCAAAAAAATTGTAATTTTTTTAAGGGTTTTATACCTTCATGAACCGATTATAAAACTACTAATAAGTTATAGAAACTGAAAAAAAAACTAAAACAAATTTCTCAATGCACCAATTGCTAACAATATGGACTGTCAATTTAACAAAATTAATTTTTATATATGGGCAATTCTATTTCAAACGGATCAGAGCAGACAGTTGATATTGTTAGCAATCAAGATTTGTTAAAACTACAGGTCATTTTGTTAGCAAGCAAGATTTGTTAAATTGACAGTTCATATTGTTAGCTCTATATGTATATTTTGCTTACATTTTTGCAATGTACGTAGAGAATAGCCCCGAATATTAGTAGTATATACATATTAAAAATGCATTGGAAAATAAAAATTTATCTTTGTTTAAAAGTTATTTGAGGGTTTCCCGCGAATTTATATATTTTGTTTTTCAAAAGTATAATGACATTTATGAGTTGACAGAAACTTAGTTTTATGTTTGACAGTTGAGAAATATTGAAAACTTACTTCCAAAGTGGTGAGTCTTCTACTCAAACGGTAAGAAACTTACAAAACAAGTTTGATAGAAAAGAAGTGCCTTCAACGCAATTTGTAGACCAATTTGTAAAGCATGTTTGCAAAACTGGATCATTAGTGGACAAAACAACACGTTCACGTTCTCGTCCACTGCGGTCAGCCGAAAAAAATAATGCTGTTGCTCAGAGTGTTCGTGAACATGCATCAACATCAACTCGTGTTTGCCGATGAAGCTCATTTTCATCTCGGAGACTATGCCAATAAGCAAAATTGTTGCATTTGGGAATCAGAGAATTCACACATGACTATTGAACAGCTTATGCAAAAGTTTCATATAATTTTTTGCTAAAAATGCAATCCTGAGAAGTTACAAATGATCAAAATATGTAAAAAAAATCAAAAACCTTGATTATTTCAAATTTTGGTTGTTTATTAATCGAAACTGGCTCACTCAAAAATTCTAAAGATCGGGATTCATGTAGAAAAATGCATTTTCAGTGGCTTAAGCAAATACAAATGTTTGTTCCGTACACTTGACTTAGACATGGCCATATGTACTTCTGTGACAATAAATGTATTAGTATTATCATTATCGTGTAAAATGGACATTCAAGACATAGAAGAGCAATCTCTAGAATTCATGCCAGAATGTAAACAGTGTTTAATTATATTTCTAAACTACATTGCCTTAAAATCTAAAAGTATTTCTCTTCAACAATCAAAACCATTGCTAAACCCACATTAAAAAAGTATTAATCTTTAATGATAGTACAAGAGAACAAACTCTGTTGTTAAAAAATACTTCATAAAAAAAAGAATCCATATCAATGACTATAATTGAGATTAAAGTACTTACAAGCACAATTGTCAAACTGTGGATATTAAAACTAAAGATGAAATAAATTCCTGGCATCTTTCAAAAACCCCAATTTTATATATATATATATATATTATTATTAAAGTTTAACGACTTTTCTTTAATATTTGTTAAAAAAGTTAACGGGTTGAAAGTCTTTTAAAATTTTAAATATAATAAAATACAAAAAATAATTATATATTTTTTTTATTTTTTTTTATATTTTATATATTTAAATAAGTGGCGACGTTTCGTTATTAGGTTAATAACTTCATCAGGCCTAAAAAAATACATAACTAACAAAAAATGTATATGGACATTAAAAATAAATACTTACAACTATTTGTATATAAAATTATAATATTATAAAGTAATTATCATAATTAGCCATTATAATTAAACCTCACCAAACAATTCTTTATCTGGACAATATATATATATATATATATATTATTAGTAAAATTATTTTATTTTAAATTTTGATATTTTGATATTCTAAGACTTGCAGATGCAAAACGACTCACAAGCATTACACAGTATAAATTGTAATCATTTTAGTTTACTCACTACTGTATTTAACATCATCAAAATATAATAAAGTGCTTAAGCAATCATAATAAAAATCTTTCTTTTATATGATAAATATAATTTCTGTAATTCGAAGAAGAATAGTTATCTTCTCTTTTCTGTATTGCTATTACAAGCGCTACTTTCAGATAATTTAAATAAATGAATCGTTTATAATCTCTTTTTTAACATTTACTATTTAATAGTTGTTTGCCATTATCATTGAACTACTTACTATACAGTATACTAACATAAATATTCAATTGTTAAAATCCGACTATAAGAATTCAGACTTTGGACTTAAAATTTACTTATAAGCAAAATACCAATTACCATTTTTTTATTATTTGCATAATTTAAAAACTGATATTTAATATAAATTTAAAAAAATACATTATTATATAAACTTACAAACAATAACAGAATTTAAATAAAATGGATTTTAAAACAATTAGTAATAATAATTACTTACAAAAAGCTGTTAATCCTGCTGCTGCAGCAACACTAAGATGCGATTCCGTAGAATTTGGCAATAAAAACTGCAACGGAGTCGCCAAAACAGGTATCGGTGCCACCAAATTATTATTGTTATTGCCACCGTTATGATTTCTATCTTCACTATCAGTTTTATCCTCTAAATGACCATACAACCGCTCGAAAAAATCACGCGGTGTAGATGGTTGATTTACCTTCTGTTTTACCGAGGTGGTCATCATCGCTTACAGTGAATAATAATACATTTGGGGATGTTTTCAATGTTATCTTGTCCGGGGCGTGCGTGGGCGGGTTTATATAATTGGTAGGCGTATTCGACGCCGGCCAACCGACGTCTGAAAATCGGCGGCGTCCCAGTAAGGATTCCCCCGAATACAAACGCAAACCACTTGTGCAGTCCGGATGTCAGTGTGTGAACTATTATTTGCGTGCGAATTTTCGTAAATGTGCACATCCCGATTTAATTTGATTAGGAAGTGTGGTTTACGAACTTATAATTTTTAATTAAGTAAATAGGGGTGCTATACAGGATACTTATGTCGTCAAAATTGATTTTGTAGTATCGATTTACAAAAAGGGTGTTATTATGACAATGTTAATAGATTTAATAAAAATAATGAGTTTTCAGATTTATTGTAGAAATACAATAAACTCCAGATACGTAATTTTTTGTTTAATCCGATTGTTTGTAATTTTTCTAGTAACAATGCAATTTGAAAACTGCAAGAGGTTGTATTCTTAATTCATAAAACTAAATTTTTGTTATGCATGTATTTGTGTACGTCAGGAGTGTATTTTGTTTTCATTACTCTTCAATATTTAGTTGTATAACGTCGTATCAATATGGGTTTGAAAATGAACAAAATTAATGCTAATAACAAACCGACTCCGCTATTCAGTTAATGCTTAACAATTAATTGAGCGCGTTCGACACTGCAGAAATATCTTGAATGAACAGTGGGAGTACAGCAAAGAGATCAAGATTCATATTGAACATGCTTGAAGTACCTTTGTAAAAATGCATAAACTAACCGCAGTTTAAATCTAGCTTTTACGCTGCAAACGGTAAAATGTCGTATCATCTCTATACTGCTTGCTGTATGGACTCGAAGAATTGACTCTTTTTTACAATTGTAGTTTTAAATGAGTTTGCCAGCTAAATTTTCAAGTGCGGAGTTGTTGATCACAGCTCCAGAGGCTGCATGTACAGGGAGTTTATAAATGAATGGGATTATGTAATCACTTTAAATATGCCGCCTTTTTAAAATTGGCTGCGTTCAGTACAACTCATCAGTTGCCAGCGCTGACCTATTAAGCGCTGAGCCCGTCTGAACGGTATATTTTGCCACTGTTGCCAACCGTGTAAACTTTTATCAACTACATAAACATAAAGCTCAAAGTTTTGAATTTAAATAAATTATTTAATTAGTTTATGAAGCCACTACTTAGCAAGATATAATATATTTTCAATAAGTAATGCCATCTAAGGTGAAGGTGTAGGATAAGATTACCCTGAAGTTGGCAACGAAGTACGGCAATTGATTATCTTTATCATTTTTTACTTCTCTCACTCAAGTTATTACAGCGTTAATATTACGTTGTAATCTCATTTACCTATGTTGCTCCTTTTCCCGTTTAAAAACATATATAACTGCTATGTAGTTTGGTTTTGACATGGTGAATTTATTTTTTAAATAAAAGCGCGGAACAAGCGAACTTAGATGTATGATGAGTAAAATGACAAGCGCTGCCAGCAAACAGTAGTCATCAAGCGCGTTCAGTACGCATGATGAGTCGTCCTGAACGCGGCCATTGTTTACTATACTACAGGGAGTTTATAAATGAATGGGATTATGTAATCACTTTAAATGTGCCGCTTTTTTTAAATTGTTCACTAAACTATTTGTTTTGACAGATCAACTTTGACAGCTGTCAAACAAACACATGAAAACATATGTAGTATAGTGGACGATTTTAAAAAGACGGCATATTTAAAGTGATTACATAATCCCATTCATTTATAAACTCCCTGTACATATGTTCATATGTTTGCTTGACAGCTGTCAAAGTTGATCTGTCAAAACAAATAATATAATGGACAATTTTAAAAAAGCGGCACATTTAAAGTGATTACATAATCCCATTCATTTATAAACTCCCTGTATTTATGCTATGCATAGTTTTTGGTTGAATGATTTCTTTTTTTTATTTGTGAAAAAAAAAACCCTTTGAGAAAACTTGTTGGACGATGACAGCAACTGCCAAGCAACTGAAAAGCACAATACATCTTTTTTTTTTAAATATTTCAAAACCATAGAAAACACCAAAAAAGGGCCCCCCTGCGGGAGAGGGTCGTGCAAAATAATACTTCCGCTAGCCCCTTTGCTGGTCGTAAAAGGCGATCAATGGGCAAGGAGATAACGTCGTTAAAAAACGCACAGTTCGTCTGGGACAAGTCAAACTTATTTGTGAGTTAACTTTTGACACAATTTACCGAACATCTTGTAAAACTCACCTGCGTGTTTGCCGTGCGCGGTGACCCGAAAGCCAGGAAAAGGGGATCCTGGTAGTTGAAGGGCTAATACTCAGGTTTAAAAGAGTGTTAGTTCCAACACACTGCTTTGGCCTTAGCTTCTGGTAAAACGGGAAGTTAAACCTAACCCAAATTTAATCAATCGGCTTGTTTTGTTTAACGTTAGAGTGAGGAATTATTTATGTGATGATAGATGAAAGGTTCATCAAGTCTTTCATTTACATTTATGAAACCTATATCGTTTGATTAGCCCTGGCGACTGCATCAGTTTGTAATGTAGCGTCCCATATGTGACTCCGTAGTAGGTGGGAAGATTGAGCAATGAAATTGACGGAGTTTATTATGATAGATTCTAAACCTCCAACCAAACAATCTCGCCCGTTTACGGACGAGAAAGCTAAAGAAGATAGTATGAGTACAATGGAAAGTTTGTTAGGTATTTAATTGTTAAATGTTCTGAAAATGGCCAGAGTCTAAAAGAGGTATCTCCCTTTTTAATTCATAGGACCATTTCCAATATTAATAACGGAACCTTAAAATCGTGTAAGAAGTTAAGAGACGGTACTTTGCTTATTGAAGTAAAAGATAAAATGCAGAGCAGTAAAATGCAGGAATGTTGTTAAGTAATATTGCGGTGACAGTTAAGCCGCATAAATCCTTAAATTGTTATACACAACTGTTGACGAATGCAAAGAACTGGCGTAGCAAGGCGTTATCGATATCAAAAAACTAACCCGTAGAATGGATGGTGAGGTCAGAGAGACAACATCTATAATTTTAACATTCGATTCCGAACGGCTCCCAATGCTCAATGTTTTCAATGCCAACGTTTTGGACATACTGCAGTTAGGTGTCCAAGTGTTGCAACATGTGCAAAATGCAGTAAGGAGAAACATGACTCCGATCCATGCAACAGTTCACCTTTATGTGTAAATTGTGGCGGTAAGCATCCTGTCTATTCCCAAGGTTGTCCAAAAATGAAAGAGGAAAGGAAGATAGCCGAGATCAGAGTAACAGACAAACTCTCTTACTTCGATGCTCAATAGAGATATAGAACAATTAAGGCTCCTATCTTTTCTAGATCGTTTGCTGCAGTTGTTGAAACGCCTATTGTTTAACAACTACCAATTATGAAATTTACTGCTATTGCAGACACTTCTTCAAATAAAAACAAGGACTCTAATGTGAAGAGTCAAAAACCGGTTGCGGGCCCATCAGATTCAAAACCAAAACTGACTACGGTAAAATCCGGACCAAAGTCACAACAAGTAGGACTTCAAGCAAAACCACTCAAGATGGGGGTTTATTTAAAGCCTAAACCGTCTAAAGTATTGGCTCGTATTAAGCCAAAACCAGCTAAGGTAGTAACTTCCAAGTCAAAGCCTAAACAGGCTAAGGCTTAGTTCAAGTCTAAACTTGCAAAGACGGCAGCTCAATCTAGGCTACCGCCACCTGAGATCAAGTTTTCTAGCGATCCTGCGTCCACAGGTCCCAATGTTGACGTGTCGTTAGAGTCGATGGATGTGAAAGTTCTTCTCGTGCCATCTACTCTGACGGATGAAATTATGCCAATTAGTGGGAGTTCTACTCCCCCAGATAATAATTCAGAAATTAAACAAAAAAACGCTAATAAACAAAGAGTTAAAATTACGTTCGCAACATAACTCTAAAAATGGTTTCAACCATTATACAATGGAACTGCAACGGATATAATTCACACTATATATCCTTTAAAATATTATTAACCGAAAATTCACCTATCTGCGTTTCCTTAAAGGAAACAAATTTTAAGGTTGAATGTTCTGTTAATCTTCGTGGTTATACTATTTATAGAAAAGATCGTGCAAATGTTGATTGTGCTCAGGGTGGAACGGCTTTATTGGTTCGTGATACAGTTTTCAAAAAAAAACTCCGTGTCAACACTGCATTAGAAGCAGTAGCCGTTCAACTACATATCCCTTTCTCACTGACCATTTGCTCAATTTATATTCCGCCAAATGTCAGTTTGGACATTCCTTTGATTGATCAATTACTTGAACAACTTCCGTTCCTATTCCTGCTAATGGGCATAACACTATGTGGGGCTCAAGTCAAACTAATGTGCAAAGTCGTAACTTGGCCAATCTTTTTTCAGAAACGGATTTAGTTATCTTCAATAAAGGTGACCTTACCATTTGTTCTCCTAGTATCGCAGCATTGCTAGACTGGAAAGTCTCGGAATGTCTTTATGATAGTGACCACTTTCCCATACTCATTCGCGTGCTTGGTCGTAAAATTAATAAAAACCGTCATCAAAATTGGAGAATAAAAGATGCCAATTGGAATATGTTTGTTCAAGTGTTTGATTACGACAGTGTCCAAGCCACTATTGACAAAGATATTGAAACTTATACTGATTCCATCATACAGGCAGCACATGCGAGTATTTTGTTATCTTCCGGAAAACCTTGCAGAGAGCCCGTTTCTTGATAGAATT
Organism: Tachinus rufipes; assembly: GCA_963932245.1. Classification (NCBI taxonomy): domain Eukaryota; kingdom Metazoa; phylum Arthropoda; class Insecta; order Coleoptera; family Staphylinidae; genus Tachinus; species Tachinus rufipes. The sequence goes on from OZ010749.1 coordinate 68,749,107, forward strand.
TTGAATGTGAGCAAGCTAAACTGAACAAACGCCGTTCTTTTTGTAGATTTAACCACTCTCCAACAGAAGAGAACCCATTACTTTATTTGAAGTACAAAGCTGTTGCTCAAAAACATGCAGAAAAGCTAAAAGAGAATCAATGTCAGAATATGTTACTTCTATTAATTCGAGAACCTCCGTCGAAAAGATGTGGGAAAAAATCAGAAAAATTTCTGACCGAACCGCATCATTACCTATTAGTGGGTTATTGTCGGGTGATCAAATTATTATCAATCCTCTTGACATTTCGAATATCCTGGCAATGTTTATTTTGTTGCTTCCAGCGATGATAATTCCGATAAAAATTTCCGAGATATCAAAATTAACATGGAGAAAAACGTTCTGTCATTTGTCTCTGCTGAAAATGAATTATATAACGCACCGTTTAGTGTTTGGGAATTTGACTCGGCATTATCTGAAGCACACAATACTGCTCCAGGTGTCGATTCGATACACAATGCTATGCTTAAGCAATTAAGTCGCTCTGCCAAACTTCAATTGTTGACACTCTATAACTGGATATGGTCAGCAGGGTATTGTCTTGAGTCGTGGAAACTTGCTATCATAGTACCAGTACTTAAACCTGGTAAAGATAAAAAGCTTTCGACTAACTATAGACTTATCTCCATAACTAGCTGCTTATGTAAGTTACTAGAAAGTATGATCAATAAGCGTCTTACTTGGTTATTAGATTCAAGAGGTTTAACTGCTGACATACAATGTAGTTCAAAGCGTCATCGTTCTACGACTGATCCCCTTGTTCGGTTGAATACAGCAATTAAAAATTTCTTTGTACAGAATTAACATCTTGTTGCTGTATTCTTTGACATTGCAAAAGCATATGACATGACGTAGAAGTACAATGTTCTACAAACGCTTTATTCATAGGATATTCGCGGAAGCATAGCATTATTTATACAAAGCTTTTTTCACTTCCCGTTCATTTAATGTACGTTTAGGTGACAGCATCTCGGGCATACGTCAGCAACAGAATGGTTATCCTTAGGGGTCTATTTTAAGCTTGACACTATTTATGATAGCGATTAACGGTATAAGTCAGTTTATCAAGCATCCGGTAAGCGGATGTATGTATGTTAATGACGTAGCTATCTATTGTGCCTCGAGAAACATGCCCACATTGGAACGTCAACTTCAGTTAACAATCAATCACATTTTGAACTGGGCTAATAACAATGGATTCACTTTTTCAACTAGTAAAACGTTACTTATCCATTTTTGAGGAAGGCGAACCCCACACAGTGACTCTTTATTATATCTTGAGGGAGTACCTATTCCAACAACAGGAATGTGTTCAATTTCTCGGCTTCACATTTGACCGTGCGTTAAGTTGGCGTCCCCATTTAATAAATCTGAGATCAAGATGTGTTCCGGCACTAAACTTACTCAGGTCGTTGAGTGCTAAACAATGCTACTTTTGCATCGCGCTTTGGTGCGCTCAAAACTAGATTATGGTTCCATAATCTGATGTATACCAACTGTCTTGCTGTTGCAATCCTCCTCGGACTTTTCAACGTCCAAGGTTAAATACTGCATTATTGAGAATGAGCTTCAACTTTTCCGTCAAATATCGAACTAAATTTGCAAAAATTCAAGCAAGAAACGTAAATGCCACTTGGATTTATACCGATGGCTCAAAAAGTAACGATGGTGTGGGTTGTGCTTTTCTGGTAGATGAGCTGCAATTTACATTTGGCTTGCCAAGTGTTAGCAGCGCTTATACTGCAGAACTGTATGCTATCTATAAGGCTCTTCTCTACATCCAACTAAGCGCAGGTACAAATTATATTATATGTACAGACTCGTTGAGTGCATTAAACACCATAGATGAACCAATATTCTGATTATTAATTGCTGAAGCAAATTCATTTAATTTTGCTTCAGGTGTCTCAGATTAATGTCACTGTTTCCCAGTCAAGTATTAGTGGCAATAAAAAAGCTGATGCGCTTGCCAAATTGGCAATAACTAGCGCTGAATATGTTTCATCTAAAGTTTGTGTTAAGGATATTTGTAATTTTCTACATCAAAAGCTGCTGTCTAGCTGGCAAACTGGGTGGTTTGCTATTCAAAACAACAAGCTGCGATGTACCAAAAGCGTTTCTACACCTTGGAGTTTGCCATACAGGCCGAAACGTAGAGAAGAGGTTATCCTCACGTGGCTTCGCATCGATCACTGTCGATGGACTCACAGACATTTGTTGGCATCTGAGATGCCCCCAGTTTGTGATATTTGTAACGTCCCATTAACTGTTTGTCATATCTTATTGGATTGTCGGCAGTTTTCGGAACAAAGAATTGCATCTGAATTATCACCCAGTTTGTCAATTGTCTTGGGCGATCAAATCACTGATGTCGATCGTTTGCTCAAATTTGTTCGACGGAGCAGACTGGGTATATGGATATGATTATTTATTTATTGTGATTAATGTTTGTGTATCGTAAAATCCAGCAGTGTCTAGGACCTTTTACACCCTAGACACTGTTAGAATTATGTAGTCATTTTTTGCTATTGTTTTTAATAGTTTGTGAAAGTTTATTTTATTTTCGTTATTTATTTATTTATTTATTTTATTTTTTAATATGCCATTTTACAGCATTTTATTTTACACTTTTTTATAGTTAAAAACAAAATCGGCATTAATAGTCTTTTTAGGCTGATATGCCAAAAATATTAACTGACTAACTAACAAAAGAAGGAAAGTTTTTGTTGCAGCCTAGCCTAGCATTAGAGCAAACTTTGCAAATTTTTTTAAGCTAACCAGTCTACTAACGTCGCCCAAAGCAAACGCATTTTAATTCCAGGCAGCAAAACAAACCGTCAACTTGCTATCCACAAGTAAGTTAATTAAGGCGTCTTAATTCACAAAAAAATACACGGTAAAAGCCATTGCTCTGAAAAAAACAGACTTTTTGCCTGTCTCTACCAAAACCTGTTTCTGCCCTAAAATGCGGGCCTAAACAACAATTTAGGAACCTATGAGCCTCTAGCATATAGTGTATCAAGAGCCAAAAATGCTTTTAGCAGCATGAAAAAGCAAAGCAAGTAAAGGCTGCTAAAAACGAAGGGCCGCACAAACATTTTCTCACAAACTACACTCAATATTTTTTCGCCTGCCTCAAATAAAAACAATGTGTCAAGAAATTTGTTGCCGGGCTGGGGTCCGTCATGAGCGTGGCTTCAGAAAGCACAAAACTCTGCAGCGCAAGTTCTTGCCAGCCGGTCCTACCGCATATCTCGACTACTCCAACAACTCTTTTGCTTCACGTCAAAACACCAGGCGCACCAAGAAAACTGCTGAGCTGCATCTACGGGCGCGCAGAGCCAACGCACTCATTTCTTAGTGGGTAACGTTGCCAACCTCCACCAAAACCTCGCAATCCCCACACCACTGAAGCTGTATCGCAACTGATAATTTACCCTGTCTCCAACGACCTCCGTCCAGAAACCTCGTGGTACTCTGGAAGCTAACAACAACCCTCAATTGTCCAGTTTCAATACCCATTCCTAATTCCGAAGAAAACACGCACCCCAACTGCACAACCCCAACAATAAAACCGTTTTCTCAGGCATAACACCTCCCTCAACCAAGAATCGATGTCAGAAAATTCCCCGTCTGTTTGCCGTTGTTGCTAAGAGACCCGTTCTCCTGACAAACCTTGATCAGCAAATTAAAAAAAACTACATAGGTTTTGAAGACTCTGAGCTAGAAAGTTAGGAATCATACATCAAAAAGCTCGAGAATAACAACCGACTCGGTACTCCAAGCATATCCCCCGTTGTCGTGCACATTATCAAAAGTGCTTACGTAAAAAATACGTATAAACCCTAACAGAAGTGACTCAAGCTAAGATGATGATTCGAGCAAAAAAGATAACTTGTGCACAGACAACGACAGGAACACAGACAACAAATCTAACAAAAACAAACTCAACCAGGTGAATTTGACCAAAATCGATACACCTTAACAAGCCAAGTTTAAACACAATTTGCCGGAAAAAACAATCGACGTTCTCGCCTTGACACCGGAGGCGCCGGTGTACGATCTGATCGATCTAAACAAACACCCCGAACCTGAACCCGGACTCCACCAGTCGAACACCACCACCGGCTTTACTATTATATTTTATTTCCCCGAGGAAAAGGCAAAGACTATAGTGCGTACCAGAAGGCCGCATAACCCTCTGTGAACCCTAAAAAACAAAAACGAAAGCAAAATCGCAAAGGTAGATTGTTCCCGGACTGGAATCCGTCATGGGTGTGGTTTCAGAAAGCACAAAACTCTTCTGGCCAATTTTTGCCAGCCAGTTCCACCGCATCTCTCAACCACGCAACAACTTTTCTGCTTCACGACAAAACCCCAAGCGCACCAAAAAACACCTGTTTCAAAACAGCTCATTCTCTGATATGTAACGTTGCCAACCTCCGCCAAGACCTCGAATTCCCCACATCACTGAAGCTGTATTGCACCTGGCGCGACGGGCCGAGACAGTTTACCCTGTCTCCGACAATCTCCGCTCAGCAACCTCGTGGTACACTGGAGGGTAACAACAACCCTCAATTGTTCAGTTTTGAAACTCATTTTTAATTCCAGGTGGAACACAAACCCCAACTGCACAATCCCAACAATAAAACCCTCTCAAGCATAACACCTGCCCCAAACAAGAATTGATGTCAGCCGCCGCCGCCAACTAAACTACACCGGTAACAAATTTCAAAGTTTATTATAATCCGTCACTAATGTCAGATTTTAAGGTATGACGTCATGTAAAATTGTGATTTACAGCCAATCAAATATCGCAAAAGTTTTTTAGCCCAAAATAGATAGTTTTGGTAAAGGCAGGCTAAAAAATCATTTGCGGTATTTGATTGGCTGGTAAATCACAATTTCATATAATTACATCATTCTTTAAAATTTGACAGTAGTAAGAGATTATAATAATCTTTTAAATTTTCTGAAACAAAGTTTTTATTTGAAGCAAACAAATAAATATTGAGTGTAACTCATGCCAAAATGCTTTAGCAGTTCTTTGCTCTTAGCGGCGGACTGCGAAAATCTATTTTCGGTCCTTGATACACTATACTCGTATACTATACCAAATCTTACCAAACAGACCACCTCAATATAACTATAGAAAATCAGACCGTGACAATTTGGCGTACAATGTAGTCATTGATTAAACAAGGCAACTCAACCTAATACTAAATATCCGGAAGTTGAGACACATTAAAACAAAAAAAATAATTAAAAAAACCAAATATTAATTTTAAGTTTAAAACTAACATGGACCAAGAACACTTAACTGGAGGTAGTAATCCTCAATTTTTCCCTGTAAACGAAGCTGGTTTTACATCACCAGGATCACAAACCATCACTGATGTTAAACAAAATTAGATTAGGTAGTATCATACGCCAATAACCACGTCTTTGACATCTTTGAACTCCAAAATGCTGACAATTAGAACCCCTTCCCTTTCTCTACCGCAACAAACTTGAGCTAAAAGCTAAAGCAAACGTGAGCATAAAGCTTGATGCTTCTATAGCAGATCAAAACTCATTGTGGGCCAAAACAAACTTACCGTCACACCCAAACCGCGCCATTGATAACCATGCTCACAGCTCACAATATAAATATAAATAACCCTACAGCAATAAAGCAGTAAATACCACCATGGAATATAGCCAAACCCTCTAACACAGGATAAAACAAATCAAAAAACAACCCTAATCCCAACAACACGCCTTAAAATGATAGTGCGATTTGTAAAAAAATGTTTCTGGGTTCTTGTCCGGTAGTTACCCTTCGTAACTACCGGACAAAAAAGTGGTAGTGCGATTTGTAAAAAAATGTTTCTGGGTTCTTGTCCGGTAGTTACCCTTCGTAACTACCGGACAAGAACCCAGAAGCAATTTTTTACAAATCGCACTACCACTTTATTCAGTACAAAATCCCCAATATTGCAAACACCAAAAATGTTTAAGAGAAAATGCAACTCCGCAAAAACAATTCGCCAACTTTGACATCATCACTTTAACGATGCAACTCTAGACTGGCAAACAAATCATGGACAACCCCTTAATCAACTTTGTTGACTTGCAGATCTAGCGGATGGCAGATGGCGAAAATTGTAAAATTCTACAACCTAACCTACCTCATCAAAAAAAGCCTTAAAAATTAAAGCCAAACTGGAACAAATCTAACATAACAAGACACAAAATCAACTACAAAAACACTCTCAGAGCCGGGCGCACACCTGCCAAAAGCAAGTCGTTTATCAAGCAAATCTCCAACAGTTCTTAGTCGCGCTTCAGCATAGAGAGAATGTAATCATTAAAAAACTCCGGACCGGATCACTCTTGTTTACTAAAACCAACCGTCGGCTAAACAACCTTTTGCTCTCGACGTAGCTATACTCTTTCCCGGACCTAACAAACTTTCCGAGGCTTGTGAAAGAATTTGGAAATGTGTTCACTGAGGGGCTAGGCTCTCCTACTACAAAAACGAGACTTCACAATATTGACCTCACATACAAAACCTTTGTGCACGTGCAACCGTACGCCAATAATTCAAGCAAAACATTTCTAATTTACCAGCAAATGAAAGAAATGCTGGCTTGACAAATGACTATTGTCCCACGGCAATAATTATTAAAAAAACAAAAAGTCGGATTTTTGTGCAGACTACCGTAAGTTAACAACACCATCAAAACAAAAACCAAACGTCTATCACACATACACTCTTAAGAACTTTGGTCAGACACAAACACGGACAGTTTCACATTGCCATGTTACGCTTACCTGACAAAGAAGAAGTAGATGCCAACGTTAATAAATCAGGAAAAAATAATATCTCAAGATTTTCAATAGAACAACCATTAAGACCCACTTGCAGTTTCAAATAATGCCTGTTTGCAAACACCCGTACTTTCTTAAGTAAAATTTGAAAACTAAACTTTTTTAGGTGACACTGGCGCGGAATGAGTCAAAATAAAGTTTTTTAAAAGCACATAATCTCTAAACCTAACCAAAATTGTGTTTGGTGGCTCAAATTTAAACCAGTTTCTATCTGAATTTTGGACTTTTCAGTTAAATTTTTCTACCTTTAATACGGACCTTAAGAAAATTGCAGACATTGCAAGATATAAGGTAAAGCAAAATATAAAACTTTATCGACAGGGGCGATGGGGTCTCACATGTGAATGGCTTGTCTTGTCCAAGCTTATACAAACTTACCCCTTAAATAGAATTTACTTTTTTATGTAAACGGAGACAATTCGGCGCCCAACGTAAAATCATTGTTAGAGCAAGGAGATTCAACCACACACCAAAAAGAAAAAGGCGACTATAATAAATAAGAGTCGCACACGCACTTAAACCCCAGAGGGTTGACGCAACCCAATTTAAACCCCCTACCGCAGCTAAGCAAAACCGCCACTCCATGGAAAGCAAAAGTAATCATAAAGCTAAGCGCTCTTATGACATACCAAAACTTCTTGTAGACTGGGTGGGCAAAAACAAACTTTTCGTCACCCCCAAAACCCATCGTTAATGAAAATACCTAGTTTACAAGACACCCTAAAAATGCCGAAAGCAATAAATACAATCATGAGTACAGTCAAACCCAACAACGCTGGATAAAACAAAGCAAAGCAACAAACAAACTTTTAACTTAACGGTGTGCCCAAATGAATACCTACCAAACTTTGCCGGCTTATCTCACAAAGACCCGTTTTTTGCAAAGTGCAGTGCAACTTTATCAAGCACAAAAAACTAACCACAAAATAAACAAGTGACCATTGTGCTCCGGTGGCAATTCAATGCCGTGTTATTGTGTAAACTACCGCAAGTTAAACATCACCATCAAAACGGAAGCCAAACGTCTACCACACATACACAGTGTTCAAAGATGTCAAAAAGTTACTGAACCAACCATTGCTCCTAGATTGCCCTAACCCGGCTTTTGTTTCGTATTACAAACGGAGAAGCTTGCAACGCTGAAATAGATGTCGTACTATGCCTGAAAAACGGTTCTGAACAAGAAGCAATAGATATACTAAAACTACAAATTAAATGAAACCAACTTGTCTATTGCCAAGATACGCTTACATGACAAAAAAAAATACGTCAAGAAAACAGGAAGAAACAACATTTTATAACTTTTAATAAAACCACTATCAAAACACACCTGCTTAAATATTTCAAATGATGCTTATGCGCAAAGGCCTGCACTTCCTTACGTAGAATTTAAAGGATTGCATTTTTTAAGTAGCACTGACAAGAAATGATAAAAAATAAAGTTTCTTAGAGCACACAATATCCAAACATAACCAAAATTTGATTGACGTTTAATTAAAGCCGTTTCCATCTAGATTTTAGATCTTTCTACTTTTATGACGGACCTTAAAGAAATCACAGACACCAATGCTTTGCAAAATGTATGATGAGACAAAATATAAAACTTTACCAACAGGGGCAATATCTGGTCACATGTTGATGGTTTGTTCAAATCAGGCTCAGACAAGCTTACCATAAATAAAATTTACCTTTTTTATGTAAAAAAAAAATGTTTGATGCACTACCTCCAATTGTATGTTATAAATAAAAGCAGTATTGCTTTGCTGGGCTTATTCCATTTTTCTTTTATTGCTTATTTTTCTTTTTAAAATGCGTCTTTATAGTTTTATTTGTGCTTTCTAGCATGTATCTGACCAAATTTACCGCATTAAGCTCTCTGTTTACACCGTCCGTCATTGTTTTTTTCTTTTCTTGCCACTTACTGCAATGTAGCACAGTGTGCTCTAGTGTGTCTTTATCTCCACAGCTCATACATCCGTCTTCATTTTTTAGTTTAAACTTATATATATAGGTAAAGAAACCACTATACCCTGATCAAAATTATGTCAGATTGGGTTCTTGCAAAGATATCTCTATACTTTTTGACCGCCATTCATTTGCTTCATGTTGGTGCACCATAAAAAATTATTGAGTTTACTACGCTGCACATCGTTTTTATTACTTCTTCCTTAGGTCCACCAATGAGAACAGAAATGCTGCTGTCTTATCTTACTGCAATAAGCGGGCCCAGGTTTATATTGTGCTCAAAGCCCAAGTATATTAAACTGTGTTGGCTCTTAATTTTATGCTCTCAACTCAAACACAAATATTTTTTAATATGTTCTTGTCCGCTACGATAACAGCTTTGTAAGCCGTTGATTTCATTCATCTACTTTTTCATCCACCGTATTATCTTAGCTGATGCTCATTCTGCATCTTCAACTAGTTCTTTTTTGTTGGTTCTGCTTACGATCATTGCTATCTGCGTAGCCTATTAAAGTGACTTCTTGCAGCATAGTTTTGTGCAATATACCGTCATAGCTAATGTTTTTTAACAGATCCCAGTAAAACTTCTCCAGTTATGTTTAAACTTAATAGCTTCATTACAATGTCCTTATAGAAGCTAAAGTTCTCATCTTTGCTCGGTCTTTTTCAAACGTTAGTTTAGCTCATTCTTGAAGATTGCCAAATTACGTTTGGCATCCCATTCTGCTAGTTTAGTACCTTTATGATCTTATGTCGGGGAGCACTAGCTGTATATTTTAGATAAAACCTCTCCCAACCAACAGTTGCTTTTTGTGTTGTTTGATGTCTCTATCTAGATCAAGTAAGATTTGACAAAAATCATTTTCTTTAGTTGTAGGCAAAAAATAGCATGAGTAAACTATAAACGTATCCTTTTTCGCAGCAGCGTAAAATTTTGCTATAAGTATATACCTGTATCAGCATTCAGATCTATTATCCATCTTGAGCTAGTTTTGACTCTGCGGGTTGGTTCTGATTTAGTGCGTATTGCAGTCTTTTTTTTGCCCATTTGTTGCATAGCAGATTTGTCGTTCTTTTTATTTGAATAATTTTTACAGACAGTGACGGACTTTTCCCATTTCTCCATCTTCTGCTCATTGACTTCTACTTAGCGCATTGTCTTGGTTTTGTGCCCAAATGTATTGCCAAAATAAAAATTTTGTAGATTGCGGATTACCTGGTGTCCTTCTTCACCACACTTGTAAAAAGTGTTTATTTTTTAAGCAGTGTTTCTAGTTCTCTTACACGCCATCTGTTTCAGCCTTCTCCAATAGTTTTTTTTGCTCCGAGTAGAATGGCAGTGTTCTCGCATAAAGTTATAAATGCTTGCTTGGCCGCTATCAGCCATTCTTATCTATTCTCCTTATAGAAATTCTTCTGTTTTAGTGAGAGGTTTACCTCAATGGGTTGTGTCAATCTCCAAAGTGTAGTTTTATAATTTTGTTGGTACAGTTTGAGACCAGCATAAGTCATCTCTTTTATTATTAAAAAAAAAATCCTCTTTTTCTTTTATTAGTTTACTACTGTTTTGTTCTTCTTTATTTTTGCGTTTTACAGCTATTTTACATCGCCCCAAAAGTCTTACGACTCGTATGAAGAGGGTTGATGGGACCAACGGCTTATTAGGTGACTTTCGAATCACCCCGGTGGATAAAGAGCAAAGTTATTATTTTAGTCATATTCGGGGATCGAACCCCGGACTGTTAGCCTGCTACGCTAACGCTCTATAACTGAGCCATCTCACCGTATATGTTTATTTTGCTATCGTTACTCTTTTAGTGTCAAAAAAATCTTCTTTCATATGTTTGATTATGTCAGCGTATGTAGCTCCTTTTGTTGGTCTTATTACAACGGTTTCTTTGTTTCTGCAATCTTTTATTTTTGTTTTTGGCATGTAGTCTTTTGGTTTTTGATCGTTCTGACCTACTTTGTCCTTACAAATTAGAGATCTTCTTATCTGCCTACATACTCGAAGATCTTTCTACTGCTATTGTAGTTTGCACTATTATACACTCGGATTTAAAAAAAAAACGGATCATTCGGTAATTTTTTGCAAAAAAACGGGTAATTTTTTTTTTAATAAAACTTTTAGTGTTTTACAATCAAAGAGACTATCAGAATGTAGAAAAAAACAACATATGGTACAGCTAAACACGAATAGTTAGCCGGTATAATAGACAACTTAATATACACCAAAACATAATTTTTGTTTATATTAAGTTGCCTATTATACCAGCCAAACTGTTTGTGTCTAGCTGTACTTATCAGTTTATATTTTAATAAACATTAATAAGCGTAATCGATAAACTTAACAGAGATTAATAATAAAAATTTCAGTTGAATAAGATTTCAATACTTTGCATTGCCTCCTCAAGCTCTAACTATACACTAATGAGCTCAAGAATATCATTTTGTGAAATATTCTACCATTTTTCCTGAAGTGAAACACAAAGCTAGTTTATTGTGATTGTGAAACTGCGCGTCTTCTAACACGCTTGCCCAGTATGTCCCAAACATGTTCTATAGGATTTCCATCTGGAATACATGTAGGTCAGTTTAATTTGCTTATTCCAACTGCTACCAAGTATTTTGTGACTCATTTCGCAGAATGCGGTCTCGCGTTATCCTGCATCAGAATAAAGCCATCGCCAATAAATAGAGCAAATGGGACTACGTAATTTTTCAAAACTTCCTCAATATACCGCTGTGCAGTCAGCGATCCTTCATCAATGACGATCAATTCGGTGCAAGCATCTATTGATATTCCTGCCCATACCATCAGAGAACCTCCACCATGACTAAGCCGGGGCTTAAAGGTGCACTCCGTGCACTCCGCAAATTGTTCTCCCGTTCGTTTCCATACTCGTTCTCTTCCATCTGGCAAATGTAGGCAGAATCTAGACTTGTCAGTAAAGAGTACAGTCCTTTATTGTGCCAATGTCCAATTCAAATGTTTCCGTGAAAATTGGAGTCTGGCTACTCGGTGACGTGGGAGTAATTTTGTCCAGCAGCTGGTCTACAAGATTTTAAGCCAACTCGTTCCAACCTTTAACAAACTGTTCACACACTCACAGCTGTACCACAAACCTCAAGGAGTTAGTTTCTGGTCTCCACTAAAGTCACATGACGATTCCGTAGAGTAGTACAATCGATAAATCGGTCATCGATAGCAGTCCATTTTGGTTTCTTGCCAGATCCCGGCTTCCGAGTATTTCTGCCAGTCTCCCTAAACCGCTCTAGTGCTCTTTGGACGTTAGAAAGTCTGACATGAAAGAATCTGGACATATACCGCTGGCTTCTTCCATCTGCCACAATAGCAACACCTTTTGGACAATTTTCAGCACTTAAAACCATAATCAACACACCAATCTGCCTTGTGAATGACAGTTAATCAAAAACAAACAAGTCAACCCAGTAGTCACTTTGATTCTCTGTGCATAATGTTGAATGAGCAATAAGCAGTGAAGAACGCATACCTTTAAATTTTATTTTCGCTTATTAATGTTCATTAAACAAACTGATAAATACCATATGTTGTTTTTTCTATATCCTGATAGTCTCTTTGATTGCAAAACACTAAACATTTTGATTATTTCTTTAATGTTTTCAGTGTCCTTAGTATATATAGTATGGGTAGGTTAAAGATGGCCAATTAGGACAAACAAAAGTTATGTTATGTAAAAAGTATTTTATTTTATACTTATACAACGGCCCGTTGGTTAGGTTAAAGATGGCCAATTAGGGGCCGCTTTTACAACCTCCAGTGAAAGCATAGTTAGGATTTGGAGGGGAATAACCCGGGGTTAACTTATCCGGTGCTCGAAGCAGTAGTTATACCTAGTTTAACGCACATAACCTCGTAAGCGCCGCACATATCATATTAGTAAAAATAAATAAGGAAAAAAGTAAGGTTTGTTGCTCCGATTTTTGTCTTTTTGTTGTCACTATCTGATTTAAACATATTTACGTTATAGAGAAGACAATATAAATTTGCTTATACATAACTTACGGCACAATTGACGTTTCAATAGGTTATCCTAGAGAATAAACTAACTTAGCATTTGTAAAATGCTTTGCGTGTTAAACTAGGTATAACTGTGGATTAGTTTATCCGACGGTTGTAAAAGCGGCCCGACAAACAAAAGTTATGTTATGTAAAAAGTATTTTATTTTATACTAATGCCCGTATGACACTGATCTATAATTCTTTATTGAATTATATATATAAAAATATTTAAATCTTAAAAAGTCTGTAAAATGCACAAATAATCATCAATCTTATTGTAGATTGAAATTTTAAGAATAATTTTAGTTTTTCTTTAGAATTAACACAAAAAATGTACGAATTAACAGTTTTTAAAAAATAGTTAGGTTATATTATAAATGCTATTACTTACATGTTATGTGTTAATTATAAAGAAAACCTAAAAATATTCTTAAAATTTCAATCTACAATAAGATTGATGATATTTTGTGCATTTTACAAACTTTTTAAGATTTAAATATTTTTATATATATAATTCAAGATATAATTATTGACAGTGTAATACGGGCATTATACAACGGGCCGTTGTATAAGTATAAAATAAAATACTTTTTACATAACATAACTTTTGTTTGTCCTAATTGGCCATCTTTAACCTACCCATACTATACTAAACATTTTATTAAAAAAAATTACTGAGGTTTTTGCATCTGAGTGTATAAACAACTTCACATCAAACTGCTTCAAAGATCAAGTAGTTGGCAACACTGCTTGCATTTATAAACATTTGAAATAAATATTATATTAATTTTTCAATTTATTATGAATTTAATGAATTAAAGCTAATTTATTAATAAACATGAGTAAGCAATATTGTAAAAATTATTAGTAATTTCAATAAAAAAATAATAACATTGTTTATAACCTCAAAAAAGGAGAGCAAAATCAAAACTAAAATGAATGATATGAACCTGGAAAAGATATGTAGAACCTGTTTATTAGAAAAATCAGCAATGAAACCATTATACGGAGCATGCATACCAAACATGTTGATGACTATAGCCGCAGTACAGGTTATAACTATTATCTTACGAACCACGGTAATTTGTATAATAATTAAATTATATAGGTTGCTGAAGGTGATGGATTACCAATTCAAATCTGTTCCCAATGTCTGCAATCAATAAACCGTTTCTACAGTTTCAAACAGTTATGTGAAAATTCAGATTCTACTTTACGGCAATATATTACACAAATAACGCCAATAGTAGCTGATCCTAAAGATACCAATATATTTACAAGCACCGATGCATTGCATACTTCTTTGTTTAGTGATATTTTTAATGATCCACATCCTTATGTACACAGTTTTACTACGGAAAATGCAGGTAAATAAAATTTAAATATAATAAATAGGATTTAAATTATGATATTTTTAGTTGATTCGTTTGCGGATACAATGCAAAGTTTGCAAACGATTGCGGAGCAGTGTTTACCTTCTACATGGGAGCCGGAAGTAAATTTTATGTCAAGTCGTCTTAATGAAAATGTACCCTATGATGAATTTAGTTTGGATGAATTTTTTAAATGCCAGTTTTGTAATAATACATTCAAAGGTAAGTTGATTGTATACTCTTTTAATCAGTTAATAACTGTTAGTTTTAAGATGATTGGAGTTTGGGAGAACATTTGAAAATCCATATGCATACCCCCATGTATTTTTGTAGTATTTGCGGAAAGAATTTTTCCAGCCCCACAGCATTGGCGGAACATACGGAAGAGCATAGCATACAGCAGAATGACATAATTGACAAAACTAAGGAATTTAATTGCAAAGTAATATAAATTTATTTTATTATTATTGGTCTAATAAATTATTTTAGATTTGTGGGAAAATTTGTACTAGCGATATCACGTTAAAAGAACATTATAACATTCATTCAGTACATCCAAATAGTTCAGAGAAAAAATTTGAATGTACAGTTTGTGGAAAAAGGTATTACATCAGTTTTTGTTGAAATTCAATCTAAATTATGATGTTTTAGGTATGCACAAAATAAAATTTTGCTAATGCACATTAGAAGTCATACTGGTGAGAGGCCCTTAAGTTGTGAAACATGCGGAAAAACTTTTTCTTTACCTAGTTCATTACATAAACACAGAATGGTGCATAATTTTTATAAAAAGCATAAATGTAATGTTTGTGGAAAAACATTTCGACAGTCTTCTAATCTTAATGTGCATATGAAAATTCATACTGGTAAGTTTTAATTAAATTTGATTAAATTATTTTTGATTTATTTTTATGTAATTAATGACTATAGGCAACCAAGTATGCATCTACAACAATTATTTCAATTTATACAGGGTGTCTGCTAACACGTCTTAAAATTTGGAGTCTCGGTTTTACCCTTCAAAACAAACAAGACAGGTTTGTCTGCAAACCTAAGTCGCAAATGTAGCAGTTTTTTTTAGATAAATTTACAAACATAAATTTGTTCAAATTGTCTAAATTCTAAAGGTTTTTTAGGAATAATCCTTTTCCCCATTGTTAGCCGCGGCTATGGTCTCTTTCTTTTTCTGTGGTGCTATAACCATTGTGGGTCTTTGCTATCCTTGGTGATCTTTGATCAATTTCTAATTTTTATTTTGCTTCAGTCTTCCATTACATTTTCCTTTCATTTATTTCATGGCCTTTTCTTGCTTCTCGCATCTGCAGGCACCTACTTCGTTATTTGTTTGCATATCCTGCTTTCTTACTTTCTCATAACGATTTATCCATTTTTTTTTTATAAATCGCACTATATTTTCAGCTTCAATTAATTGGTCCAGCTCGTAGTTTGTTTTGACTTTACCTTCCGTTCTCTTACGTGGGTCCGAATATCATTCTTAGTATCTTTTGTTCTGCAATCGTTAGTCGTTCTTTGTTCATTTGCTTTAACTTCTTGTTTCGGAAGCATGGATTAATACTAGCCTAATGATTGGTATATTCGTATTTTTGTTTTTCTTGTTACTAGCTTTGATTTATAGGTAGCGGGTTCTCCACATATACCTACTTCAGGGAACTAGCGACCCCACCCACGTGAGCTTTTGATGTTCCTCAACTCCCATCATCACATCCTATGATCCTTCTCTGCTCAAAACTGTTCCAGTCCATCTCAATCATCCCACATTCCCACGAAAATTATTTGGCTTCACTCAAAGAAAAATTATCCAATAGGAATCTCGGAGGGGGGAGGATAGATAGGACTCCTACAGACTAGCAAGACACACATAATGGAGAAAGAACTGGAAAGATATAAAATGGACATCACTGGTATATCCAAGACCCACTGGAGAAGTAATGGCTATTTTACAACACCTATCGACAACACAAGAGTATACTCAGGAAACGAAAATAGCAGCAGAAACAGAGTAGCAACCGTTCTATCCTCATCGGTAGCAAAGAGTTTGGTGGGTTATGACGCTATCAGCGAACAGCACAAACGTCGATCGTATACATGGCAGTCAATATAGAAATCAGATAGGCTACATAATTATACGTACATGATGGAGAACATGTATACGGAATACCAAGACCTTTCCTGGTGCATTAATGTCACATGCCAGTGAGCTCTTTCCCAAAATAATCAACGAAATATTTAAACCATATCTCATGGCCAATACCATCACACCAAGCGGGATTCGTAAATCGAAATTGAACCATTCCTCGTTCCTTATCGTTTTCGCTTATTTGTGTTATTATATTTTCCGCTGCTTGGCCTATCGCTTCGATAATGCAGTTCTATTCTTTGCTTACTTCCATTTCTTTTCGTAGTATGTTATATGCCTAATCGTAATTCTTTTGCCTTATCTTTGTTTCCTTCCGTTTGTCGTCCTATAGTTTTCGGTCCTTTCCGAGGCTGTTACAGGTTTTTTTAAAAAGGTAATTTTTTACAGGGTGAGGTTTTAACCCCCATTTTTGGAGCACCACTTCTCCCGCTCTCGTTAGCCCTGACCTCGCCCTCTATACATGTTGAGTTCTGCATCACGGACACGTTCCTTAGGTTTCCGGGATTCTCCACCTCATCGTCATGAGAGTCGGAATTGGGCAGGAGATGCTATGCTACAATCTCTTCCTGTGCGATTGGTGCGCGGTTGCGTATGTACTGTCCCATTTGAACCCCCGCTGGGTCTTTTACCATACACAAAAACATCCCAATCAGATAATACAATACACGAAACAATATAGGACACTTAAAACATATTTTGTAAAGTGAATTAAATATTAAATGCAGCCTACTTTATTTTATTTATTAATTTACTAGTCAACAGAAGCCATTACAAAATAAGTATATATTTACAATTTAAAGACACAAATTAAACATAAAACAACTAATACTAAAAATAAGAATAAAACTTAAATAGTTACAAAATATAAATATTAAAAAGGTCACGTATGGGTGATAAGTGCACGCCACAGGGTATTAAAAGAATCTTTAAAAAAATCCACTTTAACTTTGTTGGCATGCCGCAAAATACGTGTAGATGCAGAGTGCACCGCATAATCAGTACGTTTGAACGGTATATGAAATAAATAGTCATTGCATAAAACTCGAGCTGGGACATGAATACCTATAGAGCTGAGCAAGTCAATAATCCCACGAAGTACTTTAAAAACTAGTGTCACGTCAAAATTAGAACGTCTTTTTTTAAGACTTGCAATGTTGCATTTATACGCCAAAAAACGAAAAAACTTTTTTTGAATCTATTCAATTCAATATGGGTAGGAATAGATGGTGGAGAATATGAGCTGTGTGAACTCATAGATTCCGTCAACGGACTGTAAACTGACCCAAAAAAATCAGCAAAGAGATTTACAATGCCATCAGTAGTGCTAATTTGACAATTACCATTTGTAAAAAAGTGTTTTGCTCTTTCTGTGTGACACTGGTTTTGAAAGTGGTATCTTTGGATGCATCTTCGCACGTCTTATCGTTCTCTCGACGAATGATAAGCTTGTAAGATAGCTTTGATGGAGGTTTTTTGATCGGGGAGTTCGGCGACAGCTTTCTGTTCGGCTTGTTGGTTGCGCTTTCCCCAAATATTTTGAGAGGATGCAGCAACCAGTTAGCCTTTCTCTGCCACAGGCTTTATTAGGGCGCCATACTGGTTATTCCCGACTTGTAATTTTTGTAAATGTGGCACAATATAAATGAAATCTCAAGAGAACCAAGTCTGTTCAAAGTCAAGATATTAACATAACCTCAACTAGGCCTGAGCAAAATTGTAGGGGGAGGAGTGTATGTTGTCCTTTCATGAAAATACAACGTATTTGCGTATTGAAGTGTTCTAAATTTTGGTTTGTCTAAAATCTTTCAATATTTATTAGATTTAATTATATATTTTAGGAGACAGACCCCACGTTTGTCGTGTATGTCAAAAAGGTTTCACAACTACTGTCAATTTGGATGTTCACATGCGAGTACACACCGGATTGAAGCCATACAATTGCACCAGTTGCGACCGCGCATTTTCAAGTAAGTACACTTCATTCAAGATGTTTATATAATGCAATGAGCGACTTTTGTAGTAAATCAACTTAAAACATGTTTAATTATTCATCATAGCAAGAAGTCAATTGAAGAAGCATAATCGACAACATACTGGGGAATTACCATACAAATGCTGGCATTGTGGGAAAGCATTCCGACATAAAGACAGCAGAGATACACATGTGAGGTATCATACAGGAGATAGGCCATACGCGTGCACTTTATGTACGAAAAAGTTCATTGCAGCAAGTCATTTAAGGGTAATTAAAATATTAAATTTCGAAAATTACAAAGAATATTTTTATTGATTTTTTAGGTGCATATGAAGGGCCATAGAAACGAAAGAAAACATCCGTGTAATATATGCGGAAAAGGATTCTTAGATGCACAAACATTGAAGTCCCACATAATGACTCATACTGGGGTTAAACCATACACTTGTAGTCACTGTGATCGCCGATTTACCCAATCTGGGACTTTACACACGCATCTGAAAAAGTGCAAAAGTAAAACAATTGAAGCAGTTTTAAAATAATATCACGTTTTATGCATTAAAAATAGTTTAATAAAATTTGTTTATTGTATACATACCTGCTGATATAATATTATTTCAGTACTACACACTAAACACAAAGAAAACGCGTGCATTAAGCTAGGCGACAAGCTGGAGTGAAGCGCAACTTTTATCAATCAAAACACATTGTCCATAAGAAAGCTACACTCACTTTGCAGATGCGACGTGAAAAACACGCTTGCAGTCGCTCGCTATAAGAATCGATGCATTTTGTATTGTAAGGCGACGGTCAAGAAGAAGGTGACATAAGATAAAACTTTTCTCGACTTGACAGGCCTACCTCCTCTTTTTGTATTACTTTTTAAGTTGCTAACGCCACTGTGGCTGGAATGATAACTATAGTGTTCTGTCATTTTTTGTTTACATTAGGTTATATTAAATGTCAAGTAAACAAGATATGCGTAATTCATATGTCAATCAAATTGATATATATATATATATATATACAGGGAGTTTATAAATGAATGGGATTATGTAATCACTTTAAATGTGCCGCTATTTTTAAATTGTTTACTATACTATTTGTTTTGACAGATCAACTTTGACAGCTGTCAAGCAAACATATGAAAACATATGTAGTATAGTAAACAGTTTTAAAGAGGCGGCATATTTAAAGTGATTACATAATCCCATTCATTTATAAACTCCCTGTATATATATATATATATATATATATATATATATATATATATCAATTTGATTGACATATGAATTACGCATATCTTGCCCGTACTAATAGTCTGAGATTAAATCCTGGATTCATGAATCTGAGATTCATTTTGGTAGTCGTTGATTGGCTCTAAGCTAATTCACGGATATTTTGACGGCGCGGAAAGAGTTGAAAACTATGCAACCATCAATATAATCCTAGATTCAAACAATCTTGGGACCATCCAAGATTATTTGAATATTGATGGTTGCATAGTTTTTAACTCGATCCGAGAATTAAGCAAGAAGTACATTAGCCGAATGCAACTAAAGTTGCCGTCACAATATCCGTGAATTGGAATAGAGCCAATCAACGAATAGCAAAATGAATCTCGTGCCCGTACTAATATTCAGAGATTAAATCTCGGATTCATGAATCCAAGATTCATTTTGCTAATTGTTGATTGGCTCTAAGCCAATTCACGGATATTGTGTTGTGAATATAATTGCGATCGGCCAATATATTTCATTACCAAACGTCAGAATTAATATATGACACACAACAATCTTAGGTGGACCCAAGATTATTTGAATCTAGGATTATATTGACGGTTGCATAATTTTCAACTCGTTCCGCGGCGTCACAATATCTGTGAATTAGCTTAGAACCAATCAAGGACTATCAAAATGAATCTCGGATTCATGAATCCAGGATCAATCCAAGATTTAATCTCCGACTATTAGTACGGGCATCATGAATCCAGGATCAATCTCTCTGACTATAAGTACGGGCATAATGCCCATAATGTGAACATAGCAAAATGTCAACATCGGCTTGTTGACAAATCTGCCGCCAGATAGCGTATTCCTCAGCTGCAATCCCCATTAGTATGGAAAGATGTCTTTTTAAAACAAGGAGTTGGTTGCGTGACGTTCATAATGTAATTCTTTGTTTCCTTAGTCAAACTGGTTGTATCTAATTGCTCTTGCTAAGTTTGTTTTTAATGTTGGAGCCCAGTTCTTGTCCTTAATGTTGCATGCCGGAAGAAACACAGGCGAATGTCTACCAACCCGCTATGGATTACCCTCACCAATACATTCACTGCGGCAAAGCCTGATGATCCACAATCTATTGAGTACCACCAAAGACCCACCTGCTCCGCATGAACCGGTCAAGCTCCCACACGCTTTTTCGGAACCGGCGAGATTCGAACGATTGGTCCACACTCACGACGACTCCGACCATCGAACTGACCGACACTACCCAGTTTGATCGGCGAGATACTCTTACAACGCTCAGAAAAAGGTGATCATTTTTGACCAAATCCGCAAACTACTCGCTACCGGCATCATCAAACGGAGCACCAGCAGCTATTGGAGTCCCGTGGTGGTGATAGTCAAAAAGAAGAACGACGCATCGCGGTTCAACAAAATCACCCGGAAAGAGGCAGCCCCGCTGCCCATGATACAAGAGACCTTGAAGGATTTCGGAGAGTAAGATCGATCTGAAAATCTTCATAGAAAAAGCCACAAGCACCTTACAGCCCCCGACAGCGGTAGATATTATTTAAGATGATGCCCTGTGTGCTGAAAAACGCACCAGCCACTTTTAAAAAGCTGATGTCTCAGGTGCTGGCTGGCTTGTTAGGCAATGTCGTGCTGGTGTACTTAGACGACATTTTAGCCTACTCCAAAGATTATGATGAATACCTGGTACACCTACTTTTTCTTCTTGTAGTCTTTGTTGACAGCGGCGCGAAAGAGTTCGGTTGATGTTTTTCCAAACCATTGTCTTAAGTTTTTCAACCACGATGTTCGTCTCCTTCCGGGCCCTCTTTTACTATTTATTTTACCCTGCATTATTAAATGCAGGACACCGTATTTTTCGGGATGTCTCATGACATGCCCAAAATATTGTAATTTTCTTATTATGATGTTTGGGACTACTTCTAGATCTTTGTTCATCCTTCTCATCACGTCTTCGTTACGTATGTGGTCCATCCAGCTGATTTTTAGCATACGCCTGTACACCCACATTTCGAATGCTTGTAGTTTTTTGAGTGCGGCTTCCGTGAGAGTCCAGGATTCAACCCCGTAAAGAAGAACCGAAAAGACATAACACCTACGGGCAGTCTTATATCAAGAAGAAGGGCTTAAACGGCACATCATCTCTCCAAAAAGTATAAAGCGTAGCTGGAGGACAAGGCATTTACACTCCAGACCAATAACCTGGTTATGGAAAATTCTACCGACGCTATAGCAAAGTTTATCAGGTAGTCACTAATTCTGCAGGAATTTGGCTTCAAGGTAGAGCACATCTACTAACCTACTACCGGATGCCTCAAGTAGACATCCCAGCGATGACCGATTGGTAGACGACGGCTGCTACCACCATAAGATCCGACCACCGTCAGGTCAGCCGGATAAGGCTACCTCTAGCCAACTCCTCGGCAAAGCTCAGAACAGAGCCAAACTGTGCTTACTTAAAGGAGAAACCCGGCTATCCAACGAGCACAACAAGTGTGTCCGCAGATCCAAACCAGAATTCAAGCGTACCAAACAAGATTAGACAACCCTTCGTATCCGGAGCGAGCAGACCTGTCGGCCACGACATGCAACAAGAGGCAATCAGACGGTCACGGCTGGATATCCAGAAAAGGATGACACTACGGCAACTATCCTCCAAGCCTACCACTGGCCGAACGGCAGGAAAGATGTTAGGACAAGGCACCTGTGAACAAGAACAAGTAGCCGTTGACTACATACGTCTAATGGACGCCACGTCAACGGGAAATCAATATACGTTGACCATGTTAGACCTCTACTTCAGGTGGGTAAAAGCAGTGCCCGTATCAGAGACCAGAATTTTGGAACAATATCTGCTCCAACTGGTTAACCTAAAGTCCTGCTGTTGGATAATGAGGCCCAATTCACAAGCCACCACATGCAACGGTGAATACTGCAAGAGAGCTACTACTGGGACAAAACTTAGACAATTAGGACGCACTCCATAGGGAACCCAAAGACAAGAACCACCTCTTGCAACAAAGCCGATAAAGGCAAGCGGCGCACAAAGAACGACGGTACCCGAGGCTAGCGAACGCCAGGGAATATGAAGCAGGTGATAGTACATGGAGAAGCGAGTAACAAGTAGTTAGGGTAGGGTGACCATATTTTGCTAGGACTCAACCGGGACATACAAGCTAAAAAAACGACAAAAAGTAGTATCTTTAATATGGCAGAATTGGTTGTTGTAGAATTCATTTTCAGTTTGAAAAATTACATTCTTTAATGATTTCAAACTTGTCGATATCTCGGTTCAATCCACTTGTCTAGATAAGTTTTGGCAATGAAATAACTTAAATTGTTTTTAAAACCAGTTGTTTGCGATTCTAAAATAAGGGACACCGGGACCAAAAAATTAAAACCAGAACAAATACGGGAAAACCTTAGGTTAGGGCCAAAACGAGTTAAACAATAGCGGAAACTCTCAGCCAACTCGACCACCGTAATGCCCACGGATTGATAAACCCCATGCCGACGTTTGCCCCAGGAGTTCTACCTACAAATATTGGGTTGCACAAGACCTACCAGTTTGCTCCCCCCGCCGTAAGTTCCCTCCGGCTGCATGAGAATCTAAATTGAAATCACTCAACGCCGACCCCCACTATTCCACATGATTACTGACTACGGACTTCTTCTACACCGTCCACGGCCTGCACTTTTGCCCTAAGTCCACAATTGACCCACGTCATTTCACTCACCTCCGTGAGTCACATCCAGACCCCTAAAAACTACTCTAGTACGATATACCACATAACAAACGCAACGCTCACACAACAACCGACCACCACTCAGCGTACTGGCGTGCATTCTCTTGGCAGCGGGTTTGTTCTTAACTAAGCAAGCTATGGGATATGTGGTCCCTGGAGGGCGCCTCCACCAAAATGTTCACGAGAACCAGGTAAACGCTGAGTAGAAGTATCTAACCAACCTCATGGTTGGCCACACAACGTCTTACACAACTTCCAGAGACGTCTTACCACCGGGTGAATAGCTACGGTTACTTACCCTTTGCTGATATAAAAACACTAAAAGGGTATCCAATACACCTTTTCACAACCACCGACTCCACCCCTCTTCAACATGTGGGACAGGAACCGGTAACAACGTTTGTAAATTAAACTCTGAAAAACGGTGATTACTGCTCAGAAAACTGTAATAAGACATTTGAAGAACCTAAAAAGAGACAGAAACAATTTTGAAAAGATTGATTATTCTTTCGAATTAAGAAATTTCTTTAAAAGCAAAAACAATTATAGAACATCCCCTTGAGGGCCGCCTGTGAAACTTGACATTAGCTCCAGAAAAAGATTCAAATGTCATGCTCCCTCTCATACCAAACAATTTTGCAAAATATCATTGGCTAAAACCATTTTCCACTTCCGTAACATTGATATAAGTGGAGTTCATTACTCATATACAGATTGTCATATCTCGGTTTTGAATTTTATCCAATACAGCTGTTGTAGATTTGCTAAAAAAAAAAATATGGGCTGCAAAATCTAGACGCAAGCGGACAAATAATGTTATTTAGTAAGCTTTCCGTAAACGCGCCCGGCGGCTATCCTAAAGGAATCTTAAGGCTATCTCCATTATGATGTTTATAAATGTCGATGTCATATTCAGGATAATCATGACCAGTTTGAGGTAAGCAATACATACATCATCATAACCTCCAACTTTTATATCTAAAAAAAATACACACAAAACATGTTTATGTGCCAGAGCTAAGATAATATCACCGTATAGCGTAGTGATGCTCTTGCATATACTGTGGCCCTTCCTGAATCCTGTAACTCTAGGAGGAAAAAATGTACACCATCTCTCTAATCATTCTTTTAGAATAACTTTGAAGGTTTTTCAAACACAAGAGAGAATCGCAATCTGTTTTTTCGTATGGTATTCCAATCATCGAGAGTTGTTCCATGTTCCAAATAAGCATTAAGTATTTGCACAATATAGGATTTGAGACTACAAGGAAATTTTCGTATCTGCATCGGCTTGCTAATCATGTGAGGAACATCGTTACGTACAGTGATCAAAAAAGCAACAAAATTCTATTTCCAGATCCGCAAAATATTCTGAAACTATTCTTCTGCCATAACCTTCTTTGCCGCAATCAGATGGCTGAGCTTTTCTGTCCTGCAAAATAATGCAAGAAACCATCTTTATTTCCGTACAGAATTGCAAGATAATGTTATGTTCCCATCAG
This sequence comes from Tachinus rufipes, assembly GCA_963932245.1. Lineage (NCBI taxonomy): Eukaryota > Metazoa > Arthropoda > Insecta > Coleoptera > Staphylinidae > Tachinus > Tachinus rufipes. The sequence continues at coordinate 68,774,039 of OZ010749.1, forward strand.
AATATACCAGGTAACAAGAAGGACACAAAAAAGTAATCCTAGATGGAGATACAAGGATATCAGTAGAGGTAAAATTTACAAATTTAGGACTGCCAAAACAAATACAACTAATAGAACTGTATAAACTATTCATGATAGAGTAGATTCGACAAAGAAGTGAACAAAGACCTAAGAACGCATCTGAGGACAAACCAAATAATTAGAATAAATAGTACTCGGATTAGAAAAAAAAGCCCCCTCACTAAATAAAAAAAAAATAGAGCCAAGGGCTAAACACAAAGAAAAAGCAAAAAACATAGCCTAGAGCTAAACACAAAAAAAAACAAAAATCATGATTATGAGCACACGCAACATCAATACTGCCTTCTATAAAAAGCCTTGCAATGAGTAGAAACCTTTACTTACCTGGAATGTTACCTACACAAAGACTAGGATTACTCAAGATAAGTGAAAGTTAGAATAGAGAAAGCAAAAAATGCATTAATCAACTAAGGAAGGTGCTATGCAACATTTCCTTAAACATCAAAAAAAGAATACAAACTTTTCGATGCCACGTGATCTGTACTACGGAGCAGAAGCATGCACATTATCGGACACTATTGGCTAAGGAATACGCTATATGGAGGCACTTTGCTATAGTCACGTCTGTACAGCATACATACATATAAATTTTATTGACATATAAACGGCATATGTATTTGATAGAATCAAATGAACAAATGTTAGCCAATGTCTTCAGAAGATAAATGAATAAATCTTGCATCAACAGAAGGTAGCATGCTAGTTATTGTCGTCTGTATAAGGATCAATGCCCTACCTGTTGAGAAAAGTTGGCGTGTCGGATGCCGTCTAGTTGGAGATTAGACTGTTTGGCCGGATTCAGCAAAGACGCTTCATAAAATGAATAACCGTAAAAATTTAGGGCAGATCCTGTCAGTCAATGTAGTTTTAATTTTATTGAAGTAGGGACTTCTTTATAATACATACAACAGAGAGAAAAGCAAAGGGCTATTTTCCAGTTTGTGCAAATCAAAACATGACGAGCATTTAGATTCGGGGCTTCAACAAAACTTAAAGTTGCGACCATATCTCATGCAATTGAAATACTAAACAACGTTTGATACTTATAGAGTCACTAGACGAGAGTTAAGTTTTAAGATAAAAGTTTTATAAAGGTTATCAGTACGGTATTAGAATGTTTAAATCAAAACCTGTCTGCACTCTGGACTTTAACTTTTAGGACCTGAACGTCCAAAGAATTTTTACCCCCAACATTAATTTTTGTAACGTCAATGTCTTTGTCTATGCCGCAAATTAATCCTTTGCACAAAATGTGGTGTGAGAGGATATAAGCTTTGAGACTATAAATTAGTAAAAAAAATAATTTTAAAAATTTATTAGCTTCGTGTAATTATTAAAAAAAATCCGTTATGCTGATGGTTTGCCCAAGCAAATCTTAAACAAGTTCACTTTAAATATAGCAATTAAGACACAGTTTTGACTCACTCAGTGTTAATAAAGTAAAGATTAAATAGATGCGGGAATGGATAACTAAATTGCTTACTGCAACTAAAAACCAGTCTTAAATTCGGAACCAAATATCTCATCAAAAGTAACTAAACGTCAAAAATTAAGTTATGCAACTTCACTGTGGTCTTAATTGGAATCATCCTGTATATTAATCTCGAATTATGCAACTGCACTTACAGCGCTGAAGTAAACTGCGTATATCATTTAATAATTATGGTAATTTTATTAAAATCTACACATTTAAAACCCAATAAAACATATTTTGTTTCATTTGAAGATACGGGATTATAGTAAACCTTTACCTTCAAATATATTAATTTTTATTGTATTCATTCTAATTTACATTTAAATAAAAAGTATGAATATTTACATTGTTGCTCATGTCATCAAAAATACTTGACAGCTAGTGACAGCAGAAGTGTTAGTTCAAGTTGCCAGTTCATCCCAAATAAAAGATAAAATACAACAAATACCATAATGTAATTAACAACAATCAATAATGAAAACGAAACCAAATTGTATATAAAATAATTATTACTAATAACACGAAAAATAAACACCGCTTCCATAACCTCAAAGTATACACAATGAGTACTAGAAAACGTAGCGGATCTTGGTCCAAAAAACAACTAAAGGGTAAAGTGGTGCAAATATACGAGTCTCTATTTAGAGGTGAAGAACTGGCCAAAAATAATCCTACTTTTTGGGATGAGTTATTTTTAATTAAACCGAAACTCGGACATCTTGAAGCCGAGATACAGAAACTTACTCCGGAACAATTAATTATAGCAAAAGACAATATAAATGCCTTATTTATACAATGCATAGAATCATTAGGACACGAAAGAAATATTCGCGTTGCAATCGCGATACAAACATTATGTGTGCTAGTGCACACAGTTTATAAGAAAGCTACCACAGAAGTCGGATTTGATGTTATCAGTTTATTAGTCGGCATACAGAATGTCGAGGAGAAAATGCAAAAATTACTCCATCATTGTCAAACATTTTTATCAGGTCAATATGCAAATAAGTGAAATCATTTATATTAATTCAATTTATTTTAGGCGAATATCCCGACAGCCTAAAAAGTCTCTGTTTGAAATTATTATTGGTTTTTGTAACTGGAACCGAAAATGTCAGCCAAAACACGTTAATTGAATACATAATGATAACATCGTTATTCGAATGTTTAATGCAATTATTATGTGAAGCTCCGACGAGACAAATACACGGCCATAATGTTGTTTTACTCCTTACTTTATTGGTAAATTATAGAAAGCATGAATCAGCTAATCCATACATTGTTAAATTATCAATAGTAGATGACGAATTAGCTTTAAATGGTTATGGACAAGTAATAACAGCTTCTTTAACAGATTTCTGTAAACAGTTTGTAGCACAGCAATCTGAAATACAGAATACATCTTGGTTTTCGTCTCTTACTAATAAAGTTGGAAGTATGTTTATATCGGAAGAAGAGGGTGTGAGGACGCAAAAAATTAAAGCGAATAATGCATTGTTATTGGCTTTGTATGAGGCTATACATTTAAATAGGAATTTTATAACGACTTTGGCACAAATGCAGACTGATATTAGTTCACCACCATCACCCAGTAATACGTTAAATGCTGGACATTCAACGCCTGATCTGTCTGTTGTTCCTGTTATTGATATCACTGCCCAGCCATCTAACTTACTCGTCACATTTTTTCAGTATTGGTATGTATGATATTTTGTTATATTTTTAATTATTACTATAATGCATTTCATGCAACTAATATTGCTTGGTTGTATTAACTTAATACTTGCTTACAACAAGTTTACGTTGCACCAAATAAAATTACATCTTACATGTGTTGAGTCATTCTTACATCTCTGCTTATAATTTTAATTTCAAAGTTATGTTACATATATTTTTTATATTGAAACTGTTAACAATACCACTTACATTTATGAATATTGTAATTTAACATGCATCTTTTTCCATGTTTATGATGAATGTTATAATCCAAATGACACAATTACAATATAATAGATAAATAGTTTGAAACGAATTCAGGTACAGGATTGCCAACATATTGATATAAATCATTTTGCGCTGTTGCCAAACGTCCGAGCTCAATGCCGATTTATTCAAAATTTACAATTCTGAGGTGCAGTTTCTTTTGTTTTATGTTTGAATTGTCATAATTAACTAAACATAAGAAGAAACATTTGAATGAAAAAATTGGCGCTGCGCTCTTGCATATCAGTAATTTGAAAACTATAAGATTCTATGACATTTAATTTAGGTACATTGATGTTATAATAATATTATGTACAGTGCCATCATGAAAATCTGATATTTACGATGTAGGCAACCAAATGTACACTATTGGTCAATCTAGACGCTTCAACACATGACTACCATGGGCGTAACATTTTTTTTTTAATAATTAAAAACGATAATTAAATTTTCATTTTAATTGATTTGACACTGTTTTGTGCACTTAACTTTATTTTTTACATTAACCTTAAATGTAGTCACGTCAAAAACTAAAGAGTCGTTTTTTAAAATCTGATATTGCATTTTGACATAGGGACCCTTTATGTACTTACGATTGTTTATTTTTATCATTGGGCTTAAACTATTGTTGTCTATAATTGTTTTTATTACTTGTAGTTTGTTGCGATTCAATACGGCCGCCTTATTTGCTTATTCTACTGCCAATTGCTTTTGGAATATGTATTCAGGAATGACAAGGAGCGTGTTTTTGAATGTAATGTAATGTTTAACATCGACTGAGTGCAGCCAGCAGAGTTTGTTGTCATTTTGCACCAACCTATAAAGTCTGGTTTTTAAATGGATATATACTTTTTAACGTCGGGTGTTTTGAGGTTATAATTTTTTAATGACACTAAAATAAATTTGCCCACTGACGCTGGTCAATCGGTAGCTTTGGAATATGGCTATGGCGACATATCTTCTTCGGCTAGCAATTGTTATTGCACTGCTGCTTAAGTTTCAGCTTTTAGCAGATGAATTTACTTTGAGGTTGGTTCCTGCGCAACAATCGGTTGTAGATCCTATTGTTGTTGATGGGTTAGTGGCCAGTTCCGGTAGTCGGTTTCGGGCTTCTTCAGTGGGACGTGACGTAAGGTAGCTTGCTGGTTCGCCTTGCGAAGGATTAGCTCTACGTTGAACCCGAATGATTAACGTTGGTGGAGTCTTGTAGCTTCACGAATGCCTTATTGCTAAAGCAAAGGTCGTTTAACATTCCCTTAAATACGAAATCGGTTTCCATAGCTTCGCTTCACTTTATTATCGTTTAGGGGGTAGTAGCGTCGGCAAAATGGTGATATTTGTTGAGCCACGTGTCTTAAAAATCACTAAAGCTGCATCGTAGTAGTGGGTCGTGGGTGGTTGCTTAACAGTTGAATGTGGTTCATTTGACATAATTTTGAATTACTTGATGCAGTCTTGCTCAAAGTTGAACTTATTAGGAATAAACTTCAGGCCGAACTCTTAAAGCCTTTCTATGATGGCGCGAAGGTGTAATTTATAAAAAGTAGTCTGCATGATTCTTTGAGTATACAACTGTGGTGAAGGTAAACAAGATTCCACCATGCCGAACCCATTGCAATTGAATCGAAATGAGGTAGGTATGGCCTTACGTTGCTATTTTATTTATATAGTACCATAGCAACGTAATATTACATCGGCGTCAATTGATTTGATTGTGAGTACATAACGGAGTGTTCGCCCAGGATGAAACATTCTAATCATCGGGATGTTGGATCTTCGGATTTTGATGACCAAGCCCGTATGGCGGCTGTGGAAGAGGGCGTAAGTTGAACCACCAGCCTACTGGCTGAGAACACCGTTTACAATTGTTGATGTGGAAAATACTCCGAATGTGTCCCTCATGAGTTTTCAGACAAGGAAGGCCAGAAGGCCATGCAAGTCTAAATTTTTACCGATTTGTTCCAGAGAAGTTTTTCTTTACGTTTGATGTTTTCTTTCCCTTGGTGGTTTCCATTGAGGCAGTTGTGGCTAGCGAAGCTGTCGTGTGTCGACGACGCAGCCATTGTGTTAGGTTTTGTAATGTGTCCGAAGTCGGAAACCCTCTTATTGTTAAATGCGAGCTAGCAATAGCTTGGCTTGTTCGCTACTGTTGACTGGTGAGGGTGTCATTGGTGCCCATGTTCCAGTTCGGATTGTCTCGGGATTTGCAGCAGATCTAGTAGGTTGACCGTTTCTTGGCGGTTTAGTTATCTAGCTGGAGTGTTATGTGTGTTCTCAACGTTTGGCGGTGCATTAAGATGCTAGTATGTCAGGTATAGTTCCAGCTCAGTTGTGGTGGACGGGAATCTCGACTTCACTCCTCATGGTATCTCATAGGCATTTTTGTTTTCTTGTTGATTTCCTGCAGAAGATGCTTGTGGTAGTCGGCTAAGTACTCTTGTAAAGTCGACAGCTCGTTGGTTTTGTCGCTGAAAATTTAGATAACACATCTTTGTATAGGTCGTCGTACATCATGACATCTTCGCCGGACGATTTTGTCCAGGATTTGTTTGTCGTTTTGGCAAAGGTTGGTAATAATTTTTGGTTGGAACTCTGAAAGAAAATTTCAAGTACAAGGGACTCTAATAGATACCAGGCAGTTATGCAATAACTGGTGCGAACTGTTTTGTGTGAAAGTCGCTAGGTTAGTTCCACAAATGCGGGGTACCGGTTGTATAGTTTTTGCTTGGAACCCTACGAACAATTTCAGGTGCACGGAATTCTAATGTGTCTCAGGCGATTGTGCAATGCCTGATATAGGAGTACGTAGATGTTGAGCTTCATCTTCTTTTCACAACTGAATTCGAGTACATGATTCAATTCCTATCTGAAGATCATCTCGTTGGTACCGGCTATCCCCTGAGGGTAGTAAGTGGCTGCCATCACATCACCCGATTGACAATTGAGCAGCCTCGAGGATCGGACAGTTCTCTGCAACTCGATGTTGTGAAGTGCAATTTGTACTTTGTTATTGTGCTGCGTTTGTAATTGTTTGAAGTTCATACATCACACAATATGCGGGTTCTGAACAAGAACTGTTTGTTTGGTACGACGTGATGTGACATTAAAATTTATCCTTGGTGGGGTGTGCACCCGACTGTAGGTGAAGTTGGTCGCATGGACTGGGTGAGTCGGAAACTGCTGTCTGTAGAGGTCGTGGACTGTGGGCCATAGACGGAATTCCGGTCTGCGTATGAGTTTTTGCAATTTGCTTGATTGTTTGCTGGTGGACTTGCCTCATAGTAGACAAGCTATGCGGGTACGACGCCAAAATTCCATAAGGTTTACATGGGGGGTCTAAAATTACTTTTTGCAATCGGCTTTCCTACTTTACCGACATTATTTTTGGCGCAAAATTCAAATATTTCCGGTGGCTACCAAACGTGCTGGGTGGCTTCCACGCGTGAGATGGGAATGCTATTTACTATCCTTTGCGCTGATGAGAGTTTGAGGTCTATGAGAGCCCATATAGAGAGCTTGGGGCCTGCCTGTGTGTGGGGCATCAAATTGTAGCTTATCGTCAGATTGTTTGGCATTGATTACAGTTGACTATAGTTCTCTATCTAACAAGTTTAGTAGGCTGTTTTATAATCGTCAACAATCTCGACGAGTATCGAGGCGGCAATTCATCGCGAGACCCAGACTGCGCTCGTTGTCGGATTACACTGACGATTTCAAAATTGTCGTCAGTAAAAAAAAACCTTAAAGACGATTTTTTGTTAGCATATAAGAATACCTTTGGTTAATTTCTGTTGACTAAATATATTATTATTTTTTAGTTCTATAGTAATGCAAGACACCAAAACAGATTCCGGAACCAACACAGTCAAACTATGTTTTATAATATTAAGCTGTGTATCCGAAGACCAATATGCCAACTCGTTAATGCACGACGTCAGCCTTACATTTAAGGTACAATTACATAGAATGCCAATGCGACACCAAAAGCCGAATGCTAATCGTGCATTTGCATCACAGCCATTAGTTTGCATATTATTAGGTATTAACAATCAACTAATTCAATTATGTGTACTACTTTACTATAATTTACAGACTTGCTTGTGGAATTTATAATCAGCCATAAAATGAAAAAGTTGCCATTGGAATTATATTTGTTGGCGATTGGTATTGTACACAGACTGCTAGTTTACCAAAAACGGTGTAGGGTGAGGATCAATTACAAATGGGGTGATTTGTGGGAATCGCTGACATCACTACTGAAATATTTAATACAGAATGAAAGCACGTTGGCGAAAAAAATGAATATATTCGATTTGTGTTTGAGGGTTGTGAATATTTTAAATTTTTTTATTACTTACGGTGATACATTTTTACCAACACCTGGCAGCTATGATGAATTATATTATGAGCTGATAAGGACACAGGAAGTTTTCATCAATTTGGATGCTATGTGTAAGTATACCATTTCAACATATTTTTTTAATTTTGAATACGAAATGTGTTGTAGGTTTAAGATATGAAACAAGTGATAGTGAATATAAAGATAATGCTCAGAAATTAAACAACAGTTTGATTAATATCAGAGCGATTAGAAAGCATTTCGGTCCGAAAATTGAGGAATGGTTGGAATCGCAACATCTGTCAACACCATCCGAAGAACAGATCCTAGAAGTGGTAAAAGCTAATTACGGTAGTTTACTATTAAAATTACAGGATTCCTTGGAGCAATACGAACGTTACTCTGAAAAACCTAATCATATGACATTTTTTTCAACTATGGTTAAAAGTGTGGTTGGTAATACTAAAAGTAATGTGGACGCTACTTCCATAGACACTGAAGCTATTTTGGAGGAATACACATCCACCACGTAATAATTATTTATACAAAAGATTAAACATGTTGCTGTTTTTCAAATGTACTGATATCTATTTTTATGTACTAATAGAATATTATGTTAAACAATCAAAATATATTTAATTACTATTTTTAATAAAGCTTGTTTATTATTTAATATTATATATTATATAAATATTCATTTATTTTAGGTCTTGTGTGAAATATTTTTGTCGTTAAAATTAGTTTTTAATTCTTCTCAAAATATCGCCCACCCAACGGCTACGGACCAAAACGATTTTTATCAATAGTAAAAAAACATTTTTTTTAACTTCAACAAAAAATAAAATTAATAATTTACCTATCTAAAATTAAACAATTTCCAATATGTTGGCGAATCATTTTTATTATTTGAATAAAGAATCTAGTGAATTTAATTATGACTGGAACTACGGCCCATCTGTATATCTTCACACATTGACGCGATATGAGTATCGGCCGCGACCTTAGCAAACAATTTGCATTAATTAAAAAATATCAAAGCACCAAAATGTTTTTTGTTCGTTTTACGCACCTCTTACATGTATCTGTAGATTGATAACATAATATATTACCGAACCCTTTAATTGGGAGAAAGGATGAGGCCTAGTATCTTCTCCACCCTCACTCTCATACAGTAATCATGTAATAGACTAACGTCCTGAATTAATGTAAATTTCATAATTATCGAGTTAGGCGTTTCACTCAACTATCTACTCTCTGGGAATTGCAACTCGGGCTGTTAGTATTGGCCGCGTGCTGATAAGTGAGAACCACTGCCACACACTTTATTGTAGGTCTGGTTTGTCGCGTTGATTTGATGGTTTGGCAAGGGTAAACTAGCTTATACTTTTGTCGGTCTTCTTCTTTGCATGCGTTACCTGATGTTGGATATCTGCAACGCAACTTTAACATTGTTCGCGGCGTTACAAAACAAATCTGTAATAGTATTAAACCGCGTTCTCAGGTTCTTCAACAACGAAATCCTTCTTAGCCCAGTGACCTTTCTAACTTTTTCTGTAGTATTAATTAGAGTGTTTTATTGGTATCTCATAATGTTGCCTAAGTTTTACAACTTTCTTCTTTTCACAGGCTAGACCACCTCCCTCTCCACACACATCTTCCTCATCGTTGGTAACGATAATTTTACGCAATTTTAAGAATACTCCTGTACGCCCACATTTCAATCGCATTCAGTTTCTTTATTGAAGTCTCCAATTCCATACAAGAGTACCATGAACACGTAGCTGTTAAGTTTAATTCTAAGACTGTGGTTCTTTAAGATTGTGCTAATTTTACTAGGTTTCTTCTATCCTGCTGTTTAGCACTATTGAATGGTTCCATTGCTCATTCATCAGGCATCCAAGATTAGTGATCTGTTAATTATGCATGAGTAGCTTTCATGGGTTTATTTCGTTTTTAACAATCAACATAAATTTAGTCTTTCTGTGGTTTACTTTAATGCCATACCGTTCACTTGCTGCTGTTATGATATTAAAGAACTGTTGTAATTCCTCCGAGTAGCTTACAAATGTGACTGTATAGTCTGGATTTGTTATATTGTTCATCAGTAACGGCTATCCCCTGCTCGGTCTCGTTCAGCGCTTCTTTAAATATTTATTCGGACTACAGATTTAAATAGTTTTAGGCACCTTTGGCTGGCTGACCCAGTGCTGTATGCTCACTCATTCTGAATTTATGCCTTCTACCTTAATGCTTGCACTCTGGTTCTAGTAAAGATTTTTAATAATTCTTATATCCTTCTCGTTAATGTGCTCCTCTGTAATAATGTCTATTAGTTTTATATGGAAACTGTATTGAAAGCCTTTTCATAGTCGATAAAACATCTAAAGTTATCACAGTTTATATCGCGGCATCTCTGTTTAAACAAGTTTTTAACAAATGACTCGGAATGCAAATAGTTCTATAGCAATGTATTTCTTTGGGATAGAAATTAATGTTTATCTTAGCCATTCATCTGGTATTTCCTCTGTATCGTGTATGAAATTAAAGGCCTTTGTTATTGTTTCCATGGCGATATCGTCCAGCAATCTTTTGACTTGCTTAAGAACATCATCCGAAACTGATACTTTTCCCGCCTTTTATAGCCTTCTCTACTTCTTCCCCAATATTCTTGGCCGCGAAGTGCAGGTATGTTCTGATAGAACGCTTCTTTCGTCTTTAAAAAGGGTTCAAAGCTCAACTCTTTCTGCTACTTCCTTTATATTTTTAGCTATAATACTCGCATCTAATAGCAGCGATTCATCGAAAAAAGGGAAGAAATGATTATGAAATATTCCTAAACTGTTTTTTATTTGTGTGTTGTTTTAAGTATTACTTATAATAAAATTTATTATGAGTTTTAAAAATATATTTCGGCAAACTTGAAGTTGTTGATGTGTCTTTGCAGCACCACACCAGATTGGTGCAGCACATGTCATAATGGGTCTTTTAAGTGCCGTGTAAATAAGTCGTTTGTTAATTTGAGCTAACTAGTTTTGCTCATCACAGGGTATAGTGCGCCGCAACATTTTTATATACTGCCGTCTATGTGTATCTATCTTTTGTTCATTTTTGCGCATAGATATTTAAAGCTTTTTGACTCTGCTACAGTTTAAGCGGCACAAACACTGATGAGCACGTGAAAACGTGAAAGCTTCCGCATTGGCAGCGATTAGCTTCATTGCTATATCTAAAAGTATTGCACTATATATCGCGCAGTCTTTGTATTAAATTTTGTTGTGATGTCGTTAATGAAGATGTTAAATAGCTTGTGTCATAGAATTGAACCCTAGGGTTGACGTAAGTTATTTATGGCAGTCTATAGCTGTTATGGGTCTATATTCGTCGTTGTCAGTATTTAATTTATAAACGTCTTTGAAAACTTCCGCGAGTACTTGTACCTCTTTGTCTGTCTCTTGTGTCCATTTGTCATTGTTAACTTTATCAATTTTGTTAAGCTACTTCAGGTTCTGACCTCTGACATCTTTTTTAGCTCAGTTTCTATATATTACGAGATCTGAAACTTTGCTAAAAATATCAACTTTGTACGAGAGAAAAAAAGAAATTACACACCGTTCTCTCTGCACTTCTCAAAATCAAATTGGTTTAGATGTCATTGCCAACAAATACACCGGGGGGTGAGTGGCGCACTTCGATCATGATTACAAACAAGTAGGTGGAATTGGAGTATCACAACAATCAATAAATTGGGTACCACAAACTTCTTTTGTGACATAAAAACTACTAACGTTTGCATAGAGAACAAACACTCGGGCAGGTCGGTTCGACACTTCAATCATGATTAGGAGCAAATAGTTTAAACTAAAAAAAACTAACTTCTCCCTGTGACGTTTTATGAAGAACAAACATCCATTGTTTTGATGACAAATGCTTTTACTCCGATCGTGATTACGAGCAAATAGTTTGAACTAGAGTCTTGTTATCAATAGATTAGATATCACAATCGTATCCGGTAACATAGAAGCTGCTTACGTTTAGATAAAAAATAATCGCTTGATGACAAACACTTGGGCGGGTAGGTGGTACACTCCGATCATGATTAATTAAAATGTTCATGTCTAAAATTTCCGGAAAAGATGTCCAGCCGGCGTTTTTATAGTCGTATACTGTTCTCGCCGTTTTGTTTTTAATGTGCTTTTTAGAGAGAACCTGACATGCCGACTTTAATTAATGCGGCCATTTGCCTTAATTGCAACTACAGACAATTTTATTCGCGGCTATACCATAAACATCTAGAGCGACACCAGAATAGCACACCCTTTACGATGACAACGGTATCGGAACCAGTTGAGGATCGTTATACCAAAAAAATGACGATATCTCAGAATCCCTAAAATATTTCTCCCGGATATATCTCAAGGCGCTACTACTGTAGATATGTTCGTTTGTGGAAAATTCTGGAAGCCGTCCTTTTTTTTTTAAATTGTCTATTGTTTCAAACGGTAGATAAAACCGAGAAAATCATAAGCCATATATAGTTCTTTCATAAGGAATAAAAGTCCAATGTCCAATCCGTCCTTCAGTCATCTTCTGAAACCTCAACAGCACCAACGGCCACTAGGCGCTAATTACCTTTTAAAAAAATTTCATGGAGACTGAAAAATCGGCGCGAGTTTTCAGGAGAAGAATACCGTTGGCTGCATCAAAGGGCCTAAATTCGCAAAGTTACAATTAACATAAAAAAATCGAAACAGCGGCCCAACAAGAGCAAAGAGAAGCGCTGAAAGAATGCGGAATACACGAATCGATACGGCCTCGCACCGCTCCACTTTTGATGAATATATACCGCCCAGGTAGTGTAGTGGTTAGCGTACTCGACTGATGAGTACGCCTTCTTTCGGATAATTAAAAAAAAAACTTTAGTAGGTCCCGTGTACTGCTTCGATGTTGCGTGCACGTTAAAGAACTCAATAATTTAGATTGGAATTCCTAAATTTGCGGCAAAATTTCCAGATGTGATAGTCTTAACGTTAAATAAATGAACTAACCTAACCTTTTATTAGATATAACCAATGTTTATCAGGCAAAACCAACATAATCAAGACACGTCGCGCGTTTTTTCTCTTGCAAATCGCAATAAATTGTTCGATTGTAATGTCGAGCCCGGCACCAAAATCTCCCGCAGTTTACTGTGCCGGCCTGCCAAAAGGGTTGAAGATCAAGCGTAATCGCCAAGCCTAAAAATAGGAATATCTCGCAAACGACGCACCTTCCTTCAAAATTGTCTGCTCAATGAATAGGGATAATTTCAACTCAATCAGAGTTTTTCGAAATGACCGGATGTCTGGCTCGTTTGCCGGTAAGAACTTCTCAAAATCCGAGCCACTGCTGCAAATGTTAATTATCAATAAATTAGGACAGGAAGGTGACAGATCTAACCTCTTGATAACATACAGTCGAGTGGGTGGTCGAAGCACTCAGTTTAATGATTGCGGGCCAATAGTTTTAACTGGAATTCCCTGCCCGTCCATCCAATGTTGGTCATTTAAAAATTAGATGTTTCTGCTTTCTGCAAATTTCATTTGTCAATAAAAAGAAGCAGAAAGATGACAGATCCATTCTCTTGATAAGAAACAGTTGGATGAACAGGCGGGGCACTCAGTTTATTTAATGACTGCGGGCCAGTAGATTCAACTGAATTTGCCCAACCACCCACCCAAGTGTTGGTCATTTAGAAATGAGATGATCTGCAAATAGCATTTCTCGTTAAATTAAAAGCAGAAAAGTGACATATCAAACCTTTTTCCAACCAACTAGTATTTATAATTCTTACGGTAACTTCTGAATCACAACTTAAACATGTTTAAATGGTTAAGAAAGTATACATTTATTTCATTGCAATTAGTTTTGTCACTTTGGTTCAGATTGAGTTGGATCAAAATCAGCTTAGACCTGTTCAGAGTACTTTGATATATTATGGATTATTCCAGAACAATTCGTATTAGTTTAACTCGGTCGGATATGTCTAAACTACTTTGAATCACTTCAAATCACCATTGTTTTGGAAGTTTGCAGATCAGATCTTTTCAGTTCAATTTATTCTATTTTGATTCAGTTTGAATTACTTCAAAACAGTCCGGTCATTTGAGATCAACTTGGTTAATTCAGATTAGTATATTTAGAATCTGCACAAATTACTTTGGATCATTTTGGATTACTTTGAATCACTTAAGCACATAAATTCAGATCACTTCAAAACATTGGTTCATTTTTAAACACTTTAGCTACCTTTCAAAACCGTTAAGAACACTTTGGACAATTTTGGAAACTGTTTAGATTACTTTAGATCAATTTGCATCACCCACTTTAGTTTATTTTATTAACACTTTAGAATACGACATAAAACTTGCAAATCAAATTGTTTAATATCATAATCCAAATCTGTATTGATTTCAGAACCTTGGTTGGTTTTCTTTCCAAAAATTCTTTCTTTCTACAATGCTTTGATAGAATATTTTTCCACTTATGTTGCTAATACAACTGAATGAATGAGAAAATTCATTACATTTCCACGTCCGATAATTAGCTAAATGTTTTGCTGGCCAGTAGACCATCAACTTTTAAAGCAAGCATGAACGAAAAGTCGCAAAATTATTGCCATTGTTTTGTACGAGATTCGAAACACACTAAGCAATCACGCTACTCTAACTATATGACTATTGTAGACAGTGGCGTATCTAGAATTTTGAGATTCGCCGCAAAATATTGCCCCTTTTAAAAAAGTTATCCCAACTGTCCCCAAGAGGCAAATGTGAATCAGAATTAAGCACTTTATCAATCACAAGACCTTTTCGGTGAATAGTAATACTCCTTCATGCTGTACAAAACTAATACTTCGAACCACAGACATACATCTTTAATGTAACAAAATTTTTGTCGAATCAAAAACACAAATTATAGCCTTTCGCCAGTCCAACAATCTATATAGAAGACATGATAACCTCAAAAATCGGCTGGCTTACTTACCTCGAACATTTGTCGAAACACATCGTCACAAGTAGACGATACAGAACCCACTTCTACATCAGCAAGCTGCAAACTCCAGGGAAAACAGGAACTTTTCCAATCTAGCATCGAACGAATATTATTAAATAATATAGAGATAATCACATCGTTTTATTATGATCATATACAAACATACTTTATATAAAATGCACTCACTTAAAACCAAATTAATAAATATACAATCAAGGTTTCCACAGTCGAACTAACCCATCTTCACTATAAGAACATAATAAATTCTGGTGAGGATGATGAGCTATACCAATAACATCTTTCTCATGTATCTATAATAAATTCAGTTAATAATGATCAAAAATAAAAATAATAATTACTTACATTAACCGTCCTTTCCAACTTTCCTGATATTGTTGAAAAACAATACAATACTAAATCTTCACCAACACAATAAATCCAATCACCTCTGGGTGAAACAGTTGAACATACAAAATCTCCACCTTCCCGTTTACCGCTCGAAAATGAACGCACAATCTATAAGAATAAAAGTAATGAATATACATACATTCAAAATTGAGGAATATTTTAGTTACCTGTCCAGATAAATTCATAATTACAACAGTATTGGTCCTATTGCAAACTACAAAATGTTCGGGATTTTTGGCAAAATTGTGTATATTATTAACAATTGTATCTCCAGCACCTATTGATTTAAAAGTATGCGTACATTCTGTCGTTTTTATACTCCAAACTTTAACGGTGCTATCGGATGATGCACTAAAATGTGTTTTTGGGTAAATCAATTGTTATAAAATATATATAAAATATATATAAACCTCGAAACGCGTCTATGGATGTTTTTTAGTTTTTTCGTTTAGAATATTTTTTCATAAATTTAATTTTTTAATGTTAAATCAATTGTTGTTTGCAATTATTCTAATTACCTGAGAATATTGTGTCCATCTTGTGTAAATATAACTTCATTTACAAATGAAGAATGTCCTCTAAATTCCTTTAAAGTTTTACCGGATTTTATGCCGTGAATTCTAAAATTATTTAAAAATGATGCTAAAATAACGTCTTTATTTTCAGATACACGATTAGAATTAAAAATAGACGCCTATAGTTTGTTCAATTTCAAGATAAAGCGCGAGAAATACTGTACAGTTTGTTTTTTCACTCTCTAACTTGAAATTGAATAAAAATAGTTACCTTATTACGTGATCAAAAGATGCACTTAGTACTTGACTGTTGTCTCTGGAAAATTGCAAACATGTGATACCTTTTGAATGAGCTTTGTCAATTTTTCTCAAACATTGCCCAGAACTAATTCTCCACACTTTTACTCGTCCTGTTTGTGAACCAGTTACTAACATGTCACTGTCTCTGGAGAAGGCCATACATAAAACTGCATGTTCCATCATCATAAAGTTTTCCTAATTGAAAAGTAAAAACAGAAAATTAAATTAATAATCAAAGCAATTAGTTTAAGAAAACAAAGCATATATTAACCTAATTTTTGAACAAAACTGTCAACCCCTTACCTGTGCTTGGTACTTCAAATCTTTCCTAATCTTCCCAGTTGTAAAATTCCAAACCTCAACAATCCCATCAACACTTCCAGTAACCATGTACTGTCCGTCAGGTGAAAATCTCGCGCATTCCACGTGCGATTTCTGTCCGAATTTAATTTGTTTTGCCATTTGCGTCGGATATTGTTCGTCTTCCTGATCCCTAATTGCGGCTTTACCTCTAAACAAATCTATAGTTGTACCAGGTGGTAACAAACCTTGATGCTGTTGCCATTTCAGAGCTTGTCCCAATAATGCTAACAATCTTGATGAAGGTACTACCGAGACCTCACCGGAAAGTGCGTGAGCAATTGCCGCGCGACGTTTTTCTTTGCTGCTTCCATCGGGATAAGCTTCTCGTGGATCAAAATATGATCTTGCCAATAGATTTTCTTGAAATAAAAAATATAAAATTGTAAAAACACCTTTAATATTCTATACCCTGATCTACCTTCGACCATCTACCATTATATTATAGCGTAATGAAGCTTTGCGCGGTAGACATCATGCTGTTCTGTCTGAAAACAAAATATGTAATTTGAAAGTTACTTACCTAAGTGTATGTATCGTTCAGGTTCATTTTGTTTTAACATAATCATTGGATCTGTCTGTCGTAGTAATGATCTAGCAGCTCCCAACTCTCGTAATTCGATTAACTCCAGTACAATCTATAAAAGAAGAAACAAAAAATCAAACGATCATCTCTTGCGGAATAACACTCACTAAGCAGAAGCGCTGGGAAAGGAAGTATGCCGTTCGGTGCTCGTCGGCATAGTGGAACTTTTGCTCAAAAAATAATATGGTCACTAATTTGGATTTAGTTGGTACTACTGGGAAAACAAACTTAAACGCGTGATTGGCAGCGAATGCAGATCATGCGTGCAACGTTATGAAATTCTGTTCTGAGGTGTGTTCTCATCAGAGGTAAACATAATCGTCGTTTTGCAATTGTCCTAGTCAGCAAACAATAAAAACCTGAACTTCTTCAAGCTTTGCCTCTTTCCGTGGAAAAACTTCTTGACCCTCATATTCGGTCGACTCAAGTACCAGATTTCAAGCCAATAATTTTGACCTACTGAGAGAAACTGAACAAAACAAAAAAACTTCCGATACTGCTCAAAGATACATCGACTTTAACCAACGCAACGGAACAACCTACAGTCGAGCCCGTCATTCTAACAAACAAAACAAAACAAATAGAAAAAAAAAAATTAATTTCAAATTGCAAACAAACCAAGTGTTTTATCACTAAACCGTGCGCTTCACATCGAACAACTAATGCCGCCTCCACAAAACCAAAGTAGACAATCAAGAAAGTAAACGCAACAAAAAATATTCCATTAACCAAAATCATCTGTATCAATATTATCTTTCCGTTGACTAAATAAGACAACTACAGCAGCGAGTAAACAGCGACACCAAACATAAGATCTTCTGCAAAACATTTTAAGGAACTCCCTCATCCAATTTAGAGTGCTCGTTGTCAACTTATGCGCGGAGACAAACAAATTGTAATCGACAGACAGACCTTTCTATGAAAACCGTGCTCGATGCGAAGGAAATTTTTCACTAAGTTCACCCATATCCTTTCCAGAACTCAAGCTTTTGCTCATAATCTCAATTCTAGATTAGAGATTTTTTTCTTTCGAGTGATAAAAAAAAATTTGTGATAATTGCAAAACAAATGCAAAGTCAATTTAAGGTCCATTGGAAGTATAACTAACTTCAATTATAAACTAAAAACTTTTCGGTAACGATCTACTTTAACCATTGCTAGCAAAAGATTACCGGAGAACGACGACAAGGCCAGCCCAATAGAAGCAGAGATGCACTGTGAAACTTAAAAAATTTATGATCTTTTCAGATCGTCGCCAAAATTGTTCTTATCAGGTCAATTCCAAGCACATATATAAAAAAACACAGATTACAACTTCAACCAAACACGCATTCATCTACAATCCGGAGCTTCAGAAACTTACCAACAACAGCAACGCAACATCATTTCGATGGATGCGATCGGAGTGTCAGCCAAGATATGTAAAATTCGTAACTGTGCTGTAACGGTTAACCAAGAGCAAGTCTAAATTACAGCTAAATTGCGTCAACGTTTTGACCCTCCAATGATGCAGACCCTACTAGAACTATACATTTAACAATGCAGACATACAGTGAATGCTTGCCCAAAATTGATCAGACAGACACTATTAGTCCAAAACTTAAAATTTACTTTAAACTACTAGTAAAAACAACAGCAACTTCTATAGTTTGTAACAGAACCCAGAGAACGACTTTTGTACAGTTCAAAAATAATCAAGTCAACTACCATCTGAACCAGATCTTCACTAAAGTCCCACCTACCTTAACAATTCTGCAAAAAGTGAATATAATTTTGAGTAGACCCAATGGAACACAAAAATTTTATAGGCATAGAAAAAGAATTATCTTACTTAATCGAAAAGCAAGCTTCTATAGGCAACCAATACCATTTTGAAACCTGTTTTCATATTAGATGATTGGACTATTGTTTTCAAGGAGTGTCCCGACTACTCGCCTTTTGTTTAATTATTAAGATTTACTGAAAGTTTAAACTTCTGGCCACAACAATGTGCGTGAGTGGAACACCAAATACGATCGACATTTGTGTATTGAAAGGTACAAGTGTTACCGGCTCGCTGCCATGCAGGGGCGCTGCCTATCCGTAGCCGCGGAATGAACAAAGCCAAAGCCAAACCTCATCAAGAAGTAAGCAAGAACCTAAAATAACCAGTCTCCAAAAGTAGACCGACCACTTCACCTTCAAGGCCCTTTGCACCTGCTGGAAGAAAACCGAACTTCCAGGTAACATTACGTAGAGGAAACAGCCCCGACCGCCACCGTCACAGCTTAGTTTACTTAGACCAGAAGCAGCACACTAGTCACATAGTAACTGTTATCATCTTCGGAGTAACATTACGTCCTTTGGACTAACCTAACCTTTTTATCTTTGCCCTCAAAGGTACCGAAACGAGATATGCTGTAACTATTAGGACCAAACATATGACAATTTGAAAAAAGCGCCGCAAACCCCACACAGAAACAATAACAACCTTAAAGATACCTCCTCACCCGCAAAACTTCTTCGGAAAAAATGGAAAAAAAATTACAACCAAGTGTTAAAACAATTATCAATCTTGAAAGAATCTTTTGCCTCAGATTCAATCCCATAACATGAAAACATACAGAAAATTTACAACTAAACCAAAACCAAGTACAGTCCAACAGGCAGGTACTATGAAAAAGCGTCATGGAATTCGGACCAAAACCTTGCATACAAGATCGTTCAAAACTGGAAAATCTCGAGTCATATCTTGTGAAGCTTAAGAAGTATTCCTAAAAATCTCCACAATATGCAAGAACATCTATGCGTGACATTGCAGATAAAATCAATTTTCTAGTCATATCTCATAAAGTTTGAAAAACATGCATGAGACCCTCCACAATATACAAGAGTACGCAAAGCTAAGCGTGTTCCTTCGCCGAAAACCCTGTCAATATTGTACTAGAAAAGAAGTTATCTGAACTATACTAAAAGGTTAAAAATCTTAGAAAAATAGATTTAGTATGCTTTTCAGTGCTATGTAAGCTTGGACAGAAGCTACGATAAAAACGTAGTATATAAGAGGATCCAACCCCAGAACTATCAGATGTTGTTGGATACCGATGCCAGCTCGGTATCCAATAGATGTGGTTGGTAGCTTTAGGACAAGAACCAAAAAACATCTAACTACTGAGGATGTGCGCTTTGTCAAAAACTAAGTCTAGTATTTGCAAAACACGTCAAAAAATTAACCCCTACTTGGTAGCTTTTAAAACAAGAGCAAAAAAAAATCATGCTACATGCTGTATTCTTTGTAAAAAATAAAATTAGACCCCGACTGAGAAATGCACCATTACCTGCAACGATCATCAACCATGACGTTCTTCTCTCAACACACAATATTCTGATACTGAAACTTGAAAGTGCCAGACATAATCAGATTTTATTAGCCCAAGAAGTCAGTAAGCATCCATTCAAGAACCGGACCGGAAAGTGCTGCACGCAAGACTCTACAGCCGAGTGACTCCAAACCTCGTGGCCAGACTATAGTAGACTATCGGAAACAATAAGCAACGTCTCCTTTGCTCAGAGACTTTAAAGAGGAGACGCAACCCGTCACAAAGAAACCCCAAAGATTCCAACCCGTAGTCACCACCAGCTTACCAGCTACGCGGAACCCAAAAATGAGTCGGCATTCAAACCTGCTAATTATAATGAGCCACCGGCAGTCAATTTACCGACTGTAATTCATTCAGAACCTGGACCGGAAAATGCGCGCAAATCTCTAACGCCGAGTAACCCCAAACCTAGTTGTCAGACTATAATGAGTAACATCACAACCATCGAAAATAATAATAATTGGACATAACCCACCACTAGGATTTTCACTCGTAGTGTTCAATCTGCGCAACTTTACTGCAGTTTCAACGCTACCCCAGACTTGACTTGCAATCCATTCCTAGACAGAATCCCAGGAGGCTTGACTACCATCCTGCTTGGAAACATCGTTGCCAAAGGATTGTTACCGGCTCGCTGCTACCACAAATGGGCGTGGCTTAATCTTAACCGCGTAATAGATAAAGCGCGCTTACAGTAGCAACACACTAGTCACTGGAAGATGAAATAATAAGCAAACTAAAAAAAGGAGATGAATCAATACTTAAAATCCTCCAAATACTCTTCAACAAGTGTCTGGAGATGGGAAATATTCCGGAGGACTGGAACAATGCCGTAGTAATTCTGCTTCATAAGAAGGGCGATAAAAGTAAACTTAAAAACTACCGTCCAATAAGCCTACTGATGATTTGTAAATTGTAGGCTCCCACCTTTACAAATCATTTATAAGAATTATATCTAACCAGACTTAGCAGTAGATGCATATCAGCCCATCGAGCAAGCCGGTTTCAGAAAGGGATATGGAACCAACAAACATCTACAATGCATGAAGTCATTGATTGAAAAGTGCAATGAGTATAATATCCCACTCTTCCTCGCACTCGTTGACTATGAGAAGGCGTTCGATACCATCGAGATGTTGCCTATTTTGGACGTTTTGGATGACTGTCGCATTGTTGACTCGAGATATTCTGGTCTAATTAAAACCATCTACGACTTCGCCACTATGACGCTGAAAGGAGATACCTTGTCCCTAAACTATTTACACTAAGTCTAGAGAATATCTTTATAAACTTAGACTGAACGGACAAAGGAATAAATGTTGATGGCAAAAGGCTGACGCACTTGCGCTTTGCGGATGATATTGTTTTAGTGGCCACTGAAGAGACTGAGATTGAAACAATGCTGACTCAACTAAACAAGTCAGCTAGTCTTCACATAAATATGAGCAAAACAAAAATCATGACTGCTGATGTTCCAAACCGGCCTGATATAGTCATCGATGGGGTCACGGTGGAAAGAGTAGAGAGCTACTTAGGACATAAACTAAAAATAGGCAAAGAAAACTAAGATGCGGAGACCAGAAGAAGAATAAGACTTAGGCTGGGAAGCTGGATTTTATTCTAACCCACAAGACGTTCCCAAGAAAGTTGAAAGCGAGAATATTTGACTCATGTGTTGCACCGGTTCTCACATAGCACAACACCAATAAGCTGGCCGTTGCGCAAAGATAAATGAAACGGAAAATGCTAGGCATATCGTTACGCCACAAGAAAAGGAACAAATGGGTGCAGGACAAGACAGGTGTTGCGGATGTGGTGGAAAGAATGGCGCAACAAAAATTAAGTTGGGCTGGGCATATCCTACGAACAACTGACGACAGATGGTCTCACAAAATCCTGATATGGAGACCCCCTAAAAGATGGAGCGATCATGGTCGGGAAGTAGCAGGAAGGAAATGGTTAAGACTGTCGAGGAATAGAAAAGAATGGAAAGTTAAAAGGAAAGACTATATCTAATATTGGAAGAATGAAGTCTGAAAAAGAAGAAGAAGTCACTGGAACCAGAGTTATTATCAGATCGTAAGATCACGTCTTTTTGACAAGACACAGAGTTACACAAACCCTAGGACCGCCACCTGCTCCATCCTAGGTTGTGACACACAAATAGTTTTAATATAAAGCAAATTATAACCACACAAGAGATAAAACATGAGAACAATAGTAGAAAAAAATTAATATTTAATATAAAAATTATTCTAATAGTGACCTGCCCAACACGTTTCAACAAAAAGTACTTAATAGATGCTTCTAAACAAACAACTCAATATTAAACTATAAATAAACCTAGAAATATAATGAACTTCCATCATCAAAGTGGTCTCAATTTGATAGAATAATAGATTGTAAAGTATGTTGATATAAAGAAACAATGATAAAATATAGTACAGGCTTATTAGCTTTGCCAACAAAGTAGGCAACTTGATATACACAAAAATATTGTTTGCTTTGTTGCACTCATGCCCTCACTCACACATTTTAGCATCCAGTTGTCACGCTCACTTTTCTTGCATTCTCTAAATCAAGCTTCTTTGGTTATGGCTGTACTGTGACCCATTCACTCAGTTATAACATGATTGTAAGTTATTAATACATAGCAGTTTTATTCACTTGTTTGGTAGCATCACATGTAACATAAATATTGTAAGTTTTCACAATTCACAATTCTACAATACAGATTTTAAATATGTAACCTAATGTGATCCATGACAAAATTTGTTTTAATAATAATAAGAAATATCAACAAGCAATTTTGGTTGCCTACCTCCCACTACTTAAATATTTTTGCTCACCCTGTATATGCAATTGTTAAATTATTATAATTTACAACAAATTGCAAAATGTTAATTTTAAAACTTGATTTTTAAAGATTGTACATGATATAATTAACTTACCTGTTCATATAAATCAATTAATTTCTTATCAGGCAACTTTAACGATTGTATAGCTTTTAAAACTGTATCCCAATGTCCATTATTAATATCCGAACAAAATCCATCAACACTATCTACTGTATTGAGTGAAACACCGGTTTCCTCCTAAAAAACAATTTATATTAAATCTTAACCAGATAAATTTATATAAATGTATTACCTGTAATGTAATTAATGTTTTGTACAGATTAGATTCCTTCAGGTATTGTTGAATAAGTCTTATCACACTGAAAATAACAATTTTAAGGTTATTTCTATGTAGGTGGATTGTTTTCAATAATACTCACTCAGCAGATTCGATTTCAATAGACATTTTATATGTATAATTAGTTTATTTGAATCTTAAATCAATTTATTTTATAAATAACTATTGATAACTTTGATTTGATATAACCGGAAGACTTTACAACGTTTGTATACATTTATAACATGCATTACATTAAGCATGAAGTTGTTTCTATTGGATGCAATATAGTGTATGTTTGGTTGCCTAGCGTAATTGTACCGGACGAGCAAGGAAGATTTGAAATTGTATATAATAATATAAAAAAAATTAATATTAGTACCTATACACAACAAATATTAAAGTAATACTATTAGACAAAACACATTATTTAATTTAATTAAACCATTTTATTTTTAACACAAAATTGTGTGCAAAAATTGCGCAATTTAATGTAGATTAACGTAGTTAGCTTGCTTTCATAAACTATTTGATTAAAATGTAAAAAAAAAATAAAAAGTCTGTTGTTGAAAATTCAAATCTTTCTGTGACAAATTGAAAGAGATTCACGTTAAGTATTTAAAAAAATTTAAAAAAAATTGCCAAAAGCACTTTTGAAGCAAATATGAAGTTTGTCTTTGTCATAGAAAATCCAAATTACCTTATCGTATTGAAACTAATCTTAAAAAATGTGCACTTTAATGTGGTTAGCTTAGCCTACCTCCTTTTAATCATGTTAATTAACTTTAGCAAAATCCGTTTACCTAATATCAGTTTATTTGTCAAACTAAATCTTAACTTACGCAAAAGCAATTTTTTTAAAATTATTTCAACAAATTGATTTAAAGGTTTCCAGTGTTTGGAAAAGAAAAAAAAAAAAAAAAAGAAAATAAAAACTTTAAATACTCTACACAATTTGGTAAATGTAAAAAAAACCGTCTTATTTAAGAAAATAGTAAAATGCTCGCTATTTTGTCGTTGTTCTTAGACAACAATTAATTTTAATACTACGCATCCAGAGAGTAAAATTTTCTTTTTTGAAAATAAAGTAGTAACGTTTGTGAGACACATATAGTAGCAAAAAAAAGCTCAATAAAAAGGGTTGAATAGTCTGTTTGTATCCCAAACATTGTAGGCGCCGAATTGGTTCTATCTATCGGCTCATTTATTGCGTTGCAAAGGTGGTAAGCGGCTCCCGTGCATTGACCTGATAGAGTGTTTGGGAGTGTAATGCCGCCATGTTGCCGGATATAAAGCAAAGCAACAACATCCCGGTGCAGTCGGTGCAATTTGTAGTCCGTGAGAATGATCCGGAGGCATAACGGAGGTCGTCATAATAGCTTGTAAATCGCTTGTATGTTGTCTATCCATGCTTCTTTAAAGTGACTGTAAATCCGGTAGTAGTTTTTCTCTTGTGGTTTGGAATTCCCTGACGTCCGTTTTTTTTTTTTGCATAGGTGGTGAATCACCTTTCCGAGGACGCTTACTGACTAAAACCCACTCAACCTAGAAGTTCAAAAACTTACGGCTCATGTACTTTCCGTTTGGAAAATAAAGTTGGCCCTAGTTGAGGTTACGCCCTATAGGTTGTGGGGTGAAATGTGATGTAACTTACTTTAAGTTAAAGTGCGGCTACTTGGATAATTGGTTGTTTGAAAAAGAAATTCTCTTTGTCTGGCTCGGCAAGTCGAGCTAGGTCAAAGTTAGGATAAATTGCAACATTATCAAAATATTTTACGGTTTTGATGTGTAACCTAAGGTCTGTTCGAATTTCCCTGTTTTGGGCATACCATGGAGCTCTGTGGAACATCTTCAAAGTGTTACTTTGAAAGACCTAAAAACTATTAAGGTGATCGGCTGAACCAATAATGGAACGGTAGCTAGCTAGCTACCGTTCCATTATTGGTTCAGCCGAGTAGCAAAGGGGTGTAGCTTAGTACTGGTGGCGCAACAATTTTTAACATTTCCTTCCAGCGGAACAAATCCTGAAAATTCTGCGATGTTAGTCTCCGCTTCCGTAGCCGGTGCTGGTTTTAGGTTGTCTACATAAATGTTGGTAAAAGGCGGTAGTGTTGGTCCTCTATCTAAAAACAATGGGTGGTGGCATTTATCTGACTGGTATTGTGGTAGACTAATGCTTTTCTTTAGTTCAGCGTGTGTGTGAACAGTTTATTGCTGAACAGCGGGATCTGATTGACACGGTAATATAGAATTTAGCCTCGCTTAAAACTTTGAACAGGCTTACGGATTCATGAAGTGACATGCTAAAACTCGACAATGCTTTACAAAGAAACTGGAAAGAACATACTTGTATCCAAATCCCTAATACTCTTAGATGAAAGACTATTTTAACAATAAATGCAAACAGTTGAAAGCGATGAATTGTTTTATTTGTAAAAATACAATGTGTGTATTTTGCAAAGAAGGACATTTCATATACAAATGTAAAAGTTTCTACAAAAACTTTTGGAGAAACAAATTGACATAGTAAAACAAAACTGTTTGGGCAAATATCATTCAACTAACAATTGTAATTCTAGAAGCTAAAGCAAGTGTAAAAAACAGCATAATTCATTATTACACAAAAATCGACCTCAACAAAGTCAGATAACAAAACAACATTTCAGAAGCCATATCTGTCTTTACATTGGCATACATTCTATCTACCGTGCTATTATCTACCTATGTTCTGCTCATTAACTACATCTCCGAAAAGCCACAACAAGTGCAAACTCTCCTAGACACCGGCTTTCAGGCAAACTTAGTAACAAAATCTTGTGCAAAAAAACTAGACCTAAAAAATCATTCCCTCAATACACTAATCGTGGGTGTAGAATGTTTCAAAATTATCGATTATATACCCGATCAATATTACGTTGTACGAGAATTATTTGCTTCGGCAAGAGTCAAATTAGCCGATCCAAACTACTACATACCTAACAAGATTGAGTTGCAAATTGGAGTAAGCCACTACTATGACATCATTAGAAAAGGACGACTAACAATGGGTCCAATGACGCTTATTAACAGCCACTTTGGATAGATCATGACCGGCTAGTTATAGCAGCCTGGACAACAAAAACGTAGATGGCAAAGGTGCTCAGAAGCCTTACAAATCACGTTAAATGTTCTCTTAAACAAATGTGTTTTTCTAACAGAATGGAAAACAGCTAGGCTAACTTTGATAGAGAAACCAGTAAAAAACGCAGAGGAAAAGCATACAGGCCGTTAAGTATCCTCAACGCAATTGGAAAGCTCTATGAGCAGATATTAAACAAGAGACTGCTGGATGAACTTGAGGAGAAAGGTGGCCTGTCGGGCATGCAGTACGGTTTTAGGAAAAGATGTTCTACTATCGACGCAGTGCAGTAAGTCCTTTAACTGACAAACAAATGCAGAGCGGATAAGAAATTTGTGCTGCTTGTGACTTTTGACATCAAAAATGCGTTCAACTCCGCACGCTGAGTCGACATAGTAGAATCACTGCAGGGTTTTGGTATATCAAACTACTTGATAAAGATAAACTGCAGCTATTTGGAAAATCGCAATCTCTTGATAAAAAATAGTCACAAAATGAAAGCGACCACTGGTGTCCCACAAGAGTTAGCCAAGGGTCCAACTCTATAGATTGTTAATTATGACGGAGTATTAAAGCTGAAGATGCCTAGCAACATCTGGCTTATAGGCAAATGATGTGGCAATGGTTGTCGCTGGCGATAGCGCAGAGAAACTGGTAGAAAATGCCAAATAGGCAGCCGGAAAACTGACAAGATGGCTAGACAAAAAAAATCTTGAACTTGCAGCCCATAAAACAAAAACTGTTATTCTAGCAATTAGAAGAAGCCTAACGACCATCTCTTTTAAGGTTGACGGCGCGACACTAACAAATCAAACCTCCTTAAAATACCTGGGTATCACTTTTGCCCATAACATAAACATGGGCCCCCGCATTGCAAAGGCCGCAGAAAGAGTGGACAAAACGGCTGCTTTTTTAGGTAGACTGATGCCTAATATAGGCAGACCTAAAGAAAGCAAAAGAAGGGCGCTAAACAGCGTTGTCTTATATGAGGCACCAGCATGGAACCAATGGGTCTACAAAAAGAAGTACCGCAAGATACTAGAGCGCTTGCAAAGGAAAGTGGCCATACGGAAAGCATCTGCGTACAGGACCGTTTTCACAATGGCGATACAGCTCATAGCGGTACTGCAAAATAGACAAAAATTCTTATCAAAAGCGTAAAACCATGAACCACCTGTTTTCTGATGCGTTGATTACTACCTCACCCAGTTTTTAAGCAGACACGGATGTTTCTCGTCTTACCTGTACAGGTTTAAGCTGCGGGATAACAAAGACTGTCCGTATTGCGGCTCTATTTATACACCGGAGCACACGGTGCTAGAATGCAGCAGATGGGCTGCAGAAAAAGAAAGCTGGACGTCCATCTTTGGCGCAGATAAAGTCACCAAGCACAACATAACCAAGCACATGCTGGACAGCAAAACAAAATGAGCGTGAAATCCGTTATAAGCAACATACTTAAAACAAAAGAAAGAGATAAAAAACAACTGAGTGCAAAATAACCTGGTCAATGCAACAAGGAAATAGCATCAATGAAGTAATGCCGCAAGGTCTTTCAATTGATGTTCATGCAGAAACAAGAGGTAGTTTTAGTAGGAAAGACTTCTTGTGAAAAAGGTGGTCATTTCCACACTACCATGTGGAATGACGTGCATACAGCATTTATATCTCTATAAAAAAAAAGTTATAGCAAGTAAATAAAAATGTGCACACATTTAATGTTATAACCATATTTCCATGTAGGAATCAACAAGCTACTTTCTCGGTTTTGGAAAATTGAAAATTACAAACAAACAAAATTAAACATAGAAGAACAAAAATGTAAAAACCATTTTAAAACCACTGTGTCAAGGTTAGATAACGGTAAATAACAACGCATTGATACTCATTTGTTCAACATTAAAAGAAAAAACTGTACGTGTCATAGCATAAGTGCTACGGTTTAAAACAGCATGTATGCATCCAGCAGCTAAGAAATTGGGACCAGTAACTAAACCAAGTCTCTATTAAATTAATCCGCAACCTACAAATATTATCGTTTACTCGTAAATATTGAAGAACAAAAAATCTATTCAAAACTCAAGCAAGCTAATCTATCTCAATCCATTTATAGATAGTGACTATCTTATTCGCGTGGGAGACCATCTAATGGAATCTTCTCTAGTTTTCGACAAAAGCAGTTCATATCATATTAGTATCCCATCTTACCAAAGAAGCCTTTTTAACAACATTTATTAGATTAATTTCAAGCCGTAGATGTGTATCTAAAATCTATTCATATAATGCTACAAATTTTGATAGAGCAAGAAATTCTTTGCGTGGCCTGGGCCTCTTTCTCACAGATGCAAAAAACAAAGATAGTATCAAAACTGCCTTTTCATCCCAGAATATAAAATAGAACTTTTTATACCACCATGTGCACCCCTCTTTAGAGGTTTGTGGAAAGCTGCAGTAAAAGGTGTAATTTCAACAGTCATCAAGTTGATAAATTTCTATGTGATAAAATTTATTATTAAATGGAATTTTAATTGTACAGTTGGTAAGTTAATACATTTATATTTCTATTACAATATATCAATCTTGCTAGCAATTAAGTTTTTTCTTTTTATTATACGATTGGTTTGAGGCTGAATTTAATATAAATTAAAAAATGTTTTTTTGATTAATAACGATTTAAAAACAAAGAATGTTTACCATGCTAATATTATTAATTAAATAATAACCTACTTTGCTCAAACAAACATTAATATTTTTCTTATGTTTGTGAAATTATTGTCTCCGAAACGTTTGCAAAAGTTATGGATCAATAAATATTATAAAATAATGCTGCAATCCTTTGTTACCAGATTCCCAATAATATATAATATATATTATATATTATTAGGAATAATAACTTATTTAAAAATGTTCATCTCGGGTAATTCGCAACAGGTCCAATCATAAGAACAACAAAAATTTAGATATATTTACTTTCACGGTTGGCACCATATTAAATTTGGTTTCAGAATATTAGGAATACATAAATTGAAGCCGATAATAACAGGTTTATTAGATTTGAAGGCGGACGCACATCAGCATTATTTTAAATGTAAGCGCCGATAGATAATACCGCGGATAAAACCAAATAAAACAACAAAGTTGTAAATAATTGTTTATTAACTACATGATGAATGATTTTCCGACTTGCCAGGTAGATGCTGTTGCTAAGCGCGGAGCTAACATGCCCTTTCGTACTATCAGGGATGTATAAGTTAGATGAGGTAACTCCGTGCAAATTATTTATGTTGCAAATCAATAACTGAAAGTAGTTTAAGGTGTTGTATAGAGATGGCGCTGTAATATATTTAGAATTTTTCAGAATCTATAAATTAAATATTAGTATGAACAATGCTGATCACAAAAATAATTCTGTAAACAATAACTTCAAACATACTATGATCTATCAAAGAATACCAAAAAAGAAATAGTCAAGGCCGTTTGGTAAAAAGTTTTCTCTACCAAAACAATGCAATTCTTCTCAATACGGGTTCTCATGATGAATGATTTTCTGACTCGCCAGATAGATGCTGTTGCTAAGCGCGGAGTTAACATGCCCCTTCGTACTATCAGGGATGTATAAGATAGATGAAGTAATATGCAAATTATTTATGTTGCAAATCAATATCTGAAAGTAGTTTAAGCTGTTGTATAGAGATGGCGCTGTAATATTATCAACACTTTAGTCGTTTTCTGGCGAGCTTACTTGAGTTACCTAAAAGTATGTTTCAGTTACATTCAACGTCATACGCTAACGTCACAAAAAGTCTACATAAAGTTACTTGCTAGAAAACAAAAAGTAACCATTTCTTTGTTTATAATTACAAATGACAATTTTATAACCAATACTTTTGAACATATCATTTTTTTTTAAATCTATTTTATAAGTTTACAGAAAAGAATTTTGTAGTTTTGTGTATATAAATACATGCCCAATGTTCTATTATATTGAATTAAATTATTTCAACGCACATATAAACATAAATCGGCGCGCGCACTTAATTTTTTCACATACGGTAGTCTAGATCTCCGTAAGCTTCAGTAACTTGTGTTCATGTTACTGAAGCATACTCAAGTAAGATGTGACGTCATCAGTAAGGTCGCCAGAATACGAGTAAGGTGTAACTGTAACTTACCGAAGGTTACTTTTTCTCGCCAGAAAACGAATTTTATTACATATTATAAGAAAAACAAAAATTATATTAGATATGTATAAAGATTATTATCAGGAAATTATAATATTAATGAGATAACATTCCGAGTTTTTTTAGGATCTAGAAATTAAATATTAAACCCGCTCGACACTGTCTTATATAAATATAATTTTTATTAAAACTTGTGCAATAATTCCATATATAAAATTTATATCCTGTTTGACACTATAGATTTTTTTTTTAAGGACGTAGTGAGGTGTTGGCCTCAACAAGTGGCCCCTGAGAATAACTAACGCATGGCAACACCTTTCGGCTTTCTTCTCTGCGTAAGTCCTGCTATTAATTTGTCTTAGTCATTGTCTCTAATGTGGTACTAGTTTGAAGTGAGCTGGTTTTGGCCTCGCGAAATTCAAGCAGTATGCTGCGGCAACACATGCTGTCCCCGGCCCATCTCCCCCTATACCCTATTTTTCTGACCTACTTTCTACACTGGCATTCTCCTCTCTTTTTTCCCATTCTTGTGTTATTCAGCCTAGATATTTGCATTGTCCTTATGTATCTTCTTAGTTTTTCTATATCTTCATTAACTTTTTCCTTGTTGTATCTTTCTTTCATAAATATTTTGTGCAGCTCCATTAAATGCATCTCTTTTGGTAGTCCTATATTTGCCAGTTTAATTTCTAGTGAGATTTTTAAATCTCCATTTGGGATTAGTTCTTCGTGTCCACTAGTTGCCAGATATACTCTGACCATTTCAAAAGTTGCATTTTCTGTCAACCTCGAGATGGCGTATCTTCCGTTTAGAAATTGTTTAGTCAATTCCGTCAATTTATTTTCCTTGAGCAGTTCTCTCCTTTTTCTCTTTATTTCTGCAATTTCTGTTGGTACTAGGGTTTCAGTATATGTTCTTCTCTTGTCTTTCTGTTCATCTTCCATTGCTTGGCAGGCATAGTTGTTTTGACCTTTTTTGTTTTCTTCCATTTTGGTTTACCTAAATCTCAAAGCTTCTAACTCCTCTATCTTTCTTTCAGTACTGTCGTTGCATAGTTTCTTAGTGCTCTCCATTTGTTTTTGTCACTCAAGCATATTTTAATAATTGTAGATTTGTCTACTTTGTTTTCTAATATCTTTTCTAGCGTTTTCCTATCTTTCTCCCACGCTTCGCACTCTACTAACGTATGTTCTGCGTTGTCATGCGTGTTTTCTAGACAAAATATACATTTTTCCTCTTTCTCCATCTTATTTATTTTTTGTAAGTACTTTCCAAACACTCCATGTCCGGTAAGTAGTTGTGTTGTATAGTAACACGTCTCCGGTTTTTTCTCTACCCATTCTTTTATTTCTGGTATTAGTTCCCTTGTCTATTCTCCCTTTTCTTCTTTTTTCCACTGTTTTTGCCATCTTTCCATCATATTCTCTCTTGCTTGTTTCTTTGCTTCTTGCTTACTAGTATTTTCATTTACCAATTTTTGTATACCTAATCTTTCTTCCACTATTAAATCTGCGGGTAGTGTCGCCGCAATTACTTTTAGTGCCCCTTACGACACTGTCTTGTAAGCCCTGCATATCCTTAACGAACTTGCTCTCATAACTCCTCTTACTTCTTTTCTTTTCTGTTTTTTTTTTGTCTTTAAAGTTTCTCCTCATGTTTCTGCGGCATACAATAGTTTACTTCTAGCCGCAATTGCTATTAGCCTTCTTGCCCATTTTTGGTCAGTAGATTTCTCACCTGAAGGTAGTTCCATATTATCTTAGTAGTTTTATTTGTAAGTTCTCTTTTTTTGCTGTTTCTATAATTGCTTCCTATAGTATGCTGTTGAACGCATTTTGTATATCTAACGCTACTATGACAGAGTGTTGTCATTTTCTGTATGGTCCACTGTTTGCTTCTTTTGCTATGGCTTTTACCTTTTCAATGGCTCCTAGAGTCGTTCTTCCCTTTGTAAATCCGTATTGTTTCTGTTCCCATTCTCCTTTTCTTCTATTTCCTGTTCAATTCTCCTCACAATAACTTTTTAAATTTTTTTGCTGTTGTGTTGATCAGGCATATCGGTCTATACGTCGTTGTTTTACCTGCTTCCTTCTTTTTCATCCTTTCAACAAGCTGGAAAAATTTCTTCCTTCAGACATCTGTTTATTATTTATATTATCTCTATCTCATTTCCTTCTAGTGCTGCCTTCACTATCTCCGTTGTTATCTGTCTGGACATGGTGCTTTATTATTAGGTAGTTTCCTTATAATCTGATTTATCTTTTTCTCTGTTGCAGGGACTGCTTCTGTTTTGTCCGCTATTCCTGCTGGTTCTTCTACTATTCCTCCAGTGGGAAACAATTTTTCAATAATTACAACTTAATTTTCTTCTTCTTTTAAGCACACTGCTTTCATTCCTTCTAATTTATTCATTACTATTTTGTATGGTTTGCCCCAGGGATTCTTGTATATGGATTCTAACATTTCTTCCCAGCATCTTTTCTTACTGTCTTTGATCGCTTCCTTTAAAGCTTTTTTGTCATTTTTCAGTTCTTCTTCAGTTTCATCGGAATCTTCTCCCCTTCTTCTTTGTCTTTTGACTTTTCTTGCTGTTTGTATTGTTTTCTTCCTGCTTTCCTTGACTTCTTCGCACCACCAATATGGTCCTCTTCTTCCTCCTTTTCTGTATCTGGGAAGTGATTCTTCCGCTGCCTTCCTCAATTTTTCCGAGTACTTTTTGCATTTTTCCTCTAAATTCTTGTTTTCAGTCACTTCCTCTGCTTCCATAACTCTATTTATCCTTTCTCTGTCCATCTTTCTTATGTTCCATTTTCCTTCTCTTTTGTCTTCCTTTTCCTCTTTTCCGTTTGTGCTGTATTGTATGTACTTATGTAAACACAGTGATTCTTCTTTGACCCCTTACTACTCCAGCCGTTTCCCATGTTGCTATGGTAATATCAATGTATGGTTTGGATCTTCTTCTTACAAACGTTGATTTATCTCCTTGATTGCATATTGTAAGATTTACGGCTGCTATCATCTCCTCAAGAATTTGGCCTCTTCTGTCAAACTTGGTCCTTCCCCATCTTGGCAATTTTGCGTTGAAATCGCCTCCTATCAGAATTTGTTTGCTCTTTTGTTTCCTTAGGCTGTGTTCTAGTCCTTCTATCCACTTTTGATAATATTCCATATTGCAGTTTGGACTGATGTAACAACTGTACACTATCAGACCTCTTATATCGGCCCACACTATTCCTTTCTTGGGTGTCCCCCACCTTTCCACTTTATCGTTACACTTACCCCTTGCTAAAATAGCTGCGTCTGAATTCTTATATTTTATCCACTCCCCACTTAGTTTGTTTTTATTTGGTTCACTCACTATTACTATGTCTATTTTTCCTCTTACCGCTGTTCCCATCAATAGGTTTTGCGCCTCTCTTCCTCTGCCTGTATTTGTTTGAATGATGTTATACGTTTTGGTTTGTGTCCTCATTCTCGTGTTGTCTCCAATTATCTAGATTTTTGTCTTCTACGTTCTTTCTTGGTCTTCTCGTTTCTCTTTTGTATGTGAGCGGGCATCTTTTTGCACCTGTTCTGTGTCCTGTTACTTTACACTCTATACAATATTCCCTATTACTGCAGTTGGCTATCTGATGCCCCACTATAGATGATTTCCTTTCACTGTTCTGGACGGTTCCAAACAATTCTGTGCTTGACGCCTCATGTACCTTTCACAGAGAGCACGACGCCCCAACTTGTTTAGAGTTTCCTTCCATTCTCTCCTCTTGCACTACCTAGCACGAAGGTGCATCAGAACGGGTCTGTGGGTCAAGCCCCGGGAGCGTGTTGCTCTTGAAAGGAAAGCAGTATATATAATTCTTTATATAGTTATAAAACCATGCATGCGCCTTATGCATGCTCTGTCAAATAAGTTTTAGTGTTTACTGTTAATTCGTTTGTTTTTTCTTTTTTCGTCCTTCAAATATTTAGGTAAGTTTGATTTGGGTATTATTCATTCCACTTTTGCTATTCATCCGAATTGGGTCGTTTTGAAGTTTTTCTAATAGAAAAATTAAGAATTATACATAAACTGATCAACATGGAACTAATAATCATCTAGAGAATAACTTAAAATGATTACAACTAATTCATTATTTAAATGTGCTGAGGAAGAGCTAAGTACATGCCCGAAACGTTCATTATTATTATAAATAAATGGAAATAAAGTTTTAAAAATAATATAATAAATAGTCCTATTGCTGAATAATACTCAAACCAAAGTTACAGTTAATAATACAATTAATGAAAATATTGAAAAATTGAAGCAGAACAAATTAAAAAAGTGGTAGCAATTGCTATATGTGGAACTACAGTAGTAAAATTGACAAAAATTAAAAAATACAAAGTGCTATTGCGCATGACGTTTGCGTCGATTATAGATGGAAAAATAGAACATGTTAATTTTTTAAGATATAATTGTGACCTTGTGACGTGTAATTATATATATAATTAAAGACATAAGGACAGTGTCATACGAGTTTTAGTATGAACGATGCTGATCACAAAAATAATTCTGTAAACAACAACTTCAAACGTTCTATGATCTAGTTCTATAATCAATAGATGGGAAAATAGAACAAGTTCTAATTTTTCAAGATATAATTGTGACCTTGTGACCTAGTTTGTGTGCTTTGTATACGTAAATGGACTGATCTGTAATTATATACATATAATTCAAGACATAATTATGGATAGTGTCATACGGGTTTAACAAAGAAGACCAAAAAAAAATTTGTCAAGGGCGTTTGGTAAAAAGTTTTCTCTACCAAAACAATGCGGTTCTTCTCAATACCGGTTTTCCAACACATTTTAGTGCCAGAGGTTTAAGGTTTTCAGCAATTAATTTAACGTTTTTGTCGTCTCGTCTTTCGTGGAATGTTTAAGATGATCATTTTCGGCATCGATCATTTTCCGATTGCTGTTAAAACAATTATTAGACAAATCAGACAGTGCGTTCTCCGTAGATAATGCCTTTACCGCGCAGACTGGTAAGATTTTCAAGCTAGTTTGGTCCCACTCCCTTTAAGGTATGCGGATGTCGGGGCTGCTGTGAAAAATTTTACTGTATGTGTTGTTTAAGCAGCAAATGTATTTGTCCCAAAGTCTAAAAGCCAGCTGTTTCATGGTAGAACAAGGAACCAAAGATAGCAGTAGAGCGAAAAAAAAGTTTTCAATAAATTTCTACAACTTGCAATGCAGAAAAATATAATTGTCAAGAAAAAAATTCCGGTTGTAGCACTTGCTCCCAAAGTTGCCACCCAGGACATTGGCAATAAAGCTAAAATTAAAAATGTTTATGCCAAACAATTTAAACCTGTAAGTAGCTCTCTAAACTACCAAAAAAAGTTCACTAAATCTTTGCACCCACACAGAGTGTGTTTTGTTTGTACTTTGTAATAATGCTCAAGACAATTAACTAACAGTGGCTGTTGTAAAGAAAGTTTTTGACTCTCAACGTTAATTTTAAAAGAGCAAGCGTTTAATCTCTTTGGTAGTCAGATAGCGGGAAAAAGATTGATGTTATATATTTTGCATGCGAATTCTCTTACAAGAAACGTGGAAATTTTGCAAAATGTATATGTCTGCTTCATAAACTATAAGAAAGCATTTGACCAAATCCACGATAAGCTATTTTTTAAAAATCTAGACAAAATAAGACAAGATTATTAAGATTATTAAAACAGCTGCATTATATTCAAGTAAACAAAATCAAAGTCAACAATGTAATGACACGTAAAATCCTAATTAAACAAGAGGTGAGACAAGGATGCGTTTTATTGCCAACATTATTTAATATCTACTCTGAAAAAATCTTTTAAGAGGCTGTAAACAATAGAGCAGAAGGCGTGAAATTTGAAAGGAAGAACATTAACAATATAAAATTTGCAGATGATACAGCCAAAATAGCAAAAAGTTTAAAAAATCTGCAAAGTCTACTTAACAAAATCAACAAGACAAGCTCCAACAAAGGATTAAAAATCAACATCGAAAAAAGTAAATGGATGGCAGTCGGAAAACTAAACGCCAAAATTAGCAAGCTATTAATTGAAAGGCAACTTATTGAACGCGTGGAACATTTTATATAGTTTGCAGCTGGATAAATGTGGCAATGTACTCCGATAAAAAGATTTTTGCGCGTATTGAGATGTGTTGAGTTGTATTCAAATTATGGAAACCTATTTTAACTAATCAAAATCTACCCTTTATTCTTATTTTGGTTTGACTGCTGTGGTGTTTGGAACGGTGAGTACCTTAGTGTTATACTTTTGAAGTAGATTTACTAAAGCTAAACATATTATTTCTAAATTGCGTTGCAAAAAACAAAGATATCAAAACTGCTTTTTCATCTCAGAATATAAAATGGAACTTTTTATACCACCATGTGCACCTCACTTTGGAGGTTTGTGGGAAGCTGCAGTAAAAAGTGTAATTCCAACAGTATCACCACTTATATTGTTAATCAATCAAGTAGATACATTTCTATGTAATAAAACTTATTATTAAATTGGATTTTAATTGTAAAGTTTGTAAGTTAATACTTTTATATTTCTGTTATAATATATCAATCTTGCTTGTATATAGGTTTCTTCTTTTCATTATACGATTGGTTTGAGGCTGAATTTAATATGAATTAAAATGTTTTTCTGATTGATAACGATTTAAAAACAAAGAATATTTACTATGCTTATATTATTAGTTAAATAATAACCTACTTTGCTCAAACAAACATTAATATTTTTCCAATGTTTGTGAAATTATTGTCTCCAAAACGTTTGCAAAAGGTATGGATCAATAAATAATATAAAATAAACAATGCTGCAATCTTTTATTACCAAATTTACAAATAATTTATTTAAAAATGTTCATCTTGTGTAATTCACAACAGATTTGAGTTCAGCACTAATCATAAGGACAACAAAAATTTAGATATATTTACTTTCCCAGTTGGCACCATAATTGGTTTCAGAATATTAGGAATACACAAATTTAAGCCGATAATAACAAGTGTATTAGATTTGAACGCAGGCGCATATCAGCATTATTTTAAATGTAAGCGCCGATAGATAATACCGCGAATAAAACCAAATAAAACAACAAAGTTGTAAATAATTGTTTTCTTAACTCACGATGAATGATTTTCCGACTCGCCAGGTAGATGCTGTTGCTAAGCGCGATGTTAACATTCCCCTTCGTACTATCAGGGATGTATAAGATAGATAAGGTAACTCCGTCAAATTATTTATGATGCAAATCAATAACTGAAAGTAGTTTAAGGTGTTGTATAGAGATGGCGCTGTAATTTTATCAACATTTTATTAAATGGTTTGAGATATACATTAATATCATAAAGAAAACAGAAATTATATTAGATATGTATGCTGTTGCTAACCGACAATTTTAGTGCCAGAGGATCAAGGTTTCAGCAATTAATTTAACGTTTTAGTCTCCTCGTCTTTTGTGGAATGTTTTAGATGATCTTTTTCCGATTGCTGTTAAAACAATCGTTAGACAGATCAGACAGTGCGTTCCCCGTAGATGGTGTCTTGACCGCGCAGACTGTTAAGGTTTTCAAGCTAGTTTAGTCTCACTCCCTTTAAGGTGTGCAGATGTCGAGGCTGCTGTGAAAAATTTTACTGTATGTGTTGGTGAAGCAGTAAATGTATTTGTCCCAAAATCTAAAAATTGTTCCATAGTAGATCAAGGAAATAAAGAGCGAAAAAAAGCTTGTAATAAATTTCTACAATTTGCAACACAAGAAAAAATGATTGTCAAGAAAAAAATCCGGTTGTAGCACCTCCTCTTAAAGTCGCAACTCAGGACATTGACTATGAAACTAAAATTTAAAATGCTTTTGCTTGCTCAAACTAAAAAAAAATTCTGCAAAACAAAGAAAATTTTGAAATTCCTCTAGATTTCTCTTCTCAAGAGTTGTTGTCATATAACTCTATTTTTTCTTTGGAGAAATTAGAAGCATCACTTAGTTGCGTTGGTACATCTCGGTCCGGATATTGTTCTGTATCAGTTTATTCGGCGGCTGTCTATTTCTGTGAAGAAGGGGCTGGTGGAAATATATAATCTGTAATAGAAACAAGGTGTCTACTCTACATGTTGAAAAGAAGCCGTTATCTTGCCACTATTAAAACAAGACAAAGACCCAAACAATGCCATCAGCTATCTACAAGTCCCTTTACCTTGCTGCTTTGAAAAACTGTTGGAATGGTCAACAACCATTTGGTGTAGATCCTAGAGACTTTTGGTCTCCTGGAAAAACTCCAGACAAGGGTTAGAAAGTACCACTGACCAATTGGTACAATTAAAGAATTTTATTCAAGACGCTTTCTTATAAAGAAAACTTCTTGTAGCGGTGTTTTTTGATCTGAGAAAAGTCTTGCATGCAAAACCAAATTTTAAAGTTAGGGTGGGAAACACCTTTTTCAAAACTTTATGTTTAGAAAACGGTGTTTCTTAAGAGTTGACGGTTACTGTCACCCTCTTTTCTATAGCGGTCAACTATTGTGCAGCTTTGGTAGTTATACCGGTAAAAAAGTATTAGTATGTTGATGATTTAGTGAGATACTATCCCTGCCATAACACATCAACTTCAGACTACTATTGATAAAGTAAACCAAGATGTCGAGTCAAGGTGTTTTTTCTTTTCATTGGCAAAACCCCCTGCGTGCATTTTTGTTGCCTCAAATAACCTTATCTCGACTCCGTACTTTTTTTGCAACGTACAAAAATGATAAGCGTAAAATTTAAAAGGAAGAACATTAGCAACATAAGATTTGCAGATGATACTGCCAAAATAACAAAAAATTTTAAAGATCTGCAAAATCTACTTAACAGAATCAGCAAAACAAGTTCAAACAAAAGATTAAAATCAACATTGAGAAAAGTAAATAGATGGCAGTCAAAAAAATAAACGTCAAACTTAGCAAGCTATTAATTAAAAGGCAACTTATAGAACGCGTGGAACAATTAATATATTTTGGCAGCTGGATAAGTGTGGCAAATTACTCCGATAAAAAGATTTTTGAGCGTATCAAGATGTGTTGAATTGTATTAAAATTATGAAAACCTTTTTAACAAAAACCTACCCATTAATTTTATTATGGTTTGTCTGCATGTGGTATTTGGAACCGTGGGTTTTGTCGTTTTTTTTCGTGCCGGCCCCCTATTTGTTTTTTGACTTTAAAGACAAGTTAGAGTTAGACTTTTTTCTTTATTGCAAAAAAAGCTTGTTTTCTGGCAATGTTGGAGTTCATCTTAATAGCAGTAGCAAGTAGTTGCTTGAAGGTATTGAAGGTGAGCACGTCTAGAGTTTGTTGCGTGCGGGGTTCCACTAACTTTGTAAAAGTGTTTGTTAGTTCTTTCTGTGAGTGGCATGGTCTCAATTGTTGGTATATAGCCGACTGTTTTCTTAGAAAACTTATTTAGCAGTTCATTAATTAATTGAGTGGTCGATGTAAGTTTATACTAGCCGGGCTTGTTATAATCTGCTTTGATGACTCAACATAGACTGACTTTGCAGCATGAAAGTTTAATCTTTATACCTTTTTCTCTTGTTCCTAGGCGGCATCAACACAATTTAAGTTTTAAGGCTATTTGGCGCCGCCGTTTTAGGAAAATTGGCAAAACATTTTCTTTACTTGCCCGCTATCAATTTTAAAACTTCATAAAACATTTACTGTTACACAATGAAAGCTAGAAAAAAAAAACAAATTTATAAAACTGTACAATGCATTTGAGGCGTGCGGTTACAAAACTGTCTAAATCCATTTAATTCAAAAAATGACTTAGTGACTTTCTTTTATATGCCTGCTATCTATAGATACATTTATTTTGCAGCAACAGGTGTTACATTCATGAAATAATCACGTATGACAATTATGAACATAAAATCTCATTTGTAACACTAGTAACACGTCTTTGGCTTCTCCTGCAAATTCACTTCATATGGATTTAGACAGTTTTGTAACTGCACGCAACACGCAACACAAGTTGCTTGGATAACTAAGCTCTGTTTAAGGTGGTTTTAAAAAAAAGAAAGTGTCAGGAAACACCAACGTAATAATGAGTTACTTAACTATTGAAGAACAACACATACATACACAATTGCTCTCAATAGAATACTTTTAGATATAGAAAATCCAAAAGCGTTTCTAGAATTGACATAAAATAAACAAGGTATTTGTAATACAGGCACAAAAAAATGTAATTGGACACTCAAGTTGCAAAAAAAAAATAATTTAGAAATAGTTCAAATGATTCTTCTTTTTATGATACCATTGGTTTGAGGCTGAGTTTAATATAAATTAAAAATGTTTTTTTGATTGATAACGATTTAAAAACAAAAAAATGTTTACCATGCTAATATTATTAATTAAATACTTTGCTCAAACAAACATTAATATTTTTCTCATGTTTTTAAAACTATTGTCTCCAAAACGTTTGCAAAAGTAATGGACTAATAAATAATATAAAATAAACAATGCTGCAAGCCTTTATTACCAGATTCGCAAATAATTTATTTAAAAACGTTGATTTTGTGAAATTCACAACAGGTTTGAGTCCAGCACTGATCATAAAGACAACAAAAATTTAGATATTTATACTTTCACGGTTGGCACCATATTTGATTTCAGAATATTATAAATGAATATATAAATTCAAGCCGATAATAACAAGTTTATAAGATTTGAAGGCGGACGCACATCGGGCACAGCATTATTTTAAATGTAAGCGCCGATTGATAATACTTCAGATAAAACCAAATAAAACGTATGATGAATGATTTGCCTTCTCGCCAGGTAGATGCTGTTGCTAAGCGCGGAGTTAACATGCCCCTTCGTACTATCAGGGATGCATAAGATAGATGAGGTAACTCCGTGAAATTATTTATGTTGGAAATCAATAACTGAAAGTAGTTTAAGGTGTTGTATAGAGATGGCGCTGCAATATTATCAAAACTTCATTAAATGGATGAAGATATACACTAATATCATAAGAAAAACAAAAATTATATTAGATATGTATAAAGGTGCTTTGCTGTTTAACCGAAAAGTGTATAGACGTAAAGTCTTATTAGGGAATTATAATATTAATGAGATAATATTCAGATTTTTTCAGGATCTATAAACAAAATATTAATATAAACGATCACAGAAATTATTCTATAAACAACAACTTCAAACATACTATGATCTTACAAAGAAGACCAAAAAAGAATTTGTCAAAAACGTTTGGTAAAAAGTTTTCTAAAGTCTAGAAGCCAGCTGTTCCATGGTAGAACAAGAAAATAAGGCTTGCATTAAATTTCAACAGTTTGCGATGCAAGAAAATATGATTATGACAGGCGATGAGAGTAA
This sequence comes from Tachinus rufipes, assembly GCA_963932245.1. NCBI lineage: Eukaryota > Metazoa > Arthropoda > Insecta > Coleoptera > Staphylinidae > Tachinus > Tachinus rufipes. The sequence continues at coordinate 68,816,358 of OZ010749.1, forward strand.
AACAAATAACTATAGGCCATTATCCATCTTGCCAGCTTTCTCAAAAATTTATAAAAAACTTATATATGTCAGAATATTACAGTTTTTAGAAAAACAAAATATTTTAACAAAGCAACAATTTGGATTTCAAAAAAATTCAAATACATCCGACGCTATTCATATATTAGTAGAACATATATCTATTGCCTTAGAAAACAGGAAAAAATATGTCTGTATTTTTTCCGATTTAACAAAAGCATTCGACTTTATAAAACATGACGTACTTTTGAATAAACTTGCTTTCTATGGTATAATAAGGACTACCGTTAAATTTATTAAAAAGTTATTTATCAAACAGGCGACAAATAGTAACTTTTAACAATCTTGAAAGCAACACAAAATCAATCAGCGATGGTGTACCACAAGGATCAATTTTAGATCCATTATTTTTCTTGTTGTATATAAATGATTTGTCAACCTCCATAGAAACTACGTCTACTCTCTTTGCCGATGAAAAAAAAAAGTTTAAAATCAAAAGAAGATATGAAAAACTGGTATGTTGCAAATAAACTTACACTGAACAAGTTTAAAACAATGACACTACAATTCTAATGTGCCGGTGGTCTGGAAACTAAAAAAACTGCAAAATATTAGGCTTGATAGTATGTTATCTTGGCAGATCTGTCATTGCCATCAGGTAAAGTTAGACTAATCAAAAACAAAAAACTCCAAATTTATCTATTTAATAAAATCCCAACAGAAATTAAAACAGTTACTGTTAACAAATTTAAAACAGCAGTAAAAAACATCTTTTAATACATCTGCTACCTAATATTTATGAATTTTTTGAAATTAAATTTGAATTTAGTATTATTATTTTTAAATTTCTTTTTTATTGACGTAGTTCTTGAAATATATTTTATGTTATCTTTTGTATGTATGTAAAACTAAATAAATATTATTACTATTATTATTGTCAGGAAAAAAATTTCAGTTGTAGCACCTGCTCTCAAAGTCGCCACCCAGGACATTGGCGATAAAGCTAACATTAAAAATGTTTTTGCCAAACAATTTAAATCTGTAAGTAGCTCTCCAAACTACAAACAAAATTCCTGCAAAACAAAGAAAATTTTGAAATTCTTTTAGATTTTTTTTTTCAAGAGTTGTTGCCATACAACTCTACTTTTCTTTTAAGAAATTAGAAGCAGCACTTAGTTGCGTTGGTACATCCACGGCAGTCCGAATAATGTTTTGTATCAGTTTATCCGGCAGCTGTCTATTTCTATAAAGAAGCTCTGCTAAAAACATATAATCTGATATGGAAACAAGGTGTCTACTCTACATGTTGAAAAAAAGCCGTTATCTTGTCACTATTAAAACAAGGCAAAGACCCAAACAATGCCAACAGCTATCAACAAATCTCTTTGACTTGCTGTTTTAAAAAACTGTTGGAATAAATGGTCAACAACCGTTTAGTGTTGATCTTAGAGACTTTTGGCCTTCTAGAAAAACACTAGGTAGAGATTAGAAAGTACCATTGACCAATTGGTAAAGAAAACATCTTGTAGCGGTTTTTTAATCTGAGAAAGGCGTACGATTGAACGTAGAGATATAAAACTTTTCAAAAGTAGCACACTTGGTGACTCGGAGGTCGTCTGCTTTTGTTTGGTAGGTCTTTCATGTAAAACCAAAAATTTAAAGTTAGGGTAGAAAACACCTTTTCCAAAACTTTATGTTTAGAAAACGATGTTCCTCAAGGGTTGACGGTTACCGTCACCTTCTTTGCTATAGCGGTTAATTATATTGCACCTTTGGTAGTTATTTGTATGTTGATGGTTTAGTGAGATACTATCCCCGCCATAACACATCAACTTTAGACTAGTATTGATAGAGTAAATCAAAATGCCGAGTCAGAGTGTTTTTTTTTATCGGCAAAAGCTCCTGCGTGCATTTTTGTCGTCTCAGACAACTTTATTGCGACTTTTTTTGCAACGTACAGAAGTGATAGTACTTTTTTAGTTCAAACACATATAGATCAGCTGGTCACGCGTTTTAAAAAAGTTTTAAATGTAATTAAGTGCCTGTCCAGTATAAATTGGGAAGCACGGAGAGGTACTTTTGCAACTGTACAAAGTTTTTGTCTTATCCAAAATTGACTAAGGTTGCTCTGTACTCATCTGCACATACTTTTTGATTAAAAGTCCTGGATCCTGTTTATCATGCACGCATAAAATATGCAACGGAAACTTTTCCTACACCAAGTCTCCTCTGCAAATTAAGTATACCTCCGATAGTCATACTTTGCGCGCGCTTTGTATTTCAGTACAAAACGGCAACATGTGCCAAAAGAGGACACATGAACCGACAAACTTAATTTTGCTGTAACAATGTTCTATGATTTTGCAAAAGCATTTGATTGCATGGATCACAATAAACTTCAATAAACTTGAATTTTATGGTTGTAGATGCTTTTGCTTTTATGGTTAAGTTTTTTAAGTGACCAAACTGCCTACCTAAAAGTTGATTATCAAAAGGTTAAATTTATTATCTCCGCCTCCAACATTTTTCTAACCCTTGCAAAGAAAATAAACTTTCAATTTCTTGTCAACAAACTTTTGGGTAGGTGGATGAACATTCAAATTTATACTACTTGATGATAATAATGAACTGAAATCATCCACCTATCCGCCCAAATGTTGGTAATTAAAAGATTTGATATTACCTCTTTCTTCTTGGACAAAGAAACTTTTAACGCTTGCAAAGAAAAACTCATTAAATTTTTTTATAATAAATCATTCGATATGAATCATGATCTTAAGTGACCTTCCGTTTTTACTTCAAAATTTTTTAGCAATTCCGTGCTCATATCAATTTTTATGAATAGATGCTCTCAGAAACAAGAAATATATAAAAAAAAATACTTTCAAAAACTTAAAAGGAGATATTTTTGCTTTGTAGGGGGGTTTGAGTTTTGATTTTGCTAATAATTTACACATCTTCACTAATGCTTTGCACCCACACAGTGTATTTTGTTTGTACAACCTAATAGTGCTCAAGACAACTAACAGTGGTTGTTGATAGAAAGTTAATCTAAAAAGACCAAGTGTTTAATCTCTTTGGTGGTCAGATAACGAAAGAGAGATTGATGTTATCTATCCAGTTATGTAGTACTAGTTTTTTATGCTTAGTTACTGTAGTTTTTGCAGACTACTGATTGACGTGTGTTTGGCGGCGTTTCAGGTTCTTATGTATCAACATCAAGGTTACACCACCATGTCTGTTGAACGATTTTTTTTTAGTACGGCCAGAAAAACTATCACTTTGCGCAAGCAAAACATACTATTTGAGGACTTGTAAACAATTACTTAACTAGTCTAAATATCAGTAGACTGGTTAAAATAACTATTGATAATACTGCTGAAAAAAACCAAAGCTAACAGGACTTTAGTCAGATTAGTTAGTATATAAAAATAAAATTTTGCATGCGAATCCACTTACAAAAAACGTGCAAATTTCGAAAGAGTGTATATGTCTGCTTCTTAAACTATAAGAAAGCATTTGACCGAATCCACTATAAGCTATTTTTTAAATAACTAGACAAAATAGGACAAGATAATAGACATATTCAAATAACCAGAACCAAAGTCAACGATGTACTGACACGGGAAGTTCTAATTAAACAAGGGGTGAGACAGTGAGGCAAGGATGCGTTTTATTGCCAACATTTTTTAATATCTACTCTGAAAAGATCTTTTAAAAGGCTGTAAACAATAGAGCAGTAAGCGTGAAGTTTGGAAGGAAGAACATTAGCTACATAAGATTTGCAGATGATACTGCCAAAATATCAAAAAGATAAATGATTAAAGATCAACATCGAGTAAATAAATAGATGTTAATCGAAAAAATAAACGTCAAAATTAGCAGGTTATTAATTGAAAAACAACTAAACGCGTGGAACAGGATTATCACTTTCTTTAATGTGTTTCATCGGTTGTTGTTTTAACCCGGAGTTTGGGCGCAAGTCGAGGGTAGATGTTTCAAACCCACTGACTGCTAATTGATTCAGAAACGCGGACTGTGTTTCCGGCAAGTACAAAAATATCGGTGTCGGATCCAGGCTTGATCTTAATAATAATAATAATAATAATTTCTTTATTCCAGTAAGATCTATACAGGTATAGGACATGTCAGTAATTGCATTAAAAAAATTTATGCTTAAGACTAATAATAAAATTTACATGAATTATACACATATAACATTAAACAAATAAATTACAATAACCGTCATAACTGTATAAAAGATTTGACAACAAAATAGATTTGATTTTAAGTTTAAAATGTTTGATATTGCCAATGTTTGTTATTTCAACAGGTAGTTTATTAAACGCCTTAATGCCTCTATAGTGGAGGCTATGCTCATACAGAGTAGAATGATGCAGTGGGATACATAACCTATTTGAACCTCTTGTTTTCATGCCTGTTTTTTTATTGCTGTTCGTGTCAAATTTATATAAATTGCTTTTCACGTATAGCAATAGATGGAAATAATATAATGAATAGATAGTCATTATTTTAAATATTTTATAAAATTTGGTTTGCAATGTTCTAAGTAGGCTGTGCAACCTGTGCAACTGTACAAAGTTCTAGTTCTATCCAGAATTGACTATGGTTACAAAATTTTTGATTGAAAGTCCTGGGTGCTGTTCATCACGCACGCATAAGATATGCAACGAGAGCTTTCCGGACGTCCTACACCAAGTATCCGCTGCAAATTAAGTATACCTCCGCTAGCCATACTTCGCGCGCGTTTTGTATTTTAGTAAGCATTTAATGCATGAATCACAATAAACTTCTGCATAAACTTGAATTTTATGGTTGTAAATAAATGCTCTTGTCTTTTATAGTTAAGTTTTATAAGTGATCAAACCACCCACCCAAGTATTGATCATCAAAAGATTAAATATATTATGTCCTTCTCCAACATTCTTCTAACCCTTGCAAAAAAAAGAAACTATTGGATATTACCTTTTCTTTCTTGGACAAATAAACTTTTGACGTTTGTAAATAAAAAATTTATTTGTGTGCTCTATCACATACAGATTTGCATAAGTCAGGTAAAACATATAATAATATAACACTGCAAGGTTGATACAGTAACAAGTAAAATAAAATGTACATAATTAAATATGTATATCATCATCTGTTAAGGGATGGCACTATTTAATCTAATACGATAAAAGTTCTAAAAGAATATTTATTCCAGATAAATTGGTTACAGTAAAACTAAAATAATTTACGTCCAAGTAACAGTAACACGTGCACGCAAGCACCGCCATTAACGCTTTCTCCTACAGCGTGACTCGAACTGACACATGTGCACGCGAGCACCGACACAAACGCACTGCCGCTTGCCTTTTAGTCCTTTCACCCCTCAAGCTCCCTCCTCTCGCCGCTGCACCCCGCTCTCTTCCTCCGCTTCGGCATCGCCATCACCGCATGGAATATTCTCAACGTTAACACTCGGCCATCCTGCATTATCTTCCTCCCCGAAGACTTCGTAATCGTTAAGTCTCACTGGTCTTCGTCGGTTTCTTATAGGTCGTTGCTCCATATCCTCGTCGCCTCGGTACACCTTTAACTGACTGATATGCGACACGGTCTCAAATCCTTCTCTGCCTGGTTTGATGCATTTGATACGGTAGGTGTCCTTTGAAAGTGGCGTCACGACTTCGTATGGACCATCATATTTTGGATCCATCTTACCTCTTTCTTCTGGTCTTGTTTTTCGCACTACTATTTCGCCTGAATTTAATCTCGTTGCAGGTATGTGTCCCTTATCAAATCTAAGTTTCATGCGCTCCTTCCCTGCAGCTAACGTCTCTTGAATTTCTTCCTGGAGATCCTTTGGTGGGATCCAATCCTTATCACTTCGAATCAGAATTTTCCTCGCTGCACCATCGGTAAACTCTGGCAAGTACCCATACAATGCCTCGAATGGGGTTTTTCCTGTGGCTGAACTAACCGTATTATTCAAATCGCATTCAATTTTAGGTAGTTGTTCATCCCAGTCATTTTCTTCATTGGTACTTGTGACCAGCATTGGCTGTAGTACGCGATTAACTCGTTCCACCTGTCCATTAGCGCGTGCATGGTTTACTGCATTTAATATAATTCGCACACCTTTTGATTCACAATAGTCTGTCCACTCGTTACTTTGAAAACAAGTCCCTCGGTCACTTATTACTCGTTCTGGCAAGCCGTACGCCAAACTAAATGACTCCATCGCTATCACTACTTCGGAAGCACTAGTGTTTGGCATCGCATACAGTTTCACAAATTTGGTCATGTTGCAGATAATAACCAACACGTATTTATTACCCGTCTGCGTCACTTGTAAAGGGCCGTAGTGATCGGTATGAACAGTTGCGAATGGTCTTCTGCCCACCGGTATTGGATGTAACTCTCCTTGTGGTTTTCCACCAGGCTGTTTTGTGAATAGACAGTCAAGACAATTACTGATGTGGTTCTTTACAAACCTCTTCATTTGCGGAAAGTAATACCGTTCAAGTATTTTTGCAGTTGTTTTTGATGCCGCAAAGTGTCCTAACATGTCGTGACATTTCACCAAAATATTCCGTCGTGCCTGTTTCGGTATGTAAATTAACCTCTTCCCATCTCGGTGAACACATAAAACACCCTCATCATTAATCTCAAAATTGTTCACTTCTCGTTGTTCTGCCTTGGTTCGTTCATCTTGTGGGTTTGACAATATCTCAAACTTTCTCTTGACAAGTTCATCACTTCTTTGATAGATGATAAATCTCTCCGCGTCTGTCAAGGCTGTATTAATGCTTGTGCTTACACAGTACACAACTTCATCGATCGTCTCTGATGGATCTTCGACTGGAAATCGACTCAAGGCATCTGCATGAGCCATGGCCTTTCCTGGCCTGTACCTTACTGTCATTTTATATTCTTGTAACAACAAATTCCAGCGATAAATTTGTGCTTTAGCTGTCCGGTGACGGTTTAAGTACACTAACGCTTGACAGTCTGTTACAACTGTGAATTCAATATCGATCAACCAGTTTCGTAGTCTGTCTACGCACCAAATTATTGCCAATAGTTCCAATTTGCTCGAATGATAATTTCGTTCATGTTCGGTAGTTTTCTTACTGACATAATAAACGGGTCGTATGGTACCGTCGTCTCTTTTTTGCATTAGAATTCCAGATAAACCCTCTGCGCACGCATCAGTGTGTACTTCGGTATCAGCATTAGGGTCGTATAACTGTAATACTGGCTGCGATGATAATTTAGTTTTCAATAAATTGAAACTATTCCTCTCACGATCAGTGAATTGAAAAACTACATCCTTTTTTGTTAAGTTTGTTAATGGCAAGGTAATTTTTGCATAATCCTGAATAAATCGTCGAAAATACCCCGTAAGTCCCAGAAATCTACGCACCTCTCTGACGTCTCTCGGCTCACCAAATTCACTGATTGCTGTAGTTTTCGTACTACCTGGACTGCATTGGTTGTGTTTAAATTTAAATCCGAGAAATTCAATTTCGTGTTGAACAAATCTGCACTTTGAAAGTTTCAGTGTGAGTTGTGACTTAAACAGTTCACTAAAAATCAGCTCTAATCTTTTCATCATCTCGGACCAATTCGGGCTGGTAATAATAACATCATCAAAGTAGTGTAGTACGCCTGGACACTTTACTCTACCCACTACTTTTGCCATTAAATTAGAAAATACTGCGGGAGCATTTTTTAATCCAAACATCATCCTTGTGAACTCCCCTCTTTCATCAGGCGTGATGAATGCTGTTTTCTCGCGCGATTCTTCACTAATTAACACTTGTAGGTATCCATGGGCCAAGTCGAGTGTGGTAAAATACTTATTTCCGCCTAACTGCCTCACGATGTCATCGATTTCAGGCATTGGAAACGGTTGATTTTGTGTGTGTTTGTTTAATGTTCGATAATCGACCACCAACCGATTTTCACCATCTTTCTTTTTCACTAATAAAACAGGGCTAGCGAATGCTGATTTTGTATCTACGACAATGCCCAAATCTCGCCATTCCTTGATTATTCGTTTTATCTCGTGTCGCTCGTCTAATGATGCTCGATATGGTTTCTGTGCGCATGGTTTTGCGTTTTCTTCCAAGTCGATGTGCATTTGGGTTTCCTTTGATAATCCTAATTCAGCGGTATTTGTTGCAAAACAGCCGCGATATTTGTTGATCAATTCGGTAAGTTCTCCCAATTGATCTTCGTTTACATCCGGGCCGACTTGCAACTGATCTTGTTCGATCCTTTTGTTTGATTTGAGTTGTGGAATAATTTCACTCTCTACAGAAGCTACTAGGCTATCTACTCGCATACTATGCACTGGGTTATCATCGCACGATAAAATTAAATCATTGTTTTTCTTGTAGTAAATCACGTTAGGTCTATCTAGAAAAGATCTCCCGATAAACGCGTCTACCGGTAAGTCCTCATCGCGAACGACCACAATTGGCACGTTATCACAGCACACACCGTCTATTTCAATATCCGCCCACAATGTTCCAATACTCATCGTTTTCATTTTTGATTCTCCGGCAAATCCAAACAGTGCTCTAGGATTTGTTTCATCGATTATTAATTGTTTTTCGACCAAAGATTCACGAACAAGACATGAATCGCAGCCTGTGTCGATAAATCCGGTTAATTCAATTTCGCCATTAATTTTCACCGTCTTTAGATACTTCGCAACGGTTGCTTGTCGAGCAGTTTCAACGTAGTTTACATTTTCTTGTTTCACCATACATGCTTTTGCAAGATGTCCCGGTTGTTTGCACTTGTAACATATTCTCTCGTCCTTGATTTCACAATCTCTAGCGAAATGCCCCACTTGCTTGCATCGAAAACACGTAATCGTTTTCTTTGGGTTGTTAACAGCGTCATCATACTTATTATGCTTTGGCACATATTTTTCAGATGTTGCCGACTGCGTTTTATTCACTGTCGTTCCTATTCTTTCCCGTCTCGCGCAATTCATTCTTTCGAAATGTCTGATTTCATTCAGCATCGCATCCATGTTTGGCGATTGGCACGCCATTAAATGGAATGACAATTCTTTAGCATATATCCCTTCAATCACTTCGATTTTCTGCTCTGGCCAAGATAAATTCAGTTCTACACATAATCGAATCTTTTCGTGAAAGTACGAGTGTACACTTTGATCCTTTTTCTGAGTCACCGCTTTCATTGCAGACCATTTCTCTGACATGGATTGTGTGCCTACGAACGTGGCTCGAAAGTGTGTCTCGAATGATTGCCAATTATTTATGGTATCATTTTTGGCTATTTGCCATTGTTTTGCTGCACCCACGAGATTCGTCAGAGCCATCGGTAATTTTTGGTCATCGGGCCAGCCATTAATAGCTGCTAAATCATTCAGTTGTTGTAAAAATAGTCGCGCATTCGCCTGTATGTTCCCTGATTCACCATCAAATTTGACCGTTGTGGCGGGAGACAATTGCACTACGCATGGTGGAGGCCGCGTGTTTGCCTGATTTGTTTGTAAAAATTCCATTTGTTGTTGTACAACTTGCATTAAAGCCGCATTTTGTTCTGTTAGTTGTCGGACAATGTCATCCATATTTCACTTTTTTTTTTATATAAAGTTGTAACACTACGCGATTCACTTTATTTTATGCGTGTATATCCCACTTCTGAAATGTTAAGGGATGGCACTATTTAATCTAATACGATAAAAGTTCTAAAAGAATATTTATTCCAGATAAATTGGTTACAGTAAAACTAAAATAATTTACGTCCAAGTAACAGTAACACGTGCACGCAAGCACCGCCATTAACGCTTTCTCCTACAGCGTGACTCGAACTGACACATGTGCACGCGAGCACCGACACAAACGCACTGCCGCTTGCCTTTTAGTCCTTTCACCCCTCAAGCTCCCTCCTCTCGCCGCTGCACCCAGCTCTCTTCCTCCGCTTCGGCATCGCCATCACCGCATGGAATATTCTCAACGTTAACATCATCTAAGTATTCTTCAACGCTGTAGTATGGTTTTGATATTAAAAACAATTTTACATTTTTTATGAACATTTTCAAATGTATCATTTGAATGTTATAAGGGCCATAATAAGTTTTACAATTTCTGCTTTTGTAAAGGCTAGTAAATTTGATTATTAAATTATGGTTATTCTTTGTGTAGTGATCATGTCCCTGTGAACGTTGAGAATACTTAGATGGATTCTTTTTAACATATAAAACACAGTTTAAAATATAAATTGAAGGTAGAGTAAGAAGTTTTAAATCAATAAAGTTTGCGCGCACATCACTTCTATAGGTTAAACTTAGCATATACCGCAGTGCTCTTCTTTGTAGACCAAAAATCCGAGCCAGATGGCATGAGTGGCCCCAACATTGAATTGCATAAGACATGTGTGATACAATTAATAAATGATATGATAGGTTAAGGCTTGTATCGTATTTACATTTAGTTTATAAACATCTTTTGACGATTTTTTTCATATCTGTTATTATATCTCTAACTTCAATATAACTTATTTCTGTAAACTCAAAATCTAATTGGTTTGGGATATGATTTAGAAATAGCATTGGGTCTATATTGCTATCTGGTAAGTTATTTAAAAGAGTTGAAGCTATTGTTGTAAAATATTGATTAAACTCATTGGCCATAATGTTTGAGTCCCCTATCTTAGGGACTTGGCTTCTTTGACGATTAATTATTTCCCACATCGCCTTTATAGGATTTGGGGCGTTTTCTATATAATAATCATTTGCTGTTCTTTTTTATTCCAGTATTTTTTTTTGTACTTTGTTTTTAGTTCTACAAAGACATTATTATTTACAATAGTGTAGTTTTTTTCGATCCATTTCTTAGTAAAATGTAATAGTTCGCGCATAGTTTTTAATTCGTCGTCGAACCATGTTGGGTGATAATTAGAAGAAGATCTTGTATTTTTAGTTTTTATTGGAAATGCTACAGCTACTGCATTTGTGAACTTGTTTAAAAACTCATTAAATTTATCTTCCAGATTGATATTACTATTTATAAAACTCCAGTTTGAAAATGATAAAACTGTGTATAACATACCTTGTTCAGTAGTAGGTCTATATAGCTGTTTTTGTGTTTTAATGGAATTTACGTGCATAATTACTTCAAGTTTGATAACTTTATGGTCTGTCAAAATTGGTTCAGTAACAGTTGCTGTAATAAGATTAGGAGATATAGTAGTAAGAGCATTATCAATGCAATTTTTCTTTCTTGTCGGTTGGTATATAAGAGAGTAGAATCTACAGGATGTGTACATATCTTTAAATGTAGTCCTTCCTGTGAAATAGGACATTAAAATCACCTAAAAATATCACATTTTTCATCATTTTATTTAACAATACTTCAGTCTTAAGAAGAAAATTATCCCACTTCGATGTGGGAGCCCTATACACTGTTATGATTATAAGTTTAGGGTCATAAAGTTCAATTGCTGACAATTCACAACCATGTTCAATTGATAATGACTCAATATCCTGCCTTTTAGTACATTTAACTGAATTATTTACTAAAATAGCAGTGCCACCGCGTGTAAGGTTAGATCTGCAGTAATATGATTTCAACTCAAAATTTTCTATTTGAATAGACGAGATTTCTGCTTCAGTAGCCCAGTATTCCAAAAAACATAAGATTTTGAACTTCATTTGTTGAGATGCCTAGTATGATTCAAGTTCCCCTATTTTATTTCGTATTGATTGGATATTGATATAAAATATATTAAAGTGGCTTATCTCTTTATTGAGAAGTTTTTCGAACAAATTGTTTGTGGTTTTTATATTACAATTAGCCAAGTTAGATTGATTTAATTGCCATATGTTGTAGTTTATGGTTTGTCTTTTGATTTCAGGTTTTTTTGAAAAACCGGACAAATTCTGTCGTAAGCAGAATGTTTATTTTCGGTGATTTTATTTTTTACGCAATTAATGCATCTGAGTTCGTTTAAGCAATCGTGCGAGTTGTGTTGGCCAGAACATTTGCAGCACGTTTCACCTTGTTTACAGCTGGCACTAAAATAGCCATTTCCACAACATTTAAGTAGATGTTTTTACTTAGATCAACATTTTCATAGGTTTTACATCTAGAATAACCAATATTAACTTTCCCTGCTGCTAGAAATTTATTGAAAACAATTGGATTTGATTCTAATATGACAAAATTGTATTTCTATGTTTCTTTTATTACTTTAACTTCAAAATTATCATCAGTAGAAAGAAACTCATTTTGAGATCTCAACTTTTTTATTAATTCTTGCTTATCAATTTTTTCTTTTAGTCCTATAATACGTATTTGTGGGTTACGCAATTCACTAATTTGTACAGTATATTTGTCTCCCAGTTTAGTTTCGGCTTCTTCTAGTAGTTTTTGTGAGCCTTATTATCACCTTTTAACATTATTATACCATCTTTAATTTTTTTTATTACTTTGACACCAACAGCTAATTCACAAGGGTTAATCTTTTCTAATACATCTTTTTTAGTAGATTTGATATTTTCAGCTGTTTTCGCTTTAATAAAAATGCAAGGAGTATAATCTATTGGTTTAGTATGACTAACTGCGTTTGCATAATTTCTAATTGATTCTAAAGGCTTTTCTGAATTTTCTATTAAGTCTATTTTTTTATTTTAAGTTCGTTCCTGTCCTCGCAAACATCTTGTAACATATCATTCAATAATGAGATGTTATCGTTTAAAACACTATTGTTTTCTCTTAGTTGGGCTACCAGTTGCTTATATAAACACAGATACTCTTTTGCTACTTTAGGAAAGTCGAGCTCTTCTATATCTAGTACGACATCGCAACATTTAAGTAATTTGTATTTTTTTGTACAACTGGAATGATAGATTATTCCACATTTTACATAGACAACCCCCGTTTTTGCAACAAGCCCACACCTTCATTTTTTATCAGATTTCATTATTTATAAGGCATATATGAAATTAGGATTCATTAAAACAAAAACAATAAATTGTAAATAAAATCTCATTCAATTTATTTTATAACAAATTATTTGATAATAATCATGATCTTAAGTGACCTTCCGTCTTCACTTCAAAATTCCTCAGCAATTTTTGATTGAAAATCAATTTTATTGTAAATCAAGTCAACTAACCAACAGTGACTGTTGTAAAGAAAGTTTTCGACTCTTAACGTTAATCTAAAAAGACCAAGTGTTTAATCTCTTTGGTGGTCAGATAGCGGAAGAGAGATTGATGTCATCTATCCAGTTATGCTAGCTTTTTGAATATCTAAGGCTATTAAAACAGCTGCATTATATTCAAGTAACCAGAACCAAAGTCAACAAAACGGAAAACCCTAATTAAACAAGGGGTAAGACAAGAATGCGTTTTATTGCCAACATTATTTAATATCTACCCTGATTTTTTTTATGAGACTGTAAACAATAGAGCAGAAGGCGTAAAGTTTGTAAGAAAAAAAAACATTAGCAACATAAGATTTGCAGATGATATTGATAAAATAACAAAAAGTTTTAAAGATTTGCAAAGTCTACTTAACAAAATCAGCAAGACGAGCTTCAACAAAAGATTAAAGACCAACATCAAAAAAAGAAAATGGTGACAGTCAAAAAAATAAACGCCAAAATTTGAAAGCTATTAATTAAAGGGCAACTTATTGAACGCGTAGAACATTTCATATAATTTGGCAGCTGGATAAATGTGGCAAATTACTTCAATAAAAAGAGTTTTGCGCGTGTTGTGATGTGTTGAGTTGTATTCATATTATGGAAACTTATTTTAACTAATCAAAACCTACTCATTAATCTTATTTTGGTTTGTTTGCTGTAGTGTTTAGAACGGTGGGTTTTGTCTTTTTTTTGTGCCGGCCTTATTATTGTTTATCGACTTTGAAGACAAATTAGAATTTGACTTTTTATTGTTTTTTTGCAAAGACAGCTAGTCTTCTGACAATGTTGGCTTTTACCTTAATTGCGGTAGCCAGTAGTTGCTTCAAAGTATTGAAGGTAAGCACATCTAGAGTTTGTTGGGTGCGGGGTTCCACTAACGTTGTGAAAAAGTTTGTTAGTTCTTTCTGTGAGTGGTCTGGCCACAATTGTTGGCATATGGCCGACTGTTTTCTTAGAAAACTTATTTAGCAGTTCATTCATTAATTGAGTGGTTAGTGTAACTTTATACTAGCCGGGCCTTGGTAATATTGTACGAAGAGTACATTTAAAGCAAAACAAATTGAACATAGTGTACAAAAGGATCTTTGTGCGCTAACCCGCCAAAACATGGATGTTTGAGTTGGTATAAATGGTAATGCTTTTGTTATTGTAGGAAGTAAGTGTGGGTTTTTGTGAACTCAGTGGTCGGATGTATATACGCCATAGTTGCACAACCGTCTCTTCTAAGAAGTAGTCTTTTTCGGGAATGTTATTGCAGAAACGTAAAATTACTAAGTTTCTAATTGTCTGCGTTGAGCTCTATTTGTTACCGGCTGTGCTTTTATTGACAGTGAAGACGCTGTCTTGTAGGTAAGATATGCTGATTGATATCCGCGCATGTCATATGTGTTGTATGAGATGGTTGTTTGTGGAGTTTGAAAGCCCACTGCTAGGTTCCCAGGGTTTAAAACCACTGAATACGTGTTGTGATAGTCACGCATCTGAAAGTCTAGCACAACCAGGTATGTGCGTTACTTGTTTTAGGTAGAGGTTGTGGTGTGCGGATTACTTCCTTTAATGTATTCTATTGATTGTGGTTTGCCCGGAGTTCGGGCGCAAGTCGAGGGTAGATGGTGCAAAACACAAGAGTCTAGGGATCAGAAAAGAGGAGCGGATAGTTCACAAGTTTGCCGCCGCTACGCTGCCATCAATCAACTGTTACTTTGATTTTAATACAATGCGTGCAGGCTTTTAGGCTCTAAAATTTATTGTAATTCATCGATTTATTATTAACAAAAAAAAGTAATAAACACATTTTTGTCATTACATAAAAACAAACATATAAACTTTATTGAATAATAAACAAAATAAAAATATAATTTGTGCAATTAAAATTATTCAAATTAGAAAATAAATATAACAGAAATAAAAACTTTTTTTAATTTTAATTATGATCTGCACGGTGTAGTAAATTAAATGCTAAATTATTTTTGTCTCCTGTTGTCAGAGGTTTTAAGTTTTTTTTTTTTTTGTAGATTTTTTTTATTAGATGAAAAATTTCGTTGCTGTTCAATTTTACGTTGCTTCACTTCACCACGCAACTTGGAAATTTATTTAATTGCGGCATGTCCATTGCTGCAAATGTCGTCTTTATAGGTAATAATGCTTTTTGTAAGACTGAGCATTTTTCAACTGATGTGCATTCTTTAAAAATTTCTTCAAAATGTTGTAAAATTTTAGCTCGATAATTACCAATATTTAAAACAGAGCTTACTTTGTTTGAAGAAACTGTATTTGTAAGTTGTTTTAAGACAACTTCTTTTTCAGCTTTTTGTGTGTCAAACTTTTCATTTAAACTTTTATTATTATCAAAATAATTGTTATTAGTTCGGTATTGACATAAAAAGTGAATGTGCTTGCACATGTTCCATTTAACGGATGAATCAAGACATGAACATATGTAAGCATGAATACATACGTTACAAGCCGTGCATTTAATTTCACATGTGCAGTTGTAATTAATTTGTTCAATAGTGTATAGTTCTTGTCCTGTTGAAGAATTTACAATCCATTTTCTTTCATGTTCTTCAATAAGTGTTTTTTAACTTCTCCATGTTTTTGTGCCGTTTTCGTAGTGCACTTAGTTTAGAAGATATTTGCCTAAAAAAAACAACAATAAAACAAATATTTTTTTTTAAATGTAATTTTTTTATACCTTTATGTAAAATAACAAGTCTGTCATATAATTTATCTCTGACTAGTTTCATAATAGCATTTATTGCTGTATCTAGTCGTTTGACTGTTTTGCCTTTTAGATAAATATATTTTAATGTTCTATGTATCCGTTCTAAATGCATATTTGTATTTAAACCAGCGTGTTTTCTGTAGGCAGTAGGCCCACAATTTTCTGTTTGGTACATAATTTTTCATAAAATACTGGCCAAAATCTTTTAACTCTGCATCATTTTCTGCTTCTTTGATAAAATTATTCAGCATTATTTCAAATGCATCTTCGTCTTACTCTTCCAATAATGTTCTTATTATGTTTTGTACATGGAATTGTGACTGTGTGTTTTTAATTTTAGAAAAAACATTTTTTTTCCAAGCTCTCAAAACGTGCCAGCTGCAAAATAATCTTAAACTCACCGGACCCATAATATCAGTCCACGCAATATAAAATTTTTCTGCCATATCTGACATAAACACCGAAGGAGTTAGAAAAACATCTAAGCTGTTTTTTTAAATTCTAAAAATAATCTTAAAAACTACGCTGTCGGATCTATTACAAAACGCAAAAAGACAAGGAAAACCAAGACGTAGATCATCAAGAACCATTAGAGTAGTTAACTCAAAACTGTATGCGTTAAGGCCATGCGTACTATCAATACATACGCAGTCGTTTCCATATTTTTTTAAAGTTTCCATTTGTGCGTCATTCATAATTATTAATAAAAAATCTTCTTTTTGCATTTCTGGATAGATGTTACTTTCTTGTCCTTGTCCTTTATAAAATTTAATAACAGATTCGCAATTATTTGCTTGAATTTCCTTTATCCATGCTTCGACACTAACACAATCATTTGAATGTTTTACGGAAGTGTTTATATTATAAAGTTGCTCAATGTTAAAGAGATCCTTCCTTGTTAACAAATGGAGGCGCTCAAATTTGGTTTCATCAACGTCATCTCTAATATTATTTAAAATTTCATCAAACGGAATTTTTAAACTTAATTGAGTAGCCAGCATTGATCTTGTTGATTTTTGGAGAGGAATTTTACCTAATTCCATTAGATGACCAACATGAGTTTTAACAAATTTTACAGAAACTTCTCCGTTGTTTTTTACAGTAACGTCTAATTTAGATGGACAAAATCCATTATCACTTCCTAATATTTTTAAATGTCTAATATTTTGTCCACGGCTGTTAAAAACGCCATCGCGGTGGCATCGATAGTAATAATAAAAAAACAGAAACTAAAACAGTTTCTGTTTTTTCAAATCATGTCGGATGTAACTAGAAATTTCAGTTTTTTCTATCTCAGTTTTCCATTGTTTAAAATCGTCAAAATTGTTAAATTTTAAACTCTCCGTATATATATTAATGTCATGTTGTTGATTATAATGTTGCAACACATCTATGCGTAAGTTTTGATAACTGCACAAAGCACATTTAACTTGTTTTATTGCAACGTGTTTTGATTGCTCTTAATAACATAGTATTCTATTATATAAAAAAAATTACCTTAATATTCCTATAAGTATTATAAAATTGCACACAGTTTAAAATAGAAGGTTAACTTATTCCAAGTGGTGAGGGGAAACTGGTGACAACGCTGCGGCGGCAAACTTGTGAACTATTCGCTCCTCTTTTCTGATCCCTAGACTCTTGTGTGCAAAACCACCGACTGCTAATTAGTTCAAAAACGCGGACTGCGTTTTCGGCAAGTATGGCAATATTGGTGTCGGATCCAAGTTCGTTCTTAACTGGTTAATTGGTTTTCTACATTTTTGCGTTGCCATAAGGTAGATTTCTCTTTGCGGCAAAAAGTAAAATCCCGCACAGAAGGTTGTGAGCAGGGAAAATGAAAAATTTTCCGTGCCGTCGTCGGTGTAGAGGTGGTCATAAATGCTGTGTCAATGAGCGTAGCAAAGGTTGCTATATTGCGTATACCATTGTAGAACGTCGGGTTTATTTTGGGCTTTAATATAAATGGAAGTGGCCAATTTGTTATTATCTGCTTTGATGACTCAACTTAGACTGAGTTTGATCTTTATAAATTATTGTTTCGTTCCTAAGCGGCATAACACAATTTAAGTTTTAAGTTTTAAGGCCATTTGGCGCCGCCGTTTTAGAAAAATTGGCAAAACATTTTCTTTACTTGCCCGATAGCAATTTCATGTTTAAGTTTATTATCTAACCTCTTCTATCTACGCTATTGAACTAGTAACCTCTATCAAATTAAGTTGACACATTCAATACTAGTACAATAATCTAAAAAAATATTATATAAAACTTCTACAAGCTTCTCACCAAAAATATTATAGCAAATTTATAAAAAAAAATAACTGGAAAATCCGTAAAACCTCATAAAACATTTACTTTTACACAATGAAAGCTAGAAAAAGAAAACAAATTCACAAAACTGTACATTGCATTTATAAATTTCAAGTAGCTTAGATAACTAAGCTCTGTTTGGGGTAGTTAAAAAAAAAGTGACAGAAAACACCAACGTAATACTGAGTTACTTAACTAATCAAGAACAACACATATATAATTGCTCTCAATATAGAATACTTTCAGATATAGAAAATCCAAAAACGTTTCTAGAATTGACATGAAATAAACAAGGTATCAATAATACAGGCACAAAAAATGTAATTGAACACTCAGGTTGCAATAAGACAAGTTTAAAGAAAAAAGATTTAGAAATAGTTAAAATGATACATCTGGTGTAAAGAGATTGTTAAATATAAACATTCTATTTAAGTACCTTTGTGTTATACTTTTGAAGAAGTTAGTTGTTTACTAAAGTACTGTCAGAAGATACAAAAACGTGCAGAACAAAGTTGTTAAATTTGATGCAATAATTACGCTATAAAATAGCAACTAAAGCTAAACATATTATTTCTAAATTGCGTTGCAGAAAACAAAAATGATATCAAAACTACTTTTTTATCTCAGAATATAAAATGAAATTATATTACCATGTGCACTCTATTTTTGTGAATTTCACAAACTTTGCAAAATTTATGGATCAATAAATAATATAAAATAAACAATGCTGCAATCCTTTATTACCAGATTCCCAAATAATTTATTTAAAAATGTTTATCTTGTGTAATTCACAATAGGTTTGAGACACCACTAATCATAAGGATAACAAAACTTTAGATATATTTATTTTCCCGGTTGGCATCATATTTGTTTTCAGAATATAAATAATACACAAATAATAATAATAACAGGTTTATTAGATTTGAAAGGGGACGCTTATCGGCATTATTTTAAATGTAAGCAAGCGCCAATAAATAATACCGCGGATAAAACCAAATAAAACAATAAAGTTGTAAATAATTGTTTTTTTAACTACATGATGAATGGTTTCCCGACTCATCAGATAGATGCTGTTGCTAAGCGCGGATTTAACATGCTCCTTCGTACTATCAGGGATGTATAAGATAGATGAGGTAACTCCATGCAAATTATTGTGCAAATCAATAACTGAAAGTAGTTTAAGAAGTTGTATAGAGATGGCGCTGTAATATTATCAACACTTCAGTCGTTTTCTGGCAAGCTTACTTGAGTTACCTAAAAGTATGTTTCAGTTACATTTGACGTCATACGCTAACGTCACAAAATTTCTACAAAAAGTTACTCGCTAGAAAATAAAAAGTAACCATTGCTTTGTTTACAATTACAAATGACAATTTTATAACCAATAATTATGAACATATCATTTCATTAATCTATTTTATGAGTTTATAGAAACAAAAATTGTAGTTTTTGTGTGTATCAGTACATGTCCAATGTTCCATTGTATTAAATTAAATTTAAATCATTTTAAAGCACATGTAAACATAAATCGGCGCGCGCACTTAATTTTTTCACATATGATGGTCTAGATCTCCGTAAGTTACAGTAACCTGTTTTTATGTTACTGAAGCATACTCAAGTAAGGTATGACGTCATCAGTAAGGTTGCCAGAATACGAGTAAGGTGTAACTGCAACTTACCACAGCTTACTTTTTCTCGCCACAAAACGACTCTAATTATACTAACATCACAAAAAAAACAATAATTATATTAGATATGTATAAAGATGCTTTGCTGTTGCTAACTGAAAAGTGTATAGACGTAAAGTCTTATCAGGGAATTATAATATTAATAAGATAACATTCAGAGTTTTTCAGGATCTATAAATTAAATATTAGTATGAACAATGCTGATCACAAAAATAATTCTGTAAACAACAACTTTAAGCATACTTTGATCTAACAAAAAAGACCAAAAAAAATTTGTCGAGAACATTTGGTAAAAAGTTTTCTCTACAAAAACAATTTTGTTCTTTTCAATACGGGTTCTCCAACACATTTTAGTGCCAGAGAATCAAGGTTTTCAGCAATTAATTTAACGTTATTGTCCCCTTGTCTTTGTAGAATGTTTTAGAATTTAAAATTTAGATGATCATTTTTGGCAGCGACCATTTAAAAGTTTAGTTAAAACAATCATTAGACGGAACAGACAGTGCGTTCCCCGTAGATGGTGCCTTGGCCGCGCAAACTGGTAAGGTTTTTAAGCTAGTTTAGTCTCACTCCCTTTAAGGTGTGCAGATGTCGAGGCTGTTGTAAAAGATTTGACTGTATGTGTTGTTTAAGCAGCAAATGTATTTTCCAAAGTTTAGAAGCCAGCTGTTTTATGGAAGAACAAGAAAATAAGAATAGCAGTAGAACGGAAACAAGGCGCAAGCCAAATTTCTACAATTTGCGATGCAGGAAAATATGATTGTCAGGAAAAAAATCCGGTTGTAGCACCTGCTCTCAAAGTCGCCACCCAGGACTCTGGCGATAAAGGTAAAATTGAAAATGTTTTTGCCGAACAATTTAAATCTGTAAGTAGCTCTCCAAACTACAAAAAAATGTTTGCAAAACAAAAAAGTCTTGAAATTCCTCTAGATTTCTTTTCTCAAGAGTCATACAACTTTACTTTTTCTTTGGAAGAATTAGAAGCAGTTTTTAGTTGCGTTGGTACATCTACGGCACTCAGTCCGGATAATGTTTTGTATCAGTTTATCCATCAATTGCCTATTTCTATGAAGAAGCGGCTGCTAGAAATATATAATCTAATATGAGAACAAGATGTCTACGCTACATATTAATAAAAGCCGTTATCTTACCACTATTAAAACAAGGCAAAAAACCAAACAATGCCAACTGCTATTGACAAATCTCTTTGACTTGCTGCATTGAGAAACTGTTGGGATAAATGGTCAACAACCGTTTGGTGTAGATTCTAAAGACTTTTAACCTTCTAAAAAAGCACCAGGCAGAGATTAGAAAGTACCATTGACCAATTGGAACAGTTCGAGAATTTTATTCAAGACGCTTTTCTATAAAAAAAAACATCTTGTATCGGTTTTTTGATCTGAAAAAGGCGTACAATTGAACGTAGAAATTTAAAACTCTTCAAAAGTAGCACGCATGATGATTCAGAAGTTGTCTGCCTTTGTTTATTTCATGAAAAACTAAAAATTTAGTTAGGATAGGAAACACTTTTTCCAAAACTTTTTGTTTAGAAAACGGTGTTCAACTTTGGTAGTTATACCAGTAAAAAAAGTATTTGTATGTTGATAATTTAGTAAGATACTATCTCCGCCATAACACATCAACTTCAGACTACCATTAATAAAGTAAACCAAGATGCCAAGTCAGAATACTTTTTCTTTTTGTCGCCAAAACTTCTTGCGTGCAATTTGTCGCCTCAGACAACCTTATTGCGGCTGCGCACTTTTTTTTGCAATGTACAAAAATGTTAGCACTTTTTTTTCAAACACATATAGATCAGCTGGTCACTCGTTTAAAAAAAACTTTGAATGTAATTAAGTAAATTTTCAGTATATATACAAAGTTCTTGTTCTATCCAGATTTGACTACAGTTGTATTGTACTCATCTGCACAAAATTTTTGATTAAAAGTTCTAGATGCTGTTCATTATGCACGCATAACATATGCAACAAGAGCTTTCCAGACAAATCCAACACCAAATCTTCGCTGTATTTCGCGCGGGCTTTGTATTTCAATACAGAACGGCAACATGTGCCAAAAGAGGACACATTAACCGACAAACTTAATTTTGCTGTAACAGTGTTCTATGGTTTGACAAAAGCATTTGATTGCATGGTTCACAATAAACTTCTGCATAAACTTGAATTTTATGGTTAAAGATGCTTTCGTCTTTTATGTTTAAGTTTTATAAGTGACCAAACCAACCACCCAAGTGTCAATTATCTAAAAATTAAATTAATTATTTTCTTCTTCAACATTTTTCTTGCAAAGAAAATAAACTTTCAATTTCTTGTTAACAAACTTTTCGGTAGGTAAGTGGATGAGCATTTTAATTTAAGCTACTCTTAAAGCTTGCAAAGAAAAACTCGATAAATTTTTTTATAACAAATTATTCGATAATAATCATGATCTTAAGTGACCTTCCGTCTTTACTTCAAAATTCCTCAGCAATTTCGTGCTTTTGATTAAAAATCAATTTTATTGTAAATGGATGCTCTCAGAGAAACAAGAAATATATTAATAAAATATTTCCAGAAACTCAAAACTTCCATATTCTTTGACAGACAAAAAATAAGATGTGAAATGTTTTTTTTTTAAAGTTTGCGGATTGCAAGAGATATTTTTGCTTTGTAGGAGGTTTGAGTTTTGATTTTGCTAATAATTTAGAAATCTTCACTAATACTTTGCACTCAGACAAAGTGTGTTTTGTTTGTACAACGTAATAGTGCTCAAGGCAATTAACTAACAGTGACTTTCAACGTTAATCTAAAAAGACCAAATGCTTAATCTCTTTGGTGGTCAGATAACGGAAGAAAGATTGATGTTATCTATCCAGTTATGGTAGTTTTTGTATGCTTAGTTGCTGTATTTTTGCAGGCTACTGATTGACGTGTGTTGCGACTTGCAACTTTTCAAGTCTTAATGCATCAACATTAACGTTACACTACCATGTATGTTAGACAAATTTTTTTTGAGTACGACTAGAACTATTACGTTGCGCAAGCAAAACATACTATTTGAGGACTTGTAAACAATTAGTTAACTAGTCTAAATACCAGTATACTGGTTAGAATCACTATTCATAGCACTGCCAACATTAATTAATATCTACTCTGAAAAGATCTTTTAAGAGGCTGTAAACAATAGAGCAGAAAGCGTGAAGTTTGGAAGGAAAACATTAGCAACATAAGATTTGCAGATAAAACTGCCAAAATAGCAAAAAGTTTTAAAAATCTGCAGTCTACTTAACAGAATCAGCAAGACGAGCTCCAACAAAGGAATAAAGCTCAACATGGTGAAAAGTAAATGGATGGCAGTTGAAAAAATAAAAGTCAAAATTGGAATGCAACTTATTTAAAGAGTGGAACATTTCATATCTTGGCAGCTAGATAAACGTGGCAAGTAACTCCGATGAAAGATTATTGCGCGTATTGAGATGTGTTGAGTTGTATTTAAATTATGAAAACCTATTTTAACAAAAACCTACTCAATAATTTTATATTGGTTTGTCTGCATGTGGTGTTTGGAACGGTGGGTTTTGTCGTTTTTTTTCGTGCCGGCCTCTTATTTGTTTTTTAACTTTGAAGACAAATTAGAGTAAGACTTTTTTTTGTTTGCAAAAACAGCTTGTCTTCTGGCAATGTTGGCCTTTACCTTAATGGCGGTAGCTAGTAGTTGCTTGAAGGTATTGAAAGTAAGCAGGTCTAAAGTTTGTTGAGTGCGGGATTCTACAAAAGTGTTTGTTAGTTCTCTCTGTAAGTGAAATGCTACAATTGTTGGTATATGGCTGATTGGTCTGGGCGTCCTACTTTAAACTGTAAAATGCAATAGTGAGCATGTTGTAGTACTTTGTGCTGTTCAGAGTGTTGCTCTAATTGAGCAAAATGCACAAAAGGATCTTTGTGCGCTAACTCGCCAAACCATGGTGGTTTGAGTTGGTCTAGATCAGTGTTTCACAACCTTTTTTGTGCCATGCCCCACCTAAGCTTTTCAAAAATTCTTATGCCTCCTATGTAACATATACATCATTTTTAATATTAAAAAATTGAATTGATCACTTAAGAAATTTAAATGATAAGTTTTAGGAAAAAATCACTAGGAAATTGTTAACACTGCCTTGTTTAGCAAGATTTTAAAGCGTCTGGGGGTTTCCGCAAAGCCTGCAGTCTGCCGCAGGGAGGTTAACTTGACAAAGCCAAAAACCCAGTTGAATTTTGGTCTTGTCAAACAAATTTATAATATTTATTAGCCGCAATTACTTAAAAATTTGCTTTTTTCTTTCAATTTTGGCACCAAAATCTAGCTTTGCATTTATATGGCCCGAAGCAAAAGAGTTAAACTCGTGTCAAGTCCATTTTCAAATTGCCCCCCTTAACACTCAAATTGCCCCTTTGTGGGGCGTGGGCCCCACGTTGGGAAACACCGGTCTAGATAGTAATGCCTTTGTTGTTGTAGGAAATAGGTGTGTGTTTTTGTGAGTTTGGTGATCAATTGTATTTGCGCCATCGTTGCTTTGTGTAATTGTCGTTTTGTACATAACCGTCTCTTTTAAGAAGTGGTTTTTCTCGGAGATGTTATTGCAAGAGCGTGAAGCACCATGCTTCCAATTGCCCTACGTTGGGTTTTATTTGTTATCAGCTGTGTGTCGTATGGAATGTTTTTTTGTGCCACTGACTGCTAATTGGTTTAGTAACGCGGACTGCGTTTCCGGCAAGTATGTCAATATCGGTGTCAGATCCAGGTTTGTTTTTAATTGGTTAATTGTTTTTAATTGGTTAATTGTTTTTTTACAAGTTTGCGTGGCCAAAAGTTAGATTTCTCTTTACGGCAAAGAGTAAAATACTGCAAAGAAGATGTGATCAGGGAGAATGGAAATTTTTTCAAATGCCGTCGTCAGTGTAGAGGTGGTCATTAAAGTTGTGTCAGTGGGCGTGGCAAAGGTTGTTATATTGCTTATACCATTGTAGAAAATCTGGTTTATTTTGGGCTTTTATATAAATGGAAGTGGTCGATTTGTTATTATCTGCTTTGATGCAACGTAAAAGTTTGATCTTTATACCTTCTTGCTTCAACACAATTTAAGTTTTAAAGCCATTAGGCGCCGATTGGCAAAACAGTTTCTTTACTTGCCCGCTATTAATTTTATGTTTAAGTTTATCATCTAACCTCGTCTACGTACGCTACTGAACTAGTAACCTCTATCAAATTAAGTTGACACATTTGATATATAGGATATCCAGGAAGTAGAAACAAATTTGAATTTGGCGCCATTTTGTTCTGTGACGGTTGGCAGCTGTGAATTTTTTATGTTTGTTATCTGATAACCTTTCTATTAGTAGCCTGATTGTTTTAGTTTGGTGAGCATTGTTGTTTGGTGTTTATTTTTGTCATGAAGCAGATGTCAACTGAACAACATATCCAAGTGATAAAAAGTTATTACAAAAACAGTAAAAATCCCACGGCAACCGTTTGTAAATTGCGTGTGATACTTGGACGTAACGTTGCTCCAACTGAATCTACAGTTTGTAAGTTAATCCAAAAGTTAGAGACCACGGGTTCTGCTTCAAATGTGAAGAAAACGGGACAACTTCGTTCTGTTTAAACACAAAACCGTAAGCCCTAGAAAATCGGTTTGCCAATGAGCCCAACAACTAAATTTATCACCAAGTTTACTGCATGTAATGCTTTTAAAAGATCTAAAAATGCTTGCGTACAAGATTCAACTTACACAAGAGTTGATGCCTGCAGATCATAGAAAGATACATCACTTTGCTCAGTAGGTCTTGGCTCGACAAGCGGAGAACAATAACTTTACAAAAACAATAATTGTTACAGATGAGGCGCACTTCCACCTCAGTGGGTTTGTCAATAAACAAAACTGTAAAATTTGAACTGTGTGTTGTAGGTTCTGAGCAGAAGAAGTGATTGTTGTTAATGTTAATGTTGTTAACGGTGATCGTTACAGAAACATGCTTCCTAATTGGTTTTTCCCAGTTGGGAATGAAATTTACGACTTTTAACAAGTTGGTGCGACATGTCACACATCTCGTGAAACAATTGCTCTGCTGAATGAAAAATTTGTGAAATCAAAAGTGTACGTAAACAAACCACAAACAATATACCAATTGTAGGAAAAAATTCAAAAGGTTATTAGCAGCATCCCACCAAATGTTTGTGAACGCGTTTTTACACTTTCAATAGATTTTTTAAGTTTTATAGCACTTTAATATTCGTCCCTACTTTCTGGACACCCTTTATATAAGAATAATAGTAAAAAAAATACTATATAAAACTTCTACAAGCTTCTCACCAAAAAGACTATAGCTAACTAACTAACTAACTGAAAAATCCGTAAAACCTCATAAATCATTTACTTTTACACAATAAAAACTAGAAAAAGAAAAAAATTCACAAAACTGTACATTGCAATTATAAATTACAAGTTGCTTAGATAACTAAACTGTGTTTGTGGTCGTTTTCAAAAAAGAAGGTGACAGAAAACTCCAACGTAATACTGAAATACTTAATTATTGAAGAACAACACATACACAATTGCTCTCAATAGAATACTTTCAGATATAGAAAATCCAAAGGCGTTTCTAGAATTGACATAAAATAAACAAGGTATCTGTAATACAGTCACAAAAAAATGTAATTGGACTCAGGTTGCAAAAAAACGAGTTTAAAGAAAAAAGATTTAGAAATTATGTATCTCATGTAAAGAAATTGTAAAATATAATTATTCTATTTGAGTACCTTTGTGTTATACTTTTGAAGTAGTTAGTTGTTTACTAAAGTACTGTCAGAAGATACAAAAACGTGAAGAGCAAAGTTATTAAATTTGATGCAATAATTACGCTATTTCTAAATTGCATTGCAAAAAACAAAGATGATATCAAAACTGCCTTTTCATCTCAGAATATAAAATAGAACTTTTTATACCACTATGTGCATCCCACTTTGGAGGTTTGTGGAAAGCTGCAGTAAAAAGTGTAATTCCAACAGTATCACCACTTATAATGTTGATCTAATCAAGTAGATAAATTTCTATGTGATAAAACTTATTATTAAATTGAATTTTAATTGTACAATTGGTAAGTTAATACATTTATATTTCTACCATAATATATCAATCTTGCTAGTAATTAGGTTTCTTCTTTTTATTATACGATTGGTTTGAGGCTAAATTTAATATGAATTAAAAAATGTTTTTTTGATTCATAACGATTTAAACACAAAAAAAGGTTACCATGCTAATATTATTAATTAAATAATAACCTACTTTGCTCAAACAATCATTAATATTTTTCTTATATTTGTGAAATTATTGTCTCTGAAACGTATGCAAAAGTTATGGATCAATAAATAATATAAAATAAACAATGCTGCAATTCTTTATTACCAGATTCCCAAATAATTTATTTAAAAATGTTTATCTTGTGTAATTCACAACAGGTTTGAGTCGAGCACTAATCATAAGGACAACAAAAATTTAGATATATTTACTATCACGGTTGGCACGTACCATATGTGGTTTCAGAATATAATGAATACACAAATTTAAGCTGATAATAACAGGTTTATTAGAATTGAAGGCGGACGCACATCAGCATTATTTTAAATGTAAGCGCGATAGATAATACCGCGGATAAAACCAAATAAAACAACAAAGTTATATGATGAATGATTTTCCGTCTCGTCAGGTAGATGCTGTTGCTAAGCGCAGAGTTAACATGTCCCTTCGTACTATCAGGGATGTATAAGATAGATGAGGTAAATTATTTATGTTGGAAATCAATAATAAATGAAAATAGTTTAAGGTGTTGTATAGAGATGCCGCTGTAATACTATCAACACTTCATTAAATGGTTTGAGATATACACTAGGACAACAGAAATTTTATTAGATATGTATAAAGATGCTTTGCTGTTGTTAACCGAAAAGTGTATTGACGTAAAGTCTAATCAGGAAATTATAATATTAATGAGATAACATTTACAATTTTTCAGTATCTATAAATTAAATATTAGTATAAACAATCAACCTACTAACGGTATTAAGATGTTATTGAATATATATATATATATATATAAACAATCACAAAAAATATTCTATAAACAACAACTTCAAACATACTATAATCGAACAAAAAAGACCAAAAAAGAATTTGTCGAGAAAGTTTGGTAAAAAGTTTTCTAAAGTCTAGAAGCCAGCTGTTCCATGGTACAACAAGAAAATAAGGCTTGCAATAAATTTCTACAATTTGCAATGCAAGAAAATATGATTATGACAGGCAATGAGAGTGAAACAAGTAACTATAGGCCAATATCCATCTTGCCAGCTTTCTCAAAAAAATTTGAAAAACTTATAAATGTCAGAATGTTGCAGTTTCTAAGACCAAAATATTTTAACAAAGCAACAATTTAGATTCCGAAAAAATTCAAATACATCTGACGCTATTCATATATTAGTAGAACATATATCTATTGCCTTAGAAAATAGGAAAAAATGTGCCTATTTTTTTTCGATTTAATTTTGACTGTATAAAACATGACATATTTTGGGACAAACTTTTTTTCTATAGTATAATAAGGATTACCGTTAAATTTAATAAAAAGTTATTTATCAAATAGGCGACAAATAGTAACTTTTAACAATTTTGAAAGCAACACAAAATCAATCAGCGATGGTGTACCACAAGGATCAATTTTGGGTCCATTACTTTTCTTGTTGTATATAATTGATTTGCCAACCTCTTTAGAAACTACGTCTATTCGCTTTGCCAATGATACAACCTTTTTCCAAAAATCCAACAGACAACTGGACCTAATAGAAAAAAGTTCAAAATCAAATTAAGATATCAATGAACTGGTGCGTTGCAAATAAACTTACACTAAACGAGTTTAAAACAATGACACTACAATTACAAAGTGCCGGTGGTTTGGAAATTAAGAAAACTGCAAAATTTTTTGATAGATCTTGGCAGGATCATCTGGACTGCTTAGAAAACAAATTATCAAGATTATCTAATTTAATACAAAGATTGCGAGAAACAATAGGACACCATGCAGTTAAAATAAGCCGATAATAATAAACAGGTTTATTAGATTAGAAAGTGGACGCACATCAGCATTATTTTAAATGTAAGCGCCGATAGATAATACCGCGGATAAAACTAAATAAAACATCAAAGTTGTAAATAATTGTTTTTTAACTACATGATGAAAGATTTTCCGACTCGCCAGGTAGATGCAGTTGCTAAGCGCGGTGCTGACATGCCCTTTCGTACTATCAGGGATGTATAAGATAGATTAGGTAACTCCGTGCATATTATTTATGTTGCAAATCAATAATTACTGAAAGTAGTTTAAGGTGTTGTATAGAGATGGCGCTATAATATTATTATTAATTAACATTTTATTAAATGGTTTGATATATACACTAATATCATA
Source organism: Tachinus rufipes (assembly GCA_963932245.1). NCBI lineage: Eukaryota > Metazoa > Arthropoda > Insecta > Coleoptera > Staphylinidae > Tachinus > Tachinus rufipes. Next base: position 68,845,790 of record OZ010749.1, read on the forward strand.
AGGAAAACAGAAATTATATTAGATATGTATAAAGATGCTTTGCTGTTGCTAACCGAAAAATGAATAGACGTGACATCTTATCAGGGAATTATAATATTAATCATTAATGAGTTAACATTTAGAATTTTTCAAGATCTATAAATTAAATACTAGTATAAACAATGCAGATCACAAAAATAATTTTGTAAAAACAACTTCAAGCATACTATGATCTAACAAAGAAGACCAAAAAAGAATTTTTCGAGGACATTTGGTAAAATGTTTTCTCTACCAAAACAATGAGGTTTTTCTCAATACGGGTTTTCCAACATATTTTAGTGCTAGAGGATCAAGGTTTTCAGCAGTTTAACCTTTTTGTCTCCTCGTCTTTTATGGAATGTTTTAGATGATCATCTTCGGCAGCGATCATTTTCCGATTGCTATTAAAACAATCATTAGACGGATCAGACAGTTTGTTTCCTGTAGATGGTGCCTTGACCGCACAGACTGGTAAGGTTTTCAAGGTAGTTTGGTTCCACTCACATTAAGGTTTGCGGATGTCAAGGCTGCTGTGAACGATTTTACTGTATGTGTTGATTAAGTTGCAAATGTATTTGTCCCAAAGTCTAGATGCCAGCTGTTTTATGGTTGAACGAGAAAACAAAGATAACAGTAGAGCGAAAAAAAAAACTTGCAATAAATTTCATCAATTTGCGATGCAGGAAAATATGATTGTCAAGAAAAAAAATCCGGTTGTAGCACCTGCTTTTAAAGTCGCCACCCAGGACATTGGCAATGAAGATAAAATTGAAAATGTTTTTGCCAAACTATTCTTACAGAAGTTTTTACAGAAACTCTTACAGAAGCTCTCCAAACTACAGAAACATTCTGCGAAGCAAAGAAAATCTTGAAATTCTTTTAGATTTCTTTACTCAAGAGTCGTTGCCATACAACTCTATCTTTTCTTTTGGAAAAATTAGAAGCAGCACTTAGTTGCGTTGGTACATTTACGGCACTCAGTCCGGATAATGTTCCGTATCAGTTTATCTGGCAGCTGCTTATTTCTATAAAGAAGCGGCTGCTAAAATCACATAATCATATATGAAAACAAGGTGTCTATCCTACATGTTAAAAAGAAGCCGTTATCTTGCTGCTATTAAATTAAGGCAATGACCCAAACAATGCCAACAGTTATCAACAAATCTCTTTGACTTGTTGCTTTAAAAAATTGTTGAAATATTCGATCAACAACCGCTTAGAGTTGATCCTAGAAACTTTTGGCCTTCTAGAAAAACACCAGACAGAAATAAGAAAATACCACTGACCAATTGGTAAAGTTAGAGAATTCTATTCAAGACGTCTTCCTATAAAGAAAACATCTTGTAGCGGTGTTTTTTGATCTGAGAAAGGTGTACGATTGAACGTAAAAATATAAAATACTTCTAAAGTAGCATGCATGGTGACTCAAAAGTTGTCTGCCTTTGATTGTTAGATCTTTTATGTAAATCCAAAAATTTAAAGTTTTTTTTTCCAAAACTTTATGTTTAGAAAACGGTGTTCCTTATGGGTTGATGGTTACCGTTACCTTCTTTGCTATAGCAGTCAACTATATTGCAGTTTTGGTAGTTATACCGGTAAGAAGTATTTGCATGTTGATGATTTAGTGAAATACTATCCCCGTCATAACACATCAATTTTAGACTACTATTGATACATTAATCAAGATGCCAATTGATTATCAAAAGATTAAATTTATTATCTCTTCCTCCAACATTTTTCTAATCTTTGCAAAGAAATGAAACTTTAAATTTCTTGTTAACAAACTAGGTGGATAAGCATTCCAATTTAACCTTGATGATAATGATGAACTGAAATCATCCACTCATCCGCCCAAGTGTTGGTGATTGAAAGATAAGATATTACTTCTTTCTTCTTGGACAACAAAACTTTTAACGTTTGAAAAAAAAACTAAACAAATTATTTGATAATAATCATGATCTTAAGTGACCTTCCGTCTTTACTTTAAAATTCCTCAGCAATTCCGTGGTTTTGATTGAAAATCAATTTTATTTAATGGATGCTCTTAGAGAAATATATAAAAAAAAAATACTTTCAAAAACTCAAAACTTTCATATTCTTTGACAGACAAAAAATATGATGTCAATTTTTTTTTTTTTAAGAGTTTGCGGATTGCAAAAGATATTTTTGCTTTGTAGGGGAGTTTAAGTTTTAGTTTGCTAATAATTTACACGTGCTACTAATACTTTGCACCCACACAAAGTGTGTTTTGTTTGTACAACGTAATAGTGCTCAAGACAACTAAATAACAGTGGCTGTTGTAAAGAAAGTTTTTGAGTGTGCTTAACATCTTTGATTGTAAAATAGCGGAAGAAAAATTGATGTTATCTATATAGTTATGGTAGTTTTTTCATGCTTAGTTGCTGTATTTTTGCAAGCTACTAATTGACGTATGTTTGGAGGCGTTTCAGGTTCTTATGTATCAACACCAAGGTTACACCACTATGTCTGTTAGATGGATTTTCTTTAGTACGGCCAGAAGAACTATCACGTTGTGCAAGCAAAACATACTATTTGAGGACTTGTAAATAACTACTTGACTAGTCTAAATACCAGTAGACTGGTTAGAATCACTATTTATAACACTACTGAAGAAAACTAAGCCCAACAGGTCTAAGGACTTCTGTCTAATTAGTTTAATTACATAACCGCTTATAAAGATAAATAAACAATTGGATTCAAAAGAGGTTTAATAACCAAAAAAGCGCTATTTTGCATGCAGATCCTTTTGCAAGAAACGGGCAAATTTCGAAGGAATGTATATGTCTGCTTCATAAACTATAAAAAAACATTTTACCAAAGCCATCATAAGCTATTTTTTGAATATCTAGACAAAATACGACAGGATAACCATGATCTAAGGCTAGAAGACAGCTGCATTATATTTAAGTAACCAAGACCAAAGTCAACGATGTACTGACACGGGAAATTCTAATTAAACAAGAGGTGAGACAAGGATGCGTTTTATTTCCAACATTATTTAATATCTACTCTGAAAAGATCTTTTAAGAGACTGTAAACAATAGAGCAAAAAATAGTAAAGTTTGGAAAGAGGAACAGTAGCAACATAAGATTTGCAGATGATACTGCTATAATAATCTGGGCCCATTACTTTTTAATATCTATATAAGTGACATTTTCAAAATAACACAAGAGTCTTATCATAATATCATAAGTTACGCTGATGACACAAATCTTTTAATCTCCGAGCCTAATTTTGTTGATCTAGCCGATAGTAGCTCAAGGCTTATAGTACTAATAAAGAAATGGTTTTTTAACAACCAATTGGTATTAAATGTTAACAAAACTAACTGCATTCTTTTTAAAACCAATGAAAATACTGATACCCCATTTAGTATTATACTGGATGGAAATGAGGTAAAATTTCAGAAGTGTACAAAATTTTTAGGTATACAAATAGATGACAAGCTAAAGTGGACAGAGCATGTAAAGTATATGTCAACCAAACTTTGCGAAATATGCTACCAATTAAGAGTATTAAAACAAAATTTGACATTTGAAGTACTGAGAATGGCGTACACTGCAAATTTTGTCTCCATTTTTCGGTATGGCATTGTATTCTGGGGAAACATGCCAAACTTACAAAAAATATTTATTCTACAAAAGCAAGCACTTAGAATCATTCTTGGTTTCAAACCAAATGAATCATGCAAATCTCATTTTAGAAAAAATAATTTACTTACTGCTCCTGCAATATATATTTTAGACTGCGTCCTTTTTCTGCTCAAAAATAAACATAAGTATACGGAAAATCAAATTTCTCATTCCTATAACACAAGGCACAAAACCGATCTAATGGTTTGAGATTCATAGGCTAACCAGTACTGATAAAAGCGTTTACTATACCAGCATTCGGTTTTTTAATCATCTACCACCTGAATTAAAATTTGAAGGTAACATTATGGCGTGCAAAAGAAAACTGTCACTCATATTAATTAATCTAGAACCTTATTGTATAGAAGATTTTCTCAATAACAAATTTTAAAGTCTATTTTTGTTTATTAATGCTTTTCTGACACTATTTTATACACTAGGTAATCTGTTTTTGTTTTGATGTTGTACATATGTATAAAATAAAGAGTATTATTATTATTATTATTATTATTATAACAAAAAAATTTAAAGATCTGCAAAATCTACTTAACAAAATCAGCAAGACAAGCTCCAACAAAAGATTAAAGATCAACATTGAAAAAACTAAATGGATGGCAGTTGGAAAAATAAACGTCAAAATTAGCAGGATATTAATTGAAGGGCAACTTATTAAACGCGTGGAATATTTCATTTATCTTGGCAGCTAGATTAACGTAGCGAATTACTCAGATGAAAAGATTTTTGCGCGTATTGAGATGTGTTGAGTTGTATTCAAGTTATGAAAACCTATTTTAGCTAATCAAAACGTGTCTGTCTGTCTGCTGTGGTGTTTGGAACGGTGGGTTTTGTTGTATTTTTTTTTAGTGCCGGCCCCCTATTTGTTTTTTGACTTTGAAGACAAGTTAGAGTTAGACTTTTTTTTGTTTTTTGCAAAAAAAAATTGTCTTTTGGCAATGTTGGCCTTTATCTTAATGGCAGTAGTCAGTAGTTGCTTGAACGTGTTAAGTGCAAAAGTGTTTATTAGTTCTCTCTGTAAGTGGTAGCCATATTTGTTGGTATACGGCCAATTGTCTTTTTAGAAAACTTACTTAACAGTTCATTTATTAATTGAGTGGTTGATGTAACGTTATAATAGATTAGTAATATCGTACAACGGGTACATTTGACTATGTTGTTTTTTAAAGGTTTGGGCGTCCTACTTTAAGTTGCAAAATGCAATGGTAAGCATGTTGTGGTACTTTGTGCTGTACAAAATGTTGCTCTAATTGAGCAAAATGCACAAAAGGATTTTTGTACGCTAACCCGCCAAACCATGGTGGTTTGAGTTTTTATAGACGTTAATGCCTTTGTTGTTGTAAGAAATAGATGTGGGTTTTTGTAAGCTCGGTGGTTGCTTGTATTTGCGCCATTATTGCTTTGTGTAATTGTCGGACCCTTACCGTTTTGTACATAACCGTCTCTTTTAAGAAGTGGTTTTTCTCGGGGATGTTATTGCAAGAGCGTGAAAGCACCATGCTTCTAATTGCCTTACGTTGAGTTGCATATATTATCAGCTGTGTTTTTGTTGACGGTGAAGGCGCGGACGTGTAAGTGATATTTGAGCAGGTCATACGTGTCGTATGGAATTGATGTTTGTGAGGTTTGAAAGCCCACTGGTAGGTTACGCATCTGATGGTCTAACGCAGTCTGGTTTGGCTCAAAGCCTCGTAGGTATGTTTGTTTTTCTTTTTGGTAACTGGAGGTTGTGGTGTGCAGATTATCACTTTCTTTAATGTATTTCATTGTGGTTTGCTCCGGAGTTTGGGCGCTAGTCGAAGATAGATTGTTCAAAACCACCAACTGCTAATTGGTTCAGAAATGCGGACTGCGTTTCCGGCAAGTATGGTGTTAGATTCAGGTTTGTTCTTAATTGGTTCATTAGTTTTTTACATTTTTGCGTTGCTATAAGGTAGATTTCTCTTTGCGGCAAAAAGTGAAAGACCGCAAAGAAGGTTGTGACCGGAAAAGATGGAAAATTTTCCAAGTGCCGACGTCGGTGTAGAAGTCATCAAAGTTGTGTCAGTGGGCGTGGCAAAGATTGTTATATTGCTTATACCATTGTAAAAAGTCGAGTATATTTTGGGCTTTAATATGAATAGAAGTGGCTGATTTGTTATTATCTGGTTTAATAACTCAAAATAGACTGACTCTGCAGCGTAGAAGTTTGATCTTTATACCGTCTTGCCTTGCTCTTAGGCGTCATTAACACACAGTTCAAGTTTTAAAGCCATTCGGCGCCGTCGTTTCAGGAAAATTGGAAAAACATTTTCTTTACTTGCCCGTTATAAATTTTATGTGTAAGTTTATTAAGAGGTTATCTTCTGTGTACGCTACTGAACTAGTGATCTCTATCAAACTAAGTTGCAAAAGTTGAGGCATTTGATTTATGTTAGTATAATAGTCTAAAAACATATTATATAAAACTACTTCTACAATCTTCTCACCAAAAAGACTATAAATAATTTATAAAAAAAATAACTGGAGAATTCGTAAAACTTAAAAGGTTTTACATTTACTTTTACACAATAAGCGTTTTGCCGTGAGAAACCGTACATACCAGCGATCAAACAGCGGTTTTATTTCCATCTCTCTCTATTTTTGGGTGATCGCGGAAATTTCACGAAAACGTACTGGTTGTAAACGGTTACACCTGTCATTAATTTTCTTATGATTATTATTAATTTAGAAAAATATTTGCTATATATACATTTACTTACAAAGAATATTCATTTTATTTATACTTAATAGCAATTTTTACTAATTATTTTCATAATCATTCTTGACAATTCATCTGATTTATAGGTTATCATATTTAAATTTGACATACCGGACTTATTAAACTGCTTCCAACAAGGGTTTTAAATTCACCTCGCTGGTTGGTACATTCGGAGTCGAAAGTAAATAACCGGTAACTCGCGACAACGCAACGGTTTAAAACCATTTCATACCTCAACGTCAACGGTATCTCACGGCAAAATGCTTAATGAAAAGCTAAAGAAAGAGAACAAACTCACACAACTGTACGTTGCATTTATAAAACACAAGTTGCTTAGAGAACTAAGCTCTGTTTGTGGTAGTTTTCAAAAAAGAAGGTGACAGAAAACACCAACGTAATACTGCGTTACTTAACTATTGAAGAACTACACATACACAATTGCTCTCAATAGAATACTTTCAGATTTAGAAAATGCAAAATCGTTTCTAGAATTGACATAAAATAAACAAGTTATCTGTAATACAGGCACAAAAAAAGACGAGTTTAAAGAAAAAAGATTTAGATATAGTTAAAATGATGCATCTAGTGTAAAGAGATTGTATAATATAAACATTCTATTTGAGTACCTTTGTGTTATACTTTTAAAGTAGTTAATTGTTTACTAAAGTACTGTCAGAAGATACAAAAACGTGCAGCGCAAAGTTATTAAAATTGATGCAATAATTACGCTATAAAATAGCAACTAAAGCTAAACATATTATTTCTAAATTGCGTTGCAAAAAACAAAGATGATATCAAAACTGCTTTTTATCTCAGAATAGAAAATGGAACTTTTTATACTATGTGCACCCCACTTTGGAAGTTTGTGGAAAGCTGCAGTATAAAGTGTAATTTCAACAGTATCACCACTTATAATGTTGATCTAATCAAGTAGATAAATTTCTATGTGATGAAACTTATTATTAAATTGAATTTTAATTGAACAATTGGCAAGTTAATACATTTATATTTCTACCATAATATATCAATCTTGCTAGTAATTAGGTTTCTTCTTTTTATTATACGATTGGTTTGAGGCTAAATTTAATATGAATTAAAAAATGTTTTTTTATTCATAACGATTTAAACACAAAAAATGTTTACCATGCTAATATTATTAAATATATAATAACCTACTTTGCTCAAACAATCATTAATATTTTTTTTATATTTAAGTTATTATTATCTCTGAAACGTTTGCAAAAGTTATGGATCAATAAATAATATAAAATAAACAATGCTGCAATTCTTTATTACCAGATTCTCAAATAATTTATTTAAAAATGTTTATCTTGTGTAATTCACAACAGTTTTGAGTCGAGCACTAATCATAAGGACAACAAAAATTTAGATATATTTACTATCACGGTTGGCACGTACCATATGTGGTTTCAGAATATAATGAATACACAAATTTAAGCTGATAATAACAGGTTTATTAGAATTGAAGGCGGACGCACATCAGCATTATTTTAATGAAAGCGCGATACATAATACCGCGGATAAAACCAAATAAAACAACAAAGTTATATGATGAATGATTTTCCGTCTCGTCAGGTAGATGCTGTTGCTAAGCTCAGAGTTAACATGTCCCTTCGTACTATCAGGGATGTATAAGATAGATGAAGTAAATTATTTATGCTGGAAATCAATAATAAATGAAAGTAGTTTAAGGTGTTGTATAGAGATGCCGCTGTAATACTATCAACACTTCATTAAATGGTTTGAGATATACACTAGGACAACAGAAATTTTATCAGATATGTATAAAGATGCTTTGCTGTTGTTAACCAAAAAGTGTATAGACGTAAAGTCTAATCAGGAAATTATAATATTAATGAGATAACATTTACAATTTTTCAGTATCTATAAATAAAATATTAGTATAAACAATCACAAAAATTATTCTATAAACAACAACTTCAAACACACTATAATCTAACAAAAAAGACCAAAAAAGAATTTGTCGAGAACGTTTGGTAAAAAGTTTTCTAAAGTCTAGAAGCCAGCTGTTCCATGGTACAACAAGAAAATAAGGCTTGCAATAAATTTCTACAGTTTGCAATGCAAGAAAATATGATTATGACAGGCAATGAGAGTGAAACAAGTAACTATAGGACAATATCCATCTTGCCAGCTTTCTCAAAAAAATTTGAAAAACTTATATATGTCAGAATGTTACAGTTTCTAAGACCAAAATATTTTAACAAAGCAACAATTTAAATTCCGAAAAAATTCAAATACATCGCTATTCATATATTAGTAGAACATATATCTATTGCCTTAGAAAATAGGAAAAAATGTGTTTTTTTTCGATTTAATTTTGACTGTATGAAACATGACGTGTTTTTGGATAAACTTTCTTTCTATGGTATAATAAGGACTACCGTTAAATTTAATAAAAAGTTATTTATCAATCAGGCGACAAATAGTAACTTTTAACAATCTTGAAAGCAACACAAAATCAATCAGCGATGGAGTACCACAAGGATCAATTTTGGGTCCATTACTTTTCTTGTTGTATATAGTTGGTTTGCCAACCTGTTTAGAAACTACGTCTATTCTCTTTGCCAATAATACAACCTTTTTCCGAAAATCCAACACACAACTGGACTTAATAGAAAAAAGTTTAAAATCAAATGAAAATATGAAGAACTGGTGCGTTGCAAATAAACTTACACTGAACAAGTTTAAAACAATGACACTACAATTCCAATGTGCCGGTAGTTTGGAAACTAAGAAAACTGCGAAATTTTTAGGCTTGACACTTGATAGATCATGGCAGGATCATCTGGACTGCTTAGAAAGCAAATTATCAAGATTAATTAATTTAATACAAAGATTGCGAGAAACAATAGGACACCATGCAGTTAAAATAAGTCGATAATAATAAACAGGTTTATTAGATTAGAAAGTAGACGCACTTCAGCATTATTTTAAATGTAAGAGCCGATAGATAATACCACGGATAGAACTAAATAAAACATCAAAGTTGTTAATAATTGTTTTTTATAACTACATGATGAAAGATTTTCCGACTCGCCAGGTAGATGCAGTTGCTAAGCGCGGTGCTGACATGCCCTTCCGTACAATCAGGGATGTATAAGATAGATAAGGTGCATATTATTTATGTTGCAAATCAATAATAACTAAAAGTTGTTTAAGGTGTTGTATAGAGATGGCGCTGTAATATTATTATTAATTAACACTTTATTAAATGGTTTGATATATACACTATTATCATAAGGAAAACAGAATTTATATTAGATATGTATAAAGATGCTTTGCTGTTGCTAACCGAAAAATGTATAGACGTGACATCTTATCAGGGAATTATAATATTAATGATTAATGAGTTAACATTTAGAATTTTTCAGGATTACAAAAATAATTCTGTAAAAACAACTTTAAGCATACTATGATCTAACAAAGAAGACCAAAAAAGAATTTTTCAAAGAAGTTTGGTAAAATGTTTTCTTTACCAAAACAATGCAGTTCTTCTCTATACGGGTTCTCCAACACATTTTAGTGCTAGAGGATTAAGGTTTTCAACAGTTTAACCTTTTTGTCTCCTCGTCTTTTATGAAATGTTTTAGATGATCATCTTCGGAAGCGATCATGCTGTTAAAACAATCATTAGACGGATCAGTAAGTTTCCTGTAGATGGTGCCTTGACCGCGCAGACTGGTAAGGTTTTCAAGCTAGTTTGGTCCTACTACCTTTAAGGTTTGCGGATGTCGAGGCTGCTGTGAAAGATTTTACTGGATGTGTTGGTTAAGCAGCAAATGTATTTGTCCCAAAGTCTAGAAGCCAGCTGTTTCATGGTAGAACGAGAAAATATAGATAACAGTAGAGCGGAAAAAAAACTTGCAATAAATTTCATCAATCAAAAATCCGGTTGTAACACCTGCTTTTAAAGTAAGTCGCCACCTAGGACATTAGCTATGAAGATAAAATTGAAAATGTTCTTGACGAATAGTTCTTACAGAAGCTGTTACAGAAGCTCTTACAGAAGCTCTCCAAACTACAAAAAAAAATCTTGACATTCCTCTAGATTTCTTTACTCAAGAGTTGTTGCCATACAACTCTATCTTTTTTTTTTTTGGAAAAATTAGAAGCAGCACTTAGTTGCGTTGATACATTTACGGCACTCAGTCCGGATAATGTTCCGTATCAGTTTATCTGGCAGCTGCTTATTTCTATAAAGAAGCGGCTGCTAAAATCACATAATCTGATATAAAAACAAGGTGTCTATCCTACATGTTAAAAAGAAGCCGTTATCTTGCTACTATTAAATTAAGGCAATGACACAAACAATGTCAACAGTTATCAACAAATTTCTTTGACTTATTGCTTTAAAAAATTGTTGAAATATACGATCAACAACCGCTTAGAGTTGGTCCAAGAGACTTTTGGTCTTCTAGAAAAATACTAGACAGGGATAAGAAAATACCACTGACTAATTGGTAAAGTTAGAGAATTCTATTCAAGACGCCTTCTTATAAAGAAAATATCTTGTAGCGGTGTTTTTTGATCTGAGAACGTAGAGATATAAAATACTTAAAAAGTAGCACACATGGTGACTCAAAAGTCGTTTGTCTTTGTTTGTTAGATCTTTTATGTAAAACCAAAAATTTTAAGTTTTTTTTTCAAAACTTTATGTTTAGAAAACGGTGTTCCTTATGGGTTGATGGTTACCTTCTTTGTTATAACGGTCAACTATATTGCAGCTTTGGTAGTTATACCGGTAAAAAAGTATTCGTATGTTGATTTAATGAGATACTATCCCCGCCATAACACATCAACTTCAGACTATTATTGATAAAGTAAACCAAGAGGTGTTTTTTTTTAATCGGCAAAACGTGCATTTTAGTTGCATCAGACAACCTCATCGCAACTCCGCACTTGTTTTGCGACGTACAAAAATGATAGTACATATTTCTTTCAAACACATATAGATCATCTGGTCAAGCGTTTTAAAAAGCTTTAAATGTAATTAAGTGCCTGTCCAGTATAAATTTGGAAGCGTGGAGAGGTACCTTTTCAACTGTACAAAATTTTTGTTCTATCCAGAATTGACTACGGTTGTACTGTACTCATCTGCACAACATTTTTTATTAAAGTTCTAGATGCTGTTTATCATGCACGCATAAGATATGCAACATGAGCTTATTATTTTAGTAAAGAACGGTAACATGTTCCAAAAGAGGACACATAAACCGACAAACTTAATTTTGCTGTAATAGTGTTTTATGATTTGGCAAAAGCATGGATCATAATAAACTTCTGCATAAAGTGGAATTTTTTGGTTGTAGATGCTTTTGTCTTTTATGATTTAGTAACCAAACCACCTACACAAGTGTTTATTATCAAAAGTTCAAATTCATTATCTCCTTCTCCAACAAAGAAAAGAAACTTTCAATTTTTTGTTAACAAACTTTTGTGTAAACTAGATGAATAGGCATTCCAATTCAAACTACTTAATGATAACAATGAACTGAAATTATTCACCCATCCGCCTAAGTGTTGGTCATTGAAAAATTGGATATTATCTCTTCCTTCTTAGACAAAGAAACTTTTAACGCTTGCAAAGAAAAACTCATTCAAATTTTTTATAACAAATTATGCGATAATCATGATCTTAAGTGACTTTCCGTCTTTACTCCAAAATTCCCTAGCAATTTCGTGCTCTTGATTAAAAATCAATTTTATAGTAAAAGGATGTCCTCAGAGAAACAAAAAATATATAAAAAAAAGGATTCCCAAAAACTCAAAACTTTCATATTCTCTGACAGACAAAAAATAAGATGTCAAATTGATTCTTTATAGAAGAGTTGGCAAATTGATGGAGATATTTTAACTTTGTAGGAGGGTTTGAGTTTTGATTTTGCTAATAATTTACACGTTCTCACTATAACTTTGCACTCACACATTATGTGTTTTGTTTGAACAACGTAATAGTGCTCAAAACAACTAACTAACAGTAGCTGTTGTAAAGAAAGTTAATCTAAAAAACCAAATGTTTAATCTTTTTGGTGGTCAGATAGCGGAAGAGAAATTGATGTTATCTATCCAGTAATGGTAGTTTTTGTATGCTTAGTTGCTGCATTTTTGCAGGCTACTGATTGACGTGTGATTAGCGGCGTTTCAGGTCTTTATATATCAACACCAAAGTTACACCACCATGTTTGTTGAACGGAATTTCTTTAGTACGTTGCGCAAGCAAAACATACTATTTGAGGATTTGTAAACAATAACCTAACTAGTCTAAATACCAATGAAAGAAGACTAAGAAAACTAAGATAAACACGTGCAAATACGTTAATCTAAGTAGTTTAATGAGCCATACCCTAAAATCCTTTTAAAAACTTACATAACCGCATATAAAGATAGATAAACAATTGGATTTAAAAAAGGCTTAAGAACCAAAAAAACGCTATTTTACATGCGAATATTTTTACAAGAAACGGGCAAATTTTGAAAAAAATGTATTTGTCTGCTTCATAAATTATAAGAAAGCATTTGACTAAAACCACCATAAGCTACTTTTTGAATAACTAGACAAAAACTATGATCTAAGGCTATTAAAATAGCTGCATAATATTCAAGTAACCAAAACCAAAGTTAACAATGTAATGACACGGAAAATCTTAATTAAACAAGAGGTAAGACAAGAATGCGTTTTATTGCCAACATTATTTATCTTTTAGAGACAATACAGCAGAAGACGTGAAAATTGGAACGGAGAACATTAACGACAGATTTGCAAATGATACTGCTATAATAGCAAAAAGTTTTGAAGATTTGCAAGGTCTACTTAACAGAATCAACAAGAACTTCAACAGAAGATTAAAGATCAACATAAAAAAAACTAAATCGATGGCAGTCGGAAAAATTAACAGGCATTAATTGACGGGCAACTTATTGAACGCGTGGAACATTTCATATATCTTGGCAGCTGGATAACTGTAACAAACTACTCCGATGAAAAGATTTTTGCACGTATTGAGATGTGTTGAGTTGTATTCAATATATGGAATCTTATTTTAACTAATTGAAACCTAACCATTAATTTTATTTTGGTTTGTCTGCTATGGTGTTTGGAACGGTGAGTTTTATCGTTTTTTTTGTGCCGGCTTTCTATTTGTTTTTCGACTTTGAAGACAAGTTAGAATTATATTTTTTCTTGTTTTTTGCAAAGACAGATTGTTCTTCTGGTAGTGTTGGCCTTTACCTTAATAACGGTAGCCAGTAGTTGCTTGAAGGTATTGAAGGTGAGCACGTCTAAAGTTTGTTGAGTGCGGGATTCCACCAACGTTGTAAAAGTGTTTGTTACTTTTTTCTGTGAGTGGTATGGCCACAATTGTTGGTATATGGCCAACTGTTTTCCTAAAAAACTTATTTAGCAGTTCATTAATTAATTGAGTGGTCAATGTAACTTTATACTAGCCGGGCCATGGTAATATCGTACAACGGGTACATTTGAAGCAAAGCAAGTTGAGGTAAGTGTACAAAAGGATATTTGTGCGCTAACCCGCCAAACCATGGTGGTATAAGTTGGTATAAATGGTAATGCCTTTGTTGTTGTATAAAGTAGGTGTAGGCTTTTGTGAGCTTGGTGGTCGGTTGTATATGCGCCATCGTTGCATAACAGACTCTTCTAAAAAGTGGTATTTTTTGGAAATGTTATTGTAGGAACGTGAAATCACTATGTTTCTAATTGCCTACGTTGAGCTCTATGTGTTACCGGCTGTGCTTTCATTGACGGTAAAGGCGCTGCTTTGTAGGTAAGATATGCTGATTGATATCCGCGCAGGTCATACGCGTCGTATTGGATGGTTGTTTGTGAGGTTTGAAAACCCATTGGTAGGTTCCTAGGGTTTAGAGCCACTAGATACGTGTTGTAATAGTCACGCATCTAAAAATCTAGTGCAGCCTAGTTTAGCTCAAAGTTGCGTAGGTAATATCCAGGTATGTGCGTTTTTTTTCTTGATAGAAGTTGTGGTGTGCGGATTATTACTTTTCTTAATGTATTCTATTGGTTGTCGTTTGCCCCGGAGTTTGGGCGCAAGTCGAGGGTAGATGGTGCAAAGCCACCGACTGCTAATTGGTTCAAAAACGCGGACTGCGTTTCCGGAAAGTATGGTGTTGGATCTAGGTTTGCGTTGCCATAAGGTAGATTTATTTTTGTGGCCAATGATGAAATACCGCAAAGAAAGTTGTGACCAAGGAGGATGAAAAATTTTCAAGTGCCGCCGTCAGTGTAGAAGTGGTCATCAAAGCTGTGTCGGTGGGCGTAGCAAAGGTTGTTATTGCTTATACCATTGTAGAAAATCTGGTTTATTTTGGGCTTTAATATGAATGGAAGTGGCCGATTTGTAATTATCTGCTTTGATGACTTAAAATAAACTGACTCTGCATCGTGAAAGTTTGATCTTTATACTTTCTTGCTTCGTTTCTAGGCGGCATCAACACAATTTAAGTTTTAAGGCCATTTGGCGCCTCCAAAAATTGACACATTCGATATATTACTAAAATAGTCTAAAAACATATTATATAAAACTTTTACAAGCTTCTCACCAAAGAGACTACCATAGCTAAGTTATAAAAAAAAAATAACTGGAAAATCCGTAAAACCTCCTAAAACATTTACTGTTACACAATGAATGCTAGAAAAAGAAAACAAACTCACAAAACTGTACATTGCATTTACAAAACACAAGTTGCTTAGATAACTAAACTCTGTTAGTGGTAGTTTTCAAAAAAGAAGGTGACATAACACACTAACGTAATACTGAGTTACTTAACTACTGAAAAACAACACATACACATACATTTATTTTGCTATTATATTATATCAATCTTGCTAGTAATTAGGTTTCTTCTTTTTATTATACGATTGGTTTGAGGCTGAATTTAATATGAATTAAAAAAATGTTTTTTTTGATTGATAACGATTTAAAAACAAAGAATGTTTACCATGCTCATATTATTAATTAAATAATAATCTACTTTGCTCAAACAAACATTCATATTTTTCCTATGTTTGTAAAATTATTGTCTCCAAAACGTTTGCAAAAGTTATGGATCAATAAATAATATAAAATAAACAATGCTGCAATCCTTTATTACCAGATTCTCAAATAATTTATTTAAAAATGCTTATTTTGCTTAATTTACAATAGGTTTGATTCAGCACTAAATCTCACAACAAACATTTAGATATATTTACTTTCCCGGTTGGCACCATATTTGGTTTGAGAATAATAGGAATACACAAATTCAAGCCGATGATAACAGGTTTATTAGATTTGAAGGCGGGTGCATAATACCGCGAATCCGACTCGCCAGGTAGATGCTGTTGCTAAGCGCGAAGTTAATATTCCCTTTCGTACTATCAGGGATGTATAAGATAGATGAGGTAACTCCATGCAAATTATTTATGATGCTAATCAATAACTGAAAGTAGTTTAAGGTTTTGTATAGAGATGGCGCTGTAATATTATCAACACTTCATTAAATGGTTTGAGATATAAGTTGTTTTCCTGCGAGCTTACTTGAGTTATCTAAAAGCATGTTTCAGTTACATTCGACATCATACGCTAACGTCACAAACAGTCTACAAAAAGTTACTCGATAGAAAATAAATAGTAACTATTGCTTTGTTTACAATTACAAATGACAATTTTATATCCAATAATTATGAACTTATCATTTTTTTAAATGTAATTTAAGAGTTTACAGAAATAAATCTTGTAGTTTTTGTGTATATAAATACATGTCCAATGTTTCGTTGTATTAAATTAAATCATTTTAACGCACATGTAAGCAAAAAGGTCTAGATCTCAGTAAGCTGAAGCGTATTCAAGTAAGGTGTGACGTCATCAGTAAGGTTGTCGGAATACGAGTAAGGTGTAACTGCAACTTACCAAAGCTTACTTTTTCTCGCCAGAAAACGACTATACACTAATATCATAAGAAAAACAAAAATTATATTAGATATGTATAAAGATGCTTTGCTGTTGCTAACTGAGAAGTGTATATACATAAAGTCTTATCAAAGAATTATAAAATTAATGAGATAACATTCAGAATTTTTCAGGATCTATAAATTAAATGTTAGTATGAACGATGCTGATCACAAAAATAATTTTGTAAACAACAACTTCAAACATACTATGATCTAACAAAGAAGACTAAAAAAGAAATTGTCGAAGACGTTTGCTAAAAAGTTTTCCCTACCAAAACAATGCGGTTCTTCCCAATACGGGTTTTTCAACACATTTTAGCGCCTGAGGACCAAGGTTTTCAGCAATTAATTTAACGTTTTTGTCCCTTCGTCTTTCGTGGAATGTTATAGATGATCATTTTCGGCAGCGATCATTTTCCGATTGCTGTTAAAACAATAATTAGACGAGCCAGACATTGCGTTCCCCGTAGATGGTGCTTTGACCGCGCAGACTGGTAAAGTTTTCAAGCTAGTTTGGTCCCACTCCTTCTAAGGTGTGGGAACTTTTAGGCTGCTGTAAAAGATTTTACTGTATGTGTGTAGAAGCCAGCTGTTCCATAGTAGAACGAAGAAATAAAGATATCTGTAGAGCAAAAATTGTCAGGAAAAAAAAATCCGGTTGTAGCATCTGCTTTTAAAATTGCCACCCAGGATATTTTCAATAAGCTAACATTGAAAATGTTCCTGCTGAACAATTTAAATCTGTAAGTAGCTCTCAAAACTACAATTTTTTTTTTGAAAACATAGAAAATGTTGAAATCCTTCTAAATTTTTTATCTCAAAAGTTGTTGCCTTACAATACTCAAGTCCCAAAATACAAGTTAAAAAAAATAAGTTTTAGACATAGTTAATATAATGCAACCCGTGTAAGTAGATTGTAAAAATTATATATTCTATTTGAGTATTTTTGTGTTATACATTTAGAGTAGTTAGGTGTTAATAAAGTACTGTCAAAAAATACAAAAACGTGCAGAGCAAAGTTATTAATCTTGATGCAAGAATGACGCCATAAAATAGCATTTGTTTATTTAGTAAAGCTAAACATATTATTTCTAATTAATCTAATGTCTAATTTTTTTCCAAATTAAAATTTATAGTTACCTAATCATTAATCAACTGCGCACTGATCTATAAAATAGAAGTCAAAGTTATTACAGAATTTCCCTCAATTAACTTGCAAATAAAGAACTTTTCTTTGCAAAACTAGTATTAAAGATGAAGGTTAGCATTGATTAAAAAAAGAAGGCAAGGAGTGCTTTTGTAGGCAAACTGTAAAAGCATTTGTTCTGCTCACAGAGACGCTACCGACTATCCGCCATCTACAAATTGTAAAGACTACTCCAAACAACCACATGTTCCTAAAAGAAAAATCGCAAAAGCTTGTAGGTATATTTTCATACCAAAGCAGGCTTCAGGCATCATCTTGCACAGAACGCCTTAGAACAGAGGTCTCTGAAATCCTCATAACACACTTCATTTCCGGGGATTCACCAATATCGGTCTTGAAACTCACCAAGATTTAAGTGTAGCAACGCTGACTTGCATATTGCACCTAACATTTGTAGCAGTTAAAGCGGTTGAGACCGGCCTTCCTTAGGGACAACGTGAATATTATTCGTGCCAATATTTTGACTTGGAAAAGTAGACAGCAAGTGTTGGGTTTATAAGGAGCAATAGAGAGTTTAATACTTTGTAATTGAATCAAATAAAGTTTTATGCGTTATTTGCAATAAAGTTAAATTGGTTTTAAAAGAATATAACATAAAACGTCACTATGACACTAAACATGAAAACAACAAATTATGATAAAACGGGTGAATTACGAGCAAGAAGCAGCAACTTGGGCAAGTTTCCGCAAGGCCCATTCTTTGGCCAAATATGGAAAGCCATTTACCAATGGTACATTAACTAAAAACTGCCTAATTGCAACGGTAGAAGAAATATGACCAGCAAAATGAAAACATTCAAAATTGCGCAAAGAATTGATGATATTGCAGAAAATATCTTAACGCAATTGTCAGAAAAAAAACTGGCATCTAGTTTAGTTCTCTCTGGCTTTGGACAAATCAACGGACATGTTAAATATTGCTCAGGTATTAATCTTTATTCGAGCAATAAATAAAAATTGTGAAGTGTACAAAAAACTGCTTGATGTGGATAGCATTCACAGTACAACAACTGGCGAAGATATTTTTAAAAGGGTCAAAAATCTAATTTTACAAAACTATCTTTGGTGGAAGAACTTAAAGTGCATTACAACTGACGGCGACAAAAATATGGTTTGAAAAAAAAGGTATTGTTGCTCTGGTTTTAAAGGCGGTAGAATATGATGGAGGATCAGCATCAATAATTTTACATTGCACCAACAATCCTTATGCGGAAAATGTGTAAATATGTCACAAGTTTTGAAGCCCGTCGTATCAACAGTGAATTTTATAAAATCCCATGCGCTGAATTATCGCCAATTTTGCAAATTTTTAGAAAAAATGCAAGAAACTGACCTTCTATATTACAATGCTGTGCGCTGGCTTATCTATGCAAAAGTTCTTATAAGATTTTTTGAGCTCCGGAGGGCTATAGATATTTTCTTGGCACAAGAATCGTCCGTTTTCTGAGCTATATTGCAAAAATTAGTTAAGGAAATTAGCTTTTTATTTCGATGTAACCAAGCACATGAACAACTTTAATTTGAAGCTAAAGAGGAGAACCAGTTTCTACCAGTTTTATATACTCAAGTTAAGTCATTTTGTCAAATTTGATCCCCAACTCTTATCAGCGGCAAATGACTTAAATCACATTAATATATAAAACATTTATGTAAGATAAATAAAATAAAATAAAAAAATATTTGTTGGATTTGAATTCAAGCAAATGATTTGTAAAATGTTTTACAGCAATCCGTATACCGAGACTTTATGGTTCGCCGCGGGCCGGATTTGCAAGGCTCGAGGGCCGGATCCGGCCCGCGGGCCGTAGTTTGGAGACCCCTGCCTTAGAAGAACCCAATTTGTGTTCAATAGTAAGGTAATACCCCATCACTTTCCTTAAAAAATTAAATAACTTTCCAGGTCTTCCAACATTGTACACAAGTTAGTAGTAGCTTTGATTCAATGCTGATTTAAATTTTGCAGACAATTCTACTACTTAAGAAGAAATTTTTACAAAATTTTCAGGCAAAAAATTCAATATTATATACACATATCATAGGATGAGGTTTAAAATTTTGCGCAGGAAAAATTTATGTTTGATTGGCAAAAATAATAATAATCTCAAATTTTGACGACGATAGGTTGAGTCTAAATAGTGCCGCAATTGCAAAAACTATCAAACAAAGAGTAAACTTACCTAAAATTGGTTGCAAAAAAAGATGTTTTTGTTAAACTTCTGAAAGCTTAAAAAAGATTTAAAAAAGTTTATGTTAAAAAATAAGCATTTTTGTTTTTTTCAGTTTTTAGACCCTTAAAACCAAAATACACAAAACTAATTTAAAGTTTACAACTAATCAAAACACGTTGGCGGTTGGTTGTTTGAAATTTGCGGTATATAGCCATGGACTTAAAATGACTCCAGAATAAAATTTTACAAAAAAATTCTAATTTATTTCACTAATTACATTTATTTTGCGTTGAACTTGCAATTTTAAAGCAAAATTTTATATAAATTGTCTTTCAGTACCAGTAAGTTACTAGACACTAATGAAAGGTGCATACCCAGGTGCATACCTTAAGACAATAATGTATGTGACTCACACTGGGCGGTGAAGCAATTTACATAAATACTTTATTTAATTTAAACCATTATTTTTGTTATAAAAAACAGGTTGATAAAGATACAGTTATTAGTTTTTAATAATTTTGACATTGACATATTAATTACTTATATCAACGAGGTCTTTTAGACCTAGTTAACCGATTACAAAAGTTATGTTAATAAAGTAAATACTATTTTCAACATCATTACTCAAAGCCCATACCGAATCTAATTGCAAATGAGTTAAATTAATAATTTCCTGGCACTTATATAATGTCCATAATTCGTTGTGACTTAACATCCAAAACACAACTGTTAGCAATAAAGACAATAGCTAAATACAGATCCCATGTTATAATTAGTAGTTATTTCATGTAATATTTATCATTTCAGCATGGTTGCATTTTCAAATAGAAGGAACATTTATTGTAAATTTATTAGAAATATGCATCTTCATTAATTCCATTTCATGTCGGTTTGAATTATGTAATGTATTCAGTGCAAGACATCTTAAAAGTTATAAATCGCTTGAATTAAAATAGACCGACCGTTGCGGTTTGGTGTGTATGGACGTTTGTTTCATCAAAGTCGAGTTTTATTACTTGCATGGTGCACACAGGATATTTCCTCTGGCGTTACACTTAATTAATGTTTGATGATAATACGCACCATTATTTATTTTTAATTTTATAACTATGTAGAGTGCCTTCTTAAGTATTATAAAACTAGTTTATTGCAATTTTAAATTTTTTTTTTTTTGATTTTTATCTATGCTGCCTTACATTTCTATTAGTTTGTAAATTTACAATAAATTATTGTAATTTACTTAGTGTAATAATGATAAAAAGTTTGGAAGCTCATTAAATTCTGACAGATACTGAAATGAATACTTTTTAGATTAAAAAATTTGACTTAAATGAAGTAATGTATTCTAACTGTTTTTTAATTGATAAAAATAAATACTTTTTATCATCAGTATTCTAATTATGTAAATTTACAAAATGTGTACGTTGAATTATGGGCAATACAGGACAAATAAATAAATTGATAACAACTTCTAAACTATTTATTGGAAATTGATGAAATCTACTACTAAAGTATTTTATTAACATTAATACAAATTATGTAAATTTAATCAAAATCTGGGAGTGCAAGGCGCACAGGTTAAAGAAGAAAAGCCATCCCAAACGTGAACCACATCTGCACGACCTATAGCAAGGCTCTGACCGAGTCACGGCTGGTAGAACCGTTTCAACTGAGAACTAAAGAAGTTTTCTGCTGCACCGCACCAACGTGGCGGCATGTACAATGTCTTCCATATAATACTAAATATAAAAATTTCAAAAGCAAATGTAAATGACCAACTTTAGGATTAGCAGTGCCCAGCCATTTGGATTCTAGGACAAACAATAATGTGAGTAAACTAAAACTAAAACTAAAACCACAAAAATTTAAAACTACCAAAACTAAACTACAAATATCTACTTATAATATCAGAACCATAAGTACACCGGATCTATTAGATTAGAAAATGAACCGCAGACCTCTTAGACTTATGCAAGACACAACTACCAGAGGAGAAACTAGAATTTTCCACATTATGTACCAAAGTAAAGTCCTCTTTATAAAAATGCCCAGTGGGTGTTTAGTATTATATATAATATAAGTTAGAAAAACAGGTTAATGAACTTTTGTTGTTAAAACCAAATAAACAATTTTGTGGCAGCCATATAATTATTTATAATATTGCGTTAAATTTAGTCTATAACCTATTGTTAGTATCATAAACTTTACATAAATCTGATTAGCCCAACTAAAAAAAATTGTAGATATGTATACCATTTATTCCAAATACATTATTCATGACTTTTGTGCAATAAAAAAAAAAATAAAACTTATCGCAATTTCGCTTTTAATGAGACTATTATTGTGTATTGATATCAGTCTACAATTAACAATTGTCACTGTAAAACTTTCCTATACATATACTTATTAAATTGTTATAGTAATAGTGAAAATGTTCTTCCATATAATAACTTTTAATATTATTTTATATGTTTCTGCCAGTTTAAAAAATAATGACTGTGATACCTATTTAGATTATTATATTAGACCTATAAGTAAACACTGTTGGTATAATCCAGATGTCAACAAAGATATGGTAGGTATTAACTAAATTGAATTATATAGTTAAAGAAGTGATGTTATTATAGCCGGAATTAGTTACGCAGCATAAATATCCATTGCAAAGTTATGATGTTGTTACCAAAGATGGATATATATTGAAGCAGTATAGAATTCCGCAAATGGGTAAAAGTAAAGGTGTTGTGTTTTTGGAACATCCCGCACTTGCAAGTTGTGCTGTATTTGTAGATAAAGGAAATGTTTCATTGGGTAAGTGTTTAAAAGCTATTTTAGAGTATCTTCTCCCGGATGTTATCAGGTTATTTTTATAGACAGTGATTCCTTCTTTAACAGCTGTTTTAACATTGATCTATTATTATTATTAATGTTTAAAGTTTACTTAAGATAACCTTGGTGCGGTTTCTGTTTTTCTGAGTGCCACACATTTTGAGGTCGTTTGGGTTACTGTTTCAGACTCAAAACAATTGATTTTTACTTAAAACGTTTATCCTATTTGTTTAACCATTTCATAATTACGTAAAACCTTTTTTTTTTGTTTTTAAACAGCTAAAATCCTTTTGCTGTCAAATATTGTGACTAGCTCAATCTGTAGTCATAAAGGTTAGTTTGTTTAAAAAAATGGTGTCAGCATTTATCTTACAACGCTGTTATTGCAGACGGGTAACAATACTACAAGACTCAAGCTGATTGGCACCATTTTAATGTTAAGGTAAACATCTTCCGTCGTTTTTGCAACATGTTATTACTAGCAAGATACTCTAATTGTGTGCATGTTTTCAACGCTATTCATCATATTATTTTCTTTCTACACTTTCTGTTGTTTAGCATTGCAACATGTTTTGCTAATGTTCTTTTCCAATGCTTGTCACAACTTTTTTTCTGCAAATATCTTTTATTTAAATTTTTATTTTTCTCTCCATCTCACGTTGTATTATTTTGGATTGTTTTAGCAGTTGCTTTGATAAGGGTTAGAGTTTCTGCGCCATAAGTCTTATGCTGTTTAGTTTGCTACATGTTTTGCTCATTTTTGTGTGCAATGTCTTAAACAAATATCTTTGTTTTTCATCTTGTTTTGTAGTGTAAGCCCAAGAATTTTTTTCTCCATCTTACGTTATGCTTTAGTGAGAGTTTTCTGAGGATTTCTGCTGCGTTCGTCATTACTAGCAGGATACACTGATTTAAAATTAGCGGAATCTTTATTGTAAATATGTCATGCATCTTTCCAAATTCTGCCCAACTCAACGTTATCTTCTTTGCAATTATGTTGATTTATTGTCTTTATTAATTTTAATTTTGTTTTCCCGGTAAGTGTATCTATTGACCACGTTGATTTCTGTGTCGTTAATTTTTATTTGGTTACTAGACACTAGGTTAGTCATTACCTTAGTTTTCAAATAGTTTGTCTTGAAGTCTATCTGTTCAGACACATCTGTTAGGTGTTGTATAATTTTTCTGGCGTTTTTGAATAGTTTGCAAACTATTTTGCTCATTCTTTTCCATCTTAACCTTTTTAATGAGTGTTTCATGACGCTAATAAATATTTTTGGAAACATGATTTCTCCTTGCCTAACACCTCATCTAATTTTTA
This sequence comes from Tachinus rufipes, assembly GCA_963932245.1. Taxonomy (NCBI): domain Eukaryota; kingdom Metazoa; phylum Arthropoda; class Insecta; order Coleoptera; family Staphylinidae; genus Tachinus; species Tachinus rufipes. Next base: position 68,869,748 of record OZ010749.1, read on the forward strand.
TTTTTTTAGTTGTAGTATGCAACTTTATTCTTGCAGTAACGTTTTTGTAGTTGCTTATAACTATATTGGTAAAGTAGTGGTTAATAAATGCTCTTCCAACTTGTGGTCCGAACCCCTGGTGTTTGTTTACGTTTTGATTTTAACATTGAAATTAAGTTTATAATATTTTTTTTTATTTTTTTCATCCAATTTAGCAGTTAGTGTAACCGTTCTAGTTATGTTTCACCTTTTGTAAGCAAAAATGTTTCTACTCCTAGAATACTAAATTTTGATCATTTGTTGGGTCTGTAAATCAATTAGATTAAGTAAGTGATTTACTATTACCACCTGTACCAATGGCTTTGACTTTAGCAACTTCTTGGTATACCACAACCTTTTCCAACAACTTTTTTAGGCTATCATGGCGTTTTGTCTACAGTTGCTAAAGTTTGAATCTGCAAAAAGTTTCTGGTCCTCAAAAATATTAAAAAAAGCTCTCTTGGTGAAGTTAATTTTGCTACCTTTCCGCAGGTTTTAAAATAAACAATCTGTGTTTGTAAGCCATATCATTGCAGACTCCTCATAGGTAGCTACACCACTAGTTAGTGGCCGCCAAGTTGCTATCCGTTTATTTGAATCAACTTTCCTTGCATAGCTATGGTCAGACGACGGTTTTGAAGCACAAATACGTTTAAAGTTTACAATATTCTTTTCTTTCTCTGTCCATTTACCTTCCATGGAGGTTTGGTGACACCAATTGATCAGGTTAAATAGAGTTGACAACGACTCTTCAGTTAATTCTATCTTGAGCTTTTTGGATCTGCTTCTTGGTCTTTTCTTTTCTATTTTACCTTCTACTATAAGGTTCTTCCTAGTTTTTCTAGCTATATGGCTTAGGTATTGAAAGTATGCACAATTTATCTTGCTTGTAAAACAGACTTTTATTTTTAGTTTTTTTTTAGAACGGATTTGTTGGTGCAATGTTCTGTTCAGAAAATTCTTAGAACACGACGGTAAACCTACATTTTGAAAGCTTCAATTCGGTTTATATGCTTTTTTTTAGGGTCCATGTTTTGGCGGCATATGTTGCAATAGGGAAGATTAGTGTCTCGACTAGTATTAGCTTTGTGTTATTTGTAATGTTGGTGTTTTTCCTTAGTTTTGTGAGTTTGGTGGTGGCGGATTGTGCAATGACTATTCTTCTCCGTATTTCGGTCTCGCTTTCTTCGTTGTTGGTTAGCATAGATCCAAGGTAGTTGAAGTTGTTTGCTCTGTCATTTATCATCACTTTGGTTTTGTCAGTGTTTAGTTAGAGACCATATTGTGCGCTAATCGTACCAAGTTTTTGCATTATTTGCTCCATTTGTTTTACGCTTGAAGTAATTATAAATGTGTTGTCGGCGTACTTTAGCTTATTTTTTTTTGCCCACAGATACACCGCTATTCTAACCGTCTAAGATCTTTTTCATTATAAACTTGGTGTATATGTTGAATAGTATAGGTGAGAAAATACAGCTTTGTCAAATTTCCGATTTAGTGTTAAATTCGGTAGAGTATGTGTTGTTTACTCTTACTCTTACTACAAAACAGAAGATCATAGAAACGTTTTATTCTTTGGTTTTTTCAATAAACTGTCTTGCAATTAGGATTTGCTCCTTTGTCCTTTTTCTGGGACAAAGTCTGTTTGTTCTTCTGCAATGTTTGGCATAAGAAGTGGTTTTAATCTTTTGTGGATAGTAGTCAATATTATTTTACTGGCATAGGATATAATTAAGGGACAGTGTTCTGTAATTGGTACATTCTGTCGGTGCGTTTTTTTTTGTATAATAGAATGAAGATTGACTCACGCCAGTCTTTAGACCACTGCCGTTGTTGTCCATATTGAGTTGCAAAGTTTGTGCATGATCGTTATTCCAATACACCCATTTGTTTAATTATTTATCCAGTTATTTTGTCCGCGTGAAGAGCTTTTCTAATTTTGTTTTTCACTTCTGATCGCATAATAGTTGGTTCCGTTTCTGTGTCTGGAATGCGTTCATGTCGTGTCTGCAAATTATTTTTATAAAGTTGTAAGCAATAGTCTCTCCAAACATCTGCAATTTTTTCCGCGTTATTTATTATGTTTCCAGTTTGATCTTTTATTGTATGTGAACGTGGTTTATATTCTCTTGACAGATAGTGACCCTTGTCGAAAAGTGCTCGTGATTTGTTGCGATTGGCGTGTTGTTTTAGTTCTCGATATATTTCTGTAATGTTTTTGTTTTTATCGTGGTGAATGTTTGATGTTTTTGTTGAGTAAAGTGAGTTTGTTTTTCTTGTCTTCTGAGTCACACTGGCCTTTGATTTCCTTGCGTTCTTTTATAAAATCCAGTGTGTGGTTTGTCATCTAGTGTTTAGTTTTTTTTCTTTTGACTGTGTTGCAATTTCTTATTGTGTTCCTTATCCAGTTTTTGGTATTTATCCAGGTCTCGTTAACGTTCTCGTAGCTAATCTCAGGGGGTTGCAGTTCTTCTAGATTTTTGACAAACTTGGTGGTATCATAGACTTCTAATGTTTTCTTGTTTGTAATTACTCTTACAGTTTTTAGCTTTAATCTAAATCTACTCCATAGTAAGTTGTGCCGCATCAGAGCCAAATATAACGTAAGGTCATACTTTTACATTTTAAAATAATGATTTATTATGATCTGTTTCTGGTCAGGATGTAGTCTATATGGTTCTTATATGCCCCTCCTGGGCTGGTCCATGTTATGTGCCGTCGGGGATAGTGCTGGAACATGATGTTTGTGATTCCCAAGTCGTTGTTGATTGCAAACTGTGTTTGTGAGCATGTATACTTGAAAAAATATGTAGTTTATTTGGTTTAGCGTTGAAGGTGATTTTTATTATACAATCGTTGATGTTGGACAAATTTATCTATCTGCTTTGAAACTACCATGGCTACGCCGTTTCTGCTTGTTTTGTCTGCGCTTTATATATATAGAGTGTTGTGCTGTTAAAAAGTGGCCCTTACCCATTCAGTGTGTTTCTAATAATTTGCATATGTTGATATTTGCTTGACTGATTTTGTTTTCTACTATGTGTAATTTTCCAGTTTGTAGTAGCCCGCAGACGTTCCATGTCGCAATGTCAATTTTGTTTCTCAGTTGTATCGAGTCAATTTTTGACACAGTAGTACGTTTTGCACGAGTCGCCTGGTTGCTTAATACTTTCACGTGCCCGGTAGCCAATTCCACACTTTTGTTCTTGTGAAAATAATTAGGTGGTTTCCCATTGCTTGATCCTATGCCGTTGATTACGTAAAGTGGTTCATCCGCTTTTGGGGGCAGTTTCTCACCCCCAGGACAAAAAAGAGCCCTTCTTCAAACCGAGGAAAGAAGTTGTTGCTTACCACGGCAACACGGTTGCTTCACCCGTAACCTTGGGTAAGTATAAAGCAATATACCCCGTGATACTGCGTCCTCAGCTGAACTCAGTCACCAAATTCTCAAGTTGGGTCCATCTCTTCGACTTGGACGCACCAGCTGAGAGTTACTTAAGTGTGCACAGAGAAGGTGGCTCTGTACATCTTAAGCCGGGGTAATGAGCGTGTGTGAAAACCATGCCCAAAGGCATTCTTTTAGATGACTAAAAAAGATCCAAGTTTTTTGTTTTATTCTTCAAATATGAATAATTGTACTTTGTAATGGACCACTAGTAGAATTACCTTAGATTGTGATTGACAACTTGCAAAATTCATAAACACTAATTTGAAAAAAATCTCAAATTAGTGTCCATCAACTTTACAAATCTTGTTCTGATTTAGAATTGAGCTTTGGCTGACTACTTATTTTTAATTCTGCAGTAATTTGGTTTTCTATTAGGTTAACTGTTTACTGTAGTTGCAAAGTGAAATATTTTTATTTAGTTATAATTTTTTTCTAGCATATGCATTATATCACGAAGGGTATGACGTTTGGCTTGGAAATGTTCGAGGAAGTTATTACGCCAGAAAACACAAAACATTGAATCCTGATAGTAACGAATATTGGAACTTTAGGTAGTGTATATAATAAACCTGCCACGGACCTGTACTAATTTCCAATTAATAATCAAAATTTAATGTAATAATTTTTAGTTTTCACGAAATGGGTATATATGACATACCGGCCCAAATAGAGCTTGCTTCCAAAATATCAAATTCAACTAATATTGCCTTTATTGGTTGGTCAATGTCAGGAACTTCTGCTGCAATTTATGGTTCAATGCTCCCAAATCATGCAAAAAAATATATTAATATATTTATTATGATGGCGCCATTGATTTATTCCAAACATATCAAGACTCCGTTTAAACTATTTGCTTCATATGGAAATATTATCTATGTAAGAATATTTTTTAATACTCCTTTGTTGATTAATGAATCAAAATTTGATTAACCATTTTTTTAAACTGTTAAGGATTAGAAAAAAACAGAAAAATGCATTAAGTTCGATAACAAAAAAAATGCAAAAATCCATCACACATTAAATTAAACAGAAATAAAGTTGCAAAGTTACTTTGTCGAAGACTGCCAAGGCCATAAATAATATCATTATTTCTGATATATTTTTTACAAATAATATGTCACTTGCAACAATTTATTATAAATAGATATTTTATAATATAAGTTATTAAATTAATTATGAATACTCTAGAGGTAATTATGTGATAAAACCATTTTATTACCTTGTTTATATTGCAATAATTATAAAAACTCAATAGAATGGTAATTGCAGTATTAATTACAATGACAATGAAAGTCCGATTGAGATAAGTGCTACTTTTTTGCCAACAAAAATAATAATTATTATTGTATAATAAGTTATAGTCTGTCAAAATGATTCAAAAATACAAAAACTCAAAAACATTAATTAAGTTTTAAAAGATTGTAAATGCAAAAGTTTAAATGTATCAGGATAAAAAGTTACCAACTCCTAAATGTTCACCTTTTTGTTCAGCTAATCTTGAGTTAACATAAAAAATAGTGTAGTTTGTAATCTATACTAAGGACAACAGAACATTCTACAAGCAATTAAGCACTACTATTTTTTGTTTAAGTTTATCTATAAATATTTTTGTGTTTGTACATTCTAAGCAAATTATAAAAATCTCTATTATCAATCATTTTTCTAATTTTTTTTGCATTACAACAGACGAATCAATATTCTAAGATGTCACGGTACTAAATTGATTCTCAACCGGCAGTAACCACCGTATGGTACGAGCAAAGATATGCCTTAATTAAAAGAAAGACAAACTTAAATATATAAAAAGTCTAACACTTATAGACCCTCAGCTAATTAGAGAAAACAGAAAGAAATATAGACAAGAAATCAAGTTTACTCTAGAAAATGAAAATAGAACACCTGGAACAATAGATGACATAGAAAAAATGAAGGCAATGCTCACTTAAGAGGTAATAGAAGCAGGCACAATAACAATTTTTTTAGTGCCCTTTTCAGTTAACTTCTTTACATCTTTTACCATTGCTTGTTTGAGTATCCCCGCGACGGCTACCTATGCCTATGCTTCTTTGAAGACGTCATCTCCAAGCTTTCTATTTCGGGGTTTTAGTTAGTTTTCTACGTTTGTTGAGTATTGTTGTTGCCAGGTCATTGTTCTATTCCCTCCCCCCCCCCGCAAAGAGAAAATCAAGAAATAAAAAACAAAATAAGCGACAATACAAAACAGTTAATAAAACACAGAAAAACATTACTGAAGCAAGGAAAAAGAAACTCTATAGAATTTGCGGAACTCAGCAAGACCATAAACAAAATGATAAAGAAAGATGTCAGAAGATTTCAAGATAAAGAAAAAAAAAATTAATGAAAATGGTGTGAAAAACCTAAGATCAAGACTAGAACGCAAATAATTGCGATGAGCTAAATCTGAAAAACTACAGATCAATTTTACTGTTATCCCATCTATACAAATTATCACCAACAAACTTTTTGCCTACCAACCAGTCAAACAAGCAGGGTTTTGCAAAGGGTACAGCACGGTAACAGTAAGAACTCTAATTGAAAAGGTTGAATATTCCGCTCTACATAGCGTTCATCGACTATGAAAAAGCGTTTGATACTGTAGAGTTATGGACAGTGGAGAAAGCAATAAACAACTGCAGCATAGATCATTGGTACAGGCAATTAATACACATACAGACACGCCACAATGAAAATAAATCTAGAAAACAGCACAGAGTCTAAAGATAAATATGTCCAAAACAAAAACTTTGAACAACACTGATGACGACAGAAATATAACAGTCAAGAATGAGACGCTTAAACAAATTCCCCATTACATCTACCTAGGCCAAATAACAAAAATGAGCAAAGAAAATCAAACAGCAAAGATTGATAAAAGAAAAAAAAAATATGGGTGGCATTTGGAAAATTGAGCTACGTATTAAAATACAAGAAGATACCTTAAAACCAAAGTTTTTCACTAATGCGTACTGCCAGTAATGACATATAGCGCCCAAGCATGGACTATAACAAAAAATAACATGAACAAATTAGTAAAAACTCGAAGAGCAAGGAAACGCTCAATGTTGAACATTACTCTTAGAGACCAAAAAAGAAACACTTAGATTAGGCAAAAAACTAAGGTTAGAGATGTTGCAAAACAGGTAGCAAAGTTCATCGACAATAGATGGAATTGCGTGCTACAGCAGTGGAAACCCTGGCTAGGCAAACAAGGAAGCGGACGGCCTATGATGAGATAGAGGAACGATCTAAAAAGAACAGCGGAATTCTGCTGGAAGCAATTGGCGCAAAACAGATCAAAATAAAAAAAAATGAAGGAGGCTTATGTCCAAAGTTCAACAAATGCTAAAGAAGCAGAAGAAAAAAAAAAGAAAAAGAAAAAGAAGACAAAAAAAGCAATCAGTTGGTACACTACGGATTAATTTGAATTAAGTTGAAACATTTCAAATTAGTTTAGATCTGATTGGAGTACTTTGAATCACTTTGAACTACTTAGCAGACCAGTTAAAAACTCATAAGACAGTTTGTATTAGTTTAATTGAATTTGTCCGGATTACTTCACATCATTTGGAATAATTTGTCATTTTGAATAAATTCAGTAAAGCCATTCAATCAAATTATCAAAATTTGGATCAGTACATACCACTTCAACAGATTGTTTTAAATAGATTCAAATCAATTTGAGTTAATTTGGATTGCTTTAGTACATTAGATCATACTAAACCAAAAAAATAATTCTCAAGGATTTGCACTTTAAATAATTTTGGATTTATTTTAAATTACACAATAAATAATTTTAAATGACTCTAAATTACGTTGGTTAATTTAAAAGACAACAAATGGTCTTGGCATTCAACCACTCTATGTAGCTGATGTATGCAAGTACAACGTTTGGAGGGTCTTCTTTATACTGGCCATGTCAAGCCACCAGCCCCCCAACATAGACTCTCTATTGTATGTTGGGCATGTACATAGCATGTGCTCGATCGTCTTGTCATCTAATTCACATCGTCTACACGTTGAATTGTTTCTAATACCAATCGTGTGCATGTGTTTTTTAGTTGACAAAACATCAAGATTACTGTCATAAATTGCAAGTTTTTTCTGGACAGTTGCAAGTAGTAATTGGTTGTCTTAGCGTTTGGAGCAATTATTGCTTCTTTTGCCTGTTGGCAGCTCGGAATGTCATCCCAACGCCGTCTCAATACATTGTATGTGTTAATTTTTAGTAAAATATTTAAACTTTTAGGTCCACACGCCATAAAGGTTGACCTTTTACGCGCCAGCTTGTCTACCTCAATGTGACCTACTTTGTTAGAATGTTTTTTGCCCAGAGCAATTCGATGCTGTTTCTACAGGCTGCTAAAGTAAGGGCACGATGACATTCAAAACTTAACTTGGATGTAATTCTAGGCTTGTTTATAGCAATCACGGCCGCTCTACTATCTGTTAAAATTTTGACATTCTTGCCAGATATTTTACGGTTTACAATTTTCATAACCCTATGGGTTATCCCAACAATTTCTGCTTAGAAGATAGTTGTGTGAGCTTCTAGTGGTAATAATACTATAAGGTTTTGGTCTTGCGAGAAGATTTCCGCTTCAGAACCTTTATTAGTTTTTGAGCCATCCGTGTAGATTTTAATAAAATCATTGACCACGTTCTACTTCTCTTGTTTATGTGTGTGCACATTGTAGGGTCTTTAAAATAAAAAAAAAACATGTTATTTGTTTGCGCTTCTAACAAAAGTGTTTTCTTAACAGTTTCTTCCAAAAGAGTACAGTGTTTGCCTGCCCTCCTTGCAGTGTGTCAAAGTCCAGCTGTATCCAGGCGCAAAGCTGCCATTGTTGCCATTTTCTCGACGTAAATGTCAAAGGGCGGCAGCCACAACATTGTTTCCATAGCTGCAGTTAGTGTTGTCTGCATGCCACCTATATATACTTTGGTATGCCATTTGTTGCAACTTATTCAGATTGCTTGCAGAAGTTTTTTGTCTAGCTTTTGGCCACCATATTAGTGCCCCACTATCTTTAGAGATACATATAAACTTGTTTGCATCTCATATTTAGATGTGGTTCCCATGTGTGCTTTCTTGATCAGAAACACTTTCATGGGTGGGCAAATACAAAATTTAAATTTTGTAGGTGCTTGGTATTTTCAACCTATTTGCCAAGTAATTGTGTTGTGGAGAAGGTGCAAAGAGCTTAATGAGGCCTACGTGTAGTAGATTTTGGTATACTTTTCAACTTTCAATCCAAAACCCAAATTTTGATCAAGAATAAAAAGCACAAGCACTCGGGCGGATGAATCTAAACTACACGTTTACAAAATTTTAACTTAATTAACGCCTGCTTACCCAAGTGTTTTAAAAATAAAATTAGAGCAGGATCACTTAGACAGGTAAGCGAGAAACACCAATCTAAGCAACAGTTTACAAAATATAAACTTAGTTTTTGCCCACTTACCCAAATGTTTGTAATCAAGAAATTAGACTAGAAACACTTGAGCAAAAATTACTAAATTCAAACTACACGGCCACAGAAAACATCTTTGTTTTTGCCCACTTATCAAAATGTTTCTGATCAAAAATAAGGAGCACAAGCTCTTCGGCGGATAAGCAAAAAATTCCAAAACACACGTATACAAAATTACAGCCAGGCTACGCAAGTATTTTGAAAACAAAATTGGAGCAAAAACACTTAGGCGAGTAGACGAGAAACACCAATCCAAATTACACGTTTATAAAATATAAGCCTAGTTTTTGCTCATCTATCCAAAAAGTATTTGATCAAGAAACTGGACCAGAAACGCTTGAGCAAAAATTATCAAATTCAAACCACACGGTCACAGAATTGTTCTTGCCTACCCATCAGTGTTTGTGTACAAGAATAAAAAGCACAAACACTTTGACAAATATACCAATCTAAATTACACGTCTACTAAACTTAAACTAACTCAATTATTTGAATAGAAATCTAAACTACACGCTCACAAAATATAAACTTAGTTATCGCCTACCCAGCCAAGTAATTGTGATCAAAAATTAAAGTAAAAACACTTGGGCGGGTAGGCGGAGAACAATCCAAATCACTTGCTTACAAATTTTAAATTTTGTTTTTGCACACCGATCCAAGTGTTTGTGTTCAAGAATAAAGAGCACTAATACTCCGGCGGATAAGCGGGAAATACCAATCTAAACTATACGCCCACAAAATTTAAACTAAATTAACGCCAAGTCTTTGTGATCAATAAATTGAAACACATACAATCAGGCTGGTGAGCGGGGAATATAAATCTAAATTACACACTTAGGAAACTTAAAATTAATGACAATTGTTTACAATATCATATCTATTTTTTTTAGTTTTTAAAATGTTATTAAAATGATAAAATTGTGTAAGTTTCTTTGTAAGAAGGGTTCTCAATATTTTGCGGTAAGGTCTAAAAACCCTAGGCTACGCTACTCTTTAGCTAAAACAGCGGTACAATAAAGTTGTAATTTATTATTTTTTAATTACCTTCAATTTATTAAAAGTACTTATTACTTTTTAATTGTTGTGCTGTTTGTCAGCAAGCAAGCAAAACTAAAAATATGAGTAAAATTCTTTCCAGCAAACGATAATCCAGCAACATTCAGTTTGCATCATTAGCAGTAGTTCTGAACGCAGCTATTGATTCCAAAGAAGCTTTTAAACAAGTTTGAGTCATTTTGAAAAAGATTGGATTTGTTTAAAATAATTTGGCATCAGAATAATTTAGAACACTTTGAACAAGTTTAATCATCATTTTGAAATAGTTTAAATCATTTGGTTCTGTTAAAGTACTCCAAATACTTTAAATTAGTTTGAATCAAACAGTTCAAACTCATTTGGACAAAATATTATGTAGGAGCCAGATATAATATTATTGACTTAAAAGGTTTCAGCTACAAATGATCTTTCCTAATTTCAATCTTTAAATACACATAGCCTCAAACTGTGTAGATTTACTGTTCTATAAATTAATAACTTTATATAAAATCATTGTTTATAATATTTAATGTGTAACTTATAAATAATAAAATTCTAAAATAGTTTTAATTGCTTGTTAAAACAAATTAAAAACCTGTACAAACTATTACATATAGCAGCAATAAATCTATGTGATAATAATAAATATTTTTTATAAAATAATAAAACAATTTACTACGTTACATGAATTATCACGTAGTAGAGGTCACAAACATGAATTATATTAAATATTTTTTAGTATATTGCATCTTTGCTGAGACAGCTGGAATTTCTACCTCGAACACGTCTATCACGAACTCTCGGTGGAATATGTTATAAATTCCCATTTGCAACAAAACTATGTGCTGCATTTGTTGTTTGGTTTATGGGTCCCGGAAAAGAACCTTTTTATCAGCTTGAACCAGTACGTGTAGTAAACTGAATTGTCATACTTTTATTATTATAATTGTTTTGCAGGCATTATTACCAATATCATTCTCACAATCGCCAGCTGGAATATCTTTAAAATGTCTAAATCATTATGCACAACATTACGACTCTGGAGGAAAATTTCAGTTTTATAGTTATGGGGAGAAGGATAATCAAAAATATTACGGATCAAAATCACCACCGCTTTATCCTATTAGTAATTTTACAGTACCAGTTTATGTTATGGCAGGGAAATATGACAATTTTGTCTCATATGAGGTATGAATGCTTAAACAACTAAATTAATTAAATTAATTTTTGCCTATAAAATATTTCAATTTTAGTTAAGCTCTCCATAAACATACAAAATAAATTGTAACTAATTATTATAATTACTAAACAATCTTTGTTTTTTATTTAATGCAAAATTTATTGATAGAAATTTTTAAACAATGAAACATTAACATACTAATTTTCTAATCATGTATTTTATTGCAGGATGTAGATGCGTTTGTTAATGATTTACCAAAGAACCTGAAACATTATCCAACAACTAAAATAAATAAATTTAATCACATAAATTTCGGATATGCCAAGGATTTGAATATGGAAGTGAATCAGAGAATAAAACGCCTCTTGAATGAAATATTTCATTCTCATTAACGTACTAAATGCGTTGGATTAAATATTAATTGTATCATTTAAACTAATTTATTACCAGCAGTTGTATTGGACAAGTTAGAAGAATTATAGCTCAATTTATTTTTTATTGTCATAAATTAAATCTTAACTTTTAGTATTTTTTTGGCTCAACATTGAAAATATTATTTAATACATTTATTTTTTATAAATTGTTTAATTGACTTATTAATTAAAATCATATTAGAAATAATTGACACTATCAACACATTTTTTTTTTAATTAAAAAATACTGGTTACCGAATAGTGCGGATTACGTTGCTAGAATATAATAAACTTAAAATTTAGAATAGATGCGTAGTTAAATGTAATACTACAAGAAAATATTCCTTAATTAGCTATAATTTTATAATAGAAAATAAACCATTATGAGTCGGTTTGTTCAATCTAAATTAACGATATCGACGTGTATACAAATTGGAGATACCATTCCAACGCATATAGAGAGTGAATACAAAATAGTATGTGTTGTGTGGTTTACGCATTTGACATTTGGCTACTTATATACATATATATTGAAATGATTTTCCCAATATGTATAAGTAAACATAGAATTGTACTATACTAATTCATCTCTGCAGACAAACGACAGATGTTAGAAAGTATTACCGCTGGGCCACGAAACAAACGCGCCGCTTGTAGCGTCAAGACGCTGGAAGCGTATTTTAGCAGCGTCAAAAACACGAGGCCACGAGCCTGTCAATTTTTGTTGGAGCGTTTATTTTGACATTTCTATTTAGGGTTATGATACATTTATATTTGTTTATATAAACTTTTTAACACTTTTTTTTAAATTTAAATATTTATTCTGCCAATATAATCATTAAAGATAAATTATATTAATGTTACTTTTCAAAATATATAAAAAACAAAAATAATCTTGCCGCTTATAGCGTCTAAACACAAGTAGCGTCAATTCCGTATTATATTTGACATTTCTATTTAAAGTTATGATACCTTTATATTTGTTTATAAAAAAATTTTAATATTTTTTTTAATTCAAATTTTATTCATTCTACCAATAAATCTTTTAAAGGTAAATTATATTAATCTTACTTTTCAATATATAAGATGTATGTACAAAATTTTAAATATATAAAAAGTATATTTAAAAACAGAAAACTACGAAACGCGGGAAAACTAAATTTATTTAAAAAACTAAATTAATTAACTTTTAAAATAATTTTATTTACTTATTTGTCATTTAGAATATGACATGTAAAACCCTGTGATTTTTGTTATTCAAAGCTTTCTAGCTTTGTTCTCCTAGCTTTTCACGTTAATGATAAAAAATAATAGTTTTAAATGAAATTTTATTTCTTCAAATTTAATAATTAAAAACCCAAAATCTTGGCAGAATTGGCTTTGGCAATCTAAACTTGATAATAGAATATAATCTATCAAACAATGTAGGCTTCATCTATTCTAAAATTATGCCAGTTTAAATTCTTCTTTATTAACTATTAATATAAAATTTTGAAAACTGACAAAATGTGTTTTATATGTATAGTGCAAAACCTAAACACACATATCATAAAATTATACATTATTTTACTTACTTAACTAATAGTTTTACAAAAAAAAAATTAATAATAATTTATTTAATCAATATAGTTAAATAAGTTAAATCATAATAATGATAAAATACTTTTTTTTTTTATAATTACAATCTAGACAAAATTATCAATTAAAAAGAAAACGTTCTGGCGTCTATATTTAGGAGCGTTTGAAACAAACCGATTTGTTTCAGACGCTGACGCTGAAATAATACGCTCCAACGGTATAAACAGTCAAATTTTATTGTGTACGTACTTGATTTTTTATATTAATTTGTTTATAAGAGGCTTATAAGATGAGCGTCAAACGCAACGGACGCTCGTGTTTGTTTTGCTAGAAGCAAACGACGCTGCGTCTTGCAGCGCTATTTCGTGGCCTGGTACGTATAAACCCATGTATTTGAATTGGACGCTTGACGCTCCTTTTTGCAGCGCCGAGCGTTTACGCTCATAGCGTCATGGCTCGTGGCCAGAGCGTTAGCGCAGCACGCTAACAGCCCGGAGTTCAATCTCCAAATATGACTAAAATAATAACTTGCTCTTTATCCACTCCAATTCGGAAGTCACCCAATAACCCAACGGCTGTTGGTCCCATTAACCACCTTCAAACAAGTCGTAAGACTTCTGCGGCGATGTAAAATTGCTGTAAAATGCACAATAAAAAAAAATAAAAACAGCAAAATAATCAACAAACCACTGTCCGCATTGCATTTTTTACTCTATAGCAAAGAAAGAAAGTGTAACGACCCAAACCACCACTGCTGAAGGTAGCACACAAACAACCAGCAAAAAGGAAAAGGAGAAAACAAACCTAGTTGCAAGAATAAACGGCGAGCTAGCCAAGGACCTTGATGCAGAAGAGTTTGTTGCACTCAACAAGCTAAAATGGCCCGAAGAAGTCTATAACAGATGTAACTTAGCTAAAAAAGAGGACAGACTGGAAGGGGAGGAAAACCTAGCAGTTGTCATTGATAAAGACGATGGTACTGAGGACAAGGCTGTAAACAGGATTCTGGCCAGGAACCCCAAGCTCGAAACTGGCGTGGCAGATGGCGACATTGAGCCTGGCAAGGTGGTATGCTGTGTGATTACCAACGGAATATACACAGACAAAAACGACCAGCCGGAGAAGGATGAAAAATTCATTCTCCTCTCCATTGCGAAACCGGGAGATGACACCACAGGCAAAAACGCCGGGCTCAGGGAAGTGCTTCACAACATTGAAAAAATGGCTTTAAAGAAAGGTAAAACAACGAGCCGAACCACCCAAAAACTGGTGACACCGACGCAACAAGCGCCCGGAGAAGCGAAAACAAGGAAGAAACCATCACTATTGTCCCTAAGGAACGCGGACATTATGAAGCACATGAAAGATAACGTGGACACAAAAGGAGTCACCGTGACAAGGATAAACAGGGTAGACAGGAATACGGTTAAGATCCGGGTAAAGGGAAAAGGCGACGGAGACAAGAAAGCGTTCCGGGAGGCACTCCAGACCAACATCGGCAACATGGCCGAAGTGAACGTCAGGTCAAAAACCAAGACCTTCATGATTATGGACATCGATGAAGCAAATGACAGTAAGAAGATACAGGAAACCCTGAGCACGGCGCTCAAAAAACCCAAGGCGCTTATGAAAGGAGAAAGCTTCAGACTGGCCGATAAAATGAACAAAAACGGTGTAAAGAACGCGTTCTTAAACGTACATGAAAAAAAGGCTAGAGCGCTGCGGGCCACTAAACATTTTGGCAAAGACTGGGATAGATGGCGCGTCAGAGAGCTGGAGGAGGTCCGCAGGTGTTACAAATGCAACAGAGTGGGCCACATAGCAAAAAAGTGCAGTGCGGAAGAAAATGCTTGCTACAAGTGCGGTGAACTTGGACACAAGATGAAGGAATGCCTAAACCCCTTTAGGTGCTACCTCTGTAATGACCACAAAACAGAGTCAATGCGCTGCCTGGCATACAGCAAAATCGTAACAGCGCAGGAGATGGAGAAAAAGGGTAAGCTAGCCACTTCAAAATGACAGTGCACAGAATAGCACAAGTCAACCTTGGCAGTGGCAAGAAGGCCTCGGACCTGCTAACTGGGAAGTGCAAGAAGGAAAATACCATCTTTGCCCTGATCTCCGAACCAAATCAAAGTCTGGCCAAAGCCAGCCACGATGGATTGCCGACAAGAGCACGGACGCTGCTATCTACGTTCCAAACGCAACCACTAAAGTGACCAAGACGGGATGCGGGGAAGGATACGTGCATTGTCGTACATTGATGTAACGCTTTGCTCAAACAGCATAGCAAAACACGTATACCAGTAGGAGGTAAGTGGGGAGGAAAACCTCAGCTTCCACAACATTATTAACATCTGTATACGAGCAACGCTCCCAACGCCTAGCAAGCCTGAGAATCAGAAGGTGGGCTGGTACTATAAGAATAGAAAGGCTGACCGATTTTATATACCAAGCGACGAAGCGGGAAGGATATAAACACTTAGTGCCCGAGCTAATGAAGGCTATTACAAACGCATGCAACACTAAACTTATCAGGAAAGGAAAAGACAGCCGCCGGAGACCGGTGTATTGGTGGACTTCTAAAATAGCTGACCTCAGAAGCGAGTGTGTAAGTGCAAGGAGGTTGCTCACGCGTGCGCACAAATGAAAAAACAGCAACACTGTGCGTGACGATCAGCTGACGGCGTCCTATAAACAGCTGAGAAAACAACTCAAGGGTGCAATAGCGGCAGCAAAAAAAAAATCCTGGGATGCCTTGTGCCAGGAAGTGGACACAGATCCGTGGGGCATTGGCTATAAAATTGTCACCGGCAAGTTAGGACTGCGTTCACCAATACAACAGTCCGACGACGCCCAGTTACAGATTGCAAAGGACCTGTTTCCCGAACACTCAAAGCAGGTATGGCCGGGTATCAAACTCCAACCGGGAGATGTCCCCCCAATCACAGTAAAAGATCGTGGAAGCGGGAAACAAAATAAAAACAGGCAAAGCCTCAGGCCCGGACAGCATCCCACCAGAGGTCATCAAGGCAATCGCTGAAAAGAAACCCGAGTCGTTCCTTGGCAACCTGAACTCGCTTGTTAGCAAGGACACCTTCCCAGAAGAGTGAAAAATCGCTAGGTTTACCCTTATAAAAAAACCAACCAAACCCGAAAAGAAAAAAGCCTACAGGTCTCTGGCCTGTCAGACTTCCAATTTGGATTTAAGAAGGGTAGGTCTACGGTTGACGCAGCCAGAAAGGTACAAGCGTTGAAGAAGCATGCGATGGAGGTCACGGCGGGGGTCCTACAGGGCTCAGTAAAGGGTCCGACCCTATGGAATGTAAGCTACAACGGCATACTGCAGCTGAAAACACCAAAAAACGTTTCCCTTATTGGTTACGCGGACGACGTGGGTATGGTCGTTGCAGGAATGTATGTCAAAAATATGGTCAATGATGCCGAATGGGTAACAAGTAGGATAGTCGGGTGGCTAGGTAAAAGGAAGCTACAGCTCGCTGCAAAGAAGACGGAGTCGGTCATTCTTGCGGACAGAAAACAGCTAAAAAAATTCACTTTTATGGTTGACGACATACAATTTACAAGCCAAAGGAGCCTGAGATACCTTGCATCACTTTTGCTCACAACTGCAATATAGGCCCACACATAGCCTTGGCAGCTGAAAAGGCAGACCGTGTCACTGCCAAACTTGCAAGATTTATGCCAAACGTGGCAGGACCCAAAGAGAGTAAAAGGAAAGTAATATGTAGCGTGGTATTGTCTATTGTTCTGTACGGGGCACCTGTCTGGAGCCTGTGGGAGACCGTCCGCAAGTACAAGGACATCTTTTTGCGGTCACAACAAAAGGTAGTAATCAGAGTAACGTGCGCCTACAGAACCATCTCCACCAAGGCGGTGCTTGCAATTGCAAGCACAACACTTCTGCATTTACTGGCTTTGGAGAGGAGCCATAAAGCCCGAAACAACAAGCAGAAAAAAAAAGTCGCAAAAGGCAACAATTGCGCAATGTGAAAAAAAGTGGCAGGAAGAAGGGCCGACTGGAGAATGGACTAGGAGACTCATGAAATAACCCCATAAATAAACAGGAAACAAGGCAAAGTGGAATACCACTTGACTCAGGCCATGGATGTTTCTAGAATTACCTTAACAGGTTTAAGCAAAAAGCTGAACCAAAATGCCCGTACTGTGGGACGAAAGACACGCCTGAACATATGGTTCTAGCATGCGCCAAATGGCTAGAAGAAAGAAGCAGCTGAACGGCGGTACTAGGTGCAAAAGAGGTCACAGCAGATAACATTGTAGGGCACATGTTGGAAAGCGATTCTAAATGGAGGTGTGTCCAAACGGGTATCGGAAACATACTGAGGCAAAAAGAACAGGACAAAATAACGGAAGCCTTCCCGTAAGTTGGCAAAATTGAATTAGCAAAGTAGTAGCTTCCAGCGAAGCAATGCCTTATTGCAGTCCCGCTGATAACTTCGGAACACGAGAGGTGGTTTTAGTGGGTAAGGTAGCAATATCCAGTCCTACACTCCAATGCATTAAATTAAGGCCAGTGCATAAAGCATTTCCACCTTTCACAAAAAAAGGCTCAATTCTGAAGTAAAAGAAAAAATATCACCGGATCAATATAGCTTTATAAAGGGAAGATCTACAAATAGCGCTATAGATAAGAAGATTTTAAAACTAGTTGCTAAAGCCACCACCAGATCTACAAGAAACAAAAAAAATTGCATATTAGTAACTGTGGACATGAGAAATGCTTTCATTTTCTAGAAAGGTATCATAAAAACCTTAAATGTTATGAGAGTCTTGCACAATTATTTCTAACTATCTCATAGATAAAAACCTGAAAGTTGGAGACAACAAAAGCTTAAAAATGTCTTGTAAAGTGCCACAGAGATCTATTCTAGGCCTCCTGTTGTAAAATATCTACTACAATGAGATGTTGGAAATTGAAACATTAGAAAGCGTAAACCTGGTATGTCTTGCAGACAACACTGCTGTTCTAGTAGCATCCAAATTGGCTGAAAATTTAGTAACAGTTGCCGATGCTACTTTTGAAAACATCAATTAAAAGTTAAAACAAAAAAGCGTAAAAATCGCAAAGCAGAAAACCAAGGCCGTAAAATTATACGGTGGACGGCAACCAAAAAAACTGACCTTGGAAATATGAGAGACAAACTTTGTCACTAAAAACGCAATCAAATATTTATAATAATAATAATAATCCTTTATTTACGGAAATAAAATTCTTTAAATTACAATAATAATATAGAATAAAAAAAAATTAAATGTAATATATATAAAAGTATAACTTAAAACTAAAAATAAGTATAAAACTTAAAACACATACAAAAATACAAAAATTACAAATACAAACACACTTACAAATTATAGATATTAAAATTAATATGGCAACAATGACATTTAAAAGACTGTGTTGACACAACGAATAAATTAAAATGTACATTATCTTTAAACAAGTTACATTGTCTCGTTAATCTAGACAAAGGACTATAATAGCTATAATTAATCCTATGAACTTTTTGTTTAAAGTGTGCTTTGACTACAATCTCAAGATAAAAAATTGTATCAGAAAAACCACAAGAAAAAAAAATTATATCCGTTCTTAGGAAGGATAATACACAAAGTAGAAAAAACGTTCTCAACAAAACAAAAACTGCTAAGCTCGGTTGCGCATTCTGTTATGCTGTATAGAGCCCAAATCTGGGAAAAAGCAGTAAAATTTGCAAAAATACAGAAATATGCTGGTGGCGCAACAAAGAAAAGTTATTAGTAGTTTTAAGACTGTTTTGACAGAGGATGTACTAGTTATTGCATCAGCTATGCCCATAGATCTCATGGTAAAGCAAATAAGACGTTCATATAAAAAAGAAAAACCAAAGACACCATGTTTAAAACAACATTGTAGATATAATGCTACATAATAATCAAAGCTAGACTACAATTCATAATTATGTAAAGATGATAATTAGGAGAATTGAGTCAGATAAAAAAGTAAAAAACCTAGACTTATCATCAACAAATAAACAGAAAACCGGATAAATTTAGAGTGCGCTGAATGCGTGTCCGGACATACCTCTTCTGATGCAAAGCTTAATCTTTAATTCCAGAATTGAGAACCAAACGTCAAACAGAGATAGAATTTTAGTAGGTAAGAGCTCTACACACAAACTAGAAAAGCTTTCTTAAAAACACAATAAAAAATAAAAGATCTGCTAGTTTTACTTTTAGTGAGATTCTAAAATCTCCATTTGTAGTTAGTTCTTCGTATCTTCTAGTTGCCAGATATACTATGATTATTTTAAAAATTGTATTGTTTGTCAACTTCAAGATGGCGTATCTATCGTATAGAAATTGCTTAGTAAATTTATTTAGTTTGCTTTTCGTGAGCAGTATTTTTCTTTGCAATTTTGGTTGGTATTAATGTAAAATGTTCTTTCACCGTCTATTACTTGATAGGCATAGTTGTCTTGGCCTTCTTTGTTTTGTTTTGTTTTATTTAGCTTTTTGCTCCTCCGTCCTTTGTTTTCTGTGGCTTTTCTCAGCGATTTGTCTTAGCTGGTGGCTTTAATAGTTTTTTTTTCTTAATATAAAACTTTTTTCAGTTTTGTGTTGACATAAATCTGTAGACTACCGTTGTTTAGTAAAACAACTTAAATCTTACTATAACAATAAAAAACTTTATGGTTTAACAATTGTACAATTGTGGTAAATTGTATTGTAAATGATTATATCCATCGTTCGCATAAAATCAATTATAGTTTAGTAAAGTTTTTTTACCCGTCTAATCTAGATAACAAAAAAGTGTAGAATATAAAAGATAACTTTAAAACAAACTAAATTTTCAAAAATAGAACCATAAAGACGTCCATTACACCCTCATCACACCTGCCTTGTGACAACATCACACCTGTTTTGAGGCAACATCACACCTGCCTTGTAGCAACACCACAAAAAAAGCATACTTTAGTTCCGATCGGGAGCAATGAACACATTAACTAAGTCTAATGTGTTAGAAACTCAATCTACCAAGAATTGTGAGCAAGTAGCACAAATCCACAGGGCAAATTGAACTTCTTCAAATAACTAAAAACCTTGTTTATAGTTTTGCAGTTGATACTTTTTAAAGATCGTTGCCACAAGTACGGCAAAACATCACATTTTTGTTCCTTATTTTTGCTTACCAATACATTAATGGTTGAAGTTTTGTGAATGTGTGGTTTGGATTAGTATTTTTACAAAATAGCGAGCGGTACTTAAATTTAAATTTTGTAAGCGTGTGGTTTGGATTGGTGTTCCCGCCTATTTACTCAATTGTTTATGTAATAATATGTCATTATTATTGTTATTGAGATTAAATGTATAATTGTAAGTATTGTTATTGTATGGCTTGCGCATATAACTTACTGTTGGCAACCACGTGTTTCCGTTCCCAAGTGTAGTTTGTGGAACCACGGTGATTGTACAACAAAAGTATTTGTGAATGCAATAAGACTATTCGTTAAAAACTTTACGCTTTTTTATTTAACTACGTAAAGTGGCGCCCTACAAAAGGTCATCCATTTCTCAGAATCTTGCCGTTTCTTTCCTTGGCTAGCCGAGGCAACCCCATCAGCAGAGTACAACGTTATAATGTTTCTTATTTTTGATCACAAACACTTTGATAGGTAGGCGGGAACAAAATTTTGTAAGCGTGTGCTTTAAATTTAGTGTTAATATGTTCATCTAAAAATGAAATTACTGCAAACTTATTTAAAAAAATCTACGCATCTATTTGTAAAACTTTTTACCCATATAGAAAAATAAAAAAGTTATATACAATATAGTTTTAGAAAAGGGCGCTCTACATGTGATGCTGTAGAAGAATACTTAAAATATATTTTAAAACAACTTGATAAGAATAAAAAAAGTCTAGGAACATTCCTTAAGTTGGGCAAGGCATTTGATTTTGTTGACCACAAAAGTTCTTTTAAATAAGTTACTTAGATACGGTATACAAAGAGTAGCGTACAAGTGGTTTGAAAGCTATTTGAAAAAAAAGTCATTAGTTTGTTAAGTTGCAAAATTCAAAATCTTTGCTATTGCCAACTCATAAAGTCGTACCGCTATGATTGGTGTTGGGGCCTCCTTTTTTTATAGTTTATGTAAACGATCTAAATGTGGCGAATTCTGTAATGTTTGCAGATAATATATCTACATTATTTTAGTCAAAAAATTCAACTAATTTAATTAAGAATGCAAATGAAAGAATGTGAAGCTTTCAAGAGTTTTTTGGTAGTAGTAATTTATTTTTAAATGTCAAAAAAACTACGTACAAAATATCATTTTTCAATACCACAAACTACAAAAACTTTATTACTAGAAATATTTGTTGACAATAATTGTAACTGGCAAACTCATACAGCCTATGTTTGCAAAAAAAATGTTTTTCTCTGTTATGTTATGTTACAGGTAAGGTTGCCAACAGTGTCATTTTGACCCGAAGTCTTCGGGTTTGACAATCATTCTTCGGGCTTCGGGTTTGACGTCCATTCCTTCGGGTTTTCATTTTCAATCCATTTATTACTTAAGAGGTAATGCCGCAATACAAATTATATAAGAAAAATGCCGTGCATATGCAAGTCAACGCATATTACATATTACTATTACACTTGCATAATATATAATATAATTTATAAATTGTAAAATTTTATTTACCCTCCCCCCACTCCCCTCCGTCGCGTTGGGTCTTCGGGTCAGCATCAGCGAAATGTTGGTATACAGCTTTGACAGTGTTTTTAATTTTTTAACATTAAAATTTATTTTTTACTGCCAATGTTACTCCATTATAGCATATATTCTTACAGTGTGGAGCAACTTGTCACAAACTGAATGTGTATTTAAAATGCAGAATTATTTTTTTTACAAAACATGAAAAAAAAATTAACTGACCATTTTATAAATAAATCAATTTTTTTTGTTGACGGTGCAGAAAAAGTTTTTAAATGACTACTGGTTACGTCATACACAGATGATAATCTAAACTATGTCACTATGTCTAGACAAGAACAATTGGCACAACCATCTAATTTGTAGACCAACAATCTGACTTTATCTTGTACCGACTATAACAACCTTGTTGCTTTGTTGTTGGTTTGTTTTTAAAACTTAGACAGAAAAGCCGCTATAGGACTGTAGATGTTAAAACAAGTGAACAAAATAAATGATTACTAACAGTTCAACACCTCATCTACTTTGTATGGATGCTCAAAACTCATCTTACAAAATTAAATCCGGCGGTAACTTAAAAGGTTTTAATTGTTTGATGTGCACTTTGAAAAAGCAACTTTTGCTGTTCTTGCTAGTTTTGTTAATGCTTTCCGGCAGTCTTTTGCTTTATTAAAGACGGGTTGTGCAACACGTTAAATAGCAATGACAATAGATAATCCAGACTTCCTTTGTAATGGTTTTTTTTACTGTGTATGTTGCTGCTTTAACTTAAAGTAAAAATAAACAACTAAAGTACAAAATGCCGCTTGAGAAGCGCATCTAAGAGTAAAAAAGCCGTGCTTTAACGATGTTGTTTTCTTTATCCTGTATGCCGCCTTTGTTCAGGTAACATTCTCCATCAAAATGAGCTTATAAAACTATTTGGATGCTTAGATTTTCTTCAAATCTATCTTGAGTTAGTATATTCCAACGCGGTAGTAGCGGGTTGCGCTTAAAGACGGGAAAGTGCTTTTGTTGTGATAATTACAAAAAGGGCTAAGTGCACTTGGTGTCGTTGTCAAAAAAAAGTGGTTAGTAAAATAAGCCAAGTTTGCTGCGTAAGACGTTATTGTATTTTCATTATTTATTGGGACCAAAAGATTAGATGAAAAGCAGGTGTTGGCGTCGGTAAAGCAGCATAGTTTATGTTAATAGCTAAAGTTGTCATAGAGTTTCAAATGATGGCAGTGTAATAATGTATAGTAATTAGTCCTCGCTTCAACGTATCTACTGCTTGCCAGACAAAAACTCTATTTCTTTTTAATTTGAAATAAATTAATCATTTATTTTTAACTTAATTTAACAATTACTGCGGTCAAGAGTTAAGCACAGACAAATGTTTTTGTTTTACAAACTTTGTTAGTGTGCCTTGTGACTACGGCATTGCATGATAGCGAATGACAATTTTGAATAAATAATTCTGTGCTTATAAACACAATTGATGACAAATTCTTTTTATGCTAAGTTCTTAGATTTGATCTTGTAAAAGGATGAGTTTTAGGTTGAGTTTACCACAATTTTCTTGACAAAAGCTTATTAAAGCGTGTCTTATGTTATTCAAATGAAATTTAACTAATTTAAATGTTTTTTTTTTTTTGACAAAGGCAATGCTTCTTATTAGAAGAAACGTTGAACTGTTTGTGTGTAAAGGAGACTGTAATACAATTAAATCCTACACAATAAGAAATTTTACATAAAATACATTATGTATTAATTTTAAAAGGTATTTTTTTAAATTTTTTAGTCATCAGCCTTTGTGGGGTTATTTTATTTTCTATGTTGTTGATAGGTGGTCCTAAAAGCAATTTCCTTGAACTATGTTTGGTGACTTTGTTGCTGAATGTATTGTTGTGAAACACGGCTAAAGTCATCATTTTATTCTACTGTTTCTGCTCTACAAACTTTTTTTTTTACTTGGCTTGTTTTTAAGTTATATGGGGCAGTATGACCTTGGAATAACAACAACAATAAAAGAATATTTGTTTGAGTAATTTTGTATTTGTTTCACTTGCAGCTAAGACGAGTTATCCTTCTACTCATTGCGTGCTTATGTTCATGATGATTAGAGCACATTTATTTCTGTTTTGAGTGACATCTAGTGATCTAACATCTAGTCTATAACTGTTCTTTTTTAGAATAAAATGGAATAGCAAAGGGTTTCTTGCTCTTGTGTGTGCTGTTTTTGTTTGAGCGCTCACTATACTTTTTTGTACAAAAGTGTATACATTTATCTTAACACAAGATCAGTGAAATGCTTTTAATATTTAGGTTTAAGTTTTATCTTTGCTTGGATTGTTTGCGGAGTCATTAAAATGGTAATGTTTTAAAACGTTCTGAGTCTGGTAGTACTCCCAGTTTTTTGTGATATCCAGCTTCTTGTATTTTATATTTTACATTTCCGTTTGGTGAAACTTCTGGGTTCAATCGCATCTCACAGTGTTGCCTTTATTACTTTCATTATCCAAAATCTATACCAAGGCAAACAATTATTTGCAGTTTGTGTTTGCACACCCCGCAATAAGAAACGTTATTCTAACAAACCAAGTACAAAATTGCATAATCAACTTCCAAGATGCAAAAAATTCTTACAAACCCAAATCACGGTAAAAAAAAATCAAAATAATACATTTGCTTGTGTGGTCTACATTTGAAGATGTCGATTGCAACATTTTTTTGGTATTTTAAGTTGTAATCATGTACTGTACTGAAGAGAAAATACTATGAGTCACAATCAAAAATTGAGAATTTTTATAAAAATTTTGGATATATATAAATTAATATACAGTTATATAAATTAACTTTTTTATATAACTAACACAACGCACGCTAATCTCTACAATTACATCAATCACCTAATTAACACATCCCCACGGTATATTCTAATAGCAGTGTGATTATAACTGCTCCATACTAATGTAATGTCTCTGTATACAAGATTTGTCCAAGAAATACGTATAAAAAATTGGTGCGACGTGTCAAGGCGTTGTGAAGGGGCGGCCCGGCGGTCCCCATTCGCTATGCAATCCCTCAACGCTCAGTTCAAGTCAGAGCGCTATGCAAGTAAGTAGGAGTTTACGTCTGCTTGTTGAAAAAAACCCTTTTTTTATCTGCCGTCGGCATAGAGCTCTTTCTGATTGAGGAACAGCGCATCAACATCAAGTTTCTTGCAAAGCTAGCCAAGAATAGTTGTGAGATTTTTGAGTGTTTGAAACAAGTTTACAAAGACAATTCTCTGAAAGAACCTACTGTCAACAAGTGGTCTGGATTCTGGATTCTGGATTGAAAGTTGGAGGGTAAACCAATGTCTACTGCACGTAGGCCTCATTAGGCCCTTTGTACCTCCTCCAGTGGTGACCTCACTCCGTTGTCTTTGCATTTAACCACCCTATATGGCTGATGTATGCAAGTACAACGCTTGGAGGGGTATCCCTTATGCTGGCCATGTCAAGCCAGCGGCTCCCCAACATGGATTCTCTATCGTATGAGAGGCATAGCACGTGCTCGATTGTCTCGTTGTCCATTTCACATCCTCTACACGTTGGATTGTCTCCAATACCAATCATGTGCATGTGTTTCTTTAGTTGGCAGTGTCCTGTCAAGATTCCTGTCATAATTTGCAAATTATTCCTGGAAAGTCGCAAGTAGTAATCGGCCGTCTTGGCGTTAGGAGCAGTCATTGCTTCCTTTGCCTGTCTACAGCCCGGTGTATCATCCCAACGCCGTCTCAGTGCATTGTGTGTGTTAATTTTTAGTAGATTATTTAAGCTTTTGAGTGTTATAACGGTCCAGGGTTCAGGACCACACGCTATGAGGGTTGACCCTTTACGCGCCAGCTCGTCCGCCTCAATGTTACCTACTTTGTTGGAGTGTCCTTTTACCCAGAGCAGCTCAATGCTATTTCCACAGGCTGCTAAAGTAAGGGCGCAATGACATTCATAAATTAGCTTTGATGTGATTCTAGGCTTGTTTATAGCAATTAGGGTCGCTTTACTATCCGTTAGAATTTGGACATTCTTGTCAGATATTTTGCGGTTCACAATTTCCATAACCCCATTGGTTATCCCAACTACTTCTGCTTGGAAGATAGTCGTATGAGCCCCTAGTGGTAATGATATTTTGAGGTCTAGGTCTTGCGAGAAGATTTCCGCTCCAGAACCTTTATCAGTTTTTGAACCATCCGTGTAGATTTTAATCAAATTATTGACCACGTTCTACTTCTCTTGTTCATGTGTGCGCACGTTGTAAGGTCTTTGAAACACAATGAAGGGTAACATGTTATCTGTTTGCGCTCCTAACAGAGGTGTTTTCTTAACAGCCTTTTCCAGGAGAGTACAGTGTTTGCCAGCCCTCCCTGCAGTGTGCCAAAGTCCAGCGGCATTCAGACGCAAAGATGACATTGTCGCCATCTCCTCGACGTAAATGTCGAGGGGCGGCAGACACAACAATGCCTCCATAGCTGCAGTTAGTGTTGTCCGCATGCCACCTGTTGTACTTAGGCATGCCATTCGTTGCAGCTGATTTAGTTTGCTTGCAGACGTTTTTTGTCTAGCTTTTGGCCACCATATTAGTGCCCCATATGTAATCATAGGTCTTATGACGGCTGTGTACAGCCATAGCACTATCTTTGGAGACAGTCCCCATGTTTTCCCCACAGCTCGTCTGCATTGCCAAAAAAACATATGAACTTTTTTGCATCTCATATTTAGATGTGGTCTCCATGTGAGCTTATTGTCAAAGACCACCCCAAGATATTTTACCTCGGTTGATAGCGGTAGTGGGGTATTTAGGAGTTTTGGTAAGTTTAGATTTCCAATTTTCCTTTTTTTTTAAGAAAACCAGTTCGGTTTTCAAAGGGTTGACCGTAAGAGCCTGGTCTTCTCACCAATTTTCGATTATTCTTAAAGCCTCTTGCATCAAGTTACAGAGTATGCTTTCGAATTTACCGCTTAGTAGGATTGTTATGTCATCTGCATAACCAATTGTGTAGAAACCATGATCATTGAGTAGGCGTATAAGACTGTCGACTACTATATTTCATAGTAGTGGAGATAATACACCTCCCTGGGGACATCCTTTAGCAATACCCTACATTAACTGTAACGGCTCTTTTTTCCAACATGTGTTTTATCCATCCACTAATTGTGGGGTTTACACCATGTGTTGCAAGAGCAGTTTCTATTTTTTTGAAGGTGGTTTTATCGAAAGCGCCTTCAATATCTATAAATACGCCCAAAGTAGACATTTTGTCTCTTAATGATCTTTCGATTCGGTCCGTTGCGAGATGTAGGGCCGATTTGGTAGATCTTCCTTGAGTGTATGCATGTTGGTTCGGGTGTATTGGCTTAGTAATAAGAGCCGTTTCCCGAATTGATCTTTCGCACAATAGTTCTAATGTCTTCAGGAAAAAAGACGTAAGGCTGATTGGGCGATAAGATTTTGCAAAAGTGTAATTGTTACGCCCCGGTTTTGGTATAAATACAACTTTTACTTCCCTCCATGCTATAGGTATGTATCGAAAAGCAATGCATGCACTATAGATTCTTGCCAGGTGAGTTAGTATGATATCTTCGCCCCATTGATGAAGAGCAGAAAAGACTCCATCTTATCCTGGCGCTTTATACGGAGAGAAGTTTTTAATTGCCCATGCTATACGCACCTCTTCAACAAGATGGTGAGCAGCTACCCAGTCCTCTTCTAATGGAGATGGAATTGTAGCGTCGGACCAGACTTGTTCCGGGGCGGTACAACCTGGGAAGTGAGTTTCTAGAAGTATCTCCGTTGCTTCCGATAGATTGGCTGTGTATGAGCCGTCAATTCGTTTCAGGCAACCCAGTTGCTGTTGAGAGTCTTTGGACTTTGGATTTTTTTCAACCTTGCAGCAGTTGAGGTGTTTTCAACATCCTCACAAAAAGATCTCCAAGTTTCCCGTTGACGTTGACGTATGCGTCTTTTATAATCTTTCTGGAAATTTTTGTATAACATCCAGTCGGATTGGTTTTTTGAGTTTTTTGCTCTGTTGAAGGATCTCCGTGCAGCCTCCTTAAACCGGTCGAGTTCCTCACACCACCAAGGTATGGTGTTGTCGGATTCGGTAGCCAGCCTAAGTAGGCAAGAGTCCTTGTACGCTTAAGTTAAAGAAGTTTCCAACTTACTTACATAGTTTTCTATTTCTTCTACACTAATAGGTTTAATTAAATTTGCACAAGTACTTAAACTCCGCGATAGGTTGTTTTGAAAAGCAGCCTTATCGGTCAGCCTCGGGTTTCGGTAGGGCATGATTATTGTTTTTTGTTTATGCTCTACATTAAATTTTATCCACCTGTGATCTGACATTGAGACCGACGTAGATACGTGCCAGTCGTGGATTTTGCTATCACAGTCTGGCTGCGGGACGTAGCGAACGTTGGTTCAACGCCTCGATTTAGTATTTCTAGGTTAGTACTGATAATAAAATTGTAAAGTTGTTTACCCCTGCCATTTGTGTCTTCACTTCCCCAGACAATATGATGGGAGTTGGCGTCACATCCAACTATGAGGTCAACATTTCCTCTCGTACAGTAATGCACCAAATCCTCCAGCTGTGTTGTTGGAGGTGGTACGTCGTGCGCGAAGTATGCCGACGCCACAATGATGTCTGGCTTCCGTTTGTCTGCCGAGCTGATTCTGACGGTTGTGAGGTCACCGTCAAAAAACTGTGGCATAAGAAACGCTGTTATGTGCTTAGGTATGTATATACACGTCCGTAGCTTACCATTAGTTGGGTTTGAAAATATCGTTCCACTTAGTTTGCCCAATCCGCAAACCCTGGTTTGTATGATCCAAGGTTCTTGTATTAGGGCTAATGTGTCCTGCATCAGCTCTAGTTCGCGGCAATCGCGGCATACTTAGCTACAAAGAGGTTGCCTCATCGCACCTTCGCGTGGCGGTTACCAGCCTGACTCGTCCTCTGGGTAAAACCACTAGTGAGCAGGGTAGTTTGATTAAAGGATAATACCTTATCCACCCCAGGCAAAACACTTCCCACCTTTAGTGGGCTGACACACACAGAAGAGATCCTTAGGATCAACTGTGATAATGACGCCTCACTTGGGTGGCTTCAAAAAGTGATTTCAGGTCTACAACCATTGTGGCCGGAATCACAACTAGGCGTTGTGCCACTGAGCCGGTTTCCTAGGCTGACAAAGGCTACTCTGTGGCTTTCGGAAAAACCGGATGTCGTAGAGCTGGTCATGAGTCGCCTGGGAAAGCAGAATCAATGGCTCAAAGTTAACGATTGGAGCATCTTCCACACCGCCGAGTCCAAGGAACCGGAGGGCCGACTCCTTGTTCTAGGAATAGGTAAGGAAGATGTACGCACACTAAATGATAAGGGAAATCTGCTAAGCTATATGTTTAGCAAACCCACTATCAAAATAACAAAAAATGTGCCGCCGCAGGAGGAAGCAATAGAAACAGAGGCAATTGATCCACCCGGTCAAAGCCGACCGATGACGCGGCACATTAATGTTATACAATGCAACCTGCATCACTGTCGAGCGGCCGTAGCGACACTATGCCGCGAAGAAGTGGTTAAAAAGGTTCTGGGAAGGCCAAGAAGATGCGAAAGTTGACCTTTGCTCAGAACGCTCCTCCACATCAAGTTCTGAGGGAAATGTTTAACAAATTCGGGTTTGTGTTCTTAAAGACCGTAAATTGACAGTTTGAATGATAGCTAAAGATCTGTCAATTCCAAAACAATCGTCCGAAAAATTCTGACTAAAAAACTTAAAATGAAAAACTTTTTGACCCGAAGCTCAATTACCGTGACAGATCACCCGCATTACTCACCCAATTTAGCCTCTTGCAACTTCTTCCTGTTCTTAAAATGCAAATTGGTGTTTTGGAGGCGGCATTTTAAGGAATGTGGAAGCCATCAAGGCAGCAATAACACGGCAACTGAGGAGCCTCACAACTGAAAACTTTCAGCAATCTTATCAACAGTGGAAACGGCGTTGGCAGAAGTGCATTTTGTCTCAAGGGGAGTACTTTGAAGGAGACCATATTAAAATACCTGAATAATTGAAAAATAAAGTTATTATTCCACTTTTGTACGTATTTTCCGGACAAACTGGCCTGTGAAAACTTGACAATCTTTTGCAGTTATTGTGCAACCCCAAGGCCTTAACTGCCAGTGCACAAGCATGCCCCTAACGGCTGTTACGTATAAGACCCCAATGCCAAATACGGTGTTAACATAAAACCTCAAGACCTTATGCTAGTGAATAAGTATCAATCTTTTACAACCTAGTACAACCCCAAATCTGGCATGATACAACTGTCAAGTACCTTAATGACCTCAATGCCAATGTACTTTATTTTACACGCTTCCAAGACTCTTCTCAGTCTATGTGTAAATAACCTTAGACAGTTGTGAAGTACCTCAATGACTTCTTGTCAATGTACTTACACACTTAATCTATGTGTGATTAACCCTTAGGTTCTCAGACAATACATGTACGTAAATAACATTATATACAGTACATTAATGATTATAAACAATGCTAACAAAAACAACCTCTAACGCAGTAGTAGAAACATTGCAATTACATTATGGTTTTCACACACGCTTTCACACTCCTTAATAACTTTGGAAGCTGTCGGTTACCCTACAGATTTTTAAAAAAGTAATTAAAAATGCAGTAATTGACTTTATACCATAAAATGTCATAAAGTCAATTATTTCCAATAAGCCTCATTTAAGTCAAATTGTAAAGAAAGTTTGATAAAAATAAAATAATCTAGTATGGTATAAAATGTGCATAGGACAGTTTAGTTGTGCTCTAGAAAGCCTCATTAATTTCCAGAGATGTTACGTTTTTAATTATTTATTTTACATATATAATTGAACGCAATTAGAAACATTAGAAATAGAAACCATTAAAGACATTCAATTAAAAACAATACATATATTGTTATCAACTTTTTTATACAACTAAAAAAAAATAACTTAATAAAAAATAATTATTGCACTTCATTATAATAAACGACTATGATAATATTAACACCAAGAAGTATATAAATAATAAACTTTAATTGTTATCAAAGTTTTTAACATTAATAAAGAAAATGTTACTTTTTACAATTGTAATAAATATTGTGTGCGTTTCTGCTAATTTTAAGAATAATGTTTGTAACACTTATTTGGATTATTATATCAAACCTTTTAGTAAAAGCTGTTCATATAATCCAGATGTAGGTACAGATATGGTAAGTGTTAAGGTTATTTTGGTTAAAAAATAATTTTGGGTTATTTTAGCCTGAATTAGTTACGCAACATAATTATCCATTGGAAAATTATAGTGTTGTTACGGCTGATGGGTATATATTGAAAGTGTTCAGATTGCCTCAAAGTAGTACGCGCAAGGGTGTTGTTTTTTTACAGCATCCAGCCCTATCAACTTGTACTATATATTTGGATAAAGGAAATGTGTCTTTAGGTAAGCATGAAGTATTTCAAAAATACAGAAAAGTTTTGTTTAATTATAAAATATCTTCTTCCTAATTTTTTTAAAATTAATATGTAAGTATATCACCAAAAAATGTAGTTTGTAAACATTGCACAACTTTGTTTTATGCAGTATTAATATAACTTTCTTACAGCATATTCATTATACAATGAAGGGTATGAAGTTTGGCTTGGAAATTTTCGAGGCAATTATTATTCCAGAAAACATCTGACATTGAGTCCTGATACCAATCAGTTTTGGAATTTTAGGTAATAATAATTTACATGTTACAGTGACGCTTGTTTAAAGATAGTTGAAAGTTATCAAAAATAATTGTTTTGCAATTTATCTATTAAAAATATTAATGCAATTTTTTATTTTAATAAAATTGATACATAAGGAAAAGCCAACGTGGCTCAATTTTTAAAAGAATGAGCGTTACTTACATAACAAAGTTGTTTAATTGTTAATCTAACTATCTGCTAATTAACATCTAGCTATCATGAAATGGGATTGTATGATATACCAGCTCAAGTAGAGCTAGCATCTAATATATCAGAATCAACTAATATTGCTTATGTTAGTTATTCGCTTTCAACGACTGCTGCTGTGGTTTATGCTTCTATGTTACCAGATCATGCAAAGAAATATATCAATTTGTTGATATTAATGGCACCCGTAGTTTATTTAAAACATATAAGAAGCACCCCAATTAAATTGATTGCTCCGTTTGGAGATGCGTTCTATGTAAGTTGTTTATTAATTTATTTAATTAGATTTAAAACATTATATTATGTAAACAATTTGATAAAAAATGTTATGTTATAATAATGGACAATAGATGAATTGTTTAACAACTGAACTAGCATTTATGACAGTACTGATTATATTTTAAACCAAGGTACACTCTTTATATTGATCTTAAAACTTTTTTCAAATTTATTTTGAGTATAAATACTCTTTCTAATGCAAGTCATTTGGAGCTATTCTCTATGCACATTGCTAGAAGAAGAACTAAGGATATGAACTTTATTTTAACAAATCTTGCTTGTAGCAATATGAATTGCCATTTTAACAAATCTTTATTTTTAACAATATCAGATTTTTTGCCATAATTTCTAATGTAATATTCGTCTATATTGTTAGCAAGCAAGAATTGCTAAAATGATAATTCATATTGTTACTTAGCAATATGTATTTTGCTTACTTCTAGCAATGTTCATAGAAAATAGCCTTGAATCACATAGACCGGCAAATTTTTGAAACGGCTTTGCTTATGTGTTTTCTCAGATTTCAAAATGTTGATGCAAAAAAATTAATGTTTTGGTTGTTAAATCATTGTAGCCGTGCAGATTTGGCTTTTAAGCAAGTTTGATCATGCCAAAGTTAAAACCTGACAGATTAGTGAAAGACGAACTCTTGTACGAGTTAGCGGTTTGAGAAGATTTGAACCCCAATGAAGTCAAAAACATGATAACTGTTTTGCGCGGGTTATAAAAACTAGAAACAAATTAGAAAACCTTTACAAGCGCGTAGGAAGACACTAATAAATTAGAATCTAAAATTTGCAAGATCAAATTGGTAGACTTAGAACGTAGCGTTAAAAAGAAAGTTATTCAGTATAAAAAATTTAAAATTCTAGTTTAACATCACAATCTTGCTGCGGCACTAATGTCAGTGATTTTGATAGAAGCAATTGCAGTCGGTTAAAGACCCTAATACTAAAAACAAAGCTAAATCTCCTATGCTGAATACAATCTTGGTAAAGCAATTATATTTGACAATTGTACAAAAATGAGATAATTTTATAGAATGAATCAAAGAATTGGCTAAAGCGCAATGTGTGCAACAAATCCACTTTGCACATATGAGCTAATTTATGACCGGCGTTTTTGCACGCAATTTTTGGCAAAAAATTATAAAGCAAAGTAGTGGGACCAGATAAATTTCAGCACGTAATCTACGTTGCTTGTAGGCTTAATTTGTTCTATTGTTTAAACTATAAAATTAGTAAAGACATACGTCTTACCATAGTTAAAAAAGTGCACCCTTCTTACGGGAAGGTTAAAGTCGTAGCCAGCTAAGAGAGGTGAATGCAACAGGGTAAACAAATAAAAGAGTTACAATAAACCAAAAACCTATTAAAAAAAAATTGAAACCAAAACGGATTTAACATTTATGCAAAATAGCTCAGAAAGAACCGACTGAAAATTGCAGAAATAATCCATGGCCAAATCAGCAAATGGTTGACAGTAGAAACTATCAAAACTCGGCTGAATCAAAAATTTGAGAAAAAACTAATTTCATTTACCTAGAGGAAAAAATTGCATGACACAGATTGTGCAGTCAATTCCCAAAAACGCACAAGAAAGTTGCTAGAGATATAGAAAGCAATTCCTTCAAGATTTAAGTGCAAAAGATTTGATTGACCACTAGTATTTGAATTTTATTCTTGCGCAATCAGAGAAATGTAAATGTCCGTTTTTATCTGTAAGTGTCTATTAAGTATCATTGTTAAGGTTGCTTGATTCTGGAAGTACAAAAATGTTTTTAAACGCAAAAAGATTGAAACAGTTAATATTTGTGCATACAAAAAATGTAATACTTTTGTTTTAATCGCAGACTGCAGCAAAATCTTCCGGCGTATTCAAATGCCAATTGAGGAGTAGATCAAATTTTGTTAATGTGTTTGTTCTAGAATTACAGCACAGTTTAGTCTTGAGTATAAATATATTTTAAATTTGCATTCGGAAAAGTGGCAAGAATTATGATAATGTACAGCGTCAAAAAGATAAATTAGCAGTAAATTTGGCAATGAAAAGCATTTAAAAAAAATATGATTAAGTTGTAAAAAAGAGTAATATGGCAGTGATGAGATGGCTAAACTGCAAAACATTTTGAAAAAAAAAGTCACAAATATGTAAAGCTTGGGGCTATTAAAAAAAAAATTGTGTTTAGAGCTTTACTTTACTTTATTTTACTGTACTATATTTTTTCTTGATGACAGCCATGTGGAAAAGTTGTCGTACGCCACTACCTGTCCAGTTTTAGTTATTGTCTTATCATAATAGAATTTCTTTGCCAATTGATTTTGCTCCTCAATCAGTCCTTCCATTATCATTTTTTAATAATGAGTAATAACTCTCTTTCTTTGTTCATTTTTTGAAGAACAGTTTTGTTTAGTACTCTTTTTGTCCAAGGTATTTTTAGTATTTGTCGGTAAATCTACATTTTGAAAGCCTTTATCTTGTTGATAGTGTTTTGTTTTAAGATCTTCAGCTGGCGCAAATAGAGCTTTACTATTATAATAATTCGCAAAAAACTGTACTTATCGGTTTTGGGTAGATCTTAAACTAAAAGCAACGTCTTAGCCTTGCGCGTTGTCTTGACTTTGCAAAGCTCTTTACAGTGCAGTGTAATGAACAATGTGGGGTTGAAAGTTGTGTTAACACAAAAGATTGGAGGTGAAAGATAGCAATTCCCACGATTCCTTACTAGTGATAAACGGAAGTATTACCCCATTGAGAAAAAATGCCTGCCGGTGCTGTAGAGTAATAATAAGCTGCGTTGCTATTTGAAGAGTGACAGGTTTACAGTCATATTAGACTGTTATAGTCTGTTGTGACTGAACCACTTAAAAGACTTTTATGATAGATTAAGCCAACAAGTATTGCAAATTTAGCAATTTAATTTGTTTTTGCAGGATTGTTTCTATAAACAAAAAATGTTGGTATTGTTTTTTGGAAAATTTATTAGAACTGGGGGGTTAGATTCATGCACATAAAGACAGGTAGTGCTAAATAGAAACAGAATAAGTTACTTACTAAGTATGACTCAACTGCGTATCAAAGTTTTTTACCAATGTCGCACAACATGTAAATTCTTGCTAAGTCTGTACCACACACAAACTACAGCAAGCTTAATAGGTTTTTGTCAAAAAGTGACAAGATACTGGCAAATTATCAACATAGATTTATTTGTCCTATTTTATTGTAGTAAGAAAGATAATATTGTTGTGCTTGACATTGCTAATCATTTGAGCAAACTCTTGCTCATGTTTCCATTTCAAAAATGGGGTGCAGTTCCGCAGTAAAAAGTATTTTTGTTTAGTTTAACTATCATGTGCAAGTTATTTATATTGTAACAGTCTCAGTGCGCTGCAGACATTGTCTTACTTTTTTGAGGATTCTTTTAACGTAGCCTAAGACTTGTTATTGTAGATTTGAGTTTAAAGCTGTCAGCAAATGCGTTAGTTTTGCTTTCCAGAGTATACTCAAAGTTTTTTTGTCATAAATAAAAAGAAATTGCGTACGTTTCTTTTAAAAAGCTTTAGCTTAAAGAATTTGATGCCAAGTTTTAGTAAATAAGTAAAACAATGGCTATTCTTTTTTCCTTCTATAATGACTTAAGATTATTTAAGTATGATGTAAGCTAAGATCGTTAATGACTAAAACAGAAACTTAAACTGAAATGTTTTTGAGTAAAGCATTGTCAAAAACATCACTAAAAAAGAACTGACAGCTTGATATAAAAAAAACTCCTTATTACGTCAATTTTGGGTTTAAGCTATTTTTAAGTTGTAACCAATATAAAGAGCAAATAATGAAGCAAAGCTAAATATTTGCTTGTGTTCTCCTTTTTCTTGGTAGAATACACTTTGTATTATTTTAACTTTGCAAACGTTAGCACAAAACAAAGATTAGATTGAGTTGTTTTGTCTTGTCGTACTACTTAAAAGTCTTGGATTGTTAGAATTCTATTAACCGGCAGTTTTGGTAAAGTACTACTATTTCTAGAAAGCTTTTTAGCTGCGCTTGACTAGTCGCTTTCTTTGACAAGTAACCAAGTTGTACTCTTAATTTTTTTTTTCAAGTTGACTATGTTTGTAGTTAGCCAAATAACCCACAATCTTGTTTAAGTAGATTAGAACAAACTGACTTATCTACTATATCAATTTATTAACCATCAGTTTTTCAGAAGTAGTTAAGATGTTTATAAACAAAAATACTTTTTTCTTAAAATAATATAAAGTTTTAGAAGATGCAAACAAATGGTTGTCTGAGTGCAGTAATATCTGCGCCAGTGATCCGGTTTTAGATCAATTTTGGATTAGAATTGCTGGCACTACCAAAAGTTTTTAACATTTCTTGGATCTTCAGCAAAAGTACCGCCTTACAGCGGGTGGTTTTATTAAGTAAGCGCCTTGTTAAAAAACTTTTGGTAGTCAAAGATTTTGAAATGTTTTTTATAGTTTTTCTTTCTAAATCTTTATGCCCAAATCATTAAAAAAACTGGCAGGTGTTCTTTTGCGGTTTGGTTAATAAACAGTAGTTTAGCATTTAGGAAATGATCATTTTTTCACAGTAAAAAAATGTGTTGGAATTGGTATTGTAACTTTAACTGGAAAAACTGAATGTTTACATCACCAGTCAAGAGGTGCTTATAATTTTTTAAGTTACTTTAAAACATATAATTAATTTTTTTTGTTTACAATTTATTTTTAGTTGATTTTTTTAAAATCAATTTTAAATATAGTGTTTTTTTCTAAAATGTTTCCTAAACACTTCAATAAAACCAACTAAGTATACAGTGGTGTATAAGAATTGGACAAATTACCGCAAATTTGTTTATACAATTTTCCTTTAAAGATATTTCTTAAGTACCACTGTGTTACCAGCAGTTGCTCGGTGTAGTACAGGAGTTTTTTGGACGGATTGCAAATTAAAAAGAAATGTTTCCTAAAAACTTATAAAATGTCTAAACTTTCCCCGTTTAAGTTTTTTCAAGTTTAGATTTTAGAATGCATTGATTTTCTTGCGGTTGTTGGGCGCGCTCTGGAAATGTGCTGACATTTGTCTTTGAGAAATTAATCTATTGATTTATGCTTTCAATAAAGTTTAACTTGTCTTCAGCATGAGAAAGCTAGACAACTTTTATAGCTTGCAATATGCCGTCCTTTGTTGTTACATAGACTTATTTTTTTAGTGGTTTTCTATGTAAAACTGGTATGAGCTTTAGCGCATTTTAAGCAAACATAAAACAAATTGCACCTTGATGATGTGTTACTATAACGCTAGTAAAATCACTCAACTCAATAAGAAACATAATTTCTTTACTTTTTGCGTTCTGCAAAAGTTGAACATATAGCATGGAAAAGAGTTTTTTAATCTACCTGCACCTTATTAGCCTTGATGTAGTTGGGTATGTTCCATATGACGTATTTGAATGTTTTTTTTTTAAACTAATTTAAATATGTAGTGTTAAATGTTATTGCTTTTTCAATAAACAATTGACCCATTGACCACGTTTACGGCGTGGTCAATAGTTACGTTCAGGTCCTTAAAAGTAACCGACAACCTTTAAAATACCAATTTATTCCGTATAACAATGAGAGGTGGAAAATGCTGACAAAGCAGGAAAGTTGTTGGGAGGCCTAACGAGTTTGTAGACGGACTTGGATAAATTGCATGAGTTTTAGGAGCTGGCTGGGTTAAGAACCTTTTAGCTTTAATGGCTGCTAGCTTTGATGGTGCTAAAAACACTTGAGGTAGAGTGGCCGATGGTTTGTTAGAAAAGTTATCAGAAAAGGGTTCACTTAGTTTTTTCTTTAACTTTTTAGGTTTATTCTTATAATCTACCAAAATAATACCCTCTTTTAAGAAAAGAGTTTTAGATAGAACCGTGTCAATGATATCTACTTAGATTTCTATCACCTTTTCATCTTTAGAGGTTGCGGACTCAATTGAGTTTTTTGGCATGTATTTTAAAGAAGGCCTACACAGATGCGTCCGACAGTTTCTTGAGCTGGCTGAACTAATTTGAGTTTGCAAATACGGTAGAAAAAGACTAGGTTTTGGTAGTTCTTTGAAAGAATTTTTAAAAGACGGATTTTTTGGTGATGTGGGTGACTGAGAAGCAGTCTGGTGATTTTGGGCCAAAAATGGCTGCTATTTCTGCCACCTTCATTTTAATGTTGTTGGCATGTTCTACCTCATTTTGTAAATGTTTTGTTGATTAAGCTAAATCTGCTTGAACATATCTTTGTGTTCTTGATTAGGCTTACGATAAACTTCTTCAGAGAGTGAGTCTTAGTTGTCTGGTATTTAAGAACCGCGGCGTTAGTTTTAAAAAACCTGTTCAAACATTATATTAACAATAACTTTCAGGCTGTTTCAACTAATTAATTCAGTCAAATTAATTAAGTTGGCAATTTAATTGAGTAAATTAATACACAATCAAATGATTTGTTTGCTGCAATACAAATTGTAATTATTCATTTGAAATTGTTTTAGTCAAGTAGTTGCTTTGATTGTTTTTGGAGTAAACTTGTTGGCTGCTCAATTTCCTGCTTGCTTGTTTGCTGTTGATTACATTTTTAGCTCCAAATTTGTGCTTGTTTATGTAGAAAATATAATTCTGTAGATTTGTCTGGCGGTTGCAACAATTTACGATTTTTTTAGGTGTTTTGTCTTGAGGGACATTTTCAAAAAGTGGTACAAACATTTCCTTTTGGCTGCGGTAATTTTAAAAAGCATTTATTTGTGATAAAAATCTTGTTTTCTGACTATTACTTTTTCTCCCGGCTAGATTTTGATATTTTAATAAGATTAGAGGTTGCAATATATAGGCTAAGGAACGTTTTGTTTGTTGCCAAGTTGTTATAATTGTGTTTCAACTTTCTGATTAATGGATATCTTGTCCAAACAATTGTTGCCTTGGGTTTTGTTTCGTGTACGCTTTGATCCTTTGGTTTTTGTAGTAGAAAGCCAACAACAGCACTTTATTTTAGTAGCATTTTTGATGTGTTGTCAACGTTTAAATGCTTTTTAATAAACGCCGTCACGACGCTTCACTGGGTATAGATGCATTTTAAATTTGGGTTGCTTCCGTAAACTGTCATTTTGTAAATTGTGTCAAGAGATCCTGGTTTTGAGTAACAATTTTTAGCATTCTAAAGCTACTTGATTCTATCAGTTTATCAAAAAACTCAAAGTTTTATGTTGATTGACTGCTAGATGTAAGGTTTGACCAAAAAGGCTAGCCTCGTTGTGATTGAGATAAATTCTTTAATAAAATGCAGTTTGTTGGCGTAAAAAGGCTGTGTTCTTCTATATAGGCAATAGCGGTGGGATTGTCATAAAGCTGAGGGTTTTGTCGGAATTGTTTTTCAACATTTTTAATTACATTTTTAAGACTTTGTAGATAGGTTTTTGATGTCAAAAATAGTTTTTAGTTGTCGTAGGAATTTTTTGTAGTTTTTGTAGGTTTCTTCTTTAAAGGTGAGTAAATGCTCTTCAAATCATTTTGAGTAGAATAATTCAAGCCATGCAGAGTGCAGCACTGGAGTGAACCTGCAGTCTAAATAAAATTTGGCAGTGTTGAGTAGGTTAAATAAAATCTTAAGAAACACGATTTCTTGTTCCATGAGTTTATCCAAAAGTGTGCCGTCAAAGCTCTTGGATTAACCCAGGTTTGAAAACGTACTTTTGCCTCAGTAATGCTCAGATTATGTTTAAAATATTAAAAATAGTATTCATAATTTTGGCAAATCAAAAAGTTATAATATGGTATTATTATGCACTATCAATTTTAATAAGTCTACAAAATCTTCTATTAAATCTGACAATATTCTTTTAATTTTAATCTTAAATTTAGCTAGATATATATTATATAACGTGATTTTTCAAGTCTATATTTTTGATTTAGAATATAATTGTCATGTCTTGTATTGTAGTCATGACGGCTGTTGACTGTTTGAAAGATGTTTCTATTTTTGTGGATATACAAGAGCGTATCGATTACAAACATGGCCGGTTCTTGATAGATCAAGCACTAAATGTAATTTCTAGCTTCATGTTATTCTCGATAAAGAAACGTAACAAATAGTAATAAAAATAAATTGTCAAATACATAATACAATATTGATTTATAGTTTTTCAAGTGATTGAAATTTACAATTTTGGCATATACTTGTTAACACATTATTTTTACAAGAAATATTGTTTACATTAAAAGTTTTCAAAACATTTATTTCCTTGAAGCATATGTTAAGTAGACATTCATGTATTTTTTTATAACTTAGACTTAAGAATTGTTCTGCTACATGACATGTACAACAAGTTTATTATTTGTTTATTATTTATATATAATTTTATTACATTTCTTAGAAATTATAAAACCATACTTTTAAAATAAATAACAATGAACCGCATTTAGTCAAAACATCAAGTATTGAATTAAATAATAAAATAGATTAAACAGTAATTTAGTTTACCTAAAAATTGTTAAAGTTTTGTATACTAATTAACGCAGTAGCTAATCGAACATTTTTTTCAATTTTTTTCAATTAAATTTTTAAATGATTTTAGTCAATTGCCTACTCACTTAAGCAACTAGAATTTCTACCACATTCACCCCTTGTACGAACACTGAGTTCAATATGTTATAAAGTTCCATTTGTTACAAGATTGTGTGCTTCTTTTTTTGTTTACTTAATGGGTCCCGGTAAAGAACCGTTTGATGAACTTGCACCGGTAAATATATAATTAAAAAATATTATTAATGCATTTACATTATTTATTTATTGCAGTCATTAATTCCTATAGCATTTTCCCAAAATCCAGCTGGAGTGGCATTAAAGGTTTTTAGTCATTATGCACAAAATGTTGTATCTAAAGGCAAATTGCAATTTTATGATTATGGAAAGAAGAAAAATGAAATGTATTATGGATCTAAATCACCACCGGATTATCCAATTGGTAATATTTCAATACCAGTTCATGCAATGATTGGGAAATATGATGTACTTGCTACAAGAAAGGTATGAGTTAATTTTAAAAATATTTGTAATTAAAATTTTTCATTAATTAAAAAAAATAAGTTTTGTTAATAAAAGATAAAATTATTAGAGTTACACTGATCATCTAAGAGCAAACAAAGTAATTAGCAACGAGTAGAAAATAATGACGGCTTGAATATAAAGTTACAAACAAAACAAAAATTAAAAAATTAAAAAATTAAAAAATTAAAAAATTAAAAAATTAAAAAATTAAAAAATTAAAAAATTAAAAAATTAAAAAATTAAAAAATTAAAAAATTAAAAAATTAAAAAATTAAAAAATTAAAAAATTAAAAAATTAAAAAATTAAAAAAATTAAAAAATTAAAAAATTAAAAAATTAAAAAATTAAAAAATTAAAAAATTAAAAAATTAAAAAATTAAAAAATTAAAAAACTAAAAAATTAAAAAATTATAAAATTAAAAAATTTAAAAATTAAAAAAATAAAAAATAGAATAAAATAAATAAAACACATTTACTACTTGGGCAATTCTATTTCAAACGGACCAGAGCTGGAGCATTGAAAAACTTGATTATGTATTTTTTGTTTAGTTTTAACTTATTAGTAGTCCTTTGATCGGTATATGAGGGTATGAAACCCATAAAAAAATTGTACTTTTAAACAAAATTCTACAATTTTTTTTTAGTTTATTTGTTGTTTTTTAACTTAGTACGTTTAATATATATACCGTTCAAAATTTGCCAGATATTCTTCTAATAATTGTTTTTATTTTTATAAAGCGTTTTTGTTGCTGGGTTTTCCTTTTCTTGCTTTTATTTTTGGAATGTTGTTTTTGAGGTTGTGAGGTTGGATTCTTAGAAACTGTAACGGTGCAACCATGAGTGCCTTTAAAAAAACAGTTTGTAATACTTGGAGTAAAAGGTTTTTGGCGTAGAACTGCTTTGTAATTGGTTTAGAGATAATGTTTTTTTAATAAAATCGGTTCTGTTGTTGAGAGATGTTTGTAGGGTTGCAGTAGTTTAAATATTTTTAAAGAATATTCCTGAGTCTGAGTTGTCAATAGCACCAGGTTTAGTGGTAAGGCAGAGTTGCCGGTCTATAAGTGGTTTGGTGTTTATCTGTTCCAATAAGACTTATTTTAGCATTTTTTAAACAAACTAATAGTTTGTTTTTTAACGCTCACACCTAGAGAATTTTTACTAACATACGCAAAACAACGTAAAAGTGTATATAGTAATTATCTGTGGTCATCTTAAAACCATGGCGGGTACAATTTCTGAAGCTTGCTTTAAAACTTTCAGTAGATTTTAATCGTTGTTAAACTGACAGACACAAGCTTCAATCTGTGTTGTCCTGTACTGACTGTAAATGTAAAATTTTAGTATTTGTAGAAACAAGATGGAAAAAGCTCAATGCTATTAATCATTATTGCTCCGCCTACTGGCTGCAACAATTCCCCAAACTTCTGATGTTGAGCTTCAAATTTTATCTGGTTGTTTGAAGGCGGTGTCTAAATGGCGTTCAGATTTGGTTTTATACTACTGTTTAACAAAAGAATCTTTTCTGTTCAAAAAATTGTTTGCAGGTTTCACTGAGTTTAAGTATTACGGTTGTTAAAAGTTTGTAAAACAACAAGCTGTCTTAAAACTGGTTATAGTCTTGTGGTGTTACTCATTTAAAAGTCTTTACGTTTTGCGCACAAGTGTTGCATTTGCGGTTTAAGAGATGACTATTAATTTCTAATCCGATTCACAGTTTATATTGCCTCTAGCTTTGTCCTATTGCCTTGTTGGTTTCTGTGACTTGAAAACTGTAAATAAAAGGTGGTCCATTTAGTGGTCCCTTTTTAAAAATTTAAAAAATCAAACAAAAATCATTTTTTTTTTTGGTATTTTGTTTTATTCGAAAGAGCAAACATTTTTATTATTTATGGAACACGATTTTATTCATGTGGCTAACTTGGCTGGCTTTGCAGTAGAGCATCCTGTTCACCTAGTTTTCCAAAACCTTAGTGATGGTTTCTGGCTCTATCTCACAAATGGCTTGCTCGATATTTGCCTTAAGAGCCTAAATCGTTAACGGATTGTTTGCTTAACATCTGTCTAACGGCGTCAAATCGCAGCTCCGAGGTAGCAAATTTATATTGCCGAGTCGGCTGATAACATGATTACCAAACTTGGCGTGCAAAAAATCTATTGTGGCATAGCCTGTGTGGCATAGCGCGCCATCTTGCTGAAACCAAAGATTGTCCAAGTCTATGTCTTTAATTTCCAGCCACAAAAAATTGTTTATCATGTCTCTGTAGCGCTCAAAGTTGATCAAAATGGCGTTTCCAGCAGCATTAAAAAAAAAATGAGCCAATAATGCTACCGCGCCAGAATCCGCACCAAACTCTCTGAGGATGCATTAATAATAATAATAATAATAATAATAATAATCTTTATTATTCCTTTTTGCCATTTACATGGATAGGATACGTCAAAAATACACAAAATATTACATAATTAATTAAAATAACAAAACAAACTACAATACAGATAATAAATACATAAAGTTTAATTTCTTTTAATGTATTCTTTTATTGAATAAAAGCAACCATCAACCAAAAAAATTTTTAAATTCTTCTTAAACCGTTGGAGAGTTTTGATGTTTTTTATTTCGTCAGGCAACAAATTGAACATATGTCCGCCAGCATAAGATGGCGATTTTTTGTATGCCATGAGCTTGATTTGTGGCAAATGTATATTATTTTTATTGCGAGTTTCGTGGTTATGTATCTTATTATTTAATTGATAATTGCTTTTATTTTTGAACACATAACACAATAACTTATACAAATAAGTAGACGGAACTGTTAAAATATTTTCAGACTTGAAGGTGTGGCGACATGTTTCTACATAATTTAAATTGTACATTAATCTAATCATCCTTTTTTGTATAATAAAAACTCTATTTATATCGCTTGATTGTCCCCATACTATAATATTGTAACTTATCCTGGAATAAGCCATAGAATAATACACATTTTTTAACGCAGTTTGATCTAAAGTATTTTTTAATTTGCGCAATGCAAAACAGCACTTGTTTAAG
This sequence comes from Tachinus rufipes, assembly GCA_963932245.1. NCBI lineage: Eukaryota > Metazoa > Arthropoda > Insecta > Coleoptera > Staphylinidae > Tachinus > Tachinus rufipes. Next base: position 68,914,065 of record OZ010749.1, read on the forward strand.
TTTGCTGCAAGATCATTTATCTGACTGCGCCAATTTAGTTTTTCATCTACTATTGTTCCCAAAAAACGTACGGATTCGCTCAGTGTAATTGCTACTCCATTTAAATTATACCCATTAGCAATCATTCTTTCATTTTGTACACCATGAAAGTTAACTATTACGGTTTTCGCAGCATTTATTATAAGGTTGTTATTATTGCACCATTTGTCAAATTGATTTATTACATCTCTTACGTTGCTATTTATTTCTGATGTTGTCTTGCCACTAACTACAATACTGGTATCATCAGCAAACATAAATACTCTTCCGTTATGTATATGTTTGGGCAAATCGTTTATAAAAATTAAAAACAATAGTGGTCCAGCCACGCTTCCTTGAGGAACTCCAAGATCAATATTAAATTCATCGGATGTAACTCCCATAGCCGATACTACCAATTTTCTTTTATGTAGATAGCTTTTAATCCAGTCGTTCATTAACCCACGGATGCCAATATTATATAATTTTGACAAGATGAACTCAAATTTTAAAGAATCAAATGCTTTACTAAGATCAAAGAAGATGCCGGTTACAAGTTCTTTATTATTTAATTTATCATAAACATATTGTACTAATTGAACCGTTGCTGTTTCAGTAGACTTTGATTCTCTAAAACCATGTTGTTCTTCCGCCAATAAATGTTTCTGATTTAAAAACATTGCAATTCTTTTAATGACACAGCGTTCAATTATCTTAGAAAATATACTGAGCAACGAGATAGGTCAAAAGTTATCTACAACAGTAGGATCTCCTTTCTTGTGAATAGGAATTATTTGTGCCAGTTTTAAGATATCTGGGAATTGTCCTAGTTCTACAGATTTGTTTATTATATAAGTAAGAGGTGCGCATATTTCTTTAACATTAAGTTTAATAAGTTGTATTGGGATATTGTCTGCTCCTGTAGCGTTTGTGTTGCGCATAGAGTTAATAATTTCTATGACTTCCGCATTTGTTGTTTGTTCAAAATAAAACGTTTTGTCAGACATATCCATTAGTGTACAAAAATTGTTACTTTTTATTAATTTTATTTTATTAGTCGTGTCGTTAGCAAAATGATCAGCTAGAGCATTAACTACTAATTTTTTATCGTTTAAAAGCTTATTATTTAACGATATATTAATTGATTTATCTATATTTTTTGGTTTGCCTATTTCCGATTTTACTATTTTCCAAATAGCTTTATTTTTATTACATAAATTATTAATCATGTTAGTAAACGTTTTTTTTTTAGAAGATACGATTAAGTTATTATATGACCTTTTAAGTGTATTGTAATTTTCTTTTACAGTTGGGTCTCCGGTTGTCTTTTTTAACCAATTCAATTTTCTTAGTTCATCGCGTTGCTTAATTATGTCTATAGTTAACCACTTTGTGTTTTGAGTAAAAACTATTTTTTTTGTCTTATATGGACACGAAACTTCATAGCACCATTTAAAAGTATCAAAGAAATCTTTGAAATATATATTTATATCTAAACTTGCTAATAGCTCTAATCTTGGATAAAACTGGCAAAATAAAAATTGAAATTCCTTCATAGTGGATTCGTTAATAAGTCTTCTTGATACTATCTCTTTCTTTGCTGGTTTTGCATCATTAGGCATGTTGCATGTTAATAACTGCGCGGTATGGTCACCAAACCCAGGTTCAAATATGACATGGTTACTAAAAAGTGTCGCATTTGTGATAAGATAATCTATTGCAATAGCACTGACTCTATTATTTGATGGGTTTTTATGTATTCGAGTTGGTTCTTTTATAAGTGATGTTAGGTTATATGAACTAATTAAATCTTCTCGACAATCACGTGCGGGTTTTCCAATCCCTAGATGCCACAGTTTTGCTTGTTAACATAGCCGCCAAGATAAAAATGCGCTTTGTCCGAAAAATATATGTTTTGAGCAAAATCGTTGTTTATCGAGCTGTTCTAAGGCCCAAATTGAGAAACGGTAACAATCCGGATAATCGTGTGCCTTCAATTGCTGAGTGAATTGGATCTTATAACCAAATAATGCAAGTCTTTGTGCAAAATTTGCATCAGGCTGGTGCGTAAAGTGTTGAGTTGTTGATATCAATGGCGAGTCAATGTCTCAGGACTGAGTCGCACACTTTTGACTATGGCAATCACATTCTCGTCAGTGCGCACCGTACAACGGCAAGGACCGTGTGTGATGGCCACTTTTACAAACTTTTTGCACAAGTTTAAGCGCAGCACGTGCGGTGGGGACCTCATTTAAGCCATTTTTTTTTCAATAATTGCATTGTTTGGGCTACGCATCAATAACTTTGAAAATAAATTTGCAATATTTTCCAACGTTGTTCAAGCGTAAAGAGATTCATTTCGTTTCGCTAAGATATGATACTGACTATCTGTAAAAATTTCCTACGGGAAAAACCTGTCACTGTCAAAATAGCAAATAATTAAAAAGATACTATTAGATGAACAACCTTTTATAAAACTTTAGAATTTATTGAAACAAGATAAATAAGGAACAAAGCTATTGGTTAGTGTTGCTTTGCCTACTTACTGGCTGCAACATCTCACTTTTCCGCTCAAATAACTTGTATAAAAAAATTAGATATTATCAACTATTGCTCTAACATAGTGACTACTAGTGCTTGCAGAATCAAGAAATATCTAATTTCTTGATAATAAACAATCAGACGGGTATCCGAAGCACTCATATTGAAACTATTTTACCTTTTTGAGTGTTTGTTTGTTCTACTCCCTACTTTTCCTTTTCAAAATTGGAACAAGGCATGAAGATTTTCTAATTTTCCCAGTATTAGTCTATCAAAATAATATCGAGTGTCTCTTTGCTGTAGCAACCCTCACTCGTTTTGGCCATTTTTGGTTCTTGATACACTATATATTATTTAGGCCCCCAAATCGTCAATTCAGCGCGTATTAAAAAATCAATTATTATGACAATTATCTTTTGAATATTGGTTCAATAAAAATAATTTACAATTCCTACAAGTATATATTTGCAAAAATTCAAAAACTATAATTTTAATTTAATAAATATTTATTAAACAAATAACATTTATATGCAAAGGTCGCCAAAGAAAATAATTGTATAAACATAGTTTAGCAATTACTGAAAATGTTATGATAACTTAATAAAAATGTACAAGTAAAAGAAAACAAAATAAAAAAAAAAGTTTATTTAATTCAATTCATTTAAAAATTATGTGCATTTTATTGTTCTATATTAAATGTTTTAATGCAAAAAAGTATTGTTTCTATTTACTTATTTTTATTAATTTTTTTCACTGGAATTATAATAATAATAATAATAATAATAATAATGTTAAGAACATATAATATAATTAATACGTTGTTTATGGCATGTCAATCGTCATTTAATTAATATATTTTAAATAAAGTTATATAAGGTTAAAATTACGCCATTTAAAAATTATGTTTTTTAAGTTGTTCTGGGATTGATAACATACTAATTTATAATATTTATATTGTATAATGTATATATTACTATTAATGGTTTGATTTAAAATAATCGGCAGCAGTTTAATACAGAATCACCAAGGTCGGTCGTCGATTAAAAGAGTTTTTATGAGAACCGCGGACTAATTGTCTTCGATCTATTTCTTGATATAACAATGCTAGTACAGTGTAGCAGGCACTTTGAAAAAGCTTCGTTGACAATGTTTGGATATTGCAAAAGCTTACAGCGTCAGCAGTGCAGGTTGAAGTCTTGCAACGGTTCCGCAATCTAGTAAAGTTAATTTTGCTAAGGATGTAACGAGATTTTTTTGTGGCGTGTCAGTCAATGTCTTCCGTTATAGTTGTAATATTCCAAATTCATTCTGAACAATTGCCTGAATCAGCAACCTTACTTGCGGCTCATGCAGATGGCATAATGATCATTAGTTCAAAAATAATTTAGCAAAAAACACCGTAAAACAAAATAAACTCTAGAGATGAGATTGGCATATCCTATCTGCATAAACTACCGCTGTAAAAGCTTCTTTTAGCAAACTTTAATAAATCACTTAAAACTAGATTTGACTGGAAACTCCGCAGTAAAAATAAACATAGTAGTAGTACAAACAAACTTTATCTGATACTACAGTTAATAACTACCAACCGTATAGACTTTTACAGAACCATAAACAGAAAAAGTATTTCTAAAAAATTTTTGCAATGGGTCTTTTGCAGCAAGCAAGTAAACAACAAAACGTGTTAATTTAGTAAAAGTAGCACAACACAAAAGCTAACAATAAAACACCGGCAGTTGTACACATTAACACCATTAAGAGCCATTAACAAAAAAATGGCTTTGCATCTAACATTGAACTGCTTTACAAGTCAGAAAAGACTGTTAAAAGAGCAAGGCGCTTTTGCTATTTTTGTGCGGTAAACCTTCTTAAAGGCACTAAGGTGCTGCAAAATTTTCTTGTGGCTAGCTAAAGCCCTTCAAAAATATATAATTTTTTTGAAGTTTTACAGTAACATACAATACACAAAAAATAATTAAATAAATATAAAAAAAAAATAAAACAACAAAAAAACAAGACGGCAAACCTCAACAAACATTACAACCAAACCATATTTTACGTATTATGATCTGACGCGCAAAAAAAACATGCTTTAATTAATCAGACTAAGATGTTTGTCTTTACCTACTTACATGCACCGACATTTTATTGGGTACAAAATGACACCAATTAGTGACCATTTTATCTACAATTTCTGACAAGCAAAGTTAATTTAAGCAAAATACTTTTACAGGCGGATTGAGACGCTTAAAATCAAACACATACACCCTTTTGACAACAGAAAATTATCTAACCAGAGGCTTAGCACCCATTATTGCTATATTGACTGCTTAATATTGATGGTTTTTTTGTATTCTAAGTGCAAAAGAAAAAAAAATGTGCAGTTTCTAAAAAAAATTAACCTTTAATATTCTATCTGATAAAACTCCTGTAGTTAGCGGCAAAGATTTTTTTTTTTAAATCTAAACTATTCTATATTTTTTGTCAGGTATAAGTTGTTAATTATCTCATTTTGTGGCAATGTAACACTCAATGTTTTTAATAATTTTTACAATTTGTTTTAACAATTTAAAAAAAAATTATTAGTAAAATTGATCAAAAATTTTCCGAAGAATCCAATTCTCAGAGAGCTGAGCATTTTTTGGATTTTTTTTAACTGCCGAACTAGTCGGTGTTGTGCTCATCGGCCGTAGAAAAGTCCATCTAGAAAAATATGTGAAAGTAAAAAAAAATTCTTATTATTTGAAAATTTCATTTTTTAAATATTTGGCCTATATTTTTTTAAGTTTAATTCAAATTTGAGAAGACATCGTTTGTTGCTTGAACCAATTTTGGGCAATTTTACTCTTTGCAAGTTTTCGCGTTTGCGGCATTAGGCTCAATCTATTGAAGCCAAACTTTGAGAATATTTTTATTTTTGGCGTTTGTACATAAATCCGTACGGCGCGGCGTTTAACAAAATTTGACAAAAAAATGTTAAGATCTACTCTAGTGTGTATATAATATTTTTCGTGAATATATATAAAAAATAATTATTTTTAACGCATTTTTGCAAAAATTTTTTTTTTTTAATTAATTTTTCTAGGGCTGATAAGCACGATACTAACTATTTTCCAAGTAAAATTGTCTGCAGAATTCAAATTTTTAATAATGTTGGGCCTATAGCTTTTCTGAGCGCTGTTAAACTTGTAAGAGTTAATGTTGAAAATTAAGCATTTTTACTATATTTTTGCAGTTTTTTTAATTTTTCTTTAAGAAGAAGAAGAACATTCCAATAAGAGGTTAAACACACTTCGACATTTAAAACAAATTATCTATTGTTAGAAAATTTATTCAACTACTAATATTTTTGTAGTTATAACATAAAAAAAATTAACGTCATTTATTATTAAAATAGACAAGAAAATGTAAAAAACCAATATCTGCATAACAAATATTTGGATACTGTACTACTTGTAATTGAGTAGGTACGAAACCATCTAAATATTGATTGTAGGCGAGAGGTTTATATTAAGATACAACCCTTTAGTATTTTTTTTTATCACAAGATTAAATGTTTTAATGATGTTTCTGCTGATACTCTATTTAAAGAAAAAAAAATTACTTGGTTTTGAATTGTAACAAAAGTGACAAATATTACTTGAGTAGACAGATTACTTAATTTATAAATGTAAACAAAAAGTTTGCAAATTTGTTGCAAGCGCCAGTTGACTTGTTTAACAATTAAACAATGACAGCTCTCAAGCAACTTTTGTGCCAGAAGTTTTTTCATTTTGTTCTACTTCATTATGAATGTTATCTTTATTCTGTTTACTGCTGTTTTAAATAGTTCTGTTGTACTGCATCCGTACCATTTGCGCAAATTTCTGAGCCACAAAGTTTTGCGTCTTCTATATTTTGTTTCTTTTTTACTTTTCCCTCCAAATAATTTGTAGAATTGTGTATTTTGGTTCTTTAGCTACAGGTTCAAAGTATTTTAGTTTCCTGGTTTTAATACTAGAAAGTACTTCACATTTGATTTCTATTCTCTTTAGCACTTGATTTTTTCAAGATATATTAAATATTTGTCTGTAACACCACATTTTAAAAACCTGTATCTTATCCATGCAAGCTTGTTTTAATGTCATACTTTCCATGCCGTATATCTAAATCAAGAAAACATAGCAACAAATCATCTTTACTCTAAGATTTAAGAAAAAAAATTTGTTATTAAAAATTTATTTATTTGTGTAAAAGCATTTCTTGCTATCTCTATTCATCTTTTTATTTTTCTGGTCTATATTGCTACTTATACAAGTGGCAAGGCATTTATATGTGTTTATTCTTTTAATATTGGTGTTGAACATTTTTAGACTGACAACTATGTTGTTGTTTTTTATATTGCCTTAAATTTTGTTTTTTTTAGGTTAATTTTAATATTCCATTTATTGCATACTGTATTGGTACGTTCCAATCTATTAAAAGTGGTCAAAATGACCATATTGTTGGCACAGCAAACTTTAGTTAGTATTTTGCTATATATGACTACTGCAGCTATTGCTACTCCTAAGTTAAATATCAGTGGGGACAAGACACATTTTTGATTGTGTTATCCACTTTGATGTTGTTCTTCCAGAAGAACTTAAGAAAATTTTTAATGACGGATTTTATCAAACGTTTTTTCAAAACTTATAAAGCATATATATAGGTCAACATTCTAGACATGTCTGGATTAATACATTTGTCTTGCATAAGGCTTCTTTTGTTTCAAATCCATTTAATCCAAACTGAGTGTCCCTCATGCCCTCTTATAGATTCTGTTGTGGATAATTTTTAATAAGATTTTAAGCGTATGGCTCATCAAGCTGATTGTCCTATACTCAAAGCATTCTTGTAGTGTATATAGTGTTGAAGAGTTGTAATAAAGTATTAATTGTATCTTTATCTAAAAGTTTGAGTAATTTGTTAAAAATCTCATTTGGTTCCGTTGCTTTGCTCTTCTTGGTTGTTTGTTTTAGTATGATTGGTTCTTTGACTTCGCATTTATTAGTTGGCAGTGTTTTTTGCTTGCTGATATTTTAAGGCTTATACTTGTAGTACAACTTCACAAATTGCTTTTGAATATATATCTGTAAATTAATTACATAATTTATGTTATTTGCTGTAGATACAGACAAAGCCTAGTATTTGGTCCACCACCACTCTCATATTAAATGTAATTATAGTTACATAAACACTAATCATGTATAAGAGTAACGTCCCAAATTAATAAATATTTTTGTACATTTTTCTGCTAACCATTTTTCTTTTGCCTTTTTTTTTTTTAATAAATTTGGTTTTGTATTTTTTGTAACTCTTTCTTTTATTATTTTGCCGTTTTTCTGTAAGGTTTGACATTTTACCAGTCATCTATGGCTTGTGTTTTGTATTTAGAAAAAGAGTTACATCTTTACTTGTCATGCCTAATTCATTTTTAATGATTTTTCATTGTTCATTTTTCTCCATATTTTTTGTGTTTAAGTTATTAATGACTGATTGGCAGACTTTTTATAATTTTTTTTTTTTAGTTTTGTCGGGATTATGGTCTTAATCTATGTCAGCTTCTGTGTATGTTTTTGTAGATGTGATGTGATTTTTTAAATCTTTGTCTAATATCTAATCAATTTGATTCTTTACAGACAAAGAAGAACAAATTTTCTTTGCCTGCGGGTGAGCGCCATCTATATAATCATTTGTTGCTTAGGTAGGTTAAAAAATATATTTGTTAATAAAAACTTTTTGTTTTAACAGAACTTAACTTGTCGGTCTTCTTTTTCATTGCGTTGTCTAAATTCATACTTGTCAATGCATACATCAACCTTTCCTTTTTCTAATTTAGCGTTGAAATCTTTCATTTTATATCATTTTTTTTTAGAGTAGTATATCATAGTGTTGTTAGTAGGGCACTTGCCCGACCCTTGCTATTGGATTTTGTTTATTCCTAAAATATTTATTTTTAGTCGTTGCATTTCTATAGCTACAGTTTCTAATTTGCTCGTTTGGTGTAAACTGCAAGCCTTCTATGTTTAATTATTGACACTCCAAATAATAAATTAAAATTCAAATGCAGTCATCTTGATGATACTTTCTGAGGATGTCTATAGAGAGCAGTATAGTAGTAGTTTCCCGTTGTTTTTTAAATCCTACGCCGTTGATCGTAGTGTCCGGTTTCTCTACCTTTGAGATCCTTTTCTCGCTCACTGAACAAAAGAATGCTATTTCTGTTTTAAGTAAAACAGTTTACTGTTTATTCCGGCAACAACTAGGTTTACTTCTACATTAGATATCTTTTTAGTGTTTCCATACTATACCACGGGTTGCAGATAGTGATTTTCTTTTCATTAAGCTTAAAGTTTTTCATCAGCCCTCTGTCTCTTTAGAATACAGTTAAACGGTTACAATTAATAATAAACGTGAAGCAATTTTTGAAACAAGAAAAACTTCTTCTTGATAATGTGGACATTTTTAAAAACACTTGCTATAATGTAGACAGTAAAACAAAGAAAATCTAAATACGTAAACTTGAAAAATATAAATCTATTAAATCAAACACAATCTTCCTAAACGTTCAAAAATATATATTATCTCAGAAGCATTTAGCATATTTTTTATCAAGAAACACAGTGCACCGATAAAAGATATTATTTCTAAATTATAAAAAAAAGTCGAGAAATATGTCAACACAGGCTGATAAAAAACTAGTATCCTCCACACTTCACAAAACAAAAACTGAGCTACACCACTACGGTTTAAATAAAACACCGGCGATCTGAAAACAAAAATAGTCCAAAGTATAGTAGTGGTCCATACCCAAATATACCAAATCTAGCTCATTGCCAGCAATAAAGAACGTAAACCACAAAATTCACACCAGAATAAAATTATGTTTTAGAACCAAAACACAACTTACTTACAATCCAAGATTAAAAATTCACAATAACTTCCAATCCCTGGACGTACACACAACGGGCAAACAAACATGTTTCAAAAGTTAATTAGTTTATAAAACAACGCCAAAGTGACAATTTTAAACGTTGCACTATTACTTATAGAAAAAATTATTATTGACCAGCATCGCCTCACTCAAAAGTGCACCTACGCCTTAGACAACAAACCAACGAACACCAGATTCAGAAAACAAATATATCAAAAATATTTTTTGTACTACATTACCCATGGAGTAGCCCTAGAACAACTACAACCCTGGTCATCCATATTTGTAGGACCTGTTTATGATCCCTTTATCACAAAAAGCCTAACTTTAACAAAGAACCGCCACCAGCAGCAAGTAAACTACAACCGATTTTACTTTTGCAAAATCCTGAATACCCATAAAGAAATTGTTTATTGTTCAAAACTCTATAACCGCGTTGTATTACCCGTTTTAATAAGCTTGTCTTGTGACGGTGTCCCGTCCACACAATACTTTATACCGCACCAGATGCAGCGTCAAGATGTGGCTCGCAGCATATGGAAATCAATTTTTCTTTAACTCCAGTGCCACCGGATGAAACAAGCGCAACAATTTTATATTTGCCGTCATTTTTGGCTAAGCTGGCTGACCCTTACTTCTAAACAGATAGAACCAAAGTCATCATCATAGATAAGACGAGAAATGACAGAAAATGTTTTCAAAAAAATACCCATAACACAATATTTATATAAGATGATAAAATATTATTAAGTTTAGATCACAGCATGTTTTTTTCTCATCTTAAACTTAAAAAGTTGCATTTTCTAGTATTTTTAAAAACTAAAAAAAAATGTTAAAATTTGAATCGGACTCACAAAATTGTTATTAGAAGTCCTTTTTAAATAAAAAAAATGTGTTTGTTTCATTTTTTGATAATCTTCTGAACTTAAATCTTTGTAGTAATTTCAAGCACAGAATTAATAGTTTTTGTTTATTAGAATTTTGCTAATCTTTGAACAAGGCTAGGGTCTGCATCTTATTGTCACTTTTTTATTTAAATTGTATTTTATAAACATGTCAAGCATTTATTACGTTCTAGCTATATAAAGTTATCAACCATTTCAGCTGTCTGGTCAACACAGGTGCTATTCTTATGCTAACATATTTACTGCGAGGCTCTTGATCGGGTGATTTTTTATCACTTTACTTTACTTTGCTCAAACAGTTCGAATCCTCTAACATAAATTACATTATCTCAATATTTATACATTCAGCGCGTTTATGTTATTTATACAAATGTCTGGCCCAAATAAAATTTTAATTTCAATAATACTGAGCTCAATTGTTTATATTTTTTAAATATAATTTTTTACATATTATAAAAACAAATATCATTTCACAGTAACATAATAAATTTTATTATATTGCAGGATTTAGACGCATTTCTTAATAAATTACCAGAGAAGGTCAAACAGTCAAAGTTTTCTTATGCTGAAAAATTTAATCACATCAGTTTTGCATATTCCAAGGATTTAGATAAGGAAGTTAACAAAAAAATAAAACTACTCCTGGATGATGTATTTCACTAATATATTACAATGTTAATTATAATTTATACAAATTAAATTTTATTGAAAATAAATACGAAACTTATTGTGTTTTTACTCGTGTAACATATATTCCAATTGTCTGGCTACGGAGAAAGAAAATTAGATTGGTTCATTGATTTTCAATATATTATTTGTGCGGGGAGTATATACAATGTCTCTGTTGACAGAAATGGATGTTTACATCAACAATCAGTGTTATATATAGCAAAATGTCACTTGAATTGGTGAAGATAAACAATAAATGTATTGCGACAAATTTTTAGAAGATACATTTACATGTTTCATAAAAAAAATTTCAATAACTAAATTGCAAAAAATTAGTTAATGTTATTTAATAAATGAATAATACATAAGGCAATTGTATGTAAAAAGGTTTGATCAACACAATCAAATGAGTTTTTAGTAATTTGATTAAAAGTAAAAAAAAATAAAAAATTCAAAACATAGAATTTGTTGTATAATTTACATTATTACCGAGGCCGTATGTATTAAGAGAAAAATATTGGTTGATGCAAAATTCATCCCACATGTAGAATTAATGTCTATACTATAATATAATAAATATTATACAAATTATATAAAATATTAAATTTGTTTTATTATTTCATCATAATTGTATCCAAGTATAGATTACACTAAGACTACTTTTTTTGTGGATTAAAAGAGAAATCTTCTAAAAACTTAAAGTATCGAATTCACTTTTAAAAGGATAATGCCTAGCAACTAAACTCCCCCTAGTGTTGAGTGACTTGTCAGTTTGAGATCATGGCTCATGTACCTTTCTTTTAACAATGGTTTAGAGATGATTAAGGATAAGACGCTGGATGAAGTTTTGGGGTAAACCACTTTAGATTAGTAGTTGATTTATTGGTTTCCTAAAGAAGTATTGTTTTTTTGTCTGGTTTAGCAACTCTGGTCAGAACAGAGCTGACGTAATATAAGAATGCTAAAGTTGTTATATTTTTGTTTTGCTTTTGATGTACCCCGTGCTTTCAACCCAAAGACATGTTAGCAACGTATAAGTTGAATAGCGTAAGCGTAAATATAATGTCTTGAAGAACTACTATTGTAATCTGCATAAAGTAAAAACATAATTTAGAAGTTTAACTGCGTTTTAGATATAAAAGTCTTGTATAAAAAGTAAAAAAAAAATAAGTATGCAGTTTTAGTAGTAGACCTTTGTGTCAAACTTTATCAAAAGTCTTTTATACTTTAAAAAAAAATCACTATTGTGGTTTTTCTTAGCCTAAAACTTTTGACAATGTAGTCCGTCACTCAGTTTAACTGGTGTACTACAGAGTATTTAGAAGAGAATTTACTTCCGCTTTTTTTAGATTATATTTAAGTTTACCCTTTTTATAACATTGTTTAAAATGCACAAAAAACTGATTTTAGAAAACTTTTGGTATTAAAATGTTGATTACAATCAAGCTTTTCTAAACTTTTAGAAAGTGCCCTGTACTTAAGATCGCATTAAGATTAGTGAGGACTATTATTACTTGGTACAAAAAAAAAATAAGTGTTCTGTTAAAAATTTTGACAGAATCTAACGCAAATTAAGTTTTAAGCTTTAGTATAATTTCTCTACTTCAAAAATGTGAAATGCTATTTATTAGTATTATCATTAGTATCTTCCAAAAAATCATTAAGTTTTTTGTAGACTCTTTCAACGTGCTTTAGATCAGTGTCTTTTGTTATAATTTAGCATTAGAGTTCAAAGCGGTCAGCAAATGCTTTAACCTGTTTCTTGATAGAGTATTAAAGTTTATTACTGCCATGGATGACTAGAATAGAAATTTATTTGTTGCGCAAGACTTTGAAAATCTTTTACAGTAAATTTTTATTCTCTGTGGTTTATTACAAAGTATTTGTGTCAGCATTTTTTTGAGCAACTTTATGGCCGTTCTGACTTTTTTAAGTTATCTTATTGGCAAATCAATGTCTTTTGTAAGCAAAATACTCCTAAAAATATCAGCACTAACGTAATGGGTTTTAGAAGTATTTTTTATGGCTTTGTGTCTTTGTTCAACTATTTCTTTAATAACACTATTTTATCTATGCTCTCTTTTAGGTGTCTTGAAAAGATAGTCCAATCCGCTTATTTAATTCCCTTTAGTAGAATTCTAGTAATACTAGATTATAGTTACAACTTAGTTTATTAATTTACTTAATTTCAGTGACTAGCAAACTTGTAATGAGTGGGCTCGTCTGGACCTAAAACTCGATGACCTTTTAACTCGTAGCCTTGCAATGCTTGACCTTTCTTGTTGGTTGAAACAGTGTGTGTAACGCTGGGGACTTGAAATTAAAGTCTTTATCAATTACAGTAGGAAAGAAGATAGAGAAAACCGTCTCAATAAAGTTTTATTTGGGTTGATTGTTCCCATGCAAGCTTAAAGGTGTTCAATCTCGGCACTTTTACAACAATCGCAATTGATTTCAGAATAAGAGCATGCGGGATGTCCACTTCAAAATAGTTCAGTAATTTTCTTACAAAGATAAATGTCTCACGCCTCCAGTCTACTTCCGACGTTTCTAAACACGTAAACAAGTTTGGGATTCATAAAGCATTTTTGGGTCTGTGGTATGACTTACGTACTAGCATAACGTCAATATTCTGTTAGAAAAAGAACTATTATTATTATTATTAAAAGTTAGAATTAAGTATAGTGTTGGCGGGATAAGATTTTTAATCATAAACGTTTGACTCAAAAGATACAACTGATTATAATTTAATTAAAGTTGTATATGTTACACTGAAAATAAACAATAACGTATCAATAAAAGTTTTACAAGTGTACGCACTAATGAACACCTACAAAGACAAAGTAGTGAAAAAAAATTATGCTCTAACTAAAAACCAAACAGAGTACAATCATTTGTTCTAACAAATCATAAATACATTAGACTCAGGTAGGTTTCATAAACAAACAACTTAAAAAAGCAATTTATTTAAGGCTATAGAAAAAACGCATTAAAGAAAAAACAAAAAAAACATATGGAAAACCCAAACCTACAACTACAAACACATGTAATGCAATCTGATGAATTTGTAACAAAGCTTAATAGAAAAATTATAAAAATAATACAAAACACAACAACAAAACTCAGAAAACTATAAAGTCAAAAAAGCACAAAATCAACCAAAAGCAAAATGCTACTAGAACAAAACAAGAATTATCAAAATCAACAAAAAAATACTATAAAATACGCAGAATTAAATAAAACAATTAGAAAAATAGATAAGCATAATATGAAAAGTTTTCAAAAACAAACAAAAAATGAAGAAATTATTCGAAACAATAAAAAACAAAAACAGCAACAAAGTCACAAACTGTAAAATAAGAATGAGAAAATCGTTTCAGACAGAGATAAAATACTAAATATAAATTTTTTTACGGTACACAAACTTTCTGAATAATAATGCCAAAAATGAATACAACATATTAAAAATAATTAATGTCGGCTTGGAAGATGTTCTAGATATTAAGTCGCAAAAACAAACTTACTTCCAAAAATGTTGAAAGAAGACGGCCAAGCTATACTAACACAGCTTAAAATACTTTTTAACACATTTCTAAGTAAAAAAAAACCTTTTTTCATAAAGACTGAGTTTTTAAAGTACTAGTGTTTCTATATGTTCTTTAGTATCTTTTTATTAATAAAAGCTTTCAATGATAAAAAGTAAGTAGCAGTTGACAGCAATGCGGTTATTGAGTTTTGAGTTGCTGTTCTTGTTAAATCTTTTTAGGAAGGCGTTGTTATTGATATATGAAGAAACAAAGTTGTGTTTTGCAAAATCCTTTTAGTTTAATCGGTTTCTAAATTTAAACCATTGGAATTAGTTCTTTGTTGTTTGCTTCTATAGATCTCAAACATACCTTGATCTTTTTGTACTAAACTTCATTTATTACAGTAATTTGTAGTCTTTTTTGACACATTACATATTTATTCTTTTAAGTGTATTCTCTTGAGTTAGTGTATTTACTTTTGTTCAATCTTTTTTAGAGATTTTTTTTTCCTGGATTGCTATCCAACACGTAAGGTGTCAGCTTTGCCAAGTAAAGGTTTTGTCCGCCCAGCAGCAGCCAAACGTGCTTATTTCGGATTTTTGTTTTTATCTCACAGATTTGGTATCAATTAGATTCAGCAGATAAAAAATCTCACAAACTAGCCTCGAAATTTAGATAGATCTAAAATACAACAAATGCTACCAAAAAAATGAGAATGGCTACGTGAAATATACAGGGACTAAAAAAAAACAAACTGAAGTACTTTGAGATTTAGATCAAATAAACGTCAATATTACAGAGACAAATAGAAAAGAAAAAGGAAGTAAAAAAATAGATAACTACATACACCTTTTTAGTAGAGTAAATAAAGATGAAAGAGCAAAGAGGAGTATCCATAGTTCTGAAGAAAAGCATAAGGAGAAGTATCATAAACAGGAAAGCAATAGATGAACAAATATTGATGCTAGAAACAAGAATGGTCATAGTATAGTAATTCTTATAGTGTATGCCTCCAGTAACAATGCAAACCAACAAAAAAAAATTATGATAAATTATCTGAAATTATTACAAACATCAAACGTGATAAAGAAATCTACCTAATAGGCGATCAAAATGGTAGAATCGGAAAAGAAGACAATGATCCAGGCAGAAAACATGGAAAAACAATTACGAACAACAATGGTTTGAGGCTGAGAAATCTATGCTTAGCTATGTAATTAAAAACAATAAATGAATTCTATCCCCACAAAGATATCCACAAATATACGTCGATGCAACCAATTAGAAACCTACGATCAATTATTGATAGTAATCCAGCAACAAAATTCAAAATTGCAGACTAGTGACTTAAAGGTGTACCGTGGACCCGAATGCGGATTAGATCATCGCATTGTATTAGCTGAAATAGTTATTAAATATAGAAGAAGTAACGTTCAAAAGCAGCAAAAAGAAATAGTTACAGAAGGAAATATAGATGAACAAAAGTGCAATACAAAAAGTCTAAAACAGAATTCGGTTAAATTTTTGTACTCAGACTAGCGACAAAACTGAGATCAATTAAAATAGAAAAGATGCAGAAAGAATATATCAACAAATTAAAATTCTGATACACAAAATAGCAAAAGAAGCCTTAGCCTAGGATATCAAGAAAAGCAAACAAAAAACAACCATGATTGGTGGTCGGAGACATTGCAATCCCTAGTAACAAAAAGAAGACAACATACCAAAAATGGTTGCAGACTAAGAAACTCAAAGATTGGAAAAACTATTCATAGCTAAATAAAAAAGTAAAAAAAAAAGTTCCAAGAAACAAAAATATAGCATGTCAAAGAAAATGCGAACAGGTGGATAGATGTATAAGAGGAACTAAAGTAGCGGAAGCATAAAAGACGATCAAAAATATAAAAACTAATAATAATAACAAATGTAATATACGTTTAATCAATATATAGTGTTACCAACGCAATAGAAAGATTGTACGGTCGTATACTAAAAAAAAAAAATTTAAAAAGAATTTAGCGATATAGAAGAGCAAGGTGGTTTTTGCGCCGGCCGGTCATGTATAGATAATATATTTGTGCTCCAGAAGGTTATTGAAAAAAAATCGAGAAATTTACCTACTCACCTAATGTTTATTAACCTCGAAAGGGCTTATGACACGGTGCCCCTAAAGAAAATGTTTGAAATCTTGACATAAATAGAGTTTACATATGATCAGTTTTAAATATATATAAACAAGCAAAAAGTTCTACACAGAAAAGCAACAAAGTATCAAATCAACTTCCCATTACAAAAAGATTAAGACAAGGGTGCTGTTTATTACTCTCGTTATTCAAAATGGCAATAATCAATAGCAAAAATGGGTATAAATACAACAGATAACATCCTGACAACGTTATTTTTTGCAATTAAACAAGTGCTAATTGCAAACGACAAACTAAATATGGACATGAACATGACAAAAACAGAATATCTGAGAATTGGGCAAGAAGAAGAAGACCCACAACTATATATAAAAAAAATTATAAAATGTAAAAATTACAAGTACCTAAGTAGCGTAATATTGAAAAATGAAAATACAAAAAGAGATATCCAAAACAGAACGGTACAAGCTCGAAAAGCAATTAATATATTAAACTATGTATATGCTATGGTCCAAAAGAATTAGAATAAAAATAAACAAGACAATCTACAAATGTAGTAAAGCCAATTTTAACAAATGGAGCAAAATGCTGGCAACTTTCTCAAAAAAAGAAAAAAAGTATCAAAACAACAAAACTAGATTATTTAAAAAAGACATGTCAAAATCTAAATTAGACCAAATGAAATACGAAGTTATAAAAAGAAAAATAAAGTGTGTATATTTTAGTGTATATAGAATTAAAACAAAACTATTATGTTGGTATGGTCATGTGATAAGAATGAGAAAATATAGATGGCTCAAAAAAGCTCCAGAGTATATCCCAAAAAGAAAAGAAAAAGAGGAAGACCAACAACAAAGTAGATAGCAGGAATTAGTCAAATAATAAAAGGTAGGGCTATAACCGAGAAGATTGGAAAGACATAGATAGATAGAGAATGAAATGCGATAAGCGGCAGAAAGCTGTAAGAACTTTGCCAAGATGATGAGATAAAATACAAACGCCTTCAAAAAACATGTTGCTTCTACACGTTTCTTTTTCAGCTAAACATTCTATCAGGAAAATTTTCATGTTTTTAGCTTATCAATTGTCACCAAGCAGAGCCATAAGTGTCTAATTAGAATAGTTGACTTACCTACCTAATCAAGCCGCAAAAAAATCTTTACACAAAACATAAAATTTAAAAATGCAATTAGATTAGACGTCTTATAGTAACGTTCAAAAAAACTACAAAAAAACTTTTTTTGCGTATAGCCTGAGCAATCTAAATCTTTTTACCATATAAAACCCAAAGATTGGATAATGTTTTTCCAGCTGGCCTTCAATGGAGCAAAGATATTGTCTTGATTTACCCGACACTAATAACCACGCCGATACACTTAAACCAACATGCATACACTCAAAGAAAATTTACAAAATCAACTTTACATTTGATGGCAGATCTAAATAAAAAGTTGCTACATTAAAAGAGTAATTGAAAAAACCACTTTTATTAAAAAAGAAACAGCACTTTTTTTATATACACAATCAGTGGATAGATAAAATACATGGTAAAAAAAGAACTGTAATGGTTACTATGGGAAATACAGTGATCAGAAAGGTTGTCGACAAAAACAGCACTTAGGATGCGGACACAACAGCAATATTTGCTCCGATTATAGCATCAAAACCTACCCTAACACTAGAAAATGTTTTAAACTAGGACCCTTGCTTATTACGCTGATCCTGGTGTTTATATTAAAGTAAAACTTTTACAAGAGACACTGCCAAAGTTCGCGGAAAATGTAAAGCAAAACACAAATTACGTTATGTAAATCGCTTTCAAATTGTGTGAATCCAACGACTGCAAAGCTTCCTAACATGCAAATGATCGTGCAAAATCCTATGTATTTGTTTAGCTGCAACGCATAAAGATGCCTCTATCTCACTATAGGTCACATGCCGATCTGACAAACTAATTTCATGCACAGCATCAATATTTTTCGCAACAACAGAGGTGCATGGACAACTTTCTCAAAGATCTTCATCAAACGTTGGTCTTTCACGCTTGAATTCTGCGAACCATTTGTAAACCATTGTTTTGGATGGTACTTCATCCTTAAATAACAAACTAAGTTTTTCCAAACTTTGCTGCGGTGTTAAACCGTATCGTAAATCATAAAAAATCATCACTCAGAAGACACGATTTGAAATTTCTATTTTTCACACAATTATTACTTCCGTTAAATTTTGTTGATACAAAACCGAGCAGTTTGAAATCAAACTGTCAACTGAATTACAGGTGAAAAACGTCAAATTTTACGAATATGACAATCGCAGAACGCTGGTAATACAGCCAGTACTTGATTCCGCAAACTTTAGCAGTGCCCCTTGTATAGCAACGTCTAGGTAAAATCATTAATGTACACTAATTCTGTCACAAACTTATTTTGTATTCTTTACTTTTAAAATAATTTTATTCTCACAATATTAAAAAAGATGTAAATAATATAAACACAAAAATCAGAGCAATGAGTAAGGGTCCAAGCTTAGAGTAAATTCTAGTATTTTAGGGTCGGAGCGCTGTTTTATGTGCAAAAGTACGATGCTATGATCAAAGCGAGAATTGCCGTTGTGACCGCACACTAAAGATCGTGTAGTATCACCGCTATTAGAAATCATAATAGTAAATAGCCTTATTAGACAACTTAATTACATTGGCTTCTACACAATTGGCTATGCCGATGATATAATGATTGTGCTATGTGGCAAATTTAAAGAGATACTCTATAATTTGATGCAAAAAATTCTCATTGTAAATTGGTGCAAAAACCAAGTTTTTAATTCTCAAAAAACTAAACTGGCCTTTTCACAAATAAATATAAAATTGATCAATTAAACCTACCAAAACTTTTAAACATTTCAAAAATGCTGTCAACCAAGATAAAATATATACTTGGAGTGTAATTTAAGCTCACATAGTGACCACATCTAAACATCTAATGCAATAGACATAATGCCACCTTGTTTTGTATATTAAAAACCTTACAATGACCGACTGCAGAAACAACAAAAGCAAAACGTAGATAAACAAACGCCTATAAATATACATCCATAGTTGTAATACATCTCATGGCTCTGAAACGGAAATTTACTTGCAAGATATAGATGCCTCAATATTCTTACTCTTAGAAATACACACAACTATTCTCCAAGCAATGTTAGCTAAAATTATCTGTAGCCAAGCAGCAAAGACACGCCAATACAATAAGAATAACCAAAACTGATATGCTAGCGCGCAAAGGTTCAATCATCAAAAATGTGTAAACATAAATTGCTTCACTTTTTAAAAATCTAACTACTCTTCTAAAAACAAACACGTACCACGTACTGAAAGTATGGTGGTACAGTAGACATTTAAGGAGACATTGAATAGCCTAAAATCTAAGATAGCTAAATTACCTACATTTTTTTTAATAAAACTTTACAAATATTAACAAGAATTTTCACAAGGCATTGTCAACTTAAGAAACACACGTATACGTTAGAAATTAAAAACAACCTAACATTTAAAGGTTGCAAAATTGATGTCGAGATAATTGAGCATGTGTTATGTTTTTTGCAAAAGAGTTCATGTTGAGAAAAAACTGGAACAATATGGCCAGCATAAAAGAAATTCCTTCAAGCAGTGTCATTGATATTAACCATCTGTAATCGTAGTACAAAGCTTGTTCAAATCAAATATTTACAGAAATTTAAAAAAAAAAAATTAACCGGACCAAATTCATCATTTTCTATGATTAACAATCCGCAAATATTCAAGGTCAATGTTTACAGACTGATTAAATCTCGCCTTCAATGTGATAGCTGTAACAAGCAAGTATTTCATGTTGCTGTAGCATATTAAGTAATTCCTAAATATCACATTTTAAAATTAAAACAAAAATACTTATTAACTGAGTTTTAAATAATTTAATCATTCCATTCTTTTCTGGTTGTTTTTAGATTTCTTAAATTAGTTCTTCTTTGTGCAAAAAAATCACATACTATTGTAGGCTATATAAATCAAATTTTACAGGACTAATTTAACATTTAACATTTAATAAAATGTATAATGACTATAAATTATGCTAATCTTTTGATAATACTCCAAACGCACACTTATGACTGAATCAATAATATCAAGAAAACATCTAATTCTGATGTAAAAATACCACACAACGATTGTTTATTGTTAATTGTAATTTCAATGTAAAATTATAAAATAAATAAAAGTTTACATTTTATACTTGATTAATTAAACATTCCAGACAGTTTAATTCTGTCTGGAATTAAATTATAAATATTGTGACTACCAAAATAAACTTACAATAATAAGAAACTCATTCATCATAAATAATGAAATATAACAAAAAGTTGGCCAATAATTACATAGATAGATTATTTATAATAACACAATAATAACATTTTTTAATCGATAATTATAAATTGCAACATAGATAAGTCGCAATTATATTTCCCAGTGCAGGTAATATAATATTGGGAGTAATATTTGTTAGAAACATATTTTCCACATGGCAATGATAATTAGAAACAAATAATATTCTATCGCTATAATTTATGCAGAAATCCTAGATAATAAATTGCCAGCCGTAACAATTTCTATAGCATTATTTTAATAGTTTGTTAAAATATTGGTAGTCTGTTTATTAATTAATAGAAAACAAGATTGGGTCACAAGGATGATCAACTAATTTGCGTTGCATCATTGATTTTGTGTATGTAATTTATTATTGTTTCATGATATGTGCATAATAGTAAAAACTGAAGCATGCATAATTGTAAACAACTGCAGTAAAAACTAATAATAATCAATTCAACGTAATTATACTTTTTACGGGTATCAGATATAAAAAGGCTCTTACTTATGATCGTGCTTGTTGTAAACCAAAGTATTGCAAAAATTATATTTTATATAAATTTAGCAACAATATTTTTGCTAAAATATAATTTTATTATATTTATTAAATTTTAATTGTACAACATTAATTAGATTTCAACACACAGTTTGTTTTTCTTTAATAACTTTATTCGAGGTTTACAAAAAATACATTGAGTTTATGCAAAACAAATTGATAAGTTAATTTGTTTACTATATGATTTGGTTTTTGTAATAATGAGTTTATGCATCGTAAAATCTAATAAAAAGTTAAACATGTTTTTATAATATTATTTGCAATATGACTAATTAAAAAATGAAAATATAAGATATAAAATAGTAATATGTTAGTTTTATCTAAGTACTGTTACGAACTGAGCTATTTATATAAATCCAGTCTAGGTTTTACAATAAAAAGATAACAACGGAATTTAAAGTTATAATATTCAAGAAAAAACTGAAACTGATATCGGAGCTATTGTAACCAGTTCAAGAAAAACAAAATTCAACAAAAATAAATTTGGTACACAAACAGAACTGTTGCCATTTAATACATATCAAAAAAACTACAAGCGGGTGGTAAGTTGCCGTTGTGTAGTGAATTTTATTCCTGCAATAACTTAAATTGTACTACTAGTCCAGCTTTCTTTTGGATTTTGGTAAGAATTTGAAGTTTCATTTTTTCTTAGATTGCTTTACTCCATATAGAAGTTGCGTATAGAATTATAAAGTTTACAACCGTACACAGTTTTGCTGGATCTGGGACCATTTACGTTAGACACTAGCCCTGCCAGCGCCGTTAGTGCTTTTGCGCCTGTTCTTTTTAGGTGCTCTCACTGGTTGTTGTTCCTGCTAAAGATGACACTTAAGTATGTTTGGTTTTAAAACTATTCTTACTCTTTGAACATCAATTTCCATCCCTGTGAGATGTCTTCCGCCGTCTAGTACCACCACTTCTGTTTTTTTATTAGCCAGTTTAAGTCAATTTAGAGATAAACCTTGTGGTACACCGCAGCTGATTTATTTCTTGTCTATCAATTAATATTGACTTTTCACTGAGGTAATTGTTTATATACTCTAGAATCTTTTGCGGACATGCCACCACCTCAATTTTAATTAGCTCTAAAAGAATGTTGTCGGGGCCAGGTGCAAACCCGTCTTTTAGTTTATTTGCACTTTTGGCTTGTTAGCCTGTGGTACGACAGTTTGATTTGGAGACTTTTCAGTTTTATTCAACATATTGACAATAATACAATGTTATTATATTTAATATTTTATTTCTCTCTTATCTGAATTGCGGAGCACTACCTCACGCTCAAGTAAAAGCTATATCCATCCAGAAAAATCCTATTCAACTTCAACCTGGCTCGGAGCACTTGACGCCGATAAAGGAAGCAACTTATTATGCAAAACTGGTGAAAGATATACCAGAGTAAAAGTTTTGTATATAAAACTCTACAAAACGCTACCTGTCGTTATCTGACACGTTGTCTACCAGGCTAACCTTGACAACTAACTATACATTACTAAAACAAAAACAATTAAGAACGGCAACCATAACCGTCACTTTATTTCTCGCTTTATCTTAATCCAAAAAATATAAAACAACCAAAAACTGGTGTACTGAATGCAACTCCAGTTGTACCACCTTACGCTTTTTCTGCTAAACGAACTAACGCATGTTTTTTTCTAATCTGTTCTTCAGTTATTTGCCAGCCTATTTATGAAAGGATTAGCCCTACAAACCATCAACGCGGTGAGTCACCGCATCAAACTAACTAACATCACTCTTTGGTTTTTGGACAATATACTGTCAAACAACTTGGCGTAGAAAATTCAACGTTTGAGCTCCCGGTTTACTAACCGTAAACAACTACGGGCCTTTTTTAGTAGCTTTAACAACTTGTCCAAAACCCCAGCACCTCACACTGACCTAAAAGATGGCAAACTCCCTTTCCAATGAGATGACTAAGTCAAATAAGACGTTGGAAAACAAACAAGTGACGTTTCCACAAATCTACAACAATGTAGCGCAGTTACAAAAATGGTTATAAAAAGAATGAACCCAAAACCTAAACTACAGACTGGAAACCAAGGGCAAACTATATTGCATGGACGCGGCTTGGGACCAGTTAGTGGTACTACCAGTCATGCAGCAAGAAATAATGCACCAACGTCACAACAACAACAATTCTGCAGTTTACTCTAGGCTAAACAAAACAGCTTACAAGATTTTAAGTAGATTCTACTAGCCGGGAACCTGCAAGGACTCAAATAGCCGCTGCTTTAAAGTCTTATCCTAATAGACACGGCTGATAAAACTTTAAAGAGCTGCAAACATAACGGGGATTCTTGTTTTAATCATAGCATTGTTCTGACCGTAAAACACTAAAGTTTTAATACTCAATATATAAATACAAAAATTGGAGCAATAGAAAAAGTTTCAAACTAGGATCTAGCTTCAAAGCGGAACAAAGGTTGCAGTTGTGTCTGCACAATAAAAACACAAACCACAGATTTTGTTAATACTACCTCAACTAGAAACCGTTTTATACTAACTGCTATGAACATGAAACAGATAGATAAAAGTTTTTGTCACTAGCTTTGCGTGACGTTACAATCATAACTCTATAAAAACAACAAAATTTTTGTCGGTATAGATTCCCAAAAATCTTACAAAGTGACAATTAAATTATGTTATTTTAAACATTTAATGAATAATTTTTTTTAGTTTTTGATAATTAATAATCAGATTTTAAATCTTTCTTGATTTTTTACTATTTTTAGAATTTTATAAAAATGTATACGTTTTTTAACTGTTTATGGCAAAATTTTGGTGCTTTCCTACAATATATTAATGTTTTTAGACCGGAGTTTGCTATTTTTAGTATTTTATAAACAAAATTATAGATTTTTCAACCGTTTTTGACCGGATTTTGATTTTACCTAAAATTTCTTTGCACTTTTTAACAATAAGACTAATATTTGATGGTCTCTGACATTAATTTGATAGGGTTTAACCGTTTCTGACAATATGTTGATATTTTATGACCGGATTTTGTTTGTGCCAGATTTTAATTTTTTCTAACAATATTTTTAATTAGATTTTAATATTTTTGAGATTTTATACAAATATTTACATTTGTACAACAGTTTATGGCCGGGTTTTAGTGTTTTCAGACCATTGTTTAAAATTTCAATGCCGGATTTTGCAGTTTTGGATATTTTAAGACCAAAAATTGTTATTTTTGCATATTTATAAATAGAGTTTTGCACATTTTAACAGTTTATATTCAGATTTTAATATTTCCCAATATTTTAAAAAATATGTAATAATAAAAAAAAATTACTTTTGAATTCAATGACCATTTTTGCTTTTTCTTAAATAGAATTCTGCAATTTTAGCAGTTTATGTTCAACTTTTAGTTACTTGCTATTTTTGACTTTTTATGAAAGGCACTTTGCACTTTTTAACAGTTTATAGTCAGATTTTGTTACTTTCATACAATATTTTGATGTTTCAATGCCGGACTTTGCTATTTTGAACAGTTTATGAATTAATACTTTATATTTTTTAGCAGGTTATCGCCAATTTTTTAAGCTTTTTAATAATATTTTGATGTTAGAAAGCCAAATTTTGCTATTTTTGATATTTTATAAATAAAAGTTTGCTATTATAAACAGTTTTTGGCGGAATTTTAGTGCTTTCTAACATTTCTTTAATGTTTTTAAGCTAGGTTTAGTTATTTTTGATAATAATATAAATAACACCTTTCAACAGTTTATGGCCAAACTTTACTATTTCTAATGTTTTAACTTATTTTTTATAATTTATAAATAAAATTTTGCATTTTTCAACAGTTTATAGCTAAATTTAAAATTTAATTTAAAATACTATTAAAAATACTAACAGTTTTTAATATTTTATATCAAGATTTTGCTATTTTTAAAATTTTATAAAAACATTGCTACAAAATTCGTTAATCTTATTAATACAAATACAAGATAAGCAGGTTGGAGCAACAACGCCAATTTCAGTAATAAACATGCCGTGGTCGAGAAAGCAACGCAAGTTTGTTGTTAAAACATTTTTTAAAAACGGGGAAGCAAAGCAAAGAGCTTTTTGCAGGCGGTTTGATTTAGCTCGTCACGACAGAGTTTCTGACCCTAAAACTATTTGGATTTGGATAAGTAATGTAAAGAAGACGGGATATGCATTTTGTAATAAACCAGTTAGGCAACCCACAAATATGAAAACAGCCAAAAACATTGCAAAAATTTTAGCGCGTGTTGAACAGTCTATGACGCGTTCTGCTTGGAAACATGCCGCTGCCCTTGAGATTTTGCCCAGAACAGTATGACAAATTTTACACGCAGACTTGAAGTTACACATTTATAAGATTTATGCATGAAAATTGAGATTACAAGACTGCGTGAGACAGACATGCAGTTGCTTGAAATGCAATCCTAACAGCTGTACTTTTCGGCGCTACTGTGGATTTGCGACAAAACGCATTTTAAGTTTTCTGGCACAGCAAAAAAAAAATGATATTGGGCAAATAAAAACTCACAGAAAATTTACCAAAGGCCACTTTACAACCCTAAAGTAACAGATTGGTGCTCTGTGACCTCTATAAGCATTATTGGACCATATTTTTTTGAAAAGAAAAGCTCAACTGTGACAATAAACTCTGCTTGCAATTGCAAAATGTTGAATATGATGCAGAAACCTTATTGTTTTAGAAAGATAGAGTCACTACTCATATTGTCTGTTGATTACGCAATATTCTGCAGAAACTGTTGAAACTGTTTCCCGGTCGCCTCATTTTCTTGTCACTCTAAATCCTCGGATTTGACTTTTCTGTGAAGTTACTTCAAATGTTAGGTATACAAAGCTCAACCTTAAACCACAAAAACTTTGAAGAATGTAATTGAAAATGCAACTGCCGGAATCACTCAAAATATCTTGGCCAAAAACTTTGTGGAACGCACAAAACTTAAAATTGATTTAATAAACACCAAAATCCGGTCATAAAATGGCAAAAATATTAAATTTCTATCAAAACTATTAAAATCTAATTTAAAAAATCCGGCCAGTTTAAAGTACCAAAGTACGTTCATTAAGTGTCAACAATGTTAAAATCCAGGCATAAATATTATCAAAACTATTAAAATCCGGCTACCAATTTTAAAAAGTACTAGAAAACTCAAAAACTGTAAGATAGTTCAACATACGGAAAAAAAATAAAAAAATAAAATTGCTAAATCCAGCTAGAAAATGTCTTTAGCTATAAATCAGCAAGATAAAATGTAAAAAATCCGGTCAAAAATTAAAAAAAGAAATTAAAATCTTGCTTTGAAACATAAAAAATACATACAAAATCCGGCTATACAATTAATTATTAATCATCAGTTTAATTTACTTGATGGTAATTATGAACTAGAGTAGTTCACTTAAAAGTTACATCTAATCTTTTGATAACAAACATTTGAGCATATTAGTTTAAACTACTTAATATCAAAACTAGTAGCAACATCGGTTTATTAAATGCCAACAATGTAAAAATACGGCTATAAATGATCAAATCTGTATTAAAATCCAGCCAATAAATGTTAAATATACTAAAATCCGGCCACAAAACTTAAAATTTATTTAATAAACGTAAAATTTGGCAAAAAAAATTTAAAAACATCAAATTTCTATTAAAAACTTTTAAAATCTAATTATAAAATCCGGCCAGTAAATAAAAAAACTATAAACATTTTGATTTAAAGTACTAAAATTTATAAAATAGCAAACAATACTAAAATCCAAGCACAAAATGACAAAATTATTAAAATCCGCATAATAATTTTAAGAAATACGTAATAAAATATTAAAATACTGGCATTAAAAGTGACAAAATTAAATTATAGAAAGCTACAATTCAATAATAAAATGTCAAAAAATGGCTATAAACTAAAAAACTGCAAGAAAAGTACAAAATCCGACAAAAAATGTTAGAATCATTAAAACTTAGCTCAAGTATTTCAGGTCATTAGAAAACTGGTATCTTACAGAGAAAAGTAGCTTCCAATCTCTAGATAAGTCTAGAGAGCGGATTCTTAGCTATTATGCTTACGCTAAATACTTAAAGCATCGAAAATATGTCTAAATATATGCACGAATTGTGAAGAATGTAATCATTTGGCACTAAGTTTTTTACCATTTTTTTGCTTTTTTTAGTATTTTTTTGAATTTGGTGCTTATTTTAAGATTTAGTGCTTATTTTAAGCTTTTTCTTTAGTTTTGGTGCATTTTTTTTGATAAATCAGTTTTTTTGTAAAATTTAGTAGATTAAATTGTACATAAAAAACATTTAGACAAGTTTAATATAATTTTGTAAATCCCTACTGAGCTTATAGCGTATTTTAGTGCCACTTCTTCAAGCAAATCAAATAACTGTATTTTATAATTCCCAAAATAATCGGTAGGTCAGAGATTTTCTTAATTTCGAAAATTGTAAAAACGTTGTAATACAGTTTTTGGATCCTGCAAGTAAGTCAGTAAAAACCTGCCAAGCGGTTCTAAAAATAAAGAACTTCAAAATAGTTTAGCTTTCTTAGATAATTACGTGTTGTGAGTCATGCCATAAAAACTAAGTATAATTAGAGATTTCAAAGATGCAATTTTATAAGTACTAGGCTATATTGGGCACACAGTGAAATCAAAATCCAAAGACATATTTTTGAAAATTTGAGGTTTATCTACATTAAATAAAATAAACTGTATTTTGATTGGAGAGAATGTTCCAGATTTCGATATGAATCCAGCTTTTAAAACAAAATTTAAACATGAAAGAAGTTTTTTCCCCTTTCATAAACATTTTAAGAGATCAAAGGCAGAATTTTACAGTTAAACACTTAAAGCAACATTTAATTATTAACTGTTTTTGTGGATAGATTTTTTTAGTTATTTAAATTTTTTTTATATTATTTAAAATATGTGTAAAAAAATCATAACTCAAACTGTTGTAATTATAAATGTTATAAAACTTTTATTAAAATATTTTATAGTTTTGGATTTTTTTAGTTTTATTATTTTTTTTCAATTGTGTCATGCCTTTTTAATGCATTTTTACATGTTTGGTGCTTTTTTAATGCTTTTTTAGTAACATTTTCATGCCTTTTTAAGTGCTTTTTTTCGTATTTTTAATGCTTTTTAATCCGCTCTCTATAGATAACAAACACTTGGGTGATAAGTGGGCACTACAGTTTGAACTACTCAATAGTAATCATGAACTAGAGTGATTCACTCACCCAGGATGAATCAGAAAATTGATATTACAATTGCCTTTTATATATAATTACTTTTGAAGCTTGCAGAGAAGAGTAATTTCTAATCTCTTAATGACAAACACTTGTGTGAGTGGCTATGCACTCTAGTTTAAACTAACCAGTGGTAATTATAAACTTCTTGTTTGTAATTGTGCTCTGTAGTGCTCCAATGTCACCATTGTCTTCTTTGACATAGAGATTTGTAACGCTTGCAGAGAAAAGAAACTTCCAATTTTTTTATTACTAACATTTGAGCGGTAAGCCAAAATCACAGAATATACAAAAAATCCAGTTTAAACTACTCGTCTTTACTTATGTTTTGGAGTGACCCACTCATTCACTTGCCAAGTGTTTGTTATTAAAAGACTAAATATCACATTTTTTGACATAAAAACTTTTAGCGCTTGGAGAGTAAAGATACTTTCAATTTTTGCACTTGGGCAGGTGAGCGAAAATTCTATGGTACCTTCCGTCCTTACTCATGTTTTGGAGTGACTCACTTACTCACCCGCTGAAGTGTTTGTCAGCAAATGATTAGATACCACAATCATCTTCTCTAAAATAGTGACTAACAACAATTGCAAAGATGACAAAAATCTTAATATCACGCGCGTTGCCTCTTCAGATCGCGATTCAGATGGCGGGCGCCAAGCGGCGTCCCAAATAAAATCTCCAATTTAGGTTTTTTTACTATCCGGTAAAACAACAATGTTTCAAAAAACGGTGCGTTAAAAAGACAAACAGCTTATGCAAAGCATGACCTCAACACCACCAAAAAAGACGTTCCGGCAAACCTTGCAACAACGTTCAAAATTCGTTGGACGTGAGAAACCCAAATAATAATTGAAAACAAAAAAATAAATTCGGATACTCCAAAACATTATTTACATATTGTTTTTTTTATGAAGGAGAGGAATGTTAAAAAATTAAATATAAGATTCAACAGAAACATCTTATACTATTTTTTACCTATAAAAATCTGGTCATCCTAGTTTACTGATATTTAACATTAAGTTATATAAGTCTAATATATCAGTTAGTTAAAACGCAATTAACAGTATAGTAAAAATATCAGCTTTTAAAGCCAACACAAAATACTTTAATTAAGTTGTAAACATTTCAACACAAGTCTGTGTAGTTATCTATACATAAAGTGCATAATACATAAACAAAACACATTTTCTATATCACAAAATATAAAAATGTATTGCATTACATATGTAAATAAATTTAGTGTTTTTATTTATTATCTATGGAACGCTAATTTTGCAAGTAATAAAACGATAGATAGTTGTATTAAAGCATTTATGATTTCATATATTCTCCAGCTTAATTTAATCATTTGTTCTTTTATTAGAAATAAAAAAGTTTGATTGAACATTTTTGTTATGATTGTGTTTTCATAAAAGATAATTTGATTACATGAACTTTGTTTGACAATAATTAATTTAAGAAAAAAAAACTTGATAATCGTTTCATTGAGTTACGAACTTGCTAATAGTACATCGATGTTCGTCATTATTGAAACAGGTAGGTGACTCCTTAATGCCAGCACGAATTGAGTCTTTTATTTTTAGTATCAACAGAGCGATTGCCAATATAGACACGAAAATAAACGCGAATCGTTCAGCAAATTTCATATTTTTCCAAGTGAAGAATTGTCAAAAAGTATGTGTTGGTGGCGTGGTGGGGCTGCGGTTTATTGAAGGCAGCCGTGAATCCAGTATTCAGTCTCATTTTGTTACGGTCGGTAGAAGGCGACACGCAACTACTACTGCAGGACTACGTCCACCGCCGCAAATTTAAAGTAAACATTCCAGTTTTTCAAAAGTAATGATTACGAATATATATAAATCGTTTAAAATAAGTGTAAGTGAGTGAGGTACACGATGATACCTGATAATAACAGCTTCATTATTAACAATGTCAGTAAAAATGTGACTGACGAGGAAGATGATTTATACCCTATGGAATGGGTGATACCCATAACTGTTATGTATGGAATAATATTCGTTTCAGGCATAATCGGAAATATAAGCACGTGTATAGTGATCGCAAGAAATAAATCATTACATACTGTAACTAATTATTACCTCTTCAGTATAGCTATATCGGATTTATTATTATTATTGTCTGGACTGCCTCCTGAAATGTATAGAATTTGGTCACCGGATACATACGTTTTCGGTCAAGCTTTCTGCGTGATTCAGGGTTTCTCTGCTGAAACTTCAGCGAACGCAACAGTACTTGCAATAACAGCATTTACAGTAGAACGCTATTTAGCAATATGCCATCCCTTTTTATCCCACACAATGTCAAACTTATCAAGAGCGATTAAATACATAATCGCTATTTGGGTAGTGGCTTTGTGTTTGGCAGCCCCGCAGGCCATGCAGTTCGGTTTACAAAATGAAGTTAGAAATGGGGTTGTGTATAGCCAGTGTACAGTTGTAGCAACCGATTTTTTTCAACACGCTTTTGAAATATCGACGTTTTTGATATTTGTGGGGCCTATGACTTTAATTACAGTGCTTTATATACTTATCGCTATTAAATTAGGCGAATCGCGAGTGCTTACAGGTGTTAAGAGGGCTTCATTTGGTAGCAATGCAACGCATGAACGAATCTCCAGAACAGCAGCAGCTCAAAATAGAGTTATAAAAATGTTGGGTATGTTTATTATTTTCTTATCTATTTAAGATTGTGATAATTTTATAAATGTGAATGATAAAATTAAAAGAATGATAATTATATAGTGGTAAAACAAGTAATTTCTATATTTATGTTAGCGTAAACTATCCCCAATAAAATTTTATTTTATTTAAAATTGTATTGATTTTAAACTTAATAACAAT
Organism: Tachinus rufipes; assembly: GCA_963932245.1. Lineage (NCBI taxonomy): Eukaryota > Metazoa > Arthropoda > Insecta > Coleoptera > Staphylinidae > Tachinus > Tachinus rufipes. The sequence continues at coordinate 68,945,908 of OZ010749.1, forward strand.
ATTTCTGTATTAAAATAGAAATTATGTTAAATTGTCCGCCAACTTTATGTCTAGTTTGGAAAGAAAACTAAATTTGTTAGATACAAAAGGATTATAGCATTATGCAGATTAAATTGTATAAATTTGCATTAATATTAAAATATATGTATTACGTACCAATTTTGATGAAGAAAAGCTCGCAGCGGCGCCATACAAATGATCTGAAACAAATAAGAATATTAATTAAATATTATAAATAAAGTAAATTGAAAAAAAAATTAGAACATTTAATAATATGTAATAAAAATATACATAAATATGCATTTTAATACTGTTGTTATAGTAAACGTTAGTGATTACAAATAACTGAGGTTAAAACATTTAAAGTATTGTTGTATGTCTAATCAAAAATAATACCAGGAAAAAGTTAATGAACTAAACATACCATACTCTAATTAATAATATATGGTTTGGCAGACATATTTTTATAGACGTTTCAATAACAATAATAATAATTGAAAGTGAAGTTTATAAAATTGCGGAATTACTTATAATGAAGACAAAATTGTTAAACCAATCAAAATTGTTTTATTTTTTATTTGTATTTTTTTTAATCAAAAACGATTGGTTTTCGTATAATGAAAAGCTTCAAGCATAATTTAAATGCAACAATTTTTTTTAATATCTTTCATATCCAGGGTGTTTCAGGAGGAATAGTACATGCTGTACTATGTTATAATCCATTATGAGAAAAAAATCAAATCATAATATAACATATTATGTCCAATTCTCAATGATAATTGATATTTAGTTTAATTACAAAACAAATTTTTAGAATCACTTTATTAAATTTTGATAAAATTAACATTGCATGTAAAGGTAATTTTTTTTTAGAAATAGTTCAAACACCCCACCGCCACGCTCAAGACACGTCTAGTAAAAATGTTGTTTATTGTGCTTTGTCTGCAATGCAAAAGGGCCGACGAGTATAAGGGGCCCTGCGTTTGTTTTAAGAAATTTGTATTCTGTAGATTGCAGTTTATATAATACAGCCTTAGTGATAGTGTTGTCGAAAAAGAGTTTGGACAAGTACTAGATGAAGCCAGTGTTGCATCTTGATGTTCCAATTAGTTTTTGATTTATTTGAAGGAAATTATGTTATCACTTAAGATTGTGAAGTGAGTGAAACTAGTTTTTTGCTTTATTGTAGCTATTTTAGGAAATTATCAGAAAATACAAATGTTTCTTGGTATACTTAACCAAGGCTGCTGGTTGTCTAGTTGATATTCCCTAAACATAGCCAAGTTTTGTCCGCCATTGAACCTAAGGCATATATAGATGCTTTATCAAAATATTATTTGTGTCATTTTGGGATTGTTCCATTGCACTTTTTTTTGCTCTATAGTATCGGTATTAATAAAATTGTTAGGCCGATATGTCTTATATTTAAACTAGTTAAATTGCCTCAACAGTTAGACCTTGTTGCTGGATTTTTGTCTTACTTAATCATTGTGAACACTTTTGACTAAATTTGGTTAGTTAATGTAGAAGAGGCTCAGTTCTCAAGAATGGCTTGATAATGGTATGCAAATTTTGATAACGTTGTTATTGATGGCAAAAATTCTAATAACACGTATTTTTGCGTCATTGAACATATGTATAATTTTATTTATTGGTATATAATTTAAAGTTTTTAATTATTTTAGTTCACAATCTATAATCTAAGAACTTAAGTACAACAGAATTTTTTGTGCAATATTTTTTTATAGATACAGTGCGGTTTTTTTGAAAAAGTTTATTTTTGTTGACAACTTTTGACTCTTGCTGTTCATTTTAGTTTTTGATGAACATCATATATGATACATTTTGGTTAAGTACCTGCATTATGTTAGATTTTTAATTTGTTATTTGAAAAAAAAAATGTATATAGCAGATACAGTTTGTAGGTGGAAATTTAATTTAATTATGAAAATAATGGCTGGTACATATTGGTCAGGAATTATGTTGTCTTAAGTCAGTGTTGCGTCCTGGTACGTTCAAGCTGACATTCTTTGGTTTGTTTATTGAAAAAAGTTGTGTTTGGCATAAGAATTGAAATGGCGCAGTCGGTAGGTGAAATATTTTGGTTTTGATGGATGTCTGATTGCTCAGGTACAGACATAATGTTGACAGTTTTGTTTGACATTTGGTTTGGGTAGCAAGAAGTATTCTGTGTATAGCCTGAGGTCAATTGTTGTGTCTTGGTTTTATAGTGAGCACGTAATAATTTTTTTTACGAGGTTTATTTGCAGTTGTTTTGCATGTTGGCGTAGTCTTGGCTTGTTTCAGGTTTACTGATTGTTGTTTGAGTTTATACATCATTGCAATTGATGTCACTGGCAAGTATTATTTGTTATTGTAATATGTGGTTAAGCGTATTGGCTCTTTATGGTAGATTGAGCAAAAATAGTTTTTTGTAGTTATCAAACCTATGTTATATTGGTCAGATTGTCTTTGATATCTTTTTGAATGGACACAAATGGATATTTTTATCAGACAATTGGCACTCTTTTGTGAAATCGAATAAAGTATAGTATTTTGTTTTACAATAAGTGTCGATGGGAATGTCGAGGATTGGACCGGTGATCACTATGCTGCTTGGTACAGCAGTTTGTTTCTGGTTTCTTGTTTGACGGTTTGACAATTGTCATTATTAGTAAGAAAGAGGAATCATTTTATGATAAACAGCTTTACCAAGTTATGCCATTGGAGCTTTATTTTACTACTACCTTGTTTCAGTTGGCTTCTGTTTTATATGATATAAGTTCGTCACCAAAATCAATTTGTTGCTGAAAGTTGTGGATACTATGATTGACCACTGCTCAGTTTATGTTTGTCAGGTACTAGTCTTTAAATACCGTAATTATTACTGTTAGACATATTTTGGTAGCACTGCAATACGGTGACCATTTTGCGCAGTTTAGATTTATCCGAGGACATATCTGTTGGTAGGTAGTTATTTTCTATAAAAATTGTACTGGCCATTACGTTGCGTTCTGTTACTTTTAAGTTAATATCTTTTTTGACAAAAATATCTGGCAAATTTTGTAAGACACCAAATTGGGGCAGGTGCTATTTCTGTTTAACGTTGTCGGTGAAACAGTTTCTGTGTCTGTTTTGTAAATTAAATAAGAGTTAACGATAGTGAATAACCGATAATAAGTTGAAGTCTTCCGTTGGCAGGGACATATTGCGCTAGTGTATCTGCATTTACAGAAAGATTGTTCTAGTCTAATGAATGTATGGTAGTTGCTGATTGAATTGTTTTCTAAGGAAACAGTATGTAGTTTAATATAATTCCTACACATTATTTTAATAATATATGTAGACTAGGCATTAAGTATTCCCACTTGATATTGTAACATATGCTGTTAGGAGTCTTGGTTTGCCCTGGTAGGTCATTCTCAAGTTGAGAATTGTGCGGTAAGAGTTCCACAAAGGTGTTTCTCTTTTTACTTTGCACATTTCTCTGGGTTTTATTCGACATTCTTAAAGTTTAGTAGATACTTCTTGTTAGTTTCTTTTGATAATTTTACTTGTAGGGTATTAACAAATTCTTGGTGTACCTTCGATAGCGGTAACAATTGTTAGAAATATTGCACTCAAATTTTATCGTCCAGGTTGTTTTCTTCACTTTATGGAATGGTGATGATTCGTTGATTTTCGAATATGATTTTAGTTCAGCTTCTTTGATTTTGGTAGGTGGAAAACCTTACAGCAAGTGGAGATTTAGCAATAACATTACGTTGTAGCTCGTTCCATCAATGCAAGAGAACTTACTCTTCCCTTGCATTGATTGCTAAAATTGCAAACTTATTTGTAATGTTCGCCAAACTTAACTAAGATTTTGAATACATGTTGTGGTCACATCTTTGATCATGCGTTTGTGTTCTTTATAATGTTTACATTTTTTTATGGGGGGAGGTTTATAAGATTAGGTATCTGTAGTGTTTTATCTTAGAATTAAATATATTATCTATACTTCTCTCCCCCAAGACAACCTAAAAATCTCAAAAGTGTACAATGTATTGAAGTGAGAGAAGAATGCAGCGATAGAATTGTTTACGTGATCATTGCCAATGTCTGTTGTTTATACGTGCTCCTTCTTCAAATTAAATATGCTATAGTGAGCATCTTATCTTGAATAGAACACTCGTATTTAGTGGCGAAGCTATCTGAAATTAAAGGTTTGCAATGTAGAAAAACCCACAAGCACAAGAGCAAGCAATAAAGCTTTTTTCCAAATCTAAATGGGAGCGATTATTCATCATGCGTACTTTATATCCACCCCCATTGCCCATAATCTAATTGTGTTTGGTCCGTAGACCTAGCCTGTCAATTGACTAGAGCACCACGACCGATCCATCGTTCTACATATTTCATTCTGGTCTTTAACAGTAAGGGAATGTTTCCTAACAATATTGGAAGTTTATTCTACAGGAACTCCAAATACCTGGCCCTTGTTAGATGCTTTGGTAATGCAAAAGGCCCAATTAAGTTGTTGTTAATTATTCTGGACCATAAAAAAGAATCTTTGCTGGAAGTTTGATTCTATACTGGAATGTGGGTTGTTATTGCCATTGCGGGCATTATCGGTTTATAAAATCAATGGAACTAACTGACAATTGGTATTTATTTATTCACAAAACTCCAATCTCATGGCATCGTATTTTGGTTTGAAGTTGCACTTGGGTACAAGCTTGCGCAATGTTTGCTATACTCTTTATAAGGAACACCAATACTTGCAATTTTTTTTGTACTCTTCTACCGATTGAAGAATGTTTTACTTTTTTATTCAAGTTTTTCTCAATTCAAGTTGAGTAAATAAAAACCGTCTCTTATAAGTAATAAGCTACATAATCATAAAACTAAAAGATGTTAGGACATAGCCGAATCGTTTCAGACTGTGTAAAACGCGAATGTGATTAACTAGTTTGAATATAACTTTTAGCGCAATAAAAAAAAGTTAAAAATCTATAAGGATAAACATTTTGTATTTCTTTAAAAGTAATTTGTCATTAAATTGAGGTACGGAAATGATATATTTGACTTGTGTGTGAGCGCGGCACTCAATTTAATGACTTTAGGCTAGTATTTTTTACCCCCTCTCCCTAAAGTGTTGGTTACTCAATGTTTTTTCTTTCTGAAAATATTATTTGTTATTAAATTTTGACAAATAAGTAACAAATTTAACTTTGATTACAAACAGTTTGGTAGGCAGAACACTGAGTTTAATAATAATAATGTTTTTGTTCTTTGCTTTATTTGTCATTAAATGACATATAGTAAAGTGGGTGGTCGGGGCACTTACTAGTTAATGATTGCAGGCCAGTAACTAAAGTGCCTTATTGGTTAACCAGAAATTAAACATTTTTTACATATGCAAATGTCATATCATTAAATTGATTCAGAAAAGTGACAGATTCATAAGAAACAGTCGAGTTGGTTGTTTAGGGCATCAGTTTAATGATTTTGCAGGAATTTAGTTAAAACTGGAGTGTCCCGCCCACCCACCTAAGTGTTGGTCTTCCAGAATTTTAGTTTTAATTTGTAATTAAATTGGAACAAGAAGGTAACAGATCTAACTTTCTTAATAAAAAACTATCGGAAAGGTAGTTTAGGAACTTTCAGTTAATTATAAATTGATAATAAATGACATTCAATGATTACAAGCCAGTTGTTTTGGCTTTGGTCATCCAGAAATTAGATGTTTCTCCTTTCTGCAAATGTCATGTATCAATAAATTAAGAGAGTAAAGTGACAATTCTAACCTATTAAAAACAAACAGTCTAGTAGATGGCCGGTGAACTCAGTTTAATGATTGCAGGCCAGTAGTTTCAACTGAATTGCTTTGTCCTCCTCTCCATTGCTGGTTATCCAAAAAGTGCATGTTTTTCTTTAAATGTAGTTTGTCATTAAATGAAAGTAGGAAGGTGGCAGATCTAACTTTTTATAACAAACAATTGGGTAGGTGGGCGCAAACCAGTAGTATCAACTGGAGTGCGCCACACACCCACTCAAATGTTAGTAATCTAACATATTTGTAACTTAATTATAAAAATAAGATAACAGATCTAATTTCTTGATAATAAACAACAGGGTAATTGGGTGGGACGCTCAGTTTATAGATTGCGAGCCAGTTGTTTCAACTTTAGTGCTTTGCTCTTTTTCCCAAGTGTTGGTCATTTAGAAAAGTGATGTTTTTCCTCTCTGTAGTGACAGACTCAACCTCAACAATCAATTGAGTAGGTGGCTGGGGCACTTAGTTTAATGATTTTGGGCCAGTAGTTCTTACCGAAGTGCCCCGCCTTTTTAACCAACTGTTGGTTATTCAAAAATTTGATCTTTTTTTTTTTTTTTTTCTGGAAATGTTTTGTATCAAGTAATTGGGACAGGAAACAGTTGGGTAGGTGGTTAAAGCACTTAGTTCAATGATTGCGGAACAGTAGTTCCCCAGTATGCCGCCCACCAAAGTGTTATCTAAAAATTAGATCTTTCTTTTTTCTGCAAATGTCATGTGTTATTAAATTCGAGCTGGAAAGAGAGAAAACTAATTTTTTAATAAAAAATATATAGATAGGTGGGTGGAGCACTCAGTTTAATGATTGTTATAGTAGTTTCAACTGGTCTACTTTACTCACTCACTCAATTGTTAATAATAAAGCAAATCTTATTTTTTTTACAAATGTCATTTAATAATAGTGGAGAATTTGTTCTGTTTATGGATATACTTTGTGCTATTCTAGAATGTGCTACTCAGAATAACAAACAGATTATTTTGGGCGGTGACATGAATATCAACCTACTAGTGGATTCAAAAGAAAAATCTAACTTTATAGACTTAATTACATCCTATGGACTTAGACCAACAATTTACGAAGCAACTCGGATTCACCACAACAACACTTTTACCTGCATTGATAATATATTTGTAAATTTTAAAAATATTGTATCAGCTGGTTGTATGAAATCAAATTTTTCCGATCATTTGTCACAATATATTACTTTTCAACGTGAAAACTCAAATAATACCCAAAAAAATGTATATAAAAGGGTACTAAACTCAGATAATATAAAATTATTATGCAATTCTTTACAGCAAGAATCATGGACGGAAGTATTATCAAATCAAGACACTAACAATTCGTTTGACTGTTTTTTGAATATTTTTCTTTATTATTTTAATATGCATGTGCCATTAGTTAAAGTAAATTTAAAAAAAATAAATTCTCCATGGATAACACAAGACTTACTGACTTTTAAAATCCGTGTTTCCAACTTGCACGAACTTTCAAAGAAGTACACTGTTTTTAAAACTGAATACATAAACGTAAATAATCAATACAAAAATGCTTTAATTTCAGCAAAGAAACAATATCATGATGACTTAATTACTAATTCAAAAAATAAATCAAAAACAATGTGGAAGATTATAAACAATTTGAAAGGAAAAGATAATACTAAGCAAGACATTTGTATACAAAGTTCCTCAAATGAAATGCAAAGTCAGCAGGATGCAGCTGTTCAATTTAATAATTTTATTATAAATATTCCACAAGAACTAACAAAAGACTTATCATCTGATATAAATTATACATACTTCAATAACAATATAAAACAAAATCATTCTTCTATATTTTTGAAACCAGTCTCCAATTTTGATATTATTAACATTGTTAGATTATTAAACAATAGTAAGTGTTCAGATAGAGATGAGTTATCGTCGTTCTTAATAAAACAGTGTATCCCTTTTATAGTCAAACCTCTTACATATCTATGTAATATGTCACTTGAGCAAGGCATTTTTCTAACTCACTTAAAAAGGTCAATGGTTCTTCCTTTATTTAAAAAAGGCGATCGCAGTTGTATTAGCAACTATAGACCAATAAGTATTTTACCTATTTTTTCAAAGGTGTTTGAGCAAGTTTTTAATAAACGATTAACTGCCTTTTTCTTTCAACAAAAACTATTAACTGATAGCCAACATGGTTTTTGTAAGTCAAAAAATACAAACACGGCTCTGGACGCGTTGATTAGCTGCGTACTTTCAACAACAGACCACCAACAATTATCTATGGGTCTTTTTATTGACTTGTCAAAGGCTTTTGACTGCGTAAACTATGTTATACTTTTAGAAAAGCTACATTTGTATGGCATTAGAGGTACAGCCAATCTATGGGTAAAGTCTTATCTATCACAAAGACACCAAGTTGTAAAATTAGGTGATAAAATTTCAAGCGAGTTGATAGTAGACTGTGGGGTTCCGCAGGGATCAATTTTAGGCCCAATTTTATTTATTATTTATGCCAATGATATGCGTAATTGTTTGAGTTCGCGGGAAGCGAGGTTGATATCATACGCAGATGATACTAATGTCGTTTTTAGCGGTAAACACTTAAATGACATTATAGACTCCGCAAATGTAGCTTACAAGGAATTAGTTTTGTGGGTGAAAAATAACAAATTAGCAGTAAATACAGAAAAAACATCAATTATTCTATTCAAAAGTAATAGATCAAAAACAACAACACCAACTTCTGTCACTTTGGATGAGGTTTCAGTAAATTTTTCTGATTCAGAAAACTTTTTAGGAGTAACTATAGACCAATTTTTGTTATGGGATAAACACATTAATTTTCTTGCAGAAAAGTTATCTTCTGTAAATTTTGCATTAAGAACAATATCACAACAATGTAGCTTGAATGTTCTAAAGACACTGTACTTTGGTAATTTTCATGCTTATGTCAGATACGGAATTGCACATTGGGGCAATTCTAAAAATTATTTAACAGAAAGAATATTTATTATTCAAAAAAGAGCTATGCGGATTATGGGTAAGCTGAATTTTAGAGAGTCATGTCGTGATACTTTCAAAAATCTTGGAATACTTACTGTATTTAGTGTATATATTTACGAAGTTGCTGTCTTTGTCCATAAAAACTTAAATATATTTAGAACTAATGGATCGCATCATAATTTCTACACCAGACATCGGGACAACCTATGTATTAATTCTCATAATTTAAGTTTATATGAAACGGGTTTGCAGTACAATGGATGTATAATTTATAATCACTTACCAAAAGAATTGAAAAAATTGTGCATTTATCAATTTAAAATAAGATTAAAAAATATTTTAATTCAAAATACTGTCTACAGTCTTTCAGAGTTTTTCTCTTTATCTCTGTCCTAATTTTATATATTTGTTGTTTTATTTTATTTTATTTTATTTTATTTTATTTTATTTTCTTTTAACATGTTTGTACTGTTGCATTAGTAGTAAGTAATTACCATTGACTTGTTTTATATATTATTATATGTTTATTATTATATGTATGATTATTTATAAAATAAATTTATCTATCTATCTATCTATCTAATAATAACAAACATGCACTCAGTTTAATGAATATAGTTTTGACGGTAATTTATAGATTTTAACTTAAACATGATTCAGATAGGGTAGGAATTTCGAATCAGTTTAGATTTGTTTGAAGTACTTTAAAACATTTTGGATTACTTCAGAACATTTTGTATTGGTCGGATATATCTGGAATGTTTTGAATCACCTTAAGTCACTATTATTTGATTAAATTGGGAATCAATTTGAGTTTCTTTGTGGATCACTCTGAACTCACTTTAACAGATTTTTTGTACTACATTATAACGCTTTGTTAATTAATTTTAGTTTATTCTATTTTGAATCAGTTTTAATCACTGTTTTAAAGTCTGATCATTTAGCATTAGTTTTTTAGAATCTGTACCAGTTAATTTGGATAATTTAATAATTCAGATTTTTTGAATTGTTTTCTTGACTAACACTATAGTTCAGAACACTTTGGATAATTTTGGAACAGTTTGGATTATTGGAATTGATTTGGATTACTTTAGATCGCATAGTTTAGAACACTTTGGTTTATCTTAAAACACTTTAGAATCCGATCTTGCAAATTATTCAAATTTATTATCCAAATCTGTTTTGTTTTCAATTTTTATAATTTGCTAGTTAGCAACATTTTTTCTTTCTTTTTTTTTCTATACAAATCTTTAATAGAGTATTTCTTACGCATGTAAACGTTTTATCTATAAAAATATTTGTATTGTCAATCCAACTGAATAAATAAGGAAATTCATTACAACATTTCCACGAAAATGATTAGTTTTTTTATAGTTAAAGGAAAGAATCGGCATTAATATGCCTAAAATCTAAACTAACTAACTAAATGTTTTGTTGGTCCGAGAATAGTTACTTATGGAATTCCAAATTGTTTGAAAACATTGAAATATAATATTATGGTAAACTTATTTATTTTTTAATTCGAGATCTATTGGAGCATAGGGTCTTGGTTTAGAGCCCCCAAAAAAACGACTTTGTAGTTGAACAAAAAATTAGTTGTTGTGTAGGAAATTCGTTATTTTTTCTTTAAATTTCTTGAATAGTTTAAATTGTCTGTTCTACATTTAGCTTTATAATTATTATAATTTAAATAGTTGGTAAGAAGTTAAGTTAAATTAAGGTAAAAATTTCAGCAGGTTGAAATATTTTTATGTCAAATAAAGGTATGATTTTATTATATTTATAATATAAGGTTACAATTATAAAATAAAACCAAGCAAACAAGTTTTGACTTGATTTATTAGTTTAATAACGTTCCGACGCTGGCGCTCTGTCGGCAAGGCGCTGCGTCATTTATAGACTATAAACTACGTAAAAATGCTTTATACTTACATTGGCAATTCTATTTCAAACGGACCAGAGCCAATTTCTACGATTTTTTTTAGTTTTTTTGTCTTGATCGCATTTTTTGTTTAAAAATTGCAAAATAACTAAAAATAAAAACAAGAAAAGTACTAGTGAAATCAATCAGAAATTTTCCATAGAATCCAAAACTGGTGCCATTTCAAGTATTCCTGTCTATAAGCCGCAAAAGCCATAAACCATGTTTTTGTTTTCAATGGGCTGGGCAAAAAGGAGCATTTTTAATTTTTTTTTAACCGCCAAAATTGACGTATTTTGATATAAATTAATTGGAAAATATAAAATGTTTTACAAATACACATTTAGCATTTTTTGAGGAACTATACACATTTATGCAAATTTGCCATTTTTAAACAAAAAAAAGTTAAAAAAAAACGACAAGAACACTAAAAAAATTGTAATTTTTTGTAAGTGTTTTATACTTTTATGCACCGATCAAAAGTCTACTAATAAGTTATAGAAACTGAAAAAAAAAATACTAAAGCAAATTTCTCAATACACTCAATATATTTAAATAATTCATTTTCAAACAATTTATATATAAATAAAAGCTTAATACTGTGGTTTTTTCTTATCCGCATATTAATCTTAATGGATTGAAGCATCTATATATATAATAATTAAATTAGAAGCATTAGTTGTAAAGTATTCCTAATATAGTTTTTTATTGCGTAAGTTCATTATAGAAAATATTTGTATTCCTTTTATGTTGATTGTCTATAGATAGAATGATTTATATTTGTGTTTAATTGGTATTATTACAACCTACTGTTTGTTCGGTAATGTTGATTGTTTCTGCTTGTGTTATTGATATTAAATTCTAAGAAAAATATTTTGTTTGGCATTTTATTTTCTTGTTAAGGCAATGTTTAGTGTAGACTTTGATTTTACATTTATGTGAGCCAGATCCTCCTTTTTTTATTTTGTATTGCTTATTGTTCGCTGATTCCGCAATAGAATTTCTCCGCGGTTTCTTTTCTAGTCAAACACATATCTATTTTTTCCCTTGCGTAGCATTTGTTTTATATTTTCACCCGCATAACAAATAATACTTATATAGGCTGCATATTATGTTCTAGGCTGATTTTCAATTGTCAGTTGGCATTTGGCTGTTATAGAGTACAGTCAATAACTTTTTAATATGCAGAATCAAATGTTATAATAACGTGTTGAAGTTATTTAAATAAAATATGTTAATATTTGATCATTTTTACTATCTTTGTTAACAAACAAAATAGCCGTTACTCATGCATAAATAACTATTAATATTGATGATATAAAATAATATGATGATTTATTTATAAGAAAAAAAAGCAGAGCAAAACTTAAAACAATTTGAAAAGTTTTAATTGAGTTATTAAATTTTATCTAATATGGATCATATCTCTGTTTATTTTCAGTTAATCACTTAATTTGGTCATATAAGATAAAGTTTGTACATTTTAAAACAATTCAATTTTTAATTTAAACTTTTTAAATTGTTTTGCTTAGCTATATTATATAGGTTTTAAAATTAAATTTTCTTCTTCTATCCAATAAAATAAAAATCAATAAAAACAATAGAAAATTAATTCATCCATTCATACTATTTTTAAAAATAATACGTAAATATTAATATATTCTATAATTTGTTTTTAAATAATACGCACGGAATAATTATTGAATGTCAATTATTACAATTACACAATATTTTATGTAGGTGCATAAAATATAATAATATATTTTTTTTAGTTTATTAGTCTTATATTCATAAATTAAAATGGCATGATATTTGCATTTAAGATAATTAAATTAGCAATTTATATATTTTTTTAATTTGCATATATACATGCAATACATTATATTATATTATTATTGTTATTACGTTCTAATTGACAAAACCGATTTTCATTTACTACTTACTACAAATTAAATTTATCAATAAATATAATTTATACCAGTTTATTTTAGAAAACTATTTATTATTATTATTAGTTTATATGAATGATAAGCAGTCAAAAATATTGAATCATAATTCAAGGAAGTTTATAATAAATTAATATATTTTAAACTTGATGAAGACGCTTAACAATTTCCAAAAATAGTTTATATTATTTAAATATTTATTTGCTTTTTAAAGTTTAATAGATCATAAATCTAAATTCGAATGCGTCGGTTAAACTGACGGAATTCAAATATAGAAATTTATTATAATTAAATTAATTATAAAATAAAATAAAATTTATTTTGTTAACGAATTTATTTTAAATATTTGCTACAATGATACTGCCGTTCTAACTATAGACTTTAGTCGACATCATTTTCTTCCATACATGGTTTGCGTGAATTATTTGTGAATTTGTTTATCGCTGCAATCGTCATTTAGCATTTATGTTTTTATCTAATTGCAAATTTACAAATCTTTTAAAGAAGTTGCAATTTGAATGGTGTGTGTTACAGCTTATTTGATTGAAGGTTTATCTCGAATCGTTATTATTTTTACAAATTCTATCTACAAATTTTGTTTATTTTTTTGAAGATTTTTTGTTTCAATTTTAAAATGTGATATTTAGAAACTACTTAATGTCACAACATTAAAATATCATTAAATTTGGACCAGAAGACGGGATGTAAACATTAACTTTAAATGTTTGTAGATGTATTTTTAAACTGTCAGTAAATATTTGTTAGAACTTGATGGCAATAAGTTTTTTATTTTGTTTGAACAATGTCCATGTTAGTATCTATTCTTTTTCTTTAGCTTAGTCCTTTTTTTTAATACTTATTCTGGCAAGTTGTCGTCAACGGAGTTTTATATCAAGAGATGGGATATGGGAGAGAAAAGATAGTATGGGTAGAAAGGTATGAAAGGAAACAAGGCAATTTGGACTTGAGTCAGGGAGTTCGGGTACGCGAGGACACCACACCTTGAAAGTTGGACTAATCTAATCAAAACTAGAATCTCAGTTACGAGAAAAGAGGTCTAAACCCCTTGCGTTAATAAACTTATTTGTACAGTTTATATTTGATCGTCAATTGACATTTTTTGATAATTAATTTGTGGTATCTAAATATGTTTTATGCTGGGCCAATATATCAATAATACTTTAATTTCAAAGATCTTTTTCATGTTTTTCTAAAGTTTTTTAAATTTTTTTTAAATTTTTTTGGTGATCTTCCTTTTTTTAAATTTAAATTTAATGTTAGGGTTTTAATTTCTATAACATTCTCCATTAGAGTTACTACTTTATTTGAGTTTGATGTATAAAAGTCAAGTTGTTTGGAAGAATGTTTTTTAATCTGTTTGGAACATTTTTCGATAGTCACTTAATTTTTGATAAATATCAGGTTGTTTTAAAAAAAAGGTTCTTCTATTTCTTTAACATCTTTTATTGGAGCTATTATTTTTTTCGATTTTGATTGAAAAAAGATTCTTTAATTTTTTAGAATCTTACATGAGAGTTAATTTTTTTTGGTAATTTGCCAACTTTCTGGAATTTTGGCGTTTCTTTAATTAATTTCTTTGTTTGGAAAAGTTTTGATAACATCAATAATACTTAAATCTTTTTCAATTAAATTCTCATTTGGTGTTTTAGCTAGTTTTTTATCAAAGAATTAGTTGAAAGCTTTTTGAAGCTATTCCCTAACTTTTTAGTATGTTTATTCTTTATTTCTAAATTATTTGAAGAAACATGATCAACTTCTTCAAATGATAAATTTTTATTTAGTGGATTGGTTGAAGCAACTTTTTCAGGATTTTTTTTGTAGATTCACTGTTAACTTCTGGAACTGTTTCAAGTTGATTTTAAAATGCCATTTTATCTATTACAAATAGATCGTTTTGGTTTAAAAAAAACATGTTTAATTTCATTAGTTAATATTTTATGATAACTTTTGCAACAAATTTTTGATATTCAATTGTTGCTGATTGAATCTGATTTGAAGAAACATAGTTAATTGATGCATCTTAATTTTTTTTTCATTTGATGATTCAACTTTTTCTGTTTTTTGTTTTAATTTTTTTTTGTCATCAGATGGCAGTTTTGTCTTTTTTGATTTAATTGGAGTAATAACTTTCGTCGGTAATCTGCCTTTCATTTTAGATTTGAATGTATGATTTTCAACAAAAAAATTTTTTTCAATTGATGTTTCAGTAGCAACTTTTTTAACCAAAGAAAGATTCGAAAACAATTAATTTTTTTAATTGGTTATATCTTTGGTGTTTGGAGCTTATTTGATCATTCAACAGCAACTTTATTTTCTTCAAAATATGAATCAGTACCAATTTGATTTAAAACAATTTTTTAGTACTGCCTTTATACAGGGAGTTTATAAATGAATGGGATTATGTAATCACTTTAAATATGCCGCCTTTTTAAAATCGTTCACTATACTACATATGTTTTCATATGTTTGCTTGACAGCTGTCAAAGTTGATCTGTCAAAACAAATAGTCTAGTAAACAATTTAAAAAGAGCGGCACATTTAAAGTGATTACATAATCCCATTCATTTATAAACTCCCTGTATAATGTTTATGTCTTTACATCATAGAACAATATGCAGAAAACATAGTATCTAATTAGTCGCATTTTAAGGTGTAGATTTATGTCGTGCCTACAGAAAATGCGCTTTATGCTTACGAATGCAGCAGGGGCTTTTTGAATTCTTATTCTTATTTTTTGAGTTAAGTTATTGTTGTTATTGACATTTGTTCCTAAGAAGTTATATTTGTGAACATTATTAATGGAGTGCGGCTTTGAATGTAAATATTCTCATTACTTCTATGCATATTTCAGATAAACTGTCAAACCTTTTTCATCAATAGCCGTTACTACTTTTACTTTTAGAATGTGTCTTCCGTAGTTTTTGTTGTTGGAACTGACTTATCTAATAGTGTTAACAGGTTTTCTATTCATCTTTATCCCTATATCTTTCTCTTCTAACTCTTTTTTTATGATTTTTTAAAGTTAGATATTAAACAGTAACGGTGACGCAAACTTAGAACTATCCATATATCAATTGTAGTAGTTACTTTAGGTCAAAAAGTACAAAACAAAATAATGAGCAGACTATGTAGCTAGGCAGCACAAAAAAAAAATGATCAATAAAAGTAATAGTAGTTGGAAAAAAAGAAAGAAGATGGCACAGAGCTTTGCAATTAAAATGCTACTCACACGATCAAAATTGACCATCACAAAATCTATATTATTTATCCACCAAAATATTTTTGCACACACAATGTATTTGCTTAGTTTTAATTTGATCAAATGAAATGAAAATGCTTCTTAAGTTTGTCATATTGTTTTGGCGCGATCAGCTTTTAGCGGTTTTATTTTAAATTGAATTAAAACTAGGATTGTTTTTAATGACTTTTATTAATTTTTTTTTATATGTTGTGGTGGTGTCAGATAGGTTTTATGAAGCAACAGTAGTTTTTTGAGGTATCAAATCTGCTGAATTTTTGTTTGTGTTTACATTGTGCTAATCTTGGTTTGCAAAGGGGTAGTCGAATTACATCTCTAAAATCAAATGACACCCAAATGCAAACTTCACCTGCACGTGGTGCACCCTGCAACATGTCTAACAAGGCTCTGGCGACCGATTACTAGTGAGATAACCTAATCACATCTTCAGCAGAATTAAATACCTGTCCCTCTTGAGGAAGGCAACGGGAACCCACCTCAACTGAAAACATATTCCCAAGAAAATCATGGTTTTGCTCAATGTTAAACGTACCGGAAGAAAAACTAACTACTCAATCGGATCTAGGGGGGGAATGACCTAGAGGAAAACTACAGATTACAACAAAGGCGCCATAGATGTTCTTAACATCGGAACATGGAACGTTAGAAGTCTTTTGCAAATCGAAAAAACACACATTATGGAAATAGAGCTAAAAAGGTGCAAGATATCTATAAATAAAAATATCTAATGGAAATCATCTTTTCTGACAATGAGGACAACAATACAAATGAAGTGGGATTTGTCCTACCAGCAAGTAGTAATAAAAACTTAATGGCCTACGTTACAATCATCGACAGAATAGCAAGTATCAAACTTAATTCCAAACTAGTCCCTTTAAACATAATTTAAGTCTATGCTCCAACAAACGCATACAATGATTAAAAATAGAAGAATTTTACGAAAACTGGATGAAACACTGCGAATAGAAAAATAGCTTTGATAATTGGTGACTTTAACGCAAAAGTGGGTGACACTCAAAGAGATGACCACATAAGGAATAATGTAGGTAAATTTGGTGTTGGGATAAGAAATGATAGAGGAGATCGTCTGATAAACTTCTGCACAGAAAATGGTTTCACTATTACAAACACACTATACCAACAACATATTAGACATTTGTATACGTGGGAGTCCCCTGACGGTAACTATAAATAAACGTAGATTTGATCATTGTGTACATCTGTTTAGAAGTTTAAAAATTTTAACGTTACCATCAATTTTTATATTTAATATTCTTATGTATGCAAAATCTAATATTGCGAGTTTCAAAACATTAAACAGCTGTCATAGTCATTTAACTAGACATGGTAAGCTACTCACAATACCTCTCCATAACACAAAAAAATATGAGCAAAATCCTAAATATCAAGGAATAAAGTTTTATAATAAACTACCACAAAACGTAAAAGAACTAAATATAAAAGCTTTCAAATGCCAAATTAAGGAATTGCTCATAGAAAAAGCATATTATTCTGTTCAGGAATTTGTTGATGACAACATTTTGTTTTAATTTATATTGTTTGTATTTTTCTACTTTGTTTTAATTATAGGTCAAATGTATACGTATTTTAAATTTATTTTATTATTTTAATTTACTTAAGTTTTTTTTATGTTTTGTTTTATTGTGAAATTGTAAGACTTACCCTATATCCGCATATTGGATCAACTGGGTTAAATAAATTATTATTATTATTATTATTATCGAAACCAAATTGACTACATTCTAATAAAATTAAAAACCGATGGCGTACGTCGATTAGAAATACTAAAACTCATCTAGGAGCGGAGTGCGGCAGTAACCACAGACTACTGACTGTGCAATTTAAACTATAGGAAAATATTTGCAAAAAGACTAGAAATTGATGACGAAAATAAGTTCTGCGATAAGTTCAACGAATTACTAGAACTAGACAATCAAATTTCCCATACAAGCACACCTGAAGAAATATGGCAGCACACTAAAAGTACAATTACGACTGCAATTGCACAAACTTTCAAAACTTAAAGATCTGAGAAACGACAACACTTGATGACAGATGACACCTTTAGTGTGGTAGATGAACGGCGTAAGTTAAAAAGCGAAGGTTTAAATAGTATGGAAACGCAATATCGGTACCAACAAATTAGCAGAGAAATACAGAAGTGCTGCAGAAAAGATAAAAACACCCATTTTATGGAGATCTGTAAAGAAGCACTTGCAGAACAAAGTAATACGAAAGACAGATTAGAAGTATGGAGGAAATAATGCGAAAAATTCTATTTCGACAAAATAACAATAGCAACACCAATTCCGCAAAAAGTATGCAAGAACCGTCCATACTAAAAGTAAAAGTGAGAAACGCTATAAAACAATTAAAACTGACAGTTCACCCAAAATAGATGGTATAACTGCAGAAATTGTCAAGGCCACTGAAAAAAAGTTATTGACATTTTCTATCGTATCTGCCAAAATATATGGACAACCGGAATTTGGCTTAAAGAATGGGCTAGTTCCGTATTTCTTCCGTTGTTTAAAAAAAGTTCAAGCAAAAAATGTGACAATTATTGACTAATAGCCCTCATGTCATACGCAAGTAAGATTCTCATCACAATTCTAAATAAGAGGTTTATGATCTTCTTACAACGGCAAACTCCACCCAAACAAACAGGCTTTGTAAAAGGATCAAATACTTAACCTGAAGCTAATTATCAAAAAGCTCGCGAAATTAACAAACCAGTGTACATGTGCTTTATTGACTATTGCAAAGTTTTTGATATGATAATTTATGGTCCATATTAACAGAGATAGGAGTGACAAATCACCTGATGCTTTTAATCCAGGAACGATACACCCACAGTAAAGCTGTTGAACAAATTGATAACCATTTGTCAAAAGCATGCTTAATCCGTAAAGGTGCCAGGCAGGGATGCATAACAAAAATGGTGAATATATTATGAAAAAAACACTGGAAAACTGGACAGGTGGCATTTTCGGGGGAGGTGTGAAAATCAACAGTTTACGGTACGCTGATGACACAGTATTATTCGCTAGCTCGGCCGAAGAATTGTTAGAATTAATGAAAAAAAAAAAGAACAAGAAAGCGCCATTCTTCATCTAGAGATTAATCACGATAAAACAAAAGTCATAATGGTAGACCGCCTAAATAACAACCGGCCCGACATTACACATGTTGGATAAACGCGTGGTTAATCAATTTATATTTTTGGGTGCAATAATTACGAATGAGGTGGATGTTTTGTAGAAATACGACGAAGGTGTGAGATTGCAAAAAGAATTATACGAGAGCTACAAAGAACATGGGTAGATAATAGCATAACACGAATACGAAGAAACAAATAATTAAAACACTCATATTACCCGTCGTACTATAAGGTGCAGAAGCCTGGACACTTAAAGTACTAGACAGGAAGAAAATCGATGCCTGCGAAATATGGTGTTGGATGCGCATACTCCGAAATCCCTGGACGGCCAGACAAACAAACGTGTTTATCCTCAATGAGTTCAAAGAATTGCAGCAACTTTTACAAATTGTATACTCTCGAATTCCGAGATCAAATAAAAGATTTAACGAGTTCCATTCTTAATAAGGTTACCAAGGACGCCAAACATAGGACCCGTTGGCGTGATATAGTTTGCAGAGCCACTGCTCTTACTCAATAGCAAAACATAACCACGACTCCTCTGCCAAGAGAAAACCAAAGAAGAAAAGAAGAGAATTTTAGTTTGTAATATTGGGAAAATTTTTCCAACGCGATTAGCAATAAAAGTCTTTTATTTGTTTGAGAATAATTTAATCCATGCCAAAGTTATTCTCCAAAATGAGAATTGTTGATTTGCTTGAGAGATAGTCTAGCAGTATTTCTTTGGTTTGGAAGCTCATTTATAGAGTACTATTCTCAGCTCCGGTTATCTAACATGATTCCACGTAAAAATCTTTATTAATAACTTGTGCAGTTGTGGCATATTTAACCCTGTTTCTTTCAGTTAATTCTTGTAGGCATCTAGTAGCTAGTTATGATACAGGTATTTTGTTGGTATGATTGAAGCATTTTTTCCATATTGTTTTGCCATAATATTTCTTTTATTTGTTGATACACTTTTTATATATCTGCTAATATTACATATTTATATGTTCATAACATAGAATGTTAAATAAAATATCTTGGATTGCTGGATGAACTCTTAAAATATTGTTTAAAGATTTTCCATTTGTTGTTTTTATAGAAGCATAATCGTAATTTGGTAGATTGGCTAGCTTCATAATGAGCTATTTAATGTCATTTTTTACAATCTATTAGTTTTATTAGCTGCTTATGTCCAAGTGATTGATATTTTGTCTTCATCTTTTGCTAGTGTTCAATGAATAAAATCTTTTTTAAGCTAATTGATGTGAATTGAAATGGTGATGGATCCTCCTTTCATAAAAGTAATAAATTTCAACTTGCAGGGTTCTGCTTTTAATTGTCAGAAACTTTTGCATTTGATTAAATGTTGGAACATTCTTTGTCACAAACGATTCTTCCACTGGTTTTTTTTTTATCGTCTTAATTTTGAACTATTAGGTGTGTCAACACGCCATCCCAATGTTCCACTTACCGCTTTAATATACAAAGCGCATGTATGTGCCGTGTACATTTATAAAGCAGTGAATAAAGCGCTTCATGCAAAGCTCTTGACATCAAAGGACGTTTGAATAATCTTTTTACACGACACTGCACTATTGTTTGAATATTAACAAATCGCTTTTTTAGTAGGGCCTACGCTTCCTTATAGTTGTCTGCAGTTATTGAAAAGGCACTAAATTACCTCCTTCGCTTTAATTTAGTTGCTGCTAGGTAGAGCATTTTATCGATCTTTTTGATGTTAGTGTTTTTATCTATTAATGGTTTTGTCAAATTCTAACTATCTATTTTATGCGCCAGAAAATTGAGTAGATTTAAAGCCGGCAATTTAATTTTTGTGACGTAATTCCGCTTCTAGTAGATATCATAGAACTGGTTTCTGCTTCAGGTTTGGATATAAATTTTCAGGTTTTAACTCGCACATAATTTCTCATCTGAAATAAATTCGGTTTGTTTGGCGATTCTATATAATTGCTCCTCAAGTCGTTCCAGTGTTGTTATGGTGTTTTTGCAAAATATGAGACAATTTTTAATGTTGCGTGGTGTAGGTTTCAGATCTATTTTGAGCGTATTGAGACGCGTTAATTCCTGTTTTAAAATTGTTTCAATTAGGATATATTTTTTTCAGCCATGTTTTTTATTTGAACAAATTGATAAAGGTAAATTAAATGCTGATGCGTACTTTAGCTACTGGTTGATTAATGTGCTCGGTTTTTTACGACCAATCCGGTTCGAAGGACCAATGTTTCGGCGCGATCAGCTTTTTGATTGCGGTTTTATTTTGATTGAATTAAAACTTTGATAGTTTATTTACTTTTTATATTTTATAACTATCATTACGCATGTCGAAATATAATTTTAATTAAGATTAATTATTTCTTAATCCTAAACAACCATGTTGATTAGAAATTCTCTGTCACATGTAGACGTCACAGCACTTTTTGAACGTGTTTGTCTATCTACGGTGAGAAGCTGTGCACATCATAAATGCTGTTACAAGCACTCACTTGTATGCAAAATTAGGCTCTTTACAGTGGCATTGGATTCTGCACGTGGATGCGTAAAAAATGTTTTACATTCTTCGCTTATGGAAGCTACACGTTTTAGGTACTAAGACTATTCGTTTAAGAAGATTAATTATCTAATGACAATAGTATGACAATTATTTGAACGATAAAAAAAACTTGACATACAAAGACGATAAAATTTATAAGGCATAAGTCATGGCTTGCCTGTTCCTATCAACATGCTACCTGGCGCATCATCGCAAAGTAAAAAATGTAAGTGGATACAGTAATAGTGCTGCAGCATATCGATTGGACAACTATGGTGCAATAGTTTAATGCAAGAACTTTAGGTTTGATGGGAAACAGGCAAATAATCTTTGGTTTGTATTCTACGTTAAACTGTATCCCGAATATTGTGCAAAACTATCATTGCTCACTACAAAGTATACGAGAGACTCAAGAACAAAAAATGATTTTTTTTATATCGACTCGATCGTCTAAAATTTTATCTCATGATAGAAATTTAATATAATATTTTATATTATATTCAAAGCATCTGGTAAGAAATTAAAAAAAAAACAACTCGTTAAAACTAATAAAAAGTAAATGCTTCATAAACTTGTTCTGTGATTATAAATGCAGATAGCTATTTTTATATTCTTACAAGCAATAAATTTATATATACAAGCAATAAATCTATACTCAAAAATATGCAAATGAGTATTTGTGATAAAATATCAAATTTAAATTTCGTTTATATCAAAACTAAATTGTAACTGACACTAGCACGTATACGTTATCTTATTAAAAGACTTTCAGCTTGTGATGTATCGGGTCCATCCGGTCGACATCCTGATTTGAAGCAATATCCGGAGACGAGCATAGTATGTCGCGGAAATTTTAATAGCTAATTATTGTAAGAAAATTGCTTTGCATGTCAGAGTCTACTTTATTATGCAACAGTAAATTAAGAAATAGTTTCCGACTACATGCAAGTACAATAAAATAGAATAAAATAATTTCAAAGTATTTTAAACTCTGATTTAAGCAGGCAGTCATTTTAAGGGACGAAGTTAAACGAAATGATTAATTTGATCCCGATAAACTCAAAAATAATGTACAACATTTTGATCCGATCTCAGGACCCACAACTTTTCAAGTGTTTTTGTTTCAAATTTTATTCAAATTAATTTAATAAAAGATCAATTTCAATATGTAAAATGAATGTAACGGATTATTGCGAATACATATATCAATATTTATTACATTAATAAATCAAACAAATTAATGAAATAATTAAGTAATTATAATAATTTATTCAATTATTGTACATAAGTTTAATAGAAATGCACTAAACGTTTTTTGCAGTTAAACTGTATTATGAGACAAAGATAAATTTGTTGAGCACACTCAACACTTTATCAGTGTTGGCAGCACGTAGATATTGAGATGTTTATGAATGTCATTCACGACATTTAAATTCACGAATATTTATGATGATATTATTAGCAACCGAACTATTGAAGTAATTTAAAATGTCGTCTGGAACTATTAAAATGTAGACTAGGTATTATATATTTAGATAAAATTACATAGCTAACGTAATTGTTATAATAATATGTTTATTGGCAGTAAACAGTTTTTATTTATATTACAATTAACAAAAAATAGCATAAGAAATGCAATAAAATATAAATTATATATTAGGAATATAAATTACATAGGAAATTGTAAGTTTATGTTGTAATAACGCATTCTACATGGCGTTTAAGCTAAGTAAAACGGGATAGAAAAAAGACTGAACCTAATAAAATACAAAGTTTCTACTAAAAGCTGATAAACCACGCAAATGATGACAAAAGTAAATTGGTAAAACAAGGTCTTGTACTACCCAATTTATTTAATTTGACATTTATTAACTTAATCTGTTCAAGAAACCAACATCAAAATTTGATTTTTTTAATTAGTAAATTAAGAGTGGCACAGGTGGGCGAAGCGCCAAACTCGAATCTTTGCGCATAATTTGTCTCAGGTTCGAGTTCCAGCTAGTCTAATATATAATTAGTGTCCATTAAACCATAATTGAATATGAGAATATGAGTGGACCAAATACTAGGCCTCGTCCGTATCTACAGCGCTTCCATTCTCTCAATTAACGGGTGCGATAGTATTTAAACATTTTGTTTTATTTTTTTTATGTAGATTGCATTAATCTAGTAGATTTAGATTATCATTTTAACACTTGACTTGGGATTTTGTGATCAATAGAATGGATGTTCAAACTTTTGATTCAGTAATAACATAAAGGAATGTTTTTTGTCAATAAACTCACAGAAGGGACAAACAACCAATCTGTTAGTAAAACAGGAATCTTTAAAATTAAGAATTTGGATATGTTTTTATAATTCTGTAGAAAGGCATGTAAAATAATTAAGAGACAAAGCACTAATTTTTTGACAATAAAAACAAGCGGCTGGGTGAGTTTTAGTTCATTACTGTAAGCAGATATTTTTCTTGGTTGGTTCAGCCACACAGCCAACCAAGTTTTTGTAATTGAAAAAAAAAAGATGCTTTTTTCACCGATACATATGATTTGTTTGGTACTGTTTCTACCTGTTTAACGGAAACTTCTTGAACAGCTCAGGTGTAGCAACATCTAAAGGCAATAGTTTATAATCTCTAGTTCCAAAATTTGAGATGATTGTAGTGTAAAATTTATCTTCAGTAAACGTGAATATCAATCTATATTTATTTTGAGTTATTATTCTTGTTGTTTCTGATTCGGGCAAATGTTAGAAAATGTTACTGGCGCGCCCTTTGGAGGTGGTGAGGGGGCGTCGTCGCAGAACCCAAGAGGCAGTTAAGCAGGTTTCAGCGCTAGGTTCGTCCAACTATGTATTTTATGAGTTTATTTGTTTGCAACAAAAAACGTATTAGTGGTTTCTATCCCGCCTAGTAATATGTAGGAGAGTTGGTAATTGAAGAGAGGGTGGCGTGGTTGTAGTTGTGTAGGTGCGGTGAGAGATTATAGTTTTTTACTTACTGTATTTTGGTTTGATCTCCTTTTGGGCTTAGGAACATTTGGTTTCCGTCCACTGAATGGTCATAATTAGAATACTACCTATGGTTCACCTAGTGCAGATGAGCGACGTTGTGGTATATACGCCACAACTGTCATATCAGAATGTTTTCTGCCCGTAGTGCTGGCAACTTACATTACGGGTGGACTTACAGTTTTCAGTGAATTTCAAACCACTGGAAAAATTATTAATTTATTTGATGATAGAGTGGCTTGAGGTTTGTAGGGTGAGTTTTTAGGAGAGACTGTTTTTGATGCTCATTAGTCTCGTTTGATATTTGTTGCTCCGCTTGTACTATAGCACTAGGTGGTAACCTTTGCCAGCTTGGCAGATAGAGAAAATTTGTAATTGCTACTTTACACAACTTTAACGCAGTTGAAGACGATCAACTTTGGCAAGTATTATGTTGTTTGTTATTTGCAGCGTAAACATTCGCTTGTAGAATGTAACTAAGTGGCTAAAAATGAAGTGCTACCGTCTTGAATGATCCTTTAAATTCAGACATTTTTGTTGACACCGTCCGACCTGTTTGACTAAGGTTTTTATATGCGGTGGATGCGAGATAGCAAATGTGCGGAGGGGCTTGCTGAAAATTGGTTTCCTGTATTCATTGTCATTTTCCGGTGGTAGTAGTAGCTTGTTTGTCTCAATTGGTAAGTATATCATTTTGCATCCTTTGTTTTGGCAGAATGTTTAACTTTCCGGGGTTTGCTCTACTGTAAATGTGCATTTTTGTAACAGTAAGGACCGAGATTAGCTTGGCCGTAGCTTTTTTGGATTTTTTAGCTTGATTGAAGTTTCTATTATCTGTTTTCTAAATTGGTTCCACTTCTTAATAGACTCTATTTTTTTTTACCGTTTACACAAATGCCGTACATTTTAATTCCAGTATGAGCGGTTGATTTTTATTGGTGCGCCACACTCAGAATTCGGTATTTTTAAGAGAAGTTCTTGAAGTACGAAGTGATGATCTTACTTTTTATTTCTTCTTTTCTTTTTCAACTGATGGATTTCTTGTGGTATGACGTAGCTCTGCGTAACTGCTATCAAGGTTTGGGCTGAAATTTGCTTTGATAATGTTATTGCTACAGACGCTTCATTAAACTGAAGCAATGTGTCTCGATAATAGTATATAAATGCATGGTGGGTAGTTTTGAGCTCTACCTTTTGCCTGCGGTGTTGTGCCCGGGTGATAGCACTTTTTTTTCACTTTTAATTTTTTGCAGTTATAACAAACATTTTTATAAATTTATGTTGTTTATAGCCCATTCAATTTACAAATAAAAATTTGAAGCAATCAGTTTGAACGGGGCACATAATCCATTAATAATGACCTAAAATCCGTACAAAAAAGCATCAGAGAAATTGAAGATTGGGCAAATGCCTAGTGATAGTTTTAGTTATTATTAAAAACATAAGAAAATTAGAATCGGTAGGTATTCAATTCCGAATTTACTTTTTTAACATTTTAATTGAGGACAAGGTATTCATCATCATAAATCAGCTTGTAACGTTCACTGCTGCACATAAGCCTCTCTTAGTTTCTTCTATTTTTCTCGTTGTTGCGTTGCTTGTATCCAGTTGGATGTGATACGTTTTAAATTGTTGCTCCATCTTGCAGGAGGTCGACCTCTACTTTTATAGGCTTCTTGTCTAGACTTCCATTTGATAATTTGTTTTGCCCACTTGTCATCTGTCGTTCGTGCTATGTGGCCTGCCCAATTTCAGCTCCGTACGTTAGGACAGGTAATACGCATTAGTCGTACACTTTTCTTTAGTTATCTCTACCGATTCAAACCACGTCTTCAAGATATTTGTATGAGACAGTCTGCTTTATTTTTTATTATCCACTGAAATGGTTTCACTCAACACCAGGCTGGTCATAATTTGTGTTTAAGCGTAGTTGTTCTTTAGGCCAACTTGGTGTGAGGCAGAGTTTAGTTTCTCGAGCATTCTTCTAGCTTCGTCAACACAGTCTGCTATAAGCACAATATCATTGGCAAAGGGCAGATGGCTTAGTTTCTTTTTGTCGATGTTGACCCCCAGATGTTCAAAGTCTATCTTCTTA
The DNA here is from genome assembly GCA_963932245.1 of Tachinus rufipes. Taxonomy (NCBI): domain Eukaryota; kingdom Metazoa; phylum Arthropoda; class Insecta; order Coleoptera; family Staphylinidae; genus Tachinus; species Tachinus rufipes. The sequence goes on from OZ010749.1 coordinate 68,972,688, forward strand.
AACATGTATTCAAGCAGTGTGGTAAATAATTTGGGCGAGATGTTGTCTCACTGCCTTACCCCTTTTTTTATGCCAAATTTGTTGGTGTCTTCATGCAGTCTCACGCATTCAGTTGCATTTTTGTATATGTTATTGATTAATGCTGAGTATCTGTGGTCTATACGGCATTCAGCTAGTGTTTCAATTAGTTTTTGTTGGTTTATGAAGTCGCCTTTTTGTAGTCGACGAATATGAGGACTAGAGGCTTATTGTATTTGATACATTTTTCAACTAGTGACTTGACTACCTGTAGGTGGTTGTTTGTGCCAAAACCTGCTTTATAACCTGCTTGTTACTTGGGTTGGTAAAAGTCTAAATTAATTGTTTATTGCTTAGTTATACTTTATGAACAGTTTATAAATGTGTGAAATGAGGTTGATAGGCCGCTAGTTTGCAAAGTCTGTTGGGTTTCCGTTTTTGTGCATGATGATAATCAACGCATTGTTCCGTTTTGACGGGATGTTCTCTTTGCTGAGGCACTTGTTGAACAGAGTGTGAAGTGCTTGGATAAGTTCCTCTCCGCTTTCTTTTATGGCTTCAATCACGATTTTGACTTCACTTGGGGCTTTATTATTTTTCATTTCTCTCAGTGACATTTTAATTTCCTTACTTGTGATGTCCGGAATATTCTCAGATCCTTGGTTTAAAACTTTGGGTGTTTTAGGATATACTTGGTGGTTATCTGTTAATTTATATAGTTTTCAACTATGTCTATGATCTTGTCTTTATTGGTTGTTATGTTTCCATTTGCATCTGCTAATTTGTGGATGTTGTTTCTTTTAATAGCTAGTTTAGTTCTCTGTTCATTGCCCTCATACTTCTGTTCCTTTTTATAACTTTGAAGATCTTTTTGGTGTTGAATTTGCGTTTATTTTTCCTCGTCTCTTTGTATATTTTTTTATTTAAGTTTCATAAGCTGTTTTGTGTGTATACTTAATTTTCTACTCTTTTTTTCCACTTTAGATTTGCATTTACTTACTGCCTCCTTTAACGCAGTAACGATGGTCTTATTTATTTTTTCAAGCCTCATGTTTGCTAATCCTTGTAAGTTTGTTTGTATTATTTGTTTATATGTGTCTGGTTGTTCAATAGTTGTCCATTTGTTAGTTTCTTGTTTTTTGGTTAGGTTAGATCTTTTTTTTTATGTTTAATACTACTTTTGTCCTAACCATACGGTGATCTCTGCCAATTGAATTCTTGTCACTTATAATATAGTCTAGTTCATTTTTTGTGACTTCATCTGGGCTTCTCCATGTCTACTTCAGCTTTGTTCTTTTTTTGAAAAATGTGTTCATTGCGTAGAAGCCATACTGTAGTAGGAATTCCAATAGTAAGTTTTCTGTCTGTAGTTTCCAATGGAAATTTCTTTTTCTTGTTGTTTTCCGCCAATTTTGGCATTAAAATCATGAATTGGGCCTTGGAGTAACTCATAGCTGTGGCAACGTCTTCATAGAAACTCTCGACTTTTTTGTTTGTGTGGCTGGTAGTGGAAGCGTATGCTTAAACAATGAAGATTATACCTTTGGTTTATTTTAAGTATTAAGTAGGCGACTCTTGAGCTTATGCTTCCAATCTCAGAGATGTTCTTGGCATGTTTCTTGTGAATGATAAAACAAACTTCTCTTAGGGTGGACTTTTCTTCACCTCTTTAGTAGATGATATTTACTGATTTTAATAGCATTTGGCCTTCATATTTCCTCCTGAATTCACTAATACCTACTACGTCTCATTTAATATGTAAAAGTTTTTCCTCTAGTTCTAGTAATTTTTCATTGGTTGACAATGTTTGGATGTTATATGTGGCGACTTGCAATTTTTTTCTTTTGTGCTAACCTGATCTAATCCCGGGATTTTTTGCACCCTGTTTGTGCCAATTGCTACCGTGATCGGTAGACTTCGAACTGCTGGACACTGAGGCCTTCTGCTGTTGATGTCTCTCATAAGTGGGTTTTAGCCAGTGACCTACCATGCTGGCAAGTGCTGGTCGGTAGGTGTGTTACGTTTACTCAGTGTGTAAAATTACATTTCCTTAATTCCTGATCGTGCGGTTATTCCGTCGCGACTCGGTTGGCAGAGCCTCGTTTGTTAGCAGGTATCAACGTGCAACGTGCAGTTGAGATGAACTTACAGAGATGTTAGCTTTTAACTCCTTATCCGCCGGACAAGGTATTGTTAACTCATAATCGCAGGTTAAGACTACGGTTTTTTGTTAGTTTATTTATAAGGGACTTAAATAATAAATGTTTAAAAAACAATGAATAAAATACTGCCTTTTTCGGTTTCAAAAGCCAATATTTTAGCCTTTACGCGTGTGTTATCACCAAACCTCTATCTTTGAATATGCATTAGCTGCACAATATATACTACCGAACCCGTTTATTAAAACAATGAAGGCTCTGCAGATACTGACAAGGTCTGGTCCAAAAGTGTATTTCATATTATGTTTAAATCATTATAGTTGTATGGACACTAATAATATAGTAGAATAATGTCCTTCGCTTTTGATTGAATGACAACTTGGAAAACGATTTTTTTTTCAAATAAGTTTAATGGTTTCTATGTTAATAAATATAATTTAGTTTGTTTTCTAACTTGTTTCTTTTTTAGTTACGTAAATAAGCTCTGATAAATCAATAAAATTTATTTAAAACTTATGAAATTTTTACCCGTTTGCACTTAAATTTATTGCGCGCTATTACGACAATCATAACATATTCCGCAAATAAGTAGCTACTGTAATAGTGGAATTTACCGCGTTGTGATTATTGTAAACAATTCTGAAGTTAAAATGTTAATTGACCATAAAATTATTGTTTACAGTATGATTTACATAATTAATTACATTACATTATTATCGATTAAAATAAATTGTATCAACATTTGGTGAATATAAACAAGAACATTTAAAGTAAATAGTATGGAATTGTTATAGATGGGGCTATTAATACTGTTAGTTATACACAGTTATTTACTATCATGTTGAAAAAGTTTACTAGAATTAAAACAAAACTATTTGATTGACAATTTGTTAGTTATTTTACCAAAACTAAGCATGAGCGGTTTTTTCTTGACTTGTGAATTTAACGACACTGGTTAAAATATTTGCATCTGCAATTAAACGTTAGTTTGGTTTAATATAAATGTACTTTTGCATCTAGGACTAAACAACAATTTTATTTAAGTTTGTTATAGGATTGCTATATTTGAGTTATAATCCTTATTACATGGCAAAAATTAAACTTATCAGCCATTTCTGTAACGTAAAGAATCCGGGATCCTTTAGCCAGAACATCTAATAACATTACTACTGTGTGGTTGATATTGGCAGCGATAACTCATGCAAGACTTTTGCAACAATTAGGTAAATCCCAAAACAACCTATATTGATTATTGCAATGTAAAGGTTGAAGGTTTTTTTGAATATATTTGTGATATAGTACATGGACAATTCTATTTCAAACGGACCAGAGCTGGGGAGGGGGAGTGCATTGAGAAATTTGTTTTAGTATTTTTTTCAGTTTCTATATCTAATTAGTAGTCCTTAAAAAAATTCTAAATTATTTTAAAGTTTTTTTGTTGTTTTTTAACTAAAAAAAAAAAAATTGATAGTGAAATCAGTCAGAAATTTTCCGTAGAATCCAAATCTGGTCATTTCTAGTCTATACCCTGTCTATAAGCTGCAAAAGCCATAAAACCATTTTATGTTCTCAAAGCATTTTTTAGATTTTTTTTAAAAGCCGATGTTGACGTGTTTTGATTTAAATTTGTTAGAAAATATAAATTTGCTTTGTGTATTTGGGTTTTAGGGGTCTAAATTTTTTTAAGGGTTTCATACCGATCAAAAGTCTACTAAGAAAAAAATCTAAAGCCAATTTCTCAAAGCACTCACATAGTAAATGCGTGTTATTTATATTTATATGAATCTTTACAAAGTTTAACTAACTTAAAAATTGAAATTAGCATGGATGTGATACAATTTAAAAATAAAATGATCATAGTTTTTGATCTGTAATTGTGTTGCTTATGGACCTCAACAAATCTATGAATAATGTAAGGTCAAACTTTTCATCCACAAGGTGTGAAAGTTTGGTGTTGTTTTGGAGTTGATTGGTCTGTATTTGTTTTGGAATTGAAGTTAGTTCTACCGTGTTGAGAGTATTATTTTCAGTAAAATTGAGCTATGAACCGCACAAACAAGAAAATGATTGCATTATTAATAAACCTAGACGTAATTATATAAAACTACTACCATCTAAGGCTAATAATCCAAAAACGATTTAAATGTCAAATTTATTTGCAATATTATACCATACTTGTGTACAATTTTGATACAAAATTTTGTCAAAAAACTAATGTTTTGAAATGTACGATTAATATACATTTTTAATTTGTTAAATTCATCCAGAAAATATTAAACCATTATTGAAATAGAACATTGGTTGGTTTTTTAAAACAAATAGTTGAAAACTCTGTTTATGAATTTTATTTGCGTTATACTAGACTTAATTGTGTTCAGCAGTTCTTAGAAAAAGTATATCACTAGCAAACAAATATTAATAATTTACTTAAACTTGTCTCAATTGTTGCCAAAAAATATTACAGTATAACAAAAAGTTCTAATAAAAAACGGATGACATGTTTTCTCTGGAAAGTATTGTAGGAATTGATATATCGTACAATACTTCCTAGTAAATATGTCATGCATTTTTTATTAGAATATATTATCCGTGGTATCTATTCTTATATAGTGTAGATGCGCTAAAGTAATTTTAAGCATTTTTAATTTCAAAAATGTTATTACAAAAAAGTGTTGCTGCAACTGATTGAATTTAGATTATTATTATTTTTCTTTTATTTAATTCTTGCTTGTCTTCTATTTCAATTTTTTTCTTTTTACTGTTGATATCCAGTTGCTATCTTAGTTAATCTAGTATTTTCAACTTTTTGTTGCATTTATGATTGTTGAAAAGTGTGGTATCATTTGACCATCTAAGAGTTGAGAGCTCAACATTTACGTTAGATGCAACGGCTATGTTAAAACTAAAATTTGGACGTCTGAGGAACTCGTAGAGCGTATCAAATAAAACAATTCAAAATTATCTCATAACAATAGAATGTTTTAAAGATTAAGATAGTATGTAGAGTAGAAACAGCAACTTTTGCACAATATTCAAAATGTGACAGAATAATGTTTGTTAAACATTACGGGATGATCTAAAGGTGTTGCTTTAATTTTATGTTTTATTTTACTTTTAATAGACAATTGCTTATATTTACTCTAAAATTAAGCGGTATTTTAAAACTTGTAAAGAAATCATTAACGTAAACAGGCTCAACAAATTTTATCATGAAAAGGAGTAGCAAAAATAAAAGTATTGTTAACATTTTTGAACAGAAATGACCGCTAGTAGAACACAACATTAACGACGAGGATGACGTGTAAAGTGTCTGGACTAAAATCAAATACAATACAAACATTGCCGCAAACAAAGTTTTTAGAAGAACCGAAAGCACTGGTGGTGGCAAAAGAAGGTTACCAGATGCAAACTAGCCGCAAACGATGTAGAAGTGGAAAAAGTAATGTCCTTTAAGTACGTAGAAGTACCAGCCAACCAAAACAAACCAGCCGAAGTACAGAGCAAAATTAACAAACTTTTAAGACTATCAGAGTGCCTAAGAGATCGAATATGGAAAAAACCAATACATGAACCAAAACGCTAAGATCAGAATATACAAAATTTACATCCGACCAATAATGACTTATGCTGTAAGACCAGAGCAAAAACTAGTAAACCAAAAAAAAAAACATTGCACAAACTCGGGGGACATTACGGGAAATTTCCCGAAAGACAGAATCCGCAAGACCAAGATAAGAAGACGCTGCGATAGACAATGAACCAAATCAAAAAGAAGAAGAAAAAGAAAAAGAAGAAGAAGAAGAAGAAAAAGAAGAAGAAGAAGAAGAAGAAGAAGAAGAAGAAGAAGAAGAAGAAGAAGAAGAAGAAAAGAATGTTGTGGGTTTGGATCTGGATTTCTGGATTTTGGATTGAAAGTTGGAGGGTAAACCAAAGTCTACTGCACGTAGGCCTCATTAGGCCCTTTGTACCTCCTCCATGGCATTCAACCACTCTATGTGGCTGATGTATGCAATTCCCACGGGGGAGAGTCTCCTTTATACTGGCCATGTTAAGCCAGCAGCTCTTCAACATGGACTCTCTATTGTATGAGAGGGCCGGGCATGTGCAAAGCACGTGCTCAATCGTTTTGTCGTCTATTTCACATCTTCTACAAGTTGAATTGTTTCTAATACCAATCGTGTGCATGTGTTTCTTTAGTTGGAAGTGTCCTGTCAAGATACCTGTCATAATTTGCAAGTTCTTTCTGTACAGTCGCAAGTAGTAATTGGCTGTCTTAGCGTTTGGAGCAGTCATTGCTTCGTTTGTCTGTCTGCAGCCCGAAGTGTCATCGCAACGCCGTCTCAGTGCATTGTGTGTGTTAATTTTTAGTAGATTATTTAAGCTTTTGAGTGTTAAAACGGTCCAGTGTTCAAGTCCACACGCCATGAGGGTTGACCCTTTACGCGCCAGTTTGGCCGACTGAATGTTACCTACTTTGTTGGAGTGTTTTTTTACCCAAAGCAGCTCGATGCTATTTCCATAGGCTGCTAAAATAAGGGCTCAATGATATTTAACAATTAGCTTTAATGTGATTCTAGGCTTGTTTATAGCAGTTAGGGCTGCTCTATTATCTGTTAGAATTTGGACATTCTTGCTAGATATTTTGCGGTTCACAATTTCTATAACCGCATAGGTTATCTTAACTACTTCGGTTTGAAAGATAGTCGTGTGAGCTCCTAGTGGTAATGATATATTGAGGTCCAGGTCTTGCGAGAAGATTTTTGTTTCAGAACCTTTATTGGTTTTTAAGCCATTCGTGTAAGTTCTAATCGAATCATTGACCACGTTTTGTTCTTCTTGTTCATGTGTGCGCACGTTGTAGGGTCTTTAAAACACAAAGAAGGGTGACATGTTATCTGTTTGCGCTTCAGAGATGTTTTCTTAACAGCGTGGGTTTGGTTTTAAAAACAAAAAATCTACAAAATTAATTACGCAAAGTGCGTGTTTATTTTAATTCTATTTTTTTTTTTTTATTAAACTTAGATATTTAAGATATTCATACATTTGCTAACCGCCCGGGTGGTGTAGTGGTTAGCGTACTCGACTGCTATACAAGGGGTTTTGGGTTCGAGCCTCAAGTTCCCTATCTGGAAGGTCAGTTTTTCTGGTTAAGAAAAAATGTGCTGTGATGAGTACGCCTTCTTTCGGATAAGAAGAGAAAGTTTAGTAGGTCCCGTGTACTGCCTTGATGTTGCGTGCACGATAAAGAACCCAATAATTTAGGTTGGAATTCTTGAATTTGCGGCAATATTCCCAGATGTAGTAGTATTAACCTCTGGCGTCGGTGATTAGACTTTGCATCAGAAATAGACCGACGTTAAATAATTAAATTAAAAAAAAAAAAAAAATACATTTGCTAATAATATTGAATTCTCTGCATACATTTTTATTAGATTTTTTGTAATACTTGCTGCAAGGTCATTTTGCTTTTATCTTCTACTAATTACAGAATTTTGAAATGTTTTTCCTATCTTTATAGATGTAAAATAAACAAATTCTGGATTTCTTTTTTTACTGGACTGTACTTGTATACAGTTAATTTGTGTGGTATGATTTAATATTACTTAGAATGGTCTTGCAATGTTGATAACTCTTGCGCAAAAGTAATCTTTATGTAGTTTAAAGATATGACATACATTTATTGATGTTTTGTTAAATGAGATAAGAAAGACTGGGCAAAATATGCATGTAACATCTATTTGGTAATATAGCAAAGTAACAATAAAATTAATTAAAAATCTTGCTAAAATGGCTCTGAAGGTATAATATAATTTTTTTAAATTTTTTGCTTGATACACTTATTTTTTGCAATTGTTGATTGTGTTGATTTTATTCCATTCTTCTTTCTTATCTATAAATTGATGTTTTCTACGTTGTGCGTATTATGTCTTTATTTTTTTCTCTGCCTTTCAGTAACTTGTTTGGTACTCTCTCAGTCATTTGTTTCCAGGATTCTGTGTTGTACTAGTATCGGGTTTTGTTTCAGATGTGGCGTTGGTCACAGGTCGTATTACATTCTTATTTAGTTTTTTATGAGAGATTTTTTTTTAAATATGGCACGTTTGATGCAATTCTATCTTATTTGTCTTGTTCACTTGATGTTTCACTTTTTCTTCAATTTATCCGCTACTAGATATTTTGATGTCTCTATTAATGGTTTGTCATTGACAACTAATTTGCATTTGATCAGCTCTGTTTCTATTGTTTTGGTTTTTTTGGTGGAAATTGCTAGATTATATTGTTTTGCTTTATAGAATTTGTATCTTAGCTTGTGCAGATTGTTTTTGGTTTTTGCGATTATTTCTGTGTCATCCGCGTAGCACATGATGTTAAGCTCTTTATTATTTATTTCATTTATACCCATACTAAATAGAAAGAGGCTTAGGGAATCTCTTTGCCTGATTTTTCATTTGTAGTTAATGAGTTCTTTATTTGTTGTTCTGTCTAGTATTTGTGGCAATGTGATTCTTGTTCTCTTTTATACAATTGTGTACCTATGTTTTCTTCTTGACGTGACTGTGTTTTACTAGTTCTTTTATCTCATTTTTTTGCATTATGAACCTCCATATTTGTTTTTACTGGCCATAGAAGTCTGATTCAATTTTTTGTGTATTTTTTCAGTGTTCCATTGTTTTTATTACTAATTTGTGAGCTCCTGTTCTTATTCTTTATAACTCTGGTACGTTTTGTCTGTCCTGACTGATCTGTACTTCAGATAGCTTTTTTTTTGGGCAGCATTTTAGTTTAATTTCTTCAATAAATTATATAAAAGATGGTATTAATAATCTTGCATCTTTTCAAAATTATAAACAAGTAAAGGTTTGCATGTTTGTTGAAGCGTATGTTGGTTGGTGGCAGATTGAAGCAAAAGGTTTGGATGCAGCTAAAATAACAATATACTTTTCTAAGCGGGCGGCGGGCCTCAGATTGCTACAATGAACCTTTAAGCGTCTAGATTTGGAATCATACCCATTTAAAATGTAATGTAATGTTATGAAAGTTTTTAGTTTTATTTTTGAAACTTTATTTTCTAACAATTTTCTTTTTTGTATGTGGCAGAGTTTTGAGAATAATTGTATTGACAAGTAAACAAAGTGACTACCAACACTTGACAACCTATTAACTTGTTTGCTTTTTTATGTGTAAAGATAATAGAAACCGGTATGTGCTGATAAGTATTTTAATTTTTTTTAGGTTCTAGTTCTAGTTTACCAAAAGCTATTATATCAATTTTTTTATTGATCTTAGTTGTCTTATTTTCTTTCGATACCATCTTTGTGTGTCCTAGATATACATAATCATGAACTATTTTAAGATTGTGCTATTTTTGGTTTCTATCAATGCTATTCGGGTTCAATATTTTCTAGGTCCACTGATTGTAAAGCTTTTTTAAGTTTTTCTAACATTTCAGTAGTTTTGTTAGCATCACTACTCATGGTTATAATGTTGTCTGCAACTTCTAGGAAATTTATATATTCACCTCCAATTCAATTTATTGAAATTATTTTCCACTGTTTTCATCTAACGTTGCATGTTCATAAATGTGTTTTAGGAGACTTACATATCTAAAATTGGTTTTTGCGTTAGAATGCAAGATATAGTGGTATATTATAGTGAGTACACTTTTCTATTACTGTACGCACTGTTTGGATATGGTTTGCAGTAGCAAATCTTTTCCTAAATTCTGTTTGATTTATTGATTGGTAGAAATCCAGTTTTTTATTGAGATTAAAAATATAGTAAGCTTTTTGGTCTATAATGTTTATATGATCACATTTTTTGAATAGTAAGATAACTTTATTTATTATTTAGAGATTTGCTTTCAGTTATTAGAATCTTTGCAAAGGTTTTTGCTTTGTTTTATTACAAACCTTATTTCTGAGACCTAATTCATGAATTTTTTTTTAAACGTATGTTCAAGATAGTCTATTTTAGTAATTGTTTACACAGCTGCTTGAAGTTCTTAATAGGTTTTGCAATTTTTGCTTCATTTGTTTTAGTGACTTTTATTTATTTATTTATTTATTTATTTATCAACGGGATATTACCCAATTACAAATTCCTTAAAATTAAAAATAACATATATACATAAGTGGTAATGACAAAGTGATATACATTTACTAAATTATGTATATATACATACTTACATACATTACCTAACAGTTTAAAAAATAATAACAACCAATTTATTAAAAAAAAAAAAAAAAATAATAATAATTTTAACAAAAGATCAATGGTTTAATTAATCAACACTTCTTTGAATTAGTATTTTTTTTAGATAATCAATACTGCAATTAAATATGTCAACATTTGTTTTGTTTATAATATGATTTGAGTTAGTTGCCATACGAGTGATTGGATGGTTGGTGCCATAGTTTGTGCGGTGAAACTGAATACGCAACAGATTATAATTTCTTGTGTTTCTAGCTGGTATATTTAAATGAAGTCTTTCTAGCAACTTGGGGGATATGATGAGTCCATTAAATATCTTAAATATTGTTATTATATCAATATTTTGTCTTCGATAAATAAATTGTTGTAGATTAGTTTCTATATACATTGTTTCATACTGAATATGTTCAGACAATATTCCCATTTTAAAAGCGGCATATCTCAAAAACCGTCTTTGGACTCTTTCCAGTTTATCAATATGTACTTGATATTGCGGCGTCCATATTGGTGCTGCGTATTATGTTTATGATGTCTTTTATGGTGCTTTAGATTATTGTGTATTACATGCTTCATGTTTTTGCGCATTGCCTTTTTAACTCTTCTGTTAAGGTCTTTGTAGTTTTGATCATTTCTGAATTAACTAACCGTGATTGTAAATTTAAAAATCAACACATCATAACTTAACATAATTTTATGCAATATCTTCAATAAAAACAATATTTATTTAAAAATCTATTAACGTTGATTCGTTTCCAAAAATAAATTTATGATATTGGATTTTTGTCAAATTTAAAAAAATTTTACTCACCCACGAATTATAACATAATAATAAAATCATTATTTTTATATCGATGCTATTTTATGATTCAACAGACTATTGTAGGCGTTGATATTACGTTTATATATATATTTTTTTTAAGGACGTAGTGAGGTTGTGGTCTCAGCAAGTGGCCCTTCAGAATAACTAACGCAGGGCAATACCTTTCGGTTTTCTTCTCTACGTTAGTTCTGTTGTCATTTTGTCCTTATCATGTCTGTCTCTGAGCTGGTTTCGGCCTTGTGGGATTCACACAGACTGCTACGGCAACACATGCTGTCCCCGGCTCATCTCTCCCTATACCCTATTTGTTGTCTGTCCTATACTGACGTTCATCTCTCCTTTCTGCCATTCTATTGTTATTCAGCCTAGTTGTTTGATTTGTCCTTAGATGTCTTTTTAGTTTCTCTAAGTCTTCATTCACTTCTTTGTCGCCGTATCCTCTCTTTTTCATGAATATTTTGTGAAGCTCCATTAGGTGTACCCCTTTTGGTAATCCTAGATTTGCCAATTTAACTTCTAAGGATATTCTTGAGTCTCCATTTGGAATTATTTCTTCGTATCCCCTGGTTGCCAAGTATACTCTGACCATTTCAAAGGTTACATTGTCAGTCAACCTCGAAATGGCGTATCTACCATTTGGAAATTCTCTGGTCAGTTCCGTCAGTTTGCTTTCTTTGAGCAGCTCTTTTCTTTTTTTCCTTATTTCTGCAATTTTGGTAGGTACAAATGTTTCATTGTATATTCTTTTCTTGTCTACTTTCTCCTCTTCCATTCCTTGGTAGGCATAGTTGTCTTGACCTTTTTTGTATTTTTTCTCTTCATTGCTTTTTTCTATGTTCTTTTGCATCCACTTAGCTTCTCTTTCCTCCTTTCTTTGCCTTCTGTGGTTTTTGATGTGTGTGTTTACTTCCATTTTCGTTTATCTATATCTTGAGTTTTCAAACTCCTCTATCGTTTTTCTCATTACTGCCGTTGCATAGTTTCTTAATGCTCTCCATTTGTTTTCGTCATTCAGGCAAATATTAATTATTGAAGATTTATCAATTTTGTTTTCCAATACTTTCTCTAACTCTTTCCTAGCATTGTCCCACGCTTCGCACTCTATTAGCGTATGTTCTGCGTCGTCATACGTGTCTTCTTGGCAGAATATACATTTCTCGTCTTTCTCCATTTTATTTATATTTTGTAAATACTTTCCAAAGGCTCCATGTCCGGTGAGTAGTTGTGTTGTATAGTAATACGTTTCCGGTTTATTCTCTACCCATTCCTTTATTTCTGGTATTAACTCTCTTGTCCATTCACCTTTTCCTCCGTCTTTCCACTGTGTCTGCCATTTTTTCATTGTATTATCTCTTGCTTGTCTATTTGCTTCTTGTTTACTATTTCCTTCATTTACCAGTTTCTTTATGTTTAATCTTTCTTCTACCATCAAGTCTGCGGGTAGTGTCGCCGCGATTACCTCTAGCGCTTCTTGCGACACCATTCTGTAAGCCCTACATATCCTTAACGAGCTTGCTCTAGTGGCTCCTCTTATTTCTTTTCTGTTTTTTTTTTGTCTTTAAGGCATCTCCCCATGTTTCAGCGGCGTACAGTAGTTTACTTTTGGCCGCCGTTGCTATTAGCCTTCTTGCCTCTTCTCCTGGTCCTCCCTTGTTTGGCATGAGCCTACTAAGCATTCCTTCCTTTCTTTGTTCCTCTTACCGCTTCCTTAATCTGTTTGTTCCATCCTTTTGCTTCCAGTGTAAATCCAAGGTATTTAATCTTCTTCCCTATGGTTATTATTTGTTCACCTACCTGTATTTTTCCGGTTCCTCTATTTGTCCTCTTTGTCGATAACCATGCCGCTTCCGTTTTCTGCGGTGCTAATTCTAGCCCTTTACTTTTCATCCATCTCTTTATCATACTAATTGCCAACTCTAGCCTTTCCTTTAGTACTTCTATGTTTGCATCCCTACCTACTAAAGCTAAGTCATCAGCAAATGCCGTTATCGTCACCCCGTCTGGCAGCCGCATTCCGAGAAGCTCATTATATACTAAGTTCCATAATTTGGGTCCTAGTGCTGAGCCTTGTGGTACCCCTCTGGTCAGTCTAAATTTACCCTTCTTGGTCACTAAGTTTCTTCCTTGTAGATAACTCCATATTATCTTGATCGTTTTCTTTGTCAATTCTTTCTTTTTTGCTGCTTCTATAATTGCTTCTCATAGTACGCTATTAAACGCGTTTTGTATATCCAACGCTATTATGATGCAATGCTGTCTTTTCCTATGTGGGCCGCTGTTTGCTTCTTTTGCTTCCGCTTTTATCTTCTCGATAGCTCCTAGCGTTGATCTCCCTTTGGTAAATCCGTATTGTTCACTTTCCCATCCACCCATTTCTTCTATTTCTTTCTCTATTCTTCTCACAATAACTTTTTCCATTATCTTTGCTAATGTATTGATTAAACAAATTGGTCTATACGTTTTTGATTTACCTGTTTCTTTCTTCTTCTCAATTAGCACTAAGTTTGCCTCTTTCCAACATTTCGGGAATGTTCCTTCATTTAGACATCTGTTTATTATTTGTGTTAGTTCTATTTTGTTTCCTTCTAACGCTGCTTTTACTATCTCCGCTGTTATCTCGTTCGGACCTGGTGCCTTATTGTTAGGTAGTTCTCTTATGATCTGTTTTATCTCCTCCACTGTTGTCATATCTGCTTCCTCTTCTTCACTTGTCTCTGTTGGTTCTTTTACCGCTCTTCCTTTTGGGAACAATTTCTCATTTATTTTTTCTTCCCCTTCCTCCTTCTTTAAGCACACTCCCTTTGATATTCCTCCCAGTTTATTCATTTTATATACGTTTATATTTAAAAGCTCTTTTTTGCGCTTGATCAATTTAACTTTTTTGTGGTTTCTTTGATTCCAATGTTATCCGTGTAAACATAGTAATATTAAAAACGGTGTGTGTTGAACTGTCACATATATTTATAACTCTGTTAAACTTCAACTACAAACGTCCCGATATCAATAATCTAAAATTCAGGTTAAAATATTTTACATATAATTTTAAAAGTAAGTGAAACAGCTTAAAAAAAATATGTTTTGCAATTATTGTAACTTCTTAGTTAAGTTATTGTTAATAGTCACATTGTTTTAAATATTAATATTTTTTTAAATGTTGCAACTATTTATTATTTGTCTTTGATTTGTTTACTAATCGCTATTTGATTGACGTAAAGGTGTTAATTCTACACTTTGACTGTTTGGGCCGCATCTTTTTTTGCAAGTTTAATCGTAACATGTTTGTCCTCGTGGATTAATGCTACTTACTCTACAATCCACGGTAGATTGATTTTTGTACTCATTAGACTCGGTCTAAGCATATAATGAAATACGTGTTAGTAGTCTTATTGATTACTTGTTCCAAATCTACTACATCTGCCCGCACATCCGATTTTACGTGCGGAATAATTAGATCTGTTTTGTACTTTCCGCCAGGTTGGAATTAGTAGTAAGGTAAGGAAGTAAGTTTTATAAAGAATAAAATATGATAATCCTGGGCAGGGTGTTTAGGGACGCGTTTAGAATAGGTAAGAATAAGTTGTTTTTAGGACCCTGGCACAGGAGTTCGGGTACGTAAAAACACTACTCTTCGAAAACTAGATCTGTCTCTTGGAAACCAAAATCCTGGTTTTAAATGCCGGAATTATGGCTTTGAATGACAGATTTAGTTTTCCTACACACATTAACACACATCTAACCAACCAGCGTAAACATTTTTGATCCACCAACCCATAGTCGGATTTTAGTGCTAGATCTGTCTCTTGGAAACCAGAATCCTGGTTTTGAATGCCAGAATTATAGCCTTGAATGACAGATTTATTCTTCCTACACACATTAACACACATCTAATCATTTTTGAACCACTAACCCATGGTTGGATTTTGGTGTTATCTGTCTCTTGGAAACCAGAATCCTGGTTTTGAATGCCAGAATTATGGCCTTGAATGACAGATTTGGTTCTCCTATACACATTAACACACATCTAACCAACCAGCGTAACCACCAACCCATGGTCGGATTTCTGTGCTTTAAAACAATATTTTAATATTTTAAGGCTGGCTTTTGCTACTTTTGGGCTGGATTTTTAGAATTTTGCATTTTTCGACAGTTTATGGCCGAATATTAGTTTTTTCTGACAATATTGTAGAATTTTGTAACTTGATTTTGTTATTTTTGACTATTTATACATAGAGTTTTGTACTTTTTAACAGTTTATGATCAAGATATGCTGCTTCTAACAATGTTTTGTTACTTTTATTGCCGGATTTTCCTATTTTTTTAAATTTTATTACATTTTTTAACAATTTTTCGCCGGATTATAATGCTTTCAAACAATATTTTGATTTTTAAAGACAGGATTGTGCTAGTTTTGACATTTTTTAAATAGAATTTTGCACTTTTCAACAGTTTATGACGGGGTTTTTATTCTTTCTACATATTTTGATATTTTTTTAGCACATTTTATAAATAAAGTTTTTATATTTTTCAACAGTATATATATATATATATTTGGCTGGTTTTGGTGCTTTTGGTCAACATTTTTATTTTTTAATGCAGGTTTTGGTTGTTTTTGATATTTTATAAAAAGAATTTTGCTTTCAAACTATTATGGCCGGGTTTTGTTTTTTTTTGGAAAATATTTTATTACCAGATTTTGTTATTTTTGACTTATTAGGAATAGATCTTTGCACTTTTTGATTTTTTTTTTGTGAGGCATTGGATCAGTTCTAACATTTTAGGACAGTTCCAAATACATACACAGTTTAAAACTAATTTGAAATAGCTCGCTAAACTTAAATCCAGCTTAGATATATTTGAGAATAGTTTAGGTGTAACTGAAACACTTGGGAGCGACTCCAATTGGATTGCAAATAAGATGCAGATAGGAATAGTTACGGTGCAAGTAGGAACACTTCAAAGCAAGGTAATTATTACTCTGTATACAATTATTATACTTAATCAATGGAAATTATATTTTTTAATATTATTTTCGACGGTGGAAGAATGCTATTACAAACTCAAATTCTACTAGAACAGATCAATATTAAACGAAAATACTTTATTAGACTCTGAAACAGTTTTATTAATAGTCTTTTTAGACTAATATGCCATAAATCTAAACTAACCTTTGAACAGTTTGGAACACTTTAGGTGTAGTTGAAAGATTTTGATTGGCTGGTAGTTTAGGAAAACTTTTGTTTTGGTAGGATCGCATTTGTTTCAAAATTTGTTGTTTCGATAAGGTTATTTGGGTTAATGTACTTAGATGCGAGCTTGAAGGTGCTCAACTACAACGCAATGACTGCATTTGTTTCCAGCGTGCAAATGTCAGAAATATCCACTTTGGAGCGGTCTAGCAATCTTTTTGCAAAGATTATTGTCCCACGCCTCCGGTTTACCTCCGACTTTCTCAAATATATAAAAGTATTTGAGATTCTCAGCGCATGTCTGGGTTTGTGGTTTGACTCACACACTAGCATGACGTCGATATTCTGGTCAAAGAAGAATTCTTTTACTTTGCCCATTTTGTTTGTTGTTTGCATTTTAGAAGCAGACTCTAAGTAATATATCTGGTGTTTTATTTATCGTATTTTAGTTCGAGGATGATTGACATAATTTTCAATTGAAAATGATTGAATTCTGCGAGAAGATGTGTGGCGTTTTTCATGTTTTTGGCTTGAGCAAATATCATTTTAATGTATGCCTTACAATCTTGAAAATGGTGCGATGAGGGTCGAAGCAAAGAGCACATTTTGAAGGTGTGTCCTTGGGGTCACTGTTTAGTGGTGCTCAGACAGTTATGACACACAAGAATTGCTTTGAAGTATCTTGTAAAGTTAGCATGTTTTTAGGAGTCTACCATGTGAAAAAGTTGGTTTTTTATGATCGGCGTTAGTAGCCAGAATTATTTGAATGCCATCGTGGGTATTGCGGACCAATATAATTGATACTTTAAAAGGCCTTTGTGCTTTTTGGTTTGATGGACTGGCAGTGGTAGCCGATGATGGCTTGCGTGCAGTCGTTGACTGCTTAGGGGTGGCTGAAGGCGCATTTGTATTTGCATTTTTAGTAGACAGAAGGAACTCATTTTGTATCTTCTTTTGTTTTTTGAATTCTTGATTGTTTTTGGTTGCGGTGTCTAAGAATGCGTTGCTGCTGGATGGGCCCGCCTTTTCTAGTAAGGGGAAGTTCTGGCGGCTGCGTTTGTGACGTTCTTTCCAGACACCTGGTGGAGTTTTCGGATTTTGGTTGAGCGACTGTGCCACTTTTTTAAACAACATTAACTACGTAATTTGGGCCAGATATTTATACTATTGTGGTCCACCCAACCATCTAGTTTTTGTTATCAAAAAGCTGAACACTTCATCTTTGTTACGCATTTTAGAAACAATTGATGTACACTTTATTGTATGTCATAACAAAAACACGTCCACAATGGTTGAATAGACCAACTTCTTGATAAAAAAAACTTGGCTAGGTTTTTGTTTTGGGTATTTATACTACTATGTCCTACTCGCTCGTCAAAGTTTTTGTTATAAAGAGGTTGGATAATTTTTCTGTGTTGCACATCTTAGAAACAATTGATATTCACTATATCGTATGTTAAAACTAAAAAACGTCTGCAATGGTTGAATAACTAACGACTTAATAACAAACTCTTGGATAAGTAGTCAGGGTACGTTAGCTGTGTGATTTAGGCAGAGTATTTATACAATTACCAAATGATTAGATAATTTTTCTTTGTTGCGCATCTATGATACAAAAATTTAAAAAAAAAAACAAATCGCGCTAATACGACGTTATACAAATAATTGGTAAATCCTGTATAGAAATTTACCGCGTACAATCGATTATTGTAAACAATTCTTAAGTTAAAAAGTTAATTAACCATACAAATATTGTTTACAATGTAATTGAATTAATTAAAGGAATACGCCATAGAAATGATTTATATTAACATTGTTGAGAACAAACATTATACTTTCAACAACAAAAACATTATTTTTTAGTTGATCGACTTTAAAAGAATAGTTAGTATTCATTGTTTACATGAGCAATGTTTCTGAGCCACAATGCCGACATAAATTTAGGAAGCTGGTTATGATTTACCAACGTAAGCTAAAAGAGCGTCAAGGTAGATGAAAAGTAGTGCTATAATTAATGCACTAAAAGTTCAATAAAATGTAACGGACAGTGTAATAAGTTGTTTTAAGATGTTGGAAGGAGACCATCTAGTCATTTAACATTAGATTAATCAGTAAACACCTATGTGCTATCTATGATTGACAGTAGGGTATTGGTATGATAGGTTTTGGTTTGCGCTGCTTGGTTTGCCGGTTTTATGCTATACCACACAGGTTTTAAGGCTGGTCTGACTCTGAGGAGAGACTGGCGCTCTGTGCAGATGTTACCGGCACGTTCCCATGGGTACATTTGGGGGGAGGCTGCAGAAGATGTTTTGGCAGTTTGTTGGTGGTGGTTAAGCCGGAGCCCGATAGTTTAGTATGCGGCTCTCGTGCAATGACACATAGGTTAGTGTAACCCCGTGTCGGGAGTGTTAGGCCGTGATACTTCAAGCAGGAGATCAATGCAAGATCCTGCCAAGGCACTAGAAGTTTTCAGAGTGTATCCGGGGAGGGATAAGGACAGTTGTTGTTTGGCTCTTGTGCAGTGACCAGATGATGTGTGTTTCATCAGATCAGGAGTGTGATGCCGGAGATGTCGCGAAGCATCGCGGTGCAGTGGTCGTAGTGTCTTAGCGTTCGGTTGCATCGTCTGGGGGCATAACTGGGGTTGACGTATTTATTTTCGTTATTGTCGTAGGTTGTCTGGGTTCTATGGTTCCGTTGAAGTTAGGGACGGTGTCTTCTGGTCGTACTTCCTTTTCGGTGGCTTGGACTCAACTAGCAATTTGTCAAAAACCACTTGTGGTTCCGCTCGGGTTGTGTCAAACGGTCCAATGTAATCTATTGCAACCTTCTCCCAAGGGTCTCCCGTGGATTGGGGTTTAGCGATGCCGGTGTTCCTCTCTAGACATTCTCTCTGCGCTCTGCGCACTGTCTCTGCTAGCGTTTTAGTTTTCAAGATGTTGATTTGGTTATGAACAATTTGACATTGCCGACCTAGACGTTGATATAACACGTTTGAGCTTGGTGTAGTAACGGCTTGTTGGTCTTGTGGAGGTAGCATCCGTTCAGTGTCATTTACTTCGTCAGTTACAAACTCGTCACCTGTGCTTTCTGACAGCTCGTCTGGTTGCAAGTTGATGTAGCCTGGTGCATGATGCTGAACGTAAATTTGGCTAGCAGCAGTGACCATTGGGTAAATTTGGCTTTGCTGTCAGTTGAACTGACTAACCATACTAATGCCTTGTCTGTTCTTATGGTAAAAGTTTGGCCTTTAGGTATTGCCGGTATTTCTTGATTGCCCACACGATGGCTTATTCGAGTGGAATTGAGTCAATTTAGCGCTGGCCTGAAAAATTATGTGTTTGCGGAAACCTTCTTCTTGATACAGTACTGCTTCGAGCTGGGTTTTGACGCGTTTGTTTGTAACACGTATCTAAGGGCCGGTCGAGGTTATGCTAATTTAAGTGGCCTGTCCATGCTTTCGTTAATCTTTTGGAAGGATTCTTTGGCGGTTTTGTCCTACACCAATGGTTTTTTGCTGCATTGGATCTCCATGAGGGGGGTCGGTATCTAGCATACCTTGGTACATATTCTTGCAACCAAGTGCACAGTCCTAAGAAACTTCTTTAGTTTTGATGGTTGTTTGCAGAACTAATATGTTTTGCGAAATCTCTCAGTAGCCCGTTTTCAAGTCCAGTTTTGTGAAATATTTTTTGTTGTCTTTAATTTACGAAAATATTTGCAATATCTTGGAAATAGCAAGAGCAATAGTTGCTGGAACTTCTTTCGATGCTCACTGTGGCTAGCATGTCTTCGACCTGTTTTAGAATTATTGCTTTTTTGTGTACATTGTATGTGTACCGGGGCGCTCTGATTGGCGTGTGGTCTAGTAATTCGATTTTATGCTTTTGGGCAACACATAATTCGCAAAAACGGACACAAACGAACGCACTAGTTATGCATTTCTGGTTGTTTAGGCATCTCTTTTAGTGGAGTTGGATGCACCTTAGAAATCTGAGCTGGCCGCTCCGTTTCTTTCCAGAATACGGTGTTTTCCAAAATGCATGCATCGCCGCGTGTACTAACCTAACATAATTTTCGTGTAATTCTTTTCCTAGTTTGAGTGCAATGAGGAATTGTGCCGTTGTTTTCGCCTACAGTCAGCTGTACGTGTGCCTCGCTGGTAGCTACAAAGATAGCACAAGGGTCCGCCTGTAGCTGTGTTTAGTGGCTTAGCTCCTGATAAGGTCTGATTAGAAAAATTATCCCAAATCTATTAGAGCCGTATGGTCTTTTTTATTGATTGACACGACCACTCGGAGTAAATGATTTAGAGGTCTTATGAATCGGTGTTGTATCCTCGAACCAATCCAGGTGATTAAGCCGAGCTTTTTCTTTCAGGCCACGTAGTAATGAGCAACTGGAAGTACGCCTAGGAGTCTTTGTGAGGTTTGCTGCTGATGATTGGTACTTTCACCACTTCCTTAGTGCTTTTTCACACTTGTGCCATAGCTAGCTGTTGTATAGATAATGCAAACGGCTCAGTTGGTGCTTGAGGGTGGCTTGTCTTGTGGTTGATAGTGCGGGCATCCACTGTGCAACTAGTGATTGGTTGGTTGAATGCTGCATATTGCAGGGTTTGGTTGCTAACGTGGTAATGCTTTTGTCAGTTCAGGGTTGTATTGTTGTGGCCAACATTGTTGCAGGCAAAGGTGGGGTTTGTGTTGCCTGTAACAGTTGTAACTTGTACTGCGGTCCTGATTCGAGATTGGTGTCTCCTTGCGGTATGACGACTTCATTGATATGTAAGTAAGGGCACCATGTTTTGTCAAAACTAAATTTTATTATTCTTTTACGGAAAACAGAAATTAGCGTGCATCCGAATGGTGTTCTATTCTTTGTGTTTGTTCTTTATGTAATGGCAGAAACGAACGTCACTAAGGTATCCAGTTGATAGGTTGTAAGATGAGAGAATGGTAAAATCAACACTTTCTAGTTTGCACGTGCTGCACATGGAATGGTACGTGGGATGTTTTATGATAGCCGTTTTTTAAAGCTCTTTTTTGGCAGTATAATTAAAATTGTATTTTCTCTATTGGAAACGAGTTCTTCAGATTCAGTACGCTAGTTGTGGAGTTGCAATAGTATAAATCTGATATCTCTCGTAAGCGGACAGTGGATAATGGTGCTAGAGGATTTTATAATATTTTGCCTAAAATTGCCTAGAAATGCAGTGAGAAGATCATAATTGACCACAGTTGATCTACAAGACCAGGGGTTGTTACGTTTTTATGATTTCATGTAAAAAAAAAACAAAAATTATTTTTAGGAACGGACTTTACTCTTCTTAAGTTTTGTGCTGATTCTGGAGACTCGGAGAAATTTAAACGAGCACTGGTTCTGACAGCTTACTAAGGTCTATAGTTTATAGTTACTTTAATAATCACACCAACAACATAAAAAAAATGTATTGTCCCTTTTTTTGGTGCATATAAAACTCAAACAAATTGTTTTATAAAAATATGGACAATATCTTAATTATTTAAATTTGTGTCTAACCATCAAGTCATATTGGTGATTAAAGAAAATAAATGTCGGTATTTGAATGACTATTTGTGGATAGATCAAGTTCAAATCACTAATAAAAAAAAAATTATCATACATTCTTATTTATTATAATTAAATTAATATAATTGATTAGTTTAGAAGAAAGATTATATAATCAAAAACACTTTTGTGTGCTAATTATGTATTGTCTACAACTTGCCTTGATGAAGATAACAAAGTTATACTGTTTTTACTTATAAAATCCTACTTCAAAACTAATCAATTAAAAATAATATAAAAAAAATAATTAAATATAACAAGTTTATTACACAATCTTCTAATCCTATACAATACTATTTAGATTATAAATTCTCCACTCAGTATGTAACGTTAACATTCAGTTATATTCACAGCTAAATATCATTATTTGATCCTTTTATAAATTGACTATGTCGTTGTTAATAGCTTTTGTTTATTTTTGTCTGAATTTTCTTTACTGAAAATAATTCACATAATATAAACAATATATTTAACTAAGTTATAAAGTAAATAGAATTTATTTGTTATAATATTATTCACGTTCATAATATCTGATATTTTAAGGACAAATTTTTGTATGACAAAATATTTAAACCAACATTTTATAAATACTAAACTATAATGTAACACGCAATAGCAAGACATAAAAACGTCATCGATTGCAAACATTATTTATCCAATTTAGTAATGATTTATTTATATATGTCAACCAATAATAGATATAATAAATTTTTATTATTGTTGAGAAAACTCCTTGCTTACAGTCGGATTGTCTCCGATTTGTCCTAGATTGAAAATAAGCGAATAAGCATTGTATTTCCTGCAACTTCACTGCATGGTTATCTTTGATCAGATTCCAGATTTCGGTTTCAAGTTGTAATCTGATTTTATATGGAATTAAATGAATGAAGGATTTGTTTGATTGTAATTGTTGAAATGTTTCGTGTTCTAGAAAATCAATGATTTTATTTGAATTGATGACAGATTAAGTAGCGTTTATATAATAATTTATGTTATGTTTTAAGTCATATTTATAATTGGAATTGATATTTATATTTGCTAAATTATATGAATTGATCATAATTTAAATATTATTGTAAAATATACAATACGCACAATTTATAAATGTATATTTTTTAGTATCCCTATCACGCAGCCAGTGGCGTGTTGTTAACGGATGGACAAGTAATGTTAAGCATAATCGATTAATTTAAGTCAATGGAATTTAAATAATTGATTAAAATGAAATTGTTGTAAAATATTAGTCGTTTATAAATAAATCAGTTTATAAATAACAGCGGAATCATTGTTAATCAATCAATAATCATTTTTTAACATTGGCCGGCTTGGTTTTTTTTCATATTATTCAGCAAATTGAATTTAAAAAATAAACAAGAAGCCTAACAGACAAAGTAACAAAATTCTATATACTACTGTTAGGTGAAGGAGTATTAAAAAAAATTGCTGGTTGATTTTAGTAGAGCGCATTCTGCGCTAATCTTACAGGCGTTGCTTTAGAATTGTGGCTTAGCAGGTGCCGCAAAGTTATGCGTCTAGCATATTGACTGGTTTCTTATGTCCGAAGATTTTCCTATCTGGTTCAGCTAGCCGGGCTAGATCTGGGTTGACGTGTTCTGCAATTTTCTCGAAGTATTTAGTTGCAAAACTTTTTATATGAACTTCTATTGGCCTGTAGTCTTAATGTGACTACCATTGTTGGAAAATATTTGAGACAAAGATTCGTTTATTATGTTTGTTAAAAACATGATTGTCTTAGCAAAAATTACTTTTAAGGCTTTATTAGAAATACCAACATGGTCTGGAGCAGACCTGTTTCTTGACCGTAGTCGAACACTTTTAAGTGGAGCTTCGTCGGCATGTCTCTCAAGATGCGGTTATCTCTCGGTAGACACTGTTCACAAGGTCCGTCTAAGTTATTGTTGTAGACCGAAGAGCACTGAAGTTTAAGGCCTTGTTTTGAGTTATGTAAGTTAAACAGTTTGGGTCATGAATAACCGGAATCGGTGTCCTTTTCTATTGAAAAGCTTGTGCTCTCTTATAGCTTAAAAGTTTAAGAAATTATAGATAAAAATGTCATCGGTTAAACTTACTACCAGCGTGATTAGACCATAGCTTGAACTTGCTATCCGAAAATTGCGAATATTAAAACTACCATCGCTGAAACCAGAGTTGACTGCAAATGTGATCTCTAAAGCAAACTGAAGTGTACTATAACTTACAATGTCTCTGGCTATGCGCCGACAGCCTAGCCAAGATACCACAAACTGAATCTTTAGCTAGACAGCAAAAGCACTCTTGGTCGCCATACCCATGAAGCAAACTAGACGTATTAACAGCATGGCATCTTTGAATAAGAATTGGCAAATTATGTCAAGCAAAAAATGTACCAACAAACTACGTTCAGGCAGAGTTAAAATTATATATTGCCGGAGCTACCAGCCTGAGTGCACTAGCAGACCTAAAAAAATACCTTAGCCTATTGCCTTACAGATTAGTGCCTTTTACAAATACTGCCCTAATTCTAGCCAGAAACGAGAACGAGAAATGTGAGAGAGCCGAGCAACCACAAGGATTTAGTGACAATTATTAGTGGGTAATATCTTAAAAACCGTTTACGGGACTATAGTACTTAGACATGACTAACGAAAGTTTCAGAATCAAATAATGACTTACAGTGCAGGGCCTAGATGCATTTTCTAATGTGAACAACCAACCAAGACAAACAAAATTATAAAAAAAAAATGGAAGATGTAGTTTGCAAAAGCCATTAACTACAAGATGGTCTGGAGCAGATATGTTCCTTGGCCGTTGATGGTTTAACACTTTTAAGTGGAGTTCTGTTGGCATTGTCAAATTTTGGTGTGTTCTTGATTCGATTGCTCCTACGCTCATTTTGGAATAGTTTATAGTTTTTGCGTTTTCTTCTAACCCGGTCTTTACTCGTTTTGTAAGTATTGAGGTTGGTCACAGTTGAATTTAATTTGTAGCTGATTAAACTTGCTCCAGCAATACTTGTCTTGAGATTGGTGGTGATGATGTGGAAATGGTCAAATGCTCAAACGTCAATAGTTACTAAGTTAGGGAATATTATAATAAGCAATCCCTTGTGACAAAGAAACGGGACAAATACTCGTTCATTATTATGTACTCCGCTTATCTGCTCAAATGCTGGTCATCAAGTGATTGGATGTTTCTCCTTCTCGCAAACGTCAATAATCACTTAGTTTTTAAAGAAAAGAGTGATATCAAAACTTCTTAACAAAGAAATAGGCTATTTAGCCAATCACAGAAGAAGAGGCAAATAAAGCCTAAGGTCGACTAAGTATTTAAGAAACCGTTTTTGGGATAGAAATAATAATAATCACAAAAACAGCTCCGCAAAAGAAATTCTAAGCAAAGTTCTAAGTAAAGACAAAGAAATTGTGAAGGATCATGTCCCCAATATATCAACTATACAGGATCACAACGACGACCACTGCAATAAATTGGCTAATGAGATTACTTGAAACTACTTATATACTAACAAACGCCCCACTTTTTAACAACGAGAAAGCGGTCTACCACCACCACCACGTAAAACAACACGCGCTTAGTCGTACTTAAAGCCGCTTTAACATCAATCTACAAAACAAACTCACGTTGCAGCTGGGAGTCTTCTAATCAAAGAGGGTTTGACCACTATTGACTAAACCAGGGTTTTCTGTGTCACTGCACACACATCACCACAATAGCTACAAGGTTTTTGAAGGGAGTAGCCCAAGATCTGGTAGTCACCTCTACTGGAAACAAAATACCAAGAAGTCTTTGCGCATCAATGCCGGAACCTATTGGCTGGGTTTGGTGTATCAAAAGCACTATCTACAAGCTGTGGAATTCTTAGCGGTTGTCTTCAAGTTCCAAGAAGTACATTTAAAAAAATTCGTAATGCACTAAAGAGATTTAGTCTTTGAGTTACTGTGTTTGGGCTTTCTGATAAAGTAAATCATCTACTTTCACATCCGTTTTTTCTCCTTGGTTGAATTAAATTTGAATCATTTGTCAAAATTAACTTATACAGGCGGTATCAAGATCAGCAATATTATAATAGTATACAAAGTACGAGTAGTTTCTATTGCTACCCGGAAAAATCAGATACCATGCTGAACCGACAATCTATTTATAAAACCAACATAAGATGAAAAAAGTTTGTACTTGAAAACATATAAAGGTACACGTAATAATAAAATAAATCAATTTAAAATTAATAACATGACATAACACTCGACACATCACACCACGTCATGTTATTTTTTGCCCAGACGTTACCAAAATATTGAGCGTTTATATGTTATGCTTGGATTATGATACACAAATCTCGGTTTTTGTCTTGATCAAACGGTGGAATGTGTCTAATCGTTGTGAGTTTTGTCATTGGTGGTTTTTCTCATAAAAATTATGTCAAATTTGGTTTTATGGCTACATGTATTTCACTAAAATGATGCAATTTCTATGACAAAACTCACCGACTACAAAAGTCAATAAAAACATAATTAGTGTCGTTAAATTTATTTGTCGCCCGGTTATGACCCAAAATAAACGTAAATTGTTGCAATATCAGATTAAAAGAAATCATTCAGATTTTTGGTACTTTTGTTAATTTAGACCCCCAGTTACCATCTTTGGAACTGTTAATTTTGATGGCCTGTTACCATTCTTGGGACCTAGAGATTGAAGACGACACATTCCGAAAAAGATGCATTTGGTGCAACATCCTCACCGGGCTGTGGAGAAATTTCTTGATTTTTTGTATGACATGAGGTATCTCTGAGTGTTTTTCCCAAGTGCAATGAACTTTTGGTCGATTTTAGACTATGGTGCAAGGTCCGGGGTTGTTGTTCCTGCAACACTTGTAGCATTTGTACTTATTTGTCTGTTGTCGTTTCTGCTATCTTCACTATTCCACGCTTCTAGATTTATTTGTGTGCATGGGGAAGGTAACTGCATCTTGACTCCACTAGACTACACGGCAGATGTAGTTTGGTCTGTTTTAGCACACTGGAAGGTAATAGGGCTACCATTAATGTTTACTGCTTCCAGGTGCAACAAATGTGTGTGTTTTTGAACCTGAATCTGGATTTTGAATTTTAGAAAATGAAACCAGTTTTACTGCATTTAGGCTTCATTATGCCTTCATGTATGTATCACTTGGAAAGGTTTGCATGTGTTTTATTAATTAAAAGTGCCCTGTCAAGATTTCCGTTGTGGTTCTTTTTGGACAGTCTGAAATAGTAGGTGGGCGTTTTGGAATTTGAGGCAATTGTTACCTCTTTTTGCCTATAACCCGGATTGTTATACTATCGTGCTTTAAATGTATTGTGTGTATTTGCTTTTAGTATGATGTCAAGGATTTTTAGTGGTCGTGCAATCCAGGGTTTGGGTTCACGTATCTTGAGGGTTGGTCTGCGTCAATCTATCAGCTTTAACGTTACATATTGTGTTAGAGTGCTTTTCTCCCAGCATAGTTTAATGTTATTTAAGCAAGCTGTCAATATGAGGGCTCTATGCCATTGTAGTAGTAGTCTTGATGTGGTTTTTGGCTTTTTTATAGCTAAAATTAGAATTTGAACGTTTTGATCAGATATATTTTGGGTTACTATTTTCTATTATCCCATGGTTATTCCGGCTATTTTTGCCTGGAAGCTAGTCGTAAGTGTTTTTAGTGGTAAGGATATTGAAACATCTAGATCTTGGGAAGAAATTCCTGCTCTAGAACTTTGAATAGTTTTTGAGCAATCAGTCTAGATTTGAAGGAGTTTGTCCTTATCTACTCTTTGCTTTTGTTGTTTATGTATGTGTACACTGTAGGGTCTATTAAATACAAACACAAAACCTTAGATATTGGCTGGTTTTGACTTTTTTTTGTTGTTGACTGATAAAAAATTGCATTCTTTTGTAGCAACCCAAATTTTTCTTTGATTGTATGTATATAACTATGTATGAGTCAAGTGTACGGAACGATTTTTTTTTGCTCAAACTACTGAAAATGCCTTTTTTTACATGAATCCTGATCATATGAATTTTTTGAGTTAGCTGTTTCCAAGTAATAAGAACTAAAATTTGAAATAAAAATGCGTTTTTTTTACATTTTTTGATCGTTTGTAACTTTTTAAAGTTGTTTTTTTGGATAAAGTTCTAAGAAACTTTTTTCTTTAAAATAATTCAAAGAATAATATTTTACAGCAAAATTTTTTTTTCCTTAAATTTTGAAAATTTCCCAGAACTTTAAAAAACAGTTTCTCTTAAAAAAAGATTACGGGTATTTTTTTTCTCTCAAATATGGATAAAAACGTGCTTTTATATGTGTAAAAAATACCCTGAAAATTTCTGAAAGTGCCTTGCATTATGCTCGGAGATATCTTACAATATATCCATAGAAATACTTAAAATTTAAGTCTTTGTCGCTACATTAAAAAAAAATCCGTACATTTGACTCATACATGGCCATAAACATTAATTTTCCGACAACTTACCAAAAAAATTGAGCCATAAACCAGCCTCGATTTACTCCAAAAACGCTAATTTGTGACAGATCTGGGAAAATCTGATAGTTTTACGGGAAAAAATGATGATATTTTTGGATTTTTTTAATAATAAGCGAATCAAGAATATTACTAGTATCATATTCCGTATGGTGTTTAGATTGCTTCTAACCGCATTTTATGGAATTGGTTTCCCAGGCTTTGAAGCGGGTTTCAGGTTTTAATAAAAGCTTTGTTCTTTTAGTGCAAAACTTGTCTTTTCGGTGTTTTTTTGTATATCTCTCCTTATGAAACCACGGTGATTTGTCACTGTTTAGAAAATTAAACCGCTTCTAATGTAGAAGTCACAAAGGTTTAATATTGAGGATTGGAATTTGGTTTGGACTTTTGTTTTACTTAAAAATAATACAAACCTGAATTTTTTTCCACACATTTTTTTGCTTTAATGTTAATGGTTTAATGCAAACATTTTTTACAAGTTTAGAAAATATAACTTTTTTGTGTCTTTTAATTTAATCAAAAGACTCGCGCTTGGTTTGGTTTGATAGATAAAGAGCAATTTGTTCTGCTCGTGCTTACAACAATCGGCTGCATTGGTTTGAATATAAAATTGTTACTAGAAAAAATACGAGGTTAAAAAAATGGCCTCGCTATTGAGTATGACGGATTTATTAAGGAATTCTATTAATATTAAATATTTTGATTATTAATGAATTATAAAAAAAAATCAAAATTGAAAAAAAAAATGTAGTTTTTGATCTACAAACTTACTTCCAGAGTCTAAAAACTGTCCTATATTAAGAGGGAGCAATTATGAGAAGCAAAGGTAAATTAACAATTTATATTCATTAAATTTTTTAAAACAATTTAATTATTATTTATTTATGCAGAATCAATTGTACAGGATTGTTTTTATAAAAAAAGAACAACTGTAGTCAGTTTAATCAATACTTCTCCATTTAACTTAAAACCGTAATTTAATTTAATAATGATGTTTGTTTGGTATTACCAATATTGAAAAAAAACAATAAGATGCATGTTGATGTGCAATAAAGAAAAGTTCAACATATTGTTAATTAATGCTTTTCGAGTCTTACTCCTTGGCCAATGCCACTTAATTTTTATTTTATTTACCATTAATATTGGGCTAGCAAAAATAATAATTTAATACAAACAACAATTTTCTGAAATTGACCTTTAATTAACCTTGTATTTTTTTTTAAATCAATTAACTGGAAACTATCTTTAATTCATTTTTTTTTCCAACATAATAATAGATACAAGTTTCCTTGAAAGTACTTGATATGCTCTCGGTCTAAAAATTCGACAGCCAGGAATTTAAACTACCACAATAAACATGCAATTATCCGCTAAATATAGTAGTGAAGAACATACAGGAAGGCTGAACTTCATATAGAACTTGTTTACAAATTGATGAAATCAAACGTGTTTAATATAGGTTGGGTATAATACAGAGAAATAGTGATATGAATTATTAAAATAATAAATGCATATTGATTATGTTAATTAAGTCATGTTAGTTGAATGGTCTATTGATTTATGATAGTGACAGTTTATTAATAAAGCAATTGATGGATTTTAATTTTACAAATTAGCTATATTTCCGAAAGGTAGACATTTAAAATGGACACTATTGCATTAATTAATAATTACGATCATAATTTTATTAAGTTAATTATAATTTTGCGATATAAAAGAAATGTCGGAAATAAGAATATGTACAAATTTATTGATGTTAAGCTTTAAGATGAACAGTATTGCGACAGGTAGAATTCAATATGGTTCTACGATTTAATTATGTGTTTTAATTAGACTGGAGATGTAATTAACATTCGACAAAATACCTTGCGAATGATTCTCTGTATATTTCTAATACATATTTAAGTTTGTTTTATTCAGATTCGGATAGATCTAAGCGGATCACATGTAAACATTATAATGCTTTATTAGTTAAGGAAGGCGTTGGCGTATTCTGAAACCAAACAAGGTTTTAAGATATTAATATAAATATTAATTAAATAAATTTTCTCCATTATTTTATATGATGTTTGAAGTGTTTAAAGAAGGGGGTTTGGTTTTGGTGATGCTGTGCACCAACACTATGCTAACTATAAGGCTTTCCAAAATGCATTGAGAAAAAATCATTAACTAAAACTTAAAAAAGCATAAAAATTAAAAAAAATTAAAAAGTGTTTTTTTTTGTGGATTGGGAAGAGAATCTTTCTAAAGACTTACAAGTCTCGCCCTCATGGGCGCCTACCGACTAAACTCTCCCCCCCCCCCCCCCATAATAATAATAATAATAATAATAATAATAATATATTGATTGATGTTAGAATACATAGGTATTTACATAAGTCATGTACAGTAAGTAAATATAATCTAGTGCTAAAGTAGAAAATTATAATTTAAAAATTCTCCATAATTATAAAATGAGTTTTCTAAGAAAAACTGTTTTAATTTGCGTTTGAACTGTGGCAACTCTAAACTTTTAATATTATTTGGTAATCTGTTGAAAATGTGACACCATAGTATCGAGTGCTAGTTTTACTTTTCTCAAGCCTATTAAAACAGTTTCTCAAATCGTTGTTGCGCCTTGTGTTGTATGAGTGGACATCCTTGTTTAATGTACGAGAATTTATTGTTTTATGCACTAACAGCAGACATTCTAATATAAACATACATGGTAATGTTAGTATTTTCAAGTTTTGGAATAGTGATTTGCAGTCTGCTCTGTATCCCACTCCAGCAACAATATTTGAATTTCTAAAATTTTGGCACCTACTGGGCCATGGATCTTTTCGGCTTAACTGATATTGGTTATAGTATAGGCGGTGCATAGAGATAGTGGAAAATTTTTAGTCCGACAGATTCTCTGAAAACTTGTCTGTGTCTAGTTTTTACCCCTAGGAGATGTAAGGAGGATGTAAGTATCTACTTAAAACCTTTTTTGCTCGCTTGTGCCAGGAGAGAGGAGGAGAAGCTAATTTTTGAATGAGATGATGTTGGCTTGGTTTTTCGCTGCATTTACGTAAGATTTCTTCTTGAGTGTATAGGGAGATGAGCAGAAATCTGCCGACTAGAGGCAGGTGCATTAGAGATGAAACTTGGCTTGCATTCAGCTTGAGATAAGCTAAGCAGTCTTTGTAGCTTATTGTGTTTGGCCAATTGCACGCGGCGCATTTTGCAACATGCCCTGATTATTTTGTGCAGGTTGAGTTTGGAAGTGCTGTAGCGCATTTCACGTGAATTGCACTTTGATGCCGTGTGGTCATAACAGTGGCAACGATGGCATTGTCAATGACACCAGACTTATATTTGTACTCTATCCGAACCGTATGGTGGGTTTTGCGGTAGCTGAACGTAACACATAGGGAAAGGTTTCCCATTTTTTTTTCATTGCATTTGAGCACGTTCCTAATAACTATAAGGTCTTCTCGGACCCTAACTAAAAAATGTAATGATACCCATTATTGGATGTCTTGGCTTTAAGGGCTGGCAGAGTTGAAAACCCACTGGCTGTGTTGATTGATGGTCTTGGTGGCGATGAAGTCGCCTGACTTGCTGAGCTAGTTGATGGCCTAGTTAATGTAGACACTGAAAGAGACTCACTGGCTGCATTTCCCTAAGTGCTAGGGGTGTGGCCGTGTGTCCCCTTAAGAGCAATAGGTTATCGCCCAAAATCGTGGTACTCCTGTGACGGAGGCTCTCGTGCACGATATGGAGAGTTTGGTCCATATTGGTACTTGGTTTGTTTGTGGTATCTTATGGTGAAGGTGCAAACAATAGGACGGGGTTACGATAGCTTTGGCCTAACCCAGAGGTATATATCGGCGCCGTGCAAAGTGGTACATGTCGAAAGCTGCAGTGGTTATGGGTAGTGATCACCAAATGACCCAGACGGAATTCCTGTCTATGTGGATTGGGTGATGTTGTTATTATACGTTTTCTGCTTGGCTCTCGGAGTTCGACTGACTGTGGCCGTATAAGTGGAGTATTGATAGGAGCGGGGGACAAAGGACTAAAATGTTATTGGTAGACTGAAGTCTCAGTTTTTGTTTTTGGATGGGCTAGAATCTTACAAATTTTTATCAGGCCTTTTTGTGAGAAGACTGGACCGGGGAGTTTGGGGTCTTAGTGGGCTGTAGCTTTGTTGTTGCAACTTTAGAAGATGCAAGGGGTTTCTGAACCTTTTTTGGAGATGTCTGGGCTGAAATTTTATGAGTGATATAGTGGCCTCGTTGGAGGCGGCTTTGTTGTTTCTTATCTTCTGGAAGATGTTCTTGCGCAGGCTAAGAATGGTTTCTTGGAAATTCAACTTGCTCTGCTTTATGTCGTTGGCAACGACATCAATCCTTTCGGTCTCATCATCGATCACCGTAAATACTAAAATGTACACTTTTGTTATAATTGTAGAGTGGGGCTGGGTTACTTTTTACTCTCAAAATTAACAAAACAGTCGCAGATATCAAAAAAACTTTAAAGTTTATTACACAATTGTCCACATTCAAATTATATTTTAATGTTTGCTTGAGATCTAAATTTTGTATTGATAGTAGTAGTAACGTATTTATTGGTATTTTACCTAGATCTATTTTTAGTTAAGCTATAACTTATACGATTGCCAACTATTCCAACACATACAAAAAACGCGTAACTTATGAATAGAGGAAGTGGTAAAATCGCCGCGCGCATCCGTTAAGTAAATATTGTAAGCGTGTACAACGTAGGGTGTACATATTTTTTCAGAACCGGGACACAACCAAAAAAAAACGATAAAATGTAAAGAAATTAATTTCTTACAAAAAATTTGTCTTGAATTTTATTTTTTATAGTTCGTTTTATTCATGATTGCTTTAGCTTCTATTATCGTGATTTTTTTTAATTATTCATGGAAAAGTTTTTTAAGTTAACCGGGACAAATAACTGATTCGAAAAGAAATGTCGGGACGAAGAACTTAAAACCGGGAAAATTAACTGTCTCAAAAAGAATTGTCGGGACACCGAGACAAGAAAGTTTAAACCGGGACAAACCCGGAAAAACCGGGACGTATGGACACCCCAGTATAGCGTGAAGCAGAACGATCATACAAATTCTGTAAAAGAACACGTGTAATACTGGCGAGCGTATAGTTTGTCTTATTAGCTCTAGGCTCAACGTTGAATGCATAAAGATAATACACCGTTTTCTTTATAAAAAGTTTTCCAATAAGAAGTTTCATTTGAATAGCAGGCTATTTGAGCAGGTGTCAATTTCAGTCACACTTCGCAAAACTAAAGCATTTTTTGATCGTCGTAAAGCAGCTTCTAGGCTGGCAATAGTAAACCTGGTGGAAAAATTTGAGATGTTGGGACAAGTTTGTAATGTGAAGAAACAAAACTGTGTGTATCGCTCAAGATCACATGAGAATATTGCTGATATAACCCGTAGTGCTGTTTTTCAAATGCATCAAAATGATCAGGAATTTTATCGAAAAATCATCTTCAGTGATGATGCTCATTTTCACCTTAGAGGCTACGTTAATAAGCAGAATTGTCGCATTTGGGGCTCAGAAAATCCAAGAATGATTGTTGAAAAGTTTTTGCATCTTCAACGTGTCACTGTTTGGTGCGGTTTTTGGGCTGTCGGTGTGATTGGACCCTCTTTTTTCGAAAATGAGGCTAGTGCTAACGAGCTATGATTAATGATTATTTATGGCCGGAGTTGGAAGATATTGATGTGGACGACGTTTATTTTCAGCAAGACGGCGCTACGTGCCACACAAGCAACGAATCAATCGCAGTTTTGCAAGAAAAGTTTCCTGACCGTGTTATTTGGACTTTTTTCTTTGGGGCCACGTAAAAGAAGAAGGTCTATGCCAATGCTCCACAATCGATTCAAGATCTGAAAGATGAAATTTGTGAAGTTATCGAGGACAGCCGCAAGTGTGCGAATTGGTTATGGAAAATTTCATGAAAAGAATGTGGTACTGCAATCGTAACTGTGGCGGCCATTTGACTGATATAGTTTTCAAATGTTAATGGCATACCTTCCTCTTTAGAATGAAATAAACATTTATTGATTTCTTTTAAAAAATACCCGTTTTTCTTAAATATCAAAATGAAACCTCTTATTGAAAAACCCTATATAAGGTGTGTGTACTTTGCAAAAAGAATACAGATGCTTGCGCAATTTTTACTATTTCTACTATTCATAAGGAAAGGGCGCATTCTATGTATATGTTGGAATGGTTTCGGCAAGCGATATAAGGGTCCATTCACCTTTGTGCGTGGATTCCGAACCGCAATTTTGAATGCCTGCATCGTGATTCTCTAGCGATTCTGAATTTATTATTTACACATATTGTATATATTCTTTGAGGTCATTATTTTTCGGCACTCTACTTGGAAAAAAATCTGGTCGGCGGAATCTGCGTGTGAAAGGGGCCTGACGTGTAAACAGCATAGCAAAGTTTACACGTCAGTTTAATAAAATGCGGATACGTTCTGCTGTCATTCAAATGGTATAGGGCAGCAAATGTGGAAAAAAAATTATAAATGTAATGTTAAAATGAAATGTATGAAAAATGAAAATATAATAATAAAATTTCTTAACAAAAAATAAAACTGGAGCCAAATTAACCGTCTAAAACTTCTATAATGAGTAGGTAATTTTATAATGAGTAGGTAGTTGATCATGAGCTTGTTTGATGTCTTAGGCAATCACGTCTCTCATTGACGGATTTACCAAACATGTAATTATTATTTGTTGTTATAACATTGTTTGTTGGTAGCTTTTAAACCATTATCTAATATGACATTAATAAAAAATTAATTAAACATTGTAAAATTAAAAAAAAAAAAATTATCTTTCAACCATCTTTTATAATAAAGTTTATATTTATCGAAATTCATTATAACGCAAACTCGTAAGGACCTGCTAGAACATTATAACGCTTTCAACTAATAGCTATTATTATAATATAAAATTATATCAAATAAATAATTAATTAACTGCGTTTATGTTTTATATTTATAACATAATTTGTACGACTAATTTGTCGTTTAATTTATTTAACACAAAACCACTAATTATGTGCAACAGACTTAAGTCGATATTTTTAACATGGACACTGCGTAAAGAAGCAGCTGTTTTACATCTCTCAGACCATTTAACGCCAATCAAAAACGTCGTCAGCGTGACATAACAAATCTTAATTAAATTCACAGATTAAAAAGATGTAAAACAAGTGTAAACGAAGTGCAAACTTTTCCATTTCGAAATTGTACTTTTTCTTTTTCTTATAATACGCAATATAACTGAAGTTATTATGTATCAGAATAGACAGTCATATATAGACAGGAAATAGTGGTCATTAGTTTTATTAATAATTTTAAATTAGTATAATTTCAAATAATCTCATAATTAATTTGCAAAATAATTACAATAATATAATAATTAAATTAATAATAAAAATATAATTGGCATGTTTTTGCAATATACAAACAAATAAATATTTAAATTAAGTTATTAATGAGTATTTGCACAACATTTTGGATTAAAATTTATGTACGAAATTTTGGATTTTTTTTTCTTAAACTAAATTTTCCCGATAAAACTATTTTTGTAATAGACATATACCGTTTTTCAAATAAGGCTCTAAACTTTTTTGATGACCTTTCTGAGAGTTTTACAGGTTTCTTTAATGTAATTAAAAAAACGCTGAAATTATTTTGTTGGGAGATTTTAATGTACATAATTTAAATTTAAAATTAGCAATGGAGTGAAATTTTAGTTATACAGCGTGTTGTAGCTTATGTATTTACAACTCAGTTCATCAAGAATAATCAAATCTATGACACATTTTGAGTTTATCAATTTCTTTGACTGTGCCTGTGGCTTATTTGTGGGCAATTGACTGTGCGTATGGTGGAAAGCATATGAAGTTATTCTACAAGAGTCAGTTGAATTCTTATGTTAATTGATTCCGCAAAGTGGTTAGTGTTTCTGGGTATATGTGTCTTTTACTTTTCTACTAGTTTTGTTTTTTTAATAAAATTTAAAAACTTTTGCCAAAAATACTGTTTTTTTTTTGTTAGCTTATGCTTGCCGGAGAAGTCACTATTGTAGCCAATTGCAGCGGAATATCTTTGTTCTCTAAACATCCGCGGTATAAGGAATCCGTCTAAATTCCTATTATATGCATTGTTAGTTTAGATCATAGTTTCTAGTATATGTCTTGTACGATTTTGCAGTTTTGTTCTGCAATGCTTGGTTGTCTTAATTTAACCATGTTTCTAGCGCACAATTTAATATCAGCTCTTCTTGAAAGACTGGCATGTTTGCCCAGGGATAACGTGATTGACGTCCGGCTCTGGTGCCATTGTATTATTTAGTCTCATTTACATATTAGATAGTTTCTTTGATTGCACTTGGTGTTTAATTTTTGTTCATTTGTTTTTTGTTCATTTCTCTTATGGTATTATCACATTAAATGACTTCTATGCAATCAGATTTCATAAAATTTGATATCATATTCAGTGTCTCTTCCTCGTTTAAGACATTCATTATTTCTTGTCTGTAAGTTCCAAGATTTATAGTGTGTTAAAAAATTAAATTTATGAAAAAAATATCTTAAACTAAAAACATCCATAGACGCGTTTCGAGGTTTTACCTCTCATCAGTATGGCTTTATTTATTTAAACTTAATAATTGATTTGTAACTTACTTTGTGAACATCGTTCACCACCACAATTCAAAGCGAATATTTTAAAGGGTGTATTGACTATTTATACTAACTGACTTAATGACTTTATTTAATGGCTTTGGTTAATAGCATTCTGAGAATGAACAAATAAACTAATTATTTTGGGATATTTACCTGATGGTAATGACTTGAGAAAGAATTAAAAAAGGAAATTTGAAAATTAAAAATAGAATACATTTTTTTGCATAAATTATAATTACTATTATACAATTTCGTGTATATCAGAACATATATAAAATATATAAAGAGGACATTGCGTCTCTTCTTTATCTATTTTATTTATAATGTGCTCATTTATTTGGAATTTGTCTTGTCTCATCACAACTAAGTACAGTTGTGGTAGCGTGAGCTGTTTTTCTATTATTGTTGTAGGAGTACCTCCCATTGCTTCTGTTGTCAGCAAAAATGCTAATCTTTGTACATAGTTTGGTTTCCGTTTTTAATGACTTTTTTAATGTATACCGTAAAATTAAAGAATTGACTGATAAAGCAAGAAAAAAGAACCTTTTCCTCATTGTTCAAGGTGGTAAAGAATCATCATAAACTTAAAAGACAAGAAGAAAACGTGTAGGGAATCTCAACAAACTTTTTGAAGATGAAAAAAGAATAGCAACACCAACCATGACGACAATTCATCAACGCTGTAGGCACAAGTGAAGCACTTTTCTTAGTACAAATGCTCTTCCAAAGAAACAGAGACGTAAATGCAATATCTAGGTATGATTGACTACCAGAAAGCTTTTGATCGGGTGCAACATCACAAGATGATAAATATCTTAAAACAAGTATCAACGCCAAAGATCTCTAAATCATTGCCAACTTGTACTGAAACCAGACCGCATCTCCAAAAATTTAAGATGAACAAATAGAAGACATTGAAATAGCAAGAGGAGCAACCCTGACTTACCCCTCTCGTTATTTCGATGTGCATACTTTTGCCGATTCTGTTCAATGTATACTCCGAACAAATCTTTAAAGAAGCCTTAGAAGACACAGAAAAAGGCATTTTACTGAACGGAGCTAGGCTGAACAACATCAGATATGCCGACGATACAATGATATTTGCTGACTCTGATAGTAAAAAAAATGTAACAATAGCAACAAAACAAAATTTATGTTTATAAACAAAGATAAGATACTTAATGTAAATCTATACGCTCACAATCAACAAATAAAGAGATCGAGCAGACAACATACTTAGACACATTTGTGAACAAAAACTGGGACAATAGTCAAAAGATAAAGAATAGAATTGGGAAAGCTTGAGCCGCTATCAATACAACGAACAACCTCTCTAAAAACCACAAACTCCATCTTGATACCAAAATACGCATGTTGAGGTGCTACATACCTGTATTCTCAATACTACTATACAGAGTCAAATCCTGGACACTCAATGAAGCAACAACAAAAAAAGCTAGAAGCCTTTGAAATGTGGCTATATTGGAAAGACAGAGTAACAAACATGGCATTATAGAATCATAGACACCATCAAAACTCTCAAACTTCAATATCTAGACCACATTATGAGGAACGAAAACAGATACGCTCTATTACAAACCATCATTCAAAGCAAGATACACGGCAAGCGAGGTCTAGGACGGAGGAGAATCTTAGGGCGTGGTACGAGAAGACGTCGAAAGAGTTCTTTAGAATAGAAATTAATAAAGTTAAGATAGTCATGCTCATCGCAAACATCCGAAATTGGATATGCACCTAAAGAAGAAGAATCTTGAAGAAAACCCTATACAAGCGCTTTATATCTGATAATGGGTTTGATTAATGTAGTGTGGCTCTGTATTGGCACGCTTTATTATGGTTGCTTATGTTGCTCTTTCTTTGGGGACTATAGTGATGGTATTCTCGATTTTTTCTTTGTTGTTGCAAAAGCATCCGTTGATTTGGGAAGCTTTTTCCTTTTTTTTATGGGTTTGTTAGGAAATCGAGTCTTCTGCCTTCATGTTTGAGTACTTTTCTCATGTATTCCGCATTGAAGATTCTGCTCAAGATGCATGCTAGGTTTGTTTTGACTGCCATTTTTCCGATTTTGTGAAGTACCTTCTTATTGTTTTGTTTTTGTCGAAGGTGTTGGGTTCTAACATCTTGGATAGAAAAAAAAAGATGATTTTTTTCTTTATTCTGTTGGTAGTGTAAATACCGTTGGTGGTCAAACTCTTCCCCGGTTTAATACTATCACTCTAGCTAGAGATTTTTGTTAATATTTTTTAAATAGTTTTGTCAGTCCTTGTGTTTTCTTTGTTCACGGTAACAATTACGTGCTTTTCTCTACCAACCGTATCTTTATTTTTAAACATGCGTCAGGCTACTTAGCGCGCATAGGTTGGAGCTGTTTGCTCATAGTTTGCTATATATGTTGACTATTACGGTAGCATTCTCTTCTTTTGATGTTTGACTGAGTGTGTTCATGAGCATTGCAGTGAATTCAATAGCGGGAATCATTCATTTAGAATTCCTTGCTAATGGATTTTTGTATCTACTTTTTAGTGTTTGCAAACTGAACCACTTATTTTTCTAGTTTCTTGACTTCTTAAGCAAATTCTTGGCGCACTTATTCTCTCGAGATCTGCAGTGACTTTAATAGCTAGAATCATTCTTTTGGTATATCCTATTTATGGATTCATGTATCTCTTGTTTAGTGTTTGTAAAATGAATAATTTATTTTACTAGTTTCTTGGCCTCTTAAGCAAACTCTTGTCGCACTTATATTCCCTTGTTTTGTTAAGAATGCCCGTCAGGTTTTAGGCTTATTTTATGCTTGTTTTTAGGTCATTTAGTTATGTTGTTTTTGTAATCTTGTTATCCACCTGATTATTCTTAGGGGTCGCCTTTGAAAGCCGTTCAGATATTTGCTGCCAGTAGATGATCATTCGCTTTATCTACGACTTTATTTTGCTGTTTACTTTTTGGTGTGCCTTTTTTAACACCACTTAACTGCTACTTTTGCTGTAAGGTTTTTCTTATTCGATGTACTTATCATACAAGTTATCGGAACAAATTTTTGAATTAATTATTTGGAAACATTTTATAATTTATTTTTACCAAGATTATAGATTATAGATATAGTAAAGATAAAAATGGTAGTCTTATTGTTGGGGCAATGGCTACCAATGGTGTTGGTTTGCGAGTTTTCTGCCGATCTATAATTTATCAACTATATATCTAAAAACTGTGGTGTACTACATGCATTTAATTTTAGCATATCAATGTTAAAGTCACCCGAAATAACAACCACTTTATGTGATAGTACAATTGATAAAGTATTTTCAAGGTTCTTGAAATTGTTTCACGCTTAAATTTTGAACATGAATGTATGGCGGAAAGAAACG
Source organism: Tachinus rufipes (assembly GCA_963932245.1). NCBI lineage: Eukaryota > Metazoa > Arthropoda > Insecta > Coleoptera > Staphylinidae > Tachinus > Tachinus rufipes. The sequence goes on from OZ010749.1 coordinate 69,013,304, forward strand.
TAGGTTTTTAGTAGGTCATTAGCTGGACCACAACCAAAAATTGTTAAAGTTTTATGCTATACTCTAGGTTTAATCAAAAGTTTAGGTGGATGGCTAGATTTTAAATTTATTTCTTTTAAATTTTTGAATCCTTCAAATAAGAATATTTAACAGTTTTTAGTTAACAAATTTTATCTAACATTACCTGATAGAGTGTGATGTTTTCTTTGTATAACTTACATAGTTCAGGTTCAAGTTTAAAATCAAATAAAGCATTTTTTTACAACTATTGTAAACATTAATTCCACAGCTACTACAAGTTATTCGTAATTGTGCTACATCGTGAAAAATTAAAAATTAAAAAAATAAATGAAATCCAGTTTGTTAAACTACGTACATGTTCAAGAAATCATTTGTCTATTTTGTACAGTAGACCAAACATAAATCAACACATAAATAAGTTGATTTGTTTGGAGATAACTACTCTTATTTTGTTAAGGTTATCAAGAGTGTTATGTAAATATTATTTCTGTATTTAGTGTACTTTTCATTGTATTTTTTAATTTATGTATATGTTTACGTTAGTTATGATTATATAATTAATAGTAATATATTATTATTGTTATATTTTTATCCTGTAATTGGACAATCATGCCTTATGGATAAATAAATTAATTAATTAAATATTAATACTTGAAAATTACATTTACAAAAACATAATCTTTATAAAATTAACTAATTGATTTTTATTTTAAATTAATAAATAATGTTTTTTATGTAAATTGCTTTTTCATGCAGAAAGAGACACATACACGTGTTTCAGGGTATGAACCCATCATCAATGTGCCTAGCATCTTACTGGTCAAAGAGACAATTTACATAAAATCAGTAACTATTAAACAATTTATGTTTACTAATGTGTCGAAGGTGTTACCGCAATGCCCCCTATTAAGAGAAACGTTGAACTGTTTGTGTGTGTCTGTTTAAATGATAAATTTGTTTTGGTTATCTGATTCAAATAAGACGCGCCAAAAATGCCGTTGCCTGTCCGTGTAGGGTTTAACTGTATTAGTCTCCTTCACACAAAAACAAACTCAATAAGTGTTCTTTCCACGCTTTTTAGCTTTTTTACACTGATTCTTGTATGCCTTCTGTTCTTTTAAATATTCTTTGTTTGAGCTTTGTTGTTTTTTTAGTGCCTTAACATCTTTCTAGCTTCTAGTTTCTTCTTAGTACATTTACTGTTCCGCTATTTGCTTTTATTCATTTTGTCTTCTATAAGTCTTATTTACTACCGCTTTCTTGATTGTTTCCTCTAATTCTCTCATTATCTCTTCTACATTTCTTCTATATTCTCTAATTCTTCTTAGATTTTTTTATACGTTAGCACACTTTTTTGTCCAAACTACCTTTTCTTCACTTTTTTTTCATATTCTTGTATTCTTACATTTTTCCCAATTAAGCTCAGTTCTAATTTATACTTTAAATTTTGTCTACCACGCTGTCTCATTCAAAATAAATTAAATAAATTGGTATTCTAATCTATTTTTATGCGGTTAAGCTTTTTCTTTAATTTTTGACCAAGAGTTTGTTGTAAATGTGTACAAATTTTGATAAATTGCTTTCAACTTTATGTAACAATAAGTATTCTATCCTATTTTTAAAGTTATAATTTCTGCGCGTTGCTTACGTATTTTTTATGCATTGTCGATGCTATTTTCAATATATTTAATGCATTAAACAGGTTTTCTGCAGTTTTGTTTAAATTTTTTATAAATATTATGAAATAAATGTATTTCTATGTACATTATGAAAAACTTTTGTATTTGATTCAAAATGAGCCAAAATTTTTCTGTAGAACCAGAGACAAATCCTGGATGTTCGAGTACAACTCAGAACCGAAAAGGCAGAGCTGAAAGGAAAGTATTGGGAGTCCGTGGAAAACATCCAAAAGCATGTTACAAGGTTATTAAAAGACATTCATGTCGAGAAGTTTCAGAGGCGTAGCAAACACGTCTTCGAAGAATTTTAAGCGTTTGTACCAGTACGACCAATAAATCTATTTTTCATAGAAAATGCGTATTACTTTCATAATGAACCCTGCATATATAATTTTGTGTGCGATTTTTAAATAGTTTCAATAAATAGCATTTTGTTTGGATATAACATAATTAGTTAAAATCTTGAAACTTTGTGGCTGAGTAAAATTAATTTCTTTTCGACAATTTGAAAGAATAAAGAGTTTTTGTTACAAGAAACATTATTATTGTATTGATTAATAAACAATATGCCATAAATTATAATAAAAAATATACTTCAATAAATATATCATCATTTCTGTTCTAGAATATGGTTTAATTTATAAAAACATAAACATTGAGCAAACCACTGAATATTTATGACGTAGAAGCTATAAATAGTTTAAAATTTTGTTTTTAATGAATGTAGACAATAATCAATTATGAAAGAATAGTCCATTGTTAAATTAATAAAGGAATGACCCTCAGAATTATTACTGAGATTTAAGCTGACGTTAGATATAGTAATAGATGTTGTTATAGATGACATTTTTAAGAAACTCCTAAATAATTTTAGAATATTCGATAATTTATTTAAAAATATAAATGGATCTAGTGCTACAACTAAAAGTATATCTACTCTACTGTTGAGTATCTTTTTGGCTTCAGTAACAGACAGTTTTTGTAATCATTGGATAAGACAGTTCAAGTTTGTAATGCTGTCTGTATATTTTAGTTAACCGATTGTATAATCATCGTTATTAATTAGTTCACTTCCTTAAACATGTATATTTTGTTAAATTACTTTAAAACTAAAATGAATAAGTTTATTAAATTTGACACAGCAAACCTATTTATAATATTGCCACCACCAAAACAAGCTTGGCATAATGGATCAGTAATGAAATGAAAATAAAATTTGATAATAACGCAATGTAAATATTAAGTATTGCAATAATAAAAACAGTTTCGTCTCGAATTGTGGTTATCATATTTAACGTTCATTAACAGCATTCATAAATTCCAACTTTGTGTTTAAATAAAATTTGTGATATGATTATACGATGCCCTTGAATCTATGCGTGTATTATAACCATGTGATTAATAAGTCAATTGTAACCGTTTATGATTGCAATAACCTCTTTTGCAAAACTGGCTTTGCATTTATTTGTTTATTTTTTCAATATTACCCGCATGCTAACATACTGGGTCAAATGTAACATTTAAAAGCTACTTTCTTCTCGTTATTTAACTCACCAGCAATCAATTGATTGCAATACCACGACATTGAACTAATTGATTATAGAATTAATAATATCGGTAGTAATTATTGCTTACATCGAATTGTAATATATACTTATTTCATTCATCGATTTCTACTTGCGTTCTGCTTAATCAATCAATATTTGATATCGGTGTAACATGACGGTTATGTCAATTCATTTATCTTATTATTTGCTAAGAATATTATTTGTAAACGTAATCTGTTAATTTCTTTGATTTGATTATGGCATTTACTATTTCAGAACGTTAGTCTATTATATGATTAGTATCCATTTAACCATAATTACATTTAATATAAGTGTGAGTGGACCAGATGCTACGCCTCGTCGGTATCTACAGCACCTTCATTCTCTCAAATAACGGGTAGGATAGTATATATTTGTGTTTTCAGGAACATATTCAAAGACAGTGTGGTAGTAGCATAAACGCAAGCCCTAAAATATTGGCCCTTGCAACTAACAAAAAAAAAAGTAAATTTGATAACATCATCCGTCAAAACTTTTACAGGCGTACATGGTTTTAAAACTGCAGGTCTAAAAAACATCTTTTCTAATTAATGCATAAGAAAACTTTAAAAACAAATTTGTTTTAATGTTCATTCATCATTCAAATGTGCGTTTGCCATCTGCTGGCCTTTATGGCTTTTACTTTACCTATCTCTGATTATGGGCACATTTTACTTGCTGGAAACACGCTTTTATCACTCAAATTCATAAGTCTGGTGCTAAAAATGATGTAACAGATTTCAGGTGGATTCAGTTTACACTGACTTTTTAAAGCTTTTGATACCGTTGACCACAAAGTACTAGTTTTAAAACAACGTTGTATTGGATGATGTGATGTTGATAGTACCTTGTTGCTGTGGATTTAATCCTATTTATCTGACAGATCTCAATTTGTGCGCATCGGTCAGTGCGTTTCTTGTAATATTTATGTTACGTTATCTTTTTTTAATGCTCGTTGTTTATTGTTTGCTGATGATATAAAAATCTTCATAAAAACTCAGTCTTTGAATGATGCTGCACTATCTAATGAAAAAGTGCACATTTTCTAGACGTCAGTCCACGGTGATGTATGGTTATTCTCTCATTAATTAAATGTTTTTCAGTGTTACGAATATTTGTGATTTAGGCATTACAATCGATTTAAGCTAAAGCTTTTAGGATTTGTCAAGCGCAATTTTAACGAGTTGTGTAACCTTCGTACTCTAATTATTCTTTACAACGCTCTAGTACGCTCCCATCTCGAGTATTGCACAAATGTGTGGTCTTCAAACACTGCCGGTTTTGAGAAAAAAGGTGTTAATGTTGACGTGATTTTTAAGTGCTTTGTTGGATTATTGATTGTCTAAACTTGCTCAGCTCAATTTATTCATGTCCCAGCTCGAGTTTTAGGCAATGACTATTTATTTCATATACCGTATAAACGTACCGATTATGCCTAGGACTTTGCTTCCAACGACTAACGAAGGCACTTGTCACCCATACGTGACCTTTTTAATATTTTGTAACTATTTTATTTTTATTCTTATTTTTTGTATTAGTGGTTTTATGTTTAATTTATATATTTTATAAGTTGTAGATATATACTTGTTTTGTAATGGCTTTTGTTGACTAGTAAATAAATAAATAAATAAATAAACAACAGAAAAGAATGGTTTGAGACAAACAAACTCAAAAGCTAATAGCTACCAATGTAAAGTAAAGATTTGCATCATCTAGAATTTCAAAATGACGTCATTTACTGTAAACTGTTTTATAGAGACAATTTTGCTGACGCTTGTTTCAAACGAGTACCTTAAAAACAAGCAATTTTTTGCATCTGCATCTCTATCATCCGGACCCATACGTTGTACTTGCGTGTACAGTTTGTTTAATTTTTTAATACCTACTAACAACAAACTTATAAACTTGCCACTAGAGACAACACAATTTTAAAACGGCCTCCACACTTTGCTTCAAATATAAAGTGTGGCCAAAGCAAAAGACAATTTATGTACTAGCTTACAATGACTACTTAGACAGTTGTACATCAAATTTAATTCCATGTCTGTTATTGCAAAAAAATTACAGAAAAATTTAGTTTTGTTTAAAGTACAAATAATTATTAATTACTCCTATAAGTATGACTTTGCACCGCTCCCAAACATTCAAGAGGCCTTTTAACGACGTATCAGTTCAGAATAGCGCTAAAGCGTTGCAAAAAAATGACACTGGTATATTTGGACAACATTGTCCCAAACATGATACCTACTTGAACCATGTCCAAAAAGTATTAAAAACGCTTCAAAAGCACGAGCTGGGCTGAATGTCAAGCGTCAATTTGACATCTATCAAATCTTTTACAAATCTGTCATCAGAGTACAGATGCACTACTAACTGATGGAGTTCTTGAACATTTGCTTGTCAGGTCAAGCAACATTTGGACAAAAGGTTTCCAGGGTGTTGAAATATTAGTTGATCTTCAAACATGATATGTACAAAGTAAAAGTAGACACTTGGGATGCATTAATTCAAAGCATTAGAAATGCTACAGTCAATCTTAAACAACTCTAGTTTGAAGTGAAAATTGTTTTTTATATAAAATGAGTTCTACTGAATCCGAAAATGAGCAATTTAGCAGAAGCAAAGATTTAGTATTATCATTTGCAGGTAACAATTGAGTAGGGTTTTAAAATTTGTAAAAAATACCTCATTTTTTTATCAAAATATCACCCAGCCGAACTTGATCAAACTAGTACTGATATGCCACAAAAACAACAGAAATGTAAAGCTAATAAAACTGGGGTTGTTATTAAATCAAAAGGTGTAGGAAGGAAGCGTTTTAGAGAACTTAAAAAACACCTTATGGCAATTTGTAAGAGGTCTAGAAATATGGGACAACGTAAGTACCCGTTAAGACTTTTACTAATATAAATTGCAGGTGCAAGAAGAGGCTTTACAACAATAACTGATGCAAATAGAAAAACTACCTTCACAAAATGCTTTTATGTTTGGTTTAGTTAAATATAATTAAACTAAATTTTATTGTCCAAGAAACGGAACTAGCAATAGTTTACAAAATCTTTGTAAATAATATTTTTTACAAACTTTTCCGTTTCTATAGACTACAAAGAACGTGCGGGTGTCTCATATACAGATAAAAATTGGCGAGGAAGGCATACACCAGCAAACAAAACATTACAAAAAAAATGTAGAAGGTTTAGACATGATCACATAAACAGATTTTCTGCATATTAATTACACTACAGAAGAAGTCATAATCCTAATAAAAAGTACTTAGACTTAAAATTAAGGATAATGTACTTAGAAAAATTGGCAACTGTACACATCAATAATTATGTATCAGAAGCAATCTACAAAAAATATTTTCTATCTCTGCTTTCACGTTCCATTAAAAGGTAAAATGTATACAAACAAAATTATACTGAAAAACTGATAAATAAGTAAAATTTTGAATACGCAGCACAACCAGCACTTAAAAATAACTGAAAAAGCAGGAAAAAATTTGATACACAATAGGTGTTTGCTAATCTTGATTAAAGAGAGAGTTTATAGATTTACTTTTGATTTGAAAAAAGCATTACCATTTTTAACAATAACCTGCTTGATTCCTTAATACAAAAAAAACCATGTCCACAACCTACGCATACATAAACTAGACAAACAAAACTATACATTAGGACAAAACTATAGCATTATAAAGATCACAAGAAATAGGATCATACATATGTAAGCATATCTTTATAGCAATATAGAAAATGTTCATAGCAATGCAATTTAAACTTTTAGTGGATTTGGGTACGCGGATAATAGATAATACATTTCTTGTTTTCGGTCATTGATTCCTACCAAACGACTGGGTTTTTAGCTACTTCTATGCCAAAAACAAATTAAAATTCATACATGAAGCCTGGTACGGTACACAATAATAACGTAGAAACATTGGAAAGGTCTGCAATTCTTTTTGTAATTTCTTGTACTTTAGGTTGCTTTTTTTTTATTTGGCCATTCTTTATGTTCTTGAGCCGTTTAGAAAATAGCCTAAAGTTACAAAAACAGCCCCAGATTGAAAATGCCGTGACAATGTCAAATTTCAATAAAATTAGATCTAATTTAGCTTAACTCTTTAAAAAAAAAAATTTCATACCTTTGTTCAAAGATTGGTAATTTGATCAAAAATGCTCATTTATGTATACATTGAAGCTGTTGTAACTTTTTTTACCTAATTTTTTTTGCTGTAATTTTCAGAAAACATTCCTAACCTAACCTAACCCAACCTAACCTTAAAGCGTGGTTTGTTTTGAGAGGCTGTCTGACCCGTCTTGCAATGCCCACGCTAAAGCTTAGGTTTCTAGCCAGCACTATTTACGTATTGATCGTCTATGACTTTAAGTGCCGGTTGTACCAACCAAATTCATCTCGAGTTTATTGCTTGAATAAGTTCAACGTTAAATTTACATTGTGCTAACTTGATGAACTGAACGGACGCCGTCGGGCAATTAACTACAAATTTGCTGTTAAACATAACCCCTATTTATTTGTTGACATTTACGAGAATTTATTTTATATTTCATGATTATTATTTTAACCGACTTTTACGACAGGATATATGAAATTAAATTAACAAATAATTTTTTGCATTTAATTGTATAATGGTATTTTTTTACCAATGATAACAAAATAATTTCTTTAGATGCACTGAAGTTTAGTGATTTTTTTTTAACAACCATAATACTATAATAGTTTACAAAATTTAAAATTAATTAAATTATATATTATAATACTTATAATAGATTTACCATTTTTTGGTATTGTATAATACGATTAAATAAATTCAGTGAATTATTTTATTATTTTACTTTATTAGAATTAATTTTGATATATTTATATCATTTTCAAGTACATAGTTCTAAATTTGAAAGAAAGAAATTGCCGCGTTAATAATTAATAGAGCACAATTTTATTAACCTAGAAAACTAAACATTTGTGCGCGACCCACTAATCTAGGGAACTCCCTAGATATTCCTAGATTTCCAGCCATCAATTTGAGAAAAAATAATAATAAACTAGTTTAGTTAACCGACGGATGGTACTACACGTACGTCGTTGAACCAAGGTCAAAGTTAACTGACAGTTCAACTAACTGCAAAGTTAACTATTTATGGTACAACCAGGCTTAAAATTCATCATCACATTGTTAGAATTGCATCCAGACTAGTTCATTTAACAAAAAAATTAAATGTGTTATTTCGGTATTAATTTTATGTTAAATTATTGAATTTTAAGAAGTGAAACCACATTCATTCAATCTATCACGGGCCGATCTTTCAATGCTAGTTTAAACGTAAGTTTAACCAAACAAAGATTAATTTGCAAACTCCGTTTTACGTCGCGTGAGACTTTCAATACAAGTTCACTTAAACAAAGATACTTATTAGGTTGGTAATAAATTAACCCCGCAATAGGCATTGCTGTGAATGTCTTGATTATTAAGTTCACGGCGATAGCTCAGTTTATACCACTGACTACTACTACTAGCTTTACATAGGGAAGGACCACGGTTTGCTACCCAAAAATTTAAAAACTTTTTTAAAATTTTACCAAAGGTATATTAATATAATTAAATAAGTTTGCAATAATTAATTAATCTATATTTTTAAAATAATAATTTTGTTGACAAATTTATCTTAAACAAAATGTAGCATTTTTTAAATTTTTTTCAATGAATTACGCAATTTGTGCATTTTTAATTTGCAAATTTAAATAAAATCTTATAAATGCACAGTAAACAAATTTATCCATTTTTAATTAATCAAAAAAGACATTGTGGTAATTGTTCTTACATGAAAATGTTCTATTATTTTATGTAATGTTATTCTTGTATTATTATCATATTATATTATTGATGGAACACACACAATCATTTATCACTTTCTCTAGTAAAATGTTAAAAAATATTTCCACAATAATTTAATAGTTTTGTTGTATTAAATTTATAAAGGATTTTCCAATATGAAGTTTTATTTTGAATAGCAGGCTATTTGGGCAGCTGTCAATTTTGAAGCTATTATCTTTTGACATTTGACAAGTAAAAACTACGCCATTATTAAAAATGGAACAATACACGCTTTAACAACGCATTGAAAAGATTAAAATTCACTACAAAAATGGTGAAAATTTTTCAGTCACAGTTCGCAAAACTAAAGCACTTTTTGGTCGTTGTAAAGCACCTTCTCGGCGGCCAATAGTAAACCGGGTGGAAAAATTTGAGCTGTTGGGACAAGTTTGTGATGTGAAGAATCGAAACCGTGTGCATCGCTCAATTGCTGATGTAGCTAGTAGTGTTGAAGAAAACTCAAGTTTGTCGATTCCTCGTCGATCTTTGGAATTAGACATTACACCGTATTTTGCATAAAGACTTAAGTTTTTTAAAGTTTAGTTAAAACAAGAACTCAAGCCTGTCGATCACTATAAACGTTGTATCTTTGCTGATTGGGTCCTTCAAACGCATCAAAATGATCCCGAATTTCATCGAAAAATCATCTTCAGTGATGAGGCCCAGTTTTTGGGCTGGCGGTGTGATTGGACTCTACTTTTTCGAAAATGAGATTCGTGCAACTGTTACGGTGAATGGATGGCGCTACCGAGCTATGATTAATGATTTTTTATGGCCGGCATTAGAAGATATTGATGTAGACGACGTTTATTTTCAGCAAGACGGCGCTACGTGCCACACAAGCAACGAAACAATCGCAATTTTGCAAGAAAAGTTTTCTGACCGTGTTATTTCTCGAAGAGGTGATCACAATTGGCCACCGAGATGTTGTGATTTAACACCTTTAGACTTTTTTCTTTGAGGCCACGTGAAAGATAAGGTCTACGCCAATGTTCCACAATCGATTCAAGACCTTAAAGATGGAATTCGTGAAGTTATCGAAGACATACAGCAAATGTGCGAATTGGTCATGGGAAGTTTCATGAAAAGAATGTGCAACCGTAACCGTGGCGGCCATTTAACTGATATCGTTTTCAAATCTTAATGGCAAATTTTTCTTTTTACAATGAAATAAACATTTATTGATTTCTCTTAAAAAATACCCTTTTTTTTAAATATTAAAATGAAACCTTTTATTGGAAAATATAAGCAACATCAAAACGTTGCCGTCATAGACCATAATGAGCGGATGTGTGCATACACCGTTGGAATAAAACCGGTTACTTAAGTTTAAACGGTCAATCTGGGGAGATCAAGTTCTTCTTTTTCTTCTTCTTCCTCTTATCGAAAGCCAATTTGGCTTGTTGTAAGGATTTTCATTAGTCTGGTCTGTCCTGGGACACTGAACTCCAGCTGTCTTTCCATAGTTTCGGTGGTCGTCCTGTTCGTCATTGCGTCGTCGATCTCTTAGTGTGTTACCAGTTATTGTGCGCAGAATTCTCATTTCCGCAGTTCGCAGTATTCTTTTGGATTCAGAGTTGTCGGCTCTTGTTTCTGCCGCATATGTCATCACCGGTCTGACACAGGTCTTGTAGATCCGGACTTTGTTGCTGTTTGATATGTATTGGTTTTTCCATATCGTGTTTTTTAAGGCTCCCGCAATCCTCGAGGCGTTGTTCGTTTGTTTACGGACTGCCGTTTTCAGTTCACCGTAGGCTGATATTTGCACGCCTAGGTATTGGAAGGAGGATACTTGCTCAATGATGTTGTCATTGATAACCAGTTTGCACCTTACTGGAGTTTTTGCGATTATTACGGTCTTTGTCTTATTGCTAGAAATCTCCATGTTCATCGCATCGGCTTCTGCGAATAATAATCGCTGTAGGGAATTTTCTGATTCGGCAAAGAGCACGGCGTCATCAGCGTAGCATACAATCTTGATTTTCGCGTTTCCCATTCTGTATCCCTCGTTTACTTCTCAAGTTCTGTCAATTATGCGGTCTATAATCAAGTTGAATAACAATGGACTCAGGCTGTCTCCTTGTCTTATTCCTATGTTCTGTGTTATGGTTCTGGTGCACATCGTTTTGGTTACGATTTTTGTGGTGTTCCCGGTGTTAAGGTCTTCGACTATTTTAATGATATTTGGGTGGATGTTCTCTCGCTTTAATTCATTAATCACGTCCGGCAGTAGCACTTTAACGAAGGCCTTGGTTAAATCGACGAAACACAAATAAGCCGGTTTGTTATATTCTAATGACTTTTCTACGATTTGTCGTACAATAAATATTGCATCTATCGTTGACCGGTTCTTCCTGAAACCTTGCTGTTCTTCTTAGATTTCATTTTGCTCCGATATACGGCTTGTTAGAAGACGCGTAAAGAGCTTCATGCTTGTGTCCTGTTCCTGTTCCTTTGCTAATTTCGTTCCTCCATATTTGATTGCTTCGTTAGGGATTCCGTTAGGACCTGCCGCCTTTCTGTTCTTTAGTTTACTCATTTCGGTCAGTACTTCTTCCGGTGTTGTGAGTTGAAGGTTTTCATTGGTTTGTGTATTTGTCAACTGGATGTTTTCTCTTATTTCCTGGTTTTGTTGGTGGTCTTGCGAGTATATTTGTTCAAAATGTTTTAGCCAGGTTTCTTCACTGATGTTTATTTGCACTGTCTCATTGGTTTCTCGTTTCATTGCTCTCAGATGTTTCCATACTTTTTTTTGTGTGCCGAACATGTCGTTGTCCATTTCTCTGCTCCATTGTTCCCAGAACTCCCTTTTTATTTTCCGGATTGCGTTGTTGACGTTGTTTCTTGTCGATATGTATGCTATGTCCCTTGGTGTGTTTGTCCTTCGATGTTGAGTTTCTTTGTTGGTTTTTTGGGTTTGATGTTGTTTGTGTGTTTAGTTATATTTAGTTTACCTAAGACTAGGTTGTGGTCCGACCCGATATTTGCTGATGTTATGCTTCTTATATCAAGGACTTGTGTTGGTTTAATAGATCTGTTTGTTAGTATATAGACTATTGTGGATTGTGCTCCTTGGTTTGAGCGGAATGTTGTTTTATGTTGGGGTTTATGTTTGAAGAATGTGTTGTTTATTCTTAGTTCATTGAGCGTACAAAGCTCTATCATCAACTGCCCTCGTTCATTGACTGTTTCTTCATTGAATCTGTTTTTATCCCAGGAATAATGTGGTTTCCAATGCGGGCGTTCATATCGCCTAAAACTATCATCTGGTCTTGTGGTGGTACATTGTTTGTTATTGTTTGGAAGTTATCGTAGAATTCTTCGTCCTCTTGAATTGGTTTCCCCGCGTCTGGGGCATACACTGAAATTATGTTTAGTGTCCGGTTATTTAATTTTAGTTTTAAGCTCACCACTCGGTCATTGTGATACTCGATCGTCTGTATTGCTGGTATGAGTCGTTGGTGTAATAGTATTCCTACACCTGAAGCTGCTCTCTCGTTTTTGCCCTTGCCAGAATATATGAGTGCATAGTTGGCATATTGTGTTGTTCCTTTGCCCTGCGTTTTTGTTTCATATATTGCACATATGTCCACTTTATGTTGTTGCAGTTCTAATATTATTTCTTGATCCTTGTTGTTAAAAGATCTAACATTTTATGTGCCCACTTTTAAAAGGTTTTCCTTTATCCTCCTCCTCGTTTCCTTTGATGTCCGTGTTCTTGCTTGTGTCGTCGTTGTGTTTCCATTGCTGTCCGAGGCTAATGTTTTCCTTCTGTGAGCACTTGTTTTGTTTTACTCTTGGCAGGTAGCTAGGCAATTCCCCTCACGGGGAGAGAGATCAAGTTCAGCTATGATAAAACGGAGTTTATAGTTTAACTTACTATTGAAAGTTGCGTTAATACGTACAAACATAGTTTAAACTTAAGTTTGAGTTTAAACTAATATTGAATGACCGGCCATAAAGAAAAGATTTCAGCACTCAGTGAACATTTAATTTGCGGATTATATAATGTTTACAATATGTGCCCATTAGACAGATACATGGTTTAATAATTGGCGCCTTAGCAAACTCTTAAAAAACCCAACTACTTATTCCTTAGCAGAAATTAAAAATTAACTCTCCTTGCATTCGCATGAATCAGCAACTAATCCGCCCATCTTAAGTATGCAAATACTTGGAAGTATCCTTTGACCCAAAACTTAAATTTTGGTATTACTACCGCATGCGCAATTCACATATATAAATCCATTTGTCCTCTACTTGATTATGCTTAAATTTTAGCTTCAAATTACCTTTAATAACTTATATGTCGCAGACAGAACTTGCCTACGCTCTATCAACAAAAACCGCCACCCTAATAATTCCTTACATAATCCTTCAAATGAGTTGCTATATGCTAGTTCCACTTAACCAACGCTTCAAAAAGCTCCAAACAAAATTTGCTAATAATGCTAATAATGCTAACAACCACAAAATACTCGTCAACTTAATAAACCCAGAAACCATGCAATTGTATGAAAACTTAAAACACCGGCTGAATCTCAGTTTCATAATATTATTAACTTGTCTAACGACATTTTAGACTAACATTCACTTATCACTTACCCCCATTTAATATCATCCTTTTTTTTCTTTCTTTTGTAACAAAATAATATTTTAAATCAACTTAGGCTGAAAGACTAAGGTCGATGGACATCTCATAAAAGAATATTAAGCACAATTATATACACAACATGTTTATTTTATTTTATTTTTAGTTTCTATAACTTATTAGTAGTCTTTTGATCGGTATATGAGGGTATGACACCCATAAAAAAAAAATTTTTTTTGAATTAAAATTGCGGTTTTTAAACAAAAAATGCGATTAAGTTAAAAAACGACAAAAAAACTTAAAAAAATTGTAGAATTTTTTTTTATGAATAAAGATGTTATACATATATAATGTTTACAATCTGTGCCTTTATGGCATGATTTTGTATGTTACTTAAACGATAAAATGTGCATTATGAAAATTTTTACTGCAAAAAATATTTTTGATGAATTTCCTCCAATAGCTTCATTTTCATGGCAGTATTTAATAAAATTTGGAAATCATGTGAAAGATTTACTACGTACTTTTTATTGACATTTACTTTTGATTTCTAATCATTTTTTTTAAAGAAATGTGTTTTAAAAGACATTAAATTTATATGCATTTTTGAAAAACTGTTTTTATACTTTATGCATTTTATTAGTATTTTTTGTTACTTATTGTGTTACATGCATTACTATATGTTAACTTGGTGGGTTAGAGTAAATAATAAAGATACATAACTTTACACGCATGAGAGCGAGTTTTTGCCTATTTCTAAACCCAAATTAAATCTTCTGCTAAAAAGGATCAAATATGACCTCTACGATATGTTGTTTTGGTAATGTTGTCAAATTAATCAGGCTGACGTATGTAAATTGAGTTTTTTGATTTATTTTATTTAAATGGATTTTTTGCATAAGTTTTACGCAATAAATTGATGTTTTAATTTATTTTTAATGAAAAAAGATGCCGGTTTTTGCAATTTGTTTGCTTTAAATAAGTTGTTTGAATAAATTCTCATAAATTTTAAACAATAACTTGGTATTTTAATAATTTTTCATGCACCTAATGGGTTTATGCGTTTATTGTTAATTTTTGCTATATTAATAGTTCCTGTTTGTTTAATATTTTGATTTTAATTTATACTTTTTGATATTTTTTATACAAAAAATAAACAATTTTTATTAAAAAAATTAATGGTGGTGGCCGTTACTATGTGATAGTTCATTATAATACAAATAAAACATATTTACCTGTTTCAACTTCTACAAAGCCATCATCGGACGGTGATACAAACATACAGATTTTATGCCATTTGCAAGCTTTTTTCCGATTTTTGGTTGTTAATCTAACAAATTTATTTTATGAGCAACTTTTGGTTAATTCTGAAGTACAGAGCCGGCCTTGTCTGTAAAGGGGCCCAGGTGCAGTGAAACAGTTATAAATTTTTTTAGAAAATTAACAGTTTATTATAATAGATTTATCAAGAAACTAAGTTGACAGGTTTACATGTAAGGCAGTTTGTGTCAGACATAATAACTGATTAGTCAAGGAGGAAGTTTATACGCAAAGCATTTTAGTTTTAGTTTAGTCGAATTTATACGCTTTTTCTTAAAATTTTTGATTTGTTAAACTGACAAGTAGGCTGTTCATACAACAGATTTTTGGAAAAAAGTTTATGTTTGAGGCAGATTATTTCAGATTGTTAAACTAACAGTTGCCAGAATATATCACATACTTATTTGTGAGGCAGTTCATATGTCAGACAGTTATTTTGTCAAATTGACAGTTATATGATATGATATGGTGGACAGTTGAGTGTTGATTTGTTAAAGTAAAAATTAAAGGATATAAAAAAAAGTTTACAATTTGTATAAAAGAATTGTGAAAGTTTTCAAATTGATAGTTGCATAACATAATGCGGATTTGACGTGAATCTTTTTTACTTTATAAATAGAAATGATGAAATAATCGACAAGTGCATTCTTAGGTTGACAGTTTATATGACAAACTTGTTGAGATTAAAGTTTAGAGTTTATGTGCCAGCTAGCTCATATTTGTAAGACAGTTGACAAATGTTAAATTGACAGTTTATATAACACATTTATGAAACAAATAACAGTTGAATTAACATTTGAAAATTAAAAAATCTGATAGATTTATGTAACAGTTGACAAATGCTTTTTCACATCGACAGTTTATGTAGCAGATTTGTCAAAATAAAAGTGGATGGTTCATATGTTAGGCGGCTTATAACTAATAATAATAGTATATTTAATGTTTAATGTTTAAGACCACTATAGTGGTATACATAAGTCAAGAAAAATAGCAATACAAAGTAAATACAGTTTAAAAAATACAAAATGTGATAAAATATTAACAAGTAATATAAAAATACTTATTATATAAAACATAAAAATATATGTAAAAAAAACATTAATTTAATAAAAAAAACTTATTAAAAAGCATTATAAACATAAGAAAAGTACGGCTAGTTCAGAATAAAATTTAATATTATTGCAGATTAAAAAAATCGTCTATTGTATATAAAACATCTTGTATGAACCGTTCTTGTATCACAGTTTTGAAATTGTCAATAAGAAGATTTTTTATCTGGACTGGCAGATGATTGTATAACCTCACTGACAGATATTCATAGCTTCTTTGAGTTTTGTTTAACTTAGTTTTTGGTAGTCTAATATCATTATTACGCCTTGTGTTATAACTATGAAGATCTTATGAGTAATTGATTGTTATTTTTTATTTTTGATATACATGAGACAATGAAGAATAAATATTGATGGTACCGTCAGTATTTTAAAATTTTTAAAATAGGTTTTGTAGCTGCTTATTTATTATTCTTATTGCTTTTTTTTTGTAGAGTAAATATTCTGTGGCTTACTGACAAATTACCTCAAAAAAGAATGCCGTAACTGAGAACAGGTTGAATATACGCAAAGTAGCAAGTTCTTGTAACATTCACACTTGTACTATTTGATATTTTGCGCAATAAATAAAGAATGCTGTTTAACTTATTTGCTGACACTTCAGTGTGAATTTCCCACGTAAGTTTAGGTTATAAGCAAACACCAAGAAATTTTACATGCTCATGTTTATCTCAGCTATTATTTGCTAACTTTAATTGTACAGTTTTTTTTGCCTTTATTGACAACTAGACTATTCAAATAATACCAGTTTTTAGATTTGACCAAACCATCTATAATACTAGAATTTACTGATTGTTTATCTTAATTATGCGTAGTATCATCAGCATACATGAAGGTAATTGCAGACTTGACATTTTTGTTATTAATAAAAATAAGGAATACTATAGGTCCCAAAATAGAACTTAGAAACTTTTGGAACCCCAACCAACACTTTTTCTTTTGTTGATATTTTCTTATTAACAATAACGCATTGTTTTCTGTTGCATAAATATGACTTTAGTAAATTGCCCGCACTACCACGAATACCCTAGTGTTCTAATATATCCAACAAAGTACTGTGTAAAACACAGTCAAACGCCTTACAGAGGTCAATAAATGCTGCATCAATTGTTTCACCATTTTCAAAAGCTAGTTTTCCGTTTATGCAGCCGTACTGTGCAGAAGAAAATTTTTTGTTTATATATTGGTACAGCCTTTTGTGTAGTGCTGCTTCCCGTATTTTAGACAGAACAGGTATAATTGAAATTGGCCTGTAGTTTTCTACTTCATCAATATTACCCTTTTTAAGAATTGGGAGTATTTTTGATATTTTAAGCTGTTGTGAGTATATGCCTTGTTCAAAAGAAAGATTAACCAAATGCACTAATAAAATTTCAAGTTCACTTGTGATTGATTTTAAAACACTTGAAGTTAAACTGTATCTGGACATTTACTGTTACTTAGAGAAGCAATCATATTTTTAAATTTCATGTATTGTTACCGGTTCAAGAAAAAGTAGTAATCTTATTGATTCACTATTATCATTATGTGTTGTTTGTGACAATAATGAAGCTATGTTTATAAAATATTTTTGATAGTAACGCCTTACAGAGGTCAATAAATGCTGCATCAATTGTTTCACCATTTTCAAAAGCTTCATATATTTGATGAACTAAGTTGTGGATTGCATCTATGGTTGGTTTTCCGTTTATGTGGCCGTACTGTGCAGAAGAAAGTTTTTAATAATAATAATAATAATAAACATCTTTATTCCCTGCATATTTTACATAGAACTTGTACATACTTAATCTAATATCATTAAAAAATTAAATTTATGAAAAAATATTCTAAACTGAAAAACATCCATAGACGCGTTTCGAGGTTTACCTCTCATCAGTATGGCTTTATTTATTTAAACTAATTGATTTTTAACTTACTTCGTCAACATTGTTCACCACCACAATTCAAAGTGAATATTTTAAAGGGTGTATTGACTATTTATACTGACTTAATAACTTTATTTAATGGCTATGGTTAATAGCATTCTGAGAATGAAGAAATAAACTAATTATTTCGGGATATTAAGCTGATGGTAATGACATGAAAGAATTAAAACGGAAATTTGAAAATTAAAAATAGAATAAATTTTTTTGCATAAATTATAATTACTATTATACAATTTTATATATTAATCTAATATAATTATAATATAATTATAATATAATCTAACTAAATATTTGCTGGGAAATGGTGGAGTTCAGCATTATTGCAAAAGCAATTTGCTGTTCTTACACTCAACCTTAAAAAAAAAGTAACTAAAAATAATAACAATATATCATATAAAAAGAAATTAACACAAATTAAAATGAATGGTAAAAAATAATTAATCTAACATAAGAATTTTACCTAACTCAAATCTAAAACCTTGAATATTTTTTTGCTTAATTGACGTCGGTAAGTTATTGTACACATGCGCAATTTGATAACTAAAACTACCTTTATATTTTTCTTTCCTATGTTTAGGAATATCTAGGTCACAATTTTGGCGAGTGTTAATTCTGTGGACATCCCTTCGAAGCATTACTTTATTAAATAAGTATTTTGGAGTTTGAGTTTTAAGTATTTTATGATATGCAACAGCACTATGCATCTGTCTTCGTTTACACATGTTTATCCAGCCTGTAAGTTTTAATAGATGCGATACTCTTTGAAATTTTCGAACACCATGAATAAACCTCAAGCACGCATTTTTTGTTTATATATTGGTACAGCCTTTTGTGTAGTGCTGCTTCTCATATTTTAGACAGAACAGGTATAATTGAAATTGGCCTGTAGTTTTCTACATTATCAATATTACCCTTTTTAAGAATTGGGAGTATTTTTGATATTTTTAGCTGTTGTGGGTATATGCCTTGCTCAAAAGAAAGATTAACTAAACGCTCTAATAAAATTTCAAGTTCACTTGTGATTGATTTTAAAATATTTGAAGTTAAACTGGAAATATCTCGACATTTACTGTTACTTAGAGAAGCAATTATATTTTTAAATTTCATGTATTATTCCGGTTCAAGAAAAATTGAATCTTTAGATTTGGGTTCTACAGAGTTTAGTAATCTTATTGATTCACTATTATCATCATGCGTTGTTTGTGACAATAATGTAGCTATGTTTATAAAATATTTTTGATAGTCATTTGGTGTTAGTATACTCTATTTGGATTTTACATTATTTTTTTTATAGCTTATGTTATTAATAATCTTCCACATTTCTTTCGGTTTATTAACAGAATCAAGAATCTTATTTGAATTGTATTGCTTTTTTACAAGTTTTAAATTCTGTTTATAATTTTTTTGAAAGTTTTTTTCTAAAAATTTAAATTTTTTAGAATTAAAATATTTGCTTATAGAACAGTGTTTAAATTTTGTTGTTGTTTAAGTTGTGTGTTAAACCATGCGTGCTTTTTAATGTTATTTTTAGTTACCACATTTTTGATTGGAAAACAGCTTTCAAAGTTTAACAGATGTTTTGTAAAACTGACAGTTCATTTGATTGATGATAACTTATATGACAGATTTTTGAGACATTAGACAGCTACTTTGTCAAATTATCAAGCTGAGAATAAAGTTGACAGTTTTTTTGACAAATTTGTAAGATAGTTGACAGTTCTTTTGTTGAATTGACAGTGGATGGCTTATATAGAAACATCTTATATGGCCATTTACAGTTATCATAATGCAAGTTTATAGAAGCATACTCCATAAGTTAGATTTGTGAAAGAATTGACAGTTGTATTATTGAATTGGCAATTTTAATTACATTTTCAAAAAGTTTTTTGACAGTTAATAGTTTATATGATAGGTTTTTGAAATAGTTGACAATTTCTTTGTGGAATTGACAGTTAATAGTTTATATGACGATTTGCAAAATAGAAGTAGTTGCTTTATCGAATTGACATTTAACAGTTTATTTAACAGGTTTTTAAGACAGTTGGCGTTTGCTTTCTAGGATTGGCAGTTTGGTGAAATAGTTAACAGACTTATTAAGAATAAAGTTGACAGATCATTTAAAAATACAGTAAAGTCTGGTAATAAGGACCCGTTTATAGCAAACTCTTGAATACAACGTACTTAGTTTAAAAAAAAGGAAACGTTAACTTTAAAAAAACAGTACGATATTATACCATAAATAAAAAGTGGTGATAAACAAACTGAGATTTGCCAACAAATGATTTTAACAAATTTACGGTTTCATGTCAGACCAAAAAGATATTTTGCAAACATTGAAGAGTATTAAAGAATAATAGAATAGAATATTTTTATTCGTGTTTTAAGATGTCCGGAAACATATACATATGTCAATACAAAATAAAAAAAGAAATCACAATTTAAAAACACAATATAAATGTTTAAAATACTCTCTATACACTATACAATAAATATAAGAACAATAAATAATAAAAACATTAAAAAATAATAAATAAAAAGACAGTTACTAATTGGAATACTCATTTGTAATATACTCTTCAAATTCTTGTAGACTATAAAAAGACTTACTTAATAAAATTTGTTTAATTTTACTTTTAAAAACTGACAGTTTAGTTAACGATTTTACTTGCTTTAGTAACATATTAAAATAATAAATGCCAGCATATCTAGGACATTTTTTATAACTAAAATAATTAAATCTATCTAAACGTAGATCATTAGCTCCACGTGTCTCATAACCATGTACATTGCTATTTTTTTCTATTGCATTGTAAGAAATAAACACAAATATAAACAATTTATACAAATAAATTGATATGACAGTCATCAATTTATTTTTGACAAACACTTCTCTGCAAGAATCAAACTTTTTGAGACCATACATTAGTCGGATAATTCGTTTTTGAGCAATTAGCACTCGACCAATGTCAACTGCCTGTCCCCAAGATAATATATTATAATTTAAAACAGAGTACACCAGCGCATAATATATATTTACAATGCAATATTCATTTAATGATGACATAAGTGACAATATAGCATAGTAAGACCGACCTAATCTTGCACATACGTAATTTATCTGTTTGTTCAGCATAGTTTACTGTCAAGGAAAGTACCCAGAAATTTGACTGTATTATTGAACTCTAGCAAGCTTTCGTTTAAAGATATTATATACTGGTGAGGTGATCTGTACATACCAGTAAATTCCATTAACATTGTTTTATTATGATTTACAATCAAATGATTTCTCTCGCACCAACTCGTAAATTCTTTAATAATTACATTTGTTTTATATTGCAATTCGTTGCAGTTGAGATCAGCAAGAATAATTGTTGTGTCATCCGCATACAAATATATCTTACCATAAGAAATATACGACGGTAAATCGTTTATATAAAGCAGAAACATTAGTGGTCCCAGCACACTGCCTTGAGGTGTTCCCAACTCAAGATTATAATCTTCTGAGCATTCTCCATCCAGATATACTGTTAATTGTCTATATTTGACATATGAGAGTAGTAATGAGTTTACATTACCTCTAATTCCTAGATTATTTAATTTATTTTTAAGTATATAGTGATTGAGAGTGTCAAACGCTCTTGAAAGATCAAAGAACACTCCTAACACATACATTTTTTTATCCAAACAGTTATTTATGTATTGAATCATATCATTTGTTGCTGTCTCCGTTGAAAACCCTTCCCTAAAACCATGCTGACATGTGGTTAATAAATTAAAATGATTTAAGTAAGAAACTAATCTATTAGAAATAGTCTTTTCTATTATTTTAGGGAAAGGGCTAAGAATAGAGATAGGTCTATAATTTTCTACTTGTTGGTTATCATTTTTTTTTTTAAACTGGGATGCTTTTTGATTTTTTCAATTGATTTGAAAACTGTCCAAGCTAGACGGATTTATTTATCAATATTGCTAAGTACCAAGACATATTTGTGTTCAGTGGGAATATTGTCAACACCTAATGATTTTTTATTTTTTAATTGGGATATAATTATAGATACTTCTGCATTAGACACTGGAGTAAAAAACATGCTATTTGATGTTATTTGACTATACGTAATGTCTGTACTTGTACTAAATCCATTTGATAGATTTTTCGGACCATTTGCAAAATAATCACCAAATAAGTTTGCTATTTTCTGTTTATCAGTTATAATAAAATTATCTTGCATTATTTTAATAGAAGTTTCTTTTTTACTGTTATTAGTTTTTCTATTAACAATACCCCATAGAGTTTTGTTTTTGTTGTTAGAATTATCTATTATTTTATTATTGTAACAAATTTTATATTTTTTTAATTTAATATTATAGTTATTTTTTGATTCCTTATATAAAGTATCAACCGCCGTATCATTTACAGACTTTCGCAGCCAATTTAAGAATTTTAAATTACTGATTTCAGAATATATTTCATTAGTAAATTTAATTGTTTTGGATTTTGGAATTGTATTTCTAGTTTTATATGGCACAGCAATGTTGTAGCAATACTGCACATGGCTGAAGAACAAATCGTAAATATGATTTATATTAGTGAGATGGTTATCTAATAAATTCAAATTTTCTTTATTAAATAACGTCTTAAACTCTTTAATATTACTGTCATTTAAAATTCTACATGATTTATTAATATTAATATTTATTTCATC
This sequence comes from Tachinus rufipes, assembly GCA_963932245.1. NCBI lineage: Eukaryota > Metazoa > Arthropoda > Insecta > Coleoptera > Staphylinidae > Tachinus > Tachinus rufipes. The sequence continues at coordinate 69,036,131 of OZ010749.1, forward strand.
ATTAGTTGATGTTTTCTTTAAAAAAGTTTTCATTAATTTCCCATTCAAATACTTGAGCCATATGGTCCGATATTCCAATGTCAACAATGTCACATTTTACATTCTTACTTATATTTGTTACCACATAATCAATTTGACTGCGCGATGTATGTCCGTTCTTATTAGTAAATATTCGAGATGGCTCATTTACAATATACATATATTGCTGCGTTTCATTGCATCTACATTAAAATCCCCACATATTATTACATTTTTGTATTTTCCATAAGTATATTTAAAAACTTTTTCTAGTAGTTCAATAAAAACCTCAAACTCACTCTGTGTAGAACGATAAATTACGACAATGCACACATTATTATTTATGGATACACCTACGCACTCAAAATTTAATTCCACCGATAATTTATCAAAATATGGAATGTTAGCACACACATTAGACAAGTATTGCCTTACAAGTATCACAACACCTCCGTGAAGATGGTCTTCTCTTGAGAAACTAGCAATTTTGTTATAACCTTCACAATACACGTATTCTATACCATTCGTATCAAACCAGTGCTCAGATAAACAAATGACATCAGTTTGATATTTATTTGAGATTACTTCGAGTATATCAATTTTATTCGTGAGACTTTGTACATTTAAATGAATAATTTTAAATAAATTATTTACTGATTTGTAATTATGGAGGCTGGTTTTTGAAAATTTTGCTTAAAGTAAAATCTTTTTACGCTTGCTCCTTCCGGCCATACATTTTCTTGGTGAATTTTATCAAGTTCACTTAGTGGGAAAGAAATTCTAAATGAACAAGAATAATCATTTTTTGTTATGCATTCACATTCATATTGCACATTGGAAGCATTTGCTTTTAAATGCTTTATAACATCCTCAGATTTCGTGTCCGGGTGTAATCTAGATACATAAAGATGTGCTCTTTTAGGTACTGATTTAAAATTATGTGTTTTGTTGATTCCTATTACTGGTTTTATAGATTGGTTTTTGCCAGCTGTCTTTATTAACTTAGTTGGATTTTGTTTATCCTTGTTTTTAGTATTAACGCTATTATTCACGTAGTTATCCGCACTTATATTGATGTCATTAGTAGTTTTTGTTTTTCTAGTTACGTCTTTTGCGTCACTAATTTCTATGAGCACCACTTGTTTAACTGGCATTTGTTTCTTATCTTCAAGAGTTTTTATTTTAAAATAAAGTAAAGCCTCCTTTTCATCCTTTTCTTTTAAAATACATTTTAATAAGTCATTTTCAGCAAGAAGTCGCTCATTTAAACTTTTCAATACTTGTAGTTGATTAAAGAATTGACTAGGAAACATTTTTTGGATCACAATTTGAGTTTGACGTGCTATATGTGCAATGTCCGTCTTGTTGAAACCATACTTACTTGGTTTTGATCATATCTGCGTAATTTTGGACTTAAAACTATTTACAGCATATGAATGTGTCGTTCAGAATTAATGGTAACCGTTTGGTTATTTTATTCGAAAAATATGGTTCTGCCGTTCTAAATATTGGAACACCGCACCAAACAATGACTTTACTATTATGAAATGGTTTTTCATAAAACTGGTGTGGATTTTCTTCATCTCAGTAGATGAACTTTTTATTTTTGACATACATATGTATATACTAAAATGTAAATGAACTTTATCTGACATCAATAAAAAACTGACTTGATTTTCATCATTTTTTAAAATTTGCAAAAACCGCCTACAGAAAGCCACACGAATTGGTTTATCGGAAACTTTTAGTTTGTGAACTACTTGAATTTTATGTGGGTGTAAGTACAAATCAGAATGCCAAATAATAAGTAAGCTTTTTTCGGAAATTTGCAATGCAATTGAATGTCTTGCTCACAACTGATTGACTTTGTATAAAACTTTTAACCACGTATACGCGCTGATTAATTAGAAACTTATTCATGATTTATTAAACTGCATAAATTAACGCACACAAATTTGACAATATATTGACAATAAGAAAATATTGTTTGTGTAACTACTAAAAATAGGTGAAACCAGTTGTTGCACCATGTAGATTGCTTTGGCGAAAAGACGTATGTATTTGCGTTATTATGCAACATGGAGTATTACGGATGATTTATAACTGTACTCTGTAAATTAATTTTAAAATTATACATGTTAAAAATTTGTAATTCATTTTATGAAAATAAATGATTCATTTTTGGAATAACATTATACTCGTTAATGCAGTTTTAAGGCAGCTTTTGTATATATTTTAATGCAATGCGTGAAAAATATACAAAATTATAATTAAATAATTAAGTTTATAGATTGACAAACAAAAAAGAAAATTGTTTTTTAGATAGCAACTTACTTTTACACTGAATTATTTAAACCCAGATAGAAGCGAAGCTTTTGAATTTATTTTATTCTTCTAAACTTCTTTAAAACACAAATCAGTTAATTTATTTGTAGAAGACTATAGCATTGTCAATTTTATATTTAAAAACATAATTTGTTGTTGATATTATTATAATAGAATAACTAAATAACAATCAATATTGATTAAAAACAATAAATATTTTTCTGTAGACATAGAAACAGTTTAGTTCTTTATTATAAATTATGCATATTTAATAACATTGACCATCAATCACTTCCAATTTAAAATCACTGACAGAATACATTTCATAAATCAAACACCTTATCCGTAATTTAAATGTAACAGCACACGCACCAATTAAATTAATTAACATAAAAAATACTTAATTGCATAAAAAATATTACTACCACATTTAACATATTAAATGGTAATTATTAGATCCCCATGGGCTTCAATTATTGTGAAACGTTTAATCTACTTTGAGATTAATTTATTTATTAAAAAGTAGCATTGAAGGACGTAATAAGAGAGAATAATTGGGTCTGGGATGTAAAATAAATTTTTTAATGTGATTTACGAATCAATTTTGGGATGCTTGAAAATACATTATAAACCGGTTACACGTGTGTCTCCTGTTGTTGCTTGGTTGGGTTAATGAGCGAATTTGTAAATAACATCAAGGTAGTATATTTGTGTCGCATTCTTCTTTTAATTCGGAAATTTGTATTAAAATAAACTGCTCATATTTCTTTTTTAATTAAAAATTGTATTATATGTATTCTCAAATATTTAATACAGAAGTAATATATTAAATCAAAATTGCTAGTTTTCATATATTGACTGGGGATTTTTTAATGTTGTTTTTAATGTTGTTCATTTTAAAGTGTTGCTTTTGAACAATCCTAAATTAGCGTTTGGAATTATATTTATTTAAACCGACAGATAAAATCTGACGGAAGTGTGTAAGTTTTGTTGTATAAGTAGAGTATACAAGCTAGTTGAGTCAGATGTTTAGATGTCGAAGAGATAATTTACATAACATCACAGTAACTATTAAACAATTTCACCCTTAAGCATAGTCATATTTAGTAGCTACTAAGGTGCTACTAGCTGAATATTACATATGCATAGTGATGTTTAAAACGCTACTAAGCCTAGTTGTCGACTAAAACGTTAGTAGCCAGACTGTCTTGTTTTGCATGTGATCAAATACATTGTAAATATAACCTACAACTGCCAGTTGTAAATATTGAGATATTTATCACCATTGAATGACATATTGCTTTATTTATTGCAATGTATGGAAATATTTAAATATTAGCACCAAAATGTAGTGGTTGCGTCAAGAATGAAATAAATTAATGTTATTTATTTTAATAATTAAATTAGTTTAGGGCCGGTATTATAAACCATTAAAATCTGTAGATTTTATTTACTAACCAAGTAAATTATTTTAATTGGCTGATTTCGGTATTATAAACGTCAAATAATAAAAGTAGGTAACTAAATCTATGGAGTAAATTAATCATCCAAAATCTAGGGATTAAAATTTATTCAATGAATAACTTGACATATGTCATGTTTCTTAGGTTATTTTTAATGTGGAGCAATTTCTGTTGAAAATCAGCTTTTGATTGCTCTACGATGTTATGCAACTGACTTTCAATATGTTGTAGGGGATTATTGTAATATAACAAAGGCTACAATATAACACATCAATAACTACAATATTAAAATAACATATAAATGCGGCGTTGCAATTTCTTATTTTACGAATAGTTACGTGATTTATTTTGTCTTTATAATACCGGCCCTAAAACGATTATAGTTCAATAGTAATTAATTGTGTACCCTTATTATTTCAAGCTCTTCAATTGCAATAAATGCATAATTTATTTTATATATCAATAAAATACATTTTAAAATAAATTAAAAATATATTTTTACATTTGCATATATTTTTTTTAATCAATTTTGTAATTAGGTTATTAAAGTTCTACAATAATTATTGAATCTTTATTTTTGTGCTAAACCTTTTTATTATTTATTTTGACCGCGCAAAAATGGGACATGAAACAAACTTCATGCTGTGTTGCCAAAGCATAATTTTATAGTTAGTAGCTACTAACTAAATTATACTAAAAATCAACTATGCATATGCCACATTTAGTATGGTGTAAGTAGCTACTAGTTAGTAACGTATTAGTAGAATACTAACCAAACAACTATGCATAATGCTGTTTATGTTTACTAATGTGTCGAGGGTGTCGTTTATGTTTTAATAAAATCAGATCTGAATGTTGGAGAGAAAGTTGGTACTTATACCAACCAAATGACTTTTGTTTCAACTTCATTCAAATTAAATTGTACAACTCAACTCAAAATGAGAGCATTTAATTTATTAGTAAAAATCATCATCATATACTCAAAAATTGCTATAATATTTGTTTAATATTAAGTATACATATGGCGCTTATAAGCTTTCTTAATGACATATCGAATTTCTTCCATTAGCTCAAGAATTGTGGTTGCTTTTTTACATGAAGAAGTCGCATGGCATTAGATTGCATAATCTTGGTGGCCAATCCTAGTCGCCAGTGCGTGAGATTACAAAGCATAGATTTTCACATGCAATAATTTAATTGTTTCTCGCAGTATAACAAGTTGTTCTACTAAAACCACATCTTGACTAAATCCATCCCAATTAGTGCAAGCCACAAAAACACGCCTATTTTTTGGATCTTCAAAGAAGTTGTGAATGATTTCTTGATTTGCGTTCTTGAGTCAATTGAATTTTATAAAGGTGCATACAGAGATTAATTTAATTATCTGCAAATTGCTTGTCAAAATAATTAGTAACTGCAAAGAGCGTGTTTGGATTTATACTTTGCAGTTACTAGGGCAACAGTTTAAATGGACTAGCCTGACCAAGGACAACTTGATGTTTTTTCCTTAACAATAAAGTCAATTGGTGCATTGTGAAAACTGTTTCTGTTAAACTTTTACTATTAAAATTTGCAGTTTGTTTGTGTGGCGTTCTATGACTAATAATTGATTAAATATAAATGCCTTAAAATTAAAGTTTTGCACCTATGTTTCAGTCATGTTCAGTGTATGTTAGAAAAACGCTATATGCTTATGTGTGAAATGAAATGAGTGTTAACAGTTTTTGAAACCACAATGAGCTAGTGGTTAGTGGCTCCGTAAAAACGTAAATGTTTTTAAGTAGTACTGTCTTAAGCCTGAAATCTGTTTTTGTTCTATCTGCTAAAAAACCCAAGGTTGTAGTGACCTTGATGTCAAAAATGTTTCAGGAGTTTGTTAGTGGTGTTTTTGGTAAAAATGCAAAATTAATGCAACTAACAACAAGATATTATGGATATGTTTGTCTAAAATTAACGACAATGTACTTTTTGTTACAATGTGAGTGTTGACCTTAGCAAATAGCCTTTAAGAATGATTTAAGCATGGCAAGTTTTTGGTCCGTTTTTTTTTTCTTCGTAAATCCTAAAGTTATATTCTTCTTGTTATTCTAGTCTACATTTGGTCTATATGCGACATTTATGCTGTCCCCGGCCACTCTCTCGCTAATACACTCATCTTTGTCGGCTTTTTTTGTTTTTTGTATTCTTTTATCTGCACTGATAACAACTTCTTTATTCTTTTTTTTTCTATAATCGTGTGCTATTTATTTTAATTATCTGTTTTGTCATCAGATACGTTCTTAGTTTTTTAGGTCTTTGTTTACCTTTTCTTCAATTTCTTTCATGATTGGTTTAGGCAGTTGTATTAATTGTATTCCTTTCGGCATGCAGTCCTAAATTTGTAAATTGTACTTCTATTGATATCCTCGTAATCCCAACTAGGATGACTTCTTTGTGTTTTTGTTTACAAGTTATTCCGACTATTACAAAAGTTGCGTTATTTGTCAACTTCAAGATGGCGTAATTACCATTTGACTTGTTTTTTTTTTTTTATTCTGCATCCTTCAATTTTTGTTTTCATTCTTTTTATATCTGCAATTTTGTCTTTGTTGCTGTTCTTTTCTTTTTTATTGTTTTTTCTTATTTTTCTTAATATGCACAGTTGCCTTGTTCTTCCTTGCTTTTTTCTTTTGTTTTGTTTTTTTTGTCCTACGGCTTTTAGTTGGTATGTTTGCCATTGTTTGTATTTTTGTTGTTGTCAAACTGCTCAATTTTCTTTCTTAGTACAGTTGTTGCAAAGTTTCTTGCTTTATCTATTTTATTTTCCAGTATATTTTTCTATAACATTCTACTAGAGTGTGTTTTGCATTATTGTGTGTTTCTTCCTGATAGAATAGGCATATTTTTTCTTCTTCGATCATTTCTATTATTAGTCAGTATTTATGTTTTATAATGGGTTTATTCTTTACTCATTTTTTTATCTCCGTAATTAGTTTTCTTGTCCATTCCTCTTTACTCCTTTACTCAACTGTTTCTTTATCATCTTTTTTTTGCTTATATCTTTGTTTTCTTTATACTGGTTATTTCTTTACTGCTATTTTTTAATTTTTAGCATCTCTTTCAACATTATATCTGTGGAAGGTGTTGCTACGATCCCCTCTACTGCCTCCTGTAGCATTGTTCTGTAAGCCCTGCTGATCTGTAATGAGTTTGCTCTTGTAGCTCTTTATATTTTATTTAAGTTTTGTGTTTATATTCCTTTTTTCTATAATATATTTTGCTGCTTGCTGCTATTACTATTAGTTTTCTTTGGCATAAGTCTACTGAACTCTGTTTAACGTGTTCTGTTTGTCCAACGCTATTATGGCGCAGTACTTTTTTCCTCTTCGTTTTGCTGTTGGTTTTTTGCTATTTTTATGCACTTTATCTATAGCTCCTAAAGTTTTTCTTTTTTGGTATATCTATATTGAATCTTTTGCTTTCTATATTTTTTTCTATCTCTTTTTTTCTGCTTCTTTCTTTGTTTTTTTCAATCAGTACCAGGATGACCTATTGTTGAACATTCTGACAAAGATTTTCCTTTTAAGCTTCTGTTCATTATTTGAGTTATTTCTATTACACATTCTCTGTTGTTATTTTGTCCGGATTTGGCGTTTTGCTGTTGAGTAATTATTTTATGATTTTTTCATCTTTTCCACTGTTGCCATAATTGCTTCTTCATCTTTTTTTTGGTTCTCCTACCGCTTCTTTTTTTGTGAAACAATTTTTCATTTGTGTTTTTTTTTTCTTTTTTCTACTTTTATTTTACTCCTACTTTTTTTTTCAATTTGTTCATCACTATTTTCTACGTCTTGCCTCAAGGATCTTTGTCTATAGATTGTATAATCTATTTCCACCATCTTTCTAGTTTTTCTATCGTTTTTTAGTTTTTTCTTCTTTTTTTGTGTCTTTCTACCCCATGTGTATTGCTTTTTCTGCATTCTTTTATTTTGTTACACCACTATTATGGTTTTTTGTCCCTTTTCTGAGTATCTTTTAGATCATTTCTCTATGTTTTTGTTTTCTGTCACTTTGTTTGTTTTTATGATTTTCTTTATCTTCTCTGTTTATTTATCTTTCTTTTCATCTCTCTTCTTTCGTGTCTTCTTGTTTTCCTTGTTTTTTCCTTTCTGTTGTATTGTATTTTTGTGTAAAGCAGTTCTTCCTCTGTCAAGGCCCACTCATTCACTATTGTTGCAATTTTCCACGTTGCTATGGTAATGGCACCAGTTCACAATTTGGGCTGATATACAGCTGCATACTATTATAATTTCTATTTCAGCCACAATATTTCTTTTTTTGGTGTTTTGCATCTTTCCACCTTATCGCTACACTTTTTCTTGACTAAAGTAGCTGTATCTGTTTATTTGTCTCTTATCCACTTACCACTTAGTTTGTTTTTATTTGGTTCATTTACTATCACTAGGTTTCTTTCCTGTCTGCACTTACTATCAATATATCGTAAGCATTTCTTCTATTTCCTACATCTGTTTGTATACTCTTAAACATTTTAGTTTATTATCTATTTCTCGTGTTGGATTAGGTACAGGGATTGTTGTTCTGTATATTCTTCTTTGTTTGTTCTTTGTAGCCGCGCATTTTCTCTCTCTCATCTTATTGTTTTGCATTCTATTCAGTATTCTTTGTTCCTGCATTTGGCAGCCTGGTGTCCTTCTTTACCGCACTTCTCTTCTCTTTTGCATTTCGCCGCTACTTGTTGTTTTATCTACTATTTCTAGAATTTTCTCTTATTTGTTGTTCTTTTCTCTACTACTACATCGTATGAGTTCTATTTATCTTTTCCTTATTTTCTGTTTTGTTGACTTTGTCTAACAATTGTTTCCTTTTGGTCTCCGGACAACATCTAACAAATTAAAAAAAAACACTAATTATTTCAAATAGAGTTTCAATACAATGAGAATGTCTATTCTAATAGTCCAGAAAGTGTAGTGTTTCTTCTTCTTTTTCAGTCATCTGTTGTTCACTTCTGGAAGTAGGCTATTGTTTTATGCAGTTTTGAACCATCTCTTCCCTGCATTATTTTTATATTGTCCAGCCATCTTTTTATTGGTCTGTCTGTGCTACGTTTTGTTTGTCTTGGCTACTAGTATGTTATTTTCAATGTCCATCTGTCTTGAGTTCTGCGACACGTGTTGTTATTGTCAATGATCTTGGTTTTTCGTCTGATCTCTTCATTTTTGATACTATTTTGAAGGCTAAAACCCAACATAGCGCGTTCTTACGCTTTTTGCATGACACTTAGACGGTTTGCTTAATTTTTTGTCTTTATCATGGTTTAATTTCTCGAGTAATTCATTTTAAGAATATTCTCAAAAGACATGAAAATTTATAAATGTTAGTCAAAACAAAATATATGATAGAAGAAAATAATGAGCATCGAATACTTAATGCAAGTGAACATAGGCAAACGGCAGATAATTTAACTGTTTTCAATAATAAACTTTAACTTTACTAGAAAAAAACTTTGCAATAGCCGTAGTAGAGACACTGTATATTTTGGTTCAGCTATGTCTCAAATAATATTGTGTCAAGATTACTTTGAGATGATGGCAGTTATTGAATAGACGCATTCATTATATATGCGTAGTATATTGCACATCAATTTTGGTTCATTTTGAACCACGTTATGTAAGTCGTCAGTCTACCGCCTGCATTATTAATGACTACAGCGTATTTAAAATTGCTGTCTGCGATTTATATTTGGAATTTGCAGAAGGCAGGCTGACCAGACATACTCATTTTTAGTAACATATACTTTTTTTAAAATTAGAATACTCTTTACACTTTTCTTTTTTTTTGGTTGAGTCTTAATAATTTTAATTATTTAAACAAACAGTACTTTTTTTACGTAAATTTTTAAATGTGTATAATAAAAAAAAACACTAATATACGTTACAATTTTTTACCGAAAAGTGGGGGTCGCCGATCTTCTGTTTACCCCAGGTTCTTGTTTTTTTTTCGAGATAGATGTGCAACAAAAAAAATTGGCTGATTTGTAGAAATATTGAGAAAATAGGATTTGTAATATCTTACTTTGTACTTGTATTAAATTCAAGAAATTACCATTCTGGATGGTGAATTGATTATTTAAATAATACCAATTAGTGGGTAGTAGAATTGTCTTTTAAAGACATTTTATATGAAGAAAAAAACTAGTTCATTTGAAGAAATTTTGAGAAATATCAAACATGATACAGCTTTAGTCTGAATTTTTGTTAAATTAAAAAAAAAATAATTAATTGTATGTAGAGTTGTGTTCTAGAAAACCTTGTATATAAAGAAAACTAATAAATGAAAAAAATATATTCAAAACAACTCCACTTCAAATTACGCAATCATCCTCAGTGGTCCACTCACCGGCGCAAGTCTACGTCATCAAGTGATATTGATATTACCTTCTCTTCTTCTGACATAAAAACTTGCAGAGAACAGTAACTTCCAATGTTTGGGCAATTCATTTCAGTTTAGTTTGCACAAAACAGTATTTAAACTGTCTGTGCTGTGCGTAGATTTTGAAAAGATGGTGGTAATATTTAATACTAAATTAATAATAAAAGTCATATTAGACAGGTAAAGTTTCACAAAATATATTATATTTGACAGCAAAACTGTCATATTTGACAAATAAAAAAAAAATGTTAGCAATTCATAAATCCGGCCATAATATGTTAGAAAATATTAAAAAGTAAAATTATTAAATTTTTTAAAAAAATATTATAATTTTGCTCAAAACGACCAAAAGCCGTCCAGTAAATAACAAAAACATCAATTTTGCTTCAAAGAAGTAAATTTGTTCATTAAAAGTAAAAATTCAGTCATAAAAAGTTAATATATTAAAAAATAAGTTAAAATATTAAAAGATTGCAATTCATCCACAGAAAAAAACTAGAAACCGGCCATAAAAAGTAAAAAATAAAAACTAATTACAAAAATGAAAATGAAATTTGCTTTTTAAATGTTAAAAGTAATTTGAGTAACAAAATAGCAAAATCTGATCATAAAAAGCCAAAAGTATCAAAATTTTGTTTTAAATTCGCAAAAATATCAAAATCCGACTATAAAATGTTAAAAATAATAAAATTAAATTAAAAAAAAAATTAAAATCCAATAATAAAATATCAAAAATTTTACTTTAAAATTTTAAAGCTGTAAGAAAAAAACAAAATTGGCAAAAAATGTTAAAAACATTAAAATTTGGCAAAAAAATACCAAATTTTGGCTATAAACTGTAAAAAACATTGAAATTTAGGTATAAAATGTTTACATATAATAATAAAATATCAAAAATCAGAGCAAAAAATTTAACAAATCTAAAAACAGTACAAAATCCGGCCATAAAATATCAAAAACACTAAAATCGGTCAAAAATTGTCTTTAGGTATAAAATAACAGTAAACAAACAATAAAATGTCAAAAATGTAAAAATTCAGTCCCAAAACGTAAGTTCGGAACATTAAATGTCAGAAACACTAAAATCGAGCCCCAAAACTCAAATTTTTTAAAGCAAACTACTAAAATTAGGCTATAAACTGTTATAAATGTTAAAATTGATTGAAACTGGAGTGCCCATCCACCAGCCCAAGTGTTTATCATAAAAAAATTGGAAGTTACTTACTTCACTCTACAAGTGTTAGATGTTTCAATATTCAAAGAGAATGCTGTGATACTGTGATTAATGACAGTTGGGCTGGTGGCCGGTCAGCCCACTTTAAATTACTTGGCGGTAATCATGGATTGATATTATTATCTCCTCTTTGGAAATACTATAGACTTCTAACGCTTGCTGAAAAGAGTAATCAAAAACATTTGGGCTGGTTAGTGGGCACTCCAATTTAAACTATTTAACAACAATTATGAAATAGAGTAACCCACCCAGCTACTCAAGTGTTGCTTATCAACGGTTACTATCACTATCTCTTTTTTGAATACAGAGACTTCAAAGGTTTGTAAAAATGAGTAACTATCAATCTCTTGATGACAAAGATCGGGTGGGTAGAATGCCCTTCATTTTAAACTACTCAATAGTAATCATGAATTAGAGTGACTCACTCAGTGTTGGTTATCGGGAGATTGGTATCATAATCTTCTTCTCACAAAAAGTCTTTTGATGCTTGCAGAGAGTAATTTCTAATCTCTTGATGACAAACACTTGGATGGCCGGATGGGCACTCTAGTTTAAACTACTCAGTGGTAATTATGAATTGGAATGGCTTACCCACCCGTCTAAGTTGGTCATCAAGAGAGTGATATTAACATTGCGTCCTCTCACTTAGTGATTTTTAACTCTTGCAGAGAAGATTAGTTTCCAATATTTTGATGACGTTTAAATTGCTTGTCTGTAAGCAAACTGTGGAATGCCCACTTAATGACCAAATGTCAATCATCAAGGGATCATCGGATGCCACAATTGCCTTTTTTGACATAGAGATTTTTAACGCTTGCAGAGAAGAGAAAGTTCTAATTTCTTGATAATTAACACTTGAGCGGGTGAACGGGAACCCTAGTTTAAACTATCTGTTTGTACTCATGTTCTGGAGTGGCTTACCTACCCATTTGCTTAAAGAAATGGCTCAATTTGGTCTTTTTAACTAAACAAAGCATGCTTTTAAACCTCCGAAGAAGATGTTCCGGCAGACTTCGCAATAAAATTTGAAATTTGTTGGACCGTGCGGAACCATAATAATAAATAAACACAAAAAATAAACTCAGATACATTATTTATTTATCGTTTTTTTATGATTTTATGTTAAAAATTTAAATATAATATTCAACAAAAACATCTTATACTCTTTTTGACTTCTAAAAATCTGGCCACCCATCAGAAGATATTCAGTAAGCCACACACATCAGATCTGCATTGACTATACTTAAATTATTTTATAACAAAATAGTCGGTTAAGCTTAATTTTAGAACACCAAATAATTTATCTATAACAACATACTACACAGATATTTATAAAATCATTCCAATTTAATATGGCATCAATATTCAAATCCTTTCTTGCAACACTCAAAGAGTGTAACGCGCCACAGTTTAAAATAAACCTAAAAAATGCTTGAACAAGAAAATAATAACGTACCAAAACTTTTTTATTATAATTGTTGCATGTGCTTATACACATATAGTTATATAAGATAAACTTAATTACGCAGGTATACTTTTTTATTACAATACTTGTTTATTTCAATTTTTTTAAATATATTTTTAAAGTAGACCAGAAAACAGGTATTACCATATCTGTTTACATGATCATGCACCTTATTGTCGTTGTATTTTATTAAGCCAATTATAAATTGTTTATTAGTGTCTTGAACTTAACGATAATAAAAAACATTTATTATCATTACTATTATACTATTCATGTTTATTACAAAAATTTATGAATAATGTTATTAAACTTATCAAATATTATAATCAAAATTAGGTGTTGGAATAAATCAAAATTTTTGGTTCCGGTTTTCAATATAAATTATAGCAATTCATCTCTTTCCATAAAATAATATATATATATCTCCTTTTGAGAGTGTTACAAAAATGATATCTGGCAGCATTTCAATGTAATCGTCTCCGAACAAACAATCAATCGATTTATATAGAACCACAAGGTTGCGATGTTAATTCAACCATTACATAAAAATATCTACACATAATTGGTAAGCTTAAACGAACAACATTATTATTACTAATATTTCCGCAAAGTCAACCGGAAGTCGGTTTATGTAGCAACCTGTCTTGAATTTACATAACGCATAATTTATTACACATAATTTTATAATATAACATAGCAATATAATATTAATAACGACTAGTAATTATAGATGTAGTAATAATTATAAATTAATACATTAACATAAAAGATTATTGTTAATTCAGGACTTAATTAAATAATTAATATTAAATTCCTATTGTAAATTTACAATTAAGTAGTTTAATCTATATTGTACTATTAACAATGTTTAACATATATTCCAAACTCATTAAGCACGCACTAATTAACTTGTTAAGATATTAATAATACATAATGAAGCAGTCAAGAAAGGCGTGATACAATTTAATAATTATAAAGACAATTAAGATTTTAATAAACACACAAGACAAAGAGAGTTTAGTAGCTTGCATCATACCAGAAAGCGTCAAACTTAGCCTTACCAGACGTACTCATTAAAAAGGACAAGTTTTTTTTAGCAAAATATCCGGGTTTGCTATATTGGATTTTTTGTTAGTTTGAAATATTGATTTTTTTAAAAAATATAACTAATAATTAATCATTTAAACTGAAAAAGAAACAAAGAAATCTGTCATATTTTTTTATATTTACGAATATTTATTAATAGAATAGTTTTTTTGAAATTTAGATTGGGCAAAAAAAAATTTTAAGTTTCACTATGTTTGTTTAAAGTTAATTGCAATAATAGTTGACTCTTAAATGATTTTTTTCCGGAAATCTTGGTGGGATAAAATGCCAAGTGATATTATTTTGTAATAGTGCATGGTTTATCTTATCTTTGTGCTTTATTGAATTCAATAACTCTTGTAGTTTTGCGAGTTAGTGATGTCCACAACAAAATATGTGCAAAACATACATAGACTTCATTTGAAATAACTACAGAAATCCACGCCTGTGTTGGTGAATGCGCGACTTAGATGCTCTCTTAATTGCAGGAGTTGGATCATTATTGGTTACAGTTGTCTAGGATTAGTTCTACAAACAACTTAAATACATATTTAAGATCTTTTTCACCATATTTCTGCCAGCCATTGGCCAACATGTTGATTGCACTGCTGACAATACGGCTTGAGCGCTTCCATGAATCCGTTTTAAGTGTTCGTAGTCTATAATGAGCTTAGTTAAAAGGTGGTTACGTGGTAATATTATTGGATTGCGTTGATTTAACGTTAGTTTTGCGTGCATTAATCTTCCACTCACTCTAAGTAGTCCGTATTTGTCGATAAAAAATCTTAATTTTAGCAATCTACTTGATTTATCGATCAGAAAATTATGTTTCAAGTTGTATATTACCTTTGAATTCTTTTGACTGTATAATTCGTTGAGGCTTTGTTTATTTCTGGTATAGTCAATGGACCAGTAATTTCTGTTTTCTTTTGAGAGTTGTGAATGTGAACAATTTTCTTTAATTTTGAAAGCGAAGACAACTTGGTAATAATATGGTTATTTTATTCAATTATTAGAAAAGTTACTTACTACTTGTTTTGTTTCATGACATTTATGTACTTCTTTTATTGATAGCTTTTTTTAATTTAATTGTAAAACCCTGGATTATGCAACAAGGATGACTTCTTGAGTTGATTTGGATTTACATTATGTGACGTGGTTTGTATTGTGTTGATAGATGTGAGATTGTTTTTGTATTGGTGCCAAAACGTATGTGTATTAATTAAAACGGCTGTGTCCTAATCGGTTTGAATCATTGGTTGAATTTAACAGCAGTTGTTATGATTTCATCACTGTATTTTTGTCCATGGGTAATGTTGCGTCCTGGTTAATTTCGGTAATCGTATCCAAGATTTGTTTGTTATTTGATCTCCATTTATGTAAATAAAATTTCCTTTTTATTATCTTAATCTGGCTTAAATGATGTTGAATCTCCTTAGCTTCCGCAATTGAATCGGTTTCTGTTGTACATTCATCTACATAAAAGTCATGTTGTACAGCGGATACTTGCGGATACTGAGTTTGTTTTTCAATTGCCAATTGCCAAATATTGTTGATTGTATTCCTTCATTTTTAATGTCGGCGGTAATCAAGAGTAAGATTAAAGTAAATCTTCTTGTACTGTTGGCCCAACTTGAAGAATGTCATTTAATAATAATCCAGTTGCAAAACCACCAAATATAACTCTCAATTATGTAGTTGTAGTATCTTCCTTAACTACGCAATGGTGTGGAAGAATGTAACCGTCATTGGTATTATTAATTGGATCCATGTGTCCCAGTTCTTTATATTGTTGTATACTTTAAGAATTAGCTCTGAAGTGTAAGGATTTTAAGTAATCTAAATTGTGAAATCTGCGGATTGCTATATTTTATTATTCATCTAAATTGTTAGGATCAATATTGAATGGTAAATGTACCACAAATGCTCCTTTGTTTCTACTTACTGTTGTTTGGTTGAAGTTTTACATTGCGTGGTTTTACGTAATTGGGTGTTCACTTCTTTTGACCGACAGAACAGACCAAATTGTTCTTGACTTAGAAATAAGTTTATCTTTTCCCGTTTGTTAAATTTTGGATTGGCTAGCGTAATGTTTTTAGGTATGTTCTGTTGTTATTTTTAGAAATGAGTTAGCTGGCAGTTTTTGTGTGATTTTGGGTAATACATAAAATTTGAGTGTAGCCTTAAACCCATTGATTCGTGATTTGGTTGTTGTCGCTAGAATTTTAGTGATTGGACTATTCAATAATTCCTTACACTGATGTTGATCTCCGTGTTGATCGACTATGTTTACCAATACGGTTGATAATAATGATAATTTAATTTCTGTAGCTGTCATTTGTGTCAGAATAGCAACTGCTAAATGTTGATCAATTCATACTCAACAAGTAAATGGTAGAATGAGTGAAAATTTCTGGACAACAAAAAATGTTAGACAGGGATTCCTACTCAGTCCTAGTTTGTTTGCTGCATATATTGCAGACGTAAAAGAAAAGCCAAGTCTTGCATAAGCAGGTGGAGCCGTAGTGGGTGAAAGTAAGGTCGTTAGCATACCTAGATGACATAGTGATTGTGGCAAAAAAAGCAAAAGAAATGATTAGATGTTTGGAAAAATACTTCAAAAAGAAAGGGTTTAGAGTGAATGTTGATAAAACAAAAATTATGATGTTTAGAAAAGTGGGAGTAAGACATTCCAAAAACGTTTGGAAATGGGAGGGACAAAATATCGAAGAACTAAAATTATTCAAATATTTAGGGAATGTATTTAGTGCAAATGAGCACATACAATATTTAACAAGAAAAACAAACAACGTGGTAGGGCAGGTGTGGGGAATAGGTGAAAAAAAAATTAAATGTATGAAAATAAAGGGGACAATGTTTGATAGTCTAGTTAGAAATATGATGCTTTATGGGTCAGAAATTTGGGGATGGAAAGAACAGAATAAATTAGAAGCTGTATAGGCAAAACATTGGAAATGAGTACTAGGATTAAATAGGGAAACCTCAGCATACATTGCATTAGAGGAAGTAAAAAGAGATACAATAAAAGTAGAAACAGGAAAAAGAGCAGTAAGCTAGTATAAAATTTAGATGTGGAAATGAAGAAAAAGTTTGCAAATTTTGGATGAATGAGGAAAACAAAATGTGCAGAATGTGTTCTTCAATGAAAAAATAGAACACATATGTTAAAAGAATGTATTGAGATGAGAGAAGAACAAATGGAGAGAAAGGATGTGTTGGAAGAAGAATAGTGTGGATGAGAAGCGTCATTAAAAAGAAGAAAGGAAATTGACAAAGATTGTAAAGTTGTATTATAAGATTTTATGTTGATTATTTATTTATTTATTATTTATTTATTTTATGCTTTTTACGGCTATTTTACATCGCCACAGTAAGTCTACGACTTGTTTAAAGTGGTTTGATGGGACCAACAGCTTAATACGTGACTTCCAAACCACGCTGGTGGATAAAGAGCAAGTTATCATTTCAGTCATATTTTGGGGATCGAACCCCGGACTGCTCGCATGATATGCAAGTGCTCTACCATTGAGCTATCACACCATACATACATAGTATAATTTGTAGATTGTTACAAATTATGATAGAATAAGTTTTATTAAATAAGGATTTCAATTAGGATCAGCGTTTTTGTAAGAATGTGGTTAGTTTTTGAACTGATGGATTTGTGCATTTGAGGTCATATTTTTTTCATTTGTATTTGGAGAGTACATTCGGTTTAGTTGTTGATAGATGTAACATTGAAGTATTTTTTGTTGGTTTGCTTAACACGTTTGAAGCATTTACGTGCTTTACGAATGTTTTGATGTGGTATGGAATTGAGCTGGCAGAGTCAGTTGAAATATTTTATTTATTTGATTTTCTAGTATTAGTTTTTATTTTTATTTTATCTCGGTAGAGTTTTCCAAGCTGTCATAGTTTGCGTCCGTACTGGACAATACTTAAATTGTATTTGATGCTAGTAGAATTGTTGCACATTGTTACGAGAATTTAATGATTTATAAATTAATCGAATGTGTTCTAGAATGTTATTTTTGACAGTTGCGCAAAATGTTGCTAAACCACATCTTATCTGTCTATAATTCCGTTCTAGATTGTTGAGAAACTTGTTGAAATAGTGTTGTGCAAGTTTCAAATGCCTCGCGCTTTAGGGTTAATGCTGTTATTTCGGTTATTGACTTTTAAAGTATTGATTGCTTGATGCACTTTGATTATTCAATGAATCTGCTGCTAAAGTGGTTTACAATCCGGTTTAATGGACTAAAATGTTTAAGGTGTCTTAGAATGCAATAGGCATTATTTAAAATCGTCTCCCTTATTCAATTTAAATCATCACAAACTGTTTTTTCTATTACAATAACCAGTTTTTAGCAGTTTTTGAATGCGGAACTTATTTGGTCTTTAAGAATCAGAATGTTTTGTTTCTAAGTCGTAAAATCCATTTGCTCTTCAAATCTACCACTGCATTTTTTATGTCCAAATTTATTTTGTTACCACGAGAAAGAAATTATAGTACTCCAGAAAAGGAAGCGTACGCAGTAGTTTGGGCTCTAAAACGCTGGCGAATTTATTTACTCGGCCGTCACTTTACGGTTCTTACTGACCACAGATCACTTTCTTTTTTAAACTCATGCCGTTTGCTGGCTGCTAGGATAACCCGATGGGTACTCGCATTGCAAGAATACGATTTTGAAGTACAATACATACCTGGAAAAAGAAAATATAGTAGCAGATGTGTTATCGCGATCACCACTAACAAGATCGGCAACGCCTACAGACAAATGTTTTCAGGTCATGACAACTAAGTTCAAACAAAATCAACTGATCATGGGAGTTTTTAAAAACCTTGAAGTTGACCAAAAAAATGACCCTTATTCTGGGCAAATTTATAAAACCCTAAATGAAAATAAAGAACACACAGATTCCAGATACATACTGCATAAAGGACTACTATTTATAAGGTTTATAGAGAATGAACCTTACCTGGTGTGCATACCAAAGAACCGAATGGACAAAATTGTTTTAGCTTTTCATGAAGCAATAGAACACTTTGGGGTTTTTAAAACGTGGCAAGCTTTAAGGCGTGAAGTATATGCAAAAAACTTACATCGTGATGTTAAACGCGTTATTAAAGTTTGTGAAATTTGTCCAAAGTGTCGCCTTCTGCCAAACCGGAATTTACTGCAGTCCGGTCTGCCGGGCCTAACGACCTTATAGCTCTGGATATTTATGGGCCTTTGCCGATTTCCCGTGGAGGGGTTGCTTACTTGTGCGTAATAGTAGATGTTTTCACAAAATACGTCACACTATACGCACTCAAAAGAGCAACTACAACCACAATCCTAAACAGGTTAGAAAAGGAATACTTTAGAACGCACCAATGCCCACAGCGAATTCTAACTGATAATGGGACTCAGTTCTCAAACAAAAAATGGATAAACACCTTACAGTCTTACAACGTAAATGTTGTGCACTGCTCTGTCCGGCACGCCCAGGCCAACCCTTCGGAGCGGATTATGCGAGAGCTTGGTCGACTTTTCCGGACTTATTGCCATGATCAACATAAGCGGTGGGTTTTTGAAGTTGCAAATATTGCGATGTTTTTAAATAACGTAGTCCATGAATCAACGGGTTTTACGCCTATAGAGCTGCAAACTGGAAAACCGCCAATAGCATTGTTAGATAAAATAATAAATTCGCCCGAAATCGTAAGGAATTTAGATGCGCACGTAAAGATATTTCTGGCTAGAGAAACATTCTGTAATAAGGCAAAGCGGCGGGAAGCGTTGAACCCAGGACGGCCATATAAAGTTTTTTGTGTGGGCGACAAAGTCTTGCTTCGAGCAAACAATATATCTAGTGCTGTTAATAACCAAATTAAGAAGTTTATGCTCTTTTTTGAAGACCCGTACCGCATTAAAAAAGCAGTAGGTCCGTGTACTTATGTCTTACAAGGTCTGGAAAACGATGTGGAGCGAGGTACTTTTCATATAACTCACTTGCGTCCTTTTACAAGTTGTTTTATAGAGACGAAGCCAATACCAACAACTTCGGGGGCAGTTGTGCCGAAATAAATACGTTTAGTCCGGCCCTGTCTAGGGCACGTCTATATTAAATTCGCGCGCATTGCGGGATAAGCGTGATAGGCCGGGGGTTGCTCGGGACGCGGGTCTAGAAAATCTTTCCAGTACATGAGAGAAATTGTTCTTTCTATCCCCGCAGCTGTTAATGTTAAGAACGAGCCTTTGGTGCCGTAATCGATGTGTCTTTTTATATAAAACTATATGAAGCCAAGTTGTACCTGCTAGGTAATGCAGAATTATTATTTTGAGTTTATTTAAATTATTGTTGTTTAGTTTGTTAGTGTAAAAATGTATTGTGTTTAGTTTTATGATTATTTCTTATTTTAGGTTTTTGATATTAATAGTAATAAATATTTTTGGTTGATATTTGGAATTACTTTCTCTATGCCCATAAACTAACTACCCACGGTAGTGTTACGCTACAAATATTTTAAAGTTTTCTAAATGCTTTACGAAAGTGGTTTAAAAGCAAATTGAAATTTGTAAAACTTTTAGAATCTAGTATTTACTTTGCAAAAATTTTGAAACTTTTTTGGTTTTGTTAACTTTTTCATTTTTTAGAGAGTATACACAATCTAGTAAAGTCTTTCTGGGTTCTATAAAAGCCGTCAAATATTTATGTGACTTCTAGGTACTTTTTTATATTTTAAAAGTCTGTACGACTCTCAAAACTAGCAAAATCTTTGTTGTCAATTTTCTAAAATCAATTAAAGCCATATTTGCAGTAATTCACATTGCAATATTCTTTAAGACAAATCGACAAATTAAAATAGCTAAAGTCTAAGATAATCTCTCTCAGTGACTTAATCGTTAAAAATATTAGAAATAATTTAACTGCTCACAGTGTTCTATAAAATTTTATAAAAAGCCGTTTTTAAAGGTAGATAATCTTAGAAGTATTCTCTAAAGTTACTATAAACGATTTTAAGACGGGTTTTGCTTTTTAGTTTTCTAAGCGGTTTTTTAGAATTTTTTTATTTATGATTGATCTTACGGACTTATTAGTTGCTTCAAAAATCAACAAGCATATTTGTACTTTACTCTAGTTTGAAAGCATTGCATTTATAGTACACTATTGTTATAGACAAAGAAAGCAAACCTTAAGACAAGCTCCTAATTTGAAAACAAATAATGAATTATAAACATAGACTTAAATACAAGTTTTTGCTCAATTACTAATCGACTAACTATCTACCATATCTAGTATGTTTAACATTCAGTACTTAAATTTAAAAAAAAGTATAAAACAACTGTTACAAATATTCGAAATATTTGTTCATAACCAGGATAATACCAACAATGGTTTTGCAAACCTGAAAAAAAGGACTAATGCGACAAACAACAATAATTGTAGTGACAAGCTGTTGCACCTACAAAAAAACACTGTTATTTTGTTGCCAAAAAAGCACAATATTACAAATTGAAGTCACAAATTTTAAGTCTAAAATTACGTACAATGAGAACATCAACTCCAGAAGCAGAATCGATTGCTTTTAAATTTTGACTCACTCCGAATTTGCTGATATAGTATTTTGTTACCGGATTTGAAAAGGCATGTGCTGTATTTAACAATCTGCAAAAAACTGGTGATTATGCAGTTGAGCAAAATTTGAATGAAACAGAAGATATTATTTAATTGGTTGAAGCAGTCTATCTACAAGTACAAAAAAATTGTCTGCACGTTTAAACCTTCCTCATGTAAAAATATAACGAGTATTGCAAAAGCAAAGCATATATCTATATCATGTCCAAAAAGTACAACACCTCTTATCAAAAGATCATGCAAGGAGATTACAATTTTGTGAATAAATAAATACCAATCTTCGATTAGTTCCAGTGATATTATTTACCGATGAAACCACTTTTACTTGCCATGACATTAATAATACGTAAAATATGTATAACTCACATTGTCTTCTTCTTTTTTAGCCTTTGTGCGTCCACTTTTGATTAAGGTTTTCCATATGTCTCTGTTTAGGGCAATATGGTGCCAGTTTCTTTCCGCAGTTTGTTTTGTACCATCATTTTTTGGGTTCTTCTTGTGCCCCTCTTTCTTTTTCTCATTTTTATTGTTCATTTATTATGATCTTGTCTTACTATATGTCCTACCCATCTCTACTTGAGTTCAGCTATAGATAGTTTTCAACTTTTTTCGCTTTCTAACTAAGCTAATTACCAGCATAATAATAATAATAATAATAATTTTTATTCATCCTTTAGGCCAAAATCATGGATAGGATACGTTAAATAAATACAATACATAAATACATTTTAAAATGTTACAAATCACTGCAATATATGCAGAACCAACAGATTAAAAACATTAAAAAACATTACAAAATAATATAAAAAAAAAAAAAAATTAAATAGTTTTTACATTGATCTATAAAATAAATTCGTTTATTGAATAAAAGCATCCATCAATTAAAAATTTCTTTAAACAGCTTTTAAATATTTGCGGCGATTTGATTGTTTTGATATTTTCTGGTAAAATATTAAATAGGTAACCACCTGCATATTTTGGTGATTTTTTGTAAGATGTGAGCTTAAGTTTAGGTAATTGTATATTATTTTGGTTTCTTGTGTTATAATTATGAACGTTGTTTATTAATTGATACTTGCTTTTATTTTTAAACACATAGCATAGTAATTTATACAAATAAATAGATGTGACAGTTAATAAGTTTTTTGATTTAAATGTATTACGGCATGTTTCTATGTAATTTAGATTAAAAATAAGCCTTATAAGTCGTTTTTGTATTACAAAAACTCTGTTTATGTCGACAGATTGTCCCCACGCCAAGATATTGTAACTCATTGCCGAATAGGCCAAGGAGTAGTATACATTTATAAGTGCTACTTGAGACATACTATTTTTTAATTGGCGCAGTACGTAGCAACATTTATTTAAATTTATAGAAACAACATCAATCTGATTTTTCCAGTTAAGATTTTCATCTACTATGGTACCAAGAAACTTTACTGAACCACTTAAATTAATTATTTCACTATTTAGTTCATACCCGGTTGAGGCAATTCTTTCATACGGCGTACACACCTTAGAAGTTAACAATAACTGTTTTTGAAGCGTTAATAAGCAGATTATTTGTTTCACACCAGTTGTTGAATTGTGAAAGCACAATGCTTATGTTGCTATTTAAATCAATAATATTTTTACCACTTACAATAATACTTGTGTCGTCGGCAAACATAAAAACTCTTCCTGTTTTTATAAAATTAGGTAAATCGTTGATAAAAACTAAAAACAACAAGGGTCCAGCTACACTTCCTTGAGGAACATCAATGTCAACATTGAATTCATCCGATTTATTTCCCATGACTGATACCGCTAGTTTTCTACCTTGTAAGTAACTTTTTACCCAGTTATTCATTTTTCCACGTATGCCCAAGTTATACAGCTTTGATAAAATAAATTCATATTTGAGAGAACCAAAGGCCTTAGTTAAATAAAAAAAAATTCCAACTGTAAGTTCTTTATCGTTCATTTTATCATGAATATGCTGGACTAACTCAGTTGTAGCCGTTTCAGTAGATCTACATGACCTAAAGCCGTGTTGTTCATCTGCTAATATATTGTACTTAGTTAAAAAAATTACAATTTTGTTTACAACAGCGCGCTCAATTATTTTAGAAAATATGCTGAGCAATGATATAGGCTTATAATAATTTAAATCGGTGGGGTTTCATTTTTTGTGTACTGGAAGTACATTAGCAATTTTTAAAATATCTGGAAACTGTCCCAATTTGACAGATTTATTTATTATAATATCTTTTCATTGGTCTTTGTGATGTTCTAAGGCGTTTTGCACTTTTTTGAGCAAAGATTGCAGTATTTAGTTTATATTTGGTTACAGGTAAGATACAGGTGTCATAACTTATTAAGACCGGAAACCGCAGATGGTTTAGCCTAAGTACATCCTTGATCGTGTTTCTTTGGCGGACACCTCGGTTAATTGTGTTGCTTTTGGTATATATATTTTATAAGATTAGGTATCTCAAATTTATTTTGGCTGCATTCATTGCTGTTAAAAACACCCACGTCTCTATTGTGATTTGATGAACGCAAAATCCCCTATGTTATGTTTAGTACTTTTTTCTATTAAGTTACGGACGGATTGTTTGTGTGTGATCCGTGATACTAAATCCTTTTCTGAACCCACTTGTTTGGACGGATGGTAAAACTCCAATTTCTTGAGTTGACGTAGTAGTTTTCCATATTGGCTATATCACCTCTATTAAGGAACAGAATAACTTTTGCGTTTTGTCTTGTGTCTGGACTTTATGAAGGCATTTATTAAGGAGTATTCTTTGGTTCCCACATTTTGCACACCTTATTATTGTTGTTGGTTTCTTGATTTTGGAGCTACTGAACGATATAGGTCTGAATAAAAGGTGTCAATAAATCTCCATTGTTAAATATTGTATAAATATTTTTTATTTCTATTGTATAATGATGTAATACTAATTGCTATTTGTTTGTTACACAAATCAACCCATTTCTGTTAACAGTTGTTGTATTTAATTTTTATTTGTTTTTAGTATATAAGTAATTGGTGTATACCCATTTTTATCATTGTTTATTATACCTGATGAAGCCACTGTGTGGTGAAACAATTGTAGTATTACAGTAAAAATGTTTGAACTTTCACTTTCACACTATATTTGTGTTTTATTGTAAAAAGTTATGATGCAGTTCAAACACGTAGTATCAGCCTCAACAATTCAATATTTAACAATTTTTAATTCAAGTAATAGTGTGCACAATACAGCAAATTAGGTCAATGCCATTGCTTTACTAATATATAATCTTAATTTGTATATTGAACCCATCTATTACATTTTCTATGGATAACCGGAACCCTGTTTTCAATTTAATTGACCCATTATATTTGCCAAATTAGTCAGATATAATAACTATAAAAACAACTTCAACTCCAGACAAACAACATTTTAGTGCCAATAATAAAATAGCAATAAATGCAATCTTTTCAATTCAAATCATGACTATTATATACAAATATGGATTGATACAATCAGTAATTGTTTATAAATGTCGCATATAAAATATTAGCATAATGTGAATAAATATACACACGTGAGATGCAGTTGATCTCATAACAAATAATTGTTTGTTTGTGAAATATATTTAAATTATTAATTTACTTCAATTATGAGCCAATCAATCACGCCCTAACAAGTAATTAATCTATAAATAATTCGATTAAGAAACGTGCGCGAATATTTTATTACAGGAGTGAAAAGTTAATGTTCAAAAACATAGGTAATGCATTATGCTCGTTTTATTTTTATTAATATAGACATATATCAATCGATGGTATATTTGTCATGTGTGCTATTTATCGCAGTCCCATGAGAATGCCAATTTGTTTAGATTAGGACATGCATGATATATGGTAGAATAATGTTCCACTCAAAGAAACAGTGCTGATTTTTCTTTCATACTATATTTTTTTGTTTGCATTAATAATGCATTTGTAAACCTAGTTATAACTAGCAAACAAATAATATGAAAGCCTATATTATTGCAGTGTTGTAAATTTGGCACGTTAAGTGCAAAGTGTAAAATTAACATCTACATGTCAATCAATCAGCGATTATTAAACAAATTATAAACAAATAATAAATAGTTGCAACTTTTAATAAAATTATTAAAGTTACAAGAATTGCAAAAAATCGTTTATCGAAGCCAAAAGAATCTATTTACAAAATAATATGTAAAATATTGCTTGTTTACAACTTGTTTACAACTTGTTTACAATAGAAATAAGAAAAATTGAGTAAGATGATTGACATCACGGCGTTTGTAAAAGTACAACTGAGTTATAAATATGTTCAGCATACACTTTTTTTATTGTTACTATATTAAACGATGACATAGAATCCAGGAAACCACAAAAACGTTCAATTGAAAATGAAATTCAAAGAAGGTATTTTAAATCTAAACGTAATATCAACGCCTACAATAGTTTGTTGACTCTTAAAATACATACAATTTCTAGAAATGAATATAATAATTTTATTATTATATTATAACTTTGTTGGTGAGTAATAAAATTATTAAAACTTGACAAATATCCAATCTTATAAAATAATTTTTGGAAACGAATCAACGTTAATGGATTTTTAAATAAATATAGTCTTATATTGATGATATTGCATAAGTTTATGTTAAGTTATATTTTGTTAAATTAATATGATGTGTTGATTTTTATGTTTACAACCGAGATCAGATGATGCGTATTGCATCGTCAGATGATAAGTAAATTAGTAAACATGCTTTAAATTTATAAAAATTAATTATAGCTTAATGTAAAACTTTACTTAAGCTTATATAATATACAACTTGTATATTAATCACTTCGGTAGGTTTGGTTCAAATAAATGTGCGGATTTTGGTTCAAAATTCAATTAAAATAAAAGAAACGTTGTGCTTATATACACATTTTTACACTAAACGATATTGCGGAGGATGAGAAGGACAAATAAATGAAGCGGCAAAAATATATTTAAATTGAGTTGTGAAGTGAGTTTTTTGCATTATTGTGGCCGTTTGGAGAAATGAATAGAAAACGAAATTGATTCTTGGTACTCTTAACTAAATCTGCCTGTGATCTCAAGCTGGTTTTCTCACATTTCAGAAGGCTGATGAGGTTGCGTATGTATCTGTGACCAAGTTATGTCTGCCATTGTTCCTATGGCATAGATAGTCATCAAAATATTGATTATATCATTTTGGGCTTACTTTGTCGTATGGTTTCTTTAGGCTAGTATGTAAATTTATAATCTAACTAACTGGCTCAATGGTGGTCAGATTTCAATATTGGTTTCTGGTTTGATGTTAAAAGTCTTAGTAAAACAATATAAACACATTTGGTTTAGTGGTGGTATGCAAATGGCTACATATAGGTAATGACGTTGACATTGATGTAGTAGGTTTTGCAACTGTCGTTACTATTTTGGTTTGATCTTACGTTTAGGGTCATCGGTATATGCAACTTTTGACTCTTGCTGTTCATTTCAGTCTTTGATGGACATCATATTTGCTATGGTAATGTACTTGCGTTATGTTAGCTGAAGACAATATTGCGAAGAAGTATGTTTCTTTTTATTATTAAAAGGAAATCATATAGAAGACAAAGGCGTTAGATGGGAACTTAATTCAACAAAATTATAGCTAGTACATATTGATTAGAAATTATGTTGCCTTATGTCAGTGTTGCGTTCTGGTACTTTTAAGCTAACATTCATTGATGTTTTTGTTGATTGTATTCGATATGCATCAAAATGGCTCAGTAGGTAGGTGAACTTTGGTTTGGAGTATCTTGTAGTTGAGCTAATGTATACTTTGAGGTCCAAATTCACGCAGTCAGTAGGTGGTCACAGTTTTCCGTTATTGGCGCCTGGTTTCTGTAACTAAAGGTTAGCCGCAATTTTGCGCTAATGTTGTATAATGCATAAAATATAATAGTATTGAACAATTTCCTTCGACACCTATTGTAAAACGGAATACAATAGTACTATAACATTTTTTCGGGTTATATTTCTTTAAAGAGTACTATTCAGTAGACTTTTCTGAGGATTGCAGTTTTTTCTCGTGATAGAAAAACATTTTTTGGTAACGACATTGTAATCTTGTCATTGTCGTTTATGTCATTTTGCAACAATTTGTAGTAGAGAAGGAGGAGTTATTTCATTTCGTAATAAACTTTGGGCAAGCTATGCCATTGAAGTTTTTGGTGGTTAAACATAGTTGCAGGTTTTTTGTTTTCTATTTAAGACGTATCGAACACTATGAGTTACGGTTTTTAGTTAATTTTAGTTATTCTTTAATGAAAATATCCTGCAAATTCTTATCATCAAATTTTCGCAGTTGGTAGGTAGTGTTCTTGTTCAATTTAGTGAAACTGTTTCCATTGCATTTTTGTAAGTTAAATAAAAGTTGTTAGATTTGGAAAAATCTTGGTGGCATTGTCTATACGTGACTAATCTTTACGCAGTTGAGATGGTCTAAACACATGACACATTTGTTGGTGAGCAGTTGTTTGATTGCCGTTAGTTAATTCTTTCTTTAATAGAAATCTTCCAATAATGGCACAATGGTACGTTTAAGCTGTTGTCTTCTTTGAAGGAAATATCAGGCAAATTATTGTTTGACACCAAATTGGCACAATCGATAAGATCTTGTTTAATTTAGAGGTTGATAACGTTGTCGATGAATTGGTTTTTATGTCATTTTGTAAGATAAATAAGTGACGTTTTGGTTGGACATATCTTGATTGCCTGGTCAATAAGTGATTCATCATTACGCAGTATAGATCCAAGGACTCCTCCGTTAGTGGATAGTCTCTCGATTGCCGTTGTTTATTTCTATATTTGATAGAAATCTTAACCGATACAAGCAAATGTTGCATCCTGATACGTGTAAGTTATGCTAGTACTAATATTAAATCTTGAATTGATCATGGATTCATGAATTCTAGATTTATTGATTAGAATTTATGTTAAAGTTTGTGTAGTATATTGTTGCATACTTATAATCCATAGACCTTGTTTATACCTATAAAACATAATAGTTATTGAATATTTATCAATTTCAATTATCATTTATTTAAAATTTCTTATAAATTGAAACATAACCGTTACCAAATGTCAGAATGATTAACTGACACACTAATAAGCATTGAGTGGTTCCAAGATTATTTGAATCTTGGATTATATTGATGGTTGCATAGTTTTCAAATTGATCCGAAAACTAAGCTAGGTATGCATTGGCCGACAAAAATTGCCATCAGGATATCCGTGAGTTGGCTTTGAACCAATTAACAATTATCAAAATAAATCTCGGATTGATAAATACAGGATTAATCCAAGAATCAATCTTTAACTATTATTACGATAATTAATGTTTTTTTTTTTAAGTATATATCTATAAAATTCTTGAAAGACATCAAATTGGCGCAGTTGGTATGTGTTCTTTTTATGTCATTGCCAATAGAAGTTTTCGGTAGGGTCATATAGCGCTAGTGAATCCGCATACACAGAAATATTGTTACAGTTGATGCACGGTAGTCATGCTGATTAAACTGTATGTCCCAAAATAATGTGTTTTTTAACATTCATGAAATTCTGTAGATATTCCTTATGGTGGTTTTACTTTTAGGATATTAACAAGCCTATGGAGTACCCGTAAAGCTATCTAAAAACAAAGGTGCGCAATTCAATTATAGATTTTATTCTATGGTAAGGGCAAGTTTTGTAGAACAAATGGTTTTTAAGCGTTTTTTTCAATAAAAAATTTATGAATAATTTTTAATAAATTTAGTTATTACAGCTCTTTTTCACACACAAACAAAATAGGGGGCATTGCGTTACCACCTTCCTTTTATGTAAATTGTCTCTTCGACCTTGAAACACGAATTTATGTATCTCTTACTAGATGAAAAGGCAATTTACGTAAAATACATCATTTATTAATTTTAAACAATAAATTAGTTTTACACTGAGGAGTGTACAATGAGTTTTAAAATTTGTTAAGTTATTAAAATGATACTAAAAAAATATGAAAATTAAAAAAGTACACCCTGGTACAGGTAATTTAAATGAATGTTAGAAAAGTACATATTTCTAAATATTATGTTTTATTTGGGTAATTAAGTGCCATCTGGATAAGCAGTTTATGTTCACATTACTGTAATTGTGATTAGATAGAGCTGTAATTGTATTAAATGTATTATTAATTATTATTATTAAAATAAACAATTCTTTGAATTTTTTGTCAATGATTTTTTTTCTTTGACAGGAATTCTTTCTTTTAGTTGGTTTTTTGCTTTTATAGTTTTTTTTTTTACTTTTACCCATATTCTAAAATGGTCTGTTTATAGTTACTGGACTCTTTAGAAGGTTTTTTATTATATGTTCTTTAAATGCTGGTTTAGCTCGTATGAATTTAATACACTTCTTGACTATATTTCTGACTGCAATTTGACCATTTATGGCCAGAATTTATGCCGTATACACGATTTTTTTGGATGATATAATCAAAAATGTTGTTTTGATAGCAAAACAACAAGACAGCACTTTGAAAAGTACAGAACTGAATTAAGTTTATTATTTCTGTTTTTGCATGTAGTTTATCTGGCAATAATTCTCTTTGAATTAATTTTAAAACTGCTTTGGTGGCTGCATTAATTTTGTCATAATGTAATGCGTGTGTTCTAACAAATCTCAGTACCTATTCCTTTATTGGAATAGTTTTAACGCTTCATTAAACCACAATGTTACATTTGCTTCTGGTATTACTGAAGAGTCAGCATAAACTGTGTATTTTGTAAAGAATTAGGACCGGTCTACCATAGTGATAATGTAGTAGCGGGCGGAATTTTTCTTTGTCGGAACATAATATCATTCATCAGCATTTAAGGTTTGGAATATTTCACCTACACGGTTGGTCACGAATGTATTAAACTGATTAGAGATATTGTTTATGATTGTTTTTGTCAATTGCAGCACACAACCGATTAGCTACAAAGTAATTTTTGCGTATAACACTTCACTGAAATAGTTTTTTTTTTGACACTATGTAAATGCTTGCAACATATGCGCACATGCTTGAGTCTGCAAAGCCGTAAAATTCAATTTCTTCGGCATCCTCAGCAATATAGTGACGACGAGCAATAATTTTGGCAAACTTAGACAATTGCACTACATATTTTTTGTGCTTGAATATCTAGATAACAAATCATCTCAATCTAAAGCAAAAAACTGTCTGTGTGGCCGTTCTTTCGATATTTTTTGAACGGCAGTGTTACTTCAAATTGACCATTACTTGTTTTTGTAGTCGTTTGTTGGAATATCTTTTTACATTTTTATTCCACTGGGGCATGATATAACATGCGCCAAAATTTCTTTAGACTTCTACCAAACTAACATGGCCATATACTATGTCTTCTTTCACTAGTTCCTTTCAATTTCCAGCAATTATCCAACCCAAATGAGTACCTTATTATTACTATTAGAAGCGAAGACTAATCTAGCTTCTCCTAATGCTCGTTTACAAAATTAGAACTGACGTAAATTTTTCAGTGATTTGCTTAATAATGATAGCATTAATATTTGTAAAAAAACTGTTCTACTTTTGAAAATAGATATATTTTTTTCTAATGTTGACTTCTCCAACATCAATGATGGGTGTGCTTACAAATTGTCAACGTAAACTCCTTTAGTTCATAGTGGATTTGGTAATAAAACTTGCTTTAGATCCGGAATCAAGCAAAACTCTTAAATGTTGTTTATTTCCATTATTATCTAAGACTGTATCAACATAAGTTGCTACAAATATGGCTGGTTCAGTTAATGCTTTTTCATAGTTTTTGGTGGATGTATTTAGAGAATGAATGGCTAACAACAATATCTTGCTTTGCTGTCTATGTTGATTAATTAAAAAACTATTGATAGGGTGCAGATGCAGGTAATTTAAATTAATATTAGGAAAGTTATGTACCCTAATTAGGGTATAGGTACAGGTACATAAGACTATAAAACTTTTATGTTACACCTCAAAAAGTACTTCTAAAAATGCATAATCATTAAAATTGAATTTTTATTTTGTTTCCAAAGGAAAACTCTTTGACCCACAAACTTCCGCTTTTGCAGTGCGTCTACTGAGGTCGGTGGCTTGACTCAGAAGCAAACTTATCCCCGTCCCCTTTCTGAAAGTGAATTCAGTTTTGTTTAAAAACTGAACGAGAAATAATAATAAAATAAAACACAAACTAAGTTTTTTATGACAAATACTTTATTGATATAAATATATAATACAAATGAATACATGAATATAAACAATAGTTCACGACTTAAGTTTTGACTTTTAAAGGCCATTGTCAAGTAAGAATAAACTAAAGAAAAAGTACATTTATACAGAAAAGTTAATATAGAAATTGAAGTGAGAAAAAATAAATCGCATTACTGATAGTCTAGAGAGATTTAAAAAGTGGTGATTTATATTGTGGTAAGTCCTTTTGCTCATTCAACAGGTTAACAAGAGAATTACATTGTTTTTTGTGAATCTCGGCTTATAAACACTTGATTTCCTTAAGGGGTTAATTTCATCTTTAGCATTAAATAATATATTTGATAATTTGGAGCAATTTGTTAATTTTGTTTTCGAAGAATGTTTTTCCAAAATAAGTTAATGTTAATTTGAAACCTTTGGGTAAATGTGAGAAATTGTATTTTGATACAATTTATTATTAATTAAAACTTTGTTTGTGTTTTATTTTATTATTATTATAGATTACCACATAGTAAAGGTCTCAACCATCCTTTATACTGAATGAGAAATGTTTAAATATTTACTCCTGTTGTGGACTTTCCAGTAATCTCTGGCAGATGTTAAAATATGCGTATTTTCAATAATCTTAATCCCTTTTATAAATTCTTAATTACTATTTTCAATAATCTTAATCCCTTACATCCTTTTCATAAACTCTTAATGACTATCACACAAATGTCTGTCCCTTTATGTTAATGATCGGTAAAACCTAATCCCATTCCCTTTCTTTCTTACAAAACACTATTTATACGCAATAATAACAATATTCAAGTCAGTTCTTAAGAATATCTTCTACAGTATACAACATATATACACACCAACGGCGTCTCCTTTATTAGTAAATTTGAATTATTGTTTTATTTACTACCTAAGATAATATCTGTCACCCTTAAGTTACGGGTTACGGAACAACTCCGGAAACGTAAACAGGGGACAATTTAAGTCAAAACAAAACTATTTTACTTCTAACACAAGCATATGTACGTGTGGTCTGGTCAAGCAATTAAATAAATTTTTTATTAATATCTGAAGCAAGAGTGACTAGCAGCAGAAACAATTTTGTTCTTCTCACTCACCATAAAGTGTGTTTTTGTTGTTCAAAAAGCATTAATGATTCTTTAAAACAGTAGGATTAATGTTACAAATATCAGTGTTGGTCCACCGAAATTGTTATCAGAGGTAAGTTTAACCGGACCCTCCATAAATTTCATAAAACTTAACTTTTTGATAGCTAAACGACTTGACTCACGGATTTCCGCTTTCCGATTAAACATACTGGGGTCTGTAGCTTGTTGTAAAAGCAACCGCGTCTCCGTCGGCTACTTAATAGTGAGTTAGTTTCACATCCTATATGCACAAAAATTAAAAATGCAATTTTGTGTTTATTTTTTACTAAAGGAGAAATGTTAAAAATAATAATTAGGCGAACCAAAGACAAAAACTACTAAAGCCAGAAACCAAAAAAACTATATCCAAACTTGCTAATTTTTTACTTACAACGCTAGTATATGTATGTATAATCAATAAAGATAAATTTTTCTTTGATCGCCGAAGAAAAATTCTTTCTAGTTTGGCTTCAGCTGGGTTTGGAACTTACAGAACAGTGTTTTTTTTGCCGTTGAAAACAAAAGAAAAAAATGCATTTTATTTATTGTTTCCTTGAAACTAAAAAAATAATGTTAAAAGTAATGTTTCGAACCATAATAAGGGGTCAACTTAATGTTAGAAAGTGCAAAAACCAATTTTTTTAAACTAAAAATTGAAAATTGAACCAATTCCTAAATTCTCCATAAAGTTTTTTTAAATTTCTTTCGATAACAGAAAAAAACACGGGGCTCTTCCACTGCTTATTATTAAATTGGCCACTTTGAAATCATAATCAGGGGACCAAATAGCTCTAGATACAAAACAGCGCATTATCCTATAGGTCTCAAAACCAGTCTTAACAAACATGATTCTTAAAACACCTAGTTTTTGATATGTTAAACTAAAGAGTGTAAAAAGAAAGTAAAAAACTTATAAGTACAGAAGTTTAGAAAAACCTTAGGAATGTGCGAAAGTATCTTTGAATAACACTAAACATATTTTAAAATGGTTTGGAAAATTTAAGAAAAGTGTTTTGAACGCACAAACTGTAACCAAAGGATTAAAACATTATTATTTAAGAAACAAAATTTAAAAAGACTGAAGTTTTTGAAAAAGCAAAGATTTTGCAAGTATGTTGTAAAAGCTTCTGGCACACGTTGGCTACCTAAATAAAAATTAAAGTACTATTTCTTCAAATTGTTCGTCAATTTCTTTTGATATGTGGGTATTGGGATCTGCTGAGATGCTTATAAAATTTGCTTCTGCAAAATCTTACAATTAGATTTACGTAATTCTTCTGATGTATGAAGATGGCTCATTCAATACATTTCGAGTAATTCCCAAACCAATAAAACATTTGGATTTCAAATTATGGTTATTTTAAAATTGTGATCAAGACTCTTTAAGATGTAATTCATTTGTATTTTATTATTTTAAACTAAAAATCCATTGTTTGAAGTTTGCAAAAATTTAGAACTTGTTATAAAACCACAAACAGCTCATTTCATTTTTTAGAGGCTTGCTTCAATTCATATAGTAATTTTTATAAGCAACACATTTTGTCTGGGGATAAGCAATTACTAGTTTTGGTAATATCATTCCTTGCTGTTGGTAAGAAGGTTTCTTCTTACTCAATTTCATTAATTTGACGTAACCTTTGATACATAATTGAGCTTTGTATCGGACACTGTCTGATAAGTTTTTCACACAGAACACCTATTTTGTGACCTCCCACGTGTTGTTTACTTTGAGATCTCTACATTTAAGTTTCAGATTCTTACTTTAACAAGTATTTTGGTCATTTCCAGTATTCAAAGATTCTTTAAAATTACATTTAGTAGACTTTTGTGAAAGTGAGCAAAGACTTTAAACCGAGTACCCGTGATGGTCTGTCATCACAATTAATAGACAAATTGAATTAGAACAAAACGAACATACAGCGTCAGTTAGTTTATTGCGTAGTGAATTGAGTAGCCATGTTGATCAATGGTAACTGAATCAACGGATGAAGACGGAGAGCGGGATCTGTGTTACCGGGGTTGAGGTTACGGGCACCGACCTACTTGACAAAGGACTTTAACGATGATTAAGTGAAGCGGATGTAGAGGGCAAAATCTGCCGCTTGTTTGTTTCCTCAGAGTTTAGTCCACAGAAGACTTTTTTACAATGATATCGTCAGTGGATTTGATAGTATTTAGCGTTTACTGGGTTAACATTCTGTGTAACTCTTAAGACCTGCGGTTCTGATAAATTTTCTCAAAATGATTAATATAAATATTAAATAAGCTTTAAATAAGAATATTATGAGGAAAATAATTTATTGCACATCAATGAAGCTAATGTTTACAATTTTTTTAGTGCAATATACAAATAAATCAAAACCCCATAAAAATCTCAGATTCCATAACATTTACATTGGCACGCGAAAGATTTATATGATCAATTAAAAACAATAGAAAACCGCGCACAATTGTATTTAATTGTGAGTAATTAACGTAGATGAGAGCTTAATTGGTTCTTATCTTTCAATTTTTAATTGCATATTTACATTAATTGCCGGCAGGAAAATGACAATTGTTATATTAATCATGCCGCCAATACAAATTAAAACGTATTAATTATCCGGAATGTGTTACCTTCAAATTATTCTTTGAACAGATAAAAAATTGTTATTAAAGATAATGTACAAGCTCTTTTAAAAGAACTTCCTTATGGATTAGTGAATGAAATCGTATATGTATATTCAATGCTGCTAATAATAATAATAATATAGTATTATTTATATAATAATAAATTATTATAATTGACTCATTCACACAATAAAATACTAATTGTTTGAAATATTTTTCCATTCCATAAAGATTTTATTATATTTATTTCAATAATATTCATAAAAATAAGAATGTGTCGTGGAAACCGTATTATAAAATTGAATCTCGGTTGTATTTGTATTTATGAATAATTATAACTAGCTTACTCAAATTGAATCATTCTGCTACAAAAAAAATTATACTTTTACCTGTTGTAGAGTAAAAAATACATTATTTTGTAGCTATTAGAAACGTTAAAATTTCTGGTGCAAACCAAGTTGTTTCGACTATTACTTATATTTTTGAGTGCCTAAAAGCTTTTAATATGAGCCCAATTTAAAATAAATATTTCTACTTAAATTAAACAAAAATAATATATTTTTCATTCAAATTATATATTTCATCACCAGTACTGATTACTGCCAATCTGTGTATTTACATTATTATCAATATTTTATTTAAAATACGTAAAAAATAACGATAATAATTATTATCATGACATATTACTGTATTTTCTATTTTATTATCTGTTTATTACAATATATGACAAAAATAATGGAATAAGTACTTTTATTAGTTTTTTTAGAGCTATAATGTAAAAAACGCGTAAAAAAATACAACTTTTTATGTATACATCTATCTAGTCAATAAATTTTTTTTTTATATTTCATTGAAGCAATTAGCCACAACAATACTATACGATATCCTGTACAACAAGTTTGAACCTTCAACAACTATACAATTATAATAAAAAAACAAAACATAATTAACCAGTTACAAAAACTATGACTTCTTTTTACTTAAACACGCTTACAGTTTATGTTCCTAAGACCGATATGCTATTTCCAAAATAAGTTAATAAAATACAGTAATCTCACACTGAAAGAATTATGAACTGCAATCGATTATAAAGTTAACAACTTTGATTTGTTATGTGCATTAAAATGTATAAATAACCAATGTAATTTCAAGCAAATTCTATTTACTACTGATACAGCACAGTACCTTTAACTCCGGACATAGTATTAGGCAATAATACTATGTTAGTGTATGCGTTATATGTGTTGTAGACTTGTAAGCAGTTCGCTCTTATTGAAGGTCGAGTAACTTCTACGTTACTATCAATAACAAAAGTATCAACAAACCTTACTTCGACCTTCGACCACCAAGCAACGACAGACTTTTAAACACATCAGAAAACCAGCCAAAATCACAACCTATTTTTTTTTTCATAAACCGTAGATTGTTAAAACGCACCACGTTCCCCAATATTGAATAGATCTAAGTTTCTTAGAATTCCCGTCAACTTTTTAAGTCTATGCTTTGAAACAAACCAGCATTCCGGTAAAATTGGCTAGTTTATATTCTACATTGCTTTTTCTCTCAAATGGTTAATCTAATTTCAATGTCAATATTGAGTATGGTGGATGATGCTTAAGAAAATTCGTATCTTTTTTGGACTACTAGGACAACCCCAACTTACTACTAAATGACTAATAAAAATCAGAAAGTTATTGGAAACTTGATACCACCAAGTCGAGTTGACATATAAACCGACTAAGAAGGTCCTCATTAATATAAACAAGATAAAAAATTACCTAGCTCAGTACTAATGAATATTGTGTTTCCGCCGAGATTGTTAAAAGATTAAAGAGCCCCAATTTTGCGTCGATTGCAAACCTCTTAACAACGCCAATAATAATAAGTAACTTCGCTCCAAAGATCTACGTGAATCTTCGTTTGGTAGTGCTCAAGTATTTATGAATTTGAAAGAAAAGATGCAACGCATTTGCTGCTGGTGTATCTGGATCACATTGTTGCTTTCTGTCTAGCTTATGATACTTATTTGTACCACTTTCAATTGTTGGAAAAGCTATCAAACATGGGCTAGGTATAGCCTGTAGAATACTTGGGGCACCGCATCACCTCTGACGGGAAATAAGTCCGCTACAAAAAACAACTTCTTCAGTAAGTGCATGTATGGTTATCAGAAAAGAATGTGCCCCCATTTTTACGGAAAAGCAAGGTAACAAGAAGTCTTTTTGTTAGGACCCCGAAATGAAAAAGCTGCTACTCTAGATGCTGCAAGAAGATATTTTTTGCTCTAACGAGGCTAAAAATGACTTTAAAATTGCGACTTTTTTGCTAAAGATCAACTTAATTTTTATTTGGTTATAATTTTGCAATTAATCTTGCGTAGATGCTTTGCCTACGCTAAATTTCACACCAACGTTCAGTAATCTTAGTATACGGACACAACGTGGACCCTAACTCCGGGCATAGCATTGTACTTTTGCTCATTGCTCAGCGCTTTGACCATGAGACAAATCTCCAGTGTTACAAAAAGAAAGTTGACATTTGATTTGTCAAAAACAAGTTGACAGACAATATATATGTGAAGCAGATAATATGTCAAATAGTAGACACTAGCCTCGGATGCTCAGCAGCAGAGGCTAAATTTTCAGGGCCCATTGATACTGTTAAATTGGCGGAACAAGGCCTTGCCTGTTCCACTAACTAATTTAATCAACCAAACATTGACAATGACTTAGTTTCTGGCTTAAAAGTTAATTTCTTTAATATTTGCTAAAAAAGATCAACATCTTGAACATAGGAAACCATATATTTTTTTTGACGGAAACCAAAGTAAACTATAAAAATCCAGATCGCTTTAATATAGTACATTCCGATTATCATCCTACATCCACAAACAACAAGCATATTCTAGACTGGCGACGAACGAAATTTAAGCCATTAGTTATAATGGCATATTTCTTATACTAAATCTTCCCGATAAGACTATTTTTGTATATAATATCTCACACACAACTTGTTTTATTTACATTCAAACATTGATCGTCCTTATTGGAAAATCCTTACAAATAAACCAACACATTATAGTCACATAGATAAGTAAATATAAATGTAAACTTTGGCCCTAAACATAACAAATTTTGTTTGAAGACTTGGTTTTTTTATTAATTATCAAAGGATTTTAGTTTTCAATAATTGATTCTTTTAATATAATAGCTCCGATAGTCAAGAAATAAAATAAAATAATGTTTGCAAATTAAATTTTGCTTCTGTATACAATAATAGATAAATTAGTAAAACTATTATTGTGCATGTGCGTTTTTTTATTTATATATTCATTTTACGACCGGTTTTGCATAGCCATCGGGAAGTTATACACACTAGATGATAAATATAATAATACAATTAAGTTTATGCGTATAATTAAAAAAAAAAAGATTATGTTTAACCTCTACTAACTTTGTACTAAGATCATTATCAATAATAAAAAATAATTAGCGTTCCTACAAACTGTGGATATTCTAAAAGTAAATATACGATGGACCGGATTGATTAATCTGTAAGTTTTCAAAAAAGTTTATTAAAACATCTCTGATTTTGGTATTCATAAAATTTTTCCCCTACAGCAAATCTTGATGTTAATCTGCATTTTTGTATACCAAATAAGTTTTATTTATCTTTTCCGCTAAATCAAAAAGCATTAAATATTTCCTAAAATGTCGTTTCTTTTTGTTTATTTGCAATTAGAATTAAATTTAATGAATGTATTTTATATTACACACTCAATAAAAAAAAACAACTTTTTTAGCAAAATAAAATTGATAACTGCAAAAAACGAATATTGAAATACAACTGAGGTGCTTTGTTTTTGGAGTTTTATTAATTTTTGCTTGAACATGCTATCGTGGCTCCTAGTAGGTCTTGCGTAGAGTTAGATCAGTACCACACTGAAATGCATATCTTATATGCGATTGAATAATATGAAGTTTTTAAAACATCCAAAGACACACAATCTATCAAAATGCAAAGAAAGTACATGCTAGTACATACGTTTTTTACTACATGTTTGGTATGCTTATTCCATTTAAGATATAGGTTAATACAATCGCTAAAAAGCAAACGCTATTCGAGTTAAATTATATGGTTTTAATCATCTTTTCAGCCTAATTAATATTTAATTTTAAATTGTTTATCATGAACCAATCAATTTTGTGTTACCGGCTCTTATTCCGCATAGTGTTACGAGGAAAAATCGAGGGTTGTAGAGAAGGTGGTGTTGTCCTTTCCTAGGTTGAAGTGAGTGATTTTAGGTGTGTGACTTTGGTTTTTCACCTTGTGAGTTGTTACTTGGTGTCTAATTGGAATTGGGTACGTCTGTGCTCTGTCAACTAGGTGGTCGTAATTAAGATACGACTCTTGGATCACTTGGTGCAGGTGAGCAACGTGTTGGTGTGGTTTTCCGGGGTCGACAACGCACTGCGACTATGGGTAGCGTTTCCATGAACTTAACCTAACTTAACTGCAGCCAGGTATGTCCACGCTTCATGGTGTCTCTTGTGGTTTTCCAGGGTTTGGGAATTGGCCAACGGTGCAATTTTGTGAGTTTAGGTGGTGCCGGTAAGCAAATGACTTCTAGAACATTTGTTGGTGTTCCATATTCAGAGTAATCAGAGGGTACATGGCGGTGGCTGGCGTAGAAAATTGGTATAAGGTGTTCTCAGATGTCGGGAGATTCAAAGTATTTTCAAAAACGATGACGGGGTGCAAAACAGTAAGTAGGGTGCAGGCCGAGGTATCATTTCCGGGGTGGTCGTCAGTGTCATATAGTAATTCTAGTTACTATGAGGTCAATTAGTTGATGCTTCGTCCACAAAGCGGCATCAATTTCATATACTACGATTATATTATCTCCTACTGTGGGTATGAAATTTTTGACTAGTAGCGTTGGGCGTAAATTGTCTAGGTGGAGTTTGACAGAAGGCTTGTGGGGTAATCTTCCACCCATCAACAGTTAGTTCCTACCGTGGTGATACTTGTTTATGGCCTAACCACTCATTGTTTAGGCTTTTTGCTTGCAAACGCACCATTACTAAATCTCCGATTTTGTTTGTAATTCTGGACGTTTGCTTGCCATGTGTATTGTTGTTCCAGGTAAGCCGTTTATAGCTGTCGGGCTTGTTGTAGACGGACTTCTTTGGGAGTTTTGCGTAGGGCGTTCTAGTCTCTTGGTTTCGTCAAATTGTGTCTTAATAAGAGCACGCTCGAGGTTAGCCGCGTTTATCCAACTATTAGTGGGGTTGGTCATTCTGCAACGTCCGTATGCACTTCTCAAGTTCAGCGTATCTGCGTTTCACCAGATTAGCCAGGGGTGGTATGTAGCAGTCATGTCATGTTTGATTTTCTATTGTTCACCCGTTGTCCTAGAGGATAATTTTTTGGTATCTTCACAGGTAGAACAGTTGCTGCTCTAGAAGCTTTGTGGACACTTTAATTAGTCCACCCGTCTGGTGCACAGGTTCATTTTAGTGAGGGCGTATTTATTCCCAGCCCGGGTGTCTAGAGGCCCAACAAAGCAAATAGCAATTCTTTTTCAGGGTTGGCCAAGGGAGTCAGATTTCAAGAGTACTTTTGGTTGTGGTATTCCCTACTTAAAAATGGCATAGATCAGGCATCTTTTAATAAATGTGCGCACGCCCTTATGCTCGGAGGATAGCGGCTGTATTCTCATTCCTTCTTGGGTGACCGGCTGTGATTGTCAAGTGCTGCTTTATGACTTCTTGCTGGGCGCTTGGTAGTACCGTTTTTTGGGTTATTAGGCTTGCCTTCGTCAAATTTTGTATTACATGTTGTTTGCATTCCTGTTGAACTAGTCAAACTAGATCCGCTTCAGTTTAACAGGTCAGCAGGCATATTTGTGCTTGATGAAGTTTGTGTGTTTAGCCAAGGTATTATGTCGTGACTAGGTTATTCTTGATTGTTGCTTGGGTGCCGAATAATAGCGTTAGGCAATAGGTTTAAGGCGCCACCTTAAAGTTGAACTCCAAAAGAGGAGTGGTTAATTTAGCATTAGCGCCCGCACAAAAATATGGCAGCACAATAACATATGAAGACGGGCTGAACACCATAATACATCACTCTTAATCTAATCTAAAAGACCAGCACATAGTTGGAAGTTGAAAAACTACCTTGTAGACAAGTAAAACTGGTTAATGGCAAGATATAACCTACCTGAATATACCAATACAGATGAAAAACGCTTACGGGTATCGGAAGAAACTTAGACAGGAAACAAACCCTCGCCTTTTATATCCGATTTCCAAAGGGAAAACCAAATTAGTCACACCATGACAACTTGTATTTAGCGGAGCTTGGCAATTTATTTAACTCGACTTATAAATCTCACCGGCATCGTCATAGCCGTCTGCCACAACAAAGAAGACAACCTTGGCACACAAAACATCCTAGAACTTATCGGAATTGCAAAAGAAACCATTACACCCTGCACCTAACAAACGAGCACATCAAGGAAGAGAAAGCAACCTACACCATTCAACACTGGTGTGTCTTGTGCAACATAGAGCTACCGCGTAGCAAAAAATTATCTAATGCGCAATAAAACTAACTTAATATGTGCCACCGCAACAACCATTGCCGAAACAATTTTGGTTTAGACCGTGCCGCAAATATTTCAGATAATGCAAACTTGCAACACCTAAAATTATAGTGAAATTGAAGTGGACACTTTTGCTAGTTATAGTATACAAATTTTTGACGACAATTAGACATCACCTTTATACAAAAAGGGATGCTAAGTCTAAAAGGTTGGAAGGATATGTCACTGCGCATGAGCAGAGTCACACTCCTGCTAAACACATAAAAAAACATCATCTGGCTACAGATATATACAGGGAGTTACGTCGAGTGCCACCAAGTGACCCTAGTCACACCGCATAACTGCAGCTTTTACACGATCACAAGATTAGTAATTTTGTAGGCTGCTACCAACACATACTCTGTGCTTGCAAACCCGCCAAAGTACAAACAAACAAGCAACCAATATTATGGGAGAACATCCCAAAAACAACCCTAAAGCCCTACTCTGTCATGCACCTTTGACCTTATGGAATACAAACCGTTCCTCAAAGACACACAACGCCCAACACCCTACAGAAAAAGAGCAATCTTTAGAAGACTATCTGGCAGTCATTAAAATCTGGATATACTATGTACTAAGCAGCCTCTGCTATCTAGTTGCATCACGCTTAAAATAACTATTTTTGACCAACCAATATGTCATCCGGGTGAGAACAACAATACGGTCGCCAAGCAGTACAAAACCGACTCACTGTGATTTCTGTCAGCAGAACACTCATCGTACAAACAACCATGCACTAGTTTGTCAAACTAGCAATAACCAGTCGACCCGACTTAGTCACTGGCAAAGATTCAGAGTAACAACAAAGCCCACTACGCCCTGAAAAGAGTTATTTTCAGTTTGTAATCCAATAACTGGCAAAGCATACTAAATTAACAACACAGGCAACTCCACCACAGTCATATAACATTTATTAGACAAACCCCAAACCGGTTTAAGAAAACCCAACAAAGTCACTTGCAACACGGAAACCGCAAAACTAAAGAATCTGCGGCGGACAAATGAAAATGGTTAACACGGTAAGATTAATTAAGAAATGCTGGTCTTAAAGAAGGAATATGCACCGAAACAAATCAAGACCCAATAAGTAATTGTCATCAAAGCTGAAAATTACATGCAGCAGGCAATCAAGACCCCCTAGAGTGCTACTAAGAAGTGCTAAATTTTAGCTCTGCCCTACTTCAGTCACCAACGTCTGTGACTCCACCGGACATAGACCGTCTTGCCTCTTTGTAAAAACAAAGGAATCTGACTTCCAAAGAAAACCCAAAGAAGTCACATTGCAAAAATAGCAGCAAGTTAATTCCGAAAGTTTCTTTATCAAATTCTTTTGGCTAAGTTTTGTGAAATTAGCATCTACTTACCCCACACATTCTTTTTAGAGTCAAAATTTTGTACAATTTGAATCGACTGCATGCTTAGCTACATGCTCGAGAGTTAACTGCAATAAAAAGAATAATTTTATAGCAGTCAAATGGTGGTAGAAAACAGAACAAATAAAAAACATTTTCCGACTAATTTTATTAAAAGTAAAATTCGTAAAAATGTCATATGTTTTTCAAACTTCCGCAGCTGGCCGCAAACGTCTGCCTCACGCGCAGGTGGCACACTTGCAGTCTAAAACATGTGTTACGTTTAAACTGTCTGTTACCAGTCAACAACGCGATTTTTTTATAATCCTTTTGTCATTATGCAATATAGCTACTTAAGTCTCTGAATTATTTTATGTTTCCATATCTCGTTATTACTAATTAATACCAACAAATGTTATTTTATAAATAATTGAATTAAATAAATATCTGCTTCTGTACATTATAAAATCAAACGTTTGATGCTATTAAGAAAAGAAGTCATATGAAAGTTTTAGTAATTTTGGTTTACCATATCTTAATAATGTTTTCGTGTATTAATAATTTGAAAAGATTGATTGTATGAATATTAAATATGTATATCCACAAGGCTATATTTTGATAAAAAAAACCTCGTTCAAACATGTTTATGCCAAATATTAATATCAATTAAAAACGCGGATGCATAAATAAGTTTGAATTACTATTTTTTTCAATTATTTAAAACGCAATTTTTGCATTCTGAAACCGTTACAGATTTATATTCCTTTGTTACGAAACACTTAAAACGTGCTTTTCACTAAAAGGGATAAGTTATAATTTATTCATACTTGTGACATTAATTAAAAGATTTTAAATCAATTTACAAGTAGTTAGTCGCAATTTTATATTA
The DNA here is from genome assembly GCA_963932245.1 of Tachinus rufipes. Lineage (NCBI taxonomy): Eukaryota > Metazoa > Arthropoda > Insecta > Coleoptera > Staphylinidae > Tachinus > Tachinus rufipes. The sequence goes on from OZ010749.1 coordinate 69,080,730, forward strand.
TAAATGCAATAGAATTCTTTTCATATTAAAATCGGTTTAAAATGTTTAAGGCCAAAGATCTCTCAATGCTCATTTATAAAAATAGATCGTTTTCATTCAATTGTTATTATATCATTAACATGTCCAATAAAACTCACATGATACAATCGCATTCAAGGTATACTGAGAAGATTTTATTAATGGATGTGTAGGTAAACAATATTTATTACACACGTTATCCTTCCCTAGGCCATTGTATTTATTTACATTATTTACTATAATCATTTTGCATAAAATAAATGCATATTAATTGCAACATAATCATACTTATAAAAATCAAGTTTATTGAATTGAATTTGCACTAATTTACAGAATTGTTTAAAAACAATAAGATGCATAATAAATAGTACCAATAATCCGTCGCGGAATAAAACAAACGCAGAATTAAAGTGAATGCACAAGTGTATACTTGTGGGTGGATAGCGCAATATCTTGGCAGAAAAAAAGAAATAAATTAATTCTGAATTGCATACATACAAATCTAAACAAGTTAGCTACGAACTGATTTAATTTAGATTTATGTGGTAAGTTTAATTTAATTAAATTATTTTTATTATACTATGAACAATAAAAAAATGACAGTTTGGTAATTGAAAATTATTGTTTTTTAGTATAAGCAGTTATAACGTCGTAAAGTAGTTACAGTAAAAGTGCTGCAAGTGATTGTCTCTGCTGCTAAAGTTTTTAAAGTAATTTTTCAAAGTTTTGTTCGCTTTACTTCCTCGATATTTTCAAGGCCGACCACAAAAAATACAATATTTAAAAATAAAATTATAATTTCAAATATGTTAGCGCATCTTATTAATTTAACGGTAGAAATAAAAATATTATATCACCCGCTTCGGGGCGCAATACGTTGAGAGGTGCCGTGGCCCATAATGATCTACATTTGCATAATTATTGTGATTTTTTTTTAATAACAGGCTCCACTTGATTGCAATTATTGCAGAGTTAAATATGTTTCACCCGCACTTAAACATATAACGAGTCATAATATTACTATGACTAGTAAGACATGAGATCACGATTCACTCGCGTTAAAGTCTTGCCCTATATCTGTTACCAGTTTACCCCTTGAAGGTAGTAAGGAAATTAGTATACACGATCCAGGGGTAGTTAAGCTGCCTCGGGGTTAAAATTCCAGAGTTCTTCGAATTGAGTACAACGTTTGTAATTGTTTTGCGTCATACAAAGACTTGATTTTTCTATTTGGTTGGTGGTTTTCGTTTGAAATCTGCACCATCGTATTGGAATTGTGACTAAGTTGGCACAAGATGGTGAACTCAGTCTATGATGTAGCCTTGTGCGTGTGAGATGACTGCTTTGGCTCCACGACTTGATTGACGGAGAAAAATTGGATATTTATGATATGATATCTCAAACTACCTCCGCCGAGACCTTTATTACCCTGGTGGGCAATCGCTGCCTCCATCGTCAGGACGCAATTCCCTTACAACTTTTTCCACTCTTCCTGGCAATTTACAAAAACAAACAACAAGCAGAAGTCTTGCTCCATCTTAATTTCTACCTTTTCAAGGATCAAAACTGGCCCAGAACTGTTGATAGCCACCATCTCCAACAAAAAAGCTAGATTGTAACAATTGGCGCCCAATGCCCCAACTCCCGATACTCCGTAAAGCCGATCATTTATTTTTATTTTTTGGCATTGCTGCGACTGTCTATATGATAGCCACTCCATTGAGTTCACACCGATGAACTTTGACTTATCACCTTACGGAGGGCTTACAACAGATCAAAGCTTTATTGAATAGAACGGCTAGTACATGATGAAAGAACCAGGGCCGGAGCAAAGAGAGTTTAGAGTGTTTGATGAGCCCGGTTTCATTTTACTTGATACTGTGTTTTTTTTTAAAGTTTTAGATATTATTGTAACCTACTTTACGTTTATTTTCCAGAATGTTTTGCAGAGTCAATGTTTTTTGTTTATTGCAAAACCTTATTAAATTCATCTAAAGAAGTTCAGGAATTTAAACATTAAAGAATCTGGTTGATTGACCATCACCACATAAGGTAAACTGAAGGTTCTCTGACTAGCTTACATTAAAATCCAGTTTTAGTACGGTGATCTCGGTGTCAATCTAGGAGGACTTGGTGCTCTAAATCAAATTTTATACTGAAGTTAGCAGGATTGATTGAAAAGGTTGGTCACTAGTTTTGGCCTAGTAAAACCTTTTGTTAGTTTGCAAATGGCTCCACTATTGGGTCGAAGTGATGGTGATGCATATTAAATATTAAATTGAGTGTCCATGCGGCATGTTTTTTAGTATGGTAAACCTTTTTTTTTTAGTGGGGTAGACTTCTTTTGTTGGTGAAACCGTAAATAAACTGCAGCCAGTTTTTTTTGTTGGTTGTGAAGATGATTTGACTTTATAGATCGGTTCTGCAGTTGAGCAGAGGCGATAGGTGATGATTATGCTATAGGATTGATGGAACTCTTGCAGAGTTGCGTAGTGCAGATGTGGGTGTTGAAGTTGTGCAACTTTAAAAATTTGGTGCTAATATAAACGGTAAAAGTATCTTTGACTTTCTTAGTTGACAAGGTATTATATCAATTGGGTTTTGTGGTTGAACATCCTATGATGATACGGTAACTTTGTATAGGTTGCTATTGCCACATTCGATGTAAGAAAGCAATTTTTAATGCATTTTGCTTATTATACGATAAATACATGCCGCATAGGACACGCTATGAACGAAAACTTCTTATTTGTGATGAGGATGTATTTGTCATTTTTAACTGCAAATTTAAAAATTTAAAATGCTGATACAGATGTTGAATTTTTCTCTGAGACGTAGAAGGTTAGATACAGTTTACAAAGATTTTTTTTTTTCTAGTTTATTGTTCTTAGACAGTTGCCAGTTAGCCAGAAAGTTTTTCTTCGGTACTGAATTGGTTTGAATTAAAATCTTTTTCATTTCTTGGTGCGTGGCGCAGCATGTAATTTTGCTAACGCATTTTCTGCTTGACTGATAATCCTCGACAAACCAGCTGATTTTGTTGGTAGTAAACTTTACTGCCTTTTTTAGCGTGGTTTGGTTAGCTAGTTAATTGTAGTTTAGAAAAAACATCTATATTTTTTTTTATGCTGTAGTTTGGTGTATTTTTACAATCGCTGATGTTCAACTGTTAGCCAGAATAAATTAATCTAAATTCTTTTTAGTTCTGCTATGGAGAGTAGAGGTTAATGTAGCAGTTTGTTGAGTTAAGTTTTTGCCGGTTTGTCTAAGTTTTCGGTGCGGGAAAGGCAAGGTAGGCTTTGTAATTATTTATTGCTTTAACAGGGATTGGTGCTTTTCCAGAATTTGTAAAACAAAAGATAACTAAAACTAGTAGATTTGTTCCAATTTGGCTGTTAAATAAAAACTAATCAAAGGATTTTAAAGATTTTTATTAGATAGTAGTTCAAGATAATGTAAACCACAATAGAATTATAAAAAAATGATAATAAGTGTACAATAGTTGATTTTTGTAAACTTTGTAAGCCTGAAAACGGCAAAGTTATTGCTGAATTAATTGCAGAACAAAAATTACTTCATTTTTTTTTATCAATTAGGAATATTTTGGTCTTCCCGGTTGTCTTGTTTGTTGTATGGTTTGTTATTCCTGCAGATTTTAGGTAATCTATTTGATCCTATTCTATTCACCCCAATTTCTTTTTTATGCTTTAATCAATTTGTTGACATTTTGTATGTTGCATTCTTCTCGAATATTCTTATTTGTTTGTTTGTCTTTGAGCGTTACGTTTTCTTTTTTATTGACCCTAATGTCTACATTTCTACGTTGTTTACTATCTATTTTGTTGTTTTTGTGTCTGTTCGGGTCTTTAATTTTTTTTCTATATGAATTCCTTTAGGCAGCCACTAACTTTCAGTGTGTTTGCATATTGTACGTATTTGCTGTGGTGTTGAATGTATGGAATTGCCTTTGCAGATTGTCTTTATTGGCGGCTATCAGCATCGTGTCATCAGCAAAGCATACTATGGTAATATTGTTAATTCCCATTCTATAGTCTTCTCAATTTTTAACTTTGCATAATTTTTTATCTGTGGTCATGTGAAACATCCTAAGACTGAATGAGTTCCCTTGACGCATTCCTCTTCTTATAAATATTTTCTGTGTTTTGTCTTTCTTCATTCTGATTATGGTCTTGTTGTTCTGATTTTCTCAATTGGTTTTATTAGTTTGGGGTTTACGCCTTCTGTTTCTAGCAGTTTCAGTAAATCATTGCATTTTATTTGATCAAATGCTCTATTTAGGTCCATAAAGCACATATATGCGGGTTTGTTGTATTCCACTGGTTCTTTTGCTATTTGTCTGACAAAGAATGTTGCATCTGTGGTACTGCAATTCTATTTCAAAACCTTGTTGTTCTTCTATTATAAATATTTAGTTTTCTAGTTTGTATTTTATTATTGCCGTTAGTAACTTTGGAGTGCTGTTTATTAGTTATAGTTTTCTGGTTTCTTATTGTCTTTTTTCTTAAATATTGGCAGTAGCAGACTATTTTTCAATGTTGCCGGTATTTTTTCTGTTGTTATTTTATTCTTAAAAAGTTTTAGTAGCCATATGTGTAGTGTTGTTCTTCTATATTTTATGACTTCCTGGTAGATTCCATCAGGTCCCGGCGCTTTACTAGTTTTTAGCTTTCTTATTCTTATAGTTACTTCTTCTTGTGTTATTGACACCTGTTTATTATTGTCTTCTTTGTTGTTACTTTGTTTGTAGGTTTCTTTCTCGGTTTCTTCATATAAGTGAAATGTTCAGTACATTGTTGTTTTGTGATGTCGATGATGTTTATAAACTCGTATATATTTTTTCTTTGCCTTCTTTTCATTTTACAGACTTTCTTTTGGAAGCTGTAAAAGTAATATTTCATATCCTTGATATGAATTTCTTCCTGTGTTCTTTCTTGATGTTTGTTTATTTTTGGGTTTACTATGTTTCTTATTGTTACATAACCTTTTCTAGACTCCGGAGTTTGTTCACTTTTATAGTTAAGGAACGGTTTTTTTCCAAATTTTTCACTCTTTTGTTGAGCTAAGGTGTTTTATTTTCTCATTTGTTTATAGTTATTTTTTATCCAGTGCTTCTTCTGCTTCTTTTCAGATATTTTCTTTGAAATTACATGTTTCCTCTATATCTGTGATTATTTCCATTTTTTTTGTGTTTGTGTTGTGTTTTCCCAGCACCAGTCTATGGTTGGACCCCATGTTTTCCGTTGACAGACATCTCTTACATTTCTGGGTTGTATTTCTCTATTTTTTATGATGTTGTCGATTATAGAGTAGCGTCCTCTTGTATCTGTATCAGTAATCTTGTGTTGTATGGCGTGATCAAAGTACGTGTTGTTAAATCGAACGCTGTTTATTAAGAAAATTTCTATCGTTGTTCTCCATTCTCATTAAGTCCTTTTGTTGAATCTTTGCTTAACTCCGCTTATTAGTATATTACTATGAATTCCAAATGAGATGATATAAACATATCAAAAGAATGAGGAAAAAAAAAAAGTAAGACCCATAAAAGAATGGAACATCGCAATAACGGAGCAGGCTACAAGAAAAAGGAACACATTTGGGAAAAAACAAAAGAGATAGACAAGGATAGGAAGAAATGGCGTGAATGTTATTATACAAATTAATAATGTACGCCTTACACCGAACTGTAAAAATACGGAGGAATAAATAAATCCATTGTTATAAGCCTAATCTATAATGATATTAATACATAATACGAGTTAGCGTTTCATTGAAGTCACAATGGATCGTTAAGCCATCAAGATATATGCCGGATATTTGATGAAGTTACTTAATCCATTGCCAACTATCATAACAAAAATAATTTAATAATTATATTTACATTAACTTTGCATGCTGTAATTTAATTAAGCATAATATTAATTTTTATATAACGTAATGTTGATATGATGCTCTAATGATAGTTATTAAATAAATATTTGTGACATTTCCTTGATAAACTTAAAATACATCAAACGAGTTTATTTTATGAGTAAATAAATAATTACAGCCATATTTTGTGCAGAATAATTAAGATTGATGGGACAGCACTTAAATATATATTAATATAAATTTGTATTTTATTTTAAGAGAAATTATATTACAAACTCATAATTAGTCACGTTTTAAAAATTAAGAAAAATAATTGTAAATATAAATAACATATTATTTTGAAAAATGTAAAAATTTATTACTGTGTGTAAATTACTTACCTGTTAATCAAAAGCTGCTTTGTGTACAGCTTTCAATTTTAAAAGAAATCTTATAAACTTTAGGCATGAAAGGATCTCAGTATACCCATATTATAATATAGTCAGTAAACCGTTGGAAAGTTGCCGGTGCATTTGTAAGTCAAAACAGCAAATTTAAATAGACCTTTACCAGGGATAGCAAATGTAGTCTTGTTGCGACATTCTTCTTTTACCAAAATTTGCCAGTATGCAGATTGTATGTCTAGAGATGATTGCTTTCATTTTCTCTTCTTCTTCTTTCTTATCGGTTGTTTACTATCCATTCCTGGACATAACACTTTTTTAATTTATCTCTGTCTTGGGTTTTCTGCTACCTGTTTGATGTTGTCATTCATCTTTTTTGCTGTATTTCTAAACTTCTCTTTGTTTTTCTTGGGCGCAAAGTTGTTATTTTTGTCGTCCATCCGTCTATGTGTTATTTTGCGACATGACATACCCATTGATATTTTAGCTTTACAACCAGTGTCATGATGCCAGTGACTTTAGTTTGTTTTCTAATCTCTTTATTGCGTATTTTGTCCCTCAGTACAACATTGCTTTTTGTGTTATTTTTAGTTTATTTGTGCAGCTTAATGTGAGTTTTAAAGAGTGTTGTAACTCGTTGAAATTCAAAGGTATTTTTATGTTATGACATTTTGAAATTAAAAAAAAAAAATGGTGTTTGATGTCCGAGTTGTTTTGGTATAGGACATAGAACATGTCCAGATTTAAGTATCGTATTTCTCTCTTCTTTTTGGCGCACTTTGCATATACTGACAACATTCTATTTGATGTGTGAGAGTTTCTGTTCTTACTCTTCCAAGTTTTCTTAAGTTTTCGTTGTCATGATATTGTAGGTCGCGATAGACATTATATATTCTTGTTTGTTTCAATGTAAAATGTTTTGATTTTTTTGAGTTTTTGCAATTTCTATAATCTATGAGGCCTACTGATTTATCAGTTTGAGATTTTAATCTTTGAACTATACTCAAAATGAATTTTATCCATCCTACTTTCTTTTGACCTTCTAATTACTCATTTAACGTTAATTCAACAAGCGATGTTAATATTCAACTAAACAAGTTTTTTGCTGCCGGATTACAGTTTCTGCCACTTTACTTAAATTGGACAGAATGGTATAATTGAGGGTTAAGTTTACTGAAAAATGTCTATCCTTCCCAACAATTGAGAGAGGAATAACATTAAACTATTTTCAGGTAGACGGAAAATGCTATGTCATTAGCATTGCATTTGTAATGTTTGTAAGAAACATTACAACTTTATGAGAACATGCTTTGTTTGGATTGTAATCTGGGCCTGATGTCACATTGGGTTTGAGTGAAGATATCTTTAACTGATTCAAGAATTGAAGCAGTGCCAGTGCTCTATCTTAGTTTTTTGTGGACCCATTCTACGTGGTCTTTGTTGTAGACTGGCGTTGGGAGGCTCAAGAGAGGATTTCTAGCACTGATTTAAGTGTTCCCTGATTGCTTTATTAACAAACCATTGGGCCGGTTTTGGTTTAGCTTGGATTGGTCAGTTGTGTCAAGGGCTTGTGGGATTTTTTCTATTTGTATCTGGCAGAATTTTGATATGGAATAATCTATCTGGTATTTCTGTCATGACCAATTGACTTTTTATTTTTGGTAAAGCCTTTGTAGATTTTTTTATTTCTAGCGAGATAAGACTAGTAAAGTGAACGTCAGCGCTGAAAACTTTATACGTCATTTGAGTATCAGGTAATGATCTGATGCTTTCTTCTAGTATATAAAAAAAACAAGGACCAGTCATTTTTGTAGACCAAATAGAACTTTTTTTTACTTCTCCCATAGAGATCTAAAACTACTAGGTTGTGGTCTGAGCTGAGGTGGTTAATTACAGAAAAAGATGTTTAAGCTGAGATGTTTTTGAGTTAAGCAATGTCAAGAACATCCCCAGGAACCTTTGATAAGTTGGCATGTATGTCCCTAGTGCGGTATAAGAGCATACTTAAATAGTTTTTTGCTATTATAATTGGTCTTTAAGTTAAAGTTTCCTGCAACAATTGTTGAAAGCTGACCATCTTGTATAGCATTGAGATCTGCCGTTTTGTGCTTACCGATGATAATGTTTGTATAGAGTACGAAAGACTTAAAGGTGGTGTTTATACAACTTGAAAAAACAAAACATATATACTAAGCGATGGGTGTTTTTCTGCAAAATAAAACTCATCGAAAAAGCTCTTACAGTTATTTTTATTTAATAATGTTTTCTATTTTATAATACAAATGCAATAGTAAATTGTGCAAATTTATTATGAAAATGATTGTGTTTGCAAAACTTACAAATTATTTTACAAACAAAATAGTTGTCAATCTGAATATTTGATTTTGTACTTTGTGTTGCCTCTGTTAAGCAAACTATCAAAAAAGTTGACACATTGTTTTATTGCAGAATTTTGTACAGCAATAAGGCTTATCTTTGGTTCAATGGTCATATCAACAAGCAAAATTGTTGCATTTGCAGTAAAGAGAATCTGAAAACAATTTTTCAAAAACCATTACAACCAGAAAAATGCGTAGTTTGTTGTCGTCTACGAGCTGAAGGGATGCCACCACAGTATTTAAAAAAATTGAAATTGGCCAACATATTACCATCAATGACAAATGCTATAGGCTTATGATAAAAAAATATTTGGTTTCTTAATTAATGTAGAGTAGATATAGTTCCAACAAAACAAAATTGAGAAAAACGTTTGGCAATGCAAGTTATTTTGTGAAATGGACGGTCCTAGGGATCAAATTTGATTATTTTTTGTAAAATTTTTGATGTGTGTAGATAAACCAGCAATGTTAAACTATTAGATATTTTTTAACCGTACTATTGACACATGGAATAAACTTTCAAATTCAGTATTTCCTAAGACTTATAAGCCACAAATATTAAAGGCCAATGTTTACAGACTGCTTAGTTTTCAATGTAATCGTTTCAACAAATGTGGTTCCACTCGTAAATATTCAAATATCACATTTTGAAACTAAACAAAATAATTGATATTAGGTTGCCAAAAAACCATTCACAATGCTAAAATTGTGCATGCGGTGTTATGTAATCAAAGCTTGTTAGTCCCAAAATGGAAAATTGGCCCACATCTGCATATTTATATACATGATGACAAAGGTGGTTATATTGAGGTAGTCTCTGAGTTAAGCACACATAAATTTCTTGCTTGATTAAAACAATTTATTGGACGACGAGGAAATATGAAAAACATGTATTCAGATAACAAGACCAATTTTGTAAGCGCAAATAAAGAATGATCAATGTTACTGCACCACAAAAAATAAGTGGCACTTTATTTCACCCAAAGAACTGCACTTTGGAGGTTTGTGGGAAGCCGCAATAAAATCGGCAAAGCAGCACAAGCACCTCATATTAGAAAATGCAGTACTAACTTTTGAAGAATTATCCACTGTTCTAATACAAATAGAAGCTGTACTGAATTCACTACCACTGGTCCCACTTTACAACGACCCAAACGATAAACAAGTCTTAACAGCGGGGCACTTTCTAGTTGGAGACTGCACTAGTAGAACAATTCAAAGGATATAAAATAAAATAGATAGAAGATCTTGCGATAACAATACTTGGAACAAATAAACATTTTTTTAAACGAAGTAGCCGAGAATATTTATTGCCCACTTTAATGGATGAGAGGACGAGTTGAAAAGAAATATGCCGAAGAAGATGAAATAACATGCACCGTTTTAGTTAGATCATCAGGAAAAACGTCGATAAGTAAATCGGAATTATTTATATGTACGTATCATTATTATTAAACGGATTATTATTGTATGTATTATTTCTAAGAAAAGTGGCGCCTCTTACCTGTTTTGTAAGTATAAATAACTTTAGCAACACTATTATTTTATATAACGTTAAACAGTAAACATTGAATAAATTGTATTAAAACCAAATTATACTTTTATTTACAAACCTTCAATAAAAACCAGTATACACAATACTGCCGATCCGAGACAGCATAAACATAATGTGTGTGCTAATGAATTTTAATAACAATCGTCTTCAAAAATTGCTTTTAAAATGATTATTAATGATGCCGTTGTAGGAAAATGCATAGTTAATAACACAGCTTGTCGATTGATTAAAATTTTCTTCTAGCGGTATCATTGGCAATGTTTTACTTTTGATAACTCCCCTAAATTTACTTTCAAGTGGAGCCGCATCTATAGATTTATATGACTTTGTCAAATTCAACGCTCTCAGAAGCCTTTATAACACTTTGAAATATAATCTTCCAAATATGAATTCAATTTAAAATATAATCTAAAAACTCATTGAATTTTGATCTAGCTTACTATGTTTGTTAAATGTGCATAGGCTTTCATAGAGCATCGTAACTATCCTACACTTAAAAAAACTGTCTTAAACATACATCCTTTGTTTCCAAAGCACTAGTTCAATACTAAGGTAAACCAGTATCCGTTTGGCAGTCGTAAACTTTATTAAATCTTATAAGGTATATTCTATCACATGTTTACAAAATGTTAAAACTATGCTCACAAACAAATTACTGTGCATTAAAGCTTATTAAACAAAACTTTGTTTATGTGCCTACTAAGACATTATCTGGAAGATACTGGTACAATTATCCAAAAAAATCTATGTACAGATTAAACAAGAAGTTTCGCATAGCAGCTCCGCCGAACAACCAAAAAGTCGTGATTAATACTTTGCTCATCTAGCTTACCAAAGGTAGATGAGCGCGTCGTTTTGAGATTTTACCAAACTCTAAAAAAGACTTTTTAATGCGGCTCTTATCAATTTTCATTTCCTAAACCTAACTAGATTCATATAGAGTTTTATAAGCCTAGAAATTATTTATTTTAAATTTTTCAACGTCGTTTTGTATTAAAATGTATGGCAAAAAGCTAAATTTCAACCGCTCGTACTTTTATAAACGTATGTTTAAGTAAAAAACAGAATAAAATAATGAAACAATTGTTTAATTATTTCATAAACTTTTTTCAAAGTTTGAAATTTTGCAAGATCCGGAATGAATGATCATTTAAGTCATAAACAATTTGCAATTTAAAACAATTAATGATTAGAACTGCTATTACTAATTCAGCAAATATAATCATGATATGGCATTTTATTGTGTTTGTTTTGTTTAATTGGCATATTTACAATGTTAAATTGTTAGAAGTTGTTTCGATAAGTATATAAACAAAGAGTATCAAATCTTAAATTAAAATTTCATAAAATTTAAGTTATTTGATCATACAACAATGACAAAAGCTTAAAAACATTTAATACTACTTTTAACTTTCTCTTTATTCCTATCACTAATTTGCAGACAGGCGAGTTTTTAAATTTATCTTTGTTATTTTGATAATATATAACTAAAATATTAATGTTTAATTAATTACTTCAACCATGAAAAAGGTATTTCAGATTTGATACATATATAAATTTATGACAGAATAGTTGCTTATAAATAATATTGCGTTTATATACTTAATTACCAATTACATGACGCAAATAGAGAATACCGTTGTAACTACTTCTATTTGCTCATTTTTTTTTCATATATAAGTAAAATATATACACGTCAAAGTTAATCAATGCACTTTGCATGCACTTACTTTTTGTTTAATTAATTATAATTTATATGTTAAATGATGTCTTGAATTATAGCTTCTATTTAAATATAGTTTTCTGCAATTTAAGCAATCATAACTTCCATAATGAGTTAATTTATATTCCAATCATATTTTTCAATACTTGAAGATATAATAATAATAACGCCCTGTCGATATAATTAAAATTGGATGGAAGGAATGTTTATTGGTTTGTTATTGATTTCAATCATATTGATTATAATGAGAGTTTTATTGGGACATGAACGCTGTTTCTAAGATATATATTAAAGAGGTCAGAAAGACCTCACTTATATTATTGTTGCGTATGATAAATAATAATTTTGATATGAAGAAACATATAATTTATACTAATTATCACCTTTATAAATCTATACTCTTATTAATTTATTGTTATTATTATTTTCAGTGGCTGTCGTGGTGGCATTTTTCATCTGTTGGGCACCGTTCCACGCTCAACGATTATTGGCTATATATTTAAGCAGTGCGTCGGCAGAAGCCCAGGCTATGTTAATAGGCGTGTATATAGCACTGATGCATATATCTGGAGTCCTCTACTTCCTGTCTACAACTGTTAATCCCGTGCTGTATCACATTATGTCACATAAATTCAGAGAAGCATTCAAGGTAAATGAATCTTATTAGTTAATGTAATCATTCTGAATATGGTATCATTTACAGGAAGTTAGTAGAATTTAATTTACAGAATGCTTATGTTACTCAATTGATGTTAATTAGTTTGTGTTTATAATAATAATTTATTTTTTTAATATCTTATACAGCTACTATGAAAAGTAAATATTTTTTAAAAAACATCAACTTTCGGTTTTTGAAATTAATCTTAGATAGATAGATTTGAGGTTTATTGATCAATGTTGGACCCAACCAGTGTCACCTCAAGTGTGCAATCTGTGCGCCTTACAATGGCACCATTAAAAAAAAAATCTATCTATCGACTGCATGCAAACGTTTGCTTCAAAACCAAATTTGAGTTTACCTTAAAATCGAACCCCCTTGCGGAAGGAAGTGGTGCAAAAGAATACTTCCGCTAACCTCTCGGTTGGTCGTAAAAGGCGACGAATTAACTTCGTTAAAAAACTTTTAGTTTAGCATTAACCTATATAATTTTAAAATTGGTTCAGTATTAAAAATCCCGCCAAAATTGCCAATATAAACATTAGAGAATGTGCTGTAGCAATGACTGATACATCCTTACACTTATTAAAGTTAACCTTCCGAACAACAACAACTTCTTAAACGAATATATTTTTATATCCTATTCCTACAAGACGAACTGCTAGTATTCTTAGTTTATTTATAGATCCCCATTCTCAGTATAATCTGTACTATTATTATTAAAGCGTCTTTTTCTCCACTCTTTAATTATAGGTGGTATAAATCTTTGAAAATTGTGCCACCTCCAACAATTTCTGGCAAACTCTGATTTTACAAAAATAGTTACTCCACCCACATTCATTATAAATGATGATCAGAGTACCACCCCCGATATTTTTCTTTTTTTGCTAATTCACTCTATTAAAGTTATCTCAGATTTATGTTCAAATCATATGGCATTTTATTTTGAAATCAACATTTAACCATTATGTTTTAAGAAAGAGTATACCTACAATCTAAACCTGTGCAATATTACAGCAGTTTATCAGGACATGTAGTCATTTATAAAATCAAATAAAAAAATATCAACCACTACAATTTCATTATTTTCAGAATCACTTTCATCATCTATTCACCAACATTCACAAGACAAAACACTAAAAAGACAGTTTAATGACCTAAATAAAGACATTCACAATACAAACATGACAAATATATAAACGCAAGTAATAAGATAATTGAAAAAATAGGTATATTTTTTTACCAATTATAAACGACCATATTATGTCTACTCTATAACAAACCCTGACACAAATAAACATATTTCTACAAGCACAGATGTTACTAAAATATTTTGTAAACATTTTAATGCCTCATTTTCTTTTTTAGCGAATTATAATTTTGACAGACTCCAATTAGAAGACATAAAGATTTAGTTACACAAACAAATTTAAGACAGTTAAATTGTAACATCAATGATTACATAATATAAATTTTTAATTTTTGCTTTATTAATCAATATTTTCCAGATGCATGACAAAAGGGAACTATTATTTGCATCCTAAAAATAATTCTAACGCATTTCTTCCAGCTAAATATCGCTCAATTACATTGGTTCCTGTTATAATAAAAATATATAAGTCCATGGTTCAAAGTAAGCTCATATCTTAAAAAATAAGTCAACCATTTATCTACTAATAGTAATGACATCTAATCTCTAAACGTCTTATCTTGAGGGCCGGCATTCGAGCGTCTTGTTTACAAAAGTCTAATTTTTGTGCTGTCTGTTTTAAATATCTCATTTTTTTTTCTTTTTCTTTCAATGGCTCTACAACCCTGGGTGGGTCTCGGTCTGCTCTACCACAAGCCTCGATTCATCTCTGTTCTTAACTGTGACACTTAATGTGACAGGTTCTTTTGGGGTTGCGAGTAAAGTTCGATTTTTATGAATAATTATTTCTATATTACACACTACACAAAAGGATAAATACAATAATAAAATTAACACAATAATAATTTAATGACTTACCGACCAATCACACGTTAACTTATTTAAAAGTAATTTTGAGATTTCAGACGTAAGGCTTGTGTATAGTAAATGAAATAACACAAATGCAAAACAAACATCACACAAAAAGCAACATTGAACCCGATACAAAAACAAACAAAAGATCAATATAAACAGTTTAAATAATACAAATTCTTAACAAATACTAAACATACAAAAATACATAACTAATCAATCAATTTGCTACATCTGCCCACCTGACTCTTGTTATTGACACTTGAATGATACGGTTTTATGTGGTTAGAGTAAAACAATCCCCGCTCTTTTCCACCATCTACATACTCCAACACATAGGTAGCAAACGATACCGACGCTTTTATTCTATAGGGCCCTTCGAACAACAACAGAAACTTTTTAGTTTTTGCACCTATAAAGGAAGATTCGTGGTGTAGTAGTACTAACTGGCTTACTTCAAAAGGGATGAATGGTCTTCCCAAACCGCGAGCAGAACGGATAAATTTTCACCGGCCAATACAATTTTTTTCCCACGGGAATTCGTTTTGTGGTATATGTAGTTTTAGTGGTAATAAAGATTCCTTAAGGTTAAATTGTAATTCATTAAGTGTGTTTGAGTACTCTGCTAAGTTTTTGCATGACCCTTTCTGAGGGATTTGATTGAGGATGGCGTACTGAGCTAAGGATGTGCCTAATACCTAACTCTTGCACAGTTTTTTCCATAACGCAGATGTAAATTGGGTGCCGTGATCTGATAACAAGCTATCAGGTTTGCCCACTTCCATAATATATTTGGACTTAATTAATGCAATTTGGTTCGGCTTCGAGAGTTTGCACACTTACTCTTTTGCCACAAAATGCAAACAAATCCAATGTTTCATGATAAGTGCGTGTCATCATAATAACAAACTTTTGGGGAATACAAACTCGACGAGGTTCATTTGCCAAACTATTTAAATATAAAACATCTCCACAGATTTCAAATTGCCTTTGCAACTTTGGATCATTATTTAACAATCCCTCTACAATTTTTCTTAACTTTGGATCTTCACGCTGTTGACTACCAATGTTTCTAAAGACAATTTAGGCAAACTCATTGCTTTAAATATTTTTTCCTGAGGGGTATAAGGGCGCATCGGAGGGTTTTGAGACAGTGCATCTACTACAGTATTTTGGACTCCCGGAACATACTTTACCGCAAAATCAAATTTTTGAAAAGCTAAAGCCCACCGGGTTATTCTGGGTGATAACATTCGACAAAAGTTAATGTATGTTATTGCCCTATTATCTATATAAATTATAAAATGTCAACCTAACAAATAAATCCGGTATTTTTGGAGAGCCCAAACAATAGCCAGGACTTCCTATTTGGTAGCTCCATAATTTCTTTCTCGATTCACGAAGACCAACATCACTTGCATCTGCACGTAATAGACCAGAGCCAAAAGCTAACGTTGCTTCTTTTTCAATAAGCACGTAAGCGGTTCAGCGCGCGGTAGGAAATCTTTCACAGAACGCTCTATGAAAATTGCACAATCCTAAAAACCGCAGAAGTTCTTTTATATTCAATGGTTGCTTGAATGCGACTAGAATCGGGTTTAATGCCACTCGAGTTTAAGATTCTAAAAAAACAATCTCTTTACGACAAAAAATAATTTAATCTCAACTTTAAACCCGCTTCTGCAAGTTTAGTTAATACTTGATCAAAATGACTGAGATGAGACGAATCTCAAAAACAAAGCCTGTATATTTATAATCAGATTTTCGTAATGGAATTTGCCAGTATCCATGAGTAAAATCTATAGAGGATATATATAAGTTAAAACTTTTCAACGTCTTTAGCATTTTGTCAATGGGCCTTGGTTTTTTATGGTCTTTTTCTGAGACAAAATTTAGCAGTCGTGCGTCCAAGCATACTCAAACAGCCCTATTTTTTTCACAGTTGTCATTAGCGGGAAAGCGTAAGGGGACACTCTTTCAATCACACCCCAAGACTCCATTAAATCAATTTTTTTTCGAACCGCTTCCTGATGGGCAACTGGTATTGGATAAGGTTTGACATTAAACGGTTTTTTGTCATTAAGTTTAATACAATAGTAGTATTTATTAGTATGACTAGTTTTCCTAAAAAATCCGTCTGTACGTGTTTTCATCGAATCTCACTGGTTCAAATATCTTTTTAAAGAGAGATTCTCTTTAAAATCCCGAAAAAAATAGTGTTAAAAAAAAATATTTTTCTGTTGATACAGTCAAAAACTTGTCTAAAGTCTACAAATATGTTATATATCCCAATGTTGTATTCGCGGCATTCTTACAACCTTATTGATATTCAGTATATTTTCTGCATATTTAATTATCCTGTTGTATATTATACTGAAAATTACTTTGTAGGTTACACATCGTAAATGTTTTCCTGTCTCCTTTTTTGTGTGTGGCCTATATGATTCTAACTTTTCAGTCTTCCGGCATCTTTTTTATTGTTATATGTTCAGTATTAGTTCATGTATTCTTTTCCATAAATATTTTTCGTTTTCTTTATTAACTCCGCATTTACTGGGTGTGTTTTGTTATTTTTTAGGTTATGAATTGATTTCTCTACCTTCTTGTGCTCATTTACTTTAGGGTAGGCTGTCTGGTACCTCTCTATCTCATCATCTGCTATCTGCATTTCGTTATTATTCAGCATGTCTCTATTTCTTCAATTTGCTTATTCATCCATTCTCGTTTTTTTTTCTACAAATTTTTGTGGCTATCACTAGCATGGTTTTGTAACTTTATTTGTTTACACGGGTGTTTATGGTAAGCAGTTTCTTTATTACAATTCTCATTCGCTTTTCTACATCCGTGGTCGTACTATTCACGGTTTTAGTTTCTGGTGGCTTTCTCAATTGTGTTTTGGGCAGATTTATTACTTCTTTTATATGAGTCCATTTCTCTTTGATCGTTTCCTTTTGTCCCTGCTCTGTTATCATATACACTATCTCTTTCTGGTATCTTTCTATTTGTTTGTCTGTTTTTAATGCTTCAACATTCCACTTGCCAGATTGTCTTCCTTTAGGTATCGGTTGTGTTATTCTTTCCTTTAATGTTGATTGTACCAGAAAGTGGACTGAATTGCAATTAGTTGTTCTATATGCTGTTAAATTTTTTTATTATTGTAGGCTTTTTTCTGTTGTGGTCGATCTGGTTTATGCGGGAGATATGTGCCGCTTATAACTTATAGGTTTAACTCTTCTTGCCCTATTTTCTCATTATAGATTCCTAGTAGTATGAGGGTATCATACCTGGTATTTTTTGCATGTCACCTGTATATCGTAATAGAATCTCAGTAAGGTTTTCTAGCGTACTTGCATAGGATAAATCCTACACCTATCTGTTCTTATTTCTCCTTGTTTCCGCTATAAAGTAAAGTATACTTTTGTTTATCTATCTTTCCTTTTCTCTTCCTTCTGATTTCCTGCAGGACTGTAATTTTCATCTTATATTTTTCAAACTCTTTCGCTATCTCCTGCGTTTTACCAGTTTGTAACATGGACCGTACGTTCCATGTCCCTAACTTCCAACCTGTGTAATTTGTTTAATCCATTGCTAGTTGCTTTTTACGATGTTGGGGAGTTAACCTTAAGCTCAACCCATTCTGCTGAGGACCTGATCTACCGCTCTTGTTTGTCCTGACACCACTTTCTAATTTTGGGCATGTCGGGAGTGCCCCACTCAGATATTGTTTTGAGGTCATTGTTTATGGATGCTACAGATATATAACCTAGAAATTTTAATCCATATTTGTTGATATGGTTTTTGGAAATTATGAAGCATGATCATCAGCAAACTATGAATAGAATTTTTAGTTATTTAAAGAAGTTTATTAATGTAAATCAAAAATAAAGTTAGCAAAGGTGCAGAACCTTGAGGAACACCAGCATTTATGATTTTGTGGTCAGTGTTAAAACCATCAATTCTAACTTTAATTTTTCTATTGTCAAGAAAACTATTGATGAGATTTACAGTTTATTAATCAAGATGCCATACTCAAACGCTTTGGAAATGTCTACTGCAACATTTTGTCCTTGTTTGACTAAAGTAGAATTCCATTTGTGACTAACATAAGTCAGAAGATCTGTTGTCGAATATGGGTTGGTTATCACATTTCTGGTAGGGTTACTCAGGTTTTCAGGGTACATCACTCTTAGAAGCTTCTTGGAGGTGAGAGTCGGTAGGAGAGGCAGTGCAATTGTAGTGCGGTTTGCATATACTACATTTTAAACCCATTACTACTCTTCTCTTATACTTGTGATATTGTTACAAAGTATACCCTTATTTTTTCGAATTCTTCTAAGTTAAACTCTTCCTTCTGTCCAGCTATCCCTCTGATGTTCTACTCTATTCATGTTTGTTTGCCATCTTATCTCCGCTTTTTATTCTTTTTCTATTATTCCCTCTATGATTATCTGTTAGTATCTTATATTTGTTTTCTTTACTTTTGCTCTTTCGTCTCTCGTTCTATTTCATATTTTGCTTTAGATTTTTCTATCTTCGTATGTTTTGTCGTTATCGATGTACACTTGGGATCCTTTGGCTTCTCATTTCCATTATTTTTTTCTTGCTTTCCTAGTTATATATTTCTGTTTTTTATTACAATTCAATTAAAAATTTAAAATACCGTAACCTCAATAAAATAGCATATTTGAAATTTTCGGAAAAAATGCAAAATTTTGGAAATTAATAAGAAAACTTATTAAAAGCTGTGTCAAAAATTAGGAAAATTGTGAAATTTTGGAAATAATAAAAATTGATGCCACAAATACAATTTTTGTAAACAGATAGAATGGAAATAAAAAAAAGAAGAAAATTAACTAGAGAAGATTAAGTTAAAAATTAACATGCAAAAATGGAAACAACATACCATCATTTTCCATTAATTAATTTCAAGTTGTAACCCTTCTTAGGAAAGTATATTTTGTAAATTCAGAATGTTTTAAATCTCTACGATTTCTATTATCTGGAGTAAAACAATTTTAAAGCCCAAAATGTCGTTATCTCAAATTATTTAAATTCATTTGTAAACTGATAGAAAATAGAATATTACTATGGATGATGATAAGAAAAAAAACATAATGATTGTGAAGAATGCTATAAATAGTAGATTCGCTATATATTTATTTAATGTCCCTTTACTGCATTTATATATGCAAAAATTGAAATCACTTAAAAATGTATGAATATTCAAATATGAATCCCAAATATTGACTTTATAAAATAATAAATAATAAAATCAATGATAATTATGTTCTATATAATATTAAATCATTTTTATAGAAAAACTAAATGGAAAACAATATAACACAAGAAACGTTTATTTAGTCTGTTGTCGTTCATGTAATGTTACTAAAAATAACCATAAAGAAATAAAGAATACACATTATTTTTCATTTGTGAACTGAAATGAGGTCAAAACGTACAATTTCTTGGGTGTCTGGAAGCCTTATTAGAACTCCATTATTTATTTTTATTTAACACAATGGCTAACAAAGTTGAGAATAGCTTCTGGATAAGATTGTCAATGCCCTCAGTATTATTCAAGATTTAAATAGGGTCAGATGTTTTCAAATCAAGAAAATGTTATATCAAATCATTTCAATAATTTGATCAATATTAATAAAATAATCATTAAATAAGAATAAAAACAGTTTTAAGATACAACTACTGCAAAGCTTGGTTAGTGAAACGTAATATTATGTTAATTAAAGCAGTAACTTCTTATAAGTAAATATGTTTTAATATTATTAATTCATTTATATTCCTGCATATGATACATTTAAACTTAAAATTAGTAACGCTCTTGTAAATCAAATACTGAAATTATTTTTACCTTGCATTTTACATCTATGACTATGCCCTCACTCACTGTAAATACACTCGCACACTTCAAGAAACACTGTTATTCCGGATGATCGGAGAGCACAGAGCGATAACGGCCTAAAAAACTGTTTCAATTTAACGACCTGGAAAAGAAATTCATATGCTCTTATCTCTCTGTGCAAAAGGTTGTTTTGATAGAATCGAATATAAAAGTGGAAGATAATTTTATTTATGTAAATTATATTATTTTAAAATTTAATTATTCGGGTTGGAATATTTAAAAATAGCAATGTGTGAAACAGTAATTAATTGTTTTAATATATTTACAACAAAAATGTGATTTTTTAATTATTAGTTAGTTATTAAATAGTTATTTAAAAATCCAGCCTTAACATTTACTGTAATAATTAATGGTTTCTTTATTTATTTATGTATTTTTATTGACTAGGTGCATTATTGTAAATATCAAAAGCAATAAATGATTGCAATCTTATGCAATTAAAAAAGCCATTAAAATTATTGTAATGGTTATTATTAAAACGTTTTTTTGCTACTAATTACGCTTCTGTATTCAAATGCGAATATCAAAGAACAACTTTGTATATTACTAATTAGTAAACCAGTGTTGATTAGAAATAACGTGCATGGTTTTTTCTATAACACCTACACAAATATTATTTATATATTGAAATCAATAAATAAATGTGCATTTACAATTTGTGTAGTGTCGCAAATTAGTGCTTTAAAAAATCAAACTTAATTAGATATGAAAGAGAGAAATTGCGTTCGGAGATCTACTATCTCAAAAAGCAATTAGAGCAAGTAGTACAAGAGCACAACTTAGTACACTAGCCCGATTCAGATCGATAGAAATCCAAGCAAGTAAAAGTTGTCATAATCAGAATGTAGCGAAAATATAAATATAAAAATAGGTTGGATCAACTGCAGGACAAGAAAAAGAGTCGACCTCACAACACGCTCAGAGTATTTTTTTTCGGCTATAAAGCGATGAATGTACAGTAAAATATGCACCTACTCGTATAGGGCGTAACGTTGACGTATAAACTTATCAAAAGTAAGTAAGTTGTTTCAAATTAAACAAAAAATTTAAAAAAAAAGTTAAAAGTGTTGAAACATCAACAAAGAAGGCAAAAAATGACAAATTTTTCATAATTGTTGGTCTAAATAATTTACAATAAGCAAAATTAAAGAAAATATAAAAAAAATAGCATTTTTTTTTATTTTTGTTTATTTTTTTATTTCTCTTAGTATATTTAGAACATTAGCATATTCTTAATTAATAAGTTGTCTTAGAAATATAAATAATATTATATATAAAAAATTTGTCAAATAAAAAACTAAGTTTGCATTATATTACTGATATTATTACATTGAGTAATAAATCCTTACACTGCGGCACATCCAAGCCTAGGGTGTTGCAATTCATCATTGGTCTTTTGAATCACCGGGTTTCTGATAGTGCGTGGAAATCGGATAAACATTGAATTGTATAATAATCATCAAATATTGCAAGATGGTTGATCAAGAGCTCAAGAAGTTTTGCAAGAAGCGATCAATAATGAAAGATAGCTTAACTCGTTTTGAAAGGTACCTTAACTCAGAAAATGTTAACGTTGTTGCGTTAGAAGAAATGTTATTAAGAACTAAACACAATCTACCAGATTTTGAAAACTGTCAATATGAAATTGAACTTTTATTTAAAATTAATGATAAAGAAAGATGTGCTTTTGAAACTCGCTTTTACAAAATTACCGCAAGAAAAGAACTAACATCTAGTACGATTACCTGCAATAACACTACCTTCATTTCATGGAAATTTTGAAGAATAGTTACATTTCCTTGATACATTTAAATTATTAATACACACAAATGGCTCATTAAATGATATTCAACGATTCTATTATTTACGAACTAGCTTGACCGGAGAAGCTATACATGTTCTGAATTCATTAGAAATATTAGCAGCAAATACACATGGGACATTTTAATATAAGGTATGAAAATAAGCGATTTGTAGTTCGCAATCACTTAAAATTATTGTGCGAGCAGTCAGATATACACAAAGAAAATCATATATACATATGTACGATCAATACTAGACAATACAACAAAACATATACGAGTTTCAAATGCTTTAGGCGAACAAACCGATTTGGGATTGTATATTTATCTACATTTTAACAAAGAAGCTTTTACATAACATGCGACAAGATTGGGAAGCTCAGTTAAAACCAACAACATTACCAACATTCAAACAACAGTAAATTCTTAACACAAAGATGATACGTTATAAACTATTGAAGTTTCTAAACCTATACAAGGACAATACAATGAACCAAAAACGACAATGCATATTGTATCTACAAGACTACGGCCAACCTGCAACATGTGTAAAAAGCATCACAACTTGTTCGTATGTCTAAGATTTCTTGATATGACTCCAAATGACCAATGACCAAATGAGTAAAAAATGAAGCTGTGTGAAAACTGCTTATATGAAGATCACTCTTCAAAACAATACAAATTTAGATATACATGTAAAAAATGTTCAAAGCCATCAACTAATACAAATAATCCAGTACCATCCAGTAGTGCTTCCTTTTAAACATACTAATGTACTGACACGAGTGCCAACGTGAATAATATATTTTTATTAACGGGATTAATATACATTGAAGACTTAAGGAAAGATGCAACTATGCACTGTGTTTTTAGACTGTGGGTCACAATCAAATTTTATCTCCAAAGATTATGTGAAACGTTTTCAACTACAAAAAATATACACAGATATCATACAAGGTGAGCACTAGCATAAAATCAAGAGTAAGTTTATTTTATAGTAACTTAGAGTGCCTGGTCATTAAAACAATATCTCAACTACCGTCCGTGTCTCTGGATAAGCACCAATTCCAATTACCGCAACATTTGAGTTTAGCTGATCCACAGTTTTACAAACCAAAATCAATAGACATGCAATTGGAGCTGAGCTGTTTTACTTGTTTTTATGCATTGGACAACTTAAGGCAACCTTTGCACATCCACACTTTCACTTTGTATAATGTCTGGCAAATGCTTGAAACCCAACAAAATACAACTTATATCATCCTGTAATCTTGCTACTGAAGTAGAATTTGACAAGGCAGTAACAAGGTTTTTAAATCAGGAAGAAATAATGGAAAACCAGCCACTTTTGCAAACTGAATTACAGTGTGAACAACACTTCAAATCAACACACTCACATAATAAAGATGGAATATTTATAGTGCAGTTGACACTTACAGAAAAAGTGGCTTTGTTGGGAAAATTAAAATCAACGGTAGTAAAACGTTTTTACTTATTAGAACGTCGATTGGCACGAGACCCATGCTTAAAAAATGACTACAAGTTATTCATAGAAAACTACATAAAATTTGGACACATGAAACAAATTTCCAGATTTACTGATAAAACGGACGCAACCAATTTTTATTTTTCACACCACGCAGTACTTAAGGAAACAAGCGTAACAACTAAACTAAGAGTGGTTTTTGACGGTTTATCAACTTTTTTGTCAGGAATTTCAGTTAACGATGATCTATTGGTCATCTTACTTTGTTTTAGACTTTATGCTTACGTAATCACAGCAAATATTAAGCAAATGTACCGACAAATTCTTGTGCATCCGACAGATACCAAATATCAGAGAATAATATGGTGGAGTGATGAACACCTACCACTAAAGATTTATGAGTTGTAAACAGTAACATATGGGACATCATCCGCGCCATATCTAGCAACAAAATGCCTGCAGCAGCTTGTAGAAGATAATAAAGATACAAATCTTATGGGGTCGCACATACTTGGGCAAGACAGGGTTCGCCAACAGGTATTGACAATTTTTAAGGTAGGATGTAAGCTTATTACTTGAAACACAGAAATAAGCATGATATATATTAATTACATACATAATGCAGTTTTTATTGGTATTCAAGTTTTAAACACTACGTCTAGCAAATGCGTTCCATTCAATCTTTTGCATTTTTGTATCCGATTGCAAAATGATTGCATGACACAGTGCAACATATCCGGATTTATTTCCCGTCTAATGTTTTATTAATTTTGTTTGTTAATAAAAAGAAAAAAGCAACTCGAATACCAGGACAACTTTACTGGAATCAAGAACTATTGAATGATTCTCAAGCTATTGTGAACGGTTTTTCCAAATATTTTCAAAGTGTTTATGAGGATCATGATGGAGCTACTTATAATTCATCAACTTTAAATTTAAATGCACCTTCTTTGTTATTAAACTTTATTAGTGAACAAGAAATAAGTAATGCTGCAAAAAAATTGAAATCAAACTTTACAGCTGGTCCAGATTTAATTCCTGCATTTATAATAAAAGATTGTATTTTTATATTACTTGCTCCTTTAAATCATATTTTTAATTTAATTTTAAAATGTTCAGAATTTCCTGCAGTATGGAAAAAAGCACGTGTATGTCCTGTTTTTAAGAGTGGAAAAACTAATGATATTACAAATTATCGTCCAATTTTAATCTTGAACAACTTTGCCAAGGTATTTGAATTAATGAATCAATAGTTTCTGCAACAATATACAACCATGTAAAAGGGATGATAAGTACACGTCAACATGGTTTTATAAAAAAGAGGTCTACGTCAACAAATCTACTAAATTTTACGCAGTATATTTCTGAGGCGTTAGACGACCGCTGTCAAGTAGATGTTATCTATACAGATTTTCAAAAGGCTTTTGATACTATTAACCACAACATAATATTAAGCAAGCTACCACATTTTGGAATCCATGCTAACACAGTTACTTTGTTAAAATCTTATCTACAAGACCGCCTTCAATTTGTTGAGCATAAAGGGTGCAGATCGCTATCGTTCACTCCTACAAGTGGTATTCCACAAGGATCTAACTTAGGGCCACTCATATTTCTTCTTTTTATAAACGATATTGTGCAGTGCGTTAAATCATCAATTTTGTTATATGCAGATGACATAAAAATTTATTTTCGTATAAAAACTATTTGTGATTCTTTTGTTATTCAAAATGATTTGAATGAAATTAATAAATGGTGTACTATTAATAAGCTCAAACTGAACCAAAAAAAGTGCAAAGCTATGACATTTTCACGCAATAAACACATCATAAAATTTGATTATAAAATTAATTCACACATATTAGAGCGTTGTAATATCATTAAAGATTTGGGAATTATATTTGATAGATTTTTGTCGTTTAAACAGCACGTTCATTATATTTCCAACGCAAGTTATAAGCTTTTAGGTTTCATTAATAGAACATGCTCAGAATTTGACTCTATTCAAGTCCTGAAGCGATTATATTTTGCATATGTCAGATCTAAGCTTGAATACTGTAGTGTTGTATGGTGTCCATATTACACAGCGCACTCAAAAACTATCAAGTCTATTCAAAAGCGTTTTATTAGAATGTGTTTTTATAAACAAACAAAACAATACCCAGATCGTTCTGTTTCGTATGATGTATTGTTAAACATGTATGCGTTAAAAAGTCTAGCTTCTCGTAGAAATACTGCGTCTATTGTATGTTTGTATAGTATTGTAAATGACAGGATTGATGATATACACTTATTGTCTATGATTAGTGTTAATGTACCGAGGTTATCTAGTCGTAGTGCAATCACATTTAGATGCAAACATTATCACTCAAATATTGGATACTATTCACCAATTACTAGTATGTGTCGCAATTATAATAATATAAATTATTGTGTCGATATTTTTTGTAATTCATTCAATGTTTTTATTTCATCTGTAAATGAAATTTCTTAATGTTAATTTAATTTTAATTTAATTTAATTTAATATATATTTTTTATTTTTTATTTAAACTTGTAATAATTGTTTAAGAATAATTTGTATGTATATATATATTCCCTATTATTGGATTATGTCTGTTGGGTAATAAAGATTTATTATTATTATTATCTTAACTCTTCGAATGCATTGGGCTTGTTGACGTACACTTTCGATTTCAAATATCCCTTTAAGAAAAATCACAGAGAGTTAAATCTGGAGATCTTGCAGGTCAATTAACATCGCCGTTTTATGAAATCAATTTTTTTGGAGACATCTGCTTTAACGCCCTGATACACACTTTTCTTTTCCCAACCTCTAAAGTTTCACAGGTAAAAAAAATTCTAGCATTGTTAAATACTGTTTAATCTCGTTTATCATTTAAATTTTAAAGGGATGGAATCCTAATGTTTGAAACGTTTAATGCTCTTGTTTGGCAAACTGCCAAAAGTTGTGGACTTTGATGTACCGCTTGTCGCACTCTTTTGATGTTATTTGGGGTACGTACCGATTTTTGGGGCGTGCTATAAATGAGATGATATTGCACAAATTGCTTCTGAACTTTAATTATGGATTCGGTTCTGACAAATGCTGTTACACAAAAAATACGCGGCTGCAGCAGCCACAAATTCATGGTTACTAAAACTGCATTATATTCTAAACAAATTACTCACTCCATTTTTTTCCTATCTTTTTTAGTTTATCTACCACAACGCTCCGAAATTCGTCAATACCTGTTAGCGGACCCTGTATGTTGATGACGTATTAACAGGAGCCAACAACATTTGAATGCTTATAAAAATAAAGCACGAATTAATAAACTTACTTGCATCGGCCGGGTTTTAACTTAGAAAATGGTGTTCAAGTTTTTTAGAAATAATAGCTGATTTACAATCATTAGAATCGGACTTGAACAATTTAATATTAAACAAAGAAGATAACATCAAAACACTGGGCATTCAGTGGAACCCAAGTACTGATGTTATTTTTTATATCAATCACCATCGACATCTATGAGAAGATCACAAAATGCACGATTTTGTCCTATTCCGCACAAATATTTGATCCGCTAGGACTTATTGGCTTAATCATCGTGAAAGCCAACAAGTTGGTTGTGTCTAATCTTACCAAAGGCTTTACTGTAGTCAATAAAGCAGGCAAATACTTTTTGAATTGTATCTAGACATTTTAAGGTTGGGATATTAAATGCAAACAATGGCTGCGTTCAGCACAACTCATCACTGTCAATCATTCAAACTGAACGCCGCCGCTGAGTTGTTGTTTGCTGGCAGTGCTTGTCATTTTACTCATCATACATTTAAGTACGTTTTTTTGCTGACAAAGCAACTTATTAGACACCAGCGTTTAATTGGAAAATATATATATATATAATAAAAAATTGCTTATCTCCGATTGATGACTCAGCGCTTGCAAGTGATGAGTCGTTATGAACGCAACCATTGCTTCTCGGGTTCTATATTCATTTTGAAATTCAAATTAAGTTTTACTTATATCTTTTTCTACTTATTTATAAATTCTATTTTGAATAATTTTAGAAAAGATCTTTAGTGTGTAGCTTATTAGAGTGATTATACGGTAGTTGCCGCACTCTTTAGCGTGTGTTTTTTGGGAGAGTGACAAATGCTGGTAATAACCAGTTTTGCGATAGACGGATTTGTAGATTTTGTAGAACAAATTTACTAATACATGGACTTGGTCTTTTTGTATCTGTTTGATAAGTTCTAATGGTATCTTATTTGGTCCTGGCAACGGTAAAATTTAATTTTTGAATTTTTGTTTGAATGGTTATGGCCATGATTTGGTCAAAGGATCATCTATCAAAGTCTAAGGTAAGAAATCTCCAACCAAGCATAGTTAACTACCGTCTGTCTTGGGCAGAAATAAATGAAATAATACAGGAGCTATTAGAAGAAGAGTTTAAAACATTAGCTGTCTAAATTAAAAAAATGCAAACAGGAAATAAAAGCTTTTTGGGCTCATTACTATGAAACCAATATCTGAGAAAAAAGTAACAGAAGGGAATAATAATCCTGATTTAATAATTGTATATAAAATATAAACTGGAAAATAAGATTAACAATTTAATCAAAATGGTAGACATATAGCTTACTAAATACCATATACGGCCAGCCCTACTAACAACAAGGGTAAAATTAAAAGCGCCAAGCAAAAGATGTCCTAATGCAAGGCTAATATGAATATGAACAAAAAAATGACTATGCAGTTGCAGCAAAAATACCTGTTTAGAAGATCACTTCAACTGTACTGCGAGAGGTATTAAGAACAAGACATTAGTAGTGGCGACAGAAACAATTATGAAAAACTAGTATGAATACCTTTAATGAAATGAAATGAAATCTTTGGTAAAATTTACTGTTAACTTTTGAAAATCTTTTGAAAAAAAAAGAAGTGGTAACAATAAAACAGACTTTTTTGGAAATTGAACAAGCCACAACAAAACGTCCAAAGAAAGTGTTAGAGTGACAACATTAAAAAAATATTTGAAAAGCTACCGCACTACTTTCCAAATCTACTTGTAAAATTTTTAAAATTTTTATTTTAATTATAATGTTAAAAATAATAAATCGCATTAATACAAAAAAATGCGTACTTATGACCGCGGATAAGGATATCCTTTAGCATAAACGCTAAAAGTAGTCCAAACAAACCTAAAATTCATTGTGTTGTAAAATTGATTTAAGAGACATCTAGGATAATGACAAAATTTGCACTCACTTTTACCAAAAAAAAGCAAAAAAATTGAGGATTGAAGTACCATCTACAAACTTGTCTTTTGCCCATGTTATGAATTTGTAACAACAAGTAACATTCTTGTCCCAATCAGTCTACTTGAGTAGAGTGTTAAACATGCTTTAATCATCAAAGCGTATATAAGCAAGTACAAGAAAATACATAAAATGGGTTTCCTTGGGGTTTTTAACATCATTATTTGATGCATTTTTTTTTATTTTTTGGTTACCATTTTAAAGGCTCTACAAGCGGAGTTTTTGTAAATACTTCGGTATTATGGTATACTATAAAGTGTACAAATTAAGTTATTAACCTGATTTTTATTCAAATAAAATTACAATTTAATATTTTCTTTCTCAAAATAACTTCATTAGGCTACCTACACAGCGCTAGATAGGGTTCTTCTTGATATCAGTACTGAAACTTGGATACTAAAATAGTTTTCAGCTAGTCGGTTAAAGCATTCCTCTACTAAAATTTGGAACCATATTTGCTCTTATTCTCAATTTATTGGTGAAAATCTGATAAACGGTAATTTGAGTCAAATTAATTTTTCTCTAATCAATTTGACATTAGATTAACGATGTAAATGCACAAGATTTTGGATTCTGATGACATTTTTATCGGTTCTTGAAGATGGAGGCTTTTTGCTGCGTAGTTTATCTTTAATCCACTTTTTTTCTAAAATTATTTTAAACACCGAAGGCCTGCTGAAGTTTTGATTTTGTTGCATTGTGCCTAAAAACTTGATAGCACACCGTTGCTCAAAATTGATGTTGTTTATTTTTAGAATACACTAAAATATCTGTTCCAAAAACAAAATTGCTACGGACAATCAAATGACTCTAGCAATTTACACTTTGTATGTATTGGTGTTATGATAAGGATTTTAGCATCACAACCTATTAGTTTTATACAGAAGGTTATATTGTATTAATTATGTGCAGTTTTAATTGATAGAAAAGCAATCGTTCACAAACTGTACTAATTGCGAACTGATGCAGGAAGACTAGATGTGCCGGATTAAGTACCAACGGAGAACAATAGGATACGTTAGAACGGTACGACAATAAGTTTTTAATAAGGCTATAAACTGCATCATTATTGATGGAGATTGTTGGTGTGGTGGTTGAGAAGAATAGCGCTTTGATGTGTTAGATGTTATAAAGAAATAAATTTAAAAAAGAGGTAACAAAACATTGGAATGTGTTAATTTTATTTAACATTTAACTGAAAAAAATTAAAACTAAAATCCTTAAATTTGATTTGCAATATTTGAATTGATTATTGTTCTAAATTAATTTAAAATAAAACAAAGTAGGCTAATTAAATAAAAATAAATAGAGCCGGACTCAGACGAATGTCCGACAAAAGAAAAATAAGAGATCTTGACAGTAGCACTGAAATCGAAGACTCAGTGCAAAAAGAAGTAAAAACTCAGAGGAAAATCTCTATAACAGAAGACAACACAACAACAAAGATGGAAAAAATTCAAAAGCTAATAGAGCAACTTATGGAAAAAGTAGAAATGAATACAAATGAAAACAAACTACTGAGAGATGAAATGAGGAAGCGAGAAGTACAGTGGGAGAAAGAAAAGAATTTGATGAAGACCAAAATAATACGACTAGAACTAAGAGTAGATCAAATAGAGAAAAGAGACAAAAAGAACAACATAACTGTAAAAGGAGTGAAATGGGACAAATCTAAGAACATGGAAACACAGGCGAAACAATTCATTCAGCAAGAACTTGAAGTAGAAGTGCAAATTAAAAAGGTGATTGAAATCAATTTTAAGGATAATAAAATAATAAACATAGTCCAACTGGAATTGTTTGAAGACAAAGTTAAGATTATGAAAAACAAGAACAAACTTAAAGGCCAGAAAATATATATCGATGATGATTTGACCAGTAAAGAACGAGAGACATAGTTTGAAATAAGAAAAGAGAAAAGGAAGAAATAGAAAAAGGAAATAGAGTGAAAGTAGGATACAAAAAGCTATGCATAAATGACCAATGGTTTAGATGGGATGAGTGTCTGGAAGCACTAACAGCCACAATAAACTAAAAACTGAAAAGCAGTACAGGGCAAACTACATGGTGACAAACACAGCAATGACATTGGAAAAAATTAATAATAAAAATAAAAAAACAAAAGATAAAGGAAAGAGATGGAGAATTGGCACATGGAACGTGAGAAGTATTAACAACAACGAGCAGGAACTAGAAAATGAATTCGAAAAAGCAAACCTAGACGTGCTTATAATCACAGAAACAAAAAAGAAAGGTAAAGAAATTAAAAGAACAAAAAATTATCATACAATAATCTATAGTGGAGTTAATCAAGAAGAGAGAGCGGCAGCAAGAACAGCATGCTTCATTCAATAAATAAATAAACAACAGAGTAATCGAACAACAATAATAGGGGTGTATGGACCGAATGAAGACGACACAAAAGCAAACAAAAACGCATTCTGGAACAAACTAACGGAAGTAACTGAAAAAGCAAAAGGAGAGATATACGTCATGGGAGACCTCAATGGATGAGTAGGGAAAAGAGATGGAAAATATAGCGAAGTGGTGGGAAGATATCGGGAAAACAATAAAAACAGGAATGAAAGAAGAATTATAGAGTACTGTCTACAGCAAGACCTAAAAATATTAAATACGTATTTCGAACATAAAGAAATACACAAATACACAAGAGAACAACATAGTAGAGCAGAAAAGTCAATAGATTATGTAATAGCAAAATGATCAAGAAAAAATAAGATAAAAGATGTAAGAGTGAAAAGAGGATTTGAAATAGGAAGTGACCACTGCTTGCTTATTATAGCAGACATAGTTATAGATGAAACAATTAAAAAGAAAGACGAAGATGAGAGAAAAACAAATGACGAAGTAATAAAAGCATACAAATTAAAGGAAGTAGAAATAGCGAAGAAATATGAAGAAGAAATAACAAAAGCAATAAATGAGCTACCGCAAGTGAAAAATCAAAGTATAGACAAAGAGTGGATAACGCTGAAGACAATTTTAACTGATGCTGCAAAACAAGTATATGGCACAAACAAACAAAGTAAGTACAAGAGGCAAACAGCGTGGTGGACAACTGAAATAAAAGAACAAATTAAGAAAAAGAAAGAAAAATGGCAGAAATACCTAAATATGAAAACGCAAGACATCTACGAAGAATACAAGAAGGAGAGAGCAAAAGCTAAGAAAATGATCCTATCAGAAAAACAAAAGACATGGGAAGAATTTGGGAGCCGAATGGAAGAAAATGCAAAAGATAACCAGAAGATATTCTACATGACAATAAAAAACATAAGGATGGGAAAAAAAGACAAATATATAAGAATAAATGATGATTTTGGAAAACTACTAACGACAGAGGATGAGACAATGGAAAGATGGAAGACATACTTCCACAAACTATTGAATAAAGGATATGAACCAGATGAAGAAGAGAATAACCCAACGAATGAAGTTACCGAAACCAACTTTGGTCAAATAACAGAAGAAGAAATAGAAGAAGCAATTAACGATCTAAGAAATGGAAGATCTTTAGGAATTGATAAAATAACATCTAAAATAATAAAGAAAGAAGAAACATGTTAAGAAGCTTATTTAATAGAATGGGAAGAAGAGAAGATACCAAAGGAATGGAAAATAGGGATGATTGTGCTTATTTAGAAATCAGGCCTGAAATTAGAGTGCAAAAACTATAGAGGCATAACTCTAATTGGTACCACGTCTAAAATGTATGAGAAAATTTTAGAAAAAAGAATAAGACAAGAAGTAGAAAAGAAAATAGTGGAAGCACAGAGTGGTTTTAGACGAAGGAGGTGTGTACACGACCATATATTTACACTTAAGACGTTAATCCACAGAACATTAGAAAAGCGTTCGACAAAGTACCACGGAGAAAAATTTGGGAAGGACTAAGAAAAATGGAAGTTGACAAGAAACTAGTTAGAAGTGTTCAAAGCATATATAAAGAGACGCGAAATGTAATAATATCTCAGAACAGAATGTCGAAAGAATTTAACACCAATGAAGGAGTGAAACAGCGGAAAAGTTTAAGCCCGCTATTATTTATAATATACATGGACCAAATATTCAAAGAAATTAATAACGAAACGAGACCTGTAAACATTGGGCACAGAAATATGCAAACAGTACAAATACAGCATTGTGCTTTTGCAGATGACATTGCAATCATAGCAAAAAACAAGAAGAATTACAAGAAAAACTGAATGTATGGAACAAAGTGCTCACAAAATACGGGATGAAGATGAATATTAAGAAAACAAAAGTGATGAGAATATTAGCAAACGCAGTAAAACTAAATATAAAAATAGAAAACAATACAATAGAACAAGTAGAACAATATAAATATTTGGGAGTAATTATACAAGACACAGGACAACAAGATGCAGACATCAACAACAGAATATGTAACACAAACAAACTTTACCACTCTCTAAGCAAACATATAATAGATAAAAAGGAAATAAGTCAAAACACTAAGATTAGAGTGTACAAATCTATATACAGACCAGTACTAACATTTGGTAGTAAAACGTGGGTACTGAACGACAAACAAAAAAGTAGAAATGAAATATTTGAGAAGAGCATATGGAGTCATCTTGCTTGACAAAGTGAAGAGTGAAAAAAATAGTCAAATGCTACAAGTAAAAAGTATGGGAGAATCCATCGAAGAGAGGCAACTGGGATGGTGGGGACACTGACTAAGAATGGACAAGAATACTCAAACAAGGAAAGTTTGGAAATCCAAAATGCAAGGAAAGAGAAACAGAGGTCGACCAAGAAAAAACTGGGAAGAAATAATCAGTGAAATACTAAGAAAGAAGGGAAACACTAGAGATGAAGCAATGAAAACAGCAAAAGACTGAAAGAAGTAGAAAGAATTTATAAAAAGATAATGGCAACTTAAAACCTTACACCCCGGAGGGTAAAAAAGGTCATTGAATATATATATATATATATATATATATATATTGTTTTGAATTGAATTATTTACACACTGCTTTAACATTTATTTATTTAACTTTTATTTATGTAATGCATGTATGTATAATACAGGGTGATTATAAATGTTTGGGATTTTGTAATCATCTAATGTACAGGGTAAATTATGAAAGTAATGCGCATGGTGTTATTGTGACGCGACTATCCATCCCAGCTTGGTAAAACCGGAAAATGTGGTTTGAAATCTGCCCTTGCAATGCAGCAAGTCGCCAAGTTGCTTCGACTGTCTCGAGCGGAAAGACGTGTCTCCGCGTAAAGTGTCTTTTTACAAAGTCGAAAAAGACACTTTACCCGGCGATTTAGCGCTGTCAAGAATGTTTGAATTGATTCAAAAAGAGCCGTATTTTCTTAACTCTGTCGTAACCAGAGGCAAATCCTGGATGTTTTAGTACGACCCAGAACCGAAAAGGCAGAGCAGCGCTTGGCACACAAAATCATCCCCTCAAGATTGCCCGAATGGGCAAGTTTTGCATCAAAACGATGCTTATTATCTTTTTTGATGTCCAAGTAATCGTCCATTTTAAGTTTGTACTGCAAAGAGAAACTGTCAACTCAATTTTTTACCCCAGTGTGCTCAAAATATCGAAACGCCAGAATGCGCGCGTAAGGACTGACATGAAAGACACAGTCATACTTCATCATGACAATGTCCCCAGTCAAACGGCCATCATCGTTACCCAGATTCCTGGCTCGAAGCTACACCTCGGTGATCCCCTAGTTACCTTACAGTCTCGACTTGGCTCCGTGCAACTTTTTTTGTTTCCATTGGAAGTCCGTGGAAAACATCCAAAAGCATGTTACAAGGTTATTAAAAGACAATTCTGTCGAGGAGTTTCTGGGTGCCTTCCAGGCGTAGCAGACACGTCTTCAAAAGTGTATTGATGCAGGGGTAGAGTATTTCGAAGAATTTTAAGCGTTTGTACCAGTACAATCAATAAATCTATTTTCATAGAAAATGCGCATTACTTTCATAATGGACCTTGTACGTTTGTGCCGCTTTAGTGAAAATGCGTAAATAAAGTTGCTTGTCTTAGGATTTAATAATGAAAATATTTTCATATGTTTACATTGTTTACATGTATATAATTATCAGTTGTAAACAAAATATATAATAACACAACAGAACACAATCCGGAATAGAATAGAGCCATTCCCCATTATCAAACCGCTCATTCCTAAAGTAAGATTCAATAATAAAAGTATTCTTTATATTTGTATACATTTTTATAATCTTGCTTGTTTGACATTTGTCAAAGTTGAACTATCAAAACAAATAGTTTAGTGGACAATTTTAAAAAGGCGGCATATTTAAAGTAATAATAATAATATAATAATAATAATAATGTGTTTTTAAAAATTACTACAGAGCTTTTGACAGCTTGTCTACAGCAATTAAGATTCTTATTATTGGAGAAAGTTTAGCTGACATGTTTGATACTAAGTTTTCTGGAGCTAAAACAGACCATTTTCATGTAATGTCGATTTTTAAAATTTATATTATTAGTATATGCATCTTTTTCTAATTCTAAACTAAGTTGAAATAAGACTACGATAACAACATAGAAATATTTCTGGAAAAGTTTTACGGGAAATTGAGAAAATCAATAAAAAAAAAATTGATAACACAACTGTCAATCGAGAAGAGACAAATTAGACAAAACATTTTTTATATGAGTGATGTGCATTGTACGAGTTAAATGATTTTTATGCCCTGTCAATATTATAAATGATTAATGAAAACTCTGTCAACTTAATTATATTTCTATTAACTAGACATTCAGAATTATAATGCATTACACAATTATGGCACGCTGCATGCTCTTTATTAACAATGAAGGAGTGCAATTAATGGGTTGGATAACGGCCAGATAAATGCAAATCTCAGTGGCAGCAGGATTATCGTGTATTAATATAAGCCAGGCTTTAGTTGTAATGGTATTAAACAAGCATAAATTACAAACCACTTAGCGCTTAACTGTATTCAATAATTTGAAGTTTAACCGTAATAATATGGAATTGATTTATTTTATTGCTATAGAAATATGTGGTAACTAAATACAATTTTCTGCTACTATAATCGTTAAAAATATACAACTATCCAATAGGAAGCAGTAAATTAAAAGTCCAGAGATATTGATTGACTCTGGGGACGCAATATACACAACTTACACTCCGAAACCAATGGCCTCATGGGATTTATCCTTAACAAATACAATCTATCGATGTTTTTTTATTTGTTATTGTTGCGTTTAAGTTGTTAGATTGAAAAGAATGATAGCAAACATAAACATTTGATACTGCCCTACATTATTATAATGTATAACTAGTAGTCATTTTTTTATATCAAAAATTATAAAAGATTGCAAATTATATTTTGCTTATATCTGAACTAACAAGAATCGTTTGAAATAATTTTATTTCCAATGAAGTGATTATTGTTGGTAATAACATAATGTTTATAAATTGAACACACTTTTGCATTATCATAAGTAATGTTAAGTAACATAAATCACTCTATTCGTATATCATGTTTGAGTGTAATTTTATTTTCTATAAATAACCACAAATACATAATTTATATACTTTGAAGTAATAAAAGAGCATGTAATATAAATTAAAAAATTAATTACAATTTTTTTTAACTTCTTCAGTAATTCAACTTCTTATTAGTTTATCAAAATTTAAAATTACAGACAATATAAAGAACAATTTTCTATATAATTATTGCGTATTTAGAATGTAAGTTTATAACAACTAAATTTGAATAAATCATTTTGATTTATGATATTTGGCAGTAACTGCAAAGGCTCTTCCCGGACATTGTAACGCGTCATTTCATTTTCATCTTTACGTAGTACTAATGTCTCAGATAGAAAGGTAACATCTGGACACGTTTAGTATATAAATATACGATTCTCATAATTCATACATGACATATTTTGGGCATTTTGCAACAGGAAATTATTATATAAATTTGCTAAATTGCATAATTTAAACAAAATTGATTATGAACAATTAAATAATTCTAAGAATCAATATAAAATTTCAAATGCTTTAATTACGGAGATTAAAAAAAAACTCTACAAGCTACAAAAGGTGTACTTTTTAAAATAATTTCTTTAAAAACTGTTAGGGTGTATTGCTTTCAGTTTTAAAGTAGCAAAATCTATTATTTTTGTCGTAATTTTTTTTAAGTCTTTTTGTTTAAGCTTGTTTTGTTTAAAAGTCTTCCAAAATAAGGTAAAGGTTAATAATTTTTTAATTCATTGCAAATTTTTTTATACACCTTGTTAAAATTTTTTACACTCAAGTCTTTTAAGAAGCGTTTGAGGTTGATTTTCAAAAGTTTTCAGTGTTTTATTATTCTTGAAAAATTTTATCAGAGTTTATGCAGACTTTTTAAAAGATTATAAAGATTTTTTTAAGGCTCCCAAAATTTATTAGAAATTCTCAACCTTTATTTTAGTCATAAACCTCTTAAGAATCTTTAATCATCTTTAGGCCTTTTCTAGTAGTGGTTTATCTTAAATTTTCTTTTATGATTTATGAAGTCCTTCCAATATTTTACTTGAGTTTGAATATTTTTAAATATTGTTCTACCTTACAGTTGATCTTCCGTTGAAAATTCTATCTATCATTGCTAGTGTGTCTAGGTATTTAGTGTTCTTATTTCTTTCAATTATCTCCCTTCTTTTATTGCGATTGAAGTTTTTTTGCCTAGTTATTACAACTTATTACCATGAATTTTGTTTAGTTTTTTAGTTTTGTTTGTTTTTAGTCCAAATTTCATTCCTTGTTTGTTTATGTTGTTCATTAGCAGTTGTAGGTGTTGATTGCTCACTACGATTACAGTGTTGTTTCCGTATTTAATATTGTTGATTGTGGTTTTGTCCAACTTTCAGATTATCGAAGGTTTTCGAGAACATTTGTTTGACGTAAAAGTACAGAATAACATTGGTAACAAAACGCACCCTTGCCATACTCTTTGTTTTATTTTGAGTTTATCTATTGTAATTGTAATTTAGTTATTAAATTTGACATATGCCGCCTGTTGCTAGTATAGATTTTAGATTATTCTTACATCGTTATTATCTATATTGGCATTTTTTAACTATTTGATAAGTCGAACGCGGCTGATGCTGTAGAATGCCTTCTCGTAGTTGACGAAGCATAGAAAGTTGTTTTTTTTTTGGTCATAGCAGTTTTGTACTAAATTATTTAGACAGAATGTGGCGTCACTTGTGCCAAATTTACCCTTGAATCCAAACTGTGTGACTCCACTCAGCTTTTTTAAGTTTTTTGAATAGTTTGGTATGTAAAATGTGCAATGGTTTTTGCACATTTTGCTTTTTAAGGAGCAAATCATTTTTTTGAGACTTTTATAGCAGGGATTAGTTCAGATTTTAGTATGATTGGCCCTTGACGTGTTTTTGCATAAATCATAAAATTTTGTTTGTTACAGGTTTGGTTTGGTCGTTTGTGATATGAGTTGTAGTTCTCTTCTGTAAGCGCCTGTTACTTCTTTAGTTTATCTGTGTAAATGTAATAAGTCTTCTTTCTGTTGTAAGACTTCTATTTTTTTGCAACTTTGTTGCATTCATGATTTGTTGGTTTATACTGCATATTACCTTGTGTAATTCCTTATATTTAGCATGTTTCTGTTGGATTTTTTTACTTTTTGCGTTGTTTTATTATCTGCAAGATTGCTTGCGTCATCCATTTTTGATTTTTGGTTTTTGATTATAACACATGATTTGCGCTTTTGATATGATTATTTTTTTAGGTTTTAATAAGTGCATTTAATGTTGTCTGTTCTGTTTTTTTGCTTGGATTACAAGTTTTTGCAATTGGGTTTTGGTAAGTTTGGGAGGTTTTTGTTTTACCAAGCGGAGGCGTGTTGCTACCATTATGTTGTGATCTGACGGGACGTCAGCTTTTGTATATGCTTGATATGATTACAGAATCTTTTGTTCATTAGAATGTAGTATTGCAGTTAGAACCATGTGTTTGTTGGGATGTATTGATTGTTTTGTCAGAATACTACAATTTTTTTTATTTTATTGGTTTTGGTAAATAGGTCAAATTTACCAACTTTATCCTTGTAGCGACTTTTTACGATTAAAGTTGCCCATTATTATGTTTCTTTGCATTTTCCGTCTGGATTCTCTGCTGTTGGGGCATACATTTGGTTAATGTTTAGTTTGATGGGCTGGGTTTTAAGTTCTAGAAGCATAATTTGTTCCAATATTGGTTGTAATTATATACTGCTTTTTGGGTGTTGATGTCTACTATTTCTCACTTCATGTCTGTGGTATTTGTTTGATTTATTGTTGCCTGAGTAGTACATAGTGTTGTCTTACATTGTGTGTACCTCGCTGTTGTGTTCACTTTATTGGTTTTCATAATGTTCACTTGTAGTCTTTGGAGTTGCGATCTTTTGAATTTTTTTTTTAGTCAAAACTGGAAGATCTTTCTAAAGCCTGTTTGATACTGAGGTCCGTAGTTTGTGTTTGTTGACAATTTATTTTGGAAAAATATATCAAAATGGTTTTACGTTTATTTCTTTGCAGTAGTGTTACAGCTAATACCGTTGATGCAATTCTGCCTATTACTGTCTGTGCACAAGCTTTGCAGATATATACTATATCCTGTTTTGTGACAGTTCTGATGCCGCTACTGTTTATTATTAGGGGTCTTTCCTGACTTCCTGGTTTTTAGTCATATCTGGTTACTTCTACTTAGTTTGAGCTGTAGGTTAATACAGTTGCCACGTAAAGTTTGGTGTGACCGGCCTAGGTGAAAGGTGCTACATTTAAAGCAAAACCTCAACACCCAATACTTAAGTTTTAAAATATTTTTTATAATTTTTTCAAAATTTTGAATTTAATTTAAAATCTTCTCTTTGCATGTAATCATGCTGAGACCATAATTTTTAGAAAATCAATTTAAAATTTCTTGAAATTAAACTTAAAATTGTTATAATATATTTTTTTTTTAAACTTTAGAATTAAACTAAAATCAAATTTTTGTATGATCATGTTAAAACCATAACTTTAAGAAAATCAATACAAAATTTGTAGAAATTATAGCTGAGGCATGACAATCATTGCCAGTTTGTATACACAAGACAACATAGATACCGAAACTGAACCAATAATGGTATTTTTGCCCGTTGATGGTGGATGTGTTGTTGTATTAGAAGTGTTACACTACTTGGTGGTTAGGTGGTTGTGTTATGTTGCATTTATTTTTTAACATGTGTACTTGTTAGTTTGGTGTTAGCTCTTTTATGATTTACGTGTGCTGATGTTTATACTAAGTCAATATTACCAGAAGTCTTCAAAAGGTTAGCACTAGCTGTGGTTAAATAATTTACGTCGGTCATTTTATATCTCCTTTAGAGCATTTATTCCGCTGAATAGTTGTTAGTTTTTATAATTTTGATCACGCTTGTTTGTGTGTTTTTGCTTTCTCTAAATGATGAACAAGGTTTTCTAATGTCTTCCGTGATCTGACAGTATCTCTTACTTATATCGATTTTTTTTCTTTTAAAAGGTTTTCAAATATTTTATGATGTATTTTGTTGTTTTAAAATTATTATTTTTACTTCTCTCAATGTGTGCTAAACATTCTGGTGTCAAAGTTTTTTTTTTTTTTCAATATTTTCTAATGACTTAAAGTTTCTTAAAGTTTTGCTATATCTCCGAGATGGCTTTTTTGGTAAGTTTGTGTTCTTTTAACATATCTGTAATTTTGGTATAAATTTATGTCAATTTAGTAACATTTGAATTTTTTATTGACAGGAAAAATTAACAATTTTGATAGTTTTTGGAAAATTTGTATAATTTGTGATCTTTTGACATATCTAAAGTTGATGTTTCAATTCAAACAATATTGTACTTTAGGACAATATTTGGACAGTTTTGTGACAGCTTAAACAAAATTTTGACTACAATTTTGGTACAGTAAAAATTCACAATTTTGACAGTTTTGAAAATTTTTGCTAGTTTGTATTTGAAATAAAAATTTGACTGTTCAGTGATAGCTTAAAGTAATTTTTGACGACAAATTATGTTAGTTTGTTAATATTTTGACTTTTTAGTGACAATATAGATTGAGAATTTGGTGGATTTTATCAAATTTTGTGCTAAGTAAATTTTGATAATTTATTCTATTTATTATCAGTTATAAGTAATGTGTGTCAGCTTTTAAACATTTTGATTTTTCATTGATAATATGCATTGACAGTATTTTGCAACTTTTGCTGTTTTGACATATTTGAGGTTGACATTTTATATCCAAAAAGTTTTTGGAAACTTTTGACTTATTTGAAGTTTGACATTATACATTTCCAAGATGTATTATTGCTGTTTGTTACAATATTTTGACAATTCAAAGTAGTTTATGTAATTTTTGACAATTTATGTTAGTTTGTTGTTATTCTGACCTTTTAGTTACAATAAAGGTTGACGATTTTGACAGTTTTTGACAACTTTTGCAACTTTGTCATATTTAAAGTTGACATTTGCATTTTCAAATTACATTATCGTAGTTTGTTGACATTTTGACATTAAGGATTGACGAGTTTGACAGTTTTGCAACTTATGCTGGTTTGACATATTTGAAGTTGACATTTGACATCTTCAAGATGTGTTATTGAAGATTGTCACAATATTTTGACATTTTAATAACAGTTATAAGTAGTTTTTGACAATCTATGTTTATATTAGTTTATTTTTATCATTTACTGACAATAAGAATTAACAATTTTGATTTTTAAGAAGTTTGATAACACACATTATTTTAAAATTTGCAGCAAGTCAAAAACTAGCTGTTATCACCTGCTATAGATTAAGTTAGGTTGGCTGAAAAATATAATAAATTACGACAGATTTATTATCTGTACAGGTATGTAATAACATCTAGGGATACAAAAAAAATTATAAATAAAAACATTATGAAAGCATTAATGGTTTATATGCTATGTTGATCTTAAATACTGCAAATGAAAAATTATAGAAAAATAGCTTCGGTGTAATGAGATGTTAGTAAACAGTAAATTGTTGAGAAGCCTTGTAAAACGTCTATAGTACATTTTTTAAGAAATAGCTGTGATGAATAAATTGTTTTAAAATTGGTATTATTTATTATTGATGGTTGTGACCTCTTTGCTTTAGCCGTATTTATGCCACTGCAGGAGCAGTATTCACTTTTTGCCCATAATGCTGGCAACTTACTTTACGGGTGGACTTACAGAGAAGGATCTTAGTCGTGAAATCTTACGGTGACAAGGCGGGTTGGGAAGTAGGAGAGCGTATGTTTAAACCCATGATTGTTGGTGTAACAGTCGGATGCATAGACCACTGCGCCACGCTTCTTCCTCTACTTTGTGATCATTTATATTAATGAAATAATTAAAATTTATTCTTACAAACACATTACTAGTTTCGGTAATTCTCATTAAACTTATTACATCTGTAGAAGGCTCTAGTTAAGTCAAAACTAGTAATGTATTCTAAAATTATAATAAATTTGTGATAAAAACATCTTAAATTGTTTTATTATTTTATTTGCATTTTTTTAAATTAAATTAACATAATTAATG
Source organism: Tachinus rufipes (assembly GCA_963932245.1). Taxonomy (NCBI): domain Eukaryota; kingdom Metazoa; phylum Arthropoda; class Insecta; order Coleoptera; family Staphylinidae; genus Tachinus; species Tachinus rufipes. Next base: position 69,123,495 of record OZ010749.1, read on the forward strand.
CAAATCAAATATTATATTATATTACTCTATACTAAAATATATTTTTTTTTTAGAATACTTTCTACAGCACATGCAGTAGCAGAAGGCAACAAGAATACAGAAAAAGAACATATTCAGCACTATCAAGGTGGCCAGCTTCGAATAGAAACTATCAACGCTCCGTATCAGATGGAGTTCAACTAAGTCAACAATTGCCACTAAATGGAACAGGAGAAGGTTTTGTAAAAGGAAACAATCAACATCAAAATCAAGCACGACTCAACAAATATCGCGCTAGAATGTTATCAAGATCTAGTCAAACTACAGTACTTACAACAATTAGCAATGGATTGGGTGACTCTGAAGTATCCAAAAATGGCAACAAACCACAAACAACTAATTTTTTAGACAGATTTCCTAAAATATTTAACAGAAAAGACAAACAGATTAATGAAACCAATACAAAGCATAATGCTAATACAGCGAATACAATAAGTAATTCAAGTTTGTACGATTTGGAAGCATCAGAATATAATAGTTCTGATTTAGTGCAATATATGAAAGAAGTTAATAATGATCTTACATAGATTATTGATATTATATTAACACAAATTGATCTCATTTTTAAAGGGCTATACCAAAACGAATATTCATTTCATTAGATGATATAATTAATTTAGTCCAAGAACTAAAGTACAAATATCAGGAAAAGAAGTTTTAAGTTTTATATGAATTTTTTGATAATACGACTAGTTTTTAGTGGGAATGGCATTTACGGTTTAAAAATTGAGTGCTTAAGTTGAATAAAATATTGCAGGAGTGTTATTGTCTATTATTTTGATTGATAGGTGATATGTACTTTAGTTAAAATTAAGCCATCCTGTATTTTTAATTGTAAGTATTATTTAATAAATATAAATGCGAATGTAGTCTATGTTTATTTTATAGGGTTATTATTAAATATTTAATTTAAATATGATGATGCATGGGAGACGGATGTATTCAGATTGGCGACGTTGGATATTTATGCCAATGCCAAATATATTTTCTATCGTCTGATTTACTTTGAAATTATTTATAAATGTTGATACTCGTGTTTATTGAGAAAATTGAATCTAATTTGCTATTTTATTATTTGATATTAATATTACAAACTTGTACTAAAAAAATATGTATGTATTAATATTTACATTTCTAAAAATATTTAAATTATTCAAACAATCAAAATTATAAAAATTATAAAGATTATGAATTTTCTATGTCAGATTTTGTACTCTAATATAGGTAATACATAAGTAGAAATAAAATCTTTCAGAGGTATTTACGCGACACATTCTGTATTCCAATACAAATTGTCTGCGTCTCTATACTATCAGTTCCATATCTAAGAAACAAGTTAACAGAAGAACCGAAAACTTGCCAACAGGCTTGGCGTAGCGTTTAATGCCAAAAACTCTTGAAAACTAAAAACATTATTAGATTGAATCTAGAAAATTTAGTACCCCAGGAGAGTAGGGAACCCGTCCCTACTACATGGATTCTGGGACAAAGAAAAATACCGTTAGCGACATATAACGTACGAGCTATGAGAAGAACACATAGAACAACTCAAAGAAACATTATCTAAAATAAAACGGCATATTCTGGTGTTAAGCAAAACTTGTTTGCTTGGATAAAAATATACCATCCTAAAATCCAAACACGCATTGTACCAATATAACAACAAAGCAAACTCACAGAACGGCTGCGGTAGAGTAGAAATACTTATAAATAAAAGCATGCGTCATCTGGTCTGCAAGTAAAATCTATATCCGAAAAAGTCTGATACATTATTTTGAAACTTAAGAAAAGATACAAGCTTCAAGTTATTCAAACATACGCGTCCACAAGTAATTCTATTAATGAGAGAATGCATTCTAAGAAGATATCACTAATGCTCAAAGATCTGATAAAACAGGGTACTCAGTGGTTATTGGAAGTTTTCAACTCCAAGCTAGGTGTAAAAAAGAAAGATGAAAATATACAAAACATTGGAAATTTTGGGTTGGGAGAAAATGACCGCGGTGAAATGTTTCTAAACTACCTGCAAAATGAACTTGTTATTTGCATGAATAGCTTCTTTGGTAAACTTAAACAAAGAAAATGAACATGGCTAAGTCTAGTCGGAACAGTTAAAATCAAAATAGACTACATCAGAATTATTATCTTGGGCAGGTGCCTACTGCTTTCTGCCGCATTTTACTTTTCATCTATCTCTGTCTTTCCACAGTTTTCTTTGTTTATAGCCTTATTTTTTAATATTTTGTTAATCCCTGCTACCCACTCCGTTGTTGGTCTTTCTCTTTTTTTTTCTGTTTTTTGGAATATCTCATCACATGACTATACCAACATAATTGTTTTGTTTCAATTCTATCTAAACTGGAATTTACATTTTTTGTTTTTTTTTATAACTTTGTTTCTCACTCGGTTTAATTTAGATATTTGACATGCCCTTCGTAATCTAGTTCTGTTGTCCCAATATTTTTTTTATCTTTTTGAGAAAGTTGCCAGCATTCTTCATATGTTAAAATTGGCTCTAATATTGTTCTGTAAATTGTATTTTTTGTTCTTAGTTTGATTTGCATTTGGGTCCACGGTACACCCTTACGTCAGTAGTCTGCAGTTTTGAGTTTTGTCGATTACATAATTAATAATTGATTGTAGGTTTCTAGTTGGTTGTATCCACGTATATTTGTGGATATCTTTGTGGGGATAGAATCTATTCATTGTTTTTAACGACATTGCTAAGCAAAGATTTCTCAGCCTCAAACCGTTGTCGTTTGTAATCAATTTCCTATATTTTTCTACAACTTGGTTATTGTCTTTTCTTCCGACTGTACTATTTAGATTGCCTTTTTTGTAACACGTTTGATATTTGTAATAATTTCAGATAGTATCATATTTTTTTTCTTTTTTTGTTGGTCTGCATCTTCACTGTGGGCATACACTCTAACAATTACTATACTATGGCCATTCTTGTTTATTTTTAGTCTTAATATTTGTTTATCTATTGCTTCTCAGCTTATGGTGCTTCTCCTTAAGCTTTTTTTCAGAACTATGTATACTCCCTCTTTGCTTTTTTATCATTATTTACTCCACTAAAGAAGTGTATGTAGTTACCTATTTCTTTACTCCCTTTTCCGTTTCTTTTTGTGTCTGTAAGTGCACATATATTGACGTTCATCTTATCTAATTTTTGAAGTACTTCTGTTTGTTTTATTTTTAGTCTTTGTATATTTTAAGTAACCATTCTCATTTTTCTTTTCTGTAGCATTTGGCGTATTGTAGATCCATATGAATTCCGAGGCTGGTTTGTAAAATTTTTAGCATGTTTTTTTTTTCTAAATGATAGGCTGCTAACCTTTTGATTTATCCCCCAACTTGGAGGATACGTAATTTGTTTTGTTTTTTTTTCCTTAGTCACCAACTCCTCTAGTTGGATCCACCCCCGCAACAAGGGCGCGTCCGCTGAGAATGACCTAAGTATGCACAGAGAAAATGACGTTGTGCATCTCAAACCGGGTTAATGAGCATGTGTAAAGCCATGCCATAGACTAGATACTGTTCAATAATAAGGTTACAAAGGTCTCTGTGTTATTTAATTTTCACACCGACAGTGACCACAGACTAGACTAAGAGTTATTCTAAAAATTAACACAAAAATAGAACAAACCTTTTCCAACTTTAAGCTAACTAAATGAAACGATCGTATTAACGAATACACAATAAAGTTAATAAAACAAAGAACCAACTTAAATTGAGAGTCGGGCGCTGTTGATTTTTTTTTTTTTTTTTTAATTTAATTTTTCAATTTATTCTTTACATATAAATAATTTGTATATACATAAACAAAAAAATTGAGGGCTTTGTCATTTGACATCCGGCCGAAAAAATGTCTATGTAATTTAAATTGTTGGAAGCTGTTCCATAAACTCCACAATGGGGTTGATGATTTTCTTTATCTTCTTAAGTGCATCTATCACGGTTTTTTCTTTGGTTTTTTTTAAGAGATTACTTCTTACTGCTGCGTACTCATTACAGTGTTCTAGTAGGTGTTCTGTCGTTTCCGGGAGGTAGCACTTTATGCAATTTGGAGAGTCGTTTTGTTTAAATAAGTGTTGTTTCTCTGCTGTCATTCCATGTCCTGTCCGATATCTAATAATTTTTTGTATAAGTCCCCTTTTTATGTTAAGTTTATCAAACCATAATTCATTCAAGGGTTGCTGTTGGATTTTTTTATTGAATTGGCCTTTTGTTGATTCTTCATATTGTTGTTGCCATTGTTCTTGCATTCCTTTTTTCAATTGATGTTTGTAATCGTTTCGTGGTAATATAATATTTGTTATTGGTTGTTCTACTTTTTTGGCTGCTTTGTCTGCTTTTTCGTTGCCTAGTATTCCGATATGACTTGGTATCTATTGTAACACAACTTTTATGTCTTTTGTGTTCATATTATTGATTTCGTTGTATATTTCTTCAAACATATAGTTAGTTTTTGTGGAAATATTGATTTGCTGGAGTAAGGTCAGAGATGTTTGAGAGTCTGTGAATATTGCGTAGCGTGTATTGTCTTTATTGGGGTATTTGTTAATTAGATATAGTGCTAATTTAACAGCAGTTAATTCTGCTGTTACTATTGATGCAGTTTGTTGTATTTTTAAGTCCGCTGTTTTTTTGTTAAAAACCGCTGCTGCCGCGGTTACGTGTTTTGTTTTGGATCCATCAGTGTATATGTGGTTGTAGTTTTTATATTTTGTATTGATCAGTTGAAGTGTTTCCATTTTTATTATGGTGCAGTCTAGTGTTTTGGAAGTAATTTTAGGTATTTTTGTATGTATCTGTAATGCTTTTCTAATAAGTGGATATGTATTTTGGTATGATACTGGATGTGTTGGAGCTACATACTTTATGATACTTTTGTTGCTTTCTAAAACACTCAAGTTAGTTGGTAGTGGTTTGTTTACATATTGCCCATTTTTCTCTAATATGTTTTTAGTTTGTTGTAGTATCTGGATTTCTTTTTCAATTGTTTTAATGTTTTGATATATAATTTGATTTTGTATTTGCAAATCAATAGGAGTTTCTGCTGATTCGGTCAAAATTGCAATTATTGGCGTAGAGCAGATGGCCCCAATACTTGTTCTTAAGGACTTATTTTGTATTTGTTTTAAGGTTGCTACTTGTTTTTTATTATTATCTTGTGCATATATTTGGCATCCATACATTATTTTGGGTTTTATTAAGGTTCTGTAAAGGTGTACTGCTATATCTTGTTTGGCTCCTTCCTTCCTTGGTGTTATAGCTCTAATCAAATTTATATCTTTTTTTGTTCGTGTTTCTACTTCTTTGATATGTTTATTGAATTTTAATTTTCTGTCCATCCACACACCTAAGAATTTATGTATTTCCGTTTTCGGTATATCTTTTTCGTGCATTTTTATGTTGTTATGGGGTGGTATTTTGTGTTTATTAGTAAAATGTATTGTTTTGCATTTGTCTATATTTATGTTTAAGTTTAGTAATTGAAAGTGTTTATCCACTATTTTGATTTCGTCTTCTAGTATTTTTATATTTATGTTTATATTTTTATTTGTCGTATATAGAGTAATAGCGTCAGCATATTGAATGAGATTGATTTTTGTGTGCTTTTTAATATTGTGCGTATATAGATTAAAAAGTATAGGGCTTAGAGTGCTCCCTTGTGGTAGTCCTGTACCAGAGGTACGACAGTGTGTGTTTTCTGTTTGGATAATATAGGATCTGTCAGTTAGAAAAGAATATATATATATCTTATAAATCTCTTTGGTATATTTACTTCAGTAATTATATTGATTAGTGTCGGAATATCTACGGAGTTATACGCTTGTTCTAGATCTATAAACACTGCCGAAGTAATTTCTTTTTTTGCTGTGTTTAACCTTATTTCGGAGAATAATTTATATAAAGCGTCTGATGTGCTTTTGTTTTGTCTAAAACCGTAGCTATGTTCTGGTAATAAATGCTCTTTTTCTACAAAGTAGTTAAGTCTATTCTTAATCATCGTATTTAATACCTTTATAACGCATGGAATTAGGGATATTAATCTATAAGATTTAATTTGATCGTCCGGTTTATTTGTTTTTAAAAATGGTAGAATTTTTATTTTCTTCATATTTTCGTGTATTTGTCCTTTTTGCCACCATTCGTTAAATATTTCCAATAATATTGTTTTTGCTTTATGTGGTAACTGCTTGATCATGTTGTAATTTATTTCATCTAATCCAGGTGCGGTTGCTTTTTTTATGTTTTAATGCAAAGGTTAATTCGTCCATGTTAAAATTAGTCTCCAAAGGATGTAGTATATGGTTTGTTTGTTTTTCAACTATTTGATGGTGATTTTCCGTGCAGTCCGGTGTTATAGTTTTTAATAATTCTTCCGTTAATTTATCGTTTGTTTTAATTGAGATTTATTCGAGCATTTCCATTCCCTTTTATAGTTTTTACTATACTCCATGCTCTTCTGCTGTCCATTTTTGGATTTAAGTTTTCACAGGTGTCAATCCAACTATTATTTTTTGCTTTTTCTATACCATCTTGTGCTTCTTTACATGTCTTTTTATATTCTTCGTAGTGTTCAATGCTCATTTTTTTGCGTAGTTTTCCTAGTGTTAATTTACGTTTGGTTATTAATTTATTACATTCCGGGTTCCACCATGGTTGTGGTTTGTGGTTAGTATGAGTATAGTTTTTTGTTTTAGTTCGTGGGATGGTTTTATCTGCCGCGTTCTGTATAATGTTTGTTAGGATATTAAAGTTAATATGGTCTCTTTGTGTTTTTATTTCCATATCTATCTCTTGTGAGTACTGTGCCCAATTGGCTAATTTGAAATTTTGACGTGAATATTTTGTTTGTTTTATGTTATTTGATGCAATTTTAGTAATTATCGGATAATGATTGCTACTCATTGTATCATTTTTAACATTCCATTCTGAAGTCATGGCTATGTCATTGCTGCATATTGTCAGATCGATGCATGATGGTCGAACATTTTTTTCATTTTGGGCAATTTTTGTTGGGCTGCCATCATTAAGTATTATTAGGTTAAATTTATTTTAAAAAATTTCGATTATTTTTCCCTTTGTGCAGTTTTTGGTAGATCCCCAGAGTGTGTTATGGGCGTTAAAATCTCCCATTATGATTGTGCGTTGTCCATTTTTATGCTGTAGTATATTTTTAAGAATAGTTTGTGTTAGTATATTATTAGGAGGTATGTATATGTTTTGTAAAATTATATTATTATTGATAGTTATTGTTTGTGTTTGTATGTTGTATATACAGTGCCGCATCTGATCGCATCAACTGTGCGACCGTCGCCCAATTCGACCTGCCTCTGTTCATCAAATTTCGTCACTTCTTCAAAATATTCTTGACGGTTTGTCATGTGGCGCGTTGCCCCACTATCGGCAAACCACTTTTCCTCGTTGCAGATGCCCGGTGTGCTTGGCTCTAGACTTGAAGAACAAATAAAGGCTTCACCAACTTTCGACCCACTTTTTGTCGCCTTAAGTTTATCCGGACAATCCTTGGAAATATGTCCTATTTTTTTACATCTGAAGCACTTTATTCCTGCATGGTTTCTCTGCACTGCGTTTTTCTTATTTCCAGTTTTTGAAATCAACGCAGTTGAAATTCTCTTTTTTTCTGGTAGACCGCTCTGTCAGCATGTTGATGGATTGCTCCTGCATCGGTATTGACTCCCACACACTTTTAAACTCGAAATAGTCTTTAGGCAATGTTGACATAATTCGGCTTAACAGAAGAACTTCTGGCAGTATTGTTTTTACCTGTTTGTTCAGTTCTTCATTCAGTTCACGGAAAATCCGCTGGAGACGAGAAATATGTGTTACTATATCTTCATCAAACGATCCAACCGTTGACCAGAGCTCTGCTCGTATATAGAAATAAGCTTTTCCCATATTGCCTTTGCAGAGTCACTCGTGGCTGTCAAATCCACATTTGAATCGTTCATACTTCCTACCAGTATTAGTTGTGCGAGAGCATCCGCTTTTCTAAACAACTTTGCTTCGATTTCATACGCTTGACGCGCTGCGTTGGTTGATTCTGCCCCGGGCTCAACTGGTCCGCAACATCGAAAACCTCCTGATGTTTGAGAACAAGTGTTATCTGTCGTTGCCACATTGCCCAATTGCTTAATCCATTCAACTTTTTGATTTGTGGCTTAAAATCCATCTTGTTTTTATCTCCCGACGATTACTGTAATTCGTTTCAGATAACACACCAATTTTAATTTAACACCAACACGTCGAAAAATAAAACGCACATTTCTGTTAGGTTAAGTCCGGAAAAATTTGAAATCTGGGCCCATAACCTGTTGATTATATTTGTCTATATTTATAGAGCTGCATCAAATTACTTCACTTAATTCACAGATGTTTCAGGATTCATATATTAAAGCAACGCACGGACAAAAATACATACATCTATATCATAACACGTTTATTACTATAATGGGGTAGAGCCCGCTCGTCATTGTGGCAAGCCTGGCTTATTACAAAAGAGAGGGGGCTTACAAATAAATAGCGGTAAATTCAAAAAACATAAAATTACTAACAAAACATTATTTATATTTCCAACACTTCCTCTCAAAAATGTTGGTTGTTTTCTACCATTCTAAGCATTTCCCGTATCTTCTGAATTCTAGGTCTTGGTAGTGGCTTGGTAAAAATATCAACCACTTGGTTTTTTCCGGCGACGTGTTCCAATAAAATAGCACCCTCACGATATTTTTCACGGATAAAATGATATTTTATTTTTTTTTCACAAGTTTAATGGCACTTGCATTGTCAACCAGCAAGCACGGCGTTTGAGTTTTCCGTGTTATCTCTTGAAAAAGGCGGCTGAGCCAAATAGCTTCCTTTGCACCTTCACTGGCGGCCAAATATTCGGCTTCTGTAGTCGATAATGTGACGCATCGCTGCTTCCGGCTTATTCAGGTCACAGCTGCGCCGGTGTTCTTACTAACAACGCCCGTTATTTAGCGTCTCGACGTCTTATCTGCGGCGTAGTCGGCATCGCTGTATACCTTTAAAACATTGTTTGAGTCACTTACGTAGAGAAGTCCCTAACTCTCAGTTCCACGTAGATAGCGGAAAATGCGTTTTACAGCTGCCCAGTGAGATGCCCTTGGTTTTGCCAGGAATTGTAAAACTGCACTGACAGCGTAAGTAATATCAGGTCGTGTTGCCACTGATAAGTACATCAAGCTGCCTACAGCTTCTTGAAACGGTACCGAGTCGTTCAACAACGGATCATCTTCAGAATCTTCTAGATGTCCATCGCTCGTGATTGATACTGGATTTGTCTCCGACATTGAATAACGGTCCAGGACTTTCTTGGTGTACAAAGTTGGTTCTGCAAAAATACCGTTTGTTTTTTGACACAAATTCACACCGAGAAAATAATTTAAGTCCGACATAGTTATTTGAAATTCTTTTTCCAGTTCATTTAAAAAAACATTTCAGTTGGTTAACGTCAATTTCAGCTATTAGTCCGTCATCCACATACACAGCAATCGCGAGAAGTTTATTTCCAGTACCCTTGATAAACAAACACGGATCCGCGACACTTTGTTTGAACTTGTGTTTTATCAGAAATAGGCGGTGATTACAACAGCGTGGGGACTGTTTAAGGCCATATATACTGCGATTTAATTTACATACTTGCTTCGATCCATCCTCAAAACCTGGAGGCTGCAGCATATATACTTCCTCCTTCAGCTTGCCATATAAAAAGGCCATTTTTATATCAAACTGACTGAGTTGCAGCTTCTCCAACGCCGCGATGCTCAGGAGTGATCGAATGGTGTCGAATCTGGCAACTGGGCTAAAAGTTTCGTGGTAGTCTATGCCCTTCCGCTGGACATATCCCTTGGCAACTAACCGCGCCTTGTAACGATCAATCGACCCGTCTTTCTTAAACTTTTCTGTCAGCACCCAACGACAACCGACAGCTTTCTTGCCTTGTGGAAGGTCTACCAGGTCCCATGTCTTGTTTTCAAGCAAAGAATTGATTTCTTCCAATTTGGCTTTGGTCCACTCAGACTCTGAAGACATCACAAAATTTTCTGCAAACATAACAAAATCTTTAAGATGTTCAGGGGGTTTTATATTTTGCTGAGGACAATCTGAAAACTGTTCTACGCTCATCTCAATGACATCCTCTGGCTCAGCGTGGACTTCCTCTTCAGCTAACTCGCTGGACGACTCGGAATCGTTATTTTCTGGGTCGTAGTCTGAGTCGCCATTGCTTCTAATGTCATCTTGGTCCGAGTCACTTTTGTTATCCATCACTTGAAGTGGTGGCTGATGTTCTTTGACGACTGTTTCCATTGGCGACGGTTTTGATAGAAAAAGTTTTACTTGATTGTTTCGTGGTGCTTCCTTCAAAACAATCGATGATGCTCCTTCGTTGAAGATGACGTCATGACTACTGACAACCTTGTCTTCGGTATTCAGCCACACACGATATCCTTTCTTCTCCCCGCAGTATCCCATTAAATATCCGGGTCTACTTTTCGCGTCCCATTTACGACGTTTCTGGACTGGCACGTGCACATAACCACAATTCATATGGGGTTTTACCTGCTACTGGTGTCGGTCCCGTCCTGTTAATGACATACGCCGCAGTGTTGACTGCTTCGGCCCACAATTTCACTGGTAACTTTTTAGCCTGGAGCAGAGTTCTTGCACATTCCACAAGAGTTCTGTTTTCACGTTCTGCAGTACCATTCTGTTCTGGCGCATATGTCATGGCCATAAACGGAATCTCTTTTGAAGCCAGAAACGACTTCACATCTGCGTTAACAAACTCAGTTCCACTGTCACTTTGAAATTGTTTAATTTGCACACCAGCCACCTCAGCTTCTTTCACAAAGTTTTTATGGCAACCTGCTACATCACTTTTATTTTTAAGAAAAAACACGCGTCTGTACTTGGTAAAATCGTCCTTAAACACAACATAGTACCGGTGCTTGCCCAAACTCACTGGATGCGGCCCACAAACCTCTGAGTGCACAAGTTCCCCAGCAAGTTTTGCTTTTACTTGGCGAGTATGATAGGTCTGACGATGCTGCTTCCCCATAACGCATGCTTCACAAAAGTCTTCACGAGTATTTATTTTAATTTTAAATTGTTCAAGAAACCCCTTGGTATGTTGTTTATTCTGATGACACATCAACGCATCAACTGTGCGACCGTCGCCCAATTCGACCTGCCTCTGTTCATCAAATTTTGTCACCTCTTCAAAATATTCTTGACGGTTTGTCATGTGGCGCGTTGCCCCACTATCGGCAAACCACTTTTCCTCGTTGCAGATGCCCGGTGTGCTTGGCTCTAGACTTGAAGAACAAATAAAGGCTTCACCAACTTTCGACCCACTTTTCGTCGCCTTAAGTTTATCCGGACAATCCTTGGAAATATGTCCTATTTTTTTACATCTGAAGCACTTTATTCCTGCATGGTTTCTCTGCACTGCGTTTTTCTTATTTCCAGTCTTTGAAATCAACGCAGTTGAAATCCTCTTTTTTTCTGGTAGACCGCTCTGTCAGCCTGTTGATGGATCGCTCCTGCATCGGTATTGACTCCCACACACTTTTAAACTTGAAGTAGTCCTTAGGCAATGTTGACATAATTCGGCTTAACAGAAGAACTTCTGGCAGTATTACCTGTTTTTTCAGTTCTTCATTCAGTTCACGGAAAATCCGCTGGAGGCGAGAAATATGTGTTACTATATCTTCACATGGGTCCCTTTCGTATGTAAAAAATGACTCCATCAAACGATCCAACCGTTGACCTGAGCTCTGCTCGTATATAGAAATAAGCTTTTCCCATATTGCCTTTGCAGAGTCACTCGTGGCTGTCAAATCCACATTTGAATCGTTCATACTTCCTACCAGTATTAGTTGTGCGAGAGCATCCGCTTTTCTAAACAACTTTGCTTTGATTTCATACGCTTGACGCGCTGCGTTGGTTGATTCTGCCCCGGGCTCAACTGGTCCGCAACATCGAAAACTTCCTGATGTTTGAGAACAAGTGTTATCTGTCGTTGCCACATTGCCCAATTGCTTAATCCATCCAACTTTTCGATTTGTGGCTTAAAATCCATCTTGTTTTTATCTCCCGACGATTACTGTAATTCGTTTCAGATAACACACCAATTTTAATTTAACACCAACACGTCGAAAAATAAAACACACATTTCTGTTAGGTTAAGTCCGGAAAAATTTAATTAAAACACAGTCGAAGTTAAAAACGTTAATCTGGGCCCATAACCTGTTGATTATATTTGTCTATATTTATAGAGCTGCATCAAATTACTTCACTTAATTCACAGATGTTTCAGGATTCATATATTAAAGCAACGCACGGACAAAAATACATACATCTATATCATAACACGTTTATTACTATAATGGGGTAGAGCCCGCTCGTCATTGTGGCAAGCCTGGCTTGTTACAAAAGAGAGAGGGCTTACAAATAAATAGCGGTAAATTCAAAAAACATAAAATTACTAACAAAACATTATTTGTATTTCCAACAGACGCATACAGACTAATAAATAAAACAATTAGCAAAGAAATTAGGAAAGAGAATAGAAGGATAAACTCAGAACGCTTAAAAAATACAATAGAAAACAACAAAAATGTAAAAATTATTTGAACCAAAGTATTAATTTGAAGAAGTTATTCAAAGTTTTTATGCATACTTATACATATAACACATACTAAGTACACTAAATACCAACAATGCGTAAGTGCAGAACACCAATTCAAAATACATACCCATAATAGACATCTCCAAAATTCAGGAAGCTCTTAAACAACGCAAAAAAAGGTAAAGCACTAGGTAAAGACAAGTTATCAACAGAAATGTTAAAACTAATAGAAAGAGCGGCAATGGATAAAGTGAAATTACTTCTCATTTATTGAGTGATTTTACTACACAGGAAGGGTGATAATACAGACATCAAAAAACTTATAAAAGTCAGAATAGTTGCGTTATTATAAGGGTTCACAGAATCAAACTCAGCAAGAAAACGCCTGAATATAATTGAATAATATTTTCACACATTGCAGAAGAAAGTCCAATCTGTGCTCAATTTTAATTTAAAAACAGCGCAGTACGTGTTAATATTTTTCTAGAAAGAAAGGTTCACCGATATTCTCGTAGATGTGATAGATAATATTTTTTCTATAACAATACTACTGGCACCACAACAGGGGCGACTAAACTGGACAATACCAACTTATATAACAGCCTGGTTTCCGCAAAGTTTTAGCACAACAGACTATATTAAGACCATCCGTACATTAATCGAAAAGTGCACAAAATACAACGACTACGAAATGGCGTTTGATTGTATTGAGCTATAGGCCATTTTTTGTTGCTATGAACAAGGCTAGAATTTAATTAATGTATAATTTAGTTTAGTTTATTAATATTCCAGTAGACTACATACATAGTATAAGAATCGTCATACATTAACAACACAATCAAACAAATATACCAAATTGCTACTGTCCAAGGGGTAATAGTCGAATATTTGAGAACTGACAATAGGTAGAGATTTAAGTTATTCACTCTTTTCCTAAAAGATATCTTTTCTAAGATTTCGTAAGAAAAAAGTATTAGTCAATCTCAAAATAAATCTAGAAAAAAACCAAGAATTAGCCAACAAGCGATGGTACGTGCACCACTTGCAATAAACTTAAGAGATAAAATTACAAATCAAGAAATCAGAAAACAAACCAAAGTTAAAGATGTGATTGAACGAATTGCAGAACAGAGATGGTTGAGTTTAACTAGCTTGAGAAAATACTAATAAATAGTTCCATCAAGTCACACATTAGAGGATAAAAACCACTAAACAAATCTTTATGATTTTATTGCTGCAGAGAAAAAATGTTTTAAAACACATTTTTTTACTAGCAGCAAAGGTCAGTCACGCGGACAATATCATACTCTGGAGCTTATACGTTGCAGGCCATTTATTTCTCATTTTTGAACTAACCTAAATAGTTATGCAAAAATTAATTGCAAAGTACAGCTGCAATGCTACTACGGCTTGTCATGTGGGTTGACAGCGGTCTAATGTTTGTATCCATAATTATTTCGCACTTGTTTGGTACCAATAATTTGTTTAAAATTTGGCTCCAATTCTAACAATATTAAGACCGCTTCTTAAGACAACATATTAGAAGCTGTTGGCAACATTACATTCAGCTGTGGGCCACAAAAGACGAAACCGAGTATTTTGTATCTATCTGGTCATTTTAGTGATACTGTTTTTTTTGCAAATACGTTGAGACGTTTGATTTTACACGAGGTTGTGAAAAGTAAACTAAAAGACATTATATACTGGAGTCAAAATCAACAAAACCAGACAAATTAAAGAAAAAACCTAAACTGTTTTGTTTTTTTGGGCACACAACAGACAAAGAAGTATCTGCTCTAAAATACCAGTCTGCTGATGTTTCACAAAACATCAAACATGTAATTTGGTCAACTCAAGTCAACCTTATTGCGATGCGTTTTTACCAGATAAACAAAACAAAAAAAAAACGCATTATTGACAACCAAGTATGAGAGCTTTTTACCCAGAAAATTATAAAGCTATCTACTAGCCCCTATTTGCATTTTATTATACTTATGAAAAAAAAAGACAACAAATCTTATTTTTCTATTGATTACCGCAAGATCAATGCAGTAACTCTAACAGACCTAAAACCAATATTTACCATACAAAAGGCTTTGCGGAACCTGTAGGCTGCTACTATGTTTACTACCTTACCTTATGTCTTTAGGCTAAAGAATGCACCGGCTACACTCCAACGGCCTATGAGCCAAGAGATACTTGCAGGATACATATACCAGTTTACAAAGAATACCTACTTCATTTTACACTAGTTGTTGAAAGGCGTTTTTTGGTAGATACTATTGTCACCAAATATTTAGACCAAATGTACAACAATTTTTTGTCAAAAACTTGGTGGCAGCTGCAAAGATACCTAGGCATCTGTAACATTGTACACCCAGTTTGCAATTTAAATAATAAAATAAAATAAATAAAATTTGATAAATTGTAATACAAATTTTCCAATTTCCTCGACCCGTAAAAAACCTAATGTATATTGTTTAAGCATATGGTTCCTAATTTGGGATATCTACAGTTTTATTCCAAGATAAATTGAAATACAAAACCAAACATAGTTTGCATTGGTCTGGTCATTAGAAAGTACGGGTCTTTACTAGAAAACCGACATTTTAAAAATTACTAAAATCTTTACTAAAATTGACATAGTGTGACGCTTTTTTAGGACCTCAAAGTTACAAGTTTTAAAGATCGAGCAACATGTGCAACTTCCTGCTTCAAAATACTAGTGTATACTTATTGATTCTATAAATCTTGTGTGTTCACTTTAAAGAGAGATTGAAAAGAAATCTAGACCATGTGGATCAAATTTTATTTAGATTTGACAAAGTTAGAACGGTTTAAAAAAAGCATAATTTTGCAATTTTGATAAATTTACGATTTTTTTTTGGAATAATGTTTGAAGCTTAATATATTAAAATGAGTTTATGTAATATGGAATAATTTGAGCTATTGTAAACCTTTATATTTTTTTCCAGATACCCAAAAATTGAGATACAAAATAAGCTAAAAAAGACGTTTTATTGTGAAATTTTTGACTTTCATATGTGAGTTATTTTGAACAGACAAAATTCTAAGGTCAAAAATTTTGGAAATCTCATTTTTTCATCTATTTGATCAAAATCAAAGAGGTCGACTTTTTCAAATGAGTCGAAAAGTAATGGAATTAGCCATATATATGTTTTTTTATGTCCAGTAACAATATGAGCAGTTTTAATGATATCAAACAGATCATCAACTAACTTTGCAATAATATTTTTTCATTAAATGTTATCTTTATATTTTATAGTCTGTTGAATTCGTTGATAAACTAAATATAGCTTAGATACTACATATACAAACCATGCAAGCAGTCAAACTTAAAAGTTGTATAATAGAGCTTTCTCAAAAACATCTAATTTGTGTTTACGGTAGTTATAGTGGTTGTGTTTTGAGTTGTACGTTTTAATATAATTTGATGGTTGTGACCTCTATTACGTGATAATTCATGTTAATTTTTATCACAAATTCATTCTTACGAATACATTACTAGTATCAGCTTTATCTAATCTGCAGAAGGCTTTAATAAAGCCAAAACTAGTAATCTGCAATGTATTTGTAAGAATAGTTATCTGATAAAAAAACATAGTAAATTATTTTATTATTTCATTTGGGTTTTTTGCATTCATTAAACTTGTCTTTGTTTTTAAAATTATATATTAGGCTCCTTTACTTTAATAATTTTTAAACAGTTCTTTACATGTAGAATTATATTTGAGATTAAAACCTTGCATTGTTTATTTCCGAGTTATAATAATGGCATTTAGTTGTGTTAATTTCATTTTTAGTTTCAAACTTTGTTAGATTGAAGTTTATGTTGCCATCTGTTGACGAGTAGATGAAGACATTAAACCATTTTGCTGTTTTCTTCTACTGTTTGAATTATTTGCAGTTACGAATGCAAATAAATTATCGATTTCTACAATGTTTTTGCTATCATTTTTATTTTCTTTTATGGTTAAATTTGTTTTGGTTTGTTTGATAATATAATTTTATTCTGAATACTTTTAACCATGTTATATAAATCATTAATAGTGCTTTTAATTCAGCATCGTATCTAAAGTTGCACTACATCAGTTTGTTTATAACTGTTTAGATTTGAACCACGTGTAAATATTGCACATTGAATTTTGTCTAGCATGTGCTGCTAAATAGTTGAATTAAGGTGCATTTATATAGTTCTGCATCAGGGGCACGCATAAATTATTTATTACGATTGAATATTTATTATGTTTTTATATTTTATGATTACTAGTGAATTGCATACAAACTCCTCTAATGCATACAAGCTAGTTGATTTTTGTCGGCAATTCAACTTAAAAAAATCATACTAGAAAAAAGTCGTTTTCCGATCATTAAGACCAGACATTTTTAAAAACCTACTCTTTTACGGCAACTCATCTGGGTATGTTTAAAACTTTGTTTAAAATCAGATAGAATTATCAAGAAATGCCTAGCGTATGCATCACAAAAATCAAATGCTATACTTTGTGGTTTTATGGGTAAAGAGAAAATATTTGATTTTTTTTTCTAATTATTGTCTACAGACCTAGTAGATGCAATACCCACATCAAAATCATGTAGTACGCTTTTATTATTAGTCAGTGATTGCTTTATTAAAGCAGTATATTTGTTTCTATTTAAAAAAAAAACGAGTACAGTATCCATCTGTAAAGATATTAAAAATGACATCTTTTTAAATTATGGGGTTTTTCAAGTAATAATGGTTGACAATAAGTCACAATTTATTAGTGCTCAGTTTAAAGGACTATGTAAACAATATTATGTCAAGAATGTTTGGTACACTACTAATTACCATCCCAACTGAAACGTATAATATAGGGACTATAAGGTGTTACTTAGAAAACAAGAAGCATTCTAGTTAGAATCAAAATATATTTTGGTTGTATTGTAGGTATCCGTTCATACGTGTTCTATAGTTTTAATGTTAATGGGGTTTGGAATCTCACCTGTGGTTTCCTACAATTTAGAGTTACTGAATGTATAGTAGGTTAATAGCATCAAAAAGTCAAGTGCCACCTAGTTTGGCCCAAAGCCGCGTAGAAGGTACCCAGGTTTATGCACTTCTCTCTTTGGGGTAGCTGGCAGTTGTAGCGTGTTCATTACCATTTTTTCTAGTGCACCTCAGCAGTTGTAGCTTGACTTAAGAGCAGTATAAATTTGTCTTTCAGTTGACACACTATATATACTGTCAGTTGTTAATTAACAAATTTTAGTTATGTTAATATATGAACTGTCAAACTATTTTATAAACCTTTTACTTTTATAAATTGTAAAATGTCAATTTGACAAAGAAACTATCAAATGTTTTACAAATCTGTCATATGAACTGACAACCGTTAATGTGACTGTACTGTGCGTTATTTATACCAATCGTAGCCCTGACAAAGTCCGTGATAGAGAGGCTACTTATGAGTTTTATCTTAGTAAAGTTACAGTTACTTTTGTTGACAGTCAGAATTATTCAGCTTTGATTGTTTAGTATAATTGTGATTTTGGATAGAGTTTGGGTAGCTTTTAAAATACCAAAAAAGCAGTGTGGTTTTTGTTGTCTCTCGGCTTGGAGTGCATTTTTTGACAGGTTGGGTCATAAAGTTTTCTAAGTTTAAAATTAGTTTTTTGCTTTTATAAAAAACTGCAAATAGCATTAACTTGCAGCCGAGGCCTTAGTACTATGAGCAGCATAATGTAGTCGTTGGTGTGTGAATGAACTATGAACAGTTTTATGGTCCGGTATATAGCTATCAGGGATTTGTTGTTGTACCGCAATAAGCGTTTAATCCTTTTGTATTAAGATTAGAAATTTGCTTTTTTTTGTCAATGTAATTAATTATTTTATTGTTACGGCCACTAAGTGACATCACAGTAGAAATACCATGCCTGTGCAATTTTCTAATGACCAGTGGAATAACATTTGTTTATCAATTTAAAAAATGCAAGTGAGGGTTTAAAAAAATATGTTTTGGGTTCTTATTAGATTACTGGGAAAATAAAAAAAAAACTGCAAGAAAATGCAGAATGCATTTTAGCTTAAAATGTTTTGTTTGTTTACACTTTTGTCCTTTGACGATTGTAAACTTGCCGTGGTTAAGGGGCTTGCGCGTCCCAAGAAACCTTTAGGGCGTAGTTAGTTGTTCTGGTTGAGAGAAAGGCTTTTTTGTATTAGAACCTTAAGTTAGCAAGCGGCCGGAAGCAACGTTTCAGACTAAATCCAATCATCCCCTCTGTGTAGAAATTGACTTATGGGGTTGTGAAAGTGTTTGTGTTGTTTGCAAAGACTATCTAAGGAAGGAACCTGATGGCTAAGTCACTTTAACTTATCAACACTCTACTTTACATAGATTTATTTTTAAACGGGAGCTTAAGACTAACTCAAAATCAATCGGTTGCTCTGTTTAGTCAGATGACCAACAAAGTAAGCCTTTAGTAGGCGCGGGGTGCGTAATAAACTGAATATTTAATGGTTTGGTATGTAATACCCGTTTGTGTACAAACTACTATTTCTTTGGTAAACCTAGCAATCAAATTTTAACATCCACACAGTTTTGGGCTTTGAGCAAGATAAGTAAATCCAATTTTCACAAACATGGCGGTTAAAAACATTGACGAGTGCATTTTCAGAAACCCCAAAACTAATTAATAACAGCACGGGCGTGACGTCTTTGAACATCTTACCGGCAAAACCACACAGAGCTTTTTAAAAAACAAGCCAAAATCTTTTTTAAAACGTAGATGCTCAAAAGTTTTTAAGCAAAATAATACTTTTAGAACAAAAATAGTCAGAGAAAAAATTATATTTACTTCTGAGCATATACCTTTACAACTTAGAAAGACATAGAAAGAATTTGGGACAAACAAATCACAAGGAAGCCATCGTCAAACTGTTCAACCTTTTATATAAAACCACCAATGAAGCGCTAGTCAACAAAAACTGAATATAACCCTGTGCACCCCCAAAGAAAAATCCCCTACTTATAATGTATAGTTACACATTAAAAATATCCTTAAGATAACTTGTGATAATAATGCATCCTTAAAATAACTACAAAATTATTATCTCCAGCTTACAGTCACTGTGACAAGAACCAAATTTAACGTTGTGCAAATGAATTACCTCTCTACGCAGACTACTTTCTAGTTCTCTGGATGCTATCCAAATGCTATTAAGCTGGTCTTGAGTTGTATAGAAAATCAAAACCAAAGATTTGTCGTAAATAGCTGGAGCGTTTTACATACCACTAAGGACCTAAAACGCCTGCTCTTTGTTTTAGGGGAAGGAAAGAAATATGCCAAAAAATAAATAAAAATAAGCTCTATGTTCTTGAAACAGCTTATTAAGATTATTAACAGCAAATATACAATTTAGCTGGAAGAGAGCATATAAGTGGAAGACAAAATTCAGTTATTTAATCAAGCAAAGAACTCAACAAAATCAAACAAAATGTGCTATAAAAAAATTCAGAAACATTACAAAAAACTTATTTATCAACGTTAAAAGAAAACATAGAGATGTTTTTGGCGAGAATGTTAAAAACACTTTTACTGCTGCAAAGCCTCTAAACGGGGGAACAATTGATGTGCTGCAAACAAATTTGTAGAAAAGATGCGTATAGCTTGAGCCAGGACTGGATATATTTATATCAACATCTTAATTCACATGGTAAGAACCTATGTGGCATAGAAAAAAATTGTATTTATACTTAAACCTGGATGCTGTGTATCTACACTCTATCAATCAATCAACATGCATGCACACAAAGAAGATCTACAGAATTGGCGCTACACCGTGTAACAACAAATCAAAACAGTTGTTTCTGGAAAAGGCTGCAAAAAAACACTTCTGCTAAAAGTGCAAACAGGCATCATCCCACCTTATTTTGTATTTAGAAAATCCAACAGTGTACACACATATGAACAACAAAAGCACCGTAGAAATAAGGACAACTTCATTCTTTCACCAACGGCTTAAAAACTTTTCAATGTTCTAAAAAGGGAGTCAACTCTCAAGAACTAGACATTTCAATACTCTTACTCCTAAATAGACATGTGACTATTCTTAAAGCCAAGATAGCCAGAATAACCCTTAGGGTAATATAAATAGTGATCCAAATATCTAGTAAAAACTTGCAATTTCCAACAAACAGTTTTGCAATTCTAACTATAAAGACATCCAAGTTAATATTAAAATGTTATCATGCCATCACATCGGCAACTTGTATAAATAACTGAGTAAAAAGGCGCTCCAACAAAGTAGGCAACGTTAAGGCTGATTGGTTAGCATCAACTAACTGACAGCTATGCAAGATGGCAATTACCCATTTGTCTAAAACAAAACTAGAAAACAAGTTTTTAATTACTATAACAAGGCAAGAGCAACTTCTTTAAATATTGAGTGTTCTCGCTCAAAGTTGCTACTTGTGATAGTCTAGTTTACAAATTTGAGCAACGCAAAAGTCAAATTATACCTCAGTTGTTTGCTTTTAAAAGAATTTACATAAAAAATCAAACAACACACATCTGAGGCAATTAACTTGTTGCTCAATATTTTGTCTTGGCCTCTGGGAGGAAAATAAAAAAAGTTAAACGTTACTAGAATTCATTAACTATCTGGTACCACTAACTATACGACAACTCTACTTCAAATAGGAAAGGAAATACTGCCCTGAGCTTGACAAAAATAATAGGCTCAATTATCAAATTTCTAATCAAACTAAAAAGCAAGGTAAGTTACTTCAAACTACAGCTGAGTGAAAACTGCACAAAAATAAATGTTGAGCTTGTAGTTACTTGCCCAAGGTTAGAAAAGATGCAATAACCTTTGTTTGCGTGTACATAACATATGCCTAAACAAAAAAAATGCTAGAATGAGCGCACCTTTGGAACTGCAATGGGAGCGAGTAACTATAGGCTACGTAAAGTTATTTGACACTACTAAAAAAAGGATTTGCAATCATTAATATTTATATTTGGTGGGTTAAAGTTATAACGGTATCTTCCGTCCATCTCTCGGAGAAGCGTTTGTTCTACCAATACGGATACAAGTGCTGCTTAGTGCCAACGGCCTACAATTTTTAATATATAATTTAAAGACGTAATCCAACATTGAAAATGCCGACATCATACTACATAAACTTACTACTCCTAAGCTAACTTTGATGAATAAAAGTATACTGAGACCACCAATGAAACAAACTGCTCTAGCTTGCGCTATTCCTTAATATGTAAAAAACAAACTCTGCTACGGAACAAAGCTCTAGCCGCTAATATAAATATAATCCGGAAATTTGGCAACATTTTGGGGCCGACCAAAAAACTATAATAAGAAATGGTTGCGGCCCAAGTGAATAAAAACTAATACCGTTTACTAAGAAAAACTTATCTGGACGATTTTTGACAGGCACTCGCCCAAACAAATAGATTTTTTCTATACCACCACTGTTATTATACCGCGCAACTTTGCAGTTCCTCAACGACTAATGCAAACAAGAAAATGCTAAAAAAAATTAAATTGGTTTACAATAAATGAAGGTTTTTTTTTGTATAATAGATTTAATTACTGTTTAATATCCTGTTATGTAAGGTTAAATTAAAGAAATAAATCTTTTGAGTTTCTAATGTTTTAATCTTTTGATTTGACATCTATCTCCTGCTCAAGAATAAATGCTTCAGCATAGTTAGCATGCGTAAATATGTAAACAATTGTAAGGTGGTACTATATGCCTAAAAGAACTCCAAAAAACAAACTTTAAACTAACATATAATTTTAATACTTTCATTGGCTTACTTATAATTATTTTTTCAATATAGTGCATACAGTAAGAGAGGACATAGTCCATACAAGTAATTAACATTGAACAATTTTGGACAACATTAGTATTATTCCTTATTGAGGAGCAATATATGTGATAAATTGTTTCATGTTTTTAAATTTAATATCTAACCAATTTGCACTAAAGTCATCACACCTATTTTCAAGAATTTTAATACACAAGTCTAAACAATTTTTTGTTCTAAAATTAGAATCTAATTTACTGCTTCTTTAGTTTTATTTGTTTGTTATGACTTCATAATTCTTCTTAATTTTTTTTGTAATATAATTTAATGGTCGTGATTTTGTTACATCTAATATCTCCATGGAGCCACTGGTGCACTTCTTGATTTTCTAGCAGAATTTCTGCACGATTTACTAGATGCGGGACGAGGTTCTGGTGATTTTATAACTTCTGGAACGGGTTCCAAAATTCGAACTTTTGTTTGTGTCGGAAGCGTCACAACTTCTTCGATTTTAATATCCACTTTTTCAACCTACAACATTTAATGGTCATCAATTGGTTTCAAACATATTTGTATGCATTAACACTAGAGCCATTCAATTTATTTTAAATTACTGTATATGAATAAAAAGTCATTTTTACTTGGACAAAGTTACATGTTTTAAATCCGTTGTATTTTGTTTTTTTTTTGCAAAAAAATCTGCGCCTACCATCCTCATTCTCAGAGCCAATACTTTAATTGGTTGTACATTAATAAATTTACTAAATACTCTGAAAGGCTCTGTGCTACACAATTCCTAAAGAATAAATGAAAAACTTAACAAATCAATTAATCTGCCTCACCAACAACCTAAATATTTGGTTAAGTTGTTTTCCAAAACAGTTTACTATTTTTATTTAATAATTTAAAATTAATGATAACAATATAAATCCATTACTTACGTGTTCAAGCTTTGTGGATTCCTCTACAATACCATAGGTGCCATCTAATTAAATACTGTATTAGTGCTAATCTAAAAATACTTTACTGATACATAATCTTTATTATTTTTTATATAAATATTAATTGGTACATTCAACACTGAAAAGTTAAATTACTCTTAATTAATATAATCACTACAATATATATTATTAATATTATTTAATTAATATGAAAACCTACTTCATATAACGTGATGTGTACACTAAATGTTTACCCAAACACTAAGAAAAATCAAACCGACAAACTTATATTATTTACAAAATCAAATTAATCAATTGTCAGTTTGATTTTTGTACATATAAAAAGAAGCTTTTGTATTTTTTTTTGCATATAATTACAAATAAGTTGAAGCTAAGCAGCAAAAATTATACTTTCTGCGTGCTTTGGTTTGATGACAATATTTTAATGATAGTTACAATTTATATTTATGTATATAAGATGATAAAATTGTTTATATTGCATGCATTTTCTATGTTTTCATGCCAAAAGTTTTTTTTTTAGAAATACATAAATATGTTTAATTTTCTCTGTTTAGATTTTCATCGGAGACTGGTTCTCTTGGATCTGATGGTTGGGACGGCAACGAATTCTATAATATTTGTATGTGTTAATTAATTGTTCTAATAAATAAATATAATTTGTGGTCAGTGGATATTAACTATACATGCACATAATATTACCCATTATATCTCAACCAAATAATGTCCCACATTTAGAACAATTTCCATGCTAGCAATATTTATTGTAATTAGTATTTCAGCATTATAGCACTGCAAAGTATCTCTTTACAAAGTTCAAAGAAGAAAGTTTAATTTCAATATAAATTTCAGTGTACGTACAGTACACTTAGTTTTTTAGAATTCATTCATAGAGTCATTATATGGGCTACGTACATAAACGCCTCTGTGACCGGATGTATATATAAGAAAGTGAATTTTGTATTGATTGGGTATTAAAGAGTGTTTTTAGCAAAAAATTGGATGTGGCAGGGCATGTGAACCATGTAGAAACACGACTATGTTGAGACGGCTGAAACTGGAGTGCGGTAGCGTTTAAAACGTGTGTTTCTGTTCAAACTATTAGATAACGTCTTGGACAGTGTCTCAAGTGTTCTGAGCAAGTTTGAAGACAACAAACTGCCGGTAGTATTTTTGCTTAAAAAATTGTCTATCGGACGCTTCCACTATTGCAAAAAAAGTATGGGTGACAAAAGCAAGCTTAGTAAAAAAAAAGCAGGTATTCTCCCTCCCCTTCTCCCCACAACAACTTGAAGCTAATTTAGGACATTAAATTGCCAATTGCCATTTCTTCCTGTGTCCGTAAAACCTTTGAAAATATCATCAAAGTGAGACTGGAAAGATGGTGTAAGATGAACTCTATATTTACAGGTGCTATCACAGGTTTCAGAAAAGGCCATAGTACTTATGAGAACGTCACGACTCTATACTGTGATGTTATATCTGCTTTGGCCCAAAAAAAATGTCTCTGTGTCACTTTTCTAGATATAAAAGGAGCTTATGATAATGTGTGCATAGCCTACTTAAAATCTGTTCTAATTAATTTGAATCTGCCCCTTTGCTCATCAACATCATCATCGAACTGGTGTCTGAAAAACGGTTATATTTGGCAGGAACATCCGCGGAAGAAGGGCTTGTTACTTCTTACATCGAACTCCCTCAAGGCAGCCCTCTCAGTCCCCTGCTTTTCAACGTGTACATACATGACCTAGTACACTCCTCTATTCCCTCGGTAAAAATCATCTCATATGCAGATGATTTTGCTATTTATTCATCAGGATACTTTCCAGATAGTGTCATCCGAAATATCAATCTAGTACTAGCTCAGACCTTCAGTCACCTTGTTAACAGAAACTTAGAACTCTCTCTTGACAAATGCAGGTCAATGTTTTTTTCAAGCAGGTCACGTAATGTCATACCTGATCATGTTTGTCTTAGTGTTAATAACATTACTATTGTCCGAGTACTCTTCTATAAATTTCTTGATGTTACTTTTGACAACAAATTGTCCCGGAGTAAACACGTTTTGCGCTCAATGCATTAACATTATGAGAAGTGTTGCAGGCACTTACTGTGAAGGAGACCCGAAAAATTTTCTTATATTTTACAAAGTCTCAATTCAAAACAGGGCAATAAGAATCTGAATGGGAGTTATGAATTCCACTCCTATTAACGTCATGGAAGTAGAAGCCGGTATTATGCCACTGCAAATAAGAAGAAATTTACTTACCAAAAGATATGTTGCCAAACTTTTTGGCATGGGTGGGGGCATGACATATGATGTCTTGTCGCAAACATGTAATATTTTTGGCAACCACCCCTTTTGGCCAGGAAAAGGTTGTCCTCTCATAATTTTGGTTTTTAATGAAATATCTCAATATGACCGCGTAATTAATAAGAGCCCATTTTCCAAATTATTTGTATCTCCTAGCCAATCCATATCCATATCCATACAAGTTAGATACAATTCCTTTCCTCATAAATCCTTATCTTCGTCCGCAAACAATGCAGTGTTTGGGGAATTCTCTTCTCAACGCTGGCCTAATTGCATCAAAATTTTTACTGACGGTTTGGTTTAACTTAACCCACGATCGGCCGCGTTTGGAGTATGGATTCCATCATTAAAGTTCCCTTGATGCTATATGTTTCTTTGCATCTAGCATCAAAGGCAACATTTGGATCTCGCATATTAAGAACATGATCTTTGAATTGCCAAATTAAGGTCTGGTCACTCAATTTTGTTTAGTGCCAAGCTACAAAGGCATACTGGGCAACAAAAAAGCAGATTATGTGGCGGGACTAGGACATGGGAGGCGGTGTAATAATATCACTATCAATTACACCAACCTCTATGCCAGTTTTCTGCAGGATAATTTAAATTCTTGGCAACAACACTTCAATAGCATTAGCCAAAGCAAAGGAACTATCTACTTTATCCAGATTAATCAAGTGGTAAACCAAAAGCCATGGTTCAAGAAATTTTCTTTTTACTCTAAGATAGATGTATGTCTTCTGAGTCGACTTAGATCTGGACATTTGCGATTCCCTTGGCATCTATTTAAAATAAATATTGTGCACAACCCACTATGAGTATGTGGTAAAGTAATTACTACCTATCATCTTTTTTTTTGAATGCCCTCGATTCACTATGGCTCAATCTATCTTAATGCAAAACCTTATCTCATTAGATACCTATTTGCCGACGAATATGACTCTACTCGTTTCTTCTAAAAACGCCAAAGTGTTAAGTTGTCTACTTCAGTACATTAAACACAATAACATAGTTCTGTAATATTCTACGTTTATCCTTGTCACTCATCCTAAAACTCAATAACTATTATCTCATCCCGACCGAGGCTCCCCCATGTGTTGTGACAGAGTCACCGGAGCTCCGACTAGAGAAGAGTACGCATCCTATGTTTTTCCTTTCTTTGTTATTAATGTATTCACTAGCGCTCTCACATATACGTAATTGTATATGTGGCAGTAACCAGTGATTGTTATTTCTTTAGTGTATGTGTAAATTCGGTTTTGGCAACAATATACAAAAGCGTGAAGCAAACGTACGAGCCAAGATAAGTGAGAGCTAATTAAAAACATCAATTTGTTTATTATAAAGTCTAAACTAATAAGGTCTTTTCCCATAGACTCAAACTTAAATTAACCAGACAACATACAAACATTGCAGAAGCCGGAGTAATTAAAAAAAAACTGACCTAGGTAGGGTCACCTTCTCGAGTGAAATTACTGAGTTCATTCCAACAAGAGGAAGGCTGTAGATTTGCTTAAACACGTTGACATTAGGGTAAGGGTAAGGGTAAGGGTAACAAAAAAACAAAGAGAGCAGAAGAGGCAGCCGCTAGATCAAAGAATAAGATTGGAGAAATCATAAAAAATCTAGCCGATTACAATATCTCAAATTGAAATGTTCACATGAATGTAAAAAACACATCAGAGTTTGAGCATAAAACAACAAAGCTTACAAAATGCTAGAGATACACAGAGAAAAAACAAAGTCAGCACAAA
Source organism: Tachinus rufipes (assembly GCA_963932245.1). NCBI lineage: Eukaryota > Metazoa > Arthropoda > Insecta > Coleoptera > Staphylinidae > Tachinus > Tachinus rufipes. The sequence continues at coordinate 69,151,080 of OZ010749.1, forward strand.
AAGCAGCTGCGTAAAGAGATGCAAAGGTTTAGTGAACAATTGGGTAGCTGCTGAAAACAAAGAAAAAATTGCAAAAATAAAAAAAAACAATTTCAGTTCAACGCTGGCTAAAGTAAAAGATAGCTGTGCATCTATGTAACTAAAATTGAAAAACACACGCATACAAAAAGGTTAGACCCAAATCCATTTTGTGCTTAAAAAAAATCAAATACATAAACTTTAAAAAAGCTGAACATAAAAGATAAAGCAGTGTTAACTATAAATGCTCTAAAATAAACAAAGACAACTCCTTGAACGTCCCAAGAATTTTCACAAATGACCCAGACATGAAGTTCAGAATTCAAAAACAGTATTGAGGTATAAAAAGAGAAGAAGACACTATATCGTTTATAGCTATGACCATTAATCCATAAAAAGAATGAATGGAAAAAACGTTTAGAAAAATAATAGAATGTTATTAAAAATGTAAACGTATTGATTCACATACCCCCAAAGAGCAAAACTAAAATTTAGCTATTAATTAAACTAAAAAAAAATCTCGTAAACAAACGTTATAAATATCCAACTGATATTTTAAAGTAAGCCAGAAACAAGGAGCAGATTTAAAACAATTTTGAACAAGGAATTAGAGTCTATGGCAAAAGTCTTTTTAAAGCGAAAAGTAATATCTATTACTTTACTTGATTTGAGCGTTAAGACAACGGAGCAAGACGTGCAGGACGCTACCAAAAAGAGGTAAATGACCCAATAAACGATATAATCAGAATAAATGTGCTAAAAAAATCGGAGAACAGAAACGTCAAGCAAGCCTTTGTTAAACTTTGCACAAAAACGGCAAAACGGCTCACTTGCTGATAAACAAAATAAAGAACGGTTTTGGCTAAAATAGATAAAGAATTTAAGAAATTATTTACCCGTTAAGTGCTACAGGTACCAAAAGGTAACCGATCATAAAACTAAAATCAATAAAATGCCCCAAATATTATAGATTTGGTAAAAAATAGGCACAATCAGCAATAGCAGAAATACACACAAGCATATCTGCTCGGTGAAACGCAAACAACTGTCTATGATTTCAGAGCCAAATAATGTTTCAAAATCTAGTTTTGTTCTACACGGCAAAGAGCATGAGAAATGTTTTATTTTAGTAAATTTAGAAAACATAAGTTTTGTACTTATTCTATGTATTGCCAAATAAACCATGCCAAGTTTGATGATTTTTAACAAAACTAGGTAATTATATAAAGCAAATGAGTACGCCGTTGCAGATCGGCGGAGGTTATAATGCCGAGTCCCTAACTCTGGCAAAAAAAAACAGGCGTGGTACAATTTTGACATAATGGCTTAATCTTTAGTGAGATAAATTACATTCAATAAAGTTTTGAAAATAAAATAATATTTAAAAATTTAGTTATTGAATCAATTGTTTACGAATCTAACTCGCAATTACGCAAAAAAATGTTTTTATAGTTAAAAATTTGTCATAAATTTTATTTTATATCATTCCAATAGTTTCATTTATGTTGGCTTTGACTTCTATTATTGTGATTTTGTTTAGTTAAAACTCAAACCGGGACAACAAACAGTTTTGAAAAAAACTGTCCGGACACCTAAATCAGAAAGTTAAAACCAGGACAAATTCGGAACAAATCCGAGACGTATAGACACTACTCTTAAGTAACCTTAGTGACACAGTGACCATCCATAGATACGCACGCACAGTTGATAGCATAGCTGCTCTCAGTTTCAGAATAATACGAGTGACGCGGAATCAAGTACTGTCTGTATTGCCAGCGTTCTGAGATTGTCATATTTGTTTAATTTTACGTTTTTTACCTATAATTTGGTTGACAGTTCGATTTCAAACTGCTTGGTTTCATTTCAACAAAATTTAACGAGAGTAATAATTGTGTAAAAAATGTATATTTCAAATCGTGGCTTCTGAGTGATGATTTTTTATGATTTTCGATACGGTTTATCACTGCAGCAATGTGTGGAAAAATTTAGTATGTTACTTGGGGATGAAGCACTATTCAAAACTATGGTTTACAAATGGTTCGCAAAATTTAAGAAAGGAAGACCAACGTTTGATGACGATCTTCGCGAAGGTTGTCCATGCACCTCTGTTGTCGCGAAAAATATTGATTTTGTCAGATCGGCATGTGACCTATAGTGAGACAGAGGCATCCTCAAGCATTGCAGCAAAACAAATACATACGATTTTGCACAATCATTTGCATGTCAGGAAGCTTTGCTGTCGTTGGATCTCACACAATTTGAAAGAAGAATAAAAACAAGCGAGTGTCAAGTGATGCAAGAAAATGCTAAAAAAAATTGAAAGGGGTCTTTCAAATTCGGTATATAACATCGTAACAGGTGACGAATCTTAGATTTATTTATATGAACTTGAAACTAAACAGCAATCGACTGTATGGGTAATTCAACATGAACCTAAACCCACAACAGTGGTGCGTTCACGAAGCGTTTTAAAAAGAATGATTGCTTTCTTCGGAAAAACGGGCCATATTGTAACTGTTGCATTAGAGGATTGAAGGACAGTTAACAATGACTGGTATACTTTAATTTGTTTGCCGACAAATCATTGTTTATCATGACAATGCAAGCGCTCACACAACACAACGAACTGTAAAGTTTTTGAACAGTAACAACATCTAATTAATGACTCATTGCCCATATTTGCCTGATTTATTGCCCAATGACTTCTTCCTATTTTGACATATAAAAAATAAAACGCGTGGCGAGCGTTTTTCATTGCCTGAAGAGGCCGTTGAAGCATTTAAATCACAAGTTTTGGAGGTACCTCGCTCAGAGTGGCAAAACTGTTTTAAAGATTGGTTTCATCGAATGCAAAAGTGTATAGATTTTAAAGAAAAATATTTTAAGAAGCAATAAAGCGATTTACATAACGTAATTTGTGTTTTGCTTTACATTTTCCGCAAACTTTGGCAATGTCCCTCGTAGTAAGCACAATATTAATAACTCATTATGTTTCAATTCTTTACTTCAAAAAAATGTCTATAGTGAGTCTAAATCTAATACATGAATATATTATTTTATATGCGGCCCGCAGAGTTATAATGCATTTTCAAAGTGGTTCGCAATATCATTTGGGTTAGCCACCCTTAACTTAGCGGTATGGATCTGGTAATCATCAACAATAGTAGCTCTCCGACTCACAAGAACATTGTAATAACCATTATGGCAAAATCAAGATGGAAAACAGCAAAAGTAACGATGCTACCGACTTCACCAATAACATAATTAAGGTTTGCAACAATACTTTTGCTAAAAAACAGTATAGGCTGAACTAAAACCCTGTTTTTTTATGGAACAAAGAAACTGCCAAAATGCAAAAATCCTGCTTATCGACAAAAAAAAAGTGACAAAAGCAAATGGACGCAACCTGGACAAAACCGGGTTAAAGAACTAAGGCAGAAGCTATTATGAAGCTGCTTTAAACAAAAAAGTGCTAGTTGAAGTTCTGTGGCCAAATTAATTTGAATAAATGGGGTTTAGGTTATACATCTGTGACAAATAAGCTGAGCTTCTAAAACCTCGTCAAGGTTCCAAAATTACAAGACAGTACATGATTTGTTTCCAAATTATCTGGTGGTAGATTGGGTGTATAACGTAGTTTGCACTGTAAAAGAATTCAAAATATTACAGTTTAAAATTAAAGTTAAGAAAGCGGCAGGCTTGGACCAGATTTTTCCAGAGGTAGTATAAGAGTATGGAGGAGATTCTGGAAAAAATAAAACTGGTGATTGACAATCGAGTTTCTGAAGACAAGCACTTTTTTAATATCTAAATAAAAATACATTTATTTGAAAAACCAAAATAGGATAACTGTGAGCCGGCTTATAAACCAATTTGTCTGATTAACACGCCGGAAAAGTTTTGGAGCTTACCCTAAACAACAGGCTCCTAAAAGAAGTCAAAGAAAATGCCTGTACAGAAAATAATATAGCTTTTCCAAGCCAATCCACGGTAGAAACCACAAAAAAGTAAAAAATACCACAAGAGATACCAAGAACCATATGCAATACGCAGTGCTAGTCACGGTTGATGTGAAACATGCATTTTACTCCGTTTTAAAAAAAAAAAGTTGTTTTTCCCTATCTCATTAACATAATAAAGACATACTTAAGAAATTAAACGACAACATTCAAGAATCGTTTTATACCAATGACGTGCGACGTTCCACAGAGATTGATTTTATGCCCAATTCTGTAAAACATTTACTATGGCGGTGTACTGAAGCTTAATATGGAGAAAAGTCTTTTAGTAATTGCTTACGCTAATGACCTGCGGGTGATAACCTCTAAAAAATATAGAAATACTGGCATAATTGGCGCTAAAAAAAACGGAAAATGATTGGAAAGACAAAACCTAACATTGAAAAATAATAAATCAAAAACTCTAATCCTAACAAGCGGATATACCGTAAAGAACATTACCATAAAAGTGGGAGGCGTAAACATCAACAGCCAAAAAGCTATCAAATACTTTAAATAAACATTAAGCAATAAATTAAATATGTAGAAACATGGCCCAAAACAGAAGCTAAAACAGTGTGGGTAAATGAATGCCGAACATAGGTGTTGCAGAATCCAATAAAAAAAACGTTTTGCTTGGTGATCAACTTAATTATAAATAAGAAGTTTCATTTTGAATAGCAGGTTATTTGGGCAGCTGTCAATTTTGAAGCTATTATCTTTCACTACGCCATTATTACAAATGGAACAATGCACGCTTCAACAGCACATTGTAGTGGCGCAATAGCCAACTTTCCTTCAGGAAGAAAATATGTAAACATACTTGTAAATGTTATATAATATATTAATCTAAAGTAAACTGACCTTATCAGAGTACCTTAGAAACGCAGCAGATTCCACAAATGTTATAAAAATACATCTGACATTGAATGAATGCTGGGTTCACAATTACTCGATATAAATAATCAGCGATCAATAGATTATTAGTTTAATATGACTTCAGTCTAAGTCAGTCTAACTCATAGTAATAGTAACAATTATTAAATGAATTAAACTAAAGTAATTAATAAATAAATAATACCAATATAATAATGGTCAGATTATCTAAACACACCCTTCAATAATCTTAACCATTTCAGCATTGAAATTATTAAAATTCACTTCAAAAATGGTAAAATAAATTCAGTCACAGTTTGCAAAACTAAAGCCCTTTTTGGTCGTCGTAAAGCACCTTGTCAGCCGGCAATAGTAAACCTGGTGAAAAAAATTAAGCTGTTGGAACAAGTTTGTGATGTGAAGAATCGAAACCGCGTGCATCGTTCAAGAACATATGAGAATATTGCTGATGTAGCCCGAAGTGTTAAAGAAAACCCAGGTTTGTCAACTCCTTGTCAATCTTAGGAATTAGACATTCCACAAACGACATTACACCGTATTTTGCATGAAAACTTAAGTCTTAAGGCTATTAAAGTTCAGTTAAAACAAAAACTCGAGCCGGTCGATCACTATAAACGTCGTATCTTTGCTGATTGAGTTCTTCAAATGCATCAAAATAATCCGAAATTTTATCAAAAAATCATCATCAGTGATGAGGTTCATTTTCACCTTGGAAGCTACGTTAATAAGCAGAATTTTTGCATTTGGGAACCAAGAATGATTGTTGCAAAGTCTTTGCATCCTCAACGTGTCAATGTTTGGTGCGGTTTTTGGGCTGGCAGTGTGATTGGACCCTACTTTTTTGAAAATGAGACTGGTGCAACTGTTACGGTAAATGGATGGCGCTACCAAGCTATGATTAATAATTTTGTATGGCCGGAATTGGAAGATATTGATCTGGAGGACGTTTATTTTCAGCAAAACGGCGCTACGTGCCACACAAGCAACGAAACAATTGCAATTTTGTAATAAAAGTTTCTTGACCGTGTTATTTCTTGAAGAGGTAATCACAATTGGCTACCGAGATCTTGTGATTTAACACCTTTAGACTTGTTTCTTTAAAGCCACGTGAAAGATAAGGTCTATGCCAATGCTCCACAATTGATCCAAGACCTTAAAAATGTAATTCGTAAAGTTATCATGAACATACAGCTGCAAATGTGCAAATTGGTCATAAAAAATTTCATGAAAGAATGCGGTTCTGCAACCGTAACCGTAGCGGCCATTTGATATCGTTTTCAAATTTTAATGGCATACCTTCCTCTTTACAATAAAATAAACATTTATTGATTTTTCTTAAAAAATACGCGTTTTTTTTTAATTTCAAAATGAAACCTCTTATTGGAAAACCCTATACTAAATGGAGCACCAGTGTGGTATAATTAAGTGATTAACAAAAACTTTAGAGCGTTGATTGAAAGGTCACACAGGAGGTAGCAAAAGAAAAAAAAATCAAAACCGGACAAAAATCTCTTGAAAGATGAAATAAAAAAACTCATATGCCACTATAGCTGCGTGGAACAAGACCCAATCAAAGAGAAACCAGGGAACATAGGAAGGTAGAATATTTTTTGACGCAGTTTTTAATAAAACACAGGAAACTACTTAAACATCAGAACTCACGACAGTTGCACATACTGCAGAAAGCCAGACACCCATAGACACAAAATTCTAAAACGCAAGAGGTGGATTTCATAAGGCAAAACGCAGAAGAAGAGATAAATACGCTTGGTGTTAACAACATCATTAACAAGATGTTAAGCCACAAAAACAAATGAAACTTTATCTCTAACGTCATACAAGAGATTATGAGCTAGAAATGAGTGAAGCAATGCCAAGAGGTAGGTCTTACATTTCACTACAGTAACACTAGCTACCAGTCTCTTAACTAAAGATTTTATTTTTTATAAAACATAAAATACACTTAATTTAGAAAGTATAAAAATTCAAACAGGTTTTACTAATACTAGCAATATCTTGAAATAAGTTTGATATATTAATCTAATTTAATACTAATATATACAATAAATATTTAAAATATTGCCTTTATTCATAAATATCAAGATTAAAGCATTTTGAAAGAGAAATTATATAAAATTAATAAATACATTTTATAGAATTTGCTATTGCCGTTTTTAAACATCACGTTGAACCCCCTTCACCAACAAAGATTGTTATACTTTCTAAATTTAAACAACGCGACGCAACACATATTTCTTTCAAAGGTTTGCAAAACTTATAACGACTGGAATGAAGTTTTGGCAAATCTACATAACTGAAAAAAGCAAACATATAATAGCATTTGCAACTCTTGATAGAGCAACATTCCAAGTAATATTTTTTAGCTTAAAAAACGTTCCAACCACCTTCCAAAAACTCATGGCAAATGTTCTATCTAGACTAGTTGAAACAAATATTACTTTGATTAAACATTTATTGAATACTTAGTACACATGGTAACGAACAACGAAAACAATATTAAAACACCAACAAGTCTAAATTAAAAAAAAAGACTATGTTCGTGGTTAAGATACATGGTAAAGTTTGCGGACATGGCCACTCACTGTCTGCAAAGTACAAAAAAATTATTTAAGTAGACTGACAAAACCAAAAAAGCAATAGTAAACAATAATTGTCTACTACCCGGTATTCTTATTTACGTAACTAAAAAATAAACAAGTTAGAGAACAAACTAAATTATATCTATTAACATAAAAAGCATTAAACTTATTTGTAAACAAAAAATCAAAATACAGTTCGAACACGTTTTCCAAGTCGTCATTTGACCAAAAGCAAAGCCTTTTAATTCAGGACATTATTCTACTATATTATTAGTGTCCATATAACTATAATGATTAAACATAATATGAAATATACTTTTGGACCAGACCTTGTCAGTATCTGCAGAGCCTTCATTGTTTTAATTAACAAGATCGGTAGTATATATTGTGCAACTAATGCATATTCAAAGATAGAGGTTCAGTGATAACACACGCGTAAGGGCTAAAATATTGGCTTTTAAAACCGAAAAAGGCAGTATTTCATTCATTGCTTTTTATACATTTATTATTTAAGTCCCTTTTAAATAAACTAACACAAAACCGTAGTTTTAACCTGCGTTTATGAGTTAACAATACCTTGTCCGTCGGATAAGAAGTTAACAGCTAACATCTCTGTACCTCTGTACGTTGGTACTTGCTGCTAGATAACAAACAAGGCTCTGTCGACTGAGTCACGGCGGAATAACCACACGATCAGGAATTAAGGAAATGTAATTTCACCTACCAACCAGCACTTACCAGCGTGGTAGGTTACCGGCTAAAACCCCCTTATAAAAGACATCAACAGCAGAAAGCCTTCAGTGTCCGGCAGTTCAAAGTCTACCGATCACGGTAGCGATTGGCACAGACAGAGAGCAGAAAGTGCAATCCCGGGATTAGATCAGGTTACCACAAAAGAAGAAAATTGCAAGTCGCTTCATATAACACCCAAACATTGTCAACCAAATAAAAACTACTAGAACTAGAGGAAAACTTCTTCACATTAAATAGGACGTAGTAGGTATTAGTAAATTCAGGAGGAAAGATGAAAGCCAACTGCCATTAAAATCAAGAAACATCATCTACTACAGAAAAGAAGAAGAGTTCACACTAAAAGGAATTGGTATCATTCACAAGAAACATGCCAAGAACAGCACTGAGATACTTAATACTTAAAATAAACCAAAAGCGTAATCTTAGAATCGTTCAAGCATACGCTTTCACTACCAGCCACACAAACAAAAAAGTCGAGAGTTTTTATGAAGACGTTGCCACAGCTATGAGTTACCCCAAGGCCCAATTCACATTTCTAATTGGTAATTTTAATGCCTAAATTGTCATAAAACAACAAGAAGAAAAAATTTCCATTGGAAACTACGGACTACAAAGAAATAAAAAAGAAAACCTACTATTGGAATCGTACTACAGTATGGCCTCTACGCAATAAACAAATTTTTCAAAAAAAGAACAACGCAAAAATGAACATGGAAAAGCCAAGATGGAGTCACAAAAAATAAACTAGGCTATATCATAAGTGACAAGAAAGACATAATACAAGACGACACAGTACTAAACAAATGTTCGGTTAGCAACGGTCACCATATGGTCAGGGCAAAGTAGTGTTAAACTTAAAAAAGAAAGATCAAACCTAAGCAATAAACAAAAAACTAACAAATGAACAACTAATGAACAACCAGACACAAACAAACAAACAAACTTACAAGGATTAGCAAACATGAGGCTTGAAGAAGCAACCATCGTTACTGCAATAAAAAAGGCAGTAAGTAAATGTAAATCTAAAGTGGAAAAGGAGAGTAGAATTAGTTATTAATTAAGTATACACACAAAACAGCTTATAAAACAACAAAGAAAGAAACTTAAATAAAGAAATATCTAAAGAGACAAAGAAAAATAAACGCAAATTCAACACCAAAAAGTTCTTCAAAGTTATAGAAAAAAACAGAAGTATGAGGGCAATAAACAGAGAACTAGCTATTGAAAGAAACAACATCCACAAATTAGCAGATGCAAATGAAAACATAACAACAAATAAAGACAAGATCATAAGCATAATTGAAAAATTCTACAGAGAACTATATAAATTAACAGATAACCACTATGTATATCCTAAAATACTAAAAGTCTTTAACCAAGGATCTGAGGATATTCCGCACATCACAAGTGAGGAAATTAAAATGTCACTGAGGAAAATGAAAAATAATAAAACCTCGGGCAAAGACGAAATTTTGATTGAAGCCATAAAAGAGGGCAAAGAAGAACTTATCCAAGCACTTCACACTCTGTTCAACAAAGAAATTATCCCGTCAAAATGGAACACTGCGTTGATTATCATCACGCACAAAAAAGGAAACTTAACAGACCTCGCAAACTAGCGGCCTATCAGCCTCTTTATACCAAAAAATTGACAACGCAGGTTAATCAAATATGCAAGTAATTGTTTTGACAAACGCCAGCAAAAGTTTAAAAACAACAAATTAAAATGCTTAGCCGTTATCTGTGCAATAAACAAACATTGCCCATACTTGGAATATGAACAATTTGTTTTACGCACTGACAACCGTGTACTGGTATGATTTAACAATTCTATCGACGCTAAAACTAAGTTTACTCAATAGTTTCTGTTGTTGCAAGAAATATAATTTGTAGTAAAATTCACACCAAACAATACAAAATACTTTCCCAATGCAATCTTACAAAGCCTCAAAGACATAAGAAAATGTTGCCGTTTTCAATAGCTCAACAACAACTACAATTACTTCCATGCCGACTATGGATTTTGATTAGGTGAAAGCGGTAAATTGCTACGCACGAATAAAGGACCATTACAAAAACAAAAACAGTTACCACTGGCCAAAAGTATAGACCTACCAGCTAAAAAAATATATGTTTTACAAACACCTGCACTACTTACTTACTATACAACAAAACTATTAGTGTTTGCACTGCTTATAGTCTAATTAAAATTATACCTTTCTTAGCGTGCAAGCGCCACGTGTCCCAACACTTGAGGCGCTGACTCTACAGAGGCGTTTTATGGCTAAAATACAGTCCGATATAAAAATATTAGATTTTCCAAAATTCTTGCACTTTTTTGCCACCAACTCCTGGACTATTAATTCCAAAAGCAGTTGTTTCACAGATATGGTATCTCCCAATATTTTTCTTCAACAACAAATTTTTATTTTAAGGTTAAACTAGAGAAGACACTTAACGTTGAAAATGTAAACGCCACACATACGCCGTTTACCATCTAAAAACATATCCTGTCAAAAGTAAACACTCATAACTTGCCTCTCCTGTTAGTTTTTTTCAATTCTTAGAGAAGCAACATTGTTCCCAAACAACCATTCAAACCAAAACAGACAAATATTTAAAAGGATTATTCACTCTTGTACTTAGTCAATTACTAACAATTGACGTTGCAAGCTAAGTACGATGAGTAAAAAACCAAAAAAAACATATACCTGGAATCATTGTTCTGAGTTTCAACACCCAAATCACTGCTTCCGAGCAATTACCGCAAGGCTAGGCAGCAACAATTGGTGCTCAACATAAGAAAACTTAGAACAAGGCACCCCAACCTCACTAACTAGACACCGAAAGCATCTGAGAAAACTTTTTCTCCTCATTACCGAGTAGTAGTTAAGTAAAACTTAATTGACCTAAAAACAATACATAGGTTTAGAACCACCGTTCCAAAAAAAATCAGTTCTATAAAATTGTAGATAGAAAAAATACATAAAAAAAACATGTTTAACAAAACCGGGAAGTCCTTGAAACCAACTAGAACTCTCCCGGTCCTACAGGCCCACCCATAATACAAAACCAACCAACCACCTGGACCATCTCAAACTTAAACACTCCAAAGTGAAAAACTTATCACTTGGAATAATTGGCCGACCAACGGCCCAAGCTCTTTTTAAAATGCCAACCGGTCAAACCAAAACCCCCTACAAGAAGATCAACCCAACCACCACCTGGTTCGGTTTGAAAGCAACTTATAAATTAATGCCGCTACGCAACACAACCCATTAGGCCAATATGGCCAATGGCATTGCCAAGTTAGTAGTGTCATACACAAAGCACTAGAACTACCATATACTAAGTTTCCATAAAAATTCGCCATAAGAACCATTTATTAGCATTCCAACAACTTGGTCACAAAGACCCCATAGGTTTTTCACCAATCTTGAAAACCATGTTTGGGTCTTTCAGGTGTATAAACTGATACTTCACAACTGCCTAGTATATTTAAATAGAAAAGCAAAAACATAAAAAAAAGCAGGCGGATGAAGACCTAGAGCTGATCTATAAAAATTAAAAACAAGTCTTTTTGCAAAAGTATGCAGATCGGTTAAGCGTGAGCACGACGCAACCATTGATCTCTACTCAAATAAGAGTAATCAGCAATTACTATCACTTGCACAACAACACTTGCCCTGATAGATAGCGGAGCTAGCCAAAACTTTGCTTGTCTACCAGGTCAACCTCCACAACAAAATTGTCATTACTATCCAGGTCGGCATCTAACAACACTTTTCTGCAAACGTCAAATCTTGACAAAAAAAAATTATTAGTTACGCCAGCTCACGGTTCATACCTACCACACAACGGTATTACAGTAACAAGCAGAAATGCTACGCTATTACGTGAGCTATTAAGACGTAGCGGTCCTACCTGGAAGACTGTTCATGCTAAAACCAACAATCAAATGTTGATGAGGCTATCCAGCACTTAAGGCACCAAATCTACCGTTCATGTTCTTTGTCAAATGTTTGCAACCAGCAACGATGGAGCCGGCAACAATGCCAACAATCTAAATCGACTAGTATTTCTCAACGCCATAGCATGGGATTATATATTAACTATTGCGCCAAAAACAAAGCAGTTAACAAGTCAGTGCACGCAAGTGTCCGCAAGTGCAGAACATCTTTTGCAAGTTACGCCAACGTTTGGCCAAACCTGGTGTGGAAGTAAGCTACCGACAAAGCGCGCATAGAGAGCTATACCGCACCCTAACAGGCTGGGATCAGCTGATAGCGCCGGCGGATGGTGAATGAAAAAAGAATACATGATACACATCGACAACATCGCCGGACATACAGAGCCAGACAAAACCAGCCGCAACCTGCTGAAGGGTAACCATCAGGCCAGAGTAAAAAAAGAGTCTAAGCATTACCTGTTTGCGGATAAAAACTGGTACCGCTCAAGAAGCCGCCGCATTTCAGTTTTATCGCAACAGGCGCACTTGGAAACGTATCACAATTGACTACGTTGGTCCCTTATATACTACCCCTACGGGACATCGGTTTATACTAACAGTCATAGATATATGCACCCGCTGAGTGAAAGCATTTGCCACGCAGCAGACTACTTGGAAAAATAACCATAAAAGTCTTAGAGCAACAAATCTTCTGTCAATTGTAAGCCATAAATTTAGGAAAGCCACCGTAAAGTGGAAATGTCACTATCATACCACGGTTACGTTTTACCCGCAGACTAATCCTGTGGAATAACGCCACTAGCTAAAGAAGTCATTGCGGTGCATACTAGACAGCCATCCCGGCACTCCGTCTAATTCCGTCCCCTAAACTAATGCGGCCACCGACCTCACACAAGTGAAACTGTACTGGGGGCAAATATTGCCAAAACCGGAGCTTGGAATACACTACGAGCGGAATGACGACCAAAATGACGCCAAAGCAAGAAACCCAAAGTTGCAACTTTCCCCTGCGGACGTGAAAGATGTCTAAAAAGCAAAGGAATTGTTTTGAAAGTGGCCTACATCTTGACAAAACCCCGCCGCAACTCAATTCTCCAGTCAATCTTCTCCAATTTTCAGAAAAGCAACATTGTTTCTGAACAACTATCAAAACCAAAACAATAAATTATACAAAAGAATTATCCGCCCCCGCAGTTAGTCAGTTACTAAGATTTGACGTTGCGGACTTGAAGCTAAGTTTGACGAATTAAAAAAAAAAAAAAAAAAAACATGTTTCTTGTCCAGGGCTCCCCAAACAACCAACAAACATTACCTTCTGAAGCGACATATTGACCCCAACACCAGGATCACCGCCTTTGAGCAATTATTTCAGGGCTAAGCGGTAACATAAATGCTTTAGTGTTATACGTTAAGCATGGACCGAATACATAACGGCACGCGTGAATGATCCTCCGCAAGAGTTAAACCAATAAGCAATGTAAAATACATTAGAACGCGCTACTTAGAGTTGTAGCTCGAAACTTTTGTTTTTCCACTAAATTTGTTGTTGTAGTTTGTGTTATTTTAACAAGTTAATATTTCATATTCTGAATGTAGTTCTATATTTTTATTTTTTGCTCTTACAAACTTTAATTGATTAGCAAAAAAATATTGCTTAGCAATCAAAATTTTCTAAACTTAACTATTTCTTTTGCATGTGCTATATTGTTAAATCCTAAAATGTTTCTAATTTTAGAACTCTTCAATCATATACTCTTTAGTTTGTAATAACATGGAACATTTACAATTAATCACCCCACACTTAAATATAATGTTAAAATGAATAGAATGTGTTAATGATAATGGGAACCACTCAAATCACAATTATTTTAAACTTGCCTTAATAATGATATGATACAAGTTTTAATAAAATGTATAAATATAATCAAACACCTGAAACATAATGAAACCTAAATACAAAACATCAACAAGAATTATAAAACCTTATGAAAATGATTTAAATAATTACTATATAAATTCTCACCTGCGAGCCTGAAACTGATAGATTATCATTAGACAATCCAGATTTTTGTCTGAGGTATTCCTTATCATCAAAAATTTTCTTATCTCCACCACCAGGTTTATGTTTCATATTTTCCAATGAACCAACCTTGCTTTCCACTTTGATATTCAATTTCTTGTTTTCAATCTGGCAAAAAATGATTTATATTAGTTAAATATTAATTATTGTGATGGCTACAACATAGAAGAAGACGGTATAGAACCGTTTGCATTGCTGGAAGAAATTTATATAAGTCGCTTCGTTTTGTTTAGTAATTTTAAGTTTTAATTTTAACTAACTGCTTGAAAAAGTTTCAATTAGATTGATACTTAATTTAAAAATCAATTTAAAAACGAAGTGACTTTATTATTGTAAAGATATCTACAAGGCAACTAAATCACAGTGTAAGACATAACAATTAAAATAATTTAGATTTACAACACAAATCAAGTGCTTCATAGTAACGCCACTGGTGAAACACTTGACCAACAAATATTTTTATATGATTTAGGACAATCGATGACCTCATTTTAGTTTAATCTATTTATAGTTGTATTCAATACAATTAAAGAATAAAAATACTAACAAAAAAACAATAACAAACATTGATTATATACAGGTGAAATGCCAACGACCTAAAAATGTCCCAATTTGCTAAGAGGTAAAATCCAGGTCACACGCATATTTATAAAAATCTGCGATATTGATTAGTGCTTGGACAAATTAAGCGCACAGACAGAATAACTAAATACGTGTCGTAAAATTGCGACGCACATGATTTCATTACTACTTACGACATGCTCATTAACTCCGTCGCTTTTGCCAGGCTTGGTCTAAATATAAAATGTATGTATAATATGATAATGATTAAATTAAATAGGGGAGGTTGAGATGTATTTTACCTTAATATCACCGCCACCTGGAGTATGCTTCATGTTGTCTTTTGAGCCCACTTTTGGTTGAGCCTTGTTTTTAAAATCTAGTTTCACAGTTTCGATCTTCTTATCGCCGCCTTTTGGCTTGTGAGACGTGTTGTCTAATGAACCAATTTTAGATTTTGCATTCCATGTCAATTTTTGACTTATTATCTAAAAGAAAATTATAATTAATAGTTTTGCAAGTAATATAATGTATTGTAAATAAAGTTAGAACGGTGCAAAATTATATTAATTAATCGGTGCATAATAAGCACTCGCTGAAATAATGTCAGAATAGTAGTACCTTTTTTTCTCCTCCGCTTGGTACGTAGTTTTCGTTTTTAGCTCCAATTTTTGAATGAGCATGGGAAAGGTCAATCTTTTTATGTTCTATTTTAATGTTGCCGCCGCCCGGTTTGTGGCTCGTGTTTGCCAAGGAGCCGATTCTGGATTTGACTACCTTCAAATTTGGTGAAGGTGCAGATCCAACTTGAATTTTATTCATTGGTATTTCTAGAAAATATATATGAATTAATTTTAAATTTATACAGCAGAAATGTTGTCTTGCAAAAATTATAGTTTCTTTGTACTCCAATCTATTGCAAATATTAAAAAAAGATACTCCAAAAGTTGGTTTTACTTAGTTTTAAGCTTATATTCGGCGACTAAAAAACCAGATAGAAACTAAAACAGAAGTATAAAAAAATTATTTAGAAGATGAAGTTCATTGACTAAAACATCCTTAAAAAAATTATACTAACCAGCTAAAAAAAATATTAAAAAGTCAAACTTAGTCGATTCATAAATAAACCTTAATAAAACCAGAAAGATTGATCAAATCCCAAAAACACAAGAAAGGAAGTGCATAGAAAGCATCATAGCTCGCACGTAATTAACATACAAAAAATAAAATAGTAAACAAGATATTTTTAGTGCTTCAAAACATTATTTGAAGTCTGCAGTAGGCTAAAAATCAAGACTCAAAGTATGAAAAAAAAAACAATATAATAATTAAGAAAATGAATTTAAAATACTTTTAAACTCCTGGACTATAAAATCATAATTAGCTCCAGCACAAACTGGCAAAATACATGCAATGCAACAACAAAAAACATATTGCAAATTTTTCTAATCTTCAAAAGTTTGATAAAAAATAGTTAACTAGTAGTCTGCTCCAAAGATTTTGGAAGATTAAAGATTAAATAAAACAAAACTAAAACTAAAACTCTTTGGAGAACTTAAATTCAGCCATCAAAGATAAGGACAAAATCATAAAGCAGGCAACGGTGGCCCAAGAAGCATAGACATCAGGTAATAAAGCAAGATAACAATATTAACACTCCACACTACCTGAACCAACCACTTCTGCTACATCAAAAAACAAAAACAAGACTTGTCTAGCAGCAGTACACTAGAGTAGCAAAACAACAATAAACAACCTTTAAAAAAAACAAAGAAAATGAACCCCAAACTCAGTTGAAGCAAAAACTCACATTTTAAATAAAATTGATAAATAAAAAAAAATGAAGCAGCCTTCAACTGATAACTCTAATAAATATATTGGCGGTTCCCGTCAACATTAAGACTTGGCAAGTAAAAACTGGGTCATAAAAATACCAAAAACGTTCTGCTTATAGACAGGGGTTTAAGCGGCAAAACTGAAGATGATTTTCTTTGGATTGACCTTTTGAGTTCTGTCCCCTTCTAAAAAGATAGGGGACAAACTTAAGACTACAAAAACCTTTAAGGAAGCCATAGATCTGTACCCATTGCTAGTTGCCAAGGAACTGTAACTTTAAGTTTAATGTTAAACACTGTGCAAATTAATCTTTATCATTGTAGAGCAGCTTCTGCAGCCTCCAGTGCGTATATTAATTATCAATCACAAATTAAACATACCGGGCAATATTTATGCAAACCCATGCATCATAGCAAAACATGTACTTTTCTATCTATGCTTTAGAAACTTAGTGACAGCTAAAGTAGTAATAGTAAAAAAAAGAGCTGATAATGTGAATCTTTTCCTTATAATCAGCAAAGACTTTCACCACTTGCGAAGATATTGCAGAAGATGCGAAGATCCTTGGTTTCAATGTCAAAATCCATTACGTAGACTGGGAAAACAGAGACATAAACCAAAAAAAATTAAAAAAATTTAGAAATTTTAATAAAATATAATCTTAATATATAAACAATACGCCAACGTTTTGAAAATGCGTCACGTAGCTAGGTTATTGACATTATATTGGCAAACCATAAAGTAAGTGAAGTAATAAAAAAGTAACACTAACTAAGATTTATATAATAAAATATAAGTTAGCTAGATCGGGGTCTGTTCAAAAACAGTAAAAACGTCACACAAGCAAGAGATAATAATAAATATGTTTGTCAACTCATGTTAAAATACATACAAGACCCGGCTATTCCACTAAACAAAAATATCCTGCAAACTAAATATACACTAGTTACTTATCAGATGCAAAAATACAATTTATTGCAAAAAAAACATTTAAATTCAATGCAAAAGCAGACCTGGTTCAACTTTACAACTTTATGTTTAAGAACCGGAATGTAACCATAAAAATGCTTTGTCATAGACAATCTACTACAGATATTTAACAACATGTTTGCTTAATATAAATATTTATAATATAAATAATTGATTCTAAATTTGACGTTAAAAACAATAATTCAATATTAATATTATCGGCAGTTTTAAATCATTTAAAAAACTCAATATTTTTAACCATTTTGCAGTAATATTAATATTTTGTACTAAAAATAACATAACGTTTTCCATACCATCTACACTGATTTCAGTTAGTCAGATTTGTCTTCACTATTATAATGCTACAAAAACTACAATTTTCTGGCATTAGCAAATGATTACTTAGTTAGATCTCATCTTACCTAAAAATGAATTACAGCAAGGATAAATAATTTAAATTATATTATATAATTTTTTTTATAAAGCCACGTCTTTGGTACCTTAGGAATCTCAATTTTTATTAATAATTTACCAATTATTATTAAAAAAATGATGTATTAACTTTGTGATTGATTATTTGACTATTAAAAATAATATGAAACATACAACGTTAGTATTCTTAAAACTCTTTATTTCCAAAAAGTGTAATTTTATATCCTTTGCAAAAATTAGTAAATTACTAGCATTGTTGTTCTTAATTATATAAAAATTTATGTGTATGTCTTTTTGTACTCTAAACTGTCGTTTAACCTCTACATATAAAAAAGCTAGAAAAGGTCCTTTTAGACCTTAAAGGTCTAATGACTAATTATTTCTGGTTTCTTGTTTCCAATCGTTAGTTTCAGTATTATTAGTCTTTGTTTATCAACTTTAAATTTTCTTACTCTTTTAGCTTTATCAATACTCATTTCTATATTATTAGCTACTCCCAATTTTAGTACTATTGGTGCTAATGTTGTTACTGTTTGTTACTTTTTTACTTTCATTTCCTTTGTCGTTTTTTTTAATATTTTTTTTCCATTAATGCAATTTTGCATTATATTTTTGTTACCTGTTCTTTTATTATCTTGTTTGTTTAGTTAGGTTATTTTTTGTTCGAGTTTATTTTCATTAATTGTAGTTTTTTGCTTATTTGTGAAAGCATCAATGTAATTTTCTCTAGGTTCGTGATACTTGTCTTCAATTTATACTTTATATTAAATTGCTCATAGGGAACTGTCTCACCTCACCGTTTTAGAAGACTTACTTCAATCTTTGATTTAGTAACTAATAATAATATAATGAGAGCGTGGCGCAGTGGTCTAGGCATCCGGCCGCTGTACCTTGTCTCGCTCGAGAAGTCTCAGCGAGCACACATAATTCAATTGAGTCAATTTTATTGTCTTACTAATTTATTAAATATATTAAAAGAAAATCTAATTCAACGGAAAGTGTCCTTTACTGTAACCTAACCCTTCAGGTCAAGCATGAGCCGATCACTACAAATAATACGCGCCTCCAAGCGCAAAAGCCAAAGCACGGAAAAATCAACTAAAAATAAAATTCAGGTGCCGACTAAGAATCGGTATGAAATCTTACAAGAGGATAAAATGGAACAGGAACAATCGAGCAGCAATAGTAGTCCACAAGTTGCGCAAACTATGGAAAATAAATCAAAAACCATGAAAATCGTGAGTTTATTGAAAATATGAAAGAGATATGTAAAAATAGTTTCAATGTGAAATTCCACAAAGATTCGATAAATGTTTTTACAACATCTGAAGAGGATTATGATAACGTTAAAAAAGTGGAATATTACTCTTTCACTAAAAAGAGTAATAAAACACATACATTTGTATTTCACGGTATACAAATTGACTTAAGCGAAGAAGAAATTAAAAACGAATTAATTAATATAAACAAAATTGAAGTCATTACATGCAGTAAGCTTAAAAACACAAAATACCCAGTATATATAATAACAACAAACGATAAAGTGTTCTTAAAAAATCTCGTACTAAATGTTAAAGTAGTATATTACACCACTGTAACATGGGAACGGTACTACAATAAAAAACAAATCTCGCAGTGTCTTAGATGCCAACAGTGGGGGCATGCAACTAGCAACTGTTGTATGAATTTTAAATGTTTAATGTGCAGAAGAACACGCTACAAAAGATTGCAAAAAGCCGGCCGATACCCCGGCAATATGTTCAAATTGTGAAGGACCCCACCCGGCAAATTTAATAAATTGCCCAATATATAAAGAAAGAATACGAGCTATAGAAGAAAGACGAAGCAAGAGTGAGATGCAAAACCATCACACGACATCGCGAGCAACAGTGACATTGGACCCGCGAACCAGAAACAGATATATCCCGGCACCAGTCCCGCTACAAAATGTTTGGAACAGGAGTCAAACCACAGCGCAATTGCAACCGCAGACGCTACCTCAAACAGAAGCCGCACCCCCGCAAGAGACTTACTTGGAGTTTATAGACCAAATTAATATTTTAAATAATATTGTTGACCTGCCAAAGATGCTGGGAATGTTAAAAGATATGAATGAAAAATTAAAACACTGCAAAACCCAAGCAGAACAATTTCAAACAATGATCATATTTATGTCAAATACAAAATAGGCAAACTGATACGCCAAAAATCTAAACTAAAAAACCAAAATAGGCAAACTAGGTATATTTGAATGGAATGCTAACAGCATAAAAGGTAAAGTCGGAGAATTGATTGAGTTCTTAAACAGAACAAAAGTAGATATTTTAGTTATATGTGAGACTAAACTAAATAACAGTATTAAATAAAATATCAAAGGTTATCACTGTGAGAGGCAAGATCGTGCCATTGCTGGCGGAGGTGTTGCACTCTTGGTTAGGAACTCAATCAATTATGTGCGCATTTTGTGCGTTAGTAATTTAGAACATGTAGCATTAAGATTAGAGGATGGTATTATTCTGATAGGAGTTTATAATAGTTCTAATAATAAGATTGTAGATGAGGATATCTTAAATTTATTAGAAATTGGCAATCGGGTACTTAAAACTGGTGACTTTAACGCTAGGCACCATACGTGGAACTGCCATCTCAACAACTATAATGGCACACTATTGTATAACTTATCAACAGCATACAATTTTAGCATT
The DNA here is from genome assembly GCA_963932245.1 of Tachinus rufipes. Lineage (NCBI taxonomy): Eukaryota > Metazoa > Arthropoda > Insecta > Coleoptera > Staphylinidae > Tachinus > Tachinus rufipes. The sequence continues at coordinate 69,171,899 of OZ010749.1, forward strand.
ATTTATCCTCCAGATCACACTCACTACCCTCCAAATGGGTCAACCCCGTCCACCATTGACATATCACTCAATAAAAATATAAATGCCATGACAGAAATAAACACAGTCGACGAACTAAGTTCATGTGCCCATATCATTCATTATTCATAACACAGTAAACCGGGAGAGACCAGTATCATATAGACCCAATTATAAGAATGCTAATTGGACTCACTACCGGCAACTACTTGATAGAAACATTAAAATTAATAGACAGATAAACAATACTGACGACATTGATAAAGAGGTTTACTTACTGACAAAAACAATTAGAAACGCCTTAAAAAAGACAGTTAAATACAAAAAAATAAACTCAACAAGAGATGATTTACCATTACACAATATAAACAACATTAGAATAAGAAACAAAACCAGGAAACTGTGGCAACGGACCGGTGACATGACACAAAAACTTAACATGGTTGAACTAACAAGACTTATAAGACGAGACATAACAGGTCATAGAAACACTACTTAGAATAGCAAAATAAAAAATCTCTCACACAAAGACAACACGATATGGTCATTTGTAAACCGTCTAAAGAAAAAAACAGCAAGCATACCTACACTGACAAGTGTAGATGGTTCTCTAACAGTAATGACAGATGACGAAAAGGCTAAGATGATAGGAGACAGTCTTGAAAAGGTACACTTTCTAGACAACAACAACGACAAACAGACATTTCCGCCAGAGTAGAAGCTTATTTAAATAATCCACCAACTAGCTTGAAAATAACTCAAGCTCTTACTAACCCAACTAAAGTTAGAGAAATAATTAAAAAGGTTCCTCCTGTCAAAGCAGAGGGGCACGATCATATACAAAATATTGCAATCAAACAAATGTCAAAAAAGTCAATTGTACAATTTCATTATATAATAAACGCTATTATTAAATTGCAATATTTTCCAAAAACGTGGAAAATAGCACATATAATTCCCATTAAAAAATCATCCCAACCGCCATCTTCGCCTGAATCATATCGTCCCATCTCATTACTCACATCACTTAGTAAAGTTACCGAAAAAATTATTATAAAGCGGCTTGACAAATTTGAGACAGACAACAAAATAATAACAGACAATCAATTTGGCTTTAGAACAGGACATGGGACAGTTCAACAAACAGCAAGAATTGTAAATGACGTAACCATAAATTATAACAATGACAAAGTGACTGACATGATCTTACTTGACATTAAAAAAGCGTTTGACAGAGTATGGACGGACGGGTTAATATTTAAAATGATCACAAATAATTACCCACCATTTCTAATTTAACTAATAAATCATTACTTAAAAGACAGGAAACTTTTTGTAAAAATAAATAAACACTTATCGCAAGTAAAAACCATAAAAGCTGGTGTCCCACTAGGCTCAATTTTAGGACCTAAACATTTTAACCTTTTTATTAACGACATCCCTAAATTTCAAAACACCAGCCTGGCCTTATACGCACAAAACAAACTCAAATTCATCTTCAAAAACTTCAATCATACTATCATAAATGGAAAATAATTATTAACCCACAAAAATCAGAATGTATAGTTTTTACTAGAAAATTCACCAACATTAAAACTTTTTTCCCTACTACCATAAACCATCAAATCATCCCTGTTAAGTCATGCGTTAAATACCTGGGCGTAAACCTTGCTCGCAGGCTTAATTTTCACACTCATCTCTCTCATATCATACATAAAACTAATCAAGCTATGAGACAAATATATCCATTTATAAATAAAAATAGTCACCTATCATCTAATACTAAAATCCATTTATACAAATCAATCATTCGTCCTTCCTTAACATATGCGGCACCAGTGTGGTGCGGTATTTCACGAACGAACCTGAATAAACTACAAGTACTGCAAAATAAATGCCTTAGAATGGCCTTAAATAGAGACAGATATGCTCGAATAAGAGATTTGCATAATGATGCAAATTTACCACTCATTGCTGAGTACATAACTAAGATATCTGATTCCTTCTATAAAAACAAATTAATTAACAACATACTGATTGAGAATTTAACACAAAATAGACAACACAATACCCCTTTCCGGATAAAACATAAACTCATATATCAGACTTTACCAATCTTTAATCAAAACATGTAAAAATATTACTCATAACAATTTATTTTTGTTTTGTTTATTTTACTTTTTCATTAACATACCTTTGATCATTCAGTACCATCTCATTTTTATTTTCGCTTTCTTCTTTTACTATAATAATACTTTAGTTAAACAATTGTAAATATGTAATGTATGTATGTGTATTTCGTCTTAGTTGTGTTGTAGAAATCCAATCAAATTGCATTAAAACTGGTCACCGTCTTTCTATGGCCCGTTAAGTATAAATTCAATCAGTACATTAATGTACATAAGCCTGAATGTTAAATGAATGGACGAAAAAATGCAGCATGAATGAAAAATAAAGAACATAATACTACATTATTTTCCGAACCCCATCACATAATTAGAAATAGTTAAATAAGTCTAACATTTGACATAAGTTAACTGCGAAGTCACTAACACAAATATAAATTGTAAAATTTATGTAATTATTACTTATTATAAATAAAGAAATTATTAAATTGGCAAAATTGGCAAAAATTGGCCGCTGTACCGAAGATCGTGGGCTCGATTCCCATATACCGTGATATACTTTTCACTTTCTATACGCTCTCCCACTCCCCAAACCGCCTTGCCAGCGTGGGGTTTTACGGCTAAAACCTTTTTGATGGAGTGATGAATTCTCTCCAGTGGTTCGGAATCCACTTAAAACTGTAGGTCCCTTGTAATGAAGTTGCCAACATTACAAGCAGAGAAAGAGGCTAAGACGCTAGCAGTGGCGTATGAATGGCTGACTTCACACACACAATAATATAATGTATAACTACTAATATATTTTTAATTATTTTTAATAATATTTTTTGTTTTGAAGTATTTTTACAAGTCTAATAGAGATTTATTGCTTTGTTGCACTAATTTATCCTTCTGCTTGCTCACTATGTTTTGCCTTCTATTCATTATTTTTCACTACACTGCTGGTCAAAACGCAAAGTAACTAGATTTTTATGGTCTGCCGGAAGTTATGCAAGCCACGGGTGCGCAAAACAAAATTTTCTGGTAAAGGAAAACTATTAAGATAGTTGTCATCATTGCAATTGCTGTTAGTCACTATGTTTGAAAGGATAATGATAAAGGTATTAAATGTCACTTCTTTTGAGATATAGACTTGTAACGCTTGCAGAGAAGAGAAATTTCAAATTCCTTGATGGCAAATACTTTAGCAGGCAAAGAGGTCACTCCAAAACATAAGTACGGACGGATGGTTTAAATTCTCCACCCACCCATCCAAGCGTTAGTTATTAAAAAATTTGAAGCTACAGTAAAACTTCCCTAACTCAAATCTCCAAGAGGCACCAAATAAAATTCGAGTTAGGGAAAATTCGAATTATAGAAAAATATGCTTAGTTTATTTCTTAAAGTTTATTACATAATACATACTACAAATTAAACAAAACATTTAATTATTTTTATGGAATGAATACATATAAAGTGCGGATATAAAGTCTAGAAACACCCAAACAAAAAAGTCAAAAAAATTTCATGCTTTACAAATTTTTGAAAAACCTTAATTTATAATATTTTTAAATCAAATAAAGAATGGTTTCCGGAAAGATTATCAATATGCTAAACGTATTTAACGCCGTTTGATTACTTTACACGTGCCTAGAAATGCAATTCTAGCAGCACCCGACAAGTTTGTTTGCTATCGTTGCCGCAAATTGGTTAAACCTTGTAAAAATTTTCCGAAATATTCGATCTAAGTATAGCTACGCATAAATATTAGTTCGAGTTAGAGAAAAAATCGAAAAATAGAAATTTGACTTAAAGAGATAATAATCTGTATAAAAATTGTTTAAACCTTATTGTTTCCAAAAAATATTTGAGTTATGGAATAATTCGATTTAAAGAAGTTCGAGTTTTACTTTTTCTCAGGCGCTTAAAGAAATGATATTCGTTTTTAAGCTCTTAATAACAAAAAGACGGACAGATAGCTTGAAATAAGATTTTTGCCCACCTGCCCAATTATTAGTTATCAAGAAATTGGAAGTGATTATTCTCTGCAAGCTTTAAAAATAAAAAAAAAGGTGATGGTGACATCTAATCCCTTAATAAAACAAGAATTTTGTAATTAAGTAATTGGAAGTCCTCTCTGAAAACGTTAAAAGTCAAAATGTAAGAAAAAAACAATAATAATACTAATCTCCTGATGACTAACACTTGGGGGTGAGTAGAACACTCCAATTTATAATTACCATAAAGTAATTTAAACTCCACTAACCCGTCCAAAGTATTTGTTATCAAGAGGTTGGAACCTTTGATAATCAACACTTAACTATCAAATAAATTTAAAAAAACCTATAACAAATTTTAAAAATATAAGAAACTATAAACAATATTACACCAACAATCAATGCCTGAGAATAGTTTAGATGACAGAAAAATTTCAAAGAAATTGAAGACTTAAGCTATTATAGGCGACAAAAAAAATCTGAAAAGTTTTTACTGTAAGTAGAGTTGTGACTTGTCATTTCTTAATTTTTAAAGTTATATGTAGTTTAAGGCAAGCATCCAAAATGTTTTTTTTAATAAGGATCTAATTAATACTCCTTTTTAATTATGGAACAAAGCCAAATTTTTATTTAAAATATAAATTAAAAAATGCAACGCAACAAATATTTCAATCACATTTAATGAACTAACAACAAGTGTATGAATGGGTTAGAATAATAAATCAATTGACATATAATGTGATTGATTTAACTATCATTAATTTAAATATTGTATCACTTGTATCCTGCACAATGTAAACACAGTGCATTTATACCAATTGCAGTTAATTTAAATTATATTTTATTAAATTGATAAAAAAGCATACAAAAAGTTTAATTATTATTTAAATTAGTGAAAGTTTTTATTGCCAAGATACTAGTAATCTCTTTAATTTATAAAATCAATTCAATCTTATGAAATAATGCAAAAATCCATATCAAAATCAACTTTCACAACAACAAAAAAATAATTAATTGTTGAACAGTAAATGATAAGGTTAACTAAATATTAAATGTAACGCAAATATATGCATATTTAAATCTAAAAAAATGTTAGAATTAAATTAAATACGTACTTTTCTTTTCAGACGCTCCTGGTGTGCTTGGCGTCGAGTCCGGGCTCTTCAGATTGGGTGATCTCGATCCTCGAGAAAACGATCTGTTTTTGGTCGGCGTTGTTAACCTTGAGGGATTTCTGAGAGATTTTCTTGGAGAATTATCTCCATTGTTAGACTCCTAAATAATATCAATATTATAAAGATTTTGTTTTATGTACTGGCTGCCAAAAGTAAAAGAACACTAAGAACTTGTAACTCAATTTTTATAAAAAATTAGATAATATGATATTTTCCTTATTCACACTAAGAAATGATTTGAATTTCATCAAAAAATCATAATTAGTTTTTCTATTATATCAGTAATGAGTTGTCCCTTTACAATTTCTGGAGCACACACATGTTCAATGGTGCTAAGTGTAAAAAACGAAAAAGCCATAGAAGTAAATTAACATTAACTAATTCTAAGAATTCTATAGTAATAGTGTGCGGTTTTGCATGATTCTGTTAGAAAATGAAGGTTTTTAACCTTCTCACATAGAGCATTAATTTTGGTTCTAAAACTGTGTTAATGTAGCAATTTTTGTTTAATATTTACAAACTAAACACTAAAGGAGACTTACTTCCATAAGCCATTGCACTTTATACCATCACCTCGCGTATAAAAACTGAATGTCGTTCAATAATAAACTGTTTTTTTTTTTTTCATCAGCGACGTCTAATAATCTTTTGACCATTGCGGGCATTCAAACAAAGTTTTGATCTGTCACTTGTTTCCATTGATCGACACATTGTAGTTTCTCATTAAACCATTACAGACGGCATTTCTTTACTCCTCATGTTAAAAGCAAACAAAAAAGGGCGGTACAACTTAAAACCAATTGATCGAATTCTCCGGTTACCTAATTGAAAAAAAAATCGTTGTGTTCTAGGGTATCCAGGTCATAATTTCCGTCATTGGTTTTGTCCCTCAACCTATATTCGCCAACATCTAGCTTTGTACTGCCACTTTTGCCAATTTGTTTGGGCAATATTACAAATCAAAAAAACTTGCTTCTCTGAGCACATTTAATGCAATTACTCACCGCGTTTAAAATTGCTATACAAACGCAAGGCATTTAAATGAGTAACTAATCAACTGATTTGCACATCAATATTGTAATGTTACTGCACAGTTAATATAGAAAAATAGCAATCAAATTTATTTTATTTTTATACTCCATATACCTTTAATAATGTTCTTTTTTTTTTAATTTTAAACATTTTTTAGTGTGAATAATTTACATATTTTTTGAAATTTTGATAAAAATTGAGTCACGGTTACTTAGTCTTTTTTACTTATAGCTTAGTTGTTAAAATTACCATGTATGTAGCTTTTACTAGAAAATGCTAATAATTAATTGGTTTTATTAGTTAAAATAAATATAAACTTACAGTTCCTTGTGTAGATTCATCAACACCGCTGTCATTGTCTCCTTCTGTAAAAGATAAAAACATACATTAGCAATATTTAATCAAATTTGGTTTATCAGATTAACCTTTTTTTAATGGCGATTTAGTAGGAGTAGGTGTTCTTGCAGGTTCAGGTGTTTTAATTTTAATAGGTTTGTCAGTCTTTTCTTTGGGCTTGATTTCTATAACGCTATCAGGTTGTGGACTCGGACTAGCAGACTGTTTACTATCCGTATTATTAAGAGGTAGTGTACTTGGAGGAATTGTTTTATCATCCTCCTCAATCTTCTTCATTTGCACTGAAGCCCTAGATTCAGGACGTGATGGAATATCTTGATGATCATCATTACTAGCCACAGAACTACTACGACTTTGCGGTCTTATCATGGTGGGTGTTTCTGGTACAGGTGACGACTTATTAATTGCATCTTCAATTTTTTCAGCGTCCAAACTGGCTGAGGAATCCAGTGTTCTATGCTCTTCCCGCGGAGCGGGAAAAGATTTCTGTTGATATATACCAGGAGGTCGATTTTGTTGTGGTCTTAATATTGGTGTACCTGGCCGTGGACCAAGGTTAGGCGGATTAGGTCTTGGTTGTTGATTAGGAATTGGTGGTCTTTGTAAGTTTTGTGGAGGACCTGGTGGTCTAGGTGGGAATTGTTGAGGAAATTGTGGTCTTAAAGGTGGACGAAATGGGATACCTTGTGGGTTTTGTGGGTTTTGTGAAAAATTTGGTCTTTGTTGTAAATTTGCACGACTGTCGACTCGTTGGAGTGGTGGTCTTGGAAAATATCCAGGCTGTGCACTACCAGGCGTTTTAATCTAAACAAAATGATTATTGTTCAACTCCAATTTAATATAAAGATGAGGTTTTATTTATTGTATAGAATCTGGCATACAATTAACAAAATTTATTTTTCTTGAACTAACATTTTTTAATTAATTTGCTGCAAAAGTTTGACAAGCTCAAAACATAAAGGTTCATATTTTATACCAAGCGGAATTTAACCATCAATTATGTTTAATTGGCTTATCAACGCATTACCTTTAAATAAATAATCCATAGAAGGTACAACCAGTTGATCGGCATCCTTTAAACAATTTCGTTTATTTCTTAAATAATCCAATCGTTTTATTGCTACAACTGTCTAAATTTGCAAATAAATTATATTAAACATCTTTTTCGATTGCATGCGTTTGTAAATTATATAATCCAACCACAAAGCAATACATATCACGTCATATTGATTCAACTATAATAAAATTATGTTATTTTTTCATCGTCTATGAGATTTCACTAATAAATTAAATAAGATTTTTTTGAGTTGTTCGTGACTTAGATATTTTATTTATTATAATTCTTTGCAATGAAATATAGCTACTAAAGTGAAATAATGTAGTTTTTACTAGGAATTGATTTCTTTCTATGTATTATTTTAAAGTAGGTTGTTTTCATGGTTATTAGTACGAGATATCTCCAAAATATTGATTTTACATATAAAATTTTTACAATGCATTTCTTTCTAAAGAAAAGTGGAAGGCATCTGATGTGCAAGTTTGCATCGAAACAACAAAACTTTCTTTGCCTTTCAGTATTTGAAATGATTCATTATGAAAGTGTATTGTGTTCAAACAGAATTTGTTGAATAAATATTAATTTTTATTATTGTAAATAAACAATGTCTTACAAGATCTGCTACTATCCATATTCTAGTAGAAAACATGTTAACAAAACAAGTAAACACGTATTTGAAAAAAGAAACTTTTGATCAGTTTTGAAACTTGCAAACATTTTTAATCAATATCAACGGAATAAGACCTAAATAATGCATTACTTGGCAACAAAACAAAGACATTTAATATTTATTTTATTATATATACGAGGGCGAGTCAATAAGTCCGTAATTTTTTAAATGAAACACAAGTTTATGGATAAAAAATTATTTTATTTTTCAACATAGTCTCCTTTGAGCTCTATACAGAGCAATGTTCAAGAATTCTTCAATTTTTGCACCTGTGCATTGTCCTGGTGGAAAAGAACTTTTTTCTTAGCCACGGTTATTAAACGGCGCAAAAACTCGTCCGTATTGCGGTTGCAAAATTTACTTTGCAATCAATGGCTGTCAAACACAAACTAAATGACGCAGTTTATTAAAATTTAGAGTCAGATTGACTCGCCTTTGTATATTATTACATTTGCAACTTGCAAAATGCAAATTATCTACTTAAAATATTTTAAATTTTTTTTTAATTTTGTCTTTTTAGCTATTTACATAGCTCGTAAGTTTTGCAGTTTTTTTTTTAAGTTTTGATGGGACTAACGGCTTGTTATAAATCTTTTGATATATTTCAGTAAATAAAAAACAAATTTTGATTTTGTCATATTTTAGAAATCAAACCCCGGACTATTAGCATGCTAAGCCAGCGTTCTATCACTGAGCTATTTCATCTTGATCTCAAACATAAAATAAACATTTGGATTCAAAGTTGTAGAAATATGCATATAAATTACAATTGTCACTGAGCAAAGCAACTAGTTTACTAGTTTACTTGTGTGATTTGTCAAGTTTAATCCATAATTTTTTGAAGAATGGAGCTGTAAGTGACAAAATGATCCAAAAAATTCTGTAAACTTGCGGTTGCAAATTTTTTAAAAACATTGAAGTTGTCAATAGTATTTCTTCTTGCCTTGCCTATGAATAAATATTTTGTTTCTATTTATGGTTTAAAATAATATGCATTTAATAATTGCTTCTTCCTGTACGTTTGACATGATTGTATCAGTTCCTGTCCATTGTTTTGTATTTAACAACATCTTAGACCTTGAACGTTGCAACTGGTTTTGTACAAAAGATGACTTTAACTTTAGAAATGGCATTGTTTTAGATTGTTGCTGTGCTCAACAATTACAAAAGTTACAATAGATTGATTAACAGTTGCTTGGGTAATGGTATATGCATTTCAACATTGTGTAGTTAGCTTTTTACAATCCAGGCTACGTATATTGTATCAAATGAGATTTCAAGCATAGTAAAAACAGCAATTACTGTTTAGATAAGCAAAGTTATTTTGTTTCTAATTTGTTTTTGAAACCAAAAGCGCATAACTTTTTTGTGTAAGTAAAATTTTGGCTCAACGTTTGCCAAAACTTATCAGAAATAAAAGTTGGCATACAAATTGAAAGCAACGTGTAAATGTTAATTTAAAAAAAAACACTTACAAATTGTCGATTATTTTTTGCCAAAACCAGCATTGTCCATCAAAAGGAAACAAAATTTGCAAAAAAATATTGGAATAAATCAAAAGTTACAGTTTTTGCAACGTTTTCCTTTTTATATATGTCTCTTGCAATGCAATCGTAGTTATTATGCATAAAAAGAGTAACAGGACCGACCTAAAAAACTATAAACCAATAAGCCTACTCTTTAACAAGGTCAATACTTGACGTTTCACAACCAAACTTGACTTTTACCAACCGCTTGAACAAACAGGATTTAGAACCGGATACAAAACAAACATTCATCTACAAACCATCAAAATCTTAATTGAGAAATGTGTTGAGTGCAATAAGCCACTTGTCCTGGCCTACGTATACTACGAAAAAGCATTCAACTTCATCAACCACAGAGAGATGTTTAAGACATTGCCAAATAGTTTATAAAAACTCGGCCACTCTACAACATATATATAAAAACGCTACCGCATGCGTAAAACTACACAATAAAACAGACAGATTCAAAGTACAACGTGGCGTCCGACAAGGTGATATTATCTTGACTAAACTATTCAATATCTTCATGAAGTACATCATATAAAACTAGAAATTATGGGCATAAACATCAATTGCAAAAACATCAATCATCTACGGTTTGCATACAACATTGTGCTAATTTTGGATAGCCTAGATAAGAAAAAATGCTTAAGTAGCTGACAGAACAATTACATAAAGACGGCCTTAAAATAAACATATCCAAAATGAAGTTTATGACCAACCTAGTTCTTGCCCAAAACTTCATAATGGAAAAAAATAAAATCCGGCAAATTACCGCATACAAATATTTAGAACACAAGATAAAAATTAGTAAAGACATCCAGATACACAAAATTGAAAGAAGACATGAGCAGCCTACGCCAAACTTAAACACATTTTTAAATCCTGCCTTAAATACGAAGCAGAGACTCTAACGCTCACACAAGTTTGTCTTTAAGATCAAGGTAACACAACAAAGAAAAAGTCCAAAACAAAGTAATCCGGGGTTAGTAATGCAATTTAAAAAATAACGAAATTAAAATGGAACTGGTCCGAGCATGTTGCAAAGATACTATACAACAGATAGACCAAAAAAACGTTGGAATAGCGACCTAGGCAGGAAGCGTATAGAAGTAGAAGACGTCCACCAACCTGATGAACAGACGATGTAAAACGCATTGTCACTAACTGGATACAAGAAACCCAAGATAAAGGTAAGAGAAACCTATGCCCAGCAGTTGACAAGACAAGCTGTATAAAAAAATAGCAGAAAAATGTCACTTTCTGCATAATTGTTTTTTGTTAAGTTAGAACCGTTGCAGTTTTGGTTTTGTATAACTTTTTGTTACAACTTGGTCGTAGGCATACAAATATGTTTCTGTTAGTAAGACCATTGCAATTTTTTGTTTTGAAAATAGTTACTTGTCATCTTCTATCCGTCACAATCTCTTATTCTTCTTTTTTATCTCATTATATCTTTGTTTATTTGTAGTCGTTAATGTTGTCTCTCAAGGGAAGCGTAACGCAACAGTCTAGGCATCTGACTGTTGCACCAAAAATTGTAATATTGAATCTCACAACAAAAACGGTTTTAAACGTTATAAACTCTTCCATTCCCCAACCAGCCTTGTTAGCGTCGAGTTTTATGACTAAGATCATTCTCTGGTCCAAAGTATATGATTAATTTTTGCAGTGGTTTGAAATCCACATAAAAATGGAAGCCCACCTGTAACATAAGTTGCCAGCATTACAAATAGAAAAAAAAGCTAATGCGCTTGCAGCAACTTGGGTGAGTAGTTTAATTAAAAATACTATTCCGCACATATTGAACTGAGTGATCCGTTCACCCATATGACTGTTGTTATCAAAAGGTTGGATATGTCACTCTTAAGAAAATGTAATGTCTGGATCACATACACTAGGGCGGGTAATCGTAAACTCTAGTTGACTGTTTTACAATCAATAAAACAAGTCATCAAATTACAGCAGTAATGTGAAAAACACAATCTTATAAAAAAAGCTGTACTATTTCAGAATCTAGCACAATGACAATGCCCAAACAGCTAGTAAACCTCTTTGGCTCGCAACAATCTACAAAAGAAAATTTTGCAACCCAAAAAAAACTCGACTCGATGAGCCACGAATTTGGAAGACAAAACTTTCTAACAAACCACAAGCCAGCAACAAGTAAAAGTTACATTGTAACCACAAAGATATTAGTAATTGTAAGTAAACATAAATAAAACGCTCTGATAGATATTGAGGCTACTTATAATGATGTTACAAGGTTCATTCAAAATAGAACTCAATATCACTTTAAACACTTAGCAAATATCAGGTTTATAAACAATACTCTCATTTTAATCATATGTTAATTACGACAACTACCTACATTTTTTTTTCAAAACATTAAACAGCTGTTATTTTTTTTATTTTTTAAGTTAAAAAACCGTGTTTAGAGTCCGAAAAACGCAACCCATTTTAGTTTTTTTGTTTATTAAAAAAAAAAAATATTTTTTCTTGTCATGTTGTTTCTTTTTATTATTTATTTTTTTTAATACTTAATTTTTTTTTGTTTTTGTTTGATACACTCTATTATAAGATTATTTGTTTTCCAGCATCTTCTAAAATTTTTCAATAACTTGCCCCAAAGTACCATCAAAATCACTTACGTTTTAAGTTATTTTTAACCTTTTTCTAAAAACGTTTAAGATTGGTCATACCAGTTTTTAAATAAATGATTTTTTTATTTAATTCCCTATTTTTTGTCCAGAAGTGTTACTTAAATTTTTCAAATTCAAACTCAAAAATTGTTTTTTTTGAAAAATGCAAAACTGGAACAAAGACTCGTAAAACCAGTTTTTCCTAAAAAAATAATACTTCTTGATTAAAAACTCTTAATTTTTTTAATCGTTTGTTAATTTTAATGTCGTCTTAAATATGTAATTTTTAGTCAATTATTAAGATTCCGCCAATAGTAAACTTGGTCACGCAGATTGTGCGTAGTTTTCAACAAAAAAATCCTATTCTTTGTCTGAATTTGTTTGTTTTTTTAATTTTTAAATATTTGTACAAATAAACCAGTTCGTAAAAAATAAAAAAGAGTGCATAAAAAGCCTACTTCTCTTCCAGTTTTTAAAATAAAAATCTTATTCATTTTTTTTATCAATGTAATCAAGTTTTGAACTTTTGTTTATAACCTTTTTTATAAAATCAAAAACTTTTTAGTATACCAAAATAATGATGGATTTTTTTCACATTATTAAACGCAAGAATTGTGTTCCTGGTACCCAAATTAGCTAAAAAATGTAAATTTCATCAAATTCCAAATTACCCATAATGTAAGTTTTGCACTAAATTTTGTGCAAACATAATTCATATGCAATCTAAAATTGAAAAACATTTAACAGAAATTCCAAAATTTGGACTATTGCACATCTAATAAAACTAGCGTTTTGTACCAATATTCATTTCTATACTGGGTAATGTAATAAATAATAATATCTATAATTTTTTTATATGTGTATGAAGTAACACAACAAAACCCAAAAATTGTCTCAACTGTTAGGCACAAAAAAAGAGTTTTTTCTGCCCTGATATTGATACCTCTACCGCATAATAGTATGAATACAAACATCTATATTTATTGGTTTTAATATATAAATACAGGAATATACATTTTTTTGTTAACTTTATCACATCCAACAAAAAAAACAAAACTTTTTTGAACTTGTCTATACGTGTTTGAGAATAAGTCTCTGAGTATCTGAGGTTGTGGATGTCTATATGCCTATAAGAGTATGTGAAGTATATTTGTATGTGTGTCTGCGGATGATAAAGCTGATGAAGTATTTCTGAGTATCTGTGTATGTATTTGTAAGTGTCTGTGAGTGTTTGTAAGTGTCTGAAGGTGTCTGTGAAGTGTCTATGAGTGTCTGTATGTTTTTGTGTATGTTTTTGTGGTTGTCTATGGTGTGTCTAAAGATGTGTTTGTAAGTGTATGTGTGTGTTTGTGTGGTATGTATTTGTCTGTATTTGTCTGTAAGTGTTTGTGAATATCTTTAAGTGTATCAGTTTTTTTTTAGTGTAAATATTTTGTATAACTATCCCCACATAAAACATATGTTTACTTCAAATTCTTACACACCAACAAACATTGACATTTTGATCATTTCAATGAAGAAGTAATTAAGATTTTGAACTACTTTGCTAAGAATTTTGTTGTTTGTTTTATAGTTTTTTTGTTTTTTACTGAAAACTGATTTTTTTGAATGTCAATGTTTTAGACCCCTAAAACTCAAATACACAAAACAAATTTATATTTTCTAACAAATTAACATCAAAACACAGCGCTTAAAAAAAATTACAAAAATACTCCTTTTTACTCAGACCGCTGGGACCAAAAAAATTGCAATTTTTAAACAAGTTTTTAAAGTTGAGAAACCACAAAAAACTTAAAAATATTGTAGATTTTTTTTTAAAGTTTCATATTCTTATAAACCGATAAATATACTACTGATAAGTTATAAAAACAAACAAAAATACTAAAGGTTTCTTAAAGCACCCCTCCCCACCCTGATCTGGTTCGTAAAATGGATATATAGCAGTAACAAATTTAACTATCCATTTTCAAAATTTACAATATTCTTTTATTTGAAACATTTTTTTAATTTAAATGATAATCTTTTTTTTTAACACAAAATTGATTTTATTTTACAAATTCACTAATATCAATTAAATTCATTTTGAATGTTATGTAAACGTTAAATAGGTCGACTGTGAAATTGATGATAATTAACAAGAAAATACAATAGCTCCACTAGAGAGTTATTAGTTGATAATTAGACGTAATAACTAGAAGCCTCGCCTGCAATTCCTAATTCAAATATCAACCTTAACATTAATAAATTGCGAGATTAAAGGTTCTCTATAAAAAAATTATGGAACAATATTACATTAAATTTTACAACAATACAAAATATATCAAATTTAAGTTTATTAGTTCTGTTTGTTTTAATCACTATTTATTATAAAAATAAGGTTGATAAAAAAGATTTTTATATATATTTATTTAAATAACAAAATGCATACAAATGACCTCTATCAATAAACATATTATTTTCCTCATTTATATTGATTTATGTATGCATCAAAAATTTATGCAAATAAATTCCATTTGCATAAAATTCGATTCTATTCCGTTATATATGTATATACACGATAAAACAGCGATAAGCACCCACCGAGCCTGGCACCGCCACCAAAACAAACCTTCTCTTTTTTATTATTATTACAATTCTTTCAGTACACGGCAGTTAAATATCTCAACTGTCGCAACTTTAATATTTCACACCTTAATTCACAAAACTTTTTTTTAATAATTACATTTCTACACTACATGAAATCTTACCGTTGTTTCTTGGGGCTGGGCATCTTTAAAGGCCATCGTTAATTCGCCATTAGGGCCATTTAATACTGTACTTTCTGGTTGCGACATTTTTTTTATTTATTATAATATTTTTATATTAAAAACTTTTCTTTTCTTTAACTGAAATGTTAAATCGATTAAAATCACATTAAATTTTGTGCTGAATTATTATAATACAGTGATTTTTTTGTGTGTTACTACTGAATACTATTATTAATCGGGTTCATGAGGTCGATGTGATGTAAATAGTTTTTTAATTCTCCCTCACAAATCAATACTACTTATAGTGTCGGTGATTAACCTCATTGAATTTATTAAATAATATATACAACTGCAATACAATATTAGCTTTTATATAACGAAATTACAAGCTACAATTAAGCACTATGTAGTAAGTACAAGCTCAATTCTACTTTATAAAATTAATATTATAATGAAAACAAATGGTTTGCTTCCGTTATTAAGATTGATCGATTGAAATCGGCCCAAATCTAGATCGTTTATGGTAGACACGCATAGTATCTAGTTATTAGATAAAAGTTGTGTATTCTTACATAAAATTTTATTATTATTACTTCTATAAATATCATTCTTATGTATTTGTAACAAAAACGTTTTTGTTTTTATATAGATATTAGAAAATATGTAAAATTTATTTAGATTTGTAGATAATAACATAATAAAAATATTGTTGTTACAAAAACATTTATTATTCTGTTTACAGCAAAATTTCTTTAAAAAATAATATTTAAAAAAACAATTTTATTTATTATAAAATTTATTTGAGCTACTATAGTTTTATGGGCAATAACAAACATTTTATATAATTATAAAGAACTATTAAGCGTTTTTAAATATGTTTTTCATATTATACATTATTGAATATAAAGTTTTAAATGTTTCAAACATGAGAAACTACAAGTAAAATAAAGTTATAATGTTTTAAATAAAAAAACTCAAAGTACTACTATTAAATATTATTAATTTTAAAAATAACAAAAAAAATCTATAAATTTAAAACTGAGAGATTTTAAGCTATATCGTTAAAATTGTGATTTACAGCAAAACAGATGATTAATTTTGAAGACTTAATTTCACGTATATAAAAAAGTTTTTTTGTTTATAAAACTATTATGAGTAATAACAAAAACAAATGTATACATTTTTTACTGCAATTTAGCTTAAAATTAAATTGTCTCGAGTTCAATCATATAAATTTTAAAGATAATATGTGAGATAAATGTGTTTGTTTTATCAAGTATCCGGCTTATATTTTGGTAGTATCATCACCTCATATTAGTCATTAATTAGAAAACAAATTAATTAAAACTTATCATAATTGAGCAAGTGATTTCAAAACTCTTATAAAATCTAAATTAAGTTTGAGTTTTCTAAATTTTGTTTCATAAATCTTAGTACATATTAACTTTAATTTGTAATAAAATACTACACATTTTTGTTTACATTTTAAGTTGTATAACAACAACAAAAAAACAATATCTATTTTAAAAAACAAAAAATATTACCTCCATTTTATTTACTAACTTTTTTTATTAAATTGCATGTTAATGTTATGTTGTTTTGACAGTAAATATTGTTTTTATGGTCTTTTTAAACCTTGTACTTTTGAAATAACGTTAATATAGTGTGGTTCTGTGTAAATATAGTGTATGCAAGTATAAATAATTTGCCAGAAAAAAATCAGAAACGTCTGCATTGTTGAAGTGTTCAAATTACTCTCAGAGAAAGGTTGCTTCATTACAAATGTAAATCTGATGACAGTGAACTAAATAAAAGCTAAACTTAATAGAAAACCACCTTCAATAAGCCAGAGAACTAGAAAATGTAAACAGAAGCAAATTAAGATTATAATAATTGCTTGGAAAATAGGAAACAAATGTATAAAAAAGTTAACAAAAATCAAATAAAACCGGCGTTGTCAAAATTAGGTTTAAATGTTGCAGACCAACAAAGAAATCAAAACAGATTGCAACGTTATTTTGATATGGGCTAAACAACATTGGCACAAGCCGGTTGCAGACTAGAAAAATGTGAATATTTAATGTTTTAGATTATAAATTGATGGACAGAATTAACGCACCACTGCATATATTTTGTGTTTTACCAAAATAATAATGATTTGTAGTTTTCTAACTATATTACAAGTAAGTTGGACCTACTTAGACAGTTCAAATAAATGTTTTGTTTAAAAAGTATAATTGCAAATAAAAGAATTTATTAAGACTAATTGTCTTTAAACACCAAGTTTTATTGATTGTGTCAGTGCAGAATAAATTTGTCAGTGGAAGAAGCAGTAAAAGCATCAACTTTGTTGGATGAGAGATATTCAATGCGTCATGTTGGTAATCTGAAGGAAAAAACTATTACAGCACAAGTCGCATGATTAAACAGTTTAACAAGACAGGTTCTCACTTACAAAGGCCGGGACAAGGGCAAAAACAGTGTACTAATGCAATAGATAAGATTTTTCTTAGACTATCAGCTCTAAGAAATAGGAGAACGACTAGTAACATCCTAAAAAAATAAATTTGTAACTGCTCACAATCTTCTTGTATCTTCCCAAACAATTAAAAAGCGCTTAAATGAAGCTGGATTAGACAGCAGACAACCAGCCAAGAAACCCCTAGTCACCAGAGAACACAAAAATCAAAAATTGCGTTTTGCAAGAAAAGATAGTTTTATTCTCAGATAAAACAAAGATTAGCATTAAATCTTTTGATGGATGTGATCGTGTTTGGCAGAGGCTTAATAAAAGATTTGTTAGTTGCAATATCTCTCTAAGAGTCCAGTTTAGTGATAGCTCTGTAATGTTTTAGAGAAACATCTGTTTCGATAGCCGCCCAGAGTTGGTTCCTATACGTGTTCGGTGAATGAATGCGGATTATTATCTTGAACTCATCGTTCTTGCCCATGTAACGCCATCTGATAGTTTTGTGGGGTCTAAATTTTTTGTTTATGCTGGATAATGCTTGTCCTCATGTGGCTAAGCAAGTTATTTGCTACTTAAATGCTGTTGCTATTCTGTTTATGGAATAACTAGCCAATAGTCCTGACATGAACCCAATAGAGCAATATGGGACAATTAAAAAAAAAGGTTCGACGTCGTACATTTCTACTACTATACTACTATCAACTGGTAGACGCAGCAATTTAAAAATGGAAAAATACTCCTCAAAAAGGCATTCAAAATTTTTTCTCTAGTATGCCAAGACGCATAAAAGCAATAATTAAAAGTAAACGAAGATAAACACAATATTAGAATAGCTCTAAGTCCTTAAATTCTATATTTTTGTTTGCATATATGCGTTGTTTAAAAAAAAAGTTTGTTAATAAAAATATTAGAAATAACGCTATGTTTTGCTGATTTCATATACAAACTACTAGATAGTACTTAACAATAAGTTTTCATAAACATTTTATTGCAGTATTAATTTCATTTTTGTAACTATATAAGTTTATTTATCGTTTTCATTCTGTATTTTAAATCTTTATTTGTTTGATAAAGACAAAACAAGAAAAATTACACCGGCTGTGTTGTAAAGTCTGTTAAACTTCCTCAGAAGACAATGGTGTGATCAATTATCAGTGGGAAAGCCACCAGACGCTTGTACATATATGCATAATAAAACAGAATCAGTACATGAAAGTATTACATACAAAACTGATTCCTGATCAATAAATAGTTTTCTGATCCTTTTGAGTGCACTTTCATGCATGATTCTGTTGTTTACTACAAAGCTAAAACAGTTTCAACATTCTTAGATAAAACAAATCAAAGTTTTGCTTTAACTAAACAATTTGTCAGACCTAAATACCTTCAAACATTTCTTTTAGAAACAAAAAACTGCCAAGAAAACACCTTTGTTTGTGGAGTTTTCTTTTCAAAAATGTCCTTGATAATTAAATAGATTTTTTTTTAAACAAATTTATTTATTTTTAATTGAATTAAAAATACCTAATTTACCTAAAGAGACAAACAAATGTATAAATTCCCACCATTTTAAATAGCTATACGGCTTCAAACTGATCATAACGTAATTTTTTCACAAGTTACTAATAATTTATTGCTTTTAAATTTTAATTTTTTAAATTTTTTTACTTTTTGTTTTTTCTATTTTTTCTAAAACCACGTTATTATTCTGTAATACTGTATAAAATACTTTTTTTGCTTATTTTTTTTAAATTTTTTTAAGTTTCTTCAAAGATTACTTAATAAAACTACTACACTAAATATAACATAATAATTCTTATTGCAAAAGAAGAAACACATGAGTTTTCGAGCATTTTGAATATATTTGAAGAGCCATTATGCAATAAAATTGAGCACTGTATTTAGAAGAGCAAATCTTCATAAAAAAAATACGCAATGCAAAACTTTAAACGCTATAGAAAAATCTTTTTCTTATTGAACGTTTGTATTGATTGACACATTATCTACTTGGTTTGGTCTATACGTCCACATCGCACCACTTTGTGGCTTGTCGCAAGTGCATCCGCATCACTAGGAAGTAAAACATTTTGTCATGAGCCACAAGCCAGAAAATATAATAAAATATATTTTTTTTATATATTTTTTAAGACTTAATAATAACAGCAAAACAATTTACGGGGTCCCCCTGGTTAACATTGGTGTGTGTTTAGTAAGATTTTAAAATTTTGATACCACCCCACTAAAAAATAGCATTTTCTCGTTTTTTTTTTCTCCGCATCTATTAAAAGAAAAATTCTAAAAAAAAATCATGGAAGTAGGGTTTTAGGTGGTTTTTCAACAGAATTTTCTTCGGCCTCTCAAACTCTGTATACAACCCTTAAAAAAATTCCAGAAGAGTTGAAATTTACTTTTGGTTATCTAAACATTTGATTAAATGGATTTTTTTTAATTTAATAAGTAATTAAAAAATCTACATTCATGATTTTTTTAGAATTTTTGCAAATGTTGCGCCAAAATTAATTAATTAATTTTACAGATGCAAAACATAAAAAAGCATATAATAAAGATGCTAGTAAAGGACCCGTCAATTAGCATCAATTGCAAACCAATTAAGGCGGCAATTGACATTGCAGATGAATGTTCAGCAACCCGTAGAGCAAAAACAGCTTCATAAGCTCGTCGAATCAAAAATAAAGCAAAAAAAGACAAATAGAAAAGAGTAAGAAATATTCCGATGCCCTTTCCCAATCCTCGCAGAAGCCTTCTACTTTTTCAGCCAGTCAAACCGCAACTCCTGTTGTTACGACACGCCATCTGCAAAACCGACGGTTAAAAAAAGGACACTAACGCCCCTTTGAGCGTTGACAAAAAGCTTCCACTACTTGTTACTTGTGATAAAAGCAAATTTAGTGAGTGTGACAATATTTTCAAAGATAGCGGTGTGAAAGTTATCAACATCAGCGACGGCATCACTTCAACTTTGAAAAAATGAAAAATCTCCGTAAGGCTACTGCAACCGTGCATGATGCAAAAACTGCAAAAGTATTACACGTTCCAAACACAAAGCAAAAAATCCGTCAAAACAATAATTAAAATTCTTTCTAAAGAGACCGACTCTGAAGAAGACGTTAAGAAAGAAATTGTTTTGTTTGGATTTAACGTTTTATTTGTAACTCGACTGGGAAATAAACTTCTCAATGTCAAATTTTTGATGCTGTACGTACAGCTCAAAAACTCCGATAAAAGTCAAGATATTTTTACTATATTTGAACTTCTTCTTTATTTCGCGTATTTACAGCAATTTTACATCGCCCCAGAAGTCTTACAACTTGTTTGAAGGGGGTTGAAAGGACCAACGGCTTATTAGGTGACTTCCAAATCACCCCGGTGAATAAAGAGCAAAGTTATTATTTTAGTCATATTCGTAGATCGAACCCGGGACTGTTAGCGTGCTACACTAACGCTTTATAACTGA
Source organism: Tachinus rufipes (assembly GCA_963932245.1). Taxonomy (NCBI): domain Eukaryota; kingdom Metazoa; phylum Arthropoda; class Insecta; order Coleoptera; family Staphylinidae; genus Tachinus; species Tachinus rufipes. The sequence continues at coordinate 69,193,170 of OZ010749.1, forward strand.
GCTATCTCACCGTTGCAAACTTTTTGGTGTAACCATTAAGGTTGTGACTAAACGTCGTACTAGGAAAATCAATCATTGCGAATTGCACAAAAGACATGAACGCACCAAATGTGCTTTGTGCTCAGAGTCACATACTGCTTCATTCAGAATGCGTTTGTAAGAAATTACGGGCGCAGCAAGCAAAGCAGCGGAGTAAAACCCGTTTGCAATCCGGTTTACGCAAAACTTCCGATATGGCAGAATTTTTTAAACAAATAACAAGCCACTTTATTGTTGGCAAAATTTGAGAAAAAGATAGCAAACGCAAGTTATATCTAAAGTAACGCCTGTTTTTGTCGTCGCAAAACGCGTTACAATTTGTATTTTACGGTTCAATTATTTTCAGGTATTATCAAAATCAATTTTTCTCCCCTTATAACATGTTCAAAGTAAGATAGTTTTTGTATTTTTATAATAGCAATAACTTTTCTTCTTTTGTTAAGTTGTTCTAGAATATTTTCATTGGTTACATACTGAGTCCAAGAAATTTTGATTAAACGACAGAAGCACCATTTGTCATAATCAGCAAGTCGCTTTACTGAATTTTTTCTTAAGGTTCATTTTTTTTTTCAGAGTATAAAATTGAGAAAACAGATCATTGGAGAGTTCTTATTTGTAGTCTGATGTTTATTTTTAGGTTACACAAAACAATTCTAATTTGTGAAATGTAGTTTTATTTTTACTTTTTAACTTTAATTTTATATTTCTGCATAGTGGTCCCATCTTGATTTTAGGTTAGTTTACTGTTCTGATAGCTGCATTTTGGCTTTAGTATAAATTTGCTATAATGTGTTTCTTGGGTTCATCTGTTCTTCTTGCTAATATACATATTAGCTTATGATGTTTGACGATATCAAACGCTTTTGAGTAATTGATAATACATGCAAATACGTTGGTGTTCGCGTTCATTGCTTTCTGTATGAGAACAATTATGCTGAATAAAGCCTCTTTTAAACCAAATCTGCTTCTAAATTGCGTATTTTTGATGTGTAATTCAATTTTTCTGTATACTTTTTTATACATTATTTTTAGACAAATCATCAATACTGATTAAACAATAATTATTAGATTTTTTAGCTTAAACACTTTTAGGAATAGGTACTATATAAGTCTGAATTAGGAGACTTGCTATTCTTTTTGTCTTCAATATAAGTTTCTTTTGTTTTTAGACAAGTTTCGAGATTCCAGAGTACTTTGTCTTAATGGTCTGCAAGTAACGTTTTTTATTACTTTTGATTTTCTTCTGCATATTTAGTGTGATATGCTTTGAGTTTTTGTTTTCTATCTCAGTGCATATGCTAATGCAAATAATCTAACTTTGCTTCTTTTATTTTCTTTGATCATTTTAATTAGTTTCTTGTATTCCAGTTTTTTTAGTTAAGATTTTTGCCTGATTACCAAAACCATCTGATTTAATTTTAAAATTCGGGTCAAAACGATGGTCAACCTATTGGCCAAATAGTAACTTTTGAAGTTTTCTCAAACCTCTAAAAGTTTTTAGAAATTTTTATTTAAATAAACGAATGAAACCTTAGTTATAGTTAAATTTACTATATAAATTCTTTATAATATTTATAAAACTATATTTTTTTTTATTGTTAATAATAAAATTTAATAAAAATGCCATGTTCAATGACCCTTAAACTAGTGTAGTTTTTAGTTTGACACACTAACTTACAAAAATCTAAAAACTACCATAATTTTCTCATCATTTTACATGTTTTAAAACAACGTTGAAGATGTCAAACTCAAAAGATATTTTTATCAAAACAATGCAGTAGCCCGACAAATATCTATGAAAGAAAAAAGACGTTGGATGTAAAAAATAGACCGTCTTATTTTCAAATTAAATACTTATGCAAGCAGTTTATATGGGGCAAAAAATCTTTTCATAATAACCCAAAGTGTAGAAGATCTCTGAAACTACAAACTGACAAAATTATCAATAAAATTGAAGATTTAGTGTTGACCGCTGAGTCAAAATAGAAATTATTTAAATACTATTTGACAACTTGGGAAAGAATAAAGTGTCAGTTTGGTGGATTCCCAAACTGCTCAGTTCAAAACATAAACTGTGAGAAAAAAACTTCTTTAATAAAATGTCTTCTTTTTCTGCTCAAAGTTTTTATTGTATTTTTCCGTTCTCTTTCGGTTTTTATGAAGTTCAATACTTCTTTGTTGGATGTGTCCGTTGTTCAAGATATTTTTAGCATGCGATGATTACACAATACCTCAATTATGTTATCATTTTTGTTAATAAAGTCTAAGTCTCGCATCCATACAACAGAATCGACCACATGTAGCATTTAAAAAACTTTTTTCAAAGATTAATGAGTAGGTTTTGATTAGTTAAAATAATTTCCATGATCTGAATAAAACTTGAAACATATTGATACGCGCAAGGATATCTTCATTGGTGTTATTTGCTACATTGACCCAGCTGCCAATTTGTTTGAAGTGTTCCATGCGTTTAGTAAGTTGCCTTTCAATTACTAGGTAGCTGTTTGCAACATTTATTTTTCCAACTGCTATCCATTTAATTTTCTTGCTTTAATCCTTTGTTGGACTTGTCTTGCTGACGTTAAGTAGACTTTGCAGATCCTCCAAACTTTTGGCTATTATGGTAGGCTCATCTGCAAATCTTATGTTGTTAATGTTCTCCCTCAAATCTTTTTGTCTTTTGAAAAATCTTCTCAAAGTAGATATTAAATAATGTTGGCAATAAAATGCATCCTTGCCTCATCAGTTATTTAATTAGGGTTTCTTGTGTCAGTACATCGTTGACATTTTAATAGATTTAGTTTATGGTTTTTAAGTCGTATTTAGTCTAGATATTGAAACAATAGTTTATGATGAACTCAGTCAAATGCTTTCTTATAGTCTATGATAGAGACATATACATTCTTCTAAAATTTTTAGCGTTTTCCTGCTTCCTATGCTTCTTTGGAAACCATTTTTTTTATTTTCTGTGTTGTTACCGCATCGTTAGTACATGCTATTAACTAAAATCTTTAGAAGAATTTTAAAAGTATGGCTTATTAAACTAATTAGACTAAAGTCATTGTACTTGCTGATTTTAGTTTTCTTTAGAAGTGCCGTGAATAGTAATTCTAACTTATCTGCTGGTATTTGGCCATTATGATAGATTATGTTTAACAGTTTTGTCAGGACGTTTAAGCTTTCGTTGTTTAGTAGCTTAAAAAGCTTGGATGGAATATAATTTTGACCTAGCTTTTTGTTAATTTTGACCTGTTAGATGGCCATTTCTATTTTTGCGTTTTGTATAGCTAGGCCTGCAATTACACTGTTAGTTACAGTAGCATGCTCTGTGTCTCTACGGTTGTTGTCCTGGAAAAGATTTAATATATATATACGTTTCTTATTTTTTACAGCAGTGACTTGTTTCCTGATTCCCGCCAGTTTCTTAAGTTTTTTATGCTTCTTTTGTAGATTTAGCTCTATGCTGGTCCATTTTTTTCATTACTCATTTTGTTTTACAAGTTTGTTTGTAGTTTTTAGGTCTTTTGTTGCATTAACTAGTAAAGTTCTAATGTTAACTACTGTTTAGTTACTCCTTGGTCTCGAGTTGCTGTTTCAGTTATCTTGTGTAATTTGTTATTAACTTCTCTTGTCAGTGCTTCACGTATTTGTAAGTTTTTTAGAGTTAATTTGTTTGGTTTGTTCGCATTTGTTATTTTTTTAAGTTTAACTTGTAATGTGGCGTTTAGCCAGTTGTAGTTAGATATTATATCTGTATTGTGTTTTTTTTTAAACCTTCTCCTAGGTCCGCCACAGTTTCGGGGCCTTCAGTATTTGTTGATAAAAAATGTCCATCTCTTCGTCTATTTTATTTGCAGTTAGAGCATGACTTGGATAATGTTGATGTTACCTATTTAATGATGGATTCCTTTATGATGACCGTGTACAGAAACACAATTGAGAACACAAAAGTGGTTATACACAAAAAACAACTTCACAATTAGAGAAGTAGTCAATGAATGCAATTTTAAAGAATTACAATATCTACCGTACAGTCCAAACCTTGCCCCCTGTGACTATTATTTCTTTATCAAATGACGCTGTGCAATCGTATTTTGTAGAATCACCAAAAGATTTGTTTTTAAAAGCATAGCGCCACTAGAAAAACATTGGAATAAGTGTGTTAACACAATCTTGAATTGAGCAACTAATACCAAAAGAACTTTGTAGAAATTAAATCAAACATTTATTGTCAAAAAACTTTTTGACAAAAATATCAAATACAATATATTTAAAAAAAATAATAAACTCAAATATGATAGATGGACAATTAATTAATATTTTAAAACTATTTTACTAAGTTTATAGATTACTTTAGCATCAAACTGCAATTACACAAAATTATGATTATTAAATTAACTAAAATTACTAAATTTTTTTTTTTAACATATAAAATCCATTAGATGTATACATTTATTTTCTTTAATTATTTTCATTAAACTTAATCGCGTTTTATTACAAATACAAATGATTGATACTTTATTGAATTAATAATTAAATCAATAAAAATGTAATAGAAAAAAATTCAATTACTCTCATTACGGAATAATATCGATTTATTATAAAATCTTCCAATGACACAAATAAAATTTTATTTCGTGCTATTAAATGAATTAAAACAAACTAATTTATTCAATTATTTGCACGATTTATGTAATTAACTTGTTCGACATAATATACAACATGATTTCGTTTATTGTATCATGCGATATTATATTCGCATAATTATTTTCACTATAAAATCCTTTTACAATAAAAGTTGATGTAATTAAAGGGTATTTGAATATGCATGTGTGCATTACGTGCGAATGGAAAGTTTTCTAGAGTTATGTGGAAAATGCGCCCCGAAAATAGCAATGTTGTTTATTGGCCATTCTCTGTCTTACACGAATGCCATTATTTTATAGTAATATATTTCGCTGCGCAATTCATAACAATACTATTGTATACGTTTTGATCTAATTTCATGGAAATTTTCCAATATCATCAAATATTGAGAAAATAATATTATTCTAGTTTGTTCTAAAGCACGCAGAGTTTTGTATTGGATGGAATGAGACAAAGTGACATGTATGTTTTCAAAATCATGAATGATAGGTATAACGTAAACAAAAATTAATCATCTGTACAAACAAGTGCAACAAATCCAAAAGTATGTAAATGAATTAAATCCGTGTTTTTCGACATCAAATCAATTTTATATACATAAAACAATTAGCTTTAAAAATATTTAGATAACTTTCTTGCTTTCATATGCAATTGATTAGAAAATCTTTAATTATATTAAGAAAAAACTTTTATATGTATAAAGTTTTTTTATGTGGGCAATTCCATTTCAAACGGACCAGAGCTGAGGTAAGGGAAAAGCGTCGAAAAACTTGCTTTAGTATATTTTTTTTTCGTTTTTATATCTTATTAGTAGTCTATTCATCTGTTTATGAAAATATAAGACTCTTAAAAAAAAATCTACAATTTTTTAAGTTTATTTGTTGTTTTTTAACTTTGACGTTGAAAAATTGTATTTTTCATTTAAAAATCGCAATTTTAATGCAAACAAATTTGCTTATGAAATTGATCAGAAATTTTGTGTTTGCGGAAAAACTTAAAAAACTAATATTTTGGTCCTAGTGGTCTGGACAAAAATATTTTGATGTAAACTAGTTAAAAAATATAAATTTGTTCTGTGTATTTGGGTTTTAGAAATCTAAAACTTAAAAAAAACTGCAAAAATAAGCTTATTTTCAACATAAACTCTTAGAAATACACGTTTAGCAACGCTCAGAGAAACAATACACCAAATATTATAATCATTTTGAATCCTGCGGACAATTCTACATAATAAATGTCGTGTTTATGGACCGTAGAAAACTTTATCTAAGAAAAAAAAAAACTACAACATTTTCCGGCAAAAAATGCCTTCAAAATTAATTATTTTTTTATATTCACAATAACATTACAACCAGTTGGTGATGTTAGGCCAGTCATGTGTACGAGTAAGAGCTTTGTTTGGATGTAGCCTGTGAATCTCCTTCTTGTTAAAAAGTTTAACTTTGAGGGTGGCTGATATATTCCACCACCCAACCCAAAGAACACTAGCTCACTCTCAATTTTGAGACCGTAAATCATTAGCCGCTTAGAGGTAATGACACCATTCCAGAATCGATGTGGAGTAGTAGCGTGTTGCAGAGGTTTTTGTTATGAGCACTTTTAGACCGTACAGCCATGAACTAGGTTTAGATTTGCCTCATCTCAAAATCTTGGGCAAAAAAGGAACCGCCTAAATTACACGATGTGGAGTTCATGCAGCGCAAGATACTTAGACAGTTATTTATCAAACGTTATTAATATGGCGTATGTTTCTCAGTAGCTGTCTTGTTCTTTGGTAGATAGTAGAGTAGTTTTGCAGTTTATGGGCGTGAAAGCATACTTTGTAAGTGGGGGATACGCTGTCGTATGACCGTCCCCACAAACTCCGGGCCAGTGTAGTTTGCTACAATCAAAGTTTTGATGGGGGATGCTTCCTTGTCCCCCATGACGGTGAGTTATCTATGATCAAAACATTTGAATTACTGGTCCTAGGCAAGATATAAATGCAGATAACAAGGAACTGAACGGTTTGAATGTCTGGTCTAGCAGCTAAGCATGTCAGGAAGGTGAAACCGGAAGATCCTCCTTGCAGTAGTAACTAGGACTCTCTTACAGAAGCAAAAAGCTGCTCTGCGGGTTCTTGTTGGTAGAGGCTACAGACCTGGGCGCAAGCTGGTTCAGCTTTAGTCATTTTTTGGTAGGGCCGGTTTACGTTCTCAAACTTGTTAGTCTTCCTAATGTTTTTAGGATACCGCGATTGAGCGTCATGGTTTTAATGGTGTAGTAGGGATCTTTGTTTGATCATTTTAATGTTAGATCAGTAGATGGCACTACCGACAATCATTCTACCTCGTTCAAGTGGAAGCGTCGTTGTTGACGGGCTTAAGGCACTAATAGTTCTTTTTCTTTTTTTCTGATTAAGAACGGCTACTGCCGTTTGTTTGAAGTACGACTTTTCTCAAGTTTTGAAATGTTAGGAGCTACATAGTTTAGTCTAAAACTACATTTACTTCTTGAAATGCTTATTTGACAGGCAGGGCCTTAGTGGAAAGGCCTCTTGTTGCTATGTACACGGAATAGTCGGATTGCCCAAAAAATCTTCTAAACTATTTTTTTGTGGTGGTTGGTTTTGGCAATAGAGGTTATGCGGCGGTCTTGATATCCAATGCTAGTTGGCCCAAATTTGCTTTTCTTGGGGTTGGATTTGAGTCCGTGTTCTAGGAGTAGTTCTAGCACGCTTTGTAGAGGATTTAAATGAGTTTTTTTAATAGAAGTTTAATTTGTGGCCAAGTTACTATTTACTTTTAGTGTGTCATCAAAAAATCTATTGTTTGTCCCACCTCTTGTGTGTTTGGATTTAGACATGAGAAATTTGTTTAACAATAATTTTTTTGATAACTAACGCTTGAGTGGGTAGGTGGAAACAAAGTTTAATTTGTGGGCAAGTTACTTCTTTTACTGCGAGTAGAGTTTAAATTTTTTGTTTGCCAATTTTGATGAGCCCGGACGGATTTATGTTAGAATGCCAAAATTTATAATATTCTCAAATTTTGGCGTCGATAGATTAAATCTAAATTTGTGCCGCAAGCGCAAAAACTATCAGACAAAGCTTAAAATTTACAAAAATCGTTTCAAGCGACAAAAGATGTTTTTGGCAAACTCCTGAAATGATTAAAAAATATAAGTCAATAAAAATATATTGAAAAATAATTTTTCAAAACAAAAGGAAAAAAATAATTCTAGATTGACTTTTTCGCGCTCGATAAGCAAAATACTGACTATTTTATATGTAGAATTGTTTGCAAAACTTAAGTTTTTAATAATATTAGGTGTATAGTTCTCTGAACGCTGCTAAATGTGTATTCGTAAGAGTTTATGTAAAAAATAGGCCAATTTTTTCAATTTTTTTTTAGACCCCTAAAACCCAATTACACAAAACAAATTTATGTTTTCTAACTAATTTACAACTTCGACGGTTAAAAAAAATTACAAAAATGCTCTTTTTGTTTAAAGAACTCATAAACCAAAAACAAAAGACTTATAAGTTATAGAAATTTAAAAAAAAAATACTAAAGCACCTGCTCTGGTCCGTTTGAAATGAAATTGCCCATGTCACCAATTGGTTACTTTATATGTTTTATAAGACAACATAGCAACAGCTCAAAAATTGGAACAAGTACAATACTTCATTACAATGGGCAATATGACCCAAAGTTGAGTAAAAGAAAAGATAAAGACATACCAAATATAGAAAGTTAAAGACTAGGTGAATGTTTACTAATAAAATTGACTACTTTCTACACAAAGATATTGTCACTAACGTGTAAATAATAAATAATTGCCACATCGGCAGCAATCTTAAATTGTTAAGAACATCACATAAATGAGAGAAACAAAATGATAAATACGAAACTTTAAGCAAAATGGGAATACTTGAAGCAAAGCAAATAATATGTGGAAGAAATAAATAATTGTCAATTCAGAAGAGATGCCAGATATAGACATTTTGAATATAAATAAAGCACTAAAACAACCAAGGAACAAAAAAAACCTTAGAAATAAAATTCCTTTAGAAACGTCAAAACTAAGAGAAAACGCGGTATCAAACGCCGTAAAAATTCTGTTAAATAAGTGTCTTGCTAAAGAAATCATCCTTAAAATGAACAAATAATTCTATTGCACAATAGAGAAGACACTACAAACATAATAACTACAAGTTACTAACAAAAACCATAACAATCTGCCTAAACCATATTTACAAAAAACTTTCTAAGTAAAAATTGGCAAAACTGCGGCCAGCAATAAAGTAGAATAATCAAAAAAGTCTTACAAGGAGATACAATCTTACCTAAGCTATTTGCCCTAGCCCTAACAGATACTTTTAAAAACTTATTATAGAAAGACATAGGCATAATCATAGACAAAAATTACATAAATTATTTAAGGTTTGTTGATAATATAGTACTAACACAAAAAAGAAAATATTAGTGGTAGAACAAGTAGATATAGTTTCAAATTTGTCCAAAACAAAAATTACGAACTCGGAAGCTATACAAAACCAAATTACAGAACAAATAGACAAATGTGTATATGTTGGACATTTTATTAAACTTGTCAAAACAAACCAAACTGCAAAAATTACACAACAAATTAAACAAAGTTAAGGGGAGTGTTTGGTAAACTTGGATACATACTAAAAATAAAAGTATACAATATGTACATGAGACTGTTTCTTAAATTTTTTGTGTGCAATTTTTGTGTGTCCACGATTCACCAAATTTTTGCCTAAAACTCAGAAATTTCAACCTAAACTATTAGGTTTTTTAACGTGCACGCAACATCAAAGCAGTACACGGGACTTACTGAAGCTCTGTTCTTATCCACAAGAAGGCGTGCGCATCACAACACATTTTTTTAACTAAAAAAAATTTGACCTAGGATAGAGGATTCAAACCCAAAACCCCTGGTGTAGCAGTCAAGTAAGACTATACACTTTAAGTCTTTTTGTCAGTCAAAGCAATAAATTTGACTGCGTATGTCATGGTATGTTATTCAAAAAGTTAGTAGTTAAAATTGGAATTGAAAGCTATCAACGTATTAATCGGTGTCTTTCTACATCAAATAGTTTGCAAAAATTTCAAACTTGAGTTTTCTTATTGAAGAATCCCTTGTTTGGCTTAAAAACTTTAGTAAGTCCCGTAAACTTTTTCAATGTTGCACGTTATGATTACAACAAGAACCTATGCACATTGCAAAAAATAAGTATCGTAGAGCAGTGTAGAATAACAGAAAAAGTTATTGGTTGATGCACCAAATATAAGTATGAAAGCATAATCTTTGACATTAAGGTAAAACACCAAACTATCGACAAAATTTCCAACTATCAAAACTCCCCAAACAAAAATAAACTTATCTTGTATAACCATGTAAAAAGAATAGACAAGAAACAATTATCAAAACATGTAGTTAATTAAATCCTGGATGGTAAACGTGGCAGACCGTGCCAGATCTAGAAAATTAAAAAAGCAATGAGCTCAAAAAATTAAATCACATTAAACAACGTCGTTAAAAACTTTTAAAATTCACATTGAAATATAATTAAAAATACGTTTCAAATAAACATAACCTAACACTATAAAGCAACAAAAATGACTTTTAATATTTTCAAAAACATTAAACACACTTGTAATCAGACATGTTACCATTTTGTAAACCAAATTTGACCAAAACATTCCAACAAACATAAAACAAAAACTTAAAATAGGAACATAGAATACCAGAAGCCTATTCAAAGCAAGAAAACTTCACAACACCATCTGCGAGATGATGATACTTAATAATAATGTTAAATGGTCTTTATTTGAGCAAAATCAATCATACAATTTTTTATAAAATGTTCAATGTCAGTATACTGAGATTTGTTGAAACATGATGGTAAAGATGAACAAAAACATATCAAAAATATATAAAAAGCATTGAGAGCTTGTAAAATCAAACGACTAAAAGAGGAGTAGACAGAAAAAAATGATTAAAGATATAAAAATATGCAGAAAAGTAATCCAAAGCTGTACAAAAAGCAAAATTTTTTAAAAAGCACTAAAAAAAACTAGAAAAAAGCATCATATCACAATCAACAAAAAATAGATAAACAACATCCGTTTTGCACATGATACAAAGATCATAACATCAAAGACCTCCAATAATTAATTAACGTAGTAAACATACATAATAAGAAGAAGAGGCTAAAACTAAACATAGATAAAACCAAATTTATGTGTGATAACCAGAAATCTAGAATCATTCCTAACCAAACTAACCAAAAACTCTTCCATAAAGTTTTGTAACCAAATTTAAATACTTATGAATATAGTTGCACAACAAATGATATTTGAACAAAAAATAAAATGTTGTTAAATGTGGATTTTTTGCCGCATACTAATAATTGCATGAACAAACAAGATAAACAAAAAAGTATTGGCTCAAACACATATTGATAGAAAACTACTGTCCAATATAAAATTAAAAAAACGAAAAAATTTGGCCACATAATACGCAACTCCAAGCACAACATTTTACCACTAGTCACTCAAGGCAAGATTGAAGGCAAAATAGAAGCAACAAGATATTAAAAAAATTGACTGGCCTAAAGACTGTCTCAAAACTTTTTCAAGTCATAAGAGACCAAAATAAGATAAAATAAAAGTTATTGCAAACATTCATTAGTGGATAGCACTAGAAGAAGAACTTTAAGGCAACAATTTTTTCAAATTCTTTAAAAACCATTAAATAAGCTTATAGCTACACTTGTTCCTTATTTGTAAACCAAACTTAATCAAAATATTCCATGAGTTAAGAGCTCTCTCTTAGAGAAAGCAATAGAGATACAAACTTTTGAATGACCAACAATTGGGTGGGCAGGTGGGACACTCTGTAACATAATTACAGACCTGTAATTTAAAATAAAATGACCCACCCACCCTCCTAAATATTAGTGATTTAGAAATTAGAGTTTCTCTTTTCTGCAAGCGTCTATGTCAGACAAGGCAATAGATATACAAAATTTTGGATCACTAACTTTTGAGTGTTTAGTTGGGGATAGGAGTGCCCATCTACCCGCCCAAATGTTAGTGATCCAGAAATTGAAATTTCTTTTCTCTGCAAGTATAAAATGTCTTTATGTGAGACAAGGCAATGGAGATACAAATATCTGAATAACCAATCCTTTGGTGAGCAAGTAGAACACTCCATAACATGACTACCACCTAGTAATTTAAACTGGAGTGCCCACCCACCTTCCCAAGTGTTAGTGATCCAGAAATTACAGTTTTTCTTCTCTGCAAGCGTTGAGTCTTTATCTCAGAGGAAGCAATAAAGATACAAATTTTTAAATAACTAACACTTGGGTGAAAAAGTAAGACACTCCGTAATATAATTACCAGCCAGTAATTTAAAATGAAGTGGCCACCCACCCGTCCAAGTGTTAGTAATCCAAAAATTTGAATTTCTCTTCTCTGCAAGCGTCGAATGTATCTATGTCAGACAAAGCAATGTAGATACAAATATCTGGATAACCATCATTTGGATGAGTAGGTTGGGCACTCCATAACATGGTAGTTTAAACTGAAGTGCCCACCTACTCTCCCAAGTGTTAGTGATCAAGAAATTAAAGTTTCTCTTTTTTGCTATCGTTGGAAGTCAGTATATCAGAGAAAACAATAGAAATGCAAATTTCTGATTAACCAGTATTTAAATGGGCAAATAGGGCATTCTATAACATGGCTACCAAAAAGTTATTTTGGGCAACTAAGAAAATTTTAACCATAAAAAGCAATTAAAGATTAATATCTAGAAAAAAAACCACTACATTATATCTTTCAAAAATAATCATAATAAGACCAGTAATGACAAAACAACAAACGATACTAATCATGGACATCTAAAGCCCAGATTTGGCAAAGAAAAAGAAAACAGAATTTCCCAAATTGTTGTTCAATAAAATCCCTACAAAATTAAACTAATCACTAATGATAATTCAGATACAATCATCGAAACATGGTATATGCAAAGTATATACCAGTCCAGTAAAACAACAAATATTATTAAGGAATTGAATTATAGAGAAATATAGTTGACGACCGTTATTACGTGATAATTTATAATAGAAAATTAAATAAAACAATTACTATGTTTTTTATCACAATTTATTACGTCATACATGTATTGTCTAAAGAAAGTTGAGGTTCAACCAAAAGTGACGTATTAATTTGTGATATAAAAACATAGTTATTATTTAATTTTCTATTAAAGAAAAAATAAAATCAACTGAAAAATGCCAAAAAATAAACAAACAAAAAATATCTATACAAAACTAATTTCAACGCCAAAGTTGGATAAAAAATAAAAAATGACAAAAAAACGCTTAATTCAATTCTGCCACAAAAAAAAAACTACTTAATCATAAACACATACTTTTTACTTTAACCCAAAAATATGTACACTCAAAGATATCAAAAAAAAACCTTCAAAGAACTGTCAGAAACTAAATCAGTTAGATTGTCGGAAATTAAAAGTTCAGGAATGCAATAATATCAACAAAAACATATTCAAGATCCTTTGAAACACAACTTTTTACTATCGCACATAAAATAAGATCAAACAAATAGTATATTAAAAAAAAAACAAGTGAATGACGGACAAAATTATAGAAATATGATGACTAGTTTAACCTGCACAAAGAAGAAAAGACTACTAAATAAGTAAAACTGACAAATACCTTCCCAGGTGTAGAGAGTACATGGTAAAGTTTTTTGAAATTAAAGTAAACAATCTTACCTGCCCTACATATAGAATTTGATCTAAAAATAACAACAGAAAAGACAAATATGGCAATAAACTGCTCAAAAGCAACAAAACACTTGGTCCAGATTAAATAAAAATGAACTATTGCAACTACTAAAGCCCAACCAAACAAAGATGTTAACAAACTTGTTCAACAAGACCTGAACAAGTAGTCAAAAACCAGAAAAATTGCTGACATTTACTTTCATACCAGTCCAATGGAAAAAACCGCCATGAAATGCTCCAATCAACCCAATAAACCATGTTAAAAATAATATTTAACATAATCCATGCACGTATATACAAAAAACTAAACAAAAACATTAGGTACATGCAATTTAAATTCCGAAACGGCTTTGGCCAAAAAAGGCTTTTAGCGTTCAAGTTTTAATCCAGCAATCACTCAATGTCAACTAAAACATTGTTGCTTGTTTTATTGACTTCTAAAAGGCTGCCTAGACTTTACCAACATTTAATGTTTTTGATAATACTACGAGAAGAAGGAATAGACTACGGAGACGTCAACATACCAACCACTACTGTCAGTGTAAAAAAAAGCCTTTAACGACTACTATAGCAGATAGTAGAAGTAAGTGAGAGGTACGGTATGAAATTAAATTATGATAAAACTCATATCTTAATTGTCAACAAAAACAACAATAATGACAACCAACAGTTTTTGATTCATATTAACACCACCCTACCAAAAACGACAAAATCACATACCTAAGCATGTTGAGCAAGTCCAGTTAAAATAGTAATTTAACAAAATGCAAAGTGTACTGTGCAATTTACCACTAAGCATTAACATTAAAATGAGCATTTTTAGATGATACCTCTTTTTAACCATATTATACTGCGTAAAGGCCTGGATTCTTACCGAGCATACTAGCATAGCTTTTGACAAAATCCTAGATATACAACACACAAGATGATGCTTCCGTGCATAGGCAAAAAGAAGAAAATATATATCGCCTCCTCTAAGTGATATTTTAAAACAAAAAATAGTTATAAAGGTTCTGAGCAACACCGTATATTGTGGTTGCGGAATCTAAAAACATAAATCCGTATATCGTCTACGGCACTATCAATCAGATCAATTACAAATAAAATATTATGGGAAAAATCCACTGATTTAAGATTTATTCAAACTAAAATTAAATTAAAATCATATTAAAGTGCTAAAAATGTAATCTGTTTGATGCACTTAATTTAGAACTAAAGATGTCTCAACAGGTTTACTAATATTAACAACATCCAGAAAATTGTGTTTAAAAATCCATAGTTTGATTGAAAGTTTAATAAATTTAAGGATAGTTAAGAACGTACTGAAATAAGTGCTAAAGTTTTGATTAACTTTTAAAATTAGTTATAAGGATAAAAAAAGCTTGCCATGACTTAAGAGATCGAATAATCCTGATCAAAAAATTAGAAAATTGTTTGATTGCTAGTTAAAAGTTTTTGAAATATAGAAATTGATTAAGAACATATTAAAGCATAAAATATTGGCAATATCAAATAGTTCTGATTAGAAAATTTGAAAATAGTTTAATGTTTGATCAAAATTTTACTACTAAATACTATTAAATATTTAATTACGTTTTTGCAATTAGTTTGCAAGATATACAGGATATAAAGATGGCTTGCTATAATTGACAAGTCGAATACGTACTCATTAAAACTTGGAAGTTGATTAAAAACATATTAAAACACCAGAGCTCAAAGTTTTATTTAATTGCCGCACTTAGCTTATTACATATAAAGCCTCAAACATGTACTACTTCAAACAACTCTTATTGAAACTGGAAACATCTAACAATTTTAATTTAAACTTTTGAATTAATCTAAATTATTGATTGCTTTTAGAACATATAAAACTTCAAAGATATATCACTGATATTTACAATATCTAAATCTAATTGATTTAATGTTGATTAAAATTTTTGAAATTGATTGAGTAGAGGTTTAAACGCTGAAAGATTTATTTGACAATCGCAATTAGTGTTTTAAATATAAATCTTAAATTTTTTGTGACACCCAGATACTTAGTATTTATATTTAAATACTTATAGAATGATTTCATTTTTAATTTACAATTTTAGATATTTGGAAATTAATTAACAAATTGAGCTGTTAATCCTATAAACGTCATTTAATTACAACATTTAATTACAACATTTAGTTGGTAAGATATGAAGCTAAAAAATCCAAATATAAAAGACACACAAAACAAATTAATCTAAAGTTTTCAAAATTGTATTGGCTAGATAAAAAGAGATCTATAAATCTTGTACTTAAGATAAAAATATCTAAAGTTAATTTATATGCAAAAATAATCAAACATTTTAATTAAAAAGAATGCTCTAAAGTTACTGAAACAATTGGATCCAGATTAAGCTCTCAAAAGTACAAAAAATAATTTATACTAATAATTATTAGTTCTAAAATCGCTAGTATATTTTATGATTACAATTTCTCTACAGTATTATAGTTTTAAAATATACTAAAATAATTAGTTATTATATACTTCGACCTTATATACAACAAAGTTGTTGCTCATATCATTGTTTTTGCAAATATGGGTTGAATATTTATATTACATATAATTTTTAAAGTTAATTATATCCCAAATGTTTTAAGCAACTAAATTTTTAGTAACCTTTCTGATAATAAATATATTTCACTTTTGCACAGAATAAATATGCTTAGATAATCGCTAATATCCCAAAAAATAATCAATCTAATTATTACAAAAAAGTAATATTTGTTAAACTAATACATAAAAATTATAATTTAAAAAAATCAACGCTTCTAATACTTTTTAGAAAATTATGTTAAAAATAACTGCACAACCAATTAAATTAATTTATCTCTATAAGAACCGGATTTTAAAAAAATATGTCTAATAATTCTTCGTGCCGACACAAAGTTTATCCATAATAATTCAATGTTGATTGAATTTATTTAGAGGTTACAATTTATATCATTTTATTTATTTTATAATTACTAATCTATTTTTAATAATTAATTAATTCAAGTTACTATTAGCTTCCAAATATATACATACTCTTACAATTACCAGCGGGTGCCTTTAAACAGCATTTAAATTCATTGTGCATCAGTGCATTTAAAAAACTAATCAAATACACTTTTATTAATTATGTTTTTGGGGTGCAGTTTATGTTTTTTGTTTTGTTTTATGTTACCTTCAGAATACCGGGGGTGGGTTCACAGTAACTGGATGACGGGCACTGGCAGAGCCCAAGTCTGCTTGAGGTGACTGCGCTGCCGCGGACGGCATCGACCCATTTCCAGTGCAATCATTCAGTGGCGGAACAAATACCTATATGTTCTATTGTTTTATTAATTATTTATTATAATATGTATTCCTACACCCATGTTGTAGCAATAGTTTTGCGTCTTAATAGTTTGTAAGCAATTAATTTGAGAGAGTTTAATAATCGTTTAGTGTTTCAAGGTTATTCCATGTTATATAAAATTTAATAATTAATTTAAGGTTCATAAATTACAAAAAAGGTTCATAAAAATTAAAAGTTTGGACTAATACTCCCATTTAACAATATAATAAATCAAACAGTTTTATACAATTTCAGTTTTGCATATATTGTTTGGTGAGTTATTTAGTGCCTTTGAAGTAGGAGCCAGCAATAACTAACCGCATTGACTTCAACGTGATTAAGGGAGAACGTTTCGTTTGTACGAAACGAAAAGCTCAAGAACGTGATCTTTCAACAAAAATATAAACACGAAATGAAATTACAGCTAAGAATCACAATATTGATAGTTGCTAAGGTCCATAAAAAAGAAAATTTAAAAGAAAAAAAAAATAAGAACATTGCATTAGCTGAAATCCTAGCAATAATTATTTTTGTTAAAAGTTTACGTAAAATCAAGATATCTGATTACTTCAGTGAATAGTTTCAACATAGACAATTTAATAAAAATGCATGTAATAGTTTAAATAAAATCAAAAATTCATTTTTCCTGTCAATTTACAAAAGTTATGTAATATTTAGTTCCGCTACATAATAATCAACTAATTGCACATATACAATTTAGTAACAGATTAAAATATTACTTTTAGTAAGTATTAATAATGATGAGCGCAATAAAAAACATTTAGGCTAATGTGATAGATTGATTGGCAAATATTTTTCCTTAAAACGTTGTAAGTGTAGTTTAAGTTCAAAAAATATATCCAAATGCAATTTTTTTTTGAAAAAGAAGACTTTGCTAGTCTAATTAAAAACAGATAGCAAACCAGATAGAGCCCGCGGGTCGTAGTTTGCCGACCTCTGTGATAGATGGTTAGATTAATAAAAGTTTTATTTATTAATCTTATGCTGTATATAATTTTTATTGCTGGTGTTAAGACCGTTTTTTTGCCAACCTCAAAGAAGCACACTCTATAAAAAAATTTTGATTCAGTGTTCTCTGTACCATAGCGGCATTTTAGACTAACTAAAATTATGTTTCTTTTGCAAGCTCAGCCAACCACAAGCATACATAGTTTATAAAACTGTTTTAAAAAATTTCATGCAATTCCACGGCAGCCCCTTTCAATATATTGCGATAGGGCCTATAAATGCTAGCTACGCCATTGGCAACAACCATATCAACAACCACTTATTAAAGACCAGATTTTATTATTAAATGTGCTGTACACAGCTGTAACCGCTTTTTGTAATATCCCAACAAATCCAACAGTGTGTCACGTAGAAAGTTTCCAACTTCAAGGTAATTACAGAAAATAAAATATGACTAAGTATAGGTCACTATAAGTCTGTAAAAAACCCATTACTGCGCCTTTGTCAACTGTCTTAAGTCTTCCACGCAACTCCTAGTATTTTCATACAAACCATACCTAGTTAACAACTTCCAACTACGCTTGTGTAGCACAATGTTGGAAATATAACCTTTCAACACCAAAACCAATACCTCTAACCATTGGAATCGGCATCCAATAGCAATACCACCAACTCTTAAACATGTGTTGTTTATAACTTTTCATTATTAATACCTTCAACCAGTTACAATTAGCGCCCAACTAGAAGCATAACTAGAACAATTGTGTTTTAATTCTACAAACTACTTTAAAAAATACAATACAGCTATGGCTTCTGGATACAGAAAGAAACAAGGATTTTGTACTTTCTAGTTATGGCATGTAAACCCTGACTAAAATGTTTACAAGTGCTACTACAGCAATCTTGGTTGCTTACATCTGCTGATAAAATACGACCTAAAATACCCCAACCTGTGCCAGTCATTGCGACAGACCATACGGTTGCTTGTAAAATAAAGTTATAGCAAAACAACAATTGCAAGTCAAGACCTAGACAGCAGTCAATAAATAGCCTTGTACTACTACTTACTACCTAAAAGTAAACACTACTTTGGCAAACAGATGGAAGTTTTTCAAACTCTTAGAAGTAAGGGTGAAAACACTTTTAATGTTTATTAAAAATTCGGGTTATGCTTCAACGCTAAAAAAATATTTACGTGATGTTTTAAACACCATCATCAAGCGCTTTACCAGTTTGGAAAAACCCATAGAAGTGAAAGCAATTACATAAAACATCCTAAATATTTCTAATATATTTGCAACCTACTCCACAGTTCAAAGCAAATCTATTGGGAAAGCAAAACAAGGCAACATCTAGTTTGAGGAACAACAAAAATAATAAAGCGGTACAAGTCAACACCATTACCCAGACTGTTTTACTTGCAGATAGTGTCGTCAACATTTACGACAAAGAAGACTCTGCACTATAAGTCTACGTTTGCAAACATACCGACGCAATAGATTATAAAATGGCAGAAAAGTTGTACATGCAAGTGATACCAAAGATGAATACAGTATACAGCGTCATCAACAACAAAAACTGTTTCTGTTTTATCAATTATTTATCAAGTTTAACTAACACAAACTAAAAAAAAATGTACTGTGATTAAAAAATAAAAATTGTCTAGTGCTCTAAATGTTAGTGTAAATTTTTTTAAACATCAATGCTCACTAAATGCGTGGATACTCCTCTCTTTCAAATGTTTGTTGTCTGCAATAATAGTTCTACACAAACATGCAAAACTTACTGTTTAACGTAGAATCTAAGAAGCACACCACTAGAGGTGTTTACTGAGCAAATATTTTGCCATAACCTTGCAAAGAAGATAACTACATCAAAATATATTTGACAAATTATACATTGCTGCTGCTGGAAATCAAACTCGGGTTGCCTGTTATACAGTCGTTGCACTAGATCATTGTGATACTGTTGCCACAATAACAACGATTTCTCTTACAAGCAAAAGATTAACTGCAGAAAACGTGTTTGAAATAGTCTTGTCTAATAAAAGCATTACTGCTGGTGTCTAAAGATAGTCTTGCCAAGCGCAAAGAGTAGTACCCTTGAGTAAATAAATATTAAAAAACAAAACAACGCAACCCAAAACTAATACATTTGTGTATGCCGCTACTATAGATGTATCTGTCCTCTTTGCAAACTAGCTGTCAATTATCTGCAACTTACAAATCTCAGAAAAGATTCTCAAATTTAAAAAATAAAAATTGAAAAGAAGTAGAAAAAGCTCAATGCTTCAGTGGTTGTGAGCCTTTTTGTATTGCATACTCTTGCTTACAAATAAGAGCGCTACTGTGTGTATAGAAATTACAAAAACACAATTTGTTTGGATGCAAGAAACACACATTTTTTAATGTTGTTTTTTTTTTTGCTAAGCGTAGGATTCACTTGCTTATAAATATGTCAGTTGTATGGTTGAGTAAAAAAATGCACAATTTACTAAATATTTGCAAGCGTCTGTATGAGCAACAAATACTACAAATCTCATTAACAAATCGGGTATCAAATGTAGAAGTAATTAGAAAAAAAAAATGAAATGAAATGACATTATTAAAACACAAAAACTAGAATAACTAAAACACATAGCAAGAGCAAAAAATATCACCTACTTTAAGTAATAACCCAAGAAAAAATACAAAGAAAAACAAGCAATGGTAGAAGACACCACTCAGACCTTAAAAACCTGCGAGATTGGTGTAGCTGTAACATAAACCAACTATGTATGTATCTGGGTATGTCGCTAACTTAGTTCTATTCTTTACTATTGCACAAAAAAAAATAATTTTTAATAATAATAATATGTGTCTACAAGAGTTATACTATTTGTTTTTGTGTTTTTGCGGGTTTCACGTTATTTGGTTTTGGATGCAAAGTGTACAGTACAAATTTTCTTCAAAGTTTCAAATTTGCAATGCTGTTACAGAATGCAATTTGCTTAAGATATTTACAATAGAAACAATGTTTGTTATATTGTCGAAAAGCTTGTTTTGTTAGTTTACGGCACTTTCATATCTAATTAGTAATATCATTGACTATCTCGGCAATGTTTTCCATAGTCATGTTCAACTAAGTTGTCAGTGTTGCTTCTCTAAGTAGAACATATAAACACAATTAAACGACATCATGTCTGGATTGTGGTTAATATGCTACTATGGTTGGAAACGCAGACAACGGTCTTTGCTTTGTGTAAGTCTATGTAAGTAACTATTTTGATAAAGTAGCTTCCGTTTTTGATTATTCAATCTGCATTCATTGTTGTGGTCGCTTTTAAGTAAAAATCCTCTGTTAAATTATATTCTACTATAATTGTAAACGTAAATCTGGAATACAAAATTTTTCTTGTTGTAGATGTTGACAACCCAATCTGCAAAATAAGCAATTTGGTTGACGGTATCAACTTATTTTAAATTTGTTAAATATTTAACAAATTGATCCCGTACTTCTATGATGTCTCTGTTTTTCACTTCAACTTTATCTAGAGTTATTTTTCATGGAGTGCCTACATATGGCTTATACTGTTTTGAGTAAATTTTATTAGCATGTTCACTGTGCTAAACCGGAGTTCACTTCTAACGCTCGTAAAATTAATTTATGGTAATGTAACATGAGTCCTGAGTTGGAAATTTATGCGGATGTTTGTATATTTGTTGCCTCATAGTATAGTATAGTATGTTCTCTTTGTAAACATGTAAGTTTTTTGCTGATAGCAATAATTTTCCAATTTGCAATTCAAATCATTGCTAAACGGATTTAGCGGTCAGCTGATCAGTCCGTCGTTTTTCAAATAGAACAATAAATCTTTTAAAAACTTTTAAAAAAATGAGCTTACTAATCGCCAAGTTACTAAACTCTGCTAATTGTTTTGAGAATTATATCCAACAAATTTTTTGTCCTTAGAATGTTTGCATTACAACTTTTTTTTAAATGTAACCTGCAATCAACTGCATGAGTACTTTTTTAATACTAGAATCAGACCAAATGATGGAAAGGCCGCTAACAAATTCTATATTATAGACAGTGCATTTACCAAATTGTTAAAGAAAAGCTATTATTTTGCCGCTGCTAAAGTCGGGCATGTGTTGGCATTCATTTTACCCTGTTACAATCTTCTGTATCTAAAAGATTCCAATTTGTGCGCATTAGTCAGTGCGTTTCTTTTATTATTGACGTTAGATCAGGTGTTTCACAAGAGTCACACTTGGAACTTCTACTGTTTAATATTTATATTATTGTTTATTGTTTGCTGACAACATTAAATTTTTTATAAAAATGTAGACAGTAGATGATGTTGTTTGATAAGATGCAGACTTTGTTTAGTTAGTGTCAAGCTAATAACTTATCACTTGACATATAATAATATAAATGTAAAGTAATAATATTTTTTAGGTGCCAGTTTACGGTATTGTATAGAAGAATGGTTAAAGTATATTAGCTAGTTTAGGTTGGTAATTTTTCTTTCCAATGTTTTAGTACGCTTTCACCTTAATAACTGCTTAAACGTGTAGTTTCTATACACCGCTGATAGTAAAAAAAAGATCACATTCAAAAACAATTTTGTTTATTTCTTAGTATATCAGTTATCAGTGTTACATTATTGGCAGCTACACAAAATTGTTATCTATTTTTAATATAACAAGCTTTACTTAGTTTACTTTTTTGAAACCGTTGTCACAAAAGATTTAACTACCAAAGACTGCTCACTTATTGGAGATAATAACACAATCTTTTTTAGTGAACAGTTAACAAAATACAATGAGGAGCTGTTTTATGAGGCCAGGAAAATGAAGAAAGAAAACAACTATAAATTTGCATGGTCCAAAGACGGAAATATATATTTGAGAAAAAAAGAAGGATCTCCAGTAATCCGTATAAGAACTCTACAAGATATTGAAGAACTAAAATAAATATTATAATTGTATGTTTTTAGGTACTATTAACACAACATTTAATGATTCCAGATGAAAGAACGCTTTCCATTGCACATCTAAATATAAGATCACTTATACCACACCTAAGCATCCTTAAAGACATTCTTAAAACTTATTATTTTGATATAACTACCTTATCTGAAACCTGGCTTAATGTAACTGTAAGTGGCAATCTTATTAATATTCCTAACTACACTATTTATAGGCAAGATCGACCCACTAGAGCCGGAGGAGTAGCTATTTATGTTAAAAATTCAATTAAAATATTATCTACAATCAAAACACATAATAGAATAGAGCAATTATGGCTTGAAATAAAAAATAAATCTAATACTACAGCAATAGGGGTTGCATATAAAACACCAAAATTAAATAGTCTATAATTTTTGTCAGACCTTGAAGATACACTATCGAAAATCTATCCCACTGTTTCAGATATTATACTAACAGGAGATATTAATATTGATTTCTTAAACCTCAACTCCAGAGAACTTAACTGTTTTTTAGACATACTTGACTCTTTTAACATGCATCAAATAATCGATAACCCTACTCGAGTTACTGACAAAAGCTCTACATTAATTGATATTATTGCTTATTCTAAAAATGATAGTAATAAAATTATACAATATGGAAATAAAAACTCTGAAGGTATTGCAGATCATGATCTCGTATACTGTGTTTTTAAATCTAACATTGCACCTGAAACCTATGCTCCAAAATCATTTTGATGTTTTCGCAATTTTAACTATGCCACATTTCTTGAAGATCTACAAACTACTTCATTTAATTATATGCTTTATACTAACGACGTCAATGAAAAAATTAATATTCTAAATTCACTTATTTTAACGTTGTTTGATCAACACGCTCCTGTCAAGTCATACACTTACAATAAAAAACAGTTGCCTCCATGGATAACATATACCATTAAACAAATGCAGAAAATGAGAGACAACGCATATACCCGTTTTAAAAAATCTAAACTACCTGCACACTGGGACTATTATAAAGAATTACGTAATTTAACAACAAAAGCTATAAAAACTGAAAAGAAAGCTTATTATGAATTTGAATTAAGGAACTCAAAACCCAATGCTAAGTGGAATACTTATAGAAAACTGGGGTTACTTAAATATAAAAACGTTGCTATACCATCTAACCTATCTGATCCAAATTCAATAAATAACTTTTTTCTGGACAACCCTAAAATAGACATAGGAAATTGCAACAAGACTAAGTTTCATTATTTAAACACACAAAGTAATTCCACCAACTGTTTTAATTTTAAACATACTGAAAAACCAGTTATTATTAAAGTAATTAACCAAATTAAGTCGCAAGCAATAGGCATTGACGGTATAAGCATAAAAATGATTGATCTGTGTTGTCCACATATCTTACCATATATATGTCATTTAATTAATTTTTGTATTAGTATGCACACGTATCCATTAACTTGAAAACAAGCAAAAATAATTCCAATAACAAAAACCAACAACCCTACAGAATATAAACATCTTAGACCTATAAGTATATTGCCAACAATGTCAAAGATATTTGAAAAAATTCTTAACGCGCAACTCGTCGAATATCTTGCATCTAAAAAGATACTACCAAACTACCAATCTGGTTTTCGGTCCGGTTTTAGTTGTAACACAGCTTTAACAACAGTAATTGATGATGTTATATCAGCAACAGACAAAGGAAATGTTTCATTGTTAGTGCTTTTAGATTATTCTCGAGCATTTGATACAGTAAATCATCAAATTCTGTTGGCTATTTTAAAACACACAGGTTTTACAAATGATGCTGTTAATCTAATTGAAAGTTTTTTATCAAATAGACAACAAACAGTAAGTAGTGGAAACAAAGTATCTGATCCTAAAACAATAACTTCAGGGGTACCACAAGGATTCATTTTATCGCCCACTTTATATTCTATTTATACAAGTCAAATGATTAAAAGTATCAAACACTGTCACTATCATTTATACGCTGATGACACTCAGATGTATCTATCTTTTCCAGAAAGCAAAGTTCATACTGCAATAAACCATATTAACAAAGACATTGAAACAATAGTTCAAGCATCTCGTGAACACGCATTGTTGATTAACTCCTCCAAAACGGAGGCTATACTCTTTGGAACAAAAATCAATCGAAAAAGTGTCACTGACAAAATGAACTCTAATAACTTAACAATATCCGTTGGTAATGATAGTGTGCAGCTGAGTGACTCGGTAAAAAGTCTAGGTATTATAATAGATAATAACCTAAAGTTTAATTTGCATATAAATAAATGTATTAGCAGAGCATATGGTAACCTTAAAGTATTATATGCGTCACGCGACTGTCTTAACCAGCAAAGTAAGATTATGTTATGCGATTCTCTCGTATTATCGCCCTTTAACTACTGTGATAGTTTATATGATGCTTGTATTGATTCAGTAACTCGCAAAAGAATAGAACGGGTGCAAAAATCTTGCCTTAGGTTTATATTTGGTATAAGAAAAAGAGAAAGAATATCATATAAACTTAAAGACTCCAAATGGCTTAATATGAAACAGCGACGAACGCTGCACAAATCATGTTTCGATAAAAACATAATTGTCTCTAAAAAGCCGGCATACCTCTATAATAAAATAACATTTAGATCTGATGTGCATACTATTAATATAAGGTTTAAAGGCACTCTTTCCCCACCCAAACACCGTTTGAGCCACTTTCAAAAATGTTTTTCATATGATATATGTAAAACTTTAAATAGTATACCATTTGATATACAATCAGTAAAACCCTATAAGTTTAGAGATGCTTTGTTTAACTGGCTATTCAAAAAAATATGATTAGATGTGCAATGAAACGTGTATATATATAAAAAGTACATTGTTTGTAATATACATTATACATTTTTTATTGTTTTAGTTATATATTTTTCTTTATTTTTTTTTCTCGTTATGTTATGTTATGTTTATAAGTAAGTGTGTAAAGATGTATAAGGATGAATGTTTAAATATATATAGTATACTATTTAAACATTTTTTTGTTTTAGTATATAGTTTAATTATAATTTTTGTTTTAGTATATAGTTTAAGGGTAGAATGGCAGAACAGCGAAGTACATATGTGCCTAACTGAATTCTCTCCTATTTGCTACCAAGAACATATGTAAAATAATCTATTTTTACTTTAATTATGTAAATATGTTTTGTTGATGTGGTAAATAAATGATTTATTATTATTATTATTATTATTATTAAATACAACAAGTACTGGACAATAAAAACATACAAAATTTGATAATAGTTAAATAAATGTATCTGCACAATTTGGAAAACAATAAAACGCCATGGTTCATACCCATTTAACTACCGACAAGTATTTAAGTTTTTTAGAAGATCATTTAGAAAGATTGTTAGTGATGTCCCTTTAGCAATCAAACATGTTGTTTAGTACTACTACAATAATGCCCTTCCGCACTTTAAGTTAATGGTAAAACAATTTTTTAAATCAACAGTTTAAAAGACGTGTAATTGGTAGAGAACAATAGCACCTCTGCCCCTAAGATCTCCTGACTGAAACTGTTTATGTTTATTATTTGTAAAGCAATTTAAAAGATTGGGATGCAAGAGGTGGGATGCATCTTAAAATAGCATATCCAACTCAAATCTACGTTTTCGTTACCTAGTCACCTTTATAATAAATGCCAACGCTTCAAAAGCGGATAAACAAGTAGAAAGTTTGATCATATTTTTGCCGTAATGTTAAGATATTATAATCAAAAGCAAAAATTCTTTTGAAATCAATTGTATAGAGATAGAGAAAATTTGGGAAAACCCTTTCATTAAAGACCGTATAGTATCCCAAAAATTAGTGTCTCGGGAAGGCGGATAAAAAACATTTCTTTTAAAACTAAACTAAATACCCGAGATAAATATAATTCCGCAATCAAATCTCTAGAAACTATAATATAAAATTATTTTTTTTTAAATTGAGCTGTTAAAAAAATAATCTAAAATTCAAAAAACAGCTTCATATTGAAAATGCCATGACAATGTCAATTTTCAGCAAAATTTTGTCTAATTTAGCTTAATTTTTTTGTTTTAAATTGCTTTTTTCTTTTGCAAAGTTTTTGCCGATCAAACATTTAAATTGTAACATAGCACTTTTCAAAGATTTTCTATATAAATATTATTTGTTAAAATTTTTAGAAAATTCACCTCTGAAAGATTGGTTCTTCTCCGAGCTACAACACTTCTAAATTTTATAAAAAATCGTAAAATCTTTTGTGTGTTTTTATGATTTTTCATTAAATTTTTAAAATTTGTAACTTAAACTCAATATTATTTCTAATAACTAATTTTGCAGGGGTGTTTAAAGTATACATGAAAAATGTTTTTTAAAAATTTCAACAAAAACTATTTATATAAAACAAAGTTACAGCAAGTTCTCAGTATGCAAAAATGATTTTTTTTTACTAAACTACCAATCTTTGAGAAGTAATATCTCACAATATGTACGTTTGATTGAAAATAGCAAAATTTTAAGATAAAAATTAATCAAAATGTAATGTTTTTTTGGTAGTAAAAATGTTAACCATTACCAGGTATATTAACGGTTGTTTTTGCAAATTTTTAAGGATTTTTGAAAGTGCAGTAGCTTGGATTTCATATTATTCCCAAAAACCAAACTTAAGGAATGTTTTAAGTATAAATAAGGAATGTTTTCTGAAAGTTTATCAAAAAATATTATAGAAAAAAATTACAGCGGTTTCAATGTATACAAAAATTTGCATTTTTGACCAATTACCAATATTTCAGAAGTAGTATCTTACAATGTTTGATCGGAAAAAGTTTGCAAAATTTTAAAGAGCAATTTAAACTGAACAGTTTACGCTGAATTAAACAAAAATTTGTTAAAATTTGACATTGTTTTAGCATTTTTAATGTGGGGATTTTTTTTTTATCTTAAACTATTATCTAAAAGACAGACGCTCACAAAAAAATTTTAAAATTACCTAACAAATGTAATTTTTGGAGGTTTTTCTGAATTTTGAGAAGCTATATATATATAAATACGATACCGATGGCAAAAATGTGCGAGGAGTAAAAACAAAAGTATAAACAATCAGCTCAGTAGTGCACGCAACAAAGATTTGTTGGCGGTAATAAAATAATAAAATAAACTTGTTAGAATCATATATAAAAATATAGCAGGAAAACAATTTGGATTCAGAAAAGAGATGGTTTCAAGATCTGCAATTGGTATTGAAAAGACAATTGAAAAAAGGTACTAAAAGAAAGACAAAAGTTCAAGTTTGTGTTTTATAGATTTAGTAAAAACATTTGATTGTGTTTAGTAGAAAAAACTAATTTTCTAAAGAAAGTAGTAGAAGTAGATTAGAAAGTATATGAAACAACAAGTAGTAATAAGATAAACATCAAAAAAACCAAGTAGTTTGATATTATGATAGAGTAAAACAGAGATATTGTTTATTACTAACGTTAATTATTATGAATGCTCAAAGGATGGTATTAGAATGCCAAAAAAATTACAAAAAAGTGTGCATAAGAAAAAAAAAGAATAGAATCTATTTGATTTGCTGATGATATAATCGTGTTTGCAGAGAACACAAAAGATCTAAAAATGCCAGTTAAAAAAATTTAAGAATAGAAATCAATGCATGGACTGAGTATAAACAACAACAAAACAAAGATTATAAAAATTAAAAAGTAAAAAAAAAAAATAGACGTGTATGTCAATAGAATTAAATTAGAGTGGAAAGGTAAGTACCTTTATACTAAAATTTGAAAAAATTGGAGACACAAAAAAAATACTATAAGCGTTTGCATAAGTATGGCAAAAAGAAGCTCTTAAAAACAAAGTTAGATTAAAAACTGTAAAAAAGAATGTTTTATATAGAGTGTGTTCCTATAAGGATGTAAAACTTAGACAATAAAAAACCCATAAAACCGTTTAAAATGTGACTCTGGAAAAGGTTAATGGGTCAGACAAAATTTGGAACAAAAAAGTGTTGAGAATAGCAGAAAAAAAAACGCTAGCATGAATTAAAAAAGATTGTTTATTGAAGTTTTTAATTGAAAAATCAAATTTAAAAAGAGGAAGAAAATACAAAAAGTACAATAAAAAGAAGTAAAATGCGGTGAGCCAAGAAAATGATGATGATAAATGATCTGGTATATCAAAAATCATCAGAGACTGTTGAACAATCTGTATAGTGAATATAAACTAAAATAAAAATAATAATTAGTTTTTGTAATGGTAATTATTTAATCAATTATCAAACAATTTGTGTTTTAAAAACAAATTATTTTAGAGCATAACTTTCTTAGACTTTTTAACTATATTTGGTCTAAAACAAAATGTGATGTCGAGTAGTGAGTATATTGTTTTCAACATTAGACTGATGATACAAATCTTCAAGAAGGTCAATGTGTGAATTGGCATAAAAAATAATATTATTGCATTATGAATCGCATTTAATTGAATTTTATAGTTTACAGAGTTGTTTTTATGTATTTTCCAGTAATTTTTTTTGGAAAACATGTTAATTTCTTATAATTACTTCATTTGCAGCTAGCAGCCTTGTAGGGCGATTCAATTTAATTCAAGCAGTATTAAAAGTGCCATTAATTAGGTAAGTTAATAAAAAAATCTGTAATTGTTAATTAATAAAAACACATTATTAAATCATATTATCTAATGTTAAAATATGTAGAACACTTACATTTATTAAAATTTATGTCTATTCATTACACTACTATTTATAATTGTTTAAAAAAGATGTTATTATATATACTAAAATTAAGAATTCATTAAGTCAATTTTTACACAATATTTCAACTCTAATATCAGTATTTATATAAATATATTCACAGATAATTTGACAAGCAAACATCAAGACCGCCACATTACACATGTTCAAAACTGAATGCATTAATAAGCAGATACCCAGAATAGTTTGAAAAAATATATTATTCTTTTTATAATATAATTCAGTTTAGTGGTGACCTAAAAGCCCTAATTTTGTATTCATAATTATCATCGTTCTAGTTATTGCTAACTACTTTAATTGAACCAATTTAAATTTTGTATTTTTATGTAAACATTGTATTTAGCTTGTGATATACAACTTAATATTTGAATATATAACATAACAATCACACAGTAGTAAAAAATATATTTATTATTAAAACGTACGTAAAAATTGATTATTAAATTTTATGTTAATATTATTCATAATAAATATTAGAATAAAATTGTATATGTAAATCTCATAATTGTAAATTATCCACCCCTTTGCTCAGTGTTGCAACACGCACTTCTTACCCTTGCTCTACAATTTATTTGACATTTATACAAAAAAAATTGCAAACTGACATTTAAATATTATTTCATTATGATTACTTCAATTATTAAATAATATTTATAAATAGAATACTTTACCAAACATGTTTCCATATAAGCGTCATCAATTTTAATTATTTCCCATTAAAATCAAAACCATTAATGCAATTAAAAGATGTTATAAACTAGTTATATAAAATATTATTAATTCAAAAAATATATTGCGTAATTAAATGGTCCCACACGTGTATTCATTAATAATGAGAGTCAATTTACTACACTGGATAAGCGTATTATTTTAATAGAGAGAGAATGAGAGGATGCTGCTCCCTATATAAGTAATCATTATATTTAGCCTGTCCATTTATCAAACCTACGATCGGTTTAAGTTGACTAGGATGATTCGCAATTTTTTTCATCTAGGCGCACCCACAAGGTCATTAACAAATGTAAAGTGATATCTTCTTAAATAAAGGAAAAATACAATAGAAAAATAAAGTTTTGGATTTCATTTATAAAATTGTATTATAAGCTCAGTATTTTCATTATTAATAATTAAAAAAAAAAGATAAAATTTCAATAGTCTATTGTTGTTATAATAATTACAATTTTATTGTTAAAATACAGATTGGTATTATAAGGTTACTTCGATATTATTATATAATAACAGAAAAATAATTGGTTTTCGCACAATTTGATTTTTTATTACAATTCTAGATACTTAAATAATTAATAATATAATGCATAGAAAGCAATAAATCAAAATATTTGTTGACACAGGAAGCTTTTATTTGTTGAACTAAAGTATTGATTATTGATTAAATAATTTAGTTTTGAATTTATCCGCACTTATTAAGATAAAGTGAGCAATATAAAATTTGCAAGGTAATATAAAGAATTGCAAAATAATTATTAAAAAATGAATATTCACAATGTCATTGTTTATCAGAGTTGGAGTAAATTTAAGCAGGAAGGTAATTCCACATATTTTTTTAAAATATTTTGTGGCACAATCTTAAAAAATTTGTTTATACCGTAATTTTTTATTTAAGTTTTTGAGTAGCAAGTCTAAAATATTAGTTGTTAATGACTATAGATACAAAGCAACAAACCGGGATATTATGAGAAGGCATTACAATTATATAATGCCTTAGTTTCTTTGAAGATTTATACACAAAATGGGTTTTAGCCAAACAATATTTAAGTTTTCATCGGTACATAAATTTTAAGAGCAATTTTTGACAAAATTTAAGCAAATTATTGTTATTCCAAACAGTTTTTTATTGTGTGGAGTTTGCTAGTCCCCTATCTTCCAAAACTAGCATTAAGTAAGAAGAAGATGCAAAAAACCCAAAGATGTCTTAGAAAAAACAACTTGGATTATGCAAAGTATTTAAAAAGCAGAATCGGGTGGCTTTGGATTAGGTGTGAAAACGATAAAGGCAATTGCCTAATAGAAATCTACCAACAAAATAAAATTAACATTTATAACATTTATTTCAAGCTACCCATAAACGATATATGTACATAGAAATCTCCAACCAATAA
The DNA here is from genome assembly GCA_963932245.1 of Tachinus rufipes. Classification (NCBI taxonomy): domain Eukaryota; kingdom Metazoa; phylum Arthropoda; class Insecta; order Coleoptera; family Staphylinidae; genus Tachinus; species Tachinus rufipes. The sequence goes on from OZ010749.1 coordinate 69,224,901, forward strand.
CTACCAAAAAAATTGTTAAGAATTAACTATGTAACAGTAAACAAAAATTTGTATGTATTTGTAAATTCAATAAAAACTAAAATACAAATCAATTTTTTTAAATTTTTTGTTTGTTTTTTAGACAATGTTTTGGAAATTTAAGGACCAAAGATTATGTTGACTCTCGCACTGCTAGTACTCTTCTAACCAAAAACAAAAATCTCTCTGGAAACGGCGGCCATTTTGGTGCAAATGTTATGCTTCAATTCAATTTGTAGTTTGTTAAAATAAACTTTTTCTTTAAGGTACCCTCATAAGAAATAATCAAGGGGTGTAAGATCAAAACCACTTGCAACACTTCAAATCAATCACTTGAGGTTGTCAATCAATTTTTTCTAAAAAAAATGATCTCTTGTCGAGGCTTTTATTCATTAAAAACCCAAACAAACAATAAACTTTTTTATCAAAACTATGCTACAAATGCAAAAATGTTTAATCGGCTTTAAACTACACAAAAAGCAAAGACAAAAGAAAAGATTTGGCTAGATGAACAACAAAAAAACCAGAAAAACCTCAGAAACCGCTGGGAGAACGTGGATACTAACATCACAAGATAGAAAATCTAAGAAAAAATTAGAGGAACCCTATATTTAAAAGTGAATGACTTGGTGCGCTTTGCAATCAAAATGATGGTTTGAGGCACATAAGGACTGAACTTAATATGACCAAATGGTTTTTTACAGTAGTGATTAGGCCTTATCAATAGTAGTAATAGCTGAAGTAAGACAAACAGCGTAATGAGTACAAATAAATAAACAAACTTTAAATCTCTCAGCATAAAAAAGAAGTTTAAATAATGAGGTTAGACTTTCTAAGTTAACATTGTTAAATTGTTGTGCCAAAAACATAATCAAGTTAAGATTATACTCTAAGAAACCAATAACTATTACGTTCGACAGCCTAGTAGCATTTCAGACAATACGTTTTTAAGCAATAAAATCTAAACTAATTATGGCTTGTATAAACAGTCTGGAAGCATTGACAACAAAATAGCAGGGTATAGAAAATACTTTAACGCATATTAGTTTATCAAAAATATATTATTAAATATCACATATAAGTTAAATCAAACAGATGCTTACAATACTGATTACCCAAACTATAGTTTAAATAAGCACATGCATATAAACATATCATATTGTTTAAATACTTTGTATAAATCCTAACGTTCCAATGTTTACATTTTATCTAAATATTGAGCAAGATCTAAAAAACCTTCCTTCAATCCTTTCCTTTTACGTGTTTCCTGTACAATTTTGTATAGTCTGGTTTTAATGTCCAATAGATCTTCTGGAAGTACTTGCGACTGATCAAACACGCATTGTGGGAAAGCTTGTTCACCGGTGTTGGAACAAAGATCGGCGGTGAAACCAAACAATTCATTTACCGGCAAGTAAGCTTTTACAACAAACATAGGTGTACCTGTAACTTGCATTTCTTTAAAGACATAAACCACGTCTTCTGTTTAATATACCGTAGATGCCACCAACAGCAACTTTAGGACATTAAATTTTACATAAGTAGACTGGTTTTATAAACCTTGGAGCAGCTGTAAGAAGATAAGCATATAAGCAACAATGTATTGTTAAAATAATTTGACCATCACCACGATGAATAGAATCATCATATAAGCTAACATCATAAATGTTAAAACAAACACCACGCAAGTTTTTTTCAGACAAATCATTTTCGTTAGCTGCCCAGAAACCTGCAACAACTGAAATGTTGACAGAGTACGGCACAATAAACTAATTGACATCCTGAAAAAAATGGACTTAGACTAAAAAGACATAAGATGCATTAAGAGTTTGTATTAAAAGCAGACTGCGAGAGTAAGAGTAGATGTAAAAGTGCCAGACAACATCAACGACCTACAAACCAGCAAGTAGCTGAAACAATTTTAAAACAATTACAAATAATGAACGAAACACAATCTATAATTCTGCAAGAACTGGCAAAATTAAAAGAAGAAAACAAAAAACTAAACAATAGAATTAATGTAATGAAAACAACAAAAATAAATATCTTACAAAATAATGTCGCCAAATTAAAACAAAAATTAGATAAACAAAAAAAAATGAACGAAAAACAAATCTAATTATACAAGGATTAAATGAAAGCATAATTGATTGAGCTACGGTAAAAGAAAAAATTGAAAACTGGACCAGAACTAAATTAAAAGAATGTGTAGTTGTGAAAAAAGCTTATAAAATAAAAAACAACAATAATCTGGAAAGCATTTTTGTACAATTAAAGAGTTGGAAAGATAAGCGAAAAATTATGATAAAGAAAAGCGTATTAAAGAGAAGCGACATATTTATTAATAATGATCTCACAAGAAAAGAAAGAGAAATACAAAAAAAAACTAAAAAATATTGCAAAAGAGGAGAAAACAAAAGGAAAGACGGCGATTGTTGGGTATATGAAGATAGTAGTAAATGAAGAGAAACGTTGTTACAACGAAAGAAACGGCAAAAAAAAAGTGTCAAAAAACTAGTAGCAGTAATAAATGGGGAAGAAGAAAATAAGAACAAACAACAAAGAACTAATCTAAACTATGTAAATGAAGAAAGTTGTGAAAGAAAAGCGATAAACAAATTAGAAGCTAACAAAGATGATCTAAAAATAACAGATACTATTAATAAAACAAATATATTATTTTGGAATGTAGCAGGTTTAAATAACAAAGATGAATTTTTTTGTTAATATATAAGAAAACTTGATGTAATTGGAATGGTGAAAACAGGAATAAAAAGAGAAATACCACAAGAAGATAACAAAAAATTGGAAATGGAAGAGATGGCGCAGCTAAATTTTAAACTGGGAAGAACAAAATACAAAATGATTACGTTGTACAGCAGAGAAACGAAAAAAAAAAAGAACAAAGTTAGAAAACTCAATTAAAAAAACCAAAGAGACAAAACTAATAGTTAGAGGAGATTTCAACGCTAGGATTGACCTTAAAAGAGAAAAAATAAATAACAAACAAAAAAGCAAAAGAAAGTCAAAAGACAAACCAGAAAATAAAGAAAAAAAAAGAAATTATGGAAATAATTGAAGAGAATGGGTAGGACATACTAAACAAAAATATGGAAAAAGATGAAGAGGATGAATATACCTACATAGGAGCAAAGGGACAATCGGTAATTGATTACGTAATAGTAAATGAAGAAGCGTAGCAAAAAATAGACACATTTATGGCAGAAGAAAGAGTAGAAGCATAAAAAGAGAACCAAAGAAAAAAAATGAAATAGTAACAAAAATAGTATGGACACAAGAGAGCGTAGAAATGTACAGGCAAAATTTACATGAAAAACCTTTTAAAGAAAAAATCGTAGAACAAAAAATGGCTGAATTAGAGAACATAACTGCAAACGCAACAATAAAGAAAACGTTTTTACAAACAGTCAAATCATTTGCAAAAAGCAAATGGTGGAGCACAGAATACACACAAACAAAAAGAGAAGCTAAAAAAGTACTCCAAAATTGTAAAATGGCAAAGCGACTAAACAAGAATATCAGAGTGCTCAAAAAGTATACAAGAATAAATGCAAAGAAGTTAAGGCATTATATATATATAAAAAAATGAAATAGAGATAATAGAAATACGTTCGGAGGTAGAAGCCTGAAAATACATAAACAAAGAAAGAAAAAACAAAAAACAACAAAAACAAATATTGATGGAAGACTGGAGAATACACTTCTTAAAACTGTATGAAGGATCCGACAGAAAAACCGATAGACAGCCAATGACTGATGGTATGGGCAAGAATATCAATGACAAGCATTCACCTCCAAATTAATTGTCATTAATGGAAGATTGCTGACTGCACAGCGGTTTATTGAGGAGGTTTTGGGAAATTACGTAGTCCCATTTGCTTCATTTATCGGCGATGGCTTTATTCTGATGCAGAAAAACGCAAAACAGCGTTCTGCGAGGTGCGTCACAGAATACTTCAAATTAAAAAATTCAACTGGCCTGCATGTACTCCAGATAGAAATTCTATAGAACATGTTTGGGACGTGCAGTTGCACCAACCACAATAATTGAGCTTTGTGTGGCACTTCGGGAAAAATGGCAGTATATTTTACAAAATCATATTTGTGAGCTTATTAGTTGCATAAGCCGCCGTATGCTGGTAATAGTTAGAGCTTGAAGAGGCAATACAAAGTATTAAAATCTTATTCAACTGAAATTTTCATTATTATATTATTTGATAAGTATATCTTGCAAAAATGCATTTTGTAATAATAATAATAATAATAATAAACTTTATTCATGTTTGCCAACATATTTACAAAACGTAATATTGGATATGAAATGTCAAAAATGATAGTCCTAGAAAGAAAAAAAATACAATTCTAATATAGAAATATAGACTAACATATACTCTACTATACAATTTATATGTCTAAATTAGCAAAATTTAGAAATTCTTCGATGGAATAAAAAGCTTTCGAAATAAGATATTGTTTAATTAAAGTTCTAAATTTGCAAAAACTTAGTTGTCTAGTTTCAATTTTTAACTTATTAAATAATTTTACCCCGGTGTTAAAATAAGATTTTTGAAACAGTTGTGTTTTATGTACATCCACTGTAAGTAGTGATCCGTGTCGGGTATTATAATTATGGTACTCGGATAGAGCATGAAAAGATGTTTTATTTAATTTTATATAACAGAGTGCTTTAAATATATATATTGAAGGAAAAGTTAAAATTTTATGTTTAATAAAAGTGTCCTTACATGACTCTCTATAACCCAGATCAAAAATTAATTAATTAATTTGTGTATACGTACATTATCGATTTTGCTTATTAATGTTCATTAGTACCATATGTTGTTTTTTGTACATCCTGGTGGTCTTTTTGATTGTAAAACATTAGAAGTTATAAAAATAAAAATTACTCGGGTTTTTTGCAAAAAAATACCTAGTGACCCGTTTTTTTTGCATCTGAGTATATATACTATCGCACCCGTTAATTGAAAGAATGGAGGCGCTGTAGATACTGTCATGTACTAAACCAATGTCCTGTTAATTTAAGTTAAGCGCTTCACCCAACTGATTGTGGGTAAAGTTAACACTGCATATTTAAACACGTTTTTATACACCTTATCATTTTAATTTTATACCATTCTCATGCAAAAATTGTCCTTCAGTTTAGCGCATAACACCTATTTTACTTCATTTTACTTCTATTGTTTTAGGTAGATCTATCAGGATACACGCACCGATGCACTTTTACCTATAGTTTCTTAGCAATGTTTTGAGAAGTTTACTCCGTCATTCTTGCCTTTGACGATTATTTTTATATTTTTCTCGTCAATGTCAATTTTACTTATTGTTTGTTTCCACTCATTTTTGGTTTGATTGTTATTGTTTTGGCTTGTTGTCTGCCATATTTGCTTTTCTGCCAAAACATTAAAACATGCAAAAAAGCCTCCGTCGAGATGCCAAACAATCTGAGCAAAAATGTGTCTCTGCCAAACTGCCGCAATACTAAACAATGAATGCCTCAAAACATGTGAATCCTATTTTCATAGCGCAATTTTCCGATGTCTAAATGTCAACCCATCACCAACCTAAAAAATTTCTAGAAAGCATTTTGTTGCGACAGGCAGCACTCTACCAAAGTGTCCACATCATAAAAACGATACAAGGACAAATGCAGTGGCCAGTCTAGTATATCCCAAGATTCAACAATTTCCTGACATTCTGGAATTTTATACACTAAAAAGTCTGATGGATTGAGCAAACAAGATCAAAAGGAACATTGAAAGAAGGAAAAGAACCAGGAGCAAATAACCCGGTTCAAAAAACGCCTAAAGATTGGTTTAAACTTTGACATCTTTGTTAGTTTTAAAATCAAAGAAAACAATACAACAAGCGTAGAAATTACTATTCTAACACTGTAACTTAGGATTAAAATTAACATCAATAAAAAAATGATAAAAGCACTTATAGACTTATAGACTAAAGGCATGCAAAATTTTTTGCAAAATAAAATTACCTCAAAGCTAGGAGAAAAACTAAATTTCACAAGAGAGGCCATCGCCAATATTCAATAAAGCAATCAAACACAAACCTTTCAAATGTTGATCACTCTACAATTAGGCAAATACCCAATATTGGGCCACCCTCGGCTGAAAGATAAGGAAGTCAATCTGGATTATCCCCGCCGCTGCATTCATTTTGACAGAAACCGCCAAAAACTATTTACTAGAAAACAACAGACAAACCAACAATTCTACCAAAGTTGACCAAATCCAAGTAAAAAGATCTAGAACTGCGCAAGATTATCTAAAAATTTAATGTCATTAAGACCAAACACAAACAATAACTAAAACCGTGACCTATCACATCCAACTGAAACATAACACGCTCGTACGGGCATCCAGATACAAAAAACGGAGAGCACGATAAGATTCAGCATAAACTTTTGTAAAATAAACAATGCGAAACAAGACAAAGCAGCACAACTACTTCGAATTGAAGAAACATTAAACAATTTTGGAACTGCACGCATTTTTAATAAAATGCACTCTAAAATATTAACAAATACCAATGTAAACACTTCACCACGTTTGCTGTTCCGGATGGTAAAACTAATTAGTTCCGAGTAATGTTTTTTACAAGGTGCTCTTCTAATGGTCACAGGATACGGACTGACGGAACAAAGCTTTTGAAATAGTAATAACCTTGATGGATCAAACATTAAAACTTGCACTCTCACTACGTGCGGCAAACCAATGCATGTAAAGCTAAAATAAGCGCAATATTATATTTAAAAAAAAGAATAAAGCGCCATATCATTTCATATACAAGTTCAGCATTGTCTAAAAACCCAAAACCTGGTAACTGGTAAGTCAAGACTTAAAAGACGCCAATAGGATGGTATCACCAATCTCTATAAACATGTTGGCAAAACATCAATAATGACTTTTTACAAATATTTGGTTTAACCATATCATCTAAACCGAAATTGAATTACAATTTTGGTGTCTAAAATGCTGTCAGAAGCAGTGAAGCGGGCACAATAAGAGTGCCCACACACTCGTGCCTTAAAAGCAATAAAGAACAATTTGATAAACCACCAAATGACAATTTGGATTACCAGTTAAGCAAAGCTGGAGAGTTATACTAAACCTTTCACAGCCACGACCTAATATTGTGGTACCACTAGCAGCCTAGCAAATTAATATTGCACGCCAAGACAAAACCGTCGCCAACATACAACGCTCATACCACTGGCCAAAGATACACAAAAACGTGCTGACATTCGTTCAAGGATGTGTTGTCTGCCGCAAAACAAAGTCAATCAAAAGCCATTGTTCATTTGATCCAATCGGTAAACCTTGGAGCGGTTAGCTTTAAATTACAGAAAGCCTTTGAAAACAACACGGGCCGGAATCAGGTACGCCTTAAAGTGCATGAATTATGCACAAGGTGCGATAAGGCAATACGGGCAGCCACCAGTAAAACCACTGTTAGATTTATGAAAAACTGCTTTTCCATCGTTATAGTTTTCAAAAGATAATCTTAACTGACAACTGCTCACAGTTTGTCAGCAAAACCTACAGCAAAGCGGTAATAACTTGGTAAACTATTCACCATATAACGGCAACCTATCATTCACAAAATAACCCCGTCAAAGCTAAAGAAAGAGAATCCCAAAAACAGTGGCACAAGTTGCTGATAAGGGCCACATTACACAACAACCGTCGAACAAACGCCGCATCAGGAAGCACACCCAGCCAACTAATGTTAGGGTACAACCTGCGCAAATCCAGCAACTAGAATGATTCAAAGAAACAAGTAAAAAACAAGGGGCTTTAGCAAACAAAATAAAAACAAGCCGCTAACCCCAAAGATATGTTGTCTCCAAATACTACTTAGAAAACATGATGATGTTGGCCAATAAAAAAATCAGTCTAAAAAAAAATTACATCAGCCAGAACACGTTATTATTGGATCAAAGTCCAGCACTACTAATCACCGGCAAAATTCTACATTAACAGTCTTTGGCTACTACCAATTTTTAATTATTTCATTGTCAAAGAGGAAGGGAAAATAGATTAATGCTATGGACTAGGCTTTACTCAATGACACCAAGAACAGCTAATCGGAGATCAGCTGCAAAGAAAATCTAACCAAAATGCAGTTTACCAAAGAAGAATCACTTGTATAACGCATGTATAAAAGACAACATTTTTTAACCAAAAGTTAGAGCCTTAATATGCAAGCAAGCAGATTAATCATAGTTATCAATAAAATAACATAAATAATAAAAAGCAAGAAGGCAACAGTAGAGATGAAGAAGAATCAATTGACCCTAAAACAAACGCCTTGACCATCATACATAAAACACATAAAAAAGAAGATAAAAGGAAATGTAAAAACTACAGAGGAATCACACTAACGAACATACCAAGCAAGATATTAACAAGAACTATAAAAAAAATATGAAAGACAAATTAGAAAAGACAATAACGGACAGCCAACGTTAGTTTAGAAAAGAAAGAAGCACACAAGATCTAATATTTATAATAAGATAAGTAGAGGAGAGCCTGGCGCAGTGGTCTAGGCATCCGATCGCTGTACCGAAGATCGTGGGTTCGATCCCCCCACACACCGTGACATACTTTTCACATGCTATACGCTCTCCCACTCCCCAACCCGCCTTGCCAGCGTGGGGTTTTACGGCTAATAACCTTCTCTGAGGAGTGATGAAATCTCTCCAGTGGTTCGGAATCCACTTAAAACTGTAGGACCCTCGTAATGTAAGTTGCCAGCATTACGTGCAGAGTTGGAGGCCTACATCCTAGCAGGATTGAATATGGGCTAATATTATTATTATTATTATTATTATTATTATAAGTAAGTAAAATGACAATAAAAAAAATATAGTAATGCACGTATGCTTCATTGACCTCAAAAAAGTATTTGACAGAACCAAAAAAGAAGATATATGGAAATTGTTGAGAAAGAATGTTATTTATTTCTTTCTTCATCTTTCTCAACTTTATTAATAATTAAAATTATGCACACAGAAAAAAGAAACATAGTAAGAATTATCAACAAAAAATCGAAAGAAATGGGCAAAGCAAGGATGCGTGTTAAGCGCATTGTTCTTTTCAATTGTTCTAGATAAAACAAACAAAGAAAAAAAAAATGAAAATGTTAAAAGTAGGATATTGGAAGATGGAATTAACAAAAATAGCAGAACATTATGACAGTGATTGCAAAAATCTAAAAACGAGCTTAAACACAAAATGGAAATAATAGAGAAGTAATCAAACCAATATTAACATATATAGCGAAACAAAACAAGAAAAAACAAAATAAGGAACGAGATATACAGAATTAATTTACAAACAAAACAAATACAAGGCCAAATAAGATGGTATGAACATATATAAAACAAGAGTAACAGAAAAACAAAAATGTAAGGCTCAGAAAACATCGTAATAAAGAAAGAGGCTACACGAAAAGGGAACAAATAAAAGAGAAATAAAAGAGAGCCAAGGATAGAAAAAAATGAGAACATATTATACAAATTAATATTGTATACCAAAAGGTAAAAAAATGGCAAAGGAATAAATAAATAAATAAACTTTATATCGCAAATATATTTGAATGGTTTGATTGTGTAGTGCCTTTAATTTTCATATTACAATAAAATTATATTTGATAGAACGCTCATAGGTCATTAAAAAGAAAAATAGCTAACTTACAATAATTTTCACAAAAAACAACAATTTATTATAATAAAAGTTTTAATTAATTAATTACTATTTTTATAATTGATTCCATCAAATGAAATATTTTTGAGTAATTTAATTGTTATAAAATTGTAAAGTGACATTCACTTTAAATCGTTTTTTTTTTATTTATCAGTATTTATTTGATTGGATTTTTTGTAACTTTTGAAAGATACATTAAATACATGCAAGGCTCTACCACATGCCAACTGATTGCTGGTATTACTTTATTCATTGTATACACACGCTCTTTGTTAAGTGCTATTTAACTTTTTGTTTATTTTATTAGTGCGCTGCAGTGCTTTTAGTTTTTCGATTTTACGTTTTACTAATAGCACGATTGTTTTAGTAAATATTAATTCAAAAGTAGCAGGGACTACAAAACAAGTTAGTTTTATCTTATTTTAGCTTTCAATTAATTTAATTTTAATCGTAAAAATATCCGTGTTTGATTTAAGTTTGCATAAATGAACTGGTTTAAAACATACATCTTAAACTACTTTTAAGAAATATTGCGTGTTTTTAATATTATATAAAAATCATTAAACTTACGTAATGTTGTTTACAGTATAGAAACATTTTTTTTCTAAATTAATTACATAAAATGTTCGACATATATGACGTGTGTTTTGTAGATAATGGTTGAATCATGATATTCAAGCCAAAAAGTAATTGCTGCTAGCGCAACTAAAAAAAACATACAAAATATTCAATTTATACTTATAAAAGGAGAACATAATAGTGATTAACTGCAGAAGTTCTTCACTGATACGCTTAATAAAGGGTGGGCAATCTAATTTTTGGAATTTGAATCGGCTATAAATAAAAAACTAATGAATTTTCAAAATTGTGAGTTTATTAGAAAAATTGAAAATTTTCATTTAAGAATTAAACACATCATTCAAATGACTACCAAGGCTGGCTTGACAGTAATTTCTTAGTACATTTTTGATTGTTTGGGCTTTAATCGCATGAATGGCAACTTCAATTTCGTGTTTCAAGGCATTAATCGTTTCTGGATGGTTAGCGTAACACTTATCCTTAAGGTCTACCCACAAAAAAATCCAACGGGGTCAAATCACAGCTCCTAGGCGACCAATTGACATCAGCATTTCGGCTGATTATTCGATTTCCAAAAACAGTGCGCAAAAGATTGATGGTTACGTTGGCTGTTTGGCAAGTGGCCCAGTCCTGTTGAAACCAAATGTCATCCATTTCATACTCTTCAATTTTTGGAAACCAAAATTTGTTTAGCACGGCACAGTAACGTTCAGTATTGACGGTAACGGTGGCTCCTTGCTTATTTTTGAAGAAAAATGGCCCAATAACGTCGCCGAACCAAAAACCACACTAAACGGTTACTCGTTGTGGATGCATAGGCTGTTCAATAGTCATGTGTAGATTCTCTGATTTCCAAATGCAACAGTTTAGCTTATTGACATAGCCTTCAAAATGAAAATGAGCTTAATCGGAAAACAAAATTTTTCGATTCATCTTTGGCGAAACAGTCTTTAGCTCATTGGGCGAACTGAAAACGCATCAGATGGTCATGCGGCTTCAATTCTTAAACAAATTGATTTTTGTAAGCCTTCAAACCGAGGTCTTTATGCAAAATTCTACGCAGAAAAGTGCAAAAAATATTCAGTTCTTAAGAACGATGACGAGCTGATACATTTTCACGCACACTCTGAGCAACAACATTTATTTTTTTGACTGAGCGCGCTGGACGACAACGTGAACATGTTGTTTTATCCACTAACGATACAATTTGGCAAACTCGCTTTACAATTTAGTTCACAAACTGCATTGAAGGCACTTCTTTTCTATTAAATTTGTTACGTAAATTTCTTACCGTTTGAGTAAAAGACCTACCACATTGGAAGTAAGTTTTTATTATTTTCCAACTTTGTTCAAATGTAAAGCGTCCCATTTCGTACATGTCAAACATAAAACCAAATTTCTGTCAACTCATAAATGTCATTATATTTTTGAAAAACAAAATAAACGGTAGTTCAAATTCCAAGTGTTACATGGCCCACCCTTTACAACTCTATGTTCAGGTCCACACCCGGCCAACTACAAGAGATGCAAAGCATACCTGAGAGCGATGGCCGCTCACGGAAAGACAGCTAAATCTAGACCGACAGCCGAGCCCACGCCGGCCCAGGTTTCTTCTTCTTTGTCTCAACCTACAGGTCCCCACAATCCTGTAGAAAACGGCAGATCTTTTGCGACGGCTGTTGGTCTTTCAACGCAACAAAAGCCATCAGCTGCAAAAATAGCCGAAATCTTAAAAGAGATGGGCAAATCTCAAATGAGGTTTATGGCCAACCTCTTGTCTACGCTCATCGACCTAAATAAATAATACACCAGACGTAATATTACTCCGAGTCTGCTTCTGGAATGCCAATGTCTAATTATCTGTATTAATTCACAGTATTTGAGGTTATATTGTATAGGTTAACATATTAATAACTTATAAAAAACAAAAGTAACTAAAAAGTTACTAAATAATTTAACTAATGACAATTTATTTATAAATATCATTATATTTTTAATGTTCATTAAATTATAATGATTTGTTTGATAATGAATCGTTACAAAAATGTTTTATGAATACGGGCATTAATCTGTTTTATACATATTACAATTTAACACTTTTATATTTTAATGATGTCTAATGTTATTAAATGAAACAATGTAGGCAATAGCTCGATTACATTAGGTGCTTGTGAACATTGAAACAAAAAAAAATTCTATAATTATATAAAAATGTTTGTTCAAAAGCTATTAAAAGTAAAAAGTGAACTCTTAAATTAGAATATGTAGGGCTATTAAAAATGAAAGTTTTTAACCATCTTAGTCATTGTGTAAGTTGAAACTCATAAGATTATTTTAAAAATTGTAAGCAATTAAAATAAAAGTTATAGAGACCTACGCTAATAATTAATAGATAACATTGAAATATTTAAAATTAATTGTTCAGTTTGTTTCAAGTCGTCGTACAATTTTTGAACATTTTAAATCTTTTTTATACATTTTACAATTCAACACTTCATTTATATTTTAATGATGTCTAATGTGAGACAATGTAGCCAATAGCTCGATTACATTAGGTGTTTATGGAAATTAAAACGAAAATATTACTCTAATTATATAAAAAATAATTATTCAAAAGCTATTAAAAGTGAAAGTGATTTCTTAAATTAGAATATGCGAGGCTATTAAATGAAAGTTTTTAACCATCTTAGTCATTATGTAGGTTGAAACTCTTAAAATTATTTTAAAATAGTAAGCAATTAAAAATGAAAGTTATAGAGACCTACGCTAATAAATAATGTATCATTAGTATATATAACTAATGATTAAACGGTGAGATATTATGAATATCTCATCAATTTAATCATTAGCATATTTAAAATTATTGTGATCTAGCACTTCAATAACTATTAACTTATTGCTTTAATGTAAGTTTAAATGTGCGACTCCTCAAATTGATGTATATACAGATGTTTAACCAATTAGAAAGTGCACTTTCACATGTACCAGCCTTAAAATTGTGGTGGAAACTTTGTATTTGTGGTAAATAGTTGACTCATTGTTCGAAAAATGTAAAGCAAACTTTCACTTTTTTATATCAATTGTGACTCATTATCAATTGTGGTGGAAACTTTGTATTTGTCTGACTGGTTACAAACATTATTCAAAATTGATGTATGCATGGTAAATAGTTGACTTATTATCAGAAAGATGTCGCGCAAAAATAAATAAATGGGGTGTTCTATTAAAAAAAAAACAAAAAAATGGCGGAAAAATTATACAGGGTGATTCAAAATAGCGGCCAAGATGGCGGAAAACAAAATGGCAACCAAGATGGCGTCCAAGATGGCGGAAAACAAAATGGCGGCCAAAATGGCAAACAAAATGGCGGCCAAGATAGCGTCCAAGATGGAGGAAAACAAAATGGCGGCCAAGATGGCGTCCAAGATAGCGGAAAACAAAATGGCGGCCAAGATGGCAGAGCCCCAACCCTTTTACCCCCACCAAATCAAAATTAGTAAATATAGGCCAATAATTATTTCTATATGTTAAACTAAATAGGGAACAATTTGTAGTTAGTGGGGTTTGCTTTTTTCCATATTATTCGGATATTAGTTGATATAATGATCATTGTTAAACCCTTGAATATGTTATTAGAGGATATTCAAATGCAAATATGTGGGGATTATAATTTGCCTAATATAGACGGAAAAGTGATGAATTAGGTGTAAATATTAATGGAATGTGTTATATGAAAGCGAAAATATTTAGTTTTTTCAATATGTATCAATTAAACATATATCCTAATAATCAAAGAATTTTATTTGACTTAGTGTTTATTATTAACGTTAAGAAATCATATATTTAAAATATGCAATAAAGCATCCAAAGTAATTGGTTTTCTTAGTCGTAATTGTAAAAAAAATATTTTAGATAGTCTTGATAATAAATATATTTTCTTACAAAATTTATTAGAGGTTTTTGATGCAGTAATTTATGTTTGATGCATAAAGTTGTTAGATTGATAGATTTGTTTAATGAAATGAAAGACATGACATGGCAAGCATTTTTTATATTCAAAAAAGAACAAAAGTAAAAATAAATAACCTAGAGGTGAGAATATTAATCGTTATATAACATTATAAAACACATTATTTTTTTTGCTTTTCCTTAGTGAGTATTGCGCTGCAAAAAACAATTTGTTTTGATTGATAAAGATTGCTGCGCTTTATCGCACTATAATGCGCGTTGATTTAGTGGATGCCCTTAAGTTTTCAATAACAGCGTATGTGCACAACTGTGTTAAGATAACAATTCGGAAAATTCATTATTACCTTAAATTTATTGTTCAATTTTTAACTGTTATTGTTTATGTTAATATCAGAAAAAAATATGGCGTTTCCAATCATGTGAAATTCTGTTAATGCAGGTAGCATTGTAAATGAATGTATGTACTTTGTTTTTAATTTAGATATTTTCTTAAATAGTAGAATAAATATCAATAATTACAAATCCTTAAAAAATACTAAACTTTGTCAATAAGTTGAAGTAATATAGAATATGTTTTAAATTTTTTATTTATATGTTATGATTACACATTTTTGCATATATAAGTTATGTAGTAGTTATAAATAATATTCTTATGTACTATGTAATATGCCAATAGCGTATAAGTATATCATTTAATAAACGACAACATATATTATCTTAATCGCCACCCATTCAATATTAAGAAGTTTGAAGTAAATTTTAATGTTTTCTTCCGCACGTACTAAGAATAATAAAAGATAACAGCTATCTTTTATTTCTGTCCTAAATATATTTTAACTTAATCAACTTACATTTATTATAACATATGTTATAAAGTAAATTACAAATAAATTAAATGTTTTATAAAAAAAATCATAAAAAACGTATGTCATTCAGATAATAGACAGGATTTTAAAAGCTATGAACAGGAAATGCGAGCAAGGGTGAGCACAATAAGAGATTCATATAAAAAATGTTTTAGTATCAAGAGAGATTTTTCACGTAGAACAAAAAGGTTTTAATCGACACGGTACATACGAGAGGACTTAGCAGGATGAGATGAACAATGTCACATGTTTGAATGGAAATTAAATAGCGCACAAGAAATATTTAAAAACGTTTTTTGTAGTTTACTTATACTACCTGCAGATTCAACAATGTTTTGAAAATGAGAACTTTTATTATTATTTCTTTTTCTATGCATTTATTTGTTAGTTACCTAGAAAGGTTTGGAGACTAGATACAAAAAATGATGCTGAGTTCTACAAATACAATTTTATCAAACTTATTATAGAATGCACAATTCGTTTATTTGTAATATGATTATAAAATACATGTATAAAATAATGCTTAGTTTATATACAGGGTGTCCGGAAAATACGTGTACAACGTTTGACGACAGACTCCTGACGTCAAAATAGGTCGATCTAAGCCGACTTAGTTATATCCAAAATTGTCTCGTTTAGCCGGTAGAGGGCGTCAAAAATTTGTAAATATTAAAAAGAAATTACCTGTAACAATAATTTTTTAAGTGACCTTGTTGCTATGGCGTTTAATAATTTGACAATTATTGACAAATTGTCACCAGTCTATGAAATTTACTCAAGTATACGATCAACATTCTTGAATTACAAGTTCATTTTACCATTAAAAATGGAAAATTATACAAACTCTCAGAAAGTTGACATGCTCCTGGTATACGGGTTTTGTCAAGGAAATGGGCGTCAGAGTGTTAGGGTTTACATGGAGAGGTTTCCTAACCGTCGAATACCAAACCACCAAACATTTGCCAATATTGAGCGTCATCTTCGGAAAACGGGCAGTTTTGAGAAAAAGTTTGAAGGCAGGGGTCGTATGCGAACAACTCAAACTGTGGAAACAGAAGAGATGATTCTGGAAAGAGTTGAAGAAGAACCAAGTACCAGTACCCGTCTCTTAGAACGTGAGTTAAATGTTCCTAAAACGATTGTCAATGAGGTTTTAAAAGAACAGTTGTTACATCCTTACCACATACAAAAAGTCCAGGAACTTTTACCGACTGATCCCCCCATGCGGCTTACATTTTGTCAATTTATTAGAAACAAAAGAATCCTTGTTCCAAATTTTTGTAGAAAAATTATGTTTACTGACGAGGCATGCTTTACAAGATCTGGGGTAACCAATCTGCACAACGAACATATTTATTCCGATGAAAATCCACATGCCATTCAAGTTGCACATCATCAGCATCAATTTAAAATTAATATTTGGGCAGGTATTATTGATCACTACCTTATTGGTCCCATTGTTATTCCAGACAGGTTAGATGGAAATATTTATTTAAATTTTTTGCAAGACACATTACCAATTCTTCTGGAGAATTTGCCCCTTTTACTTCGGAGGGAAATGTGGTATATGCATGATGGTGCCCCGCCCCATTTTTCCGTTGCCGTTCGGAAATACTTACATCATCAATATCCCAACCGATGGATTGGAAGAGGCAATGATGCACCAGTAAAATGGCCACCACGTTCTCCTGAGTTAAATATGTGTGACTTCTTTTTGTGGGGCGCTATTAAAACAGAAGTTTACAAGACTCCGGTAAACACACGCGATGATTTATTGCAGCGGATTTTAAATGCAGGCAACTATTTTAATAATCCCGAGACATTAGATAGGGTCCAATATCATTTTTTAAAGAGTGTTAATAAGTGTATTCAGCAAGATGGCGGTCATTTTACACATTTGCTTAAGTAATGTTTTTGTTTTACTTAGTTTCTTACAATAGATACTTTCAACTTTGTTATACTTTTGTTTTTTTTGACGCCCTCTACTGGCTAAACGAGACAATTTTGGATATAACTAAGTCGGCTTAGATCGACCTATTTTGACGTCAGGAGTCTGTCGTCAAACGTTGTACACGTATTTTCCGGACACCCTGTATAATTACTAAATTAGAGCGATCTTAATAAAAAATATTTTATTTTATTGTTGGATAATCTATCCAGACTGCACGGAGTACGATTCCATAAGCTTAAGTCTGATTAACAAATAAAGGGTAGGCCATCTAACTTTTGAAATTTAAATCGGCTATAAATAAAAAACAAATAAATATTTTTTTTTAAATTATGAGTTGATTAGAAAGACTAGACATTTGTATTTAAGAATAAAACACAGCATCATTTCAATGACTGCCACGGCTGGCTTGACAGTAACCCATCCAATTAACCCAATTTTTTAGTACATTTTTTATTGTTTAGGCTCCTATCGCATGAATAGCAACTTTGATTTTGTTCCTCAAGCCATCAATCGTTTCTGAATGGTTAGCGTAACACTTACCTTTAAGGTCACCGTACAAAAAATCCAACGGGGTCAAATCACAGCTCCTAGGCGGCCAATTGACATCATCAGCATTTTGGCTGATTATTAGATTTCTAAAAACAGTGCACAAAAGATAGATGGTTACGTTGGCTGTATGGCAAGTGGCCCCGCTTTGTTGAAACCAAATGTCATTTATTTCATACTCTTTAATTTTTAGAAACAAAAATTTGTTTAGCATGGCATAGTAACGTTTGCTATTGACGGTTTCGGCGGCTCCTTGCTCATTTAAAAAAAAAAATGGCTTAATAATGCCGCCGGATCAAAAACCACACCAAACGGTTACTCTGATCACCAAATGTGACAATTTTGCTTATTTACATAGTCTCCGAGATAGAAATGAACTTCATCGGAAAACAATGTTTTTCGATAAAAATGCTCATCTTTGGCCAAATAATCTTTAGCCCATAAGGCGAACTATAAACGCATCGGATAGTCATGAGACTTAATTTTTTGGACTAAATGAACATTGTAGGTCTTTATGCAAAATTCTCTTCAGAGAAGAACAAAAAATGCTCAGTTCCTGAGAACGATGACAAGTTGACGTTGATGCATGTTCACGCACACTCTAAGCAACAACATTAATTGTTTTGGCTAACAATCTAGTTTTGCAAATTTGCTTTACAAATTGGTCTACAAACCGCGTTGAAGCCACTTCTTTTCTATCAAATTTGTTTCGTAATTTTTTTACCGTTTGAGTAAAAAACTTATCACGTTGGAAGTAAGTTTACATTATTTCCCAACTTTGTTCAAGTGTAAAGCGTCCCATTGCGTAAATGTCAAACTTAAACTAAATTTCTGTCACCTCATAAATGTCAATATACTTTTGAAAAACAAAATAAACGGTATTTCAAATTCAAAATGTTATATGGCCCACCCTTTATTATTATTATCAACTTTTTATAAATAATATTTTCAATTTTACAACTAAACTTTATAACAACTTCCACAGTACCATTAATCTACCATTGGAAACTGAGCGGAATCCACATCATCTAACCAACCTTAGCTTAATATGCACGTAAGGTTTGGCTAAAACTTTAAACATCAAACAAAAAACAAAACAAAATTTTGAGGATTATTGAGACAAGTTAAAAATTTTGACATACAAGCCTAAAATACTATTAATGCCAATGCTATAGAACCAAGAAAAAACAAGTCTAAAATGGTATAAGCAATCTATGTCACAGGAACAATAACGGAGACATAATTTGGTCACATATACAAATGACTCCAGTTTTATCAACAGATACAACCTTATCAGCCTTTAAGAATGTCACTGAAAAACAAACTTAAAATTATTCAACTCATTTTGTTTAAAAGTTCATTCTTGTTAAGGCATACCAATATTACTTGTGCGCTGCGTTCATGGGGCCATTGTAGTTGATGGCAACTTTTTCTTACTGTTTGCTTAACAGGTGTCAATTTAGGAAGGCTTTTTGGCATTCCAACTAGTATGTTTGGTCAGTGGTAGGTTTGAAGAATGGCGGCTGTGGTCTCATTTCTCTTAAAATGCCCCGTCGTTGCTGTCGAGTGATGCTTTTTAATTACCTTTTGCTGCATTTTGAACATAGCCGGCGTTGATTGTAATTAGCTTGCCGTGTTCCTTCAGTTTATTACCCAGTTTTGTTTGTTTGAGGTGTTCTGGGTTGTTTACAGTTTCTCGCTACTTTCTAATAACAGTTTGTGCCAAAAATGCCCTTTTTAGCAAATTTAGTTTGAATTCTGCAATTGGCTTCAATGTTAGTATAGGAACCAAACGTTAAACAAATTAGTGCTAATCGGGTCTTCCGATAGTAGTAGCTATTTAGAGTCGTTTACTGATGCAGCTATAATTTTATTAGTGGGATGTCTGCTTAAGGCGTCCAGCAGTAAGTTGGTAGCAGAGAAGGTAAAATCTACCGTAATGTTAAATTCTCGCAGAATTAGGGATCACCTGGTAAACTTTGCCTTGGCGTCGGTAAAGTTTTTGAAACAGATTAAAGCGCAGTTGTTGGTCCGGAGCGTTAACGCTTCGTTCTTTAAGTAAGCTTTATTTTTCTTGATGGCTCATAAAGTTTGGTTTATGTTGAGTCAGCATTACAGGTTAGTCCAGAACTGTCTTAGTGTCCTCGAACGCCTTAGATTTAACATCTGTCAACACAAACAATTTCTTTGTAACTTGGAGATTCATCACGAGGGCTGCTACCTTTGAGTATCTCTTGACATAATCCTAAACCAAATGCATAGTCCAAAAAAACTTTGTAGCTGTTTCTTATTGCGGGGTAGCATTTACATTCTTATCAATTTTAGGTAATACGTTAACGGTTGGTTTTCTTCTGCGCTAGTTTGGTGCCCCAAATACTCTAGTACTCACGTAGCCTTTCCAATACTAAACAGAAGTGTACTAGGTGTACTTCATAGTCCTTGGAATAGACCAGTATGTCATCTAAATACACCAGCACAATGTTTTCCAATAATCCCGCCAGCACCTGAGACATCAATTTTTGAAAGATAACTGGTGTTTTTTTTAACACCTTAAAATGACAAGTACCGCAGTTACTTGTTTGTAACCTATGTTTATGGGAATCTGTAAATCTAACAAGATTAGTTAGACCTTGACATCCCCAAAGTCTTTTAACGTTTCTTGGATCTTTGGTATAGATGCGGCTTCTTTTGGGTAATCTAGCGTTGTACGCGTAGCGATTAAACTGAGGAACTAACAGTTAGTTAAATTTAGTGTTGGTTGGGTTAATGTTGTTGTAAATGTAGTATCTACTCAAAAAACTGTCAAAAAATTTCAAATTATTTATTCAAAGTCTGCAAGTAGTATCCAATACACCGTGGAACCATAGTGTATACAATAGCAGGAATAACCAAAGATCAAATTTTTGACCAGCGTTGGCATTACTAGTAAAGAGATCTGGTGTGTCTAATCGTCAACGTCAATAACGCGTTTACTTGGTTAACAAAAAAACCGTAGGGTCAGTTGTGATATTACCATAATCAAGACTTTGGTGTTTGGCAGTTGCAGTTTGATAAAATTGTAGCTAACCCCTGAATCAGTTCTAGTTCATGATGTTGCTCAAATCTATGAACTTTTCTGTTTGGGTTTAGAAGTGCTCTAGCATTGCATTGTGGGTTTAGTGCTGTTGTATGGAAAAAGATGTGGAATGTCACTTGCTCTCATGCGTGAAAGGGGCCGTTGGTTATATTTCCACACTGCCATTGACCTCTTTGTTGTTATAAAGTATCTTTCTTGCGGTTTGCATTCATTTCATCATTTTGTATCGGAGTTGTAAAAATACTCACTCAGGTTGTTGTGTTATTTTGAGAGTAGATAACCGTAGTTTGTTTGGAGTGTACTTATTTAGGGGTCATAAACGATGTAACAAATGTGTTTGGTTAGTATGAAGATCCATTGTTTATCTTGTGCCTATGGGCATTTTGTTGATAGTGTTTTTCAGAAGTTAAAGACACCTGGCAAGCGTATGGGGTTGTTTCATAGCTTGCGGGTATTAGCTCGGTTAGAGATAAACCCGCAGTCGATACATTGCCTGAGACAGACTGTGGAGATGCTGTGGGAGCGCCGATATGCTCTCATGGCACATTGACTGTGTTTGAATCGGAAATTGTATGTTATTTCGCAAATGGTGTAATAAACGCGATAAACTATATCGCAAACTCATAAAAAAAAAGGTTACAAGGCCGCATTAATTTTAATAAGTAAAACGTTCTATCTATTTTTTTTTTGACGCAATTAAAAAAATATTATATTTGTTGAAAAATATAACAATGCAGCCTATTTAGTATGATTCTTTAAATTACTAATGTTGCCAATTTTATAATAATTGGATTGAAATAAAAAAAAAAAATGTTTTATTTACAAAAAGAGTACCTCTCAATTTGATTGCAAATTGATGTTGATAAAGATAGTTTTTTTGCAAATAAAATGCTCGATAAAAATAATCTATTGTAGACGTAAATATTTTCATTATTGTAGTTGAATTTTTTTTAAATTCTGTTTAATAAGAATTAATTGGTATTTACAAATAGTGTGCAGTATTAATAATTTCCATTACATGAAAATAAAAACAAACAATAAAATTAACTTGTACGTGTATTTGTTGCAATTACAGTATCTATGTATATACATAACATTTTAATGATAGAGCTTCATTATACATGTGGTAAATGTGTTACTGTGTTACTTACAATAAGGTAAATATACAAACATAACAATAAATTAACATTCTTAAAGGAATTGAGATAAAAAGATTTAAATAATGCAAAAAATCTGAAGTATATTAATAAAAACAATTAATATAAATTAACTTAAAATTCTTTTTAAATAATTAAAAAAACGACCATGATCTTTCAGTCTTAACAGTATTATATGAAATTATATTAAGAATTATTAATATTATTTTTAGATTCTGGGATTGTATGCATGCCAATATAGGTCAAGAATATGTCACAATTTAATTACGCAATGGCATAACTACCTTCCGTCTGCTATATTTGTTGAGCCAAAATTAAATAGAAATCGTTGCAGCATATGTAAGCCGGTCAATATAACTTTTTTTGTATATGTTTCCGTTGTGCTGTACATTAATTAATTTATAGCTTAATTGATGTATTATAAAGCGCAAACAAGTGGGTCAATTGTTTTTATTAATGTATGTTTGCTGAATGAATTCAGTGCTGGATTTACTATTACTATAAACACGCATGTTTATATTGTGGGTGGGTTTTAAATTGGCAATTATATTGTAATGGAATAAATAAATTGAATTGTTTGTGTCCCAAATAAGTCTGTAAAATGTCTAAAAGGTGAATGATTTTAATTGAGAATACACTAAAGAAATTATAGAAACAATTTTGGCTTTCAAAATAATTAAATGAAATGTTTTCTGCTAAAAAATATGAATTTAGTTGTTTTTGTTTGATACTTAAAAATCACTTTCTTTTATTGTTCACTGAGTTAAGCATTTAATGTGAATTAATTAAGTTTTGCCAAAATAAAATTGAAGAAAGAAGAATTTCGATCATGAATTTAAATTTGGGAATTATGCTATTCAAATTGCAATTTATGTTAACCAATTATAGGCAATGTAAAACCTTTATATGACTGACAGGGTACCTTTTTGAACTTTAAACATATACATTTTTGACTCTAAAATTTTTAAGTTTTGAGATTCAGTGACATCTCTTAACTATTCTTAATGTACCGTATTACGTTATTTTTATTATTAAGTTTTTCATTCTTACTGAGAAATTAACGTCTAAACTTTTTACATACAGACGTGACGGATTGGGTACCGGCGTACTTTTGGTAATTTAAAATAAAATAAGATAAAAACTATTGTAATTAATTGATTAAATGTATTTTTATATTAAAATTAATACAAAATTAACAGTACATATAATATGGCTAATTTCGTAATTGTTCACAATTATTACCGCGTATTGTCTTTGTAACGCAGTGCTCATTGCAAACAGGTTATGCATAAAAATTACATGCTTTTCGTGATAACTTGTTAACAAATATAACATTTTGCAACTACCAGAGTACTCCTAGAAGCATTGCAAGTTAGATTTCTAATGATTGTAGCAGCGGGATCTATTATTCGACGTCATAGAACTATTTCTATAAAGCTGTTGCATGCATCAATGACAAACAACAACAAATTTGTTTTTCTTAGGGACCATGAAGTTGCTTCTTTACTAAACGCATAATATTTTGCTTATCCATCTTTACCAACTAAAGTTGCACTTTGTGAAAGCATTTCATCTTTATCGCGCTTTCATCTAAATTTGAAAATTTGTATTGTTTTTTACATTAGATTATTCCAATTCACTATTTTCTAATTTCAAAACATATTCCTTTTTATCAGAACAAACGGCAAGTGCATAACGTATTTTTGTTACGGAGTACCCGGGTACCCATGCCGTCATTAGAAGGTGTTTTATTTTGCAGTCAAATTAAGGTTAAAAAAAGTTTTTAAAACTCAAATAATATAGAAGTACAATGAGGGTCTGTTAAAGTTATATCAATAAACTAAACTGAAATTAGTAAAAAATAAAACGAAACAAACGAAACAGAAAATTTCACAAACATTGGGCATTGCTACAATTTCTGTAGAAGTGTAACTAATTAAAACGCTTGTGCCTAGCTAATAAAAATTGTTCTTTTATAAAAATTAACCATAGACTTTTTACGCCATCCAAAGAATAAAACAATTTTCAGAGTACTGTAGGGAAACGTTAAAAATATCAATTAACAAATCTAAAAAAGAAACGTAAAATACAAACAAAAGTAAACGCATTTCAACAATTTTGCATATAGTTATTAAAAGGTTAGCACCATAATCTCTTTTTTGATTTCCGATAAAAATGCATTGCTTATTCCCTACATTAAAAAATATTTTTTTGTTTAAAAAAAAAACACAGTTATAGTGTTTTTCTAAAATTTAAATAATATATATTAATAATTATGTGCAACCAACTGATAAAAGACACTCAAAAACAATGACACAGATGTCAAATATTTTACTTGAGATTTAGTAGGATAGTTTTGTTTTTGAAGATGACTCAGGCTGGTAAAGACTATCCATGTTAGATTTGATCTATGTTTTATTTGAAGTGTCAGGTTTTTTCTTTTTAGTTTTATAACGTGGCCGAGGTATGTATATTACTTTATAGTTTCTACAATCATATTATTTATAATTATCCCTTAGTTCAAATAACTTATTATTGTTGTCTTAAATAAGTTTGGGCTTAAGCCCACTTAGTTTGACTTTATGTTTTGTTGTTTGAGCATGTTTTTTTTTTATTTTTTGGTTATTACTGCTTACAAAGACAATGTCTGCAAACTGCAGGTGATTTAAGAAGATGCCATCAATGTTTATACTTTTATTGTCAAAGCCCAGTGTTTCAAAAACGTTTCTAGTGTTGTGGTAAACAGTTTTAAGAATATAATATTCCTCTTTTTATGTTGTTTGCAGTAAGGTTTTTGTTCATTTTTATTTGTAGAATTGCGTTATTGTATATATATTCTTTAAGAGATTTGAGTATTTAGACTCAATTTTAGATCCGTTTATTGCTAATATAATAGACCCGGTTTTAATAAAATTGAAAATCTTATAGTAATCTATAAAAGCAAGATGGATAAGTACGTTGTATTTGGTAGTTTTCTCTATCAACGTTTTTGGTGGCTGCAGATGGCCCATAGTGCTATATTCTTTGCAAAAGTCTGCCTGTTCTACTACTTGAAACAAATCAAATTTGTTGGTTAATTAATTTCTTACACTTTTTGTCAGCAATTTATACAGATAAAAAAGTAAACTGATCAAGCAACAGTTTGTCAGTTATTTCTTAGAGTGTTTGATGTTTTTGGATCTAATGCTTTTAGTGTGATGAACGTGTATAAATGATAAAATCTTTATGTACTGCAATGTTTTTTTGGTTTAATACTATAGTTCCTTGTTAAATTCTTATATTTATTAATATTTTAGTCTAGTAACTAACTCTATTTTTCTTTGCTGCGTAAATAACATTTTTTTTTTATATTTTACAAATTTAAGAACTTTCCTAAATTTAGGCACCATATCAGATTACACAAAGTAAACTATTAAACAAAGCACTTTTCTTTTATTAGATAACTGTCTATTAATATTTAGCATTATTTTTCCTAACGCATTTATTACTTTTTTTTCTTTTTCTGTAGTTCTTCTTACGTGTTTCTCAATTTCATAATTTTAATCAAACCTAGGTATTTAATTACATTTTTTAACTTTTGTTTAAATCTTCTTCCACCGTACAAAAATATTGCTTTTGTTTTTTTTTGCTAATTTTTGGCTTTTGTTAAACAAACTAGTTTTAATTCTAATTTTGATGTTTCAATGATTGCTGTGTCATCTGCAAAACATACTATTTGCATCTTTTTCTTTAACTCTATTTTTAACATTTTGTTATAGTAGATGTTCTATAGGTTCTAAAATGGAACCCTGTAGAATCCCATATGACATTCACAAGTTTTTCTTTTTTCCTATAAAAAGTTTTTAATTCAAAAAGTAGTTTTATAAGATTATCCTCATTTTTTTAGTAACTCTCTCTTTTGTTAAAGTATCCATATTGCCTTTCCATAAACATTCTTATTATTGATCGTAATTAAAAAGCAAAGTTTTCCTTTTTTTTTATTGCCTTTGTGGCGTTGTGCACTGTGTCAATAATCTTGCCTATTGCGTCTATTGTCAATCTTCTTTTTATGAAACCAAATTAGTTTGCAAAAATTAGGTTTCTTACTTTTTTTTTAGCTTATTGGTAATTAGGTGCTCAAAAAGCTTGCCAAAGCCATCTGTTAAGCACAAAAGGCTGTAGTTAACTGGTTCTTCTTTTTTTTAATAGTTTTTTTTTAAGTACAAGCTTAGCTTCTTTCCATCTATTAAGAAAGTGTCTTCTTTGTAGTTCATAATGCTTTGCTATTGCATCTTTTAGTTTTCCCATTGTAAAAAAGTCTACTTCAGGCATCTTCATATAGTCTCTACTACTTATGAAAAGACAAGAAAACAGTATTTTAACAGCTTTTGTTGCAATCCATTATGGTTAGACTCGAATTTAGTTTGAACTTGAAGAACATATTCCTGTAGCCCAAACATTATACATTTCTATCTGCTTTACTACATAGGTTTTTTCAAGCTTCTTTTTAGCATTTAATATAGCGTATTTAAATTTGTTCTTTTTTATTTATTATTTTATCTTCAGTTTTTCTTTGTTTTTGGGGGTTTTAGATTTGTATTTCTTCTAGAGCGGTAGTTTAAGCATACGCTGCACCAAAGATTGTGAGTTCAATTCCTATATACTGTAAAATACTTTTCACATGTTTATATGCTCTTTCACTACCCAACCTGCCTTGCCAGCGTGCGGTTTTACGGCTAGAACCATGTCTGATGAAGTAATAAACAATCTCTCCAGTAGTTTGCAATTCATTTAAAATTGTAAGTTACGGGTAAAAAAAAGGTTAAAACGCAGGAGCATATAAATAGCTAACAAAGAGAAAAAAAAAATATTTTATTGCTTTTCCACATAATTTTTTTAGTGACTTATCAAAAAACTTTACTATTGTTTGCTGCGCCTATCCTTCTTACATATGAAGAGTTAATTGCACTATTAATCACATTTATCACTATTTTTTTTAAATTTTATTTATATCTCTCAACAACACTATTTTGTATTTCTGAGTACTTTTTTTGTTAATCCACCATTTTAATTTGGTACTTTGTGCGTTATTCTAAACTTTATTATCCAATTTTTTAGTATAACAAATTACGTAAGAAAAACAACTTGTATAGCGGCGTAAATCAGTCGGGACGCAGCATATGCTTGTTTTTGCGCTGTTTAGTTTTTCTTTAGGGCCAGAAATTAAAAAAAAACGCGCTAAGTTTGTGCGTTTTGGTTTTGATGTTTTAAGTTCTGGGTCTGCTTTTTATTCTCTTGACGGCAGCTTAGACGTTTTTAGCTTGGCCTGGAATTTTTTGTTTAATGTAAAATCTGGTCTTCAGCGGTAATTTTTTTGCAATTTGAAGCAACAACCTTATTTGAAAACTTGACCTCTTTGGTGAACAAAGCGGATTTTAGTTTGCCTTAATGGTTAGTAGAAGTAGCGGTTAATTTTAACAAGTTGGAAGCGCTCTTAGTTTAAACAAAAGTTCTATTGGTAATGGCAAATTTTATGACTTTTTGATAAACAACAAAAAAATGTTGCATCAAATTTGTAATTGTATGGTTTGGTGGCATTAAAAGTAAAAGTATGAGTGAACTTCGTTGCTTTTTTTTAGATTTAAAAACATATTTTTTTTTAGTTTTTATGTCTTGAATTTCTTAGTGAATCTGATCTTTTTTTGCTTTTGACGGCAACTTAACTATATTTAAGTTGGCTAGAAAATTTTTGGGAATGCGCAATTGAAGATCTTGTTTTCTTGACTTTGTTGCGAGCGGACTTCTACTCAGCGGAATTTTTTTGCAATTTGAAACGACAACCTTAATTAAAAATTTAACCTCTTTGGTATATGTGGCAACCTTTAGTTTATTTTTTCTTGATTTAGAAATTTAGGACGTTTGTTTGCTAGTAAAAGTGGCGGCTAACTTCAACAATCTGAAAGCACCCTTAGTGTAGACAAAAGTATTATTAGTAGTTTTACCTTTTAATTGGAAACAACGCACTTTTAGATCGCTTAGAGAGACAAACTGCCGATTTATAGCATTGAAAAGTCTTGAGGTTCAAAAACAATTTCTTGGTTGCTGTTAGTGCCACTACGTCCAAAGTCGCAAAATTAATTAAACAAATATTATTTGTTTAACTTTAAGAAACAAAAGTGTGGTGCGTGTGTTATGATCAAATGCTTTAAAATAATAATGATAAATAATAAACGTTTTTTAAAAAATATTTTAGTTACAAACACATTAAGAGTAAGTCTAAGTTTTAAAATTGATAAGTATTTTCTATTGCTATTAGCTGCGTAGTTCTGTTCTTTTTAATTCTCTTCTAATGTGGTTCACGTCAAGCTAACGGAGAATGTCGCGCATTAAAGTTTTTCACAAAAGGAGTAAATAATAATAAAGTCATTCCTTCCTTATCTTTTTTTTTTCAACTATTTTGTTCTTAGCAGAAAAGTTGTAATAACGCTTCACTTTTGTGAGCCGTGACTTTATACTATATTTTGCGCCAACACCCATTATGTTCAGCATTTCTGGTGACTTTGTTTATTGTAGAGTTTATTAGTTTTTTTATTTTTACAAATGCTTTAATTTGAGCCACGGTAAATAAACAAATCCGTTTTGACAACTCTAGAGAATACTTTTAGATTTAATTTTGCTCACAGAAACAATAATTAATTCAAGCGTCATATCTAAAAAACAAAAGCTACCCTATAAAAGTACGTCAATTTTGGAGTTTTCAAACCATTGAACAATTCTTCTCTTCTCGTTGTATAAATATCCAGTACAATCCTGCTGTAAACTTACGAGCCTGTTGTCTGAGTTGTGATTAGGTATAGAAAACAACTTTTGTTTGTTTTAAAGTGAGACCCAGTATATACTAGTCAACTTTTTTTGTGATTTATTTGCTTTTACAAGCGACTGAATGACATATTAATTCAGTCTTGTTTTTGGTTCCAATTGAAATCAATAGTAGTCTTTCTTGAGTCGAAGATCAAGTGAGATTCTGGCTGCATACTGTGATTTTATCATATCCGGAATCTCAAATTCGTTATGAATGCTTTACTTAAAAGTTTAGCCTAGTCTTGTTCTCAACAAAAAGCAAAATTTATTTTATACTTTCTATTCTTTCTTGGTTAAATCAAATCTAACTTTAAATGAAATTTATATTTTAAATTTTAAAGACTTCAAGTTTTGCATAGTTTATGCAATCAAAGACACTGATATCTTTTTTCCGTTTTTTAGTGGGTTTATTGAGTTTTTATATAGTTTGGATTTTTACCTTTAGTTTAAATTTATAATAATAAAAAAAACTTCATAATAACAATAATATTTAGACTAGACTAGAAAAAATTATTTACTATTCCAGTAGCCAACAGCAGCGCAAATATGTACTGATAAAAGCACAAAATAGTCAAAAAAATCACTATTAACAAAATATGATCCGCTCTAAAAAAACAAAAAACTAATCAAGTTACAGAATCAAAGTACAACCAAAGTTACTGAATTTGGTCAATAATAATAGCATTTAAGTAGTAACTGATCTATTCAACAAAACATATGTATCACTAGAAATATACTAACAGAATGGTTAACTTTAACATTCTATACTAATCCTCAAAAACCCAATGCTAAAAATGTGAAGATCACAAAACCATCAAATTCATGAGTTACACTCTAAAATTTTTGCGCAAAATAATCTACTCTAAAATTTACAATAAAAACTAGGTTACTAAACCCAGTTTAGATTCTGGAACACGAGAAAAGCCCTATTCAGCTTTAAAGTCATCGCACAACAATGCTATATTGTATTCTTTGATTTCAATAATCTAAGGTACGAAGACGACACAGACCATATGGAAAAAAAACATTGCCACTTAGTAGATAATACCTACATTGAAAAATATAAATATCTACTACTTAATCAAAATTAGCAGTACAATAAAAAATGCTCAAGCAACATATGTCAAAATGAAGCAATTCTTTACGAGCAGAGACATCAACAATGGCACCAAAATACAAATGCCACAGTGGTATATATTTCTAGTTTTATTATACAAGATAGAAGCAGATACACTTAGAATATACCACGTACGTAAACTAAAAACAGTTAAGATGTAGTTATTTTGCTTAATTGTAAAAAATTGTCGTCACGGTCAAAACTAAAAAGCTATTTTTTTGTAAGGCGTATCATTAATAGAAAAAATGTTGATCTAATCTTGTTAGTGTTAATGGTTTTTACGTTGAAAAATAAAATTTTGTTTGTCCTATAACCTTTACAAAACTCGGGTCTAGGACACTTTCGGCGCCAAAATTTTTCAAATAAAACATAGTATATACATATCTATTGTAATCATAAAAATTTATTTGCTATTTTTTACTATTTTATTTTTTATATTTTCAATTCTTTAAGTTATTTATTTTAATAGACAATTATCCTTTATATTTTTTAGGTTATTACCTATCATTAAAAAATGTTAATTAATTACCCTTAAATTATTTGCGGGCCAAAATTATGTTTACTTATTAAAATATATATTGTATATTTGACAATTTAAATATGTACGTACATATATTATGAATTTTACGTATAATTTTTGCTTGATATGTTATGTAATTTATATGTATTTTATATTTTATTTATCATACATTATTTGTTATGTCTCATAAAACAAATCAATTTTTAATATAATGTGTATATATACTTTTGTTTTATTTGAAAAGTTCTGGCGCCGAAACGGCCGGCGCCGAAAAGGCCAGCGCCGAGGTGTCCTTGCGCCGAATTGGCCGCGCCGATGTGTCCTATTCCGACAAAACTCCCCTCATGTGTAACAAAATTTTAATCATTACAAAAATAAATAGATAGATACAGCCGTGCTTCTAATAATCATTTTGAAAAACTATACCAAAATATAATAAGAGAAAGACAAATAATAAATTTATTGTAAAACCTTAGTACATATAAATATTTATTTTACATTGAAAATTACAACGTTTATTTCTACAGAATAAATTATTCAGAAAATATTTATGTAAAAATAAATACAGGGCGGGTGGCGTCTGTCCAACCCTCCTGGACAGCATTTATAAATAATACATTTTTCCATGCTATGGAAATAAATTAGACCTGTTGTACCGGCTCCGTTTTCCGTTTATAACTATATTTCTAATATTAGCACTGCTGACTAATCATAATATTGGTGGCTTTCCAATGGAAAACATGTTTTTCTCAACAACAAATTAGTTTAAAGAAAAACTAAAAATAAAACAAATAATTCAATATAATTAAAATTACTAAATAAAATAGGTTAAGTTAACATAGATAAAAATTGTTATCTTATTAAAGTTTAATATATGCATCAAAATGATATCATGATGATCTCACAACAGTTTATGTAACTCACTTACCGGACTGGATGTATTTATTTATTTGGTGTTCGGCAATGTAGCAGGTTATTGGTTGCAAATTAACAAGTATATGATGTATTGTGAGCAACTATAATTAACAATGAGTTGCAAATATATGCTCGTTTTTGTATGCAGCCTTGGTATTTACGGTCAAAGTCAGAGTTATTTTAATAATTTTGCATTATATTAAGAGTATTACAATTTTTATTGTTTTAGATTAAAATTACATTAAAATGATTTATAGCATACGGTAGGAGAAAATTGAAAACAATTGTTTTACTAAATATGATACAATAAGTAAAAATATTGTGTACAAATTTGGTATCAATAAAATTAATATTTACTTTGATAAAGTAATATTTATTTTAAATTGATTTTTAACATATTAAATTATAATTTGTATCTATTTTTGTTTAGATAAACAAGTTATACAATAAATTAAAGTAAATAAAATAAAATGTAAATATATAAAACCTTTCGTAGAAATCTCTCCATGGGTTCCTAAGAAAAGTATTAATACTTTGAAACACTTAAACTAAAAATATAATGTTTATACTATCTTCTTTATTGAAGTGTTTTATCTAAATCAAATATTATCATTTAATTAAATAAAAGTTTTAACTAAATACAAACAAAATTTAAAGTAGTGAAAAGCGATTATTAGAATGCGGATTTTAAGGAAAGTTTTTTTTAAATATAAATTTTTATTTCTGCTTCAATGATAATTATTAATGCCAAAAGTGAATACTACTACATCTAAGTTTTTTTTGTAAATTAAGGTATAACCCAAAAACTGACTGATTTATCTAGTTTGCAATATTTAGCACACGGAACTCAGTAATAAGTGTTAATTTTTATACAAAATAAAATCTACTTATCGCAACATTATTTTATCTGACCTCTAGCATAAAATTATAGTACGCTAATCATTACAGAACTTAATGTATACTACTAGATAATAAATATCATTATAATACCAATTTATGCATTAATTTAAAATCAGAATGATTTTGTCAGTTAATAGTTAATAGTGAACGTTTTTTGTGGTTCGCTCTAACAAGAATCTAAAAAAATGGGTTTTGTAAACGTGGTTACTGAATTTTGCTCTGAGTGCCTCAATTACTGTTGTTGATATTGTTAATAGATGAACATGTAAATTACAAATCTAATCTAAATGTATATCAATAGTTGATTAATGTATTCTTGTTTAACAAAGTAGCAAACAATGTTATAAAAAAAGCTTTCAAATATTGTTTTAAAGTTATTAGCTGCGATTGTTTCTCAACCATAACTTGTCTTTATTATTAATAGTCTTTTTAAGCTGATATATATTATCATAAAAATGTAATAACAAATTGCAAGATTGCGGTAAAGATTTTGCATCGCTTTCTTTGATGTATCACTCAAGTATATGAAAAGCAAACAAACTATTTAAAGATTATTGATAATAATGTTGATTTTTTTCAAGTGTTACTTTAGATATAATATTTCAATTTAATGTGTAATAGTGCCAACACATAATAAAAAACATTAGTAATAAAAAAATATATACATTAAACACAAAATAGCACCAAAAAATATTCATTTGCAGCAGAGTTGCCGCTAACATTCTCATTTGCAAAAACATTTAAAGCACCTATATTTGGTTTTCAAATTGCGAATGTTGTATTAGTTTTTGATGGTTATCAATATGTAGCTAGGTTAACAAAATCACTTTTATATCGTTTGAGCGTATCTTATACACCGTTCTAAAAGTGGGAGCAAATATTGCCTGCAACAAGTTTTTCAATGTTGGTTTTCGTTTTTGTAGCAAAGTCTAACAAATGCTTAAATGCCGCAAAAACAATTATAGATACGTAGTTCAATTAACGTGCTTAACGTAATTGCTAATATATTCTGAAAAAGCGTTCTACATGCTCTTAAAATTTGTAGTATTCGTTTATCAGCAAATTTATTAGTTCAGCAACTACGGGTGGTTCTTTGTATTGCTGTAAGAACCTCTACTTTGTATTGTTGTAAGCAAAGTGCAGTTCTTGTAAATATCTTTTCTTAATCGTTTTTGAGATTGTGTACTAAGGTGTTATAATAAGCGCTTACATACGTGCCAGTACTGTACAAAATATAGTTTTGCAATATATTATTGTGAGTCTTGGTGCGGTTCTTAACAAAAACGTGGTAATTTTGATAAAAAAAGATTTTTGTTGCTACGGTTAAACGTCAAAGATTGCGCAGTTTTTTGCAATATTATTGGTTAATCCATACCTTATGCATTTGTTGGTTTCCATAAAACTATCTAGTGGGTTTTGATATTTGTAACCTACAAGTTAAGTTGCTCACTATCAACACAGTCAACACAAAAACCAAAAAAACTTTGGTGTATAAACCGAAACATTTTGAGGTCTATTAAGTGACCATTAACAAGATCAGGTACAAAACAGCACAAACTTCTACAACTAGGCAGCTCACATAACACGCAGAGACCGTCAAAACCAACCACTACAAAAAAAACAATGTTTTAGCTATACTTAAGCGTAAGCATAATCAACATTATCAAACTTGA
The DNA here is from genome assembly GCA_963932245.1 of Tachinus rufipes. Lineage (NCBI taxonomy): Eukaryota > Metazoa > Arthropoda > Insecta > Coleoptera > Staphylinidae > Tachinus > Tachinus rufipes. Next base: position 69,258,792 of record OZ010749.1, read on the forward strand.
CAAATTTGATAAAAACTATTGCTATTATTAAAAAACCAAACGTGACCAAAAACAACTTTACAAACAAAATTAAAAAAAAAAAACAGATTTTACTCACACTAGACATTCGATAGGATACTAAAGACCGTTGGATCTTGTAATTAAGCACAGTCTAGCTAACAGCACAACAAGCTTGGCTTATACAAAAACGTCAGTATAGTAGTAACGTTGATAATGACAATGTTTTGCAGGACAACTTTGGCATAAGATTTTGTGTTTGGTTTATAAAACAATTAAAAAAAAAAGTTAACCCGCACAGTCCACAACTCTAAGTAAACACTATGCTGCTGTGTTGCAAATTTGGAATCAATGCGCAAAGTTTCTAAATTTTAACGGCTGCTCAAAGTAGCTCTCACTTAAACTTAGACTTAAACGCGTTTAAAACAGCTCATTTCGCACGCATAAAAACTTTTTCAAACTTTAAAACACTTAAATTTATTGTAACCTTTGAGTAAACACACTAATTAAAAAAAAAATTATATTACTTGGACATGATCGCCACATCACTTGCAACCTAAATAAATCCAAAAGTTTAAGATAGATGCAGTTTTACCTATTTCATTATTTATTTCATTCTAGTATTAGACGTGAGCTCTTAATTGCAGTTCCAAGCTTAAGTTTGCAAAAAAGAATTATAGCATTTAGTAGCAAGTTGGCTGATTTTTAAGTAGAAATAACAAGTAAAATTATCAAACTTTTTTAAGCATGTCAGAAGTTTGTTGACAACTTAGTTTTGTAAAGTATGTAAGTATTTCTGGTGTGCCAATGTAAGTTTTTTGCAAAAAATAGATAAGCAAAATGATGTAACTATAGATATGTTTAAAACTAAGAGATTGTTATGCTGAAGCGCGTCAAATACGCTATTTTTATAAACCAACGCATACTTGCTTGTATGCAGTTAGTTGACGTCGCCAACTAACGTTGTATGGACAAGTATCACAATTGGGTATTGGTCGACAAAAGTTTGATTTAGTTAATAGTTGTGGTGTTGTGGCCACTAGGTAACTTAAGGTGATTGGCGTAGCTAAGAGTCAGCTTTAAACCCGTCAACCGTTTGTTGATTAGCATCTGGATGAGTCCGGCGGATATGATATGTTAGTGTAGTGTGTGGTAAATTTTATTTAATTGTATAATTTTTTTAAAATTTTATAATTAAGATCTTACAAGGTTTTTGAAATAGTTATGGATTTTATGTAAATATTTCATATGGTTAATAATTTCGTTATTTCTTAAGATAATTTTTTGTTGTACCATTGTTGCAATGCTACATAACAAACGCTTACAGTGAGTTGGAAGCAGACCAACAAAAATATTTCATATTGTATTGGCAAAGGTAAAACAAGCAGCATTCAGACTAAAGATAAATAAGCAAATTGTAAACCTCAGGACTCACAGACTTAGTATAACAAATGTAAAAACAAAGAAAAAACTGAAATGATAAAGTCGGACTTTATGACAAACCATTGCATTATAAATATATTTTATAATACCACAACCAAGCAAATAGACAAACAAAAAATTTTTGTGCACAGTCAAAGTAATTATCTAGTACACAAATAAGGCAAAACACCAGAATGCCACTAGAGCTAAAATTTAGAAAGACAATGCTTAAAAAAAACAAACTTTTCTACCTTGACAAACACGCCTTGGGAGTGGCGTCCTAAGGACATAGTTGAAAAGAGACTGTACCCTAACAGACAAATAACTTTTATGTCAAATTGTCAAGCGGAATTACCAGTAATGAAAGTCAAACTAGTTATAGTCTGTATAACAGTTTAGAAGCATTGATCACAATTTGCAAAATTTGCCTAGTATAGATATTAAAGAACCAAGGAGTATAAGAAAATCTTATAGAAAATCAATTTGCCAAAAACAACATTTGCTAAACCCAATCTTGCTTTTGGAACCCCATACAAAACCAAAAACAAAATAATCTACAGCAAACTAATTGCAAAACAAAGCAATTTGTAAAAAAACAGTAAAAGAATGACACATTCAAAACTATTCTTAAAAGATCTATCACATAATATCAAAACTTTAGTTACACAAATGAATTAAATCAGGCTACAAAGACGGTAGTTTTATCAAACACATGCATAAAAAAAGATTGTCTTATACCGGGGGTATATTGTAGATACATTTGCTGAGTGAATAGTTGGTTTATAATCTGCAACGTCCAGCCTTCTTTGGCAAACATAACCTTACAAAAAAACTTTAAAAGTAATTTCCTAGCAAAAAATTGATAACTTTAGCAAAAAGACTAACCAGCTAAAAGAGTCAAACATCAGAAATGCATAATAAAACCAGTAGGTTCAAAAAATACAATTTGCAAAAATTATACATCAATGACACAATTTTTTTTACCGACAAAAAATACAATTATGAAAACCTGAAGAAAATGGTTGAGTTTACAAAAAGTTTGAAAAACGTTTTGCAATATTTGAAAAAAATTTACACAGCTTATTAAAAGTCACCTAATCTCAGTGTCACCAGGTTTATGAACAAAATTCACAACTTTGTGTTAATAAGTAATACTAATATTAATGACTTCACAGCATGTTAATGAGTACAAATGCTTTTTAGCAGATAAAACTTTTGCTTCTAGGATAAATTTAGTTAAAACAGAATTCAGACTAAATTAACTAAAACAGTCATGTTCAAACCACATATTTTTCAAAAAAAAACAAACTAAAATAGAATGCAATACCATCAAAACTAAAATTTTAGACCATTACTTAATAAACGATTTACAACAAAAATAGCCTTAACATTAATCATCTATAACTGACTTAAATTTATTTAAGCAAAACAACTTTAACAAAATTGACTGGAATGCAATAGATTTAAGACCGTGGATTACTGAAAACATCATACAAAAATATAAGAAAGAGATGCACGATTTAAACAATAAAAACTATTATCTGGCAGAAAAGTTTATGGAAAACTATCAATAAAGCGTTAGAAAAGAAAAAGTAACAATCAAGATCTTTTACAATTTTTTAAAGAAAGTGAATAAAACATTGTTTCTAAACTTGCAAAAACATTTTTATAACAGTACAAGACACACAACATGATTGCAATTTAAAGTTATTTCTGCTCTACATATCTATCAAACTATTTTTATACATTTTTAAACTGCTACAGTTACTGATATAAAAAACATTATATTAAGCATAAATAGTCACTAATTACCCGGAATTGATAAAATGCTTACTAAACTTTTAAAAGATGAGCCTTCAATAATAAAAAAATGTTACAAACAAAAAAGGCATCAATAATTCATAAATAAAAACCCTCTCTGGTCCAAAGTAGATGAATAATCTCTTCAATGGTTTAGAATCTACTCAAAACTGTAAGTCTACCACCAGTAGTGGCATGTTTACTGCTCATTATTAAAATTTAATAATATTGTTGATTTAAACCAATTTGGATTTGTAGAAAAAAAGGACACAAGCAATATTCTAAAAAAATGTGCAAACAAGTAAACTTGCTGTTAAAAAAAGAGATGTATTTGTCAATTTTACCAAAGCTTTTAACACTATTAACCACAACCAGTTAATTAATGATGTTAGATTGGTTTATCAGTTATTTTAGTTCAAAAACTTATAAAGTAAAACTAGACGACTGTTTTAATAGTGCAAATAAAATAAGTATTAAGGTAACATATGCTGCCTTATACTAAGCATACTTTTCTCTACAATATATACGTAAATGACATCAGAACATGCTTTACAAACTGTGGATATTTGCTGTACTGTCATCATATTTACTATAACAACTTAAATACAAACTTAACAAAACTTAATAAAAAATTCAAATAATCCAAATTATAACTGACAAAACCAAGCTCATTCACATTAAATCACTGCACAATAAAAAAAAACAATTTTTAATACCACTCAAACAAATGTCTTAAAACCCTTTAAATGACCTGCAAATGCACACAAAAAAAATAAATGGGTATTTCAAATTAAATGTTTGAGTTATAATTAGTTACCAAATAAATATACAGCAAAAATTATTTAAATTGTGTAATTAAAATTTACTCTCAAGACGTTGTAACAATTTTAAAAATAAAAACTTAAACATAAAGAGATTAACAATTAAAAAAAAAAAAACAACTCCTACTGCAGACATGGGAACACAGCTCTTGCTACGACTACTTCGTTTAGTTCTACTGCCAGATAAGCAGTGTATCAAGCGTACTTTACACTCATAGACCGGTATAACAAATGCGTTACATAAGAAAAAGACATACAATGAGATCAAACGTTATAAAAAGTTATTGCATTCATAACACTTTAACAAACTAATAACCTTGATGTTGTATAACCAACCAGACAAATAAGCAACACTCTTGCTCGTAATAAAATCCAAACTAGTGATGGACTGCATAACCAATCTAAAGGCATTAGCTAATAACAGATTAATCTGAATAGACAATAACCCAATTTGTGAAAAAAGAAATTATAAAGACGTTTACTAAACCTAAACTTGCTTTTGAGGTTTTGCAAACAAATAATCCAAAGTTAGCTATTTGTAAAAAAAACATGACAGACAATAAAACACACAAAGCTATTTTTAATAGAACTAAACTATGGTAATGCAAATAAGCAAAATAAAACTTTGAAAGCTTATAACTGGACTCTAAACAAACACATGCATAAAGTGGGAATTTAGATAATCGCGGATGTCTAGAAAACAAAAAAACTTTGCTATATCTGCTGATCAACTACAAAGTTTATAATACGCAACGTAGAAGCTTTGCCAAAGCAAGCAAAATCTAAACAAAGAAGAACTCAAAACAGTCAAAATTGTATTTTACTAAAAAATAAAAGTAACAACTAGAGATGCATAATAAATTTAAGAGACTGCTTTGCTGGGACCCAGACACACCACTTTAAAAAAAAAATTATGTAAATTCTTAAAACATTTTAAAATGTTTTTAAAAACTTGACATAGATGATTGTAAAAACAGATCATCAAAAAATAAAAGTTCTAAAAAAAATAAGATTATTGCATTAACATGCGAGTTAAAATAGACTACCAAAAAAATAAAATAATAATTTTAGTCAATTTAAATTGATTTAATTTAAGAGGCATGTATAGAACTTTGAAGCTATAAGAAAACTTTAAAAGACTGTAGAAACAGTTTTTTAAAACTTTCTTTATAGCATTTGGTCAGTAATACAAAAAACTTTGAGTAATAAAGATGACTCAAAATTCATTTTAAACAATAATTGTAGTTGAGATTAAGTAAAAGTGACAGCACTAAACTGATGAGTACAATAACAAAATGTACAACAAGGAATCAAGTTTAAATTCCCTAATTAAAAAATGTTTGTTTATTTTTTTTTTAATGTTAAAAAATTCAAAAACTATAAAGCTCTGGTATTGGTGATCCTTGTAGCAATAATTAAACGTTAAATAAATAAATTTAAAAGTAAATATACTAAAAAAAATATATTTGAATTATTTATTAAAAATCCGCACTTTAGTCTGGTGTCACACTATGCGTTAAAAACGCACCGGTGAAACCGGTGCGTTTTCACCGGATGATTTCAACGAGTCGTCTGGTGTCACACTATGCGTTAAAAACGCACCGGTGAATCCGGTGCGTTTTCACCGGATGATTTCAACGAGTCACACTATCCCGTCAAAACGCAACCGCAAGTATAATTAAATTAATAAAAATTAGTCAAACTAGAGTCAAAAAATTAATATTTTAAAATTGTATAAATTATAAAATTTTATACTTAAATATTTTTGACATTAATAATTAATATCAAATATATTTTTTATATATTATTATACACTTATACTGATGATGCCTTAAAAGACGAAACTAGTTTATAAAATAAAAATTAAAAAAAAACTTTTGTTTTAAACTAGTTTAAAACAAAAAGCATAGTTTTGACAATTTTGTTTCAAACAGTTTTAAAGATATTTAAAACATTGTTTTTTTTAATAGTTGATTATTTATTTCAAGCAGTTGTATAGCATTTTGGTTTGTTTTGATTTGATTTGACAATTTTAGCAATATACATGCTTCAAGCGGCAATAGCAAAACAAGACATTTTCTGCTCGCGGCTTCCTCCGACAAACAATTATAAAAAAATATTACACAACATGTTTTTTATTTATTTTGTTTTAAACTGTTTTAAACAAAATAAAACATTAAAAAATTTTTTATTTAAAATTAAAAAAACGTTTTTTTTTTTTTTAAATTGTTTTTGCTCTACATGCGGTTGTCCGGTTTGCCGCAGCAAACATGCGGTGGCGTCCGGTGGCGTCCGGTGGATGCGTTTTAAATTTACAATTATTTATTTGTTAATATGATTATTTTATAATAAGACAAATATATATATAATAAGACAAGTATATATTTATAAACATAATTTACATTATAGCATTATAATTTTTATTTATAATGTTATTTTAAAAGTGTAAATATTTTTATTAATTATTAAATTATTATAAAAGTGTTGAATATTTCATCAGTGATACAAAATAAAAAAATTTAATTATTTTACATTCATGTTTTTTTATATTTTGTGTATTTGCTGTTTTGTCCGAGCTGCGGCAGCTACATGCGGTGGCGTCCGGTGGATGCGTTGAAAACGCACATATGTGTCGCCATTCATTTAAAACGATGCTCGGTCGGCATCCTTCCCACCGGATGCGTTTTCACCGCAGCGTTTTTAACGCATAGTGTGACACCACACTAACTTTACAAAACTAGATGTGTCAAATAATTATTGCACACATACTTATAATATTAAAAATAATAATACAAAACAGAAAAGAAACATTTCATAACAATTCCATAGTACAACTAATTATATAAATAACTAAATTCGATTCGTCCGAAACAAATAACAAATACGTATAAATAGCACAGACTAATGTGCAATAAAAGTATACTTGTTTGGTTTCCAATTATATTAAAATTATAATGCAAAATGCATAATAGTTAAAATTATTTAATTATTGTTTATCAGTAATACATCATTAATATTATTTAAACTATTAATTAAAAAAATACTATTAATCAAAACATATTTATTTATTCAATCTAATACTAACCCAATGTTTGTCCTGCTGAAAGTCTTTCAGTAGGGATAGATCCATTAGCTTGCACTTCCGTCATTATTATTCCAAGAATTAAAAACACGCACAATAAAAAATAACTACACACAAACACACAATTAACACCGATATACGCGGTGAAAATATAACTATTCGTTGTTTGTTATTATATCACACCTATTACGACCGTTGGCGACTATCTACGATTATTATATTTTGCCGGCGGGATACTGATGCTGCATCCTCTGAAAGTTCGATCGAATCTCTCTGGGAGTAATATTTTTTTCAGCGTTGTATGAAAGGAATCAGTGCGTCTGCGCTCGACATGTTTGTTGTCCTTTTCAATGGCTTTAAGGGTAGTTCCTAGTTAAAATCTATATATGCACATTCATGTATATTCGATGTGCTTGCGGGGTTGTTTTTAGTGGGAATTTATTTGACTTATATTTTGGGGCAAGTTTTAATATATAAAATAGTAGATTTGTGTGTGTGTTTTTTTATATAGAGCTTTTAGGAATTAATTACATTATGTACTTGTTATAACCTGCAATGCATTTTTATGGCTTCAATGGCTAATTAAATCACAATTTGTTGGAATCTTTAATTCTGCTTTATGTGGATAATAAAAATGCACATTCAACTTATTTTAATTTAAACCTTATAATTTATTTTTTAGATTATGTTGTTGTTTGAGGTTAAGACACATTTACGTTTGATATTAATAGATCTTTTGATTTTATAATTACAAGAAGTGAATCATTAATGTTTTCAATATAAATTATTGACGTACAGTAATGATTGCTGAACTGTTTTTATTAATAATAATAAACGTTTATTATTTATTATTTATGTTTGCTAAATATTAATAGAAATAAAATACCATAGGTAATTTTAAGATTTTGTTATCTACAAATTAAATAAAAAACTTTAAAGTTATATATTAAATTCATTTATTTTAAATTTGATATGTTAACAAAAAAACATTTTTACCATGTGCTATCTATCTAATCTAAAACATTTTGGATTTTGAGTTTGAGCCCTTTATGGGTCATTATTATATAACTATACAAACAAACAACTTGTTTGTTCGTTGCAGTTTGTTTGTATTGCCGTGTACTATATTACATAGTAAACATGTTTATTTTTATTTTTAATGCTTTATCAATGTAACGGCCACCACCATCTAATATGAATAATTTTATTATCAGTTTTCGGGCATATTTAACATAAGTTTAAATTTATTAAATTGATTTAGTAGATTACTAATATATTCCATCTAACTCTGGCAGAAGTCAATAACCGACTAAGTAAGAATTTATTTTTATTTAATAGTATTTTTAACATGAGAATTTTATTAATTTTTTTATAGGTATATGAAAATATACTTGTGAATTGGTAAATATGAATTTATCTGCACAACTGAGAATATATTTTTTATTGTAGAAATTTAGTCAACAACAAAACTGTTTTTTTGTTGTTGTCATATATACTACGTTCATACATACATAAGTAAACTATACTCGGGCACGACCGACGATATAAAAAAACAATTTATTAACTAATGCAACTAATTGCTACAGATTCTAACATAAGACTAATTCTAATTACTATAACATTTTCTTATATACTATAATAACAAATGCAAACTGCACAGTGGCGGAGCTAGGATTTTTAGGCACTACCGCAAGTTATTAAAAAGAGCCCCCTACAAAAAAATTTGAAAATATTACAATTTTGTCATTTATTTAATCTTTATTTTATAAATTTTAAGGGACCCCAGGTTTTGAAATAAACGACGGGGGCCCCCCTGTGTATGTGGGCCCTTCCGCATTGCAGACTCATTTTTTGTTAATTCCTCTCCTCTTAGATTTTAGCATTACCAGGTAATTGGAGGTTGTTTCTTGTAACTCTTTTTCTTTGGCTTCTTTGTTTGTTGGACCATTTTGTCAAAGCATGCTCAGCAGCGGTAAAGATGATAATATATAGCATTAGACTCTACATGATTGGTATAAAAAGTTGGGTTATTGGTTTATGATTTATAATCAATGACCAACGGTTAACTAGTATCTTCTAAATGATTTAACTTCTTCAGATCAATAGTAACTTCAGTAAAATTAGTTATTTTTAGTTTAAGACACAAGATTTTTAAGGTAGATTTTATGAATTTAATTTGCCGGTTGCAAAACGTGATCAAACATCCAATGTTTTCACTTGAGTTTTGCCTTGGCATTTGATTTTAATTTGTTTTTTTTTTTGGGAATACCTCAAAATATTGGATTATTTTAAGAATTAGTTTTTAGAAGTTTGTAGTCATTTCCATGGTGAGTTAATATCAGATGATCTGGACATTGGTAATATTTATTACTTTGAGTACAAGCGATGTAAGACCCAAATTTTGTTATAATTCTTTGATTTTAATGAATACTTGACATCGGGTAAAATTATTACAATTTATTTATGGTTTTATAATAAAATAGAATAGAATAGAATAGTTTATTAGTCAAAATAGTTTCTTTTGAGTGACAAATCAGAATGAGCTAAATATAAGTATAGCTAATTACATATCACTTTAAAATACATAAATATATACAAACACTTTAAAAAAAGTATAGCTAAAAACAAACAAAATATAAAAAAAAAAATTTAAAAATTTAAAATACAAATAAAATACAACAGATTACATTTAAGCATTTAAAAAATACTATATAAAAGCAGTTTTCAATTAAAAAGGTTTGTATTTGTTTTTTTAAATATGTGTATATTACTAATTCATTTTTGTGTTGTATGTAGGTATTGTTTTCAACAGTTAATTAAAAAAAATTTCTACACTATTATATTATAACTTATTATACTGTATACTATTTTTTTTACACCAATTTAAAAAATTGGCAAAAACTGATTGTGTATTAGCATTTAACTTATCGCAATTTTGACCGAATATGCCAATTAATGTGTCATTTGCATACATAAATACAGTTCCATTTTTGATCGACTCAGGAAGATTATTAAAAATAACAGAGGTCTTATTACAAACCTTGCCCTACCCCCCGGGTTAATGACATACTCATTCGACCTATTGTTATTAGTAGTTACATAAATTTGTTAGTTGAACAGATAAGAGAATATCCATAAGTTAGTAAGTTTTCTTATACTTATGTTTATAAGTTTTTCTTGCAAAAAGTATGATTCACACTGTCAAATGCACATGATAAATCAAAGAAAAGTGCTACCACATGTCTACCCCTGTCTAACAAATCATTGATACACTGAACAAACTCGGCAGTAGCAGTTTTTGTGGATCTGTCCGCGCAAAATCCATGTTGCGCATTTGTAAGTATGTTAAATTTGTGTGCATACTCATAAATTCTGTTTGCAACAGCTTTTTCAATAATCTTAGAAAAGTTACTTAAGAGAGTAATAGACCTATAATTGTTTGCAATCGTAAGATCACCTTTTTTAAAATAGAAATAACATTACCAATTTTTAATAAATTTGGAAGTGTTAAAACGACACGTTTGTTATATCAGCCAAAGTCTCTGATATAGCAAATTTGCAAAACTTTAGTAACGTTATGGGTACTTACTCTGTTTTCGCAAAGTTTTTATTAGCTATATTATTTATTATATGTATTATTTCCAGTCCAGTCACTAGTGTAAGAAACACAGATTGACGTACACTTAAAGACTTTGTGCATTGTTCTGATGTCTGCACACCAAAATGTTGTACTTATAATGTTAGTTTGTACAAACTTGACGTTGCAAACTTTATGATTATTATCAATTAACGCGTTTTCAGTTTTAATGCAAACATATTTTGTTTGTTGTTTTTGTTTGAATTAATTTTTTTATTGACGGGTTGCCACACTGCGCTCCACTTGGTCTCCTTACCAAGATTTTGTAAAACGATAAGTCATCAGTTGTTTGTAGAATATGCTCAGCCCAACTCCATTTCTGTTGAAAGTTGAAGCCTTACCTTTGTTTATAATATTTTATTTTCTTAATTAAGTTTTTGCTTTCTCAAGCTACTTAGTGAGTGTTGGCGTAGCATCGAAGGATCAACGGTGCATCATCTTTGTTGTTTATCAGCTGCAGTAGTTCTGCAAGTTATCCAAATTTTTTTTTCTACTAACACCACCTTGGCTATCATTAAGTTTTTAACTTATAATTCTCATAATGCCATTAGATTAAGTACATACTATGCTATAATGCTTGCATATGAGTTGTGCCGCTAGAAGCTATCTGCACGGTTTGTTTTATCTCTTTATTTCTTCTTTATTGTTTGATCATACATACACTAAGAACTGCAAAAGCTGCCTTGCAGTAATGTAAATTAATTTGCACAATGTTTAACATTAAACTTACCTTTATTGCTACTCGAAAACCGACGATGGATTTTAATCCACGGTTTTTTTGACGGTCTTTGATTTTTTTTTGGGGGTTTGTTTCTGTTTATTTTAGAAGGGAGCAAAAATCAGAGCGTTATTTTGCAGAAAACTTGGTACAGTTTACCCTCTAGGTTAGCCATCTTCTGTCTAGTGTCTTTATTCATAAACAAAATATGTTGGATTTTCTTGGGTTATGTTTACTACTTGCTAGGTCTTAGACTTTAATTTCAATTGTGGTTTTCTTACTATTTTATTACTTTTGTTGGTTTTTGTTGGCTTTCTCAACAGGTTTTCTTTAGCCGATATGCTAAAAAACTATTTTTTGTTTGGGTTGTCTATAAATGTAATTTTTAAAAAGTCTTCTTTAAAAGAAAACTGTTGACTTTCTGGTTTCCGTTTTTTTTTTTTAATTAAAATAATAATCGGAAAACCTTGCAATCACATTAATTTTAAGAAGATAATTGCTAGTCTAATGCTCTTAAGAAGATTTTTAAAAGTTAAGTCCTTTTTGAAGTATTTGTGTTGTTTTTGGTTTTTTTGTCGATTGTTTTTAAAACTTTGACGCTAATTAGGTTTTGCGTCCCAAATGTACACACAGTGTTTAATGCAGGTAGTAGTAAGTATTGCTGCTGTGTTCTTGTTGCATTACCAAATGTCTTAGTTAACTCAGTAGGTTTCTTTGAAGTTTACGCTTGTTCTTTTCCAAAAGCCTAGGCAGTTTTGACTTTAACTTTGCTTGCCGTGCTTGGGTTTTCCAAAGAATCTCTAATTGGTTTTTTGTTTGTTGTAGTTATTTTTTTGTCTACATTTATTGGTTTGCTCTCTCCCAAAGTCTGGGGATCAAACTACTTTTTTGGTAGTGGAAACCTGAGGTATGTCAATTTCGTTTAATTTGACCATTTATGTTTAGATTCTTTTACGCTGGGTATTTTATTTCCTCAATTCTTTCCAGCAAGAAAAACTGAGAAACAACAAGACAAAACCTTAAGGAAACTGACAAAACCCAAAGGTATACTAATATTTTTTTGGCAGGCTAAATGTTCTATCAAGTATGAAAGGTAAAATAAAGTAAACTAATTAATGTTTGTAAATATATGTTTTGTTAAAACTATAAATGTCAGGGCGGTTAAAGCGTTAAACAAATTTACAAATAATTTACGTCAATAGTAAAGCGCTTGTATATTATGTAAACAGTTAAGGTTTGATTTCTTACATAACTAAATAAGAAGTTGGTTTTTATCTACCGAAATAGTTCTACCAACATCTTCAAACAAGTCGTAGATTTACTGGCGCAATGTAAAATAGCTGTAAAAAGCACAGTAATAATAATTAAATTGTACTACCCCTAAGAACCAAACACATAAAAAAAATTAAATTTGATAAATGATGTAAATTGACTTTCCACCCAGTGTGCGACACATACACCCATCATCAGTGTGCCTAGCATCTTACTGGTCGGAGAGACAATTTACAATAAACTATTAAACATTTTATGTATCTTTTACATAAACAAATGTATTTTCTATAGTTCATTAAAAAAATTATTCTTTTATTTTATTCTAATTTACATGCTCAATTTAGAATCAAAAATTTTGATAATTTTCTAATCTTCTGGACATTTTTGTAATTTTATATTAATAATTTGATTTGAATAGTTTAACTGATATGAATCTTTTTTTACATTATTTGAATACCAAATAGATAATTACTTTAACTTATTAGTCTATAATCTCTTTATAGATAAAATTGTTTGTATCATTCTCAAATTATAACGTAATTAAAATTGTTTCCTGTTATTTTGTACAACAATGATATATGTAATTTGAATAATATATGTGCTATTTGTTAGCAGTTGTGATTATGTTCTTAATCTTAGAAATCCGATAGTTTTATTTGAAGCCTGTAAAGTGTTTATGTTTTATGTGACTCCATTGCGGCACGCTACATATCGTTTCTTGTTCTTGTCAGTAGTGACCCTTTACGTTTACTAGTAAGTAGTGTAATTTATAAATCATTATTGTGTGGTGAGTTTTTATTTTTTATACAGTCAACGTTATTTTAAGTCGTTTATGGTTTAGTTGTCAAATTTATATGATTTATACTGCGTACATTGTGACTACAAATCATATAAATTGCTAAGAATTTGCGTAGGCGTACGGGATTATATGATTATTTCATTTAATTTGTTATCAAGTTTGTTATACTACTACTAAATTAATATGGTGGTGTTTGAAATAATTAGATAGACTTTTGAGTTACAGCATAATCGAAATTAATTACTTTAATATATTGATTTTTTCTCTGCGCTGCTAAGTCAAGAGCTATTTTTTTATCTAAATTTTGGGAATTAAGTGCTTTATAGGACACTTAGGAGAAAATTTTATGTTAATTAAATTTGCATGCTTAAAATAAATTAAATGTCTCCAGAAAATCAAGAAAATGTTGTTCTCGACACTCTAAAAATAGTAACAATATTAAGGCTAACAAAACTATTACGTATTATATAATAGCGCGATTTGGATAATTTGTCTATCATGGTATTTTAATACATTTGTACTTAATTGATTTATTAATAATGTATAGGTACATGGTTAAGCAATGAGTGTGTTTACTGGAAGTTTAATGATTTATTTAACTGTACCTAAAAAACTATTAAACTTTTGTTGTGATTGAAGAAACCAGGCAATCAAAATAGTCAATAAAATGCAATAGTAATAGATTCTATTATTAGAGACTGTGTTATTGAATAACTGTGTACCATTTATGCAATGTGATTTATTATATTGAATAACATCTTTAGAGAATTGAGATTAAAAAAATATTTTTATTAAAAGAATATTTGTTAATCCTAAATAAAACATGTTGTTTTCCTGTAAAAATATGATTAATAATAATTGATAAAAAACTCAATTTGTTTAATAAATTTTATATGTTATCTTTAAACCACTTATATAGTAAGCTACTTTAAAGATACATTAACTTCAAAGACCTTATTTACTAGTTATTGTAATGTTGTTATAGAAAGTTACTTTGTAGAAATTATTAATCATTGATTTTTAACTTAACTATTTTTATTGTAGTCCGATAAAATCAAAATTTTGATCCTGTTTTTCCGGAATACGCTTTGTTTTTGAGATAAGCGTGTTTTTGATTCCTAGAACGCGCCTGATGCATATGAATGAACAAAATGATGGTGCTTATCATTTTTAATAGTTTATCTAAATTTTGTTATATTAACTTATAGTATACAGATTGATGATGTTAAATTAGAAAATCATTCAATAAATTAAAAAAAAAAAATCATAAGAAATGATAAAAACTACTTTAATTATTTGTGTAAAAAATTTTTTTCTAAAAAAAAATAAATTAAAAGATTATTATGTTTATAATGATATTAAGTCATTAATGTAAATTTTTTATAATTTTGCATGAGAAGATTTATACTTTAAACAAGTTATATTCTTACAAACATTGCAGAGAACGCTTTAATAAAAAAGCACCACTTAAAGCACATCTCACAATATGCTAGTTTTGATTAATTCAGTTATAAATTAAAAAAATTAATAGTTTTTTGAATTTACAATAAGATTTGTTTATTACTAATACTAAACTTTGTAGGTTATTTTTTAGACAGTTTGAATTACCTTTGGTTGTATCTTCTCTTAGTGCTTATTTGTTTTAAATGTTACTGATTATCTTGGCTTTGAAGCCTAGTGTATTATTTCCGAAGTATTTTAGTTTTTGTGTTTTTATTATGGAAAATATTTCCTGTTTTTTACCAATTTCTCTAAAGACTTTTTGATAGGTTGCGTGGTCAATTTAGAGATTTTTTTATGATTTGTTGATAAATCCACATTTTGAATGTTTTCAGTTTTTTTAATCGTAAGTTTAGGATAATTTTTACATTTTTAGAAATGTCGTTTTTAGTTTTTCTATTTGGCAATTAGTTTCAAATAAGTAATCTCATTTATTATCAGGTAGCTACAATAGTTATTGTTTTTTGATATTATCTTTTATTTTGTTTTTTTTTTTATGGTAAGTGGGAGTCCGTACTTTTGACCGGTTTTCGTTATTGTGGTTATTATTTTTAGTAGATTCTCCAGACTCTGCAAATATTTCTGCGTTGTTACTGTATTTTATACTTTTTATCTATGTTGTCTAACGCTTCTTAAAAAATTTGCTTTGAGTATATGGTAAATAATGTTGGTGATAAAACACATCTTTGACGTACACATTTTCTAATTTTAATATTTTTCAAAAAACGTAAACAATGCAGTTAACGTCTTTGCATCCATCTCTGGATAAGAACTTCAATTTGCACCTAGACATTTCTAAAGCCAATTTGTGTATCGTTATTGTGTTTTTTGCGTGTTTTCATTATTCTTTAGTAAATTATTTTTAAGAATAGTTTTAAGAAGTGGTTTACTAGGTCAATTTACAATCTACAATGCAGTATTTTAAGTTAAATTTTTTAGGTTGTAATATAAATAAAGATTTTAACTATGGTTTTAGTATTTACAACATAAAAATACCTTAGAGTTTTAACAATAGAAACCACACTTGCTGAAAGTATTAATAAAGACTGGATTTAAGCAATAAAAATATTTATTAGAATTTTTAAAAAGCTTTGTATTACGAGTATATATTTATTTAGAATGTTTTGTTTTTTTATTGAGATTAGAAGTGAAAGAATTCCGAGATTGGTCCAAATATCCATGTTTTGGACAAACCATGGAGCTTCACAAGCACCCGCAAAATCTTGCTTTGAAAGCAATTCCCTAAATGGGGGAAGCATACGTGATTATCGGTCTGGTGATCAATTATTTTAGAACGACATGCCACTGTTTCGACGTAACATTAGATATAGCAGAGATTTAGCCATGTTAGCTTTATTGAGAATGGACAATACAAAATCTAAGTTTTTTGTCAAAGATTATCTCAAAACACTAGGCAGAGTTGGATTACGGTATGAGGACGTTGTTTAAAATGACGATTTCATGTGGAGTGAATAATCGACGCCGTGTGAAAAAAACTCCATGCTTTTCTCTGAATTTACTTTAGTACATCCAGCAAGTCTTTCAGATTGGAGGTGGTTTTATGTTGTTTTAAGGTAACCATTTTGTTTGACCTTAATGAGTAGATGAGTAGTGCTGTCTCATCAGCATATTGAGCCATTTTAACTCAGTGCATGCTTTTCAAAACCATGTCGGCGACAAACAGTTTAAAAAAATAAAGCAAAAGAATGAAGCCATGAGGTACTACAGCCGTGATCTGCTGTAAGGTAGAATTATGCGGTTTTGATATGAGATTATTAGCTCTACAAGACGCAGAGAAAAGTGTTGTCTGATTTTTTAAAAAAGCTTCTTGTGCCAAACTTTGTCGATTGCTTTTTTGACGTCAAAGAAGACCACACCCGTGGTTTTTTTTTCAGTTTGATAATTTCTCTAATTCTTTCAATGTTTTTGCCATTGACGTTTAAAATTTTTTCTTTGAATCAACGCTTTTGTATCTTGAAAGGTTTTAGAAGCCTTTTCCGAAGCTTGTTGGATTTAGGTATTTGGGTATTCAAAAGTACACCTGTTTTTCTCTATTTTCTTAATTGTTTGTACTGTATTGTATTATTGTATTGTATTATTGTATTTTTTATGCATCGAGAAAAAAGAGTCTAATCCGTATAGATGACGGATTTTCTTCTTTTTCCGGATTCCTACTACAGTAGTACAGGATTGTAGTTAAAACCGTTGACTGTTGTTACCACAGTTTGCAAGTTGAAATTTTTAAGTATTGCAACGTTGAGTACGTTTTTGCGCTATAATGAGTGGGTTTGTTTGGATTCAGGACTTGTAAGTTTTTGCGTAGTTAGGCCAATTCGGGAGTTTTGGAATAATTGAATGATCTTTTGGCATTTCACGCTTTGTGAATATTAGGGGTTGAGAGCCTGCAGGCTTTGACGATGTAGAAGACTGGACCTGAACTGGCGCAAGCTTAACTGCCGGTCTGGTGTTGATTGTTCTTTAAAATTGTTAAGAATTTTTTTAATTTTTACTATTGTTACCGGCACGCCTCCGAGAAGGTGTTGGCCAGTCCAATTCCAAGAGACAATCCTGAAGGTGTTTGTGTACGTTTGTACTGTTCTTTTGTTTGTATTGTGGGTGGACCCGGAGGCCCCTACGCACGCGTCACCCAGACGCCGACCCGGAGGTCACTACACACACGTATCTACACAGAATACCCACCTACGCAAAGCGGAAGTCCTCTAGGACAATCGTTATTATGGAGCGACGTGTCAGTACAATTAAGCAACTGCCAGTGGCCGTCCTGAATCTCTGGCGGGGGGTTCAAGCACAGAGTGTTGAAGATCTTGGAGGTCGTCGTCACCGTGGTGGTGTTGGTTGAGGAATCTGCAGCTTGGAGATGGTGGACTCTGGTATCAGCAGACGGTTAGCCGGTCTATGACTGCAGAGAGTGTTCCGATCCGATGTGGGCTGGTTTGATGCTTGGTTTTGACTAAGGATCTGAAAGCAAAAGTTTGATATTTATAAGCGCGCGTTTGCGCGCGCTGCTCTCTCGTAGGCTGAGCTTCCGGTTTCATCTCGTTGTTTGGTAATGACATCTTGGTGACTTCGACTTGGAATTGACACTATTGTTCACGGAGGGGAGTTGTCTATAGTAAAAGTGTCCACAGGGGTTTCACTGAGTTTGGTTACACTGCATTGCGGCGGTTTCCGTTCACAAATCGTCCCGTTTCGCGCACTAGTGTGAAACTTGCGATAAAGCGTCGCGGGATTGCCTAGCTTCCACCTAGGGGGGTGGTTGTTGCTGGCCGACTACGTCCTCTTCTTGTTCGGATGCTCGTACGTTGTGAATGCGATGGTTTGCCGTTGTGTGTTGTCCTTATCGAGCGACCGTCCCTGTGTTCCTTGCGCGACGTAGTCTTCGTCAGCGAGAGTGAGGGTTATGACGATGTCGGTTGAACGAGTGTGGGCCACGTTGTTGGTGCTGAGGGCTAGGCCGGGCTCAGCTGCAAGTTTCTCCAGGTGGTCGTTTACATCATCGGGAGGCTTCGGGGTGAAGGTAGACGGTGCAGTACCAGTCTGTGTCTCTGCCAGTTCCCTATGTGTGCAACACACTTCTTCTGCTTTTTCTGTCACGTCCGTTGTGTGGACGTCGGCCTTGAAGCGGCGGTTTGGTAATATATTTTTTTATTTATTCATTTTGTTTATATTAATGATAATAATAATAGAGTAATAATGCTTTTATTAGGTTTTTTTTGCTGCTCTTATTTATTATCTTATAATTTTTGAATGTTTTTGTATTAATCAAATCTTTTTTTTTTCTTTTATTAGTTCCAATATTTGTTTATCCAGCTTATCTTTTTGTGTATTTTTTTAATTTTCTTAACGTTTTTAGATAGTTTTTCTAAAGTATCTTTTAAGTTTTCCAATTTTTCAATCTTTTTAACTAACTTTATGTCATCTTGTTTTAATTTTTTAATCTTTTATATCATTTTTTCTTACGATTATTTTAAATTTTGCAATTAATAAACAATGATCTGATCTGTTCAGCACTTGGGTAGGTTTTAGCTGTTTTGAAAATGTTTTTGTGGTAAAATCTATGCATATAATTTTTATAGTGAAAGTTTGAAGAAAGTGTTTAAAATTGTGTATTATTTTTCTTTTGTTAACTGCTTAAGTCTATTTTTGTGCTATTTTTTTATTTTACTGTTTTCTAATGTATAAAAAACACAATGTTCTTTTACGCGCCTTATATTTGAATCTGTTTTCTCTCATGACATGTCTAAAGTGTTTGAGCTTTTTTTTTAGTTAAAGTAAGTTTTTGTTTTTTTTTATTACTGCATTTAAAATGTGCTTTATCCAGGATGTTTGTAGCATTTTTCTATAACATTATTTTTAAAACGCTTTAATCCGTTTTAGACCTGCTTGCTTTATTGTCCAAGCCTCTACTTTATTTAATAACGTTGAAAAGACGTAGCAACGCAACATCTTTACTTTTAGTTTTAAACTAAAATCTAATCTGTGCCTTCAAATTTTAAAAAAATAATAAGATAAGTCGTTTTGCCGCAATTAATTAAAAGAAATGAAGTTTTTATTTAGTTTTTCCATAGTTTTTTACTCCTTAAATATAACTGCAAATCTTAAACCCAAAGAATAAATGCATAGAATATTGTATGTAGTTCAACATATAAATTAAGTGATGACAGCAACTTTATCATTTGAATATTGAGTTAGTTGGCGTTTTGTCCCATTAGAACTAATTTTAATTTAAAAACGGCGCTGTATGTTTATTATTTTTTTAGAGAAAAAAATTTACCAATATTTTTGTAGATGTGATATGATTTCAGTATGTAATGTTTGCTAATAATCTTTTTCTATAACAGTATTATTAGCGTCTCCGCGACAAGACGCGGCGACTAAACCCGGCAATTTTCTAGCGTTAAAAGATTTTTTTCTAGGGAAGTGCATTTTGGGAATAGGAACATTATTTTTTAATAATGGCGGAAATTGTCAGTTATAAGCCTTCTAAGCGTTTGCGCCTTAAATTGTGATGATATTCTTTGCCCATCTACGTTCTATTGAGTTTGGCGTTGGCAACAAAAAATTTATGACAAAAGCCAGAAAGTAGTTTCTCCTGCTTAAGCAATTGTCATCAAGAAATTGGATATTGCCATCTTCTCTTGTGATATAGTAATTCCTGACGTTTGCAGTAACAAGAAATATTTAATTTCTTGATAGTAAACATTTGGGCAGGCGTCTGTGGTAGTACTACAGAATATAATAATTGGACATCCATTTAAAGTTTTATCACTCGTTCAAGTGTTTCTCATTAAAAGATTGAATATTACCATCTTATTTTGTGACATAGCGACTCCTAATATTTTCAGAAACAAGGAATATCTAGTTTTTTGAAAACAAATACTGAGGCGGTTAGTTGGAGTTCTCTAGATTATGATAACGGGTTAGTAGTTTAAATTAGATTGTTGCACTAACCCGCACATATGTTTGTTATCGTGAAAAAATGTTAATTTTTCTCTTATGACTGATGTTTTTTAACGTTTTCAAAGACGAGTAATAATCAATTCTTTATAATCAAACATTTGGTAGCGTATTTTATATCATAATAACAGATTAATAGTTTACAGTAAAATTTTTAAGTTTTTTGAAAGACCGTGGTATTGTTTCACGCTATTGTATAGTAATAGAATTGACACCACCGTTACTGAAAAGGACAAAAAACCCAAAATGTGATTGTTTGGATTTTGTGTCTGAGAAAGAGCTTATACAAGTATTTAATATATTTGAATACTTGTTATAAAAGAAATTGTTTTTGGTAGCGTACAAACATTTACCAAACCTAGTATAGATTAAGTGCATTTTTGACATTATTTGAGTTTGTTTTGTTTAAAAGTTGCACCAATAACCAAGGCAACTAATAAAGCTGTAAAAATGTAATTAATAAAATATTTTGACTGATTTGCTTAGATTAGGACTTTGGGAAGTTTTGTCAAAATTAAAGGTAAAATATGTTTTGGTGTTAATAAGTGCAATTTACAACTTTTTATTTATTAGTATTTTTTAAGGTTTCTTAAGATGTTTATAAGAAAGTGCCTTAGTAAAAAACATAAGATACTTTACAAGTCTCAGTTTAATTACACTCAGACCGGAAGGTTTTGCGAGTGTGCTCAACAAAGTGCATTAGCATTAAAGCAATTGAAATACTTCAAACTTCTTAGCAGA
Source organism: Tachinus rufipes (assembly GCA_963932245.1). Classification (NCBI taxonomy): domain Eukaryota; kingdom Metazoa; phylum Arthropoda; class Insecta; order Coleoptera; family Staphylinidae; genus Tachinus; species Tachinus rufipes. The sequence continues at coordinate 69,280,059 of OZ010749.1, forward strand.
AAATAACATAAATTGTTTACTTTTTCTATCAAGATTTCACTACTTGAACACTGTAGAACATGTTTAGGTTATTACAAACCAATTATTGCGTGCGTCGTTACCGAATCTTCCAAATTAGATAAACTGCGTCACGAGTTTTAGATCATTTAAGACAAACTGTCAAAGGATGCATCAAATCGTCTGATTTCTAGCATGCCTAGATGTTAATGAATGATATTTAATGCGATATAAATTTTTTGCTTAGTAAATATGTTTGTATACAATTTTAATCAACATACACTATTTTTTATAAGTTTTGTTAAACGTCAACACGTATTTATTTGGTTTGTATTATTGATTTGCATGGTTTGAACGGTATAAAACACAGTTTCAACAAATCTCAAATAAAAATACCATTTGTGCTTATTTTATTTCTTCATCTGTTAGTTTAATACAATACAATTTAGGTAACTTTCTTTTTTCTTGTTGTTTTCAAGTTTAAAAATTAAATTTTTGCTACTGTTTTAAAATGCTGTTGTGATGTTTTGTGGTGTTGCTTTATAGAGTATAAATCTTACTCATCCGTGTCTTCCGAGTGCATTTCTATAGTGGTATAAGCCGTTTTCAGATTTTAGTTGTATTAAATTTGCTTTTTCTTCCAGCTTCAGTTAAGCTTACAATGTTTTATGTTGCTCAGTTCTGACTCAACTTTGCTTAGTCTGCTGCTACTGAGAAGAGTTTGGGCATTATATGTTTAAATGTTTAGTTTTGTATATTGGTCTTTCTTTGACTAATTTGGTTTAGTGGCTTCAACGTTTTACAATATATTGTCTTCTCATAAATCTATGAGACAAGCCAATATTTTGTTTTAAAGTTTAGCATTTTTTTATGTAAAGATTACGTGTTGGTAAGTCAAAAATAATTTTTCTGACTAAGACTAATTGATATGAGATTTTCTGCTGCTATACTCTACAGAAATACTAATGTAATTTGATCACGTTGAGATAAGCCCTCTTTTACTAAGCCAGTGTACTACTGCTTTAGTTCTTTAAAGATATTGCCAAACAGTTTATCAACATTTATTTATTTGTTTCCAAATCTTAAGCAACAGAAGTAGTGAAAAAAAAGATTGACGTGTTTATACTTTATCAATTATACCAACCTGTTTCTAGGAGACCAAAGGTTCTTATAAGTGTATTGAATAAAATAAAATGAGATAATTAATGTTTATAAAGTTGTTTGTTGCTGAAACTACAAATTCCGTGACTGTAAAGCATTGAACAATTTTATAAATAATTTACGTCAGAGTAGGATTCAAACTAAATACCTTCAACATAAAAACTTAAATAACTACTATTTGGTTTGGATTTGATAACTTAATTAACATGTTTTTTTAAAACTGTTACGTTTAGTTACTAAAAATTGTTTTTTTTATATATCTGATGTTGCATCAATGCTAAACTTTCCATTCACCACACCGTGCGTTTTTGTTGTTTATTAATTGCCAAATGGTCATTTGCCGCCAAATTTTCCGACCGCATTACTTTACTGCATAAAAGGAACTTTCATTTTGTCTTGCTTTTTACATAATACACCACAATACTAGTCACTTAATTAACATAACCCCAAGGTATATTCTAATACTAGTGTGTTTATAACTACTCCTTACTAATGTAATATGTCCTGCATAAACTTGACTATCTTTTACAGTTATTGTGCAGCTCCAAGGCCTTAACTGCTAGTGCACAACTTGTTTTTGACTGTTACTTATAAAGCTTCACTGCCAGATACAAAGCCTCAACTGCACACAAAATGTTAGTACCTTAGTAACCTCACTGCCAATATACCTTGTATTACACATGTTCAAGACCCCCTTTAGTCTATGTGTAAATAACTAACCATTGTATAATTAAATCTGTTTCTCTTGGAAGTTTTAAGGTAAAAATTTAACAATACTTTCTAGCAACAAATATTATAACATTCTATAACTAGTCAAGTACTTACTCTTAAAACAATTCAAACAAATAACACTGGTAACAAACTAATAATAAATTAAAACAAGCATTGATTTAATTATTTAAACTTTTCTGAAAGTCGTATTTTTTAAACCACAATTGTATAATACAAAGCTGAACACTATCAACCAAAAACAATTAGATTAATGAATATCACCATCTATTTCCTGAACAACGTAACTATGAAAACGCTTTTGCATAAATAAATTTAACCTAGTAGTAGTTATAACAAAATTAAAATATTTTATAAAGTAATACGTTTATTTACGACATTGTACTACTTTTTACCATATTATTAACTTTAAGCCAACTTGTTATTATCTGACTGCACATGAATAGTATTATCGATTGTTCTTGGTTGAAATATTTTACTGTAAACGTGTCCACGTGTAAATAAATATCTCTGCTCATAGGAGAAATGATAAGGGGTTATTTTATTTTACAGTTGGTTGGCAGTTAAGAGAATATCTGACGATGCAATATACGTATTGGCTATTGAAGAGGAAAAAACTATTGAAGCATAATATATAGAATCGTGATGTCAACAATGTAAACTGTTCACTTGTCTATGTAATATCTCGCTAACATCCTTTTTGGTCGTTCAGTCGTGCTTTTTATTCTGGCATTAAATTTATTTATTTTATGAATTTAGTAAAGCTTTTTTTAGTTCTTTTGTTTTGTTGATTAAAATAGTAATAAAAATAAATTTGAAAATAAATAATTTTTTTATGTAACATTCAAAGGTATCGAAAATTTTATTGCAACTTGGAATTAGATTGACGCTGCAAATTGTTGTAAAATAAGTTTTTTGATTGTAGTTCTTAAGATGTATTCCAATAGGGTAAACTTTTTCTCAAAATTTTATTCGCCAAAAAACTTATTTTTGAAAATATTAGTTCTTTTCCCTAAATAAAAGCTGCGTACAGAATAATTGAATGTGTAACTGCACATAACATTTTTTTTATGTAGACTCTTTTACATTTGGCATCAGACAAGCTAGCATCCTAGCCGATGTTTCTGCTTTCTTACAATATGTCTGTCTGCTTTACAGTTTTTTTTTCTTGTACAGGTTTTTTTTGTTCCTACTTTGTTGCTTGCTTCTCTTATTAACTTTGAGAGTAACTGAGATGTATTTGGTTTTGTCCTTTTGTCTGCAAGTTTTGTCGGACACTCTGTGTTGCAGCTTCTACAGTTGAATTATTTAGTTTCTATTCATTTTGTTTTCTTACTTGTTTCCCTATTGTCCTAGTATAGTGTTGTGGCATCATTTTAAAGATGATGGTATTATGATCTAAAAATTTTTTTTCTTCTAACACTTTCTAATTTATTATTCCATTGGCCAAGGAGTGTGACAATGCTGCATATTGTGTTACTAATGCTATTTAGTATGTATGTAGAGTACATAATTAGAGAAACCATTAACGGAAACTTGGGGGGAGTAATTATAAATGCACAAATTATAAATAACGTTAGATACGCAGACGGGCTTTAAAAAATGCTGTAGACATTAATACTAATAGCCAATCTTATAGATTAAGAATAAATTTACAGAAAACAAAAATAATGATATTTAAAACAATAACAATAATAATATTTCAAGCATAAATTCTGAAAAAAAATTACATAAAAAATATTAAATTATTTAAAATGTGAGTCTGTATGCTTAAGATTTCTTAGGCAGACTAAGTAACTTACAATAAAAACACGAGAAGAATGCACTAAAAAAGCATTTTTTTGTAAGATGCTTAATTTTTCAACTTATTATGCCAGCAAATAGATTCATAAAATTCTGCAGAACATCAAAGCAAATGCTACCAAAAAACTTCAACGTAACTATTTAAAGTTGCAATTTTAAAAACTAAAATAACTGTAATGATTGCTAATCTCTAATAAGAGACAGAACCATAAAAATTCAAACTATTTTTGGTTGTGGCTCAACTAATGTGTGCCTACATTGTAATTACACGTTTCTAAATTTAGACAAAGAATTAAAAATTTGGAATAGTAAATCATATTAAATCTTATTTTTTTACTAAAAATATTTAAACAACAAACTAACTTTAAAGCTTAAATTTGGCATATTTTCTGTAATTTAAATTTTCTCAAACTCAAACTTTATTTGGTGCTTTATGAAAATTTGAGAAAAGTTTTACTGTATATGCGTTCAGTCTGCTATGCTTAGGTTGTTGAATTAAATTGTAACAAGCCAATCACAATTGATGTGCAAACGCATTTTAACAAAACAGTAGCATGAGTTTTGCAAGACTTACTTTTACAAATCTATTTAATTTCATTTTGACAAACTTTAACAACATTGCAATATAATCTTTTGCCGCTGAAGTTTTGGCGCAAAATGCCAATTTATCACTTGTACGTGGACTTATGATATCTTAGATCAATTGCCAAAAATTAATAGTAACTTTTTATTTATACGCTTTGCTAGACAAATTGTTTTTTTTTTGTTTTTATCTTGATTTTGCTAGTGTACCAACTTAAGGAGTTTGGTTGTTTCACTTTTAGACGCATTTTTCAGTTGGCGCGGGTAGAGTTTGACGGCTCGTGGCAACCATTTTGTTTTGGTGACGTCTATCATATCTTTTGTTTATTATTCAGTTATACTAAATTAGCATAGCAAGTTACACAATTAAACAGAACGTTTAAATAATAAAACTTTATTATCAAAATGAGTGTTTGTTAGTGCGAACAAGCATTGCGCCCATTTTACGGTCAACTCTTCAACGTTTGGTGGCCAAATTTGAGACGACAGGTTCTATAAATAATCAGCCAACATCTGTACGTTCAAGGAACGCAAGATCGGCGGAAAACATTGCGTCCGGTCCGGTCCGTGAAAGAATACAACAGAACCCGAGGCAGTTGATTCCTCGCCTTGCACAAGAACTCGGGCTTTTGCAGACTCAATTTGGCGAACTTTGCGTCGGGACTTAAGCTTACACCCGTACAAGGTCCAATTAACTCAAAAGCTTAAAGTTTATGACTATAGACAATGATGTTTGTTTGCTGACTGGGTTACGAATCGTTTAGAAAAGGACCCCAATTTTGGCGAAAAAATAATTTTTAGTTACAAAGCTCATTTTTGGATTAATGGCTATGTTAACACCAATTCATACGAGGTGGATTTTAGGCCAACGGCGTCATAGGTTTGTACTTTTTCAAAAACGACGTTGGTGGCCACCGTCAACGGCAAGCGCTACAAAACAAGGATAACTAATTTCTTATGGCTTAATTTAAACCTTATAGACCTAGACAACATGTGGTTTCAGCAGCATGGCGCTACGTGCCACACAGCAGAAGCCACAATTCACACTCTACATAAACGTTTTGAGGGTAAGGTTATCTCTCGCAGGAGTGATGTAAATTGGCTTCCAAGGTTATGCAATTTAACCTTGTTAAACTTTTTTTTGTGGGGTTTTTTGAAGTTGCAGATAAACCACAATCGCCGATGTCTTAAAAGTAAACATAACACAGGCTATTGTTTAAATTCAGCCGGATCTATGCAGAAAAGTCATTGAAAATTGGACCACTTAGATCTGTGTCATCATAAAAAGCCAAGGCAGGCAATTGAACGATGTCATATTCTACTCTTAAAGGCATACATGGGTTTTTCAAATAAAAAAAAAATTTTGTTAATATCTCACACACAGTTTGTTTTATTTTATTTTAACATCTACCAGTCTTTATTAAAAAACCCTTTATAATGGTCATTACAATATTCTTGTAGTTGCTTAGATTGACGGCCCTGTTCACTTCTTACCATTGCACTCATAGGTCAAGAAGCCATCTTTGTTGATGTCTACCAGATCTAAATTGCTAAGCCATTATGTCAAGATTGTACTACGCCTGTTTACTTGGCCAGAGTTCAACATTGAAGAGACTTGGCATTAAAGTGTCCGCTGATTAGCAACGGTTTATTTGTCTATTTTATATCATTGCCCAGTTTTGATAAAAAATCTTAAAATTTGGCTGTTATTTGGCAATACATATGATGAATACAAAACCGTGTTTTCCAAATTTACCCAAACAAAACCTATCTCATGCTCTTTGCCGTTTAGAGCAAATCTAGTTTTTGGAACATATATAGCAACATTTATGTTTTAATCATGTTCTTATTTAGCTTTAAAACTATAGATAATTGTTTGCGTTCTACCGAGCAGATATGTTTGTGTAGGTTTATTGAAACCAAAAGACTGTCGGTATAAACAGTCCCCCTCTTGCCAACCAACAGTTTCGGGTGGAGGAGTTGGCATGAGTTAGGGCAACCTCTTGTCCTGGGGAGGAGAAAAAAGTCCCCAAAGGCGAATGAACCAATAAGTATGGTCAACGGCATAGGATGTATAAGGCAACGGGAGACCACTACATTAAAGATACACATGTATATCCCTAGTATAATCAATCAATATGGCCAAATTCAGAGCAAATTATAATACCGGAGTAAAAAGTTCGTTACTCGGATCTCCGGGAGGGACTGTTTTGTACAATACCACTAAGACAAAAATAACATTGCCAAACTCAACCAAAGCAACAACATACAAAATAAAGACCCAGCGAATAGGAACATGGAACGTTAGAAGCATGTTTCAGGCAGGTAAAACAACAAATATAACAAAAGAAATGCGAAGGATGAAAATAGACATCCTCGGCTGCAGCGAGACAAGATGGCCGAATACGGGCCAATCACAAACAGATGACTACCATATTTATTATTCAGGCGATGTACAGCCGCAGAACAAAAACGGCATTGCAATCATAGTTACAAAAGAAGTAAATAAATCAATTCTAGGATTTCTACCGATATCAGACAGAGTAGCAATAATGAAGCTGAATTCAAGTCCATGCAAAATTAACATCATTCAGGTCTATGCGCCCACGGGAGATGCAAATGAAGAGGACATCGAAAAGTTCTATGAGGACATAAGATTAACACGGAAGCAAACAAAGAAAGAAGAAATCACAGTGCTACTAGGAGACTTCAATGCGAAAGTTGGAAAGGGAGCAGAAGAAGATACTGTGGGCATGTATGGGCTAGGAAGCAGAAACGAGAGAGGAGAAACGCTAATCCAATTCTGCAAAGAAATCGGACACGCTATAATGAACACCTTTTATAAGCTGCCTCCTAGGAGGCTATACACGTGGAAATCGCCGGCCGACACTCAAGAAAACCATGTAAGGAATCAAATCGATTTCATTACAATTAATAAGAGGTTCAGAAACGCCATCACATTGGTTAAAACGTACCCCGGAGCAGATGTATATACCGACCATAACCTATTATTATCAACACTCAAATTGCGCCTAAAGAGGACGGAAAATAGGACACAAACTAAATCACTTGACATGCAGAAGATAAAAGACCCAAAAGTTATAGGGCATATGAAACAACAGATAGCAGAGAAAATGTCCAACATTGTAAGACCTGAAAAAACGCAAAAAATCAGGAAGAGTAAATGAATCACAGATGAGATCCTAGATCTAATGGAAAAGCGTAGAAAAGCTAAAAACAAGAACAAAACGGAATATAAGCAGATACACCGTCACATTAAAAGGAAAATTAAAGACGCCAAGGAAAGCTGGTGGAGAGAGCAATGTGCCGCGATAGAGGAATCGTACAGAAAACATGGAGCACTAAATATGTACAAAAAGATAAGAGAGACCACAGGAGCACGTAAGTCTCGACAAAACAACATCATCACCGATAAACATGGCAAAGCATTGCTAAGTATGGATGATAAAGTAACAAGATGGCAAGAATACATACAATCTCTTTATACTGATGACAACTGAAGATTAAATACCAGTAATAACCCACCATCAACTGGACCTCTCATAACACGTTGCAAAGTGATCAAGGCAATACGAAGACTAAAAAACAACAAGACACCGGGACCCGATGAGATTCGAGGAGACATCCTAAAACTAATAGAGGAAGAACACCTAAACACCATCATAGAACTATTCAACCATATATATGTAACTGGACACATTCCTGAGAAATGGCTAACATCAACATTTATACCAATACCCAAAAAAACCACCGCTAAAAAGTGCGAAGACTACAGAACAATATGCCTAACAAGTCACTTCATGAAGGTTTTCCTTAAGATTATCTACGACCGTATATATAACAGGCTGGAAGAAGACATAGGTGATACGCAATTTGGGTTTAGGAACGGCCTTGGTACCAGAGATGCACTCTTCGGTCTAAATGTACTTATCCAAAGAGCAAGAGATGTGAACTGCAACGTCTTTGCATGTTTTGTCGACTTTGAAAAGGCGTTCGACAGAGTCAACCACGACAAGCTAATGCAAATTATACATCAATCAGGAATAGACGAAAGAGATGCACGAATCATATCAAACCTGTATAGCCAACAGATCGCACGCATCCGCGTAGAGACAAGATTGTCGGAACAATTCCCAGTACAGCAAGGGGTCAGGCAAGGCAGCGTGCTATCTACGCAACTGTTTAACCTATACGCAGAGAAACTTTTCAAAGATGCACTGGAAGAAAAACAGGAAGGAATAATTATAAATGGGCAGGTCATCAACAATCTGCGATATGCAGATGACTCTGTATTAATCGCCGACAGCGCTAACGGACTACAAAAGATAATAGATAGAGTAGGCGACGCTTGCCAAGAACTTAATATGAGACTGAATATATCCAAAACAAAAACTATGATTATAAGCAAAAACAACGAGAACGCACAATTCTACGTGAACGGAATGCCCCTACAGACAGTATCATCAATAACGTACTTAGGAACAAACCTGAACGACAAATGGGACCATAGTCAAGATGCAAAAATAAAGATTGAAAAAGCACGATCAGCTTTCAACCAAATGAGGAGTATATTATGCAACATGAATCTCAGCCTCCAACTTCGTACACGCGTTCTAAGATGTTGCGTCTTCTCTACCCTCTTATATGGAGTAGAAGGATGGACACTGTCTGACGCGGTCAACATGCTATTAGAAAGTTTTGAGATGTGGTGCTATCGCCGCATGCTTAGGGTCTCATAGACATACCGAGTAACTAATGAAACTATACTTATGCGCATGCAAAAGGACAGAGAAATTCTAAAAACGATAAAGCAGAGAAAACTGTCATATTTTGGCCATATTATGCGCAACAGTGAAAGGTACAAAATCCTGCAGTTAATTATGCAAGGCAAATTGAAGGGAAAAGATCACCAAGAAGACGACAAACCTCCTGGTTGAAGAACTTGCGTCAATGGACCGGCAAGACTTCAATTGAATTATTTAGAACCGCGGTAGATAGAATTAGATGGGCCAGATTGATCGCCAACGTCCACTGAGGATACGGCACATCAAGAAGAAGAAAAAGGTTTATTGATTTGAATTATTTTAATTTCTACTACTGCTAATTGTGCCTATGTTTCTTGTCTAACTTTCTTGGTCGGATCTCTGTATTTGGGCATTTAACAAATTTTGTTTTATGATCGTTTAAGAAGCAGGGGTAACCAGACTGCTTCTGATTGCAATCTCTAATCCTGTGATCGGATTTACTACATCTGTGATAGGATTTTTTCATGCTGCAATTAAAAATCTTGTACTTTATGGCACTTGTAGCACTTAGCGGGTGTAATAATTTCTATAATTTTTCACCTATTCCAAAGAAAACTAATCCTTTTTTTTTGTTTAATTGTAGGTGGACCGTTTTTGAATTTAACAAAAGCCCGCTTAACGTTCCTGTATCACAATTTTTTTAGCACATTTATACTGATTATATCGTTATTTAGATCATTTATCTAGTTTTTTTTTCACGTCTGGCTGCGTTGTCTTAATGTCTAAATCAAGCAAAGTAATAGATATTACCTCTTGCCTTAAAGAGATTTTTGCCATATTTGTTTAAAGTTGTATTGAATTTGTTCTTTGTTTTTGGTTTACTTTTAAATCTCAGTTATATTTTGATTTAATTAATAGCTAATTTTATTGTTGCTCATTCTTTCCTGTTTAGGTGTATATGGATCAGTACGTTTACATTATTGATGCATAAACACATTCTATAATTTTACTAAAAAAATGTCTCTCTAGTTTTGGGATTGGCTGCTCTTGTTTTGTGCATTAATGGCCATAGCTTTCAAGGCATTATAAATATCTTTTTGCAGCTCCTTTGTCAGTATAAAGACGTATCTGACTGTTTCTGTTGGCGTGGAATTTTTGTTTCTAACCTTAGTTACGATTACTACATGTTCTACATTGCTATCTTTATTATATATCTGGGAGTCTAGCAACAAACTGTTTTTGAATTCCAAACTTTATGTCTGGGTCATTTGTGTTAACCCACACTGTCAGATCGAATTTTTTTTGGCGTTCAAGGAATTATCCTTGTTTATTTTAGAGCATTTATTGTTAACACTGCTATATGTTTTATGTTCAGTTTTTTTAAAGTCATTGTACTTGAAAGTTTTTGTTTGAAGCGCAAACTGTGTTGGGGTTGCTTTTTCTAACCTTTCCGTCTGAAAGACACGCAGTCTCTTTTAGTTTTAGCTACTTGAGATGCACTGTTATCATTTACTTTTGCTCGGAGGGCGGTTATGTTTGTTTGTCGTCTTGTTAATTTATGTCCAACATTATAGGAGAAAACTTTATTAATTTATTTGCAATTTTTGAGAGAAAATGCTTACTTTTTGTTTTCTTTGCTCATACTTGCACTTTTTTGTGATAATGGAGGATAGACTTTTTTTGAAAATCCGCAAAAATACTACCGACACTGTAGTGTATTTATTTTAGGTAAATCAGTTTGAATTGTTTAGAGAATCTATACAATTTACAAACTATAGATTTAATGATTTAATTAACAGAATGTGCAGAATTGCTAATATCCTTTTACCTTTTTTTTAAGTATCTTCTCCGTTTTGAAGGTTGGCAATTATCAGTGGTTATGCAAATTTTTAAAACAGGTACTATAAATAGTTGATTTGTAGTGCGACTGAACCTTTCTCTTTTTTTAGCCATGAGTTGCGTCTTCTTTTAATGTTTCTTCTTTCTTATATTTTACTTGTATTATTATTTAGAGATAGTGGTATATTTCTTCTTTTATTATGTGTCTCAGGTAATTTTTGAGTTTTGATGTTGTCTATAATGTTGTTATCTGGTTACTATGAACAAATTATGGTATTTTTCTGCTTCATATAATAGTATGTTATGTAAGTAGCAGTTTGTTAGTCTAGTTTTTAATTCTAGGCTTAGGTTTTTTCCGCATAAAGCCTGTTGGTTAATAGAATTGTGACAAGTTATTTTTGTGATAATATTTAATAGCTATATTCTTGGCCCTTATATCCATAATCTCCATTATACTCATGGGATTGAGCAACCAATTTAGATTTCGAAGAAGATGGACCGACGTTTACAAGTCTTAATATGGATCTTCCAATCTGGTCAGTTTGAAAATGAGAGCTTGCAGAACTGCCGAACGGAAAAAATACGACCATCATCCAAAACCTCATCTTGTAATGCAGTCACTTCCATCTTTTTGTTGTCCGAAATGAGAATATCAAATAATTGTGCATCATTCTTAAACAATCTCTTTTAATGTTTCAACATTTTTGTTATCGACATCTTTTTTGGTATCGTCTCTCCTTATTTTTAAATCTTGGTGAAAACGTTCACCCTGTTCATCATTAACATCTTCTAGGTTTTAGGGAAATTTGTCAAAATAACTTTGAAAATAAAAAAAATATTTTGTATCCGTAACTGTGGTAATAAAAAAAAGAAAGAGATCAAGTTTTTAAAGCGACATTATATACAGAACAATTTTTCAGTCTAATATAATATTTTAAAATATACAAGTAATAATATATTATGATGTTTTTTTTATCATATTGCATAACAACAATTTAATCTGGAAATGCTGTTAACAGTTTAAATGTATAGAAGCATTAACAGGACAAGCAAGAAGACGAGAGGAAATTTAGCACAAATTAACGAAAAGGGAGCCGTATTTATATTAAAGAAAATATATTAAATGAAACGGTTTCAATTTTTTACCATAATTTTTATAAAAGTTGTTCTTGCTTTTGCTTTTGCTATTTTTATTCTTAATTTGTCTGAATTATTGTTGTTTTAGTTAATAAATAGTACTTAAATAGTTATATGTCACCTTTTTTATGGGTTTGTTGTGTATATAGAACTCCAGCATATATTAATAGTCTATTTGCGGGAATTATTTCCACTATATTGACACATGAGTTAAATAGACAAACTCGAGAAATAAATTTCACACTTTCTTTCAATTTCAATTTCTTGTCGAAATCTTAGTTTTAATTGTCTATGATCTAATTTTGCTTTGATAATCAAGGTTATCTTTAAGATAATTTTAAGTTAGCATACATATTAACTTGGAAAACGCAATTGGACATAATAAATTTATAATCAAAGCTCTGACTGGCATGTCGTTAAACTGATTTGGATATTAACTTAATAGGACGTTATCTATAGAAGTATGCTGTGCAGTAAGGTCTATACAGACTAAAAAAAACATTTTCTTAATAAGACTTTAAAATTTTAGTTGGATTGAGTAAAAGTTTTAGCATTGATGTTTAATTTTGATTACTCTTAGTCTTCGTAAAACACAGAATTAATCAAGCTTTGAAAATAATTTGTTGAAATTAATATTTAAAATGTTTAAAAAATAATTATAAAAATAAAATTTGCATATCTTAGTATCTAATAGCTTTTAATTGAAATAACAATATGAATTTCTGCAAAAATTAAAAATTGATGAACATTTTCAAACTTTATGTTTTAACGTAGGCAACCCATTCTACTTTGTAGTATTCAGCATAGTAGAGTATAGTTTAGGTTGTACAAGTTGCATAATTTAAAAAGACGCATCAGCAATTTTAAGAAAACGATATAAAATGATGTAGTTTTTTTTAACTAAAAAAATGTATTCTTATTATCTGTTTTTATTTTATAACTGATTAAAAATAAATTTAATAATTAAAATTTAATAATTATTTAATTACTTCATAAAATAATTACAGAAAGCATAGTTATTATATTGACAAATATATTTTATACATTAATTAAATGGGTGATCTAAACACAAATAAATTACAAAAAAATCAAATTTTATTTATTTATATTTTAATTATGAAGGTATGTGTAATAAATATATAGAGTTAGTAGTTTTGATATGTTTGTTGTAAAATTCTTTACTTCTTCACTTCACACATACCGGCTAAGAAGGCTGCAAAAATAAATATTATTAACTTATTATAATATTGCACCAATCTATTCTCTATACTTACGAACGTACTCAATTTCGCCTTCATCATCTTCTTCGGGCATATGATCTTCAAATACTTCTTCAACTTCTGCATCAGTTAATTTTTCTCCTAAAAATATTTATTTAATTATTTTTTATTTGTTAAACATATTTAAAATCATCGTAAAACTTTTATAAAACTAGATTGTATTTACCTAATTGAAGCAGCATGTGTGAAAGTTCACCTAGACCCATTTTACCATCTTCTTTCTTATCGTATAATTTTAAGCATTCAATAAAATCTTCGTAACATCCCATATCTTTAACATCCTTCTTCAATTTTGAATATAATTCGCATACTTCATCAGGAGTGTAGAATTTCTCACCTTAGATTAAAAAAAGTTTGTTTTATTGGTATTTTTGTAAAATAAAAGAAAAACTATATTTAGAAAATATTATCAAAATTACCTGGTTTGCAAACACCCACATCAGTTAATCTTTGGTTACTGGGATTTACATTCATGACCCTCATGCATCTTCCCAACTCTGAAGAATCTAATTTTCCTTTATCCGCTTCGTAAATTTCGAATGCAAACAGTAAAGCTAAAGCAATAAAAAACAGTTAATTGTTTTACAAAATTCATTAAACATGTGAATATAATAATATTGCAGATACGACTCCACTAACTGAAATACTATGTATACAGGGTGTCCGGAAAATACGTGTACAACGTTTGACGACAGACTCCTGACGTCAAAATAGGTCGATCTAAGCCGACTTAGTTATATCCAAAATTGTCTCGTTTAGCCGGTAGAGGGCGTCAAAAATTTGTAAATATTAAAAAGAAATTACCTGTAACAATAATTTTTTAAGTGACCTTGTTGCTATGGCGTTTAATAATTTGACAATTATTGACAAATTGTCACCAGTCTATGAAATTTACTCAAGTATACGATCAACATTCTTGAATTACAAGTTCATTTTACCATTAAAAATGGAAAATTATACAAACTCTCAGAAAGTTGACATGCTCCTGGTAAACGGGTTTTGTCAAGAAAATGGGCGTCAGAGTGTTAGGGTTTACATGGAGAGGTTTCCTAACCGTCGAATACCAAACCACCAAACATTTGCCAATATTGAGCGTCATCTTTGGGAAACGGGCAGTTTTGAGAAAAAGTTTGAAGGCAAAGGTCGTATGCGAACAACTCAAACTGTGGAAACAGAAGAGATGATTTTGGAATGAGTTGAAGAAGAACCAAGTACCAGTACCCGTCTCTTAGAACGTGAGTTAAATGTTCCTAAAACGATTGTCAATGAGGTTTTAAGAGAACAGTTGTTACATCTTTACCACATACAAAAAGTCCAGGAACTTTTACCGACTGATCCCCCCATGCGGCTTACATTTTGTCAATTTATTAGAAACAAAAGAATCCTTGTTCCAAATTTTTGTAGAAAAATTATGTTTACTGACGAGGCATGCTTTACAAGATCTGGGGTAACCAATATGCACAACGAACATATTTATTCCGATGAAAATCCACATGCCATTAAAGTTGCACATCATCAGCATCAATTTAAAATTAATATTTGGGCAGGTATTATTGATCACTACCTTATTGGTCCCATTGTTATTCCAGACAGGTTAGATGGAAATGTTTATTAAAATTTTTTGCAAGACACATTACCAATTCTTCTGGAGAATTTGCCCCTTTTACTTCGGAGGGAAATGTGGTATATGCATGATGGTGCCCCGCCCCATTTTTCCGTTGCCGTTCGGCAATACTTACATCATCAATATTCCAACCGATGGATTGGAAGAGGCAATGATGCACCAGTAAAATGGCCACCACGTTCTCCTCAGTTAAATATGTGTGACTTCTTTTTGTGGGGCGCTATTAAAACAGAAGTTTACAAGACTCCGGTAAACACACGCGATGATTTATTGCAGCGGATTTTAAATGCAGGCAACCATTTTAATAATCCCGAGACATTAGATAGGGTCCAATATAATTTTTTAAAGAGTGTTAATAAGTGTATTCAGCAAGATGGCGGTCATTTTACACATTTGCTTAAGTAATGTTTTTGTTTTATTTAGTTTCTTACAATAGATACTTTCAACTTTGTTATACTTTTGTTTTTTTTGACGCCCTCTACCGGCTAAACGAGACAATTTTGGATATAACTAAGTCGGCTTAGATTGACCTATTTTGACGTCAGGAGTCTGTCGTCAAACGTTGTACACGTATTTTCCGGACACCCTGTATATTATTATACTAATTTAAAGTGTTTTTTTAATTGATTTTAATTTTTTAAACAAAAAAAATTAAAACACTCCAGCCTGTGCAAGAACAGCAAGTTTAGTTTGTATTATTAATTAGAAAATGGCATGAAAGTGTTATCTTTGTTTCAAATAGCAATAATAGTCATGCTTTTTGGGTGACGCGGTTCGAGTTTTTAGAAGCTTGCAGATTACTAAGAAAAATGTTTATAAACAAAATCACACTTGTTAAAACTAGATTTAAGCAGTTTGTTACCATTGACTTTAAATATTTGCAGATTATAAGTCTCGAAAAATAATAAATTTTGGCTCTACATAACTGAACTGAACAAGTTATCAGCTGACAGAGCTGATAACTTGTATTTTGATTTTTAAACTTTAAAAGATTAAGTTTTTTTAAAGTCTTAATTGACCAAATTGGATGTACGTTGTTGTATATTGTTTTAAGTCTATAGATGCTACAGATTCTTACTTAAAAGTTTTAAAATCTCTGCCATATTTGTCAATGTGGTCTTTAAACAATATGATGTATAAAAGGTGATTTTATTTGCAAAGTTATGAATAAAAATCTTGTTTATTTATAGAAGTTTATTATTGTAAATCAAAAGTAGTTAGTAAAAGTACAGAACCTGTTTTGAAGTCAATCTATAATTTAGTTGTTGTTAAAAAATCAAATTTTTTTTTAAGACTAGATGTAGCTTAAAAATCGTTTCTATAAAGTCAAACAGCAAATTTTCTGGTCGCCAAAAGATTATGCATTATGTGTTTTCTGGTGATATCAAAATATTGCATTTTAATCTTTTTGGCGACTAAAACAATTACTGCCAATATTATTTTGACTTTATAAAAACTAAGTTTAAGCTACATCTAAAATTTTGTTGCAAAAACTTTATTTTTGATTTTAACAAAAATCTAGCGTTAACATCAAATGCGACAAACATATTTGCTGATTATAACATTTTTAGATTTGTTAAGACGTTTGAAATCACAATTTTAGTTGACAGCAAAAAAATTGATAAAAATTGCATCTGAAAATTCAACTTTAATTCAAACGTCTACTCGACATTTCAAAACACAACCGCAATGACTTCTTCTTCGATCTCTTTCTTGAATCTGACAGCAACAAATACATTATCTCTGCAGCTTTATCTTATGCCCGTATGACACTATGCATTTTTCTGTATAACTTTCTATATAGTCGATTGTACAAATTGACCTTGAGTAGTTTCTATATAATTTTTTATACAGTTAATATTTTCCTGTATGATACTATGCAGTTTATTGTAGCAAAAATGCATGAAAGACGGCATTCTATTGGCTGCTTTCTGCGGATCGCGTCAGCTGTTCGAGATTGTTATGTTTATTTACCTATTTACGTCTACGTCGCTTTTAATCGAGTTGACATAACCTTTCAAAATAACCCTTACAAAACTATATTTTGCTTTAATTTTGGTTATTGTTGTGGATGATTTGTAAGTTTTCTCTAATATTTGTTCTAATGCCTCATTCTTAACATGCTTATTTTTATATTAAGTAGAATTAATAATTAAAATTAAAATCAGCTGATTACATGCGCCGCCATTATTGTTTACATATGTGAATAGTGAATTTGTGTTCTGCGCAGAAACTATACAATAAAATGATGTTACCATATATTTCTGTATAACAAACTATATAGAAAAATGTATTTGTGTATGACACTATACCTTTTTGGATTGTACAGACAACTATATAGAAAGTTATACAGAAAAATGCACAGTGTCAGACAGGCATTAGATTATTAGAGAAACAAAAATGGTACACAAGCCTCGGTTACGAACAAGAATTTGCCAACGACAAAACCTGTTCAAACACAACTTTAAAAACAAAACAAAATGCAATTTGGTTTTTAGAACTATGCCAGACCAACTAAATCAAAAAATAATCTTTGACAAAGCCGTAAAATAATATATCAGAATTAAAACAAAAAGCATGTAGGACATTTATTTACTGTACATACCCTCTAAATACCAGTAAATCCTAACAAAAAACAGAAAATTGTTACATTCTACTTTAAAAAATCATCAATAAATTCTCAGAAAACAAAAAGCTAATGGTAATGGAAAATTTAAATTCAATGTCATAGAAGGTGTAAAATTACAAATTAACAAAAATGTTTTATAAAAGGAATGGGAACATGTTAATCAAACTATGTGCATATAATAAACTCAAAATAAATAACACAATTTTTTTACACAAACTTCAACATAAATGTACATAGAATAACTAACCAATGGGTACATTCCACATAAGTCATAATTTGGTTATGTGTAAGATCTACAGAAAACTAAAAAATAGAGACCAACAATATAAAATTTGAGTAAACATAAAATCAATCATGAATAAAAGCATCTAAAAAAGACAAATAAACTTAAATAAAATAACAGACAATAACAGCGTAAACAGAGTTTACATAAAACTCAAGAAAAATATCTTAAATGCTGCAAATCAAGCTTTTAAGACACAAAAAATAAACATCAGTTAAATTAAAATCATAGTTTACCAAAAACGTTTAAAAGTTAGCAAATGAAAAATGATTAAGCTACCTACTCTTTAGAAGTAATATAAACTCATTAACTTACAATATTATGCAACACGTAATAGAGCAAACTCCAAAATCAAAAATTCTACAAAGCACAAAAAATAGAATACCTGTTTTGCAAAGATGTACGCTACAAACAGCACAACAGAAACATCTATAACATTAACTTTTAATAATAACAACAATGTCAAAATTATCTACTTCCAAATGCAGCAAGCAATAAAAAAAAACTCAAAAATGGAAAGTCATTAACAATATAAAAAATACACTTATTAAGCAGAGTAAAAATAGTACTATTAAAGATATTCACACACTATTCAACAAAATAATAAACACACTAAAAATACCAAGCAAGTGGAAAACAAGCATTACTGTGCTTATATACAATAAAATAAATAAAAAAGACTTTTCCAACTATAATGAAATAATTTTAGTAAACTTTTTACAAACATTATAAAAGACAATGTTGACAAGTTAATTACACCAAGGAAAAAAAACAAAGCTTTAAGTAGAATACGAAGTCTGGCTATTAAATAACAAAACTGCTTATGAAAAAGAATTTTGTTTTAAAAATTATTATTAATTGAATGTTCTCGTTCAATGTATTTTTTTCTCCCCGCACACCGTTTTATTTGTTTTTTTTATTGGTCAAAGCAATGCTGAAAGTCTTCTTTTATAAGAGCGTTTAAAAGCTCCGCCGATTTTTGCTTCATCTTTTTAATCAACTTGAACAGGGTTTTTTTTAAAGCAGACTCGATATTCGAAAACAGAAAAAAGTTACAATGTGCTAAATCAAGCAAGTACGGCGAGTGTTTGATAACTGGAGCGTCTTTATTGGCCAAATAACACTTCACAGACAAAGCGTTATGAGCAGGTACGTTGTCCTAGTGCAAAATTTACAACGTATTGTTTTTCCACAACTCCGGCCGTTTCTTAAAAACTTTCTTTTGCAGTATTGCCAAAGCTTTCAAATAGTAAGTTTAGTTTACAGTTTGATCTTCTGGAACCTATTCAGTCATTACAGTGCCGTTGATGTCAAAAAAAGCCTTACATGGTTTTAATTTTGATTTTGACATTCTTGCTTTTTTATTCTTGGCAATGCAAGAGTTTTTCAGTGCATGAATTGCCGCTTAGTTTTAACATTGTATTAGAATATCCAGGTTTTATTGCAAGTGATAATTTTTTTTATTAATTCAGGCTATTTATCTAACCTTTAAAACAAATCTGAGCAGATTTGTTAACGGACGAGCTTTTGGTCAAGATTTAAATTTTTGGGACTAACTTAGCATAGACTTCATGTTCAATTAGTCATATATAATTCTTCTGACAATTTTTTTATCGGCGTTTACAGTCTCAGCAATCATCCGAATGCTTATACAACAATCTCCGCGCACAATTTCAATGATTTTAGTCACTGTTTGCGGTGTTGAAACAGTCAGGTACTTTCATGGCTTTCAGAAAACCGTTTATTCAATAGCGTACCTTAAACTTTTGCCGCTCGGGGCGGTTTTTAATTTGCCGCTTTTTATAAGTCAATGAAATGATGTTTTTTATAAATTGATGTCTCTATCAAAGCAAAATTTTTAGAGATAATATTTTCAACGTTACATTGACTTGACAACGAAGAAAAATATTCGAAATCATATAGTAATTCATAATTCGTAGAACTACTAGATAAAAACACTTGCACAATATAGAGAATTTTCATTTATCATTGATCCGTTGATTGTGTTTTTTTCTCACACATTGTTATCGGCACAAAAAAAAACACGTTTGTTTTAAACCTTTATAGAAAAAATATTACTACAGCAACAAAAACGTCTTTTTGTATTAGAAATAGTACACTTCCAGCTATCCAATGCAGCATTTATTTTCTTTTTACCCCTTTAGAAAGCTTTCTGCGTTTGCAGACTTCTTATTTAATAGCCAGTAGTAAAAAACAAACCAATTGAAAAAGTTGACAGTTTTAAGTTTTAAGAAAACTCTTTCACATACATACAAGGCAGTGTCATTATCAATATTTAGCTGCTTCAAACACATAGTTTAGAAAAACAAGTACATAAACATCAAAGTACAGTCAGAATATGCAAAACGTATTATGGCATACGCGGCCGAAACCAAAAGTAAACAAACAAAATTAAAATTTTTAGAACAGTTATGAACAAAACTCTAAAAATCAAAATCCAAAACAACTCAACCAGTCAAAATTGTCAAATAAAAAACATTGTAAAGTAGACTTATCAGCGGTAAAGAAGGTGAAAAATATAGAATAAACTAAGTTTTGTTTTTTTAATTTAATTATATTATACTACAATTATATACCACGTTTGGCTTTGTAGTCAATTTGTTTCGTGAGTTAATGCTACTGGCTTTACTATCTATCTTAAACAGAATTTAATTATTATTAGAATTAGTACAAGCATCTTATGGTTACTAAATTATTAAAACCACAGTTTGATAGCTTATTATTATCTAACAATTTAATTCAATGTCCAGTGAGAGCCTAATATCTTTAAAACTATTGTCTGAACAAGTAATAAAGCTTGTATATGGGCAATTCCATTTCAACTGACCAGAGCAGCTTTAGTATTATGTTTTTTGTTTTTATATTTTATTAGGATGCCAAAAATAATAATATTTTCAAAGTTTTGCGGCAATAGATTGAATCTAAATGATGCCACAAGCAAAAGAACTCTCAAACAAAAAATAGAATTGGTTCAAGCGACAAAAGATGTCTTTGTCAAATTTGAATTAAACTTAAAAAAAGATATAAGCCAAATAATTTCATAAAATAATTAATTTTTCAAATTAAGGAAAACCATGTTTTTTTTTCACTTTTCACATTTTTTCTAGATAGACTTTTCTATTTATATTATATTGCATATTTAAATCAATAAAAAAAACTTTAAATACAATAATTTTGAAACAACTTTTTGTGGAATATAGCCTTGTTATCCCGAGCTCTTCAATTATAGCTAGCTTGTTGGTCATTTGAGTTTAGTTCCTTCACAAGCTGCACTTCATATGAAAACAAACGCAATCTTTTCAACATTCTTTGCAATAGAATGAACGTCTGTATGACATTATCAGACATATTTTAACATATAATACAGTTTTTGATTTCAACAATGAAATTTGAAATATTATGAACAACTTAAATAATTTAAAAAGTAGAAATTTTTATTATTTAAACTCAACAATAGTCAAAAGTACAATAAACTATTTAAAAAGCCTATTAACATAGTTGTAAGTTTATTCACAGTACGTTAAATTTTATTACAACTTTAAACCTATTGCGCGTAAAACCACAAAGTTAGAGTTTTGGGTGCAGCTTTTATTCTTTACGCGGATAACACATTATTTGCAAAAACTTTCAACAACAAAGAAAACCTCAATAAAATTGCTGAAAACAATTTTAATTTATAGTTTGTGGTCAATTTACTAAGTTGTTATATTTATTTAAAAAATAATATTTTAATAACAGCAAATTCAATCATTGTTTTAGGTATTACATTCGATGCCAAATTAACATATTAATAATATATTTAGTTTTGTATTCAATTACATATATACGTGCTAAGAATGTTAGCTCAAACAACATAAATACTGCACAAACAGCATATTATGAACGTTTTAAATCTAAACTGACCAATGAAATTAATGCATGGCAACACTCTCCAAAAAGCAGTAGATTATTTAAAACTTAAAGAGTCAATAAAAATAAGGTTTTTATTTAACTTAAATTTTCCACCTATTGAAATTTATTTTTCTATTATATAATTTTTTATATGGTGACATTTGTAATACATTTTGAAATTAAAAAAAAAATATTTATAAATGTTATTATTTACGTGTGAAATATTTTTTAAAAGTTTGAATACGATTTCAACATTTGTGTTAGCATTAAAAAAACTGTCAATAAAATAAATATAAAAAATGCAATTATATATTAAAGATGTAATGTATGTAAGAGAATGACAAAAGAAATTCTATTCTAACATTATTTTATTATTTTAACACTTTTATTACGCAACCAGTACAATTTAGTACATATCCGATTATTATTCTAATAAGTGTGCATCGTGCACGAAAAGCCAATTATGTGCATCAATTACAACTAACTGGAATATTATACATTTAAATTACGTATTGAGCACATTATTAGACATAAATGAGTCTTTTATTGCATTATTAAACTGGCTTGGTCAGAGTCTGTTGTAGAAATTAATCTTTAAATCCAATAATTGCTTTTAAATCTGCAAGAAAACCAACACAAATGTAAATAAAACATTCTATTAATTCAATTTAAAAACAAAAACTGAAATGAAAAACTTTTACAACAGAAAGAAACAAAAAGATAATTTTGGCTATATTTTCTTTTCATAGTTAAATTAAATTTTATTTTTTTTAAATAATTGTATTGTTTTGGTATTACAACTCTTCAGGTGTAATAAGTATTAATTTTGTTTCTTTCCAAAATATGGTTTAATTTTAGAAATTTATAAAAATTTGACGGATCTTTTGTTAGAGCTCAATTTAAAAAAATCAAAAAACTTTTTAAAAAAGCAATTTTATAAAAAAAATTAAATACTGCTTAATACAAAAAGCCTAAACTTTTCAAGAGCGATTTGAGAAAAATTTCAACAAAAGAAAATTTTGCGTTTTGGTTGTTGTTAATAAGTTTTGAGCACCAAAAAATCGCCAAAACAAAGATATTTCAAAAACCCACTGGCTCAATAATTGTAAGAGTTATTTTTTACTGGGAAATAAGTGTAAGAAAGTATAGCATTTAAATTTTACAAAAATATAATTTTAAAATTTTGTTAATAATTTTACATTTGTATGTAGTAAAAAACAAGATAAACAATAAAATTTGTTACAACAAAAGATGACAGAGGTGATGAAGCCCAACTAGGATGTCATAATCAAAGTTTAATATTTTCTATAGTATTTTTTTAATTATTTATATACATAAGTAAAATTAGTTCAGCTATATTTAAGATTTTAAAAGAAAATATTGTTTACGCCCCAGAGCACAAAAAAAATGTTTCCATTTGAGCAATCAAAAAGTTAAATGATTTAAAAAAAAGTTTGTTTTTTTAATGCAAAAATGAAAAAAAAAAAAATCAAATTTGGAGTAAATTGAAACTATTTGAAATTCAAAAAACTAATTATTACGTTAATACAAGTTATCGTGCGAAATTATGCTGAGTTGCTGCAGACTTATCACTTCGTGGAAGTGATGTTCGCCGGACACCTGTGCAATAGACTGCAGCGTTGCAGAATCACCGAATATAAATACGCGTGATAAACATTTATGAGTTAGTTATTAAGTATATTCAGACCTGTAACCATTGTAAGAATTAAGTTTTTAATTCATTATAATAAAATAAATAACCATTTTAAAAAAGATACTTGCAGTAACTCGTACATTAACTGGCGCAGTCGGTAGGATACGCCATACGGATAGTTTAGTGAAAATAAATATCCGGTTCGTTTCAACGATTTGTTGGTGTGTTTAAGAAAACAAAAAAAAAATAGTGCACAAAACTTAAAAAATATAAGTTTTGTAAACAAGTGTGAATTGTTACAAAAAAATCTTCAATCAAGCCGAGCAACAGGACAGCATTGACAGACCCATCCCAGGAATTTGGATTACCAGCAACATTTCATGGAAAGAATATTGATAATTGTGCTGTAAGTTGAATGTCATATAAAAAGGCTTAATTAATTAATAAACTCATCTGAAACTAATTTTAACTCGCCTGAAATTATTACCAACAATCCTAATTCAGGTTCATTAACTGATACTTTAATAGATCATTTTAATAATTTCAACTTAAATAATTTAAATAAAATGGCAGTTTTTAAAAAAGAATATTTAAGCATGATCCCGGAGTTTACCGGAGATGCTGAATTACTAAATAGATTTATCGAAATATGCGAGAAACTAATCACCAAGTTTTACAATACCGCAAACCTTGCAGACTTTCAAAATGAATATTTGATGTCCCCAGCATCCTCGCGAAAATTAAAGGTGATGCCGCTAAGAGTATCTCTAGTTGTATTATTAGGAACTGGGCTGAATTAAAAACCGCTCTACTGAATGCATATCAGGATAAGCGGGACTGTTTTAGTTTAGGTATAGAAATTACCGAATTTAAACAATCAAACGAAACTGTGTTTAAGTTTTATAACAAAATCCAGCATTTGTTAAACTTACAAATTGCTTATGTAACTACTCATTTCCCTGCAAATGAATCAGCTATTTTATCAGCATATTTTAGGAAGTATGCTTTAAAAGTTTTACTTAAAGGTTTAAAGAAACCAGTAGGTTCACTCATGAGAACAAAAAATCCTGCTGATTTAAACACAGCATTGAATATGCTTACTAATGACTTTCAATTTGATTTAAAAAATAAATCGCAAAGTTTTAATCAACAGAATTTCTCAAATAATAAAAAGCAACAGTATAATAATAATAATTTTAAAAAGCCTCAATTACAATTGGCTAATTTCCCATATAATAATAATCAATTTTATAATAGAGCCAACAATTTTCAATTTTCAAATAATAACTTTAATAGAAATACAAATGCTAATAATGCATTTAGACCTAATCAAAATGTGGCTCTAACTAAACCGACCCCCATGAGTATTTCTACAAGAAATACCACGCAACCTAAAAACTATCAATACCAGAAATTTGCCTAATCATGAATTGCATAATATTTCCGAACCACAAATAAAATTTCCCTAAGAGGAAGACGAACAACAAGAGGACGGAGCCTCGGTAATGAATTTACACCGATGAACCTTACAATAAACGATCTTTCATTGCATATGTATATTAATAAATCGGAACCATTTCATTGTCGTAACTGCAAGGGCAGTATTGACACTATTTTAAATCAGTCTATGCATAATGCATCGTTAGATGTAGGTGAACAAGTTACAGTCTCTACTATTAAAACTATATTTGAAACTCAATTTAAATTATTCTCCAATACAATAATAACTCGTTTAGATGGAATTTCAACTACTTTAGCTTCGTTTGACGCAAGACTAAAGGATGTTGAATTAGATAATAATGAAATGAAAAAGGAACTTCAATCGCTGAAACTAAAAACTTCTAGTACTGATAATAATGTAATTTCTGAAACAGTTTTTGGAGAAATGGAAGATCGTCGAAAGAGAGCGTTTAACATTATGGCCTTTAATATTGAAGAATCTACTTCTGCATCTATAGATGAAAGAATTAAAACTGACAAAGCTATAATTGTAAAATTACTAGAACCGATTGAAAATTTGCCTCAACCAAAAATGGTTATTCGTGTTGGAAGAAAATCCAATAAGCCAAGGCCAATTAAAGTAGTGTATGAAGATTTAACAATTCCTATAAAAATTTTTAAAAATCTGAATTTGTTAAAAGATTCTACTACAAAAATAAAAGCTGATAAAACAGTAGCTCAACTAAAACACATTAAAAATGTACAAGATAACTTAAAAGAGAGAAAATCTAAAGGCGAAACGGATATTTATATAAAATTTATTAACGATACCCCTGTAATTGTAAAAAATAAAAAAAGTGCAAAAAACTAAATGAACTATCCATTTATTACCAGAATGTAGGAGGTATAAAAACAAAATTGTTTAACTTTAATTTAAATGTTCAATGTAATAACTATGATATTATATTTTTAACAGAAACCTGGCTTTCAGATCATATTACAAGTTCAGAAGTTATATTACATCATTACGCTATTTACAGAACTGATCGTACGTACTTAACAAGTCATAAAAAGGGAGGTGGTGGAGTATTAATAGCAATTAAGAACTGTTACCGTTCGTCGGTTATAAGTAATATTTTATGCAATTCAGTTGAACAAGTGTTTGTAAAACTACAAATTGGGCAAGATACTTATGTTATTGGTTGCGTTTACATTCCACCTTCTTCTGCTATTGACAAATATCTGGACTATTGCCGTTCTGTAGAAGATGTATTACAAAATACTACGTATACCAAAATTATATTATGTGGAGATTACAATCTACCAGATGTCACTTGGTCTAATGATGATATGGGGGTTCAAATGGAATTTTCCAGTAATAGTTCAGCGCAAGCAATTTTAGAGTTATTTGCACTATACAATTTATATCAATGCAATTTTGTATTGAATTCAAAAGAAGTGCTTTTGGATCTTGTATTTTCAACAGAAAAAACTACAACTTTGGCAGCTGACGATTTACTTTGCAGTAACAGCATTTACCATACCGCTATCATTTTCAAAACCTTAGCATCTAAAAGCTTTAAAAATTTAACATATAAAGAATATATTCCGGATTTCAAAAAAGCAAATTACATTGCTATAAATGATTATTTGTCATCTGTGAATTGGAACAATACATTTAATCATTATAATAATAATTGTGATGTTAATGCTATGGTATTACAATTTTATAATGTTATATATGATGTAATCTTTTTGTTTGTACCGTTGAAATGTGTTCGTCAAAGTACCTATCCAGTTTGGTTTAACTCAACCCTTATTAACCTAATTAGAGAGAAAAAGATTGCTCATAGCTTATACAAACAATCCGGCTGCATCCAAAACTATCACAAATTTGCTGGATTAAGAGATCAATGTAAAGCACTAGCTAACTCATTGCATTTGTCGTACATATCAAGGATGGATAATAATATTTCAAGCGATCCTAAATCATTCTGGCAATACATCAATGAAAAAAGAAACAGCAATGGATTTCCCACGGAAATGACTTACGGTAATACCACGAGCCTCAATGGACAAGAATGCGCTGATTTATTTGCAAATTTCTTTTCTACTGTATACGCTAAATCTAATAATTGCATGGTACCTGATTTTAATTGTTCCAATGTTGTGTCTCCGGATAATTTTAATGTTAATGTTAGCGATGTGTATAATGGAATTTCGGAATTAAATGATTCTTGTAGCTATGGTCCGGATGGTATTCCTAATTTTTTTCTAAAAAACTGTGTGTGCACTTTGTCTATGCCAATAACTATGTTATTTCAAACGTCATTAAATTGTGAGACATTTCCTGATACTTGGAAACATTCGTACATAGTACCCATTTTTAAATCCGGTGCAAGATCCGAAATTAATAATTACAGAGGCATTTGTAAGCAATCGGTAATTCCAAAATTATTGGATATGATTGTTTCTAGACAATTAAAATGGTTGTCATCAAGTATGATAATAAAGGAACAGCATGGATTTTTTGAAGGGCGCTCTACCATAAGTAATCTCTTGTTATATCAAGAGCATATTATAAACGCTATTGAGCATAACCAACAGGTAGACGCTGTTTATACCGATTTTTCTAAAGCATTTGACAGAGTGGACCACACTATTTTAGTTGCTAAACTAAATGCTGTAGGGTTAAGTGATAAAAATGTTAATTGGATAAAAAGCTACCTTCAAAATAGATCTCAGTGTGTTAAAATAAACAACTGTTTGTCAAAACTCATCCCAGTAACTTCTGGTGTACCACAGGGTTCACACTGTGGGCCTTTGTTATTTAACATATTTATTAATGATATAGCGTCAATAATTGTAAACTGCAAATTTTTACTTTTTGCAGATGATTTAAAACTATTTCTTAATGTAAGTAATTTAAGCGATTGTGTTCTAATTCAAGATGATATAGATCAACTGTCCTTGTGGTGTACAAAAAATAAATTAGATTTAAATGTAAACAAATGTAAATCAATTTCTTTTTGTAGAAATAAAAATGCTATTATTCATACGTACACATTAAACGATAGCGCACTTGAGAAAGTTATAAAAATGCGTGATTTAGGTGTTATATTTGATAACAAAATGACTTTTAATAGTCACATACAAGAAATTTGTAATAAAGCACGCAAAATGTTAGGATTTGTTACTCGATCTTCTGCAGAACTACAAGCATCAACTACTGCAATACTATACAAATCACTAGTAAGATCAACTCTTGAGTATGGATCGGTTATTTGGAGTCCTTATCAAAAAGGACTTATAAATAATATAGAAACCATCCAAACAAAGTTTTTAAAATACTTAAGATATAAAACTAATTATGTTATGTCCTTGGAACAATTATCATCGAAGTTTAATTTAAGTAAATTATTAGATCGTAGAATCATTAGCGATTTATGTTTGGTTAATAAAATTGTTAATGGTATCATAGATTGTCCGGATTTGTTGGCAAAATTTGATTTCAACTTTAACCAAATTAAACTTACCCGTAATACTAACTTGTTTAAAGTTAAGTTACATAGGACAAATTATGGATTTCACAGTCCATTGTCAAGATTAATGAGGGAATGTAATGTTTTGAAGGATCACAATCGCTTTGATTTATTTGTTTTATCTACAACTTCTTTTCGATATCATTGTTCGCGTATTAATTTTAACATATATATTGAATCATTTTGATTTAAATTGTTTTTCTTCTTTTCTTTATGTGTATCATAAATATTTTATATTTGTTATATGTTTATTTTTTAGTACTAATGTTATTGTTGTTTTACTTATTTTTGTAATATTGTAACAAAAGGATTTTTCCGTAAATAAACTATTATTATTATTATTAAACGATGCAAATGCACGTTTACCATATATATTACATACACAGATAATAATTTAAAAATATTAGTAGATACAGGAAGTCCAAAATCGTTTGTAATACCTGAAGTAGCTCATAAAATTTATAAAAATGAGATAAAAAATGATCCTTTTCAAATCGCAACGGTACACGAAAGATCGTATGAAAATTATAGCACCAAAATTCCCTGTATTAAATTGTTTAATATGAAACAGAATTGTTTATTAAAATTTCATTTATTTAATTTTCATAGTAGCTTTGATTTGTTATTAGGTATGGATAACCTAAAAGCATTAAATGCGAGTATTGATTTCAATAAAAATATGTTAATTACTCCTAATAGTGAAACAAAAATCTTTTTTCATAACGTAATTAATAATGTTAATAATAATTTTATTAGTTCTGTTCAAGTCGGAGCAGAATGTGAACAAATAATAAAAATAAAAATTAAGAATGTTAGTGATGGTGATATAATCATCCCTGAAACTAAATTAAAACATTTAGAAATTCCTGAATGTGTAACTACGGTAAAAAATTATGAAGCGTTATGTGTAATAAGAAATAATTCAGATAAGGAAAGAAATTTTAAGGTTATTAAACCAATCATAGTAGAAAACCTAGATGATAATAATTATTGTTCTTTCCTAAATTTTAATAATCTGCACAATGTAAATCTGGATCTAGACTTTTCTAACATCGAAACAAGTCATATGAATTCAGAGGAAAAATATGAGATAACTAATTTAATTAAATCTTATTCAGACATTTTTCATAACTAAATAAAAAGTTAACTTTTAGTAATGAAATTAAGCATCACATAACAACAAAAGATGAATTTCCAGTTTACAAAAAAACTTACAGATATCCCAAAGTTCATAGGTTAGAAGTTAAGAGACAAATACAAAAAATGTTAGACGATAATATAATACGTTCTTCAAATTCACCATGGTTCTCACCAATTTGAGTGGTGCCAAAAAAATTAGATTCTCAAGGAAATCGTAAATGGCGCATCGTCAAAGACTACAGGAAACTAAACGAAATAACCATTGATGACCGGCACTCGATTCCTAATATTACAGAACTCTTAGATAAGATCGAGATGTTCGAAGGTGACATAGAAAAAACTGCGTTTAACACTGACGACGGGCATTATGAAATCGAACGGATGCCCTTCGGTTTAAAAAAACGCACCGGCAACGTTTCAAAGAGCGATGATATAGTTGTTTTTAGTAGTAGCCTACAAGAACACATGATCAATCTAAGAGATGTCTTTGAAAGACTAAAACAAAGTAACTTCAAAATTCAGGTAGAAAATTGCAAATTTTTAAAACACAAAGTCTCTTATTTAGGTCACGTAGTGACACCTGAAGGCATTAAACCAAACCCGGACAAAATCCGAGCCATTCAAAATTACCCGTTGCCAAAAACCACTAAGCAAATCAAAAGATTTTTAAGCCTTTTGGGATACTATCGTAAGTTCATAAAAGACTTTTCCAAATTGACTAAACCCTTATTAAATTGTTTAAAAAAAACGCAACTATAAAATGTGAAGATGTAGAATATATAAAGTGTTTTAATCTATCAAAAAATTTGCTCATGAACGAACCAATTCTACAATACCCAGACTTTACAAAACCTTTCATTATTACCACTGATGCGAGTAACTATGCATTAGGAAGTATTTTGTCACAAAGCAACATAGGATCAGACCTACCCATAGCGTACGCAAGTTGTACTTTAAATACTTCAGTAACCAATTATTCCACTATCGAAAAAAAATTATTGGCTATAATTTGGGCTACCAAATATTTTAGGCCTTACCTATATGGCCGTAGATTTAAAATTATGACAGACCACAAACCATTACAATGGTTATTCTCTGTCAAGGAACCTAATTCCAAACTCCTAAGATGGAGGTTGAAATTAGACAAGTTTGATTATGAAATTGTTTATAAAAGTGGTAAAACCAACAAAAATGCCGATGCTTTAAGCAGAATAATCCCTGATATAAAGATGAATATTCTAAATGAACCAGATACACCGAAACAAACAACTTCAGTAATACTTGATTATATAGAAGAATTTAATAAGTCATTAGAAAACGCAAATAAAGGAAAAAATGATGAAACAGATTCCTTAATTGTCGATGCGGATATTACAAACCCTGACAAAATAAATGATGATGAAACTAAACACTCTAATCAAGAAAATCCAATATTGAATATCCCAATTATTGAACGCCCAGTAAACTATGGTAAAAATCAGATAATTATTTCTGAAGTAAATTTTGATGCAGTAGATCCTACCATAATTAAATTATATGAAACCAAACAAAGAAAGTTTGTTCAGTTTTCAAAAAATAACTGACGTAATCAAATTTGTAAAACAATATGTTGTGCCAAAAGTTAAATACTATGTTTATTTTGAGGACCCAATATATGAAAAGGTTTGTAATGTTTTAGAGACTTATTTTAAAAATTCTGAGATCAATATGATCAAATGTACTAAAAAATTAGTAGATATCAGTGACGAAGATGAAATCATTCAAACTATTTAAGACTTTCATGAAGGCAAAACTAATCATAGAGGCCTAGATGAAACTGAAAACAGAATAAAACAAGTATATTATTGGCCAAACCAAAGGAGAAGCATTCAAACTTTTCTAAATTTATGTGAAATATGTCAACTTACAAAATATGACAGACAACCATTGAAATTAAAATTTAATATAACTCTTACGGCAATAAGACCTTTCCAAATATTGCATATTGACAGTATTACATTAAAAAATACTAAGTTCCTTACCATTATTGACTCTTTCTCTAAATCCGAACAAGCATACATATTAAATTCATCTCAAGGAATAGAAGTAGCAAACAATCTAATAAAATATTTCACACACCATTGTATTCTTGAACAAATAATTTTAGACAATGGTTCTGATTCAAAAATAGTGTAATTAAGGAATTGTTAGAAACTCACAAAGTAAAAATTTACTTTATTAGTTCTCAACATTCTGAGTCTAATTGCCAAATTGAAAGATTTCATAGCACTCTAATAGAACACATTAGGTTATTAAATAATCAAGAAATGTATAAAAACGAATAAATCGAAAGTAAAGTAAATAATGCGTACTAGCAGACAACAACTCAATTCTCTCCATAACTAAATTAAAACCTTACAAAATTATGACAGGACACCTAGATGTCGAAACACCATTTCATATGGAAATAGATAAAAAATTGGTTAACAATTATGTTCATGAACACAGGGATAAAATGAAAATATTGTATAAACAGATCAATGACAATCTACAACAGACTAAAGCAAATTACATTACAAAAGCTAATCAAAATCCAGAAAGTATTCCAACTATACCTCCCAAGGTATTTGTCAAAAATCGGCAAAATCAAAATAAAACTAAAAATAAATACAAAGTTGAAAGTATTAAAACTATTAAACAAAAAACTAAAACTGCTGAAATCAAACCTAGACATCATAATACTACGGAAAAAATACATATGCAGAACATTAAAAGACCGAGAAAACAAACTTACAAATTTAAAATGTTTTCAGGGTCCTCTACCTCGGAGAAGGATCAGAAATAAAAAATATCACCCAAAACTTAGGAATACTTCCAATCAATTTAGATCCTGCAAAATTGCAACGTACTGAACACACTTTTGTGCATTTTTATGATTTAATCCCAATATTCGAAGAGTATAGAAATTTCAACAGTCAGTATAAAACACTAAATTTAGAATTAAGAAAAAGTAACAATACAAAAATTATTAAAGAACTAGAAAACTACAACAGAATAGTAAATTACTTGCAAAAAAATATAAATGATAAAATATCCAATATAAAATTACACGCTTTAAAACCCAGAAATAAGCGTGGTTTTATTAACGGTTTAGGAACAATATCTAAATTATTGATAGGTACATTGGATGCCGATGACGAGAAAAGAATAAATAACATTTTGACGCATTTGCAAAAAAATGAGTCAAATTTGCAAAATCAAATACAATCACAGTATTCAGTTAACAACCAAATTATTAAACAATATAATGATACAATCAAAGATGTTCAACATAACGAATTATTAATAAAATCTAGAATTTTGCAATTAAATGAATTAATTAAAGGAACCATGGAAATAACGGATACGTTGTTTGCAAAATATGTTTACAATCAATTTGATACTTTACGACACACTTTTGATTATTCTCGAAAACATAGAAAATTCAATTACATTCTGCAAACTAAAAGTCTTGCACCCTAGTATAATCAAACTAAAAGAATTATAAACAGAACTAAAAAGAATCTCATCTCATTACAAATTACAATTTCTGTTTGAACTACAAATAGAAATTATTCTTGACTTTGAATCAGCCATAAGAGTTAATTGTGAAATCGAAGAATCCAGAGTAAATTATTTTCTCTCTATCCCTATTGATTTTGAGCAAAACTTTGATCTTTACTACCTACATCTAATTCCTACAAAACACGAGTTAGAATTTGTTGCAATTATACCAGATACTAAGTATTTCGTAAAAGCCGGAAATTTGTTGAAGCCTATGAGTGACATTTGTGCTAAAGGTAAAATTTATCAATGGCCCCGGCATCTGCAACTAAACCAAGTTTCCCCATGCAAAAAAGAAACCCTGTTGAATGGAACTACGACCAAGTGTACATTTGTTAAAATAAACATAATGAAGAGCCACATAGAAATCATTCCTGAAATAAATCAATTTCTTGGTGTCTTCCCTAAAAAAGAAGTAATCGATATTAAATGCGAGTCTAGAACCAAATCAAAATCATTAAAAGGAATATATTTAATCAAGGAAAAATCTTGTGAAATCTACTTCAACAAACATAAACTGATTTTTCAAGAAAAAACTTATGGTCGACCAGTAATCAGTAATTATCATTAGATTACTTTCGAAAAATCTTAAATTCCAAGAATGAAAATAGAAATGAAGAATCTAAATTTAAAAGACATATCTGTGAATCGAATAGTGCCCATAGAAGAAACCCCGATCATACCTCACACTCCAAGTAGTTGGACTATTATTTTATATTTTGGACTTATAATCTTTTGCTGCTACATGTTGAAAAAGTGCATCAAAAGAAGGCAACAATTAAAAATGGGCCCTATCGTGGACCTTCAACTAGAGACGCTCGATGATTCCCGGGACGGTCAAGTTCAGCTTCCAGGAAAAGCTTCATTCTAACGTGGGAGGAGTTATCGTGCGGAATTATGCTGAGTTGCAGCAGACTTATCACTTCGTGGAAGTGTTGTTCGCCGGACACCCACATCGCCGGACACCTGTGCGGTAGACTGCAGCGTTGCAGAATCACCGAATATAAATACGCGTGATAAACATTTATGAGTTAGTTATTAAGTATATTCAAACCTGTAACCATTGTAACCGTATTATAGAATTAAGTTTATAATTCATTATAATATAATAAATAACCATTTTTAAAAAGATACTCGCAGTAACTCGTACATTAACTTACATACTTCTTTATGCAAATTTGTTTGACTTGGTTAGCAAAATAATAGCAACCTAACTAAGATAGGTAAACGTTGTAGTTGTACTGCTTTTAACTATTTTTTAATTTAAATTTACTTTTTTGTATATTCATAATTATTGTTTTTCTAGTAGCAATAGACGGTAGAAATGATTTTGATCTAGTTTGACCAAAAATAATAAATTACATGTTTTATTTTATCTATGGTGTTTTAGATGTTTGTTTTTGTTTAAGAAAAAAAATAGTACGGTTTCTATTGTATAAATATTTTTAAAATGCTCTTTGTACTATCTAGATGTTGTGTACCTTAATGAAACCAATAACTCAGATTGGAATCATTAAAATTGCAACAACATTTTATTAGAAATAAATACAACAAATGCAATGTTGAAACGTTGAACTTCATAATCTAAAAAGAACCATCAATAAAATTTGTTGTGATTGATGATATTTATAAATTTAGTGCCCTAAATAAGTTGCAAATTCTTTTAAAGGTATCCGGTCTATATATAGGTGTCTCTGAATTCCACCGTATTAGTTGCGCAAAATCTAAATATAAAACACATTGTCTTTGGATTATGGCAAGGGGATTTTTAATTACTCACTTTCTACTTCGGAGTTTTTAACGCCTTCCCATTTTGACATCGACTGAAATAAATAAAATAAAATGAATTCCAAAATTGCACTACTATTAATCAACATTTATAAATATATTAACCTATGTATTGGTTGGATTAGAAACTATTTATTTTAATTTAAGTTTGAGCCAAATAACCAATAATTTCAACAAATTTATTTTAATTGAGATGGGTAATATAAATGGTTTATATTCTTTTATGTTATTCCGTTAGATTTGTATAAAAATTAATAATATTAAAATATAATCTTTGATTAAAGTTGTTATAAAATCAAAGTTATTGTATTAAATAAAATTACTAGTAAATGAATTTATGTTATACTAAAATTCGTAAATCTTTTTTTAAATTGTTAAACTTAACGATATAAATCATAAAATTGTTATAACACTCATTGTTCTGCAGCATTAAGATTAGTAAGTTACCTAATTTAATTTTTATTTTAATTAATAAATAGCTAAAATGATTTTGATTTGTATATTAAATTGATATCAGTCTGAATTAAAATCTCAACATTTTGGTATTAGCTTAGCTTAATTCTAAACTTCAGAACTAACAATTAGTAACAATATGGATTTTAATTAACTAACACAGCAACTATTGTATTTTATTATATTTCTATATGCTAAATATTTAAATTTAAAACAAATAAAATTTAATTTTGTAAAATATTGATCACAATTCATTAAATTAAACTTGAATTTGTTAAAAATTTATCGATTTTATTGTTTAAACTATTTAATATTTTGGGTACTCACCATGATGATTGACGTTGAATCAATTAACACACACGAGTGGCGGTTTAATTAAAGGCCATCTTTTTATATACGATCAAAATTAAATCGAACCCTGTTCAATTTGTTGGTGGGGGTAATGCAGATATCTCCTTCCATCGCAACGAGATGAGGCGCGTTGCAGGTAGCAAATTGCAATCTCTCTTTTTATAAAGCAATTATAATTATTTTTAGAGTTTAAATTATTAATTAAAAGTTAAATATAATTTTGATGGGAAAGTGATGTAGTAAACATCGTTAATGAACTGTTTTAGATGTTAACGAAGTAGTTAACTTAATTATTCATACTAGACAAAAAAGTATTATCCAATATTATAGTTCTTTCAGTAACATTTTTAGATAATTAATTGACTCATTGCTAACAAATATTATTTGTAATTTTACTATTAATATAAGTAAATTAAACTCAAAAACATTCTATAAAATACTTATTGTTTGTTCTTATTGTATTTTATAAGAATTGTTTAGAACAATATTGGTTTCTACTCTTAATTATTTTTATTAATCTAAATGTTTGTTGTTTACTGTTATATTTATTTTGTTTTTTGAGTCAACTTTTTTTGCATAAATTAATTAAGTATCAATTTAATCAATTCTTTATCTACTAGACTGATTCATATATTAGATGTTCTTAGCTGTTTTAATCTTTAAACACTTGGAGAAACTCTTGGATAGCGGCATAATTAAAAAAAGTTTAAGCAACTACTTTGCTCGGGTAGTTATAGTAAACAAACAAGAAAGACGGGTCTGTGCGTTTCTGCGTTGACTACAGAACGCTCAACAATCTGACTCAATAGGTAGCTGCTCCTCTGCAAAAGATCCAGGAAACACTGAATAATTTTGGTGCAGTCAAAGTCTTTAACAATATTGACTGAGTATTGGCAGATATCCATAAACAATAGTCACAAACACTTCACCGCCTTTGCTGCCTTAGACAAAGGCACATACCAGTTTTGTGTAATGCTTTTTGGATTATAGAACGCACTGTCAACGCTCCAAAAACAAGTGTTGCAGATGCTAACAAACTTACTAGAAAGCATCGTTTTTATCTAATTAGACATATAAGTATACTTGGATGATCACGTCACGCATTTAATCCACTTGCGAGAAAGTCTATAAAAGGTTACGTTACTACTTCTAAAAGTGCAAGCTTAGAACAGACTTTGTCAGTCAAATACTTAGAATAGAGAATTAGCGCTGAAGAGAATCAACTTCAGCTACACTACCTAAAACTTATTTAAGACCCAGACACTTTGCGGAACAAAAAACAACTGCAAAGTTTCTTGGCTCTGGAAGTACGTACCAGACTATTCCAAAAGAATAGTGAACTTAAAACCGATGTTTTTTAAGCTATAAAAATCATACTAAATCAACCTTGCTTAAAGAACTCAACTGATTTTAAGTTTACGAGGTGATTTCTTATTCTACAAGAATTTAACTTTACTGTAGAACATACACCTGGCGCCTTAAACATTTTGGTCGGTAAAAAAGGCCAAACAACTGTTACCACTTAAGAACCCAACCCATCAGAAACCGGACACTATATAATATTTATATCAGCGGATAGACCGAGCATACAATCTCCAGCAAGCAAATAGTCATTTATTAACCGGAAAAACTTTAACAAACTTAGTCCGGCAAACGCAAAGGAAGTGCAAGCAAATTTAACTTATTATCTAACGCCATCAAGAGATACTTAGCTATGTAAGACAAATAACCCCACAACAGTAAGCCATACTTTTACCGCAAGTGGTATACTATTGCAACGGACAGATATACGTAGACCAAGACTTATACCTCCTGCTAGAACAAGCTCCCAAAGAGCAAGCGTTTAAAATTACAAAGCAGGAGACTTAGTAATGGTAAAAGGACAAGCAAAAAGAATAACCAACAAATGGTAAGGCTTTAATCGGGTGATTACCATGGCCGGGACTGTTATTTGGTGGAAAATAACCCCCACAAGCAACTTGTCAAACTTCACCTCAACGACTTGCGTTTAACGCCACCTGCTAAAAATCCAAATGGCGTGGGTGTAGAATCTTTTAACAACTTTTTGTTCACAGGACGTGTTAAATTCATCTTTTTGGGGCACTTACCGACTAAACCCTACCCAGTCTGTAAACGCTTGGAACTTTTTGGCTAATAGACTTTTTGTTTAAAGATACGTATTTAATAAATGTTTCTAGGAGTTTGCTCTATAGGCTGGGTTTCAGAATTTTGGATTGTATTTTTATCCACTTTTGGAAGAAGTAACTTGGTTATTATTGTATTCAGCAGTCGATTGTCGACATATTTTGTCTTATCTGGTTTGGCGAGTTTGGCCAGATCAGGATTGAAGTAAACTGTAAGGTTTTAGAAGTATTTTTAACCAAAACTTCCAATATATCCAAGTTTCAAACAACATATGGAGCTCCAGTGAGCATCCGCAAAATCTTGCTTTGAAAGGTTTTAAGACGATTAAAATGGCTGTTTGCAGCCGTTTTCCAATTGGGAGCGTACGTATTCAACAGTTTAATGGTCAAGGTGTAAAGCGGGTTTTGTTCCGCAGCAACATGCCACTATTCCGATGTAGTAGAGTTTTAGCTATGCTGGCTTTGTCCAGTAAAAACTGTATATGAGGGATATACTTGATTACCACAAGATACTTGACAGTGTTGGACCACGGTATAGAAACGTCATTAAAAGTGACGTTTTCATGAGAAGTGAGTGACCAACGCCGTGTGAAGAAAACGGCATTGCTTTTTGCTGGTTTTACTTTGAAGTATCATTATCCATCCAATCTGCTAGGTTGGAAGTGGTTTTTTAAAAACGTAAAGTGACCAATTTGGTTAACCTTGAGGAGTAGATAAGTGTTTTGTCATCAGCATATTAAACCATTATCACCTTGTGTATGTTCCTAAAAAAAAAAAAAACATTGAGGAACTACAGCTATAATCTGCTGTAAAGTAAAAATGTAGTTTTTGAGTTTGACTGCCAGGTTTTGATATGAGGCTAACAGCCTTATAATTTGCAAAGTAAATTGTTGTCTGATCAGTTTTATGAGTAATTTCTTGTGTCAGACTTTGTTGAAGACTTTATTGAAGCCAAAAGAACTCTTTTTGTGGCTTTTTTTAGTCAGAAAACGCTACGCGGTTGAGTTGATAAACGCTTGAGTGATCTTATCTGAACAAATGTTGGTACGAAACATTTTTTTTTAGATTTGTGTTAAATAATATCTAAGATTATAACCTTACTTAAGGTGCATTCTTAAGCTTATAGTTTTGTAGAAATATCTTGTTTTTTTAAGTTTTGCAATGTTGACTACATGCGATCCTTTCCAAACTGTTAAAAAGTGCTCTGTACATTGAATAACATTTGCAAATATTGGTTAGGGCCATTATTGCTTTATGCAAAAACAATTTAAGAGTTTTGTTGAAAATTTTATCCAAACTAAGGGCAGAGCAGGATTTGAATTTTTTGATTAATTCTTTGATTTAAAAAGGTCTGACGCTGTCTAGTGTAGCAGTTTTTAAGAAGTTTTTAACTTTGTGTTTCAGATCCGTGTAGTCCGTGTACAATCTGTACACTGACGTATTAAAGTTAAAAGTTGTCTGCAAATGCTTTGACCTTTTGTTTAATAGTGTATTAAATCCCATTTTCACCGTAAATGGCGGAAATGGAAACCGGTCTGCTCTTAAAGAAAATAATCTAATGTAATTTTCCAGCACTGGTTTTTGTAGTCTCCTGTGGCCGTTCTGACTTTGTTGTAAAGTCAATTTAATATTTCGCAATGTCTTTGATATTGATATTTGGCTGCGTTTTTTTTTTATCAACGCTTTTGTTTCCTGAGATAATACTAAAGGATTATCGACGTATACCTAAAAAGTTTTAAAAGCCTTTTCCAAGGCTTGTTGGACTTGAGTAGTTAAAAAGTGCGACTTTTTTTATTTATTTAATTGATGGTATTGGGGTCAAGCTACCAAAATTGTCTTCTAGGCATTAAAAGAATAGAATCCAATCTGTTTGGACTCAAGACTTGCAATTTTTTTTGCTAAACATAGTCCGAACTTAACATTTGATGTTGGTTTTTAGGTTATTCTATAATCCGTGCTTTGAATTGAACTCTTCCGCAGTTATTGTAAAATGTGGGTTAGCAAAAAGTGTAAAAAAATCCGCAGTTTTAATTCGGTTTTTCAAACAAATGTAACCGGAAGCGATCTTGATTGTGCCAAAACCTGGCTCAGTTACCACTATTGCGTTACAAACAAGTGAGAATAAGGGTGTATTTACTTTAGAGTAATTTTATAATCTTTTTACAAAAATTAAAAATTTACGCTTTGTGGGTACCACCGGCGGTCCCACATAAGTAAAAGTATTTGAGATTCTTAGTGCTTGATTGAGTTTGTACACATTTTTAGTTAATGAGAGTAGACATGATGTCCGCCATAAATCTCATTTAAGATTTACCCATCTTCTTCAAGATGGCGGCAATTTTGTCAGATTATAGCTTTGTTGCGTTGATAGAGTTACAGTCAATACAAATAATTTATTATTGTTTGCTACAAGTTTGCGTGGGCTTGCAAGAATAGACAAGGAAGAAGGAACCTAAGCCGACACGGGATTGGCTGTCGGTCTAGAGTTTACAAATTTTTTATAAGCTCTCTGGTAGGCTTTGCATTCCTGCAGTTGGCGGAAAAAAGGTTTGAACACAGAGCGCATTTTGGCGCTGATTTGTTAAGGCAAGCTATTGGCGGTTGGCTCCAAAAATATTCTGCAGACCGGGTCTACTCTATATCAACTGGCAGTGTGTCCTACTACTTTTAAACCAAGTAGATATATGAAGTTTAGGATCTTTGCGCTTTTGGCCTCTATCGGGAGTTGATCGACAACCATGGAAAATCTGACAAACAGATTTTAGTAAAAGTAGGTGAGTTTGAAACCTCGTTTTTTGAGTTTAATGTCAACGTCTTCTTCAATGAGGATTAACACCCCAAGGCAACGTTTTTTAAAGTTGCCCAAGTGCAATGCTTGGCATTTTTTATTTTAAATTTCGCAATTGCCGGTTATTGGACAAGAGCAGCAAGAGTTATGCATATACTTTTGTAAGTGTTTGTGGCAAAGCAAACAAATAATTAATATTGTTTGATCTAAAGTGTGCGGAAATTTCCAGGGGGGGGGGGGGGGGGGGTAAAAGACTGGCAAAATTAACTGCTGGTGACTGTTTGGTTATGGCAGCTAGAGTTTGACGAGGAGTTATTATTGTTAAA
Organism: Tachinus rufipes; assembly: GCA_963932245.1. Taxonomy (NCBI): domain Eukaryota; kingdom Metazoa; phylum Arthropoda; class Insecta; order Coleoptera; family Staphylinidae; genus Tachinus; species Tachinus rufipes. The sequence continues at coordinate 69,321,009 of OZ010749.1, forward strand.
GTTGGAAGTTGACTCACCCCCGATTTTTTGTCTTTTCTTTTGAACTAAGACAAACTCTCTGATGTTTTTAGCAGCAAATTTTTTAAAGTCCAAAACCAACACTAAAAGATAAAATTACTGTCCTGGAAGTTAGGAAGAATTAATGCCACTCAGTGGCGGAGTTTTTTTGACCAATCCAATTGTACTACCACGGTTCTCTTACTTATAAATACTAAAATTTGACGGAGTTAAGTCAGTTACTACTAAACTGCGTACATTTACAAAACTCATAGACAGAATCTTAACCTATTTCCACAACTTTAAGATGCAAACTTCAAGTAACAACCTACAAAGTGATTTCAACCCTGCAACGCTCTCTTACTACTTTTTACACCAACAACTGCCTAGGAATAAACTCCATGCATCCCAACCGTTGAAGATATAACCTATATCTCCAACACCGGAAACATACTATACTCTTCCTTCACAACGACCCCCGCTATGCACGCGGTACATCTTGGACACCAAAACACATACAGGTGATAGACCTTTCCTTATGCTCTACTTAGATTAGAAAAACTTTAACGACAACCTGGGTTGTGTAACCAGGTTTCACTATCTCCTGCGGTGCACAGGTACACTGTTCATACCTGCAGAAGGTCCACAAACCCTGAAGAACCGCAAAACGCCGCTCATTTATCAGGTACACCAGAGATTGTATCTTATTTATTACCTTCTGGCAAACAAGGTAGCAATATGCTTGGAACACGGAGTACCACTACAGGTCTCAAAACACACACACTACCACACCAAGAAAGGCAACCACCGTCTTCTCCTTAACCATCAACTTTCTCCCCAATCATTACATAAGCAAGGTGCTGGCAACAATCTATTAAGACTGGTTCTGGATGCCTATTAGTCATGAGAACTATCGCACGCCACCTTAGTTATTTTATTTACTTTTATTATAATCTATAAATTTGTTTGGAGATTTGTGCATTAAACATGTCTGGTTATTTTACTGGACACTTTACTTTTTACTAAAATACTAGCCAGTTGATTAGTTTAAATACTATTCAAGTAGTTGATAAACTATAAAATACACATTGTATAAAATTAATGAAAAATCTTTAATACAAATTAAGTAATGGGTTAAAATAAAATTTGTCAAAGAACAAACATGTATTAAAACCAACTGTAAATATTGAGATAGATTAATTTGGATTAATGATTTTTCATCAATTTTATACAACTACAATCAATCCAAATCATCGGAGACCAAATTTTTTTTTTAATATATACTTGATATAAGTTTGGATTTTTCATATCTAATGTTCAAAATAGACCGGTTAGTCTATGTGTCATCATTTTTGGTTTAGAATATGATTTAACCTCAAAGCAGCAACATTTTTGGAATATGTTTTAAAAATAATAAAATTTACAAAAACAAGCTGAATATTAACAATGTTAAAGCTAAACATAGTTTAAATTTTTGCTTTCAATAAATGTAAACAATAATCAATTATGAAAGAATAGTCCATTGTTAAACTAATAAAGGAATGACTATCAAAAATATGATTGAGATTTAAGCTGACGTTAGATATAGCAATAGAATTTGTTATCACATTTTATATAAATGATTAATTGCTTTGATCAATTTAAGTAAATTGAGTCTTAAATTTAATCTTAATTGTATGCAGTTAAGACATTAAACTTGGCATAACATGGCAAGTTTGAAATTCAAATTATTGCAAATTTGTCTAAAAGTATTTTATCAATATTGTAAAGAATTATATAAATAAAAATGTAATAAATATTTATTTATGTAAATTTTATAAAATACATTACGTTACATTACATTATAAACATGCATAAAATAAATTTATTTATTGTAGGTACACCGAATGTCCTTGTGATCCAACCACATTGATTCAAATCCGGCTGATAAGTACACAACTTTTAAGTGGACAATAATCTGCTTTCAAAATGGGATTCTACCACGATGTATTTATTCAAAACGCAGGTATTTTTAATTAATTAGTTTGAAATACTGACAATATTTTGTTTTCTTGTTTGCTTTTAAGTTTTAACGATTGAAACTTAATCTGTTATTAGTTTGTTTGAGGTTGAGCTAAGACTTTAATTGATTATACTTTCAATTATTGAAAATAAATAGAAAATATAATTGAATATTACTCTAAAACTGTTTTAATTTAAATTTATTTAAAACAAAATTAAAAAGCTATATAAGTGTCTTCTTATTATGTATTTATTTCGTTTATTTTGTAAAATTTTTAATATTCATGTTTTTTAATAAAATATAATTGATTTTACTAGTTTTAAATTTTGTTGAGCTTTTTACAAATTAGTTTCAATTGAAAGTTCGTTTATATTTTATTTAAAAATGTTATTTAATTATTCTTTTGTTCAACATTGTTGTATCAATTTACATTGTAAATTGTGAGAAATAAATAATTATAGATAAATTATCAACGTGAATTAATTATTTTTTTAGATAAGCGTGTGGAGAATGATTTTTTGATGAAAGATCCTCTTCCAATTATAATCACTGTTGTGATGTACTTATGGATGGTGACCGATATATTGCCGAATTATATGAAAGAAAGAAAAGAGTACAGTTTGAAAATAATTATACAGATTTACAACGTAATGCAATGTTTGGCATGTTGCTATCAAGTTTATGGAGTAAGTTTAATTATTAATACACAAACTAATTTTGATATTTTAATAGCATTTTTCATTGCGGTCGCAAAGAGATGAATTTTTTGCATTTTTTCAGAATAAACAACAGAACAGATTGTAGAGCATTTTGATGAAACACTTTTTAGCAGCATGCATGTTCTTTGCAATTAAGATATAAGCAGAGCACACTGACTTTAAAAGCAAAAAGTTATTATCCATTTTATTTGCAACAAAATTAAAGTTTAAAATTTATCTAATGATCTGCGGCAATTTTTTTTTGTATTATTTGGACGGTGATTAAGACCGACAAAGACCGCTGATATTTTTAATCAGCACTACGCTGATTTGGTCTAGAAAAATCTTTATGCCGGACAAGATAATTATCAAAATCAATTTTTGTGGAACGTGTGGATAAAATTATGAAACGATTTAGGATTTAGTAGGATGACAAAATCATTTTCACTGCACTTAGACCTCATTATGCTTTCTGTACTTCACTCCATTGCCTCAGTACACAGCTAACCTATGTAGTTGATGTATGTTAAAACGTTTGTTAAGAAGATTTTTCTTATGTTTTCTTATGTCTATGTACAGCTTGAGTTGTGTTAAGGTATGTTAGTGGTAGTTTAGTCTAAGGTTTAGACCTACACATCTTGTGAGTTGCCCTATTGTGCGGCATTCCATCAATCTTAACGACAGCGTTCGTGATGTATTTAGAAGTTTTGTTGGATTCAGTTCTTTTTTTTTGTAAAATACTAGTTTAATCTTTGCACTAATTTTTTATCCTTTTTAGTGCTTCTTGCATTAGTATTTAGAGTACGTCTTTAAATTTGCTTCTTAGCAAAACTGCTATATCTGCGTGGCCAATTTTATAAGACCTCGGTCAATGAGTTTTTGAATTAAGCTGTCTACTACTATATTCTATAATAGTTGTAATAGAAATCAACCCTAAGAACAGCTTCAAGCAACAATTTTTTTGATTATTGTGTCACCTACAGTGACTGTTACGGTCTTTTCTTAAGCACATGTTTTATCCATTTACTAATCGTAAAACCAACCATGTACCGTAAAAGATATTTTTACTTTTTTGGTTTTGACAAATTACTTTTAATATCTATGAATGCAACAAAAAAGGACATCTTATCCTGTATCAACTTTTCTTGGTATTATTGTCTTATACAGCAAGTAGTTTTTGATTGCTCAGGCTATGGGCATATCATCTACAAGATGGTGTGCAGGAAATAGATAAATTGGCTGTTTAAACGTCTTAAACAATTAAGTTGTTGTTGGGGGTATTTTGAAAAATCTTTTTTAGCTTTGTAGTAATAAAAGTGATTTTTGTAATCTTTCTGGATGTTCTTGTAGAATATTTTTTGTTTTGTTAAGTAATTTATTTGCATCACTCACTAGAGTATAGTACTGTCAAAATTTGGTATCGACTTAAGTAGGCGTCGTTGTAGGATTGTATTAATAAACTCTTCAATTTATTTACGTAGTTTTCAATGGTTGTAGCTTATTTGGGTTTACTTTAAACTGTATAGGAAAGGCAAGCTTAGCTTTATGGCATCTAAAAAAACCAGAGTGGCTTTTGTCTGACTAGTAATGTGATCTTTGCACAACGTTTTATTTAGCTTTTGGCTGTATCTGTTTTAGGCTAGAGAAGTTATTTTGTACTCATCTTAGATATGCGTCATTATTTTGGTAATTTTAGGAATTTTTTGTGAGCAACCATCCTCCAAAAATGACAGGGTTAAAAAGATTTTATCCAGTTTTCAAGTTAAGTCATTTTTAATTAACGTTGTTTGTGTTTTAGTGGATTTATGTAAAGAATTGATTAGGTTAGCAACAACTACTTGGAGTTGTGTGAATACAGCTTTTTTGTAGCTGGTTTTTAGCAGTAATTTTTAGTCTAGGTTTAGATTTTTTTAATTTTTTTTTTAGGTTATTTAAGTAAATTCTCAGAAGAGGATGAGCAAAATTTATTTTTGGTTCTCTTAGTTTTAAATTTTTTTTTTGTTAGGTTTGGATGCTTTTTTTGTTTGGTTTGGGTTGGACGTTTTTTTAAATAAAATTAACAGATGTCATTTGAGCACTAAAAAGTACTCGCTATGTCTGGAAAGAGATTTGCCTGTCCTACAGCGGTCAAACGCATTTTTTTTTTTAATTTAGCACCACAAAGTCATTTTTAAAACGCCTTTACAGTGCTTGCGATTTAAAAAGAACGTGCCCGTGTTGCTTTTAATTGGATTTAGGGTATTTGAAACACAGCTTTTACCAAAGTATCCGGAGATGCTTGGTGAAGCCGTTTTGATTGAATGTTTATTTTCCATGTATGTGAGAGTTGGATTTACTCTTCTGGCTCTCTACTCACAATACTTCTTTGTCTGCGCAATAAAGAAATCCCAAAATTGCTTTAAATTTTACGATTCCAGACAAACCATAAAGCTTGAAGAAGCATTTGCAAAGTCATGCTTTGAAACGACTCGAGTTTATCAAGATGCGTGTTTACCGCGGTTTTCCAGATAGAGCACGCGTAAGTCATCATGAGCCTGATGGTAGACGTGTACATCCGGATTTTGTTGCGGAAAAATAAACCACTGTTCCGACGCAGAAGCAGAAGTTTTTTTTTTTTGAGAATTGAGTGCACAAGAAACTTGTACGTGAGTTTCTTGTCAAAGATTATCCTCAAATATTTGACAAAATTGGATTACGGTATAAGAACGTCGTCATGACAGACGTTCTTATGAAGGGTGTTTTGTCACCGTGTGAAGAAAACAGCTTTTCTCCGGACTTACTTTGACTTGCTAGACATTTAACCAACGTTTCAGATTGTTGGTAGCTTTTTGTAATCTAAAAGTAATCACCATGGATGACCTTGACAAGTAAAAAAACACTGTGTTGTCGGAGTATTGTTCATTTTAACTCCGTTGTCCAAAGACATGTCCGCTACAAAGATGTTATAAAAAAACGGAGCAAGAATGGAGCCTTGAGGAACCCCTGCTGTGATATCCCGCCTAGTAAATATGTGTTTTTGAATTTTAACAGCTAAGGTTCTGCGGATTAAATATGAAGCTATTTGAATTATAAGAAGCAGAAAAAAATTTTGATTGTGGAGTTTGTAAAGAAGACCTTTATGCCAGATTTTCTCAAAGGCTTTATGTGCTTTTTTTCAACCTAAAATCCTCAACAATGATGACTATATTTCAAAATAGTTAGTAGGCCGCTAAATATTTTTCTATTACCTTACTCAAAGAGCTTAGTAAGCTCATTGGCCGGTAGTTTTTGGGAAACTGCCAATTTTTCTAAGTTTTGAGATGTTGATGACAATTAAACTTTTCCAAACCAAAGTTAAATGCCCGGTACAAAAAATTGATTTGGCAATATTGGGGATTTCATCAAAACCAAGAGCAGACCGAAATTTTTGTTTGTTGATAATTTTTTAAATTTGAGACAGTCTAACGCTTTGCTGCGGCGCGGCGTTGTCAGCGGCTTTTAGGGTTTTTCTAATCACCCGTTTATCTTTTTTGACGTGCTTCAAATTTGTGTCATTGTTCGAGGAGCATTGGAGTTCCAGGCTGTCCGCAAATACTTTAACCTTTTCTTCTATTGGATGGTCATCTTTCGTAAAACAGATTTTTTTTTGCACAAATCTTTATGTAACCTTATGGCTTATTTCACTTCACCGTAAATAAAGTTCAGTGTCAAGCGATTTAAGGGGCAGCAATGCCGCTGCTAAAGACGCCTAGCGGCATTGCGTCTACGGATTAGGTCTTTTACGTTCCGAGAACACAAGAGGGTTATAGGCGCAAACTTGAAGGGTTTTAGAGGTCTTATTTAAACCTTGTTGGATTTGGCGCGTAAAAAGTTTGATGGCCCTATTGATGTCCGCGGTCGTTCTTACTGGAGTTGTAAGGATCTATGCCTTCTAGGAATTGTGAGAAAAAAGATCAATCCGTGCAAATTGCAAATTTATCTCCTTCTCCGGGTGACCCTCTTCCAAAAAGCTTCAGTAAGACCGGGAGGTGGTTGGAGCTCAATTTGTTGACTACTTGGATAATGTGGTCAAAGTTGACGTTTTTGTAAATAGCCACATCGAAAACGTCTCTTTCGTGTTCTGCGTTATGATAGAACCAAGATTCCTCTGAACCCACCACTTGAAACCTTTGTATACAAACATACCAAACTATTAAGTATGCAACTTGTTGCGCATCCCGCTTCTACCAAAGATTCAAACTGTTGGCCAACTAACGGAACAAAGCAGTCAATTGATTGAGGTGGGTTAGTTTTATTTTTATAAGATAAAGGGAAAAATTTGCAAAACTAAAAACGCAACTCTAAGGTGACTATTCCCTGCACAAAAACAAGAGTAGTATTTTTAGAACCCCACTACTCAGCTGATATGATGATGGGATGATTGTAATTAGTCTGTAACCTTGCTTTTGGCCAATTTTCAGTTTAAGGTTGCAATACAAAAAGGTTTTCTTTTTAATCATACTCATCAGCAACGCTCTAATAATTTAATAAAACGCGCAAGTCTCATAACTAGGGCAAGGTTACAATTGTCTACAAAGAAAAGGTGTAAGGAAATACTGATTTTTTTATAAAGTTGTGCAACAATATACTCATTGGTTTAATTTTTTTGCTTTTACACCTAAATGTTCAGTTTTTCTTTATTAAAAAAAAATAAAAATTTAATTAATTCTAGACGACATGCTTTCATATTATAGAATAAACAGATGGTTCCAATTTTTACAGTTTTTGTGATTTTTAAAACGTATTTGATTTGTAATAAATGTAATGAAACAATTTTTCCAATGTTCATCTTTTTACTCTAGCATTTGAAACAATTTGCAGACAAAAAAGTTTAATTTTAACCTGAAATGTCATTACTGAACGTTTGGCGGTTTATGGATCACCTTGTATTTAGATTTAATTATTAATTATAAATCTAAACATATTAATACTTTAGTTTTATAACAAATTATGTATAATTATTTTTTATGTCATTAAAGTTGCTTGCTCGATCAGTACAAAAAACATTTTAAAATTAATTTTAGATTAAAATATAATAAATAACATATAAAATCTAATTTATCAATGATTTTTTTTAGCTTGGAGTTAATGGTTGGTTCTCAAAGTTTTCCTATGTCTGTGAACCTGTTGACTACTCCAATGATCCAGCTGCACTAAACATTTTACAATTTACCTATTTGAATATTGTTATAAAAATGACCGAACTACTGGAGACTGTTTTTTTTAGATTAAGGAAGAAAGATAATCAAGTGTCTTATTTACATGTCTATCATCACGCCAGCACAGTGTGTTTTGCATGGCTAACGCATAAATATATTGCAGGTAATTATAAAAAATTTAATCAATGCAACATATAGAGTTTTCCAATAAGAGGTTTCATTTTGGTATTAAAAAAAACGGGTTATTTTTAAAAGAAATTAATAAATGTTTATTTCATTGTAAAGAGGAAGGTATACCATTAACATTTAAAAACGATATCAATTAAATAGCCGCCACGGTTACGGTTGCAGTACCACATTTTTTTCATGAAATTTTTTATGACCAATTTGCACATTTGCGGCTGTATGTCTTCGATAATTTTACGAATTCTTTCTTTAAGGTCTTGAATCGATTGTGAAGCATTGGCATAGACTTTATCTTTCACGTGGCCCCAAAGAAAAAAGTTGAAAGGTGTTAAATCACAAGATCTCGGTGGCCAATTGTGATCACCTCTTCAGAAAATAACATGGTCAGGAAACTTTTCTTACAAATGTGCTATTGTTTAGTTGCTTGTGTGTGAAAATAAACTTTGTCCACATCAATATCTTCTAATTCCGGCCATAAAAAATCATCCATTTACCTTAACAGTTGCACCAGTTTCATTTTCAAAAAAGTAGGGTCCAATTACACCGCCAGCCCAAAAACCGCACCAAACAATGACACGTTGAGGATGCAAAGACTTTTCAACAATCATTCTTGGATTTTCTGAGCTCCAAATGCGACAATTCTGCTTATTAACGTACTTTCGAAGTAAAAATGGGTCTCATCACTGAAAATGATTTTTTGATGAAATTCCGGATCATTTTGATGCATTTGAAGAACCCAATCAGCAAAGATACGACGTTTATGATGATCAACCAACTTGAGTTCTTGTGATAACTAAACTTTAAAAGCCTTAAGACTTAAGTTTTTATGCAAAATACGGTGTAATGTCGTTTGTGGAATGTCTATTTCCAAAGATCGAGAAGGAATCGACAAACCTGGGTTTTCTTCAACACTACGAGCTACATTAGCAATTTTCTTATGTGTTATTGAACAATGCATACGGTTTCGATTTTCCACATCACAAATTTGTCCCAACAGCTCAAATTTTTCTACCAGATTTATTATTGTCGGCCGAGAAGGTGCTTTACGGCGACCAATAAATGCTTTAGTTTTGCGAACTGTGACTGAAATTTTTTCACCATTTTTGTAGTGAATTTTAATAATTTCATGCGTTGTTGAAGCGTGTTCTGTTCCATTTTTAATAATAACGTAGTTTTCACTTGTCAAATGTCAAAAGATAATAGCTTTAAAATTGACAGCTGTCCAAATAGCCTGCTATTCAAAATGAAACTTTTTATTGGAAAACCCTTAAGTTGGTCATTTAATAAAATGATTAAAATAGGGATTACTGTTTGTAGATAATAAATTTTTATAAAATGGGATTCATGTATTTAGTCAAACATTTTTGCTTGTTACAGAACTAGCATTAAATGTTTCTGCATAATAGAGCACTTACCCAAAGAGGACATTGTGTTTGCAGCTTTATCTTTTCTATTTGTACCAAATTTTTTGATGATTTTTTTATGCCATTTTAAAAACAGATAACTCGGTTCCTGAAAATTGGGACCAAGTAATATTTTGATGCTTTTTTACTCTACAATTTAGGTTATATGACTTTTTACGTACTATTAATTGTTGTTGAAATACTAAAGAAAAAAAATGGCGTCAACATTAGTATGCATTGTCAAACACTACTTAAGAAATCAAAGTTAAATATACTGTGCACAAAATCTTATGATCGATAACAAATTAATTAGATTTTTTGAACTAAAACATTGTTATTATTGCAAAAGTTATCAACGTAAATTTTTTTATAATTCTCTAATGCACCACGTTAAGTTTTTTTCAAATAATTGCAAAACAGAGCACTTTCAAAATTTCAAAAACAATGACTAACATATTTTAGGATTTTTTTCAATAAAAGGTATTTTTTGTTTTAAACAGCACTTTTGTTGTTATGACAAACTATGCAGTTTTGTAAATGATATGTGGTTTTTTTTTTCTTTTTTTGCTTTCTTTTTCTATATATTATTGTTATATATAATATATATCTTTTTGTAATTATGATGTTTATACATTTATCTATTGATTTAGTTGTTTTTCTATTAGTCTTTTAGTATTTAAGCAATTTTATTTTCTCCGCTATGCTATGCGAATGTTTCCTATGCATTCTTCATAATTTTTCCACTATCTTCTTTTTTGTGTTGTCCAATGACAACGTCTTGAACTTTCAATTTTTCTTGTATTTTATCTGACCTCTTATTGTTTGATGGCACTTAGTGTTTGCATGTCAGTTGTTCTGGCAAGATATTTTGTCCTTTATGTTTTAACTTCTTTCAGATGTAAAGATTAGTCTTATGCAGGTTTTATAAATGAGAGTTTTGTTTAATGGGCTTGTTTTTTGCGTTGCTTTCTTGGTTGCTTTCCTAGTTTTTTTTTTAATTTTATGACAGCTGCTGGTTATGCTGACTTCTAGGTATGATTTGCTTTATAATTTTGTTTTCTGTTTATAGTTTGCATATTATTGGGATTTTGCTTGTAACTATACATTTAGTATTTTTGACTGATAGTTGATAGTAGTTTTTGTTTTTATTGTAAGCAGTGCTAGTTGTTTTTGTTTTCTGCTATTAATATGCTATCATGTGTAAAGCATAAGCTAAAATTAACGAAGCAGATAAAAATTAGTTTTGCAAATTCAATTCCTATTTATGTTTATTGTTTTATAATAAAGATAGCATAGTTGAACTATTTTTTCTAAATTCTTGCTGTTAGTGCAATAATTTTTGTAAATATCTTTGCTGTAAAAAAAGTAAAATCATTCAAATATTTAGACAATGTATTCAGTGCAAATAGCAGGAAAGGCAAACAAGATGGTAGGGCAGTTGTGGGAAATAGGTAAAAGACAATTTGAATGTATAAACATAAAAGAGACAATGCGATTAGATATAAAGAAAGATTGACAGAAAGAAAAAAATGCAAAATTTTGCAAAAATTTCTAAACAAAAAAATGAATAAAAAATATGCAAGGTAATGTAAATCTGTTACAGCATTACCTGACGTAAATAATCTTACTATTTAATCTAATTATTTCATTGTGGTCGATGCTTTAATTTGTAATTACAAATTTTATTTCATAATCCAGACATCTGCGGCATATCTTTTTGGATTTCGATTCTATTACATTGGTGCCTAGTAATGAGTCCTGCAAGTTTTTGCAGTTTTGTTTAGCTCATTTGCATTACCATAGTTTGGATAGAGTATAATAGTATTTTTAGGAATAGCTTTGTTTGCTTTATTTCTTAATAGTGTTCCGTTTAAAATTATCTACAAAATATTTGTTTTTTGGTTTTGTAAAAAAATCTTAAAGCAGGTTTTGGTATTGGGTAATAATTCTCATATTCATCCGATTATTGCTTTGATTGCAAAAAATAATACTTTGTAGTCATAATTTTCAAATCAGTATAAATAGCGTGATCTCAGGTACTTTATTCCTTTGACATGCGGAGTATAGTTCTATGCTTTCCAGCTTTTTAAATTTTTTGGTTTTTGTTTTCTTAGGACGGCTACTGTTTTGTTTAGGTTTACTGTTAGTGTCTGTTTTTTACACTGTTTTGTATTCTGCATTTTGCTAAATACAGTATTTCTAAACTATTTGCTTACCAAAATAGTGAAGTCAATGGCATAGTTTAAGACAAAAATGTTAATCAATATCTGCTGTAGGCTGTTTATGATAAAGCCTCACAGTAGAGGTAATAACACACTACCCTGTGGGCACGCGCCAGCAACTTTAACTCATACTGTCTTACAATATAAGGTAATTGATACGGTTTCTGTAAACATAGAGTTTGCTCAATATCAAACTAAAAGTGTTATTTCTCTGCACTTCATTGCTGCGACAATAAATACAAAGAGTTCTTTTTTAAAAAACACTTATAATTAAAAAAAAATGTTCATAGCAATTTCTTTGCAGTGTATGGTTTTTTTCAGATCTGGCACAGTAGCTCTTTTCTTTTGACGTTTTTGTATAACTTCCTTCTATTGTCTTTGTTTGCAGCACAATTTTTGTTTAAAGCTTCTTGCAAGCAAAAACATGTGGATTTGCTTTGGACGCCATCAAATTATCTTTTCTTAAAGTTTTTTCTTTTTTTTTATTGAATTGTTATTTGCTGTGAGGCTAATTCTCTATAAGGCCGTTGAACAGTTTCTTACTGTCATGCTTTTTATTTTACTAAAAAATCTTGTTAGAAGTGTATTTGACAGTGCATAAAAAGCAATTTTGTAAGAATTTTTTTTTCTTTTATTTTTATATCAAATGTATAATGACTTTTTACTAATTAGCCTTTAGACATTTTTTGGTAGTAAAAACCTTTTTAATAGTAGAAAAAAAATCTTGAATTAAAAAATTTGTTCTTTATTTTTTTTATATTGTAGCTACTTTGGAAGTCACTTAGTTTTTGAAACTAAGGTCCTATAATGGCATTTAGTTTAGTTTATGATACATGTACGAGGATTGCATGAAGATATGGCTGATAAAAGCCATTTTTCTAGAATGTTTAACCCATAAATCTTCCATTTGTTTATTCAAGATTTCTGAACAAAAGCGATATCAATGTTTTGTATAATACGAGCTGAGTGCGGCCTTGCAGTACATTGATTTGCATAACTTTTAACATTTGATTTTTTTTTGTTTAACAATTTTTCATTTTTTTGATAGAAAACTTTTTTAGGTAGTCTTTATCTTTTTTAAAAAGAATATTTTAGAAAAAACCCAGACGCAGTTTGCTCTTTAAAGTTTTTTTTTTAGATTTTTTTCTTAGCTCTTTTGTGCTGCTAAAAGCGGAAAGATGCTTATAAAACTTATTTTTGACTTTTAATTGTTGTTATAACCTACCTTTTAGAGCCATTTAAAACGGCTTTGTTGTTTCTAGCAAAGAAATACATTGAAGCCCCCAAGAACACAACTAAAAAAACAAAATTATTTTTTTTTTTTTTAATTTTGTAGTCCTTGTCAGGTTTGTTAGAGATGTTAATAGATTTTTTGGTTTCTTAACTCTTGTTATTTAAAAGCATCCGTGGCCAAAAAAAGGTCTAGGTTAGACCACAGAGTTTGACTAAAGATTAAAAGTGCATAGTGTGGTAGTTTTATTGCCAAGACAAAGCTTCCGTGCAATAGTGTTAGTCCGCAAATACAATTATTCTAACTGCCACCGGGAGACACGTATAAAAGGAGTTTTTACTATTTCATGTTTTTTTAGTTTTAGAATAATTGCCAAGAAAACGCATATTTTGCCTCGTTTTTTATTCTTATATTTTTTGGAACATGTGTACAATTACTGAATTAATATCAATCATTTAAAATACGTTGATGTTTCCTACGTCTACTTTTTACGTTTGCCGCTAAAAAGTTTGAACATTATTGTTCTTGTCTACGTAAACGTCTTTGATCAAAGATTTGTTGCAAATAAAACTGTTGCTCATTTTTACAACAGATGTGTTTTGAAATTACAACCACTTTGAAATACCCAAAGCGGCTACTTGAAATGTTACAAGAATTTTGTTATGCATATCAGTCATATATACTAAATTGTAGAACGTTAAAAGCAACAAAAAATTATATGATCACAACTTTTGTATCACTCTGGGAAGCCAAAAAAGGTTTGCCTAACAGCAACAACATTACAATAGCAATTTGAAATGCCCGTTTATTATAAAATTTCTGAAAATGTACAGTGCGTACTTTAAACGCAATATAATAAAGGGTGGTCCATTTAGAGGTACTTTTTTAAAAATTTAAAAAAAATTTAAAAAAAAAATTAATCGGGTAATCTTTATGATCATACAAAAGAACCATTTTGGACATTTATTTTTTTTTTTATTATTTTTTTAACGTTGGCTGTAACTACGGGTAACAGGTCCATTCAAAAGTTTAAATTTTTAATGACGCGTTTAAGCATTTTTAGTAGTATTTGACAAATAACGGAAGTAATGTTGGTCTCCTATTCCCCAATTGTAGTCGGTTTATCCATGCAAACTTTGGACTACACGTAGCCCCTAAAGAAAAAGTCTAGAGGTACGATATTACATGATCTAGGCAGCCAATTCACAGGTCCGAGGCGTAAACTTAACTGTTCACCAAATCGTTGTCGCAATAAAGCCATGGTTTTACGGACTATGTAGCAAGTAGCGCCGTTTTGTTAGAACCAAATGTCGTTGAGATTACTAGTTTTAATTTGAGGCAGCATATAGTCTGTTATCATTGTGCGATAACTCGCGCCATTCACAGTTATGTTCCGGCCGGCCTTATTTTTAAAGAAATGTTGCACTAGCACATAAACCACACCAAACCGTTGTTTTGTTTGAATGTAATGGCAGCACTTGAATATTTTCTGGTTGCTTTTCAGCTCAAATACGGCAATTTTGCCTATTGACAGAAATGGGCCTCATTGCTGAACAAAATTTTGATCACAAACAGTAGATGTTTTTAAAGCTTTTCAAGAGCCCAAAGCGTAAAACGGTAACAGTTTGGATGGTCGGCCGATTTCAATTCTTGCATGAGTTACATTTTGTATGCTTCTAAATCAAGATTCTTATGTAAAATACGCCAAGTTGTTCTAAACGACACGCCAAAGTGTAGGAAATAGCGCAAAATAATTCACCACGGTCATCGCGTACACTCTCCGCCGTTATATTTTTTTACTACTAGCTGAATGTGGTGAATTTGGCCGCGTATTATTTAATTATAAACATTGAATTTTAAATTTTTTAATAATTTAGCTAATTGTGCTTTCTGTAGGCCGATTATGTTAACCATAAGTTGCTCTAACCGTACAAAACACTTTCCTCATAGAGCGTTGATTTTCGTAATACATCTGAATAATTTGTAGATGCTGTGTCGGGCCAATTTATTTTATGACAAAATGTCAAACATTACTGAACAAAAACAACATAACAGTTCTCTCAGACTCAGCGCACGCTTTATCTAACATAAAATCCCCATTAAAATGTACCTCTGAATGAATCACCCATTATATTGGTCTTAAGCAAACGAAATTTATAAAAATATTTAATATACAGGGTGTTTATTTTATTGATGAAAATTAGTAAACTTTTTTTTTAAATAAAACACCCTGCATATTTTTTCATTTTTTAACAGTTGTAAATTAGTTTGTGTAAAACCAAAAAACTTTTGTTTAAAACTTTTTTGAAATTTTTAACGGTTAGTGAATTATTTAGCCAGTAATTTTGACTAATCCTGTACGAGGGGCACTGCTAAAATTTGCGGAATCAAGTACTGTCTTAACAAGAGTAATAATTGTTTAAAAAATAGAAATTTTAAATTGATATTTTTGATACGGTTTAACATTGCAGCAGTGTGTGAAAAAACTTAGTTCGTTATTTGGGAACAAAGCACCATCTAAAATTATTGTTTACAAATGGTTTGCAGAATTCAAGGGTGGAAGACCAACGTTTGATGACAATCTTTGCGAAAGTTGTCCATGCAAAAAATATTGGTTCTGTGCGTAAAATGATTTTGTCAGATCGACATGTGACCTATAGTAAGATAGAGGCATTTTTAAAACAAATACAAACGATTTTGCACGATCAATTGCATCTCAGGAAGCTTTGCAGTCGTTGGATCCAACACAATTTGAAAAAAAAAAACAAAAACAAGCACGTGTCAAGAGGTGCAAAGAAATTTGAAGGGGGTCGTTCAAATTTGGTATATAACATTGTAACAGGTGACGAATCTTGGATATACTTATATGAGCCTGAAACTAAACAGCAATCGACTTTATGGGTGTTTCAAAATGAACCCTAACCCACATTTTTTGAAAAGATTGATTGCTTGTTTCTTTTGAATAACGGGTCATGTTGCATTAGAGGATCAGAAAGATTAGAAAGAAAGTTAATGCTGACTGGTGTACTTCAATTTGTTTACCAGAAGTTATCGCTAAAATCAGAAGAAACAACATAAACCGGCAAATCATTGTTCATTATAACAATGCAATCGCTAGTTTTTAACCAGTAACAACATCTAATTAATTACTTATTGCTCATATTGCCGTGAAGAGGCCGTTAAAGCATTTAAATCACTTGTTTTAGAGGTACCTCGCTCAGAGTTACAAAATTGTTTTGAAGATTGGTTTTATCGGATGCAAAAGTGTATAGATTTTAAAGAAGAATATTTTGAAAAGCAATAAAGCAACTTACATAACGTAATTTGTGTTTTGCTTTACATTTTCCGCAAACTTTGGCAGTGTCCCTCGTATATACAAAAAGTATATAAACTTATTTTTAGCAAGATTTACTTTTTATAAACTTTTTTCAAGCTTTAACTTGTATTATTGATTCTAGTTTTATAAATATTTAAAAGATTTTATAGTCAAAATAAATTGAACTGACAAGTTGACTACACCAGTACTAACAATTTATACTTACAGGTGGAATGGGAACTTTTGCAATCTTTGCCAATTCAATCATCCACATAATAATGTACTCGTACTACTTTTTAGCTGCATTGGGACCAAGCGTACAAAAAAGATTAAACTGGATTAAGAACAAAATAACAATACTGCAATTGGTAAGTTGATTTTATAAACCAAATTAGTCACTACTAATTTATTTTGTTGCAGATCCAATTTGTTATTATATTATTAAACACGGCGTTTATGTTGAATCCTTATTGCAACTTCAACAAATACATTCCAACTATATTCTTTGTAAATATATGTATACTAATGGCTTTCTTTATTAATTTTTACAAGAAAGCGTATAGTAAGAAAGAAAATATCAAGAAACAATCTTAAAACGTCCAATAATACTAGTATAAATTGTGGGTTAAGTTTAAAAATAAATATTCTGTACGAATTGTATTAAATTTGATTTTTTTATTATAAAGCCTTAGAATAATAATAATATTTTTAACAACTTATTTAATTATTATAATAAAGAATGAATAGATATATAAATAGATTAGCAAAACTTACAAAACAATTTTTAGTTTAGATTAAAGTATGTAAATTTGCATATTATTAAAAAAAAAATGAAACAGAAAGCAACATAGGTAATTAATAAACTTATGAAATAACAACGTACAAATCAAATCTAAAAACATTTCAAATTAGGATTAAATGGCATTACATGTTGAGAACATATTAAATCTTGTTAAGTAATAGCTTTATTAACTATATAAATAATTTATTTAAATTCATAACTTAAGAGCTTTATCTTTATGTAGTTGGTAAAAGTGTACACGGTTGGAAATAGTCTAAAATAAACCGTATTAAAGAGGTCAAAGCTTATCTCTAATTAATAACTCAGCGCTTGCAACTCATTAGACTAGTCTTTATTTTAAGATTAAGAAATTTTTCTTTTTTCTATGATAGACAAATATATTAAATAATCAAATAAACGTTTACTGGCGCTGTGATCGTTAGATTGAGTTTGAATATATTATTAATTAATTTCATAATTTATTGACAATTCAAATTTGTTTAACCCGCAAAATAACTGTCAATTGCATAAATGCTATATGATACCAATTAATGCGAACGTTGGTTCAATGCTGTTACTCGGCGTCCACCTAGTGCTCAAGAGCATCTTGATAGAGGCGCCTTCTAGGGTTTGAAGACGCCTGGCAAGTATATAGAATAAACCTAACTTGCAGGGATAAGTGCGACTTGGTTAGGGACAAACCCGTAGCCAAGTAAATGCACGCTTTAGTAGTTGCCTCAGTGATGCTTGTGGGTTGCTGTGTGAGCGACAAATTGGCCTTGTAGGCCTATCTACAGAAGTTGTCCTCAGCGGTCGGAACGTGACATACGGCAGGGTGTGCAACGCCGTGAGCCAGTTGTAGACTTGGATCAAAGGTGCAAAACCACAAAGCTGTTGTTGGTGCAAAGAATGTATGGTGGTGGGGTGCGTCTCAACTGCCAGGATCGGACAGGTTCTGTCCCAGTAATAACTTGCTTGGAAATTTCTCCGTTGCCGCGTTGGTCCTGCGGTTACATTGGGACACCGCCAAAGTCAGAAATTTGTCTCATTGTTTGTTGGGCTCAAATATTCTTCTTAATTTCCGCGTGCTTTTGTTCTACCTGGTTGGCTTGCGGATGGTAGGTGATGGTAATGTGGTGCTTTACCTTCCATCGTTGTACCGCCTTTTAAAAGTGTTGAGTTGTAAACTAGGTCCCATTGTCTAACAGTAGAACTTTGATGTAGGTTTGGTTATTGTTTTGCTAGTGGCTGCTGGCATAAGCACTGCATTAACCTACCAGGTACGTAGGTCTATCATAGTAAACGCGTATTGATTCCCTAAAGTTGTACGTCTACGTAATCAATGACTATTTGTTCTCATAGTTGACCTGGCGGATGTGAATTTAGTGGTGCCTTTAGACACGTTAAACACCCTTGTATAAAGACCCTATAGTCTTTCATGTCGTTTGGTCAGTAGCAGGTCCGGAGGATTGCCGCCGTGGTTTTGTTTCTTTCTAAATAGTGTTGTCTAATCACCTCTTGTTGCATGTCCGGAGGTACTACTAGTTGGTTGTGGACTGCGTTGATTTGTACTAATTTGCCATGAACTCCTAGCTTATATCCTACATCTATTTTTTTAGGGTGTTCAGGGTTGTTTGCCCGTGTTTAGTATTCTTGGATGATAGTTTGGGTCTGCAAACACGCGTGTTATGCGTGTCGAACCGCTGCTGCAAGGTATTCTGTTTTGAGAAGATGTAATTTTACTCTGGGTTTTGAACCCGTCCGAAGAGTTGGTAGAGTTTGTTGAGGCCGGCGTATGTTCCAGCTTGAAATCTAATTTTTGTAGCAATACCAGCGCACAGTTATCGGTCCGGAGAGTAAATGGTTTGTCCTCTAAGTTGTGGCGTAATTTCTCACTTCTTAGGAGAGGATGGGGGAGCTAGGGTGGTATAGTCAACCGAGAGAGTGCCTGCCGGCTCAGTGAAGACGGGCGGGTATAATTGTGAGCGCCACGAGCTGGTTACTGTCGTGGACTCTCGGTGATACCGGTCTCCGTGGGAAAAGCTCGAACCCACTTATTCCTATAAATCCCATCCCCAAAAGAACAAAAGTATAAATCAAATGATAATCGATGGCATGTTTGAAAGGTGTGGCACACACTCTATATTTAATAATAAACACAAAAAAACATTAAACATTAAACATATATAAGCACGTTTGGGTTGGGGCAAACGCCCAAGGTACTATGAGTAGCAAATAACCGGACATGCAAGTTTATCTTGAACAATGGCCTTTTGGCCCGCGAATGATGAGACGCGCAGCGCTACGAGCGACCTTAACTTCCAAGAATTTATTTTTAAATTTGGAACTTTAAGCACTCTTGCACAAGGTTTACAATGCAATCTTGTAAAGAAGGTACTGATGTGCATTGTAAACCTTGTGCAAGAGTGCTTAAAGTTCCAAATTTAAAAATAAATTCTTGGAAGTTAAGGTCGCTCGTAGCGCTACGCGTCTCATCATTCGCGGGCCAAAAGGCCATATATATATATATATATATATATATATAATTTAAAAAATAACAATATATATATATATATATATATATTAATATATATATATATATAAGATGGTAAACATGACATGTGACGCATGACAAGTTTGGTGTGAAGCACAACATAAATATTCTTAGAATTAAGGAAACATGTAATTTGATATATCAAGCCTTGACTTCCTGCGATGATCCTCAGCTCCAGATCGTCCTCCTTGGCATTCGAACTCCCAAATATATTTCATCCAAGTGATGACTGATCCAACGGAATACCTCGGTATATGGCTAGAATGTCCAATGTTCGAGTCCTCAGAGCCGAAACCCCATCGTGATGAAACCAACGTACATATTAGTCTCAATGACCGTGCAATTACAACACCACAATAGGGGAGCAAGTCGATAGCCCTCATACGGTTATGAACATATGTACATATGTTCCAAGTTGAGCTTCGTCGGACGCCCATATAACATTAGCCACGAGGTGTGGGTGGTGAAAAATCCGCACAGCGGTAGGATTAATTTTCCGCTCCAATAATTAGCGGGTGCGTTCCATATAGCACTTATCCGTCATATATTCACTGGTACATACCATAAAATGTACAAGCCGTGAGGTTACACCTTCCTGTCGGTATTTAATAACCAGCAAACACACCACCACACTTCGAGCACCGGATGTGAAAGAACCTTCATGTTAAAGTTTCACATGAACACCCTGAACTAATAATCAGTGTTGCTAACCGTGAATTATTACATGTTCTCAAAAGTGCCAAGTGTAAACAACATGGTGGGTGACAGTGACAGATGTCAACATTAGGATTAATTAAAATTTAAGTAAGTACCATCATAATAATATCTGAATCATTACTGGAGATCTTAGAAATCACCATTTGTAAGTTCCCAGTACTCAATCAATCCATCTTGTACTCTCCCAATCCACATAACCTCCAACCAATAACAAACAAAACATTCAATCGTAAAATCCCTTAAAACATTCCCTACATGGCAATAAAGCCACTTCTCAAGTAAGATCTAACAACATTTATCCCTAAAATTTACTCAAAACTAGTTTCAATCTTACTCCGATAGAAAATAACCCTACTTGTAACCGCCAATACTGACATCACATAATTCCACCTATATCCTTGTAATAATCATACCATTATAGTCCCACATGTATATTAATACTTTCTTATTTCAGAATACACCACAAGAAAAGGCCCACAGAGGCAGAAATAGCCAAAATAATTCGTCGGGATCAACTCACATGCTAAGTGTCAAACATTCTTTTAAAAGTTACCCATTACTAACAAAAGTTAATTAGAACCTATAGCATCTAAGATTTAACACCCCCACACTGACTTAATTAGTGTGCGTACAATTATAAATATTCACAACACAATCCTCAATGTCAGGCTACCGAACCATAGTGTATGTTGGGTTGTCTATGTTACATCCCTAATAACTTCCAACAGCTACCTCGGTTGCCTATCTTAAATTATAATATATACTTTATTTGTTTTAGGAAACCAGCCGGCAGCTTCTACGGCAAAAACGTGATGCTACAAAGTGCGTCCAATATTTTCTGATGGCCCATAGTATTGCTTAATATTCCTGTTTAATTGAATAGTACCAACTTTGGCAAGGGGTCAGTTTGGCACTATTGTACAAAATTATTTGTTTCTCTTGCCTTATTTTTTGATAAAAAAACCGCCCCTACGCCGATGTTGCATTTTTGACGTGTGAGCATTATAGGCTGATCCAGAGCGGCCTTAATGTTTTTGAAAGCGGTTATTTCAATTTCCGTCCACACAACTGGCTTTTTAGAGTCTTGCAGAGCCATGAAAGGAGCGGCTATTTTTGAATAACTAAGGACATTTTTCCAAAGCCACGTGCACAGCCCTAAAATGCTGCGTAACTGCTTTTTGTTTGAGGGGTATTGTTGTGGAAGTGTCAAAACCGTTGTTTTTTTTCAGTTGTAAAGTTGGGGGTGGCTTCCAAAGGCTACTAGGTTTTTTACTTTTTTCCATTAATGGTGATTGTAATTTGGGGCAAGTAAAACTGGCTCAATGTTCCTACACTACTTAAGGACTACTAGTAGAGGGCCAAAGAAGTTTTACGTTTGTTTCTGACAGGTCTTTAGTTTGTTTCTCAAACTCGGGTTGTTGCGGAAAACTTTAGGTGCCTTGTTCCTATTGCAAGCTTTCTCTTATCATCGGACAATATTGATTTTGCACTTCAATGCTATTGCAAGCATATGGTCAAATGCTAAGAAATAGATCACATCTAGTTGTATCCTAGGTTTGACTAGGGTTGCTAGGACATTTGCTGAGGTTTCTTCTGTGTGATGTAGACATATTTTCTTATATAGTGCGGTTTGACAACGTAGAAAACTTTCTACTGCTTTCAGCGGGTCGTGTTTTTGAGTAGTGACAGTGCCCATCAATCTGGCTACGGACGCAGGATTGGCGGCTTGCTTCTGTACCCTGTTCTTGGTGCATATAAATAAAAAGGTTTCTGTTCGTATCGTTGTTTAATTTTATAAGTTGTCCCTTTCAGGTTCTGTACCAAGAGGCGGTAGTAAGCCGTGTAAGGGATTTGGTGTTGGAAAAAATGCTGTTACTGTTTGTGGAAGAACATGTGCGGGTCTTCCTGCGGCTTGCCGCTAAAATGCGGTAATTTGAAGTGGTAAAGGTATTGGCCACACCGGCTGTGCATCAGCGTTTCTGCAGTTGCTTGCAGGACAGCCGTTTAGTTTCAGATGCTTTTCAGCATTGTTTTGTAGATCTGGTTTTGTTGGATGAGTACTCGATCTTACGTGGAAGCGTGTCGGTTGTTTCACTTTCATCCGTTGGTCAGCTTGCTTTCTATCGCAAGGTCTTTTGCTGTTGGTTTTTCCGGTTTGATATGAATACACGTTTCAGTATAAAAAGACCAATTTTTCCGAGAAATAACCAGTCTGAGAGAGCAGTCTATACAGTGCGCGAAGAACCACACGGACCACCAAAAACAGTTCACTTACATCAAGAGTGATCCTAGTGAGTGAAGTGAAAGTAAATAATGAGTCACCACAAATGTGCCTTAGAAACTCTCGGCAAACAAAGTGAAAGTGCGGAAGTAGTAATTAATGACGGATAACATAATTAGGATCTAAGTGAGACCCTGGACATCTCACAGCTCTCAAGCCGTGTTCACTGCCAAGGAATGGTTGGTTGCACAACATGGGAGTTTTCAACCAGGAGAACCCAAGCCACCGTAGATCAGACCAAGGCGTTTCCAGTATTATTGCACGAATTATGGTTTTCCAATTAATGTACACTTTTTAATTTTAAGGTAATACTTTATTTATTATTAAAACAACATTAATTATTTAAAATGACAATTTAGGTCATAACCCGATGAAGATCTAGTTTTTAACTGGCTAATTCTAATACGTGCTTCTACATTTATATAAATCAATTTGCTGAGCTAAGCAGCAGGTGGCTGGTGTTGTTCCATTTCTCGGTAGACGCTTTCTTATCAGGAAGAGTCTGGTTTCGCTGGCGCGACCGTAATTCCTCCATCGCTAGTCTGAAGAATCTTCTCAAGGTTTTTCAGCGATAAATTTGGTCGGGACAGGAAGTGATGAACCCGTTTCCTCTTCTTGATTATCATGTAGACCGCCGGCATTATCAAGATGACCAAAATAATGATGATTGTCCAATTGATAACAGTTACAGCAGGATGTAAGTGTAGCGGCTGTATTGGTTTCAGATCGATATCCTCGGGTAGTTTTATGACTTCTAGACTCGCATGGTGGGTTGGTATCAAGGGATGCAAAAAGATGTTAGGAACATGAATGTTAATGGTTTCATTAACATTGTACAATTTGCCATTAATTAGCAAAGGACATTTGTTGGTAAAAATGGCGGTGTTGCAATCTGGATGTATTTCCTCTTTGGTACAGTAGTTGATAACTTCTAAGTGATTAGAACTTGCAAGGACAGTGTTGTCTTGAAGTTGGTAACTAATGTTGTCTTGAAATCTGGCAGTCAAACATTGTAGAGGTTTGGCTAAGGTACATCGGGATTGAATCTGCTTTTCACAAATATATTTTTCAGGTTGATGTTGTATGCATTCTTTGAACCATAACTCATTTGACCAAAATGTTGCAGGTGGTAATATCATTAGTTTATCAGCATTGGGGATAGGCAATATTTTGAACAAAGGAATTGATTTTTGGTTTAAAATGGGAATTTTAAGCATAACGATCATTCTCTTATGAGTGGAAATGATAATTGATTTACTGTATTGCAATAACTTATAAGGATGTTCTTCTGAAACGACAAGCTGCTTTAGATTGTAATATTTTAATAATTCTTTTTCAATGTTAATTATCTCTGATAGTGAAATCAATTCAATATCAGTTAATTCCATTCTTGCAAAGCTAATGGTACGAATAAGACTAAGAAGGAATGAATTTATATTTTCAATATTTTGCATAGCATATTGAATTTGAAAGAAAGCTTCAAGATTTGCTTCTGTTTTATCAAATGCGGTTGAAAGAACTTCAAAATTATTGTTAAAGTTAGTAATAAATGTTTTAAAACGTTCTTGGGTTTGATTTGCAGTGCGATGGTTATTCTGCAACAAACAGAACTTTGTTTACTTTTGTTTTCTTATGCGTTTTATTGATTTTATATTACAAGTGGTAGTTCGATTTTTTGACGACTTACCAGTAACCTTGTCACCTTCCTGCTTAGAAAAATCTATTTTTTTGAAAGGAGGGTGATATTTAGTACGAGCAGTTAATCTTGCATATGCAACATGGTTTGAGGTGGATGGTTGTGTTCGCAACATAGGACCTTGAAACGGAATTTTATAAGGATTCCTATCATATTTGTTTGTGAGACATAGTTCACATTTATTGATGTAATTCGTTATTGAATCTTTTAAATTGGGCCAATAGTACTTTAGTTTAAGTTGAGCATATGTTTCGTTAATACCGTTATGATTAGATGTATGATAATCTTCTAAAATCTTTTGTTGATTATCTTCGTCAATAACATCTTCTAACTTATCTTTACATAAGATTAGTTTTAGTGATATAGTAAAGAGAGTATTGAGAATTTTTTCAAGTATTGGGCGTACTTTCTTAGGTTGGTACAAATAAATATGGTACGTTTTATTAGGATCAATAGTTTCTTTTAGTTGAGATTTCAACTGAATTTCTAAATCTGGTTCTTGTATGCAAATAGTATGAATAATTTTGTTTTTGAATCTTTTAACAACAGAATGGGCTTGTATTGTAGAAACATTTATAAAAAGCTGTTGGTTGAATTTGTTAATAGGTTCATCTGAAATGGGAAGTTCAGCAGAAGTATTATCGACTTGTGAATGAACAGTACTTTTACCTGTTTCTGGAATTTCTAAATTTTGAGTTTGTTCGGAATCCTGAACGTTGTCTATAAGATCTTGACAATCGTCAAGGTTGAAATCATCGGTTTCATCTATTTGCGGCATCAAAGAGTCACTATCTTCAGTGTTGTTAATTTCAATGCGAGATAGTGCATCAGCAACAACATTTTCTTTGCCTTTTTTGTAATGAATTGTATAATCAAACTCGTCGAGTTTTATTTTCCAACGGATTAAACGTGAATTTGGTGTCTTTAGTTTAGAAAGCCAAACTAGCGGATTGTGATCCGTTTCAATAGTGAAATGTTTACCAAACAAGTATGGTCGAAAATATTTTGTAGAAGCAATTATGGCTAAGAGTTCCTTCTCGATAGTGGAGTAATTGCGTTCGGCGGAGTTAAGGACTCTTGAATAATATGCTACTGGTCTATTTTCTTGGGTAAGAACAGAACCAACAGCAATATCTGAAGCATCTGTGGTTAGACAAAAAGGCTTGTTAAAGTCAGGGTATTGTAGTATGGGAGAGTGGGTCATTAGAAGCTTACAATTTTCAAACGCTTCAATGTACTTAGGATCCTTTATATCAATTTTTTCGTTTTTTCTTGTTAATTTAGAAATTGGGTAAGTAATTTTTGAAAAAGAAGGGATAAATCTTCTGTAGTAGCCTATCAGTCCTAAGAAAGATTTAATCTCTTTAACCGTCTTTGGAATGGGATACTTTTGGATCGCCAATATCTTTCTAGGATTTGGTTCAAGACCATTATTAGTGACGACATGGCCTAAGAATTCTACCTTCTTTGTTAGAAATTCCGACTTTTCGGGTTGAATTTTCAACTTTGCTTTACGTAGACATTCAAAAATTAATTTGACGTCATTTATATGTTCTTGAAGGCTTTTAGAAAATATGATTACGTCGTCCATGTATACAAAACAACGTTTGTAGAGATGTTCGCGAAGGATTTCGTCCATCATTCGTTGGAATGTAGATGGAGCATTTTTTAGGCCAAATGGCATACGAACGTACTCGTAATGACCATTATTAACGGAAAAAGCTGTTTTTTGAATGGAATCTTTATGCATGGGGATTTGGTGAAATCCTTGTGCTAAGTCAAGACAAGTAAAATAAGTACATCTACCTAGATTGTCAAGAATCTCATCAATTCTGGGCAATGGGTATTTGTCCTCAATTGTTTTAGTATTTAAATTACGGTAATCAATTACCATGCGGTACTTCCGTTCACCGGAAGCATCTAATTTTTTCGGTACAATCCACACTGGAGAAGAGTATGGAGATATAGAAGGTCTAATAATTTCGTTATCAAGTAACTTTTGGATTTGTCTGGAAATTTCCTTTTGCATAGCAGGTGGATGTCTAAATGTTCGAGTATAAGTAGGAATATCTGAAGTAGTTGCAATATTATGAGTGACTGATGTTGTAGCCGTTAAAGTTTGAGATTCATTATAAAAAATTTCAGAATAGGATTTGCAAAGTTTAATAATGGCTCCTTTTTCTTGCAAATTAAGGTGTTCTAACCTTAGTTGTGGTATGTCCATAGGTGTTTTGTTAATGGGAGTATGGTCAAAGTTATAAAGTTCAAGAGGAGTTACTGAGAGAGGTTTATAAAAAACAATATTATTAGTATGGGGAATTTCTACAAAACCATTGGTTGCAGTATGTATGGATTCAGGAACTACAACTTCATAATTATTTATAATTGCTGGTAATAATACATCTCCTTGAGGAACAGAAACTGGAATTTTGGTTACACTTTGTTTGAAATATTTAAATTTTATTGGTATATTATTGATGATTAATGTATTGGTTTTATAGTCAATATTTCCATTTAATGATTTTAAATCAGAAGATGAAATCAAAGCGTCATATTGCGAGTGCCAATCAATCACTCTAAATCGAAATTTAAAAGGAATATCAAATGACTGCAGAATTGGGAAACATAAATTTCTATCATCAGTATAGGTCCTAGTTAGTGACCGAATTGTGAATTTTTCTCTAAAAAAATATTGATTAGAAAACATTGAAGCGGCTTTAGGGGTAATCACTGAATCAGTGGCACCAGTATCAATTAATATTTTAATATTTAAATCCGGGATTATAAAATATGGTAACTTGGGAAGATTCATCAAGTTATTTAAGTCTACGTGACAGGTTTGTGGAGGCTTGTGTCCTGAAAATTTTGATCGTATTCACAATCGCTATTTTCATAATTTTGTTCTAATGATTGATTGTTTTGTTCATCATATTCACCTTGAAACATGCTTGCATCAGCATAATATTGATCTGGTTGTTGATAATCAGATGAATAGTCATCTGTATCTTGATAATTATAAAATGTGTTATAATTAGAATTACCTTGTTCAATATTATGATGGTTAAATGGGCCATTCGATCTTTTAGATTGAATAGTTTGTGTTGACATGGGTGTAGGTTGAGAGAAATTTTGAGGTCTCTGTTGTTGATTATTAAAATTGGCAAAATTTTGTTTATTTTGAAAATTTTGTCTTTGAGGGTTAAATAAATTTCCGTTTCGATTTTGATTCTGATTAAAAGGAATGAATTTATGATTAAATCCTTGAGTCATCTTATTAACATTTTGTTGTTGAAAGTTTTGTTTATTTAAATTTGATTGATTGCTATTTAAATTTAAATTTTTTCGATGTGCCATCAAATTGTCATAATCGGAACATTTTTTTAAACAATCCTCCAATGTATTTGGGGAACTATTGCAAAGAAGATCTCTATAAGGTTGCAAAGTGCCTGTTTTAAATGTTACTAAAGTTTTTTCGGTATATAGACATGTTTGAGCGTTTATTAATTCAAATTTTCCTTCATTTTTTATACGAACAAATTGAAGGAGTTCATTTAATTTTATGTTTAAACGTATGTAATAATCATTATACGTTTCGCTCGGCTTCTGGATACAAGTACAAAGCAATCGTTCAAGTGTATTTTCCGAACGTGTTTCGCCGAATTTACTAATTAAATGTGTTTTTATATTAAGCCAAGTATCAAATGTATCAGGAATAAATTGATCAAGATTGTTGGATATAATAAAATCCTTTGGTAAACCACGAAGTTTATTAAGTATATATAAATTAAATAAATGCAACTGTGCATTATTACACATTGCGAACGTCGTCGGAAAGAGTTGTGTAATTTTATTAACGGATGTAATAAAATCCGTAAGATTACCTTTATCATGACTGTATTCAGGAATGGTTTGGCAGAATAATTTAAGTTCTTCATTACTAATTGCAGTCATGTTTAATTTAATATTAATAAGATTGTTGCTTAAATTTGATGTGGATGCAGAAGAATCTTGAATTCTAATATTTTTTATTGATTTAATTAATTGATCAATTTCAAGATCAAACAAATTACCAATATATATTACTTCTTGTTCTTTATCAAAACTAACTGACATCAAAAAATCATACACTTGAGCAGAGATAATAAAATTATATTTTTTTAATTATTATATTTTTATAAAATTAAATCTAAATTTGTCTTATTCAGAGGACATAATAATGAATTGAATTAATCAATTGCGTCACAAAGATACAGAATCAAATTGTAAATCGTTATACTTATATTAAGGGTATGTTGAAGGGATTACTGGACTTACTGGATAATGCTGAATATTATTCCGGTAACTTTCATCGCTTCCTTGGCAATCAGAACGTACTCCGTGTCGGTGGATTTATTCTCGATGAATGCGGTCCAACGCCCTTTCGGATCTGGCTTGCTGATGGAATCTTCTCGAATTATGTCCTTGTGTCCTTTTGATTCTTCGTAAATTGTAAAAACAATCCGTTTCATTTATTGAACCGTCGAAGAATCCTGTTCGCAGCGCCAATTATGGTTTTCCAATTAATGTACACTTTTTAATTTTAAGGTAATACTTTATTTATTATTAAAACAACATTAATTATTTAAAATGACAATTTAGGTCATAACCCGATGAAGATCTAGTTTTTAACTGGCTAATTCTAATACGTGCTTCTACATTTATATAAATCAATTTGCTGAGCTAAGCAGCAGGTGGCTGGTGTTGTTCCATTTCTCGGTAGACGCTTTCTTATCAGGAAGAGTCTGGTTTCGCTGGCGCGACCGTAATTCACGCAATGCCTGAAAACCACGCACACAAAGCCTCTTATTCGAAAACCCCTTTCAGGGTGCAGCCGTATTTAATACAGAGTGGGCAAATATTTAAAAAAACATATTCCTAGACTGCCTTTAACCATCACCATAGGCTTAACACAAATTTTGTTCTTGTGGCAATTAATGTAATTATGAACAATTAAAATAAACAATGATAAATTATTTTAAAACTTTATTTAAAAAAAAAAATCAATTTTATTGGGTAAAAATAATATTTAAATAATTAAATACACTTAAATAAAACGTTTTTATTTTTTAATTGGCAACTTAAGCATTATGATAAATAACAATTGTATATTTTTATAGGGTTAATCATTATTGAAAAATTAATACTCAGTATAATCATAATAAGAATAATAACAATTAACTGTACTAAATTATGAATTAAATTATTAAATTATATGTATAATGGTGTTACGAAAGAACAAAAATTTTATTTGTGACTACGCTAACAATTAAAATAAATACATAATACACAACAATGAACTATTTTAAAACTTTATTTAAAAAAAAAAACAACAATTTTAATGATTATACATATAATGTACAAATAAATAAATAAACTTAAATAAAATGTTTCTATGTTTTAATTAACAAAATTACCATTATGAAAAGTAGCAATTATTTATTTTTATTTAGTTAATTATTAATAAAAATATTAATACTCAGTATTTAAATTAATGATAATAATAAGTATTTGCAGAAAATTGTGAATTGAACGATTAAATTATATGTACACTACAATATACACAAAAAAATAATGTTTTTATAGTAAAAATTTATTATAGCAGTAGAACAATCAATAAATATGGCACAGGTTGTACTCTCTTTAGTCGTACCTGAATCAATTTAATAGTTTTATAAAAAAAAATAAGTTTATTTATTCTTTACCTTAAAATTGCAACCCAAATACCAATTGAGTGTAAAGTTGTTTTGTGTAACTAATAGGGATTGAAAACAACCACCAAGCTTCATCAGAAAAAAAATCTTATTCAATACTTCATCATGATTTATATTGTAAGCAATCTCTTCAATTACAATAAACAGCCTGTTAAGTGGTTTCTTCTTACAAGTGCATAATTTGCAATTTGAAATTCACAACTTTTTTATAAGAAATTCTAGAGACCGAAGAGAGTACGATCAGGTGACATCCTCATTGATAGTTCCACTGCGATTATAAAACCACTCTATTTTTTATAAACATTATTGTAAATATAACTTAAATATCTAAAACATAATATGCATAACACATAATTCACACTATTTCAAATTTACAATGCACTTTACAATTTATAATTTATTATTAAATTGACTTAAACAT
Source organism: Tachinus rufipes (assembly GCA_963932245.1). Lineage (NCBI taxonomy): Eukaryota > Metazoa > Arthropoda > Insecta > Coleoptera > Staphylinidae > Tachinus > Tachinus rufipes. Next base: position 69,351,441 of record OZ010749.1, read on the forward strand.
ATTTTTAATATACATTAACCTTAAACAATGACTATTATATAATTTAAACACTCACTTAACACATCTGTTCAATCACAGTTTGTGCATAACACACTTCACACTATTTAAAATTCATTTAATACTTTACAATTCACATTTTATTATAGTAAATTAACCATTATGTTACTTTTAATAAATATAAAAAGTGACTTTAAAGATTATTTTCTTCAGAGAAAACAGGTGGACAAACTGGTATACACTAAAATCAGTAAAAAAATTCTCAGAAATATTTTAAAAACCTTATTCGTTGTTGATCTCACTGTATTAACACAACAAAAAATTAATTATAAATTTATATGTTTTTAGTTAAGAAATGGACTACTGGGTAGCGCCACCTAGAGTCATTCAATATGTTTGTAATTTACGCTCTATATATAAGTGATGATTTTATTGAATAAGGCACGGCTGCTGCAGCACACTTCGAAGCCCGTCCCAACTATTACAATTCTCTTGAAAGGGGGAGAAGAGTGAGTAAAATCTTCACCCCCATATATTGATTTAAAAATAATTTTTGCCTGTCTCTACCGAAAGCCTATTTTCGGCCCATGATACACTTTATACTATTTTGCAGCCCACTTTAAATTGAAAACTATATTTTGGATCAAAAAGTGAAGCTTTGTTGTCTTAGAGCCATAGGATCTTTTAGTTTAAAAGTTAATATGTTTATTGAATATAACACTTGATTTTAATTATACTAAATTAACAGTAATTAAAAAATTAAATTAATATTACACGATTTAGTATTTAGTAATGACATTTTTAAATATTTGCTTTGCTTGCTTGATATTATTATATACAAAATATAGTATTATTGACATCTAATGTAGTGTGATTCTATTACAAGACTTTTTGGTTACAATAATATTTAACAATTTAAAAAAGACATTGACACTTTATTGATTTTTTTAATAATAGTAATAAAGTTGTATCACGGACAAGAAAGCGTTTGCAGCATTTCGTTGTCTGCCGCCTTTGCTTTGCTCGTGTGGACTAGCAGACAGCGGTGTGCTGCAAACAATGCTTTCCTGTCATTGCTACTTAATATAATATATATTTACACATAATCAGCATGTATTTAGCTTATAGTTTGTTAGTTTTAAACAAGTAACAAAAATATAATTATTTGACTAAATCGCTATGTTAGCAAGGTATTAAATAGCGTTATCTACCTTGGTTGCTATTAACTTTAAAATTCAAGTTTTTTTGATAGATGGCGCAAGCTTTACAATCAATACATCAAAAGGATGTTCAAAAAATCAAAGTGTTGATGTAGTGTGTACTATATACCCATGTGGTGATAAAATAGTAACTCTACAAATATCTGGTAAAAACGTGCATGTTCTAAAAGGCAGCAGCAACAGTTGAATAATCATCTTCACATAAAATACAGCTTGTGTAAATAGCATTGAACTAAGCTGGGTAAAAAGGTATTCCATCAAAATAAGCAACGTTAAGGCTAATAGCTTGGCGGGCAAATGGTCAATCTTCAAGATGTGTGGGCCTTGGACCGCACCACTACTAAAAAGCTTCAATACCTTACTAAAAGCAAACATATACAACAACCCGGTTTGTAAACAAGCAAAAGAGGCAATATTTGCCCAAAATTTAAAACGGTCGACTACTACTTGCAGTTGTCTAGAAAGGTTTTGCAAATTATTACATAGATCTTGACAGTGTGCTCTTAACTAAAAAAACACATGCACACTATAAGCATTGTAGACAGTCCAATATGTAGAATATGTAAGATTAATGACGAAACAACTGAGCATGTACTATGTACATTGTTCTACGTAAGAAAGTCTATGTTAGAGGCCAACATAAAGAAAAAAACCTTTGAGCAGCGTTGTAGCAACTAAATAGGATGGTTGTGCGCTAGGGTTACTTAAACAGGTACTTAATAAAACTTATGTAAACATGGTTCAGACTTAATCCAGAATCCAAAATAGAATGTGCTCTTTGTTGTTCAAAAAGTTATAATGTTACTTTATAATTCAAATGGTTGTCCGATTGATCAAATAGTAACGAGCGCTACATATGTCGTTGTGGCATTCGTATAAATTTACCTATTTAACTAGGCTTTATTCGAAATTATTGCTTTTACAACTGTCTCATTTGAGGACATTGCGTCTCTTCTTTATATATTTCAAATGTTTTCGATTGAAAAACAATTGCGTTTGAAGTAGATTTTTTTGGTTTAACATGATAGAAAATCCAGATTGTTTGTTGACGTTAATTTCTTTAGTTTTCTAAGTTGTTACTAAAATGTTTGAGCTCTAATTAACGTTACCAATTTTATATTGTCCTTGGATTTAAAAAAGTTAATTATTACTAAAGTGTGGTTTTAGAAGATACTTTCTTGAAAGTAGTGTTTTTGTTCTTGGAAAGTTGTGGTTTATGCTTTAAAACTTCTTCCTAGACTAAAGCAATATTTTTTATTTTGTTTTAAGAAATACTAAATGTTATTTTAATTTGTGATTAAAACATGCATGCAGTAGCGCAATAACTTGCACTATTAACATAGAAAATAAACAAAAATATCACAATCTTTCACTCTAATATAGTAACTATTGGCGTTTGCAAAAACAAAAACAGAGATAGCGTATCACTATTCTCTCCTGTAACATAGTGATCTTTACATTTCAGAGGCAAAATAATAATTCATGACGTTTGCAGAAACAAGAAAGTTTTAATTTCTAATAGCAAACACTTGGCTGAGTAATAAACTTTGGCCTACAAAAGGTGTAAAACGCTACCAAAACAGCAACCTTCGATTTGATAATCAACGCCCTTTTGTGAGGGTAAGAGGTGGACAGGGTTTCACTTACCGTCGTAGCTCAGTGGAGACGGGGGTGGTAAGTTGTGAGCGCCACGGGATCTTTCTATGAAGTCCACCCTGTATTTGGCCACACCTCCTAAAGGTAGAACTCGATACCAAAAAGTTAGACACAAAGGCGTATGCGGATATCAAATGTAGAAGAAGCTAATATAATTTAATTACATTCGGCACATTAATGTTCGAGTGAGGAACATCTATAAATGTACAAAATTAAATGAACACAAAAAGGTAAATGCAAAAAAAAGGTAAATGCAAAAATACAGGTACAAATACACCCAATTTATTGGATTGTTCCAAAAAAAGTATTTACAACAGATTAGGCCAATCTGCCATTGACAAGTTAAATTAAATGTAAAGTTCAACAGTATCCAACTTATTCACAAACATCGATCTACATAAATCGAACAACCGTGCTACCGACGTATCAACCAAAGCCTTTAATATCTTTAAACAATGAACATAACACAATACGTGAGCGGTAAATAAGCCGTGAAATTTTAATTCAAAATATCGGTATATTTATATATATAAAAAGAAAAAGGAGTACTCACGGTTTGGGTCCCTGTCCAGGCATAGCGCTATCCCCGTCCAAAGATCCTGTAAGGCAAATATTAGCACGCCCGAAAATAAACAAAATAATAAATTTCACAGCCCACAGTTATCTTGCTCTGCCTTACACCAAGTGGTAGAAGGCACAAAACAAATATGCATTGCACACAAAAAAAACAATAATTATAAAGGCTGTCGATATCACGTGGTTGACTTCTTCCTGTTAAATTCTTCTGGACTCTGGGAAATCAGCCACTACACTTCAATTGGCAGGATGTGAGACTTGGGAACACCAGCGGCCTCACGCTTGCACACACTTCTGTATTCTTCAAATTAACCAAACCAATCACTTCAATTGGGAGCAGGATATGAGACTTGGGAACATCAGCGGCCTCACGCTTGAACACACACTTCTGTATTCTTCCAGCACGTCCTATGCGGAACGTCAAGAGGGGTCTCCCGTACCTGCGATAGATACAGCAGAGAGGTGACCGTACGGGAACGTTAAAAAAAAATAAACCAGAACGCCCGTAGTAAGATTTAGTTTGTTTTCAACATCGTTGCAGATGTAGAAGAGATGCTATGTATGGGGGCAGAGAAAAAGAATGGTTACTGGTTTATGCAGACAACATGATAAATTTGACCATACAAGCAAATTAAATTAAATATCTGATTAGAAAAAATATTTTTAGAAGTAATTGTAAATAAACAAAAATGATAATGTTCAGAAAAGGAGAAAGAAAACGTTAAGTAAAAACTTGAAAAGAAGTTGGTAAAAACATTAAAATGTGTAGATTTGATTTTAAAATAAATAAAAAAAAATTAGTTGTATGAGAATTAAAAAAATGATGTTTGATAGTTTATTAAGAAGAATGTCATTAAATGAAGCAGAAATTTGTAAATAAAAAAAACTAAAAAAAAAATCAAATAGGAAACACATATTAAAAATCTTTGTATATAGCATCTAAAGTACATTATGCTCACGTTAATAACAGTTGGTATCATCTATCTCGTACTGTAAGTCAAGTGTAATATTACCTAAATGTTACCAGTAATTTTGCATTAATACTACATGTCATTTACAAACTTAGTGTGCATACTATATACAGACACTTTGATTTTTAAAACGCCCCTTTAGCGTAATCTGTATAAAACGAGAAATCAATAATAGATTTATATTTTTTAGTTAAGAAATGTTCTATTGGATAGCGCTACCTATCTTCATCCAATATGTTTGTAATCACGCTATGTACATAAATGATAATTTTATTGAGTACGATTGTACCGCAGGCAACCAAAGCTTATAGGTTGCAACTGCAAGTACTGCACGTGTACATACACGTGAGTTTTTAAAGGGGGAGGAAGAGTAAAATCTTCGCCCCCATATATTGATTTAAATATAACTTTATGTACACATAAATTGCTCTTTTTCTTGCATGTAGATTTTTGTGCTGTAATTGAACAATGCACTTAGAACAGCGTAGTTAGGTAAGGGCTAAAATAATCCACCGCATCAAGATGAGATTTTTTAAAAATAATCACATTTTTAACTTTTTGTAACGCCTTTAGAGCTGCATTCTGGTGCAATATGTAAATTTAACCTGAAATTTTTTTCAGTTAGACAAGATGGTTTATTTACATGATAGAAGACGAACTTTTGAAAATCAATATTGAAGGATAGGGATAGTCGGTAGGCGCTCGTGACAGTACAGTGAATTTATTATTTTTTACTGCTTAGTGCTAAATGTTAATGTGATCAGTTAGCAAAATAGTATAAGTATGATTATTTGATTTGTTAAACTAAATCGCTGTTAACAAAGTAAGAAAAGTAGCGTCATCTACCTTAGTTGCTAATAACTTTTAAACTCAATTTTTTTTGTTAGATGGCGTCAGCTTTACAATCAATACATCTAAAACCCGTTTGACACTGTCTATAATTATCTATGTTCTGTCAAATCAAGTTTCAATGTTTACTACATTTTGCAGGTTATGTCATTTGTTTTAAATTGATTATTGCTACACTTAGTTATACACTTAATGAAAATAATGAAAAATGAAAACAGAACAAATTAAAAAAGTGGTAGCAATTGCTATATGTGGAGCTGCAGTGGTAAAATTGAAAAAATATAGGAAAATACAAAATGATATGCGCACATCACGTTCGCGTCGATTATAGATAAGAAAATTTAACATGTTCTAATTTTTCAAGAATTGTAACCTTGATAGTTTGTGCGTTTTATACACGTGAACAGTCTAATCTATAATTATATATATAATTCAAGACATAATTATAGACAGATAATTATAGACAGTGTCATACGGGTTTAAATGGCGTAAAAAAATCAGTGTTAATGTCAATTATGTTATACGCAACCACCGTATATTAACATAGAGAAATAGTGTGTCCAAATCCGTGGGTAGGCAACTTGCCGTTGTGTCGTATAACTTTCTCACTTTTACTATGTTTTACTCTGTCGCGCTTGTCACTACGCCATATACGGTTTAAATGTGCAATATTAACAAACAAAATAATGGTTAAATACTGGGTTGCTTTTGGATGTGAATCATTAGAACAAACAGGAAATAGAATTTAATTTCATTAGTAAGCATGTGCAATTAAAATATGTTATGCAGTTTAATATAAAAATTAAATAAAATGTATGTAAACAATATTGTTGGAAAATAATTATGCTTTTATAAGCTAGTTTATACAAAATAATTATTACCTTCTTCTTAAATAGCTTATATTAAAATATACGCAAAAGTTATAGCAAACATTTTGTACTGTTGTTAATTGTTGGTTTTGATCATTCTATTAATATTTATATCAGTTTAGTTGTAATAATTTTATAAAGTAGATCTTTATGTTTGATAGATTTAGAGTCAATGTAGCTTATTATTAATACTCAGTACTTTTTTTTTAAATTACTAACTCTAATTTTTTAACCGCGTAAAAAATCTTTTATTGTTTCTATTAAATTTCCTTTATATGATGTACCAGATACAAGTAAAAACTGGCATACGAATGCGTAACTTTAAAGCACGCATTGTTCACGGTTTGGTTATCGAATTATTATTTTAGTACTATATTATGTATATTTGTCGATTTATTTTATATTTTAAACAAATGTTCAAGTTAGTTTTATTTTTTTTATTATATATGATTATATTGACTGTCTGTAATAAGAATTTTTTTTTTTTTTTTAAATCTTATTAAAGTCATAATGATTGAAATTATGTTGATTTTTTTAATGAGAAAGATTAGTAATACTTGGTAGTATAATTTGATATATAAAATAGTAAAATACAGATTGTAATTATTGTTTTAAATCTATTTTTCTAAAATTCTGTTTTTCTTGCCTAGTATACAAGTGTGAAATAGAAAAAGATGCTAAAGCGGCACAACGGCGGGTTGCATATTTCGATATTTTTTCTCACATTAAAGGGCTAGATTGCCAATACAGTATATAGTATAACATCCTTGTCTGTATAAAACAAGAAATCAATAATAGATTCATATTTTTTAAATAAGAAATGTACTACTGGATAGCGCCACCTATCTTCATCCAATATGTTTGTAATTACGCTCTGTATATAAGTGTTGATTTTGCAACTACTGCACGTTTAGAAAATTCAAGAGTCGACTGCCAGCAGCCGACAGAGAAACACCTAGATCCGAGACGCCAGCTACCAGCCAGCCACGACGATCCACACTCAACTTAACTGCAATTATTATTGCAATCTTGTGTTAATAGTTATTAATGCCAATTGGTATTGATAATTATTAATACTTAATTAATATTTAATTTTCTGTTTTTTCAAGCACAAGTTTGGAAAAACAGAAAATAATTTCTTCTAGCTCCACCACCGTCGCAATGGGCGACAACCAGACGTCCAACAACGCCGCGTCCCAGCAGCTGGAGCTGGACCGGCAGAAGAGGTCCAGGTCCAAGGGCAAACACCGCTCCAAAGAGGGGTCGCTCGAGCGGAGCTACTCCAAGTCCAGGGCCGAGGTCAGGCACCTAGAGGGCCAGCTGACGGAGCTCCAGCAGCAGCTGAAGACTATGGCGGAGAATTTCGAAAGGAAGTTCGAAGCGCTCCAGGCGACAATCGCGTCATCAAAGCCCTGTCAGCCGCCCTGGCTCCCACCGCTTTGCCGCCGCTATCAGGGGACGAAGACCAGGACCAGCCTGCCGCTTCCAAGAAGTCCCTCAAGAAGAAGGGCAAAATAAAGAAGAAAAAGAAGAAAACTTTCAATGCATCTTCTCCCGAAGCGGCAACAGCCGCACCCATCTCCGCCCCCGCTTCTGGAACTGGAGGAAGTCAGCAGCGACGACGAAGACGTCACCTGCAACTTCCAGTCTGCCGAGTCTAACTCCGCCGCCATGGACCTCACCGTCAAGGCCCCAGCAGCACCCTCCAGCCCCATGGGACCCATTGTCGACGAGAATGGATTCCAACTGGTAGTTGGAAAGAAGAGGAAGAATTCAAGGGGTGAGTCACCACCTCTTAAACTATCTAAAGGGCAGTCAGCTACCCCCCAGCTGCCATCAGCAGCTGCGTATAGTTAGCCATCAGCGGCTACCCTCGCCGGCTCATCAGGCCACTCGGCGCTAAGGTCTTCTGCCACCAAAAGCGCCGCCCCCGCAAAAAAGGGAAACGCCAGAAAAGGCTTCACCGAGGTGAGATTCAGGCCTGCCGCCTCGAATGTCGACCCCGCCGGTATCGTGGAAGCGGACGAGGAGCCTAACTCCGAAGCCGCCGCCAACTCTAAAGCTCGTCCTCCGGCAATCGTCCTGGACGACAAAGAGCTCTACACTGAATTCTCAAAGGCATTCAGAGAGAAAAATATTCTTATTTTATTGGCGCGAAACACCCACGAGGGCATTCGCATGCTGCCATCTACCATTGCCGACCAGAGGAAGGCAACAGATCTTCTTCAAGCTCGCAAGGCAAATTTTCATACGTGGGCACGAGCCGACGAAAAATGCTTAGAGGTAGTTATAAAGCATGTTCTAGAATTCCTTTCTGAGGATGACGTGGGGCGGGCGCTAGAATCTCTACGGTTCTGCCCGACAAATGTCCACCGCATGGGGAATCAGTTCATCCGATTCCACATGATATCAGTTCAACTTTCAAAGGGACAGAAGAGCTTAGAGATCACGGATCTCGATGTGCTCTGCGGCTTCAAGGTTGCGGTCGAGCGCAAAAAGCGCAGTGGCAGCATCCCCCAATGCCAAAAGTGCCAGAGGCACGGCCACACAGCAAATCGCTGTTTCACCACGACTTACGTTTGTCGCAATTGCGCGGGGTCCCACCAGTCGGGGTCCTGCGCCAGAAGCACTCCCGCCAAATGCGCCCTATGCAACGGGCCTCATCCCGCGAACGACAGGGGATGCAAAGTATATATTCGTATGTTGGCCTCGAACGGCAAAAAAAAAACATCCTCGAACAGCTGAATCAATAATGGATAATACACCCGTTCTATTATGCCGCATTTGCTTCTGGAATGCTAACAGCATTACAGATAAATTAGGCGAAGTGGAAGCGTTCTTTATCAAACAGGAACTTGACATCATGCTGATGTTGGAGTCGCTCCACAAACCTAATCGCCGGTACCCATGAGGCGTGGAACACTGATCTTTGCAAAAAGATCGGTGGACCATTCCGAAGTGGATACTCCCGACACGATCTCGCTTGAGTCAAATGCAATAGTGGTGAATGTGCCGGGGTTGGGCACATTCAAACTCGCATCGGCATATATAAGACCGACAAATCGCATCGAAACAGCGATTCTCGACAGTCCTCACTCCACAATCATCGCTGGGGACTTCAACTCAAAGCACCCGGCGTGGAATAGCTTGAGGACAAACTGCAAAGGTCGAGCGTTGTTTAACTACGCCCAACAAAAAGATCTCCAGATATTGGGTCCCACCGAACCCACTCATTACAGCGCCGCGGGTCACGTAGGGGACGTTCTAGACGTAGCAATACTAAAGAACGTCAACTACCAGTACACAATATCCGTCGCCAAAGGCCTTAGCTCCAATCACTGCCTAGTAATACTGGAGCTCTACGGAAGGGGGTCTCACGGGGAGGGAGAAAAATTCGTAACACATACGGATTAGACTCTCTTCTCTCGATCCCTGAAAGAAAGCATTGGCAGACTTGCTCCAGTACGAACAACTGACGACATCGAAAGAGCCGTCGAAAATTTTACACGGGGTCAAAATGGCACAATTCGCCGATGATACGGCTCTTCTATACTCTTCCAGGTCGCTCGAGATGGTCACCTTGAGACTTCAAAGTGGCAAGTCACTAATAACCCAGAGAAAAGCAAAGCTGTACTCTTCACAAAGCGGCAAATCGAACCCGACGAAAACGTCTTTCTTAACGGCGTCCCTATATTGTGGTCCAATTCTGCCAAGTATCTGGGCGTTAATCTTGACAAGGGACTCACGTACAATCTCCACGTGCAGTCTGTTCGTGATAAATCCAAAATGGCTAAAAACGCTCTTACTTCGATGACACGTCGGAATAGCGGTCTGTCGACCCGGAATCGAACCAGGCTCTACACGTCTATCATTAGACCCATCCTAACTTACGCGTCTTCAGTATAGGGAACAGCAGCTAACTGTCATCTCAATAAGTTAGAAATTTTTCAAAAACAAAACTCTGAGGTCGTTCCACAGGGCTCCGTGGTTCGTTCGAAACAGAGAGATTCGGGCGAAATACTAACCCACTAACAATCCCAAACCAATACCACACAAGCTTATAGGGCGCAACCTAACCATCTCCACACTACTAATCTCCAAAACGAAGGTACATGAGCCGTAAGGTCTCGAACTTCCGTAGGCATTCATTATTGGGCGGTTTTTAGTCGGTCGGCCCCCCCAAAAAAAAAAAAAAAAAAAAAAAAAAAAAAATCTGCACGTTTACCTATGCGTAGTTAATTTCTCTTGAAAGGGGGAGAAGAGTGAGTAAAATCTTCACCCCCATATATTGATTTAAATATAACTTTATGTATACATATATTGCACTCTTTCTTGCATGTAGACTTTTGTGCTGTAACTGAGCAATGCATTTTGAACAACGTAGTTAAGTAAGGGCTAAAATGATCCCAAATCAAGTTATCCGGAGTATTCTCGCCCGATTGCATCACGGCTTATTGCTCCGGGGTTTAATCTTATTTCTACAATACGCATGGGAAAGGACGGAAAAATCTTCTTAATGTTGTACGTACAGTTTTCTCAAAAAGCAAAAAGTTGAAAGATCATGCTTCTCACTGAGTTTTGCGTTACTGAAAGCAAAAACCGCACAATATTATCGTTGCCAACGCGACGGTGTGTATTAAGATGAGATTTTTTAAAGATAATTATATCTTTAGCTTTTTGTAAGGCTTATCAGGTATGCATCCAGGTGCAATATGTAAATTTAACCTAAATCAATTTTTTAGTTAGACAAGAAGTTTTATTCACATGATAGGTGACAAACTTTTAAAAATCAATATTAAAGGAAGGGGATAGTTAGTAGGCGCTCGTGACAGTAGATTAAATCAATTCTTTTTTTCATTTTTACTGCTTAGTGCTAAATGTTAATGTGATCAGATAGCAAAATAGCATAAGAATAATAATTTAATTTATTTAACTAAGTCGCTGTGTTAGCAAAATATAAAAAAATAGCGTCATCTACCTTGGTTGCTATTAACCTTAAACTCAAGTTATTTTGCTAGATGGCGCAAGCTTTACAATCAATACATAAAAAGGGCGTTCGAAAAATCAGAGGGTTGATGTAGCGTGTACTATATACATAGTTTGTCAAGAATAGTTTAGTTGTGGTTAAACTTATGCCTTTGCCCGTTTTAGCATCTTTCAATTACAGAACAACGTCGCTCATAGAATGTGTGAACCACAATCAACATAATTTTTGTGTACATTAAGTTGCCTATCATACCAACCAAACTATTTTTGACCAACTGTACCTATGTGACAAATATCTGGTAATAACGTGCATTATCTTACGGACAGTAGAGCATCAACTCTAGCTATAAATAGGCCTAAAATAACATTAAATCTAATAATAAAATACTCGTGTCTACATTGACAGCTTGTGTAAACAGCATTGAATTGATCGGATAAAATGGTATTCTAACAAAGTAGGCAATGTTAAAATTATAATGGCTCAATACCTTACTAAACACAAATACATACAACAACACGCGCTGTAAACAAACAAAAAAAGCAATGATTGCCCAATTTTTAAAACGGTCGACTACTACTTGTAATTGTTCAGAAAGTTTTGCAAACTATTACATAGATCTTGTCAGGGCGCTTTCAACTAAGAAAACACATGCATACTATGGGTATTGTAGAAGATGTAAAATTAATGACAAGACAATTAAATATGTACTATGTACTTGCACTTTTTTACGTAAAAAAGTTCATGAAAGAAGCTTGCTGGTTGGGCATGGTAAACATAAAAAAAATACCTTCAAGCGGCGTTTTTGCATTTATCAACCAAATAGGCTAGTTGTGCGCTAAAATTACTGAAAGAGCTATTTGTACGCTTAATGAAGCTTAAGTTTAGTGGACGTGTTTCTATTCTTTGATTTAATCTATAAGCCACAAAAGAGTGTATTCTTTGTTGTTCAAAAAGTGTTAATGTTACTTTATAATTTAAATGTTTTCAAATAAGCAAGCAACTGCGTTTAAAGTAGATTTTTTTGGTTTAACATATGATAAAAAATCCAGTTCGTCTGTAGACGTGATTTTTTTGATTTCTTAAGTTGTTACTAAAACGTTTTAGCTCTAATTAACGTCAACAATCTTTATATTGTATTTGGATTTAGTAAAGTTAATTATTACTAAAGTTTGGTATTAGAAAATACCTTTTTGAAAGTGGTGGTTCTGTTCTTGGAAAGTTGTGATTTGTGGTTTAGAACTTTTTCGTAGATTAAAGCAATATCTTCCATATTGGGTTTAGAAGTTTTAAATATTATTTTATTTTGCGTTTAGAACTTGCACTGTTAAACTAGAAAATAAACGCAAATATCACAATTAACTCTAATATAGTAACTACTGACATTTGCAAAAACAAAAACAGAGATAGCATATCACTATTCTCTCCTGTAACATAGTAATCCTTTACATTTCAAAGAGATATTCAAATTTAAACTAGAGAATCCTACTTACTTACACAAGTGTTTGTTATCAAGATCTTAAACTATGTCACACTTATGCTAGTACTAATAGTTGGAGATTATATCTCGGAATGATCCTAGATTTATAAATCCGAGATTCATTTTGCTAATTGTTGATTGGCTCAAAGTCAATATAATCCTAGATTGAAATAATTTTGGGTCTACCCAAGATCGTTTATTATGCCAGTACTAATAGTCAGACATTAAATCTTGGATTGATTCTGGATTCTCAAATCCAAGATTCATTTTGATAGTCGTTGATTGACTCTAAGCTAACTCACGGATATTGTGACGGCACGGAACGAGTTGAAAACTATTCAACCGTCAATATTGATTTAAATAATCTTAGGACCACCCAAGATTATTTAAATATTGATGGTTGCATAGTTTTCAACTCGATCCGAGAATTAAGGAAGGAATACATTGGCCGAATGCAACTAAAGTTGCAGTCACAATATTTGTGAATTGGCTTAGAGCCAATAAACAAATAACAAAATGAATCTCGGATTCATGAATCCAAGATCAATCCGTCTGACTATTAGTACAGGCATTAGTGTGTCATATATTAATTCTGACGTTTGGTAATAAATTACATTGGCCGATTGCAATTATATTCACCATTACGGTATCCGTGAATTGGATTAAATCTAATCAACAATAAAATTAACAAAATGAATCTCGGATTCATAAATCCGAGATTTAATCTCTGACTATAAGTACTGGTAATAGTGATTCATAACGTTTGTAAAGACAAAAAGTTTTAAATACTTAATAACAAACACTTAGCTGAGTAATAAACTTTGGTCTACAAAAAGTGTGAGACAGAAATGCCCACTTAGCATTAGTTGGTTTTCAACATTGTTGCAGATGTTGAAAGTGTGGTTGTTGGCTAATGCAGACTACATAGTAATTGTAGCAAAACAAGCAATGAGAAAACTGAAAATAAGTAGGTAAATACATTTAAATATGTAGAAAAAAATTTGACAAATAAAAGGCAAATACGACAAGTATGAAAAGAGAGTAATAGAAAATTTAAATGTATGAGAATAAAAGAAATGATGTTTGATAGTTTAGTAAAAAGATTGTTATTGTATGAAGCGAAAATTTGGGAATAGAAAAAACTAGAAAAATTATTAAATGAAAAATACTTGTTAGAAATCTTTTATATAGCATCTAATGTACATCATGCTTATTTTAATAACAATAAATAAAACTAACGGTTTAACTAACCCCTTATCTACCGCATTTTTGTGTATTGTAAGTCAAGTGTATTACCCGAATGTTACCGGTAGTTTTGCATCACTACACGTGATTTACAAACTTATTGTGCTACCATACACAAACATTTTAATTTTAAAACGCTTCTTTAGCGTAATGTGTATAAAACAAGAAATCAATGATAAATTTATGTTTTTTGTTAAAAAATGTACTACTGGATAGCGCTACCTATCTTCATCCAATATGTTTGTAATCACGTTTTATATATAAGCTATGATTTTATTGGCTACTGGCCAACAACAACAACAGTTCCAAATGCCTATCAAACTGAAAAGCATCATGAACAGTCAATCGAGCGGCTTCGGCCATATTGACCTTAACTCTCTAAGCGAACAAGTAATAAACAATCCTGCCAACTACTTGCCCATGACGACCCTAGCTACAAACTTGACCATGCTTTTGACTCACCGCCTGTCATCGTTGTTAACAATTTTGCCGCCAGCCTCAACTTGGCGGACCAGATCTACAACTTCATAAACATCTATTTTTCTCTCAGCAACCCGGACCCGATGGAAAAGGAAGGAAACGCACAGGACAACTCCGAATTCCAGCAGCAACGCCATCAACGCAGAAACGATCAGCTTCGATGCCGCCAAACCACCCGGCAGCCATAAAAGCGGACCAGGAACATTCTACAGCTAAGTATCAATACATCTTATCTCCCCTCTCCAAAGCTCTCCAAGAAATTAAAACCTTATTTAAAGCTATGGCCCCCATGAACAACGCGATTATTTCATTTCACATTTTTTAAAACATGTCCAACATCACAGCAAAAATTATCAACCTAGAAAGCTATACGACTCCCTTTTCTAATTACATTGAAAAACAAAGTTATATAAAATCATTGTCTCCCGCAACACCACGCGCCCAATTGCCCCCCAAGCCCGCTACCTACTCTTGCGTAATAAAGAACGTTTCGCATAGCATTACAGACGCAGAAGTATTCCAGGCCCTAGTAGACTCCGGAGTCGACGCGATAAAAGCGATAAGAATTAAATCGCAAGCTACTGACCAGTTCACCACTCTTGTTAGAGTAATATCGCATTTGTCAAAGACTCCAACTCGCAAACGGCCTAATTATTTTCAAGATTCTCCACCGGGCAGAAGAATCCTTCCCTTTTTTCCACAACCCCTCCAATGCACCAGATGCCATAAATACCATGAGACTAGGAAACCCTGCTATAACCCCATAACCTCAATTATGCGCCGGCAATCACCCTACGCATACGTGCAACTCAACGATACTTAAAAGCACCCTATGAGGCGCGTCGGACCACGCAGCATTCTTGCATAAATGCTTCTTCAGACTCAAAACCACTTTTTTTCAAGAGACAGTCGTGCCTCTTAAAATTATCGACAAACCCACCGAATCCGTCAAGACCAACATGGTGCGTTTCACGACAATGATGTTGCTTGCATTCTCTCCAAAAAAAGTGGCGGAGTCGGTAAACCGCTATGCTAATCTTGTCTTTGGAATCCAAACCCAAATCCTGTACACGGGTAACACCGTGCACATCCCTTGCAAATCATCCCAATAATGGCCGTACACCAAGGCATAATAGCGTCTCTTAACACCTGCGGGTGGTTGCAAAAACGCGCACCAATCCAAGATCTAGTAATTGCAGACAAACTTTCAATTCTGGTTCTTCAGAAAACAAAATTCATTTTTAAATCTAACCTATCTCTTCCCAAATTCCTTCTCTACTATAAACACGCGGTAGGACAGGCGGGGGCGTAGCCCTGGCCCACTATGCCCTCCTGCCTGTCTCTCCCGTCACCAACCCGGACCCTTCTTAGACGGACTTGGTTGTCGTGGCAATCAAGCAGCAAAGCGCGATCGGCAAGATGTCCATCTTCTCCATCTACAAAAATTCCAACAACCCATTCTTGACAAACTTCTTTAAGCATGTTGCCCTCAAGAAAAAATTAATTATTCTCGGAGACATGAACGCGCGTCACCTTTCATTCGAAGATCACTCATCAAACCTCAAAGGCATTGCGTTAGCCGACCTTTTTATTAACAACTTTTTGTTTTGCCTTAACTGCACTACCCCCACATCTGCGAATCATAATGGTCACTCCTTAATAGATCACATTGTGATCACACACGACCTCATCGCTCACTTTGACCATTCCTCCCAAGTGTCCACAAATTGCGTCACGAGTGACCATATGCCCCTTTTTGGCTTCACCTCTCTAAACAACCCTACTCTCTCCCCACCAACTTTTATTACCTATTGCGACTACAAAAACGCAAATTAGATTGCGTTCCAACGGGACATATTGATCAAACTTGCCAAACTACCTCCGCTAAACTTTCTTCAAAACATCGACTCCGCAATCATAACATACTTTGACGCAGTCTAGTCGGCCTCTCTTTTTCACAATTCTACCAAGGTAAAATACCTTACCCAAAACCCTCTCCTTCCCCTCATAGTCTCTCTAATAAGAGAGAAACACCGCACCTACAAACTTTTCCATTGTACCCGAGACCCTTCTATAAAAACTTAATGGCACAGATTAAATGCAAAGATACGCAGAGATATAAATTGTTTCAGGAAAATAAAATGGATAGAAACAACCGCTGCATTTGACTACCAAGAAAAAATTCTGCAGAAAATTTAACGTCTTCACTAGCCGCAAGGCCAACCAACTCCGCCCACTTAGAATTAACAACATCTTATACGCCACGCCCTAGGAGAAAGCCAACATCTTTGCGGATCATCTGCAATCAACATTTACCACCCCCCAGGACTCGATGTTTTTGACAGCCTAGAATAGGATATGCGAGGCAACATCCAACCACCCATCGCTCCAACCCAGCTTCAGAGAGCAGCCACCAGAACCGGACAAATACTTCCCGCCGATTACGGAAGAAGAAATCCAAGAACTGCTCTACATCTCAAAAAGAAACACCGCTTCAGATTCTGTCGGGATACTAAAAAAAGTACTATATAATCTACCCCTTCTTGTTATATCATACCTGACCCCCATTTTTAATTTAAGCATGTACTCCTGCTATTTTTCCTCTCGACTGAATCAGGCTCACACCATTCTATTACCGAAACCTAAAAAATCCCCGGAAGATCCCGACTTGTACAGCCCTATGTCGCTTATTGTTACCATCTCTAAATTACTAGAAAGACTTTTCAAGACGTAAATTCAGTCCTTCTGAGACGGCCGGGAGTCCCTCTCTGAATTTCAATTTGGATTCAGGAGAGAAATCTCCACCCGTGATGCTATATTTAACCTAATGTCAGACCTGTCCTTGTCTATTAACACTAAAAAATGCTCGTTTGCCATCTTTCTCGACATTACCTGAGCGTACGACGGCCTCATTTACAAACTGAAACCTATAAACATGCCTCCTCACATCATTGCTATACTTAAATCGTACTTCACAAACCGGTCAATTTAAACCCGCGTTGATAAGAAACTTTCTTATCCCTTTTTACTAACCGCGGGGGTGCCGCAAGGTTCCGTTCTTTCACCCACCCTCTTCAACATTTATGTTAGAAATATCTAATCATTTCTTTTCACCCTCCACTGAGGCTCCAGAAATGGAAACTCACCGCCAACCCTAAAAAACCCAACTAATCCTATTCCACCATCCTAACCTCTGCATCCGCCACAGTAACACCCACATCCGTATCAACCTATTGAACCAAGTGATAACCCTGGTAAACAAAATTACTTACTTACTAGGCATCACCCTCGCGTCTACCGTCAACCTCTCAAGGTCCTCCGCGGTACCTTCAAGTACCAACCTAAAACCTTACTACATACATATAAAATGTTTATCCGCTCCATTATTGATTACCAAACTATCACCCTATCTATCGCGCGTCAAATCCATATCGCTCCCCTTGCCAGCCTCGAGAGGAAAATTTTATAGAAAATACTGAACCTCTACCCCCATTACCCCTCAGCAGCCCTTCGGGCACTCTCAAGCATCCCTATACGGGTCAAACCAATAAATATTAAATTGAATGCTACATTACCCAGAATGTAATATCCTGTACCTATGTATTATTATTATGTATGTTTTTGCTTCCCAGGAATTATGACTATATACTAATGTAACTATGTACCAAGTAAATTCCAAAATCTTTTTATGCTATCTATGTTATGTGTATATATGTAATTGTACCATGTTTCCACTTTATGAATGTACTCTTTGCCACCAGGCAATGTAACACACCAATATGTAACTTTTTTTTTTCTTTTTTTAACAATGTATCTAATTTTAAATGTGGAAAAGATTTTAGAGCTACAACCACAGAAACAAATATAATTTTCTATCAATATGTATACTTCCATTAAATAAATGTATTAAATCTGAAATCTGGCTACAGGCTAACATAAGATGAAATTAATCTACGTCCATCTTGTTTGCTAGAATGTTACAATTTTGTAAAAAATGTATGTGTATTCATGCCAGTTTATATGTCACGTAATTACTGAACGCTTACAATGTTTATATACGGCTAGTACAGTTTAGTAGAAAAAGTAATGTATTTGTAAGAATAAATTTGTGATAAAAAATAGTAAATTGTTTTATTATTTCATAAACATAAGTTATCGCGTAGTAGAAGTCAAAACCATCAATTATATTACTAGTTTTAACTTGGCTTAAATCTGCAGGTGTAACAAGTAAAATCAGCAAAACTTTAGTAGCGGCCACACCTATCAATAATACCAATTAATAATGACAAACATGCCTTAATAATTAATTAAAAGTCAATAATCAAAAATACCTGCACAATTAAAAAAAAATAATTTGAATAAGAAGCCAATAAGCGTATTTAATCAAAATTATGTCAATAAACGTATCTTGGCCAAAGAAGAAAGAGAGCAATTAGTTAATGAAATGTTTAATATATCTGAACGTTATAAGGATGAGGATTATGCAATATATTAAAAAAAAAAAGCAAAAGTTATTTGATTGATTTATACCTATATAATTATAAAAATTTAAATAAAAATACTTTGAGTAGTAATTAGTTGAAGTTGAATATTGATAGAGATTTGCAAATTAGTTATGAGTTTTTAAACCAACAAGTAAGTGTATTAAAGTTTTAGTAAATTAAAAAAAAAAATTGGTTCAAACTCTGCTAAATGTAAAACATTTTAATTTATTATTTTGTATTTATTATTAATTGTAAGTCACATACACTAGTGTTTTAGGATATGCATCTTTCATCAGTGTAGCTAGCATCTCACTGGTCAGAGATAAATTTTACATACTAAAATTAATCCAAACTGTGAAAACGATAGTTCATTTTCATCATCTATTTTTTATTAATAAAATTTTATTTAAAATAGCAGCATTATCCATTCACAACTTAGCAAAACTATAACAATTGTTATATAAAAAAAATATCTAATAACACAATAAAAAATCTACTAAATTTGGGGTATAATAAAGTAATACTTAAAGTTTAAGTAAATATTTCAACAACAAAATTTACAATCTAATTTCAAAATTAAATAAACAATTAAAGATTTTCTCGTATTTTTTATGACACTAGAAATTTATTGTTGGTGAAGTTTTAGGACATTCAAAAAACCGCGCCTTTAAAAAGTTAAAAATTGTCTAAATCTTGTGTTTGTGCAGATTTTGGAATAATAAGTACTACAGTTAAGTATAAATAAATTTTGTTTGATTCTTCTTTCAGCAACCTATCAACAGAGCTTATATACCAACAGTAAGAACAAAAAAAAAACATCAAGGCCGATATACGGGGCAAAACCAATCGGTGCTTAATCAAGTTTTAGATTTTTAGTTTTAGGAATTACAAAACTCAGTAGAATATTAAAAAAAACTATAGAACGTTGGTTGAGACGTTATTTACTCTTGAGCAAATTTATTAGGGTTGTTCAAAAATTGATAATAAAAAATAGATTATTAAAACGATTAGGGATTCTAAAAACTTTGAATCAAGAATTTAAAAAAAAAATTGAGTCAGAAGGATTTTATGTTGTTAATGAATCATATCCTGATTTATGTGAAAAATATAAAACAATAAATTCTTATTTTGTTTAGTTTTATAGTATAAACATTAGAATTTTGATAAAATAAAAAAAAAAGGTGTCGGGGCCTGTCTTGTCTATAAGGGTCTGGGTGCAAAACATTTGTGGCTTTAAAAAATGTCAACTATACAAACATAAAAGGTAATTTTGTCAATGAAAAAACTGACAAACAGACAAAGTATATAAATGCAGTTTATCTATCAGTTAGTTATGCGTTTTCTCAGAAAGTTAACAATTGATTTATCAAACTGACATTTAACAATTCATGTAACAAATTTGTCAAAAAATAGTTGATATTTTAAATGAAAACATTTTGTTTCGGTTAGTTGACAGTTAATGTGTTAAGCTAAGACAGTTTATACACATTTTTTTAATTAATAGTTAACAGTTTATTAAGTCAACTGATTTGTTAAAATAAATTTTAAAAGTTATTAAAATGAGTAGTTAAGAATATTGCTTCTTCCGTGACCTTCAAGTTGCAACGTTGACCAAGCCAACTCCAAGATTGCTGTGTTGTTTACTTATGATTTTGGGATTGGCCAAGATGTTAGAGTTTTTAACCGACTCCTTAAGCATCTTTCAATATGTCTATTAATTTTGTAAACTTAGTTGATTAGATTATCAAGTGCGTAGAATTTCAAAATATCAAGAAAATGTAGAATCTTGAGTTTATCAAAAAAAAAAATTAAATTAAATTCATTCAATACTTCACAATTCACATTTTATTATAGTAAATTAACTTTTATGTTACTTTTAATAAATATAAAAAGTAACTTTAAAGATTATTTTGTTCAGAGAAAACAGGTGGACAAACTAGTATACACTAAAATCAGTAAAAAAATTCTCAGAAATATTTTAAAAACCTTATTCGTTGTTGATCTCACTGTATTAACACAACAAAAAATTAATTATAAATTTATATGTATTTAGTTAAGAAATGGACTACTGGGTAGCGCCACCTAGAGTCATTCAATATGTTTGTAATTTACGCTTTATATATAAGCGATAATTTTATTGAATACGGCACGGCTGCTGAAGCCCACTGAAGCCCGTCCCAACGATTACGTTTACACGTGTTACAGCAACATACAATTCTCTTGGAAGGGGGAGAAGAGTGAGTAAAATCTTCACCCCCATATATTGATTTAAAAATAATTTTCGCCTTTCTCTACCGAAAGCCTATTTTCGGCCCATGATACACTTTATACTATTTTGCAGCCCACTTTAAATTGAAAACTATATTTTGATCATTTATTTTAAAAGTTAATATGTTATTAAATATAACACTTGATTTTAATTATACTAAATTAATAGTAATTAAAAAATTAAATTAATATTACACGATTTAGTAATGACATTTTTAAATATTTGCTTTGCTAGCTTGATATTATTATATACAAAATATAGTATTATTGACATCAAATGTAGAGTGATTCTATTACAAGACTTCTTGGTTACAATAATATTTAAGAATTTAAAAAAGACATTGACATTTTATTGATTTTTTTAATAATAGTAATAAAGTTGTATCATGTTATTGTTACCTTAATAGATAAGCAAAAAAACAGTTGTAAGCACCACGGGCAAGAAAGCGTTTGCAGCATTTCGATGTCTGCCGCCTTTGTTTTGCTTGTGTGGACAAGCAGACAGCGGTGTGCTACAAACAATGCTTTCCTGTCATTGATACTTAATAATACTATATTTACACATAATCTGCATAACAGTTACAGTTATCTTTTTAGCTTTTAGTTTGTTAGTTTTTAACAAGTAACAAAAATATAATTATTTGACTAAATCGCTATGTTAGCAAGGTATAAAAAATAGCGTCATCTACCTTGGTTGCTATTAACTTTAAAATTCAAGTTTTTTTGCTAGATGGCGCAAGCTTCACAATCAATACATCAAAAGGATGTTCAAAAAATCAAAGTGTTGATGTAGTGTGTACTATATACCCATGTGGTGATAAAATAGTAACTCTACAAATATCTGGTAAAAACGTGCATGTTCTAAAAGGCAGCAAAAACAGTAGAATAATCATATCTTCACATAAGAGACAGCTTGTGTAAATAGCATTAAACTAAGGTATTCCAACAAAATATGCAACGTTAAGGCTAATAGCTTGGCAGGCAAATGGTCAATCTTCAAGATGTGTGGGCCTTAACCTTGGACCACACCTTTACCAAAAAGCTTCAATACCTTACTAAAAGCAAACACATACAACAACCCGATTTGTAAACAAGCAAAAGAGGCAATAATTGCCCCAAATTTTAAAACGGTCTACTACTACTTGCGATTGTCTAGAAAGATTCTGCAAACTATTTTATAGATCTTGACAGTGTGCTCTTAACTAAACAAACACATAATAATAATAATAATTTATTAACGCATCTGCATTTACATGTTAAGTTACATAAAAATTGTTTACAAACAGTGATTACAAGTATGACAAACAAACGAATAAATACATACATACATACTTTCCTACACATTGGCTAAGGTGTTACGATAATCTTTTTAAGTTAGCAATGAACTTCTCGTATGAAATACCAACAAAGTCGACGTCATTTGATACATAGTTAGCGTGTCGTGCAATACGAGACAGTGAGCTGTGCCGACCATAGTTAGTCCTACTAAAGGACATATGCAAAAAAGGGCAATTCCTAACCGCACGTTGGGGAACATGAATATCTATCATATTCAGGATCTGCTGACAGCAGATTAGCCCGTTCAGAACTTTGAACAAAAATTTCATGTCCATTTCATTTCTTCGTTTTTCCAACGCAGACAATCCCAAATAAATTCCGATATTTTCAGATGATAAATACACACCAGTAAGACTGAGTTTATATGATACTAGTTTGTAAAATTTATTTTGAACTGACTCCAATCTGTCAATAGAAGTTTGGTAGGATGGGGACCATATTACGCTACAATACTCTAGATGTGATCTCACCAGAGAATTAAACAAGATAAGAAGAGCCCGCATGTTACTAAAATCAGCAGTAGCTCTTTTAAGAAAGCCGAGCATCTTGTTAGCTTTATTAATAACAAAATCTAAATGAAGAATAAATGACAGTTTGGAATCAAGCAAGACTCCTAAGTCACGGATTGAGTCAACTTTTTCTAAACCGGTACCGTTCAAAGTATAGATGAAATTAACAGGATTTTTGCTTCTTGTAAATGATATATACTGACATTTTTTTATGTTAAGATCCATGTGGTTAAGAACACACCATTTATTGACCGCTAGTAAATCCCTTTGCATGGTAAGACAATCAGCAATAGTGCTAACTCTACAATATACCTTTACATCATCTGCAAATAACAAGTGGTGACAGTTTAAAATATCAGATATGTCATTAATAAAAATTGAAAATAGGACAGGTCCCAAATGGGACCCTTGTGGTACACCTGATGTCGCCTTAATGGAATGAGATAGATAATTGTTAATCTTAACTTGCTGGACACGTTCACTTAAATACGACTTTAACCATTTAATCAATGGATTACCGACACCATATGCACTCAATTTGTTAATTAGCAGGTCGTGGTTAACAGAATCAAAGGCTTTACTGAAAACCATGTAGATTGCATGGACCTCGTCACCACTTTCCAACGCTTTTATTATATAATTAGTAAATACGAACAAGTTTGTTTGAGTTGATCTTTTCGGGAAAAAACCGTGCTGTTAATGAATAATTATATTTTTAAAAGCACCAAAGATGCGATCATAAATTAATTTTTCAAAAATTTTTGGTAGTACCGACAGGATTGTTATTGGCCTGTAATTAGTTACATTCGATTTGGAACCGGATTTAAAGATTGGTACAATATAAGATTGTTTCCACAAATTGGGAAACATTCCTGATAACAATGAAAACGAATAAATTTGGTGGAGTGGGTAAGATAACGTTTGGCAACAGTTCCGTAGAAACAAGGAAGGTAAGTTATCAGGTCCAGGACTACTATCAACTTTCAGTTTTGCCAATGCTTCCAGCACACAGTCTAAACTGACTGAAATATTAGTTAAGTTTACAGATGTATTGGATACAAACGCTGATTGAACGTGTGTAGAAGGTTTATACACCGATGAGAAAAAATTTGCAAAAAGATTGGCAATATCAGCTCCATTCGTAGCCGTATTATTGTGTAAACACATTGAGGAGGGAATGCCGTAAGATTTATTTTTACTCCGGACAAAAGACCAAAAATGTTTTAAATTATCGGGTATAGACTGTTCAATATTATCCAAATATTTCCTATAGCATAGTAAGGTCTCGGATTTGCAGTTAGATCTCAATCTTGTAAAGACTGCATAGTCGGAAGCTAAAAGTGATGTTTTCCACTTTTTATGAGCTTCTTTCTTGGATAGAACTAAATCGATTAGCTTTCTGGAAAACCAAAGTGGAAAGCAGCGACGTTTGCTAACTGTGGTTTTAGGTACATACAGATCGATTACAAAATAAATAACGTCATAAAATATATCAACCGCATCATTTACAGATTCACATATATTAAGAATAGACCAATCAGTACGGGCTAAGAATTGGTTAATTTCTACGTAGTTAGCACGTTTAAAATTATATTTTAAGTAAGTTCCATCATCAATAGCAGCACATTCTTTAATTACAACACTAATAATAAGAGAAGGATGATATCTGTCGCATGGAATAATACAAGCGCATTTAGATACTTGCATAGTATCACTATTGGTAAGACATAAATCTAAATTAGTATTAAAATCATTGGGTATAGAGTTAAACTGGTTTAAACCTAAAGCACAGACACTATCACAAAAAAACGCTTCCATCGTAGATGAAATATTAGTTGGAGTTAACCCAGCTAAGTTTTCATCATCAGGTAACCAGTTGATATTGGGTAGATTAAAATCACCGGTGACTACTATTCGACTTTCGGGAAACTTCAAGATGGCATTTTCAAGTACTTCTACATAGCCAGCGTATAAATCCATAGGGGATCTGGGAGGTATATAACTGCAGCTAACAATTAGTTCAGATAGCTCAAAACTAATTTTTACAATAACCATCTCAATGTTATCATTCGAAGGTACGACTGTAGATTTTAAGTTTTTCTTAACCGCTATTAAGACTCCGCCACCACTGCTTTTGGAGCTGGTGTTAACATTTCTGTCCATCCGATAAACAATGTACCGGTCATCAATAAATTCATTATCGAATATAGAAGGGTGAAGCCCGGTTTCAGTAAGAGCCAAGACATGAAAATCTTCCGTCAAACACGAACAGAAAAAATCAACTAACTTAGTACGTAGACCTCTCACATTTTGATAGTAAACAGTGAGAGTATTAATGGATTTTGAGTTAGTTACTACTTCTGCGTTCACATGCACACTATGAACATTGTAGACAGTCCAATATGTAGAATATGTAAAATTATTGACAAGACAACCGAGCATGTACTATCTACTTGCACTTTTCTACGTAAGAAAGTCTATGTTTGAGGCCAACATAAAGAAAAACCTTTGAGCAACCAAATAGGATGGTTGTGCGCTAGGGTTACTTAAAGAGGTACCTAATAAAGCTTATGTGCAGTGGACATGGTTTAGACATAATCCAGAATCTAAAATAGAATGTGCTCTTTGTTGTTCAAAAAGTTGAAATGTTACTTTATAATTGAAATGTTTTCGATTGAAAAACAATTGCGTTTGGAGTAGATTTTTTTGGTTTTACATGATAAAAAATCCAGATTGTCTGTTGACGTTGATTTCTTTGATTTTCTAAGTTGTTACTAAAATGTTTGAACTTCAATTAACGTTATCAATTTTATGTTGTCCTCGGATTTAAAAAAGTTAATTATTACTAAAGTGTGGTTTTAGAAGATACCTTCTTGAAACTAGTGTTTCTGTTCTAGGAAAGTTGTGGTTTATGCTCTAAAACTTCTTCTTAGACTAAAGCAATTTTTTCTGTTTTGTTTTTAGAAATACTAAATATTATTTTATTTTGTGATTAAAACATGCATGCAGTAGCACAATAACTTGCACTATTAACATAGAAAATAAACAAAAATATCACTATCTTTCACTCTAATATAGTAACTATTGACGTTTGCAAAAACAAAAACAGAGATAGCATATTACTATTTTCTCCTGTAACATAGTGATCTTTACATTTTAGAGACAAAAGATGACTTTGCAGAAACAAGAAGTTTTAAATTTCTAATAACAAACACTTAGCTGAGTAATAAACTTTGGCCTACAAAAAGTGTGAGAGTGGGACAGAAATGCCTACTTAGCTTAAGTTTGTTTTCAACATTTTTGAAGATGTAGAAAAAATGCTATGTATGGGGGCAGAGAAAAAGAATGGTTGCTGGCTTATGCAGACGACATGGTAATTTTGACCACACAAGCAAATTAAATTAACAATATGTATTGATGTATAAAAAATATTTTTAGAAGTAAATGTAAATAAACAAAAATGATAAAGTCAAAGATAAAGTTCAGAAAAAGAGAAAGAAAACGTTAAGTAAAAAATTAAAAAAAAGTTGGTAAAAACATTTAAATATGTCTACATATGATTTTAAATTAATAACAAAAAATTAGTTGTATGAGAATTAAAAAAATGATGTTTGAGCAGAAATTTAAAAATAGAAAAAACTAAAAAAAAATATCAAGTAGAAAACACATATTAAAAATCTTTGTATATAGCAATGTACATTATGCTTACGTTAATAACAGTTGGTATCATCTATCTTGTACTGTAAGTGTAAGTCAAGTGTAATATTACCTAAATGTTACCAGTAATTTTGCATTACTACATGTCATTTACAAACATAGTGTGCATACCATATACTGACACTTTGATTTTTAAAACGCCCCTTTAGCGTAATCTATATAAAACAAGCAAGTATGTTATACTATATAATGGATTGGCAACCACCGTATATGAACATAGGGAAATAGTGTGTCCAAATCCGTGGGTAGGCAGCTTGCCATTGTGCCGAATAACGTTCTCATTTTTAGTATGTTTTACTCTGTCGCACTAGTCACTACGCCATATACGGTTTAAATGTGCAATATTAACAAGCAAAATAATGGTTAAATACTGGGTTGCTTTTGGATGTAAATCTTTGAAACAAACAGAAAATGGAATTTAATTTCATTAGTAAGCATTTGCAATTAATATTTGTTATGCAGTTTATTATAAAAATTATATTAAATGGATATAAACAATATTGTCGGGAAATAATTATGCTTTTATATGCTAGATTTGTGTTTTAATTTTATACAGAATAATTATTACCTTCCCCTTAAACATCTTATATATAAAATATATGCAAAAGTTCATAACAAACATTTTGTATTGTTCTTAATTGTTGTTTTTGATCATTCTATTATTATTTATATCATTATTGTTGTAATAATTTTATGAAGTAGATCTTTATGTTTAATACATTTAGACTCAATGGAGCGTATTATTAATACTTTACTTTCAAGTTTATACACTTTTTTTAAATTATTTCTAATAAAAATTAAAAAAATTAGTACTTCTTTTAAAAATTACTAACTCTAATTATTTAACCGTGTAAAAAACCTATTATTGTTTTTATTAAGTAACTTAAGAGTTAATAAATAAATTTCCTTTATAAGATGTACCAGATACAAGTAAAAACTGACATACTAATGCGTAACTTAAAAGCACGCAATGTTCACGGTTTGGTTAACAAATTATTATTTTAGTACTATATTATGTATATTTGTAAATATATTTTATATTTTAAACAAATATACAAGTTAGTATTACTTTTTTATTATTATACATGAATATATTGACTGTCTGTAATAAGAAAGTTAGTTTTATTTTTTTATAAATCTTATTAAAGTCATGATGATTGAAATTATGTTGATTTTTTTTAATGAGAAAGATTAGTAATACTTGGTAGTATAATTTAATATATAAAACAGTAAAATACAGATTGTAATTATTGTTTTAAATCAATTTTTCTAAAATTCTGTCTCTCTTGCCTCGTATACGATTGTGAGATAGAAAGAGACGTTAAAGCAGCACAACGGCGGGTTGCATATTTCGATATTTTTCCCCACTTTAAGCGGCATGGTTGCCAATCCAGTATATAATATAACATCCTTGAAAACAAGAAATCAATGATCGATTTATATTTTTTAGTTAAGAAATGTACTATTGGATAGCGCTACCTATCTTCATCCAATATGTTTGTAATTACGCTATGTTCATAAGTGATGATTTTATTGAGTACGATTGTATTGCAGGCAACCAAAGCATATACAGGTTGCAACTGCAAGTACTGCACGTGTACATACACGTGAGTTTTTAAAGGGGGAGGAAGAGTAAAATCTTTGCCCCCATATATTGATTTAAATATAACTTTATGTACACATAAATTGCTCTTTTTCTTGCATGTAGATTTGTGTGCTGTAATTGAACAATGCACTTAGAACAGCGTAGTTAGGTAAGGGCTAAAATAATCCACCGCATCAAGATGAGATTTTTTAAACATAATCATATTTTTAGCTTTTTGTAACGCCTATAGAGCGGCATTCTGGTGCAATATGTATATTTAACCTGAATTTTTTTTTCAGTTAAACAGGAAGGTTCATTTACATGATAGAAGACGAACTTTTAAAAATCAATATTGAAGGATAGGGATAGTCGGTAGGCGCTCGTAACAGTACAGTGCATTTATTATTTTTTACTGCTTAGTGCTAGATGTTAATGTGATCAGACAGCAAAATAGTATAAATATGATTATTTGATTTATTAAACTAAATTGCTGTTAACAAAGTATAAAAAGTAGCGTCATCTACCTTAGTTGCTAATAACTTTAAATTTCAATTTTTTTTGTTAGATGGCGTAAGCTTTACAATCAATACATCAAAATGGCGTAAAAAAACCAAAGTGCTGGGCTGGGGTATCAATATGAATGCCGGCATAACGGGCATAACCTATTCGCGTTCACTTTGATGTTTTCATGTTTTTAGTTATTATTGTTATTAGTTTTGTAGTTTAAATTTAAAGATTGACTAAAAGGCTTTACCAGGTGTTTGCAAATATAAATGAAAAGTGTTATTTTGTAATAATATATATTATAGTTCTATAACTGATAGCAGTTATAAGACAATAATATGTATTATTATTTATTTTAACAGAATTTATATTTTGTTTATTTTAAAGAATTTTTATTTATTTTAATAGAATTTTTATTTATTTGCAAATTTTGTTTGGATTTGCCATTTTTAACTCTGCCGTTGTCAGTTCCCAGCCCGAAAATAAAGAGGGAAAATGGCAAGTTTTAAAAATAGCTCCTTTTATTGACGCAAACGTAACAGCGCCGCTAGGCGTCCGTTTTACAAACTTAATTTATTTTTCCCAGGAGCGAAGAGGCGCTAAAACTCGTGGCGAAATATTGATAGCGAATTGACTTATCTTCTATTGTATGATCTGTGATGCTGGGGGGGTTATTCTGGCATGTATCGCATATCGCTTATTGCAATTAATGACGTCATCATTAATTAAAAAAATCTGCCGGTGATCTCTTTTCGTACTACAAGACCATCTAGTAATATAAACTCAATACCAAGCTTTATGATAATTATATTTTTTAACGTCAATATGAGTTATGAATTACAAATTTATGATTTAAATGTCACACTTTCCCTCCGGTCGAAAAAATCTATGACGTGGTGCAAGATTGCAATGAGTGCCAGAATAGGGGTCTTGATGTCAAAGATGTTATACGCAACCACCATATATTAACATAGGTTTTTTTTTTTTTTTTTTTTTGGGGGGGCTAGGCGGTAAAATCTTCTAAAGACTGGCAAGAGTCGGATTCATTTTCTCTCAGCTTGAAATGCCTACCGACTAAAAACCGCCCAATAATGAATGCCTACAGAAGTTCGAGACCTTACGGCTCATGTACCTTCCTTTTGGAGATTAGTAGTGTGGAGATGGTTAGATTACGCCCTATAGGCTTGTGTGGTATTGGTTTGGGATTGTTAGTGGGTTAGTAGTTAGGGTGCGGCTACTTGGTTCACCGGTCGTTTATAGAAAAAGTTCTCCCTGTCTGGCTCGGCAAGTCGGGCCAGATCAGGGTTGAAATGATTCGCGAGATTTTCGAAGTACTTTGCGGCCAAAGCTTCGATGTGCTGACGTATCGGGGCTAGTCCTAGGTCCGCCCAAATCTCTCTGTTTCGAACGAACCACGGAGCCCTGTGGAACTACCTCAGAGTTTTGTTTTGAAAAATTTCTAACTTGTTGAGATTACAGTTAGCTGCTGTTCCCCATACTGGAGACGCGTAAGTTAGGATGGGTCTAATAATAGACGTGTAGAGCCGGGTTCGATTCCGGGTCGACAGACCGCTATTCCGACGTGTCATCGAAATAAGAGCGTTTTTAGCCATTTTGGCTTTATCGAGAACGGACTGCACGTGGAGATTGTACGTGAGTCCCTTGTCAAGATTAACCCCCAGATACTTGGCAGAATTGGACCACGGTATAGGAACGCCGTTAAGAAGGACGTTTTCGTCGGGTTCGATTCGCCGCTTTGTGAAGAGTACAGCTTTGCTTTTCTCTGGGTTAATAGTGACTTGCCACTTGTCCAACCATTCTTTGAGGTCGTCGGTGGCCCTTTGAAGCCTCAAGGTGACCATCTCGAGCGACCTGGAAGAGTATAGAAGAGCCGTATCATCGGCGAATTGTGCCATTTTAACCCCGTGTCTACATCCCGAAGGCATGTCGGCCACGTATAGGTTAAACAGCAGCGGAGAAAGAATGGAGCCTTGAGGAACTACTGCCGTTATCTCCCGAGGGGTAGATATGTGGTTACTCAGCTTAACTTTCAAAGTTCTGCTGTCTAGGAATGAAGCTATCAACCTTACAAGTCGAGGAGGATAGTTAGCTCTATGCAATTTAAAGATGAGTCCCTCGTGCCAGACCTTGTCGAAGGCTTTGTCGACGTCGAAAAAGACCACCCCTGTGACCTTTTTGACTCTAAAACCCTCAACTATAAGGTCCGTCACGCGGTTTAATTGATGAACTGACGAGTGCCCCCATCTGAACACGTGCTGGTGACGGGGGAGGATGTTGATCGATTCAGTGTGATCCTGGAGTCTGTCCAAGATCACCCTTTCAATAACCTTGCTAATTGTGCTGAGAAGACTGATGGGCCGATAGTTTTGAGGAAACGTACGGTCTTTACCTGGTTTTGGAATATTGATTACCAAGGAGCTTTTCCAATCTGAAGGAAAATGCCCAGTTCGAAGAATCGCATTAGCAATGTTGGTGAGCGCCATTATTGCTTTATGCGAGAACGCTTTAAGAGCCTTGTTAGAAATGTTGTCAGGGCCGGGGGCCGTGCGAGATTTAAAGCGTTTGATGATTTCTCTGATGCGAGAAGGTCGCACGCTTTCCAGCGGCTCGTCGTCGTCAGAGCCATCCAACAAGTCCTCAACCACTTGTTTGACCCTTTCGACGTGCTCCGTGTCCGCCGTATCCGACGGGGAGCATTGGTGTTCCAGGCTGTCGGCGAATGCCTCGGCCTTTCCCACGATATCGAATTGGAGCCCATTTTCGCCGAGACTGGCTGGAATGGGGGTTCGTCTGTTTCGTAGCGCTTTGGAGATCTTCCACATCAGATTATCATCGTCTGTGGTCGATTCCAGGCTGGTTTGCCAACACAAATTTTTGTGCAACCTTATAGCCCTCCTAACTTCGCCATGTAGCAAGTTTAGGGTTTCGCGATCTCGCGGGTCGCGGTGCCTCTGCCATTGGCGTTTGGCGGCATTTCTAGTGCGGATTAGTGCCTTAATTTCGCGTGATAGTCCGAGTGGATTATCTACCCGGACCTGATGGGTCTTAGAAGCCCTTTCCGTGGCTTGGTGGATTTGGTGAGTAAAATTTTCGACTGCTCTTTCGATGTCGTCAGCTGTTCGTACTGGGGCAAGTCTGCCAATGCTCTCTTCCAGGGATCGAGAGAAGAGAGTCCAATCCGTATGTGTTACAAATTTTCCTCCTTCCCCGTGAGACCCCCTTCCGTAGAGCTCCAGTATTACTGGGCAGTGATCGGAGCTAAGGCCTTCGGCGACGGATATGGTGTACTGGTAGTTGACGTTCTTTAGTATTGCTACATCTAGAACGTCCCCTACGTGACCCGCGGCGATGTAATGAGTGGGTTCGATGGGACCCAATATCTGGAGATCTTTTTGTTGGGCGTAGTTAAACAACGCTCGACCTTTGCAGTTTGTCCTCAAGCTATTCCACGCCGGGTGCTTTGAGTTGAAGTCCCCAGCGATGATTGTGGGGTGAGGACTGTCGAGAATCGCATCAAAGTCCGCTGTTTCGATGCGATTTGTCGGTCTTATATATGCCGATGCGAGTTTGAATGTGCCCAACCCCGGCACATTCACCACTATCGCATTTGACTCAAGCGAGATCGTGTCGGGGGTATCCGATCTACCGATCTTTTTGCAAAGATCAGTGTTCCACGCCTCATGGGTACCGGCGACGTTCCCAAATACGTGAAAGTATTTGGGATTCTCAGCGCTTGATTAGGTTTGTGGAGCGACTCCGACACCAGCATGATGTCGAGTTCCTGTTCGATAAAGAACGCTTCCACTTTGCCGAATTTATCTGTAATGCTGTTAGCATTCCAGAAGCAAATGCGGCATAATACAACGGGTGTATTATCCATTATTGATTAAGCTATTCGAGGATGTTTGCTATGAGCCTTATTTGAGACTCATTCATTTCTTTCAAAATGGCGGCAATTTTCTCGTTAGAGACCACTGGTTGCTTTTTGGGGGCAACTGTATTAGCAAACATAATGTTTGCTGATGGTGCTGCAGGTCTGCGAGGACCTGAAGGCAGAGAGGAAGCCTGAGGGGCTGTTGGAGCTTGGGCTGGGGCGGGTTGGGCCGCCGGTCTAAGTTTTTTGCCGTTCGAGGCCAACATGCGAATGTATACTTTGCATCCCCTGTCGTTCGCGGGATGAGGCCCGTTGCATAGGGCGCATTTGGCGGGAGTGCCTCTGGCGCAGGACCCCGACTGGTGGGACCCCGCGCAATTGCGACAAACATATGTCGTAGTGAAACAGCGATTTGCTGTGTGGCCGTGCCTCTGGCACTTTTGGCATTGGGGGATGCCGCCACTGCGCTTTTTGCGCTCGACCGCGACCTTGAAGCCGCAGAGCACATCGAGATCCATGATCTCTGAGCTCTTCTGTCCCTTTGGAAGAGAAACAGATATCATGTGGAATCGGATGAACTGATTCCCCATGCGGTGGACATTTGACGGGCAGAACCCTAGAGATTCTAGCGCCCGCCCCACGTCATCCTCAGAGAGGAATTCGGGAACATGCTTTATAACTACCTCAAAGCATTTTTTGTCGGCTTGTGCCCACGTGTGGAAGTTCGCCTTGCGAGCTTGAAGAAGGTTTGTTGCTTTCCTGTGGTCGGCAATGGTGGATGGCATCATGCGAATGCCCTCGTGAGTATTTCGCGCCAATAAAATGAGAATATTTTTCTCCCTGAACGCTTTTGAGTATTCAGGGTAGAGCTCTTTGTCGTCCAGGACGATTGCCGGAGGACGGGCTTTAGAGTTGGCGGCGGCTTCGGAGTTAGGCTCCTCGTCCGCTTCTACGATACCGGCGGGGTTCACATTCGAGGCGGCAGGCCTGAATCTCACCTCGGTGAAGCCTTTTCTGGCGTTCCCCTTTTTTGCGGGGGCGGCGCTTTTGGTGGCAGAAGGCCTTAGCGCCGAGTGGCCTGATGGGCCGGCGAGGGTAGCCGCTGATGGCTGACTATACGCAGCTGCTGATGGCTGCTGGGGGGTGGCTGATTGCCCTTTAGATAGTTTAAGGGGTAGTGACTCACCCCTTGAATTCTTCCTCTTCCTTCCAACTACCAGTTGGAATACATTATCGTCGACAATGGGTCCCATCGGGCTGGAGGGTGCTGCTGGGGCCTCGACGGTGAGGTCCATGGCGGCGGCGTTAGACTCGGCAGACTGGAAGTTGCAGGTGACGTCTTCGTCGTCGCTGCTGACTTCCTCGAATTCCATTTCGCTTTCAGCTGGTGAAGCGGGGGCGGAGATGGGTACGGCTGTTGCCGCTTCGGGAGAAGATGAATTAAAAGTTTTCTTCTTTTTCTTCTTTATTTTGCCCTTCTTCTTGAGGGACTTCTTGGAGGCGGCAGGCTGGTCCTGGTCTTCATCCTCTGATGGCGGCGGCGAAGCGGTGGGAGCCAGGGCGGCTGACAGGGTCTTGATGGTGGCGGCCTGTTCCGCGTTGGTCGCGGTTAGCGACGAGATTGACGCCTGGAGCGCTTCGAATTTCCTCTCGAAATTCTCCGCCATAGTCTTCAGCTGCTGCTGGAGCTCCGACAGCTGGCCCTCCAGGTGCCTGACCTCGGCCCTGGACTTGGAGTAGCTCCTCTCGAGCGACCCCTCCCTGGAGCGGTGTTCGCCCTTGGACCTGGACCTCTTCTGCCGGTCCAGCTCCAGCTGCTGGGACGCGGCGATGTTGGACGTCTGGGTGTCGCCCATTGCGACGGTGGTGGAGCTGGAAGAAATTATTTTCTGTTTTTCCAAACTTGTGTTTGAAAAAACAGAAAATTAAATATTAAATAGATATTAATAATTATCAATACCAATTGGCATTAATAACTATTAATACAATGTATATATATCAAATTGAATAAATGCTTAAAAAAAAAAAAAAAAAAAAAAACTACTGCACGTCTATTTATGCGTAGTTAATTTCTCTTGAAAGGGGGAGAAGAGTGAGTAAAATCTTCACCCCCATATATTGATTTAAATATTACTTTATGTATACATAAATTGCACTCTTTCTTGCATGTAGACTTTTGTGCTGTAACTGAGCAATTCATTTAGAACAACGTAGTTAAGTAAGGGCTAAAATAATCCCAAATCAAGTTATCCGGAGTATTCTCGCCCGATTGCATCACGGTTCATTGCTCAGAGGTTTAATCTTATTTCTACAATACGCATGGGAAAGAACGGAAAAACCTTCTTAATGTTGTACGTACAGTTTCCTCAAAAAGTTGAAAAATCCGGCTTCTCACAAAGTTTTGCGTTACTGTAAGCAAAATTATTATCGTTGCCAACGCGACGGTCACACCGTATTAAGATGAGATTTTTAAAGATAATCATATCATTAGCTCATTGTAAGGCTTATAGAGCGGCATCCAGGTGCAATATGTAAATTCAACCTAAAACAATTTTTCAGTTAGACAAGAAGGTTTATTCACATGATAGGTAACAAATTTTTAAAAATCAATATTAAAGAAAGAGGATAGTTGGTAGGCGTTTGTAACAGTACATTGAATTAATCTTTTTTTTTTCATTTTTACTGCTTAGTGCTAAATGTTAATGTGATCAGATAGCAGAATAGCATAAGTATAATAATTTAATTTATTTAACTTAGTCGCTGTGTTAGCAAAATATAAAAAATAGCGTCATCTACCTTGGTTGCTATTAACTTCAAAAACTTAAGTTATTTTGCTAGATGGCGCAAGCTTAACAATTAATACATAAAAAGGTGTTTGAAAATTCAGATGTTGCGTGTACTATATACATAGTTTGTCAAGAATAGTTTGGCTGTGGTTAAACTTATGCCTTTACTCGTTTTAGCATCTTTCAATCACAGAACAACGTCGCTCATAGAATGTGTGAACCACAATCAACATAATTTTTGTGTACATTAAGTTGTCTATCATACCGACCAAACTATTTTTGACCAACTGTACCTATGTGTAAAAACGTGCATATTCTTACGGACAGTATAGCATCAACTCTAGCTATAAAAAAGCCTAAAATCACATCAAATCTAATAATGAAATACTTGTGTCTACATTGACAGCTTGTGTAAATAGCATTGAATTGAACGGATAAAATGGTATTTTAATAAAGTAAGCAATGTTAAACTAATGGCTCAATACCTTACTAAACGCAAATTCATACAACAACCTGCGCTGTAAACAAGCAAAAGAGGCAATGATTGCCTAATTTTTAAAACGTCCTATTACTACTTGTAATTGTTTAGAAGGATTTTGTAAACTTTTACATAGATCTTGACAAGGCGCTTTTAACTAAGAAAACACATGCATACTATAAGTATTGTAAAAGATGTAAAATGAATGACAAGACAATTGAACATGTACTATGTACTTGCACTTTTCTACTGAGCATGGCCAACATAACAAAAAAATACAATCAAGCGGCGTTTTTGCATACAACAACCAAATAAGCTGGTTTTGCGCTGAAAAAGCTATTTTTTCGCTTAATGATGCTTAAGTTTAGTGGACGTGGTTTCACCCTCCAACTTAATCCATAAGCCTCAATAGAGTGTACTCTTTGTTGTTCAAAAAGTTAAGTAATGTTACTTTATAATTGAAATGTTTTCGATTAACAAGCAACTGCGCTTAAAGTAGATTTGTTTGGTTTAACATATGATAAAGAATGTAGTTCATCTGTTGACGTTAATTTTTTTGATTTTCTGAGATGTTACTAAAATATTTGAGCTCTAATTTATGTCAACAATCTTTATATTGTACTCGGATTTAGTATGGTTAATTCTTACCAAAGTTTGGTATTAGAAAATACCATTTTGAAAGTGGTTAATCTGTTCTTGGAAAGTTGTGGTTTATGGTCTAGACCTTCTTCCTAGACTAAAGCAATATCTTTTATATAGGGTTTAGAAATATTGAATATAATTTTATTTTGTAATTAAAACTGATAAAATAGAAAAAAATCGTAAATATGACAATTTTTGACTCTAATATAGTAACTACTGGCATTTGCAAAAACAAAAACAGAAATAGCATATCATTATTTTCTTCTGCAACATAGTGATTCTTTACATTTCAGAGACAAACGATATCTAAATTTAAACTAGAGAACTATACTTACCCACACAAGTGTTTGTCATCAAGAAGTTAGATATTATCATCTTCTCCTGTGACAGTGATTTATGACGTTTGTAAAAACAAAAAGTTTTAAATTCCTAACAACAAACACTTAGCTGAGTACTAAATTTTGGTCTACAGAAGGTGTGAGACAGAAATGCCCACTTAGCTTTAGTTTGTTTTCATCGTTGCAGATGTAGAAAGTGTGGTTAGTGGCTCATGCAAACTACATGGTAATTGTAGCAAATCAAGCAAAGAAAAAACTGAAAATAAGTAGGAAAAAAAATTTAAATATGTAGAATATGATTTTTGTAAAAAAAATTGACAAATAAAAGGCAAATACGACAAATATGAAGAATTAGTAAAAGAAAATTTAAATGTATGAAAATAAAGAAAATGATGTTTGATGGTTTAGTAAAAAGAATGTTATTGTATAAAGCCAAAATTTGAAAATTAAAAAAACTAAAAAAAAATATGAAATGAAAAATTTCTATTATAAATCTTTTTATATAGCATCTAATGTACATCATGCTTATTTCAATAACAATAAATAAAATAGTTGGTATTATTCTTGATACTAAATTTACCGGTTTATAATATAAAATTAACTGTATGACTTTGACTCAATACAAAATTGTTGTCTGGTTTCCATTTGTTAGTTATGTTTATACGCACAAACCGGTAAAATATCGGAGCTTAACCCAAGCCCGATCGGGCTTGGCTGGGCATATTCTGGCAAAAAAAAATTACTAAAAATCCGACGAATCCGATTGGATCAACAAAATTTTTAAGAGTTTTTTAATCCTTTGAAAACTATCCTGTCATGGAAACTTAAAAAAAAAAAATTTTGGTCTAAGATTTTTGGTCAAAAGTGAAAAGGGTGACTCCGAGGGTAACTCTTTTTGGTGAAGTTTGGATCAAAATTTAGACCAAATTTGAGCAGCTAATTAAAATATTTTTATAAAGATAGCTGCGTTTATTGGCTGTTAATTTTACACTTGATTCATCGGACACAACTCTTGGTGCAACAACGATGACGCACCTGTATATAACTTTAAATAATGCTTTTATCAATACAAGGTGGGATAAAATGTTTGTAAATTGTAAAATTAAGAAAGTATTTATTTGTTTATTTTTGATATAATTGACTTTTTTGTTCTAAAAATTAGTGAGACTTGTAAAAAACCTAACCTTTTTTAGAGAACTGAAAAACCTTATATTTACAAAAAAAAACGCAAATCATATATGATATCTTGTTCAGTAGCTTACTACTACAAATTTCGTGCTACCCGTGATAATTGTAAGCAAATGGCTGATACGTGTTATTTTAATCACATGAAAAAAGTGGAAGATTCAATTAAATCTAATCCTAATGCTTTTTGGGGATACGTCAAATCTAAACCTTGTGATGGTATAATGGATCTCTTTGCAAAAAAAGGCCGTGGTCTAGTAGATGTAAACAAACTTTATAAAAACCAGGTCTACAACTTTTAACATTTTTTTTTTTAGCAAGGAAACAATAGTTTACAAAACCGTTTATTTAGTTGATAACCTTTATACTTCTTTGGATTTTTTTTGTACGTCGGAGAGGTGAATCTTTAAAAGAACATTTAATCTATAGAATGCTGCCCGATTCAATTGACATTCTACAGCTTTGCCTACGGACTAAATACCCTCCCATTTTAGCCGTTTTATCGCTGGACCGGTTACGCATTACTTCACAATAGACGTTGTCAATTTACCTATCTATTGGTTTCTTTTTGCTCTTTGGTATATATTATGGTGCGGATTACGTCGTACACCTTTCTCCATGGTTTTTCAGCAGCCTGAAGGCCCGCCAAAATATTTTCCGTGTTAAAAGCGTCTCCGGTTTGGGCATTGTAGTCACTTCTAACGTTTCCCCACCTGGGGCAGGTAAACAGGGTATGTCCTACGTCATCGGTCCGGTCACAGTAAGTACAATTCTCAGTCGCTGCTCTGTGTCTATTATAAAGGTATTTCCTGAAGCAACCATGCCAGGAAAGGGCCTGCGTAAGGAAATAATCTACTTCTCCGTAAGGACAGCCTACCCATTTTTAGATATTTGGTATCAACCTGTATGTCCATCTACCATTGGTCTCTCGTTTCCAGCTTTCCTGCCACCTAGAGCGTATGTCTACTCTTGTTGAGGAGTTGTTGTACTTTTTGGCTCTTTTCCGTATCAGCAGTTCTATTGGCCGCAATTACACCTACTGCCTCTGTCGAAATAGTTCTGTATGCGCTACATATCCTGATCAGCCTTTGGAGTCCTAACAGCTTCCTCTTGGTTCTTCTGTATCCAGTTGCCGATTTCCAAGCTGGTGCCGCGTAGAAAATTTTCAAGTGGATCTTGCCTGCCATTGTTTGTCTTTTTGACGCTCTGGGCCCACTTACATTGGGCATTAAGCTGGTTAAGGTCTATATTGTCCTTGCGACTTTTCCGGTGGTTTGCTTGACATGCTCCTCAAAAATAAGCTTAGTATCCAGCCAAATACCAAAGTATTTAATAGAAGCATTGGGTTTGATAAAGAAGCCTAAGATGTTAACGCGTATGCGCCTTATTTTTTGCTTGGTGGTCAAAAGTACGGCTTTCGATTTCTTGGGTGCAAGCTGTAGTCGTCTTCCTTCTAGCCAATTTGTTATCCGAAGGAGTGCTATGTCTGCGTTGTTAATTAATATTGCTTCATTTTCTGCAACCACAGTCAGAGCCACGTCATCGGCAAATCCAATTAGAGTTACTCCTTTTGGCTGTTCCATTCTGAGTAGATCGTTGTATAGGATGTTCCACAGGATTGGACCAAGTACTGATCTCTGCGGAACACCGCTATTGATTTCGATGGTCTTGGTCTTGTCTTCAGCTTCTAAGATTATCTTCCTCTTGGATAGGTAGGATGCTAGTACATTTATCAGGCTTTTTTCTATTCCTCTTTTCCTTAGATTTTTAAGGATAATTTGCCACAAGGCACTATTAAAGGCAATTTTCACATCCAGTGTAATAACAGCGTATAATTATCTATGTTGGTGTGCGTAGGCTGCCGCTCTTTCTGCAATTTTGATTAAGCTGTTTATTGCGCCCACTGTTTGCCGCCCTTCCCTGAAACCGTACTGTTTGATCGCTAGACCTCCAGTTTGCTCAAGTTTGTTTTTAAGCCGCAACAAGACTAGCTGCTCATATAGTTTTTCTTCAACATCTAGTAGGCATATGGGTCTATATGATGCCGGCTGGTTTGTTGCCTTTTATAAACAGCACGAGTTTTGCCAGTTTCCAGTCTTCCGGGAATGTACTTTTGCGCGCTAACTTATAATACACCTCTAACACATATTTAGGTTTGACATTTACAAATTCTTTTAGCACTTCTGCAGGGATGTGTCCTGGTCCAGGTGCTTTGTTAAGCTTTAGCTTACTACATGCTGTTTGCTGCTCATCTAATCTAAAATTGGTGAACGTCACGGTTCTATCACAGATAAAATTGACTAGGTCGTGTTTTGAAAAGAAGTGTTTGACAACCGCTTTCATCATTTGCATTGTTATTTGGGGTCTTGGAAAAAAACCGATCAGATGTTTCATAACAATCTTGTATTTGTCTCCCCTTATATCACAGTCGAGTTTATCACAGATAGTTTTCCAGCATTTTTTCTTTGCCGCTTTAATGCTGTCCCGTAAAGTTTTCTTGCTGCTTTTATATGCATCTTGCAGTTGCAGATTTAATGCCGCAGGATTTTTTTGTGCGCTGTTTGTACACTCCCTTCTTTTCTATATGCATTTCTTGCGCAGATTAACCACTAATATACTGGCTACATTTTGTTGATTTTTCTTTGGCAGGATAGAGTTACAGTTTTTTGAGAAGTCTTGTTGTCTTGTTGTTCACTTCTCATCTTCAAATTTTTGTTGATAGGCATTCCGCGGTCAGGGTTATGTTAAATTATTTCCTTTGTTCACACATATGAGGTCGTTTTCTGCCAGCCACTCGGTTACGGTTTGACCTCTCTCATCCGTGAAATGCATACCTCATTGCATTAGATGTAGCATTAAAATCTCCAACAACGATGGCTTTATCTTTGC
Source organism: Tachinus rufipes (assembly GCA_963932245.1). Lineage (NCBI taxonomy): Eukaryota > Metazoa > Arthropoda > Insecta > Coleoptera > Staphylinidae > Tachinus > Tachinus rufipes. The sequence goes on from OZ010749.1 coordinate 69,392,386, forward strand.
ATCTTCTTATTTTTTTTCCTATTTCAAAGAGTATTTCCTTCAGGTTTTCTATCTCCCTGTTGAGGGATTTGTAGCAGCTGAACAATGGGAAACAGGTAGTTTGATATACGAAAAACCGATCTCAAAGCCCTGCCCTTTAATCGCTATGCGTCTGTCTATCACTTTTATGGCGGTGTCTAGTTGTTTGTCAAATATCCAGTCTTTTCTGTTTTTGATAATGTTTTTTTTTTTTATCATTTTGGAATAAAGTTCTCAGCCTTCTTCTGTACCCTGTTATTTAGGCATTTTACGCTTCCCAATTGGTGTCTCTCCTCCTTACAGTGCAAGCAGTAAGATTTACTTTGACACTCTGCTGCTTTATGCCTTTCTTTGCCACACTTCACGCATAGCCTCTTTTTATCTGGTCCCTTGCAGTAAACTTTTTCATGTCCATATTGCCAACACTAAAACACTTAACTTCATTTGTTCTCTCGATTATTCTGCAGTTCATCCAGCCAATCTTAATTTGTCCCATCTGTACGAGTCTTCTAGAGTCTAGCTCGGCCATTACTAATGTAGCATTCTGTTTTTGCCCATAAGCTAGTCTTCTGCTTTGACTGCTAGAGTTTCGGATATATATATATATATATATATATATATATATATATATTTACATCAACCTAACTATAGAGCGTCCATACATTGTCCTTTTACGCACTTTGAAGCGTCCGAGAAGAATAGAGCGTCCGTATACGGACGCCAAAAGGAAACCTTTATAAATCGATTCTGTGCATCAAGGCGAGTCGAAAGATACATATAAAAAAAATTCAGTCTAAGACGCTCTATATGGCGATTTGTGTAAAAATGTATATTTTTGTGCATATTTTTAGTTCACACCATTTGCCGCAAGGAGGCGGTAAAGAGCTTGACGTATATTTACAAGTATATTTTTCTGTACAAAAAATGCATTACTAAGCGTCCGCGTAATATGGCAACACAGCATTTAAAATATCGATCGCAAGTTAAAATTAGAATTACTTTTTCTATTTATAGGCACGTCGGCATATATTATCTAACGGACGCCAAATTGTATATTTACAGATAAAAAAGCTTTGGCCGTTGGGATAATCATTACAATAATTTATTTATATAATAATTACTAAAGAATTGAAAACTCCCGGTTACAATAATAATATAAGATTTTGAATATTTAAAGTGGCGTTGTAAAAATTTTAATAATTAAAACACAGGTGGTTTTGGATTTTAAAGATTTATTTGAAAATGAAAATGAATTGTTTGTTAATTGCCCGGTGCTGTGTTGGGCCGGGTTTTGAGTAATCTCCCATAAAAAGTTTCTCGTTGAGAAGTTATCCTCGGTTTAATATAGCATGGCTTGGATTGTCTGGTTGAGCTTCCCGTTGGTCGGAAACTTCCAGATGTGGGTGCAACCAGGAGTTCCGTGGTCGAGCGGCGTTGAGACGGCATAATGTCCGTGTAAGTGGCCGTTCAGAAACACAGCAGCGGGGACTGAGTTTGCAATATAATTAGTTTCTTACCTTGATAGATGATTAGTTCCTATGTAAAACCGGCGGTCGGAAGCCTGTGCTGCTCGATCTAGTTACAGACTAACCAATTTTTATGCCTAAAAGCCTAGCGAGTTAAAAACTGTAAATCCCTGCTAGTTGCAAGATAAATTTGACGGGCAAAATTTGCTTGGCTTGGTTGCTAGTTAATGCCGGGCGAGCAAAGTCATGTGTTGGATAACTATGGATTTAAATAAAATTTAGTAAACTGAGTTTGCCAACTGTAATGGTAAAATCAAAATTTATTAATGAAGTACCAAACTCAACGGTGTTAAAAATTACATAATTGCAAAAGTGCAAAATTTTAACATTTATCAATAATATTTGGGTTTAAATAATAATGTAATAAACATCAGTCTAATTTTGGCATAAAAAAGAAATGGTGGAAATCGCATCGTTCTGGGACGTTCAAAAAAGATTCTGATTTGTTCAGTAAGTTCTAACTTTTTTGTCCAAAACTGTAAAGCAATTTTGAGGCAGCAATAAATTTGCAAGGCTCGAATAAGCCAGAATAGTCTCTACACTAAAAATCAAAAGTGATCCAACCGAGCTGTGACGGTCAAAACGCATCCGTTCAATTCAATGCGTCGCGTTTAAAACTCCAAAAAGTGACCCGTCTGACTTGGATAGACGAAGATTGGTAACGGTTGCAGCTAGATAGTTTGTTTGTTGAAAAGTTAATAAACTAACTATTTTCAATTTTTTTTTTTTAATTAACTGCCCAAATTTTGTCTAAATTTTTTTATCAAAAAAAATCTTAAACAGGATGGTTTTCAAAAAATAAAAAAAATTCAACAAAATTTTTGTTCTAATTGGAGTTTTCCCGATTCAATTTGCCCAGCCAAGCCCAGACCCCGTTGCAAGGCCCAAGTTAACTAAAATATTTCTGACACTAAAAATCAGAAGTGATCCGACCAAGCAGTAACGGTTAAAGCACCTCTGTGCAATTCAAATGCGTCGCGCTCAAAACGATCCCAAAAGGCGACCCGTCCGATTTGGATCGAAGTAGCTAAGTAACGGTTGCAACTAGAAACTTTGTTCTAATCGGAACCGTCGGATTTTTGGCCATGTCTTCTTGCCTCAATGCTCAGTCAAGTCCAATCGGGACTGGGCGAGGCTCTAATATTTTAACGCCTTGTGCGTATAGACATAATTTTCTTGTCTTAAGTTGCAGAGCAAACCCAAAAACACCATTGAATTTGGAAGACAAGTTAGCAAAAATTTTTCTGATACTAAAAATTGGAAGTGTTCCGACTGCTGTGTCAAATCGCTTCAGTGCAATTTAAATGCGTCCCGCTCAAAGTAACTCCAAAATCGTGATTTGCCCGACTTGGACCAACGTAGTTCGGTAAGGGTTTTAGCTAAGTTCTTTTTTTTGTCGAATAGCTAATAAACGCAGCATCTTTATGATTTTTTTTTTATATAAGTTGCCCAAATTTTGTTTTAAATGTTGCTCCAAATTTAATCCAAAAAAGTCTCTTTTTGCACTTTTGACCAAAAATCTGGGCCAAATTAAAATACTAAAAAAAAATGTTTTGATTGGAGCCGTCGGATTTTTGGTCTTGGCCACCACCGTATAGTCATAACTTTCTTGTTCAACGTGGCGAAGCAAATTAGTGTCTTAAATTAAAAAAAAAAAATTATTAAAAATAACGCTGGAACTCATCATTTCAGGGTAGCTTCGGTAGATTACAAAATGCAAAATAATAAAATTGTATTTGCTCTTTCTTGGAAACAGTGCCGCCCAAAAGTTTAGAAATTATAAAATTTATCAAATTATTGGTCCCAAATCGAAATAATTGAAAAATTAAAATGACGTCACTAAATCTCTTCTCTAATGATTAGAGTAGCATGCAAAGATAAAAAAAATACTGAATACAAATATTGTATTTGCTCCTTCTTGAAGCACAGTGGTGCCCAAAAGTTTATAAAATTTAAATTTCACAAAATGTCTGACTTAAGTTAGCATAAATAAAAAATTCAACAACAATACGATTATTGTTCTAAGTAAGCTGATACGATACAAATTAAAAAATTATATTTGTTTTTATGAGGATTTTGTTGTTGTATTTTAGTTTTACTTGATTCCATAAGCAGTCAGTTGTACTTTCTGATCTGAAGGATTTGGCTGATGTGAATAGTTTTAAATATTAACAATTTGATATTTTAAAATTAAATATTTATGATAAAAAAATTACTTTAGTGAGTATATTGTCAAGTGTTGACTTATTTGTGATAAAGAATTTGTGAAAATGGTTTCTCATACTACTACTATTAATAATAGTCAGTTTTAATTATATGTATTGTGGATTTTTTTTTACACATAGAATAGGATTTTTTTTTCATGTTAATAAAAACACAGCTGAATTAATAAGACATTCAAATCCTAAATTTAATACTCAAGATTTACATTTTTCAAAAATTATATGTGATGAGAATGATAATCCTAAAAGAAACATTTCTACAATACCGAATATTGAAAAAAATGTTTTTCTTAAAGGAACTCGAAATAAAATTGATTGTAATTGCTAAATAAGTATAACTGCAAGAAAGAACTTTAGATCTGCAGTAATGAAAGGTAGAGAACATATAAAAGTATATAAACAAATTAAGTTTGGTAGGATAGCATCAGTAAATTATGAAAAATCAGTTCAGAAAATGAAAAAAAAAATCCTAAACCCAACACTGCAACAATTGTCTGTACAAAATGTTTCTCAACCATAGAAAAAAAAAAACAATTTCATTAATGTTCTTAAAAAAAAAGCAACCAGTAACATAACAAACAATATGGTTGCGGAACTGTCTGATCAGTAAAGAATTGCATCATACAGCAGCTCTAAAAAAAGAATGAAGAGAATTGTTATCAATCCCAAACAAATTAAAAAGATTCAGATCAATTTGGAGAAATTATTGAATTATAAATCTATCATGAATGTGTCTGCGTTATATATACAAAAATCGAACTAACTTTTTTCGGTCACCAACTGGTCAACGCAAATGAATTCTTGCCCATTTCTCTGAAGATATGAAGAATAGGAAATTAGAATTTGATTCCATTATAAAAATTGATTTCCTAGGTTTGATGTTGTAATGGAAGTTCAACCAAAACAATTAAAAGACCAATAGTGTGGGGTAACGTTTCTGAAATATTTGATATGGTAATTAATAAAAGTGGAGAAAATGGTAATGTTGACATTAAAATTAGGACAGACGGCATTTTTTTTTAAATATGTCTTAGCATATTACCTGAGCTAGAATATAACACAAATGAAAGATTGTTGAGATCTACGTATAAGAACAGTGCGGACTTGAAAAATTTGGTAAAGCTACAAATGTGAAAAAGATTATTTTGTTATGTATTGTTCTCGATGTAAAGGAAAGTTATAGGAATCTAAATTCTTGTAATTTTGAATGATTTCTCATTCAAGTTCATCGGCGATTTAAAAATAAATTTCATTGTAAACGGTCAACAAATTGCTTCTGCAAAGTATCCTAGCCTATACTGCTATGTATATTTGCAAGAAAATGTAAGCAACTGTTCTGTACATTATAATGAATTAATAGATGGTATTGAAAATAACGACGAGGAAGAAAACAATAACATTAATAAGTTTTTATTGCAGTTTAATTAAATTTAATTTTACATTTCTTAAATTAATTGTTAAAAATTGCAAATTTGAAAATTGAAAACAAATGCTTCAGGCTGAAGCCGTTCGGAAATTTAAGAAATTTCTTCAAAATATTTCAATCTAATGGAAATAATAAGAAATTTGTTGTGTTAAGCAAATCAGTAGTGAATCTCCTACTTTTCAATGAATACGATGATGTAACTGTTATTCAAAATTCATAGTTTGGAACAAATTAATAAAAAAATTATTTCGTAAACAAGCTCATCTTTGGCCAAAACAGTTAAAAATAATATCAAAAAATTGCTATGGTAATGTTTTTGCGGGAAATGCTTGCCGAACAATGTTGAAAAACTCTAATATTTTTGTTAGTGACAATATACTAGGAAATATCAGCTCATTGATAATTATTCCATACGTAGTATGTTTTAAATCAATGGATAAAAATGTAAATCTATGTTTCTCTACATCAAAACCGGATGAAAAAATGTTAAATTTAGAAATAGAAAAACTTTATCGAAACAAAATTTCATATTATTTTATACCATTTACCTCATGCGTTATATTACTTGAGTTTAGGTTTGGGTCGATGGTCGGAACATGCTGGTGAAACTATTCATAATAAATTTAAAACTGTATAGTCTCGTTATAATATCAATATAATTAATGATCCACGTTATGCGGAAAGATTAAAAAACGCAATTGTTGACTTTATTACATACCACATTTAATTTTGCAAACTTAATAACAATTTATTGTAAAGGGTTTTCCAATAAGAAGTTTCATTTTGAATAGCAGGCTATTTGGGCAGCTGTCAATTTTGAAGCTATTATCTTTGACATTTGACAAGTAAAAACTACGCCGTTATTAAAAATGAAACAATACACGCTTCAACAACGCATTGAAATTATTAAAATTTACTACAAAAATGGTGAAAATTTTTCAGTCACAGTTCGCAAAACTAAAACACTTTTTGGTCGTCGTAAAGCACCTTCTCGGCCGGCAATAGTAAACCTAGTGGAAAAATTTAAGCTGTTGGAACAAGTTTGTGATGTAAAGAATCAAAACCGTGTGCATCGCTTAAGAACACATGAGAATATTGCTGATGTAGCCCGTAGTGTTGAAAAAAACCCAGGTTTGTCGATTCCTTGTTGATCTTTGGAATTAGACATTTCACAAACGACATTGAATTGTATTTTGCACTTTTGACTTAAGTTTTAAGGCTTTTAAAATTCAGTTACCAGAAGAACTCAAGTTGGTCGATCACCATAAACGTTGTTTCTTTGCTGGTTGGGTCCTTCAAATGCATCAAAATGATCTAAAATTTTATCAAAAAATTATCTTCAGTATTGAGGCCCATTTTTACCTTGGAGGCTACGTTAATAAGCAGAATTGTCGCATTTGTAGCTCAGAAAATCCAAGAATGGTTGTTGAAAAATCTTTGCATCCTCAACGTGTCACTGTTTGATGCGGTTTTTAAGCTGGCGGTGTGATTGGACCCTACTTTTTTAAATATGAGGCTGGTGCAACTGTTACGGTGAATGGATGAAAGCTATGATTAATGATTTTTGATGGCCGGAATTGAAAGATATTGATGTGTACAACGTTTATTTTCAGCAAGACGGCGCTACGTGCCACACAAGCAACAAAACAATTGCAATTTTGCAAAAAAAGTTTCCTGGCTGTGTTTTTCTCAAAAAAGTGATCACAATTGACCACCGAGATCTTGTGATTCAACATCTTTAGACTTTTTTCTTTGTGGTCACATAAAAAACAAGGTTTATGCCAATGCTTCACAATCGATTCAAGACCTTAAAGATGGAATGTGTAAAGTTATCGAGGACATACAGCTTCAAATGTGCAAATTGGTCATAAAAAATTTCATAAAAAGAATGTGGTACTGCAGCCGTAGCCGTGGCGGCAATTTGACTGATATTGTTTTGAAATGTTAATGGCATACCTTTCTCTTTACAATGAAATAAACATTTATTAATTTTTCTTATATGAAAAAGAAAAAGCAGATACAATTTTAATATTTTGCATTTTGTAGTTTACGAAAACTACCCTGATCAGAAACAATAAGTTCTAACGTCGTAATTTGTATCAAACTTTTTTTCAATTTAGGACACCTGTTAGAGAGCATCGTTGGATTTGCAAAGCCTAAGTTATTCAAAATGTTTCCGACACTAAAAATGCAGTAAATTTTAAATTATTTTTTACTTAAATCTAAAAACCAAAAGAGTTACTCAATCAGTACTAAGTGGGTATATTATTGTTTATTTTTTGTTGGACGCCGTATAGTTAATTTACTACAGATATTCTATAAATAGACTGGTCAAACTGGTTTGGACGCTTTATAGTATGCACAATCCGTGTCAAATATGTATATCTACAATAGAAAACATGTTGCAACACTGCCGGACGCTTTAAGGTAGCAAACAGGACGCTCTATAACACATATTCATGTTTTTTTGTGTATATGTAAGACGCTCAAAAACAGAAAAATGTACGGACGCTAAAAGGTAGTTTTATGTACAATAGAAAAATGTTTTAGTTTGTATTTAATAAGAAAACCGCGTTAATCTTTTTGAGCTCGAGTATATTCACCTGCGAGCACTAGAAGTACGTTTTTTTTTAAGGGACGCCCAATGACAGTTTCTCATAGCGGACGCTTTATAGATACCGAGATGTAAATATATATATATATATATATATATATTTTATTTCTTCTTTAGTTGAAATATTGTCGAGGTCTTTTAGGTGTATTACCCTTTTACTAGTCAGGCAAGATGTGGTTGCATCTGGTAGCCTCTCGCTTATCTTTCTTCTCAAGGCTTCCGCTTTGTTGGCACCGTTTTGAACCAAGAGAAGCAACTTCCATTTTTTTGTCTTTTTAATGTCGTTGATTTCCGCTCTAATTTCACTAGGGTTTACGGATGTTTTCACGGTTTTAAGCAGTTCCGCAATAGACATATCCTGTATGCTGATTAATATTGCATCTCCTTTAGGTCTTTTTGCTGGTCTGGTTGTTGTAGCGTTCTGCTTAACAGATTTTGTTCTTTTTTTACCTGCTTTTCTTTCTATTGTCTTTGGGCCTTTTGGTTGGTTTTTTGTCGCTGTAAATATGGTAATTTTTATATTTGTTTCGTAGAATACATATTTTGCTATTATAGAGAATATAGTGCCGATAACGCTTTCGCTTTCTGGTAACGCTAGTTTTGTTCTTTTGTTTTTGACCATTGTATCCCTAATTAATTTTAGAGCTTTAAAAACGTTTTCATCTTCAGCGTCTTCTATATTTTTTCCGTCTGTGATAATCGGATAGTATAGTTGTACGGTAAAATCTACTCTTATTCGGGAAACCTAGTGCATAAGTCATCATGGCAAAGTCTATTACTAGTTTGTTTTGAAATTGAAGACCTTCTTTGCCGCCAAACTTTTGTATTGCCTTTTTTACAGACTTATTGTCTCTATTTCCTTGTTACAAGGGAGTATAAAGTCATATTCGGCAGGAACTTTTGAGATATAGCCTTCTTGCTCTTCGATTCTTGGAAAGACATCTGACATCTCTCCAATCTTCTTCTGTTATATTCTTGAAGATATCGTACATTTTTTCTTCAGATAGGTCCTTTCTCCTAATCTCTCTCATTTGAGTTAGTTGGCATTCTATGCACTGATTGGTGCTGTTCCGTGTTAGGGCCTTTCCTTCTGTATTGCGTTCTGCTTTCAGGACTTCTATTTTACGCCTCAGTTTTTTGTTCTCGCTGCGCAATGAGTACTTTTGTCCAACCAGTATTTAAGCTTATTGGATTTGACTTTTTTGATTTTATATATTAGACTGGCGGCTGCTTTTTTTAGTTCCGTCTTTGGCTTGTACATTTCTTGGATGACTTGGTCTAGCTTTGTTGCATGTGTCGCAATTTTTTTTAAAATCTCTCTAAATAGCTCTATTGCTTCGTGAATCTCTTCCTTGTTATTTTCTGGCAAGTTGATTTCCATCGTTTTTCTTTTTTTCCACGACGTTTCTACTGTTGCATATCCCAGAGATATGGTCTGTCTGACAGTATTCTTACGCAAATCTGATAGGGAGAACGCTTTCTTTTTAGGACGAGTCCTTTGTAATGAGCTTCTCTTGCTGAAAATTTTCCTTTCTTCTTCTTCTGTTATTTCATTTCAGTTAACGTGATCTTTGCCAGATCCCTTGCCAGTGTCGTTTTTTGCTTTGAGGTAGTTGGATAACAATCAGGTGTGCCCTCTTGCACACACTTGTCCCCGACCGGTACTGGGGTATTGCCCCTCTGCACCGTAAACAATGTATCTAGCATCGTAGTATCCATAGAGTGCCATAAGTCAGTACCGTGCTCATTGTTTGACACCTATTTGGGCTGAAAGGTGGTTGTCGTTGGAGATCCATTTTGGGAGAGAGTTGGACGAAAATATGATGTCGGGATAAAAACTACTTTTTAGAGATTTTCCCCCTCGGTAAGGCAAAAGAAAGAGTTTTTTGGTTTCCTAGCCTTCGATACCTAATAGCATCGGGAACTAAAAGGTGGTCTAGAGTAAGCCAAAGGGTTTGATTAAGAGAGGTTGACAGATCATAGCGGAGATTGAAGAGAAAGTGTTTTGCCAGAGCCTCTTTAGTTTTCATGCAGCGGGCACCGCGTGCAGGCGAGTTTGACTGGAGTTGGACTTATCATCCGGCCAGCTTCTTACCCACCACTCTTTTGAATTTATTACACAATAATAAAACTAAGCTCATTTCAAACTTAGCTTACGAGTAAGAAAAAAGTTTTAGCGCCTACCAGCTATTTACACAGACATGACCAAGAAAGCGGTATAATATATCATAAATTAGCCAAACTGCATAAACTAACGCCAACGTACTCAAAAATAAACGCACAAATTATATTAGAACCGCAGCATCATAACAGACAAATTCTTTAATTGTAACCGCCCGGACATTACACTTATAGATAAGACGTCAGGTACGCCGTCATAACCATTCTTAATTCACAGAACTTTCAGAATTCATGAAACGAAAAACTAACTAAATATAGACCATTGTCTAACAAAATTAAAAATATGTAGTAACAAAAAAATATATTTATAATAGCAATTGTTATATTGACAACTAACATTGTGTATGTTAAACCATTCATAATAAGCGTTAATGAGCTAGTAAAAATGCATTTTAGACAACACTTGAAAAAGTTTCAGATAAATAAATATAAACACATTACTCAAGCTCAAAAATCTGCAATTTTTGGTAGGTGTAGAATTATCCATAAACTTGTACTTTATAAACACCTTGGTTTAATAGACCTGGTTATTTTACTAGTTAATCTGTATTATTTGGACCAACAAATTTACAAAGACAAAGCAAATAAAAATATTGTAAAGAAAACCAAAGCAAAAATACAAAGTACACAAAACTAACATACAAAATCAAACAAATATAAAAACTAACAAACATGCAATGTTTGTTCTACCATACACGTTTCTTTATATTTTCAACAACCGTCACTTCACACATATTTTTTGTACAATCAAATATTGTCATTTTTAATCTATTTTGTACATGTTTAATGTTCTCAATTATCATTATCTCATTCATTTCTTTTTTTGACAAACTATTTTTTCTTCAAGATTTTCTTTCATATTTTTCTCTAATACTAACATTCTGTTTTTTTTTTGTTTTAATTTTTACTCTCAAAATTAATCATAGTTAAACTTACCCCTATGCCATGTATATATGTAAATAAGTTTACTTAAACCATGTGTTTGATATGAATAATCTATTTCGACGCACAAACTCACCAAATCCTTGCTATATTTGTTTACTCTATTGTCACCATACTTCTCTAGAACTCTTTGGGTACCCACTCAACCATCTCCCAATAAAATAATTCTTTCACTTAAGATTTTATTCAGATTCTGCCAAAACTTTACATTCTTAACCTTACCATTAATAAGCCCATACGAAGCAACTAAAAAAATACTACGTATGTTAATCTAATCGATTCATACTTTTTTATATATTGTTTGGCAAAATTATGCGTACACTTTGACCACTTATCCTGTCTACACCAGACAACAAATCCAGACTAACGTCGTTTATAATACTCATTTCAATAAAATTTATTGTTACAACCTTAGCTTGGTTAAATATATATTTAATGTTGATTATATCTACTAAAACAATACTAATTTAACAAACTAACACAAAATTGTCTGTAAATATTGATAAAATTAATAAATAAATCGAAGTAGATTTATTTCCGTGAATACTTTTTATTAAATTTTGTACATGGATTTGCAATTTCCATTGAATAGTAAAGCAATCTGAATAAAAATAAACCAAACATTTTAAATTAAGTTAATATATGTAATCATACATAAATTATGCAACACAAACTAAAAGTATAAAAAGCATAGATAAATATTAAATATTTGCATTCACGACTATATTCTCCTTGACACAATGGAACTTTATGATAAATTGTTTATTGAAAATGGAGGTAAGTTGAAAATATAAACAAATTAAATTTTTTGATGATTAAAGTTTAACAGTATTTTATGCATTAATTGTATTTAAAAACACTTTATTGCATATTGTTATTGTTCAAAATTAATTAAATATTTTTGTAATAAATTAAATATATGTAATTAATCAAATTAATTGTATTTTAGATAAGCGAGTAGAAAATGATGTCTTGATGAAAGATCCTTTTCTTGTTTTAATCATAGTTGCAATATATTTATGGACTGTTGCCTACCTACTGCCAAAGTATATGGAACATAGAAAAGCATATTGTCTGAAGATAATTATACAATTTTATAATATTATGCAAGTTATAGTTTGCTGCTATCAAGTTTATGGGGTAAGTATAAAACATATTATTGGTTTATTTTAATAATAAATAATTCAAAAAATACGAGTTATAAAAAAAAATGTGACTTGCAGCCGTTTTAAGTATGATAAATTCATGAACAAAAAACAATTAAGATAAAAAAGATTAAAATTTTATTATTAATTTTTTCAGCTTGCAGTAAATGGTTGGTTAACATCGTATTCATTTATATGCGAACCGGTTGACTACTCCAATGATCCAATAGCACTAAAAATGTTACATTACACTTACGTAAATTTATTTGTTAAAATGATAGAACTGGTAGAAACCGTGTTCTTTAGATTGAGAAAAAAAGACAACCAAGTGTCATATTTACATGTCTATCATCATTCTTCCACATTCTGTTTTGCCTGGATAACATATAAATATGCGGGAGGTAAATAATTAATAACAAATTTAAATGAAATAATAAAAACAATTTACTATGTTTTTTGATCACAAATTTATTCTTACGAATACATTACTAGTTTCGGCTTCTACAAGGCTTTAGTAAAGTTTTATTATATCATTAACATAAATTATCACGTAGAAATTTGATAAAACTATTCGATTTTTAGTTTGATTGGCATAAAATTACAATTATTTTTAATTTACATATTTTATTTGTTTTGTAAGGTGTGCAAATTTTATACAAATAAATAATTTATAATTATTGTACATATTTACAGGTGGTTCGGCAACTTATCCAATTTTTATCAACTCTATCATCCACATAATTATGTACATATACTACTTTTTATCAGCATTAGGACCAAATGTACAGCCTAAATTAACTTGGATTAAGAAAAAAATTACAACAATGCAATTGGTAAATAATTGAGTTTATAAAAAGAAATACTATCATCAAATTATTGCTTATTTCAGGTTCAATTTGCGTTAATTTTATTTTATAATGCGCTTGTGATGCTTCCTTCATGTCCAATAAGTAATTATTTTGCAATTTCTTTTTTTGTAAATATATGTATCTTAGTGGCTTTCTTTATTAACTTTTATATTAAATCATATAATAAGAAACGTGACATACAAAAAACATTCTAAAGTATTTATTTATTGAATGTAATTTAAGTTTTAATATTTATGTTATATATTTTAATAAAAAGTAAGATAAATTGGTTTGTAAAATAATTTCCATACTAAAAGCAATGTATATTAAAAAATGGCACGATATTAGTTTTGGACATCATTATTATATTTAAATAAATTTTATTATTTGAAAACACATTAATTTGAAAGTGATTGAATCTATGTTGAATAAATGATAATTATTTATAAAATAAATTAATAGTTAGAACAAACTTAGTTTGATGATCACAGCAGCCAGCCAAGAGTCAAGCACAGACAATTGTTTTGGTCTTGTATGACTACAACAATGCACGATATCAAAGGACAAATTTGAATAAATAATTTGGTGCTTTTTTTTTATTTCTATTTTTCTACATACAAAAGTTGCATTTGTTATTATAATACATTGTACATAGATGACCTTGTTCAATAGGACATGCGCCCAAAAACTGTCAGTGTCTATTTATATGTCATTTATATGTCTGGTAATTGGTTGTGATATATTGTAAGGTCTTTTAGGTGTTTTTGAGTGTCTTTTAATACGTCATTGACTGTTTATTTGTTTGTTGACTCTAATAAAAAATTTCTTTCTGTAGAGTAAATTGAGCAGATATGGTGTGGTGTTTCCACCACGTTACATGTTAAACAGTTAGGTGTTTCCACCTGTTTAAATAAATATTTTTTGTCTGTCAGTCCATGTCCAGTTCTGTATCTTATAATTTTTTTTATAAGTTGTCTTGGTATGTCAGTGTTTGAGAACCATGGGATATATGTTGGCCTAGGCTGTATTATCTTGTATTTTCTTCCGGTTGTGTTGTTTCGTTGATATTGTTGCGCCCATTCTTGTAGAATCTCGTTTTGTATGTAGTTTTTGACTTCTTTGTGTGGTGCTAAAACTCTAGTAACGGGTTGTTCTACGTTATTAGCGGCATAGTCAGCTTGGTCGTTTCCTGAGACATCGCAGTGGCTTGGGATCCATTGGTAGATTATTTGGTGCCCTTGGTGTTTTAGTTCCATAGTGATTTTGTAAATTTCTTCTGCTATAACGTTTTGTTTTTTGATGGTTGTAAATACATAGAGTCGGTTAGAATGAAATATTTTGAGAAAATAGGTTGGTTGGATATTAGGAATTGGGCTAATTTTATTGCGGTTAGTTCACCCGTTGATATTGGCGCCTCTGTTTGGATTTTTAAGTCAGCAGTTTTTTAAACTTTTGGCCAAATTGCAGCTGAAGCTGTGTAGTTTTCTTTTTTGGATCCATCGGTGAAGATTTTATGGTGATGTGTATATCTTTTTTCTATGTGTTTGATTGTTTCGAAATGTAATAGTATTTGGTTTGCTGATTTGGATGTTATGTTTGGAATTTTTGTAAAGATGGCTAGAGGTTCTTTGAATAATAGATAGGTTTGATGGGTTTTATTAGGGTTGATGTTGCTATGCTTTGTTTGAGCTTTCAGTCTTTCGTGTATTTCAAGATCTATTGTTTTTTTTTTTTGTATCTCCAGTAGGTATGATTGCGATATATATTACTGAATTCGTTCAAGTTATCTTTCAGTTGTTTGTTTCTTTCTTTCTGGTTTTGTTATATAGTAAGTAGATATTTTTTGTTTGATTTGTAATTCTATTGGAATATTACCAGCTTCGCTAAGAATGGCGTCGATTGGAGTAGTGTAAAGAACACCTAAACATATTCTTATACTTTGATTTTGTGTTTTTTGTAAGGCTTGCTGTTGCGTTTTTCGTAGATTGTTTGCGTATATTAGTGTTCCATAGTGCATTTTTGGTTTTGTTAGAGTTTTATATATACGTAGCATGTGCTCTTGTTTGGTTCCAGATTTTGCTTTGTTTAATTTTTTGTCTAGCCAAATACCTAAAAATTTGTGTTTTTCTGATTCCTTTACCTCCATGTTGTTTAGTTTTTGTTTGTTATGTTCAGGTGTTATATGTTTTCTGGTGAAGTGTACTGTTGTACATTTTGTTGGATTTATTTCCAGGTTTAGCTTCATTAAAGTTTGTTGTAATTTGTCAAGGTTGTATTGAAGTTTGCTCGTGTTTTCTTTAATATTTTTGTGGTTTGTGTATATAACTAAATCATCTGCATATTGTATTATTTTGATGTTCAAAGATTGTGCGATTTGGCTGGTATAAATATTAAACAGTATAGGGCTTAGTATAGATTCTTGAGGTAGACCAATGTTATTTATTCGGGATATTTCAGTATCTTTAGTTTGAAGTATATATTTTTTATCACTAAGAAAAGAATTTATATATTGTTTAAAACGGTGAGGTATATATGTTTGTATCATTATATTGAGAAGTGTAGGAATGTGTACATTATCGTATGCTCTGGTAATATCAATAAATGTTGCTGATGTGATATGTTGTTGGCTGTATTTATTCCTGATCTCTGTAGATAGTTGATATAGAGCGTCCGTAGTGCACATGTTTTGACGAACCATAACTGCTGTTTAAGAGGGATTGATCAGTTTCAATAAAAAAGTCAAGTCTGTTTTTTATTATAGTATTTAAAACTTTTATTATACACGGCAGTAGTGCAATAGGCCTGTACAAACAGGGTTGTTCTTCAGCTTTAATTGGTTTTAGAATTGGGATAATTTTAGTTTGTTTCATTTCCATCGGTATTTGTCCGGTTGTCCACCATATAATGTATATGTTTATTAGTTTAAGTTTAGCGTTTTTTGAAAGCAGTTTTAGCATCTGATAATTGAGTTGGTCATAGCCGGGTGAAGTGTTTTTTTTGTTTGTTTTGGTAGCACAATTAATCTCCCTTTTTGTAATGTTTTCTTCCAATGGATGGTATGGTTTAAATGGGTTGCCAATATTCTGTTCTTTGTTTATTGTGTAGTCTGGAGTTAGTTGTGATAAAAATGCTTCGGCAAAAGTTGGGTCAGTTTTTATTTATAATAATAATAATAAAACGTTTATTCAGTTTGCCAATTTTACATATTGGATATGAAAAGTCCAAGCTTATATCTAGTTACACATTAAAAAGTTATAAGCAATAAACATAAATACAATAAAAAACTTTGGTATATATACTATACTTACAATTGCATTAAAAGACAAAAACTAATGATTAGTTAAAAACAATAAAATAAATTAAAGAACTAGTTACAAATTAAGATTAAAATTTAAACAGTCATCGTCCAAATACTCCTGAATTGAGTAGTAAGCTTTTGTAAGCATTAGTTTTTTTAACAATACTTTAAACAAACTTAGTGGTTGCTTCTTTAAAGCTGTTGGTAGCACATTAAAACATTTAATTGACATATACTGCGTTCCTTTTTCAACCATTGATAGACGATGTCGGGGAGTTTCAAGCATAGTATTTCCATGTCTGGTATTGTAGTGGAAATTTCCTAGTTTTGTATATTTACATATCTTAGTTTTAAGATTTACTAATAGATTAAAGATATACAAACTATATACAGTTAATATTTTTTGGTTAATAAATAATTCACGACATGGTGTTCTTGTATTTTTGCCTAGCATTATTCGAATTATTCTTTTTTGCATTTTAAATACCCGTTCAGTTCTTGATGAGCTACCCCATACAGTGAGACCATAAGCTATAATAGACTGGCCATATGAGTAATAAATTAGTTTTAAACTTTGAGTATTTAAAATGCAACGTAGCCGTGACATCATATAACAGAGTGGTGCAATTTTTTTACAAACATGATTTATATGGTCGTACCAGTTACAGTTAAAACCAATATATATCCCTAAGAATTTTGTTTTATTTACTTGTGGGATTGTAATATGCTCCTGCCGAATAAGTAATGAACAATCAATTGGTTTATTTATTGCTCTAAATTGTATCATTTTGTTTTTTTTAATATTAAGAAATAGATCATTATTAGCAAAAAACTCCTGTAAAATAGACATTTTTTGTTTGGCATTTTCAATTAATGTGGTAATGTTGTTTGATGATGCAAGAGTAGTAGTATCATCAGCAAATACCACTGTTTTGTCTACGTTTAAGTCATTTACGTAAATAACAAAAAGGAGTGGCCCTAGCACTGATCCTTGTGGTACACCTTTTTGGCACTGCAATAATTCAGATTTTTTGTTATCTAATTTAACATAATGATGTCGGTTTTTTAAATAACTTTCAAACCATTTGAGAGTTGTTCCTCGTACACCATATCTTTGTAGTTTTTCCAAAAGTATAGTATGATCTACTAGGTCAAAAGCTTTACTTAAATCTAAAAACAAACTGTATAGAATTTACAGTTTTGTTTTTTGTCAAGGCTATCTAATATATATTCTATATATTGTTCTATTGCGTCCCTAGTTGATCGATGTTTCATAAAGCCATATTGCGACATATTAAATAATTTGTGTTTATTAAAAAATGATCTTAATCTTTCTGTAACTACGTTTTCCATAATTTTAGAAAAGGTACTTAATATGGCAATTGGTCTATAATTTCCTGCAATAGTTGTATCACCCTCTTTATGTATAGGTGATATTTTAGCTATTTTAAAAACATCAGGAAATACCCCTTGGCTCATTGATTGATTTACAATATCAGTGATAGGTTTTGTCAGGATGTCAGCAGATCTTGGCAGTTATACCAACATCAGATGCTGAATTAGTTGCTTTTAATAATAGTATATGTCGTTTAATTTGGTCTTGTTTGTATGATGTTCCTTTAACATTTTTGATAATATTCCAGGTTTTTTAATGTTATGTCTTGGATTTAAATTCTTGCAAAACGTGTGCCAGCTATCCTGTTTGGTTTTATTTATTACTTTTCTAGTTGTTTTGCAAGCTGTTTTGTATTTTTCGTAGTTTTCTCTGCTAGTTCGTGTTTTGAAAGTTTTTAAAGAGAGGCGTCTTTGACCTATGGTTTTGTTGCATTCCACTGTCCACCATTGTTTTTTTCCAATAGCTCTTTAAAATTTATTGTATTGCTGTGAGCGTTTTCTATGTCTATCTTTATATCTTTATTATATTGTTGCCAGTTTGCAAGTTAGAAGTTTTTTCTAGATGGGACAAAATTTATGTTATTTGATGATGTACGTATTTTAGTTATTATTGGATGATGATTACTTCCAAGTAAGTCTTGGTTTACGGTCCAATCAGTATTTAGAGCTATTTCATTTGTGGTTATGGTTAGATCCACACATGAAGGGTTTGTGTTATAGATGTAATTAATTTTAGTAAAAGTTCCGTCGTTAATAGTTATGAGGATTAGTTTGTTTAATAACTCCTTTATAATTCTTCCTCTTCTACAGTTGGTATTTGATCCCCACATTGTGTTATGTGTGTTTATGTCACCTACTAGTATAAAATGTTTTGTATTATGTGCCATTATGTGACGTAACATAGTTTAGTCTATATATGTGTTAGGTGGTATATAGATATTAGATATGGTTATATTTTTGTTGATAATTATGCTTTGTGATTGTATATAATTTGTATCTTTGTTTTTGTATTGCGTTTGGGCAAGACTGTTGTAAGTTATTAGTGCAATTCCACCATATCCATCATCTCTGTCAGCTCTGTATATTGTGTAGTTTTGAAGTTTGTATTTGTGTTTTTCTTTAAACCATGTTTCCAATATGACAGCTATGTGTATGTTCTTTTGCTGTATAAATTGTTGCAGTTCAGCTCATTTGTTTGTAAGACTTTGGGCGTTCCACTGTAGTATGTTAATGTTTAAGTTAGCCATTTTTGTTTTCTATTATATGGGATGTATCTTGTGTAGTTAATTGTGTTATGATAGTAGTTATAAGTGTAAACAATTGTGTAAATAGTGTTGATATTTCTACTTTGTGTGGCATGTTTGAGTTTTCTATAATAGCTGTTATTTTATTTGTGGTGTTATTAAGATCGTTTTGCATCTCCAATGGTATTGTTTCAAGATGCATTTCAATCTGTTGTGTATTTTGTGATGTTTTATTGACATATGTAATGGTTGTTATTTTTGTAGCTTCTTCAGAGTTTGTTTGATCTGGTTTGTGCTTTTTTGTGATTTGTTGTTTATGTTGTATGTATATTGGGCAAGTTTTGTCTCTCGCGCTATGGTTGCCTTTGCAGTTATTGCAGTGGTAATTAGTTGAGTGGCAAATTGTGCTGGTATGATCACATTTGTTACATTTTATAGAAGGTGCTCTACGTTGTTTTTTTATATGCCAAATTTTAAGCAATTTGAACATTGAGTTGGTCTTTCGATATATTTGTGGGCTTTGTATCTGATGTTTTCTACGTATATGAGGGTTGGTGTGGTGTCTGATTCTATTGTAATTTGTACAGTATTTAATTGTATTATTTTATATTGCTAAATCTTCGAGCGTATGTAATTGTTTCATTGTTATTTCCGCGTCCTATATTTAATAGCTTTGTATGTCAGTATCTGTATCAATATGAATAACTTTGTTTTTGTTGTTATATCCTTTTATATTGATTTCAAGATTAAGTAATTTGGTGATCGGATAATTAAAAAATAATAATTAGCTTATAATTAGTTTTTATTGCTAACGTTTCGGTAACGTCGTTACCTTCATCATAACTATATACATATAAGCTAATTATTATTTTTTAATTATCCGATCACCAAATTACTTAATCTTGAAATATGAATAATAAGTTTTTCTTCGTTTTTTTTGGGCCGGTATTATAGCGTTGTAATTGTATTTTTTAATTTCCGTATTTGTTATTAAAAGATTTGCGTTACTTGGTGTATCACAGTGTGCGCGAATTCTACTCGGGCCTGAAATTTCTATGTCAGTAATTCCACTACATTTCTCATACAGTATTTTTGCAACTTTTGAGGGGTGTTGTTGTTTACTGGTTTTACTGTCAGTTTGGATTATAACTAGGTATGGTCCAGGGTGGTCATTTCTGTATGTTCTGCGTGCGTTATTATGTTGCATCGTTGTAGCAGATGAGCTGGTTCCGGGTGGAACTAATTGTAATCGAGAGTAGTTTGTTGTTCATATGCTTTGGCTAGTGTCTTTTATGTTATCCTCTAATGCGATGTGTTGTTGTGGTTGCATAGAGTGGTTAGCCGTTTGGCTTCTTTGTGTAGTGATATTGTTGTCGGTGTATGTGTGTCGGAGTGTTATGTTTCGGCATTTTGGCAAGTCGGCCCATTCCCGGAGGTTTGGGTTTCGACTGCCCTGATTTGACTTTATTTTTTCTAATTGTGCCGGTTTTAATTTAATATGAGGTGTAAAATTGGTTGATAGCAGGTAAGGTTAAATTTAGTACGTACTTGCTGTCTAGTTGTCAACACTGCACTCTGAATTAGGTGCTTATACAAACAAATAATGATGTACAGCCAAACACTAATATTGTGGCCGGTGACTCCGTAGACAAAAGTGGGTTGAAACCATTAAGCGAGACCAATAATAATTTAGGTACATTCACATGCAATATCAATTTTAAATTGCGTCAGTCTAGCATGAACTGCGAGGAAAATAACATCGATGCTGCGAAACATTTATTTGTTATTTTGCGAAGCCGGCGCTACCCCGGAATAAATTCAGTTTGTGTCTCTGAGTGTATTGTTTCCCTTTCTCGCATTATGCATCCTTCATTCTGGCTATAGTTTTCTTTCTCTCAAGATGCGCGGAAACGCCTGTCATGGGCCACAGTATTTGTGTTTGGCTGTAAATAATTAAACAAACGACCGTGACTGTGTTGTACTAGATTGAGTCAGAGTTGTTCGGTTGATTATTTGAATTATAATTCATTGAGAAACACAATTTTTGCTGACTTGATTTGATACTTGTTTTTAACTAATTTTGGGGTGTTGATTTCAAAAATGTTATCAGTTTTTGCCTATCACATCAAGTTTTTTTTTAAATCCACGCAGATGATCCACTTATGATCTTCATACTTAATTAGCTTCATTATCTTTTTAATTGTATCGTAATCTTCTCTGAAAAGTACTGGATGCCCAATTGAAATTGAATCGTATTTATTTTTATTATGGAACAAAACGCACTTTAAGCTCTTCTTCGAACTGCTCTAAAACAATCGCCACTCACTTTAGTCATATAATGTCACACCCATAAAATTTAATAAACTTGGCACATCATGGCAGTAAACTAAACCACTGTTGACTTTAAAATTTTGTAAAAATTCTGTTTTTCTGGTACAATAGATTGTAACTTTACTACCTGGTTTGAGCAATTTTTTTTTATTAAGTTCATAAACTAGCAACTTTGATGCTTTTTTAAAATATTTAAATTATTTACTAAATCATTTAATTTGGCCTGGTTAAATCTATGAGGTGTAAGTTGTGTAAAATAACCGCATTTAGAATCCATATATTCTATAAAATAACCGCACTTAGAATCCATCCTGTTTGTCAATTTCATCTGCAAAACCTCCCGCGTCCTCTAGTAATGAAGATTCCTTAAACACTGGCAAAGGTTCTTTTTCAGAATAAGGTATTAAGTGCATTGCTGATTCTAGGTTTAGGTATGTAATTTTTTGTTTAGTTTTTTTGTTGTAACCACCAGATTTTCTTAAACAAAAATAACAATCATCTGCTTGATTTTTAGGCATTTGCCATATCATTGGAATGGCAAATGCCAGTTTTTTCCGCTTTTCTTTGCTCTTCTGTTGTAAATTTTTAAGACAAGGTTTACATACCTTATGTATGTGCATGTCACCCTTTAAAGTATGCAAAGTACACCTGCTATACAAAATTGCTAATATTCATCCTCTGACTAGGCACAGTTAAGCTTCCACATATATAGCAAAATGTATCTAGCAAATTCAAACAGCTATTCACTTGCACACGTTTGCACATTTAAAAAACTAACTTACAGTTAACTCGTCTGAAACTTTGGTTAGAAAACATCAACTAATTATTTTAGGGGTGCTAGGATCATGCTAATTACCTGATAATGCACCCCCCTTTCAGTTTATATCATTATTTAGAAATTATTAACTAAATTAGGTTAGAAAAAAAACTAAATTCAAAAAAAGTAGTAAATAAAAGTTAGAATAAAATAAAAACAAACTAATTGGAGGGAATACAGAATAATTTTAAAAGATATTAAAATATTTTAGAAGTGAGTAAAGAGAGCAAAACAGCAGTGCAAGAAAAATGTTGTAGCATTCGGAATGGTTGTGGAAAAATGATATTGAATAAAGACGAAATTACAGAGTACTGGAAAATATAAATGCTAAAAAATTAGATGATGCCATATTTGTTTTTTTTGTACATAAGTAAAAGTAGTTAAACTGAATGTAAAAATTATTGTGCTAATAGTGTGTTCAGTAAAATGCTTGAAATAATGACTGAAAAGATTTGAAAAGTGCAGTGTGTTTTTGTGCCAGCTTTAAACTGCATGAACCAATTTATAACAAGTAATTGAGAGATGTATAACAATTTAAACAGACACATATTATAGAACGTTTTAAAAAATTGTGGCAGAGCACGCTGAGCTCGTAAGTTAGATTAGGTTAGGTTAATTGTGTTGTTTTTATTTCGTTGATTTAATTCAAAAATATACTTAAAATTAACAAAATATTAACAAAACTTAATACTATTTACAATAATGAAAACATACCTTTGCGGGTAATATTTTGTAAGCCAAATTAGGCCCAGTATTTCTTATTCAATTTTAGGAAACATAAAATTGGAAAAACTTGTGTAAGTAAACCAAAATTTAAGGAACGCTTGTAAACGGGTTTACTTCCGAGTTAAAAATTGACTTAAGTAGATGTACCGGGTGGTTTCAGAACACTTGTTCGCAAAAGGTTTGGCATTGGAAGATTGAGTATTTTTAATAAAGGATTTGAACAATACAATTGCAGATGCAATACATGAAAAGTGCATGAAGTGCTACAATGTCGCTAAAGTTACACTGCAGCACAAACAAAAAGTTTTTAACTTGCTTTTCAATGCATTTAAATAAATTAACTTTAATTAATTAGTTGTCATTAATACCAAGTTACCAATATTAAACAACGTATCTTTTGCCAAGGTGTACAGCTTTTCGAAATTTTGATTTTACAACAAAAAAAAAATCTTAATCAAAATATAATTTTATATAAGCGTCAAATTTTGGCAGTCGACTTTCACCAAAAGGGAGTACAAGGTTTGGTGTAACACCAACATGCAAATCATGCGGAGAAAATCCCGTAGGCTTTCGTACAATGTTACTAAGAACTTGCTCTAACTTAGGCACTTCTAACGCTCAACGCGTCTGCTTTTTTTGTAATTTTAGCGCTTTCATTGTAGGGGTTTATAAATTAAAGGTAAAATAGGTGCAGTGTTTTGAACAACTAAATTTAGAAAATAAATGCAACGTGATATACTTTTGTTGGTAGTCCGCTTTAAAAAAAATTTTGTGTTTGTAGACTATGGTAAAGATTTATATAAATAAAAAACAACCAAGTTGTTCAAAAACTTGAAAATAATTGCTATTTGAGGCGTGTTAAGTAACTAGCAGACTTTGGTAGTTTGACATGTTACACATCCCTTGATACAATTTTTATATTCCGGTACAAGTTTTTTCAGCATACTTTTGTCAAAACTAATACTAGGTTTTATGTCTGCTAAAATAACCAATAATTTTGTAAAAAATATCAATTGCCGCCCCTTAAAGAATTTTTGAGAAACAAAGATAAGTTGCTCGACACTCTCCTTTTTGGAGATATAAGAATGCATAACAAACCTTTAGTAATCTACAACGTCTCCATTTTTAAAATTTGTTTATTAGAGAAGCAAAGTGAAGTCGCTGTGCTGGTGCTCATTTATAAATTTTAAATCTTTGCTGAAAGTAGATGAAACGAGAGATACCAAGCTTCTTTTTAAAATGTCATCACTTTTTAAAGGTTTGCTATTATCAAGATTTTTTTTAAATTTTAGATGTTGCTGCTCTAAACAGATCTATCGATGTGCATTGCAACTATTTTTGGAGGTTTTTCTAACATGAAATTCTTCATTTTCTTATTATGCGCTTTTATTAATTTTTTTCTAAATTATTAGTTGTAAAATGTCATATTTTGCTTTTCTTATGATGTGTTCCAGGTATTTTAGTTTTTGTTTCTGAATAGTAAAGATCAGTTTATTTTTGTTTCCAATTCTTTGTTAGTAATTTTGGTTGTCCCCGAGATTTTGCAGATGCGACTGAGAATTTTACCAGTTATCCATTTCTTCTTAGCATTTTGTCTACTTAGTTTTAGTTTTTTTTGGCCCAGTATAGCATTACTATTTTATGTTTTTTAATTTGTCATTGATTTTTTATTAATTTGGTAATTGTTGATTTTAACAATTTTTTTGCTATTTTGTTATGAATTATTTTCAAAAATATCTTTAAAACGTGATTCATCATTAACATTGTTTTATATTTAAAACATATGCTTGCATTTTCACCTTAGGCAAGGTTATAAAAGTTGGTTTTGTATATTGTATTTAGTAGTTCGCCCAGCGCCGTAGTTAAGGCCCCGCAGGCGGTGCGGAGAGGGAAGGGCAATACGTTTTGAGAGCCTCCAATTCTACAAAAGAGCCCTGATACGGTTTATCAAAACCAGGGAAAGGGGTTAGGTTAGGTTAGGTTAGGTTAAAAAGAAAAAGTATAAAATACACGCTATTTTTAAGTCTAGGGGGCCATTTTAATATTTTGCGGGAGGACTACAAATTCTAGCTACGCCACTAAGTTTGCCCACTACTTTAATTGAATTGTCGTCATCTTGTTTTAAGAGATTTTTGAGAGGACTTTATCTGAACCACTAGTTTTTTTCACTTTTTGTTTGTTTGGTGGCAGGTTTAATAATTTTACTATAAAGTATTTCTAGACCGTTGTAACTTTAATCATCTTGTGGTAAAGTGGGTCTTTCATTTGCAAATTTGTTTTTTACATACTTTATTCAAACTACTAGTTCTTGCTTAACAATTTAGATTTAAGATTGACTTTTGTGTCTTTAATAGTGCGTGCAACAACGTCGCTTAACATTCTCGCGCAACATTTCCTCGAATCATGGGACTTTTGTAGTGTCTTATCGCTTGTCGGGATTATGCCGTCGAATCAAAAAAATGTTACGAGGCGATATTGCAGCTCGCTAAATAACTTATTTTTTATTTTTATTTTATTTTTAAAAAATTATTTCAATAATTATTACAATGTAGGTACAGTGCAATAAGACAAAAATACATACAATAGCAAAAGAAACAAGTCAAACAATTAATAAACTTTGATACAAAAAAAATTAATACATATACTAATACATAAATTTAAAATTAACAAACACCCAAAAAAAAATTTTGCATGTTGTATGGCTCTAACTGAATTAACAATATCTTTAGTGACTGTTTTAATTTTTGTAATGTTTTAGATTCTTTTATAGATTTTAGCAAATGAATATAATTTTTCAGGCAGGAATAGTGAGGCCATTTTGTCTTGCCGTGTCTAGTATTATGCATACTATAAACTTTATTATGGTTAAAAATATGTTTGTGAATCCATATAAATTTTACACTTTCATAGATGTATATTCCAGTACACGTACGGATATTTTCTTGTCTAAAAAACCTTCTGCAACTGTCACTATATTTTATTCAATTCATAATTCAAATTGCCCGTTTTTTAATCAAAAAGATTGTATTAACATTAACACTATTGTCCCAAAAAAGAAGTTTGGCAACAACGCAAGTGATTGTCAAATAATAAATTAACCGTGTTATATGTTAAATACATTAAATTTTTAAATAGTGAGTTTGTATGTTTGTGACTTTAAGACTGATTTGTATACTTAGATTGTGACTAACATTCCGTTTGAGCATAATAATGTTGTGCAAAACTGTTCGTTACAATCACCTGTTGTTTTTGAACGTATTGCGCTTGCGTTCATTGAACAACTCGCCGTCGTGATTTATTTGCGACGTTGCCATAGTTCCCAAATTTACGTAATTAACCTTCTTTTTATATAATCTGATTTTTTGTATAAAATGGGTATTTGTAAATGCTGTAAAAAAACTGTAGAAGAGTTAAAACTAATTCTCGGCTCTATTTGTGCTGGGACTTTTAATATAGACTGTGTGGATTTGTCTCAATCTGATAGTAGAGTATTGCGCTCAAAATCTAACATTAAATGAACCTGTAATGGATGTATAAAATTGAATGGGTATCTTGTTGAATTAAAAACAACTATTGTGGATTTAATTAAAGATGTAAAAGAACTACGAGCTTTATCAATTGCAAACTCAAATGTTGAATCCAGTTTATCTTGCAAAGCCTTGGAACAAGTTGTAACTGAAGTTGAAAACCGCACCCAAAGATCATTTAACGTGATGATATTTAATGTTCCGGAAACAACAAATAATAATGCAAGTGATATTGCAAATGTGGAAGACATTTTTAGTGTAGTTTTAAACATCTCAAACTACAGACCAATTGCAATCTTAAACAATTTTTCAAAAATGTTTGAATCTGTGCTTGCCAACAACATTTCAAACCATGTAAAAAAATTCCTAGCGGATGCACAACATGGTTTTACTAAAGGAAGATCTACTACGTCAAACTTGGTTAATTTTACTCATTATGTGTCATGTTCTTTAGATAGTAGATTGCAAGTGGATGTAGTATACACTGATTTTAGCAAATGATGTCACAAATTGTATTAGTTCTGAGTGTTTATTGTATGCTGATGACCTTAAAATTTTTTGTGCAATAAAATGTGTGTCAGACTGTGAATCTCTTTAACGTGATATTAATGCGCTATTGGAATGGTGTAACTTAAACAAGCTTTATTTAAATGTTGATAAATGTTATACAATGTGCTACAGCCGTAAAAGGTCTGCTTTATCTTTTGAATACACATTAAATAATACTATTTTAGTTGATAAAGTATGTGATTTAGGTGTGATATTTGATTGTAAATTGTCTTTTGTACCTTATATCGATAGTGTTGTTAATTCTTGTCATAAACTTTTAGGATTTATTGTTAGATCATGTAAAAACTTTACTTCAATTGAAGGACTAGTGTTATTATATAATGCGTTTATTAGAAGTAAATTGGAATATTGCGGTATTGTATGGTTTCCACATTATGCTAACCATATTAATACACTTGAACAAGTGCAACAAAAATTTCTAAAATATTTGTATTTTAAAAAACATAATGTATATCCAGATCGTGATACTGTTTTATATAAAGATTTACTTTTAATGTTAAATGTTGACACCTTGCAGTCTCGACGATGTCTAAGTTTTATTATTTATTTGTATAAGCTAGTAAATAATATCTGTGATAATCCTAAATTACTAAATGAAATTAAGTTTGTTATACCACGTACATGTTCAAGAAATCATTTGTCTTTTTCGTATAGTAGAACAAACAAAAAAATGTATTTTTTATTACTTAACGTAATTGTTCATGGTGTTTCCATGCTTTGATTTACTTTAAAATAAAATACAATTTGTCTTATCTGCATTAAGCAGTAAATTATTTTTATAAAATCAAGTTTCAAAATCATTTAAAATTTGATTTCCAACTGTGATTGTATTAATAAATGTACTACCCATTAATACTAAGTTGGTATCGTCTGCATAACTTATTATTTGTCACCCATCTGAGATGTTACTATTTATATCATTTATGAATATATTAAACAGAAGTGGTCCTATGGTGCTGCTTTGTGATACACCCATGTCTATATCCAGAGCATTTGATACTACATCTTCACCGTTAATATTATTTCTAAGTTTCACTAATTGCGTTCTTGACTTTAGATAAGGACTTATCCATTTATTGGCAACTCCACGAATGCCGTAACGTTTTAGCTTTATCAGTAGGATGCCGTAATCAATAGTATCAAATGCTCTGGATAAATCTAGAAATACACCGTATGCTATCTTTTCATCATCTAGTGTTGCATAAATTGGCTCTAAATATTTATATAATGCAGTTTCAATACTTTTACCACTTATGAAACCATGTTGCGTTTTGGAAAATAATTTGTTGTGACTTCGACAATTTATACAGGGTGCGCCAGAAAAACTTACTTATTTGAAAAAACTCCCGAGCGGTGAGTTGGGCGGGGAAGGGGTCGAGAGGGGGCGCATCTGGAGGGGGTAGTCCTCAAGTTTCTTTCTCCCTCCAGTCAGTTGCCATCATGCTCTGGTCTAGAGAGCAGCGGGCCTTCGCCGTCGAGAGCTTCATTTCTAACGGTCGCTCACTTGTTGCTACGCAACGTGCCTTTCGCGCTAGCTTTGAAATTCCTCTTCACAGACTCGTTCCTGGCCGTAATTCGATTCTGTCGTGGGTTAACTCATTTTGGGAGTGTGGAAGTGTCGCTAAACCCAGAAATGGACTTCAACGGACCAGCAGAACTCCGGAAAATATTGAAAAAGTGAGGCAGTCAGTTGTGCGTTCTCCCCGGCGTTCGGCTCGCAAACACGCAGCTGTTATGGGAATTTCTGACACCACTGTTTGACGAATTCTCTATCAAGACCTTCAATTTTATCCTTATAAATTGGCTGTTGTGCAAGAATTAACTGAACGCGATTTTGTTGCCCGTCAAAATGCATGTGAAATGCTGATTGACAACCTGCCTGAAGACGCGGTAGTTTTTTCCAGTGACGAGGCTCACTTTCACATTTCCGGCTGCGTCAACAAGCAAAACATGCGTTATTGGAGTGGTGTAAATCCGCGTGAACTTCACCAGAAACCACTTCATTGTGAACGAGTTACTGTCTGGTGTGCGATGTCGGCAATGAAAATAATTGGTCCATATTTTTTTGAAGAAAACGAACGCGCAGTTACCGTGAATGCATCTCGTTACAGGAACATGATTGAGGAATTTTTTCTTCCTAGTCTCGAAGAAATGAACGTTATAAACTTGTGGTTTCAGCAAGATGGAGCCACAGCACACACAGCACGAGACTCAATGAATTTGTTGCAACAACATTTCTCCGACCGCCTCATCTCTCTCAGAGGCGATCTCCAATGGCCGGCACGCACTCCAGATTTGAATCCGTGCGATTTCTTTTTATGGGGTTATTTAAAATCCCT
Organism: Tachinus rufipes; assembly: GCA_963932245.1. Lineage (NCBI taxonomy): Eukaryota > Metazoa > Arthropoda > Insecta > Coleoptera > Staphylinidae > Tachinus > Tachinus rufipes. Next base: position 69,421,555 of record OZ010749.1, read on the forward strand.
GGTTTATGTCGATCGACCACGGACCATAGCACACCTCAAGAACAACATTCGCGACGCCAATGCCATCATACCGATTGATATGCTGCAAAGAGTGGACACGAATTTCAAAAATTGACTTAATCAGTGTATGCGCAATGGGGGTTTCCATTTACCCGATGTCATTTTCAAGACTGCATGAAAAAAAAATTGGGATATTGTATTCTCAAATAAAACAAAATTTAAAACAATAACTGAAGTACTTTTGTTTTTATTGACCTTTCAAATAAGTAAGTTTCTCTGGCGCACCCTGTAGTTTAATCCTTTTTTAATGTACTGGTAAAAAAATAAATTGATTATCAAATTATTTGTAGAAGCAGCGATGAAGGGGAAGTTGCCGTTTTGTTAAAATACTACAAATCAAGATAGCGGTCGGTATGCTCTTAATAGAGATAAATGTTTAATTTGTTTATTGTATTGGTAAACTTGTATGGCGCGCGCAGCATGATCTAGATAGGACAGATATCCTTCAGCTCTTCCAGCACGCATCAATCCACACCATACCAGTGGTTTTGCGCTATCCGAGGTATCCATGTGGTACCGGACACAAGTGTATAATACATTGTCAACAAATACGTCGGAAGTTCTCAATCATCAATTTGTGGGACAACGGTAATCGTTCGACGGAAAAGTTTGTGAAAGCAATAAAACCATTCATGAAGGACTATACGCCTTTTATTAAACAATTACGTAAAGTGGCCCCCTATAAAAAGTCATCCATCTCCTAGAATCTGGCCGTTTTCTTCTATGCTAGCCGTGGCAACCCTATCAGCAGGGTACAACGTTATAATTGCCGCCAAACCTTAAGACCAAGAGATGAAATTGTGGAAGAAAATAAATCATTGCGGGATTGAAGTCGCATATATATGGTTTGCATCTACTTGGAAAAAAACATTTACCAGATTATTAATCCTAAATAAAAAGAAAGAAATTAATAATTTTTGAGACTGAGTGAGTAATAATTAAAAACTATTTAAAATTGATAAAATAATTTTATACTGCGTACACACTTGCAACAATCTGCCGTACCGCAACACCGTCGCGTAACATCCTCGCGCAACATTTCCTCGCAACATGGGACTTTTCTAGCGTCCCATCGCTTGTCGGTTTTATGCCGTCGGATCAAAGGAACGTTGCGCGACGATGTTGCAGCTCTCTTTACAAGTTAGTACGGCAGGGCGCAACAATACGGCAATGGAACGGCATTGTGTTGCGGGAGTATGTTACGCGTCGTTGTTGCGGTTCGCAGTTGTGTTGCGGAGTGATGGTACGCGACGGTGTTGCGATACGGCAGATTGTTGCAAGTGTGTACGCAGTATTATATTTCACATTTGTTTAATGTTAAAATAGTTGTAATATTTGTGAGAAAAGGTATTCATTGTATATTTTTTACATTTATTTTTGTCGATCAAATAAAATAATGTTTTGTTCAATCCGCAAAATAAATATTTTTTGTAAGACTTTTTTTATCGTACCACAAAAGGTTCTTTTATTTATCTCATTTAAAATAATTTAATACTGCGTACACATTTGCAACAATCTGCCGTATCGCAACACCGTCGCGTATCATCGTCGCGTACCATCACTCCGCAACACAACTGCGAACCGCAACATCGACGTGTAACATATTCCCGCAACACAATGCCGTTCCATTGCCGTATTGTTGCGCCCTGCCGTACTAACTTGTAAAGAGAGCTGCAACATCGTCGCGCAACGTTTCTTTGATCCGACGGCATAAAACCGACAAGCGATGGGACGCTAGAAAAGTCCCATGTTGCGAGGAAATGTTGCGCGAGGATGTTACGCGACGGTGTTGCGGTACGGCAGATTGTTGCAAGTGTGTACCGACTATAAGATGAATTAGAATATACATTTATATTAGTAAAATTACTATTCTTGTATTTGGTTGTGTTCACAGTTTAATTTTAAATTGATCCATCCATACTTGTAAATTAAAAACGCAATTAAAAAAAAAATAACGATAGAAGTAAACCGTCTTTCTAAAGACGAGTTAATTTATGAATTAGCTGTGCGGAACAAGAAGATAACCGCAACTACAACAAAAATTAAACTCAATTTTAAGAGCTCAATATTATGCACAAACTTGCTGCTAATGAAGATATCTACGATGAATTACATAAATGTAAATACAAAGTAGATCAATAATATGACTTGGCGGAGTCTTGTGACGGAAATCGCACTAGTGTATACAAAACATGTTGCAGCAAATTATGTCACCTGGTGGGAAGAACTTAGCGTATAATTACTGATAACCCAGGGTTATTTTTATTATAGAATCAATTAGTGGAAAATTAGCTAGTATTGAGGATGAAGTTGAAACCAAATATAAAAATTTAGCTAGTAGTCTTGTTTCTATACAACAATTTCAAATTGCAAATTAATCGATTACTAATAATTCACTAGGTTTAAGAATACTAAAATTCAGTATATTCGTAGAGTATCAGCAAATTTTGAAAAAATTCAACCACTAGTGTTGGTTCATTTTTGGAAACATTTGATAAATACAGACTTGCACGTAACGTTGTTAAAGATAAATCATTTTTATCAATTTTTGAATAACAGGACATGCCCTAACTTGGTATCGTTCGATCAAAAACGGTTTAGTGGCATAGGATGATTTTGTTTTGAAATTAAAAGAAGAGGCTTCGGATAACAATCTGTAGTTGTGAGACAAAATAAAAGAAAGATACTAAGATACAAAAAACAATTAGCTCTTTATTGTTTTATGTATTATTTGCGCGGTTATCTGTACCAACTTTAAAGTCTAAAAAATTAAGATATATTAGAACAAACTTAGATTTTTATTTTATTCATAGTTTAGGTGCTACTGAAATTAACAATACTGCCGAGTAATTCAAAATTTGCAAAATCTTAGAGCAAAATTGTCTTAGCGTGTTATAAGTATTGTCCGCAAAATATTAGAATGCTATTAAAACCCAATTTTCCAAATATTTCTCCGGCAGGTAAAACAAGAACTAGTTTGCAAACATCTATCAAATGTTGGAATTGTTTTAAAATTTACCACAATTTTGAAAAATGTCTTGAAAAACGCTCTAAATTTTGTTTTGATGATGGTACTAAAAATGTGAAACGTAATCAGTCCAAAACTAGTTTTGGGTTGATAATATTCAAGATAACCAATGATCAACAATCATATTTAGAATGTAAAAATATTTAACCTTAAGTGTAAAGGTTTGTTGAACTTTTCCCTAGTTTTTCCTAAACCATTATTGGTAGTAATATCTAAAGTATTAAAAAAAAAATATTGGATCAGTTTCAAGGGATAAGTGTACAGTTTTGGAGTTAGCTTTAGTCCCGTTTGTGTTTAAAGGTAAATGTTTTGAAGTAGAATGTAAGAGTTTGTTATACCTATTAATATTAAAAAAAAAAACAACAGACGTAGTTCTTGTTCTAAACAAAAATGTTGTGTTGTTAAATAATACGCATTACGCAATTAGTGCAGTAAATGAGTTTGGTTTATCAAAAACTGATAAACAAAAAAATAATAATTTAGCTAGATGTTACTTAACATGTGATTGACTTTGATGAAGCTAAATCTATTAAACAGCAATATTATCCAATATACCCTGCCATACAGAAAATAATGCACAAAGAATTAGATAAGATGTTAATGTAAGGTGTAGTAGAATCATTACAAAGTCTGTGTTTGTTTCTTGTTGCTTTAGTAAATAAAGAATTGGGTCAGTATTGTTTTTGTGTACATTTTTGTTAGGTTAATTAACTTACCTAAAGCGATGCTTATTTTCTTCCTCACGTAGCTTCAATATTAGATAGATTCAGAGATGCAAAAGAACATTGTTAGATTTAAAACATGCGTACAAGTTACAGCTTTTACCGTACTGGGCCGCGGACTGTTTCACTTTAACGTGATGCAGTTCAGAGCGGGAGCTAATATATAAGAATAAAACTCAAACTATATAATATTGTCTACCAACACAACGTAATAATTTCTACATCAGACATAGATACACCCTTACGCGCATACTCAAAAAATGTTTGAGATGTTTTTAGAATCCGGACTTACGCTTAACCCAGAGAAATGTTACTTTGCGCTTAAAGAACTGCGTGCTGGCTACAAGGTACAAATTTTAAGAACCGCAAAACGTAAAAGAACTAAGGAAATTTATGTACAAAAGATTTATTTTTTTCTACGCCATTAGCTTTACTAACAGCTTCACTAAAGAAAAACAAAAAATGGGATTCTTACAAAGCAATGGTAAACTTGTTTAACAATTGAAAGGTTGAAAGGTTGTCTAATTGAAGAACCTGTACTAACTTGTCCCGACTTTTCTAAACAGTTTACGGTTGGGGGCGGGACTTTTTCAAAAGTTGGTGGCAGAAAAACTATAGTTACATATGCAAGCAGGACGTTATGAAATGCAAAAAAACCAACATAAATCGGTATCAATAAAACCTTTTGTAGAGTAGCAAAAAAGTAGTACTTGCTATGCATGTATTATGATTTGGCAACGCACGTGCAAAAATCTAAGGTTTATTTAGCTCACAAGGTGAAACAGATACGACCACAAAGATTAATGGGCACCGTGTTAGACAATTTGCACCAATTTGCAGAGTTTGTTTCTAATGTCAAAGAAACAAAACTAATCTTTTTATTAAGTATGTTCTCATGTTTCCTGTACGTAAAGCAAAATCCAAAAAATTGTAAAACATTTGGAAAATGATGTATTTTTGGTGTACGGAGTACCTTAATGTATAATTACTAATAATAAACAATATATTTCTACTAACTTAAATGACCTGATGGCCAAATATGATAGCAGGATACTTTGTACTGCTTACTATTATGCTCGTGCAAATCCAACTGAGGTAATCAAAACAATAATAGCATCATACATTAAGAATAGTCACCGCAATTGGGACATTTTACTTCTCATATTGTGATATTACTTTTGCTCCAGGAGACACGGTGTGGTGTAAAAATTATATGTTATTAAAAACCATCAGCTATTTCGCTAGTAAGTATGTTAAGTGTGTAGTGCAAAATAAAATTAGACAAAATGGATGAGCTAAAAGATTTTGTGAGTAGAAAACTAAAAGACTAATTGTATATCTTATGTCAAAAATTGCTACTATGTATTAGAGTTATCTAACTTAACAATAAAAAAAATAAAGTGTATTTTTTTCCCTGAAAACTGGGAGGGGATGTATATAATATGTGAATAGTTGTTAATGAGGATAAATGTTTTATTTGTTTATTTATTTTTGTTAACCTGTATGGATATGAACAGAACTGGCAGCTCTTCCTGCACACGCCATACTAGTGGTATATTGCGCTATCCGGGGTTACCGTGTGATACCGGACACAAGTGTATAATATATCGTCAACAAACACCTGTTCTTGTTCCAAATCATAATTTGTGGGACCACGGTGATGGAAAAGTTTGTAAAAGCAATAAAAACATTGATTGAAGACTTTAGGCCTTTTATTAATCAATTTTGTAAAGTGGCGCTTTATAAAAAGTCATTCATTTCCCAGAACCTTGCCGTTTCTTTCCTGGCTAGCAACCTCATCAGCAGGCTACAACGTTTTACTGATTCATTCATATCAAAAAGAGAAAAATGGTCTATAGACTTATGCAGCTAATAATCATTAAGATTTTTTTAAAGATCTGTTGGCTTAATTATATAATTTTGGCGTAAATCATTATGATGAAGTTGTTGTTTAGTCTTGAGTAATAAATTGTGTAATGTTTTTAAGCTGTTTATAAAGTATGTCCACGTGTATAATAAATGATCTAAAAATGAATTGGAAAAAGTGTAAATTTGGCGCCGCTAATAAATTAATTGAGATTGTTAGCCGTCATAAATAACAGTATAAAATACCAAAAATTTGTTTATTTCCAGAAACTGTCTTATTAAGAAAGAGGAAAATAAAATAAAAACTTAAGCAAATAGATAAATTTAATAGGTGATTGTTACAGATTCAAATTGTAGTAATAATATGTTGTGCGTACCTTTCTAAGTTATTTAATTTTATTTCTTGTGTATATGAAGGGAAACTGCTTTAAATTAGTAAGGTAATAAAGATCAAGTATGCTTATATGTACATTTACTTATTTTATTAATAATATAATACAATAAATAAAGAAAGAAAGTTCCATAAAGATTGTAAATCTATCAACATTTATATTCATGGAGTGAACGGTAAAATTAACAGATATACAGATATTGTTTAAATAAAAAGAGAGTAAATGGGCCCCTTCTAGTTATCAGTTGATGTTTACACCCAGTTGTTACAAGCGAGGGTTCTGCTTGGTCTTTTTTTAATATAAGTTGTTTAAATCTTCATTAGATGTAATTGAAGCATTCTATTTGCATGGATATGTTATATAGTTAATGGGTTCTTCAGTATGCTAAAACAAAAACAATTATAATTAATAAAATAAAATGATAAATTATAAAGAATAAAATAATATCATAATAATTAAATTGCCGTAATAAAAATTCATAGAAACCATTTAAAGCTTGTACATTGTTTGCACAATATTGCAGTTAATTAAGCCTTAATATAATAACAATCCTGAAAGCAACAAAATAAATATTAATTATAAACGAACTGAAGTAGTTTGGTTCGATTTATATATCTTTTGCAACAATAACGATTAACTTGCGACGCAGTATAATAAAGTAGTGCCTGCCAGGCTAAAAATAAAATTTAAGCATTAAAAATAGAAGCAGCTCCGTTTGAAGCGAGTCAGCCTAATACAGACAGAAGGTGAATACTTACACAAGTAAAAATAAATAAAATATCTACTTCTTACGCCAAGAGCTTCTTGAGGAAGGCTGAAATAATTTTAATAGAAATATGAATATAATTTTTTTGACATGTATCATATTTCATTATATTATTAATTATTAATAAAAGTGACCATAGTCCTATCTCAGATTACGATAAATAATAAATTTATTTATGTGGTTCGGAAGTCACGTTTTAAGCTGTTGGTCCCATCAAACCACTTTAAACAAGTCGTAGACTAACTGTGGCGATGTAAAATAGCCGTTAAAAGCATAAATAAATAAAAAAAATGCAGTAATAATTAATTTGTGTTGTTTGATTTTTGTATATATAAACAAATCATCCCAAGAAATACAGATTTCAATCATAGCGTTTAAAAGTTTAATAAAAAATTACATTCCAAACATTCAATCAATTGTAAAATTCAATTAGAAATTACCAACTACAATAAGTTTAATTAAAATAACTGGATTTGAAAAACGCAAAATGCAAAAATATGTTAGAATGCAACCATTATATTAAAAAAACCTGTTAAATATTTTATTATTTTATTGTGCTATTCTGATGCACACAACCACAACCGTATCTTTTTTTTTAATTAGGAATGTTTTATTTTTTATTTATTTAAGATATAACATTATACAAAATTTATAAAAAAGTTGTGAACATTTTTCTATGATTTTTTTAATATTAAGAAACTAGCAGTTTTATTAAAATTAATTGATTTTTTTTTAATGTCTTAAAAGTTAAAAAACACAACTAATCTATTAATGATTGCTTGAAAGAAAAGAGTATAAGAATTAGAAATACTATGTCTAAAGCACACTGTGCTAATCAAAGATCTAAATATACCACTACAGTGTGCATTTGAGATTTGAATCTTTCTTGTGCACATGTAGATATTTGCTACTAATCATTAAATATTACACTAAAATACTTACGATCGTATGGGATGAAACCTTCATCATCTTCCTTGTCCATGCAATCGGCAAGAACTTCATCAACTTGAGAATCTTCTAATCTTTCACCTAAACAAGAAAAAATAAATTATAATTTGTAAATCGTCAAAATAATTTTTTACTTTAAAATTTATTAATTTTTTTGCAATTAAATTATTTAATTACTAACCAAGAGACATGAGGGTGTGGGAAAGTTCAGCGGACATCATCCTGCCATTTTCTTCCTTGTCGTACAATTTCAAGCACTCAAGTAAATCTTCATAGCATCCTTGATCTTTGTCCTTCTTGCACTGGCTGAAGATTGGGAGGAATTCATCGGCTTTCAATTTCTTCTCGTCTAAAAATATTTAAAAAAATTATAAGCAACTAATATTAAGATTGTTATTTATATTTAAAACTTGATATAAATATTCAAGTAATTAGGTTCTATTTTATATTTGCTTCTATTATTTTATAAAATCTTATAATATTTATGCTTAAGTCAAATATATTAAATAAGTTTTAAATTTTATTATCAAATCAGAAAAAGTAATTTAAGAGCTCAAGTAAACAACTGTTAGTTAATTGTGTCAAACTTATAAAAGACTGACTTTTCAGTAAAGTTTTTACCTTTTTACTGCTTAATAGCGCTAAAGTTAATTGAAATTAATACTAATAATGACAACTAAAAAATTATCGGAAAAGACGAATGTTTTGGAGAATCAAATTAATCAAATATTTTTTGAAAACGTAAAATGATATAACCAACTGGCATAGATTGAAGTACGTAAAGTAAACCTAGATTAATAAATAAACTAATAGAGAATCACTTTGCACCAAATCAGTTGTTTTTAAGATGGAAGTTTTTGATAACTAGAATAACAATGAGTCTAATATAGCCATCATTCAATCCTAAAAGTCAACCTACTTTCTTAATACGTCCCATTACCTCATTGTCATTTACACGACACAAATAGGCCTTTTTTTTCAATTATCATGTACAATAAAAATAAACGTTCTATCTATCTAAGTTGTCCATACGCTCCCAACTGTTGCAATGAAAGTTTATTTGATTGCAATAAAGTTATAGACTGATAAAACTGGTTTTAGCATATTTGTTGCCAACTAAGCATTAAGTATAGTATGCCCATAGATATACTGTCTTTACAACATAGGCTTGAATTATCTCAGCGGATTACTTTATTGCAAATCGCCTTGAGGAGATAATTATGTTGTATTATAAACCATAAATAGCTTATAATACCTCGATTATAACAACAAATTTTGATGCTATACAAGAGAGTTAACTTTTAACTATAATTGCAAGATAATCAATTCACTTGACACAGCAATCTAAGAAATATTAAAAGCAATGTACTTTTTGGGTTGGTTTAAAGTAAAGATTATTATTCTTGAGCCAAACATGCTAACTTAACATAGTTACCAAAAGTTTTCTAAAAATGTTCTGGTCAATGCTTTATTTAATAATATCTTAGATCAAACTTCTATTTTATTCATTAACAATCTTAGCTCAGACTACATCTCAGTAGTTTTAGATCTATATAAGAGAAGAAAAATCAAAAGTCAAATTAGTCTACAAAACCAACTAGTCTTTGTTTTCTTATGTTCTAGAAATTATTGGCTCAAGTTGTTAGATATAAAAAATCTACCTAGATTTTACCAAAAATAGGATCAAATTGATTTTAAAAATTAACCAGACACAAATAGCAAAAATCTTATAATCCAATTCACCAAACCAAGCCAAATTGGCTCAACAGTGAATTAAAAAAGGCAATCGAATCAAATCAAAAAATTAAAGATAAAAATCTGACGTAGAAGATTGTTAAAACCTTTTGAAATTGCTTTTTTTATTTATAGCAAAAGAATTCAATATATTTTAGAAAGCAAAGGCTGAACATTTGCTAATAGACTTACAATGCACTCTGATCTACAATAAAAACTTGATGTAGAAATGGTACACAAAAAAAAACTGATTTAATTTTTGATTTGTTTTGTCTTCATCTAAGGTGAAACCTAAACTTGCTTTAGGTCCTAATTGTATTTTAATAAAAGTTTTGAGAGCTAAGGTTGCCGCATTTTTTGTTTTAATAAAAAAGCTTTAATATTATGCATATCAAAAAGGTTTATCTACCAAACAATTAGTCTATAGTAGCAGAAACTGTAATTTTGAATAAAATCCGAGGTCCTACAACAGCTGAAAAGCTGTTGCGAAACTATCAACATGGGCTTTCCACAACCCAACAATGAACTAAAGTTACTGATCAGATCAAGACTGGATTTGTTTCAAACAGGTTATTAATATCATATTTTTTTGTTTTAAAAAGCCTTTTGATAAGAACTGGCATCAAGGCACACTCCTAAAACTTTAACCTATCAGGTTAAATCTAAAATTAATAAAACTTATTACTTTTTGTTTTTAAAGTAAATCGCTAGCTTAAAGTAATTTAGGCATGTATCTACCAAGCAAAATCGAGGCAGGAGTTTTTAGAGTTCAGTTTAATATTTGATGCTCTCTAGTTTGTTGTATGCATGTATCTGATAAAACAAACATTACAGCTGGTGCCAAAATTGTTTGGTTCGCTAATAATACGGCACTGTTGTACACTTGAAAACACCCAAATGTCATTATTCTAAAAATTCAAACGACTTGTAAAGCATTTAAAACTTGGTTAAAGTATTGGAGAGTAAAAATAAACCGTAAATAAGACAAGACTATTTTTAGAATATGTCTGCTAATTTTTACAAGAACGTATACCTCAACGGTACAACTAAATACCTAAGAATCAAATTAAATAAAGGTTTAACTTTCAAATTGCACATAGTCATACATCTTTTAAAACTCTAACTTTTTTAAAGCATTTTTTTATTTATACTTATCCGAGAGTTGATAACTCTATTAGAAATTATATTATGTTGTTCACAAAAAAGATAAAAAAAAATCACTTAAATCATAAGTTGTCACGTCTAACAAAACAATACCAATCAACATGCTTGGTGTATAAGCAAATTTGTGGCTCATCAACTGCCACTACACAAATTCATTGCCTACAACAACAACAGTAGTAAATGTAAGATTTAGCAATCTATTGAATGGAGCACAGAAAAAGGGATAGAAGAAAAAGCAGTTTGAAGCCGATTTAGATCAAAATTAGTATTGTAAAAATTAAAAAGATTAAGTGGAAGAGCAGACCCAGTCTGAACTTTGCCCTTTTTTATTTATATGATTTGTATATAATAGAAATAAAGTATAATATTATTATTATTGATTATTTCTTTAATGTTTTCAGTGTCCTTAGTATATATAGTATGGGTAGGTTAAAGATGGTAGGTTAACTTTTGTTTGTCCTAATTGGCCATCTTTAACCTACCCATACTATATTATTATTATTATTATTATAATTATTATTACAAGGTTAGCGCAGGATATACACTTCTAATAACCTGTCAACAACGTCACTTATAAAGTCTGACAAAAAGGTTGCACACAAAAATGTGTTTCTAGACTTTTAGACTTTTATCAAGGAATTCTGACATAGTGGGTTTTATGGATTCCTTACCGCAGTAAAAAAAACATAAATTTAACAATTCTACTTAGTTTAATAGTTTTTAAACAAAACTGCCATATCTGGTCTGAAAATTAAAAACTATGCATAAACAAATATTTTATCCACTTACACTGGCGGTCTGATGTGCATTTTATGCTATAAGAGTCATTGAGCTTTTTCAAAAATTCTGTTAATATGTAGTTTCAGCTAGACAGTACCACGTACGCAATTATGTGTCAGGTAAAAATCTTAAATGACACTGAAACCAAAACAGAGTGTAGCCCAAACGGTAAAGATATAAACAGTTTATCACAAAACACACAAAACACACAATACGTAACAAAATACAAATTTATGAAACAAATGTGCATTACATAAGACATAGTAAAAAGGACGTATCAAAGACAACAAGAATGGAACCAACATATCAATAAAATGCAAGATGCAAGAATTAGTCTTTGATCACTAAAGAGATAGAAAGTTAGTTGGGTCAAAACTGTAAAGAACTTTTTAAAGCTGTGAAACAGGCCTTAATCCTATTTTAAGAAGAAAAATAATATATCTGTACTGTACTGTAGGGTCTATAATTTACGCTACAAACAAGTAACATTACACGACTTGCAAACCAACATTGAACGTGTCATTGCAGAGATTAGAACTTAGTACAGATATAATACCAAACATGAGCTTAACCTAAAAATCTATGCACAGATTAGGAAAATATTAATCAAACTCATATTATATGGGAACTCAACTATATAAATTGCTTCTTAGTTACATATAAGGTCACATCGACCAAAATTGCTTATTAAAAGTGTAAAAAACCTACTCTTATGTAATGCATGATAGTCTATAGCAAAATTTAATAACATAATATGTTATTGTATCTTTGTATTTATTTATATTTAGTCAAAATTAGGTTAATTGTTTGTTTAAGATAACAAATAATATAAACTCTTAATCCGCAAATATTCACCAACTAAAGTCTGTAATTGTTAGCACTTTCACTTCATTAGAAAAATTTTGAACCTGATATATGGTTTTTACTGATGGTGTCTATTTTTAAGCATTTTGTGCATCTTCTCACTTACAATTATTTGTTTTACCGTTTTCAATTAAGCTCACCTATCTAAAAACGTAACATTATTAACACTTTTTTAGATTTGTGCAAAATTAAAACCTAGTTTTCAAATTTAAAAAAATTGTCTAAAAATTTATGGAGATTCCATATCAGTTTATTATTATCTACAAACAATTGTAGTTTGGTCATTATTAAACAATAGTTGTAGGATTTTATTTCTTTTGCTCACACCTTTAAATATTTATGGGTCCATAGCCATAATTCTGCTGTTTTAGTTGTAAATTCATTAATTGTCATGAGTATATAATTTAGTTTAATAATTATTTGAATGCAAGCTTTTTTAAAACTTTTTTGAGTTTAATGTTTTTCAAATGCTAAAATTAATAACTAAAAATTTGACATTTTTTAAAGTCAAATAAAACCAAAACTTTTATTTATAAATTATTAATTATCTTTTCAAAACGTCTCCCAATTATTAAAGAAAAAAAAATCTAGTTTAAAAAAATTATTTTTATAAGTTAGTTTCAATATCAATTTTACTCGTAAATTAAAGAGTTTCCATATTAAATAACATAAAACTCTTAACTAGTTGATATGTTTAACCCCAATCAACATGATTTTAGTTAAAGTTTCTTTTTGTTTCAATTGATATAGTTTAATAAAATAATAATAAACGTACTCTTCTTCTTGGTGCCTCCCAATTTCTCAACGGTAGCTTGAGTTGGGTTCAAGTTAAGGGCGCGGAGGGCATCTCCTAAGTTGAAAGCATCCATAACACCGCTACCATCAAAATCGTAGATGCCGAACACGAAGTTGGCTCCTGTAATTAATTAACAAAGTTATAATCATTTCTTCAAATGTGTTTTATTGTTTATTTGGAATGTTGGTTTGGAATTAGGTCAATACTAAAAATATGTTATGCCAGGCGTGCGCGTTATTCACACAGTTCTTGTATAATTTTAGAATTCCTCGCACCATATAAGACCAATCTATTTATAAATCACTAGTATAATGTGTAATATGTTCAGACTATTTATATAACTTGCTATGAAATTGATAGCTATTGTGAAAAAATAATTATTAAATTTTTAAATTATTACTTTTTATTGAAATGTAAATAGTAAATATTAAGATAACAAGAAGTTACATAAAATATAATTGAAACTTTAGTAAGAAATTTATTTTGATTGTTAGTGGCAATAATATAAATTATTACTTACTTTCAACATCCCTGGCGCTAAGATCAGCCTAGAAATTAAATTATATTATTAACAAATTTGTTAAACGATATTATTGAAAATAATCACAAATTTTTATTTTAATTTTTTAATACTTTTTAACTTATTATGAAAAAATTGTTAAAAATAAATACTAATTATGCAACAAAATAAAAATTTGTTCTGTATTGTTTAAATTCAATAATTATTGTAATTATTTAATAATTTGGTTTCAACTAAATACAAAGCTTCATAGATTAAATTCAAAAACTCTTCACTATTATTGAAAATAAAAATTGCACTTTTACATTTATTTAATTGAACACAACACTGTATATTCCTTATCCAATTCTTCTTTTTGTTTTAATATTATTATTACTTACCATTATAACGTCGTACTGTAACTTGCCTTCTAGTAATTTGGACCAGAAGTGGGGCTCTGAGTTGGGCGGCCGAAGGTTTTTATATGCCCAGATGGCGCTGAGTGCGCTTTTTTCGGTCCCAGGCGCCGAATATTGAAGACCCCAAATGTCCCGGGCGAAACGGCAACGCCGCGTTCCCCCCCGTGTACGGTCTGAAATCCGCTGAAATTTTAGAATTCCACCTGAAACGAACCGAAAATAGCATTGTGGCCGCGCTGTATAGTTTAAGTGGGGGCGTCGTGGATTTGAGTAAATTATGAAAGTATAATTAGGACTTTTACAATTGGTTTGGCATTGCGTTCTTTTATAATTGTGATATATTTGCTTCAATTGAATTCAATTATAAATCAAGTGCCAATAAACCAAACATTCTGGGATAGGATTATATCTCAATGTTTGAGTTTATAAAAAAATCTTGTTAGAGGTAATTAAAAAATCCAATACAACTATTTACATTTCAGTTACATTTATTATGTTTTCATTATATTTTACAATCTTTTCCAAATGTTGTTGACTTCAATTTGATATTCTTGTTCTAGATTTAGAGTTGCAAATTGTGTTTAGTAGCATTGTTTACCAGGTTGGAGAAGGGCGAGTTGTAATTAAAGAATGCCAAGAACTTATCATAGAATTGGATTTCATTGATTCTCTGCTATACGTAGAACAACTGCTTCCGTCTAATAATATTTCAAAATCTAAAACAAAGTAATAAATTATAATTATGTAGTTTAGTTAAAACGCTACAAGATACATAAAAGTTAAAGCAAATACATGCGTTGTATAAAATTCAAATTTGTTTCATTGGTATTTGTTTTAAAATTTTGGTATTAGTAATTATATAGATCAGGAAATCAGGGTTTTTTAAACTATTTTCTGTATAACACCAAAACAAATGTTTTGTACAAATTGCCGGTACTATACTTAAAGATGCATATTATAATAGTTGATATAAATGCCAAACTAAAAAGATGAAAAGAATAGCCAAGATTTCTAAAACATACCATAGAAGTGGACAACGCAAACCTAAAAATACTCAGAACGGAAGTAGACTATGCATTAAAATTCATAAAAACCGGAAAATACAAAGTAACTATAACTTTTTGGCCTAACTAAAAATTATGCAAATATAAAAAAGATATTTTATTATTTTTCAATATAATACCCTTCAACCTCAACACACTTATTATATTGCTTAACTAGTAATTTTATCCCCTCATAATAAATAATATTTTGAAAATTTTTGGCAAAATGCTCAAAAACATCAGTTTTTACATCTTTGTTGTCAAAAAATCATCTATACCAATTTTTTTTTTTTTAATTTTGAAAAAAAAAAGAAGTTGCTAGGCCAAGTCTGAACTGTAAAAGAAACAATCGTGCGTTGTTGTGCAACCACCTGACTTTTCTTGTTAATTTTTTTTGACGCCCAAATATTTTCCATCAAACTATATAATCAAGTAGCATAATAAGCGCCAATCAACTTGTTTTTTTTTTTTTTAAATCAATTATCAAGATGCACTTACAATTTCAAAAAATTGTAGCTATGATCTTTTTGGTTGACCTTGATTTTCTTTGGTGATAGTTCACCTGCACACCGCTATTTTATAGATTTTCTTTTGAGCAGAGGATTATGATACAGATACAGATTCTTCTTGTCCCCTCACAGAGCTTCAAAAAAGATCAAGCACAATCAACTCGATGCTAATTTTGAAGAGCAGACAAAAGTTTTGGGACCCATCTTGCACTCAATTTATTTATACTCAAATAGTCATGAAGTATTTGGCAAATCAATGTATTTGATAGCCCTGACGCTGCTGATAATTTTCTCACTTTTAATCAGCAATCACTATAGATCAGTTTTTCAATAAAGGCAATCAACTTTTTTGTGTTCACTTTAACTGGTTGACCAAAACGTAAATTAATTTCTAAAAACTCATAACACATCTTAAACTTTTTGGCAGTGGAATAAGAATGAGAATGAAGAAGAATTTTTGTTTAATTTGATGAGGGTAAGACCTTCTATAATGTAAAAAAATTGATAACCGCTTGGTACTCAATTTTTTTTAAAATCTGGCATAGTTGAAACCTAACAATGTCTGTCTGGATATCACTACAAGACTAATTAAAATAGAGGGTTAAAAATGCACATGTACGTTAACAAAGCATTACATTAGAAGTATAATAAACATAAAATTTATGGCGGTTACCTTGTATCTGGGCCAAATTAAATACCTATAAAAATTAAAGTTTTTAGTTAAGAAGCAATAGTGGTTATCGTCCAATTTTGCACTTACATCAAATTTTACACTAAAATTGTTTAAAAAAAAAAACAAGGAAATCTGCAAATACTTCAAGTAAGAAATAAAGACCACTCAATTAAATTTTTATCTAGAAACAAGAAAACCAAGATGTACTGGCATATTATATTAATTAACTGCAACAGCTACTACTTAGAACAATATTGACTTGAAAGATGTAAAAATAATTAAAAATTTATAATGCTATTTAACATATAAATAGAGACGCGATTAATAGTATAAAATATGTTGACAACACTGTACTATTAACCAACAATCTTACAGACATACAGCACTTATTTAATAAATTAAATAAACGATGCAATAAATATTAATTAAAAAGCAACTATAATAAAACTAAGCAAATCTTCTTTTTTTTAGCTTGTATGTGTTCACTTTTAAACGTAGACTTCTTTTAATTTCTTCCATCTGGGCTGTGAGAATCCAATTTTTCTCTGCATTGTTTTGGATATCGTTTTTCCATTTTTTTTTGGTCTTCTAGCGCTTCATTAACCGTTTCCAGCCAACTTATCACTCTGTTAGTCTACCTTAATTGATCTTGCTTTGCCATGTAGCTAAGCCATCTCCTTTCAGCTGTGATATTTGCGTCATCACATTCCTTATTCAAGTTTTTCTTCAAATTTTCTTGTTTTTTATTTTATCCTTAATGCTAATCCCCAACATTCTACATTGCTTGTTGTGTAGTTTGTGTAGTTTTGGAGTTTCCGTATTTTTTGTTATTGCCATGGTTTCGGAACTGGTAGTACGCACAACTCATATACTCTTCTGTTCCAGTTTATAAAAATTTTTAGTGCCTTGAGTATGAAGTCAAATTTTTTAAAGGCCGTCTACCAAAGTCCTATTCGTCTAGATACTTCACAGGATTGGTTTTCTTTACCTAGTTCTATTTTGTGTCCGAGATAGACATAGTTGGTTACAAGTATCTAATTTCTGATGGTTATTTGATAGTTCTTGGAAGTCATAAATTTGGTTTTATTTTAGTTCATTTCTAAACCAATGTTTTTTTATGGATAAAAATGATTGGTATTGTCTGCAAATCTTAGGTGGTTAACTAAGCTAATAATAATTACAAAATCTTTCAATACCATAATAGAAAATGCAGTCGTATATATAAATATTTAGGAGCATAGATAGAACAAACAAAGCATATTACAAAAACAATAAAAACAAAAATTGATAGAGCAAAATTATTTTTTTACAAAAACAAGGAAATTATTTACAAGCCAAAAAAATTAAAACTTAAAATGCAGATATGCGGTGATACGTATTCTCTATGCTGTTTTATGGGGTAGAAGCAAATAAGTGCAAAATGGATTTTAAATTCTTTTCAGCCTGTGTCTATTGCTAAACGTAAGCCTTCCCTTACTTCTTTCATGTTTTTTGGTTTTTTGCAATGTGGCTTTATGTTGATTCTATTACTTGTTTAACCTTCTTAACTCCGTTTAAGTTTGGTAATTTTTTAGCTACTTCCGTTATTTATGATTGTATCTTATCTCTTTGTAGGTAATTCTATTTTTTAGCCTTAAACACAGCATATAGCGCTACATTTCCTGTTAGCAGACCCGTAATAGTATGCACAGATCATAATTTTCTGTTTAAGGCAATAGGAAGATATCTTTGTTTTTGATGATAGAGTTAAGTTTTTCAAACGCCGCCTAGCTTTACAGTATTTTTCTAGTGACCCTTGCAGTTTGATTTGTTTTTTCTAGTTTGATGCTGTGGCCAAAGTACGTACTCGTCCACTTGCTTTATAAGTTGGCTGACCATTTGGTGTAATCCTTTTTAAATTTATGTGTAAGCCCACCGATTTAACATTGCTTAATTTTCTAGTTTGATTAGTTTAAAAGATATTTGATCTTTACTTAGTGCTCTGCGGTTCTTGAGCTGTTAGAGTGTCTATTGTATTTTCGAATTATCTAGATTTCAAACTACTATGGAAAAATTTAATGGCGCTAAAAATAACAGTAGAAACAAAAGGACCCACTTCCCTTACTTTTGCTACAAGAGCAACTAAACACTAATCAAATAAACTTACTAATTTGCAAAAAAATTCATAACCAAAATTTCAATAAAATAGATGAATGATGAATGATGAATGATGAAAATTGCAACCTAACGTTTACGTGCAATACTCAGAAATTAAACAAATTAATAAAAAAGTTTTTAGTAAATAAAAAAAACCTAGTTGACAACGTAAAGACTCATACAGCTAATTTACAAACAAAATTTCTTAAAAAGACTTATTAAAAGTGAATTATTTAAATAGTTTTTTTTACAGTACTTCAAAAAAGTTTGGGAACTAGTTCTATTACAAAAACAACCAATCACAAAAATTCAAAGTAAATTCTCCGTTTTAAAATCAAAATATAAAATCCAAAATAAAGCATTTGTAACAGGCAACTACGCAAAAATCTGTCGCAAAAAAACAAGTGAACGTAAATAGTAAAACAAAATTTAAAAAAATTAAAAAAAACGGGTTGGGGAAGTATTAGGCGGCAATAACGGACAATTTTTAATTAAAATCTTCTATTAATAATTAAACATTACAAACGTTTCGAGGACTAATCTGTCCCCTTCGTTTGTAATCGTTTAATTATTAATAGAAGATTTTATTAAAAAATTGTCCGTTATTGCCGTCTAATACTTCCCCAACCCATTCAAAATTGAAGGACGTTGAATTATTAAGAATAATATACCAATTAAAAAAACCTTTGTATGCAATAAAACTAACAAACCCAAAGATTGGCTAGCAACATTAGGAGTTTTATTTTTTCAAAATCAAACCTTTATATTATTTTAACTTTTTTCCCAATTTGACAAAAATGCCATTTTGATGTTTATGTAATTTGATTTTGCGTTAATTTGACGTTATTTTGACGTTAACAACATACTATTTTTTACGCTTGTTTTATATATTGATTTATACTACAATTTATGAGATAGTTATTTTGACGTTTGTGTAATCTTAATGATTAAAAAATAATTTGACTGATTGACCCTGACCTTTAACCGTTAATTTTAACTGACTTGTACGATATTTTTACTCTAATTTGACATTGTGAATATAGCAAGTATTGAGTGCTATTTTTACCGTATTAATAGCTGTTTAGAATTAATAAATTAAGTCTTTTATGTAAATTGACTTTTTTTCTTGTGTTTTAGGGTATGCAGCAACCAGTGTGCCTAGCACCTCCCTGGTTGAATAGACAATTTACAAAAAATCACAGTAACTATTAAACAGTTTATGTTTAGTAATGTGTCAAAGGTGGTAACGCAATGCTCCCAACTAGTACAGTTAAATCCTGCACGGATTTTTATTGCATTTTTTTTGCTTTTAGTTTTAGAATCAACCAGAAATTGTCACTGCATTTCAAAAATCTCAGGATAATTTTGCAAGCAAGTCAGTTCTTTCTTCTTGCGGCAGCTTCTCTTGCTGATCATTATGGCTATTTAATCTTAGATACAGTTATTTAAAAACTTTTTCATTTGTCTAAAAGGCGATCTATTGTTCTATTCACATAAGCATTTTTTTTTTCTAATTTCAATTTTTATTAACCCAAGTTGTTAGGTACTTGTACGATGCTACCTGTTCAATGTTTATGTTTCCTACTCTAGCAGTTGTGTCTATTCTTTTATTTTTGGTAATGACCATAATTTTTGGTTTTTTTTACTATACACGGTGAGTCTGAAGTAAAATTAAAACAAAAGTTCTAGCACTAGATTTTTTTTTAATTTCAGTTCTACAATGGTTAAGAATTATTTTAAAACAAAAAAAAAAACTGGCGGACGGCTTTAAAAGAAAAATCACTTTTTTTGTTTAACAAAAATTTAAACATATGTGAATGCGCGTCAGAAGCATGTTGTAGTATTTGTTTTTTTTTTTTGGATATTATACACAATTGTTCTTCCACTTGCAGTAATACTTGTTGCTCATCTTTATTATGTTGAATAAAACCTGGGAGACCTGTACAAACAACAACTTTGACATTATCGGAAACTTTATTACTTTTTAAGTTGACAATCGCAAAATTTTTGTAGTAAATAAATGATCAATAGATTGAGCTTTAGCTGCAAGCTTTGACTTTAGACTTGACTCAATCGCTTTTCTATTTTTTGTTGCAACAGCAGAAATAATTTCAATGATTTTACTCCTCTTAGATTTAGATTAGTTTGAATTTGCAAAAAAAACATTAGCGGATAATAATAAATATTAAGGTTTCAAAGAAAAGTTGTTAAAAAAAAATTGAGGATAGAAGATTTTCATTTTTGTCTAGTTTGTCTGCTTTATATTGACAAAACTACTTAATGTTTTTGAAGGAGTGTTTAATATATAAGACAATAAATTTCTACACCAAGTCTTAGAATTACATTTACGTTGCAGCTTTCTTCTTCTAATGAGACAAAAGCAAAATAAACAGAGTCTTACTCTCAGCTATCAATGTGTGCGTTTGTTGATTTAGAATAAAATATAAAATACATAATATAAATGATAACCATAATAATAAAAAAAAAAATTATTTGGAGATTTGCTAGAAATATTAAAGAGTTTGCTACATGCTCTATCACAAATTTTGCACGCATTTCAAATTATGTTGCTATGATGGTTTTCAATTGACAAAGAAGTTTGAAAGTACAACTGTTTTTTTATAAAAATCTGATAATCATAAAAGAATTGTGCGCAATATAACTTGTTAATTAATTACTATGAAACATGTAGGTTGCTGGACTTGCAATACTATACACCGATTGTGTCTAAAACCAAACAATGCATCCAAATTAAATTTAAATCACAATACAAAGTACTTTTACAAATAAAAAGATTATACAAAAAAAAAACAAACGATTAGCAACAAAAGTTGCTCAGAGCCAAAAAAAAAAAAAGAAATTTTACATTACTAAAAAGTTGTCTTACAATTATAAAAAACAAAAATACTGCAGTAACTTAGTAAATTACATGCTTTATTATTTGCAGAACATTTAAAAACTAAATTAAGTTAAACAATTTAAACCTTATTTACGTCATGTAGAAAAAAAAAATGACTTTATTATTAATTGAAGGAGTAGTAAATCATATAGTCTATTCAATTACAAGTACTTTTAATTTGCCAATAACTATCTAATACTTGATCCTGAATTTGCAAGCTATCAAAATATTTGTGACGGAATTTGTAATAACAAATGCGTTGAATACAAATAAATTCTTGTTTCTGCTCAATAGAAAATACAACGCAATCAATCAATCTAGTAATTAATTTTAAATTTATTTTGCAATAACTTTCTAAAGTACAGGGTCAAATAGCGTTTGATATAGATGTACTTTTATTTTATTATTTAAAATATTTTACAAAATTGACAAAGAATAAAATTTCCCTTAAAAACCCACAGCTAATAAAATCAACATAATTAAATGAGTAAAAAAAAATTATCATCAATTTTAAATTGAACTAGTAATCAATACTCAATAACTATGCAAAAATTAAAAACAAAGCAGTACTTTTTTTTCAATTTTAAATAAGCATTTTGAATGACGCAGTAAAACAATCATCATCACTGTTAACAAAATTAAAACTTAAACTAATTTGTTATGACATTAAAGTTTATGATTTTTTTTATTTATTGTATTTTTAAGACTATTTCACATTGCCACAATAAGTCTACAACATGTTTAAAAAAGTTTGATGGGACTAACAGCTTATTAGGTGACTTCCAAACCACACTCGTGGATAAAGAGCAAGTTATTATTTAAGTCATATTTAAGAGATCAAACCTCGGACTGCTCGCATAATATGCAAGGGCTCTATCATTGAGCTGTCTTGTAGACATTTTCTACAAAAAAACTGTACAAATAACAACAAAGCAGTATTCCACGAAATCCTAAACATCATATTTTTTTAAACGTTATCCTATTTTAACCACGTATGCCAAAATTAATACAATACTTTGATACTGTGGTACTATTAGAGAAAAGACTATCATTAACTTCAAGGAAGTAACGTCAGTTATTGTTACTATAATTATATTTCTTTAACAAATCATATAAAAACATGGAAAGACATTATTCAAAAAAGCTTTACATGAAAAAAATTAAACGGTCAGCAGATTACAAATTTAAGTTACGCAGACGATACTGTCATAGCAGAAACTCTAATAAATCTACAGAGAATTGTTCTAAAGATTAAGAATTACAATACAAACTTACAATAAAGACAAAATACATGGTAATAACTAAATAACAAATGACAAACGCAAAGTTACACATTAGAAACAAGGTAATTAAATCAACAAAATACAAATATTTTGGTACTTGTATTACCAATGAAACCAACCAAACAACAGAAATAAAACCTCAGTATAAATGGCTAGAAATATGTCCTTAAAATGCGTTTGATCAACAACTTAAATTAGATTTGTGTACTAGAATAGTAGGATAGTACGTGTTACTAGTCTTGCTTTATAAAATAAAGTTGTTAAAATTAACATAAATATGATAAAGAAAAAACTAGCAGCTTTTATAGATGCATATTAAAAATGTGTCAAACATCAAGATGCTAAAACGTATAAAAAATAATTCAATCAAACCTACATTACAAAGAAAGAAGCTACAATATCGTCGCCATAAAGCAAGAAGAGAAAAGTATAAATTGCATTAAGTGTTCATGCTGAAAAAAATAGTAATCAAACATAACATCGGTAGATGTAGAGTTTTGTAGATCATCTAAAGAAATGGTCCAACACAACACAAAAAATTATTCTAAAATGCCTACTTTAAAGTCAAAATAACAATTAATTATAATTACAAATTTCCTGAAAGAAAATGCCTCTTAAATAATAAGAACAAAACTAGTTTACTGTAGTATTTGAAAATAGCCAAGCAAAATAGCAACAGCATAAAATACAGAAAAATGTAAGAGTGATCTACTAATTAGTTTTTAAAATTTTCTATCTTTTATAAAAATAGACGTACATAAAAACACATTTACAACACTTGCAGTTGATTTTATCTAGAACTTCTTGAAACTTATAAGATAAACTTAACAAAGCATTATAAGTAGTCAAACGAATCATTAAAATAATTTAAAAATCTTTTTTTTTTAGTTTCTTATTAAATACATTCTAGATAGAACTTACTTTTGTTGGTGCTGTTTCTCCATAAAACTAGTTCTTTACAAAACATTTAAATACCAATCTATTTTACTCACAGTATAATAAACATTTTATATATTAACTCATCAATAATTAAAACAATTAATATCTTTAATTTAATAACATACTATATTTGCACAATATTCTTAAAAAAAAGACAATTTAAATACTTGAACAATATCACACATAATTATTACATTATTTCATAAATTTCTTTTCTTTTCCAAATTTTTTATCAAATGCAACTTGTTTCTTGTGATAATTTTCATTAGACTTGGCAATAGAATGAGTCGAATTATTCTTCTTAACTGAGCATGTATTTCTTACTATGTCTTTCAAATTAGACAATGTGAGTTCAAGTTCGGAAATATCACGATATTTTCCGTTAGTTGGAAGCTGTATAGAAACTGTGTCCTCGTTTGATTGTATATGTTTTTTTGCTTGAATCAAGATGTTATTCCACAATTCCATCTCATCTACATTTTTTCGCTTAGCCAACATCTTCAGATAATCTATTTTCTCTAAAAACAAAATACATACTTTAAGTGATAATAATTTATTTAAATGTTTTTGATTACTTAACATTTAACCAGTTTGGATTTTAATACCTACCAAAAACTAAACTGATTTTTTAATTATGATTTCTAATCAAATAATGCAAATAGTTTGTTGGCTAATTTACTAAAACTGTTGTAATACTAGACTAACTAAATAATATTGATTCTAACAACAAATTAAAAAACTTATTAAAACCAAAAATATTTATTTTAATATGTCTTCATTTAATAATATAGATAATCAGATACAATAACAGTACAAACTTAAACAAAGATTTCCATGTGTGATTTGTGTAAGAATTTTTTTGATCTTTTTTGTAGATTTTTAACTAATAACTTTTGCATCAATTTAATTATCCAATCAGCCATGTAGAGATCAATGCCTAGGCATCTTCGCAATGAACTGAAGAGTCCCGCGAGTCCAATGCTCTGGAAATAGTACGTGTCAGTATCAATTAAACAAATAAGTTCTGAATTTCAAAAAGGAATTTCCAGGCGGGGCACTTGTACTTTTAATTCCAGAGCATTAGACGTAAAATGTTTGATATTATGTTTGTTTTGAAATAACTTGCCATGGAAATTACAATTTAAATTCGATTATTGTACATGAAATTAAAGTAATATTGAAGCTAGAAGGTCATTTGTAGATAATAAATATAATATCAATCTTAAAGACTTTGTATAATAATACAATTAAATTTAGTAGATTGTTTTCTATTACAGTTTGAGATGATTTGCCAATTTACTGGTACACATTTGTGTATGACATCATTGAGCGCGTTGCACAACTATATCAAATTTTCATGTTGCCAAGTCATTAAATTATTAGCTAAAATTTTATTACACGCCTATTAGTGTTATGTAGATGCTTAACGTCACTAAAATAATTTAAATTTATAATTAAAAAAAATTATAAATTATATTTAAAAAATACTGCTACAGTTGAGTGAAAGAATATTCAAAAGAGGCACAAGGCTCATTACCATTGAATAAAAAAATGATAGATAGAAGCGTAATGCTAACATTTGTGCGTACTTGTGTATGCCGCTAGTAAAGCTGTATCTGTCCTCACACACTCCAAATCTCAGATGTGGTTTTCGAATTGGTCCCAAGACTCAAAGATGGCGGATAGTCGACAGGTAGTGAGTGAGCACAGATTTGTTTATACAAACGGGTATGTACATGAGCACGCACAAATGTATTAACGTTGACTAAAACAATATTAGAAAGAGTAAAAGAATACTAGTCTTGCGCTTCTTTCTAATATTCTTGCAGTAAACGCAAATCATTTGTGTGTATGCCGCTGCTATAGATGTATCTATTCTCTTCACACAATCGTTGTTGATTATCCGCTATCTTTAAAGCTTGGGTATGGTTCTCAAAACTTAAAAATAGCAGATAGTAAAAGAATATTAAAAAGAACCGCAAAAGTAATACATTTATGCGTACTTGTGTATACCGCTGCTATAGATATATGTGACTTCCTCACACACTATCAAGCTATCAACTATAAACTATCTTGAAGATAGTTAACAGTCAATAACTAGTGTGTAAGATTTATTTATAGATGCGGCATACAGAAGTATGCACAAATCTATTGGCATTGCGCTTTTTTCTAATAAAGTTTTTTGATTGATTTGGAATTCAAACTATTACGTTTAATACTTTTTGTTGACGGTCTTAAATCTTTAGTATAACTTTATTTAAATTTTGTGGTTTTTCTATAAAAATTACAATATCAGTTTTGAGTTTCATGTTTTCTTTTTCTAAACTTTTAACTCAATTACTAATATTATTTATAAATGCAATACGCGTAGTAAATTGCAATAGAAATTAAAATTGTTTTACAAAAATGAAAGAATAAAAACAATAATTAAAAGATATTATGTTTTGGTTTTGGTTGTTACATATATACATAAATACTTATACGTCAACAATTTAATGATTTTTATGGCAAAGATATCATATAAAAAGAACATTTCTAAGAGATTTTGATTCTGTACAACAAAAACCCTGAAAGTGCATTTGTTATACTCGTAAGACTTTACCGAGACAAAGTTTTTAGTGTTTTTGCTTGATTGAACTCATTTTATTTGACTCTCCGCGGTTGTATCGGGCAGTTCAAAACCAGATTTTGGAATAGAAAAAGTTTTTGACTTAGAAAGTACGGTTTATTGATGATTTTTTTTTTAACGCCTCCGTATACACCGCAGAATTATATGCATTAGATAAATATCTGTCAGTATCAAGAACAACAAACTAGCAGTTAAAACCGCCTGTCAGCGTCACACGCAGATTTTAAAAACAAGATAAACACAAAAGATACGTCGTTTCAAAAATTATCCAAGATTGACAATAAGTAAAAATTAGTTTTGAGACTAAATAAATAGAAATTTGATTCTCCTTAACGGCATGAAAGTAGCCGATAGATCTAATCAAAACAGATGAGGTTGTTTGATGTCATGCATAAGACATACCAACTTTATCTCTTTGTATCTTTTGAGAAACAACTTGCATGCCAAACATGTCACAACCCTATAACGGCAAAGCATATTTTGGAAAAATACTATGTCTACGCGTCACATATTTAAAAGACAGAAAATTGTTCAAAAATATGTAACACTCAGTCTTTTACAATTTTGATGTAATCTGTAATATTAGTTAATTTTTTAACCAGTGATGTTAGGTTAGGCTTACATTTAAGTACCAAAGAAAAGTAATGGCCTCAAAGTCATTTAAAACTTTATTGTTTATTGTGGTAGTTAAGTTTAGTTAGTTAGCTCTGGCATCAAAGTTTTCTACAACTGTAATATTTTTTTTATTTTTTTAAATTTTGTTTCTCCGTCGAAAGCTGCTAATTATCGTAGTAATTTTTACTTTGGAGAATAGAATAAATCTACTGACTACAGATTCTTATAGACTAGGGTATACAACGGATTCCTACATTTTGTTATTCTTGAACTTTTTCTTGCAATTTATGCTGTAGTAACCTATATTTGTAATTTCTAGAAATTTGGCTAACATATTCTAACTTATATTTCTTAATTGTGAAGAGTATTTCAGTTTCTTTGCATATCCTTCAAACCACTTCAACGTTTGTGATTATTTTAACCCATTGTATGCGTAGCATGCAGCAATTAACCCATATCTTAAAAACCTTTACCCGTTTGATTGCTTTCTAGTTTATAATCCACCTTTAATAAGATTGTTAAGTTTTTAAAATTGGCGTGGTTTCTGTTAGGTTTATTTGGAAACTATTTTTGTTTTGGTTTTTGCTTTAATCCACTTATTATGCATGTTAGGTCTATCATGTTGTTTGCTAGCATAACCGTCTGCACATTGAATATTATTGATTGCTCTGCCATTTATAACAGTTTTTCCAGTGTTTTCTTAAATATGGCTTCAGAGTAAATAACATTAGAGAAAGTACACACCCTTGCCTGACATTTTATTGTTTATTAATGTTACCAGACAGTTTGTTCTTGATCTTAATTTTTGTAGTCATCAATAAAGCTTTGTAACTATTGCAAATTCAAAGAACTACTATCAAGAACTCAACAGGAAAAATACACTCCACAACCTACTTATTCTTGTGTAATTGCCGGTGTAGATAATGATTTGACAGACAAAATAATTAGCCAACAACTGTCTCACAACAATATAGTGCACAGATACTGCAAAAGAGCAAGGGCGACAGGAAATCCTACTCGTATGATACGTATTATCACATCATTATTGTGTTACATCTTATGAAATACTTATACAATATGGACTGTTTACCGGAACAAACATTATTGAACGTACAAGAGTGTTGCACTACCAGCACTACCTATTTCATGCGGCAAGTGTAATAAATGTACTCACACGACAGACCAGTGTACTACACCTATGAAGTGCGCCAAATGCGATAGACATCATCACACAAATAATTGCACCCTGCTTGTAGAAAAGTGTCCTTCATGCGGAATAATTGGACATGGTGTATCAAGCACTAAATGTAACAACCAACTAATGCAACCAATAAAAGGTATACCAAATGTTCCTATTAAATCTACCAACAAGAGAAGCAATGATATTGATCAACAAATAAAAAACGGCAACCGTGTTCACTCATATATCACCATTCATGATCATTTCATTGATACATATACAACTTCTAATAATTTTCTTAAACACGCTAACAGACAAAAACTATTGAAAAAACTAAAACAAAAATTCATCCATTCATACAATATTGATACGGTTGAGATAATATCCGGAAACAGAATGCATATCCTTATGTTTGATTTATACGACAAAGACGCTCTTCAAGCTACAGTCCCCATCCAAAGAGCCCAAACCTATACATCCTTAATGATAATAGAATTCTAATGGCAAACATAATTTTTCTGTACGCCAACATAAATTCCTTCAATCTCAAATCCCATTTAATATATAACTATACTCTTAGACATAATATTTTTATAAAAATTGCTTTTTTCAAAATTGGTCTTCAATCCAGAACCCCTCTACGATCTTTAATCAAAATTATAGAAGAGGTTCACTAGTCTTGGCAAATCCAACCTTTCATTTAGGCAAAGCTAACCCTCCCAAGATAAATAATGTATTAAATGATACTTTACATTATACAGTACCATTTTTTAATAAAAAAACTAAATGTTTTTCTTGTTTATATCCACTCCCACTGTTCTATCAAAGACTTTATATTCCAGAAAACTTCTCTATTTGAGTATGCAAAAATTATCGGCAAGTTTAACCCTAATCCAGCAAAAAACAGCATTTATCCCAATTCATAAATAATTTTGCCACCTTTTATACTTTTCACACTCATAAAATTTAAAAGACACTTATATAAAGACTCTAAACAGACGGAAGACCAGACAATTAAACATACATTTATTGACTGGAATATATGCAGTCGTAAACTGAGACAAATGGACACAAGCATGCGACAAAATTAATGCATAGAAAGAACGTAACTATTGGACAGAAATTAAAAAATTAAGTCGCTATAATTTTTGTAGCAAAATACAGCCAATCAAAGACCCAGATAAAAACATTACATACAAAGATGACTAAGACATAGCAGACACAATTTCTAGACACTTTAACAAAACCTTCAGTTTTAGTGAAAAAAACAATTACAATGACAATAACCGGACTGAAGTCAAATGACTTTGTAACGCCAGACATTGCACTAATGACTGAAAATGACGGTAAAAATTCCTCTCCTAGAACAAACGTGATTCCTAGGAAAACTTTTAAACGTCTACATAATAACATCCATACCCATATTATAAAAATCCTAAACTTTTGCTTATTCTATCAATATATACCTACCGAGTTTAAGTGCGGAGTTGTGAACTGTGTCCCTAAAAAAGACTCAAGTTTGGACTTCCCTTCAAACTATAGACCAGGGGTGGCCAACCCGCGGCTCGCCTAGAACATTTTTGCGGCCCCCGATATTTGTAACACTTTTACAAAATATATTTATAATAATGGCCAAAGTAGTGAAAACCAATTTACTTAAAAAATACATTATTTGTGCATCCATATATTTAAAAATTGACTGTAGAAATTATGACAAAAAATAAACTTTGCGCATATATGACAGATATGTGTGTCGGACTGTATTATTTTATAATTCCTTAATTTTTTTTTCTGCTGCTTTATGAGCCTGTTCGGACTTGCTCTTTGTTTTTTCCCTGTATTCTTAATTTATGTATTTTTTTGTTATTCTGATTCTATCTAGTCTGTGTATGTGTCTTCTTAGCTGTCTCTCCTCTATTAATGTTTCTATAGATTTAATTTTTAGTTTATTTCTTAGTTCCAAGCTCTTCACTTAATTTTTTCTAGTTGTTTCTTTAATTATTATTAGAAATCTCATCTCCATTGCATTAATTTTGCTTTCATTTCTTTCTGTTGTTGTCCAAGATTTGCTCGTATATTAAGGCTGGCCTTACTACCATTTGTATTTTTGTTTTTATTGTTTTCGTTATTTCTTTCTTAACCAAGAATTGTCTTTTGTGTGTATTGAATATTCTTCTTCCTTTTCCAGTTCTTGCACCTATTTCCATGTCTATATTCCTTGTTTTTTTCTATTATTGTATTTAGCTAGTAATATTTTACTTGTTCAATTATTTGTCGATCCAATTCTATCTTGTGCCTCTTAGGTTTTGTTGGTACTACCATTATCTTTGTTTTGCTTGTTTTTATTTCCATGCCTATTTTTTTTAGTTTTTAGTTTTTCTTTGTATATTCTTTTGTTTCTTTGTAGTTTCTCTTCTTTGTCTGCTATTAATATCATGTCATCTGCAAACATTAGGATTTGAATACCAATTAGTTCCATTTTTCTGTATCCTATCCTCGTGTTTTTGGCTTTTTTGACTTTTCTTTATAGCCTCGTCTATTAATGTTGCAAAGAGTATATTGCTTAGAGTTTGCAGAACAGTTAAATTATATTCCGTTTCAATTTTTTACTTCAAAAATGTTTATAGTGAGTCTAAATCTATTATATGGATTTATAATGTTATATGCGGCCCGCGGAATTATAAAGCATTTTCAAAGTGGCCCGCAAGATCATTTGGGTTGGCCACCTCTCCTATAGACCAATAACACTCCTTCCGGTAATAGCTAAAATCCTTGAATCTTATATTAAGCACAAGCTATTGAACCATGTTAGAACTTTTATACTAATACACCAGTTTAGTTTTGCTACTAATAAATCCACAATTTATCCTTTATGTATTCTTACTTCCAATATACAAACAACTCCCTGGAAAGTAGTCAAACGGCTGCTTTATTTTTTAACTCTTAAAACTTTCCCATACTTAATATCTCTCATAAAAAACCTTCTCCAAAATAAAGACTTACGTGTTAAAGTAAGAAAATGCTTCTCCACAATTTTTTTATCCTAAACAATAATTTGTTCTTCAAGGATCTGCTCTTTCTACCCTTCTTTACAATATTTACTGCTACAACATATTAAGTATAAACCCTCAACATTTTAACCTAATGTCATACATACTGCAATACGCTGACGATACCGTACTTGAGTCTTATTCACAAAATTGCATTAGTAGTATTCAACTGCTACAAACTTTAACCAACAAAATACAAACCTGGTTTATACTTTGAAGGTTATATACCAATCCCAATAAATTCTAACTCTTAATCCCTTACGACCAAATATCAGAAAACTGACGTAATATTCACTTTAACAATGCAATAATTACACTAACGCTTTGTTGTAAATACTTAGAAGTGCATTTCGATAGCAACATTTTCTTCAAATTTCATTTCCAAACCATAAAATCGAAATGCATAACCCGAGCTAAACACTTCCTCTGCTTAACATACAAATCTACAAATCAATTTGCCGTTTTTTATTAGATTATGCATCCAATCTTTTTTCTGCATGCCGTAAAGAGACTTTAAACAACTTCTTAGTAGCAGAACGATAGTCACTTCGCAATATTACCAAAATAAACTATCCAAATAACACTCTTTACAATATCCAAAACAAATCTCTATACCAATTGACTCAAATCCTACCACTAAACAATCGACATCAAAAACTGCTTGAAAATTTTTGAAACAAAGCCGCCAATGTTAAGATAATAATCATAATGTATAGTATGCCTATAGATATAGTGTCGTTGAAAATATTGTATATTTATATAATATTTTCACCTTTGAACATGAAGGTGTTATAAGCTATTTATGGTATATAATACAAACATAATTGTCTCCCCAAGGCGATTAGTAATGAAGTAATACGGTGAAATAGTTTAAGCCCATGTCATAAAGACACTTTATCTATGGGCAAAGTACAACAGCCGGTATAAATTCCCATCTGGTTCTATCCTTAAATACATCTTTTCTATATCCAATAGGACAGAAGACTCATCCGACTAACTAACGATCGTGTCATCCTAGATATATACTTTTTTTTCTATTTAATGTTGTTTACTCACTTATATTTTACTTTTTATATCGTTTTCATTATCATACCCATTCACATGGGGAGAAAGACCTCGGTCGATAGCCTTTTTTTTATATGCAACCAACCTTTTCACAATGACTACATATATAAAATCATCTTTCTGTATATAACATGAAATAAATATATTTACTGCTACTATTAATAATATTTTAGTACATATTTAAATCTTTTTCAGTGCTTCAACTTAAAGTTAATTTGTCATTAATTAAAAACCAAGCTTTGAGAAATCATATTTTTTCCCAGAACTTAATATTAATAAAATTAAATATGTAATTTTTGTAAATAAACACAATTTAAATTGTTTATTTTAAATTTAATTGTAAAACGCATATAAACATTTTTTTTTTAATTGAAACTAGGCATTCATTATTACTATTGCTGAAGTTTTATCTAAAATATTGAATAAAAATTTTAAACGGTATTTTTTATACAGATTATCAGGTTTTAATCAATCTTTACACAGTCTCAAATAATAAGAAAAAAATAACTAGTTGGAACTTTGATCAATCTTAACTAAAAAATAAATACATTACATAACTCTACAACACAGCTTGATTGACTTGAGGCAATAATGAAATTTTTTTAAAGTTATTGACATTAATAGTTACATTAAAAAAACTCGATTACTTTTGCTGAGCGAATGTGAGGCACTCAAATGTACAGACAGCTTACACAAGCTAACTAAAACAATTCCTCAGATTACTAGTACTAGTGTTTTGATTTTATACTTTATAATAGTGTTTTAAAGTGCATAATAGTGTTAATGTGTAAACCAGTTATTGTTGTAGTTATGTAATTTTATCGATGTTACTACATTACATTTGGATTTTAGCTGTTGTGGAAAAATAGGTTAAACTATCCCGTGCGATTTGTCTGCGTGAGTCACCTAATTTTGTTTACTTATTCTAGAGTTGATTATAATTATTTTATGTTTTATTATTCCATTCATTGATACTTTTTTTTAATAATAATATGTTTTTATTTCGGTGACCTCTAATACCTAATGTGACTGTTTACTTTGTTAGTCACAGTATGTAATTTTGATAAGCGTACCTCGTTATTTGTTTACTGTTTTTTTTTTCTAAATTTAACATTGATACAATTTTATTTAAATATTTTAATGCGTCCAATAACTCGACAAAAAATTAAATCTACACAACTTAATTAAAGACAACAAAACAATTACATATTATTCATATTAATACACAATCAATCATGAATAAAATCTACGAAATAGAAGTATTTTCTAGACTCATACAACATAATAAACACAGTTACTGTTTTCACACGCATTACACCTACCAGTAGATTATGTATTGAGAATGTTAACTTACAAAGGTTGTAAATAAATAGTTAAAGCGCATCAACCTTCTGATCACACTGCTCAAGTATTAGAAACTGACTCGAATAACACAACACCTATGCTATACCTTTTGTATTGGAAAGATTGTTCATCTTGCTCTGTGTGACTAGCTAACTCCTGATCTGAGTGATTTGCATTTTTTTTTTAAGAAATTTGTCGCTAATACCAACTAATGATCTTTGATCGGAACAATTTCTGCATCAGTTCTCAGTTGTGTGGTCCGTACATAATGAGGTGCTTTGAGAATCCTTTTCAAAGTTGTACTTTGAAATGACTCTATCTTTTTCAGATAGGACTCTGCAGCCAATCCCCATGCTGGACATGCGTATGTCAGTATTGGGATTGTTTTAAATAATCGCAACTTGTTTGTAGAGTTCATGTTGCTGTCTCTGCGAAGAACATATTACTTGCCATCCTGGCCTTTTTCAAGATGGTCTTAATATGTAATCTAAGAGTTAGTGCACGATCAAGCTCAACTCCTAGATACTTTGCAGTATCCGTCCATGGAATTGAAGCGCCGTTGAGATAAACGTTCTCATGAACGTTTGTTTGTGACATTTGGTAAAAAAATAGCCTTGCTTTTTTCCGGATTGATTTTTACTTTCCAGTACCGATGCCAAGTTTTAAGAGCCTCACATGCCGCTTGAAGTCTTAGCGTAATGACTTTCGGACTCCTTGAAGTGTACATCAGTGCCGTATTGTCTGTATACTGAGCGATTTTTACACCTTGAGTGATGCATGGTATGTCGGCTACATACAGATTGAAAAGCATAGGTGATAGAACTGAACCTTAAGGAACCCCTGTCTCGATAGGACGAGGGGTAGACTTCTCGGTCCGACCAGATGAACCATGTTTAAGACTAGACAAATTTTTACACGCTTAAAAAATTTACAAAGTTTGATCTGGAGTACATTACGACGTAAAAAAATGCATCCTTTTCAATATCAATCAGCCCAGCACTTGCAACCAGAAATCTAAGTGAAACGACTTGCTTTTTGTTATTGAGTTTTGGAGCAACAGAAATTTTTCCGAGATGACGTAAATAATATTGACAATAATCAATGTGTAGAGTGCCATATTGCAGGTAATTCAAATTGTATCAGCACTGTTTTTTTTATTTTAACATGTGATATTTAGGAATTACACATGCCACAACAACATAAAAATACCTTTGAATTTCAACGAGTAGAACCACTCTTGCTGAAACTATCACATTGAAGACTAGGGTTCTCTCATCTGCAAAGCTATGAATAGGACTTTTAGTTATTTGAAGAAGTTTATTAATGTAATTAAAAAATAAAGTTTGAAAAAGAGCAGAACCTTGAGGAACACCAGCGTTAATGATTTTGGAGTCAGAGTTAAGACCATCAATTCTAACTATAATTTTTCTATTGTTAAGAAATAAGATTTACATTTTTTTTAATTAAAACCTTTACAATGGAGCTTGTTTACAAGATTAGGATGTCATACCCTATCAAACGCTTTGTAAATGTCTAAAGCAACTGCAAGATTTTTTCCTTGTTTGTCTAAAGTAGAATTCTATTTGTGACTAACATAAGTCAGAAGATCTGTTGTCAAACGTTTTGATTGAAATCCATATTGAATATCCGAGATGATGTTATTTTCTTCTAAAAACTTGACAATGTAAAAATTAATAAATTGTTCAAATTTTTTTGACAGATTGGACAATAATGCAATCGGTCTATAATTTAAAGAATTAGACTTGTCTCCTTTTTTAGGAATAGGTTGAACATTTGCAATTTTCCAACAATTTGGGAATGTTTCATAATTTATTTGCAAAAGTTTTAAGGACGATAAGTAGAATTTTATCTATAAGTACTGTTTTTATGGTATTTAATTTAAGAAGATATTTTTGACAACCCGTTGCTTAAAATAAATTTGACCCATTATTTTTTCACTAGCCGGCATTGTAGGTACAGGAATCAGAAAATTTATAATAGTAGAGTTAGATGCAAATTTAATTGCAAAAATATATGCTTGTTCTTTTCTAGATTGTTTTGGGGTATTGAAGGTTTTGTACTACCTTACAATGAGTTAATTGTTTTATAATTTTTTTTGCTGTTTATGGAAAGCTGTGAAATTCAATAAGCTTTGTTTCTATCAATCCTATTTTTTTCAGATTGTATTAGCTTGTCACAACGTTTACGAGTTTTTTTATAATCCTGTTTAGTTTGTTCAGAACAATAAAATTACTGACGTGTTTCTCAAATGCTTTTTGTTTCTTGCTGCAATATCTTAATTTTTAGAAAATAAACAATGAGTGTCAAAATCAAAATTATTAAAAAAATCAATCATTTTTACTATGTTCATCTTAGAATATTGATAGATGAGGTGCGGTTTAGGTCTGGTAGTAATAGGAAGAAAAGTTTTAACAACCAAAGTTATAAGTAAATGATCAAAATTTCTTAAAGCAGCCTTAACAGTAGTTGTAATCTGTGGAATAGTTTAAAAATACAAATTTCATTACATATACCGGGTGTCTCAGACCACCCGTACCAGCCTTTTATTTCGACAACGCTTGGTCGAATGTGACTGGGACAAAATAATTTTTTACCAAAGTGAACCCAAGGAATCCACTGATAAATTTATTTTTTACCGGAATAATCCGGAAGTACCCGGAACCGGAAGTAACTTTAAAATTTCTTGGTCTGAGACACCCGGTATGTCTGTTACATATATAACCAAATTTATTCTATGCAATCGTGTTGTTTGTTACATAACTGTTAGTCAATGATCGAGGTGGAATCTTATCCGAGCTGCTATGAAAGGACAATTTTTTTTTTCACTTGTCGGTGGAGTTATTTGCTGCCAGTCTAGATCTCAAATGCTCCCCCTCAATGATTGAATCTAATCTGAGCACGGCAAAAAAGTCTACCAAAAATGACTTTTTAGAAAGTACTGAGGACAACATAGCGTTCGACCTCGAATCAGAGAAAACTCAAAACTGAAAACTCGATCTGTTTCTGGCTCGGACAAAACTTCAAACAGAACACTTAAATCTTTATCACATCAAGTAATAATGGTTCTTACTAATATTTCTAATGCATTATTTGCACTGAATACTTCTCAAAAGCTTGAAAAAATTCTCACGTCATAAACATTCCAAAACATGAAAAGAACCGGAAGTTTCCTTAAAACTTCTAGCCAATCAGTCTTCTATGCACCTTAAGTAAGATTATAGAGGACATAATTCAAAACCACAGAAAGTTTAACGACCTTCGCCCCGCCCACAGGTATGGGTTTTAACAAGACAACTCTGTAGTACACAAAGTAAACCAAGTATTAGACTAAAAAAACATCTACGAGGGTGGTGTTTTTTATGTTAAAATAGCTTCCGATAAGGTCTGGCACAAAGATTTTTTTTTTTAAACTGCACAGTCTTATAAAGTTAATAGCAAAATTTGGAGCCCAATAGTATGTTCAAAACGTCAATACATCAAAATTTTATTCAAAACGTATTTTGATTACTTTGCTGTTTACTCCAACCCGGATATAGCCAGACTTTCTGATCTAGACAAAGATAAATCTCAAACTTTCAGGTGGGGAGTTTAGTTATAAACTATCTCTTTTAGAAGGTAAATTAGACAAACTTTAGACACACAAAAAAGTGAAAACACACAACCAACCCAGGTAACACCAAACTTGATTGCCTCGGCAAGCAAATCTTAGAGTGCCAACCAACTAAGCAACATCTGCATCACAGTGAAGTCGAGATGTACCCGCAAAAATATTACACAAAAACGCCACAACTATCCATGTTAATACTAAGTTACTTATCTAAATACGAAGATGTACTAACATAAATAGTTAAAGAATCCGAGTGCAACATTGTGGATTTGTAAAGAAACTTTGAAAATTTGTAAAAAAGGTTAAGGAAACAAAATTTAAAATCCGCTATATCACTCGAACATTTTTTTTCTTTCAAACAAGACCAAGCTTGATCTTTTGCATCAAACCTCTGGACACTTCTATTAATTGGCAAAAAACACCTTTTTTTCTAAAAGATTCCAAATCTGGTCAACTTTTGCAGATGTCAATAAATGTATAAAATACGATTTGCGGAGGAAAAAACGATCTTTTGCTGGAGCTATTCAGTGAATCCAAATTCATGCAAAGGACTTGCTAACAAGAATAATAGAAGCTACTCACTCTCACGTCAAATTAACGGTTTACTATCACCACGTAAACCACACGCACTTAGCGGCATTGGACACACCGCCCTTGGAGTTGTAATTCAGGCGGCCATTTGGACGGACGTAGCGCCGCTTCAACATCAATTTACAAAGTAGGTTGGAGGTCCCAAAAACAAGGAAACAGTACAACAACCCCAAGGGTTGTTTTAACTTTGCAATACAGTAGATTACTGAATAATTATTTAAAAAACAAAATGTTTTAAATAATATAAAGCAAATGTGAATCATCGCGGATCACGGCGCTCTTGGCGTACTGCGTCCCGAAGCGGCGCTTACCTCGCTTGCCGCTTAGAGCCGTTTCTGCTTCATGGCCTTAGAATTCCTAGTTAAGTCATTTGCTATACAGATCAAAAAATTTGGAAACACATTTAGTGATAACAATAGTCGTTAAGTACATTACTATCTAAATATTGCCTATTTCAAAAAGCATAGTTATTAGTAAAAGAAACTAAGTAGACGCCAAACTGCAAAACTGCATGACTTAAACGGTAATGCTATAATAAAAACTGCATTAACTTCAATAAGCTCAAATGATCAAAAAAATAGACATTTAAGTTTTAAGAACAGTGCTATAACTATACAAAAGAGGCACGTGAAGGAAATGTTAAGTTTCTAAAAGAAGTATAAACATGAGAACTGAATATACTGTAAACAAGTCGAAAAAAGTGGTAATACATTTAACACTAAAGTTAATAGCTTAAACATCTTTGTGTGAAATGAATTGACAGTGAAATACACATTGAATACCACGTAGCTGGTATACAAAGGAATATACTCTCTAAAAGTATTTTAACTAAAAAAACTTTAAAATAATAAAGGACAACAGTAAAAATGGCATACAAGATTAGTTCATATTAATCTTAGAGCTTTGAAAAAAAAAATGTTTTAAAGAATTAGATAATTTGTAAAAGTTGTGTTTGTGTACATTTGCACTAATAAACAGTAAAGAAGAGAGCGTGGGGCAGAAATACTATGTATTGTTTAAAGACAATAATACAAGATACAAAGAGGAGGTTTTAAAAACGTTGTGTTTAACAACCTAGGAGCAATGCTAAAAACAAAAGTTTATACACCGTAACAAAATGGAAGTTGAGTTCTAGAGAGCATCACGTATAGAGGTATTTTGGTCACAGTCGATAACCACTTCGTAATAACGGAACTTATTACTAAAGCCAAAAGTGCATAAATAAAATAGCAAATAATAAATTAAAAGTGTGCAGTGGTGTAATAAAGAAAAATGTAACAGTGACAAAAACCAGTGATAACAATATTAAATTCCAGGCGGATAAAAATTGCTAGTCAGTGAAGAAGAGAGGACGACATATAGCAAGTGGACACGGTAGAAAGAGACAGGTGCGAGTGGTACGGCACAAAGTCACGCTGCGCGCAACGAGTAGAAGGAAACAGAGGCGTTTGCATTTATATTTATATTTAAGTTAAATTAACAAAATTGAATTAAAATACTAAAAAAAAACAAAAGAATGAATAAAAGAACAAGAGAGAGATCAAAAGAAAAGAGGAGAAGAAGAATTGAGTAAGAAAGATAAAATGAAGGAAACAAAAAATGGTCGAAACAATGATTAATAAGATGGATGAAAATATGAAACAAAAAATTGAAAGAGAAGAGAAATAAAGAATAAAAACAACTTTATAATAAAAGTTTTGAATTTAACAGGGAACACAGAAGAAGAAATTAAACAGTGGATAAAAGAAACGCTACATGTACAAGCAGACATTAAAAAAATAACATGATTAACCAAAAATACAGAGAACGAAATCATTAAATTGGAAATATTAAACTGGGAACAGAAAAAAGGATCATGATAGCCAAAAGTAAACTAAAAATTACAAATACATACATTGACAATGATCTCACTTGGAAAGAAAGAAAAATACAGGGAGAATTTAGAAGCAATGCAAGATAGGAGAAGGAAAAAGGAAATATAGTTAAAATTGGATACAGAAAATTAACCGCCAATGAGGAAATTTATGAATGGAATGAACTAGAAAAGGGGGTCACAAGAAGAGAAGACAAAGAAGAACATGCGGCGTCAAAAAACTATTAACAAACAAAACAAACTGAAACAAATACTCGAATAACAGAAAAGTAATGAAGGGAAAATGGGTACAAAAAGAGTAAAAATCAAAAAAATACATGGAATATACGAAGCATAAAGGGCAAAGAGGAAGAGCTAGTAGAAAAAATGATAAAACATAAAATTTTAGAAATTTCAAAAACAAAAATAAAACAAAAATGACTAAGAAAAATACACAAAGGATACTGGATGTTCTGGTCATGAGTAGATGAAAAAGAAAGAGCAAAAAGGGGAGTTTTTTATAATAATAACACCAAACAAAATAAAAGACATTACGACAGAAAGATACATAAGTAAAAGAATCTTGTCAGTAGAAATAAAGCTATATTGAAAGGAAATATGGACTATAATAACAGCCTATGGAGAAAACAAAGATGCCAAAAAAGAAGATAAAGATGCATTCTTTGAAAAGAAGGACTGGAAAATGTAATAATTATGGGAGACTTAAACGGACGAGTAGGAATAGAAGAATACATGGGAAAATAGGGAGAAGAAACCAGAAGCAATAATGGGGAAAGAATTATAGAACTGAGCGTGGAAAACAACTTTATAAATTTACGAGAGAAGAACCGACTAATAACCGACTTAGTAAGCAAACAAAAATGGAAAAATGTAAAAGTATTAAGAGAGGCTGAAATCGGAAGCGTCCATTACCTGGTAAAAATAGACTTGAGAAAAATGAAAGAAAAAACAGATAAGAGAAGATAGAAAGTAAAAAAGAAAATAAAAAGCTACATACTAATAAAAAAGAATACAGAGATAGATTCCAAGAGATAGTAAAAAAGATGTAGTGAAACTAAAGAAACAAAGGAAGTAGAAAAAAAAAGGGAAACATTCAAGAACACCATACTAAAAGCAGCAAAAGAAAGCTGTAGAACAGCAAAAATAGAAAACAAACACAATAAAAAAACCGAATGGTGGACAAATGAAATAATTGAAAATTAAAGAGAAAAAACAAAAATGGAAAAAATACATTAGTACAAAAAAGGAAGAAGACTATAAAGAATACAAAATTAAAAGAAAGGAAGTAAATAATGAGGTCCAAAAAGCTAAAAACGAATCATGGAATCAATTCGGTAAAAAGATGGTGGGAAACTATAGAGACAACCAAAAACTATTGTATGGAACACTAACACAGATGAAAAGGAAGAAAGATTATAATATGATGAACATTAAAAACAGAAAAGAAAATATAATCACAGAAGTGGATAAAATAATGGAAAAGTAGTGAGAATATTTAAAAAAACTGACAGAAGCAGAAAACCTAAGCCCGGAGGAACATGAAGAAGATGATACTGACATGCCAGAAATTGAGGAAATAAAGGAAGAGGAAGATATAGACGCCACAAAGAATCTAAAAATAGGAAAAGCACCAGGCATAAACAACATAACACCGAAAATGATCAAAAACATGGGTAAGGAAGGAATAGAACAATTTCCAGAACTACTCAATGACATAACTAAAAACAAAAAATACCATTAGAATGAAACATGGGAATAATACTACCTATATACAAAAAAGGAGATACAAGAAACTGAAATAACTACAGAGGATCACGATCAGTAGTGTAAAAATTCTAGCAAGAATGATAGAAAAAAGAATAAGAGACAAGATTGAAGATACCATAGAAGACACACAATGCGGATTCAGAAGAGAGAGAAGCAAGATCTTATATTCATAATAAGAAAACTAAACAAGAAATTTATAAATAAGAAAAGGGACATCCATATCTGCTTCATCGATCTAAAGAAGGCATTTGACCGGATAAAAAAGAATACATATGAAAAATACTTCAAAAGCAAAGCATAGACGGAAAAACTATAGAACTATTAAAAGCTTTATACAAAGAAAATAAGAACATCGTTAGAACCAACAATGAAGAATCTCAAGAGTTTGAAACCAAGATCGGGCTAAAACAAGGATGTGTACTGAGTCTAATACTATTTACAATAGTGATAGATGAAGCCATAAAAAAGCAAAGAAAAGTATAAAGACTCTAAAAGTAGGAAATCGGAAGATAGAAGCAACGAAGATTACTATTTGTAGACGATATGGCAATAATGGCGGAAACGGAGGAAGATTTACAACACAACATCAACATGGAATAACCAAAAATAAACATGATGATCAACATAGACACATCCAAAACAATGATAATATCAAGAAAAAAACTAAACCCATAGAATAACACTACACGGAAAAAAGATTGAACAGGTGAAAAACTTTAAGTACTTAGGAACGATATTTAACAACAAAGGAAAGATAGACAACGAGATAAATAAATGAATGGAAAAAACCGGGAAAATATTCAACATGATGAAAAATACATTTTTGGAAGAAAAGAAATATCAAAAAACATAAAAACAGATATAATAAAGAAAGTAATAAGACCAGCAATAATGTACTCCAGCAAAATGTAGACATTGTCAGAAAAACACAAAACGAGAATAATTGCAACAGAAATGAGATTCTTAAGAAAGATAGAAAATAAAACAAGAAGAGACAGAATAAGAAACTATGTACACAGACAAAACCTACAAATAAAACCCTTAAATAAAAAAATTATGGAGGGACAACTAAGATGGTTTGAACATGTATGCCGAATAAAAGATACGCGAATAACGAAGAATATATGAAACAAGAGAAACGAAAAAAAAACGCCGAGGAAGACCGAGAAAAATCTAGAACAACAATGTAAAAAAAGAAACGGAAAGAAAGGAAATACCGTGGGAAGGAATCAAACAAACAACTCAAGACAGGAGAGAACTCTATCAAATGAAATAACGTAAAAAGCCATACACCAAAAGGTAGAATGGCATATGTTTAAATAAATAAAATAAATAACAAAACGGAAGTAAAAAGTGAAACAATTGCACTATTGTAGAAAAAGAGCGATGTTGCACATAAAAATTCCGCAAACACAACTTTTACAAGCCATGCAAAAGATTCCACTTTATACGAAAAATAAACCAACAAGAAACCAACACTTGTCTTGTCAAGGTCGGGCAGACTACATTAAAAATTGGATAAGAAAATTAAAAAAAACTATCATCAAAAAGATACAATGGAAACTCAAATAACAACTAAAAGAAATCACGCAAATTATTAAAATCTTATTTATGTATGTTCTTACAGAAAACTTATTTATAATTGCGGTAAAAATCTATTAAAAGTTAAAAATAAAGAATATACAATAGTATTAGACGAAACTAAAAAACAATCTAAAACAACGCCTAAAATTCTTCAATTCTCCATAATTTCTGCAGCTAAACTATGAGAAGGAATTAAATTGAACTAAAAAAGTTTCAAACATCTATAAGAAACCATAAAATGTAAAAAAAATAATTAAACGAAAATTGGTAGTTTTAAAAGTTATCAATTCGTACAACGCTTCCAACGTAGAAAAAAAATAGAAAAAAAAACTTACACAAAATTCAATTATGTGCTAAAGTTTTTACTCAAATCAAAAAAATTGACTATGAAGTCATATTTTTACCAACAGCAGTGTAATACTAGACCTCATAAAACAATCATTTGTTTTGCAAAGTTTGGCTATTGCTCTGTATAACACTCTAATGTAATTATGTTATTTTGTAGTATATTAATATGTTCAATCAAACTTTAAATTATAACATATTATATTTTAACTAACTTTTCTTTTCCACAAATGAAATTTGTTTCAAATGATGAATTTTTACATTAATAAAAGTGTTAATTAAACATTAATAAAAAAATCAATTTATTTTAATCTTGGTTTATTGTAACTAAAATATGGAAAACTTTCAGACGTTAAACATTTATTTTAATAGATTGCTAAAAGTTATTCATGCGCGTTCTTCGTTTTGGATATGCAATCAATCACTGCTTCCTTGCTGCTGCTTGCCGTTTGAGGCACACCGAATGTTATAAGTTTAGAGAAAAACTGTTTTACAGTACCTTCTATTGAGTGTTTGTTGGCCTTCTTGGAAGTCTGTCTTTCTGGTACTAAACCATCAAAATCCGCTGAACCTTCTTCCCAAACATTAGCAGCCGGATTCACATAAGCAACGTTCAATTTCTGTTGTTGATTTTGAGGTTCCTCGACAAGTTTTGTTTTTAATAGTTTTTCCGGAATTACTTCTGGAGATTGTTGCTTTCTCAATTCTTTTTTCATAGATTTTTTATGTTTATTTTCTTCTTTTCTTTCAAAATATTTATTACAGACTGTATCACATAATTGTTGTAAGGTTTCATTACTGTAACATTCATCAGGAGAAGTATCTCGACGTCTGGTTTGAAATGGATTTGGGTTCATTCTATTAGCAAGGTAAACTGATTGT
The DNA here is from genome assembly GCA_963932245.1 of Tachinus rufipes. Taxonomy (NCBI): domain Eukaryota; kingdom Metazoa; phylum Arthropoda; class Insecta; order Coleoptera; family Staphylinidae; genus Tachinus; species Tachinus rufipes. The sequence goes on from OZ010749.1 coordinate 69,465,628, forward strand.
TTTGTAGGATCTAATTTAATATTATCTGTGTTAGATGGAAGCTTCAGTATATCTTCATGCCGCTCAGTCTTTAAATTTTTTGTTTGTCGTTTAGCTAATCGTATTTTTTCTTCAATCATATTAGCTACTTGATGTTTAACATTTACCAATTTCTCAGTTTGTCTGTTTTTACTGCTATCCCGTCGTTTCTTGTATACGTTTTTTTCACTATTAGATTCGCATATTTTTTCTTGTGAATCTAAGCGATAACACTGTTTTACACGTTCTGGTTCTTCATATGTTCTTCGTTTTTGCTCAAATGGTTGACCTGTTTTACTATACTGAGTAGCTATATTAATTCCTTGCCTGATTCTACTAGTTTTAAGTTCGTTGATTTTATTACTATATTGCGTCAACAATTTATGAATTACAAATTTAAAATAATCTTTTCGAACAGTTTTTTCTTCATGATCGCTTAATCTGGATTCAAGTGATGTAATTTTATGACTTAATTCTCGGAGCAGGATTAAATTGGTTTCAGATTTTGATTTGCTACGTAAATCAATTATGCGTTTTCTTGCCTGTGATGATTTAGGCATTGATGCTTTTGGATTTGGTTGATGAGGAATTGCAGGTCGTTTTTGGGATTCTACTAACACACCAACCATTCCGCAATGCTGACAAAGACACGGCGTGCCTGGTTTATCATCAGTATGGGAACGTAGACATGGTAGTTTTTTATGGATTTTATCAAAAGTATTATAAGGGGTTGTATATACGGCTTGTTCTTTAATTAAATCAAGCGTAGTAAGGCATTCAGTATCAATTTCACTAGAATTATTGTGCGTTGTTATTGTTTCAAAACCCTCGTTAGGATTGTAATTATTATATTGAGCTGCTTTCATTAACTCGAATTCATTGTACTGCTTCTCAGCTACCTTCTTCTTATCATTACCATTGTGGTAATTTACCATTTCTATAAAGTCGGACAATTCATTAAAACCAAGCGATACAGTTGTTTCTTGGTGAGAATTTGTTTGTTTAATGATGGTGACATCGAAATGATCTTTACACTCCTCTGGAGATTCTAATATATACTTAAGGCTCTCGTCAATTTCGACTTCTAATGACAAGCCCTTATCTTGATTAACCGGTGATTCACTAATCAAATTCCGAAGCTCACGAAAGTGATCTTTGACAGAATCCTCCTCATAATTTAGAAACCGTATCTCTTTCTCGCTCAATACTGATTGCTTTGATTGATGTACATATCCCGCGCTCATATTACAGAAGACATTATAATTTATGATGAAAATTTCTTACATTACATACGATTTTACTGAATGTCAAAATAAGTGGGATGTCACACAAAAATCAAAACGGCCCAACAATCGCCGATCGTTTCATTGCTGACATTTTTATTTATTACATTTTTTTGACAACGTCAAGATGTCTCCGATGAATATATCTAATAAAATTTGTAAGATTTTATCTATCTGCAAGATATATTATTATATTGTTTGTTGCAGGTGAAATGGGGGAAATAAATTATGAAACATGTACAAATGAATACAATCATGCAAGTGAGAGTGTCATCATTGCTAATGATATCTTGTCAGAGATTTTGGAAAGCGCTATGGATATTGCTATATGCGCAAATAATACAAGTAAGCAAATTAATTATTACAAGAACAAACGTAGTTAAAAACATAAATTTATTTAATGAATATATTTTAAAATAGATTAATTATTAAATATGAACGTTATTGAAATCTATCTCAAAGTTTGTTCTATATTACCAGATAATATGATGTATTGTAACGAAATTATATGAGGGGTATAAATTCCAAACCGGACAAGCGCTATTTTACAATTTCGAGTAAAGCGAAAACAAAATATTTCATTTCTAAATATAATGATTTTTTTAACAAATATAAAATTAATATTTGACTAAAATTTGTTAAAAATTAAACACTTCAAAGTTGTAGTTTTATTCATGCTCGCTTTAGATATCAGATGTTACTTTTATTTAATTTATGATTACGTCAGGTGTTACTTAATTAGATTTTTTTTAAATACGGGTTGTTACGTGAATAAATTGATTAGATATAATTTAAAGATCTATTTAAAAAACAAATTATTAGACGTTTTGAAGTTGCCCTATTAGAAGTACTAGACATGTCAAAAGTAAACTAATACTACTTAAGTAAAAAATAATGACGGCATAATAATTAAGCGCTGTCAACTCGCCATACACGGTTTGTCTAATTTGTATATGGGCAATTCCATTTCAAACGGACCAGAGCACGGGGGGTGCATTGAGAAATTTGCTTTAGTATCTTTTTTTCAGTTTTTATAACTTATAAGTAGTCTTTCGATCGGTTCATGAGAATATGAAACTTTTAAAAAATATATCTACAATTTTTTTTGTCGTTTTTACATAATCGCATTTTTTGTTTAAAAAATGCAAATTTATCTAAAAAAAAAAAATTACTATTGAAATCAATCAGAATTTTTTTATAGAATTCAAATCTGGCGCCATTTTAAGTCTATAAGCCAAAAAAGCTATAATACCATGTTTTTGTTCTCAGTAAGCTGGACAAAACAAAGCTTTTGTTTTAAATTTTTCTTAACTGCCAAACTTGACGTATTTTGATGTAAATTAGTTGAAAAATATAAACTTGTATTGTGTATTTGGGTTTTAGGGCTCTAAAACTCAAAAAATCTGCAAAAAACAGGCCTATTTTTCAACATAAACTCTTACAAATACACATTTAGACGTTCAGAGGAACTATACACCAAATATTATTAAAAATTTGAGTTTTGCAAATAGTTCTACATAGAAACTAATCAGTGTTGTGCTTATCTGGCATAGAAAAGCTCATATACAAAAAAAATGTGTACAACATTTTTCTTTACATAAAAAATATTTTTTAAAAAAAATTTTAAAACATTATTTGACTTATATTTTTTTTAGGTTTATTTTAGAAGTTTAACAAAAATATCTTTTGTCGATTGAACCAATTTTGGGCAATTTTCCTTTTTGTTTAATAGTTTTTCCGCTTGCTGCACAAATTTAGACTTGATCTATCGGCACCAAAATTTGAAAATAATATTATTTTTGGCATTCAAACATAAATCCGCCCGGCGTTTATCAAAGTTTGATAAAAAAATCTTAACCACGCCCTAGTGTGTTTATAATTTTTTTTTGTGAATATTTAAAAAAATAATAAATTTTTTACGCATTTTTTTTTGAAAATTTTGTAAAAAAATTTTTTTAGATGGACTTTTCCACAGCCAATGAGTACTCCACTAACTATTTTTATTGCAAAATTGTCCCTAGAATTCAAATTTTAAATAATATTTTGTGTATTGTTACTCTGAGCGCGGTTAAACGTGTATTTGTAAGAGTTTATTTTGAAAAATAAACCTACTTTTGCAGATTTTTTGAGTTTTAGATCCTTAAAACCCAAATACACAGAACAAATTTATATTTTCTAACTAATTTACATCAAAATACGTCAAGTTTGGCGGTTAAAAAAAAACTAAAAATGTTCCTTTTTGTCTAGCCCACCGAGATCAAAAAAATGGTTTTATAGCTTTTGCGGCTTATAGACAGGATATAGACTTAAAAAGGCGCCAGATTTAGATTCTACAAAAATTTTCTAATTTATTTTACTAGATTTTTTTAGTTAAATTTGCGATTTATAATTGTGGTAAATATGTGAATTTGGTGGGCTTACAAAGTAATTTTTTATCTCAACGCATAACGCATTCCATAGAGTTTTTTGTGTAGGACCCTTATTCTGACACTCATTTCGATATTGGGCTACGTCATAGATTTTCCCTGCTGGAGAGGAAAGGTGTAAATGTCATAAATTTATAATTAATAATACCTAATGACTTTTAAAGATGCAATTAACTTGAAGCTTGCTATTGAGTTTATATTACTAGATGGTCCTGTAGTACAAAAAGAGATTACCATCAGATTTTTTAGTTAATGATGACGTCATTAAAAGTAATCAGAAATAATGCCAACCTCCCGGGACTCAATAAAAAAGTAATTGCTTCAGTTTGTTTTGAAAAATTGTTTTCTAAGTAGTTACCGTTAATTAAGTTCCTTGATTGCAAAGAATATAGTGTTACAGTATAGGATTTGTTGGAGGCGGTGGTTTTTTAGATGGTAGTACGCCTTAGAAATAGGTATTAAATGTGGGGTTTGGGCGTGATTTTGAACTTTTTTATTCTCCAAAAAAATTCCGCAAAAAATTTTGGGGTGAGTTGAGGGCAAAAGTTGTTTGAAATGCACTTCCAGTTTGGTTTGTAGATGCAGTTTAATAGTGATGCCTGAGGACTACACAGTCTTGTTGGAAGTTATTCAAGATACTCTTCAAGAAATATGCGTCTAAGATTAGGCGACTTTGTTTGTCGCGGCCAGTAGAATCTTTTAGCAAATCTGCTGGCGTTGAAGTGTAGTAAAATCTGCTGGCAAGTTCTGACGTGGCTAAATTCTGTTGAAATTGAGACTACGTTTCTTGCAGGTTACGTGCAATAAGTCTCTTTTTGCGTAAGAAAAAAAGTTTTTTTAAAGACATAAGAACAGCTCGTACTTACTTGTAGGTTCAAGCTTTTGCTGACTATAAACCCCACTTTTCTCTTTTCTCACCTTAAGGTGCTTCTTGTACTGTGGTCCTTTTGGACCTGTTATACATGTTGCACACTCTAAATATTTTACATATTTAACAGCTTTGTCTTTTAAATAAAGTCCAGTATCTTTTGCTAGAAAATTGTTTTCACTTAACGTTGTTGTTTATAAACTTTGCATTTACTTAGCAAATGTGTTAAAGAACGGGGGCATTCTTATTTCTATTCTATGAAAGTGCTTGTGGTGTGTGAGCCTTTGCAGTCTAATACGACTCATTTGTGTTACTACGGTTTTGATATCATGCAATGGTCCTGTAAGGAATATTTTTGAATGCGCCAACTCCTTACAGTTTCTCTACAGGTTATTCCGCTTCATTTATGTAGTGGATCTATTTTTTCGGTCTTGTATAGACCCCAAAAGAAAGTTCTGATCTAATAAATGTTTCCGTTGCTCCTTCTATGACAAGCTGATTTGCTATAGGGTTCTTTTATTCCCTGGTTTTTTAGTATCTTTACCAGGCAATTTTTTTGCAAACTATTTATGCAGGTTATAACCAGTTTGAGTTTTATTACCTGTAATTGCAGGGCTTGCATTGCCGCTTTATTATTTGACTTATTGGTTATTGGCATGTCAGGTTTTAGTCTTGTTTCACTTGATAACAGCTATTTCTGCCTAGAAAACTAAACCATATTTGCTCAAGGGTAGTAAAGTATGCCTCTTTTGGTATAGGTACTTGTACATTTCAGCTTTGGTAACCTTTTTGGTCTTTGGCCCCAGATGTGTACCAGATAGTTTTTTTACTGTTCCCTGGTATATTTCGTTTATTCAGTTGTTGTGGTATTATCACATACAGTAGCTTTTTATATAGTCCGACTTTACTATTAGAGTTTTCAATCATGCAATATATTTGTTATGCCAGGTCTGTGGATTTTAAGGTTTACAATATGTTTTTTATCTAATGTGTTTATGGTGCTTGATTTGCTTCTGCCATTATTATTATAAAAAATGGCGGTAACAATAACAGTATTGCTTTAGCTGCTGTAAGCTTCATTCTTATTGCCGCTGTTATCAACAGACATGCTAACGTCTAAATTTTGTATATTTTTTGGCCGTACACAAGAATGGATTTTTCCCCATACAAGCCCTCCGTATGTGATAATGGGTCTTATCACCACCGTCTGGTCATATTAGGTGTTAGTCACCATGTACGTCTAATTATCATTTTGATTGCAAAACGCATAGCATAGCTTTTTTAGTTATATTAATAGGGTGGGTGTGTGTTTAGCCTAGTCTCAAACGTTAGTCCCAAATATTTTACTTCATTTCACATCAAGAGCGTAGCTCTATACATTTACAGATTATTTAAGTATGTAAGTATGTGGTGTTTTGCCGTTTTCTGAACAGTACATATGTTGTTTTCTTTGAGTTCAGTAATAACTCTTCTTTTAGCACTAGTTACGATATTTAATAAACTTTGTATCATGATTGACACGGTTGCTTTACATTTTTTGTGATGAGATCATCTGCGTAGCCTAAAACAAATATGTTCATGTCGTTGAGTATTTATACTGAGTGATGCCCCTGTGGGTACTTGCTGGCGAGTTTAGCTCCTACAGTTTTTTATATAATGTTATGCTTACAGTTTGGTTTTTGAGAATATAGTTGACCCATTGTTAGATTAGATTTTTATTGTCTTTGCAATGGATTTAAAAGTAGTAACGTCAAATGCCCTCTCAATATCTAATAAAGCATTTAAAGCTTTTTTGCATTAAATAGTGTATTTGCACTTGTTGACTAGCTGGATAGCTTTTTCTGTTTTGTAAGCATATTGGTGCTGGTGCAATGAACGCGCCTTTAGCAATTTGTCACAAATGTACCTGTGCTAATCTTGATCCAAGGATTTCAGAAGAAGATTTTTTAGCACTTTAAAGTTTTTCTGTAGCATGATGGGATACATTTCACCGGTTCCTGGTGTTTTAAATGGTTCCAATGTGTTGATCTTCTATGTTGGGTAAGTTTTATATATTGTAGCTCAGTCACCGTTTTTTAGCTTGTGAAGCCTCTTGTTCTATCAAGTAACTTGTTAGAGGTGTACTTGACAGTGCAAAGATAACTTCCTTCAAAAGCTTAACGGGGTTGGCAAATATATCAGTCATTATCTCTACCTCTTATGATGTTTTTGCTGCTATTGGACATATCCCAATTTGGCAAACTAGTATTTCAGTTAGTTTTTCTCGGGTTCATGTACTCTAAAAAAAAAGTTTTTTTAGATTTGATATTGAATCAGATGTTATGTATAATTAGACAATTAGGGCTAGTCCAACACATCTTTTTTATTTACTTTACTCGATTTATAATTTGCTAATGATAAGTCGATAACTTCGCTACGCAACGCATTGCAAAACGTTGGCGCGTTACCTTTGTATAAATATTAAGCTTATATTTTATTATAAATTCTAAAAGTTTCTTACTTCTTAGTTGTGTGTTCTTGCTCCCCACGCTACGTGGTTGGCATTGGCGTCGCATCAACGAATTGAGGTGCGTTATCTACGCTGCTTATCAGTAGAGGTCTTTGCTGGTTGTAAAATCCAAGAATTATTTATTTCTTGGTTGTCTTTTTTACTTTTACCATTTTGGCTGTCACTATGTTTTTGAATGGCATTAGCTTAAGTACATGCTTTGCTATGATGCATGTACGAGGCTTGCATATAAGTTGTTAGCAGCCATTTGCGTGGTATGTTCAACCCCTTCATGTTTTCCTTATTTGAATAAATACAATGTCAATATTGTGTTTGACAATTTAGGCACTGAAGGCTGCATAAACTGATCCAGAAACCTAGATAGAGTTTACACATTAAGTTTGCCACTTTCCGCCTTTATTCATAAGTAAGATGTGTTGGGTCCTTTTGGGTTGTAGTTTAGAGTGTCAGGTTTTGGTGTTTAGGTGTTGTGCACCGTCAATTATTTTTAGAACGGTTGCTGGGTTCAACTGTGATTACGGTACCCTCCTCAATACGTTTTTTAAATTCATGATCTATAGTTTTATGCTTAAAGAGCCACTTTTTGGTTAGCTCGTTCATTCATGTAATTTTCAAAAAAAAAATGTGTTGTTGCTGGATAAATTTTGCTTTTGCGTATCGGATGTACCCAGAGTGTTTGCATTGCCGGATTCCTTAGCTGGCTCAATTGCCTAAGCCCTTTGTGCACTTTTTTGTCTCCAGAGCTTTCGACATGGAAGATTGCTCATTACTGAAACCTTTCTGGGTATGTTAATTTCCTTTGAATTGTCTTTCATTGTTATTCCAATCTCTTGTTCATTTATTGTTAGCCATTTGGCAAGCATTAGGCATTTTATTTTACCAGCAAAAGTTTTTTAATACTTACAGGACGCACCCATAGAGAAACTGATCAAACCTTAAAGAAATTCCGCTTATTTTGTTGACTTTGTTTTTATTTTTAAAAGTTTTGAGGAAAGGTTGGAAGCTTTTATGGTACGCGTTTTGTCTGAAATAAAAAATAATAAAACTGTTAATCTTTCTAAAATGTCCAGAATTGGATCACGTAGTGAGTTCAGTTTTGTTTACATTAATGTTATGTCCAAGCGTCACTTTTGGTATATACTTATATTGGACAACTGCTCGGTTCTTCCTTAGTTGTTGTTGACAACGTTTTTTGGTTAGCAGTAAGTAAGTTAGTTTAATGGGCCTATTCTGAACATATTTTAACATCGATGTCAGCTAACATCGCTGTAAAAACCACTTTTTAACCAATCGAGACCGAGTTTTTCAAACATTATCTAGCAACGTTCAAAATGTTAATTAACAACGCTGTAAAACATGTTCAGAATACGGCTATTAGTGTTGCTCCATAAGTTTTGTCTTATAAAGTTTCAGGTCCGCTTTTATTTGTAAAAAAACTATGTTGGCCAATGATGTTGGTTGACTTCTGCTGTGTATAGATTTGGTTTCTGGATGCTCTCTTGGGTCGTCTAAATAGTTCAAATCTAACTTGATTGAATTGGGCACCTACAGATCTAGTGGTGTAGCGAGAACGTTGCTGGTTACAGTACTGTTAGCTCGATTTAGCTGGCAGATTTTAATTTGATTTTCTTTGTTTAAGTTTTCTACATTTGAGTATGTGTCCGACCAACCAAGTCCAATGTTGATATGCAATTTGGCGTGGGAGGTGTTTGGTGCTTGGTGCCGTTTGCCAGTCGTTTTCTTCAAACTCTTAGAGATACGATTTCAATCTTTTAGGCTCAGAGTCTTCCTCCAGATCTATTTTGAGTTCTTTTAGTTTGAAAAGATTTAAGTAAAGTATACTTTTATGGTTTCTTGTTTGAAGTAAAAGTCTTGACCTAAATTTGTTTAAGTTTCTTTGAATTAGGCCATTGCTACATTTTTTTTTTCTAACTTGATTGTCAGTAATAGGTATAAGTATACAGTTTTCTATGCAATGGTGCATGTTTACATTAGCAAAAAACTGAAATAGATTTTTTCTTGTTAATCAGAAGTTGTTGTAACAGAGTAAGTTTGTCTTTGTTTTAATTTGAGGTTTTGTGGAGGTTGTTAGAAATACCGCTTTAGAATTATTAAATGTAGGATTTGTGCGTGGATTTTAGCTTTGTTTACTACTAGGAAATGTTGCTCGGAGTTGAGAGTTATTGCAATGAAGCGGCCAGTAGATTTTTTCAGTAGTCCGTTTGTTTGATGACAGTTGGTATATTTAGGTAACAAGAAATGACTTAGTCTATTTTTTCAAGAACCTATATTTTAAGTTTTAGTCTGTTACTAGTTTATAGCTGCTCTTGAATATGTAGTTCTAAATTAATTACACAATATATTGGTAGACAAACGGTTTTTATAAATATTTGATAGATTTCTACATAAGACTGTTATTTGAGTATTTGAATTTAATCGTAGACAAATTTTATAATCCGTAAACATCAACTTTTTTTAGCAATTATTTATAAGCAAGTCTCTAACTTTAAAAAATATATTTTTGGGGTTAATAGAACTTATTTTATAATATACCTTCTGTTTGAATTAATAAATATTGGTTTTAATCTTTCTGCAGTAGCAGAATAAAAATATTCTAGCTAGAGATTAGTGTTTTAGTCCGTCGGCTAAGCATCCACTAAGGTTGGGCCATGAAAGGTACTTTAAGAAACAATGTTTTAATCAAAATTAATTTTTCAGCTGAAACAAAAAAAATGAATATAATTGACGAAATACAGGACGAATACATGGACAACTGTGCGGAGATTAAAGACATAATTGAAGGTTTAAGCAAAATAAATGTCAGCAACCTTCAAAATACATCTCCAGATCCGATAACACTAGACGTTGAAATGAAACGACTACTTACTGAAATGATGGCACCTCCATTTGAAATCGTCAATTATGAATCATTACCTAGAAAGGATGGCGTTGGCGACCAACCACAGGATACCAATCAACCAGCCGAACGAGAAATTGACGCAACCGAAGAAGAAGAAGAAATAAAACCATCAAAACCAATCGAAAAGAAATCCCGCGTTACTGATCTTGTCATGAATTCCAAAAAAGTTCTTAATAATCTTTTAGATGCAGAAGAACGAAAGCGATTGGAAGAATGGGAAGAAAGCAACGAACACGTAATCCAAGTAATTGAACTGCAATCTAAGAAAATACATGGCAAACCCAAACGGGATATTCCACCGGAAATTGTTCCACTACCTTACGATGAAGACGAAAGCGATCTACTACCAAAGCCAAACGAAGAAACCATGGAATCAGTGGAGTTGTGTCAACAGGAAAACAAAAAGGGCGGTGAGGGTGATGATATATCCAAACAAATAAGCGGAGACTGTTGTACAATTGCTGAAGCAAATCCAATTACAACGAAATCGAAATCTGCTTCTTTTACAGAGAAGAAGAAGAAATGGAATTTTAATTTCAAGTTCTTGACGTTTAAGAAGAAATCAAAGGCACATGCGGTTGACAAAGATCGCGCCAATTAAAGACTCTGATGAAGAAAATTATTATATGTGTATTAGTTGCATACAATAAATATTTTTTATATTTTTAATTTGAATATGAATTCTTTAAATGTTATTTTTAAATAATAACATTGTTAATTAAAGTTTAAATTTAAACAAATTACTGAGTCAGTAATATATGAACAAAAATTATTTTTAGTGACATACACAACATATAGCTTAAACTAAAATACCGTTTCCTATAAGATAATTTTAAATTTGTATTGACCTTGACATATAAACGCACAATTCTAATTTGAAATAATATGAAAATATCTAAAATTTACTTTTATATTTATTCTATTATTGGTTTTGTTAAAGAATGTATTTCAACTTATTTTTGTAGTGATAGATTGAAATAAGGTTAGAGAATAATAGCGTGAGAATGAGGATAAAACAGAATATAAATAAATGTCTGACTCACTATATATAAACCATATATTTTCGTCGTCAGATGTAAGTCGATGGACTGAATATGATCATAGGAATGCAATGCAAAAAATCATTGTGAAAATTATACTAGATTATTATTAAAATGAAAATTGATTTTATATTTTTTGTTTGTTAATTTTGTGAAACTTTATTATACGTTTTATATTATATATTTAAAAGTACCTGCGTATTCAAAATAAACTACTACTCATATAGAGTAATAAAAATGTATATTATTAAAAAAAAAATTATACGTTTTTATGATTTTTTTAATATTCGAGCCAAACAATTATTTATTTAAAAAAAATACAGTAGTGTATGCTTAATAATAATAATTTATTTTATTAATTTATTCCATTACCTTTCTACCTTTCGGTGTAAGGCAGATACTGTAGTACTAAATTCAAATATCTTAAGCTTATGTAACAAAGGTAGAATTAAATGCTTTAGAAAAGTTGTTCATGATTTTCTATTGCAGTCAGCAGATATTGTGTGAATCAGGCTAAATAAAATTGGTAACAATCGACTTTTTTTGCCATAAAACCATACTGATGTGTGATGTACTATAGTACGCCAAATAGATGCTTTAATTTTTTTTGCAAAATTACAGAACAAAGCAATTGATTGATCATTTTCAAAGTTGAATGATATTTTTAACATTTCTACATATCAGGAAATGTAGACGACTTTAATGACAAACTAAAAATTATATGTATCGGTTTACAAAATGCATTACAACAATCTTTTACAAACCATAACTTGACCTACCGTTAGTTTAGGTTTAAGTTTACAAATAGAATCTACAATAACTGATTCTTTTATCACGTAGATGCACAAAATATAGTTATTATTGTTATTAAGTTTACTGCAAAACACAAGAACTTAGTACAATTTACTAACATTTATAGAATTATTACACATCTCGAGCGTATTTATTTAAAAAAAAATATATGTTAAATCCGCAAAATGCTGCTTTTTCATATGATTCTTAGTTTCTCTAATAATTTTATGGCTCATGTGTTTAATTTATTTTTTATTGGACGACATTGAACCCGTCAAATTTGCCTAATCGTGTTAATGTGTAAATTAGTTTCCTTTATATCAAAAATATTTAGAATCTGATTTACTGCTTGTTATAATCTCTCATAATTGAAAGCAATGCTATTTTCATCAACTCCATAAATAATTAATTTGCATTTTCATTGTTGGTGCTCGGAGTTTTTTGGATAATTTCATCATCGAGAATATGTAAAGATAGCGACTGCGAGAGATTTTAAATCTACGACGTCTTTTTTAAGAGCAACTAGTGTTGTGCTTTTAAATCATTTATATAATTCCAAATAGAACTACAATTATTTCCACTTCCCAATTACAAACAATGCAAGGACCTATTGCGGCATCTTAAAACGCTACGGTTTGGGTAATTACTATTATAGACAGTTAAAATTGTCTAGAATAATACTTGCAATAAAATAAAATTTATTAAATAACCTGCATTTATTTTATCAACTGACAATGTGCTTCCATCTGTTGCCTTTTGCAACAAGTTTAAACTTATATAAATTAAAAAGTTTAGTTGTTGAGGTAGGTTATGTAGTATAAACAGTATAGTTATAAATCTTATCCATTTAATTCAGGATTATATACACTTACTAACATTTCCACACTTTATCCACTAATCATAGATAGATTTAAGATCACTTTTAGGTTTATAACAGTTTTAACTACTGGTTATAACATTATTCCCGATACATAAATAAGTAAATAAAGATTATTTGCGTAAGGTTGCAATCTGTTATTTTTTGGGTGTATAAATTCATCTTTTATATATTTTTTTTCTGTTACAAAGGTCAATATTTTAGGACCTCCAATAAAAAGCATAAGCTGCTAAATCAGTGCAGCGCAAAGTAAATTTGTTAAATACTAAATTAAAACTGATGCCAATTTAGCAACAAACAAAATCAATATTCTACCAACTAACATCATCTAATAAAAAAAAAGTTTATTAATCAAAGTTTATTATAAGAGCAACTGTATGCTGTTTACTATTTTAATATGTAGTATTTTTACTTTTAATTTAATATAGTATTTGTAAAAAAATTGGTTTACAAATTGTGTTGAGTAGATTAACTTTAAAAGCTTTTCAATTTTACTACCAGACATGACCATACCGTTTGTTTCCATAAAAAAAACGATATTAATAGATGTAATTGCATATTGTCTGTTATTTTTTCTATAAAACTATTTTTTTTTTTAATTTTATTTATATTATTTTTTATATTTTCCGTTAAGCCAAATTACATTTGGAATTGTTGGTACAATGTCGCGTAAAACTAAATAATTTTCGTGGTTTATAGACTGCAAGTTGGCAGATTTATGTTTTTTGTTGGAGAGTATTGGAATTACGCATTGTATTCTTCCCATTTGTGAAATGTGCGGTTATGTTAATGATGTTAACGTTGAAATCGGCATTGTCAAACACAAATTTAAAAAAAATTATCTAAGTATAGAACTTCTCCCAATTCTTAAAAATTTCTCTTTTTTGTACGATATAGAATGTGTGATAAAATGTAAATAACATTTTTTGATACTGAAAAGCTGAAAAAAAACATTGGTGTACATTTTTTCTTTAAATTTTTCAATTTTAAAGTTAACGGCTTTAACATCTTTCGAGAATTTATCCAATAAGAAGTTTTTTTTTTAAAGCATTTTTAGTGTTCTTGCGGACAATTGCTGCAACTTTGCAAATGATTTGTAGTTTTCAAATTACGCAATTGCGGTTTTATTTATCAATAATCATAATGCCATGTTTGTATTTTTTGTAATTTTATTACGGTTTTGATATCAAAAGCAACTTTTTCTAAAATTTAATTTGTAAATAAACTATTTGCTTATTTTTTTTTCAAATTACGTACGATTGCTTTGGAATGCTCTAAACAACTGCTTAATAATGCTACAAAGCAACGTTTTGCAAAAGAAAAAGATTTTGCCTTATTTTTATTTAAAAAAATACATTCTAAGTATTAGCATCTACAAGTTTGATAATTAGCATTTTCTTTTTGATAAATATTACAAGAAAATTAATTTTTATTTATAGTGGTCTAAGAAGTTTTTCTAGCCAGACTGTGGGGCTTGCATCCATTAAACCTCCTTTCACTTGGCAACTTAGCTAAATTTTTTGAATTGCAAGCATATCTTCAGAAATACTTGCCCGGGTGGTAGCAATATGCTAACAACTTATATGTTGTCTCTGTCATTAAATCTATAATATTGCTAGACTATATTCTTATATCTATGTTCTCTTCTTAGTCCGACTTTTTTTCACAAAACTTTTGGCAATTGAACAATACATGCTCCGGATTTTTTTCTAGGCACTCACTGAACTTACTGTTCTTAATGATGTTAAATCTTTTAAGGTATGTTTTGAAATAACAATATTTTCTTATACATTGTGTTAGAAAGTTGTCAACATCATGTTTTCTGTTGACCCAATTTGGGAGGTTTTTAATAAGAATAATTTGTTTTTTATTTTCTCTTATTTATTTTTCTTTGCTTGGTTGTACTCATTTTTCAGTTTCAATAGTTTTTTATTCCATCAGTATGCTGGAGTTTTGTTGGCTTTTTTTAAATTTTGGTTAGAGTTTGTTCTATGACTTCTATGGTTTTTTTAGCATTTATATTTTTGTTTTACTAAATTTTGTTTCATCACAAATTCTTCAGTTTGATATGTGTATTACTGCATATTACGTGCACAAAGTTACATCAATGTGTGGCTCAGTGTTGTTTTTTTATATTTGCTACGGTTAATTGTAGACTTTTTACCTAATCAAGTAGATTTTCACCTTTTTTGTCATTTTGTTGCTTTTGAATTGAGGTTGCCTGCTTAACTTTTATTCAAAATATTATACGTATAATACGTAGTTTTTAAGCTTCACCTTTACAATTTTTTTTTTGTTTTTGTTCAAAAATATGTAAAACCTCAGTTTCTTTATTGTAGACATATATTTCTGAGTCTTGTTCATTGTCTGTAATCCATTTTCCATTTTAACCATTTTTATGTTTGGTTTTGCTATGATACTAATGTCTTGCTTAGAATTATATAGACAATTTTGTAAAACTCTCATTAGAGTTTCTTTTAGAGGTCAATATTTTTCTGCTCTTTACTTCTTTTAGCATTGTTTTATTTTTATCTTTGGCACTTTATCTCGTTTGCTTGTTAGCTGTTTTCTTTGCATTTGCAGCAGTATTTTTTATTTGTGCACTCCTTGAAAATGTGTCTTTGTTGCTCACTTTTTTTTCCAGTGCAGTTTCTATCCTTGAGCCCAAAATCAAGGTAGATGCTACCATCTGTTAAGGGTTAAGCTTGGCGATGGTGTCAAAAAGTGGTTCCAAGAAAGTGATTGTGTTTGTAATGTTTGCAAGGAACATAGTAAAAATGCTTTTTTTAACGTTTTGTTTGGCATGCAATTCGGACCTGGTATCGATATGGGTTTAAAATGTGTAATAATATTTCTAACTCTAGATGGCTAATTTAAAAATTAAAACAGTGCTAGGGTGTTGCA
Source organism: Tachinus rufipes (assembly GCA_963932245.1). Lineage (NCBI taxonomy): Eukaryota > Metazoa > Arthropoda > Insecta > Coleoptera > Staphylinidae > Tachinus > Tachinus rufipes. The sequence continues at coordinate 69,481,265 of OZ010749.1, forward strand.
AACATTGTTTTAATTCTTTATGGACCCTTTCCATGCAGTCCAAGATTAAGTCTTTATTGTAGACCGATGTGAATTAGAGTTTAAGCATGTTAGCAAATGCTTTGGCTTTGCACTTTAAAGTTTATTCAATGCATCTTTTGCCATGGATAAAAACACTGCTTGGTGTACGCTTATTTTGAAAGACTTGAAATTATATTTGAAGATTTAAGAACTAGTTCTAGTTTTTGTGTTTTTTGATTGCTTTATTTACCTCACTATTGAGCCAATTTAATTTGGTTAGATCAGTTGAGTCGTGAGATTATTTGTGTCTGGCACAATTTCGAGATTAGATTTTTTTTGGTTTTTCTGTCAAAACTTAATTCTATTTTTTACAAATTCTTAGTAGATTTGTTTGCTAGCAAGATGAGGCTAGTAAAGTCAATAACTTTGTTGTCAACTTTTATAGATGTTCAAATATCATGTAGTGATTTGAAGCTTTCTTTTAGAATATGAGAAAACAAAATTTGACCTTTTAATAGCCGTTTGCGATAAGTTTAGCTGAGTAACATGTTAGTGCGGCTGGAACTTGTGGCTTCACAATCTCTATCTTATTCAAGTAAAGTGACTTTTATTTGTTTTACAATGTTAATCTTATTAGAATCTTGATGGGTGGACAATAACACTAGTCCTGTATTCAAAAATAGTGTGTTTTGGCCATTGTAATGTTTTTTTTACTTATTTATTTGTTCGTAAAACTTTTTGTTTCTTTTCTTACTATTACCATATTACCTGGTTGCTATTAACAGGTTGCTATTTGCCAATGAGGATATTGGCGCTGCATGTATGTGACTTGACGTTGTAGAGCGTGTTGTAAACGTTCATCTAGATCCAAGCGTTGTCGGATTTAACCTATTTGCTAGGTTGTCTAAGATGTTTTTTATAAACAGTTTGCTTAGCCGCGTTAGTCTGGCCGTTGTTATAAAAGACTTTAGTTTGTGAAAACTTATTCTACTATTTGTGAAGATGTTGTTCCGTATATACAAAGAAGTTTCTTTCCTACAAGATTTGCTAGCAACTTATTACGTTGCCCTGATGTGATTGATTATTTTCCAGTGTTTTACTGCATCTTGTACTTGCTTGGTGACTGTCGGAGCCGCTACTGCCTTTATCCAGCCTCAAATAATCGATTGGGTATTCTTTTGCATTTTAGTCAGTAGTCTTTTCTTGGTCTAGGTGTTTGGCAAATTCTGTTTAAGTGGTAAGCCTTTAGTATTTTGCGCTGTGTTTAGTGGTATCACTAGCTGGTTTAATCTGGTATCGGTTTGGATAAGTTCACTTTGTTTACCCACAGTCTAATTTATTTCGAGGTCTTTGTCGGAGTCTGCTTGGATTTGTTAATATATTTGAATAATCTCTTAAGTTTGCTGATAATTGCGCTGAGCCTGTTGGACTATTTTGCTAGCGCCTTAGCTTCTATCTGTTCCCGGTTGTTTTGATATTTTTGACCCAGTTGTTGATACAGCATGTTTTGGCTTGGTGGTGGTTTCGTAATCTCAACCTAAAGGTAACATCCTCTCCATGTTGGCTATTTCATTGCGGGGGTTACTGACCAGCGTGTAAATTTTACGTTGGTGTCCGTTGAGTTTTCCAACTAAACTAACGTTTTTTTTATCCGTGCGTTACTTCTAGGTTTATGGTGTGTATGATCATTTAATAGCCCAGATCATGGCAATGCACTTCAACTTATTCTGAACTCTTTTTTTTGGGTACAACACCGTTCTTACTCCAGCTTTTTATGCATCTGTTTGGAGAACATATTGTAAGCTTGGCTGGGGCGTGCTAGTGTCAGCGGTTTATTCATATTTGCTTGTATTAATTTAAAAGCGGCCGTAATAATCCACATCAATGCTTTCTTACTGTTCTGCATTTCTATCAGCGGTTTTGGAAGCTGCAGAGCTAAGTGTTATTAGTCGGCTTGGAGTGTTTATGATGAGTGTCAAATGGTGTTGCAGCGGTTTGTTTTTGTTGGTTGTAATCTGATAGCTTAGGTACTCTACCTCAGATTTGGCAAATTTTAATTTGTGTAGATTGCATTTTAAACCGTGTTTTTGGAAGAGTTTAAAAACTTAGTGGAGGTCATTGACATAGTCCGTGTAGTTTTCAAAATTGACAAGAATATTATCCATGTATACAAGCTCAAATTCCCTCCGAAGACTAGCCAGTACCCAAGACATCAACTTTAAAAATGATGCGAGAGCGTTTTTTCAGATACGCAAAAACATTTTTTTTTCAAAAAAGTTGCTAGTACCCACAACATCAACTTTTGAAATAATGCAAGAACGTATTTTAGCATGGCTTAAAATTAGTACTGTTCGGTGCTACAAAGGTCGTGTAGTTGCGGTGTCCATTTTAGACTGTTATTTGCCAATACCTGGTTTTTAAGTTTATCTTAAAATAAACAAGATCATCCAGATCTTAAAATAACTTTACGTGTAGCAATTCCCATTTAAAATCAACCTGAGTTAGATGTAACCTACCTAGGTCAAGTCACAAACAAGTCTACAACAGTACAATGTGTGGACTCCTGTTATACTAGAAGCACTACCGGATGCATTACCCTAAATTACCTCATACACACAGAAACTGAAAACATTATCATTGATCTTAATAATTTCTAAAATCGAGATAAAAGCAGCTTAGTCAACTCCAAGACTTGCTATGGCTGAGGATCTAATATTAATGTGTAATTGCAAAAAAAAAAACGTTTTGTTAAATTTTAATTAGAAAAAAAAAAATACGTCACCTATAAAAGCTTGAAACTTTCATCAAAACAGTGAGTAACTTAACAACTCATTAATAATAATAAATAATAAACGATTATTCTTTGTGCGGTTGAATTTTTCAATCAGGTGACCGACTTAACTTGTCAAACCATTATTATATAACCTTTAAGAAATGGTTTTAATTATGCTTGAACATGCTTATCGTTTTAAATTAGCACTAAAAACTAATTTTCATTTATTTAGTATTTCTGTAAAAACATGCTGCATGCAAATTAATGTATTTTGCAAATATATAATAGGTATTTTAATTATTTTTAATAATCATTTTAACAGTATACAAAATGTATGTATTTTTATCACAAATGACTGTGACGGATTTTTTTAAATTAGTTCCTCCCGACAATATTCAATCTACAATTAGGTACGTTTCAAAAACCACTTTTATCATCTTATCTACAATCTTAAATAATTGATTCTTTTATAAGGCTAATTACGAATATTAAAAACAATAACAAAAAATACATTTAAAAAACCTCAATTACATCACTACCTATAGAATAAAAATTGATTTTTGTTAAATATAATTAAGCTAATATTAATTTGATATTTATTTATAAATAATAAAATGAAAAAAAATTGCTTTACTTTAATGGGCTAAGGCTGAAGCATTGTTTTTTTTCAATTTTTTGAGCTGCAAAATTAATTTGAATTGATTGAATCTATTGTATTGTATATACTAGGCCGATAGTTGTAAGGGCTTGTTGATCCCACGACGTTTGCTCAGCTGCTTCCAGAACCTCCGATCCAATTGGCGCTCCTTGAAGTAAAATAATATAACTTAAGACGCAAAACAATGATTGACTTTACGATCGGTGCAATTAATTTACCTTAATTTTACGTATCGATTCCGGTTTTTCCGAGTACGAAGTTGGCACTTCGTCCGAATCGTCGCCTTCCCTGCTGAATACCTTGATCAAGTGTTTGCCGCCCGGGAAGGTTTCGTAGATTTTTCTTTCACGTCTTACATTAAAAAATTCTAAACTGCAACATAAAAATAAAAATTATAGGTTGATAATATACTGAATAATTTTGAATTTAGACACCACATTGCTGTTTATGATAAGCATTTTACTACATATGAAAATTGAATTGATAAAAATGTACTTTGTTCATCATACCAATGCTAAAATTTATACTAACAAAGGCCATTACAATCTTCAACTTACAAAATTTGTGTAGTGCTTGCAATACGCAGATCAGAATTCTTAAAAACCAACAAAAAAATTTCTTGCGCTTATTGCTCTAATACTTAAACAAGAGCAATGAGCAAAAGTACAATGTTATGATTGGAGCAAAGATCACCGTTGTGTTTGCAGCTTAAGACTTATCAAACATTGGAGATCCAATCCTAATTTAATACCTTTTTCATAACTTTGATCTTTAAATTTATAAATTTCACATCAGTTTTGTTAACTGTTGTTTAGTAAATATAAATAGATACTACAATCACACCAATGAGAAAAGTTACTAAGCTGGAAACAAAACTTTACTGCTCCAGGATCCAGTTGGTGCAAAGGTACAATAACAATAGTTAGAGCATATCCACACAGATCAGACTCTAATATGTAAATATTCTGAAAAAAATATAACAATTTATAAAAAAAAAATTCAAGTGGTAAACGTTAATTTAATTGTATTTTGATTAATACCTTACTCCAGTTTAATAATAAATTAGAGTGAAACGCTCACCTACCCTAGTGTTGGTCATCATGAAATTGGATTTATTATCCCCTCTTCTGCATTAGAAACTTCTTGCAAAATGAAGAAACTTTCAGTCTTTTAATAACATTCAAACGAATAATAATAATCTAAATTGACACATCCAAGTCTTAGTCTACAAGAGATTGAATTTACCATCCCATTTTTTAAAATAGAAAATTCTAACGCTTTGCAAATAAAAGAAATTTTCAATTTTTTGTTAATAAACTTTTGGGGTGGGTGTTTACTTCAATTTGAACTACTCAATAGTAATGATTTAAAGTGACCAACCAATCTGTGCAAGTGTTAGTTTTTCCTGCTTTAACTAAAGTCTTGTTGTCTAAAAAAAAGAAATGATGTTCAATTTTTTGATAACATACACTCATGCAATTATACAACACAAATACTGATCGGATATGGAACCTTTGAAAAGTTTTTGCAAAAAATCAAGAAAGGCGAAAGATGTATATTCTGTCAAGAAGAAACACACGATAATGCAGAACACACTCTGGTAGAATGCGAAGCGTGGGAGGAGGATAGAAAAGAACTAGAAAAAATAGTAGAAAGCAAAAAGGATAAAACAACAATTGATTAAGAGATGAAAATAAATAGAGGGCGCTAAGAAATTTTGCAACAAGAGTACTAAGAAAAAAAATTGGAGTTTGGCAATGGATAAATATAGAAGAAAAACCAAACAATGGAAAAAAACACACAAAATAAAAGCCATAGAAGAAAAAGGAGAGAAACGACAGAAACAAAATGGAAACAACAAAATAGAGAAAAAGATCAAAAAGAAAAAAATATTGAAAGACAGGACAATTATGCATAACAAGAAATAGACAAAAATAGAAAAACATTTACAGAGACTACGTTACCAAACAAAATTGCAGAAATAAGGCAAAAAAGAAAAGAAATGTTGAAGGAATGCAAAATAACAGAAACAGCAAGGCAAATGGTAGATACGCTATCTCAAGGTTGACGAATAACGCAACTTTTGAGATGGTCAGAATATACCTATCAACAAGAGAACACGAAGAAGTAATCTTAGATTTAGATACAAGGTAAAACTAACAAATTTGGGACTGCCAAAAGAATTACAACTAATGGAACTGCATAAACTATTCATGAAGAAAAAAAATACAATGAAGAAGAAGTGAACAAAGACCTAAGAAAACTAAGTACGCATCTGAGGACAAAGTAAATAATTAGAATAAATAACACACTGATTGGAGAAAGAAGATAATGTAAAGCTGGATGTCAGTGCAGATAAAAAAGATAAAAAAAAAAACAGAAAAAAGTAGGGGCTCTAGGAGAGAGAGTTCGGGAACAACATGCGTGTCACAGATTCTGTGTAAAAACCCGCGATGCAATAACCAGCCTACTTCAAACTACTGTCATATCTAGACTAGTTTGACAAGGACATTAAAACAACAGAATTTACGCAGAGAAATAAACCGGAAAGTATTGCCATGCGTCATCTTAAGGGCTTCTTAATTGTAGATGCCAACATCTCACTACGTTCAAAAAAAAAAAAACATATGCGGGTAGATAAACACAACTTACAGTTTAAACTACTAGTAGCAGATAGTTATAATTTGGAGTAACCCAACCAACCGCTCAAATGCTTATTATTAAAAGATTAGATCACCTTCTCTTTTTTGAACAAAAAGACTTCTAACGCTTGCAAAAAATTTAAACTTTAAATTTCTTGAAAATAATAAACTCTTGAGCGGGTAGGTGGGTACTCCCTTCAAATTTTAGGTATTACTTTTTTATCCTCTGACTAAAGATTGTTATTTAAAACAAAAAACTTTCAATTTTTTTATAATAAACACTCAAGCAGGAAGGGTGGGCGTGCACTTCAATTTAAATTTCTTGCAAGTAATTATAAGCTGAAGTAACTCAATCACCCGTCCAAGTTTTTGTTATCAAAACATTAGATATCATTTTTTTTTCTTTGACAACTTCTAATTTCTTGATAACAAACTTTTGGGAGGGTGGTTGGGCAGTCCAGTTTAAAATACCTCTTAATTATTGTGATGTGAAATAACCCATACAGCTACCTAAGTGTTGGTCATCAAAAGATTTGATTTATCATTTACTCTTCTGACTTAAAGACTTCTAACGTTTGCAAAACGAAACACTTGTCTTAATCCCTTAATAAAAAACACTTGGACGGGTGAGTAGAGACTTCAGTATAAATTACTTGATAATATTTGTGATTTGGTTGACCTACCTACCCGACTAACTTTTGGTAATTAAGATATTAGATATCACTTCTTTTTTTTTCTCCCTTGAGATTTAAACAGTCGCAGAAAAAAGAAATTTTCAATTTTTTGATAACATATGCAGCTAGACACAAATTGTGTGGCCGGTATAATGGGCAACTTAATACACGCAAAAATTATGTTGACTGTTGTTAAACTCATGCTTTTTCCCCGTTTTAGCATATTTTTTTAATTTTAGAACAACGTCGCCAATAGAATAGAATAGAAATGTAAGCGCAAATAAAAAAATATTAAAACGGTCAAAGGCATGAGTGCAACTACAGTACACATAATTTTTGTGTATATTAAGTGGCCATACTATTTGTGTCTAACTGTACTTGTTTGTAAACATTATCTGGAGTGACCCACCTACTCAGTTAAGTGTTGATCATAAACAGATTAAATATTACCTCCTTTTTAGACAAAAACCTTCTTACGCTTGCATAAAAGAATAACTTTTAATTTTTTGATAACAAACATTTGGGCGGATGATATATAAATTTTGGTACATTTTAAACATTACTCAATAGTTTTGTACAGAGCCTATATAATAATTAAATTTAAAAAGTACATTAAATTCTACTTAAATTTCAATTTGTTAAAAAAAATAAAAGTAATTGGTAATTTCACGATACTTCGGACAAATGTCCCCACATCGACATCTTCGATTTTACTCAAATTATGTACACCTGTTTAGAGTACCAAACTATGACAATTTCTAAAACTTTACATCTCTTGGTGCAATACAGTGTAAATGTCAGCTTATTTATTTTTTTATGAATATTTTGTCTCCTTTCAGTTTTTGTGCAAATTTTCCGCAAAAACTGAGAAAAAAAACCATTTTATCAAAAATTCAATACCTTAGATTCCGCTACACCTGAAGACTTAAAATTTGAATATGTTACTCTTGAAACATAATACTTTTGATCGCAAAAATTAAAAAAAAAATTGTTTGCCCTAGGGTAAAATTGAATTGCTAAAAATGGGTTACTTTTAAGAGATTTTCCTCGGATTTTCAGTAACACATTAAATGTGTGTGTAAAGGATAATTTTTTTTTGCCAAAAGCGGATAACCATTTGAACAAATTGAGAGAATAATTTGTTTACAACATTAGATTTGGCAAGGTGATACTATTAGATTCCTTTAAGCAAGAATTTGGTATCCAAAACATTATTTGTTACTCCATATGGGCATTTTAATTAAATGTTTTTTTGGTTTGGCAAATGCATTAGCAGTATTCTTATTATAGATAAGGCATTGGGTATGTTATAGTACTTTAATAGCCTACGTGAATGACATTTTATTACTTTAAGAATGGTTTAAATAATTTAAAAGAAGTGTTTACACAGCTTAGATGTTTTTTTGATTAACATCAACATAAATGACTAAATTTTAGCAGTACAGTTAAAGGACAACAGATGGGTAACAAAAGCAAGTACACATAGAATATGTTTTAAAAATAATTATTTACTTTGTTGACTTTAGAGAGTTGGGTTGTGTCAAGACTATAAAACGCCAACTAATGTTAAGTCCTTACGGTGGTATTGACCACACCATGATTTTCTGGAATGAGAAGATATGTCCATAAGTATGTGACTTCATGTATTGTCTGTACAATAAAGAATCTTGTAAAAAAAAACTGAATAATTTGTATTTGATTGATTGTTATTATTTTATAAAGTTTGTTTTTATGAAAACAGTTTCTAATACTCAAGTGGGACTTATCATTAGATAAATGAACAGTGTGATTGAAACGTTTAGTGTCCTAAAGCAGTTAGTTACCAACTGAGAGCATCAAAAGGTTAAAGGCCTTTGAACTGTGGATGTACAGACGAGTATTGAGAATACCATGGACGGACCGAATAACAAACACAAAAGTTATTAGAAAGATGAAGAAAGAAAAGGAAATTATAAACATCATTCATATGCGGAAATTACAATACCTAAGACACGTGACTAGAGAGAAAAAGTACCGTCTGGAAAGAAGAAGCGTTAAAAGAAGACGCCACTCATGGTTTAAAAATCTGCGAAACTGGTTCAATTGCAATACAAACCAACTATTTAAAGCGGCTATCTCAAAAGTACGCATAGCGGTGATGATTGCCAACCTTTGGATTGGAGAAGGCACCTAAAGATGAAAACCTACTAAGGACCGCAATTCTCCAGCAATTGTATTAAAGCAACTGCTACACTACGTGCAAATGATCAGGTTGAAAGATATAATCGGACCATACTTTTCCAATTAACTTTATGTGCGGACGATAAAGAAAAGATGCATAATTCTACGTTAAATTTTTCGACGGGCAAGACTTCATGCAAATTATTCTTTGGATGTCATCTTTAAGGTGTAAGTAATAATATTGTAAGTTAGAAATTTGAAAAATACTCGATAAACAGTAAAGCAGAGAATAATCATGAAGCAGGCAGCAACAAACTTTTGCAAAAGTGTAGTGGTCCATGCAAAAACGGTTTTAGAAAACGATCAATATCTTGTTGGTGACATAAAAGATTCTACTAGATCTCAAAAACCTTATAAAGGAGTTTGTGTTGTCAATATAATAAAAACTTATAACAAAGCAATAAGTAGTGGAGACAAAACCACGTACTAAGAATTAGAAATAATACACAATTATATTGTGCAACATTAAATAATTATGTTATAGAACATTGTATTCAAAATTGATTTCATTTAAATTTATTGGTTGATGATTATTAATATTATAAGTTTTTAGAATACTGCCGCAAAATGTTTATTTGCTCTGTATAATCAGAAAAAACTAACCTAATTTAATACTATAATTTGCATATTGAATAATGCATGGACTTTTTTCTACTCAATTAGTTTGGACTATGTCATGCAACGCATACTACAACTAGAAATGCTATTGCAAACTACTACAAAAGCCTAGATCTAAATGAAATGAAGTTTCTAACTGATACTTCACTTACAATTTGATCCCTTTGGCCTGCGGGATACGTTCAATATTTACAAACTTCATGCTTGGCCTGTTTCTGAAACGCGTGAAAAAACCAACGTTGTCGTCTTCCTGTTCTATGATCCGGCGATAGCTCTCGGAACGGTGAATCGTTGGCACTATCGAATTGGATTGATATTCCACTACCTGTTGAATACCTAATTCTTCTAAACTTTTCTTTTTGGCCAGCCTTTCTGCAGCAGCCGAGCATTTGTCAGCAGCATCTCCAGTTCCGTTGCCCTGCCCACAATGTAATGCAAGATTTTTTTAAAATTTCATTTCTATTCCATTTTACTTTTGGAGAGAAAAAGCCAAAATTACTCGTTTTGCCAGCGGGAGAGATTTAGTAGATTTAGACATATTTACCTGTTCTGGTGAAGCGGAAGGTTCCGTTGGTGTTGATGATGATGATGAAGATGTATACGTGTCCGAGTATTCTTCTTCCATTAAGGGTTCTAAAGTGCGTCGGGGTAATAATCCTCTAATATTGGCACTTGTTACCGGTGGTGTCATTAAGAGTTCATCCATCATTAATTCAGTATCTTCGTTTGAAGATATAGAACCATCACCGGAAGGCTGATTAATTAACAATAGTTTACTATGATGTTTATATTATATTAAAATAGTCAAAACATGCAACATGCAAGCATCATTCGCTAACCGAATTTTGGTCGTAATTTGGGGAACTTAGTGGATCATCTAATTCACCGCCGCTTGTAGGAGTTCCCCATATTTCTTCTCCTGAAGTTGCACCAGATTCTTCTTCTTGTACATCCTCGCCATTCATTGTTATTTCCGTTTTTAAATATCTATAATTAATTTTGTTACTTATAATAATAATTATTGTTATTATATATATATATATTTGATTTATTTATAATTACCTTTCAAAAAATCTTCCTCCGCTTCTATAGTCCTCACCCAATTTTTCAAAGAATGCCATTTTCTCAGCCACAAATGAACCTGCGCGTGCCGTCCAACTCATGATTGATGAATGATTAAATGCTTTATTGTCAATGCCTACAATACCATTATTGTCATCTTCGTATTCATCATCTGTTTCGTTTCTTTCGTCATCTGATGAATCTTCTCTGGCGTCAAACGTTTCTTCCCTATCATCCGATCCCATTCGTTCTAAACTAGATACCGTACCGTATCGCCTGAGGGTTAGATTTGAGCTGTTTAATGAATGATATGGTTGTTCGTCGTTTAGTGGTGAATCGTCTGGTGAATTATCGTAGTCTTTGTTTAAGATTAACGCACCTACCTAAAATTAAAAAAATAAAAATTAAATGTATAGTTTAGTTTAACTAAACCACAGCATTTAAAAATATTTTTAAAACAATCTAACAAAACATATTTAAACTTTTGTCTTATAGACAATGCATCGTTGGGGTTTGTAAATTTCTATAAGTTTTGGTCAATATTTGTCAAACATATATTAAATTTATATGCATATAACATATTAGACAATTAACAGATAGAAACCTTCAAAATGTGCAAAAAAATGCGCGTGACAATGCAGATAAGATTGCTCAAGATATTTTGAATAGTAACAAACAAACTTATGCCAGTCGATAACTTAAAGACACCAAGACAAATATTTAACTTTAAAACACACGGAAAAAATATTAATAACGATAACTGCAAATCATTTTCTTTCAAAAATCAGAGTAAGTTTAATTAGCACAAATAATATTTTGGATGCAATTCAACAAATCAACTTTTGCAAATTGTTACAGCCAGACACGAATAGAGTGACCCCTATATAGGCAACTTAGTATACACCAAAATTATGTTAAATGTGGTTAAACTAATGCATTTGCCCGTTTTAGCATTTTTCATTTACGCTTACATTTTAAACCTTTCACGGGCGACGTTGTTCTGTTATTGAAAGATGCTAAAACGGGCAAAAGCAAAAGTTTAACCACATTCAACATAATTTTGGTGTATACTAAGTTGCCTATATAGGGACCACTCTATTCCTGTCTGGCTGTACTATTGATCAAAACTAAATGTAAATAATACAAATGACTATGAACCGTCATAACTTTAAAGACATTAAACAGGAAAATCGTGAAAACCTTTAATTTAAAAAAATGATTGTAGTTATTAATGTTGAAAATATAAATGAAGTGTCTGACAAAATTTGAGGGTTGGAAAACCAGATATGAGTCTTTTAGATCCGTTAACTAAAAACTTTTTAAAATGAATCAATAATATAAGTAAACTCCTTTCAAGATTTATAATCCAAATGTGATTATAAATAAACCCCCAACGGTGGCGGTAAATACTTGTAATTTTTCGTTTCCGGCTTTACTGGATACCGGAAATCAAATTATTGCAATATCTCAGCCAGTAAATTTGTTAAATGTCAATTTTCCTTTATTTCCTGTATCCGGAATAAGATTATCCGGAACTTTTAATCAAAGAAAAGTGTAAAAAATTCTATCAAATACTTTTTTCTTTTACAATTAAGAATATTGCTTTTGGTTTATGGTTATTTTTGATTTAATTCACCTTATTATAATAATAATATTGGTATCGTCACATAGAAAACCTAATTAATATATATATATATATATAAAATAATATAAAAATAGTTTAAATCTAATTACTAAAAAGTTATTTAAAAACACATTAAAAAATATTTACAATTAAAAATTAACAATTAAAAAATATTAGTTAGGAATAGATTTTTTGCACTAGTTGAATTAAATTTATTATTTCCAGTATTGTAACAAAAACGTTCTTTACATATATTTGATAATCGATTTACTTTTACATTCAGAACAAAATTTTTTTCAAAGTATTTTAATTAAATTTTAGTTGAAACAAACAACCACGGTGTATAGCTGATTTGTTAAAAAGTTTAGAAAAAATTTAATATCTTCCTTCAATAAATTTAATTCATGCTTTGTAGCAAATCCTTTTAAAAGTTTTTTTATACGGAAACAAATCTAATTAATTTAAAGTATGGCCGGTTGGATTAAAAGCCGATGTTTGCACGGTGTATGTACACCATTATTATCAATCAATTTTGGTTTCTTATATTAACCATATAATGCAGTTTGCAGAGTCGTTTAAAAGTTATTTACTTCATATTCAGGTTTACATAAGGCTAATTTTACAGTGCGGCTTTGAAAACATCATATTCAATTACGGTTTTCAATAGTCAGAGATTAAATCCTGGATTTATGAATCCGAGATTCATTTTGATAGTCATTGATTAGCTCTAAGCTAATTCACGGATATTGTGACGGCGCAGAACGAGTTGAAAACTATGCAACCGTCAATATAGTCCTAGATTTAAACAATCTTGGGACCACCCAAAATTATTTGAATATTGATGGTTGCATAGTTTACAACTGGATCCGAAAATTATGCAAGGAATTTATTAGCCGAATGCAACTAAAGTTGCCGTCACAATAACCGTGAATTGGCTTAGAGCCAATCAACGAATAGAAAAATGAATCTTGGATTCATAAATCCAGGATCAATCTCTCTGACTATTAGTATCAAGCATTAGAGATATTTAGTAGTAAGTTGTTATTTTTACACCACTGATCTAATTTGTTTAAATCATCTTGTAGGCAATAGCAATAATTAATATTGTTAATATTTTTAAAAAGTTTCAAGTCATAACAAGTATGTGATTGAATATCGTTTATAAAAAGCAAGAATATCAATGATCCTAAATTAGAGCTCTGAGGAACACCTAACGTAGATAAATAGTTATTGGAACTAACATTTAAGATTTGCACATATTGTGTACAATTTTTCAAAAAAGCAATCAATTTGTTGCTTTATCCAAATGAGTTTAGTTTTAGCAATAAGATATTACGCGTCGAGTTTATCAAACGTTTTAAAATCGGTGTAAATAACGCCAACTTGCTGTTGCAAATCCAATGCCTTGACGGCATATTCAGTAAATGCCATTAAGTTTGTTGTTGTTGACCAACCTGTGCAGGAACTTCATTTTTAACATTGAAGTAAATATGGTCTCATAAAATAGTTTCAAATACTTTGCCGACATTATTTATTAAAGTAATTGGGGAATAATTTGCAATAATTGATTTGTCTCCTTTTTTTTAGTACTCGATACACTTTTGATATTATGCAAAGTTCTGGAAAACTTTGTGATGACAATATTAAATTCTATATATGAACTAAAGGAGTTGCAAATGTTTAAATACAGTCCTTTACTATAAATGACGGAATTCCATCAGGCTCAGATGTTAATTTGAAACTTAATTTATTAGCAACCAAAATTACTTCGTTTCAGTTGTTTTTAAAATATCAAAGAAATTACCTTGCACTTTAGAATATACAGACTGAAGTGCGTTAGAAAAAATATTATAAACACTACTAAAAGTCTCAGCAAAACATGAATGTGTAGATTGATCACCAATAACTGAAACATTAACAACTAGAGAAGGATGAGCTATAAGCTACCAGCCGCGTCTACATGTTGCGGATAGTGAAAAAACCATTAAATATAATGGTTAGTTGCAAAATAAGCCAATAACTCTCGACAAATAAGCAATCGCGAACAATTTAGCGGCAGTGTCAACAGGATGTAGTGGTTAGCCCTTAGAAAAGACTAACTCAGGAAATACTACTTAATCTTAAGGCGACAACATGGCAAGTCGTGCCCCCAGTAAATAAGCACTTCCAATGGTGGAGGGCAGCAGCAACCACTAAGACTGGACTGAGGCGGAAAAGATGGACTTTGATACGGCTTAAATCCAGAATTCACCATGCAAAAACTGAAATTGGTTTTTACGGTTAGTGTTCTGCAATGAGAAAGGCAACGAGAAACCACCCCATTATAATCCCTAGTACAATTATCATAACAAACAACACAAAAAACTCGGCTTCCAGTCCCCGGCAGATCTCAAGTGATCTGGCGGTGCTAAGAAAAAAAAATCCAAACAGAAAAAATGAACAATGTAGCTGTGGAAATGGAAAGGCTAGAAGTTAATATACTAAGACACAGTGACATACGATGGTATGGTAAAGGAAAGTACCAAACACAAAACGGCTCGATGTGTTTGTTTCTCTGCAGCTAATGAAGATGACACTAATCATAGACATGGAGTAGCAATAATGATAGACAAGCAGACCCAAAAATCAGTAATATTTTTCGTACCCTTGTCTGAACGTGTTATGCTCTTACAATTACAAACACAAACTGGAAAATTAAGTATAATCTAGGTATGTGCTTTAACATTAGACAAGGACAATGAAGAAATAGAAGCTTTCTATGATATGGTCATAACAAATTCATATTTTAAACTACCAAACAAAATTTTATACCAGGACATTTTCACAACACAATGAGCACCACGTATTAAAAAACCAAATTACTATATACTAAAGATATAGGAATACCATAACATCAGCTCTCCTCAAACCACAATCCGGTGGTAACCAACTTCAAAGTAAAACTCAAGAAACAAACAAAATTAAAACCTAAAATCAGACTAGATACTTCAAAACTTAAAAACCGGACATCTAACAAAATTGTAGAAAGAAGTCTTAACAAAAAACTTAAAGAAGCTAAAGAAGAAATTAGAAATATTAATGATTCGGATGTCAAATGGGAAACTATTAAGCGAAATATAGTAGAAGTCGATGATAACTACTTAACACCTACCAAAATAACAAAGAAGAACAAGTAGATGACGGAAATCAGCAGATGCTGGCAAATATAAAGAACTACATAAAGACATTACCAAGAAAGCCCTCAAAACAAAGGAAAAATAATTGAATGAAAAATGTGAAAATTGGTTTTCAAAAATCATATGATATCATTAATTGACACAAAAAGAGAGAAAAAAAAATAGTTGGAACTTTAAAACGTGCACAGAGTAGTGTCCTGGTCGATACTAATAGTTGAATCATAACAGACGTTCAAGCCAAATTATATAGGTGGCAAGAATATATTAAAGAACTATTCGAAGACGTAAGAACTAAGGAACAGAATAGACTATCAACAGAAGAAAACACAAGACCAAGAATAACAGAAGAAGAAGTAATATACGCTATCAAAAATATAAAAAACAGAAAAGCTCCTGGTCCTGATAATATCCCGTCAAAAATTTTTAAATTTATACAAGAAGAGCAAATTGGAATACTAGTTGACTTATGTTACATGATATACAATACCGGTATCATGCCATCAGAATCAACATTCGTTGCAATCACAAAAAAACCCAACGCAAAAAAATGTGAAAATTGTCGCACAATAAACCTGATATGCTATATATTGAAAATCTTTTTAAAAGTACTACACAAGAAAATGTATAAGGTTTTCCAATAAGAGGTTTTATTTTGATATTAAAAAAAAAATGGTATTTTTTTAAGAGAAAGAAATCAATAAATGTTTATTTCATTGTAAAGAGGAAGGTATGCCATTAACATTTGAAACGATATCAGTCAAATGGCCACCACGGTTACGGTTGCAGTACCACATTCATGAAATTTTCATTGACCAATTTGCACATTTGCGGCTGTATGTCCTCGATAACTTCACAAATTCTATTTTTAAGATCTTGAATCAATTGTGGAGCATTGGCATAAACCTTACCTTTCACGTGGCCTCTAAAAAAAAAGTCTAAAGGTGTTAAATCACAAGATCTCGGTGGCCAATTGTGATCACCTCTTTGAGAAATAACACGGTCAGGAAACTTTTCTTGCAAAATTGCGATTGATTTGTTGCTTGCGTGGCACGTAGCGCCGTCTTGTTAAAAGTAAACTTCGTCCACAATAATATCTTCCAGGTCCGGCTATAAAAAATCAGCTCGGTAGCGCTATCCATTTACCGTAACAGTTGCACCAGTCTCATTTTCGAAAAAGTAAGGTCTAATTACACCGCCAGCCCTAAAAATACACCAAACAGTGACACGTTGAAGAAGCAAAGACTTTTCATTATTCTTAAATTTTCTGAGCCCCAAATTCGACAATTCTGCTTATTAACGTAGTCTCCGAGATGAAAATGGGAATCATCAGTGAAGATGATTTTTCAATAAAATTCCGCATAATTTTCATGCATTTGAAGGACCTAATCAGTGTTAACAATTGTGATAAGTAAACTTTAAAAGCCTTAAGACTTAAGTCTTTTTATGCAAAATACGGTGTAATGTCGTTTGTGGAATGTCTAATTCCAAAGATCAACGAGGAATCGACAAACCTGGGTTTTCTTCAACACTACGGGCTACATCAGCAATATTCTTATGTGTTCTTGAGCGATGCACACGGTTTCAATTCTTTACATCTCAAACTTGTCCCAACAGCTCAAATTTTTCCACCAGGTTTACTATTGCCGGCCGAGATGGTGCTTTATGACGACCAAAAAGTGCTTTAGTTTTGCAAACTGTGACTGAAATTTTTTTACCATTTTTGTAGTGAATTTTAGTAATTTCAATGCGTTGTTAAAGCAACGATACACGTAGTTTTCACTTGTCAAATGTCAAAAGATAATAGCTTCAAAATTGACAGATGCCCAACTAGCCAGCTATTCAAAATGAAACTTCTTATTGGAAAACCCTTTACAATAAACTGCATAAAGAAATTAGTGATACCCAGTTTGGTTTCCAAAATGGAGTAGAAACACGTGAAGCTCTGATTAGTTTCAATGTACTAGTACAGCGTTGTGTTAATGTCAATCAGGATGACACGAGAAACTAATTGAACTACTACACAAGAACGGAATAGACAGCCGAGATTTACGAATTCTAAACTTTCTTTACTACAACCATACACTGCGACCATATGCATTGAAGGAGAAACATAAAAAAATATTCCTATTAAACAAGGTGTTCGGAAGGGGTGTGTCCTTTCCCCATTTTTTTTAACCTGTACTTTGAAATATTAATGCAGAAAGCTCTGGAAGATAATTTAGCTGGTATTGTAGTGAATGGTAGTCCCGTAAACAACATTCGCTGCCGCGCTGATAGCGCCGTGTTGCTGGCTAGTAATATAGAAGATCTTCAAAGAATTACGGAACGCGTCCAAAATGTCAGTGATTGCTTTGGACTTAAAATAAATATGAAAAAAACTAAATTCATGTTAATAAGCAAAAGCAAAACAAACAATATCACACAGCTAACAATCAACTAATACAACATCAAAACATAAGTAAACGATAATAACGATTTTGAGCTAGAAATAAAAAGCAGAATTGAACAAGCCCGCAGTACTTTCATCAGAATGAATCGATTTTTTTGCAGCAAATATCTTAGTAAGTTTCTTAAAATCAGAATGGTACGATGCTACATTTTGTCCGTACTTTTATATGGTATAGAGGCCTCTACGCTTAAAAAACGCCTAAGTGACAAAATAGAGGCATTTGAGATGTGGATATACCGCAGAATTCTGAAAATACCATGGACCAAAAGAGTTACAAATGAAGAGGTGCTAGGGAGAATGGGAACAGAAAAGTAAATAGTAATAACCATTAAAACGAGAAAACTCGAATACCTTGGTCACGTTATGAGAGGTGCCCGTTACAAGTTTTTGCAGCTCATAATCCAGGAGAAGATAACCAGAGGAGTGTTGGGAGATGGAGAATATCTTGGCTGCGCAACCTCCGAGATAGGTTCGGATGTAACTCGAACCAACTATTCAAGGCAACAGTAAACAGAGTTCAAATAGTCATGATGGTCGCCAACTTTCGTTGAAGATGGTACACCAAGAAGAAGAAGAATAGTGAAAATAAATTTGGAAGAAATCAAAATCAAGTCAAGTAATCTATTGTATGAATTTAAAATATTATTTCTTTCTTAAAGATTATTGAAACTACAAAAATTATTGAATAATGACACAATTGATTTTATAGAATTAATATCAATCAATTCTGGAATATTAGAATCACCTATTATTAATATATTGACATTAGAAGATGGCAGTATATACAAAACCACAATTATAAAATGGGTTTTAAATTTAAGCATATTTATTTCTAAGACTTATGGTTCGATTTCAGGAATAGGAAAAGTAAATAAAACTTTTGAATAAGCTTCGTCACTATTAATTGCAAGTAAGACTCCGCCTTTTCGTTTGACTCGGTCTGATCAAAAATTTATATAATTTGGAAGAAGGAGTTTGGAGTCAAATACTGTTTCTTTTAGTCATGTATCAGTAAGACAAATAATAGTGTAATTATTAGCACACATGTTATCAATTAACGTATGTGTTTTAGTATTCAGACATTGCGCGTTTTGATAATACATAACAAATTTGTAATTAGGTTCATTAGACTGTTGGAATACGTTTAAATTTTTTTTAGTTCTATAAGGGGTGCCATTTTTATACCGAATGGTTAAATATGTGTCACCCTTAGCTGTTCTATCGTCCAACTGTGGTAGAATTAATTTGGATATTCCCTCTGTTGAATTGTTAAATTATTATTTAAGTATATTTTACTAAATGTATCTGAGCGTTGTATATTTTTTTAACAGTAATAGCCAGTTTTCAAAATCACAAAACTATTTTTACTAGTCTTGGTATATTAGCATTAGGAGTTCTGCATAATATGATAATGTGTATATTATCAATGTCTTTATCAACAACTCTCAACATGTCTTTTACTTGAAGCATATCTAATTATATTTGTTGCTCTTAGTTGCCTATCAGTTATTTCTAACACAAATTTTTCAGTATTTTCACAAAGTGTTTTTGAGTTTGGCAATGATTTATTTAACGATATTTTCATTGATTTCATTTGATTATTTAACTTTATAATGAGTTGTATTAATTCTGTTATTGTTCACTTTATGTTGGACTTTGATCTTAATACTATAGAATCTGCAGTTGACAAGTTGATGCAGGCATTGCTAAAACAGTTTTTACATACCAAGCATGTCATTGCATTAGTGTTATTGACTTTTTTGTGCAGCTGCAATTACAAAGGACGTTATTAAAAATGTTATTTTACGGATATTTAAACAAATACAAAGATAATAATAATAAACAAGGGCACTTCTCTCACGAGCGGGACCTGTCACAGTGAAAAGATTGACTAAACAAACGCAAGTGGAGCGAGGGCCACGGTATGGTTAATTAATGAGTTAAACAAACAAAGGAATAAAGATTTAAAGGATGAGTATAAAACTCTATTAATACAGATTGAAATATATTATTGATAAGAAATAAAAATATTTATATAAAATACTTTTTGTGGGTAATGAAAAACGATTCAAATTAATTCCTGAATTTTATACGCTATTAAATGTATAACAAAATTATTAATATACAATTACACTATTATATTTATTTAAAATAAACTAGATGGACTTGTTGACAATACCACTAGAAATACCTGTGCTAATTTCCATAAATATTAGATAAGATATAACCACAATTTGCACCAAATAAAGACGGAGCACGTTTTCACTTCACTTTACTTTAAAAGGTTCTGTGTAAACTTTATAGGCAAAGATATGAACTATTTTTTCTGGCATCATTTTAAAACATTTTTTGAACCAACAATACAATTGCTCTCTCAGTGAATAAAATAGCCATCAAATTAATTTCTTAAAAATTAAAAACTTATCAAATTATTGTTTGTTAAAAAAATTGTGAATACTGTAAACTTGCAAAAGCGTGCTAAAGACTACCGAGGGTTTGGAAGTTGCAAAAAAATTAATAAAGCAGCACGCCAATTTTATGTAGGTCTCTAGAGACAACGCTGGGCACTATGGTGTAAAGTAGTTGTCAATAAGATAAAAGCATAAAATACGAAAGTAAAGACAAAAGCGGTTTGTAACATAACATAAATATATATACATCAAGATTTAAGATTAAGCCACTTTGATCTAGTTTTGATAGAATGCATTTATAAAAACCTCATTTCTTAATAACAAATATTTGTTGTATTGTATCTTTAGGTTTTATACTTTACTAAAATCATAATTTCTTACTACTAAGGTCATTAGCTGCATATAAAATAATGATAATCTTAATCCAAGACCTGAGAAAACATCACAGCACAATAAAAAGTTCAAAATAAATAAATACTTAAACTAATATCACAGGTATAGTGTACCCAAAGATATATCGGCTTTATTACTTTGACTTATTGAATTGGTGGGTGTCGCTGCAATTACTTTTAGTGCCTCCTGCAACATCATCCTGTAGGCCCTGCAGATCATCAAAGAGCTTACTTTGTAGCACTTCTTTTTTCAGTTTTTTGTCTTCAAAGTTGAGTAGCTTATTATAGATTAGATTTCACAGTTAAGATCCTAGTGGTAGATCTGTAGTCAGCCTAAATTTCTATTCTTGGTTAGTAGATTTCTCCCTTAAAAGTAACTTCATATAATCTTGATAGTTTTTTGTTAGTTTTCTTTTTTTTTGTTTCTATAATTACTTTCCAAAGTATGATATTCTCGCTCTTGTACAAAGTGCCAAAACAAAACAAGAAACAGGAGTGCATTTTGACCGACGCATCTCCTACCAACCATCTAAGGTCAGTCAGAAAGAATGAAGTAAATGGGTTTAACATGTTCACATTTTTTGCAACCGGTAATAGACGTTATAGAAGCAAAAACTCTGAGTCGTCTAATACTATTCCTGACTTTAACTAAAAACATTGCTTCAACTTTTACCAAACTTATGGACGATGGTAGACCCCACATAACCGTTCAAATTATAAGAATTGAATTTTTGGCATTGAAAGACAGGGGATCAGTCCATTATTTGAAGAGGTAAAGCAGTTGATTTGTTGGAGCCAGAGATTTTGGATGTGGACATAAGATATTGTCCAACAAAATTTGTAAATGTCGCAGACGGATTGCTTAAGGATGTAAAGGAACACATTAAAGTCAATGTTAAAGTAGCCAATAAATTTTGTTTGTTTAATTTTTATGTGGTGCCGTCAATTCCACTTGCAGTGATTTTAGGTACGGACTATCAAAAAGCAGGGGAGGGGAGGGAGGGATTGACTTTTGATTTTGTAAATAATAATTGGAGTATAGGAGACCAGAAGAGAAAAGTCACGCCAAATCCCAATAAAGGTCTATGTCAACGTCAAATATGTAAGATTAAGTCTACAGAATCTTTTTAACTTTTGAGCAGTTGAACAATTTAAACGAGGTTAAGAAATTATTTTTTGATTTAGGTAGTACTCTTTTGGGACGTACACATTTGTATACTCACAATATTGATACTGGAGAAAGCGAACCAATTAAGCAGAGACCTTATGTATATTCTCAATTTAGGCAAAAGTATTTGGATTTGGAACTTAAAAAAAATGTTGGATTTAGGAGTTATTAAAAATTTTCAAGTCCGTTAAGTTCACCAGTAGTGTTGGTAAAAAAAGACGACGGATCTTACCGTTTTTGTTTTGACGGAATTGTTAAAACGTTTCAAAACCTTTGGCTTACCCCTTACTTCATCTTGATAGCATTTCTAATAGGTTGAGAAACGCTAAATACATATCCTGCGTTGATTTAAAGAGCGCTTTCTAGCAGATTTCGCTTACAGAAAATTCTAAAAAAAAGACAGCGTTTTCGATTCTTGGCAGCGGACTTTATGAGTTTAATGTTTTGCCTTTTGAGTTGAACAATGCGGTGCAGGTCTAACAACGCATAATAGACACAATATTTGGGCTTAAAATGTATTTGTCTATAGGTCTGTTCCAACATACGATTTGTACGATTTGCAAACCGTTCAAACTATGCACACAAACAAATTACTGTGTATAAAAGATTGCCTAAGGATGAGAAATATTTGTTTGTGTGCACAGTTTGAACGGTTTGCAAACCGTACAAATTGTATGTTGGAACAGACCTTATATAAACGACATTAACGTCATAAATAAAAATTTTGAAGAACACATTAAGACACTTAAGAAAGTTTGTGCAAGGGTAGTACGTGCCAATTTAATCGTAAATGTGCAGAAGTGCAAGTTTTGCAAATCTTCATTAAAATATCTAGGTTTTGTGGTGAACAAAGAAGGTTTGCTAACGGATCCCGATAAGATTTCAAGTACGTTAGCATACTTAATTCCAACTAATTCTACAGAGATGAAGCGTTTTATTTGGTTATGTTTATGGTACCGCTAATTTTATCCAAATTGTTCTAGAGTAATGGCCCCTGTACACGATCTGATCAAAGGCCGAAAGAAAAGACAAACAATTCAGTAGACATCAATAGCAGCGTAAGCCTTTGATATGATTAAAAAGCCTTTGTTAGTACCCCAATATTAGCAGCTCCAAATTTTAACCAACAGTTTTTTGTTATTTAATGTTATGCTTCAGACGTTGGGTTAGGTTAGTTAATGGGTTACTACAGAAAGACAAAGAAAATCGGGAACGAGTAATTTTATTGCATATGCCAGCAAAATTTTGAACAGAACTGAGAATTACTATCTAATAACAGAACGAGAGTGATTAGCATGCATGCTTTTTGCTATTGAACAATTTAGGCTGAATGTGAAAAAAAAAACGCACAGAATGACAAGAAAAATCGGGAACGAGTAATTTTATTGCATATCCGAGCAAAACCTTGAACAGAACTGAGAGTAACTATCTAATAACGGAACGAGAGTGATTAGCATGCATGCTTTTTGCTGTTGAACAATTTAGGCTGAATGTGGAAAAAACGCACTTCACTGCTGTTACAGTCCATTATTCACACCTTTGATTAAAGAATTTTAAAGACCCGGTAAGTCGTTTAGCTTGCTAGGCAATGAAATTGAGCCAACACAATATGAGACTGGTTCATAGCAAAGGTACGTCGTTAGTTTTGCCAAATGTGTTATCTAGAGTTCCACAAGTGTCTTGGATCCAGGTTACAGATGTAAAAGACAAATGGTAAGTTGCTAGGTTTAAAGACGTTTTGGAGACGCCAGACAAGTTTCCAAACTGGAGGATTAAAGAGGGTAAGTTGTACAAGTTTGTACAAAATAAACGATTTTACTCCATTAATAATCCGATTTAGAAAATTGTATTACCTTTAGAGAGTAGCACTGCCGCAATTGAAGCCAACCTTATACTATCAACTTTTTGGGTTTTTCAAAACCATGAAAAGAGTTCAACAAACGTATTTTTGGCAATCTATGAGAGCTGACGTCAAGGAATATGTGAAAATATGTAAGGTTTGTGGAGCACAGAAAAGCCCAAATGTTGCCAGACCCAAACTGATGGAAAAGCTTAAAATTGTAGACATGCTATTTTGTTTTTTGTTAGTTATTACCGACTGGTTCAAATTTGTACAGTTGCAGCCTATACGTACAGCTACCGCTCTTGAAATTAGTAGATTTGTAGAAAACTAATTATTCCTGACATTTGGAATACCGCACACGGTGATGATCAATAATTGGCCACAATTAATTAGTAAGCATTTTAAGGAGTTACTTCAGGAATACCAAGTGCCGCGCTTGTTATATAATGCCAAATATTACACACATATGAAGTTCACCAAACGGATAAATCAAGTAATAGGTACCGCTATATTTTAATTGGGAGTGCTATACGGCCGGCAGTACATGAAGTCACTGGCTACTCGCCCAAAACTTTGATCTATGGTAGGAACATAGTAAAAGATAAAGCTTGTTATATAGACTATGATCTTATGGAAGGTTTTACTACAATGAGCGCGAAAGATTATTATTACCTGTTGTTAGATAAGTTGCCAAAGGTCTATCAAGATATTAAGGCTCGCCCGAAAAAACGTTACAAGGTTAATTCACCTTAAGAAAAAGTCACAAACGTTTTCGATTGACGACCTGGTTTGGAAAAAAAAATAAGTCTATCTAAAGCGGCTGAAGGAATTTCCTCGAAGCTGTTGCCGAAGTACGTATTGAACCAACCGAATGAAATCTATAGTGTTTAACATTATATAGCGGCTAGAATCTGTCGATGGAAAACTTGACGGAACCTGGCACGTTAAGGATCTCAAACTGTATTATGGTAAAGAATCTATGCAGTAGTCTTTAAACTAACAATTACTCCCAAACTGTTCTAGTATGAATGAATAGGGCCTAGAAAGTATTACGTGTGTATGTTGATTGAATAATTGGTGTGTGGATGGTGTGTATATAGTTATTAAAGCTCCTTTCAGAAAACTTTCTGTAAAAGGAAGAGGATAGTGTAACTTTTTTCTTTTATTGCATAGTTTGTTTTTATCGTGATTATATTTATGTATCTTAAATAATTAATAATTTCCTCTTGTTTGATTTGTATTTATTAAACTTGGTCTGTTATTAAATTCAATTCAATTATTTGAGATAATAAAAAAAAAATATAAATGTCGCGGAAATATGTGCGCAAAAAGAATGTGTTTTTTTTACGTTTGTGAATGAATTCCCATACGTTCTATCGTGCAACCAACTACATTGATACCATTTTGCCGGTGAGAATTTAATTCAATTATATTGGAACTTTTATTAAGTATATTAAGAAGGCTTACAAAAGTATTTATAAACTATTATAGTTATTGTGCGTATATAAAACCCTTTTTGTTCCTCGCGTTCATTGTGATACATTTTTATTTTTGTTAGTATCAATTTTTTTTATTTGCTTTTAACCGCTTTTTTTGTCCGCTTAATGCAATTACTAGAAGTTATACAGGGATGCCAATAAGAGAGATGCTAATTTTGGGGGTAATTTAAATAACTGGATTGAAAAAATACCAAGTGTTTCCCAATATTTACGCATTAGGAAGGACACAAAACTAATAATAAACGGCAATTAGTTTTTATTTTGTGTTATAAACTTTATAATTTTTTTTTGTGTACTCAATCCACTTTAAGTACATAAGTACTAAAAGGATATTTCAGTTTTGTGACTTAATATTGTTTATATGATAATTATTGATGTTTTTTGTGTTGCGGAATTCTAATTTTTATGTTAAGCGTAAAATTTTATTTCAAGTTGAAATTTAATTTGCTCGTTTAATCCTACGATTAGCGTTATCCTTTGTTTAATCTATAATATTTTTTAGTTTAAATTTGGGAGATTAAGATTTGGTCAATTTTTATTACTTTTTTTAAGTAATTAAAACCTTTTTTTATACCTACCCCATGCAACAAACAGCCAGCCAAAAGGTCAAGCCGCAAAGTGTGTAAAAGTGTTCAATGTTTTGATTGCAAGAGGCGTAATTTCTTGTTTTTTTTATTGATGCCTTTGAGCCCGCAACAATTGTGTGTTCCTTTTCCTTCCCTTGTAATGTCACAGTTGTCCAAGCGTAAGATGATATTAGTTAATTTAGACAAAAAAAAAATTCTCATCTCAAAAAACGATGACTTCAATTTCAAAATTTTTAGAGCTATTGCAGCCAAGTGTTTTTTGTAATATTGGGTTTTAGGAGTCTGCAATCAGATCTTGTAAATTGTCAGCAATTGGTCAAAGTTTAGTTGTTTCCTCAAGACTTTTACGTAGTTTAAGTCTTGCTCAGTTTTTGTTTATCGTAAGATTTATTATAATGGTTGCAGGCATGCTTTGAATGCATGATTTAGAGGTGGAATGAAATCTTCAAATGTTTCTTTCATTTCTTTTTTTTTAGATTAATGTTGTTCTTCAGTGATACTTGTTTGTTAACTAATTATTGGAGCTTGGGTTACGAGCTAGATTAAGTTTAGTCAGAGTCATCTTTAATATCTCTACATATTTCTATGTATCGTAACAAGTAATTTTACTAGTGCTTTCTCTGTTGGTTGATAATCTTTAACATGCATGTCATTATTTCTTTAAAATTGAGGTAACACTTTTCAAAGCGGTATCTATCATAGTCAATGTTCTTAAAAATTCTATTAGAGTGCAGCTCGTTGTCTAAATTTTAGGATATTCAGGTAAAGTGACTGTCTTTTACCTGCTCTAGTTTAGAGTATTTCAGGTGGTTGTTGGTAATTGAGTTGTGAAACAAATTGGTTTGATATAATTATCTTTCCAATTCTTCTGTTGTTTCAGAAAGTGATTTTGCTAAAATTTAAGCTGCTAAAATTGTTTTAATTTTGCTAAATGAAAAGTTGTATTATTAGTCTTCCATTGTTGACTGTGGTGCATTTGTAAAGATCGCGTCAAGTACTATTTGATCGTAGTCTTTCTTTCTCAGCCATTGTTTGTCAATATATAGACATAAGCCTCTTTAAAAAGATTCTATACCAACGTTCTCTACATCATTTGTTTATCTTCACTTTCTTGATTGTAGTATTGGTGTCAAAATTGTAGCTGAAGTTTAATTTACGCTAATATTTCTTGACTTATCATTCTACAGAAAACTTGTTGGCGACCGTAATTTTGCCTTGTTTAAGCAAATAAAAAGCTGTGGATGTAACCGTTTTAGTTGTTCTCAATGACGACGTTATAAATTTGATGGTTTCTTCTAATTCTTCAAATGCTATTTAAATTAAAACTTTTGACAAAACACAACTTTTCTTAATTTATTTAACTTTCTGCTTATTTTAAATTCTTTAAATGGGTTTTTAGTTTTATTTGTTTATTTGCATTTTTAATGGTTTTTTGTCAAACTTGAATAAAAACTGATGTATGAGTCATACGATAATAAATAAATTTATTAATAATTAAGTAGTCAGAGTAAACTATCAAACAACAATTGAAACATTTGAATTAACCATTAAATATTGTCTATTTAATGAACCAATACTAAATATTGTATGCACTTTAAACAACTTTAAAGTTTAATCTGTTTTCTTCGAAAGTATCAGTCATTGATTTATAGTTATATTACTCGATGTAGATTAAACTAATTGTGTTAACTACGTTAACATTACACAACTAAATTAAATTACCTGTGGTCTGGAGTTATGGCAATTGCAATTGTTATCCGTTGGAATGTACTCGCTATGGGTGATATTCGTTTGAAGTTCGGGTGTAGGCGGTAGCACAGATATTTTAGGGACGGGGGCAGCGAACGGATCCAATTTAACTAGAGTCGCCGCAGGATTGAGGGCAGACAAACCCATAAGCATCAACGGACGCCAATCGTCGTCTTCGTCGTTCTTGTTCGTTGCATTATGCGATTGTATGTTATTGTTTTTACAATTGATGTTGTTGGCCATTTCGTAGTTCTTATTGCTAATTGTGTTGTGGTTCGGAACACAGCTCTTATGACATTGTCTGCACACACTGACAGTTTCCGGAACTAAAGGACTGGAGCGAACAGTCACCTGAAAATTAATTAATTGATTCAATTGTTTTATATTATAAATATTATAATAAATTACTTGGCTTTCGGTAGTATTGGTGCTTCTGGACGGACTTTGTTCTTGATCTGAGAATACAATATCTTCGCATCTACTCTCACACCTCCTAGCTTCAGCGTTGCCTGTCGCATTCCCTTGAGAATCCAGCAACTGCAATTCTTCAGTACGTTTTCTCATCATATCGTCGCTCCATACTTCAAAATGTTCGAGATCATCTTCGTCGGAAATATCATCACCAAACTGCCCTTTCATCCATTGCTCTAAATGAATTGCATTACTTTTGCTACTGCTACTAGATTTTTCCAGTTGTTTACATTTATGCTCTATAAGCTCATCTATTTGCTTTTTATGATCTTTTTCCAAATAGTTTATGTTACGTGGAGTCTGAAACATTTCATACGAATATTATTTCGCTATACTCTACTGAAATCATTGGAAACTAAAAAACCCATTTGTGAGAAAAAAGGGTATTAAAAAGCAATTGTGTAACTAATAGATTTATTTGTAAATATATATTTATAAATTACAATTTATAACTTTATAACAATATAAATCTAAGATGCTACTACCGTTACGGGGTTTTAATGAAGCAGTTCATCTTTATAATTTCTCTTTGTTCTAATTAATAAAAAGGTACTTATAGAGAGGCAGTCAGTTTGGTACAAGTGCTAAGGGTAACACTGATGGCACATTTATTACATTTATTTTTATTAGGGATTGTCGAAAAATAAATATTTAATTCTTTTATTTAGAACTGTTTAAAATAATCGTCAAAATTTATACTGAGTTCGTATTCAAAAGCAACAATGTCCCAAGGTTCCTCATCAAATTTTAAAAAGTCAATGTCTTCTGAATGTTGTGCCTCAGCTTCAGAAGCATCGGTTGATGGAGTGAGAATGGCGGATGGTGAGTGTGGCTCTTCTGAAGTAGAGACTTTTGCAATTAGGCAACACTCTGATGCAAAATGCGATGAGAAAGCTTGGGATTTATCGGATGATGAAGGACTAATGTTTGCTGATGGGGTGTCGGGTGTTTTAGATAAAGAGCTTTGCGCTAGCACTGGGTAGTGAAATGGTGCTGGTGGGCAGGAATTATCTACTGGTTCGCTGCAGTGACCGCTACTCAGACGCACCTGCCGACGAAAGGACAACGATTCTGCCGACTGCAAGGTAACCACAGAGGAAGTGATTGGAGCTTCGGGAGATTCTAACGGACTGCTATAGGAGCTGCCATCCATGCCCGCATTTACGTGGAAGCTGCGTGCGTAACAACAACAACACTATCAGATCTACGGAATATCCATAAAGTCACCTTCAACTAAAAAAATCTAACTACACATACTTTTTTTTTTAATTTAATTTAATTAATCAAATTTTTAACACCCATTCCAAGCAATTTTAATTGTGTATTTGTTTTTGTAATGATAACTAACCTAGCATACAGAAGTTGAACAGCACTATAACTACAGCAAAAGCAAAATGCTTGAAATGTTAAAGCTGAGGCAGAACTTATGTTGTTTTTTTGGAACATATACTCACTTCTTAAAATATTTCTATTCTAATCTACAACAACTTGTTTTAAATATTTTGTTTAACAATTAATACTATTTTGGTGTTAAGATTACTGTGTTTTGTGTTTGTGGTGTAATTTTCATTCAACTTCTGTCAAAACAACTCCAGAGCTACTCGGTTCCAACACATCAAATATTATACTAAAACAAAATATTGTGTGTTGATGGTTTGATTTGCTGATACTACAAACTACTTAAATGGGTGTTGAAAATTTGATCTATGCTATTACAATTTATTTCTATAATAAAACAACACAGTTATTAAACTATTTTTTTTAAATTTTAATCTATTTCTAATGAGAAAGGTAAGTTTTTAAATTAATTTTAGTAATTCTTTACTACGTAATGTTAGACGAAACTTTACTCAATAGGGCTAACTAGTTGATTAAAAAAATAATAAAGTAAATTTGATAATATTTTGATATTAGATAAAATAACTTCTAGTTTTAATAAAAATATTTTAATCAAATCTAACGTTTTCTAAAATTTGTCTAGGTGTATTTAAATTTGCTTATCTATATTCCGACTTTAATTGTGGACATTTGTGGCATTTATTTTTAACTAGTGACAAAGAAATTTTTTTTTTAATTTCATTTGTAATTAAATTAACATTTTTATAAAATATAATTGTAGCTTTTTTTATAGTTTCAAAATTTGTTTCGTTTTTATATTATTAAACTATAAATTATATAGTATTGAACAATTTGTTAAAACTTTATCGGGTAATTTTATCTTAATTTTCTTTAAAAATATACTATTTATTACTGTGGTATACTTTAAATACACTATATACAATTTCCTCACAACCAATCTAATTATTTTTAGGATATCTCATGTTTTGATAATATTGATAAATTTGCAATTAATTTTTTTTCTAAGCATCTTGGGAGTGGATCTTTTGGGACCCACCAGGTTAAATTTTTTAAGTTTTTGGGAAAAAAGTAACTTACAAAAAAAAACATTTTGAAAAAGTTGATGCAACTTCTTGTTTACCAATAACTTTTCTTGGTCTCTTTTAACAACGGATCTGTGCTTTCTAAAAAAAAAAACCGGAACCTTGACACCAAAAAAAAAAACATTGTGACCTGTGCATCAAAAATAAACAAAAAGAAAGTAAAATTGTGGCTTCTGTTTTAAAAAAAATTTACCTCGGTCCCGAAAAAGACGTTTGCAAGCTACAAAAGTGGCTGTCTTCAAAAAACAAACAAACAAATTTAAAAAAGGCATGCTTCCGGGTACTTCAGTTTCAATTTTTTCTTCCACATCAAAACACCTTTTTACAAACTTGTCCATATAAAGTTTGATTAATTAAAACAAAATAATTCATTTTTTAACTGATTATTATTAAAACCCCTACATACAGTTTGCAAACGTGTCCAAACATTCGCGGTTTGTAATTTGTGCAGGTTTGATAATTGCCCATCTGTGTACCCTTTACACGATGCTTATTAAGCGAACAGACAAACACCAACATTTGCAGTTTGTTTACCCTACACACGATTCGTCGAATGCACAAATCACGAACGTTTGGAGACGTTAGCAAACGTTTTATTTAACTCAAACAAAAAAAACTCTTTAATGACACCACAATCTAGAAACACTAAAACACCTAAATTAAATTGTCAAACATAATTAACTTGAGTTGTCATTTTTTTTTTAGTTTTATCCATTAACTAATATATCCTAAAAGTCAAGTTTTTTGGAAGCTAACTTTGGTGTATAGTAGTGCCGCTTTTAACAATGAAACGTTTAAACGCTACCTACAACATATTTCAAATCGTGACAATGAAGGTTATAAGTTTCTTTATTTTTTTGTAAGCCCTAATCAATTTATTTTTTAAGCAAAACTTCAAATTTCTTTGCTCTATCATCTAATCTGCTACTATCAAACTCTACATTCTTTACTCAAGTTACTGTTTCAAATGTATTACCACTTATTACTTCATGTCTTCTAAAATTCATATAATGTAGAGTTTAACCTAGTAATCCAGGTTGGCAGCGACAAGTTGGAGATAACCTGCGGGGTACTACATGGTTCAATTCTTGGTCCCACGTTATAGAAAAATCATGCCAAAGGATACAACTTTAGTAGGGTATGCGGATGATCTCGCTATGTTGGTGTGCAAAGTCGTGCAAAGTAATCATTAAAGAGAATGTTAGCAAGGAAAGGATTAGAACTGGCCCCGCACAAAACTAAAGCGGTTGTACTGGTAGCAGGGACTATCCCCATACTCCTTATGATGCTGGAAAAAAATACACGGCTAGTACAAACCATAATACCCAAAAAACAGTGACCAGATTTGAAACTTGCTAATACTAAAAGTAATTCTATCGGTTACGAGGAAACACGGAAAAGTTGGATATCATTTTACACAGATCTTGACATGTCACGGCTTCTTTCAAGCTTACTTGAAACGGATCAACATAGTAAAGAGTGACCGATGCGTATATTGTGACAAAGTAGATACACCCGAACACACCATGTTCCAATGCGATAGGTGGCAATGCACAAGGCAGAAGACGACTGAAAGCTTCGATTTGACAACCAAAAATATAATAAAGTATATGTTTGAAAGCAAGGATACATGGAGAATAATAGAAAATTAGGCTACAAAAATAATCAAGAAAAAAAAAAGCAGAAAAAGAAACTTTCTTTTGGCTTGACGGTCAAGCTAAAGCCATGCAGACAAGGGTCTGATAAAGAACCTATGCGTATAAGTGAACGAAAAAGTAAAGAATAACCGAAATAGGTAGCCGCATCGACAAAATACTTAACGGTGATTCTAGAGCAATCTACGTTAGTCTAGTGAGGGTTTTTTTTAGCGGTAGACGTTTTAGGGCCATTCTCATGACAAAACCAATCTTAGCACATCCTTTATCTCATAGACGTTGGTTGTAAATTGAATCTTGTAACCCGCTATTCTAAAAAAAATAATAGATTATATATTATCTTCCCAGACATATTAAGGTCCCACTTATCATTTGTCAATAGATTTACTAAAGAAAACACATTTTTAAATAATGCATCTGACAGTATAAGATCTTTGCTTCTCTTAATAATTATGTAAAACTTAAATTGTTGTAGTTTTACAGCTTACTGTACAATCTTTCAGGTAGATCTTGCAAATTATTTAACCAAACAAAAGAATAGTGACTATAAATTTAAAGCCATCCAAATAAATTTTGTTTAATTAATGGACCAACTAACTCCAAGATATTCTCATTCCATAGTGGAATAATTTTGCTTTTGTTAAACGTCATACTCACTAAAAAATACTTGAAGAAGAAACGTTAAAACAAAATTAAGGTATCTCAAATTTGGAGCAATAACAAAAACAGTTTTAGTATTTCAGAAAAAAAATTCACAATCAAAAAACTAATCAAATTCTATTTGCTTTTTGTTAATTTAGTTATTAAAGTGAAAAATTTTGGTATAAATTTGCGGTACCAATAACGTTTTGTACTTTTTTCTTTCACTGCGATAGGTCTCTTAAGATTCAAAATATCACTAACCATACATGGATCAACATAAAAGCCATGTTGGTCAACTACATATCCCAAATATTTTAAACCTTTTCAACAAATTTTGCACTTTACTATACTTAGAACAAGATTAGTTTCTCTCAGACAACAAATTATTTTTTTAATTGTTACAACGATTATGTCGTCTAAATAGACAACTTGAAAATAATCTTTCAACTTCATCTGCTAAAAGGTGAGTTCATAAATTTAATTTTATGTTTGACATTTACAAAATGGGACGCTTTACACTTAAACAAAGTTGGAAAATAATGAAAACTTACTTCCAAAGTGATAAAACAAAACAAAATTGTTAAAAAAGAATTGCTTTCAACGCAATTTGTAGACCAATTTGTAAAGCAAGTTTGCAAAACTGGATCGTTAGTAAATAAAACTAATGCTGTTGCTCAGAGTGTGTGTGAACATGCATCAACATCAACTTGTCATCGTTGTCAAGAACTGAACATTTTTGCACTTTTGTGAAGAGAATTTTGCACAAAAACCTCAGCTTGAAGTTCTACAAAGTTCTAATTAAACTTTGTAGAACTTCAAGAAATGAAGCCTCATGACTATTCAATGCGTTTTCAGTTTGCCCAATGGGCTAAAGATCTCGGAAGCTATTCTTATAAGCAAAATTGTCGCATTTGGGGATCAGAGAATCCACACATAACTATTGAACAGCCTATGCATTCACAACGAGTAATCGTTTGGTGTGGTTTTTGGTCCTGCGGCATTATCGGGCCATTTTTCTTCGAAAATGAGCAAGGAGTCGCCGTTACCGTCAATAGCAAACGTTACTGTGCCATGCTAAACAAATGTTTATTTCTAAACATTGAAAAGTATTAACTGGATAACATTTGAACAGGGCCACTTGGCATACAACCAACCACCGATCTTTTACGCCTTGTTTTTGAAAACCAAATAGTCAGCCAAAATGCTGATGTCAATTGGCCGCCTAGGAGCTGTGATCTCACCCCGTTGGATTTTTTTGTGTGAAAACCTTAAAGATAAGTGTTACGCTAACCATCCAGACACAAAATCAAAATTGCCATTCATGCGATTTACTAAAAATTGGGTTAGTCAAGCCAGCCGTGTGAGTCATTTGAATGATGTTGGGTTTCATTCTTAAATGAAAATGTCCAATCTTTCTTATATACTTATAATTAAAAAAAATATATTTATTAGTTTTTTTATTTATAGCCGATTCAAATTCCAAAAGTTAGATTCTTTATAATCATTTTGTCAATAGTTTGTTTGTCAACAGCTGGAGATTTACACTTAACACAATTAGCAACAGATACATTTGTAATAGAATTATTAGTTAGTTTTAATTCTAAATTACTTAATAATTTCCAACTATGGTACCCTAACACAGTATGTGTGGTTTTAAAACAAATAAAAAAAAAATTATCTTTCACATGTTTACTTCTAAAAATGATCTCTTGAGACAAAATAAAATTAAGCATAGTCTTATCCCTATTAAAACTCGTCGATGTACTTTGATTACAGATTGTTAAACGACGTTTTAACATTTCTTTTAAATCTGTCCTGTCCGCACTTATAACATTTAAGGGTTTTGCACTTTTGTGCAGTAGGCGATTTACATTTATAGCAAATTTTTGATTAGTAAAGTTATAGGTCCGCAATCACTTTATGAGCTTAAGAATAACTATCCCGGTTGATGCCAATATATGTCAAATCCGGTTCAAAGCAATTAAAATGGGGAAATATTTAAATCAGAAAATACTTTCTTAACTTTAAGCTACGGCAGCAGGCTTTAAAATAAGATATAAAGGTGATATTTTGAATTATTATTATCTTATCTCTTTGAAAACAGGGCAGAATAATATAGCAAATAAGCTCATTTTAGCCAGATATAAATCAATAGATTCATCCGATCCTTGCGTTCTTTGTCTACATCTAACGCAAATACCAAAACTTCATCTTTATACAAGTGTTTAGCAATAGAAAGTTTGTCATAAATCTGATAGTTTAAGGATATCAACCATTATCTCCTTTCTAAAGAAATTTCTCCGGCAGCACCTTTTATACTTCTACTCAAACTAGAACAATTTTAAACCAAATAAAATAAATTGATAATGCGACAAAATTGATTTTAAATCCGTTTAAAAACTTGGTTTATTTATAGCTTTATACATTTAGTTACATTTTTCTCTACATTAGCGGTTGTGCACATTCATGCCTGGTTTGAAATATTGCTTTTACCAGATGCTTTTTTTGTCATAATTTCTTCCATTAATAGTTTCCTCTTTAGTGTTATTACCTCAATTAACTTTTAAGTTGCCGCTGTTTAAAAATTCTTGATAGTTTATAATATGTTCTACTAACGTTACTTTTATACTATTTGTAAAATTAGTAATTAAATAACTGTTTTACTTAGTTTGAGAGGGGGCAATAAAAACAACGCGTCTATAGCAACCAATAAAGTACTACCATTACTTAGTTGTAATGGCTAAAACAACAACAACAACAAACTTTAAATCTTGGATTTACAAATTAAGAACAACAAATAAAAAAGAAATCTTATGATGATATCAGAACTCATAAAAGGTTACCGCATCAAAAATCATTTGATGTGGCAATACGTAAGCAAAATGAATGAACAAATAAAAAATACTCGAACTTAGTCAAAGTAGTAGTAGTCAATCTGGCAAAAACTAAACTGGCTCCGGAGCTGGTATATACAAACGCCAAAACCGAGGAAAAATGTATTGGTATTCTAAGCAAAAGTGATTGCCGTCAATTGATGTGCTAAAAACATAATTGAGTCTATACTATACTTTAACAGACCAATAACCATTATGTTCAACAAGCAAGCAATATTGCAGACCTTACATTTGCAACTACTAAAATCTAAACTGTTCATGGCTTGCATAAACAATTTAAAAGTATTTACTACAAATAACACAGTTCTCCTGGTTTCGATGCCAAAGAACCAGGGTATAAAAAAGAAACCTTGACATAGCAACCTTAGCTCGCCAAAAGGAAAAAAAACAGGAAAATTTATTGAACATGAATTTAATTTCTAGATCCCATACAAGACCGAAAAATGGATAATCCATAGCAAACTTTCAGCAAAACATAACAATCTGTAAAGAAATGGGAATGAAACATACAAGACTGTTCCTAACAAAACCACCACTAAGTACCAAAAGCATATTACATATAAATTAAATCAAACTACAAAGGTTTACAGGATTGATTACCATACACTTCATAAGCATATGCATAGAATAGAAATAAAAACGGACTTCCTATACAGCGGACGTTTAAAAAACAAACAGACTTCAATACATCTGTTGAGTGAATGTAAGTCAAACAACATGCAATGCACAGCTTACAAGTAAAACGACAAAAGAGCATAGTATGCATGTCGGCAGTACAAGAATGCTAAACTAAAAAAAAACCTTCTGCTACTTTTTTTATTTGCCAATAGGGACAACCAGAAAATAATCTATAACTGAGGCACCTGTTGTGGATATATATGTTTATTCACCTTCACCTTCATTGTCCTAGTTTCCGTTTAGTATGTTTTTTGATAATGGCATCTGTGCCCCGGCCTAAAAGCGGCCCTTCCAATAAGTCATGTACATTTTAGTAACAACAGAACAAAGCACTGTGTTTTTGTAAATGATAACATTTGTAATTAATGTTGGGCTTTATTTTTTCTTTGGTCTATTGTTTATGACCTTGTCAGTATCTACAGTGCTACTATTCTTTCAATTAACAAGTTTAATAGTACTATATATGATTAAGTTTGCAGATACGTTTGTATATAAAGTTAAAATATTGGAATTAATAACAAAACAAAACTGTTTCAGTTAAGTAAACTGATGTTTACATAAAATGCCAACTTTTAGTTTTTGCAAATCTATTATGTAACTGTAAATTTAACAAAGTAATTGACAACTATTTTACAAACTTGTCAAATGTCAATTGGTTATTTTATGCTGGTCATGTTAAGCCAGTTTTCCCAAAACGTGAATTTTTGTGAGCAGGAAAGGGCTGAGCATGTACATATTATATGTTTGATTGTCTTGTCATCAATTTGGCATCCTCTACATGTTGGACTATTTTCAATTCTCAACGTATGCATCTGTTACTAAGTTGACAATGCCTTAAAATTGTTAAAAATACAAGCTTCTCAAAACTTATTTGGCATTTAACTTTGGATAACTTTTCTGTATATTGCACGTGTAACTGTGATAAGTTATTAGTTGTGTAGCAAAAAGTGCAATGCTGCAAAGTTGATTTAAACGTGATAATACCTCTAATTAAAGAAAGAACATATCCGGTTGAAATAAAATCTTTTCTTCTTCTGCCTATATATGTCCACTTCTAAACGTAATCCTTTTTTTAATCTACATCTGTCTTTGTCTTAGGTTGTTAAATTCCAATATTGCCCTGCAATGTTTTGAATATCGTCAATCCATGTGCTGATGAGGATGATATTGTCTGCAAATCTTAGGTGGTTAAAGTGTATTCTAATTAGGATTTGTATACAATCCCAGTTTAGCTTTTTAAATTTTTTTTCCATTGCAGCTGTTAATAATTTTGAAAAGATAGTGTCCCTTTGCCGTGCATTTTGCTTGATTGATCTATTGTCTGTTTTTGTATCATTGTCTGTTTTAACTTTTTAACATTATTGTATATGTTTTTATGAAGTTTATCAATGGCTCTTAAAGCTGCCCAGGTTTTAACAAAGTCAAATGCCTTTTGGTAGTCCACAAAACATTGTAAATGGCTTAATTGTACTTGTTGCTTTTCTGTATCCCTTTCAAAATCCAGCTTGTTTGTTTGGTTAATAGAAGTCCAGTTTTTGTGTCAGTATTAGCGACAATTTTAGTTAAGAGTTTGTACAGGTGCAATAATAAACTTATTGAGTGGTTTTCTATGTTGTCTCTGTTTCTTTTTTTATGTAAAATAATAGCATCGTCGTTTTGCCATCTACTTGGTATCGAGTCTTTCCTTGTACATTTATTTAGTAGGATTCGGACACATTTTGGTAGACTTTCTTCTCCTGTTTTCAGTATCTCAGTTGTTATGCAGTCTTTGCCTAGGTTTTTCTTGTTCTTCAATTGGTTTAGAACTGCTTTTCTGGGAAGTAGAGCTGTAGATAGTTTCGTAAAACTCTTGAATCACTTGCTTCATTTCTTTCTGATTTCTTCTTCCCTGGGCCAATTTGGATCTCAGGTCCTTTTGTATATTTTGCTTATATCCTTCTTTAGTACTTTGTAGTTATTGTTCAGGTTTCTGGTCATGTTTTTTTTTTTGCTTTAATAGTTCTTTAGTTTGTGAGATCAGTTTACTAGTTTATATGTTGTACATATCAATTTTGTTGCTGTTTGTATACTTTAGGTAATGTTTTTGGAGAGTTCTTCTATTCCCATTAGTGCTACCTTACTTGTTTTGCCTAATTTTTTACTAAGTGTGCGTTGGACTATGTCTTGATTTTTACACAGCGTATCTGTAGTAATTTTTTTCTCTTGGATTTCGTGTTTACCGTTCGCATTAAAGTTTCGTATCGTTAGCACAAATTTAGCGTACAGTTGTTCCGCTTTGACTTTTTTAGTTGGGCTGGTTAGGTCATATGTTTGATAACCTGCAGACTGTACTTTTTGTTGATCTGTATTGCTTGCGTTTTGACTATTTGGTGTTTTAGGTGTTTGTTTACTAGTATTGCAACTCCTCCTAGGTAATGGTTTATTTCTGAGTTGTTTTTAGTATGTTCCTATTTTATGTGCTGTAGTTCCTTTTCTAGTCTTTCCATATGTTTTTCTAATCTTAACGTTCGAATATTGTATGTAGAAATCTTGAATCTTGGTTTGTCTAAAACTGTCACTAAGTTTTTGGAAACCTGATAGAGGCGTTTCTTATAATGTCGTCAGAAAGCTTGTATTCTTAAATCGAATATTTAATTTTCTATTGCACATGTTT
This sequence comes from Tachinus rufipes, assembly GCA_963932245.1. NCBI lineage: Eukaryota > Metazoa > Arthropoda > Insecta > Coleoptera > Staphylinidae > Tachinus > Tachinus rufipes. The sequence continues at coordinate 69,520,244 of OZ010749.1, forward strand.
GGTACTAATGATTTTTTTTTGTCACTGGTTTGGTTGTATGATATGGTTGTGAGCAAATGGCGTAATGTCTAATCCAGTTTGTTTTATTAGATTGGCTTCTTTTCTGTGGCAATCTACAGATTCTACCGTTCGGTGGTAATACGCAACATTTTACTACTGATTACAGTAGATGAAATAAGTCAATCACTACCCAATTAAAAAACAGTTCCTGACTTTGGCAGTGTATAAATGGATATGTGGAATAAGTTGCCATTAGATATGCTGTTTGTTCAATATCTTCCTTTACAGAAGTAAAGCTTTGAAAACATCTGAATGCTTTGCAATTGAAATAAGTCTAAGCTAGCGTTTGATACGTTGTTACATGCTTCAAAATTAAAGAAAGTTTGATTATGTCACAATTTTTGGTTTCTAGAAGTAACTAAAGGTTCATAGGTTTGAGTACACTGCTGAAACTTTAACAGCGGTTTGGACTTGCAAAAAAAGCACATAAGCACTTTTGGGTTCTAGATTGCAGTAGATAATTTAACACGCATAAACATGCTGGTAACTGCCTGAAGATGAAAAAAAAAAATCTTAATTTTTTTTATAAATAGTTCATAAATATTAAATTTAATATACATTTTGAAAAAAAAGTTAAAATAAAATGTCTAGTTTTTGCAGCTTAAATTATTTTAACTAAAATCTCCAATTATAAAAATTTAAAATATTTTTGTCATTAAAAATAAATGCCACACCACTAAAACCTATCGTTCTAAATATAGTTATCAATTCATGCATACTTTTTTTTAAATTGAAATTAAATTAAAGTAAAAAAAAAAAAAAAACATTGACGGGGTACAGAACCTTCAATGTACTCCCAATAATTGCCCTGTACAATAATCCGGAATAACTTTATGGATACGCTAAAGTCAGAATAAATATATAACTTGTGAAAAAGGTGCTGTTAATATTTTTATAACAACGATATACATTAAGATAATAAAAAGTTAAACTTACATTTGACGCTGAAGCAAATTTTGCCAAACGGCTTTTAACTCTACAGTCGGTGTCCTCAAAATGACACACCGTTTATTGGGGTTCTTCTTCGGCGTACGCGTTAAATCCGGCCCACAATGCACTGTCGGACTTGTGGCTTTCGTCCCTCCAGGTTCAACTATTATCCTAAATTCATTGGCTATAAAATGATAAAAATACAAACAATCCTTTTAATTAATTAAATAAAATACCTTTTTTCCTAACATTGAAAAAGAAATCGGTAATGTGAGCTAACGGAAGCGGATCTTCCAATATAAATAAAACCCTGTCCCTTGATACTTTGGCAAATAATAGGATATCACTAAATAAAAGGGCCCAATACTGACGCACAGTTCTGCCCTCCACTCTGCTTAAATCGCCACCGAAAATCCACTGCCTTCCGGGTTTTGTTAAGACAAATGGCTGCAATCACAAAATCTTAATTAAATCTTGCCTAAATCATCGCTGAAGTGGCTTACCTTGCACCGTGTGAACACTAATCTATTTTCTAAATCTTGTACGGATAATAACGGTCTACCTTCGCCCATTGGTTCCATCAACCCTGCTTCCGACGTCATTTCTCTATAACTTATCTACAAATACAATAAATTAATATAAATACATTAATAAATTAGAATTAATTACCTGTAATTCATGTACTATTTGGTTTATCACAATGTAATCTTCATTACTTGATTTGGTATTACTTAATATATTATTAAACAATTTCAGTATTTCCCTATAATGTTCTAAAGGTTTGTGGATGAATACTGTTAAATCAGGCCGCCTTCTCGGTATGGCGGGTTGTTGTAGGAAATGCACAAAATCTTCATTTTTTAATACATTTGCCAGGACGCAATCGGCTTTTTTAATTCCAGAGCAGTACCTCTTATATGCTGTTGAGATTTCGCTCAGTTTCGAGTGATACGTACGCAAGAGATAGTTGGTTTGGTAATCGCCGTCCTCGGTGACGAGATTATCTAGTACGTCCTCGCTTATTCTCAACAGCTGAAATATGAAATGTGTTGTTAAATTTTTCCTTTGATGTTATATGTGAAATTTTAAATTGAAATATAAAATGGAATAGTTGCTTGCATTTTTAGTGTAGTGATGTTCAGATAGAAATTGAATACATTTCAACTGTGAACTTTTGATATATGTATACATATAGATAGATGTTTATATATGATTCTATCACTATTTGTTACAGAGATTGCACAATTATTTAACAATTGCGTTTTAACTTAACTTTTAATAAATATTTACTTATTTAATAATAATTATAATTACTAAACTGCTGTGAAACATTTACTACAATATATTTAATTATTTCACAATGAACGTAACAAAGTTCGGGTAAACATTGATAAAAAATGTTACATATTTTTTAATCCCTACGATATGCGTGCTCGAGTGGCCAATAGAGAGCATCCTCTTGATGTAGAAATTGTTTCAGCAAAAGGTTACTGATTTTATCAGTTTACTTGTATACACTACAAATAAGTGTACTTGAAAAATCTCATTTAAAAAATGCACACTCTGGCTTGATTGCGTTGTAATATTATTATACTGCAACTTGGTTTTAAGATTTTTCTTAAAAGTGTATGATAAAAAGACACTAAAATAAAATTTTAAAAATATAATTGTTGGGTTGTCATTTGGTGCGTATACTAAAGAGTAACTAGCATTGAATATACCTGTATCCAGCCAACACAAACGCGCACTTGAGAGCTTACACACGTACTTTTTTACAAGCCATACGTTTTTATCGAAAAATATAAAATTGAGACCGTGGAAAACTGAAAAAATACGATCAACTTGTAATTGAATACCAATTTTTTAACAATTGCCAAAAAAAATTGTGGTCTATAAACTATCGGTTTGGCGGCGCATCTACTAAAGTTGCTGGTTAGCCGCATGATAAACATCTTTAGTGTTACACCCACGGAATTAAAATTAGGTGTCAATTTTATATAAAAAATACCGTTTTTTAACTAAATTAAGAAAAGACTACAACATTTGTTAAACAGTATATAATTGAACATTTTTCTTGAAAACAAACTTCACGTAAGTAAACCTAAACTTCTATTTGACAATACTAGGTGTTGCTACGTTCTTTTTTCTTATTCATTATTGAGATATTTTGACCAAACACTCAGACAGAAAAACTGATTCAAAATTGGCCGTTTTTGTCATGCTTAAAAAAAATAATTATAATAAATTATAATATTGAATCAAATAGCTTTGAAAACTGTGAATTATTTTTCGTAAGAAACTAAAATAATATTAAATATTCTTATATAAATTAGCAAATGTTACATTTACTTTTAATACCATTTCGTATAAGGACCATTTACTATTATTCATTCATAAAAGCCAATACACAACAAATTTTATTGATCAAAAATTGCGTAAACTCTGGATTCACATCACATCTTATAAGGTATTATTAAACATTTTTTTTTTTTTTTACCTTTTGTTGTAAGGCGTACATTATTAATTTTTAAAATAATATTCAGCCATTTTTTCTTATCTTAGGCTATCTCATTTATTTGTTTTAAATTTGTTTTCTTGTAGCTTCTTCCTTTATTGCGCAGTTCCATTCTTTTTTTGTGGGTCTTCTTTTCTTTTTGTTTTCATGTTTTTATGTTTTTTTTTTTTCATATTCTTGCTGTTTCTTTTTTCACTCATTCTTTGTTTTCATGTTGATATTATCTCATTTAGCCTTCCGTAAAATGTTCTTGTATTGGTTTTAATTGTAAATTCATTATGTACGTCTTGTTCTTTATTTTATTTTTTTTGTTTTGTTTTCAATTTTTATAAGGAATCTTCAATGCATTGCACTACCGGAGGGTGGCTCAGTTAGATAAAGCGTCTAACTGAATCTTTGGTTTTAGAATTTGGTCAGTAGGCCATTTTGTGATTTTATAAAAAAAGGTCTGTTACCATGAAAATGGAATATATTATCAGATTATTTTTTGAATTGTCGATACATTATTTTTACTTTGTATCACTGAACTGTTTTTAACTCTGTTAAATTAAATTATTTAAAAAAATATAAATATTTTTTGATAGTATTGTAATTTATCAGTACAATAAATACAAGAAAATTAAATCATAAATTGTTTTATGAATAATTAGTAATTGTCACAAATGGAACCTTACAAAGGATTAATAACCAAAGATTAAAAATGGATCGTTAGTCCGAAATGAATGAAAAAGGAAGAAAAAAGACAATAGCTGCATCTTCTTCTTCTTCTTCTCAGCCCATAGTTGTCCACTTCTGGACGTAGGCCTCCCTTAGTATCTGCCATGACTTCCTATCTTGCGCTATTTGGTGCCATTTCCTTCCCGCTATCTCCTTTATATCATCTAACCATCGTTTCTGTGGTCTACCTTTTCCTCTTTTAGTTGATTTTGGGCGCCATTGTGTTATGCGAGTTGTCCACCTGGATGGGTCTTGTCTAGCGACATGTTTAACCCAGCTCCATTTAAGTTCGGAGATGCGTTTGGCGACATCGGCCACTCCGGTTCTTTTACGAATCTCTGTATTTTGTATATGTTCTCTTAAACTTACGCCTAACATTGCCCGTTCCATTGCACGTTGAGTTGTTCGTAATTTATCCATACTGCGAACCGTGAGCGTCATAGTTTCGAGTCCGTATGTGATTACTGGTAGGACGCACATATCAAAAACTTTCCGTTTAAGGCCATTTGGGACCTCTCTAGATTTCAGCACGTGACCCAGTTTTCCAAATGCGGCCCAGCTCATTCTGACTCTTCTGGATATTTCGGCTGTTTGATTTTCTTTGCCTAGTCTTATAATGTGGCCAAGGTATACATATTCTTGTACGTGCTCTATTTCGTGGTTGTCAATGGTTATTACTGTGTCGTCGTTGCTCATGATTTTTGTCTTTGATAAGTTCATTTGAAGACCGGCTTCTTTCGATGCTGTATTAAGTACTGTCAGCATACCTCTTAGTTCTTCGACGTCATTACTAAACAGTACAATATCGTCCGCGAAACGTAAGTTATTGAGATATTTCCCATCGATATTTATACCCTTTAATTTCCAAGAGAGTTTTTTGAAAATATCTTTCAATGCTAATGTGAACAGCTTAGGGGATATTGTGTCCCCTTGTCTTACTCCACGTTTTATAAGTATTTTATTTGTTTTTGTATCTTTGTCGATCTCTACTAGCATTGTTGCATTTTTATAGATATGTCTGAGTAGGTTTGTGTACCTTGAATCAATCCGAGCGTTATCCATGCCCTGGAATATAGTGTGTAGTTCTACAGAGTCAAAAGCTTTTTGATAATCAATAAATGCCAGATGTAAGGGCACATTGTATTCAGTGCTTTTCTCTATTAAGCTTCTGACTGTTTGCATGTGGTCTGCCGTGCTATATCCCTTTCTAAAACCAGCTTGTTCGGCGGGCTGGTAGAAATCCAGCTTTTTTGTCAAGCGGTTCGTGATTATTTTTGTCATCAATTTATACAAGTGCGATAATAAACTAATTGGGCGGTAATTTTCAATTTTACTTGTGACTCCTTTTTTATGCAGTATGATCACTTTAGCGTTTTGCCATGTTAGCGGTATCATGCCTTCGGAGAGGCATTTATTTAAAAGGATTTTCAGTGATTTTAGTATGTCCGATCCACCCAGTTTCAGCATTTCACACGTTATTCTATCTTCTCCGGGGGCCTTGCGATTTTTCATTTGTTTTAATGCCATTTCGATTTCTGGAATGTCTATGTCTGGCATATCTTCGGAGTTGACGTTTGTTATAGTGCGCTTGTTGTGTTGATGCAGGTTGTTGTTTTGTGAAGAGTATAGCTCCGTATAGAATTGCTGAACCACTTCTGTTATTTTTTGTTTATCCGTTACCACTACTCCATTTTGGTTCTTCATTTTTGTGATTTTAGTACGGCCAGTTGAGAGTGTTTTCTTTAGTACTTTCATATTCTTATTATTCTCGATGATGGAGTTTATTTTGTTTGTATTGTATGTTCTTATATCGTTTCGGACTTTCCTACTTATTTCCTTGTTTAGTTCTTTATATTCCAATGAGTTTCGGTTCGTGTTTCTTCTCTTTTCCATCAACCTTATAGTGTCTTGGTTTATTTTGTTATTTTTCTGTGGTTTTTGACTTGAATGAACTTTTTTGTTGACGGTTTTTATGTCATTAACAATTTTTTCTGATAGCGTGTCTACATCCAGGCCCATCTGTTCTTGGGTGTTTGCTAATTTTAGAGCCAGTTCTTTTTGGTATTTGTCTTTGTTTTGCTCTAGTAGTTGGATGTCTGATATATTTTCTGGTTTCATTATCATTTTTTTTCTTTCCGACCTCGTGTTTATTACTACTGTGGATCTAACTATTCTATGGTCGCTTCCTGTACTAAATCTGTTTAGAACCGAAACATTTGTGACGATATACTTCTTGTTCGTTATGATGTAATCGATTTCGTTCTTGGCTTGTCGGTTTGGGCTTTGCCAAGTCCAACGTCTTTGTTCCGGTTTCTGGAAGAAGGTGTTCATGCAGAAGAGATTTTCGTTCTGCAGGTAATTTATGAGGCGTTTGCCTCGGTCGTTTCTAGTGCCTAGCCCGAAGTTACCAATGCATTCTGCTTGGTCGTTGTAGCTCTTCCCGAGTTTAGCATTGAAATCGCCCATAATGATAGAAAATTGAGTTTTTTCCATGCCTTTTGCTCTAGTTATGTCGTCATAGAATTTTTCTACTTCTATGTCTTCCGTGGTTGTTGTAGGCGCGTAGACTTGGATGATTTGGAGGTTGTAGCGTTCTGAAAGTTTTATGATAATATAGATGACTCTGTTTGATATAGCTGCATACGAAACCAAAAAACAAATTGAAGCGTTTATCAAAACATAAATATTAAAAACATAACATCACCATTTTGTTCGAAAATTAAAATACAGGCTACGTTCATATCACGCACTGGAATCTTGGCACATAATTTTTTGCAGGTTTGAGCTTCTTATTCTGTTTTTGCAATTACTGCCATATCGTTTTATTTCCATCTTCCAATATTTTATTGTTAACATTTAATTTTTTTTCTTTGTTTGTTATATTGTCTTATCAAGCACAATTAAAAAGTGCAATGCGCTCAGCACGCGTCTTTTTATCCAATTTTTTGTTTGGAATTTTTTTTATTCCTTGCTGTTCATTTTTACTATGTTTCTGTTTTTTTTTTCTGTAAATGTTTTTAATTACGTTTATTATTTCTTTCTCAATTTCTTTCTCTTCTAGTTCTTTCCATATATCTTCTCTCTTAATCCTTTTAAATGTTTTTTTGAGGTCAATAGAGCCACGTATGCTCCGTTGACCTCAAAAAAACTTTATATATTACTTTATTATTTTTATAATCTTCTCACTTGGCTGTCTTATTATAAATATTATAGCTTGTAGACATCTTCCTCTTTTAAATTCACATTTAGATCTTTTATTGTCGTTTTTAATTTGGCTTTTATTTTTTTATTTTCTATAATGGTTGTTAATCTTGCTTGGTATACTCGTTAATGTGATTCTTCTGTAGTTTTCACTTTTTTTTATGTTTATAATATATATTATTCCTTTACTTCATTCTCTTTGCGTTTTCCCGTTTCTAATTATATCATTTATTAGTTTTGTTATTTGTGCAATTTCTTCTTTTTCATAAAATTTATATTTTTTCGGCGTTATTTTATCTGTTCCTGATGCGTTCTTGTTTTTTAATTTCTTAGTTGCATCCATTACTTTGTTTTTTTTAATTTTTTTTTCTATTTCTTCTGTTTTTTTTTTCTGTAGCACTTCTTTATTTTTTTTTTGTTCTATTTTCTTCTACTTAGTTTTTAAAAGTATTGTTTTTTATCTTCCATTTTTATTTTTTTTGTTTATCATATTATGTTTTTTCTGTTGTTTTGGGTTTTAAAGTTTCGTAGAATAGTTTTGTAATTCCAGTTGAAGTTCTTATTCATTTTTTTCCAAACTTTGTCTATTATTTTATCTTTGCTTTTTTTATTATTGTTTTTTGTTTTATTTCTATTTTCTTTGTATTTCTATTTTTTTTTATATAATATCTTTTTGTAAACCGTTTGTAATTTGTAAGTTTTTTTTTATCTTAACCTTTTTCCTTCTTTTGTCTGGTTTAACTTTTGCTTTTTATTTTATGTTTATTCGTAATTAATGGCGGTCGCTTCCTATTTCCGCCTGTCTTAATACTCTTACATTCTTTATCTTGTTCCAGTTGATTCTATTAACTATGTTGTAGCCGGTAGTTAATTTCTCGCAACGTAAAAACTATCAATAAATGTTGCTGTATTTGAGTATTTCTTTTGTAACAAATTTTAAATACCCAACTCTTGCAAACTGTTTTCTATGTTTGTAATTAATTTGTAATACAGAGCGTACCTAGAATATGATAAGTTTATACTGCACCCGGACAACAAAAAATTAACCCGTCTTGGAACAGAACTGATTATCCGTCACTTTGCAGAGCTCTAAGAAGACGATTATTCAACCAAAGTAGATATGAGAAACCGTCTGAACAAAAGCAAAACATCAAAACTATAAAAATACAATAAGGCAGTACCGACGATGTAGCAGCACGTTATTGGGAATCACCATAGAGAAAAAGCCGCAGGTCATCCCTAAAAAAAATAGATTTATAACATCTTAAGTGGGAGTAAGAGAAAACGTCTGGACGTTTATCTAGAAGTGCTTCATCTACACTACTATCAAGGGAAGAGAAGCGCAAGAAAACGCTCTGATATGCCCTTACCAAAAATGCCTTGACTCTAATACGTCACTTAAAAGTACAATTGTTTTGCCCTGGTGGCCATAGACATGTGCACTAGGAAGACAAAAAAAAAATAGAAACTGCATACTTCTGAAACATAAAATTGTACTGATATTTCCAGTCATTGTGTCCAACAACAGACCACAATTTACCAGCCAAATCTTTGCAAAAAACTACATTATTGTTCTTTAACACACCCAGGCAAACCCGGTAGAACGTCAACAGAAAAAGTTGATGAAGACCTTTCAGATCTTTTTTTTTCTGCCAACGCTTTAAACTAGGTTCTTAATTGCAGCGGCAATTATACTAACAGATCACTTATTAATTTTTCTATTTTCATCCCCTAGGCGTCGCTTAACGTTTGCCAAATAAAACCTTCTAAAGAAAATAACACATGCAAAGTACTAAACATCAATATTAATTAGTATATTGCTAACCACAGCTAAATTACATCATCCACCTATGTAACATGTGAAAAACCCAAAAGCAACTTTTTTGTTTGAACCACAGAAACAGACTTGCAACAATTGGAAATTAAAAATAAATAATGTAAACATGTAAATAAGTTAAAAACTTTTTGAAAATCAGGCTATTACCTTAAAACAGTCAACTTTAATAAATATATGATATATAATATAAGTGTATAAAAATGCCACTTTTAAGAGCTACGACCGATTTTTTTTTACAATTAAAAGCAGAGATATTGCTCCGTAGATTTACTGCTATCGTTTGAATATTATTAAGCTCAGCATTGTTATAGTTAATAAATTCTTTAAAAGTTTTTTGTCATCAAACAGTAAACGTCAAATTCCTTAGTATTTGCAATATGTACGAAAACAACAAGCTGTTGTTGAGAGAATTCACTTCTAAAAACTGCAGCAAAGAAAAGTTAATGAGCAGCAATGTGTTATATTTTGTCCACCAATAATTTAAAAAAAAATTAAAACAACTTTGACAAAAATTAGTTGTTTGTACTGTTAGCCTGCCGCACGTCTCATCGTAACATGAATACTTGCTGCGGACTGACAGTCAGCACATAATAATTATAAACAAAAATTTAATAAAATTATTGTTTTAATGTGATAAATTTATACTGTATTTATAAAAAAATATTTTTTAGTTCTTACATAAATACTAACTAGAAAAAAAGTTATATAGAATACTTAAAAATTATAAATTAAATTTGATAATCAATTAATTTTTTCTTTGGCGTAACACAATTGGCGCAAATGTTGATGGAATGCTTTCTACAAATGTGTTTGTCGTATGTTTTACTTGTAATTTTGGTTGGCCTATTCTTTTTTGATCACAATAACTGCATTGATCTCTTTTGGCTGCACTTGTTTCTGCTATAGCTTTAATTTCTATATTTTCAATTTTTTTGTTTATTGTTTTCATTTTGTGTTTTTAGTAAATTTGTTATTAAAGAACGTTTACAAAGATAATTTTCTATTATTTAAAAAGAAAGCGTATGTGAAAATTTTCTAGGTATTATAGAATTTTCTGGATTTCTTCAACATTTAGTAAAGCTTAAAAAATAATCATCAGCCATGGTATATCTTGCACAATTGTAAGCAGCGCATTACTTATTCACGGTATTAACCCTGTTTTGTCTACTACTTGTCTAGTCTACTATTATTTCGGGTTTTTCTGTTGCAAGATCTAACTTTTTATGTAGGCTTGAAATCAGTATAACGTTTTTTCTTTTTAAATATATAAAACTACAGTTGCAACTTTGCCGAAGCTAAACATACTTGTTTTTATTGGTTGGCTAATTAGATTCAATATTTTTGGTGGCAATTCTTGTTTATTTTTTCTGATTGATTCCAGTAAGGTTTTAAAATTTTTCAATAAAGTTTCAAGTAGCTTCACACTACTGAACCAATTATCTACTATGAGATTCCTTCCTGTACCTTTTATTGGTTAACATAATCTTTGCATTACCTTACTAACTGAATTGTCTACAAAATATAGACTGTCGAGTTGTTTTCAAAAATCAGCAAAAATCAAATGCCCTACTTATTAGGCTTACTATGTATGCATTTTTTAAAACTACATCTGTTCTCAAATGTTTCCAACAAAAAAAATAAACAAAAATTAATCTAATTGGAACCATGAATGCTTTTTGCTTATCGCGCGTTTTAATTTTATCAAATCTCATATGTTGCAAAAGAAATTGAAACTTTCTCTTTGTCATTGTTAGTCTAAATAGTTCATAACCCGTAATTTTATTGCCCCAAAATTCTTCTATATTCAGACGATTGGTTTTTAAAATTTCAGTAAAATATAGTAAATCTATAAGAGCTCAAATATCTACTGAGCATGTTTCTTTGGCATCCCATGTTTCTCTGGTAATTGGCTTGATAAGGTCTTATGTGACTATCAATACATTCTACAATAATACTTAGCATTTCTTCTATGTTTTTAAATTTCTATCGATAATTTCAATTGTTTTACAGAAGATTTTAGACAAAGCATATTTTTAGGTCTTGTTTTTACATTTCTAGTAGGTGCATGCTTATTTTATTTTGTAACATTATTTTTTTATATAAATAAAGGCAAATCATTAAAGTTTTTGTTGTTATCAGACATTTTTTGATAGATTTAGGAAGGTACTGCGCGTTACAAACCCTCAGAAGTGGGGGTTCAGCAAATAACAAGCTAATCAAAAGTCATGCGGACTTTTTTTTTACATATTGTTTCTACGTTTTTGTCTAATGGTATAGATACATCTATAAGATATACTTTCTGTGTACCATTTTCTCAAACAACAATATTGGGTCTGTTGTGTTCAACTTGTCAATCGGTTTGTATGGGCAGATTCCAATATTCCAGTTACCATTTTGTAAACGGGATTTGAGTTAAGTATAAATAACAAATATGATTTAAGTTCACTTATTAATCCTTTTTTGTGTAAATTGATTTTTCAATATTAGTTTGTTCTGTGTAATATGTTGGCGTCAAGTAACTACACCTCAATGCTAGATATTGGATTGTTTTTTGTAGTTTACAGCACATTCTGCGTATTACTAAATCTAAATGTTTGTTTTAAATGAATTGTCTATACGCTTTTTTTATAACTTAATTGTGGACAAAAATATATCTCTTAGTTTGCCATACAACGTTTTTTTTTTCATGATTTTTCTAAATAATTTGGATATAATTTTAAACTATCTATGAAAAACAGATGTGGAATTGTTTTGACTAGTGCATACTCATATTTTGATTTGTTAAGTATGCTACTAAGAAGATTAAAATCCAAGCATAACCATAAGGAACTTAATGTGTCTTTTTGAAGAATTCTTTCTTTTTTATTTTTTCTTTTCTGTTGCGTAGGTTTTGTTTTCTGTTTTTAAGGATGATTAATAACAAAGATGTATAAAATATACAGTTCTAAAGAGTGATAATGAGAAACGAAAACATGCTTTTTCATAGCTTCCAAGCTATGTATATATTATGTTGTTTACATTTAATTTGTCTTGTAATAATGCCATCAATAACTAAGAGTTTTTGACTACTTTTTGCATTTATTTTGCATTCTGTTTGTTTTTAGATGTTTTTTTATATTTTTGGCTAAAACTGCTGTAAACATCTTGTATACATTAGTTGAGCATGTAGTAAATCTGAATAACTTAAATTCTAATAAGTTGAGAGTTGAAGGTATCATGTATTTTAGTTATTTTGTAAAAAAATCATTGAAATTACAGTTTGGTTGTCTAGAAGTTTGTTGAGTCATGTGTTTCTACCATTATTTATGGATATGGCCAGTTTTTCAATCAACTGACAATTTTTAAATTTGTTCTTCGCTAACGTTTGTATGTGACATTTCTTGTAGATTTTTTTTTTAATTGTAACTAGTATGCTGTTTTGTCATGTTGTTGTTTACTATTCTAGATGTATTTCCAAAATTTAGTTTAAAGATAGTACTGTACAGCAACGTGCTATAGTAGAATCAATTTGTCTAAAAAAAGTATTCTTAATTTGTGATAAATAACTTATTTTGTTTATACCATTTCTGAACTTTGTGATATTGTATAATTCTATTTTCTACTGCTACTATTTTTTTATTATTAAAGTCAATTTGTTCTTGTGTTTTTTGGTATTAAACTTAGAATAAGATGATTTTAATAAAATGCATTGGGCATATTTTTTATTTTCCCGTTTTACCTTCTGGCTAAGTTGTTCTGTTAAGAAAATAAAAAGTTTTCAATATGTTTTTTCAATTTGTCTTTTGCGCTCTTGATGTGTACTGAAGTGTGTTAAGCACAGATAACCTAAGTGTGTCTCCCATTTATTGGCAAAATTGGAGTATATTATTGGAATTAATTACATTTAATCAACCTATTAGTCAGATTAGGACTTGGCCCACACACATATTACAGGTTAGCAATTATTATAAAAAAAAAAGTAATACCAGACATTTTTACAAGTAACTTTGTTAAAAATTGAGCCATTTTATATACAGTCGTTTGTGTGTATTATCCGCGGAGGTTAGTTACCTGCGACCGTGAAAATTTCTTTCAATACTATCGGAAATAAATCAATTGCATTCCTATTTCCTCGTTTTATTGTGTTTTCCTGTCCGACGCTCAGTCTTTTTGGACTAGGCTATCAAATGCAGTGGCAAATGTGATAAATGGTACCATGGCAATTGCATCAATCTTAATAACACTCGTTTAAAATACTATCAGAACGAAGCAAAAAAAGATGTAAGTAATGATAAATGGTGTTGTGGTGTAAAATGTAAATTTGATGTTGCTAATCAAGCCGATCATGATAACTTAGATGAAATAAAAGTATTTATATATGATAATAAATTCGACGAATTTAAATTGCAAATTCGTGATTTTTTTTATGTTATTTAAATAAAGTAAAAAAGTATTCACAATTGAAAAAGAGAATACCGTTTTTTGGAAGGATCTTATTTCTTTGAAAATGGAGAATACTTCTAATAGTAATCAATTAAACATTAAACGATATAAACGATCAAATAATATTATTTTATTTAATGTTGCTGAATCAGATGAAGCTGAAGATAATACCTCAGTCTGTAAAATAATTAAAGTTACCGACAACAATATTTCTGCACTTAAGCATATAATTCGACTCGGGCAAAATAGATCTAATAAACCTCGCTCAATTAAAGTAGTATTGGATTCTGAACAAGCTAAATCTGTATTAAAAGGGTCGGCAAGTTTGAAAAAGAATAACTGTTATAAAAATATTGCAATTAAAAATTATCGTACTCCGCTACAGATTCAACAAGAGAATATCGTCATGAGTGAATTCAAACAACAAAAGGATGCAGGTGATGCCAATATTAAATTGAAATAAGAGGTGAACTGAAAATTATTTCGGAAAACTGAGCAGCTCCCAACAGACTACCAATCAACTACATATTTATTATCAGAATATTAACAAACCACGCAAGAGTTTGTTAACAAAAAATATTAATTGTGAAATTGTAATTGTCAAAACTGTTATTAAAGGAATTACTATTTGTTTTGTATGTTTCTATATTCTACCATCTGTATCAATAGACGCATACGTAACTCTTTTCAATGATTTAGATTCTATTATTAACCAATATAAGTTTGTTGTTATCTGCAGATATTTTAATATTTCTAATTATGTAAATTCAATTGATAGTGGCGCAGAAGATCAAAGTTAAATAATTTTATGAATTTAAACAATTTAAGTCAACATAATAGAACACTATCGTCTGCTGGATCTAGTTTTAATTTAAACAAAAATTGATTATATTTTTGGTGATCATTTACCTATCATTAAAGTTGATAATCACCACCCGCCCTTTGTGTTCTCGTTAGAACTATTTACTGACTTAAATCATACCATACATAAAAATCCGATATAAGAAAAATATTTTTTTAAGAAAGCTTTTTTGTTTGATGTAATACGCTGTAATACCGTTAACACATTTTTTTTTGTTAATTGACCAAATTTTCAACCATTGTGTGCCCAGAAACAAATGCAGTAATATTAATAGTTGCTACCCATGTTGGTTTACTCAAGAAGTCATTTGGATAATTAGAACAAAAGAACATTATAGACGATTATTTAAGAGATCCAGACTTACATTCTACAACGTTTGTGTTGTTAGTTTACGCAATGAAATTTGCATAAAAACTTACAGAGATTGCAGATCATTTATAAATAATGCAAAACGGTCAATTTACAACGATTCTAAACAAATCTGGTCCTACATTAGTTCAAAAAAAGGTAATTTTTGTATTCTTGGTTTCATGAATTATGAGGCTGATACTGTGTAGCTTTTCATATTGTCAACTGTTTTTTTTTAAATATTTTTTGTCTGTATATTCTAAGAGTAACATGTCATTAAACTCTAGTTTAAATAGTATATTTTTTATTAACAGTATTACAGATTCTGATATATTATTAGCTACAAAAAATATTAAAAGCAATTTTAAGTTTGGTCCAGACAATATTGCAGCATTCTTAGTATTTGTTTGTACACATGCACTTTTAAAACCTTATGTTAACAGAAGCATCTTTTACTAAAATCTGGAAAGTAACGAGAATTACGACTATTTTTTATCAGAAAATAAACAAGATATCAAAAATTATTGCTTTATTTCAATATTAAATAACTTTACTAAGATTTTTTAATCTATTTTAGGTAATAAAATTTACTATAATATTGAGTCTAAGATATCTACAAATTTTCTAAACTTTACAGAATATATATCTCAGCAACTTGATAGGCGTCTTCAGGTTGATGTAATATATACCGATTTTTGTAAAGCGTTCGACTCTTTTGACCATAAAATACTTATTTTAAAGTTACATTGCTGGGGTTTTAGTAGTAGTTTAGTACATAATTATTTATCAGATAAATATCAATACGTTAACTATAATGGTTACAGGTCTGAAGCATTTCCTTCTAGTGGGTGCCTCATGGGACAAACCTGGAACCTCTATTGCTTTTGTTATTTGTGAATGATATAGTAACTAGCATCTGTCTCAAGTTCTTATATACGCAGATGATATTAAAATATTTAGATCCATTAATACTACAAATGATTGTTTGGCTCTACATAAAGATTTGCGGCAAATTTAAAAATAGAGCCAAATTAACTGTCTCAAACCAATAACAGGCTTCGGAACTGGACAGACACAACAATAACAAATACGGCATGAAAAAGGACAAGATTGGATATACTAAGGATAGAATAAGAAAGATTAGGAAATTGTACAGGAATTGGAAACTTACGCAATCAAAATATATGCCTTGAGCAAAACCAAAAAGAAAGGAAGAGGAAGCGTCAATACGAATAACTACATATTATTGTACAGTAAAGTCAAAAAAGATAAACTAGCACAAGGGAGTGTAGGGCTGCTAATAAACTCACTCTAAAACTAAAAAAAAAAAAAAACTATACTAAATGTTATACCAATCTATGCACCGGACATCACAAAACCTAAAGAACATAAGAACCTTTTTTATGAACACCTACAAGACCGTATAGATACCACAACAACGGGTAGAAAACGATCATCTTTGGAGACCCAACGCACAAGTGAGTAACACGCCTATAGACGTGCTAAAACAAAAGTTCAATGAGGAGACTCTCAATGAGAATGGAGAAAGGCTAATAGAAATATGTTTACTAAATAGCCTCCGAATTAATAACACATACTTTGAAGAGGACACAGTTCCATGATCGACTATTTTATAACAAACAGGGTAATACACCCAAAGGACATACCACAAATGCTTTAACTGTAAGTAGACATAAAATGTATAATGATAAACTCATAAATAGCAACAATAAATCTAAATGTGCATGGCATATAATAAATGAAGTAACTGGCAAAAATAAACTTAAAAAATCAAATAATATGTTAGGCGTAGAAACAACAAGTAACTCGGCTTACGCACTCAATGAGCATTTCATCAATTGTGCACCAAATATTTTAAAATCGTTACCAAGTATTCCCCACACTGATAATATTAAAACTGTAAATAACACCATATACATAGCACCAGTAACAACAATGGAAATAAATCAAATAACAAACAATTTAAAACTGAAAATGAGTGCAGGCACCGACGAAATTCCCATAACTATTATAAAGAAATGTATTTCTTCCATCATAGAACCTCTTATATTTATAATAAATAATTCACTCATGCACGGTATATTTCCAAATCAATTAAAAGTAGCATTGGTTAGACCAATTTATAAAAAAGGAGATCGGGAGAACCTAGACAATTATAGACCTATAAGTCTATTGCCATCTTTCTCGAAAATATTCGAATCAGTTATGCACATACGTATTACAAATTTTATGACAAGATTAAATTTGTTCAGTCCGTCACAACATGGATATCTTAAAAAAAAATCTACAGAAACAGCTATTTTTGAATTTACAAGTACTATCAGATCAGCATTGGAGAATAAAGAAATGTGCCTAGGCATATTTCTCGATTTATCCAAGGCGTTCGATAGCATAGACAATAACATTTTACTAAAAAAACTATTCAAATATGGAATCAGAGGACCAGCATTTGAATGGATAAAATCATATATACAAAACCGGTACCAAAAAGTAGTCGTAAAACATCAAAATAAGCAAGCAGAATCTAACTTATTGCAAATAAACATGGGTGTTCCACAAGGAAGTCTACTAGGTCCATTATTGTTTATAATATATATGAATGATATTAACTTATCAATATTGCAGGATGGTGTCGAAATTGTAAGTTATGCAGACGATACAAACATTTTAATAAAAGCTTTAAATTATCCACTTCTGTTAAAAAAAGTTAACGTTGTCATGTCAATGTGTTCAGAATGGTTCACACAAAATTGTTTAGTACTAAACGAGTGTAAAACAAACTTT
The DNA here is from genome assembly GCA_963932245.1 of Tachinus rufipes. Lineage (NCBI taxonomy): Eukaryota > Metazoa > Arthropoda > Insecta > Coleoptera > Staphylinidae > Tachinus > Tachinus rufipes. Next base: position 69,537,941 of record OZ010749.1, read on the forward strand.
ATTTTGTTTAAAACATGCCAATCTCAGTTTGAGACGCCAGCTTCTTTAACAGTACAAAACAAAACTTACACGTTTAGCAAAAATGTAAAATTTCTTGGAATCTATGTAGACGAACTGCTCAAATGGAATAATCATATTATACAATTATGTGTTAAGTTAAACAGCGTGTGTTATACAATTAGAATAGCCACAACGTATTTGCACTTAGAAACAAGAAAATTAATGTACTTTGCAAACTTTTGTAGTCTACTGCGATACGGAATCATTTTCTGGGGAAGATGCGCAAATATTGAATCGGCATTCATAATTCAGAAGAAAGCAATTAGGTCAATGTTAAAACTGAAATTTAATGAATCATGTAGGGGAAAATTTAAATTAAATAATTTATTGACATTAACTGCCATATACGTATTAGAGTGCGTTTTGTTTATGTTCAAACACAAACATAAATTTAAAATGCATGAGTATACGCATTTGTATAATACAAGACATTGCAATTACAAATATCCAGTATATAGACTAACGTCATCTCATACTAGTACAATATACTCATGTATACAATGTTTTAATATGCTTCCAAATAGTATAAAAATTATTGAACATTTTAATTGCTTTAAAAAAACAGTTACTAATTTTTTAATAAACTTGGAACCGTATAATTGGAACGAATTTTCTAATCATACCGAACCGTAAAATCAATTTTATGTATTATTTGTACTATATTACACTATGTACTTTATGTAATTATTTTCTTGGACGCATTTCATTTTCTGTTTACTAATATAATTTATTTATTTTTGTATCAAATTATGAAATAAACATTATTATTATTATTATTATTATTATTATTATAGACGTTCGCATATTGTCTTCGGCAAACGTAGGATCGGACCATGGACTTGTACTAGGAAAAATAAAAATTGCAACAAACCTCGCAAGAATAAGAAATACCATAACACAAGAACGACTTAATATAGAAAGCTTGGAGAATGAAGAAACCAAATAGCTCTACAGAAACAGCCTAACAGCAAAACTGAACACACACAACCTAGAAGCAAGGGAAGATATAAAAGAACTTTGGAAAATCATTAAAGGAAGCATGCTACAAGCTGCAGAAAAGGCATTGGGCAAAAGAAAAACAAATAGAAATAAGTGCGAATACAAAACACCATGATACGATGAACGAGTTAAAATACTAGCAACGGAAAAGAAACATGCATTCTTAAACCACAAAAGAAGAAAAACACATGAGACAAGAGAAGAGTATGTAAGAACAAGAAACAGAGTCAAGCAAAAAATAAACACCATAAAAAAACAATACTGAAAAAAATTCACCAAAAACATGGAGCACGACCTCTACGGATTCCAAAAGAAAGTGTGGAAAATGATAAAAAGACAAAAAACAGATATAAACAAATTCATAAAAATAGACTGCGTTACGGAAGAACAGTGGACAGAACACTTCACAAAACTTTATGGTGAAGCGGAAGAGGAAGAGAAAGAAAATTATCGAAAAAGCAGCAAAGACGCTAAAAATAAAGATGAAATACATATATCAGAAGAAAAAACTAAAACACAAATAAAACATCTGAAATTCAGAGAAGCGCCGGGTCCAGATGGAATTCACAATGAACTTATAAAATATAGTGGACCAACACTACACAAAAACCTGCATTAATTATCAACAACATAGTAACCACGACAAAAGTACCAAAAGAGTGGAAGAAAATTCTCCTGATACCGATACTAAAACAAGGCGACAGAAAAAAGCCAGAAAACTACAGGGAGCATTAGCCTGTTAAACAGTACGCTAAAATTACTAACTGCAGTACTGAAAGGAAAAACAGAATAAAAAGGAGAAGTGGCAGAGGAATAACAAGGTTTTAGAAAAAAATCGAATTACAACAGACGCAACATTCATGGTCAGGCAGATAGTAAAAAAATCTATCGAATACAACAAGCCCGCATACATGTGCTTCGTGGACTTAAAGAATGCATTCGACAGAGTGAAACTAAACGACATTCTAAAACTTATAAAAACACATGCTTAATAGATCTAATTGAAGAATTAAATAACAATAACGAAACTAAAATAATAACACCAAACGGAGAATCAAAACACATAGCTCTAAAGGGAGGAATACGACTCGCTGAGCCCACGGTTGTTCAATATGATCATGGACCAAATAATAAAAGAGGTCAAGGAAAGAAAAGGCTATAGAATAGGTCCTTACAAAACCACCATAATATGCTTTGCAGACGACGCGGTACTGGTTGCAAACAACGAAGATGACCTTACAAAACAACTGCACGCTTTTAACATTGCAGCAAAGAAATACAATATGCAGATATAGGCGGAAAAAACAAAATGCATGGTGATCAGTAAAGAACCGCGGAGATGCAAACTGAAAATAGAGGGCAAAATTATAGAGCAGGTAATGACTTTCAACTACCTTGGAACAGAAATCACTAGCGCAAGAAGTCTAACAGCAGAAGTAAAGACGCAAACTACAAAAGCGCTGCGAGTAAGCGTATGCCTAAGAGAATCCGTATTGAGAAACAAATACACGCCCACAGAGAGCAAACTGGGAATATATAAAACAGCGGCAAGATCAATCCTAACATACGCGGCAAAAACAAGAGCAGACACAAAAACAACAAAACAGAAAATCAATAATGTGGATATGAAAACCCTAAAACCGATCGTAGGACTGACAATTAAAAACAGACAAACAAACAAACAAATACAAAAGTAATACAACATACAAGACGTCAACAAATGGATAAAGGTGAGGAAGAGAAAATGGATTGAACACGTAGATAGAATAAGTTCAGATCACATAGCGAATATATGCAAAAATAACAAGCCGTATACTAGGAGACCGTCATAGAGTCTGGATAAGAAAAAAAAAATAGACAAACAGGAGAAATCATAGTAGCGCGAAGAAGAAGAAAAAAATTAATATTAGTAACGGAAAATCAATGTCTTTTTGTCGTAAGCCACAACTTATTCTTGATTATATTTTAGACTGTGTCAGTTTAGATCGAGTGGCTATTATTAGACCTAGATGTGTTATTTGATAAAACATTGTTGTTTGTACCGAACTGCGATTATGTGCGTAAAGATGCAATTAAAATGTTAAGTTTTATTCGAAAAACATGTGAGTCTTTTAGTAAGACTGCTGTAATCCAAAAGATTGTACAAATCATATGTTAGATCAAAGTTAGAATACGAAGCACTGGTTTGGTTTAAACAATTGCATGTAACAGGAAACAGCAGCATTGATTACCCTAGTTTGTTGACAGTAATTAATATCTACGTTCCCCGTATTATAAGTAGAACCGCAGTAACATTTTTTGTTAATTGTTGCAACTACTCTCATCACTTTAATTCGCCGATTAATTTAATGTGTAAACTTGATACAACGTAGTATAATTTGTTAAATAAAGAATTTTGCTGATGATTGCCATAGTCTCAAGTGGCATATCATAGTGTTCAATAAATGTTGAAAACAAGTTTTAATCATTCGTGAATATTGACTTTGAATATTTAAGAATTATAAGTTTATTTTATGTGTTGAAAGTTTAGTTAAAAAAAAATCTTAAAAGTTTTGAATATACATCTCTGAACTATCAGTGAATTGTTAAGAATTTCTATAAGTCTTTTACAATGTATCTCTTTTCCTTACATTACTGGGTCTGGTTTTGTTCTTGTTTTTAAGTTAAACACCATGTTCTTCTTAGAAGTTTAAATATTTATGAGTATTTGTCATGGGTTCTCCGCATTTAATAACATTTTAAGCAAATTTTGTTTTCTATGTATTTTTCATTAAAATATTTCGATCGATTTTTAACATAAAGCACTAATTTAACGGTGTTTAATTTAATTATGTGATATGTGTGTGTGCTATTTTTTACGATTGTGTATTATTATTTGTAAATATTAAAACTTTTTAATTTACTTGTTAGCGGTACTCATCTATGCGTGTTATTCTTATTCTACTCTCTTATTCTATCAGAGATTTCTATATCCTCCTAGTCAGTATTTATAGATTGATTCCGCTATTTTATTTAAATGGTGTTTTTTATTATGTTGCATATCATTTTTAATTATCAGGTAAAACCCAGGGTGCATCGTATTGTAGGTCATTTAACATTTATTTTCTGTACTGCTATTTTTTGTTTGTTGTGGAATTGTAATATTTATGCTGGAATTCATGAAAGCCAGGAAGTTAAATCTGACAACCGCAAATCTATTTATGATATTACAGCAGTAAGTAGAAAATAAGATTTACTAACAATGTAGCTTAAAGAACAGTTATTTCTTTTAAATAGATATTAAATATAATAAGCTTTTATGAATTCCAGCATTAGTGGTGTGTTTTGAGCTTATTTGCAAATTTCTATCGGTTTAATGTATTCATTTATGGTACTGTTGTGTATTTTTAGTTGCCTAACTTTATCATAATTTAATTTTTCTTCTTCGGCACTCGTCTGTATTATGAACTGTTACTTCATGGAATATTGTTTTTGTTCTCGTTTAATTCTTTTTGATTTATTCGAAGCCCCATTTTGAATAGATAATTATATAATCCGCTAATTACTAATTTTAAGGTGGTCAAAAATAAATGAGAACAATTATAAATATATATAATATCCTAAATTATAGTTTTTTATTAAATTGCTACTTTGATTTTCAGTAATCTAACAATAACTGCATCTTTGGCGTCATTCTATTTTCTACATATAATTTTATTATCGATTTATTTTGTCACTAGATAGGATTAATCTACATTTTGTCAAAGTATTTTAGTAAAATTTAGGTTGAAAACAGTAATAAAAAAATCAAATCTAGAAATAAATGCGTTTTTAGGTTCATTTGAAAGCAAATACTTTGACAAAACATAGTGTAATCTATTTTAATGCACTGGTAAAAAATTAAATTGATTATTAAGATATATGTAGAAATAAGAATGACGCCAAGGTTACTGTTTTTGTTATAATACTACAAATCACGGTAGCGTTCGGAATGGTATTAGCCGCTTATAGTAGCACTTAATGTCTTTAAATTTTCATCTTCAAGTTTGTAAACGGCTTAACTCATATCATAAGAATCCTGACTAAAGAATAATCCTCCTGCGAGGCCACGCTCCGAGATATATTATAAAAAATGCAGCTGCGAGACGACGCTCAAGCGTCGGCATTTTCTACAGTATAAAATGTTATATTTTTATTTTACGAGTGCACTTTACGTCACTCACTAACATTATACAAATATAATAAACAGTGTTCAGACTATCATAATTTGATTATATTTATCATATGAACCAATAAATATAATTGACGTAGATTGGCAGGATACGCTACAAAATATTTATCAACATCGGATCGGAATAATAGATTCCCAATGTGGGACGTACATTGGGAATCTATTATTCCGACGATGTATTTTTAAGTTTCTTTGAATCAGAAAAATAAAATTCAGGACTTTCATTCTGTGGACGGTTTTAATACTTCAAGTAAAGAATGAAATAAATCGCAATAGATCATTATCTCCATTAAACAGAAGTGAATGATAATATAGTCAAATATAATTCTGCAAAAATTCACTAAAATTCATTACTGAGTGAATTTATTGTCACAAGTATTCAGCTTATTGATCAATTCTATAACAAAATAATATAAAAGGCGACATAGGCCGATAGCATTATGTCATATCATATTAATAATTAAAACGTCTTAAAAAATGCACTTCTTACAACTTATTTTGATAAGCGAAATTTGAAACAAATTTCTCATAATAAAACTTTCAATATGTGACATGGTAATTTAAAACTTATAAAATTACATTTGCTGATTCAAGATAATTTAAACTTTCAAGTAAGTTATTTATTAGAATATAAGCCTTTATTACCACCAAATGTAAATGTAAATGGAATACAAGTTAATCAAAACTTTAAACCTCAATAATAGAACGTATTTCAACCTAGATCCAAATTTATACAAACGAAATCAAACACCAATGTGTTAACAAGAAATACGATACCAAATAATAACTATTAATGCAGTTCAAAATATATTTACAGCCGCAACTGCATAATAATGAACTCGGCGAAGATTTAAATTATGATGTAACAAAAGATGATTGCGATACAGAAAACAATACTGAAAAAATATTTTTTTAATAAAAAAGATCTCTTGAAATGTAATTGAATTACTTAGCATAGATGTTTCAAAGTCACAATTTCCTTTTATAATAACTTCCATTCAAGGCTCAAATTTAAAATGCTTAGTCGATACAGGCATCAAATATTTTGTACACCCAAACGAAGTAAATAAATACTTAAAAAATAATTAAAAAACAGATCCTTACTTAACAGTTTACAGTGCAAGTACAGCAAATTTTAGTATAACAAACTCGTTTTCAAATATTAAAATCAAATAGACTACCCGTCGGAAGTAAAAGAACACCAATTTTTATCAAAATTTCTGATAATATGTAAATAATTAAAGTTTCAAGATAAATTTATGACACATTTTTGAACAACTTACCATGTCGAATGAAAATTAAAATTATTGTAGATTAACTGTGCAGAGACATTACAATTTTATTGTGCAAATCAATTGATTAGTTTCTCATTTATATCAAAATATGCTCTACAAGTTTGTCAGCATTGAGTTTTTTTACAATTAAGCAATGTCAAACGAGTAATCGGGGTCAGAGAAAGAGGTTTTACAACTTGTGATACAGCCCAACAAACTGGCAGAAGTTGCCGGACAATAGCTCAATGATGGCGTAATGAATTGAGGAACAGGAACAACGGCAGACTACAGCCTAGATGCCCTAGAAATACTACAGAACGTGAAGATTTGGCTCTTTAATCTCCTGGATTAATTTTTAACAACAAAAGCAATTAGAGATGTGTAGAGAAGCTTAACTAAACAAGAAATCTTTGTTCAATCAGTTTATCCTTAACTCTAAACCATAAGAGGTGCAGTCTGGAATAACGCAATGAGACTACAATAGATCAATCAATAAAAGCAACTTGCTTTTATTGATCTTTAAAGACAAATTAAGATTTTGTTTGTTTGAATGTTCACGGTAGTGCTAAGATAGTAAGACGTAGCCAAAGAGAACAAAAAAAATACAGTTTGCTGTAACATATCATACAGCTCTTACAGGCGGAATAATAATATAGGGAGCAATTGATTTTGAAGGTAAATCAATTCTAGTGTTCATTCTAGAAACACTAAAAGCAAATTGTTATATTAGCACGGATCTAAAACCAACATTAATGTTCCATCTGAGAAAGTCCGAAAATTTCATTTTTCAACAGGATAATGCAAAGCCACATACAACTAGTGTTATTGTAGAGTTTCTGAAACTAGCTGTTGTTGATTTACTTCTATGACGTTTACATTCTCTAGATGTATCACCTTTAGATACTGCAAAAAGATAAGCAGGAGCAAGCTATGCTATAAATGTGGTAAAGAAAGACATCGTATAAAAGAGTGTAAATACAACTCCAACTGTAGCAATTGCAAACAAACAGGCCATAAAACTGATGTCAGAACTTGCCAGATATACAAGAAAGTCTGCAAAAATATGAGTAAAACAAAGATGACATATCAAACCAACAATGAAAAAACTGCAATCTAATGTTGGCAGGGGAAAGGCAGACATTTTTTATAAATATAAAGGAAAATAGCACTTTGGAACTGAATAAAAAGATAACACAGAGTGTTTCAAGTATAGTTGTTGACAAAATGCTGCCATTAAGTTAGGTAGGAATAGAAGATACGATTATATACATACTCGTATTACTGGTCACCAAGTAACACGGATGATAAATTCAAAACCTTCTTGAGTGAATTGGAAATTGAAAACATCAAGGCACAGAATAAAAATGTACTAATTGCGGGCAATTTTAACAAAAAGAATAGAGTTTGGAGAGGGCCTAACAAAGATTCAAGAGACACTATTGTTGTCAGGTAGATGTATAGCCTCAACCTTGTAACAGTTAACGACGGTTGGAGTCCGACCTTTGTGAGTAAAACTTCTATATAAACTTAACCATGTGCTAGGAAACATTACATGACAAAATAAAAGGATGGGTAATGGCTGAGAAGAAAAATCTGAGCAAAATATCTGCTATGAACTAACCGCATACAAGGACAAGATGGTGACAAGCAGTAAAACATTCTTGAGAATCAAAAAAGGTAGCTTACAAAAGTAAGAAAACATAACAGAGGTTAGCAAAATGAACATAAAAACCTATATAACCTAATGGTTGCAATCAATACTGCAATGTACTACTGTTTTGCCAAAAACAAAGGCCAACTAAACAAGCATAAATCAGAATTTAGAAAATCAAAAAAGGCAACGAGTAAATACAACTGTAACCTATGCCTGAGTGAGGCAAACAAAAAGGAACTCAATAGAGAAAATCAAATTTAAATATGCCATAATGGGAGCTAAAAATAGAGCATAAAGATTACTAAGCAATGAAGCAGATAGTGATGTTTAAGTACTTGGCTATAAAATTGTGGCCAAAAAACTAAATAAATATTTGGGAATATCAAAAAACGCTATATAGAATTGACTTTACAAAGAAAAATCTAAATGAAGCCGTCATAAAACTAAAACTGTAAAACATATATTAGGGGCTATGCTCAATGTAAAGAACCAAGAACTAAGAAAATATCAATTCACAAAAAGATGGAATGAGGCCAAGCTAGTCTTATTCGAGAACCTATCAAAAATGACTAAACAGCAAGCTACAAACTATTATGTTTGACAAACGGTTTTTTTTAACTAATTTGATTTCTTCTACTGTAATATTAGATAGTTTTTTTGAGCCATGATTTATATTGCTCTTGCTTTGCTGTAATTGTATCTGGATTGGATGTCGAGTCTAGGTCCTGACGTTGACTTTTATAAAGCTGTAGGTTGCTATGTTTGATTTGGTTATCTTGCATTTTCTAGTGCCTAGTCTTCTTTGCAGTACTTTCATGCTTTTATTGTCTTCTATGGTTTGTTTGATCTTTCCATAGTCATATGTTCTGATATCTTATCTAATGATTTTTGAAATCTGCCTATTAATTTATTTCAGATATTGGCTACTAGTGAGTTCGTTAGATTTCCTATCTCTTCTTTCTTGAATTAACTGTAATGTTGTCTGCCTGATCTCTTTTCTCTTTTTGTTTTCGGACAATGGGCATTTTGAATTTTCATGAAGGCGGTCATTATTGCATCACTTGTGTTATCCATATTTTTATCTGGACCAAAAACATCAGAATTTTCCAAGCATTCAGTAATGCATTGCTGGAATCTTGTTACATTGACTGGGCTTGTCCAGGGTTGTTTGATCGTTTTCTTTTTCTTTACTATTTTGTTTTTTTTTTTCTATATTGATTCTGATATTAGCTCTTACTACTCTGTGATCACTTTTAATTGTAAACTTGTTTAGTACTTTTACGTTTTTAATTATATGGCGTTTGTTGGTTATTATGGCCATCTTGGCTTTTCAATGTCAACCTTTTGTTTAGGTTTTTGTAAAAGAAGCTATTCATTTGGTACAGATTATTCTGCAAGTTTTCCTAGTGATGTTTTTGTCTTGTTGGCTTTAAGGCCTAATTTGGCTATAAAGTCACCTATCACTACATTGAAATGTGCATTTTTATTTGCAAAAACCAAAGATATGGCGTCATAGAAAACATTGACTTTTTCATCTGTGTGACTTGTTGTAGGAGCACATACTTGTACAATTTTTAAGGAGTATCTCGTATTTAACTTCAATATCAGATATATTACTCTAGTGGATACTTTCTTTACTGATACAGTATTTGCACTGTGTCGTTTATATATTATCAAGCTGATTCCACTTGCAGTCTTTGCCAACATAGTAGAAGATATTTTCGGATTTTAATCTTAGGAAATCTTCACCTTGCCCGAGACCGATAAAATCCCATTTTATGTGTTTAAGTTCGACTTCTAGTTCTAACAGTCTCTCTCCCAAGAGTAGTAAACGTACATTATATATTCTAATTTGTAGTTTATAATAGTTGCTTTTCTTTGTTAATATTTTGACCCCTCCCGAATCCATGGGACAGACTGAATTTTCAGTGCAAGATTGTGGATATACTTTTCTACTAGCTTGGGGTATTTGAGTTTTAGCAATTAACTTTTCTTATACTCCCATATAGCTATAACTATTATGAACATATTTTTATACTAATTGTTAAATAAGACAATGACAATAATTCAAACATTTAAATACCACATACACATTTGGCATAAATTAACAGAAGCCTAACAGCAATAATAATACAATACATTCTAGTCATAAAAATCCTAATTGTTTAACTTTAATTACAGGTGATCCTTTTAACCTGGAAAGAACTAGTTAGAAGTTGTCAGTAAAAGCAAACTTTTTACTTTAGAACAATATATTAAACAAAATATTAAAACATAAACAACGTTTTATAGTTCAAATATCACAACACAATCATCATCATCACACAGCCATGTGCGTCCACTGCTGAACATGAGCCTTACTATTTTATTTGCCACAATTTTGTGCCACTTGCATTCAATGTTTTCGGGTAAGGTTTATGTCGTTGGTTCACCTTGTTAGAAGTTCTCCTTTATTTTATTTTATACTAAATGTTAGCTAAATGTTCCCAGTTCCACTTCAAAACAAATAACCTTTTTATAACATTTGTTATGCCTGTTTTTTGTCGTATGATTTTGTTTGGAATTTTGTCTCTTACTGATATACCTAGCATAAACTTCTTCATTTTCAATTTTTTTTGTTAGGGTAAAAGTAGTTGATCTACCTTGTTGGAAGTCATCCACTAATTCTATAGGTAACATTTCTAGGCCTTCATTCCAAGATATTGTTTGTTCATCTAGTGTCTAGAACGGACACCTTTTTGATAACATATGTTATGCCAGCTATTTTGCATACTGTTTTGTTTGGATTATTGTCTCTAGGCAATAAACCTTTTTATTGCTCGCTGGACAACACGTAGCTTATTTGCAAAATTTTTTGTTAGTGTTTTTGTAAGTCATAATATTTAATACTCATTGTTCATATACGTTTTGTTTTAAGCAGATTGGCATCTTTGACTTAAAGATGATCCTTAAGTACCTAAAATGCAATTTTTTAAGAAGTGGATTTTAGTCCAAAGTTTATTAAAGCACGGTTCACTCATTCTAGCATCTTGCTCAAAACAGTATTGCCGGCAAACAATTAGTTAATTTTAGTATTATAGATAGTTTGGTTGATCCTAAAAACTGGTGTCAATGAATGAAGGCAAAAATGTACAATTAAAATTTGCAAATAATGGCAGAGATAAACATAAATGTATAAATTTGTTTGGTACTTGCTTACAACCCAATATGATAAGTTTACACCAAAATGTTAGCAAATAAGTTAAATAGCAATTTTTATTTGCTGCGTAAAATATCAAAAGTACAAGTTTGAGTAGTACAATAACTTGTTACTTTGAGTATATACATTCTGTTTTCAGTTACAGCATTTTTTTAGGGTAGTTTGTCAGTGAGGCACAGAATATTTATTCTACAAAAAAAAACAGTAGGAATAATATCTAATATATTTCAAATAACCAGCTGCAGAACTTATTTTAAAGGTTTAAGGAGACTGACGGTATCATCAATATTTATTCTTCATTGCCTTATGTTTATAAGAAATAAATAACAAGAATCAATTAAATATAAAGATGTTTATAATTATAACACAAGACGTAATAGTTGGTTTTCACGCTCAAGTAATTTGTGCAAATCGATTTGTGCAAGCTATTTGCACAAGTAAATTGCGTGAAAATTAAAATCGTTCATTTGCACAAGCCAAAAAATTTGACTTGAGTAAAATCTAGCTTGTTTGATAATTTGTTTGTGGTTTGCGCAAATGCATAAACATGTAAACAACACTCCAACTCGACGCAAGCGTAATAGAAAACAGCAACAATTTTTTTAACTGCAATTTTATTATTTTTTTATTCTGCCGTATTTTTCTTATGTTTATAAAATATGCTTTTCAATGTTTTTATATTACTTTATTATATAAGTATCGTCAACATATATAAATAATATACTACATATTTGTATATGTTATTGGATTCAATATCCTGTATGTGTTTAGGAAAATCGTTAACAAAAAGTAGAGATATAAAACGACCCACTACGCTTCCTTGATACACATCTTTATCAATCTTATATTCACTAAACATTTTATTGTTTAGTTTATCAACTTTTTTTTTTTTCAAATATTATTGAATTAATTGAATGGTGGTGGCCGCTACTATGTGATTATTTATAAAAAATATAAAACAAATTTTTTATGTAATATATCACAAATATATTTAAAAAACCGCAACTAGTTTCAACCTTTACATGCTGTCATCAGACGGACTTGTTTGTATCACCATGATGATGGCCTGGTAAAAGTTGAAACTAATTACGGTTTTTTTAAATATATTTGTGATGAAGTACATATAAAATTTGTTTTATTTATCATTAAATTAGTTTTTATATATTAGCGCGAATACCGATACAATTAATTAATTAAGCAATGTACAATTAGATTTATAATAATAATAATAATAATAATTTGTTATTTCCAATAAACCATACGGTATAGGACAACGTCAAAAATACAAAAGTAAAACAAAACATACATACAAAAATAAAAATTACAATTACATAAAATAATAATAACAGTAAATATTATGTAATTTTAAATCTAATCTAACTAAATGAAAAATTATAAGTCATCCAGATATTCGCCAATTGTATAAACGCTTTATTCAACAAAATTGTTTTAACTTTAGATTTAAACTTTTTTTATAGAGATTACAGTAAATAAGATTATAATTAGATTAAAGCAGACCTTGAACTTATATCATGTAATAATATTATTGACATTTAATTGACTATTGATTTTATATGGCTTACATTTATCTCTAAGGACTTGTCGATTTACCAAACGGTTTAATCCTTCAATTACTAAAAATATTAAGCAGCTTATTTTAGAACGTAATGCAACTGGCAATTTAAAAGAATTGAATTGGGAATACTTATTATAAATTTCTACGTAATGCAGTAGTTTCTATAATAAGACGCAAAAAGAAGACATATTTTTAATATTAAATACGAGCAGAAAGTACATACATTTTCATGTATCAATAAATTTAATATGTATGTAAATTATTCAAAGATGCAATAAGGAAAGAAATAAATCATTCAAATAAGCTCAATGAGTTCCATATCAAATCGAAAGCAACAAATAAAAATCCGGTCTTGTTTAAATTTTATAATAAAAATTAACTTTCTTTAAAAATTGAATTGAAATTATGATTTTAAAATATATTTGTAGCATTTAATTAAAAGCAGTAAGCCATGACAGGCTGACTAGACTTTTTTAAGCCCTAAAACTAGCATTTAATTTTTTTGTAAACGAGGTGGACTTATCTGAAACAAAATTAAAACAAGAGGTTGATGACTAAAAAAAAATCATTTTCAATCGTAACATGTTGATTGAATATAGTCGCTTGAAAATTGAACAATCAAGTGTAATGAAACAATCATATCAGATACTCTAGCTGAGGAATTATATAAAAATTCCACTATCAAAAAAAAATTTAGTATAGAATTCTTCAATCCTAACCAAAAAGTTTATCTTGATAACCAATTATTATTTTCACTTAACGATCCGGGTCTGAGTTTTAACAAACGTAATCTTTACGTTTGATTAAAAAAGCCACATCTCTTGAAAATTTGCTTTGTGCAAAGCAACAATGATCTTTGTTATTAAAATAAATACTGGTCTTAATAGTGGTGATTTTAGAAAAAAGTTTTGTAAGCTGTACATGTTTTGAAAGAAATTTAGAATGAAGATTTGACTGGTATTCTAACTTCTGATAAATGACAAAAAGATAAAAATGTTAAAAAATAATAATAGAAAAAAATGCTAATAATGTAGATAATTCTTCAAACAATAAGCGTCAATTTAACTGTATCTTGTTTGATTTCTTACTTTAGTTTAAACTACTTAATAAAAATCATAATCTGGAATGATTCACTCACCCAACCAACCACTCAAGTGTTGGTCATAAAGACAATAAAATCATCATCCACTTCTCTAACATAGACACTTCTTAAGCTTGTAAAACTTTCAATCTCTTGATAAGAAACACTCGGGCGAGTGGTTGGGCACTCCAGTTCAAACTACTCAATAGAGTGACTCACCCACTTACCCAAGTGTTGGTCATTAAAAAATTAGATATCATTTTTGCTTCTGTTGACTAAAAGACTTCTAACACTTGCAGAAAAGATAAACTTTTAAATTTTCAAATTTTTGATAAGAAACACTCGGGCGAGTAGTTGTGCACTCGTTTAAACTACTCGCTGGTAATCATAATCTAGAATGACCCACTATTCCTTATTCAATTATAATCTGAAGTGACCACAAGGTAGTGGTCACTCTAGTTTAAATTACTCGTTGATAATTACTAAAATTTCTTATTAAAAGATTAGATAACACTTATTCCTACACTGAATAAAGGACTTTTTAACATTTGCAGAAAAGAAAAACTTTTAATTCTTTGATAAAATACATTTGGACGAGTGACTGGGGAGAGAGCATCCAGTACAAACTTGTTGCTGGTAATTATGATCTGAATCAACTTTACTCAGTATTAAATCCAAAATATAATGTTTTGGAAGTTAAAATTTACCATTTTTATTCAATACTACAACAGATTTATTTGTAAAATTGTCTTTTAAAGATATTTTATACAAAGAAAAAATTGGTTTATTTGAAAAATTTGTAAACAAATTTAATTTAATTTAAAACAGTTTTAGTGTATTTTTTGTAAAATTTGAGAAATTGGCTATTTAAAGGTTAAATTGATTGTTTAGAAAATACCAATAGGTGGTTTCATATAAAGAATTATCTTTTAAATAATTTAAAAAAAAATGCTTTAATCAGCTTTACTCAGTAATTTCAATAAATCTAAAAGTAATATTTTGGAGGTTAAATTTATCATTTAGTCAATACCAATAAACGGATTTATTTTAAAGAAATTGTCTTTTAAAGACATTTGGTATAAAAAAATAAATAATATTATTACATGATTTTGGTAAATCAAAAAAAAATAACATTATATAAGTTAAATTGGTTAATTAAGTCCTCAATTATTTAAAATTGCCTTAAAACGTCTTATACAAACGTTGATAATGACTATTTCTGTCATATATTGACAAATGTGTATGATGTCTCTTTTGTTATTCAACTGATATTTAGAAAAAGTAGTAAGCACACGTTAGACATTGTTAAGTAAAATATCTGCTGTCAAAAATAAACGTGACAAAAACTAAAGTAATAGTAATTAGCAGAAACCTGTACCTTATTCTAAAAAGACTACTGTTAAAAAAACTAAGAAATAAAAAAGTCGATAAATTCAAATATTTAAAAGTCCGATACACTCTGGATAGGTTAATGGAGATCAAATATAAAATACAGAAAGACACACAATCTGATTTAAAATACATTAAAATTCAAACAAAACTTGTAAAATGTTAAGCTTTCTTAGTGCTACTGTAAAAAAAAAAGTTAAAAAATTTAAGAACATAGTTTAATACCTTAACCAACAAATTATTTTGCGCTGCAACCAATTGCCAATATCCAATAACAAAAAGTATTTTATCATCTCCTATTCATAAAACACTTTTATTCTAAAATAAATAAAACACATTTACTATGAACTATATCACAAATATACACTTGCCTGCATAAAAATCGGCCCTACAGTGGGCTTTTGACTTTAACTAGTTTTTTTAGAAATTAATCATCAGATAAAATAAAAATGCTGCTTGAAAGACAATTTAATATGCTTTAATATGAGAAATTTATTAAATTGTATGTTGGCTTAACATAGTGAAGTTAATACATGAAACTAATTAACTTTTATTATTGCAAAAATAAATATTGTTATTAACACTTATCTAAATTAATACTTAATTTTTAATAATGGGTATGACCTCCTCTTGCACTAATAACATCTCTCACAATTAGGGATAGATCGAATCAAGTTCGCTATTGTTTCTTATGGAATGTTAAGCCACTCTGCTTCTACTGCAACAATAAGCTCTGCGATCAAAGTTGGGGCACAAAGTCTTCTTTATTTTAGCTCATCCCATAAATGTTCAATCGGGTTTAGGTAGGGACTGCATGATGGCCATTCCATTACACAAAAATTGACTTCTGTAGTCGACATAAGGTACCACATGGACTGCTAAAATCTCTTTGGTGAACCTTGCACCCGTTAAAACTTCTCTCCCGTGACCACGGTCGCCCTTACAGATGAAAGCAGGGTCGGTTCGTGCTCTCATAGAAATTGCACCTCAGATCATGCAGGAACCATCTGAATGAGCAATCCGTTCTTCAAAGCAGCATTCTGCAAAGCGCTCTCTTGGACTCTGGTACACTTTTTTTTTTGGTCGCTACTATAGAAGCATATACTAGTCTCATCTGAGAACAGAACAGACTCCTACTGTTCCACTGTCCAATTTAGATGATCCCGTGCAAAACTGGGGTAAGTTTTGGACCAATCGCAGGTGTTTTATGGGTCAGATTGCTTTCCTGCGGTCTTCATCTTAATGCCCACTGACTAATAGCCACTCCTCGTATTTCACAGAGCTCTTGTTGCACTTGCACCGCATTAAGGCGACGATTTCCGCCTGTTCCCGGTCGCCTATGAAAGGATCCAGTTTCCCCATATTGTTGAGTCACTCTTCAAACCGCTGCGCGTGTCATATTCAGTTGTTGAGCAACTGCTCGCTGGCTAAGTCCATTGTCGATTAAGGCAATTACTAGGGCGGTTTTTTCCGGTGCAGTATGCATTTCACTAACACACTTGAAAACTAATCAAATTATAAAAAACAAATATTGTACAAATTTTAATTGCAAAGGCAATAATTTTAATTTTTTATTCTCGTTATGATCACCACATAAATACGTTTCATTTTTTTTCTGGTTTAAACGATAAGCACTATTAATAAATTTTAACTAGTATTAAAGCAAATTAAAGTGTCTTTCAAGCAGCATATATATTTTTTTATATCCGACTAATAGTTTCTAAAAAAAACTACTTAAAGTTAAAAGTTTACAGTGGGCCGATTTCTATGCACGCAAGTGTATTTAAAAATTGAAATAAATTAATAATTTATTCAAACTCAATAAAAAAATGCTAAACGATACCAATTAATGCAGACGTTTAGTATTAAATTGCACTAGCTGGCGCTACCAGTCATTTGTTTCATTATTTATATTTAGTCCAAATAGCAGTCAAAAGTTTATAAGTTTATAACATTCGTTCAGACCCAACTAAGGAACTTTAAATTAAACTCCGATATCTTTTTTTTAATAGTAAACTTTTATTTCCACTCCCAAATAACTTAACTGTAATTAATAGCAATACATTATCATTAAAACTACCCAGCAAAAATATTCTCTTATACGCTCCGTCGTATCATACATTAACAGCCCTACGCATAGGTTAAATTAAATTAAATAAGTTAATCAAAGAATATACAAAGTTATCTTCAAAATTTAGTAAAGTTAATTCATTAAAACTTGCCAACAATATAAAAAAAATTAAACTTCTTTGATAACAGTAGTTTGTTCTTCAACATTGAAATAAATATTATTATTGAGTTAGTCAAAATTAAAAAAAGAATAAATATTGCTACAAATTGTTCTGTTTAAAATTCTACATTTAAATAGCTACTTTTAATCCAATAGTAAGTCTAACAAAACACAGGCTAAGCTATGACTTTCTTTCGAACAAAAAAAAAATTGATAAGAAACATATTTTTTTTAGTCAATATGTTAGCTTGATTTAAAGGTATCACGCGCTAATTAGACATTTTTGTAACTTACATCAATAGTATTCACAATAATATTGAGTTTACAGTAGAAACTAAAACTTAGAATAAAATTAACTTTTTAAACAATATGAATCGATAATAATAATCTTTCATTTGGTAAACCAATCTATACAGACTCAACATCTTAACAGTCACAAATTTGCATTCAATGGTTCATAAAACCTTCAACCTACTATTAACATCAAACTCTTGGTAAAAAGAGCTTAATAAAATCATATCAATAGGTATAGAGTATATCCTCACTATGCAGTTAATTTGTTCTAAGATAAAAGTTATGAAAATCAGAAAATACTTTTCAATAACTTATTTTGGTAACATATCCAAGAAAATATAAAATATTTCCAGCAAATTTAATTATAAAGTAGCGTATAAAAGTCAAAGTAGGTTATCAAACATTTTATTTTACGATAAAGACCGTACAGATACAATTTTAAAATCAGAAGTAAGAGGAATTCATGGAAAGGTAACTTCAATTTTTAAAAAAACTCCGTAAACATGTGTAACCAAGTTTTAGTGTTGTCTCTTAATGATTTTGATGTTAATTTAGTTATTTGTTTTTATTGATCAGTTTGTGTTGTTGAGTCGTTTAAAGCATCTTAGTCCTTTACAACTTTGGTGCAATCTGTGATATTAGGTTTAGTTAGTTTATAAGGTTTGGCATCGAAGCATTTTAGAGCTTTGATGTCATCTGTACTATTAGATTAGGTTGTGCTATTAGGTTTAATTAGATTTTAGAGTCTGGCATCGAAGAAGTTTACAGCTTTGTTGTCATCTGTGATATTAGGTTTATACGGCTTTTAAAATCTATCATCAAAGTATTGTATAGCTTAGCTGTGATAATAACCTAAAGTTATTGTTATTTTCATTTAGCTAATGACCTCAGTAGTCAATGCTATAAATAAATTAAAAAAAAAAAATATTAAGAGTGCATGAGTTAAGTTGTCCCACATGTAATGCACGGAATCTAAAACAAACAGAAAGAAATTTTGAAAGTAGATTTAAAAAACATTACCGCTCCTTCAGATAGTAATTTTGCAAATCATATTATAGAAAATAGTCAAACATTCTCAATTATCAATAAACTCAAAATTATTCACAACAAAAAGCAGAGAATAAAATGTAGTAGAATCTCTTGAAATTACTAAATCAAAAAATAATCCTTCCGTAAACTTGCTTAATGACCAATCCAACTTGTATAAATCTTCTTTAATTAAAATAATTTAATCTATTCCTTTTTTTTGTGGAATGTTCTGTGTCGTAATTATCTTTAAGTAAATACCGCCATTTATTATAGTTTTTACACCACACCGTGTCACCTAGAGCAAAAGTAATATCACATCTTCTTAAATTGTAATGTTTGCTATTCTGTTCGAAAGCTTTTTTTAGATTATAAGCTATTTAACTTCCACAGTCTTTTAGCATACGTGTTTCCATCAGCAAAATCAGGTTTTTGTTTTATCAATGTTCCTTAACTAATTTAAGAATTTTACCAGATGCGTACAAAATTAAAAAAAAAACAGGACTAAACCCTGTTGAATCGTAAACTGCAGTTGCAATGACAAACCAAAATTTGGGGAGTAAGATGTCCCAATCATGGTGACTGTTCTTAATGTATAAGGCT
Source organism: Tachinus rufipes (assembly GCA_963932245.1). NCBI lineage: Eukaryota > Metazoa > Arthropoda > Insecta > Coleoptera > Staphylinidae > Tachinus > Tachinus rufipes. Next base: position 69,557,536 of record OZ010749.1, read on the forward strand.
AGCATTGTTTTGTTTACTCCATTGTGTTTCTTAGTCGGATTTGTCTGAGCAAACAGCTGGAAGTAACCAGCTACTATATTTTGCCACCATGTTTTTAGTTAGTAGAAATATACTGTTTACCATTGTTAGTAATTACACGTTGGGGTACCCTATACACCAAGAATACATCATTTTCCAGATGTTCTACAATTTTTTTAAACAAACCACACATTTTTCCACTTGAGCTACCACATTATAAAACATTTGTGGCCAGTACCATCTTTTCCCTATTCTACAAAAAGTTTTATTGATACCGACATGACCAAAAAGCTTGGAGTCATGGTTTTCAACTAAGACTTGTTTTCTTAAATGTAAAGTGTCTCATCTTTAATTCTTTACGCGGAAAACTTTTCAAGTTTTTGTTGAACTTTACGGATCATTTGAGTATACCAATCATTATTGTCTTTATTACTCACATCTACAAAACATACATTAAACGAACGAGACAGTGCGTCAGGTACGTGATGGTAAGCACTTTTCCCGTGAACTATGTCAAGTTCGTACTGTTGGAGTTTTAGTATTTATTTACCGAAGCGCTCAGTACACCATAAGCATTTTATCATCCAGTGGTCAGTAATAACCACAAACTTTGTACTCTCAACGTAGCTTCAAAACTTTTCTATAGCAAAAATTACAGCCTGTCATTTTAGTTTGGTCGGCGAATATTTTTTCTCGGCATTTGATAACGTTCTACTTGCATATGCAATTATTTTTTTCTTTCTACAAACTTAAAAAGTACCGCACCTAACACAACATTTCACGCGTTAGTTTGTATCGTAAACTGTTTAAAATGTCGATGCAAGTTAGTACACTTTATATTTTTTTTTAGTAAAGTTTTAGTGAAGTTAATTGAGTAGAAAAATTTTAAATAAATCTTTTGTACCAACAAACTAAAAAAATAAAAATTTTGTGGTACTGGAAATTTTTTATCCACTTTGTAACTCAAATAACGCAGTTTTTTGCGTGCAAAGTAACATTTCTCTCAGTTGAGCAAGCCTAAATCCAGAATCTAAAACACCTTAAACACTTTTTTGAGTATGCAATGTCTTTTTTTTAGTTGCAAAAGCCAATACATTAATCATATATTAGACTAGTGTCCTAAATTAATAAATGCCATAATTTCTTAATTTTTTTTGCTGGAGCTGGGGCTCAAACCTACGACAAATTATGCGCCGAGATTGGAGTTAGGCACTTTACTCAACTGAGTCACTCTTGAAAGAGAAAATCAAATGGTTTGACTTTTACCTCTGTAATCTTATCCACTAATCGATGTAACGTAGTTTCCGAGTTTTTTTGCGCCAATCGGCATCACGTTAAAGTGACTTTACTATTTATTTTTATTTTATTTACTATTTTTGTGTAAAAGCACTTGCCAGTAAGCATGTTTTAAATCTAAGAGTGTCAGTATTTTTACTTGAGTCAATCTATTATTGAAATTACGCAAAGAAGAGGATAAGCATTTTGTAAGTTAAATAATCTTACAAAAATCTACACAAAAACAATCTAGCTCCATTCTTTTTTTACCAAAACAACAGGAGTAGACCAAAATCCCATTCACATTTTATTAAAAGGTAAGAAACACAACACAAGAGACATTGAGAGATGCTTATCAAACGTCTCTTACTTTTTAAATAGCGCTTTAAACGGGTTCAACGTACATTCCAATTGGTTTTATAATTAATAATTAATTAATTTAACCATTTCCTAAAAATCAAAGAAGGCGAAAATGTAAATTCTTATGGGATTTTGGTCCATAACTCGCCTGGACTATCTACTAACAGTGTTTTGCATTTTTTTAAGTAACATCTATATTATTAATTTTTTTAATGTTTCATTTAATGGGTATATCAAATTTTAAACAATAATTATAATTCTACCTCAAAACATTTACCTTCCAACACAAAGGGGAATAAACCCCAAAACTGTACATACAGGGTGTTAGACAGGAAACGTACGGCCAAATAACTCCGTTATTTTTTAAAAGTTGAACTTAAAAATTGCCGTAAAATTCAATTGGCTCTACGAAGCGAACTATGTGACCTAGAAGTCTGAAATTTGGCATGAACGCATATTTTGGGTACTCAAATAAGTGTACAAAATTTGAGCTAAATCGGAGAGGGTCGCGTGAAATGGACTGCTCACTTGACGTGGAATTGCCCATGTGGGAAATGATTAAAATTTAATTAAAATTAAAATTTGTATATTGATAATGACGTATTTACAACGTCGAAACTAGTCTAATTGCAATATATAAATTTTAATTAAAATTAAAGGATTTTATTTATTTTCTATATAATTAAAACAATTTCAAAAAAACAGTTTCCAGATTCTATTTTAAAATATTGTTTATTATTTATAATAAATATTAAGTTCGAATTTTTAAAATTTTGTTAAGAAACTTTTATAAAAGTGCACATAAACTAAGAGTAGTAACCGAAATATTCTCTAAATACTGGCGCATTTCATGTTTACTTGTTATAAAATATTACACATGCATAAATTAAAAAAACAATATCGAGCTTATAACTTTACTCTCAAGTTGGCTAGATAAAAAATGAATGAGATACTTCTGCATTGTAAGTCAGATGGCATCTCTCAACAATAAAATATAGTAGTATAGTTGCAACTTTTAGTCAGCCCACAATTTATTACCTCCGGGCTTCTACTTTTCCAGTAAATCACATAACTATTAGAGTTGCATTTACTGAAAAAACCAAAACTTTAATAGTTTACTTAACACTAAGTTAAAATTACATTGTAACAACCTACTGAAGATATTATATTATAATACAGAAGAGATATACAGATAAAAACGTCTACTTGTCTTTAAGAGTTTTTAAAATATTTTTGACTACTCTAACATTGCATAACCATTTTAGTGAAGCAAACTATTTGTTAAACTTTGGCGTGGATTATGTCCTTACCAAAAAAGTATAAAAACAAATGTTTAAATAAATTACACGTTGATGGACTACCACACACCTCAGACAAAATGTTTGTTAAAACCTAGCGTCCATATATTAAAATAATATAAATGTGAATACATAATCAAACTTCACACTAAGCATAGACTACCACACACCTCATCGACTTCTAATACATTACTTAGGCAAGTAACAAAAATTCAATTTTGGGGCAGAATAATGTAAAATTAACGAAACAATCCAGTTTGCAGAAAAATTGAAAATCTTGTAATTTATCAAATATTCCAAGAATGAAAGGTAGTGTTATGCAACTTTGATGGATACCTCAATAGTCTTGCAAAAATCTATGCAAAATTGCGGTTTTTTGTTTTTCTTTTGTATTACTACTATTGGAAAATTTCACTGGCTGTTGAAAAGATTCGCAACTTTTTTGGCCAACATTTATATATCTCGGAATCTACTATATTTTACATTCTTGGATTTTAGGGTAGGCAGGATTGTTAAATGAGACATTTACATCCTCATGTCATACATCTGACAAGATAGTAAAAAAATATTATAGAAACCAAATAAACATTTATGAAGAAACAATGTAAAGAAATAAAAATCGCTTTATTTAATTTACATAAAAAAAGTACTGGCACTGTTAAAAAGAAGCAGAATGGCAACAAAAATATGATAGTAGACATAGAGAAAAAGATAAGACGTGCTATTAAAAACTCAAAAAATAGAAAGACAGTAGTGCCAGATGAAATACCAGTAGACATTCTTAAACTAATTGAGGACAACAAAATTAGCATTATGATTAGTTTAATTTAACAAGAATCATACTACAAGAATAGCTCAAAACAGTATTCATTCTACTACCCAAAAAAACACAATGCAAAAGAATGTTTTGATTTTCGAAAATAAGTTTGATGAATCACACTTTGAAAGTTTTTTGACAATAATTTATAGACTTATATACAAGTGTATACGCCGCAAATAATGAGATGACCCGACAGGCCGTGAGGAAGCGAGACGGAACGCCGAAATTCTTCTACGAGCCGATCGAGAGATTCACCAGTCATTGACCGATCGACCGTGAAAACTATCGATACGTTAGGGATATTGATTTATTATTATCATTATTGTCTTTGTTATTTTGAGTGCTTTATTAATAACTAAACGAGTAATTATTAATTGTTATTTTATTCACTTCCTAGTGAGTGTGTTTTAGTGCAGTTTATAGTGCAGCGGAGGAATTATTACCCAGATTAGTGCCTCATTACGTCAGTGAAGTTTTTTGTTACCATTAAATATTGCCAAACGGTAAGTCAAATAAAAAGATTTATTTGAATTAATTCTTGCCGGTAATTTGCAGTATTATTGAATTTACATTAGTAAACTTAACTAATTAATCAAGTTAATTAGTATTTTCTTTTTGTTGCTTATTAAGCAACATACTTTTTTGTCTTCGATTTGTTTATTTCTAGGTGCTAATAACGAAATTAATACCAGAATGCCACGTAATTTTTCTGAGACAACCAATTCTTTGAGATCAGATAGTAGCACTTGTACCGTGAAGGGTCGCACTCCTCCGATAACGGAATCAACAAAGATTTTGCAGCCAAGTACGAACCGTGGTAGCAGTGAGAATGCTATTACGGATAATGAACGGTTGATACGGCTGGAGAGAGTAATAGAGAAACTTCTTCGAGGTGAAAGAGACTCTACAAGATCCAAACAAACTGCTGCAAGAAGTCATCGTCACTATGTGCAACCAGATAGATTGCTGGAGTTTTCACCTGGTGCATCCACTCTAACTGCAGAGAAGTGGACCAACTGTCAATTGTCAATAAATGGTCGGAACATACTACCATTTACGCCATGACAAACAAGCTTGGAGGTATAGCGAAAACTTGGTATGACAACCTTAGGAAGTACAGCTACAGTTGGAAGGAATGAAAAAGGCCGTTAAGGAAGACGTTTCCTGAGCACCATGATTATGCAAGGAATTTGCATAGACTTTCCAGAAGTACTATTTTTCTAAGTTCTGTCTACTTTAACTCTGCGAGATAGATGAAAAAAAGACTGCCATTATTTAACGACACTATCCAACGATGTTAGGAAGCCTTTACCAAAACCAGAGCATAGTGAACGAAAAGCTAGCTCTAGCTCGGTGGTAAAAGGGCAGAATAGTACAGATAGCCGGAAGAAGCCGTATGAGCCGAAATTCTACAACTGCAACGCGAGAGGTCACGACTCCAGCTTATGTGGATGACGGCTTGGTCACAAATCCAAACATTGCACAAGATCAACCAAAACAACGAAGGTTTTGTTAACCTGTTCAACTAATCTAATTGACAAAAAGTATTTTGTCGATTGTGTGGTGAATAACGTTCCATTCAAAGGGTAGGTGGACACTGGAAGTGAACATGTGATTATTACGCTAAACTTACTAGCAACTACGAAGGTTGTCAGAGGATATGCCGGAGGAGAAGTTGCCATCTTGGGAGAAGTCGACATATGTTTGAAGGTAGACATTGTTCTTAAGCAGGTAAGAGCATTTGTTGTAGAAGATGCGGTTCAGTCGATTGCAGTGCTGATAAGACGGAGTTTTCTAAATCACCCTGGCATAACGTATATGTCCAGTGGTGATTCCTTCAGGATATTTAAAAAAAAGATTACCAGGTGCAGGTAAATCTACCGACTCCCACAACACAAGTGGCATTAAAGTCGGTAGAAGAAATTGTAATTTCTCCGAACACCGTGGGATATATTTTGGTGAGTTCTATTGTAGAGGGCTCAGTATTTGTAGAATTAGCTAATTGTATGGTGCCTGGTTCTGAGCACGTAGTGAGCAGCTGTATAACAAATGCCAAAGAAGGCTTTGTTTCAGTTGCAAACTTATCTCAGAAACCACTAAAATATTGTTTGGGGCAAGTAGTGGTTAGAGGTGAATTATGTGAGGAGGATACAAGTTCCGACTCTATTAAGTTATTTAGTGTTGGTGTAGCTTGTCGGGAAAATTTTAAACTTGCAGAAATACAGGAGGAAATTGACGATAATTTGACATGTAGTGAACAGGAGCAGCTATTGGGGTTGATGAACGAGTTCCAGGATTGTTTTTCTCAATCAACAAAAGAATTGGGAAAAACGAATCTAACGGAAATGAAAATCAACGTCACTAACAAAACGCCTGTAGTTTATAGACCTTACCGACTATCTCACTACGAACGTGATATAGTTCGAGGTTTTGTGGGTGATTTATTGGACAACGAAATTATCCGCGAATCTGACTCGCCTTATGCTAGTCCAATTTTGTTGGTACGGAAAAAGAATTTTCAACATCGAATGTGTGTGCATTACAGGAAATTAATTGCTAGCACAGTCAAGGATAGATTCCCTTTACTAAGAGTAGATGATCATTTGGACAAGTTGAGGGGATGTAGTCTATTTACGACATTGAATTTGGCATGTGGATACCATCAGATTCTTATGAGCAAAGATTCGGTATCTAAGACGGCTTTTGTTACTTCAGATGGGCATTATGAATACTTGCAAATGCCGTTTGGTTTGGCCAATGCACTTGCAGTATTCCAGCAAGCTATCAACAAGGCATTTGGTACACTACGTCATGGTACTGCAATAGCTTAAATGTATGACGTCTTATTGCCATCAACAAAATTTTAAAAGTGGCTTGAAAAATTTGAAAGAAGTATTCATACGACTCAGATTGACGAGTTTTACGTTAAATTTGATAAATGTTATTTCTTTTGTATGCAGATAGATTATTTAGGCCATAAAATTAGTTCGGATGGAGTTAAGCCAGGTAAACGCAAAACCGAGGCAATAGAGCTTTTCCCACGTCCAACGGATATTCACAAAATACGTCAGTTTTTGGGCCTGGCCGGATATTTTTGTAAACATGTCAAAAATTTTGCAACGTTGGCAAAACATTTGACAGAATTAACGAAGAAAGGTGCTGAATTTTCTTTGTGTAAGAGAAACATGGTGCTAAGAATTAGAAGGTGGTGGTTACTAACATCAGAGTTTGACTACGATGTCAAATATAGAGCAGTCGCACAGATGTTGCAAGTTGATGCTCTTAGTCGTAAACCAAATCCTAACGAAAAGGAAAGCGACTTGGATGTTTTTACAATTAACCACAGAATGAAGAAGAAAAGCAGGTGCACAGGGAGTATGTGATTAAAAATAATTATTTATTTTGTGTGACTTTGGAGGGAAAGCGTTGGGTTGTGCCAAGACTAGTCAGGTGCCAACTAATGTTAAGTCATTACAATGGTATTAGCACTTATCAGAAGAAAAGACCATTGGATCATTAAGTAAGGACTACTGGTTTCTAGGAATGAGAAAATATGTCCATAAGTATGTGAGTTTATGTACAGAATGTCTGTACAATAAGAAATCTGGCAGAAGAAAACCTGGGTTCTTGAACCCAATACCAAAAGAACCGCGTCCATTTGATACGTTGCACGTGGATCATTTGAGACCTTTTGCAAAGAGCAAACAGAAGAATTTGTATTTGATTGTTATGGTGGATTTTTTTACGAAGTTTGTATTCATGAAATCAGTTCCTAATACTCAAGTGGGATCTCTCATATGGACAGTGTGATCAAAACGTTTGGTGTTCCAAGGCGGTTATTCTCGGACAGAGGACGGGGTTTTACGAGCAAAAAGTGAAAGCTATTGCAAGAATTTGAATGTAAAATTGGTACTGAACGCAACAGCTACCCCACGTGCAAAGGTCAGGTTAAAAGATATAATCGGACCATACTTTCCCAATTAACGGACGATGAAGAACGATGGGACATGTTTGTAAGCAGAGTCAAATGGGGCCTAAATTCTACGTTGAATTCGGTAACGGGCAAAACTCCATTCGAGTTATTTTTTGGATATAATCCTCGAGGTGTAAGTGACTCAATTATTTCTAATTTTGTAGGTCAAAGCAGCAGAGATACAAATCTTGAAGCTACCCGAGCAGCAGTAAACCAGAGAATAATTAAGAAACAGGCAGCACAGAAGTTGAGATATGATAAGAGCCGATGTAAACCAAAGAATTACAAAGTATGTGATCTTATACTTATTTGAATAAACGTAACTTTGAATGATGGCAAAAGCAAGAAATTTTTGCCAAAGTTTAGTGGTCTATGCACCGTAAAGAAGGTTTTAAGAAACGATCGATATCTTGTTGGTGACATGGAAGGTTCTACTAGATCTCAAAAACCCTACGAGGGAGTTTGTGCGATCGATAGACAAAACTACATACGAAGAATCTGACCAGTCTGTAAGTAATTAAGTAGCTACTAACGTAACATTTTAGGTTTGCTTACGATATTGAAAACGGTGGAACCGATATCACCGAGGTTTCGAAACCTCATACGATAATTTTTTTGTGATACATGTCTAATGTTTTGTTATGTTAGGTACGACCACTAACGATACGTGATTTAAACGTTACTCTTTGACGTTATGGATCAAGGAAGTTGTGTGTATTAAGGCATGCACATGACTAGATACCTTTACTAATCCATTTTGTTTTTTATGTAGGTACAGGATAGAATAGTACACCACAAAAACGTGGTGAATGGAAGCGTGGCCGACTGTAAACGCCGCAAATAATGACATAGCTTTTCAAGCCGTGAGGAAGCGAAACAAAACGCCGAAATTCTTCTACGGGCCGATCGAAGTAGGGGCGAGAATCACGCGGGGACTGGGGATCGAAAGATTCACCAGTCAATAACCGATCGACCGTAAAAACTATCGACACGTTAGGGATATTGATTTATTATTATCATTATTGTCTTTGTTATTTTTAGTGCTTTATTATTAATTAAACGAGTAATTATTAATTGTAATTTTATTCACTTCCTAGTAAGTGTGTTTTAGTGCAGTTTATTCAAGAAGTAGAAACTGATATTAGAGAGACACAGTTTGGATTTTGTAGTAACTTCAGCACAAAAGAGGACTTATTTGGGATGAATGTCATAATACAACAATGTCTTGATAGGAACGTAGACCTATTTATCGGCTTTAAAATAAAGCTTTCAATATAGTTAAATATAATCTGTTAATGGAAATACTACAACAAAAAGGCTTTAACTAAATAAAAAACTTGTACTGGAATCAAAAAGCTTTAATAAATCTTGATTCTGACGAATTAGACATCTGGCGGGAAGTTTGTCAAGGGTGCATACTATTGCCGGTCCTATTTAATATGAATTCTAAATGCTTATTCAAAGAAGCCATTAATAAAGATTTTGGTAGATCAATTATAAACAGTCAAATTATCAACAACATTCGGTCCTTTGATAATACTGCAATACTGGCAACAACCATTAACAATCTTCAAAAAATGCTGCAAGACATAAATACAACTAGCCAATTTTATAGGCTTAAAATGAATCTTGAAGAAGATTAAAATTATGGTTGTCACAAAAACCAATGACAATAATATTCCACTAATACTAATAAACAACACCATAATCAAAAGACTAAAAAATTACCAAAACTTAGTCACAAATCGATTAAACCACAGAAATTAACAGACGCGCAGAAACAACTAAAGCCATTTTTGTCAAAATAAAGAAACTTTTTATAAATTGAAACTTCAACCCAACTTTAAGAGTTTGTATGATGCGTTGTTATATTTTCTCAACGCTATTGTACAGGTAGAAGCATGGACTTTAATGAAAAATAGCACAAAAAAGCTAGAGGCGTTTGAGATTTATTGCCATACTAAAAACGATTAAAAAACAAAAGCTAGAGTAATTCTGACATATTATGCTTGGATTTTTTTTTATTTTTACAACTTATTATGCAAGGAAAAATACAAGGAAGAAGATCCGCAATAATTATTGCCAACCTTCGATAGAAGTCGTCACAATAAGAAAAAAATAATTGTATTTAAAGGGAGAGAACATTTGCGCTACTATAAGAGTTCATATAATAATACTCAGCAAGAAAACATGAATATAATTAAATAAAATTTTACATATTATAGAAAAAAAGTCCAATGTGATTTCATAATTTTTTTACTCGTTCAATATAACTTCAAATCTTTAAACTAAAGAATAAAGGCATAGAATATTGTATGTAGTTCAACATAGAAAATAAGTGTAGACTGAAATCTTATCGTTTGGATATTAAGTTGGTTGGTGGCGTTTTGTCTCATAAGAACCAATGTTAACTTAAAAGCGGCGCAGTACATGTCAACATTTTTTGAGAGGAAAAGATTCACCTATAATCTCGTAGAGGATTTCAGTATGTAATGTTAGCTAATAATATTTGTTCCTAACAATACTGCTAGCGGCACCCCAGCAGGACGAGGCGACTAAAAACGGCAATTTTCTAGCGTTAAAAACAATCACTTTCAATCGAAAAAGTTAATTTACATATATACAATTTGATTTACTTATAGTAGAAGGCGTTTCATTATAATAATTTTTTGTATATCAGACTAACTAAATTTTAAAAGTGCAAAATTAGGTAGAAACAATGCTTAGTTTTCTACAAAATCAATGACTTATGTAATAATAATAATATGTGCAATTTGTAAGAGTGCACTTATTATACAGAACTTTTAGTTCACGTAACAAACGTTATTGGCGTACAAAGTTGATATGGGTTTCACTTTGAAGATAGGCAAATGATTGCTTTACTATTATAGTATCCGACAATAGAGTAGCAAAACATTTAAGACGAGAACACTTTTGAATATAAGATGTATGATTTGCCGACTGCTTTGTCACAATTTGTAGGTATATAAGTGCATTTATACAAAAAAAAAACTTTATTTGAACTAATATAACCAAACGAGCAAGAAGAGTCAAAATCGCAATAAATGTTCAAAATGATTAAAATAAATAGTTATTTATGAAATTAATTGTGAAATATTTTTAAATTTTAAATTTTTAAATTAATTAAATGATATTATTTATTTAAAGTTGCTAGCTTTTGATTAAATTAGTATAGAAAACATGTAATACACATATATTAAATTTAAATTTAGTATAATAAAAGTGTAATAACAATAAAAAATAATTTCAATATAAATTCTTTTAAATAAAAGCATACAAAGGTAAAATTTTCTAAACGCTTACCTCTTCAGAATTCTGAAATAAAATCCTGTGTTCGGTTGCGCTGATAAGATCTTTTCGTTCAGCTAAAGCCGACACGAATCTACCCAATGCAAACTGCAACGACGTCGCATATTGCTGTTCTCTGGTTATAATTTGATACATTGCCTTTCTTCTCGCCTCGTCTACACTATTAGTCGGCCTCTGAAAAAAAATAATCAACCTTATTACTCAATTCAAATAAAAGTCATTCATAATAAAAATGAGTTAAGAAACCTTATACGTTCATATTAAATTAAAAAAGAAAATAAATTTAAACTTTTCTGGAGCAGTAATAAGTTATCCTTAATTCATACTACAATAGAAAATGTTATTTTTAAACTAATAACCTCGATACATAATATGCAATACTGGTTTAATATTACCTCCATAAAACAACATCCATTAAACCATTTTAATATCAAATCTCAATTCCACTCCGTTAACAGGTTCATAAAGGATCCGCATCTAATACTTTTACTGAAAAATAGACCTGTTGACTATGCTATTTCTTTCCTGAATTCTAATCAGGTTAGGTCTCGCGAGACCCAAAACTACTTTTGATATTTACGACAATAAAAAATGCAGTTTCTTTTTATATTCTATTCTTTTTTGTTTGTTGTTTTATACTTTTGTCGGCTTTTTAAATAAAGACAAACAAGTCGCGTAACATTACATTGGAGGATTATGTAATAATTCCTATGTTAAAGTTTTACAGGTTTAAAATATATGGTTTATAAATATGTGAATAGTTTGGAAATTAATTTTAGTACGTTGGCAACAAACTAAAAGAGGAAATTTATAAGCTTTGTGCACATAGTTTTCCATATTATAGCTGCACAAATTTATTTGCGCTTGTTATTTCCCCTTCACAGTAAAATTTTGCAATTTTGAATATATTAATGCGCTTGATGTGCGCTCTTTTGATAGTATGATTTTTGAAGTTTTACTTGGAGTGACTAAATTAGCTTCTCTAGGATTTTTTTTTATAAATTTAAAATTACTATATTATTGCACTTAAAATGTGCTTTAATGCGGTGCATAAAATAATTATGCGCTCATCTGTAAACATAATCTTTGAATAGTTTTAGGTGAGGGAGCTAATTTAATAATTAGTCGGCTCTTTAGTACTTTATTCAACTTTTGAAAACACTATATTAATGCGCTTTTAAAAGCTGCAAAAATAAAAAATAGATACGCTTATTTGTAAATATAATTTTTGAACAGTTTTAAGTGAGGTTTTAAGTGAGGTGAAGCAGTTTAATTATTAGTACTCATCAATTAATTTTTACAATTTTAAATATAATGTACTAATGAGCTCAATATGCGCTCTTATACACTACAAGCTTCATTGACAATATGTACAACTTAGAAAGAAAACAACATCGCTCAAACTAAAACAAACATTTTTCACAACAACCGTTCAAACAAAATCCGGAATTTTCACAACCCTTTGCTACTCTTATTCTGAGCTTTTCCGGCAGTCTAGCCAAACAAATGATTTTAAATTAAAAACTTTCCAAACCTCCAACAACCAATAGACTACTAGACTACCATCACTGATAGTCTACGGCGACAGGGCTAACCTAACTTACCAAACAGTTCGAACTCATGAACATAAAAGTGTTTTACGCCACCAATGTTAAGGGAGGAGTTTTACTCCAACCAACCACAAACAACAACTTTACAAAGCTTTTTACTTCTTCTCTTGTCAAACCCCGCAACGCTTGACCCAAAAGTATACCACCAAAAAACAATTCTACACCTACACATCTAAACCTAAAACTTAACCAATTTTATAATGCCTTACAACCCAGACCTCCAAACACTTCAAACAAACTACTCAAATATTGGTACGTTCAAATAGAAAGTTGAGTGTAAAAGCCATCAGAACAACATAAAAAAAACATTGTTCTGTTCACAAATAGGCAGAATTTTGTCTGGTGTTACCAAGTACCCACATTAATAACCACACTGCAGCTTCCTCACAACCACCTCTACGGTGTTGTCGATCACCAAGCAATAGACTTCCTCCGGATAGTTCGAGGCTGTTGCAACCTCCTACTATGCGTTTGCACTTTCATCAGAGTACAACTGACACACAAACAAAACCAATATTGAAGAACAACCTTATACCGCGTCAGAAAGCTTCTTTTTTCAAGCAATTTTGTTCTTGAAAGATAACTTAAAAAACTTTCAAGAACATACACGGTAACACCCTTACTACCTAAAAAAATGCCGGTAACAAATAATACCTAACGTGGTGCGTCAGAGAAAGTAGTGCCATTGCGTTCCCGCAACCAGCAACCCGAAAAAAAAATCAGGTTACAAAAACGCTTTGAACAATTTCAACAAGAAACTTTAACAACCGTTTCTGAGAGTGACGGACCTTCAAATCAAGACGGTCCCCAACCAGGTTGAAACCCTTGTCAAGCAAACTATTGTAACTCCAGTCAACACACCTAACACTGTCGTAGGGCATGTCCAAGCACAAACTCTAGAAAACCCCCTAATAGTATGGTAAAACTAAAAGATCTTTAACTTAAACAGTTTTGGAACTAGGTGGACATGAACATAGCATACAAGAACGGGCTAATCACTTTAACTCGATAATTCTTTTGACATGACCGGTGGCCAGACCTACCTGGTAAACGTTTTCCAGGTAAATGCAAAACTACACAGAGATACCACCAGTTACAACGTTATACATTGGCTCTTACAATGAATAACGGATTTAATAAAACTGATTACAAATACCAAGTACATCTGCAATCCGGAGGTAGCGCACAAGGCCCACATGTGTTTGTTGGATTTAGCCTACTACATTGACAACCGATAGAAATGGCTGACTGAACAAAGTCAGTTACTACAAACTAACCTTAATTTAATTACCAAGGAGACAAAAAAATTCAAGAACTCATACCAAAACCGATTGAAACCCGACAAATAAACATCAAATGTCACTAGAGATCACTTTACTTTGGGTAACAGCCACTGTAAACACGTTGAAGAAACGTGCCACAAAAGTGTTATACACGTTGGCTTAGCCATCACTAATACCAGTAATCTAACTGGACAAAATAAAACGGTTAAAAACCACTTCACGGCTTGTATTGCAATTTTCTTCACCCCAGAGCTATTGGAAAAAATACAAACTGGTATTATTCCGTCTATACGCATATTTCCAAAACAAACTAAAAAAATCCTAGCAGAATTACCTGCAAGTGAGCTTGGCAAAACGCTCAACGCAACATGCATAGCTTATGTGCATATCACCGACCCTGTCATAGCAGTCCGTCACGACACTGTGCACTTAGTAAATAAACACATTCATTAGAAGAAGTCAACCTACGTGGTAAGCCTAGAGCTGCTTCTAGGGGTGGAAAGGGCTTATGCCAACAACTTGGCGGCCATCGTTACAAAACGATCTAGTGGGGAACTGGAGGAGACGGAAAACCGTGCTTTTGCCCTCATAGAGCGGAAAATGACGGAGCTGGGGTTAGAACTGGCCCCAGAAAAGACGGAACTTGTGGTGCTCTCCTGCCCAAGAAAAGTACCGCAAGTGGAAATGACCGTCTCGGGAATTACCGTCAGGTCCAAAAAGTGAGTAAAATACTTAAGGGTTACGTTAAGCACAAACTTAGTGTGGGGTGTGCATGTAAGAGAAGAGTTTGGAGGAATGCGTGTCAAGTGAAGGTGGTAGCGAACCGGCATGGTCCAGACGGCTCATCGCAGACGTGAGGCGTTGGTTGGATCTCACGCAGGTACTAACGGGACATGGTTGTTTCGGGGCGTACCTGAAAGTGATGAATGTCTGTACTGTGGGCAAAGGGATACGGTTGAGCACACCGTTTTTCATTGCGAGAGATGGTTGGAGACGCGTGAAAGAGCAAGAGTGAAACTGATGAGAGAGAGCTTAAACCCGGATAACATGGTGGTAGTAATGCTGTTTTTGCTGTACAATTGGGACATTGTGGCCACCATGATAGGGTCCATGCTACGTATGAAAGAGAAAGAAGAGAGGGAGTTAGCTCCATTGTGTGGTGTGAATGAATCGTGAAAGGAGGTTGGGCCGTAGCTACTCGTTAATGTATTTTGTAAATGTAAATTCAGATCTTATGTATGTTTTGTAAACTGTTTTGTCAAAAATATGTAAAAAATGTGCGCGCCAAAGTTGGACAAACAACAAGAACCACTAAAAAAAAAAAAAAAAGTGTGCGCGAACCAAAACGCATTTAAACAAAAAATCAAATTTATGTAAACGTTTGTCAATTGCGCCTTAAGACTGGCGCGCGGGAACTTCCACCTCGACGTAATACTTAAATGCAATTCCGAGTTGGAGAAAGATCGTTATTCCCGCAAGAAGAAGAGAAGGTGTGTCTAAAAGATTTTCCACCTTCTCACAACAAAAAAAAAAGTATGTGCCACCTCAACACAGCGGAAACCACCGCCAATGCTAAGAACTTAAACAATTATGAACTGACGTAGAAAGTTTTATAACATAAATTACTGCCGTTCCAACCATAGTGCAGTAACCAAACATTTAACAACACCTAAATAACATTGCCATATTAGAAAGTTGGAAGCTCAGTCTGAGAAAGTGGGAGAAATTAATGCCGTTTTGTGGGCGAAACTTCACTTCACCAATGGTAACATAGTTCTTTGTCGTTGAAATTTGACCACCGACAAAGGAAGTCATGGCTGGTTAAATCATTACCTACTTCAAAAACACAAAATAATAAATAACTACCAACTCTACTACAATTATGACGACCACCGTTTTGCCATTGGACTACCCAAATAGACCGATAGATACACCAACACCTGCACCGGGTTGTTGCTTCGGCATCACATTCCCTGCTGAGTTATTCTCTGTCTGCACTTTTGGTGCATCGGTGGGATCTCGCTTTGATATCCCAATTGTTGCTTTTCAGGTAACAATTATTCACAACCACACCGCAGCTTTTTCACAATCACCTCCAAAGTGTTATCGACCACTAAGCAATAGAGTTCTTTCAAGTAGTCTAAAGTTATTGCAATTTTGTATTCTGCGTTTGCACCTCTACCAGAGTACACACATTTGCCAAGTAACTTCATCTTTGAAAGATAACTGGAAGCTGTAAAGAGTGTGGCCATGTATGCTCAAAAAGGCCACACCTTGACCACTTAGGAAAAGGCAGCCATACGATTGTTGTACCAAAAAATATTTGTTAGTTCAAGTTACCCCTTCCCTTTACTAAAAACCCAAAACTTTTTACAAACTATATTTACAGATAAACGCATACATAAATTGCAGCGTTTAAAAGCACGTTTTGCGAGCATTAATATAGTATAAATGAATAATGAATGAAATTGTTTTCTATAAATAACTAGAAGTTATAATTACAAAATTGTAAAACTTTACTGAGAAAAAGAATGGAGAGGCTAATTATTAAAATGCCGCTTCCCCTAAACTTATTTATAAATCATATTTACAAAAGAGCGCGTACATTTTTTTGCAGTGCAGAACGACGCATTTCCAGCGCATTAATTAGGTATTTTTAAATTTATAAAATGTTTTGTAAGCGGTGGAGAAGGCAACTTAATGAAGCCAATAATTTATGATAGCACTCAACAAATTGCAAATTATTGATTGATAAATAATAAAATAGATAGATGCTGTAACATTGATATTTTAAATAAACAATTTTATATTAACTTAATAGCCGATTTCCTGCTTCACGTTTCATTATCTGTAAGTGTTATTAATGGTTAGTCTTGATATTGATGAAACGCCAGACGTTTTACTTATATAATCGACAAAATTGCTAGCTAATTGAGCCGATTTGTCGAATAATAAAACTGAAACTGTTTACGGCTCCCGCAATTATCTGACCCTTCTCTGCTGTGAGTGGTTTGCAGATGGGCGGCGTTTGCGGTGCACTTTAAATGAAAATTAACCTATTAGAGCTCGACTCAATGTTGAAACATTACGAAATCCATGCCAATATTCGGAATAATAAAAACCATTGAAATATATTACTTCAGTATTTCTTATAATTTACCTCTTAAGTTGAATTGCGAATAAAGAAAGCAGAAAATAACTTTATGATTGGATGGCATAATAAATATTTGATATTTTTTTAATAAAACTGCTAAAGTAGGAACTTATAAGTAAAATAAATTGACTTCATAACATTTCTTTGAATATTACATCTTATATTAAGTTAAATAGTTTTTCTATTATTTGGCATAACAAAATTTGTGTCGACTCTAATCTTAGTTTATCCCCAATTTAATACGTGTCTGGAAAGAAAATCTGAGGTTTAACAAACTTTTTTTATTGAAATTCGTTAATTGCCATATAATCTTATAAAACTATTTGCTAAAAGCAATTTCTAGATTAGTTTCTAAAATCGTCAACAAATAGAACAAATAAATAATATGATTGTATTTGATATTATTTCAGTTTGTATTGCTATACTAACAATAAATCCAATACTATATACAAGATGTTTTAAAGAAACTCCCGTGAACATTTTTTCAATTGTCGTTTAATACTCGTTAAGAGTAAATAAAACAAAAAAATGGCAATGTAGCATGATTTATTTGTAGTAAATGATTGGTGTGTACTAAATGGGATAGAACTTAATTTAAAAAATGTCAGTTTATTCCGTTTGCTAAAATCAGAACTCTAGTAAAGTTTGATATTCTAAACAATATTTGCCTACAAAAAGTTAATTCATTTTGTGACTTATTATTTAGTTTACATATTTACTTTGTAATCAATAAAGCTAATAAAATGCTTAAGTTTCTTAAATTAATTTAATTTTGACTACATTCGAGTTATTCTAATTTTGTAGAGTTTTCTAGTAAGATCACATATTGAGTACACTAGCGTAGTTTGGTTTTACAAAATTTATATTAACAGATTGCAATCAATTTAAAGTTTTTTTTTAATCTGTAGCAATCAAATTAAGTGCTTACTTATTATCTAAATGTACTTTGAAATGTATCTCAGTAGCTTTTAGAGGTAGTATCTTGTTTTAAAAACATTCATATCAAGCGTTCTAAACGGGAGATTTAAATAAACTGGTTCTTTCAGAGTTTCTAACTTTCACCTATGGTTCTAAGTTCTACATCCCAAAAGGTTGTTTTGATTAACAAGCTAAACTGATTGAGAGTAGCCAGATAATGGTAAAACAAGGTATGAAGCAGCAAATCTACTAATACAACATTTAAGATTTTTTTGAAAAGTTGACAGCCCAGCTAAAAACCTGCAAAAACGGCCATAACACTGCGATGCAGAAAGCAAAAATAAACTACTGCATAATTAAAGTACTTAAACCAAACAAACTCACCCAAAACAAATAAAAAATACATTAGGCAAATTAGATTTCAAACTCCCTAAATTCAACACCCACAAAAAATTACAAACTGTACTTTGAACCACTATACCCAGAAATGATGATGATCAATTAACAAAATTGCTTAACGCTTTTTAGGTAAAATCAAAAAAGATGTCTACTTTTATAACTCAACCATCCGACCCCCTACCATGACAAAATCTTTTTCGTGATTTCTAAACTTTTGTTTAACAAATTCCGTTTTTTTCCAAACACATTTATTTCTACAATCTTCAACGTTGTATTCTTGTATTTCTAATAACTCATCAATGTTTCCAAGAGATAATAAAGTTTAGCAATATTTTTCTTCAAAATCTTTATTAAACGCAGCATAAAAGTCACCACTCGCTGCAATTTTAACAAAAAAAAAAACAATTTTCTGAATAGGGTCTCAAATTTAGAATAAACAAAACAAATTAAATTGCAAACCCATATGAACTAACTTCCTAACCGTTTACAAACAAAATTCTGACTTTTCCACCACAACCAGCATTGTAGATGTTTTTTTCAAAACTAGTTAACCCCAACTTGCTAGATTTTGAACTCCTGGTACATCTCTTCAAATTGTCGTTGGATTTACTTTATGGATTTATTTGCTTTAAAGTCTTAAAAAAATATGGAGGAGTACGTTTCCAAACCAAAAGCGTCATAAAGTCCATCAAACAAAAGAATTTCTTTATAAAAAAGCAACTAAAAGTATTTTAAACATAGAAAAACAACTTTGATAAAAGCCATGCTGTACCCAGTTTTAGACAAGACAGTCCACGTTTTAAGAGGAGGCACACGAGACTTGGCAACAACAAGATTTACCTAGCTAGCATCAGAATAATCTATAAAGCTTAAACTGAAAAAAACTTTTTGGAACGATGCAACGTGGTTTAGTAACTTGTTCCAAATTGCTTAGACTACTCATAATCTTATACCAAACTTGCAAAATGTTACTGAGTATTGAATCATTCTATCCCTGTTGCAATAAAGCTTTCAGCAAAAAAAAGAACGGACAAGATATCCGTTTATATCAAAAACTTGTGCTACACAAGACAAAACGCCTTGTTTTAAAGGTATATCTTCTTTTTAGATTTGAGAACATATTAAAAAACATCTTTGCAGAATCCCAACTGATTCCCAACAAATTAGTTGTATCTGAAATATTTCCAGACTAACTAATTCATATTCTGTAGCTATCACAATTTGATGCAAACTGCCTCATTTTGCTAATTTAAAACTGCATCAGCTTCATCCAAAGCCCTCCATAAAATGTCATTGATATAAATCCCATTATTTAACGCATCATCCGCTAAATAAAACTGAGCACCTTAATCATCAATAATTTTAAAAATAACACATTGAGACAAGTAAGGACCCTAAGTAACTTTAAAAATTACTTGTTATGTTCCAACTCCATGACAGGCTTATTGGAATTGAAAAAAAAAATCTTTTTTATGCAAAAGTATCTCTCTAAACATCTAACAGATGTCACTCGCTAGAGCAACCTGATAAAATCTGAACCAATGTCAGATTGCAATTTTCTTTTAGGTTCTATAGTATCATTACAACTGATCCCAATAAAATCTTTTTCGGAATTGTTAAAAACTACACAAACGTCTATCCTTGAAAGTTTCTTTTTCTTGACGCTATAATGAGTCAAAATATAAGGAACTAGATGTTCCCCAGAAGATAAGTGGTTTTGGTCAAAGTTATCTTAAAGGTTTTTAGAATATAGCTTTGTATAACCTTAGTTATATTAGATCTTAATCTCGCTCAAAACGTGTTTCCAATTGAAAAAAACAAAAAACGATTTTAACGCTAACTCTTGTTTAATGCATCAACCCATAAGAGTTTGACTAAAAGTTTTTGAAAAGTAATTTTTACATAGAATATCTTTAAGTGAAAGTAATAGAGTTCAGGTCACTTTTTCCATCTGCTCAAAAGAAGGAAAAACTAAAAAAATTGCTGAAGAATTCAGGGCCGTTAAAGCAACACTAAATGGGACCGTTGGTCTTAGAATGAACCTCTACTTGACAAAAAGAATCCTGTCCTGCTTAGTCTTAAAACTATGAATAGAATTGTCTACAATTGAGACTATCGCATTGGTGTCAGAGACTTGATTGAGATCAAATGACTCTTTAAGAATCTACTCCGTTGCATAAAAAAAAATTGAGTTCAATTTTAGAGCTCTGATAAGAATCAATCACGTCCCTAACGACTTATTTCTCTGGAATCAAAAAAGATTTAAGATTGTTTGTACCTGACAAATCACTGATAGGGGCCAATACAGGCAACGGATCAACATCCATGCTCACACACATAGAAGTTGCAACATTTGTATTGAAATTGGGCAAAACAAATCGTATTATTATCTAACTTAAATTAATCAAAATAGCACTTGGCCTAGCCTTAATATGTGCCGGACAAGCTGCAGTTATCCATAACCGTTCCAACTTCAACTAATATGTTAATGGAAACAATGATATTAAAAGAAGGATTTGCCAAAAATAGTTTAGCATAACGATCTTTGATATCTATCAAAATGAAGATATTTGGTAAGTGTGCTGTAATTGTTGGCAACACATCAACTTCAAAATTTACATAAATTTTTTAATTGAAATTAGATTTTAGTTGACAATCAAACAAACCCTTAATTGCAATTAAAATAAAGTTTACCTGATTTCCGGAATCTATCTAAAAACCATTTTTAGTCCGCATTCTGCTCCGGGCTGTACCCAACAAAACAACAGAATCACTTGGAAAGTAATTTTTAAGACAATTCAATGCTACAAGACTTCACAATCGTATTTTCAGTTGCTTTCGAAGACGATTGACTTTCAACTTCCTCTAAATGATTTATAATGTTGTAGTCTGTGCGGCCACATGTTCTACAAATGAATTTTGAAATGCATTTTGATAAATTCTGTACAATTAAGCAAGCAAAACATTGTTTTTAATCTTTGGCAATTTTGAAACGTAAAACAAAAGTTTCAGCTATAAATGCTGGAAAGGTAATCAAGCGATGTTTACTTTGCAAAGAGGACATTCTTTTTTTTTTTTATTCAAGTTTTTCTTTCTCTACACCCAAATGTATTTCTTTCAAATGCTCATTTGAATGAGAAACAGTATTAATGGGTTACTTGAACTCTGAAACAGGTTTAGGAACTAAACTTTTCTTAATTTTACATCTATGAAACAAAGAAAAATCCTCCCCTGCGGGAGGGGGTGGTGCAAATGAACACTTCCGCTAGCCCTTTTGCTGGTCGTATAAGGCGTCCAATAGGCGAGGAGAAAACCTCGTTAAAAAAACCCTAGTTCGTCAGAGACAAGTCAAACTGTATTGTGAGTTTATTTTTGACAATTTTCACATAACACCTTGTGTAAAACCTGCGTGTTTGCCGTGCGCGGTGACCCGAAAGTCAGGAAAAGGGGATCTTGGTAGTTGAAAGGCTAATACTCAGGTTTAGAAGAGTGTTAGTTCTAACTCACTGCTTTGGCCCTAGCTTCTGGTAAAACGGGAGGTAAAACCTAACCCAGTTTTAACCAATCGGCTCGTTATTTAACTTAAGGGTGAGGAATTATTTATGTGGTGATTGATGAAAGGTTCACAATGTGCTACGGTTGGAGCCCGATAGTATTCTTTGTGTTTCCAAGAGTCTTTCATTTACATCTATGAACAGAAAGTTTATAAGATATTTGATAGTAAAATGTACGAAAAGTGGCCAGAGTCTAAAGGAGGTTTTGCCCTTCTTAATTCATAGGACCATTTCCAGTATTATGAATGGAACTTTAAATTCATGTAAGAAGTTAAGTTACCTTGCTTATTGAAGTAAAAGATAAAATGCAAAGCAGTAAAATCAAAGATACAACATCTATGATCTTAACATTCGATTCCGAACGGCTCCCAGATGAAGTCAAGGTGGCATATGTTACTTGTCCGGTTTGTCCGTTTATTCCAAACCCAATGAGGTGTTTTCAATGTCAACGTTTTGAACACACTGCAGTTAGGTGTCCAGGTATGTGCAAAATGCAGTAAGGAGAAACATGACCCCGATCCATGCAACAGTTCACCTTTATGTGTGAGTTGGGGTGGTAAGCATCCTGTCTATTTACGAAATTGTCCAAACATAAAAGAGGAAAGGAAGATAGCCGAGATCAAAGTAACAGACAAACTCTTTTACTTCGAAGCTAAAAAGAGGTATAGAGCAATTACGGCTCCTACCTTTCCTAGATCGTTTGCTGCAGTTGTTCAAACGCCTATTGTTCAACAACCACCAATTATGAAATTTACTGCTACTGCAAAAATTTCTTTAAATAAAGACAAGGACTCTAATATGAAAGATCAAAAACCGGTTGCGGGCCCATCAGGCTCAAAACCAAAACTGACTATGGTTCAATCCGGACCAAGGTCACAACGAGTGGGACTTTAAGCAAAACTACTCAAGATGGGGGTTTATTTAAAGTATTGGCTCGTATCGGGCCGAAACCAACTAAGGTGGCGACTTCTAAGTCAAAGCCTAAACGGGCTAAGGCTCAGTCTGAGCCAAATCCTGCAAAGACGGCAGCCTAATCTAGGCTACCGCCACCTGAGTTGACAGATAAAATTATGCCAATTAGTGAGAGTTCTACTCCCCAGATGATTATTCAGAAGTGAAACAAAAAACGCTATGAAACAATAAGTTAAAATTACGTTCGCAACATAACTTTAAAAATGGTTTCAACCATTATACAATGGAATTGCAACGGATATAATTCACACTACGAATCCTTTAAAAAATTATTTGCCAAAAATTTTCCTATCTGCGTTTCCTTACAAGAAACAAATTTTAAGGTTGAATGTTTTGTTAATCTTCGTGGTTATACTATTTATAGAAAAGATTGTGCAAATGTTGATCGTGCTCAGGGTGAAACGGATTTATTGGTTCGTGATACTATTTTCAGTAAAGAACTCCGTGTCAACACTGCATTAGAAGCAGTAGCCCTTCAACTACATATCCCTTTCTCACTGACCATTTGCTCAATTTATATTTCGCCAAATGTCAGTTTGGACATTCGTTTGATTGATCAATTACTTGAACAACTTCCGTCCCCATTCCTGCTAATGGGCGATTTTAATGCTCATAACACTATGTGGGGCTCAAGTCGAACTGATGTGCGAGGTCGTAACTTAGCCATTTTTTTTTTCAGAAACGGATTTAGTTATCTTAAATAAAGGTAACAATACCTACTTTTCCGTGGCTAATAGATCATTCTCTGCTATTGACCTTATGGTGTGATAGCTCAATGGTAGAGCAGTTGCATATCATGCGAGCAGTCCGGGGTTCGATCCCCGAAATATGACTGAAATGATAACTTGCTCTTTATCCACCAGCGTGGTTCGGAAGTCACGTTTTAAGCTGTTGGTCCCATCAAACCACTTTAAACAAGTCGTAGACTTACTGTGCCGATGTAAAATAGCCGTAAAAAGCATAAATAAATCATTTGTTCTCCAAGTATCGCAGCATTGCTGGATTGGGAAGTTTTGGAATATCTTTATGATAATGACCACTTTCCCATATTCATTCGCGTGCTTGGTCATGAAATTAATGAAAACCGTCATTAAAATTGGAGATTAAAAAAATTGGAATGTGTTTGTTCAAGTGTTTGATTACGATGACAGTGTCCAAGCCACTTTTGACAAAAATATTAAAGCTTATACCAATTCCATCATACAGGCAGCACATGCGAGTATTCCGTTATTTTCCAGAAAACCTCGCAGGTGGAATTTTTAATGTGAGCAAGCTAAACTGAACAAACGCCGTTCTTTTCGTAGATTTATCCACTCTCCAACAGAAGTGAACCTACTACTTTAATTGAAGTACAAAGTTGTTGCTCAAAGAATATGCAGAAAAGCTAAAAGAAAATCTTAGTCAGAATATGTTACTTCTATTAATTCGAGAACTACCGTCGGGAAGGTGTGGAAAAAAGAAAAAAAAATTCTGGCCGAACCGCATCATTACCTATTAGTGGGTTATTGTCGGGTGATCAAATTATTATCAATCCCTTTGACATTTCGAATATCCTGGCCAATGTTTATTTTGACGCTTCCTGCGATGATAATTACGATGAAAATTTCTGAAATATTAAAATTAACATAAAAAAAAAGTTCTGTCATTTGTCTCTGCTGAAGATGAGTTATATAACGCACCGTTTAGTGTTTGGAAATTTGACTCGGCATTATCTGAAGCACACAATACTGCTCCAGGTGTCAATTCGATACACAATGCTATGTTTAAGCAATTAAGTCGCTTTGCCAAACTTCAATTGTTGGCACTCTATAACTGGATATGATCAGCAGGGTATTGTCCTGAGTCGTGGAAACTTGCTATCATAGTACCAGTACTTAAACTTAGTAAATATAAAAAGCTTCCGACTAACTATAGACCTATTTCCCTAACTAGCTGCTTATGTAAGTTACTAGAAAGAATTATTAATAAGCGTCTTACTTGGTTATTAGATTCAAGACGTTTAATTGCTAACATACAATGTGGTTCAAGGCGTCATCGTTCTACGACTGATCACCTTGTTTGGTTGGATACAGCAATTAAAAATTCCTTTGTACAGAATCAATATTCTTTGACATTGCGAAAGCATATGACATGACGTGGAAGTACAATGTTCTACGAACGCTTCATTCATGGGGTATTTGCGGAAGCACGGCATTGTTTATATAAAACTGTTTAACTTTCTGTTCATTTAAGGTACGTGTAGGTGACAGCATCTCGGGCATACGTTTATACGTTCATAGCGATTAACGGCATAAGTCAGTTCATCAAGCATTCGGTAAGCGGATGTATGTATGTTGATGACGTAGCTATCTATTGTGCCTCGAGAAACATGCCAACATTGGAACGTCAACTTCAGTTAACAATCAATCACATTTTGAACTGGGCTAATAACAATGGATTCACTTTTTCTACTAGTAAAACGTTGCTTATCTATTTTTGTAGAAGGCAAACCCCACACGGTGACTCTTTATTATATCTTGGGGGAGAACCTATTCCTGTACAGGAATGTGTTTGGTTTCTCGGTGTCACATTTGACCGTACGCTGACCTGGCGTCCTCATTTAATAAATCTGAGATCAAGATGTGTTCCGACACTAAACTTGCTAAGGTTGTTGAGTGGAAAGTCATGGGGAGTAGATTGGAAAACAATGCTACTTTTGCATTGCGCTTTGGTACGTTCAAAACTAGATTATGGTTCCATAATCTATGCTTCCGCAGCTCCATCCACATTACGTATTGTTGATCCTGATCACCATACTGAAATTCGTTTAGCAACAGGCGTATTCCGCACTAGCTCTATTGCAAGTGTTTTGTGTGAGGCAGCTAAACCATCACTCTGTCTTCAGCGTAAAATCTTGACTATTAGGTAATAGTCTCGACGATCTATACAATATTTGGATTCGGTCACAAAAACCGTTTGCCGTAAGAAATTACACTATACTTCAGGAACTGAATTTCCAACTTCCTGATGTATACAAACTGTCTTCAAAAGCTTCAACTTTACCATTTAAATATCAAACTGAATTTGCAAAAATTCAAGCAAGGAACATAAATGCCATTTGGATTTATACCAATGGTTCAAAAAGTAACAACGGTGTGGGTTGTGCTTTTCAGGTAGATGAGCTACAGTTTACATTTGGCTTGTTAAGTGTTAGCAGCGTTTATACTGCAGAACTGTATGCTATCTATCAGGCTCTTCTCTACATCCAACTAAGCGCAGGTATAAATTATGTACAGACTCGTTGAGTGCAGTAAACGCCATAGATGACCAATATCCTGATCAATACTTGCTGAAGCAAATTTCTTCAATTTTGCTTTAGGTGTCTCAGATAAATGTCATTGTTAACTTTGTCTGGATTCCCAGTCACGTAGGTATCAGTGGCAATGAAAAAGCTGATGCGCTTGCCAAATTGGCAATAACTAGCGCTAAATATGTTTCATCTAAGGTTTGTGTTAGGGATATTTGTAATATTTTACATTAAGAGCTGCTGTGTAGCTGGCAAACTGAGTGGTTTGCTTTTCAAGACAACAAGCTGCGTTGTACCAAAAGCGTTACTACACCGTGGAGTTCGTCATACAGGCCAAAACGTAGAGAAGTGGTTATCCTCACGCGGCTTTGCATCGGTCACTGTCGATGGATTCACAGGCATTTGGTGGTATCTGAGGTGCCTCTGAAGTGTTTGTCATATCTTATTGGATTGTCGGCAGTTTTTAGAACAAAGAATTTTAGATAAATTATCACCCAGTTTGTCGATTGTCTTGGGCGATCAAATTGCTGATGTCGATCGTTTGCTCGAATTTATTCGACGGAGCAAATTGGGTGTATGGATATGATTATTTATTTATTGTGATTAATTTTTGAGTATCGTAAAATCCAGCAGTGTCTAGGACTTTTTACACCCTAGACACTGTTGGAATTATCTAGTCATTATTTACTATTGTTTTAAATAGATTGTGAAAGTTTATTTTATCTTTGCTATTTATTTATTTGTTTATTTTATTTTTTAATTTGCCATTTTACAGCATATTATTTTACACTTTTTTATAGTTAGATAAAAGATTCGGCATTAATAGTCTTTTTAGGTTGATATGCCAAAAATATTAACTAACTAAATTCCGCGGATTGTCAGACCTGAGAGGACTCAAACCCAAAATATTAGTAAAGTAATGTGTTGCAATTAGTCTTTTATTAGAATATTGTATAACTAATAAATTGCAAGCAAAAGTAAAAATTATGTATGTATGAATGCAACTATCTTGACTAATTGCAACGCAAGACCATTAAAAAAACTAGGAAAATAAAACCTTTTCTATTTCATAAAGATCTGCTTCATAAATTAAAGAATTGTAAAAAGCAATAAAAACAGGAAATTTTT
Source organism: Tachinus rufipes (assembly GCA_963932245.1). Classification (NCBI taxonomy): domain Eukaryota; kingdom Metazoa; phylum Arthropoda; class Insecta; order Coleoptera; family Staphylinidae; genus Tachinus; species Tachinus rufipes. The sequence continues at coordinate 69,584,914 of OZ010749.1, forward strand.
TAAACAAGCCGTCACACCATGCAATTTTAATTTCGCGTATATGTTGCACCTTGTGTGACGGAGTGTACTACTGGAGTGGTTGAGATAGTCTGAACTGGTGAAGCATTTACCAATTTCACATACACTAGTGTTTTAAGGTATGCACTCAGCATCAGTGTGCATAGCAACTCACTGGTTATGGTAGTTAATAATAAATTTATTTAATATAATACTAAATACTGTGTATATTTTAATAATTTTGATATTTGCATTTTTTAATATTTATTAATAAACTTATGTAACACTGCTTGGTGCTAGAACCAATCTTAGAAACAAACAAATAAAATTATTGCAGTTTTTGTATCAGAAATTATAATAACTTTGAGATCAAAATTGTGGTAAAAGATTTTATTTTAGAATAAATAAGCCACTTTTATTTTCCGTAAATAATTTAAATAACTAAGCTATAAGCAACTGCATGCTTCTACTAACATAAAATTTCAATTACAAATAACTAAAATAAATTGCTAGAGTAGACAGAAGTGGTCGCATTAGCATGATCCTATGTTACATTTGGATGCGTGTTTTGTAGTGTTTGTTCCGTTTCTGTTACTACTACTTAATTTAACATTATTTACGTATGCAATAAAAATAATTATTAATTTTAATAAAAAATAAGTATTTATAATGCATATAATACATATTATATTTATAATCTGATAATTTAATTTATTAGTTATTCTGTCCAATTCGCTATGGATATTGAACGGTAAAATAGCTTAGTTATAGAGCTTTAGCGTAGCACGCCAACAGTCCGGGGTTCGATCCCCGAGTATGACTAAAATAATAAGTTGCTTTTTATCCACCGTGGAAATCACCTAATAAGCCGTTGGTTCCATCAACCCTCTTCCTTGTAAGACTTCTGGGGCAATGTAAAATAGCTGTAAAACGAGCAATAAATAAATACTAATTTTGTTATCATGTAACAAGAACGACAATTTTTTGTAGAAATTTTTTTTTCAACCAAAAACATTTAAAAAAATATTATTTAAAATTTTGTAATTGTTTTTACAATTTTTAATTTTTTTTTGGTTATTTTGTCAATCAAACAAAAGTTAAAAAATATCATTTTATAACTTTTTTTTTTGAAAATTATTATTATGAAAATTTATTTTTTTTAATTTAATTTTGCAAATTAAAAAATAAATATTATTTTAGAAAATTTTATTATATTTTAGAGAGCTGTAATGGATTTTGGCGCCCTTGTTTGCTTCTAAAGTAAAGTAACACAAAATACTTTAGCTAGCAGTATATACCTTGCTTACTTCTAGCAATGTGCATAGAGAATAGCCCCGTATAATATTATTATTGACTATAATATTATTATAATATGACTATAACAATGCTTTGCTTATGCAAACACAAAATACGCCCTAATATATTCACACATGGTCGTCTTTTATAGGATTCGCTGGAATTTGTCGGAGCGCTACATGCGAGCAACGCGTTGAACTTAATTTCGACGCGCGCATCCAATTATTATTAATAATTAATTTCGCAAATAATTTCAATCATTATTAACATATAGATTTGAATTTTGGAATTGATACTTAAGTAATTGTTTTCTAGAGCATGAAATCAAAATAATTTTTTATAGTAAATTGTTTCATTTAGAAACAATAATAAAATTTTGAATAATTTATTTTTTTAAGAAATTATATATTCATGCCTTTCATTGTTTATTTCTACATATAAATTTTGTTTTTTGAATTTGTTATGAATAATACTTTTTAAGAAAATTGCGAATTACAAACTAGTATGAAAATTCCCTGCTTTTAAGCTTATTCACTACAGTTGATGCTGCTTAATTTTATCTAACCTCTTCTTAAATTGTAGAAAATATACAAATTCATACTAAAAATAAAGCTAGGTCATAATATATCTTTTGTTTTTAGATGAAAACCTAAATGTCTTAAGCTTATTGCAACAGAGAACAAATCCACATATAATTTACGGCTGTGTTTGCAAGGATCGAACTTTCAGCCGTAAATTATTAGTGGATTTGTACACGGTTTGTAACTGTTGTGGAGTAATAAATATTAAATCCAATTTTTCTAAATTTATAGTAAATATTTTGATAACTACATTACACCCATTTATTTTTGTAACAAACAAATGTAATATTTTAATTTGATTATTAAACTTTTATTTTCACCCTAGTTAAGATTATTTATTCATGTTGAAACATTAGTAAAAAAGAATTCAAAACTAATTTAGATCCAAAGTGATTAACTAACGCTAACCATTGTTGTCACACTACAATTCACTATTATCTCGACACGCTTTATAATAGATTAAGCTTGTAATTAATCTATTTGAGTTATGTCATCATATTAGTGGTGCTCATATCATGATTAAAAGTATCTCTGCACGCATCGTATAGATATTATTTTGTGTATTAGAGTTTGATACGAGTATATAAGAAGACGAATGACATAAAGGAAGGGTTTTGAGAAGTGAGGTTGTTAGGGAATCGGTGAATGCGGGATGCACAATAGGTTCTGAAGCAATTGGAGTTATTCAAACATTTGGGTGATCTTGTGGAATTTAGTTTTAGTTCTCGGTATTGTCTGTAAAGTAATGATTTTACGACGATGTTAACATTAGTGTGCAATTTAGAGCGATTGTAAGAAGAAGAAAGGGTTCATTTACGACCTTGATTAATTGAAAATGAAAAAAAAAAAATGTTATATTTTTTGTTAAATTATCAAGTAAAAAATAATAAATCCAAATGCTAAAAATAATTTAATAGCAATTGACATAAATGTTTACGAAAGAAAATCGTTGTGCATTCTTTATGTATTTGTGGATTTGTTCAAAGAAACTTGAAGTCTATATTGTATTCTGCATTAAATTATTCCCCGCATTTCTTATTATTCAAACATTCTGTTATTTGCTTGCTTCATTTTCAAGTATCACTTAATACCCTCGGGCTTTGATAGTTTACATTTCAATTATGATTCTTTTCAGTTGAAAAGTTACATTTAATCTTATTGTCTCATTTTTTATTATCTTTTTTGTTCTTCTCTGTAGATTAATTTATTATTTTAAATGATTTTTTTTTAAATTTCTATAATTGATTGTACGGAATGTAATATTGCCAAGTATACCAAAAGCTTTTGTATTTATGGTTATGAACAGTAATAAAAACTTTTTTTTTTCTTTAAAATGGTCATAAAACTAAGTAGAATTCTGGAGCAATGTTTCATATAATCAATAATTTTGTATATTGCGCAATAATTATATTAAAAAATTTAAACTTTTATTAATCATTACTTAGCTTACTAATAAAGAAATCCTAAATGTTAGGTAGTTACATATTGTTAAAAAAAACCAAACCAAGCCTTATGCAAACAAGGAAAGAACTATAGAAACTCTTTAGGAGAAAGTATACAAATTGTCGAAAGACAAATTCAATACATACTCGAAAAAGGAGTAAAAAGAAAGTAACAAGAAGAAAAGAAAAACAGAAACACAAAATAACGATAGGATATTAAAACAATCAACGAAAAGGTAAATAAAATTGTAGAAAAAAGTACGAAAAAGAAATATACACATAATGAAAATTGAAAAAACAAAACAAAAATAGAAAAAGACAGAAACAACACACTATACTACTTGAAAAAACCAACACAAAAAAAAAGAAAAGAAGAAGTTAAAATAATAGTAGCAAAAAAAAAAAAGAAAAATCACAAAATAGAAGCCCAACTGAACATAAGATACAGAACTAGATGAATTCTATACAAAACTACAAGAAACACTAGACAATCACAAAAACAGAGAACAAATACTAGTTAGTAAAAACTACAACGCAAGAATAAGAATCAACGTAGAAAAATGACTGAATATACTCAGAAGATGACAAATTTAGTACAATTGATAAAAATAAGTAAAAAAGCAGAACTAAGTACGGATAACAAACTAATAATAGCAAAAACACAAAAAAATAAAAGTAGAAAAGATAAAATTAGAAAAGGTTGGGGAAAAATATAAATATTAATCTTGAAAAACGAAATAATCGTTGGGCTTGTGCATACGCGTCTTACAAAGTCATGTATTAATGGACATTTGTTCTAATGAAAAATATAAACTAAAAATAACAAAGGAGGTTACAAAATAGAAACAATAAAAAAAACAAAATGTTTTTGTTACTACTGTAAGATTTTAAGGTCATGTAAAATCGTAATTTTCTTGGCTTTTGGTATTTATATTGTCGTTTTGGTCCGCATCTTAAAGCTAAAACAGATAGTTTTGGTGAAAGCAAGCAAAATACGCTTTACCAGACTGGGCCTGGAGCAATCTATCCAAGATGAAACCATAACAAGATTTCTTTCAAAACACGCAACTTATTTTTTTAATTATAACGTTTAATATTTTTGCTTAAACTTTACACAACATTTTTTATTATTGCAAAACCATTTAGAGAAAAAACTCAACACAATATTTTTATACGCTTTGCAGTAATTACATTTTAAATAAATAAATATTATATTTATAAATCTTTTTTGAATAAACGCTGCTTTTAATTAAAATTTAACATTTTGTTGTGCATCTTAAATAGTTACTCATCTAGTAAATTTGTTTCTTTAATAAGATCAAAAAACTTTTGCTAAAAGATTGGTTAAGTAACTAAATTTCATTAGCTAAGAAGATTTGTTTAAATTTCTATTCTATGCATCAGTTTGTTAAAACCACAATGTTTAGTTATTTATTAATTCTGTAAACTTTTGCAGTTTTGAGTAATGTGTGATAGTCCTGTTAAGAATAGCCTTGTGTTTCCGTACAGTTTTTATGTTCCGTTTTAAGTTCACTACGGATTACTTGTTTTTTTTTTTGGTCACGTCAGCAATTACATAAACAAGTTCAGATCCAACAAACTTTTTATGTTATTTGGCAAGTTGGATTACAATAAGGTTACCTTATATATTCTGGTTTGTTGTTTACTGTCTGTAAACTGATTATACAATACATTGTTAGTTTAGATTTTAATTCCAAAAAAAAAGTATCGCTTGTGGAACGGCACTACTGGTATAATAGTTATTGGTCTGTTAAAGAGTTGACGTAATTTTTTTTTTTTTTTTTTTTTGACGTAATTGGCGACCACCAACTTCTGCTTTGATATGTTTTGGTTTTGATGTCATGGTGATTGTTTGGTATTAGAAAAGGGTTAGTAGGCCAATTTGATTATGTGACAAAAAAAAAGATAATTTTCCGATACTGTGGAAATATATAATTTTTTTTGGAATTAATTTTGTCTGATTGAATTTATTTTTTTCTTATGTAAAATACATAGACATTTATTATTTTTTAATTTATACAATTGTTACGTTTCTTCTTAATTGTTATCTTTTTTACTTGATGGAGTTGATGGAAAAATAACCTATCAATAATGATTATTTAACTAAAAAAAGACGAGAACCTACGGAGGAAATTAACCATCTCACAAAAGACGCCATTGGAATCGAGGAATTAAGAAAAGAGTTGTAAAAATAGTCAACTACAAAAATTAATTTGGATAGAAACCACCAAGCCGTATCGAACATCAATTTTTTTAAGTTAGTTATTTGTAATTTAAAGCTGAATAAATTATACAGTTCACAATCATCACATTTACAAATTTGTTTGATAAAATATTTAAATGTCATTTTGACATATAATATATTTTTTTTCTTCAATAATTATTATTGCATGCGTGTGGCAGGGGTTTGGTTACCAGCATATCGATTAGAACCAGCAAGGAGTTTTAGTCATGTTGGTATCGATTATGCAGGTCCTTTTTCTATTAAAGCATCATTTCTTAGATGTAATAAGGTAGTAAAATGTTATTTAGTGTTGTTTGATTGCATGATGACTAAAGCAATACATTTAGAATGTGTGACCAGTCTTTCAACTGAAGCATGTTTAAGAGCTTTGGATAGATTTTCAAGTCAAAGAGGTTTATCAATGAAAGTTTTTTCAGATCGAGGTAGTTATTTTCGTGAGGCAGCAAAAGAACTGAAGGAGTTGTTTAAAATTATGTCTGTTAATAATAGAGTTTTGTCAGATTATATTGCAATTCGGAAATTTTAATGAATATTTCAACCTTTTTATGCTCATAATTTTAGAGGAATTTGAGAGGCTGGAGTAAAATCGATTAAATATCATATTTAAAGAGTAATTGGACAACAACTTTTATCTTATGAAGAATTTAACACCATAATTATTAAGGTTGAAGCTATCTTGAATTTGCGGCCTTTGTGTGAACTCTCGAATGATCGTCAAGATGAATTTGATTATTTAACTCCTGGGCATTTTTTAGTGGAAGGATTTATTTTGTCAAGGTTAGAAGAAAACTTATTAGATGTCAATATAAATCTAATCAAACGCTGAAAATTGTCTAACCAGTTATTGTAATCTTTTTGAAAACGTTGGAGTCGTGAATATATTTATACTCAGATTTTGCGTTCAAATATTAAAACCAATAATTCTTTACTTAAAAAGGGTGATTTGGTGTTTTGGTTCAGTCCTGGTCTGCCACCTTCAGAATGGCCAAAAGGACGGATTATTGATTTGTTTCCGGGTGCGGACGGTGTAACACGAGTAGTAAAAATCAAATCTACTACTTGTGAACTTATTAGACCGGTTAACAAAATTTATACGTTACCTTTGCCAGACGGGATACAATAATTTCAAAATTGTTCATTTTGGTAGAGGGTATGTTTGATATTAGAAAAGGGTTAATAAGCCAATTTGTTTGTGTGACAAGAAGAAAAGATGATTTTCCGTTTCTGTGGAAATATATAAACAGTAATTTTTTTGGAATTAATTTTGTCCACTTGAATTTACTTTTTTCACATGTAAAATACATAAACATTTATTATTTTTTTAAATTTATACAATTGTTAAGTTTCATCTTAATTGTTATCATTATACCTGATGAAGTTTATGGAAAATAACCTATCAATAATGGTTATTATATAAAAAAAGGCAAGAACCTACGGAGGAAGTTAAACAACCATCTCACAAAGGACACCATTGGAATCGAGGAATTAAGAAAAGAGTTGTAAAAATGGTGAACTAAAAAAATTAATTAAGATAGAAACGGCCAAGCCGTATCGAACTGCAAGACATCATTTTTTTTTAATTGAGGTTAGGGTTTTTTAATAAAAATTTTATACTATATTGTGCTGATTTTATTTTTATATATTAAGACCGGTTTTGGCGGTTAGGCCATCATCAGTTTTTTCTTTTCTTTTCACAGGTGTTGTTGTGTGAAAAAAAAAGAAAAAACTGATAATGGCCTAACCGCCGAAACCGGTCTTAATATATAAAAATAAAATCAGAACAATAAAGTATAAAATTTTTATTAAAATACCCTAACCTCAATTATTTTAAACTGTGCAATAATCAGAAACAAATACTATTTTTTTTAAGTTAGTTATTTGTAATTTAAAAATAACCGTGATCCTTAGCCCTATCTACACTAAATGGTTTGTTTCCCAGTATTTGACATTTGTCTATTTTTTCTGCGATAATATTATTAGACCTAAATACTTCTATTTGCAATAACCTTGCATATTGTCTAATTTTATTAGTGTACCAGCGCAGTTTTCTTAAGCAAAAACCTTTTTCATTTTTTTGATGGACAGTGCAAAATTTTATTGTTTGATGTTTTTCTTTTTTTTTCTCCTTTATCGCAATTTTTTTTGTATACTATTTAGGTATGTAAAAATATATAGACACTTTAAAAAATAAATAAACTATTTATGATGTTTGAAATTAATTAATAATTTATTCAAACTCAATCTAATAACTCTATCGGCCAAAGGTCAAACACAGACAAAAGTTTTGAGAAAGTCTTCTAGCGTACGTTGATAAATTTGATTTTTTACAAATTTTTACAAAAAAAGTTGAAATGGTTTAATCTGGCAACAGTGGATAAAACTAAATAAACCCTTTTAGGCCCGTTTGCACCATTATTCCTTAAAAGTGTTCCATAACTAAAGGGCACTTAAAATAAATTGTTCTTTAGTTTGGATTTACATTGCACCACACAAAATAAAGTGATCCTTAGGTTAAGTTAAAGATAGATTTGACAACACTGTACAAATTTGGTGAAATTTATTTCCGTTACGTTTTTTTATCAAATTTCTGACATTAGTGCAATATTAATTTAATTAATTTAAAGGTATGTATATTTGTAGATGTTGTAATTAAATATAGAAAAAAGTATATAATGTTTGTGTTTTTACTTTATTATTACAGTTTCAGAAAAATGAAATCTCATGCAAAAAGAATTTGTTCTGCTAATTTTACTTCTACATATCTATTTTTTATTTGAGAACTATTAATTATTGTCGCATCATGAACGGAACTTCGCAACCAAATTCAGGATTTTCATTTTACTATCTAAAACTACCTGAACATTTAAAGAAAAATAATTCTTTCTATTTCAAAAAATGTCTGTTTTGTGAAAACAAATTTGTTTATAGGTGAATGTGGGTTCCATCTATAGCACCAAACACCCTTGGAAAGGCAGCAATATTGAAAAACTTCTGGCATAATTGTCTTTTTTCTAAATTTGTTTCAGGAAATTTTACGTATGTCGGACACAGTCTTGCTAGTGCCACCAAAACTTTTAACAATTCTACAAGCCGTAGATACTTGTCGAGGTATCCCAACTTCTATTATTTCTAATACCTCGACATCATGTTCAAAAACTGAAAGTATTTCATAATCATTTTCCATTTTTATTATTATTGTGTAGCACTTTTACACACACTATTCACATTATTAGATTAAGGTGATGTTTAAGTCGCAAAATTTTAGGACTTAAATTTAACCGTCACTTAAGCCTTTAATTATTCCTTAAAAACTTGGTGCAATGTAATAAGGAACACTCATGACTATTAAGGATTCCTTAAGATTTAAGGAACAATGGTGCAAACGGGCCTAAGTCTAATTTAACGTCTCAAATAATGGCATTAATTGCTATACTTTTTCATACGCAAGATTTCACAACATATTATTTAGTAGTTTTATATTTACTTGCAACTCCACAAAGCCTGTGTTTACAGATTTTAAACAAATTCTTATTGATTTAAATTTTTTTAAAGTTACTAAGCTGCATTTACTGCAGAAGATAACCAGGTATAAAATAAAATACAAACATAATTTTGATTAGTATATCAATATTGGATTTTTTTTTAACCAAAAACTATTAAGATAAGAATTTTTGGAAAGCCTTTTTTAGATAAACGCCACCGGTATTTAAAAGCGTATTGCAGAAATAATAAATTAGTACAAAAACCCAAGGTTGCACAATTGTTCTAATTTTTTTTTTCTTTTTAAAAATTCTTTTGGTAAATAAGTGATGCAAGCCAAACAACTGCTCTTTACAATTGCTCCGGTTTATACCGCGCTGTTTGTATATTTTCTACATACGTAAACATTTTATGTTAACAAATTAACAAATTTTGGTATCCCAACGCCTTACAACAAAGTCTCAACAACTGGCCGAATACATAACCAATAAAAGGAAAGCAATACCCACAATTAAAAGAAGAAAAAAAGCTGAAAAAGAACTATTGCGGGGTTTGATTACTGAGTGCAAATTTGGAAGTAACTAAACTGCTATCGTGCAAAATAGAAAAAAACATGAGAAACAACAAAAATTTTGCCAAATTTTAACAATAATGTAGTACTTTCTCATATAAGTAAGCACTAAAAAGATAGTTTTATTCTAGTCAAATTAATTGTTTTTGCTGAAGTATTTTTTAACAGTTTTCTATCATTTTGTTTAGTGTTGTTTTAAATCAAATTAAATTAAGTTAACTAGTGTTTTTCTGAATGCTACGGACTCTGCCAAAGATAAAGCTTGTATTCAAAATAGACACAGTATTGTGCAGCTCGGATTTTTAGTGTTTCAAGTTGCTCGGGCTTCGCGTGACCACAGAGGTCAAACGCAAAGCCCCGAGATTGCACAATGTCACCGTTGCCAACGTTACGGCCACGGGGCATCCCGGTGCAACGTACCATATCGGTGCATCAAGTGCGCCGGAGCTCATCCGAGCGCCGGTTGCACTCGTACCAAAGATAGCGGCCATTTAGCAAAATGCGTCGCGTGTGTTGGGGACCACACGGCAAGTTATAAGGGCTGCCTGGTTTACCAGAAACTAAAGGCTAGCCGCAACAGCCAGGCCACCGGTAAGACACCTGCTTCCCGCAAGCAGTCTCGTGCTCATTCACGGAGCGGTCCCAATGCAAGCGGGAAGAAATCCTTCGCACAGGCTGCGGGATTGGCGCTTAGCGCCTCTCTTCTATCAGCTAAAGATCAGTTGTTACTTCGCTTATCGCAAGCAAGTAATAATGACTTCGTCAAGCTATTAAAAGCTTCTAATGTTCTATTAGACGACTAGACGTCTAATAATTTCAGACCCGGCCCGTCAGTCTGAAACCCAGACCTAGAAGTGGAACTAGATCCCACTTATTCTAGGCACCACCTATATGGTTGGCACATACGTGCATTATGTAAATATTTTCCGTGTTGATCACACAACCGTTCAGGAAAGCCATGTCCACAAAAAGACGAACTTCCAGCAGTCAAAGTCGGGGGGAGTTTACTAAAAAATTGTGTTTTAAAATAAAGCAAAAGCAGAAAGCTATAAAACGGTTTTACAAAACAAAAAACTCAGAAGAGTTGGTTTAGGCAGACTAAGGTGCATAACTTCTTGAAATGACTATTTTCTGACCATACAAGTCTTGAAATATAGAAAAACTACTGTAGTTATTATGAAAAACAAGTTGCAATAAGTACAAGGTGTAATAAATAGTAAAAAAATTATAAAGAGATAGTTAGAGAAATATAGATAAACCAAAAAACATTGGGTAGATTGCCTTAAATTTGCTCGCAAACAGCAAAACTGAGAATTTAAAAAATGGGACAAAACTTGTTTACTTGCAATTTAAAATTTTCTTTAAATCCGCAGATAACCAATATATAATATAGATAAAACCTAGACAAAAATTTGCATAGTACAGTATTGTGTCAAGACTAAGGTTTGGTGGTGGTTTTGTGTTGGTATTGAGGTTGCACCAAATAAATGTTTTTTTAATAGAGAAACAATGACTGCAAGTATATTACTAAAGTCATGGACCCAAAATAGTTCCTTTTGCCCAATTTATTAACAATATTTTTGCTAATACATTCGATTCCGCTTTATCGGCTGCCTATATGGACCAAATCTTCAGGAACAGAAACCAAACTATAAAAATAACATCGCTTATTTAAGACAAAATTCCGCTTTATCGAGTCATTAAATTAAATTAAATTGAGTTAAAACTTCACAATAACAAGAAAAAAAATGTATATACAATTTTATATGCAAGTTTGAATAACAACTTGTTTGTAAACATACATACCACGGGAATTATCGGAAAAACATCGACTGTACACGATAATGTGTTGTCACATTGTTAGAATCATTAATGAATATTTGAACAAATTTCAAATCTACAGCACTTATTGGCCTTGAGAAGTTTTGATCTAAATCTTATAAAATATTCTTAGGGAATTACAGCAAGTCAAGCTCAAAACCTCCTGCAAACATAGAAGAGTTAAGTACAGGCTATTACGCAAATGAAAAAAAATAACAAAAACGCCATTCGGCACCTTATTGAAAAAATGTCAAGAATAACCAATGCTGTATTTTATTGTAACTGTTATTAATTTTTAATTCAATGCTTTATAATTTGGTAATTTTATTTCAATCGGACCAGAGCAGTGGGTGCTTAAAAAAATTTGCTTTTGTATTTTTTTTCCGTTTCTATTAACTTATTAGTAATCTTTTGATCGGTTTATAAGGATATCAAATTCTACATTTTTTGATTTTTTTTGTCGTTTTTTAACTTTGGTTTTGCATTTGCATTTATTTAAAAATCGCAATTTTAACTAACAAAAAATTTACTAGTGAAATCGATCAGAAATTTTCCATAAAATCCAATTCTATCCCATTTTAAGTCTTTACTTCGGCTATAAGCAGCAAAAGCCATTTGGTCTGTTCTAACATACGATATACCAACAATATAAAACACTGGTAGTAAGTAAATCAATATAAACTAACACTAGCGCTAAACAAGTTAAAAACAACAAATGCTTTGGCAAAAACAAAATAGCTAGTAAAATGTTAAAATTAAAAAGAGAAGACCTTGAAAAAAGTGTACAAACGCTAATAAATAAACGCATTATGGAAGGAACAATACCTCGCAACTGGCATAACAAAAATTATTGACCCATAATCCTATTATCACACATATATAAACTCCACACAAGAATAACTAACACAAAAATTACATTCATCAACTGGCTATCTCTAGCAAAGGATTCAGTACCATTAACCATCTATTGACACTAAGGATTCTGACACGTTAGTAAATATAAATTGTTTAATAGTTACTGTGATTTTATGTAAACTGTCTCTTCGACCAGTGAGATGCTAGGCACACTGATGATGGGTGCATACCGTGAAACACGAGTATATGTGTCTCTTACTAGATGAAAACGCAATTTACATAAAATACATCATTTATTAATTTTAAATAATAACATACTACTTCACATTGCTGATTAAATTACCAAAAAGCATTCGATCCGGTCCTACATCTAGCAATCCTAGAGACAATTCACAAAGCAAAAGTATACACCAGATACTCAAACTTCATAAGAAATATAATTAAAAATGCATATATGCAAATTAAAATTTTAAACAAAGACGACATAACGGAAGAAATACCGATTAAAAGAGCAATATGTCAAACTGTTCACCGCCGCACTAAATAAAGCGTTCAAGAATATAAATTGTAAAAAAAAAAAAATTATAATCGACGGAGTAAACCTCAGTCACTTGAGACTCGCAAACAATGTAGTCGTCATTAGTAGTTCAATAAAAGAACATGCTTGAGAAATTTCACCAGGCATCAAGAAGAATCGGACTACAGATAAACCTGGATGAAATAAAAATAACGACATTGGAAAACACCCAAATAGATATTATTATATTACCTCGGCCGCAAAACCAGATAACTACTCTACATCATTTGCGATAACGTTTATTGCTTTTAATGACGCCACTATTAATTTAAAAATTCTCCAAAATATCAAAAACAGTACGTGGGTCTATGCTGGTCAGCTTTCGGTAAAATAGAATTCATATTTAAATTAAAAGAATTCCCAATTAATTTAACGTGTATCCTACTAGTGCTTACATACTTCCAACTACTCAACGATCAATGGAACAAGCCATGTTAATGGTGCGTACACACTTGAAACAAAGTATCTTGCAACATAGGACTTGTGTAGCGTCCTATCGATTGTCTCTACGATATGTTACGCGACGATGTTGTATCACACACAAAAAATTATACCGTGTTGCGAGGTAATGTTACGCGACGTTGTTGCGTTACGGAACTTTGTAACAAGTGTGTACACACTATAAGAATCAGTATAAAAGACAGGTTTTAAAACAAAACGATCCGAAGAAAGGCACAGGTAACTAATTCAATATACGATTCGGTTTCTATTGTAATTGCATGTATTTCATGGAATTTGCTTCATTTCAAAGTAATAATAAATTTGATATATAGTTTGTGAATAAATTGGATGCATGTAGGGATTCTGTAAAATAAAATCCATGACCTTTAAACATGTTCATAAACAAAAGTTTGCTGCGCTTTTACAGTATCTAAATTGCTAGCGTATTGATTCATAAAATTTCATAATGAAATATTATATATTGTTGTGAATATTATATGTGTCAGAAATTTCACCAGGCATCAATAAGAATCGGACTACAGATAAACCATAATTATAATATTACTTCGGCCGCAAAACCAGAGTGGTTATTCTACATCATTTGCAATAATGTTTATTGCTTTTAATGACGCTACTATTAATTTAAAAATTCTGCGGGTAATTTATTTTTGTAGTAGTGCAACATCTAATAATATAAAACTAATAATAAGCTTGAAGTTCAATCATCAAAATGTATTATTAATTATAAAATTATCAATTAAATGTCGCATTTTTTCATTCAGTAGGGAATATCAATGACGTAACCCGATATCGAAATGAGCGTCATAATAAGAGTCCAAAGCAGAAAACCAAACAACCAAAATATCAAAAACAGTACGTGAGACTATGCTGGATAGAGTTTGGTAAAATAGAATTCATATTTAAATTAAAAGAATTCCCAATTAATCTAACATGTATCCTACCAGTGCTTACATACTCCTAACTACTCAACGAGCAATGAATCAAGGCGTTTTAATGGTGCGTACACACTCGATTGTCTCTATTATGTCATCGGATCAAAAAAATATTGCGCGACAATGATGCATCACACAATTTTATTCAGTGTTGCGAGATAATGTTACGCGACGTTGTTGCGTTACGGAACTTTGTAACAAGTGTGTACACACTATAAGAATCGGTATAAAAAACAGGTTTTAAAACAAAAAGATCCGAAGAAAGACACATATAACTAACTCAATATACAATTCGGTTTCCATTTTAACTGCAAGTATTTCATGGAGTATGCTTCATTTCAAAGTAATAATAAATTTGAAATGTAGTTTGTGAATAAATTGGATGCATGTAGGGATTCTGTAAAATAAAATCCATGACCTTTAAACATTTTCATAAACAAAAGTTTGCTACGCTTTTACAGTTTCTAAATTGCTAGCGTATTGATTCATAAAATTTCATAATGAAATATTATGGAAAATCTACAATATTAAAAAAATATTGTTACATTTACCATGCAGTTGAAATGCGTGCAGTGTAGTGCAGGACAAAAAAAATTTGATAAAAATCATTGTGTACGTTTTGTAAGGTTAAGTTAAGTGGTAGTCTGAACTTTGCTTTTTTCTATTTGTAATTATAAGTAAAAATAAAGTTTATTATTATTATTACAAAATTGCATTACCAAAATACCCATAAGTATTGTATACAAACACTCAAAGTACAACTAAGAAAGATTATGAATTGAACCCAAACATCAAAGACAAAACAAGCCTTGGAAAACATTACAAAAAATAACAAACCCAATTAAAGTTTTCATTAAAATGACTTTTGAAGAACTACCCAAAAGAGTACTACTCAAGATGTGTACTATGTCAAAATCAAAATTTTATCACGGCTGAAAAACTTCTATAAAGCAGCGGCATCACTATTTGCAAATACCGTAAATCACAATGTCGTAGGACATACTCTCTAACTTAAGGTACCAAACGATCAGTATCAAAAGTCTAAACCTAAATCAACAGACCAGGCGTAAACCATAACGTTCTGGCACCGCAACTTGAGGTACCACCCCCCATTATCTCTACTGAATTTAATTGGGTTGGTTATAAAATATAAAATCTTTAAGTTTGAGCTCTATTAAAATTCAAGGTTTTAGTATAAAACTTGACCATGAAAAGTTTATTAACTAGTCTTTTATTTATTTATAAAAAACTTTTTAGGTTTTTATCAATCATTTACAACCAAGCAACGTGAAAAAAGAAACTGGCATTGGTGGGGAATAAATATTCAAAGAATTTATAGGCAAAATTTTGAAAAAGCATTTGATCCAAATAGAGGATTTTTCTTATTTACAGCGGATAATATGTTTTATCCAAATCCACAATTACATTTAATAGTTGAAAAATATACAGATCATTATTATTTTATTGGTAGATTAATCTTCTTCTGGTTTCTCGTCTTCTTCTCCTTCATTCTCAACAGTAAAAACTTTAGATGTAATACTAGAATTAGATTTGACTGCTGCCAATTTCTGCAGTCTCTCAATATCATTACGTTCATCCACTTCAATTTCATAATACTTGCCATACATATATATTTCCATGTATGAGTCAAGTGTACGGAATGAAAATTTGTTATTACTCACACCACTGAAAACTGCATTTTTAAGAAAAACTTACGAGTTTTTCTTCTTAAATTTTGAAAACTTTGCAAAACTTTAATTTCTTTTTTTTAGCTGGATCTTCATCATCTTCAAACTCTATTATTATATATTTATATATAAATTGGAGATAATATTCAGACATTACCAACATAACATCAATCTGATAACGAATCAACAGATGAAGAAATGGATTCAATATCATTACTTTCATCAGATCTATTCCAATCAATTTGGACCTTATTGTTGTTTTTCTTATTGTCCACACATTTTTCTTTTTTGCTATCTTCTTATTATCTTTTTTCTCTACTATTTTTTATCATTCTTAGATACAAGTTGGTCTTTTGTTTTTGGTTTTTGTAGACTTTTACTATATTAAGACTTTCTTTTAGAATTTGCTTTTTAGAGTGGATCAGTTAGATAAAGCGCATCAAAAACTCAAATCTTTATTTTATTAATACAAGACAGTGTCTATGTAACCATAATTACATTTATAACAATAGTGTGGGTAAACCAGATACTAGGCCTCGTTAGTATAACACCTACATTCTCTCAATTAATTAATATTGCATAAATTAATAAAATATTGGCTCTTAAAACAAAAAAAAAGCACTGTTAAAGTGATTGAGACTCTAAATAACATGCTTTTTAAGTTGTTTTGTATGATTGCAGAAAATAAACACTTGTTTATAGTTTGCTGTGCTGTGCATTGTTGAGGTGTTTTAAATTTTATGCATTATATCACATTTCAACTTGGCTTTAGAAAGTAGTGACTAGCTAATTAAATTACAATGCTAATGTAATTTTATGGCAAGCATAGTGTTTAAATAAACAAATCCAGTACAAGCCCTAGAAAACTGTTTAACACAGCCAAAAAAAAAAAAACGGTGACTGAGCCACGTACAAAACCAGTAAATAAAAGTGTTTAAAACTATACATTAGATCCTTGCAAAAATACACAAAGTCAGTCAAAGGGACTTTTCTAGAGCTACTTCAAACAAATTTTCCGGGCTTCACGTTAATGTAAGCCCATGGTTCAGAAAACTAGAAATTGCAAAACAAACAAAAAAAAACATACAAAAGAAATACTATAATTTGTTAAGGTAGTCTAGAATAGAGAATCAACACGTTTCAACCATTAAAATTTCTGGGAGCTGATGGAATATATCATA
Organism: Tachinus rufipes; assembly: GCA_963932245.1. Lineage (NCBI taxonomy): Eukaryota > Metazoa > Arthropoda > Insecta > Coleoptera > Staphylinidae > Tachinus > Tachinus rufipes. The sequence goes on from OZ010749.1 coordinate 69,602,063, forward strand.
TCATATTACAAAAACTCTTTTTGTAACAGAAGTTTCAATAATGCATCTTTGCAACATTCTTCGTGCAAGTCTAGCATTTTTACTTTTACCAAATAGTTGAAGAGCAGTTAAAGTAATATTTATACCAAAGCCGAGGTAACCTACGTATGTACTGACTAAATTTTGCACACAAATCAACTTGACATCTCTTTTATAAAAAATGTTAAAAAGTAGTCATTACCTACATACGGAATAGAGTAATTGCTTGACCACAGCACCACCACTAGTAAGTACGCCTGCAAAGCATGCCAAGAGGTGCAAAAACACTATCCATTTGTGCTTTTTTTACCACTAATAATACTACTTTTAAATCTATTTTAATGGCACTCGAAGATTATTGAGATTGTTTTAAGCCCAAGACTTGACTTCAGGTTATGCTACTATCTAAGTGCACTATTAATAAATCTAAAATCTAAAAAACGGCTTTTTACAAGACTACAAAACACTAAAGACAGAAAAAAAACTATGATCCCGGTTACAAAAGAAGTAAAATATTTACTACTCACGCTTGATACCTGATTAAGTTTGAACTCACATAAAAATTGTGACAATGAGAACAATGCAAACATAGCATAAAAAAAGTTAACACTATTAAATATTACAAATGATATACCGCAACTAACCAAGTAAACAAACAAAGAATACTAGAGCATGGTCAAAGTAACTATCTAGTATACAAATAAGGCCAAAAACCAAAATAAAACCGGAGCTACTACATACAAAAGCAAAAACCGGAGAAAGCAGATTTCGCTATGTTATACGCATTATGTTTGATGCAAGCGGTTTTACAAGCACTAAGTTCGCCTGTAATAAAATCTAATCTGGTTTTAGCTTGCTGAAGCATTATCAAAAATACTTTGTTTAGATACTAAACTATAGGATTATAAAAGATATCTTCAAAGTGGATCAAGCCAAAAAAAAAAAAACAAGGACATTTATTAAATCTAAACCTGCTGAGATGATTTAAAGCAATCTTGCAGCAAAACACAGCAATTTATAGAATAATTATCAAGGAATAAAACAAACAAGACTTTTCCTAACAGAACCATCACAAAATACTAAAAGCGTAGTATCACTTATAAATCAAATCAAACTACTTACGACTGATAACCAAACACTGTAAAATAAAGACAAAATCTCTATGCTGCAGATGTTTGGATAACAAAAAGACTGAGTGCTGAATGAATATAAAACATACAATATGCATAGCTCATTTTGGTATGCACAATCCTGTGGAAAACTCCTAAACTTTATAAAACAAACAGAACTGCTAAAATGTTAGAGATCCTCAATAAGACAATAATATCTTAGGTAAACCACTAATGCGTATTTGTAGAAATCGTGCTTTGAAACGTTGGTCTTTCAAATTGGACGCAATGTCACCGTGTTATTGAAAGCAATCGATACAGCTTTTTGTTTACATGTGTTGATATTTTTGCAATTGTATTTTGAAACATTAATAATTCAAACTGGATTTAATTTAAACTTTTAATTAATTTACACGTGTTTGCAATCGTGGTAAAAAACCGCCTTATTGGAAGAAGAAATTGTTACCATCCAATGTGCTAATACACCATACATTGGTCTTTCAAACCGGAGTAATTAACCGTTAAATATCATATAGCAGCATATTGTTGATTTGTTGTTATGTTGGAGTTTTCTTGTAAATAAATTTAAATAGATTTGCTTCCAGAATGGACATTAGTGTCCAATAAACTTGCGCCACAGTGGACACAAGTTTTTAATTATATATTACAAAACATTGGTCCTTTGATAAGCTTGCGACACGGCGTACACAAGTCTTATATCACAAAACATTAGTCCTTCAAACCGTGTCCAACCCCAACGTTTTATTAAAAGTGATTTACAACCACAAAACATTAATTTTTCTTAATTAATACAGATTGGTTTAAAAAATAAATCAATTGTTTTGGAAGACTTAAATTGCTTTCAAAGAGTATTTCTTAACAAAGAAATTAATATTTTTAAAATACTTTGCAATTGTGGATGTGTTGGACATTGGTTCTTCAAACCGGATTCAACCTGAAATAAAATGAAAGCTAATGTTTTCAACCAGTTGATTACACATGCCAATACTACCATTGCTAAGGAACGTGATTGTGATTTAAAACAGTGGTCTTTCAAACCGGATCCAAAGTCACCTCCTTACTGAAAGAAGTTTTTACAGCTGTTTGGTAGACGGCAATTTGTTGCAATGGTGTTAAAAAACATTGGTCTTTTAAACTGGATCCTACCTCAAATTTGTTCAGAATGTCAAACATTAGTTTTTTGAAATTGATGTTACCGGTTGCATTTTCCTAGGATTGGGGTTGTTTTTCCATATTGGTTCTATTTTGAATGTGTCGTACAATGGTGGAGGTGCAAACGCAGAATATGGGATTACAATAGCCTCAAACTATTTAGAAGAAGTCTATGTCTATGGTAGTTGACAACATCGTAGAGGTAGTTATGATAGAAACTGCAGGATGGTTGTGGAGTGTGATTAGCTCGTGACACAAGACGAAGTTCCTGACTATAATTTGGCCAGAGTGATGTTTCTTCCAATGTTCTTCTGCTTGGCTCTCGTATTCAACTGACTTGCAAGCGTTCAAGTATACATTTAATATTAAATAAAAAATCAATCTCGTGTCAGACGGCTCAAAAACATTGTTGCGGGCACGTGTCCACAAGGGACGTGGCCTTCCAGTTAACAAAACCCCGCTGCACCAAAACCAAAACATTAACCAGGATCAAGAACTGCTACATCGACTGGCTGCGATGAGCAGAGTCATCTGAACCAGAATGACCCATTTCCTAGAGGATGACTCCGACAAACTCCGTAAAGACCCAGCAGTATACTGTCAATATTGAGCCATTAGCCGCGATAAACCTTAAATAGTTCTTTGGAACGAAGGACTAAAGCCCAAATCGCACTAAGCTCTTTATTTCTTATTAATAGCTAATCAGGTATAACACCAGCCAAAGATCCGCAGTCATCAAACGCCCTCGTGCAAAACTAGACCGCAATAATATGCCAACACCACGCGTTTTTCGCAATTGTGGTAAAAAAACATTGGTACTTTGCACCGGATCCAACTTTAACCTTTTTTTATTACGTTTACAACCAAGCGCTAAGACATTAATTTTTGAATCTATATAACTGACAAATGCCAAAAACCTAGAAAGTCTCATCAAGTTATTAGAGAACACATTTAGAAAATTTTAAGAGGTAGCAAGTTTAAAAACCTTTTTGGTTAGAGTTATTAAGGTTATTTTAGCGCGCCACGCAAAGACAAGTTTTGTATTAAATTTCATTTTTTCAGACATACCAATATTACCACTAGTACTACGCTTTTTTGCGATTGCGTTCAGAAACATTGGTCCTTCAATGCGGATCCAAGGTCATTGCAACATTGGAAGCAATATTCAGAGTTATTTAATCAGACGTGCTAATACTTCATTGTGATTTTAGCACTAAACATCAATCTTTTTAATCAAATCCAACCAAAAAATATTATCCAAACGATAACAAATCATTGGTCAATTATAAGGCTTAATTAATAAGTTCTGTGTCGTAACAAAATAACATATGTTAAAAAAAGTAAACCATTATAAATAAAATTTTGATATTTCAACAAAGAATTGTAAAATATAATTTAAATCTGCTAAATTCATTTAATTGTTTCAGAAACAATTTCCATTTTCATCTTTGTAATAAATTTTAATTTAAAAATAATGCTAACCAATGTTGAAATGTTAATTATACGTAAAGGTAAGGATAGGGTTGCAAAAAAATTAAATAAATAAAATTTAAAAATTATTTAAACAAAACACAATTATTAAATTAGACATGGAGTAAAAACATAAACAAAAATAATAATTAACAACTTAATAAAAAGTGTAGTAATTACAATAAACAAAATAAACAATCAATTAATATAAAAAGGTAAATTAAATTTAATAGGAAATTAATTAATAAATAAAAATAAAAATAATAATAAAAAATCCTAAAAAGTTACTAATTAATATGCCCAAATGGAAATAAATCCTTAAAATACTAAAAACAATATTTGGTTGAAATAACTGACCACAAATTATATATAATATTAGCCTAATGATTAAACTATAATTCCGTTACCAACCTCAGAACTGAATGTCACTTGAGGCAGGTGGAGTTTCTTGCGGTTGTATTCCAAGGAGGTGGCGTTCGTTGAGCAGACCGTGGATGGTCGTCTTTGTGTTATTGTAGATGGTGGTGCTGGTGGTAAACCCGTCGTGCTTCCAGTTTCAAAATTGACGCGTACACTAGGAACAGAACCATTGCGCGATGAACTTCTTCGGAATATTTCTAAATTTAATATATTCCCATACGATCTAGAAACAAACAAGAAATAATGGGGTTAGATTGAGTGGTGCTTTGAATTTTGCTGAGGTTTACCTAATTAAATCAAGTATTTCAATTTCTGGCATCATAACAACGTTGTGCTTATCAACGAATATAAGATAGTCTCCGGGTAAGATGCCCGCTTTATCTGCAGACATCCCCTTTTCCACCCTCTCTATTCTGGGGGGATGTGTCCACACTACGGAGAAGCCAAAACCAGTTTTAGGCTGTCTTCTCAACATCTTTGTTGTTGTGAACGGTGTGCGACCGTTGTTTTTGTTTCCGGTAGCTTTTCTCTGAGCGGCGGCGGGCGCTGCATCTGGTCCTTCCGTCGGATCCAACTCAAGATATCTAAGGAATATATTCTCGTCAGCATCCTTCTGTTGCTGGCCCACTGCGGGTTTTGTGCTTTTCTTGAGATCAGTGTCGATCTCTTCGAAGCCTGTGACATCGTCGACGCTTGACTGGCTTTCACACATCTCGCGATTCTCTTGACTTACAGTTATCGGTTGTTCGTTACGGTTTGATTGAGGTAATAATCGGTACGCACCGCGAATATTCTGTAACAAAAATAGTAAAATTAGTACATAATTTTATATATGTAATATAATAATATATGTTAAACTGTTTAAAAAATGTAAGAATACAAAAGAAATTTTCTATTAGAAGTATATATGATTGAATTTCAAATATTTTTATAAAGCTATTTGTATCATGCATGTAATTTGTTAAAAAACTTTAAACATGCATAATGTGTTGCTTTTATAAATACTTCCAATTTAAATTCGTATTCATTTGTAGTATTATTGCAATTTTAAATAAACATTAAAATTCTGAGTATAAAACGTTGTTGTTAGATTTAAAATAAACAAAAATGTATTTGAATTGCAAATTTATTTAAATGTTTAGTAATTTCATTTTTCTCTTTAATTAATTTGTGTTATTGCTGTTGGTAATTTTGAATTTTAAATGTCTTTTACAGATTGTAAAACAATTGAATAATTTCTCAATAAAAAGATAAAAATATTTAATTATTAATAGTTTATTAATAGGTTTAAAGAGCTCTTTTACAATTAAAAATCCTTTCAATTATTTAATACTGACTCCTGAATTAACAAAAGAAAATTCATTTTAATTTTAACGTCAATTTAGTTTTCAAATGTCTATAAATTATTATTTTTTTTAATTTAATTTAAATTGTAATTTTAAGATTTACTACTTATGGTTTGTTTTCACTGTTGTATTGATGGTGAGTGAGTGAGTGAAGCTGAGGGTAGTTTTACCAATACTATAATTTCGGAAAAAAAATTGGTATTTTTGCAGTTTCGTACGTGTTACGTAAAAATGTCTTCTGAATTTGATTCCGGAAGTCCGGCATCAATATTTTTGAATGTGGCAGTTTATAGTATAATTGTAGAAAACTTTTGTTCAAATCATGACAATGCAAAATACGTAAGTATATGTACATGCACTTCCATCATTGTATACGTCTGTCATTCAATTAGATTGCACGGTGAACAGTTTTTATTTGATCCACACGGACCGCTCACAAAACAACAATTCTTTCAATGGTATAGATGGTGAGACATTCGACTGCCAGCAGCCGACTCGTCAACATTGAGAGAGCCCAAATTATCATTCGGATAAAGCAATCCCGACATCAGAAGCTAGAGGACCAGCTGACAAAAATTAATCAGAAGATCAACGATCTTGGGAGATATGTCATCAGGCTAAGATGCCAAAAAAATCAGTATTGTTCGTCCAAGAAACACTCTTCTAGACATTGCACAAAATATAAGAGAAAATCCAGCGCATTATTTCGCTCATCGCCAAGCACGTCACGTCACTAAAAGTTCCGGCCCGGACTTCTCCCAAGGTCCCAAAGTCCCCAGCGTCTTTCTTAGGAGCTGCAGCCCTCCAAAACCCAGGGTGCCCCAGCACAGGTCTCACTCGCTGAAATCCCGGCTCTAATCTCCAGCAAAGAGGAAGTGATGGATGTCTAAGAAGAACGCATCACCAATTCTGACCACAAGAAGGCCACCGAGGAAGAGGGCTTTATCAAAGTAGTTAATAAGAAGAAGTCAACCAGAGTGAGGTTATTTCTAATTCGTCTAAAACTAATAAGCCATGAGCCGCCCCACTTGCACATTCAAGTCCAACAACCTCTTTGTCATTCCCGCAAATGACACTAGTCAGCCTCCTGCTATTACAATACGTAACAATGAAATTCGACCGCGCCGTAAACTTGGTCGATAGCATCTGAATGCATCCAACATAAAGACAAAAATACTTTCCACTACACGTATTAAGTCAAACTTTAAATAACGTTATTCAAAATATACCCGGCTGCATCAAGGCTGAAGTGGTGCAGACAAAGCTCATCGTTTGGGGTAGCTCAGAAAGTTAATAATAGAAAGATTCTGTCTCTCATTTAGATGTGCAGGTTATGTGCCACAGTTGAACAAAAACGCAAAACCTTTGAAATGGCACAATGCCACCGTTTCCAACGCTGCGGCCACATGGTATCCAGGTGTAACCTACCTTATGTGTGCGTTAAATGCGCACCCGAGCTTCGAATGCAAAATAATTAAAAAATCCGAGCATATTGCAACATGCGCCGCGTGTAATGGAACACACACCGCAAGCTATAAAGTCTGCCCAGTTTATTTCAAACTGAAAACAAACCAAAATAATAGCCCATGGTAAAACACCCGCTTCACTTCAGAGCACTGCCAAGAAGCAAAATTTTATGGAGTTATTTTTATCTTCAGCAAATCTTCTAGCCAACTAGTTGGCTATTATCACATTATTTCTGGACAGCTTAAATTCCATACATAGACGTAGTACAAGCTCTCCACAAAAATCCAATCCTATGCAACGTCTATAGAGCGGGACTTATGAGTATTAGGTAATATCAAAGCCGCAAAAAAATACCAGTTAGATCTAAAGGTCCAAGTCACTCGTGAGAATGAATCCGACTATTCTTTAGGAAAATTTTCATCTTAACGCAAAAAAAGGTAAAGTAAAATTTAAAAAAAGTTATTTTGGCCGCCACTCTCTTATTAGTTCGCTTCTGTGTTGTTCCATACAAACCTATGTATTGGAATTCATTCTAGTCGCTTTGTTACAATTTGCACCGCTAAGTATGAAATTAACTTAAATATATTGATAGCTCAGAACTCACAAGACTTTAATGATTAAAAAAAGATAAACTCTACCGTTGTTGACAACTTCAATATCAAGTCTTGACTCACAGCAGGACTCATCCTATCAAAAAATTTAAAAAAAAAAATTTTTGCTGCCTGAAGAAGAAGAAAGATAAACAAATATAATTTAAAAAAAAAACTTTACAAACAACGAATGAATTATTTCAGTGATACTATCCAGAAGAACATTACCGCCAAAATTGCATTGATGTAGTCGGTAAATGGACCAACATCCTTCTTAAACAACACAAATGGGCTATCAATAACAAACAATCCGACTATTTAATGGCTACAATCTGAACAAACCAAAAACCGTCATCACTACATATTACAGTGATATAAATATTTAATAAACAAACACATCTTAGAAGAAAAAAAAAAAAGAAAAAAACACAAGATTTCGTACCGCAATTTCTTAATCTAACATAACGTCTTAAAGTAAGATCCGCTCGCTATCAAGCCACGATCATTCCAACAATCTGAATGCCGACATATAAAAAGATAGTACTACAACAGAAGCATTGCCTGGTACCATACTTGCATATGGCAAGCCCCCAAAAAGTGCTGCCAGAAACCATATAAAAAGACCTCAGCGGATTACTCAATTTTACTAATTTCAGGATGCAATACATACACACACATTAAAAAACAATGCAACAAATCCACAGAGGTCGCTGACAACTCCAAGTTTGATTGAACTTTGCTCTACTGCAATCTAATTTCAGCCAGAAGTCAGTACCGCTTCCTTGTTACCGGCTTCAACCCGGGCCGATAACAAGAGTGACCTTAACTGTGTTTTAAAAAAATCTTCCTTTCCACTAATAAATTCAATAAAATAAAATGTTTTTTGAGAATAAATTTAGTTAAATATAAAAATTTAAATACAATTATAACAATGCATTTTTGTTGTATAAATCCAATCCAATTAGTATCAAAGGCCGCAGAGTTATGTAATTAATACTGAAACCACACGTGCGCTCGGAATCCAATTGATATAAAATGTCAACATAATAAATATGAAAAACCCTCACCTTTTTAATAACATGTTTTATAATAAATGAAAGACATCCTAGAAATTCACTGCGCCTGAAAAAGAAAACCATAAATTAGTTAAATGCAAATTTAATGGAATCGTTATAATGCAAAGATCATATATAAATAATTTATATTCTAATTTTATATCGATCCGGATGTTATGTACATACCCTCTGCGCCGCATTGTGTGCGAATATCAAGGGCGATGTTACCAACAAATTGGCCAATGTTAAAGCAATTTAATATTGTTTAACAATTAACATTTTTAATTATTTTCTAATAATTGAATTCATTTGAAACAAATAATAAACTTTAGAAATATTAATTACATTGAATTCATTTGGTTATATAATACTTTATAAAATCAATATTGAGAAAAAATACCAACACAATTACATTGATTCATCATCATCATTATAATAAAAATAACGTATTTTATAGTTATACTTTTTGATTGATTAAACTTATTTTACAAGTTATAATGTTAATAAGTCTGTTGTTTTAGAAAGAAATACTTTTAAAATTGTTGAAAAAAAATTGTAATCCAGAGTTCTCATATCAAAAGATTTTGCTTTTTAATTACAGACACAGGAATCTCTCTTGTGGCTTTGAGTTAAATGCAGCTTTACATTTTAATCAAAAGTTTTTCTTTGATATTTTTTGCTCATAACTGTAACCTCGATATCAATATAGGTTAAGCATGGATGCAAATTTTACATGAATTTTAAATAAAAATGCTTTTGATCAATACTCAGATTTTGTAATTTGTTACATTTAATGAATTCGCGCGGATCATTATCGTTTCTTTTGTCTTCCTTAATTGATACATCAGATTCCAAACGTATTTAGCATAACACGAGTTTAAGAACATGATAGTAACAAATAATTTAAGCTGACTGCTAAGAAAAATCTGTTTACTAGAAAAAATTACTAGAGTAACATAAATCTTCTCTTAATGCTTAGACATAGATAAACGAACCAAAACATATTAAAAAAAATATTTTTGTAATTAAATAAATTCAAATACAGGGCGCAAAAATAGTCAATAGCCTTCGTTTTATATTATTATTTGTAGATAAATATATTCACAATTTATTTTCAATTGGAAATGTTGGATTATTATTGGAGCATAAGTAAGGCGTTCTACTGTAACAAATTTCTGGTTACCTAATTTTCCGCTACTTGGGTTTGCGAGTAAAAGTGAATATGAAAGGAAAATGTCATTGTGATCGTTATATTTAGCTTAATATCCCGGTTTTGTAAATGTATTCGAACTAAATCTGCAATTAATTTTAACAAGCTTGTTGATCGATTCGATTTTTTTACAGTAATAGCTTATTAGAAGTTGGAGCTTTTTATAGATGATTGGAATCATTCCATTTTATAAAAAAAATCAAATTAATTATTGAGAAAATTGAATTCAAATAAGAGTTTACATTTTTTTTAGCAAATATAAATGATGAAAAGAATGCTTTCAACTACCCTCTTTTTATCTTCTAAACTAAAATTATATTTAAAGTTTTTACTACTTTAATGTTTTATGAAAAATATTTAAAAACTTCAAATACTTAACTTTTGGCTTAAAACTAGAATCTTATTATTTTAAGCTAAAATTTACATTTTTTATATATTTAATCGGTTTTTGTTACTAAGTTCCCAAAGTTTGTAAAGAAGAATTTTTAGTCTATTTTACGGTTTAAACTAAACGTAGACAATAAAAATACAGGGAGTTTATAAATGAATGGGATTATGTAATCACTTTGAATGTGCCGCTTTTTTTAAATTGTTCACTAAACTATTTGTTTTGACAGATCAACTTTGACAGCTGTCAAGCAAACATATGAAAACATATGTAGTATAGTGGACGATTTTAAAAAGGCGGCATTTTTAAAGTGATGACATAATCCAATTCATTTATAAACTCCCTGTATTATTATGTTAAGCTAAAAAATTTATAAAATTTATAGATTATATATTTAAATAATTTGTGATACTTGACTCCAATTTTTGGTCTGAAACTGGTATTATGTAACTACAATTTAAAGTTTAAATTAAATCATTTTAATGACTAAAAATATTGATATTTTGTGAAAACATGTTTCTATTGGTTTTTACCATTGAGGACTTTAAAAGGTTAAACAAAAGAACCATCAAAATACTTTACGTTTTGAATCAAAACTGCGTCTTGCCAAAAAAAAATTCATTATTTTAAACTTATATTCACAGCAAGATTGAAATTTTTAGACAAAAAGACCAAAACCACTCTTACTATTAAGGACTTTAAAAACTTAAACTAGAAGCCATAAAACACACAGTCTCTTTTTGATAACTAAAACTAGGCAATAAAAATGTCACTAATTTAAACTATTATTTTCATTTATTTAATTTGGTTTTTTACTAAAAACCTACATCATTTAAAAATAATAACAAAAATCTAATCTAAACTAGTTTTATGCAACCAAAACTCAAGTTGGTGGTTTAAATTAATACACCTTGATGACTATAAATTTTTTTATTTGCTTTTACTATTTAAAACTTAAATTAAATAGTCTAAAATCATCAAAGCTCTATTTTTTAGCTAAAGTTAGTTAAAATGCCCTTCTAATTTTAAGAAAACAATAAAACTTAAACTTAACAGAATAGATCTAAAACCATCAAAATACTCTATTTTTAAGTTAAGTTAGGTTTAAGTACCTTTTATATATACTAAAATTGAATATAATCGACAAAAAATCAAATTTTTTTCTTCTTTTTAGTTTTTTTGACCACCTACTTCACTGCCTCTTTTAAAAAAAACCTTAACTACCGTTTACGTTGATTGAAAAAAATTGCAACTAAACTACCATTGTTTGTACCTTCAAATATTGTTGAATTGAACAAAATTGCTGAAATATTCAACAATATTTAGCATGCAAGCTACAACTATCTACAGCAAAATACTACCTTATATTTTATAAATTTAAAGTCATTTTTAGTGAGTTTACTTTGAATACATATAAAAGTGATTACTACAAATGCAATAAGAAAATTATTCAAATTTTTCTAAAAACTGTAGGCTTTTTTCTTAAGACTTTATTTAGTAGTTTAAAGATAAAAATCAAAAACAGTCAAAATATTCAATTTTTGGCATAGAAACTAGCAAAATTTCATTATTTTAAATCTAATTTTATATGAAATGTGTAGTTTTCATATGTTACTTAGTTTTGGCTACTAAATACTATAAACTTTTTGAAGAAAAATGAATTTAAATATAATTTAAGTTGTATAAAAATGTTACTTTAAAATTGAATTATTATTAAATAAATAGCTTGCATTAATTTTCATAATTTTTGCTGTTAAAGACTTTATGAGCTTAAAAAAAACAAAAATCATCAAAATACTCATATATTGGCTTATAAGCTCCTGGTGATTAAATATTTATCAAATTTAATTGATTTTTGCTAACAAAGAAGACTAAAAACTATCAAAATACCCAACTTTCAACCAAAAACTAGCATCAAAAAGTCAAAATTAAAATAAAATAATTTCAATTTAAATCAATTTATATACATGGTGCGGCAAGATAACTTCCTTATTTGAAATGAGCGCTTTTAAGCTGATAAAAGTCCAAGGCGGCTTTGCGTAGTGTAGTTTGAAAGAGATAATTTTAAAGATTTGTTAATTTGTGTTTCAGTTGTTATCATGCGTTGTAGTAACAAACAGCGTGCGTTTGCCTTAAAGGCCTAATTTTCGATTGGCCGTTTGGTAGTTTCCTTCCAAAATCGCTTCAACATTGCGCCATTGGGTCTTTTCTCGGACCAAAAATCAATTCTTTTGTGGGTCATTAATCATAGTTTTGTGCAGAAAAAAAAAACTGAAAACGCACGTCCCTTCAGAACACTTTAAAACATTGAACAGCTAAGGTAAGAGTTTCAGTTTTGTAATTCCCGCGGCGTTTGGCGCGCAAACTTGGGTCTGCTCTCAAAATTTCCTATCGTTCAGTAAAGCAAATATCCGTACAAGTTGGCCATTGTGCAACTTATCAAACGCAACTGCAATGCTCAAAGAAATGCGTGTAAAGCACTTCTTAAATACGTAAACAACCCCCAAAAATTCGATCAAAGGCCTTTGCTTTTAACACGTGCAATCTCGGCAGTTGAGATTATCGGCTCATAGTTTATTGACAAAAATGAGCACTGTCATCGTCAATTCAGACCGTTATGGAAATATGCTCAATGAGATTTTTTTTCCAGACTTGATGAAATAGAGTTAGAAGACATATGGTATCAAGATAAAAATAAAAACATACAAACTAAAAAAAGAACAGATACAAGCAAAATACTATAAAAAAAATTTAAAGAAAAAGAAATAAGAACGTGCATAGAAGAAAAATAGGAAACGTTCAAGCAAATCATACTAGAAACTGCAAAAGAAAGCTGTAGAACAACAAACATATAAAAAAAATACAGTTGGTGAACAGAGGAAGTCAAGAAAGAGATAAGGGACAAAAAAGAAAAATAGAAAAGATACCTACAAACAAACGGAAGAAGACAAGATAATGGAAAGATGGAAGCAATACTTCCAAGAATAAACAGAACAAGAAGTAGAAGAAAACGATACAAGAGAACATGAAGAAGTGATACAGTTGAGAAGAACGGAAGAAATAGAAGAAATTAAAAAAAAAGAAGTAATTAAGAAATTGAAAAACGGGAAGGCACCAGGAACAGATGATATAACGCCAAAAATGATAAAATTTATGGGTGAAGAAGGAATTGCACATTTGTGCAACGGAACTAATAAATGGCATTATCAGAAATGGGAAAACGCCAAGAAATGGAATAAAGGAATAATCCTACACTTACATAAAAAAAGAGATAAAAGAAAATGTGATAATTACAGAAAAATAACACTAACGACAATACGAAGCAAAATAACTACAAAAATCATAGAAAAAGGATAAGAGAGAAACAAATTAAAAATACAATAAAGGACAGCCAATGTGGATTTAGAAAAGAAAGAAGCACACAAGATCTAATATTTATAATAAGACAGCTAAGTGAGACCATGATAAAAAAAATAGAATAATGCACGCATGCTTTGTTGATATCAAAAAGGCATTTGACAGGACTAAAGAGGAAATATATGGAAAAAAGACAGAGAAATTGAGAAGGAAATAATAAACGTAATTAAAAACTTGTACACAGAAAACAAAAACATAGTAAGAATGAACAATAAGGAATTAAAAGAATTCATAACAAAAAAAGGAATGCATGTTAAGCGCATTGCTATTTTCAATTGTTTTAAATAAAGCAATAAAACAAGAAAGAATAGGGTATTGAAAGAAGGAAACAACAAGAATAGCAGAACTACTATTTGCATACGATATGGCAGTAATTGCAGAGACAGAAAACGAGCTACAACACAACATAATAATTGAGCAACAACTAAAGAAAATAAACTATGAAAAAACAAAAACCATGATAATTGCGAGAGAAAAACTGAATCACAAAATAAAAATAAAAGGAAAAATAATAGAACAGGTTGAACAATACAGATACCTAGAATACCAACAGAAAATTCGACAAAGAGATAGATGACAAAATAGGAAAAACGGCAAAAATATGTAACATGCTAAAAAACACTTTCTTCAACAGAAAGAAAATAACGAAAACTACAAAAACAGAAATAGTTAAAAAAGTAATCAGATCAACATTAACATATAGTAGTGAAACATGAACCATGACAAGAAAACAAAATGCAATGAAAATTAGATTTCTTAGGAAGATCGAAAACAAAATAAGAAAAGATAAAATAAAGAACAAGACATACTAGATGAATTTACAAATAAAACCAATTCAAGAAAAAATTACGGAAGGCCAAATGAGATGGTATGAACATATCAGAAGAATGAGTGAAAAAAGGAAACACTTGGGAAGAAATAAAGGAGATAGCCATAAAATGGCGTGAATATTACTTAAATTAATAATACGCCATACAGTTTTATACCAAAAAGTAGAAAGGCAATGGAATAACTAAATAAAATAAATAAATGGTATCAACAAAATGGAACTACGGCCCATACTTCAAGGAAATCAATGGCTGCGTTGCAAAAGTACTTCCCAAAGCGCCTCATCTCACTGATAAGTAATTTAGAGTGTCCTGCACGTTTACTCGATTTGACCCTTTGTGACTTTTTAACCTAAAAAAAAAACATGCAAAAAGAAACGGCCAAGATACCCATCAATATGTTAAAGAAAATGAGAAAAAACAGCAGAATTTGGTTCAACCAGTGTATCGCCCCGATTGTCAATACACTTAACAGATATGATTCTTAAAACAATGTAATCAATAACTTTAAATGTTTAACTTTTTAATTAAAAAAAATTTAAAACATATCTCAACTATTTTTTGTTTCATTTTTATTATTATTTTAATAAACAAATTATCTTGCCGCACCTTGCAATTTGTTTAAAAATATTTACATATATTGTTACTGCCAAAGACTTTCTTAAGTCAAAGAAAACAGCCTAAAACTAGGAGTAATGTTAAAATTAGATTATTACAAAATAAACGTCTAAAACACATTTTGTGGCCTAAAACTATACAAATATTTATTTGGCCTAAAAATAAGCGTATTATACATAATGTTTTAATAATTTTCACAGCTAAGAATTTTTTGGTTTGTAAAAATGGAAAAATCTATCAAAATAGTGTATATTTTACACAAAATCATACCCAGAGCAATAAAAACTATACAATATCATGAGTGTTGGCTTTAATTTAAATCAATTACCGCTTAACCTAAATTAGTGATAGTTTCACTAATAAGAACCTTAACATTTTGTGAACAAAAGCTTAATACCGTCAAAATATTTGTTTTGTATATTTACATTTATTGTTAGTACTTTTGTACAAGAAAAAAAACTCAATACCAACAAAAGATTTATTTTTTTACAATGCTAGGCAAAAACGCAAAAATTACATATTTTTTGAAATGGAATTAAAATTGTACTAACGCCTAAATTGAGTTAAAATAGGTTGCTTAAATTATGATTTGATTATTTTTATTACTAAAGACTTTAATATTTTGTGAAAAAGACCAAAAACTATAAAATACTTTGTTTTTGGTCTAAAACTAATCTTGGATTGTAAAACATTGCAATTATAAAAACCATTAAAATCAAAAGCAATTAACGAGTTCCATTTTTTATTAAATTTTAATCATATTATCAGTAATTTTACTTAAATACTAAAAATTTAATATATTATAAAAAAGCTAAAATCTATCAAAATAAACGTTCAACTAAAAATGTATTAACGCTTCAACTAAATTTAAATAGCTTTTAATACGACGGACTTGAATCATTTATAGAAAAAAGCTTAAAACAATCAAAATGTGTAACATTTTGAATCTAAAACTAAGATGCGATGCCGGAGAAAAAACTATAATAGTTGCTTTAATTGTGATTTTCTCATTTTTATCACCAAATATTTTAATGTTTTGTGATAGAAAACTCAAAATACTCATATTTTAAGCTTAATATCTAAGCTTTAGTATTTTGTAGAAGAAAGCTTGTTATGTTTTAAAACAGAATGCTGAAATTTCATGTCTAACATAGTTTTGACCATAAAAAATGTTGAAATTTTAAAGGAACAAGCTTAAAACTATCAAAATGTTCTAATTGAAAACGTAATAAATTTGTTGAGATAAGGTTATGATATATATTTCCAGATCGTATTCTTACTATTAAACTATTTTCTAAGAGTATAGACTTTAGCTAGTAAAAGACAAAAAAACATGTTTAAACCCAATCTGTGTAGGCACAACAAATTATGTAACTTCGGTATGTGCTAGTCCAACCAACTGTTCGTTAGATCTATTTGCAAAGTTAAAAACTTTAAATTAATCAACAAAATCTTAAAAATATCAATCTTTTAAACCCAATTACACCTAAGCATAACCAATTATATAAATTCGGTACACCAAAATCGTTCACTGCATAGTAGATCTAATTTTAAGGCGGTAACATATAGAAATCAAACTTATAACTATTGTAGAACTCAACAACTACTTATCAAGTAAGTTAAGTAAAGTATAATTTATACATATCTACACAATATTTGAAATTTAAATGTTTGTACTATTATTTAGTTATAACAATTTTGATATAATATTTTATTTTTTTTAATGATGTTTATATTAAGTATAATGTTTTTAACGCCTCTCATAAGCGGGCACCACTTATAAGCAAGTATCTGAAACCTTATATTTTAAATGGAATGTCACTCCATTAAAGAAGGTAAACAAAAATCGGCTTTATTCGGTTTATTATTTTTCATAAATATTATAAATAATTGTGTTTAGAGGATTTAAGTTGATAATGCCCTTGATGCCTATTGACTAGACAACGCCGGGCAATAAATCAACTGTGATATGATAAATCCAACACCTTCCAGTAAGTAACCTCAATGTATGAGCGGGTGCGGCGCTTGATAAACCTGGTCAAATTATAGTGTTTCGGACAATATTTATAAACAAGTCGTGCGTAAATTCTGATAACAGATGTGCATTGTGAATTGTGTGTGAAAATTGGGATAATATTCTATGGATTAATTCGATAGTTTGATGCGGATGTTTGAAGTGCAATGACCTATATTTGCATGTAAGCTGATTTGATATTATTTAATCAATTATATTGATTTAGACTTGACTCTCACTGCATTATTAAATCATATTGTGTACTTGTAGTGCTTAATTCTATTATATTATATTATATTGTTGCAATAATGTTTAAATTAAAAATATATTGATTTCGACTTGACTCTCACTGCATTATTAAAGCATATTATGTGTACGTAGAGTGCTTAAATCTATTATATTAAATTATATTGTTGCAATAATGTTTAGATTAAAAATTTAATTTATTTACTGAACATTTCTTGTAAATTCAAATAGATCATAAAAATACACATAAAAAAGCTCCAAACGTATGGTTTCGGTAGACGCAGGCAAAAAGATATTTTATTGTTATCACAAACAATTAAGCTTGTAAATAATCTAGAAATGATAGTCATTCATGAGCTTTTTGGGTGTAAATTGAAATTATATTAAATATTTTGTCTATTTTTTAGATAATCTAAAATCTTTATTTTTGCAACTAAACTTAATGATAAAAATACAATCTAAAATTACGCATTCCAGCTCAAATTAAAAAAAAAACTGTTATGTTAAATACTAACTAATGAGTTTAAGATACTTTCTTCAATGTACATAGTCTTTTGTAGTCTAAACATGTATGTTTTTGACAAATATGTGAAATGTTTTGATCGTTTACCTAATTTTATCTCAAAAATAAGCATTTTAGTAGTTTTAAACTTTCTTCTTTAGTGTTTTAAAGTCTTTATCAATTAAAAAAACTGTAAATTTAAGTTATATTTTTTTTAATAGTTTTAGGTTTTATTCTTCAAATTACTATAGGTTGCTAATGTAAAAACTGTAACAGTATATTTTAGACATGCATGTTAAACTAATTCAAGTCTTGAATCATTATATTTTAGCGTCTGGGCCTAGCTTTACTTAAAAAACTAGAAATTATGACTTTCTTTATTTGTTAAAAATAAATCATTTGTAAGCTGTAAATCTAATATAAATCTAAGTTAATTTAAATTTTTAATCAAAAATTGGTGGTTTTAAAAACTTTTTCAAAAGATTAAAGTCGTTGGTAGTTAGTAGTATGTAGACATAAGTATAAAATTTAGAGAACCCAAAAACTGTAATATGCCATGCTATAAACCAAACCACCCAGTAATTTTCATTACATTTCATGTACACGCGAGGATTGTTTCTGCACATTTGTTTATTAACAAAGCTTTTGGTAAACATGCGCTTAGTCTGAGAAAATGATTCGCCAAAAACAAGATCGTTTTTCAACTGATCTACGACCTAATCAGCAAACTACCAACGCAATCCGTGGTTTGGCTTCAACTACTAGTAGTAGATGTAGACTCAATTTTTTTAACAAAATTTGCCAAGTTGTGGTTTTCAAAAACCCCAAATGGCAAAAAACTATTACCTCTATTAAATAACCCCGCTAAATTTAAAAAAATGTTTAAAAAATTCTTCATTCATAAATAAGAAGACATAAACTATGTCAAATGTGTATTCTCCACAGAGTACAGTAATCTCAGTACTGTTTAGTATAATAGACAATTTGATGCACACATCTATGTTGTTTGTTCAGTTACATTCATGCCTTGGTCCGTTTTAACATAAATTACACACATTCCATGAGTCAAGCTGTACTGGGATTACAAGTATCCAACCTAGTAAAAATGATTTATAAGATCTCGTCTACGTGTATTTGAGAATGGCTTAAGCATAACTATCCCTAAAAAGCTTAGAGTAAAATAAGGATGCCTGCTCAGCCTAATTGTGTTGAACATTGCTATGGAAGCTGTTCTACAATCCGTACTTTATGGAAACGGATATAAATTAGGAGTAACCACCAAAATGCAGTGGTTTATGCCAACAAACTAGATCTCCTAGCAGCTGACCCCAAATCCTGCAGTTAGCCTTAGATGAACTGCATACAATGTGATCAAGTTTTTAACGCATACAAATCAGCGGTGTTGAACCTAATCTACAGAAGAAGGCAATACATATGCTTAAAGGGAAAGCATCTAAACATGTAGGTATTTCAACTGGCTTACACATTGACATAATACAAAAATGTTTCTCAGTCCATAACATTCATTTTTTTTTTCAGAGAAAAGACTGCTCAAAAACATTACTCTAAAAAAATTGAGAAAGATTATAAAAAGTTCTGAATGAAACCTCCCCAACGTGCTAGCCCCAAACTATTATATTTACCAACAGCGCGGAATAAGACCGATGTAGTTACTCCTATGCAACCTAAATAAATGTAGCAGCAGTAACTCAAGGTTTTAATATGATGACTTGTCCAGAAAACCTAACAGTTGAAAAAGTTAGTTTGTTGAAAAACAGGAGCCTAAATTTTCCATTAAAAAGCTCAGCAACAATTTTTTTGGTTCACTGGATGGAAACCTAAGCAGCGAGATGGCGATGACAATGTTTTGATCAAAAGCAAGAAATTTTACGCAACGTTAAGGAAGAAATCAAGTTCAACATCTATTGAATCAATTATTTAATAGATCCGTCAATAATTTCTCTAAAACTGCATTTTAAAGATGACATAGTGACAATCCTTTCAATCGAATGAGCCATAGTAAGAAGATAATAAAAGGTCATGTCCAAAGATTTTATGGACAAAAACTTCTAGTCAAATCAGATCAAAGAAAACTTATTAGTTTATTGTTGCTGTGGTAATTCAGCAACCATTTCATAAAAGTTTTCTAGCAGATTTATAAATTTAAAAAAATTTACAATAAAAATAGTTGCCGCCTTTAAAGGTAAAAAAAAACTCTTAATCAAAAGCTTCTGGTCAAATCAGATCAGGAAAATGTTTTTTATTCATTGTTGCTCTGGTCATCCAGCAACTTTTTCATAGAGATTGGGTTTGACACTAAATTTGCAGTTTGGAATTTTATTCACAACACAAATAGCTAGAGGTTTTCAATAGTAAAAAAATTGCATAATTTTTTTAAAAATAATTGCAAATAAAATTTCAAGAATGATGTTAAAACATGTAGAAAAAATTAAAAAAACAATTAAAAAAATTCCTAATACTTTAATATTATGTTTTGAATTAACGCCTAAAAACATAAGTTTTCCAGCCTGAGGGTGATTTTGAGTAAAAATTGAATATTTTGATAATTTTAAAATTTATTTTTTGAACCATGACATTAAATAATATTCGTTTTTTGGCAATCCAATCAAATTATTGACTAATTTTAATACTTTAAATCATAAAAACAAAGTGTTTTGATAGTTATAAGCCAAGATTTTATTGAAAACTATAAAATTTGGTTAGCCTTATTAACTAAAGATTCAAAATATAAATAATTGTATGGTTTCAACCCTTTTTCATAAAATATTAAAGTTTTTTCTGTTTCTGTTTCTTTTCCTACTAATATTTTAATTAACGC
The DNA here is from genome assembly GCA_963932245.1 of Tachinus rufipes. NCBI lineage: Eukaryota > Metazoa > Arthropoda > Insecta > Coleoptera > Staphylinidae > Tachinus > Tachinus rufipes. The sequence goes on from OZ010749.1 coordinate 69,622,772, forward strand.
ACTAACATGATTTAAACTTAAGCAAATTATGATTAATTTCTAAAACCTAAGCCAAGTTTTTTTGTAAAAAATAATGAGTATTTTGATAGTTTTTGGCTTTTGATTTCATGGTAATACAAACTTAAAATCAAAATGTTTCATATATGATATCTAGCTGAAATCCAAAAAACAAATAACATTTTTTTTTCAGAATAAAACAATGTCCTTGGTCTTTAAACCAATAAACTTATTTATGAATGTTCAGCTAATAAAGCTAATTTATAACCTAAAGTTTAAAAATTTGATGGTTTCAGACCAAAAGTTTAAAATTTGATGGTTTTAGACCAAAATTTTATTTCAAATTTAAATTTTTGCACAAAAATATTCTTGGTAATTAAACTATTAAAATGGGTTTTCGAATATAAGTTAAATCAAATCAAAGTTCACCAATTTCTACCACGTAAAGCTAATTTAAGATCAAAAACTAAATACGGTGATGATTTTCGGCCTTCTTCTCGACAATTTCAAAGTTCTGACTAACAAAACCAATTAATTGTACACAAACTATAAATTTGATATAAGTAATAACATTTTTATTGCTTATGACAAATTTAATGCAATAGTTTGAATATAAAAAACGGGTTTTCAAGCTTCAATTATAAATTTAATTCAAGTTTATCAATTTCCACCCCATAAAACTAGATTAATGCCAAACGTTGTGTATTTTAATGGTTTTCGACCAACATTTTATTTCAAGTTCAACAATATATGTACAATTTTTTCGCAAAATATCAATGTTCACAACTTCATTGGTATAAGGGTTTTAAAGAGTTTTCGATTAATTGGTGCAAATATCAAGACTTATTCGTCGTCATTAAACCTGCAAATTTAATATAAATCCAACCCAATTTTTTTATATGACTCTACAAGCCACCCAAAATCTATTTAAAAAAATATGTTTTTGTAGCACAATAAAAATACTTTCTCCAAGTGAATTTTAAATTTATTTTATTGATTCATTAAGCGGACCAGAGAAAAGATTGATATTTTAGCAATTCAACATTTAATCCATGCAACCCACATCTGCCACGACCCATATCAAAAGTCAATTCAATGAGCATTAAATCATTGAAAAAAATCGTTTAAATCTTAAATTTAAATTTTTTGTCCATACACTGTTGTACCTAATTTAAAAATATTTCGCAATTAATTTGCTTCAATAAAATTGTTAAAAAGTTAGAACAATTAAATTCTTTAATCCTATCGTATATATTCAAAGCTAATATAACTTACATCAATTGAACCATAATACACTTTAATTCAATTATCTAAAATTATTAAATTAAATCATATTTTCAATCATCTTAGCCCAGCTAAACTTTAAGTGGTAAAGTGACCCCAACCCATTTTCCTTCAACTAACCGAACCAGACATAACTACATCAAATGCGACCTGAAATCGAATTATAGCATAACCCAATAATGCTGAAAATTCAATCCGAAGCCAGTCTCTAGTATGGACACAACTTAGATAAATGTTTTCATTGAAGCCAATTAAATTAGAAAAGTATGAAATAGTAAAAGCTCAAAATGGTTTGAGTAATTAGTTTTAAAACAAATTAAATTGCTTTAGTTAGTAAAGCTGAAATTAACACGCATGGTAATTAATTAAAAAGAGCAATCTGAAATTATTTTAAATAGCGAGCCAGATTTACCCCAAAAAAAAAGTAATTTATTAAATTAATATTGATTTGTAATTGTATTAATTACAACAATTTTATAATCTAATAAATTTACTTCCAACTTTTGCAGCAAATTTGAGCTGCAATTAAATAATCGTTAGCCTCTCACGTTAGAAATTATTTGTTAAAATATCACTTTATTTTAGTTTCAATAGTTTTACAAAATTAGACTTAACTATAAACTACAATATTATTCCAACAAATTTTTCTAACAACTTAATTAACTAATTCATATCAGAAATAATTGTTTGAATGAGATTAATTGTATCACAATGTAGCAACTACTTAGAATTAAACAAAACATTATACTCCTCATTGAAGTATGTAAATCAGCTGCCACCTTGAACTAATTAACAATGCGCAATTTTTAAACGATTTGAAACACCAACAAAAATTTGTTATTGTAATTTGTGGACTTTTATTACAATTTAATTATGAAAGTTAGTAGCATGCCATCTATTTTTTTATAGCAACACATGATATCTTTTTTATTGGTTTGCCACAGCCTTATATTATTGAACTTTACGACTTTGGCAATTCACAAAAAGAAAATTACTAAAAAAAAATAACTCACTTTAATTAGTTCCATGCACAATAAATCACATCACGTTTAATTAATTAAAATTTAAAAAAATAATAATTGTTCACTATTTATAATTAACACTTAAACGCAACCGGTACGTATCGAATTGTGTCTCAAAGTCAATGGTATATGTATACTGCAAGTACAGCAGGTCACTGAGTGAAAGAGGAAAGCAATAAGACCCAGGTCCCGCGGTGGAATATCTGTTCCGCGCGAATTTTCCAACACCTAGTATCAGTCGAGCGCTTGATGATGTTGGTGTGATAGAGACGGAGACTGGAAATGGTGGGAATGTGGGGCCGGGAAAGCTCGGGGCTTACCATCGATCCACCGGACGGCCGATTTTGCGTAGTCGAAATGCTTTACCGCGGAAAACTGAAGTAGAGATGTGCGCCCGGTGTTGATAAAACAGACACGCACGTCATCTCTCTTAGGCGCTCTTCGAATAATTGGAATTACTTTGAAACAATTTATTATTGGTTTTAGGGTAGTCAGAGATCAGATGTTTCATCAATTTGTTTAAATAAAATTTAAATAATTGGATAATTACAACCCGGAACAACTTCTAGGATGTGATTATCGAATCATGAGGAAATAAAGCTCCTCATCAATCAAGCTACCCATCAGATTTAGAGAAAATATAATTGCCCAAAGTGAAACACATTAAGGTTAATTAAGTATTTGCTACTAACAAAATAAGAAGCTTTTTTATTAATAATAAATCTGGAAAAAAATATTTTGTTAAAATAAAGTCGCACTTCTTATTACATTAAATAATAATTAATCTATTGTTACAAAATTTTGAATTTAGTTTGCAATTGTAATTCCAAAAAAACTGAAACAAGTAATTGTAATTCCAAAAAAACTGAAACAATTTGAGCAAACTTCATCAAATTAATCTTAGATAGGTTGTAGGTTCTTTGCAGAATAGAGACAAAATGATAAGAAATCTTATATGTTAATAAAATTTATGTTTGTACATTAAGACTTTTAGAGAAGGTGATTCTCAACAAGTTAATTGATTAGAACCAAAACCAACAATCAAGGTTTCTGGATTCTGGATTTGAATGAGAGGGTAAAACCATTTTTACTGCATTTAGACCTCATTAGACGCTTAGTATCTCCTCCTCCGTCCCAACGAAAAACCAACCTATGTATTTGATGTATGCTAAGACATCGTTTGGAGGAGTTTCCATTATGCTGGCCAATGCAATCCAGCTTAGAAGAAAACCGGGCAAAAAGCAAGATTTATAAAAAAAACTATATTGAGTGCGACAACTAAACCACAATTTCAAAAAAACTCCTGGGCCAAGACTTTGGTAACCTATAGACAATTTTTAAATTTACTCTGATCATATGACTCAAACATAAAGACAAATGAATGGGACAAAACCACGGATAAATATGTAAAAAGCTACTGATTAGGCATCAATTTTGATCATTTTTTTGGCCGATTGTAATAATTTCTGTAAAAAAATTAAAAACTCTAAAGATATTGCCAATTCTGCTAAAAAGAAACACTCACCAACAGCAACACATGTTACTAAGTCACCGACGATCACCAAATAAACATAGTTTAAAACCAGATAGATTTCCAGATTGACAGCTTAAGAACTCTATCAAAAGTGTAAAAATGTACGCAGCTTCAGACAACTTACTATGCGCCCATCTCAATATCAGACTAAAGAAAATCAAACAACAACGCCCAAGAACAACATTCAATCACCAACTGCAAAAAACTACACACAAAAAAAGTTTCACTGCATCATTAAATAAAAACGTGCAGATACTAGTGCAGAAGTTACTACTAGTCACAGATTCGAAGCAAACAGATAGAAACAGGAAAAAGATAACACGCAAGCTAAAAAACAGGCCTAGATAACAAATAATAATCTTAATAGAAAAACGAAAAACATGAAAAAAAAAATTTATATAAAAATATTCAGAAACACGTACGCAAAAAAATACAACAAACAAAGGAAAAATGGGCGAAAGAAAAATGTTAAAAAGTATAGAAACTTGTTTGGAAAAGCAATGCTTAGAACAGAAGAGATAAAACATTAGTGGAAATGATATATATGTGAACTATTCAAAAATAATCAAGATCAAATCCCCGGAGAATAACCAACAAAGATCGGCACAATCATAAAAAAATCTGAAATAGAAAAGGCTATATGACAATCTAAAAACACAAAAAAGGTGAGGTCACTAAATACTGGCGGAATCCTGTAGTAAGTGTCAATTAATAAGTCATATGAGCCAAACCATAAAATTATGATTGCGCATTGCATAAAACCGCACTTATAAAAAAAATATGAGCAAAAAGCAATTTGGCTTCAGATGCGGTCTAGGCCCCAAAGAAGCAGTATTCTGCATGCAGACTCTCCTACGCCGTTAATGGCAGCAGAGAAAACCAAAATAGATATGCTTCATTAATTATAAAAAAAGCTTTCGATTGAATACAGCATAGTAAGATTGTCAAAACTATAAAAAATATTGGCCAATGAAACCAATCCGCAACAATTATTGATAACAAGAGTGTAAAGAAATCGTTATCCAATAAGAAGTTAGACAAGGATGTATCTTATCCCCTAAATTTTTCAACATCTGCACCGAAAATACCTTTAGAGTTGCTCTGGAAGAAGATGTAGGAGTAAGAATTAGTGTCACAACATCAGATAATACGGTAATTATGGCAAAATCAATTGAAGCACTGCAACACTTGCTCAACAATAGTAGAACATAATATATCTGTATTAGGTATGATAGCCATAAGCCAGTTCTAACATGTCATGAAAGAAGAAATTAAATGCAAGATAGAAGTAGTTACAACAGCATTTATAAAACTAAAAACAATATTCTCAAATAACCATCTAAATAAAACTACAAAGAAAAAGTTTGCTAAATGCTTTGTCTTCTATATAGTTTCAAAACACTCAAGCAGACAATGATCAAACGCAACGAACTATAGCTTTAAAAAAGATACTCAAAATACCATACACCAAAATAGTAAGAAATTAAAAAGTACTAATAAAAATTGGACACAAAAAAAATTATGTTTACAATCAAAAAGAAAAAACTAGAATACCTGAGGCATAAAATGCGAGGTGCAATATGCTCCTAAAAAAGAATCGACTGCAAAAAGCTATCATACCTAAAAAAAACCTTCGACAATGTATGGGTTTATTGGCCCAAGAACTGCTATACTCTGCCCCGCATCAAAAAAGATTCAAAAAAATTGTAACACCGGTGCAAAGCTTAGGAAAAAAATTAGGCAAAAAATCTGATAATTAATAGTTAGTAGATTTTGATTTAATTTATAGCAAGATTTATAGAACCAATTTTTTTAGTAGATAGTACTATGTTAGTACATATTTCAAAATATTCCCATGTGTGATTTTAGAGATTATTGTATTTAAATCAATATTGTACTTATTTTTTTTTTAATTAATTTATAGCAAAACTTATGGTACAAATGTTTTTTTTAATTTTCTTGATGCATAGTACTATGTTAGTAATAGTCGCTACCAATTTTTCAAAATGTTTCAATGTTTGAAGTTAGAGATATTGCACCTGGCGTTTAAATCAATGTTTTACTTATTTTTTTAATTAATAAATTTTGATTAAATTTATAGCAAAATATTTTTTTACAATAATATTAGTACTGTGTGATTTTAGAGATAATGCAATTAAATCATTACTTACTTACTAATAAATTTTGATATAATTTAAAACAACATTTATGATACCAATTTCTATAAAAAATTATAAGCAATCTTAGAATACAAACAAAATTAACACCTTCAAGTTATGCAAATATTTGATGGCTTATTTAGTCTTACTACTTTCAAGTTTAAAATGTCTAACAGTATCATATTTTAAGTTTAACAATCTTATTTTTATTTTGTAATAATTAATCACACTCGTTATTGATTCTGGCAAAGTATTACGTTTCAAATAAATAAACTGTCGATTATGATCGTATCCCGAATGACGTATGACGTTGCATGTAAAAATAATACCTATCGATTTGGAGCGCAGTTAAAGATTTATTTATTTTTCTATTCTGTTTTATAGCCGTATAAAACGCAAACGTAAAGTACCTCCTCCCCTATTGTGTCGCTTGTTGAAAAGAAAATATGCACAGCTCTTATTAATAATGAATAACTTTGGACTCCAGAGACCGACGGCGTGTTTTATAATTGAATTATTTCTATCCTTACCTTGTAGCCCTGTCTCTATGCCAGACTTCCACGTATAATAATTTCTGTTCGTCGCTTTTCTGCATTGGTACTTTAAATGTATGATTGAAGATTGGGTCGCTTGATTCGGCCAGCACTGCGGTTCGTTGCAAGATATCTTTTTCTTTTCGACAACTATTGGATCTTTGACTAAGTGCAACCTGAAATTAATAAAGGAAATATATAATTATAAAATAAATATAGTAATCTTTGGAAAAATCAAAACACGCAATACTATGCAAAAATATACCAACAACAATAACAAATAGATTATAAAATTATTTCTAGCATCTATTGCGTTGTAATATGAGGTGGATTAATAACATCGTAGTTGGGAAATTGTTTGCTTATTATATGCCTGTAATTGAAGTACTGCAGGATATTCAATAGTAGATGAAAGTGGGTCAATTTAATAATTAATTAAATCTCGTTTGATTTGTAAAGCATTTAGTTTATCAATATCATATATCATAATTAAATTCTACTCCGTATCATATATTTTCTTTATTAAATTTGACGGTTTTTGATGATGAATTTTTTAATCATGTTCATAGCCAGGTAGGCTTTATACAATTTAGGAGATTGACATTTGATTAAATTGTGTACTGTAAATGTAATTTTATGTTAAGATTGATATTGCAAAATAATTGATTATTTTTATCTGCAGGGCTTTGGCCAGTGCCAGTACATACAGAAAAATTGCGTAAGTTTAGAAAGTAGATTTCAAATTATTGTCTTTTTTCATATAATAGAAGTAAAACGTAGCAACTTCAATACATTTTTGGGAAGAAGGGCAAACCCTCTTAGATATGGTTTTGGTTTGGCTTAAATTTTAAATTTGATGCCCTGTAACGTGTCATTCTTAACTAATGCTTGAACATATACTGGGACCACACTAAGACTATACTGGGACTACACTGAGACAACATGGAACTATTGTGGGATTACTCTAGGACTACTTTAGGACTATACTGAGACTATACTGGAACCATACTACAAAAAAAATTAAATAACACTAAGAACCAAATTATTGCAATTTACAGTTGTATCGTGTAAATCAGTTGATTAGTTCTTCATTTAAGTAAAACATGCATTGAGTTTAACAATTTTAAGCAATTTCAAACGTTGTACAGTAATCGGGTTCTTTAGAAAAGATTTGTCAATTCGTGATATTGTCCAACAATTTGGCAGAAATGTTAAAATAATAACTCTCGTAAATGTATCTAGGGACACAAACAACGGTAGATATTATAACGTAGACGCTCTAATGTGGGGTTAGTGTGCTCCTCCATCGGGCGCCTCCCCGGGTGGCGAATAAGAGAATGCCTCCCAGATATGGGTGAAACCGGTGAAATCAAATAGCTGGGGCGGACCAAAAAGCACACACCAAAGCCCAAGTAGCGTCTGACACGGAACGTGCGGCTATCTGGTCAGCGTCTGATCCCAGAATGGGCGGCTGAAGCTAAACTCTCCCAACCCGCCCTGCCAGTGTGAGAGAAAATGGCTATACAACCCCCTTTGACACCATGACAAATTTAAAAACAAAAGGAAATCACCAGGCGAGACAAACCTGCACCCTGAAAAGGGTCTGCCTTAAGGATTATAGAGAAGGCAAAAACTCGTCAAACCAAACAAAACTGCATATTGCAACGTTCAAACACTGCAAGGTCCAGAAAAACTCACACTGAAGGAAGAGCTCTCTAAAATAAAATGAGACATACTCGGGCTATGCGAAACAAGGCTAGCAGGAGAGAAATGCACAACATTGAACTCAAAAAATCATCATCCTCCACAATAAAGAAGACAAAAAGCAAATAGACAATTACCGACCCATAAACCCTATAAGCTCCTCACAAAAATAGTAACAATCAGGCGCACAGCAAAGCTAGATGCATATCAACCGGAAGAGCAAGCTGGTTTCAGAAAAGCTTACAGCACAATCGATAGTCTCCAAACAGTACGCACACTAACGAAAAATGTACTGAATACAACGTTCCACTACACATAGCATTCGTCGACTACAGCAATGCGTTCGATTTGCTAAAAATCTGGCAGCAATGTTCAAAGCACGTTACACAACTCTCCTTAAATATGTATATGCAAACGCCACTGTTCAGGTAAAGATAAAAAAAGACATGACCACAGACAAAATACCTACAAAAAAGGCGTCCGGCAAGGCGACACCATCTCTCCAAAACTTTTCACCTTGACCATGGAAGATATGTTCAAAATCTTACCTTGTAAGAACAAAGGGATCCACATAGATGGCAAATACTTAAACCACTTACGGTTTGCGGACGACATAGTCATATTTAGCAGTAACTTGGACAAACTAAAACAAATGCTAGAAGAACTAAAAACTGCGTCATCGGAAGTCGGACTAAAAATGAATTCCGGAAAAACCAATTTCATGAGCCCGGATGAGACAAACACTCTATCTATCAAAGGAGAAATCATCGAAAAAGTAGAAAAGTATGTGTATTTAGGCCACCTAATCAAACTCGGTAAAGCAAACCAAAACACCAAAGTTACGAGAAGAGTACGCATGACAAGGGCGGCATTCGGAAAGCTAATCTTTATTCTGAAAGATCCCGAGATTCTTAAAAATCTAAATGGAAAGTTCATGACATGTGTATCCTTCCCGTGATGTCATATGGTCTAAAGACTATGGCCCTGACCATCGAAAGTGCCAATAAATTGCGAGTCACACAGGGAGCGATAGAACGCGCAATGCTAAGAGTAAGCACAAAATGTGGCAAAAATAAAAGTACGCGACGTAATCCAAAACGTAGCTACAGCAAAATGGAGATGGGCACCAGACTACCAGATGGGCAAAACTATTAATGCAATGGAGACCAAAAACGCATAAGAGGAGCGTAGGACGGCCGCAGAAGAGATGGTTGGATGACAACTACCATCAAGCAGGAAGACACTGGGTTCAGCTGGCACAAGATAGAAAGTCGTGGAAAAGGGGAGCCCTACGTCCAGGAGTGGACAGAGAAAGGCTGCTAAAGAAGAAGAAGAAAGAAGAAAACGCTCTAGAAACGCCACTGAACGTGAAGATCGGGCTCTCTGAAGCCAATTTTCTAATTTTTAAAATCAAAGGCAATTAGAGATGTCTGGAAAAGCTTAATTAACCAAGAAATCTTGTTCGATATTTTTTTCGGAGAAGGTAATCAGCTGGTTTAAAATCGTAGCGCACTTTTATTTGTTTGCCCTTAATTCCTCACTATAAAAGGTGCCGTATGAAATGATGCAATGTGAGACTACAGTAGGTTGATCAATATAAGCAAGTTATCTTAAACAATACGAGAGAACGGAGCAAATTACATTTTTCTGTAGAACAACATACGGCTCTTACACGCGGGGTAGTGGTATGAAGAGCAATCACTTATGAAAATTATTGCGTTTTCGGCAGTATTATTTTTATCGGACTGGGGATAGTAACAGTAACAAAAAATTGTTCACAAAATCACAAAAAAACAAAAAAATCCAAAAATGAAGAGTAAAAATGTGTTTGTGCGACACATTGTCGGATTGATAAATACAAACCCGCAGGGCACCCTCAACTGTCATAGCCGCAAACGCCACAAGTCTTCTCTAGTTTTATTCCAGAAACATTAACTATAAATCGCTACAACAACACGGTTGGTAAACAATCATTATAAATTAATAAAACATACGTCAAAATAGACATGAGACGTCAAATCCAAATATAATCTGTATAATAACGTCAAACTTTAAAACTAAACGTCAAATTTAAAACTAAACAACTAAACAAAAATATACGTTAAGTGTCAAAATAAACGTGAGGCAACAAATAAAACAATAGACGTCAAAACAAAACCCTGACGTCAAAATAAATATATGTATCAAAATGAGCATCAAAAAACAAAATAAACGTCAAATATTAGAATAAACGTCAATTGTAACAATAAACAACATTTATCAAAATAAACATTAATCTTGACAACAAAATTTAATTAAGTGTGCATTAAGACAATTATAGAATAAAACAAACGTCAAACAACAATATAAAAGCTATAAATTACAACATACTGAAAATTTAATATAAATGTCAAATTAATAGAAACTTCATTTTGTTAATAGAAAAAACAATAAATATCAATTATCAACAATTATTGATAAACATACGTCAAACACATGTACAAAACTGTCAAATATTATATAAAATGTCTGTCTCATAAATAACAAATGATTAAAGTTCATAATTATGACATAATGCAACAAACAGATGTTCCATTCAATACGTGCGTTATCTAGAAGTGAGTGGGTGGAATAAAGCTAAACTTTGTTAATAAAAATAAAAAAGTGTGTGGGCGTATGTACAGATTTAATGATAGTAAATTATTACTTCAAATCCTGCCATCAAAGGATTCATTACTATTCTGATATAGCAAATGTTGATTTAGGACAATCTCAGTAGTTCAACAATCATAAATGCGTGTGCAAAACATATTTAATTAAGCCAGGTAAACTTCGGCTTACTTAAAACTATTAATTACAAAATAATCAAAATTAAGCCAACAAATTACATAATAAGTTTTGAAAAATGATTGATTTACGTATACAAAAACACTTAAATTGACATTGTATTAGCTTTGATTGATTTAATTTTAAGCCTCGTAACCAATAATCGGAGAAGATACAAAGAAATCGCTTATTATATTGTGACGTGGTTCCACGGCTATGTGACGTAGCCCAAATGCTATCGATCCAAAGGAGTAACTCGTTGTGCCCCAGTGGCCTCCAAGCATCTCCCACCATATAAATGGAATAAACATTTTCCCGGAGTTTTCCGTGTGGGGAAAGCAAATGATTCTTTGTACGGCCGCCGGGCGTCATTTACGAGCGCTTATAAATTTTCATGCAACCCGCCACCGGTAAAGACCACTGGTTATCATAAATTCCTAGGCTGTGAGGAATTACGCCGAATTGCGGAATTGCATTCGGCAAATTGAAACGTTAATATTTGAACGAGTACGTCTGAATGTTTCACATGTCTTGCAAGTTATTTATGCGAAATGTTAGAAAAAATTCTCCACGATCGATTTCAAAGTGATTTATTATGGGGTGATAATTAGTTGCCTTAACGAGCCATATTGTTTCCGTTCTTGATATAATTATATAGAAAATTTGATTAATGATGTATTGATTCATGTGTGGTCAAGTCGGTTATTGTTGGGCTAGTAATAAGTAATAAATACTATTTTTAGTAGGTTAATGTTTCCATTACATTCTAAAATGAGTTCTAAAATTAAATTTTCATTATGCATCTAAATAGTTTTCTAACAATTTAAGTTTGAACTATGCAGCAAGTTTAAAGCTTCATATCAATTTAAACTGCAATAGCTCAATATTATTCATTTATTGGTTACAAATTGCATTTTTAATTGAACACAAATTGCATTTTTAATTGAACACAAATTGCATTTTTAATTAAACACAAATTGCATTTTTAATTGAACACAAATTGCTTTACAAATTTATTGAAATAATCAATTTTGGTTAACAAATTTTAATCAAAATACTGTGCAAAAGTAAATTAAATTTTGAGAAAATGTTTAAATTTTCAATTTTATTTTGTGTATTTCGATAAAATTGCAATAAAAACCAATCAAAAAAAGTTTGAGATTATTGAAAGTCCAACAACACAAAAAGTTTCTCCTTTTGGGCATTGTTGTATAAATCCAAATTACTAGATATGTCAACTCCAAGAAAGGTCAGCTAGCCATACATCATAAAAGATATCAGCCTACCACTCTAAACTTTTAATTTAAGCATTTTGAAATCAAGTCCTATGCTATATGAAAAAATACTCAATTGATAGCAGAATGTTTATAAGAGAACTAATCTATCCTTATCTAATTTGAAAGCAGGAGACAAAAGAAACTTTACTAACAGGTGTATAAATTTTCATTCATTCTTATAGAATTCAACATGACTGGTATTGTTAAGCCGTAAGTTGCAAAGGTCATAATGTTAGCTACGACTGTGGGCTTGTCTATTTCAAAAGCATTATTTTAATCAAAATTTCATTTCAAGTCTAATCTCAAAAAACTTAGGCGCTTGATTGTTCTAGAAGACACTTGCTTGGATAGTGGTCAGCGGAGTAGTGTTAGATGCTTACTACTAAAAACTCGTCCTCCCCAATATCCCACACAATGTCATTGTTCTGTTCTTATACTCCTCAAAATTTGTTGTTTGTTGTAGACAACAATTTTCTTCCTTCAGTGAGTATTACCAGCCGTTCTAGTGACGTCGCCAAGCATGCTTCTTAACTAAAAAACAATTGGAATTTTTATACTCTATCGACTTCGCCAACCTGGTTGTAGCAAGCCAAAAGTCCTTCCGAGTATTAGTGATGAAATAAAACAAGATGATTAATGTTTGTAAATGAAACCATAAATGCCAAAGCGGTTAAAGCGGTAAACAAATTCACAAATAATATACTACGGCGGAATAAGAATTAAACTCACACTAACATCATCAAAGCTTTTGCATCAACAAAATTAGGTAGCAAATAAAAACACATGTTACAGATATACACAACAATGATAAAACCAAACATTCTATACGGTTCATCCATATATTGGGTAGACAACACTAAAGAACAATACTCTAACATCCAAAAACTTGAAAACAACAGCATTAGAATATGTCTGGGTACTCTAATATCAACACCTATACATTGTATGTTAAGTGAAGCAGCTGAGCTACCCCTCCTTTACCAAATAAAAACAGAGACATATAACTACATTTCATGATCTTTTCCATACAACCGGCAACACCTAGAAAACTTTGAAAAAAATATATGAGACACACTCGTTTTGGAAAAGAAAACATAAACAATCCAACAATTAAGTCAACAACTAAACAAACTAAACCCCAAAAACGTAAAACAAAAATGTTACCCGCTAACCCGAAAGCCACTAAATATACGTACCTCTATACCAAACATTACATCCAAATCCAGTGACATAATAATCCTAAAACAAGCATCCCTTCAACACCTCCAAAAAGTATACTCTAACTTTGAAAAACTTGACACAGACGGATCCAAGAAGAAGAATTTTGCAGCAGCTGCAGCAGTGTGGCCAAACAAATTTAAGAAAGCGGACCTCAAAATACAGACGGAAGTATCCATAACGACAGCCGAAATGACCGCAATTAAACTAGCCCTCTTCCTTATAGCCCAACATCCCTCCTCAAGTGAAAGCAAAGTTATCCTAATAGACTTCCTATCATCCCTCCAACTTTTCAAACAAACCACCTAAACTAAAAAACAAAATAAACAACATTGCCGAAGAAATATATACAACAACAGAGCATTTAACAAATCAAGGGCACAATATTCATTTCCCATAGATCCCAAACCACTGTAGCATAAGAGGAAATGAATTAGCGGATAACGCTGCCAACAACAAGGAACAACCAATTACGAAAACAACAATAGCCTACAATGACATAAAAACATATGTAAAACAAATTATAAAAGACGAATGGACAGACAAATATAAACAAAATACAGAAACTGGACAAACTTACAAACAAATAAAACAATCGCCACAAACAATACCTTGGTTTAATAATACAATTTTATCAAGAAAACAAATTACAAAAATTATACGATGTAGAACAGGATATGGACTTACTGCTGACAAAAAATTCAAATTTAAGCAAATTTACTCTCCTCTTTGCATAACTTGTGACGTAATAGAAACAACTCATCATATCTTAAAAGAATGCACACAAAACGACATGGAAAGAACTACCCTACTTACGGACACAAGACAAACAACAGTAGCCCAGACAATGATAAATATTGAAACCCACTTAAAACACTTAAGTACATACATAGTTTTACTACCAAACATTTAACAGACTAATAAAAACAGATCATTTTTTAGGCTTCAGGTTTTCTATATAGAACTTCGGCCAACTATATAATATATTATAATGTATATAAAATGTATATATGTAGTAAAAAAAACTCTAAATTTAGTTGAGCCAGTAAAAGCACTCATCATAGGCGTTTTCTCTTCAAATTTAACCAATTGTTTTGTCCAAGATTTGTATTGCCTACCCTACAGTGTTTGCAACTTAGATATTGTCCATATCCGGTTCTGTTTCTCAACTCGGAAATCTTTGAAGATAAAAGATGGGAATACTTCTACGACGTCGGTACAAACCAAGCAATATGTTTAGACATTTTTTATGGCAAAGCATTGTAGTGCTTTTCTTAATTAGATTTTGTTTCTAAGAACAAAAGTAAAAACAGTGCAGAAAAGCAATTTTGCTACAAAAAACCTGTTGGCTTGGCATTTAAAATTGAGCATCTTTTTATCCATTACTCTTTCAGTTTTTACAACGTCGTTTCTAATTGCATACAGCAACTTGCAAGTTGTGTTGTTTGTTGGCTTCAAAACTACAAGTACATCCTATGTTTGGTTAAACTTAATCCTAGGAAAAATCAATCACAGTTGATGTTCGCCCCCCAAAAAAAAACGGTCAAGATCTAAAGCTGTAATCATAATACCGGACACAATGCATATTGAATAAAAAAAATTATTTAGTTACACACCAGCTACCTTCTATCAAAAATAATAGATGTACTCAATAAACGGCACTGTATGCAATATTAAAAAAATGGTGACAGTCAAGAATCAGTCCTCAGTGCTTAACCTATATTCTATTATTCTACAATAATGCCAATTAAACGGATGACATTGAACTCCACACACAAACACAAATGATCTGATCCAACAGAGCAAAAAATGTTAACGATTAATTTAAAAAAAATAGCCCAAAACTTGTAACAGACAAAACGGAGTGCTATGTATTTGATGGCAAAATAGTCTATCTTTGCTTTTTTCACCAGTCGTACACACATTCAAATTAAGAAGACAACAGCAACACAATAAGTTTTTCATAAAATTTAAATTTAGATGCTTACAAGTCTCATGATAAATATGATAAAATCGTGTTAATCTGAAAAAATTTAATGAAACTCACAACACATTATTTATCAGAGCGAGTACCGATGTTTGCATCTCATCGGTAAAAAAGTCAATTTACATCAAATGCTCCTGTCCTATATAGTAAGAGAAGAGAAAGTCGGCGTTTGCAAAGATATTGACGTGGCATCCCTTCTTAGTGTCTGCGTGCGCATATGGTAGATAACCGTAGTTAAGGGGTGTAATAAATAAACAATATGTTCTCTACAGTCAAGTTTAACTGCGGATACAACTCAGTATTCAATTGATGCAAGTATACATTTTGGCAAAAGCGTATGTGCAAGGTCGTAAGTCTGTGCTGGCCTTAGAAATGGTGATCAATTGTTGTAGCTGAGATTTTCGGTGATCATGAAGAAACCTACGGAAGAGACTTCAAACTACGATCCAGTGCGTACCCAGAGTTATAGGTACCACTCTTAAGGCGTGGGTGTAGAGTTCAAAAATCAATATTATTGATCAAATGCCGTTGCCTGTATGATTAAACTCCTTCCACGTATACACTTCAACTTACTCGTAATTGAAGGCTACTTACTACATCTCAGTATTTTTAAATAACTACGTCACAACAACAAATTCTCATATACTTGCACCTGTACTAAGTGTTTGCCACAAAGTGCTACATGGCTTCCGCCAACAAAAATATAGTAAAATGTGTTAAAAATCTTTGTTTTGAAAAACAGAATAAATTTACATAAATTCTGTGAAAAATTTGACTTTTGTCTTGGCTTGTTGCTTAGCGTAGACTTCGGTTTATTGATTAACTCTGCTATGTTTGAAAAAAAAACTTGGAAATCGAGTATACATAGTACTAGAAGTAGCCTTTAAGTAATTTGTAAAAACCTTCATTAAACACAAAATCTATAACTAAGAGACAACAAAATGCTTTGAAAAGTTGTAAACAGTTTTTGGTTTTAATAACTTTGTAGAAAATGGCGCAATCAGCAGCTAATTTATACCTCAAAAGCACTTAAATGCTCACGGAAAATCTCAATACCTCTAACACACTTGACTTGTATACTTAAGCTTGAACGTTCAAGCTAAGTTCCAACTTTAAGATGTTGCAGTAACGCTTGAGTGAAAAAATATTAAATAGAGGAGAACATTTATGCGCAATTGTACATGCCGCTCATATAGATGTCTTTCTTACAGACTTGGAGATAGCAGATAGTCGATAACTAGTTTGTGAGCAGAACAGATACATCTGTAGTAATAACATACACAAGTACGCAGTAATGTATTAGCCTTGCGCCTCTTTTAATATTCATTCAATTAACGGTTACAGCCACTAAACGGCATATCCCCAAACTTGAAAAAGTAAAAGACAGCAATTACAACAATTACAACAAGAGTTACTACTACACATATGTACGCTGGGTGAAGTGACCACAACCTCTTCCAACCATAAACGCCGTATCTAAAACACAGTTGCCTAATGTTGTTAACCAAAGCAAACCGGCACTGTCAACAATTAAATACACAATTAAACAAAGAGAATATTGGAGATTCAACCACAACCATAAAATTTCTAAACCAAGCCGTCTACTCTGAGATAGATCAATCTGCTCAAATACGAATGTAGCGGCACATATGAGTTGGTTAGTAAGGGTTTTTCAGTTTAAAAGAATGTTTTTCTGAATCCCAAAAATTTCAGAAGCTGGTATTTTCAATTTTATTTGTAATAGAGCTCAAGACAAGCCAATAACGACCGTCGTGTTCGGATTTAAAACTACATTACACAATCCCACAAATCTCTAATCTTGGATCGTTTTAAGGCATTCCACAATGCTGTATTCTTAGGCCGTTAAGATTTAAATAATTTCTTAATAGTACCACAATTTTGAACTTATTTCAACTCTTACTAATACTAATACTAATACTAATAATAAAATTTAAAAAACAATTTTGGCATTGATGCATGCAAAATGCATAAAATGATAAAACGTTATTGGTACGATTGCATTTTTAAATAAAAATAATTGCCTTAATTCATATCACGTATTGTGTTATCGAATTTTTGAATCAAATCGATTTCAATCCACTTTACATATGAACATCGCTGAAATATAATAATCTCAAATGGCAAACACCGTTTGCGCCACCCCAAAATCAATTAGTTCCTATCCAACCCACACATGCCTTAATTACATTTACAAATCTCCGTGTCGAAACAGCACCCCCGATTGTAAAGCACGTGGTCGGACACAAGGACTATTATTAAACACGCAAAAAGCTCATTTGCAGAAACACAATTCATGAAACGGAATGATATTTATATTTAAAGCTTTATGTTAATAGAAAAAATGTCTAAAATATTAAAATTGGTTAAATCTTGTAATTTACAAATTAGCATTAGAACATTTTAGCCAAATTATAAACTAAAATGATACAGATAAAAGCAAAAGTTTATAATCAACTTGAACCCTTGTAACATTAAGAAACAATTTCTAAATAAATCTCGACTTTTGACAAAGATCAGGTCAAATTTGGGATAATGGCAATATTTAAATTGATTTCTAATCTTTTAAAATGTAAATTTTTTGTTTATATTCAATGTATTTTTTTAATTTGAGGTTAAGTTACAAAACTTGTGAACATAAATAAATTATATGCTTTATGTTTTTATTATTAGACCGGTTTCGGCTGTTGATCCATCATCAGTTAATATATTACAAAGGTGTTGATGTGTATTGCAATATATTGAAGTATAAAATTTAATTCCACTAGTTATAAACACACCCTGAAACAATTTAATAAAAACTTTTATATTATTTAATTTATACCAAATAAATGCTTAAATAGCTTTGTAATGAAGCAGAAAAAGTATTCTATAATAGACTTCATAGAAATAATAAATCGTAATACAACTTAATTACATTTTTATTATCATTATTAAAGGTGAATATCACGTAACTTTATTACAGGGCATAGCCCTCAAAACATGCAACCTAAGAAATAAATAAAATTCGCAACGAGCCATCGAAAAGCGACCGCAACATGTGATAGTAATAAACACCTTAAGCATCTGTCCAAAAACCAAATAAAATGTTGTATCTAGGGAGACCTTTTAAATGCTTCCGATCAGTGCCGGTTAAATATTATTAGATTAGTGATTGCACCCCCTCGAAACGATTGGGCAGGAAATGATAAGGGCTTCAAACACCGCTGGAATGCAATCAAAACATATGCCAGCTGTCTCAAAGGAGGTTCATAATCGAAATGCGGATGATTAACGTGACACAATCGAATTTATTTTTATATTTACAGGCTGTTAGATTGTAAACGTTTTATATATATAATTTAAACTTACCTTTACGTATGCGTTGATTGGTTGGCCGTTTGCGCGTTTCAAACCCGTACACCTGAAGACTAAAGGAAAATTATATTAATTATAAATTCAATTAATTACATAAAAGGAATAATTAAAGCCAACTATTCTATTCTATTGGAACGCGTTACCAGTCAGTGTTTTTACCCACTCACTATTTATAAGCTAAGACAAGCGGCGTCGTGGCTGTACCCACGCAGCACAGTTTTTTACGTCGTCTGTATTGCTGAAATGAAATAAGGCTGACTCATGTATGTGAATTTGTATTAATCAAGTTATTGAATTGTTTCAATTTATATTAAATATTATTTATAATTTGTGCAAGAAGTAGAAATATTGGGCAAATCTCTAAAATTACAGTTTCATCAAAGCATTGCTAAGAAGCATGACAACATAGAACTTGTAATTATTATGTGATGTCAACATTTAGCTCGAAATTGACCGAATAAAATGGCAATATAAGAATGATTAACCCAGTTAAGTAAACATTAATTCAGACCTTTTTTAATATAGAAACGCAATTTCAATTATTGTTATAAACCTTGAAAAAGTCCAAATATTAATCTCAGAAACAAGATAAATGCTTTAGTATCAAAGTGTCAACAAAAACCGCAAAAATTTTATAATACATAAAAAATGTGCTTTTCTGTGTAACTTTATAATATAAAAAAAATTACGCTTTCAAAATTTACTTAACATTCTGGAGTTTCTTCCGTTTCCACTACGCAAAAAACAAAAACATCTTAAATTACCGATTTTTTAGCAAATATTCTCAGGTTTTCTAGTAAAGTATGAAATTTTGTGCAAACTTTTGAAGTTTCTGATCTACTAAAATTGTAGCTCTTTGAAGATGTTTTTAATAAACTACTGCTGCGTTTTATGGTTGCAAAAGATTTAAAACTTTTTACGTTTTTATTAAAAAAAAATTGCTACAATTATTTACCTCGGCATTGGAAAATGTCTTCAAAACTCAAATTAACATTGATTGATTTGCGGACGACTTAATGCTAATACATACCGACCAAGAACTAACCACAATGTTAACAGAACTCAACAAATAAGCCATATTAAGAGTATCTTTAAAATACCCACTGAGGGACAGCAAAATCGGAAATAAATCAAAAAGAACGGACGTTATGAAGCAGGTTGCTAGCATCAAATGAAAATGGATTGACATACCCAAAACAGATAGACACATAGATTTAGCAAAATGGAGAACGCGTAAAACCAGTAAAAGCAGGGAAAGATCTCAAATGCGATGGACAATTGATATCACATAAATAACCAAAAAAATGTGGATAATAAAGCATAAAAAAAGTTAAAAAACATCCAGCATTGGGTGACACAAGGCTAATCAAGAAGAAGAAAAAAAAAATGTTTTCAAAATATCGTTTAAAATAAATTTTCTAAAATTTGCTTCCATCTCCACTAAACAAGAAATAAAACGTCATAACGTTTTAGTGAGATTCAAACTTGTTAATAATGTTTTCCGTTAACTTATTAGCAAGCTTTTGGAGTTTTGCAAAGGTTTCTAAAATTTCTAAGAAGCTTTTTAATAATTTATTAATATTCTTAATTTTTTTTAAATTCTTGTTAAGATACAAAAGAAATTTATGAAATATTTTTGCCAATTAACATAACAATTAAAATTTTACGTTCTCTTAAAATACCAAAAAAATGTCTTTTTCTTTGCGTGCTGCTCAGCAAACGTTGACTGCTGCTCTAAACAGTAATTCTGTTGTGCAGTCGAACCATTGCCGCATCGTCTTCAGGCATAAAATTCTGTTTTTTACCGCGCTGCGCCTTGGAAGATTTTTTTTTAATGATAAGGTGCAAGATATTATATGTCTCATAATATGATCAAGATAAAAAACTTTTTAATTTTGATGGCCTTGATAACCTCCTTATCCTTGTTCATGCAATTCATTATGATGTTGTTGCTGACTCTATCCATCCAGCTTATGCAAAGCATGTAACGATAGCACCACATTTCAAAAACTTTTATTTTCTTCTTCTTTATCAGCCGTATACACGCCACTACTGGCGAATAGCCTTTTCTCAGCCTGTTATGCTGGCAACTTACATTACCGGTAGACCTACAGTTTTTAGTGGATTCCGAACCATTGAAAAGATTATTCATTTACTCCGGACCAAAGAAGGGGTTGGGAAGTGGGAGAGCGTATCTTTGATGCAGCAGTCAAAAGCCTAAACTTTTGCGCCATGCTCCTCTTTGAATATTTCTTCAAAATAGATATTTAATATAATTGGGACAGTATATAGCCCTGCCTTAGACCTCTTTGTAAGTTTACACATTCCGTAACCCTGCTCTAAAATTAGCTGTTTGATACCATTAGAGATTTGAAATTATACGGAGGTCTTTATCAACAATGCTAATACCTCTTAATATTTCTATCATTGTGTTGCACATTGACGCTATTCAAAATCAACAAAGCATAAGAAAACATCATGGTTTACATCTCGGAATTGCTGTACAGAAACACAAACAGCATTAAAACAAAAGAAATACAAAAAGTGCCCTGGAAAAGATAGAATAACTTCCAAAATTTTAAAGATAGGTGGGAAAACAGTGAAAGGAGAAAAACTTAACTCAAACCAACCCGTTAAGCAGGAAGGCTTTAGGAACGAATATAGCACAACCGACCATCTACAGACCCTACGACGATTATTAGAGAAGACCACAAAATATTATGTCCCCGTACACTTTGCATTTGTAGACTATCAAAAGGCTTTTGTAAACACATAAAAAAGAAAGGCATCAATATAAACGGATCTTATCTGAGTCAGCTACAATTTGCGGACAATATTGTTATGATCTCTAGTGATGTTGAACACCTAAAAGAGATGCTACAAAAATTTAATGAAACGAGCAAACACGTGGTTAAACAAATAAATCTGGACAAGACCAAAATAATGAGTGACAGTAAAGTAGAAGTACAAGTGGACAACAAAACAATAAAAAATGTAAACAACTATGTATATTTCGGCCACATACTTAAAGACTGAAATATACTAATCAACTTCAAAAGAAAAATATACAAGACAAGCATATAACTTGTAACTACTTATGGCGTCAAAACAGTGACACTAATAAAAAGTAGTGCCCAAAGTCACGCAAAGGGAAAGAGCAATGTAAAGTAGCATAAGGGACAAAGTAAAAAATAAAAAAATCCGAAAAAGAACAAGTCACAGACGTTATGAAACGCGTAGCACGTGTAAAGTGGCAATGAGTCAGACATGTCACAAGACAATCAAAAACACGATGGACACCCAAAATAAAAACATGGAGACAAAGTGATACTAAGAGAAGTGCAAGAAGACCACAAAAAAGATAGCTAGATGATAATAAGCAAATCGCAGTCAAAATTTGGTCCTACGTCCAAGAGAAGATAAAAAGCGGCTGAATAAAAAGATTTCTGCACCATGACTTGTGGGCCAATTGAATTTCGCTCACTTCAAGACCGCTAACTGCGTTTCTCCTATATGTTCCTTTATTTTGCAATAGATTCTTTAGAGTAGTATACATAAAAACAATTTTAATACATAGTTTATAAGGCTTATTGTACGATGCATTCCTTTGCATTGGTCTTTTTTGGTATCAAAAATAGATATTAATTTTTTATTCCTCTTCTATTTTAGCAACATAATTAACCCTAACTCTAAACACATTCCAAATATCTCCTAAATATTTTTATAAGCCTTAAAATATTCTTTAACATTTCAAATTGTTAAATAGTCAATTTTATTAAAAAACTTGAAAAGCACAAATTTTAAAGAAAGTAAAAAAAAATTTATTTATATTTGACTCAGAATGAACAGTTATATTTTAATAGATAAAATATTACAAAATATAAAGAAGCTTATTGGTTGAATTAAAAATGTGTAACTCCCAAACAGTTTACAAAAACAAGTTTTTCGGAAAACATTGTATTTTTTAAACAAACTTTCTTGGGTTTCAAAATTATTGAAAATTGCTTAAAATGTCCTAAATATGTTCTAAAATATACCAAGAATTGCGGACAAATGCTTTTGTAAAGATTAGGAAACCAATCGTTCTTCAATGTTTACTAAACAAATTCTATTTATTTGAAAACAGGTTTGTTGAATCGCATCAAAATATCTTTCTTTTTAGAAAAATATTGTATGATAAAGAAATTCTAAAATAATCTAAAAATTGTTCTAAAATAATCTAAAAACGTTCTAAATTGTTCCAGATGTATCAACATGGTGTTTATTATGTTTTTGAAAATCATTTTTCATTTTGTACCATTCTTACAATACCTCAGAACAGTAGTAAAACTCTAAATTGTTTTAATTATCCTGGGATACCCATAAAATAAGATATAAAAACAAAATAAATATTTTAAAATATATTACAATATTATAAATATGTATGTAGTGAAGAAGTATTCATTTTAAATCTAACTATGAAAAAAAAACGGCAAAAAATACATGAAATCTAATCAAAGTTGTCCCAAATATACTAAAACAAAGAAAAATACAAGAATGTCTTGTAAAGGCTAGAATATAAATACATTTAAGTTCAAAGATGCAAATAAGAAAATTTAAATTGTATCAAAAAATGTCCTTAACAGTTTTAAAAGTATTATAAAACGCCAAAATTACAACAGTATATATAAAATATCAGCTACAATAAAAAAAATCCAAAAGTGTTCTTTAAAAGCCCCAAAATATCATATTGAATAACAAAATTATGTAAAAAAGAATCAAAAATACAAATTCTAAATATCTATAAACATTAACAAACTGCTTCTGAAAATGCAAAATATCCCATAAAAATGATACAAAATAACATAAGCTCCTAAAAAATTTAAAATTGCAAATATGCAAAACAGTTCTAAAAACAATTAAAAAAAATCAACAAAAAACGTTAAAACAAGTAATAAAACACACACAAAAGCTTAAAAAAATAATTTCAAGCATCTTTAATTGGTAATTAAACCCCATAATTTGTCGTAATCTTAAGAAACAAATTCAGTCCTGTTTCAATTATTATTAAAAACTAAAAAATTATTAAAATTCTATACAATACTTACCATTAACTAAAACTTCTTCATCATTCAATTGTATTTCCAATTCAATACTTCCATGAGCAATTTTCGTCTTACTTCGTGTAGGAGTCGACGTATTAGTAATAACACTACTACCCTCACTAGGAATAGATTCAAATGACAAACACCGCCTACAAGCATTAACAGCATCCGGCGATCCCACAATATAAGTATCCTGAGTTGGTTTATCCGAACAATCACTTCCATTATTATCAGATGAAAATGAATCATACGAATCAGTTTCTTCAGTAATATACGAACCTGTTGTACTAGTTTGAGGCGAACATTCCTTCTCCAAACGTCTTCTACGTATGCATTTCTGCCTTTTCAAAACACAATCTGTTTGATCCAAAAGTAATCGTTTACAAGCTACTGAACCTGATGGTGATGATGTTGGTCGTTTTCTAGGATTAACGGAGACATCAACGCAACGTTCATTAAATGTATCTTCGATATTGATTATAGTTTTATCACAGATTATTGCCTGATTGTTATTGCATTTGCACAAATAGTCATGAGATTCTGTAGTTGAGCTTCTGAAACCTGAATCTGTTGAGTTTCTATCGGATAAATTGCGTTCATGCTCTGTATTAATCAGATTTTCTTCTTGCGTTTCATTCAACTCGTTTTCCCTTTCCTGATTATATTTATCTATTGTATTATCCAGTAATGCATCTACAATTTTATCAAGTGATAATTCATTAATAAAAGAAGAATCGTTTACTTTTTCGGTTTGCTTATAGCTAATTTTGCTGAATCTTAAATCGACCAGACGTTTGACTAGGGGTGATACTTTAACATCCATTCCGGGCAATCGCATCTTCCCTTCTTCGGGTGAAGTAATTATAGAAATTTGTTTCAAAAAATCATTTACGTGATCTATTTTGGCTTTTTTATTAGGCGGACACATATCTGTTAATTTTTCAAGTAAAGGATTCATTTTAGGATAATCAATTAAAGGTAATGTAGCCGCATAAGGTAATTTCTGTTCAGTATTATTGCAAGCACAATTTATATCAATAAAATCTTTACTGGTAAGACCCTCGATGTGGGAATCGACAGCCTCGAAATGCCTAAATTTACTTCCGTCGGGATTGAAAAAAAAGTCCTGGCTATGTGACGGATCGACGCATTGTTTCTTTTTGGGTAAATCAGTGGGGGAATACAAGCGTCGATTTATGCTTTTGCACTTTTTTCCTGATAATCTTGCGTCTTTAGGGGTTAAATTGCTGACGTCTCTGAAAGCATCTAGTTGAAAAGCGTCTTCGGAACCCTTTATAGGTGTTGATGTATACTGATTCTCTTTATCCATATTTTTATTATTCGTAGAACGTCGCGACGTGCTTGAGCGACGAGTTGTACTAG
Organism: Tachinus rufipes; assembly: GCA_963932245.1. Classification (NCBI taxonomy): domain Eukaryota; kingdom Metazoa; phylum Arthropoda; class Insecta; order Coleoptera; family Staphylinidae; genus Tachinus; species Tachinus rufipes. The sequence goes on from OZ010749.1 coordinate 69,648,134, forward strand.
AACGACGTCGCTTAGGTTTTACAGATTTCAAACCGTCTTCAGTGGGAATGTTGCAGACACCTGCCGTAGAGCGGCGCCTAGTTTCGTTCTTTTCTATATTTTCGCGCTTATTTATTACGGTCCACTTCAACATCTTGTTTGTATCTAAAACAAATAGAAATAGTTTGATTATTTTAACCGCTGATGTCGTGGTTAACATAAATTTTATGCTTTCTTAAGACACGTGTCGTTTGAACGTCTCCCACATGTCGGAAGAATTATATCTACATATATTTGAATATATTAGATGTACGGGAATGCATAAATATTAACTAAGGCACGCGAGTCATCATTACTATCAATTCATCAGTAAATTAAAAATAAATTATATCAAGTTGACAATGACGGGAAGAAATTAGTTGATGTAATTAAATGTTTGATTAATTAATTTAATTTGTAAAATTTAGTTTAATGAATAGCGTAAAATTGTGCTTAAAATAATTAAGTTTAATTAAGCAGTTATAACATTTTGTTTCATCAAATTTTAAGATGGTTTAATAAATGTTGAGTTAATTATTTTTATTTTGTTGATTGTAAAATTGCCATAAATAAATGTTATTTGCCATTAAAAAGTTTTTCCAATTTTATCAAATCTTCGAGAAAATTATTAAATATAGAAAATAAATATATGTAATTAAGTAATTGTTATTTGATGGTAAACCCAGGTTGCTATAAAAGTTTTGAAAAATAAGCATTAAATTTATAAATTTTAAAACAAAAAAAACTTCTATAATCTAAAAAGGTATATTTTTGACCATCTAATGGTCAAAATTCATTTCAAAATTAAGTGGCCCAACAGCCACAATTTACTAAAAATTAAAATTTTATCAATTAGTTAATACTAAGTTGCAGTAGGTATTGTCTAAAATAGGCTCTTAAATTCTATAAAACATTGCAGGTCTTAAAAATATTGAGGGTATTTTCAATATCTTGAAAAATGTTTTTTTTTTTAAATTTTTATAAAATTCTTTTAAGATCAGTTGTTCAAAACCCGTTTAAATTCTAAAAAACTTTTGCATAAACTTATGAACAAACAGAGAAAAGTTTTGTAAAAAATCTTCTATTTCATTAAAAAATTCTGTTAGAATTCTTGGCCTTTTCAGACAACTTAAATCTTCTGTAGTCTGTAAGTTTCTGTTGATAAGATTTTTGAACATTTTTCAAACTAATCAATTTTGATAACTTAAAATTTCTGAAATACTTTTAGTTGCATAAGTAGCTTAAAATTCTTAATTTTTTCAAAAAAACTCAATCTTCTAAAGTCTTCAAATGCCTCTCAAAACCTTCTGAAAGTAGCAAAAGTTTGTTTCTTAGTAACCTCTACCAATTCTCAAAGTTTTCTACAATACGCAATAAATTTTAAAACTTTTCAGTCTCATTAAAAAAAAAACGTTAGATTACCTCTCTCAATTCTCAACACAATCTTCTACAAACCTTAAAAACGAATGAAAACTTCTCATTGATTTTCAAAAATCTTAACTACTCTAGGTATAGGTCTCCAAAAAGACGTTAATTATCTCTTAATGTATATTAAAACTATCAAAGTATTTTTATTATTTTTACATTAAGTTAAGATTTTTCATATTCTAAAAAGTTGATATAAACCGTTAAAATTTTGATATAGGTCATCACTAAAAGTTTTCATTAAGTTTTGCAACAAAAATTCTGTTGCGTCAAAACATTTGAAAAGCCGTTAACATTTTCTTTAATCTGAGACAAACAATATAAAAAACTTTTGAATTTTTGAACTTTTTAGTATAAACTTAAAGCGTTTATCTTTTATACAATATGTTTTGAACAAAATAACCTTTGCAAAGATTTACATGAAATAACCAGTACGGTCGCAAATTAGTCCTATGGATCGGAATAGCACCTTTAGTAGTTTTTAAATTGAACTCCTAATATCGTATAATTTATAATCTCGTAACTTTCTTAGGCTTAGAAAATTCTTTAAGCCGTTAAGTAAAATTTGATGTCTTAAATTCTTCTATAAATCTAAGTTTCTAAAGTCTATAAGATTTTATTTTATATTGCACTATTTAGATAGGTCTCAAAGATTTTCTGAAAATATCCATGATTTTTAATATTTGATTTTCTAACTTGACTCAAGCACAACATTTAAATTGTGCAACAATGTATTGCCATAATAGTTGAAAGAAATTGTGATCCAATTTTTGAACACAAACACTCGGGTGGGTAGGCGTAAACTAAGTTTAAATAATCTGCGATAGTGGTTTGGACTGGAGTTACCCACCCGCCCACCCGCTCACTCAAAAGTTTGTGATCCAATTTCTTAAACACAAACACTTGGGTTTGTGGGCAAGAACTAAATTTAAATGAGTTGGGTATGTGGTTTGGATTGGTCATCAAGTTTCTTGAACATAAACACTTGAGTGGGTGGTCGGGATGTAAGTTTAAATTTAGTAGGTGTATGGTTTGAATTCGAGTTGCCCACCCACCCACCCAAGTATTAGTGATCCAATTTTTTGAACCCAAACAGTAGGGTGAGTGAGCGAGAACTAAGTTTAAATAATGTGCGCGTGAGGTGTTGGAATTGCCCATACGCCAAAACAAGTGTTTGTGATCCAATTTTTTGATCACCATCACTTGGGTGAGTGAGCGGAAACTAAGTTTAAATGATGAAGGCATGTGGTTTGGATTATAGTTACCCACTTACTCACCCAAGTGTTTGTGATACAATTTCTTGAACACAAACAGTTAGGCGGGTAGGCAGAAACTAAATTTAAATGATGTAGGCATGTGGTTTAGATTATAGTTACCCACTTACCCACCCAAGTGTTTGTGATCTAACTTCTTGAACACAAACAGTTGGGTAGGTGAACCAAAACTCTGATTTAAATAATGTGCGCGTGAGGTTTGGACTAAACTTGCCCACCCTCACCCACGTGTTTGTGATCCAATTTCATAATTACTATCACTTGGATAGGTGGAGAAAAACTAAGTTTAAATGGGGTGCGCGTGAGGTTAAGACTGGAGTTGCTCACTCGCCCAACCAAGTGTTTGTGATCCAATTTCTTGATCTCCATCACTTGGGTAGGTGGGGAGAAACTAATTTTAAATGATGTAGGCATGGGGTTTGGATTATAGTTACCCACTTACCCACGCAAGTGTTTGTGATACAATTTCTTTAACACAAACAGTTGAGCGGGTGTGCGAAAGCCAAGTTTAATTATGTGCGCGTGAAGTTTGAACAGGAGTTGTTCACCCGTCCACCCAAGTGTTTGTGTAACAATTTCTTGATCACCGTCCCTTGGATGGGTAAGAGGAAACTAAGTTTAAATGATGTAGGCATGTGGTTTGGATTGTAATTACCCACTTATCCACCCAATTTTTTGTGATCCAATCACAAACTCTTGGGTGAGTGGGCAAAAACTAAGTTAAAATAAAATGGGCATGTGATTTGGATTGAAGTGTTTGTGATCTAGTTCTTAAACACAAACATTTGAGTGGGTGTTTGGGATATAAATTTAAGTTTAGTGGGTAAAGTAATTCTGATCTAAATTTGTTAAACACAAACACTTTGGTGGTTAGACGTTAGACGGGACAGGTTTAAATGATTTGGCACGTGGTTTTAATTGGATTTGTCAAACCACCCACCCAAGTGTTTGTGATTTAATTTCTTGATGTCAAACCTTTGGATGGGTGGGTGGCAACTAAGTTTAAATGATGTGAGCATGTGGTTTGGATATAATATTTCTTTTTGTCTATATTTATAAAATTGAATTTTACTTGTTTAAACAGTTTATAGCTAAACTTTTGTTCTTTCAAACAATATTTTGATACCAAGACCAACATTTTATTTATATTTTGGATTAAATAAAAAGAAGATAATACAAAAAATCCAAATTTACAATTATAATGTCATTGTAACCAATATTTTAAGAAAACATATTTAAGCCAAATTTGATCAAAACTTTTTCCAATGTAATCAAAATATGTATTAAAGGTAGCACAAAATTAGTTTTTGGTATAATTTCATTGAATAAGAAAAATTAATCAATTTGACACAAATTTAATCAAAATTTAGTCGTCATGACCAATAGAAACTTAATAAAATTTTGTTCCAAATTTGATCAAAACCTTTGGAAAGTGATGATAAAAACTTGATGATGAATTCATTTTTGCTATAATCTCGTTGGATAACAAAAGAAATCAAAACTTAAAAACAAAATTAGCACCAAGAAACAAACTTATGCCAAAATTTTGACAATGTAAGCAATGTTTAAAGAACCTTGTATCAAAACATTAAAAAAATTATAAAGCATGCAAAATTTGCATTTAGGTTAGCACCAAAATTCATTAAATTTCATTAAAAGACCCAAAAAACATTCAAAAATGTTAATGTTAAATCACCAGAAAGAAAAGTAATTAAAACATTCTATAAACTAAGTGATCCAGCAGGCCAATTGTTTGTCAAGCAAGTATTAGATCTTTAACAATTTTTCTAATGCTTAGTGAAAACTGACAGTCATTCTATCAAATATTATAGCGTCAGGAACATCAAAAGTAGAAATATCTAATACATTGATCACAAACTTAGATGGGTGACCAAAAAACGCGCCCAAAATCATAAACTTAGTAACCCGGTTACCCGCCCAACAACTGTTTGTAAATAAAAATTGGTTTTTGAGAATTATTTAATGTAAAATGACAATTGATTCTGTAAACTGTCATAGATGCAGCAACATTAAAAGTAGAAGACATGTCTAGTATTTTTATCACAAACTTTGGGGCAGGTAGACAGGTGGTAGGCGACCAACATAGAATACCCAACCGCAATAATAAACAAAATAATCCACCCGACAGCCCAATTGTTTGTTATCCAAAAACTAAAAAAGTAATAGAAATATGGGCGGGCTACACTAAAATAAACTCCCCGTCCGCAATCACTAACTAAGTGCCCAAACGCTCGCCTAATTGTTAGTTTATAACCAAAAATGGTTTTTTTACAGTTTCTTTAATGTTAATTGACAACTGACATTCATCTTGTCAAATTTTTTAGCTGCAAGAACATCAAAAGTAGAAACACACATAAACTACATGTACCTCCTACCCGCCAAATTGTTAGTAATCCAAAACTTGACTTCTAAACGTTTTTTTATTATTTAATAAAAACTGTCATTCATTCTGTCAGATGTCATATCTGTAAGTACATAAAAGTTAAAGAAATGTCCTATATCTTAGTCACAAACAATAGGCGTGTTAGCGTGTTACACCAACATAAACTGGCTGCTATCATAAAATTAGTTTGTGGACCAAAAAAATTCGTTTTTTTGAATGATTTTTGACAATTGACATTCATTTTGCTTTAACTGCAAGAAGAATTTTTCAATACTTTAATCACAATATTTGGGCGGGTGCACTCACCAACAATAGACTACCCTCACGCAATCATAAACTAAGTAAGCATTATTGGGACTTTGTTCCAAATTTGATCAAAATCTTTAGAAAATTATGGAGCAAGTAAAATTAAAGAATTAATGTGTGCTCTAAATCTTTAAACTGTTTGATTGATTTTAAATGCACATACTGTTTTGATCTAAATAGATCTAAGTTAATCTAACCTAACGTAACTAAACCTTCAAGTTATGCAATAATTTGATACAATAATAACCATTATGACAAATGTATTTATTGAAAGTAGGATTGATTTTTGGTCAAAATTTCATAATAATGTATTTCAAACCCAATAAAATATTATACAACTTTTTGGAACATAAATAAAACAATCTTTGTAGTTAAAGTCAATATCAAAGCAGTTTATCAAATTTTGTCAAATGATTGAATATTTTTAAAGATATACTTATTAAACACAATTAATTCAATCAAATGTTCAGATAAGTTTGAATAAAAATTCGGAAATAATAAGCATAATAGTTAAATTAAATTAATAATTAATTATTAAATGGTTTAAAAATGCATTAAATAAAAGATTATTCACCTCTATTCAACAACACAAACAAATCGTATGAAATGATTGTGATATATTCCAACCCCACACAAATGGAATTCTAATTAAACCCATAACGCTCATAATAATCTAAAATAAGATCTAAAGCGGTTTTTATTACAATTTATCATTAACGAGAAAACTTATTACATATGCCGTTAGGTTACACCATAATCTATCCACAACTGTTTGAATAATTTACCTAAACAATTCCGATTAAATATTCATAGATCGGGTGACATATGGCCAGAGAAATCAGCAAAGCTATTTTATAGGGTACGGTCACGGTGTACTGACTACAGTCCAGTAAACACATGTTAGTTTGATTGGCAGACGTTAAACAATCAATGTCAGTTTAGCTGCCATTTATTGTGTACATGAACACGACACGCAAACAATTTAAAGTTGCGAGGAGCCGCCACAGGCAAGTCAATTGTCATTTCGATTTGTTTTTTCGATTGCACCCCTTTTGTAGTTTTCCGCTTTATTTAGGGATTAATCCAGGATTTGATTTAATATAATAGGGCCATTTATGTTCTGAGTTGAACTGTCTACTATATTCGCATCAATTTATTTATTTAATAAAAAGCAAACATTGATGATCATTATGAAATAATGTGGGGTTCCCATTGATATAAGCGATTTGGAAAATAAATATTAAAGAGTGAAGTACTGATGCGTTTGAATAGTTTAATAAAGATTAACTAAAAAAAAATTGAATAGATTTGATAGCATTAAAAAACTAATTCATATAGTGATTAGTTTATTTTATTAAATCCAAAATTATATAAAAAACAAAACTATTTTAATCTAGAATTGATTGAAATCTGTTTATCTAAACTAAGCATTTTTAATTAGTCCATAAATTACTTAATTGGTCAGATTGAATCGTTTCATTATATCTGACCGTTCAAATTAACATATTATTTTTGTAATGTACCGACCTTTCATGCCAAACCAACCAACCATACAAAACTCCCTTTTTGTTTTGTGAATTAAATTAAATGTGAATAATTAATTAGCACCTATGGGACTTAGATAAGCAATGTCGGTTACCTTACTGGAATTTTATTTACTGCTCTGGTGGTAAATTTACATTAGTTTTGCTATTAATTAATTAATTAACAGTTGGTTTAATTTTTATCATAATGCTTACCCTCTAGGTTACGTCTTAATTGCATTCATCAAAATATTATACGTACAGATGGTTCAAGGGTGAACAATATTAATTTGCATTAATAGATAGATGTTTATAGTATGTAATTACACTATAATATCAAGAAATATCAAAAAAAGTTAATTGCAAAAAGTTTTGAAATTTGAATCCAAAGTTTTGCCAAACAATAAATTAATCTTAAACTAAAATTAATTAATTAAAAAGCTATGGAATGTTATCTTCAAAATAACAAATTTAAAATAAAAATATTCTGATTAAAATCAACCAAAGCATAGAAAGTCTGAGAAAAATTGTAATCGCACATGTAAAATGTCAAGTCGAAAGGTTTGAAGTTAAGCATAAAAAAATCAGACAAAACTATTTGAGTAATGTTGCCAAGACAAATGTCAATCAATTGTTTTAATAAAAAAAATCTTAAATTTGTTCAAGCCAACTTAAACGATTGCATGTGCTTAAAAGTTTCAAGGTCTGCAACTAACAGAGTCAAAGAGACAAAAACCTTTACACCAATATGCCTACTTTTATGAGCAAATTAATAGACAAATCCTAAATAGGCAACTCCTAATAAAGATCAAATAAAATGGAAAACTGGACTACTTCCAGTTTCCGAAATGAACGGTCAACGGTGGACGCCATGCAGACCATACAAAGGTTAGCGGCCAAACCCGGATAAAAACAACCGTACGTCGCAATGTTTACACAACAGGAATCCAACTATGGCATCGTTCGCTTGACTCTAAAACACTTCAATCGTAACTTATTACTCATTGCTCCAAATATCGTGTTTATTATTTTTAGGATCAAAGCTACGGTGTTCCAAGGTCGCTTGCTGAGCAATAAGCAAGAGTACAATGCAATAATCAGCAGAAATTAACGGATCAAAATGACTTGAAATATACCACAAGGCTCCCCCATTGAACCCACACTGTGAAACGTATGACTGCGCAATGAGGATGAAACTCTCGATAGAAGCAAAAGAAGACCATAAAATACCCAATAGTCAAAACTGAAACGTAAGAAGACCTACAACTCGCACACCGCAAACCAAACAATAAAACACAAGTCGTGGCAAAAATAAAAAAACGTTGAAGTAGCAAGCCAAAACAAACTGAAGTAGCTAAGACTAGTCTTCGGGCAACATATGCACAAAGCTAAAACTGGGAAATGCAGCAAAGGCTACAAACGCGTTAAGCAAACCAAACCTGGGCAGAGCCATGTCAGACTCTGTAACACACTCAGTTACCCGTTTAGTGCGCATATTTAGCAATGATCGATAGACACAGAAACATACTAAAAAATGGTGCAAAAACTATGTGCAACACGCATAGCAAACGCCTATCAAAAAGTATCCACTAGGGCAATACAAATGTCATCATGTACTGCAAAACGGTGTACACCTTAAGCATACTTTAAATGCAGAATAAAAAACAAATGCAACAGGTTCCTGCAAAAACAAAAGCAAACATAGCAGGTTCCAAAGACAACCAAGGCAGAAGCGTTCTCACTGTGTGTGCCAATGTAAAAAAAAGAGGGTTGGCGTTTTAAGTCAAACAAACAAACTCTTTAAAAATCTTAAGATTAAGGCTTCGTTTAATTTTGGCAAAAAAAATGTTATATTAGAAATGGTAAAAGTTGTACCTAGTTTGAGAAAACGTATTCTGGGTCTACATAGTTTGTTTTGGCAAACAAAAAGATTGCATTTTTACGTATGTAATAGAAACATGGAACAATGTTATTAAATTTTTAGAGATTTTTTAAACATTTTACAATTTGTTTCTTATTGTTTTATTCCAAACTATCGCCATTACAACTTTTTCAAAAAATAAAACTTGTTTGCTCTTTTTGGGGCTAGTTGGATTCTAAGATGCCTCAACTTTTTCAATTATTAGTAATGAACCTTGAAATAAAACACGACATATTGCCTGTTTCCTTTTAATTGCCTTACATATCAATAAAACTGATTCTGCATTCTGTAGAATTAGTTTGCCTTCTATTATGTCTACAGTTTTTATTGATTTATAGTCTAAGAAATGTGTACAACAAGCGCAAAACGCTGTTCTTGCAATATTTCTTTGCTGTGAGCTATACAACATCTTTCTGGTCAATAGTTCTTTTTCAAACCCAAAATGTTACAATGTTTAATGCTCTCAACTATCTCGAGTAATTTTTTTTAAGTAAACCCCAATTTTGGGTGAATTATTTACTAAAAAAACTAATTTTATTTTCCAAAAAAAAATTCTTTTATACTATGTGGCAAAACAATATTAAATACAAAATGATTTTACGACATAACCAAACTTAAAAGCAGTTACAACTGAACTCAGATGTGATGTTAAAAAAAGCAAAAGTTGTCCCCTAATTTAAAAAAAACGTTTAAAACGTATTAGTTTACCAAACTTTGAGTTGGTTAAATTTTCTAAATTTTGAAAACTATGAACCAAATTTATCTCAAATAGTATTTTGGAAAGGGAAGCCCTATTCAGCATCTTCCAGAGATGCAGGGACATGAACGTCAACATATACGCTTGCTTCATCGACTACCAAGAAGTATTTGACAGAATTCAACACCACAAAATGATATACATCTTAAAAGACGCAGGGTTAGATGACATAGTCCTAAGAATCATCACCAAGCTCTACTGAAATTAAACCGCCTCTATCAAATTAGAGAGAAAAAATACAGACAAAATCATGATCTTACAAAACGTAAGACAAGTGTACGTACTATCCTCCTTGGTCTTCAGCCTATACGCTGAACAAATCTTCAAAAAAGCCCTAGCGAACATCAAAGCAGGAATCCTGATAAATGAAAAAAATCTAAACAACATACGATCCTCAGACGATACAATATTCTTTGCAGACACAATAGAAGGATTACAAAGACTCATAGACAAAATAACAGAAAGTAAGCAAAAATACAGCCGCAACACCAACACAATCAAAACCAAGTTTATGATTATAAGCAAATCCAACATACCAAATCTCACATCTCTCACACTAGACACAAAGTAAGTCATAGACACTCACCGAAGCAACAAGCGAAAACATAAAAACATTTGAGGTGTGGCTCCTTCAAAGGTGGTTGAGGGTATCGTGGATAGAACACGCAACAAACAAAAACATCCTACAAAAAATGAATAAAGAAAATAAAGTTATAACCACCATCAACTTGAATACCTTGAGCGCATCATAAAGAACAAAAGCAGATACCAATACTTAGAGGTACATTTTTCAGTAGGAGTTTTATGTTAGATAAAGCATGCGCTGAGTCAAACTGTTATGGTAATTTTGTTCAGTAATGTTTGACATTTCATCATGGAAAGAATTTGCTCAACACAGCGTCTACAAATTATTTAGCTATATTACAAAAATCAACGCTCCATGAGGAAAGTGTTTTGTACGCTTAGAGTAGCTTATGGTTTACATAATCGGTCTACCTAACGCACAATTTGCTGTACCATTTAAAAATTTAAAACTCAATATTTATTATTAGATACGCACGTAGTGAAGAGAAAATGACGGCGGTAGCTGAGAGTGTACGCAATGACAGTGATGAATCGATTTGGCGCCATTCTCGACAGTTTGGATTGTCGTATAGAAGAATTTGGAGTAGGAATCTTAGTTTAAACGCATACAAAATTTACTCGTGAAAGAACTGAATCGTCACCGTTTTAGGCTGTAGGCTCTTGAAAAGCTTTAAAAACATCTACTGTTTTTGACCAAAATTTTGATCAGGAATGAGGCCCATTTCTGGCTTATTGTCTACGTTAAGGGGGGAGAATAGTTGCGCTATTATTAGGGTTCACAGCATCCAACTCAACAAGAAAACGGCTAAATATAATTGACTAAAATTTTTACACATTGTAGAAAAAAGTTCAATCTGTGTCCTCAAATTTGTAGAAATTTGATGCATTAAGTCGTTTCTTTGCAATTAATTTTTAAAAAGTGACGTTTTTAATTAGTTCTTTATTAATTTTTTACTCGTTAACTATAACTTCAAATCTTTAACCAAAAACATGAAGACATAGTATATTGTACGTAGTTCAACATATAAAAAGAGTGATGACTAAAATTTTATTGTTTGGATATTGAGTTGGTTGGCGTTTTGTCCTATAACAACCAACTTTAACAACCGGTAATCTCGACAACATTTGGTTTTAACAAAACGGCGCTACTTGCCACATAGCCCATGAGACCATGGCTTTATTGCAAAAACAATTTGGTGAACAGTGAATTTTACGCCTCCGACCGGTGAATTGGCCGCCTAGATCATGTAATATTGCCCTCTAGACTTTTTCTTTTGGGACTACGTATAGTCCAAAATCTACATAGATAAGCCGACTACAATTGGAGAATTGGATATCAACATCACTTCAGTCATTTGCCAAATACCACTCAAAATGCTTGAACGCGTCATCAAAATTTGGAACTTCTAAATGGACCATCTTAGCCGTAGTTAGAACCAACATTTAAAAAAAAATCATTAAAAATTAAATAAACAAAATGGTTTTTTTGTATGATCATAAAGATTACCCGATGAAAATGGTAAATCACTCTTAACTACAAGGAAAAGTGCAAGAGAAAAAAGCGCAAGAAGACAGCGCATTGAACAACACCACACAACTATTCAAAACTGCAGCCAACAAAGTAAAGATAACAAATATGATTGCCAACATCTCAAATAGATAGATAGCCTAAGAAGAAGAAGAAGAATCTTAAGAATAAATTCTTAAGTAAAGTGTTTTATTAAATATAATTTAATTTCCTTAATTGCTTGCCAAACTAATTAAACAAGTTTGTGAGCTACAAAAGAGTGCAAATAGAAACATGACAACAGTATTTTAAGTAACTTTACGACGCTAAAGAAACACTCAACATGAATAAATATGAAACAGACACAAAAACGCTACAATCAACAAAAAAGAGGTAACAGAATCACCATTCCCATATTTAAGAAAAAACGCAAAACCTTCACACAAAAATATAGATCAGTAACCAGCCAAAACTCAACTATTTAAAGCATTATAAAAAAAAAACTAAAACAAAAATTACGAATACCGAGAAGACAATCAATAACTAACCCAATATCCATAATCAAACAAATTAAAAAAAATGTAACAAAGTTCAAGTTCAAAAATTATAATAAGCAAACAAAATTAGAATAAGCCCAATAATTATCGGCAAATCAGAAAACTACAGCTCTTCCAATTCTTTCAATTAACTCAATATAAACATATCAAGCAACAAAACTAAATAAATAACAATCGCAAAAGATCCGATCAGATGCAAGATTGTGGTAGAACAGGTGAATTTAGATCCAAGGGTAGATATATCAAGCCCTCATAACCTAGCTGTAAATCTGAGATGTAAAATTAACCGGATGCTTACAAAACATAGCGTATATAAGCCCAGATAACAATATTAGAATATATAGGACCTGCATTAGACCGATCATGACAAAAAAGCAAACAAAAAGAAAGACAGAAGGTAACCAAGATGAAAACATTGAAAATAATATTGAGTAAAACAAGAAAAAATGGAGTGAAAAATATGGACTTCAGAGAGCAAGAACATAGTAAGATGGGACCACAGGACAAGAACACACTTTCAAAAATTGTCCTAAAAAGCAACAACATGGCTCAAAACCGCCCAGAAAAGCACTAAAAAAAGATGGAGAATTAGCTGTCAATCTACTTCCCAAAAGATCATGCGGAAACAGCTTTAAAATTAACAAAGCGCTAAAAGAAGTAGAAAAAAAACTTCCTTTATAATAATTCGGCTTCAAAACAATATATCCGCAAAGCAAAAAATAGTTCTACTTTCCTGCAACAAACTGTTTATAACTTATTAATAAGCATTAACAATCTGAAACAAAATTCAGTCATAAATAATCTAACAGGCAAAAAAATATTAAAGTGACCTAAAAAATTTAGTACGCCTAGAATAAAATTGTCATATTTAATCCAAACACAGTTATAGATCATTTGCTAAAGAAGTATAAAGTATTAAGCATAGAAAGAAGACCTTGTAGAAATTAAAAGCAGACTGAACTTGGTAACACTGTGAAAGCAAACCTATCAAAAAGTATGTTGATAAAAATTAAAACATTAACACTAGTGACGATAATAAGTAAAATCGTAGAATAAAAATGTCAAAGATCCATATTTAGTTCAGTGATGGAGTTTTAGCTAATTTTTTTAATATTATTTTGTTTGTTTTTGTTAAAAAAATTTTAGCATTTTGACAACTCGTTGAAGCCAACATAATTGATACGTGTGACGTCAGTAGTGGACACATTAATTCACAAAATGTCTACAAATCTTATACAGTACACTATTTAATTAACAAATAATGTTTTTGCATAAATATAAAAATGTTGAAATACAAAGTGTTGTATTTAATAATTAACAAAACAACAAATTCATTTTGTAAATGATAATAAAAATTATACGATATCTTTTATGGTTTTCAGCAATATTTAGTAAAAATTGTGAAATTAAGCGATTTAATTTATGGGTATAGAACGCTGTTATGTTGGCTTCACCATACGACAAACAGAAAATACCACAAGGCGCGTCTATGTATATGGTCTAGATACCTAGACAATTTAATTTTGCAAAAAATAATTTAAAATGCTGAGTAACCAAATAACTTTTCAATTGCTTTTAATTAAACAAAAAAACTATAATTAATAACTTTTTTACAAATATTTGTATTTTTAAAATTTTCTAAAGTTTTTATAGCGCATAAATATAATTAAAATAAGTTAATTAGTCAATATAATTCTAAGCAAAAAGTGTAATTATATCAAATTTTTATATTAAATATAATTGAGTTTTAGTGGTCAAATTCTATTGTAAGCTAAATTTTAAAGAGATTTACCAATTCTCTTTCAAAGCATGTACAAGCAAATTACATGCCCAATCGAAATAAACCAGATGTCTTCATTGCAATGTAAGAAAATCGATTTGGTATAAACAGGGCGTGTGATCATCACACCATGTTCGGCCCACCACTTTTACCTTTTTAACTTGGGTTCGTGTCCTTCTATATACATTTATTTTTTCTACCTACTACTACTCAAATAGGGTACGACTTTTCCCATAAGTTTTAACCCCTCGCACACTGACCAAAAAACCCTTTCACACAAAAGCGTAACGGCCCGTTTGGGAATCCGTAAGATCTAGTTCTAATCACTTTCGCAACGTCACCTTAAAGGAAAAACCACTGCCTAGAAAATAAATTAATGTATTATATAAAGGGGTGAGTTCGTAATAATAATTTTGCCAAAGTGTATCCAGTTCTCATTATGTAAATGATAATAAAAGTGCTTTTTCATTAGGGTCCTTGAAATTTTTATCAATTCAGGGGTCAGCGGTTATAGCATATGTGTGTCCAGTTTTATTATTAGCTTTTTTTAGATCAGAATCAGGGACGTATTGTGTTATTTTAAATAACGCTAATTTCGTCAAGAGTAGGATACGATTGAATGCAAGTAATTTTTGAAATAGTTCATAGATCGTTTATTATAAAACACCCTTCGTATTTTGATCAATAGGATCTAAATAGTCAATTGTAACGAATGAGATTTTAAACTGGTTTCAATGTTAAAATAAGAAAAATAGATTCGAATTAAATATTAAAAAATGCTTTATTACAAACGTATTACCTAGGTCCCAATTCACAATTACTATTATTATATCAAAAATAATACTTACACCTGTATAATACAAACAAAAAAGTATTAAGAAAAAACAGATGTTAAGTGTGTGTTATAAGTTGATGGCATCACCTGCATCATTCTACTAATTAATTTATTACCTGAAAATGTTTTCACGGCTTGGGTATAAATAATAATAATAAAATAAAACCTTCATTATTGATTCATTTAAATTGAACGGAACGGTATAAAAAAATAATATTAGGTTACCAAAAAATCGGAAACGGAAGTGGTGCAGGTGGTAAATATCCCTTACATCGGTGTTAACTTCATATAAAACAAAAAACAGGGAGGGATTGCATTGTAGAAACAAAACGCATTTAATCTGATTGTAAATTTTGTTTAATTGGATTAATAAAATTATTTATTAAGGAATTATTTTTTCTGCTTAATTATGTTAAGCCAAGTATGGAAATAATGAAGGGAATGTGTGCATTAGGCGTCTTAATTATCACAACTTTTATTATATTATTAATTAAGTAAATTAATTCTAGGGTTGTAACGCATTATGCACCCGCAATATATTGAGCATTGAATGGTCTGAGAATAAAAAAGCACAGTCTGCATTCTACTTCTTTTGCCATTGTGTTTTGTTATTTTCTACAGACATGCCAAACCTGTCTATGTAGTATATGTAAGCAAAATCCAATTTGAAATTTAGTTGCTAGCCGAACTTATGTTGATTAACAGAATAATTAAACAAGGTTAATTAATATTTTTTGGTGTGATAAGCTTAAGATTTTTTTAATCTTTATCTGCTCAATTCAATTTGAATAATTCAAATATTTTGATTAATTTAGCTATTTTGCATTTGAATAACTGGTTGTAGATATTTAAACGTTTATTAATTTTGTTACCAAGTAGATCAAAATATGTTTAATATCAGTATACAATTGTATATAAATATCCTTACAAATGCCACGTTTATTAACTTGTTTGATATTTGAATATTTTGTGAACTTATGCAAAAACTTAATTACTCACAAAAATGATTACTGCTTCAAATTCAATTGTATAAAATTTATCGTTTTATTTCATCATAATAAAAACTAAATAACTTTTTATTGCAAAATAATATACTTAAAACAATTAGGACGTTTTATTTAAAAATGTCGTATTTCTTTAATTGTTATTATAGCAATAAATTATCACATTATTATCATTTTAATTATTAATTTATTCAAACTTAATCTAACGATATTAGCGGACAAGCACAGACAATTGTTTTGGTTCTACAAATCTCGTCAGTGTGTCTGGTATGACTTATTAAAAAATACATTATTAAAAAAGTTTAATATTAACTTCAAATAAACATAACGCAAGATTGACGTAAGTAACATATTAAATTGAGCCCATGATAGATCCATGGGGTACCCCAACTGTATAATAATTTTTTAATTGTTTTAATTATTAATTTGAGAAATATGACTTAACAAGTGCAGTAAAACGGCATAAAGCAAGCAACAAATTTAAAAACTACTGAAAATGTGGCTAAAACGCAAAATATTTATCAATGCATCCTGCCAACCCTTACCAAAAGTTTGCTTCCAAACTAAAACTGATTGAATATCAAAGCTACAAAATTAGTCTAATAGAGAAGATAGTTATAAAACATAAATAGCTGAACATGTCACAAAATTTAACGATGGTTGATAGACTTAAAAACTAATAGAATAGAGCAGATAAAAAACGATTACAGAATTTTGCATAACTGAAAAAAGCAGATTTTTGTCTAGCAGTATGTATTGTTAAAAATTATGAAAATACTAACAAAATAACGTTATTAATAGATATTGTTAGTTTAAAAAAAAGAATAGTCCATCAAAGAGAAGGAAAGAAGGTTTAAATTTAATACGACGACAAAAATAAACATAAAATAGTTAAACATAAGTAGTGATAATTTAATATTCAAGTTAATCATAAAAGTTATTATCCAACGTAGACTCTAAAATAGCAATATTTACTTCATTTTTTTTTGCTTCCGAAAACACTTTACAGTATAGTAATAATCTATGAAACAGAAAAATCATCAGCGAGAGTCAAAAGTCTGCTTAAACCATTTACTGGACAATTGATGTTTATTTTTAGTTTTGCTATAAATTTGCCAACAAATGTTAGTTTTATTGGATTGAGTATATTCTACGTGAACTTCAATTCGCACAAACAGACACAAATTCTAATAATGATGCCAGCAAACAATCTATTATCAATAAAATGCTTTTCTTAAGCAAAAAATCATTATTATTTCCTTTTGATGATAAAAATGCTTTAAGTATGTCCTAGCATGAACAAACAAGCAAAATGTACGTTCAAAAATAGAAAAAATGTTCAATTTGCAAAAAAATATTTAAAATTAGTTTCTGCAAATACATTTAAATCCTACTTACCAAAATAATCACAAAATTCAGTTCGCATAATTTAGTTTAAGAAAACTTCCTAACAACTTTTTCTGTTACTTTGTACTAACATACACAAAAATTAGTTCATTAAACCAAATGCAAAATTTCATTTGTGAAACTAGAGGTAAAATTTAGTTTGCGCAATTAGACAAAAAAAACAGTTTTTGCAATTAGACTCTAACACAGTTTGCGCAATTAGACACAAAAATTAGTTTGCAAAGTAGTTAATAGACGCAACATTTAATTCGGGCAACTAAAAGCTATATTTACTCTACAAAATTTAGTTTGGGCAATTAGACACAAAAATAAGTTTACGGGCCAAATTTACTTTACAAAAGCTGACGCAAAATTTAGAATACTCTAAAAAGCACAAACTTTAGTTGCGCAACTAGACGCAATATATTTTTTTTGCGCAAAATATCGCATAACTAAAATTTAAATCGCGCGAGTAGACACACAATCTCAAAATGTTGTTTCCAAAATAAACCCAAAATTAAGTACGCAAAAACAGTTGCAAAATTTAGTGCGCAACTAAACCTAAAATTTAGTTTGTAAGACTACAAAAAAATATTTATTTTACAAAAACTGGCCTAAAATTTACAAAATGTGGCTAGACTCAAAATTTAGATTGCAAAAACTGGCTGGTCTGAGCAATTTGACGCAAAAATGAGTTTGCATGATTAAACGCAAAATTTATTAGAAAAACTCACTCAAGATTTGCGCTAACAAACACAAACAAAATTTACTTTAAGCAAATTCACCCAAATTTTAATTTGCACAAACAGGCCGCATGATTAGACATACAATTGGAAACATTTAGTACCTACAAACAGGCTCAAAATGAGTTTGCAGAACTAAACGCAAAATTTACTGAACACATAATTGCAACATTTAGTTTACACAAACAAACCCAACATTTTGTTCAAACAAATAAAAACAAAATTTTGATTGCCCCAAAAAACTAAACAAATTAGATCGCACAAACTGACTAACTTAAATCACTTTATTTTGAGCGAATAGACACAAAACTTTGTTTGCGCAACTAGACACAAAATTTATTTTTTGCAAAAAACATTTATTTCGCATTATTAGACGCAAAATTTAGATCGCACAAACTGACGCAAAGTTTATTTTGCGCAACTAGACGCAAAACTTAGATCACGCAAACAAACACAAAATTTAATTTGCGGAAACAAATGCAAAGTTTACGTAATCAAACGCAAAGTTTATTTTAAATAATTAATAGTAAAGTTAAACAAATTGGCAAAAAATTTAAAAAAAATTAAACTAGGCGCCCAAATTTAATTTGCAAAACTTATTTTGCTCAAACAGACGTAAAATTTAGATTGTAAAACTGTCCCAAAATTCAAGCTGCGTAAAATCAAATTAAGTTTGCGCAAATTAGATAAAAATATTTAGATTGTAAATCTAAATGCACAACTTATTTTGCACACACAGACACAAAATGCAGTATGTGTGATTAAGCCCAAAATTTAAAAAAACACAAATTGACGCAAAATTTATGTAACTAAGCCCAAAATTTACGTCACGCCTACAAACGCAAAATTTAGTTTGTAAAATCAAACGCAATTTTACATAAACAAACGCAAAGTAAAGTTTCTGCAACCAAACGCAATAAAGGAAAACGTTCGGCAACAAATCATTTAATAATACAGTCTTACTCTGATCAAGATTATTCTTTGATTCGGCTGCATGCTACGTTGTCGACATATTTTACGCATACTAAACGCTTTTGAAATGTGACTAAATTTGCAAAACTTTTAAAGTTTTTCAAATCAAATTTTATAATTTTTTGTATATTTATTTTTTAATACTTTAGTATGTTGATTTTATTTTATTAATATTCAGGCCGGTTTCGGCTATAAGATCATAACCAGTAAAAAAAATATTATAAAAAAACTTAACCTCAAATCAAATCAAATAATAAAGTGTGCAATAAATCAGATAAATAAATACTACAAGTTTTGTACGTTGATCATTCAACCAATTATTGAAAGCTACAATACTTTTTGAAAAATTAAGATCAGTAATCTAATCTAAATTTACTCGTCAATTATATTTTTGTATAATGCAAACTACTTTCTTATTTATTTTATAATATTTATATGTAAAATTGGGGGTTTATTAAGTGTTGAGATTGAAATAAATTTAAAATAAATATTTAAACCATATATTAAAAAAAAACTGCTTTCTTCATCAGTGGTAAATTGTAAGTAAAAATAAAAAATTAATCTCAACAACTAAACCCCCAATAAAATATAGAAATAATAGTTGATCAAAATATACAAATAATAATTATAAATATTTTAAAAAACTGATAAAACAAATTAATAATTTATTAATTATTAAAAAAATATTATAATTATTATAAATTAAATTTATTCAATACAATTTAAAAAACCTTAACTAATTTATTATTATTACAATATTAATTAAATTTGCAATTAGCAAGATTTAAAATATTCTTTACTACGTAATTAAATTTTATTATATCATTACCCCAATTCGCACTAATGATACTAAGAAGTTTGGTTAATTAGCTCAAATGATTATCATATAACCAAATTGTAACAAAAATAATAATTTATGAAAATATTTTGATGAATAAGAATAACTAAAATCTGATATTAATCCCTTTTTGTTATCAAAATTTCACAATGTTTCCAATTGAATGACTTGCCCTATATAACATAAACATACAATATAAATAAATCCAGTTTAAATTGAATAATATTGAATGCAACACATTCTTCAGATGAAGGTATCGAATGTCTGAAAAATATCTATACCTGGATGCAAATGTGTACCATTCAATTTGAAGCCAATTCACGTGAGAAAGTGATCGGTTCCTGTACGAAAAATGTAAAAAAAGTCTATTGTAGTCATTCCGAAATTAGATCACTCATTGTGTCGGTCCCGCGAGCGAGCTGAGGGTCGTCAAGGATAAGGTCAGGTTAAGTTAAGGAAACCATCACCTGGTGCCGACCCCCTTATATGTATACTTTTACGGAAGCAGATGTTTAAGGACGATGATTGCGCGAGCGGTCCAGAATATAATAAAAAACAAATCTGTCAGTTGCGAAACTGTCCGTCTTCTTCTACTATGAGATTTCCGTTATGGTTTAGATGTTTTTTATTATTTATTCTAATAATGGGATGAGAGATGACATCTAAACGCTTCCGCCTTTATGTTTTAGGAACGTCAACCCTTTCATTTTATAATGCTTTGAATTATCTGACGTTAAATCTTATATAGAATTTATTATGAGAAAAAATTCAATTGGAACAGGTTTACAAATTTAAAATAATTCTACTCATTTAATTTTATTATTGGCAAGAAAAATGATTATTAGATTTTAAATATTGTGTTGCAACAAAAAAATCCAATAAATGATTAATAATTTTACTTTCCAAAAACACTTGATACAGTTAATAACAAATGATTTTGCTATCATATAGCAACATTTGATTTTTTTTGTTTAAATTCAGTAATCAATTTGTAATAAACAATCCAATGGTTGGTTAATAATTAATTATAATTGGGTCCATTTTGGATTATAAGATTTTTGCTACCCAGTAGCAAAGTTAAACCAATAATTAATATTGTAGTTAATTTTACAAAACCTATAAACAATCAAATGCTGAACTACTAATTTATAACAAATAATAGTTTTGCAAAATTTTGAGATATAGTGCTATCCTGTAGCAAATTTAATTGTTCAGCCAACAATTTTCCAAATACAACATAAGCTAATGACTTATTTTGATTTAAATTTTAGCCAATTTTGCAAATAGTTAAAGTGTAATTTTCATAAAATTTTAAAATAAGCTTAGATACTAACTTTTAAGAATTAATAAAGATTAAGTATTTTTTGGATAATAATGTTTATGCTATCATATAGCAAAATTAACCTATGGATTGGCTAAATTAGTAAAAAGTAAAAAGTTACTTTTTACTATAAATGCGCTTATAACAGTTAATATAGTTTAAGTTAGTTTTTAGATTAGAAACTGTTTGCTATCCTGTAGCAAAACTAAACATATACATTTTATTATAGGGTTTACATAATGTAGAAATCAATAAATTAAATAACAAACTATTCAAAACATTGATTCCAACATTTGGTTCAGTATATTTTTTGATCAAAAAATGTTTGCTATTTTATCGCAAAATTTATTTATTTTTCTATTAAATTTGTTAATATTTATTTAGTTAATTTCCATAAATTCTCAAAAAAATTAATAATTGGATATTCATTTATGACAGTTATTAAATATTTTTGGATTATACTCGTACAATTGAGTGCTATTCTGTAGCAAAATTAAAGCTGTATTAATCAAGTTTTTAACCAAATAATTATTAATTGTAAAAGCCAAAACTTTAAATCAATTGAAGGCTTTGTTACAAAGTTATAATAATTATTAATAATTTAGTTTAATTTCAAATGCTACATTGTAGCAAAATTGTCACATTTAATACTTTTTTTAACTATTAATTTATTTTCCAAAAATTTTAAACAATCCAGTATTTGGTTACTAACTTATTTCAGCAAACAAATTTTGAATTATTTTGACATATAAAATGTTGTGCTACCCTGTAGCAAAATTGTGATTTTTTAAATTTTTGATTAATTCACTATATTTCACTTCAAAATCTTAAATCAATTCAATGATTAATTACTAAGTAGTAATGACAATACTCAATTTAATGTTGCAAACAAAATAATTGCTTTCTTATAGCAAAATTGGAATGTCAAATTTAATGATTTTCAGCTTATTTAAAATATAATTAGAGTAAATCTCAAAAATTTTAAACAATCAAGTTTTGAATTTGTTGATAAAACTTGATTAATTTTTAGATTACAAAATTTTGTGCTATCATGTAGCATAATTAGATGTAATTTTTTTTCTAAAACCACAAAAAAATCTAATTATTGATTACTTGCTATTGGCCAATAATATTAATTAGCTTGTGACATAAAATAATCAAATTTGAGTTTGTTTGTAACTAAAAAATGTTTGCTATTCTGTTTAATGCTATTAAAGTTTTGTCAAAATATGTACTTTTAGTTCAAAGCTTTCTAAAACTGAAAGATTCCATCATCTAATAACAATTCAGTACATTTTTGAATTGCTATTTTGTAGCAAAACCAAATTTAGAATTTTCTAAAATCCCAAACCAATCAAATTCTTGATTATAACTTATGATGACAATTAATAATAACTGTGTTAATGCCAAAAAAGTAGCAAAATATATCAATTTTGTTAATTTTTTGAAATAATACAAAAACTAGTTCGTAAACATTTTTGCAAAATCACAAAAAACACAATATTTAGTTACTTGGTATTAGTAGTTATTATTAATTAAGCAAATGTTTGCTAACCTGTAGCAAAATTGAACAATTAATTTTGTAAAAACCTATTAGTAAAACTTCCAACATATGATTAGTAAGTAATAAGACTTAATAACAATTCAATATATTTTGGATTACAAAACGTTTGCTATTCTTTAGCAAAATTAAACGCATTAATTATCTTATTAAATTTAAAACGGTTTTAATTAATTTTCCAAAATTTAAAACCAGTCTAATGCTTGGTTATTAATTTAAAGTATTATATAATACAATTGTAGCAAAATTGAACTTATTATTTTTTTTTTAAATACCACAACTCGAAAACTATTTTTTTATAAATTTTTGCTGCAATTATTATTATTTGTTATAACTTAGTAAGTAATCAAAGGAAAGTATAGTTACTAAATTGCTTCTAAATTATGACAAATTTTTTATTAAAAAAATTTATTAAAAAATAGTTTTCGAGTTGTGATATTTGGAAAAAATCCAATTGTCTACAACCCAACTTACCTGCAAACACAAAACAACAAATGCTATTATGCAGCAAAATTAAGTTTTATCAATTTCAAAATAATTCTTAGTCTAAGCAAACTCATCGTAACCTAACTATAGCAAAATTAATTTAATAAAAAAAGTTGCTAATCCGCAAATAACCAACCTAACCTATACCCAAAAACAAATTTTCAATTTATTTTTAAAACTAAATAGTTTAATAACTAAATTCAATTTTTAAGTTTTTAGCCAAAATATAAAATAATCAAATTGGTTTTATTGTTTCATTTTTAACATCGATTTGAAGGAATTTTATATAAATTATAAATATAATAGTATTTTAATAATAATAATTTAATTTAACAAAATTTCTCAGTTTAATATAATTAACAAAATGTCAATAAATAAATTTGATACAAATTTCCCTCCAATCTTAAATTGTTATTCAACCCATCCAGTATCTTACCTAACCTTTTCACAAGCTAACCCAAAACTGGCTATTTTTACACAAACATCTACCTGGTTGCGAACCCAAACCATCACCCACCCATTTCAACCTCCTTATCTCGTTCCTTTAAAAACTTTATTTATTTCATCCGTGTAACATTTTATATAAAAATCCACCCCATAGAAATATTACAATCTCATTAATATTAGCAAAACAACAATATTGACTTATAATATACTGCTGACAAATCAACAATAGGGAAATGATTAATAGATCAAAGCTTAGAATGACGAAGCGAATTTCAAATCAGAAGGGTTGTTTTTATTGTTATTATTATTATTATAGAACAATCTTATTGACATCTTTATTAATGATAGAAAAACAATTTTGAAATTTATTGAAAACAGAATAAATTATTAAAACTCCAACGGTAGAATTGTAAATTTCTACTAAGAAAATAATAACTTACATTTATAAATTTTATACAATAGATTTTATTCTGTAAAAAGGTTTACAATACCTATGAGGTGACATGGGTTCTTTACTATTTAAAGAAAGAATAACAAAATGTATGAAGTCCCCTATATTTTTTATACAATTTTATTCTACCCATGCATCGAATTTACATTTACATTTACCTGAATCGCTCATTGTGAATGTCCCTTATGTATAAATTATATTTTATTTAATTAATTAAGAAATGTAGTAAAAATACTATTGCGTGTTTAGGGGGTTTCCTTAAGCATTGAATGGCATGTGAGGTAACTGATATAGATCTTAAGACTAGAGTTGCACAGGCATTGATGGCAAGGAATCAGCCTTGTGTAAAGTTATTCGTCCAAGCATAACAACTTTTATACTAATTTTTTTTTTTTTTTCAAAAATATGTTACTTACAATTATATTTCTTGGTAGCAATCCGTAAAACTGTGCAGAATCGTAGAATAAATTAAATAAAAACTTTCTTTAATTTAGAATCACATAACACTATTGGTTCATCATAACACTATGTAGTTGTCACTGGTTTTAAATTTATACACAACGCGTAAAATTGCTTGTCAAATTTGGTACTCAACCATCGTACTGTTTGCCTTAACCTATGTTACTGCGTCCGTAGTTGTCACGAACCTGGCCGGCAAGTGTCTGACGCTCCGTTGGTGAATACCTGGAGTACTTACCTGGGATCAGTATATGGTCATGTTGAGTGCACCTCTTTCCCCCTCGCAACGAGCCAGACACACACAGCGGGCTTACGCATACATATCCAAAATATATTAGAAAATTGCCTGGCGAGGGAGATGAACGAAAGTAGGATATTTATTACAAAATTAATTAAAAATATAATTACAATTTTGCACATTTTAATTAATTTCTGTTTTTACTTTAGTTTACTTTTCTATTTATTTTTTAATCTTAAAAAGAAAACTATTTTTGAAATTGTTATCACCAATAAATGATTGAATTTTAATATATGTCTTGATATTGAATATCATTTAAAATATAAGTGACACTTGATACGTTTTTATCACATCTAATAGACGAATTAACTATTCTATTGCCTTCAGAAGATGTGAATTACATTTTAATAAATTGTTTGAAATTAATCACATAAATTATTTATAAAAATAAATTAAATCTATCTATCTATAAATTGGTTAGAAATAGTTAACAATTTTTTTTTGTTCTGAGCTAATACGTTTTCATTTTTTATAGTTTTTTTTTGTTTCAAATTCTAGTATCTGTATTGTATAGTTCTATCTCGGTATTTTCTTGTCTTTCCTTATGCCCTGCCCAATCAGTTGCATAATTGTTCCAGAATACCTATGTATTAATATTCTGTTTCTTTGCTGTAGTTTTTCTTCAACTAGTTCTAATACTAATTCCCATAACTCTTCTGTTGCACAACATTTCAAATATTATATTATAAAATCTTTTTCTGCAAATGGTTTTCTGCATTGAGTTATCCTATACTTAATATCAAGCTTTCTATAGTTTTTTGTCTCTTTTTTTTGTTAGCTGGTGTTTTATTTTAACATTTTAGCTTTTACTTTTTCTCATGTTTAATGCTTTGTTTTATTTTTATGTTATAATCATTTGTAAAACGTTAGAAACATACTTATTTCTATGTTATTCTAGTAACGCTATATACTTGGTGCGTTTAGAAACTTGTTTATGTATTTATTTTAGTTTCTATAACTTATTAGTAGTCCTTTGATCGGTATATGAGAGTATGTAACACATAAAAAAAAATTGTACAATTTTTTAAAGTTTTTTTGTCGTTTTATAACTTAATCGCATTTTTTGTTTAAAAACCGCAATTTTAATTAAAAAAAAATAAATTTACTAATGAAATCAATCAGAAATTTTCCGTAGAATCTAAATCTAGTGCCATTTCAAGTCTATACCCTGTCAATAAGCCGCAAAAGCCATAAAACTATGTTTTTGTTCTCAGTGGCCTGGGCAAAAAGGAGCATTTTTTTAATTTTTTTTAACCGCCAAAGTTGACGTATTTTGATGTAAATTAATTAAAAAGTATAAATATGTTTTGTGTATTTGGGTTTTAAGAGTCTAAAACTCAACATAAACTCTTACAAATGCACGTTTAGCCGCGCTCAGAGAAACAATACACTAAATATTATTAAAAATTTGAATTCTGGAGACAATTTTACATGGATAATAGTCAGTGTTGTACTCATCGTCTATAGAAAAGTCCATCTAGAAAGAAATGATTACAAAATTTTCAGACAAAAAATGCGTTAAAAATTAATTATTTTTTATATTCACAAAAAATATTATAAACATACTAGGGTGTGGTTTAAAACTTTTTTTTAACAAATTTTGATAAGCGCCAGGAGGATTTATGTTTGAATGCCAAAAATAATAATATTTTCTAATTTTTGCGCCGATAGATCAAGTCTAAATATGTGTCGCAAGCGCAAAAACTATCAAACAAAGAGTAAAATGACCCAAAATTGGTTCAAACAACAAAAGATTTTGTTAAACTTCTGAAAAAAGCTTAAAAAAATATAATCCAAATAACCTTTAGGAAAAATAAAAAAAAAAAAATTAAGTAAATGTTGAACACATTTTTTTTTCTAGATGGGTTTTTCATTGCCAAATAAGCACGACACTGACTATTTTCTATGTAGAATTGTTTGCAAAACTCAGTTTTTTAATAATATTTGGTGTATAGTTTCTCTGAAAACTGCTAAATGTGTATTAGTAAAATTTTATGTTGAAAAATAGGCATATTTTTGCAGTTTTTTTGTGTTTTAGACCTTTAAAACCCAAATACACATCATGGTTTTTATACATAAAATGCGATTAAGTTAAAAAACGACAATAAAACTTAAATAAATTAAAGAATTTTTTTTAAAGGTTTCATACTCTCATATACCGATCAAAAGACTACTAATAAGTTATAGAAACTAAAAAAAAATACATGAGCAAGTTTCTCAATGCTCTGGTTTGTTTGAAATGGAATTGCTCATATAAGTTTCAGGAAATACTTACTTTGGTTAATTCCATTTGTCGATAGTACGGTTAAAAAAATATCTTTTATAAATTTTGGTACTACATTTCTGAACTGTCAGTGAATATTTGTTAGAATTCTTAGCAAGCCTTGTATTAAGAGTAAATATTTGTTTAGATGGCAAAAAGTCTTGAATTTTGTTTAAAATATTTATAGAAAATGTAAAGATCTGCAATATCACGCCTGTGTTGTAAAGTATCTAAGTCATTAGTCAATTTTAGATCGACAATAATCCAAATAATAATAATAATAATAATAATACTTAATTCACGGTATATACAAAACCATTTACATCTACATCATTATGTACATAAATAACAATAAACTACAAGCAATATTACAATTACACAAAAATATATAAAGGAATATTAAATAATAAAAGCATGGAAAAAAGTATACATAAATAAAAACAAAATATAAAATTATTCATCAACACATTTTAATTGACATTTAAAACTACATTTGGAAACACAAAATAAATCAATATTATTAGAGAAACTATTTGCAATTCTACACATTCTACCAATTGGATTATTAAATTCATAATTGGTAGAATGTATAGATTTTCTAAAAAATGGAGTCTGTTTGGTTTGGCAATTATTGTTGGGGGCTTGAAATGGAAGAGTTACTAGTAGCTCTTGGCAATCAATCTCAGACATCATTAGTTCACGTAAAAATGATAAATCGGCTCTTTTGCGCCAAGTTTTCAGCGGCGGAAGATTATATTGCAATGCAATGAGGTTAAAATTGTAATTTTCGGATAAAATGTCTAATTTGTACGATACTAAACGAAAAAATTTGTTTTGAATACGTTCTATATTGCATATATGAACGCTGTAGAATGAACACCAAACCGACGGAGCGTACTCTAAATGAGAACGTACTAAAGCGCAATAAAGTAGTTTGAGTGTGCTAGGAGATAGGTCAGTAGACATTCTGTAAACAAATCCTAACATTTTTATAGCACGGTAGCACATATAGTTTATATGATCAACAAAAGTTAGTTTTGAATCAAAAATTACTCCCAAATCTTTTATTTGTGTAACATGTTCCAAAACATTATTATCGATAGTATAGTCATACGATACTTTACTTAAAGTTCTGTTGAAGCTTATCGAAAAACATTTATTTGCGTTAAACAACAAGTTATTAATAAGACACCATAAATGAACAGAATCTAAATCATTTTGCAAACTAATGCAGTCCTCGATAGATGATATTTTTTTATAAATTTTAAGATCGTCAGCAAATAAAAGATAAAACGAAGAATTAATAGAATAAACAAGATCATTAATAAAGAGTAAAAACAGAATTGGTCCACAATGAGATCCTTGAGAAACCTCAGAAGGAACAACAATTGGTTGAATAGCTTGTTTCTGAATAGAGTTTTAAAGAGATAGTGTAATTTTCAATGCTTCTTCTCATACTTGGGAACAATATCAATACAAGGACAAATATAAGTTTTATATAATATACAAAAGTTGAACAGAAGTAAAAACTTTTTACAACTATTAAGAAGTCTTAGTTTTCTATACTTTTGAACATGGTCGTTACAGCAAAGATTATGTAAAATTGTTATACCTATAAAAAAAATTGAAGAAGATTTAGATATGGTTATATTTGTTATTTAGTATAAGTTTTGATACTAATGATACCTTGGATTTGGATTTTGAAACAGAAAGAAATTAAGTTTGTTTTGAGTGAAAATTGACTATGTTAAAAGTGCTTTATTTAAATATTGCTTTTGAAATCTTTGTTTATAGATTCTACAGATAACCTAGAAATTTGAAGACGCTTTGCCATATTTGTCGATATTGTCTTTGAAAGTTATAAAGTATGAAGGGTGTTATCATCTGCAAAATTATGAATAGCACTTTTAGTTATTTGAAGTAGTTTATTAATATAAATCAAAAATAAAGTAGACAAAAGAGCAAAAATTTCAGGAACACCAGCGTTTATGATTTTGAGGTCAGAGTTAAAACCATCAATTTTAACTGTAATTTTTCTATTGTTAATAAAACTATTGATGAGATTTAAAGTTTTTTTTAAATTAAAATCTAAACAATATAGCTTGTTGACAAGGTTAGAATGCCATACCCTATCAAACGCTTTGAAAATGTTTAGAGCTACTGCAAGATTTTTAACTTGTTTGTCTAAAATAAAATTTCTAAAATAGAATTCCATTTGTGACTAACATAAGTCAGAAGATCTGTTGTCAAAATTTTGATCAAATTCTATATTGAGTTAGTTAGTTGAGTTAATTTGTTCTAATAACTGGACAATGTGAAAGTTATTATATTTTTTAAAATGTTTTAACAGATTGGACAATAATGCAATTGGTCTATAATTTAAAGAACTAGAGTAGTCTTTTTCTTAACAGGTTAAACATTTGCAATTTTTCAACAGAAATGTTTTATTTTTGTATGATAAGGCAAATATTTTGATCAAAATGGGAGCTAATTTATTTGCAAAATGTTTTAAGTATGATAAAATTTTATCTATACCTGATGCTTTTCTAGGATTTAATTTAAGAAAATATTTTTTGACAGCCCGTTGTCTAAATTGAATTGGACTCACATTTTTTCTACTAACAGGCATTGTAGGTACAGCAATGGGAAGGTTTGCAAAAATATTTGCGGTTTCTTTTGAATTAGTGACTTGATTGTTTCGATCATTTCAAAGGGGTATTGAAGATTTTGTACTACCAATTTATTGTTTTATATATTTTTTTGTTACTTATAAAAAGCTGAAAAATTTAATCGGCTATGTTTCTATCAATTCTATCTTTTTTAGATTGTATTAGATTGTCACAATAATTATGAGCTAACTTATAATCCTTTCACTCTGTTTGAAACGATTACTGATGTGTTAGCGGTATTGTATTGAAAGTTTAAATCCGGAGCGGCCTGAAAAATTTAAAAATATAGACATTGAATGACGTTTGAAGCTAATAAACGTACAACAGAGCCCTCTGTTGGTAAAAGAGCTGTTTTTTTGCTAATTAATAATAGGACTATATCAAAAGATAGACATTTTTAATAGAAGTTGATAATTACAAAAAAAAGGTTAATGAATTTAATTTTTTGATAACAAACAGTTAAGTGGATAGACAAGGCATTTAGTTTATTGGTTGTGGAAGATAGTTTTAATTGAAGTTTTTTGCCCACCCACTTAATTGTTTATTAGATATCCAACAGAAATAATTAAGTTTTTTAACGAAAATGTTATAAACTGAACTATATAATGCAGTATATGATATCGGAAAGATACCCGAAGAATGGTTCAAATCCACATTTATTACTATTTCGAAAAAACCAACATTGACTATACAACTACAAATATCGACTAAAATCATAATAAGCCATGCCCTTAAAATATTTTTCAAAATTATACACCGCCGTATATACCGACAATGCAAAAACCACATTGAAGAAACGCAATTTGGTTTAAGGAATGCGTTGGGTACCAGGGAAGCACTATGTTATAGATTTTAGCAAAGCGTTTGATCGAGTAAAACACGAAGAATTGCTTAAGATTCTCAAGACTACCGGAGTCGACGCAAACGTTTACTGACAACAGACGGCAGAAGTACGAGTTGAAGACTAAAGCACGGAAAATATCCAAGTTTGCAGAAGTGTAAAGCAGGGTTGTGTGCATTCGCCAACCTTATTTAACATATACCTACTCGGAAGATATATTTAAGATGGCGCTGGATGTAGTGGAGGAAGGACTATCGATCTGTTACATTGGACGATATTTTTTCAACAACAAAATCATAGACAATAGACAAGTGGAAAAATTCACATATCTAGGCACATGCGTGAATAAGCTATGAGATTATTTAGTAGAAATCAAATGCAGGATATAAAAAGCAAGAACGACATTTATCCAGATAAACATGCAAATTAAAATCAAAATGTTGCGCTGCTACTTTTTCTCAACACTAATGTACGGCTTTGAATCTTAGACCCTATAAAAAAATACAGAGAAAAAACTGGAGGCCTTTGAACTATGGACATATTGCCGTATCCTGAAAACACACTTAACAATTACAGACCTATTTCTATTGTACCCATATTTGCTAAAATTTTTGAAAAAAGTCTTGCTTTACAAATGCAAACATATTTTGAAAACTACAATATTTTAAGTACATCTCAGTATGGTTTTAGGAGTAATCTTAATACATCTATGGCAATCACAGAACTTACAGATGTAATGCAAATGGGTTTTGACAAAAAACATTACACACACGCAATGTTCTGCGACTTGACGCGAGCATTTGATTGTGTGTCTCATTCAATATTAATCAGTAAACTTAAATCATTAAATTTTGTTAATGATAGTATTGAGTTACTTAAATCATATCTATATTTAAGACAGCAACACGTTGATGTGGCAAGTACAACATCTACAAAAGAAATAGTAAC
Organism: Tachinus rufipes; assembly: GCA_963932245.1. NCBI lineage: Eukaryota > Metazoa > Arthropoda > Insecta > Coleoptera > Staphylinidae > Tachinus > Tachinus rufipes. The sequence goes on from OZ010749.1 coordinate 69,679,713, forward strand.
AATGGGGGTGCCACAAGGATCAGTCCTTGGCCTTCTATTGTTTCTGGTATATGTTAATGATCTACCAAACTGTTACAAAAACGCAAACTTTGTATTGTTTGCTGATGATACGACCATAATAACAACAAGTAATGACTTACATACATTGCGTGATCAAATAGATATCAGTCATTTATGGCCGATGAATGGTTTCTGGCTAATTCTCTTACCTTAAATGATAGCAAAACAAATAATGTTATGTTTTCTTTAAAAAAAGATTCACCAAATCTTACAGATAATGTTAAGTTTCTTGGTGTTAACATTGATTCTAAACTCTGCTGGAGTAATCATACTACATCAATCTCAAATAAAATATCTAAATATACATTTTGGTTACAAAAACTATTTAAAATAACACCAACAAGATTACTATTGTCTTTTTATTTTGCGCACATACACTCTAATATGGTTTATTGTATATTTAATTGGGGACATTCTGCAACGGCGCAAAATGTATTTAAAATGCAACGACGTTGCATCCGAATTATTTTTGGTCTAAATTTTAGGGACCCCTGTAGAACTGAATTCACTAAATTAGGAGTCCTGACATCAAAGAGTGTCTGATATATATAAAAAACAATGATGCTGACTATACTTTGCATTCCTCTGTGCATACATACTCTACACGACATGCATCAAACATATTGCCAGACTTTCAACGAATAAATAAGTCTAGATGCGGTAAAAACTACTACGCCATCCTTTTTTATAATAAGCTACCTCATCGCATTAGAATGTTGCCTCCAAAAGAGTATATAACTAATGTAAAATCTTTGTTACTAGCCAATGCTTTTTACTCTGTAGATGAGTTTTTAAATTTTAATTTTATTTCTTAATTGTTTTGTTATTATGTATATTATATTTTATCTCCTATTTTATATTGCTATACATTATATTTTTGTTCTTTGACGTGTGTAAATGCAGAACTGCATATTGACATCAATAAATATTATTATTATTTCATAGAAAGAGCACATTAGTAATGAAGAGGTTTTGCAGAGATTGGGCAAGATATATAAAGTATTGAAAGCTATGAAGGTTAGAAAATTAGGCATAGTGATAAATACAGAATACTCCAACTTGATTCTGGAAAAAAAGGTGATGGGAAGAAGAAGCCCGAGAAGACGCCGAATTTTATGGTTTAAAAACCTACGCCAGTGGTTGACATGACATTGCTGCAACTTTTTTGCAATGCAGTAGACAAGGAGAAGATGATTGCTAATATCCGGAGCAGATGAAGCACGCCAAGAAAAAGAATATTAATTTTTAGTTTAATGTATGTATGTATAATAATATTAATAATAAATTCTTTATTTACAATTGTTACTAAATTTAAAAAAAGAGACAAATTCAACTTTTAAATGACAAAAAGGTTGAATGGTTAGAAAAGTTATACAATGACTGCAAGCAATTATTTTTAATTAGAAAGACTTAACAAACCACCCAAGTGTAACTAATCCAAATTTTGAAATCTTTTCTACGACAATGAAAAAAACTGTAAAATATCCAACCATCTGATAAGAAACAGTTAGGTGGTTTTTAAAGCGGTTAAAATATATAAAACAATAATTGCAAGCACGTAGTTTTAACTAAAGTGCCCTGCTGACCAACTTAAGTATTAGTTATTTAATTTTTTGATTTTTTACTCTAGCATTACAGAGTCTATGTCTACGGCAACATAACTGTCAGGTCTGAGTTGTTAACGTTGCAAAAAGAGTACACACAACACCAGTTTTTTTCCAAGATAGAGCTTTGCACTAAAGCAACATGTTTGGGGTCTTAGTGCATAACATGTTTGCTTCCCTTTTCCTAAATTTTGAATGTAAACTTTTTAAATAATTTTATTAGTATAATATATTGCAAAATTTTAAACATAGGATGTTGTTATACCCGTTTACCAACTACCTAAAGTTTTGAAAGATTACTGCCAACCCCAAAAATTTAGCTAACATAACAACTGAAGTCAATGCCGTATTACAGGTAGCTCAAAATAAAATTTTGCAACATTCTTATTTATTGTATACCGCACAACATCTTAAGTTTGTTAAGACCTTTATACATGCATCTGCACAAAAACTGTCACAAACCGCTCTGCAGTTTTGCTAAATTTATAGACAGCAGAATAACTTTAGAAAGCGGTAACTATAGATTATATTGTTTTATAAGTTTTTTGTTTGTGTTTATTAGGGGTTTACTCAGCCAAACTTGTTTGCTAAACGTGTGTAGTTGCATTCTGCTCCTACTGTCTATCTAATCTAGAAATATCAATTGTTGGCGTTGACAAATTTTATTTTTCAATTTACATTTTAGGAGGAATTATGCTACTCGGAGATTTTGTTAGAATTGGAAAATTATCTGCTTTGTTGGGGAGTTTTGTTTTGTATTTTTATTGAGAGCTTGACTGTGTTTATCTAGACAGTCTACATGTCTCAGGAAACTTAAGCTTTAATTGTTTTGAAGAGTTGAGGCTTAGGTTATACTCGATTTGGTTTAGGGCTGACTATATTTAACAGGCTTTTGTTTTAATTTTTTTTTTCAATTTATATATTCTAAAGTTTTTCTATTGCTTGCTTAAAGTTTACACTATTGTAATTGCTCTAAAATACTTTCATTTTTTGCTTATCTATTTTTTTACATTTTTGTGTGTCCATAGTCTGCATATCTATTTATGTAAAACTTAATTTTTTTTTGTAAGGTACATTTCACTTGTGACAATTTTTTCAATAGCGTTTTGTTCCTTTCATCCCCTTACATTCACATTATGCATTTTATTATTGCATCAAAGAGATCTTATCTTTTGCTTTATAACTGACTCATGACAACTTCCGACTTTTTTGTCATTTATACTATGTATTTTTAATGATGTTGTTTTTGTCAAAATTGTATTCTCTTGGTCAACTGCAGAGTTATTTAAAGCCGCATTAATTAAAACAAAAATATGATTGCCAGCATCCGGATCGGATATGCACTCGAAGTAGTTTGCTATTTCTTTATATAAGTTATGTATATAAAAATAAACACAAAACTGTAACTTTTCAAAAAAAATTGTATTTTATTTGAAAATTTTGTACTAAACCAATATTAACCAACCAAATCACTAATAATTTAAATTATAACTAAAATGTTTGGGTAACTTGTTTTCAACTTCTGTTCAGAACAATTAAATTATATCTTTTTACGTTTGTTAGAACTAATCAGACGTTTGCTTCACTATATGCATGAAGTTATTGAGTAATAGTTTTTCTGACAAAGCTATTGATCTATATATTCCTGATATACTTTGGTAAAGTTAAAGTACTAGCAGCTTGAATTAGATTAGAATGCACAACATAATATACTAAGTATTCTGTACTTGAACTAAACTAATCTTTAATGGTTTGGAGAAACTTTATCTGATTGTAAGTTATAAGATTGATTTTATTGTTTACTTTAAATAAATAATGATGAAAAAAAGGTGCAGTATAACTGAAACTTAAAATCAATATCAAAAAACTTGTAATAAGTCTTTAATCATACCCGCGTCAGTGCAAATGAAATAATTCTTAAATATTATGCTGTGTCATCTTGCCGTATTTCAACCCTTATACGTAAATCTTTGGCCTGATTTTGAATTGATTTTGATTAAGTATACATATTTTGATGTTTTATAATAATACAATACTGGAACTACATTCATAAATACCAAGTTTTAAATTTACATATGTTAAGCTCAGGTGAACAAACTGTAAACTTAATATTGAAAGTTATAATTGATTAAATATTCATGCATCAAATTATGCACGCATTATTAATTCCGAAAACAATAATCAACACTATCAATCAATAATACGTTCACGCTACATATATTTAGTAAAAAAAACAGTGTGAAATTCTCTATAATTAACGATACCAATAATAACGGGGTAATTTATATTACCCTTTCGGGTCCAATTAATTATGAAATATCGCCACTGATGAATAGCAATTTCGAAATTTTGTCAACGCATCCCGCGAGCTGGCAGATGGTGCATAATAATTTGTGGTTTTTATTTACTATTCGTGCAATTATATTATTTTTTATGAGGCATATGTTATTGATATACTTGCACTGATGGCTCAATTCTATTATATTATTAACTTGTTAATATTGATACGTGGCATATGGATGTTCTTTACTGTTGTTTGGTATTATTAACGTATTATTTTTTTATTTATTTGCGTGTGGATATATTAATTCAGGCAACTGTTGGATTATTTTCTGAAGCCACGCATAGAAACCACCGCAAAGTAACTTAATAGATATAATTGATTTATTAATGTTGTGCTGTTTTTATAAAAAGTTTACTTTAACAAGCTGACTTCAATAACAATCTAATATAAAATATTGTAGTATTTATTTTATTTCGGTATTTTGTTATTAAATTGCGCCATTAAGCGAGAGTTAAGCCTTCCAGAAATCTCTGGCGGGTTGAGTATGGAAGACCGTTTAACGATTAATTTGAAGTTAGATAACTCACAATTTTCTTTACTGGGTTAACTTAGTGGGTTAAATTAATAACATAGAATAAATAATATTAACTTTATTTTAATTCAAATGCATTAATTAATAATGATACGAAATCAAACAATAGAATGGAATTATATGTAAACAACATTTACATTATACAGGATGTTTTAAAACATGTGTCGGAAAATAAAGAGTGAGTTTTCTTGGCTAATTATAAGAAAAAAGTTTCTATTAACATGGTTCCGCAAACGCACAGTTTTCGAGATACAGTATGTAAAAAAATTATTTTTTTTTTAATTTTTACGATATCTCAGGAACGGAAAGAAAAAGTAGCAACATGATCACAAAACCTTTATTTTACAAAACTAAGCAATAACATAAAAAACAAGAAAATTCACAAATTTTTTTGAAAATTACCTCCTCCTACGGTAACGCAGGCTTCCAACCTACGTCTTAGTGGCTGACGTACCCGTTCAAAAATGCCTGAAGTGTTTTGTATCGTATTGTAGAATGCGATTTCTTAGTTCTTCATCAGTATTAACTGATATAGTGTAAACTAAACTTTTTAAGTGACCTCACAAAAAAAATCCTAAACAACGGTTCCTATACTGTTCATTTAAAAATTGACGAGCAACTAAACTAAAATGTACAAGAGCACCATCGTGCATAAACTACAGTTTGTTTCTTAATTGAACCGGAACGTCCTCTAAAAGTCATGGCAGCTCTTCTTCAAGAAAATTACGGTATGATTGACCATTTAGCCTAAACGGCAAAAAATATGGACAAACATTAACAGAAAATGTTTGCTGATAATGGCCTTACATTATGGCATGTGGATTTTTGTTGATCCATACATGATTATTATGGAAGTTCATAATTGCAACGCAAAAAAAATTTGCTTCGTCTTTAAATAAAACTTCTTCTAAGAATCGAGGATTTTGCGGAATTTTTTCTTGAAACCATTGACACATGGCCAATATTTGAGAAAAATCCGCTGGTAAAAGAGCTTGTACTCGCTGTATGTGATAAAGATATAACATCTGGTTCTTTATTATTTTTCACACTGTAACGTGACTAAGGTTTTGGTTTAAAGTTATTCTTCTAGTGCTAGTTGATAGATTGTCTTCAATTTCTTAAAGAAATCTTCTTTAATTTGCGGAGGTAGCAGGCGAGGTCTCCCATGTCCTGCAGCTCTTTTATGTATACTTCTAGGTTAATGTAGACGGTCGTGAATACGAATGAAAGTTTTTTCATTTGGTACCAGTCGGTTTGAAAATCTTTCTTGATAAATTTGACAAGCTTTTGCTGCATTTTTATTGGCAACGCCATAAACAAAATGCAGATTGCACATCTCGCTATCACTGTAATTATTCATGTTGTTATTACCACGCAAGCAAAATACTAAGAATGGGCAAATTAATTGGGTAATAAAGATAATAAGTTCCCGCGATATTGATTTTTTTAAAAAAAAGTTGTTTAACAACTAAACGACAATTGTCAATAACTTAAATGCATAAAACAAATGCATGAACGCTGACTACTATATCAAAAACAAAAGTTTTTATCAACAACAAAACATGTTGCTACTTTTTTTCATGTATTTCATCATAAAATGCCGTATTTTTCTAAAACGATTTACGTTAGAGCTTTTGACTAGGAGTACCTTTTTTATGTAGAAAACATTGGTGGTTCACAATTTTTTTTCAGAACGCCAATTTTACAAGTGTCATAGAAATTAGAGCCATAAGTACCTCACGCAACCCTAAATTCTCCGTCAATGGCACATGAAAAAAATTGAATAAGCGCTTAAAAAGTAGCTAATATTAATGCTAAGATGTGTATAAATTTTTGTTTCTTACAGTGGCAAAAAACAGTCGTAAGCATCACGGGCAAAAAGCGTTTACAAAACTTTGCTGCCTGCCGCCCTCGCTTACTCGGGCGGACAAACAGCGGCGTGCTGCAAACAGTGCTTTCCTGCCCTTGGTACTTAATGTACTATTGTTAGCAGTTTGAACTGTGTTGGTAGTAGTGCTAGACTTCTATAAGAATTAGGGTTTTTTAGATTATTTTTTTTTAAACAATGTCAAAACATGACAATTAGTCAAGAGATGATATACTATATTGATTTCTTTGTTAATGGACGTTGCCTATACTAGCTTTTTCTTGTTTCCTTAGTTTGTCAACATTTTGAAATATTTTTTATACTTATATTGTTTTTTTTTTAATTTAATTTTTTATTTTAGTAAGTTGCCTGTATTCTTTACATAAAGTCTAATATTCTGTAAAATTATTGTTCTAAAGTAGTTCTATATACTTTGATTTATTATTTTTACATTAATTATTAATAACCATAATTTAGAGCATCTCGTTTTGCTAAGTTTTATATTATTATGATAAAATTTTCGTTTCCGTTTTATTTTTAATCATATTACACAAAAACATGTATAATAGTAAAAAGTTGTATAAAAATGGTTTTGTAAGGTTTTTTTATATATTATATATTTTTTTTTTGACCTGTTGATGACAATGTTTGTGTCAACCATTCTCCTGGCAAATCAATATAAATGCGTAACATGTTCTTACGTTTGTGTTTGTTATTATTTTGCTATAGAGCGGTATACGCTTCAACAACGATTGCAAATTATTCAAATGTTTTATCAAAAACCACGTTTAGTTGAAAACACTACAATTTAAGTAAAAAAAGAATTAAACACATTCACTTCATAACTTTTTTACGCTATTAAAACAAAAAAGTACAATAAGCAAGAGAATATTGCAGTTGTTCATAAGAGTGTTTGTAAAAATTTGTCAATTTGTTGACAATCTTAGAATTTAGGCATTTTCAAACTTCCGTGCTTTCAAGATTGCTTTAACTTAAACAAAATAATTATTTGTTGTTATTGCAGATATAGTAATTGGTTTTTAAACATTCTTGAAAATAATTTTGAGAAAATATAAATAAACTTTGTTACTGAAAATATTTCAATAGCATAACAAATTTTTAGATAAGTTTAACCAAAACTTATTTGTCAACCAAAAATTCTTGAAGAGTTTAGTTATTTTACTAAACTTAAAAACAACACATACCAAACGACTGAGAATTAAGATCAAAACCACTTTAATTGTTCTAAACGAGCAAACTTAAACGCGTTTCTTTAGGTTTCTTGAAAGTAGTCAAATCCGTAGAGTAAATAATGTCAGCTTTAGTTGGATTTGTTTGATTAAGTCAAAGTTTTAACCATTTTATTACAAATAAGATACAGGCATTTTAAATTATTTGCACGACTTGGTGTTGCCAAAGCAATTAAGCGTGGCCGTGTTTAAAAAAGTAAGTTGCAAGTAGTGAGGTCAATGGTCTATAATGACTTTTAGTGTTGTTTTAGTAGAAAGTTTTAAGTGATTTGTTAATTAAAAGTCTGTTTAGTTTAGTTGTATGTTTTTCTTGGGCAGTCCAGTAAGTTTATTTAATAATAGTGGGTATTTGTGTTTTATTTACTCTACAGAGAAATTATTAAGTAAAACCAAAAAATGCTTTAAAACTTATATATCTAGTACAACAAAATACAGAATAAGTTGTATTACTGCTGAACCTCTGTGGTACAATGGTGTAAAAAAATTAATGCAAAACATATTTAACTCAACTGAGTTTAACTAAACCATCATCGGTTGTAAACCATTTTCTTTAAGCTGCAATGTTTTACCAGCAAAACTTATAGTATCCAAAATAATCATCTTTGACACTGTATAAAGAAGATTACAAATTAAAACTAGAAACTAACCTGATCTATAACCAAAATTAAGTAAAAACGTCATTCAGCTACTAACAGAAAAACAATGTACTGATATAGATTCTAAAATAATCTGAAACCAACCTTTGCAAAAATTGTGTTACAATTCAAAAATTACAAAAAAAAAAGATTTACAAAACAAAAAGTAAATGTAAGTTTCGGCAGTTATTTAGCCAACAGAGCAACACCAAAGTAACAAAAACTTAGATCTTGATGTTTTAAAGAAGATCAAGCAAGCGTAAACCATAACATAATACTTTTGAACTAAAATACCCTGGTTTAAAATCCCAAACTGCCAGAAACAATAGACTTTAAAAAATTTATAGTAAAATAAGTTTCAGAAAGCTCGATCTTGATAGAATAGCAATCATAACTGTTGTTCTACTGCCAATGAAAGTGAGTTTGAATTTAGCAGTAAATACTTTCAATTTGACTAAGATCTACTTGAGCTAAAAAAACATACAGTGTCTAATTACGCGTAGCGCCACATACTTTACTTTTTTGTTAAAAGGAGTGTAGCTTTATACATTTTTAAATTTTTAAAATTGTTGATATTTTGTTGTCTTGTAAAAGGGACTATCGCCATTTTGGTGTTCACCGTTAGTTTGTTTTTTACACTCCTTTTTGACCAATTTTAAAGGGATTATTGGCATAGCCTATAGCTAAGATGTAATAACACACTGCGCTATAAGCACCCTCTAGCTGATATACAGCTGTCAGTATACAGATTTTTTTATAAGTAATTACCTTGGTTTTTGTATAAATACTACTTTAATTACTCTTGAGAAGCTTAATATGTATGTAAAGTGTTAAGCTAGCTTTAAAGATCTTACATAAAAATCTTTTTAGATTAATTGCTTCTGTAACATGCTAAGATAGATTCCATCACCTCCTGGTAATTTGATGGTTTAAACGTACCAATTTTTCTTTTTACAATGCTTTTATTGCATTGGTCTTCTTGCAGTCATTTTTGTTTAACATATCAAAATTTTTTTAAATTAAAGTTTTTGCCATTGTATAGTTTAGTAAGTGTGATTGCAGTAGATAATTCAAAGTTTTTTCAATCATTTTTGTATAACTTTTTTATTGTTTGAAAAGATCAAATCTTTTTTTTTACTTTTTGCATTGTTATTGCATTATTATATACTGTAAGATTAAGTTTGTATTTTTTTTTTTGGCATTGTTAAACAGTTTTTTCAGTCTAGTCTTTGCTTTATCAAACTTCTTATTCTTTTAATCGGAGGTGTGTTTGACAGTGCTTGGGCAATTTTTTTTTAACTGTTTTTCTGGTGCTAATAAATATGTCTGTCAATATCTTCAGTGTGTAATTTTTTGCTGCTTTAGGACAGCTCCCAGTTTGATCAACTAGATTAGTTTCTAAACTGTTCTAAAAATTTTATTGCTTGGGTTGATAACAATGCTCTCTTATGCAATTTGGTGTGCATTTGGGTTGCACGCAAGTATTAAAAGTGTTAATACACCTGTTATTAATCAGCTATTAGGTTTCTTTAAGTAGCGAAGGCTCTGTTGATCGGTAGGAAAGGTATTCTGATCTAAAAATAATCTTTTATTCCTTCTCGTACTATAATTACTTTGGCTGTCAACAAAAATATCATAAAGGCTTTAGGCTTGGTATATGTTTTTTATGTACATGTTAGGGGTAGCGGAAGCTGCATTGCAGTGATGTACATTGATCTGCATAACCTGCAACATTATACACTCAGATGCAAAAAACGTGTCACTGGGTAATTTTTTGCAAAAAAACTAGGTATTTTATTACAAAACTTTTAGTGTTTTACTGTCAAAGAGACTGTCAGGATCTAAAAAAACAACATACGGTACTTATCAGTTTATTTAATGAACATTAATAAGCGAATATAAAATTTAAAGATATGCATTCTTAACTACCTATTGCTCATTTGACATTATGCACAGAGAATTAAGATGGCTACTGGGTTGACTTGTTCATTTTCAATTAACTGTCAATCTCAAGGCAGATGGGTGTATTGAATATAGTTCTAAGTGCTGAAGGTTGTGCAAAAGCTGTTGCTTTTGTGGCAGATGGAAGATGCCAGCGGTATGTGTCCAGATTTCTTAATTTTAGTATTTCTACCGTCCAAAGAGCATTTAAACGGTTTAGAGAGACCAAAAAAAATACTCAGAAGTTCAGATTTGGCAAAAAACAAAAAACGACTGTTATCGATGACCGATTTATTGTTTGTACTACTCTTTGAAATGGCCATGTGACTTTAGTGAAGATCAAAAACCACCTTCGTGAGGTTTGTGCTACAGCTGTGAATGTGTGGACACTTTGTCAAAGGTTGCAAGAAGTTGGCTTAAAATCTTGTAGACTAGCAGTTGAATTAAAATTACTCCCACGTCAACCAGTATCTAAACTCCAATTTTGACTGACAAGTCTAGATGTCGCTTTCATTTGCCAGATAGAAAAGAAAAAGTATGGAGACAAACGGGAGAACAATTTGCGGAAAGCACCTTTAAGTCCCGGTTAAGCCATGGTGGAAGTTTCCTGATACTATAGGCAGAAATATCAATGAATGCCTGCATCAAATTGATTGTTATTGATGGAAGATTGCTGACTGCACACCATTTGTTTCATTTATCGGCAATAGCTTTACTCTGATGCAAGATAACTCAAGACCGCATTCTGCGAAGTGCGTCACAGAATACTTGGTTGCAGTTGGAATAAGAAAACTCAACTGGCCTGCATGTACACCAGATGGAAAACTTATAGAACATGTTTGGGACATGCTGGCAGGCGTGTTAGAAAGCGTGCAGTTGCACCAACCACAATAAACAAGCTTTGTGTGGCATTTAAAAAAAAATGGCATAATATTTTACAAAATAATATTTGTGAGCTCATTAGTGGCATGGAGCGCCGTATGCAGGCAATACATTATTGTTTTTTGTTTATTAATGTTTATTAAATAAACTGATAAGTACCATAGGTTGTTTTTTTCTGCATTCTTTATACTAAAAGTTTTATAAAAAAAATTTCCGGGTTTTATTGAACAAATTACCCAAAATCCGTTTTTTTGCATCTGAGTGTACTTATAGTCATTTTTTTTATCGTTTTTTGACAATTTCTCATATTTTGTTGTCTTTTTTCCAGTTTGTCTCCATCTTTTTAGGATGAGAAAGTGCCTGGGTTCATATTCTGGAGAATCTCAAGTGCAGTTTGCTATTTAATTTTTTCAAAGCAATTTCCTGCAATTCCTAAAAGAATTCCCTAAAAGTTCACTTTGCAGTCACTTTATTTCTTTTGTTCTTTTTGTTGGTTGTTTTTGTGATGTTGCTAAGCAAGTCCCGCTTTTACGCCTTTTTTGTGCTTGACGGTGGTGTAGTGTGTTGCTGTTTGTGTATACTTGCGTAAGGATACCTGTCGGTGCTGCAAAGGTGTGCTCTGTTCCTAGTGCACTTTGGGCAGCTTTTACTTTTGTTAGCTTACTTGGTCTAGGTTAAAAAAATTACCAAGAGAAGTAGACAGTTTATAGAGGAAAGAAGAATGGTAGTTTTTATTGCCAAAACAAAGCTACAATGAATTAAAAACTTACATTGTTTATAAATTCTTACTCACATATATTGCCTACAGTTATCTCATTATTATAAAAAATAATTTATATCATTTATTCACTAGTGTACTTCTAAAACTTAAAATTTCTATTTTAACTAAAAGAAAATAATTGTTAAGTGTCTAACAGATTATAGTTAATACTTTCATGCAAAAATTACATTTGACACCAAAACAGACACGTTAAAATTATTATATTTTTTTCACAGTATTAAAGCTCGGAATCTCAAATTACTCGGGAACGAAGCCAAATTTTATAAAACGTTATTCTTTATTTTTTGTTCAGAATTTGATATAGAGTATGGCATTTTATTTTTTTCCTTATTGTTAATTACCATGTATAAGTTTTTTTTAAGTTATAATAGAAAATAGGAAAGCTTTTATGTTTTCTTTTTAATCTGAAAGAATATATTGTTGTAATTGTACTTTTTTTCTAGTTTTAATATAAAGATCTATTTACAAATTTACAAATAAACTTTATAATGATTGCAACAGTATACTTTTTGTAAAGCTTGATTTACTGTTTTTTTATTTAAGATAATCCATTTAATATTGCATTTGTATATCAATTAATTTATATTTTGATAGTGCATTTATAAACAATCAACTATTTTATGTCTATTTAGTAAAATATATAGTTCCAAATAGCGTTAAAATATATAGAACAGTTTGTTTTTAATTTGCATATTTTTTGTAACAATTGTAATTTATTAATTTGCAAATTAAACGGTACCAATATTTCACCTTTTTAACACTAATAAAAAAGAATGAGCATTTTTCCTATACTTTTGAAGCTGTATAAAATTATTTCAGTTGTAACACTTCTTTTTAATTTTGCAGGACGCAAGTTGGAAAAGGTTTTCCAATCATGATAGAGGAAGTAATTTAAATTCTAATCATAATTACCTTGAGGTACCTAAGCTATAAACGTTGACATTTTTTTTAATTCACACGATTAATGTTTCATAAAAGTAAACTTTTATGAAACATTAACCCTAAATGAAATAAAAATTAAAAGGTAAACCCTACCTGAACAATTTAACCTAAATAAACATCTCATTAGCACATTTAATTACAACATAAATTCATAATTAATTATTTTCAAGTTCATGAATTCTAAATTTACATAGCCACTTAGGGAGGCGACTCGTAAAACGTTACTACATTTAGAATTCTAAGAAAAGTAAAATGCTAATTTTACCCCCTAACTTTCTTTAAAATTGAATTGAACTAATTAACAGTTGCATAATAAAGGAACCTTTTTGGGATTTAAGAAAAAAATACTGTAATGAGCCGTAACCACCTAATTATTAAAAATTAATGCAAAATATGTACTCATCAATTATCCGCAATTGTTGCCACCCATCATGTGGTCTAAATCCAGACAAGTTTGTAACAATGTTACCATAAAGGGGTTGTGTAATCCTTTTTCCCAACCCTTTCTAAAGATGTTGCGGCCGATAAGCCAGATTAAGTCTCCCATTCAAACCAATTAAAGCATTTTTCATGTTATTACTTAATTTTAAACTCTCCACCTGTTTTACTTTAATTACATTGCGTTAATTGTATCGGTTATTGCTGCTGTAAATCTCAAAACGTAAAATAGCTTTTACTGGTAATAAAAATGTGCTGTCTTCGTCTTCGGGTCACGCTTCAATCGCTGTTGATATTTATGCGGCAACCCCAATTTCACACTGGATTTTTGGCGAAATGCATGAAATACGATTGCAGATGTTTATTTGTTCTTCAGATAAATTTTTATCTTACGTGAAATGTTATGTGTTGGGGTGAAATTTTTATGGGCTATCTATATTTTAGGATCTACTAAAATAGATAAATTATTGAGATAATATGCTTTGTGATTTTTTTTAAATTTCTATTGATGGGAATAATTGTGAATGGGATTGGAATTATTATTTATTAGTGTTTAATCATGTGATTAACGTGTATTCGTTGAAGAACATGCTATTATTTAAATATGTTACTAACAGATATACACCAAAAACAATAAAAACAAATCATTGTGGAAGTAGAGGAGTTCTATTGAAGCGATTTTGTCTTGAAGAATAATGGCTACTAATTATTAAATGTATATTGAAAAAATCTGAATACAGCAAAGACATAATTAAGAAATAATAAATAATATCTTTTCCAATATAAACTAATAAACTTTCAGAAAACATTTTATAATCATTTCTATTAATAGTTTAAAATTGAAAGAATAAAACAAATATTTTTTTCTTTAATAAATTGATAACAAAATTGATTAAAAATTCTATATTTTAACATAAGTAATTCACACAATGGAAATGACAAAGTCGTGGAAAGTTAATCAAAGTTAGTCGTTTTAATTTAGTTTAATAACAAATAAATGTGATCATGTAGAAATGCATAAAACAAATAATTATGAATGTATCATAAACAAATAAAACTTAAGAAAAATATAATCCAGTACATATTGTAGGATCGCTAATAAATAAAATTAATCTGATGCAGGTAATTGCGAGAACAAAAATTTCGGAGTTCATAGAATGTGTCAGAACAGGCTTCAAATTAATCAATATGTACACTTGAAATACCAAATTACAGAATAGGTTCTGCATTTATCAGATTTAAGAGTATACATGGTAGTGTTCCTATATATGTTAAAAATACAATTACTTTCAATGAAACTAAAGATATATCTGAAAATTCTCAAAAATTAATTTTGAAATATATGGAGCTGATTATAAAAAATGAACAAATTACTTTGCAATACTTTATTTATTCTTTAAAAAACTGTCTTTACTTTTAAGACCATACCGACCGCTGTCTTGATTTCCCGTATGTAATGAAAACAGCTACTTTGGCGTCATTCATACTTTTACATATTATTATTTGATAATTACATTTTTTTTTACTAGCACATTCAAAAAGGATCAAACTATATTTTTCCAAAATATTTTAGTGAAATTATATTTGCAAATAGCATTAAAATGCATTTAAAAGTACCTAAAAACGTATGTATTTCAATATTTGGATTTATTTTTCGGTTATTTCCAATTATTATTTGACTAAAATATTCTGACCAAATATAGTTTAATCTTTTCTGAATGTACTAGTAAAAAATTAATTAATTATTAAATTATATATGGAAATAACTATTTGCTATTTCCATATATAATCACAAA
Organism: Tachinus rufipes; assembly: GCA_963932245.1. NCBI lineage: Eukaryota > Metazoa > Arthropoda > Insecta > Coleoptera > Staphylinidae > Tachinus > Tachinus rufipes. Next base: position 69,694,785 of record OZ010749.1, read on the forward strand.
ATACTGGAAATCAAGGTAGCGGTCGGTATGTTCTTAAAAATTATACTAATAAAACACAATGTACAAATAGTTTTTGAAGATATAAGTATTGATAGTTTTTACTCGTATTTTTACAAATTAACATCTGGTAACAACAAAATCTACTATTTATTATGTAGCTACAAACTTAGAAGACGACAATTGTGCTATTGCTCAAATGGATTTTGGCATGGCAGATCATTTAGATCAAATAATTTCTTATAATATAAAAACAGAAACAATGATTAATAAACTTATACCACAGTATACAATGTAATCTACATGTTGAAATAAGTAACTAGAACTAGAATACTGTGTTAAATTCTGATTCTAACGATACATGTAACTTATTTGTAAACATACTGCACAATTTAACCGATGGCACATGCAAAGTAAAAATTGCTCAAAACTAGAAGATAATGTAATAGAATAAAAATTTGTTTTTTTTTTCAGAAATTATTCTATTATCATTCGAAAAACGCATACTTGAAAAACATGTACAAACATCGCCAAAAAGAACATAAATCTAATATCAAGAACACCAAAATAAACCATTTTTTAAATTAAATGAAACTAAACAGAAATTCTTTAAAAACATTTAATGTATTGTAAACAAAAAATTTAACAAAACTAAAAATACAGAGCAAATGGTACTACTAGATGCGTATTTTAAAAAAAAATTCTAATATTGTTAATGTGTTTGCAAATCATTTTACTGGCGGCGTTCTTATAAAAACAATATCTGATGCCTTTTTCTTTTATTTTTTAAGACGTACTGCAGTGTAGAAAATGACTAGCGCATAGCAATACCTTTTGGTTTATTTTTTGCGTTGGTACTGCTGTTAATTGCTTGTCGTATCTTCTTTCTTTCATAAATATTTTGTGAAGTTTTATTAAATGTATCATTTTTGGTAGTCCTAAGTTTACCAGTTTTATTTTTAGTGAGATTCTAGAATTTCCGCTTGGAATTAGTTTTTTGTGTCCCCTGGAGATATGAAATGGCGTATCTGCCGTATACAAATTGCTTGGTTAAATTCTTCAGTTTGCTTTCCATGAGCAGTTCTTTTTTTGTTTTCCTTATCTCTGCAATTTTAATTGGAACTAATGTTTTAGTAAATGTTCTTTTCTTGTCTATCTTTTCATCGTTCATTCTTTGGTAGGCATAGTTATCTTGCTTTTCTTTGTTTTTTTGCTTTCATTTAGCTTCTCGCTTCTCTTTTCTTGCTCATCTGCAGCTTTTGATCTTTGTGTTTCCTTCTATTTTGATTTATTTAAATCTAGGTTTTAAACTCCTTTTCCTTATTTTTCCTTAGTACTGTTGTTGCGTAGTTACTTATTACTCTTTATTTGTTTTTGTCACTCAGTTATATATTAATGATTATAGATTTGTTGATTTTGTTTTCCAATACCTTTTATAACTTTATCCATAGCGCATGTTCTGCGTTGTCATGCGTGTCGTCTTGACAGAATATACATATTTCTTCTTTCTTATGTATGTTTTGTAAATACTTAGCAATAGCTCTATGTGAGGTGAGTAGTTGTGTTGTATAATAGGTTGCTGGTTTATTTTCTACACATTTTTTTTAATTTCTGGTATTAGTCCATTTTCCTTTTTCTCCTTTTTTCTACTGTTTCTGCCATCTTTCCATCATATTTTCTCTTATCCGTCTCTTTGCTTTTTGTTTACTATTTTTTTCATTTACCAATTTCTTTATATTATTTTATAACTTTCTAGGTACTTTGGTAGTGAGAGCATCCAGCTATGATATGCACATAATTTGAACTATACTTAGATTTATTTATTCGTGTGCTTTGCTCTTGCATATCTATATCTTTTATCATATTTTTATCTTTTATCATTTTTTTTTTCACCTACTTTTATCTTTCTACTTCTGTACTTTTGTAATGTTTAACATTAATTTTTATTTTACTTTTTTTCTATTTTATTGCTTGCTTTATTGCTTTTACTTTTAATTTATTTATTTTAACTTCTTTTGTTACAATGTATGCTAGAATTTCTTTTTTACCTCTAATGTCCATTTTCAGTATTTTGTTTAAATGGTCTCTAACTTTTCTTGCTTATTCTATTCCTAAGTTTTTGCTTTGTACTATAACATATTTTTTAAAAAACTATTAAACATTATTGCTTTTATTCTCATACATGCAAATTTTCTTTCACTAATTCTCTACACTTGTCCTACCGTTTTATTTGCTTTTTTTGTCATATTTTTTATGTGTTTATTTTCATTATAATTTGTTCAGTTTTACTTCTACAATTTTTTTTCCATCCCATTTTCAATTTTCTACTTCATCTTTTTTTCCCTTTTTAAATGTCATTACTTTTGTTTTATTAACATTTACTTTTTGACTAAAATATTTTTCTAGGCGTCTAATCATTTTTTTCATTTTATTTGCACACTACAATTATCATGTTGTCTGCATAAGACAGCGACCACACCTTCTCTCTGCCCTAAACTTTATATCTTTTAATTTACACTGACAAATGCTGCTCATAGATCCAAAAATAAAGCATACAACTTTCCTTCTTTTTTTGTTATTTTCTTTTCTATTATATAATGTAGTTTGTATACGTTATCCATGGTCTCTTTTTTTTCCGTCTAGCAATTTTTTATTCATCTCTAGTTTTTTTAATCATTTTTTCTTCTAGTACTATAGCGTAGATCTTGTATGGATACTTAATAACATTATACCTCTGTAATTTTCAGCGTTTTTTTTTTGTTTTTTTTTTTGTTTATTAGACATACAAGACCTTGTCTCCACTAACTAAGAAACCTTTTACTCTTCTATACTTCATTTATTATCCTACTTAGTTTGACTTTCTTAAGCTGATATGCCAAAAATCTAAACTAAAAAAACATAGTCTGTCAATTAGATCTTCCGTATTATACATCCATTCTTTATTTTTTATTTTATTCACACCAGCGCAGCTAGCTTTTTTAGTCTTTTTATTTGCTTTTATATCATTTTTTTGTTATTTTATTTACATCTTGTTTTAGTTGTTGTGCTGTCATTGATTGTCTATTGGTTTTTCTGTCTAATCTTTCATAAAGTTTTAAGAAATGTATCTTTCAGTCTTCAATTAAAATTTGTTCCTTTCTTTTGTCCTGCTTATTCTTTTTATGCTTCTTTTCAAATGTATTTGTTTTTATACATTGTCTTATCTTTTTTGTATTTTTCTATGTATTGTATTTGAGCATATTGTTGTTAGTCGCTTTATAATTTTTTCAATTTTGCTTCTTTTGTTTCTGTGTATGTTTTCTAATTCTGCTATTTTTTTGTTCCACGCCTTTTTTTTAATGTATTTTTTATAAATATTGCCTGTACATTTCTACGCTCTTTTGTGTCCATATTATTTTTTTTGTTTTTTCTTGGTTCTTTTTTTATGTGTACACTTTTAGTGGCCGATGGTCTAATTTTACTTTTTCTAACCTTCAATTTGTCTATCTCTTGTTCAGTTACGTAGTCAGTTTTTATTTTTTGTATTTTGTTTGAACAATGTTTATTAAAATATCTATCTGCAAAGATCTGCAACATTACGCCTGTGTTGTAAAGTATCTAAATCATTAGTCAATGTTGGATCGGCAATAATACAAATAACTTGTTTCTGAATAAAGTTTAGAAGAGATAGTGTAATTTGATATGCTTTTCCCAATACTTAAGAACAATAGTCAATACGACAAATATAAGTTTTATATGTATGCAAAAGTTGAACAGAAGTAAAAACCTTTTTACATCTATTAAGAAATACTAGTTTTCTAGACTCTTTTGGAGCTATGTTAACAACATGGTCGTTCCAGAAAAGATTATGTGAAATTGTGACACCTAGAAGACAAATTGAAAAAGAGTTAAATATGGATTTGTTATTTAGTTTAATATTTGGTACTGATTATACCTCAGATTTAGATTTTGAAACAATAAGAAGTTAAGTTTTTTAGAGTTAAAATTGACCATTTAGATATTGTTTTGAGGTCTGTGTTTATAGATGCTACAGATTCTAACCTGGAAGTTTTAAGACGTTCTGCCATATTTGTCGATATGGTCTTTGGAAGTATAAAATATGAAGAGTGCTATAATCTGCAAAACTATAAATAAGACTTTTAGTTAATTAAAGTTTATTAATGTAAATCAAAAATAAAGATGGCAAAAAAACAGAACCTTGAGGAATACCAACATTTATGATTTTGGGGTGCGAGTTGAAACTATTAATGCTAACTATAATTTTTCTATAATCAAGAAAATTATTGATAAAATTGCGTCTATAAACAATATTGAATTTAAAACAGAAAAATTTTTAATATTATTTTTCCGCGATCGTTTTAATCCTTTCTGGACATTTCTAAGGAATTTTTTACAATTTTCTTACACCTTAAAATAAAATTATCGGTCGAGTAATTTATGCTGAATTTACGTGTGAAAAACAGTCATAACTAGTTTTAGTGTGGTGTGTGTGCAGAAAGTGCAGTTTAGCCGCGAAAAGTATTGTGTCCACAACAAACTTAATATTAAAGTGCAGAAACATTAACCTAACACAACAAACACGAGGACAATAATAATAACTAAAACAATAGTAAACAAACAAGAAACGAACTTAAGAAATTAAAATAGACTGTACTCCGCGGTGTAGTGGGATTGTAATATTTATATTATATAATTTACTATAATTTTTAATTAATACTGACAAAAAAAGAAGTTTATATTTAAATAAAGAAATAATGGAATGGGCAGTAGAGAACGGACCAATAGTACCGGTAATTTGAAAGTTTTTTTTGAACAAATCTCAAAGAGGAAAAGGACAGAAGAAGGGTAAACAACCAAGATGAAAGCAAAATTAGATAAGATCCTAGATAAACTAAAAAAGATGGAAACAAGAATGAATATTAACAACAAACATATTGAAGAATTAAAAGAAGCGTTTAAGAAAAAAGAAATAAAATGAGAATAAGAAAAAAAAAAGATTTGATAGAAAGAATATCAAAACTAGAAAAAGCAGCGGAGATCAAAGAAAAAAAAAAACAAAGAAATAATGTTGTTATAAGCGGACTGGGAGAAGAAGATGAAGCTGACATTGCTGTGTCAAAACTGGCAGAGAATCTTAAGCTTAATTTGAATGTGAAAGAAGTATTCAAACTGAGTAAGAAAAAAGAAAGAAGGAAAAAAAGGCCAATATTAGTTAGGTTGGGTTCTAAAGATGAAAAAAAAAGTTATTGGAAAAGAAGAGTATTTTGAGATCAGCAAAAAGCAATATATACATAGATGATGACTTAACAAGAGATAAAAGAGCAATACAAACAAAAATACGCAAATGAACTTGCAAAGAAAGAAGCAAAGAAAAAAAAAACAATGGTCAGATACCAAAAAGTGTGTATCGACAGCGAATCGTGGATTTGGAATAAAAAAAAGAATACTTTAGAAAAGGTTGAAAGTGGTCCAAAAAAAACAATAAAAAAAAGATGTAAGGAGACAGAATTCTATACTGAAACGTAGCAGGACTAAGCAATAAAGAAGAAAACTTTTGGGATAACATTAGAACCTTTGACGTAATTGGAATGGTAGAAACATGGGTGGACGAAGAAAAGTAGATAAAAATTAAAAAAAATATGCCAAATGAGTACAGATAAATTTGTCAACCAGCAGTTAAAAAAAAGGGTAGAGCAAAGGGTGGAATAATTACGGGAATACGGAAGAAAATAACACAAGAAAATTATGAGAAAGTTTATAAAAACGGTTATTACAACAAAACTTTTAGTTGGAAAATAAAATGTTTAAGATGATTACATTGTATAGTAGAAGAATAAAAAATATTTAAAAAGCATTAGAACAAACACTACAAGAAGCAGACGAGACAAGATTGATAATAGGAAGAGACATCAATGCAAGAATTGGAACAAAAGAAGAAAGAAGAAATTTTAAAGATCATATCAGAAAAAAGAATCAAAAAACAGTCATAAAAATAAAGTAGGAAACATAATGTTAGAACTGATGGAAGAAAAGGGATGGGACGTGTTAAATGGAAATAAAGCAGGAGATGAACAAGAGGAATATACATATATAGGACCAAACGGTCAATCGGTAATTGACTACGTGGTAGTAAACAAACAAACTTGGCAAGAAATAGAAAATTTTAAAGTGGGAGAAAGGGTGGAATCAGATCATCAGCCATTGAAAGTATATTTAACAAATGACGCAATAAATAAAACAAAAAAAAAAAAGAAACAATAAGAAAAGTAATATGGTTGGTAGAAAACATAAAAAGTTACAAAAAGAATTTGGAAAAAATGAATTTTATAGAAAACGACGTAGAAAATAAAATGGAAGTATTAGAAAAAATAATACAAGAAGCAACAGTAAAAAAGTTATATGTACACACAAAAGAAAAAATATCTAGATGCAGATGGTGGGATAAAGAATGCATGCAGAAAAAAAAAGCAAGAAAGATGCTACGCAAATGGAAAAACAACAAAGCAATCAAACAAAACTACCAAAAGACGTAAAAAACATATAAAAACAAATGCAAAGAGAATAAAATAACATACAGACAGAAAGAAGAAATAGAAAGAAAAGCAATCCAATCAGAAGAAGAAGCATGGAAGTTTATAAACAAAGAAAGAAAACAGCACAAAACAAGGCCAAACCAAACAATTACAATGAAAGAATGGCGAGAACATTTTTCAACACTATTTGATGGAACTGACAGAAAAAGGAAGATCAGAACAAAATACTTCAAGAACTAACTATATATGCAGCCAGATAAAATCACAAAGGAAACAATACAAAAGCAAATAGAAAAACTAAAGAAATCAAACACGCCAGGTATGGATGGAATACAGAATGAAGCATAGATGTATGGAACAAAAGAATTAATTGAAAGATTGAGAGAGGTAATAAATGAAGTATGGAAGGGAAAAGTATTTCCTAGCAAATAGAAAGTGGGTTTTGTATGCCCAATATACAAAAAGAAAAAAAGAATCTAGTAGATAATTATAGAAGAATAACATTAGTTAATACGACATATAAGATATACGCCATGATGCTAGAGGAAAAACTGAATGAACAATTAGAGATGAAAAAAGTTTTGCCGGATGGGCAGGCTGGGTTTAGAAAAGGGAGAGGTACTATAGACAACGTATATATACTTAATCATATAGTTAAAAAAGAGTTAGCTGTAAAAAAATAGAAAAATATATGCATTGTTTATAGACCTTTGATAGTGTGGATAGAGGAAAATTGTGGTTATGTCTGAGAGAAAAGAGTATTAGTGAGCATTTAGTAAAAAGAATGGAAGATGTATATGCAGAAACGGTGAACAAAGTATGGGTAAATGGTAGAACAAGTAAAAGTTTTTGAACAACAAAAGGTGTGAGACAGGTATGTTCACTCAGTCTAAGTTTGTTTGCTGCATATATTGCAGACATAGAAGAAAAGCTAAGTCTTGCACAAGCAGGTGGAGTTGTAATGGGTAGAATGAAAGTAAGGTCGTTAGCATACGCAGATGATTTGGTGATTGTGGCAAAAGAAGCAAAAGAAATGAAAGAAATGATTAGATGTTATGTTATGAAAAATATTAAAAAAAAAAAGTTAAGAGTGAATGTTAATAAAACAAAAATGTTGATGTTTAGAAAAAAGGGGAAGAAGACATAAGAAAGAAAATTGGAAATGGGAAGGAAAAAACATTGAAGAAGTTAAATCAATTAAATATTTAGGATATGTATTTAGTGCTAATAACGGCGATAACAAGCACATACAAGAGTTAGCAAGAAAAGCAAACAAGGTGGTAAGACAAGTGTGGAGAATAGGTGAAAGAAAGTTTGAATGTATGAAAATAAAAGGGACAATGTTTGATAGTCTAGTTAAAAGTATGATGCTCTATGGGTTGGAGATTTGGGGGTGAAAAGAACAAAACAAATTAGAAGCAATACAGGCAAAATACTGGAGATGGGTACTGGGATTAAATAGAGAAACTCTAGCATACATTGTATTAGAGGAAGTAAAAAGAGATAAAATAAAAGTAGAAGCAGGAAAAAAAGCAGTAAGATATGAAGAAAGATTGAGAGAAAAAAATGAATGCAAAATTTTGCAAGAATGTTTGAAGGAAAAAATGAATGAAAGATATGAAAGAATAGAAGTAGAGAGAAAGAAATATAATAATAAAAAAGGATATGACTGTAAAGAAGTAGAAAGAATGAAAAATAGTGGAAGAGTTGTATAGAAAGAAATAACAATGCGAGATAGAGATATAAAAATGCAAGAAAGAAAAACTTGAGTGAATGAATCACGGTTCAATGAGAAGTATGCAATTATTATGGAAAATAATATCCCAAAATATCTTAATAATGCAAAATACACAAAAACAGAAAAAAAAAACCAGCAAGATTTAGATGGAAATGAAGAAAAAGTATGTAAATTTTAGATGAATGAAGAAAGCAAATTGTGTAGAATGTGTAGAGAAGCCAATGAAACAATAGAACATATGTTAAAAGAATGTGTTAAGATGAGAGAAGAACAAATGGAAAGAAAGGATGTGTTGAACGAAGATGGAAGAGGAATAGTATAGATAAGAAACGTCATAAAAAGTAGACAGGAATTTGACAATGATTGTATAGTGTAAATTGTAATTATATTATGATAATTGTGTAGTGTAAATGTAGATAGTTATAAATTATGTTATATTAAGTTTGATCGAATATTGATTTTGTTTAAGTGATGTAATTGTAAAATGTAAATACTTTTCAAGGCCAAATGGCAAGAAAATAAACGATTATTATTAAAATAAAATCAATATAAAATAAACATAAAATAAATATAAAACCGATACAGAAATACATTTTTAATATATTAAGAGGAGATTGATATTGTTATTGTTAAATTCCATGGTTATTCTTTATATGAATTATTATAATTAGTGAGATAATTTATATAAAGAATAACCCCACATGTAATTTTAAGGAAGATGTGAATAAGTTAAGTATGGTTTACCATAATATAAATTAATCATAACACAAGGATTTAACAATAACAATCTCCTCTTAATATATTAAAAATGTATTTTTGTATCGGTTTTATATTTATTTTATGTTTATTTTATATTAATTTTATTTTAAAGTGTAAGAAAATTGTAAAAAATTCTTTAGAAATTATCCGCGTAAAAATAATATTAAAAATTCTTCTGTTTTCAATTCAATTTTGTTTATAGACGCAGCCCGATGTACATTTTAAAAGAATTTTATCCTAGTCAATTCATTAATTTTAATTTTAACTTATGTTTATTTTACAATTGATTTTTAATTTTTAATCAAGTTAGTTGGTAAGTTTTTATACATCTCTTCATTTTTTCCCATATATTATTTCAATTAATTATTGTATATGGTGGTATCTTTTTAAGTTTATATGTCGTTTTGTTGTTTTTTAAGTACTGAAGACATTCAAAACGTTTGCACCTTTAATGAGTTAAAAAAAAATTTGAAAAAATAATTGAGTCCTTATTGGCATTTAACCTTCAAACCTACATATATCTTATATATAGGACGTCCAACTAAATACCAATCCAAATTAATTATTTTTGGCTAGCCACAGGCGCTTTAATTGCTATTTAAAACGTTGGATACATGCTTCAAATGCAATAATCTATTTCTTAAAATATAAGCTCGTTTACTGCTAACAACAAAATTTGTTGGAATTATTTTTACTAAACACAAGCGCATCATTAAATCAATATTATATAAATAAAAACAGTTAATGGCTCTTGATATTATCACCCAAATAGTAAAATAAATTTAAAATTTAAGTAAAGGGTTAGTAGCTAATTTTTCATTTAATTTATTTTGGTTATAAAATGTAAATAAATGTTTGCACCTGTTACCAAATTTATTGGCATATTTTATTAGGCAAAATATAGTTCAACATTTTATTGAGCTTGTAGCATTGACAGTAGAAATTTATTACCTATCGACCCGAGAAATTTTATTGACCGGATTAACAATTGTGCTACAATAAGTTCACATCAATATTATTGATACTAAATCTAAAATGTTCACCCACCTGTTCAATTTCGGTTAAATTATTACGTCAAAAGTCAATAAGTGAATAGGTTTCTTTTTCCGTTTTATTGGATTGACTTCTACGAATTAAGATTTATGACTAAATTGATCTTAATACACCTGTTTGAGATAATTTATGCATGATTTATTGGTTAGATTTTATTTATGAGCAGAAAAATAATAATAGTCTATGAATTATTTTTTTGTTATAGTTAATAAAATTCATTATAATTTTTCAAAAAAAAAGTAAAATAAATGTTCATTAATTTGTTTTAATTATGCAAATTTGAATGTTTATTGCCAATTTTTGATTATATTACGAGGTAAGTGTACTGATAAGTATTTTAATGCTATTGTTAGGAGATTTAGGCGATGATTTAAGGGGATATAAAATAAGTAACAAAACGTTGCATATAATTTAATGTTGTATAATGTGCATTGAAAATGTCCCAGGTAACACACATACGGAAATATGCAACTAACACCAAAATGGCGCGTGCTTCGGTCTCCTTTCAGCCGTCATATACTGTCTATATTGTAAAGAACTCTGAATATTCTCGACAAAGATATACCTCGGACCTTTTCTTATTTATGCATCTTCCATATCACATTGATAAAACAGTATACTTCAGGTATGAAATTCATGTGTACCGGACCAGTTTTTCGATGCATTCAAATTTTGGTACACAGATCCTTTTATGTGCATCTCACAATGCCGTAGACTATGAAAGGCAGACTGTTACGCAAGAAAGCAGGCAGCGTCCAGGTGTTTTATATTGATTTGCCATAACGCACACAGTTTTGTGTTGAAAGCCGGATAAAATTGTGTAAGGGACTAAATGTATTTACGCGTACGTACGCGACCATAAAGAAATTTGGAGCAGATTCTTTTCTCTCTTTTCCACCCCTATTAGTCCCGATTTGTGGTTCCGTATGAGAAAACGAAAACGGCGGTTAGGATTTCTATACAAATTAAAAATTGATTTTACCCCATTTTCAATATTTCTTGGTTGTTATTGTTGCAATTCATATGACCGCAAACTTATTAACATACATTCCCACAGTACTTAAAAATATTTCTGCATAAATATCATTTTACAAATTTAAAATAAAATCCGAACAAACACTATTAATCAGATTGATTGATACCGAGTTCAGTGTAGATTAAAAGGGGTATTAAGGTTGTAAGAACTAACATTATTTACATGATAGCTTTCAATAAATTGATTAATGATAATATAATTTCTGACATGTCTGTATTAAATGTCTTATTCAAGCATATCTATAGTCTAATAACATGATTTAATAAAATTAAATATCAGTTCTAGCTGATAATATAATATATATTTTACTGAAGAATTTATTCAAAAGTTGTTAAAATTATGATTATCTGAATAAATTACCGTGTGAAAGAAAGTAATGCAGCGATATTATAGCATTATCTTTATAGACATCAAAACTTTTGCTACATAATACTTACAATAAAAGAAAGGATGTCGTGCATTTCCTTGATTTTCGACAGTTTATTATTTAAGTCGCAGCTATTCTGAGCTCACAACTCCGTGACAGATTAGCTTTGCGTGATATGAGGAGATATTTTGCGTGAGAACTAGATATTATAATCGCTTTAGATTAATATTTCAATAGATATAAAGAAAAAATATAATAATAAATTCAATTTAAATTGCGGTTGCTTTTGTTGATTTGATTGTTGTTATAAATCAGGTTTATGATAAAGATTTTTTTGTTAGAATTGAATCAATACTTGGAATTGCTCTATGCTAAATACGCAAAAGCAATTAATAATTTTGTAATGTCTATTTTTTAATGAATAAACTGATGAATTTTCAACCACAAATTGAATCTCATATTTTGTACAATAATTTTGCAATTTGAGAAAATACTGTATAAATTATATTAAAATTCTACTAATCCTTTCAAATAAGTTATTAATTAGTAGTTTAAATTTACAAAAACTTACTAATGGCGTTCTAATCAGTATGTTAACTACGCAATATTGTAGGTTTCCGGGACGATACTAAAAAATAATAGTCTTTTACATTAATATAAGAACTTTAATTAATTTTTGTTTGTTTCTTTATTGACTGCTATGTTAATATTATTTAATTAATTTTTGGGAGTGCAGTCTTTAATAAGATTTAAAAAAATATTTAATGTTTTTTATTTTATAAAAGACTGTACTTCCAAGAATTAGTTAAATAATTTCAATCAAAAAGTTTTAGATTTTCGAATAAAATTTAAAAACTCCAATAGATTTGTAAATATATAATATGATACATAATTAAAAAAAACGTTTATGCAACGTTATCTATTTTCTAGTATATTTTATTGCTCTTAATAGTAGATTATAAAAAAAGCCCAAATAATTTATTTAAAAATTAGATTGTACATAAATGTGCCCAGCACAAATAAACACTAAGGTAAGGTTAGTTAATTAAGTTAAATTTTTTTTAAATAAGCAAAAATACTGGGCCTATAAAACATTATTTTTGACAAAACTTAAGCAACAACAAATCAATAGCTAGTTTTATACTTTGAAATCTAGTTTGGTTTTAATCTTTTTTTTTGTAAAAAAACATGTAAAAAGTTTATTTCTATTCCATAAACACCGAACAGTAAACACGTACCGTATTCGACTCCGCAATAAACCACCATTTAAATAGTTTCAGTGTTAAAAAATTATATGTTTTGTATGTTCATAAAAGTGTTAAATCAAGTCAAATTGTAAAAGCCGTGCTAATTTGACCCGAAAGGGTCAAAAAGGCTTTAATTATGAGTGGTACCGAGCTCGCTCATATGGATGTCTCTCTTTTGTATGAGAACAAGAAAGACAACAGACTCGACTCCGGCGCAGAATATTCGCTATCCCAGTCCCAGACCGATGCCGATACTGACTGCGGGGACAATTTTTTAACGCCAAAAAAACGAGGTAGGCCAAAAAAGAAGCAGAACTCAAATAAAAAGGGAAAATGCGATGGTTTTTTTAATACTTCACAAATAAATAATTTAAATAACTACACAACAAAAACTAACAACACTAATGCAACAAATACTTTATCTACAAGAACAAAACAATATCAATCGACTCCTGAACCGCATCTACATCTGCAATTGACATGTTAATGACACAACCAATTAACAACGAAAATATAAACAAAAATACCACCAAACAACCCGCAAAACAATATTACACGCCTATAATAATTAGAAACAACGCAATTAATTACAATTACGTATACTACATTGAAACGATACAACAGGTTACCATAAATTGAAAAGCTGTGTCCGTGACACAGCTTTTCAATTTATGGTGCAACTTTAGTATAAATACCAACGATACTATATTGAGCACAAAGCATGGTTTCATTATAAAAACCAACACAGCCAAAGAAACCACGCTAAAAATGTTGCAAGAATTGATGACTAACTTAAAAGTTCTTAAAAGTTTCAAGGAAACAACATTAAATAAACCACAACTGCCAAAAATACCGTCTGCATCATATTCGGCTGTAATAGCAAAAGTGGACCTCAAAATTACCGACGACGAAATGGAAGAGGCTCTAAAAGCTGTCGACATAGACCACCGTTTCTGCAAACGATTAATATCCTGAGCCGACATATAAAATTCGCATCATTACGGCTAATGTAGATGCTTACCACAAACTGTTGCAACACGGCGTTTTCTACAAAAACCGGCACTTCCTTGTTTAAGAAAGCTAAGCTCCAGCTCCCCTACCGATACCATGTGGCAAATGCAACGCATTTGACCATAAAACAGAAGACTGCGCAGCTTACTCCAAATGTAGCAAATGTGGACTTGCTCACAAAACTGTGTAATGGCGTAATAGCCGCCCTTCCTTTCAGGGTTAGATAAAATACAAAATAATGTATATTTATAAAATATATCTGATAAATAATAACCATTTATTATTTATCAGATTAAGCACCTTGCCGGTCAGCGCAATTCATTGTCAGATAAATAATATTGACATTGAGGTGGCTCGCCGAACGGGTATAAATAATGAAGCAGTGTTAATTAAGGAGAGTTAATTCACAGTCTCACTTGAGTGTTAACTAATAAAATAAATATAATGAATAACTACCAATAGTTGATATTAGTGTGTACAACCTACCAGTCCACTTATCCCAATTTAACCATTTCAACTGCAAGCTGCACAAGAAACCTACTAACCAAATGCAGCTCTTGTAACGAGGAAGGACATGAACTTTAAAATGCAAGAACCGGCTCACACAACCTATAGAAGGCATACCAATTGTCAAAACTAAGGCAGCAAACAAAAGGTCAGGAGACATTGAGCTACACATAACAAAATCATCTCGAATTCACTCACTTATCACTGTCTATAGCTATATAATTGACACATACTTTGACAAAATTAACAACCCCAAATCTATAGACAGACAAGAACTTACAATATAGACACAATAGTTTCTTTTTTTGCCAACCGCATGTTTATAGTCAGGCTAGATCTTATAAATCCTGACCATGCACCTCCCACGGTCCCTATAAATGGCATACAAGTTACCATCACTCAATCTCAAAATGACTAGCATAAATATCCTATATTCCAACATTAATAGTTTTCCTCGTAAATCCACCTTTGTTAAAAATTTTCTTATAAAGGAAAATATATCCTGTGCCATGTTTATTGAGACCAAAACCCAAAATCCTATTTCATTCTGTAACTGGTCCATAATCTAAAACCCTTCCAACATCCTTAATCGTTATAATAGAGAAGGTTCCGTAGTAATGACACACCCAACTGTCCGTTTGAAAAAAGATAACCCACCTAGCATTAACAATCCATTGAATGACTGTCTCCATTTTGCTATCCCATTCCTACAAGATTTAATCCATATTTTCTTAGTATATATTCACCCAACTTCCAACATTGAGGATAACATTTTTGTGAAAGCTGTCCAATATCCGCATGATATAATTGTAGGTGATTTTAACGTTAACCTAATGAAATCCCCGCACCTCCAACAATTTCTCTTCAACACCAATTTTTCTAAAATCCTTACTTCTCCAACGATTATAATGTCGTATAATCAATGTACTACTCCTGATATACTTTTTTGCACATCCAGTTTAAAACCACTTATCCAGTCAGTTAACGTTATACCTGATCTCTGCTCCGACCACCTTGCAATATCTATTCAAATCAATGTACAACCCTTACCACCTCCTAAAAACGAGTACATCTATAACTTTAATAAATGTAATATAAAGAATGTGAATCAAGATGTATCTTCGTTCATCAGTTCTAACTCCATTTCTCACCTAATATTATAACATCATTCTTATCAATTGTTTCGTCATCTATTAAACATAATACCCCTAAAGTTCCTAATATCTTATTATAATTACCCTCTCTTTACTTACATTTTTAGGTTAATAAAATACAAGAGACAATTATACAGAAAATTTTGACTGACAAACGACAAGACTTTAAAAAGACAGTTCAATGACCTCAATAAAAATATTCACGATTTAATACTTCAATACAGAAACGACAAATACATCACCGCATGCATGAAAATTAATAACAAACAAGGAATAGACTATTTCAATGAAATCAAAAAGCTTACGAAATACAAACGGTCTAGCCAAATCTATTCCATTACTGATCCAACGACAAATAAATGCTGCTTGACAGATATTGACATCGCTTGTACATTTAAAAAACATTTCAGTGAAGTTTTTACATTTCCACACTTGGACAATTTTGACAATGACAATTTAAATATTATAAACAACTGGTATGACAATTTTTGTAGACAAACCCACGTAACACCAGAGGACAAAACAATTGACAAAGACGTTTATTACGACGTGTTAAATAACGGAAAAAACTCAGCACTTGGACGTGACCTGGTGACAATACATAAGTCCGACTGTAATATGTCTTACCCTTCCAGCTACCGTCCCTTTACATTATTCCTGTGCTTGGAAAAATATTTGAATCTATTATCCAAAAAAAAAAACTATCTTGGACAGAAAATATGATTCCTGTAACCCAATTTGGCTTTCGCAAATCTAGATCAACATCCCACCCAATCACAATTCTTACATCTAATCTACAAACTTCCCATCTTAACGATAGGCATTCGAGCGTCTTGTATGAATATAAATAGGGAATTCGATTTGGTCTGGCACAAAGGTTTTCTCTTTAAACTGTCTATCCTAAACCTCCCTTCTTACCTCATTAACCTAATTTACCAATTTCTAAATAACAGAACTCTTTAAGTTCAAATACGCTCCATTTACTCCCACTTGTTTACTCCGCACCAAGGTGTCCCGCAAGGTTTTCCGTTCTTGCCCCTCCTATATAATCTGTTCTGCCACAATATCTACAGTTTTAACCCAAAAAAATTTGATCCAAACAGCTATATCCTGGAATATGCAGACGACACTACAACCGTATCCCATGCGAAGTCATTAAAATCATCGGTCG
This sequence comes from Tachinus rufipes, assembly GCA_963932245.1. Classification (NCBI taxonomy): domain Eukaryota; kingdom Metazoa; phylum Arthropoda; class Insecta; order Coleoptera; family Staphylinidae; genus Tachinus; species Tachinus rufipes. Next base: position 69,711,358 of record OZ010749.1, read on the forward strand.
TACAACTACGAGCCTTCTTGCAAATCCACTAAAAACACGTCTCCTTATTCCTTATTATAAATTATTTGTTAACTCTCGTAGATCCATATAAATCAACAACAAATTCAACCATCACAAGTGTGCAAGTACTTGGGAATATCTTTTGAAGCAAAACATAAATTTCATTCGTACGCCCGTTCCCATAAATTGAAAGTCACCACTAGAGCAAAACATTTCCGCTCACTTACATATAAAAAAGAGAGCATTAATCTTAAATGTGCAACTTACATTTACAAATTGATCTGTCAACCTCTTTTTGAGTATAGTTCAATTTTATTCCTAAATTTCACTAAGCCAACACTCCATAACCTTTATGTTGTTGAAAGATCCTCTCTACGCTCTATCACTAAAATTTGTTATATAAATAATCCTTTACATAATCCATCCAACAAGCTACTATATGACAAAACAAAGATAGTCCTATTAGACCAACGAATACAAATGCTACATTTAAAATTTGCTAAAAATCACAAAATCCTAAATATCTTAATAATACCTAGAAATCTAGCAGTTGTATCCAAATTTAAAACTCCATCCCAATCACTTTACTAAAATATCTGATTCTTGACTAATGCCATGTAAGACTGACGTTTTACTTATTCATTTATACTCCATCGTTTTTTTTTTTTTTTTTTTTTAATTGTATTAAGTTTGTATATTTAAGACTCAAGTCAATGGTCATTTTGCAAAAGGTTTCTTTTTTTTGTAATTATTGTATTGTAAATAATGTTATATATATAATATAGTTATCACTAATATGGTGCTGTTTCTGTAAAATAACACATTTAAATAAAACTAAAAGTTATAGAATAACAAAGTAAACATACATATTTATTTATTAAAAACTAATAAATTAATCACAGATAAATTCATTTAGTAGGGTATTATTACTGCTTAGGTCAAAAAAGTAACACAGTTAGACTATTATTTCTAAATTGAAATAAACAACATCATGCAATTTTTGTGATTCTGATTTGAAAAAAGATATTGAAGAACGGAATAATCGCTCAAAAAAATTATCATATTTAATGCACCAGAAATAGATTCCGAATAGAATGACTCTCAAATAGTGATTGATGTGATCCAGGCGGCTGTTGATACAGAAGATTTTCCCAAACCTGTTAAAGTTATCAGACTAGATAAAAATAAAGATAATTCAAGCGCAAGTCTATCAAAATTGTTTTTACTAGCGTCAGTGATTCAACAAATATTTTAAGGTCTTTTCAAATCTTATCTATAATACTTATAAAAACTATTTGTGATTCTTTTGTTATCCAAAATGATTTAAATGAAATTAATAAACGGTGTACTATTATTAATAAGCTCAACTGAACTAAAAAAAGTGCAAAGCTATGACATTTTTTCGTAATACACACATTAAAAAATTTGATTATAAAATTGATTTATATGAATTATATTTGATAGATTTTTGTCTTTTAAATTCCATAGTTCTTTCCAAAATGCTTCAACCTCCTGCTGATGTAGAAATGTATTTCTATCAGTTTTTGTTTTTTTTTTATGATTTTTGCTTTCTCACTCAAACTTTTTGTTATCTTGGAATTGTTTTTGTTTTGTGGCATAATTTCTTAATTTTTGTGTACTAGCTGCTAATTTAGCAAGTTTATATAACGCTGAGCAAACACAAAACGCGTTTTGACTGTAATTTTTTATTTAATTTCTTAATGCTGAATACGCCTAGCTTGAAAAAATGATATTAGTGTGGTAAGTGCAACATTTTTATTGTACAATTAATTTCAACATTTTAAACAGGTATAATACATTGAAAAAAAAAAAGGTTTTGTACAGACGGCTATCGACCGTAGTCTTTCAGCCATTGAAATAAGGTAAATTAAATTGTAATTTTTATTAAAAAAAACAAAAAAAAAATGATGCATGATGTATGATATATGATTCAGTAATATGGTTTGTCAGGTGATATTGTTAGTTAGTCGTTGTCATTAGCGAGAGTCAGGATATGTTGGAATAGTGAAAGAGCAGGTTTTTTATATTTTGCAATAATCCCTAGATTTCTAGGAATTATTAGATTATCTTTTGGCTTGTCTATTGTCTTTCGGAAAGTAAGATGAGGTTGGTTTTTTCATACAGTAGTTCGTTTGAAGGATTATGGAGGGGGTTATTAGGGATGTCGGATTTTGGTAATAGTTCTAAGAGATGCCCTTTCTCCTACATAAAGGGGATTGAGAGTTGGTTTATTGGAGTTCAGGAATATTATGGATGCGTAGTCAAGGATTGGGCGGCAGATCGTCTTGTATATGTGCGTGGCACATTTAATGTCAATTCCATTGTTTCTATACGTAAGGGATCGGAAATGATTTGCTCGTAATCTGATTTTACATTTAATGGAGTTAGTATGAAACTTAAAACTTAGTTTAGGGTCAAAGTTTACTCCTAGATATTTACAAATATGAGATTGATTTAAGGATTGTTGGTTTATTTTTGATACTATGTGAATTTTCATAGATTTTGTGGTAAGGGATTAGTAGTTGGGTTTTTAGCGGGTTTGCAAAAAGGCGCCATTTATTGAACCACAAATTTGTAATATCTAGCAAGGTTTGCAATTGATCAATAGATTGGTTTAGAGATTTAACGTGAGAAACCAATGTTGTATCATCAGCATATTGTAGGATGTAGGAGTTTGGATTAAAACAGGATGGGTTAGAACTATATATATATCAGAGCAAAAAATATTATATAGGAGAGGAGACAAGGGAGATCCTTGTGGAACACCTTGTTGTGGAGTGAAAGGATCGGAGTAGGTATTAGCTATGCGAACCTTAAGAGTTCGATCATTTAAAAAACCTATTATTATATTAATTAAATGGTTAGGCACCTCTAGGACTGATAGCTTAAATAGGAGGCCTCTATGCCAGACAGAGTCGAATGCCTTGTTTATATCCATAAACAAGACGCTCGAGTGTCTGCCTTCGAGGTGGGATGTTTGGATGTTAGATGTCAGGATAGTTAATGGATGGCTTGTGGATCTATTTTTTACAAAACCAAATTGTGTAATGGGTATTTTATTGTGGATAAATTTTAGAAGTTTATTTTGCAATATACCTTCAAATAGTTTACCAAGAACTGGGAGAAGTGTGATAGGGCGGTAACTAGCTGGGTAAGAAAGGTTAGCATCATTTTTAGGGACGCATACAATTGTTCCCACTTTCCATTCATTAGGAAAATATTGGTGAAGAAAACAATAATTGAAAATTTTTAATATGTAGTTATGAACGTCGTCATTGAACTGTTTTAAAATATTTTCTCTGTCAATATAAAATTGAAAATCAATGGTAATAATCCTATTAAACAATCTTTAGTTTGAGTTCATTATTTATGCCTAACAAATACAGTTTTTGTTTAATAAAATATAAATGTTCTGAATCAAAATCACTGGTAAAATTAAAAAAAAAATTGCTACACATTTTTTTTAATCTAAGAATTTATATACGGCTATGCACGAATCAAGTGTACGGAACAAAATTCAAATTTTTTTGCTTTTACCACTGAAATTGCTTTTCTTTCTCTACGTAAAATGTCATATACATAAATAAATTATTTATAAATTATGTGAATTTTTTCAGATTTTTTCAGTGAGCTACTTCCGAGTAATGTGCAATCAAAATTTACAAAAATTGAGTTTTTTACTTTTTTATCGTTTTTTAAACAAACTTATACAGGGTCTCAATAATCTACGTGTGTTCTATGGTTAACTTCGTTATTTTAAATGTTACAAAGTTGGTAAAATTAGCAAAGTTGGGCAGAGTTTCCAGAAAAACGTAATGCCATTTTTAAATTTGTCATAAGTCTTTATCTTATATATATATATATATATTTAAAAAAACTAAAATCGGTTGTTTTTTTTTAATTTAAATAACTTTTAGTCTATTTACTTTAAAGCAAAAATAAAAATTATATTTTGTAGACATATTTGTGTAGAATTCAAATAAATTAACAAAAAAATTTTGGCATTTTTGGTTTTTGAGATATATGAATTTATTAAAAAGCTTATTTTTTTCTAATTTCAAAAATGTATAATTTGTTATATCTCATTTAATTTTTTTTTCAGATTTTGCAAAAACAAAAATTAATTAATAAAACAATTATTACTATAAGAGTGCTTTTGAATTAAAAACAAAATAATAATAATATATTTTTTATTTGTTCATATAATTGTCAAACTTAATTGTTTGCAGTTATTTAAAGAGAACGCATTTATTTAAACAACATTTAAATTTAAAACTATTGTGTTTATAAATAATAATAAAATTATCATTATTCCGCATAATATGGCTTATTCGACGGAAGAAAAAAATGATATGTTGTTTTGTTACTACAATTGTAATTGTTAAAAAGCAGCCAAGTAAAAGCTTGTTTGCAAAACTTGAACAAAATTCAAAAGAATATGGATAATTTTGTAAACCAAAAGAAGCCAAAGTTAATTTTAATAAAGATTCAAAGATACGTGTTTTGGCATACAATACTTTTAAACCAACCGCATCTGTACAAGAGATTGAACTAATGTGTAACGTATCTAAAGAACAAGCAAGATCAAAAATGAAAACAAAATAATTTTAAGCCTAATCATCATTATATTGGAAACACTTTATATTTAACAGATTTTGAAAGAAGATTAAATTATGTTTCATGGTTTATTGAAGAAAGTCAAAGACACAAACTATTTTCTCAATCAATTCTATTTACTGACAAAGCAAAATTTACAAATAATAGATTATTCAACCAAAAAAATTCTATTTAAACTTGATCCAAAATTTCAAGTAATTTTAACATGATGGCGCGCCTGCTTACAATGCACACATCGTATCAATTTATTTGTCAGAAAGATTTCTTAATTAGATAGGTAATAGAAGTTTAATTGCATGGCCTCTTAAGTCTCCGGACCTTACACCTAATGATTTTTTTGTGGGGAACTATTAAGGATAAAGTTTACAAAGAAAAGCCACATAATATCGATGATCTGAAAACTAAAATCAGAAAAGTTCTAACTGAAATTAGACATAATACTTTATTAAAAGTACAAAATAATATATTAAATCGTTGTCAACTATGTATTCAAGAAATCGGTGGTCATTTTGAAGCATTATTACAATAATAATTAATTTAATTTATAGTATTTTAAATTATTATCTAGTTAGATTGTTAATAAAGCTGTTGTATATGTTATTGTTTCATTAAAATATGTTGATTATTAATTTTAATTAATTTCAATAAACAAAACAAAAACGTGACATTGTTTTCAAACTCTAAATTTGGTTTTTTGTTACATCACAATTACAACCAAAATAACAAAATAACATATAATTTTCTTCTTCTGACAAATTAACCCATATTTTTATAACAACTATTATGAATAAATAAAAAAATAATATTTTGATAATTTATTTAATTTATTTGAATTCTACACATAAATATCTACAAAATGCATTTTTTATTTTTGCTGTTAAGTAAATTGACAAAAAGTTATATAAGTTTGATAAAACAACTTTTTTTAGTTTTTTTGGAATATCTAAAAAAGTTGAAGACCTATGACAAATTTAAAAATCGCATTTTGTTTTTCTGGAAAATTTACTTAACTTTGCTAATTAACCAACTCTGTAACATTTAAAATAACAAAGTTATCCATAGAACACTTACGTAGATATTGACATCCTGTATAAGAAACTTTTTTCTTAAAAACTGTCCAATAAAATTTTTGCTTTCAAAATTTTTTTCTTAAACTTTAAAAATTTTGCAGCATTAAAAAAAAAAAAAAAGATAACGAGTTTTTTTTAATTTCAGAATTGCATTTAAAAAAAATTACAAAGTACTTTCTTCTTCAAAATTGTCTAAAAAATAAGTTTTCACAATAATCTTAAATTTTGAAAATTTTGCAGAAATTTAAAGTTTTTTAGAGTTTTTCTTAAATAAAAAAAAAACAAGTATTTTTTTTTCAAATGTGTATAAAAACGTGCTTTTAATGTGCGAAAGATACCCTAAAAAAGATACCTGAAAGTACCGTGCACTACGCCTTGAAATATCTTAGAATGTAAAAAAAACTTTTTTGTTTGTGAAAACTTATTTTTTCAACAATTTTGAAAAATAAGTATCTTATATTTTTTTTAATGCAATTCTGAAAAGTTACAGTTACACACGATCAAAAAATGTAAAAAATTGTAAAAAAAATGATTTTTCCAAATTTTGATTGCTTATTACTCAAAAATGGCTTAATAAAAAATATTTAAAAAAATATTATCAGCATTCATGTAGAAAAAGGCGTTTTTGAATAGTTTCAGCAAAAAAATAATTCATTTTGTACTCATACATAGCCATACATAATCAAAACAGTTTATATGGTTGTTATTTCAGTAGATTTGTTGCTGTTTGCAATTTGATACCAAATCATACGTTTTTATAAATTTTGACATGGTTGAAAGGTTTGTGTCAGTTATACAGTATTGCTTTTTTTTAATGTTAATTTGTAAGCATTTCTAGATTTTTCATTTACAATTTTTTTGTAGATTTTGTATTTTGCTGTTTTTTTTTTTAATTTTTGTGTAAAAAAATAATTTTTATTATTGATATGTACGTCTTATATTTCACTTAAGTAACACTCAAAACTCTTAAAGATTCTAAAGACAGAAAAAAACATTAGAATAATATCTAATCTCTAGTGAGTACCAAACAACGCAAATCTAAGTTACAAAGACCAAAGTAAAAAAATTGAGACATTGTGTTAGAAAATGTGTGTACTATTACTTCTTTTATTTAATGAATTTATTATAAGCATTTTGGAAAAACGCTAATATTGTCTACGTTTTTGAAAATATATATAATTTTTTTTTGTAATCTGATGGGTTCTGTTAATTTTTTTTTTCAGAACTTTTGATGTTAAATTTTTTTAATATATAATTCGTTGGTAATGACATAATTCACTGAAATAATTTAAGCCCATGTTGTAAAGACACTATATCTACCGCTGTTGAGTATTGAATGACATTGTATAATTTAATTAATTTTTTACAATTTATAAATTATGTTTTGATGTGATATAAACATGTTGTTTATAAACATAGTTAAGTATAGCAATTTTTATCCTTCTGGTCAGAGAAGAATTATAATAATAATATTTTAATTGTTTCTGATTTATTTAAATTATCTTTAATTTCTATAAAATTTTAAGACCGGCCTGTTAGTTGCCTATTATAGCACGTAACAAAAATTCATTTTGCAAATTATTATCAGCATTAGCTCTATCAATGAAAATGTTACGTAAAAAGTCACTTACAATAAATATTACTAATTGTTGAATTATTATCAAATATAGGCAAGGAATCTAAATGAAAGTGCACTTGTAAGAATTCCATGATTTTGGTCACGTCTGAGCATAAATTATAAATTATATAATAATATCTGAAGCAATATTTTTTTTTACATCTGTAATATATATTTTATAATCAAATTTATTTCATAATATTAATTAATAACGCAATTGGCAATAATTTGAATATTAATATAAGGGATAATTATAAAAAGATTGTGAAAAACTTACAGCATTATTTTCATTAGAGTGGCTTTCATTCTAGATGTTTACAGCAATTATAGCAAGCAAATTTGTAAGCAGAATCTTCGTTCTTAACAATAATATTTGTTCTCAAAGCTCCCTACACTTTAATTTAAAGTTGAATATGTTTTAATTATTGGAAGCTTTGTGCTTTAAAAACAATTGAACAATAAAGATACTGTTTTAATAATAAATAACAGCTATATAGTTATACATTCATACTCGTGTTATCTATAACGATGCAATTGAATTACTGATGGCTCAGCGTCTGGGTGGTACCGTTGAGTGAAGGAATAGAATTCTATTCCTTCACTCAACGGTGGTACAGATAGACGTGGCTACATGTAACTTACAGGTCTGGCAAATTCTAAAACATGGTTGCGGAAAAATTAAGAATAGTTGTCATGTACAGCTGCTGGCCAAAAAGTACGTGTTGACACTCATTATTTTTAATGACATGGAGATCGTCAAAATCTGCAAGTGCACTTTATAGCGTGGGATAAATCCAATTTATTTAAACAAAATTATCTTTCTTATTTACTAAAATTTATAAACTAAATGTAAATCTATTTTTTCGATTGAAAATTATTGTTTTAAAAACAATTATTACAATTTATTTAATTAAACATATAGTTATATGTAATTACTACAAAGTACAGAATAATAATGATAATAATATGTGTTAATCATGATTATATTTATATTTATAGTAAAAACTACAAGTAAGATAATATTAAAAGCAACATAATAAGAATGCAAGAGCTGCTAACGCTGCACCGAGATGTATTTGAAACACAAGCGCATTAAGTACTATAATACTGTGAAGGTTTGAGGTACAATAACTCTTCTTCTCCTAGATTGTGGCTTCTCTTTGTAGGTGAAGGCTGTTGCTCATTAGTAGGATGTGTTCCAAATTTTTAAATTTTTAAATTTTAAATAATTAGTAATAACTTAATACGACCCAACAACATAAACATCACGTTATCAAGTTGAAGACTAGATTTAAGCAGTTTGTGAACATTTACTTTGAATATTTGTGGCTTAATTGTGAAAAATACTAAATTTAGAAGTTTACTTTATGTATCAATAATGCTCTCTTAAAGTGTTGGTCCTACATCTCTAAACTGTCAGTGAATATTTGTTAAAATTTTTAGAAAGCCTTGTACTACTAGTATATACCTATTTAGATAACAATATGTTCATAGAAATATCTATAAAAATGCAAAGATCTGCAACATTACGTCTGTGTTATTCGTCAATTTTGGATCGGCAATGATCCAAATAGCTCGTTTTTGAATAGAGTTTAGAAGAGATAGTGTAGTTTCCAATGCTTTTCCCCATACTTGGGACAAATATAAGTTTTATATATATATATGCAAAAGTTGAACAAAAATAATAAGCTTTTTAATCTATTTAGAAATCTTAGTTTTCTAAATACTTTTGAGGCAATGTTAACAGCATGGTCGTTCCAGAAAAGATTATGGGATATTGAACCCATAGAAGACAAATTGAAAAAGATTTAGATATAGATTTGCTGTTTAGTTTAATATTTGGAACTGATGATACTTCGGATTTTAATTTTAAAACAGTAAGAAATTGAGTTTTTTAGATTTAAAATTGACCATGCTGGGAAAGCCCCATTCAAATATTGTTTTAAAATCTTGTTTTATAGATTATACAGATTCTAACTTAAAAGATTCAAGACGTTGCCATATTTGTCAATATGATCTTTGAAAAGTATAAAGTTTGAAAAAAGGTATTTTTTAAAAGCTATGAATAGGACTTTTAGTTATTTGATAAAATTCATTAATTTAAATCAAAAATTTAGTAATAGAGTTACTGCAAAGTTTTTTCCAAGTTTGTTTAAAGTAGAATTTTATAAGTCAGAAAATCTGTTGCCGAACGTTTTGATCAAAATCCATATTGACTATCTGAGATAAAGTTATTTTGTTTTAAAATCTTGACAATGTAGAAATTAACATATTTTTCAAAAAAATTTGACAAAGTGGACAATAATGCAATTGATCTATAATTTGAAGAATCAGACTTGTTTTTTTTTTAGGTATAAGTTAAACATTTACAAATTTCCAACAGTTTGAAAATGTTTCATTTTGGTATGATAAAAGAAATAGTTTAATCAAAACGGGAGCTACTTGAAGCTTTTTTGGTTTTTAATTTAAAAAGATATTTTTTGACAACCTGTTGCACAAATTGAATTAGACCCATTATTTTTTTACTAACCGGCATTGTAGGTATAGCAATGGAAGAATTTATAATAGTAGAGTTAGATGTAAATTGGTTTGCAAAAATTTCTGCTTTTTTTTAATTAGTAACTAGATTGTTTGATCATTTTGAAGAAAAAGTATTAAAAACTTAGTACTATCTTACAACGAATCAGCTTTGTTTCTGTCAATTTTATCTTTTTCAGATTGTATTAGATTGTCACAACAATTACGAGTTAACTTATAATCTTGCTTAGTCTGTTTGGAACAATTATTGATTTTTTTTTAAATGATTGTTGCTTTTTATTAACTGCTTTTTTTGTCTGAGTTGAAAACAATTACATTTGTTTTGGTTTAATAACAAAATTTGGTACAAAGTTTTGTATGACATTTTGAATAGTAATTGTGAAATTTTCTGCTGCAATATGTAAATATACCATTGGGGTTTGTCAATTCCTCTATGGGTGCGTCCCGTGGGAAATTGGGGAATTTTGCCGGCTTGCCGGAGGGAACTAGGGAAATAAAATAACCAGGCGTAAAACAAAAACTGACACTTTTACAGACCCAGGCTGGGCGGGTGTAGACCAAACCAACACAGTAGCGTCTGTTCCAGATTGGGCGGTTACAAACAGCGTATGACCCAGAATAAACGGCTGAACCAAAAACTCAACACGCTTGGCAAGCGTGGCTTTTTAACCGCCAAAAACCTTCTAAATAAAACTATAAACACAATACTACCCTAGGTAGGCAAGGCAAAGAAGCCAAAAAATTACCTTGATCATTCAAGCCGTCTCAAGAATTCTGGGGAGACAATAAAGAGACAAACTCAAAATTAAACCGATATAAAAACAAAACTCACAAGCTAAACATCGCTACATACAATGCAAGAACCTTATCAACCAAAGCCAAGATAATCAAAATTGAAGATCAGCTAAATAAAATAAAATGGGATATGATAGGCATATGCAACGTGCAAAGGCGAGGAGAAAAACTGACAAATCTAAAATCTGAAAATCTTTTTTACTACCTTAGAGACACCAATACATCAACAGGAGAAGTCGGTATTTTTCTACACAAAAGACATGCGCAGAATATAAATTTTATTAAAAGTTTTTCACTTAGAGTTGCTTGCCTGATATTAAAACTAAACTCAAGATATAGCATCAAAATTGTTCAAGCTTATCCGCCAACGTCTAGTCACAAAGTAGAATGTCTTTATGAAAACTTAACACATGCTATGAGACAGACACGTACCTATTTGTTTTGTGTACGGCAGTTGATATTCTTCCTGGTTCAGAAGACGGCCGTGGATTGCGTTTGCGATGTAAATTAACTGTTGTCTTAACAACTTTTACATCTAATTATTGATGACAAACATTAATATAACGTTAAAATAAAAATAACTTTCACATAAAAAGCATTTATTGTATTGCAAGTCTGATTATAAGTTTGTTACAAGTGTAGCTAGTACAAGTGTAGAAACGGAACTGCTCGTAAATTGTACAAATACAAAAAAGGTAAATTCATGTCTGATAGTGGTGGGACACAACAGATGGCTAATCACAAGGGCTAATTTATAATTCCAGGAATTTAAACCTCTTTGAAGAGGATTTAGTAAAAACCAAACACGTGCACCCACTTAACAGCAGCTACTTACAAATGTTATAAAATTCAATTAACCTAAATCTTTGTTTTATGACATGTAAGAAATAATAGCATTGTATCGCAAACATGACGCCCGCCTTAAAAAACTGAAGTTTTTTGAAATAAACATGAATGGATTAGAAAATAACAATACAGATAAAAGAATAGTTATGCGAATCAACATGTAACAATATGGAAACTTAAAATATAAAGTATAATACAAATAATAAATATAAAGAAAACATAATAAAATAAAGCTGTTGATACAGTCACAACACACTTCACTGAACTGAATTGGGAGGGTACACAAGGTTTTCACAGCCCGTTTCAAAACCCCGGTTGAAGTCTTAACGGTAGCTACGCAAACGATGTCGTCAGGTCCTGGATGAGTTTCAGTAACTCGTCCCAACTTCCATTGAAGAGGAGGATAATTGTCTTCTCGTAATAAAACCAAGTCGTTAACTTGTATATTTCGAGTTGCATTTTGTTTCCATTTAGGCCTTTGCTGGAGTCCAATTATGTATTCAGCAGACCATCGCTTCCAGAAATGCTGGGTGATTCTTTGAATTAACTGAAATCTGGACAGGCGATTTTCCGGTAAGTTCATCATGTTGGCGTCTGGCAAGGCAGTCATTGGCCTTCCAATTAAAAAATGACCTGGCGTCAGTGGTTCTAGGTCGTTTGAATCGCTAGATAATGGGGATAAAGGACGGGAATTAAGGACAGCTTCTATCTGTGTCAAGCAAGTATAAAACTCCTCATAGGTAAGCCTTGCGTTTGCAGCAACTCTTTTTAAATGAGATTTAATTGACTTTACCCCGGCTTCCCAAAGACCTCCAAAATGGGGCGATCGCGGCGGTATAAAATGCCACTGAATATCTGATTTACTAGCAGCATCTATTATTGCAGTTTGGCTAATGCTTGCTTTAATAAAGTTTGACAAATCTTTAAGTTCTGAGTTTGCCCCAACAAAATTGGTGCCGTTGTTAGAATAAACATGTAACGGTTTGCCTCGTCTTGCAACAAATCTACGCATCGCGGCTATAAAGCATTTAGCTGTTAAATCACATGCTAGTTCAACATGTATGGCCATTGTTGTAAAACATACGAATAAACATATGTATGCCTTTGATAATTTTGAATCTTTATCCTTTCTATCTTTTATTGAAAACGGTCCGGCGTAATCTACTTCACATATATGAAACGGAGGCGCAGGATTAACTCGAGAAGGTGGTAGTTGGCCCATGATATGTGCGGTCTTTGGAGGGTTTGATCGAAAACATTTCAAGCAATTATGAATAACTCTTTTACATATATTTCTGCCAGAAATTGGCCAATATTGACTACAAACTGATGCTAATAAAACTTCCAAGCCGCAATGCAATTGCTTAATATGTTCATATTGCAAAATTAAGTAAGTTAATTTGTGTTTATTAGGCAAAATAATTTGATGTTTTTTATTAAAAGCAAATGTTGAATTATTCAAACGTCCTCCTACGCGAATTAAACCATCTTCATCTAGTATGGGATTTAGTGAGAGTAACTGACTTTTGCAATGAACAGGTTTGGCGCTTTTAAGATCACAAACTTCTTTTTGAAAATGCTCAAGTTGCGCTCGCTTTATAAGTGCAATAACTGATTTATTAAGTTCATTGACTGTTAAAGGACCCACGCGTCGCAATTCTCGATTACATGATGAATTATGTATAAATCGTAAGATATAGGATGTGACACGTTGCAATGATGTAAAATTAGAAAATTTTATAACTATTGAAAAAAGTAATAATTCAGTAGCGGCTGTGCATATATTTACTTTTCGGCACTCAGGTACATCTGTCATATTAGATAAATTTATAGTCGGCCAATGAGTATAATCTTGATGTAACCATTCTGGGCCTGAAATCCAAAGTTTGGATAAATTTAATTTATCTGTGCTGACTCCACGAGATATTAAATCGGCAGGGTTATCATGTGTTCTTACATGTTTCCAGGTACTAATGCTAGTTAACTCTTGAATTTTGCTTACACGGTTTGCTACAAAAATTTTCCATTTATTGCAAGGAGCATTAATCCAACTTAAAACAATTGTTGAATCGCACCAATGATATTCTTTGTCAAATGATAATTCCAAAGCAGTACGAACCTTTTGTAACAATCGTACTAATAACAACGCACCGCAAAGCTTAAGTCGTGGTATTGATATTTTTTGCAATGGAGCTACTTTAGATTTGGCGCATAAAAGACGAATATTTGAATTGCCTGCATAATCAAATGATTTAATGTAAATACACGCTCCGTATGCAACGTCAGACGCATCACAAAAATCGTGCAATTCGATTTTAATATAATTATGACATAGCACATGTCGATCAAAGTGAATGGCCTCTAAATCTTTTAAATTTCTAACAAAATCTAGCCATTTTGTGTGTAAATCTATAGGAATCGATTCATCCCAATGAAGTTTGTTTTGCCAAAGACAATGCATTATTAATTTAGCAACAATCACAATTGGTGCAATTAATCCCAAAGGATCATAGATTTTTGCAATTGCTGATAATATAGTTCTTTTTGTAACACGAGCGTCTATAAAATTCTGAGATTTGTATCAAAATTGATCGGCTTTGGGGCTCCATAAAATACCTAAAGTTTTTATTTCCGTTGAATTAGTTAGTTTTACAAATTCATCAACCGAGCAGTTATCTGATAATCCCGTTAAAGCGGTTGGGTCGTTAGAAGCCCATTTACGAAGAGGAAAACCGGCTGAATCTAATATAGAAGACATTTCGTCGCGAATAATGATTGCTTCTTGAGCAGTGTTGCACCCTGTGAGTAGGTTGTCAACATAAAAATCGTTTTCAATGATAGAACATGCTAGTGAAAATTTGACTTTATTTTCAAGTGCTAACTGCTTTAGACATCTTATAGCCAAAAATGATGCAGATGCGGTTCCATAAGTGATTGTGTTTAATTCAAAACAACCTATTTCCTCGGAAGGTGATGATTGCCAAAGAATACGTTGCAATGGACGATACATTTTGGCAATATCTGCCGATAATACAATAAAGTGCAGTCGAAATCTTAATAGATTTGAAAGTCGCGTTAAATTGTAGGTCCAACCGTTTGAACGAAATTCAGAGATAATGCCGTATTTGTTTTGGCTGAGCCATCAAAAACTACTCTAAGTTTAGTTGTAATGCTGGTATCCTTTAAGACTGGATGGTGAGGTAAATAGTATAATATATTTGGTTGAGGTTTTGATTCATCTATTTTTGTCATATGTCCTAGCTTATGATACTCCTTCATAAACTTCATGTAAGGTTCTCGAATGCTCTGATTATTATTTAATTTTCTTTCTAAGCTAACAAATTTTTTTAATGCAAGAGTCTTTGACTCCTCCAATTGATTTACATTATCATTTAATGGCAAGCTAACTACAAACCGCCCATTACAATCCCGTTTGGTGGTACTAACAAAATGACTTTCGCATTCCTTTTCCTCAAGTGTAAGAGGAGAAGATACAAAACTTTCCTCAATTTCCCAGAATTTAGCTATTGATTTGTTGATATCTATATTATCTATGCTTAAATTGGACGATATTGACACATTAGATGAGTAAACAACAGGTACTGACCCAGCTAGAACCCAACCCAATTAAGTTTTCTGTAATAAAGGAAGATTTTTTCCTAATTGAACTTGGCCAATACAAATTAGATTCCAAAATATATCAGCCTTTAACAGCATATCTATATCTTCGTTTTTATCATATGATGGATCGGCTAGTGGCAAGTTTTTGGAATATTTAAAAATGATTTATTAAAAGACACTGCAGGCAATCTTTCAGTTATTTTGTCTAAAATTAGACATGAAATATTTGACTCAAACTTGCTATTATTTGAATAAATTAAAATATTACATCTATGTGGTTTGCCACATTTATCGACTACTTTCACACAAGCTGTAGATAAAATGGTTTGAATTGATGCTGTAGAGGAGTGATTTGCTATCATTGATGTTGAGGGTTCTTGCAAAATGGGTTCCCTTTGAGTTTCAATATGCAATAAAGTATGATGCCGTTTTTTGCATGTTTTGCACGTGTATTTGCTTTTGCATTGTTTATTTGAATGAGCTCGGCCTAAACAATTGGTACACAAATTTAATTTTTTAATTTTCTCTAATCTCGAGCTTACGTTAAGACCGAGAAATTCGCTACAAGAATGAATTGAATGAGACGTGCTTTCACAAAGTGCACATTTAAATTTGCTAATGGCAATATTAACGCTAGCTTTTTGCAACTGTTTAAAATTGTTTGACTTATTGGAAGTTTCATTATGAAGAGTATCTAACAATTCACAACGTTTTGTTAAAAAATCAGACAAGGTTTTAAATTTAACAGGCTCGGTTGAATTGACATGACATTCTCATTCGCGGCGAGTTATTACATCTAACTTTGAAGAAATTAAGTATACAAGTATTGTATCCCAACTGTCAACCGGTTCACCAAGTGCACCCAATGCTCTTAGATTAGCTAAAACTGTGTCTAGTAACGTTCTTAATGCCACATGAGATTTCTTATGGATTAAGTTAACTTCAAAAATTGACTTAACATGCTTGTGAATTGCTAGTCGCTTATTATTAAAACGATTATTTAATAATTTCCAGGCAATATCATAATTGACTGCTGATATGTTTAATGATTTTATTACATTAGCTGCTTCGTTTGATAAGCATGAACGCAAATAATAAAATTTTTGTATGTTACTGATTGTATTATTTGAATGTATCAATGATAAAAATGTTTCTGAGAATTGATCCCACATATCATATGAACCATCAAAACTTGGCAAGTTTATAGTTGGTAGTTTTATAGAAGGCGCTAGTTCTACATTTGCTGCGTGATTATCTGAGCCAAGCTTTACTAGATTTGTATTAATGACTGTCACAAATTTCGCCTTAATTGAATGAAACAAGTTTTCAAATTCTTCCCTTAATTTATTATATTCCTCTAAGTTTTCTGAATCAATGATTTCAATTTCATCTAATAACTCGTTGTGTTTATCTAACGTAGGCCCAATTTCACTGAGACGCGACTCAAAATTATTAACAATTTCAATTGTTATGCCCGATTGAATAGAATTATTATAAAATATTTCAGCTCGTTTTAAAATTGCTGCAAACTTTTCTTGTTTTGATAAAAGAGAAGGTAATGAACCTTTTGGAGGCATTTTAATATGTTACTTGACACAAAATAAAAAAATATATAGGAAAAGTGGTGTCAGTGGTGTGATAATGCTTACTGATTGATACTGTGGAGATGTATGGTTGCTGTTGATTTCACGTAACGGCTTCCTCAATGATGGACGATTGGCGTCGCTGGTAGAGTGGTCCGTGAACAACGTATTAGATAACTTTCTCGTGATGGATGTAAATCGCTGACGAGAGAGATGGATAATTCGCTCAAACTACTTCTTTGTAAGACGGCAGTGGACAAATATGGCGTTGCTAACAGCTTCTTACAAATGTTGATTTGCAATACAACATAAAGATTTCAACTATACTTGCTGCATCCGATTCGAAGGACCATGTTTTGTGTACGGCAGTTGATATTCTTCCTGGTTCAGAAGACGGCCGTGGATTGCGTTTGCGATGTAAATTAACTGTTGTCTTAACAACTTTTACATCTAATTATTGATGTCACAAACATTAATATAACGTTAAAATAAAAATAACTTTCACATAAAAAGCATTTATTGTATTGCAAGTCTGATTACAAGTTTGTTACAAGTGTAGCTAGTACAAGTGTAGAAACGGAACTGCTCGTAAATTGTACAAATACAAAAAAGGTAAATTCATGTCTGATAGTGGTGGGACACAACAGATGGCTAATTACAAGGGCTAATTCATAATTCTAGGAATTTAAGCTTCTTTGAAGAGGATTTAGTAAAAACCAAACACGTGCACCCACTTAACAGCAGGTACTTACAAATGTTATAAAATTCAATTAACATAAATCTTTGTTTTATGACATGTAAGAAATAATAGCATTGTATCGCAAACACTATTATACCATTCTAACCGGTGACTTTAACGCAAAAGTTGGCAAAAAAACAAGACACAACCGAGACGACAATTGGGAACTATAAAATAGAATAAAGAAACAAAAGGGGTCAAATGCTTTTGAACTTTTTGGCACAAAACAGTTTATACTTGATAAACAACTTCTACTACAAAAGAGAACATTGTAAGTGAACGTGGGTCAGACCAAAAAACAAAAAATGACATTGATTTCATAATCACGGATAAAAAAAACAAGTTATTCGATACGTAACCGTTTTGAATAACTTCTTAACGGGAGGCAAACACAGACTAGTTAGAGCAAATAATTAAATAAATCTACAAAAAAAAGATATAAAATGATCAAGAAAGAATTAAATGCTGGTTGTGCGCCCACAGAAGATGTTTAGTCTAGAACATTTTGACTACAACAATAAAACAAAGAAATAAACAATAAAATACTAGAAACCATAGAAAACGCCAAGAAAACATGCTGCCAAACAAAACGCACCAAAGTTGACAAACTTAGCAACAGCACAAAAGAACTAATAGCAGCAAGACGACAACTAAGAAATATGGAAGAGGCAAACTTACAAAATCTAAGAACCTGAACAGAAAAATTTAAAAAAAAATAAAGAAAGATATACGAACGTACAACATAAAATTAACAAAAAGAACGATAAAACAAAACAGCAGTATAAAGGTACTAAAGAGATAAACTTTTACAAATTACACATGAGTTTTACACACTTCAATATAAAACTCACAGACCAAAACGTGTTGATCAGAACATGGAAGAACAATACAAAATGGTAATAAATTAAGGCTTCGAAGAACTGCTGGACATAACCTTAGACAAAATTCAACACGCACTAAAAGGAATAAAAAACAACAAGTTGCCAGGGAAAGATAAAATAGTCATAGAAGCAGTCAAGTTGGAGAGAAAAGCTTTATTAAAAATATTAAGATAGCTGTTCAATGCATGTTTACAAAATGGTACTGTACTCAGCGTATGGAACAACGCAATAACCATACTACTACATAAAAAGGAAGATATAACTGAACTTGGAAACTACAGACCTATTACCCTTTTACCACACTTGTATAAGTTTTTTACAAAAATAATACTATACGGCTAAAACACAAATTCAACTTTTATCAGCCGAAAAAGCAAACTAATTTTAGAAGAGCGGGGTATAGTACAAACGACCATCTGTAAGTAATTAAAACGCTAATAGAAAAGTACGTTGAATTAATAAACCCCTGATTCTAACGTTTATCAATTTTAAAAAAGCTTTCAGGCAATTTCAGCAGCTCTGGAACAATGCAGAAATGCTACTGCAAGCGTTAAACTACACAAACATAAGGATAAATTAAGAATTGAAAGGAGCGTCAGTCAAGGCGACACTATTTCTTTCAAACTATTTACTGCCGTCTTTGAATGCGCCTTTAAACACTGCTCCTGGCATAACTACGGAGTCATGGTAGATGGTGAAAAGTTAAGTACTTTAAAATTTGCAGACGACATTGTATTAATATCTGACAGTATTGATGAAACAAAGACCATGCTCAGCAAGATAAATCAGACATCTAAAGAAGTAGGTCTTAAAATGAACATGACTAAAACCAAACTAATGGCAAATCTCGTTCTCATTGAAAATATCACAATGCAGAATACAGAAATTGAACGAGTTAATGCATACAAATATTTGGGACACAAAATTAAAATTGGACAAGACAACCTGATTTGCAAAATAACACCTAGAGTAGGTCTAGGATGGGCAATCTTTGAGAAAAGGCAAGTTTTTGATCAATGTGTTCTGCCAGTATTAAAGTATGGCGCAGAAGCATAACTAAAGCTTCTTTTTTACAATTAAAAATGACACAAATAAATATGAAACGAGCAATCTTAGGTGTCACGCTACGCGACAAGATTTCAAACTTCTACATCCGCCAACAAACTGGTGTTTGCTACATAATTGACAGAGTCGCTAGACTAACGTGAAGATGGGCAGGACACTTTGCTAGATTCCAAGACGGACGCTGGACAAAAAGACTCTTGGGACTCGATAGACGGACGACTTAAAACGTTTTGCAGAAACTGGATGAACGTAGCCCAAACACAAAACCAATAAAAAAATTTAAAAGAGGCTAATGTTTTGCAGTAGATACAAATAGCTGGGTGATAATGATAATGTAAATATTAGAATATAATTATTAGAATATAATATGTTAACAACATAAGTAATAAATAAATTATCAAAATTTTTTAAAACAGTTTCAACAGTAGTTGTTGTAATTTCTGTAATAGTTGAAAGATACAAATTTAATAACTTTAGTTTACCAAAAAGTCTATCACAAAAAAAATACGTAAGTTGCTGAATAAATTGGGTAAGATTTTAAATAGCAACAAAAATTATAGTTTGTTGTCCGGATAATGTTGTAGAAAATGAGTTGATTAAGTACTATGTACATTAATGTCTCCTAACAAAATTATTTCAGCTTTTCTATGATTATCATGAAGAAGTTTGTCAAAACTTGTCACGGTCCAAGTTGGTTCCAGACCTAAAACAATTTTTAAATATAAATTATTCATTTAAACAAAGCATTTACTTATCTTTTGGGATTGACCTCCTGTGTGGTTGCGACATTTGATGGGTTGCCCATCGTGACAGAGCAGGAAGGGTGCCTGTGGGGATTTGTTGCAATTAATATAATGGTAGTAAAGGTAGTAAAGTTATTTGTAAGTTTGATGATATTAATAAATTAGTTAAATTACCAATTGATTAATAATTGTTATTATAAATGAATGACGAACAATACTTACTGTTGATATGGAGGACTGTCAAGCCGGTGCTTATTAACTTAAGCTGAATTTCCTTTGCCACACCTGTCCTGTCCCTTTTAATTATTGATTCCTGTGGATGTTAATTAATCCCATAATTTCTCTGGTTGTCAATACCCTATAACTTGCAAACAAAATCTAATTACACAGTGAAGAATTCTGATCTTGCACGAGGCGCTTAGTAATTAACAGTAATTAATTAATTGATTTACTTACGATTGGTTTATTAATCCTTAATTGTTGTCAGTTAACACCACATTCACTTGACACTTTTATTTACATTTATATTAAATAACCCAAACATTAGCCATCTTGTTTGCTGATTGCTCACTTCACTGTCTAGAGCATATGTCCAGGGTTACCAACATTTGCTAACGTTGCTGGGTTGTGCATTTTGTACCCAAACTTAAGAATGAGTAATTTTGAATTTTAATGAGCAATTACGCTAGCCCTCGTCGTGATTAATTGTCTTTATCGGTGCATTTGTTTGTTTATTCCCTTTCCTTTTATGTTTCCTACTAGTCTTGTGCATATTTATCCTAAAATACGTATTTATCTGAGAGTGACATGCGCAGGGAAAATCCTTGACTTGCACCCGGAGTATCATTGCTTTGAGAGGTCTTTTGCATCCAACTTTCTCTCAGTGAGCATTGCCTAGGCAGATTAGGGCAATTGTGGAATCTAATATCGCGTGTTAAGCGGAATCTATTCACAATTGGTTGGACGTTACTTAAGATTATATTTAATAATTTGCTTGATGTTTTCTCATGTAAGTACGTATTTCTTCTATTGATTTGCCTTTTCCAATTCGTCCGTTTTGTATTATACAGTGCGTCCTTGGCCGAAATTTGACTCTTAAGAAGAGTACATCCTGTGGAGGCCTAGCTTTAGTTTTAGAGCCCCCCTTTGCCTTTTATGTGTCTTTTCTTGTCGTCACCAAGTGTGATGCTAGCGTAAAATTTAATTAACTTAATCTTACATCATTATCGTAAAGATTGAAACCGACACTTGGATCTGAGTTTGCTACGAAGATTCCAACGTAGGATTTACAAATAATTTCATTATCAAGCGTTAATTGCCCCGTTAATCTGTTGAAAGGAATCGGTGACACGTGGACCACGACTTGGTCCGTAATTACCCATCGTGGGAGCGGCGGCTACCGATTAGTCCAATGTGTAGCAAGAACTAACCGAAAAATTAATTGTAGAATTTAACGGAATTATTGCTGTATTATTTGCTATAATTTGAGTTATTATCATTATTTTTATCATTTAAAATACCTTTTTTTGTTTATAGTAAAATCTAGTTTATTTTCAGAGTGAGTGTGTGAGAGCAATTGAGTTTTTGATTTTCAATATTGTTATTTTCTTTGTGTTTTTATATTTTACCGTATGACTACTTGCACATAAGCAAATACATTTATTTGGGAATTACTTACGGTCATACTTGTTTTGTGCCATCCTTTTCCCCGTCTAACCATAAGTTTATTGGTTATACCAGGACCCCATTACCGACACCAATCGTCCAAAAAAAACAATTGGAGCCCAACGTGGGGCCACTCTTTGACGATAGTAAATGCTTTGTTGTGTAAAACTATTTATTTGTATTTTTGTGATTAATTATTTTTGTGAATGAAAATTTGGGAACGATAACAATTTGGTATCTAAAGTGATAATTTTATTTTGTAAAATAGGAAAGGTATTTTTTCAATTATACGAGTAGTAAAATATCTATAATAAATAAAAAGATGTTTAAGTTAGAGCCGGAAAGGTTACTCAAAGAGGAGCTAACCTATGAATTGGCAGTAAGGGGGGTGTCTGGAACTTTAGGCACGGTCAAGGACATGGGGCAGCCCTTAGGAGACTGCAACAACTAGAGAAAACGGGTAAAACATTTGTAAGCATGTGAAAGAGAACAGCAGAGACCGAAGTCAAAGCGTGTGAGGCAAAACTAGTTGACGTTGCAGCGATTATGGCTCAAAAGCTTGAGACGGCTAGTATTCGGAAGTTTGAGACCAAATTTGCCCATATCTTAGGTAGGTTGGAGAGGTGTCGGCAGACAGAAATAGAAGAGGCAGAAACCTCTAGAGCAAGTCTGTATACCCAAACGTTAATACTCTACAGTAAGTTTTGAGGTCGGGCAGATGAGGGGAAATGTTATGTTCCTTTAGAACTTGCTGCAGAGGAGGCGTTAGGAACAACATCGACTCCGATTAGGGTAGATTTGGTGGCGGTGGCACCTGAGCCGGAAATAGTAGGTAGTTTAGCTGTCGATTCTTCTTTAATGCGCCAGATGGAGAAAGCAAAGGTGGGCACTTGTGGATTAGCATATCACGGTAACGCCGACGAAAGCGTAAATTTGTTTATTGAGCGGGTCGAGGAATTAGGAGAGTGTAGAGGCGTGAGTAAAACGGTATTGTTCCATGGTGCAATAAAAGTGTGGCGAGATAACGCATTAATATGGTTCCGAGCAAACAAGTTTAAACTAAACACTTGGTCAGATCTTTGCACAGGTTTAAGAGGGCAATTTTTGCCTAGGAACTATAATGAACGCCTCTGGACTCAAATAATTTCTTGCACCCAAGGGGAAGATAAACCTATTGGATTGTACGTAGCGTATATGCATAATCTTTTTAATTGCCTCAATACCCGGGTGACGGAGGAAATAAAGCTGCGTATAATCAAAAGAAATTTGTTACCTCTGTACCAAGGCTTCTTAGTTAGCCAAGACGTGACTAACGAAGAAGAACTAATTGACTTAGGTAGGCGAGTGGAAGAATAGCAAAACCGTGTTAGGGAATATGTACCTCCAATGGGAAAAAATAATATTGATGGGGATTTAGCGTATGTGAGAAGGGGACTCAAGAAAGTCCAAATAAATGAGGTGAAATCTGGTAATTGGGCGGCTGGGCAGAACCAGGCCCTAAATCTTCCGAGAGGAGGATTGACTCGACTTTTTCAAGGGGTACGCGGGAATACTCAGGGGGGAAAAATAATGGGGCGGACATAACGTGTTTTCGGTGTCAGAAGAAGGGACACGTAGCCCGGTTTTGTATGGAGAATATAACTAAGTGTTTCGGGTGCGGAAAGATGGAACACATAAAATCTAGTTGTCCGGGAAACGACGTTGGTATTGCTGAATGACCAACCAGCGGTTCCAGAGACCAAATTGGTCAATAGGAAGGACACTATTATTAATAAACAATATTTAAATTTTATTTTGGATCAGTCAGGGGAGGGTAAGTGTCCTTACCTATCGGTGCAAGTGTATGGGGTATCAATGTTGGGGTTACTAGACTCGGGTGCGAGTGGAGTTTTTATTGGTAAAGAGGGGTGGGAAAGATTATTGTTTTTAAAGCTGAAGGTAGAGAAGTGCAGTGTCACTTGCTCAGTAGCAAACGGCGGTTTAATTTGTTGCGTCGGTAAAATCAGATTTTTTATCGAACTACAAGGGAAAATGAAAATATTTAACGTGTACGTGTTCCTTGAGTAAAGCCATCGCCTAGTCTTGGGCATAGATTTCTAGGTGGGAATGGGGATCATCCCAAATTTCAAGTCAGGGGAGTTGTATTTCGGAGTAGTAATGATGTCGAAAATAAGAACCAGGAGAGAGTAGTGGTAGATTCCATAAAATGCTCCGCAGATTTATCCGTAGAGAAAACGTCCAAGTTACATCAGATAGTCGGCGAGTTTTTTGTCAAGACGGGAGGAGTGAGGTTAGGATGTACGGCGGAAGTGGAACATCGGATCATCACCGATAGTCCGCCAATAAAAACAAGATACTATCCGGTTAGTTCCCACATGCAGCGGTTAATTGACTAGGAGGTAACGGAAATGTTAGACCTCGGGGTAATCGAGAGGAGCTCAAGTGGGTGGAGCTCTCCGATCTTGATAGTCCCCAAAAGTAATGGCAGTTACCGCTTCTGTGTGGACTACCAAAAACTTAACGCTGTATCAGAACCATGCGCGTATCCTATCCCGAACATAAAATTGATTTTGACAAAACTTAGAAACTCACGGTATCTGAGTAGTCTGGATATCAAGTTGGCTTATTGGCAAATTCCAATGGCAGAGGAGAGCAAAAGCCTTACAGCCTTTGCTATTCCTGGAAGAGGACTTTTCCAATTTAGGAGAATGCCATTCGGGTTGTGTGGAGCTCCTGGAACTTTTCAAGCGTTAGTAGACCGACTTTTTGGGCCAGAATTAGAGCCCTACTTGTTTAAGTACTTAGATGACATCATTATTACTACCCCTGATTTTAATACCCACATAAAAATTCTAAACGAAGTGTTTGCTAGGCTTTTAAGGGCAATCTTGTCTCTTAATGAAAAAAAGTGTGTGTTCTGTCGTGACAAACTAGTTTATTTGGGATATGAGGTATATTGTAGGGGTTAAATGTGGACCCAAACAAGGTGTTGGCAATTGTGAATATATCAACTCCCCGAATGGTCAGAGAACTTTGGCGGTTGATGGGAATGACATCATGGTACCGCAAGTTCATTTCGAAGTATTCAGAAATATTGGAGCTTTTATCTGATCTGACCCGGAAGGCGAGAAAGTTTTTGTGGTCAGAAGAGTGCGAGGAGGCGGCAAACTTTAATTTTAATAATTAATAAATTAAAAGAGGCGTTGGTGAGTCCCCCCATCTTAGCCTGTCCTGATTTTACGCAACCGTTTACGTTGCAATGCGATGCGAGTAATGTAGGATTGGGAGCAGTGCTATCACAACATCTTAATGGAGAGGAAAAGATTGTCTGTGAACTAAAAGGGCGAGTAACAAACTTTCAAGAAAGTCAAAAAAGTTTGGAGTTGCCTTATTTAGAGAACGGTATATACGAATTACAAATTAAGTTTTATCGGAAAGATTTAATTTAAAAATTATGCGATTATAATCAATGCCATAAATTTTGTACGTAGTCAGTCTAGAATATGCTTGTTGTTTGTGAATGTAGAGCCACAAACACCTTGTTAGTCAGCAAATGAATGTTCAAGATGATAATTGGAATCTACTAGAATAAAGCAATCTGAATCTGTATTGTTTACTTTGGTTTTAGTCTAAAAGAAAATAAAGGGTTTCTTTATGTTTAAGAAGTTGATAGACAGAATTTAAATTCTTTTTTTGACCACTAATATTTGACAAATTAATTTTTAAGTCATAAACTAAATCAGTGTTTAGTTTATTAAATTGATTAGTAGAACAGGCAAGGTCTTGTTTTGCCAATTTAATCGTATCATTTATGTCTGAATCATCTACAGATGGGCACGGCATTTTAGCTATAACAATTCATCATTTTTTTGGCCATTCAAGACTATTGTACATGTATTTTTGTAGAAATCAAATAGAATACAATTGAACTAACCTGATTGTACTCGCCCCCGTACAGTATTTGCTGCTAACGGTAAGGGTTCAAATACCGTCCGATGGGCCAATTTTTACTACTACAAATACAACTTTTGCTCAGTCTTATCGTGTCGAGCACGCTTGCACTATTTCAAACATGCCAGTATCACTAATAATATTAGACTTTTGCATTGTAGGCTAGTATATCGTTGCTCGTGTCACTACCACTAGGAGGTAAGACAATTCATCAGGAAACCGGTACAGCTACCACTTTCACATTCACACTACCTATATTAAAAAATAAAATTAGACAAAGATTTCTTTCTGTTACTATCACCGTCATCTTTCGGTTTTATACAAAAAATATTAATATTGTGTTAAAACAGTTATTTGATTCAATTAAAGCTGTTTTAAATTAAGGTCAATTCAATTCAAAATATTTAAGATAAAATAGTAAAAATACAAACAATGTGTTGAAAAAATTATTTGATCTAGTAACAGTTTGATTTGTAAATTAATGAACACTGGGTAGAATTTAAGAAGTAAATATATATAACAATAAGAAAACCATCAGATAAATTAACAACAAATCAACATAATAGATATTTATACAGTAATGAATGTACCAAGAACAATTAATATAATTTTGCTTCAAATACACATCTGCACTGATAAAAATATAGATTATCCTTGAAACGTTTGCCATTTAGGTAACATGAGAGGATAAATGTATTAAATAATTAACTTTGTCCTCGAATACCACAAATAACCTCAGTTAAACCAAGATATGTTTCCTAATAATTAAAAAAAAATTAACATAAAAAAAACAATAATAAAATAATAAAATAAAAAAATAAAAAATAACTTGTATAAGTACAAAAAACGATTAATGGAAAGCAAATAAAGAGCACATTTTAATATAGTAGGTATTTTTAGAATATTGGTAGCCTCTAAAATAATGCAAAAGAAGCTTCAACTTTTATACAGTTTTAGTATCAAGATATAATCTGCAATAATGTAAGCTTGTCAAGTGCTTTAAAATAAAAAAGACTGACATTTAAAAAAAAATTAATTGCAAATGCAAATACGTTTAAAAAAAAACATAATCTCGATTTTGAAAACATAGAAATAACATCCGGTATTGAGATTGACAGCGTACTTTCTTATTTCGATACACCTGCTTATAAGCCAAAAAATTGTGCATTAAATATTTGGCATTGACGGAGCGTTTACTTATGGGCCGGAGGGTGGTGCCCAAAATCTTGAACGAAGAATAACAGCATAATTAACACGTGGCCCACAAAAAATGTCTTGCTTTGTGTAATATATTATCCGTCTTGCATTCGCAACGAACAATAGAGCAGATGCAACTACTACTGCAAGATGTATTTTTAACATAGACAGTAGTTTCAGGACAAATTTTTTAAAATTGCATTTATGTTTTTAATTATAAATTCATTGTATGTCAGTTGGCGCCTTATATAATATCCGAATATAAATATCAAACATGTGTCCGGATCAGTCGAGTAGAAATGATTCGAACCGTGAATCGCCGAACCGTGAGACCGCGTTTTATTTATCCGATTAAATTATCTGTATGTGGCGCAACCCACTTTATTATTATATATAAACAAATTAATTTCGCTCGTTAAATCACAAACTCTGTACAGCTGCGGATCATTTATATCGGGAGTCATGCTGGTCTTTTGATGCTTTTGTCCCGCAATTTATAACCGAATATAATATATATTATGTTGGAAGTGGAAATATAAACAGTCAATTATTTTAAAATTATTTTTATGTTTCAATTTGTAAATATTCTGAGGTATTTTTAGTTTATAATTTATTTCTTGCCGATGAATAATGATGGAAATTTAAAGTTCTATAAATATCATTATTATCAGAATCACAGTTTAAAAAATACAAATATATGATTATCACTTAAAGCTAATTTTAAGCAAAATGAAATACAGTTATTGAAAAAATAAAAAGATTTTAAACTTGCATAAAATAAGTATTCCTGCTGTCTGTCATATTCATTTAAATTTAGATGTTAAACCTGTTGCAAAATGTTATTAACTTATTTTATTGAGCATAATACTCGAATATTTTATTGCGCTGACAGAACAAATTTATTACTATTTGACCTGACTAATTTTATTGGCATGATTTAAAAGTGCCTTTGCAGTTAATTATCGATTAATTATGTTCAACCTGTACCTGTAAATTTTGAGATTACACGTAATGCAATAAAAGTCAATAAAAAGTTCATTCACAATTATGGTGATAAAAAAATTTACTTCTTGGTTTATAATTCAATTAGTTTATTACTTCCTAGAAGTTGAAGTTTATTACCAATTGACTCAGTTTATTATTTTACACCTGTTTTAGAAGTTAATATTCAATTATTTCTGCAATTTTTTAATTTATAATAATTATTTTTTTGTAGTTTTTTTAATTTCTCTTTTTTTTATGAAGAGAACCACTTTGGTTTTCAGAGGGTTAACCGTAGAAGCCAAATCTTTTGCACTAATTTTTGATTATTTTTAGGGCCTCTTGCATTAAGTATGCCCTTGAATTTACCGCTTAGTCAGATTGTTATGTGTGTTGCCATTGTGATATCTATCAGTCTGTCGGGCGTAACAAAAGTTAGTTCAACGCATCTGTTTAGTATTTCTAGGTTAGTACTGATAATAAAATTGTAAAGTTGTTTACCCCTGCTATTTGTGTCTTTGCTTCCCCAGACAATATGAAAAAAGTTGGCTTTATATTTAACTATGATGTGTTGTTGGAAGTAGTATGTCACGCGCAAGGTATGCCAACTCTAGAATCATTTATCTGCCCGCAGCCGATTAGGACACACACAGCAGAGTTACATCAACAGAGTCACGCTACTGAGGTTAAATGCAATTTTAATTGCACAAAAATAAGATAATTTTAATTTGGTAACGCGGTTGGACACTTTGTCACACAATATAATAACATAGTTTCTGCCACACAGAGTGGCCAGAACTATGCCGGGTTGAATGATAGCTTCAACAACTGGCATTTCCCTTGTATTTGATAAAAAATCTTAATTACAAATAAATCTAAGTACAATTGTCTTTTGTTTTTGCTTTTGCTGATAAAAGGATACAAGCGCTCTGTGGAATTGATACAAGTTAAGTTAAAGATTAGTTTGATGGCTAATTGTCACAAAATAATTAAATATTTAGATAAAAAAAAAGAACTTTTTGTATCAGACGAAAGTTAAAAAACTTTTTAAAGTGGTTCTTAGGGGCATTTCCGACTGTTTTGTGTCTAAAGATGTCCTAGACATCTTGCCAATAATAGATTTGAAACTGTTTCAGTAATTAGAATACGGAGAAAAGACAAGATTTTTCTTATGTTGTACTACTAAAAGCCAAGATGTTTTCAAATTAATAATAAAATAAAGTAAGTTTTGATTATTATGTATTCTTAAGTAATATATATTTATATCAATGAAGTATTTATAATAAAAATCTTAGTTTGTTTTATTTTATTAATATTATAGATTACCACGTAGTAAAGGTCTTAACTATAGTTTAAATTTTTAAATTAAAATTTTTGCGCAACGTCAAAACGTAAACTGGGTATCATCAGTCAATGCTAATGTTGTCAAAAAAAGGTAAAAACAAACCCACTTCTTTCAAGAATGCTCTATGTAAAGGAGATCGCATAACCATATTTAAAAAGTACATTGTTCACAAAAAAGCTTTGGTTTGCACTTTTTACAGCAAAAAATCTTTAAATCAGTTTTTCTTCAAAAATAATATTGTCATATTATCTAAAACTGTTTTAGCTTTTGGAAAAACGTACATCATTCTAAATATTTATTTGTATTTGGGAAATACTTTTAATGCACAAGGACGTGGAACTTCAATCCTTGTCAAACAATTAGCTGACCACTCGGAAATCCTTACGCCGCCAACTGTTGAATTGAAAGATTTCAATAAATGTACCTGGTCTGAAACTGATAAAATTAATTGTCTCATATCAGGCGCCAACTAAGCAACTAGTAATAGCAGATTTTGATGCTATACTAAACGGCCAGTTTTTAACAATTGTTGCAAGAGTCTTTAACGCAAATCATACAGATTGACACAGCAGACAAAGAAATGCTAAGTATAAGATACTGTTAAAGTATGTCCAAAAAAAAGACTATACTGTACTACTACATTATTATTTCCGGAAGCATCTTAGAAATGTTTTCAACATTGTGTTACTTAAGAACATTGCAGTTTAAATTAATAGTTTAGTCATCAACACTCTAAGCTCACACCACATCTCGGTAGTCTTAAATTTTTATGAAAGATGTGAGAATAGGGTTGAGTTGGTTTGCAAGACCAAATACTAAAAATACATACTCTACTAAATAATCTACTAAAACTTTACCAAAAATTGGATCTAATCGATTAGGTTTTAAGAGAGTTACCAAAAAAAAAAATTGTGCTTAAAATTGGCAAAGGTCTCGCATCTCATTGACCAAACCAAGCTAAACCGGTTTAATAGTAAAAAACAGAAGGAAGAAAAAATCTGATGTGGAAGATAGCAAAAGCTGTTTGAATTAAGAGTACATTGCTTTCTTTTATTCATGGCAAAAGAAGCTTTAAATACAGTTTAGAATGCAAAGCCAAAGCATTTGCTGACATCTTTAAACTTTAAATGCTCGCCAATCTAGAATAAAATCTTAGATTTAGATTACGTAAAACGGGCCTACTAAAAAGTAAGACACTAACATCGCTTTAATTCTGGAATCGGTTAGGTTAGACCGTTAACAAACCATTATTACGGTTTTAGATTTAAGCTTTCCACAACTTAACAATTGTTACTGACCAAACTGAAACTGGTTTTGTACAAAACAAGCTACTGGTGTCATATTCTATAATGTTGAAAAAAACTTTGTTAAGGCTTGGCATCAGGGACTACTCTCTAAACTTTATTGATTCAAGTTCAATCTTAGATTAATCAAATTTATTGTTATATCTAAAAAAAAACACTGGCCGTAAAGTTGTTAAGACACGTATTTACCTCTTGCACAATCGAAGCAGGAGTTATTTTTGAAATCTTTTTTATTGTACGTTGCTAACATACCATGTATCACTTCAGTCATCAAAATTGCTCATTACGCTTAGAATACGGCACTTTTTGACACTTTAAAAAATTCAAAATATATCAAGACTACAAACGGCTTGTAAAGCACTTGAATTATGGTTTTGACACTAAAAAGTAAAAATCAATAAGGAGAAGAGCAAAACTATTTTTTTTTCTATGTGTCATAAGCAAACTTTATACGAAAACGTTTATTTTAACGACGCTGCAATTCTATGGATAAAAACTGCAAAGTATCTCAGAATAAAACAAGATTGAGGACTATTTTATAGATTAGACATTAAGACCATCTTAGAAACGATTAAGATAATAATAATATGATAATTCTGCTACAAAGGGACAGTTTTATGAATACTAGCAAAAAACAATCATTTGCTGCTTTTTTTTTATCAAAAAAATGCAAAATTATTTCAAAGTAAAACTTTAAGAAAATTTTAAACCACTTTACTTTATTTGTAACACTCAACTAAGAACTGAAAATAATTGTTAATCACTCAGATCTTGAGGAGTCCGCAAAACAAACAGACTTTTAAATACAAGCGTCCAATCAACACGTTTGCTGTATAAAAAAAACGTGTGGTTTTTAACCTCCAACACACTAAATCAACGCCAACAAAGCTGGTGCAGATTGCGTTTTTTAATTAACTTCTCAAAAACGTCACATACAAGGCACAGTCAGACTGGAAGTTTGTACACATTGATGTGTAAAACTTTCTGGTGTGTATTTAAATTAGGGAGGAGAAAAAGTTTAGTTAGTAGTTTCTTCCAAACTTTTAGATAGTGAATACGACACATTAAGTTTTTTTCAGTTTTTAGAATGATGTCTGGCTCCCTCTTGTCTGTCAAGCTGATCTTGAGGGTAGTGAGGACACTGTAGAAATTCAGTGGCGTAAAAAACGTTGTTATGTGCTTGGGTATATAAATACAGATTTTTAGCTTATCGTTATTAAGTTTGATAACACGTTTTTATTTTTATTGTTAGATCAGCAGACTCTCCTCTGTACAATCTATAGTTTTTAAATTAGATTTGGAGTTAGCTTTTTGATTTTTTTGGCTTGGTGGTCTTTAATTTTCTAAGCAACTTATCTGTTTGTTTTTCAAAAACCACAAAATGATTTTTATCAGTTTAGAAAGCTAATTCAGTAATTTTGGCTATAGAAGTTATTTACTAAAAATTACTTTTGTGGCCACCCCGGTAAGGCGTTATTATTACAGATAATCCTAAAAATTTCTTTTTAAATTGGTTTGCACCAGTAAGGTGGTTATACCTAAAGGGTAAGCCAAGCTAGTAACCGTCACATAAAGGTAAATTAAGACAATCTTCTTGTAGCTGCGTCTTTTCTTTTTTTTTTGTAGGATAAACCTTTGATTTTTTTTCAGTGTATTTTATCTTTGTTCTAGTTGTCTAGATAAGAGTTCAGACGTGAAAAAACAAATTTTTCTATTTAGTGTTTCTAGAAGAAATGTCTTTTGACGTGTTTTGTAAGGTATCTTCCTTGCCGGAAAAAGACTTTATTTGCTTTTCAGCAACCAAAACTTTTTTTTGTTATTTAGCCTTAGACCCACAAATTATGTGTTTTTAACAGAGTAACACAAATGTCAATCGTAAAGTAACAAATAAAATGTGAATATGTTTGAGATATATTTACTGTTACTATTAGTTGCAAATCAACAAATTCAAAGTTACATTTTTCAACAAAATGCTTACTTTAATACAATTGTTTAATAACAGATAAAATGACGTTTTGATCATGCAGTGACAAAACTTACAACAAACAACAAATATCTAAAATTTAAATTGAGTTGAACAGCAAATCAATCGCAAAAGGTCAGATAAAAGACAAAAATAGTAAGTTAGGCATACAGCAAGGAATCAAACTTGAGTCAATATTTTTGTCTTCAGTATTTTATGGTTTGATAAAGCCAGTATTCAGAGCAACTTTGTTATTAACATTTACTGCTACTCTAAGAAATTACTACTGATAATATCCAAACAAAAAGTATGCAATAACAACGTTAAAGGACCTGTAAAAAATGCTAAGAACAATTTCTATTTCTTTCCTATTTGCTCAAAATTTTTTGAATAAGACAAAAATTTTAATAAAATTAAAATTATTTTAAAACTATTACCACATATTATAGGAATAAAGCAAATATCTAGATTAAGACAGATTAAAATTGTATCTTGCCAAAATTTGAAATCAACAACTGAGAATTAAAATTAATTGTTTTACTAGGACAATTAAAATTTTCATAAACACTTAAAAAAAACAATAAAATTTTGAACGAGCTTTTGTTTTAAAAAACAGCTTCTAATCTATGTTGTGTATACCCAATTGTATCTATTTTTATGAGTAATTATTGATCTTTTAAAGGTAGAAAAAACTTTTTCGTTTGTTTTTGCTAGTCTGGCCAGATCAAGGTTGGGGTAAACCGCAAAAATAAAGTTTAGATGTGATAAGGTAATGGAGAAATACGTAAACCCTTACAAATGTCCTCATAACAATCATACTACGAAACAAATCAAGGCAAAATTAAGTTTTAAAAAGTATTGAGCTAATTGAAATGCGCGTTAACTGCCGTTCTCTACATTGAATACATGAGAATTTTGTCATTATTCTGCCAAATAACTAAAACTTTAAAACTAGCAGGTTTTTACCATTCTGGTTTTATCTAAAAAAATCAAACCTTGCATTAAAAGTAATACCAAGCTACTTAACTGCATTGAATCACAGAACCACAACGTCTTTTTAAAGAATATTGTTATAAAGATTGTTTTGTTGTCGTAAAAAAAAAACAACTTTGTTTTTTTTTTATTTACCTTGATTTGCTAGTTGGTTATCTAGTTTTAAAGATTACTGGTTGCGCTTTCTAGATGTAGAGTCACTACTCTAAATAAACAAAAGCTATAGATGTTGAGCTATTTTTACACCGTGCACTATGCGTGTCAGCTACAAACAGGTTAAGACAAGAGAATGTTCAACCAAAATGTAAAAATATAATTTAGTAGCTTAACTGCCAATGATCTGCGATTTAAATATGAAGCTGTTAACTCTATAAAACGTAAAAGGTGTTTGAATCTGTGCAGTTTTAAGAGTAAACTATCTACTTGAATTTTGTTAAAGTAACCAAATTTTTTTTTCAATCTCTAACATATAAAAAATAATCAGACAACAAACTTTTAAGCATAGTTGACTTTACTTTGTGCAAAAAACAGTTATTTCTTCTATTAGGCATCTGAACTTTAAGACTTGCTAACAACCTTTTCTATTTACTAATCAAAAACTCAAAAACTTATCATTTGTAGAATAATTCAACAGAGGCTATAGCGACCCTTAAAAGAAAACTAGTTTTACACATATTATTCATAAACTACACAAAGTTTTTTTTATTACGCAGAAAATTTTGTGACAAAATTATTGTAAATACGTGATTTATATCAGTAGTCTATTTAAATAAAAGCAAATTAACTTTTAATTACTCAGATGCAACTTTATTAAATTTGACTTTTCTAGATTGACTTTAATGCGTGACTTTGACCAAGTTACAAAACTCAAGCAAACAAAATAGTTTATATCACAAAACTAAATAGATTTAACTTTAGAAACTGTAAAAAGTAAACGTGTATAAATTTTATTTATATTTGTTGATAGCAACCTAAATTAGTACTTTAGTTTTGACTATTTGTTAGCAAAATGCTTTTGTATTATGGTTTATTATTCTGTAAACAACTTAAATCATGCATTGTGTGGTCAAACGTCACCGCGTTGAAAAATGTATAGGTAAAGATACTTTTTGTTTTAGTGTACGTATTAGTTGAAGAAGAAGAAGTATGTAAAAGGTGCGTGACTATTTCCATAAAAAATACATTGATTATTATTTTGCTAGTCTCTGGCTTAGAGGTTGTTCATGTCGGGTTTGTTAAAATTAGTGTCAGATTCTATTCTAAATAGTCCAGGGTTGATGTAAAGGTTAAATAGTTTTCTACAATAGTTGTTAGCAAAACTATAAAGTTTTATGTAGTAAGAGAATTTGAACAGTGCTGTTAGTTGTGAATTGGTTTGTGTCCGCAAGCATGGCAGAAATCTAGATATATAATTGCATTGGTAAATTTATTGAATACATTTTTTTTAGGTGAATTTGTTTGACAATCTACATTGCAGTCTTTAGCTTTTTTTTTAATTTAGTTTTTTTGTTGAAGATTGCTAATCATCGTAGCAATTTTTACTTTGGGGATAAAAAAATAAAATAAATCTAAAGACAATGCTTTAAACTGTTCTTGTAAGTTTTGCATTTATAATATACGTTGTGGTCTCACACTTTGTTTTCCTAGAATATTTGTCTGGATTATATCCCATATTTGAAATTTTTAGAGATGTGGCCAAAATATTCTAGGTTACGTTTAACTGTGAAGAGTATTTAGATTTATTTGATTAGTTTTTGAAACATTTTGAAGTTTATGATTTTATCCACCCATGGTATGCGTAGCATGCGGCAACAAACTTACATCTTAGAAGCTTTTACCAGTTTAATTATTTTCATGTTTAATATCCAGCTTTTTATCTTGTAAATGAGAATTGAGAGAATTGAAATTTGTTAGGTTTATTTTAAAGCCCGTGTTCTTTGTTTTTTATTTCGAAAATACTCATCATGCGTGTTTGACCTACATATCGTTTGCATACGCTGCAACCTTTAAACCCAAGGCTGTTTAACAGTTACAATCAACGTATTATTTTTTTTATAAAACTCAATTCTTATGAGTATTTTTTAATGATCGAATTTATCTTGTGCAGAAAATAATTATTTTAGCACAATTGGATTCTAGCGTGTTATTCAATCTTGTATCTATCACTATTTTTGTTTGTTTTTAGTGCAAGAGACCATGTTTTAGGGTTTACTCTTGTGTTAGTACCTTACAGCTGTCTTTGATTGTTAATTAGTAATATATACTATTGTACCAGCTAATTGAGAAAATAGACGCATTGTAGATACTGACAAGGCCTAGTACCTGGTCTACCCACACTGTCATAAATATGGTTACATGGACACTAATTATATATTAGACTTTGAGTTAAGCGCTTTACCCAACTGCCACTATTACGCTTGATAACTAAAGTTTTAGTAGTTTTAAGTACCTGGCAACACTAGGCACTGTATTTATAGAGACTATTGCAGCTATAGAAGAAAGCAATAAAATACTGAGAAAAACAAAAAGAATTTGGATGGAAAATGAAATAAATGAAATAGATCAAAAAACAAAAAACAAAAACATAAAAAGATTTGATCAGAAAATTTAAATCAGCAAACGCACCAAAAAAGAAAAGTAACTGGCATAAAGGACAAAACTGGAAAAATGGCAGAAAACGGAGATGAAGTAAAAAAAATATAGAAAGAGCATTTTAATAAACTATTAAATGAAGTGCAAATAACAGACAAGGAAGAAGAGATACCCGAAGAAGAAGAAAGTTCTAGAAAAAATAGAGAAAATATAAAAAAACCTACTATGGAAGAAATAATGGAAATAATAAACAAATGCAGAAACGGAAAATCGCCAGGAAAAGATGGTTTAAATATAGAACTAATTAAATATGGGGGAAAACATTTACAAAAAGCGTTATATAAATTAATACTTAACATTTGGCAAGAATAAAGGATTTCGAAAGAATGGAAATGCGGAACAATTGTGACTATACACAAAAACGGAGACTAAAAGGTATGTGCAAACTATAGAGGCATAACACTTTTAAACACAAGTTACAAATTACTTACAACAATAATTAAAAAACGGTTAGCAGAAAAATCATCTACCTTTTTAGGAGACTATCAGTGTGGTTTTATGCAGGGAAAGTCGACGATAGACGCAATACTTACAATTAAGCAAATAATGGAAAAAACTCACGGTTACAATATACCAATTGAAATACTATTTATAGATTTTCAACAAGCTTTTGACACTATAAAAAGAAACCAGCTAATGATAGCATTAAAAGAATTAAAAATTGATAAAAAATTGAGAAGTTTAATTCAAATGACATTAAGCAGAACAGTAGCGAGTGTCAAAACAGAATATGGAAAAACGGATGAATTTTTAGTAAACCAAGGTGTGCGATAAGGAGATTGTTTGTCGGCTATGCTGTTTAATTTAGTACTGGACTACATACTTAAAAATAGACAAAGAAGGAACATTGAGAACTAAAGGAGCACAAATAATAGCATACGCGGACGACATAGCTATAGTTACTAAGCAAAGGAATAAATTGACAGCAATCTTAGAAAAATTAGAAAAAGAAGCAGAAAAAATGGGTCTAAAAATAAACGTAAGTAAAACTAAACTAATGATATGCGGAAGAACAGCAAGTAAAACTAGGACAACACAATTTTGAAGTTGTTAATAAGTTTAAGTATTTAGGAGTCACAATAACAAATACAGGAAGTACAGAGATTAAAAAAAATACAAATAGCAAATAGAGCATTATACGCCAATAAAAAGATATTAAAAAGTAGTGTAGCAACAAAGCAAATAAAAATGGACATACACAAAACTATGATAAGGCCAATTTTGACATACGCGGCAGAAACTATGACAATGATACTAAAAGAGCAAAACATGTTGCTAATAATGGACAGGAAAGTAATAAGAACAATACTAGGACCTATAAAAATCAACGAAAACAAATTCCGAATTAAAACAAACCAGGAGATTGAAGAAAAAATAAAAGGAGAAAACATAATTAAGTCAACAATTAGATCTATTTTCGAATGGAACCCGGGAGGAAAAATAAGACGAGGAAGACCCAGATCTAGATGGATTGATGAGGTGGAGGAAGACATGAGAAAAGGAAGAATCAGAAACTGGAAAACAAAAACAAGTGACAGGAAAAAATGGAGAGAAGAAGTGGTAAAATCTATACAAAACTAGACAGTAATAATGGAGAGTGATCTACCCCGCAAAATAGATTATGAAAGCTTTAGAAAAGAAACAGCCAGATTCCACTTGGAATGTAGGGCTTTTATATATATATATATATATATATATATATATATATATATATATATATATATATATATATATATATATGTTAACCCGGCAAGTCGGGCTCGTAATATATATATTTATATTATGTCATATTTTAATGTATTTTGTCAAACTAACCTCCTAGGGACAAACAAACCCTTGTCTATTACTTCAAATAAAAAAGTTATAGCCACAATGGTATAAATCCGGCAAGTCGGGCTCTTTGCTACTTATTGTAACTCAACGTGGATATAATATTTTTAAAATATATTTATGATTTATTGATATTTTCATAGCTTGTAAACGTTGCTAATACTTTTATGAAAAAAAAATTATAAATAACCTGTGTTTATTTGAATATTCGTGTATAAACTCGGCAACGTGGGCTCTTATTAGAATTTATCGTATAAGTCCAAGTTAAGAAATGGTTTTATAGAAATATTTAGAATCTATTATCATTTAAGTTGTTTCTAAATGTTTCTTATACATTTGTGATAAAAAAGTGTTATAAATGTTTATTTAAATGTTTGTTTATAAACTTGACAACTTGGGCTCTTACCATAAAAGTTATAAGAAATTGTTTTACAGAAATATTTATAATATATAATAATTTAAAATGTTTCTAAAAGTTTACTTACACAATTACTATTAAAAAAATATAAATTAAGTAAGTTTTGTTGAATGTTTATGCATAACATCGACAATTTATATTTTGATTTTTTTAATATTACTTATTATATTGTTTTATAGAAAGACTTCTTTGCATATTTATTTGTCAAATAATTTAATGATGTAGAATACAACAAAATAGTTGCATGTATTTGAAACTACTATATTATTGATTAACAAGTATAAACAATATTCAAAGTATTACATCTTTAATTTTTATTATTTTCAATGAATTTATGATGAATTATTTTAAAAGCAGTAAAACTATTTTAAGGTCAGTCTATTCATGCATGTTTTTTTTATTTACGACTTCTTTATTGTCCTGATATTTATTCAGAATTTCCTTACATCTGGATAGTTGCAAAAGATAACAAGCGACAATAGTAACAAGTTATTTACATAAATTTTAATATTTATTAAAAGTTAAATAAATTTTAATATTTATTTAAAGTTATATAAATTAGTAATAGTGCAAAAGGAAAATATTTATTTTCCACTTGCATTTGCGACAAACAAATAGGTTGAAAATTTTAAAAATAATTTTTATACATATTGTTAATTGTAGAATCACCATCTTTGTAATTTTCAAAACTGAGACTTAATTAATTAAGAAATTAAGAGCATTCAAAGTAATGTCAAAGTTTTAATCAAATAATCATATTTTTGTTCAAATACAATAAATTCTACTAACTTGACAAATAATTGTTAAATTATGAGCAGACAAAACTTTGATATTATTTTAAGGATTAATAAATTTTACAAAAATTTAGAAAATTTGTAAAATTAGGAGTATTAAAAGTAGGACAAAATAACAACATTTATTGGTTTAGCTAAACGTTGCGGTTTAAAATATGCAAATTACAATAATGTGGTGAAGTTATAAGCATTCAAAGTAACAGGGTCAACATTTTGATATGCCTGTGCAGTATCTTGGATTTACTTAAAATTTGGTTAACAATGATTTTATTACTATACACTTAGCTGACATTTTCAACAAAAATGTTTGATACAGAAGTTTCAAAGCAAGCGGTCAAAAGTAAAGTTGAATTATAAGCGTTGAAAGTAGCAGGTCCAATATGTGTGGTCATATGCAATATCTTAAATTTAACTGAAATTTAGAAATCATAAGTTTTATGGTTTGCAGATTACAATAAAAATGACAAATTGAAAGAAGTTTGACTAAATTAACTCAGTAAAAGCAATTGACTGTGTTTTGTAAAAATATTAGTTTAAAATTTTGAAAGTGTTTATGAGACACTAAGTAGCATTGAAGTTAAATGACCAAAGTAGTAAGTAGATTATAGTTAAAAAAGAGTGAGACAGGGTTGTTGTTTATCATAAACGTTGTTCTATATGCATGCCAAAAAGATGGTAGCAAAGTGCTGAAAAGGGAAAGATCACTTGTTAGTTGCATAGGAGAAAGAAGAATATAATCTATTTAATTTGCCAATGATATGATTGTGTTTGCAGAGAGCACAAAAGCACTAAAGATCATAGTTAAAGAAGAAAGAAATAAAATCAATGTATGGACTGAGTATAAACAAAAACAAAACAAAGGTTATCAGAAAGAATAAACGTACGTTAAAAGAGATAAATTGGAGCAAGTGAGAAAGTACTGCTACTAAAATAACAAAGAATTAGAAAAACAAAGATAAATAATAGATAGCATAGGAATAATGAAAAAGCTTTTAAAAAGAAAAGAAAGATTTTGAGTAGCAGGTTAGGTATAAATTTGCAAATAACAATTGTGAAATGTTAAGCATAAAGTGTGAAGCTTGGACATTACGTGGTCAGACAAGATCCGGAATAAAGGAGTATTAAGAATGTCAGGGGAGGAAAGAGCGCTAGTAAGAGAGAAAAGACGGATAGTACATGCAATGAGAAAAGATTGTTTATTAAAGAACGTGATCAAAAGAATGGTAAGTGCAAATCCGAAAAAGATGCAAGATAACTGATGTTTTAAGGAATAGGGAAAGGTACAGTGAACAAAGCAAAAGACAAAGAACTAAGAAAACTGAAGAAGATACACTTAAGACCTGCAAAGAGCAGAACACTAACAATGATAAAGTCAAAATGGCAAAATGTATGTTAAAAAGTATTGATTTAACTAAAGTTTTTCTAATTTTAAAATATTTCGAGAATACTGGTTTTAAATTAAGCAGTATATAAAAGTAATAATAAGCATTCGAAGAATCAGTTTGATGTTTTGATACACATGGCCGTGCTTTTACTGTATACGGATTGTAATAATAATACCAAACTAATATTATTCAAAGTAATGTTATCAAAATTTATTTTAAAAATTAATAAAATTAGCTTAAATTTAGCAGTGATGGTGGATTAGCGCATTAAGTACACACAATTATTTGCAATTGTTATAAATATGATTAATGTTCAAAAACATTCAAAACAATGATGTTTAAACAAACTCTTAGTACATAGCAAAGCATTTTAACACTTACATACTATATTTAGATATGTAAGACTAAAACTTTTACAAAGAATTTTTTTAACTGGACTATCAAGACAACTATTGGTTTTTAATTTCATAATTTTCTAAAAATCAAAAATTGCTACTGTTCTAGATTAATATTCAGTTTTTTTTAAGAGATGTTAATTAAATTAACGCGTTAACATCTTTCTCGTTTTTGAAATATATATTGTGGGTCAACAACATTTTGTTATAAAAGTTTGAAGAATACTAAAATTAAAAACATAGATGCAATCGGTAGAAAAATAAAGATATTTAGTCGTATGTTTTATTATCCGCATAAAACTCAATTAAGCATACATTAGATGTTAACATCATGCAATAAAATAATGAACTCTCTGTAGATATTTTTGTATAAGTATGCAATATCATTATTTCAACAAAATCAAAAACTAAAACAGAATGCTGCTGACTTTTGAGCATTTGTAATAAATAGCACAATAACCTGTTTTGATAGAAATTTAAATTAATCTATCCCATCAGAAGAAAATGCAATCAATGTAAGATACACATTATCTGAAAGTTGAACATATTTTTAATTGAGTAGCTATTGCAAAAAACAACACGACATTATATTATGTAATATAATTCTATTATATTTATGTTTAAAATATTTCTATAGGCCGCAATTGGGTCTATAGCAGCAGGTAGTGTCATAAATTAAAGTGATAACTTCTCATGTCCGACACAGAATCGTATTATAATGCAATGTTAATATTCTTACATTTATAATATTCAATAATAATAAATATTTAAAACAGTTTTTTGTTTTACTTGGTGCTATTTAATTGCAAAGAGGCAATTATTGACGTGTATTATAATGAAGCCGCGTTGGAAGAATGAAAACAAACGTTGGTGAAAATAGTTAGTTTTGTTATATTTATGTTTAGGTATATTAAGATTTTAATTAATTTTGTTATACTATTAATATTATATTTTATTATTACATAAATAACATTTGAAAAGTTATACTTAAATATATAAATTAATACAAATTGTTTTTAAAAGATAAGGATAATTGATTGCAATAGATAATTAGCCAATGGTAAAACTTGTGGCTTAGTAATGACATGAAAAATATAGAATATGAAAGATTTTTACAAATGAAACTGCACATCTGGGCTATAAAATGTTCCAGTACAATGCATATAAAACAATTAGAATAAACATTTAAAATAAGAATATACAAAATTTCTTGCCGTCGGAACACGACTCAATATACACATTTGCTGGTAGATTTTAAATCTCGAAGTCGTTGGTTTGTGGTGAAGGCTGATTACAAAAAAGATCATAAATCAATGTAAAGAATTTAGGGTCAAATACTTGGAAACATTTGCTCGTAAAGCGGCAATGTTTTCATTTAAATATGTAATAATCATAATATATAATATATAATTTGATTTTACATTAAATTATTTTATTTGATACAGAAGTAAACAATGATTAAGAAAAACAATATAAATTTAAATTAATTACGTTTTTTAATTCAATTAGAATTGGCATGTTTTTATATATACAAGGTGTCCGGAAAATAAGTGTACAACGTTTGACGACAGACTCCTGACGTCAAAATAGGTCGATCTAAGCCGACTTAGTTATATCCAAAATTGTCTCGTTTAGCCGGTAGAGGTCGTCAAAAATTTGTAAATATTAAAAAGAAATTACCTGTAACAATAATTTTTTAAGTGACCTTGTTGCTATGGCGTTTAATAATTTGACAATTATTGACAAATTGTCACCAGTCTATGAAATTTACTCAAGTATACGATCAACATTCTTGAATTACAAGTTCATTTTACCATTAAAAATGAAAAATTATACAAACTCTCAGAAAGTTGACATGCTCCTGGTATACGGGTTTTGTCAAGGAAATGGGCGTCAGAGTGTTAGGGTTTACATGGAAAGGTTTCTTAACCGTCGAATACCAAACCACCAAACATTTGCCAATATTGAGCGTCATCTTCGGGAAATGGGCAGTTTTGAGAAAAAGTTTGAAGGCAGGGGTCGTATGCGAACAACTCGAACTGTGGAAACAGAAGAGATGATTCTGGAAAGAGTTGAAGAAGAACCAAGTACCAGTACCCGTCTCTTAGAACGTGAGTTAAATGTTCCTAAAACGATTGTCAATGAGGTTTTAAGAGAACAGTTGTTACATCCTTACCACATACAAAAAGTCCAGGAACTTTTACCGACTGATCCCCCCATGCGGCTTACATTTTGTCAATTTATTAGAAACAAAAGAATCCTTGTTCCAAACTTTTGTAGAAAAATTATGTTTACTGACGAGGCATGCTTTACAAGATCTGTGGTAACCAATCTGCACAACGAACATATTTATTCCGATAAAAATCCACATGCCATTAAAGTTGCACACCATCAGCATCAATTTAAAATTAATATTTGGGCAGGTATTATTGATCACTACCTTATTGGTCCCATTGTTATTCCAGTCAGGTTAGATGGAAATATTTATTTAATTTTTTTGCAAGACACATTACCAATTCTTCTGGAGAATTTGCCCCTTTTACTTCGGAGGGAAATGTGGTATATGCATGATGGTGCCCCGCCCCATTTTTCCGTTGCCGTTCGGCAATACTTACATCATCAATATCCCAACCGATGGATTGGAAGAGGCAATGATGCACCAGTAAAATGGCCACCACGTTCTCTTGAGTTAAATATGTGTGACTTCTTTTTGTGGGGCGCTATTAAAACAGAAGTTTACAAGACTCCGGTAAACACACGCGATGATTTATTGCAGCGGATTTTAAATGCAGGCAACCATTTTAATAATCCCAAGACATTAGATAGG
Source organism: Tachinus rufipes (assembly GCA_963932245.1). Taxonomy (NCBI): domain Eukaryota; kingdom Metazoa; phylum Arthropoda; class Insecta; order Coleoptera; family Staphylinidae; genus Tachinus; species Tachinus rufipes. The sequence continues at coordinate 69,755,195 of OZ010749.1, forward strand.
GTCCAATATCATTTTTTAAAGAGTGTTAATAAGTGTATTCAGCAAGATGGCGGTCATTTTACACATTTGCTTAAGTAATGTTTTTGTTTTACTTAGTTTCTTACAATAGATACTTTCAACTTTGTTATACTTTTGTTTTTTTTTTGACGCCCTCTACCGGCTAAACAAGACAATTTTGGATATAACTAAGTCGGCTTAGATCGACCTATTTTGATTATTCAACTATACAAAATAGATATTTATGGATCAAGTGCAGTTTACAATGATTGTTTATTATTATTACTGCATGGTTGTTAAATTTCAATAGAATCCAAAAATTCTAATTATAATTGATAGAATTTTGAAAACTTTTGGTTTTTGAGGTGGTCTAGCGACTACAATTTCTTGTGTATCTTGTTACTTTTTTAGTAAATCCAGTTTTCTTCAGAAACTTTTGCTAAAAGCTGTTTTAAGCTTTTCTTTGGTTAGCTTCTGCTTGCCAAAGAAGGCTCTACGTTGCGTATTGTAAGCCTTTTTAGATTATAATCTTTGGTATGCAGATGAGACAAACTCTGTTGTTTGTGGCAGATTGTTTATGAAGTTTATCACTAGTTTGCATTTAATTACTGACAACCGTATAGCCTATAGAACCGATTAGCTCTGCGACATGATAGTTATTGGTCAGTTAAAGTATTGTCTTGATTTGATGTTTTTAGAGCTACATTTAATAACAGCTAATTTTGCTTGAAAGAGCATGTTTTCCTAGGGATAACTCCGGTTCTGATGCTATTGTAATGTTTAGATCCATCTGTATATCGTATAAATTCTTTTGATTTGCGACGGTAGTATTAAATGAAAAGATTTTTTCATGCAATAACTTTTTATAAAGTGTGATATTATTTTTAGTGTTTCTTTCTCCTGTAACACGTTTGTTGGTCTAAGAACCTCAAGATTTACAGTGTGTTTGTTTATCTATATTTGATATGTTGCTTATTTCCCCTCCATCATCACAAATAAGTGAAGTAGTGGTAGCAAAAGCAGTGTTTCCATAGCTGCTGTGAGAGTTGTTCTTGTTGCTTTCTTTATTTAATTGCGTTGACTTCTAGCCTGGGAGAGAGGGAAGACATCCGCCAGCAATTTTAGCTTTTTTCCTATAATGTAATTGTTATAGTTTGATTTTTGAGCATGAAGTTCACCCAATATCTAACAAGAAGTAAAGCGCTTCTGTTTTCCATTCCCGTAGCAGTTTATTGAAAATGAAGTTTGTCAAATGCTTCTTAAATGTCTAGGAAAGGTCCCAAAAAAATTTCTTTGCAGTGGATAGTCTTTTTGCACCCGATGGAAACCTGATTTATAGCTACATTGAGAATTTAACTTAAATGCCAAAAGTTTGACACAACTATTTACAATACTTATAACTTAACACTATCATTGTAATCCTCCAACTGTAAAACCTTTGTATGCAAAATTTTGGTAAAATCTAAAAATATTGAACATACATAAATGTCAACATTTCTACACAAAATAGTGAATTTGGTATAGAATGTATTATTTTAATAATTAATGTCAAAATATTATCATTACTACTGTGATAACTCATAATCTAATTCAATCATCATTAAAAATTTCAAAAACTTAAAAAAAAAGCATGTTTGTTGAATTTTGCAAAATTCTAAAGTATTTAACTTAATTTGTAACTTTTTGACATTGTTATTTCTAACACATATAATCTAACACTACCATTGTAATCCGCTTACTTCAAAAGCCGTTTGTCAACCAAATTTAATTAAAAATAATTAATTTTATAATTAGGGGTTGTTAAGGGTAAACTGCGCAAAATAATAAAATAAATTTAATTGTGCTTATTAATTGCTATTCCAAGAAGCAATTACTCTAAAAATTTTGTTATTTAGTTTATTTATCAAAATACTAATTTAGGGTTGTTAGCAATTAAAAAAAATGTATTGGATGTATGTATACTATCTTGTCAAGTCAAATTATTTTTATTACATATCAAAATATTTTTGGTGAAGGTGCCGTGGAGCCCGACTTGCCGGATTAGTTCCCGAAAGTGAACGGCAACGTGACACACGAGCCCGACTTGCCAAAAAGAGCCCGACTTGCCGGATTCATACCCAGATAGAGCCCGACTTGACGGATTAATATACATATATATATGTATATATATATATATATATAGCAGCTATAATATAAGTAAAGTATACTCATAATATAGCACCTAAAATTATTGTTGCCTAGATCATAGTCATTTGACAATGGCCTTTATAAGTCAAAACTTAAGTCGTGAACTTTTGATTGTATTAATATGTTTGTGTCTTTAGTAATATATATTTATATCAATAAAGTATTTGTGATAAAAACTTAGTTAGTGTTTTATTAATATAAATGAAAAAAAATTTAAATAACGTTGTTGGTCACGGTTTTTGCAATACAGCACAAAATATTTTAAAATATCATTTTACACAGTATGTTAGCGTAAAGAAACACAAGTTTTGTAAAACTTGATTAAAAATAAACTAAAACAATTCTTTACATAATCACCCATCTCCAAATCAATCAAATCTGTGAATTCATAATATATATTTTTTTCAAAATGTATAAATGTTTAATTGTTCACTTTAATGGCGTACTTATTATTCTATAATTAAAATGTATTCACAAACCATTATTTTATATATTGCAAATAAAACAATTTTATAAAGATCAAAATATGATTTCGATGCGCTGGCAGAGAAAGAAGCTCCTGCAATACTCGGAAGTAAAGTTTACGTTGGTTTGCTTATAGTTGTTATCAATATACATCAGATTTCATATTTTATTCATTCCGTCAAGAACTACAGTGTAAGGTACACGGAAATAAATCTACTCCGCATTTATTATTTAATTTATTAATTTGGTGTTACTTTGTGGGCGTTAAATAGTAAATATAATCAACATCAAATAGTTTTAATCCAACTGGAGTTGTAACTATAATTTTAACTAAAAATAAACGAAGTTAGTGAAAGTGATAACTGGCAAGAATTCGATAGAGAGATAGAGAGTCTACTGGAGGTCAAGATGGAATACGATACGGACAATTCGGCGGGATCTTCTAGCAGTAAAAAAGGAAATGAAAATACAATTTTTTTTTTAAGTTGATTCCCAACAACGCATTTTGCAACAGAAACAGCAGCTTCTTCAACAACTACAGATCCAATGTCTACTACAACAACTTCAACAACGACATCAGCAACTACAAAATCAACAACAGCAGCAACAACAACAAAATGTACAACAGGAATTGATATTACAAAAAGGTAGATTTAATTTTTTTAACAATTAGAAGCAGGCATAATAACTTGTTACAGATTATCAGATATTTAATACTCAATTATTAAACATATGTTGTAAAAATAACAACATAAAAATATTGATTTAACTACTAAAAGTAGATTTATCATAAAAACAAATTTTATTTAAGTAACTTAAAAAATATAAAAACACAATAGTATCATTCTTAAGCAATCAAATGTCTATAGTCATGATCAATTTCTTTAATACCAAACAATTTCTTTTTAGTATTCCTATTGTTCAAACTAACATAAAGTAATTCTAAAATTAGACCTAAACTTAGTATATTTTAACAAAAATAGTTTTGCATGAAATATTCTTAGCATAAAAAAACCTTCTTGTAAATTTAAATATATCTTGTGTAAAAATCAGCAAATATATTTAATCAGTATCTATAACACACCTTTATATCAAAGTTGTAAATAAAAATGCTAAATGCACAAATTATTCTTGGATAGATGAGTCATTATTTATATTTACTCAATGTTTGTAAAAAAATTATTATACTCTCAATTCATATTTGTTGCTGATTTTAACTTAAACTCTTGTCACTTTCAACCATTTTTAACAAATTTTAATTTTAATACAATACATACCCCATCATCATTTACTAAAATAACAACATTCAAAATACCACTCCCGATGTCTTTCTATAATTTTCCTCTCTTATTCATTTTATTACCGTTATCCCCGATCTATGCTCTGACCTCTTGCAATCTAATAGTCCAAATTAATATTTAAATTTTCCACAAGAGTTTAACTATAATTTAAATTAAGTATAATGTATTAAAAGTATACTAAGAACACACATTTTTTATAAAATTTCACTCACTGATTTGAATCAATGATTAAGTTTTAAGATCCTTCTCAAATAACTTAGATAACAACAATATTGATTTATGATTATTGATAATCTTTTTTATGAATAAAGATTACTGTTGCAAGTTTAAAAACGTTATGGAAAATCGATTGTTTTATGCATTCATTCAGTTTAGATGGTTTGATATTCATGTATTAAGCATTGTAAGAAACTTTTTTGCGTTTAGAATTATTTAGTAAAATTGTTCATATACATATTTCTTCAAAATATAAGAACAACTTACATTAAAGTATAAGATCATATTGTGTGAACGAAATATCATTAAAATAATTAAAATTGTTATATGTAATATTACTATTTTTTTTATTTATTATTTATGAATATTGTTTCACATTAACTGATCTAAATTGTTGTTTGAACTCCAATAGTTTAGTTTAGTTTAGTTTTGATTCTCTAAAAACCGGATTACTATTACTTGAACACACATAATTCATATTTGCTTTTTTTTGTTTAGGTGTTTGCTTCTCATGCTAAGAGTACTGAGTTCAAATCGTACTCTGCCGTATATTATTTGTAAATTTGTTCAACGTTTTAACCGTTTCGGCATTCATGGTTTTAGCAACAATCTTGACCTGTTTGACCTATGTATACACTTTCACAATTAGTACATGTTAACTTATAGACTAAAGATTTTTCTAGTTTATTATTTCTTTTCTTACGGTTATAAAGAAAATTGTTTAGTTTTGTGTTTGATTTAAAGGCTACTTTTAATTTTTGTTTTTATTTTTTTTTTTCCGAGATTGGGCCAAATTATGTAATACAAGTTATTTAAGACATTCTTGAAAATTCTTCAATTAATACTTAATTCAAAACTTGCAAACTTTTGAGATATGCATTAAACAAATAGTTAAAAAAGCATTTTAATGCATTTTAATTTTATTGTATTGATCACAAATTTGTAAGTTTTATCAATAGTACAGAAAAATTATTGTTAAAAATGATAATTGATGGTTTTAATTTTGATAACAAAATCATAAATACAAAGTTCTGCTGTTTTGTTAACTCTATTTTTGATTTACAATAATAAACTTTTTTAAATGACTAACACACAAAAAACGTCTTAAAATTTTTAATTTGTTTTCTTCTTCTTTTTTCAGTGCCTTATTTACTGTAGATATTAGCGATCATTATGGCTATCTTTATCTTGTTGACGGATTTTTTAAACAGTTTGATTGAAGTCACTCCAAACCACTAATGCATATTTTTAAGCCAGGTTATTCTTCTTCGCTTTGGACCTCTTTTTCCGAGCACTTTTTTTTCCAGAATAAGTTGAGAGTATTCTATACCTTTCTTTATGTCTCATAATATGTCCAAAGTGTTCTAATTTTCTGGCTTTTACGGTTATCATTATTTCAAGATCTTTTCCTACTCTCCGAAGAACCTCTTCATTCGTCACTCAATCCATCTATGTAATCTTTAGTATACGTCTGTACTTTTACAACTTGAAAGTTTCTAGTCTGCTTTCCGAGTTTTTTGTTAGTGTTCAGGATTCTGAGCCGTACAGCAATTCTGCATTTTACTTCTCTAGAATGGTCCACTGTTGGTTTATGTAGGTGTCTAGGTAGGGATATTTGTTAACCTGTTTGATAGGTATGTTGTTAAGAGTCAGGTTTACCGGTAGTGGATTGTTTTTGGTCATTACCAAGCATTTGGTCTTTTTTATATTTAAATAGATTTTGCTAGTGAATTTGATCTTTTTCATTATAAGTTGTCCTTTTGCATTACTGACCATTATGACGGAGTTGTCTGCATATCTGATGTTATTGAGGAGCTTACCGTTGACTATAATTTAATCTTCTACTCCATCCAGTGTTTTTTTGGAAATTCTTTCTAAGTATATATTAAAAAGCATAAACGAGAGCACACACCTCTGCCGCACACCTCTACATATTATTATTTTCTTTGTTTTATGATTTTCTTCTCTTATTTCTGCTATTTGTTGCCAGTATAGTTTTGTTATAATGCAAATGTGTGTTTTACCCTGTCAAAAGCTTTGCTGAAGTCAATAAAACATCGGTATACATTGCAGTTGACGTATCTACATTGCCGAATCAGAACGTTTAATGCAAACAGTGCTTCCCTGGTACCTACGGCATTGCGGAACCCAAACTGTGTTTCCTCGATGTGTGTTTTATATTGTTGGTATATTCTATTATGTATAACTTCAAAAAATATCTTAAGTGTATGATATAATACATCATACACTTTGGTCCAATATTCTTTGCATTGTTTTGCTGTTGTTTTTTTTTTGGAATAGTAACAAAAGTGGAGTAGAGCCAATTTGTGGGTATTTCTCCCAAATTATACACCCGATTATATAGGCGGGTAAGAGTGTTTATACCTTCTTTGCTAAATAATTTAAGGATTTCTGCTGATATTTTATCTGAACCTACTGTCTATCCAGTTTTTGCTATGTCTATAGCTTTTTGAACTTTTTTCTTTGTAATATGAGGTTTGATATCCGTGTTATTTATAATAATAATAATAATAAAAATGTTTATTTCTTCAATTAAACTGTTACATAGATATACTTAAAAAATTATAAAAAGAAAATGGCAAGGTTCAGAGTTATACTACACATAACTACTTAGTCATATTGTGTACGTTCTGATCTTCAACTTAACCAAATAAAAAAATATTTAAATTTAAAAACTAACATAAAATTTAAAACTATAACTAAATTACTTTACATTCAGTTTTTATATAAAAAAGTAAAAACCAGTTGATTAATTAAAATAGTAAATTCAATTAATTTTTTTGTTTGTTAGATAATTCAATAATAAAAACATATAAGGATAATATATATTATGCCTTGATGTTCTGAGTGATTGTTTTCAAATAACTTTTTAATATATTCTTCCCAGGTTGTTTTTCTTCAATCTTTGTAATCTCATTTCCGGTTGCGTCTATCAATTTTACGTTTTGCTTTTTTTATATGTGCCTGCAGCTTCTTTTATTTTGCGGTGCTTATTGAACAGGTCATACTTTTTTCTGCAGGTTTTTATTTTGAGACATTTGGCTTTCATTCCTTCTTCTTTAGCTTTTTGTACGCTGTTTTGTATTTGTCTTTGCTGATCAGTATACCTGCCTTAGCCATTCCCTTTCATTTTTCTTTTTTGTCTGTTGTTCTAAAAATATCAGATGTCATCCATTCTTTGTGTTATTTTTTTTCTTTAGTGGCACGTGTTTCTCAATTGTAGCTTCAAGTTCCTTTTGTAAGCTTCTCCAGTTTTTTTTTGCTGCTGAGCTATTACTGTCTTTCTTTTTAAAGTATTTTGTTAAAGATTTGGATATTGTTTCTCTGAGAGTGCTGTCTTTCATTTGTTTTATATTGTATATGGGGGGCTTAGCTTGTTATTTTACTTTCTTAAGTTTTGTTTGAAATACTCTGATAAGGGGGTTATGATCAGAGCCTATGTCGGCCACAGGATAAGTTTTTCAAGATGTTATGCTGTTACGAAAACTATGTAATCGATTTGATTCCTGATTATACTCCCCACAGTATGTGCCGGCAATGTCCAAGTGTATATTCGTCGAGATGGAAGTTTAAAAAATGAGTTCATAATTGCCATTTCTTTTTCTCTACAAAACTGGACGAGTTTATTTCCTCCCAAGGTCGTGTTGCGCCACTATGTTTTCTTCCTTGCCTTGTCCAATTTTTGCATTGAAATTTTCTATTACGATTGTGACTTTTTGTTTTTAGTAGATTTTAAGATCTTTACCAATTGTCCATATACCTCTTCTATATTAATGTTAAATGTTATTGCTTTTATTTGTACTATTATAACTCTATCTGAGTGGTGGATTACATTTTTGATCAATTTATTAAATTCTTTTGTTACTACAATAGCTACCTTATTTCGATGGTAGTTGTCGTCACTTTCAGAGTAGTATACTGAATGATCTAATATTTTTCTGTATCCTGAGCCCTTCTGTAGCATCTCACTTATTCCTCTTATTTTTATTTTCAGTCTATTCATTTCTTATATGATGTTATGGATTTTTCCGTATTTGAACGCATTTTTAGCGTTCCATGTACATATTCTTATTGGTGTTGTGTTTTTTATTTTAGACTCAGAAATTTTTTGCACCTCTGTTCTATCTAAGAGACACCGATAGTCGGGGCCTTTCTATTGTTTGTTTGTCATGATGATTGTATTAAGAAGTTGTATAAAGTAGTTTCTCTTTTGCCTTCCTCACGCAGTACCAACACCGAGTGAATTATTATTAAGTTGTCGCTGCCAATATTCTAGTGTGAAGCCAAACCAAAGCTTTTCTTTTTTGCCTTAACTTAGCATAGACTATACTGCTGCCCATCGTCCAAGGATATGCTTATTTACAAGCGGCAAAAGTCGACATGTTACAACACTGTCACTAGATTTCTGAAATATTTAATGGGCTTGTCTTTTTCAAGAGTTAGTCTTTTTGTCCTGATAGTGTTGCCGTTATTTGGTTGGGGACTGCTTATTTAATGTATTTGCAGCTGCCTTTTCATATCTGGGGAGTTGTTCACTATTCGCCACCTGTGACCCCACTGGTAGCTTATAGCTTAGCAAACAGCTGTTTTGTTTGGTCACTTTCAGTGTCAATTTTTCCATCGTTTTTTTTGCAACCTGGAGTTTGTTTACTGAGTGTTTGTTAAGGATAGTGTTTTCTTCTCATACGTCATTACTGAAAGCACGCATTTGGTATATAGAAAGTATTCTTTTTAGATTGTATTGTAGTTTACCAAAAGCTTCCGTATGCGTCGGAAGGTTTTGCTTTTTTGGGTGCTTTTGCCAATTTTTATTTTGTAGCCGAGATATAAAGTGTGGGCTATCTAGCGCTCGGATATTAAACTACCGTTTATTTTGTTTTTCAAAAGTATAATGACATTTATGAGTTGATAGAAATTTAGTTTTATATTTGACATTTACGAAATGGGATGTTTTACACTTGAACAAAGCTGAGAATTATTAAAAAAATACTTTTACTTAAACGGTAAGAAATGTACGAAACAAATTTGATAGAAAAGAAATGCCTTCTACGCAGTTTGTGCGTGAACATGCTTCAACATCAACTCGTTGTCGTTTTCAGGAACTGAACTTTTTTTGCACTGTTCTGAAGAAACCTTGGTTTGAAAACCTCTAAGATTCAATTAGTCTAAGAAATAAAGCCTCATGACCATCCGATGCGTTTTCAGTTCATTTTCATCTTGAAGGCTATGTCAATAAGCAAAATTGTTGCAATTGGGGATCAGAGAATTCACACATGACTATTGAACAGCCTATGCATCCACAACTAGTAACCGTTTGTATAGCTTTTGGTCCTGCGGCATTATTGGGTAGTTTTTTTTTCAAAAAAGAGCCACTGTTACCGTTAATAGCGATCGTTAGTGAGCCATGCTAAACAAATTTTTGTTTTCAAAAACTGTAGAGTATCCGATTCAAATTTTAAAAGTTAAATGGCCCACTGCTTCTTTATGTATTGATGTTGGTTTTATTTTCTTCTTCTGCTTGTTTTTTAGGCTAGTTATTATTATAAGCTGTGTTTAATAAAAGTTATTGTACGTTCTTACTTCTCTAGCCGCTTGTTTTTGGCGTTTCTTGCAAAACAAAAGTATTTATTTACCGTCTATATTTATTTTTTAAGTCGTTTTAGTATATATTCTAGCACAGCGGTATAAAGTTTGAGAAATAGAGTCTCACTTTGTCTAATTACTTATTAGTACTAAGAAATTTTGTATATTTTAGTAAAAAGTTTGTGTAAGTAGAGAATAAGCTTATTGGTCAGTAGTTTTTTTAAGTGAGTTATGTCGCCATTCTTGCAAATGATTAATAGTTATTGTGATCTCTCCGGGAATGAGCTTCTTAAAGACATAGGTTTGATAAAGTTGCTAATTCATTGAGGAGCTATTTGGTCTTTTCCAGAGAATTATCTTTTTTTTTTCATTTTTTTGAGAGAAAATTTTTTAGTTCTTTTATTATTATACCTGACATATTTTTAAAGCCAACATTTATTGTGTTTAGTGTTTTTTTTTTTCAGAGTTCTTTCTTGTCTCGACTGTTTGTTGTATTATTTCTGTGTTGTATTTTCTTAAGTCATGTGTGCTTTTTTTCTTCTAAATTTTCCGAATTTTTTTTTTACTAATTTTTTAAGATTGATGAGTTGTTTGGTTGTATCAATGAGTTTTTGTTGATTTGTTATTGATTGTAAAAATACTTTTTGTGATATTGATATTAAGAATTTTGACATAAGTTTCTTGTGTGTGGCGTAGGGCAGAAAAGACTTAATTAAACTAATAAATTTTGTAGGGATTTTATTGTTATTGTGATACAGTTTGTAGCCAGATTTTAGAGTAAGTATTTTTTTTGTTTTTTGCATAATTTTATGACGTCTTTGTTCATCTTTCTAAATTTTTTTTTAGTTTTGATAATTTTCTATTGTGAACAGCGATCTTACATTGTACGTTTTCTAATTTGAATATTTGGTGTTAGATTTGTGCCCGTAAAATTTTTTGTTTGTCAATCTTATGCTCTTACAGAATCCGTGGGATTAACTGAAGTTTTAGTACAAGATTCTGAACTTATCCTATTTGCTTGGACGGTAACTGTGACCGCTTATCTTAGGTTTAGTCTGCATGTTAATACAGTTTAGCGGGATGTGGCATGTAAAACTATGTGAGAGCTGGAAATGATGTGAAAATCAGTCATCTTGACACACTTCTTGTCTATGATGAACTTGATGATATCAGCGGACTTGAAAAATGCTACCTCTGTAGAAAAATTCCATACACCTCCAAATGTTAAACAAAACAACAAATTGAGGTTAGGGTATTTTAATAAAAATTTTATACTTTATTGTGCTGATTTTATTTTTATATATTAAGACCGGTTTCGGCGGTTAGGCCATCATCAGTTTTTTCTTTTCTATTCACAGGTGTTGTTTCACAGGTGTTGTTGTGAAAACAACACCTGTAAAAAGAAAAGAAAAAACTGATGATGGCCTTTCACAGGTGTTGTTGTGAAAACAACACCTGTGAAAAGAAAAGAAAAAACTGATGATGGCCTAACCGCCAAAACCGGTCTTAATATATAAAAATAAAATCAGCACAATAAAGTATAATTTTTTTATTAAAATACCCTAACCTCAATTATTTTAAACTGTGCAATAATCAGAAACAAATACTATAAAACAACAAATCCCTAACTTAATCTTGTTGATTTCGTTTTCTTGGGATTACGATCTCATATAATCTTTTTTTGGAACAATCATGTTGTTGACATAGCATTGGAAGTATGTAGCAAATTCAGATTTTTTATAAGATAAAATAAATAGTAAATAGTTTTTTAACTTTTTTACAACTTCTGCACAACTTTTGTACTTGCAATGTTCCCAAATATAGAAAGGAACAAAACTACACTATCTCTTTTAAATTCTATTTAAAAACAAACTTTTTGAATCATTGCCAATCCAAAATTAATTTAGAAAACCGGCGAAATGTCTTTGCATTTTCTATAGATATTTTCATAGACATTGTTTAAACAAAATACAAGATATATTATTATCTAAATAAATATTTACTAGTAGTACAAGGCTTGCTAGGGTTTCTAACAAATATTCATTTTCAGTTTTGAGATGTATTACTAAAACTATTAAGAGACATTTTGAGCCATACTATCGACACACGGAATAAACTTCCAAATTTAGTATTTACCAAAATATTTAAGGTCAATTTTTACGGACTGCTTAATGTGATAGTTTCAGCAAATGTGGTTTTACTTGATGAAATTCAAAGGTATTTTTATGTTGTTGTGACTTTTTGAGTATTTGCTAAATATCATATTTAAAAAAATTCTACTGTTTAAATAATAGAAATAAATACTAAAAATAAATTTGAGTAATAAAATGCTTTGTGTTGTTATACATTCTTATCTGCGTTCATTATTGTTTGTTTTAAACTGGAAACTAAACTAATTTGTTCATTCTTTCAAATAAAAAAACATGAATAGCTAAGAATGTAATCGTTTTCAGGAGAACTAAACATGAGCGTACAACATATTATCGAGAATCCATTGGAATTGAAAAAGTTCAACGTTGTCTATGGTTAAATAATTGCATTTCTTTTTAAGAATACGTTTCTAAAACATAAAAAAGTTCACATGAAACAAAGTTTTTTTTATATTATTTTAGAAACTTCACAAAATATATATATAATAATTATAAAAACTAGTTTAACTTTAAGCATATCACTTTGAGTTTAAAATATATAAATTTGTATGTTGTATTGGTTATTTTTTAATCAATTTGTATTATTTATAACAATAATGTAATAAAGTTGTTTTAAAAAAACGCACACGCTTGCAATTATATTATTTATAAATATTATCAGCAAATTATTGCTTCATACCTGTAATATGAAAAGTGTAGACAATTAATTACTTCCACAACTAAGCAATTCCATTTACTTTTTAAAAGATATAAGTGTAATTATATCTAAACCATTTAGTATTATCATCATCCTTAATCCATTAACTTAAAACGTCTTCACCATTATTTTCACAAACTTATACATATTTATGAGTGTGAAAGACACATAACATTTTTTCAACAATGACTCCCTACCGTTTTTTGTACCTTGTACCCTATGGGTAAGCTTGCATATTTTTTTACATAACGGAACCCCTGAAAGGTTTTTTGTTATTAAAATAAAAGATGATCCCAGGAGTAATGTCTTATAAGCACCTAACAATGCATGAACATGAAAAAATCATAAGAACTGGGCAGGGTATATTCATATAGGAAGAGGAAAAAAAAACGGTTACTATAAGGAGGGGCGTTTTTTCAATAATTATACATGGAAAAATAACTTTCTTCTTTCACGTGGAGTAATTATGTATTAAAATGTATGCGGTAGAAATATTTTACCGTGGTTAACTTTATTTTTTTTAGTTCTTCTTAAGTGATACTAAAGGGTTAAGTTGAGGAATATGTTATTATGACATTATATTGTTAAATGGTTGAATAAATTTTGCGTGGGAATTTTAAGTTTAATTACTTCACCAATTTATTATTAAATAAGGGTTTATTATACGTTGATATAAATTACAAAAATATGTGTATATGCTATACAATACTAAAAAAATGTTTTATTAACAGAAAAATGTAAAATCATTTATACTGTAAAGAATTATACATTTAAAAAACCGATATATTGGAAAATTATACTGTGCATGATTTGATAGCATTTGCAGCAGCTAGCTAGTTACATAAATTATTTGGAAGTAAGACATGGAATTAAGTAGTTCTACCTACGTATTCATTAAAAAAATTGATAGAATCAGCAATAGAATTATAATTTTTAGTATTATATATCAAATTTTGTTAGTAAGGTTCCATCTTTCTTTATCATTTCAGCTATGTCTTCTCTTTTTTTTTAGTTGATTTATTTCATTCCAGGTTTATTTTTGAGTTATCTTAAATCCGTTCAAATCAGTTTTGAAAGTAACATTTTTTCTTTTTGTTACTTTTTTGTTTACTTCTTTTTATAATTTATAATAGTTTTGAATTAATATATCATTTTGCTGGTTTTGTATATACCCTTTATATAACTCGTTTCGTCTTTTAATGTTTTCTATTATTTCTGTATTTATCCAGTTGTTGCCGTCTTTATACTTAAAAGTTTTTTTCTTTTGTGTTGGATTGATTAAATTTGTTAGCTAAAAAAAGCAGTGTTTCAAAAGAATTGATTTTAGTTTTAATCATTTTATTTTTGAATGTTTTTTTATGTTATTATAGTTTGTTTTATATTTTGTTACTGTTGTATATGTATTTTTATTATTTGTTTTTGATTATTGCACAGTTTAAAATATTTGAGGTTAGGGTATTTTAATAAAATTTATATATACTTTATTGTGCTGATTTTACTTTTTTATTTTTATTAAGACCGGTTTTGGTTTAATGTTTTAAGTTGTTATTATGGCATTATGATTTGAATATGATATATAATAATAATAATAATAATAATAATATTCTTTATTTCCTTATTGCTTACATCTTAAAAGCTTTGAATAAAATTAATTTAGATAGAGAAAATAATCAGGTTCAAGTTTATTTAAGTTGTAGCACAACTTTACTTGATCTTCCACCTGACTATATAAATATTAAACTAATAATCTAATTTACTATTCTAAATACTAAATACCGAGATAAATACTAATAACATAAATGTTTAAAAATCAATACGATAAAATATACATAATAATATTATAACTTTATAATCTAATTTGCTCAAAACAATAATTTACTAGCTACAAACAAATAGAACAAAAAAACTAAAACAGTAATCGCAAAATAACAAAATAACAAGAAAATTTTAAGAACATATACAGCAATACATCAGGAATGCATGTATATGCTAAAGGTTTTACTAAATTGGATTATATCATTGTTATTTCTGGATGTAATGAGCAGTTTAACTGTCGTTCTATAAACAAAGAAACATTAAAATATTCTTTAAAAAATATGAAAAATACAAATATTATTATTACAGCATGTGCTTATGATAACCAGGATCATCATGTACACTATGTCAATACAAATGCCATTTTAAATTCAACACGTGATTATACTAGATTGGGACTGTCTTTATCAAAAGTAGGAAAATTTAAACTTTTAAGTCGTACATATACAGGGTGTCCGGAAAATACGTGTACACCGTTTGACGACAGACTCCTGACGTCAAAATAGGTCGATCTAAGCCGACTTAGTTATATCCAAAATTGTCTCGTTTAGCCGGTAGAGGGCGTAAAAAAAAACAAAAGTATAACAAAAAATACGTGTACAACGTTTGACGACAGACTCCTGACGTCAAAATAGGTCGATCTAAGCCGACTTAGTTATATCCAAAATTGTCTCGTTTAGCCGGTAGAGGGCGTCAAAAAAAAAACAAAAGTATAACAAAAAAAAAAAAAAAACCCGTATACCAGGAGCATGTCAACTTTCTGAGAGTTTGTATAATTTTCCATTTTTAATCGTAAAATGAACTAGTAATTCAAGAATGTTGATCGTATACTTGAGTAAATTTCATAGACTGGTGACAATTTGTCAATAATTGTCAAATTATTAAACGCCATAGCAACAAGGTCACTTAAAAAATAATTGTTACAGGTAATTTCTTTTTAATATTTACAAATTTTTGACGCCCTCTACCGGCTAAACGAGACAATTTTGGATATAACTAAGTCGGCTTAGATCGACCTATTTTGACGTCAGGAGTCTGTCGTCAAACGTTGTACACGTATTTTCCGGACACCCTGTATACAAGAACGTAGTTGGCAAATATGTACACAGCAAACAATTTTTAAATAAAAACATACCGGAAAATGAAAACATTGAAACAGGTAAAGAAATATTAAATGTGACTTTTGAAAAAAGTATTTTAATTGAAAATGAAGAAGTCACGGGCAGTAGAAGTATTCGTAATGGCAATGGTGCTGAGGAGGAAAATTTTACAAATGAAGAAATAAATTCAACAATTGAAGATACAAGTAATTTTGAAGATTGTGACAGTGTGAATGATGAATCGTTTTTTTTATAAACAATGGTAATTTGACTATATTGGACTTAAATATATGTAGCCTAAGTAATAAAATATGTAGTTTAGAAATTTTAATGTGTCGTTATAACCATATTGATGTCATTTGCATACAGGAGCACTGGTTTTACGAAAATGAAATAGATATCCAGAACCCCAATTTTAAGATTGCTTTATATTTTGTAAGACATAAGTACAAACGTGGTGGATCATTAATATTTGTTCGAAAATCTATTAAATTTGACGTAATACCATGTATTTTAAGTGAACTAAATATTGAAATGTGCGTTGTTAGGTTAGTTAGTTCAAATCAAGTGGTTATCTCTCTGTACCGGCCACAGTCAGGAAACATAGAAATATTTTTGAATACACTAAATAGTTTTTTGTATAAATTTAAAAGCTCAAAGCATGTGTGTTTGTGTGGTGATTTTAACATAGACTTATTGGTCGCATCCACAAATAAAACAAAAATTTTAGATCTTATCAGACAAAATAATTTTTATGTTAATTTTCTTGAACCTACTCGAATTACAGTTTAATGAAAAACAAAGGTTTGAAATCAATTACCCAAACTCAGTCCAACTCCAAAGCGGCCAACCAAATACAGACAATTGTTTCGGTTTTTTCAAATCCTCATCAGTGCATCTTGAAACAACATGATGGAGCTACAACTACTTTGCACCACCAATTATTATCTAACTTGTGTTTAAGAGCACATAAATCAATTATTTGAATTCATTCTTCACCATCAAGCGATGCCGTACCACCAAGATGCACTGATGAGGATTTGGGAAAACGGAAAGAATTGTCTGTATTTGGTTGGCCGCTTTAAAGTTGGATTGAGTTTCTGTAATTGATTTTAAACCTTTGTTTTTCATTAAACTATATTTGATTGTCTACCTCTTTAGACATTGCAATTTGGTTGCCAGTTGTGATACTGAAGTTTTATCGATGATTTCGATTCTTTGGTTAAAGCACCACCAACTACTCGAATTACTTTCAAAAACGAAACATGTATAGATAATATATTGACCACTGACAAACATATTAGCAAGCTATGCTTCCCAGTGGATTTTAGTGATTACAATATTTTATTAATATCAATTAAATTAAAAGTTCCGGTGGAGCACAAATTTATAAGAATTTATTCTGGTAGAAACATAGCTTCTTTCAAAAATAAACTCAAACAATTAACTGGTTTGATAATTTGTATAATTGTAAAAATAATTAGATTGAGACATTTTGCAAACTGCTAAATAATTCTATAGATTATAGTTTTCCTATTAAGAAAGACATAAAAATTTCAAGTCCTAACAGAAGGCAAATATATCTATTGTTACGCCAAACAAACAATCCTATTATTAAGAGATACTATGTTAAATATAAACTAATCTTCAATAAAGTAATTAACACAGCAAAACTATTGTATAATAATAAACTGATACACAATTCAACTAATAAAATTAAAACAACTTGGAAAATTATCAAAACAAAAACAAACCAAAATCAGTCAAACGAAGCCATTGCGCTAACAACAAACGGTATTAAAGTAGATCATTCTATTGATGTTACAAATCTATTTAATGATTATTTTTATTATAAGCCTTAAGAATTGCATAAATTACTTAATCAAATTAACAATAACAACGTTACTTATAGTTCAATGTATCTAACTCCAGTAGATACTAACGAAATAGTCTCTAGTGTCAAAAAACTTAAAAATACTGCGGCTGTGGGAACAGATAATATTCCAATAAAAATTTATAAATCTTGTATTGATTTTTTGGCAAAACCTATTGAGCATATCATAAACCACTATTTTTTATTTAGTTTAGACAATAAATATATAGTCAGCAATTATCGTTCAATTTCAATACTAACAAGTTTATCAAAAAATCTTGAAATGTGTTTAAAGAATAGAATTGTCAAGTATGTTGAATGTAAAAACTTATTTCATACTGCGCAACATGGATATAGAATCGATCCACTACAACAGCTATTGAATCAATATTAAATAAAGTATATAATAATATCAACAAAAACAATTACACAGCAAGTATGAATTTCGATCTTAGTATGGCTTTTGATATGGTTGATCACGAAATACTTTTGAAAAAAATGGAATGCTACGAAATTAGAGGTATAAATTTAAATTTAATTCGAGATTATCTATTAAATAGAAAATAATTTGTTGAAATTTCTAGTTTTTCAAATAAAACAGAAAATAGATATAAATCCAACATTCTTTAAAAATATTTAAGGCTTTCACAAGGCTCAATTTTAAGACTTATTTTCTTTATAATTTATATCAAATGACTTGCCACTATGCTTGAATTATTCGTATACAATATATGCAGATGATACAAGCGTCTGTGTAACAAATTTTTGCTATTTACGGTTAGAAGTAGCGATGATTGAAGTGTTTAAAAACATTACAAAGTAGTTTTGCAAAAACAAATTAGTAGCAAACATAACAAAATCAAATATTATAAATTTTAGACACCTTCTTAATAATAACGGTAAACATATTAGTTTTGATAATATAAAAGTCAACTTCAGTCAAACTTGTAAACTTTTAGGAATTTATTTGAATGAAAATATGTCATGGGTAGATCATTTTCAATTTGTAAGAGGTAAACTTAATAAAGCTTTATATGTTATAAGACAACTTCAAAGTAAGTTGAGTCTGTCATGTCTATTGAATATATATTATGCGTACTTTGAATCTGCTTTTAGGTATAGTTTATTGTATTGGAGTTTTAATGAAGCATCTAAAAAAAAATTAATTTTGCAAAAAAAAGCATTACGTATAATGTTAAACAAAAGTTCGCAAGATTCGTGTAGGTTACTTTTTAAAGAACTAAAAGTTATGACCATTGTAAACTTATACATTTACCAATCTTGTTTATTTGTATATCAGAATAAACAACTTTATAATACAGGTGCGCTTATACATGATCATAATACAAGGGCTGGCAAGTCATTTATTCGTGTTGATCGTCAAAAAACTATAATGTTTAGTAAATCCTATCTTGTGTTGTCTATTAAAATGTACAATAAACTCCCTAAATCAATTAAAAGCTTATCATGTAAAAAAGAATTTGAAATTAAATTCAAAACGTTTCTTACTGGCAATGTATTTTATAATATGGACGAGTATTTTAATCAATAATGTAAATTTTTTTTGTTTTTGTTTATTAAAGACGCAGAGCGAAACGTCAGATGTATAGTTGTTTGTAATTTTTAAACTTTTATGTATCTGTGTATCTTTGTATTTTTAATCCTTATGTATTGTTCTGTTTTTACAAAGGTTGTATGAAAATCAGTAGCGTTTGATAAGTCAATCTGTGTTTGGGGTTTTTGTCTGATAATTGTTGGTTGATGATTGTTTTTGTTAGTCGGTTGTGACTCAGTTGATTTGTGTAAAAAACACTAATTTGGGATATGTTTGATAAGTCATAAAAGTCATCAATTTTTGTATTCTGTTTTTATTTAAAATAAGTCTCAAAAGTTTATTTTGGTAAACTTGAAGCTTTTTAATATGTGTATTTGTTGCACCACACCAGATTCGTGCATTATATGTTATGATGGGTCTTATAAATGCCGTAAATAAGTTGTTTGTTAGTCTGATTAATCTTGGTTTTGCTCATCAGTGGGTACAGTTTCCATAGTGCGCTATAACATTTTTGTATAGTGTGACACGTAAGTCAGTTTTTTGTTCATTTTTACGCCTAAATATTTTACGCTTTGCAACTTTTTCACAGCTCTGCCGTGCAGTTTAAGTGGCACAAACACTGAAAAACCCGTAAAATTCCAAAAAAATTTAATTGCTTCCGCTTTGACAGCGTTTAGCTTAATCTGCAATCTCTCAAAATATTTTACTAGTACGTCAGCGTGTATTTTTACCTGCTTACTTAACACAACTGCACTATGCAAATGATTGTACATTGCAGTATTGTCGGCGTACAGTGCTGTCTTTGTGTTAAATTTTGTTGGTATGTTGGTAATAAAAATGTTGAACAGTTTGGATTTCAAAATTGAACCTTATGGTACTCTCGCTGCAATAATTAGTGTTTTTTATAAACTTTTGTTAACTCTAACAGAAAACAAAAACCCAACAAAATATGAATTTATAAGAGTAATAATACTGTCAGAGTAATGATAACAAATGAGTCCTACTTGCCATACTTTGTCAAACGCTTTTTCAATGTCAAGTAGTAGCATTGTGGTCACATTTTTATTGTTAAAATTTGTAAGAATATGGTGTTATGTTTGGCTTTAAAGCCAAATTGGTAATCTGTGGTTATTCTGTAATTTTTTGCCATACTGGTCTATTTGTTCTAGTATAACTTTTTTGGCCAGTTTACCCAAGACATTCAGCAAGCTAATGGGTCTATAATTGATTGGCAAAACTTTATCTTACCAAGTTTTAAAATGGGGTGATAATTGCTAATTTTTATACTTTTAAAAAGTATAAAAGTTAAAAAAAAAAATAATCCATTGTAATTGGCCCCATTGCGGGTTTTGTTTAGGCGTTTAAAATTCAAAGCGTATATTGATTCCTTGTTGTGTAGGGTAAGAATGAAGTGAGCTTTGTAATTGGTAGCTGTCTATATTAGATCTTATATATATATATATACATATATATATATATATATATATATATATTAAGCACTGAAGAATGTATATGCAAGAAACAGTTAAAATTTCATATTCTACAAATTTATGGTTATAGCTCGCAGAGTAATTTAAATTACTGATAACACGAATTGTCCGTCTTTAGATTTTGAAGATGTTAGTCACAGATAGAGCATGACCCCAATTTAATATTCTATACTTTATAATACTATGAATATTAGCATAATATATTGTTAACAATAATTGCTAAAAAGTTATATGTGATAATTTCCTGAGCAAATAAATATATTTTGTATTTTTATTAGATTGTATGTGTATTCCAACAAAGTTTAGTATCTATCATAACTTGAAGAAACTTGACAGGTTTTGGTTCACCGGCTCTGTACATTTTTTATTTCTAAAGCCATGCTGGTATTTATGTAAAACATTATTACATTCCAGATAATTAGTTATTTGCATAGAAATACATTTTTCATTACTTTTTCCAAGAGTGGGTATTATAGAAATAAGATGTAATTTGCTAATTCATTGTTTTTTTTTTTAAAACAGATATAACTTGTGCAATTTTTTATAACATTGGGAAAATAACTAAAATGAATTGATTGATTTATTAGTTTAGTAAGAGGTATTAATATTAAATTTGAAATTGTATTAATTATAACTATGTTTATGCTATAATAATCTTTTGACTTTGTATTTTTAAGATTTTTAATTATGTCTTCAAGTTGACAAAAAGATATTTCTTCAAATTTTAATTGATCTTGTTCATCAATTTGAATTGGTGATATATGGGTATGGGGTATGTTACGCGATATTTGAGTGGCTATATTACTAAAATAACTATTAAACTTATCAGCCAAAAACTTATTATCACGTTGAGTCTGACTCATACTTTGAGATTTTATTAAATTCTACATAGCTTTTTGAGCGTTGTTACTTTGACGTATAAATGTTTTGTGGACATATTTTTTTGCATTTGTTATTTCTCTTTTGTAAGTGTTTCGTAAATCTTTTAATTGTGAGTTAATTTCATTACTGGGTTGAGTTTGTCAAATAGCAAAGTATTTAAATTATTTTTGCAATTTAAACTTACATTAAAATATCGTTCAAACACTACAATTTTATTACTAGCAGTTATTATTTTCAATGCATTCGTTAAACTACTAAGAAATACCTGAAAATCTCCTGAAAGAAGCTCGATGTAGAAAGGAACTGTTAGTCTTTTAATAGTATGTAATCTATCAAGTTTAATGCTTGTCTGCCAATATAGCTACACTACTACACATAGGAAATTAGATATTTGAAAAAAAATACATTCATTGCTATAAAGCCAATTTTCATAAACGCAAATAAAATTATATGTAATGTTACTATATAACTTAGAATCAATTAAAAATTATTCTAGTTCAATTAATTTGTTATCAATACTCTGCGTATTTACATGCAAAATATTAATCTTATTAGGTATATTATTTGTTTCAATCGTTTTTTTTTTGCTGGACTGGTCTACGCCGAAAAAAATGGTTGATAAATATTTCTTCCGGCCAGAAGCTGAGTTCCATAACAAGGTTGCAATAAACATCAATTCTTACTTTAAATGATTTATATCCTTAGTGTTTAATTTCCAACGAGTCTATAAAGCATACTGTGGATGTCAGTAATTTTTATGTAAAAACAATTTAATTTGGTCACTCGTACAGTTTTTTGCTAAACGTGATATAAAAATCCATTTTTTTTTATTATTTGAAGCAACTGGAAGGTCAACACTTTTTGCATTTTCTTTAAAACTGCGTTTTTTCTGTTTCTTGTTTTTAACGGTTACCCATTCATCACGGTTGTAGTTATTTTGTGGCTTAATTGCAATTGTATTAGTAGGTGTGTTGCTATTTTTTGCTACATGGATTTCTTCTGCAGAAACTTTCAGGTGTCATCTGTTACTAGGTTACTTAAAACCATAGTATTTTTAATACAGTTTTCTATATTGTTACTTAGTTTGCCAGTGTTATTTGTTGGTAATAATATTTCCCGTAAAGGTTTGGTTGTAGACGGGACATTGTTTATGTTTTTTTTTCTAAATTAGATTTATTATTTTGTAATGCTTTTACATCTAACTATATCTTATCTAATTAAATTCTTACGTGCGTCTTGTAAATCGCAGATGTGTTATGACCGACAAATGGTCATCAACACATTTGTGATTTACCGAGGGCATTGGCTCAAACTTTGTTTTTATTGATTTTGTCAATTACCACAAAAAGTTGATTTATGATGAAAGGTTTTTTAACATTTGTGTTCATCTGTCATTCGGGGCTATTCTCTATGCATATCGCTAGCATGTAAGCAAGATATGTATTGCTAGCTAACAATATGAGCTGTCATTTTAACAAATCTTGCTAGCTAACAATATGAACTGTCATGTTAACAATTCTTGTTTGCTAACAATATAAACGATCATCACATCAAGAAGCATGGCAATCTCTAGATAAAACAATAATAATATATATAAAAATTAATTTTGTTAAAGTGACAATTTGTTAAAATGACAATTCATATCTACTAATTGTTGTCTTAATGAGTTTGTTAAGCTCTTTCAGGTTTTGTTTGTCAGTAAAGTCTTTTGTTTTTTACCATGTTTTTCGAACTTGATTAATTTCTTTTGTGATACCCAAAATAATGATTTTATAGAAAATAATAGTACATTAAGTATCAAGAGCAGGAAAGCACTGTTTGCAGCACGCCGCTGTTTGACCGCCCGAGTAAGAAAAGGCGGCAGGTAGCGAACTGCTGGAAACGCTTTCTTGTCCGTGATGCTCACGACTGTTTTTTGCCTGTCTCTGTAAGAACACAATAACATCTTACAACTTTATTAATATAATTAGAAAAAAAAAATGTTTAAAACTTCAAATGTCAATGTTTTTTTTTAAAGGTTAATGTTTAAATTATCAAATATTGTTATACGTAATCAAGAAATTTTGTAATGCAATCACTCTATACTAATTGTTAATAGCTCTGTTTTTTGTATAATGTTATCAAATCAAGCAAATATAAAAAAAAATATTATCACTAAATCATGTAATAAATTAAATTAATTTTAATTTATTGATAATATACTATAATTAAAATTAAGAAATATATTCAATAAAAATATTATTTTTTTAACTAGCGCCATCTGTGTTTTAAAAGCGTAACCCTCAGCGGGAGACAAAAGATTATTGTCCCAACGGAGGAAAAGCATTACTTCCTGCCTCAAAATACAGGCGAAAAAACTGTTTTTTAAAGCGGGCAGGCAAAAATAGTATATAGTGTATCAAGAGTCAAAAATAGGCTTTAGCAGCCCGCTGGCAAGTGTTACACTCAATATTTTTTTGCCTGCCCTAATTAAAAACATTATTTTCAATGTTTATTATAATTTGTGACTACTGTTAGATTTTAAAGTATGACGTCTATATATAAAATTGTGATTCACAGCCAATCAAGTACTTCAAATAGTTTAGTGGCCCAATGGCCAAAAAGGATGCTTTTGGTAGAGAAAGCCAAGAAAATCATTTTTTGTGCCGTTCTGTTTCTAACACATTTAATTATTTCTGTCAACTTAACCTGTTTCATTGTCAAGTTTGTCTGTCAATTATAACTTACAAAACTGTTATTATTTTCATTTTCATGAACATTGTTCAAACATTATACAAGACATATTGCCATCTAAACAAATATTTACTCGCAATACTATACTTGCTAAGAATATTTACTTTTATAGCAAATCTTGTACTACAAATAAATATTTGTTTAGATGACAATATGTCTTGTATTTTGTTAGAACAATGTCTATACAAATATCTATAGAAAATGTAAATATCTGCAAAATTAAGCCAGTGTGCTAATTAGCTTTTTGTCAACATTTTGATTGTATAGATTCTTTTATATTTTCCTTATTTCTCGTCTATATTTGCTATATATGTAAATTTTGATCTTGATATAAATTTGTTTATAATTTTTTTAATCGTAAATACATAATCCTGCGTGCATCTGTATTTTTTCTAATCTATTCTGTTTTTACGATAGTGTTTGCTGCTTAACTTGTTGCTTCTAAGATTTGCTTTATTATTTTTATTGATGTATTTAACAGCAATATATCTTTGTAATGATTACAGTTAATTTTATCACTTATTTGTATATTGGTAAATTTAGTTTTATTTTCCAATGCTTAGAGATTACTACTTTGGTTTATACTTTGTCACATACAAGTTCAGTAACAGTTTTCTACCACTTTTTTTATGTTTTTTAACATTTCTAATGTTATTTTATTATGCAACCTTTTCGTACTTTAGTCTGTTTAAAGTTCTTTAAAAATAATTTTTCCATCTATCTATTATTTTTTTCTTTCTTGGTTAGTATTTTGCTTTTACATCATTTATTAGTAGTCTAGTTCTTTCCATATTCTTATTTTTATTTTCAGTAATCTATAAAACAGTTTTTTGTTTACTTTGCTGTCTCTTTTCATTCCTTTCCTAAATTGTGTCCATGTTTTTTCTTCAATTCTATTACTTGGTTTTTTATTTTCTTTTATTGATCGTTGTATGTTTTATAGCTATTTGCTGTCTTCTTGTGTAGGTACATCTGCATTTTTTTATCTTTACTTGCCATTTTATGTTTTTTAGTGATTGTTTTCTTTTTGCACTTCACATATTTTTGTTATTGCTTTTGTGAAGTATTTCTGAATACTTTAGCCTATGCGTTTTTATTAGTTTGGTGTGTTCTTTTGTTTTACTGTCTGATTTTTTTTTCTTTTTTTTTTTTTTCTTTTGATTTCTGCAATTTTGTGTCCTATTTTGACTGCCACATCTCGTATCTTTGATCTGTTTTTTTCCACTATTAAGTAATCTATTATCAATTGTTTATACCTAACTTTGCTGTCTCTGTGTTTAAAAAAATTGTTTGCTATGATTAGGTGGTGTACTGTGCAGAAGTTTAAAAATTTGTTATTATTTCTTATGTCTTCTTCGTGTTTCTCTATATTTGTGTGCACGTGGTTTTATTTACCCTCCTTAGCATTTGGATTTCCTACCATATATATGGTTCTTATTGCACCCTTTATAACCACTTCTACATTTTCCCAACATTTGTTTTTTTTTTGTTTAATTAATTTACAGTAATTATTGTTTTTACTTTTTTATTGTTTTTCAACTTTATTATTAGAATTTTGTCAGTTACTATTTTCTATTTATTCAACCTGCATTTGAAGTTTTATGTAGTATACCCGCTTTAACTTTTTCCTTCTTGTCTACTTCACTGCACTGTATATTAATAAGTGTTCTTTGTCTAATTCTTCTTCTCTTTATTTTTTTTTTTTTTAGTTTTTGTTATTACTAAAATCTCCAAATTTGTTCTTTCAATTTTATTGGATATTCTGTTTTCTTTCTGTTAAGAGCATACCGACCGCTACCTTGATTTGTAGTATTTTAACAAAAACGGCAACTTTGGCTTCATCGCTGTTTCTACAAATAATTTGATAATCGATTTATTTTTTTACCAATACCAATTTTTTCTAAATGTACTGGTAAAAAAATAAATCAATTATCAAATTATTTGTAGAAGCAGCGATGAAGCAAAAGTTGTCGTTTTTGATAAAATACTACAAATCAAGGTAGCGGTCGGTATGGTCTTAAGAACTAAAATATAATAATATAATCTTTTTCAACTTAACTTCATTTTTCTACAGGTCAAGGTTTCTTGATACTTACTGTAATTTCTAATATGTAGTTTCAGAAACAGCTATTATGTCATAAATTATAACCGCAGTATGAGTTTTTAATAAACTCAATTTAATTAAAAAATTTAATAAATCATTTATTAAATTTTATTATTAATAAAATCAATAATTTGTCAAATCAATAATTAACGTTTTTAACAATAAGTTGTTTGCACTTTTGATCAATTTACAATTAATAAAATCTAATCATAATTGTTTAAAATTTTAATAACATTTTTTGTTTTGTAAAACCTAAAGTTTGATTGTAGCAATAAAAAATACATGCTGGACATTATCAAATTTGCTTTTAAACAGACCGATTATCTGTTTCAATATAGATTATCAGAAAAAGTAAAATAACCAATATGAATTATATATATATATATTCAATCATCTTTTAAAAATTATCAAATTTTCTATCAATAATCCTTACTAATAATAACGAGCTTTTATTATTACATCTTTTGAAGCAAATTTATATTTCCGAAATGTAATCTTCTTACGGCAACATAATACAATAACAGATTTAATTTTTATCCGGATCTAAAACGAAATAACCAAATCTTTAATTTGAAAGGGCTTCCTAATAATTGGTTTAAATAAAAATTAAATTTGCATAGCATGCGAACAGGTGTAGACAGATTTGCAAAAGCAACCCGCTGAGTGAATTGACAATATTCTTAAGATAATTAACATAACAGTCGGTGAGACTGACAATTTTGATGCATTTCGTATACATATTGACGTACAATGCGACACGGGTATTATAGTTTTCCGGGACACCTACGGGCTCAGTTAACACCTGGACCTACTACCTACCCACTTAAAGCTCATTACACCTACCCATATTATAAACCCGTTCGGTACAAACGTATTAACACCATTCATTTCTGTGACGTTCAAGTATAGGGTGTAAAATTACAATAACTCTATGTTCCTTTTATTGTTGTGGAGGAGCGTGGAACTCTTGATTTTAATCAAATTAATTTTTACAACTGATTTTAATTAATTATATGTTAATTAAATTTCTCAACAATAATATACAGTTAGGGTTAATTAATTATAAAACAATAAACTTAAAACATGTAATAATGCATTATTTTGGATAAATGTAATTTATAAAATAATAAGAAAAAATCAATGCCTATTTTGTCAAATATATTATAAACGTAAATTATTTTATTTTTGTATAGTAGTAGTAAAAACAATATTTAAGAAATATAGTTCTACAGTCAGTATTTTCAATGTATAAAGTCATGTTTTCTGTACCAAATTGTTATTTAATTTCTTGTGTCATACAAATACTTTATTATTTATAAAAGAAAAAGAACGCTGTTCTACTAAAACAACTAATCATCAATCAATTTGTATTCAGGCGTGTCATGAGAACTAAATAATCTTTATTTGGCTTGCATGTATTGTTTCTAAGATACTAAGACGATCATTGTAATGTTTAAAGGCGATTATAATAGTAAATCATACTGAATTTATCAATATCTTATACAAAGCAAATTTGGACAATAAAGATATAAGTATTACCAATTTGTATACTAGTATTATAGCTAGTATTAGAAGCTGAACGTGAAACGTCAAAAATAATAGCAATTATTATCTGATACAGTAACAGATCAGTATTACGTTTGCTTTTGCTTCATGTACCGCTAAGCTGTCTATCACTGAAAGCATACAATAAACTTCAACCAGAATATTTAAGATATTGAGGGGTTTGGTAATAAATTGATTATCTGATAACAACCCGCTAACAAGTACAATTAAAACATCTAAAAATCTAGAACTTTTTTTCACACTTTCCCAGCCGGGTTCTCGAATTAATAGATATATCGTATTCTGAGCACGATTCTGTATTTGCTTTTTTGCGAAATTTTGAGAAATTTTATACTTTAGATGAACTAATAGGTTCAGATATAATTCTAATAATGATTGTAAAACTGCGTGATAATTCAATTATCTTGTGATAAAAACTCTTTAGTTTTAAAGTTAATAAACTTACAAAAAAAACGGCATTTGTTGAGTTTAACTTGTTTACAATTAAAATTTTATCAAGGAACGGGCAAGATTTTTCTATAAAACTGTGAAATACTTGCATGAGCATGAATGATAAAATCGGTAAAAAACTCATGGCCTGAATACTGTCATCATAATCAAACACTTGAACAAATAAGTATACCTTAATCAACATCTTTTAATCTCTAATTCCTATTGGAAAGTGGTAATTTTTATAAAAATGTTTCAAGACTTTTTAATTTAACAAAGTAGAAATACTTGAAAAAAAATTGTAAAGTTAATAGCCAAAAATGGTTTATTTGCAACGAAAAAGTAGATTGTTACTTTTATTTAAAATAAATCTATTTTATAAAATGAACTTTGCACATTAGTTTCACTTAAGCCCCACATTGTGTTATGGAATTACTTATAAAAAATTGTTAAAGTAAAAAAAACTGTTATTGGCATAATCATACATAAACCAATAGTAATAACACTCAAGTAATAAATAAACAACATTCTTCTTTAGATTAAACAAAATAAAACTCATAAAAATTTAAAACTTTACCTTGATGGATTTACTTGGCTCTTTTTTTTAAATATTTTCACTTCTTTCTCATTCTCATTTAAACATTTTTTTTGTCTGCATTTGCTTATTATCATCCCATTTTAGTCTATTGCACTCATTCACCCAATGATTCCAAATTTTTACTCCATTTTAACAAATCTCAAAATAGGCTGGTAGTTTATTATATTTTTGAATATATTTGTATTTGATACAATACATCTACTACTATCAATTTCTTCCTTGCCTATATTGCTGTTCTACCTCTTCTAGTCTGTTCAATAATGCTCCGTCTACACTTTTACCTATTTTTCTACTCTTTATTACTCTTTTCATTGACATTTTATTTCTTTCATACAATTTCTTTCTTTTTATACCAAAATTTGTTGCCCGTACACTTTCATTCTTTTCATTCATACTAACTTTATTATTTCCTTTACTAAACTAAAAAAAGAGAAGCTACAGAAAAAAACCCAAAAGAGAATTTTACCACAAATTGTAAACAACAACAACAGAGTGATACTGGAAAAAAAAGAACTAAAGAAAAAATAGCAAGAATACATTAAAAACCTTTATACTTGCGAGCCCCCAAGATTTTATGACATTACCACAAAAATGGAGGAAGCACCAGAAATACTCAAAAGTGAGGTGATAAAAGCAATCAAAACAAGCAAATTGGGGAAGGCTGCTGGACCAGATAAAATATATGTAGAAATTTTAAAATTGTTAGCAGAAGAACATTTGGATATCTTAACATTGCTATTTAATCGTATTTACAAAATTAGAAAAATACCAAAGGACTGGCTTAACTCGGTACAACTTCCAATCCCTAAAAAACCGAATTCCAGAAAATTTGATCAGTTTTTAGTCAAAACTGATCGAATTAATATGATGAGCCAAATCCAAAAATTTTAAAAATTATCTAAACAAGAGTCTTCAAAAATGCGAGAAAGATATTAGCGACTTACAATTTGAATTTTGCAAGGGTCTGAGAACTAGGAAAGTTTTAAATGGTCTAATTGTACTTCTTCAAAAATATAAAGATTAGCAGCAAGACACATTTATATGTTTTATTGACTACGAAAAGGCCTTCGATCGAGTACTGAAGAAAAGACTAGACCGGAACGATATTGAAATAATTTATGCAGTGTAATAGATTATGAATAAGTTTCTAATTAATCATCAAGTATACGTGGTGAAAAGCTTTATTCAAAGTCAATCAGTTGAGAGACAATTGGCAAACTTTGGTAGTTGATAAAAATAAAATGTTTTTTTTAATTGATGTCAGATGAAGCTTGTTTTCATGTTAGTGGATATGTTGACAAGCAAATTTTGCGCATCTAAACTAAAAAAAAATTCAAACCAATTTTATGAAAACTTAATTCATGATTATAAAATCAGTATTTTTAAATAAAGGACTATATTATATTTTTTTTAAATAAAACTAATGTTTTATAGATATTTGATTTTGAGTAGCATAACATTGTCATTTAATTTTCTTGATTTTTTTCTGTTTATATACTTGAAGCAAAAGGATGTTTGAAAACATCTTAAAACCTTAAAATGATTTTTTTTAATATATAAATAAATGTATTGGACCAGGTTAAGAAAAGTGATGTAAAAGACATAGATTGCAGTACTGCTTTAAAGTTCAGAGAAGTTACTTAAATAAAGTTTCTTTTAGGAAATAAAGTTGCACATAATAAAGTTGAAATTTATGTCAATCCATTACTTTTTATTTGTTTTAGAAAAGTGATACCAGTTGCCAAATTGGTCAATAATCACCAGTTTAATTAATTTTTTTAGACAAAAAATTATATTTAACAAACAACATATTTCTTTTAGTGGTAGTTTTTTTTAAGTATCTATTTTTACACAACTAATAGTCATTTTTTTTAATGGTAATTGATCACAATTCTATCTCATGTGTTTAAACAGTTTTTTTTACAATTTGTAAAGGTGTGTCGACCTTTGCATTGTTTAAAACTTATTTTTTTGTATCAAGATAAACATTTTGTGTATTTTTTTTGCTTGATTATTAAGAATTAGTAATATTTTTCTGAAACCAAATTTTGTTTTAAAACTAGGATATAATCACAAAGTTATAAAATTTATTTTCCAAAAAGCTTTTTGAGTAATATCTTCTAGGCAAACTATTTTAAGTTTTTGGATAGTAAAATGGTTATAAAGTGCTTTTGGGTTTTGGTTAATATTTAAATTTCTGTTTTGGCCATCATTTGCAATTTTGTAATAAATGATTACAGAAATGTTAGTAATTATTAGTGGCTAAAACTCTAAGAGAACTCTAGAAAATTATGAAAAACTTTATTTGCAATAAAAATAACTAAAAATATAAAATTTGTTTTTTAAATCTACTTAGCCGCCCGTAGCGTCCAGTAATGTTAGGTTTTTACTAACTAAAAATTTTACTTTTTTTCTTCCTTATCTCGTTTGCTTGGCGCCCCTTGCACTGCCGTTTTGTTATTAGCTATATTTTTAACTCCTTTGTAGAAGAAACTAGTTTTACATTATTTTTTTTAAATAGTTGAGGTGGTAGACCAGGCATCAGATATATCTTATGAGCTGAACCTCAACTAATTTGTCTGTAATCATGATTTATTTTTTGTAGACAAATAAAATTATTATTATTATTATTATTATTATTACTATTATTATTATTATTATTTTCTAATGAGTTGCTTTCAGCTCCGCTTCAGTTACGTTGTGCTTGCCAAACATTGCTGTGCGTTTAAAAGCTTTGCATTCACTCAGCAAATCAATCTTCCATACAAATTTTAAATTGTGATATTTAATCATTATTTAATATATCACAACATAAAAATACTTGTAGATACTAAATTTAAAAGTTTATTTCATGTGATGATAGCACGCCTAAAAACATCTTTTTTCTAGAAAGCTTTGTACTACAAGTAAATATTTGTTTAGATGCTAATATATCTTGTAATTAGTATGAACAATGTTTATAAAAATATTTATAGAAAATGCAAAGATCTGAAACACTACGCTTGTATTGTATCTAAGTCATTAGTCAGTTTTGGATTGGCAATGATCCGTATGTTTATGTTAACAACATTCAGAAAAAAATGTAAAATTTGAATTGCTAGAAAAAAACTTAAAAAGATTTTGATATGGATTTGATGTTTGTTTTAATAATTAGTACTGATGATACCTTAGATTTTGATTTTGAAACAGTAAGAAGTTTAGTTTTTTTACCAAAACGTTCGTGGACTGAATACTAAAATTGAGATCTTCTTTAATAATATCAGTGATTGTGACTATGATGTAGTGCTTATAACTGAATCGTGGATAACACCTAGTGTAGGCAGCTGTGAGTTATTCGACGAATCGTTTTTCGAACTAATCGCAATAGAATACTCTCTGGAAAATCAAAAGGTGGTGAAGCTTTAATTGCTGTTCGCAACTCTTTTAAAATAAAAATTGTTTTCATAGATTTTATTAACCAACAAGTTCCGTTAATTGATCTTTTAATATGTAAATGTAAACTTAAATCCAGTTAGTTATTTATTGTTTTTGTTTATATTTCAACTAGCGCATTAACTAATGTTTATAAATTATTTTTTTATTTGCTAACTCTAATTTACTTTGGAGACAATAAAATTATTTTTGTAGGTAATTTTACCTGTTTAGAAATAACTCATACACAGAATAGTTTATCTAGCCAACCTTCTACTATATCAAATTTTTGTTCTTTTTTGGGTCTTAGGCAATATAATTTAATTACGAATTCTTTAAATAATATTCTGGACTTAGTGTACTCTAACATTGAATGTCAAGTATTTAGAAAAACATTTCCTCTAGTTTCTGAAGATATTCACTATCCTGCACTTACTTTTGCTTTACAATGTTTTCTGGATTTGTCTCTAGTTAATAAGGATGATGTCAAACTTAACTATAAAAGAATTAACTACCCGGCACTGCATGCGTATGTATCTGAGCAATATTGAGTGGAGTACACTTTTAAATTTTTCTGATGTAAATTTAGCTTTTGTTGAATTTTATAATATATTAATTAGTGCGCTGCATAAGTTTATTCCATCTTGCAAAGTTAAACAAAAAAGAAAATATCCACCTTGGTATAATATAGAAATTATAAAGCTTATTAAACAAAAAGCTTCAGTCAGACTAAATCTTAAGTTTAATTAACTTTAATTAAACGTAAAACTAAATCTGCTTACTGTATTTATATATCCTCAATTAAAAATGAAGTTGTCTCTAACCCAAAACAGTTTTGGACATACATCAACTCTAAGAAATCCAACTCATCTAAAATTCCTTCTACTTTGATTAGTGATAATAAAGTATTTGATAATTCTAAGAACATTGCTAATAATTTTTTTAAGTTTTTTGAATCCGTACATATTTTCCCGTCTACTAATGTCAACCTTGATAACTGCAGCTATATACATAACATTACATTTTCTCATGTTTTAGTAGATGCTGTGTTAAAGATTCTTAAAACCCTTCCAAATAAAAATTCTGCTGGTGATGATAATTTACCTGCTTTTTTATTGAAAGATTGCGCTATTCTGTTTTGTTATCCTCTTACAATTTTATTCAATTTATCCATTACTACCTCTATTTTCTCTAATAATCTGAAAATAATTTCTGTTTGTCCAATAACTAAAACTAGTATTAATCTTCACAACATTGATAACTATTGCCCTATTGCAATCCTAAAACACATTGTCAAAGTCTTTGAGCGTATCCTCTATAATCAAATATACAACCATGTTAAACTTTATATCTCTACTAATCAACATGGTTTTGTTCCAGGACGTTCAACTCTAACAAATCTGTGTGTTATTACACACGAAATAGCTAAAACTCTTGACACTTCTGGGCAAATTGACGTTATTTATACAGATATGTCAAAGGCTTTTGATAGAGTTGAACATAATATTTTCTTAGCTAAACTTAAAATTTTTGGTTTTTGCAGTTCATCCATTGTGCTGATGTCATCTTATCTCAAAAAGCGTGAGTCGTATGTCATTTTCAATTACTATAAATCTAATTCTTATTTTTCATCATCTGGTGTTCCGCAAGAATCAATATTGGGGCCCATGCTGTTCAATTTATTTATTATAGACCTTTCCACATTACTAGGTTGTCAGCATCTTCTATATGCAGATGATCTTAAAATCTATTCAAAGATCAACAGCATCAATGACTGTTTTCAGTTGCAGAACATGTTAAACCAAATTTTCACATGGTGTGTTGCTAATCGATTAGATATAAACATTAACAAGTGTAAGTTTATGTCATTTACACAAAAAACTAATGCCATAAAGTTTGATTATCTTATTAATAGCCGTTCAGTTGAGTATGTTAGTACTTTTAAAGACTTTGGTGTTTTTGATACTAAACAAACATTTAACTACCGCATTAAAATCGTTGTACAGAGTTCTATAAAAGCTATAGGATTTATTCATCGTAACACCAATAGTTTTCAAAATCTTAGTGCTAAAGACTTTATATAATTTTTTTGTGCGTTCTAAACTGGAATACGCTTCTTTAATTTGGCATCCACAGAACCAACATCAAACACAACAAATTAAAAGTGTGCAACGCAGGTTTTTAAAATATTTATTGTTTAAAATTGAAGGACATTATCTTATCAGAAGCTTTGATCACCTCAGTTTACTCAACAAGTTTAATTTTGAATTGCTAAAGCTTAGACGTTTTAAGGCAAATGTTATTTTTGTGTATAAACTCTTGCACAATATTGACAAAAACCAACCTTTAGTTTACGAACAATACGTACTAGTTATGGTCTTAAGTCGCCAATCGATAATGTTTGTAGTAATTTAAATAATATGTCATCCTGCAGTGATATTTTTAATGATAGTCTTAAGTATTTAATTGATCAAGTTACTTAGTTTTTTTTTAAACATTACAGTACACAACCGCTACGTATTATCCTTAAGCAAACTCAATGAAACAAAAAAAAATAAAAATTAATAAAAAACATCTACACGCTCTTGGAACAATATACTATTTGTTTATTTATTTATTTATTCAAATGCCTTTCTACCTTTTGGTGTAATATACTAACAAACAGTAAAATAACCTCTAACCACTGCAACTACAAGATAAAGACGCCTAAAGGCCACATTCTAAGCATACTCCTTTTAAAACAATTTAGCAGAACTTGGAGTTTGAGAAACTCCGCAAGAAATCCTAAAATTTCAATATGCCCGGCAACGATTTACCACATTCAGAACGCAACGTCATCCGCAACCAGCAAACGCCAGACAATAAAACTAGAAAGCTGATAATAGTACAAAAATGAGTTAAAAAATTAAACTAGTGGTTAACCTCTAAATCACCGTTACCTTAACAACCTGCAACTAGCGCCACCCGCAAAACAATTAAATTTAATACTGGAAGACTAAAGTTGCAGTTTAAGAAGTTGAGAAAAGTTTATTCTGCTACAAAAGCGGGAGCATTCAACAATTTATAATGTAAGCAAACAAAACCCGGCAATTTGTCTTGGCGTTCGAATTCAACCGCCACTGTAATGCCTACAGATCAATCTAGTTTTCCAAGCAATTTCATTTTTGTTATCTTTGTTTAAGACAGAGAAGCATCAATAAGCACTTCCTGGAAGAAATTCTTTAACTATCACTTTACGTTTTTGGATTAATGGAATGATACTGCTAATCCCATTACTAAAATCCATAAATAAAACAGCTCAAAGCATTGCGGTTTTACTATACAAAAACTTTTATCCCACAAAAATAGTTTTACTGACCAGCAGACTGCAGCTTCATTGAAGCTACTGTAGTTATTAAACCTCAATGTAGCTTTATGTTATTTAAAAAAACCATAGCCAACTATTTTGATTTTGACCTCAGCGTTAACACCAAATTTAAAACATTGTTTCCGTTTTTGCATCATTATGAAGCAAGCAGATCATAACAATTTGGCGCCTAGAATGAAACATTGCTGGAGTAAGGTGTTCCAATCTTCAACACTGCCAAGTCATATTTGATGAAAAACTCTTTAACATCTAAAAAACTTTTTTAAAAAAAGTTGCAAAGACTTTACTACTTAGTCTAATCTAACAATAACTTACTTGAAAAAATGGCTTGTCTCTAAAATCCAATTCATCCTTGAACCATAGGAAGCCAAAAAAACTATACCTATTCAGTATGCACAATAGGATCAAGAAACCGCAGTGTAGTCGTATAACCTAAAAAAAAAAACAAAAGTTGACTTACAAACCAACTTACTACACTAAAACCTGGAGGGCAAAATTAACCAAAACTTATCCGCAGCAGTAACAAATTTTATGTTGCCTTGATCACTAATGATACGCAAAATTGGTAATGACTTTAAATTGACTAAAGTCCTATCTCTAAGGTTTAAAAACCTGTACAAACCAAGAACCATGTTGGCATTATTTTAGATAAGAGTTTGCCAAGTCATAGTGAAACGTGGAGAACCTCGATAATAAACTTTATTCAGAATTTACCAAGTTTAACCAAAGAATTCTATAACTAGAGATTCCAAACTGCCGTTTAAACAATGTATAAGCAGCGTAAATTTTACTGTATCTCCGTTATTGTTGCACCATGACGTTTCTCTATCAAATACAACGTATAGCCGCTTGATCATTAGTAAAGAGAGGGAGAGGGTATAGTGTGATGCGACAAGAACAGAGATACTGAGATTGTACGGCAAAACGCTGGCTTGGAATGGCTGTAGCAATGTTGCAGAACAAGGAGTTGGCAGCGTTTAAGGCTAAAAAAAACATTTTAATACTTGAGATATACTTTTAATTTAGAACAAGGTTTGACCAAAGCTAAATAGCTTTAAAAAAGCCTTGTAATAAAAGTAAACAACAATTTTGAGATCAATTTAAAAGGTACTTAACCTAATAAGTTTTGAGAAGCCCAAACCTAGTAGCAATTTTAAAGCAAGCAAGGCGTGATCAATGGTGCTTCCACAACAAAGCAAAAAGTGCTGATAGTGGCACTAGATACCCTAATAATTATAACTAGCTTGAAGAAAGACAAGAATCCAAACCTGGACTAACCCTTGTCTATAAAATTAATTTAAAAATTATATTACGTCGATAATCTCGCTACGGGACGCATTGCAAAATGATGTCGCGTTACTTTTGTTTATAATATTAAGCTTGTATTCTACTATAAATTCTAAAAGTTTCTTACATTTTAAGTTTACGTTTGTGCTTCCTCAGGACACGTGGTGGGCATTGGCGTTGCATCTCCTCAGTAACTCTTCAAGTGATGGACGCCCTTCTGATTAGAGAAAAATTACTTTTTTGGTTCCCTTCTCTACAATCGCCACCTTGGCTATCACTAGTTCTCTAAAACCTAAATCTCATAATGGCATTAGATTAAGTACATGCTTTGCTATGATATATAATAAAAAAGCAAAACAAAAACACTAAAAAGCATCAAATATGTTTGTAACATTTTTGAATGCTTTTGATATATTTATTAGAATGTGTAAACTGAAAAGGTTCTTTTTATCTCCGCACATCCAGCGTGATTCAATTTTTAGAAGTAAGTGTACATAATATACATTTTTACGCATTACAAAATAATTTCAAACATCTGACAAACTTTTATTTTCATTTCGTCAATGTTACATTATTTGCTAATATCTTGGAACATAGATGCGTTCTTTTTTATGCATTCTAAAAACTATTGTTTTTTTTATACAATTTAAATAATTGAGTTTTTGTTAATCTGCTTTATATTGCACGTGCAATTAAAAATCAAGACGATTTGTGAGTATGTTCCCAGTTAATTTGTCGGTCAATTTTATAGTTATGTCTCGTTTGGTAATTAATATATATAATCTTTTCATTTTTCTATCTCCAAAAAGGTTTATACTACCCTCTACAGTCTTACTAATTGGATAATTACTTAACGGTCTTGGTTTAAATATAATTTGACGAAAATAAATAAAAAGTTATCAACTTTGAAACTTATTATTATCGGTTTCATATACAACTTTCCGATTAAAATGTATCTAAACGTCACCACTATTACACATCAGATTGATCATTTTATAAATCTACTCATCTGTAATGAAAATTATACGACATTCAATTGCTACATGTCAATTATTTAAATCCTATTGTTCGTGGCTAAATTGTGTTCGCAACATTATAATAGAATCGCCCCTTTGAAATGATTATATATTTGCAGCAATAGATGTGACGCTGATAAATTTAAATGATATAATAAAAATTGATAAATTTGTTAGCATTACAATATAACATAATTTGTGCTAAACGGAGTGTTGCTAATACGTTTCATTTTTATATTTTTTGATGTGCTGTCAGAATGTTCCCGGTGGATTTAGCATGTGGTGCTACTCGTATGAAAAGAAGGCTTTAACAAAAACACATTTTGAGATTATGGTAAAGTTATGTTGTTTTGAAACTGGATTCCGATTGACCCTGGAGCACGTGTAGACGACGGGAACGCCTTCGTCGGGATAGCCCTTTGCGATGTCATCCGTCGCAACTATTCATGAATATACAAAAACCATGGGCGGTGTATTAACCCGTCTATAAATAATACAATACGAATTAGTTCTGTTGATTAATCTGTTAGACAAACACAAATTTATAAAAGTTTATCAATAAATTCGGACAGCTTTTTAAATAAGTTAACTATCAAATCCTAATGTAAACGTATTGAAGATTATATATTTACTAACTAATTGTCGTTAATACGGCAGCTGATATCAACCGAGTAAATAATCGTTATTCTATAAATTGGAAACGTGTGTAAACATCCACCGTCCCAGCACATGCCACTAGTATAAATGTGTGTACCACATTGCAATTTGCAATTATTGTTGTTGTCAATAATAATCAGGGGAGTGCGTGCCATCATTAAGAGTCGACGTGTAGGTACCAGCATATCACTTATAAAAATCTAAACCGCACATCCCCTATTTGTGGTCATCTATTATTATAATCATTATAGGGGTTAACAGATTTCTACCAAAATATAATAACATGCACGATCGTGATTGTTTACATTTAAGATATTTTGTAGTGAGGACAGAACATCCGTCCCAATCTAATGATGACAACAAGAGAGATAACTCATTCCCGATTGTTTTGACATTTTTTCGGGGATCCGCGTACATCCTTTAACATCACTGAAATGCTAAACTCTTGTGATTTCTCTTCTCTGTTCTCTGTTTTACTCCTCCGCGTGTAACTGACATGCGGGAGCAGGTGGGAAGCCTTGCACCTGTCGGGTTGCCTCCGTTGAATATCAAACACAGCGGCGGCATTCGAAACTCCCACAATTTACATCTTGGTGTGGATTGATAGCGCATATATAATCACCATATTAACGTTTCTGAACATTCCATAAATTCCAATAAATTTATTATTAAATATTTGAATTTCGTAAATGCTAACAAAATATAATAATATAGATTAGATTTGAACTATTTTATAAAGTAAACATACTGAATGCATTGCATAAACTTTTCTGTATGAAAAGCGATCACCAGGTGATGCGCTGAATGTTGTGTACTTTCACGCAATAACTTCTTTACAAAAGGAAGCAGGAGCATTAGGCGGACAATGAATCAATGTTATCGCTTTCTTGCATGTAACTTTGTTCATAAATAAAGCTCTGTTGTGATATTGGCGTGTAACAAGTGCTACGGACAAATACACTATTAGTCGACGGAACAATGCGTATCAAAAGAAAAGCTTTTCTTATTCAAGTAACGGAAATGTACTAACTTGAATGATGCAGATGTTAAGAATATAAACAAAAATTCTAAAATATTTCAAAACAATATTTTTATGAATTAATAATTTATTCAAACAGCGGCCAATGGTCAAGCACAGACAATTGTTTCGATTCTACAAACTTTGCCAGTGTGCCTTCTATGACCACAGCATTGCATAAAGTTTATGTTGAAAAAATTTAAAATATCAATATTTAAATATATGTAACTATTGTGTATCTTATAGGCAATGATTTTTTGTAACTCGTCTTTCATAATCACTAAAAAGAATCAATTCAATATTTATTTTAAATATTGTGCCTAATTATCTTGATAACTAAATGTTGGAACAAACAAGTTTTTGTTTATTAAACTCTGGTAGGCATAGTATTGACAAAAATTGGGTGTAAAATTATATCAAACTTTTTTCAACTTGTTGAAAATAGCTTTCTAAAAATTATTTGTTAAGTGTCGCTGAATTTTATGTTTTTATAAAATTAAGATCAAAGCTTCTAGATAGATGTGACAAAACCTTGACGTTATTATTTTCAAACTTTTTTTTTAATTTTGCCGTATGGTATGACGCTGCATAAGTAATTAAAACAGTCTAAAAACCTTTATTGATTCTTGAAATACGTTAAAGAAATTTGAAGAATTCGAGACGCAGTCAATTCACACTTGACAGATACATGAGTCTATTTAAATATATCTATTGTTGATGTAAGTAGCATAGTTGATATAAGTCCAGTCAAATGTCTCAACTATGTTAACCAGGATACGCGTCTTTTTTCAGGTTCTTTCTTATTTTTCTTGAAGAATTGGTTTTAATATTTTGTATATGTTTTTTTATTTAAACATCATTTTCTTGAGAAGCGTTTTATTTGTTAATGCCCGGTTTCACCAACGCCTAATAAATTGTCAAATAACTATTCGTCGAATAAAATTTATTCATCAAATTAGGGCCGGTATTATAAAGGCAAAATAAATCACCGAATAACAAATCTTAAATTAAATATATTCGACGAATAAACGTATTGCGGTATTATAAAGCGCATTACCAACTAAATTAGCTATTCGTAGAATAAGGATTGCAACGCCGCATTTATATGTTATTTTAATATTGTTGTTATTGATGTGTTGTACTGTAGCCTCTGTTATATTACAATAATCCCTTAAAACATTTTAAAAGGCAGTTGCATAAAATCATGGAGCAGTCAAAGGTCGATTTTCAACAGAAATTGGTCCACATTAAAAATAACCTAAGAAACATGACATGTGTCAAATTATTTATTGAATAAATTTTAATCCCTAGATTTTGGATGATTAATTTATTCCGCAGATTTAATTACCTACTTTTATTATTTGACGTTTATAATACCGAAATCAGCCAAGTAATATAATTTACTTGATTAGTAAATAAAATCTACAGATTTTAATGGTTTATAATACCGGCCCTAAGTCATTTTACGTTTCACCAAGGTATCTCAGATATTAAATAACTATTCCGTGATTTTTATCAAGTTGGTAATATAGTAGACAGAAAATTCGCCAAATAAGTTCAAATGAACCAGTATTTATGCATGCATAACCTCGAATTATTAGTGAAGTAAGAATATATCAACACAAAATTAAAAACATTTGTTGCTATGATCGTATTACACTGGCGGTACAGATAAATAGTCAATGCACAAATTGTCATCAATTTTATTGTAGATTGAAATTTTAAGTACATTTTTTGTTTTTCTTTATAATCACACATGTGAGGAAAGAATTTATAATATAAACCCAACTATTTTGTTAAACTGCTAATGAGTACAATTTCTGCGTAATTATAAAAAAACTTAAATATGTTCTTAAAATTACAATCTACAACAAAATTGATGATCTACTGTGAATTTTACATACTTGAGATTGTTCCGCTGATTTTGAGAATCCAAATTTTTCCGATAGTGATTGCGTAGATTCTTTGTTTAATTAAAAACGATTTTTGAAATCAACATTATCAATTGAATTAAATGACATTCATTATTTACAGTATATAAATGTCACACATAGATGTTTTGTCATAATATAATATGGTATTACCTACAATAAACATGGATTCCATTAGTACCTTTATTGGTACTATATTTATTACATCACGTAGGAATCCATCCTGTAATAAACCTAAAGGGTTTATTTATTAATAGGGTCCAATAAATGGACCGTGCAGATGGTTGACCTGCGAGTAGGGTGGTTGTATTAACCTCCCTCCACATCTTAGATATAGTTTACATTTTAAGTGTTTGTATATATTTTTAGTTAGTAATAAAGTAATGTTAAAAGCATACACAACCACGCGTGTTCTTTTCATTATTTAATACCTTCAAACAAACTAGCAAGTAGCTAGCGAAGGTTACTCCCTTCAACAAAACTAGCAGTAGCTAGCGAAGGTACGGTCTGTGCACCTAATTTGGTGCATATAAAAGACCTAAAGGTTGCGGTTGTGTCAACAGGACCGACCGCAAACTATAACAGTTTTGAGGTTATTTGTCGAGTTATTCGATGCATTTTGGCCGGTTAGTTTATTAGGAGATTTATTCGACGAATAACGCTATTTAACGTTGGTGAAACGTTTATTGGGCAAATAAGGCATTTATTCGACGAATAAATTTTATTAGACGTTGGTGAAACCGGGCATTAGTGATGTGTTTGTGATATTCTGA
Organism: Tachinus rufipes; assembly: GCA_963932245.1. Taxonomy (NCBI): domain Eukaryota; kingdom Metazoa; phylum Arthropoda; class Insecta; order Coleoptera; family Staphylinidae; genus Tachinus; species Tachinus rufipes. The sequence goes on from OZ010749.1 coordinate 69,797,417, forward strand.
GCATGCGTCTGTACTACTAATAGGTGTTTTCTATTTTAGTGTTTTATAAACCCGGTTCGATAGAGATTTTTTTAAATTTTGCGGTCTCACAATTGACAAACGCACCAGAAAATATTTGGCGTTTGTAGAACCGACGTGAAGACACCAACAAACCCCACCAACAAAACTAGGTTGACTAAAATTGCATTTGCTCGGTTATTAATGATAAAAAAATGATCCGGTGATATATAACATGTGTAGTTAAAAAAATTTCGTAATGAATGGCTTAAGTAACAAACATAATTAATAATAATAGTAATAATAATAGTTTATTCATTACATGTTACAACGTATAGAAAAAAAATACAATATGTTACGTAATAATTACGTATAAATATTTGATACAAAAAAAAAATAACATTTAATTAAAAGTACAATCAAAAAAATCCTCTATGGAGTAAAAAGATTTGCTGGGGAATGTGGACTTTATTTGTTTTTTGAATAATTTTAAATTCAAAGCTTTAAAGCGTTCCGGTAGATGGTTGTATAATTTGATACAAGAATCATTTTTTTTTGTTTTTAGATAGTTTGTAAAAAGGTTCTAAAAGTTTTTCTTTATTTCTTGTTTGGTAAGGATGATCATGTTTTGGGTAATAACGTTGGTTTTTGTGAACATAAATAATATTTGACAATATGTAAGCTGACGAGAATGTCAGAATGCCACATTTTTTGAAACTTTCCCTGCACGATGCAGTTATATTTAATCCCAGTATTGCCCTTACTGCCTTTTTTTGCAATATAAAAACTCTGCTGGCTGTACTTGCGTTGCCCCAAGCTTGAATAGCATAAACCATAAATCAGTGAAATAAAGTGAAATAAACTACTAGAGCTGCATCCGCTATTAACCGTGTTTTCCGTATGGCATATATTATTTTTCCTAACTTAGCGCAGACATTATTTATATGGATATCCCAACGAAGATTAGAATCTACAGTAACTCCCAAAAATTTAACATTTTGGCTTTCTTTACTATTTGAACCTGAGAAAAGAACATTACTAGTTTTAGATTGGTTTAAAACTAGTTTGTTAGACCCAAACCATTCATCAGCTTTGGTTTCAATTTCGATTACATGTGTTTTTAAATCATCTAAGCTTCTGCTCGAAGCAAGAATGCTTGTATCGTCTGCGTATAATATTGTGTGACCTAGACCTAATTAGCAAACCGACACTTCAAGATTGCAAATTTTTTGTAAAAAGATACCTTATAACAAATAAAAACGATCTACTCAAAAACATATGCCTGACCACGGCTTGTGTACGTACTACGGCTAATTGAAAATTGATTAAAAAATTAATCAAAAATTAATTACTCGATAACTGTGCGCCGGAGATAACTGATAAATAGACCAAAAGATAGCAAATTGAAATCCGCGTTTAGTGATATATAACATGTCTTTTTTTTTAATCAAATAGTTAGGCATATAATTAACAAAACTAATTAACTGCAATTGTGGTGATAGCGCACTTAAATAAATTAAAAAAACAAAAACAAAAACCTTGTGATAGGATACTGGTACGTAAAACAACTTCCAACAAAAAAATGCTTCTGACCACAGTTTTTAAACAAGTTTGGATTTTTGTGTAATTCTAGTTTGGACTTGACACAAACTGTTTTAAATTCGAATTTTTTATGATTTCGTTAAATTGCTTCTTGTGTGTGTTTTCAAAGTCAAGATGGTTGATATTGAAATCACCTACACAAATAATTTTATCTGAATCTGAAATTGTAGTAGATATTGCTTTTTTAAGTTTAAATAAAAATGTTTTTACATTTGAACTTGGATGCCGATAGATTACCACGAACATATTTTCTTTTCTTACCAATATTAAGATTTAACCACAATTGCTTACATGCTTCATTTTGAATATTATTAGTATTGTAGATTGTAAAGGGGGTAGCGGGATAAGATAGCTGTGGCAGCCTCCGCGCGATCTTAGTTGTAAATATTTAAAACTAGTTTAAAATTTAAAAAAAAAACAAGATTTGTATGTTTATCAACTTTTTTTTTGACTGACAAAACTGTGGTAAAAAAATGCGTTTTTATCTCACTATTTCTTTTTTTTTGTTTTTTTTCCGGTTAGTCGTATAATCGGATTTGAATGATTTGATTGTATTACACTTAAAACTAGAGCGTAGTATTTTTTAAAATTATTTACAGGTCTTAGGACCCCAAAACTCTATGCAAACAGTCAAAAAACATAAAAAAAATTAGTTTTTTTAGAAATAATTTTTTTTTTCCAAAAGTTCTTATGCTCGTACAAAAAAGGGCTAAATAGCATAAGTAGCCCTTTAAATCAGCTTTATTTTCTCTTTAACCGCATGTAAATATTTTTATTTGTTAGCGCGACAACTCAAATTAACTATTTTTTTTTTTCATGACTTAGTAACAAACTATGGTTAGACGGGTTATTGACAAAATCAAAATCAAAAACAATGTATTTTTTTCTAAAAAATGTTATATACGAGTCATTCGTATATAACATTTTTTAGAAAAAAATACATTGTTTTTGATTCACAAATATCCATTACAAATGTTAAAATACATATAGAAACTTTATACATAAAATCATACATTTACAACTCAGTCTTCGTCGTCGCTATCTTCGTTAATCACCGGCTGAATTCTCTGCACTTCAAATAATGTTGACAATATTTGTGCAGGACGTACTATTTTTGATAAATATTTTGCATGCAATAAATAATATATGATGGTAGCAACGTGCGAACAACAGCGGACCGTTCGAAGCCCATTGGGGCAATCACATACGTAACGCTTAATACCACTATACCCAATCGTGTTGAGTTGATAGAGAACATAGCATTTGTATATTTTACTGTTAATATGCCGCAATTGTATCTTGCATTTAAGCACCGTGTTATCTTCAACTAAATAATTTATTTTTATGTCCTTCTCTTTGCTATATCGCTCTGCTAAGTAAGATATACTTTGGGCTAACTGATAGGTACCAGTGAACAAAATGTTCAAGTCTTTATCTGTCATCTTAGGAAAATCTTGTACGTTTCACGATTTTAAAGGTTGGAATGACTTTTTTCTTCTGTTCCAGTTACCTTCCTCCAGTTCTTTTGCTAATGAATTGTCGTCACTTTGTTTTGTATGCATGAAGATGGCAATTTCATCTTGCATACTTGCATCGGAGTTCAAGCGTTTTTCGAAAGTATTAACCAGAAAAGAAACAATTTTGCAGTACACTTGAGCAACGGGTAATAGTTTATTATCTAGTTGGTTGTGCAAAACTTTAAACTTTGATGCAATGACACCATGCACTGCTTCTACAACCCATCTAAGTTTTGTCACAAACCGGCTATCATTAGCTTCTTTAGTGAATAATTGTTTTTTTTGCCTTTTAAAACTGGCATCAGCACAATGTATCCTTTAGATTCCAACTCGTTCTTCACTTCTTTAAAACCTCTATCAAGAATGAAAACGTCACCTTCCTTCAAAAGGTTTGACAATCCATTTTCGTCTTTTAAAATAACTCGCAATATTTCTGCGTCGTTCATAGTACCCAGGTATGGCCCAAATGTATCGACTATAAAACCATCTGTGGTACAAACTGTAAACGGTTTACATAAAGGTGCTTTTTTCTGACTCGAATATGATTTTCGTTGGTAGTAGTTGTTAGTACTCTTTTCATGTCGCAGATATGTACCATCAGCTATCTAAACTAATCGTCCTTCATAGCCATGCAACTGATTTTGGTAGGGCGAAGTATGGTTTAATATTAAATCTTTACGATGACAAGCTAGTACGCCGAGGTGTGTAGGTAAAACATCAACCTCAAAAAACTTCAAAACAGATTCGCAATAATCCGAAACTTGCTGTTTGCATTTCATATCAAAAATCGACGCTGTCACGCTGTTGAAACTTCCAGTTCTTAACTTAAAAAGGAATACAAAAAGGGCTTGATTTACATTGCAATTGTCCGAATTTTGCAGCAAAGTGAGCATTGTTGTCAACATTTTTAAATGTTTGCGCGTATAACCAGTTAATGCTTGTATTTGTTCGCTTGATAACTCGTAATCGTTTGCTTTGTCTAGAATACTATCCACGCATTTTTTGGACAATACGTTCAAGAACAAGACCAACTCAGATTTTTTGATGTAACTTGAAAGTGAATAAACTTGTAGCTCCTTAAGATCGTCGGTATAAAAACGCTGATTAATCAAATAATGTGTACAGCAACGATTTTGTTTCGGTACAAATATTTGACTGTCTACAAAAATTTGCAACGCGCTTTGAGCAAAACAACGACTAATGAATTCGGCTCAGACAAACATACACAGCAACATTTATGACTCGAAATCAATCGCTTGAAAGGGCATTTCAATCATCTCTACTTCAGGAACGTTTCTGATACGAAGATTATACGTTGGGTTCACTGTTGATTGAGATGACTTCGAGATTGTTACCGATGCTTGTGAATCAGTTTCCGGAGTGTCCGTCAACAATAACATTTGTGATGCAGTATCCAAATGTTCTTCAGGTGCATTTTCTAACACTGAAAATCTTCATTGGCAGTGCTAGATGAAGTTTCAGATTGTCTATAGTTCAATTTCCATTTAATCCTTGTGATCGATGAACGGCTTTGTCCACAAAGTGCATCAGTTACAATGACTTGTTTTTCTAACAAGAGCAAAACTTCTTCTGCTTCATCTGTAGAATTCATTACTTTTAGTTGTTTTTTTGAATATGTGATCCACTTTTTGTTTTTTTGGTGCATTATTTACTCATAAACTAACAACCTGCAACAATGTCAAACAACATCAAATATGCGACTATTATTGTCACGTACTTCAAATATATGCAAATAGGCAGTGTTCATATTTATTTTTCGGCTAATAAAAATTTTAATTATTTAAATTAAATCATGATTAAATATTATTTTTTAAAAGACCATCCCGACCGCTACCTTGATTTGTAGTATTATAACAACAACGTCAACTTTGCTGTCATTGCTGTTTCTACATATAATTTGATAATTAATTTATTTTTTTATTAGTACATTCAGAAAAAATATCAAACTGTGATAGGTCGGAGTGTTTTAATCAAATAATAGTTAGGAAATAGCCGAAAAACTTCATCAAATATAGGAATAAATGCTTTTTTATGAACTTTTGAATGCATTTTGTTGCTATTTGCAAATATAATTTGACAAAAAATACTCCGACATATCATAGTTTAATCCTTTCTAAATGTAGTGGTAAACAAATAAATTGATTATCAAATTATATGTAGAATCAGCAATGACGCCAAAGTTGCCATTTTCGTTAAAATACTTCAAATCAAGTTAGCGGTCGGTATGGTCTTAACGATTGGTAATTGTTAATGTCAAATGATTGTTAAACTAAGATACTGAAGAATGAGATTAAACAAGAATCAGAAGTTGTATTGTTTGTAGGTTTTAATAATAAACAACCGTTGTAGTTGGTTATTTATTGAATATTCAATTAGATGATGTATAGAAAATACTCGGTACATGTGCACACTTATGTTACTTTTACAGCTACTTCTTAACGACTATCTTACCACTTCTCTAGCGTTCTGTATTACCGACGCACCCACGTGACTTCTAGTGACATTCACTGCTAACATAACTACAGCCAACTTAAACTTGGTTATACATAAAATTCCCCAACTGTAGATGTTTGATATTACATTTAACACTCCCCTATAATATCAAAATATCTTAAGTAATTAGATAATACAATATTCTTTTAAATTTAACTTTTAACATAAATAAAAAAACTCTTCTAGTTCAACATTGTTTAAACCCTGAAAGAAAATATATCAACAAATTAATGACAGATTTGATTCTTAAAATATTCAAACTTCACACGTTTTAGAGGCTTTGTAAAAATATCCGCAATTTGTTCATTTGTAGGACAATACTCAACATTTATTGCCTCTTCACGAACCTTTTCGCAAATGAATTTATAACGCACCTCTATGTGCTTACTTCGTCTGTTCATTACACCATTTTTGATTAGACTTATTGCGCTTTGATTGTCTACTTTCAAATTAACTTGTATATGTTCATTGATCAGTTCTTTCACTAGCACTTTTATATACAACAGTTCCTTCGTACATTCGGCTGCTGCAATGAACTCCGCTTCAGTGCTTGAAACGGCCACTATTGGTTGTAGTCTCGAACACCAGCTGATTGGAGCCTCGCCGAGAAATATCACATCCTGTTGTACTTCTTCTCGATGCTATATCACCTGCATAATCAGCGCCGCAGTATGCGTTTAACACTTTCACTTCATTATTTATTTTAAACTGGATGCCACTGTCCACTGTTCCACACAGATATTTTAAGCATCTTTTTAGGTTTGTCACATTTGATGTATTTGGACTTTGCACATAACGACTGCATGTGCTTACGGCATACGTCATATCTGGTCTAGTTTTGTTTGTTAAGTACAGGAGACTTCCTACCGCCTCTCTGTAAGGAAACGCACTATCATTGTTGTTGTTTTCCTCGTCTATATTATTCGCTTCTAGGGGGGTTTTCACCGTTTTGGTATTTATCATTCTGAACCTCTTCAAGACAGATTTGGAATATTCTTTTTGTTTTAATGTTAGTCCGTTTGCTGTTCTTTCGATTTCCATTCCTAAGAATGTTTTTGTTTCACTGTAGATTTTTACTTTGAATTCCTGCGTCAGTTTCATGAGTAAATCTTGAATCTCGTTTTGGTTTTTTCCAATTATTATGCCGTCATCGACATATATTGCTAGGATTACTTCTCCATTTTCACTTCTGAAAACGCACTGTTCGCATAAAGTTTGTTTTAATCCATTGTTTTTCAGGAAATTAGTAAACGTCATATTCCAGATCATGGGAGATTGTTTTAGTCCATAAAGGGATTTATTCAATTTGCAGATTTTATGTTGATTTTGGAATCCTTTTGGCATTTGCATGTATGTTTCTTCTGGTAATTTTCCGTATAGAAAGGCCGTTTTAATGTCAAAACCTGTGATTTTGTAATCGTTTGCAGCGGCTATTGCTAGTATAATTCTAAGCGATGTACTGTTTACTACCGGGCTATAAATTTCTTCATAATCAATTCCCTGTTCTTGTTTACAACCTCGAACTACTAATCTAGCTTTATATCTTCCATCATTCTTTACTTTAAAAACCCATCTGTTACTTAGAATTTTCTTTCCATCTGCTTCACTTTTATATATCTCCGTCCATACTTGGTTTTGTTCTAGTGATTCCTTTTCTTCTTGTATTGCATCGATCCATTCTTTGTTTTCGGTGCATCTTATTGCTTCTTCATACGTCAAGAGGGAGTAATCTTCATACTTTTGTGGTACCTTTCCTCTTGTTGATCTTATTGGTCTTTTGACTTCTATTTCTTCTTCTGATTCCTCGGACTCTTGTAATTCTTCTGTTGTTGTGTTTTGTATTTCATTAGGTTGATTTTCATTTTTGTCTTTGTCTTCTTTTTCGTCTTCATTTTCTTCAATTATTACATTGAATTTACTTTTAATGTTTTCATTAAAGACTACATCCCTATGAGTTGTAATTTTATTTTCTTCACTATCCCACAATCGATAACCATTTAATCCATATCCTATCATTGTCATCTTTTTACTTCTATCATCAAGTTTTTTTAGATTACCCGTTATTTTAGCATACGCATCGCTTCCGAACACTCTGATTTTCGACAGTTCAGGTAGCTTGTTAGTCCATTTTTCATGTGGAGTTTTATTTAGGGTTGAAGTAGGACTTCGGTTCGTCAAGTAGGCTGCTGTTCTAACAGCTTCTCCCCACATTTGTTTGTGCTGATTTCCGCCTGAGATTAGCGCTCTTGCTTTCTCCATTAGGGTTCTATTTAGGCGTTCAGCTTTGCCGTTTAATTGTGGTGTGTGAGGAACTGTATAATCTAGGATAATTCCTTTCTGTTTAGCCCATCTCTTTATTCCTTTAGTTATGTATTCACCACCATTATCACATCTGAATTTGGAGGTCTTTAGGTTCCATTTGGCTTCAACCATGTTAATATACTCTCTGAGAGTGTCTTCTACTTCATGGCGATTTTCTAATAGGAATACTATGCAATGGTGAGTGTAATCATCTAAGAAAGTAATAAAGTATTTCTTACCATCCCAGGTTGCAGGGTTTATTGGGCCGCATACATCGGAATGTATTATTTCTAGGGGTTTTGTTGCTTTGGTTCTCTCCGTTTTGAATGGTAGTCTGGTTTGTTTTGCACTTACGCAGGTTTCACAGAGTTTGTCCAACCAGTTCACTTCTTCTTGAGATAATGTCATTCCTTCGGATAGACGTTGTAGCTTTATTAGGTTTTCTTTACCTAAATGTCCCATTCTATGATGCCAAAGTGTTTCAGTTGTATTTGGCGTTGTTGATAGGGCATTCTCTTCTTTGTTGCATTCAATGGCCACGCTGTATAGACCGTCTTCTTTTCTCCCTTCCAACACTTTTATTTTTATATATTTCCACTTTTTCTTTAGTAAATACGATTTCACCACCGTTTTCTGTTATGGCGTTAACGGAAAGTAGGTTTTTGCTCAATTCAGGGACGTATATCACATTCTTTAAAGTGCAACTGTTTGACACAATTGTCCCGATACCTTCGGCATTCATGGTATGAGATTTCTTAGCCACTTTTATCGATGAGTTGCATTTTTCGATTTTACTTAGCATATTTTTGTTATTTGTGAGATGAGATGTTGATCCCGAGTCGACAATCCATTCGTTTTTTGCAGTGATGTCTGCCAAAAAAGACACTTTATCTCCTTTTGGAGTGGTTGAATCCTTTTTTCGATAAAAACAATCTTTTTCCAGGTGATTATTTTTCTTACATATTTTGCATATAGGTGGCAATGTTTTACTTTTACAGTTTGTCGCTAAGTGCCCTTTTCTATTGCACTTATAACATTTTCTGTGCTCCGTCGCATTAAACGCTACGGTTTCTTCATTCTTTTCTCTGTTTTTACTTCTTGCATCCTCGGCAAGTAGTCTTGATATTAAGTTTTGTAAATTTTTTTGATCAGAAGGGGTAGACTCCCACGCGGTGACAAAATGCTTGTAATGTGAAGGCAGAGTTGAAAGGATTTTAGACGTAACCATATCGTCGTTTAACATGATGTTTAACCCTTTGAGTTTGAATGCCATATTTTCAATTTCACTCAAAAACGTTGCCATACCAGCATCTTTTTTAAACTGATAGTTAAAGAAATCTTGCATGAGAGAGCACTTACGTTGGTCCTCCTGTCCTTCGTAGATATTTTTAATTTTGTCATACATCTCCTTGCTTGTTTTCGAATTCAGTATGTGGGTAATACATGTTTTTGTAATTGTTGAAATGATGACTCGTTGCGCTTTTGCGTCCTTTCTGTTCCATTCCTCCTTTTCGTTCGCGGTACTCGTTTCCGTGAGCACTTTATCGCCATTTGTCACTTCCAGTAAACCGTGCGCTTTTAATATTATGTCTACCTCGAACTTCCAAAGCTTGAAGCTTTGACAATCTTTTAGTTTATTCACTTGACTCAGTTCTTCACTTGTAACAGACATGTTTCAATTTATGAGGACGCTAAGATTTTTTTTTTTGTGTTATTACTGTTTACGTTTTTCACTGTCTGCCGTGCTACAGACTCTTACACACTGTTTGTTTTTATTTAATTCACGAAATTCTCTTCAGTGGAACACACGCGAATTGTTTTTACTTGTTCTCTTTACTGGAACATGCCCGATTTTTAGGATTTATTTTACTGGTGCACTTGGTCGTTTACACGCGGTCGTAACCTCACTTTATTTTTTTTTATCCGGACTTTCTATAAGCATCCAAATGAATACGACGCACCTGGGCCCATAACCTGTAGGTTTTAATAATAAACAACCGTTGTAGTTGGTTATTTATTGAATATACAATTAGATGATGTATAGAAAATACTCGGTACATGTGCACACTTATGTTACTTTTACAGCTACTTCTTAACGACTATCTTACCACTTCTTTAGCGTTCTGTATTACCGACGCACCCACGTGACTTCTAGTGACATTCACTGCTAACATAACTACAGCCAACTTAAACTTGGTTATACATAAAATTCCCCAACTGTAGATGTTTGATATTACATTTAACATTGTTTACATTATCTGAACTGCTCAAGTTTTGGATGAGATTTATCCACTACGATGTTTGTTGACACTGTTAAACATGGGGTAGCTCTAATCTCAAATGTGCGCAACAGGAATTCCAGCGTCGCTTACAGTAATCTTCTTTACCGACATTGAGCCAAATTCAAATATTGCTGCGTCATTGGGACCCATATTTTAAGTAAAAAACGAAGACAATTAAAGTTACTATACGTATTATAACATTTGTAAATCCATATAATGTTTTTATAAAAAAAAAAACAATATATACGAGTCATATTTAGTCAATAACCAGGGTATTATATTTATGTTACAAAGTCATGGAAAAAATGTTTACTTAATTTGAGTTGTCGCGCGAACAAATGAAAATATTTACATGCGGTTAAGCGTAAAATAAAACTGATTTAAAGGGCTACTTATGCTATTTAGCCCTTTTTTGTACGGGCATAAGAACTCTTGCAAAAAAAAAATATTCTAAAAAACTAATTTTTTTCATGTTTTTTGACTGTTTGCATACAATTTTTAAAGTCCCAGAACCTGTAAATAATTTGAAAAAAAAATATTACACTTTAGTTTTTAGTGTAATACAATCAAGTCATTCAAATCCGATCATACGACTAACCGGAAAAAAACACACAAAAATAAATAGTCATATAATTAAAAAAAACGCATTTTTTACCACAGTTTTGGCACAAGTCAAGAAAAAAAATTGATGAGAATAAAAATTTTGTTTTTTTTTTTAAATTTTAAACAAGATTTAAATATTCCTAACTAAAATTGCGCGGGGGCCGCTACAGCCATCTTATCCCACTACCCCCTTTAATGTTACATGAGTTACATTGTAACGAACCCCGTGATCATTTATTAAAATAATGCCCAAACCGTTCGTCTGTTTATGTCGGATAGTATCACGAACGCGCGCTTGTTATGCAGCGTTATTCATAGACATTCTTTCCGAACGCACGCATGACAAGCCCACGCGGCTATACCACATATACTAGGCAACCTTGGTTGCAACTAGCTGTATTTAGGGTGGCCTACCTTGCTGTTATTAATTAAACATCGTAATTAGCCGGCTACCGACACTTTTTATGTCCGCGACGTGATGTTTAATTGATGGCGCAACAAACCTGCGTGTTTGTCGGCTTGCCACTCCGTTGTTTGAGGATGCACGCGGATCTAACCTATCAAACCACGTGCAATCCCATGTAATCAATAAGGCCCCTAGGCGCCCCATATGGGGTTCGCCATGGGTGAGACAAACCTCCGCCGGAAGTAAGAAGTATCCAGGAGCTTCTGTGTGCAGTAATTAGTGATTTGCCATTAATGGGTAGATCACTAGTTACTATATGCAACCGTCCAAACCCGGCGGACGTTTGTTTATTTTGTAAATATCTTTGTAATTAAGGGGAATGGGATTTTAAGTTTTTGTGGGATTGTTTATGTATTATCAGGGGTCATTTTGTTTAATTTAGTTTTAGTTAATTAGTTTGGGGTGTATAGGCCACCCCCCATGCACTCCCCATATATGTTGGCATCCCTGTTCCCGCTCTTTCCCTTTCCACCAGATTTTGCAAAGTTTATCCCATCTCTTTTCTTTCCCTTTATATACCGCCGTCCAGTCCTCATCAATTCAATTGAGTCCGAGCTGATTTGAGTACAGTGAAATCCAGTACCAGACCTGATCCGGAAACCCCGATAATCGTAAGTCGAGCCGACAATCTCCCAAGCCCAATTGAAATTCCTTTTTTTTTTCTCTCCTTTCTCCTTCAAACCTAGCGTGTGCGGTAGCCGGAAGGCAAGCCACCTCCAGATTCCCGACCCAGTCTCAAATTCTTACCAACGTCCCCCGATCCATCCATCCATCCACGCTTAATAATTACTTTTTTTAATATTATCTTTCAATTCTTTTTTTTGTTTCAACGAAAATAAATGTTTATTTGATTAACCTGTATATTTTATTTAATTTGTGTCCACACTCCGGTGTGGTGGCGCCCGTGCACCTTCAGTCTCCGGCCAATTAAGCGAGGGGACCCTGTCGATCACGACTGCAGATACCCCCGCACAGGTGACGCTTCACGTTTCAAAGAGAAAAGACGTCACAACATCTTACATATATTGCAACACTTCCTCCACGGCCATGACAAGCAAAATGTTTGAATTAGGATCCATTTATTTGCAGTCTATCAGTGTTGAAATCATTGTTCAACCAGGTTTTACCTATTGCTAAAATATCAAAGTTATTATTCATAATGATAACTTTTACTTCAAGGAATTTTGGAATTAGTGAGCAAATATTTATATGTGCTATGTATAAATTCTAATTCATAGTAGAAAAAGTAAAAAAAAATATGTTCTTTTGTTGGTTGATATTTCTTTTGCGTGTAGTCCCGTATCAATATAATTTAAAATTTATATATTTTATTTGAAAGTTAAAAAAAATATATTATAAAAACAGTTTTAATAAATTAATTTATTTTAATTATTATTTGAAATTATACTTTCAATAATAGATTAAATTATATAATATATATTTAGGGTACATTATGAAAGTAATACGCATGATTTTATTGTGACGCGAGTATCAATTCAAACCCGGTAGAACCGATCAGGAAATGTGGTAGAGGATCTGCTCTTCCAACGTAGCCGGTTGCCAACTTGCTCCGACTGTGTTCTGAGCGAAAAGACGGGTAAAATCTTCTATAAGACTGGCAAGTGTCGGATTCATTTCCTCAGGTTGAAATGTCTACCGACCAAAAACCGCCCAATAATGAATGCCAAATGGAAGTTTGAGACCTTACGGCTCATGTACCTTCTTTTAATTAGATAGTTAGTATAAGTTAGATTTAAGCCCTATAGGCTGCGATAGAGGTGGGTATACCTGAACCCTGTTAGTACTGTTAAGAAAAATTAGAGTGCGGCTATTTGGTTAACCGGGCGTTTATAAAAGAAAGTCTTCCTGTCTGGCTCGATTTGATGGCGCAGAAGAGGCAACCCTAGGTCCGCCCGAATATCTGTATTCCGACAGTACCATGGAGCACCGAGGAGGCTCCTCAAAGTGACACGTTGGAATGCCTCAAGACGATCGAGATGACAGCGCGAGGCCGTGCCCCAGATCGGGGATGCGTATGTCAGCATAGGCCTGATGGTAGAAGTGTAGAGCCGAGTTTTGTTCCGAATCGACATGCCGCTGTTTCGACGCAACATCGGAACAAGAAGATTTTTTGCCATTTTGGCTATATCGAGAATCGACTGCACGTGTAGTTTATACGTGAGTCCCTTGTCTAAGATATACTTATCAGACCACGGTATGGGAACATCGTTAAGTCTGACGTTCTCATCGGGTGTAATTTTCCGGCGTGTGAAGAGAACAGCCTTGTTTTTCTCTGGATTTACTTTGACTCGCCATTCGTCCAACCATTCATCCAGGTTGTCCGTGGTTTTTTGTAATCTTAAAATAATCACATCGAGTGATTTAGAAAAATAGAGAAGAGCTGTGTCATCAGCAAACTGTGCCATTTGAACCCCTGTGGCGGCAAAGTATAAGTTAAACAGCAACGGTGATAAAATAGACCCTTGAGGCACCCCTGCTTCTATATTTCAAGAAGTAGATATATGGTATGAAATTCTGACTGCCAGTGTTCTGCGGTTTAGATATGAAGCAAACAGCCTCACAAGACGCAGAGGGAATTTATCCCTGTACAATTTAAAAAGAAGGCCATTGTGCCAAACCTTATCGAAGGCTTTTTTGACGTTGAAAAAGACCACTCCTGTGATCTTTCTCAGTCTAAAACCTCCGATAATTTGGTCTGTCACGCGGTTTAATTGATGGACTGTTGACTGGCCCCATCTAAACCCATGTTGGTGGGGGGGAAGAAGATTGTTAACTTTTGTGTGATCTTGTAATCTGTCCAAGATTACCTTTTTATGACCTTACTTAAGGTACATAGTAAACTGATAGGCCGGTAATTTTGTGGAAATTTCTGGTCATTCCCAGGTTTGGGGATAGTTATTACCAGTGAGCTTTTTCAATCTAAAGGAAAATGCCCTGTTCGAAGAGTCGCATTTGCAATATTGTTGAGTGCCATTATGGCTTTGTGCAAGAACAATTTTAAAGTTCTGTTCGTTATCTTATCGGAACCAAGGGCGGTTCGAGCTTTAAATCTTTCTGACAGCCCTGTGGACCCAATATGATCCAAATCAGTGTCACTTGTGAATACCTCGGAACATTGGAGTTCAAAGCAGTCGGCGAATGCCTCAGCTTTTCCCTCATTAAAAAATTGAACCCCATTTTTGCCAAGAATAGCTGGAATGGGGACTGGCCTGTTGCGTAAGGCCTTGGAGATCCTCCACATTGAATGATCATCTTCTGTTAAAGATTCCATGGTATTTTGCCAGCACAAATTTTTGTGCAACCTTATCGCAGTTGTCACCTCGCTGTGGAGCGCGTTCATAATTTCGCGATCTCTGGGGTCGCGATGTCTCTGCATTTCTGCGTCTTATCAATGCTTTAGCGTCGCGGAATAGTCCTAGAGGATTATCGACGCAAACCTGATGGGTCTTAGAGGCCTTTTCCGTGGCTTTGCAAATTTGAGTAGTAAAAGTTTTGACAACTCTTTCCAGATCATCGACTGTATGTATTGGTGCAAGCCTGCTTATGCTCACTTCTAGAAGACGAGAAAAGAGAGACCAATCCGTACGAGTTATGAATTTTCCTCCCCCACCTGTCCCCTTTCCATAGAGCTCTAATATTACAGGGTCGTGGTCGGAGCTCATTGCATTGACAGCGCGTAAATCGTATGTTAGGTTGACGTTCTTGAATATTGCTATGTCAAGAACGTCCTTCATGTAACCTGCACTGCTGTAGAAGGTGGGTTTATCTGGGCCCACCACTTGCAAATCGTTTTCCTGCGCGTAATCGAACAACTTTTGACCTTTGCAGTTTGTTCTCAAGCTATTCCACGCCGGGAGCTTAGAGTTGAAATCCCCAGCGATAATTGTGGGGTGAGGACTGTCGAGAATTGCATCAAAATCTTCCATTTCAATGCGATTTTGTGGCCTGATATAGGCAGACGCGATTTTGAGTGTGCTTAACCCAGGCACAGTCACCACTATCGCGTTTGATTCTAGCGAGAGAGTGTCTGGGGTTAAAACTTTGGAGTGGTCCAATGATCTTTTTGCAAAGATCAATGTACCCCTCCCCAGTGGCACCGGCGACTATTCCAAGTACGTGAAAGTATTTGGGATTCTCAGCGCTTGATTGGGTCGGTGAACCGACTCTGATACCAACATGATATCAATGTTCTCATCGAAGAAGAACTCTTCCACCTTACCCATTTTATTATGAATGGTATTAGCATTTCAAAATCAAATACGGAGTAATACATTGGGCGTATTATCCAATATTGTTTAGCTAAACTAGATAGAAAGGAAGCCATCAGCTTTCCTTGCGCCTCTAAGAAAGCGGCAACCTGATCGGCGACAGCTTGCTGTGCTGGAGGAGCCACAGCAGAAGCAGTTACGTTGGCAGAATTGCGATGACCTGCTGGCTAAGCGGACCGTTGAGCCCTTAAGGGAACTTGGGCTGGCGCGGGTTGTGCTGCCGGTTCTAGTTTCTTTCCGTTCGAGGCCATCATTCTGATGTAAGCCTTGCAACCCTTAAAATTAGCGGGATGCGGGCCATTACAATTAGCGCATCTGGCTGTGGAGCCACTGGGGCAGGCCGCCGACTTGTGAGGCCCCGCGCAAATACGACACACCACTTGTGGCATTGGGGAATGCCACCACTGCGCTTTTTACGCTCGACGTCGACCTTAAAGCCGTACAAAACGTCGAGATCCATAATCTCTGCGCTTTTCGAGGTTTTCGGTAACTGAACCGAAACCATATGGAAACGAATAAATTCGTTCCCCATACGATGGACGTTTGACGGGCAATATCCTGCGGATTCCAAGGCCCGTCCCACGTCTTCCTCAGTGAGGAACTCTGGAACATGTTTGATAACATATTCCAGACATTTCTCACCGACTGCCGGTCCAAGTGTGAAAGCCGTTGAGACGCGCGTTTAGGACGTCGGTTGCCCCTTTATGATCGGCGCCCGTGGCCGGCGAAATGCAAATACCATCCCGGGTATATAGCTTTTTTGTCCAGAACTATTGCCGGCGGACGCGCTTTAGAGTTTGCGAGTGATGTTGCTGGAATAGTCGGATCAATATCATCATCGACGTGGTTGAGATTCAAAGCAGCAAGCTTGAACCTCACTTCAATGTGGCCTTGTCTGGCATTCCCCTTTAGCGCAGGCGGCGCCTTTGGGGGCAGAAGACCTCATTGCCTTTTGGCCTGATGGGCCGGCAGTGGAAGCCTCTGACCTCTGGCGATTCGCAACCTCTGATGGCAGTTGGGGTTTGGCTGATGGCTCTTTATGTGGTTTAGATTGAGTTGACTCACCCCTTGGGATCTTACGTTTCCGATGAGAAACGATGATGAAACCATCCTGGTCCACCTGGACTCCGCTGGCGGACTGGGATGAGATGATCTCCGGGGCAACGGCCTCCACGGACATCTTGGATTTATCATCCTCTAGATGTGGGCGGCTCTGGGGGCGGCAATTTTTTGGGGGCGGCTACTACCTTGGGGGTGGCGCCAGTAGAAGCGGCATCACCAGGAGAGGCTCCGGAAGCGGCAGAAATTTTGGAGGCGGCAAGTACCCCGGAGGCGGTAGCAGGGGCGGTATCTTTCCCTCCTGTGACGTCTCCTCCTCTTGGGGGCGTCGGAGCCGCTTTCTGGATCTTTGTCGGAAGCGGATAATACCATATCCTCATCCTCAGATGTGGAAACGCCGCTGTTGGCGGGGGAATTGCTGTTGGCTAGAGCGGCAGCAGCGTAGTTGTTAATGGTGACGGTCTGCGACGCTATTGTGGCGGCCATCTTGTTGATTGTTTTCTGGAGGGTCTCTAGCTTCTCAGACATCGCGGCTAACAGCTGATGATTCTCCAGCAGCTGCGATTCCAGGAGCTTGTAGGATTTGGAGATTGAGCGGTCATCGGACCTGTCCCTCTCATAGGATTGAGATCGCTCATTCTTGCGATGACGGTCCCTGGCAAACGAAAATTAAAATATTATTATTTTGCAATAATAATTGCAGTTAGGTAGTAGATCGTTGTGGCTGGCTGGTAGCTGGCGAAACGGATCGATGCTTCTCTGTCGGCTGCTGGCAGTCGACTCTTTTCTGTGTCCAATTCAAGATAGTTTCTGAAGAAGGTTATTGCATTTTGGTTGAAATCAATGTATTTTAGTATTGATAATAAAATATTGTGGTCTACCATATCAAAAGCTTTTTCCCTGATTAAGTAATAAAATTATTTTGTCAGTAACTTTTAGCTGGCTGTGCCGCAGCTGTGGTTAAATTTAAATCCGGATTGCAACTCCGGTAAAATGTTGTATTTATTTAGGTGTTGCTTAAGTTGTGCTTCAATAACCTTTTTAGTTATTTTTGTAAATGATAGGAAAATTGTGATTGTACGTAGCTGGTCAATACTAATGAGATTGTTAACCTTAGGTAAAGGAATGATTTTTCTTTCTTTCCATAAGTCTGGAAATACCGATTTTTTATATGCACTAAGAAAGGCAGTATGGAAGGACAACAAACATACAGCATATCAATTGATATTTTATTACAACTAATTGCTTTAAATTTTATTTTAATAATGATTTCTATTTGTTTCTAAATTGTTTTTGCTTACAAGAATGATTCAAGAATTGTAGGTTTTATTTAGTTTTAATAAAATGCAATAGTGTTTTGTTTATTAATTGGGTCTATAATAGAAGGCAAATTCTTGAAATGTTTATTTATTAAATCAGCGTCATTAAGACTATCTGGAATTTTATGGTAAACTTTTTTAATATGAATATTTAGTTTTGAAAATTCTTGCCATATCGTACTTTTCTTATTATTAGAGTTGAATTTATAATTTAGATGAGCTTTCTTTTTATTTTTTATTGCAATTTGTGTTTTTAACTGCTTGTAATAGTCCCATTGCGTTTCTTTTATCTGTTTTTTGAATTTTGTTTTACGCGGAATCTCTTAATTCTTGTAATAATTTTATGTTTAGTATAATCCACGGTGGCTTCAATTTAGTGTACAAAGTATGCAATTGTTAAACAAAACTACTTTTTCATCTATATTAGGTTACAAGATTTTATTAAAAGCGGAGCACTAAATAAATCACTGTTAAAATTGTTCATATCAATATCTTTGTATGATCTGTACATAAACTATTGCACTTTAGATTTTTGTATTTTGAAATCTAATTTACATTCAATCAGACAATGATCAGTTAAGTGATGCATATTAGTAACTTTAACATGTGTGGCCTTCAAATTATTTCTAATAATGAAATCAATCAACGTTTTGGATTTTTGTGTAATTCTAGTTGGGACTTCTACTAACTGTTTTAAATTCAAATTTTCTATGAATTCGTTAAATTACTTCATGTGTGTATTTTCAAAGTCAAGATGGTTGATATTGAAATCACCTACTAAAATAATTTTATCTGAATCTGAAATTGTAGTAGATATTGCTTCTTTAAGTTTAAATAAAAATGTTTTTACATTTGAACTTGGATGCCGATAGATTACCCCAAACATATTTTCTTTTCTTACCAATATTAAGATTTAATCACAACTGCTTACATGCTTCATTTTGAATATAATTAGTATTGTAGATTGTAAATTTAATGTTACATCTTACATATATTGCAACACTTCCTCCACGTCCATGACAAGCAAAATGTTTGAATTAGTATCCATTTATTTGCAGTCTATCGGTGTTGGAATCATTATTCAACAAAGTTTCACCTATTGCTAAAATATCAAAGTTATTATTCATAATTATAACTTTTACTTCAAGGAATTTTGGAATTAGTGAGCAAATATTTATATGTGCTATGAATAAATTCTAAATCATAGTAGAAAAAGTAAAAAAAATATGTTCTTTTGCTGGCTGATATTTCTTTTGCGTGTAGTCCCGTATCAATATAATTTAAAATTCATATATTTTATTTGAAAGATAAAAAAATATATTATAAAAACAGTTTCAATAAATTAATTATTATTAAAAATACTTTCAATGAGATTAAATAAAATAATATATATTTAGGGTTCATTATGAAAGTATTGTGCATGATTTTATTGTGACGCAAGTATCCATCCTAACCCGGTAAAACCGATCAGGAAATGTGGTAGAGGATTTTGCGCTTTCAAGAATTTTTGAATTTGATTCAACTTTCTTATCTGTCGTAACCAGAGACAAATTCTGGATGTTTGAGTACGACTCAGAACCAAAAAGGTAGAGCAGCGCGTTTTGCATCAAAACGTTGCTTATTATCTTCTTTGGCGTCCAAGAAAACGTCCATTTTAAGATGGTATCGCAAAGAGAAACTGTCAACACAACTTTTTACTTTAAGGGGCTAAAAAGATTGAATCGCCTGATTGCGCGCGTGAGGACTGACATCAAAGACACTGTCAAGCTTTACCATGACAATGCCACCAGTCAAACGGCCGTTATTGTTACCAACTTCTTGACCCAAAGCAAAACCTTGGTGGTTCCTCAGCTTCCTTACAGTCCCGATTTGGCTTCGTGCAACTTTTTTTGTTTCCTTGACTAAAGAAAGAGCTGAAAGAAAAGCATTGGAAGTCCGTGGAAAACATTCAAAATTATATTACAAGGTTATTAAAAGACATCTCTGTCGAAGTGGTTTAGGATGCCATCCAGGCGTAGCAAACACGTCTCCAAAATTTTATTGATGTAAGGAGAGAGTATTTCTAAGAATTTTAAGCGTTTGTGCCAGTACGATTAATAAATCTATTTTTTATAAAAAATGCGCATTATTTTCATAGTGGACCCTGTATATACCTATGACTAAAAAGAACCTAAAGATACTTGTTTTTAAGACATGTTTTTATATGTAATATTAGTAATTCCCAAATTAGTTTTTATGTATATGTTCCTATCTCTCGTCCAGATATTTTTTTTTTGCTGTCAGGTTTTCTCGTATGGTACTTAGTGTATCTTTGAAGAGATTTTTTTAATAAAAAATATTATTTCAAGTTTTATTATTGCTGAATTTAACAATAATCGGTCTGGGTTTGTCTTTTACTAATTTAAAAGTTATCGCAACTTTTTCTGTAACTTCATTATCTACTTCAATCATACCGAATATGCGCAAGTTTATCAGTGCTCATTTTAGAATTAAATATATTATCTATACTCTCTCTCCTCCCTAAAATTCAAAATTTGATTTACTTTTTTATTAGTGCTCTATCTTGGAATTAAATATACTATCTATTCTCTCTCGGTTTTCGATTTTTGCAAAACTTACCAGAGCAAATCAAGGCTTCTGATTACATATATTACAATAACAAGTAAGAGTACTTAAAGATCAGTCTACAATTATTGAAAAAATATGTATGATCTATATTAGTAAATGTTAGAAAACCTACATACAGTTTCTTGGGACAGGTAGTTTAATCAGCATGAATACTGTGCTCTATTAGACTAGAACAACATTAACCGACTGCACCAATTTGGAGTCTAACAAAAATGTAACATATATTTTTTTTAAAAGAGACAACAATGATCAAAGATGAAATTTAACAACAATAATTGAGAGACTGCTAACTAACGCATATGACCGGTTGACAAACCTATACTGTGTAATAACCCTTATTTTATTTACAAAAATGCCATGTTAACAGTTTTTTTTAACAATACCAATAAACACTAACTTGAACAAGAACACCACCTACCAACTGCGCAAATTTGGTGTCTTATAAAAATTTACCGAGTATTTTTAATGAAGACATTTGCCAACGTACTAGAAGAATGCAACATCACACTAGTAAGATTTTTATTAAAAATGAAATTGAACAACGTCAATTGAGAGATTGCTCACTGACGGATATGTTCTAAACTGAGCAGTAGACAATCACAGTATGTATCAACAATTTTGATTAACAAACTGCTTTTAGTGACAAACTTGTATATAGAAGAACCAAAGTCAACTGAAAACTTTAACTAACTTTTACTAATAATTAATACGACTCAAATAACAAACAAAAAATCTGCAATAATGTTTAACTACTATGGGCCTAAAAACAAAAGCAATCACAGCTTTTCTGCCCCATAAATTTCCAAAGTGGCAAAACCAAAATGTTCTGATTGCTTATTTTTATTTATAGTTACAATTGTCAAACTACAAAATAATTGTCAAACAAGAAACTAGCAACAAACTTTGGTGCCAAACAATGATTACCGTAGTACAGATTGTCGCAAAAAAGCATAAACAACAATGACACACTATCAATGCCAGATCAATTACAGACAAACAAATTGCTGTTTTGAAAAAACGATATTCCATCACTAAAAAAACCTACAAAATTTAAAAACAACTATCTTTTGTGAAAAGATAACCCAAAGCAACGTCCAAAAAAATGAAAAACAAAATGCATTCCAATTTATATATTTTAAAACAGAATACAACATTACTATACTATAGAACGCAAAAAAACAAATATTAGCGTAAAATTTGATATTTGTATATTCACAACATTGTATAATTTGCGCAATTTACAGAAGCTTACATAAAGATGAAATATGTGTTCCGTAGTCATGAATTAAATATAAAAACAAAAATGAGACTTGTCAGATGTTACGTGTACCCGGTTCTCTTATATAGAATGGAAGCATGGACCATGTCCAAAAATACCTGCAAAAAACTATCAGCCTTTGAAATGTGGATATACAAGAGAATTTTAAGAATTTCGTGGAAGGACCATATCACAACGCGTTGAACGTTTCGGAAAAAAACTGGAAGTAGTTAATACTATTAAGGCGCGCAAGTTGCAGTATTTTGGACACATTATGAGCAATAAAAAAAGATATGGATTATTACAACTGATTCTGCAAGAGGTCCTGGCAGAAGGCGTATATCCTGGCTCAAGAAGACAGTGGTTTGGGAATACAACTACCAAACTCTTCCGCGCTGCTGTGAACAAAGTAAAAATAGTTATATTGATCGCCAACATTCGGTAATCGGATAGGCACCTGAAGAAGAAGAATTTACAGAAACCATACGCTTATAAAAAAAAATATTACTAGGTGCTGTAGCTTTCGATGAGCTGTACTAGCTGTAGCTAGTTACTTAGAAAAGTATATATGAGAAATGTTTTCTGAAAGTTTCTGCAAAAAAAAAATTTGTTAGAAAAAAATTACAGTGGTTTCAATGTATACAAAAATGAGCATTTTTGGTTAAATTACTAATTTTTGAAAAGTGATATTTTACGATTTACAGGTTTAATCAAAAAAACTTTTGCAAAATTTTAAAGAACAATTTATAACAAAAAAATTAAGCTAATTTAGTCATATTTTTATTAAAATTTGACATTGTCACGGCATTTTCAATGTGGAGCATTTTTTGTATTTTTAGGGTATTTTCTAAACGACCCACGCTCAAAGAAATAAAAAATGGTTAATAAAAAAAAACAAGTTAAATCACTAAAAATTACAAAAAGATTCAGGCTTTGCCGAGTTTTTTCCAATGTATCTACACTGATTTTTTTTTACCAAAAAAATGTGATTTTTAAGGGTTTTTCTGAACTTTAAAAGACTCTCAATTGAGATAATAACTTGAAAAGTTGAAAATTTGAGAAATTTTTTGGTACCTACTATCACATATTTAATTTTAAACCTGTTTGGAGATACTCGGTTTTTAAGTTTGGTCAAAATGTAATGGAATGATCATAGCAAACAACCGTTGTAAAGAGCATTATTTTGTGTATACTATAACACCGCAACACAATAGGCTTAACTACAGGATACTCTTTGCTACACAAACCAAAAGAAAATTTTAACCACCTACCTACTAAGCCATTTTGGTGCATATGCTAAACGTATTAGGAAAAAACACTGGTCTTAGCCAACAATATATTGGTACTTGACTAAACTGTATTAATTTTTATGCTGAACAAGATTTTAACAAACAAAATGAAAAGTATTTGCAATAAAAAGAAAACATTTCACCTACCAATTTTGGTTTATATGCTAAACACAATCAACAAACCAATTAAAAAAATTAAATTGTACGTACTAGACGCAACACTGATTTAAGGCAACATAATTGGTAATCATTATGTCATTATTTTTTATAGTTTAATTAAGTTTTTTTATGTAATTTTCTGTATAATTTTCTTTAAATAACAAATTGAAAAGCTAACATAATGCGAGTTTATAACCAAAATGTAATATATGTGATGTTTCTCAAAAACTGGAATAAACAGCAAGATTCAAAGGTTTCTTATTCTGATGAACTTAAACAAAAAATTACCAAAATTATTTAATAATTTTTTTTAGTAGAATAAAATGCTTGCTTAGGTTTAAAAAAAAAATTACTTACTATTGGCGCATGGTTCTATAATTTTTATGTTTATAAATTTTGTTAGTTTTTTAATAAATATTCAATTTATATACATTTTTGACCGCCATGTGTGCCCTACACAATCTTAGATAGGTAAATCTCTCTATTTGTTATACGCGTTTTCTTCTAGATGAAAGGCAGCATTGATGTTGCGTTTGCTAACAATTATAGTTATAGTTGGTTTTCTTTTTGCTTAGTATCTGCAAACTCTCTTGAATTGACTACGTTTATTACTAGTCGGTTTTCTATTTCTTCTAGTAATTCCCTAAAAACTATTTAAAATATATTATAAAGTGTACCGGTAACAAGATACATCTTTGCAGCACTTTTTGGGTATACTAATTTCCGATAATGTTAGATTTTTTATAGTTAGTTATGCAATTTGTTGCCAGTATAAGTTGTTATTTGTTTTTCTGCTTTTTCCGTTTTTTTTACAATTGCCTATTTGATAAGCGTAGTTTTTCAGAAGGTTTTTTGTGTCTAATTCTTAGGCTATTGCGCATCAAGCTTATTAATATGCGGTGTTTCTTTTGTTTTATAGATTTGGTTGAATAGATAGATTACTAGTTTTGTCTAAATCAAACATTTTTTTTTTAGTTTTTAAGTTATTATTTTTTTTATCATTTATTAATAGTGGTTTTTTAAAGTTGCACTTGGATTTCTGTTATTTTTTAGTTTTACATTTTTCTTAATTTCTTTTTTGTTTTTAGTTTGATTAGATTTGTTTTTTTAGGTAAATCATTTCAAGCTTTTATTGTTTTAGTCTTAGGTTTATTCTGGCTAATAGTAGGCTATCATCTGACGTAATATCAGCTTTAAAGTATGTTTTTCCGCTTGTTATTGCGTTCCTAATACTTTTGCTACGGATCATGTAGTCTATTTAGTTTTTATTTAAGTATGTTTAGTTGTGGTTTTGGGCTGTCTATGTGTATAGCCTTCTTTCGTATTTTTCTACAATGTCTTCTTATGCACCCATTACTGCTTTTGCGTTGAAATTGTCTAGAGTTGTTTGTGCGTATGCTATTGTAATGTTTAGTTGAATTCCTAATACATTTATTGAAATGTTTTTGTGTATGATTATAGGTACTATATTTTGGTTTTGTGTTGAGTTTTCTGTGTAGCTTTGTCTTGCTCCAGATCATTTTACTTCAGTGCATGAAAGTATGTCTATACTGTAATTTTTTGGGTTAAGTTGCTTATATCACGCTTTGGATGTGCAAATTTTTAGTTTTTAGATACGTAGTTTTAATTTTTTTTTATTGTTCAAAATTGTCTCTCCAAAAACTGGATTACAAAATTTTGTATTCCAGATCATAAATTTTATTTAAATTTTTCCATGAATTGTTTTGTTTGTGATTGGAGTAGGAATATTCATATAAATGTTTACTGTGGTGGTTTACGCCGTTGATTATTTCTAATTCTTCCGTCTTTTGGGGCTATTTCTGGCACAAGAGACATAAGATGCTTTTGCTATTTTTGATTCATTCATCCAAAGCTACTAGTTGTCAAGAAGATATTTAGTTGACAGAACTTTGTTACTTAGGAGGATGTACCGTGTGCAGGTAAGATTCTTTTTGAGTTAGTATGATGCCATCACTTTTTAGTAATTGTAACCTTTTTAAAGGTGTATCTAACAATAGTTACAAAATTTTGCTTTTTATTCTAAAAATGTATTTTACGTACATAAAAGTGAAGTAAGTAGAGTAAAATAATATGCTAACGCAAATTCAACATTGTCAAGCTTAATGTTGAATTGTTCAAATGCAAATATAATCCAGTAAATACGTTGTGACTCTTCTAGTATTTAAACAATCCTGAAGGCAGTAAAGTAGTAACTGTAAGAGTAAAATAAAGGGTGGTATTGAGAAAAATTGTGTGGTTACAAACTATAGTCTAGGTACGTTGTTTGCACATGATTTGGTATTAAAGTTCTAACTAAAAACCGCAATTAGCGGCTTTTTTGCTAAGGTCTTCTTAAAGTTGTTTTATTGGTTCTGCAATTGTGGGTAGATCAGCATTTTTGTACATCCACTTTTAAACTTTAGAATTTCTTATCCAAGTTGTAGTTAAACTGTAAAAGTAAGTTAAGCTGAAGTAAATCACAATTAATTTTGGAATCAATTACAATTGTTTTGCTTAATGTTAGATTGGCTTCTAAAAATATTAAATTATCATCCAAGATTGATTTGGGCTTTTTTTTAAACCTTTTTAATTTTGGCAAGAGTGTAGTGCAAGTACTGTGGTATTACAGTTTAGTAAGTGTTTATCAAACTGCGGCGGAAGGTCAGGCGCGTCCTCAGGTGTCGGATAGGCAAATTATACACGCAGACCATCACCATTAGATAGTAGCCATTGCCTTGAAAATAAAACTGCCACTTTTTTTTACTGTTGTTTGCCTTTGGACAACTTTTTGGTCTATTTTGACTCAATTTTTGGTTACAAAGAAAAAAGTACTCAGAAAGGTACAGATATTTTGAAGAAATTTTTCCGTTTTTAAACGCAAGCAGCTCTATTGAATATGCATGAATCAACACGACAAAGAAATAAAGATAAACCTTTAAAAAAAAGTGGATTTACTAGCTCCCAATAAGAAAGAAAATTTGGCGGATGACGTTCTCAAAGCACCACAGGTTGCAATGGTACTGCATCATAGCACAATAAAATTCACAAACAAAGCAACGCATATGAGACACCAAAGGTAAAGCCAAACCGACAAAAGCTGGTAGGATGGCAATTTCAAAGATAAATGAGTCCGTCAACCTCAAAAGGCAACAACATTGTAAGGATGCAAAGAAAATAAAAATAAGTACTTTGGGAAATAAAACACAAAAAGTAAATGCTTTTCTAACGAGTATAAAAAGGAAAACTAGGATACGTTGCAATTTGACAGCAGACATTGCAGTAGTCAAGAAAGTTTCTAACACACAAAAAAATATTAAGCAGATAATAAGCAGGATATTCAGATCTTAAAAACCCTTCCCGCCACCAAGTTTTGAAGGGAACTGAGAAAAACTTACATAAAATTGTTAAAACAAGTAGGCAAACAAGCCAAAACAACAAACATAGTACTTATAACACAAAAAAAAACTGCAGCGTTTAGCACTTATAGAAAACAAACTAGTAACAAAACTAAATAATAAAGAACTTAAAATCTAATTACACTAAAATGACCAAAATGTATATAATGGGTCAGACAACCAAAAGTAAAATTATCACCGACAGACTAAGAAATCTAATTTTTATTACTTGGAAAAACTTTGTACAACAAAAACAGTTGCAGTTGTATTGAACTCGGTAAGGTACTACGCGCCATATGAACAAGAAAACTGTTATCATAAATTCAACACAAAATGTTACCTATGCCGACATAATTAAGCATTTAAAAAAACATGTCAACACAAAAAAGATAACTGTGGCTAAAATAAATAAAACATATAAACACAACGTCCGGCTGACCATAAAAAGAAAAAATAAAAAAGACAAGATTTCTTTTTGGAAAGCAGTCACCACCAATGTATGTTTCTTGACATAGATAAAACTTTAAAAGTTTACTTATTCTGGCTGGGTCGTTTTAAGAAAAACACTTGCTATATCCGACTCTTTGCTTAAAGATGAATTTCTAAAAATAGACAACAACTGAACACAAAAGGAAAATAAGAAAAAGTCGTTCAACTCATAATGCATATAAAAGTCACACAAGTAAATCTTGGTAGGGGAAGATGAAAGCCAGATATGCTGAACAACAAATGCATGAAACAAAGTGTTAAAACCGCCACGCAGATTAATTATAAAGAGAAAATAAAGCAGAATTTTAAGGTATCTACAACAAGCTGCGGAAAAAAGTACGTTGTGGGCAAAGTGGGTAAATATTGGATTATATTTGTGTAACCCTACTTACAAAAACATTATAATAAACAGTTTTTAATCAAGAGAAATTTTAATGCAAAATTCTTCAACTGGCAACTGGTGGTTGCCTGTAGAAGACCGCAAAGGTACCAAACTTATCATTTCTAAACAATGGCAACAAACTAACTTTTGTTTGGAGGTGTTTTTCAAAAAAACAAG
Source organism: Tachinus rufipes (assembly GCA_963932245.1). Taxonomy (NCBI): domain Eukaryota; kingdom Metazoa; phylum Arthropoda; class Insecta; order Coleoptera; family Staphylinidae; genus Tachinus; species Tachinus rufipes. The sequence goes on from OZ010749.1 coordinate 69,825,143, forward strand.
TGTGTGATAAACATTGATATAGAACTCACTACTAACTATTAAGTTCAAACCCTGTAAAAAAAGGTTAATATTGTAAGCTGAACTGGCAGAGCTACTAACCACTAAAGCAAAAAAAAAAACGCACTAGGAAAGCAAATTATATACACACCGTTAACAACCCGATGAACAACATTGACAAAGCCAGCAATAACGTGTTAAAAAAAACTCAGGTACCAAAAGACAACCCCGCAAACTAGTGGCAGTAACAATGCTAACCGTAGGACTAACTGCGCGCAAACAAAAAGGACGCTAACTAGAACAAATAAGATATAGAGATTTGAATAGCTTAAACAATCCAAAAAAAGCAAAACACACAAAAATATTATAGAACAAGCTATTCTAAGAAGTGGACAACAACTTATAAGGTACTGGTTATAAGATCCAAACCTAAACATAAACTTTTAAACAACGAAATCAGCCAAAAAGTTTCAAACAATTTTAGAACAAAAAATGATTATATTAGAAACAACCAAAATATAAAAATTCTAAAGAAAACTAGCTGATGGAAAACAAACTTGGTGTTATAGTAAGAGAGAAGATAGAAAGATAGAAACTAAACACAAATAGCCACGCAAAAACAATAATTAATGTAAATCCAGAAAACATGCCAGACATAACCACCCCAAAAAATCAGAATAGTTTTAAATCACATGAAAAACGGAAGGGCACCAGGAGAAAATCAATTAACTTGCAAAATGCTAAAATCAGGAAATCAAGATCTACTACAATCCAAAAAAATCACGCTAACAAATGTCTGCAAAAAGGTAATACTCTTAATTCATAGCAAAACGCGCAAATAATTATTATATACAAGAAAGAAGACACAAGCAATGTAACTAACCTACCGTCTAATAAGCCTGTTAGCACTCATGTATAAGCTTTATACCAAAATTGTCACTGATGGGATTACAAATAAGCTAAGCTTTTACCAACCTGACTAACTTTCGATAGCTCAAAAATGTCGATAAATGTATACCATGGTCACACTATAAAACTTGGCAAAGAAAATTAGACCGTCAAATCAACAGACGCATCTGAATATATGATGGGCTGCATTTGGCAAACTAGGGTTTATTCTAAAAAATACTGAGATAGTTTGAAGATTTATAAAAAAAGACTTGTAACGCTTGCGTTCTGCTAGTTACAACCTATATCTTTAAACAATGACCCTCACGGCACATAGCAAAAAGAAGTTAAGGCAAGCAGCAATCAATAGAACGTACAATGACCAACATGAGTTTGAAAAATTATATAAAAAACATAAAGATTCTAAGGGGAATCAGCATGCGGACGTAATCAGAAGCATATGCAAACTCAAATGGAACTGGGTGCGTACTCTGTCTGCTAGCAGAACTCACCAAGATAGTCAAGGCGAGTGGTAGAATGGGGTCCAAAAAAAATCAAAAAAAGCGTAGGACAAGCAATGAAAAGATGGTCAACATTTTTTTGGGAGGCCTACGTCCAGAACTAGACAATAGACAATGGACAATGGCTAAGTAAGAATAAAGATAGAATTCTATTGATGACAATTGTTTTGTTAAATTGACAATTGTTTTATTGAATTGAATTTTAAGAATTTATACGTGAGACATTTGTTTTGTTTAATTAACAGTTGACAAGGGAGATTTGTTAAATAATTTATAGTTTATTTGACAGATTTCAAAAATTGTTAATGATTAATTTGTCGAATTTACATTTGACAGTTTATTTGACAATTGATACTTGGTTTGTAAAATTGGCAGTTAGCAGTTTATATGATAGATTTGTAAAACAATTGACAATTGCTTTGTTCAATTTACAGTTGACAGTTTATATGACAGATTTGTCAAATATAATATTGACAATTTATATGTCAAATAGTAATGCATTTCTAAAATACAAAGATAATTAAATAAAAATAATACTAAAAGTCTTAAGACTACACTAACACATGCTAAAAATTAAATAAAACAATATTTATTACAAAGTGGTATTAAATTCAATTTTTGTTTGTTTTAAAAACTGTATCTTGATAGAAATGCAAATTATGAAATATTATTATAGAATCGTTAATAATATTTGTTCTATTACAATAAATAACATTACTTGTTTATTTTATAGAGCTCTTATTTGAAGTATGAATATTTATAAAGTGATAAGAACTAACAAGTGGAAACACAAGGGTAAACATCTGAGAATAATAAGGGTAGCTCATAACTCAAGGGAGTAGGAAACACATGTGTTAATTAGGTGATAACAACAACGTAAAGTATACTTAAATGAGCTGAATATAAAGATCACCTTGTAAATTATAGAAGAAAATAAACAAATATTATTAACTTTAATATCAAATATTGTCAATTTGATGTAATACTCTCTACATATTAGAACCACCACATTGCATGTCAACAACATTGCAGTTGTGACTTGATTAGCGTCGCCGATGTCGGGGGTGGTCTTTGAGGTAACTGATCTCCGTTAGGTCCGTTGTGAGTGCGTATATATAGCCGGATGGCGGTGTTTTCTGGGTGACAGTGACAGATACAGATGTGGCATTTAACTGCACCGAAACGACAAGACATATAGCGGTCGGAGTAAAGACGAAGGGTTTCGTTGATTGGCACAAATTATGTAAACGAGCCAAATATACTATTAGTCAGTCCGTCAACGGGATCGTCCTGAAACTTCAGCCAGTACATCATAAAACCGGTGACTGATTGCTGTGGTCGCTTCATTTACACACTCGCTGCTAGTCTGACGTTTTAATATACGTTTCGTGGGTTTATGTATTAATTATACGGCCACTTCCGTTTCTTTGCCATATCTACCACTACTTTTTTACTTTCTTACACGGGAAGCTTTTATCTCTAAGCATTTAATGACACCATTAAATTATAACACTTTTACACTATTTTCTTCACGCATATGCAAATTCTTTAAAAGAAATTTAATGGATAATTTGACTAAAACTATCTTTGATAATTTAAAACAAGCTTCTATATAATTTATTTTTGAAATAACAATATTTCAAAATCATGATCAAAATGAATAACAAAAGTCTGTTGGACTATAAATTATTACACATATTACGCTTTCAAGTTTAAAAACAATTTTTACAGTAAAGAATTTTTGCAAATATTTACTGATATTAAGGGTGATTAGTCGGCAATAAGTCACAAATGAATGGAATGCATATTGCGGTTCTGTTATAATTGGAATGAGGGAGGAATACTTTTAAAACACCATAAATCAGTGAGTCGGTGAAGGTGTTGTGGAGACATTTAGACAGGCTCCTGCACGCTTCACTTCATCAGGAGGATGTGTAAGTCTGATGTCTGAATGTTGGCGCTGTCTTCACTTTTTAACACAGTTCCGCCCGCCCGTGGGACGCGGTGGGCAGGTCTTGGTTCACAGACGCCTTCACAGTATTTCTCAAGCGTCTCACATTGGACATCGCCAGGAATAAACTTTCAACGATATTGTAAAGATGTGGAAAAAATAATATAATGCAAATCATATGTGTATTTGATGAGATGTCATAATAATGTATTGATTGAAGTATCCTAAAATATTTCAATTATAATGATTTTTTTTTAAACTATTTATGGAAGGTTAGTTTTTTTAAGTCCCAACAAATCTTCATTACTAACAAAAATAAGGAATTATTTTCTTCAGATGTTTTATAAAAAAACTAATATAATTAACTTAATTGTTCTTTATTCAAACAATTATTATTTTAATTAGTCAGTAATGTGATACGCTTGTACTGTGTATAATGTATTATAAATTTGTTTTTCATATAACAATGTGACAATGATATTGTATTAATTGCAATTTAGGATAGTCTTTACTCTGTGCAGCGTAAGAAAAGATGTTTTGGTTTTTATCTTCTTACTTACTTAAAATACCACTAAAAATATCTCATTGGTTATCTAGTAATTTTGTTTTTTGAACTATGTTAAAGTTAGTTGCATTTGTAGGTAATTTTTCAGCTATTATAACTAACAACATTAAGATTTTTAAATATGTAAATAAATACCAAAACGTTTGCTTTGTTTCAAACAAAGAAATAGATTTTACTCATGATTTTAAAGAATGGTTTTATTGCGCTCAAAACAGATATTAATGACTATTTTTCTTTAGTTTTGATAGCTTATGTAACTAGTATTTATGGTTTTTATACAGGTTTTTACATTTTTAGTATTGTAAATTAGTAGCGATTATCTACCAGCTTGGCAATGAGGCACGTAGAATGCACGTACCAGCCTGACCAAAATACTATAATAGCACAGTACAAGACAACGTCGCTAGGTAAGTTTGGGAATGACATTAAATTTCAATTATTAAAAAGTGAATTCAATAATTAAACAAGTTATTTTGAATTAAATAACTGGTTTGTGATTAATTCTTTAGCATACAAAAATATAATACGACGCACAATCGTTAACTCCATTTATGGCCTTGCTATTTTACAAGTTTTATTTTAATATGCTCGCCGCATGATTTTTTGTCGTTTGTGTACGTTGTTCAAAAGTAAATTATTATTGTTGGTTTCTTGTTCTCTATGTTCTACTTTAAATGTTTAACTAAATGTCAATATCAAATTTTTAACAATTATTTTTAAGATTATAATATTTATTTATTCAAAACCTTAGTTTAAAAGTGCCCACTAACGTTACGTCAAATAAACAACCATTATTTTTTGAGGTCTTTTCTTACAGCGTTGTAAGTTGTAGTCTTAAAACATAACATGTTTGTGTGACGTCAGTTGTAGACAAGAACGCGCTTGTAACAAGAGATTTGGCGTTGGTATAAGCATTTACTAAATATTTTGACAGTGAAGCTTGAAGAAAACATGGTTTTAGTGCTAATTTCTTCAAATATATTGACAGATGAGCTATCAAAATGCAAAAAAAATGTCTTTAGAGCTAACTTCTTTAAATATCTTGCATGTTATAAAAGTTAACAATTACCAACAAAAAATAAAGCAAAATTTAGTTATTTTAATAAGATTTGAATTTTTTAATATATTGACAATTAAGGTGTCAGAAAAGTTGGTTATAAAAAGTTAAAAACATATAAAAGAAAAAGAATTTACTTATCTTGATAAAGTTTAAGCAAACTTTTATTGCATTTATCATATATACATATACATATCAAAATACAAAAAACATGGATGTAGAGCTAATTTCTTTAAATATCACAAAATTATAAAAGTTAGAACAAAAATAATGAATAAAAATTATGCAATTATGAGTTCAATTATCTTAGTAAAGTTCAAATAAAGTTTCTTATTAATTTAAAAATGCTGCTGTCAAAATACAAAAAACTTTGTTTAAGAACAAATTTCTTCAAATACTTTGAAAATTATGAGAGATGAAACAAAAGTTAAAAATAAAGTTCAAGTAACTTTTTTTAATGTTTTGACAATTAAATTATAAAACTGCATAAAACTTGGTTGTAAAGTAAACTTTTTAAAATATTTTAAAAGTTATGATAAATGAGCAAAAGTTATGTAAGTTAAATAAAAGTTTTTTTCTTCATACGTTAGGACAATGTTTTGTATTTTTATCAATAATAGGAGTAGTAATGTTTGATATGCTAAACTCTAGCTGTGCGGGTAATCTAGTTGTAGTTAGATTTTTTTTTAGCAATTTTGGGCAGGCGATTTGAAAGCATCTTGTTTACGTGATTTTTCCACTTTTTACTTTTCTTCTGAGCCCATTTTACTACGTCTTGGGTTTGACACAAATCTCTCATCTTCTTACTTCTCTTCCGGTAAAATAAGCTGAAACCTGTTAATGCTCTAACTATTGGCATTTATGTCGGTTAGTTATGATTGGTCTTCCAGAAGTTTTATAAACTTGTACTTTACTTTTTGTATTAATATGCTTGTTTTGCTATATTATATCTTGTAAGTATTTAGGATTAAAACTGTTTTTGATGTTTGAGTTTTTGTATTTTTTTCAGATCTTGTTACTTGTAATCTTCTTCTTCTTCTTCTTCGGCCTGTTTTTATCCACTGCTGGATGTAAGCCTTTTCTAACGTTTTCCATGTTTTTTCTGGATTGGGCTATTTGGATCCAGTTCTTTCATGCTATTTTTTGTATATCATCTCGCACGGCCCACGCTTCTTTTCGTTATGCATAGGCGCCATTCTATGATTCTTTTAGTCTATTTGGTTCCATCTTGTCTTGCCAGGTGGCCCGCCCATCTCCACTTCAATTCTGTAATACTTCTGGTGACGTCTTTGACTTCTGTTCTGCTTCTGATTTTTTTGTTTTTGACGCGGTCTTTGAGGCTAATACTTAGCATTGCTCTTTCCATTAATCTTTGCGTTACGATGAGTCGGTTTGCGCTTCCTAGCGTCAGGTTTTTTTTTATTATTTGATCCAACATAATAATAATAATAATAATAATAATAATAATCGTTTATTTTCTTGCCATTTGGCCTTGAAAAGTATTTACAATTTGCTTTTTTCATTCATCCAAAATTTACATACTTTTTCTTCATTTCCACATCTAAATTTTGCTAGTATCTTTTTTGTATCTTAATAATGCAAAGTACACAAAAACAGTATACTTTGCATTATTAAAATATTTTGGGTTATTATTTTCCATAATAAATGCAAACTTCTTATTGTACCTTGATTCATTCATTCCAGTCTTTCTTTCTTGCATATCTATATTTTTATCACGAATTGTTATTTCTTTCCACACAACTCTTCTACTATTTCTCATTCTTTCTACTTCTTAACAGTCATATCCTTTTTAATTATAATATTTCTTTTTTTTTACTTCTATTCTTTCATATCTTTCATTTATTTTTTCCTTCAGATATTTTTGCAAAATTACTTTCATTCTACTCACTACAACTCCACATGTTTGTGCAAGACATAGCTTTTCTTCTATGTCTGCAATATATGCAGCAAACAAACTTGGACTGAGTGGGCATCCCTGTCTCACATCTTTTGTTGTCTAAAAACTTTTAATTGTTCTACCATTTACCCATACTCTGCTCACCGTTTCTGCATATACATCTTCCATTCTTTTTACCTTAACTAATATTTATTTTTCTCAGACATAACTATAATTTTTCTCTATCCACACTATCAAAAGCCGCTTTAAGGTTTATAAACAATGCATATATATATATTTTACAGCTAACTCTTTTTCAACTATATGATTAAGTATATTTACGTTGTCTATAGTACCTCTCTCTTTTCTAAACCCAGCCTGTCTATTCGGCAATTTTTTTTTTAATTTTTAAATGTTTATTTAGTTTTTCCTCTAACGTCATGGCGTATACCTTGTATGCCGTACTAACTAATGTTATTCTTTATAGTTTTCTACTAGCAGCTTTTTTCTTTTTTGTATACTAGGCATACAAGACCCACTTTCTATTTGCTAGATAATCCTTCTTCCTTTTATACTTCATTTATTACCTCTCTTAATCTTTCAATCAATTCTTTCGTTTAATACATCCATACTTCATTCTGTATTCCATCCACACCTGGCGTTTTTGATTTCTTCAGTTTTTCTATTTGCCTTTGTATTGATTCCTTTGTGATTTCATTTGGCTGCATAGTTAGTTCTTCAAGTATTTTGTTCTGATCTTTCTTTTTTTCTGTCGGTTCTATCAAATAATGTTAAAAAATGTTCTCGCCATTCTTCCATCGTAATTGTTTGGTTTGGCCTTGTTTTATGCTGTTTTCTTTTTTTGTTTATGAACTTCCATGTTTCTTCTTCTGATCGGATTGCTTTTATTTCTATTTTTTTTTTCTGTCAGTATAATATTTTATTAACTTTGCATTTGTTGTTTTTCCATTTGCCTAGCCTTTATTCCACCATCTGCATCTTAATATTTTTTCTTTTGTGTGTACATATAATTTTTTTACTGTTGCTTCTTGTATTATTTTTTCTTATTCTTCCATTTTGCTTTCTACGTCGTTTTCTATAACATTCATTTTTTTTCCAAATTCTTTTTGTAACTTTTTATGTTTTCTTCCGACCATATTTCTTTTGTTATTGTTTTCTTTTTTTTGTTTGTTTTATTTATTGCGTCATTTGTTAAATATACTTTCAATGGTTGATGATCTGATTCCACTCTTTCTCCCACTTTTAAATTCTTTATTTCTTGCTACGCTTGGTCAATTACCGATTTGCCATTTGCTCCTATATATGTATATTACCCTTGTTCATCTCTTGCATTGTTTTTATTCAACACGTTCCATCCCTTTTCTTCCATCAGTTCTAACATTATTTTTTCTTTTTTATTTTTTTGACTGTCTTTTGATTCTCCTTTTCTGATATGATCTTTAAAATTTCCTCTTTCTTTTTTTTTGTTCCAATTCTTGCATTGAAGTCTTCTCCTATTATCAATCTTCTTTTGTCTGCTTCTTGTAGTGTTTCTTCTAATGCTTTTTTAATATTTTTTATTCCTCTTCTATACAATATTTGATCCAACATTACGTTAAATAGGGCAAGGCTTGGACTGTTTTTTGTTTGTTTTATTTCTGTAGCATTGGTTACTTTTTTAACTTATCTGCTACTTTTACGTGAGTGTCAATGTTCAGTTCCTTGATGATGGCTATTAAGTTTGAGTGTACAAGTTTTTTCTTTAAATGTGTAGTAACGTCTGTTAATCTTACTCTGTCAAACGTCTGGGTTAAGTAAATAAAGCACATGTATTCTATGGCTTTTGTCTATTAATGTGTCTTCTCTATATTTGATTAATTTTTTAGTTATATTATCTATACTTGGTAATTTTCTATTTTTTAGTTTGACGGTGACTTGATTTATTTTGTCCTTGGGTATAGATCATATTTGCTGTGTATTCCTTTCTCCTAAAACGTTTATGTATCTTTTGAGTTGTTTTTCTTTTATTGTATAGTTTCCAAAATTGTTTTTTTTTTTAATTTTTTAGGGTGATCTTTGTAGCCTGTATGCATTTATTTATTGTTTTTTTTTCTGCATATTTCACTTTTTTTTGCTCTTTGTAGAAATCATGTTTTATATCTAAGAAAAATTTGAGTTTAAATTTCTATGTAGATTTTATTTCTTACAAGTTTGTATTTTTGATATTTGATTGCGTTAGTTTTTTAATTTTATTTGTAAGCCAGGGTTTTGTTTTTATTTATACTTCTTTTTCCAAATGCTTTTTTTGTGGCTTTTATTATTAAAGCTTAGTTTCTGCCATGCTATCTTAATGTCGTCACAATTTAGTATTTTGTTTTTGATAATTTTTTCTTTTAGTTTTAGCTGGATTCTAAATTGAGTCTATTAATTAGTTTGGTAAGCTTTCTTTTTGTTTGGTATTGAGCAGTTTTTTTGAAATGAGATTTTTTGAGTTACTACGGTTTTGTACGACACATTTTAGTTAATTAATTTCATTATTTGAACTTTAAACGATTTTGTTGAGATTTTATTGACTTTCACTTTTAACTGAGCAAAAAGTATAACTGCCAATTTACAAAAAGTGTATGTTTTTATTTTAGTTTTATTTGGTTAGTATGATAAAATAATGAATTCATAAAAATATTATGTATAAAAATTTTCACTAAAGTATAAAAAAATAATTATCACATTTTTAAAATAAGACTCATAGACACACACACTGTTTTAGAATAACATTCTTATCAACCAGTTCTTGAATGTCGTTTTTTTTTTTGCACTAGACAATGGTATTTATTTGTATATGCTCGAGACAAATCAACAGAAATAAAGCACTGATTTGCGGCTCTTTTCTTGCACACAAAAGTTTTTTTGTAAATGTTGTCTGCAAATGATGTTTTTTATAAAAAAATGCTCTACGATTTCTAAGAATTTTGATGTCATGCCACTTGACTTGAGTTCTATCTTTGTCTATATTGAAGTTATTTCTCTATAATTCTTGCAAAGCTTGTACATCATAAAACCTATAGTTAGTCATTTTTACAACTTTGTAAGAACATTCTGTTTTTTTGGCTGTGCAAATCAAAGTTGAATACGTTTGCGGTGAGTAAATTGGGCCTGATTTTAAGTATCTCTTAATTTGTTTTTCAATTGCACTATGTACATTGAAACCTTTATTTTGTGAGTGACCTCGTAGGAACTTATGCATACTCGATTTGACACTCATGTTGACAACAGCGTAAACATAGATAGACAACAGATATTTGTTTATTTGTTGTCCGCCGCAATTATTTGAGTAGAAAACTGTATTAATTTCTTTTTCGGAATTTTGATCTAATACAGCTTTGATATAATCGTATATGCAGCTACCAATTTTTACAGCTTCTTTCAATCCTTCGGTGTTATCCCAAAAATAACAAACCACGTTCTTTGCATCTAAGTCACTGACAGTAAAATTCAGGCAGTTAATCTTAGACTTAAAAAAGAAGAGAGATATTTGCTGTTTTGGCACCTGCATAACCGCTTGCAAGTTGAAAACTGCTACAATAGTACCAACTTCCCTGTTCTTGTCAGTATCTGTTTCTGTCCTTGCTAAAGTCTTTTCTTTTGAGGTGCTGTTTATATATCTAGTATAAATTTTAGTTTTCTTCTTTATCAAAGTTTTTATATTTTTTACAAAGGTTTTTTTTTAGTATAATAAATGAAATTTTATTAAAAATTTTGTTAAATGTTGATATCGTAGCAAAAAGTAAGCTCTTGTTTTCACGTAGAGGTTTATAATTTCCTTATAAATCTGCGAAAGATTTATCACTGCAAATATTTACATTTTTTTGATTTCTTATAAAATTATTTAGTATTGGAGAGTATACAAAAGACAAAAATGTAAAAAGAATTAACACTAAGATTGATACAAAGATTGAAAGCATGGAGAAGCTGTTATTCTACAATGCAATATTAATTTAATACTTAAATTTATTGTAAAATTTTAGGGTTAAGTGGAAAAGTTGCTTTATAGCTATACTTCACCTTTTTATCTAGTGGTAAATAAAAAATGAAATAATAATAATAATAAATTCTTTTGATGTTTGAGCTCTTAGGTATTGCGATTCAATTCTCGGAATCTTCTTCTTCTCACGCCGTTTCCTTTCGAAGGTTGGCGATCCAATTGACCATTATGGTTTTTGACACGGCTGCTCGGAAGACATCAGTGGTCTTACAGTTGAACCAGCGGCGTAGGTCTTTAAGCCATGAGTTCTGTCGTCTTCCAACCAACCTTTTTCCCTGTATCTTTCCCTCAATATAGTAGGAATAGTATTTATAAATTCTATAACGTTATGTTTAAGTTGAGGTTTATTAGTTAGTTGATTTCCATGTTTTCCTCTCAATTTGTCTTCTACTACACTAATTTCTTGGAAAATGCCGGTTTTATAACTCTATCATTTAAGTCAAGAGTGTATTTGAAGAATGCTTTACATACTCTGATTCTGGACCCATTAATTTCAAAATAACATGCTGTATTTAGAACTTTCAAATTTTGTGTGCTAGAGTACCTGTACTTTGGTTTGGTATCTTTTGAGTGTCGTATTATAAACTCTTTCTGCATTTGAAGATTAGATAGTTTCTAGTATGCTTTAAATAATTGTTGCTCTAATGGTTTATCAAAACTGCTATCACAACTTAGCCGACATTTTCCTCTACAAGACAGACAAAGTTTTCTCTTTGAAACTTGTTTCATTAATTTAGACAAAGAGGCTTTGCTAGAATTTTTAAGTACTTTTGCAACTTTTGTTCTCTACGTCAATGGTTTTTACTCTTATTTTTTCCTTTTTTTTTCTATTGTGTGTTTGTGATCTTTAGCAATCGTAGGATTTTGAAAGTCATTGTATGCAGTAACTTCTTCAATGTTATGTCGATCAGCATCAAGGTGGGTTAAATGCTTATTTTCAATCTCAGAACTAGATCTACTGGAACTGCTTCCGTTGAAGATGCAGAGGAAGAAGATGATACAACCTTAAATGGTATTGTTTTATTAGCAGGTAAACATAAAATTTAAATCCGCATCAGAATCATCAAAGTCACTGTTTTCACTTTTGTCACTTCGAATTGGTAATACATTAGAGTTGACATTCTTTTTATCTTTTTCTAATATCATATTGACTAATAAACGTCCGCAACTATTCATTTTCTTGAAACAATGAAAAATTTTAATGTGCAGTGTACATTAAAATTTTCAATTGAAAGTTATTGAGTCGTACTCTTAATAACTATCAAAAGTAAATAATATAAGCAATAATTTTGCTAAGGCGTAATCAAAAAAATATTTTAATTCTAAAAATAAATTACGGCAATTTATAAGAGTACATTTGCAATGCTTTCGTAAGAAAAAATTATAATAAAAGAATGACTCAACAAAACCGATGCAAGTAAAAATGTCAAAAGTTTTTCTTCAAAACTGATAAAATATTCACTTACCTAAGTAATCAAAACAGTTGCAACTCAAAATCCAGAAGTGAAAATTTGTCAATTCAATCAAGATCTAATCATCAATACTGTAGCAACTCTAAATAATACTAAACACATTCGCAAATTTTATCAACAAAACTGTTGCAACTCGAAATAAAACAGTGTTGTACTAATACGTACGATTGCTCGTCTTGATGTTTTTGTGGAAACTAAGTTTGCAACTGTTTTGATGCAAAGGGTTATGCGCTTACTCATCCAACAAAAAGTACTTATCTATTACGCCATCTGTTTTAATATTTTATGCAACTTTGTTTATAAAATCTGAATATATGATTAACTAAAAATTTTAATTGATGAGTTGAAACTGTTTTGACCTAGGTGTGCAACAAGTACGTCGCTGGCCTTACTTGGAATCTTTCATTTTACTCTAGCAATTGTTTTATAAGATTTTCCTTGATGTTGCTTGTGCTTAAAAAATTACCACATTTTTTTGCGTGAATAAAAGATAAATTTTCAAAACGCACTGAGTAACTTGTACTGTCCAATAATGTTAAGTTTTTATTGAAAAAAAAACTCTATTTTTTTTTTACTTTGAGATAGTTGCTAGGCTACTTTTGCGTTGCGGTCTTATTGTACATCTCTTTTGTATTACTCTATTATCGGCTTTGTCTTTTTAATAATATTCAGTGTTTGTAACCAATGGATTGCGTTTAGTACAGCTTTGGTTGAGTTGTGATTGCTAAAGATGGCTATGCGTTGCTGTTTGTAAGCTTTGCATTCATTCAGAATGTGTATCAGTGTCTGATCTACAGTGTTTGCTTATCATTCCTGTGAGCCTTCTCAGTCTACAACAATTTATTTGTGTTACTACTGTTTTGACATCATGCATCATTTTTTTCTTATTTTTGTTTTCCAGTCAAGTATAAGATCTTAACAGCAAGTTTTGTCTATTCTGTTCTTTTGTTTTTTTTATTCTCTAATCTTCTGGTATTCATAACAGGCAAACTGCAAGTTGTGACCACTGTTTACAGACTGTATATGCAGGTTATTACCCGTTTGGGAATTGCAGGACTTGCAATGCCGCTTGACTATTTGACATAGCGCACCATTTAATGGCATCCACTTCTGCCTAAAAAGTCATTTTTGCCGAAAAATAGCAAAATTTAGTGTTTGTCCTTGGCTCTATCTGTGTACCAGATAGTTTTTTTGACTGTTCTCAGATATCTATTGTTTATTCATATTTTTGCTGTGGTATTATCACATCCAACCTTATCATTAGAGTTTTTTTTTTTACTTTTATAGCTGCTGTGAGAGTTGTTTTTATTGTCCCCGTTATTAGCTAACATGCTAGCCTTTATTTTTGTATAGGGTACAAGCTTTAGTGTATTGGTGACCAAGTTAAATTCATTTCTTGCTTTGAAGTATACCAAGAAAAAAATTAAAAATTTAATTCAATTCAATTCAATAACCTCTTAATGCCGTTAGGTGTCGAGGTGTCGGACACACCAAGCTACAGAGAAGACATGTATGGATGCTTATATGAGGTAACGGACCTATATTGGAGAGAACGCTACGCTACTTTTATAAACCTTCTGGAAAAACTGTAGCTAATAAAACGTTAGCTTGAGAAACAACAAACGCCAATAGTAAATTTTTTTTATAAACCTACAATAAGCTAAACTACTAAAAATATCTGTTTTCAAGTAGAAGGACAATCTTTTGAACCAAAAGTTTAGAACTAAATGTTCTACTTGATTGAGTAGAACATTTTGTTCCAAACTTTTGGTTCAAAAGATAAAAGCCTATTTGTTAAAAACTACAATATATACATGAGTGGCACTGTTTATTATGGAAATTTCTGGACGTTGCTTTTATTAACGCTTATATCATTTACTGCCAACAAATTGAAAAAATTTCAACTTTAAAATTTTGACGTTTAATTAGTTTTGAATTTAAAGTACTAAAAAATCGTAAATCTACTTTTCTAGCGGTTCAACTACTATAAATTGTAGATTGCGATTTTTAGACATTGCTTATATCTACGTCTATATTATTTACTTCCAATGATTTAAAAAATATTAACATTAGAATTTTGATGTTTAATTAGTTTTGAATTCATGGCAATAAAAAAATCCAAAAATTAAAGGCGTAAATCTATTTTTTTAAAACCTATTAAAAAATGCCAAAAATACAGTCTCCGATGATGTACAATTAGAAAATTTTGTTTAACATAAATGATGAAAAAAGAAGCAGTGTGCAAAATGCAGAAATTAACAAAAATGCTTTATGGAATACCATAATGTGCATTATTTATCAAATTTTATATGTTTTTATTATTACTTTTCTTAATTTTTTGTTTATTTTGTTCAAAATTATTAGAAAAACAATTATTTAAGTTTTAATATTTTTTAAATTTTAACATTATGCAAATATAATAACGCTAAATTCAAACATTCACATTTTCTTTAATTAAATTTGCTAAATTAAAACAAATTTTACATACCAATTTAAAGATAACAATATGTCGCATAACAAATTTTGGAAGTAAAGACCAGTACTCTTCACAGACCCCAACTAGCACAATTAGTCGCGGAAACGTAGCGGCAACTGTTGCAGGAAATTTAAAGTGCTTTGCCACTAGCTATGGGCACGTAATAGGAACGTTCCAATTACGTGCGTGCGACCTAAATGGGGAATTACTTGCCTAGAAGTTGTATTGCTACGTTCCAGAGACGTAGTGGTTACGTCACGGCGTGGTAGCCGTGTTGAACATAGAACCTCCCTCCGACTTCTTAAAACTTTTAATAGTGCTTGCTTTGTGTTGCAACAGACTTTGTTATTCTTTTGTTTTACTCCTACATAATCTTTGTCTGGTTTACTTAAACACTCAGAAACAAAATGGAATACTTAGTAAAAAATAATAATATCCGAAACAACTTGCACTCTAATTCCCGATGGGCTGAATTACAAAATTAAAACAAATGCTACTTTACTGATAAACATAAAGATGCCAAGTTGAAATTGAACATCGCGCCATTCAATAGTTTATGTTTATGTTAAAATATTGTCTATAAAATATTTAAGGTCATGTGAAAATTTGGCACGTAGATACTAAAAACATTTTAAAATAATTATTTTGCAATTACACGCATTCATTTGTTATATTTTGTGCAAAAATTATAACAAATTAATCATTTTCCAGGTCACAGGTGTTGTCCATAAAGATGGCGAATTTTTGAAAAAGTAACTTTAAAGTGGTTATTACTAAAAAAAGCGACTTTAAAGTAATCGTCACTTAGCAATAGTGGACCGGAACTGTGAATGTGTAACTTTAAAGTAATAATTACTACAAAGTGAACAAAACTTGAACTGGGTGGTTTTAACCTAACATGGCTTTCTCAACAAGTGTCAAGTACAACCACAACCTAATGTTAAATTAAATTAAACCCGTTAATCCATTACATAAACATCGGAAAACATAAATTTTGTGCAGTATAAAACTGTTTAGTGAGATATATCAGGTTATCATATTTTTAGGTTAACTTTTTCAATTTTATAATATTACGCACCGCTCCTCAATATTGGCATATTGGGAACTGTATGGTGAAATCTACTTCATGGTGATTTTAAGAGGTAACACGGACTTTGTAGTAGCCTACAGCACAATTACATTCAACTCTGCAGGTAACGACAACGTTATTGACATTAATATATATATATATATATTACTTATAAGTTCTAGGCAGTTAAAGTTGCGCAGCCGTGCCAAAATTATTGCGGAAACAATCAATGCTACTTGAAAGTAATTAAAATTTTAGTAGCATTAGGTAACGCTGTTACTATCGTTTGCTATTGTTAAGTTCCAAAAACTTTAAAGTTGTCCCACTGGTAACTACAACGTCCCAACTACCGAGGAAGCTACCTAGAAGTAACATAACTATAAAGTAGCCATTCCTGGTAAAAACTACGTAGCAGCGACTATAAATATTATTTGTTAAATAAAGTTATTTATTCACCAAAGTTGCAAATTTAGTGGCAGTTATGTAGCAGTTACTGATTCAAGGTTGCCATTTCAGTTGCGGCCACTTTGGTGCTAGTTGAGATGACTCATGCTTTTATTAAACTTGTTGTGATAGTCAAGTACGTGTATACCAAAGTCTATATGAACGCCATTCTGCACAAACCATACAAAAAGTCAAAAAAATATTATGGTAAACTATCACTTTAAGGCTGAATTAGTTTTAATGATAAAACAAAGTTTGTACTAGTTTTAGAAAGATTAAACGCAAAACAAAACAACAATCTTGTTATGAAAAAATATGTTATATCAGCAAATGATGTATTTATGCAAGACAACGCGGCCATCATTATAATTTTTTTTTAATTCCCCTATGTCCAGAGCAAAATCTCATTAAGCATCTTTGAAACTTGTTAGAAACACGTGTTTGGAAGCGCTCAGATTCAACTCAAACTCATCAACAGCTAACTAATGCCCAAGTTAGAGATTGGGAGATAATACCACAAAAAAAAAATTGTCGGCTCGTACAAAGCATGCTTTAAAAATGTCAAACAGTAATTTGTGCTAATGGAAGACGTAATTAATAAATTAAATCTTCTAAAAAACTTTACGATATATAGGGGCAATAAGAGGTTTTATTTTGATATTAAAAAAAAACTGGATTATTTTAAGAGAAATCAATAAATGTTAATTTTATTGTAAAGAGGAAGGTATGCCATTAACATTTGCAAACGATATCAGTCAAATAGCAGCCACGGTTACGGTTGCAGTACTATATTTTTTGTTATAAAATTTTCCATGAACAATTGGCACTTTTGCGGCTGTATGTCCTTGATAACTTCACAAATTCTATCTTTAAAGTCTTGAATTGGTTGTGGTGCATTGGCTTAGACTGTACCTTTTACGTGGTCCCAAAGAAAAAAGTCTAAAGGTGTTAAATCACAAGATCTCGGTGGTAAATTGTGATTACCTCTTTGAGAAATAACACGGTCAGAAAACTTTTCTTGCAAAACGTAACGCCGTCTTGCTGAAAATAAACGTCGTCCACATCAATATACTCCACTTTCGGCCATAAAAAAATATTAATCATAGCTCGGTAGCGCCATCCATTCACCGTAACAGTTGCACCAGCCTCATTTTTGAAAAAGTAGGGTCTAATCACACCGCCAGCCCAAAAACCGCACCAAACAGTGACACCTTAAGGAAGACTTTTCAATAATCGATTTTCTGAGCCACAAGTGCGACAATTCTGCGTATTAACGTAGGCTTTGAGGTGAAAATGGGCCTCATCACTTAAGATAATTTTTCGATAAAATTCTGGATTATTTTGATGCACATGAAGGACCCAATCAGCAAAGATACAACGTTAATAGTGATCGACCGGCTTGAGTTTTTGTGTTAACTGAACTTTAAAAGCCTTAAAACTTAAATCTGTATGCAAAATACGGTGTAATGTCGTTTGTGGAATGTCTAATTCTAAAGATCGACGAGAAATCGACATACCTGGGTTTTCTTCAACACTACGGGCTACATCAGTAATATTCTTATGTTTTCTTGAGAGATGCACTCAGTTTTGGTTTTTTACATTACAAACTTATCCCAACAGCTCACATTTTTTTACCAGGATTACTATTGCCGGCCGAGAAGGTGCTTTACGACGACCAAAAAGTGCATTGTTATTGTTTTCTCAAAAGTGATATGTAAAACTTGTTTTGCTTTTGCAAATTTGTTTGTACAAAATGTGAGATTTTAAATTAACCGTTATTAGAATTACGTATTGTTAAAAACAATTTTTCTATTATAAGCAGTGTACATTAAAAGTTAAAAACAAACTTATTTATAATCATTTGATATGCTCAAGTATAATATTTAAAGGTGTATTATTTTTTAATATTCAATTCCTGACGGGGCTTAAGTACTTTTTCTTCAAAAACATCTAAAACATAAAAAAAAAATTTTTGTTTTTTTGCTTATAAATGTATTTATAATTAATATTTAATTTTTTTGTAAGATACAACTTTGAGTACTAAAGGATTATACTACCAATAAAAAGGTTTAAAAAATGGAAAATTGTTTCTACAGTTATTATTATGTTTTTAAAGATGTATGATGACTTTGCAACCGAATGGCAATAACGTAGCTTTTACAAATGGAATGCAATTGACATGGGGGAGTGTCAGCACATAATTCATATTAAATAAAAAAATGTAATGCGCTTATATATATAAAAAAAGCTTTATTTTTGGTTGCAATACAATAACATACATTGTAGTTGCCTTTGTCGTTTTATTTAACTTCAATACAACTTGAACAAAAGAAACAGATAATTACAATATTTTTATTGAACACTCCTTGTAGTTAGTATTAATGTAACTAGTACGTTTCTTGTTAGTTAATAAACTTAAATACAGAAAACAATTATCTGAGGCAGAGAAAATTTTGCAAATTTGAGACATATTATTCTGTGCGGGTATGGTCTTCTACAAACCACAACAGCTTCTTGTGTATGTTTGAATCGTTTACACTTTACACACATGTGATATATAATTACACTACTAGGTACAATATTATCTAATTCAATTTCTAGAAAACAACTAATATTATTTTTTTTGCCGTATTAAAGAAGAATTAATATGTGCAATTTTAATATAAATTTATATTAAATTATTTTTAATTATAGTAATCTTTTTATTTATTTTTCAAAAATACATTTCAAAAAATAAATACGAAAGGATTAAATCATTAAATTTTCTATTTATATGATAACTTAGCTAATTACAACTATTCCCAATTAACTTAAATTGAATCATAAAAATTAATGAAAATTGAAAACAAGTTAAATTAAGTATGAAGAGAAAACATTGCAAAACACGTGCATACAATTCAGCATGGCATTATAACCAATTAGCAGGGTAATAATTTAACTTAATAATTAGGCCCTCCACTTAACAACTCAATCTTGTACAGGAAGATATCCGTCCCTTTTTTCATACTCACTGAAAACAGTAAGTCGCCTTTTCAGATCTGTAGGTGGGGATGAGAGAGTCAAACACGTCACAGAAATATATGTCGCGACTAAGCCAAAAGACTGCAACCTCCTCCCGTGCGTTTGCTAGTTAGTCTCTTAGTGGTCGCATTATTAGATTAACATTTTCATAAACATCACATTAATATCAATTTGTGGACGCGCCCGTCAAATTAACAATTCAAAGTGCTCTGATTGCTTAATTAAAACGGCTCCGAGATTTTATTGGACGGGACGCGAGCTTTCAAAATAATCTTTATTGCGGGCTTATAATATAGAGTTATTTTATTTAAAATATAAATAAAGTGATTTTTTTAATTTGGTTTTAACATGTTGGGATATAATCCGGGTGTTGGAATTGCGCACGATACTGTTGTAACCGGAGCAATGGGACCGGAATGCCTTCGGGGGAATGTCCACTCTGACAATACCAGGCAGTTTTCAGTCAGCAATTTACTCAGATTGGGACAAAAACGAACCGCTGATGTTGACTCAAATGACGGTAAATATAATTAAACGATGTTATCTAATACATTATTAAAATCCATAATGAAACTGTGTAAAATATAACTGCTACAAAATTTTTGATTGGTTTATTTTGTATTTTGATAATATGTCTGATTGAAATAATTAATAAACTAAGTTTTAAATTGTAATAATAAGTTGTTATATGCAATTAGTAAAAGATAAATCATTTTGTTATTGCAAACATTTAATAAATATTGTTTGAGGGTTGCGTGTAAGTTTGTGAGATAATTATTAATTTCTACAATGAAACACTAAAAAATATAAATATAATAATAAAATAAACCATATAACAACTAAGTCACTTACCAAGATCAACCACACTTTTAATTATTTAAAAGTAATCTAGAGTGTCAGATGTTAGGCTTGCGTACATTCTAAAAATTAAATGAACGTAAATCAAAAATTACACAAAAATAAATATTGTTTACCACAAATAGAAGAACAATAAAAATAATATAAATTCTAAATAATAAGAAAACACACAAATACATAACATTTCTATTAATTACAAACACAAATTAACTTATTTTAATAATAAAAAAAATTGTCAGGCTTATTGTTTTTCTTCAAGTAATGTCTAACCGTCAGTAACGTATAACAGTAATATTTGATACAGTTCAAGATACCAAGAATTTGTGGTAATTTATTAAATAAGTTTAAAAATTGCATTGCGTTTTGGTTTATATTTGATTTTGATTATTACACGTTTGGTCTAACGAGATAGTTTTTATTGATATACCAAATATTCTGTCATTTATAGCCAAATTCTTTATGTATGTTAGCAAAAACTATATCATGTACATTATACAAAAGTAGACAATAATTTTAAGCACAAAGAATTTACCCATAATTTAACTACATATTTTTAAGTTAAGTTTTTGACATCATAATCCATATAATTTGATATCTACCTGCAAAGAAAATGGTTTTTACATTTTTATAAACTAAAAACTTTTTGAGTTTTAATAGAATAACTTTAAACAATTGTTTGATTTTAATAAATAATAATACAATACAATATATTTCCTGGCTAATACAAATCAGTAATGCATTCAACCTCTATATTCAATAAGTCTTTGATAAAAGATAAGTTTTGGTTTCATTCTCACATCTTTTTTTCACTTATGATGGTAAAAAATAATCTTTATTATATTGCAAAGTACATATAAAATCATATTTAAATTATGATAATTAAATGCTGAAAAACTCAATACTAGAAGATTTATAGTTCTAGAATGTTAGGTCGTTGCTATTCTTTTGGAAATATTACCATTTTCAAAAATTGTATTTTTACAAAAATTGCTGTTAATTGATTTTGCCATAACTTTTATACCACCGAGTCAAGCGGATATATACGATTTCTATGAAAAACTTAATAAAAAAAATTATAAACTTAAAAAAAAATGTCTAATGTACTAATTTCAGTTCAGTGTCGTGGGAGTAAAGTTACACAATATCACAGCAATTTATATTTTTATATTGTGTAAGATTTATTAGATCAACTAAAAAGTGAAAAAAAAATTAAATTTAATAAACGTATTAAAATATAAGTGATACATTTTTATTGTACTTTGTAGTACAAGATATAAAATCTTAAAGTAAAAGTGCTGAAAATAGTATGTTGATTGGTTGTTAATTGATTTGTAATCTAAAATGTCTTTAAAAACAAATTAAAGTAAAAACTCAACTAAATTGCAATAACTTGCACGTAGTTTAAAAGATATAATAATAATAATAATAATAATAATAATAATAATATTTATTGGTGTTGTTTATACTACAAAGTATTTACAATACAATATGATAGATAGATATTAATATGTACATTAATAATACAGTTAGAATCATACTAAAACATGTTCAAGATAATCATTAAATGTATAAAATGCATTGGCTGTAAGCAGGTTCTTAATTTTTACTTTAAATTTATCTCCATGTAGTTGTTGAATTTTATTGGTTAGTTTATTGTAAAACTTAATAGCATAGTAGTTTGCACCATCTCTAGATTTGTTAATTCGTTTAAAATCAAATCAAAAGTTATGGTTCTTGCGAGTAGGATAGTCATGTAGGGATTGCTGTGTAGTATACATGTTAATATTGTTTTTTAAAAAGATAAGACATTCGTATGTATAAATGCACGGAGCAGTTAGCATTTTAAGATCAATAAATTTCTGTTTGCAGTCATCTCTATATTTTAGACCACCTACTATGCGAACAGCTCTTCTTTGTATTTTGAAAACATTACTTAGTCTTGCCGCATGTCTCCAGTTTAAAATTCCATAATGAATTGAAGAATGTATATTTGCATAATACAAAGACAGCATTAGTGACTGAGACGTAACTTCAGCTAATCTTCGCAACAAAAAAATATATTTTGAAAGTTTGTGGCTTAGATAAGTCGTGTGTGCTTCTCATGTAAGTTTAGGATCTAGTTGCAACCCAAGAAATTTTACAGTTTCTTTTGAATTATCTCCAGGTTTTAATGAAAAAAGTATATGTTGAGTCTTATTTGTGTTAAGACTAAGTTTGTTTGCTAAAAACCATTGGTAAGCTTTGGACTGTGTTTCTTCAATATCTCGAACTAAAACATCAAGTTGTTTATTAAACCTTAAAGCCGTCGTATCATCAGCAAATAATGTAAATTGAGCTTCAATGTTACAAAACGGTATATCGTTGATGTAGATTACGAATAGTAACGGTCCTAAAACCGAACTTTGTGGAACACCCAAGCTAATTTCTTGTATGTCTGAATTTTGAGAATTTACGGTAACGTATTGCATTCTATGCTGTAGATAGGATATTAAAAGATCCATCGATGAATTACTAAAATGAATTTTTTTTAATTTTTCTATCAGGATATCATGGGATACACAATCAAAAGCCTTACTTAAATCACAAAAAAAAGCAGACGTATAACATTTATTTTCAAAACCATTAATCACAACATCTAATAAATTTTTCACAGCAAGTACAGTAGATTTCTTATTTCTAAACCCGTATTGTTGTTCAGAGAACAGATTGTTATTTTCAAGATGAAATTTAAATATGGGAACAACTTGAGCCACTTTTAAGATGTCTGGAAAAATATTTGATTTTATTCATTCATTGATTAACTTTGTCAAAGGTACCAATATTAAATTAATTACGGTTTTAATCATTTTCGAATTTAAATTAAGATAGTCTTTGCTATTAGAGTTTTTTAAGTTTGTTGTTATATCTCGTACTTCGATGTATGTGACTTCTCGAAAACTAAATTGATTTGACATTGGTATTTCATTCATGTACTCTGTGTAATGCATTGTACTTGATGGTAAATTATTTATTATTTGAGTTGCAACATTGCAGTAATGGTTATTAAACTGGTTTGCAGTAAATGTATTAGCAGTAGAAGTAATGCTATTGTTATTATTATGATGAGATCTAATTATTTCCCACATAGCTCTATGAGGAGATTTAGAGTTTTTATGTAATTATCGTGTGCTTGTTTTTTAGATTTCTTGATTTCAGTTTTATAATGTTTTGTAAGTTCTTTAATTTGACTAGATATTAATTGCGAGTGTACATGTTTGTTTAAAACTCTTAAATCAAGTATATTTTGCATCATATTATGTAGCAAAGGAGTAAACCAGTTGACTTTATTGATTTTGTTTAGTATTTTGCATTTTTCAGGAAATGCTTGACAAACTGCTGATGTAAGAATGTCAATAAATATTTGAAATTTAAACTCTGCTTTTATGTTTGAATTATGCACAAACTCCCAATTTACATTTTCAACTACTTTGTATAAATTAAACAATCTATTTTCTGTAATAGGTCTATAGTTTACTCTTGGCTTATTTGGTAATGAATTGACTAAACACGAGACTAATTTTACACCAAGATGATCTGAAAATCCTGCATCCATAGTATTAATTTCATACTCATGCTCACTCAAACCACTAAATATATTATCCAGAGTATTCTGCTTTCTTGTTGGTTCTTTTAGCTTTGAGTTCAGTCCAAAAGAATAGAGTAAAGAAATCAAATGTATGGTATTCAAATCATTTTGGTGGTTAAATTTTACGTTAAAATCACCAGTTAGAAACAACGTTTTACATAGACTTGTTAATATTTCTAAAGCTTCCGTTAAAATATTAAAAAATATGTTTATATCACCTGAAGGTGGACGATATACTGTGGCAATAATTATATTTCTAGTTTCAATTGCTGCTAGTTCGATATGGTAACAGACAGACAAGTTTTTAAATTCTACTATTGGAGTACATTCAATAATTTCATTAACCATTACTGCAACACCTCCATGACTACCCTTATCTCGACAATAACCTGAAATAACATTATAACCTGGAAATTTTAAACAACTTAATTCATCTTTTGACAACCAATGTTCATTTATACAAATATAATCATATTTAGTATGGTTGCAGTTATTGCAATTATCACAGCCATTAAGTAAAGCTTCAAACTGATTCATTTTATTGCTAATACATTCGGTATTTAAATGCAGCAGTTTAATATTTAAGATTTTATTGTTTGATTTTTTTGTAGATCCGGTGGTTGATTTGCAATAGTACTCCGGAAAAAATTGTTGATAAATATGCCCTTGGGCCAGAAAGATGTATTGTTTACTTGATTTATTATTTCAACAGG
Source organism: Tachinus rufipes (assembly GCA_963932245.1). Lineage (NCBI taxonomy): Eukaryota > Metazoa > Arthropoda > Insecta > Coleoptera > Staphylinidae > Tachinus > Tachinus rufipes. The sequence goes on from OZ010749.1 coordinate 69,849,739, forward strand.
AATTCCGATTTTAAAAGAACTATCCTTCGTGTTTTGTTTTTAGCTGCTCCACTATGCACTGGAATGATGTTTTTTTGTGAAGAAAATCTTTAATTTAATTTGCAGTACAGTTATCCGCAAGTCTTGAGACAAATAGCCATTTGCGTTTACTTGATGGTGCTGTTGGAAGTTCGCTAGATGTCGCAGATCCTTCAAAACTAGTTTTCTTCCGTTTATGGGATACAGTTTTCCACGTATTAGTTTGTTTATTTACATCAGTTATTGGTGTCTTGTCCGAGTTAGCCGCTAAAGCATTTGCGTACGAATCGTTTTGTGTTAGAACAGAGCCATCTGTTTGTACGGGATTGATTGTATTTGTATTCTTTGTTTTCTTGCTGTTACTTTTTGTGTTTGAGTCTGCACTAACAGTACGCTGTAACGTTCCTGGTTCGGATTGTGTTGGTACTTTACATGGTATGTCAGTTTTTTTGCAATTTTTATTGATTTCAGATAATTTATCTACTTTATAACTTAAATTTTCAATTAAAATATCCTTACTTGCAATTTCCGTTTTATGTTCGCTAATTTCCCTTTTTAGCAATAAAAGCAGTTTAAGAGTAGTTCTCTGCACTCCATTTCCATCACGTTTTGTGCATGCCCCTACTCCCAGCTTATCTTCCGACTTGTTACAATCTTCATGATAAAAAACTTCACAAATACAACATTTAAAATAGTCTCCAAATATAGCTTTATCACAACTTGCACAAACTGAATTTAAGTCTATTAACGTTGTGTTTAACTCGCTTTCAGATAGCGCACGACCGTGTTTACTTGTCGCCATATAATAATAATGCCAAGCTTGTACAAACTTTTGCCTGGCCGGGTTTAGACAAAGAGTTATCTTTGTCTGGACGCCGGGTTGTGTAGGTATTGAGAGCAACAAGCTAGCCAATAAAGCCCAGCAGGCGGCTGCCCCGTATCCTGCGAACAACATTCGTGTAAGACTCAATAACTTCAAAGGATACGTTAATTTAAATGTCATTGAGGATTGGCAAAAAGTATAAAACAGCTGTGAGAGCAAATTAAAAAAAAACAAGTTTTTCGAGACGGCATAGAAATTGTCTGTACATCTCAACAAAAGAGAGGAGGTCGCCTTATGTTGCTTGCGCATAGGTCACACCAACTTGACGCCTCTGTATCTCTTTACCAGTGACAAACAACTCGCATGCCTAAGTTCCCCATCGTAATCGGCTTAAGCTTCCTTACAAAGTGGGGTCTATTTTATCAAATAAAAAGAAGTTCATGGGAACGTGCGTTTAATTTTTGAGTTGTTTTTTAATCATTTTGATGTTAATTAATTAATTAATTTTTATTGATCAGTTTGTGTTGTTGAGTTGTTTAAAGCGTTGTAGTATTTTACAACTTTGGTGCAATATCTAATATTAGGTTTAGTTAGTTTTTAGAGTCTGGCATGAAAGCATTTTACAGTTTCGGTGTCATCAGTGATACCAAGTTAGGTTTATGTTTAGGTACTGGCATCAAAGTCATTTACAATTTTAATTGTCAGCTGTAATAGTAGGTTAGGTTTAGTTAATAAGTTGATATTAGTTTCAAATTTTGACAATTGTGATATTAGGTTTAGTATTATTTATATCTTTATTTACTTAACGTTTTATGTTGTTCTTTAGGTCTCTAACCTAACGATATTATTATTAAATAGTTAGCTAATGATCTTAGTAGTCGATGCTATAAATAAACAATAATAAAAAGCTTTATTTCTGTAGATATACTTGCATATAACAAAACAGTATAAACATATATAAATCTAAAAGTGAGTAAACAAATAAAAATGTATATGTTAAATAAATAATTCTTCTATATAGCATATAGTTTTCTCTTACATAAGTATTCAAAAACTTTTTAAATTGAATGATTTTTTCATTTTTTGAAATGGTTGAGTAAGTAGTTTTAACATTTTATTGCAGAGTACTATTGTCTTTTTTTCAAAACAGACCAATAATGTGCGGACTGCTACCGTATACAATAAAGCTATATCTGAGACAAGATATTCAAAATAAGTTTAGTAAATAGTTTTGGTTCTTCTATAATTAAATATGTTTATTATGTAACACGTTTTTATTAGTTTTCTATTAACAAGATTGCAAGATAATTTCTTGTCTATTTACATACTTAACATTTTAACAAACTAAACTATAAGTATTATATTTTTTGGCATTTTAATTTTGTGAGTCTACATCTTTGAATGTAACTTGTTACTCAAATAAGTTATTAATTGTAATCTTACTTCTCCAAGTCCATACATATAAAGTTTGTCAAACAGTATTTGATAGATTACACTGTCAAAAGCATAAATTTATAGTTAAAAAAAAAAATTGACTGAAATAAGTTGCATGAGTTAAAGAATAAACCACAACAATAAATGTCTAAAATACAAAGTTAGGGGGGTGGGATCAATAAGCAACTTGTTGTGGCCTAAACTAGATAATATGGATACAGACAACATGTGGTTCTAAGAGGACGTGCTACACACCCCATGCCACAATGAACATTCTGCACGAGCATAACTATGCGCAGCGGCGACGTGAACTAGCCACTAAGATCGTGCGATTTATTACAATTGGACTTTTTTTGGGTTATCTTAAATTGCAACTCTATGCAAATAAACGGTCATCAAAAATTAGACTTCCCTTCCGAATACGTGCCACCAAGCAAAGACGCGGTGGACATTTGAAGGACGTTATATTTTATACTTAATGCCATAAAACATTTTTTCAGATAAAAGTTTTATTTACATTTAAAAATTAAGCAATATTATTAGAAAACCTTTTATTTATTAAAAAAGCGGCATACTTATGTTTTGTACACTGGCGGCCCTACTCTTTGCAACGGTCTTGATACATAGATCACGTATATTCTCTCGTTTAATTTTTTATATAATTCTTTTTTAAATAAATTTTTTAGTTTGGATGTTAATTAAGTTGTAGACCTAACAACTTGCAATCAGAACTTATATTATAAATATGCTGTTTCTAGAAGATCTAAAGACTAATAATTTAGTATTATTTTCATTTAAGACTAATTTAATTTAGATAAGACAGTTTTTTAAATTTGATTAAAAAATGTAGTGTTTATAATGTCATTAATTTTTAAAATTTTGTGTCTAGTTTTTGCAATTTTACTAGATATTATTAGAACATTAAGCATTTATTATAAATATCTATAGATTGAAGCACAGATGCTTAAATATTTTCAGATCACAAATAGCACTAGTAAACGTTTATTTCTTGCTATTTGGCCTTGAAAATTCTTACTTAACATAACATTTACCATATAAATTTAATTCACTTTTAATATAACATATAATCTTAATTACTTTAAACCCTGTTTTTAATTAATTATTTATTAGTTTTGTTTCAATTTGTTTTCTTCTTTTTGTTACCGCCATCATCTATTTTATTTTTCCTCCATCTTCTTTCGGTACCTTATTTCTCCTCATTTGCTCTACTCTTCTATGTTTTTCTTTGCTTCTATACACATCCTACACATTTTCTTTTTCTTGTCTATTCAAAATTTTTCACAATTTCTCCTCATTTCTACATCTGAATTTTGCAATCATTTATTTTTTTAAATTTTTTTATACTTTACACTTTCTAGGTACTTTGGTAGTGCATCCGTTATAATATATACATAATTTGAATTGTACCTAGATTTATTTATCCGTGTTCTACGTTGTTGCACTTGTATATCTTTTATCAAAATTTTATTTCACATTCTTTTATCTATTCTTAATCTATCTACTTCTTCACTTGCATATCCATTCCTGTTAAAATACTTTTTTCAGCTTGTTCCCATTTTTCTGCATTTTTTTTTTATTTTCTCCTTTAGCCACTCTTGTAATATTTTACATTCATTTCTTTATCTCACTCTCTTTTCATACATCATTGCACGCTTTCCTGTTTCTACTCTTAATTTGTCTGTTTTAACTTCTTCTATTATCATGCATTGTGGTTTTTTTGTTTAGTCCTAATTTTTAGTAGCTCTTTCCACTCTCAAATTTCCGCTCCGTACAATAACATACTTTTTACTAAACTTGCAAACATAATATTCTTATACATTCAATTTTTTTTTCATCAATTTCTCATACTTCTTACCGCTTTATTAGCCTTTCTTGTCTATTTTTTATATGTTCATTTTTAATATTGTTTGTACAAAAATCATATTCTAAATGTTTAAATTATTTTATTTGGTTTCTATCCTATTTCTAGTTTTCTACTCTGCTTTTTTCTCCCCTCCTTCTAAAAGTTATCATTTTTGTTTTGTTTACATTTAATTTCAACTTTTTTTTTCTAAAATATTTATCCAGACATCTAATCATTTGCTTGTTTTGCTACAAACACCATGTTGTCTGCATAAGCTAGCGACCACACTTTTTCTCTGCTCAACACCACCCTACTTGTCTGCGCCTTACATAGCATCTGCAATGTATGCCGCAAACAAATTAGGGTTGAGTGAGCATCCCTATCTCACTTATTTTGTAATCCAAAACTTATCACTCATTCACGTATACTTTTTTTATTCTTTTTACTAGATGCTCATTTATTCCTTTTTTTTTCAAATACATCTAGAATTTCCTATTCTACTATATGGTGTAGTATGTATACATTATCCATAGTCCCTCTTCCTTTTCTAAACCCGGCCTGTCCGTCTGGCAATATTCCATTCATCTCTAGTTCTTCACTCAGTTTTTTTTTTCTAGTACCATACCGTAGATCTTGTATGTCGTACTTAGTAACGTTATACTTCAATAATTTTCTGCAAGCTCTTTATTTATTTGTGTGTATCGGACATACAAAACCTACTATCTACTGACTAGGAAACTCTTTTTTCCTCCATATTTCATTTATTATCTCACTCAGTCTTTCAATCAGATTTTCCGTATCATATATCCATGCTTCATTTTATATTCCATCCACACCTGAAGTTTTTTGTTTTTTTTGTTTTTTTATTTGTTTTCATATTATTTCTTTCGTTATTTTATCTACATCTGGTTTTAATTGTTGTGTTATTGGTTGTCTATCAGTTTTTTTTTGTTTGATCCTTTATACTTAAATATTTGGTTCGGAAGTCACTTATTAAGCTGTTGGTCCCATCAAACCACTTTAAACAAGTCGTAGACTTACTGTGGCGATGTAAAATAGCCGTAAAAAGCATAAATGCATAAAATACAATAAAAAAAAATACAGAAAAAAGAAAACGATAGTAGAAAAGCAACACAACAGTGAAACAACAAGAAATATAGAAAATAATGAGAAGAAAGAAGGAAACTAGGATAAAACACACAAAGAAGATTATAATGTCAATACAAATACAGAAAATAAAATGGCAAAAATAAAAAGAACTAAAAAGCATGTTCAAAGAATTAATGAAAAAGGTGGCAAAAAACACAGAAAAACTAAAAGAAGAAATTGAGAGCTACAAAAGAATAAAGAAGTAAGGAAAAATACAGTTTATACAAAAAATTTAAAACAAAAAATCCAAAAATGAAAAACAGAAAAAAGAAATAACATTATAATAACAGACATAAAAAAAGAACAAAAAGTAAAAAAAAAATAAAGAATTTTTTGCAAAAAAAAAACTACAGGTACAAGTCAAAGCACACCCATACCTATACGTAAAAACAAACAAATAATAAGAAGCAAAGCAGGAACATGGAAAACAAAGCAACAAATAATCAAAGACAAAATAAATCAGAAAGAGACTAAGGTATACATCGACAATAACCTAACACATAAAAAAAATGCGTACAAAAATAAATAAAAGACATAGCTAGAGAAGAAAAAGCAAACGACAAAAGGGTAAGAATATGTTACTAAAAGTTAGCATTTAACGGAAAGGAATATAGATGAAACGAAAAGATAAAAGATTAAAAAAAAAATGACAACGGCAAGGAAATAATACAAAAAAGAATAAATACACGACAGCAACCAAGAAAAAGAAAGGAGACATGCATAGAAAAAATACATAAAAAGAAAAAAATACAAGAAAAACAATGAATGTAAGAAGATACATAGGAAAAGAAGAAATAAAAATTCACAAATACACAAGAATATAAATAACCAAAAACAAGAAATCAATCATCGACTACTACCTAATTGACAAAAGCAACTGAAACAAGAAGAATGTAAAAGTATAAAAACAAACGGAAACCATTTACTACAAATAAAAAAAAAGAAAAAAGTTAAGATAAAGATTAAAATTTACAAACTAAAAAAAAACAAATATTTACGACGTACTTAAAAATACTACAACAAAAGTCAGAAAGAAAGAAAATAAAACGTGCATAGAAAAAAAAATAATAACTTTTAAACGGATTATTTTTCTTCTTCTTAGAGAGCTGTCTTCAGACGCAGGTTAGCTATCATTATGGCAATTTTAATTTTTGATGCAGCAGTTCTAAATAGTTTGGTAGATGTACGTCCATACCTTGTAGGTTTGTGAGCCAGAAAGATTTTTGTCGCGTACTTGATCTTTTACCGTCTATTGACATGATATGATCAGTTGTAGATCAGAGTATCTTTTGACCATGCATCCATACTATATAACAAAATTTTAAAAATACAGCATCTCACCATGCATGTTCTTACTTTTAGATTTAGATTACGATTTGCAAGGAATTGTTTCATATTAACAAAAGCAGCTTTTGCAATTTCAATTCTTTTATTTACTTCAATAGTTTGATTGTTTTTGTCTTCAAACCAGGTGCCCAGATACTGGTATCTCTTTACTCTATCAATTCTGTTGATGCCTATAGTCAAGTCTGAGTCAAGTAACTTCAAAAGAGAGATGTGGAGCAACAAAAATAGTAAACAAAGATATAAAAAACCAATTGATGAACAGAGAATATCAAGAAAGAGATAGGGGACCAAAGAAAATAGAAAAGATACCTACAAACTATAAAATAAATTACAAAAAATACAAAAAAAAAGAATCAAAGATATAATAAAAGAAGGAAAGATAAGCTTAAGGACAAAATTCTGAAAAGAAATAAATGAGAACTTCAACCGGAACTAAAAACTATTCTACAAAACGTTAAAACATCTAAAACAAAAGATAAAACACAATATGATAAACATAAAAAAATTAAAAAATAATAACAAAAGTAGACAAAGTAATGAAAAGATAGAAAAAATACTTTTAAAAATTAACAGAAAAAGAAAACAAAACAAGAAAAGATAAGAAAACGCTACATCACAGAAGAACAGACAAAATAGAATAGAAGTAATTCAGAAATTAAAGAACAGGAAAGCACCTAGAACATATGATAAAATTGATAAGAAATGAGGAAATTGCACAAATAACACAACTAAAAAAAATAATATAATCAAAAACGGGAAAACGCTAAAATAATAGAATTATAGAATAAATCATACGTACACATAAAAAAGAGATAAAATAAAATGTAAAAACTACACAAGAATCACACTAACAAGCATATCAAACAAAAATTATAGAAAACAAATAAGAGACAAATTGAATCAACAATAAAGGACAACCAATTTAGATTTAAAAGAAGAAACAGTACACAGGATCTAATATTTATAACAAGAAAATAATAAATTTAATAAAAAACAAGTACACAGAAAACAGAAAACAGAAACATGGTAAGAATAAACAACAAAGAACTAAAAGAGTTTCAAACAAAGATAGATAAAATTACTTTTTTTATTTGTTTCTTATGAGTCAATAAACAAGCTAAAAAAAAGAAAAATGTTAAAAATAAGGTATTGAAAAATAGAAATAACAAAATTTGCAGACAATATAGCAATGATTGCAGAGACATAAGAATAGTTTCAACACAAAAAAAACATTTTTTTTTAAAGAAAGGAAATATTAAAAATTACAAAAACATAAAAAGTAAAAAAAGTAATTAGATTAACATTAACAACAAAGAAACAAAGCATACAGATTGAATTTACAAATAAAACAAATACAAAAAAAATTATGAAAGATCTAATGAGATGGTATGGACATATCAAAAGAAAGTGTAAAAAAGGAAACACCAAAAAACAAAACAAGAAAAAAAAAATGGCTAAAGAACTATATCTTTAAAAATATTATACACACAAATAATAATAATCCAATATCTATAGTAAAAAGTTAAATTATACAATAAAATTAAAAGTTTTGCCGTTAAACAACAGATGGGGACAATTGTACCACAAAGACACTTTATTGAATTAAAAAATAATAAAGATAAAGGTAGATAAGCTAATAAACAAAAATGCTTAAAAAGTTAAAGAAACATGCGACCCAGAAAACTGATTTACACTCGTGACTAAACTAAATAAAAACATCAATAACAACAATAAAGCCGTATAAGGATTAAAACCACAAAGAAAGAATTATGTCCCAACGTAAAGACAAACAAAAAATTCACTATGTAAAGAATTAATTGCAAAACGGCATTTAAATGATCAGTTTCTGTAGTGTAGAACATTGAAACATGGATATTAATCCCAACTTTTAAACTCAAAAAGTTATTATCAAGCCTTTTTTTACAGCAGATCAAAGAAGAGGAAATGGAAGTAAGAAAACAACAATGAACAACTTTAAATCTATTGGCAATTAACACCCAATCAAGCAAAAATAAATTTATTAAGTTTAAAGCTTTTGTAAGACATAACAATATTGAATACGATAATTTATGCATGTGCAAACGCTGGCTTAATAAATCAAAAGCTGAAATGTTTAAAGTATGTAATTTGGAAGCACTGTCATATTATCTGCGTTTCAATTATAGACACGCTAAGGCTATTAATTTAGCTCAACTCTATTTTATATGTTTTAAACTAGACCAAATAAACGCAATATCTATTAAAAAAGATAAAAGATATTGACAACATTTATAAAAAAATTTAATATAATTTTAATCTGTTTGAACGGTGTCTCCCACATGTTTTAACGGTTTTATCAAAATTTTAAATAACTTAAATGCGCACGTTTATTAACATCACAAGTAGACACGGAATTGTCTAACCATTTTGCTGTTGGCATCCAGGTAAAGTTAAAAACAAATATACCTGAGATTATTTAAACTGAAATTACTCTGATAACAGCATACGTCAAATTTTTTTTGTTAACAAACTACGTAAATACAAAACAGTATTACAATGAAGCCAAATTACAATATAAAACGGCTTAAAAAAAGCTAAAATGAAAGCATATAGTGACTAAATTTCTAATTCTGAAAATTTTGTAAAACCTAGTCAACTGATGTGATAAAATTATATTATAAATAATTTTTATTTAATTTTATTAATTTGAAATTTATGAAACATTTTTAATACTTTTAATGCTAAGTATTTTTACATATTTTTAAAGTTTTTTTATTTTTCTTAAATTTAATTTTTTAAGCTAGTATAATTTTTTTTTGTTTCAAAAATTAAAAAAAAGTATTCTAAAAAAACTGAAATAATTGGTCACTGTAGCGTCAATTTATTAAACTTATTTTTTTATTAGCAGCACAACTGCAGTTTTAATGTTAAAACGTTTTGTTTGCTACATGCGTATTTTAAACAATTTTTCGATTTTATTGTGCTTTTACATATTTTTTTTTATTTGGCAGCCACCAGATTGGTTTTTACAATGTTTTGAGTATCGGGAACTAATCAATATTTTTAAAATTTGCAAATGATATTAAAATTTGTCATAGCTAATATATGTGGTGCAAAAACTATATTATTATTTTGCTTATAAAAGGCTTATGATGTAAAGAATAATGAACTAATTATTACTATAATTATGTAAGTATTCAAACATTAATAAACATATTTATATAATTATTACTCTTAGCGGTTTGCATTATGTTATTATTAAAAGCACCAACGTCTGTACTAACATTGATTATTGTACTACATCCGGTACCGAAACTCAATAGAATCAGAATAATTATATGCCATTCTTTTGTAGCTTAAGAAATTATAAACCTAATTATTAGTTTAGACAATAATATTTTCAAATAATCATACTTCATGTCTGCAGATAACGTACATTTCTAATTAATTTAATGACCAAAAATTCTGGCACATATTCATACTAGTTTTAATGTTATTCTGTAGCCAAAAGAAAAACCCTAATTAAATATTTACGAGCCGCGTGTTAAGTATTAACCCGTTTCATCAAATAAATGTTCTCTAATCTCGACGACAGAATGCAAATTGAATAAAGAATCTAATTTAATTAACATTAGTAGACGAAGCAGATGTTAGTAAACGAAAATAACAAAATACCATGTAATATATTTGTTGTGGTAATAATTTAAGAGAATTTGAAATATTTAGTTGATGTTTAATTTTATAAGAAACAAGCAATTTGATTTACATAATTAAATCAACATCATGTAGATAAAGTTTCATTTATTAAATTATATTATTTGTGAAATTTAACAAAGAACATGTTTGTAAAATATATCAATCAGAATTATTTTGATAGATAATTTACCTTAACTATTTATTTGATATTAAAATATAAACATGTTATACTTTGTAAATATAAAATAAACATATCTACTACTACTACAAACAAATTTAATTGAAGATGTCACGTCTTAAAAATATTTATTAATTTTTTTTAAGAATTCATGAGTTAGAAAATTATAATGATTTTAATGCAGTGTGACTCAAACATAATATAACTTTAAACTAATAATTTGCAAAAAGTATTTTGGAGGTTTAGTCTGTGATGCTGGGCTAGTTTTAGTTAATTCGGCTAGTTTCTAAAATAAGTTTTAGTACTCTTGTTACAGTTTGCATAGTCTGTGTTTTTATTGATAACTTTGTTGATGGTAACTGTTTTAAATTTAAAAAAAAAATCTGAATTTTTTTTAAAGATTGAAGCTGTCACTATGGTCTGATTATTAAATCTGCGTATAATCAAATAATAAATGTTGCTTAATTGGTTTTTAATATAATGATGCCGCAAACCTTCAAAATTCAATCAGAACTTTGTATGTTTTTTACCAATAACTTTTATGTTTGTAGCTGTTTTGAAGCGTGACATTTGTTGGTGAATGGTTAAGAATTTGAGCTTTGAAAAAGTTGTCACTATAGTCTGCTCATCAAATCTACGTATAGTTTACTGCTGGCCCAAATAATAAATTTGATTGCCAAATTGGCTTTTAATAAGGAATTGCTCTCAAATTTTAAATTTATGTTTACTTATTTTTTGTCTATAAATATATTGAGTACTTTACTTTAATAATGATTATTTAAATAATTAATCTTGCTTCTTTGCCCCATCCTCTAAAAAAGTCTAAACTTATATTAAAAATCTCGGTGCATAGTTAAACCTATAGGTAGTATATAAGCAACATGTATAATGTAGCATGCCTACAATTTTATTTTTTTAATGACGTAGTAGATTGTAACTTTTCTGTAGTTGGGTCAATTCTTGATTTTTTTTTTCCTGGCGGTGTGGCATAAGTAATTGAATAAATTTTTAAACATTCTTTTTTACACCTGGTTAATGGTACGTTTTTAAGATGGCTTTGATTGTTTTTTTCTTTTCCGGAGTGTTAAAAATGTTGTTTTGATGCGTCTTTGTTTACTTTATTTTGTACTTACCTACTTCTGCAATTGCCTTTCATAGAGTTTTTTGAAACGCCGGAGAATTTTTGTGTTTGCAGGTGATCCATGTTTGACTAAAACAGCAAGGGTCTTTTCCGTCGGAGTTGTTTGGCAGGAAAAGCCTTTGCATGTTTTTGTTATTAACTTGTTTTTTTTTAGTATGATGATAGAGTGACATTATTTGATCTACCTTATTATTTATATTAAATCTTTTTTTGGTATCTTAACAGAACAGATACGTGGTGGGCTTTTGTATTATTTTTTTTGTATAATAAGTGAGTGATACTATTTGGTTTATTTTTTTTGTTTTTGTTCGATCTTTTAACTGAAGCGGAAAATGTGTTCTATTTCAGTTGTTCCGTTGGTTGTTTGCTGAAATATAATTGTAATTTTTTTTATTTGTTGAGGTAGTATTAATTAATACTAATTAATCTACCAATTTTTGTTGTTGACTTTTGAAACAAGACAAGTAGTTATTCTTTTGACAGTTGAGGAGTAATTAAAAAAACATAATAGTATAAACGTTGCTTACGTGTGTTTATGCATTGGTGCTCTTATAATGAAGTGCACACATATGTCTGCTTGAATCACGGTGTCAAGCCTGGAAAAAAAGTTGAGTTTAAATTGGGTGGAGTTTTGGTTGACTTTGTTGTTGCATGAAAGATATGAGAGCAATCTTAGTTTGGCCGTTGTTCACAGGGCATTTCTATAGGTATAAAAAGTTTAGAAATTAAATGGTTTTCATTTATTGTCTATTGTTTTTTAACTGAAGCGGTGTTGGTTATTTATCTTCACTTTTATTTTTATGAGCTGCATTATTAATTTGTTAAATGGTGGTATTTAGAAAAGTTCTAATCTTTAAATCCAGTCTGAGAAATAACCAGTTTTTACTGATTTTTCAGCTTTTTGACGGTTTGTGCAGCTTCTTTGAAAGGTTGCCTGTGAGAAATGAGTCATTGTATTTTTTAATCAATGTTTCTGTGTGTTTTAAGCTTATTTGTATGCATTTGTTTTCTAAAAATATGTTTAAGTGGCTTTCAAGAACTAGTGTTAGTAAGTTGTCAGATATTTTTCAAATACGGCGATGTTGGTTTCGATTTTAACTTTATTTTATTTTAAATTTTGGCGGTTTTCTGTTTTTACTTTTACTCTCATGGACAACGTCATAAATTTGTTAAATTGCACTGTCTAGATTCTAATTTATAGATCAAATCTTAAAAGTAAACCGTAGTGGACCTTGCTATGGTATGAGTATATATGTTATACTTATGTTGATCTTTTTACTAATTTTTTAGTTCCTTGATATTTTGTGCAAAATATTCTTAAAAGATTGGATGTGAGAAGTAGGTTGTTGTACTTTCTGATCAACATATTTTTGATTTCTTAAAACTTTACTTTAAGTGCCTTTTTAAAGCTTAGTGAGTTAGTGCAAACGTCAACAACCACAAAAAAGTGCTTGCTTACTTGCCCAAGTGTTTGATATACAGGAGTTGGTTGTATGACTTTCCGCTTTTAATATAATGACAAAAGTAGGTAGAACGTTTAATCTTTTGATTGCAAATACTAGATCTTAATGGCCATCTAAGCGTATGTTAACTAGGAATAAGTTGTTTGTCATTCTGCTTTTATTATACTGATAATTGACTTTTTTTTATATTAGTTATTATTTCAAAAAAAAAGTTGAAATATTCAATAGATTGACTGCAGACACTTGGGCGGGTGAGCGTTGTACATTGATGCAAACCACCACGCCAACAATTATAATCTAACCATCAAACGTAAATTTTGACAGGTCAACTTTGCCATTGACTTTTAACAAAAACAATTAGCACCAGCGTGGCCACAGTAAAACATCTTGCAACGTCTATGCAATCTTCTAACAACTATTAAAAAAAATACAATTTGGCGCTAAATGTAGACCAACTATTAAAAAAGACACACACAAGATTTTTGTCTCAGATAGATTTAAAACTTAAACTTATTGTTGCTAGAAAATCCAATTAATTATAAACATATATAGTTTCTCCAGAAAATTTGTGATACCTTAATAAAATCATAACCTGGAATTTGTTTATGATAGGAAACAACCATCTAGCTACGTAAAACTAAGTAAATGTAATTGAATTATGTACCCAAACAACAAAAAAATTATGAGGACAAGAACTATGCTCATTGATCAAAGTTTAAACTTATATTTTTTTAATTATATATTTTACCCAACTTTATTGCCAGCAAAATGCCAAACTTACTATAGCAATAATTATAAACTAAACTAACTAATAAAAGTCAAGGTTTTGACTTTGCGGCAAACACGCCAAACCAAAGCCACAATGGTTTTAATAATAGTTAAATACAAAAGTTACCTGCAGCCGTTTTCATTTGAAAGCTTTAGAAATATTTTACCTCGTTTAGTTAATTTCAAGTTTTAACTCTTAAACTTGCGTAGTCGGAGCTTCTAAGCGTTGATGGTAGTAGCAGTGGAGGAAATAGTACGAGGAAGCATTATTAAGTGTTGCCGGATTTCTGGGGTAGTAACATTTGGTTATTCTGTCAAAAAAACAAAATAAATGTTAAAAATTGTTTGTTTTTTTAACGTTTTCTAACAACGTTCAAAGTTCCGGGAAAAACCTAGATGTATTTTACAAACAAAAAAATTATTAATAAGCGTTCTCTTAAGAAACAAAGTGTCTCTATCTTAAAAAACTTTAAAAAAACTTTTTAAAAACAGTTTTGTTGCGTAAATAGGTTTTGTCAAGTAAATTTAACTTTAGCGTAAATTTAACAACTTCTTACTTATCAAACTTTAAATTGTACGTTAGCTCTGTTTAAATGAACGTACTAAATAACAACGAGCAGTTATTGCTATGTTTTCTTTCTCGGCGTGAAAAAACAGAGCTTTTTTTGTAAGATGGTGAAAGAATCTTGTTGTTTGACGGTTTGTAGTAGTAAATCTAGCACAATTAGTTTGAGTTCTATATTTGATGGTATAGAACCGAGTGTTTCAATGTCTTGAATGCAGCTTTGACCAGCGTTGAATCTGCTTATAAAATAGATGTAGTTTTCATGCGTGTTGAAAGTTTGGTTCAAACTTACAAACTGCATACGGAACGGTAGTTTCTCTCAATGAGTTATAGTTTTTAAATAGTAAGCGCTGCGTTGTCGCTTTTGAAATTGGGAAGCAGCTTTTAAAAACAAAATACTTCAGAAATAATATAATTGGTGTACCAATTTTGGCTAATAGATCCTGCTGTAGTATAAAAAGATTTTTGTTTTTTTTTTTTAATTTGCTTCTAGGTGGTTTATAGGCATCTTATTAAAAACGTTGTCTATTCGTGGAGAAACCTTAGGTGGAGACATCTGTGTTTGTATGGTTTCTGGTACAAAGTATGCAATCACACCAAGAACGCATAATTACTGCTAATGACCTGCTGGTTGAGTCACTCAAAGACTTCCAGATGCAACTTAAAACTGCAGTTTAGATTGGCCTTAAGCGCTATATCCTTCTAAGTAAACGTACTGATTAATGACTCTGCTTCCGATTCTAGACCGCATTTTTAACTTGAAAAAATTGAGCGTTTAGTGGTGTGTGTTTTATATCTAACATTTGTTTTATCCATTTTATAGCCGGGGTCGTTGTTGAGCATTTGAAGTAGTTGGTTTATGTTGCTGACATAGTTAAACCGGCTTTGCGTTTTGGATTTTTTTGTGATTTGTAATGACTGAATAATTTTCTAAAAGTTGGCTTGTTTTATACTTTTCCTTAATTGACCGTAGGCTTTACATTTTTACTTTTTTTGGTTATTTAACCTAATTAGCCAATGGTAATTTTTTAAGTTAGTATCAGTTATGTTTTTACTTCGACTTTAAGGGCTATATTTGTGCCAATTTTTAAACATGTGCCACAAACAATTCTTGTTTGCAAACCAATTTTAAATTTTCTACAATATATTTGAAACGTTCCATGCCTATCAATTTTAGATAATATATATAAAAAAAAAATGTTTGGCCTAACTTAAGTTCTATTAGCTAGCACCTAAATCCACCTTCATTATCTACAGTGTAGTTGCCTAGTAGCACAAAGTTTATTTTTTATAAGCACACGTTTATGGTTGTAAGTTTAAAATATAAGCAGTTGTTTGATTATTTTTTTATGCGCTAATATTAGACGCAAAAACAAGCATACGCTGACAAGAAGCGTGTCTATTTTTTGCTTTTTAATTAAACACTTTTGGTGGGTTTTATTTTGAGCAACTTGCCACTAGTCGTTACAATGTTTTAGTGATAACTTTGATATGTTGTTATTATAATTAGCCGCCACTATTAAAGTTGCTGTTGCTATAAACTTGTTCTTAGAAATAGTCTTATTGGTAACTACAAGTATTTTAGTTCTGAGACCACTTTTTTTCTGTTTTTGTTAAACATGTTTATGATTATACTTTTTTCTTACATATAATTATGTGTATGCACATTCCATCACACCTCTACCAAGAAATGTTATTTAGTTTTTCAATGATATATGATCTTGTATGATCAGCAAAAGCAGCAAAGTATATTAACTTGCAATGGCGCACTAAGCGTCACTTCATTATAACAAGTCAAATGTAAAACAAATAAAAATTGTAATTATTAAATAAAGTAAACTTTTAAAAACCTAATTATATATATGATATAGAGAAACATGTTTATTGCCACTAAAACGTCTGTTTCACATTCACATTTGTGTAAAATCATCTTTACATAAAAGAAAGGTGGAATCATTAGTAACGCTTTATTGTTTATTGAATTGCTTTTGTTAGATTGAATAACGTTGTATCAATGTTTTATTTTATGTAAGACGTTTTTCTTGAAGTGGTTTACTTAGCATCACTGCACTGCCGACATGATTGTCTTAATGTTTTCACTTTTTTTTTGTTAGCTGAGCGTTGCATACTGTATGATTCACATTTATTGAGCAGATGTAATAGAGTCGTTTTGTACTCTAAACAACCTTTTCTATTTTTATTTTTACAACTATACAAATACTAATTTAACCTACAGTGTTGGTTATTACTTTTGTTAACTTTTGTAGATTTATTCGACTTATATGTGATACCACGGTTTTGGTATTTTGTAATAATCTTGTTAGAAATAGTTTTGCTTTATTACCAGGCGGTTTTTCTATGTTGCTATGCTTCAAATTTTTACTTTTGATCTTGCATGTAATCCCAAAAACAAAACTAGGTTTAATAAATTGTGGTGACAACGGCCCGGAATCCTCAAAGCTTTTATGTGCCTAAATTGACTTTAGTTTTTAAACGTTGCCAGGTTAAGAAGACTTTTGATAAACAAAGTTGCCTTGTTGTACATTTTTTTGTTTGATTAAAAACTAGACTCAATAGTAAAATTCTATTGCCCAAAGTTATCTGTTGCCAAAGTAAATCTAAGTTAGTGTGCAATAAAATAAATAGGTATGGCATTAAATATAAGTCAGTTAATCTATCAATAGGTAAAGCTATTTTGATTAGTACATTAATTAAAAAAAAAGACTAAAAGTAAAATCAAGGAATTCCTATCTTTAGTGAGAAGTATGACCATGAAGCTAGACAATGCAAGAAATTGTTTTTTTAAAGCTTTGTGATAAATAAGGATTTAGTTAAAACGTGCTATAAAAAAACGTTCGGCTATAGCTGCAAAGTAAATAGACATAAGACTAATGACATAATATGTTTTTTTTATAGGAAAACCTAAGATAAGAAAAAGGTAAAAGAGATAAAAGAAGTTCTAATAAGAATACTTTAAAGTAACTAGAGTAAATAAAGATGTCTTAGCTGAACTAAATAAGAAAATGACTTTATGAGGCCCAACAATAGTTGACAAAAGATAGAACGCTGTCCGAAAAATATATAAATGCTAAAATAAGAATCAAGCAATATGTATTTGTGTAAAAAAATATCTCCTAGATCTAGAAGACAGTTTTAAAGTACAAACTGAAAAAAATATAATTAATAAAATTTAACTTTAAGGCAACATAGGAGGAACAAAGGAAAAATCACAAAATGATGCCAAGGATAGTAATAAATTATAGAAAATGTCTGAGTTTGTGAAGGGGGCGCCGGCATTATTTATTAAATTAACTGTATGTTCAAAAATATTGTAGGAAAAAATTAAGGATTGGAAGGTAATAGCAAAAAAAAAAAAATTTGCATCAAAATAAATACTTTGAGATAAACTGTGCAAAGTCAAAAAATAACGCTAAAAATACCAAATTAAAATACAAGATTAACTAAGAAAATATGAAATAGTTTTATTGCGGAATATAAATAAAATAAAAATAGTACCTAAGAGAAAGTGATAGATGTGACTAGTGATGCAATAAATTTTTTATTTGCAAAAAGAATAAGTGCCGCAAACAACAGCAAACTTTACTGGTAGAATGCTAAATTTGAGTTACTATAAAAGGTATGTGGAAAAGCAAATAGAATGTTACTAATAGAAATACAAATCCAAAAGTAACCATTGAAAACAAGAAATAAATGAGAGTAAAATATTAAGTAGAAAATAGAACTTATGTGACAAAGTAGCTTTAAAAATCACAAACGGCTATAAGATCATATGTACAAATGCAAAAAAAAAGATACAAAAAAACTGACACCCAGATGGCAGAGTAGATAGACAATAAACATAAAAAAAACAGGTAGACTAAAAGCAATAATCCAACATACACACTTTTTTTTTGCTGCTTCAACGCCTATCTTGCTAAAATAAAAATAAAAAATAACAGTAGGTGCAAGTACTGTGGTAATAAAAATACTGTGGAACACATAATCTTCAAATGTACATGAAAGAAAAACAAAAAAATAAAAACAAAAACCAAGTTGTATGCTTCAATCACAAGTAATTAATAAATTAATAATATTAGAGCAGTTTACGCAGCTACATCAAACAGATTTTTCCATGTATTAATGCAGAAGAAAGAATAAAGTACTAATATTCAGTACAATGCTTTGATCAAAAACTAGACTGTGTTTTTTCTGATGCAAGGCTTTGGCTAATTTCAGAATGAAGCACAGATTTTTAGTGCTCAAAAGCAGCACAGACAGGCTAGTAGAACTCGCATAAAACCAAATTTTAAAACGTTGTATTTTGAGCATTGTGGTTTATGCCGGGTTTAACTAAGGTTAATTTGATTCTGGTGCATCAGAATTTTATGGACAAGGCATCATAGTTTACATCTTTTTGTATATGGTTATAATATTAGTTACTCTGGGCATTGTAAGCTACTTTTTGGCATTTTATTGAAGACAATCTACGTTCTAGTAAAAAACCGCCTTTGATGGTTTTAGAGCTGGTTTCTCCAGTAGTTTGGTTTTACTATATTTTCTGTCTAAGCTTTCATAAACATAGCAAGTATGGTAGATATCTTATCATTTAAATCTAGTTCAAATAGGTTGTTAACGTTTGAGTGTTGAGAACGTAAGTCTACCCAGGTGTAGCTTGCATTACTTTTTTTTTAGCACAATGTTAAAAAGTTTTCAGCAACAAAAAAATGAGTTTAGTTTTATGCGCGTTTGCATATCATACGCGTATTTCTGAAATCCTTCAAAATATAATTTGGATCTCTACAGTTTTGATTAAATTGTCTACAATATTTGTGTTTGACGTACATCTATTACCTGTGGGTTAATACTAGTCACTATTCTGATCTGTTTTTGGTATTGGTTTAGTTGTATATTTTTAGTATTTTTTATGGTTTTGGATTTTATAAAAAAAATTGATTTTACTATTTTATGCTTAAAAAAAAGCTTTACAATGGGTGCTTCTCACTTACTCTTTAAAATAATCTGTTTGTGTGTGAAAGAGACTGTAGTACAGTTAAATCCTACACGGACATGCAACGGTATTTTTGGCGCGTTTTATTTGAATCAGATGAACGTAACAAATTTATCATTTAAACTTAATAAATGAAGTTTTTTTTTGACACATTACTAAACATAAACTTTTTATTAATGTAATTTTATGTAAAATGTTTCTTTGGCCAGTAAGATGCTAGGCACACTGATGATGGGTGCATACACAGGGTGAAGAGGTAAATTACATTGATGACAATATTTATTAAATTTAAACTTTAAAATAATGTTTACTAAAACTAGATTTAAGTTTTAATTACATTTTTATTTATATAACAAGCTTCGAGACAATATGAAATTTATTTTTTAGTAGTATATTAATCGTTATTTTTCTGCTTGAGTAAAAATTATATCCATTCAAATATTAATATAATATAATTTATTAATATAAATTTGTTTTCATCAACAAGTTTTGAACTTGAACGTGAAATATAATATTCCTTAGAAAATTTTATTAATCAAAAAGCTTGTAAATTAAGATGCTGTAAAAGCGCAGCAAACTTTTGTTTGTGGAAATCTTCAAACGCTATGGTTTCCATTTCACTGAATCCTTATATGAATTCAAATTATTCATATTCTACACCTGATGCGGTTAAGTTTTCAAACAAATTAGATATCAAATTCATTTTAACTTTAAAATGAAGCACATTTTATAAAATATTTGTAATTAAAATGGAAAATCGCATAAGAATGTATATTGATAAATTTTGTTTTATAAAATAAAAGGAACAATTTTTTTCTGTCTCATAATCGCTAAATTTGTTTGATAAATAAATAAATAATTATTTAAACAATTCCAGAAGATAATGCTACTAACATTAATAATAAAATATCTCATACCTTTTAAAATTTATGTTAAAATTCTAGCATTCCATTCTACCCTAATGTATATATAATTTCTCAAAATATTAACACTCTAAACTTTATTAATTTTATTACTCATAATACATAAAAATCATAAATACCACTTATGCTGTCAGCGCATAGCAGACCACCCCAGTCATCACTTTGATGATATAAATACTGATCGCAACATACAAACATCCTTTTTCATTGTTAGTATAAAAACTATGTTAATTGAATTGCATTACGGTTTTTTTTTCGGGGTCGAAATAATTCCTGGCAAAGGATCACGACACCGATCGGCCGCTTTTATGCATGTGTGCAAATGCTCAAGTGACATCGTTTTAAATGCAGTAGATCATGCAATTAGGAATGATAAACCGTCGGCGTATTCCTGGACCGAGATATCTATCTTAACTGGTGCATCAAAGTGCAGATCAAAAGCGTGTCTGTCCGTCTCAATGAGTTACTGTTTGCCGATTTTTTTTTTAGAGTTTGTGTAATTTGATCCGGCTGAAATCGATGCCGAGAATTTTTGTACTTGTTATGTGTTTTGGATTTAAACGTAAGTTTTAATAAATACCACTTTTTTTATTATTTAATATATTTATATTTTTATTATACGTAAGTGTACATACTCTATATAAAAGTTTAATAATTTATTTATTAAATTTCTAGTACTATTTGAAATATTATCTGAAATTTGTGCATTGCAGAATGGTCAGAATGAGATTTGCATGAAAGCGGTAACAAAGTTGATATTTTAGATTATTTAAATGTATAGTTTTGATAATATCTGAGTTTCAAATAAAAGAAAAAAAATATAAAAATAGTTTTATCACATTCATGCGCAACCAATTCAGTAAATATAACCAGAATCAATGATTCTAATGGATGAAGAGATATATAGTTTTGTTTGAAATATTTATAATTGTTTTTATATAATAGTATTCAATTATTGAGTAAACAAATGTCATTTCTTAGATAAATAATTGCAATTATGTTTATGTACAAATCACATATGTGTTGAGAATTCTGCTCTAATGAAAGTCTCTAAATCAATCAGAACTAAATGTGCTGTAAACAGTCATTAAGCGGCAATTTATAATTGTCATAGTACACAGAACTGTTGACAATTATATAGACAAATTTTTAAGCCAATGATAAGTTTTTAATTATACTCTATAGTAATTTTAAGTTGCCGCTTTTGGTATGGGTAGGTTGCGGTTTGGCGATATGCGTAAGAGAATTTACTTCATGCCTAATGCCACATGTGCACTATTTAGTTGTAGTTACTTTTTTTAACTCATAAATCACCATTACTGCTATTGTTATTTCTTTAATTTGAGGTAATTAATTTATTGTTGTTAGTTTGGTGGTAAGTTGTTTTCAATTTGGCATTAACATAACTCATATTTTATTGTTGTAAAGTACCGCTAATACTTTTGTGAGTATCTCTTTAGTTGGCTGACAGCAAAATTTGCACTACAAACATCCGGCATTTTGTATAGGGTATCAGATCAAAGCTGTCTGTATTAACCCTTTATAAAGAACGAGGGTTTAAAAATATTTTTTTTGAGAAAAAAGTATTGGATACCGGTTGAATAAGCGACCAGTTTTAAGAACACTTAAATAGCTTTTGCAATAACAGCACTCCAGTGTTTATTATGAAAAGGCGCAAAACAAGGTATGCATGCAAAGTGCAACTCGAGCATTCGACATTTGACCTTTTTATTTATTTCCGGTATGTCAAACATTAGCTTATAGAATATCCGTGTAGCAGTGAATGAAAAAAGTTTAGATAGGGCAGGAAATCTATTCATATTGACTTAAAAAAATAAAAACAAGTTTTTTGTTTATTGCTAGAAAAAAGGGAATATTAGTAACAAGTGTTTCTAAAATTTTAGATGAAAATTTGAACACAAAATGTCCGGCATACGGAATTTCCAAGCTAATCAACTCCAAACAAAAACTTCGTAGACGAGCAACTTGCGAGAAAAATTTGATTGCTTTATTCCAAGATCGAAACTAATTATATAAATCTGTGACTGAGAGACCTGGGTCTACTATGATCCTTCCACAGAACAATAATCTATGCAAAAGTTTTATAAGAGCTTAACATTTCTCAAGATAGCAATAATGCAGTTTTTTGAGAAAAAAGTGATAAATACAGTGTTGATAAAACAACACTGTATTGGAGATTAAGTATATACTAAAAGAAACTACATTAACGGAGAATGTGTTGAAAAAGTAATTAATAATTGCAGTTTTAATGAATTACAACATTTACCTTACAATCCCAACTTTGCTCCTTACTATTGTTATTATCTTTATTCAAAACTTAAAAAAGCATTTGGGCAACTCCATTTAAAAAAAATCAGAGCAGGGGAGAAATTTTCTTTGGTATTTTAATTATAGTTTTAATAACTTATTAGTAGTCTTTTGATTGGTTCACCTTTGAAAAAAAAATTACGTTTTTTTTAGTTTTTTGTCGTTTATTAACTTAATCGCATTTTTTGTTTAAAAATTCCAAGTTTAACTCAAAAAGAAGTTTACTAGTGAAACCAATCAGAAATTTTCCGTAGAATCTAATTCTGGCGCCATTTCAAGTCTATAGCCTGTCTATAAGTCACAAAAGCCATAAAACCATATTTTTGTTCTCAGTTAGCTGGGCAAAAATAAGCATATTAAGTTGTAAGTTAAGTTGTAAATTAATTGGAAAATATATTTTTTTTGTGTATTTAGATTTTAGGGGTATAAAACTCGAAAAATCTGCAAAAATAAGCCAATTTTTTAACATAAACTCTTACAAATACACATTTAGCAGTTTTGCAAACAATTCTACATAGAAAATAGTCAGTGTTGTGCTTATCTGGCGTAGAGAACCCCTTTTAGTGAAAAAATGTGTACAACAATATTTCTTTACTTAAAAAATATTTTTTTAATTTTATTTTTTTTAAGTTTATTTGGTTTATATTTTTTAAGCTCATTTCAGAAGTTTAACAAAGACATCATTTGTTGCTTGAACCAATTTTGGGCTATTTTACTCTTTGTTTGATAATGTGTTAAACCCGTCTATAATTATGTCTTAAAACATATATATAATTATAGATCAGACCATTCACGTGTGTAAAACACACAAATGATCAATGTCACAATTATATCTTGAAAATCTAGAACATGTTTTATTTTCCCCATCTATAATCGACGTGAACGTCTACTGCGCATTACATTTGGTTTTTACTTTTTTTTTTTTTTTATTTTACTATTGCAGCTTTACATATAGCAATTGCTAGCACTTTTTTAATTTGTTTTGCTTTTGTAAATTATATATACATATACATATTTAAACTACATTATTACTACGTTTTTAAGAATATTGTTAATTAAAAACATGCAATGCACAACATTTTTAAGCGACAATCCTATTATTACAATTTTATCAACTTTTATTTTAAATTTAAATGTCCCGCATTTTTATGACTCAAAGCATGACACATAACCTATTTACAAATAATCCATTATGACAAATTACATTGACAAACTCAGTTAAACTGATTTGAAAAGAGTTTAAACTCCAACCTTAGCTTAAACTCGAAATGAAAGACCGGCCCTTAGTTAGTTAGTTTAGATTTTTGGCGTATATATATATATATATATATAGATCTCTTCTTCAATGACATAACAACATCACAAAAATTAGAAAAAATAAAATACTCTATAACAATAGATAACTTGAATTTAAAGTTAGAAAAAAGAAAAAACGGAGACTGTGATACACAGAATATCGGTATTTACGGGCTGAGAAAAAGAAATTTACGAGAAGAACGCTTACTAATCTACCTACAAAGCAAACACCTATTCTGTATAAATTCGTATTTTCAAAAACCGGAACAAAGACGGTAGACTTGGCTACATCCAAAAGGAAATGTTAAAAACAAAATTGCTTTTATATTATCCAACGACAAAATAATTATTACAAACATTATCTCATGAGGTTATGTTTATAATAATGTAGTGCACTAAGCAAGTTCTATACCAGCAGCAATCACAAACTAGTAAAAACGTCCTTAAAAATAAATACAAAAATCAAAAGAATCAAAAGGATTAAAAAGACACAGGGTGCATGGCTTGCTTGAAAGTCAACGCAAAGGTACTTCAAAATCTTCACCCGCAAGAAATTTAAATATCAAACTTTTACAATCTAACATAATTGATTAGCAAGCAACACAAATCAAAAAATATAAACTGAATAATAAACCATCTCCACCCAAAGCCACCATGCAACCACAAAATATTTCTACAAATCTTCTCACTACGACCTGACCCCACCAATGCCTATTGACTTTGCTAACTGATTTCTAAACTCTGCAACAACTGACTGTCTTCAATAGTGTTGCCTATAACTTCTGGCATGTACAAAATTGACTAGGAATCCCAGATAAAAACACAAACAATTAACCACTTTCTTAAAAACTTGCACCACACCTCTAAGACCACCAGACTTGCGGCATTGTATACACTTCTGTATTACTACTAATCTTTTTTTTTGTGGCAATAAATAACACCTTCCCGCTCAGTAATTACGTAGAAAATCCAAAACGTCTAATGTTCAAACCAGAAAGTTTTAGCAATACAGATGCTTGCATAAAATTTTTTCCTTCCCATTTTTAAGTTTTAATTTTAACTTTTTTAATAACTTGGAGTTTTGTATCATAGTGCAAAAAATCCGAAGTATTCGTTCCACCAAACCCAATCATATCCTAGAAGCAATATAAAACTAAAAAAATCCGCAACATTTTTTATGCAAAAAATGCTGCTTCCCAACACTACATAAACCAGAAAACACTGGAAGATAGTACGGAACATGTGATACCGCATGACGGACAAGATTGAAAATACATTTGGATGCAAAGAAATTTTGGCAAAACTATTTGAAACTACAGAAAGATTAAAGAACAAGATCTAAACAAGGTTTAGAAATATTTCAATTCCTAACAACAGTATGAGCTATTCGCGCCGGATGCCAAAAGACAAGTTAAATAACTACTCTACAATTAATAAGAAATGCTAAAGACAATCAAGTAGTTTCTACTAAATCAAGTAAAGCAGAAACTGAGATAGAAATGAACTTTATAACAGAATTGTTTTGCTTCTTACTTATTAACATTGTTGATTCAGTTTCTGCAAATCATCCAAGTAACAAAAAAAGCCAAGTCTCGCAAAAACATTACAGATCAGCAACATAAGAACACATGTTGAAAAGTGAAAAAACTCCCAGTCTGCCGAAACTGATGCAGGAACTGCAAAATAACTTTCTGGGAATCTTAAAAAAAAAATAAGATCCGGAAAATAAAACTAATGTAAAACTGCTTTTGATCAAACCAATTCAAATTTAAAAGCCAAACATCAACATGTTCGGATAACAACAATTAAAAAACGGGTAAAATAAAACAACATCTAAAAAAATTCTGTAATTTAACTGAAGACAACACTACGCAAAGCAAAAATTTTTTCAATTTTGACCGTGTTGATCTGTTAGCCCGACAGTAGCGACACTTTTTTTTGACAAGTGTAGCGTCTAGAAAGCAAACAAAAACCAATAAAACAAAACAAAATTTAAAATGCAACATGACCAAACCGGACGAGTAATAAGCCGCAGGCCAGCATAAAAAAAACAAAAAATATTGAAAGCTACAAAACAAAACAAAAAAAAGAGTGCAAACCAATTAAACCATATTAGGAAACCAAAGGAACCTCAACAAAAAAAGACGTCAACATCAAAACTATATAGATAAACATACCACATGCTAGAAAAAAGAGTAGAACCGGTAAAATTCTAATTACCATCTCAAATAAAAACCAAAATGACTTCCAAGACCAATGTAATTAAAATTTCTTTGCAAAAAATTAGATTAAAGTAACTAACCCAAAGGAAAAACAACCAAAAATTTTTTGGACGCTATTCTAACCTCTAACAGACGCGTTTTAAAAATACAATGACAAAATAACAAAGGACATTTAGACAATAACTAAAAAAATATGTGCCAGGATGAAACTAAATCGACAAAATGATCAGTGAGAACACATTAAAACTCATGAACAATAGAATCAACTTAAGTCAAACATTTGCAGAATACTGGCAACTTAACAAAAAGAGAAAAGAAATAAGGAAATATTACAGAAAATACAACAACAAACGCATAAAAAATTGTATCAAAAAGAAAGAAAGCTTAAAGAATGGTCAACTATCCATAAAACTAAAAACCACAAAGGTAATACGGTGCACAACAAACAAGAAATATTTGATGTCATACGGGGTTTTTACAAAAAGCTGTACAGTTTAGCAACATCAAATAATCAACATCATAACAACAAAACAGTAATAAACGTTATCTCCAAAAAAATTTTAGAAACAGACATCTTAGAAATAGAGAAAGCACTTTGGCAATTAAAAAATGGAAAAGCCACTGGAGAAGATAGAATAACGTGCAAAATGTTAAAATCGGACAAAACGCGCTCTTAAATGCCGTAAGTATAATGTTAAATAAATGTCTTGTTGAAGAGAACATCTCTACAAGTTGGCAGAACGCACAAATGATTCAAGTACATAAGAAAGGCAACAACGTAAATATCAAAAACTACAGAACAATAAGTCGTTTATCACACATATACAAGCTACTAACAAAAATCATAACAAACCGCATAACAAACAAGTTGAATTTCTGTCAGCCACTATAGCAAGCTTTTGAAAAGATTATGGCACATCAGATTACATACAAACTATCCGTACATTATTTAAAAAGGCATTCAATTTAATATAATTATGGGCGATGTTTACAGCAATAAATAATGCCAGAATAGATTCAATGTATACAAACCTCCTTAAATACATTTACTAAAATGCTACTTTTCAGGTAAAAATAAACACCAGTACGGCTACGGATAAGATCAAAATAAATAGAGGGGTCCATCAAAAAAATAATATATCACCCAAGTTATTCACTGAAGATGGAAAGTACCTAAACCACTTAAGATTTGCAGACATCATTTTATTCAGCCAAGTCTCAAAAGAACTAATAGGTAGGAACAGCTAAGTGTAGCTTTTAACAATATGGGCTTAAAAATGAATCTATTAAAAACCAAAATCATAAACCTACATTCTAATTACTTGTAAATAGAAGACCAAGTAATAAGCAAGTGGGTAATTATATTTATTTTAGACATCAGATAAAACTAGGCAAATTAAACCAAATTGCTAAAATAAATAGATCAGACAAAGCTGGGCAGCGTTTGGCAGACTTGGACACATATTCAAAAATACCTATATACCAAATATGCTCAACGACATATGGCTCAAAATTAAGGCGAAAATTGTAAAAAGTGAGAAAAAAAGAGGAACAAGGATATCCAAACAAGTTTTGGAGTAAAGAATGTAGTTCAGCAAATATCCCAAATGAAATGGAGCTGGGTAGGTCACGTTTTAAAAGCAGACTCCGAAAAATAGACCCACAAACTTTTACAATAGAGACCAAGAAAAACCATCCATGACAAAGAAAGACTACAGAAAAGTTGAATTGACAACGTAAAAAAACCGCAGCAAGGAGATGGTTCCAAGTTGCACAAGACCGACACCAATGGAATGTTTTAAAGGAGGCCTACGTCCAGCAGTAGATAAACACGGGCTAAAAAAGAAAAAAAGAAGAGATATTAGATTTTTTGGCAACGCAATGTTGAGTAAATGTTGCTGGAAAATTTCTTTGTTTGGCCGTCGAAAGGTGTTTAGATGTCGCTAGATGTATTAAAACAAAAAATAAAATAACAGAAGGATCGCTAGAATGAGACAACGGAAGCAACGGAGATGAAAGTGATGCATTGGGTGGACAATATTTGTCTACAACGCGTACGCCCAAGATGCTGCAGCGCGTATTTGCGTCGTTTTTAATAAAACTAACAAAAAATAATACATTTTTCTAATAAATGTTTAAACTTTTTTGTTTGTCTTTTAGAAGTGTAAAGTATAAATCCAGCATTTAAATTTTAAATTAAAAATTTAGTCAACATTGTGTAGTAAAGTTTTGCTACAAAACTGTTAAATTTGCAACAAAGTTATAAATCCGGTCTAAAATTGTAAGTCTGATTAACATTGTGTTTTATTTCAGTTGTCTTTTACCGCAAAAATTTTGATTTGGCTTCCAAACTATAAATCTAGACTTTAAAACCTCCAAATCCGGCTTTTAAAAACACTAAATTTGGTTTTAATAAAGTAAACTCAGTTGTTAAATTCAAAATCTGGCTTTTTAAGTGTAAATCCAATTAAAATCCGGCTTTAAAAGTTTAATCCTGTTACATTAGTATTAAATTTGACTATTAAATTGTTAATTTAGCGTAAAACTGTAAATCTGGTTTTTAAATGTTAAATTTTACTATCAAACTGTTAATCCGGTCAAAATTATAAATCCAGCTTTAAAATCATGTTTTAAAAATTGTAAATCTGGCCTTCAAATAATAAATACGGAGTTTAAAAATGTAAATCCGGTCTTTAAAATGTTTAATTTAATCATTAAACTGCCATTCTTGCATACAAACTATAATTTTGGTCTTCAAACTTTTATATCAGTAAAAGTTAAAAGTGTAATAGAGGTCTTCAAAAACAAAAATCTAATTATCAAATTGTTTAAACTACTGCAAAACTGTTTTTGCTTGTCCTTGCAGGGCAAGTTTGTTTTAATTAACTAGTTGCTTAAAGTTGATTTTATATCAATTAGGATTACCGTTACCTACCTGTGCGCCGTTATGAAGACGATTTTGAAATAAAAATATACACAATTTTGTCATTTTTATTTATCTTGTCATTAAGTGTTAAAAAGTGCAAAATTCTATTTATAATTAGTCAAAAATAAAGTGCAATCATAAATTATTAAAATATTTTTAAAAAGTAGTAAAATCCGGTTAAAAACGGTTGAAATGTGTAAAATTTTATTTATTAAATGTTTAAAAACAACAAAATTTAGTGTTAAAACATCATAATATTGTCAAAAAGCTCTAAATTTTGCTATAAACTGTAAAAAAATATAAATTACATTTTATTCATAAAGTCTAAAATAGCTATATAATATTTTTAAAAAATCCGGCTATAAACTGTTAAAAACTATAAAATTCTATTCGATAAGCTTCAAAATAACAAAATCTAGCCTTGAAACAAAAAAATATTGTTAGAAAGTAACAAAATCTGACAATTTTTTTTTATGAAATGCCAAAAAGTTTGTCATTTACTGTTAAAAAGTGCAAAATTTTATTATAAAAAATCAATAATAGCTAAATCCTGTCATAAATCAAAAAAAATAAATTTTTTTGGATAGATTCAAAACCCGATTAAAAATGGTTAAAAAGTCTAAAATAATATTCAAAAAATATCAAAAATTAAAAAAAAAATGATGGTCATAAGCTATTAAAAAATGTAAGTATTTGTATAAAATTCCAAAAATAACAAAAAACTATGAACTATCAAAATACTGTAAAAAAAAAATTAAATTCTAGTCAACTGTCAAAAAAAACATTTTATTTATAAAACGTTAAAAATAGTAAAATCTAGCCATACAGTATAAAAATATTACCAAAAAGTTTTAATATTTACCATAAACTGTTAAAAACTGCAATATTCTTCTTATAAAAAATCAAAAATGACAAAATTTTGTCATAAAATTAATATTTTATGACAAAATTTAAAAAAAAAAAAAACTAGCCAAAAATAATTACAATTATGTTTACAAAATGTTAAAAATAGCTAAATCCGGCCTAAAAAAATTAAAAGTGTGCAAATGAACAAAAAAAATAGCTAAAATTAGTTATAAAATAGCAAAATGTTGTTAAAAAACAAATTCCGGTATAAACAGTTTTTTAATAAAATCTAAAAAAATGCAAAAATGAAAAGCTCAAAATTTTGACGGTAAACTATTAAAAATGTGTAATTTTTTTTATTAAATTACAAAATCCCACTATAAAATATTTAAAAAAATCAAAATCTAGTCATAAATTGTCAAAAACTACAAAATTCTATTAATAAAACGTTAAAAATAGCAAAATCTAGCCATAAAGTATGAAAATATTGTTAAAAAGTACTGAAATTTACTATAAACTGTTAAAAACTGTAATAAAATGGAATTATTAAAAAAAATAAAATCTGGCAAAACGATTAATTTTTTTTTTCTTTTTTAATTTAGGATTAGATCGTATTATTAACCAACTATTTATTGTTATTAGGCTTCTTGTGATGCAGATGTCCAACTTTTCATTTATCTTTTAGGTAGGTCCGAGAGGTTTTTTTGTGTTGTGTTGGCTTTAATGTCAGTATTTTTTTTGCCAGCCTATTATCATGCATCCGTAGTATGTGTTGGTTCCATTCCCGTCGCTCTTGTTCAGCATAATACGCTGGTAATCGGTAATTTTGCAGTCTTTGCGGATGTCGTCGTCTTGTATCCTGTCTATATAATACTGATATGGATCAGAAGGTCTTTATTTTCTTTGCCCGCAGACGTTCCTTTGTCTTACTGGTATTTGCTTTAGTTTCTACCGCATATGTTATGCTAGGTCTTATATAGGTTTTATATATGCGTACTTTGATGTTATGTTCATAAAATGTAAAAAATAAAATAGCTTAATCCGGCTTAGAAATTTCAAATAATTGTTAGAAACCACCTAAATCCAGCCATAAACTGTAGAAAAGTGTAGAAATGAACATAAAATAGCTAAAGCCATAAGAGATATTGTTAGAAAAAACTAAACTCTGGGGTAAACTGTCTTTTAATAAAATGTCAAAAATTTAATTATGAAATTTAAAACATCAAAATTTTGTCAGAAACACCAAAATTATAAACTGTCAATATTTTAAATTACTAAAAAGCAAATCAAAACAAACGGTTGTAGGCAAACGTACATACTGGAAAATTTACGCAAACAAAGTGCTAGATTTTATAATTTTGTTTTGTGGCAAAAAATATATTTACACGATTCCTACATATTAAATAAAATTAGTGCATGACTTTATTATAGTATTAACATTCAATAATAATATTATAAAGAAAGAAAAGAATCCTATATTAGTAAACAAAATAACAGATTAAACAAGTTTCAAACTAAGTTTTGAAAAACAAATCAACACCCAAGTTTTTTTAAGAAATCAAAACCATTAGAAGAAAAAATTATAAATTTTGTAAATATTGTCTAACAAGCAGCATAAGTAAGCACTTTTACTACCAATTATAGAACATCAAAGAATAATTATCCAAAAAAAATTAGAGAACTAATTATAAATATAGACAAAAGTAGCAACAAACCAGAGGTGCTCAAGATAAAACAAATATATTTTTTTTTTAAATAAATACAAATCTATTGGATTATACATAAAAAAACTTAACAACTGACAGTACCACTACTTATTTTAAAAAACAACAAAACTTACTATGCAAATTTCTCTCATAAAACATTAGAAAATGGGTCAAAACCAGCAAACAAAAAGTTAATCGCTTTGAAAATTGTTTAAAAAATATTTATCAGTTAAATAAAGAATAAGAAAACAGAAAAAAAATATTTCAGAAAAAAAAATGCATTCAAACTTATATCAAAATTTAATAAATAAACAAAAAAAAAATTTGTTAAAAAAACTAGAATTTTACATAATAACTTAAGTGCTAATTTTTTTAACTGAAATTTTTTTTAATTTTACTCATTTTTTTTAGTGAGATAGATTTAATGCATTAGAGTTTTATTTTTAAGTTAATTCTTTCTAACCATGACCAGATTGATTGCTAACGTCCACTAAAAATACGGCACATCAAAAAAAAGAAGAAGAACCATGAGATCCTTAAAATTGCTACAAAATTTTTAAAAAAATTATGCTTCAAACCTAAAAGTAATAAGTGAAATTAAGAAAAACTTAAGTTAAAAAAATTAGAATTTTACCTAATAACTTGTAAAATGTCAATACAACTTCTTCTTCTTCTTCTTCTTTTTTTTTTCTTTTTTTTTTCTTTTACTTTTTCTTCTTTTTCTTTTTTTTCTTTTTCTTCTTTTTCTTCTTCTTCTTCTTCTTCTTCTTTTTCTTCTTTTTCTTCTTATTTTTCTTTTACATAAGCAATTTGCCTGTTCTCCTTCAATACGTTTCTCTGAGGTTGTCGTTTCATCGTTTTCTTGGTCTCCCTGGAGATCTTCTTTCTACTAGTGACTTTGCAATTCTCACTATTCTCTTTGAGGTATCCGGGGTAAGGATCACTTTATTAAATTCGGGGAGAACAAATAATCTTACTTAACTTAATTCTTTATTTAATATGGATGGAACCAATGCTGAAGATAGACTGGCTTAAATATATAAATGTAATAAAATAATGTATAACAAAAAATAGATCGATACAAAAAATATAGAAAATACCTATAAATAAAATATATTCATTTTAACATATAAATTTAATATAAATATTTATGAGTATATTACATCATCCCCCCCTAATTATGAAATAATTATACATTATAACAAAATAGAAAACAAACAATATATAAATTAACAAAATTCGTCTTCTTATAAATTGAAATAAAATAAACAATTATTAATGATAACTAAGACGCTTAGGCTTTTTCCTAATTCTTTTAGGTCGTTGTGCCCAAGGTACAGTTGCATCACTAGATTCAGGCAAAGTGTTGTTAACAGGGATATGATTATAAAACTTAAGCATTTGATTACTATGGCGCTTCCATACCAAATTAGCATCCCCAATAATATTAACTTTATAAACACAATGTCCAAGTTTTTCAATTACCTTAGCCTTTACCCAGTTCTTTTTGTTCTGTGAGCGATGGTCGGTAACAAAAACTAACTCGCCTAATTCAAATAATACTTTTCTGCGACCTTTATAATACTTTTTCTGTTTATTTAATTTTAAATTGACATATTCTTTCACTTCTTCTTGAACTCTACCTTCGCTATTGATTTTTTCACGCAATAAATCAAACCTTGTTTTAATATTTCTGCTAAACATTAAATATGCGGGCGCTACTCCTGTTGTTAAATGAGGCGTAGTGCGATAATCAATTAAAAAATTATTTAAAATCAAATTAATATCTGAATTTCTTTCGTCACTCAAAGCATTTTTTAATGCATTCTTTGTTGTTTTTACACTGTTTTCTGCAGCTCCGTTAGATGCTGGATTGAATGGAGGTGAAGTAATGAATTTAACGCCGTTGCTTTTCAAAAAATCTTTAAACTCATACGATTTTTGAAAAGCTGTTGCATTATCTGAAATTAATAAATCAGGAAGACCAAATCTTGCAAAACATGTACGTAACACTTGAATTGTTGTTTTTGCGTTCATGAAACTGGTTGGAAAAACCTCTAACCATTTTGAATGCGCGTCAATAATTATTAAATAATATTTGCTCGCATGTTCCATGTAGTCAATATGTATACGTGACCATGGCATTTCCGGCCATTTCCATGATTGTAATTCGGTTTTTGGGGGATTATTTTTGTTTCTTAAACAACTCTCACACGATTTGCATATTTTTTCTATGTCCTGTCCAATACCAGGCCACCAAAAATATGAACGAGCAAGACTTTTCATTTTTACTACCCCCATGTGAGATTTATGTAAATCATTTAAAATATCTTGTTGAATACTATTAGGTATGATAATGCGATTATTCCAAACCAAGCATTTATTTTCAATTGATAATTCCTGTCTATAAGGATAATATCTTTTAATGTCATTGTTTGAAATTGAGTGTTTGTTTGGCCAACCGGATTTTACATATTTCATAATTTTGATGAAATTTTGATCTTTACCAGACTCTTCCTGAATACATTTAGCATCAATTATACAATGCGGATTATTTTGAAAATAATTAATGTAATCTACATCTACTTTATTGAAATTATCTTCAGAATCATTCAATGGAAGTCTTGATAGAGAATCTGCTTGATTTTTCTCCGATTTAATATATTCTATATTGTAGGTAAATGTGCTTAAAATAATTGCCCAACGTCTGAGTCGATTGGCAGAGTATTGAGGTATTCCCTTTGTTGGATTAAATATAGTCATCAATGGCTTATTATCCGTCACCAACGTAAACATCCGACCGTACAAGTATTGATAAAATTTGCATACGCAAAATATTATGCTTAAACCTTCTCTTTCAATTTGAGAATATCGTTGTTCGGTAGCATTTAGTGTTCGGGATACAAAAGCTATTGGTTTCTCTGAACCGTCAGACATAATATGTGTTATAACACCACCTATACCATAGGGTGATGCATCCGTTGTTAACTTCAAAGGCAATTTTGGGTTATAATGTACCAAAACTTGAGATGAAATTAACATTTCTTTTACAATATTAAATGCATTTTGGTGTTCTTTGTTCCAAGTCCATTTTATATTTTTGTGTAATAAAGAATACAATGGATGTAATATTGTAGATAAATTATTTAAAAATTTAGCATAATAATTAACTAATCCTAAGAAAGATTTTAGCTGTGTTATATTAGTTGGTATTGGTGCATTTTTAACAGCAATTATCTTTTCTTCAGTTGCATGTAAACCATCCTGATCAATGCGAAAACCTAAGAAACTAATTTCTTTTACAAATAGGTTACATTTATCACTTGACAACTTAAAACCTACCTCTTGCAATTTGTTCAAAACTGATTCTAGCCTGATCATATGTTCATTAATGTCTTTCCCTGCAATTAATATATCATCTAGAAAAACTATGCAACCTGGAATATTGCTCAATAATGATTCCATTATTTTCTGAAATTTTGCTGGTGCTGATGCAATTCCAAAAGGAAGTCTATTGTAAACAAATAGTCCCTTATGCGTTGATATTGTTACCAACTCTTTTGATTTTTCATCGAGCAATAACTGTTGGTAAGCTCGCGATAAATCTAATTTTGAAAAAATCACACCTCCTTCTAACCTCGCAAATAAATCTTCAATTCGAGGTAGTGGAAATTGATCGATTTCTAAAATAGGGTTTATTGTTACTTTAAAATCACCGCATATTCTTACTGTCTGATCTTTCTTTAATATCGGTACAATTGGTGTACCCCAAGAACTAAAATCAACCGGTGATATAATGTTTAATTCTTGTAACCGTTCTAACTCGGCCTCAACTTTTTCACGCATTGCATAAGCCAAAGGTCTAGCCCTAAAAAATTTTGGAGTAACCGTATTGTCTTTAATTTTTAAATTAATTGTTCCTTTATTAAATAACCCTAAATTGTCATTAAATAGTTTTTTATATTTATTAAATATATTATTTGCATTTGCAAAATTTACTTCTGAAAATATTAATTTGAATACTTCCATAAAATCTCTCCCCAAAATAGATGTCATTGCATTTTTTATAACATACAAGTGCATCGTACATTGTTTATTATTATATTTTATTTGAACTTCTATAAATCCATTTGGTTGAATTTTATCACCATTATAAAATTGTAAAATTTTATCCGATTTATTTAATTTCAAATTATTAAAATTTTTATTATAATTATCTAACGAAATTGCAGAAATACTAGCTCCCGTGTCTAGTTGGAAATTCATATTAATATCATTTACGCAAAGATTTATTATAATAGGTTTATTATTGCTTGAATGTTCAATAGCATATTGCGTCCAAGTATCAATAGAAAATAAACAAGAATCTGATTCCAGAAAATTACATAAAGATTTATTTCTATTAAAAGAATTTGAATTGTTTTTGTTACCTTCATTGCGACACATGGGCGCAAGATGTCCTTTTCGATTACATCGATTGCAAAATTTATTGCGATAAAAACATTTATCCGCTTCATGGTTACCTCTGCCGCATACAGTACATTTGCGCGTGCTTGACTTAGCTCCTCCTGGGGGTGACTTAACGAATTTCTTACTGCCACTAGCGCCAACCTGATGAACGGGCTCCAACTTAACTCTGGATGATGATGATTGATTCGCCGCCATTTTCGCTGTTGCAATATCCACCGCTTCGGAAAATTTCACTGTCTTTTTTTCTTCTAACAATCTATCTTGTACTGGACCCTTGTCGTAACCAATAATGAAATGATCACGTAACACCATTTCCACTTCTGTAGCTTTAAATTCACAATTCGATGCAAATGATCGAAGTCTAGCCGACCATTCTTTTGCTGTTTCATGGACATTTTTTGTTGATGTATAAAATTTATACCTTGCCGAAAAAACTGAATCTTGCGGCTTAAAATGTCCTGTTAATATAGTTAACAATTCTTGGTAACTTTTTGCTTCTGGACACATTGGCATACATAGATTGTATACTAATCTATATGCTTCCTCACTCAGCACGTTTAATAAAATAGCACGTTTTTTTTCATTTTCCACAATTTCATTTGCAATAAAATAATTTTCGAGTCGTGGTTTATATAATGACCACTCCGAAATTTGCGGATCAAACTCTCTTAAATGCCCCAACGTTTCACTTTTGTTTGCTGGCATTTTTACACACGTGTTTTTCGTTTATTTAAAATCACAATTTTTATTGTTCTATTTATTATATTATTAATTTTGTAATAATATAATTACACTAATTTTCCTCGTCGCCACTGAGGTATCCGGGGTAAGGATCACTTTATTAAATTCGGGGAGAACAAATAATCTTACTTAACTTAATTCTTTATTTAATATGGATGGAACCAATGCTGAAGATAGACTGGCTTAAATATATAAATGTAATAAAATAATGTATAACAAAAAATAGATCGATACAAAAAATATAGAAAATACCTATAAATAAAATATATTCATTTTAACATATAAATTTAATATAAATATTTATGAGTATATTACACTCTTTTTATTCATCTTCTCAATATGTCATTCCATTCCGCTTTCTCCTGCTTTTTGTCTATTTATTGATGTCGTTTACTTAACATAGTCTTCTTATCTTCATTGCTGGTTCTGTTCAATTTTGTCTTTCTTTCAATAGACTGAAGCGCTTTCATTTTGGTTGTTGTAGTAAAACTGTTTGTGTAAGTTGTTTTTGGTTTTGATTTAGTCATGTATGTAAAGGTAAGTCTTATAACGGCTTTGTATATCCTATTCTTTGATTTCTTGCAAATGTACCTTATCCCATATTGTAATTTTTAAACAACCCGTGATTCTGTTTGCTTTCTTCGCTTGTTCTCTTACTTCTTTTTTTAGATATCCATAGCTGGATATTGGGATTCCCAGATAGTTAAATTTGGTCACTTGTTGTATAACAATTCCATCTACTTTTACTTGCATCTTATGGTTTATGACTATGCATTTTGTTGCAGTGATCATTATGTTAAATTTTTTTGCCACTAGGTTAATATGATGTAACAATTTTTGAAAATTGTCTTTGTTATTTGGTTTAAGAGCATACCGACCGCTACCTTGATTTGTAGTATTTTAACAAAAACGGCAACTTTCCCTTCATCGCTTCTTCTACAATTAATTTAATAATCGATTTATTTTTTTACCAGTACATTTAGAAAGAATTAAACTATGATATGTCAAAGTCCAGATATGGTCTCGTTGCTTTACGGTTTTTCAGTTTCTTGATTGCCTCCGTAATCTCAGTCTTGTTGGTAGTCATCTCATCATACGTTGTTATGGTAATTTCTGGTCGTTGTTCATCTGTTTCTGTATCTGTGTTATATAGTGCTTTAAGATATTCGATCCATGTGTCTTTATTGATATGCCTCGTTTCAACTAGTTTTTTAGTTTGCTTTTTGCTGACAATGCTAAGCTGAAACGGATTGACAGTTAGCTCAAAAAACTAGAACTAGCTGGAACGGAGAGCAAAAGATGATCTTATACAACCACACATCTCATAAGGGAAGGCAACGGGAGACCACCCTCATTATTTTTCTCAAGAGAACAATATGATGACTACATTTAAAACATTCCAGTGCAAATAGTTTTCTAATTGGATTTCCGGGGGGAACGGTCTTGAACGGAGCCATGAGAACCAACTTACGTAAGAAAATTAAAATAAGGACCTGAAATGTGCGAAGCATATACGAGGAAGAAAAGCTTGCAAATCTGGTCTAAGAGGCAAGGAGGCTGAACATAAATATACTAGGTATATCAGAGACATGATGGCCAAATTCAAGGAAAAGTTTGATTAAGGACGGCACTCTTTACTACTCAGGCAACCAAGACAGGAATTACAGAAAGGGGATCGGATTTTTTATATATAATCAATTCGAGAAACACGACACCAAATTTATTCCTTATTCTGACAGAGTAGCAGTCATAAAAATCAACGCCAAGCCTGCAAATATCAACAAGAGAGCAATTCTATTCTGACATAAAAAGTCTAGTAAAACTCACAAAGAAACTTGACATAAATATAATTATGGGAAACTTCAACGCAAAACTGGAAAAAAAAAATTTGAAGACCTGGTGGGTCCTTTTGGACTGGGAGCAAGAAACGTGAGAAGAAATCGGCAGTTCTTCCAAGAAGAAGATATGAAAGTCAGCAACCCTTTATTTTGACTACCAGCTCGATGACACGTGGAGAACCCCAACAGACTAGCCGCACAATATAGTTCAAAATCAAATAGATTTTATAATAATTAATAAAAAATTCAACATCACCAAGGCATGTACATACCCGGGGGCGGATGTGCCATCAGACCACACACTACTTATAACAAATATCAGAATCAAGCTTATAAAGCCAGCCAGACCACTTCCTCAACGTAAAACAGATCTTGAAAAACTCAAAAACAAAGAACTGAGAACGGCGGTAATAACCAATATTAGCAGAAAACTCAAAGTCAACATACCTACAAACACAAAAGAGGAAAAAATTACTGGTTTATAGAACAAAGTGTCAGATTCCTGATAAGCAGCACACAAAATAAGTTGGAATTCAAAGCAAAAACCCGAAAACAAACATAGATGACAAACAAGATTCTAATGTTAATGGATAAAAAACGCAAATTTAAGAACAAAATTGACGGAAACAGCTACAAAAACACCCAAAGAATAATAAGAAATGAGATAAGAAGGGCAAAGAATAAATGGCTAACGCAAAAGTGTAAAGAAACCGAACAACTACAGACACTTCACGACAACTTCAATCTACGCAAATAAGAAAATGAAATAATCGTAGACATTGATAAAAAGAAAGAGATATTGCAGAAATATATTGAAAATCTATTTGCAGACCAACAGCCAGACGATACCACAGAGACAAATAACAACCTTACAGGTCCGTCAATCAGCAAAAACAAAATTTAAAAAGTTATAAAATACTTAATCTTTTAGATGAAAATAGCGTATTGCACAATATCTTCAATAAAGTGTATGATACCGGTCAGTATCAAAAACCACAGGCTCATTAGTCTTATGAGTCACACCTTAAAGTTGTTTCTTGGAATAATTCACCAGAGGATATATCAAAAATGAGAAGGAATTGGTGACACGCAGTTTGGATTTAGGAAAGGATTAGGAACAAGAGAGGCAATTGTTGCAACACAAGTTCTAGTACAACCAGAGAAAGCCCGTATATCTTTGTTTTATAGATTACAAACAGGCTTTTGATAAAGTTCAACACCACAAACTTATTAATATATTAAAACAATTAGACATTGATCAAAAAGATGTTAGATGTATAAAGAACCTATACTGGAACTAGGTAGCCCATGTGAAAATAGAAGACGAGATAACCAGTAAAATCAAAATTTGCAGAAAAGTGAGACAACAATGTGTTATGTCTTCTTTATTGTTCAACATTTATTTTAAGAACATATTTTTGGAAACACTTACGGATCTAGAAAAAAGCATAAAGGTTAACGATATATGGCTAAACAATACACGTTATGCAGACGACACAATACTAATCGCCAATTTTACTTAAAAGACTTTTAAGAATTGGTCAACAAAGTAAGAAGTCTCATGAGATTAACCATAAACATAACAAAAACAAAGTTTATGGTTATATCCCGCAATCTAAATCTAGCAGGAAACGCGGTGTTAACGTTTGGCAGCCTACCGGTAGAAAGAGTCAACAAGTTTAAGTAATTGGGAACATGGTTGACAAAAAACTAGTCATCGGACACCGAAATCAGGTGCCAAATTGAGTGCGCACGCAATGGAATTATAAAATTCAGAGAAGTCCTTCTTAACACCAAATTTGATCAAACATTTGTCAGATGCTATATATGGTCTGTGCTCCTCTACGGTACTGAGAGGTGGAGAATAAAAGTAACATCAATGAACAAAATAAAAGCCTTCAAAATGTGGCTCTTCCGCAGAATGTTCAAGATCTCATAGACCGCGCGGATAACCAACAAAATAGTTCTGCGACGGGCAAACAAAGGTCGTGAGCTGTTGATTACTAATTTTTTTTTTTTTTTTTTGTTGTTTACCGCAAATATTTAATTCAAAAATTACCTTACCAACATCAAACTTTCCTGTTATTTATTATTATGCTTTTTACGGCTATTTTACATCGCCACAGTAAGTCTACGACTTGTTTCAAGTGGTTTGATGGGACCAACAGCTTAATACGTGACTTCCGAACCACGCTGGTGGATAAAGAGCAAGTTATCATTTCAGTCATATTTCGGGGATCGAACCCCGGACTGCTCGCATGATATGCAAGTGCTCTACCATTGAGCTATCACACCATAATTTATTATAAATATCGTGTACAACATAAAAGTAAATATAAAAAACTTACCTGATTGTACAGTTGTTATTTTTTTTAGCTTTTGCAATAACTAAAACCAAGCTAACTAAATAGTTTTATCAAGATGATTGAAAAGCCAGAATAACTTTTTTTAATAATTTAAATAAATTTGTGATTATTTAAATAATAATTCAATCGTTTATTTCAATGAAGTAGTGAGTAGTAAATAACTTACAGACAAATATTTTGAACAATTGCATTTTTTTAATCAATTTTGCACATCATCTTTAACTGCAAAATAAAAAATCAAAAAATATAGTTCATCAACCAAAACTGAAATTAAATTTTAACATAAATAAAATTACTAAAAAATATAAATCTGAATGAGTTCATTATTTAATTTTACCATTACAGTCCGCTATTAAGTGGGCTGTAATGGTATTAATCTATTTTTGTAACTTCAATTAAAATAAAATTAGTTTTCTTTACTGACTATGTTGCAATACGCAACAATAAAACACAATTAGACAAGTTGTTTGTTAACTTTGATGTTTAACGTGAAGAGACGGGCAGTAAAAACGGTTTAAAAGGTTCGTGGAAACTCGAAAGCTGGCGATAATAAATTTTCCCTAATATAATGTCGTATACGAAATTTTATTATTGCCATTGATCTCGTGCAGTTGTCTCCGTCGTCAAGTTCGAGTGGATGAGACAAATAAGATACTCGACTATTTTCCACTAGAAAAGTTTCATGATTGCTTGCAAAAGCAAATTGCATAGAATTTAATTAAAATGTCAAATATAAAGGGTAGTAGACATTTACATTTATAAAATATTAAAGTGTTTTTAATGCGGCATTTGAAGTTGCTCAAATTAACGCATTATTTTTATACATATTCATATTAAATTAATTACGATTATTATAAATTTATTGATTTTTAATTTTTAATTCTTGGTTTCATCAACTTTAGATTATGGGATTTCTGATAACGTGTCCGATCGTGATAAGCACAAGAAGCCAAGACGTAATCGTACTACATTTACAACTGCCCAATTGACTGCACTCGAGAGGGTATTTGAAAAGACGCATTATCCAGATGCCTTTGTGCGGGAGGACCTTGCTTCGAAAGTGAGCTTGAGTGAAGCTCGTGTTCAGGTGAGTGCCAACTACTTTTGATTTATGGATGCCGACACAACTGCATTAATTATGCAAGCACGTTCTGCAAGTAACATAGCTAAAAAAAAAAAGAGTAATGAGAATTAGTTAGTTAGTCAATAAAATGTTATTTTGTTTATAATAACAAAAAAAATCATTGGATTGTAACTTTATTAATTTGTTTATCTAAACTGAACAGTTTAGAGCAAACTAGACGTGACAAATCAAATATTGTCGGTAAAAGTGCAAAACTTCAAATTTGAATTTTTGTCAAAACCTCAAATCTCTCAGTTGATTCTATTTATCATATTATGATTTATAAAAATTCAGAAAGATAGAACATGAAACTTTTTTATTTATACTTGAAGTATAAAGTGTATCGTATCGTCTCTTGTACATTTTTTGTAAATGTTCATACAAGGTTCACCGACGATATACTCAATATACAAACAAAATCCTTGCAAGTTAGTAGTAGTTAAGTGTAGTTCACAGTTTGCACATTACATTTTTAAAATAATAAATAATAACATGTAACTTGCATACATTTTGTTTATTAATTAGTTATTGTAAAATGGTGATGTTGCAATTGGTTTGCTCCAAACTTTTCAGTTCAAACAAATAAACAAGTCTTAAAATAGAGCAATTAAATTTTTCGTTACTAATTAATTATCTGTTTGATTCCACTGTGTAGTGAAACATGTTCCCGTTTATGAAATAAATCTTGGTGAAACCAAAAACCACCTGTGTTTTAATTATTAATATAATATAGAGTTTTAACATGTATCTGTCGCTTTATTCATATAACATTCTAAAGCAAAGCCGGAGCTGATTACATTAGATCTCACTTCTAGTTTCTTAAAAAAAAATGTTAAAAAAGTTTGGTCAAGTTTCAATTTTTTTGTGACACATAGTTACGTGCCAGGGTCTTAATATCTTAAAAAAAATGTTTCTTTTACGTCGACAGTTTTTAGTTGTTCTTTGGACGCTACTTGTCGGGCAATTGAAACGGTTCAGCTGGAACTAAAACGTTTTTTGCTTATTTTTGTCTTCCTTTTTTTTATCCTTTCTGGTTGGATCTCTAAAATTATATAAATTTTTTTTTTTATTTGTCAGTACTATTTAGGTCTATTGCATCTGGGTTTTGTAGATTAGTGTTTGGTTTTTACTTTTAGTAGGCTTGATTGGGATTAGTTTTTTAAGTTATCAGCTTTATTCTCTCGATTGTGTTTCTTCATAAAACTTCTTAAAAATCATCCAGCTGCTCTCAACTTAGTTCTAGCTGGATTGAAACTGTGTCTACTTTTTCTGAGGTCTCTATGGGCTAAATAGTTTAACTCTTTTTGTCATCTTTTGTTTGTTCAGTTGCTGTAAAATAAGTTTTAGTTTGATACTTGGTCTAGAGCTTGGCCAATGTTCCACCAATTGTAGTTTTATGTTTTAATCTTTCTCATGATTTTTTTAAATTTCTTGTAGCTTTAATATGAAGATTTTGAGTTTTGCATTAGTTGGTTGGTAACAAGACTGTTGTTTTGCTTTTATTATTTTGGTATCTTGTTGTTGACTGTAGCGTAGTTTTTGTAAATGGGTTTTATTGACTGAGATTGCTTTTGCATTTTTTGCTGCTGCAATCAGGTTGCATATTGTAAGTTACCATCTAATGTTGTTGCTCAAGTTTTTGACTTTAAGATTATATAAAACGTTAGTTTAACCATTTTCTTTAACGACGCTTTTGTGCTTTTTTACTTTTGTTTATGTTGAGCCGTTGACTACATTTTTTGCTTACAGTTGATGATCTTTACAATAGCATCAACTTTGTTCAACCTTTTTGGCAAAAGTTTTCTGTCAGCTGTAGGCTGGTGACAAATAGTTTAATTGAATGGCTCAATAAACATTTTTTGATTTAATAACAGTGAGTTTTGGTAGAAGTAATAAGTTGTTTTAGTCCCAGTCAGTTGTCTAACAAATTTTTGATTTTTACTACCTGGTGCAGTCGATAGTAGTATTTTTTAACGCTTTTAGCAACGAAGCACAAGTCAAGTGGTTTAAACTTAGTCTGCGCTTAGAGATTTGTTTTGAATTTGGCATGGTGCTACTTGTGAGGGCTTGTCTTGCTTGCATTTTTATCTTTTCAATGCATCTTTAAGCGTGTTACTGGTAAATTGATCACAGCCCCGCTATCTGTCAATATTATTTGTAGATAATCAAACTGATTAAGAAAATAATTTTTAAGAGTACTACTTGAATTGGCTTAGTTTTGTAATTTTTTTACTAGCACCGGAATTTAATTTTAAGTAGCCATTTGATGCGTGGTAATTGCAAAGCAAGACTAATTGCTCTAACTTTAA
This sequence comes from Tachinus rufipes, assembly GCA_963932245.1. Lineage (NCBI taxonomy): Eukaryota > Metazoa > Arthropoda > Insecta > Coleoptera > Staphylinidae > Tachinus > Tachinus rufipes. Next base: position 69,894,266 of record OZ010749.1, read on the forward strand.
CTTTTTGATTGTTTCAAGTTTGTTGGTTCATCCTTTCGGCGTATTCTTAACTTTTATGTTTGAGAAGTAACGTTTTTTTGTAGATTTCAAGAGTAGACTCTTAGTACGTCTTTTGTAATAATTCAACAACAAACTTCTATTGCTAATGTATTTATCTCAAACGCTAGTTTATAGTATGTGAATCAATACTACCAAGTGGGTTAACAAAACTAATAACCACTGCGGGTATACAAAAGTAAAAAAAGCTGCAATCACTTATTTTTTGCCTAAAAAAAAACTTTTAAAAGACACTAGACAGCTAGTGTTTGTAGCTCTGACTCTCCGATAAAGTCTACAATCGTTTGCTAAAAGATAACTTTTTGCTCTATTTTGGTCGGTTATGTTTGCCAAATAAAACTGTGAATTGCAATTTATTAGCTAGCCATTAGTTAGAAAGTCTAGCGGAGTCTTTTCTTTTTTCATGCACCCATTCCGCGGGGATCTTTTTCTATTCTATTCTGTACATGTGCTTGTTAAGACTACAGTGTCGGTTATTAGTTTTGTATGTTTTTGCAGTCTGATTTAGTTTATTTGTGTTATGAAATGATCTTGTTTTATTTTTGAGTATGTTAATCTAACAGCTTTTTGACAGGTTGCTATGTTTTGTCTTAAGTCTGCTGCAAATGATTTCTTGTTTGGTCTTGCGGAAAGTAACTGCTTCTTTTGTTCTTTCTTAGACAATTTTGTTAACTATAAAATTTTCTCTTATTTTCTGTGTGAATTTTATTACTGGCAATTGCAACGTAATTGATGGCTGCCACCTAAGTCTTAAAAACCAAGGTATATTAGCCAAAAGGTAACAAAGTTTGAAGTGTCTAGCCGACAACCCGTAAAATACAGTGAGAAACAAAATAGATTTTATTCTGATTAATAACTGCTACAAGAACGCAGTCAAATATACAAATGCATATTTGGGCGCTGACATTAATTTGGTTCACAACTTCTCAACTCAACAAACAATAAAACAAAAGATAAACTAATGTATGAGAACCATACGTTTAACAAACAAAAACAGCGTGGATGAAAAATGAAAACATATACAAACAAGGTTAAAAACAATAGCCAAAAATTATTTAGCAAACAAAAATTTTAAGAAAAAACCTTGTATTACAAAAGAAATTATGGATCTTATAGAAAAGAAAAAGAGGAGTAAACACAACGCAAAAGAATATAAGAAACTACATAAAATATAATTGATGATTGTGACAATTGTGATAATTTATGATTTTTATGACAAATTTATCCTTACAAATACATTACTAGTTTTATGTCATGTAACTTATTTTATCTGTAGAAGGCTTTAGTAAAGCCGAAACTAGTAATGTATTTTACTTTACATTACTAAAGCCTTATACAGATGAATTAAGTTATATGTCATATAAAGTAAAGAATCAGGTGACTTAGAACAAGAATGCTGCATTGTTATGTCTTTTCTACATTATGTATGGGGTTGAAACATGGACTCTCAAGAAGAATTACTTAGACAAACTGAACGCCTATAAAATACAATACCTAGGCCACACTGTTACAATTGGTAGTACAAGGAAAGATCAAAGGAAAAAGTAACATCGGAAGACAAGGAATGTCCAACCATTTCTGCTTCAAACCATTACCATGTATTTTATTTGGTATACCTTTACTTCGTTTTTTTAGCGTAGATAGCGGGGTTGCCGGTAAGTGGGAGATTATTCCATCATTCAAGGTGTTGTATTGTTTCCACTAAAAGTAATTTGTTTTAACTTTATTTCAATCTGCGTTGTTGCGTCTGTTATTATAAAACTCGGCTAGGTTTAATAGTTTATCCCATTCCGTTTGTGGATTTTGTTCCAACAGACCTTGGAAACTCTTTTTAAGATTGAAGTGATGGCGCTTTACGGGATTTTTTTGGAGAAGGTATGTGGCCGACATTTGATGTAGGCACTTTTATTTCTTTACAGCGTTCTCAAAGTGTGGGATAGTAGATTGTGTGCCATTGTTTGATAATATGACTTTAGAGCAGCCAAATTGATTAAAGATGTTATCTCCAAAGGCTTTTGGGGTTACGCCACTTGCTGCAGCTGGAAATGCTTTTACCGGTTAAAGCAAATTTGTTTTTTTTTTGTATCCCGTCTAAGGGTCTCACATAGTCTATTGTTGTTTTTTTCCAAGGTTTGCTAATAGAGTACGATAACAGTGAAGATTCTGATCTTGCATGTCCCGTTTTTGTTTGTGCGCACACTAGGCAATCTTGTACAAAGGTTTGTACATCTTTTTTGACACGGAGTCAATAAAATGCTTTTAGTATTAAGGCTAGAGTCACGTCTCTGCCTGAGTGGCTGCTTGTGGTGTTGTTGGAATAGTGAAACTTTTTTTGTGTGGTTTCCTTTGGGTTATTTCTCATAGTGGTAGTAGGCGTTCAATATCATTGAGTTATCTCAAATTTTGAACAAAGGTTTTTTGATAATGCATCTTGTAAATGATTGATGGTATCTAGAGTGGTTTCTACTGTGAACGAGATCTCTTGTAAAATTTGGCATTGGTGTCGGTTGACTTGTTTAACCAAGCCAGTAGTTTGTTGTCCGTACGTAGTGTAAATGAAGCATTTTCCAGATATGGACAATATTTTTTGACCTATATTATAGTCATACACTTTAGCTTGTTTAAATGAAATTGTAGTTAGTTTGTTCAGACGTGCACTGCTGTACAATGTTATGAGTTTTTTTTCTATTTTTTTAATATAATAAGTTCGGTATCGCCGGAATCTGTTTTTAAGATAAATCTTAGCCCTGGTTAAAGTTGGGTTAATTTTGGCAAAATAATTTCTTTGGTCATTAGAAGTCTATCAGTGGTCTACTATTGAGAAGTTAGGTACGTAACTACGTGCATATGCCCAAAAAGCTTTTTTTTAACTGTTTCTGCGCCTTAGGTCGTTTACATTTTCTTAACCGTGGCAGTGGCCTTGCTTGTGGTGTATAAAATGACGGTTGGGTTGCTTGGCCAACTGTTGATTTGTTGGCTTTGAATCTTGGTAGTGTTATTTATGTAGAATTTTTGCTTGCTCTACTATTGATCAGAACTTTTTGGTGTTAGCCTTTCATAATTATTTTTGATCTTGTGTTAACATTGGTTTTTGTTAGCATTGTTTACAATAATTATTGTAAAGCATACATATGTTGTCTGAGAATCTGTTATGGTTATTCACACATTGATCAAGTTGGTCTTTGGAGTATAAAAAAGTACTTTGAGATACTTTACAATTTTCTGAGGTCATTCACACATATGCCAAGGAAGGTCTTGAAGGTGTGTAAAACAAAATTTATTAAGATACTTGCCAGTTAAAGCATGCCAGGTACGCTGCCCGAGTACTAAGTTGTACAAGATTGTTATTTATACACTGGCATGAGGCTTTGAAGTTGTATGTTAACACCGTATTTAGCATTGAGGTTATATGCGGAACAACAGTTGAAGACATGCTTTGTGCAATAGGGTTTGAACTCTTAGAGTTGCACAATGACTGCAAAATGTTGTCAAGCTTACATGCAGGGTATATTACATTAGTAAAAAGCAGTTATAAACATTTTGGTATTAGAATATTCCTTAAGAATGTGTTAATTAAGTGATTGGTAATACAATATACTGGGGATTTTGGCATGAATAGCAGTTAGTCTTATGTTAAAAAGAAATTATCTATTTGTTAATTGATCAGAATATATTAATAATGGTGTGCAGGTTTAATTTATAAAAAAAAAACAGGCGGAAAAAATAGGAGCTGTACTAATAGCTTGCATAAAGACCGTACTGCAATCGAATAATTTGACGGCAATGGCCGTTTCTTGATTAATATTGCTATTATTATTGATTAGTGTTAAGTTAATTAATAATAATAATAATTCATTTTTTGCTAGCGTGGTTAATGTATTGACTGTATACCCATGAAGGGCAGTTTATTATCAAAATAATCTTTTGACTAGCTTTAGTGGGTCTTGGATTGTTCTTACAAGAATTTTTGCTTGTGTTGAGTTTTTACTCCATTGTTTGGTTTGTTCTATGCGCAATGCAAACGTTGTGTCTTGCACGATGGGTCGCATTTGTCACCGGACTCTTTTTCATAGTACAAGTTGGCCGATTAGTGCAAGTGGCTTGTGGAGAAGTCTATCTGCATAGAGACGCATCACTGATTCTACAATTCTTCTTGCAATTACTATAGTAGTAATAAGTCTAATAGGATTACTTTAACTTATGAATGAAGACTTGTGCATTTTTAGTATATAATTTTTTTTTATGTGATGATAGTTGAGAAATGCTTAATAAAATCTGTAATTTGTCAAATACAATAAATCTAAACTATATAAATAAAAAAAAAATATTTATTGAATTATTTAGTATCGAACGCGCAGCTAATAAACCGAACTTTTAAACGCATCTATATCGCTATTAGAATTGAACATTTTATTTAGCTTCTGCAATAAACTTTGTACAGATTAAATTTTAAAAAAATTACAAAATAATTAAAAAGATAATGTTGATTAAAAGCAAAAATGTGCTTTGTTAAAAAAATATTTTATAGTTGTAGAACTTATTGATAATATGGGCAACACACTGTGCAGCTTTAAAAATATTTTTTTAATATTTGACAAAAGAAAATAGTGATTAATATGCCACAATTCAATTTATTGTGTTTTTCATGCATAAATTATTAATTTGTTTTATAAATTAAATTAACAAATAAGAAATAATTATGTCAGTCATTTGGGTTGCCTATAATCAACATGTTTTTAAATAACTTGACTTCAAATATAGGCAACCCAAATGACATACAGTTTGTGTTTTTTAATATTTAGTTTGCAGTAGCGTAACAAATAGAAGTAGTAAAATAATTTAGAATTAGAATAATACATTAAGATCAGTTAAAATTAATTATATTTTATAGTTTAACACAAAAAACAGTTTAAAGTTTGGACAATATTCTGGTTTAAAGTGATTTTTTTTTTAATTTAATCTTATTACAAATAAATATAATTTTAGATCAGATTAATAAAACTAATAAACCTAATTCTAATTTATTATCATTTTATTTTTAGGTTTGGTTTCAAAATCGTAGGGCTAAATTCCGAAGAAACGAACGCAGCCTAACAATGCATCAACAATCCCCACAATCAAAAATATCTACAAAATCAAACTTTAATTTGCGCTCAGAACCACAGGAGCAGCCAATCTATCCACATCAACCTATGGTCAATCCAAGTCCGTCTACAAACACAACAGATTTACAATATATGATACAACCTTGGAAATTTCCACATGCACATTATAGTCAAGAAGATATTTACACTAATGCTAGTATTAGTAGTCATTTAAATGCACAAACTTGTGGTTTTTTAGCACCCGGTTTAAATTATTGTACGCCGAATTTGAGTTCAAATGCAATGTGCAATAGATTAGATATAAGTACTTTGCGGTATCGTAGCCATGATTTTACAATAACACCGCAGCTATGAAATAATTTGTTATTATAGATTTATTTGTTTTAATTAATTGTGTTTAATTTATGATTATTATTATTTTAATTTGTACCATATTGTAATTAATGGTTTACTTAAATATACTAAGAACATTTAAATATGTAATTTATGTAAATCTTTCATTAAGAATTTAGTTTAGAAAAATATAGTCAAATGTTTCTAAAAAAAAAAAAAAATTACAAAAACACTTCTTAGATCAGTGCTTTTTAGAGAGTATTTCCAGATAAATGACAAATTAATTCTATTGTCAGTTTTTCACTTTAAAAAATCATTTGCGTAGATTTATTGTTAAACAAAACATTTTTTAGATTTGTATACTTCAAGTAACGATTGCAACCGTAGTTTTAACAAAATAGCATCTACTACTTTAACAAAATTACTATTCTTATAACAGCTATTAGATTTTGTAAATTTAGCAAAGCAATCAGTTTTAAACGTTAGAAAAGATAACTGATTTAGCATGCAAACATAGTTGTAGTCATAGTAAATTTGGTAATTCTAATATTACAGTACAAACAAAATACTTTAAAAGACATGACAACAAATGAACTTTGATTATAGAAATAAGTACTGTAAAAGATGTATTACGTAATGTTTTTTGTTATATACTGTAAACATTTTTTTTTACTACAATGCAACTATTGCAAAAAAAAAACAATTTCAAACTTTTTATAGACGTTCTTTGCGGTCTACCAATTTTTTTCTTTTTTTTGAGTTTTTTTTAAGTTTTTATTAATTTTAACAAGTTAATAAATTGAATGTTAGTGTTAAAACAAAACTAATAATATTAGTTCGTTCCAGTTTGATGGTTTGCAAAAAGAATTTGGAGATTCTTTTTTAATTTCTTATATTGCCACTTTACTAAAATTGCATGGAGGCGGTAAATAATTACAAGTTTTATTGAGTACGCGTATCTATCACGTTTAGTGGGTGTAGACATGCTTGTTTTTTCCTATATTATTCTTTATTTTGTGGTGCTAAGATTACAGTATTTACACAAATTTTGAAGAAAAAAAACTTGAATGCAAATCAAAACATCAAGTAAAATCAAGCTGTATTTGACTTTGCATTATATTGTTGGACAATGAAGGTTCTAAATCCGTGTTAATGTAGCAATTTGCATTCAATGTTTATGAAATAAACACTACAAAAAACTTACTCTAAAGGCAATTGTTTTCTATACTATTACTTCGTATGTAGAAATTGTATGTCGTTTTTAGCAAACTGTAAACATTTTTGTGTTTTAGCAATCTTACGACTAATATAGGCATATAAACAAAATCTCGATTTGTTGCTTAACATAATTTGCTTTTATTGATTGATCAATTGTAGTCTCTCATTGCACTATTCCAGACGGCATCTTTTATGAGAAAGAGTTAAAGGCTAATAAAGAAAAAGCGGTTTCAGTTGTTAAAAATTGGTTTCAAAAAGCAACGAACCAAAGATCCAAATTTTCATTGTTTTTGTTTTTCAATCTATCTACGCCAACATCAAGTTAATGTACTGACACTTTTGCCAATTTGTGAGACAATTTGTAATATTGCCCGACAAACTGGCAAATTAACAAACTTTTTTCTCTGAGCTCTATTACGCTACCGCGTTCAACATTGTTTAATTGTTCAAAAACGCTTTGCTGACAAATTTAAATAAAAAACTAATTATTTTATTTGCAGAATATAATTATATTGCTACTGCACAGTTTATTTAGAAAAATAGCACAATTTTTTTTAAATTTTTAAATTTCTAGGTAAATTAAAATAGTATAATCAGCCAAATCAAAACATCAAGTTCTTGGTACGTATAAGAAACGGTTTGTTCTTTAAATATTTTGTGTACTTTTAGATTCATTTAATTAAACAACGTTTTAGTTTGTTCCTATGATTGCGTTAATGTTGTTTATGTAAATATGTAGGCGTTATTTAATTGTTCTTCTCACAATAGATTGAACTGTTGAATTTCTGCATATGGGTATTTGCGTTGTTTGGTAAAGACCTACTAAAATCTTAATAGCCGTTTTTTAATAATAAGTAGCCTTTGAGGAATTAATTGTTTTTTACGATAATTCATTGGTGGTATAAATATTTTTTGTAAGCAGGTAATTGAAGTAGTTATGAGCAGCGTTCACAGAAAAGAAAAAGTGTTCTGTTTGGTAAGGTAATGATTTTTATGATTTGTATTGACTACAAAAAACTTATCAGAAATTTTTTTTTTTTTAAATCTCCTTTGCGTCTGCAATGTTACTTAAAATTTTTTAGTTTAAAGGTCATTGCTCTGTTAGTGTATTGGACCCAGTCAGTATTCAGACTTGATATACATCTGAGCAAAAACCTTACTCTTTTAAATGTGTAGACGGTTTTATATATTTTAAGCAAATTGGTTGTAAATTTCAGCGTTCAGTCGCCGTTAATCTACTAAAATAAATGTTGTTTTTTTTACATATAAAAACCACTGGCGTATAGTACTTGTTAGTTAGAGATTGTCGGTTTATGCTTCTACATGAGTTTGTAAAGATATTGATATTTACTGTTTCACTTTTATCAACTGTCATTGCTAATTTTTCAACATAGCAAAACGCTGTCTAGATTTAGCTTTGTCTGTTATGGTGCTTTTGCCAAAATGTAAGTGTACTTTCAGTACAATGTAGTTGTTTTTATCAAGAATAGTATTTTATGTTTTGCTTAACTGTACTGAGCTTTTTTGTTAAATTTTTTGTGATAAATGGGTTGCCGTATTTTAGCACCAATTTTTTTTTAACACATTAGAACAAATTAGTTTTGGCAATCTCTACTTACTGTTAAATTTCTTGAAGAAAATATAAATAAAAAAATGTCATGGCATTTCCACTGTAAGCACTTAAACTATAAATTTAATAAAGATTTGCTATTAAACAAGCAAACATAATTTTTTTTTTAGCTGTTCTTTACCCTGCGGATATAAGCCTCTCTTTTGTTTTTCTACTCGTCTCGGTTCTGTGCCGCCTGGTACTAATTCAGACCTGCCTCTCGCTTTAGGTCGTCAGTCCATCTCATTTGCGGCCGTCCACTTTTGTTTTTTCCTTGATCCATTCCGTTGTTTTGTCCCTTAGATTTATGCCAAGTATTCATCTTTTGATAGCTCTTTGGTTGACTTGTAGCTTGTTCAGTATGGCTCTCGTGAGGGTCCAGGTTTGGGCGACGTAAGTAGTTACTGACAATATACACTGGTTGTATAACTCAGTTTTAAGTTTAAGGGAGATGTTTATAGCCAATATGTTCTTAATTTTGCTATATGCCGCCCAGGTTTGTCGTATTCTCTTGTTTACTTCTAGTTCCTGGTTTGCTTTTCCCACAGTCAAAGTTTGTCATAAGTATTTATATGTGTTTACTTTTTTCACTGTGTTGTCACCTAACGTTATATGTTGTTTTTCGTCTACATTTGATGTCATAAACTTGGTTTTGCCAAAATAAATCTCCAGGCCTATACACTTCGTGGCACTGTATATGTCATTGATGAGTGAGATGAGTTCTTCCCTGTATTTGGCTATCAGTACTATGTCATCCGCAAATATGAGGTGGCAGAGATTCTCTCTATGAATATTAATGCCTCTGTCCTTGAGGTTGATTGTTTTGAGTGCGTACTCTAAAACTAGAGTAAAGAGTTTGGGTGACATAGGGTTGCCTTGCCGTACGCCTCTATTAAGTTCGACTTTCTCTGATTGTTCGTGAAACTGGACTAGATAAATATTGCCAATTAGGTTTGCGTATCTGTGGTCGAGTTTTTCTTGTTTCAGGGCTTGCTGTAGTGCCCATATTTCCACCGTATCGAATGCCTTCCGGAAGTCCACAAACGCTAGCCATATATGTAGGTATATTGTATTCTACCGTTTTCTCCATCAGTGTTCTTATTGTTTGGAGGTGTTCCGTAGTACTGAAACTCTTCCTGAACCCCGCCTGTTTTTTAGGTTAGTAGTAGTCTAGTTTAGATGTGAGACGGTTCGTTATTATTCTTGAGAATAGTTTGTATATATGAGATAGCAGGCTGATAGGTCTATAATTTTCAAGATCTGCGGTGTTTCCCTTTTTATGGAAGATGGTTACAAGTGCATTTGCCCATTCCCGTGGTAAATCTTCCTCTTCCATGCATCTATTAAACAGTGCTACTAATGCATTCTCAAGGGCTTTGCCTCCTTGTTTTAGCATCTCCTCCACTGTTCCATATTCTCTCGCTGCTTTCCCTTGCTTCATGTGCTGTAGTGCTATTCTTATTTCGTTCTTTGTAATCTCCGGGTTATCCTCAGAGTTTACGTTTATGACTTTCCTTGCTCTTTCCTGTTTAGAGATATCGGTCTTAACCTTCGTCTGATACAGGTCTGCGTAGAATTCTTGTACCGTTCTTATGATGTTCTGTCTTCTCTCGATCTCTCTTCCTTCCTTGTCCTTGATTCTAACAATCTCTTTTTTTATGTTTGATGTTATCCTCCTAAACACTTTTGGTCCTTTGTGTTGCTCGAGTACTCTTCGCGCCACTTCTGTAATATAGTTCCGGATGTCAGCTTTCGCTATTCTTCTGACAGTTTTGTTCGTCTTGGCGTACTCCGCTGTGAATCTTTTATTGTTTACTATAAGCCGTCTTCTTGTTTTTAGCATGTTTTGTGTTTGCGCGGTAAGTTTGTTTAGTTTTGAACCTTTAGATTGTGTGTAAGGTTCTGCTGCTTTTATTAGTGTGCATGCGATATTCTTGTTTTTGTTGTTTATGTCCCCGATACTCCATTCCTCTTTTTTAAAATTGTTCTCCAGGTATGTTCGGAATTTTGTTGGTGTGTGTTGTAATTGCTTTCTGTCTATTCGTATGGGTCCTGATCTCCTAAACCTTCTGCTTTTCTTTAGTCTTAGGTTGATACAAATGGGTTAATTATTTTTAAAAGAAGCTATCATAGCATAGAACTATTTAAAATACAAAAACGTGTTGTCCGTATATTGTGTGTTTGTAAATACTTTTGTAGAAGACTATTTAATTTTAAATATGTTTTGTGGACTTATTACAAACAACTAAAAAAAAAACATTCTACTCAGCAATAAAATGTCAAAATAAACAACTAAACAATTGAGTTAAACTGAAATACTTATATCTATGTAGTTTAGAACTATACTTATTAGAGATATATTTTTCTTAATGATATTGTGCTGCATATCTGTTATATGTTATGTTGTACTTACATAAATAAAGTAATCGTATTAACATTATTATTGTTATTATTATTATTAATGAAATGTATTAACTATAAGACTAGTTACTTTTGTATGCGTTCATGCACTTCTAGTTTGGAAAGGTTTTCTAGGTACAAGTGAAGATAAAAACTATTTGTTATTTATATTTTTAAATGATAAAGTTTGAAAGAAATTGCTAAAAACGTGATGTTGGAGTCTATTTTGAAATTGTAAGCTTGAAGTGACGTGTAGGAAAAAAATAGTTTTTTGCATTTTATACTAAACACGGCGGTAATGTACATGTTTTTTTGGGATGAGTTTTGGGTAATTCGGATTTGCGTTAGGTGGCTATTAAAAGTTTTATGTCATGTTTATAAAGCTTCACAAGTACGTTTGGAAGACAAGTGTGGTGTTTTTTTATGATTTATTAAACAAATTATTATACTAGCTTCTAAAATATTACAAAGAAGTCTCCAAGTATGTATTTTGTTGTTGTTGCCAGGAGTTATAAATACTTTGATTGTCAGTTGTTAAGTGACGGCTAAAAAGAAAGTGTAGTACTGTCAACATTGTTTACTTAGACTTTAGAAACTGCTGCTTTTATAGTAACAAGAATTGACATCAAAGCGCTATCTAAAGCTATTTGAACTTTTAGTCTTCATATTTGTGAGGCACTAAACTTTTTGTTAGTTATAGCTTTTTTGCTAAATTATTTTGACAAATCAGATTTTTCTTTATTAATGTTTTGATTTTAATTTAAGAGATTTGCAACAAAGATTTACTACATGCCAAAAAACTAATGCACTACCTAAACTATTATCTTTTTTTTTATATTTCCGCTGTACTTTGATTGAAAAAAACGCGTTTTGGGTAGATCTAAAATTTTGAATAAATTTTGAATCACTGGAGAGACTATTAATCTATTCCGTACCAGAATTTTTTTTTTTGTAGAAGTGGAAGAGATCTTTACTTAAAAAAGACTTTTACCTTTACCTTGCTGTGCGGTAGAGTTATCGGGCCGTACTTTTTTAAGAACTATAACGGTCAGGCAGTTACTGTTACCGCATAGGAATGCAAAATATGATTTCAGCAAGATGGGGCTACGGCCTACACTGCTTAAATTTTAATGAAACGTGTCCGACAAGCTTATGTAGTCTCTCGTTTTGGAGTTGTTTTTTGACCCCCCGGTTCTCCGATTTGACGATCCCAGACTCTTCTTTTGAAATTTCTTAAAATCACGTGTTTACGTTGAAAACCACGCATATTATTACCGTTGAAGGAAGCTATCCAAAGAAAAATCTAAGCGATTCTACAAAAAAGATTTAATGCGTATCTACAGAGAACGTCTGGAAACATGTGTTCAATTGGAAAAGCACTATCTACGCAATGTTATATTGCTACTTTTTATTTTAATTCAAAGTTTGTAGAACATATTGTTTAAAAATAAATTTTTAGATTTAAATGTTAAAAAATTGTGGTTTTTTAAAACCATGCGATTCAAAGTAAACACCCTTGTTTGCTTGAATGAAAAGTTATTCGGCGTTTAGCTTTTTTTATCAAAGTTTTACCAGCTAAATTTAATTTGTCGTAGTTATTGCAATACTTACTATTATCTTGCAAACGTGCGTGCAATCTCCCGCATAAGACGCTTTAACAGTTAAGCTTACGCTTGAAGTACGGAACAAAACGCGGATATTAAGTTTTTCTAACATTTTTTTTTTTTTTTTTTATTAACTAAATTTATTATAATATATTTACATATTTACAACATTGTATTTTTTTTTCTCCCCACTTGCTGCTTTACACCGTTTCCATATATGGTAGGCTGCAAAGCTTCGTATTCGGGGCACCATTTTTATTTTCTCTTTCCATTTATCTTATTTTGTGTGTATTATCATGTTTGTTTATTTATTTGTTTGTTTTGGTCTTGTTATTATGTAGTGTTCTTTTATTTTTGTTTTAAATTCTTTATAAGTTTTCGTTTTTTTAATATTTTCAGGTAGTTCATTGTATGTGATTAGTCCATTGCTTAGTATTGTTTTTTTCGCCTTTTCTGTCCTTGTTGTGTGTACATGTATATTACTTTCTACTTTGTTTCCACAACCCTGCGGTAAATTAAATCTTATGGTTTAAAAAAATGTTTGTTTTAAAATACCAAATTTACTCAAAATTTTTGTTTTTAGGCAGCATAGTATAGAATCTGCAGTTGCTTTCTTAAGCGCCTTATTAAAACACAAATAAAAAAATTTTGAAACAATTTCTGCTATTAAACGCTCAGTAACACAAATAAAGTACGCTAAACATGCTTTTACATATAACAGCCCATTTTTGGAAACGTAACGTTTGACGGTTGTTGTATCGACAATTTATATTTGCTTAATAATGACCCTAAAAAAGTATCATCTATTTGATTTTCCAACATTTGCTTTAATAACAAATTAAGTTTGCTTTTGACCTTTTTTGTCAATGTCAGTTGTAAGAGAAAAGTAATTCTTAATGACAAACAGTTGGGTAGGTTGTCGGTTTACTGCAGTCTAAAGCAAAACGTACAATCCGTACAAGTGTTATTTGTTTGTTAATGTTAGCTGGGGGAAGAAAAGAACAGATTTATTGTTTTATTTCAAATACTCAGGTTGGTAAACAAAGAATTTTGTTTATAAATTGTGCACGTGCTCCCCTACGAATGCTTATTAGTAAATTTAATATTTATTTTTACTGAGAATAGCAATTGTCACTAGTTTAGAGAGAAAAAGTATTTTTTTAATAATAAACATTTAGGCGGTTTAACATAATCTAATACTCACCGTACGTAAACAAATTTGCTCAGGTATTTATAATAAAGAAGTTTGGTGATTTTTATTTCTGCCAATGTCAGTTGTCACTAAATTGCTATATCAATTCTCTAGTTGACAAACATTTTAGCGAGTAAGAAGAGTATTATAATATAGTCAAAAGCTACACGCTTACAATCCGTAAAATACTAATGCTGAAATTCATAAAAAACAGTTAAAGTAACGGTTGATTAAATTTGAAAATTGCAAAACTATTTATAGTACCACAAAGGCAAGTTTAACTTCTACACCTGGTCTACCGCCAAGGAGAGATATTTGAAAATTGTAATCCGGCATGTCCCAGAATGCTATACCGAGCAATTCGTGAGTATGGCTTTTGTAGAATTGGGATATTCTCCATCAAACGTGCATTGTATGAGGAATGAGCACATTAAGTACAGCATGATGTCGGTGCAACTACCAAAAAACACCAAATTATCTGAAATTATGAGGTTGAAAAAACTCCTTGGGGTCAAGGTTTTGGTCAAACTCAAATAACGTGGGGAGACATACCGCAATGTCACAAATGCCAAAGTTTGAGCCACGCAACCAAAGGTTGTTATTTATAGACTCCGGTGTGTAGAGTCTGTTTGGGGTTCATCAGTCAATAATCTGTTTTAAGGACACGCCCTAAAAGTGTGCTTTTTGTTCCGGTCTGCACTACGCCAATTTTATGGGCTGCAACTCTTACCAAAAAATGTTGGCTTTGCACGGCAAGGTTAATAAAATAGCATTACTGACTCCCAAACCCGCTCCGGCTCCGGCTCAGTTATCTTCTACGCCCGCAAATCTCTGCAAACCTGCAGATGTTACGAACAAATTGTTTGCAAATGCGGTCGCTTCGCCCTCATCTTCTTCGGCTATAAGCAACGACAAAAGAATAATCGCTCTGTGGAACAACTTCATTGATTTTTATAAGAAAATCATGCCTACGCTTCTCCAAAAGTAGTAATAGATACTAAAAAACCACTATTTTCTGTTTGTTTCTGGAATGCCAATTACATTTCAGATAAAATGAATAAGATGAAACAGATTTTTATTCAAAAAAACTTTGACATCATGTTGGTGTCCGAGACAAACCATTTTCCCACCTAACTATTAAGACTACCAAATATCTTTAAATATTTAGAGTTATTAAGAGTTAGGTTAAAGCTAACGTAAGAGTAGTTAATGTGTCCAGTCTAAAGACATTTAAAACCGCATCTAGATATCTTAGCCCAAATAACCAAATTGAAACGGCGGATTTTGATGTGGTTTTAGCAAACCCTCTCCCTACTATCATTGCTGGGGACCTTAGCTGTAAATACCTGGCGTTTACAGACAAAAGTCGGGTGTTGCTCGACTACGTAGAGCAAAGAAAGTTACAAGTGGTTGGTCTAGAGGAACCTTCCTTTTATCAAAACACAAAGGGGACGTTCTTAATATGATTGTTTTTAAGAATGTCAACTTTGACCACACCATTTAAATTGAGCTCTGACCACTTTTCGGTCTTACTGGAGTTTTTTTGAAATAGGTCACCAAGGGAGGGAAAAAAATGTCATTTGCACGGATTGGCCTTTTTTCTCACAATGTTTAGAAGAGAGCATAGGTCGCTCCAGTAAAAACAGCCGCGAACATTTATAATGCCGTCAAACTTCTTCAGGTTTACGTCGATAATTTTCTTGGGTTATTTTAGCTACTTAAAAGACTTAATCCGTAGACTCAATGCCGCCAGGTACCTTTAACAGCGGCATTTTTAGATTGCATGACACTAAACTCTCTTCACGATGAAATGAGGAAAGCCATAAAGTCACACAAAAATTTGTGCTAAAAAAATATTTTGAAATTTGATGGCCATCCAATGTGGAGAATCTTCAAAACTTTAAAGAACAAGCTGGTTCTCATTCCAGCTACTCACGGCAAAAATTAAGTACAATACACGATCAAGGAAAATGCCGAAGCATTTGCAGATAGCCTAGAACTGCAATGCTTCCCAAACGATGACTTGGATTTAAAACACGATGAAAGGGTCAAACGGGTGCTTAGAAAAACTTAAAAACCGTTGACACGTCGTGCCGATGAAAAGCGTTAGACCGTCTCAAATTCAAAAAATTATTAATAGACAAAAAACCCGATCTGCTTTTGTCTCTGACGAAATGAATCTTCAACAAAACGCTCAAATAAATAGTTTTTGCACAAGGCAATAATGGTTCTCAGAAATATTGCCAATGGTTTGGAAAAGCTTAATCGTTATCAACATTCTAAAACCTGGAAAAAACCTTAAAACTAGCGGCCAATCAGCTTACTATGCACATTGCGTTAAGTCATAGAAAAGGTTATATTAGACATAATTCAGGATCACGTTGATTTTAACAATCTATTTTCATCTCACCAGCACAAATTTTGATGAAAATATTCTGCGGTCCACCAGCTTAATCAAATTACAGACATCATTGTTAAGAGCTTTAGGTTGAAAAAAGCCACATAGATGGTTTTATTTGACATGGAAAAAGCCTATGACAAAGTTTGGAATAAAGGTCTTCTTAACACACTTTGCATTCAAAACTTTTTCTGCGTCTTATAAAACTGATAGTTTCATAACTAAACCGCAGAAACTTAGCTGTTAACTTTTAAAAACACATCTCTACTACACGGGATATCACGACAGAGGTCTCTCTAGACTCCATTCTTGCTTTGGTTTTTTTTAACTTCTTTGTCACAAACATGCTTTTGCGACGGAAGCACAGGGTTAAAATGGCACTATGCGCCCACAATACTGCGCTTGTCTACTTGTCAAGGTCACTCATGGTGGTTACAAACAGCTACCATCAATCTGGAATGCTGGTTAGATCACTGGCAAATCAATTAAATTCGAAAAAAAACAAAGCCGTTTTCTTCACACGACGACAGAAAAACGTCTGTCTTGATGACGTTTCCATACCGTAGTCTGATTCTGCCAAGTATCTGGGGATAACCTTTGACAAGTGGCTTACGTACTAGTTGCAAGAGCAGTTAATTCTCAACAAAGCTAAAATAGCAAAAAAATCTTCTGCTTTTGATGCTGCAGCAAAACAATAGTTTATCTCTTCAAAATAAAATCCGGATGTACACGTCTATTATCAGATTCATGA
Organism: Tachinus rufipes; assembly: GCA_963932245.1. Taxonomy (NCBI): domain Eukaryota; kingdom Metazoa; phylum Arthropoda; class Insecta; order Coleoptera; family Staphylinidae; genus Tachinus; species Tachinus rufipes. The sequence continues at coordinate 69,910,933 of OZ010749.1, forward strand.
TGACATACGCGTGTAATAAAAACAATTTTGACAGTTTATTGAATGTTGAAGTAATGTTACATTTTACGCTGATTAACGTTAATCAGTTTTCTTAAACTCTACTGAAAGTAATTTGACCTTTCTATAAATTGTCATAAAAAAAAACATTTTTTGCAAATGTTAGTGTTAAAATATTATGTAATGAAATATGTTTTAGTTACAAACACAGGGAATTAATAGTTAGGTTACCAGAGATTAATGACAAACACTTAGGTAAGCTGACGGATTACTGTAATTTAAATCGAATACACACAAAGCGTACATCAAGTAGTGCGCTCACTTGCTTGTGTGACTTTATTGTTATCAGATCAAACATCTATTCCTCGTCCCTGAAAATGTGAGTTAATACTACATTAGGAAAGAAAGGAACAAAGCCATTTTTTAAAAGCACTTAAAAGGCACTTAGTTTATAAATGGCACTTATTTGATGGTTTGTGGGAGTGTAGCGTAGATTAAGCAATTTTTGGTAGATTTAAAAGAATAAACGCTTATAGTAAACAATTTTTGATTGATTCTATAAAAGACAATGTTTTGAGCAAAGTATAAAGAAAGTCATATATTAAATATTATAAATTAATAAGTATAAACAGAAAAGTAAACTTTAAAGTGCTTACTGTTTAACATCAAAGTAAATATTTTCAGTAGATAGTCAAGTAGACAGCTTATATTGTTTTGACTGCTTCAGTATTTAATTAAAACAAGCCATAACTTCGTTAATAGTTGCTTAAAAGAAAATTACTACAGTTTAGTTTGGACTTTTTTTCATTAAGAGCCAGTAAGTGTTCATTGCAACGGTCATTTTAAACTATTTTTATAGTGAATTTAAACTAAAATAAATATTTGTTTTTCTGAAATAGTAGTTATTTAATCAATAATAATAAAACAGTTTAGTGGATAACTTTATTATTCTTTTTTACTATATTTTGTCTCAAGATTACGTACACGTCGTGACCTCACGTCGTGGGACACCTTGTATAATATAACAAAAAGACGCTTTAGCACAAAAAGAAAAAAAAATAGAAATCGTGTTTGTCTGCACCGCATGCTTTAAACACTCGTATTTTTGCCGCTGGTTGTGTGTTCTTGTTCTTTAAAAAAATCAATGTTTATTACATTATATAAATAACATGTAACATGTTTATCAATAACAAGAGCGTAAAATTCCAATGGTTTAATGCGCAAAATGTCTCGTTACGCCACTGTCTAAGTATATTGATTTCAGAGGCCCCTGAATACCCAGCGGCTCATATCTATGGTTCCAAAGCACAAATATAACATATTCAAACTAATAAACACATTAAAAATAATGGTCGCTGAGCAAAAGAAATTATTGACCAACCAAACAACACTTTTCTTTAAATACAAATATTTATTTTAAATTTATTTGTTTTGCCGCTCATTTTTAACAATTCTACGGAGATCCAAACAAATGAAAATCTGTCACTGTCAGTTGAGTCATCTAATTGTTAGGTTAGTAGCGAATGTGTGTGTTTTTATTGTTGTTATTAACTGAACGGACCAGGTAATTGCAATTACATTATTACATAAACGACACAATGTTCAATGCTACTGACGATGACGATTTCTTTTCAACTCCAACCAGGTAATTCAATCCCAATAATTATTGTTGTATGCATTAAATTGATTGTATTTATTTTCTAGTACTTCAAATTTAGCGAATTTATTCGGCTCTAATACAACAAATACGGATTTAAACGCAAGTCTTATATATTCAGCCCCTAAACAACCTAAAAGTGTAATTGAAAGCGATGATAAGATTAAGCCGAAGCCAGCTCAGAATAAATTGATTTGTGTGAAGACAATACTGTTGTACAAAATGTAAGTAGGTTTATTAAATTCATTTATATATAAGTAGATCATTTATTCTACAATAAAAGCTTGGAAAAGTCGATCAATTATTTTGGGATTACAAATTCAGTGTGCCTGTATGATCGAGTACGACATTGCTTATTGAAGAAGAATGAATTTGAATAAATAATTTGTTGTCGTAATTATGTGCGCTTAGGGAACAATATTGTTGCCAACGTTGACTTTAATATTTACTAAACAAATGCATTGATTGCCAACAGTTGATCATTTCAGTGAGCGGTAAATTTTAGGTTGTGTAAGTGTTTATATAATTTGCAATTTGAGAGAAATGATTGAACTGCGTGATCTGATTAATTGGTATTATTAGCATTTACACAATTGATTTGTTTTTTTTTTAATTTTTATAGCAAAAAGATTTTATTTAATCACTGCACAGTAATCCGATCTTAATACATTGCTAATTTGAGAAGTTGTCATTAGACTCATTTGCATTTTACTTCACAGTTTTATATACAGGGTGTTTATTAATAAATGTAACAAGAGGGGAAAAGTATGCTTTTGTGATTCGATCCTTAAAGCAGATTTTGCTTTTCAAAAGTCATTTACATACAGGGTGATCAGAAATAACAAAAAAATTGCAAAATTATACTTATATTTTATAATATACAATATTTTAAACAAGAATATATACAGACTGTTTAATAATAAGTCGAGAATGGAAAATTGGAAGTCTTAGTAGTTTCTTGATTTGATAAAAATGCAAATACGTTTTTGTTTATACTTTGTTGATGACATAACCTAAATTTTTTTGATGGAACAAATTAATCTGACTTAAACTAACTTTTTATAGGACGTAAATTGTGCAGTGGCTAACAATCAAGTTGATAATAGACATTATCAACTGGAAATTGCATGGTATTAAAATTGTTTTTTTAGCAGTTTGTCTGCTTTCTGTCCTCACTAGCTAGCTTGTACAATTTATTTTAACTGCACAAGTTAATATTGTAGTGCTTTTGCTGATCCGTTTTTGTAACTTGTCATAATTGAGAGAGCCAGTGAAATATATGACGTCTGGGATAAGGTGTCGACTTACCCATCGTTTTTTTTTTCTGGACTTAGTGAGGTGCCCCTTAAGAATGATTTACGTATCGCAATACTTTCCGGTTTTCTTCTCTGCGTAAATTCTGTTGTTTTAATGTCCTTGTCAAACTAGTCTAGATTTGACAGTAGTTTTGCACTGACGACCTGATCTGCATTTTTTTTTCTTTAATTTGTGTGCTATTTATTCTAATTATTTGTTTCAGATGCGTTTTTAGTTTTCTTAGGTCTTTGTTCACTTCTTCATTGTATCCTTTCTCCTTTATGAATAGTTTATGTAGTTTTATTAGTTGTATTCTTTTTGGCAGTTCTAAATTTGTAAGTTTTACCTCCAGTGATGTTCTTGTATCACCATCTCGGATTACTTCTTTGTGTCCTCTCGTTGCCAGGTATATTCTGACCATCTCAAAGGTTGCGTCATCTGTCAACTTTATGATAGCGAATCTACCATTTGGTATTTGTCTTGTTATTTCTGTTATTCTGCTTTCTTTCAACATAACTTTTCTCCTTTTTTTTATCTCTGCAATTTTGTTTGATATTGTAGTTTCTGTAAATGTTTTTTATTTCTTCTATTTTTTGGTATGCATAATTGTCCTGTTCTTTTTGGTTTTTTTTTTGTATTTTTGTATTCATTTTGCTTTTTTTGTCTTTTCTTTGTCTTATATAGCTTTTATTTTGTGTTTTTTTAGTTTTTTTTAGTGTGTTCTGTATTATCATGTGTTTTTTCCTGACGAATATACATTTTTTCTCTTCCTTGATATTATTAATTTTTTGCAAGAACTTTCTAAAAGCTTTGTGTCCGGTTAGTATTTGTGGTGTATAATATTACGTCTCGGGTTTATTTTTAACCCATTATTTTATCTTCTCTCATCCATTCCCGCTTTTCTTTTCTATTTTACTGTCTCTGCCATCTTTCTATTGTGTTCTCTCTTGCTCTTAACTTTGCTTTCTTTTTACTGGTTGCTTCTTTTATTAGTTTTTTTATTTTTATCTTTTTTTTTTGTAAGCTCTGCTGATTCTTAAAGTGCTGTCTCTTGTAGCTTTTCTTATTTCATTCCTGTTTTTTTTTCTTTATTGCTTTTTCTCTTGTTTCTGCAGCGTATAATTTGCTTCTTGATGCCGGTCTACCGAGCTTTTTCTCCATTTCTTTTGTTTTCATGACCGCTTTCTTAACTTGTTTATTCCATTCTTTTGCATCAAGTGTCACTCCGAGATATTTGATTTTCTTTCCTATGGTTATCACTTGATTTCCTACCTGTATCTTACTTGTTCTTCTATTAGTCTTCTTAGTCAATAGCTATTTTGTTTTTTGTGTTGCTAATTTTAAACCTTTACTTTTCATCCATAACTGTATCATATATATATATATTGCCAGCTTTAGTCTTCCTTTTAGTACTTTTATTTCTACGTCTCTACCTACTAGTGCTACGTCGTCAGCAAATGCCGTTATTGTCACTACTTCATTCGAAGTAACTAATTTTAAACAAGGTTCCATAGTTTTGATCTTAGTGCTGAGCTCTAGGGTATCCTTCTGGTAAGTTTGAATTTTCCTTTCTTGGTCAGTAGGTTTCTGTCCTGTAAGTAGCTCCATATTATCTTGATCGTTTTCCTGTCCAGTTCTATTTTCTTTGCCGCCTCTATAATTGCTTCTCATAACACGCTGTTAAACGCGTTTTGTCTGTCCATGTTCTACCTCGTTTCCGTCTAGAGCTGCTTTAACAATTACTGTTGTTATTTTGTCTGGACGTGGTGCTTTGTTGTTAGGCAATTCTTTAAGATTTTTTTTTATCGTTTCTACCGGTTCTCCCTTGGGAAACTATTTTTCAATTATGACTTCTTCTCTTTCGTCTTTTTTTACGTAGACTTCCTTTACTCTTCTTTCCAATTTGTTCATCATTATTTTGTACGGATTTTTTTAAGGATCACCGTCTATAGACTATCATTTTTTTTCAGCATCTTTTTTTGCTATCCCTACTTGCCTTTGTTAAGATTTTTTGTTGTTTTCTAGTTTCTCCTCCGTTTCCTCTGTATTTTCTTTTTTTCCTTGTCTTTTACTTTCTTCCCTGTTTGTATTGTTTTTTTTTCTGCATTTTTTTATTTTTTTGCACTACCAGTATGGTTCTTTTTGCTTCCTTTCTCTGTACCTTTTTTCAGAGTTTCGTTCGAATGTCTTTTCTATGTTTTTGTTTTCTGTCACTTTCTGTTTCTATGGCTTTCTTTATCTTTTCTTTGTTCATTCTTCTTACATATCTAGGTAGATACCTTATCTCGTGTACTCTTGTATTTCTGCGGTTAGGTTATGTTTGTCAAAGCTTTGCATTAGTTCAGCAAATGTATCGGAGTTTTATTTTTTTTCATACACCCGCGGCATAGAGAGTCCTTTCCTATTTCCATTCTATACAGTCATTGTTGAGCCTTCGCAGTTTAATGCGACTCATTTGTGTTAAAACTGTTTTGATATCATGTGATGGTCTTGTTAGGAATATTCTTGAATGTGTCAATTCTTTACTTCTCTTTCACATGTTTGCTGCGGATTATTTCTGTGTTATGTTTTCTTTGCTCTTTGTTTGGCAAGCTGATTTGCCATGAGGTTTCCTTTTGTTTCCTGTTCTTTTGGTGTCCATACCAGGCGAACTTTGCAGGTCAGGTCTCTTTTTGATAATGTCCCTGGCGCATCACTTGATGGCTGCCACCTTTGCCTGAAAAGTCGAAGCATATTTACCTAGAGGCAGTGAAGTTTGCTTTTCTTGATGTTTGTCTTTGCAGATTCCAGCCTTGCTTCTTTTTTGGTCTTTAGTTTCATCTGTGTACCAGATTCCTTTGATCGTTTCCAGGTTCTTTATCCATTTATTTTGCTGTGGTATTATCACATCAAATTTTTTACTGATGCAGTGGCTCTTTATGAAGTCCGACCTTATTATTAGAGTTTCTTCTTTATGCAACACATTTTTTATGTTAGGTCTGTCCCAAGGTTTACATTGTATTTATTTATCTGCAGTATGCATGCTGCTTGTATTGCTTTCGCCATTACCATCAGGTGAAGTGGCGGTAACGATGTAGTACTACCATTGTTGCTGTGGGCGTCGTTCTCCTTGCCTCCGTTATCAGCAGACAAGCTCGTCTTCGAACTTTGTCTAGTTTTTGGGCCGTACATATTCCAGTTGATAATAGGTCTTTCCACTACCGTGTATAATCATCTGGTCATATTTGTTGTTAATCCTCATGTACGTCCGACTATCATTTTGGTTGCAAAAAGCACCCGAATGGCGTCCGTTGTATATTTGTCAGATGTGTGTTGAAGTTTAGGCTAGTGTCAAGAGATATTTTACTTTCTTTGACATTGGGAGCATGGCTCCATACATTCTCAGGTTTTTTAGGTATGTGGTGTTTCGCCGTCTTGTGAACGATAATCGTCGTTTTGTCAGGGTTTACTGTTTACCCCTCTTTTTTGCATTTTTTTTTACGGTATTTAGTGCGTTCTGTATCATGGTAGACGCGGTTGCTCCAAGCTTTCCGTCTGCAAGAATAGTGAGATCATCTGCGTAGCCTAGAGCAAAGATGTTTATGTCGTTGAGTATCTGTAGTAAGTCCATGACTAAATACCACAGTAGGGGTGAAAGTACGCTTCTTTGCGGGCACCCACTGGCGACTTTGGCTCCAACAGTTTTTTCAAATAATGTTATGATCACAGTTTGGTTCTTGAGCATAGAGTTGACCTATTGTTGGACGAGAGGACCTATTCTACGTTCTGTCCCGTATATACCTGTCGACTATTTTTTCCAATAGTTTTTGCGTAAAGGATGTTAAGTTGATTATTCTGTAGGATTTAGTCATACGTGGGTCTTTATGGCTTTGGTATAAATACTACCTTGACTGCTCTGCAGCTGTTTGGTACTTGTGAAAGTGCTAACCCTGCTCTGAGGATCTTGAATAGAGGCTCTTTCAGCACGGCGTACTTTTTCTGTAGTATGATGGGATAAATTTCATCGGCTTCTGGCGACTCTACTGGTTCGAATGTGTTGATCCCCTATGTAGGTACCTTGATTAGTTGTGTTGTTTGCTTCTTCTCAGTTCTTTTTGGTTGATAATTTCAGGTTCTCTCGACCGACTGTGTGAATTTTTCGTTTGGTCCGCAGGGATCCAATGTTTCCAGTATGATTTTTGTTAAGGCTTTTTGGACGCGCGAGCATGTAGGACCGCTTTGAACGGCCTCACAGTATCTCCTCTACGATTTTCTTTTGTTTTTTTTAAGGGTTTTATTATATGCCGTAATACTGGTTCTATATGTGGCCCAGTCTCTTTTCTTTTTTGCTTTGTTGAAAAGCTTTCTAGTATTTGCTCTTGGTGAAACAAGGAGCTGGGCAAGGCAAGGTTGCCCAGCTCCTTGTTTCACCAAGTAATCTTGTTGGAGGTGTGCTTGACAGTGCTAGGGCAGCTTCCTTCAAAGGAATCTTGTGATGTCTTTGGACACACTCCGATTTTGCTTACTAGAATCTCGTATAGATCTCAGTAAGTTTTTCTCGGGTTCCTGTATTTCAAAAGGAGCGTTTCTTTAGATTTGATATTGAATCGGATGTATGCATGATTAGACAATAAGGGCTTTTTCCGACACGTACCACTTTTTAATCACTTCATTCGCTTTATTATTTGTGAATGTTGGGTTAATAACCTCGCTACACGACGCAGTGCGAAGCGTTGCGCGTTACCTTTCTTTAAGATATTGAGCTTAGATTCTACTATAAATTCTATAAGTTTATGTCTTTGCTTTGCCAGGCTACGTGGTGGGCGTGGGCGTCGCATCCAAGGATCAGCATGCGACTGTTTGTTAGTTGCAGTAATTATAAAGGTGGTGGTTGTCCCTGCTGGTTGTAGGGAAGGTATCACCACTTTGGCTGTCACTAGGTCTCTGAAACATAGGTCCCATAATGGCATTAGATTAAGTACATGCTTTGCTAAGATGTTTGCCTCCGTTCTTTTCTGAGTGGGCTAAAGCCCGAAGGGTTATCTTGGAGAAACCTAGGAAGAGTTTCTCCCCTAGGCTTGCCACTTTTTTCTTAGCGCCCTTATCCATAAGCTGGATATATTAGGTTTTTTTGGGTTCTGGTTTGGAGTTGACTATTTGCCAGGTCTCGGTTTTAATAGTGTTTTGCATCGCTAATTTCAGGAAAGTTGCTGGTTCCAACAGTGTTCCCGGTACCTATGTCATCATCCTTCTTGGTCCAGGAAAGTATTTCAGCAGATCCATGATCTGAAGTTCTTTACCCTACAATAGTTTTTCTTTGGCCAGTGTGCTGAGGAGCCATTGTTTTGTTGGCTCATCTATACATACATATAATTTTCAGGAATCCCCTCTTAAAGGAGCATTCCTGAAAACGAGATGATGCCTACTCATTTTCTATCTTGTCAATTCTGCGAAAAATAGTCGACTTTACTCACTCTTCTTCCTCAGACTTGAGGTAACATTCGAGGAATTTTTTCGGGATTATTGCTAGTGCAACGTCTTTAAGAGTATCTCTAAAAATTCCTTTTTTGGTTTTTGCTTCTGTTGCCGGCGTATTGCTGCTGGATAGGTTTTGCGTTTGCGTCCCTGATGTACCCGGGGTGTTTGGTGCAGGTAGTGTAGAGTATTGTTGCTGTGTTCTCGTTGCATTACCGGATGCCTTAGTTGGCTCAGTAGTCTTTGCCCCCGTGCATTTCTTTGTTTTTGGAGCTAGGTTTTTACGGTTTTGACTCTGCTTTCGCTTGCCGAGCTTGGTTTCTCCGATGAGTCCTCAATTATTTTAATATTTTTTGTTGTCAGGTTATCGTCATCAGTCATAGGTTTGCTTTCCTCTCCCACCTCTAGAGTCCGAGAAGCATATTACGGTGTTTTATTTTCTCGGTTCTTTCCGGCAAGCCGGCGAGAGTTTTTTTTTTTGGTTTCCACGGGACGCTCTCATAGGGGAACTTACAAAACCTCAAGGGTGTTGCCGACTTAGTAGCTCAGAATTTTGGTTCTCAAATTGTCTGTTTTTGGATAATATTTCGGATATGTACGGCTTCTGTATGCACTAGCCAATCTACTTCTGCGTCTACGTTTTATTTGCCAGTTGAGTGCGACAACGCCTGTTTACTCATTTTTTTGCGAAGACGTTGCGAACGGATTTATTTGGTGGGAAGGCTCTCCAAACGCCCACCGACTAAAACAGCCTCTCTCCCTCCCCCAAACTACTAGGGTGACAGTGGGTATTACTTTGTTGACACCTGGCCTGTGATGCTTTTTGTTATGGTGTAAAGATCCACAAAACAATTAAAAAAAAAAGGAAAAGAACATGAGTCGGTAAAAACACATAACAGTTTACATCACCACCCGTTACGAAATAGACACTTAATATCACAGTTTATCACAGTTTTGTTTAAAAGACTTTACGACACAGTTTAAAGGAAAGATACTTGTTGGTCATAATGGACGTCCAAAAAAAGACAGTTTAATGGAAAAAGAGTCACTTATTGTTATTCATATTTCTATGTTATTGCCTTTACTTGTTCAGCGATGGTGTCTCACTTCTCTTTGCTTTTGAGCATATGCTGGACAATGTGCCCAGTATTTGTCTGTCCTTGTTCTGTGCTCAGTATGGCGCTTCTCTCCTCAGTTCATCTTTGGCAATTGAAGTTGGTGTGTTTAGGTGTGTCTACCTCCCTGCAGTACATGCAGTTGTTGCTATCTTCTTCAAATAGGATCTGAAACACCCATGTTCTGTGAGGAGCTGGGTTAGGAAGTAGTTTACTTTGCCGTGCTTTTTGTTTAGCCATGGTTCCACCTTGAAGATAAGTGTTTTTCTTTATTTTCTAGTGGGCTCTTTTTTGTTCCACTCTTGTTGCCATTTTTATAACCTGCGTGTCTTTAGAAGTTAACACTGACTTGGTAACTCAGAGTTTTGTCCTCAAGTTGTCCGTTCTTGGATAACATATCTGGATAGATGAGAGCGGCCCTGATGCGATACGGTTTGTTTTTACGACTGCCTATTTAAACTGACTGACCAATCTACTTCTACGTCTACTTTTTATTTGCCAGTTGAGTGGGACAACGCCTGTTAACTAATTTTCTTTTCTGTGGTGTTTTTTTTTAGTAGTAAAACGATTGCCCAATAAAATTAATGATTAATCATTTTATTGTACATTGATTTTATGATTTTATTAGACTAGATTGATATCATTTAAACGTGACTCATATTTATTGATTAAATTCTAATGATATGAAAACAAATGACTCAAAAAACATGTAAGCAATTAATCAAGTTATCAACATTCAATTAATTTAATTTCAGCAATGAAACTTCCAGCAGTTCCACATTATTAGGTAAATACGGCATAGCAATAATAGGCGATGTCGACATCAACTCATACGATTTAATAATATACAAAACGAAACAACAAATCTTAAGCACTACGAAATTGACCCCGAATTGTAAATACAGAGAACTTCCGAATCATCAAGCTACTTTAAAAGATGACCAGTCGCAATTATGGAGGGTTCATTTTGATGATGCCAAAGAATCTACTGAATTTACTGCTCAATTGAAGTCAAAAGGTGTTAAAGTAATTCAGGAGAGTGAAAAAGTTAGTGATCCTATTATTAATACAATTAGTATGTCCGATAATAAAGTCAGGGATGAGATTAAATTGGATGATTCTGATAGTTCAGGAGCTCAAGCCAGGTTGGATATATTGGAAAGAATATCAAAGGTTGGACAGTCTATGTTGCCTGCTAATACACCTAAGAATTTGGATTTAAGCGAGTCTGAACCGGAAGAGATTGTTAAAGCTAAGAAGGTTGTTAGGAAACCGAAACGACATTCGACTTCTGATAAAGATGTAAGTTACAAAGTTATTTGATTTTTTTTTAAATTATACTTCTAACTATTTAACAGCGTTTATGGCCGAGCTACATATATTATATGAGTATTAAAGAGAGGCCATAAATGCAGCTAACGCCCGCATTTGATCCGCTCAAATACTGCGTAATTAATTTTTGTTTTGTATACCAACCGAACGTCGTCAACGGCGATGTTAACTGGTACCGGCTATAAAGATAAGTACTGGACTTGTTTAATTGTGCGGTGGTTTTAGTGTCGGATAAATTTGGGAGAATAAATGGGTCGTAGGGGTTGCCGCGATCGGTCCTGAGGAGGTTTAGTTATGCTTGGTGTAGTCGCCAGGGTTCTGTTAGCGATGTTGATTTGGAGTTATCCAGTTGTAGCGTAATGTAGGATTTGGTTAAGGTACATATTCACTTTTTTGCGAAACAAGAGGTTGAACGGGGTATCGTTTGTATGATTGGATTTTTGATAGAGGAGCCGTTTGTGTTTAGGTGTTATATTATTATTTATTATTGCTTTAAGCTTTTCGAGCGAATCTGGAGACAAAGTGATGAGCTTTGTCTTCAGTTTGCAGTCCTAAGTACTGTGCTGCTTTGGAGACTTTCCTAGTAGTACTGAATATCCTTGTTAGGGTTGCAAGCCAAAGGGTAGATTGTAGGTGTTGGCGATCACCGTAGGTTGGTAGGTCACTGTCGGAAGCTGTAGGAGTATCTTGACGGCGTTGCAAGAATCGGAGGTGATGTTCCGCTCTATACGTCATTGCCGTTCTAATCTTTAATGTGTTAGGTGGTTTTGGTGGGGTTTTAGGGGTACCCTGAGCGTTAGCGGAACACTTCGTGCATTGTTACCGAACTTACGACACTGCGCGATGGTACAAGGTGTTCATCCGAGGAGGCGGTCGGTGGTGAATGCTGGTTTACATAAGTTAGGGTGTCGAACTCTTTTTGAGGAGGAAGGTTTGGCGTGACATTGTCTTTGCAGATTATGACGATTGTGACGTCTGTTATTGGCTTCAAGTGTTGTGCTGAGTGCTTAGCGGGGTTTCTAGTGATCTGACTACTGCTACTTTTATTGATTTATCCGGTTTGATTGTTTCGACGGTGTAATTCCGGTTGTTTAATCTTCTAGTTTGTTCTGGATGAGGGGGTTATGACGCGTTGTAACGGGGATGTTGGCTGTGATGTAACTTCTTTCTATCTGCCAAACTTTGGTTGGTTGACATTCTTGCAGTTTTTTGGATTATGTTGACTTCATGGGCGGTAGCATACTTGGTCAAGACTTATGTTTGCACCAGTTTTAGGTGTTAGGAATGTTATTGTCAAACTACTCCGTGTGGTACATCAAGTCAGGGAGTGGCGGTTTCGAACTGATTTCTGTACAGTTGGATATTAATCTTCTTCTGCATATCCACTAATGGATGTTTGCGATCACATGCTTCATTTTGTCTCATTCTTGCTGTGCTAAAGAGTTCTTGGACTGCCCTCATGCCTCTGATGTTTTGCAACCATGACATTTTGTTGCGTCCAATTTCCCTTTTCCTTTCAATCTTGCCCTGCAGGATAAATTGTGGTACATTGCGTTTTGCATGATATGGCGAAAATATGCCTTAGTTAAAAGTTTTTGTTCTTTACGTACGCGGGCCACCTCTTCATTTGTAATTCGATCTGTTCATGGGATTTTTAGTCCACGCTTCCATTCTATACAGCAATACTGACCATACATAGTATTGTATAAATCATATTCTCAGGTCTAAGTCGAATTCACTATTGTACTTCATAAAAGTTCTTCTCACATTTTTGATTCTACACTTTATCTCTTTATTTGAGATTCATTACTCCTAGATATTTGAATTTTGTTATTTTTTCTATAGATGAATTATCAATTCTACTGCTTTTGGGTTTCTAGTTATTACCATATATTTAGTCTTGTCTATACTCATCTTAAGACTCTTCTCTTTACTATGAATGTTTACTTTGTTAACTAAAGTTTGTAGGTCTTTGATGTTGTTAGCTATAATGATTGTGTCGTTTTCAAAACGGATAGTTTTAATCCATTTCCCATTTACTTGGATACCCTTTTGTCTAATTCTAATACAAACTCTTTATGTCTTTCTGGTCTAAGTCTATTTTTATAAGGATGTCAATTACTTATCTATGAAACAGATGTATAGTGGTTTACGTTGGTTATGGCAGTTCTGAACAAGCACCTGGATTGTAGTTAGTGCTTTTCTGGTCCCTAGACCTTCTCTAAAGCCAAATTGTGTCTCCCAAATGACGCTTTTGTATTTGTTAAGCAGTCTTTGGTGTAGCACCTTAAGAAAGATTTTTAGGGTGTGGTTCATCAAGCTAATGGATATGGGTATTAATGGACTGATTTATTTACCCGTAGTTTTTAGCAGCAGCCGTGGTGCTGTTACTGCTCAGATGACCTGGTGCGTGGTCATAATCATAGGCCTGTACGTCAGTTAGTTTGACTTTATTGTCGCTATTGTATCGGGTGGTCTCGATGAGATTTCGCACAACTGACTTCATACGTTGTTGTTGCGGATGTGAGGTATCTTATATTTTATAATTAAAATATCCATAATGCTTTAAATATTGTATTTGTTGAAATCAGTCAAATACTCTTTGAGCGATAGATTTTCTTCCTGGCCTTCTTCTTAGGTCTTGTTTCGGGGGTAGGTTGGTGGTTCAAGGGACCATGCTGTTACTGTCTACCTCTTAGAGTATCGAGCAGAAGATGCACCGGGTGGTCTTGTTGCAACCCTAAGTATAAAATAAAAATAATGTTTGGTTATTGTTGTCAAAAAGACTATGTTTAAAACTATGCTAGTCTAGCTGTCTGTTCTGGGTAGTGCTCTACTAAATGGGATGTTGTTGACTGGGCTGTCTTTATGGTAAAGTAGAAGGTGGAGACTGTGTTTTTTTCTATGTTTGGCAACGTTTAGCAATGCCGGGGTTGCTTAGACTGCAAGTTGACGTTGATATTGAAACTGACTGCCGAGTTTGTTTGCGGGTTGTCAGTTTTGCATTAACTGATATGCTCTTGTCGGACAATCGCACCTGTACCAAATTTTTCTACTTTTGTGATACTGCTTTTGCATTGACGGTCGTAGGAAGTCTTTCCACACTGATTCTTTCTGGAATTTTTGTTATAAGATATGAATTTCTATCTTATAACGCCGACTCTCTCGTACGTTTGTGGTGTGCAATAATAATTTTACACAAACATACGGGACTTACAGTTTAACGTGGAATCCGAACTACAACACTACCGGACTTTACTATGCATATACATAGCTGGTTTGTCATTGCCTTGCCTTGCGATGGAGACGACCGGATCGAATCATATTTGACAAATTAAATATTGCCATTGCTAGGAATTGAACCCAGGTTGCCTGCGCAACAGTAATCACACTAGACGGTCGCCAATCGTTTAGGAATACTGCGTTTTATCTATCTGGGTTAGGTTAGGTTTGTGGTCGCGCCTGGTTGGGTCACTTTTTCGGGTTGCGTGTCGCGTGAGCTTGTATTTGGTCTTGTGGCGGGGTTGTTCCTCCTCTGCAGACGACGATAAAGGGCACGTGACTTCTGACCAACGTGGGTGACTAAGCAACGTACATGGGTTTTTGCTGCAGACTGTTTCATGGAAATGGTACCAGGTCTGAGTTTATTGACAAAGGTCGAAGGTTTCTTGGTTTGCTTAGCCAGTCGAAGCTGATTAGGTCTCGTACCTCAAGATCCGTTGCCAGAACAACATGATTTGAGTGCAGGGCTTCGTGGTTTACGATCGGTTCATCTAAGGTTGGTCCTGATTCAGCTTATCATATCTGGCATTTTAAGTTTTGTCAAAACGTCGTGGTTTGGGAGCAGGGCTTGTTATTTAAGTATATTGTAGGTGGACGTGCAACTGAATTTAAATTTCTCAGCCGTGGTAAACTCTTGCTTTTATCAAAAAATATATTTTGAGTAGTAAGATGTTCTCCTTTGGTTTCTGTCTTAAAAGTCTTGGATTGCTAATGAGAACCTTTGTTGGATCAAGTCTGAAAGTAGTACTTCTTAAACGGTAGAGTCTTGTTCTTTATCTTAGCTTTCGTCTGAGCTTTCTTAGGACCCGGTACGCATGATGGATCTCTGCTCGATATTTTTTGCTAAAGCTTTCAACGTCTTCTTTAGTGCAATGCTGATTCGGTTCTCGGCAAACGGAGTACATGTGGTTTTGCGCGCGCTTGTGCATTGTTTAGGTCTCCAGGCGTACTTTCGCGTTAGTGACGGGGAAGTTTTCTTCAGCCCTCTGAGATATGACTCTAGACTGCAAGTTCCGGGTCGTGCTCTCGATTGACTTTGTTTGCAAGAGGTCGATTCGGGTATTGAAAGTACCATTCTCGTCGTACCAGATATTCAATTGGGCAGCTCTGAATTTGGTTTGGTCTTGGTTTGGTTGCGTATTCTTTATTTCTATCCATGCTTCGAGGTTTTGTTGAATCGTCAGGTTTTTTCAAAGTCGGTTATTGTAGGATTACTTTAATTTGTTGCTAAGATGGAGCAGTAGATGCTGCTGGGTTGCTGTTGTTACCTCGAAGACAACATTATTTTGTATGTAACAATAAATAATTTAAGGCAGGAATCTATTAACACCAGCAACAACACACTAGTGTAGATGTCTTTTCTGGGTAGTGCTTTAGCAAGTAGGGTGCTGATAGTAGTTGCTATTTCTTTTAGAGCAATAGGACTTAGAAGTTGAGAAAAGCGGGTTTTGTTTAGTGGGAGATAACACATTAACCTGGTGTTGTGAGCGTTAGGTGGAATTGAACACTACCAGCGTTTTTTCTGAAAAATTACTGGGTTAGCCTCTGGGTTCTCGTTCTTATATTGCGCCAAATCGCGCGTCTTGGACGATTTTGTCGCTTTGTTAGGCAGTAACCACTTCTGACCGACATTCACGTTGGATGTTGCATGAGGTCAGTTGTACAGAGTCGGAGGAGATGTCGATAAAGATAAAGATAAAACTTGTAAGCCAACAGTATTTGGCAAGTTAGGGATTCTTAAGAAGACATATTCGCTTGTGCTTTATTTATTGTATTTGAAACATCAACAGATAAATCAGCCTGCTTTTACGTTTCCAGGACCAATTATGTTTGATTTGGTACTTTTGCAAAGTCAAGGATGGAGTTGCACGACTGCGTTTATACACTAAAAAGATTTTATTCTTTCTTTGAGTATTATTGCTGCTTTTTTTTTACAAACAGTTGATGGTGCTTTGTTTTTCTATGCTATGGTTTAACTTCGTTTTTATTGTAGTAAAATAGTCTGCGAAGTGGTGGTTTTGGAAGAGTTGAAAGTAGTTGATGATGTATTTGTTATGCGTTCTAGCAGTTTGTTGAAGGTTTTTGTATCCTACGCTGGGTAAGGTTTTCGGATAGGGATACGCCTAATTTGTGTTTGTAACGAAAGGTATCTAATAAGGTGTGCCACGGGCTGTTGGAGCATTTTGTTTGCTCTACGCCTGATGGATGATGGTGGACGGCATTTTGTGGGGTCAATGAAAGTGAGGAGTCTTATTACCGGATTACTGTGCTGATTTGTAGATTGTTCTGTAGGAGGCATTTTTTAGTTGTGCCCGAGATGGTAGATGCACTGTTTGGGGCTCGCAACAGCAAAATTGGTAACAATTGTACGAAAATGATAGATTGTGTTGATTACTAATATAGAAATATACTGATAAACTACATTGAATTTAAAATAGATATTTATAGTTACAGGCACACATCTCAGATACCATGGACCCAAACCAATATATGGTTCCTAAAACACCAACCATGCAACAACAACAATACACTTTACTAAACGGCCAATACGTACCCACACAAATGATTCAATGCATGCCATCACCAATGTTGGCTTTAAATGATCCACTAAGCATCTACTTTACTGAAAACCGTACCCATAATAGTGAAGTCAGAATGAACCTATCACATCTATCTAATAAGTTAGAATCTGTTCTAAATGAAATATCCTTTATCAAAACATCAACATCAACTTCCATCGAAAGTGACTACTCAAAGAACAAATTTTTAGAATTGGAGAAAAGAATTGAAACTTTGAGTAGTAGTGGTAATGGATTACAAAAGACTCGTGATATGTTAAGCCAAGTTGAAGAAGAAAAGCAAGCAATGTGTATCCAAATGGAAAAATTACAGAATGATTTGGAAAAGTTAAAATATAAAGAAATTTTAGTAAACACCCAACAAAGTCTAATTAACGAATTGAACAACACAATTGAAAATCAGAAATGTAAAATAGCTGAACTGGAAACTAATGAGAATGAAGATTTAAAAATTGCGAATAAAGAACTCTGCAATACAGTCAAAATTCTGAAATTGAAATTGAAGGATTTTGAAGATCAGAAACTCAACCCTTCATTGGATAAATTGGAAGCAGACAAATTGAAGAAAGAAGATTTATTGCGGGTTACAAAATTGCAGGAAGAAAATGACGAATTAAAGGTTAACATAAATGAACTGCAGGGTAATATTGTAAATCTAAAATTGAAATTGAAAGATTTTGACGAATATTTACGATTGAATCCTCAGCCTGATAAGTTGCAAGCTGCTAAACTGAAAGAAGAAGAGGAGAAGGAGTTGACTGATTTGAAGGAAGAAAATGCGAATTTGAATGTTCTAATCAATGAATTGGAAGGTAATATTAAGAATCTTGAGATGAAGTTGAAAGATTTTGAGGATTATCAAAAATTGAATCCTGTATTAGATAAGTTAGAAACTGCTAGATTGAAGGAAGCGGAATTGTTAAGGTTTACTAATTTGGAAGCAGAAAATGTCGAATTGAAGAGAGAAAATGCTGATTTGAATGTTAAAATCAATGAATTAGAAGGTAATATTGAGAATCTTGAGATGAAGTTTAAAGATTTCGAGGATTATCAAAAATTGAATCCCATATTGGATAAAATGGAGGCAGTTAGATTGAAGGAAGAGGAATCGTTAAGGTTTACTAATTTGGAAGAAGAAAATGTTGATTTGAAGGATAAAAATAATGAGTTGGAGAACAAAATTGATAATATGAAATTGAAAATTAAAGATTTTGAGGAATACCACAGTCAGACTTACCAGCCGGATAAATTAATGACGGCTAAATTGAAGGAAGATAAAATAAAAAATTTCAATGAGTTAGTGAAACAGAATATGAATGAAATGTATCAGAATATACTTGAACGTATGGATGAAAACAGTTTTAATTCTACTGAATTGAAAAAATCTCTTACTAGTAATATGAAGAATGCTACATTTCAAATTTTGGATGAATATAGGAATAGTTTGAATGAACATATCAATGAGTTGGAGTATATCTGTAAGACACCACCGCCTGTGCCGGAATTTGAAGTTACAGTATAAATTGTTAGCTTTACCAAAAAAAATATTTAGGCTGTTATTTTGGTGTTTGTTAAACAAGCAGCAGGATTAGGTAATATTTATTTTTTTAATTGTGTGCAATTAGTTTACAAATTTTTGGGCAAAAATAATTATTGATTTGAGTCGGCGTCATTTAATGTAGACAAAAGTTTTGGAATAATTTTTTTGTACTATACGGCAAACAACTCGAGAAAACTTTTTTTTATAATTTCTTGAATTGTTTGTTGTGAAGCACTAAATTTGCATAATTTTTTGCGCGTTAATAAAAAATTAATCCTTGTTAAAAAATTAATCCCAATGCTTATCTCATCCAAGATTAGTTTTAGATATTGGTTAAGGAATTTTCAATAAGTTACCATCTTTGCACTCTATAATTTTAATAATAATTATTAGTACTATTATAGTCTTTATATAATATTATTTTAATTTTGTGTTCTCATTAGGTGCTTGAGTAATAAATTATATATGTTTCTGGACATAGCATAGCATTGGAGCATTGGTTAAAATATAAACATTGTGATATATTTCTGTGAATCTTCTTCTTGTATGTGTGGTTATAGAAGATTTTAAAAATTATTGGTAAATGAAGAACAAATCTATTATATTAAATTTGTATTATATATTTTTTAGACGTAAATATTTTATTTTGATATATATTTTTAAAGTAATACATTATGTAATCATTCATTTAATTGTTGTTTCTACTTATTTGATGTTATCTTGTCTTGAGTTTGTTACAGAAGTTGATAATTTCAATCACACTAATGTAGGCAAATTGCTGATATAGTTTTTTTTTAAATTAGGTTGAGGTTGCTCTTACAGGTCCTGTTGAGTGTGAAGTTGCTTGAGTAAAGGTAGTGTGTATTGTTGATTATGTAAAACTTGCTGTAGTTCTTCCCAACCAGAAAAGATAATTGTCTGGATATTATCCAATACAATTAGTGAATTAAGGTCCCAACATAAATGTGTCTGACTGTTAGTTTTGTGATTTTTATACTTTATATTAATGTTTTGTCAATATTTGAGACTTGAGATAACATTTGCGCTTGCATCATTTTTTTGACATGTAAAGTCTGACTTTTAGATTAGATATACTAATGATATACAAATTTTGAGCTTTCCGAAAACAATTTGGACGTGCTAATTAATGTTACATTTATGCGAGCGTCTCGGCGCCAGGTGTCCCGACGGCAGACCTGCTGACTCTCGGCCGGCTTTTCATGATTAAAATTGAACTCAATCTCAAAATATCAAGCTTCTGAAAACTCTGGCATTTTATAAAAATTCACCGGATAACTACAAACCAATTAGCTTATTATCAGCATTTTCAAAAATATTAGCTGAGGAATTATTAATTTTTTTGAAGATGAAAATTTATTTAATGAAAGTCAATATAACTAGGAAATATTGCTCAACTACAAAGAAATGATTAACTCACTTGAAAAGGGAGAGAAGGTAACCACTAGTTTCTTAGACCTAAGCAAGGCCGTCATATGTACAATGTGTCGCCAAAAAGCTGTAGAATTATCATGTCGTATTTGTTAAACCGAACGCAACAAGTAAAGCTTGATAATGAAAAATCGGAATTTCTTTGTGTGCCACAGTGGTTTATACTTGGACCTTTGCTGTTCCTAATCTAAATCAATGATCTTCCGGACTTTTATATGCTGATGATACTACAGTTACTAATCAAGCTAATACAATTGAAGAAGCCGCTGAACAACATCATTATCCTCCGTCTCTAAGTGGTTTACAAGCAACCGGCTTAACTTAAATTACACCAAAACTGTCAACGTAACTTATAATCTAAGATCCAGTAATGACACTGTGAACTGCACAAAATACTTAGGTTTACACATTGAAAGCGCCTTGAGATTGCATGTTCATGGAGAAGCTAACATAGAGAAATTGGCATGTGATGTGTTTGTTTTAAGAAGTCTAAAGGACTTCATAAACTTTGGCCTCTTAAGGCAGACTCAACTTGCCATCTTTCAAAGTAGACTTGTCTATAGCATTCTAGTATGGGGACATTCCTCGCACGTCACGGACTTTTCTCAATAGAGAAGATTGTAAGCTTTGTTAAACTTCAAGTTACCATCTTGTATATTTTTGAGTGTTTAAGATATATAAAGAAAAATTTACATTTATTTGAAACTCAAAAATCTGTTTATAGTTTCAATACTCGAAACCAAGATAAAATTTGCTCTAAACTGCTACAATTGGAGACAAGTAAAAACTATTTTTTTGTTAATTTTTTCAACCCTCCTTACAACAGAACTGCATATCAAACCATTTTTGATTAAAATTAAAGAATTGCTTACAATGATACAGTTTTGTTAAGAGTATGGAGAAATCTAAGCAATCAAACGCCCTTGACAAATCCAACAGTACTCCACATACTAACTCTTTCTGGTCCACAGCTTTGACAATATATTCGGTGAAGTCAAAAATTGCAGTTTCAATACTTTTACCACCTAGGAAGCCATGTTGAAAATTGTTGAACAGTTTATGATAATTAAAAAAGTTTACCAAACGTTTATACATTACTAATTCAAAGATTTTAGAAAACCCACTAAGCAGACTAATTGGGCGATAATTGCTGAGTAGTTTGCATTCTCCTTTTTTATATACAGGTTTAATTATTGCATATTTTAAATTATCGGGATAAATGCCCGTTTCTAATGATCTATTTATAATGCTGTTCAGTTATGTTATGGATTGATCTTTTTAATAACAGAGTTGGAATATTGTCATAACCGGAACTTTTTTTAGGCTCTAGTTTTTGTACTATATCTAATAATTCATCATTTGTTATTGGTTGCAAAAATATAGATGCATTGTTATACGAAATGTTGCAGATATATGGTGTCTGAGAAGAAAATGGTTGTAAGTTTGCTACAACATTGTTAAAAGTATTAAAATTATTTGCATTTGATAACAGGCTTTCAGATATAGGCAGACAGTTTTTATTATTACTTCTATCAATTATATTTGAGATAATTTGCCAGGATGCTTTTGACTTGTTAGTCGCGGTCATCATTTTATTTTCTATAAACCTAAGTTTTTCTTGGTGTAATAAATTATTGTACTGTTTTTTAATATTTTTAAAAATACTATTATACTCGGGTAAATAGCTGGATATTGTTTGGTATAGTAATAATTGCTGCTTGCATTCTTTTATGGCTACTGTATTAAAAGAACATTTGTTTGTTGTCGGCTTGCTATGTACTAAAGGAAAATGTTTTTCAAAATACCTTAAGTATGTGTTAATAAAAGCAGCGTACTTTTGATATACATCATTTGATTCGTCAACAGTTACCAAAAGTTCATCATTAAGATCTACACAAAATTTAAATATACTTTGTTCTGAGTATAATATAATAATATATCGAATTCATAAATCCAAGATCTATTGCTAAAGGCTGTCCTCAGGGAGATGTACTATCACCGCCACTATAGAACATATATAAAGGGTGATCCATTTAGAATCATTTTTATTGTGTAATCTTTATGATCATACTAAAGAACCATTTTGTATTTTTTTTTTAAGATTATTTTTTTCAAATGTTGGCTGTAACTACGGCTAACATGGTTCATTCAAAAGTTCCATTTTTCGATGATTTGTTTAAGCATTTTGAGTGGTATTCGGCAAATGACGGAAATAATGTTAGTCTCCAATTCCCTAATCGTAGTCGGCTTATCTATGTTGACTTTGGACTATACGTAGTCCCAAAAGAAAAAGTCTAAAGGTGCAATATTACATAATATTGGTGGGCAATTCACCGGTTCCAAGCGTAAAATTATCTGTGCACCGAATCGGTTTTGCAATAAAGCCATGGTTTTACGGACTATGTGGCAAGTAGCGTCGTTTTGTTCGAACCAAATGTCGTCAAGATTACCGGTTTCAATTTTAGGCGGCAAATAGTCTGTTATCATTTACAGTTACGTTCCGACCGGCCTTCTTTTTAAATAAATATTGCACTAGCCCATAAACCACACCAAATCATTCTTTTGTTTAAATGTAATGGCAGCTCTTCTATCTCTTCTAATTGCTTTTTAGCTCAAATACGGCAATTTTGCTTATTGACGTAGCCATTAAGTCAGAAATTAGCCTCATTGCAGAACAAAATTTTGGTCAAAAATAGTAGATTTTCTTGAATTTTTTCAAGATCACAAACTTAAAACGCTGACAATTTGGAAAGTAGGCCGGTTTCAATGCTTGCATGAGTTGAATTTTGTATGCTAACATAAAACCCTTACTGAAAAATGTACCTCTAAATGGATCACCCATTACAACCTTACCAGACAACTCAACAAGGATGGTTTCTACATAATTGGCTATGCAAAAGCCTTCATTATAAATGAAAATTAGTGCAAAGATATTGTCCAATTTTCAAATCTTAACGGATAGCAAAGCTGCAGTTCTTAAAAAGACCAAAATTACATAAAAGTCTCATTCAGTTTTTTATCCAAATTTTTACTCAATATTAGTTTTATTAATAGCTTAACATAGTTTCCAGCATGCTAACGCAAGTTTTGAAGCGTAACTTGGCTCAAACTTTAGTTTTTTGTTAATTTTTTTAATTTAGAACCATTTGGTACCACTTTAGAAAAACATTTTAATCCATACTTTATTTTTTTGTTTACGTTTTTTATCTATTTTTAGTTTTATTAATAAACAAACCTATTTTTAGGCTTTGAACAATTATTTCTTTAATTGTAAAAGTTTTGGAACAACTATTGAAGCATTGCTTAACTAAGATTTTAAATTTTTTATTCAACTTTGTTTTCATTGAGATCCAAACCTGATTTTAGGCTTAGATTACTTAATTCTTTATTTGCATACTTTTTGATACTTTGTTAGAAGCACATTTTAATCCAGACTTTAGGTTTTTCATCAAAGTTTTTACTCAACTTTAGTTTCATTAATTACTTAACACAATTTCAAGCTTAAAAGAATTATTTCCTTAATTGCAAACGTTTTGAACTTCTTTTAGAGCATTGCTTGGCTCAGACTTTGATTGTGTTATTAATATTTTTGCTCAACATTAATTTTATCAATAAGAGATTTCAGTTAAAGTGTTTCTGAAAAAGGCTTAAATGTCAATTCTTTTCAAACAAGTTGTAAGACTTTTGGGGCTATGTAAAATAGCTGTAAAACGCAACAAAATCATTAAAAAATTAGAAGACGAGTGTGATTTCTGGATAACAAATATTTGGGCAAATGGGCGATTTTATAATTATGATTTTGGGAAGTTTGTCTATGTTGGTGTACCCCCTCCACCTATCCAGGTGATTGTTATCAAGAAATTTCTCACTTTTGGTGTTTCTGTAGCTACAACATAAGAAAGAATAAATGTCAAATGTCATTAAATTGGAGGTAGAGTGTCAGAAAACCATTTTCTGGACAACAAACATTGTAGGTGGGTTTTTACTTTGTTTTTGATTATAAGCGGTTGATTTATGTTGGTGTTTCTTGCCTACCCAACCAAATGTTTGTTATCAAGAGATTGGAATTTGTTTCCACAATTTTTAAATAAAATGTAGAAGGTCAGATAACCATTTTTTTTTCTTTGCCTTCCCGCCAAAATGTAACTTATTAAGAAATTGGAAGTTTCAGACAACCAATTTCTGGATAATAACACTTGGGTAAGGAACACCAATGTTAACTAATTTCAAAAGTCATAATTCAAACCAGTTTTTGAATAATAAACCGGCCGGGACAACAAGCATATTCTAGACTGATGACTTACAAAATTTAAGGAAATATTTCAGAGATTACTATTAAAGCTGCTTTAGGAAATTTTAATCATTTACTTATAACTTCTGTTGTTAATTTTTTTTTCCTATTACTACCAACCTAAACCGCGCCTCAATTATTATTATTCTAAGAGAATCACAGTAAAAATTATAGAATTACTTAATAATTTCAATTAATGTTATTGTTAACTTGTCAATAGATAGCCATGGTCAGCATAAAGAAAACTTTTCCAACCAAAAGGTTGATTGTGCCTCAGAGCAACGGAGTGAGGTTACCACTAGAGAAAGTAGAAAGTCTATTAAAACCCAAATGTAGTTAAATTTGTTTAACCTTCTTTTCTTACTTCAGAATCCAGAATCTTGAGCTATCAATAGTCCAGATATTTTAATTCAGGGCGCAAAACCTGAAATTTGGCACGTATTAATTATTTTATCCTACTTTATTGTTTAATTATGAATTTTTATGATATTTATTGACCTGTGTAAGTTTTATTAGCAATAGCAGCAATAAAACTTATTATTATTATTATTCCGGTTTTGCATGTCATTTCTGACGGTAATTAGTAGGTACGGTTTTTTCAAACAACTTGTCTACAATTCTATTAATCCTTTAAATCAAGGATGCGATGTGACTGGACTATTGATGTGTTTAAAATAACTGTTTTTTGAAGCTGGATGTAGTCAGCCAATGGTCTGTATTTAGTTAGTTTTTTGTTTCATGAAGTCTGAAGGTTGTGTGAATTGGAAATTGTTATGTCTATTATGTACGTCGTGTCTGACATCTTGTCTATAAGTGTAATATCTGGGCGGTTACAATTGATGGTTTTGTCTGTTATGATGCTCCGGTTCCAATATAATTTGTGAGTGTTATTTTTAAGTACAGTTGTAATATAGGGACGTATCTGTTGTTAGTTTATGCAGTTTGACTAACTTATGATGTATTATACTGCTCACTTGGTCATGTCTGTGTAGATAGCTGGTGGGCGTTAAAGCTCTGCAAGCTGAAGTTACATGTTATTATTATTATTAATGGACTCCTGGGTGCAAAATCTGTGTTCGGTTTCCATGGACATGGCCTGTTGGTTGTTTGGTTTTGTAAGGCCAACATTTGTCATTATTGGACATTGTTGATGCGGCTAGGTCTTTTCTATGATTTTGTCATTGACTATGTTAAGCTTGTACTGTTTTCTTATATTTCTATATTACTTCACTGTGGCTCAGTTGGGTGAATCGCCTAACTCGAATCTTGGAGAATAATTTGTCGCAGGTTCGACTCCCAGCTCCGACAGACAAATTTTAAGAAATTATGGCATTTATTAATTTAGGACTTTAGTCTAATATATGATTAGTGTTTATTTAACCATAATTACGTATAATATGAGAGTGTGGGTGGACCAGATACTAGGCCTTGTCAGTATTTACAGCGCATCTATTCTCTCAATTAACGGGTGCGTAGTTTTTTCAGTTACATATTCAAAGGCAGTTTGTGTGGTAGTAGCTGAAATATCGGCAGTTGCAAATTAAAAAAAAAAATTATTACGATAAAGTTCTCTCAAGTTCAATACTAGGTAGACAAAAATAAAAATATTGACTGAACTATTTTGTCTACAAATTGGAATGATCATTTTCCTATTGAGCTTGATAAAACATTTGACAGACATTTATCACAAAAATGTAAACAAATGGGGTTGTTAGGGACGAATCCGCAGCCGAGGATTGTAGCCCGTATGGATTGGCGGAGACAGACTATGGGGTCGCTGTGTGAGCGCCACTATGGTTTTGTTGTACATCAATTGCATTTGATCTGTGCGGGGTGTACATTGCCTCAAGTTGTGCATTGTCTTGGGGGGGGGGGGGGGGACAGCAAGCCCGTCGTCGGTGTGGAAGCTTAGCATAGCAGGTTGAGTAAACAGTTGGCATAGTCTTGGTCGTCATTGGAAGGCTCTTTAGGTAATATTCAGTTGTTGTAGGACCGGTGGTCAAATGCGAGAGATGGTTGCGTGTTGGATTCTGGGAGATAGTTGATTTCCAATTTATTTTGTCGTCGAGTGATGCCAGTTAGTAATTGACTCTGGCCCGTTGAGCGTCCCAACTTCCGGGTTCTGCTAGGTTTTGTTTTAACAATAACTCGCTTGCTGCGTTGGTCTTGCGATTGCACTGGAACAACGCTAGGATTATGAACTCATTCTGGTTTTTCCTCTTTTAGGGTTCTGGGACTCTTCTTGGTTTTTGCGTGGAGAAGACTTTGTCAAGTATTTTGAGAGGTTGGAATATTTTATGAATGAACGCCGACTGCCAACGAGATTGCCCTATCGTTAAATAACAGGGCAACCAGATTAGAACACAATATGAACCGGAAAAAATTTGTAGAGAAAAAGTAAATTTTGCCCCGGTCCGCACACAGCTACAGACCCGTCCGTATTAGCAAGGGCAAAAGCGTAAGAATGCTCAAAACGAAACAACTCTGGACATTGTAGGGGTTACAGGAAAGACTTCACACCGGCGCGATCTCTGCATTATTTGTACGACGCAGCTAAGAAATCCACTATTTATAAACAAATACAGGTCATGCTTGCCAACGGTATTATTAAGTAAAACACCAGTGAGTACTGTCCGCCGGTAGTAATAGTAACAAAGAAGAACGGATCACCGCGCTTTTGCATAGATTACTGGAAACTTAGCGCGGCAAACAAGGATGAGACTGCTTCTTCCGAAAATTCATGAAACACTGAAAGACTTGGCGCGGTGCGAGTGTTTACGAAGTTGGATCTTGAAGTGGGATATTGGCAGATTTCTATTAAGGAGACCACGTTTGCGGCCTCCGACGGCCAGAAAACAGCTGCAAACTTATGTGGGAATTTGCACATAGCTTCGTGAATATGTGCCAAATTTCTTGAAGATTGCGGGACCACTCGTGGACCTACTCGCTTGTCCAAGACCTGATCTGCCATTCGTGTTACAGACAGATGCGTGAAACGCTGGATTAGGCGCTGTGTTATATCAAGAAGAGGGTGAAACAACATATAATTTCTTACAGCAGCGCTCGGCTTACAATACCAAGTTTTACTTAAGCGCGCTGGAATGTATGGCCATATACTGGACAGTCAAAAAATGCAGTGTCTATTTAGACGATGCCCCTTTTATTTTGAGGACGGACCATAAACTGTTGGTATGGCTGGACAAGTCTACGGATGCCAACGCTAAGTTTATCAGATGGTCACTACTGTTACAAGAATTTTTGTTTAAGGTGGAACACACCCTTGGGTCTGTAATCAACCTACACGATGCACTTTCAAGAAATGCGTGATACTCTGCTCCTCAGAGATAGTGAACGAATGGATAGAAAACATCGAACGGTTGTTGTCCTCAGAAGGCGAAAAAGACAAGCTCACTGAAAGTCTACATAATTTATACAGTAGGCTAGGTCGAAAGCACTTGGTCACCAAGGATAAAATCTATGTCCTAGGCGAAGAAACCAAGGCTGCTGTTGTGCGAAGAGCACAAGTCGAGTGTCCCCAAATGCAAAAGATAATGAGCAACACTAGATGACCCCGAAAACCCTACGGACTCTAGCAGGACATAACCAGCTAGTAGTAAAACCCGCAGCCCAACAGGAGGTGTTAAAGGAATACCACTCGAGCGACATAGCCGGGCATCCCGGCAGAGACGAAACCTTGTTATTTATACTAGCGGTGTATCACTGGCCACGCATCCGACGAGATGTACGCACCTTTATTCGGGGTTGTGTAGTGTGTGCTCGAACCAAAACAGGCCATGATGGACCTGGAAATCTATTGCAGTCGCACCCACCTAGGAAAAAGTAGCCATAGACTATATTGGCTCATTCGACGCCACCATGTCGAGGAATATTCTGGCACTTACTGTCATGGACATGTGCAGCCGCTGGATTGAGGCAATACCTGTGCCGGCCGCAACCAGCAAAGTCACTACAAAATTGCTCGAAGAGAAGATATTTTATCTATGCGAAGCAATCTAGTTTGTTATTATGGTACTTGTTGAGACGAGTATTTCTTTAAGTAATAATTTGTTGTTGTCTCTTTGGTAATCACCGTTTCCATTTCGGTAGTTTGTTTGCAGCACAGACGGAAGCTGGGGTTGCCTAAGAGAGCTGGTTGGTAAAGAAGCTGCTTTGGTGTCCGAAGTGCACTACTTGTCGTGTAAAGTTCAATGTTTCGTTATAGTCTTATTACAACGGTTGTCTGATGATGACGTCATACTTAAGCGTCAATTGAAAACCGCACACACTAATCTCGTTGACGATTTTTTTTGGTGATAATCAGTTGGTGTCATGGGTTGGTTTAGTGCACTCTCTGTTATGCTGGCTAGGACTTGGTTATGTAGAGCTTGGCCATCCCGGTCTGTATTTGCAGACATATCGCAATTGTTGATATTAACTGGCATATTGATCAAATTGGCCAGGTTGCGGAACTTTATGTTTCATCATTTGGTGGTTGATTGGTTGAGGGACTCTTAGTCTTGGCCCGGTCGTCACACTTAGAAGCGGTTATCCGCCAGTGAGGTTGAGATTTTTTTCCGATTAGTCCGTATTGAAGATTTGGTGATGTGATGGCATTTGGTGCGTGATTCAAGTTTTGATCGGTGCTTGTTGTCGAGTCATGTGCGAATTTTGTCGTGGATCTTTATTTTAGTATGGTACGGGAAACAGGTTGCTACAGGTTGGGGTTGGTAATAGTCAACATGCAGCTGCTCAACTTTTAAGCAAGCCTAGTATTGCAAACGTAATTTTCCCGTGTCAGTTTTGTTGCTGGTTCTGTCATTTGATATTACTTTTGGTAGAATTCTGAATGTGAAACTATTTGGTGTTCCTAGGCAACCTCTTTGAAGTGGTATCAGGTGGTACGGCTGTCAGCACGTTATATGGCAATTTTGTTTTCTTACTCGTATGTATTACTGTTGAACGTAACGTGTGGCTTGAGCTTGATTTGGATGTAAACTTTGTTATTGTTTCATTCTGATTTGTTTATACGATACTAGGTGACACTTTGTCAAAACATTGTTTGCTGGCCTATTGCTTGTGCACATACAGTGTGGTCACTTCAGCTTTGCCGCCATAATAGGAAACTTAATATAGACGAACATTTGTTTTGCAGAAGTTGGCTTTGCTGTTTGATTTTTTGCATTAAATCAGTTTCAATTCCTTCAATTTATTTTATTACAAATTGTTCTGTGATCACAACCACATAGACGACGTTCCAATCAAAGAAAATGATTTTGTTATAACAAGCTAAGGTTAAAAAATAGCGGCATTGTTGTAATGTTGGTTGCATCTAGTTGTGTGGTTACTGTTACGTGTATCCTAGATGTGTACACTATTACATTAAACATTTGAGATAAATTAAATATTTAAAATAACTAAAGGAGTTCGATATTTGTTAAACAAATAACAATTGTAAAATATTTGGAACGCACTTTTAATGAAACTTAAATACTTATTTGGAAAATGAAACTACGCAGGCCAGTTTGATAGTCGCTCGTTTGCCCAAAACTACCGGTGAAGTTTATTGGATCTAAACTTGCAGGACTGAGCAAGTGTAAGAGCTCGTTCCCACTTGTCGGGTGTCGAGCCCGGATTTTAATCGGGTGTTGCAGTGGCAGAGCATTTTATATTTAAGTATTCACACTTGTCTGACACTGATTTTCTGTCGGCGCCGACAAGAAATGTCGGGTGTTTTACCAGCTATCTACGCCCGGAAAAAAATCGTGTCGGGTCTCGCTAAGCAAGTATGGCGCTGTTCACATTTATCGGATGTCGGGACTCTTTATTCTGCCTACACGTGCGCAGATCATGTACACACATATCGCGGCGCGCAAGCAGAGTTGTGTTTTTATTGTACGCACGTTTGGCGTTTCGTAATAATAGAAGCAAATATAAATCCTAAACTATTTAGGACAAAACATTATGTGAATATAAGCAATTGAAAATATCCGCTTGGCGAGAAGTTTGCTGCCTACTCATACCTGACTTTGACAAGTTGGAAGAAAAAGAAACAGACTAGATGCCGACTAGTGAACAGAGTCGCCGACAAGTGGGAACGAGCTCTAAGGCGTACAATACGTAACTTTATTTTGATTTATTGTTCTTAGCTGGAAAGTCGGTGGGGAGCGGTTTTACTTAACTTTTGAGTTTACACTAAAGTACTGGATTTTTTTGGGTTAAACTAGATGGTTGACAGGGTTTGATGTTCATTATTATTATATTTTTGGTGTTTGGCTAAGTTCTAATTTTTTTCTGCATATAGACTTCCAGAACAAAATATTTGTTGGCTAATCTATCTAATTCCTCGTTGTTTTTTATATATTTTTAATTATGTCCTGTTAAGGACCCGATACATCCTGGAGGCAATTTTTTCTGCATTCTAATAATGTTGGTGTTTGGATTTTTGTTGATGTTTTACCTATGCTATATCTCTTAGCTATTTCTATATTAAATTTTTCAATTAAAATAAAATTAACACTTTACCATTTTTAATGAAGTAGGAAAGGGGGGGGGGGGGGTGTATAGATAATACATCTTAGCTTAGAATGGTTTTAAATATCTTAATCGTACAATGTTTGCAGCAGTGCATTGCTTCCAAGTTGAATCTAAAATATTTTCAGTTTTTACAAATTAATTTGGAGTCTAGCATATTGTTGCGTAATGACTAAGCGGCCTTTGTTGAAGTACATTTTGTTATTTAGTTTGAAAATTGTGATTACAGTATGACTTGAAGCATTGCTAAGCAACCAGTGGTGAAATTTCAGACTAATTACATGACATGAATGACATTAAGTGAGTTATTTTATAGATGCGTTTCTAGGGCTTGGCAACACTTAACTTTGAACTGGATTTTTTCTATGTTGTTCACTCAATGGACGACAGGGTGAATCTTTGGAAGTGAAGGGGTGTGCAGAGGGCCGCACACTTATTAGTTTAGTGTGCGTTACTTGTTTGTATACAACCCATCTTTGGAGCTATATTTCTCTGGTAACCTAATTAATTTCAGACGTACCCAATTTGCGGGTTCTATGGCAGGGAGCCAAAGAAATAAATTTTAATCTCTTAACTATGCAGAACCGTAAAACCTGAAAACTGATTTATCAGGTAAATTTTTGAATACCTTGAAAACCACAGACTCGGTGAGTGTACGGATATCACATTGACGTTCAAAATTGACGCCTCATTAGGGTGGCTACAAAATGTGGTTTCCGGTCTATGACCTTTGGGGCCGGAATCAAAACTTGGTGTTGTGCTACTAAGTCGGCTTTCTAGTCTGACAAAGCCCACTCTGTGCCTTCCGGAAAAACTGGATGTTGTAGAGCTGATTATGAGTTGCTTGGGAAAACAGAACTTGTGGCTCAATGTCAAATCGCCGAGTCAAATGAATTCTTGATTTAGGAGTAGATGAAGAAATGTAAACACATTAAATGATAAGTGGAATTTGCTGAGTTATATGTTCAGCAAACCTATCAATAAGAGCATATCGACCGCTACCTTGATTTCCAGTATTTTGGTGAAAACAGCTACTTTGGCGTCATTCGTATTTCCACATACAATTTGATAATCAATTTATTTTTTTACATTCAGAAAGGATAAAACTATATTTGGTCAGAAAATTTTAGCTCTGCATCACAGAACAAAATAGCTTTAATTCAAAAACTATGGATTGCACAAACCATTCTTTGCGAATTGGACAAACTAAGTGGAAGTGGGAATGTATTTTAAAATTTGGTAAACTAATGACCCAAGCACATAACAGCGTTTTTTATGCCATTGATCCGACTGTGACTTTACAACCTGTCAGAATCACCTGAGTCGGACACCATTATGGCGTCCGCATACTTTGCGCACAATATACCACTTTCAACACAACTTGAGGATTTGGTGCACTATTGTGCGCGAGGAAATGTTGATTTTATAGTTGAATGTGACTCCAACTCCCATCATATTGTTTGGGGAAGCAAAGGCACAAATGACATGGGTAAGCAACTTTACGATTTTATTGTCAGTACTAACACAAAAATACTATACCGAAAAATTGAATCAACATTTGTTACGTCCTGCAGCCAGACTGTAGTAGACATCACATTGGCAACTCTTAGCATTCATAACTGGCACGTATCTACGTCGTCGGTCTCAATCTCAGATCATAATTGGGTAAAATTTAATTTAGAAAATGAACACAAAACAAAAATTAGACTGATCGATAAGGCAACTTTTTGAGACTTAGACTTATTGCGTAGTTTAAGTACCTTGTAGATTTAAGTGAAGCCATTACTGTAGAAGAAATAGAAAACTATGTAAGTAAGTTGAAAAATTTTTAACACGAGCAATCCGACAACACTATCCTTTTTGAGGAACTTAACCGGTTTAAGGAAGCTAGCACAAAGATCATTTAGAGCAAAAAACTCAAAAAATTAATTATTGTTATACAAAAATGCTTACAAAGATTATAAAATACGCATACATCAACGGGAAACTTTGATATCTTTTTGTGAGGATGTTGAAAACACTTCATCTGCTCCAAGGATCAAAAAATCTTATCCGAAGACCCCTAACAGCAACTGGGTTGATTGAGACGAATTGACGGTTTGTACATCTATCGAAAGCAACGGAGATACTTTTGGAAACCCACTTCTCATTCTGTACCGCCCTAGCACAAGTCTGGTCCGATGCTGTGACTTCAACCATATCGGAGAAGGACCGGGATGCTACTTGCCACTTTGGGTAAAGATATTATTTTAACTAACCTAGCAAGAATCTATTGGGCATGCAATGCTTTTTGATACATACTTATAGCATGGAGGAAAGTCAAAATTATATTTATATAACTATTACATTCTTGCAAAATCCTATCAACTAATCAGCAATTCTGCAAAAGATCAATTTACACCCGAACCACTATGCATATACTCAAGGAAGATTCACGGAATCAACCCTACATCTTGTAATAATAATATGGTGAACAAAAGTTAGACAAAAAACAATTGCAAGCAAACTAAATCAGTTGCAACGAATGGCATGCGGACAACACCAACTGCAGCTGTAGAGGCATGATGTGTTCGCTGCTCTTTGATATTTACGTTGAGGAGATAGCTATAGTGGGTTTGTAATCAAGAAACTTGTTGTAAATTAATTGTCTGTTGAATTGCTAACAACTTTCACAAACGGTTGGTGTAATAATGAATATTTTAATCACCAACACTTGGTGGTAAGTGGCCACAGTAGAAGAAACTACCCGCTCACAATTTAAATTTGGTTCTCGCTCGCTCTTTCAAGCGTTTGTTATCAAGAAACTTGTTGTAAACTAATCGTCTGTTAAATTGATAATAACTTAGACAAACAGTGGCTGTAACAATGATTTTTTTAATCACCAACACTTGGGTGGGTGAGTGGGCCACAGTAGAAGAAGATAACCACTTACAACTTGAACTTGGTTCCAGAAACTTGTTCTAAACTAATTGTCAGTTATATTGCTAACAACTTACGATAATTTTCTTGTTAAGAATAGCAGCAGGAACACAAATGATGGTTAAAATAATAAATCTTTTGATCACACTTGGGTAGGTGGGTCACCGTAAAAAAGCTACTTGCTCACAATTTAAATTAGTTTAAAGCCTTCTGAAGCCAAATTTTAAATCAACAACTCAAAATTATTCTTATTTTTACAAAATTTTGATTAAATTTCAAAATTAAATTAATAGAAGTATTTAGTTCAATTTAAAAGATGATTTAGTATAAACAAGCTTAAAATCACACCGAAGCTAATTTTTGAATGTCACCGTGCCTTTACTGTAAGATCATGTGGAAACATGGAGGGCTGCAGACAGCCAAACGCCAAGATAGCCGATTACTACTTGCGACTGTCCTGAAAGAACTTGCAAATTATTACAGAGATCTTGACAGGACTCTGCCAACTAAGAAAACACATGCACACGATTCGTATTAGAGACAGTCAAAGGTGTAAACTCTAGACTGTAGAGGATATGAAATGTATGACGAGACTATCGAGCACGTGCTATGTACTTGTTAAGTTTATGTTGGGGAGTTGCTGGCTTGACATAGCCAATATAAGAGAGACTCTTCCAAGCGGTGTACTTGCATACATCAGTCACATAGGGTGATTGAATGCCAGGACAACTGAGGTCATCAACGGAGAAGGTAAAAAAAAATATAATTACAACATGACTTGAAATATTTAAAAAATAATTAAAAAAATATTATTTTTAGAAATTAATTGTTATGATATAAGCAATTTTTTAAAATTTGTTTTGTAAATTGTAATTACTAAGTAATTTGCTTATTTATTTTTGGCATTCCCTGACAACTTAGATATAAATTAAAATAATAAACCCAAACAAAATTTCTCATATAAATTATATAACAATTAACTAAAATAACAAATAGAAATATGATCTTTACTCTGACATATGTATATTGATTTCATGCTTTACAATTAGACATATTAATAATGCTAAATATAATTATAGATGGGAGGGACATATATATTTGTTTTCATGGTATCGTATATCAGGGCAGCCGTTCTCATTAACACACATTTAATCACAAAGGGGGACTTGAATTTTTCATACTATTTTTTTCACTATTATGCTACAATTACAATTAATTATGTTTTGATATTCAGTTAATAATGTTTACATTCAATTATTAATAGTTTTTTTTCTTAAAAATAGCTGCCCGGATGATTGAAAATCTTACATTAAATTACAATATTTCATTTTTATAAGCAGACATTAAAGTAGGTAGTAAAATCTGTAAACAAAATAAACATGGCTTTTAATAACCAAGATCTACATTTATATATTATAATACAGTTACCATAAATATGTACACATTCTTTTGGATCCAAAATAACTATATACATATATTTACATAATATTATTCTTAACACAATCATTTGGTCGCAATTAATAGGGGATGGTATTGAGGGTCGTAATGTATAGATAGTAGTTTTGAAGCGTTGTGTTTTCCCATTAAAATTACAACACATTTATATATTTAAGGTTAGGTATTTTAATGTAAATTTAATATACTTTAGTATGCTGTTTTTATTTATTAAGACCGGCTTCGGCTGTTAGGCCATCTCAGTAAAAAGAAAAAAAACTGATGATGGCCTAACAGCCGAAACCGGCCTTAATAAATAAAAACAATAAAACAGCACATTAAAGTATATTAAATTTACATTGAAATACCTAACCTTAAATATTAATAAATTGTGCAATAGTCAGATACATAAATACTACATTTATATATTACATTCATTTTAAGCATACGACTGATTAAGTCAAGTCAATTCGGTAATAATAATAATAATTTATAAATAAGTACCCTGTTAATTAAAATATTTCATTGCAGTCAGTTTATCAGAACCAGTTGTTGTATCTTTGGAGCATTTGCTTGACTGGTAAGTTAATTCACATGCGAGTTTCCAGGACGCCGGGTTGATCGCGGGACCGGTGTGGACCGGCCCGCGATTGCTGGCACTAGATCCATGTTCGCTGTTGTTTGTGCCATGAGACGTTCATATCATTATTCCTCCAACGTTTGGTTAATCTGGCGTGTTCTAAATCTTCTGCTATGTTTGTGTAGTATGTGTCTTCGCTTGCATTTTGGAAGTTTTGTCGACTCATTCTCATTGTACCTGAAACTTAAAATTATATAATCAAGTGAATATAAATAACTTATAAAACGTACGATAGTAAGGAGATATTAAAGTAAACCAGGAATTAGTTACTAGCTCAATGTTATTATAAAACATTGCATTGTATGTAGACGTTTTTACCGCGGCGTTGATCAATCTCCCAGGATCCATAAACAGTTAATCGCTTCTCTTGGTTTGCACCACAATTTGAACTCATAAAAGTTTGCAAGCGCTGGGCGTTAAGCATTTTTGGTACTTTAATTTTGTAACGGTCGCTCTTAATAGTCTTGCACGGGATAGTAGTATTTGCATTATTTACAGTTTGCCGTAGTTGTATATAGCGGAAATAGTCACAAATTCATCAAATTTTAACTTTGAGGCTATAGCAGCGTGGTAAAATTGAAAGTCGAAAATGGTCACTAAGCCTGAATTTGTACTATAATTGTTTCTTGGATTTATAAGATACTAATTACTAACCTCTGATGATGATGATTGGGTCTTCACAGCAACATAACATGTTCCAAAGTGATCGTGTCAACTTTGCTGGAGGTCCGCTCACCTCGTACAAAAATTTGTCACCATTATATCGGTTGACCAATGGGGTGATACTTTATAGATTGTTTTTTGGTTTTTAATTTATTTGTCATATAGTTTTGTAATCTACTCTAGAGGTATCCACGCAGCATCTTTGTCATGGTGCTGACGAATTCCGTTACAAGTTTTTAGAAGTTTTTTTTTCTAACCAAACCAGTAAGTTCAGACTGGTCTTTCTTTAACTAGTCAACATTTTTTTTAACTAAATAACCCAATATATTTCAATAAATTGACGTGGATTATCTTTTAGTCTTGAATATTGTTCTAGGTTTTATAGGGTTTGTATTAAATAATACATAAACAGAAGAACTTATAAGGGCCACCTCGTGAATTTTACTTGTTTCATTGTTGGTAGAGTTCTTGAGCTACACGAGGGTTTTCTGGTTTGTTTTTAGAAGGAATAGGCTTTTTTTATAACGCAGACTCCAACTGGTTGTTGTAGTATTTATGTCGGATATTTGTTGTTCTTTGTCCTTTTCCTGAAACGCACTGTATCACTCCAATGTTAACATGAATGTTTGAAATATTGTACGTTACGCACTTAAAAAAATCAATAATAATATGAAAATTATTTCATTAATAATAAATCAAAAAAATTAGACCTTATGTTGACCTTTTTGCGACAAATCTATAATGTAATAACATTCTTGAATTGCTTGATTAATTCTATTTTATGTTTGCATTTTATTGCACTCGATTGAAAATACAGCGAACAAATAAAATGCTATATAGGATGTGATAGTTACTCTAAGTTCATTACAATTCCATTGAAATCAGTTTTATCGCAGTGTGTAATGCATCACTACACATATTCACGTCAATTGCATTATAGTGTGAGTTTTGTGAGTGGAGTCACTAAAATTAGCATTTGCAGCGCAGTTTTATATATTGAATAATATAAAAGTTTTTTGTTCAAATTGTGTTGATAAAAATATAAAGGATTTTTTCCATTACAAAGTATTGATTCAGCAATTGGAAACAATTTAAATAGAATAAATTGTATTGCGCT
Source organism: Tachinus rufipes (assembly GCA_963932245.1). Lineage (NCBI taxonomy): Eukaryota > Metazoa > Arthropoda > Insecta > Coleoptera > Staphylinidae > Tachinus > Tachinus rufipes. Next base: position 69,948,229 of record OZ010749.1, read on the forward strand.
GTATATAATTTTATTTTAATACTTTTCTTTATTTTTTTTTATCATATTATGTAATCAAATTAATGACAATAAACCTCTGGATATTGTATATGTCATATATAATATACAGGCGCAACCAAGCTTACATCCTCGTATACAACCGGTAGAAGTTTACAATAACATAAACTTTATTAGTTGTGGTGCCCTAATGTAACAAACTATTTCAGAAATGTCTACGTATATAACAACGTTTGACTAGCCGAGTGCATGAAGGGATGGCCACAAAAAGCTTACAACGTACTGAACAATTGACCCTTCATAGAGTATAATATCATTAAATCCAGTTTTAGATACAAAAGTGGTGCTAAAAGTTGGAGGAAGATTAAACTTTGCAATTATTCCAAAAGACCTGATATGGCCACCCGCGTTTGTGATTACGGTTTTTGGGGCCGTTTGTTTGTGGCTAAACCCTGGGGCTTGTTCTCGTACTATGACCTTATTTCCTGGTATGTAATTTTGGGTTACGTTTGTTTTTTGAGGGTAGCGTCAATCCCGGTACGTCGCCTGTCGGAGGCGGCGGTCTAAGTCGTGCGCTTACTGTGCAGTGGCATTCCAACCTTCAGGTTGGTGTAAGTTCTGCCTTAGTAGCATGTTACTCAAACTTTTCCTGTGGCTGAGTTGGTCTTTCTGTTGTTGTGGTATACGGCCAGTGAAAACAGTTCGTCCAGGCTTGCCGTGGGTGTTGTTTGGTCAGTAAATTTTCTTTAACTCTGCGTTCCGGCGTTATACCGGATTTGCTTGGGGGTGGTATGATGTGCTCATTTCCAGCACGGGGTTGCGTCGGCAAAGTGTTTGCTGGTAAATTGCGACATATTATGAGACAGTATTGTCTTAGAATACCCGAATCTGTGAAAGAACTTCTCTTCTAAAATGAGGACAGTGGTTTTTGCGTTGGTTGCGGGGGCGGAAACTGCCTCTACTCACCGGGTACATACATCCATCATCGTCAGGACTACTTTATTTTCCTTCGGGGTGGCGTTGAAGGGACCGATAAAATCTATTGCTATATTTTCTCACGTTTTTTTTCCGTTTTTTTTCCGTTTGTAGTTTTAGGGCGGCGGTCAAGTATTGCGTACATTTTTTTGAACTGCAGGCCAATGATACTGGTATAGGAGGGTGGTTTCCGACGAGTCGAAGTGTTTTAGTAGCTCTTTCTGAGCTGTCGGTGGTATGATTAATTGATTCCAGACTGCTCCTGTTTAGTATAACCTGCTTTGTTGGCCCACGTCTATGTCTGCGGGGTTTTCAGGATCGGTTACCGTTTTTAAGTGCTTTTGGATAATATTTTGTGGCCTCTGGTTTGTCCGCACTAAAGGTAGTGTCCGATCTACGGTATGGATGCCCCAAGCGTCCGGGTGCAGTTCCAGGTATCATCCAAAACCTGATATCGCCCTTGATGGGGTGCTGACTTTAAACTCTCTGATAGCCAAATCTTGGCTTTCTTCTACGTCGAGTTCTAGAAGAACCAGCTAGCTCCTTAGCCGGTTACACCGGCCCCGATTTTTACCGCAGCTCATCAAGACCCCTGGTGATTCATCCCGGATCTCCCTCAAGAGGCCTGCCGCCAACCAGGTCGAGTCCAACTCCTCTGAGGACGAAGAGTTCATGGAGCTATAGCTGGAAACCAAGGTTGATTCCGTAAAGGATGCCCCGCCCAAAGCGGAAAGGTTCATTGTAGTAACTTACTCTAAGTCAAAAAAGAAGAAGAAGGTGCATGGTGAGTCTTCCAATTTAAATATTATTAGGCCATTAGCTGGCCCTCCAAGTCAGGCGTCTTTAGCGCCATCATGGCCTTCAACCATCAAGGCAAAAGTGCCTACGACCCGGCCGGCCAAGACGTTTTCTTCTGGCATAGCTTCTAGTTTCCTTGGCCTTGCGACAAGCCCTACATCTCAGTCAGGACCTACAGCCTACTTCTCATTACAATACGGGACAGATCCGTATTTCCTGGGTTGTTGGCGACTTTTAAGGACATGAAAATCTCCATATGTCAAAGATGACATGCCGCAAAATGCGAAAAACGTCGCTGTCTCTTTTCAAAGCTTTGCTAACTCACAGTGAGCGTTGAGGTTAAACGCAAGGGGGGCATTGTTCAAAGCCACCGTTGCCAGCGTTATGGCCACACGGCATCTCGATGCAATTCCACATACGTATACGTCAAGTGCGCCGATGCCCATCCCAACACCACGGGCAAATTTACCAAAGAGTAAGGGCATGTAGCAACATGCGCATTGTGTACGGGGCCGTACACAGTAAGCTATAAAGGCTGCTCAGACTACATCAAGTTGAAGGCAAACCTAACATTTAAGCCCCATTCCAAGGCAACTGCCTCTTAAAGGCGGACTTCAGCTCCTCGCCGGAGCACTCGCAATGCCGGCATGAAGCAAAACGCTACGTTTTATTAAAAAAAAAAAAGTTTCTTTTCCGCTTGGCTCAAACGAGTGATGCTGATTTTAAAAAGATTTTATTATCTTTAGCACATTTCCTAAATTCATTTTAGATGCAGACTATGCTTGTTAGTCTTAATTTTCAGACATAGTCGTGGTACAAATACTTCCCAAACACTATGTAACCTTATATGGCTGGCACAAAAACGTGCATTCTTAAGTTTTCTCATTGAGACTAAGGTAGGAAGGTCGTTGCACTAAACACTGCAAATTTCTAAGAATCATTGAGGGAGAGACACTTTTTTAAGTCTTTAGGAAGATTCTCTTCCCCGAATTGCCAGCCGCAAGGTTTGGGTTCTCAACATCGATTCTGCTACAACTAAAAACATCACCCAGGTGTCACCGGACTGGAATCTGCCGTGGGCCTGGTTTCAGCATGCACAAAACTTCTTCTACCGCATCAGCCAATCACGCAACAAAATTTCTGCTTCCCAACGGAAACACCTGGCGCACTAGCAAAAAGACTGCAGAGTTGCATCGACTGGCCGCAAAGGGTCAACATACACCTGATCCTGGACAACCCGTCTCCTGGTAGGTGTTGTTGCCAACCTGCGTCAAGACTTTGCAGTCCGGTAGTGCGAAAAGCAGAGATAGGTCCCTTACCTCCAATGATCTCCTAAGCGGAAAACTGTAGAAAACTACATCGCCTGGAAGCCTCTTTAATCCCAGAAACCCAAACCAGACTCTAACAAAGATCCTGAGGAGGAGCCCGATTTAGATAGTTAAGAATCCTACATTTGAAATTTTGACAAGTACTACCAACAAAACACGCCGAGCATTTCTTTTGACGTGCACACACTTAGACTTTAGCAAAAGTGACTGCAGCAAAGATAAATCGAACGCCGGCTAAGACGGTTTCTTTGTTTGATTAAAGTATAACCCCTGGAACAGCACCAGGGTAACCTCAGTCTTTCTCAGATTTAGTTGCCTCCGTCTGAGGAAAATACAGTGCTCCGAGATGAATTTTTTATTTCACGGGAAAAAGTGCGAAGATAGTAGTTTGTACCAAAAGGGCGCACGACCCTCTGTGAACTCGAAGATAGAAGCAAAAACAAAATTGCAAAAATGGGGTCAATTGTCACTGGACTGGAGTATGCCGTGGGCGTAACCTTAGCAGATATGTTTCTTTTCTCTTAAGACTTTTGCCCAGCGACGTTGTTGTAACTCCCGAGGGTAACCATCACAGCCAACATCCCAGTTTCCGTCTCTATGGCATTCCCAGGTGGAATTTATTTCTTAGGCATAACATCAGTTACAGAAGAACCGATTTTGGCTGCCGCCTCTGACAGACTAGATTGGCACTACAAAATTCAGAACTGCTGAAATGTATCTATTGGCCGCGATGGGCCGAGTCAACTGAACAAGAAAGACCTATTTCCTGGAAGGTGATTTCAATGACCTCCGTCAAAATCCTGCAGTACACTAATTCCATTGAGGTATTGGCTGCGATGAGCCCATCTTTGTCTACTTCCATCGAGAACTTATGAGTTACCCTGTCCCATCTCCAAGACGTAATTTCTTAGACAGGCAGCCTCATAGCATCGTTCTACTTCCTGAAGCATTTCCTAGGGGAAACAAAGCCCAAACAGCACTAATCCATTATATCTCATATAATAGCTAATCATGCATAACATCAGCCTCTGACAAAAACTAGACCGTAACAATTAGCCCCCATCGTGGGTCGGCTTAGAGTAAAATCTCTCTAAACTCCACGGACCTGACACCGGAAAACTCTCACTACCTTTATGAGTTCTCCGAAGGATTGGACTAATTGATCCCAGAATTAAATCATCTGGTTCAACAACAGCAGAACGATTTCCGGACACCCGTATCACCTAGAGGACGTCTCCAGAAGTCCCAACCTGACTGTGAAACTTGGTTTGCCATTTAAACCAAGCGTAAGTTTTCTATATTGGACATCCTGATCGACAAGAAAATCTATATGGTTTTTGTGACATTAAAGCGAGTACTCTCCAATTAAGACCCTTGTGAAGAAGTCGGTCGAAACTTTGATCCGGGCATGGAATTCTTGAAAGATTATTTGAAATAAAAACCTTTGGTACCCAAACAACATTCGGAAAAAGGCCCCGAGCTGGAAAGCTTAGAATCCTACCTTCAAAAACTCAAGAAGTGTGACCAACTAACCATGCCGAGCACCTCCCACGCCGAGTTCCAAACCAACATTGCACCTTGTTAGCCGGACAACGAGGATTTTAACGAGGAATATTACGACAAGGATTATCAACTGTTTCGATCTAATACTTTACGTAGCTCATTGGACAAAACTACTAACATCTCTGCGCTGGAACCGGAACGCAACTGCGGTCTACTATAGTGACTGACATAGTTTCCTTGTTAAGGGTCGTGGACCTGGAATCTTGTGACGCAGCACTTATGGGACACCATTAGGGGACTTCAAGTTTCCACGCCAGAAATGAAGAAAAAAACACGACCAAGGCGGAACCGCGTAGTCACCCGGAGCCTGGCCTCACGCGCGGTACACGAGTCAGATGCCCCGGCCAGTTAATCAGTGAACCTGTGCAAACATTAGTGGATCATCCACGACCAATCTCGGACATGACAATACCCGGAATTGACACTTGGATATAACAATAGTGGGAAGGATACCGTGATCTTAATGTGAATGTACATTCCTAGGAAGATTGACATAGGCCGTGATAGACCGTAGATAGTTTAGTCCCGGTAATAGCCTGAAAGGACATTTTTGTCGACTTACACCGAGAATTTGTGTTACTCTGGAGGGTTGCCCTGTCTCATCTCCTTGAGACTTTTCTAAAAGGGAACAAAACCTGAACAGCATTAACCCTATTATTTCTTACTAATAGATGGTTATCTAGGCATAACACCAGAAGAACCACCTCCTACTAAAACTAAAACGTGATACCAGAAATCTATGTCTGCTACCATCATCACCGATAATTGAAAAGAATACTTTTGATAACGATGTGTGTATGTATTTCTTGTTATTTATATTGATGCAATTTAATTCCTCATATTGTGCCAAAGCGCACAACCTTTTCAAAAATATTTTATTGTCCCAATAGTACTATGCATTGCTTCAAAATTTTCCATAATATTACCTAAAAAATATCTGATCATTGCCTACCTGGTCTCCCCCCCCCCTCGTATAATGTACTAGATATAAGACAAAATGTTTATACTTAAAACAATTCGGTTATTTATTTATTCAACTTATTCAGGGAAGAAATTAGGTGTGGTTAATCACAACCAAGCCTTTTAATTTTGAATCCAAGAAAGGCTAAATTAAATGCATAAGTCTGTCAAATAGATTCAACAACATTAATAACAACAAAAAATAAATTAAATTTGATTTATACTATCGACACAGCAGTAAACATTAGTTAAATATACAATTTTTTTTTTAATTTTCTTAAAACTGCAATACATAACTTATTTCCAATATGTTCAAAGATTGTTATAATCAACGTAAATCATACAGCAAAGTGCCATCATATACATATAAATCAAATTTAAAGTCTGCCATACATAGTAAGCTAAGTAATTTACAACTTTCCAGGAACAACAAAACTGCGTCACCATGACGCACGTTCTTTGATAGATAGATCGACTTCACGAGCTACCGCTCAAAATATTTATATACGCAACAAAACACACATTCAAAGAAGAAGAAACCATTGATTTATATAAAATTGTCTCAAATTAGTAAACAATACCGACTTCTATAATTATATTTCCAGATGGTAGATATAAATGTTATTATTTTAATATTAAAAAAAATTACTATACGATATTAAAATTGTTCAATTTTATGCCCTTTTAATACTGTTTTAGAACCAAAAAGAATAATATACACATTAAAGTTAATACAAGGGGTAGCTGATGTTAAATGGCAAAAGAGACTAAATACTAAATCTCATTTTTCCAATTAAGCCTTCCCGCAAGTATAAATTGGTTTAAATTATATCATCCACCTGTTCGTAAATTAAGAAAAAAAAATCCATTATTATTTAATAAATTATAAAAATGAACGTAATAAATCCTCCTGAGCTTATATAAAAATTACATATTCATTACTTCTGTTGTATTTTTAAAATAAAAAAATACGTACCGTTGCGTAGGATCCTATTATGGTCTGGGGATTCAATGCAAGAACGCCGTTTGCTGGTGAATACTTCCCTGCGGGTCAGAGCTCCAGGACTCACATTTACGTACGGCAACCATGAGAAGAACTGTTTGAATCCTCGGCGGAATCTTTAACACATAACAATTGGTTTTTAGTGTACATATAAATTTCAATTAAATTTACTTTAGTTTCATCAAGGGAATAAAACAAATAATTCGTATAAATGGTGATCGAATTCGGTCACAATTGTAATCAAAATAGAGTTGGGTTTAGGCGAAGTAAATAATGTTATTATTACACTGTAAAATGGTTATTACATTTGATGTTTGAAATGCGATTTCCGAAATTGCAAATAAGTGCATTTCAGTAATTATTTCTGTTGTAAATTAACAATTTTATCAGAATCAGCCATTCTCTGAATTTTAATTAATAATGTAATGACATGACATGTTTGTATATTAATTGGATTTTGTTGGCTAACGAAATTTATTACAAAATAATTGGAATTTCATGTTAAAAATACCCGTTATAAGTTGAATTACTTTTACGTAGTTATTTAACACCACTAACTTTGCCCTACTATAGCACGTAAATCAATTCTTTGAATTCCTTCTTCACTATCAAGCAATGCCGTACCACCAAGATGCACTGATGAGGATTTGTGAAAACCGAAACAATTGTCTGTATTTGGTTGGCCGCTTTGGGATTTTATTGGGTTTGAGTAATTAATTTTAAACATTTGTGTTTCTTTAAACTATATTTGATTGTCTGCCTATTTAGACGTTTCAATTTGGTTGCCAGTTGTTAAGCTAAAGTTTATTGATAGTATTCGGTTTATTTGGTTAAAACAACACAATTGAGCTACAATTACTTTGCATCACTAATTAGTAGTTACTTAAGTTTGTAATATATACAAAGAATAGGTTTTGAAATATTTTTTTTTAAGAAATTTTATTAACCATATAACATTGCATTGTAGCTTACTAAACAGAAATTCCAAATTCTTTTCATTCATAAGATGTGTCTCAGTTTTTCTACGGGTAAACAACAGTTCTCTAATTTTAATTATTGTTCCATAGTTTCCTTAGTCTCTCCGCACATTTTGCACATTTTCAAATACTCTTCCATCTAAAATCTTGTCACTCGCTCTTCATTACTAGATGTGAATCTTGCAATTATCTTTTTATCATCTTCACTATATCTATTGCTCTCTAGGTACATTGGCTTAGACTCTTTCACTCGTATTCTCCTTTTTTGCTTTTGTATATCTCTATCTCTTTCCATAGTTTTGTGCCATGTCTCTCTTTTAGTTTCTCTCATTCTTTCAATTCTTTCGCTAGCAAAACTATTTCTGTTGTAATAATTTTTCTTGATCTCTCTTAGTTTTCCATTTTTTGCTCTCATTTTCTTTTTTATGCATTCTTGTAAGATTTTACATTCGGGTTTCTGTTTTATTTTATTCTCATACCACATTGCTTTTTTCCTGCTTCTATTTTTAACTTTTTTTTTTTACTTTGTACAGCACGATATATGCTGGAGTTTTTTTATTAAAACCAGCACCCATCTTCAATATTTTACATATATTGGTCCTAATTTTTTTGTTCCTTCCATCCCTATATTTCTGACCCAACAATATCAAACATAATCCATTTTATTCTCCACCACTTTATTTGCTTTTCGAGCCATCTCATTAATATGCTCGCTATCGCTCCCCAAGTATTTAAAGATTTGATCTTCAAAACACTTTGCCCATTCTATTTCCAGTCATCAACTTTTTGCTCCCATCTCTCTTTTTGAAACCATAATTTTTGTTTTTTCTACATTGACTACTAATCTTTTTTACTAAAACATGGGCATGTGTTTGCAACCACAGTTTTCTCAAACAACTGCTAGCCCTCCTGCTTGAGCTAACTTCAGTTTTTCTTCTACATCTGATATGTAAGTTGCAAACAAAGTGAGATTCAATGGACAGCTCTGTCTCACTCCTTTTGATGTCCAAAACCTTTCACTCATTTTTCCGTTAACATACACCCTGCTTGCTGTCTCTTCATACACTTTTTCCATTCTTCTTACTAGGTGCTCGCTAATTCCTTTTTTTCTCATACACTTCCACTAAAACATTTCTTTCACTGAGCTATCTCGCCAATAAATTGCGGAAAAGATAGACTCACTGCTTATCATCTTTCAACTTTACATCTGGGTTTACCAACAAGTTTTGATACAGTGGAAGCAAATATGTTGTAGTTGATTGTAAGAAAAAGATAACGCAATGACTATTATTAGGAGAAACGCTGAACTGTGTGTTTGTGTAAGGACTGTAGTACAGTTAATTCCTTATACGAACTGGCAACGGCGTTAGAATACATCAATTATTAAATTAAAATTATTTTTAACTATAACTTTTTTTAAAAAGTTGTGCATATATGCCGTTGGTTTTTTCTTCCTTAATTTACACCTAACTCCGCCTGCGTGGTTGTTGGGTGGATTGAGTAGCTCAATGATTACTTTGCCGGTCCCAAGCCCGAATAAAGAAGGAGGGTTGAGGTAAAAAAAGACAGTGCTCATAGAATGCCTCAAAACAGAACTGATACAACAACGACGACTTATGCAATGAATTAGGACAAAAGAATAAAGAAACCAATACAATCCCTAAGACTGGCCACATGAAACATAAAGTCACTAAACAACCGAGACCAAGAACTGGAGAATCAGCTACATATGTGCACTCCAGGAAACCAACAAAAAAAGCAAAAGGGTAGGTAGTTTTGGGCGAATACCTACTCATATAGAGCGGGGTCAACAAAACTTCAAAAGAAAAATAAGGTGTCGGAATAATGATCCACAAAAAATTTGCAGATCAAATCAATGACATAACATATGTCTCAGAAAGGATACTGACACTAAAAATTAAGACAAACAAGAACTGATTTAATATTATCTGTATATATAGCCCAGAGAACTGTAGGACGAAAGAAATCCTAGAAGAATTTTATAACCACCTACAGATAACACTAGACAATACAAAAAATGACGAACCCATAATCGTACTATGAGATTTCAATGCCAGAACCGGCAACCAAGTAATACCCGGAATTAAACAACGCTTTAATGAGATAACTGAAAACGTGAACGGTGAACTACTATAGTGAGCATGTGCGTACTGAACGAACTCCGCATCAACAACACCTTCTTTGACCACAAAGAACAACATAAATACACATACAGCAACACTCGGGGTCAGAAGTTCACGATTAACTACATCCAACAAACCGAAAAATAACACCTGAATCAATACTAGATGTAAGATGCTTAACATCGGCAGATATGAGCAGTGACTACAACCTACTAATGTGCAAACTGAGACTAGACATGAAGAAGAGGAGACAGAAGCTTATCCCAATGTCAAAGACAAAGACCAAGATCATAGTGGAAAGCTTGGCGGATAAATCAACCAGATTACTTTACAAATTTAGGCTGCTGGAGAAGATACGGAACAACAGTATAAGAGAAGAAGATAACATTAAAAGTTGCTGAGATAAGGTCAAAACAAACATACTGCAACCAGCGGAGGAAGCGCTCGGGAGAAGGAAAGTAAGTACCCACAATACCTTCTCAAGGAGAACACCATGGTTTACTGAGAAAGTCAAAGAAAAATGCAAAGCAATGAAGCAAGCGTATCTGCAATACAGAACACTAGGAACTCAGCAAGCATACAATCATTACAAATGAATTCGAAACAAAACACATGATTGAAGATCTAAATCCATTTTGATGAGGCATCTTAATAAGATAAGGTAGGGTAATCAATAGAGCCTTTATATTACCTCAAAATTAATTTTTATTTAATTGATCTGTACGCGTTTCGTATTATTACATCGTCAGCAGATCCATTACAAGGTCAACTTATTAAGTAAATACAAACAAAAATGTAAAAAGCGCTTACGAGTGAAGGATACATGGAATATATATTCCATGTGTCCTTCACTCGTAAGCGCGCGCATCCATCAGAGCTAGTTATGTCGTCCTGTGTGTTTGTTTATTATAGTTTTTAAAGTGTTAATTTTAAATTTTAATCCGTGTGCATCAGTGCTTTTTTATATTAGATAATGGTGTTTTGGTGTATGCTATCCGTATACGATCATAGATTTTTACATTTTTGTTTGTATTTACTTAATAAGTTGACCTTGTAATGGATCTGCTGACGATGTAATAATACGAAACTGGTACAAATCAGTTAAATAAAAATTAACTTTAAGGTAATATAAAGGCTCTATTGATTACCCTACCTTATCAAAACACATGAGACTGTTAGAAGAATAAAAACAGAACACCAGAAGAAATTCTCAAAGAGTCTAGAACATGACTTCTACGGAGCCCAGAAAATTATATGGCGCTTTATAAGAGACCAAAGAAGCGAACTAAAAAACTAGTTGAAACGAGGCATACCAATAAAGACACATGGATCAAGTATCTTAAAGCACTATATAACACAGATACAGAAACAGAAGAACAACGACAAGAAATCACCATAACAACGGATGATGAGATGACTACCAACAAGACCGAGATTACGGAGGCAATCAAGAAACTGAAAAACCGTAAAGCAACGAGACCAGATGGAATTAACAATGAATTGCTGAAGTATGGAGGCCCGGCATTAACACAGCAAATTACCCAGCTAATAAATAAAATATTAACCAAACACACAATACCCAACGACTGGGTGATAGAGAGGAGCCCAGTAATCACAGTAGTATAAATCTACTAGACACCGTACCTAAACTAACATCCAAACTAATCGCAGGCGATATAATAAAGAACACCAACTTAGCCGATGAACAACAGGGTTTCCGGAGTGGAAGATCCTGTACCGATGCAGTGTTCGTACTACGTCAGATAAAAAAAAAGCCTTAGAAAGGAATCGATCGGCGTATATATGCTTTGTACAATTGCAAAACGTTCTAAATCTATTACACAAGAGAAATATTGCACACAACGTTATCAAGACAATCGAGGACATATATAACGACAACAAAATGCAAGTTGTAGTCAACGGCAAAATCACGGAATTAATGAAAACATTCAATGGCATTAGGCAATGAGATTTACTAAGCCCTCTCCTATTCAACATCATCATGGATGAAATAATTTCGATATTCAAAAACTGTTACATCAATTTAACTTAGTGGCAAAAAAATTCAACATGATGATTGCTGCCGAGAAGACAAAATGCATGATCATAGCCCCATACCCTATAAGATGCAAATTAGAAGTGGACGGAACTGTTATACAACAAGTGAGCAAATTTAACTATCTGGGAATTCCAATATCTAGCTATGGAGATCTAAAAGAAAAAGTAAGAGAACAGGCGGAGAAAGCAAATAGAATCACGGGCTGTTTAAGAAACACGATATGGGCTAATAAGTACTTTTGCAAGGAGACGAATAGTAGGATATACAAAGCCGTTATAAGTCTTACCCTTACATACATGACTGAAAACAAGACCAGAAACAACTGACACAAACAGACTCACTACAACAACCGAAATGAAAGCGCTTCGGTCCATTGACGGAAAGACAAGATTGGATAGAACCAGCAATGACGTAATAAGAAGATCATGCAGAGTGAACGACATGAATGTATGGACCAAAAGCAGGAAAGCGGAATGGAATGCACATATTGAGAAGATCGATAGAAAGAGAATAGTGAGGATCCCAAGGGACAAGTCACCAGTAGGAAGGAAATATCCAGGGAGACCAAGAAAACGATGGAACGACAACCTCAGGGGAATGTATTGAAGGAGAACAGGCAAATTGCCTATGTAAAAGAAGATGAAAAAGAAGAAGTTAGAATATGATTGCATAGTGTAGTTTTATTTACCCAATACCAAAACAGAGCCTTACCGTCCAGCAGCTCAATACTGGTGCATTACAAAACTACTTTGCATACTCAACAAAACTCAAGTTGCCACATGTTTAGAGCAGCATTTTTATCTGATGTCTTAAAGATTTGTCTTATTTTCTTTTCCAAAATTTGTATCTAGATTTGGTTCAGGATACGGAGTTAACAATTTTTTTGATTTTGATCGTCATTGCCAGCTCTATTTTCTCTAATACCAGATTTTAAAACTTGCTATAGGTAATCAACTCTCTAGTAAGTATGCTTGATCTTAACATCTCACCTACCTTTTGTTGACACTTTTTCTTGTAAAGATGTGGACAAATTAAATCTTCAACTTTTTGATTTCCTTGCGACAACCTTAATTGTTTTTGTTATTTTTTTTACAAGTCATAACATCATTCTTGGAATTTTTTTGGCAAATTTTTCTAAAAAATGTATGCAAATTTTTTTTACTATTGAAAACCTCCAAGGGCAGCAGCTATTTGTGATAAAATTCCAAAACAATAAATGACGAACTTTTTCTTGATCTGGTTTGACCAGAAGTTTTTGATTAAAAGTTTTTTTACTATTGAAAACCTTTAAGGGCGTCAGCCATTTAAATTGTATTATTTTTTTAATTTGAAAATCTGGTAGAAAACTTTTGTGAAATGGTTCCTGGATTACCACAGCAACAACAGGTTTGATTTGACTAGAAGTTTTTGTCCAAGCAATCTTCTTACATGGTCTTTTATAGCTTCTCTACCGAGGCTCGTGCAATTGAAGGAATGGTTACTATGCCATCTTTACAGTTCAGCTTTAGAGAAGTTAATAGCAGGTTTTATTCAAAAAATTTCACTGCCATCTTGCCACCCAGGTTTACATTCTATGAACCAAAAAGTTGCTAAGCTCTTCAATAGTAAGTTAGGCTCCTGTTTTTCATCAAACTAACTTGTTCAACTGTTTGCGGCCAATTTGTCTGACACGGTCGTTTAGACAAATCATCATTTTAAAAACTTGAGTTACTGCTGCTACATTTATTTAGGTCGCATAGGGGTAACTACATCGGTCTTATTCCGCACTAATGATAAATATAGTAGTTTGGGGCTATCACGTTGAGAAAACTTCATCCAGGATTTTCTATAATCTTTGTCAATTTTTTAGAGTAATTTTTTTAATCCGTCGGTTTTTGAAAAATAAATATAAGTTGAAGCTATAGAAAAATATTACATACATCAACATTTTTGCCATGGCGCTAGAAATGAGTCAATATTTTGAATTCTCATACGGGTTGTTGTTCGCTCAAGAGTTTTGTAAGTGAGGAAATCAGTTGAAATACATACATGTTGATATGCTTTTTCAGCATATATTGTTGTATCTGGTACTCATTGTTGCAATAAATCACTTGCCTTCTGCTCGACTCTTGACCGCTGTGATCTTCAGATGAATTTGAATAAGTTTTTAATTCATTTTATATTTTGCATTTTTTATGAGTTTATTTTGAACTTTGGTACTTTCTAATAACATTTTTATATTTTATGACCGGATTTAGCTGTTTTTGACATTCTATAAATTAAACACATTTTGACAGTTTATAATAATTTTGCACTTTTGAACAGTTTATGGCTGGATTTTGGTTCTTTCTAACAATATTTTTTATACCTGGATTTTGTTATTTTTGAGATTTCATGAACAAAAAGTTTTCATTTCAAATAATTTTCTATTTTGACAGTTTATGACCGGATTTTGCCATTTTTGGTTTATTATAAACAGAATTTTGTATTGTTAACACTTTAAGCTTAAATTTTGGTTTCGTGTGACAATATTTTAATTTTGACTTTATTTTTAAATTTTGAACTTTTTGACAGTTTATAGAACTTTGTTACTTTCTAACAATATTTTGATGATTTTGTTATGTTTGCCATTTTATGATTATGCAAGTTTATGACCTGATTTTACTGCTTTCTCACTATATTTTATAGCTGTTTTTTGAACTACAGGATTTAATTTTAGTTACCCTACTGGTTGATGTGTTAGCTTATAACAAGCAATCATAACCTCAAAGCTCTACATTGGGTTTTGATCAAATTTTGCAACTTTATATCCAAACGTCATTACTACTAGTTGTCTAAGTTTTAATAAAATCAACACAGCAGTATTAACATAACTTCCATTTTAGAAAAACCCCCTTTAGAAAAAGTTTAAATAAAACATACAGTTTTGCATTTTGCAGGTATGTGTAAAAAGATTATAGAATGGTAAATCTGTACTAAATTGGCAAAAAATTTACTAAGTCTATCAAAAAATTATTAAAATAGTTATTGTGATTCAGAAATAATTAAGAGTAATGTGTAAATATGTTATAAGTTGGCCAAATGTAGTACATCTGTCCAGAATTGTAAGTACATCAAAAGTTACTAAATTAACAAAAATATTACCAATTTGTCAAAAATTGTCTAATAGTTTTCCGTAATGTAATAAGTTGGCATAAATCTGCCAAATATGTCAAATAGTTTTTCAAATGATCAAAATTATTGTTCAAAAGTTACTAAAAACTTTAGAAAGTTACTAAAGCTGTCAAACAATGTACAGCAACGTAATAAAATGCGTACCATTTGTCAAAAGTAAGTGAAAGTTTCAAAAAATTACTTTATTTATCAAACAATTTAGATTAAAATTTATGTTGCAAAATGTAGCAGACTGTCAAATAGTATTCTAAACTGCCAAAAATACTGTCAAAAAGTAAGTACATTTATAACTGTCAAAAATATTACTACATCGGTCAAAAGTTAATAAAACTATCAAATAGTTTTCAGCAATGTATTAAAATGCATCTTTTTCTTATTCTTCATTAGCCTTGTATCATCCAATGCTTGATATACGTCTCTTCTAGTCTCTTCTATGTTTCCCTATCTTGGGCTTTCCTCATCCACATTTTTTCAGCTATTTCCGTCACATCATCTAACCATCTCATTTGTGGTCTTCCTCTACTGTTGGTTTCCCGTGATCTTCATTTAGTTATTTTATGTGTCCATCTATCTTGGGTCGGTTTTGCTGTATATCCAACCCATCTTCAATGCGTTTCATCACATCTGTTATTTTTGTTTTATTTTGGGTTTTGATGTTTTGTATTCAATTTCTTAGAGATACCTCCAGCATAGCACGCTCTATCGCTTTTTGCGTGATTCTCAGTTTTTTTGCCACCTTTTTTGTAATGGCTAAGGTTTCCGGAAGTATGCAGTTGTCATATACCTTCTATTTTATGCTTTTTGGAATGTCTTTATCTCTCTGTATAAAGCTTAGTTTGCCGAAAGCAGCCCAACCTAGTTGAATTCTGCGTGCCACTTCAGCGGTTTGTTTTTTTTTTCAGTTTTAATTTTATGGCTAAGGTAGATATAGTGTGGAACTTTTTCTATTGTTGTGTTATCAATGATTATGTTTTGGAGGTTACTAGATAGTATTTTGGTTTTGTTTAGATTTATTTTTAATCCAATCCGTTTTGAGTTTTCGTTTAGCTCCGTTAGCATGGAGGATAGTTTTTGGGCATCTGTACTTACTAATATTATGTCGTCCGCAAATTTCAAGTGGTTAAGGTATGCTCCATTAATCTTAACGCTTTTCGTGTCCCACGCTAGTGTTTTAAAGACGTTCTCTAATGTAAATGCAAATAATTTTAGCGATATAGTATCGCTTGTCTGAAGCCTTTGCCAAGAGGTATATTATTAGTCTTTAGTTCTTTGCATATTCTTATGTGGAAGGTTGCGTCTTTGTATATACCTTTAATAATTTTGGAGTACCTAGAGTCGATCCTGGCATCATCTATTGCATAAAGGAAGGCCCAGGTTTGAATGCTGTCAAAGGTTTTATGGTAGTCTATAAATGCAATGTGTATTGGTATACTATATTCTGTTGTTTTTTCTATCAGAGTTTTAATGGTTTGCAGGTGGTCGAGAGTGTTAAAATTATTCCGAAACCCTGCTTGTTCCACTGGCTAGATCGAGTTTGTCTGTTAGTCAATTTGTTATTATCTTTGTAAGAAGCTTGTATAGGTGAGACAGTAGGCTGATGGGCCGGTAGTTTTCCATTTGGTAGTGCTTTCCTTTTTATGTATTAATATCAATTTGCCTTCTAGAAGGCACTTGTTTAATAATTGTCTTATGGCTTCCTCCAGAGTGCTTCTTCCTATTTTTAGCATCTCGGTAGTTATTTGATCTTCGCCGTGTGCCTTTTTGTTTTTCATATTTTGGAGAGCATGTTTTATTTCAGGTAGGGTTATTTCAAGCAAATATTCTGATCCTACATTTAGAATAGTCTTGGATTGCTGTTCGAGTTGATTGGATTTCTGTAGCAACTTTTGTTTTGTCTGAAGTAATATTTTCCTGCTGATCTTTAATTTTGAAGATCTTTTGAGAGCTTTGAATAAAATGTATACAATCTATCAAATATGTCAAACAGCAATGTGTAAATGTACAATAAGTAGGAAGCAACTTTCCAGATCTGACAAATTGTATTCTAAACTGCTAGTAAATCTGTTAAAAATATTCAAAATGTCAAAAAGTTACTAAAATTGTCAATAGTTAAGTTGGAAAAAAATTACCTGATCTGTTAAAATAAATAAACTATTAATTATTGATACGCCCAATTTGGCATAACGTCACTTAAAGATGTTTTTTGATGGTTTTACATTTTTTTTACACATTTTTGAGGATTTTGTAATATTTTAGACAATTTTACAGATTTCCGAAAACAATTTGGAAATTTTGACAATGAACAATTTTGACAGTTTTTGAATAATACCACAAACTTAATAAACATTTTTGATAAATATAAAAGTTTTTGACAATATTTGTACTTTCTAACAGATTTGAAATTTGTGAAATATATTTGATAGCTGTGGTAATATTTATACAATTGTGGAACATTTTCAACAATTGTAAAATATATAAATTACACTTTTGTTGCTTATTTTTACCAAAACTATACAATATTTTGGCCCTAAAATGCGGGCCAAAATTGATCTAAAAGACCTCGTGCCAAAATGCTTTAATAGTTTTTGGATTTACCTTTTTGAGAGTTTTGTAGTATGCAATTAAAAAAACGTTTTTTACAATTGTTTTAACGTTTGAAAAACATTTTTTAAACATTGTGATTTTTTTTAACTAGTTTGCTTATTTGTAGATTAATTTTGACAAGGAAACATTACTTACAATTGTAGAACATTTTTGACAATTTATCTTTTGAAGAAAACTCCTTTTTATAATTATAGAATTTTTTTACATTTACTATAATTTACTTGATTTTATGAAGGATTTTTGGGAACTAGGAAACATTTTTTTGTATTTTATAACTCAAACTACTTAGTTACTAAAATCTTCAATAAATACTAAAATAAAAAAAATAAATCATTTGTGTAAAAAAGTTAGCAGCAATGTATTAAAACTGATAAATTCTAGCCTGTAAGTTACTAAAATTATCAAGAAGTCGTGGTCATGTCACGCAGTGATGTAGCTAAGGTGGTTTTGAATGAAAAAAAACATACAAATTTGTATTTTTTTAAATTTTATTTTGTAATTTCCTTCTCTTAGATTTTGAAATAAACGTAAGAAGGGCCCCTGTGGTAGTGAACCCTTAACTAAGATGCAGAGATTTATTTTTATATGGGTAGGCAGATTCACCTAAAGACGTTACCGCAATTATATTAAACCTCAACATAAATATTATAAATACCATACCATAATCTTAAAAAGCTATATGGTATGATATTACTTATAGCTTCATTCTTACAGCGTAAAAATACTAACATTTTATAAATCGGGAATATGATCCCAGACCATCTTATATGTTATAAAACAAAGTGGATATGTTATGATGATATAAAAGCAACCGACACAAGACAGCTTCAAATTACAAATATCCAGGTGAAAAATTCAATTTCTAAACAACAATCGCAATAGACCTCTTTGTCATGTTAATAGTAGCACTATCTGCTTCTAAGGTAATTTGAGTATATTCCAACCTAATATACGATAACTGTATTACTTGTTTGGTTAAATTGCTCTGAAATTGCTTGACACTGATGTAGTCGGAAATGGTATAGGTAATTACAAACCGCAATGATTGAATGTGGATATACAATGCATGATTAAATCATAGACATAAATAATAATTAATACTTGAAATGTAACAAAAAATTATAATCGTTTAAAGACCAAAATTAAATGTAAATACCTTGAATTCATCCAGCAATAAATTATAGGATTATACATAGAATTGCTCATAGCCAGCCAGTACAAAGCGAGGTATATCTCTTGTATGTACTCGGAGTTAGTAATCTCAGGGAACAGCGATGTGAAAATGAAGTACATATGGAATGGTAGCCAGCACACTGCGAATATAATTACAACGACCACCATCATCTTGACAACCTGAAATTATAACAAGAACACATTAATGACAATGCTGTAAACTCAATCTAATTAAATTGTGAATTATAATTTAATATTGTTCCGTAAATGGTTTCAACATGTTTCTTGAAAAATTAAATGCACGTACTCAATACGTGAAACGTTTATTGAAATATGTCAGCAAAGAATTTTTACAATAGCTCGACGAAACAATATCCATTATTATTCTCAACAAAAAGAAAACTGTTATGGTGGCTGAATTTAAGTCCGGAAAAAACAAAGAAAGCAATGGGAAAGCCTGACACTTAAATTGGAGGTTTCAATTTAATTAGCTAAAATACAACAAGACACGTCTTGTGAAAGAATTGTTTGTTCATTCTGGTTCGTATACTTTTATAGCTGTCGATTTGTGTGCAAATTCCGTAAAGCAGGATTTAAAAAAAAAATGATAATTATCTTTGGTTTATGCAGATATAATTTAATTTGTGTGAAATAAATCAATTAAATTGAGATTAATTGACTTGTCATCCGCGTACAAATGAGAGACGTTAGAATTTACATAAAAACAGGCGCCATAAATTTCACGTCACAGTGCAGTTAATTTTCCAGTTAATTGGTAACAATATTTTTATAGTCTCCATTTACATTTTTTCATATTTTTTGCATAATTGGTATATGACATGGACGAGTTTTAATTATGAAATGTTGTTGTTAATCTGATTATAATTAAATTTTAATAATTAAAATGATAATTGCAAAAAATTAATTAATTTCCATCTGATTAAATTCAAACAAGGATAGTTTAGAAAAGTACAAATGTTATGAGAGAGGTGGCAATGCAATGCCTTCTATTACTGCATACATCATGTATTAAATTTAAATAATTTGTTTTGCTTAAATATATTTAAGTTTATAATCAATTTATTTTTTTAAACTAATTTTTTTTTATTTGAATTGATAATAATAAGATTGGTCCTTCATCTTATTTTTATTTCAATGTATCTTTCTCATTTTCTTTTTTTTAGCTGAGATATTTGCATTGTCTTTAGTTAGGTATTCTCTTAGTTTTCCTAAATCTTCATTAACTTCTTTTCGTCGTATTCATAAATATTTTGTGTCTTTGGTAGTCCTAGATTTGCCAGTTTTACTTTTAGTGAGATTCTAGAATCTCTATTGGGGTTAGTTTTTTGTGACCAGATATACTTAGACTATTTCAAAAGTTGCATTGTCTGTCAACCTTGAGATAGCGTATCTACCGTATGGACATTGCTTAGTTAATTTATTCAGTTTGTTTTCCTTGAGCAGTTTTTTTTTTCATTTCATTATCTCTGCACTTTTGGTTGGTACTAATGTTTCAGTAAATGTTCTTCTATTGTCAATTTTTTGGGAGGCATAGTTGTCTTGGCTTTCTTTGTTTTTTTTTTGCTTTTCCTTTGTCTTTTTTGGCTTTTGATTTGTGTGTTTTCTACCATTTTGGTTTATCTTAATCTTAAAGCTACAAGCTCTCCTATTTCTTTTCCTTAATACTGTCGTTGCATAGTTTCTTCATTTGTTTTTGTCACTCAGGCATATATAAATGATTGTGTATTCTCCCACGCACTCTACTAGCGTATGTTCTGCGTTGTCATGCGTATATTTTTGACAGAACATAATTTTTTTTTCTCTACTTTATTTATTTTTTGTAATTACTTTCCAAGGTTCTATGTCTGGTGAGTAGTTGTGTTGTATAGTAACAAGTCGCTGATTTATTCTCTACCCATTTTTTTAATTTCTGGTATTAGTTTCCTTGTCCTTTCTCCCTTTTTTCCACTGCATCCGCCAACTTTCTATTGAATTTCTCTTGTTCTTTCATTTACCATTTTCTTTATGTCTAATCTTTCTTTTACCATCAAATCTGCGGGTAGAGTTGCCGCAATTACCTCTAGTGCCTCATGTGACACCGTCCTGTACGCCCTGCAAATCCTTAACAAGCTTGCTCTCGAGGCTCCTCTTATTTCTTTTCTGTTTTTTATTTTCAAAGGGTCTTTCCATGTTTCTGCGGCGTACAATAGTTTACTTATAGCCGCTGTTGCTATTAACTTCTTTGCCCCTTCTCCTGGTCTTTCCTGTTAGGCATAAGCCTTACTAAGCATTCTATTTTTTTTTAGTTCCTTTTACGACTTTTTTAACTTGTTTGTTTTATCTCTTTGCTTTAAGTGTAACTCTGAGGTATTTAATTTTTTTCTTTTATGGTTATTAGTTGTTCCCCTACCTGTATTTTCCCATTTTCCCTATAGTTTATTGCAAAGCCAAATCTAACTCTTTATTTTTATCTATCTCTATCATCTCTATTGCCACCTTTAACTTTTTCATTAATACATCTATGTATACAATTCTACCTATCAGAGCCACGTCATCCGCAAATGCATCCTGAGTAGTTCATTATAGACTAAATTCTACAATTTAAGTCCAAATGCAAAACTTTGTGGTACTACTCTGGTCAGCATAAATTTTCCATCTTTAGTCAGTAGATTTCTAGCTTGAAGGTAACTCTATATTATTTTGATAGTTTCATTTATTAATTCTTTTTTATTGCTGCTTCTATAATTGCTTCTCATAGTATGCTATTTAAAGCATTTTGTATATCTAACGCTATTATGACACAGTTTTTTCTTCTGTTTGTTCTTTACCTCCTCTGTGGCTCTTAGAGTTGATGTTTCCTTTATAAATCCATATTATTTTTGTTCTCATTCTATTTTTTCTTCTATTTCTTGTTAAATTTTTTTTTACGATAACTTTTTCCATAATTTCTGTTAATGTGTTAATCAGGCTATGGGTCTATACGCCTTTGATTTGCTTGCTTTCTTCTTTTTCTCAATTGACACTAGGTTTACTTCCTTCCAGCAATTCGGAAATGTTCCATCTTTTAAGCATTAGTTTATTATTTGTGTTATTTCTATCTCATTTTCTTCTAACGCTGCTAACTTTTAGTGCCTTGTTATTACGTAGTTTTTTTATAATCTGTTTTATTTCTTTCACTATTGCAGGGACTGCTTCGATTTTGTCAGTTATTTCTGTTGGTTTTTCTACAACTCATACAGTGGAAAACAATTTGATAGTTATTTCTGCTTCATTTTTTTTTTTTTAATAAGTAAACTGCTTTCATTCCTCTTATTATATTTTAACATTTCTTTCTAGCATATTTTCTTACTGTACCTGATTCTTTCAAAACCTTTCTGCCTTTTTTTAGTTTTTCTTTAGCTGTGTCAGAAACTTCTCCCTTATTCTTTGTCTTTTCACCTTCCTTGCTGTTTGTATTGTTTTCTTCCTGTTTTTTTTTTTAATCTTTTTGCACCTCCAGTATAGCTCTCTTTTTCTTCCTTTTCTGTACTTGAGAATTGATTTTTCTGCTGCCTTCATTAAATTTTCCAAGTACCTTTTGCGTCTCCTCTCTATGTTTTTGATTGTTGTCACTTCTTCTGATTTTTTTTTCTTTTCTGTTTGTACTATATTGTATGTACTTAGGTAGGCTCAGCAATTCTTCTATTGTCACTGTCCAGTACCTACTACTCCAGCCGTTTCCCACGTTACTATAGTATGTATGGTTTGGATCTTCCTCTTACAAACGTTGGTTTATCTACTTGGTTGCATATTGTATGATTTACAGACGCTATCAATTCCTTAGGAATTTGTTCTCTCTTCTCGCACTTTACCTTTTCCCATCTTGGCGATTTTGCGTTGAAATTGCCTCTATCAGAATTTGTTTATTAGTTTGTTTTTTTAAGCTGTGTTCTAATGCTTGTATCTACTCTTGGTAATATTCTAACCCGCAGTTTGGACTGATGTAACAGCTCTATACTATCATACACCTCCTATATCCGCCCACACTATTCCCTCTTTGGGTGTTCCCCATTTTTCTACCTTATCTTTACATTTACTTCTTGCTAAGATAGCCGCGTCTGGGTTCTTATTTTTTATCCATTCCTCACTTAATTTGTTTTTATTTGGTTCACTTACTATCACTGTCAATTTTCCATCTCGCCGCTGTTGCCACCAGTAGGTCGTGCGCATCTCTTTCTCTACTTATATTTGTTTGAATAATGTTATACATTTTTGTTTGTATATTCGTTCTCGAGTTATCTCAATAATCTGGATTCT
Source organism: Tachinus rufipes (assembly GCA_963932245.1). Lineage (NCBI taxonomy): Eukaryota > Metazoa > Arthropoda > Insecta > Coleoptera > Staphylinidae > Tachinus > Tachinus rufipes. The sequence goes on from OZ010749.1 coordinate 69,971,259, forward strand.
TGTTTTCTACGTTTTTTCTTGGTCTTTTCTTTTTTGTTTATTACCGGGTATCTTCTTCCTCTTGTTCTATGTCCTATTACTTTACACTCTACACAATATTTCCTATTACTGCATTTGGCTATCTGATACCTTTTTTTTCTCCGCATTTTATGCATAACGGTAACTTGTCTTTTCCTTTGCAGTCAGCCGCTATGTGATTCTTCATCTAACATTTATAACATTTACCCTCTTTAGTTGCTACACTCCCTGTTGTGCATCTCATAAGCGTTTTGCCCCGGTTGATTATATCCGTTTGTATATTCTTGTACCCTTTTCTCATAGATTTAATTGTGCTCTCTTCGTTGACACTTCTACCATTAAGTTATTCAAGCAGTTTCTCCATATTTGTTTCAGGGCTATGATACATATTTTATGATAAATTTTAGTAGTGACATTATTTTATAATTTATGACCGGATTTTGTTATTTTTAACGTTCTATGAATTGTGTTTTGCACTTTTCGACAGTATATGAACGGATTTGAATGTTTTTGACAATATTTTTAGCTCGATTTTGCTATTTTTATTATTTCATGAAAATTTTTACATATTTCAATGAAAAAAAGAATTTTATTACATTCTAACAATATTTTGATATTTCAAGGCCGGATTTTGATATTTTTGACATTTTATAAATAGTTTTGCACTTTTCAATAATTTATAGCCGGATTTTGGTGCTTTCTAACCAAATATTGATGTTTTAAGCCCGGATTTTACAATTTTTGACGTTTTATAAATAAAATTTTGGACTTTTATACAGATTTTGAATGAATTTTGTTATTTTTTACAATCTATGAATAGAGATTTGCACTTTTTTATAGTTTATAAATGAAGTTTTACACTTTTCAACAGTTTGTGTCGGATTTTGTTTTTTTCCAACAATATTTTTGCCGGATTTTTTATTTCTGAACAAAATATTGTACTTTTCAACAGTTTTTGGCCGGATTTTGGCCGGATTTTGCCATTTTTCACTTTTCATAAATACAATTTTACAGTTTTTATCAGTTTATGGAAATTTTAGTACTTTCAGACATTATTTTTATAATTTATGACCGCATTTTGTTATTTTTAACGTTCTATGAATAGAGTTTTGCACTTATTGACAGTATATGAACGGATTTGAATCTTTTTGACAAATTTTTAGCCGGATTTTGCATTTTTAAGATTTCATAAATTTTTTTACGTTCTAATAAAAAGAACTTTGCACGTTTCAACAGTAGAAAGATTTTATTACATTCTAACGGCATTTTGATGATTTAAGGCCGGATTTTGCTATTTTTGACATTTTATAAATAGAGTTTTGCACTTTTCAATCATTTAGAGACGGATATTTAACATAACTAGTTCTTCTGTGAAATCATTATTTATTTTTGTTACTACCATCAACTTTTTTTTTTCTTGTTTCTCTTATCTCTTTAAAGATTGTTTCTTTTATCTAAATTTTTGCCTGATTTGTATGTTGACTTCATTTTGCTTACCACTATAGTTCCTGTTTGGGGGTATCGGAATGCATAATGTTATCTTTATATGTCCGGCGGTCCAGCTATCTATAATTTTTAATTACCTCAATATTAAGCAGCTTTGCTTTAGTTAGGACTTTTTCTACGGCGTCTAACATATTTATATCCGCTTTTTTCAATTCTTTTTCCATTTATTTTTTAATTATTTTTACGTACACGCCGTTTCTTCCTGCATTGATTCTATGTATTTCTCTTTTGCTTGTTTTAGGATTTCCAATTCCTTTCTTTTATTTTCATATCTTCATTTGAAGCAATTTCATTAACAAAAATTTTTCCTTTTATTTTTTTGCTAACTTCCGTCTGTGTTGTTATTTCAATTCCTACTTTACATCTTGTAGCATCCAGTTTTTTTTGTCGAGTTTCTTCAAACTTTTATCTTTCTAAAACTACCACTAATTGATTGGCAGCTTTTTTAATTTCCATTTTTGTGGTTACACATTCATCTCTCAACTTTCTAATCATTTCCCCCATTTTTATCGCGTTTGTTCTCTTTGCTTCATTATTTCCTCTTGAAGAGTCAATTTCTCTTCTTCATTTACTGCTGCTACTCTTCTTCTTTTCTGTTTGTTCTCCCATATTTTCTTGGATGCTCCTATTTTTAGGTGGTAAATGTACCACTTTTTTCATTTTATTTTTTATTAAAAAACGCTATGCAGCGTTTCTTTTTTTTTTAGCTTCTTTTCCTGAACCTCCGTTTAGGATAAGTCTACCGAGCTTTTTTTGTATTGTTCTTGTTTCTTAACCTGTTTGTTCCATCCATTCTAGAGGTAAGGCGCCCTTCTGGTTAGTTTGAATCATTTCTTTTTTGTCACTAAGTTTCTACGTTGTAAGTAGGTCTATATTATCTTGATTGTTTTCCTGTTCAGCTCTCCTTTCTTTGCCGCTTCTATAATTGCTTTCCGTAACACGCTGTTAAACCCGTTTTGTATATCTAACGCTATTTTTACGCAGTGTTGTCTTTTCCTTAGCGTTCCGTTGTTTGGGTTGCTATTGTTTTTATTTCTTCTATAGCTTTTAATGTTGTTCTTCTTTTGTTTTTTTTATTCCTTTTTCCTTCTATTTCTTGTTCTATTCTTAACGCAATGATTTTTTATTATCTTAGCTAGTGTATTGACTGTATGGCATTGCTTTTCTTGCTGTTTTTTTTTCTCAATCAGTACTAGGGTGGCCTCCTTCCAGCATCTTTGGAGAGTTTATTCTTTAAGGCATTTGTTGATTATTTGAGTTATTTCTACCTTGTCTAGCGCTGCTTTTACAATCTTTGTTGTTATTTGGTCCGGACCTGGTGTTTTGTTGTTGGGCAATTCATCTATGATCTCATTTATCACTATAACTGTTTCAATAACTACTGTTTTTCCCTTGTATCTGGTTCTCCTACCGGTTGTCCCCTGATAAACACTTTTTCAATTACAATTTTCTTCTTCTTTCTTTTCTTTTAGGCAGACTACCTTTGCTTTTCCTTCCAATTTGTTTATCACTATTTTGTACGGCTTTCCCTAAAAGTTTTTTGTTTATAGATATTATCATTTCCTACCTTGTTTGCGATCCTTAAATGCCCTTTTCAAGATTTTTCTGTTGTTATTAGTTTCTCTCCTTCAGTATTTCCTCTGAGATTTTTCCTCTTTTTCTCTGTTTGCATTTTTTTTTAATGTATTCTTTTATTTCTTTGCACTACCAGTATGATCCTTTTGTTTTTGTTTCTTGTACTTAGAAAGCTAAAAATGGTCGAGTGTCCCCAGACTGAAAACATCATTCGACGCTATAGACTGGTATTCACTATAATTGACGTGTGCATTATAAATGTGACCGCGGAAACTACGGTCCGCATATTGAAAGAGAAATTATTCCACCAATTTGGATACCATAAATCAATCTTATCAGACAACGGCCCCCAATTTACTTGGCGACATTTTGCAGACGCGGTTCAGCGGTGGAGATGCGTAAAGCTAACAAGCCGACATTGCCGTTTCTATTCAAATGAATTAAAATGCATGACCATAGTCTAAGCCGTCAAGTACTGCCTATACCTCAAAGATAAAGCCATTGCGACAATAACTAACAATAAAGCGCTTGTGTTGTTAAACACATCTACCAATGCAAAGACTAAGTTTACCAAGTGGTCCTTGCTGCTCGAGAAATTCAATTATACAGTTGGGCACATTTCTGAACCTTGGAGCAATTAACCTACTACTAGCCGCCTTATCCATGCCTCATGCCTCCTCAGCGTTTAGACACTGTACGGTTGGTTAAGTCAACAACAACACCAAGGGGAGAAACGAAAGTTATTGTCGTTGGCAACAACAGTCGGACAAATTTTGCTACCGACCAAGGTCCCGGGACCGACGCTACCACCTGAAAATTGACGTACTCTGTATCTACCAACCAGAAGACAAGATTGTTGTACTTCTTATTACGAGCGCGGAAGGCAACTGTTTTTGGGTCAAGGATTTGCCTCACCACCCCCCGACCAAGGTGCATGCAAACTATTTGCAACCAGCATCACCTCTAGAAGAGGCTCTTTAGGTCCTAATGTGTAACGTTTAGAGGAAAGGGGGTCAATTTCTAACTTAAGAAATTGATAATTAAAATATATATATAAAAGAATTTGTTTTAATGGCCAATGTTTTAAAACGTACGTTTCTGTTATTACTCCATAGCAGCCAATGAATAGGTACCTGTAATTTATTATAATATATACTAACAAACCCGTTAATTGAGAAAATTACGGCGCTGTAAGCACTGACGAAGCGTAGTAGCTTGGTCTGTCCACACTTACATATTGAATTATAGTTACAGGAACACTGATCACATTCAAATAAACACCATAATCTCCAATATGGTTCACAAGAGAGCTAAAAGAGTGTTTACTAAAAAAACAAAGCATATGTGCTGTCTAGATCAACAGCTGACTACCACAAATTTAGTTCAATACGTGATAAGTGTAAGCAATTGGCTAATACGTGTTATTCTAATCACATTAAAAAAGTGGAAGATTCGATTAAATCTAATCTTAAAGCTTTTTGGGGGAACGTCAAATCTAAACGTAGCAGTAATCAGGTACCTTCTACTTTCACAAATGATAATTCTTAAATTGACACCACTGATGGCATTGTAAATCTCTTTACTGATTTTTTGACGGCATCTATGAGTTCACACAGCACATATTCTCCACCATCTATTCCTATCCATATAAATGAATCGCATCTTATTTTTACGATATCTGATGTTGTCAATGAACTATCAGTATTAAAACCCAACAACTGTCCAGGGCCTGATAGATTAACTGCTTTCTTTCTCAACAAATGTGCGTTTGTCTTTTGTTGACCCTTATGGCTTTTATTTAACTTATCTCTGGTCATGGGTACTTTTTCTACTTGCTGGAAAAGCTTATATCACTCACTCCGATTTATAAGTCCGGTGATAAAAATGATGTAACAAACTATATCTATTTTATCAGACATTCTAAAAGTTCTTGAAAAGTTAGTTACCTGTGAATTGACTGCCATTCTGCAATCTGAAATTGCTCTCAATCAACACGGTTTTTAAACTGGCAAATCGACAACTTCTAACCTTTTTTTGTATGAATTTTATATAACAGATGCGCTTGAAAACAGATTCTAGGTAGATTCTGTTTACACTGACTTTTCAAAAGCTTTTGATACCACAAGATACTAATTATGAAACTAAGTGGCATTGGAGTTAATGGCACCTTGTTACTGTGGATTTAATCTTATTTATCTAACAGATCTCAATTTGTGCGTTTCTCGTAATATTGATGTTACGTCGGGTGTTCCACAGTGGTCACATCTTGGACCTCTACTGTTCAATATCTTTATCAATGTGGTACACTGTTTTTCTAATGCGCGTTGTTTATTATTTGCGGACAATATAAAAATCTTTATGAAAATTCAGTCTTTGGATGATGCTGTACTACTTAATGAAGAAGTGCAATTTCTAGTTGGCTAATAACTTACTACTTAATTTAAATAAGTGCAAAGTGATGTCATTTTCTAGATGTCAATCTACGGTGATGTATGGTTACATTCTCATGAATGAAATGTTGTTAAGAATAACTTAGGCATTAAGCTTATCAACTTTTAGGATTTGTAAAGCGTAACTCTAAGGAGTTTTGTGACCCTTGTACTCTAATTATCCTTTACAACGCTCTAGTACGCCCCCATCTTGAGTATTGTTCAAATGTGTAGTTTCCGTACACCGCCGTCAGTAAAGAAAAAACTGAACAGATTCAAAAAAAGTTTGTTCGTTTTTTGGCGTATAAATGCTACATTGCAGGCAACTACAAGGATCTGCTCTCTACATTTAACATGACTAGTCTTAAAAAAAAACGTTTTAACTTTGGCGTGACACTAGTTTTTAAAATGTTTTGTGGGATTATTGACTGTCCCGACTTGCTCAGCTCTATAGGTATTCATGTCCTCGAGTTTTACGCAATGACTATTTATTTCATATACCGTTCTGATTATGCGGTGCACTTTGCATATAGGCGTATTTTGCGCATGCCAACGAAGTTAAAGTTAATTTTTAAGATTCTCTTATTACCCTGTGACGTGTGCTTGTCACCCATACGTGACCTATTTAATGTCTTGTAACTATTTAAGTTTTATTCTTATTTTTAGTATTAGTTGTTTTATGTTTAATTTATGTTTTTTAAGTTGTAAATATATACTTTTGTAATGGCTTTCGTTGACTAGTAAATAAATAAAAAATAAATAATTTCTTAAAATGCTCAAAACTGCGACAATTTAGGCGTGATTTTATTTGTTAATTCTACTGTAACCTATCTTGTTAAAAATAACTGTTTCTATTAACAATTCTACTTTCACATATATCACCGTTGTATTTAAGCGAATTAGTTTTTATGTAGTCCAGCAACAAAAAATAAATACAACAAGTTAAATATTAAAAAAAAACCTAAACGTTGAATTGCTCAGCAATAATTTATCAGATGGAATTAACAAAAAAAAAATGTTTTCATGTTTAAATATATTACATAAATTTTTTAATATCTATATTTAGTCCTTACAAATCTACTGAACTAATATACACTATTCTGCACACGGTTCTTACCGTTAATAAATTTGTTCAAAGGCAATAGTCCTCTAGAGTATTCTTCCAGATGAATTACACACCCGGATAAGAAGTAATTTAATTTCCTGTAATTACTTACTCTCCTTTCATACTTCATCTTAATTACAAAATTTTTGACCTCAATTCAGCCATGAGATGTTCGTGCACAATTATTGAATCAAATATCGAAGACCGGAAAGACGAAAAAAAAATCTTATATAATAAAAGTATGTAATGAACATTCTTTTATAGAAATAAGAGAGGCCGAACCGTGCAGTTTTATATTTGCTGTGTGGAAAAGCTCCCCTTCTGGGTCGTTTAAAGCTCTGTAATCATAGGGATCACAGTAAAATCCATTCGTTTATTTTTTGTTTTCAAGATAACCCAAATTATTATTAGTATAAAAATGTAGTAAAATATTAGTAGTTACAATGTGTTTGTTGTGTAAGTAAAGTTGTTCGTGATGGAAAGCAGGAAGTGAGTTAAAACGTTTTTAAAATGTGTACTCACCCTACGCTTGCTCTTAATGTTGTCCATCTGACGTTGCGTGCACTCTCCGATACTTTGAGATGCCCACAACTCGAAACCTATACGAGCGTAAGCGTAACTCATCGATCCTATTGGAACAGCGTATGTTACTACTAATATCATTACATTGTATCTGAAAAAAAAAACAAAATAGTTTTATAAATTGAGACAAAATTCTTATATGGAGTGTACATTCTTTAGAAAACTAGCATACATCCTCAATTAACTTTGATGATCCTGTGAAAGTCGTCGATTGACCGTTCTTCTGCACACAATGATTTCAAGCTAGGTTTGATTATCAAGACGCCTATTGTGGTGAGTCAAACTCTTTATTAAACGAGCTACCCGGCCGCATACTTCACTGGATTATCTTATTGCTATAACTGTAGCTTATATAAGCAATGAATACACAACAAAGTAATTTTATGGTTTTTAATAAAGAAGTTCTGTTGACTAAACTTAATTTATTAAAATTTATATATTTAATATTATTTTTAATAAAAATCTCTAGTACATGCAGCTATTGTAATTATATTGATTATCTAAGACAGTTGTTCCTAACCTTTATAACTTATCTCTAAACTTTTATTCTAAGATTTGAATAAATTAAGCCAAAAAAATAATAATTGTAGAAAATTAGTATTCATGAGAATAAAGTGAGACTACGCTAATTTATGACTCAAAAAAGTACTAGCACATTTTAAAAAGTACGTAACGTTACTTTTATTGTGACTATTAATTGACTAGGTCTAATGTATACAAAACCCAGTCTATTTTAGATTAGAACCAATTTAATCAACTAAATACTGACTTAGTTTGTGACTTAAAAGTTACTTTCTTCAATATTTGTGGTCTAAATAACAAATTAAATTCTGTTTATCTGCATCTTAATCATAAAAACCCATCATCTTTTTGACTGAAACCAAAGTGACCAATATGGGTCTAGATCGCTTTATTATAGTAGATTCCAATTATCATGTTGAACATTCATTTGCTGACTATTGCCTACATCCACAAACAACAAGCATATTTTAGACTGAAGACGCACGAAGTTCAAAACATTAGTTATAATAGCATATTTTTTAAGCAAATTCTTCCCGATAAGACTGTTTTTGTAATTGGCATATACCGTTCTCTAAATAAGGCAAATCCAAACTTTTTTGATGATCTTTTTAGTAAGTTTTGACAAACTTCTTTAAAGGTAAATAATTTTGTTAGGAAATATTAATGTACGTAATACTAAACGGTTAAGTCACTCATCTTCTAGAACATTATCCGGACAACAACCTATGATTATTGCTGCTTCTACAAACTGCCCTACAAAGTTTTAAATAACTTATAGATTATACCGACTACTACAAGTTTTAAAGTTTTTTTGGTAGATTTTGACAACTCCGAAAAACCTCCCAAAGAAATTTAATACATACTTACTATTATACGAGCGTTGAGAACATTTTGACTGGCGTTTAGAGCTTTGAGAGACCGAAGGTTCAAACTTAGTACAATTTTTTTAAACATACTGATGGCTTCTACAAACTTTTAGATTATAATGACTACGCTTAAGAACTTTATTCACTAATAGTTTTACAAAGCTCTCCAAAACTTTTGAAACAAATTGATTGCTTTTGCGATTAAATAACATTATGACTATCTTTGAAACTTTGAAATTTTGTTGGAAAAATTTTGAAATTTTTTTGGTTTATCCTGACTATCCCATAGCTTCGAAAGCCGTTTAAAACACATTTACCATACTGACTACTCTTAGATGCTTTTAGAACGTTATGACTAATTCTCAAAGTTTTGAAAAAACTTTGATATATTCTGTTTATTCCACAATGCTTTAAAAAACTATTGGAACATACTGACTATTTCTACAAAATATTTGACTTGTTATAGAACTTTGAAAAGTTTTAGAAACGTACTATCTGCTCCTAGAAACTTTAAAAAACTTTTGGTAACTATTAACTACTCCATAAATCCTTGGAACACACTTACTGTTTCTTCAAACTTTGTTTTATTATTTTGCAAAACTTATACAACAAGCTTTTAGAATATTTTGACTGTTTTTCAGAGTTTTGAAAAACTTTTAGTAAGTACTTACTATTTCATTAAGTTTTAACAAATTTATGAAGAAACTTAAAAAAAATGTTGGTACATATTGACTACCTTCACAAAGCTTTGAGAGACATTTGGAATTTTGATCTGGTTTTTGATAATCCGATTTTTGGGCATAAGCCACCTCTATGTTACACTAAGTTTCTTTTTCTTCTGTCTGCCCTGTCCAGTGTATACTTGCATGTTAGACGATGTTGTTTCTTTATAGCACCTTTCGTCTGCGGACGCTTTATTTTCTTTGAATTGTATTCGTTGTGCCACATTTGTTACCCCTGTCGCAGATCTTATATATGTAGTTTTTTCCTTATCTGCCATTGTTCTGCCCAACATCTTCTTATTGTCTACATGTTGCCTTTGATTGGGCTCCATGTTTCTGCTCCATAGGTGAAGGAGGGCAAGATGCATTGGTCAACAACTCTGGTTTTGTAGTATTGCGGGTAGTCGGATTTGAATATACTTGACAACTTGTCAAATGTTGTCTATCCCAGTTTTTTGTTTTGTTGATTTTGGTTGCTTAAAAGTCCGTTCCAAAAAAGAAGCAGGGGCCAAAGTATACATATTCTCAGTCCACTTTGAGGACGTCTTGCTGGTTGTGTGGCAATTTGTTTGTTGGTTGGTCTAAGACTTGTTGTTCATTTTCAATCTTACGTTTCTAGTCGCAGTGTCTAGTTCTTATACCAATACTATTAATTCTTAAAACCCGTTTGTTATAAGAATAATATTGACAGCAAAAAGTTATTTTGAAGGTTTTAATGGCGTTTCCAGGGTGTTTGTAAATATCTTGAGTGAGATGGTGTCTTTTTATCAAATTTTTTGCTTAATTTGTATGGGGTTTGTTGTGTCAAATTTTTTACTGTTGGTGCATTGTTCTTAAACAGTTGCATCGATTTGTGTTCAAAATTCAACGACGTCAAACGCCTTCTCAAAATCCATGAAGGCTAGACATAGTAGTTGATTATAATTTGTTGGTCATTTTCATCACCTGTTCTATCGTGTTATAGCGTCTATAGGCAGTTGGATACACAATTTGTAATTATTTTGGTTAGTAGCTTATACAGTAGGCAGTTAACAGCTTATACAATAGGTTGATAGTTTTTTGGTTTAATTTAGTTTTTTACTTCTTTTTTCATATTATATAAGTATTACATTGCCGGTCCTAATCCCGGATACAAATGGAAGAGGGATAAAGGAGTAACATCCTTCTAATAAATCTTGGTTTTGCTGGTTTGGCCAAAAACTATGCACTGGTACAAATAAAATAATAACAGAGATTGCAAAAACACCGCAGGAATAAGGTAGAAACAACTTAAATAATCAACAGATATTTAACAGAAGAAATTTTTCCAGGATGCCGGAAAAACATGATGTTCTAGCTGGTATACAATAACTCAAAAAATGAAGAAAAAAACTAAAATCAGGAATTTTCTAGTAGCCTATTTTTTTATTTGCTTTGTAGAGACTGGCTTTTACTCTTTTTTGCAATATATGAAAATTTTAGCTAGAGTGGAAAATCGCCAATGCTTCACAACTTTTAAAATGTCACTGTTACATTTGGTTTAGTTGCTTCTGGTAAAACTCAGTCTCAGTCACTATACGTTCGGTAAAGTTAAGTCCGATATGGTTTGGTAGTGGTTGAGAAGCGGATTGGATGTTATCCACGTAGATCTTAATGGGCGGTCGGTGTTAGTGATCCTCTGCTCAGTAACAGTGCCCACCAACTATGATAATCAACTACTTGGGCTTATTTATTTTGTCTCTAACCTTTGCCTCGGACTATGACTTGGTCACCCAAGTTATAGCCCAATTAAGGTAGAGCCGTTAGCGGTATGCCGCCGGGCGTTGGGGTTTATTTGGCAATAATTTAGTGGCGGCGTTAATTTGACGTCGGAATTAAAATGTCCCAATTGTTAAGAGTTTATCCCTGAAACGCTTTTTTTAGCTCTACGTGCGTATGATCCTTCACAGGGTTTGCCAAGAAATATGAAATTAATGAACTAAGTTTTCTGCTTACTAACTCAACTGTTTGTTATTAAAAAGTTAAATTTGTCATCTTCTTCACCCAGTTTAATGACAAATAAGTATCAGTTGGGTGGGTGGTTGTCCACTCTATTTCAAAATACTATTCCACAAGTTTACACGCGAACTCACCCAACTGTTTGTAATCATAAAGTTGGATCCGATATTCTCTTCCTCCAATTAATTGACGAATATTATTAGCAAAGTAATTTTAATTTTTGAATTAGTATTAGTATTAGTATGTCTTTATTTCATCATTTAATTACATAATTACAATAAATAAAAAAGGCGAAGTTCAGCATGATTGCTGCTCTTCCACTTAACCTAAATTCAACATATTAATTTAATCACTTAAAAAAAATCAAAAATCTTTCAGGAGTTGCAGCATACTATTGTTCTTCTATATTTTATTAAACCAGATCTTGCCTTTTTTAATTTTATTTAATTATACACTCTCCATTTACTAGTAATTTTCACGGAGTAAAATATTTGTCAATCTGACAGTTACAATAAATTAATATTTGGATTAATGGGCTGGGCACTTCAGTTGTAACTACTGTCAATCAATAAACTGAGTTCTTCGTCGACTGATCTATCTATTTGTTATCAAGAAGTTGAATCTGTCATCTTTTTTCTCCAATTTAGTAACAAATGACATTAGCAGAAAAAAGAAAATCTAAGTTCTGGATCACCAACGAACTCTTGTGTGAGTGGGCATGTTACTTTAGTTTAAATTAATGTCCCGCAATTAATAAACTAAGTATTTCCACCCACCCACTCAACTGTTTTTTAATATAAAGTTAGACCTGTTGAAGCCGCTTTGTGATCGGAGCATCAAAGAATCAATAAGAGGTCGCAAAGAGGTTGAAGGAAGGATTGGACTGTATAAAAGGAATGCAAATGTTAAGTTTAATTCAGTCGTTCTAGAATCTCAACACTGAATTCTTTTTGAAGACTGGAAGTTGCCGTCTGACAACCAAAAAAGAAAACTTTCTATAGATACCACCACTTAGATTATTCTATGGAAAACACAATGGCGATCTTTGCTACGTACCCGGCTTCTACAACCGGACAATATTATAGGATGACAACACCAAGTACACTACCCCCGAATTTGGCCTTCTGTAAATATGTCGAAAGAAGAAACCCATTGCGTTGGAACAATACTAACACGGGTTAGAACAATGCCTTTCTTTAGAAAAGAAACATCGAGAAGCCCTTATCCATAGTAGGGCAAGCAAAAATTTTACAGAACTATAACCAACAAATTAACAATTGACCAAACTGACCCGACCGCCACACACCACAGAGAAGACCACGACTACGGTCAAAATAGGAGAATGCACATAAGAATTTAAATTTGTGGTTGCTCCTCAATTAGAAATAGAGGTCATATTAGACCACACCAAGTTAGGTTATAAAATAACATCAACGTGTACTATACCAGAAAATGCCTACAAACAATTAGAACAAGTATTATCCTACTACTACACAAACAATGACACACAAAATTAAATTAAAGGACGTGCACGTGCTTCACGCTATTTGTATAACGCCAACAAAAAAAGCGTCATACACCAACAAATCGATTATTGCACTTAAGTTGTATAATAACAAAGAGAGACAATATTCCCCGCATTATCGTCCATTACTGACGATTCAACGCAGTTAACAAAGTCAAAAACTCATGTCGCGAGTGTTGGCAGGACTACTAGAAAAATGGATAAGACAACTTGTTAATTTATTCAATCAATCGTTAAACAATTTAGACCATATCTGACGGGTTTTCAAAGTGTTACAAGAAAACGGTATGCGGCATAACCAAGTGCATTTGGTAAAATCACATTGGAATATCTTGGCCACAAAATACCACTAAAACATCACCTTACATTAATCAGAAACCACGAATGACCTAAGACGCGGAAACAGTTGAGAAACTTTCTGGTATATGTACGTGGCTTTGAGAATACGTGTCTAACATCTCAATAGTAGCCGGACTATTGGTAGATCTTCAAAGACCCAAAAAAGCAGAAAAGGCATTTGATGACGTCAAAAAACTACTAGACTAACCCTTCAAATTAGTACGACCTTAACCAGTGCTAAGATTTATCTTGCAAACAGACGCTGCAATACCGGATTGGAAGCCGTAAATAAAAGAAAGAAAGCATATAATATTCAAAATCCAAACAAATTACTTCTAGGGCAAACAATACGATAGCTTGTAGGATGGGATATCCCCACAAAGGCCGAAGACGAGAAAGATCCAGAAAGAAGACTACAAGACAACGGAAAGCTATTTAGCGGCAACTTTGCTATCCACGCCAAGAAAACGCGGCAAAGGTATAGAGCAATAGCTAATAAAATGGTAAACCCAAAGTAATTGCGGCACTGCTATTGGGTTGAAGATTCAATCTATGGACATCCCGCAAAGCTGCATTTAGACGATATACAATCTACTCCAGCAACTAATAGCTTTTTTATGTGTCAAAACAAGAGCAAATTTTCGTTGAAGAAAATGTTGGAGAATCCTAAAACGCCTTCTCTTGGAGAACGCAACAGCCAATCACAGCCAAACAAGCTGTATTAAAGGAATGCAGTTTTGAAGTTTGATAATCCTCGACACTGACTTTTTATTCAAGACTTAAAGTATCCTCCTGACAAGTTTAGCCATGTGCAAACTGAAAACGACTACCCAAATAAATTCCGATTTCAGTTTTAAGACAACCCCTCTTACAATAATGAAATATGCTTCATCGATGATGATTAACTTTGCAAGTCACCTAGTTTGTTCTATGGATACGACCCTAAATGGAAACAATATTATCTTTACCCACCGCGTTGGAACATTATCAACACGAGATGAAAGAAGGAGAAGCTTTTTTCTACAAATTAAAGTAAGTAAGTAAGTAAGATGCCCGTGATTACGTGTGTAGTTAAAAATGTAATACCAGCATTACGAGTTCAATTTACGTACCACAATATGCAGATGGACTTTACCACAAGCCACCTGCACTAATCGGCACCACCTACTTGCACTATAAAAAGGAGTACGGTGACAGACTGAATATCAACCGTCTTCCAGAAGTTACCATGCGACCTTTTAGATTTTATTCCTACTGCTTACACACCGCCGTAAGTCTTCTTCCAACAATTGGTATTTACCAAGAAAGCCGCTACAAACTTTATTACTCTTTGATATCGTTGACTGGTTTGGGGGTTTTCACTCATTTTTCAATAAATACATAACTCATGGCATCAAACACATCAGATGTACCATTGCGTCATTTTTATAACGGCCTCAAAGTCTGCCTCCAGAAATCTATCCGGGGTGCAACCACTCAGCTGCTGGTTCATCTTTAACCAAGTTGTACTAACTCCCGCAAACTATAGAACAACTCTATATGCTTGCTATGGTCTTCAAATCTATCGGGCAGCAAGTGAACGATGGAGGGCAATATCAACTAAACGTCACGTCACGTCCAGGTAGATACGGTTATCCACTCTGGACTAACGCAGATACGTTGAAAAGTTTTTCAATAACCTTTTTTAACACAACTAACTCTTCCCTCCATTTACCATGCAAGACCGGAGTCAGTAACACTGTCAACCGCTTCTCCCAATTTAATGACAAATAACATTAACAGAGCAAGGAATGGACAAAAAGTCCGTGACGTGTTATTATATAACAAAAACACTGACCAGGCATGGAACCTTTGGGAAGTTCTTGCCAAAAACAAAAATGATCAAAAAAGAACAAAGTTATCTATTTTATCAGAAAAATACACACTCTAATGCAGAACATGCTCTGGTAGAATGCTTGGGAGAAAAATTTGACAACGGAAGAATATAAAAAAACAAACAAAAAAAGAACAAAATAAAAGCGATAAAAAAAAGATAAAGACAAGAAAATCAAAATAAATACACAAAACAGGAAAAAATAAAAAAGACAGGATAATTATAGACAAGTTGTTAAGTAAACATACGGCAAAAATTTGATTTCTTGACCTATTCTAAGAATACTTTGGTCTATTATGATTTAAAAAAAACCACTTTGTTTTGAAGATACAGAGTGAACAAAATTTTCAACAGTTACATCATTTTATTACCAAAAAGTACATGCAAAGTTGTACTTGACTTCTTCCAGTCTGAACAGAAACATTCAATCTTGTCGTCATTGATTGCCAAACTCTTTCAAACACATTTCTAATTGAGTTACACCCACCGATTATCTGATTTTGCAAGTTGTTCAAATTCTCCATTAAAGTAGCGTAAACTAATGATTTTAGATAGCCCCATAAAAAATAATCCAGGAAAGTTAAGTCTGGGGATCGAGCAGGCCATGCTTGTGCCCTACCTCGACTAATCCAGCAATCTCCGTTTGTTGCAGTTAATAATTAATAATCACGAGCAACCAAACTGAAATGTAGTGGTGCACTATTGTGAATAAACCACGTTGCAATTCTTGTTGCCAATAGTACATCATCCAGAAACTGAGGTAGCAGGTGTTCCAAAAAGTTGCGACATACTTTGCCGGTAAGTCTTCCTGCTAGAAATATTGGTCCAATTAGATAGTCGCCCACAATTCCAACCCAAACATTCAAGAAGAACTGATGTTGAAGACGATCTTTACATACCTGATGCAGATTTTCATCTGTCCACACATCGTTGTTATGAAACTTCTTTATTGCATTTCTTGAAAAACTGGCTTCATCGGTGAAAAGAATATATGTCAGGAATTGAGGGATTAAAACTAATGTTTGCAAAAACCATTGACATAACGCAGGCAATACGTGAAGGAAAATCAGCAGGTAGTAGTGTCTGAACACGCTGAATGTGGTATGGATACAACAAATTGCCCTTAACAATTTTCCAAATTGTTTAATGACTTACATTCAAAGTATTGGCAATTTTTTGGGTAAAACTACTTAAATCTTCTTCTATCATGTCCAGCACATTCTGTTCCAGTTGTATTGTTCTTACTGTTATTAATCTTCCTGGCCCTTCATTTCGTTTCAATGTGCCTGTTTCACAAAAACGTTGATAAAATTTTTTGAAGATTTTTTGTCGGGGATATTGCGGCCAGGAAACCGTTCAATGTACAATCGTCTAGCTTGTAATGAATTGCCATTAGCAAGTCCATACATGAAATGCATGTCAGTCATGTCGGCGTTTGTATAGTGATTTATGTTAGAGGAATTTACTAACTATTATTAACACGTCAAACAGCCAAACGTCACATGTGATGATCATTGACAAAACGTATTCAAATGAAATCCACTTGTACATTAGTAGATAAAACAGCCGTTCCAAGTTATTATTAACAGTTTTTTGTACTTGATCAACTCATTAAGTTTTTGTACTTGATATACTCATTGGCGTACGCCATACTTTAAACGATTTCAACAAACATCAAATATGGTTATCGCAAATTTTGTTCACCCTGTCTCTTCAAAACAAAAGGGTTTTTCAGAAATCAGTATACAACATTTTTTTCTTAGAATAAGCGAAGGCATATTTTGTTAAATTTTTGACGCATGTTTATCTAACACCATGTATATCAATAAATATAAAAAAAAGAAACAAAATATTTAGACATAATACTAAACAAAATTGCCAAGTTAAATGTTGAAGAAAAGCAGAATATCACTATCTTGAGGTTAAAGGATAACGCAACTTTTGAGATGGTCAGCATATAACTGACAAACAAGAAAGACAAAAAAGTAGAAATCAAATTTACAACTTTAGGACCGCCAAAAAGGGGGTACAATTAATAAAGCTGCATAAACTATTTATAATGAACGCATCTGAGAACAAAACTAAATAATTAGAAAGCACACGGATTAGTAAGTAAAGAGAATGCAGAGGTGAATGTCAGTGCAGTTAAAAGGATACAAAAGACACAAAAAAAAACCGAAAACTAATGGCATGCGTAAGTCATTTTTAAGGGCCACTTGCTGAGTTCAACACCTCACTACAACAAAAAAAAACCATTGGAGGCAAAATGTGATAACAAATCTGGCGCATACATCATAAATGGGTTAAAATTGCAACAACCACCAACTAGCTTTTTTTTTTTTTTAAATTTTTTTTTAGGACGTAGTGAGTTGTTTGGCTCTCAACAAGTGGCCCTTAAGAATAACTTACGCATGGTAATACCTTCCGGTTTTCTTCTCTGCGCAAATCCTGTTGTTTTAATGTCCCTGTCTAAACTAACCTACATTTGGTGCTAGTTTGAGGCGGGCTGGTTTTTGCTTCGCGGATTTTCACGCATCATCTACGGCACGCATGCTGTCCCCGGCTCCTTTCTCCCTATAGCCCCTACCTTTGTCTGTCTCTTTGTCATTTTGCCTTTTCTTATCTGCACTGGCATCTATCTCTGCATTCTCTTCGTTTTCCCATCTTTGTGTTATTTACTCTAATTATATAATTTGTTCTCAGATGTGCTCTTAGCTTACTAAGGTCTTCGTTCACTTCTTCTTTATCATATCCCCTATCCTTCATGAATAATTTATGCAGTTCCATCAGTTGTATTCCTTTTGGCAGTCCTAGATTTGTAAGTTTTACCTCCAGTGATATCCTTGTATCTCCATCAGGAATTACTTTTTCATGTCCTCTCGTTGCCAGGTATATTCTGACTATCTGAAAGGTTGCGTTCTCAGTCATCCTCGAGATAGCATATCTACCATTTGGTATTTGCCTTGTTATTTCTGTTATTCTGCTTTTCTTCAATATTTCTTTTCTCCTTCTCCTTATTATCCTCTGCAATTTCGTTTGGTATCGTAGTCTCTGTAAATGTTCTTCTTTTTTCTTCTGTTTCTTGGTATGCACAATTGTCATATCCTTTCTTATTTTTTTCTTTTTGATCTTTTTCTCTGTTTTCTTGTTTCCATTTAGCTTCTCTCATCTCTTTCCTTTCTCTTCTATGGCTTTTAGTTTGTGTGTTTGTTTCCATTGTTTGTTTTTCTATATTCTTCTATTGTCAAACTCTTCAATTTTTTTTTTTAGTACACTTGTTGCAAAGTTTTTTAACGCCCTCCATTTATTTTCATCTTTTAAGCATTTGTTAATGATTGTTCTTTTATCCACTTTGTTTTCTAGTATATATTCTAGTTTTTTTCTATCTTCTTCCCACGCCTCGCATTCTACTAGAGTGTGTTCTGCGTTATCGTGTGTTTTTTCCTGACAAAATGTACACCTTTCTTCTTCATTTATTTTTTTAATTTTTTGCAAGAATTTTCCAAATGCTCCGTGCCCGGTCAGTATTTGTGTTGTATAATAGCACGTCTCGGGTTTCTTCTCTACCCATTCTTTTATGTCTGGGATTAATTCTCTCGTTCATTTCCCCTTTTCTCCTGTATCCCATTTTCTCTGCCATCTTTCCATAGTCTTCTCTCTTGCTCTTATCTTTGCTTCTTTTTTACTCGTTCGTTCTTTTACAAGTTTTTTTATTTCTATTCTTTTCTCCACCATCATATCCGCGGGAGGTGTTGCCGCAATTACCTCTACTGCCTCTTGTGACACTGTTCTGTAAGCTCTACAAATCCTTAACGAGCTTGCTCTTGTGGCTCCTCTTACTTCCTTTCTGTTTTTCTTTGTTTTCATGGCTTCTCCCCCATGTTTCTGCCGCGAACAGCAATTTGCTTCTTGCTGCCGTTGCTATTAGCCTTCTGCTTTCTTCTCCTGGACCTCCGTTGTTTGGCATAAGTCTACCAAGCTTTCTCTCAATTTCCTTTGTTCCAATGACCGCTTCCTTAACCTGTTCATTCCATCCCTTTGCTTCGAGTGTCACTCCAAGGTATTTGATTTTTTTTCCTATGGTTATCTCTTGATCTCCCACCTGTATCTTACCTGTTCCTCTATTATTCCTTTTAGTCGATAGCCATGCCGCCTCAGTTTTTTGTGTTGCTAGTTTTAAGCCCTTACTTCTCATCCATATTTGTATCATATCAATTGCCAGCTCTAATCTTCCTTTTAGTACTTCTATTTCTACGTCTCTACCTACTACTGCTATGTCGTTCGCAAATGCTGTTATTGACACGCCTTCCGGCATCTTCATTCGAAGTAACTCGTTATAGACAAGGTTCCACAGTTTTGGTCCCAGTGCTGAGCCCTGCGGTACCCCTCTAGTAAGTTTGAATCTTCCATTTTTGGTCACTAGATTTCTGTCCTGTAAGTAGCTCCATATAATCTTCATTGTTTTTCTGTTCAGTTCTTTCTTCTTTGCCGCTTCTATGATTGCTGCCCATGATACGCTATTAAACGCGTTCTGTATGTCCAACGCTATCATTACACAGTGTTGCCTTTTCCTCTGCGTTCCGCTGTTTGCTTCTTTTGCTATTGCTTTCACTTTTTCAATAGCTCCTAAGGTTGTTTTTCCTTTGGTGGTAAATCCAACTAGCTTTGCAAGAATAATAATGTTAATATGTATATAAAAATCAAAGTATTGATATAAAGTGCGTGAAAGAGCGACAGGTTTTTATAGTAAATACTTCTCGCGGCTAACACAATGTAAGATATAAGTAATTATATTAGTTAATTAAATGTCGGCAAAGTTTTAAATTATTTTATTTATGCTTATGAACTAGTAAAAAAATAGTTAGTTCATCCATACAAAAATAATATCCTGTAAAGGCAATTAACTTGCTTTTATAGACTTTACAGGATATTAATTATGCTATCAAAAACATATTTTTTCACAAAATATAAAACCCTGAAATAAATAATTGAAAAAAAAAATGAAAAATCATATTGTAAAATATAAGCTCGTTTTAAAACAGATTTAAATTTCTAAATTTTATATTTTTTTTATAAAAATTGTAAAAAAAATAAAAAAAATATAACATATTGTCTGTTTCTATGATAATATTATTACTGTAATTAATAATTTTGTTATGCATTATATTTCCATGTAACTAATGCATTATCCATATTTCCTATAATGTCATCGGCTCTAATAGAAGCTTATGATTTATGTAGACTAGCCTCCCATTACATGAATAAATAACAGCCACCGGAAGCGAAATGGCTGCAATGAAAAATGAAAAGCCATGTGTAAAAGATTGATTGATAATAAAACAAAATTTCTTTTATACATCATCATTTTTATTTATTCATTAATTGGATAAATTTTAATTGCATAAACATTATTTTATAACAAAAACATAAACATTGATCCATACAGAACAATTTTAGATAGTACACTATTTATATTGAATTAACAAAGTACTGCAATTAATAGAATAAAGTAAGAAATTTACCCTTAGTAAATAAATGCACACCACTGATGTTTCATTGAACAAATAATTGAATTATTGAAGAACGTTTAGTATTTCAGCACAATTAATTTATCCCAAGTGGAGTATCGATTACACACAACTCATCTCTAATAACATAATTAGTGTCATTTCACATAAGTAAATCGGTACGTTAGTTTCCTAATTAATAATTAACATTAAGGTGCTAAATTACAATTGTGTCATCTAAGACAATTTTAAATAAATAATCTTTGGTTTGTATTCCTACTTTGGTTTTTAACATTAATAATCTGCCTTAAATATGAATAGTGATAATATAACTACGTTGATATTAATTGTTCATTTTAATTAATTCCTTTTGTAATACATTGTTCAGATGTAAAATGTATTAATTATTAAAACGTCAGTAACATACTCTGAACTACTTATTAATAGAATAATAATTCCAGCAATATGAATTTTCTTGTGAGTAGAGGATGAATTGATTTAATTAAATACCCAATTTTAAGTTTTGTAACTTTATGTAATACTAGAACACCAATTTTGAATGGCATTTTATTATCATTAAAATTTCAACAATTTTGTGTTATGTAACATAAAACGTTCTTCAAGTTAATTACTTCCGTTAAATATTTGTTTGCTCATCAAATATTTTATTAATTCATCTTACTAGCATTTATATTTTAATAAACAGTTCTGAAAAATCATTATTTAAAAAATTAAAAATTAATTAAGAAATAATTAGTAAATATAATATGAAAAAATATCCTTTATTCCAAACTACAAGCACATATTCAGAGTTTGCTATGAAACACCAACCTCTGGTTGATCCGAGCGCAAATATTATATGCCAAAACTTTGAACCAACTTCTCTTAGAATTTCAATACTAATGGAAGTTATCACATTCTAATTGACCATTAATTTTATAAAGGAACTATTACTAACAATAATGCACTTGCCAGAATTTGAGTTGGATGGTAAAATCATTTCTACTGCACCTCATTGGCTCTTTGTACTTCCTTCACCTCACTTCTCTGTCCCAACACACAACTAACTTATGTAATGTATGTCAAGCTTTACTTGGATGAGTTCTCCTCAAACTGGCCATGTTAATTACTTTTATTAAAATTATAACAAACGTTGATAGAAGTTAGTGTACTGTAGGCTAGATGCCACAATGTTGTATTTAATCTTGTGGTTTGATTCTCACAGTGTAGAAATTAAAATTAAGGAGTCTGATGCAAGAAAGTGATCATTTTCTTATTTATTTAAATTGAGAAATATGTACCACAAGGTTTTGCAAAGCGTATGCTATCATTGGTACAAGAACAGAAAGAGTTATTTGCAGTTTTGACTCGTTCTCTTTACAATTTAGTTCAAGGACGGGATAATAAATTATGACTTATCTCGTTCTTGCACCAAACGGTTAGTGGAGCGTATTTACTTACCCGATGAATACAAAAAATTTAAAATTTTCGCAATAAGTTATTATTATTTTCTAAAACATGTTTTATGACTTTTTAACTCTTGTAATGAATTTTTTACTTTCAGTGCCAAAAAATTTAGTAAAGAAAAATTCACTGTTTCTACTTACCCAATATTTAAGTAATTAGAACTTTCAAATAAAACTGAACGTAGCAGGGTTGCTAGTGGTTTTTTTGAGAAAATCAAACTGCAAAATTTTAACCCTGTTAACTTTAATAAAAAAATATTTATAATGCCTCGTTGCTCCATAAGGATGCAAAATTTAAAAATGTTATGCAGCTGGCTGCAGAGTATGTATCTAAAAGTGACATGCCATTTTATAACACTTTAAAACGTGATTCTGTTCCTTTGGAAAATTATGGTTATGATATCTTGTTTTTTGCGTGGTGTTGTGACTTATCCTGTTCTTGTACCAAACAATAAGTTTTGAAGATATTTTTGTTTGTTTTAAGCAAAATAATCCAAGGTCTTATTTATATGCATACAAGATGTATTCTATCACTAAAAAAACATTTTTAATTTTTTTTGCATTCTTGAAAAAATTTCTTCTTGCTCCAGCTTGGATCTGCCAGAACTAATTCAATTTTGATTTTAACAACAATGCTTGTAAGCCAAATATTTTTCTCTGTAGTTACCCAAGAGCTTGAGTATGCCATTAATATTAACAACGCCATCTGTGCTTTGGTTTTATCTTGTTTTAGCTAGAAGATAAGCTGGTCATAGTCATTTGGCGATGCTTTATAGCAACCTCTTTATAATTTTGTTTTTTTTTAAGGAATAATATTTAGATTAATTTTTGACTCGAGTTGCCTAGGTGAAGGTTTGATCAAACCTTTTTCTTTTACTTTTCCTATTATAAACGCGCATTTAATGGTTTTATTATCTTCAGCGTCACAGAGTTTGTGTTTTTAAGAACGGCTCTATTGTAAACCTTTACATTGTAAATACTGTAAATGTGCCCAAAAAAACGGTCAATGGATTCTGCAAAAACACCATTTACAATTTTTTTTAAAGTATCTTAAGACCGCACTGGGTAAAAAGTTTTTTATTAGATGTCATGCTTGTGAAAATAAGTTTTCTTATCCACCACAGAGCCCGCAAATACCAAAAAACTAATTGCTAAGCTAGCAAAGAAATAGATTGTACACGAGCGGATACTTCACATCAAATACCATCAAATTGATTAGAGTGGGTTAGTATTGAAGTCCGGTTTGTTGAAAGGTTAAGTACACAATTACTGGATGACTAACACTTAAGTTGGTAGTTGGAAATTCCAGTTTATGATTACAAGCAAGTGTGTTTAACTGATATATTACACCTACCCAGTCGTTTGTTTGATATTCAGCGAGAGTCGATTGCATGCAGCCAACAAGACAGCACCTCTAAGACCACCGTAGTCACACCCGACTGCAGCAACTCGGAGAAAAACTGCAAATTTTATTGCATCCGAGTTGATTGGTTAAGCTAGTTAGTTCAAAAATTTCTTTTAGTTTGAACGACGGCAACGACTTTACCGACACCGACGACGAAAACACCAGCATCACCAAACTTCTCTAGATGATTTACCAAAAAGAAAAAGCCTTTCAAATGGCAAAACACGAATATCAACACCCTCAAAGCCTACATCTTGTCCCTAGTGAAAACCCAAACCAAAAAGATCGACGTCTACGAAGAATCTTTACAATGAAGCTGAAAGTAGATACCAATGTTACGACTGCCATAAACCCGCCCCTAGAGTAAGGATACATTGTTTTAAGAAACAAGAAAAAGACAAAAAGCAAAAGGACACGGGTCAGTTTTTGCTATTAAGCCATTAGCCGGCCTTTCACGTCAGGTGCTTATAGCGCCATTAAGGTCATTAGCCAACAATGTCAAAAAGTCCACAACCCGCTAAGCCACTAAGTTAAGCTTTTTAGGTCTTCCAACAAGTTTCCAACTTCTACAGCATCCACAAAGGATGCGGTCAAATGACGCCTATCTCTAATTGTATTACAAAATAAAACTGTATTACAAAATCAGTTGGCCTCATTCAAAGAAATGAATGTAAACGTGGTCAATAGCATCTGCCAGTGCATGTAGGCATAAAGGCTTCCCAGTTTATCTTACGCTGAAGGCAAACCAATCTTCTACAAAAGCTTAACCCAAGTCACCTGCTTCTCAATAGCATTTTCAACACCCGCAAGGAAAAATTCTATGCACAAGCAACGGGAAACCAAGCGCAAAATCTACTGGCTCTACGGCCACTTTAGAGAGTACAGAACAAAAAAAATTGTCAGAGCGAACAAACCTTGTCTTCGGCTGACTCAACAAAGGAATTCCCGCAAAGTTGTGACAGCACTAATTATTACAATTGCGAGCGTTGACAGAACAAACAAATAGCAAGCATTACAATAAAAGAACTCTATCCTCGATCCTTAAAACCCGCTAATTAATCTAAAACTAAATTTTTTTATTATCCAAAAGATGCTGTTACATATAACAAAAAAAAAACAGTTAATAATAAAAATTACAGAGAAATCTGTAAGACTGATTTCTTTTTTCAAATATTCAAAACATTTGGTCTTGAAAATAAAGTTGTCAGAAAGGAAACAATGCTGATGGTATTGCAGATATAGTGAAAACAGTAAATATATGAGTTTTTAGAAAAAAAATATTGATTCTAAAAAGCAAGCGTCAAAAAGGACAATAAATTAAGCATATAGTACTACCTTGAAACCGTACTAAACAAGAAACTGTTTAAACGCCCTGTTATAAGTTTAAAATTTAAGTAATTTTTAACTTATATATCAATTTGCAAAACTTAAACAATTAATTCTTTAAATAAAGACCAAAAAGAATTGAATTTTAGGTTTCAACATAGTTAGAACCATTTCTTAAAGATGAATTATTTTCTACAAATTATTAACAAGTCAGATTCAGCCTGATTAAGAAAAAAATTAACCGCACAAAGAATAATCTTTGTAGTTGTTGTCGTTTAAGTCAATTAATGAGCTGATAAGTTACTTACCGTTTTGATAATGCTAGACCAGTGTTTCCAGTTTTAATAGGTTTGTTTTGTGGTGAGATGCGTAGTAGCATGGGTTTCTTCTTCTTGTTCTTAATATAGAAACGTATCATTTTTTTTGTAATTACCTTAAGGTTTTAAAAATAATCCCAAGCCAGGAATTAATCAAGCTGCTTTTGAATCTCGATCTCAGAGTTAATTATTAAGGTTTGCTTGATTATTATGGTTATTGTTCTCAGCTTTGGTGTGCTATGAAGTGATTTGGGTTAAAGCATTAATTGGAATTGCTTCTGGTACAACAAGAGTTGTGTAGTGACTTAGTATAGTATTGCTACACGTATAAATTGTCTAACATTTGGACAATTTTGTTGGGAGCTTTGGCGACCAATTTAAACATTGATTCTTTAGAAACAGTTCCTTTTCCAAAAACCCACAAAACTCTCAACAATTTTGGCGAGCCAAAATTTTGACAATTAATTTAGACTTAAAGTCCGGGTATTTGCAAAAACGAGGTAGAGTACTTGGGTGAGATTACGACCAACCAGATCAAGATGAAACACTACTTGATACTCATCATGGAACACGCCAAGTGGACTACTAAAACTCAGCTCTGCAGCTGCCCATGGTTGCGTAAATATGTTTTAGGCTATGCCTAAATGGCAACGCTGTTGATGCAAGGCAGCAAGAAGGCATTTGTGTTGGATAATACCGGTAAAACCGCATTCAATTGATACAAGCAAATCTGGATAAATTGCTGGAACTAACCCACTCTAGGCCAGACATACAATCTCCAAACAGATGCGTCAAAGGCGAAAGTAGAAGCAGTGTTGTATCAAGAGCAAAAGTTCAGAAAACATATTATTTCTTATAGCAGCGCCAAACTAACGGATTTTTAAACAGAATTTTACTCAAACGATCAAAAGTGCATGGTTATCGTTTGGTCCATTAAAAAATGTAGACAATATCTGGAGGTAATGCATAAATAACAAATCTTATCAATAAACTCTATTGTATAGCTTTTGATTATTTTCTTGACATTTGACAAAATAAAGTTAGAATTGATAGTTTTAAACTTTATTTTCTTTAAGGTTCTGCTCTTTCGCCAACTTTGTTTTTGATTTACATTAATGAACTTCTTCAAATAACAAAAAGTTTTGTTTAAAGTTTTGCAGATGGTAGCATCTTTTATACTTCATACTTTCCAAAAACTATTTTGACAAATATATAAAAAAAAACGTCTAGAAAGTATTTAGAAAACAAGGATTTTTTAATAGATGTAAAAAGTGTTTTACTTTTGTTAAGTTATATTTGTAGTTGTATTGAATATTTACTTATAAAGGATGAGTCATGTAGCGTTTAGAATTTGAACTACCGTTTATTTTGTTTTTCTGAGTTGACAAAAATTCAGTTTTATGTTTGACATTTACAAAATGAGACTCTTTACACTTGAACAAAGTTGAGAAACAATGAAAACTTACTTCCAAAGTGGTGAGTCTTCTACTCAAACGGTAAAAAAATTACGAAACAAATTTGATAGAAAATAAGTGAAGTAAAGCAAGTTTGCGAAACTAGATTGTTAGTGGATAAAACAAATACTTTCACGTTCTCGTACAGTGCGCTCAGCCAAAAAAAATAATGTTGTTGCTTAGAATGTGCGCAAACATGCATCAACATCAACTCGTCATTGTTTTCAGGAACTGAACAATTATCTCACTTCTTTGAGGAGAATTTTGCATAAAAACCTTGGTTTGAAAACCTACAAATCAATTTGTCCAAGAAATAAGGCCTCCTAACCACCCGATGCGTTATCAGTTTGCTCAATGAGCCAAAGATCGTATGGCCAAAGATCAGCATTTTTATCGAAAAACCGTGTTTTTTGATGAAGCTCAAATTGTTGCATTTGGGGATCAGAGAATCCACACATAACTATTAAACAGCCTATGCAACCACAACAAGTAACTGTTTGGTGTAGTTTTTGGTCCGGCGGCATTATTGAATCATTTTTCTTCAAAAGAGAGCAAGGAGCCGCCGTTACCGTCAATAGCAAACGTTACTCCTCTATGCCACTTGCCACACAGCCTACGTAACCATCAATATTTTGCGCACTGTGTTTGGAAATCAAATAATTAGTCAAAATGCTGACGTGATTTTTTTTTTGTGAGGAGACCTTTAGGATAAGTGTTATGCTAACCATCAGGAGACGATTGATTGAAGTTGCCATTCATGCGATTCTTCTTCTTTACGTGCTTTGTCCTCCACGAACGTTGGCGATCATAAACATTATTTGGGTTTTGTTGACAGCTCTACGAAAAAAAGTTGTAGTGCTGACCCCAAACCATTGTCGTAGGTTTTTCAACCAGGACGTCTTTCTGCGACCTGGCTCTCGCCCACCAGCTATCTTTCCCTGCATTATATTTTGCAGTAATCTATACTTCGAGCCTTGCATGATATGGCCAAGCTTGCGTTTTTTCAGAAGATATAGAATTTCTGTGTCCTTATTGAGGCGTGCAAGAACTTAGATATTCTATTTGTCTACACTATACTTAGCATCCTTCTGTATGACCACATCTCGAATGCTTCTAACTTTTTGCACATAACATCTGTGAGCGTCCAGGTCTCTGCGCCATACATTAATATGGAGAAAACATAACAACGTAGCAACCAAACTCGCAGATCAAGATTAAGATCTCTGTGGCACATAACTTGCTTTATTTTATTGAAGGCCGTGCGAGCTTGTTCTATTCTGGATCTAATTTCTTTTGATTGGTCCTATTGCTGATTCAGGGAGCACCCTAGATATTTGAATTGGGCGACTTGTTCAATTTGCTGATTTCTTACTTTTATGTTTGTCACCACATTGCGCTCCTTACTGACTACGATGACCTTGGTCTTGTTTATGTTTTGTTCTAGGCCTGTTTGTTCACTATTAGCCACGATACAATTCAGCAATTCTTGATAATCTTTCTCCGTATTCGCCAGCAGGGCCGTATCATCTGCGTACCGCAAGTTATTCACCACCTCCCCGTTTAGTAAGATACCTTTAGATTTTCCATTCAAGGCTTCGGCAAAAATTCGTTTGGAGTATATGTTGAATAAAAGTGGTGATAACACGCACCTTTGTCTAACTCCTCTTTGGATTTTTACGTTATCTGTATTGTTGTTATCTACTCTTACGGATGCGGATTGGTGCCAGTAAAGTTTTTCAATGATACGAATGTCTTTGCCATCTAAACTTAGTTCTTGCAGGATCACTATGAGCTTGCTATGTTTTACACGGTCAAACGTTTTTTGATAGTCTATATAAAGCACGCGTACACGTCTACAGACACGTCTTGCAAACGCTGAATTAGTACCTGGATACTGAACAAAGCTTCACGTGTTCCCATCCCATAGCGAAACCCAAATTGAGTATCACTTAGGCAAGCTTCACATTTACGATATATTCTTGCTTGGATGATCTTCAGAAAATCTTCAAGACGTGGCTCATAAGGCTGATGGTTCTATAGTAATCACAGTTTTTAGCAGCTGCTTTCTTTGGCAGTGTTACAAAAACAAAGATTAACCAGTCCTTAGGAATGTTTCCGGTTGCATAAATGGTATTAAAAAAGTCCACAAGTACGTTTAAAGCTCGATCTTCTTCAATGAGTTTTAACATTTCTGATGATATGTTATCTGGCGCTGGTGTTTTACCTTCTTTGGACATTTTTATTGCATGTGTTACTTCGGTTCTTGTTATTGCGGGTCCTTATGTCACATCGTATTCTGCCGGATGATCCACTCTTTGATCTTGAAAAAGTTCTTCCATTTCGCTAGCTTTTTTTCTAGGTCTAAAATAACTTTTCCTTGATTGTCGAACAGCATTGCATATTTCCTGGGTTTGCTAAGGCCGGCAGCTTTCTTGTGCATGCCAAATGTGTCGTATTTACTATCCAAGCTTTATATCTCTTGGCACTCCTTACTTAGCTATTGCACTTTTGCTTCTCTGATTTTTTACGGATATTCCGTTGCAATACTTTATAAGATTTACAGTTATGCTTTGCCGCTCGTCTATTATCCATTAGTTGCAGTATTTCGAAAGTCATCCATGTTTTCTTTTTGATTTGTAGGTCTGGTTTAAGATATTTCTCGCCCGTACTCAGAATTACATCTTTGATGTTGTTCCACGCCAATTCCACTGCATCTTCTGTAATGTTAATGATTTGAAGTCTTGTATTTAGTTCTGTTCTTGTATTTGCTTTGATATTTATGTCTGATAATCGTGAGATATCTATTTTCTTCTGCGGACGTCGGACGTTACATTTCTTAAGTCTAAGTCGTGCAGAAACTACTACTGGGTTATTATCAGAACTTATGTCGCTTTCGGGGTAAGTTTTTGCAGATGTTATGCAGTTTCTAAACCGTTTCTTGATTAATACAAAATCAATTTGATTACGTACCAATCTGTTTAAGTTATCGGCATTAGATTTCCACGTATAGAGTCTTCTTGGTGGTAATTTGAAAAACGTATTTGTTATAACAAGGTCATGCTCTTCACAGAATTCAATAAATCTATCACCACGGTTGTTTAGTGTTCCTAGCCCGTAGTTACCAATAATATCTCCACAAACACCTTTACTAACCTTGGCGTTAAAGTCGCCTAGTACCATTGTTAATTTGGAGTTCTTAGTGAGTTTTAAGGCATTCGTGACTTGTACATAGAATTCCTCAATTTCCTGATCTGTACTGGTACTTGTGGGTGCATATACTTGAATTATGTTTATATTCACTGGTTGGGCCTGTAATTGTAGTATAATTACTCGATCATATATTGGTATAAAAGTTTTAACTGCTCTAGATACTTCCTTAGTTATTATTATAGCAACTCCATTATAATGACTTGGGTTGTCGTTGCCGGCATAGTAGACTTGATAGCCATCTATGGTACACTCTCCGGAGCCAATCCACCTCATTTCGCTTATTCCAAGCATTTCAATAATCCTTCTTTTCATTTCTCTGATGGTATTTTCTATCTTTCTCGCCGCTAAAAACTTCTGGCGTTCCATGTTGCTATTTTCATCATGACTCTTTCGGAGATTTTTAGCACCCTCTGACCATTTAAGATATGCCGGGGACTGAACCCAGTACACACGCCTGCTGCTACCCATTGCCCGAGGATATGCTTATTTTATAGCGGCAATATTCGCCATGTCGTAGCCATGTCTTAGGACTTAATGCAGTATTTAACTAGTGGCCTTTCCCAAGAGTCACCAACTACATCCTGATATGGCTACCGCTAATATTATACTTTATTAATTTGGATTTAAATAAACACAAATAATTTTGAAACATGTCATCATGACATAATTAATATTGTTTTCATGCGATTGGAGCCCAAACAATCAAAAACGTACTAACAGTTTGGGTTAATCGAATGGGTTACTGTCATTTGAATAAATTTTGTGTTTCATTCTTAAATGAAAATGTCTAATTTTCTAATAAACTCAAATTTTGAAAAAATGTTTATTAGTTTTTTACTTATAGCCGATTCAAATTCCAAAAGTTAGATGGCCCACCACTTACTTCGTATGAGGAAAAGCATCCAAAACTACACAATCTCTTCTAAAGTTTATTCAAAAAAGAACTAGTTGACTAATAACTTAGATACTTTACAACATTGGCATAATGTTGCAGATCTTTGTAATTTCTATAGAATAGAAATATGATGAATATTGTTTAAACAAATTTGGCCTTTGTAGAAATTATAATAAAAAATAAAAGGGAAAAAAGGCATTAGGTTAGAATCAACAAATAAAAAGCTATATGCTGACATATATACTCTACTATAACCCGTTGGTAATAAGTTGAGAAAATGACTAACGTTAAGTTTCTAAAAACAATTACAATTATTTGCATAAAAACCCAAGTGACCGGCATGTGTCAAAAAATTTCAACCTACAAAAAATTGGTGGTGCAGAGTAGTTGTAGCTCCATCATGTTGCTTCAACCAAAGAATCGAATATCATCGATAGAACAGTATTACAACTGGCAACAAAATTGCAATTTCTAAAGAGGTAGACAATCAAATATAGTTTAATGATATTCGATTCTTTGGTTGAAGCAACATGATGAAGCTACTCACCAAGATGCACTGATGAGGATTTGTGAAAACCGAAATAATTGTCTGTATTCGGTTGGCCGCTTTGGAGTTAGATTGGGTTTGGGTAATGGATTTTAAACCTTTGTTTTTCATCTAAATCTAAATTTTCCAAACAATTAACGACAAGCAAAAATCTGTCTACATTCACAAATCTTTTTAAAACGTTGGCTCCAGTATCCCCCACAAAAAACTCATTAACTCCCACCATGATGCTAGTTTCAACAAGCTGCTATGTATTTATCTGTAAAACAAATATAATAATAATGCGTTTTATTATTTTAATTGTCGGGCAGAAAGACCTCGGTCAATAGCCCTTTTCATATTCAACTAACCATTTCTACAATGTATATATATATATACAGGGTGTCCGGAAAATACGTGTACAACGACAGACTCCTGACGTCAAAATAGGTCGATCTAAGCCGACTTAGTTATATCCAAAATTGTCTCGTTTAGCCGGTAGAGGGCGTCAAAAAAAACAAATGTATAACAAAGTTGAAAGTATCTATTGTAAGAAACTAAGTAAAACAAAAACATTACTTAAGCAAATGTGTAAAATGACCGCCATCTTGCTGAATACACTTATTAACACTCTTTAAAAAATGATATTGGACCCTATCTAATGTCTCGGGATTATTAAAATCATTGACAATCGTTTTAGGAACATTTAACTCACGTTCTAAGAGACGGGTACTGGTACTTGGTTCTTCTTCAACTCTTTCCAGAATCATCTCTTCTGTTTCCACAGTTCGAGTTGTTCGCATACAACCCCTGCCTTCAAACTTTTTCTCAAAACTGCCCGTTTCCCGAAGATGACGCTCAATATTGGCAAATGTTTGGTGGTTTGGTATTCGACGGTTAGGAAACCTCTCCATGTAAACCCTAACACTCTAACGCCCATTTCCTTGACAAAACCCGTATACCAGGAGCATGTCAACTTTCTGAGAGTTTGTATAATTTTCCATTTTTAATGGTAAAATGAACTTGTAATTCAAAAATGTTGATCGTATACTTGAGTAAATTTCATAGACTGGTGACAATTTGTCAATAATTGTCAAATTATTAAACGCCATAGCAACAAGGTCACTTAAAAAATTATTATTACAGGTCATTTCTTTTTAATATTTACAAATTTTTGACGCCCTCTACCGGCTAAACGAGACAATTTTGGATATAACTAAGTCGGCTTAGATCGACCTATTTTGACGTCAGGAGTCTGTCGTCAAACGTTGTACACGTATTTTCTGGACACCCTGTATATATATATATATAATCATCTTTCTGTATAATATGAAATAAATATATTTACTACTACTATTTTAATTGACGCTGATTTCTGGGTGGAGCTTGACTCAAGTTAAGAGTACATCTTCAAGTAAAATTCAAACAAAACAAAATCCTGAAAACAGTAGAAATTATAATTATAAAATTCACTCCGCCATGAACAATAGTATTGTCAACACGCAAATAAATCTTCTCCGTTTAAATAACCAGTTCAATTCGTCAATTATTTTTTGTTAGTTGTGAATGTTAAATAAGTGTCGTTCTAGTGTACGTAATAAATACAAAATAGTAGAACTACACATTATTTATTAATATGAGTGATGCCGGGAGAAACGACGGCCATGAAGCCGCTAGCGAGGCAGAGAGTCTCGCGGGTTCGCAAATGGAATACGAGACCGATGATTCCACGCGGCCTTCTAACATTAAAAAAAGGGGTCGGCCAAAAACAAAACAATAACAAACCAAATAAAAAAGGAAAAGGAGATGCGGGATTTAAATTTCCAAATAATATAAATAATATTATAATGCGATCCACATACACATCCACAACCGACACATACACAACAAATACAACAACAACAAATGCAACAACAACAACAAATGCAAAAACAACAACAACAAATGCAACAAATACAACAACGCCAACAACATCCACAAATACCACCACATATACCAAATAGATTCAATAACAACTACAATCAAGCGTACTACATAGAAACAATTCAACAGCTCTCACGTACACAATTATCTGACATATGGTGCCAGAATACAAATAATAATAAAGATATTATCTTAGCAACCAAAACTGGATTCATTATAAAATCCAATAATGATAAACCATCTACACTGAACTTGTTGCAAAAACTTACAGGGTCTAACATTTTAAAATCCTTTAAAGAGACTACAACGATAAAAACTACACCCTACAAAACTCCGTCAGCATCATACTCGGCTGTTATAACTTCAGTTGACCAAGAAATCACGGATGAAGAAATGGCTAAAGTCCTCTAGACAAATAATTTAAACATTAGATATTGCAAAAGAATAATATCAAGACTGACAGGCACTCCCACTTACAAAATGCGAATTATTACCGCTGATGTAGATGCTTACCAAAATTTATTACAACATGGCGTCTTCTACAAAAGCAAACATTTTGCGGTGTATGAAAGTCTTGCTCTACCACCAATACCCGTCCCTTGTAGCAAATGCAATTCATTTGAACATACCACAGACAAATGCACTTCTTTGCCAAAATGCAGCAAATGCGGAGGTAACCATAAGACTGTTAGCTGCAGAACTACCAACCCACCAACATGCACATCATGCAAGGAAGAAGACCACGAAGCGTGGTCACTTAAGTGTAAAAACCGACCTACTGCTCCAATTGACGGAATACCGAACATCAAAATAAAATCGGCAAACAAGAGATCAGAAAAAATTGCGCAACAAATAACTCAGGCTTCAAGAATTCACTCACCTGTCACCGTTCATGACCATATCATTGACACGTATGTACACAAAATTAATTCTCCCAAAATAACAGACAGACAACAACTAATCCAAAAATTAAAAAGTAGATTTATTTAATCATACAACATTGACACCATTGTATCCTTCTCCAATAACAGAATGTTTATAGTAATGTTAGATCTGTTTAACCCAGATCAAGCCCCTCCCACCTCTCCCATAGGAGGCGTACAAGTCACCATAACTCAAACCCAAAATGTCTAGCTTAAATTTCCTTTATTCCAACATTAATACTTTTTCTCGAATATCCCATATTATAAAAAACTTCTTCCCAATTAATAACATCTCCTGTGCTTTGTTTGTTAAAACGAAATCTCCAAATTCTATATCGTTTCAAAATTGGTCCATAATCCAAAATCCTGCCAATATTATTAACCAGAATTATAGAGGTGGATCCGTATCTATGACTCATCCATGCATTAAAATTAGGAAAGAAAACCCTCCAAGCATCAATAAAGCATTAAATGATTGCACCCACTTCTCAATTCCTTTCCTTCAGGACAGACTCCACATATTCCTTGTTTACATTCACCCATCCTCTGTTATTGAAGATAATATCTTTGTAAAAGCTTCTCTTTATCCTCACTGTATTATTGTTGGTGATCTCAACTTAAATCTAAGGAAAACCCGTCACCGCCAACAGTTTCTAACAAACTCTGATTTTTCTAAAATATTTACTCCACCAACGTTTATTATGAACGATAATCATAGCACTACTCCTGATATCATCCTTTGTTCGTCTAGTATAAAACTCCTTATCCACTCTGTTAATGTTATCCCTGACCTTTGTTTGGACCATTTGGCAATTAGATTTAGTATTGATATCCAAACATTACCTTCCCCTAAGGAGTCAATTTATAACCTAAATATGTGTAACATAACAAACGTGAACCAAGAACTTTCTTCATTTGCTATATCTCACCCAAATATATCTCCCACTACCATCTCATTATTTTTTAAACTAATAGCATCATCTATCCATTGTCATACCCCTAAAACATTAAAATCCTACTATAATTACCCTCTTCCCCCATTTATTATGCGTTTTATTAAATATATAAGAAAATTATATCGTGAGTTTAGAAATACAAATGACAGAACATGAAAAAGACAGTTCAATGACTTGAATAAAAACATACACGACTTAATTTTCCAGTACAGACAAGACAAATAGTTAACAGTTTGCAACAAAATTAATGAACAGAAAGGAAAAAACTACTTTCAAGATATTAAGAAACTGACTAAATACAAACGGACATCATACATACAATCAATAACAGACCCGGTTTCCAAGAATAGTTTTTCATCTGACATTGACATTGCCAATACTTTTCAAAGACACTTTAACCACGCATTTGCCTTCTCCAACTGTGACAATTTTGACAATATTCATTTAGAAAACGTAAACAAATGGTATGACATATTTTGTAGACAGACGTACGACACTCCTTTGGACGAAACAATACACAAAGACGACTATTACGATTTGTTAAATAAAGGTAAAAATTCAGCACCAGGAAATGATCTATTAACTAGACAAATTTTAAAACAGTTTAATGACGACGTTCATAACTACATATTAAAAATGTTCAATTATTGTTCTTTTCACCAATATATTCCTAATGAATGGAAAGTGGGAACAATTGTATGAGTCCCTAAAAATGCTAACCATTCTTACCCAGCTAGTTACCGCCTTATCACACTTCTCCAGTTCTTGGTAAACTATTTGAAGGTATATTGCAAAATAAACTTCTAAAATTTATCCACAATAAAATACCCATTACACAATTTGGTTTTGTAAAAAATAGATCCACAAGCCATCCATTAACTATCCTGACATCTAACATCCAAACATCCCATTTCGAAGGCAGACACTCGAGCGTCTTGTTTATGGATATAAACAAGGCATTCGACTCTGTCTGGCATAGAGGCCTCCTATTTAAGCTATCAGTCCTAGAGGTGCCTAACCATTTAATTAATATAATAATAGGTTTTTTAAATGATCGAACTCTTAAGGTTTGCATAGCTAATACCTACTCCGATCCTTTCACTCTACAACAAGGTGTTCCACAAGGATCTCCCTTGTCTCCTCTCCTTAATAATATTTTTTGCTCTGATATATGTAGTTCTAATCCAAACTCCTACATCCTACAATATGCTGATGATACAACATTGGTTTCTTACGCTAAATCTCTAAACCAATCTATGGATCAATTGCAAACCTTGCTTGATATTACAAATTTGTGGTTCAATAAATGGCGCCTGTTTCCAAACCCGCTAAAAACCCAACTACTAATTCCCTACCACAAAATCCATGAAAATTCACCTAGTATCTAAATGAACCAACAATCCTTAAATCCATCTCATATTTGTAAATATCTAGGAGTAAACTTTGACCCTAAACTAAATTTTAAGTTTCACACTAACTCCATTAAATGTAAAATCTGATCCCGAGCAAAACACTTCCGATCCCTTACGTATAGAAACAATGGAATTGACATTAAATGTGCCACGCACATATACAAGACGATCTGCCGCCCAATCCTTGACTACGCATCCATAATATTCCTGAACTCCAATAAACCAACTCTCAATCCCCTTTATGTAGGAGAAAGGGCTTCTCTTAGAACTATTACAAAAATCCGACATCTCAATAACCCCCTCCATAATCCTTCAAACAAACTACTGTATGAAAAAACCTACTTCATCCCACTTTCCGAAAAACTCAACACATTTCAAACCAAATTTGCAAATAATCCTAACAACTCAGAGATTCTAGATAATCAAATAATTCCTAGAAATCTAGGGATTATTGCAAAATATAAAAAACCTGCTCTTTCACTATTCCAACATATCCTGACTCTCGCTAACGACTAACTAACAATATCACCTGACAAACCATATTACTGAATCATATATCATACATCATGCATCATTTTTGTTTTGTTTTTTTGTTTTGTTTTTTTTAATAAAAATTACAATTTAATTTACCTTATTTCAATGGCTGAAAGACTACGGTCGATAGCCGTTTGTACAAAACATTTTTTTTTTCCTTCTATGTATTATACCTGTTCAAAATATTGTAAATTACTTGTGCAATAAATATATATATATATAATTATAAAATAATATTATAATTTAAAAAAATAGTCGCCAAACTAAAATAATCAACACAACATAAAAGTGTAAATAGAGGATCTGCAATCAAAGTATGAATTCAAACTGAGATACTACATTAGATAAAAACAGACTACGCATGGGTTATTGCAATAACTTCAGAAAGATGACATAAATTTGCAAATAATATATTATTAAAAACCAATACAATAGAAAAGCACGGTAAGATCAGCCAAACATTATTGAAATACAAAAACTTTTTTTTAATGCAAATACATAGAACATTACATTGGTAAAGAAAAATATAAGTTAAAAATCAATAACTCAAACCCGATCCATCAACATTTGGTAGCATTGGGGGATTTTGAGTAATTATTTTTAAAAATTATCAAAACATCTCAAATTTTTGCAACGAATACTTAATATTTAAGCAAGTTATTGTTATTTGAGTAATTTTGCATTTTTTAATTTTTTTGTTATTAATTTGCAAATATTTTCAAAATTTAAAAAAATATCTCAAAACTTTTTTGTTAATGTTTGCTAAAATTACAGATTTTAGCAAACATTAACTAATTAACACATTTTAAAATTGTGCAACGATAACTATATAGTTAAGCAACTTAATAATGTTTTTGTTAATTTGCTTATATTTTTAAACAAAATAACTAAAAAATGTACACTTTGGCCATATTATGGACCCTTTTGTAAACCGGAGCCCGTATGCATTGCATCTACAGCACGGATATCGGACAGCCTTAATGTACGTGCATAGAAAATGAAATTTTTATGTTTTAATTAGTTTATAAATAAAATTGTAGAAACTTTTAGTAGTTGTATTAATTTGTAAATAAGTATCTTAGAAAACCACAATATTGTAATAATTGAGTTAAATGATATTAAAGCATAAAATAAAACACAACAATTTTTCTAAACACTACCAATAAGTAGCCATAAAAACACACAAGAAAATATATCTTATAGACAAGCTTTGTTTTCCAATACATTATTGAGCTTGGCTTACAAATTGCCATTGTGCTGCACTATATAACCCCGCATTACCATTTGCCTTATCTAGAGCTGCTTTACTACTGGTCTCGAGGACGCGCTATAACTAGCCATAACAGATCTTTGCTTTATAGTCTCTTGATTTATATCAAGACTTTTTATTGAAATAAATTTAAACAGCCCTAAATTCAATTGCAATTATCATAAAGTTTCGATTCAAGCATAAAACGTTTTCATCTAAATGGACAAAGAGAGAATGTGTTTATTTTAAGAAGTAGCCTGGGGTTGATCTCGGTGGGCAGCGATGCCATAAATCTCAAAACTAACAACTCGTATTTGTACAATTCACAATGTAAAGCGTGTGGCGAGTTTATATAGTCTGTTGGTTTTAATATTTTTTAAAATTATTTTTTTCAATATACTACTACTCTACTAAAATTCACGCATTGATGAATTCAAATTTAAAACCTGATAAAATATTTAAGGTTAGGTTAATAGTTATACTTTTATATGCTAGTTAATTTAAATAATTTCTGTATAATAACTCAATTTACATTAAATAAATTGCATGCAACTTACATAAATTCGTGCACTGATAGATTGGTAGGCCCATCCAGCCATTCTGCATAACAAATTACTCGTTCGGAACCCTGACTGTAAGTCTCAGTGTATGTAGTATATACGAATAGAAGTGGACTGGATATGATGACACCAATTACCCATATACCAAGTGCAAGACATATGGTAATTGTTCTTCCCATTCTAGGGCGAAGTGGAGTCATTATTGCCATATACCTGCAAATGGAAACAATTTAAATTAGCAAATAAAACCAATTAGTTTGGTTATTCTTACACAACAAAAAAGTTTTACATTAATTTTCTTTCTCTATAAGTACGGTATACTACAGATGTATGCAATGCAGTTTTTGTATATCTCGAATAATATTTGTAAACCAGAAGCACATTTAAGAGCAACTGAATTACGTGGGGAAGCTGCTTACGTTTTTATTCTTTTGAGTGGTGCTCACTGCATATAAAGTAATCTACACGCAGCGGTAGTGGGAGTATATAAATTATAAAACTAAGTGGTATTTTAATGCTCCAGCAAGCTGTACTCTGCAAAAGTTTAATTTATAAACACCTCGTCGATGGTTAGTTTTTTTAGTAGCAATTTAATTTTAAATAGTCCCATTTAAGTATTAATATACTTTACATATGCAATAGATAATTGCAATTATAATCTATTGCAGTTTACACTAATTTTAAATTACGTGGCGCACATTTGTGAATGTACAAAACTTGATTTTATATATTTAAACTTTGTACAAATATATTTGAGGCATTTGTGTGTTAAATATTGATAGTTCCTCTTCCGGCTTTGTATAGTACTATATTTGTAGGCGGTTTGATTTTGCTGTGCTTGTTGTAGCCGTTTGTTTGTTAAGTGCATCCTGGCCAAATTTTGTCTAGCATTACTTTGCTTGACGTTTGTAACTAACTTTTGTTGTCTAACTGCTTATTTTCACAAAAGCAACAGTTTTTGTTGTAGTGTTTTGATTGTAATTTTATTGTGTACAAAGATCCATCATGGTGAAAGCAAATTTGTTTTTGAACATGGTGGTGAGTTAACAAAATTGATTTCCACTCTTTCCCATGGTTTGACCTATTTATATTCTATTAGCGTTGGTTTTTGTTGTTTCAAAAGTTACAAACAAACTCCAACTTTATTTAATAAAGTTTTGGATGTTTTTTCTGATATTGGGCCAGTCATAAGCAGTCGTACTTGGCTCAAAAATGGTTGTCTAGTAGTGTTGTTTAAAAACTTAGGCCAATGAGGATACCACTAGTTGCTTTAATTTTAAAAAGCACATTTTGTTTACCAATTTACTCTAGGATTGTACTCCTGGTTCTGAGGCATAAGTCTTTGGACTTCTAATCAGATTTGCAAAAGTTTTTCTTTCTAATACCATATTTTGCCCAAATTTGGTTGTTGTAACCAATTTAGCAATTCTGTTGAATTTTAAGGAAGAACATATTGTTCAGTTTCTTTTTCTCCTGAATGCACCCAGTAGTTAGTGTGTGTTTTTTTTTTAAATTAAACTTTTCCAAAAAATCTACTATTTCGTAAACTGGCCCCTGTCATCAGTTATGTAGTTAGACCAGGTTTAATTATCTGTAAGTAAATGTTTCATTTTTGAGACATAGTCTATATTTGTAAATTGCCCAAACAATGACTAGACAATACAATTAATTTGGGTAATATTAAGTTTAGCATTATGGTAAGATATAATTAACTCGGAAAAGTTTTTCTTGGTACAGAAGCACTTTCACGCCGGTGTTACAGTTATCTGTCTATAGTACAAAAGGCAATCCAGGTTATTGTATAGCTAGTTTGAGTGTCTAATTTATTTTACAATAGTAAAAAAATAATAATAAAATTGTAAATGCAGTCAGTGCGGTTCCAGCAGAAAAAAAGAATATATAGCTGGTTTTATTCTATGTCATTGTATCAACCTTTACCCAGTTACGATATTATGTATTCTAGATCTACGTATATAGTTGCACTGTAGATATCAGCCATCAGCCAATCGACAAAGTGGAAACTCATCCGGGCTGCTATAAAAGACAACTTTTTACTAGTTGAAATATTGAAAAAGCATTTGATATGGTTGGCACAAAATTGATCTTAAAATTTCAGCAATTTAAATTCAATCCAAAATTGATAAAATTGATTGTTTTCTATCTTAAAGGAAATACACTAACCGTAAAGCTGTTTAGGCAAATGTCTACAGCAGGCATAATTGAGGCAGAGGTTTCTCAAGGTTCATTCCTATCTCCGATGCTTTTCAATTTGTATGCGTCATGTGTCAAAATCACTCAGTTCACTAAAGGTACGGCGTTTTTATACATTTCAAGGCTTCTAAAAGTCATCATAAAAAAAACTGCAAGCTGCTTGTGTTACCAGAAATAATTGGCTTCTTTTTTATTGAAACTATTCATCTAAACGGCGTTTAAATTCTATGGATACTGCAGTGTACCTACAAATAGATACAGGTTTAACTTTTAAATTACACATAACGGCTGCGCAGATCCTGAGTTATCTTGTTTTGCAAAACATAATACAAAACACAAGCAACCAATCAACAAGTTTGATGTATAAAGAAAATTTGTGGTTTTTCAGTTGCCACTACACATACCAACGCGTACAAGGTAGGGATAAGAAAGTTGTACACACAAATGTGTAAAACTTCCTGGTTCCAAAAGAAGGAGGAGTTAGTTGATAAACGTTTCCATACTTTTGTTTTAGAAAATAAATCTTCAGCCACTAAAAAAAAGAAAACCACTGGGGTAGTCTTTTTTAACATTGATAAAGCTTTTGACAAGGTATGGCACAAATATCTACTTTTAAAACTTCTATTGCATGGTTCAATGTTGCCAAGTATCTGTGTATTCTTTCAATAAAAAAATTACGTACATTTAGTTCCAACAGCGGTTGCTCCGGAACAAAATCCGGGTGTACACTACTATCATTAGAAAGCAAATCACTTTTGCGTCTTTAGTATGGGTACGGCTGCAAACACGCATCTCAATTGTCTTGAAACTTTCTAAAAGTTTACTTTACGGTGGTTTGTCGGAATCCTATAGTATGTTCAAAACAAAACAAAATATAACGATCTCAGTATTCCCTTGCTGCACACAACACAAAGCTGACCCAAACCTGGTCAGACTTGCTGCGCCAGAAACAGATGAATACTTTTACAAAGAACTAATTAATATTTTTACTTCCAAAAGTGGGTAGGGTAAGCCACTACAGCCTACAGCTTAGAAAACGTGTTAAACAACCTTTTAAAAAAATACTTTCCAAATGGAAGGTAAATTTGCCTTATAGTCTCAAAATTTTAAAAATGATCCGAAAGAAGTTTAGTCTGTAGACACTCTTCTTTAGACAGTGGATAAAACAGTAAAAGATTTTTTTAAACACAAAAAAAATTGGTGCAGTTGAAGCAGACTACCAGTAAACAGGCATCAACCAAACCACAGTGAAGACCAGCTAACATCTGAGTCATCACTAAGATAAAATTTTAAGCAAAGTTTTAAATGAAGATCAAGAGTAAATTGTAAAGCAACGAACCAAGTCCGCAACACAACAACCAAATTAAATAACAACAACAACTCTTGCAATGAACTGATTAACAAATGCAATGGAAACAACATTTACACTAAGAAACGCACCACTTTCACGCCAAAAAAAGCGGCATATCACACAACGCCCTTGGAGTTGTAATTTAAGTGGCGACTTAGACCGACCCGAAACAAAAAGCCAGCATATCAATCCCAAAACTATTCCACATTTGAAGGACATCTCTTGGGAGTCGCCCAAAAATCGGTGGATAACAAAACACAAAAAATCCGCGCATTAAAGCTGTGAATTATCGGCCAAATTTGGTGTATTAACGGAAGCATCTATTAAAAAAAAAAAAAAAAAATCTCTAAAATAATTGCAGTAATTTACAAGAAATAATTAAAAAAAAAAACGCAAGCCACGATGCTCTTGACATACTGTGCCCTAAAGCGCTAAGCAACTTTACTTACCGCTTAGCGCCGTCCTCATTTTAATCGTTTTGGTAACCTTCTTTTTAGTTTATGTTTACACAAAAAAGTTCTTAGGTTTTTGTAGTTTTATCATAGGTAGTGCCGTTTAGAAATAACTAAGTATCTAGTCCCGTAGCCAAGGACAGTTCCTCAGTTATTTTATGTTATTGATTAAAGTTATTTTTAAATTAATCCGAGGTATTATGCAGAATTGTTGTTTCAATTTTGTGGCTTAAATATTGGAGCAATTTACGTTTCTATTTTTTAATGTGACCTCTTAATCCGTATTCTTGGAATTGTTCTAAAGCTTTGCGCAGTTTTCTACATGTTCTTTATAATTTTAAGAGTATACTAAAATATTGTCCAAGTGTATACGAATAATGATGTTCTTTAATAAACTAGCCAATAGTTGTGACATAAAACTATAGATTTTAGCTGGTGTAATTTTAAAACTAAAGAATATCACTTTAAAATGTTGCTTTATAATGTGGGTTGTTAAATATTTGTGCTTCTTGGACATGAAAATATGACAATATTTAATTTTTAAATTGATTTTTTTGCCACAAATCTTTTAGAACTTCTAGAAAAGGAATTTTAAACTCAAAGGCATTACTTTGAAATGGTAAGTTCTTC
This sequence comes from Tachinus rufipes, assembly GCA_963932245.1. Classification (NCBI taxonomy): domain Eukaryota; kingdom Metazoa; phylum Arthropoda; class Insecta; order Coleoptera; family Staphylinidae; genus Tachinus; species Tachinus rufipes. Next base: position 70,014,605 of record OZ010749.1, read on the forward strand.
TGTTTTGGTACGATTTTTAAGAACAAAATCTCTTAAGGTTTTGTAAATTTTGAGCAAATTAGTTAGTTTAGATTTATGGCATATTAACCAAAAAAAGACTGTTTATGCCGTATTTTGAGCAAATGTGTGCCTATTTATCGAATGATTTTTGTTCAGTTTACGGTACTCAACTTTTTGAAACTAAGACCTTTGATGGTGAGTGTCAATTCAATGAAATGTTTGACGGTGAAAGTGGTCAACCAGTTTCTCTAGTTCACGGAGTGTTTTAGTAAAGTAATTCCACAAATTTTGTTTTTTGAGTCCAGTATACAATAGATTGCTTACTTTTCAGTGGTATATACAGTTTTTGAACTAACTTATCTTCTATTTACGGAGTGGTTAGGAATGTCATTATGGGTTCATCCGTTACGGTTATGACGGATGTTGTTTTACCCGGTTAGCTCAGTCGGTAGAGCATAAAAAATTGTTAATTTGTTGGACACCATATTTTGATCGGTTTCTATCTTGTGAATAAATATGTGAAGGTTAGTAGATGTAAAAGAATTTAAAGACCCTTACCTGATTAAAATTGAACAAAACCGTACTACGTCGTCAATGACTTTTGTAGTGCTTATCAAGTTTTAATGGGTTTTCTTGATGTATTTAAAAAAATTTTTTTGGTGTTGCAGTTTTGGACCGCAAAGTGATTGTCTTCAGTCTACTTAGTGATAAGAATCTTCTTAGAAGGCTTTTACAGGTATAACGTTGCTTACAGATAAATGTGCAGTCTTTGTCTCTAGTAGATGTGTGTATTAACACTGTAAAAGCTGCGAAATCAATCATTTTATTCGAAATCCGCATGAAAATCCTTATCCACATAAATTTTACCGGAAACGCTGGGTGAAACCACACTACTCTAATCTAGTCATCTAATGTCATACATTTGAAAAAGTTTAATCATCTTTTGAGTTCACTGCTTTTAAGTCAGAGCTATTATTACTCGCAAATAAACTAAAAGTTTTAGTCTTGTAACTAGACATAACATTAAAAAACAAGTTTGGGAAAAACCTGCGCAAAATCACCTAACACACCAGCAAAGAAGCCGTTCCTATTCTGAATAATAGTAACCTTTAACGGAAAAAACAATAAACCTAATCGGTACCCCACTGACCACCTCAAAAATAGGAAAAGTGAAGATTTCTGTTAATCTTGTCTTGGTTGACACAGAAACCTCAGGTTTAAACTGAATGTTTTAAAATATTGTTTTTTTGTAATTTTACACCTACCGCAAACCATTACATAAAATTGACAAATATTATTTAAGTTTGAACGCCACAACAAACTCTAGCTTATAACGCGCACCAAAAATTTTCGAATAAATAATATATTTGCTGGCAAATAACAGTTTCAGCAACCATTAACAAAAAAAAAACGCTTTTTACGTGCAATGCTAAGTTCCCAATAAACTCTTCTAGAAAAAAGCAGCCTCGTTACCAAAAATCAAATCGACAAACTTTCAAAAACTAATATTGCATGTGTTGGCCGGCTTGTTACGATATATTGTTCTAATGTATCTAAACAATATACAAGTCTATAAAAAAGATTTGATTAGAACGGTTCAAAAAATTTAAACTGTGTTGTTTGGTAAAACTGCAAAACACAAAGAAACTGATTGTTTGCTCGGAAACCAAGTCTTTAAAAAATATAATGATAATTTTAGACCAACCGCTAATGGTATGTTGACTAAAATTAAAAATACCTTTAGTGGCACAGACAGATGTTTGCAACAATGGTGTTATGGCTGCCTTGTAACAAAAACAACGCCTAGGTAAGCATAAGTAACGTCAAACTTACGCCTTGTCAAGCCAGAAACCATTTTAGCAGAGTAAAGCCAAGTTCACAAAAAGGTCCCTTTTTTAACATAAATTTGACTTGCAACATACTTTTAGCACTAACAATACTTACAAACACACTTAGCAGTTATCCAAATGTTAATTATATAGCCACTTTAATAAAAAAAGTATAAAATTTTGCTAATACCTGAAGATCCTGCAAACGTCCAAATATCAATCTTAAAATATCTCTACTTAATCTTCAGCGAAGATGGTATGATCCGTGCTAATTTGTGCTTATAAAAAAAAATAATCAGACTACTTCAGAAGCTGCTGGATAAAAAAAAACATTTATAAAAATAAACCAACAAGAAATTATTAAACAACATTACTTGACGGCCACTGTAAGACACCCGAAGCAAAACAACGTCAGTTTCAAGGTTCACCACCGCAACCTTTCCCTTGTCCCTGGTAACTCATAAAATAAAGTTACTATAGATTACGTGAGCCTTAGAACAAACACACGGTCTGGGAACAAATATGCCTTTACTACGATGGATCTGTGTACTAATGAGTTAAAAAAATTCTGCAACTACATTTGTTTTGAAGGTTACTCCAAGATTATGTTTTTGGACAATGGGGCTCAATTTACAAGTTTTCATAAACGCAATGCATAGATAAAAAACATTACGTATTTAAGCAAACATCCACACGCTTTTGAAACAATATACTATTTATTTATTCATTTATTAATTCAAATGCCTTTCTACCTTTCGGTGTAATATACTAACAAACAGTAAAATAACTTCTAACCACTGCAACTACAAGATAAAGACGCCTACAGGCCACATTCTAAGCATAATCTTGTTTAAACAATTTAGCAGTCTTGGAGTTCGGAAAACCCCGCGAGAAATCCTCAAAATTTAACATGCCCGGCAAAGATTTACCACATTCAAAAAGCAACGTCATCCGCGACCAGCAATCGCCAGTGACTATAAAACTAGAAAGCTGATAATAGTACAAAAGTGAGTTAAAAGATTAAACTAGTGGTTAACCTCAAAATTACCTTTACCTTAACAACCTGCAACTAGCGTCACCCGCAGAACAATTAACTTTAATACCGGAAGACAAAGTTGCAGTTTAAGAAGTTGAGAAAAATTTATTCTGCTACAAAAGCGGGAGCATTCAACAATTTATAATGTAAGCAAACAAAACCCGTCAATTTGTTTTGGTATTCGAATTCAACCGCCGCTGTAATGCTTACAAATCAATCTAGTTTTCCAAGCAGTTTCAACTTTATTATCTTCGTTTAAGACGGAGAAGCATCAATAAGCACTTCTTGGAGGAATTTTTTTAACTATCACTTTACGTTTTTGGATTAATAGAATGATACTTGTAATCCCATTACCAAAATCCATAAATAAAACAGCTCAAAGCATTGCGGTTTTTCTATACAAAAGTTTCTATCCTACAAGAATGGTTTTACAGATCAGCAAAATGAAGCTTCACTGAAGCTACTGTGGTTATTAATCCTCAATGTAGCTTCATGTTATTTTAACAAACCATAGCCAACTATTTTAATTTTGTCCTCAGCGTTAACACCAAATTTAAAACATTGTTTCCGTTTTTGCATCACCATGAACCGTAACAATTTGGCGCTTAGAATGAAACATTGCTGGAGTAAGGTGCCCCAATCATATTTGATGAAGAACTCTTCAACATCTGAAAACCTTTTTAAAAAAAGTTGCAAAGACCTTACTACTTAGTCTAATCTATCAATAACTTACTTGAAAAAATGGCCTGTTTCTAAAATTCAACCCATCCTTGAACCAAGGGAAGCCAGAAAAACTATACCTATTCAGTATGCACAATAAGATCAAGAAAGCGCAGCGCAGTCGTATAACCTCAAAAAAAAAAAAAAAAAAAAAGTTGATTTACATCTCAGGTACGTCATGATACTTAGACTAAAACCTGGAGGGCAAAATTAACCAAAACTTATACGCAGCAGTAAAAAATCATTTTATGTTGTTTTGATTACTAATAATGCGCAAAATTGGTAATGACTTTAAACTGATTAAAGTCCTATCTCTAAGGTTAAAAAAACCTGTACAAACCAAGAACTATGTTGACATTTCTTTGGATAAGAATTGGCCAAGTCATAGTAAAACGTGGAGAGCCTCGATAAAAAACTTTATTCAGAATTTACCAGGTTTATCCAAAGAGTTCTCTAACTAGAGGTTCCAAACTGCCGTTTAAACAATGTATAAGCAGCGTACTTTTTTTGGTATTTCCGTCTTTGTTGCACCATGACGTTTCTCTATTAAATACAACGTATAGCCGATCGATCATTAGAAGAGAGAGGGAGAGGGTATAGTGTGGTTTGAAAAGAACAGAGATACTGAGATTGTACGGCAAAACACTGGCTTGGAATTTCTAGTTATAGAACTATTTGGGTTTATCGGTCTTATAGAAACTCTGGCTGTAGCACTGTTGCAGAACAAGTTAACGTTATTTGGAAAATTTACCGGACTAGACCCAACCAAAAAACTCAGTAAGGTTTATAGTAGTTGGCGGCGTTTAAGGCAAAAAAAAGTTCACTATTTGAGATATTCTTTTTATTCAGAACGAGGTTTGACCAAAGCTAAATAACTTTAAAAAAGCTTTGTACTAAAAGTAAACAACAATTTTGACATCAATTTGAAAGGTATTTAACCTAACAAGTTTTGAGGAGCTCAAACCTAATAGCAATTTTAAAACAAGCAAAGCGTTACCGATGGAGCTTCCACAACAAAGCAAAAAGTGCTGATAATGGCACTAGATACTCTAATACATTTAATTAGCTTGAAGAAAGTCAGGAATTCAAACCTGGACTAACCCTTGTCTATAAAATTCCGTTAATCTTATGATTAGCTATGGGGTAACATTAGAACGGGCGCCAAAAAGTCCCGTTTCCGTGACTCAAAGACATTAAAGAAGAAAATAATGAAAGCAACGGGCTACCAATGATACTGGCTCAACAAGAAGACAAAGCCTGCAGATGTCAGCTGCTAGACCGGCCGTTTACAAAACTATCGTCACCAACAAGACAATTAAAAACCATGATTTTGCGCAAGAATAGCCACCCCAAAGTCCTAAAACCAAACTGTGGTAAAAATTACTTTTTTGAATTTGTTTTTTAAACGTAATTTACTGAATATGATTCTCAGATGATTAACCTTAAATAGATTGATCAAAATGCACTTGCTATTTTTGGATTTTACTCTTTGTGCCCGCAACAAATTTTGAAGAAGATTATTTTGGTGTGCACTTATGGTGCGGAACTAGCGTTTATTCTATGGTTTTTCTTAAAATTATCTAATTCAAAAGTAAGCAGTCAGTTACTACCGTTTTAAAGTCCACGGATTGGCCTAGTTTCTAGATTAACTACAGTTTTACTATCTTTGTCAAGACAAAAAAAAAACCAAGAACATACCAATTTCTAAGAAACCTACTAACTATCAGCTCACTTTCTATTTTTTGTTCTTTACTAAAAATAAACTGTTGTTTTTCAGATTTAGAACGCAATTCTTTGTAGCTTATATCATTGCAGTCCAATTTTCTAAAAGTTCTACTGATCTACACATTAGTCACTGTGTTTATTAGCTTTGGTGTTATTTTACGTTTCTTTGAAAAACCATAACTAAACTATTTTTATTCTGTCTTCAGGTTTAACAAAATTAAACAAAAAGCTTTGACGCCGCCCCCGGATTACTTTGAAAAAACGAAACGTAGCATATACGCCAAAATAACAATCACTAACGAGCTGTTAAACCCAATGGACTATAGATTTGATAATTATAACCCTTGTAACTATTACTCAGAATCATTTATACAATTTTTAACCTACCGACAATAATTCCTATGCGTCCCAGCCAGCACGTAGTCATTGGAATTGCACTTGTACGTAGATAATTTGTCGTAGAAAAAACCTTTGCTTAAATAGTATGGAAATACTACCGTTACTTCACTATGCAGATCAACTTTACGGACACATACCGACGCAAGCCTTTTTTTGTTTTTAGCACTTTACCTTAAACCACCTCTCTAACTGCGAGAAAACATATGACGTAATACATGGTTGTGGTTACTTAAGTATCTAACTAAGCCGCCCCAATTTTTACAATTTATGGACAAGCAATACAAATGCATCATGGATTTTTCAACAATCACGTCTCCTTGGTGCACTCTAGTAGCATGTGAACACCAAGGTTTCTACGTCTAGTGGTTTGGCCATAGATACTTTATTTTGATCTATTTCAACTCCCAAAAAAAACCAATGCGATCTATCACTGCATTACTAAGAGATATGACATATCTTTTTTTATGCATTCATGCCATACCAAATTTCCCTATTTCAAATTATTGCTAGATTTGGTAGCAATCATACAAAGCATACTCAGATCAAAAAGTATACCATCTAAAATTTGATTCTTCAAATTTTACTGTTTACCAATATGAAACCATGCCGCAGAAATCTCTTTGGCATCTCCAGATAGACACCACTCTAAGACAAAAACCATACGCTAAAATGTTTGGCAACTGACCAAAGAAAACATCTTTTACAAGCACTTTATGGAGTTAGCTTATGACTCTTTCGTAGATACAACAACCTCTGCTGGCCTTTGTTGACTTTGTCAGGACACAAGCAAACTCAACACTAAGTATAATCTAAGTAAACTATCCTTAACAAATCCAAAAAACTTAAAATGATTTGCGATAAAAACGCATTAGACACAGGTGTATTCAGCCCATAGTGCTTAGTCTGTCGGCATTTAAGCATTTCTTTATAAACAATAATATTTTACAAAGTAATTTAATCATTGTTTTTTGCTCTTAATATTCCATTATGAAATCATTATTAATAAATCTGAATGTACTGTCAAACAAAATTTTAATACACTTATAATATGTAATATAATCTTTTATAAATATTTTTTTTGTACCATAGAATATATTTTATAATTTAAACAAAAAATGTTGGGATTAGTCAAATATAACATTAATCAATAGTTTTATAAAATATTTAAATTTTAGCTTAACCTGTAAAATTAATAAAGTAAATGCAATTAAAATAGATTAAGCAGTAACAAATGGAATAATGAAAGAGATTAACAGTAAATAGTTTTCGTTTCAATTTTAACCAACAACTATTTCAATTCATTTCGTTTTACCTAAAATACTCTCATGTGGAAACACATGATACGGCAACAAGAATAATCGGGTCGTATAAAAAAACTTTAACATTTATCTCACTTGTCAGGTTGCAACATTTTTTAACAAAGCTTGCACATATAAATACGGTTATCTAGGTGTCTCTATAACTAAACCATTTATAAACCGATCAATAGTACACGCGCACTTTAAGATCAAACACGACTTGCTACTTGCCATCGTTTGCATCTTACACAGAAAATATTTCTAAATAATCACTATAAGTTATTCAATGCACTTAAAATAACTAAAACTTTGTTGATACATCATTATTTTACGTAAACTGGTGTGTACAAACTTTAATTTTTTAAAATTATTATGAAAATAATTTAGAATATTAAATATCTAATATAACCATGCAAGTATTATATAATTCCCCTAAACAACAATAAGCTTATAAAAGGCAAAAACTTAATTTGAATCCTCCCCATTAAAGCGGTTTTACGTAAATCCTGTCGCATTTATAATGCATGTTGCAAATTAATCTCGTACTTAAATGAACACCGAATTTTAATGATTAAAAAAAGGTTTTTGTAAATAGCGTTAATTAAAACCGTTGCATGAATATTTGAAAGGATCAAAAACAACAAAAAAGGGAAACATATTTATGATCCTTTTAATTGCAATATGTACTCAAATTAAAATAAAATATGTTGCAGGAATGAAATATTACCACGATAAAGTTTTGGTTTAAATTTCTGTTTCTTATATGATATTAAATTAAAATATTTAGTTAAATATTGGAAACAAGAAAGGGACGGTGACAAGTAGTATGTGCTTTACTCATAATACAAAATCTAAAAAGTGGATATATCACGTATAAAATAATACTAGCAAAAAACATAAAAAAATTACAATACATAATAAAATTATGCATATATTCTTCAATCGTATAGAATACGAAAAATTTTTTTTAGATTTTTGTTTAAAAGTTTTTCAAATTTGATGAAGTTTTTATATTAGCAGGCAGTTCTTTCAAATCCTCCGAGCTCCGGTTCAACACTTTTAAATACTTTTATGGATCAACGTCCAAACTTCTCCGCAGGGACGTACTACTTCTTGGAAAACTCTATCGTCACCCTCCAGATCAACTTCTAGGCCGTGTTGGTAACAAAATAGTGACTATAGTAAGGCAATCAAAAGCCTTACTTACCCCGACACTTACACATTCTAAAAAAGAGCACTAACAACAAGCTCATACTATCACCAACAAAGATTTTTAACCGCTTTGACCCAAGTTTACTGTGGTGGGTTTAAAGCCTTACAGCCCCAATGAAGTAAATACAACAAAGGTGGCAGAATTTCATCAATCTGAGGCATACAGTGGTAATGCGCTTCAACTGAATGTCAGTCACATGGCAATAAAAACATACGTGTACTGCCACTACTAAAGCCAAACCCTGGGCTACTTTAGCATGGCAACCACACCTGCAGATTAAAGTCTAGACCAAAACCAAACCCTGGGCTAAAAAAACATCCGTGCAGTCACCAGCCAAACTATGGGCTGACCGATAGGTAATCGTATTATTACAAGTTAAATTACAAACGCAAATAATAGCGGCAAGAAATATTTTGATATCTATAAAATATAAATCAAATGACATTTGGCCATATATTATTTACGTTGAAAATAATTCAACTGAGACATATAAACTACATCCCATGCGAGTTGGGTTTGTTTTACATGCAATTAACGATGTCAAACACAACATAGTAAAATTAAATTCAATAGGAAAAAATCGTGTAAAGGTCATACTTAAAACTTACAAAATTGCTAATGATATAATAGACCATCTATTATTTAAAGAAAAAAATATGTTATCATATGTCCCCCGACAATTAGTTGAGAAACGTAGAGTAATTAAAGGTCTTGATACTTTTTTTACCGATGGTTTTGTAAAATCACATATAGTGTCTGAACAACAGGTACTAAATATTCAAAGATTAAACCGAAAAAAACTTATGGAAGATGGTTCAATTAAATTACTTTTTCTGGATTTTCTATCCCACCTTACGTTTATGTCTTGAGTGTATGATTTGAAGTTGAAGCGTACATACAACCGGTTTTGCAATGCTATAATTGTTTTATTTTGGTCACATAAGCAAACACTGCAGAAGTAATAAAAAATGTAAAATTTGTTTAAAATTTCACGAAGGCATATGCACTATGCCTCCGGAATCCAAACTATGTATTCATTGCAAATCCACACAACATAACTCGCTTTATAGAGGATGCCCTATGTTTTTGGAACAAAAGGCTATTCAAAAATTAATGACTAATAAAAATTATATATTAATCTTACATTGAAGCAACAGAAAAAAGAAATAAAAGATCCTATTCTAATTTAGTATCTAATAATCGGTTTTCTGTGCTCAAAAATGCGCCAGAATATTCACCTCTGCCCCCACAGCAAGACAAGGTAATGCGGTTAATTTTAACTATAGCCAGACTAAATCTAAATTTCCTTTAAATGCTACAAAAAAACGCAAACCTTCCTCTCCTATTAATTACCCTTCTTTTTCAATCCCTAGAGTTACCCTTATAAACATAAGTGCTACTCAAAGCACACCTAACCCATACAGATATTGATAATTTTGTTTAAGGATTGATGCAGGAGAAAGATAATGTAATATACAGTAATATTAGTAAATTGAATATCAAAAGTAAGATACTTTCATACTTAAATGAAACCCCAATTACTAACCAAAACACTTTGTAAACGAATCCAATAAACAAATGTTTTCCTACAACTAGTAGTACAGATTTAAATAATACTAATTAATAAAATCAACACAATAAAATTAAAAATAATGCAATGGAACGCAAGATCAATCAGTTCAAATAAAGAAAGTTTTGTCAGTTTTTTCATGGAAAACGTCATAGATGTATGCATATTATCGGAATCCTTTCTGAAACCTCAGCAATCATATGTTATTCCAGGTTACAACTCAGTTTGCCTAGATAGAGATGATGATAGGGGTGGAGTTGCCATTTTTTTAAATATATTTTACTATATAATACTATAAAATTCAAAACCTTCAATTCATTTCCTGGAGTTAATAACTTATTAGAGATTTGCGGAATAGAGATAACTTATAAAAATCAACCATTAACAATAATATCTGTTTATATACCACCCTCTGTTCAAGCTCGTTCTAATGACTGGATCAAATTGTTCAATCAAATTAGAGGTAATTGCATAATAGGTGGCGATTTTAATGCAGACCATCCCATGTGGGGTTGTTCTACAATGGACATCACAGGAAAACATCTACTTGATTCTATAAATTCTTTTAATAACACGGTATTGAATGATTTGTCACCTACCAGAATATCATATACAGACAATATTTCTGCAGTCGACATCACTTTATGCAACCCAAATATTGCTATGCATTTATTGTAGAATGTGCATAGTGATTTTCTTGGTTTGGACCATTTTCCTCTCATAATAGAACTTAACAACTTCACTAACAATGATACAATTTATCCTACTTCCAAGTGGAACTGTAGAAATGCTGACTGGAGTTCTTTCCAGCATTTTATTTCAAAAAAATTAGAAATAACTCTAAACTTTAATTGTAACAAGGATCGATGAGTGTTATGATTTAGTAAAACGTCGAAAAAATAATATACAAATATATAAATTAAATCCATCACACTACAATTTTATTGAAGTCAAAAAAATTTGTGCAACGGTTAAAAGAACTTTTAAAAACAAAGCAAGACAATCCTGGATAAAATTTACAGAATCAATTAACAAATCAACTCCCATTGGCAATATTTGGAAAACAATTAAATGCCTGAATAATAAAAACAGCAAATCAATAACCAATCATAACATCGACAATGAATTAGTAGAAAGAATGTTGGATTTAAATGCTCCTTCCAGTGTAATTCCGCAGCCAATTGATGTTGTTTATCATAACATTAGTAACAATAGCAGTTTTTTTTTTCAAACCCTTTTTGGTAGAAGAATTAGATAAAGCACTTAAATGCACTACAAATACTGCACTTGGTGAAGACTCATTTACATATCTTATGCTATCTAATTTACCACAAAATGCAAAGAGTGTTCTTTTCTAGACAACGACTCTATTGAAAAATTCAAATCAATTACCGTTATTCCTATAAAAAATCCTAACAAAGATCCACTATTAGAAGACTCTTATAGGCTAATTTCACTTATGTCATGTATGATAAAAGTACGTCTTGTATGGTATTTAGAACATTATTCTTTACTGCCAAACCATATTTACGGATTTAGTGAAGGATTTGGTACGACTGAAGCAGTTTCAAAGCTGGTATGCGAAATTCAGAAAACATTTGGTAGAAATGAATATTTACCCACATTTTTTGTGGATATTAAACGGGCCTACGATGTTGTAAATTTTAGCCAATAATTTAATCCAACTATATAACGGACGCACAATTCACTTTAGAAACTTTCCCTTAAAAAAACGTACATTATACTCAGGGATACCACAAGGCTCAGTTATAGGTCCGATAATATTTAATACATACTGTTTTGATATTTTAGAATCAATAACTGGTAATGTAGGCATTATACAATATGCGGATAATCTTTGTTTATTTTCAAAACAGCATACGTATCAGTCATGCATAGAAATTTTAAACTATATGATTCAGAAAATCAATACCTGGCTTAATTAGCAAAGTATGCAATTATCCCAAAATAAGTCCGCTATAGTAATAAATACCAGACACAGAATACCTGGTGTTAACCATTTAACACTGGATAACTTTGTGATTCCGGTAATACAATCTTTTAAATACTTAGGAATTACGCTTGATATAACCTTAAGATGGAATGAGCATATTAAAAACATTGCAGTTAAATGTGAAAAGGGTATAAACTTACTTAGATCTCTAAATAAAACTTGGTGGGGTAGCGACCCGTATTTGTATCTACATTTTTATAGGGCATACATAAGGACATTTCTAGATTATGGGTGTGTTTTTATGGAAGTGCATCCAATACCAATCTGTTTACTCTAGACCGCATCCAATATAAAGCCTTAAAAGTATGTATAGGTGCAATGAAATCTTTTTATAACGTAGCAATTTTAATCTTAGCGGAGTCTCAAGAACTACACCTGCTCTAAGAAGAGACTATTTAGCTAACAAATTCTCTGCAAATTACGATCAAGAGGTAAAATAGAAGAAAACCTGTATAAAGTTAGCATAGAAAGCTTACACAATACATATTGGCTTAAGAAAAATAGTACCCTTCTAGCAGAAGCTTTTCGATCAACTGTGCACTATTTATCTTTTATAAAAAAAGAAGAAAAACGTTACGAATATAAATTTAAATCATACATCAAGAAGATAAAATGTATAATACCTAATTATGGTGAAATGCAAGAATCTAATCAAGCAATTTAAAAAAAAATTACTTCAAGGTTTCAATACCCTTTACTTATATTTACTGATGGTTCAAAAACAGAGGCACAATCAGGAATTGCATTTCATATGCCGCATATAAATATATCATACTCGACTAAACTCTGTGGGTTTTTATCTATTCTCACATTGGAAGCTATTGCCATACAAAAAGATTTAAGCTGGTGTTTAACTAATTTAAATTTAATATCAACATATTCTCACATAGTTATCTGTTCTGATTCACTATCAGTCATAGAAGCACTTAACCACAATAAATGTAACAAGAGAAATTAATTCTTTTGTTACATTTATAGCTTTTATACGGCAGCTAATTCATTCGCTAACGCTGGAATCAACAATTATTATTCAAATTCTCTGAGTTAAGGCTCATTGTGGTATTCATAAAAATGAAATTGCAGACTATCTAGCAAAGTCTCCTATGGAAGAAGAAAATACCCTTATACTATATGTTGATTTAAAAGCAACTGTTAAAAATAGACTGCAAATATCTTGAACTAGAGAATATAATAATTATGCCAAACATTCAAACTCGCAATATTTTTCAATACACCCTACTCTTACCTCAAAACCATCATACATTTTCAAATACATGCGTAGCCGATATTATTCTTCATCAATAGTGCGACTAAAGCTTGGCCATGGGTGCTTTCCAGCACATCTGTGCAAGATAGGTGTTCTCAATAACAACATATGTGAATGTAATGAAAGCAGTGGTGATTTAAATCATTTTTTTTTCTTGTCATACATTTTCTACACAAAGACAAACATTCATTAATGACCTTATGCAATTAAATCAGTATCTTCCTCTAAACATGGTTCATCTACTTAGTATACATAATGATCAGATATTAGATAGCATTATAAATTTTCTAATAAATTGCAAAATAAAAATATAAATATAAATCTCTTTATGTAATCAACACCTTTAAAATTTTACCAATTGATCCGTGATCTGTATTGTAATGTGTAAATAAAGACGTTGTGATAGACCCCTCAACGTGAAGATTGTGGCCCAGTCTAATCCTATTAACTACCCTGAGCTGGCTAATGGACAAGTTTCCAGGTCAAAAAAAAAAAAAACCATATTGAATTGCACAGTTGATGCCACTACCACAAACCAACAATTTTATGGAAAAGGTGTCCGCTAATATAGCATAAATCTGAAAAAGCACTAACGGCGTGGTTGAAATATTTTATTTCAGTGCCAAACCCCATGACGACAATAAGCTCCGCTCATCCTGGCTTGAAAAAAAAAGCTTGGCAATACGAGGACCAGTTTAGCAAAAAAACACAGCCCAGCTATGACCGAAGCAAACAGCGGTTATTTCAATAGCTAACAATCAAACACTTAGGCAAACTGCTAAAAGAGTTGGAAACCAACATAAAAATTGGCCACTATTAAGTACCATAACTACCGGCTTACGTTAACCCATCAGAAAAAATAAACAAGCCTTCACACAGTGTAGATTTTATGGGTCCTCTAAACTACTTGCCAAAGACTCGACAAGTCCATCAACGAGCAGAACCACGTACCCGTGATCAACTCTGGCGCCAGCCCAGAACTATACTAACTTGGCACTTGTAAGAGATAAACAACTTAACTACGAGCAAAGCATACGTGCAGTTCAGTGAGTAAAAACACCAACACTGCCCACTTCGTAATTGCACCCAAGTTGGGCAAGACTATTAAACTGGGGCATGCTTGGTTGCATAAAAACATCGTAAACCTGGACTATAATCAAAGTTGCACGCACTTTGACAAGCACATGCACACCAGAAATGTGCGGAGTAAACCGCCCAAACCACAAGTGTTTATCCAACTCCACCAAATGAGTATTCAGAAGTGGCCTAACTATTAAGTAGGTTTTTTTGGTGTTTGCGGACAATGTAATCCCCACAAGCACCGGAACAATAACACACATAATCAAGTTTTAAAACCATACCTCGACAAGGGCCCCTTTGGTACACCAACAATATGCTCAAAAAGACGGTGTTCACCAGCATCATTCAAAGAAGTACTAGTGACTACTATTTTCCGGTAGCACTGGTTAAAAAAAATGACTCGCCAAGATTCTGTGTGGACTTTAGAAGTTCAATGCTGCTACCTAAGACAAGTCGGCTCTCTTGCCAAAAATCTACGAAGCCCTCAAGGCTTTTGGTAGAGCAATAATATTTACCAGGAAGAACTTGAAAACCGGTTCATTTGTAAATTTTCCAGGAAAAGAAGAACCGCTACTATACATAACATTTGTAGCATTTGTGGAGGCGGGACTTACACGTTCCGTTATGCCGTTTGGCCTAAAAAAACGCATCATTTCAGAAATTAATGTCAAGGGTGCTGGCAGGTTTACTTAGAGAATTTGTGCTGGTAAACCTGCACGATATCTTTATATACTTAGAGATCTACTAAGATTCTATATTAATCACCCCCGCAAAGTACTAAAGCGCCTTTAAGAACATGGTTTAAAATGCAAACTGCAAAAGTGCAAAGTTGTTAAAACAGAACTAGAATACCTCGGTTTCTAGATCTCGGCAGAAGGAAATTAACCCTTGCAACACTATTTAGGTATTTAACCCTAAATACCCGGCTATGCTCAAATGGCAACGCCATTGATAAAAATTAATGTCAAGGGTGCTGGCAGGTTTACTTAGAGAATTTGTGCTGGTAAACCTGCACTATATCTTTATATACTTAGAGAACTACTAAGATTCTATATTAATCACCCCCGCAAAGAACTAAAGCGCCTTTAAGAACATGGTTTAAAATGCAAACTGCAAAAGTGCAAAGTTGTTAAAACAGAACTAGAATACCTCGGTTTCTTGATCTCGGCAGAAGGAAATTAACCCTTGCAACACTATTTAGGTATTTAACCCTGAATACCCGGCTATGCTCAAATGGCAACGCCATTGATAAAAATGCAGTGCAACAAAAAACCATTTGTGTGGGACAAAACCAACAAAAAAGCCATTAAGCTGATCCAAAACTAGCATAAACTAACTAGCTAGTACGCCCCTAAACTGGTCTCAGTTACATTTTGCAAACCAATACATCTAAAGCAAAAGTAGCTCCTACCAATTTGGTGTTATGTTAGCCATTTTATGGGCACCAAAAAGTACAAACACTATCTAAAAAATGAGCTTTTTACACTTTGTACCAATAACAAAACGCTAGTCTTGGCTCCTCTGCCAAAGATCTACAAAATATTCAAGGTTTTTGGTAGATTAAAAATATTTACCATGGTGGACCTAAAATCCGGTCAATTTGCAAATTCTTTGAAAAAAGCAGAACCTCTATTGTACATAACACTTGTATTAATTGCGGACGGCGGGACTTACCCGTTCTGTCATGCCGTTTGGCCTAAAAAACGCATCATTCTAGAAATTAATGTCAATGGTGCTAGCGGGCTTGATTGGAGAATTCCTGATGGTATACCTAGACAATATTTTTGTGTACTTAGAGAACTACTAGAACTCTACATAAACCACCTCCACACGCTACTAGAGGGCGTTTAAAAACATGGTTTAAAATTTAAACTGCGTGCAATGTGCAAAATTGTCAAAACAGAACAAAAACACCTGTGCTACTAAATCACAGCAAAAAAAAATAAAGCTTTGCTGCACCATTTAACCCTGGTCCGGAACCATACTAGACCAACTAACAAAACTCGGTTACGCAGTTTTTTAAGACTCAGCGCTTAGCTCCGCAAATACGTACTCAGCGCTTAGCTCCGCAAATACGTATCCGGCTATGCTCATATAGCGACGCCATTGATGAAAATGCAGATTAGTAAAAAAATATTTGTGTGGGACAAAGCCAACAAAAAAGTTCCAATTAAAACCAGCATGGACTAACCACTTAAGCTAGTACTTCCCAAAACTGGTCTCCGTTACATCTTGCATACCGACACATCTAAAGCAAAAATAGCTCTTACCGTTCTGGTGTTATACCAAAAAGTTAGATTTTGGCAATATAATATAACATATGCATATGTGAACTTGACTAATCAAATCAAATCAAATCAAATCATTTATTAATGTTAATAGTATACTATAATACTTTACACAGGTCACAATAAAATTAGTACAAAAATCGATAAAACTATACATACAAATTAAAATTTAAAATTTAGAAAATCATCAAAAGTATAAAATGCGTGTGATGCTAGGAATGTTTTGAATTTCCAAAGTTTAAAAAAATTTATTTTTGTATTTATCCGCAATTTTATTATAAAATATTGGCGCATAGTAGTTCGTAGCATTTCTACTAGTGTTTAGCCTAAGGTAAGAGTTTCTTATATTAAGTTTTTGTCTTGTATCATGACTATGATAGTGCTGGTGTTGACAGTAAGAATGTAAATTTTCCTTAATATGAACAACGCAGTTAAAAATATATAAAGAGGGAAGAGTTAATATCTGGAACTCAATAAATTTTTGTTTTACATCATCTCTGAAACCTAAACCAGACATTATGCGTAGGACTTTGCGCTGTAGTCCAAATAGTCGAAAGCAATGTGAGGAATGTCCCCAGTTGAGAATAGCGTAGTTTAATTGAGATTGAAATAAGCTATAATACGCCGTTAAAATGACTTCCCTACTAACCGATCTTTTAAGATTTCTAATAAGATATACAATTTTTGCAAGCTTATTTAGAACATAGTTTATATAGCATTCCCAAGACAGTTATGGACTTAAACATACTCCCAAGAATTTAACATATGGAGGATTGTCGTACGATATGTTACGTAAGCTAAATAAAACTTTAACTGTTTTTGCTTCATTCATTTGTAGTTTGTTCAGTTGAAACCAATTTAAAGCATTCGACTGAGAATTCTCCATACTTTCAAGTGCTACTTTATGTTTTATACTAGAATTTATCAAAGTAGTGTCGTCAGCAAACAAAACCGTATGCGCATCAGGTAAAGAAAATGGAAGGTCATTTATGTAAATTAGAAATAAAATTGGCCCCAGTACCGATCCTTGTGGGACTACATGCTTTACATCCATAATTCCTGAACTAGTGTTTTGAAAAGAAACTATTTGTTTCCGGTTACTAAGATAACACTTGATTAAATCACAACTGTCGTTGGAAAAATTGTAAAACTTTAGTTTGTTTATAAGTATGGAGTGGGACACGCAGTCGAATGCCTTAGAAAGATCACAAAAAACTGAACTCACATAGGTTAACCTAAGACTCAATTTTACTCAAACAAGCTAGAATGTTTAGCCATTTTATGGGCATCAAATGAGTGACAAACAAAAAGATCAAAGACAAAATACGTGCAATAAAAATGAAATATTGGAGAAGATGCTGTGAAGTGACAAGGATGGACAAAATAAGGAACAAAGAAACCCAGCATAGGATGGGCGTGGAACTCGATGCTAGCAAATGGATAAAAATAGTAACCGATTGGAGCCCGATGGGAAAACAAAAAAAGGGTAGGCCAAGGAGATCATGGCAAAATAAAGTAGATAAAGCAATGAATACAAGAGACCTACAGGATGGAGAAAAGAAAAACCAACAGAAGTGAAAAACCTAGCTAACAAAATGAAAACAGCGATACACTGTAATATCCTGATAAAAAAAAATAGGCATCAAAAAGTACAAGCACTATCTGAAAGTTGAATTTTTTACACTTCGTACCAACAACAAAACGCTAGTCTGGCTAGACAATTCAACCAAAAGTAAAGCAAAATTTTGAAGGGGAATGCTTGCTGAGTATTAGAACTTTGACCTTAATTATATTGTGGAGTAGGAAAAACACATCTGCACCAAGGCTGAATAGAACCAGATAGTAATGCTACTACAAGCTTAGTGCAAGGTGTTAAAAGCATACCACGCTGCTGAATCCGCCGGACTCCCAGATGAGAAAAAAACTATAGCAATCATTGTGAAAGCATACCATTGGCTTATGGTATAAAAAAATGCCCGCATCTTTATCCAAAGATGCATAATCTGCGTTTGGACCAAGCGAGGACAGCTGATACAACAATTAACAAGTGATCAGTAGGAGAAGATGGCAATTAATTACATCGGCCTGTTTGACATGACAAAGACAAAGAACAAAGTGGAACTCATCATTATGGAAACAATCAGATGCTAGGTCAAAGCAATACTAACACCATTAGAGATCAGCAAATTCACCATCTACCTGCTGGAAAAACATTTATTCTACTAGTTTGGATACTTTAAGGTCTTATTGCACGACAACGGGCCTCAGTTTAGCAGCAAACAATTGCAGAATGCCTAAAACGCTAGGTAAAACCCAGTGAAAAGACAATTATGCGGAACTCTCACTCTGGAAGGCAAACTTTGCGGAACCAACAAAAGTTGCTCTGCTCAAAAAATATGGTGAAGATTGTTTTTGCGTATACCAGTACAAACCACGCAAACGAGTAGAGGAGTATAAAGTAAAATCAAATTTGCTCTACCGGCAATTGAGATTAGACTTCCAACAAAGATTGACGGTCTGGATTGCCATTCCCAACTTTTTTTAATAGAACCTCAACAAACCTACAAATTGAATCCAAACCAAACTACAATGACAACCTCTGCACTGCTTCCTGACTATTTTCTGGATACTTGCTTTCACCGACGGCCATAACAAGATTCCGTTTTGATTTCTTAACTGCGGGATTGCGGTCTAACACTTGAACTCCCGGTGCAACCTAAGAATCACGCATTAATCTTCTAAACATTGCACAAGAACCATTTCCAATTCTTTTGTGCTCTCCGGCTTAATACATTAAAATACTTTTATTGATCTCTGGAGGGTCCAACGTCAGTCCCCAGATCAACCCCTCTAGCCGCGCCGGTATCAACTGAAGCAAGCATTGACAAAAGGTTGTTTGCAAAAGAAAGTGATCAAAGAAATGGTGAATGCATGCAAACCCTCCCAAAAAAATGTAAAACGACTGATGTTCTAATGTTAGAATAAAGAAACAGTAAATTAAAAAAAAAAAAAAGGACGGAGGATCTAGAAATCTGAAAGAGGGGCAAGTGAAACCTGCAAAAAGCAAAAAACGTTATTTAAAATATGCATTTTTGCTAAAAAAATAAAATCTTGTAGTTTTTTACCATGTTTGTTTTGTATTTAACGCAGTTTATTACTTTAAATAAACAGTTAATAAATTTAAAATTACATAATTAAAACAAGTTGTTTTGCTTGTTTTTGCATAATAGTATTTATTTATAAAAAGCAATTTTTTTTTTTAACTTCAGATCATTTCAATTTACAAATTTAATTCTATTCTAATTAAAGCTTAGTTTTCCAATAATAGAACAATTAAAATTTAAAGTTAAATGACAATACATTTTGTTTTGATTTTTTATATTAGTAATTTTATTAGAAATAAAACTATTACGATACTGGATATTCCAATTAGAATTGAATTTACATTATTGATTAAAATTATACAAAGCATACATCTTTCCGTTTATGTATTGTTGGATTTCAATAGAAAACATACCCAAACAAGATGTGAAATATGAGCAAAATAAGTAATATGAGATTTACAGATAATACGATTTTATAAAAACATTAAAGATGTATGAAAATATAATTTAAGAATAAAATATTGAGAGAAAAATTGGTCTTAGTTTTACTGATTTAATTTAAATTTATTTAAAAACTTATTATAGATGACAGATTGTCTGTCTAAAGTTACAAGTTGAACACGTTTTTTTTTTAAATTATTAAAATTAAATTTATGTTTCTATCTAAATGATGTAGAGGCAATGAATGCAGTGCAATCTGATCACTTATTGCAATCTCGTTTATGTTTATTGCGAATGCAAAATATTACAAGAATGCATGAAAGAGAAAATGAGAGCAAGAAATGAAAAGCTAGGGGAGATTAGGGAAAATTATTACAATAGAAATGGATATGCGAGCCAAGAAATTGAAAGAATGAGAGAATCTGGGAGAGAGACATGGTACGAAATTATGGAAAGAGATAGAGATATACAAAAGCAAGAAAGGAGAATGCGAGTGAAAGAGTCTAGGTACAACGCAAACTATGAACATATTATAGAAAATGAATTGCCAATGTACTTAGTGAGCGAAAGATATAGTAAAGATGACAAAAAGATGATTGCAAGATTCAGATGTGGTAATGAAGAGCAAGTGACAAGATTTTGGATGGAAGAGGATTTGAAAATGTGCAGAATGTGCGGAGAGACTAAGGAAACTATAGAACATATGTTGAAAGAGTGTAACGAAATGAGAGAAGAACAGATGGAAAAAAATGAGATATTGAAAGGGGACGGAAGAGGGGTAGAATGGATGAGGGCAGTTAAAAAACGAAGAAAAGAAATAGACGAACAGAGAAGAAAATATTCCTAATTGTGTTAATTTTATAAGGATTAAGTTTTATTATTTTGGGAAGTTGTAAATGTATTTGTAAATGTAATTTTCAAGGCCGAAAGGCAAGAAATAAACGTATTATTATTATTATGTTTATTGCCAAAATTAGTCAATGTATTTGACTTCACAATTATTACATTTTATTATTTTAAAATAAACATTAAGTCCTATAAAGCCGTTTTTTTTTTTATTTTTAACCATAAAAAACAAATTCTCTTTTTCTACTATATTTATATTTTGAAATTTTAGAAGGTGGAAGAAATTGTGTAAAGCTTATTAGACCTTAAACAATGTCTAAAATGTGTTGCTTGTTTTGACTACAAAGTGAAAATTAACAGAAGGTTTGCAGTTTTCAGAAGTATGATAACTTCATAGCACTCGGACCAAATTCTGGAGAATAAAATCAATCTAGGCTAGGACCCAAAATTGAAAAATCTAAGGTCATATACCGTAAGGCTTAAAAAGTATACCTGAAAACTTCTACAATAGGAGCGCATGACATTGGGGACAAAATCTATCAAAATTTTTGATTGTCGACAATTCAAAACTGAAAAAAAACAAAAATTATTTATCAACGGTTTTACGCCAACAAACCTTCACAATATGCAAAAAAACACAAAACAATGCGCCCTTTTTTTGCCAAAAACCTCGTCAGCAATGCACTAAAAAAAAACTAGCTGCAATAAACTTGTATAAATTTATCTATGATAAAGAACAAAATAGAAGTTAATAGAAACCAACCTCAGAGCCACTTATGATGATATGTTAGTTACTAGATCGTAAACGGTTATTAGACACCAGCTCAACTGTAATGGAATTGTAGTTCTAACGTTTATCAGCTTGCTACATTATGCAACTTAAAATGAGATTATTTGTAAAAGCAAAATTAGACCATAGTTGAGAATTTTCAGCTAAAAGCAGTTGCATCATTAGGTGCAATGAGCGTAAATCACAACGCCACAACGTTATACTTCAACTAATCTAAGGAGTGCTGGAAAACTCAAACTAATTTTTAATCAAGCCTGGCATAAAGCACAACATTTTGCTCTCAAACCAAGATATCTTGCCGCAGTTGTTCAGTAGATGTTGTAGAGTTTTTTCCATTCAACCAAGGAATATAGAATCTTTTTGAATTTTTATTATATGCATGTGTTTGTTCAGGCCACAGTGTTCAGTTATCAATCCTGTAAGCTTTTGCAGTTTTGTTATGCTCATCTGCATTATTATAGTTTGGATAATGTACCATCATTCTGTAGTTTTGCCACAGGTTGCGGTGTTCTGTTTTAAGTTACAATTCAATAAACGTCTTTGTTGTTTGTTTTTTTGGTAAATAAGTCCGCTTTAAAGTTTTTTTTTTTCAAAACTTTGCTGTTTTTATCTAATGTTTCCAAACTGGTTAAGCTGTTGCATCACCTGTTTGGATTTTTTGTAGAGCCGTTTGGCTGTCGGGCATGATAGTTATTGGTTTGCTAAGGTTATCCCGATTCAATAGTGTTCCCAGTGCACCATTAAATGGCAACTATTTGCGCTTAAAAAACTGAAGCATTTATCTAGTAATTACGTAATTGACGTTTTTTTGGTTTTTGACTTTGTATATTTTGGCTCCGGTGCTATTGTAATTTTTAGCCCCACCCTTTTACTTAGAAGAGATTAATCTTGTTACCAGAAAGCTTTGATGAGAATTGCTCACTAGTTACAGAAAGCCCAAAAAAATATCTACAGTTTAACCACCGACAAAGTATCTACTAATTGCTAACCCGCTAAAACTCGTTCCAAAAAGTGCGGCTAGAACAAAATGTCAGTGCAAACATCGTAATCAGCCACATTAATTGATAATGACTACTGGATAAAGCCTACAATTGTATTTAACTTGAACCCAAGTAGGTTTCCGGACTTGACAATGTAAGATAACTACCAGCAATCCACCTAACCTAAACAAGATTCCCAAAATAATTGAGTCTGCACTACCTTTCTGGTTACCAATCTGCAGACAAAAATGAATTGTTACTGTTTTCTTACTACAAACAAGCAGAACCTGCTCAGTTACTGCAAAACTGCAGCGTAAACCTATCTTGGGATTAAGTTGCCACTGTTGGTGCAGAATTACCTGCTTTCAAGCAAACCCGATAATCTTCAGCAGGATTTGAAAAAGAAACCGGATTTTTTAAAACTGATTTGGCCATTTGCTAAACCAAAACAGTTGTCTCCAACTTTCAATGTGTATTTTAGGGACCAGCTTCAGTCACAATTGTTGCACTCTCTACAGCATTATCAAGATTACTTGCATTGTATCCTACTCTATTCTCTAGAGCTAGGCGGCAACTTAAATCTCTGTAATGCTGCTGGTTTCAAAAGTAATACTTTTTTTTTGTCAACTGTTATTGTTGTACTTTTTTGTGGTTTCAATGCTAATTCATAATCATTTTGTAGAGTTACATAATATATTACAATTTTTTATGCGGTTTCTAATCAATATAGTTCTTAAAATATAATTAAATAAATTTGAAAATAATTAATGTCATAAGTATATATCTGTGCTCTCCTGTTTATTAATTAGCAAATAATTAATTTAAAAATGTCATCGTTGTAATATCATACTTTAATTAATTGTAATTTTATCTCTGCATTAATTGAAAGATAATGCACCATTTTATTACGTTTTGTTAATTGTAAATTACACAATGAAATGGTATATATTCTACTTTAATAATCCTCTTATGTTTACTAAAGAATGTAGTTCTATTTTCATTCGCTATTCATTGTTAGCAGAACAAATTTATTAACTAATTAAAATTTAAGTTTTACAAAAGCGTTGCTAGTATAGTGAATAATATTCATTTAGTGTAATGAATACTAAATTTAACAATGGTCTTTACTACACATACTGCTGATGTTAATGTTAAATGTTAAACGTCCTTTAATTAAATGGTTTTAATTTATTCTTTTAATTTAGTTAACAGATGTGACCGAATGAGAGAATAAATATATACAGGTGTTAAATTAACAATTCAATAAATCTATGTTTGGAGAAAATACGATTTTAATTTATATTTTATTTTATTATCAAACACTTCTTGAGTTTAACTGAAGTAAATTTAATCAATAAATTGAATATTACAAAGTAAAATATAATTGATTTCTTTGATAATAAAGTGAATTGTATGTGAAAAATTGGAAACAAAAAGTAACCGGCTGCTTTTTATTATATTACAGAACATATTTAACACCACCAATGCATATGCGAGCAATTTTGTTTTAAATTTAAAGCATATTAAAGCATGTATAATTTGTCTGTCTGGCAGTTTAAGTGGCGGTGCGGAATATTGTTTGATTGTGCACATCTAGTCAGAAAGAGTAATGAAGCACATTAATGTAGTTGCTGATGTATGCTTAAATCACCTCATTAGTTATTAGAATAATACATATTTGAAATGCAATGTAATATTCATAATAATCAATTTTATTGTAGTTAATTGTTGTATTATTTGATTGAATGTTAGCTTGTTATTGTAGACAATAGTGTGTACAAAAGTTAGCACACAACTAGCTTATGTAATGTACACTATTGTATGTGTATGTTACATAATTAATATTAATGATGTATCAATTCACCAAACTACAGTCAATAACAATTGATTAATAATTAACAATAGGCTGTTGAATATTATTGGGTCGTTTAAAATAGTTGCATAAATTACCTTTAGTTTTGTATTTATCAATAAGTAAAGATTTTTAATTTAATTTAAGTGATTAATTTATTTTGCTAATACGAATAAAGTTAAATTTAACTTTAGAGAACTGGTGATCTTGCTTACCCGAGCTCTTTGCCGCGGGACCAGAATACTTTATAAAACTTATTCCCTAAGCACTTAATAACAAAAATAATGCAACCGCGAGTGAAAGTAGCACGTGTGACCGTGTTTGCTTGTTAGTCCTTATAAAAGGAATCCACAAAGACGGATAAAATTGGCGCACCAATGTAGTGGCACCAAAAGATTATTAGTGCTCACTTTCAAAAAGACCATCCTCTTGCAATAAAAATCAAAAAATACCATCATGGATGAATCATACAAGTATAAATAAGAAGAAGAAAGAAACAATAAAATAGGACTTTTATCGTCTATAAAATCATTTCCTCAGTTAGAGTAAAAAAAAAATTGAATATTATTATATATTATATATCTCGTTGACTATAATTTTGTATAAAATGCGTGTTCTCGTTTTTTTGTTTGTTTGTCTGTAGCTTTGACAACCTTTGACATTTCTTTGATTAACTAAATAGAATTATGCAAAATACTGCAGCTAAATACGCGGATATTTTGTTTATATACAATAGTTGAGTAGATGTAGATTTCTAATAAGAAGATTGCCTGTATAACAAAACAACCGACCCCGTGACTGATTTGTTAACTAAAGAATGTTACTTTGAACATAATTTGCTAAAACAAACTACTCCGATAATTACTGTTAAGTTTGGACCACTAACGTTTCCCGCATTAATTGATAGTAGAAGCAACACTTTTTGTGAAAATCTTCTCATGACATCAATCAAGCGCGACGGATCGGTTTGTTTGTGCTAAAAAAGAGAGCGCCTAAACGCAGTCACAGATAGCGAGCGTGGATCCATCGAAGATATTTTTAAAGTTTATCTGGCGTAAAATTTATGTCATCATTTGAATTCAGGTGCTTATACTGGCTAATTTTCATTAAGCAGAATATTGATAATTTACAGGTTATTACGTCGGTACTACACAATTTGCAAGAAAGTTTCATTACTGAAAAGCAACAAAAAACAAAACAATTAACGCTTTAACTTAGCTTGAGAATTTCAATTGAAAACCGACATCAAGAGATCGGTGAAGAAAATCTGTTTTACAAATAAACCAAAAAAACAAAAACAAGAATGAACGCACGGAAAGGCTTCCAACACTGAATTAATAACAAAAACTATCAATAAAAACAAGAGCATGAAAATTATAAGCAAAGCCGACACCGGAGGACAAATAAGAATTCACTAACTAAAAGATACAAATGGGAACATCCAGGAAAACAAAGCAAAGATAATATAGTCGAGATTTTTTATAGAAACCTATACTCTTAAGTAAAACCAAAACGTCAAACCGCAACATCAAGACAGAATATTGTAAACGTAGGACCTGAAGAAATACCTGTCATTACTACAGATGAAATTCAACTAGCATTATGACAAATGAAGAATGGAAAGGCACCAGAAAAAGATGACATTATAATTGAACTGATAAAACATAGAGGGGCAACTACTCTCAAAGCCTTAAAAATACTACAGAACAAGTGCGTTGAAGAGGGAAAAGTTCCGGGTACTTGGCAAAAAAGGCAATAAACGCAAAATTGATAATTATCGTCCAATAAGCCTCTTGACACAACTATATAAACTACTTACTAAAATCATAACGAACAGGCTTACGAACAAATTTGATGATTACCAACCACCAGAACAAGCCGGATTCCGCAAGGGGTATAGTACAAATGAGCATATATAGTCCGTACGATTAATAATAGAAAAATGTAACAAATATAATGTCCCTATACATGTTGCCTTTATTGATTATAATAAATCCTTTGATTCAGTGGAGCTATGGGCAATCTTACAAGCAAAGAACAACGCAAAAATAGACTCCAGACAGAACTCTAGAAGTAAACATCACTGACGATCTGAAAACGGGAAGAATACCAGTGTGAGACACCATCTCACCAAAACTTTTTACCCTAGCAATGGAAGACATTTTCAAAAGGTTGGACTGGGCCGAGAAATGAATTAAAATCGATGGCAAATTCTTAAACCACTTCCGCTTTGCCAATGACGTTGTGTTGTTTAGTCACAACGTCAAAGAGCTGCAAGAAATGATAGCAGAGCTCAACAAAAGATTAGCCAATGTGCAAGTAAACAACGAAACAAAGCTCTCAACAGACGAGTATATTTACCTAAGCTACAAAATCAAACCAGTTAAAGAAAACCAAACAGCGGATAGGTCTAACTTGAGTGGCGGTTGGTAAAATAGGAAACGTAATAAAGAACTCAAGTATCCCAATAAACTTGAAAAGAAAAGTGCATCCTTCCAGTTATGACATATGCAATGGAAACTATATCACTCACAATGAAATCAGCAAATAGACTCAAAACAGCTTAATGAGCCATATAACAACAAATGCTCTGCATAAATTTAAGAAACCATATTACAAACGAGGAGATAAGACAAAGAACTAAGGTAGACGTCATAGAGACCATAGCAACGTAGAAATGGAGATGAGCAGAACACATCGCACGCCAAGACAATTGTAGATAGACAAAACAAGTACTCCAATGGAGACCAAGAACAGATAAACGGAGCATAGAAAAACCACCAAGACGATGGCAACATAAAAGAAAAATGGTCCTTATTAGCCCAAGACAGGTAAAACTGAAAAACATTAGGGGATGCCTATAGAATTCCGATTAATTTTTGCAGCTCTATTAATCAACAAGACATAAAATAGCAACACTATAATCATAAGGAAAATAATCCTCGACGCTTAAGTGTTGGATAATTGTAGAGAAAAATTGATTAATTCTGTTAATTATGTAACAGTTACTTATGTATCTTCTAAGTAGTATTCAAATTGATGTATAGTGCAACCCGTCAGGCATTACATGATAATAGCTAGTTCAACAAATTGCAGATTTATTTAGATATGGTGCAAATAGTTCTTAGCTAATCAGCATCAATAGAACAACAACCGATAATTATAACCACCGCCAAACCTTCATCAATAAACTTGGACTTCCACTGGCTACTTCTTAGCATTTTTTTTTTGTAAAAAATAATCATTAAAACAACCCCAGCACTAGTTTATAAACACCATTATTAATTACTGCTCTAGTTTGAATAAAACCCCCTAGTTTTGCCAATTTCTGATGACAATACAAAATTGGTTTGTTTTTAAATCAGACTACTCATTTTGTATAATAACTGGAGCATAAAACACAGTAAGCTTACGTAGGAGACGTAAGAAACTTCCTGACAAAAAGAGTGAAACTTAACTTGCCAATAATTGAAC
This sequence comes from Tachinus rufipes, assembly GCA_963932245.1. Classification (NCBI taxonomy): domain Eukaryota; kingdom Metazoa; phylum Arthropoda; class Insecta; order Coleoptera; family Staphylinidae; genus Tachinus; species Tachinus rufipes. The sequence continues at coordinate 70,042,531 of OZ010749.1, forward strand.
AAACATATTTTTACAATTTGTAAATACAGCTATAAAGTTTCATAAAATGTAATAATAATACAATATATAATATTATGATTATCATATTTAAATATTTCAATATAAAAAACCCAGAGATAATTAAAACTTTTAAAAAATTAATTAATTTTCACCCACATTATTTTTCGCCAAGTTAAACTTTCTTTTTGGTTTAAATTTTGTTATGATGCCATAAACAGTTTTAATGGGCGCTTATATTTTTTTTTATTAAAACGACACATCGTTGTCGGTGAAGTTTTTAGGTTTGTTATAGCACCGATTATTTCCGATAACTTTCCCCAACAACTCTGTTTGCGGACGTGAGAAAAAGCCAAATAAAAAAATGTAACTGTTAACGAGGAACACGGCAAACCTATCTTGCAAAAAAGAATAGAATTGTAAATAAAGCAAATATTTTTATAATTCCGATTTAAATTTATTGGTTTCTAAATGTAAGTGTAGTTAAGTTTGTCAAAATCAACGCGTGTGTAAACTGAAAATTCCACATATAGGGCAAACTGAAAAAATTATGGATCGCCTCATTACATGACAATATACGCTTATTTTTTTAATACTGAATTTTTTGTGCAAACATTATCATGCCGATTAATTAATGCAAACTGTCATAAGGCACGTCAGCAACATCGTTTCCCGCTATTAAATTGCCTCGGAAATAATCCCTAGAGATTAAATACATCCGTGAATGAAGTATATGCAAATGACTTAAATATGTTTTCACTTTAATTATAGAAAACGTATGTAATAAATTTAAATTAAATTACGCTTAGCAATACAAAGAATTGGTGCACTATCAACACTCCTAATTTACTTTTATGTAAATGTTTGTGATAAAACAAAACAGTATTCTTTATACTTCACACGTTTAACCTCCGACAATTTAAAGTATTAAGTATTTATCTACGTCATAAATCAATGAATTAACTCCATTAATATTAATAAACACACAAATTACATAATTCTACATTCTGGTCCAATTAGGAAGCGATGATATTTCTTGTATAATATATGCATAACTTTACACCGAGGACAAATTATGGAGACAATTTCATTGTAAATAATAAATGCGCAAAGTGCATTTCAGCCGCGTTTCACTTATACTATGTAATTATTTAGTAACAGTTTCAAAACTAGAATAGGATCAAAGCATTAATATTAAGTAGTTATAATGTTTAACGGTTTTCCTCATGAGGAACAGAGGTTCAGTTGGGGTTTTAAAGTATTAGTTTAAAAACTATTATTTGCACAATCAACTATCATTTTTTTTTTTAATATTAATTTTTAGTCTATAGACTAAACTGATACTTTCTAATTTTTCAGTTAGTGCTATTAATTTATCTTAGCTTAATGCAGTAGTAGTGTATCATCTGCAAATATTAGATTGAAAAACTTTATCTCACCAATTATGACACCACCTTCGCTTGCATTATTTGCCGTATAAGTTGAATAGCATTGATGACTGAATGCATTCCTGTGTTGCGCTTTTCCTGATTTAACATTGGTCTTATAGATGGTTTTTGATGTTTACCACGGAAGTACTATCTTTATAAAGACTATTTATTAATAGTATCAGATGACTTGGTACAACCATCTGCGTTAAGATAAGCCATGATTTATGCCATTTAACCTTATCGAAAACTTTCACATAGCGCACAATACATACCCACATAGGCTTTTGCACTTTCAATCATTTTACAATTCCTGATTGTTGAGAGGCAATTTTCCACGCTGTAAATGGCTGCAATCTAGATTGTAAACTATGCAGCATTATCTTGCTTATGTGAGTTAAGTCGGTAATTATTGCATTTAATAGTTGTTTTTTTTTTATGCAAAAGAATTATTGTTGATGTTGTCCATTATTTGGATTATTTTGCTGTTTTCCATATTAGTTGGCCTATTTTGTGGGATCAGCATAATATTTTTTTAAAACCTCTCTGGTGATCATATCTATTCTTAGAGAATAATACTCCAAAAATAGATATGATAGACATTTGTTATAGCTGCTCGTACCTCCTGCATCAATATTTGATTTTTCTCCCAATTAGCACTGTTTGTGGATTGCATATTCTTTTTGCTGTAGACATCTTTACAATAGTTTCTCTATACTTTGATTATATCGTATATATTTATTACTAGATTATTGTTATCAAATTTTCCATGTGCGTAGTTTTATATTTATATATATATATTTACGGGTTATTGATTTGATTTTCATGAAAATAACTTTGATGTATACGGAGTTTGCATGTTGTTGGGTTTTCTTGCAAATATTGTTGAGTAATTATTCTTGTCTACATTTAGCCTGTATTAGTTTTGAAAAGTTGTTTGTACTAGTTCATTTGTTTTAGGTTATTCAATTAGAATTTTTCTAGTATCAATTAAGACAAACGTTTTTGTAGTTACCCAGTCTTTTTTAATGATCGACTTCTGCTCCGGTTGCCTATCACACAGCGTTGTTGTAATTAAACTCACTTCAAGTGTTGAGCTTACCCTTTTACATGCTTTTAATTTTGTGCGAAAGGTGCAGACTAAAAGTTGGTAGCCACAGCTGCAATCTTCATTTAGATGTATTTTTGCAGATAAAACTGATGTACGTTAACGGTTTCTTATAAAAATATAATCAGTTTGGTTTATTGCTCTATTTTGGTGATATATAATTGGCGGATATGTTGTTTGTATGCGGTATTGGCAATACAGTACTTCTTATCTATGGAAAATTGCAATATCTTTACACCCCTCTCATTTTTTGTTCCAATACCATATTTCTCAAAAGTTCTACGGAGGTAATTGTTACCGCATGCATTAATGTCGTCTAATATGATTACGATTTTGCTATTAGTAATTTTGCTAGTCGCTGTTTCCAGAGAGGCATAGAAATCTAACTCACTTGCATACTTGGTGCACATACTTAGATTATGTTTATAATAAAAGCTTTAAAGTACGTGTATGATGATTATGCGTTTGCTTATAGTTTTTGATGTTATTGCTTACCATAAGCGTAGCTTCTTTGGCCATGGCAATGTATTTTGGAAATTCCAGCAATATTAATCTTATAATGTATCAGTTTGTTTTCTAGTATTTTCAGCTTACCTGGTTGTAGTTGTCCTTGTATACTCCAAGTAGCTAGTTTTTTTTTACTTGTTGTAGATTTTGCATGTGTGAGTTGCGGCTCGGGTTCGACGGAGTACGGACGTGTTACCGCAGCGATATTGTAGCTATGCTAGCTTAGTGAATAATTTTAATAATTAATTTAAAAATTAATTAATAAAATAAATGAGACAATAGTGTGATATAACAAGTAACAATTAGTGTTTGATTGTGAAAAAGTGAAAATGTAGTGAAATCTATTAAGTGGAACCAAAACTAATAAAAGGGTGCGGTCGTGTTAGGAATACACACGTATCGAAAAATTGCGATACGTGCTGTGTTAGCGCAACAGAGCAGTGACCGGGGCAATTTAATTTGCCGAGTAGTGATATAGTGATTTGCGTAAGTGGGTCGAGCGTAGTGTTACATAATAAAACACAAACGCGGAAACAGCAATTTGATCTTAATTAAAAGTGAAACTAGGCCAAGGGTCAAAAAACGAAGATGAGTGCATTTTTAAAAAGCGGGATGTTGCAAAGAACACCGCCGGATAAAAAAACAGATAAAGAATTAGATCAAACGAATCAAAAAAGAGGGAGAGAAATAGATTCGCCAGGAGGTAACAACGAGGCGAAGAGAGCAAATAACCCCACAACAATCCAAATAATGGGGAAATTAATTAGAGAGTTAAAAACCTTAACCAGTGAGTGTACAAACACTAAATTGGAAATTAAAAAGGTGGCGAATCAACTTGAAACAAATATGGAGAGAATGGAATTTGAAGAAATCCAAAAAAAAGAACAGGAGAATGAAAATAAAACAAAAATAGGTATAGAAATGTCGACACAGACAATGGAAACTGGAGATAATAGGGAAGAAAACCGTAAAAAACATTTCATCTCGGACGAGGAGATATTAAAAGTGGATAATGAAGAGGATATAAAAAATATTATAAATAAAGAATGGAGAGATACAGACTATAAATATGTAAACGTGGAAAAAAAAAACCCAATAATGGGAAAGGAAATGGATACAGGACTTTTAATAAATAAAGAGGAAATAGGCAAAGAAGGTGGTATCTTACAACAAGCAAAAATAAAATACCCTGAACTAATGGAGGAAGAAGGAGAAGATGAAACGCCTTATATAGAAATAGTTAAAAATCTAAGCGGAAAAAATGTGGGAAAAGTACACATCATTAAGCAGAAAATAGAAACGGCAGGGAATAAGGAGTTACTAATAGCTATCGAAAAAATGCTTATCAAAACAAAAACATTAAGTATTGAAGAAATAAATATACCAATACCAACGGGAATTACGGCAAGAGATGCAAAAAAAATTATGGAAATAGCAGGAAGAAGAACTAACACAAAAATAAGACTGTGCGTGCCAACACAGGGACAGGTAGCGGAGACACATAGAGAAAAAAAAACAGGTACGGAAACAGGTGCTATAGTAGTGAGCAAACAAGGTGTCACATATGCAGATTTGCTGAGACAGGCAAAAACCCAGATAAAAGGATCTACGTTCAAGGAGGTAAGAGAAACAAAAAAAGGGGAGTTGTTACTAATTACAAAGGGTAATGAGACGGAGAAAGAGATAGAAAAAATTAAAAATGGAATGGAAGGCTGCAATGTACGAAAAGCCAGCAACAAAACTACAGAACTGGTGATAATCAAAGATATTAGCCCGGAAATTAAGAGAGAAGAAATACTGGAAGAAATTATGAACAAAGTGAACACAGAAGGAAGTACAATAATTTCCATAAAGAAAGGTTATAGAGAAATACAAACCGCTATAGTCAAAATGGACAAAAAAATAGCAGAACAGATAATAGGAGAAGGAAGAATAAACATAGGACTCATAAGATGCAGAGTAGAGAAAGTTAAAGCAAATGAAAGAAAATGCTATAAATGCTGGAGGAAAGGACATGTAGCGGCAGAATGCAATGGGGAAGACAGGTCTTCGCTATGTATAAAATGCGGAAAGGAGGGACATCAGGTTGCCGAATGCAGAAACAAAGAATACTGCATTGAATGCAAAGTATTAGGACACAGAACGGGAGAGAAAAGATGTCCAGCTACAAAGAAAAAAGAAATGAGGAAAACAAAGAAGAATATGGAGGACAACAACCCAGATAACTGGAGAGAACAGGAGGAAAAAATAGTATCACATAATGTATAAGTTTATACAAATAAACATAGGGAGGGGAAGAGAGGCTCACGATTTACTATTAGCAACAGCGGAGAGAGAGGAAATAGACCTAGTGCTAGTGAGTGAACCTAATAAAAACAAACTAAATGGTAAGTGGATAAGAGACAAAGGAACAGATGCAGCAATTTTAGCTAGGGGGAAGTGTAGGGACAAGGTGGAAAGATGGGGAACACCAAAAGAAGGAATAGTGTGGGCAGAAGTACAAAGCATGATAGTATACAGCTGTTATATCAGCCCAAACTGCGGTCTGGAATACTATCGAGAGTGGATAGAAGAATTAGAAAGAAGTTTAAGAAAACAGAAAAACAAAAAAATTATTGTAGGAGGAGATTTCAACGCAAAATCACCGAGATGGGGAGGCTGCAAGAACGATTTAAGAGGAAAAATCTTAGAGGAGATGATAGCAGGGTTAAATCTTACAATCTGCAACAATGGAGACAAACCGACGTTTGTAAGAGGAAGCTCAAAATCGCATATTGACATCACCATAGCAACATGGGAAATGGCAAAAATAATAAATGAATGGACCGTGACTGAAGAAGAATCACTGAGTCTACACAAACATATACAATACAATACAAAGGAGAAAGGAAAACAGGAGCACACGAGAGAAGGTAAATGGAACGTAAGAAGAATGGACAAAGAAAAGATAAAGAGAGGCATGGAAACAGAAGAAGTGACAGAAAACGAAAATATTGAGAAAAGATGCGAGAGGTACTCAGAAAAACTGAGAAAAGCGGCGGAGGAAGCAATTCCTAGGTACAGGGAAGGCGGACGAAAAGGACCATACTGGTGGTGTGAAGAAATAAAAGAATGCAGGAAAAACACAATACAAACAGCGAGGAAAATCAAAAGGCTGAGAAGAAGAGGAGAGAACACAGAGGAAATAGAAGAGAAACTAAAAAACGACAGAAAAATGTTAAAAAAGGCAATTAGGGATAGCAGAAAAAGATGCTGGAAAGAAATGATAGAATCTATAGATGGGGATCCTTGGGGAAAACCGTACAAAATAGTGATGGACAAATTGGGTGGAAGAACAAAAGGAATCTGCTTAAAAGAAGACGAAGAAGAAGAGGTCATAATTAAAAAACTATTTCCCAAGGGAGAACCAGTAGAAGAACCAGAAACAAAAGAAGAAGAAGCAACAGTTATGGCAACAGTGGAAGAGATCAAAGAGATCATAAAAGAATTGCCTAACAACAAAGCACCAGGTCCGGACGAAATAACAACAGAGATTGTTAAAGCAGCATTAGACGGAAACGAGATAGAAATAACTCAAATAATCAACAGGTGCCTAAAAGAAGGAACTTTCCCAGGATGTTGGAAAGAAGCCACTCTGGTACTGATTGAGAAAAAAAAAGAAGCAGGAAAAGCAACATCATACAGACCAATATGTTTAATTAACACACTGGCTAAAATAATGGAAAAAGTTATTGTACGGAGAATAGAACAAGAAATAGAAGAAAAAGGAGGATGGGAAAAAGAACAATACGGATTTACCAAAGGAAAAACAACCTTAGGAGCTATTGAAAAAGTGAAAGAAATAGCAAAAGAAGCAAACAGCGGAACGCAGAGGAAAAGGCAACACTGTGTAATGATAGCGTTGGACATACAGAACGCGTTTAATAGCGTATCATGGGCAGCAATCATAGAGGCGGCAAAGAAGAAAGAACTGAACAGGAAAACAATCAAGATTATATGGAGCTACTTACAGGACAGAAATCTAGTGACCAAAAATGGAAGATTCAAACTTACTAGAGGGGTACCGCAGGGCTCAGCACTGGGACCAAAACTGTGGAACCTTGTCTATAACGAGTTACTTCGAATGAAGATGCCGGAAGGAGTGTCAATAACTGCATTTGCGGACGACATAGCAGTAGTAGGTAGAGACGTAGAAATAGAAGTACTAAAAGGAAGATTAGAGCTGGCAATTGATATGATACAAATATGGATGAGAAGTAAGGGCTTAAAACTAGCAACACAAAAAACTGAGGCGGCATGGCTATCGATTAAGAGGAATAATAGAGGAACAGGTAAGATACAGGTAGGAGATCAAGAGATAAACATAGGGAAAAAAATCAAATACCTTGGAGTGACACTCGAAGCAAAGGGATGGAATGAACAGGTTAAGGAAGCGGTCATTGGAACAAAGGAAATTGAGAGAAAGCTTGGTAGACTTATGCCAAACAACGGAGGTCCAGGAGCAGAAAGCAGAAGGCTAATAGCAACGGCAGCAAGAAGCAAATTGCTGTACGCCGCAGAAACATGGGGAGAAGCCATGAAAACAAAGAAAAACAGAAAGGAAGTAAGAGGAGCCACAAGAGCAAGCTCGCTAAGGATTTGTAGAGCTTACAGAACAGTGTCACAAGAGGCAGTAGAGGTAATTGCGGCAACACCTCCCGCGGATATGATGGTGGAGGAAAGAATAGAAATAAAAAAACTTGTAAAAGAAGGAACGAGTAAAAAAGAAGCAAAGATAAGAGCAAGAGAGAAGACTATGGAAAGATGGCAGAGAAAATGGGATACAGGAGAAAAGGGGAAATGGACGAGAGAATTAATCCCAGACATAAAAGAATGGGTAGAGAAGAAACCCGAGACGTGTTATTATACAACACAAATACTGACCGGGCACGGAGCATTTGGAAAATTCTTGCAAAAAATTAAAAAAATAAAGGAAGAAGAAAGGTGTACATTTTGTCAGGAAGAAACACACGATAACGCAGAACACACTCTAGTAGAATGCGAGGCGTGGGAGGAAGATAGAAAAAAACTAGAATATATACTAGAAAGCAAAGTGGATAAAAGAACAATCATTAACAAATGCTTAAAAGATGAAAATAAATGGAGGGCGTTAAAAAACTTTGCAACAAGTGTACAAAAAAAAAAAATTGAAGAGTTTGACAATAGAAGAATATAGAAAAAACAAACAATGGAAACAAACACACAAACTAAAAGCCATAGAAGAGAAAGGAAAGAGATGAGAGAAGCTAAATGGAAACAAGAAAACAGAGAAAAAGATCAAAAAGAAAAAAATAAGAAAGGATATGACAATTGTGCATACCAAGAAACAGAAGAAAAAAGAAGAACATTTACAGAGACTACGATACCAAACGAAATTGCAGAGATAAGGAGAAGGAGAAAAGAAATATTGAAGGAAAGCAGAATAACAGAAATAACAAGGCATATACCAAATGGTAGATATGCTATCTCGAGGATGACTGAGAACGCAACCTTTCAGATAGTCAGAATATACCTGGCAACGAGAGGACATGAAGAAGTAATTCCTGATGGAGATACAAGGATATCACTGGAGGTAAAACTTACAAATCTAGGACTGCCAAAAGGAATACAACTGATGGAACTGCATAAATTATTCATGAAAGAGAGGGGATATGATAAAGAAGAAGTGAACGAAGACCTTAGTAAGCTAAGAGCACATCTGAGAACAAATTATATAATTAGAATAAATAACACAAAGATGGGAGAAAGAAGAGAATGCAGAGGTAGATGCCAGTGCAGATAAGAAAAGGCAAAATGACAAAAGAGACAGACAAAGGTAGGGGCTATAGGGAGAGAGGGGCCGGGGACAGCATGCGTGCCGCAGATGATGCGTGAAAATCCGCGAAGCAAAAACCAGCCCGCCTCAAACTAGCACCAAATGTAGGTTAGTTTAGACAGGGACATTAAAACAACAGGATTTGCGCAGAGAAGAAAACCGGAAGGTATTACCATGCGTAAGTTATTCTTAAGGGCCACTTGTTGAGAGCCAAACAACTCACTACGTCCTAAAAAAAAAAAAAAAAAAAAAAAAAAAAAAAAAAAAAAAAAAAAAAAAAAAAAAAAAAAAAAGATTTTGCATGTGGAATCCAGCCACTGACACATGCTCAGTAGCTGATTTGACACTGTCTACCCTGGACGTAAAGCAGTGCCAATTGTTAATTGTTTTACTAGACAAAAACCTGATTGATTACGTTATAGTGAACAACCAACTTTGCAACACAATAAAAAAACGTAAGGACATATCAACAATCCGGTAGTTGCAACTGTTTGACTTTCTCTGAAAACTCTACATGAGAGAATAACATCAAAAAAGTTAGACTACACCAAATTTAAGAATCTCAAAAACAACATCGTGTTAGTAGAAGAAACATGGCAACAAGTAATAGACACAACAAAGACTAATGCAAAACAAACCTTAGGCTGGTGAAAACAACAAATAAAACAAGAATGGATAAGCGATAACATCCTAATGTTAAAGGAAAAACGAAGAAAACATAAATACCATCATAAGCAATACAAAATGCTGAATACACAAATCAAAAAAGAAATACAAATAGCAATAAAAGCATGGCTTGGAGAAAAGTGTCGGGAAATAAAAAAATGTCACGCTAAACACGACTCCTTCGACATGCACAAACTTATTAAGGAAATGACACATACATATAAAAACCAGTATGGAAAACTAAAAAAATCTACCTTCATTACTCTTAAAAAAAAACAAACGCTAAGAGATGTATCATACACACCCGTATATAGAAAAAGATCGACCAAAAAAACGGAGACGCCCAGTTTATTTTCAGGAACAGATTCGGTACCGGAGAGGCAATGTTCTCCGTGCAAGTTTTAACCCAGAAATGTATAGATCAACTCCGCACAGTCTATGCTTGCTTTATAGACTACAAAAAAGTATTTGACAATGTTAAACATGGAAAACTAGTAAAAATGCTTAAAAAAACCAACATTGACAATAAAGACATCCGCATAATTACAAATTTATACTGGAACCAAACGGCACAGGTTAAGGTCGGACAAGATCAAACGGAAGAGTTCCAAATATTAAGATGCGTCCGACAAGGATGCATTCTGTCACCGTTCCTGTTTAACCTATATGCTAAGAAGATATTCCGGACGGCACTAGACAAATGCACAAAAAGCATAAAAGTAAACGGAAGATCAGTAAATAACATCATATATGCAGATGATTCTGTAATACTAGCAAACACTATCAAAAATCTGCAATGCCTTATAAACCAAGTTCAACAAACTAGCTCCGAGTATGAATATAAAAGTTTGGGTTTCAGTAAGAACAAGTTGTCACTAACCATTTCTCATCTATAACGCTTGATGATAACTAATAGTTAGTGATAAAAGATGCCACCTCTATGGCGTATTCATACATTACTAATAAACTACCCCAATATTTTTTACAGACTACTTTAGTTTTAAAACTATTTAATAAAAATATATATAAAGATCCAATAATAGATTCAAAGATAGGTTCTCTTTCTTTTTAAAGGTTTACATACCCATCTTTGCGGTATACTGTACTATGCTGTTCACAATTTGGTGTGCTGAGTCCAAATAAATAAAATCAATAGCTACAACTTCTAACTTGTAGAAAAACTCTGCTAGAACAAACCAGAAAACACTTCTCACATCAGAACAGTCTGCAGAACAATGTGTAAGACACCATCAGCACAGCTTTGTCACCTTAGCCAAACTAGCAAAAACAGCCAATTAAACTAAACAAAAAAAAAAAATAACATGTCAAACAGTATCAGCTGGAGTGGCAAGAAACTTGCTTTGCATTTTATGTAAAAATTGTGAGAAAACAAAATTATAAAATCACGTGTTTGCAATCAAACTTCACTTTTAGCAGTTTATTTCAAAACAGCACAATACAATGTTGTTGTTGCGGAAAGACAAACAATACTGTTATCTACAAAATCACAAAAGATACTTGGTGGATAGGGGCAACTAGTCCTTAAGAAGCACCTAATTATAAAATTATATGAACGATACTATGTGCAAATTATCAACATCTATATTTCTACTAATATCTTAAATAAAAAAAAAGTACCAGGATATAACGAAAGCAAAGCAAAGCAAATAGATCGTACATACTTCAAGATAGTAGTGAAAGATTTTAACGCCAAATTGGAATAAGCATGGATATAAACACTCAATTTACAACCACTTTAACGCTGATAGATAACTTAGAAAACTCTACAAAAATAAAAATTAATTTTGTTCTAGCTTCTACTTCTTCTTCTTCGTTTTTTATTTGTGTAGGATTATATTTTGTTTATCTTCAATCGTTACAGCTGCAGTTGAAACGCTAAGTTTCAGTTTTTACAGAAGCATATTGGAAGTTTTTTCAATATTGAGAATCCTTCTTTGGCAATTTTTGGTAATCTGGTGTTGTCCATGTTGACGCAGTCTTTCCATTCTCGCTTTTTATAACAAGCCCATCTCACAATATGTTTTGTATTCTAATGTCTTTGCTTCTTATGTGATTTCCTAGACTGCAACTTACTATAGATCTTAAATTTTTTATCTCCGCTGTTATGATTTGTCGCTTTTTTTAGAGTTTTTTGTTCTAGTTTAGATTGCGTATGTCATTAAAAGTCTAACGCAGATTTTGTAAGTTTTTGCTTTGTTTTGCTATTTAGATTCCTCAAGCAACCAGATATTAACGTTGCTCTTGTTATTTGGGCTTTCAATTCTTTTTCTAGGTCTTTATTACTTGTTATATTGGAGCCAAGGTATTTGAAATGCATAACTTGTTTTGCGCTTGTACATTGCAAGCTTGCATTTGCGTGGCTCCTTAGATATTGTAAAGGACTGTGTTTGAGTTGTTGATATTTTCATATGGAACTTTGACGCAGTTTGTACAAACTTGTAAAAGAGCCGTTGTAGATTGTCTTTGTCTTTGATTATTAACCTAACGTTGTCGGCATAACATACCACTCTGATTTTTTTGTTCTTTATTTAATATCGTCTTTCCATTTTCTGTAAATTTTTTGTTCATTATGATTTTATTGGATAATTTATTTTCAATTTTTTTTTTTTTTTGAAGACTTAGCACCACGTCATCTTTTTTTATTTTGTCAAAGATTTGAGTAAGGCTTGAGTAACACATAAAAGCTGGTTTGTTAAATTTTATGGCTTTCTCAGTTATTTGTCAGATGATAAATATTGCGTCAATAATGGACCTGTTCTTTTCAATGATCTTTGTGAGAAATTTTAAAACTGATTCCTTTGTTGTTAACTAGGTCAGTTTTTGGTCCTTTTTTGTAAATTTGTATTGTTATACTGTACTTCCACTATGTTGGTATATCCTACTTAATGTAATACATTCTTAAAAAATATAGATCTGATTTAGCAGCATTTTACATCAGTATTTGATCATTTTGTTGCATGTCTCATCTATTCCTGGCAACTTCTCGTTCTTCAGTTTGGCCAACTAGTTTTTCCTAATCCTTGATTATGTTCTTTGTAGTTTGTATATAAATTGGTTATCAAACAGTTTATTTAACGTTAAAAACGATACAATTTTAACATCAAGAGTTAAGCTGTTGTTCTACATGTAATGCACAATATATAGGGCAAACAGAAAGAAATTTCAAAACTAGATTTAAAAAACATTACCGCTCTTTCAGATTACTAGATTACTTTTGCAAATATTATTTTAGAAAATAGTCACATATTTTTATATATTGATAAACTTAAAATCTTACACAACTGCTCTAAAGGCAAAAAATTGAATTTCTTAGAAACCCTTAAATTTACTAAATCAAAAAATAATTCTTTTGTTTTGTAAGCTTGCATTATGATCAAACCGGCCTGTATAAATCTGTATTATTAGAAATAATTTAATTCTTTTTTTTTTTTTGCGGAATGTTCTTTGTCTTAATTACTTTTAAGTAAAAACCGCCATTCATTAATTAATTTTAAATATACTCGTGATAGTACATAGTAAATGTGTTTATTTATTTTATTTATTTGTATATAATGGTTTATCGGATTTTTGTTTTGTTTTACAGGACTTAATTTTTTTGTCTAATCTTAGCTGGTATTAACATATTGTTGTATCATTAAATGGAGATTCCACACTGATTTTGTCGGTGTTCTTTGTTGGTTTTTTTCCTTTTCTGTTTCAGTGTGACCGTGATTTTTGCCAGTACTAGGCGTCTACTTACGTCTTGGATTTTGTGGGGCTGGATATTTTTGTTTGTTATTACACAGCTTATTAGAGATTTATGACTTCCTGTGTTTTATATGTAAATTTGTGTTGTGGTTTGTGTGAGAAGAAGGTATTTTTTGTTTACTTTTAACTTGTTTTGTGCACATAGTTGGATTAGTTGTTTGCCGTTTTTGTTCTTGGTTTCTTTATTGTATCGATTTTTTACGCCTGGTTGTAGTTTATAGTCAACAATTATGCAGTGTTGTAAGGAGTCTTAATAAATTTGACACCAGAAGCTACGATAGAATGGGCATGTCTACGATTTGACTTGAAAACTTAAAGAAAAAATTAGTATTATCAAAATCCAGATTTTTAATTAGTAATTTAATAAGAAGAACTAGAGAAACACCCAAAAGCAACTTATTTTACATAAATGAATATAGATCAGTTAACGGACATAAGTGCAAAAACAACTAAACGCAAAGAACAAATAAAAATGCTAGAAAAAGAACGGACAATCACAAAATAATAAACAAACAGGTTAAAAAAAATACATCTGTAAAGTGCTAAAGTCAAAACTTTATACAAAAAACTAGTATAACAAAGTTCACGAACAGACAAAGAATGGTAGTATAGAACAAATCCATATTCCATAACTTATATTCAACTAAAACTCTTGAATCGGCACAAAAACCACATTTTTTCACATCCAAACTATCAATACAAAAAATAAGATCCGCCCTGGCTTTTCTAGAAAAATATCACATTACTTCAGAGATGCTAAAGCTGGATAGAAGCGCATCAAACATCAAAAACTACCAATTAATTATTTTTTATAACACTTTTATAAAACTATTTACAAAAGTTGTCTTCAACTTCAAAACTAGATTTGTACCAATCACCAGAACAAGTCGGCTATCACAACGGATACAACACCACTTACAAATTGAAACTAAAACCATAAATTGCATGATGCCAATACATCTGGCTTTTATTAATTTTACATAACGTTTAATTGAGTAAAAACATGGTCAATTCTAAAAACCACGAAAAGCGCTAGAATGGACTTAAGGTATGCAGCTAAAACAGAAAAATCTTTAAGAACGCAATACTATACGTACACATTGAAAAAGAATTAAGCACCAACAAAATAAAAATAAAGCAAAGGAATGCAACTAGAAGACTCAATTTTGCCAAAGCCATTTACTCTTAGTCTTACGGATGTTTTGAAAAAATTGCAATGAGAACGCAGAGAGCTAAATTTTGCTTATTAAATTGAACTGAATGAATCAGCCAAAAGATAAACCTAAAAATAAACATCGATATAACAAAAATAATGAACCCTGTAGATTCCTATATTGTTAGATAACACTATAAACATATCTACTGCACGCAATTAAGTTAAAAAAAGAAAATAAATATACGGAAGTAGCTAGATAGATAAGGTTCACATGGGCGGTTTTTGGCAATCAAAAGTACATAATTGTAATAATACTATATTAATAAACTTTAAAAAAAGTGTATGACTTTTATATACCGCCAGTGGTCACATATAGACTGGAAATAATAAGCTACACAAAACATAATTTCAACCGATTAAGAACAACACAAAAAGCAATAGAACGGTTAATGCCCTAAAATGGAGTTGAATAGGATATGTCGCGCAACAAAATAGTGACAGGTAGACAACCAAAGTCATCTAATGGAAACCGAAAAAAACATATTATTTTTTAAATATTTTGAAATTATCCCATGTAAACTAAATAATTAAAAATCTGCATTTCACCTTTTAATTAGTTTACAAACTAATGCAACTTTTTAAAATTCTGTAATATTTAATAGTTTGGCAGACTCCATTCTAATTGAATTAAATTAAGTTGCAAAAAAAAATTTAGGCTTAGCGTTTTTAGTTAAAATTTTTGACGTTTCATGATTTGATAGAACCAATAAATCAGATTTTTTAAAGTTAATTGCAAAAACTTTATCTCAAACGTTAGGTAAGTGTTATTTATTTTGATCAACTTAAGTTGAATAATTATTGGATCCGTATGTCAAGAATGTTCTTATTTAAAGTCTTTATCACAGCCAAAAATTCCTTTAGTTTTCAACTTAACTGTTCCAGTCAAAGAAAATAATCTTTGGGTGTAGAAAAGTACGGTTTTCTGAATTCATTTCGTTTAAGCGAGGTCTCTAGTACCAATCAACATTCTTTGGGTATAAAAGCGAACGTTGTTTTAAACTCATCTCGTTTCAACAAAGCCTCTAATATCAATCACTTTTCTTTAAATGTAAAGAAGTAAGTTTTTCTAAACTCATCTTGTTTTCACAAAGCCTTTAACATTAGACAGAATTCTTTGATTGTAGAGAAATACGTTTTTCCCAAATTATTTTGTTTCAACTTTTTTTTGTGTGTAAAAGAATATGTTTTTTTAAATTCATCTCGTTTTAACAAGGCTTTTAACACCAGTCACTTTTTTTTAGTGTAGAAGAAAACATTCTTCTACATTCATCCCGTTTCAACGAAGCCTCTTTCAAACTTGTCTCAATTTAAAGAAGCTTCTAGTACCAGTCATCATTCTTTGAGTATAGAATAGTACGATCTTTCAAACTCATCTGGATAACAAGACCCTTTTGTAAGTAGTCATTGCATATTAGCGCGGCCACTGGTAATAATCAAAACCAATCACTTTTTTAATTGTTTTTTTTTGTAATTTTTTAACGTATAAAAAACCCATACTAGCTAATAAAGAAACTTATAGTTCATCACTTGATCAAATACTTTGACAAAATATTTGTCTAAAATGAGGTCTTAATAGAGACATTTTCTCTCTCTGATTTCAAGAATTGTATTTTGAAAATATGCAAGACTATATTGAACAGCGTCATTTAACGCCTGCAAAATATGTAGACTGTTATGTTCTGATTCACCATGAGTTGTAGAAAAAAAAGTCAGGAACAGCGATGACTCTCACAGGATTAAATACCACCAAATTTGATTAGTTTGAAAACATAATTTTTAAATTATATTTGTATGTAATGCCGTTTCTGGTTAAAAAAAAAATTGTTGATAAGAAGAAATACTTTAGTAGGTCCCGTGTACTGCCTCGATGTTGAGTGCACTTTAAAGAACATAGAAAGTTAGGTTGAAATTTCTGAATTTTGCGGCAGAATTTTCAGATATACTAGTCTTAACCTCTGGCAGCAGAAATAGACCGACGTTAAATAAATGAATTAACCTAACCTAACACAAATACCGCTATACGTTTACTAAGGAAAGATTGTCATTAAATACATTTTATTTTATTTTACTCTATTATATTTTATTTTATTATTAATTCTACTTTCAAAATTTATAAAATTCTGCATTTTATTAATAATAAAAACTGGTTTAAAATTATTTTTTTAAGAAACAAAAATTATAATTTGAAAATAGTTTCAACGACATTTATATAACCCCAGACAGTATTAAAGATATTGAGTGTAAAGGTATTGAAACTCATGAAATATGATGACATGGAATTGAATTAACAAAACGAGCATCTAGAAATTCTTTTGTATCACTCAAATTACTAAAGTAGTATTTTTTTGTAATTCAAATCTTAATTTTGATTAAATATATTTAACAGATCTATTTATTTACAATTTTTCATCTGTGAATCATTACAAACTACTGGAATAATATTACGCAACATTGATTTTACGTAACTTTGTCATAATGAAGCGTGAAAACCTTCAAAGTATAAAACAAGATCATTGCATGAGATGAAGTGATTAAGTATGTCAATTTGTTTTTAGCTAAATACATATGCAAGGTAACGTTAGTATTAGTGTTTGATTATTCAAATATAAACATAGGTTAGTAAAATATTAAGCAAAGAACTTGGTTTTTATAATGGTTCTATTTAATGAATAATATATTCTTTCTATAATGTAATAATACTTTAGTAAAAAATTATTATGCAAACATAATTAAATGTTAATTTACCCTGTAACAAATTGAGCCCACATGCTTACGATTAATAACTTGAGATAATTTTTATGCACCGCAAAAGGCCACATTAAAATTATAGCAGCATTTTTTATTCCTCCCGATACTTTACCCTTCATCCCTCAATTATTCGTGGAATTGACGATCGAAAAATATTAGAATAAAGGCGTGATATGAATATTCAAGTTTTCCAAATATAAAATGAAGACGATTTGAATAATAATTTCATTTCATTTCAGTAGTAATTGCATTGCGTTTAACACATTGTTATCAATGATTAATTTTTTTTTAAATTTAAAGTTTTTATACTAATAATTTTATTTAGTTTAAACTAAAAAAACTAAATGTTTTAGTTCTACTAGTTATAATCTTATGTTAAGGGATCCTATTATACGTTTGTCTATTAACTTTGATGTTGATTAGTTGGTAGTTTTTAGTTGTTTAATGAGTACTTTGTCTTTTATAATTGCACCTTTTATGTATTTTCCGCTTTCTCCTTGTTAGTTTCAACAAGTGTTTTGTTTGGTATTATACAACTTCAGTTGCATTGTTGGCTTGTTAGTAAAGTAGCAATGATATTAAATGAGCAGAAACTATTGATTGTGCAAATTTGTACCTAGAACACGTTTTCTAGGTACTTCTGTTCACAAAAAAATAGCAAAAATTGTGTTTATTTTGCGCTGAATCTACTACATAAGAGTTTTCTCGTTGTTTTTTTATTACAAACAATGTTTTTCAAAATGCTTGTCTCAATTACAATCTCCACAAAACATAAAAATTCTTTTAACGTTTGGTATATTTTTATTTTACTTTATTACATTTTGTTTTCCAAATGCAATTTAAGTCAATAAATATATTTTGAAAATGGTTTTTATCAACTTTTGAGATCCGTTATCTGAGATGTTGATACTTTAAATCAAACAAATTTTAACATCTTTTGATTCTAGAAAGTTTATTTTTTTAGATTGAACAAGGGCCTGGAATTATTTTGTTTCAGTGTTTAATTTCTATATAGTAGCTTGTATAAATTATTAATTAATTAAATCAAACACTAAACGCGTTTGTAAAGTAGTAACTTCGTAGCAATTTAATTGCTGTTTGTATACTTTTACTAACACAAATTTAATCATAATTTTGGATTCACTACGATGTCATCTATACATGTATAGATAAGTTAAACCGTGTGTTTGATACAAATAATAATCCATTTTCAACGCAGAAACTCACCAATTCCCATACTTTCCTAGAACACTTTCTAATTTAACTCTTTCAGTACTCACCCAACCATTCAAATCTCCTAATAAAATAGATTTTTTGCCAGTTCCACTAGCACTTAGTATTTCATTCAATTGCTGCTAAAACTCTACATTATCATCCTTACCATTGACAGGCGCATACGTTACTAGAAAAATTCTATGGATGCTAATTATTATACGTATTCATAAGATGCTAGACAAAACCAATTCATACTTTCTTACATGTTGCTTAGTAGAATAGTTTAGAATTATGACTACTCTTTGACAACATTCATCGAATCATCTACACCAGACTACAAAATTAGACTACAGTCATTCATAATACCCACATATTTTCCTATCCTTTTCAGTTGAACTTAGTCTTTAGTTGCCCACCAACACTTTGACCACCCGAGACTATTGCACATGTATTTTTTGTAGTACTCAACTTATACTGTAGACCAGGGTAAAACAATTTACCAAAACACAAAAACATATTCCTGATGTAATTTGAACAAATGACAACTTGGAACTCAACTAATAGGCACAAATAATGCAGCTCAGATAATATGTTGATACTCTTGCGGTTTTGTCAGTTCCTTTATGGGCGCTTTCTAGAGGAAACCGTAGAAATAAAATATGCGGCGTAAAGCAAAAATTGAACTACAATGACCCATGCAGTACGCACGCCAGGAGGTTGAAAATAAATGGATTGAGAAAAAATATTAATATGTAAATGTCAAAAGAAATCAACATACCCCAGGGAGGTTTTGCTAGCGGGCAATCTTCCAATATCTAAACTGTAATTTGCTCTTTGGATTCTGGAGATAGCAAATTAATGACTGATGACGATGATGTAGCAACGACAAATATTAAAATAATTGTGGATTTTTTTGAAAACCCAAAATTGGCAAGAAAAAACAGGGCTAAAACTGCAAAGCCTAGGCTTTTAAGGGCGGCCAGGCTTAAGCTTTGAAGACAAAGAGATGCACAGTGAGCTGAGGCAACTGAACCAATTAAGGCATCCGGTAATGCAACGAGAACACAGCAGCGATACACCAAACACCCCGGGTATATCAAAGACGCAAAAGCAAAACCTATCCAGCAACAACACGCCGGAATTGCAAAAGAGACCTGCAAAAAAAGCAAAGACAGTGAAGAAACCTTAAAGAGGACTTTTATTGATAATTTTAGAAGCATTTCTCATTGTCTGGTCAACAATACTTAGGGAACCAGGTAGACTTAAATACCAGAACCTGAGGTTTGCAAGAACTTCGTACTGGAAGTGCACCAGTGCTGAACTGGTACCACGGGGATCGGAAGCCCCCAGAATAAAATTTGTCCCGGTCATTGAGGTTAGACTCGTGGTGACAATGGTTAGGCCACATGCTGGTCAAAGGTGGTTACACGAGCTGCGTACAAACAGCTTGTGTACCAGACCGCTTTCTGGGAGAGTATAGATAGAAACTCGCTCCAACCAGTGAGAATAAACGGTCTTGCAACCTGAAGTCGATACTGGTAGATATGCTTGCATGGCGCGCTAATGTAGGCGTATTCTCATCCCCGTCCATGAAAACAGTGACGGTGGGGCCCTCTGGATTGGTACGGCACTTTAAATACGACAACATTGGTGTGTGTGTGTATGAGTCTGATCATGTATCTATCCAATTCAATATCAAATCTGTAGAAACGCTCTTTTTAGAATACAGAAACCCGAGAAAAACTAACTGAATCTATACAACGAGATACTAGTTAATTAACCAAATTGGGGTATGTCCAAAGACAACAAAGACATTACAAGAACTGGAGATATATTATTTAATTTTATAAAAAACGCATTTGAGTAAAGCTGCCTTAGCACTGTCAAGCACACTTTCAATAAGATTACTTAGTTAAACAATGGGCTGGGCAGAGAAGGATAGATGCTAAAAATCTGTTGAACAATGCCAAAAAAAAAACGGTGATTGAGCCACGGAAAAGAAAACAAAAAGAAAATCAAAAAAGAAATACTGTGAGGACGTTCAAAACAATCTCACATGCTCGCGCTTCTAAAAAACCTTAAGCAAAGACTACACTGAGAACATTAAATCTCTGCGGACCAAAAATGGGAAACAAAATCTGTCGAGGGCACCCTGCAAAAGCTGTTGCAGACAAACTTTCTGGGCTTTATGCTGACAGAAGCTCCTAATGAAGAAGACCTGAAATTGCCAAACAAAAAAGACTGGGAAAAATCAAAAACTATAATCAATCAGGGCAACTTTAAACTAGGAATCATCATATTTAAATCATTTATGTCGCCAAGAGCCGCAAAAATTTATTCCATTATGCTACAAAAAAAGTACGCAGTGCTGAAAAAGCTTTTATGCAAAATGTCAAAGTGATATTTATACCAAAGCCGAGAAAGCCCACGTTTGCCATAGCTTTCTTTATGCAAAAACTATTGAAAAAAATTGTGGACAGGTATATACGGGACGAGGCTCTCTAAATCCTGCAAGGTAACTATACATCAGCTAGTCAGCATGTGCGAGAATACTATCCAATGCAAAGAAATAGTTTTGGGTGCTTTTATGGATATTGAAAAGGCATTTGACAATACTACCTTTAAATCCATTGCAAAGGCAATGGAGAGCAGATGATTAGATCTTCTCGTCCATTAATGGGTCAACTCTATGCTCTAAAACCGGACTGTAACCATAACATTATATGGAAAAATTGTAGGAGACAAATACGCCGGTGGGTGGCCACAGGGGGGCGTACTTTTATCAATTTTGTGGTGCTTAGTCATAGATAACTTACTACAGATACTCAACGACATATGCACCTTTGCTCTAGTCTACGTAGATGATCTCATTATCTTTGCATACGGCAACATGACAACTAAATACCGTAGAATGGTGCAAAAAAAAGGGTTATCAGTGAATTCAGGCAAAACGACGATTGTACCGTTCATAAAATGTCAAAACACTACAAACCTTAAAAACTTAAAGATGTATGGAGACACTACCGATGTCAAAGGAAGTTAAATATCTGGGACTAACGCTTGAAACTAGGCTAAACTTCAACACACACCTGACAAATATAACAACAAAAACTATTTGAGTGCGTTTTGCAACCAAAATTATGGTCGGAGTTACATTGGAATTAACACCAAATATAATAAAATAGTTATACACGTTGATAGTACCGATTATTACATATAATGGGCTTGCATTGGAAAAAAACCACTTTTAAGTAAACGGCCAAAAAACTAGACATAGTTTAGAGGCTAGCATGTCTAGCTATAGAAGTACTATTGTTACCGCCACTTTACCTGATGGTAATGGTGGATGCGAGACACACAGCAAACCATAACATTTGTGTTAATCTAAAATCTAAAATACTTCTAGAATTTTGTGAAAAACAAAAGGAAAACTGATGGATTTCTAAAACAAATGAATGAAATGATGATGATGTAAATGATAAATGTGTAGTACCAAATTTTAATCTGTTAGAAAATTTTAATGTATTACCATTGTATGTCGACATAAAAATATCTTTGAGACCATTATCAACTTAGATGACTCAATTAATTTTAGTCCAGATCAAAACCTTTATATATATGCTTTAACAATCGGTGATAAGCAGTATATTTGCAGAGCACTGGAATAAATGTTATATATGGTAAATTCATAAATCAGGCAGTATAAATGTTATTAATATACAAGAGTGTAATTAGTCAGCTATTACAAAAAAAGTTTGACTGCATTATTGCTTTCTAGTTAAAACAGATGGTTTAGCAAAATTACTGATAAACAACACGGTTTTATAAAAAGTCAATCAACAACAACCAATCTTTTAGCTTATCAATACAAATTCATAGAAGTCAATCATAAAATATTGATTGCCAAATTAGAAGCTGTAGGTTTTTACGATAATACGATAGAATAAATTGGTCTCCACATCAGTTACGAATTAAAAAGGTCTAAAAAAAGTTTATAAGATTGTATTTGCTTAAATGTGTTAATTAAATAGATTACAATATGCAGACTTTAAAACTTTATGAGAAAGAAGTATATTAATAGATCTCTAATTTATTCATAAATTAGTCAATGGCTATATCAGTAGACTACATTTTAATTTTTGTTAAGAAAGATGCAAGAAATTTTAACCTTTATAAAGTACATCATAACAATTATGGATTTTATAGTCCTTGTTCGCGAATGATGTGAGAATGTAATACAGTTCAAAACAATGTGAATTTTGATCTGTTTGTTTTGTCAAATAAATTGTTTAAATGTTTTTGTAATTGTATTAATTTAAATGAAAGTTTTAATTTACTTATTTAGTTTTCTAGAGATGTATACTAATTAAATTTTATAGAAATGATTGAATCACATTCGCATTCGCAGTCGATAAAATACATAGTTTTGTGATGCATTTGTAAATGGTTTGTTAAGCCGTCAATAAAGAATTATTATTAACTAATAGATTCAGAATGTATATAATTTTTAGCAACAAAATAAAACTTATAAAGGAATTTAACTTTGAAACATTTAATTAGTTTAATTTTACGGCAAATAAGATTGATAATCAAGTACATGGTTTGTGTGCATGTAAACATATATACATTAAAACTAAGCAAGTTCTACTAGAGGCCCTGTTACTAATAGGTCTTGTTTTCGATATTATACATTTTCTTCTCTGCGTCTAAATATACAAACTAATTAGTTAATGTAAGTAAGTTATTTATTATTTAGGTTAATTATTCTGCTGCCGTTAGAAAAAAAGACGTAACTAGAAATTTACAAAAATCTATTCTCTTTGGATTGTCAAATATTGTTGAATTGAATTATTTTCTCTTTTATTTTCAGAAGATTTTATGACAAATGTTATTAATTAGTTGCCTTAAATCATTTTATCTAATCAAACTGAAAATTTCAGCATAAAAGCTGTAACTACTCAGTAAACTACTGCCTTGAATTTTTATTAAAACGTACAGTTATATTTTTTTTTAATAGATAAAAATGATCACTACTCATTAAAAAAATAAACCAATTCTTTTCTAAAACTGTGCTTACGGCTTTTTTTCTATCCCGTTCTTGATATAAAATTTAGTATTGAGGTTTGACTAAAAACCAATAATATCATAAGTAAACTTTGTTAAAAAATCCAAACTTTTATAAACCGTACGTGGTTTAGTTAAACCCATCAACTTTATTGAAACATTCTTTCTATCCTCATTCCAATACATATTGATTATATTTCGGAGATTTCAATTTCAAGGGTGTTCGATTTACACGTACAAAGTGGGCCGCCTCTCTACAAAAGCTGATTGAATGCACTTACCTATCAATTGAGATAGCCATCAGCGAAAACACCGACGCGCATATTGAAAGCACTGCAATGAATTGCGAAATCTTGCAGTAGGTCTTCCCAAACGGCCAGTGTCCGTTCAACATGTAAACATAGTTGAAGGTCACGTTCAATGTGGAAACCATCGTGTCCGCAACGGATAAATTAACTAAAATAAAATAGAGTGCCAATTTAATTATAATAAATTATTGTTAAAACTAATATTAAGCAGTTACAATCTTAGCATCACCGTTTTGACTATTAATCAAAAATTACTCTGCTGCATAGGTTTTTTGATAAAAAAAATTATAATCAAATATATTTAAAAAAAATTACATAAATGAATTAATTATTTTATTTGTAATTAATAATTCCCACAAAGCTTTCGTAATTATTAGAGTAATAATAATTTAAACTTAATTGAATAATAATTAGTAAATGTAATTTAAAATTATTTATTATTATTATTATAGTAATAATCTAATTTACTTACGTAGAAAATAGTTGGTAACAGTCCGCATTCTTTTATGCGCAAGGACGATCCAAATAACGATGAGGTTTCCGCCAGTTGCCACAATAATCATTCCAGAAAATAGTGTGCTCCAGAGAACTTGGCTCCAAACTGGCAAGATGAACTGATTGCTGTCTGTAAAGTAGAAACACGCTTATAAATAACCAAGACGGGACCGTGCATTTGCAAAATAAGCTGCATCAATCGCAAACCGTGCCAATTAATACACTTCACTTTATCAAATTAACAAGGACCCTGCTATGAGATTGACACAAATTTATTGCGTATATTCGTCTGCTGGTTTGCAACGAATGAGTGGATTTCAGTAATATTTATTTATTTGGTAGTCAAATTTATTTATGTTTTAAATATTTAATATAAATTTCATTTGGTTATAAAATAAAACGTTATAATTTGATTATACTACTAAATTAATTGTTTCATTTTGAATAAATTTAAAATAAATGTAAACTAAATATTATTTTAAAATTATTCTGAATGAACATGGTTAACAAAATATATTATTTTTTTAGGATCATTTTTTGTACAACATAGATACCCAACCTATAACCCTCTTTCATACGCAGATACAGCTTTTCAGATTATGTATCTCATATGCAGCTGATACATACGTTGTTAATAAGACTATTTAGATTAACAAAGTAATGATAACTGTAATAAAATAAAGCTATATTTATTTCATACAATGTATATACTCCTAGACTATTGCAATCCACATATGCGTTGCTTTAATTAATTTATTTAACGCTTTTAGGAAACTAACATTATCATTTGTTCTAATTCAACTACTTAAAGCTTTCTATATTGACAATGGTTTATTTTTTATAATAATAATACGTTTATTTCTTGTCTTTCGGCCTTGAAAATTACATTTACAAATACATTTACAACTTCCCAAAATAATAAAACTTAATCCTTATAAAATTAACACAATTAAGAATATTTTCTTCTCTGTTCGTCTATTTCTTTTCTTCGTTTTTTAACTGCCCTCATCCATTCTACCCCTCTTCCGTTCCCTTTCAAAATCTCATATTTTCCCATCTGTTCTTCTCTCATTTCGTTACACTCTTTCAACATATGTTCTATAGTTTCCTTAGTCTCTCCGCACATTCTGCACATTTTCAAATCCTCTTCCATCCAAAATCTTGTCACTTGCTCTTCATTACCACATCTGAATCTTGCAATCATCTTTTTGTCATCTTTACTATATCTTTCGCTCTCTAAGTACATTGGCAATTCATTTTCTATAATATGTTCATAGTTTGCGTTGTACCTAGACTCTTTCACTCGCATTCTCCTTTCTTGCCTTTGTATATCTCTATCTCTTTCCATAATTTCGTATCATGTCTCTCTCCCAGATTCTCTCATTCTTTCAATTTCTTGGCTCGCATATCCATTTCTATTGTAATAATTTTCCCTAGTCTCCCCTAGCTTTTCATTTCTTGCTCTCATTTTCTCTTTCATGCATTCTTGTAATATTTTGCATTCGTGTCTCTGTCTCATTCTTTCTTCATACTTAATTGCTCTTTTTCCTGCTTCTACTCTTAACTTATCTTTTTTGACTTCCTCCAGCACAATATATGCTGGAGTTTCTCTATTTAAACCTAGCACCCATCTTCAATATTTTACATGTATTGCTTATAATTTTTCTTGTTCCTTCCATCCCCATATTTCTGACCCATACAACATCACACTCTTAACTAAACTATCAAACATAAGCCCTTTTATTTTCATACATTCAAATTTTCTTTCATTTATTCCCCAAACTTGACCCACTACTTTATTTGCTTTTTGAGCCATCTCTTTAATGTGCTCGCTGTCGGTGTTACTCGTACAAAAAACATATCCCAAATATTTAAAAGATTTTACTTCCATAATACCTTGCCCATTCTATTTCCAGTCCTCCATCTTTTTTCTCCCACCTCCCTTTCTGAACACCATAATTTTTGTTTTTTCTACATTAACTTCTAAACTTTTTTTTCTAAATTATTTTTCTAAATTTTTCATCATCTCATTCATTTCCTTCGCTTCTTTTGCTAGTATTACCATGTCGTCTGCATATACTAGCGACCACACTTTTTCTTTACCAACTATTACCCCTCCTGCTTGAGCCAACCTCAATTTTTTTTCTACATCTGCTATGTTGATTGCAAATAAAGTAGGACTTAATAGACAGCCTTGTCTTTCTCCTTTTGTTGTCCAAAATCTTTCACTCATTTTTCCGTTAACACATACCCTACTTGCTGTCTCCTCATACACGTTTTCCATTCTTGTTACCAGGTGCTCGCTAATTTCTTTCTCTCTCATACACTTCCACAGTTTCTCTCTATCCACACTATCAAATGTTGCCTTTAGATCCACAAGTAACGCATATACTTTCCCCCCTTTCTCTGCTATTTCCTTTTCCACAATATGATGTAAAATATATACGTTATCCATGGTACCTCTTCCCTTCCTGAAGCCGGCTTGCCTATCTGGAATTATCTCATTCATACTTAGTTCCTCATTCAACTTTTCTTCTAATATCATGGCGTAGATCTTGTATGCCGTACCCAGTAGTGTTATTCCCCTGTAGTTATTTACTAGCTTTTTGGATCCACTTTTGTGTATAGGGCATACAAGACCTTCTCACCATTGACTCGGAAACCCTTCTCCCATCCATTCTCTGTTTATTAACTCACTCAATCTCTCAATCAGTTCTTCCGTACCATACATCCACGCTTCATTCTGTATCCCATCCATACCTGGCGCTTTTTTTTTTTAGTTTTTTTATCTTCTCCCATATTGCCTCCTTTGAAATTTCTTCCGCTTGATGGATTAGCTCTTGTCTCTCTAGTTTTTTTTTTTTGTCTTTTTTCCTCCAAACAAACTTGGAAAATGTTTTCTTATTATTTGTTTGTTTATGTATTTCCATGCTTCTGCTTCTGTCTTTATTTTTTTAATTTCTATTTATTCTTTTTTTATAAATTCACTTTTAGTTTTTTTACATTGATTTTTGTAAGCCTTCTGTTTTTTCATATATTCTTTTTTTGTGCTTTTGTTGTTTCTTTAGTGTTTTAACATCTTGTTGGCTTCTTGTTTTTTTTAGTACATTTGCTGTTCCACCATTTGCTCTTTTTCATTTTTTCTTCTTTTCTTCTATATGGTTTTTTTACTACCGCATCTCCAATTGTTTTCTCTAATTCCCTCATTATCTCTTCGACATATCTTCCGTTTTCTCTAATTTTTCTTAGATTTTTTTGTACTTTATCACACTTTCTTCTTCTTTTTACAGTTTCCCTAGTTAAGTTGAGTTCTAATGGCTGGTGGTCTGATTCAACTCTTATTCCTACTTTAAGATTGTCTATTTCTTCCCACGCCTCCTCATTTACAACTACGTAGTCTATTACTGATTTTCCGTTTGTCCCTATATAAGTAAATTCTCCCTCTTTATCTCCTGTGAAGTTTCCATTTAAAATGTCCCAATCTCTTTCTTCTATCATTTCTATCATTTCTTTTCCCTTTCTATTTTCTGTGGTATCTTTTGATTTTCTGTTTCTTGTGTTCTCTTGTTTGATTTTTTCTCCCTTCTTTTCAATTCCTCCTATAATCAAATTTCTTTCTTCAGTTTCTGGTATTAGCGTATCTAACTTTTGTCTAGTGTTTTTCATGCCTCTACTATATACTGTTATTGTTTTATATTTTTCTCCTTCCCTCAAAAAGTTTCGTTCTTGTATTCCTTCCATTTTAATAACATCATCCTCTTCTTGACTTATTTCTTTTTTTATGCCGGTAATTATGCCTCCTTTGGCTCTTCCTTTTTTTTTTCTTTTTTATAGCTGGTTGGCATTTCCAGATGTATTCGGCTGGCATGTTGAGCTTCAACTTTTCCCATTTCTTGTCATCTATCCACGTTTCTACCATTCCAATTATGTCAAAAGTTTTTAAGTACTCCCAGAACTCGTGATCTTTGTTGTCTATCCCAGCTACGTTCCAAAACAAAATTTGGCTTGTTTGTTTTTTTGCACTGTCTTTATTTTTTACTTTTTTTTATTTTTTTCTATTTTCTGTATCTAAGTCATGTCCTTGGTCCTTGCATGCGTTGTCTACTTTTTTTGTGTTGATGCTACAAATTACTTTTTTGATTTGCGTTTGCTTTCTTTTGAAACTCCTTGATCTTGATCACTACAATTGTATATCTCTCTATCTATTTCCAATTTTCTGTACCGTACCCATACTTTTTTGCCCTTTGATTTTTTGTCCCTTGCTTCTTTCTGAACTTGTCTTTCTTCCAAGGTCAAGTCATTTTCATTGTACATATATGTTTGTGCCATAGTTTGTTTTTGTTCTTCATAATATACTGTTTTTGTGCCCATGATTCTGTTTCTTCTCTTTCTGATTATTGTTTGTTTTTCTTCATTTCTCACAGAATAGGCAGAAATTATTTCCGTCTCTATTTTTAAGTTTTTTTGTATCATTTTTTCTATGGTTTCTGCCTGTACCTCTACTTCTCTTACTACAAACTTGTTTCCTCTCTCTTCTCTTTCTTTTTGTTCCAACTTGTCTTCAATTGCTTTTATTTTACTCTTTAGTTCTTTTTTTTCTACTTCCCACTTTTCTTCTTTTTTTATAATTTCTTCCTTTATATTTCTCATTTCCATTTTTATTTCTTCTGTGTTTTTTCTCATTTCCACTATCATCTGTTGCATCATTTCTTTTATTTCCTCCATTTCCTTATCTTCTCCGGAACAATGTTTTTCTGGCTCGTTAGTGCTTACTTTTCTTATCACATTTATTTTTCTTTGCTCCGGTGACCTGAGAACTTTCTTGCATGGTTTAATTTTTTATATATACCTTCTATTATGTATTTGCTATATTTTCTTTAGAAATGAATGATACGACAAATATTAGACCTATATAATATTACATATTTTACTTGGTGTCCAACGTGGGGCTTTTTATACGGAGATGTTTTAACCTTAAAAATTAAATTTATAATTTATTAAAAATGTTTATAAATAAATTATATTGCCCATTGAAGTTTGTCAGTTCCGTGGAAATCTAGGAATTTTGTTGGCTTGCCGGAGGGAACTGGGAAAATAAAATACCTGGAGCGAAACAAAAACTAACCGGACTTGATTTACAACTAAAACAAGTCTGCCAAAACGTTAAAAAATATGAAGACATAAGTTAGAAAGAAAACATAGAAAAGTCAACAATCTAAGACAAGACAGAGATAAGATCTTCCACTACTCAAGTTGTAGTCTGCTCAAAGGATTCTAGAAAGGAACAACTCGCTGACTAATGACAAAAGAAATATCAAAAACTGCAAACTATTTAAAGAACCCAAACTCGGCTAACAAATCCAAAAACATAACCACAAAGCCTAGGTTTTTGGAAGCGGTCAATCGTAAACTCCGCAAGCAAAAAAGGCTTAGGGGATACCAGGCAATCAATCCAACTAAGAGGTCAGGTAATATGGCAAAGACGCAAAACCAACTGAACACTCTGAATTATATGCACCAAACATTTCTGGTACATTAGAGACCCAAAAGCAAAACCTATTTAGCAGCAGAATCACAAAAACGACGTGCAGAAAAATAGCAAAATAAGTAAAAAAACCTATAAGAACAGCTTCAAGGGATACCCCGATTGCTCCCTCAACTCAATTAATGCAAAAACTTTCATTTTGGATAGAATTTATAAACTTGAAGAAAATGCAAAAATCACTAAGTTTTTAAGAATGCACGTTTAAGGAAGTTCTTGAAAATTACATGTACAGACAAAACAACCAAAAAGTGTTTCCTTTGTAAATGAGCCAAAACAAAAAGGTTAAAAACTACAGATAATTAATCTGAAGAATTTGGTAAAAAAGAAAAGATGGTTAGTTTTTGTCCCTTAGCAAACTGCACTTGGGTTTTTGCACAATAACCCTCTTCTGGGTTTTATTTTTTCTAAAAAAAATTGATAAGAGACAGAAGCAACAAAATCCGGTAAAGAGGCTTTAGATCAAAATCCATTGCTGGTCGCTAAAGAAATGTAATGGTAAGTTTAATGTTGAACGTTGTGCAAATCAATCTATATTACTGTACGGCAGCTTTGCGCCCTTAGTGCGTACATTGTCAAACAGTACATTGATTTTGCTCTTATCTAGCAATCTTTGATTTACAAGAATAAAAAGGGTAATTTTACCAGGCGAACCACGTCCGTGCATCATAGCAAAACATGTTTGTAATCTAATGTTATTATTAGACCTATGTTTTAGGGACCTAGTGACAGCCAAGGTAGTGATAGTTAGGAAAATAGTTCTTGGATCCGGTTCCTTACAATTAGCTAGGATCTCTACCACCTGTAGGGATATTTCAGCACCGCTAATCTTTGGATGCAATACCAAATCCCACCACATATTCTGGCAGCAGTGACATAAACCTAAAAAGGTAAATAATTTACAGTAAAATATAATTTCATTATTATAAATAAAGGTAATAAGCCAATGTTTTGTAACGAGTTGCGTATTTAGGTTGTCAACCTAACATTAACAAGTGATAAAAAATTAGTATGTGTCAAACGAGCTATCATTGTTTGATCATGCATACATCCGCTTCAATATCAAATCAGAAGCAACGCTTTTTCTGGATTACAAGAACCCAAGAAAAATTATAAGAGGTATATACAATAAAACGTATGTACTTTTTACCAAAATCGGTCACATCAAGCGTTAACGACGGAAGATGGTTTATGGTAACTGGTTCTTGCAGTGTGCTTAGTTTTCACTTATGGCTTCAAGTTGCCAAACTAAGTAAGAGTAGCCAACGTTTGAACCCAAACGGAGTCTGCATCCTGAGTATCGGCCAAACTTAAAACTCGTCAACATGCAAGACTAGCGCGACGTTTTAACCGCCAAAACCTTTCAAATTACAATGTTGATGTCAAAATACAAAACAAAAATACTAAATTCAAAACATTCTCAACATTAAACGAATTGAACACAGAAAGTGACTACAGGCTAGTTTGCGCAAGGATACTAATAAACACCAAAATAGAAAGAAAAAAGTTAATCAATAAAAAGAAATTCTTAAAACCAAGTTTTTGACCCTGAACAAGAACGAATACAAAAGCAAAATTTAAAAGAAATTAAAGCTACTAGAAAAAGTACGAGAAATGAACATAAATGATATTGCAACATAATATACAAGAAGTTACAAAGAAAATCTGTAGCAAACTAAAAACCGAAAAAGGAACTAAATGCAATGGGTAGGACATTTGGGTAGAAAAAATACAAATTACTAAAGCCATAAAATCATTTTTTAGAGACTTTGGGAAACTAAACAAAATATTGGAAAACCCCAAACGAGATGGATTGACGATATCAGAACCACAGCGGTGAAACAGTGGATGAAGACAGCAAAGAACAAAAACGCATGAAAACAAATGAAATGGGCCTATATCTAGCAGTAAAAATATGAAGGCTAAGAAGACAAAGAAAAAGACAATAAAATACTAGTTAGCCAGATTGGGATTTGTTCAAAAACAGCTAAAACGTCACACAAGCTGGAGATAACGACAGATATGTTTGTCCACTTTATTAAAATTGCTAGCAACCCAAACACTGTCAAACACACCTTTAAAAAATTGGCCACTGAGCTACTTAGAGAAGATATTGTAAAAACGTTCAAAGCGGTATTGCAAATTTCGGTTTTTAAAAAGCTTTAAACAGTGACCGCACTAAAAACATTGAATGCCTGGATGCTGAC
Organism: Tachinus rufipes; assembly: GCA_963932245.1. Lineage (NCBI taxonomy): Eukaryota > Metazoa > Arthropoda > Insecta > Coleoptera > Staphylinidae > Tachinus > Tachinus rufipes. Next base: position 70,074,653 of record OZ010749.1, read on the forward strand.
CAAAAATATTCAAAATTAGATGAGAGCACTCTGCTAAAGTTTCTGCACGCACGTTTCTAAAGTTTTACGTTGATACAAGGTTTTAATTCAAACAACCTAGAACTGTCAAATACAAAAGCAAACCAAAAAGTTGTAAACATATTCATACAGAATTAGCAACTGGAAAGTGGTCAAGATGTTATTTTTACTAAAACTTGCGTGATCCACTTACGCTTTGGCAATCAGCTTTACATTTATTATACAAACATGATTTAAAAAAAAAATTCACAAGTACATACGGGATGAGCATTACAAGTTTGGCCACTGCACCAACATTAGTATACCTACTAAACTAAAAAAAATTGCAAACTAGCTATATATTAATTAGTCAGCCCCATCCATTGCAAAAAAAATAGTTTTAGGTATTTTTCTAGATAACTACCCTTGAATCTATTGCAAAAAACAGTGGACAACTCTATGACCGTAACTAGAGCATTTTATGGAATGACTGTATGAGCTAAATTTGCCAACGGGTGCTCACAAGGAAGTGTACTTTTACTTTAAAGTGATGCTTTGTCATAAACTTCTTATTACAAATACTTAACAACAAAAGTTACGCTATTGATCTTATCTCTATAGATAAATAAACACATTGTAAACTTTGAGACCCACAAAAATACTATAACAAAGCAATTTTTTTTACAGCTAGACAAACATGCTTTGTATTTTAAAACGGAGGTGGCTATCAGGGACATGATTGGGACGGAACTTAACCTTAATAGACCAATAGCGGCATTAATGCAATTACAATTGCTAGTAATAAAATACAAACTGGTTATGGTTTGTATAAACAGTCTGAAATTGACTACAATAATCTGAAGATAAAAAAAACTCATGGCAAATCATCTCGCCAAAAAGAAAGCAAAAGAAACATTTACTGGACCCAAACCTATTTTTGGAATCTCTTACAAGCCAGAAAGAAACTAATCAGTAACAAACTAGATGCAAAACATAACCTGTAGAAAAACTGTATATTCTTATCACATAATACTAAGATTGTGGTAACATAAATAAATTGAATATATAGTTGCATAAAAAAATAAGAGACTTTGCTACACTTGCTGAGTGAATGCAACATTTTTAATCTGCAATTTAGAGCCTTTTTTGGCAAACATAATCTATCCGAAGAAGACTTAAAATTGTGGATTTTATTGAAGCGACAAAGTAAGACGTCATAACTGGACCAATTGGTTCAACAACATTGCAAGTGAATTTTCAGTACAAACACTATCGTACAACTAGCAAAACAGAAAAGAACGTACAGCCAGACACGAATAGTGTGGCCTCTATAATAGGCAACTTAGTATACACAAAAATTATATTGAATGTGGTTAAACTTATGCTTTTGCCCGTTTTAGTATCTTTTAACCCCAGAACAACGTCGTCCATAGAATGTTTAAAATGTTAGCGCAAATGAAAAATGCTAAAACGGGCAAAGGCATTAGTTTAACCACATTTAACATAATTTTTGTGTATACTAAGTTGCCTATTATAGAGGCTATACTATTCGTGTCTGGCTGTAGTAATAGAAAAGAATACCAAAATACCGCTGCACAAAAATACTAAAATCTACACGTACATATCTTTGACAAAACTTCTCCCCACTTGTTGTTTATTTAGAAAGTAAGTTCAAAACAAATAATTGTTGAAAATCAGTAAACCATAACAATGGCATAGACATAAAGAATACATTTCGGAATTGACTCGGTCTTGTGTGCTCAACAAATGTCAGATCTACAATCACATGGCAACACTTCGTTTAGCTGCACAAGTAAGTTGTCAACTTAATTCTTAAGTACATTGAGACTAACAACTAAACCATTATTTACAGTACTAATTTATGCCAGCCGCTAGGTACAATTTAACATACAGTCATTTGCAACACATGCTTTACGTACTTTTAGATAATTTTGCATTATATAATTGTTTGCAATAAGAATTATCAATTTTTTAAAATGGTAAAGAATTATTGTCAACTATTCATAACTAAATTAGATAAACCAATGTCATTTAGTAAGATAGACCTTCTCTATAGAGTAATAGTTTATTTAATAGATGTATATTTTTGCATATTTTTCAAAACAATTTTGGACTTGTACAAAACAACACCAAACTAGAATTTTATTAGAAAAAAGGTCTTATCGCGGTGCTTTAACTTCATACTTCCTTTGTCTTGTAGGCAAAGCGCAATATGTATTACCACCTTACAAAATACTCATTTTTTGCAAGTTATAGTATGCCATTACCAGGAAAATATTGCATCAAATGTTAGCATGACGGCTATTATTACCAAAACAAAAATCACAAACGTTGACGGCTGTTTTCTCTTATCTGTCTCTGCAATTGTCAATCGCAAAGGTCAAACTACAAAATTTTGACGATAATTGTAAAAAATTAAAAGTGAACGCATTGCATTGGACTTAAACTTAAAATAATCAATATTATTTGCACAATTTACTAAGCAAAAATGTGATTTTTCCATGTATTAAATTTCTCAATCAGCAACTAATAGTATTTGAAATAGGTCTATTTAAATTCCCAATTAATGTGATACTGGTAGCCAATATTTCTAGTACAAAGTGTACAATTAATTTAAGTATTTAAAAAACTTCAATCAAAAATTGGTTACCAAATTTTGTTTCTTTTTCAGCTCTGTAAATATACAATAAAATTTGAGTTTTTAGTTGTACCTAACTTTTTATTTTTTGTCATTTGCGCGTAAAATATTAGATATCCATTTTAAAAATGTGTGCATTTCTGTACCTATTACACTGGCAATCCGCCAACCTCTTTCCATTTTTTTTGCTCTGGTAATATACTTCATGAATTGTTGTTATCTTTCAATCATATTATATTAACCTATTCAAAGTTGGATAAATCAAATGACATTTTCATTGTTTTAACTTTAACAGATCAGAAAAAGTTTAAAATAAACAAGTTACTAACCAAATTTATATCTGCGTTTTTAGATAAGCTAGGACTACTACTTTTATCACAATCTATCTATAATAATCAAGTACCCATAACCTTTGCGGTGCAAGATAAAATAGCCAAAATTAAAAAAATATATACATAACTGAGCAATGTAAAACTCCTTATGTAAACCTTACGGTTAATAAACGAGTTAAAATGCTTGTTTGCTAAATTCAGTTACAAAAACAGATGCTAAACTCTCACAAACAATAAGTGATATAATGCGTATCGTATTGGCAAGTTTTAATGAAAATACACAGACGGTTTACTAGATTTGGAATAGGTTCTCAAACATATTAATTTAAAATATTATCTTTTGAATAATAATAACAACCTTATTTGCCTTCACGCGCTGTATAGACAAGTGCTTAGTACTTCTTATATCTATCTTAACAATCTGTTTACTACTTTTACTTCTTTTAAGCAACACCTCCAACAAATATAGATATGTTTTTTCAAAATTGCAAACAGCAAACATTACCTTAAGGCTCAACAAATGTAAATTTTAGTTATAGAAAGATTACCATAAATCCGCATTTACACACCACAACCTGCTGAGTATATAGCACCTGTGAGATTAAAGAGGCTTGCATCTCAAAGGTAATATTGGTAGCTTAGTTTACACTCAGTGCGCTGATGTGCTCTTATCCCAGTTCTAGCCCATAAAGGCAGTGTCTCTAAGGCCCAATAGGTCAAATTTTGCACTTTAATTACCTATTTATTTATGACTGCAAGCAAGTAGTTTAAACAGGAGTGTCTCACCTTTAAAAAATTTGATGTTACCATCTTGTTTTTGACTTGATTACTACTAACGCGTAAGGTAATAAGAACTTTTTAATTTCTTGATAAACAATACTTGAGCAGGTGAGCCAGGCACTCCAATTTATAATTCTGAACAAGAAATTTAAATTGTAGTTTTGCACCACTTTGCCTAAGTGTTTATAATCTGAAGATTGAGCAGGTGGGCGCAGTACTTCACTTTATAATTGCAACCAAATAATTTGAATTGGAGTACCTTAGCTACTTCTCCGTTTTTGGGATTTTCTACCATGATGGTATTCTGCAACTTTTTCCAAACCTTCTGGAAGGTGTGAGGTTTTCTCACCTGCAGTAGTTGTCCTTTCTATTTTAAATTTGCCTTATTTGTATGATGGAGTTTTAGTAAGCCTTACTTTTTTTGCTAGCCCGGTGCATGTTGAGAAGTGTTGTTTTAGCCGCCTGTTTTGGGACCAACGTTATTTGCAGCTGGCCATCTTAGGTCAGACGCTGATTTTTTATTATTTCTAACTACTCTTACTTGGTTTAGTTTGTGGGTCAACACAGTGTACTAGAATGTGGCGCTTGGAAGCATCAAGTGAGAGCTGGTTGTCTCGTAAAGATCAGTTACTTTAAATCTCCTTTTGCCGGCTGACGCTTCAAGTGACCGTTTTTTATAAAAGGTGTTACCTCTTTATCACAACCTCAAACACTACTACAAAAACTAAAACAACTATACATCAAGTGTCTGGACAAAGGTAAAATTCCGAACAACTGGAATAATACTATAATGACAATGATATACAAAAAAAAAGGTAAATCAAACCCAGAAAACTACAGACCAAACTTTTTTATCACAAATATATAAAAAAATTACAAAAATTATTACAACCAAAATAACAAAGAAACTAGAAAAATATCAACCAATCAAACAAGCAGGATACAGAAAAAAACATAGCACTTAAGACTACCTATTAACTATAAAATTCTCTGCAAAAAATAAATGAGTATCACCTGCTTGGCGTTTATAGACTTCCAAAAAGCCTTTGACTCCGTGGAGCACTGAGCAATTATGAAGTCGCTAGCCAATGCAAGAGATATATTAAAGTTATACAATACATAATATTCTAAAACGCAAATACGATAATACAGTTAAATGAGAACTGAACAAAACCTATAAAAACGAAAAGAATTAATTTTTCCAATTAGCCCTTGAAGACATTTTCAAACAACTACAACCGCAGAACAAAAAGATAACAGTGAACAGAAGTAAATTTAACAACTTTAGATTCGCCGGCAACATTGTTCTGATTGCAGAAAACTCTGAAAAACTACGAAACATGCTAAAAAAACTAAGTGAGAAAGCCGATCAAGTTGGGTTACATATGAATTACAAAAAAAAAACAAAAGTAATGTGTAAAAAGAAGCAGACTATAGTAATACAGAACAAAACAATAAAAAATGTTTTCAACTTCACCTACTTAGAGCATATCATAAAATTAAAAATAGAAAACCAGATCATTGAAGTAAACAAAAGAAGCAGATTAGCGTCGGCCGCGTTCAATAAACAAAAAATGAACTAAAGCACAAGAAGATTACCATTGCATCTCAGAAACCGTCTATGACCAATGTGTGCTACCAGTAATGGCCTACGGCGCACAAACTATGACTTGGTCAGAAAAGTCAATAAAAATGCTTAGAACAACACAAAAAGTTATGGAAAGGCAAATGCTTGGAACATCGGCCATACAAAGAAAAAGTAACACAGATATAAGGGTTTTACTAAAATGAAAGATGTGGGAGAGACAATTGCCAAATTAAAGTTTTGCCGGACTCCAATAGACAGATAGACAAAAAGGCTAATCTTATAGAAACCATATCTTGGCAAAAGCTCAAGAAAAATACCACAACTACGCTGGAACGACGACATCAAAAAGACAGCAAGCTTACGAGCACGGATAAAAGCAGCACAAAACCGAAAAAGTATGAGGAAGGCTTATGTCCAAAGATGGATCAAATAAAGTTAAAACAAAAATCCCTAGTGTTAGTGTTTAGTGAATATTGGAATACAAACATTTCTGCAAGTGAACAAAACACTATCACTTATAATTGCAACATGGTTTATAGTTTTAAATTTTAATCACTTGAGTTTTTCATTTATTCGTTTAGTGTTAGTGATATGTAAATTGAAATACAACATAAAACGGGTAGGCAAAGCACTCCAATTTATATTGCAGCTAAGTGGTTTAAATTGGAACACCCCACACACTATCCCAAGAGTTAGTGATCTATAGATTAGTGTACAATCACTTGGACAGATAGGTGGAACGACATTTCAATTTATAATTGCGACTAAGTAGTTTAAACTTAACTGTTGTACCCATTTGTCCTAGTGTTTCTAATCTCTATATTAGATAAGAAAAAAACACTTGGGTTCTACCCGGATTATTTTAATTTATAACTGCAACCAAAAGGTTTGAATCAAAATATTTCACATACCCGCCCAAGTGTAAGTGATTAACAAATTGAAATACAGACACTTGAGCGAGTGGGCAAAGTCTATTAACTTATAATTGCAAACTATTTTTAAACTAGAGTATTTCGTAAACCAAACATTTAAAGAATCTATTAGTTTTCAATGTTAACGTAGCATAAACATATGTTATATCTTTAAAACATTAATGCCCGTATTCATAAAACGTCATTAAACATATTGATGATGATTTGTTAAAAATATAACTAGTCCGGGAGCTGGTAACAAAAAATTGCAAGAGTTTAGGAAAGGCTGATTTTTTGAGATTGGACTGTTTATTGGTCATAGAACGCCTCTGCAAAGTCAGCACCCCAGGTGTCGGGACACCTGGCGATGGCACGCTAAGAAAGGTGTAATTTTAACACCTTACTTAGCGTACCCAAAAATTGTTTTGGAAAAGCTGAAAATTTATCGGCAAATAGTCGATGCATTACAAAACCTTAATCAAGTAGTCAGACAGTAATAACCTAACGCACGGCGTCAGAACAGTTGCGTACATTCTACAAGAACTAACTTAATGCAAATGATTTGAAAAAGCTGAAACTTGGAAATATGTCAAATCACGTAATTAAATTCATAAAACAAACAGTCAGACATAGTTTTTATAAGAACCCAATCAGTCAGAACCCAAAAAACAGCCAACTCAACTGTCTGCAGTAGAAAACGGTTGGCTAGAAATCAATGGGCAATATGACTACGACTGGTATGAAGGAAGTCAACTGCCCAACTTTATCAGTGACGTTCTAATTAAATCAAATATCACTAATATAGGTAATTTTTTGTACAAACAACTATTGAATACAGTTAAACATAAAACAAACACATAAACATATCATTTGACTGACTAAACATTGAATATTTTGTTATATACAGACGATGTGACGGAAAAAGCAAATGAAACAGAAGGAACCTCAGACGGCTTGGATAATGATTGCGACAAAGAAAACAACGAAATTAATAGCAATAATGATATAGAACCCTAAATAAAACATAAATAAATACTAAGTTTTGATTGGTCAAAAACCTTTAATTACGACAAGCAGCGTGCGCGTCTTATCACGACTCTAATTGGGTGTTGATTGGTTGGGTTCTCATAAAAACTATGTCTGTTTGTTTGTTTGTTTTATAAATTTAATTACGTAATTTGACATATTCCCAACTTTCAGCTTTTAATAATCATTTGCATTAAGTTAGTTCTTGTAGCATGTACGCAACTGTGCTGACGCCGTACGTTTGGTTATTACTGTCTGACTGCTTGATCAAGGTTTTATAATGCATCGACTATTTGCCGATGAATTTTCAGCTTTTCCAAAACAATTTTTGGGTACGCTAAGTAAGGTGTTAAAATTACACCTTTCTTAACGTGCCATCGCCAGGTGTCCCGACACCTGGAGTGCTGACTTTGCAGAGACGTTCTATGACCAATAAACAGTCCGATCTCAAAATATCAGCCTTTCCTAAGCTCTTGCACTTTTTTGTTACCAGCTCTCGGACTAAACGGAACGTTTAATCAATTTTTCGTATTCATAAACACTTATTAGTTATTAGCAATAACGCTCATTAAATTCTTCATTAAATTTAACGCATTATTTTTGTCCATTAAAGCGTAACGAGTCATTAAATTGAAACATCTATTTGACCTAAAAATGTCTAATTATTTGTATTAATTCACAGTATTTGAGGTTAGATATTATAGTTAACATATTAATAACTTATAAAAAACAAAAGTAACTAAATAATTTAACTAATAACAGTTTATTAATTTATGAATATTATTATATTTTTAATGTTCATTAAACTATAATGATCCGTTTGATAATGAATCGTTATAAAAATGTTTATGAGTACAGGCATAACTGTTGCAAAGCAACTATTATTATTAATAATTTTATTATTTAATTTTACCTATTCCAATGGTTTCGTTTTTTGTGGCATTGATGGAACTGCCATTTCCTCCCAAAGTAAATGCATTTTCATCTACACCCAAATAAGTGGTTGGCATTATATGAGAATAAATATCATTTGTCTCATTCATGATGGTTATTTGAAGTTGACAATTGATGGTTTGGAAGAGATTGCAATCATTTTATATGTAGACCGTCCATGGTTTCTTTCTTAGTACAACTCTGTAAAAGAAAAGAATAATTAAATCAGTTTTATTTCAATAATTTTCAACATAGTATAAATTATATTTCAATAAACTGCAAATATCAATACATCTATATTAAACCAGTATTAAAAACTCAGACAGACAAAATTAGGACCTAATCTTGCTTGTCCAAGTAAAAATTACATCTGTTCTGTAATCTATAAACAAAAATATTTTATTCACAAATCATATATTATAATATGATGTAACACTTTTTTAATAGCTTTTCAACAAAAATAGTCAATATTACATTAATAATTTTAAATTATATTTAAATACAAAATTTGCAAAATTATAAAGTAGAAATTAATGTAATGCATTAAACTAACAAATTAAATATCATTATTCCAATATGAAATTCCCATATTAATTGCATAAAAAATGTTAAACTATACATATATTGCCTGTCAAAAGGCAATTAAGTAACAAAATCGAATACTAATTAACAGCTCTAACGTAATTCATTAATCCCTGCACATAATTACATTTGCTACAATTATCCTGATATTTACTAAATCGTTACCATATGCATTTACAATTTCAACTAAACAAAATAAAGTATTACATGACTAGACTTTTTCAGCGAGATTACAATTGGATACGTGCAGAATATGTTGGCAAGATTATGCAAATATTATGCATGTGAATACATTTTCAATTATTTCACAGGACAATTCTAATTAGTTTTTTTGGCGGACATAAATGTGTGTAGAATTCTTAAAGGATTATAACGTTATTAGTGTTAATTAAAATTAAAAATATTTGTGGAAATTTATTAGTTTTTATTGGAATGCTTGTATGAAATTGTTAAATTGAATTTAGAAAATGTTTAATTAATTGCAAAATGATATACTCTGTGTGCTTTAGAATTTGTATTAAGCATTATTAAATATTGACATATTTGTAGTAGTAATCAATGAAAAGAATTAGCAATTTAAAATTAAAGAAAACAGGAGTTTTATACGCCAGTTGTAATAAATACTATCAATATAAACGCAAAATAACCCACAACTTGCTACTGTTACCTGATGATAAATGAAATATTACCCTCAAATCACATTTTCTTTTCTCGTGCGCGCTGTATTATCTACTACAAACTTGAACCAACTTTAAGAATCTATTTCAACCTATCGCTGTCTACTATTTGACATAGGCTTTTTATGTTTGATGCCATGTTTTTCTAATTTGTGACTTCTGGTGTCACTTTTTCCAGCAATGATCTTTATATTGTTCAACCATCTTTTCTGAAGATTTTGCCATGTTTTCTTTAGAGGTTTTTTGTTCTATTTGTCCACCTCAATGTTGCTTCCGCAAAAGTGCGCAGTAAACACTTTCTTTAATTACTTATTTGAAACCTACAACCAGACATATTTTTGTTCACAGATTAACTTTTTTCACAAAACTAACAATGAGGAACCTGGCAACAACCACTTTAAAGATTACCCCAAAAACAAACAAAATTTCTACAATACAGCTAGAAATTTGTTTATTGCAAGTCTTCACTAAAACTGTATTAGCCACGTGGAAATAATTGAATTTACGTCCTTACGCGGTCTAAGTAGATTGGGTAGGTTTTTATAATAAACGCTGTCTTCTTACTCTATGTATTTATTGCTGCTCGATTGCAAGTTCAATAATAACTAACTCTATTTTACATAAAATACAATATATATACAATTTATTAATGGATAAAAGTGTGCAGGGGGAAAAAAAAAGGTAGTTTTTAACAACGAGTAATAAAATTCATATTTCTGGGAATTTAAAGGTTAATCAGGTATAAAGGCTTAAAAATAAATACATCTGTACAAATAAAACAAATAATTACAAACGGATGTCACAATAACCATAAATATAAAATAATTAAATATAATAAAACGTATTAAATAATAATACAGTTTGGCGGCGCCAACATGCTCCCACCTTAAAAGGATTAATTTCTTTTAAAATAATTGTTTAATTCTCACCTTGATTTGGTAACAAACTTATTTTTGAGACCGCACATTTAAAAACACTACTTGCAGTTTTCAGTGATACTACACGCACATGTCCATCGCTTCCTTTAAATTGATTTAAAATTCTGCCCATTTTCCTCGTTGCAGGAGGATCATTTCGTTCGATAAGTAGAACCATCAGACCTTCTTTCAGCTGGTGTGGATTTTCTTTACGCCACTTAGTACGTGTTTGCAAGTGATTTACGTATTCTCGTTTCCATTTTTGCCAAAACTGCTGCGTTAATTGCTGCATACGTTGAAATGTCACTAAACGATTGGTTGGTACGTCGCTGAGGTCTTCATCAAATGTAGTTGTTAGTGGTCTTCCAATTAGAAAATGTGCCGGGGTAAGAGGGTTCAAATCATGTGGATCGCTACTAAGAGGATGTAAAGGACGCGAGTTAAGTACAGCTTCGATCTGTGTTAGAACCGTTTCAAATTCTTAATGAGTTAAAATTAATTCCTCTACTACGCGAGTGAGATGCCCTTTCATCATTTTTATATTAGCTTCCCAAATTCCACCAAAGTGTGGAGATTTAGGCGGTATAAATTCCCAAGTTATATCAATACCTTCATTCGACATGGCGCTATCAAGTTCCAAATTCCAAGTGATAAATTTTTTTTGAGGCGCTTTAATTCTGAATTAGTTCAACAAAATTGGTTCCATTGTCCGATAATATTTTGTTAGGTTTACCTCGTCGCGCTATAAATCTGCGAAATGCTGCTAAGAACGCTTGAGCTGATAGATCCGATACTACTTTGAGATAACTCAAATCAATGTCTGATAAAATGAAAAACAAAATGCATTCCAGTTCTCAAAATTCCTGTCGATACTTATTGTAAAAAAACAATTACTGATGTTGATAAAAAAATATCAACAACATTCTACCCAATATAATATAAGTTTTACATAAAAGTGTTTTTTGTACGATCTACCGTAAGAAACCAATAGGCTTGACTTAATATTACAATAACAAATAATACTTGTTGCCGTTGACATCAATTGCAATAATGTATAAACTCACAAAGGTCAATAAACCTATAACAGAGCAAGACTACGCCAACATGCCAAATATGCTCACTATAAAACCAAAATACAATAATTGACTTTAGGCTATGCACAGAACACTCTTTGTTACACAAACCAAATGCCAAGACTGATTACATACTGACTGCGCCAGTTTGGTGCATATTCCAAACATACCAAAAAACACACTCTGGTTTTAGTCAACATTAAAAAATGTCATTCTGAATTTTCCAAAACGCAACACTAACTTGCAGAGTTGCAAATAATCAGAGTATCAAGTAAAATGTGTCTAACAAGAACAATAGCAAAACTCGCAGAAACCTATTGTGTTAACAATTTTCAATGTTATCAATTAGTTAGTTTAAATTTATGACATATTAAGTTAAAATGACTATTAATCCAGATACTAAAAAGCCAAAAAATAAAATGCTATCTACAATAGAAGATACAATCAATATTCCGATAAAGCAACTATCTATGCTTTAGGAACAATGGCGGACATAGTTTGATTACAGATACAAATGGCACCATCTTTATTAACAAACGTAACTATCAACCTTCAGAAATGTTGACTAGACAACCAGCAGCTTTGGATACGTGTCTAGTTGTCTAATTTACTGCAATAACTGGACAAGTCCGGCATGTCCACTTATTGCTCAGTATTGCTCTGTATAGCGTTACATTGTGAGTAGAATACACACTTATTTCTTGTGAGTTATCTAAGTATCGAAACGAGTTCCGAAAGTAAAACAGATCCATTTGCTGGTACGAACATAGATAGTGATAGTAATTTTATACCATCAAAAAATGAAGGTAATCATAAAGAGCATGAAAATAATCAGAAAAGGGATGAAATGCTTAACTTAGAAATTTAACGCGAGAAAAAGAGACTTAGAAACAAAAAATTATGGAAACAAAATCAATCAAAAGCGAAAAGAGTAGCTGGTGATAAGTACAGGTCATATTATACCCAAACAAGCTATGGGAGATGAATGCAAATGCAAATTAAAGTGTTTTGACCGTGTATCTCCTAAAAAGAAGAAGAAAAAATATTTTTCAGTCGTTTTATGCCTTAAAAACAAAAGATTTGCAAGACTCCTATTTATCTGGGGCATTAAACGTATCTAATGTAAAACGAAAAAAACCTTGTTTGGCTAAAAACTGTAAAACTAAACATTTACCATGCACTAACCAGGAAAGAAAGTTTCTATTTTATTCAAAATTTACTACTTCTGTTTGTGTATTCAGATTTGGGATAGCCAAAACATTCATAAAGTATGCAAAAAGGCAATGATAGCAGTTCATGGAGTATCAAAGGGTCGATTAAACAGGATTGTGCACCACCTACAAGAAAATGTCGCACCTTCTGTAGACAAACGTGGCAAACATACTAATAGACCAAACAAAATCTCTGCGGAGAATCTATTTAAAATAAAAGAGCACATTTTATCTTTTCCACGATATAAATCACACTACAGTTGGAAAGATAATATTGCAAGATATTACTAGTCACCACAAATAAATACGAGTAAAATTTATGAACTATATTTAAAAAACACAAGCCAGAACAATATCTATTATTGAAAGAAACTAAGAAAATTGAATCCAAAGTTAAATGCAAAATGTTTAAAAAATACTTTGTACCTTTGAACCTGGTCATAGCTACTTACCATACAATAGCAGTTTTGGAGCGATTAAACGTTTAAAGAGGAAACACGACAAAATTTATTTGCTTGAGGAGTATATCCAAATAATTTGCGAAATCAGAAAAAAAAATTTATAAAGTAGATCAAAATTTGTTTCTAAATTTTCAAGAATACTACTCTTCTTTATTTTTGAAAAAATTAAGCACCAAACAAAATTAATTCAGAATATCTAAGTAAAGAATTTTTAAATACCATCAGAATGATATGCCAACATTTTCATGGAATCAGTTTCTATAACAATATTTGAAAAATTTTTATTACAAAAAAAGATAGCTTTGCCTATTTTTTTGCCAAGTGCTGAGCAGATTCTGTACAATGGTCCTCGGCTACTTATAGAAAAAAATATGAACACGTAATGTGCTTTGCAACAAATTATGTACCAGCTGTTGATATGTGGTATTACGACATGATTGCTGATTACCACACAAATTTTGAAAACTAAAATAAGAACACGTCATGTTTTGAGTATGAATCTGATAAGTAGCTTTAGTATTCATATGTTAAATTTAGTTTAGTTGCAGAAACAATACTTATGAGTGTACTAGAAATTGTATTAGAAATAAACATATTCAAAATAATAGGTTTTTTATTATCAGCATTACTTAATATTTCTTCAATATTTTGTAAAAAGTGGACATGTCTAAAATATAACCCATATTTTTTTATTACAATATATTATAAACAAATATATAACACGACTATAAAATCTTGGGACAACAAATGAACATAATAGAAACAGAAAAATTCCAAACATATACGCTAGTAAAACGTTTTTCCTCTTTCCTTAAAAACTTGCATAACTGGACTTGTTCACTTATTGCATTAAAGCTCTCAATTGTTTTGTACCCCCACGCACGTTAAAAATCACTACAAAGTAAGCTACATATAATATTTTAATCACAAATGCTTCATCTGTTGGGCAATGTATTACTATTCATAATTACAATCAAATAGTATTAAAGGCAATGTAAGTATTCTTCTTCTTCTTTTTTTTTAGCCATTTATCATCCAATGTTGGATATAAGCTTCTTCTAAGTCTTTTCATGTTGTTCTATCCCTAGAATTCTTGATCCAGTTTTTCCAGCAATACAGGTGATATTGTTTCTCCAACGCTTTTGTGGTTTTCCTATTCCTCTTTTGCTTTTCTTTAGTTTTCAGGCCTTTGTATTCACCTATCATCCAAAGTTCTTGCAATGTGACCCGCTCATTGCCATCTGAAACTGACTCTCCTCATAATATCCTCTTGTTCTACTTTGGATTTCGTTGTTTTGCACTTTATCACTTATCTTGTTATCTCCAGCATAGCTCTCTCTATAGCTATTTAGTTGGTTCTAAGTTTTTCCGACATGGTTTTGGTCAGAGCCAGTATACAGCTGTCGTATATTTTCTTTTTTAAATATAGTGGTACATTTTGTCTTTAAGTTTGTAGCTTAGCTTCCTTAGATTCTTTGTTTAGTTTGTTTATCCTAGTTTTAAATTTTTCCATGTTAGTGCTTATCAGGACTATGTCATCGGCAATTCTTAGATGTGAGTATTAAAAACAATAAATTATCTAAAAGAAAGTCCTAAGCAAAAAATCAATTTTTTTGTAATCTTTTGTAACAACTTAAACAAAATTAATCCCATGACGACACAAATATTAGCGTAAGTTTTAACAAAATCTCTCTAACATCAACAAAAATATTCTATTTTCAAACCAGCAATCCGCATCTTAAATATAAAATTGTCAAACTTGTCACAATTTTTGAACAATATTTGACAATTTAAACATTAACCTTAAAAAAAAAAACATTGACACTTGAAGTATTAAACAAATATTTTTTTTCTATCTTTAAAGTCTTAAATCGATTGTGGAGCATTGGCATAGACTTTATCTTTCACGTGGCCCCAATGAAAAAAGTCTAAAGGTGGTAAATCACAACATCTCGGTGGAAAATAAACGTTGTCCACATCAATTTCTTCCAATTCCAGCCATAAAAAAATCATTAATCATAGTTCGGTAGCGTATACATTCACCGTAACAATTGCACTAGCCTCATTTTCTAAAAAGTAGGGTTTAATCACACTGTCAGCCTGAAAACCGCACCAAACAGTGACACATTAAAGATGCAAAGACTTTTCAACAATCATTTTTAGATTTTTGGAGCCCCAAATGCGACAATTCTGCTTATTATCGTAGCCTAAGGGGTGAAAATGAGCCTCATCATTAAAGATGATTTTTTGATGAAATTCCGGATCATTTTTAAGCATTTGAAAAACTCAATCAGCGATTTTAATAATTTTAAAGTGTTGTTGAAGCGTGTCTCGTTCCATTTTTAATAATGGCGTAGTTTTTACTTGTCAAATGTCAAAAGATAATAGCTTTAAAATTGACAGCTGCCGAAATAACCTGCTATTCATAATAAAACTTCTTATTGGAAAACCTTTGATTAGACTAACGTCTTGAATTAATAATTGCTATAATTTTTTTAAATTTTCTGCCGGTGTTGGGGCTCAAACTATCAACAAATTATTCTCCGAGATTTGAGTTAAGCGTTTTACCCAACTGAACCGGTAATACATAATTAAAAAGAAATATAATTTTTTTTTGATACAATTAATCTTTTTGTTTAGATTACTAATCAAAATATAAATCTGCTTAAATTAATTTAAATTTAACTAAAATAATTTATTTTAGTTATTTTATAGATAACATAATATAATTTTCAACAATAAATTGTTAAATTTATAAAGGTCATAAAGTTTCCTAATAAATATGAATTAGTATGTAATATATTTCAAAATGCTGGCAATATGAGGCACTAGTAGTTTATTGCATAGTTCCTTTATTTTTTAGTAAATATAAAACTTTTATTGGTAGATAGTGGTAAGTATTTGGGTCGGAAAGGTATTGAAACTTTCAAGGGGCATTATTGGATACGGATAGGTCGTTCGGACAAACTTCAACAAAATTTGATGGAATAATTCAGTACTTAATAATAAACTTTATAGGACTTTCTCATAAGTATATTTATGTTAAGCTTAAATGCGTTACAAATATGGCTTGTTTTAAAGTATATTGGATGGAAATAATACGAAAAGTATTGAATTAAATAAAGAGATTTTTACGATAAATATTATTAAATGGATTGATGTTTTAGATAATAAATTTAAAATTTATTGTAAATATTGATAAAATAAAAACTTTATTGATTAGAATAAAAAATAATTATATTTGTACTATTCATATGATAAAACTAATTTCTATTCTTTATAATTGTATATTAAGTTTTACAAATATGCATTATTACTTAACATCAAATCAATTTCATTATAGCAAGTCTGCCAATAAAATGTTTACATGGTTTAAAGAACAAATATAATTTATTATGTGTTTATATATATATATATATATATAACATTTTTATTCACAAAAATACAAACATTACAAGAGGTGTATATATATAGCAATATTTATAATACAATTACAAAAAAAAATCTTTTGTGAAATGGCCATCGACCGTAGTCTTTCAGCCTGAGTTTTAATACAATACATAATAGATACAATTAATAAAAAAAAAGGGGTATGAATGAATAAGTGAAACGTCAGTCTTACATGTCATTAGTCAAGGATCGGATATTTTGGTAAAGTGATTGGGATGGAGTTTTAAATTTGGATACAACTGCTAGATTTCTTGGTATTATTAAGATATTTAGGATTTTGTGATTTTTAGGATTTTTAGCAAATTTCAAATGTAGTTTTTGAAATCGTTGGTCTAATAGGACTATCTTTGTCATATAGTAGCTTGTTGGATGGATTATGTAAAGGATTATTTGGATGACGGATTTTAGTGATGGATCGTAGAGAGGATCTTTCAGCAACATAAAGGTTATGGAGTGTTGGATTAGTAAAATTTAGGAATAAATCGAACTATAATTGAGAAAAGGGCGACAGATCAATTTGTAGATGTGAGTTGCACATTTAAGATCAATGCCCTCTTTTTTATATGTAAGTGAGCGGAAAAGTTTTGCTCAGGTGATGAGTTTCGATTTAAGGCAGCGGGTGTACAAATGAAATTTAAGTTTTGCATCAAAAGATGTTCCCAATACTTGCATACTTGTGATGGTTGAATTTGATGTTGATTCATATGGATGTACGGGGAGTTGACAGATAATTTATGGTAAGGAATTAGGAGATGTGTTTTTAGTGGTTTTGCAAAGAGGCGCCATTTATTAAACCACGTAACAGTATGATCCAACAAAGCTTGTAGTTGTATGACCAATAATTTTAATGACTTAGCATGAGATACGATTGTAGTGTTGTCTGCATATTGCAAGATATAGCTGATTGGGTCAAAATGTCTTGGGTTAAAACTGTAGATATTGTGGCAAAAAAGATTATATAGGAGAGGCGAGAGCGGAAAACCTTGGTGCGGAATAAACAAGTGGGATTAAGAAGAGCGTATTTAAACTTGTTCTGTTATTTAGGAATTAGTGAATTAGGTTTATGAGGTAAGATGGAAGGTTTAGGCTAGATAGTTTAAAAAGGAAACCTCTGTGTCAGACCGAATCGAACGCCTTATTTATATCTATAAACAGGACGCTCAAATGCCTGCCTTCAAGGTGGGAAGTTTTAAGGTTGGATGTAAGAATTGTGATTGAGTGGGATGTTGATCTAAATTTACAAAAGCCAAATTGGGTTCCAGGAATCATATTTTTTGTGCAAGATAGTATTTTCTTTTGGATAATGAATTCAAATATTTTTCTACGCACAGGAAGTAATGTAATGGGACGGTAGCTGAAAGAGTAAGACATATTACAGTCGGACTTATGTAAACATATTATAGTTCCCATTTTCCATTCGTTAGGAAAATATTGTTGTAGAAGACAGTAGTTATATATGTCAATTATATAGTTGTGAATATGGTCATTTAACTGTTTTAATATTTTCCTTGTAACTAGGTCACGTCCAGGTGCTGAGTTTTTTCCATTATTTAACACGTCGTAATAAACGTCTTTATCAATTGTTTCGTCTAGTGTAACGTAGGTTTGTTTACAAAAATTGTCAAACCAGTTATTTATAATATTTAAATTGTCATTGTCAAAATTGTCTGAGTGTGAAAATGTAAAAGCTTCACTGAAATGTTTTTTAAATGTACAAGCGATGTCGATGTCTGTTAAGCAGCATTTATTTGTCATTGGATCAGTAATAGAATAGATTTGGCTAGACCGTTTGTATTTCGTAAGCTTTTTGATTTCATTGAAATAGTCTTTTTCTTGTTTGTCATAAATTTTATTGCATGCGGTGATGTATTTGTCGTTTCTGTATTGAAGTATTAAATCGTAAATATTTTTATTGAAATCATTGAACTGTCTTTTTAAAGTCTTGTCGTTTGTCAGTCGGAACTCTCTGTATAACTGTCTCTTGTATTTTATTAACCTAAGAATGTAAGCAGGGAGGGGGTAATTATAATATGATTTTAGAACTTATGTTTAATAGATGACGAGACAGCTGATGAGAATGATGTTATAATATTAGGTAAGATAATAGGGTTACAGCTGATGAACGAGAATACATCTTGATTCATGTACTTGTTCTTAGGAGGTGGTAAGAGTTGTATATTAATTTAAAAAGATATTGCAAGGTGGTTGGAGCAGAGATCAGAAATAACATTAACTGACTGGATAAGTGGTTTTAAACTGAATGTACAGAGAAGTATATCTGGAGTAATACATTGATTATCGGACATTATAAATGTAGGAGAAGTAGAAATTTTGGAAAAATCGGAGTTGGAGAGAAATTGTTGGAGGTGCCGGGATTTCATTAAGTTAACGTTAAAATCACCTACAATTATAGCATGTGGGTATTGGGCAGCTATCACAAAGATGTTATCCTCAATGTTGAAGATTGGATGAATATATACTAGGAAAATATGGATTAAATCTTGTAGGAATGGGATTGCAAAATGGAGACAGTCATTCAATGGATTGTTAATGCTGGGAGAGTTATCTTTTATCAAACGGACATTTGGGTGTGTAATTACTACGGAACCTCCCCTATTATAAAGATTTAGAATGTTGGAAGGATTTTGGATTATGGACCAGTTACGGAATGAAATAAGGTGTTGGGTTTTGGTCTCAACAAAAATGGCGCAGGATATATTTTCCTTTATAAGAAAATTTTTAATAAGAGTAGATTTACGAGGAAAACTATTAATGTTGGAATATAGGATATTTATGCTAGTCATTTTGGGATTGAGTAATGGTAACTTTTATGCCGTTTATAGGGACCGTGGAAGGTGCATGGTCAGGATTTACAAGATCTAACATGACTATAAACACGCGATTGGCGGAAAAGGAAACTATTGTGTCTATATTGTAAGTCTCAATGAATCGCGATTTTAATTTTTGTATAAGTTCTTGTCTGTCTATAGATTAGGGGTTGTTAATTTTGTCAAGATATGTGTCAATTATATAGTCATGGATAGTGATAGGTGAATGAATTCGAAATAATTTTGTTATGTGTGGCTCAATATCTGCTGACCTTTTGTTTGCTGCCTTAGTTTTGACGTTTGGTATGCCTTCTATGGGTTGTGTTCGCCGGTTCTTGCATTTTAGAGACTTTGTCCTTCTTTGTTACAAGAGCTGCATTTGATTGGTAGGTCGGTTGTGCAACTTGCGGTTTTGTGAGCAAGTCCACATTTGCTACATTAGAGGTGAGCTGTGCAGTCTTCTGTTTTGTAGACAGGAAAGTGCCAGCTTTTATAAAAAACGCTATGTTGCAACAGTTTCTGGTAAGCATCTACATTAGCTGTAATGATGCAAATTTTATATGTGGGTAGTCCCGTTGCTCTAGATATTATTCGTTTGCAGAAACGGTAGTCTATGTCGATAGTTTTTAGAGCCTTTTCTATTTCGTTATCGGTAATTTCTAAATCCTATTACAGCCGAATATGATGCAGACGGTATTTTGGGCAGTAGTGGTTTATTTATTGTTGTTTTCTTGAAACTTTTAAAGACTTATCATTAATTCTTGTAACATTTTTAGCGTGGTTTCTTTGGTTTTGTTGGTTTTTATAATAAAACCATGCTTGGTGCTCAATATAGTATTGATAGTATTTATACTAGAGATGCACCATACATTGGAAAACTGTGTTTGTATAACCTGTTGTATCGTTTCAATGTAGTATACGTAATTGTAATTAATTGCGTTGTTTCTTGTTATTATAGGCGTGTAATGTTGTTCTGCTGTTTTTTTAGTGGTATTTTTAATTTTATTATCTTTGTTAATTGGTTGTGCCATTAACATGTTAATTGTTGATGTGGATGCGGTGTTGCTTTCAGTTGGCTGATAATTTTTTTATGTTGTTGCAGTTAAAGTATTTGTTGCAGTAGTATTGTTAGTTTTTGTTGTGTAGTTATTTAAATTATTTATTTGTGAAGTATTAAAAAAAAAACATTACATTTCCCCTTTTTATTTAAGTTCTGCTTCTTTTTTGACCTACCTCGTTTTTTTTGGCGTTATAAAAGTGTCACCGCAGTACGTATCGGCATCGGTCTAGAACTGGGATAGTGGATATTCTGCGCCGGAGTCGAGTCTACTGTCTTTGTTTCTCTCATATGAAAAAGAGACTTTCATCTGAGCGGGTTCGGTAACACTCATAATTAAAGCCTTTTTGACCTGTTCGGGTCAAATTAGCACGGTTTTTACAATTTGACTTACACTAACACTTTTTTTAACATACAAAACATATAATTTTTTTCACTGATACTATTTAAATGCTGATTTATTGCGGAGTCGAATACGATGCTTGTTTGCTGTTCGGTATTTCGATTAAACTGTGATTATGTGTTTATTTTACATTTAAATACTAATTGCACATGTAGTCATTGGCGTAGCTAGGATTTGTAGACTCATCCGCAAAATATTAAACAAGCACTCTCTAGAGTTAAAAATAACGTGCGTTTTATATGTTTTTTCTAATCTCCTCCCCCAGGTTTTGATATACCGTTGCAAAGTTCCTTTGTAAGATTGAAAGCTCTCAAAACGTTTTGCCTCCCCCCCCCCCCCGCTACGGCGCTGCATGTAGTCAGTTAAGCACACGGTTACTTTAGATAGTTTAGATAATAAAAATGTTGTTGTACAGATTACGAAACAACGAACGGTTGCCGCATGCTGTAATCTCTTTTGGCTTACGTCATTGATTTGATCTTTTACAGTTCTCTACAAAAAAAAATTCAAAGATCAAGCGACCGTAAAAAATGGGCCCTTTTTATTGCCATATAAGATTGCTCGTAAAGCTAGGTGACGTTCTATTCTGTTGGTAAAAGACCTGATCATCAGTTCTATAAAGCGCACGTAAAATTGATGTGCGTAACATTTTTAGGTACACTTTTCCAGAGACAGTAGTATTAAGAAAAAAGGGTCCTACTTAGTTGTGCAAGTTATATTGCCATATTTTTACTGGGTAAAGCATATTCGATGAGATTATGTTAATAACTAATCTGGCCAAATAACTAGTTAACTAATTTCGAATAAAGCTTAGTTAACTAGGCTTTATTCAAAATTATTGCTTTACAACCGTCTCATTAGAGGACATTGCGTCTTTTCTTTATATATTTGATATATGTTTTGATATACACAAAATTGTATAATAGTAATTATAATATATGCAAAAATAAAAATTTATTCTATTCTTAATTTTCAAATTTCCTTTTTTAATTCTTTCTCATGTCATTACCATCAGGTAATATCCCAAAATAATTAGTTTATTTGTTCGTTCTCAGAATGCTATTAACCAAAGCGATTAAATAAAGTCATTAAGTCAGTTAGTATAAATAGTCAATACACTCTTTAAAATATTCACTTTGAATTGTGGTGGTGAACGATGTTGACAAAGTAAGTTACAAATCAATTATTAAGTTTAAATAAATAAAGCCATACTGATGAGAGGTAAAACCTCGAAACGCGTCTATAGATGTTTTTAGTTTAAGATAATTTTTTCATAAATTTAATTTTTTAATGCTAAGTAGAAACTATAGTAAGTCAACAAAGATGAAACTTACTTTTTGTAATATTTTAATGCGGCCGGCAATGACTCCAAATAAAAAAAAAACCTTGAATCTATGTTTTCTGAATTAGAACAAGCTTTACCAAACTAATCAGTATCTACTCAAACATTTAAAAATATAAATGTTTCTTTGCATTTACCTTTGTTTGTCTATACATACAATACTACAAATACCGTACTTCAACATCAACTAAAAAACATAATTTTATTTTTACTCTTTCAGCAAAAAGACAATAATTTAAAACGCAAATCAGTTTTTAGCAATGGTATTATTAAGCCCAACACCCGCAAGTACTGCGTGTTAGTAGAACTATTAAAAAAAATAGTTTTTTGTAATCCAAAATTTGGAAAAACCGTCACTCAGATTATAGATTACCAATAACTAACCAACAAAAAATAAAACTTGTTTACAACTTTATAGAAACAAAAATCTTTACTAAAATAAACTCAAAGATTACGTGGCAAGTCTTCATGAAAAAAGTCTAGACATCTAACCGCATTTGCCACTTCAACGGAACAACTAGTTTTGGGTAACGCTATTTGAATTTAAAAAAACGCTCTTGCAACGTCCAAAAGACCAACGTTTTAGCTTTTAGTTTAGTTACTTTGTTTTAATGTGTGTTGTTTTCTTCCAAAAATCACCAGCAACATTTATGGAAAATTTTAAAGATACAAATTAATCTACAAACAATCCAAAAAAAGTTCAAGTAGTCTAAAATTTTCAAGTTATTGAATTGACATCATAAACAAGTAACTAATAAACATCTCATCTAAGTTCAATGCAAAACTACCCAAAACCCATCAACTGCAAAGATATTTACACCTGGTTGTGTCTATAAATTTCTAGATTAGCCAATATAGCCGTCTTGCAAATCAACCCACAAAGAATAATCAACTTGTTTTAATAGGACAATAAAACTAATTAAGTTTTCACCTTTGCCAACTACAAATAAGCTTAAAATTCATCAATCATCTTTTTTTAAGTGCTTTCTCCTCACAGGAGGTTGGCGACCATTTGTCTAAACTAATCCCGGTTTTGTACGAGTCGTATTAGTGTAGAAGCCTTTTTAATTTCAAACCATTGTTGGAGGTTTAGCAGCCAAAAGAACTTTTTATTTCCGATTCCCCGTTTACCTTCTATTTTCCCTTCCATAATTATTTGCAGGAATTGGTATATGTCATGTTGGAATATGTGTCCAAAATATCCTGCTTTTCTACGTTTTACTGTTGTGAGTAGATCTGTATCTTTGTTCATTTGTTTGAGTTTTTTGTTGTTTGTTACTTTGTTTGTTTATGGAATTTTCAGCATTCTCCAATACAGCCACATTTTGAAGGCTTCAATTTTATTCATAGATGATACCTTCAATGTCCACCCTTTGACTCCATACAATAATACCAAGAAAACATAACATTTTACGGTTCTTTACCTGATTTTAAGTGAAAAATCTCTGTTGCATACTAATGGTCGGAGTTTTTAAATAGTGGATCTGGCTATTTCAATTTGTGTTGTGATGTCATGGATCGGGTCCAACTGTTTGTTGAGCCAGCTGCCTAATTATTTAAATCTTTGCACCCGTTTAATTGGTTTACCGTTAATGGTAAATGCATTGTTATTTGCGGAGTTATCTTTGCTAATAATTATTAATTTGGTTTTTGTGATGTTTATTTTGAGTCCATACTCAAAACTAGCTTGTTGAACTTGGTCTATAAGACATTGCAGGTCTTCGATAGTGTTCACAGAATTATCTGCATATCTGATGTTATTTACTGGTCTTTTGTTTACTTTTATGCCTTTTGTGCATTTGTCTAGTGCCGTCCGAAATATGTTTTCAGCATGCAGGAGCGGTGACAGAATGCATTTTTCTCGGACGCCTCTTAATACTTGGAACTCCTCCGTTTGATCTTGCCCGACCTTAACCTGTGCTGTTTAGTTCCAGTACAGCTTTGTGATAATTTCTTTATTGTAAATGTTGTTTCTTTAAGGATTTTAACTAGTTTTCCATGCTTAACGTTGTCAAATGCTTTTTCGTAGTCTATAAAGCAAGCATAGACTGTGCAGCGTTGATCTATACATTTCTGGGTTACAACTTGTATGAAGAACATTGCCTTTCTCGTACCAAATTCGATCCTGAAACCAAACTGAGTGTCTCCGATTTTTTGGTCGATCTTCACCGCATGGCTCATGAAGCTAATGAGACTTTACTTGCTACATTTCTTAGCGTTTGGTTTTTTTTTGGAAGAGTGATGAAGACTTGTTTTTACAAAAAAAAACAAAGAAAACAGGAGAATAGTTGCTTAAGCCAACTGTCACTTGAGTAACCACCCAGCAACAAACTAAAGTGCCAGGTTTAAAAGAAAAGCCTATCTATCCTGGTCTATACTGTTAACTAAATTTAGCTTTTTGAAAAGACCAACAAATTGCAACATACAAAAATCCGACAACCACTTAAAAAACCGTCAACCAAGAAACGCTGCCCCAAAGTAAAGCAAAAAAGAAAACCGATAACCAAGGACAAGCATACGCCGGCCTGTCAAACAACAAACCGTTTACCGTTTAACACATTTCCAAAACACCCGAAAAGAAGAAATGTCTCTACCACCCCACTAAAAATAAATTTACAAATCTTTTTTGTAACTAATCTCTCTTGATTTATTTTAACACTAGCAACCAAAGCTCTATGAAAACAAACCTCAACAATCCGGACACCAAAAACAATTACAAAAAAAAAGGGAAACCAACAACTTTGAAATACACCTCTAAGGGACCCAATACTATCAGAGCAACTACCACAAATATGGACCTGGAAAATAATTTTAGTACAATAAAGATAAAAAAGTTTACTCTAAAAGGTTTGGACTAAAAACATGATTACATTAGCAAAAAAAGAATTGCTTCTAAAATTAGAACAACATCCACCGACCTCAACCCAGATCATTATAAACAATCTATAACAGTTCTCTACAAAATACTATTAACTAAAACCAAACCAAAGCTCTGCCGCTGAAATAGAAAGGGTAAAATAAATGATCAATGAAATCCTTCAATTAATGGATAAGAGACGCAAATATAAAATCCAAAACCAACTATTATAACATTAAATAAACAAAGACACTTGAATCAAAATTTAGAAAACTATAGAAAACTGAATTACATAAATTGATAAGAACTACACTACATCTATACTGATAGGTCGTAACAACAAAATAATTATTGACATTACTAAATTATTGGAAAGCATACATATAAGAATTTATTAAAGATGATGATGTACCACAACAATATTATATATCCACAAAACTAAGAGTCCTGAAATAATTAGAAAATCATAACACAAGCTAAAAACGGAAATTTTTTAGTAGAAGTTGATATATACACATTTTTGAAGAGTAACTGAACTCAACTTTTATTACTCTACTCAAGAAAAAAATGGAAGAAGCTGCAAATATGCAAGGATCTACAATAGGTGCAACAAATTAATAACAGTAACTCAAAAAATACAGACAGAGTTTTAGGCGAGGCTACAGCACGACCGACCAGATTCAAACATTGCGTATACTGATTGAGAAATGTACGAAAACAATATCCACCTTTACATAGCATTTGTGATTGAAACATGGGCAGTACTCTAGTCAATAAACAATGCCCGAGTTGACTCCAGGTACACAAACTTGCTTAAATACATTTACAAACACGCAACTCTACAAGTCAAAATGAGAGAAGATTAGACAACAAAGAAAGTACCCATCAAAAAAAGACGTGTTCAAAAAATTGTTGTGGGAGAGAAAGGAAGTAAGCATCAAATAAGAAAATGCAAAGAGGAAAGAAAACAAAATTAAAAAAAAAAAGTAATTGGGGATAGCAGACACAGACATCTATAGACGGGAATCCGTGGGAAAAACAGTACAAAATAGTAAAAAACAGTCATAAATGAAACATTATTTTAGAACCGGTAAAAGAACCAAAAACAAAGAAAGAAAAAGTAGTAGACTTTTGGTACACAAAGCAGTAGAAGCCAAAAGACTAACAGCAACGGCAAAAAACAAAAGCAAAATGTTATACGCTTGGGAGAAACCATAAAGGATCAGCAGAGCTCATAGAACGATTTTAAAAGAAACAATAGACGTGATTGCAACCACATTTCTTGCGGATATGATGGTGGAAGAGGGAAAAACTAATAAAAAAAAACTAGTAGAAAAAAGTACAAACAAGCGCAAAACAGAAGACGATTGAAAGATGATTCCACTTTTCTATTGTACGGGTAAGTTTTTAGGTAACACAATGAGCTAAACTAACCACGTTTGCTACACAATAGAAAAGTCAATCAAATTAAAACTTATAATAACACTGTTGAATATATATTTCTTTTGATTACTATCTAATATTTAGTTATAAATTAAAAAAAAATGCATATAATGGTATAAAAAAAAGAACGGCTTTATATAAAGATAAAATAACCAATATTGTGCGCCTATTAACATTTTTATATTTTAATACCCAGCAAACTCTATCCTTCGCTTGATAAGATTGAAAAATTAACATAATGTCAAAATATTATATCATAGCGATAATAATTTTCCTCAATCTCCATCAAGCTTTCTAAGATAAAAAATAAAACGAGCACATCGTTTTATAATTCAGAGACTTTTATTAGTAAACAAGTTAATTAAATTATTTGTTGGAATTCTTTGTTTACATCCGTCTCAATAATATAATTAAGTTTTTTAATTAATTTTTAAAGCTGTCAAAATAAGCTTTAATATTATATTATAAAGTGATTAGTACCATATTCAATTTTTATCTGCATACAATTGTGGCAATGCGACAATGTGAAAAATGTCAGCGCACAAACTTTCAACAAAAGGTCATAGAGTTCTGAAAGCAGCGCGGAAAATACGTTCGCAGAGAATCTAGATTGATTGTTGGTTATAATTGGGAAACCTTCAAGATTTAACTGGTGCGCACAATAGTTTTACAACAAAAAATCTTTTAGAATTGAAAATTTTCTGAAGCATTCATTCATAAATTTAAATGGAAATTACAAAAATAAATTTTAATTAAATAAAAAACTCAAAGTAATAATTGTTTAACAATTGTTGAATTAAATAATGTTTTGTTGATTAAATAAAAAACTTTATTTACTTTTTCAACTCAAAATTATTTAGCTGAAGCAAATAAATACTTTATTAACCAACCCTGTGACAATATTTCAAACACAAACATATACGTCAATTATTTTCATGTCACATTGCAAGAACCATTTTCTTCCACACAGACATTACCCTTTATAGCCACCATTAAAACTTTAATATAAAAAATCCATTGACTTTATTACAGAAGTAATAACGTGAATGGATTAGATTATTTTTACTGCCATAAATAACATATTATCTTAATTAGTAAAACTGAATATAAATCAAGTTCATTCATTTGCAATTCAAAGAAACCACCAGCTTTTCTAGTTAAAAATGATTGAATTTTTATGTAATTTTTGTTAAGTAAATTCTTTGTACAATACAATTTTATTGTAAATACTGACCTAGATTTTCATCCAGAGAACGGTTGACTAATTAGATTTCTTCTGGGATTTTGTGGCTGACTACGTGTTTACTATCAGACCGGTAGCTTGGAGTTATAAACAATAACTTGTTTGCATGTAATAATGTAAATATTTGATAGTATTGATGTTTGTTTTTAATTCATTGTGTTTGTACTGGGTTTTAATTAACAATTTTTTGAATTTAAACTTAGTTGCATGGGATGGGATTTCCTGAGTGCGCATTGTTGATTTTGTATTACACATAGCAAATTGCTTCACGTTTTGTTAAATATTATATTGTTTGTAGTACTTATTGTTTTTGTAAGTAGCACTTTTTTGAAGATTAATTTACTTTGTAGTGAAAAGTTGATTTCCGAATTTATGAATAATAAATATTGGGTTTTGAATGAGAGGATAGTTTTAGTTGAAAAATCTTAATGTGGTTTTATCATAAAAATATTAAATATAGTTTGTAAGCTATATCAATAAATTGTTGTAAGTTAAATAGTTGGTAATCAGGTAAAACAAAATCTACAAGCAAATATATATATATATATATATAAGCCAAAATAAAAAGTTGATGCAAAACTATGCAGCAGTGCAAAAAACTAAAATTATATAGAAAATAAATAAAATCTTTTAATTAGACTTAAAATTTGTATATAGCGACTAGACTAGATTCGACGTTGTAAATTTGGTATTGTCAAGCAAAATGTTTAGAAATCAAATAAAAAATTATTTTAGTTAACGTCTTGCATAATATTACTTATTTAGTTTTTATATTGTTGAGCTATAAAAAAAAAATTGTAGGATTGTAAGTGTTTTTATTAAGAATCTGATGAATGGTGTAACATTCTTAGTAGATCTTTACTCTTTAAGCACAAATTGATTCTTTGACAGCTCTTCTAAGCCAGGAAGTGACTCAAAATTTATGTTTTTTTTTACGTTTGTTTTTGTCTACATATAAGAACCATTCACTTCAAGACCAAAACTTGTAGCAGTTTTTCTACAAGTTTTGGTCTTGAAGTGCAAGCTGTGCAACGTTTATAAAATTCTCTGTTTTCTTAGGCACAATTTAAAATGGATTGTTTTCTTCCGCAGTAAAGACAACTTTTTTGTGATCTTGCGACGTTGCATTTTCTACAGCGTAATGGTTATATGGACTATGCTCACTTATAAAATATTTAATTTTAATTAATTAAAAGGTAAAATCCTTTACAAACAAGATAAATAATAGCTAACAGGAGCCTTCTATTTTTTTGGGATCCGCAATTATTACACCACATCAAGAGTCTGTTGCGAGTAAATCCATCCAGGAATAACTGCAATTTGAAAAACAGCAGAAAGCTATTTGATTTTCCTAGAACATTCATTACGTTTATGCCACATACATATAAATGATAAACCTGTGTCAACCAAATAAATGCTTAAATTGTAAGTAGAAAGTTGCTTACTATAAAAATATGATGCTATAATTTAGCATTTAGTTTGGAAATTGTAATGACTTCAGATTCTCTGTCATGTCATTCTGTAGTGCAGTTTGAAGTTCTGTTTAGTTATTTTTTCACACTTTTGCCGGTAGATTTTTTGATTTTTAAAAAAATAATTTTTTTCAATGCGTCAACAATGGTACACTTAAATTTTAGCTTTAGAAAGTATTTATCAAAAATTTGTTGTGTACAATCTGTAGGTAACAGAAATTTTTGAGTATTTTTCTTGAAAACGTTTTAAAACTCAATGCATGTTTGAACCTGAAGATAGATACTTGAGTTCTAATTTATGGTAAGAGTAGTAACTTTCATAACGCAAGAAAAAGTTAATGTAAGTTATTTATCGTCATCTGTAAATTTAATTTTATGCTTATTCAATTGGGAATTAAGTCCTTTTCTTTCTTAATAAATAAAATATTCTGCATAAATATTTACATGAGCACGTTGCTTGTTTTGGTAGTGTTTTTGCTCACATTTTTTTCCTTGAACTTGTAACGTTTGCATTTCCTTTCTTCTTAGGCTGACAACGAATATTTAACAAACTAATTTTGCTCACTTTACGGACAGGACGGTCATTGTTTTCATCCATGTTTGATAGAAAACCGCAAGCTAAAGAACAAAACTAATTTTCAGTTTACGATGAGTTTTGCACACAACACGGCATTTACAGCCTTACCCAGGCTACGACTTTAACCAATGCGCTAACTAAAACCTTTTCTATGAAATAAACCAGTAAATGGAAGCATTTACGGAGATTGGTGTATTATTGGCACAGTAGCCGCAGTAAACGTGTTAAAGAATCATTAAAAATGTGTGACAAAAATTATATTCAAATTTGTTATATTAATACCAAAAATACAATGTCTTAAACCCGCAACAATGTAATTCTGGTTTGACGTCTTATTTTTTTTTAAATTCTTTATACGTATTCTGAACATAGGTTAGTGATAATATCAAACTACATTTGAACTTTTGATGCTCTCCGTGTTTTTTCTCTACAACTACTTAATAAAAATTGGTGGCGTTTGTCCAAATAGTACCTTTTTTGCTATAACAAATAAGAAAAAAAAACATTTTTTTGTTTGTGTGCTTTTTTAGGTGTCACTTGTAAATTTATGAAACGAGCGAGAAGATACCGATATTTTTTTAAATTTAAACGAAAACTAAAACGCATAATGTTCTTCCTGAAATAATTTAAAAATTAAACACAAAAATTGAGTCTAATAAATTATGTTTACCACAAAAATTTAAAAAATTTGCATTCTGTATTGAGCAACGTTTTAACTTAATAAAATTTTAGTTTTTGAGAGGTTTCTTAGTTTTCTCAGTTCAAGTGTATTTTTTGCACTTTGTTTTTTTTTTGTTTTTTTTTTGTATAATATTTGAATAGGTTTGTCTAAGTCACAAAGATCCCAGCAGTTTATACCAATACTTCAATAAGGCGGCCAAAAAATAACTTCCAAACGGCTTATAAACAGATAAATCTAGGCAAGGTTAACTACTTGAACGGCCGGTGCACTGCGGTGCAGAAAGAGAATGAGACTCTACACTAGACTAAGATTTCTGGAATTTCCAAAACATTATTTTTATTATTACATGTTAATATTTTTTTCTTTTACTTTGTCAGTCGGTTCTGTGTCGTTCCCGAACAGTACTTACATGGATTACCGCATAAGTTGCCAAATTTATCCGTTCTAAATATGACGTATGCAGACTTACTCTCACTGACAACAAGGTTATTATCACTAAACTATGTCAATGTATTGTTAATATTTGTTTTGCCAATCTGCATATTAAAATCATTAGCACAATTGAAAAATTTTGCTTTATCTATATGTATTATATAAGATTGTATAATATCATTCATATATTCAGTGTGTCCTCGGATGGAATCAACTATACGTGTAAACGTTTTTATTGACCTAAATTAATAAACTCTGATTTTATTGTACAAGGTGATTAAAAATATAAAAATGCAATATTAAAATACTAAAATTTTGTAAATTTAATTTGTTATAGTATTTTAAGAAAGAACTTAGAAGAAGATATCAACATGCTAATTTTTTTGTCATGGAAGTTATATTTGATAATAAACCTTAGCTACTGAGCATACAAATTTGAACATTATAACTGAGCATGGGTCGTATTGACCCAATTGTTACAAAACTTTAATTAATAGTGTTCTTTATTTTTTTTTTTAATTTGAATTTTATGTGAAAGTCTTATTAAAATATTTACTTTTAAATAAAAATATTTTTTTATTATAGCAATACAACATAAAATTTAAATTAAAGTGGTTATTAAGAAGCATAAACAAAAATTTTTCTTTTTTAATTTTAAAATAAAACATCATTTCTAATATTTAGATATTGTACAGAAATGTATTCTTAATTAATTAAAAAAAGAAATTGCAAAAAAAATGGTAATGTAAAAAAATCTGCACTAGGTAAACATTCATATACATTTTTTACAAATATGGGCAGTTTTTTCAGCTCTGGTTGTTGGTTTAATTGTTTAATTTTGCCATAAAAATACTTTAGAGCACAACATTTATTTGCATTTTCCAAATTAGGTTTAATTTGTTCACTATTAGTGTCAATATTTTTATTTTTCTTTGATTGTTCAGAATCGATGTTATGTTCACTTTGAAGCAGATAGTTTTCATCTCTGTCGTAATCACAATTACTATATGTTTCTTGAAAACGTTTTATTACTGTTTCTTCAAAGTCACTATTACCACAACGTACTATCTTGGACGAACAAGCTTAAAAAACCATTATATAAAAAAAAAACTTCGAATAAAATTATAACTTATTTACTGATCATGGGTCAATCTGACCCAAATGATTTTTTTTTTTTGGAGCGCACATATGCGTCAACGCTCCGGCGAACACATATTAACTTAACAGGTTGACTAATTTGTAAATACAAAAATTCTTGTGTCTCGGGGAATTACCTACAAAGAATAGCGGCAATATAAAACTTTGTTCGGGTCATTTTAACCCATGCTCAGTAACTAAGGGTTAGAAAATAAAATCTTATTTTGTAATTGAAAATCAAAATTGTTGCTGTCAAGTAATGCTTATGTAACATTAATGGATAAAACAAATAAGACATAATAAATATGATGCTGCAACAATTTTAGTGTTAAAATTAGTAGCAATAACTACCGACTTCTTTTGAGAGCAATAGCAAATTAGCTGGGTTGTATAACTAAAAGTCATGTTTGTAATACTCTGTTTACATATAAATTTTACACGTTCAAACCATCCTTTATTCATAAACTTCAATAAGACGATAGTTCATACCGACAAATTTTTTTTTTTTAATGGGTTAACGCATACTTGTATTTTCATCATTATTTTTCATTCAGTGATGGGATACCCTCTAGTAAAAATTGTCTTTTTTAACAAAAGAAAATCTGCACTTTAGTATTTGTACAAACATTTAGAAATTTTGAAAACTTAACGTATGGTGAGCGTTAACCTACAATAAAGTAACTGGTTCATTTTCCAGGAAAATTGAACGCAAATTATTATATGAAATTTTTGGCTTCAATTTGATAAAAAATATTTAGAATTTAAAAAATATATTATATTTTAGCAAAATAGATGCTCAGCTCATATTGCCTGGATTGTTCTTGATTGTTACAACGGACCGATACATTGCCCAGCTTGGTTTCCAGACCTAACCGCAATAGATTTTCTGTAAGGTTAGATAGATAGATAAACTTTATTTGCATAAACATAGTAAAATAATGTGGTACAAAAACGTCAGGTACAAGTTGTAAGTTAATATTAAAAAAAAACATTTTTACATGCACACTTATGAACATTAACAAAACAATTTAAAAACTTAAATTAAAATAATCATTAACATGATATAATTCATTATTTAATAATATTTTTTTAGAGATAACTTAAATTCTTTAGCTGGTAATTTTTGGATTGTATAGGGTAAAATATTATACATTTTGACTGACATATAATGAAACGAATTTAATGTTTTTGTTAGTCTGCAGTATGGCAAGCAGATGTTTTTACTTGATTTGGTACAATAATTATGCAATTCATTTTGAAACTTGTAATTTCCAGCATCTTTACCTTCTCTCACATGCACCAAACATGCCAATACATATAAACTTGCAACAGTCATAAAACCCAGTTTTTTAAAATGAGACCTACACGTATCTCTGAAACCAAGACCCGCAACTGCACGAACAGCTTTCTTCTGCAAAACAAAGATTCGATTAGCGTGATGAGAACTACCCCACAGCAGTACTCCATACTCAATTAAAGATTGAATAAATGCAAAATAAGCCATTCGTGTAACTGTTAAATCCGTATTCTCAGCTATTTTTTTTATTAAATAGGTATTACTGCTTAACTTTGTGGACAACGATTCCACATGCTGTTGCCAAGATAATTTATTGTCTAAGTGAATACC
The DNA here is from genome assembly GCA_963932245.1 of Tachinus rufipes. Lineage (NCBI taxonomy): Eukaryota > Metazoa > Arthropoda > Insecta > Coleoptera > Staphylinidae > Tachinus > Tachinus rufipes. Next base: position 70,108,350 of record OZ010749.1, read on the forward strand.
CAAAAATTTTATTGATTTATTAACACCTTCATTTGCATTAAGTAATGAAAAAAGCATATGTTCTGTTTTTGCTTCATTTAACTTTAAATTATTTGCATGAAACCATTGTTTTGCTTCTTCTAAAGGACTCAACCCATCCACCACAGAAGCTGTTACACTTTGAATGAGAGTTGTGTCATCGGCATAAAGATATGTCCTTGCCAGTGTTACATTACATTCAAGATCATTTATGTACAACAGAAACAGCAGAGGACCTAAAATAGACCCCTGCGGCACACCGTAGTACATTTTTTTTCTATCCGAAAAAGTACCACTAGTAAAGACAATTTGTTCTCTGCCAGTTAAGTAGCTGTTAACAATATTTAATGCTACACCTCTTACGCCTTAAAATTCGAGTTTGTGCAACAACTTCTCTGGGTTGACTGAGTCGAATGCCTTGCTTAGATCTAAGAAAAAAGCAGTCATTGCACTTTTGCATTCAAAGGCTTGTTCGATGTCAAGAACAAGTTGTTTTACAGCTTTTATTGTAGATCTAGAAGGAATATATCCAAACTGTGCCCGACAAATAAATTTTTCTAAAAAAGAGAACAAACGCTTTTTTAATAACATTTCAAATACTTTTGAAAAAATTGGTGTTATCTTAAGCCTATAGTGTATGCCACAGACATGCAAAATAATATTGAAATTTAAAACGTTATTGCTACAGTAATACCGGAGATTATTCATAAAGTTTATAATAAAAGATAAAAAAATGTGTTAAAGTCAATAGTTTTATGTGGAATAAAACTTTGCTGGTTGTTATTTATCCTACATCATTATTTAAGTTAAATAAATACGATTTTTTTTTTAAACATTCAATTTATAAAAAACCTTTTTTAGTTTTGTTATAACTCCCATAAAAATATTTTTTTTAGTTTTTAAATTTTTTATCATAAGCTCAAAATTTTTACGCTTAAGTTTTTAATTTATAAAATTTTTGTTTTGCAAAGTTACTTTTTACAAAATTAGAGTTTCTCAACGTAAATTGTACTTATATACTGGGGGTATCAATAGGTATAGCGGATATGGCCACACGTATAATTCACGAACTGCACTGACCCAGGATCCAAGCAGTGGCTCGAATAATGGTTATATTTTATTTCTGTCAAGGTCGAACAGCTGTTTATTTAGACGCACAATTTCATGCGCATCATGCCATGAATTCCGGCATAACGGGCATAACCTATTCGTGTTCACTTCGATGTTTCCATAGTTTTTAGTTATTATTGTTATTAGTTTTGTAGTTTAAATTTAAGGATTACCTCAAAGGCTTTAAAATTTCACCACCAGGTATTTGCAAATATAAATGAAAAGTGTCATTTTGTAATAATATATATTATAGTTCTATAACTGATAGCAGACTATAATAATGTATTATTATTTATTTTTACAGAATTTATATTTTGTTTATTTTAAAGAATTATTATTTATTTTAATAGAATTTTTATTTATTTGCAAATTCTGTGTGGATTTGCCATTTTTAACTCTGCCATTGTCAGTTCCGAGCCCGAAAATAAAGAGGGAAAATGGCAAGTTTTAAAATTAGCGCCTTTTATTGACGCAAACGTAACTCAGCGCCGCTAGGCGTCCGTTTTACAAACTTAATGTTTCTTCCCAGGAGCGAAGAGGCGCTAAAACTCGTGGCGAAATATTTATAGGGAATTGACTTATCTTCTATTGTATGATCTGTGCTTATATATAACAAACAAGAAAAATGTTAAAGAATGACTTTTTTAAAACATGTTTAATAAAAATGTCAACACTTATAGTTAAGTCCATCCCAACATTAAGTGTTCCAATATTAGATTGGTATTTTGTAAAAAAAAAACTAATTTATTTGCATTACTTCTGACACCGGCATAGTCAAGCTTTTGTAGACACATATTATGGTTTAAACAGTCAAAAGCTTTAAAAATATCAAGAAATAAACCACAAGTTATTTTCCAATTTTCCCTAGCCGTTATGACATCTTGTACATAGCTTAATATTGCCGTGTTATTGGACTTTTTAGGAGTAAAGCCCGTGCTGAAAGTTATTGAAAAATTCTTTTACAAAAAATTAAATATACAAGATTTTCAAATAGTTTTAAGAACACAGAAAGCAAAATGAGTGACTTGTAATTATTAAATTAAATAAATTTTAAAATTGGCTTAACCATTGCTAATGTTAGCATTATAGAATAAATTCCTACTTTCAAACACTTATTGTAAAGGTATTGAAAGCGATTCTATACAGTGCTTTAATAGTTTTTTTAAATATGAAAACCAAATGTATTTTTATTTTTAAATGTTTTACACAATATCTCTCAATTCTATGGATACAAGAAGGTTGATTTATTTATATGTCTGCATGCGTTCAAAATGTTTTTATTGTTTTGTGCAGTTGTCAGTTTAGATGGTAAGTTATCAATTACGGTAGTAAAATGTTAAGTTAGCGGCAGTTATTGTTTGCATTGTTTGTATTACTTGATGTACCATAAACATTGTTATTTGCGTACAGTTCTAGATTGTTATAACTGTTGATGGAAAGTATTAGTGAATCTTTACGTTATGAGTTCCAAGAGATAAAGATTTAATTACACAACGCTTAGAAAAACTTGAACCTTAAGGGGTGTAATTTAGCTATCAGAGGTTATTCACACATCGACCGGTTTTAGAAAGTAATTATATGGGCAGTGAGGTTATTGAGGTACCGATAACTTTAGCATGCTGGGAGGGCTGTACAAGATTGTTATTCACGCAATGGCAGTCAAGATCTAGTAGTAAGGTTTTATGCGTAACAACCAAAAGTATGTTGAGCAGTTAAGGCCTGTTGAGCCTTGAACTTGTACGCAGAGCACATTACATTAGTAGCGAGCAGTTATAAACACATTGGTATTATATACGATGGGGTTGTGTTAGTTACGTGACTAGTATTGTGGTGTATTATGTATTAATGTTGTGATGCAAATTCTAACATTACAACCTATTTGGTATTGTGCCAAAAAAAAAGTTTTAATTTTGCCAATTTTACAGAATGTACAAGTAATTGTGTGCAGGTTTAGTTTTTGATGAAGCGCGCGTTAACAATAGTGAGTCGTAGCGCTGTTGAGAGAGGAAATATAGACCGAATTAACCCGAACAAAAACTTGACAAAAAAAAAACCAGTAACGTTTGTGTTGTAAAGTGATGCGGTTGAATGATTTCACAGCACTGGTCGTTCCTTGATTATTATTATTATTAAATTAATTAATTTACAACGTTAAAGCACGATGTGGTAGTTAGGAGGTTTAGCGTGCGTTGAGTAAATTATATAAAAAAATAATTGTAAATCTGGGCGTAGCAATTCCTTAAAACTGTTAGCAAACACTACATAGATTTTACAGATTAGCATAGTGTTGGTGTTATAACATTTGTTAAGCAACGTGTTTAGAATGTTCCATATATTTTTTGACTTGTTATCCAAACCAAATATTACTTTTAGTAGAATGTAATAGCGTAACAGTTTTTTTTTTTAATTAATATATTTATATTTCCATAGAATAAAAAACAACTAATTAATTAACTTTTTTTTAATTTCAAACATTCAATTTTTTTTATTATTGTTTTTATAAATCTTTTTATAAAGCTAATATTTAAAAATTTACTGAAATTTACATCTACATCAAGTTCTTTAAAGATCAAATTCTCATTAGCTAGAACCTGATTAAAATTATGTATATTTACATTAAAATCAATTTTTTGTAACCGTTTCAATTATATTTTTTAAGAGCATTGAAGTAGCTTTCTTATCGGAAATTGTTGAATCAATTACAGTTAAAAATTACTTAAATTTGTATAAAAATTTTCTATGCAGGTTTTACTGCTGGCTGTGATACGAGTAAAGTCCTTAATACATTGCTTATTAATATTGTAGGTGTTAAGTAAAAAAATAAAATTGATACAACATTTTGAATTTTATAATTTCTTTTGTTTTATTTGGAGAATATCATGTACAATGTTATTTTTATCAAAAAAAAGTTTTAATCTACTGTTTGATGTACTGATATTTTACAATATTTAATTTGTTTATACAACATTCAACACTTGCGCATTTAAAAAAAAGAATTCTGTAATGTCACTTATAATAATAAACATTACTGGTCCATCACGGGTTGCTGTAGTTCTGCATCAAGTTGATCCTAGGTTAAATTCTTGTAAATTGATATAACATATCAAGCTGATTCACTCTTGTTTTCTATTTAATGTTCATTAAGACACAATATATCTGGCTTGTAAACATCAAAAAACAATTCAAATTGACCAATTTTGTTTTACTTTGTGCGTGAATAATAATAATATCTTTGTTTGAGTATGTGCTCGCTACGTTTTTAGTAGTTTGAGAGGGGTTTTTGGAGAAAAAAAACCTTATCTTAATGTATCCGCTAATGGTAAACGATCTTGTTTTAAATACGTTTTAAACGTTGATTTGGGGTGTGTTCTTAGATGCTCACAAACAAAATTTGTTCCGTTATATAGTTTCTCCAATAATTTATTTACCGTTATATCTAATGGATATTGTAATACTATTCAGATTTAATTAAAGTAAATTGTTAGTCAATAATTGGTTTTCTTTTTATTATTTTTGTTTGTTTACATTTCTTTTGATGTTTTTGAAATTTCCAGTCATTACTGTTTTGTCGATATGAATCGCGAGATTGTTTACAATCTTTTATTTTAAAAGAATTGGTTTAATGTTCTTTTCAGGTAATATTTTTAGTGCATCTGCTTGTTCTTTATTTACTTATTTACTTTTAGTCTATATCTTAGACCAAAATTTCTATCTTGCTCTACTCACGCCATTTCAATAAGCGGCACTTCATACTATTATAAAAGCGCCGGATTTAATTAGTAAATAAAAACACATTTTTTTTTAAATTAAGCTAATATTTTCATTTCATCGTGAAGAGAAATAATTGCAATTAAACATAAAACAGAACATCCGCTAAATGACCTCTGGCAATTTTTTATAAGATGTTTAACTGTTTGTGGCTTATTCGATTACACATTATCCTTTACTTTACTTAGTAAAAAAAAAAAAAACATTGGCGTTAGGTTGCACGTCAAACCGAAAGACGACACAGTCTAAAAACTTAGTCCGCAGTAACGTCATTGTTTTGCGTGCTGTATGGCAGGTCACATTGTCATGTTGGAAAAACATATCTTTTACATTAATTCAATTTAAATAAAGCCAAAGAAACTTAGTTAACATTTTGCAATACTGCACATCATTAACAGTTACCGCATTTCCAGCTGCATTTTTAAAGAAATCTTTTCTTCTTTGTCTAACATCGTATCCAATGTGTAGTGGTTATATTGACTAATCCTTTTCCAGGTTGTACATGTATCTCTCTATGGTACCGCGCCAGTTTTGTCGGTTGTTTGCTCTAGTGGTTGCTGTCCCCAAGTTCAGGTCCGTCACTTGTAATATTATATCGGTCCATCGAGTGGGGGAGCACCCGCGCTTACGTTTGCCTTGAATGAAGAGCTTTTCTATGTTGTCGTGGAGTGATATGTTCAAAGAATTTCAGGATACGCGTATACATAATACTTGAAAGTCGCTGCTTTAGTTTAATTTTGGCCAGAACCGAGATATTTGTGTGTCTGGCCGTTCAGCATTCTACGACATACCCACATCTCAAAAGCTTCAATTTGCCGTCTATCAGCAACTTTAATGACCCATTATGCTTTCTTATCTCAAACTTGCAGGCGTCGGATCTGTGTATTGTTGCGCAAGATATATAAATCTCTTCACGACCTTGCAGTTCCCAACTTGAGCAGGCTGTTGCAGATGTTCTGTCTCTCGATTGACACTTATGACCATGGTTTTATTGTAATTTATGTCCAACCCATATTCCCTGCTTATTGCTTTGAGTCTATTGAGTGAAGCGATAAGTTCTTTAGCGGTATTGGCTATCAATAGAGTATTGTCAGCAAATTGCAAATTGGAAATCTTTTTTCCGCCAACTTTCACACCCCCATTCTAGTTTTCCAAAACGTGCCGCATCACATACTCACTGTAGATATTATATAGTAGTAGAGACAGTATACAACTTTGTCGTACGCTTTTTTGAATCTTGCATTTTTTTGAATCGACGTTATTAGTCCTTAGAGTGGCTGCACTTTTTTTGTATAGTGCTCAAGTTAGGTTGGTTAGATGCATTAGTAGTCCCGTTTCTCTTAGAACAAGCCATAGTTTTGCCCATCGTACGTTATTAAATGCTTTAGCGTAATCAGCAAAGTATAGGTACATGTCAACATTGTATTTTCGTGCCATTTTAATGAGCTGTCTTGCATTAAAAATCTGTTCTCTGGTACCGCGTTTTTTACCAAAGCCAGCTTGTTCTGGAACGAATTGATGTAATAGAAATGCGTTTAGTCGTGCTTGTAGGATGTACAGCATTATTTTGCCCGTGTGTGACGTGAGAGCTATTAGACGGTAGCTATCGCATATCCTTGTCGATCCTTTTTTGTGTCTATTATTACAGAGGTAAACCAATCTTCGGGCCATGTACACGACTTCAATATATTTTGGCAAAACTCAAGTACCAGTTTGTGACTCTTTTTGTCCAAGGCTTTGATGATTTTTGTTGTTATACCATCAATTCCTGCTGCTTTTCTTTCCTTCATTCTTCTGATTGCCGCCTGTACTTTGTGAAGTATTTGAGAATTCCGGTTTTTCCTTGTTGTCTTTAGTATGAGTGGTTTCAATATCCGTATCATTGCCATATAGAGATTCACAGTAGTCTCTTCATACCTCAGTTATTTTGTTCAGTTCTGTAACGAAATTGTTCCCTGTGTCTCTAATAGCCCAGTTTTGATGTTTAGGCTTGCGAGTTATACAACAAAAATTTGAGAATATATTTTTTGTGTTATTACTTTTGGCATATCTTTGCAGTTCAATACATATATTTATGTAGTAGGCATTTTTGTCTTGTCTGGAGTTGGTTTGGATGTTGTGGCTGAGCGCGTTGTATTGAGCTAGGTTAAAAATATTGTCTAGGCCTTTAATTTTGAGTACTCTTCTTGCTAAAATTAGGTTGAAAGTTTTTGTTGATAGCCATTGCTGTTTTTGGTAAGTTTTTGCATCTGTGGAATGCTCCGGTTTCTAGCATTGTCTGTTTAAAGTATGTCTTTGTAGTTTTGTGGTTTTTGTTCTAGAGAAATTTTGTTTCAAGCTTTGTAATAACGCCTCTGTTAAACTCTGTCTATTTGCTTTCATTTAGTTTGGCAAATTTTGTAGCGTTCGTTCTTTTGCATGGTTTGTATTTTATAGCGAATTCACACATTAGAAGTTGGTGATTGCTGCCACAGATTTTTATATTTTTTGCATGGTGATCTCTATGTAAAGAGTCTTCGTTTGTGATGGTTGTACATAGTATTTGTGATGTCCAAGGAGTTATCTATGCTAAACTGAATTAGTCACTTGATTTTATCGTTTCGTTTGCCTAGCCCATACTTTTCAACTATAGAGCCGTTATGATCATCCCTAAGCGTGTTACCAATTTTTGCATTGTAGTTCCCCAAAAGTAATAACACTTTTTTATTTGGTATTTTCTGGATCAAGGTTTCTATTGTTCTATAAAATTTTTCTATATCTTCTTCATCGGCTTCCGAGGTAGGCGCATAAAGTTGTAATATATTTACAATGCGTGGGTGTGAGTTGAGTTTTATCGAAATTATTCTTTTATTAATGGTTTCGTTTCTCATCACATATCTATTCAGTTTGTTAAATATTAGGAATATTACTCCATGAAACTTTTTCTCCTCTGTACCAGAGAAATATACGGTGTATTTTGCCAACGTAAATTTGTCATTTCAGTGAGTTTCTGAGATACCTGAAAATCTAATTTAGCAACGGTCAAGTTTATCTTCTAGTATGGTTAGTTTTCTTGTCCGTTTTAATTCTAAGTGACTATTCTTGATTTTGTTAGGTCGTAGCGTTATTGTTTTTTTCTAGTGGCATATTTTTCATGTAACGCCTAAGAATCCATGTCCTCATAACCAGTCGTCAAATTCACACTGTTTGCCCTAGACGCATAACTTTGTCTGTATTTGTAGTAGCCATTATAACGTTCGGGGAAATATAGTGTAATAGATTTCCATTGCTTTCCACTAATTCCATTAAAGAAATTTGTAACAGTTATTCCGCCAGCTAAAAATGTGCACTAAACAGTTACTCGCGGCGGATGCATTGATTGTTTGAGTTTTACACGAGGATTTTAAGCACTCCAAATTTGACAGTTTTTCTTTATCTAAGAAAATTATATTTTTCAAGAAATCCGCAATAATTTCCTATTCCACAAATCTACGGCACTGCGCGTGTAGAGTAAATCTGGTTCAATTCTTGACCACTTTCTTTTACTGTAACTAGGTTTTCAAGGAACTGACTAAGACGGCAACAAACAGTAATCTCCTCATCTATCACCATGGATTTTGTCTCAATTTTTTTAATTAAACGGCATACTGTTCATTCATTTTGCTGTTTATTGCAACCAATAATTGTACGTAAATTGTAAACTATTTTTGCAAAACTTTTCATTTTTGTAGTGCATTTTTACAATAATTAAACGTTAAATACTTCTCCATAACTTCTAATCGCATAGACTGTACTTGACAGTTGTCAACAAATAATCACCGTACTACTCACACAAACAAAATAGCGGAAAATTTAAATATTGTGGTACGCCACGTACTAAAATTGCTAAGTCACAATTTTTATAAACTATTGGTTTTACATAAGTCTACCATATTTATGTTTTGCTAAAAGAAAACTAGGTTTAGTGCAATTTAACACATTATCAAAAATAATTAATAATAATAATAATAATAATAATAATAATAATAATAATAATAATAATAATAATAATAAACTGCTACCGGAATTGTCCGAGAAAACAAAATAATAATAATAATAATGTTTATTAATGTTAAGTATATACAGGATATTTACACAAGTCAATAGATAAGTACAATATGATTTTATACATTAACAAAATCTGTATTCAAAAAATTCGTTATATGTATAAAAAGCATTGGTTGTAAAAATGTTCTTAATATATGTCTTAAATGCTGTTTCAATAAGTCTTGAATTTTCTTTGGCAGTACGTTAAAAAATTCAATTGCAAAATAGTTAGGGCCATCTCGAGATCTATTTAACCTTAAATAATTTGTTCTTAAATGATGTGCATTACGAGTTGGATAGTCATGAAATGTTGATTGTGTATTGTATGAAGTTATGTTGTGTTTTATATAAGTAAGACACTCATAAATATATATATATACAAGGAACGGTGAGAATTTTCTGCTCAACAAATTTTGCTTTGCAATCGTCTCTGTAATTTAGTTCACCAATAACTCTGATGGTTCTTCGCTGTATTCGAAATATATTACAAACTGTTGCCGCGTGATCCCAATTTAAAATACCATAGGATAATATTGAGTGAATATTAGCAAAATATGCACTCATTTGAAGTTTAAGGGAAGAAACTTCTCCCAATTTTCGCAATAAGTATATTTGTTTAGATATTTTATTAGAAACATAAGAAGTGTGTTTGTCCCATATTAATCTTGTATCAATTTAGATCCCAAGAAATTTTACACATTTAGTAGGATATAAATCTTTAGGTATTTTGCGCATTGAAAATACTAAGTGTTCAGTTTTATTTTCATTTAAAACCAGCTTATTTGCTAGAAACCATTCCTTAGCATTTGACTGTGTATAAAGCATATCAGTTTTAAGATTTGCTATGTTGTTATTTTGATTTACAATTGTTGTGTCATCAGCAAATAGGGTAAAATGTGAATGCATATCGCAATGAGGAAGGTCATTCACATAAATTAAAAAAAGAATAAGTCCTAAGACGGAACCTTGTGGAACACCGATAGACACATTCCGTAATTTTAATTGCGTTGCGTGTACATTCACATATTGATACCGGTTTGTAAAATAGGATGATAACAACATGTTACTTTCCATGCTGAAATTAAGCAATTTTAATTTGTCTAAAAGGATTGAGTGTGATACACAGTCAAACGCCTTGCTTAAATCACAAAAAAGCGCATTTGTGTAACTATTATTTTCAAAACCACTTCTTATAAGGTTTGATAAATTTTGTATAGCATGTGTTGTTGATTTGTTGTTTCTAAAAACAAATTGTTTATTATAGAGTAAGTTATTAGATTCTAAATAATTTGTAACTTGCAACGTAATACATGTTTCAAATATTTTGCCAATTGTTGGAATTATAGATATTGGTCTGAAATTTTGTAAAAATAAATCTTCTTTTTTAAAAACTGGTACAACTTTAGCAATTTTTAAGCAGTTTGGAAATTCATTCGTTCTAATACACAAATTAATTAAATTAGTTAACAGTATAATGATGATATTTAACAACGTTTTAATTATCTTTGTGTTAATGTTATAACAGTCTTTACTTGTTGTGTTTTTTTAAATTCGCTATAATGTTACGTATTACAATATATGTTGCTTCATTAATATAAAATTTAGTAGCATTTGGTATCGTGGACATATATGATTTGTACGATGTTGTAGATGGTGGTAAGTTATTAGCAACATTAATGAAATTAGCTAAAAAAAATTATTAAAGTCATCGGCAGTAAATTGTGAATATCTGTTTTGAACAGTTGATTTATTCGTTTGAGATTTGATAATGTTCCAAATCGATTTTTGTGGAGAATTTGAATTTTTAATATATTTTTCATTTGCCGCTTTTTTTGCAAGTTTAACTTTGTAATTGTAATGTATTCTTAGTTGTTTTATACGTGTTGATATTTCAAGAAACATTTGTGATTTGTTGTGTGCTATAAATGCATGTAACTTTTCTCTTAGTTGACATAATTCAGGTGTAAACCAATTAATTTTAAAATTGCAGTTCATGATTTTACTTTTTTCTGGAAATGAATGTTCGATTGCAGACCTTTATTATATTTGTGAACTTGTCAAATTTAGCATTTATATTAAGTGTATTGTTTTGAATAAAATCTCAGTTAGTTGCTTCTATTATATTATAAAGAACATAGAGCCCATTGTCAGTAATTGGGCAATAATTTACACGAGTATTTGTTTTTAATTTTAAATCGTATTCAATTTGCAAATTAATACCTAGATGGTCAGAAAAGCCTAAGTTTACAGCATTGACATGTTAATGATTAATGCTGATATTAGTAAAAATATTATCTAACGCATTTTCATTTTTTGTAGCATCTTTTAATTTAGTATTTAATCCAAATGATTGTATTAGCGTTGTAAGTTGTAATGTGTTTGTTTCTTGAAGTTGATTAAATTATACGTTAAATTCGCCAGTTAAAATAATGGTTTTATTTTTATGATTAAGAATCTGTAGTGCTTCAGTTAGTTTATTTAAAAATATTTGAAAATCCCCACTTGGTGGACGATATACTGCTGCAATGATAAAGTCTGAACTAACAATTCCACACAGTTCAACATGGTATGGTGCATATAAGCTCTCAATTTCGGGTATAGAAATACATGAAACATAACACCCCCATGCTCGCCTTTATTGCGACAAAACGCAGCTACAGAGTCATAATCCGCTAACTTACAATAAACTATTTCATCGCGACATAGCCAATGCTCATTTATACATATAAACCTGTAAGGGCTAGACCGAATATTAATTGTTTTATTATATAGGTATGCTTCTAGCTGAAGTAGTTTGTTATTAACACTTTGTGTGTTGAAATGAAGTAATCTTACTTGACTGGTTAAATTTGCTTTGGCTGGTATACTTCGCGTATTTTGTTGATTTTGGTGTTTTTGTGGGTTTTCCTGGTGTTCTGAAAAAATGATATCTGCTGACTTGTATACCTTTTTTCCCACAAGTTAGGATCTTCTAGGGTACCGAGTAATGACCAATCAGCACTAATACGGAAACTGTTGAAGGTGGGTTTTGGGTGATTACTTTTTATTAGCTCAACTGAAAAATCATTTCTTTTATAAGCTGAGTTTAGTTTGTTTTTCGGGTCGTTTTCATTGAGCGTTAGAGAATACCGGGATACATGGAACCATGCTCTCTTTTCTTTACTCACTGCTTTGTATAATTTATTAGTTGTGCTGCTTGTTCCGGTTATTAAATTTTTATTTGGTTTTGTCCCCTTTCTTTTGTTTGTATGTTTTTAGATTTATTTTCATTTAAAGTTATGGAATTTAAATGATCTAACTTGTGATTATTTGATTATGGATGCTCAAGATGTGATCCAATTTCAACACCAAATTGTAAAAAGACTGACCTTCATTTATGACTTGTCTACACTGTAAACATAACCACATAAGTGAGTTTTTGTCATATAGGAGATGTTTTTCGTTACTATTTAACTCGGAACAGGTACCGTGGAACACACGGTTGCACAATCCACGACACTTAATAATTATTTCCGTTAAAACTTTAGTTTTTTTGCAAGTATTGCATACTGATGCTGCGTGCGCCATTGCGATTAAATGTTGTTTATCATAGTTATAATTTTTAGAAATATTATTTTAAACTTAAAAGTATAAAAAAGTCGTTATTTTTTTAACTTTTTCTACAACGTAGAATTGTTTTTATATTTTAAAATTAATGTAATATATGCCAAGCATACTGAAAAAAAGTTTATCAAATTGTATGTGGCTTAAAATTATGATGAAATTGTCACTAAAAAGTACTGGGAAAAAATTCTTATTAAAAACATTTTTCTTAATTTTAAGAAAAAACTAAAAATATAATTTTTTTGACAAAAAATTAAATTCAACATAAAACATAAAAATAGTTTTTGCTTAACATTTTCAATATACTAAGCTCTAAAAATAAGTATAAAGTATAATCTGTTCTGAGTATTCAGAGAAATATTATATTATTTGCACTTAAAAAAACTTCTATAAATGATTAAATAACAGAACTTCTTTTATTTAGATTCCTTATTTAAAATTATATATTTTGGATATGTGCTAAGAATACAAGATAATGTGTTGAATATACTGATAAATATAGTTTTACAAAAACAATTAACAAAACAAATAAAAACATTCTTATGTTATCTGACATTTTTTTAATGTTTTCTCATAACAAATGATTTACACCAATAGTTATAAAGACTGGCTAATCCGTTTGGTATTTTAAATAAATAAATTTTTGATGCAGAATTTCAATATTTAAAAAAAAAAGAAAACATATATATATAAACAAACATTAAAAAATATACCGACCCCGGACATTTACTAAAAAAGATATTATGTCCGCTTAAAAGACATCATCTGGTAAGCCTATACTCTCGTATTGTTTGTAATAACCACAACCAATTAAAAAATATGCAACCAATTAAGCCACCACAGGCTATGCATTAATTGCTGTGATCATTTTACAAAGAACAAACAATATTTTTACAACAGTACAAAAATATTGATTCATATCTCATACTTAAAATACTTTATTTCCTACATCTTTATTGCGCCAAATAATTTCCTTAATATATATAGCGTAGAAAACATCAAATAACCCGCAAATTTCATAAATACTAGTTACAGCAACTTAAGCTGACTTCCATCCAGCTTTAAATCAAACTGCATTGCCATTTGCCAAAAGCATCGATGTTGTAACACTGCAGCTTTACCCGACGCTTTCACCATATAAAAAATAACATTGTATAACAAAGAATGCATTTGAAATAACAAACATTTTCACTTGAATGGCTATCAAAAGATGATTTTGATTTATATATACTCAATTTTACTATATACAATTTTTTTAAATGTTTTAAACAAGCTTCCTTAGATGTAGAATTTATATCATGCATAGATATTTTAATTCAAAGAATTTGTATGGGATTGTAGAATGTAAATTCAAGATTGTTATTGATATTATTATAACATTTATTTAAAAATTCAAATGCATTACAAACACTTTAATACAAACCGTATATAAATAATAAATGTTTTAAGTAATATCATTAATATTTATTATTTCAAAAGCATTTTTTTATTAATAACTGTAATTAAAAAAAAAATGTATGTCAGAAATAAGAACACATTATTATTAATTATCTTCTATACAAAAAATATAATTTCATTAAATTATAGTTAATCGTGTGGTATTAATCCGCTCGATTAGTTATAATTAATGAAAATTCCGTGCTGATGTATTGCCTCAAAATGGACAGAGGATTGCTGTAATAATTCTTGATAGTGCGCATGATACGCAATGCGACTACCACGGAGAAATAATGCATGCAATGAACAAATTGCTTCTAAATTAATCTTCTGTGAAGTATCAATCTTTCAAGTTCTCGCCCGTCCATACATTCTAGTGCCAAGTTATGTTTCAATTCTGCTACAATTAGTCAATCTTGTAATGTTAAATTTATCATTGATAATAATTATTTAGTTTGATTTATTATATTTGTTTTACTATACAATTTGTTTTATAATATATGTAGCCTTTTATTTAAGGATAACATGGTCTATGCTATTTCTATCGATTTAATGTCTGGCATTATTTTCTTTTTGCTCGTTTTGTACAATCCGACTTACTTTCACTTCATATTCCAATAAAATGATTTCTTACAAATATCTTTGGGTCAATAAATTGACGTATGTTGAAAGTGTCACCGGTTAAGAGTTGTGGTCAGAGTGGATTTACGTCCAAGCAAATACAAGAAAAGATAAAATTACAAGACGTGAGTGTGACCCCAAAAGGATCAAGTTCTATCGCAGTCTAGAATATACCTTTTAATTCTATATTTTCCTGTAAATATTTACAGATTAAGATTTATACACTGTACATACAAACGTGTGTTTCTAATTTCAATCAGGATTGCCTCCCCTTTTTACGACGACGTTTCAGTATAAAGAGCATTGCTGGGCGTTTAATTGAAACTTTTCCCGAACGTAATCCAGATTATTCCGGTTCGTTAATTCTGCAGGACATATTCAGTGACCAAACTCAAATTGAATTTCATTTCTTTAATTTCAAAACTTTTTGACTTTCAGTTTTCAAAACTGGTGACATTGATATAAAAAATAAAGTAGTAGTAGTAGTGAAGTTTTATTTAACTTACAATTCTATTAAATGATAAAGATTACTATTTCTTATTCAAATGGAGTACGTACGGGTGTTGTAGAAGTGTTTATTTTATTCATTATCGGTTGATGTGGCTTGGAATAGAAACGAAACAATGGAATTGGTTTACACAAGGTTAGTCGCGACATCAGTAATTGTATTTATTTAAGCTTAATATATTATTTAATACAACAACAATTGTTTTTTATTAGTCTATGTTATGAGCACAATAATTTACCTTTAACGACTAAGGTGAAATTATAAACTGTTCTAAGGTAACTGCGAGACGTAGACATTAATTATGAGCAAGGGGAAGAGGTGCGTCAAGAAACTTTGCTTTTTTATCGTTTCTATAACCCATTAGTAGTCTATTTATCGGTTCATAAAAATATAAAACTAAAAAAAATCTACAATTTATTTTAGCAATTTTTGATTAATAAATCCCATTTTTAACGCAAAAAAATTACAATTGAAATTAATCACACATTTTCAGTAAAATCTAATTCTGTCTCCATTTTAAGTTCACACTTTGTTTATACGCCACAAAACTCATAAAATCATCTTTTCGTCCAAATGGTCTGGACAAAAAGAAACATTTTTCAATTTTTTTTTAACCCCCGAAATTGACGTATTTTGATGTAAATTTGTTAGATTTTCAAACTTTTATTAACGCAATCAATAAGGTAAGCAGCTATAAAGGTCGAGAGAATTAATCCCAGACATAAAAGTATGGGTAGAGAAGAAACCCGAGACGTGCTATTATACAACACAAATACTGACCGGGCACGGAGAATTTGGAAAATTCATGCAAAAAATTAAAAAAATAAATGAAGAAGAAAGGTGTACATTTTGTCAGGAAGAAACACACGATAACGCAGAACACACTCTAGTAGAATGCGAGGCGTGGGAGGAAGATAGAAAAAAACTAAAATATATACTAGGAAGCAAAGTGGATAAAAGAACAATCATTAACAAATGCTTAAAAGATGAAAATAAATGGAGGGCGTTAAAAAACTTTACAACAAGTGTACTAAAAAAAAAAATTGAAGAGTTTGACAATAGAAGAATATTGAAAAACAAACAATGGAAACAAACACACAAACTAAAAGCCATAGAAGAGAAAGGAAAGAGATGAGAGAAGCTAAATGGAAACAAGAAAACAGAGAAAAAAAACAAAAAGAAAAAAATAAGAAAGGACATGACAATTGTGCATACCAAGAAACAGAAGAAAAAAGAAGAACATTTACAGAGACTACGATACCAAACGAAATTGCAGAGATAAGGAGAAGGAGAAAAGAAATATTGAAGGAAAGCAGAATAACAGAAATAACAAGGCAAATACCAAATGGTAGATATGCTATCTCGAGGATGACTGAGAACGCAACCTTTCAGATAGTCAGAACATACCTGGCAACGAGAGGACATGAAGAAGTAATTCCTGATGGAGATACAAGGATATCACTGGAGGTAAAACTTACAAATCTAGGACTGCCAAAAGGAATACATCTGATGGAACTGCATAAATTATTCATGAAGGAGAGAGGATACGATAAAGAAAAAGTGAACGAAGACCTTAGTAAGCTAAGAGCACATCTGAGAACAAATTATATAAATAGAGTAAATAACACAAAGATGGGAGAAAGAAGAGAATGCAGAGGTAGATGTCAGTGCAGATAAGAAAAGGCAAAATGACAAAAGAGACAGACAAAGGTAGGGGCTATAGGGAGAGAGGGGCCGGGGACAGCATGCGTGCCGCAGATGATGCGTGAAAATCCGCGAAGCAAAAACCAGCCCGCCTCAAACTAGCACAAAATGTAGGTTAGTTTAGACAGGGACAATAAAAACAACAGTATTTGCGCAGAGAAGAAAACCGGAAGGTATTACCATGCGTAAGTTATTATTAAGGGCCACTTGTTGAGAGCCAACAACTCACTACGTTCTAAAAAAAAAAAAAAAGAAAGTTATAAAGGTCTAAAGATCAACATCACCAACACAAAATTAATAACAACTAGAAACATAAACATTGATTCCAAACAACTTTTAATTGATAAAACATCAAGTGAACACTTCAAATACAAATAGTTGGTTGGGTGCAATAAGTAACTCTAATAAATGAATTCTAACACGAATCAAGATGTTGCGTTTGGCATGTATGTCTTAAAGATCTTAAGTAACAACATCATTTCAATAAATTTCTGTAAAAAAGTTTTTAAATCTTATGCCAATCTTGTTGTAAAAATGGAAGTCTTGATGATGTTAATTCATTATTTTTATCTTTTGTTATGTAAAAAAGCTACAAAAAATTGACGTTAGGCAGAAAAAACCTTGTTGCATATTTTGCAATAGTTTATTGGAAGGACCCTCTTGACCTAGGTCAGTATAGTGCAGCCCCACAAAACTCATTCTAAGAGCCTTGAAAATCAAGAACAACAACTGCCGCTAGCCTTGCGTATTGTTGCCACCTACTGCAGACTTAAACATCAAAATTAAAAGTCTTACAAACATTGCACAAAAAAGTTTTTTTGCCAAATGCATTGTGTAATATACACTGCCACTTACCTGGTAAGTTGCGTATTACGTTTAACACCTTACAAAGATTTTCTCAAATTGCTTCCAAAGTCAATCTTTTTAGACCAACATTTTTTTAGCAAAGCTAAAACTAAAAATCCATAACGTTCCCAATCAGCCTCACTAATGACAAACCAATGAGCAAATTCTACAACTGTTAGCAATGGTAGCACAGCCAAAGCAGCAACAGCGTAACACTTAAGAAGAGAAAAAACTTCTAACCGCCGAGAAATGACAGATAAATTGAAAGTGAAATAAACTCCCAATCAAACCAGGTCCAGGTTTAAGTTCAGAAATTCAAAGACCAGATGACCAAAATAATAGTGAACTTTAACCGGAAGATTGTAGCTCTTTACGCCATCATCATGGAGTTTACAATCAACATCAACATAAACAATTGCCAACTCCTCCGCTCTAAGAAAAGAAGATATGGAAGCGGCGTATAAAGATCAGTCTTCCTCAACAGCAAAAACAACTAACAACCATCTCTAGGTTGTCCCCGCAGAAATCAGCACCTCACGCGCCGTTATGTACCTCACCGTACAAAAACTACTGCCAAGAAGAAAACACGGGAAAGTCATTACCAATAAAAATACTTAAAAGACCTTCAGCCATCCCCCAGATGCCTCCAGCTACTGTGGTCCGATAATCAAAAAACTTACAGCACAATCGATCATCTCCAAACAGTCCGCACATTAATTAAAAAATGTACAGAATACAACGTCCCACTACACATAGCATTTGTCAACCACAGCAAAGCATTCAATTTGCTAAATCAGGCAGCAATGTTTAAAGCAACGAATCACCAACGAGTTGACTCACGTTACACAACTTTTCTTAAATATGTGTATGCAAACGCCACTTTTCATAGAGAAAAACTTGACCACAGACAAAAAGGCGTCCGGCAAGGCGACATCATCCTTCAAAACTCTTCACCATGGAAGATATGTTCAAAACCTTACCTTGGGAAAACAAAGGGATCAACAAAAATGGCACATACTTAAGCCATTTAAGGTTTGCTGACAACATAGTCATATTTAGCAGTAACCTGGACAAACTAAAACAAATGCTAAAAAAACTAAAAGCAACGTCATCAAAAATTGGCCTAAAAATGAATCACTGGAAAACCAGGTTTACGAGCCCGGTTGAGATAAACACTCTATATCTCAGAAGAGAAATCAATGAAAAAGTAGAGGAGTATGCGTATTTAGGCCACCAAAACACCAATGTTACGAGAAGAGTACGCATGACATGGGCGACATTCGGAAAGATAAACTTTATTCTGAAAGATCACAAGGTTCCTAAAAATTTAAAAAAGAAACTATGGAACTGACCATCAAAAGTGCTAATAAACTGCAAGTAACACAACGAGCGATAGAACGCGCAATTCTAGGAGTAAACCTAAAAGAAAAGATACAAAACGTGGAAAAAAACAAAAGTACGCGACGTGTTCCAAAACGTAGCTGCAGCAAAATGGAAATAGACAGGTCACGTCGCTAGGCTATTAGATGGGCAAAACTATTAATGCAATGGAGGCCAAGAGGATCAAAGGACGGCTACAGAAGAGATGATTGGATGACATTTATCAACAGGCAAGAAAACACTGAGTCCAGCTGGCACAAGATAGGAAGTAGTGGAAACTTAAAGAGGAGGCATACGTCCAAGAGTGGATTAGCGGCTATTCACCCTTAATCTTTCGTCAGTGGCACTTGATCCTAGCTACCTCGTCACTGGAAACGGACTGAAACTCTGCACGCTTGTTTTTTTGCGGTTTTGTAAAAAGAATAAAAATTAATAAAAATATAATCCTTCAGGTACAAGTTTAGACACTAATTAAGATCTCAAAACTGTCTCCAATTTCCAGTGTTCTAAGAATATAAAATGACATCAAATATAAATTAAGAATACACTTATCTTAAAAATTATTTTAGTTTAAAATGTGAGAACAAAAAGTGTTATATCTCAAGTAGTGTAGTTACTGGCAGCGGATTTACGCTCTGCAATTGTTTATAAAACGCAAAAGTTTTAGAGTTTAGATAAAAATTAAAACCCATGCGGAGTGAGAGACGGAAGGTTAAGAAATAAAACCGCTTTAACTAAAAAAAAAAAAAAAATTGCCCAAAAAGCATTCACCAAAGTGAGGTTTAGATCTTGAATCCATCCTTTCCGACTCTCCCACAGGCAACTCAAAACTCCGTTCTTTGGCAATTGCGCTTACAAAATAGCAGTTTTCCCAGGATCTTCAAAATAGTTTAACAAAAAAAAAATTGCCTTCCTATCTCTGCAAAATTCCTATTCCGGCCTTAAGTACTAAAAACAAAAAGGTAACTGCGTGCTTGACTGCAACAAAATAAAAATGATGGATTTTTGACCAAGCTTTTAAATTTGAAGGTTTTAGTGGAACCAAACATAGCGATAGCATTTTTTATAACAGAAATGCCAAAGACACAAGCAACTGTTTATGGATCTACCAATTGGCGGCCTGTCTCAAATATACACTGCCCAAGTGTACACATTGTTTTGGCTTTGCAAAATATAGAAAAAAAACGCCGGTTTTGGGAGCTTCCAGGTCTACATCACAAAGTGGGAAACTTGCACTTTGTCATGTAGACCTATTAACTTGCCGTGGCTACCGCAAACAAATTGTTTAAATTGTTTGCAAACGCCGTTTTTTCGTCAGCACCTAATAAGTTAACCACTCTTTTTGCCAAATTTGACTTTATGAAAAAAATCGTTACTGCTCATCTTAAAAACCAATAATGGATAATACACCAAAAGAATTACTTTGTGTTTGTTTCCGCATTTTGATACAATCTTTGCAAACTTTTTTTTCACAATCATTACTAGGGACTTTAATTCTAAGCACTCAGCGTGAAAAAGCTTAAGAACAATCGTCAAAAGTCGAGTTTTCAAGTATTAAACATACAGCTCTGCTCGTCACCACAAGGACGTTCTTTCTAGCACTACAAAAAGTTAACTCCTAAACCAAAATAGAAAACCGAATAAGAAAAAGCATTGATTTGCTGTAGAAACGTTGGTGGAAGAGACAATGGAACCTCCGAGAATGCAAGGTCTTAAACTCGCTTTACAAAAAAATGAAAAGGGCAATAATGTTGCACAAATTTTTTTATTGAAAATATATTAGAATCTCTTACAAAAGATAACAACTAAATGTGAAAGATCTCCAAAGCATTACGAAACAGACAATTCCCCATTTCAGGTATTTATGGCAAAAATGAGGTTTAACATACTACTAAGAAAAATTTGCCGACAGCCTTCTTATATTCATCTGGAACACGTCAAAAGGGTTCACTAGGAAATAAACGACTTTTTACAAGCTGTTGACGACAACGCTAAAATGCTATAATTGATTTTTTAGAATAAATAAAATGATCAAATAATTAAAAAGTCCGCCTCGTCCCAACCCCGATAAAACACCTATCAGAACGCTCTCGAGATAAACATATTGAAGTACACGGCTTCAATATGTTTATTTCGAGAGCAAGACAAAAAGTTTTCCCAAAACTACCGGCCTATTAGTCTTCTATGCACTTTAAATAAAATTATAAAGAAAGTGATCTTAAACAAAATTCAAAACCACACCAAAGCTAATAATTTTTTTTCCCTCCCACCAACATTAGTTTAGATGGGGTTATTTAGCTGTTCATCAACTAAACTGCGTGACGGACTTTATAACCAAAGGTTTTGACGTAAGCTTTTAACAAAGTATGGCACAAAAGACTTCTCTATAAACTGAACAGAAATAATTTTCCTGTGCGTCTTATAAGGTTGATAGTTTCATATCTAAATTGCAAAACTTTGGCAGTCAAAACTTTAAACTACTTTTCTATACTGCGGCAGCAATTTTTTAAGATTTTTTCTCTCTTTTCTGCTATTTAACTTGGTTGTCGCTGATATGCCTTTAAAATGGTTCAATACACTAACAACACAGCGTTTTTATACACCTAAAAGTCATCTTTAGTGGTTACCTTAAACAAAAAGCCAACATCAACCTCGAAAACTGGTTGAATGGTTGGCGAGTCAAAGTAAATCCGTAAATCTGAAAGTATTATAATAATATTTTGTAATTGTAATATTTTTAAAATTGAAGATTATTTGATCCTATAATATAAAGCACATGTATGGAACAAATTGAAGAAAAAAATTTAATTGTATAGTTATACTTAATTATATTCTATAATTGTTCGCTGTTTATAAAAAGACATATCTGACCCTATTCATCATTCCCACAACTTTCCAAGTAATCCAAACTAAAGCCGCAATACACACGCAAGTTTTAATCAACCAATTTCAATCGATTGGGAACAGGATGTGCGTGAATTTAATTCGAATTGAATCTAACCCTCACCAAGGAAACCGCTATCTGGAAAAATTGACGTGATTCATTCGATTATAATTCTTCAGAATCCCTTTCACTAATTTTTAATTTATTTAATTACGTGAAAGGGCGATTATTTTCAATCCGTTCCATTTTGGTGTAACGCCACAGATTATTGTAACGCCACAGATTTGTTACATTCAATTAAATTTTAATTGTTAATTGATAATCCATTTATTTAACACTTTTCTATAATAGTTTTAATTAAATATAAATTCAGCTATCTAAATTAATTTGTTTATTTTTATAACATATAATCAATAAAGAAACTTTTAAAATAAACTAATAACTGAAAGTATTGCACACTAAAACATGTCTCAACTTAAACAAAGCGTAACATGAAAAGTTTTTTACAAACAAATTAATAACCGCAACTTTAAATTTTAAAAGAAAAACTTTTTAAAGTATAAGATTGTAAATTTATAAAAAAAACTTTTCATGAGACATTAAACCATACTGACAGAATTCTATACAAGGCTTATGATTTAATATTGCCTTGCTTTCACGTTCGCCACATTTTGTTTACGTTGTTACTAATTCAAGAACAGATTACCGAGTCGAGTCGCTGTAATAAATAACGCAAGGCGTTTGTCTATCGCGTGCACTATTATTTTCTTTCTTAAATTTTATAGCCGTTCCAACAATACAATTTTCAGTATATAACCATTGCGAAATTTATTGCTCTATAAACGCCTTTGATGTTAGTGCCACTTTTTTTCGCACATAAAAGGCGAAAGTATTTTAATTCGCAAAGAAAGTAAATATCTGGAAATTTACGCTGTTTGATTTTTTTGTTGTTTTCTTGAAAATTGTTATTGCTTTTTGCATGTTTAAACATTTATATTTATGTGGTTTATGTAGACGCAAATATACATATCATTTTATATAATAATTTACAGTTAACTGTTTTTGTTTATAAATTGTGAATTTTAATAATTAAATTTATTGTAATCTTGTTTGTGCAAAATGTGATTAGTTTAATTTAATAATATTAATTATTTATTTACGCATTAACAAGAAAATACTTACATAAGTTTGATGATAAATATTTATAAATATTTTTCAACTTCTCCTGTCCGCAGTGCACCCTGCTAATTAACGAGACTTTTGTATTAGAGATACCCCAGACAACGTATAGTGTGGTGAAGATAACGTAATACAGTATTATTTCAAAGATGCTGATTACGTTTCCTTAAATGATGCTTTCCTCTACACAAGGTGGTGTAATATGTTTGTCGATTGTAATATTGATAAAGCATGTTACCGTTTTTATTCTTTAGTTTTTGACACAATAGACCATGTGCCCAAAATAAATACGTGTTATAAATTTTTTTATAAATTTCCTATATAGTTCACAAGAAAGCTAAAACCTTGTGTTTACCTATAAAAAGTTACACAAAGCATATGTGCTGTCTAGATCAGCAGCTGACTAAGTGTAAGCAATTGGCCAATACGTGTTATTCTAATCACATTATACAAGTGGAACATTTGATTAAATTTAATCATAAAGCAGTACGGCAGAGAGGGCATGTACAAATACCAGCGCTAACGAAAGTTAAGCAACGGCCGCTCTGGTCACAACTTGGATGGGTGAACCCAAAGTGATGCCGAGCGTAGCGTTCTTCCCAATATGGGTCCGTTACCTCATATAAGCATCCATACATGTCTTCTCTGTGGCTCGGTGTGTCCGACACCTCGACACCTAACGGTATTAAGAGGTTATTGAATATATACATATATTGAATATATATAAAGCTTTTTGGGGGCACGTCAGATACCATCTTTTTTCAGAAATGGTAATTCTCAAATTTACGTCACTGATGGCATTGTAAACCTTTTTGCTGAATTTTTTGGGTCAGTTTACAGTCCGCATCTATGAGTTTACACTGCAAATATTCTTGTTCTTGTTTTAAAAATATCTGATCTTGTCAACGAACTATCAGTAATAAAACCCAACAACTGTCCAAGGCCTGATAGATTAACTGCTTTCTTTCTCAACAAATGCTTTTAATGCTTTTATTTAACTTATCTCTGATCATGGTTACTTTTTCTACTTGCTGGAAACAAGCTTATGTCACTCCAATTTATAAGTCTAGTGCTAAAAATGATGTAACAAACTATAGACTTATATCTATTTTATCAGTCATTCCAAAATTTTTAAAAAGTTAGGTTAGGTTAGGTTAGGTTAGGTCCTGAACCCCAAACTTTGAGGGCAAGGGAAGGCCATTGAAACCCAATCCAAGCGCGTTCCCAGGTGGCGGATAGGGGAATGCATGCGCGGACCAATACCATTGCACGGTAGTACCACTTTCCACCCTTCTTTAGTTCTTTGAACTATCGGCCTCTCTTGGTCAAACTCTTCAACGTACTCTAGAATATTTTCCAAGAACCGACGCTATTAGGTTTTGAGGGCTTATTTTATTTTTTAATTCACCATTATTTCTCTTCTGCACACTGGACTGGAAACACGATAACAAACACAAAGCTGGCAGAAGGTAAAAAACGCACAGAAATTGATTAACTAAACATGTTAAACGCTAATTTACACAACGAGTATACGGAGAGCAGAAGAGTGGTACCTCAGCCACGATCAAGGACAAGTGTGATCAAGCGGGCACACCTCGATCGTCATCCAGCGACAGCAAGAACTCCGACAAAAACAGCTCAACCAAAGAATACTGGCAACAAAAACGGACATTTAAACAATGACGACGATCATAGCAATGATAACAAAACTAATACAGAAATTTTGAAAGACTTTGAACTGAAGGAAGCTTTTGGCCAAAAAAGTAAAGTAGTCAGATCGTCCGTAAGGAGACATTCAATCTTGGATTCAACAAAATTTGAAGGTGTAGCAAACAGCGTTGTTAAAGCTACAAAGGTAGCAATCAAACTGGGAATTGACAAAGAGGTTTTGGCATAAACCTTGGTGCTACAGGAAATACAAGCGTTGAACAAAAAAAAAGACCCAGGGAGGAAGGCAATGCTCCTGACAAAATCAAATTAAAAAAAATGTCCAAAAGTTGACATGCAAACAAAACAACACTGACAAACAAATTCAGGAAGTTTTAAAGTGCACGGCAAATATTGAAAAGGAGGTTGGACAAAACACAAGAGTGGATATTATGGGCGTAGAAAAACTAAAAGAAGCAACAAAAAAGCTAGAAACAGCAAGGCTGTTTGAGAAAGTGAAACTAGAAAACAAAATAACAGACAAATTATTGACATATTCAAGTCAGAAAGGCAAACTAGAACAAAAAGACAACAAGATACAACAATTAAAAGAGAAAGTTTTTGTACTAAAACTGGAACTACTTAAAGCAAAACAACAAATGGACAACATTACAAAGAAATCCCAATTAACAAAGAAGCTGTTAAAACAAAAATACATAACCAAGAAGAAGACGCAGACAACTAAGATTGTGTCTCAAGACAAAACTGAACTGCTGCTGAGAATTGAGCAGAAGTGCGACAATATACAACAGCAGGTGGCCGCAAGAAACCTATAAAAAATGTCGTTTGGTCCAAGGAAATATACTGGACAATAAATCGGACATAATGATGTCAAAAAAAGACCTTCTCAAAAATCCATCTGTGAAGAAGCAGATGGAGCAATACCCGCAACTAAAAGAAGCTTTGGAAAAGTGTAAACTTGTGCGTGGCGACATGATATGCAGCATCACAAAATGCGGTTACATATCCAGTAAAGGAAAAATCAGCGAAAGCGATAGATTTATCTTCGTAATTGCCACATAGAATGGAGACCAACAACCTGCGTAAATTAAAGGAACAAGTGAGGGATATTGCCGGAGAGGACGGAAGAAAGAAGCTGGTGTGCGCTGTAGCAAGGGGCGCATACACACCGGCGTACAGGAATGTACTGGAGGAAGTATTTAGACAGGCAGAACTGCAGATAAGCTTACACTCGGCGCCTAAGAGGCTGGACCAGAAGGAAAGCGGCAAAGGTAGCGACAATCCCAGTGAATTAAGGAGAAAGGTAGAAACTATCATCCTTAAGCCTAAGAACAGAGTAACATTCGCCAAGGTCATAAAGGACATGAAAAGCCAAGTAGCCGCTAAAAAAGTTTTGGTGAACAGTGTCACCAGGACAGAAGATGGCAGCGTACAGCAGCATACAGCTAAAGATTAAGGGCAAAAAAGGCAAATCTACAAAAACCTTTAAAAAATCGCTAGACCTAAAGCAAGGCAGTATTGCGAGCGTGGAGGTTAGAAGGAAACAATCTACCGTCATGTTAATGAACATTGATAAACACACCACGGAAGAGGAAGTAAAAAACGTCCTAATGAAAGAACTGGGAGAAGGGGCCAAGAGCCTTGGCAAAATAACACTGGCGGACAAAACAAATAAAGTGGGGATGAGACATGCGTACGTTACGATAGACTCAGAATGTGCCCGAGATCTTGTCTTGGAACAGGTGAAGGACAAGAGAGATGATGGATCCACAGAGCGGTCGAGTGTAAAAAAAAAAGGCAAGAAAGTCTGCCACAACTGTGGAGAGACAGGACACCTTCGGAGACAGTGCCTACATGAAGAGGAGTGCTATCTGTGCAAAAAGAAGGGACACAGGGCGGAAAGCATAAAATCTCCCAAGTACAAAGATATCTGCACTAAGCTGAGGGCAAAGAGCGTGCAGATAAATAAATAATAAAGGTGCTTCAGCTTTTGCGGAGCCGAACAAAGCTGCGGTCCAAAGCCCAAAATGGATAAACGACGTAGACTCTGATGTTGCCATGCTAGTCAAGAAAAGCCTAGAGATAAAGGACTACAACCAAACCGAGAGAGGTTTTGCATGGATAAAGGTAAGAGGTAACTTCATCTACGGATGCTACTTCTCACCCAACAAGCCACCGGAAGAGTTTGACAATTTCCTGCACAGACTAAGCCACAACATCAGGGGTCATGGACGCAAGCACGTAATTGTAACCGGAGGTCTAAACGCCAAAGTCATGCTATGGGGTGCTAACATTAATGCAGAGGCAAAAAGGTTCTGGATTGGATGGCTGAATCTCAGTTCATAGCGGCAAACATTGGAAACGAGCCGATTTTTGTAAGAAAGGAGTCCCGATTGCATATAGACGTAATTCTCTGTAGTGAGCATACCGCAGAAAGCATCTCCAAGTGGAGGGTAAGTGACGAAGTGAACCTCAGCTTAAACAGAAACATCCACTTCACACTCAAATCTAGTAACAAGAAAACAAAGCCAGTGACAAGCGTGGGATGAAAAATAACAAAAAAGCAAATCCCAAAATTTTGTGAGAGAATAAAGACGGAACTGGAACAAATGTAAAACCCAAACGTCAACGGCCTGATGAAAGCCATCAAAAGAGAGCAATAGGTTTATCCTTCAGGAAGAAAGCATCTAATCTAAACAAGGCTGTTTACTGGTGGTCAGAGCACCTAACCACGCTTAAAAATTATGCAACATTGCAAACAGAAATAATACTAAGGCCAACAGGAAGAAGATCGACCAGTAGCAAAACGATCAACTGTGCAATATCCTGGAGGATAAGACAACGGAGTACAAAAAGGCTATAATGTTGGCAAAAAAAGAGGTTTGGAAGAGACTGCTAGATGAGGTGAAAAACGACGTGTAGAGTTTGGTGTATAAAATTGTCACGGACAAGTTTAGCCGGGAAGTTGGTGTCCAGCTCGGAAATAAGAGGCAGATGAAAGTGGCCAAACAGCTGTTTCCAAAACACTCGCTGGTAAGATGGCCAACAGTTGTGAAGGAGGAGATGACTGTACCTTTTACCCTGCAGGAAGTACAGGAAGCGTCCGCAAGGCTAGAGAACAAGAAAACGCGTAAAATGGGCGCAATGCGAGCAACGTTTGCACTAACAAACACTCATTTTGATAATAAAGTTCAATTGTGTAACTTACCTTGGTAATTTGGCATAAGTAATTGAATAATAAACAAAAAAATTGATAGATGTCACTATAACAAAATGGCCGCCACGGGCCGCCATGGGCCGCCAAAATCTACCCGCGCCAACTGAAAAACTCTTTATATGTATATGCTTAAAAAACGTTTAATAAAAAGGGTCAGTAAAACACACCAAAAAAAAACAGAACGCAAGGAATGCTAATGCCTCGTATCAATATAGAATAGCAACATTGTCAATAAAAAAGTGCAACATTTTATATCCAGTTTTGTCCTATACCTAGACCACGTAGTTTTACTAAAACTGATATTAAATAAAGTTGCAGTAAATGCCGTTTAAAAGTATCTACAACAGATAAGAAAATGAAAAAGAGTCGTTTCAAATCTAAATAGAGTTAAAACATATATCAAAAAACACAATTCCTCATGAGTGTTTTAATAGAAATTCCTGCCTAAACCATAACCGACTCACCGCCAAATGGATGTTGCACATTAATACAAACTGAAACGTATCTTTTTATTTTTTACCATAACAATCAACTTACAAATTTTTCTCTGGAACAAAACAATTTTTCTTATCAGAAAAATCACTTAATTTATCCATTGCTATACTCTTAATAAATTAGTAATTGCTTTACACATTTGCAAGTTTGCAAAAGATTTAAATACCATCTATGCTTCACACTTATAAAATGTTTATCCGTCCACACATCAATTACCAGTCATAACTCTCTCACAATACATACACCTTATAGCTAGCTTAGAACGAAACAATATTAGACAAATTCGTCTTC
The DNA here is from genome assembly GCA_963932245.1 of Tachinus rufipes. Lineage (NCBI taxonomy): Eukaryota > Metazoa > Arthropoda > Insecta > Coleoptera > Staphylinidae > Tachinus > Tachinus rufipes. Next base: position 70,137,144 of record OZ010749.1, read on the forward strand.
TTTTTTTGTTGTCACCCTTCAAAAATCACTAAGGTCTACCAGTTTTTTTTATATATCCTTATTAACTTGCGCCTTTGGTATATCTATTATGTATAAAATATAACCTTATAAAAAATACGTAGTACCACTGAGTTATACTATCGTGTGCATAGTATAACTCAGTGGTTGGATGGCTAATCATAAAACAAAAAATAATCAATTAAAAAATAAATTATCCCCTACAATATTAAATTGCAATATATTAAAAAACAATAAGTATGCATTTCAGCATGATCCGCTTGTCCCCCTATATATTTTTATTAAGAATGAGGACGTCGAATGAACATTCATGAAAAGGATGACTTACTTTACGGTCTCAGAAGGAACGAAATAGCAACGAGAGCACGTAGAACTACTCGGACGTGAAGAAATGAAAAATAATAAAAACAGAAGTAGGTAGTAAAATCCCTATTGGTTTTGAAATTTTATTGATTGAAACAAACAAAAAAACTTGTTGAATGCAAATATTTCTTTTATCTTTGGTTGTCTTAAATTTGATTTTATATCAATTGTGTAAGCGAATCTATTAAAAATCTGCATGGCATTTAATTTGAATTTGTAAGACTTCGCAAATCTTCTGATGTAATTCGCATTCATAATAGATTGGATTTTTGGTTTAGTCGTCATGCTGCATTAGCTTCGATCTATGTTGCTGCATGAATTAATTTAGTAAGCCTTAAATCAATACTATTCATCAAAATTAAATTTCATTACTTAAATATTAAAATCAATATAGATAAGTAATAGAAATAAATCCAATTTATATAATGATTCTTTTCCTATTTTACAATTGATTTAATCGATCCTAAAAAGCAACAACCGGAAAAAAACTATTTTCAGGATTGAAACATATTACAAAATTCTCTTTTAACACTTTTGTTGTAATTTTATCGGATTGAAATAATTTATTCTTGTCTGTTTGGTAGATAGCTAAAAAATAAGTATTTCAAGCATCGTACTCCCAGTAATAATTAATTAAATTGCAAAAGAATTATATTAACATCTTTCAGAAATACTGTTTTCTTGATTGCATGTCAATTATTCGGAAAGAAAATGTCTATCGTAATAACGTTGTTAATCAATCGGTCTTGTTTACATGGAGGCCAGTAGAATGTTATTTACTTGTTATGTCTGTAGGGTGCGTTTGAAAAATACTCTTTGTCTCTGAGTTGCGTGATATAAACAGGGTTATAATTTTGCACGCTATATAATATGGAAATATCCTAAAAGACTATTTTACAATTAAATTATTTAAAATGTGATTACTGGTTTTGTTTAATTTTTAATGCAATTTTATTTAATCGGAAGAAATTATATTTTGCTATCGACTATGTTATTTTAAATAACAACTTAAAAAATGATGAAATATATTGTTTGAAATTAATTCTAAAAAAAAACTTAAATTACTGTTCAGGATAATATTATATGATATTTTTGTTAGGCAAATTGTTCTAAATTTATTGAAGCTACAGCTATTATATAATTGTAAACTGACAAAACAATGTCTTCAAATAGATTGTTTACATCATATACAATATGTCTAATTACAATTTCAATCAAATTGAATTCACCCTTGCGTCAAGTTTGCAGCTCATTGAATATTCAAATGCGTTGAAAATTGATGGAATTAAGTAACAATTAATATATTCAAAGTTAAAGTATGAATGTTTTTTTAGTTTTTTTTATTTATTGAGTTTATTCATTAGATTAACAAAAAACTGCAATTGAAATGATATTTTAGACTAGATTTATTCTGTAATATAATTACATTTGTCGATATTTTTCTATTCCAGCGAACGTTTCAAGGATTATAACTATCTCTTTCCTTAGCGGTAATGAAAAATTTAATTGAAAGGTTGTAAAACATATGTAATAATACATATTGTAGACTAAATCTGGTCTTTTCAATTACGTTTTTTTTTTTGTGTGATGCCGATGGATAAACCTAATGAATAACTAATATATTAAAAACAGTTCTATATGATTATATAAACAAACTTAATTTTTATAAGTTTGTATAAGAATAAAAATAAAGTTTGAAATCAGAAAAAGTTTATTGTTGTAACATTAATGCAAGTATTTTAAACAGTATAATATTGAAAACACTAATTGATGCGGTATGCTGAATAAAATTGCTTCACTCTTTATGTAGTGTATTAGCGCTGCTAGAGTAAAGTCCTTCGGCAATATTTATTTACAATATTTACAATTGTAAATATTGCATAACTATGTTAACAATTAAAAAAGCATTTCTTAAAATAAAATTATGTAATAAAACCTGAAAAAAACAATTATATTCTATACAATATTTATTAATATTATCTCTGCAATATGCAATTAAATACACATAAAACTATTCTTATTAAAATTAAAAACTATTCATTAAAACTTCGTTTAGTATTCAGTGTAACATTTCCGCTCCATTTCAAATTTACATTATTCTAGAATTTATTATGTATTTTAAAACAAAATTTAGTTAACAAGTCCGCCCGAAACAACTGCAAGAATAACGTCAAATGTAAATATATAATACATTTAAAGTTTGTGAAAAGATTGTTTTGTTTGTACGTAAATATGAATTTTATAATAATGTGTTAGCATAATCAATATTAACACTAATAATTAGTTATAAGTTTGATTAAAAAGTCAATCAATATTATATTTTTATGTTTATATAATAATTATCTGGATTAGATACTTAATTGCTTCAATATTTACAATATGCAGGTGTGTGTAGCGTAATTGATTGTAACGATAATGTTTTGTTTGGAATTAATGGTAACTTTTCCGAGAAATTAATCTGCATCTCATATCAGCTAATAAATATAGAATTTTATGGACCATTTTAAGTATAAATAATTTATACGTGTTTTAAAATAAACTATTTAAAATACTTGTAAGGCCAATTTATACTCGTATCAAATCAAATCAACTATACAAGCAAGAAAATTAAATTTTAATGTCGCTTTTTTGTCTTATAACTTAAAACTTAAAAAAAAACAATAATTCAAAATTTTGGAACTGTTTTATGTCAAACTAATTACCAGAAAGTAAAAATAAAAAAAGTTTATATTTAAATAAAGAAAGAGTGGAATGGACAGTAGAGAACAGACCAATAGTACCGGTAATTTAAAAGTTTTTTTTTAACAAATCAAAGAAAAAAAGGACAAAAAAGACAAAAAGAAGTAGAAACAACCAAGATAGAAGCAAAATTAGATAAAATCCTAGAGAAATTAAAAAAAAATGGAAAAATACTAATATAACAAACATATTTAAGAATTAAAAGAAAAATTTAAGAAAAAGAAAATAAAATAGAAAGAAGAGAGAAAAGATTTGATAAAAAGAATATTAAAAGATGTAACGATTGGGAAAATAAAATAAAGCTAACATGGCTGTGTTAAAACTGGCAGAAAATCTAAAGATTACTTTGAATGTGAAAGACGTATTTAGACTGAGTAAGAAAATGGAAGGAAAAAAAAACGGTCAATATTGGATAGGTTGGATTCTATGAGTGAAATAAAGAAGTTATCGAAAAAGAAGAGTATTTTGAGATCAACAAAAGATAATATATACATTAGACTAGTTCTTAAAAAAAATTGTGCAATTTTAGTGTGTGCACACTCAGAACGTGATATTTATGCAAAAAAAGTAAACCTTGCAAAATTTTAGCCTTCAAAAGAACACGAACCTTTGAATTTTTAAAATATTATACTTAATAAGTATCATAGCTTCTAGATTTGAGACAGATGCATACTTTGGGTTTCCAAAAAAACAATTGAGTAGTTGCTAATTATATACTCTGTTTACTCATTTTTTTAAATTTACATTTTTCTTTTATAATTTAAATTTTAAACATAAAATTAGACTTGTATACAAAAATGATTAGATTTTGTGGCTTAAGTCTATATTCTTTTTAAAATTAGAAATCTTTTGAAATGACGTATTGTACGTATTTATTTACATTCTAATAATGTTTTTTTAGGCAAGGTATTTGGTTTACTTTTAAAACTTCAAAAGCAGTGCGACACGTGTTCTTTTGATTCTTAAGGGCTAAAATTTGGCATTGGTTACTTTTTTTGCACAAAGATCACTTTTTGAGGGTGCACCCAAAAAAAATCCACAAAATTTTTTCTAAGAACCAGTCTAATATACATAGATAATGACTTAACAAGAGATGAAAGAGCAATACAAATAAAAACACGCAAATGGGCTTACAAAGAAAGAAGCAAAAGAAAAAGATACTAAAAAGAGCAAAACCAATAATAATAAGGTGTAAGGAGGCGGAAACAATAATGGCAATTCTATTTTCTAGAATAGTAGCAGGACTATGCAATAAAGAAAAGAAAAAGTGGGATTACATTAAAACGTTTGACGTAATTGGAATGGTAGAAACCTGGGTGGACAAAGTAAAGTGGATAAAAATTAAAAAAAATATGCCAAATGAGTTCAAATGTATTTGTCAACCAGCAGTCAAAGAAAAAAAAAAGATATGACAAAAAATGGAATAATTTCGGAATTATGTAAAAAATAGCGCAAGAAAATTATAAAGAAGTAAAAAATATTAAAAAAGCATTAAAAGAAACATTACAAAAAGCAGAAAAGAGAAATTGATAATAGGAGAAGACTTCAATGCAAGAATTGAATCAAAAAGATAAAGAAAAAAATTTCAAACATCATATTAGACAGGACATAGAGAAATTTAAAGTGAAAGTAAAAGTGGAATCAGATCATCAGCCATTGGAAATAGATTTAACAAATGATACAATAAATTTAAAAAAAAGAAACAATAACAAAAATGATATGGTCGGAAAAACATTAAAAAAAATAATTTTACAGAAAATGACGTAGAAAGCAAAATGGAAGAATTAAAAACAAAAATATAAGCTTGTCCCTTAAGAGGTTTTATTTTGATATTAAAAAAAATGGTAAAAAAATCAATAAATGTTTAATTTATTGTAAAGAGAAAGGTATGCCATTAACATTTAAAAACAATATCAGTCAAATGGCCGCCACGATTACGGTTGCAGTACTACATTTCTTCATAAAAATTTTCATGACCAATTTGCACATTTGCGGCTGTATGTTCTCGATAACTTCACGAATTTTATCTTTAAGGTCTTGAATTGATTGTGGAGCATTGGCATAAACCTTATCTTTCACGTGGCCCCCCAAAAAAAAAAGTGTTAAATCACAAGATCTCGGTGGCCAATTGTGATCACTTCTTTGAGAAATATCACGGTCAGGAAACTTTTCTTGCAAAATTGAATTTGTTTCGTTGCTTCTGTGGCACGTAGCGCCGTCTTGCTGAAAAGAAACGTCGTCCACATCAATATCTTTCAATTCCGGCCATAATAAACTATTATATTGATAGCTCAATGGTAGAGCACTTGCATATCATGCGAGCAGTCCGGGGTTCGATCCCCGAAATATGACTGAAATGATAACTTGCTCTTTATCCACCAGCGTGGTTCGGAAGTCACGTTTTAAGCTGTTGGTCCCATCAAACCACTTTAAACAAGTCGTAGACTTACTGTGGCGATGTAAAATAGCCGTAAAAAGCATAAATAAATAAATAAATAAAAAATAATCAGCTCGGTAGCGCCATCCATTTACCGTAACAAATGCAGCAGCCTCATTTTCAAAAAAGTAAAGTCCACTCACACCGCCAGCTCAAAAACCGCACCAAACAGTGACACGTTGAAGATGCAAAAACTTTTCAACAATCATTCTTGGATCTTCTGAGCTCCAAATGCGACAATTATGTTTATTAACGTTGCCTCCGAGGTGAAAGTGGGCTTCATCACTGAAGATAATTTTTCCATAAAATTCCGGATTATTTTGATGCATTTGAAGGACCCAATCAGCAAAGATACGATGTTTATGGTGATCGACCAGCTTGAGTTCTTATGTTAACTGAACTTAAAAGCCTTAAGACTTAAATTTTTATGCAAAATACGGTGTAATGTCGTTTCTGGAATGTCTAGTTCCATAGATCGACAAGGAATTGACAAACCTGGGTTTTCTTCAACACAATATTCTCATGTGTTCTTGAGCGATGCACACGGTTTTGATTCTTCACATCACAAACTTGTCTCAATAGATCAAATTTTTTACCAGGTTTACTATTGCCGGCCGAGAAAGTGCTTAACGACGACCAAAAAGTGCTTTAGTTTTGCGAACTGTGACTAAAAAATTTTCACCAATTTTGTAGAAAATTTTAATAATTTCAATGCGTTGTTGAAGCTGGTATCGTTCCATTTTTAATAATAACGTAGTTTTTACATGTCAAATGTCAAAAGATAATAGCTTCAAAATTGACAGCTGCCCAAATAGCCTGCTATTCAAACTGAAACTTTTTATTGGTAACCCCTTGCTTTATAGGTTGAAAATTTAGGGGTAAAAAAACCAAAATAAATTAGAAGCAATACAGGTAAAAATTTATGAGATGAGTACTTTGATTAAATAAGGAAACCCTAGCATACATTGTATTAAAGGAAGTGAAAAGAAATAAAATAAAAGTAGAAACAGAAAATAGATTGAGAAAAAGAAGTAAATGCAAAAAAATTGAAAAAAAAAATTGGTTAAAAAATATAAAAGAATAGGAGCAAAGAAAAAATTATAATAAAAAGAGATATAACTGTAAAGAAGTAGAAAGAATGAGAAATAATAGAACAGTTGTAAAGATATAGAAATGCAGGAAAAAAAAAACAAGAGTAAATGAATCAAGGTAGAATGAGAAATAGGCAGATTTTATGAAAAAAAAATATTTCAAAATACCTTATTAGTTTAAAGTATACAAAACAGACAAGACAAAAAATACTAGCAAGATTTTGTTGTAAAAATGAAAAAAAAGTTCGTAAATTTTGGATGAATGAGGAAAGCAAATTATTATATGTTAAAAGAATGTGTTGAAATAGAAAGAAAATATGTGTTAATCATTAAAGGAAAACAGAAAATTGTGTAAATTGTAATTATATTAGGTTCAAAAAGTAAAAGTAAAATATACATTGCTAAAAAATTAATTTACTTAAAAAACTAAAATAAATAACCTGTAACGCGTCTGTATGCTTTAGTCCGTGTCACCAAAAAATGCAATCTTTTACATTTTAATTTCCCAAAACATATTTTTTTGCTGAAAAAAAAACACAAAAATTCCAACAAAATAAAAATCTAAAATTGGCTTTTTGTATTAATTAGAGTCTCATATGCTTTATTTTTTAGAGTTCCCTATAGTATATAGTGTATCAAAAGCTAAAAATATGCTTTTTGACACAAATTACATTTAATTTTTGTTTTGCCTGCTCTAATTATAAACATTATTTTCAATCTTTATTATAATTTGTCACTAATGTCAGATTTTAAAGCATGACGTCTACATATAAAATTGTTATTCACAATCAAATACCGCGAATAGTTTAAAGCATATGCGGGCCAAAAATTGCCTTTTCGGCTCGCATATTCAAGCTAAAAAAAAAAAAGTTTATAGTAGAGGCAGGCAAAAAAACATAAAACTCCAATGGTTTAAGATTTGGCAATTTTGGAGGCTAGACCACAGGTCCCGCACGAATAATCCAACACCATAGGTAATTTGTATTTAACCATCGAGTTGAAACCTCAAGTAATGTTGTAATGTACCAAGTTGTTTAAAAAAAAACTCATGAAATAAAAACACGTTTAATTTAGGAGACAAAAAGAAAGGGCTACAAATAAAGGGTGATCTATTAAGAAGTACTTTTTTAAAAATTTAAAAAAAGTCAAAAAAATTATGTTTATCGGATAATCTTTATGATCATACAAAAGAACCATTTTGGACAATTTTTTTTTAAATTATTTTTTTCAAATGTTGTTTTTAACTACGGGTAATATGGTCCATTCAAAAGTTCCAATTTTCAATGACGCGTTCAAGCATTTTCAGTGGTATTTGGCAATTGACGGAAGTAATGTTGGTTTCCTATTCTCCAATTGTAGTCAGTTTATCCATGTATACTTTGGACTATACGTAGTCTCAAAAGAAAAAGTCTAGAGGTACAATATTACATGATCTAGGCATCCAATTCACAAGTCTGAGGCGTGAAATTAACTGTTCACCGAATCGTTGTCGCAATGAATCCATGATTTCACAGACTATGTAGCAAGTAGCGCCGTTTTATAAGAATTAAATTGTTGAGTTACTGGTTTCAATTTTAGGAATCAAATATCAATGTGCGATATCTCGCACTATTTACAATTACATTCCTGCCGGCCTTATTTTAAAAAAAATGTTGCACCAGCTCATAAACTACACCAAACCGTTGTTTTGTTTGAATGTAATGTGGCAATTTTGTTTATTAACGTAGCCATTGAGCCAAAAATGGGCCTCATCTCTAAACAAAATTTTGGTCAAAAACAGTAAATCTTTTTGAAGCTTTTAAAGAGCCCAAAGCCTGAAACGGTGACAATTTGGAAGGTCAGCCGGTTTCAATTCTTGCATGAGTTACATTTTGAATGTTTTTAAATCAAGGTTCTTACGTAAAATACGCCAAGTTGTTCCAAACGACAAGCCAAACTGTTGAGAATGGCGCCAAATCAATTTATCACGGTAATCGCGTACATACTCAGCAACCGCCGTTATATTTTTTTTATTACGTGCTGAATGTGGTCCATTTAATCGCGTAATATCTAATAATGAATATTGAATTTTAAATTTTTATAACATAAATAGTTCCGCAAATTGTGCTTTCTGTGGGCCGATTATGTAAACCATAAGTTGCTCTAACCGTACAAAACACATTTCTAATAGAGCGCTGATTTTCGAAATACAGCTGAATAATTTGTAGTCGCTGGGCCGAGCCAATTCTTTTCATGATAAAATGTCAAACATTACTGAACACAAATACTATAACAGTTTCACTCAGCGCACGCTTTATTTGACATAAAACCCCTACCAAAAAAAGTACTTCTAAATGAATCACCGATTAGTATTGTGTACTATACTATAATCCAAACATTAACACTAAATTTATTTTGAAATGAATATGGTTGTGTTTTATGCAGATTTTTATGTGAATATTTTAGTAATTAACAATTCCAGCACTAGTAAATGTAGTTGAGCGTTCACAAAATTGTATGCATAAAATCTGGATTTCAGTTTCATTTAAAAGCTGTTTACAAAAAACTTATTTTTAAATTTCTAGTATGCAAATCTTAAATAGTTTGCAAATGTAATTTATTATTTAATTTTTAAATTAGATGTTTATTTTTAATTGATTCAGTACTTTAATTCAAACCTAATTCATGGTGTACATTATTGAATAATTAAAAATTAGGTAACCTTTTGTTTGAAAAACGCCTTTTGAACTCACACACAAAAGCTGCAGCATTATCTTAACCAAATTTATAAATAAAATGAATGTTTGCATATTCTTCATTAATGAACTATCTTGGCATAGTACAATACACGTGTCAAACTATGTAACAAATTTTTACTGACTACACAAATGTGTATTATTGATAGATGAGTTACTAATTATTTTTTCCCCAGCTTACAAATCACTTTAAAATAAAAAATAAATAAAAAGAAAAAATAAGAGTGTTCGATTCAATAGAAAAAACTTTACATGCCCGATAGACAGATGTAAAAACAAAAATTAAAAAAATAACTACATGGGAAATAAAAATGAAGCATTTAATAGTCTGGAAAAAGTTGAATGGAAAAAAACAGAAACAGGGTGTGGGTTGCCGTAAAAATAAGTAAAAGGTTTTAAACAGCAAAAAGCGCTCATCGACTTTGTTTGCAACTTACTTAGCAGATGTAGAAAAAAAGCTAAAGTAGGCGCAAGCAAAAAGGATCATACTGAGTAAAAAACAAAGTGTGTTAGTAAAAATAAAAAGTTTAAAAAAATATTTAATTTAAATTTTTTTTTTGGAAATTAATGTAAAAACTCAAAAATGATGGTGTTCGGGAAAAAAGTGAACAACTGGAAATAAAATAAGCAAAGCATTGCGGAACATATTAAAGAAATGGCTCAAAATAAAAGAAATAAGTAAAAAAAACTGATTTTATGAGAATTAAGGTATTGGCTTTAGCAAGTGGTATTTGAAAATAACTAGCGTATAATCCTGCTGTTAGTTTATCCTTGTCATTGTTACTAATTTAAAGTAGACTAATTTTGGCTTTGCAAAATTTACACAGTCTGCTGCGGCACTACATGCTTAGGACCATCTCTTCCTATACTCTATTTTTTTTATTTCTCCTTTCTATATTTTCTATGGTTTTTAATTTGTGTGTTTTGTTTCATTTTAGTTTATCTAAATCTTGAAGCTTCAAACTTCCTTATATTTTTCTTTAGTACTGTCGTTTTTTAGTGTTTTTTATTTGTTTTTGTCAATCTAACATATATTAATCAGAACAAATTTGTCAAATTTGATTTCCAATATTTTTTCAACTTTTTCTTATCTTCCTCTTCGTCCTGTAGTTGTATTGTATAGTAACACGTTAATAGTTTATTCTTTACTCATTCTTTACTTATTTTTTTATTTCTAATATTAGTTCCTTTGTCCATTTTTTTTCTACTGTTTTTGCCATTTTTTTATCGTTTTTTTTCTTGTCCGTTTTTTGCTTCTTGCTTAATGGTTCCTTTATTTGCCATTTAATGCCTGCAAATTCTTAACAAGCTTGGATTTGTAGTTCCTGTTATTTATTTTTTGTTTTTTTGTCAATTTTTTGCAAAGCGGGCTCTAACTTTTTTTTTCATCCATCTCTTTATCATCTCTATTGCCAACTCTAACTCTCTTTTAATACTTTTATATCTATATTTTTACTTACCAGTCATCCGCAAATGCCGTTATTGTCATTTTTCAGGCAGCCGCATCCTACGAAACTCATTATAGACGAGAGTTTAGGTTTTAAAGCAAAATCTTGTAGTAGATTTCAAGTCTAATTAATTTTTTATTTTTAGTTAGTAGAATTTTTCTTTAAAGGTATTCCTATATCACTTTGATATTTTTTTTAAATCTCTAATTGCTTCTTATGCTATGCTATTAAATCATAATTAAATAATAAATAATAAAATAAATAATTGAAACATAAAAGATGGCGGCTAGTGAAGATGGTAGTCAAAATCTGTCTCTGACCATTTCCGAAAATTGTCACTATTTATGCAATAAATGTGAAAAAGTGATTGAAGAAAGTAAATCGTTTGTGTTATGTGCAGGTGTTTGTTCAAAATACTATCATCCTGACTGTGTTGAGATGAAGAAAAGTGTTCTTAATGTTATATGTGCAAATGTAAACACTAAATGGTTTTGCAATACTTGCGTCGTTACTTACGACAATAACAGTGTTTTATTAAAAGCTATAAAGCAAGAAATCAAAAGTAGTGAACTTATAACAATTATAAAAGCATTGGCAAAAACAGTTGAAGATCTTAAAAATGAGGTTAGTAGCATGAAAACAATATATAAAAACAATGATAATATTACTGGTATAAATTTAAACGCGCCAAATTTATTAAAATCAGCGACATCTATTGATAATAGTTCCTACAGCTCTAAAGTTATTGGTAAAAATAAAGTATTAGTAAAGGAAACTGTACCTGTGAGATAGGAAATTACAACTGAACAACTCAAAGATGCGTTAGATGGTGCTCATAAACAGAATTTAGCAACAAAAGAAATAATAAATAAAAGAAATGTAAAAACTAATGGAAGTACTAAATCAAATGAAAATAAAAATGTAAATTTAAACAATAAGGATAACTTAAATATTGTACAAAATGATAAATGGGAAGCAATAAACCGTCGTAAAAAAATCCAGTAAAACTAAATACAATTCGTGGAACAGCTTCAGAAGATTAATTGGTAAAAGGAGTTGCCCTACACGGGCAGTTACATGTTTACAGAATGGACCCTAAGCTAACAGAAAATACCTTAACAACATACTTAAATAAAAAAAGTTTTGATAATGTTATATGCAAGAAAATGATGTCAAAACATCCTGAACTATACTCGTCGTTTAAAGTAACAGTTCCTTTGGAAGAAATAGAGTCATTAAGTAATCCTAATATATGGCCTGTCGGTGCATGCGTTGAGCGTTTTTTACAATGGCTTACAAACGTAAAAACTCAAAAAACTTAGAACAGAACAACACAGTTTTAAATAAAACGAATAATACCTTACAGTTGTTCCATATTAATTTACAATCCTTAAAAAATTATTATTATTAATATAAAAAAAAAAAAAAAAAATTTAATAATTATTATGATTTAGAAATATTTTTGGAACAAAATAAGCAATTAGCGAACATTGGTTAAAAGTGCAGAAATTGATCTTATAACAATCAACAATTTTAAAGTGGGTAGTTGTTATTGCAGAAAATCCACTATACATGGAGGCTCTCTCATCCTAGTCAGAAATGATTTTAAGTGCGAATCAATAGAATGTGTCGTTAATTTATCCGTTGAAGGTATATGTGAAGTGAGCGCAGTTTATTTGCCATTTTTAAATATTGTTATTGTATCTGTCTATCGTACATCTCTATCTGATTTTAATGAATTTTATGTTAAACTTGATAATATTCTGTGTTATCTAGACAAGAAATATGAAAATATTATAATTGGTGGTGACTTTATTGTAGATCTTATCAAAACCAATGAACATCAAAAAATGTTTATTGATTTGGTACAAAGTTGCAATTTTTAAATCACTAATTTTGAAATAACTAAGAAAACACCTATTTCAGCAACATGAATAGACAATTTCTTAATTAATATGGACGTACCATATGAAACAACAGTTATTGAACCCAATCTTTCAGATCATTTTGGCTTAATAATTAATACAGCAATAGATGTTAACAATACAAAAACGTATACGCTGTATAAAGGAAAGTTATTGTCTTTAAAACATCTAGATCAATTTTATGTTGCGCTATCTGAAGTTGATTGGTCTTTTGTTTATAAATGTTCAAATTCACAGGACAAATTTACAAGTTTTTTTAATACTTTTTTAAATATTTTTAATCACTGTATTCCAGATGAAATTATAAATATCAACAATAATAAGAAACAAGTTAGGTATACAACAGAACTAAGAAATCAAAAAAATTATCTTAATTTACTATATGCTATTAGGAAACAAACAAATTCAACTGAACTGAGTGTATTATTAAAAAAAGAAAAAAGCAAATATAAAAACGAAGTCCAAAAAACAAAAATTGATTTTAATAGTAAATTGATAATGGAATCATTAGACAAACCAAAACAAGTTCGGAAAATAATTAATAAAAGCACCAATAAAAATCTCATCAAATATATATGCTAACGAACATCAAGCTTTTTTTTGTTAATTCAGTTGAACATGTTTTGTCTAGTATTAATCATAATGATAACAGCTATCAATTTTTATTAAACAGTTACACAAGTGATACAAGCGCTTCCTGTTTTCTTGAACCAGTTTTGACAATGGAAATCAAATCTGTGATAGGATTGTTAAAAAATTCTAACTGTATAGATCTGTATAATCTAAATTCTAAAGTACTTAAATATGTGTCAAATGTTATTGTAGAACCTTTGGAAAATGTTATAAATGCTTGTTTTGAAGAGGGAATTTTTCCTTCTGAACTAAAATTATCAAAAGTCATACCAATATTTAAAAAAGGGAATATACACCAATGTAAAAATTATCGGTTATTAAAAAAGCGTTTGTTGTCTTTTTTAGAAAGATTTATTTGTCGGGCACAGTTTGGATATATTCCTGCTAGATCTACAATAAAAGCTTTAAAACAACTTGTTCTTGACATCGAACAGGCCTTTGAATGCAAAAGTGCAATGTCTGCTTTTTTCTTAGAATTAAGCAAGGCATTCGACTCAGTCAACCCAGAGAAGTTGTTGCACAAACTCAAATTCTATGGCATAAGAGGTGTAGCATTAAATACTGTTAACAGTTACTTAACTGGCAGAGAACAGATTGTCTTTGCTAGTGGTACTTTTTCGGATAGAAAAAAAAATGTACTACGGTGTGCCGCAGGGGTCTATTTTAGGTCCCCTGCTGTTTCTGTTGTACATAAATGATCTTGAATGCAATGTAACACTAGCAAGGACATATCTTTATTTTGATGACACATGGATGGGTTGAGTCCTTTAGAAGAAGCAAAACAATAGTTTTATGCAAATAATTTAAAGTTAAATAAAGCAAAAACAGAACATATGTTTTTTTCATTACTTAATGCTAATGAAGGTGTTAATAAATCAATAAAATTTTTGGGTATTCACTTAGACAATAAATTATCTTGGCAACAGCATGTGGAGTCGTTGTCCACAAAGTTAAGCAGTAATATTTATTTAATAAAAAAAATAGCCGAGAACACGGATTTAACGGTTACACGAATGGCTTATTTTGCATTTATTCAATCTTTAATTGAGTATGGAGTGCTGCTGTGGGATAGTTTTCATCATGCTAATCGAATCTTTGTTTTGCAGAAGAAAGGTGTTCGTGCAGTTGCGGGTCTTGGTTTCAGAGATACGTGTAGGTCTCATTTTAAAAAAACTGGGTTTTATGACTGTTGCAAGTTTATATGTATTGGCATGTTTGGTGCATGTGAGAGAAGGTATAGATGCTGGAAATTACAAGTTTCAAAATGAATTGCATAATTATTGTACCAAATCAAGTAAAAACATCTGCTTGCCATACTGCAGACTAACAAAAACATTAAATTCGTTTCATTATATGTCAGTCAAAATGTATAATATTTTACCCTATACAATCCAAAAATTACCAGCTAAAGAATTTAAGTTATCTCTAAAAAAATTATTATTAAATAATGAGTTATATCATGTTAATGATTATTTTAATTTAAGTTTTTAAATTGTTTTGTTATTGTTCATAAGTGTGCATGTAAAAATGTTTTCTTTTAATATTAACTTACAACTTGTATCTGACGTTTTTGTACCACATTATTTTACTATGTTTATGCAAATAAAGTTTATCTTATCTTATCTTATCTTAAATCATTTTGTATATCTAGCGCTATTAAGACATAGTGTTCTCTTTATCTGTGTGGTCCACTTTTTGCTTCTTTTGTGTCTTTTATTTTTTAAATGTCTCCTAGAGTCAATTTTGTTGATATTTTCCTTTTTGTTTATTTTTTGTTCACGTTTTTTTTTCTATAATTTTTGCTATAGCGGTCTATACGCCATTCTTTTGCTTGTTTCCTTTTTCTTTATCTAATGTTTTTCTAGCTTTTCATTTATTATATCTGTTGTTATCTTGTCCAGAACTTGTGTTTTATTATTAGAAAATTTGATTATCAATCTGTTTTATTTCTTTCACTGCTTTTGATTTGTCAGCTATTTTTGCTGGTTTTATTACTTTCAGTGAAAAAAAATTTCTTTATTTTTACTTTTTTATTTTTTTTAAGCACCCTGTTTTTACTTCTCCTAATTTATTTATTACTATTTTGTATGGTTTTTCTAACAAATCCCCATTCCCCATGTTTGTATTGCTTTTTCATATTTTCTTTAAACTTTTTGCAGTACCAGTACGGTTCGCATTTCCTATTTGCATCCTTCTTCTATGTTCTCGTTTTCTGTCACTTTCTTTGCTTTCCATTTTTTATGTTTCATCTTTATTTAGTCTTCTTTTTTCCCTATTTAGATTGTATGTACTTATGTAGGTTTAAAGATTCTCTTTCTGCCCCTTACCACTCCAGCTGTTTTTGTCAATGTATGATTTGGATCTTCTTCTTACAAACTTGGTTTATCTCCTTTATTGCATATTGTAAGATTTACAGCCGGTATCATCTTTTTAAGAGTTTGTCTTTTCCTGTGGTACTTTGTCTCTTTCAATTTTGGCAGTTTTGAGTTGAAATTGTCTTTTATCAAATATTGTTTGCTTTTTAGTTTCTTCTACTTCTTTGATCCACTCTTGATATTAATCCATTCCGCAGTTTGGATTGATGTAACAGCTGTACACTGTCATACTTCCTATATCGGTTCACACTATTCCCGATATAAATGTATACAACTGTTGATAGTTTTTTAACCATGCTTCTAGGTATTGTATAAGTCAAAAATTTAGAGATGGAAAAAACAAAACAAAAATTGAAAAAACAATACATGCAAAATGTTGCAGATGGGTGCTGGGTTTAAACAGAAAAACACCAGCATTTATTGTGCTAGAAAAAGTCAAGTAAAAAAAATAAGTTAAAGCAATGAGGTGTGAGAAAAGAATCAGACAAAAAAAATAGAGAAACAAAAATGCAAAAATGTCTCTTCTTTACACACAAATAGTTCAACGTTTCTCCTAATAAGGAGCATTGCGTTACTACCTTCGACACATTAGTAAACATAAACTGTTTAATAGTTGTGGTTTATTGTAAATTGTCTCTTTGACCAGTGAGATGCTAAGCAAATTTACATAAAATACATAATTTATTAGTTTTAAATTAAGTTGTTTGTTTTATAAATAAAGTTAAATATAAAATTTTACTTCAATATTCCTTTTAATAATAATTAATAAGATTTTGGTTATATTTATCTACATTGTAATCCTTGACGAGTCTAAGTTTAAAGAAAAAAAATTATATCTTAGTAAATAGAAATTTCCAACTGCCTGAAAAAAGAAATGATTGCGACACGTGTGAACAATTTTAGACATTAAATAAATCAGTCAGCAAAAATGTTATCGACCAATAACGGTTGACCCTGTCCTTCTATCCATACATCGACAAGACGACACGTTTGTAATCCCATTTACGATTCAGAAAAGTGTTTTTTTTCAGCCTCCGGAAAATCACAACTCATAGTCGCTGTCTTAGAAAAGATTGACCCTTTTCAGCATTTACATAATAAAAACTGTATATATTTGAACTGTACAATGAATTGAATTTGTTTTTTACATTTACTACTGAATCTTCGAATAATCTATTTGATAATTAATATTTGTTTACACTATTTAAGTTAACAATACAGAACCAATTTTATGCTTTTAGTATAGTGAAATTTAATGAGACAAATGGTTATGGCTTCACCTAGTCATCATTTATTTTGTTTATAAGCACTAAAATATTTATTCACATTAGTTCTTTGCTATTCCGTAGTCATACTGATAAGTTTTGTAAAACCGGCCTGTGCTTAACTTTTAGCTTCTTTAACTGTACAATTGAGTTTAAATAAATTACTAATTATAGGTTATGTTTATTTATAAATATGTGTACTAATAATAATAATAATAATTTTTGTTGTTATTTAATAAACATAACTTGTTGTGCAATTAGAGACGAACAGCAGAATTAATGCTTACATAAATTATTTATTATAAATTCTATCAAACATTTTTATGTTAAACTAAATGTTAAATTTAGGTGAATGTAAAATGTGTATAAATGAGATGATATAAAAAGAAACATGAATAAAAAATCAGATTACGTAAATGTGACGTTTATTATCATCTCCGTCTTTGCATATAGCAGCAATAAAAAAATATTACGTGCAGACGTCTTGTGAAACGATCTACCGCCTTCTTATATTAAAATTGGTGACCTTTCCTTTTAAAATCACATTGGAACCAAATTGTGCTAACCCCATCAGATTTTATTTTCGTCGGACGATACAAATCGTTGATAAAATATTAATATGTTATTAAAAATTGAAACGACATTGAAAAAGACCAAGTTATATAATTTAATTACTTAAATTAAGAACCAATTATGTATATAACATTCCGTAATTAATTTTGTATATTGAATAGAACTATATATGAAAATTTTATTATGACGCAATTAATTTATTAAAAAAAGTTATCATGTATGCGTATGGTTATATAATACCTATTGCCTTAATATTAGTAAAATCAAAATGAACCAATTGTTTTATAATTAGAAGAGTTTTGAATTAATTTCAAACTTTGCATCTAATTTCCATAGGAACTATGCAGTGATTTCTCCTTTGCACAGGTTTATAATTAATATTCCAATTGACAATTCTAATTAAAAAAATCTATTTAGAATTAATTTATTATTGTAATCTTGTTGTATTATTAATTATGATATATCTCAAATAACACATACAGTTCAGTACGAAATTCAGTGCATTGGTTATAATAGCATATTTCTTAAACTAAACCTTCTCAATATGACTATTTTTGTAGTAATAATAATAATAATAATAAATAGTCTTTATTCAATATATTTTACATATATGTGAAAGGGCGAAGTTCAACTTATTTGCTGCTCTTCCACTTAACCCTTAAATTTAACATAAATTTATGTTACACTAAATTAATGTCTGCTCTGCAGCAACTACAGCTTCCCCATGTTTTCATACTATTATAAATCCATTCTTTCGATTTACATATATATATATAGGCATATACCGTTCTCCAAATAAAGCAACTCAAAACATTTTGGCAAGTTTTGTCAAGTTTCTTCAAGGTAATTATAAAAAAAATTGAAATTTAATATAAAATAAATAACACTATAAACTAAAGCCCGTTTGCACCAACATTACTTAAATACTAAGCTGCCCTTAAAACGATAAGGATAACTTATTTTATTGAACTAAGAAAAGTTTATGACTTTAAAGGACACTTAAACTTAAGCGGTCAATATTGTTGGATTAGTTAAAACTTAACTTAAAAATTAATTTGTCAATTTTTGTACATGCATATTGTGTTTAATTATATTAGAGTTTAATGGTATTCCTGACGATGAAGTTAAAGTTGTAAAAATTATAAGTTAGTTTATTATGACAAATTTATAAAAAAAAACTGGAAATTTAGAAACTAGACTGGGGGTTTGAGAATTAAATATTCCACTTATTTTAAACTATTTTTTGAATGTTTGCATGTAATAGCATCAGTTTTTCAAAAAAGTCTACGGAAATAACTTTTAGAACTAGACTCCAAGCAAGTGCAATTTGGCTTACGGTTCTAATAAAAGCCACAATATGCAACCTGCATCTTCCAAAGTTTGATTGGAAAATATACAAAAATTTATTTCACAGTTTCCACCACCCTATCTCTTGGTGGACAATTTTTACGCCCAATTCTGCTTTGAAGTTCTCTGATGAAAAACACAAGAAGTCGTTTGATAAAGGATCAATTAATTTGTATTTGCTGTCTCCACGTTTAGCTATTTTAATACATGTTATTAAAGGTTTTTACTAATTGTATCGTCCAAACAGAAATATTTATATCAAAGTCCAGCAATCGGCTGGTCAGTCCATCCCTAATTAGACAAAGAAATAATAAAAGACAAAGAAAGCTTGTAATTGTTTAAAAAAACAATTTCAAATTTTTAAAAGCAAATAACAATTATGGAAGAGCTACGTTTTGACAATCACACCGACCATTTTGGTTGGCAAAGTGTGCAAAAAAAAAGGAAACCGTATTTGAAAAAAAACTCCCTCTGTGGCTCCTATTTTAACCGTCGACTTTCACAAAGTCATCAAAATAGTCATAATTGGAGATGCATTGGGATTTTTTGCCCTACAATTTCTTTTTTACCTTAAAAGAATTGTAAACGCCTAGTCACGGTATGGGTATTTTTTCATTAGGACTAGATGACGTCTTTTATTAAGTTATCCAGCAGTTTGTCTTCAGCATGATGGTTGCTAAAAATCTACAACATAATATAAGAAAGAAACTTTTATCCTAAATGTTTAAAAAAAGCCATTATCTTGCCGTTGCTATAGCCGATCAAAAATCCGAATCAAGTAAACAACTACAGACCAATCTCACTAACTTTTAGAAAAAATGATCAACAGCTGTCTGGTGGGTTGCAGACAAAATCACAGTACCATTGATCTTTTTTTACCAGGAAAAAGCGTATGATATGGTTTGAGATGTATGTCCCTTTATCTTTTCTTTTGTGTGCAAATTTAAAGTAAGGATAGAATCTTTACGCAAATACGTTATATATAGAAAATTGTATTCCCCAAGGGTCGACAACGATACTTTGGTTTTAGTGAATAAATATTTGTACGTCGATAATTTGGTTGTCTACCTGTTATAACACGCCAATTCTAGATTACCTTAGACAGTGGACAGAAAGGCAGAAACAGGAGTTTCTTTATTTTTAACAACAAAATCTTGGTGCGTGTAGTTTTGCCGCCTCAGAAAATCTCACCAATATCCAAACTCACGTGCTCTAATGCAGTCCGTTTCTTGGGCTTGTACTTTTTTTTCCTTTTGGGCACATAATAATGAATTGGTCCCAATGTGCAAAAACACATTAAACCTGATCAAGTATTTGACCAATATTAACTGGAGTTTGCGGAAAAAGATATTATTGCAGTTGTACAAGACTCTGGTTTTGTTCAAAATCAATCATCAATCATTTGCCATAAAATCTCAGTTAAAAACCTTAGTCGCAAACATCAGATAAGCCACGGGAGAATTCGGCACCGAGTCTTTGCTGCAAATTGGGTATAGTTTGTCACAATCGTTTTGTACTCATCAACAACTGACTTATATCAACTGTCAACCAAACGCAGCAACACAAATACAAACTCAGGTCTACCGTCAGTAGACCGGTGTGCGTCTAACTATCTATTGATGTTTAAAGTCGGTTCTGGCAAGTTTTTACATGGTGATGATGGCAGTAAAACCTTTCAAAGTAAACAAAAAACTTGTCCCAACGTTTAAAAAAAAAATTGCCAAATACCCAGACTCTCCGTGGTTGTACACGGACAGTTTAAAAACCAGCAAATAGTGTCATCTATAGTTTAACAGGAAGTGCTAAAACAATTTAATAACTCTTTTTCTTTTTTTCAGCCATCATTTATCCACTTCTGGACGTAGGCCTCTTTTAAAAATTTCCACGTCTTCCTATTTGCTGCAGTTTGAATCCAGTTTTTTTCTGCATAATTTTGGATATCATTTTGTCATTTTTTTCTGGAGTCTGCTAGCACTTTGTTTAGTCTTCCTCAACGCCAAGCTAAGATTCTCATTATCTACCTGTCCGGGTCCTGCCTTGCTATGTGGCCAGCCCATTGCCACTTAAGTTGCGCCACCCTAATAAGTACCTCTGTCACACCGGTTCTTCTTCAGATTTTCTCATTCCAAACTCTGTTTTTTAAAGTAATTCCGAGCAAAGTCTTCTTTATTGCTCTCTGTGTACATTGCAGCCAGCTAGATGTTTTTCGGGTCATAGACATTTTCCCGAGGCAGTAAGTGAGCACTGGCATCACGCAGGATTTGAATACCTTCCTTTTGAGGTTTATAGAAAACTCCTTGAATTTAAGGATATGGTTTAGTTTACCAAAAGCCGCCCAAAAGAGATTTATTCTTTTTGAGATTTGATCAATGAATTGATTATTAATTGTTACCTGGATATTTCCTGGGCTCATAACTTTGGTTTTTGACCAATTCATTTTAAGTCCGATTTTTACTGACTCTTGATGGAGTTTCTGAAGCATGCTCTTAAATTCTTCTGCAGTGTTGCCAACGACAACAATATTGTCTGCAAATTGCAAATAATTGACGAATACTTTGTGAATATTAATTCCTTTTTATGCCAGTTTAAGGTTTTGAAGACATCCTCCAAGGCTAAAGAGAAAAGTTTTGTAGAAATTGTATCTCCATGCCGCACTTCTCTTTTAATTGGGATATTATCTGTTTTGAGTCTTCGTCAATTTAAGTTTGGATGGTCGCGTTTTTGTAGATCTGTTTGATAAGGTTTGAGTATCTTGAGTTGATTCTTGAATTGTCTAGGGATCTTAGTATTGCCACGTTTCGACGGAGTCAAAAGCCTTCTTGTAATTCAAGTCTAGCAACATCGCAAAAAATCCTGGCAAAAATTTAACCTTGTCCTCAATATTAACGGCTTATCACTAGCCACGCGTCCGAATAGACGTGCGCACTTTTAGAAGTTGCGTACTATGTGTCTAAATTAAACCAGGCCACGTTAAACCCAAAAACTCACAACAAACACATTATCGGAAAGTAGAAATTGCTTTTGTTTTAGACAGTATTCGTATACACCGCGAAACTATATGCATTACATAAAGCACTGCTAAACTATGAGACGTCATCTCACAACTCGTTCTTTCTTTGTTCCGACTTGAGAAGTGCTATTTTGAGTATAAAGTGTATGTTGATCTGTTGGTCCAGCTTGTAAAAACTTTAATATTCCGGTAAGCTGAGTTTAGATAAAGAATCTTTGTCTGGACGCCGAGTTATGCGAGGGCAACAAGCTAGCCGATTAACTTGCTCGTCACAAAACTGAATCGGATTCAACGGACAACAATTACTTAAGACCCAATAACTCTAAAGGATTAAAAAAAAAATATTAAAGATTGGCAAAGAGTATAGAACGGTTTTAAAAACAAATTAAAGCAAATCAAGTTCTCCGTGACTGCATGGAAGATGCCAGTTGACCTCATTAGGAAAGAAGAGGTTGCTTTATGTTGATTGCGCATATGACATTTTAACTTAACCTCTTTGTACCGACACAAACAACTTGCATGTCAAACATGTAACAACTCTAATGGTGAATCACATTTTAAAAGAATGTTTTACCGTAATCGGCTCAAAGTCTCTAACGTGGCGTATATTTTATCAAACAAAGAGAAATCTATAAAAAAATGCTTCAAACTTTTGAAAAACGCAAAATTCCTCAAACAAGTGTAATTAAGTTTTGTATTGTCATTTAATAAATTTGATGTTAATTTATATATTTGTTTTTACTGATAAATTTGTGTTCTTAGATTGTTTAAAGCAATCTGTAGTATTAGATTTAATTAATTTTTAGGGTTTGGCATTGAAGCATCTTACAACTTCGGGGTCATCTGTGATATTAGGTTAGGTTTATGTTGAGGTACTAACATCAAAGTTATTTACAACTTTGTTGTCTGCTGTCATTGTTTCTTATCCAAAATTGACTAATTATTTAGATTGCAGATATTTCTAAAAACACAAAATATTTACTCGTAGTACATGGCGTGTTGGGAATTCTAACAAATATTCACTGACAATTTGGAGATGTAAGACCAAAACACTTATAATCCGCAAATATTTAATGTTTACAAACTGCTTAAATTTTGTCTTTAATACGTACATACAGCCGTATGTACGTATTGAAGACAAAATTTAAGCTCACATTTAGGCTCACAACAAAATAATAGACAATAATAAAAACGTTAACAACAAACAAACAAAAAAACAAATCAACGGGCTTTAAGGTTGGCACATAAAAAGTAAAATTCTTCCTAAAACCCGGATAAGCCCAAAACGTGGCATAAACATGCGTAAAATACGAATCGACATCTTCAGAAAAAGTGAAGTAGACGGTACTATACTATTCGGGCAATACACAGCCACACAAATTGTGCAAATTTACTTCAAAAGTCGTGGTTTGCAAAACTTACCGTGCATTACGTCCATTTTATGAATGACATAATGGTCCATCCAAGAAAGTTATTTAGAAAACCATAAATCGTTTTTGCACTACGTATAGTCTGATTGATAATGTGCATCCGCAGAGACGTCGTACAGTGCGCACCAAAAAAGTTGTTGCAGCTGTGGAGCGTAGTGTTGAGGAAAACCAAAATGAATCAATTTGTCATCGTGCACATCTATAGGAGCTGTTTACAAACATACAAGATACAGCTCGTGCAAGAGCTAAAGCCGCGTGACCATTATATGCGTCGTACGTTCGGATAATGGGCCAAAACAAGATTGTTTTTGATCCTCATTTTTACTAAACAAATTTATTTAGCAACGAGGTTCATTTTTTGCTTAATGGCTACGTAAACAAACAAAATTGTCGGATTTGAAGCAAGAAAAATCCAGAAGCCATTATTGAGACGCCGCACAGTAGGGTCGTTAATCCTCAAAGCTGGTATTAATTCAAAAATTAAAGTGCAATAGACATATTTGTCCTTATAGTCTAGTGCAGTCAACACTTGAACCTGTAAAAACGCGAGTATCTCAACACCAATAAAGCTTGTTTGGCCTTTGCAAAGTCAAGAACAATAAGTTTTGAAGATCGCGCTTAGCGTCGTATTCAAAACAAGTTGTCAAATGAATTTTAAAAACTGTGTTTTGTTTCTTAAATTGTTCTTAATTTAACTTTATTGTCATGGAGCTGTCAATCTCAGATATATATTATATTTTCAGTAATTTTTGTTTTGTGAAAAAGTAATAACTCTTGAATAAAAACGTTTAGAAATCATTATTGTAAATCGCTCTGCAGAATACTGTGTTTGCAAGAGTAAACTTTTTGCTATATCAAGTATTTTTGTTTAAATAGTTAAAATGTGTAGTTATAGTAAAATTATAGCACATTTTAAAATTTTCAGATTTTTTGCCAAAATAATGGTTACTCTGCCCCACTGTGCGCCGTTACATCTACAAAAACACACTGTTTAGTGTGCTTTATAGGCTGGTGGAATCATTGCTCCATATTTCTTTAAAGATGATGCCGGCCAATACGTGACAGTCAATGGAGAGCACTATTAATATATTATTACTGACGGTTTTGTTGGATTAGCTGAAAGCCAACATTTGCCGCGTTATTGCCAATATACGACCCCGGCTGTTCCAAAAAATAGTCAAAAATGAACTTCCAGGTTGTACTTTACTCGAACCAGCATCGCCCATATGCCCCAAATTGTTAACATAATTTTTTAGTTTTATTTCAGTTCAAAGTTCTATACCTTTAAAAAAAACACTCTTTACATGTAGCATAAATTTGCATTGGATATAATAGCAATCAAACAATAGTTTGGTAGTTAGTCTTTATTCATTCTTTTTACATTTTTTTTAGGCAGTTGTAAATTAACCTGTCTATGGAAACTTATTTCTTCCCCATCGATTGCACTTTCTAATTTAGTATAGTTGGATCTTTTTACCACTTTGTTATGTTAGTGTTTTTAATTTGTTCTTCAATGTATAGTTGTACATTTTTTTGACATTGGTTACTAGTTAGCGTGCTGTTCGAGTCACAGCCCATGTTTTAGTTTTGGCTTTTCCAGTTATTAATTTAGTTTAGCAAAAACATTACTGTTTTGTGTAAAGTTAGTACATTTTGTAGTTTTTGCAGATGTTGTAAACATGGTTTATTTTATCTTTTCTAAGTTTTGTCTAAATTAGTTTTGATAATTGGCTTTTTTCTACCATATAAAGAGACAATCTCTTATATCAAATAGTACTTTGTCAATCTTGCCAAATACTATGTTAGTTTTGTCTAACCGTAATAGTGATTTTTTGTTTAGAGTTTTCAAGAAGATAGCAAATAGTATTAGTAATTATTAGTAGTTAATGATTTTAAAATTTTCTAATGCCTTTAGCTTTATATAAAAATTGCAAATTAATAGTTGGTGATCTGCCCCGCACTCTGCTTCCGGTAATGTTTTTGTAGACATAATAAATGTAAGTTAACGGCTTTTTATTAAAATGTAATCAATCTGGTTTTTTGCCAGTCTTTTTGATGACATCTAATGTGTATAGTCTTTGTATGTGCTATTTGTATACCGTGTTTGTAATCCTATAATTGTTTCTATGCAAAATTGTAGCAGCAGAATGAAAGAGAAAAATTATTCCTTATTCCTTATTTCAATACCATAACGCCCGATAATATTGCATAGATAATTGTCGTCGGTTGTGTTATTTGTTTTTGTATTAAGATCTCTTAGAATTATAAAAAATTCTAAGTTTTATTGATCACATTTTCTAAGCATGAATAAAATTGATCCACGTTCTCATTGCTTGCGTTAGTAGTAAATGCGTCCTGGACCCCAGACTTTGGGAGCAAGGGAAGGTAAAACCCATTCCAGGAGCGTCCCCGGGTGGCGGATAGGGGAATGCATGCGCGGACCAACACCATTGCACGGTGGCCTTGCTACGGCAAAGAGACTACCACTTCCCACTCTTCTTTAATTCTTTTAACTATCGGCTTCTCTTGGTCAAACTCTTCAATCTACTCTGGATTATTTTCTGAGAACCGACGCTATTAGGTTTTGAGGGCTAGGGGACCAAAACACTTTTCATTTCTTTCCATTTTAATTTTTCATTCATCCTTATTTCTCTTCTTCAACAGTGGACTGGAAAAACGATGACGAACACAAACCTGGCATGAGGTAAAAAATGCACGGAACTTGATTAATTAAATATGTTAAACGCTAACTTACAAAACGAGTATACGGAGCAGAGGAAGGATACCTCAGCCACGGTCGAGGACAAGTGTGATCAAGCGGGCACACCTCGATCGTCATCCAGCGACCGCAAGAACTATGACAAAAACAGCGCAACACACGGATTCTCTAAGGACACCAACACTGACACTGGGAGGGGCACCCAAAACACCCAAAACATTAACGACGAAATACGCAAAAACTCGGACTCTCTTAACATGAAGCAAACGGAGAATACCAAACCTATCGCAGAAGAGCTGGCGTTTGGCAGAAGCGGCAAGATGATGAGATCGCCGACAAACACCGAGACCAGTAACCAGTGGCCTGTAACCAAAACGACGGTTGGAAAATAGAAAACAGAGCAAAGGAGTGCGCGGAGGAAGGAGTAACAACCCAAACCACCACTGCTGAAGGTAGCACATTAACAACCAGCAAAACCAGGTGCAAGGATAAACAAAGAGCTAGCCAGGGACTTCGAGGCAGAAAAGTTTGCTGCACTTAGCGAGCTAAAATGGCCCAAAAAAGTCTATAGCAGATGTAACTTAGCTAAATAAGAAGACAGACTGGAAGGGGAAGAAAACCTAACAGTTGTAATTGATAAAGACGATGGTACTGAGGACAAGGCTGTAAACAGGATTCTGGCCAGAAACTCCAAGCTCGAAACAGGCGTGGCAGATGGCGAGATCAAGCCTGGCAAGGTGGTATGCTGTGTGACTACCAACGGAATATACACAGACGAAAACGACCAGCCGGAAAAAGATAAAAAACTTATTTTCCTCTCCATTGCAAAACTGGGAGATGACACTACAGGCAAAAACGCCGGGCTCTGGAAAGTGATTCACAACATTGGAAAAATGGCTTTGAAGAAAGGTAAAACAGACCTTGCGTGAATCACGAGCCGCAAACATGATCAGTGGTGCGTGAGGAACGTTTTAGAGCACGTAGAAAGAAAGCTTGAAAAGAAAAAAACAGCCGCCGGAGACCGGTGTATTAGTGGACTTCTAAAATAGCTGGCATCAGGAGCGAGTGTGTAAGTGCAAGGACGTTGCTCACGCGTGCGCACAAAAAAAGAAACAGCAACACTGTGCGTGACGATTAGCTGACGGAGTCCTACAAACAGCTGAGGAAACAACTCAAGAGTGCAATAGCGGCAGCCAAAAAGAAATCCTGGGATGCCCTGTGTCAGAAAGTGGACACAGATCCGTGGGGCATTTGCTATAAAATTGTCACCGGCAAGTTAGGATTGCGTTCACCGATACAACTGTCCGACGACGCCCAGATACAGATTGCAAAGGACCTGTTTCCCGAGCACCCAAAGCAGGTAAGGCCGGGTATCAAACTCCAACCGGGAGATGTCCCCCCAATCACGGTAAAAGAGATAGTGGAAGCAGGTAACAAAATAAAAACAGGCAAAGCCTTAGGCCCGGACGGTATCCCACCTGAGGTCATCAAGGCAATCGCTGAAAAGAGACCCGAGTCGCTCCTTGGCACCCTGAACTTGCTTGTTAGCAAGGGCACCTTTTCAGAAGAGTGGAAAACCGCTAGGCTTACCTTTATCAAAAAGCCAGCCAAGCCCGGAGAAGAAAGAGCCTACAGGCCTCTGTGCATCCTGAACTTGATGGGCAAACTATTCGAACAAATCCTGAATAGACGGCTCCAAATCGAGGAAAAGTCGGGCCTGTCAGAGTCTCAATTTGGATTTAGGAAGGGTAGGTCAACGGTTGACGCGGCCAGGAAGGTACAAGCGTTGACAAAAGAATACAAGGCAAAGGGGATGAAAGTCGTCCTGGTTACGTTCGATGTCAAGAATGCTTTCAGCATCGTGCAATGGCCTGACATCATGTACGAACTGCAAAACATAGGAGTGTCGGATTACTTAATTAAGACAAATGAAAGCTATCTCGAAAACCGACGCATTCTCATTGGAGAGAAGCATACGATGGAGGTCACGGCGGGGGTCCCACAGGGCTCATTAAAGGGTGCGACCCTATGGAATGTAAGTTACAACGGCATACTGCAGCTGAAAATGCCAAAAAATGTTTCCCTTATCGGTTACGCGGACGACGTGGGTATGGTCGTTGCACGAATGTATGTCAAAGATATGGTCGATGATGCCAAATAGGCAGCGAGCAGGATAGTCGGGTGGCTAAGTAAAAGGAAATTACAGCTTGCTGCACAGAAGACGGAGTCGGTCATTCTTGCGGACAGAAAACAGCTAAAAGAATCTACTTTCATGGTTGACGACATACAAATTACAAGCCAGAAGAGCCTGAGATACCTTGACATCTAAGGTAGCAATCAGAGTAACGTGCGCCTACAAAACAATCTCCACCAAGACGGTGTTTGCAATTGCAAGCACAATACCTCTGCATTTACTGGCTTTGGAGAGGAGCCATGAGGCCCGAAACAACGAACAGAAAAAGAAGGCGCGAGAGGCAACAATTGCGCAGTGGGAAAAAGAGTGGCAGGAAACAGGGCCGACTGGAGAATGGACTAGGAGACTCATCCCTGAAATAACCCCATGGATAAACAGGAAACTCGGCAACGTGGACTAACACTTGACAAAGTTTCTCAACGGCCATGGGTGTTTCTGGAATTACCTTAACAGGTTTAAGCGGAAAACTGAACCAAAATGCCCGTACTGTGGGACGGAAAACACGCCTGAACATACGGTTCTAGCATGCGCCAGATGGCTAGAAGAAAAAAGCAGCTGGACGGCTGTACTAGGTGCAGAAGAGGTCACATCAGATAACATTGTAGGGCACATGCTGGAAAGTGAGCCCAAATGGAGGTGTTTCAAAACGGGTATCGGAAACATACTGAGGCAAAAAGAGCAGGACGAAATAACGGAAGCCTTCCCGTAAGTTTGCAAAATTTAATTAGCAAAGTAGCAGCTGCCAGCAAAGCAATGCCTTATGGCAGTCCCGCTGGTAACTCCGGAACACGAGAGGTGGTTTTTGTGGGTAAGGTAGCAATATCCAATCCTACACTCCAATGCATTGAATTATGGCCAGTGCATAAAGCATTTCCACCTCTCACAAAAAAAATAAATAAATAAATAAAAAGTAGTAAATGCGTATATTTGAATTATATTGGAGATGAGTTAACACTTAAAAAAAAAAAAATTAAAGTTTTTAATCTAAAATCTGACAAAAAATGCGTCTTAGGAACCCTATCATAATAAAATTACAAATATTACTATAAGATTGAAATCCAACTACGTTTACTTAAATTGCCTTAAAAACTTTATAAATGCTGTTTTAACTTTATGTTTGCAAATTGTAAACCAAAGTAGGCGTTTAATCATTTATTTCCTGACAAATGTTATCTATCTGTCAGTTATTATCAACGCTCTAATTGAAAACCTACATTTTGTTGTGGTTTTTTTACTTTATTTTTTTATTTTTTTTTGCAAAACTTGTCATTCACACGGTGTACTGTACTTATTAACAGGTAATACTTTTATGTCCTAATGCTGTGGCAAAAATTATGGTGTCGATTGAAGATGGGCAAAGAAAACGTAAAACTGCAAGGATTGTTGGTAAAAGCCTTTGTGCTGTACAAAAGATGTATCAGCGTTACTTGGATATTGGCCTGATAACCAGAAGATCAGAATCCCGGCAAATAAAAATCATCAAGAACAAAGATGACAGTTTTATGGTGTCCACAAATGTACAGAATAGAACAGCTTCTGCAGTTTATCTACAATTTCAACTCCATGGAGTTAGAAATGTAAATGTTAGTAAATGAACCGTTAGGAGAAGGCTTTGGGCTGCTGAAATGTTTTGTAAAAAGATGGTTACAGGCTTATCTTTAAAATGCTAAGGTCTGGAGTTGGGTACTGTTTTCAGATGAGTTGCAATTTTGCCTTAATGGATCAGACAGACGTCGAAAAGTGTAGAGAAGACGCGGAGGAGAAAGATACGCTTTAGTTTGTATTGATGAGCGACTTCCTTTTGGCAGTGGGTCGGTTATGGTTTGAGAAGGAATTTCTACCGAAGCACGCACAGAGTTGGTTTTTATAGAGAATGGTTCCATGACAGCTCACAGATACACTATGGAGGTTCTCAAAGATCATGTTATGTAATTTATGACAACTATGGTCAAGCGCATGCAAGTTAATGATAAATTTCCGTAGCCAGAGTTGTCAAAAATTATCTGAATAATGTGGGAATCTTGCAGTTTAATTAGCCAACTCTCAGCCCGAACATAATATATATGTCTGGGATGAGTTGAGACAACGTATCTGATAGCTCACACCTGTTCTAAGATCTGCTCAGGAGCTAAAAGAGTTGCTATTGTAGAAATAGAATAATATTGACCAAAATGTGATTATTAATTTAATTCAAAGTGTTGCTCCTTAACTTCAAGCAGTCATTAATGCAAGAGGAGGTTATACTCCTTATTAGTGATAATTTTTTTTTATATTTTTTGTTCCATATTAGTCCTAGAAACAAAAATTCGAACTGTGTCTAAACTGTTTTGTGATATTTCCAAAATTCGCAAAATAAACAATAAATATGCTTTATAATTAATTATTGAATTTTTAATTAAGTGTGCAAAATACCGTACAATTGTTAACAATTTTCTAACATAAGGTTAAAACAAAAAATTCCAAATATAAGTCATAATTTTAAAGTTACCTCTATATTTTGCTCGCCAGTGTAGTATAAATATCATACAACATCGAATAATGCTATATTCTGTTTAGAAACACGTTTAAGTAAAGTAGCAATAACAACTAGCAACTAAGCAAATAGAATATAAATAATATTCCCAATGACGTAACTACCTGATAAAATAATTAAATGTTCCAATAAACTAATTGGTATTCTAAAAAAACATTACTTCATCAAGCATAGGTAGTATAAATAGGAAATTCCTAAACCACAAACAGTATTCTGGGTAGAAGATTAACAATACTATAAAGCAGTTAACCACAACTCGTAAACAATTGTATCCTTTTGATTTTCCAATCATAGTAAATATTTATTTACAATCCCTACAGCTTATTATAATCCTGATTTAAACTCAATTTGCAATTACATTAAGCAATATTTCCTGTTTATATACGCAAAATGCATCAATTATATCAACATTTGCAAATTATGTATTAATTAACTACATATCCTCATCTATTTATATAAAAGATAATTATTATAGTATTATAGTAGCATTATAAGCTGTAAATATCATGGCAGTAGTTACACTAATTGTTTTCTCTAATAGTATACATTAATCTAAACAATTAATCATGTTATATGAGAAAACTGTAAACAGAACAAATTGTATAGTTTATTTCAAAGTAAAATAATAACAGTATATAAACAATTATATCTATCCATCAAAATTATATTAGATCCATGTCGACTGCCAAGAGTAACTTGAGCTTGGCACTCTCCACATTTACTATCTGACAAGAAAATTTTACTCTTTGTAATTTGATCGATTTGTTTTTGTATTAAATAAATTAAAAACTTGTTTAATTTACTTAGTTCTCTATACATTTTTTATTTGGAAATAACAGAATTGTTTTTATAATAAATCTTATATTTCACACCTAAACAAATACAAAGAATTCAATCAGCTTATATAACAAAAGCATTTAATTTAAATAATTTACTTACTTTTTGAAATATTGATTTAATAAACTCTTAACAATTTTATCAATTTACATATTATCATAAACACAATAATTTCGTGAAAAATAATTTAATCGTAATACTCACTTCAGTATTTTCCTGCGGGAATTCCAAGATCCTTTTTTTAGAAGCTGAGCGTCATCTGCTTTAGAATTCGATAAGGATCCTGAAACAATTTTAAACATTTTATTACTGAATTGAAATGTCATTTAAAATGCGATGAAAGTCGGAAAGAAGTTACTTTACAGTAGTGCAAGTTCAATAGTGGTAAGTTTAAAAATGCAACTGCGACAGAAATTTTTTCTACATGTGGTTTTTGTTCAAACAGATTAAATTAATTGTAATATAGATTGACTTTAATTTTACTTTACTATAAACTAAATATAAATAAAATTGAGTTTTTTTATATTATATACTCCCTGGCGTTTAGTTAACTATAAACTAAAAAAATTTAAAAAAATTGTCAATAAATCAAAAATTCCACATCAGCAATAATTGAAGCAACATAGATTTAAAGATAATTTTTTGCTATTCCAAAAATTTACTAGAAAATAGCCAAAAAAAGGTATGACGAATTACAAATATTTCTTGATTGCTCAAGCGACGAGATCTCTAATCCACGCACCAAAACAGATGTTGGGTACTAATAAACTGTATATTTGTATTAAAAAAGTTACTAAAACGACAAACAACACTCCCAGAAAGATTGTATTATTTGTTTGAACAGTGTCTATCGTTTGGCCAAATTTAATTTAACATCTAAATTTTTTTAATATAATAATCAAATCATCATCCAAACTGCTCAAGAGTTTACATATTTATCTTTTTAATTCAAATTATAATAGCGTTTAGTTCTTTAAACAGTAGAATCTGTTGTGTCGTTATATTTTAATGGTTTAAGGCGCACAATAACTAAGTTGATAAAAATTTGAAAAACAATAAGACTAATTAAGTTAAAAATATTTATAAAATTTTATTGATAGTGTCATATAAAAAAAATAATACAATTTACATACGTTTTTGTTGTACAAAGTAAGAAAATTAAATAATTTTAATTTTTTAAATTTTGTTGTAGGAGTGCACCATTCCCAAACGATTTCTTTTAATGTTCTAACAGTACTTAGCCAGCATGTGAGTATTTCACCTTTATTGGTATTGCCTCTTCATATCTTTTAAATTTTAGTGAAAACGTTTACCCTACTTATCACTTACATTTTTTAGATTTTCGGGAAATTTGTCTAAATGACTGTATAAAAAATAAATTTTTTTGTTGCAACACAGACGATAAAAATTCTTTGAAAATCTTTGAACAAGTTCAAAAAAAATGTTTGCTTTTTTTATGGTTTTTTTTTTCATCTCATTCATGAAACTTAGAAAAATTGAATTGTTGACTAATTTTCTAATTTGTGGCTCATCAAAAATTTCAGTTTTTAGTTTTTCAAAGCTTAGTTTGGGAAATTTATTGCTTATGTATTTAAAACATTGACCATCTAATTTTAAAGCTCAGTTTTAAGTAAAGAAGAGAAAATATAATCTTTTAACGTTCTACTAAAAGTTGGTGTATTACATTTGGGTCTCCAACATTTATACCACTTTTTATCGGCCAGTTTTTCTAAGTTCAATGCTTGTCCTTGGCTCTGCTGTCGCATATACACAAGAATCATGGATGCTTTGTAAATCCTTCTTGTTGACCAAGTAAGATGATCTACTTATAACCTTCATACTTAATTAGCTCCATCACCTTTTTAATTGTATTGTAGTCTTCTCTGAGAAGTATTAAATTTTCAATTGGAATTAAACTTTAATTATTTCCTTTATGGAGCAAAACGCACTTTAGGCTCCTCTTCAAACTGTCCAAAAACAAACGCCACTCACTTGCGTCATATAGTGTCACATCTATAAAATTTAATAAACCTGGCACATAAGGCCGTAAAATAAATTACTGTCTACTTTAAAATATTGTAAAAATTCTGTTTCTTTGATACAATAAATTGTAACTTTAGTACCTGGCTTGAACAATTTTTTTTCATTAAGCCTAGAAGCTAGCAAATCTGATGTTTTTTTTTAAGATTTGAATCTTTTACTAAATTATTTAATTTGACCTGGTTAAATCTAAAAAGTGTAGATTGTGTAGAAGAATCGCATTCAAAATCCATATCAGCATCCTGTTCGTTAATTTCATCTGCAAAACCTCTTGCGTTCACAAGTAATAGAGATTCCTTATACACTGGCACAGGTACTTCTTCAAAATGGTGTATTGGGCGCATTGCTGATTTTAAGTTTTGGTATGTAATTTTTTGTTTAGTTTTTTTGTTGTTGCCACTAGTTTTTGTTAAACAGAATTAACAATCATCTGCGTGATTTTCAGGTTTTTGCCATATCATTAGAATACCAAATGTCAGTTTTTCTCGCTTTTTTTTGCTTTACTGTCGTACATTTTTAAGACAAGGTTATGTAGAGCCCAAAACTTGTCTTGGTATGCAATTTGCACTTTAAAGTATGCAAAGTACATCTGCTTTATAACATTGCTAATATTCATCCTCTAACTAGGCACAGTGAAGCTTCCACATATATAGCAAAATATATCTGTCAAATTCAAACAGTTTTTCCTAGTACTGAAAAAAAAAACAAACATTAAATGTTTTATACGCAACTTACAGTGTAACAATCAAAACTAAAACTGTAACGTAATTAACAACTACAGACACTAATAAAACGTTGCATAAGAAAATTCGCTTAGCTTTAAAGAACCGATGATTCAACTTAAAAATTAACGTTAAAATTTAAAATTAAAAAAAAAATGACTTAATTTCAGGATCAATTTTAGAATTGCCCAAAAAGTGACAAAGATTTTCGACTGTTTAAAGAACGGGTACTCAAAGTTAAGATGCAAATCACGACTGCAACGTGATAGATATTTATGACTGCAAAATACAAATTATTTAAAAAAAATAAAACAAAACAATAATTATAATTTGTTAGTTCAAGATTTTACCATTGCCTTAATAAAAATCAATAACGTGTGCAAAAAATTATAAACTGCTTGTGACTCAAAGCAACTACCCTACTTCTAAACCAAACTAATATTGCAACGTAATGGAAATCTACAGTCGCTTACTAAAAAGTTGCGCTGATAAAGTCATAACTCCTAATAGTAAATTAATTTTACTGGGAGATTACAATTTACCAGAAGCAACGTGGCTAAATGATAAATTTGGAACTGGAGTTACTTGCAACGAAAACTATCCTGGACATTTAGTTGCTAATTTATTTGGATTTTTAAGCTGTGTTCAATGTATAACCATACCAAATAGTATGGATGTATTTTTAGATTTGTGTTTTACTAATGATAGTGATAATATTACTGTA
Organism: Tachinus rufipes; assembly: GCA_963932245.1. Lineage (NCBI taxonomy): Eukaryota > Metazoa > Arthropoda > Insecta > Coleoptera > Staphylinidae > Tachinus > Tachinus rufipes. The sequence continues at coordinate 70,172,302 of OZ010749.1, forward strand.
ATAAATGCTGTTGATGTTTTATAAGATATAAGTCAACATCATAATGCCTATGTGATAGATGTCAAATGTGATACTTATTGTGATATTTTAAACTGTAACTACGTTTTTAATGATTTTAAATGTGCCAACTTCAGCGCAATCAATGATTTTTTGTTGAACGTTGATTGGTCTGTTCTTTTTAACAACTGTGATATTAATGTATGTGTTGATTTATTTTATTCTGTTTTGTATTATGCAATTGATTGTTATGTACCTAAAAAAGTGTGGCATGACAACAACTTTCCTATTTGGTTTAGCAAGGAATTAATTTCACTTACTAAACTTAAAAAAATAGCACATAAACGATTTAAATCTTCAGAACTTCTTTCTGATTACAATGAATTTGATTCTCTTCGGACTTCATGTGAAAATCTGAACGCACGTCTTTACAAGCAGTATATTTTACGCACCGAGAATAACATTCGGTCTAATCCAAAACATTTTTGGAGATTTGTAAATGAAGCTAAGAAAACTAATGCTTTTCCAGCTACAATGTATTATGCTGATCAACCCTGTATTAATGGTGACGTTCTTGTAAACAAATTTGCAGATTTTTTCTCAACCGTTTATAATTCTCAAACTCATCCAACTCCATTGTTTAAGTTTGATAAAAATGTAATTCATACAAATTTCTCAGTCAGTTTACTAGATATTTTTAATGGAATTACAAGCCTTAAATCCAATCTTAGCACTGGACCTGACGGTATTCCTTCTATGCTCTTAAAGAATTGTATTTATACAATTTCAAAACCATTACATTTACTTTTCAACGCTTCATTAAATAAAACTAAATTTTCTGATGTATGGAAACAAACTTATATTATGCCATTGCATAAATCTGGTGCTAAAGAAAATATTACAAATTATAGAGGCATTTGCATTCAATCTGCTATCCCAAAATTATTTGATCAAATTATAACTGGTCAAATACGTTGGATGTGCAAAAGTATTTTAGTAGAAGAACAGCACGGGTTTCGTGAGGGTCGATCTACACTTACCAATCTACTTTCTTACGAAAATTACATTTTAAACGCATTTGAATGCAAAACTCAAGTTGACTCTATTTACACTGACTTTTCAAAGGCCTTTGATCGTGTGAGCCACAATATTTTGCTAAGCTTCGTGCTTTGGGTTTTCATAATGCAGTGGTTGCTTGGTTATCTTGCTTTTTGAAAAACCGAACGCAGTGTGTAAAAATCAATAACTTTCTTTCACAACCTATTTAAGTTCCATCAGGTGTTCCTCAGGGATCTCACTGCGGACCAATTTTATTTTTACTTTTTATCAATGATCTTTCTAACTGTATTAGTTTATCATCATTCCTATTATTTGCAGATGATTTAAAAATTTATAGAAGTATTTTATCAATCGATGATTGTAATCATTTACAACAAGATTTAGACTCTGTTAAAGATTGGTGTCTTATTAATAACCTTTTGTTTAATGTAAATAAATGTTTTGCAATCAGTTTTAATAGAACGCTAAGCAAAATTTCGTACGATTATATTATCGATAACAAGGTGCTACAACAAGTGACACAAATTAAAGACTTGGGTGTAATTTTCGATTTTAAAATTACGTTTGTTGAGCATATCAGCTACATGTGTAATCGTGCTATAAAAATGCTGGGGTTTGTATACAGGATGTCTGCTGATCTTTCTCCAAATACTCTTAAATTACTTTACTGTGCCTTGGTGCGTTCTCATATAGAGTACGTTCCGTCAGTCTGGTGCCCTTTCTATGAAATCCATAGTCAGAATATTGAACGTATTAAAAACAATTTTTTTCGCCTGTTGTCTTATAGATCTGGTATATTGTCGGTTAATTTTGATCGCAATTATTTTTGCGTGGTCTAGTGATGTCTGAAGTAGATTGTCCTGAGTTACTTGAATCTCTTCCATTCTACATTCCTATTAGTGAACGACGTACTAGGCAGACTTCAATATTTAGAGAATTTACACATTCTACTAATTATGGATTTCACAATCCTATTGGTAGAATTTGTAGATTTGCAAACAGTTTAACAAACAATTTAATTTTTTTTTGTTCTATATCTTTGTTTAAGATTCAATTGGGACATATTGATAAAATGTTATGTATTTTATATTATGTTGTTTTTTATGTCAATCTTTTGCTTTTGTTTTTTATATATGTATTATATTATAAAATATATAAAGAAGAGACGCAATGTCCTCAAATGAGACAGTTGTAAAAGCAATAATTTCGAATAAAGCCTAGTTAAATAGGTAAATTTATACGAATGCCACAACGACATATGTAGCGCTCGTTACTATTTGTTCAATCGGACAACCCAATAATAACATTAAAAAATTAAATTTATGAAAAAATATTCTAAATTAAAAACATCCATAGACGCGTTTCGAGGTTTACCTCTCATCAGTATGGCTTTATTTATTTAAACTTAATAATTGATTTTTAATAAATAGTCAATACACCCTTTAAAATATTCACTTTGAATTGTGGTGGTGAACAATGTTGACGAAGTAAGTTAAAAATCAATTATTAAGTTTAAATAAATAAAGCCATACTGATGAGAGGTAAACCTCGAAACGCGTCTATGGATGTTTTTAGTTTAGAATATTTTTTCATAAATTTAATTTTTTAATGTTATGTATTATATTGTTTATATTTATTGTATTTTTTATGTAGATGTAAATGGTTTTACTTACCGTAAATAAAGATTATTATTAACTGAACTCAAAAAAAAGTAACACCAAAATTCTAGGATTGCCTCTTAAGCTTACAAAAAATTTTGTTAACTAAAAAAAAATCAAATTTTGCAAGTCATTTGCGGCCTATCAATACTAAAACCAATAAAAGCACGTTTACATTCATAAATTAAAAAACATTATAAAAAAAAAACATGATTGGAGTTATTGTCAAAATTTATGGGTTTTTTTCAAAAAAAAAAAAAAACTTTACTAACTTAAAAACAGGTTTTACAGTGCCAAAATTTAAATCTCAAATTAACAAAAATTGTTTGTGCAAACTTGATGTATTTCACTATTCAAACTGCTGAAAACATTAGTTGCAGAAAAAACTGACAAACAGTAGACACCACACAAATTTGATAAAAATTTTGAAAACTGGTCAGACCAGAAAACAACTTCTAAGCCAATAATTTTAACAAAACGAACATCTGTGAATACTAAATAAAAAATCTTTTATGAAACTGACTCAAAAAACTTAATCTAACCTAACCTAACTGTTAAAAAAAAATTGCAAACTCTGCAATCTTGGACAACACTATTCAAATCCTTAAAAACGCAAACTTCAGTCGATAAAAAAACTTACAAACAGTAGACACAACAAAACCTTTTGTAAATGCTAAAAATTTTGCAAATTGCTTTAGTCCAACACAAATAATTTTAACAACCAATAACAACAAATATCAACTAAAAGTCTTTTATAAAACCTACTCAAAAAAACCATAATTCAACTTCAAGTTTTAAAGCATAAATTCTAAAATTTCTTTATAACTGACGTAATGAGTTTTTACAGACACAAATTAAAAGTTAAAAATAAATCATAACTCAACTTAAAGAGTAGTACTCTTTTAATTTTCAAGTTGCCCAAAAACAGATGACAACTTACGGCACCTTAAAAAATAGATACTCAACTTTAACAGTTTAAGCAAAAATTCAAACATTTTCCAAAAAGTGACAAAAACAATTTTGAAAACGGTACAAATTGACTATTTTGCAAGCAAACCAAACTAAGACTTCGATGTAATTATAAATAGTAAAAATTTCAAATTTGTTCTAAAGAAAACTACATCCTCTGACAGCTCAAAAAATGAATAACAAATCAATTTTTGGCCCAAACTAATAACCGCATCTGCAAACAAAAACATTTATATCCACGGTTGCCAACGATAGACTAATTGAATCAACTTCAGAAATACATGCAAAAATTACAAAACGGGTAGCTAAAAACGGTTAATGTACATTTTTAAAGCCGCTTTCAGCTGAACAATACCCTAACCTCAAAACCCACATTCAAACTAAACTAGGACTGCCAACTAAACAAAAAAAAATTGTAGAAATTTTAGATATTCAAAATGTATACTCAAATATAGCAAAAAGAAGAACGCAGATGTAGGCATACTCATAAATAGCAAATACAAACAAAACATAATAGACACATACTACATAAACAAAAGAACCATAGAGTAGTAGTCTTAGACTATGAGTTTGATTCTATTAAGATTTTTTGTAAAAATCTTGACGCAAGTCTTTACAAACAGTATATTGCACGTACCAAGAACAACATTTGGTCTTATCTAAAACATTTTTAAAAATTTGTCAATAAATCTAGGAAAACTACTGTTTTTCCATCTACAATTTATTATGGTGACCAAACTTGTTTTCCATCTATGCTTTAAAAAAATTGTATTTGTTTAATTTCTAAACTATTATATTTACTTTTCAATGCTTCACAAAATATAACTTAATTTCCTTTGGTTATATTATGCCTTTGCATAAATCTGGTGCTAAAAATAATATTACAAACTATAGAGCCATTTGCAATCAATCTGTTATCCCTAAATTGTTTGATCAAATAATAACTGGATGTGTAAAAGTTTCTTAGTAAACAAACAGCATGGGTTTTGTAAAGGTCGTTTCACACTTACTAATCTACTGTGTTATGAAAATGACATTTTAAACGCTTTTTAATCTAGAGTTCAAGTTCACTCTATATACACCGACTTATCAAAAGTTTTGTTTGTGTAAGCCACAGTATCTTGACTGCTAACTGCTAAGCTTTGTGCCTTAGGTTTTTATAATGCTGTGATTTCTTGGTTATCTTGCTTTTTGAAAAATCAAAAGTAGAAAAATAGAAAAATCTGAAGTTGATTGTCTTGAATTACTTTGATTACTTCTATTCTACTATCTTATTAATGAACGACGTACTTGACAGACGTCGTTATTTAGAGAATTTACACATTCTACTAATTATGGATTTCACAATCCGATTGGTAGAATTGTAAATTGTTTACCAAATAGTTTTAATTTGTTTTGTTCTAAACCTATGTTTAAGACTCAATTAAATTATATTGATTGAATGTGCATTTTGCATTTTCTATTATATTATTTTTTTTATAAACTTTGTTATTATTTTTTTATACTGTTTCTTTTTACTATTTTTTATATTAATTATTTTAAACATGTATTATGTCATCATTAAAATAGTATTTTGATGTAGATGTAAATAGTTTTACTCATACTGTCAATAAAGAAGTATTATTATTATTAGACTGTGGTGAGAAATAGATACATATAATCGGCGTATATGCACCTGACTCCGGAAAACCTAAAGATGTGACAGCAAAATTCTATAAACAACTTCAACATGAATTAGAGTAAATTCCAAGAGACCAGAAAATCCTGAGAATTAAACGCATGCATTGGTAACAACGTAAATGGCGTAAAACAATGATTCAATGAATTTACGCCAAACAAAAATTTGTTTCAAACAAACAGCACCTATTTTGATCATAAACATCAACACAAAATAACATGGTCTAACTCTAGAAGACAATCGTCTATGATAGGCTACGTAGATATAAATAAAATTGAATTATTTTGAGATGAACATATCAGGGACCTATACACCAGACCCATAAAGCTAAAAAAAAACAACATTAAACCAAGAGATATCATTGAAACATCTTGAAACAAAATTAACACAACATAAAAAAAAAAAAAAAACACTATAGACAAAAGTTCAAGGAATAACAGAACAATGCAAGAATATACTGAATATAAAACAATCAGAAACTGGGTGTGTGCAAAAATTAGAAACATTAAAACTAAGTATTATTAAAAAAAACCTATATAAATTAAAAAAAACTCGGGTGTTACAAGCGATTAGTAAAAACATCTGAGTGGCATACTTTAAACACTTGTACCAAGAACAAAATAACACTGTAAATCACATTTCATCCACAGAAAGCTGAAGCGCTAAAACTAACAAAGCACTTGTGAAAAAGACGATCAACGAGCCTGGATAGGATACCATTTCTAAAGAATAAAAAAAATCTTAACTATTCCAATTTTTAAAAAGGGGATCAAGAAACAACTCAAAAACTATAAAGAAGTAACACTACTAAGCATATAATAATGCAGCTAATGTAGTAAAAGTCAAGAGTATAATAAATCAGCATTTATCTGTTTCATTGATCTAATCAGGCGTACAATTGAGTAAAATTAAATAACGTAAAAAAATACTCGAAGATGATAATATACCTACAAAATTAGTTAACATAATTGGATTAAATACTAACTTAACAACACAAATACTAACCAATAACAACAGAACCAAAGAACTACCCAAATCACCTGAAGTTAAACAGTGCAATTTACTGAGCTCTCTCCTATTGAACATCATTATGGATCAAATAATAAATGACGTAAAAAATCCGGCCGAGAGTTTAGAATGAACAAAGAAGAGATAAAGATAGTGTGCTACGCTGATGACCTATAAAAAATGTTACATAACGTGTTCTATCTAGTCACAACTCAATATAATATGGAAACCCTGTAGACCAAATCACATACGCGGCAGAAATCTAAGCAAAAACCACAAAAACAAAAACTGTACTTAGAATACCAATTCCAAGTACTGAAATACAACTAAGATTTAACACACAGGATATAGTAAGATAAATAACGCAAAGAAGAAAAGCACAAAATGAGCACGTAACAAGGATGGAATATCATTGATTAATCAAGATAGCAAAAGACCAAGAACACGAAAGCCTCTTGATAGACCATAAAAAGAGAAAGAGAAAGTGTTGTACGTCAGTATAGCAATACAACTGAAAGGTAGAGTTAGACAAAATAAACCATAAGCTTAGTACAAGTTGAAAAAGAAGAAAAATTTCCAGAAACAAATAGTTTCATCAAATAATATAATATTAATAGTTTCCAAAATGAGTAAAATAGACTAATACTCAACAAAATGCTATAGTAGTATTATAAATAATAATGTCCAGAGTGTGGCACCTAACCTAACCTAACTCTAAACATAATTTGTCGCAGCTTCGAACCCCAGCTCCGGCAAAAACATAAAAAAAACTCATTAATTCAGGACGTTAGACTTTGTCAGTAGAACAAGTGCGCTAGTATATATTTGTATTTTCAGAAGAAAACAAATAGGTAAATTGTAAACAAATTCAATAATGTTTTTGTTTCATTAGTGAAATCTGATTATATTCATTACATAATGCATTATTTGTATTTAACTAAATTATATATATGTAATTTATTACAGATTGCATTTATGATTGCTGTTGTTCAATACATTTTATATAACGTATAATATCTGCACGTGTACTTGCAGTATCTCCAGTTTCTTACATCACAGCAAATTCCTATTATTTGTTAGAAATAATAAGGCATATACAAATGTTATAATATATCTCAACATATTATATATGCAAAGCAAAAATTAATTACATATTTGTCGTAATCGTTTCATAAATCTTTATTAAAACAATACCACAATAACAAAATTTAGCACATAATATAAACAGTTCATTACCAGACACAAAGCACAAGTTTTACTTTCTGGTCTTTGATTTTATAAATGATCAAACTACTTAATGAGGGGTTCTAAGCAACTGTATACTATTTTATATAAAATTTATTATAATAATTGTGTTTAATTATATTTACCACTCCAACAAGCAATTTAACCAAGCAGGTAATTTAGGAAAATATATGCGTGGCAATTAATTACACGGTTTTCTCTGTTTTAGGTTATATTATACACCTAAGCAAATGAAATAATGTCATTAATTAAAAATTGCGTGTTTTAACTAAAAAACAAGAAAAGTAATGGGTTTATCAAACTTACAATACAATGTATAAAGTAATTAAATAATTCTGCTAAAAGTCAATCACAGATGTTTGTAAAGGATAAATTTTAATAAATAATTTAACACGATTTTATAAATAAATCATTTACTTGGGTGGCAAGTTTAACCAAAATGTTTGTGTAAGGGTTGTGTATGAAAATTTTATACCACAATATTTACTATTTGAGATAAATTGCTGGTATAAATCCTGAGAAATATACTTTATTTATATTACTTTATCATAACAATGTCTCTACATGGTGTACTCATCCATCACTCCGATGACTAATTAAGAGAATGTTGAAAGAGAATAAGAGCGAGTGTGTATATGTTAGAAACATATTGTTTTATTCTATTATATATAAATCGGATAATTTAATATAATACTTAAAAAAATCACTATTTATTGATGTAAGATTGCTATTACTATGATTATTTAGTATTCGCAAATTGACCTAACACAATATGAATTGCATTTAATATTAATTTACTCTAATCTAACATTTAAATCTAAATATGTTTATAGCTCAAAAGTTATCAATAATAAAACATTTTTCTGTATATAAATGCGTAATTGTTTTTATTTTATATTTAAAACGCTTCAATGTAAAGATTGTGTAATTTATATGCGAACAAGATACGTGCGTGCAGTTCAAACTTAAGCGCTCAAATAACTTATTACATTGTAACTCCACCTCTTTCATGCATCTTCTTTTTTAAGAATTTAATCCGATAACTTTGCATGGTTGAAAAAGATTCGACAGAAGCATATTGCCCAGATATTTTTTTGTTGAAAAGCAGCAAGGCTAATCTTCAACCCAATAACAATGTGTTCTTGTGTTGATAATTATATGTTTAGGCTTTATTAATTTATTACTAGATCCTTTAGCTTAGCCTTAAACCATTGCCAAATCTTTTTGGCAAAAATAACAAAGTTTTTGATAGACTACCTGGTGCTGCCTGAATTGAAGACAGTTATTGCAGTCAATCTCAAAATTTTAGTTTCTACTTGTTATTAGTTGGTGACGTTGGTTTTCCATTGTTATCAAATACGTTCGAACAGTTTATCCCATTGACAGTTTGCTTGCTCTTTTGTAAACATGCAAAAGCTTTTCTCAGCATGCCTTTTTTAACTAAGTTTTTGTAGAGATGATTGGTAGTAGTGTAGTAACTGCATTTTCAAAATTTAGTTGTATTTTAAAATAAAACATTAGTAAAAATTCGTATCAATAAGTGTTTTTCTAGAAGCCAGAATACAGATCAAGTTGCTCATAGCAAAAAGTATAGTTTCCACCTATAATAAATTTTATTTTACAGACCATGTAGTGTTGAATGACTCATTGTAGTCTGTAGCCATTTTTTCGTATAGCAATAGGTAATGTGTTTGTCAAATATTATCCATCTTTAAACTAAGAATATTGCGTCCTTTTTAACCTTGAACTAGTGATAAAATAGTGTAGCAGCAATCGTTTCTTTCCTCTCTTTATGAATGTTGCTTATAGTCTAAATTCTTTAGATTTTTAAGATTTTTTGTTTTATAGTCGACAGAGTATGACTATGACCGATGCTTTGGTCTCTAGCATCAATATTTGCAAAAGGTTAATAAGGTATTGTTTCCCCAATGTAGTGTAGAAATGCTGTACGATTAGGAATTAAAAAACACCAATTAACTAATTGACCTTTTATACTTTTTTAGTGACAGTGTTTTTATCAGGGTGCCAAAACAAGGCCAGTTTAACTGTTATAAGTGTGTGTTTACACAGTAAGTAATTTCTTTCAAAAACAGAAACCAACAAGTTAAACTTAATTTTTGAGTCGGCCAAATTTGCCAATAGCAACGTATCGACTACATGCAAATGAACACACTGTAAATCTTCGAGTTTAACAGATTAAGAATAGCAAATGTGTTACTAAAAATAAGATCGGGTTTTGTAAAAATTATTTGATTTAATAAAACCGTTGTGAAATAAATGAACAAAAAAATTAGTACAATCTAAGAAACAATCTATTATACAAAAACCGGGGTTAGCTGCCATTAAATGGTACTGTATTAAAAATCTAAACAGAACTACAGATAATATATTTGCTAAAAATAATATCCAATGCATTACCAGTCTGGAGGAAATGGCCACAAATAAAAGTGTACGCCTAATCTGAACACCAAAAAATTAGTACAAAAAGCCTTTGCATATTTAAAAAAAAGGTACAAAAGGCTATCTTAAGGCAGACCAACTTGCTAAAAAAGAAATCACAGAAAATTTTATTAGACCTAAACCTGCTTTTGAGATTCCAAACTAAAACGTTAAACAATTAATCCATTGAAAACGTGACACAAAATACAGCAACTATGATATTTTTACAAAGACCAACCCTTGCCCAAACTATAGTAATGCAGATAACAAAACAAAATTGCAAAAGTATTTTATACTACCGTTGCATTTGCTGAGCAAGTACGAGGCGTACAACATGCAACGTAACGCCGTCTTTGTAAAGCACATACTAACCAAAATACTCAAAACAGTCCTTTAGCAAAAATGTCTAGACTTATTTACTATAAAAAAATTGAAATACCAAAAAAATACAACTAAAGACACACACACAATAGAACCAAAACACCACAGTGCAAAGACGCCAGGTGTACCAATGTATAAAAAATGTCATATTGTTAATTTTTATGGTAAAAGGTTTATTATCATGCTCTTTGTTTTGTAAACAAAATTATTTAATTAGTCTCTATCGCCGCAACATTGCAGCAGCTTTGTGTCTTACAATTCAGCAAACTTAAAAGTATAAACCGACAACATTTAACAGGAATCAATACAAAAACAAATAATGAATAAAATTTATTGAATGCAAAATTTCTCTGTAAAAAAAGGCAATATTTACTAAAAACTTATCTTAGTTAGGTTAAGTTAGGTTGGCCCAGACGGCATTTCTCCTGAAATCGCAAAAATCATAGCAGATCTAAACACAAAAATAGTAGTAAACTTATTTAACAAACTGTTCAAAGAATAAACTTTTCCACCTATCCGGAAGATGGCCAAGCTGGTTTTACTTGATAAACCCCAAAAAAAGGAACAAGAACTTGCATACAGACCCCTCTGTCTTCTCAACAGTATGAGAAAGTTATTTAAGCACGTTATAAACCAAAAACTTCACGACAAAATTGAAGCAAAGGGCGGACTAGCAGACAACCAATAAGGGTTCCGCAAACAGCGCTCTGCAATAGATGCTTTAAAACAAATTAAAAAACTATCTGAAGAAGCTAAAAACCACAAAAAAAACTTTGCCGCAATATTCACACTAGATGTAAAAAACGCTTTTAATTCCGTTCCGTGGAAAAGTATAATAGAAGTGCTAGAAAAAAAAAAAGATTTTACTTTATTTAAATCATCAGTTCTTATCTGGAAAACCGGATAGTAAAGGTAGAGAAGAAGGCGTTATGGAAATGACGTGTGGGGTTCCACAGGGCTCAATTCTCGGTCCTATGCAGTGGAATCTATATAACGATGACGTGCGGAAACTGAATCTGGGCGAGGACGTAACTCTGATTAAGTTTACCGACGATCTGGATGTTGTAGTTTGCGGTAAAAGCGGGGAGACTATAGAGGAAGTGGCGGAATATCCTATTTGGAAATTTGGCAACTAGTTAGACAAAAAGAGCTTAACCTTAGAGCACCAAAAAACTTAGGTCGTTGTGAGCCGTTTGATGCCAAACGTAAGAAGAGCAGGACCGGAAAAACGAAGATTGATGAGCTCAATGGTGGAGTTCATAATGCTCTTTGGAGCTCAAATATAATATCAACTTAAAAAGGCCAACCACAGACAATTACTTAAAAAAACACAACAGAAATTAACATTAAGAATTGCAAGTGCTTATAGAACAACGTATACCAAACCTATCCATGTTGCAGCAAAGGTTATTTCAGTACATCATCTGGCAAAAGAGTGAGCGGATAAAACCAGCAAAAAAAAATAAAACAACGCCAGACAAAAGACCATCGAGAGTTGGAAAAAAGAGTGAAGTTTTTCTGATGACACTAGAAGGTGGAGCCGAGAACTAATTAAGTAGGTAACACAGTGGATTACACGGAAGCACGGAGACGTGGGATACTTCCTAATCCAATTCTTAACAGAACACGGTTGTTTTGCTTCATATCAAAAAAGGATGAAAGAATAAAAAGCGATGCATGCGCCTACTGTATGATAGTAGACACCCCGGAACATACAATCCTTTATTGCCACAAGTGAGCTACAGTCAGGGAATCCGCCAGATCAAAACTATCAACAAATTTAAATTTCTTCTTTGTTTCGCGTTTTACAGCTATTTTACATCGCCCCAAAAATCTTACGACTTGTTTGAAGAAGGTTGATGGGACCAACAGCTTATTAGGTGACTTCCGAATCACCCCGGTGTATAAATAGCAAAGTTATTATTTTAGTCATGTTCGGGGATCAAATCCCGGACTGTTAGCGTGCTACGCTAACGCTCTATAACTGAGTCATCTCATAGCAACAATATAGTAGATAGATAGTCTTTAATTGAACAAGTTACTTAATTTTTTTTTTTGCAAATGTTAATCTTATTTTAAATTGTTTAGTTTTTATATGTATTTTTATTATTTTATTTTATTTGTATATGGTACTTTTTTTTGTATGTTGTCTTGTAATTGGGAGTTGTTTCCTGTACAGCCCGGAAAACTGGCAGGTGATAGAAGCAATAATGGTATCTATCATAAAGAAGAGAAAAGAAGAAAAAAAAGCAAGGCAAGCAAAGTGAACCATATATGTGTCTAAGTAACTAGGAACAAATGCCAAAAGGTGATACCGAAATACTTAGATAGATAAGAAAGAGGGGAGAGCACAACGTTTATAAAAAGTTTTATGAAGTTAGGTTGGGTTAGATTAGGCCAGCAAATTTTTGTTAAATCAAGCAACGTGTGGCACAATAGCATAAAAACTTAATACAAACTAAAACGCACTTTTACATACTTATACTGCATAATTTATACTGCATAATTTTTTTTTAATAGTACAGCCGGTCCGAACAACAATAAAAAACTAAAATTAACATTTACTTAAAAAACAAACCAGCACTCAACAACGCCAGAAAACTCTACAAACATGTAGATGATTACGCAAAATTTGTTAGGCATAATCAAAAAAACTAAAACTGCATCTTTTGAAGAAAAACTGCTAATCAAGGCAAGAAAAAAAAAAATTGCTAGCACTACACCCAATGAAGGTAACACCGGATAAAACGCTAAAAAAGAAACGTCCAATTGGTTGACTCAGCATAAACCACAGGAAAAAATCTATACAAAAAAAAAAACATTAAAAACATTACCTAAAAAACAATGCCTAAAACAAAAGCAAAAGTATGCAGCTAAAGTTATAAAGTATATAAACCAAGTTCTAGCTTAGAAACTTCTAGATAAACATTTTACACTTACAAAATTTATGACTCAATAATAAAAAAAACAAAACTTTAACCAGACTTCCAAAAACTAAAGTTAAGGCCAAATAGATTATTTGAATCTAATCAAAACCCAAATAAAAATTAAACATTTTAAAACTTTAAAACAATTTTTCTTAAGAAAAACATTGTATCAAGAAAACAGTGACTTAACGTCTACATGTTCCGGTGCAAAACAAGTTTGGAAAAAGATAATGTCGGTATAGAACAAAGCTTTTCTCAACGGTCACAAAACATTTAGCCAAACTCCAAAAGACTTTTTACAGTTATTCTTAATAAGTAAAGTAATCTCAACCTTACCAAAAAAATACTTTAAATTTAAAAGCGTGTGGAAGCCAGTAAAAATACAAAATAAATCAATAAACAAGCTTACCGAAAAACTAAAGTTAATAAAGATGAGTTTACTGAAAAACAGATTGATTGAAATTGACCTAAAAATGGAAAAACATAAGTAAACCTTTTATGTATAGCAAAAAAGATAAACTGGAGTGTTAGTTAATTGATATAGGTGCTTTTGCTCGTATGACAAATGAAAATTTGACGTACAAAGTAATTCAAATTAAAATTCCGACTCTAGGTGAGGAAACAGTTGAATTCAATGCAATAATTAACAATTTATGGCTTCAACTGTTTGTTGTTGAAGTCGTTTGGCATGTACCTAAAATAAATCAAAATCTAGGCTGTAGTCTATTGAAAAAACTTTGAAAACAGGTTTGGAATTTAAAATGTCAAAAAGAAGAAAAATGTGGAAAAAAGTCCAAAAAAAACCTGTATATATTAAACATAATAACAATTGAAAATCAAACTTCAGATGCATATCCAGCAAACTCATCCTCTAAACCAAAAAAATGCTTACAGTTATGGCATATTAAGCTTAATCACCAAATCAAACTGCATGTCGTGTTTGAAATAAAAATAGAAAAAAAATGTGTAAAGCATAATAGACAAGCAAGCTCGATTACAATTTTGTGCAAAAAATAAACATCCAACAAAAGCAAAAGATTTAGTGTACGCAAATGTCTATGAGCTCATGCAATTTAACTCACTCAATTGGAGGCTTAAGAATTACGTGTATAATTTCACTAAATTTAAAGAGTATTTTATATCAGAAAAAAGTCTAAGTTAGCAACATGTGTAAAGATCTTTATAAAAGAAACTAAGTAAAAAATTTGACAACTAAAACTTTTTTAAAACGAGAAGTACAACAATACAAACAATTATGCAATATACATCAGAGCAGAATTGTGGGGCCAAAAAAGAGAATAGAACATTATAAAAAAATGCAATGCACTTCAAAAATTTATCAACGTTTTTGTAGGCTAAAATTGTCGACACAATATAATTACCAGTTGTTATGAACAAAAGTGTTATGCAAAGAAACCACAAACCGGTTTCCTTTAAAACAAACAAATTTACTTTGCAAAATCTGGTCCAAAAACCACAATTAGAAGAAAAAGTGAGTGCAAATAAAAATGCAATCAGTTGCATCTTTATTTGATGAAGCAAATAAAGAAATAAAAATTGCATGCAAGAAACACGGCAAAGAAAAAGCACAAAAAAAATGTAAAACTACCGAACGTCTTAAGAACTATGAGGTATGTTACATAAGTGCCTGTGATCCCAGTTTGCCAAAGACTTACAAAAAAGCTGTTAATAACAATGTCCCAAAATTAAAAAAAAAACACAATAAAAGCTAAATTATATACTCTACAAAAAAACAAAAAAGTTAAAAAACCAAGCAATTGAAAAATAAAGTGGGTGTTTAAGTTAAAAAGAAACGCAGAAGAAAACGCTTCTTAAGAGGAATGACGGACCGTGAAATTTTACCTCAACACGTATGCATGATTGTGACGTTAATTTACATCAAATCGAAATATTTTTTTTTCTTCAAATTAATAAAATTTTGTTTTATTTTTATACGGTGACAAAAAAAATGTTTTTAGATATTTTTAATTTCTTTCTTGATTTATTAATTAGTTAAAGCTATTTTGACATATTATTTTATTAATTTAACTTTGCACACACATGTTCAATTTATAATGATAATTATTGAATGTTTTAGAATTCTAAAGTTGTGCAAATTTATTATAAAATTTAGGAAGAGAACTTTGCAAATTATTTATAAAATATATATGAAAATCTACTACACTCTCCCGATAGTTAGTTAACAACACAGAAACGAAACAGAGACAGAGTTTTAGTGAACGCCTCTCGTTCAATTCTCCCCCGGCGCATATGCATGGAAATGAGTAGCAGCGTTGAGTAACTGAGGCGCAAGGCTAGTATACATTTGTACGTACGTACATGTATGCCGTTCGTATAAATGATCTGTCTTCCTCGCACACTAGCTATCGACAATCTGCTATCTTTGAAACTGGGAAACCTTTCCAGAGATTTTTTTTTATTCACTCGACGGATACAAAAACATTTACATTTTGACTAAAGTATGTATTTTATTTATTGGATTAAACTAATGTATATTATAAAATGTAAAACTATTATATAATAATAAAATAATAAATCTATTTTGGAATTATTCTTTTAAATAATAAAAAAATAAATCTTTGAAAAATCTTACGTAAATATTATGCTTTTAAATTGTAATGTAAGTTAATAATTGGTGGTGCAAAGTAGTTGCAGCTCCATCATGTTGCTTCAACCAAAGAACCAAATGTCATCAATAAAACTTCATATTACAACTGGCAACTAAATTGCAATGTCTAAAGAGATAGACAAACAAATATAATTTAATGTAAAAACAAAAGTTTAAAATCAATTACTCAAACCCAATCCAACTTCATAGATATAGTGTATTTACAACATGGGCTTAAATTATTTTAACGCATTATTTCATTAGCAACCAATTATGATTGTATTATATACCTGAAACCCGAGGTAGTATTCAAGAGTGAAAATATTGTATAGTGAATAATACCCAATTATTAATTAATTAATTATAACCAAAGATATTTCGGCTTTATTACTTTGACTTATCGAATTAGTAGTCTCGTCGGGTTGTTGATTGAATGAGTACTTACCAATCTCCTCCCATCTTTTATACCTGTAATAAAATATTACCTGAATGCAATACAAGCAGGGGTTGTATTAAAATTATTCTTACATTTTTTGTGAACGGCTATGTTTTGTTTTCTTTTGACAAAATTGTTTTACTGCCTTAGTCCGGTATAAAAGATGAAAGATTATTAAGTACTCATCTAATAGATCCCCAAGAAGTATACTAATGAGCTAATCTGATAAGTCAAAATAATAAAACTGATATACCTTTGGGAACACTATATATTTATATAATATTTTTACCCTTGAACATCGAGGTATTATAAGCTTTTTATGGTATATATGAGGGACAGTCAATGTTCGCGGAAAATGTAAAGCAAAACATAAATTACGTTATGTAAATCGCTTTATTGCTTCTCAAAATATTCTCTTTTAAAATCTATACACTTTTGCATCCGATGAAACCAATCTTCAAATCAAATTTTCCACTCTCAGCGAGGTATCTCTAAAACAAGTAATTTAAATGCTTCAATGGTCTCTTCAGGCAATGAAAAACGCTTTTCAAGCATTTTGTTTTTGATATGTCAAAATAAGAAGAAGTTATTGGGCGATAAATCTGATTTCAGCGATATCTTCCGGCAAACAAATTGAAGTATACCAGTTAGCATTAATTGTCATTAGATCCTCTAATGCAACAGTTGCAACATGACCCGTTTTTCCGAAGAAACAAGCAATCATTCTTTTCAAAACGTTTCGTAAACTCACTACTTTTGTGGGTTTAGGTTCATTTTAAAACACCCTTATAGTCGATTGCTGTTTAGTTTTAGGCTCATATAAATATATCCAAGATTCATCACCTGTTACGATGTTATATATCAAATTTGAACAACCCCCTTCGAATTTCTTTAGCATTTCCTTGTACTACTTGACACATGCATGTTTTTGTTCTTCTTTCAAATTGTGTGGAATCCAACGACTGCAAAGCTTCTTGACATGCAAATAATCGTGCAAAATTGTATGTATTTGTTTTGCTGCAATGCCTAAGGATGCCTCTATCTCACTATCGGTCACATTATAATTTAACAAAATCTTTCACGCACAGCATCAATATTTTTCGCGACAACAGAGGTGCATGGACGACCTTTGCAAAGATCGTCATCAAACATTGGTCTTCCACGCTTGAATTCTGCAAACCATTTGTAAACCATAGTTTTGGATGGTGCTTCATCCACAAATAACGAACTAAGTTTTTCCACACATTGCTGCGGTGTTAAATTGTATCGAAAATCATAAAAAATTGTCACCCAAAAGTCACGATTTGAAATTTCCATTTTTCACACAATTATTACTCTCGTTAAATTTTAGTTTGAAATCAAACTATCAACTAAATTATAAGAAAACAACGTCAAATTTTATGAATATGACAATTGAAGAATGCTGACAATACAGACAGTACCTGATTCCACAAACTTTAGCAGTGTTCTTTGTAATACAAACATAATTGTCTCCCCAAGATGATTAGTAATGAAGTAATCCTCTAAAATCATTCAAAACTTTGTCGTAAAGACACTATATCTATGGGCATACTATATTTCTATAGATATAGTGTCTTTGCAACACGGATTATTTTATTACCAACCATTATGTTTGTATTATGTATAAACCTGGAACTTGAAGTAGTATTTAAAGGTGAAAATATTGTAAATTTATATAATATTTTTACCATTGAATACCGATGTGTTATAAGTTATATGTAGAGAATATAATAAACAACATAATTGCATCTCTATAGTAATTGGTAATGAAATAATCCGCTAAGGTAAGCCCATGTTGTAAAGACACTATATCTATGAGTATACTAAATCTCTATACTTTATAAATGTTCCGGTAACATAAAATCTATTAAAAAAAAACTATTATTTTATTTTAATTTTTATAATAAACTAATTTTCTCTATGTTTACCACAATTTAATTAAGTTCATTTGAATTCTATCTTCTATTGTATATTCTGCGGTAAATGTTTTTTTTTTGGTTTTATAAAACTTTAAACTAAATTTTTTTTATATGTAATTTAAATGAATAAAATACTTTTGACACTTATTTTGGAGTGTTGTTTGTTGTTCTGTGTTTTTAGTTTTATGTCTTTGGTTTTCAAATCATTTAAAAAATCAGTTTTGCGCTTGTCTATCTCTTCAGAATTAATATTCGGTTTGTTGCAATTTGGTCTATAATCTTTATCCTGCTGTGTTTTGTTTTTGATAAATATTTTTTTCATTTGCTTTCGTGCGTTTTTTCTTAAAAAATTAGTTTTTCATTGTTCTTTCTACATACATTTTTGATGTAATATGCGACAACTGCTGAAAAACAACGAATTTCATACAATCTACTTTTTGTAAAACTTGTTCTTTTGCTACTTATTATAAATTTTGCAATAATGTTAATGTTTACAGCATTGTTATCTACATTGCATATCAAACTATTTGCATCATTAGCTAAATACTTAGTAGCATTAAATAGTCCCATAATTCAATTCATTTTATATCGGCATACTACCATCTATGTACTTCTCTTTACAAAAATATTGCAAGTCATTAGATTTGGCATGTTTTCCAAAAATGTGACTGCAACTATTTTTAATGTCTGTCTCAAGTAGCTCTAATTTTTGTTTTTTTTTTGTAGTATTGTCTATTTTTTGTGAATTAGAATTATTAAGTTTTAATAATTTTTTTTTTTAATATTAAATGTCCGCCCCTTGTTCTTTACACGATCTCTGAATTTATTAATATATTGGTGCAAAATATTTTTTTTTGTTTTTTTCAACATCAATAACTTTGTGTCAAAAGGTATGCTGTGCATCAAAACGATTCATGCAAATCTTTCAGAAAGTGTATTTGGTTCCAAGCTAAAGGATGATGCTGTTTCATTATTGTAACATTTGTGATGTTTATAATTCTATTTAATTGCGCATGTTTACTAAACTTAATTTGGACTAAAAAAATAGCACTTTCTTATTTTCTGTCCCAACAATAGCAGCACATCTAGAAGAAAAATGATGGGCTTTTGACCTACATGAGCTTTTTATTCAAAAACAATCACAACAACTTTGATAAGTAGATCCATTCTTAATACGACCAGTACAATTGACTTAACAACTCTTCCTTGCCATGCATTACAACTATTTTCATAAACTTTTTTATATAAAATTTGGCATTGATAGCGTAATATGTAATGAAACAAACAATATCAAATGTTTGTTTATGATTTTAATAAGAGCCGCATGATTAACATCTGATAAATTTCTGTCGGTATTAATAAGTGTTGCATAATTGGAAAAGTTACAAATAAAAAACAATTTTGAATATTATATGTCAGCATTAAATCACAATGCGAAAAGTTATGTATAATTAACTCCTTATGCATATTTTTTATTAGGTTAGGTTAGGTACATTTCAAAATAAATATCAAAATATTTATCGTTTTTACAATACAATTTAGATATACATGGTTACTACAAAAAATAGACCTATTTAGTATAAAACAAAAGTTAATTGTAATATCGGCATGCATTTTGCGCTGATAACTTAGAAACTGTAATAGTTTTGATAGTACAGTAAGTAGTAATAGCTGCAAATTCTACAAAAAAATCATATTGTGTGCTTAAATTTGCAAAAACAAAATCCGTAACTATTGTCCAACAATATTTTTGAACACGTTTTGAAAACCTTCACTTACTCACAGTCAATTTACTATTGATAAACTTGAAAAAACAGAGTGTTTATGTAAAAGGAAAAGTCTGGGAAGACCTTGTGTGTCAGAAGTAACAGTGTTTGTGCTGTTTACTAACAAAGTCCACAAAAGCCAATAAAACATCTAAGTTTGAAACTACAAAGTCCTGGTTTGCGTCTCTCTGTTTTTTAATTATTTAAATGAATTAAAACGACACATTACAAAAACTGTGGAAAATCTTAATGAAGATATGCTACATCGGTTTTGGAATGAACTAACTTTGATGTTTGCGATGTGACACGAAGAGAACACCTTTGAGTTCCCAAAGTGAACTTTAAAATTACTTTGTAAAACACTGTAAACAAATTCATAATAACATTATTAGTATATAATAAAACATTCAAAGTGTCAAATTCATTTATAGTAAAATAGTTAATTTGCATTTATTTTAAAATAATTACTCAAGTTATTAAGCATAAAATTATTATCATAATAATAAAGTTTATAATTAACATAAAAGTCACCAACATCCAAAAAATATTACTACCACAAAGTTTATTTAACTAATTACGCACATCCGTTTTTTTTTAAATTTAATCTATTAAATTTTCATTACAATTGCTTTTTTAGTATTCAATCGCAATGTTTTTTTATTTCACTGGCAATATATTGATTTTATTAAATCTATTTAAATTAGTCATTAATTATTATAAAACTACCTTTTTTTTACTATAATGTAGATCATTTAATTGACATTATATTTGTATTAACCATTACAGCATTGCGTTGTCAAGTTTCAAATTTCAGATAATTAATTTATATATGAAATATATAATATTTATATTTAATTTCTAATATAGAATTCCGTCCTGGCTAATATGTACTCTTCGATATTGGTTTCAATAAACATGAGCGTGCGTCTGTGCGACGGTCTCACTTTATTAGTAAAGAATAGAGCTAATTTGTAGTAGTGGGGTAGACTTTTCGGGACGGCCCACTCGCTACCTCGTTCCTTGCCGCGGCGTCCCTTAGAAACTATTTGGAACGCAAAGAATCACCTTAATACAAAGCTCGGTTGCAAAGACTTACAACAGAGAAAATCATTTGTAGAAAGTAATATTATAAAGACCCTAATAGCAGTCGCAACACAAACAGGCAAACTTATATGCCAAATAGATGTAAAAGGTGCTTTCTTGTACAAAAATATTTAGAAAAAATATATCTTGAGTCACCTAAAGAAGAACAAAACTCTGGTAAAAGTGTTGAAACTGTTCACCTTGCATTTCTGTGTTCAAATAATTTAAATGGAAGAAATGATCACCCAAATATGCCAACTTTGCATTTATTTGATGTCAGTCAAAAATATTTGTAACTGTGTTTTAAGGAAAAAAATAAAAAAAGCTCACAGCATCAAACTCAGCAATTAAACGCCTAAATATAATTGAATAAAATTTTCATACATTGTAGAAGAAAGTCCAATATGTGTCCTAAAATTAAAAAAAAAACTGATAAAATAAGTTGTTTCTTTGCAATTAATTTTTAAAAAGTGACGTTTATAATTAGTACTTTATTAATTTTTTACTTGTTAAATATAACTTCAAATCTTTAACCTAAAACGTGAAGACATAAAATATTGTATGTAGTTCAACATATAACAAGAGTGATGACTAAAATCTTATAGTTTGGATATTGAGTGGGTTGGCGTTTTGTTCCAAAAAAACAATTTTAATTTAAAAACGGCGCTGTACGTGTCCATTTTTTTCCAGAGAAAAAATTTCACCAATTTTTTTGTAGATCTGATAGGATTTAATATTTTTCCATTACAAAACTACTAGTGGCACCACAGCAGGACGGGGCGACTAACCCCGGCAATTCTCTAGCGTTAAGAAAACAGCTCCAAAGTTGCAAACTGTCAATAAATAGTAGTTAAGTGAGATACCTGATTAAAATGATATCATCAGAGATATTAAAAATGCTTTGGAAAATAAAACTTTTTTTTTAAGTTATTTGAGAGTTAGGAATCTGAATTAAAATGTTACGTTTGATCACTTTTACCAAGATTGACATCAAACTTTAAACATAATTTAAATTAACATTTGATTACTAAATAAATTATTTTAAATTAAATAAACCTCAACCTTCATCAGACATTATATCATATAAGAGTCATTATAATAATTGTTTTATTTAATTTTTTACAAATTATGTCTAATGTCTATCCTATATTTTACGTTACTTATTGGATATTAAACTTTCATAAAAATATGTTTAGACAATTTATATTTTTTGATAAACGTGTTTTTTAAAACTTTGATTAATCTTTGAATTAACGTGATTCATATTAATGACCAAACATACATATAGCAGCAATATGGCGTTCAGTCGGATGATGTATGTGTTGCGTATGAATACAGAAACAAATCTCCGGCTAACAAATGTAAAAGGCTTTAATCTGTACAAGATCCGATTTGTCCGTTAATCTTGCTCCCAATTTTGTATAAATAATGTATCTAATAAAAAAGCAAAAATAAAATACAACGGATTATATTTGAAATTACTTTGTTAATATAAATGTATGTCAACGTGTAATAAATTTTAATACTATTCAAAATAGAACTGTTATTTATCTATCATTCAAAGTTGTAAACTATATATTTTACGTTTCCTATTGTGAATAATATATATAAATATGTATCCAATTTGCTACGGAAAGTTTGCATTTGAAAACGTTTCAATCACGATTTATCCATGAATTCACATGTGGAAAAAAAGTTACCCCAGTAGAAAATACTGCGATAAAATTCGAAACATTTTGAGCCACATATATGAAGTGTGAAATTATATATATATCTTTATATTTATTATGCAAACTATTTATTGCATCAATACAAATAAAAGTTATGTGAAATTAAAATTAATAAAGATTGTGATGTCACTTTTTAAAGCTTCGTTAAAATTAACTACCACATTTATGAGCTCTCTTGATATAACCACTAAATTTAGCAGCACCTTCAAAAGAATGTCTTGCGTTTATGATTCAATAACGTTTATTATTTAATGTCTATTAGTTAAATATCAGTTTATTTAGTTGATTGATTTAGTTTAAAACTAAACCCGAGGTCAGTGGTTATAAAAATTAAATGATTAGTGTATTATGTGTACTGAAATTGGCTTCAACCACAGGGAGTGCAATAACGAATATTATTAATAACTGCGAACTAGATTTTCCTATTATATTGAATTCTCTGTTATAGACGTGTCAATGGGAGGTCCAGCAAATGATAATAAAAATAATATGAAATGATAATGACATTGATAGTGGAACGTAGGATTGATTGGAAGTGTATATACGGATTAATAATGTTTATGAACAATTATCAGATAAATATATAGTTTGCATAAACTTTTTTTTAATAAATAATTCCATAAATTTTTACACACAAATTGATCTGACCAATAATAAAATTTAAATCTAAAGTAGTACTTAAAAATCTACTACAATTGTAATTGAAAACCCGTGTTACATTGTAGTCTATGTTAAGCCAACAGCCTTAGGTAGACAAGCTATCAAAAGAAAGAGATCATCCTGAAAGGCGGACAAACCAACTAATGGTGAACGGCATGAGTATCCTTCAATCGGATCTCCGGGGAGAGGATTCTAAAAAATGTTATAAAAATTGGAACATGGAACGTACGTACAAAAACCTCAACACGATACAAATCACACAAGTTAGCAATGCAAAAACACGCATTAATAGCAATTAGAAATCCTTATAATAGAACCGAGCAATACTCAATACGATACTCAGAAAACAACCCCAAATAGCAAAACACTAATGGATGATTTCCGAGATACTAAAACTAATGGACTTCCAAGTCAAGAGCGTTTGAAAGTTTTCATAACACAATATCTTGTGAAACCAACTTAACATTTCAATAATGCTTATCTAGCTAAAACGGAGATTCTGCGGATCTAGCTAGGCTTGTACTATAGTTTTGAAAAAACTTGAATCTTAACAGTTACCGGTTTTTTAAAGGCTGGTGTGTGTGTGTGTCTGGGGTCGTCAATACAATACGTACAATAATCTTGTATGGAAGACTAGTGCCAATTCAACAGTTAATTTTTTTTTACTAAAGTTTTTTTATAGAACACACTAAATTTCTTGCGTAGAAATTCTATTGGAAAATACATAGAAACTTCACAATTATTTTTTTTTAATTAATTACGTTAGGGGTAATATTACATCCACTCAGTTATTGGTTAATAATAACTGCAATTTTTATAATATTGTTGGCTACGGAACGTAAAACAGTTTTTCTTTCTTATGCTGCGTTATAGTTGTTGAATTTTGTTTCAAGCTTTAGGTGTAGTTATTGTTTAATAAGGTTTTAATTTTGATAAAATCAGTGCTTGCGTTTAATACGGTGGCTGTCGGTAACAAGTAGTCTTAAAGTTTTCTGGAGTAAGTGTTTATAAGGCCAATCATTTCTTTAATTTGGAGTAGCGGCGTTCCACAAAGTTTGCCTAAAAGTGGTAGCTGGATAACATGTGGTCATGAGCCGTGATTTTTAAAAAATTTCTGATTGTTACTTAGCAGTATTTTAGAGTAAATCTGTTACTCAAACGTATTAATGGTTAAATTGCTGATGATATGGCTAATGGTTTGCCACCCAGTACATATATTCATTGCAGTCAGTATAAACTAGTTTACCGTCGGCAAAAACTCTGTATTGATTAAAAAGGCTAACAACATGCAACTGTTCTTAAGCAACTGTTATCTTTTTTGTGAAAGTAATGCACTTTTGGACGTCCGTTTTTTTTATGTCTGACCAGTGTAGTTTTAAAAAGTATTTTGGCACGCATTATCTTATCTAAGGTGTTCTGTGGCATTGTCATTATGGTGCTTGTTGCATAATTAATAGTACGGCCAAATGATCCTACACAATCAGACTACTTTACAACATTTTTTTAGCACCTAGTGAGTTACCTATAATCTTCCATTTAGACTAGTTTTTATCTTATGTTGTTGGTGATCATGTTACTTGTTTGTTGGTACTTCCGCTTTCTTTGTTTTACAAGTACGGCTAAAGTCCTAATCTTCAAAAATTGTGGTAGACTTTTAAATATGTTAATGGAAAAAACCACTTTATACGTTTTGTTTTTGTTTTTGGTATTAGTCTGCTACACTAGGTCTTGAGTATTGGTTTTAAATTGAAACCAACATTCCTCTAAATATACCAAATAATTTTTTTTATTGATTATACTAGAAACTAACATTTTTGTTTGTTGCTGTGGTATATGCGCTAATAATGAGTACGCGGTTGTCTTCTTTTTGATCGACTATTTAAGTGTGCTCCCCCAAAGTGTGCTTGATGTCAAATTGAAATTCAACGAACAGAAGCGACCATCTCATATGCTTTGTTTTGTTGTCGTCGATGTCAGTCTACCATGTTCTTTTATTAGTTTTTAACAGAAATTGATCATCTTCTAAATATGTTTGATATTTTTTTAGTTATCATATTATGGCAATACAACTTTTGATTGTTGCTCTGGTATATGTGCTTGGTTTGTTTGATCCAAAAACTGGCATAGCTGCTCATTTTACAGACATTGATTTGCAAATCAAATTTAAAATCAGGTGTAAAGCAGTCTAAAACTAATTGTATATCTAATAGCGTCTTTAAGGTTAAAAAAGCTTGCTCGGCTATGTCATACTAACAAAATAAGAGTTACATTCTTTGTAAACAACAAGAAAGATGCAATTTTTTTTTTAACTACATCCAAATACTAAAAAATCTTTGCAATTGCTTACAGATTATTGATCCGTATCAGTTAGAATTTAATCTTATGTTGCGTTCTTTCACTAGTTGCTTTAGGTGTCTCAGATGGTCTTAATAATTGGCCAAATACACAACAATATTGTCTAGAAAGACAATTACATACTTGATAATCCACCTCGTTGACCATTAGTTTTTAAAACGTAGTTAGGCAATTTTTAAAGCCAAACGAGATGACCGTAAAACAGCACGTTACCCAATCAAACGTGGTAAGCTGTTGGATGTGTTTGTCTAGTAACTGCCAGCACTTGTAATATGATATATTAAAAAAAAAACGGTGACAACTTCAAATTTTTTTAGTGTTTCTTAAATCTTGTGAATAATTACTACTGGAGCGTCGTAATCACTCCAGAAAAGTTCAATTATGCCTTTAACATAAACTAAAGATTTCTTTCTTACAATATAGGCCTAATAGAGGTAGAAGTAGACATATTCGATCATCTTTACTAAAAGTAAAACTAATGCTGTGGTTTGGTACAGTTAACCACTACTAGGTTGTTGCGTCCAAAACTTATTAGTTTTGAACCAGCCAAAGATAAAGTTGGCAAACTAAAGGTTGTTTATTGGTGCTGGCACTTAAGTAGAGATGGTCATTTTATTTGAAATTTTAAGTAGTTTGTTAAGTGTAGAACATAACTTCGTTGTAGAAAACCAAGTAAATTTATTGTCAATCAAGGCAAGCTTAATACATTATAGCCAGTAGTAATAGCAGGTTGTGCTTGTCAATCATTTGTACGCTGATCTTAAAACATGTCAACTTAACTTCAATTTTAGTAACCGTTTTGGCATATTTGTTTGTGTTGCTGACAGGTCTTGAAGTTCTCGATGAAGTTTCTTAATGTTAACATATGTTTGCCATGCAAACGTTATTAATGTCTGCAGTTAATAAATGTTTTGTCATTTATACCAACTTTAATAAAGTTCTCAGTTGTGAAGATTTGTGCTGCTACACAGACAATCTGTTGTTTTATTACTTCATTTACTTCCATAAAATCAACCAAAAACTAAGTCCGTTTAATTTGATTCTGTAAGTGTTTCTTCTAAGGGCCAAAATTACAATAGTGGTTTAACTCACACATACGTGGATTAATGCTAACTGTGGATTAAAATATCTGGATAGCTAACTGGCGGAATTGTGCGATTAACAATTTAACTAGCAGTTTAAATAACCTTAAATTATGTGAGTTATGACAGTTATTACTTATAAGAAATGGGTGTATTATATTAATTGTGATTACTGGAAACTTACTATTGTTTGTAAGGAGTTATTTATATTTATTAATTTGCAATTTTTTTGTTGTTATCTATTTAATATATTTATTAAATAAAATTTTAATGTCAATTTTTTGACGTATCAATTTATAGGTTAAGATTTTAAATATTTTGTTGACATAAAAAGTAGGGACAATTGTAATACGCGTTCCCACTAACTAGCGATTTAAATTTTAACTAGCAGTTAGTAAACTTGCAGTTTAAACCACTATTGTAATATTGGCCCTTAATGTCAAGATTTAGACTAACAATTAATTGTGCAATTAAAGTAGCCGTAGAGCCAAATAACTGTGTCAACTAAACTAGTTTGTTACCGTTATTTTTATTTCTGTTTCCTATTAAAGCTTGCCTTACTTTGAAGTCAACTTCAAGTGTTTTCCTTAAGCTGCCGTAGAACTAGTAGTAGTTAATAAAATTGCACTTGCACTAAGCCTATACACAAGCTGGTTATTTCGATACACATATTAGTTATGCCAACACATTAAAAGTTCAAACGTGTAGAAAATTTGGTTTTTATGAAAATATATTATTAATGTCCATTTTACGTTTTGTCGACCATTAACTCTTCCATAGACGCCAATTTATAAACAATTACAGTTGAGTTCTCAATCATTAAAATTAACATATTTTGTTGAAATATGCAAGCACTGTACTTTTGACATTACTTCTGCAAAGGATACTTAATACAAATTGCTTTAAAATTGTGCTAGTTTGAATAGGAAGTACTATGTTATTTTGCTTATTGTAGTTTAAATCAATTTAGTGACATACTAGCCAGTGTGTAGTGTACGTATACAATATCTATAGCAAACAATAAACAAATACAAAATAATCTAAAAAAAAAAACAATATAAAGTAGACAACTCTTGACAAAATTATTGACCGAATAAAATTGTAAATATGTCTGATAATTCTATAGTTATATCCAATTATACTATCTGCACGTTTCTATGTTGAAATTTTGTTTGTACAAATTACACTTTTAAGTATCAACGTTCGTTATTTTAACACAATCCAATCAAACTCAATAGAGCACTTGTACTAAATATATTAAAGCTACGTGTTTTTTATTCAACTTGTTCTTGTATACTTAAAACTAAAATCAATCAATTATAAAAAAAAATTAAAGAACAATTAATGATGCTACTCTATCGTGCACAATAAATCATTAAGAATTTGGCCTTTACACAACAAGCAGCTCGACAAAGATTGATGCGATTAAATAATTAATACTTAAGGTAAAAATATCTAATCACCTTGTATTATATTTGTAAAAAACATAATCTTGATTGTTTTAATTTAACTTGATAGATGTGTATTGTATGTGTTTAAATTAATTCTAGAAAAATAATAATTTATTTCAGAAAAATTGCATGCAATATTGTAGCTGCTTTCATACTATTACATAATTAAATAATAAAATTTATATAAAACTATTTATGTAAATGATTTTAAATATATAATGAATCTAATATTATGATTTATTGGTTAAATAAAGCCCATGAGATACGATAATCTGACCATCAATCATGTTTAAAATGAATGACTTTTAAATTTTAAACATCTAAGCATTCCGGTGCAGGCGCCGGGCGTAAATCACGATACCTTTCAATTGGAAAATTTCTTGATTCAGTTTTATAGCATTGATGAAAAAACCTGCAATTGATATTTATGATTTATATATAACTATTGTATAATCAATCAATGTAACACTGTGTGTTGTTATAAATAGATTGATAATTAAATGCGCATGAAATGAGCATGTCACGTGGACAATGCATGATGTATTGGATTTTATGCAGATGGTATCTAATAAGGGACGATAAGTTTTATAATAAAACAAACACCAAAAAAGCAAAACACACTTCTAACTGTCATAAGTCTGATTTTTTTTAATACTATTTTTGTCTATTAAAATGTTGCAACATATCTTGTCAAAATACAAAATAGTTGATTATTTGTTTAATCAGTAGCATTTTCTATAAAAAGATGTATTAATTCTTTACTTTCAACTATATTTAGCTAAGTTATGTAACTCTTAGTTTTGAAAACAAATCTAGTTTTCTGCAAAAAAATCCTAAATATTTTTTGGCTTTAAACACTAACACTAAGTTGAAACTGTAGTACTACAGTTTATGCAATATTATGTAAAAACCAAACTTGATAAAACTATGATATACGCTTATTTTTTAACCTTTCACACGGTTTTGTTACAGTTAATTTTATTATTAATCCTAGAAGTACAGTTGCTGACTAGTTAGAATCCTAATTGACAAATTATCAATTATTGTTAAAACTAATAGTTCCTTGTCTACAAGTCATAATATGTCTATAGAGGTACTTTAAGGCTCGGTCTTGAAATTAGTATTTTGCTATCCGATACTCCATAACTGAAGCATGACATCCTCTACTTTTTTGTAGTAATTTCTGTAATAAGTTTTTTATAGTTGTAGTTTTTGTCAGAATAGTACTTCAAGTATTTGATTTTTTGAAAGCAATAACTATAAAAATAGCTCACACACTTTAAATTCAAGCTTATCAATAAACAAAAAGTTTAAAACCTACAAATCCATTTCCAGTCAAGAAACACTCAACAGCACGTGAGCGTTAATATTGACTTACGCACAAATAGTCGCTTCAAACAGTTCCATCATTTGTCTAAGATTGTCATCATTTACTAAACAAAATAACAAAATTTGCTGTAATTAGTAGCGGGGCTAGCCATAATTTCACCCAGCTCCTCTCGTCTTGCACGCAACAACAAATATAGACGTTATGAAAAATTTGACCAATACCATCAAAATCATTAGACGTCTTTCTTACCCTAGACTTTAGATAAAAAAGATTAATTTTGGGTCAAACAAAACAAAAAATTGTCTACTGGAGTCAAATCCAGATAAACCAATCCACTCCAATAGATAAAACTTATCATTTTATCTTTAACCACCTCGGATTTTACCGGCTACTCTACAAATTTGCAACTTTTTTTTATGGAAAGACCTAGTTGCAAACATTTGTAGCAAAACGCACAACCAAGTAGGACATCTTAGGCGAACAAACCTGCCTAGCTATAAAGAGCTTATTAAATCTTATAGTGACTATAGACGCCCACAATCTGGTCTCCGCTTTGTTTTGCAGACAGATTCCTCTAAATTCTTTCAATTAAAAGAAAAAAACAACAACAAATAATTAACTACGCCAGTTTTTTGTTTTTGTGATACGGTACGTTGTTACCTTAGTCCAAACCATACAATAATACTGGGTTTGAAGGGCAATCAAATCCTCTTAAGGACCAACAATTGAGAATGGTCGCTTTTGTTGGAAGTATTCTAATTTAGTAAAAAAAAACACATTTCCAATGCTTTGTTCTGGGAAAGAAAAAAAAACTGACAAAGAAAGCAATCACCTAGACCGCATTGTTTGACTTAGATTATGGTGTAAGCTTAAATAGCTTATTATATATTAAACATCAAGACTCTGAAGTTAAATGGCATGTAAGTAAGCTAGCAACTCTGTAACTCAGTTTCAAGACTTGGTAACGAAGGAAAATAACCTTGATTCAAACTATAAAATACTAAGAAAAAAGTATACTGAACCAGTTTGCAAAGCCACCTGCCATGCAGCAACAATCAATATAACAACAGAACCGTTAGTTGTCCTAAATGTTTAAGCAATTCTACGCACGGCTATTGGTAAACATAAGTTAAGAAAAATGATTCACATGTGCAAAAACCATTAAGGATCTTTTAAACATATGAAGCGTATCATCTTCTTGTAGCTAAGCTCCATTTTCTCTTTAGGCAAACCCCCAAAATAAAGTTTTGGCAAATACATTTTTTTTCCAACCGTATTGGTAACAATAACCAAATCAATCAAAAAGTTATTAATCGAACCCTGGACCTTGTTAACCTACCAGTCAAATTTGTTTTAAAAATAAAATATTTCCGAACTAGCTTGCAATAAAAATAGCAACAAATATTTTCTTTCTTTTTCCTAATTGCTTTTTTTGTAAATGTATAAGATTACTTTACATTATTTATCCAATCACTAAGCTTTATTAAAAATTGCATTTTTACTCATTTAAACCGCATATCAGTTCAAATATTTAAAATTATTTTATCTACCAGTCTGATTGAAATAGTATCTATGTTGGTGGTATATGTATAATTTTTTTCACACCAAATTTGTCTGCCTAGATCTACAAACAACCAACGCAACCTGTGTTAATATAAACATGCAAAAACAAAGCCAATTTACAATAAATATCTGTCTACACTAAATCTGGTAAGCTTCTGGTGATTTTAACATTTAGTTTACCGTCTATATTTCCACTACATTGGCTAGCGGCCTATATGCCAAACATTGGCAGTAAAACAGTATGGGTGTTTTTAGTATAAACCAACGTTTAAAGTATTCAATCTTTAACTAATGTCTTCAGATAGACATTTTCTTCTTCTTCTTCTTCTTCTGGTGCATCATCATAAAAATTTAGATTTTGTTTGCTAAAGCTTAAAAAAAAAACGTTGTTGTTGTATTGAACTAGGTTAAACTAGTTGTTTTGGCAGCAACAAAATTTTCCTTTTTTTTTCTTTTTTTACCATTTACATTTTTTTGAAGTGTAAGCTACTACAGTTTATATTGTTAACCATTGCTCATTATATGGCTAAGATATTCCAGCATCTTTGTTTTTATTACTATTAATATTTTTCTTTCTTTAAAAATTCTCTCAAAGACCTCATGCTTGATAATGTTATCCATCTATGAAAGTTTGAGTATCTGACTATATAACCACATATCAAACACCTTAAATTTCTTTTCGGTGCCGCTACTCATATCCAGGACTTTTCTCCATATAAAAGAACAAGAAATCAGTAACATTTTAGTAGCCCAATCTTTGTTTTTATTTGTTGATCTTTGAATACTTTTATCATTTTTAAGAATAAATATCTGGTTATTCTATCCGTCATTTGATTTTAAATATATGGTACTACAACTAGTGTTGTCCCCCTAGAAGTTTATTTTTGGATTCTTTCAATCAATTGGTTTGTTAGCTAGAAGCTGTCTGACATGATTGTTGTGTTTGGATATTATCATGTACTTTGTTTTATAATATTGTGCATAACATACCTTTGACTGACTTTTAATATAATAATTATTAGCTTTTGTAAATAGGCATAATGAGTTTATTGCTCGGTTTTCTGTAAATTTGCAACTTTATCTAATCTTTTCTGCGATCACTAACGCTCTACCGATTGGACGCATTTCAACCATTTAACGTAAAACATTACAAATTATTAACTTGGTTACCATTATTGATCAGAACTATGAAGCATTGACTAAAGCTATTCACTGCTTTTGCTAAAATAAAACAAATATTTCTCTTGTTTGAGAATTTCTTAAGAAGATCAATAAATTAAAAAAAAAAAAAAAAAATTAGTTAATTTAATGCAAAGATCCAAATCTAGTAACACCTAGTCCAATAACTACCTCAGCAGCCACATATTTTGCCTATATTTAATAGTTTTCTTGACAATAGAAAAATTATAGTAATAGTAGTGTCCTTCAAGGTTATGCTTTTTTGCCAAATTTATTTTTGATTTACATTAATAAACTTCAAATAATTATAAATCTTATTCATAGTTTTGCTAATGATAACACCCTTCATCCTTCATATTTTCTAAAGACCATATCGACAAATATGGCAGAATGACTTTAAATTTATAGGTTAAAATCTGCAACATCTATAAACAAAGACCTTAAAACAATATCGGAAAAAAGCACTGTTTTAAAATCTAAATCCCCAAATTGTTTGTAATTTTTACGTTTCTTACGAGTTTGTCTACACAAGTTAGAGTAATAACACCTTGCGTTGCAGTTATAACATTTTGGCTTGCTTGAAAGGCTTTTTTTGGCTATCTGTACAATTATGCTCAACACAACACTACACCTTTAAACAAGCAGAAGAAACACTGGCACAAGACTTAGCAAGACCTGAAATCATATCTAAAACAGAAACTACAAGTACAAACTCCAATTAAAATAACAAATAAGCCTCCACCACCCTCACAATCAACTTTAACAAAACAACACTACGACACAACCAACACCTAAAATAGTTGGGTATTACCCTAGACAGAACCCTTACTTATAAGAAATACTTAGAAAACACTGCTGTTAAAATACAAACAAGAAACAACAAAAACTACCTGAGCTGCTCAGGCTGCTACTATTAGAACTGCAGACATAGCACTTGCCTATTTTGTAGCAAAATAATGTTCCCCAGTATGGATAATCAGCTCACATATAAGCAAAGTTAATATTCAGCTTAATAACACAATGAGAACAGTGACTGGGACAGTAAAATCCACACAAAAAGATTGGCTGCCCATCCTAAGCCGCATTCCGCCGCCAAAAGATACAAAAATTACCTATCTCTTAATTCACAAAGAAATGGGAGCAGCCCCCAGATCTAAGTTAAAATCAAGACACGCCCAATAACTTCACTAAACAACAACTTTAATATGCTACAAACACATTTGAAACCTGGCAGAAACGTCCACCTTAACTCGTCAACAAAGCCACCCGCTTGATCTCCACCGCCATGTTTGGACCCGGTTAAACAGCTTCAGAACGGGCCATAGAATATGCTTCATAAGTGGGGCTTCTCAAAGGATACGAGCTGTAACTGCGGCGCAGAGAACCAAGACATAGAACATATAATTTCCAACTGCATTCGTATAACCATAATTCATACGCTTTCTGCATGTCGCTTCTGTTGAAGTCCAAAATTCGGCTCCGTATAGCAAGATTGGAAATATGTAGCACTTAACTAATCTTATTTTTGTTAGTATAGGTAGATCGTGTGTTTTAAATAACCATAAATAACGAAATATATATAATTTGATTCCTTAAAAGATTTTCTTGAGAATCGGCCGGAAATTTTTAAGGCTGCCTCCTAGTGGGCAACTCGTTTCTACTTCCTAGCCCATGCTTGCCCACAATATCTTAATTGCCAACTTGTACAGTGAAGGCTTCTAGTAACACTGTGATTTCTACTTTTTTTGTTTAATTCCGTGCTAATTTTATGTCGTCATAAAACTTTTTGACATTTTCTTTATTTACCTTCCCCATAAGCGCTTAGACCTAAATGATGTTGTTTTACATTATTGGCTTGAATTTAGATTCATTAGGTCTGTTATAAAACATATGATTCGGACAGTTTGCAAACCGTTCAAACTATGCACACAAACAAATTACTGTGTATAAAAGATTGCTTAAAGATGACAAATATTTGTTTGTGTACCAAATAATAAAATAAACTACAAATCCATATCTAAATCTTCTTTAATTTGTTTTCTAGATGTAACAATCTTACATAATCTTTTCTGGAACGACTATGTTGTCGACATTGCTTTAAAAATAATTAGAAAACTAGAATTTCTTAATAGATGTAAATAATTTTTAACTTATATTTGTCCTAAGTGTGGAAAAAAGCATCAAAAACTTCACTATCTCTTCTAAACTTTATCCAGAAACAAACTAGTCGGATCATTGTCAATTCAAAATTGACTAATGACTTAGATACTTTACAACACAGGCGTAATTATGCAGATCTTTGCATTTTTTATAGATATTTTAATGGACTTTATTCAAACAAAATACAAAACATTTTGCTATTTAAAAAATATTTACTTGTAGTACAAAGCTTGATAGATATTTTAACAAATATTTTCTAACAGTTCAGAGGTGTAGAACCAAAACTTTTAAGAGAGATTTCTTCAACCGTACTATCGACAAATAAAATAAAATTCTAAATCTAGTATTTTCTGCGACTTATAAGCCACAAATCATCAAAGTCAATATTTACAAACTGCGTTATCTTGATGATTCAAATTTATTTTTATAATGTTTTGGCATATTTTGCAATTCCTAAGTATCACAATTTTGAATTAAAAAAAAATTACTAATTTGATTGACGCCAAGTCTTTAGATATGCTAAAGTTAACAATCAATCACAAACTAAAACATAAAGAACCAAGCGGAATCAATATACAAAAACTAACAAAAACCGTTTTGCTGGAACAAGATTGCCAACCAAGCATTTAAAGAAATTTGACTTGTGAACAACAATAACATAAGATTAGAAATAGACTTCCTCTAAAAAAAAACTAAAAGAAAGTCAACTATCTAGTTGACGTTCACTCCCAATAAGCAAAAAGAAAGCCGGTCCTCTTAATTATCATAAAAAATTGTTTACAAGTTCGACTCTGCTAATATTATCTCTAAATAAAGATGATTCATAAAACTATTTCTAATATAAAAAACTCCACTGATAGGTATTCTCTATTTGCCGCTTAAAAATCAAATCTAAAAAAAAAAACAAGCATTCTGCTAAACTCAATATAAAGGTAAAGCTTCCAACAGAATCAGATAATAGTATAGCATAATCATTTCCAAAACTTGGCAAAAGCAACTAAAGCCATCCCAAAAACTTAATATTGGCAAGAAGTAAAAATGGGTCAAGATACAAAAGTACTCCGTTACAACTAAAAAAAAAAAAACAAACAAAAACCCGCCTAAGCACTTCACCAACAAACGTTCAAAATAATTGTACTCTGGTGGTCCTTACAATTACAACAAAAAAATCTTTGACGGCAATAACCATAAACTAATTTATTAGCTTGCATGTGCACAGGACAAATCAAAACTGTTTCAACAATAATACAAAAATCTGGTTGGAATTTGGGTAGAACCATTCCACTACAAACCAAAAGACTATCATGCCACATTGCGTTAGTTACAAGAGTTAAATGAAAATATAAAAAAATCTGAAAACTGGATGACATTTATTTATTTATTTATTTATTTATTTATTAAATTATTATCCCAACAGAACTAATAGTTCCAACATGGAAATAATATACAGTATTAAGTAGAAAGATACAAGGAAAGAAAATAATTATGATAAATAAAATTAAATAAAGAAGTTATGAGATAAGAATAAACAAAAAAAAATGAAAGAACAAAAAATAAATAAAAGTTTTACAAAAATATACAAAAATTTTATAAAATAAAATGGTTAAAAAAATGCTTGATTGGGCGTTACGGAATTTACAGCATTCATTACTCTGTTCATCGGTGCATTTACTCCAAAATTACTGTGCGACCTAAAACAAGTAAATGTTGGTTGGTTTCTAGCTGCTAGTCTTGGTACATGGAAGTTCAAACTGCTTAATAGGATTGGACAATCCACATCTCCACATCTCCAAACCAGCTTAGTGGCCAGCGATATATCAGCGCTTCTACGACGATCTTGAAGAGAGTCAAAATCAAAACAGCTTAATAGGGCGTATAATCTGTACGACCACGTGGCGGGTAGTGGCCATCTTCTTGGTAACACATATACTTTAAATAACGCCTTTGAACTTTTTCCAGAGCATAGGAGTAAGTTGCGTAGTAAGGAGACCACACCGTACTACAATATTCTAATTTACTTCTGACAAAAGCAAAATAGAGTACGTGCAAAGATTCTTGATTAGAGAATGGATTTGCTGACCTAATAATAAATCCTAGCGATTTTAATGCTGAGTAGACAATATTGTCTATGTGACTATTAAATGTTAATTGATTGTCGAACAGCACACCAAGGTCTTTGTAAGTTGTAATTGTTGATAAAAGTTGGTTGTCAATGGTATAATCAAAAACTATATTTAATTTTTTGCGAGAGTATGTCATCGTACAGCATTTTGATATATTTAGTTGCAAGTAGTTCGTTTTACACCACATAGATAACATTTGTATGTCAGATTGAAGGGATATGCAATCAGCCATAGATGAAAATGTAGAAAATATTTTTAAATCGTCGGCATATAGTAGACATTGAATTTTTAAGGTTTTGCAAATATCATTAATAAAAATGATAAAATTTAATGGCCCTAAGTTGGACCCTTGGGGAACACCACTAAGTGCTATATAGTTAGCGGATTTGAAGTTTAAAACTTCAACATACTGCAATCTGTCATTAAGATATAACTGTAATAGATTACAAAGATTGTTATCGCATCCAACAACACGTAGTTTATCTATTATAATCCCGTGATCTAATGTGCCAAATGCTTTACTAAAATCAGTGTATATCACATCCTTGTTGTCGCATATTGAGCGATGTGGAAACAAATTCTGTAAAACAAAGCAAATTTGACGCAGTAGACCTCTTTTTAAGAAAACCGAGCTGGTTATCTGATATTAGACTTTTTACAATTTTTAATAGTTTTGTAAAAGTTTAAGTTTTTAATATTAAGTTAAACAAATAATGCAGTGGATTGGCTAAGACAGTAGCGCAGTCTTTGACTAAGAAAGAAGGAATGCCATCAGGACCTGACGTGTATTTTGCTTTTAGACGTTTAGAAGCTTGCACAACTTCATCAAATGATATGGATTTATTTCCAAATGGAATAGTATTATTGACGGAATTAGAATTTGATGGTAGATTTGAAGTTTTGTAAACACTACTAAAAAAATTTGCAAATGAGTTTACGATTTCTTGTTGGATTGACGTCATAATTCCATTATAAATCATAAATGATAGAATTCTTACTGTTTTTCAAGCAATTAATGTATGACCAAAATTAGTTTGGATTGTTTTTCAATTTTGCTTCAGCTGCAGAAGTAAACATTTTTCTGTTCAATGAAATACGGCGTTTTGTTTCTCTTCGAATGTTGAAATACTTTTGCCGATAATAATTGGTTTTATGTTGACTATATAACTTGTGGTAACGTTTTTTTTTGCCAAAAAGTTTGCATAAATAAGTGTGAACCACCGAGGATATCTAGACAACGATATACGTGGAATTGACTTTGGAACATGTCTGTCCAATTTTTTTGATATTGTTTGGTAAATCTTATCACAGCATACGTCAACATCTGTCTCAGCATACACTATTGACCAATCAGTTTCAAGAAAAGCAGTGTACAAGTTGGATAAGTTAGCTTCTTTAAAACAATATTTGTATGTCTGTTGTGGACAAATCGACAAATTAGTAGTTGTAGAAACTTTAATGTCAAAAGCAAGAGCTGGATGGTGTGTATCCTCAATTACAAATGGGGAATAACAACGTGAAAGTGAACATTTAATATCAGAGGACGTTAAAACAAGGTCAAGTGTTCTATCATTAGTATTTAGAATATTATTATGTTGCAAAAGGTTGTTATAATTTAAGAAATTTAAAAAGTTACTGTTTAACTTATCAAGATGATGACCAGACAGTGATTGTTGAAGATTACGAATATTAAAGTCGCCTACAATAATTGTATTAGTGCTGATATCAAAGTTTTCTTTGATACATTCATAAAATGCTTCATGTACAGTTGTTGATTGAGAGAGTGGTATATAACAAACAATTATTAAAAGAGTTAGCTTGTATTTATAAAAATGAATGGTAGCTGCGGAAAAATCTATTTCAACAATTAGACAGTGCGCATTAATAATTGGAATGCATTGTGCAGTAGCATCATCAACAGCAATTAAAACACCACCAGCTTTACATCGAATACGATCAACTCTATGCACAAAATTAGTTTCTGGAAATAGTTGCCTACTGAGCGTTCCGTCTTTTAACCAGGTTTCACTTATTGCTATAATATTAAAATTAGAAGAATTAGTTTGTGTTTTTGTGTTTAATCCTTGTGTGTTTTGATAGTAAATGTGTGCTAATAATTCATTCTGCTGGGACAATGTTAGTTTTTTTGTACAAGTATTGTAGGAATATTGTTTATATACTTAATATAAAGGTTTTTTTGCCGTTATCAATGCGAAACTTTAAAGAAACACGAATAATTTTTTTGTACACTTGTTGTCGGAATTAATAAAAATTTTGTTATATGTAGCAGAACTACGCAACTTTTTTACTTTTACAGCGTATGTCCTGCTAGTGAAAATTACTTTAATCGGGCGTGGCTTATTATTTAGTGGTCTTCCAAGACGGACAGCTTGAGACATTGTTGGCAGTGCATGTACAATAAACTTTAATATCGGCAAAACTAAAGCTACAACATTGCCGTCAGATGTATTATTTTCTGGAGCATTAAATATAAAAATATTTCTAGACCGCTTTTCTCGTTCGTAACATACTACAATGACCTTTTCGTATGTTTCGCTACTTATATTTTCGGTTGAAACGTTATTTGGAGCTGATAATTTTGATATAGCAGCTGTTAGCTTTTTAACTTGTTGACTCAATTCTGACACCATACCTTTTAACACAGATATTGTGTTTCCTAAGTCAGAGCAACTATTACAAGTCCATTTATAGTTTGCTTTTGATTGTAGCACACGAGAGTCAGATAGGGGAAGAAATCAAATGGCTTCCAAATCTTTTGTTTGTTTATTACAACATTTACAAAAAGCAATTATGTATATAAATTTAAATAAATTAAAAAAAATATTAAAATAGTAGTAATTAAAAATGGATAACAATACTAATAGGAACAACACACTCACTTCACTCCTACGAGGTTCGTCGTGGAGACTTATAAATGACAAACTTGGTTAACTGGACCGTGGAAATATTAAAATATGTGCAACAAAAGTGAAAATAGGAACAACGAATAATTGTATAAATAAAAATTACATATTAAAAATATTTAAAATTAAACCTTAAATATGTACTGCAAGTTACGCCACTGGCACACAACAAAGGCTGGGTTTGTTTGCGCGCTCGCGCAATAAATGTATATGCTGAGTAAGTGGGGTTAGATTACTTACACAAATAATCGAATCAGATGAATCAGATGAA
The DNA here is from genome assembly GCA_963932245.1 of Tachinus rufipes. Taxonomy (NCBI): domain Eukaryota; kingdom Metazoa; phylum Arthropoda; class Insecta; order Coleoptera; family Staphylinidae; genus Tachinus; species Tachinus rufipes. Next base: position 70,212,345 of record OZ010749.1, read on the forward strand.
TCTTACAGATAATAACTATACAATGACACAAATAATTTAAACAGGTTAAAACTTAATTAAAATTGATTTGTTGTTAGCACAATGTTATTAACAACAGTGGCTTATCAAGAGAATTATTATCACATAGAAAAAGGACCCCGTATACAATAGAAGAACATCACTGCAACAAGTTATTCAAGCAGACTACCAAAAGAGATCAAACATAACGATAAAAAAAAACTTCTAAAAAACCCAGCTCAGTACAAAAAACTAGAGATATGAGAAAACTTAAAGACTATAATACAAATAAGAAAAGTTTTTTTCTACCCCAGAATGCTGTCATAAAAGAAAGCAGCGTAACCATTAAATTACAAGTAATCTTTGATGCAACAGCAAAAACTAAACGTTGTTCAAGAAATTTTTTTTTTTTTGCATTTTATTAACATTACCAAAATGTATAGCCAAACAAACATAGATTCAAGTCAAATCAAGCTACAGTGTATATTGTGGAAAAACAACGTCAATAAAGAATATATAAATTAAACACGCTTGATATACGTCACCGGAGTTGGCTGAAAAAGGCGTTTAAAAATGGCCCATAGCAAGCAAAATAGTAGTTTGTAATTTTTATGTAGATCTGTTAATGAGTGCAGATAAAATAAAAGAGATAATTACAATCAGAAAACAGATTGAAAAATTATTACAAACAAGCGGATTTCAATTGAGAAAATAGAAATTAAACAATAAAAAAATTTAAAAGACATGGTTCAATTCAATTAAAAACATTACATTTTGCCATTGGACAAAGATAAAAAACTAAAAACTCTGGAAATAGATTAGAAAACTAAGAACGATCTAATACAATACATGGCATCAAAATTTCTCAAAAAGAAACAAACAACAAAGCGGAGTATATTAGATCGCAAAATTATTTGATCCATTTGGGGTTAATAGCACTTGTAACCATAACCGCAAAAATTATTATTCAAAAACTTTAAAAATCAAAAATTAACTGGGACAAATCAGTAGATTAACAAACGGACACTAAACGGCAACAGCATTGCAAAGAATTAAAATTATTAGACGGCATACAGATCAACAAAAATGCTATCAAAGATTTCTTCTTTATTTCGCGTTTTACAGCTATTTTACATCGCCCCAGAAGTCTTACGACTTGTATTAAGGAGGTTGATGGGACCAACGGCTTATTAGGTGACTTCCGAATCACCCCGGTGGATAAAGAGCAAAATCATTATTTTAGTCATATTCAGGGATCGAACCCCGGACTGTTAGCGTGCTACGCTAACGCTCTATAACTGAGCCATCTCACCGTCAAGAATCAATAGAAATTTATGGTTTTTTGGATGCCAGTGAATCCGCATATAGCGCTGTCGTGTACATACAAAACGGATAAAAAATTCCACACGTCCAACTAATTGCTGCCATAGCCAGAGTAACGCCTACCAAGCTAGTATCACTGCTAATATTAAAATTGTGTGCAGTGGTAATGCTAGCCAAGTTTGTTAATAAAATAGCAACAGCTATAAATGTAAAAATAAACAAAATACATCTGTTTTCCGATTCAACCCTTACGTTAAATTGAATAAAGTCCGAGAGTAGAAAATGGAAAACTTTAGTGACTTATAGAGTTGGAGAAATACATTCTGTATCTAATTCAAATCAATGGTTTCATGTGTAAACACACAAAAACTCAGCAGATTTATGCTTCAAAAGGTTGTCGCCTAGTCAATTGGTCAACAATGAGTTATGGTAGCATTGTCCAAACTGGATATTTAATAAACAACATCCGGAACAACCTGAAAGCTTAGAATTAAAGATGATACCACACTTTAAGGTTTCCTAAGTGCAAACTGTTCTCAAGATACTTTTGCGCAAATAAACTACTTTGAGTTACAGCATGGATCATGCGTTTCTTCAATAACGCTCACAAAAACGACTGTATCAGTGGCACACTAAAACTCTTAGAAATAAAAAAAGCCACAAAAGTGTTAGTTGCATTGGTACAAAAATCGGCTTGTAGCAAAAAAATTGATTGCTTAAAGAAAAAAAGAAAACTACCACAACAAAGCAAGCTCATCAGCCTAAAAATAAAATCACGTCCATTTTTAGCAACACCGGTTGATTATTGTGGGCCATTTTTGATAACGGAAGGTCAGCAAAAATGAGAAAAACCTCAAAAAATGATGTCTGACAATGCTCTTAATGAGCGCCAATAAGGAGCTGCGTAGACTTTTATCTTTTATAAATGAAGAACAAAAGCGTATAACAAATACCATTTCAAAGGAAAGCATCAAATGGACTTTTATACCACCTCGATCTCCTCGTATGGGTAATTTATGGAAAGCGTCAGTAAAAAAATTTAAATATCATTTTAAGAGAATAGCCAGTAATGTAAATACGCTAAAATGAGCATCCTGACTTACCAAATCAAAGCTATATTAAATTCAAGACTATTGACACCAATGTCGAATGATCCAAATAATTTTCATTTTTTAACAAAGAACGTTTTCTCATTGAAAATGTTATGATAGGCATTTCAAAACTTGGGCTGATGAACTTGTGTAAATCGACTATCACGGTGGCAGCACGTTCAACAAATGCAAAAGTATTTCTGGAAAAGGTGGTTTAAAAAATACTTATAATACCAAATAAAAGCAATCTTCAAAAAATCTTAATGAAGCCTTGCAACCAGGAATGTGATTATTATACGCAATGATAATATACCTCCTTTTTAATGGAAAGTTGGTGAAAATATTTCCTGAGTTGCAGCAATACAAATGTCAACCGGAACTACAAAAAAAGCAATTACAGAAATTTATCCACTGCCAATTGAGGTTTAGAAACAGTATGTTCAGCACATAAAAGCACCTCCGAATGTAACTAGTTTTTTTATACTTTTCAAAATGTATAATACTTTGTTTTAAATAGGTTGTCTATTTTTTTGATTATATTGTATTATATTGTTAATTTTGACAAAATAAAGTCAGTTTAGATTTGTACATGAGAACAAATATTATACGTATATTTGTTCTAAAACACAATTGACTTTATTATAATACTGTTAATGAATCAGATCAATCCAACGTTAACTACCCTTACTATAATAGTAAACATTAAATTCAAGATAAAATTTTACATATTTTACTTGAAACTATTTTTAATCGTATTATAAGTTTCAAAAATAGTTTTTCCGCTGGGCCTGATTGTGTTCCTTCTAACTTATTAATAAACTGTGTTTACTCATTAAGTAAACCAATACATATTCTTTTCTCAAAATCATTCCAAAACATGTGAAGGAATGATATATCACTTCTATTTAAAAGAAATGACGGGAACAAAAAGAAATCAACAAACAACTACATTAAACAATTTTAACGGTAATATTATCGCAAATATAAAAACGAAACTAAGAGATAGACGGAGTATGTGAGCTTATAGTTAAATATTAGAGATATGTGTAACAATAAATCTCTTGATCACTAACGCTTGGGTGGGCAGGCGGGAACAAAGTCTAATTTGCGGGCCAGTAGCTTCTTCTACTGAGACCCACCCACCCGCCTAACAGTTATTAATCAAAAGATCAATTGTTTCTTCCTCCTCTTGTGTGCTTATAGTTATCTTGGTTAAACTATTTAATAAAATATACAACATGGGAGAGATACCACAACAATGAATAACATTTAAATTTGTCACCTTACCTAAAAAGAATAAAACTACAGAATGCGTTGATTACAGAACAATTGCATTAATGAGTCATATAATAAAAGCGTTTCTAAGAATTATACATAACCGCATCCACAGGAAAGTGGATTTCAAAATTAGTGACAGTCAACTGGGCTTCAAGAAAGAAATGGGCACTAGAGAAGCACTGTTTGGGACAAAAAAACATTGATAGTCAAAACATTCAAATTATAAGTAATCTATACCAAAACCAGAAAAATAAATTAGCAAAAGAACACACATAGTAAAGGTATTTTTTAAGATTTTATTAAAAACGCCTAAGAGGGCGTTATAAACAAATACAGTTATATTTGCAGATAGTGCGCAAAACTAAGTAGAACACCTTAATTCTACGTGTAATTTTTAGCGGTTTAAAATGAATTTTGGAAGAATAATTTCAAAACTAACAAAAAATTTCCTATATTTGAAAAACAAGTAGAGAAGGTTACGTAATATAAATATTTTGAAACGCTGGTCACCCAAAACGCAGAACAAGCAAAAGAAATAAAAATTTGCATAGAAATTGCTAGAACTGCATTTATTAAAATAAAAAAGCTATCCTGCAGCCGTGACATCAAGTTAGAATTAAAATTGAGAATACTGCGTTGTTACATATTTTTAACCTTGTTGTACGCTCCGTACAACAAGGTGAAGGCGTGGACATTATATATTTTTTTTTATTTTAAAGTTTTAGTTAAAGTAAAGTTATTGAATAGTGTTTTGGCAGATATTAAAGAACTCTCCCATGCTGTATGGTTCACTGTTTATCACAAATTGGTGTAGTTTGCGCTTGAAAGGTTTAAAGCTAGTGATGTTTTTGATAGTATCAGGTAATTGATTATATAATTTAATTGAGGTATATATAATATTTTTTTCAGTAACATCAAGTCTGTGTTTGGGATAGAAATAAATATTTGACCTAGTCTGGTGGCTATGCTTTTTTGAGTAGTCATTAAATTAAATTTAATTTTTTTGATAAAAAAAAGTGTCTGATATATGTACAGTCCATACACGGTTAGCATATTGTTGGATTTAAACACTGTCCTGCAAGAATTTTGAATCTGCATACTAAACATAACTCGAACTGCCCTTTTCTGTTGTACAAACAGTTTGTTTGTGTACATACTACTTCCCCAAACAATAATACCAAAAGACATAATAGATTGAAAACAAGAGTAGTAAACTGTTTTTAATTCTTGTTGATTAGTTTGTTTTTTTAGAATTCTCAAACTATATATTATTGATTGTAGTTTTGAAATGGTGTAGTTAATGTGTTTGCCCCAGTTTAGAGTTTCGTTTAATATTATACCAAGACACTTAGTTAATTTAGCAGTTTTCATTGTATAGTTATTGAGTAAAATATGATCTGGTGTTATAATTTTTGATCGATCTGTTTTAAAAATAGTGCAGTTTGTTTTTTTCAGAATTTAGGATTAATTTGTTTGTTTTTAACCATTGCTCTATTTTTGCTAAGTAAATGTTTCCTTTGGATAATTTCTTGTGCATATCGCACCCATTAATTAGTAAGGTAGTATCGTCGGCATAATTCATACAAACATGATCACTATGGTTTAGCGTATTTGGTAGATCCTACATTAAGGATCAATAATAAAATAACAAATTATAGCGGCCCAAAAATACTGCCTTGTGGCACCCCCATTTCTACTTTTTTAAAGCTTGATGTAATCTTTTCCGAAGCAGTATTCACTTGAACACATTGGTTTCAATTTGTCAGGTATGATATTAACTCCATATCTATCTAATTTTTTAATAAATATGTTATGGCATACGCTATCGAAAGCTTTGGAGAGATCTAGAAATATACCGCATAGAATATCTCCCCTCTCCAAGGCATCCGACACGTATTGACGTAGCTCTTGCATAGCAGTTTCTACATTTCTGTTTTTTAAGAAACCGTGTTGGTTGCTTTTAAATAAATTTAAGTTTGATAAAAAATAAGATATTTTATTATGGATAATTTTTTCAAACACTTTGGAAAAAAATTTTTAGATGCAAATTGGTCTATAGTTGGCTAAGGTGTTTGTGTCGCCTTTTTTGTAAATTGATATAATTTAAGCATCTTTGAGTTGTTAAGAAAAACAGTTTGCAAACCGTTCAAACTATGCACACAAACAAATTACTGTGTATAAAAGATTGCCTAAGGTTGACAAATATTTGTTTGTGTGCACAGTTTGAACGGTTTGCAAACCGTCCAAATCGTATGTTGGAACAGACCTTATGTAATGTATGCACAGTTTTATTATATGAAGTGGTATTTTATCTAAACCAGCGCTCATGTTATTTTTAAAATTATTCACTATTTCTACAATTTTCAGTTCATTTATTTCATCAATATCTATATTTTGTTCTACATAAGGAATATTTGATTCATATTCTTGAGATTTTAAGTTCGACGTCAGTTTGGAAGCAATAGATGTAAATTAATTGTTAAAATCTTCAACTAGTTTTTGTATGTTATTATCATTATTGTAAAAGTTTGTGTTTGCATTTTTATTATTTGCGTTACTATTGTTTTTTATAATGTTCCACATTGTTTTTGTTTTGTTTTGTGATGCAATAATTAAGCCGCCGATTTTTTTCTTTTTTAGCATTTATTACGGCATCGTTGTAATCTTGTTTTGCTTTTTTGTACTGCTGTCTGTAGGTAGCATCACATGACATAAGTGTAAATAGAACATCTAGTTGTTGTTTCTTAGTTTTAACTTCCGCGATATTTAGTTTTAATTCGTTTTTGGTTTATTGTTGTTAAAGTTTTTTACTGAAAAATTGATATTAAAGATTTTTATAAAAATTGATATGAACAAAATCCATTGTTCGTTGATCTTATGATCTTCAATATTGTAAATTGATAACCAATTTTCTTTTGCGAGTAACTGTAAAAACTTTGATTTATTTAAATCATTGTAAATACGGCCTTTTTGTTTTTTGCATTCTTGTTTTATATCATGAACAAGACTGCATGTTATATATATTATGTTACATAAATAACCACGTGCAGCCAAGTGGCGCGACAACACCTGCAGCTTACTCAGCAGTGTCGCGATTAACACATTCTTTTCACACGCTGAATCAGCAATTATAACAGATATAAATACTGAACATATTAATATTAAGTTAGTTGTATTTTTGATGTTAGAACCTAATTAAAATTTGTTACACGCTCACCGTTTGTAACTGGCGCAGATCGGTACGATATTCGGCGCTACCTATCGACAAAAATCGCGAAAAAGTAGTGTTTTGTTGTGTACAACAATCCGGATATTAACATCAACAACTCAGTGAAGGGATACTAAAATCGATCGCCTTCACCAGTGGACCCCATCTCCAGCGAGCAGAGGACTCCATCGCCGACACTCATAATTAAGAAAAAACAGTGGACACCATATCCAGCGGGCAGAGGACTCCATCGCCGACACCCATAATTAAGAAAGAAAAAGAAAAAGAAAAAAAAATAGAAACAAAAGGATACGAAGAAGTTAAAATGATCATGATAAAAATAATTCTGTAAGTTTTTCACTCCCTTATAAATTATCCTTTATAACCTCATAAGATAATAAATATATTTCGTATCGTATAAATAATAAAAATAAAAATTATATATAATTGATATATGGCAGTAAGAGATAGAAGCCCTATTCGAAAAGTAAATGTGATAACTTAAATAATCCGCAAAATGAATTTATTCTACGGTCAATTTTAGGCAAACTTACGGGTAGAGCCTTAAATTTATTTGGCAGTAGATGTAACTTAAACAATTGGCAGGCAATAAAAACATTACTGTTACAGTTTTTTTTTCTGATCAACGCGACGAAAATTGTCTTGTAGGCAATTTATTAAATATTAAACAAAAAAATGAATCTGCAATATCATTTGGCAATAAATGTCAAGATTTATTAAGTTTATTATTAAATAAATAGCAGTTATCCGAGCCAAACGTGAATACAAGAATAATAAAAACTCAAATTTTTGAACAGCAAGCGCTTAACGCATTTTTACGTGGCTTACACAACAATCTAGCTATTAGATTAAAAAACCCAAGAAACTTAGAACAAGCTTTAAATTTTGTAATTGAAGAAGAAAACTTTTCTTACTCGCAAAATAAATTAAAATCAAATAATTTCTCCAATTTTCAATAATGGTAAATTCAATAATAAAAATAACGCACCGATAAGAAATTATCAACCTAATAATACATTTATACCAAATTTAAATCAACAACAACAACCTTATCGTTTTATAAATCATAATAGTAGTTCATCGGGACAACAACGATTTAATGGGTTCCAACCTAAAGTAAATCATCAACACTTTAGACCGTTTAACTCTTATAATAATTATCAACCACCACTACGAACATTTAATCAAGGGACATTTCAAAATAAACATAACATGTCACTTAACCCAAATTAATACCGTCCGGAACCAATGGACACAACATCGGGATATACGAGAAGAAGTTTTAAACAAAATCCATTTCAAACAACAGGAAATGCTAATTTTAGATCTGAAGAACTATTTCAACAAGATGTGGATGATGAAGATCTCCAATCAGACGACAACTATAATTACGAAAATGAATCTAATTATTACGATAACTATTATAACGACGGATCGTTTGAATTACCTGTTTATTCCGAAAATGTACAAGAAGATAATTTTCAGTCAACCAAAATTATACTCAACCAAACGTAATAAATTTAACTAATTTTAATAATTCTACTTTATCATATATAAAAATACCAAACGTTAATTTAAAATTCATGATTGATACTGGATCATCTAAAACAATAATAAGTCCCCAAACCGTAAACAAATATTATACAAAATATGTAAATAATCACATTTCAAAATTAAAACCGCCCATCAAACTACATATCATAAATATATTGCTAACATACCACTTCCAAAAATATTTAAAACCAATCAGTATTTTGATTTTCACATTTTGAGTTCAATCCTAATTATGACGGACTTATAGGTATGGACTTGTTAAAACATTTAGTCGCAAATATAGACTTAAAAAAAAATGTTCTTTACACCAAACATGGATTAATACCCATTTACTTTGAGACACCAAAGAAAACAACGATTCAACTTAAACCCAGACAACAACAGATATTAAAAGTTCCAGTTAATTCTAACTTAAACTATGGTATAATAGAATACACTAAATTGGCAGACGGAATAGAAATTCCTGAATGCTTAGTTAAAATAGAAAAACAAGACGCATTATTAACTATCACCAATAGTTATAACACTTTACAAGAGATCGATATAGAACCTTTCAATGTTATTGAAACGGACAATCATACTCATTGCAATTGGATTAACTGCATAGAAAATGAAAATATTGACAACTTATTAGAAAATCAAACTATACATTCCATAAGTCAAAATAATGAATCAACTATTATCAAAATATCAACAGATATTATAGATTCTAAGCCCAATCAATATTTTATAAACGAAGTATACACAAAAGCAAAACTACCAAAAATAAAAGTATTTGGAAAAATAACTAGATATCACATTCAAATAAATAAAGAACACCATGAAGAAAACATAATTCAATTTTTAAAAACAAAAATACTATTTTTATTTTGAAAGTGAAAATTTGTTCAAAAAATTTAATGAAATTACACAAAAATTATTTAATAAAAATGGACCCGAAATAATATTCTGTACAGAACAACGAGAATTATTACATGAGGCTGATCTAATAACTGAAGCAATTAAAAATCAACACCAGAGTAAAACTAACCACCGAGGAATTGCAGAAACAGTTAAACAGTTACAGAAAAAATACTATTTTCCTTTAATGCAAGAACATGTTGCAAACTTTATAGCAAACTGCGAAACTTGTAAAAGAAGCAAGTATGAAAGAAATCTACCTCGAGTAGAGATGATGCTAACAGATACACCTCATAGACCATTTGAAAAATTGCATATTGATTTATATACTTTGGAAAACACAATTTTTTTGACAATTGTAGATGCTTTTAATAAAGTAGGTCAAGCAATAGAAGTAAAATCAAAAAACGCAGTTGATATATTAAATGCATTAATTGATTACTTTTCATACTACGGAACACCACAAACCATTACATCCGACCAAGGAATGGAATTTTACAACCACATAATAAAAGAGTTGTTAGAAACCCACAAAATAAAGGTACATTTTACTACAGCTAACCACCCAGACTCAAATGGAATCATTGAGAGATTTCATTCGACAATAGGCGAACATATTAGATTACTAAAAACCAATCATAAAGAACCTATAAACCAATTAATAAAGTACGCAATTATTGATTACAAATTCAATACACTCTAATACAAACTTAACACCTTTAGAACTTACATTGGGACATACCAAACTAAGAGACCCATATGACTTGTTTTACGACAAACAAATGTTTAGTAACTACTTACAAAATCATAAAGAAAAATTATCATTAACATACGATAAAATAAATGAACAATTATTACAAAATAGAACGAGTTGTAAACAAAAAAAATTAACAAATAAACAACCCTTTTCTAGAAGGACAAACTGTTTACGAAATAAGTTATAAGTTTAAGAGAAATAAAACAGGAGAGAAATTTAATGGTACTTTCAAGCTAAAGAAATTATTACCTGGTAATAAAGCAATAATCCAAAAAGAAGAAACAACTAATAAAAATAGTGGAAGAACAGTACATTTAAAGAATTTAAGACAACCTATTATTGCAGGTACCTCACCATTATTGCCGCAACCACCAACTTCGCAAAATGCACAAGCATCGAGTTCAACCATATAACAGACAATCCAGGATTACTACCCTTAAAATTGGGAAGTGCTCAAAACACCATGGATTATTGGACATTAATACAAATCTATGATATATCTACTTTAAGTTTAGAATTTGACAAATTAGTTAGTTATTACAATAAGTTAAACATATCTTTGTATAATACTACACATGGAATTAGTTATGCTAATGAAATGTTTAATTATAAATACCTTTTAGATACCACCAAATACAACAAGATCAAAACGTGGTTTGATCAACGGGTTAGGAACAGTATGGAAATCCATTTCTGGTAATTTAGATCAATCAGATGCTGAAACTTATAATACAGCAATTTCAAAATTAAATAATAATCAACAAAACATCAAATCTATTATTGAACACCAGCTCAGTCTAACTGAAAATGCTTTATCAATATTTAATAACTCAATGACAAAATTACAACACAACCAAAAACTTTTAGAAAGAAGAATTTTACAAATTGACTCTGCAATGAGACAAGTAACTTTTGAATCAGCAGAAAGTTATACGTTCATACTATTAAACTTTATTTTCAATCAACTATTAACAGCCATTGAAATAATCTTACACGTGTTGAACAGCATAGAAAACGCAATTGCCTTTGCTAAAGTTAATGTTTTACACTCAGCAATTATTACTCATGATGAGATAAGGAATTAAAATAAATTCACAGACAAAACGGTACAAATTGCCATATTCTCTGGAAGACGACAATATTGTCAATTATTATTCAATAATAAATTTTAAAGGATATATAACCAAAAATCAAGTTATATTTCTATTGAAAATACCTTTAGTAGAAACGATACAGTATACATATTATCAAATGTTTTCATTACCAATGTTAAAACAAAACCTGTATCACACAATTATTCCAAAAACCAAATATCTTATCCTAAGTGAAAGACGATATAGACTATTAAACATCCAGTGTAGAAATGTTAAAAAAATGAACTATTTGTGTCAATCAGAAACAACAAAGTTAGTAACAGACAACAATCCTTGTGAAGTTGATCTGTTAAACTTCATAAACAACTATCAAAATTGCAAACCTACAAAATGTCATCTATCAAGAACAAAAATACAAAAGCTGAATGCTAACAAATGGATTATAATTGCACCAACCGACACCACAGTAACCAGAAAATGCCACAAAGATGAAGATAAATCAGTCTTAAATGGAACTTATGTAATAACTATTCCAACGCAATGCGAACTTCACATTGAAAAAGATGTTCTGAAAACTCACCAAACCAGCAGTAGGCAAGTAAAACATATCAATTTGCCCAACATCCAAATGCCAAAAAGTCCAAATGAAGACTACAATAAAGCAGAAGTGGTTCCAATCCAACTGGACAACATCCACCTGGACGAGCTAAAAGAAATAGATGTGCAGTTAAATCACGCAAAAACCCAAATTGATTCGATTGACTCTATAAACTTTCATTATGACAACATTAGTTTATATACTATTATTCTATTTACAATTATTATTATGTTAATTTTGTATGTTAATGGTAATGTAAAGAAGGTCATTAACCCTTTAACAGAAATTGAACTAAAAAATTAGGGTGATCTACCGTAATTTTTTCTCTTATGTGGGGAGGTGTTATATATATTATGTTACATAAATAACCACGTGCAGCCAAGTGGCGCGACAGCACCTGCAGCTTACTCAGCAGTGTCGCGAATAACACATTCCTTTCACACGCTGAATCAGCAATTGTAACAGATATAAATACTGAACATATTAATATTAAGTTAGTTGTATTTTTGATGTTAGAATCTAATAAAAATTTGATACACGCTCACCGTTTGTAACTTGCATTTTTGTGCAGTATGGTCCGAAATACCAGTATGCATTATTATACCAGTATGCATTATTAGATTAGAAATACTATTGTCTATGCACGTAGCACTTGTTGGTGTTATTCTGGTAGGTTTATTGACAAAAAGAGTTAAATTGTATGAAATCAAAATATTTATGAACTGTATTGTATTATTTGATTTAATTAAAATATCTATATTTATGTCGCCGGTAATTAAAATTTACAATTTTGGTTGTGAAACCGTTGTAGCATGCAGTCAAGTGTTTCAATAAAAACGTTTATGTTACTACCCCGTCTGTTAGACGATAGATGTTAATGGGTAAAACATAGTATATACAAATATATTATAATCATAAAAATTTATTTGGTATTTTTTACTATTTTATAATTTTAATTCTATTACTTATTTATTTTAATAGGCTATTATCTTTTATATTTTTCAGATTATTACCTATCATTAAAAACTGATCATTAATTACCCATCAATTATTTGCGGGTCAAAATTATGTTTACTTATTATAATATATATTGTATATTTGACAATTTAAATATGTACGTACATATATTATGATTTTTATGTTTAATTTTTGTTTGATATGTTATGTAATTTATATGTATTTTATATTTTATTTATCATACATTATCTGTTATGTTTCACAAAACAAATCAATTTTTATTATAATGTGTATATATACTTTTGTTTTATTTGAAAAGTTCTGGCGCCAAAACGGCCGGCGCCCAACTGGCCAGCGCCGAGGTGTCCTCGCGCGGAATTGGTTGCTCCGAATTGGCCGCGCCGAAACGGCGGCGCCAAAGTGTCCCATTCCGGATGTTAATAACAGTGATTGTTTTATTATTATTTTGGATATCTGCTGCCGCACATTCAAAAATATTACTTACAGACATATTGTTTAAATCGTTTCTAGGGTTTGATAAATAGTCCTTTCTGCAATATACGGCACTGCCACCGTGTTCTCCTTGAGGTCTACAAAATGAAGATACCAGTTTTTAGATTTGTAGCAAATTAGCTTTAAGTTCTTTGTTGCGCTGCCAATGTTCACATAAAGTTAGTATGTCACAATTTGTTAGTTCAATAAGGTGATCAATCCGTGACGCACTGGTACTCAACAATTGAACATTTTGGTGGATTATTGTTGTTTCACAGGATTTCTTGTTCGGCTGAATAAAAAACGATTTATAGATACACCCGAAAGCCAGATGTTGGGGTCTTGAAATTGATTTAGCTGCTCTAACGGTACGGCAACTTTAAATGAAGCATATTGTTTCGGGTGTTTAGATTTCATTTTTTCACATATATAATATGAAAACTTTTTTTTAAGGTGCTTTTATTGATAGATATTGATATCTACTTCGGTCATTGTTGGTGAGAGTTCAAAAATTTGCATATGTGCACGTCTAAGTGCACTTTCGATGTCCATTTTTCACTAGAACTTTTTTGAACTGTTGGTAGAGGATCCCGTTTCTTGTTCTTAGATCTTTTTGATATTACTTTAATATAACCATCAGTGCCGCGTTCTTCGATTTTATTTTTGATGATATTTTCCGTTTGGTTTGAGTGTTATTATTAATAGTTTTAACTGCATTTGAGTAGTTATTTATTAATGAGTTTTCATTGCTTACATTGTTAGTAATAGTATCTTATTAGTTACAGGTTGACGCTGTTGCTTGGGTGGTGCAACGTTATTAATATTACGCAGTTTTTTATTTTCTTCTTCCAGATAGCTTATTTTTTCTTGTAGAAGCTTGTTATTAGATCTTAATTCTTTTACTAAATCTTTTAGGTTGATGTATGCTTCTAATTCAAAGTTTAGTGTTTCTTCTGCTTGTTCTGTAGCCACGAGGCTAGATAGGTTATGTCCGCAGCACATTTTTGCTTTTCGCGCACAACTTGCATGGTAGAGTAAACCACAAAACACACATGAGGTGTCCGACTTTGCTACTGTGCCACATGTACATTGTTTTTTAATTAAATCTAGTATTTTACCACTTTTACTGTTTGCACTATCTGAATCACGACTTTTATCGTCAGTCGCCATCTACAAAATGTTAAATTTAAAGAAAGTGTACAACGCAACCAGTCTATTTCTGTGCATATTTATTAGTTATACAAAAAAATCCTACTTGGCATAAATAAATTAGAAATGACAGCAGGGATTTCCAAATAGTTCCCCAACATTGTGAACATTGATAAAAACCTTAATACGGGTTAAAAAAATGTTGTCATTTTGTTCATTACCGGACGTCTTAAACTATTAAAAAGTGCAAAACTTTATTTATTTTATAAAAAAAATAACAGAATCCTTTTATATTATTATTAATTTTTTTAATGAAATCTCAAAACAGCAAAATTTAGCTATAAAATAATAAAATATTGTTAGGAAGCACAAAAATTAACTATAAAACTGTAAAAAAATATAAAATAATGTTAGAAAGCACCAAAATCCAAAAATAAACTGTTGAAACCTGTAAAATTTTGTTTATAAAATGTCAAAAATTACAAAAATTGTTATAAAATTTAAAAACTATGTAAAAAAAACAAACATCCGACCAAAAACAGTTTAAAAGAATTAAAGTTTTGTCAGAAAGAACCAAAATCTAATTAAAAAATGCAACATTTTATTTATAAAAATTCAAAAATACCAAAATACGGCTTACAAACATCAACATAATGTCAGAAAGCATTAATACACCAAAACCCAGCTATAAATTGAAATTTCAAAAATTGCAAAATTCGGCAATAAAATATTAAAATATTGTTAAAAATAAACTGTAAAAAAATACAAAATTTTATTTACATTATATCAAAAACAACAAAATACAACTCAAACTTGGGTTGAGGTTAAGAATCATTATTTTTTGGGATTGTTCTTAATGTTTTTAGTCCTAGCTTGTCAAACATAGTGTAATATTTGTTGATTATACAATTTATATTCTTTAATAATTTTATATTGAATTTGGTTTATTATTATTGTCATCAAAGCATGCGTGCTTAAATTAATTTACAAAACACAACACAAACGTACATGTATAGCTTTAAAATATAAATGAAATAAAAATTCTATAAAGGCGCATTGTAAGTGGGTTTACGGGACCAAAAGCAATCTTATATTGCATAAGGCAGCTCTTAACGTCGAACTTGCTCGCTTTAAAATACAATGGAGTGCCTCACGGTTCAAATGCAAACGAACCATAAAACATATTTTACATCTTAAAAGTAATATTTGGTAGCAGCAGTAAAAATGTGTTAATATTTTTTAAATAGATGGGCATTTAGTTATAAATATTTATTATTTGCGGTGTTTACAAATATCTTCCTCACCGTTAAATCCATTCTATACGTTGTCAAAAGTTGGATAAATATCGCACCAGAAAAAAATCAAAGAGATATTCCTTGAATGAGATAAAAAGCTACGTTAGTACATCACATAGATCATTTAAACATGTTCTGTAATCTTTTTTAAAATAACGTACATTCTTCTATTTGAAAGCATTGTTAGTTGATAAAACATTTTTGTACATTTTATTCATCAAAGTAAATATTTAATTTAAAAAATATATAAATATACGCCTGCACCATTTATGTTCTGCTCATTCCACGGAATAAATATCATTCCAATATAATTAAGTAAATATACAATTTCTAACTTTAATTAATCTAAAAAGGTGGCTGAATTCATTCAACAAAATCCTGTTGTAATCAAAGGAGCTTTGACTATTTTTGTTGCAAAGACGCCAGTGTCCCTTAGTTGTTTACATAAAGCTGAAGTTATTTTGGTATCAGCTGCAAAGTTTTAGTTTGCTATTCGGCTCGTACATTTCAGCATACAGTGTAATCATTTTTTAAGTAATTTTGTAATCATAAAATAATTTTATTATTATATTTATATAAGAAACCAAATAAAATTCGAGTTAAAATCAAAGTTAATCATTACTAAAGTGAGTTGAATAATTTTGTAATAATGCTATTCTTTGCGCTCGTTTATGCGATTACATCTGGATGCAAAAATTGCAATTAAATCTGTTTTTTAATTACTTTAGAGTGAAATGCTTGAGTTGCAATGTAATTATGATTGGATTGAAAAAAACTAGGCTGTGTCAGCTAGTTTTATAATATATAATTCTTACACATTAATGATTTAAATATTATACAGATTGTATACTATGATTGTATCAGTTTATTTGGTTAAAGCGTTAATCAATCGCTTTAGAAGTTATTATCGTAAACTCCAGACAGTTATATGGGAAACTTGCGCGTAAATATTTTGCAAACCCGATAATTTATGTTTTAATTGCGTAATAAAATAGTAACAATCTTCGCAACATTTTACTTATTTTAATTAAGCTGCCAAAACAAGAACAGTAGACTAATTAAGCAAATTTCACACATGACATAGCAGGTGGAAATATATAACATTCATGTAATTAGTGTACCAATTAAAACTATCCAGGTAAATCAACACAGGTTAGTTTTAAAAGAATTTACATATAATTTTAATTGTTTTGATGTTGATGTTGATGTTAAATAATATAACTGCAAGATATACTCTACTCCAATTATTTAATTTATTTCTTATGATTATGACACAGGAAAAGTAAGCATAATATAATGATTGTGTACAATTTTTTCACACATTCTAAAATTATTGTTTAATATGCATGTTACAGTTAAAATACTTACAACAAAGTAGCATCTTAAAGAATCAAATAAGTTGTCAACGTACCTGAAACCAAATAAAATAATAATACTATTGAAAATTATTTAAAAAAAACATCATTGAGCTGCTTGCTTGAATATGCACCTCAACAATCCATGCAATTAGGTCAACTCTAATGTGCATTCCAGAAATGCCAAACACCAATAGCTAATTAATACAATTTAAATTAATTGCTTGAAAGGCTTTCTCACTCTATCAATAGTTGATTGATAAATGTACTAAAATACGCAAACTGAGTTAAAATGACACACTAAATTATAAATGTTTATATTACGTAAATTCTGTTTACAACCGCAATAATATTGTAGTGAACTTATATTAATTTTGCAGTTTCTAATTTATATTTTAATTATATTAAAGGTTTCTTGTAAGGATAATATAACTTACAAAGCAATGATGGCTTTTATTAAAAAAATTAAAAAAAACATAAAAAGTATTGTAGTTCTCTAAAACAACATTATTATTATCAATGACATAATATGCCAGTGGTCAAACATGGCTTGCAGAAAGATCAAATAAACTCGTGGAAGGACTATTCAGATAAGCTGTTTACGGATGGCAAACATTACAATGGAAGGACTATGGAAAGCAATTCAAGACACAAAAAGTGGTTCTACATTCTCTTTATCATTTATTGTATTTGTTCTTCTTTTTAGTATGCATTTTTGAAGTCAATACAAAGATTATTAATAATATTAATTAGGACGGATTCGGTACGAGAAAGGCACTGTTCTTCATGCAAGTTTTAACCCAGAAATGTATAGATCAACGCCGCACAGTGTAGGCTTGTTTTATAGACTACAAAAAAGCATTTAACAATGTTAAACATGAAAAATTAGTTGAAATGCCAAACAGAGAAGTTCCAAATATTAAGAGGCGTCCGACAAGGATGCATTCTGTCACCGCTCTTGTTCAACCTATATGCCGAGAACATATTCCAGACGGCATTAGACAAATGCACAAAAGGCATAAAAGTAAACTGAATGTAAATAACATTATTTATGCAGTTGAATCTGTGATATTAGCCAACGCTATCAAAGATCTTCAATGCCTTATAGACCAAGTTCAACAAGCTAGCTTTAAGTATGGACTCAAAATAACCATTGAAAAAACCAAATTAATTTTCAAAAATTCTGACCATTAGTATGCAACAAGAAACTTTCACTTAAAATCAGGTAGAAAACCGTCCAAAATGTTATGTCTTCTCAGTACTATTGTATGGAGTCGAAAGGTGGATACTGAAGGTATCATCTATGAATAAAATTGAAGCCGTCGAAATGTGGCTGTGTTGGAACCTCTATAAAAATTGTATAGAGAGACAAAGTAACAAACAACAAAGTACTCAAGCAAATGGACAAAATTACAGAACTACTCACAATGGTAAAACGTAGAAAAACAAGATATTTGGACACATACTCCAAAATGACAAATACCAATTCCTGCAGTTAATCATGGAAGGCAAAAAAGAAAGTAAACAAAAAATCGGAAGAAAAAGGATTTCCTGGCTGCTAAACCTGCTACAATGGTACGAAATCAAAAAGGTTTCTACACTAATACGACTCGCTCAAAAGACAAGTTCAGACATATGGTTGCTAACCTCTTGTGATGAGAAGGCACTGGAAGAGGTCAAGTGTTTACTAGAACGAAGCTGCGTCAATGACTAGTATAATGTTAAATGTTTTGAATCTATACAGTAAGACTGCCAGCAGCAAACACAACCACACCAAAAGCAAGTTACGTCATAGTATTTTACTACTCAGCAGTAGTAAAATTCTACAATTACAATAACACTTTGTGCTGCATTCTGTAACACAGCATATATTATTATATTATCATGTTATTCATATATTATATTTTAGTATAAATTGTTATGTTATTATTAATTTCAATTAGTTTTGTTTGTACTCAATTTTTCACAATTACTCAAATGTATTTAAAATAAAATAAAGTTTGTAAAAAATTAATTAGTTAATTAAATGTAAAAACTGGCGCAGTCGTCCGAATTTAAAAAAAAAATCTATTAATTGATTTAAGAAAAATCAATAGTATTTTTTAAGTTTATAAATGATGTATTTTATGTAAGTTGCCTTTTCATCCAGTAAAAGACACATACACTCGTGTTTCAAGGTATGCTCCCATCATCAGTGTGCCTAGCATCTCATTGGTCAAAGAAACAGTTTACATAAAATCACAGTAACTATTAAACAATTTATGTTTAAGTGTCAACTTTTAATCAAACAACAGCAACGATCTCAAGTGTTACTACAAAGAGTGCCCCAAAAAACAAAAATTGTCCACTGGAGCCCTTGGAGCGGAGCAAAGCCAAACTCACAGCAGAAAGCGGCCTTCTAAACATTGAGTTGCAGTGATTCAATCAACGGAAACAATCATCGTTCCAGAATCAACATCGCTAAATTCGTCTAGTCTATCAAAGACAACGGATTATCGTAATTACCGTAGTTCATTATAAAACCGTAAGAATCAATTGAAATATTAATTAAAAATTATTTTATCTTTATGCATTTGTAACACAATATTGTTTATATCATATACTTGCTAAAGTAACCATGTATTATGCTAATATTTATTATAATTGATAAGAATTATTTTCCTTTCTATATATGTAATAATTTAATTTTAAATTCTTTATTATATTTTTTTTTTTATTCAGAAATTTCTAAATTAAATAATTTAGTAGACCTTTTCAAAGATTTAAAAATAAATTCAAAATTAAAAACGACGGTTTAACAACCCCAAATATACCCTCAAGAATTTCATACATCGTTTTTAAACAAAATTCCTCGTTTTGAAGAAAATCTTAAAAAACTATCCGAATATGTAAAATCTGTAAAAAAACCTATTTCAGCCTTAGAAGTAGTAACTGCTAAAACTTTAAATTTGTAGGATGATCTTAAGACTTATTTAATAACTTTAGTGACCAAAGATCATAGTTGAATTTAAACATTGATTTATCTTGACTGAAACAAAATTTTATAGAATCTCCAAATGAATATTATAAAAATTTAAAAATTTCTTTGACTAATGAAGCTATTATAAATATTATAAAAATTATAAAATTTATGAAACAAAAAATTTAGCTCTTACTGCTTATTCAAACGGGTTATCAGAACCGTTAAGTTTGTATATTAGAAGTCGTGTCCCCCAAACGTTAGAAAATGCTTTGACATTTGTAAAGAATGAATTGGACATTAGATATTTTCAAAATTTAAACAACCAATAATCTAAACAAATTCCGAATCAAACATTATTTCCAACAACAACATTTTGTTCATCAAAATTATTCCCAATGTAGAGTAAACCAATTTCCTAATTCAATTTACTCAATATCAAAGATCTTTTACAAAACTATACAAAATGCGTTTGCCCCAAAACAAAATTTCGAAAATTTAAATTGACCTGAATCAATGCAAACTAGCATAATAAATAAAGTTCCCTTTTTACAACAAATTCAAATATCTAGACCATTCAATCCAAATTTTACAATCAACAATCAACAACCAAATCAATTTATAAATTTTTATTTTTAAGAATTATTTACCCATGAAACCCACAAAACCTACTACAAACAATGTTCCTCAGAAATCCCCAAAAAATCATATAAATATGACCATGAATCAGAACAAGAAGCTTTAAACAAATTTAAATATACCAAAGAAAAACAAATTGATTACCAAGAAAATGCTGTAAATTTTTATTAACAGCCTTGGTAAAATCTTTTTTAATTAGTCCAAAATCAAATATCAAAATGACAAATTATTAATTGACACCGGAAGTTTACCCAGATTTTTTCAAAAGATTTGAGCTCACCACTAATCTAAGTTCTCAGTTGGTGCTGTTTATACCAAAAAAAAAAAAAAAAAAACAATTTGCTACGTTTCACGCACGCTTAATAATACCGAGCAAAATTATAGTACAGTACAACGCAAATTATATGGTCCACAAAACAATTTAGACCATATCTATATTCCATTACTTTTCGACCAATTTGAAAAAGTCGACTTCTTTGATTTTGCTCAAATTTTCAGGGATCAAAATATAGATAAAAAAAATGAGATTCCCAAAATTTTGGACATTAGAATAATGCCTGTTCAAAATGACACACATTTGAAGGTCAGAAATTTTACAATAAAACGTCTTTTTTAGCTTATTTTGTATCTCAATTTTTGGGCTTCTGAAAAAAGATAAAAAGGTCCACGATGTCTCAAATTATTTCTTATTACATGTACTTCAAAACCCATATTTTTATGTTTAATATCGTGGCAGTCATTTTGATATATTAAGCTTTAAACGTTATTCCAAAAAAAACCGTAAATTTAGCAGAATCGCAAAACTTTGCTATCTTTAAACCGTTCTAACTTTGTCAAATCTTTACAAAATTTAATCCACAAGCACTAGATTTCTTCGTGTTTCATCTCTTTTTAAAGTGATCACACAAGACTTATAGAATCAATACTTATACACCACTATTTTGATGCAGGAAGTTGCACATATTTTCGCGATCTTCAAAACTTGTAATTTTCAGGTCCGAAAAAAGCGCTGTCACCCTATGTCGATTTTAATCAAAATTTCAGTAAATACTCTTTGGAGCAAAAGAAAAAAGGGTATCTATATGAGAAATGGTATATCGGGCATTATCAAGAATTTTTTAATATTCAAAACTTGTCAAAATTGGCAAACCGCACATTTTTGTATCTCAGTTTTTGGGCCTTTAGAAAAAGATAAGAAGGTCCACGATGGCTCAAAATATTCCTTATTACATGTACTTTAAAACCCATATTTGTCTATTTAATGTTAGGTCAGTAATTTTGATACATCAAGCTTCAAACATTATTCCAAAAAAAACCGTAAATTCAGCAAAACTGCAAAATTATGCTTTGTTTAAACCGTTCTAACTTTGTTAAATTTTAAAGAAATTTGATCCACCAGGTCTATATTTCTTTGTGTTCAATCTATCTTTAAAAAGATTACATAAAACTTATAAAATCTATACATATTCACCACTAATTTGATGCAGGAAGTTGCACATGTTATTGCGATCTTCAAAACTTGTAATTTTTAGGTATCAAAAAACCGCTGTCACCTTATGTCGATTTCAGTCAACATTTCAGTAAATACTCTTAAGACCACAAATAAAAGGTTAGTTATATAAAAAATGGTATATTGGGCATTATCAAGAGTTTTTTTATATTCAAAAATCGTCAAAATTCAGAAAATCTAAATCACTTTTTGTCTATCTTGCATTGTTTTTGAGATAGTCAACAAATACAAAATATTTAAAAAACTTTTTATTTAGCAAAAAACACAAACAAAACAACATTACTTTAACAAGTGAGCATTGATGCAAGCTTTTGATACTTGTTAAAACAGTTTTTTTGGTTCGGTTAGTGAAATTTAATAAAAATGCTGTTCAACATGGAGAATACGCAAATATCATTTTTGTTTACGGACTCTGTAATGGTAATGCCGTAGCAATTGAGATTTCCTGACAGAAAACAACTTTTTTGACGCGTTTTTTAGTGAAAATGTTCACCCATATTATTATCAAAAGTAAAACACCTACAACCAGGCGACGTAGCACAACGACTTGCTTTTTCTCAATGGCTTCTTGATAATTCCCAATATACCATTTTTCATATAAATAACCTTTTTTCTTGTAGTCTGAAGAGTATTTACTGAAATTTTGACTAAAATCGACATAGGGTGACAGCGTTTTTTCGGGACCTGAAAATTACAAGTTTTGAAAATAGCAAAAACATGTGCAACTTCCTGCATCAAAATAGTGGTGAATATAAATTGATTCTATAAGTCTAGTGTAATTACTTTAAAGAAAGATTAAACACAAAGAAATCTAGACCTCGAGGATCAATTTTCTTCAAGATTTGACAAAGTTATAACGGTTTAAACAAAGCATAAATTAGCAATTTTTCAAAATTTACGTTTTTTTTTTAATTAATAGTTAAAGCTTGATATATCAAAATGACTGCCCCAACATTAAATATACGAATATGGGTTTTAAAGTACATGCAATAAGGAATATTTTAAGCCAACGTAGACCTTCTTATCTTTTTCCAGAGGCTCAAAAATTGAGATACAAAAATGTGGGGTTTGCCGATTTTGACAATTTTTGAATATTAAAAATTTCTTGATATTGCCCGATGTACCATTTCTCATATGAATAACCTTTTTTCTTGTGTTCTAAAGAGTATTTTCTGAAATGTTGACTAAAATCGACATAGGGTGACAGCGCTTTTTCGGGACCTGAAAAATACAAGTTTTGAAAATCGCGAAAACATGTGCAACTGCCTGCATCAAAATAATGGTGTATACGTATTGATTCTATAAGTATTGTGTGATCACTTCAAAAAGAGATTAAACACGAGGAAATCTACACCTTGCAAATCAAATTTTGTTAAGATTTGACAAAGTTAGAACGGTTTAAAGAAAGCAAAGTTTTGCGATTTTGCTAAATTTACGGGTTTTTTTGGAATAATGTTTAAAGCTTAATATATCAAAATGACTGCCACGATATTAAACATAATAATATGGGTTTTAAAGTACATGTAAAAAGGAATAATTTGAGCTATTGTAGACCTTTTTATCATTTTCCAGAAGCCCAAAAATTGAAATACAAATTAAGCTAAAAATGACGTTTTATTGTAAAATTTCTGACCTTCAAATGTGTGTCATTTTGATCAGGCAATATTCTAAGGTCCAAAATTTTGGAAATCTCATTTTTTTCATCTATATTTTGATTCCTGAAAATTTGAGCAAAATCAAAGAGGTCGACTTTTTCAAATTGGTCAAAAAGTAATGGAATTACCCATATAGAATTAAGTTTATTTTGTTCACGGATTATAGTCTTTTAATCTGGTTCCGTAACCTCAAAAAACTTAATTCAAAACTTACTTTAACTTAGATAGGCCTTGAAATTAGAAGAATATAATTTTGACATAGAATATTTACTCGGACAAACTAATAAAGTAGCTGACGCTCAATCTCGTATACAAATTTACCCAACAACTATTGAAGATAATATTTTTTTGAATAACGTCAATAAGATTATATATAACTTAGATAGTATTAATACACCTTATCCTACACATTCTATTTTAAACTTCATACCAAATTGATTAGAAACACCAAACATTGATGATTTATTTGATTTCAGATTACCACCAAGTTTCAAATAACATACACAATCCTTCAAATAATTATAATAATAATTCATTGGCAGATACAGTTCATAGTCAAGTTCAACACCAGTATTAGACAACAGCAAAAAACCATTGCAACAATTTAATAAACAAATCTAATTTATTAAAGACCAACTTCCTAGAAAAATAAAAATATCAAAAATGAATATACACATTACTCGGTTTTTGTCACCTCCAATTATAAAACCAATCTTAATAAGTTACTTATAGAACATTGCAAACCTTAGATAATTATTATTACTACTTTCCTAATAACACATTCTATCAAGAATTTGTACATAAAATTGATAACAAATAAAAATACTCCTAAATTTCATATATAGTAATACTCAAGTTACGTATGTGACCAAACTTGAAGAACGACAAAACCAGATAATAAATTATCATACTGAATAAACTAATGATAGAAGTATATCCAAAACTATTGAACACCTCTAACGCAAATACTTTTGGAAAGGAATGACTAACGACATTAAAACTTTTATTGATAATTGTCGAACTTGTAAATTTCAAAAATATATTCATAACCACATTAAACAGCCTCTGCAGTTACTCCAATGTTTATTCAACCATTACATACAATCTACGTTCTAAGTTAATAAAAATACCTTTAACTCCAATTGATGTCTTTTCTAAATTTGCCCAAGCTTATCAGCTACACTTATAAAGTTTTAAATAAAATTGCACGCAACAACACTTCACCATTATCAATTAAAATAAAGTTTTAAAAAATATAACTAGTTAATTAAATGTGAGTACTATCGACCCACTTCACCACCCAAAGCGAGCATGTAGTCCGGTTAAATGCAATTTTAATTGCAACTACACACAAACAAAACTCAGATGACTTGATTGCGTGTTAATTTACCAATCAAAAACATCTTCATAAATAAATCATCTGAATTAATTAATTAAAAAATTAATTAAATAATTCAAGAAATAAAAAAGCAAAGCTGTTTCAAACGCTAGACATACCACTCATCCAACCACGTAACCTGAAATCCCGGCCTAAACTTCTTTTAAATCAATCAAAAGCTGCAGCCAAGCCCCAACCTACCAAGACTAAATTCCAGCTCATCTAAAGACAAAGATCTGTTAGATGTCCAACTAGATAGTAATGTTGTTAACCACAAAAAAACCCTGCTCATAAAAGAAAAATACACAATTGTGGTCAATTGCAAGAAGATGTCAAAGAAACAAAAAATAAAATCGGATAAGCCCTTTTTAGTTTTTGCTACAATTAGATCATCAGCCAACCTAGCAAGTTAGGAGTTTTCAGCTCCATCAAGGGCATAAACCAGGAAAAGGTCTTCAGTCCGGTCTACTTTTGATCAGCCTAATAGCTTTTGAAGTCTTTCAAGTTAAAACACTTCGGCTGCACTCGCATGGGATGCTGCCTTAAAACGGTCACCTTTTATGTTTATACTACGGAATAAAACCGCATATTAAGGGTTGTTGGCAATGTTCAAAGTTATGAACATCACTATTGATTGCGCAATAAACGTAAAATATAGTATTCAAGAGCAAACTCTTTTGCATAAGAATAAGAAACGTGCCCAAATACATCAAAGTTAATGCGGGGCAAAAAAAGTTTATTGATCTAGGGTATGCTCCTTTATCACTCAAACGTATGAAAAGAAACGATAAACCTTTCCTATGTGTTATCTTATCTCAACTCCACATAGAGCAAGATAAAGAAATCAAGGCATGTTCTAACATGCGCCGCATGCAATAGGACACACACAGTAAGCTCCAGAAGCTGCAAAGCTTATTTCAAGCTGATAGCAGGCCAAACTTAACCTAAAGCCAGCTCCTGTTTAGTGGCATTTCATCAATCGATTCCAATTTCTCCTTAGAGCAAATGTAGCAATAAATCAAGCGCAATATGCCAATACTATCAGAGTCAAGAATTAGACTCTCCTTTGCTTGGCACAAGCAAACAAAGTAAGTTTTAAAAAGATATTTGCTTATTTCTTGTGTAAAAACTAGAGACATAAAAATTGTCCGACAGCATGTCCGCAATCTCTATGTAACGCCTATAAGGCTGCCACACTAGGTGGACTACTAATATAAGAATACACTAGCAAAAAAAAACGAATCTTTACATTAGATTAATTTTATAGTAATATTATTCTAAATTTCATATTGTTTCTTCTACAGAATGTTACAAACTAAATAAAATTCAGGATTTTCTTTTGAAATATTAGTACGTACTATGTTGATGGAGTATATAGACTGTATATTTAGGATGGCACTTAGAGAGTCGGAACAAAGAAAAAACAATCTGTGAGATGACGTTTCACAGTATAGCAAAGCTTTATGCAATGCACATAATTTTACGGTGTATACAAAGTTTTTTTTTGGAAGAAACTATAAATACCGTCTATAGCAAAAGCATTTTCCAGATTACAATCCCTTTTTGAACCCAAATGTAGCAAAGATTCAGTGCAGAATTTGTTTGATAGGCTTTTGTGGCATATCTGATACCTGCGTTGTAAACTACGTCTAAAGCAACCAACTGAAGTTTTTTTGCGGATAAGTATACCGCGTATAGTCAATCCTGGACAAAACCAAGGCCTTGTACAACAGCAACCATTTTTTTTTTGAGCACCTTAGTTGAAGTTGGCCAAGCACTTAATCACGTTCAAAGTTTTTTTGCGCTTTGTGACCAATTCAACAATATGTGCTCAAAAAGAAAGGGTCTTATCAAGCACAAACCCTGAGAAATAAACAGTATTGATGCACGTGATTTTGGAATCCCGCAAGCTAGGGCTTACCCGTATGTAGCAAAGACTCTGTGCAGAATTTGTTTGAAAGGCTTTTGTGGCATATTTGATACCTGCGTTGTAAACTACGTCTAAAGCTACCAACCGGGTTTTTTTTTGCGGATGAGAATACCGCGTATAGTCAATCCTAGACAAAACCAGGGCCTTGTACAACAGCAACAGTATTTTTTTTTGCGCACACTAGTTGAAGTTGACCAAACACTTAACCACGTTTAAAGCTTTTTTGCGGTTTGTGACCAATTCAACAATATGTGCCCAAAAAGAAAGGGTCTTATCAAGCACAAAACCTAAGAAATAAACAGTTTTAATGCACGTGATTCTAGAATCCCGCTAGACAAAAGCGGGGGAGTACTGTTCTCTAGACATATTGTCTTTAAAGTAGCGGTTTTCACTCTTACTTTAATCTTGTGATTTTGCATAAAAGATTAATAAAAAAGGTTCTAAAATCCCCAAATGTTCAGTTTCAAAAACTTATAACTCCAAGTCATGTTATATGCCTTCTTTAGGTCAAAAAATACCGCTATGAAGTGTTTTATTGCCAAAAAGGTTTTGTCTAAAACCCGCCTAGAGTTTAGCTAAAAGACCGCAACTTTCCAACATCTACACCAGATGATAGTTGACTATTTTTTATAAAATTTTACTAAGACAACAAGTAAATATAATCGGTCTGTAGTTTACGTAGTTTAAATCTTTTGCCCGGCTTTGGCAATGACAAGATAATGGTCTCTCTCCAACTTTCCGAGTACGCTCCGTTTTCCCACATCAGGTTGTGAATTTCCAGCAACCGCTCCGTCATGCGAGAGGAAATCTGCTAAATAATCTGATAGGACACGTCGTTTGGGTCAAAAAAAAAATACCTACAACAATTTTTTTTGCAATCAAGTTGATCGACCAAACGCTGATATATTAAAAAAAATGGCATACCGTTCTCTCTCCAAAAGTATATTTAGTAATAGCAAGATCTATATATCATTTAAGTAAAATAACATTAAAAAATGTTCACTTTATGTTTAGACAGCTATAAAAAAAATTGTAGATCTCACAAAACAAGTAAGTCTTCAAAAGCATTATATATTAAGATAAAAAAAAAAAACTAGCAGTTAAATATTCTCTACAGCAACAATACTAACAAAAGTATAAAACCAAAGTAGAAAATATATGTGAATCTGCAAGTACCGTTTTAATCAAAACAAATGAATCAAAAACAAAAGAAAGAAAAACGACAAACGTATACAACAACAAATCATTGAGCTGGAGGATTTAAAAGCCAACATAAATAACGCAATCAATAAACGGATTAAACCACTACAAAAAACAACAAACACAGATTATATAAACTTAACAACAACAGTAATAATAAAAATCTTCCAGTAACCAATGTTCTAAAAAGAGAAAAGATTTTAATGTCAAGACTACATAAAGACGTTGTTTACACTAAAATTTTTAATTTATGGTAAAAAAATTAAATTAAAGCATATTACTCTTCCGTCATGAAGAAGCTAAAACATTTAAAAGAAAACTATTGCCCTAAAAATACTATTTTATAAAAAGATTTTTTTTTTAAAGTAATAACACAAAAGAACTTATTTGTAGTTTATGTAATACAATTTTTAAAGTATTTCATCAAAATGTTCAAAGTTTATCAACATCATTTATCAGTTTGAGAGCTTTCATTGGTGATATCAACTGCCAAGTGATACGTCTCTTTGAACATTGGCATACTGAAAGCCAGTTAAACGTTAATTTGCAAGTTTATAACATAATTATAAGTGTCTGCAGGCAGAAACAAAGACACGATGGAGTATCAGTGTATTGTCATAAATCTTTGGATACAAAAGCAATAGATAAATGTGCAATCGCGTTAATTCAAATAATTGAGTGGGAGGGTGCGGAGATCAGCATACATGTTCAATTATAATTGTGATTGTCACATATAAACTCCCAACTGGTGATTTAGATATATTTAATAAATAGTTGAAATATCTACTTAACCGGTCTGTATTACAAAATAAGCCATTTTTATCTTAAAATAAATAATGTTTTAATTTTTTTTTAAATTTATACAATGTCTACTGTTTGATTAATAAAACTACGTCTCCAATCATAAAGTACTGCATCTTAAATACCTATGTAGATTTTTTATATAAATGTATGCTTATGTTATTAATACAAGTACTACTTTGTTGGTTATTCTTGTTAGTTTATATATTATTAAAAATATTTTAAAAAAGTTTAACATATCTTGCAAGTAGATTTTGTTTATGAAAGTACGCAGAACTATCTGTTGGTTTTTTTAGTGATTTATGTAATACACTTAAGGGCCGGTTTTATAAACCATAAAAATCTGTAGATGTTATTTACTAACCAAGTAAATTATTTTACTTGGGTGATTTCGGTATTATAAACGTCAATTAATCAAACATTAAATCAACCGAGTAAACTAACTAACAATGATGATAAGCAACAGAATCTATTTAACTGACAAATAAATTTATATCTTGATGATTAAATTTATATTTTTGGCGGTTAATAAACTATCAAAAAAATGTTAAAAGTTTTTAAAACTTTACGTTGGACTCAATTTAAATATTTGACGCTATTTAGTACTATTATAAAGGGTTTTCCAATCAGAAGTTTCAGTTTGAATAGCAGGCTATTTGGGAAGCTGTTAATTTTAAAGCTATCTTTTGACATTTGAAAAGTAAAAACTACGCCATTATTAAAAATAGAACGATACACGCTTCAACAACGCATTGAAATTATTAAAATTCACTAAAAAAATGGTGAAATTTTTCAGTCACAGTTTGCAAATTTAAAGCACTTTTTGGTGGTAGTAAAGCACCTTCTCGGCCGGCAATAGTAAACCTGGTGGAAAAAATTGAGCTGTTGGGAAAAGCTTGTGATGTAAAGAATCGAAATCGTGTGCATCGCTCAAAAACACATGAAAATATTGCTGATGTAGCCCGTAGTGTTGAAGAAAACCCAGGTTTGTCGATTTCTCGTCGATCTTTGGAATTAGACATTTCACAAACGACATTACACCGTATTTTGCATAAAGACTTAAGTCTTAAGGCTTTTAAAGTTCAGTTGACACAAGAACTCAAGCCGGTCAATCACCATAAACGTAGTATCTTCGTTGATTGGGTCCTTCAAATGCATCAAAATGATCCGGAATTTCATAAAAAAATCATATTCAGTGACCTTAGAGGCTACATTAATAAACAGAATTGTCGCAGAAAATCCAAGAATAATTGTTGAAAAGTCTTTGCATCCTTAACGTGTCACTGTTTGGTGCGGTTTTTGTGCTGGTGGTGTGATTAGACCCTACTTTTTTGAAATTAAAGCTGGTGCAACTGTTACGGTAAATGGATGGCGCTACCGAGCTATGATTAATAATTTTTTATAACCGGAATTGGAAGATATTGATGTCGATAACGTTTATTTTCAGCAAGACGGCGCTACGTGCCACACAAGCAACAAAACTATGGCAATTTTGCAAGAAAAGTTTCTTGACCGTGTTATTTCTCGAAGAAGTGATCAAAATTGGCCACCAATATCTTGTGATTTAACACCTTTAGACTTTTTTTTTGGGTTGCCACGTAAAAGAGGTCTTTGCCAATGCTTCACAACCAATTCAAAACTTTAAAGATGGAATTCGTGAAGTTAGCAAATGTGCAAATTGATCATGGAAAATTTCATGAAAAGAATGTGGTGCTGCAACCGTAACCGTGGCGGCCATTTGACTGATATCGTTTTCAAATGTTAATGACATACCTTCCTCTTTACATTAAAATAAACAATTATTGATTTTTCTTAAAAAATACCCGTTTTTTTTTAAATATCAAAATGAAACCTCTTATTGAAAAACCCTATAGATGAGCATGGCCCCAATTTGATATGCTATAGTTTATATTACTATGAATATTAGCATAACATATTGATAACAATAATTGCTGAGAAGTTATGTATGATAGTTTCCTGAACAAATAAATATATTTTATTGCATACATAGATTGTATGGATATCCCATCATCATCATTTAGTATCCATCATAACTCTAAAGAATTTGGCAGACTTTAGATCACCAGCTCCTATTTTAAGGGGGTAAATATTAATACTTTGGTTTTACTATTGTTAACGCTAAGTTTTTTCATAATCTTATCAAACTTATTCAGCAACCCACATAATTTCTTTGTGATAGACTTCTTGATAATCCAAGATTATTAGATTGATATCTTTCAACTATTTCATTGATTACTACTAATGTTAAAACTAATCATTCACTTATTACTCTGTTGTTAAAACTTCTTTTCTTATTAATACCAAATTCTAAGATAAACATAGTAAAAGTTGCAAAAAATCTTATTAATTTTGATTTTGATACTCATTGCTTATATTCTAATGATCCACATATTGCAGCAGAAAATCTTACAAAAACTATTCAAAATGTTATCAAAAATCTCTGATACTAAACCAAAACAAAAATACTTGTTTTTTTTTTTAATTTTACCAAATAATAAATTCATTGCAAAGTAGTACAAAATCTTCAATATCCCCTCTTTGAAATAATCAAAATGATCTAGTAACTAAAACAAAAAAAAATTATGCAAACCATCTTTGCCATTTGCATCTAATTCTACAATTATATACCCTTCCGTTGCTGTACCTTTAATGCCGGCGAGTGAAAAAATAATAGGTCTAACTCATTTTAGACAACGGGTTGTCAAAAAATAACTTCTTAAATTAAGTACTAGAAAAGCATCCAGTATTGATGAAATTGCATTTATCGTTCTTAAAACATTTGCAAATAAATTTGCTCCAAATTTGAACAAAATATTTGCTTTATCATACAAAAATGAATTATTCTCAAATTGTTAAAAAATTGCAAATCTTCAACCTATTCCTAAAGTCTTATTTTTTTAAATTATAGACCAATTGCATTATTGCCCAATCAGTCAAAAGTGTTTGAAAAATATATTAGTTTTCACATTGTCAAGTTCATAGAACAAAATAATTTCATCTCAGATACTTAATAAGGATTTCGATCAAAATGTTCGACAACAGATTTTTTGATTTATGTTAGTCATAAATGGAATTTTACTTTAGACAAACAAGAAGAAAATCTTGCAGTAACTCTTGACATTTCTAAAACGTTTAATAGGGTATAGCATTCTAATCTTGTCAACAAGATCAATTGTATAGTTCTTGATAAAAAGAAACTGTAAACCTCAAAAGTTTTCTTAACAATAAAAAAAATAGTTTTAACTCTGACCCCAAAATCATAAATGCTAGTGTTCCTCAAAGTTCAGCTTTTTCCCCAACTTTATTTTTGATTTACATTAATAAACTTCTTCAAATAACTAAAAGTTCTATTTTGCAAATAATAGCACCCTTCATACTTCAGACTTTCCAAAAACTACATCGACAAATATGACAGAGGGTTATGAAATTTCTAATTTAGAATCTGTAGCATCTATATACAAAGATTTCAAAACAGTATTTTAATAGAGCACTACTAACATGATAATTTTAACTCTAAAAAAGCAAACCTTCTTACTGTTTCAAAATCCACATCCGACATATGATCAAAATCAAATATTAAACTAAACCATAAATCTATATCTAAATCTTTTTAATTTGTCTTCTAGGTGTTACAATCTTACTTAATCTTCTTTGGAACAACCATGTTGTCAACATAGCTTCAAATGTATCTAGAAAACTAGAATTCTTTTAATAGATGTAAAAAGTTTTTAACTTCTGTTTATCTTTTGCATATATATATATAAAATTTTTATTTTTTTTTGTATTAAATATACATCCCAAGTTTTCCATAAGAAGCATCCAAAGCTACAATATTATTTCTAAACACTATTCAGAAACGAGCTATTTGGATCATTGCCAACCCAAAATTGACTTCTTCTCTAGTCTGTATTTGTCCAACTTTCTACATAGGAAATGAAGAATCCTTCCATTTTGATCTGTTCTGCACCAAACGCTTTCAGCAGAATCTTGCTGTTTATTTTAGATCGTCGCCATATCTCATCATAGGCCGTCCGCGTCTTTGTTTGCATAGCCATTCCATCTACCGTCGGTGTGTCTTGCATTGTGGTTCTTTTGGTTTCCAATAGTGATGTTTAACATTAAGCTTTCAATTTTTCTTTGGGTTTTTACTAATTTTTCCATAATATTTTTTGTTAGAATCCATGTTTGGGCGCCATATGTCATTACTGGCAGTACGCATTGATTGGAGACTCTGGTCTAAAGATATTGAGGTATCTCCTTGTGTTTTTAATACTTAGCCCGGTTTTTCAAATGCCACCCATAAAAGTCTTTTTCTTCCATCAATCTCCGCTGTTTAGTTTTCTTTGCCCATTTTTATTATTTGGCTTAAGTAGATGTAATGGGAAACTTGTTTGAGAATCTTATTCTTGACTTTTTTTATCGTTTTTGCTTTGGACATATTCATCTTTAGACTTATATTCTCAAAGGCTTCTGCATGTTCATTTATCATTACTTCAAGGTTTTAATGCTTATCTGTCACTAGAAAAATGTTGTCAGCAAATCTTAAGTTGTTGAGTTTTTTCATTGGAGAGATTTGACATTTTCCAGCGCCAGAGCAAAGAGCTTTGGTGATATAACGTTTCCCTGTCTCACACTGTATATGTTGTGTATCAATTGCCTGTATCGCTATGCAGAGCGGAATATGGGTATTTTTCAGCCTTTTCAATTGGAGTTCTTACTGTTAGGAGGAGGTCCGCCGTGCTATACCTTTTGCGGAACTCCGCTTGTTCGACTGGTTGGTAGGCAATAAGTTTGTTGGTGAGTCTGGTTGTGATTATATTCATAAATAATTTTTATAGCTGGGATAACAGTAAAATTGGTCTGTAGATTTTTAGATTTAGCTTATTACCTTTTTTGTAGAGTAGTGGCATTCGTTCAGCATGTTTTTCAGTTTCTTTAGCATAATTTCTCCTCTTTCTTAATCATAATTTCCAGGTGTTTTGTTGTTTTTATAGCTATAAGTGCTTTTTTAATTTTATATATATTTATGTATGGCAAGTCCTCAGAGTTTAAAAATTGCTTGCTTCATTTGTTTGAGTTTCTTTTTCCTTGCTCCAGTAATGTTTTTCTGTATTTCATTAACTGTTTTGTATTGTCGCTTATTTTGTTTTTGTTTTTTTTAATTTTCTTTTTGCGTTTTTTTTGTTCTGCTTCTATTGCCGCTTGAGTGAACATTGCGTTTATTTCTTCCATGTCATCTATTGTTTCAAGTGTTTTATTTTTCTATTCTAGAGTGGACTTGAGTTCTTGTCTATATTTCTTTCTGTTTATTCTAATTAGCTGAAGGTTTCTTTCTTTTGATTAAGGCATATATTTGCTCGTACCATACGGTGGTCAACACTGGTTAAGAATCGATTTAATACCGTGACATCTTGAAATATTGATTTGTCTGTTGTTAGGATATGGTTGATTTAATTTTATATTTTTTTATCTAAACTGATCCTAAACTTCTTAAAAATCGTATTCATGGCATATATTTAATGTTGTTCAAAAAATTCTACTAATCTTCCTACTCTTGGGTTACAAATACCTCATTTATATGGTCCTATTTTATCTTGATTTTCATTGATCCATTTTCCTAGCTTCGTGTTGAAGTCATCTATTACAATGATAATTTTTTTCCTATCATTTTTTAAGACGGTTAATACGTCTTCGTAGAAGAAGTCAATTTCTTTCTTTTTGCACTTATTTGTAGGTGCGTACACTTGAATTACTTTTATCTAACAGGTTGTGTTTATTTTTCTATATTATATCACCGAGAGTAGCATACGATATCTTACTTTTGGTGATATGCCTCTATATGTTGTTATGTTGTGTACTAGCCCTTCCCTTTGTACTTCTGATAGTCCAAAGATGTCATATTTTATGTTTTATAACTCTTGTTCTAGCTCGTACAGTTTTGTGTCTTTGTACATCGATCTTATATTGTATTTACTTATGATTAGATTTATTTTGGCTGGTATAGGTTTTTGTGTTGTTGTTTAGTTTCTTTGCGTCAAATCTTTGCCTCTCCCAGAGTCCAAAAGGCAAACTGTCTGAGTGGTGTGGGATTTTAAGCGTGCTCTACTTACCTGGGGATCAATTAGTAAGTTCGATATTTTTCATGTAGTGCAGTGGCTAGTTAGACACCGAGCTTGCCGTGCGTGCTTGTGAGGGGTAGTCTTCCTGTCTGAGATTTTAGTCACCAGTGTTATTGCCTTTGAACGTAACCTCACTCTAGCCACGCCAGTTGAATCTAGCCCTCATCGACTGTATAAGTTGTCTACTACCAATGATTCTCTGTTTTTTGGTTTATCTGCCTTTTTGGCAATTCCTTTTTCTGCCATCGGAGCCATTGACCTGTATGTTTTTAGACTTTCTGTAGTCTTGCCACTTTTGCCATCTCCGCCGTACTGAAGACTTTCTTCTTTGCCTTTGCTGCCGTTGTGGTCTTTGCCCGTTCCCTGAGCAGGAGAAAGCGTTATACCCAGCAATACTGAGTCTTCAGCAGAACTTAACCACCGTCTCCTAAAAGACGAGCCCACCCCCGCGACTAAATTAACTAATAACTTAGGTATTTTACAACACAGGCGCAATGTTGCAGATCTTTGCTTTTTTTATAGATATTTTAATGAACATTGTTTAAACATATTATAAGACATTTTGCCATCTAAACAAATATTTACTTGTAATACAAGACTTGCTAGAAGATCTAACAAATGTTTACTTACAGTTCAGAGTTGTAAGACCAAAACTCGTTAACATTAAATTGTGCAAGTTTACCCGCTTTTTCTAACAAACTAAAGTTTTTGCTTGAACCAGTAATAGTAGTGTCATCTGCAAATAAAGTAATATGTGCTCCAAGGTCACACATTGGTAGGTCATTAATAAATATAAGAAAAATAATTGGGCCTAACACTGAGCTCTGAAAAATACCAACTGTTACCTGTCGCAAATTATACATTTGCGAATTGACACTCACAGACTGTTTTCCAACTTATACAAAAGTCATAATATACCGATTAACAATTAAACTAAAATTATTTTTTTGTGGACTTAGTGATGTGTTGTCCTCAGCAAGCGGACCTTAATAATAACTTACGCATAGCTTTACCTTTTGGTTTTCTTCTCTGCATAAATCCTGTTGTTGTGCTGTCTTTGTCAATTCAATCTAGATTTGGAACTAGTTTGAGGTAGATTGGTTATTGCCTTGCAAATTTTTACGCATTATTTGCGGCACAAATGCTATTATTTTCACTTTCTATCTATTTACAGCCCTTACTTTGTCTGTTTTGTGTGGCTTTATTTTGTTGTTTGCTTTCATTGTTTGTTTTTTATATTGTTCCATTGTCAAAATCTATATTATTTATTTTCAACATACAGGAATTTCTTAATGATTGTCACACGGATTATCACTTTTCGCTATAGTCTGCTGTATAACATATTTCATTTTTACGCATCCTAAACTGGGTTTAACAATTTTTCTATTCTATTATTATAGGTATAGACAATTATAAAAACACAATCCTTCAATAAAACCGCCGAGCTTTTTTAACTTTTGTGGATGAGGTAGCAGTTGCCCATATTTCAGTATTTATTGTCAGCATAGTGTACGTATTTTATATTTATGTTTTTGCACCACTGATTTTTTTTTATTAAATTTATTATTTTAAATTTAATATTGATAATAATCAAATTTAATATCAAACAGCCCGGATATTATATAAAATCCATCCGGAATGCAGCACTATTGTGACATTTTAAACTAATTAATTCAATTGGTTTAAAACACAATACACCTTTATAACATTCCATTTCCAAGCATCAGCAAAAAACAATTTTAGCAAACTCTATACGGCTTTTTTATTTCGCATCCAAAGAAACTTTTCAACGAATTTAAATATTGTTTGTTCAAACATTTTAACACCCTACCAGTATATATAAAGGGGTCAACTTTTAACGATGAAAAGACATACCGACTGCCTATTCTACGTTTTATATGCGACATGAATTTCTAGCACAGTACTCTACAACTTTTAACAAGTCCGCATAATCCCATCATTTTCTGTACTATTTATATTGTATATCATGATGATTGCTTTAAATATACAATCAAATAAATATAAAGCAAAACTAATGATATAATTTAACATAAACTTTTTTGTGGATAATTTTAAGTAATTATATATATATTTTTTTTAGATTTAATTGAATTTAATCAGCCCCTAGTTGTTCAACTTAATAACATTTATTTGCTTTTAATATTTTAATTTAAATAATATGAATAAATTGCAGTCATTGAAACATTTTATTAGCTTAATATACAAAAAAATAATAAATTTAAAGCAAATATGAAAGCTTTTCCTCAATAATTCATATACATTTCTTTAAATATGTGCTTCAAAGATATATCCAATTATTTACAAATAATTTTATTGACTTTTCTACTTTTATATATAATAACGTTTGCTTTATATATTTTGAAGTGAACCAATCAACTCAGTAATATTTGTTATTGATTCTGTTTGATGTTAATGTACTTGTACTTAGTAAATTCGAATAGTTTGCTTTAGAGTTGCAGGGTCGCATCCACTGTTTAATTGCGCTTTTAGTAGCTCACTACAGAATCCACCACTAATTATACAACGCCACGATAGCGTCAATGACCTTTGTTTGATTGAATAAATTCCAACCAAAATTAGACTAATAAGCCATGCGGTGCAACTACTAATCTCTAGAGATTTTGTAACAGAATAACTATCTTAACTTTTCAAAGCTCCTGACTAGGAACCATTAAATCTCAATTAATTGCAATTCTATCTAAACTCAAGGTAGATTGTTTTAAGTATAATTAATTATACTGTTGGCTAAAAACTTTAATTTATTAAAACTAATAGTGAAATGTTAAACTTACAAATTATAAAACTATATTACTACTATTAGTTTTGAAATTTATTACTTAATCAGATTGAATTAATAAACTCCCGGGCAGATGTTATTTGAAAATATCTTTGCACATTGTAGGATGATTTATAGTGTAATAATACTAGAGAGTATTACGTTTTTATCGATTTTCAAGATGGTGTAACATTGTTTGAATTGTGTTGTTTGATATAAAAAAGGATGAGTTATAAAATTTAATAAAAATTTGAACTACTAATACTATATTTGGTACAGATTATTTTAATTAAAACGCATATTTAAACTTACAAAATTAAAAAAAAATGTCAATAATTTTTGATACAACACTATATTTTCCAAAATCTCAAAACTTAATTGTAGTTACAGCAGCTGTGACTTAATGGCTTCTGACATGGCTTTTGATGTTTATATTAGTTATAGGAAAAACTATTTTGTAAAATAATATAGCTGGAGAGCAGTAGATTACTATAGAATTTTTGTTTAAAAAAATAAAACTATAGGAAATACAAATAAAGAAGCAGGCGTAGGGGAATATACAAACACTTAATAATAATAATAATTATTCATTTTATATTATATTTGTTAACAGTTTTTAAATTTAGACTATTTTATTAAGCAACATTGCTTGCTTTTGTGTTTGTGAGTCCACTCACATTGCATACCCTTGATTTCAGGTAGTTCTGCTAGGTATGAGAGTTCTATTTAAGAGATGCTCACAATATCATATTCATTTTTAAGAAAGATTACAATTAAACAGACATTGGCGATGCTCATGTGTACAATTTATCGCTGTTATCTTCACATATTTCTATACTCAATACACTTTTAAGGAAAAGTATAGACTTCCACTTCCTTCATTACTATTTCATTTTCAAAAAGGTGTTTCTGGGCAAAAGATATTTCAGGCAAAGAGGCGGTGCCGCGGACCAAAATTGTACAAAAAAATGAGAACAGCAAAAACAGGAACCCGTAAGATTTTCCGGTTCTTCCGTAATGTGCAAAAGACGGTTTTAGAGTTTTTTCGATTATCTCCGTTCCCGTTGAGCAAAATCACAAAAAAGACGTTGGCCAAAACCTCCTCTGCGCCTTTTTTAAAATTCATCTTTGATGAAGTCAATTTTCTTTTGGACGCACCGTTTCAGAGATATCCCCGCCCCCGCGTCGGTCCGCATCTCCGACGCCAGCCGTCCGATCCCAACGCGATCAGCAAAATTTTCTACCGGAAAGGATGGCGGAATTCCTTCCTCCCCCCCCCTTCGTTTGCAAGCCGTCTGTCAATTATGGGGCTCGGAAATTCGCCAAGAAAATCAAATTGACAAGCGGATTTCGGGGTCAGCTTAACCGCAGCCGTCCCCCTCCGGGATAAAAATATGAAGCCCCCGTTTCAATTTCGATAAAGCGCCGTTATTAGGAAAAAGAGGACTGGCTGTAATTTTGTTGTTCTTGACCGCACATTGGCGGCGGACACGTTAAAACATTCCTCTCCGAGGAATTTTGCGTTAAAATAGACAAACGATCCGCGCAAACCCTGCCGTAAAACTTATTAATAAAAAAAAAGGCAGAGCTAGGCTCTTAGCTAAAGCAAATTTTAGTTCGACTTTTGTTTTTTAAACGCACACTTTAAAAACCCGCCTCCGGTCCCCCCGGGCTTGCAGAAAATCGCAACTCTTCTCCTCTGCGAGATCCGTCTTTAATCTTTCAATTATCCTCTTATAATTTTTAGATATTTTTGGGCGTTAACCTGAGGCGGTGCATCAAAGGTTACAAAAAAGATTGCGCAAAAGAATAGAAGTGTTTAGCGTATGCACGTGGAACATCGCGATTGGTTTAGTTCAAAAGAAAAAAAAATTCTCCACAAAATGTTGGATTTAGATTTTTGGATTTTTGCTCTCAACCCTTTTTTCAAATTTTCAAAATAGGCTAATTTCCTTTTCTACTTTTTGCCCCAAATCGGGCCGCCGTGCAAAAGGGGGATTATTTATACCCTTTTCGATTTTAGATTCGGGTCCACCGCACCTTTTCTTCGAAAACTCGAGTTTTGTCGTGATCGGGCCTCCCGTTCTCCCTATTTTTGCAATTAAGTGTTGCGGCGCAAAGGTCACAAAATTGGGTTTGAGCTTGTTTAAAAAAAGAAAACTATTCGCACAAACTGTTGGCAGCAAATTTTTGTTTTTTTGTGCTCGACCCGATTTACAAATTTTCTAATTTAGCAGATTTTTTAAACAAGCAGTTTCCAAGTCACCATTAAGCCAAGCTGAGTCGTCTGTTGGGACTGCTTAAATGTACCAAAACTTCATTACTTACTAGAATAAATGGAAACCACGCACATGTAATAGGTACTATATCCACAAGAATTTGGTCAAAGTAGAAGACTATAAAAAACGCTCATTTTTTAAAATATTTGATCACATTACGGGACAGCTAACTGGAAAACAAGTTGACAAACAAATGCTTAAACTGCTCAAAAATATAAAACTATCAAACCCTCAATTCAATCAAATGAAAAAGATAGATTTGTTAATTGCAGCAGAAGTGTATTTTAAACTCATGTGCTCAGGACTGGATTTTAGGTAGAACCATTTCACTACAAACCAAACAATTATCATGCCACATCACGTTACAAAAGTTAAATAAAAATATAGAGAAATTCTAAAAACTGGATTAAGTTAAAAAAGAAGCAACGCAAACAACAGAGGAACAGCACTGCAAAAAGTTATTCAAATAGACAACTAATAGAGACTAAACGGGACGATTCATTGTAAATTTAAAAACGGCAAAAAAAATTGGAAAAATCCTATGAGATGGTCTTGTGACGGTTTTATAATATCAAAAGAAAACTTCTAAAAACCCAGCTGTAAGAAAACAATATGGCAAGTTCCTGATCAAATAGATAGAACTAGGGCATATAAAAAGACTTAAAGATTATAATACAAACGAACAGAGTTGTTTTCTACTTCACCATCATGTTATAAAAGAAAGCAGCGTAACAACTTAATTACGAATAGTCTTCGATGCATCAACAAAAACTGTGGCAAGTCTTTTAGTAATATTTTGATAGTAGGCCCATATTTTGCAACTCGATGTATAATGCAGTTAGCTGAAAAAAGCGTAAAAAAATGGGCTATAACAAACAAAATATTGGCTTATAATTTTTATGTAGATAATCTGTAAATGGGTGCAGACACAATAGAAGAGACAATTACCATCAGAAAACAGACTATCAAATTATTACAAACAAATGGATTTTAGTTGAGAAAACGAAAATCAAACAACATAATAATTTTAAAGAACATGGCTTAATCCAATCAAGAACAATACATTTTGCCATTGGACAAAGATAAAATACAAAAAAAATCTGGGAACATATTGAAACGCTAAGGACGACCTAATACAATACATAACATCAAAGTTTCCCAAAAGATAACAAACAACCAAGCGGAGTATATTATCAGAGGTCGCAATTTTTTTTAAACCATTGGGGTTAATGGCACCTGTAACCATAACCGCAAGAATTATCATTCAAGGTCCAACTAATTGCTGCCAGAGCTAGAGTAGCGCTTATCAAGCAAGTATTACTGCCAAGATTAGAGTTGTGTGCAGCGGTAATGCTGGCCAAGCTTGTTAATAAAATAACAACATCTATAAATGTAAAAATAAACAACATACATCTGTTTTCCGATTTAACCATTACGTTAAATTGTCATTGAGAGCAGAAAATGGAAAAGGTTTGTGGCTAATAAATTTGGAAAAATACATTCCGTATCAATGATGTCATGTGCGAACACACAAAAACCCAGCTGATCTATGCTCCAGTGAATTGTTGCTTAGTCAATTGTCAATAATTAGAGATAATAAAGCTTCCCAAGTGCAAACTATTCTCCAAATACTTTTGCGCAAACAAACTACTTTGAGTTACAACATGGATCATGCGCTTTTTTACTAATGCTCACAAAAATGACTGTATCAGTGGCACACTAAAATTCAAAGAAATAAGCAAGCTCATCTGCCTAAACTCATTTTTGGACAAATAAAAAATAATACAAATTGGAAGTAGACTAAAAAAACCAACATTGTCGGTAAATTATACTACTCAACCAACACTATTTTACCAAACTATTAACTGAAAAAGAACAAAAACTTCAAATGCATGCCAGAATGCACACAATATTAGCATCTATAAGAAGAAGATACTGGATTCTAACAGCCAGAAATACAACAAAAAATATAATAAAAAAGTGAATAACATGCTACAGAAACAAACCAAAAACAGTGCAACCCATCATTGAGGTCTGTCTAAAAATAAAATTACACAATCACGCTTATTTTTAGCAACAGCGGTTGATTATTGTAAGTCATTTGTAATAAAAAAAAGTCAGCGGAGAAGCAAAAAAAAATTAAAGCATATGTTGCAACATTTCTTTGTGCTTTAACAAAAATTGTGCACATAAAATTAGTGACAGATCTTACCACGAAATCATTTATTGCCGCATTAAGAAAATTCGTTGCGCAAAGAAAAAAACCTTAAGAAACAATGTCTAACAATGCTACTAACTTTGTACACGCCAACAAAAAGTTGCGTTGGTTTATATCCAAGAGCGAATACCAAATACCATGTCAAGGATAGGCATCAAATGGACTTTTATACCATCTTGATCTCTTCACAAGGGTGGCTTACGAGAAGCAACAGTAAAAAGGTTTAAATGCCATTTTAAGAAAGTAGCTAGTGATGCAAATCTAACCTACCCAAAGCAAACACCTTGATTTGCCAAATCAAAGCCTTATTAAATTCATGACGATTGACACCAATGTCGGATGATCTAAAAGATCTTTCTTTCTTAACACTAAGACATTTTTTCATTAGGATTGTTATGACTGGCATTCCAAAACCCAAAATCAACTATCATGGTGGCATTCAATGAATGCAATAGCATTTCTAAAAAAGGTGGGTAAGGTGTGACGGCAAGAAACACCAAAATAAGTCCGGCCCAAATGTCAACCTCTCCTGCACGCAATGCTCGCTGCTAGATAACTAACGAGGCTCTGGCGACGGAGTCATGACGGTATAACCATTAAAATTGAGAATTAAGGAAATGTAATTCAACTCTGAGGAATTTGAAGTAAGGCAAAAACGGGTCAACGGTCGTAGGGCAGAAGAGGATAGAAATCCCAATGGCTGAAGAAAAAAAGAACCAATATGAGCAGACTGAGCTCTCTAGTCCGGTAAGACGGTCAGTCTAAGGGAATAAACCCCGAATAGAAAATTCAAGGTCTTTCAGGATAGGGGTTGAGTTGCAAGGCTAACAACCTCAACGACTTGCCTCGGAAACAGGACGGAAATAACAAGAGACGACTGAAGCAAAGAAAACGGCTAATAAATATCGAAACATGGAACATCCGCGGCATCAATGGAAAGATGAAAAAAATCTATGAAGAAATGGAACAACAGAACATTTCCATATTAGCACTAACAAAAACAAAGAAAAAATGAACGGGAACGGAGGAAACAGGAAACGTAATCCATATATTTAGCGGATTTCCAAAAAACGACAGAGCTAAACGAGGAGTCGCTATTCTTATAAATAAGAAATACAAACAGCACATAACAGGATGGGAAAACATAAGCAAGAAATAATGTCTGTTAACATGAATATATAGAAAACAAGAATAACATTTCTTGTAGTAAATGGCTCTAACGAAGACGAACTGGTAGCAGTTAAAAATCAATTTTATGAAAGTCTACAGCAAATAGTTTTAGACATATGCAAAGAACGAGAAATAATAATGCTGGAGGTTTTACATGCAAGAGTGGGAAGACGACAAGACAGTAAAGTGATCGGAAACTATGGTGAAAACCATATTAACAATAACGGTGGAAGACTAATAGATCTCTGTGAACAAAACGATTTGAGCATTACAAATGGCTTCTATAAACATCCCAATATCCACAAATTCACCTAAACATAACCAACGCTAGGACTACAATCAGTCATTGATTACTGCATTATTTGCCAAACAACACGACTAAGACTGCAAGATGTCCGAGCATTTAGAAGTGCAAATTGTGGGACAGACCACTTTCTACTTGGAGTTAAATTAATCTTACCCTATGCAAAATACAACAATAGATCTCAGAGTACAAACGATAAAATGGATAAACCTATTAAGGAC
Organism: Tachinus rufipes; assembly: GCA_963932245.1. Classification (NCBI taxonomy): domain Eukaryota; kingdom Metazoa; phylum Arthropoda; class Insecta; order Coleoptera; family Staphylinidae; genus Tachinus; species Tachinus rufipes. Next base: position 70,256,615 of record OZ010749.1, read on the forward strand.
AGAATTGTCAGGAATAAAATTCAATAAAATTAAACTACCAATTGTGTAATAAAAACAGTACCGAACGTAATGGGCGGAGCCATCGGTGGCTTATTGTTTACACCCAAAAGTATCCTCATCTTCGGTGCTACTTTTAAAGCAAACAAATAATCATTTTGTGATAATTTTTGCGGCATAATTTTTTTTATATAAATATCATTAATATGAACTAAATTTGAAATAAATTGAACAATTTTTACCACTAAACTTTTTTATTTATTAATATATTTTTACCAAAATAGCTTATTCAAATGTTGTTATTATACTCATAATAATGCCGAAAACGGAAAAGAATGATCTTAATTAACTTCCGAGAAAAGCTGCACGATAGTTTTATGGGACAATTTTCCCACCTTAAGTATAACCTAGACAGTTTGTTACATAACAGCACCAGGCACCTGTACCAATAACAACTAGATCATAAACTGAACAAAAAACAAACATATACAACAGCAACAGAATTGTATGAACATATTAAATCAAGTATACATAGTGCTGCTAAGGAAGCACTGAGAAAAGTCCAAAAAGCGACAAAGAAACCATCGATATATTGGTGGATGCAGGAAATAGAGGTTGAAATAAGACTAAAAAAGGCCCTATACCACAAATGGCTAAGCACGAAAAGCCAAGAAGATCATAAGGATGCCCAAATTAAAGTCAAGCGATTGGTAGCAACGGAAAATACCAGAATGTGGGACCAAAAATGTCAGGAAATAGAAAATATGATTGGAGGAAAAAGGAAATAGGCATGGAAATTCATAAGAAACACAAAAACAAACAAGAGGGATAGATCTACGCTTCAAATGATCTAACTAGATACGTTCGATAAATACTATGAAAAACTCCTAATAGAAAATAGACCAGCATATAAACAGCCATCAGTGAAATATCCGTAAATAATAATAGAAAGCAAAGAAATAATAATAAATCCTGCACTGGCAGAAAAAGCTATAAAAAGCCTAACGAACAGAAGAGCACCAGGTGTAGCCACAGCATCACGACGGAATAGAATGGATGACAAGCGATATATATTCTATATTTAAAAAAAGAGATCAAAAACAATGCGATAACTACAGAGGCATAACGGTAACTAGCACATTGAGCAGATTATATGAAAGAGTACTGCAAGATTTAATAGAAGAGGAGTATAAGGTCATGCGCTGATAATGTATTCTGCCTGCGTCAAATATCAGAAAAACAACTAGCTATAGGACAGGAGGTTCATCTTCTTTTCATCGACCTCGCCAAAGCATACGACAACGTTCCTGTGGAGATGCTTTGGAAAGCCATGTCGGAAACTAACATCAGCTATAACTTAATTAAAGTGGCCCAGGACTTATACAAAGGGTCTGTTTCACGAGTAAAAATGGGCAATAAAGTTTCGAACGGTTTTATAGTTAATAAAGGACTACGACAGAGTTGTTGCATCTCCCCCATTTTGTTCAAATTATACATAGAAAAAGCACTACAGTTTTAAACTTAACGATGACAAAACTCTTTACACGCTGCAGTTCGCCGACGATCAGGTGGTCATCGCCCAAAGCAAAGATGACCTAGAATATATGTCTAGAAAACTAAAGGAAGAATATGACTTGTGGGGATTAACTATGAACATCAGCAAGACCAGATATATGTGTATAGGAAGGGAAAGTACTGATCTTGTACTCAATACCGGCAACATAATCCTCAGTTGCAAAAAATACAAATATCTTGGAATGACCTTTCAGAGGGACGGAAGGGACAAAAGCAAAATCCAGATCCGCAAAACGCAATCCAGAAAGCTAATAAGCGCACTAAATGGTATCCTCTAGTCAACTAGCATCACAAAGAAAAGAAAACGACGCATATATGATGTAATGATTAGGAGCTCCCTATCGGAACTATGAAATATGTAATTTGCAGATAAAAGAAAATTATCTGCGGTTGAAATGGATGCACTAAGAAGATCTGCTAGAATATCGCGCCTTGAACATATTACAAACATAAAGATTCTAAACCGTATGAAAGTTCTAGAGAAAGAAACTATACAAGATGTCATCAAGCGTAAACAGCTTGTATGGTTCGGACATGGATAAACAGGATGCACGACGAACGTATTCCAAAGATGCTGCTTTACTGGAGAGCACAAGGTAGAAGGAAAAGAGGGCGCCCTAGAAAAACATGGATCACCGATATTCGAAAACCACTAAGAGAAAGAAATATCCAAGAAAAACTGTGGATGAATAGGAGGCAATGGCAAAGAGAAATCGGAAGGCGACGACAGACGCTTTAAAACCGATAAATATATATTTCTAAAAAAAGGAATCTAAAAAGTATTTTTCTGAAATACAAATTAGAACCAAATAGAAGCAAACTTCAAAAAATCTTGATAAAACTATGTAACTAAGCAGTAAGGTTATTATACGCGATGACAATCTACGCCTCTTTCAAAGAAAGTTAAGACGTATTGTAAAAATAATTCCAGAAATTGATGGAGTCCCCAGAATTGCACCAATATAAATGTCAACCAAAATTACAAAAAAAGCGATTACAAAAATCTGTTTACTGCCAATTGAGATTTAGAAAGAAAACACTTTCAAGGCGCTCGGTATGTTTAACACATAAATACACCTCCAAATGTAACTAGTATTTATTATACTTTTCTAAATGTAAATTATTTCCTTTTAAATAAGTTGCTCTTTCTCTAATTTATGTTTATATATTTTTATAAACTTTGACAAATAGTTTAGATTTGTAAACATGAAATCAAATATACGTAAATACAGTAAATACACAATCGACTTTATTATATTTGCAAAACAATACTTAGTAAAAAGGTTCACTAAGCCACCAAACTGAACAACTGCAATAGAAAGACTCCTTACCAACAAATATGTTTTTGAACAAATTTGAGCAATACTACCAAAATATGTCTAACAGTATCAACTGCGTCATTTAAAAACTTGTACCCGACAAACCTAAACTGAGCAGTAGTCAATCATAGTATGTATCCACAACTTTTAACAACAAATTGCTGTTAATAGCGGATTTATATTAAAAGGAATTAATGCCAATAAAAACCTTAACTGACAATTGTTTAATTTAATTCCAAAAACAAAACACGAGTTTTGCTACGAAAGTCTCCAAAGTGGTAAAAACACAATGGCATGCTTACTCTAAGTTATTTATAATGAAATAAGTTTTTTCTTAATAATGATAACAATTGTCAAACTACTCTACCAAGCAGCATAGTAATTACCTCATCACGGATTGTCGCAAAATAACACAATCAACAATAACACGCCATTAATGCTAGACCCACCACAGATAAACAAACCGGTTGCAAAAAGATAACCCAAACCAATGTTTAAAAATATAAAGAACAAAATGCATTCTAATCTTCAAGATTCCATTCAACACTTATTGCAAAACACTTGGGGTTTTATAAAAATTTCAAAATATATTTTTATTTAAAAAAGACAATCTGCCCAATATAACATAAGTTTGAAAGTTTTTTTGGCACAATCTACCTTAAAAAACCAAAACGCTTGACGGCATATTACATGCCAAGATTACTGCAAACAACCCTTGTAAAGAATATTATTACATGCTCCCTATAGAATCAAGATACAACAATCAATCTCAGGCTATACACAGGATATTCCTTGATACCCAAATTAAATGTCAAAAAAAGAACTATCTACCTACTAACATAAGCCAAGCATTTCAAGTAACACACTGGTTTCAGCCAAAATTATGTTAGTACTTGACCAAAATTCATTAGACATCCATCAAAAATAAAATAATCCACCTACCAACAGCGCAATTTTGATTCCTTTGTCAAAAAAATTTTTCAATACAAATTAAAGAATGTCAGCAACATTGACTTAAGGCAACATAATTTCTGACTAATATGTCCCAACCATGATTTTTATAGTTAAATTAAGTACATTTGCAAAATATTATTTTTAGTTACATAATTCAAAAACCTAACTAAAGTATAGCAGGTATGATGTTTATCAATGATTAAAATGAACAGAAAGATATGCATATGTATATCAATGAACATAAATAATGTAACAAATTACAAAATTAATTAAAATGTGTATAACAGAAACAATAGCAACAGACGCAGAAACCTACAATGTTAACAACGTTATCAAAATGTGTTCATTTTTTTTAGAAACTGACCCGCGTTTACATTATTTAATGTGCTCTCAATGTTTGACTAAAGAAAACACTAAGCAAAAAAACAGCATCAAAACAAACGCAACCTTATCAGCTTTCAGAAATGTTGACTAGAGAACCAGCATCTTTAGTTAAGTGTATCAAGAAACAGTTGTATTTTCCAGTAACTCCCCAAGACAACCACAATAAAGCACTCACTTCAGAATCTTGACTAACAACATAAATTTCTTTAAAGAAATCAAAAACTAATTGGAACATCAGGATGCAACACTGGCTTCAACTGACATTAGGCCAAACTTTTTTTTCCACAATACTATCTAAGACCAATTAAAAGTTTTTGTACATTGCAGTTTATCAAAGCGTATTGAGAAATCAGTAACGTAGCTAAGATTATAGAATATATCGATGTGCGGTATATTCTAATAATTCTATTCTTTTTACTTTGTAATACCTCCTAATTGTAAATAAATAAAATAAAATTTATTTAAAACAAAAGAAATATACTTATTAGAATTTCGTTTACAAAATCAACAAAAAAACACTTAACATTTAACCTAACTAATCTAATTTATACTTAACTAATCCTAAACATAAGACACAACCTAATATATCTATTATAAAATGTACAGTAATCAAATATGAATAACTTATGCCGGATTCTAATTAATTTAATAGGTTACAGCCAGACACGAATAGTGTGGCCCCTATAATAGGCAACTTAGTATACACAAAAATTATGTTAAATGTGGTTAAACTTATGCCTTTGCCCGATATAGCCCATACTATTCGTGTCTGGCTGTATTTTGCAACCAGACACACAATTTTATTTTGACGCAGGCCTGTTCCGTATTTGTTCTAGAGGTTATATCATACACCAAACGGAGAAACAAATTAGCGTGCATTGACTGATTGCATGCCCCATTAACTAAAAATAGTAACAGGAATTGTAGGTATAGTGTCATTGTAGTAATTGTAACATTACATTATATTATCTTAAACGGCACGTAAGTGGTATCTGCAAATTACACGTATTTCATGTTATTATTCCGGGCTTAGGCAGATAACAGCTATTTTAAAAATAACAATAGCCTTTGGTTTTTATTACAATTGCACAAAACCATTGCTGGTTTTTAACTGTAATTAATTAGCATTTACAATAAATCTGCTGTAAACTAATATGAAAGGTAAAAGTTCGTATTACGCACATAACAAAAAAATGTATTAATTTATTCATTTGTGAGATACAAGGACGAGCTGCGTGTGGTAATCATATACTATTAGTTTTACATGCCTTTTCTGTAAGCAAATTAATTAATTAAGTGTTAAAGATGTTAAATCAAGGCCGATTGTTGAGTTAACAATATCGAAAATAATCCGAATTCAGTATAATAATATTTAAATTAACAATCACGTTTTGTGGTTGTTAAGCTTTAAAGATATCTTTAACCTAATAATTTACTTCTATGATTGTTCAAAATAAAAATTATTATAACATATTATTTTATATATTTCAAGTAGAAAATATGCTTAACTTTTGCATTGCAGTGATCTAATGCAAACTTCATGTCGTTTATATAAGAACAAGCTGTTAAATTTTTTTTTTCATTTCTGACCTTAGTACATAAGAAGACTAAATATGATTACGAGTTTGACTTTGTTATGCAAAGTTAATACTGAACAATAGCTTTAGGTATATTATTTAGTGAATAAACCAGATAATTAATTCAAAACCGGAACTCAAAAAAACTCAATACGTTTTGGTTACTGGCAAGGACTGTAAGTAATATATGGTAAACTTAAAGACAAATTTCAACTAGGTTCCTGCCACAATAACTCTCCGGGCTCTGCCTCTTTCTAAAAATAATGGAAATAAATAATAAAATAGCAAGACAGCCAGATTACCCATAATACGGCATTCTATAGCTGACTTGTCACACCTCCCTGAGATAGCCGAAAGTATGGTGAAAGCAACCAATGTAGAACTAATAATGAGACTTGGCAGACAAGTTCTAGATCAAAGTCTAATTGGTGATAGACAGCGTCACCAAAACCAAAAACAGCAGCGTCCGATTTAAAATAAAAAAAGAATCAACAAGAATCTACAAAGAAATTTAATCATTTGCTAAACCAAAAAAAAAGAAGTATTGCAAACATTAAAATAAAGCAGAAACGGACCAGCATTATGATTATGAGTTTAGATCAAAACATCTTAGAAGAAAAGATTAGAAAAACACTAGAAGACTTAGTTAAAAGAAGGAGAGCAAAAGATAGGCAAGATAAATATGGCAAGCATATTAAATAAAGATGGAATAAAACACGCAATTGTATTGCTTGATTCGAAAGCAGCGCAAAAATTCGTAAATAAAAAAAAATTGGCAAAGGGTGAAAAAAGTAGAGAATACAAAAAATAGTGAATTCTCCAAAACGCTTTAAGTAAAACAGTTCACACAAAAAAAAAGACAGCAAAAACAAAGAAGCGTGCAGAAGAACATAAAACCAAAACAACAAAATGTTCAAAAAGAACAATAATGAGGGTACTACACAGTAACTTTAGAAAGGAAAAGGTGGCGATGAACCTACTATTTAAAACCATGAAAGTAGAAAACATTGATTTGGCCATAATAAGTAATAGTAAAAAAAAGCAGTTGGATCATCGACGTGGAGGCGGATATGGCAATATTAGTCAACAACAAAAATGTGGCAATATTAGATTACAAACAGAAAAAAAGAGATTTTACCTGGGTAAAGATAAGTCAGTACGTCATGTACGGGTGCTACTTCTCACCTAATAAACTAATCGAAAATTTTGAACAATTTATTTAGAAACTGGACAGCAGCGTTAGAAGGCATAACAAGAAAAACATTATTATTGCTGCGAATTTTAATTCAAAAGCAATGTTATAAAAAGCCAACACAAATGACAGTAGAAAAAAAAAACAACTAATGGATTGAATGGCGGGAGCACAGATAACGGCAGCAAACGTTAGCAATAAGGCGACGTTTCAAAGAAATAAATCCAAATTGTACATTGATATAACGCTATGTACAAAATACACCGCAAAAAATATTACCGGAAGGATAGTAATAGACGAGGTAAATCTGAGAACATATATTTTACGATAGAATCTAGCACAAATACAGTCAAACTCAAATACTGTGGCCGGTGACTCCTGAGACAAAAGTGGGTTGAGAGCGTTAAGCGAGACCAATAGTAACGTAGGTACATTTACATGCAAAATCAATCTTAAAACGCGTCAGCCTAGCATGAACTGCGAGTACAATAACATCTATTTATGTACATGCAAAGCGGGCGCTACCCGAGAATAAATATATTTATATTGCTTTACAGTTTGTATCTCCAAGTGTATTGTTAACTTTTTTTGTATTATGCATCCTTCATTCTGGCTATAGGTTTCTTTCTCTCAAGATGCGCGGAAACGCCTAGCAAAGGCCACAGTATTTGTGTTTGGCTTTAAGAATAAACAGACAAGAAATAAAAAATGGAAGATAAACAACAATTTAATACCTACTCCAAGCAAAATTGTTGAGTTGGCTAAATATGCAAACTTAAGTGCAAACAAAACATTGAAAGTTATAAAAAAAACAATGAATTCAACATTTAAAAAAAGGCATGCGAGAACCCAAACAAAGATATACTTGTAAACAGAGCACCTCAATAAACTGAAAGTTGAGTGCACAAAAGACAGACTAATAAAAACAAAAAAAATTAGGCCAGTAATACATAAAGCGTTTACGTAATATCATGGATAAAAAACGCAACATTTAAGAAAGCAATCCAGTCAGTTAAAAAAGAAGCATAGACTAGAAAAAGTGAAAAATAAGGTGTGGGAGTTGGGTTTTAAAATTGTCATAGACATAAGACGTCCAACAATAAGCTTGACCGTTCACGCTACAGAAGTTACAGAAAGCGGCTATTAAAATAAAAGATCCTAAAATATCAAAAGATGTAGTAAAGACGCTCCCCCACGTTTTAAAGGTGATTAATAAACAATTCCAGGAAAACAAGTTTTCTAAGGTTTGAAAGCTGTCCAAACTAGCACTAAAAAACAAAAAAAAAGCCAAAAATGACTACATAAAATACAAGCCAATCAATACACCTTATTAATACCATGAGTAAACATTACAAACATCTAATTAAAAAAACCTGAATAAGAAAGTAAAAGATAAACTGTCGAAAAACCAATTGGGGGTTAGAAAAGGAAAAGCTACAATAAACGCCATGATAAAAAATGTAGACATAGTAGAAGAAATAAAAAAAAGTGCTTACAAAAATAGAAAAATGTGCATCTTAACCACTATAAATATTAAAAACGCATTTGAGACGGTGTACAAGCACTATACAAAATAAACGCTAGTAAAAGACTAATTAGATTAATAATGAGATACCTAAAAAACAGAAAACTACTTATAGGCAATAGCAAAAAAATACAAATTACGTGTGATGTGCCACAGGGCTCTATCCTAAAACCTCTGCTGTGGATAATATATTACAACAGCATCTTAAAATTAACACTGCCAAAAGAAACGTCGTTGTTATGTTTTCTAGATGACTCAGGCATTGTCACAGCAGCCAAGAAGAAAGACAACCACCCAGAAGAACTGGGGTTTGAAGTAGCGGCCAACAAAACAGAAACCATCATACTGTACGGAGTAAAAAAAATGAACCCAACTTAAATAAAACACACATATAAAAAAAAACAACTATAAAAGTAGAAAATACAACTAAAGCTTTATCTAAATTAATGTTGAACAAAATTGGATCTTTGAAAAGGAAAAGAAGGATGTTGACTAATGTTACACATTCAATAATGCTCTATGGTGCTCAAGTTTGAAGAAAAACTATGGACTACAAGAAATACAAGAGCATGCTGATAAAACAGCAAAGAAGATTGGCAAAATGAACTAAAAGGCTGATCAAGAACGTACTAGAATAGCAAAATAGCCGACACGACTGCTTCAAGTCGTACCTTTAAAGTTTTCAGATCACGGAAAGCAAAGAATGTGACATTTGCAAAATTGAAGATACCATGAACGGAACACACGTTTTACAATTGCTAAAAATAAACTGTTGCAAAAAACAAAGTGAAAAACAGAAAAATTCAAGAACTAACTCCGGATAGCATCATTAAAATAATGCTGTCAAGCCAAGAAATGTAGTCTCGTGTAAATAAATACGATAAACATATAATTGCAACAAAAGAAAAAGAAAAATGACCACCTAAAAGCTACTGCTTACGTTTGGCCTAGTATTCTTGAAAGAATGCTAAGCAATTCCAACAATACCAGAATCTTGCTAAGTGGAAAAGAGGGTATAGTGTGTGTGAGCCCCATACTTCCCTAAAACACAGTAAAAAAAATTAAGTTAGGTTAAGTTAGGATAGGTTAAGTTAGGTTAAGTTAGGTTAAGTTAAGTTTTTGTTTAAAAGATATGTGTTATCTTTTAAACAAAAACTATTAGAATAAATAGTAAAAAAAAAACGGCATTTGATGAATGTTAAACTTTGAAAATGCTTTTGTTATGTAATACCCGGCCAGGGCATTTTCTTAATACCTTATTACAAATATATTTTCTAAAAAAAAAATATGTAACAATAAAAAGCATTGGAAATAGCGATAAAAGTTGGTTTTCCAAGCCCGGTTTTCAGTTTTATCTAAGACGTAGTTATTAATAATATAGCAAATCGAGTAAACATTGTACAACAAAAACCAAAAAGAAACCAATTGAGTTACCAAAACATTTATTCCTGAAGTCAATTGAAATTCTTTACGCCATCAGAACTCATCAAAATCTCCTCTCATCCCTAATTTATAAGGTAAACAAAACTAATTTTATTTTTGATTGTTAATTTTTAATTTCTGCTTAAATAATAGATACGCATATTAAAATTATGTCATTAAATTATTTATTCATTTTATTATGAAAATAAATTTCTTACCTGTTTGATTATTTAGGATATTTACAACTACCACAAAATCACTCTCAGTACCAACTAAATAGCTATCAAAGCAGTGTGACGTATCTTTTGTAATAGTAAGTACGTATTAACTTCTACAGATTAATATCCATAATTTTGCATAATCAAACGGCATTGCAAGCAATGCAATTGCTAGAACTAAAATCCAAACTAGTTATGGCCTACATAAGCAATCTGGGAACATTGGCCAAAATCTGCAAGAGTTTGCTTAGTCTAAATACCAAAAAAATAGAAAATAAAAAGAAACTTTATGGCAAACCAGTTTCCAAAGTTGCAAAAGGACATTTATTGAACCCAAACCTGTTTTTGAAATCTTATACAAGACTAGAGAAACCTGTAGAAAAACTGTAAGACAATAACACATTCAAGACTATTTTTAACAGTAACATTATATAATACTAATACTTTGGTAACACAAATGAGCCAAATTAAGGTCTAAAAGCTCACAGAACTGATTACCAAACACTGTGGTATAAACAAGCATATGCGTAAAATGAGAATAAACCGCGGGTGTATGAAGGAAGAAAAAACTTTGGTACTCTAACTGAGTGCAAAGCTTATAATCTGCAGCTAACAAACATAACTTAACCAAAAAAAACTAAACATAATTTTTTGACAAATGATTTTGGACTTTATTGAAGAAAAAAAAAAGAGATACAGAAAAAAAAGAGAAAAAGAAAAAAAAAGAGAAAACTGCTTAGAAGTAAAATTTCAAGGTTCACAATAGAATAAGCACTAAGATGTTGCAATAAAATAAAAAAATTAGAAATAAACCAACTAAATTTTATTTGCATATTGCCACTAGAAAAAGAACATTCAAGACTACTAATTTAGCTTACGTTGCTACAAACTTTATTAAAGCTACAAAGGTTTAATTTTTATCATGTTTAGTAGATCTCACAAAAACTTTTAATTGTGTATTACATAAAACCATTTTAAGAAAATTATAAATGTTTAATCTACTTCTAGAATTATGTAACACCAAAAAACATAGTCTTTTACCTAAAAAAAATGTAAAAAAAAAGTTACCACTGCTGGTTCTGATAGCAAAGCTCCTCTTGTTACAATCTAGTATTTTAAGAGAATTTTCCGGTGTACCAAAAAATGGTCTTGCTTTTTAACTACTTTTTTCTTTCCTTTTTTTACAACCCAAAAAATGTCATTTTGTGCAAGGACGTAGCCCTATAAAAATGTTAATAAAGATAGATAAGCTGGATCCCACAAATGAATTAGAAACACAAACTTTTTAATTCTGGCCAAGCCCAACACCAGCGCCAGCGATGTTTCTCTTGACAAGCGTCTAGAGAACAAGATTACTGCAAGTAGCTACGTGTAACTCAAAAAGAGTATGAACCAACCAAATCAATCATTGATCAGCAATCAACAACGGATTTCTGCCAAGCCTAAATCCGCGGGCCAGCACCAATAATACGAGAATTAATTATGACCAACAGAACTCAAAAATTAAAAAAAAAAAAAATTGAGAGCAATCAACAATAAACCCTTGACATCCAAAGTCGCCTTCAAAAACTGCAAACCGGCACCAAGAAGAGAAAACAGATATGACAAAACCCAGACCCCATCTTAGATTAAAAAAAAAAAATTATTTCAAGCCAACCAATTAACTTCAGAAGCAATGTTTTTAACCACAAAAACTACGTAAAGAATTGGAATACCGTAGCCACCATAAAGTAAGTGCCCCAAATTCCACCGCGTAAAAATTGATTGTTACCGACACAAAGACGTCTAAGATAAAAAAAATAACATCTTCAAAATAAGGTTATTCTGCCATAAAAAAAATCTATTGATTCTGTATGCAGTTTTTTTTTAAGTAGCAACATTAGTAAAAGGTCTTTGTTACAAAACAAAAATAGAACAACCATTGCTACTGCTTCTTGCAGTGCTGGACCAATGTCACCTACAATTTTAATTTAAACTACTATTTTTATTAAAACTTTTGTTAGCAAGAAACTGCCGGATAGCAACAACAAAAACAGCTCGGAGTTGCCTTGACATTTTTTGTCAATTACCGCTCCATTTACCAGTCTGCTAAAAAACATTAACGTTGGTCTTGTGGTAATCCCTAAAAAAGTTACCCAAGCTTCAATTCTGGTCAATTCAAATTTTTGACACTTGTTTTTTTGCAGATAAATGCTTCTGATCAGAGTATTTTGCTACACAAAATGACTAACCATAACCAAGTCATAGTTTATGCTTATTCATCATAAATTATTAAATAGCATAATTGCTTAAAAATGTCTGCAGGAGCTGGAGATCAAAACAGCGTAACTTGAACGTCAATTACTAATAACGTAAAAATTAAGCAAATGCCATAAAAAACATTTTTGTCGCCACAGTTTTAATTGGCTAGATTGACAAAGTATTCTAGAAAACAAAATCATTTATGGTTCTAATACATTGCTAACTACTATTTACTTGGTAGCATCATTTTTTATTTAATTACTACTTAGTAAGTTAAATGTTTTACTGTCAGATGGTATACACAATATAAATCCCCAATAAATGATAATTAAATGACATCTTAATTTCAATACGTACATACATATAGAATACATATTTTATAACAGTATAATAAAAACCACAACGGATAATTTTTGATTAATTAAAATTCATACACAGCGCTTATTAAAAAATGTTATTAGCTTTTTCGTTTTCATCCCAGGAATTTAATTAAGATACAGAGATGCACGTTTAGTTTATTTATTTTACCGCATAATGTTTACAATCGATTGGGAAGTAAATTTCAGCAATATAAATAAATTTGTATGTTTTCATTAACCTTAATTTTGTATACGTTATCTCATAACATATTATGTTGTATTTTTATCATATCCTAAATTCAACCTTGAATAATTTTAAGTGGTTTATACGTTATGCTAAATCTATCAATAATGAGTAATCGTTACTAACAACAATTTTATAACTAAATTTAATAATAATCTACTATTATTAGTAACACCAAGAGGTATATAATATAATTCAATTTTAGTTTTAATGCTTGTTGACTTTGTACTAAGTAAATATAACTAATTGTTCTATGAAACAAATGGTGGATAACCTATTGTTAATATAACTATTAAAGCTAGTTTGCTACGTATGTGTTAATTCCTTTTCTGATATGAATGCAGCGTTTCAAATTGGGAATTTTCGTCGGGCATATTCTCAGCATGATAATCTCCACTTTATGCTCGCTTTGTGCAGGCTCTATTGCAGACTTTATTATTTAAAGTGTTAAAGTTTTGCCGTCGCGATGTATTAAATGATAATTTATTACTTGGTGCAATATGGGATAAAAATGAATTCTTGTATGCAACTTGATTAATATTAATGAAAAATTATTAAATAATGAAATTTAAATTTAATAATAAAAATAATCAGAAACTTTATATGTAATCAAAACTAATGTTATATATTAATACTAAACATTAATTTAAAAACAGCGTTCTGGATAAAAGGTTCTATTATTTTACACTTCTAATTCTATTTAAGTTATTTTGAGGTGTAGTTTGTCAAATGATTACAAGTAGAAGTCAAATACTTTTGAGAACTTTATAATTTGTAAGTTTTTTAAAATAACTGTAACTGTAATAGTATATTTAAAACCAGATTTTTTTTTTATCAGGGTCATTATTGATTATTACATTTTGCCAATTTTCTACGTTTATATTTAAAAAAGCCACAAGCTAACTTCAACGTATGACATAAACTTCTTTAAAGCAAATAAAAGAGCTAAACATCCTCAATTTTTTTTGTCATCCAAACTTTTTTTTTCAAAAGCTTTACTTTGTATTTGAAATAATTTTGAAAAATTAAAGGCTGCCAATATAAGTTGAGTTTTTTGTCTATACAATTCCGTGTTTTTTCTTTCTTTTTTTTCAAACCAGCAATATTGAAGACATTAATGTCAAGGTTATTTTTTTAATCTTTTGTACTAAAAACAGAGTCTAATAAATCTTTTGACTTTGGTGCTGATAATTAATATCGCATACGCTAACATAGCCCTGATCTTATTAGAGTTAGTTTGTAAGCCTTATCTATATATTAAAATATTTTAGGAAAAGTATGCTAAATTTACATTATTTAACTATTATTGTAAGATTTGTTATATCTAAACAAAAATAACCTCTAAATGTGCTAATATAACAGTAATGTTGTCTAAATTAACAAAAACGTTGGGTTCTATTTCTGATCCAAGTGTCTTGTCTATAAGTTTTTAATAACTTATGCAGCATTGTTGAGTCCAACAACATAAATTTTTACCTAATACCAACAATGCAGTTTTCTCTTTTGACTTTTCCGACAATGGTATTTGCTAAAAAGCATCAATTAGATCAATGCATAAGGTGTAATTCAAGATGGTATCTAAAAGTTAATATCCTAATGGTTTTGTCACGGCATTTTAATTTCTTCCATCAAAGCAACAAACTGTACAGAGAAATAAGTGATACTCAGTTTGGTTTCAAGAATGAGGTAGAAACACGTAAAACACTGTTTAGTTTCAAAATCTTTGAACAGCGTTGCTTTAAAGTTAATAATGATGTATATACATGTTTTATTGACAACAAAAAGGCGTTTGACAAAGTACTACTCAAAAAACTAATCTAACTATTAGAAAAAAATTAAATAGAAAGCAAAAATTTACAAATTTATTATTATAAGCATTAAAGAAAAAGCGTCAAAAAGGAGATAAGGTGTTTGGCAGATATGTGTACCATCTCTAACTTTCTTTAACTTATACTGACCCCGTAAGTACCATCTGATATGCCAATGATACCGTGTTGATAGCTAGTAATATAAAGGGTTTTTCAATAAGAGCGGGTAGATGTTGAAATAAAATAAAACAAGCTGTTTTTGAGGTATTAACAATTTTTTTTATATTTGAAAGGCCTTGTATGCCATTAAGTGTGGAATATGACAATTTTTAATTGCTTTTCCGCATAAATCCGAGTGAATTTGAGCGATGGCCTGTATTATGTTCACCTTTATGGCATCGGTCTATTGTGGTTTATTAGCATAGACCTGCAACTTTTAGAAACCCCACAAGAAAAAGTCTAGCAAGGTCAAATCGCATAACCTTAGTGGCCAATTTACATCACCCTTGCGACAGACAACCTTACCCTCAAAACGTTCATGCAAATTGTCAATTGTGGCGACCACTGTGTGGCACGTGGCGCCGTTCTGCTGGAACCACATGTTGTCTAGATACATATAGTTCAATTTGGACTATAAGAAATTGATTGTTATTGTTCTGTAGCGCTTGCCGTTAACGGTGACCGCCTCACTAACGTCGTTTTTAAAAAAGTACGGACCAATGACGCCGTCAGCCTAAAATTCACACCAAACGGTAATTTTTTGAAGATGCATTATCACCTGGTAAACCTCGTGTGGGTTGGTGTCCCACATCCAGCAGTTTTGCTTGTTAACATAAACATTTATCCAAAAATGCGCCTCGTTGCTAAAAATAATTTTCCGCCAAAATCCCAGTCAGCAAACTAACAGAGTTCATAGTCATGAACTTTGAGCACTTGAGTCAATTGGATCTTGTACGGGCATAGGCCTAAGTCCCGATGCAAAATTTGCCAAATTAAAGTCTGCAAAAGCCTAAGTTTTTGTGCACGGCGAGAAATTGACTGCCTCGGGTTTAGCTTTACACTTCCACAGATTGCGGAAATGTTTTCCGCCAATCTTGCGTTCCTTGAACGTACAGGTGTTGGCTAATTATTTACCGAATTTGGTCATTAAACGTAAAAAAATCTACTGTGACTGTGGGCCACCACGTCTACCGTAAAAAACGTTAGCACCAACAAACACTCATATTGATAATAAAGTTTTATCATTTAAACAAGCTCGTGTAACTTGCCAAAATCTACCCGCGTTAACTCAAAAACGCTTTAGAATACCTACATAAAATTACGAAATACTTCAATGAACGCTAAGGACTAAAGAACAAGTATTAACAAAACCAAACAACACACAGCAAACGGTTAATTAACAGTTAGCAAAAAACAATCAATAAATACAAACACCTAGGTACTTGGGTAAATAAGAATAATAACTTTAGATTAAAAATAAAAAGCAGTATTGTATAAGCCTGCAGCATTTTTATTAAAATAAAACGGTTTTTCTGCAGTAAATATTTTAGTAATTTTTTTACTACTATAAAGTGTAAAGGCCTCTACGTTTAAACAAAATTTAACAAACCAAATAGAAACATTTAAAATGTAAATATACCGCAAAATTCTAGAAATAGCATAAAAAAGAAACATTATTAATAGTTAAGATTATAAAGTTTGAGTACCTTAGAAGCGTTATGAGATCTACCCGCCAGAAATTTTTACAACTCAGAATCTAATAAAAAATAACAAATATATAAAAAAATATTGTGAGTATGAAATTCTGAGATTGGTTACATCCAACCAACTATTTAAAGCATCAGTGAACAAAGTTTAAATTGTCATAACAGTCGCTAACAACACACCATAAAATAAAGAAAAAGCATGTCCCAAGCGTTCTCAATCAAATTTAAGTTTGGGTTTCTTGATGGCTATGGCAATATAGCAACTAAAAATTATTTAAATTATTTTAAGTAATTTTTGCATTATGTAGACGATCATTATATGTTCCTTTAAACATTGTCGCATTCATATTGTCTTTAAATATTCTCTTATAAACATGCATGCTCACATCTACCAAACTTGTATTGGCCATCTAATGTATGTTGGTCAAACCAGGTCTCATAAGTAAAAAAAAACAAATGACTAACACTCTAACACTCTAATCTGCATATATTATGCTTGTGCAAAGTGCAAACGCTGTAGTTAATAATCTGCAATAATAAAAAATAATTCTTGATCTCATTACATGTTTATTAAGGAGTTTACAAACTGTATATACTACAACTGTTTCTATAGATATTGTTCAGTCGTTGACTAAAAACAAATGTTGTCATAGTGCGATCACGTAACGCTTGCATTCCAACAAAACGGTCTTTGATGGCATTTGTTGCTTTCCATTTGCTTTGTCCTAATTTTTCCATGCATACTTTCTATTAGATTTATCATTGGGAAAATATAAAATCTAAATATTTAAACATTTTACTTGCTCAATCAATTATTTCAAACTTTCAAGTAGCTATAGTAGCTTTTAAAATCTAGTATTTTTTTTCACTAAATCCTTTAAGAACGCTCAGAGTTTTAAAATCATTTCTCAAATTCTTAAGAGAAGCTTTACCACTATTTGACATTGACATCATTAGAGTAATTTATTTGGCAGCCTACTACAATCATTTAACGCCCTGATTTTCATATTGTTTTAGGTCGCTTCTAGAGTTGATGGTATTAGAACAACTCACGGCTTAGTTATAGAGCGTTAGCGTAATAGTCCGGGGTTTGATCCCCAAATATGACTAAAATAATAACTTGCTCTTTACCTACCGGAGTGCAATGTGAAATAGCTGTAAAACGCGCAATAAAGAAAATATTTAAAACAAAACGTTTGTAAAATAGTTTTTTTGTTCACAATTAATTCACTTACAATTCAACCTGCAACTACAACAACGTAAAACCCAAAAATAGTTACTTGAAAAAAGAAAGTGAAGTTTTTAAAAAACTAAACCTTTACGATCCGACTTATTCTTGAAAGACCGCCTCCAAAAATTGTTTACGTTCTAAAAAACATTTTTTTTTTAATTTTATCACATCAACTTACAACAAAAGATAAATACCCAATTTGCACAAGTGCCAATACTCACTACCGATCCAAGACCAACAACATCAAAATCATCATCAACATCATCAACATCAACAACAAAAAATAATCAGTAACTTTTGCAAGCTAACGCACTCATTTTGCCGCTGTTTTAGTAATAAAAGTATAAAGAACAAAATAGATCAAGATAAGCCAAATTTTTTATAAGAGGTTGGAGGTACACTAAAAATTAGTTTGCAACACTAAAAACCGTTGTACACAAATTCTAAAAAAAACTGTAGGCGGAGCAAAATGGCTAGTAGACGTAACAACCACCAAGCTACTAAAAAGCTAAAAAACTTTGGAAGGTACAACGTGAAACCCGTTCTACCATTACTTAAAATACGTTGACATAACCTACCACCTTAATTATTACATGCAACAAACAACATATAACCAATTAAGACACACTTAATACAAGTGGTTTTACGGTTAATATTGCATGAGAGACAGGAATTGAAGTACTCTAAAACTGAACACACATAAAGTCCAGTAACTTGCAATATAACGTGCAATATTTTGTATTGTCAACATCTATTTGTAAAGTCGTCCATTGACGACCAAAGTGCCGGCAAATGCAGCTCCTATATACAATTAAACGATGATTCAGACAAATACAATTTATTATTTATCAAGAATTAGACCTTGAGTAAGTGCGTATAAACAACAACTTTTTCTTCTTTAAGTGCGTCTCCTATCAGAGGATCGCTATCATCATAGCTATTCAGACCTTATCGACTGCTGCTCCAAATAGTTGTGTGTTGCTACAATTAAACCAGTCCCTTAGTCCCAATATTTCTTTTTCCAATAACCTTCCCCTGTACTATCAGTTGAAGAATTTTGTATTTGGAGCCTCTCATTAAGCGGCCTAAATATTGAAGCTTTCTTTTTTTTATGTTGTTAATAATTTCACATTCCTTTTGCATTTTATTTAGTACTTCAATGTTAATGATTCTGTCTGTCCAGAGAATACGCCACATTCTGCGATAGCACCACATTTCGAATGCTTGTAATTTGTCTATGTGGTTCTTCTTGAGGGTCCACGTTTCAACCCCGTACAGGAGCGTGTAGAATATGTAGCAACGTAGCATCCTCATCCTGAGATTTATATTAATATCACGTCTGGTGAATATCTTCTTCATTTTCATAAATACTGCTCGAGTCATTTCTATTCTTGTTCTTACATTGGTTGTTTGTTCTCTTGTCTGCTCTATCCAGGTTCCTAGGTATTTATATGTTTGCACAGTTTTGATTTTGTGGTGACTTTGTAATTACCATAAGCTTAATTTTATTAAAGTTAATTTTTAGGCTGTATTTGTTACATCGATCATTTAGTTTTTGTTGTAGGTGTTGTAAATTTTTGAGATTAATTGCTAACATGACGGTGTCATCTGCATACCTGAGGTTATAAACAGGTATTCTAATTATTCCCACCGATTTCTCTTCCAGTACCTCGTTAAAAATCGTTTTGCTGTACAGGTTAAATAACAGGGGAGATAGAATACATCCTTGCCTCACACCACGACGGATCTCCATTTCTTCTGTTACTTGATTTTCAATTTTTGTGTTAGCCTTTTGGCCCCAGTACAAATTACTGATTATTCTAACGTTGTCCAAGTCAATGCCTTTGCTAAGGAGTAGCTGATGTAGTTTAACATGTTTTACTTTATCGAAGGCCTTCTCAAAATCAATGTAACATGCAAACACATCCTGATTTATATCCAAACAACGTTGGAAAAGAACATTAACTCCAAAGAGAGCTTTTCTTGTCCCGAGTCCCCACCCAAACTGTGTGATGCTTATGTCTTCTGTATATTCTTTTGTGTACTATCGTCAGGAAAAGCTTTAGGGCGTGACTCATGAGTGCGATGGTTCGATAATCTATGCACTCTCTTGGATTCGGTTTCTTGGGAATAAGCACAGAGGTGGATAATAGCCACTGTTTAGAGATTTTCCCTTTTTTGTAAATATTATTGAATACGTCCAAAAGAATATCAACTACATCGTCATCAAACATTTTAATAAATTCTATAAGTATTTGGTCCGGGCCAACTGCTTTACCGGGTTTCATTGCATACTCTATTTCTGTTCTTAGTATTTTTAAGTTACTGTTGTTTGCTTCAAAGGTTGGTTTTGGGAGTTTTTCGTCCTCAAAGAATTCCGAGAGGTAAGCTTTTTATCTCTTTAGTTTGTCCTTCACGTCAGTTATTATACACCCTTTTGAGTCTTTTATGATGCTCAATGTTGTTTTGTTTTTATAGCAGCCGGCTATTTCCTTTATCCTTTTATGCATGTGATAGTGGTCAGATTTCTTTTCTAACAACTCTATTTTTTCACATTGGGCCGTTAAATAGACTTCTTTGGCTTCTTTAACTCTCTTTCATATTATTTTGTGTCGCATTTTATATTCACTCACGTTACTTTTGTTGATTCTCCTCTCGTCCATAAGATCCAGGATTTCTGTAGTTATCCAGGGCATCTTCTTGGTTCTTTTGCTTTTTAGGTGTTTTACAACTACATACGCCTTAAAACAATGTACAAATTGCATTGCATCATCATCAACAGAGAAACCTTCAAGTGGTTTTAACACATAACTGCTTATTGTCTTTTGCCCATTTACCGCGTGCAGTACCGTACACCAAAGGTCTTGAAAACGAGTACCGCCATCATCAACATCATGGTTATCTGAACCATATAAGTCAATTAAAATTTATTTAGTTAAAAATTAAATGAAAAAATAAAACAATTCACTATATTTTGTATCATAAATTTATTCTTACAATTACATTACTAATTTTAGCTCTACTAGAATTTATATAACTTATTACATCTGTAGATACCTCTAGTAGAGCCAAAACTAGTAATGTATTTGTAAAAACAAATTTGTGGTAAAAACATAGTAAATTGTTGTGTTATTTTATAAACATGAATTATCAAGTAGTAAAGATCACAACCTTTAATTATATTAAAAATTAAATGTTAATTATAATTTTATTTATTAGAAATATAAAAAATGTTGCTAGTTTTTTGTTGTTTTCTCTAACCTGTAAATTAGGCGGTCCCACACACAATTAATTTCTCTACATCACATTATTAATATGTGGTCGTAATGACGATGCATTGTTAAGCTCGGTTTTGGCGGTATCCGGGTCAGATAGTACGGATCGTACATAGTTCTATTAGAAAATCATCCCTCAACTGACATCTAATTAGAATTTATTAATGTGCGGATGCCGTTCGCATTGCCACATAGATAAAACATGCGAGAAGGATATTTAAATTTTAACTGTATTTGCATGATAGGAGATAATTAAATTGTTCAATTTATTAAGCCATGGTTTCAATTTAGTGCATTTTCCAATAAATGTATATGCCTGTAAAATTTAATTCACTTGCATCATATTTACATGCAAAACAAATAAACTAGGAGTAAATAATGAATACGTGTACATTTGGCATAATTAAAAAACAGTTCGTTATTTTCATGGATTAAATAACTGATTAACAAATAAATAATGATGTATGTATAAAAATATTTTCATATTATTTATACAAATATTAAATAAAATAATTTTATATTAATTAAAATTATTGTAAATAATTCAAATTCCAATTTGCTATAAGCTTGCATTTTTCTCCAAACTATCTATTGTCCCTAACCAAAGTTAAGTTACGCAGTTTAACTACAGTTTGCTACTTATCAACAAAAGCAAGCCGAGACAAAATCTTAAGTTTATAGTTATATCTCAGTAAGTTTGAGATTGGAACTACCTAACACTTTTGTCATCAGACACTGACAAACTGAATCTTTTGTCAAGTTCAGGAAATTTGTAGCAATCGTCTCCGCAAAAATAAAATCAAGTTGTTTAAATATAATTTTAAACAAACTGGATTGTTGTTTAAGTCTTAGTTTGACACTAAACTCATCTTTTCTAAAGTGGTTTCAATTAGCTCTAGAGCTTGGTGCAATAATCCTGTCTGGTGTTAGATTTAGATCTATGACCGGTAAGATTATATCGGCACTAATTATTAATTTGTTTGTAGTTGTAAGTCTTTGATTTTTTTCAGGTATGAACAGTTCACAGCTCGAGAATAAAAATGCTTGTTTGAGCGGTTCTATGTAGTTTGCAACTATGTGATTAAATGTGTAGAACATATTAATTAGTTATTTCAACTTATAAACATTGGCACTAAACTGTTAGGATATAGGAATAAATTACTAATTTTTTAAAGTAAAATTACCTAACTTTTAACTTAATAATTTTTTAATATGTGCAATAAATTTCATATAACCTTAAATATAATAACACTTTGCAGGGAAAGGTGTAAACTCTACCAGATACGTCCCCAGGTAGAAGATAGAAATATTGCATACGCGAACCAACACATTGCACAGTGGCTTTGCTTTGGCAATTAGACTTTTTTTTTCTTTAAACTGTCGTTTGCTTTTAAAGAAACTTTTCGGTCTTCTCTAGACCTGCTTTTAGGTTACCAAGACTATATAGGTGTCACGGAATTGGTAACAAAATAAAATTATCTTTTCTCAAACAAAAGCTTGCACATAAAACAACAATTCCAGGAAGCACGGCTGCCAGTTATCGAAAAAAATTACAAACGGCCTTAAGATGAAAAATGGAAATTTTTTTAGAAAAATTTACTCGGGAAATCCTTCCCGGCCTTGCTAGATAAAGCGGGCAGTTTCAGAAATTCTGAGAAAAGCAACCTAAATGAAAAACAAATAGTTTTGGAGATCCGTTTGCAAAAAAAGCTGATAGCAACATCTCCAATTTAAAACAGTTAAAGTAAATTTAGTAAAGAGCTTAAACTTATACTCTTAGATATTGTAGACAAAAAACAAACATCGGAAAAAACAAAACACAAACGTGCTAGACCACGTAGCGTTACAGTGCTTAGTCAATAACTGTCAAAATTTAAGATTTTAATGTAAATCAAAAAATACGCCAAACACTAAAGCTAATATAAAAAAAACGTGCAACAAATTAAACAAATAAAAGACATGCTTAGTCACAAAAGCAAGGAGTTGGAAAACTAAAAACAAAAAAATTGAAGTGTTATCAAAACTTTATGCAACAGAAACAACAAATTTCAAAAAAAAAGAAACCGAAAAAAAATTATCTAAGAAGCTAAAAAATGAAATCAGCACCAAGAAATGACAAAAGTTAGTAAATATTCTTAATATAAAGTAGCCTAAAAATTGATTTTAAGTAACAACTAAGAAGGTTGAAAATATAGTTTCAAATTAAATGAATGAAAAAATAGCAATAGAGAATTTGCCACTAACAAAATTAAAAAAAATATATATATTTGGGTATTAATTTCGGTATCCTAGTCCCAATCTTTTTCCCATTTCATGATTGCTTCTTTTTTAAGTCCCCTCTTAGTGTTCTAATTTGCTTTATATACCTTTTCTCTCAGTTTAGTTTGTAAATGGATTAGCATGACCAAGGCAATCACGAGAATGGCTTACGTGGATATGGTTCCGCCGAACTATTTTCAGCGCCAATCTTCTTTGCTGCTTTAAAAACGCATCTCAAGGTTCTTTTCCTCACCTGGGCACCGTACAGCATTATCGATTGCGCCACGCTTGCCAAAAATCTCCTCTTTCCATTTGAAGATCCTCAAATGTTGGGCATCAGTATAGTTAGTGTTTTGACCGTTTTTCCACCTTTTTACCGTTTTTTTATGTAGACGGTCATTTTAGTGTTGGTATTAAACCACATACCAAAGTATTTGACGGCGTACCTTGTGGTTATATTGGCATTGCTCACTGTTATTTCAAGAAACCGGATAAAAAAGCTTAAAAATACGAAAAAAAGCGCTTAAAAAGGCATAAAAATATAACTAAAAAAGCATTAAAAAAGCACCAAAAACGTAAAAAAAGCATTAAAAAGGCAAAAAACAATTAAAAAAAATAAACTTAAAAATCTAAAACTATAAAATATTTCAATAATGGTTCAATAACATTTATATTTACAACAGTTTGAGTGATGATATTTTTCACACACATTTTAAATAATATAAAAAAAATTTTACATAACTAAAAAAAACTATCTACGAAAACAGTTAATAAGTAAATGTTGCTCTAGGTGTTTAACTGTAAAATTCTTCTTCAATGACTTAAAATGTTTTTGAAGGGGAAAGATTTCTTTCGACATGCACACTTGCAAATTGGTGCATGTTTAAATTTTGCTTTAAAGCTGAATTCATATCAAAATCTGGAACATTCTCTCCACTCAAAATACAGTTTATTGTATTTAATGTAGGCATACCTCTATTTTTCAAAAATACATTTTTGGATTTTGATTTCACTGTTTGCCTAATACAGCCTAGTACTTTTAAAATTGCATCTTTGAAATCTCTAATTATACTTAGACTTCTACTTAACGTATTTTCCTGTTTTCCTTGCGATTTTATGGCATGACTCACAAAACCGAAAGCTAAATTATATTAAAGTTTCTTATTTTTTAGAACTGCTTAGCAGTTTTTCACTAACTTACTTGCAGGATCCAAAAATTGTATTACAACAATTTTATTTTTTTTTTAAATTAAGGGAATCTCCGTCCTACCGGTCATATTCGGTTAAGAATTATAAAATACAGTTATTTGACTTGCTTGAAGAGGTGGCATTACAGAATTATATTAAACTTGTCAATATAATATTATAAAAAGTATGCAAGATCTCGATACGTAAATTTTGCTTTACGTTTTCTAAATAATAAAATAGTATACGCTTTTTTTATATTTATATATTACATTTCAATCCACTAAATTTCTTAGAAGAACAGATTTATCACAAAAAAAAAAAAAATATCAATACTAAAAAAAAAAAGCTTAAAAATAAGCACAAAATCTTAAAATAAGCACCAAATTTAAAAAAAAATACTGAAAAAGCAAAAAAAGCGTAAAAAACTTAGTGCCAAATAATTACATTCTTCACAATTTGTGCATATATTTAGACATATTTTTGATGCTTTAACTATTTAGCGTAAGCATAATAGCTAGGAATCCGCTCTCTAGTTAATACTGCTTTCTCCAGTTTCCTGCCATCGTACAGAATAACGGCCTCCGTTTTCTAGGTAGAAATCTTTAGCCCTAGCACCTCAATTTCCGCTTTAATCCTCTCACCATTTTGATAATGCCGATGTCGTCCACAAAACACAGCAGCATAGTTTTCCTTAGTGTAACTACTCCCATATATTACCTACAGTAAAGAACCCAAAATCGAGCCCTGTCGCGCGACGCACGTGATTAGCATTTTTTCGCTCCTCATCCTATCAACAGTTTTCTGCTATGGAAGTAGTTCTGAGTAAATTTATTAAGCGTTTGTACCTAAGGCGTTTTTAATGTCAACCGTGGTAAATATGCACAATTTCCTGTTCTTACAGGCTTTCTACCATGTTCATCAGTTTCTTCATAGCATCAATGATAGACTTTATTTTCCAAAACCCAAACTGGCTGTTAAATGTGTAGTTTTCTACTTCCTCCCTCAATCTGTTTGCAATTAATTGTTTATATATTTTTTTCAAGGTATTTATTAAGCAGATTGGCCTATACTTTTGGGCTTTGTTTGTTTCTTTCTGCTGTTTTTAAACAAGCACTAAGAAATTTGCCATTTTAAAATTCTTGGTTCATCACTCTTAGAATGATATTAGGTGCAGCCCGACATTATTGTCTTCTTATATTCCGCTGTTGACTAGTCTTATTCTAGTTTGGGTCTATTGCACTCCTTTTTGAGCTTGGTTAAGTGCTCAGATTACTAGTAAACAGCCTTGTATGGATTTACCATTGACGTTCAGGTTGGGCGTTTGTTCCAGTTCCGTCCGTACCCTCTCACGGAAATTTGTAATCTGCCTCTCCGTTATTTCCCATGCCCCGCTTGTCACTGGCTTTCTGGATGTTTCTGTGTAGGTTGAGGTTTACTTTATCATTTACCGTTCACTTGAAGATGCGTCACGTCGATATTCGACCGGGACTCATTCCTTACAAAGGTCGGCTCATTTTCAACGTTTGCCGCTATAAATTGAGATCCACCCATCCAATCCTGAACTTTTTTGCCCCTGCTGTCATTGATATTGACGCACCTTAGCATGGCTTTAAGTTCAAATCTCCGACTGCAATTACGTGCTTGCGTCCATGTCCTTTAATGCTGTTGCTTAGTCTGTACAGGAAGTCGCCAAAGCTTTTCGGTGGCTTATTGGGTAAAAAGTAGCATCCGTAGATGACGTAATCTCCTACCTCCATCTATAAACAGCCTTACTCAGTTCGGTTGTAATCCGCTATATCCAGACCATTCTTGACTAGCATGGCAACATCAGATTCTACGTCAGTTATCCACCTTCTGTTTTGGACCGCAGCTTTGTTTGGCTTTGGAATTATAGCCAGGTCAATATTCTCCTCAAAAAAGGATCTAGACAGAAGGTTCATTGCCGCTTTGCCCTTTTGCAGATTACTCTAAATAATCCTCACATTTTATTTGTCTGTCCTCAGCTTCTTGCAGATATCTTTGTATTTTGGACAATTCATGCTTTCAGCCGAGATGGTCGTATTTTGTCATCATTATGAGTCAAAAGTTTGATTTATTGCCCAGTATACTTCCCTGGACAAAGCTACATTTTAATAAGCCTCTTCCGGCCATCTGCTGTAGTATATGGCCGCATTCTGTTTGGCAATCAGCTTCCCCTCTATCGTCTGCTCAATTCTCTGCAGCAGAGTAATTTTGTTTTGAGACGCAATCTTGGTAGTCTGCTCTCTTTCTCGGTTGTGTCTTTCTGCTTCAAATGCTCATTTGATAATTCGTTTTTTTTTATGATGTTGGCCGTTTCTTGTTTTGCTTTAATAAGTTCAAATTTTAATAAAATATTTTTTTCTTTAATGTGTCTCTTCCTTGTCGTCAGTGAGTTCTGGTTTGATTTTCTGACTTAAATCTATCAATAATTTGTCTGCATTTTTGTTTTCTACTTCCTCGTTTCTAAGCTGCCTTGCCGTTTCTAGCTTTTTTGCTGCTACTTTAAGTTTTTCTACTTTTTTTTTTAATATTCACTTTTGTATTTTGTACCATCTCCTTTGCAATATCTGCCGTGCACTTTACATTTTTTTGGATTCGTTTGTCAGTGTTGTTTTCTTTGTTTGACTACTTTTAGACATTTTTCTTTTTGTGTTCTGTTTTGTCAGAAGTATTGCCATCTTTCCTTTTTTTTTTTTTGGTTCAACGTTTACATTTCCTGGGGTACTAAGGTTTTTGTCAATAACCTTTTTGTCTATTTCCAGTTTGATTGCTACCTTTGTAGCTTTCACAATGCTGTTGGCTACACCCTCGGGTTTGGTAAAGTCCAAGATTAAATGTCTCCTTATAAGCAATCTACATACCCTATTCTTTTAGCCAAAAGCTTCTGTCAATTAGAGGTCCTTTAAAAGCTCAATATCAGTTTTGTTATCATTGCGTTGGTCGTCGTTATTGTTTAGATTGCCACACTCAGATTCCATAGAGCAGCCCGTCTCTGCAGACGGGGTGGGATTCCCCCTGGTAGTTTTTTGATCTAAACTTTAATTCATGTTTTCATTTTTGACTTGTGTTGTTCAAGGGAAGACGATAGTTCAAAAAGAAAAAAAAAAGGCGAATAAAAATAGTCTCATTGTTGAGGCAAATGACTACCGTACCAATGATGTTAGTCAGTGTGTGCAATTCCCTATCCGCCACCTGAGACGCGCCTGATGAACGTTACACCTTCCCCCGCAAGAACCTAACCTAACCTAACCTACCCTAACCTAACCTAACACTGACTAATGTATCGGAGCACTGAGCAATAAACAAAGTTACAATGATATAGTCAAAATAATGATCCTCGTTGTGTCCGCAGACTTTAGATCTGTCGAAGCTCTAACGTAGTACTTGCAATAAAAACCGGTTATAAAAAATCACATACATTACCGCTTGTAATTCTTTAATAATTCTGGACAAGATTCGTTATTTAAACAAGAAAGTTAATCAAAACTATAGAAAAATATAGATAATTTATTGCTCAATCAACAATTATTATTGCTAATTTACTTCCACCCCGATTCCCATTTCATGTTTTGATATAATAAGCATAAGTAGATCTTTAACGAGCCAATTCTAAAATTTTACTGCTTTAATTGGCAAAATCAAAATATAATCGAAATATTGGTTAAGCTATTGTTAACCAACACTAGCAGCATTGTGACATTATCTTAAATCACACTCCCACAGTTTCTTTAAGTGACCGACCAATTATAGTTTATAACATACAACCCTTATCTATTAGCATGAGCGGAAGTGTTAATTTTTGTTTAAATAACATCAGCATCTAAAGCAAAACATCTAAAATCAAAATAATAATAATAAACTGAAATGATTTAATAAAAAGTAGTTCTAAAAAAGTAAATCATAATAAAAGTTAAGCATTTTAAAATTAAAACCATTTATTCAAAATTAAAATTAATTTTTAAATTATTTTAAAGATATCTAACTTTAAACCTAGTACAACAATAAACTTATTAAAATTTTATTTAAATTATTTAAGTCATAAATCACCCTGAAGTATACATTAGAAAACATAGAAGCTTAAAAAAAACTTAGGTATAAGATTTGTATTTTATAAATCCATCGCAATAGAACAAAACATATTAACTAATTAAACCATTATAAAAAACAAGTAATCTTTTCCTACGATTCTTTTTATGCTGTCTTTTTGAGAATTTCCAATATGTTGTGAATGAGATTGCGATTGTTTGCTCTCCGTTTGTTGCCCTGTTTTCCACTCAATGCTTATTAGTTTTAACTCGGCAGACTTAAAGCTGATTTTAGTGAACGTAATTCCATTTACATGACACTTAATTAAAAGGAATGTAAAATTTATACAACAAATTACTTATAGAAAAATAAAATCATAATAAATGTTGTAAAACAGTTATTATTTATAAATAAACATTAAGAAAATGTTTTTTTTTCTGAGCCCCTTGGGCTCGATCATAGTCCAGGAAATAACAAATCGAGCATCACAATCGGAAATACGGTTTATGAAACATAATAATAGGAAATAAATAACTGGCGATAGGAAATCCATATAAAATGCAATATAAAAAATCTACGCAAATAAAGTAAGACATTACAAAATAGCTACCATCGGCATTAAATAACAATATAAGTTTATTGTACCGGTTTATAGCATTATTTATTTCAAACGTATTTTTATGAAGTGTATGCGAGCCTGCACAAACAATAACTTAATTGTAAAAATTATGTTTAAATAACTTCCGTTGTATAAATAAATAATTATATGAAACTGGTGATAAATTTAGTGTATTAAAATAAACCATTTTACTGTTTTATAAATATTTATTATAATTCAGCTTCCTTATATGTTGTAATTTATTGTGTGAAATAATTTTGCTTAGTGACATTAATTGACTAGTTTATATTAATTAATAATTTAGTAATCTAAAATTACATAAACTTTAGCCATTGTCCTCAGTTGGGTTATTATATTTCGTTAATTAATAATAATCGCCTTACGTCCTTCATTATAGGGTAAAATTTGATGTTTAATTAAGAAATTAATTTGATACCTTCTTATTTAAAAAAAAGGTTTTTTTTATTATTTTTGTCTTGGAAATAAATTACATCATTATATTTGAAGATTGATGTTTATTTATCATTTTACAGTACAATAAATTTGGACGTTGCTAGAAGTTAGATAGACAGGCGGAGTTGTAAGAGAAGTTTGATAAACTCTATGGTTTGCAGATGTAAAATAATGTTTGAAAATTTAATTGATTTTAGTTTTATTAATTAGTTAAAATATTTGTCTGAATAAGTATTTAAAATTTATACACTAGAGAACGTATTAAATACATATTAATAATACATGAAATATGTTTGATCATTTTTTAATCTGTTCAATTAATGTAATATAAATAGTAATAAAATAAAAGCTATTTTATAAATAAATAAATTTTTAAAAGGTTTACAAAAGTTTTCTCCGCAATGCTTCTCAAAATAATCTAAAGATTCGGAGAGTGGTTTTTATTTACAATCATTTTAAATTGTTTTCTACTTTTTATTGCCTAATTCAAACATACTCCTAGATAGGCTTACCAGACGTCGTTTTTTAACCGGATAAGTTCTCTTTTTTAGCAAAATGTCCGGACTCGGTGTTTTTTTTTAATGTTAAATTTAATTAATTAATATTTAAAACTTCAAAACATTAAAAAAATAATATCTGATATAAGATATATGAGGATGAGCGCCAAACAGTTTGTCATCACGGCTGATATTGCTTAAATGTATCGGAAAGTTAATGTGCGACAAGAAGACCAGAAATATCAGAGAATATGGTGGAGAAATTACCTGAAGACGAGTTAACATCATATAAACTCACCACCGTTACTTATGACATGGTAAGTCAAAAGTGTTTACAGGACTTTTACGTAGACAACCTTATCTCAAAAGCAGATACCATTAACAAGTTAATTTTGATACGAGACAAGGTGACAACAACTTTACAAAAGAGTGGTTTTAAACTGAGACAATGAGCCAGTAACTGCAAAACTATTTTCAATAATTTTAAACCCGGTAGCAACAACTCCACAACAGTGCAGCACAGTTTCGATTTTTGAAACAGTGTAGAACACAATCACAGATACAATCAGTTACTAATACAAAAATTTACTTGTAAAGTTATTAACTAAACGCAATATTCTCAGTGCTATATCAAAAATCTGTGACCCATTAAAACTAATTGGACCGATAATAGTTACAGCAAAAATAATTATAATAGAATTGTGGTAACTAAAATGTAGATGGGGCGCCTCATTACCTGCCTGTGCCATTGATCGCTGGCTTAAATATCCAGCATATTTATCCGATGTGACAATAATCGAGACTCATCAAAATGTAATTCCTGAAACTGGACACAACATAAAAATTTACGGTTTTGCTGATGCAAGTGTACACGCATATGGTGCGATTATATATTGATATTGTTAACTCCAAAAAAGGTAAAAAGACTACCGGTCAATTATTATGTACAATACCTTGGCTTGAGCTTCGTGCCGCACTTCTGTTAGCGGAATTAACTGAACAAGTATGCAACTTTTTAGTGAATATTAAAGTTGCACGACGCTTTTAGTACACCGGCTCGACTATTACGCTATCATAGATCAAATCAAAATACAGAAACTTCAAATCATTTGTTGCAAATTGTGTAGGTGATATACATAAGAAAACTACCCCCAGTGAGTGGTACCACGTTTCTACAAAGAAAAACCCCGTTGACATAAAAAGCCGCGGAATTAAAGCAACTGATCTGAAAGCAATTTATTATAGTGGCACAAACCCGATTTCCTATTAAAACATTCTGTAACAGTAAATTTTGAACCAATCTTGGACTTGCCGGAAAGTAAACATGTGTTGATCTCAACAAAAATAGACAATCCAATTTTACCATAGAGTTCATCTTTAGAAAAAACAATTTGTGTTACAGCCTATGTTTTACGGTTTATCTCAATAACACACGCAACCAAGAAAAGAAAGTAACTGAACAATTTAATTTGAATGAAGTTCATCTTGCAACATTGACTTTACTCCAAAACCTATAACCTTTACATTTTTCCCGCAAATGTTATCTGTTTCTAAAGAATACTTTTGTGCCAAAAGGCAGCAAATTGTTAACTTTAAATTTATTTGTTGGTTTGATACGCCGGTGTACAAAGAACTATTGCTGCCACGAGATTGAAGTATTAACCACTAAATAGACGTAGTCAGACGCATAAAGTTACACGCATACAGTGTTTACGCGCTAAACCACAAATGGAAACTCCACTTATGGGCGCTTTGCTCAGTTATTGTACTCATCAATTCCGAAAGTTTTTGAAGACAGGAGCTCAAAACTTTATCTTTTTCTTAACCATCTTAATAATGCAACAATACCTCAGTATATATTTACCACCAAAAAAGAAAAATGGCATTTAACTCCACTTTGTTCTCCTCACTTCGGCGGACTATGGGAAACAGCCGTAAAAAGTATAAAAACTCATTTTCATCGTATCGCAGGTAATGCTTTACACACCTATGAAAAACTATATACTATGCTAATTCTAAGACTTTTTTTAATAGGCGAGTCTCTCACAGCACCATTATCTTGTTGGCAACTCGTAGAAAAATTAAAACAACAAATATAAAAAAGATGGTTTAAAGAATATATATATCGGAGTTTCATAAGAGGACAAAGTGGCAACCCAATATTACTGCTCTACAAACAGGACAGCTCGTCATCATCAAAGAGAATAACATTGCACCTCTCCACTGACGACTTGGACGGATTAAAGCAGTACATTCAGGTTCCGATAGTATTATAAGGAACGCCACCAATCGTACTGATCCCCTCTTCTTAACGGAAATTATAATGAATAAACACTTCAATTAATTTGTAAATTAAATGCAACAGAATCTAATGAGTGGCGGTATGTTATTTCTTGTCATCTGTATCAGATTATACAAATTCTTATAGCATAGATTTGCATTTATTACTTTATTTTATTGTGTAGTATGGTTAATGATTATTATTGTACTAATGTCTTTTTAATTTTACAACATCCGGATTACTTATCCCAATAACTCAATTTATTTCTATTAGCACCATCTGTACCTACCTGTTAATCCTTTCTATTATAAAATAGTCTTTTCCTTTAAATACTCTTGCCCTTACCTATTTCGATTCATTATTAAACCAGTTGTTACCGTAAATACATACATTTGTATATTAGCATTGTTATTGTGAATAAATATTATATTTTACAATAGCCGTGCATAATAATTTTTGTTAAGAAAACCGCAACTCGCGCGTACCAATACATGGTCCTTTAAACCGCATCCGTAAAACAACATCTACAATGGTAGTGCGACTATAGTAAAAAAACTACAACGGAACAAAAATCAACTTTTTTTTACTACATCTGACTTTAAAGATTTATTGAAATCCAGCGCCAATTCTCCGCCATTCACAGAAGTTGAAAACATTTCAGTACACCTTAAGCAAAGATCGCATGTATCTTTTCTGCAAAGCTGGCCAACACTATCAATTGCTGAAAAGTATTCAAGTAAAATTACCAATATCGAGATTCCATCATTTGGAGGACAATACGACAATTTATTTACCGCGGGTAATACCCGAAATGTTTATTATTTACAATCTGTGCTTAGACATGAAGCGGCTATAGTCCTAAAGTCATTAAAACTCTCCGAGAAAAAATATGTGCAAAATCTGTTAAAGCTGCCGCACGCCAAGAAATACAACCACGACAATTTGCAAAATTTAATCCACACAGTTGCTCTAGCTATTGCATCACTAGAAATAATGAACCGCAAACCTCATGCGTAGGGTAACATTCTTATCAAAATTTTTGCCAAAAAATTAGATATAATTATGTAGAAAGAATAGGAAGGTAAAACTTGCAATGTCATACCGAAATACGATTTAGAAAAAAATCTTATTTCAAAATGCAAACAACTTAAAACTATAAAAAAACAATTCAAATAACTTAACAACAAATAAAGTAAGACATTACAACATTGAATGTGTGAAATGTGAAAAAGATTACATAATTTTCAAATTGTCGAATTTGAAGTTATGAGTTTAACTACACAAAAACAAATAAACTTTGTAAAACGTAAAAAGCTTTGTTACAATTGTCTAGGACAAGCCCATAGCGTAAATAAATGCCAATCAACAAATTCAAGGCCTGGTACTTCAAGACAAAGAAATGAGATTGAAACTAAAACTCTTTAACATGTATTACTTACACTACATCTACTATGTTACTATCTACCTGTGTGGTACTAGCAAGAGACCAAAAAGTAAAATCATATCCAGTGCAAGCGTTGTTGGTCTCAAGTTGTCATGAAAGTTTGATCACCGCGACCTGTGCCATAAGGTGGGGCCTCAAGCATCGCCCTTTATCAGCTCCAATAGTCAAAATTGGCGGAGTAAGACATACATTTTTAGCTGTCTCAACTCACATCTCATCACGCGTTGTTTTGTATGTATAGCTGTATGCTGAGTGATCTAGTAATACCTATGATCACTGACAAACTGCCCTCTCGTGTGATAGACAAATGTGCATTGAAAATACATAAAGGAATAACACTAACCGACCCTAACTTCCACAAACCACAAAAAATCGATCTATTAATAGACGCATGTTTTTTTATGACATTCTATGTGAAAAATGAATATTGATGAAATCATTAATTCTCCAAAAAAGCAAAAAAAACTTTGGTTGTTGGCTCCGTAGGATTAAATGAATTGGCGTCTCAATTTTGGGAAACAAAAACATACAATAATAATAGAGTACTTGCACCTATCGACCAAAAATGTGAAAAACCTTTCAATTTGAACACAATTCGTGATGCTATTGGTCGCTTTCAAGTAGCATTGCCATTCAAGAAAATTCCGAATAAATGATCGATTTCCAGTATACGCGCTTGACACAAATTCATTGCTTTGGAACGCCACCTTGCTAAAAATCAAAAAGTCTATAAGCAATATAGAGTATATGGTATTCAACGGCTCTGTCTTTACGCATAATGGTGTATCATTAAATAACATACTCTGGTAGGACCCATCTTTTCAGGATGATTTGTTTGCAATTATGTTGAGAATGAACGCCAAGCAATTTGTCATCACAGCTAATATTGCTAAAATGAATCGGCAAGTTAATGTGCGACCTGGTGGAGAAATTTACCTAAAGACAAGTTAACATCATATGAACTAATCACCGTTACCTAGAAGAAACCAAATCAAAGAATCTCCCAATCGGAAGTCAAAGGTTTTGACATAACTTTTACCTAGGCGACCTTATCTCGGGAGCAGATACCATTAACGAGTTAATTTTAATCCAAGACCAGGTGATACCAATTTTACAAAAGGGTGGTTTTAAACTGAGACAATAAGTCAGTATAGTATACTCATAGATATAGTGTCTTTACGACATCGACTAAAGAATACAAAAAATAACATACATAAAAGCGCACATATTAAACATTAGTCAGCATGACTTAGCTGACTTTTGAACGTAGATTTAGAGACACAAAATACATTAATATCAGTTGGTAAATTATTTGCAAATCTACACATTCTACCGAGTAGATTGTTAAAACCGTAATTAGTAGAATGGGTAGACTCGCGAAATAAAAAAGAATGTCTGCTATGTCTACTATATGTGCTACATGGAATGGGAGAGTACCAAGTAGCTCCGGACAATCAATTTCAGACATAATTAAATTACACAGGAACAACAAATCAGCTCTTTTTCGGCAAATCTTCAATGGCGGTAGGTTGTACAATGAAGCAATGTAGCAGTAATCATAATTTACAGATAATATGCCGGATTTATAAGACAATAAACGACAAAACTTTTTTTGAATTTGTTCAATACTACGGTTATGAATTTCATAAACAGGACTCCAAACTGACGGAGCAAACTCTAAATGCGAACGCACCAAAGCACAATATAAAAGTTTTAGTGTACTGGCTGATAAATCCGCGAACATTTTATATACAAATTCTAACAATTTTATGGCACAATTGCACATGATGTTTATATGTTCAACAAATGTAAGTTTATGATAAAAAATAACGCCTAAATCTTTTATTTGTGTGACTTTGTTTAACACTTTAGTGACAATTATATAGTTAAAAGAAGTTTTACTTAAAGTTTTATGGAAACTTATTAAAAAACATTTATCAGCATTAAAAAATAAGTTATTAATAAAACACCAAGTATTTATAAAATCTAAGTCCAGTTGTAAAAGATGGCAGTCATTGAGAGATGATATTCTTCTATACATTTTTAAATCATCCGCAATAAAAGAAATGACGATGAATTGATATACTGTGGGATATCATTAATGAAAAGCAAATATAAAATTGGTCCACAATGAGATCCTTGAAGAACACCACATGAAACAAGAATGGGCTGTGACAAAAAGTTATTAATTTTTACACACTGCGTGCGATTTTTCAAAAATCTGAATAACCAGGAAGTCACATCATGATGAAATTCCAGAGCACTGAGCTTGGCAATCAAAATATTATGACTTACACGAGTAAACGCCTTTGAAAAATCGGTGTAGATTGAGTCAATTTGTACTTTAGATTCAAATGCATTTAAAATATCATTTTCATAAAAGAGTAAAGTAGTAAGTGTGGAACGCCCTTCACGAAATCCATGCTGCTCTTCTATTAAGATGCTTTTGCACATCCATTGCAACAAAGGCGTAATATAGCTTTGTTTCCATATTTGAGGAAATTTAGTTTCATTAAATGAAGCATT
Source organism: Tachinus rufipes (assembly GCA_963932245.1). Lineage (NCBI taxonomy): Eukaryota > Metazoa > Arthropoda > Insecta > Coleoptera > Staphylinidae > Tachinus > Tachinus rufipes. The sequence goes on from OZ010749.1 coordinate 70,292,956, forward strand.
GAAAAGTAAGTGCAATGGCTTTGCAATAGAATAAATGCACTTTTTTAATCATTAAAAAGGAATGCCGTCGGGTCCAACGCTTAAATTACATTTAAGGTTTTCAATTCCCTTAAAAACATCACACAAAGTAATAAAAAAATTTGAATGTATTACGATATTATTAAAATTAAACAATGGAGTTAGATGAGTTTCGTTATCAAAGACTGAAGAAAAAAAATCTGCAAAATTTGTTACAAAGTCGTTCCCATTATTACAAGTTTGATCTTTATATGATAATGCATTGTGGCTGGAAAACCATTAGTTTTTTTGTTCTCATTAACAAATCTCCAAAAATGTTTTGGATTATTTTGAATTTTACTTTCAGTTTGTAAAATATAGTGCTCGTATTGATGTGCACTGAGATTTTTGCACGTAGTACGAATAGATTGGAATTCATTATAGTCCGACAATAGTTTTGAAGATTTATAACGTTTGTGTACAGTTTTCTTGAAATTAGTAAGTGATATCAATTCTTTGTGAACCAAATAGGAAAATTGCTTTCACGCCACAGTTTTTTAGGGACAAAACAATCAATAACATAATCGATTACAGAGTAAAATACATCAAGAGACATATCAATATCACAGTTATAAAATACTGCAGTCCAATCAACATTCAACAAATAATTATTGATTGCGTTGTAGTCGGCAAGTTTAAAATCGTTAAAAACATATTACAATTTAAAATATCACAGGTAGTATCACATTTTATAGTTAACAAGTACGCAGTAGGGTGTTGGCTTAAATTTAACAAAACATCTACAGCTTCTATCACAGAAATATCACGATCGTTAGTAAAACATAAATCTAATAAGACACCCTCACTATTAGGAATCGAAATGCATTGTACGCAGTTTAAGAACCCAAATGGATTATTTCATAACCAATTACTTTAGAGAGGCAATTATTATATACCCGAAATAGATTATAACACTTTTTTGTTCAATGGTAAACATATTATATAAATATACATATGAAATACAAATACAATATACGCTTGAATATTACTTTCAGATTTTAATTAAAATATGCTCAGAAACACAAAAACATGCAAAAAAATATTGGTTTTTGCCGATTGTTTTTTTTTTTAATTCGTGTAGATACAAAATTATTTAATTGGCATGTAAATATTATAGAATATGCAAATGCATAACATCTCAGCTTTAATTTTACATCATTAACGTTGATATTGAATATCACTAAATCACCTATTAGTGGACGGCATTCTACAATTACAATAATTATTAGCAGATTATTAATTTAAGCTTCAGCTCTCAATGTGCTTAATTCCTGCAAAATTGATCATGTCCAGTGCTTTAGCGTACATAAAATCCTCACAGTATGTAGCTTGTCTAAATTATTTCAGCGCATAGGAAATTGTTGAAAAAAATTATTTATGCTATAAAATCTTACAAAACTTATTATAAATTGGAAAAAAAAGTTATTTATTGCACAAAATATACACAAAACACACCATAAATTGCATTAATATCCTATTTATTGCAAAAAGGTATCACAAAAAACTGATTTATTTTATAAATTTTATTACAAATTAAGCAAAAAGCTTATTTATTGTATAAAAATAGCCCAAATAATTTATTTATTTCATAAAATTTATCATAAATTGCGCAGCAAACTTTTTATTGCATAAAATTAGCACTCAAAATAATTTATCACATAAAATTTATTATAAATTACACAGAATGCTTCTTTACTGCAAGAAATCACCACTAAAAAGCTATTTTAACTCTTAGATTTTCATAGACTATACAAGCAAAAACTTTATTTATTGCAAAAAATTTACACAAAAAACAATATTATTTCACAAAGTTTATTGCGCAAAAAACTCATTTATTGCAAAAAAAACTAATTTACATTATTAAATTCAGTATAAATCGCGCAAATAACTAGTTTATTTTATAAAATTTATCAGAAATTGTGAAAAAAAAACCTATTTGATACAAGAAATTAGCACAAAAAGTGATTTATTGCAAAAAACTCATCAAATATCGTATATATCTGTGACGATTTTGACAATACTCATTTAGAAAACATAAACACATGGTATGACATATTTTGTAGACAGACGTACGACACTCCTTTGGACGAAACAATACACAAAGACGACTATTACGACTTGTTAAATAAAGGTAAAAATTCAGCACCTGGACACTATCTACTAACAAGACAAATTTTAAAACAGTTCAATAACGACGTTCATAACTACATATTAAAAATTTTCAATTATTGATATTTTTACCAATATTTTCCTAATGAATGGAAAATGGGAATAATTGTATACGTCCCTAAAAATGATGCTAACCTTTCTTACCCAGCTAGTTACCGCCCTGTCACACTACTTCCACTTCTTGGTAAACTATATAAAGGTATATTGCAAAATAAACTTCAAAAATTTATTCACAATAAAATACCCATAACACAATTTGGTTTTGTGAAAAATAGATCAACAAGCCACCCATTAACTATCCTGACATCCAACATCCAAACATCCCACCTCAAAGGCAGACACTCGAGCGTCTTGTTTATGGATATAAACAAGGCATTCGACTCTGTCTGGCATAGAGGCCTTCTATTTAAGCTATCAGACCTGGAGGTGCCTAACCATTTAATTAATATAAAAGTGGGTTTTCTATATAATCGAACTCTTAAGGTTCGCATAGCTAATACTTACTTCGATTCTTTCACTCCACAACAAGGTGTTCCACAAGGATCTCTCTTGTCTCCTCTCCTATATAATATTTTTTCTTCTGATAAATATAGTTCTAACCCATCCTGTTTTAATCCAAACTTCTACATCTTACAATATGCTTATGATACAACATTGGTTTCTCACGCTAAATCTTTAAACCAATCTATGGATAAACTGCAAACCTTGCTAGATAATACAAAATTGTGGTTTAATAAATGGCGTCTTTTTGCAAATCCGTTAAAAACCAAACTACTAATCCCTTAACACAAAATCCATGAAAATTCACCTAGTATCCAAATGAACCAACAATCCTTAAATCCATCCCATATTTGTAAATATCTAGGAGTAAACTTTGACCCTAAACTGAGTTTCAATTTTCATACTAACTCCATTAAATGTTAAATCAGATCCCGAGCAATTCACTTTTGATCCCTTACGTATAGAAACAATGGAATTGACATTAAATATGCGACGCACATATACTAGACGATCTGCCGCCCAATCCTTGACTATGCATACATAATATTTCTGAACTCCAATAAACCAACTTCCAATCCCCTTTATGTAGGAGAAAGGGCATCTCTTTGAACTATTACCAAAATCCGACATCCCAATAACCCTCTCCATAATCCTTCAAACAAACTACTTTATGAAAATACCAACCTCATCTCACTTTCCGAAAGACTCAAAAAACTTCAAACAAAATTTGTTAATAATCCCAACAACTTGGAGATTCTAGATAATCTAATAATTCCTAGAAATTTGGAGACTATTGCAAAATATAAAAAACCTGCTCTTTCACTATTCCAACATATCCTGACTCTAGCTAAAGACAACGACTAACTAACAATATCACCTGACAAACCATATTACTGAATCATATATCATACCTCATACCCCATGCATAATTTTTTTTCTTTTTTTTTAATTTTTTTAAATAACTACGGTCGATAGCCGTTTGTACAAACAATTTTTTTTTCACTTTATGTAATATACTTGTTCAATAGTGTTGTAAATTATTTGTGCAATAAAAATGTTATATATATATATATATCGTATATAAAATTATTTCATTAAATAATTTATTTAAAAAAAAATTATTCTAAATTAATCGTTTTTTATCCACACTCACTATTATCCAGAACAATAACTAAAGTCACTGTCAATACAATATCAAAATTATGATTTTTTTCAATAATAGTTATATTAAATTTACATTCACCAACTGAAAGAGCACGGTCGATGAACAGTTTAATAAAATTATTAATAGATGTAATTTTAAAATGTAATAAATAATATAACAAATATACTGATTGCCTAATGACCGCATAAATCGGCTGAACACAAAAATGCTAAACCAAATCCGTACTGTATTAGACGTAAGCACATATTGCAAAACGTTAATTAGCAGCTTTCTATATTTAAAAAAACTTTGAAAATAAAATGAAATTATATACTCCCTAAAAAATCAATATTAAGTAATATAGTTAAATTGGCAACCGATTTGAAGTAGATGTAATTGGTGTTAAAAATGATTCAAATAGAATGTGGAAGGACCTACAAGTGTACAAGACCTTATCGACGTCTATTTTAAATTTTGCTGTTTTTAACATCTGTGAACGGAATTTGGCATTTTTTACAGTTTATGATTAGATTTTGGTTCTTCTTAACAACAAAAGTTTTGTAGCTAGATTTTATTATTTTCAAGGTTTTATGAAGATTTTTACACTTTTTAAAAGTTTATAGCTAGATTTTGGTAATTACTGACAGTTTTTAAAATTTTATGATAAAAGTTTGCACTTTTCAACAGTGCCGGCTTTTTTTATGATATTTCAAAGTTGGATTTTGCTATTTTTATGATATGAACAATGTTTCCTTTTTTTATAGCCGGTTTTTGGTAAAATTTTATTAACAAAGTTTTGCAGTTTTTAGTCGTTTTTACTATTTTAATATTTTATAGCCGGGTTTTACTGTTTTTGATTTTTTATAAATTGACTTTTGCACTTTTCAAATGATTTCAGCTATATTTCTGCTTTTCTAACATAGTTTTAATATTTTATATCAGAATTTTGTTATTTTTAACATTTAATTTTTTTTTCCTTTTAACAGTTTGTAGCCGGATTTTAGTTCTTTCTGACAATATTATTATATTTTGTAACCGGACTTTGCTATTTTGCACTTTTCAACAGTTTGTGACCAAATATTGCTATTTTTAATAAAATGTTGGCCAGATTTGGCTATTTTTACGATTTCATAAATTTGTTTACTTTTTTTAACAGTTTATGGTCAAATTTTTGTACTTTATAACAATATTTTGCTCTTTATAACTGGAATTTTGCTATTGTTGACATTTTATAATTAAAGTTTGGCATTTTTAAACCGTTTTTTGCCAGATTTTTATTCTATCTAAATACATTATTATAGTTTATAGTATTTGTTTCTGATTATATATACAACAACACCAGTAACAAAATACAAAAACTATTGTACAAATACGATCTTAAAGCTTCATTATCAAACCCTAACACCATCAAAAATAACATCTGCAATCAAAAACATACATCAGACAAACTGACTAAATCAGGAATATACCAAATCAATTGTCAATTGTACATAGAACAAACTGGTAGAGCACTTAAATACAGACTCAAAGAACACACTCACAAAAATCACAACTCCACTTTTTTCAAACACTTACAAATACACAAACACACTTTCAATATCAAAAACAAAAATAATATAAAACTCCTACACCAATGTAAAAATGGCTTAAAAATGACAATACTAGAATCATATGAAATAGACAAATTAAAAAACAATAAAAACCAATTAATAACCCATACCAACATATTTATACATTTTTAAAAAACAATAACCACACTACAGTTAATCACTCGACAACAATAACCACAATACACAATAACCAATTAATGTAACAGTAACCACAACAAATTCACACCACCCGCAACACACAACAACACCTGTGAAAAGAAAGTAAGTTTTGTTAAAATCATCTATGTAACACATATATATTTATAATTTATGTAATATTTTTAGAACTGATGATGGCTTAACAGCCGAAACCGGTCTTAATATACAGGGTGTCCGGAAAATACGTGTACAACGTTTGACGACAGACTCCTGACGTCAAAATAGGTCGATCTAAGCCAACTTAGTTATATCCAAAATTGTCTCGTTTAGCCGGTAGAGGGCGTCAAAAATTTGTAAATATTAAAAAGAAATTACCTGTAACAATAATTTTTTAAGTGACCTTGTTGCTATGGCGTTTAATAAATTGACAATTATTGACAAATTGTCACCAGTCTATGAAATTTACTCAAGTATACGATCAACATTCTTGAATTACAAGTTCATTTTACCATTTAAAATGGAAAATTATACAAACTCTCAGAAAGTTGACATGCTCCTGGTATACGGGTTTTGTCAAGGAAATGGGCGTCAGAGTGTTAGGGTTTACATGGAGAGGTTTTCTAACCGTCGAATACCAAACCACCAAACATTTGCCAATATTGAGCGTCATCTTCGGGAAACGGGCAGTTTTGAGAAAAAGTTTGAAGGCAGGGGTCGTATGCGAACAACTCGAACTGTGGAAACAGAAGAGATGATTCTGGAAAGAGTTGAAGAAGAACCAAGTACCAGTACTTGTCTCTTAGAACGTGAGTTAAATGTTCCTAAAACGATTGTCAATGAGGTTTTAAGAGATCAGTTGTTACATCCTTACCACATACAAAAAGTCCAGGAACTTTTACCGACTGATCCCCCCATGCGGCTTACATTTTGTCAATTTATTAGAAACAAAAGAATCCTTGTTCCAAATTTTTGTAGAAAAATTATGTTTACTGACGAGGCATGCTTTACAAGATCTGGGGTAACCAATCTGCACAACGAACATATTTATTCCGATGAAAATCCACATGCCATTAAAGTTGCACATCATCAGCATCAATTTAAAATTAATATTTGGGCAGGTATTATTGATCACTACCTTATTGGTCCCATTGTTATTCCAGACAGGTTAAATGGAAATCTTTATTTAAATTTTTTGCAAGACACATTACCAATTCTTCTGGAGAATTTGCCCCTTTTACTTCGGAGGGAAATGTGGTATATGCATGATGGTGCCCCGCCCCATTTTTCCGTTGCCGTTCGGCAATACTTACATCATCAATATCCCAACCGATGGATTGGAAGAGGCAATGATGCACCAGTAAAATGGCCACCACGTTCTCCTGAGTTAAATATGTGTGACTTTTTTTTGTGGGGCGCTATTAAAACAGAAGTTTACAAGACTCCGGTAAACACACGCGATGATTTATTGCAGCGGATTTTAAATGCAGGCAACCATTTTAATAATCCCGAGACATTAGATAGGGTCCAATATCATTTTTTAAAGAGTGTTAATAAGTGTATTCAGCAAGATGGCGGTGATTTTATACATTTGCTTAAGTAATGTTTTTGTTTTACTTAGTTTCTTACAATAGATACTTTCAACTTTGTTATACTTTTGTTTTTTTTGACGCCCTCTACCGGCTAAACAAGACAATTTTGGATATAACTAAGTCGGCTTAGATCGACCTATTTTGACGTTAGGAGTCTGTCGTCAAACGTTGTACACGTATTTTCCGGACACCCTGTATATAAAAAAGTAAAATCAGCACAATAAAGTATATAATTTTTTTATTAAAATACCCTAACCTCAATTATTATGGTTTGTTACCGTATTTTTGACTTTTTGACTTTTTATAAATAGATATAAATATTAGCAGTTTAAGACAAATTTTTATGCTTTTTAATAATATTTTGATGTTCTAAAGCATGATTTTGCTATTATTAATGTTTTATGAATAGAATTTTGCACTCTTTAACTGTTTTGACAGGTTTTTGGTTTTATTTTACTTAAAATTTATTATTTTATTACTAGACGGTGGTGTTTTTGATATTTTATAAATCAAATTTTACACTTCTCAACTATTTATGTCTAGATTTTGGAGTTTCTAATAATATTTTGATGTTTTAAGACAAGGATTCTGCTAGTTTTGACAATTTATAAATATAATTTTATTTTTTTTAACTGTTTTATAGTCTGATTTTAGTACTTTTTCACATAATTTTGATATTTCATTAACGAATGTTGCTATTTTTGACATTTTATAAAATGTGTTTGCTTTTTTAAACAGTTTATAAATATGATTTTAGTTTTTTAACAATATTTTATTGCCGAATACATTCTAAGAATAAAATTTTACATAATGTTTTATTTTATATATATATATATATATATAGTATATTAAAATAATGGGGAAAGTCCAATTAAATATTTGCTGTATAATTAACGCAACCAGCAATAAAACAAAGTTATGTTTATGTTGACAATATTTAATAGCTGACGTTTCGTATAATACATTTATACATCTTCTGAGCCTAGAAGCAATTATGGCATAAAACACAGGAACAGTTACAATATTAAGAAAATATAGCAATAAACACAAACAGAAACCAATTGCTGGTTGCGTAAATTATACAGCAAATATTTAATTGGACTTTCCCCATTATTTTAATATAAAATAAAAGTAGGGCCGCGGGCTGTAAGTAAATTTTTATTTTAAGTCGTTAGCCAAAAAAGTTAAAAATTGCTGGTTTAAATCATACTAACACAAAAGAAGAATGTATACCTTTGTTTTGTGTAGTTGAAATATCAACATATTTGTTTTCGTTATATTTTTGTTTGACAAATGAATAAATTTACAGATTTTTCCTATTTGTTGGAATGATTTCTGCAAACTATACATGCCGACATGCATTTTATGTATGGTTGTGCTTATGAGATTGCAACCAAAGCGCGACGTCTTTATGTTAAAGCTTATCTAAATTGCCAGATTTTTATACATTGTATGTTTAAAAGAATTCAATCAAAGTGTTTTATTTAGCAAACAGTGCCGTTTATCCAAAAGATCAAAATCGGTATCTACTGTTAGAAAAAATTCTAGCACGTATGGAGCATAATTTGGAGACAAGTTTGCGGAGAATACGAGTCAAAGTAAAAAGTAGTGCTCCTTCAAATTCATCAAGTGCAGGCCTTAAAATCCACTTGATCTTAATGAACAAATGTTTTTTTTTTGTTGCTAGGTTCTACGCAATAATGCTGAAGATCCCCTTATTTTTGCTAATATTTTTTCACAGATAAAGCTAGATTTACAAAAAATAGAGTTGTTAATTTTTACAATTCGCATGTTTGGGCCGATAAAAATGGAATCTAGACACTAAACACTTTTTTTTAATACTTGGATGGGTATTTAAAGCATCATGTTTTGTTACCGGCTCCCCACCCCCGAGATGGTAGGGGTGGGGGTCGGTTGTGTTAGAGGAGGTGGCGTGACCCTCCTCGTGGTGGTTTGTGAGCTGTGTTTGTGTTTGAAGCCCTAGGCATCCCCGAGGCGGTCGTCGGTGTGGAAGTGATCATTGGTCGTGGTTCCAGTTCATAATCCAGGGGCGTAGCAGTCGTCGGCGAGAAATCATTCCGGGCGTTGGTTGTAGTCGGTGAGGGCATCGAAGGTTCTATGATGACGGTTGAGAAGTTCCAGTCTGGTGGTGACGGGCGTAGATCGTCCAGGTGGAGTTTGACGGGTGGCTTGTGGGGGTTATCGTTTACCCAGTAGCAGTGGGTCCCGGCTGTAGTTATTATTTTCTTGGGACCTAACCATTTATTGTTTTGGCCCTTGGCTCGACCTCGTGTCATCACCAAGTCTCCGGGTTCGTAATTTATCCGGTTGACTCTCTTTTTGACCTGGGTGGCCAGCTGTGCTGGTGGAGTGATGTTGACATGACAGGGGTCGGCGTAAGGGAGATGGTCTGCCATCCTACGAGTGTGGTGCGACTCTCGGCGATAGGTGCGAGGCCGGGAGTTGCGTGCAGGTCGGGGTGCTGGAGCATCCCCGAGGCGGTCGTCGGTGCGGAAGTGATCATTGGTCGTGGTTCCAGTTCATAATCCAGGGGCGTAGCGGTCGTCGGCAAGAAATCATTCCGGGCGTTGGTTGTAGTCGGTGAGGGCATCGAAGGTTCTATGATGACGGTTGAGAAGTTGCAGTCTGATGGTGGCTCGATGTTTGAGCCTCGCTGCTCAGGCTTTATACCTGCCGGCTGGTAGTGGTGTGCCGTGATTGGCCCGTGTGGCTCCGCCCACTAGGCGGTATCAGTTTCTAGGTCCTGTTGTTTTACCAAAATTTTAGTCGGCAAGATTGCTCGATTTAAACCTTCTAGAGTTCTTTCTTTGTGGATATTTGAAAACTGTCTATGACATTACTGTAAAAAGCTTCAAGAAGCTGCAATTACAAATTAATCAAAAATTCCAACAAATTGAAAACAATGAAAAGGTTTTAAAAATATTCAATAAAATATCCTTTAGACTAAGATATTGTACCATTTTGGATATAGAAAGAAGGCACTTCAAACATCTTATGTAACTTTGTTTTTTGATTTTCTTAGAAAAAAACAATAATCTTATTTATCTCCAAAACAGTTATTTTGCAGACCCATGGTATTTAGTTTGTGTTTGTTTATTTTGGTTCATACTACTATCTTTTTACAATCTTTTTTTTAACACCCTTAACAAAAATACTTTTTTAATAAGTTTTTGTGTCTAAACTACTTCGCCGCACTTCTTTTTGCAAAGAATTTTCATAAATTGAAAAAAAACTTAAAAACTACCTTTTATTACTACTTAATGTTTGTTTCTAGTTTTTATTAAAAAAAATTTTTGATACATTGTAAAAAATACATATTTTTCTAAATATTTTAAAGCTACAAAATGTCTTTTGTATTTTTTAACAAATTAATTCTGTTCAGTATGCCTGGAGTATATTACATCAACTTTCAATAATTAAATTTTTTATACATTGAGTAAAAAGTTCAAAAACTTTCATTATATTTTTAAGATCACAAAATGTATGTTTTTCTAAATTTTTGATAAGAATGATTTTCAATATATATCATCAAATTCCAAATATTAAGACTTCAATACATTAAATTAGGCAACAATATATTTTTAGTTTTAATTTTTTATAAATTATTATCAATTTCCAAAAATTAAAAAGTTTTCTTCAAATCTTTATTAAAAATTAAAAAAATCTATTTGCAGGCTAAGTTACATCAACTGGCATAAATTACATTAATTTTGAACACAAAGCTTTTTTCTTAATGTATATTTAAAAAAAAGGTTGAAGTTTATGGATTTGTCATTTTTTTAATTGGTCTGTAGTGGGCCACACATTTTTTTTTTAATAAGAATAATTTTCTGTGTAACAAATATGACATTAATTTTCAAAAATACCACTTTATACTGTGGCAAAGCAGGCTTGGACTCGGTTTAATATTCAATCTCAGAGATGTAAAGGTTATATTAATCTATCCAGTAAATGTAACCAAGCATACATAATATTAAATACAAAACGGTTTCCTATAATAAATAATAAAAAACATTAATAAATCATGCCAACATGTGGTCTTAATATGCCGCAAAGTTTAACTAGCTAGTTAATTTAACACGCGGACAAAACAAAGTAACATAAACATAATTATTGATTATGAATGCTATGTATGTACCTGCGCAAGTTGTAACAACAACTTGAGTAATTTAATTAGTAAACCAAAAAGCTGCAGGTTTTAAAATATTATACACAGAACAGCGTTTGTTGTAATAGTACAAGAAAAAAACTTTGGGTACATTTTCCGGTGCCATAAAAATATATTATTACAATTTAAAAAAATTTACAAGTAAAAATATTTGCCAGTGACAAATTTTTCTAAATAAACGACCCAGTTTTTGCATAATTCTTTCTACTAATGACAAATTTGCCATGTATTATCAAATAAATCTGAATACTAAAACACATACGTTATTTGAAAACATCTCTACTAATAATTACACTATTATTTGTTTTACTGAAACATGGCTAAAGAAAACTGTATTCGATTCCAAACTCTTCCCTCCACATTACAGAACTTTTTGATCAGACCGTGTCAAACGAAAAGGCGGTATATGATGAAGCTCGTTCAAAAAAGTTCTATTTACTTTTCTTATTCCTGAAATCAAATTTATAGTCTTAGAAATAAATATGCTCAAATTTAAAACTTTATTTTATAATTGAGGTTTTATATATACCTCCATCAATGATGAGTTTTACAATAGCATTTTCAATTTTTTAGAAAAAAATATTGATTTCAACAACAATGTAAAGTTCCAATGTTCAGTAATTGTCTTTGATATAAATATTTGGGCATATAATATAGACAGCATTCAATTTCCGACGGGCTGATTTAGCAAACTTACACCAAAAATTTGCAGCATATTGACTGAACTGATGTTCCATGTAGTTATGATATAAATGATTCTTGTAGTAAGTTATCTGATCATATTAATACTGCCTTTAATAGACATGTTCCTAAATATACAAATGGTACTACTAGTACTGAAAGGAAAAAATATCGACTATGATTTAGTCATAATTTGATTCGCATGATTAGAGTAAAAGATCATTACTATAAGATGTATAAATTATAAAAGTCAAATTGGTATTTAGATAAGTATAAAAATATACAAACAACTGTTAAACGTATGATATCTAAAGATTGTAAAAGATATATTAATTCTGCTGAAAGACAAATTAAAAATGACCCTAAGCAGTTTTAGACATACATTCATGCTATTAAAAATACGTCTGTTTTTTCCATCTCTATTTGTTCATGAAGGTCAAACTCTAACCATTCTACAAGATATTGCAAATTGTTTTGCTGAGACTTTTAGTAGTGTTTATAATATTTCTCCTAACACACCTCAGTTTGTATATTCTAAATTGCATTGTAATTTCTTTGATATTTCAAAAACAACTGAAAAAAAAGTAAAGTTGACTACTAATAAATTAAGCTTCAGATTAACATCTGGGTCTGATGGAATTCTATCATTTATAGTATAGAAGTGTATTCAAATATTTGCAACTCTTTTAGTTTGTATATACAACTTAATATTGTCATCACAAACTATTTTATCAACCATATTTACTTCAATGTTAAAAATAAATTAGATATTAACCAACACGGTTTCTGCAAATATCGGTCAACAACAACAAATTTATTGGCATTTACTGAATACGCAATAAATGCATTTGATTTACAACAGCAAGTTGACTTTATTTACACCGATTTTAGTAAAGCGTTTGATAAACTCAACCATAATATCTTATTGCTAAAACTAAACTCATTTAGATTTAGCAACAAATTGATTAGAGTTGCATCTGCTTATTTAAAAAATTGTACAAAATATATGCAAATTTCAAATGTTAAGTCCAATAACTTATTATCTACGTCAGGTGTTCTCCAGAGCTTTAATTTAGGACGATTGTCATTCTTGCTTTTTATATACAATATAGGTATTTCAATCACACAAATTGGATCAGTGGTGTAAAAATAACAACTTACTACTAAATATCTCTAAATGCAATGTTATGCCAATAAGCTTAAGAAAAATTACAATTGAATATGATTACTCAATTAGATTAGAAAATTTTACTAGAGTAGACACTCAACTTCGTTATCACCATCACATTAAATCTATTACTAATGTTGCTTCAAAATCATTAGGATTTATTTTACAAAAAGCTAAACAGTTTAGCAATTCAGCGTTATTAAAACTTTTATATTGCTCATTTGTTTGGATAATTAGAATATTGATCATTTGTTTGGTCGCTTAACTACAAAATACATAAACGCAAAATTGAAACTATTCAGCGTAAACTCCTAAAAAAATTCTTTTCAAAAACCAAATCTAATCTACCCAAGTAGAGGAACATTTAACAACAATGAATTAATCACCATGTTTAATTATCAATCTCTTAAAACAAAAAGAATAGCAGCAATGGCGGTATTGGGATTCAAGCTTACTACTGGTGCTTTAAAACGTCCTGACCTGCTAAAAATGGTATATGGAGAGGACAAAGTCCAAAGATATCTGCTTCATTCCTAATAACAAAACAAATATGTGATTCTATTCACCAATGACACAATCATTTGTACCATTAACAAACTGCCACCAGAATTAGATATTTTTCAGTTAATCTGCAACATCTACATGCATTTTTATACAATTAATACTTTATATATCAATATTTGTTTGTTTATTCTACAATTAATGTAGCATTACCCTGTAATTGAGCATTTGCCTTGCCTGTTGGGATAATAAATTATTATTAATATTATTATTTTCAAAAATTGCTTCCAAATCAGAGACTTATATTGTATACCTTGTTTGCACAACACACGATTTGGTTTGCTTACTTTTACTAGGTATTGTTTACGCATGTGATTACCAATAGAAATAATCGTTGTTTTTTTGACCGGATAAAACGTAACATATTTGCTAAACGCGTCTAATAAAACAGGCAAATGCTTAAAAAAGTCCAAATCGTTTAAATGATCTGCAAAGACTGCTTCAAAAAATAGTTTTGGCAGGACCAAATGTTTTAAGCGTTTATAAACTTTTATTGTTTTAGAGTAGCAGACATCATGGCGCATTGCTTTCCACGTCTTGTATACAAAATGTCCGTAAAATACTGTATAAATTCTATATTTAGCAAGGCCGGGATAGACACATAAGTTAAACCATCAAACTATCGAAAAAAACTACAACTGTTGTCTAGTAAGTCTTTTTTGCACACTACAAACCTTAAATGTGCGGCTTAATGATGTAGGTAGCCGACACGGCAAGTGGCGAGACAAAATATCTGGAATTAATAATATCTTGGTACAAACATAATGTCAAATTTGTAATTTTGGTTTGATAGTATCTGCCATATATGTATGTATATAATATTTATTTACATACATATATATTTATTGTAAAGAATGTATTTTATTTATTTTATTTTATCATGTTTAGTTTTTATAATATGTGATGTTTCTTTGTAAGAATGTATCCTTTTTAAGTCAGTTAATAAATGTATTTCAACACGAGTGGATGTTATAACTGAATTAAGAACCTCACGGACCACCACATGGCGCAGTCGGTAGGATATTATAATTAACAGTAATTATTGAAGTTAAATTAACCAAACAAAAACAATAAAAGTAATTTTGAAAAAAATAATTGTAAATAGTGAAAATGTCGGAATTAAGAGGTGTAGGACCCATTAAAATAGAAGGAAATCTTGCCGAGAAAAATCGTTTTTTAAACTACCTCATGGCGACGGAATACAATAAAAAGTCGCAAGAAACCCAATGCGCTCAACTACTCCACTACATAGGAGAAGAAGGTTTTCGCATTTTTAATACCTTCATAAATGATGGAAGAGAAAAGAAATTAGAAACATTAATTAAAAAGTTTGAAGATCATTTTATGCCAAAGAAAAATGCGGAATATGAGCGACATAAACTTTTTACGCGGAAACAATTGGAAGGTGAAACGACAGAGCAATACGTCACCGTTTTAAAAAATATATCTCTCATGCGAGCTATGTGAAATAAAGGACGACTTATTAAAAAGTAATTTAACATGCGAAGTTTTAAATGAAGAAATGCGACAGCGACTTTTAGAGAGTGATGGAAAATCACTGGAAGAAGCGGTAAAGGTGTGCAGGACAATGGAAGAATCGCGAGCAATAGCAGCTGCAATTGGAAGAGCCGGGCCCTCCGTGGATATAATTGAAAGGAAACCCCATATACACATAGAAAAAAGAAATTAACGAATTTTCATGCGGTACCGCATAATTCAAAATTCCAGGAGAGACCGCAAAGAAACAAGCTGGACATGAAATATCAGTGCAAACGTTGTGGAAAAAACCATCCACCATTTAATTGTAGAGCCTTTGGAAAAATATGCAAAAATGAAGAAATGTTTAGAGAAATAAACACGGCAAGTTGGACAGTGGATTTATTTATTGAAGATAAGTCTACAATTAATTTTAAAATAGATACTGGGGCAATGGCAAATATTATTCCTATCAATTTATATAAATAATTAAATATTAATAAAAATTTAAATTATGCATTTACAAAATTAAAAACTTTTACAAATGAAAGTATTCCTATTCTAGGAGAAACTGTTTTAAACTGCAAGTATAAAACTTTGAACTACAAATTATTTTTTTTTATTGTTGATGCAACCAGTTCACCAGCAATATTAGGTTTAAATGCAAGTATTTTGTTAAAACTAGTTCAAGGAATTAACAGTGTACCCTTATCAGTTAAACACAATGATGATTTATTTAAAGGAGTTGGCTCTATTCCCGGTAAATATCACATAAATGTAGACAAAGATGTAACACAATCAGTTAGCGCATCTCGCAAGGTCCCGTTGAGTATATATAATCAATTAAAAACTACCTTAAAAGACATGGAAAAGAGTAATATTATTATAAGTGAAGATGAACCAACAGATTGGGTTTATCCGATGGTAATTGTTTGAAAACCAAACGGTACTTTGCGGATATGTCTAGATCCAACTAAATTAAATATAGCAATAAAAAGAGATTTTTTTCAATTTCCTACATTTGAAGAAATAACCAATAAAATGAAAGGAGCAAAATACTTTAGTAATTTAGATTCGTCTCAAGCGTTTTGGCAAATTAGTTTGGACGAAGAAAGTTCAAAATTATGTACGTTTTCAACACCATATGGAAGATTTCGGTTTTTAAGATTAGCGTATGAACTAAATTGTGCACCGGAAGTTATTCATAAAAAATTTAAAAATATTTTTGTTAAAGGTGTGGACGTATTTATTGATGATTTAATTATATGGGGTAATACAATTGAGGAACACAATAATAGATTAAATCAAGTATTTGAAATAGCTAGAAAAAATAACATAAAATTTAATATAGATAAATGTAAATTTTTACAAAAAAGTTTATGGGACACATAATTAATAAAGAGGGCATAAAACCAGACAAATCCAAAATTGATGCAATAATTCAAATGCCTCCTCCTACAGATAAAAAGGCGTTGCAAAGATTTTTAGGTTTACTAAATTATGTCGGAAAATTTATATATATGTCTGTAATTACCGCGCCTTTGCGAGAATTAATTAAAAAACAAGATGTATGGCAATGGACAAATGTACATGAAATTGCCATAAATAAATTAAAACAACTTATCACTGAGCACCCAGTATTACAACATTTTGATATTCATAAAAAATCTACACTCTCAGTAGATGCTTCTAAAGATCGATTGGCAGCTGTGCTACTCCAAAACAATCTACCTTGTGCATACGCTTCAAAAGCGATGACCGAAACTCAATCTAGATATGCACAAATAGAGAAAGAGTTATTAGCGATAGTCTTTGGTTGTGAAAGATTTTCACAATTTATATATGGTAATAATGTAAATGTGGAGATAGACCTTAAACAGTTAGTTTCCATATTTAAGAAAAAATTAAATGATTCTCCAGCAAGGTTGCAAAGAATGTTGTTGAGATTGCAAAAATTTAATCTCAATGTATATTATAAACCTGGGAAACAACTATATATAGCTGATGCACTTTCTCGGGCATATTTAAAAGATGATGGTAAAGATAAAAAATTAGAAAATGCAATTGAAGGTCATGTTTTTATTATTAAAAGTAATATAAGTATGACTTATAATAAAATGAATGAATTGCAAAAGCAATTAAAACTAGATTCAGTATTAATAAAGGTACTTAAATTTATGAAATCTGAATGGCCAAAAAACGTCAGTAAAGAATTACTACCATGTTTTCAAAATAGATCTTATTTAAGTAAATATGATGGACTCTTATATAATAATAATAAATTGATCATACCCAAAACTGAAGTAGGGAATATTTTAAAAAGACTCCATTATACGCACCAAGGCATAGTAAGAACACTAGCTTTAGCAAAAGAATCATTATATTGGCCAATGATGAAAAAAGATATTATTTCTTATATCAGTAGATGTAGAACATGCAATATGTTTAAAAAATCTATTATAAAAGAGCCACTTTTGCTAAGGCCGGTTCCTGATAGACCGTGGCAAGTATTAGGTTCCGACTTATTTTATTTATATAACAAAAATTATATAATAATTGTTGATTATTTCTCCAAATTTGTTGTAATTGAAAAATTAAAAGAAAATACATTATCTCTAACAGTGATTGAAAAAATAAAATCAATATTTGCTAGACACGGCATTTCTGAAATATTTTATTCTGATGGGGGACCACAATATAATTCTATGTATTTTAAAACATTTTCTGAAGAATGGAATTTTAATCACATAATGTCAAGCCCGACATACAGTCAATCTAATGGAATGGTGAAGAGAACTATTCAAACTGTTAAAAACATTATGAAAACGGCTTATGAGGAAGGTAAAGATATTATGCTGACACTTTTGAATTACAGAAATACTTCTGTTGACGATTTAGGCACACCAGCACAAATACTAACATATGTCTAGAAGACTGAGGGGTGTAATACCTATAAAAAATTCATTGCTGGAACCGAAAGTTGTCAACCAATCAGAATTAAAAATTAAATTAAATATTAAGCAAAATAAATATAAAAAATATTATGACAAAACAACTAAATCTTTACCTGCCTTAAAAGTAGGGCAGCAAGTGAATGTGCAATTACATAAAAATAAATGGTACCCAGGAACAGTTATAAAAAATAATCGTCCCCGGTCGTATCAAATTGAAATGAAAAATGAAAAAAATATGATAGGAATAGGAGATATTTAGCCATTATCCCAACAAAGTCTAGCAACACTGATGTTGATGTTCAAGATGAAAGCGTATCTGATAATGATATTAGCTTAGAAGATACATTTAATTATATACCACCCACTCACACAAGTAGAAGACGCGAAATTAAAATACCACACAGATTTGTGTCAATGTAAATAAATTATAAGTTATTTTGTATATATATATATAGAGAATAAAATTGTTTAATTTAAATGTATAAACTTATGCAACAATTTGAAGGGAAAATGTCATATATGTATGTATATAATATTTATTTACATACATATATATTTATTGTAAAGAATGTATTTTATTTATTTTATTTTATCATGTTTAGTTTTTATTATATGTGAAGTTTCTTTGTAAGAATTTGTTCTTTTTAAGTCAGTTAATAAATGCATTTCAACACGAGTGGATATTATAACTGAATTAAGAACCTCACGGACCACCACTGTATCCACCGAGCTAATTACGCGGACTGTAAACAACAAGAGTAAGTATGTTAAATCTTTGTTCCTTCGTGCTGTTAAAAGCCGCGTGGTGCTAAAGCCTATTTTTGACCGTTGATATACTATTTTGGCTTTAAAGCCGCTTAACTGTTAATTAAACCCTCATTTTATGGCCAAAATAATTGCTTTAATAAAGCAAAAAAATTTCCCGCTTTAAAAACACAAAACATCACTATACAGTTCAAAATACAAACACACATTTTTTTAATTTACGGAACTTAGTGAATACGCTTGAGTGCGTCACATAGTAAAGTTGTTACTCCTTATAAACTAATTACTGTTGTCATCATACATTATCAACTACAAAGATGCCTATTAAAATTTAAAAACAATTCAAAAAGTATCAATAATAAACTCGCAAGTAATTAGAAACAAATTTTAAAAAAATCCAAACTGCGCGTTTGCGTAATTTAGCTTATATTCCAAGAATTTACCATATTGTAATAAGTTATGTTTAATTTTATCTATATAATATTGTTGCTATAAATATTAAATTTTCCAAGTTACTAAATACTTGCAAAACATGATAACAACGCATTTATATTAATTGCTATTTAAAATTATTGAGTGTTTTTTGCATTACTACTATACTAATTACAATCGTTTTAGGTAGCTAATACTAATTTTTCCAATGCTTTCAAGCCCATGTACATATAACAAAGCGTATTAATAAAACCCTCTAAATGTTTTCAAGCATAAATGCAATGAAAAATACTATTCCCAATACTGACATAAATTTGCAATAACTTTCAACAAATTCAAAATCTTTTTAATAAAACAATTCTACATTTACTAACAACATTATTTACTCCAATACATTGTAATTTAATTATTAATTTTCTAAACTGATTAATAATTTCATCCATTGTTTGTTAATTAATTGCATAATTAATGAATCGATCTAATATTACAATAAATAATTATTATAATCAAGTTATTTTTGGAATATAATGCAATATAAATTTCAGCTAAATCATTCAGTCTTTTAAAGTTATTAAAAATGAGCTACTCTTTTATATTAATTACACCCCAGTTTATAATACTGTCGCAATAATTAAATGCCTAATTTAAACCTTTTAAGTGCATTTTCTTTTCGTTTGACGCAACCTTTTATGTAAAGAATAGACTAGACGCCTCTTTCATTTTTATCTCTCTCTGATGTTCCCGTCTATGAGAATAATTAAGAAAATACTGAATTATTAATGGTATAACTTAAAATAAAAACATGCGTCTCTTCGTATCAGAGAAAAAGTACAAGAATTCATTAATAATTATTTTAAATGTTGTATAAATCATTTATATAAACGTAGTAATGCATTTTTGATTGCAATATCTAGAAACAAAATTAAAAATTTAAGACTCAATTTATGTATTTAATTTACGCATTTGTATCAAGTATTTATCGTTTAATATTTAAAATGGTTGGCTTGGATCCAACGTATTAGTATATCTTGATGTAATTTTGGTATATTCTAATACAATAAAAAAACATCAATAATTTAAAAAAAGTATTTGCAAAAAGTACATCTTATAAAATACAGCATATCCAAATGTGAATTTAAACAGATTAAAATTAGCAACCCTAGCTGATTATAGGATACTTATTACTCTTCTATTAATAAGAAGCAGATCTAGAGATTTATGGGCTTATACACTTGGCCTAACTTCTGATGAAAATGAAAAGACTAAAAAACGATTTGCTTGAAACAATGATTTCAATTAAGCTTTTTAGAAAGTAACTTGATAAACCAATTTCTCAAACTCTATCGACCAAAACTCAAACTGCTTTGTTCTACAGACAAATGCAGGTTATACTAGAATTAAAATTAGGAAAAAACTCAAATGCATGACAAAAATTTTAAGCCTATCTAGAAAAAAAGCAATTTATCTTTAAAGCAGACAATAAATATTTGGTGTGCTTAAACCAAACAACAAGCAGTAGTCGTTGCCGCTACCCAAAAGTAATTTTATTCAACATCATACTCCAGCACCAGCAAGATATTTAAAACTGCAACAAGGAGATAAAAAAATGTGTACTGAACCACAAGCACATACCAGCCCGACGGTGATCTCACAAACGCTGACAGAGTTGCAATATCATTGCACTAGACAATTACTACTAAGTAGATAACTACGTAGAAGTTATGATTCTACATAAACAAGAAGATAAAAACAACAAAGAAAACTACTGCTCAATAAGCTTATTATTGCACCTGTAAAAATCCTAACTAAAATTGTCAACAAAAAACAAACTGACACAAAAAATGGACTTCTATGAATCAGTTAAACAAACTAAATTTCAAAAAATATACAGCACTACTGACCACCTACAGACACTCAAAACCCTTATCGAGAAAAGCAACGAGTACAATATAATAACAATTTACATCGCCTATTGTGGACTACCAAAATGCATTTGACTCCGTTACAACCTAGGCAGTTCTGAGAGCTCTTGATAAAGCTAGAATCGACGATATTTAAACCTCATGTTCTTTATAAAAACGCGTCAAATAAACAAAGATACAAAAACAGACAAAATACTAATCAACTCCCCAAAATTATTCACAGCTGCAATGAAGGTAATCTTTAAGACTAGACTGAATTCGTATAAGAATCCCAATTGATGGAATACACCTTAAACTCCTAAGATTTGGAGACAATATCGTTCTTAGCAGCACAAACTCAGATGATCTACAGACAATGCTAGTACAACTACATCAAACATAAAAAACATTGGTTTAGAAATAAACTTAAATAAAACTAAAGTAAAGACTTTTAAAAGATGTCACATAACTATCGAAAATAATGTACTTAAAAACGTAACCGACTATGTTTATCTCAGTCACCAAACAGAAATAGATAAACAGAACCAAACTTGTAAAATACCCAAAAGAATAGGACTCTGTTGAGCAACCTTTAAATAATTAAACTTCATACTCAAAGCACCAAAAACCCCTAAAACTTGAAAGAAGAGTATACAAATTGGGCGTACTACCAGTTCTTACCTACAAAACCAAGACCATGGCAATAACAAAAAGTACGGCTCCAAACTACACATCAATCAATGGAAAAGGCTATATTAAAAATTAGTATTAGGAATGAAATCAAAAACAAAGAATACAGATGAGCCAGCCACGTAGCAAGGCAAGATTAATCAAGGTAGACCAACAAAATCACACGATGTTGACCGATAAACAGTAAAAGAAACGTTGAAAGATAAAAAAAAAAGATGGAAACACAATATCCAAAACATCGCAGGGAAACATAAGATTCTAACTGCCCAAGACAGATAAATGGAAAAAATTTAAAAATGCTTACGTTCAAGAATAGACACATAAAAGCTAAAAAGAAAAAAAAAACAACTACGGTTGGCAAGATAGACAATTACTACAAACCATACATAAAAGGTCAATTTACCAAAAGCAACAAAATCAAAATCAAGCAGACAAATCTTACAAAATTACAGAATTAACTTCCAAACGTTTCTCCTAATAAGGGACATTGCGTTACTACCTCTGACTATAATAATTTAATTTATTATGCGTGTTACAGCTATACACTCGCGGTACACTCTGCTAAATAACTAACAAGGCTCTTGCGACTGATCATTGGCGGAATAACCATATCTTTACAAAACACAGGACTAAATCCCTAGTGACGCCAAAATTAAAAAAGACAACGCAAACCCACTTCAATAACTACTCTCTTACAAAAATGAAATGGTTTTACTCAAAAATAATTTTTTTGGATACAATCCCTTAAATGAATATACGGAAAAAAAATTGCACCAAAAAAGCTAAATACAATAAGTACCTAGACAGTACCATGAACTCTCTAAAATATAATTTGGACATTACAGGTATATCCAAGACATACTGAAAAGGAAATGGCCATATTACAACAATTAATGGCAACACAATAGTATTTTTAGGAAATAAAACCCACAACAGAAACGGTGCAATAATAATGACATCATCAATAGCAAAAAGCTTGATGAGTTATAATGCTGATATCAATCAAAATACACTCCTGTAAACTTAAATATAATCCAAGTATACACACCTACCAGCAACTCAAATTAAGAAGAAATTGAATAGTTTTACGGAGAAAGCAACACTACAGAAAATTTCAAATAGAGCAATAGTATAAACTATAAAAGATTTTAATGCGAAGGTTTAAGAAACAAAAAAAGATAACCACTTAAAAATCATTGTAAGAAAATGCGGTATAGGAAACAAACACAAAAAGGAGAATGCTAATAAATTGTTATGCTCGAAACGGACTAACAATATCAAACACTCTGCATCAACAACACATTTGTAGATCAATGTAAGAACCAGATAGATTACATACTGATACGCACACGATAAAAAACGACTATCCAAAACACAAAAACCCTTTTAGATCAAAATATGGCAGCGCTCATAAACTACTCACAACTCGCTTCAAACTAAAACTAAAGCTACCACAATAGCACCCAGACCTTAAATTATTTAAAAAAAAAATTCAAGAAAAATTACGGATAAAACTTAAAAACCTACCTATATAGCAATTCACTAAACTGGCCATTGAAGAAACAATAAAAAAAAAACGAAAAGAGACAAACAACAAAAAAGCCGTGACACTAGATAACAGATTTAACTATAGAAATAGTACAAGAAATACGGGATCAAAGAGCAAGTGGTATAAAAACAAAAGAAAAACAAATTAAATACACCAAACTCAGAAGAGCTATACAACAAAGCTGCAGAAAAGATAAAAACACACATCTACTGAAAATCTAAAGTGAATCACAGTGACACAATACAAGAGATCTGTATAAATTAGTAAAATCAATAAACAAACAACACACACTTTGCTCATAGATCATTGAAAATAATGAAAGTTTAAAAAATAACAAACCTAGACAAAACACTAGAAATATGGAAATAATACTGCAAAAACCTATTCAATAACTATAAAAGACAAACAACAAGATATAAAGAAAAAACTAACTATCTTACAGGAAAAAACAAGTCCCTAAAATCTTTGGGAGCAGATAACAACACAGCCAAAATCATTAAGAGTGGAAGAAAATTGGGTCAACATATTACATAAAATATGTAATGGAATATGGACAACCAAACAATAGCTTAGTGACTGGGTAGAATCGGTATTCATACTAATACAAAAAAAAATATTTAAAAAAATGGGAGATGATTGCACTAATGTCACACGCCAATAAGATCCTCCTCAAAATTATTAACTAAAAACTCTAATCGTACCTGTTATGGCAAATAAACCAGATTTTTTAAAGGAAAAGGCACTCGTAAACAAATATTCAATCTAAAACAAATTATTGGAAAAGTTTGAGAAACTATCATAAAGAGTAACAAAACTTTGACAATCTTGTGAAGTGAAATTTTTGTTTTTTTTTGGCACGGTCTACAAAATTACCTGGCGTTTGTCCACCAATTAATCTACAACTTGTATATGTATATGGCCATTTTTTACAGTTTTTGCTCAAACCACTGAAAATGTCGTTCTCTACATGAATCTTGATTATGTAATTTTTTTCAGATTTTTTATAAAGTTTTTGAGTTTTATTACATTTTTTGATCGTTTGTAACATCTCAGGATTGTATTTTTGGAAAAAAATTTAAGAAACTTTTTTCTTCAAAATTATCTAAAAAGTAAGTTTTTATAGCCAACATTTTTTTCTTTACATTTTAAAAATTTTGCAGAACAGTTTTTCTTAAAAAAAAATGACAAAAATTTTCTTTTTTTCTCGAATACATGGATAAAAACGTGCTTTTTATGTGCTTTTTTTTGAAAAAATGTCTTTTTAGCAAAATATTCAAAATTTAAGAAAAAAATATTTTGGCTGTAAAAACTTATTTTTTGGACAAATTAAAAAAAGTACCTAGTTTTTTTTAAAAATGCAATCCTAAAAAGTTACAAACAATCAAAAAATAAAAAAGATTAAATTTTAAATTTTTAAGTATTTTTCTGGATACAGAAATTATTGGAGTATTTTTTGCACAAATAAAAACACGTTTTAATCTTCTTTAAAAATTTTAAAATTTAAGAACAAAAATTTTTGGAAAATTCATTTTTTGGACAATTTTGAAGAAAAAAGTTTTCTATAAGTTTTTTTTTTAATGCAATCCTGAAAAGTTACCAACAATCAAGAAAAATAAAAAATATTTTCAAATTTTGATTGCATACGAGAGACACTGCCAAAGTTTGCGGAAAATGTAAAGCAAAACACAAATTACGTTATCTATATCGCTTTATTGCTTCGCAAAATATTCTCTTTTAAAATCTGATAAAACCAATCTTCAAAACAATTTTGCTACTCTGAGCAAGATACCTCCAAAACAAGTAAATTAAATGCTTCAACGGCCTCTTCAGGCGATGAAAAACGCTTGCCACTCATTTTATTTTTGATATGTTAAAATAGGAAGAAGTCATTGGGCAATAAATAAGGCAAATATGAGTCATTAATTGGATGTTGTTACTGGTCAAAAACTCTACAGTTTGTTGTGCTGTGTGAGCGCTTCCATTGTCATGATGAACAATGATTCGCCGGTTTATGTTGTTCCTTATGATTTCAGCAATAACTTTCTGCAAACAAATTGAAGTATACCAGTCAGCATTAACTGTCTTTTGATCCTCTAATGCAACAATTGCAACATTACCCGTTTTTCCGAAGAAACAAGCATTCTTTTTGAAACGATTCGTGAACGCACCACATTTGATCATTTTGGAACACTCATACAGACGATTGCTGTTTAGTTTCAGGTTCATATAAATATATTCAAGATTTGTCACCTGTTACAATGTTATATACCAAATTTAAACGACCCCCTTCAAATTTTTTTAGCATTTCCTTGCACCACTTGACACGTGCCTGTTTTTGTTCTTCTTTCAAATTGTGTGGGATCCAACGACTGCAAAGCTTCCTGACATGCAAATGATTGTGTGAAATGTATGTATTTGTTTAACTGCAATGCCTAAGGATGCCTCAATCTGACTATAAGTCACATGGAATTTTGACAAAATCATTTCACGCACAGCATCAATATTTTTCGCAACAACAGAGATGCATGGACGACCTTTGCAAAAATCGTCATCAAACGTTGGTCTTCTACGCTTGAATTCTGCAAACCATTTGTAAACTATAGTTTTGGATAGTGCTTCATCCCCAAATAAGAAACTAAGTTTTTGCACACATTGCTGCGGTGTGAAACCCTATCAAAAACCATATAAAACCATCACGATTCAAAATTTCCATTTTTCACACAAATTTTGTTGAAACAAAACCGAGCAGTTTGAAATCGAACTGTTAACTGAATTACAGGTAAAAAACATAAAATTTTACAAATATGACAAGTGCAGAACGCTGGCAATACAGAAAGTACTTGATTCCGCAAACTTTAGCAGTGCCCCTCGTATTACTCGAAAATGGATCACTGAAAAAAATTGAAAAAACTCACATAATCAGGATTCATGTAGAAGAAGGCATTTTTAGTGGTTTAAGCAAAAACAAATTATTATTCTGTACACTTGACTCATACATAACCATATATAATTTAAATAAATTCTGTTTTCTTACTTGCTATAAATTATAATCTGCAACTATTTTACTGTGCTAGTACGTAATATTTATTAACCAACTATATTTTACAATTTCTTATAATTTGTGCAGAGTATGGTAATGTCTAATATTTCTGTTAAACATTTTTTGCAATAAAAAAAGTATCCATCTTTGGAAATTATTAAAATAAATTTTTTTATGCAAGTATTAGATATTAGACAAAACTGCTTTCAAGCAAGCAACATGTTTATGGTCACTTTTGGTAAAAACATCAGTAATAATCCTAATCGTAGCTTTTGGAAATCCAACCATGGGAATATTTTTAAGATTAATTGCAAAGTAATTTACATCAAATTTACCCTAAAACATTCAAGATAATAATAATTATCAAATTACTTAAAATTTACTTACATTTGGCAACGGACATTTCTTAACAGGAATTTTCAAACCTTTTTCTAAATCCACTAAAAAATCTCCTAGGTTTTGATGCAGAGCAGTACAAAAATGTTTATCCCTTAAAGTGAGCATTCGTGTGTACTTTTTGCCATCTTTAGTTGAATCTATTAAGCCGATAGACTAAAAATACATTTTTAATTTAATTATAGTAAACGCATAAATTACAATAATATATTGAGGTCTGTATCGTAAATCTGTCACATTTTTATTAAAATTGTTAATAAAATCGAAATATATAGTAAATATCCGAAATTCAATAACAGACTGCTTTGAGAAGACTCATAATTCATAAACTGTTGTTTTTAAAGTAAATATTATAAAAATATTGTAATACCATTAAATCATTTCCAATCGATTGCGTGAACAAAGCGGAAATGTTAACATATTGTGATTGATTAATAAAATTGCCGAAACGAGTATAGATTTTAATAACATCCTGACTATTCCCTTCGCAATTCCCATAATACTTAGCAATTAGCTCTCCGGAACAAAAACCAACCTAAAATAATCAACAATACAATTTTGTTTTAAAATCAAATTGAATTAACTTACACAAAATAATATAAATACCAAATTCATAGCCATGGCCGGATTAAAATTGAATAAAATAAATATTTTGCAGCGCTGTTTGTGCAATAAATTCCTGGCTATATCGAAAAGCTTTATCGCGTGCTCGTCCTGAGGATTTTAATTTATTTGCGTTTCAATTAATTAAATCGTCTCTATTTTGTACAAATGGATTACAAAAAATAGTATAATATATATTTAATTGATCGGCGTTGGGATTCAATTTGTTTTATTTTTAGATCCTGCTCAAGGCTGTATATTAATTAGTGCAGCTAGCTTAGCTCTGGTTAATTGTATGCTGGAATATATTTTTTATGTAATTTAATGCGTAAATAATTCATTATTATTTATGCTGCAATTACATAAAGATTATAATAAGCATTTATTATTTATGAAGAAAACATGTTTGCCGTGTAATGCCAAGACTACATTAAAATAATTATATTTCAATTATAAAATATTTTTTGTAAGCTTTGTGATGTTTACAGTTTTCAGTTGATGAAAAAAAATTAATTTTTAAAGCCCGTTTTATATTTGGGCAATTCCATTTCAAACGGACCAGAGCAGGGGGGGGGGGGGGGGGGTTGATTCGTCAAGAAACTTGCATCAGTATTTTTTTATTTGTTTCTATAACTTATTAGTGGTCTATTTATTGGTTCATGAGAATATAAAACTACAACTTTCACGCAAAAAAAATTTACAAGTAAAATTGATCAGAAATTTATTGTAGGATCCAATTCTGACGTCATTTTCAGTATACACCCTAAATTTTTTTGACAAAAAATGCGTTAAAAATTAATTATAAAAAAATTTATAAGCAGGGTGGGCCATAATTTTTTTGTCAACATTTAATGAACGCTGAGTGGATTTATGTTTGAATGCCAAAAATAATAAAATTTTCAAATTTTGGCGCCGATAAAGTAAACCAACCTAAATGGAAAACTATCAAACAAAAAGTAAAAACGTCCAAAATTGGTTCAAACGACAAACGATGTTTTTATAAAAAAAATTAAAAATTAATATTTTTTTAAGTAATTTTTTTTTTATTTGTAATGCTTTCTTTTAGATGGAATTTTCTACGTCCGATAAGCTCGACACTGACTATTTTCTATGTAAAAATGTTTGCAAACTTTAATTTTTTAATAATATAAGGTGTATAAATCTTTTAAACTGAATGTTAAAAAATAAGCCTATTTTTGCAGTTTTTTTGAGTTTTAAACTCTTAAAACCCAAAAATCACAATTTTTTTATATTTGTATATTTTTTAACTAATTTACATCAAAATACGTCAACTTTGGCAGTTTAAAAAAAATTCAAAAATGTTTCTTTTAGCTCAGACCACTGAGACAGAGTGTGGATTTAAAATAGCATTAGAATTGAGTTCTACCAAAATTTTCTGATCAATTTCACAAGTGACATTTTTTTGTGTGAAACATTTACAAATTTAAAATAAAAAAATGTTATTTTTTTATACAATATTGCTAATTACATTTTTTGAGTATAATTTCTGTAGTTTTTACATTTTTTAAAGTATTCTTACCAAAAAAAATGACTGGTTTTGAGAGTTAAAGAATTTTAAATGACTGCCAATTGCATAAATGCTAAACGATACCGATTAACGTTTAGTATTAAATTTCATTAGCTGGCGCCACCAGTCGTTTGTTTGAATATTTACTTTATCAATTGTGTTTATAAGCAGAAAAATATTTATTTTAATTTAGGGAACAGAGTTGACTGCCAGCAGCCGACCAGACCAGTCCACTTCAAGAACGAGCCAACAGACGCTGCAAATATTGGATCCGATCGAGGATAATTGCAATTGAGGACCAGTTTTTCAAAACTCGCTTTGTCCAAAAACAACATTTTTCAGAAATCAATTTTTTTATTGTGGCTACACATGTAACGTTTTTAATTATTTTTTTATGTTAAAATCATAAAGTTAATACATCTACCCATAAACCTACCTATTTATTATAACAGTAAAATATAATATGGCTGAGAAAAAAAATCTGTCAAAAATGAAAATATCTCAAAACTCGCTTTATCAATTTTATTTAAATCAAAAATAATCATTCATGAGCAATAATTTATAGATATTATTCACTTTCAACCATCTGGGACTTCCGTGGCATTGTTTTCATTTTCCATAACATTGTTTTCATTTTCCAAGGCATTGTTTTCATTTCTAATCCCAAGAATTTCTTCATAAATATCATCTTCTGCATTTTCAATGTACTTTATTATTTTTCGTATATCAGCTATCTTTTCGTCACTAACATGATTTGTCTTGGGAATCTCTTCTGCTTTGTCTAATAACTTCAATGTGTTCACCCCCCTTTTCAGTACTTCCACTTCAATAGCATACCCAGAATACGTAGATTTAACTCTAACTTTCACATGTTCCCCTTCTTTGTGATATTCTAAGACTCTGCATTTACTAATACCGAATGGAAGTTTAGGTTTTATTAGCTTCTTTGATTCTTTTTTATAGTCATATGTCTTCCAATCTTCCCCCCACTTCTTAACTTTCCCATGCTTGTCAAGTATGTCATAATATTGGCCTGGAGTTTCTATGCTTTCGAGTTTGCGAAAATCTTTTTCGATTCTCCCAAAAACCCTATCTGCTGGCATGTAGCTGTGACCGCAAATAGGATAAAAGTGTTGTATTTTCAAAAAAACTTTTGGTTTTTCCAAAAATCTGTATAAAGCAGCTAATAATATAGAATTCTTGTTCTGCGCCGAACAAGAGTCAGAAAATAGGCGTAGTCCTTTTGGTTCCCTATCACCTTCCGCTATCAGTTGTTTTTCCAAATTCTCCAAATAATTTATTAACGCAGAAGCCACTTCATTGGCTCCTTTTCCAGCTTGTGTCTCTAGCCACGTATACATCGATATTTTATTTTTATTAACTGGCGTGTCATTAATCATTATGCAAAGATTATATAGCCATACTTGCCTTAAATAGAATACTTCTCCTATAGAAAGTTTTGGTATAGGCTGATTTTGTTGCATATCGAAAACTATATCAATTTCGTTATCATTTTTTTGTTTCATTAACTGAAAGAATTTTTTAGCACGCAGTTTGTGGTATCTGAACTCTGTACGAATAACATTTCTTTTTTCCAATTTATTTCCATTTTTATTTTGATAAGCATTTCCTTGCAAGTAGAACAAGTATCGCTGTGAGGAGATCCAAATCCAAGATTGAATTTAGTATAAAAAATTTTTTTGAATTTACTTTCTGAACATATTAATTTATTTTCGGCTTTTTGTTCATCACAAAATCGTTTGTATATAATTTTTAAGTTTAGTTCCGGCGGTAGATAAGACCGGATGCATTTATTTCGACTGTAATGACTATCTCTGCATTTGTATTTTTTTATATGATTTATTGTATCTGCGGTGACCGTTTTATCATTTTCTTTGGTTTTGTCACCCCCTCTTTTTCCATTGGGTGTTTGACCTGTTTCCAAAAAATTGCGTGCGATACGTGCCAGCCGATCCCTAGATACACCTTAATAAAAAAAGCAATGTAAGATTAAATGGAACTCCGTTAAATTTAATAGTTGTATAGCTACCTGTAATCGATTGGAAAGATTTCGCACAAATTTTAATCAGCTCATTAGTACCATCAGATCTTCTAATATTGTACTTTATTAAAACGTTTTTAGGGCATCGGACAACATCTGGATCAACACGGTGCCGTTTTGGAGCACTAACCTCCATATATTTAAGTAAAAATGAGTCCTGTGACTTTTTATTTTTATTTAAATACAATAGTTTTCGAAATTCTACGAAAAAAATGTTTAAATCAAATACCAATAAAATAAAACTAAAATATTACCTTCAAAATCTTGGTGTGTCAACATTCCTACTAAGCAACTATTCTTCTTCGATAACGGATCAGAATGTGCACAGCCAATATCTAGTATTCCCGCCCTATCTTCTGTGTAAGGACTACTTTTTTTCGCGGTTATTTTCCGCTTGCGTCCGCCTGCGACTTCTGGCACATTAGCTAAATATTCAGTCATTTTTAAGAGAATCACCGAGCACTGATCCCCAATACAATACAAACATAGGTAAATGTATTATAATAAAACACGCATGTATGCACCCTGAAGAGTAACTTCGAGAGAACGCAGAGCAGACCAATGAAAAAGAAATACCTATGTGTGTTGTACTTGTTAAAAGTCACGTAGCAACATATTTGGATGGCGGGCTATTTAAATTCATGAATATGGATAAAGCGAGTTTTGATATATCCGTCAGATTGGATAAAGCAAGTTTTGTTAAACTGCAACAGTTTCTAATGTATCTCTTAATGTAACAAAGCAAGTTTTGCAAAAACCGACTACGCCAATCGATGCGGAAGAGCAAATTTATATAGGAACAACATATAGGTCAATATTGCACATTTTGGACAAAGCGAGTTTTGAAAAAACGGTCCTCAATTGTCATTGCACAAGGCGCGGATGAACAACTGTAAGATACTGTCATCCACTAATAATTTCAACTGTTTAATAAATTAATTATTAATTTAATAAATTAATTATTAATTTAATAAATTAATTATTAATTTAATAAATTAATTATTAATTTAATAATTAATTAAAAAATTTAATTCCAGTATGGACCCCAACGGGAAGAATAAAATTACTATCAAAAACCAGGCAAAGAAAACTCAATTGCTAGAATCCTAAGTCATGGCAATGATGGAATGCCAGACGAAAAGAATTACCAAGCAAGACGCTCAGGTTAAAGCGATCTGAAGAAATCCATCCATTCCACTCTCACCCTCCTCCACCTCACACCTTCTCCAACAGCACCAGCCTTGACCACCACCAAAGACGCTCCAATGGAATATATATATGTATATATATATATATATATATATATAGCGGCCTCCCCAGTCCCAGGCCTCCCTCAAAAGACCTGCCGTCGGACCGACCGACTCTATCTCCTCCAAGGAGAAAGAAATGTAAACCACCCAGAGCAAGGTCAACCTCTACCAAGAAGACCCGTCCAAAAAGGACAAATACATCTTAGTTGAAGGGAAAAAAGGCAAAGCAAAGTCAAAGAAGATGAGGAAGGATCTAGGTGAGTCCCCTCAACTTTCTTGCTCTAATAAGCCTTCAGCCGGCCCCTCACGTCAGGTGCCTTCAGTTCCATTAAGCCACTAAGGCCAAAGAGTCCTTAACCCGGCCCGTCCTTAAGGCGAAGCAGACCAACTCTGGTCCGGCTACTAGCACCTTAGGCCAGTCAGCTCAACCAGCGCCCCACAGTAAGAGCCGATGCACGCCCCCCTTCTCCTATTACCATCTATCATTTGAATGCATAGCTAGGGCTAAAGGCGACCTTCGAGTCACTCAACATCACCCTTCATCGCGCAGTAAACGTGGTCGATGGCATACGCCTGCACCCCCAAACGCAGGATAGTTTCAGGGCGGTGATCGATTATTGCACAAAGCATAATACCTTTTACCACACCTATCAATTAGAACCCAAAGAGACCCTAAAATATGTTATTCGGGGTGTGCCCACCTGCATTACGGTTGAAATAGTGCAGGCTGAGCTCACTGCTCAGGGGTACACTCCAAAATCGACAACACGTATGGCAAGAGACGTAAAACCCTTCCCAATGGTGTACGTCCAGCTTCACTAGGAAGCCAAAAACAAAAAATTCTGTCTCTAACCAAGTTGCTCGGGCTTTGACACAGAGGTCAAACGTAAGGGCCCCAAGATTGCACAATGTCACCGTTGCCATTGTTGGTGTGTCAAGTGCGCTGGAGCTGATCCGAGCGCCAGTTGCACTCTTACTAAGTGGAACGGCCATTTAGCAAAATGCGTCGCGTGTGGTGGGGCCCACACGGTAAGTTATAAGGGCTGCCTGGTTTATCAGAAACTAAAGGGTAGCCGCAACTGCAAGGCCACCGGTACCGGACACCCGCTCCCCGTAAGCAGTCTTATGCTCCTTCACGGAACGGTCCCAATGCAAGCAAGGAGAAATCCTTCACACGCGCAGCCCCTCTTCTATCAGCTAAAAATCAGTTGTTACATTGCTTATCGCAAGCAAGTAACAATGACTTTGTTAAGCTAATAAAAGCTTCTAACGTTCTATTAGACCACTAGATGTATAATAATTTCAGACCCGGTCCGTCAGTCTGAAACTCAGACCTAGAAGTAGAACCAGATCCCACTCATTCTAGGCAACACCTATATGGTTAGCACATGTGCATTATGTAAATATTTTTCGTGTTGCATAACAAACCATTCAGGAAAGCAATGTCAACAAAATGGACATACTACCAGCAGTCAAAGTGGGGGGAGTTTAGTAGGTAGGCGCCCGTATGGTTGAATCCGACACTTTGCGAGTCTTTAGAAAGATTATCCTCCTAGCACAAAAAAAAATAAATTTAAGAGACTTGACTTAAAGCAGTCAACAGCACACAAAACTTTAGCCTGCAATTATTATTGCACCATCAAATTGGTTGCAGTAATTGTTAGTGCCATAGGCATAAATAATTGCTGTTATCAAATATTAATCATGTTTTTGTTTGTTAAGACCAATATCTTGGCAAACAAAACAAGAAATATTTCAAAACCCCGCTGCCGCATCAACGCTCCCACAAGAAGAATTCACGCAACAAGATGAGATAATGGATAGGGAGTTTGAAGAAAAGCGTGACCGCTCCCGAGTTTCAGCAGCGGAAACTTTATCCTAGACAAAAACCCTCATTTCGGACAAAAACTTAAGGCTTTACAAATCATCATTGCCTCATTAACCGCTACGAATGCCGCCGTTTCATGAAACCCATGGACCTGTTGGCCCTCATAAAAAACCATAGTCAATGCTGTTCACACCGTCTTGGAAAACGTTGTTTGCCAATTCACTAACGGACGACAAAGGAGACTCAGTCAGCCGTTCCTAGGAGACCAAGTGACCGCCAACAACACTGAGATGCTAATGAACCATACCGAGCAGGTGAATCCTTTAACAAAAATTACCAGGGGATTCATTCTAGTACAAAAGAATAAAAAAGAACCCAGAGTGAGTCAACGAACTCTATTAACAAAAAGCTCACAGCCAAACCCCAGCCGCCATCAGCAGCTGCGTCTAAACAGCCATCAGCGGCAAATCTTGACTGCTTTTTAGGCCAAAAGGCAGAAATGGTGCTGCCCCCGTCAAAAAAGAAAAAGACATCACCAAGGTAAGGTTTAGGCCTGCCGCCTCAAACCCCAACTTCGACGGTGATGAAACCAAACTCCCCAATTCACCGACAGTTGTCTCCTCAACAACGTGTCCCCTAGAAATTGTCCTAAAACAGAAGGACAGATTCCCAAAAATTTTCGCACATTTTAAAGCAAATAATATAAAATATTTGTCAGCCATAAATACCTACGAAGGTATTTAAATTATTCCTGCCGACCATCAGGCAGCAATCGAGCATATAAAAATTAAGGAAACCAAGCAACACACATAGGCAACTTCCAAGAAACGCTGCCTAGAAGTGGTGATTTACAAAATCCCAACTTAACCTAACCTACCTCACTAAGGAAAACGTCGGCAAAACGTTAGAGAAACAAAACTTCAAACTCACAAACGTTCAAAGAATGAATGTTTCCTCATTTATCAGGTTTTCCATGGTTGCCCTGCAACACTCTAAGAAACCAAGAGCGCGGAAATCCTAACCTGACCAATTTACTTGGCTTAAAAGTCACAGTCAAACACAAAAAAAAAATCGAACGGCAAACCACAGTGTCAGCTTTGCAAAAGATGCAACGCAAATCAGGTCTGCAAAATATGATTGGGGTCCCACCAATTAGTGGCCTGTTCTAACAAATTAACGATAAAGTAGGCTTTGTGCTCATGCCTTCATCCGGCCAACTGCAAAGGATGCAAAGTATACTTAAAAATGATAGCCGCTCACAGAAAGGTTGTAAATTCTAGACCAACAGCCCGCGCCAGCCCAAGTCTCTTCTTCTTTGTCTTAGCTTGCAGGTCCCCGAAATCCTGTTGTGCTTCCTTCAGCGCAACAAAAGCTATTAGCTACAAAAAATACCAACATCTTAAAAGAGATGAGTGAATCTCAAACCAGATTCATGGCAGACATCTTGTCCACTTTAATCAATTAAAATAAATAATTCACCAGACGTTGTATTACTCCGAGTTTGTTTCTGGAATGCCAACAGCATTACAGAAAAAAATAGATAAAGTAATAGAATTCTTTTCCGATCAGAACCTAAACATCCTGTTAGTATCAGAGTTGGTCCACAAACCTAATCAAGCACTGGCAATCTCAAATATTTTGACGTATCTAGGACCGCCGGTGATACCCACAATGCGTAGTATCGCTCCAAGTGGATACACCAAACTTAATCTCACTCGAACCAAACGCAATAGTAGTAACTGTGCCAAGGCTCGGTACATTTGTGCAAAACCGTATTAAAACTGTAAATTTGGACACAGTTATTGCTAACCCACATTAATTGCGGAAAACTACAATTTAAAGCACGGATCGAGAGCCTTTTAACTACTCAAATTTAACAAACCTCGCAAAAGACTTCTAAAATATTTCAAGTTTGCATTATTAATCCTATAAAATCACCATGGGAAACAAAAACGTTGATCCGAAGAAGAAATGCCGCCAAACATCAATGGCAAAACCATCGCAACCCCAGGAATCGCAAAATTTTAAACCAAATTCACAAAATCAGAACGGCCATAAAAAAGCACACAAAAATATTCAGGAATATTTTAGAGAAAACAAAAACCCGATGTAAAGAATCTCCAAATTCTTTAAGAGTAGACAAGTTCTTGCCATTTACAATAAAAATTCAATACAGGATCAAGAGAAAGACCGATTATACGGGTTTGGAGCACATGAAAAAGATTTGTAGAATAGTAAAAAATTGCTGACAATGACACTACTCTAGACAAACCCCGTTTTGCCTCAGGTCCGGATAAAAGTCACAACAAAACTTTGAAATTGTTCTTACATAAAGCAATAATAATTCTAACCAATATTGCAAATGGCATTCTTTAATATATAATGTACAAAGTACATTGCATACACCATTAGGCGTGCTTTTTAATGTTGTTTTGTATTTGTGGTAAACATGTAAAATTGCATTAGCAATCTTTTTTTTTTTTTCAGAATGTTCTGCACATTAAACGGCTTCTAGGATACCACATGGTGTGCGGAACGTTAGTTGGCCATTTCCTTCCAGTGTACTTATTAAAGTGCCACCTTTATCTGGTAAACTATGTTTACATGTTTGGAGTATTCGCCGCCAGTTTGCAGACAGTCAAGTTGATAACGGCGTTCTGTGGCTCGCTAGAGTATTTGCTTAAAATATTAAAATTGCAATATTTGTCTAAATATTGCAATTTTAACTACTAGTAAAATTAATCAAAAATTTAACTTAGGATTGTCATTTTGAGTCCACACCCTCTTTATACGCCGCAAAACTCAAAAAACCGTTATTTTGGTCCCAATGCTCTGAGCAAAAAAAGCGTTTTTAGATTTTTTTAACTGCTAACCAAGTTGACGTATTTTGATGTAAATAAATTGGAACATTTAAAATTGTTTTGTGTATTTGGGTTTAAAAATTGATAAAACTCTCTTTCTATGTCCGATAAGCACAACACTGACTATTTTTCATGCAGAATTGTTTGCAAAACTCAATTTTTTTATAATATTTGGTGTGCATTTCTTACAAACGCTGCTAAACGTGCATTTGTAAGAGTTGTATGTTGAAAAATAAGCCTATATTTGCAGTTTTTTGAGTTTTAAGCCACTACACCCTAAAAACAAAAAACAAATTTTTATTTTATAATTAATTTACATCAATAACTGTAGCAGTTACAAAAAATTACAATAATGCTTCTTTTTGCCCAAACCACTGAGACAAAAACATTGTTTTTTTTGTTTTGCAGCATATAGACAGGATGTGGACTTAAAATGATGTCAAAATTAGCTTTTAAAAATAATTTTTAATCAATTTTTTACGATAAATTTGCAGTTTTCATACGTTTTTAAAGTTAAAAAATATTGCAAAACATTGTATAGTTTATATTCTCATAAACCGATAAATAATAGAATAGAAAATCTATTTAATAAGTTTTCCATGGTTGCCGTGCAACTCCCTAAGGAAGCCAAAAGCGCGGAGATTCTAACCTGACCGATCTACTTGTCTTAAAAATTACACATAGTGTTAAATTTGCCAAAGACACGGACACACTGCTAACAGATGCAGCGCAAACCAGGTCTGCAGAATATGTTTGAGACCCCACCAATCGGTGACCTGTCTTAACAAATCAACGCCAAAATGCGCTCTGTGTTCAAGTACTCATCCCGCCAACTACAAAAGATTTATAGCATACTTGAAAACAATAACCACTCACAGAAAGGTTAAAAATACCAGACTGTTGGCAAGCTTGCGCCGGCCCAGGTCTTTTCTTCCATGTTTCAGCCTTCAAGTCTCCGCAATTCTGTACAAAACAACAAATATTTTGCTTTAGCTCTCCCACGCAACAATAGCCAACAGCTGCAAAAATTGCTTGGTACAATCGGGATCACTTCCTGTTACAATTGTCCGCAAAACCGAAATAAAACTGCAGAATTTGATACAGTTTTTGATAACCCACAATAAATGTGGGAGATTTCAATTTGAAGCACATATTGTAAAATAGCCTAAAAACTAACGCCAAGAGTCGAGCTTTGTTTGACTACGTTAAGCAAAAAGATTTGCAAGTCCTGGGTCCGGACAAACACATTTTTTGGCCTAAGCTTTGACCACAGTCTAGAACTACTAGAACTACTTAGAAAAAAGTCCGAAAAAGGAAAAAAATTAGTCATACAGACGGATTAAACTTATTTTTCTCGATGAGTGGAAGATAGCATTGTTAACCTGACCCCAATACAAATGACTGAAAAAATTGAGACAACTGTTGCATTTTTGACTGTTCAGATCCAACATACTTCGAAAAAAACTTCTAAAACTTTTCAGGTTTGCGTGAATAATTCTCTAAGATTACCTCGGGAAACAAAAAATTCCGCCAATTACCAATGTCAAAGCCATTGCGACCCCAAGGATTTTGAGAGAGATCCTAAATTGAGTTCACAAACTCAGAACGGCCACAATGAGGCACAAAAATCAAAACAAAAATCCAATGTAGAAAATCTCCAAAAAACCTAAAAGCAGACACGTTCCCATTCTCGCCATTTACAGAGAAAATGGCATTCAATACACAATCGAGGAAAATGCCTGCAAACCGTTGACAATGACACTACATTAGACAGCGTTAAACCTTCTTATACTAGAGAAATTATTAAAAAATTCAAACCCCGTTCTGCCCCTAGTCTGGTTAAAATTCACAACAAAACTTTGGAATTGCAAATGTATTTCTTTGCTATATCATGTACAAAGTACATCGCAAACACTTTTAAGCGTACTTTTTAACGTTGTTTTGTATTTGTGGTAAACATGCAAAGTTGTATTGGCAATCTCCTTTTTTTTTCAGAATCTTCTGCACATTAATAGTGCCACTTTTATCTGGTAATCCATGTTTACATGTTTGAACTACTTGCCGCCAGTTTGCGGGCAATCAAGTTAATAACGGTATTCTGAGGCTGGCTAAAACATTTGCTTAAAAGACTTAAGGTGTTCCTCAACACAATTTTGAATTTGCTTAGATGTTCTGTTGTATAAAAATTGCATTAAAAAAAAAACAATTATTAACCAAAAATTCTTAAAAACTCTCCAGAAATAATTTATAGTAAATCAAGAGCCAAAAAAGTATTTTGGCACAAGTTACACAAAATATTTGTTTTGCTTGCCTCAAATAAAAAATTGTTTCAGTAAGGCATTTAAGATTTGCAGACGACATATGACTGCTAAGCACTAACATCTAAGAGTTAGAAATTATGGTAAAAGAACTGAACAATCTGTCCTAGCAAATAAATTTATAAATGAGTAAAACCAAAATCATAACCAGCAGTCTGCAAATGGTGGCTATAGAAAACACAACAATAGAAGAAAGTAGAGCAAAATAGATATATATCTGAGGCATACAATTAAAATTGGAGAAGAAAACCAAACTGCCGTAACTACATTCTAAAAGATAAAAATGTAATAGCTGCATTTTCCCAAATGCCATTTATGGCATAGAAACAATGGCAATTACTAAAAAATTTGCCGCAAAACTTAGAGTGGCTCAAAATGCTAATGCATGTTAGAAATCACTTTAAGAGATAAAACAAAAATAACAAACCAAACAGTTTATGGTAAGAACAGCAAAACTTAAATGGCTGTCGGTAGAACACGTGGCTAGATAAAATACAAATTAATGGAGCCATAAAATCATTTTCTGGAAACTCCGAGAATTTAAACGAAATATTGGAAGACCCCAAACAAGATGGATTGACAATATCAGAACCATAACGAGAAAACAGTGGACGAGGTCACCAAAGGACAAAAACGCATAAAACAAATGAAAAAAGCCTTTATCCAGCATTAAAAATATAAATGCTAAGAAGAAGAAAAAAAAAAAAAGAAGAAGAAAAAGAAGAAGAAGAAGAAAAAGAAGAAGAAAAAGAAGAAGAAGAAGAAAAAAAAGAAAAAGAAGAAGAAGGAGAAGAAGAAAAAGAAGAAGAAGAAGAAATATTGCAATTATTTGTTTTGCCTGCCTCTACCAAAACCATCTGTTTTGACCCTAAAATGCTGGCCAAAAAAACGATTTAGAAGCTTTTTGGCCTATAAATCATACGCATTGTAAATTACAATTTTACATAATGACGTCATACTTTTAGATCCGACAGTGGTTACACATTATAATAAACCTATTTTGACTCTCACCTATGGTTAAAGTACCACTTAATATTAGTTTCTACCATATTCGGTTCTATCCAGAGCTTGACGGTTACAATCATAATTTTACAAACCAAAACACATATCAATATCATATTTTAAATTTTTTTTAAACAAGATGCACACTGGACTAAAAACCATCACATTGCAAAAAAAAAATTATAACATCAATTTCTTGTATCTCAGATCATTTTGCAACTTCAGTTGAACCACACTTAACAACACGAAAGCAAAGTTCAAATCATTGAGAAATCTCAAAAACCCAGCGTATCCAACACCATCTTTTAACATAAGACCATTGAGTCAATCTACAATTACATGTAATCAATAACGAATCTGTAATCTGAATTATTAAGATTTCGTTTGTAAAATTAAACTATCAACTGATATGTAAACGAGATACACTTGATCTTTAATGGTCTAGTGCACCAACACCATTTTTGTTTGGTGTTAATCAGACTAACAAATCCCGGAAAAACATAAAATATAATAATATTTGTTCTCTATGAAATAAATTTGAATAATTCTTTTTTTTTTTTATTATAGAACATTATAGATTTGCAAAAGTGTTCTACTATTTTAAACATTGTTAATTGAGTAGCAAAATTATAATACAAACAACTTCAACCATCTTGTCTCTGTGACTACCGCAAATTCATTCAAATAATTTTTTTATTTATGACTAAATAATCGTCATAGATACGAAAGCTTATTTTCCGTTTTTCTTGTGATTTATTACTGATTTCAGCACCCACAGCATGGGAACTATGCATGTACATTAGGGCATAAATGTATGACAGCATTTTTTGCGTAGGTAGCAGCTGTTCGATGCTCATATGAAAAATAGGAATAAATCAGTCGCAAATATATTTTCTTATTGAATACGATTCGATCATTTATGTATCATAAACACAATAGTTGTAAATAAATAATTTAAGGTATTTAAGTTGGACAAAATACTTTATTTATTTAATTAAATCGCCTTCAAAATAAATCAATTTATTTCAACTATGTTGAAATCACTAAAGCATAGTTTCAACTACTGTGGTTAGAAACTAGATGAAATTAGTTTGAAAAGCAGTGACATTAAAAATTCCAAGAAACAAATTAAGTCACAAATAGAACTATTAAGTTGAAAAAGAATTCGATCTACATCTAAAAATGATGCAATCAATACATTTGCATCTATGTAGTTAACTATATTTATTTTAGATCAATAATATTTTCCATATAATGAAGTTATATGAAGCTAAAAGTAGCTTGTCTGATATTTGAATAGAATATAACGCTTATGGTCTAAAACAATGTTAATATTTTATGATCGTATTTTTACATGCTAAATTCCGTTCAGATTTTCATAAATAACATTGCAAAATATATTACAGTCCATGTAATAGGATGTTTCATGTACTTGTCAGTGTTTCTTACATAAAAACAAAACAGTTTATAGTCCAGTATGAAAATGTATTTCAGTCTGCATTTGAAATAAC
Source organism: Tachinus rufipes (assembly GCA_963932245.1). Lineage (NCBI taxonomy): Eukaryota > Metazoa > Arthropoda > Insecta > Coleoptera > Staphylinidae > Tachinus > Tachinus rufipes. Next base: position 70,334,929 of record OZ010749.1, read on the forward strand.
ATAATAATAGAACAGACACATGCAATTTCAATTTAAATTCCTGAAAAGTAAGTAAATAATAAAAAATATTGTTTTTAAAACAGGATTATGTAATAAGATATATTATTCATTAAACCCAATCAACAGTACTAATTATGAAATGTTTAATAAATTTAATTCAGTCCATTCCAAATTTGCACTTAAGATATTTAGCCACTGTATAATTGACACAAACCAACTTCCTCCCTTAACATAGATACCATTTTGTCGTTCCATTAAGTGTGTTATCGCCGTATGCGTTATCAGATAATATTCTGAGTTGAGAGTCGCCAACCAATTAAGGTATATATGAGCCAGGGACTGCTAAAATCCACTCCACTCATGACATTTCATTAACAAATTTGCATGTAAAATTGGCGCCATCGGAGAGTGATAGCTTAATTAATTAGTTTATAACAAATTACTTTAAATGTGTTTAAATTATAGAAAGCTTGGATTAATAATATAATTAATAACATAAATTAGATCATTTTAATTAAATAATTTATTTAAAACATATACATATTTATGAAGATGCACTGGCAAATCTAATACTAAATAAATGTGAGTGTTGAGAAGCAGTAATAAAAAACCGAAAATAAAAGCTAAAATTAAATATAATAAAAAAAACAAACTGGCAAAAATTCAAGCAAAAATAAATAGAAAAGAAGAAAAAAACTCTGATACTAAACAAAAAAGTTAATGTTGATAAAATGCAAAACTTTTTTGGGGGTCTCAAACAAATGTTCATACATTAACAGTTATTTGGTGAGAAACAAATTGATAGTTTATATGTAAAGCAGTTTGTATAATATTAACAGAGCTGTTGAGTAAAAAAGTTAATAGTTTATATGTTAAGCAGACAGTTATACACTTTCTCAAGTGGCAGTTAGTTTGTCAAACTGACAATTGTCAGTCAATGAGGCAGTTAATTTTAGACAATTGACAACTGTTTTTTTTTGTTAACTTACAGTTTGAAGTTTGTATAACATATTTGTCCAGAAGTAAATTGCCAATCTACCATGATGCAAATTTGTTAATAAACTCGATACTTCATTTTCCTTGGAAAGTTTATGCAAAAAAAAGATTAAACCCGCAAAGCAATAACCAGCTTACTTCAACATAGTGCCCAATCTAGATCAGGTTAATAAGGACAGTATAACAACAGAATTTACGCTGAGAACAAAACTAAAAGTATTGCCATACGTAAGTGATTCTTAATAACTATTTTAGCAAGACTTGGTTTCTTTCTAAAATGGTTATATTTTAGAAGCTTTACATAGAGTGTTTTATTCCTGTTATGATCAAATAAAATAAGTCATAAATAAAATGTTATTTGACAAAAACAAAGTCTAGTCCGGCTATTTTTATAGAACAAAAATGAGCTAATAGTCCTTCTACTTGGCACAGACTAGTCGACCAATTGGTTGGCAATTAAGATTAGAATATTTTTTACTTAACAGTCAAGAGATATTAAAAAAAAAACATTAATCAATTAAAGTTTATTTTTAGTAAAACAGATCTCTAATTTGACTCTAAAACCTAAAAAAATCTTGCAAACTGAAATCCTGTTCCTAAAACTGCAACTAGAATTAAAAAGTTTTTTAGTTAGGTTGAATTTTTTTTTTTTTTTTTATAAAAACATTTATTCATTGTAAGATACAGAGTAGTTTAACATAACATACATGAATGTGGTTGTAGGCTTGAGCTTTTTCCACATAGGTTGAATTTGATTGCAAAGGGTCCCCCGGGTTAACATATGTAGGTAAAATGCCCCCCACCACAAATATCCAAATTACCTCAAAAATTATTTTTCTATCATTAAAAAAAACATATTTGGTAAGAATTTAAAATTTTGATACTCTCCTCCTTTTCCATAGGGTGCAAAAAAGAGCATTTTTTCGTTTTCTTTTTTTTTTCTTCGCACCTATTGAATGAAAAATTCTAAGAAAAATCATGGAAGTAGAGTTTTGGGTGGTCTTTAAACACATTTTTTTAACCCTTCAAACTCTGTATACAACCCTTAAAAAAATTTCAAAAGTGTTAAAATTTTCCTTCGATTGCATAAAATTTTATTTTTTAACTTCATAAGTAAATAAAAAATCTACATTCATATTTTTTTGGAATTTATGCAAGTAGTGCGCCACTATTAAAAATAGTTTTTTTTTTACTTTTTTGCTATTTAAACTGTTTTTTTTTTCTGCTTTTGTGACTCTGCAAAGCATTTATAGCGTTCAAATAACCAAAATTTAGATTCTACGGAATTTACATTAAGTAGGTATTCTGGGTATAATATTTTCATCAATTTGCAATAATTTGACTGCTCAAAACAGAATTTACCGTATTTTTTACCAAACAAAAACAAATAAAGTTTTTATTTTTAAATATCAGAATCGAATTCCTGGCATCAAAATTAGTCAGTAAACTAATTTTCTTCAAAAGGTCAAAAAAACCACCTCTATCAAACTTTTTTTACAACTTTTTGCACTAAAAAATTAAAACTCAAAAACGGTTAGTAATACAGACACTGGACAAACTCTATCATCTTCATAAGAATAAAATCTATCAAAATAATTGGTTTAATTTTTTTTTAATTCAACTTTTCTTTTTCTTGAAGTTTTTCAAAAACTTTCTAATGATGTATAATAAATAGAGAGCGGATTCCTAGGTATTATGCTTACGCTAAATAGTTAATGCATCGAAAATATTTCTAAATATATGCACAAATTGTGAAGAATGTAATCATTTGAAACTAAGTTTTTTAAGCTTTTTTTGCTTTTTTAGTACTTTTTTTTAATTTGGTGCTTATTTTAAGATTTTGTGCTTATTTTTAAGCTTTTTCTTCAGTTTTGGTGCAATTTTTTTTGTTAAATTAGTTCTTTGTGTAAATCAGTAAAATGTAGTGGATTGAAATGTATATAAAAAAAACGTAAATTATTTCTTTTTTAAAAAACGTAAAGCAAAATTTACGTATCAAGTTCTTGCATATTTTTTATAATATTATTTAGACAAGTTTAATATAATTCTGTAAATCCCGGTTGAGCTCCTAGCGTATTTTAATGCCACCTCTTGAAGCTAGTCAAAAAACTGTATGTCATAATTCCCAAAATAGTCGGTAGGTCGGGGATTCTCTCAATGTCAAAAATTTTAAAAACGTTGTAATACAATTTTCGGATCTTGCAAGTAAGTTCTAAAAAATAAAGAATTTCAAAATGATTTAGCTTTCTTAAAAGCTAATTACGATTTTGTGAGTCATGCCATAAAATTTCTAGAAAAAACAGGAAAATACGTTAAATGAAAGTCTAAGTATAATTAGAGATTTTAAAGATGCAATTTTAAAAGTACTATGCTATATTAGGCAAACAGTGAAATCAAAATTTGAAGATAATTTTTTGAAAAATGGAAGTTTATCTACATTAAATTAAATAAACTGTGTTTTGAGTAGAGAGAATGTTCCAGATTTCGATATAAATCCAGATTTTAAAGCAAAATTTAAACATGCACCAATAACAAGTGTACATGTCAACAGAAGCCTTTTCCCTTTCTAAAACATTTTAAGTGATCAAATGCAGAATTTTACATTTGAACACTTAGAGCAACATTTAATTATTAACTGTTTTCGTGGATAAATGTTTTTTAGTTATTTAAAAGTTTTTTTGTGTTATTTTTCCAATACCAGGTCCCAGGATTCCTTACGAATGGATGGCGGTACTGCAGGAATGTTATATTTATATGAAAACGATTTTTAACAATTTTGTAAATATATATATATGTACGTATAATAATAATTTTAATAAAAGTATAAAAAAAAAAAAAAAAAATTAATATGTGTAAGAAAAATATCATCACTCAAACTGTTGTAATTATAAATGTTATACAAAATTTTAGTTTTTTTTTTCAATTGTTTCATGCTTTTTGAATGCTTTTTTACATGTTTGGTGCTTTTTTAATGCTTTTTTAGTAAAATTTTTATGCTTTTTAAAGCGCTTTTTTTGTATTTTTAATGCTTTTTATCCGCTCTCTAATAATAAAGAAGCACATTCTAAGCAATTGAAGGTTTAGATAACCTAAAATTAATTTCAATTCTTCTGGTAAAATGACAAAAAGTAGAAAAATCGATTTTAGCGCAACACTCAAAAAAGCTCAAAAAAATTATAAATTTAGATTTATCAATTTCTTAAATAAAAAATAAAATTTTATGCAATCGGAAGTTTAGATAACCTAAAATTAATTTCAACTTTTCTGGACTGTAAAAAATGGCAAAAAAATTCAAAAATTGAACTTTAATAGTGGCGCACTACTTTCAAAAATCTAAAAAAATTCGTAAATGTAGATTTATCAATTGTTCATTAAACAAAAAAATAATATTCGAAGCAGTCCAAGGTTTAGATAACTTAAAATCAACTTCAACCCTTCTGGACCACCCAAAACCAAATAATAAAACTAAAAAAAAACTGAAAAAAAATTTCAACTGATTAATTTAATAGATTTCATCTTTCTGAAGATGATAGAGTTTGTCCAGTGTCTCTATTACTAACCGTTTTTAAGTTTTGATTTTGATAAAAAGTAGTTTACTTTTTAATTTTGATGCCAGGAATAGAAATTTGACAATTAAAAGTTAAAAAAAAATATTTCTTTTTTTTTTGTCTAGTAAAAAATACGATAAATTTTTTTGAGTAGTCAAATCATTGCAAATTGATAAAAATATTGTACCCAGGATACCTACTTGATGTAAAATTTTCCGTAGAATCCAAATTTTGGTATTTCAATAGCTATAAATGCTTTGCAGAGTCACAAAATCAGAAAAAAACAGTATAAATGGAAAAATCTATTTTTAATAATGGCGCACAACTCGCAAAAATTGCAAAAAAATCATGGATGTAGATTTTTTAATTACTTATAAAGTTAAAAAAGTAAATTTCAACCCTTCTCAAATAAGGGTTGTATACAGAGTTTGATAGGCTGGAAAAAAATGTGTTTGAAGACCACCCAAAACCCTACTTCTATTTTTTTTTTATTTTTCATTCAATAGGTGCAAAGAAAAAAATAAAAACAAAAAAATGCTATTTTTTGCCCCTTATGGAAAAGCTTTTTTGATGTTAGGAAAGTAATTTTTGAGGTAATTTGGATATTCGTGATGCGGAGCATTTCATCTATGTTAACCGGGGAGACTCTTTATTAAAACTCTTAAAACTTGTCTAACAAAATTAACTTAGGAAAATTGTAAAGAAGCAAAAAAAAACGGGGTATTACTACAAAATTTTTTGTTGAGAAATAAACACATTAAGGTAGTTACATTGTATAATAGAAGAATTAAATAAAAATATTAAAAAGCATTAGAAAAAACACTAGAAGAAATAGACAAGAGAAGATTGATAATTAGAAGATGCAAGAATCGGACCAAAAAGAAAAAAAATTACACATCATATCAGAAAAGAAAAAATCAAAAGAATGTTAAAAACAAAGAAAGAAAAAGAATGGAACGTGTTAAATAGAAATAAAGCAAGAGATAAACAAGGGAAGTATACATATATAGGTGCAAACGTCTAATCAGTAATTGATGAATGAATGAACAAGTATGGCAAAAAATAGAAAAACTTAAAGTAAGAAAACAAATAAAATTAAGAAAACAAAAGAAAAAAAACAATAACAAAAGTAATATAATCGAAAAAAAAACATAAAATTACAAACAAAATTTGAATAAAATTAATTTTACAGGAAACGACGTAGAAAGCAAAATGGAAAAATTAGATAAAATAATACAAGAAGCTACAGTAAAAAAGTTATATGTACACACAAAAGAAAAAAATATCTAGAAGCAGATGGTGGGATAAAAAATGCATGCAGAAGAAAAGAGAGGCATCAAAGCTGTTACGCAAATAAAAAACAACTGAGCAACCAAAGAAGATTACCAAAAGGCGTTAACAACATATGCAAATAATATTTTTTTTATCATTATTTGATGGAACCAACAGAAAATAAGAAATATTAAAACAAAAAACTTTAAAAACCAACTTTGCAGCCAAAAAAAAAAAATACAAAAGCAAATAAAAAATCAAAGCCGCCAAGTGTGGATCGAATACAGAATACAGCAAGGATGTATGGAACAAAAAAATTGATTGAAAGATTGAAAAAGGTAATAAATTAAGTATAGAGGAGCTTAGTATACAAAAAAAAAGAAAAAAAGCTAGTTAAAAGCTATAGAGGAATTACATTAATTAATATGACATACAAAGTTTACGCTATAACGATAGAGAAAAAACTGAATAAGCAATTAGAAATGGAAGGAATATTGCCGCATGAGCAGACAAGATTTAAAAAAGGAAATGGTACCATAAACAACGTATATATACTTAGAGTTAAAAAAAATTGCTGTAAAAACAAGAAAAAATATATGCATTGTTTTTGAACCTTAAAGTAGCAGTTTGATTGATAGTGTGAATAGAAAAAAATTATGGTCATGTCTACAAAAAAGTATTAGTGAGAATCTGGTAACAGTTGCGCTATACGCTATAAGAAATGCTATTGGTGTACTCTATTTAAATTGGATAATTCCGAACTTCTAAAACTTTATAAAAAAAATATTACTTTTTACCAAGTTTTATGTGATGAATTGCGGTCGAGCAATATATTACTCTTCGATAAATTTAAATATTTTGAAAAAAAAATTGTTAAAAAAGATAAAACTTTTCTTCAGTACGAAGCTTTCAGTGATCAACTCACTGCTCCTACTACTGCGCTGCTCACTTATGAAACAGTGCAATTAGTTCAGCATGCAGTTTCTTCTTCTTTGGCAAGCCCTGTAGTTAAGGGAAAAACTAATAAAAAACTCAGTCAAAAAATCAAATTACCTTTGGCTGTAGCCCAACTAATGACAAACTGCAGGCAACTACAATATTAGTAGATATTGTTGATTTACAAGTAAAATCTGGAAACTACAGCAGCTTTAAAGTTTTAATTCCAGCTAATCATGCTCGATCCATTCTATGTAAAGATTTTTGGCCTGCAAATATAGGAGTCAAAATTTTTATTAATTATGGGCAAGTTAATAATGTTCCTGCTTCATCTTCGGTGGTTTTTCATAACTTGGATCCAGCCAACAGTTTAAACCCATCACCAGAAACACCAGCGGAATTTTTATCTATTACCAATACGTCGGGAATACAAAAACTAAGTTCAAAAAACTTATGCCAGCTGTAGCTGTATCTAACTACGATATTATTGTACAGACCAAAACCTGGCCTAATCACGACATTAGCAATGCGGAACTACAATTAATTGGTTACAGTTTGTTTAGATATAATCGCTCTTCATTAACAAGTGTTGAACATTTATTTGTAATTGTTAAGTTTTGGTTTGTATCATATATTATCAGTGCAGTCTACTTACCACCTAACTCGGCATGTGATAAATATTTAGATTATTCTAATCTATTGCTGACAAATATCGGGACAGTAAACTAATTTTACTAGGCTAATGGTGTGTTCGTTTTGAGAACGCATTTTGATACAATTTGCGCATGACGTCAGGTGGGAGATAGAAACTATGGCAACGCATTTATTATTAACTTCATTATGTCATCTTGTTCTGTGTATGGGTTCACAAACCATACACAAAAAACCACAAAAAAAATGCCCGTTTTTTGGGTAATTACCCGCACATTGGTAACATTGCTTATCACCCACTTGACGTCACGATTTAAAGAAAAATAGTTAGAGAGTGTTATTTGTAATGATAGTTATTCTGCTCATTTTGTTGCCAACTGTTATAAGTTCCTAAACTGCGCTCATAGTATTTCTATACCTAATGATGATGGTGTGTTTTTAAATTTATGTTATTCCAATATCTGTGATATTTTTGTGATTAATGCTGTAGATGTTTTGTTAAAACTTGGCCAACATCATAATGCTTATGTGATAGATGTAAAATGATACTAGCCGTGATATTTTAATATGTAATTATATTTTTAATGATTTTAAATGTTTTGCTGAATGTTGATTGGTCCGCCCATTTTTATAATTGTGATGTTGATAATTGCGTTAATTTATTTTACTCTGCGTTGCATTTTGCTATTGACTGTTTTGTCCCCAAAAAACTATGGATGGCGTGAAAACACTTTTCTGGTTTGGTTTAACAAAGAATTGATTTCACTTACTAGTCTCAAAAAAACTATTCATAAACGTTATAAATCTTCAAGACTTTTGTCCGATTATAACAAGTTTCAATCAATTCGTTCTTTTAAAAAATTGTATTCCGTGTGTAAAAATTAATAACATTTTATCACAACCAATTCTGTTTTTATTCTTTATTAATTAATTTTTTGTCTTATTTTTTATTTGCGGACGATCTTAAAATTTATAAAAAAATATCATATACCGATGATTGCATTAGTTTTGCAAAAAAATTTAAATTCTGTTCATTCATGGCGTCTTATTAATAACTTGTTGTTTAACGCAATAAATGTTTTTCGATAAGCTTCAACAGAACTTTAAGTAAAGTATTGTATGACTATACTATCAATAATAATGTTTTGGAACATGTTACACAAATAAAAGATTTAAGCGTAATTTTTGACTCAAAACTAACTTTTGTTGAGCATATAAACTATATGTGCAATGAAAATGTTGGGGTTAGTGTACAGAATGTCGACTGAACTATTTCCAAGAGATAGAGTTCGCTTCTTCAGTTTAGTGTCCATTCTACAGCATTCATATATGCAATATGGAACATATCCAAAACAATTTTTTTTGTTTATTATTATACAAATGAGGCATTTTATCCAAAAATTACGATTTTAACCTCATTGCATAGCAATATAATCATCCGCCGCTAAAAATTTTGCGCAAAAGAGCCGATTTATGATTTTAACGAGGACTAATGATGTCTGAGATTGATTGCTACTAGTAACTCTTCTATTTCTAGTCCCCAACAACAATCGCCAAACTAGACAATCTCTATTATTTACAAAATCTATACATTCTTCCAATTATGGATTTAATAATCCAATTGGTAGAATGTATAGAATTGCAAATAGTTTTTCAAATAATATTAATTTATTTTGGGTTTCAAAATACAGTTTTAAGAGTCAATTAAAATGTGTTGATAAATAATTTTATATTTTGTTTTTATGTATGTATATTTTTTTTCCATATTCGTTTATATATGTTTGTGTAATTGTAATATTGCTGGTAATTCATCAATTATTTATGTACATAATGATGTAGATGTAAAAAGTTTTTTTATATACCGTGAATAAAGTATTATTATTTATGTTATTAAGAAAAATGAAAGATGTATATGCAAAAACGGTATGCAGAGTATGTGTAAATGGTAGAATAAGTAAAAATTTCTGGACAACAAAAAGTGTAAAACAAGAATGCCCACTCAGTCCAAATTTGTTTGCTGCAAATATTGCTGACATAGAAGAAAAGCTAAAGTAGAATAAAAGTAAGATAGTTAGCATATGGAGATGACATGGTGATTGTAGCAAAAGAAATAATTAGATGTTTGGAAAAATATTTTAGAATAAAGGGTTGAGTAAATGTTGACAAAACAAAAATATTGTTAAGGAAATTGAAAGAAAGACATAATAAAAGAAGATTGAAAATAGAAAAGAAAAAATATCAAAAAAGTAAAATCTTTCAAATATTTAGAATATGTAGTATTAGTGCAAATAACAGCAAAAATAAACACATAGAAGATTTAAGCAAAAAAGACAAACAAAGTGGTAAGACAGGTGTAGGGAATAGGTGAAAGAAAAAGAGACAATGTTTGATTGTCAAGTTAAAAGAATGAAACTTTGTGAGTTGAAAATTTGGGGGTTAAAAGAACAAAATAAATTAGAAGTTCTACAAACAAAATACTGAAGATGGGTACTAGGATTGAATAGAAATACCCCAGCATATATTGTGTTAGAGGAAAACAAAAATAGAAACAGGAAAAAAGCGGTAAGATATAAAAAAAGATTGAAAAAAAAATGTTTGAAAAAAATAAATAAATGAATAGAAGTAGAGAGAAAAAAATATTATAATAGAATAAGATATGACAGTAAAACAATAATAAAAACGAGACATAGTAGAAAAAATGTATGGAAAAAAATAATAATGCGTTATAGAAATTTAGAAAAACAAGAAAAAATACAAAAGTAAATGAATCAAGGTACAATAAGAAATAGGCAATTATTATGGAAAATAATATCCCAAAATACTTTGATAATTCAAAGTACACAAAAACAGAAAAAAACAATACTAGCAATTTAGATCTGAAAATGAAGAAAAAATTTGTGATTTTTGGATAAAAAAGAAAAGAAAAATGTGTGGAGATAAAAAAAAAACAAATGAATAGTATGGATGAAAAGCGTCATTAAAAAATGACAGTTTAAGTTTAAATTGTAATATTATGTCAATTACGTAGTGCAAACGTAGATATTTATAAACAATGATATGTTAAATTTTATTTAAAATTTATTTTGTTTAAGTAAATACTTTTCAAGGCCAAATGGCAAGAAAATAAACTATTATTAATATTATTATTATTACTAATTTTACGCTTAGCGCAAATTTGAGCCAAAAATATAACCAACCAGAATTGCCTATTTCTTTTGTCAAACGTCAATTAAACCAACCAAAACCTTTTGTTTAGTGTTAAAAAATACTTTCTTTATAGAAAAAACTGTTTTGATAATAATAGACCACTAACCTCCAAGATAAATATTTAAGAACAATTAAAAAAACCAGGCAATAAACTAATAAAGGGAAAAAAAAAACACTTTAACGCAAATGTCTGATCAAGAATTAGATTAATTAAAATTTTTATATTTTATAAATCATTTTTTTTTTTTTTATTATGCTTTTTACGGCTATTTTACATTGCCACAGTAAGTCTACGACTTGTTTAAAGTGGTTTGATGGGACCAACAGCTTAATACGTGACTTCCGAACCACGCTGGTGGATAAAGAGCAAGTTATCATTTCAGTCATATTTCGGGGATCAAACCCCGGACTGCTCGCATGATATGCAAGTACTCTACCATTGAGCTATCATGTACGCGAGTCACTGAGAATCACTAGACCCACTGGCGGAATGAACGTAAAGACCGCCTCGCGCGGCTTGAGGGAAGTTGGGAATCCCGACGGAGACCCCGCACTCCCGGGGCGTCTCGCACTCATCGCGAGTTGAGGCGCGCCCAGAGCGCACACGCTGGTACCCGAAAGATGGTGAACTATGCCTGGTCAGGACGAATAATAATAATAATAATAATAATAATAATTTATTTGGTATTAGGCTATTTTAAAAATGGATATACATGTCATAGATACATAATGGTTAAAATTTACAAAATACATAATACAAAAGTTACAAAAAATGTCACAAGATAAAAACAGCTAAAAGAGAACACAAGTATATATATTATTAATCATTAAAATAGTCCTGAACAGAGTAAAAACATTTTTTTAGTAAAAAAGATTTTATAGTCAGGGGAAACCCTGATGGAGGTCCGTAGCGATTCTGACGTGCAAATCAATCGTCGGAACTGGGTATAGGGGCGAAAGACTAATCAAACCATCTAGTAGCTGGTATATATTTAAGACTACAAAAGTTAATAAACATTTGTAGTTGATTTTTTAAACAAAACTATGTTAATCAAAAAACCTTTTTATGATTTTACTTAAAAAAAATTTAAAAAGCAAAGATCAGATAAATACATTTTTATAATTTGACAAAACTAAAAAACTAAAAAAAAAAAATGTACGTTTTGTACAAAAGTTCAAATAGAAATCAAAATCAATAAGTTGTTCCAAATATGTTACAATTCAAAATTTTAAAATTATATCAGGTTTTTGCTAGCTGGTTACTTAGATACTCAAAAAACTTACAACCGACTAAACATCCATAAAGATCTGAAAATTAATACTAAAACATTTGTAAAAAGAGATTGATTTATTTTCTAGATAAATAAAACCAGCAGTACTGATGCTGTTTAAAAATATACCCTAGATTACTAGTTGCATATAAATCTTGCTTTAGAATTTATTAGTTTTTATATAACAATTGTTATGGTTAGATTAGATTTAAGTCTTATGATTGTAGCAATAAAATAACAGAAATTAGCAAACATTTCTTAATTGAAACAAAATTTTTGTATTTTTGTAAAATAATCAACACTCAACATCAACTAGTGCAGTCTCAAAAATACTTTGCACTTATAGTTGTTGTTTTTTTTGGAGTACTACAATTTGTGCAATTCACAGTCTCACTAACGGTGTAGCATCAGTGTCAAACTTAAAAATGTGTTTATTTAGTGAGTAATAAGCAGTGTTTTAAAAATTTAATGTTTTGGTTGGTTAGACTTAAAACTACATACATTTTTACTACTCTAGAAAAACAATTAGAACGTGATGAAACATGCAAGGGTGTAAAATACACCATCGGGTGCTGTGTGTATGTATTTGTCATACTATTATTGTTTTGATGATCTTTTGAAAGAAAAAAGTGTCTAAGTGCAACAAAACCAGTTAAAAAAATTTGTAAGATTTAGCAGAAAACTAAAAAATACAAAACTGAAGAACAAAAATGTGTTATTGTAAACTTAAGAGATACTGAATTTGATTTAAGACTACAAAAGTTAATAAACATTTGTAGTTGATTTTTTAAACAAAACTATGTTAATCAAAAAACCTTCTTATGATTTTACTTAAAAAAATTCTAAAACCCAAACAACTTTAACCTTAGATCCTAATTATTAAGCAATTTGCTGTTTTTGGTGACAGCATTTACAGACCAAATTTATTTGCTCTGTAAAAGCTATCTACAATTATATATAAATCAATTAAAAAAGATGACAACTCTAAAAAAAATCACAAATCAGCAAACTGTATAAAAAACAAAATTACGATTACAGTTTTTAACTTGATGGCCAGTAGCCATAAAGACTACTGCACTAAAACAAAAAAAATGTGCATCACTAGAAATTATCGTTTCTCAATACTTGAGAGTATTATTAGATATTGAAAATAAACTATGGAACTTAGGAATAAGACAAACTGCACTAGATTTAGTCAAATCATTTCTAACAAATCGTAAAACATATGTAAATGTTAATACATCGAATTCCAAAAAATTGACCTGTTTTTAGGTGTAGCGCAAGGTTTGGTTTTAGGTCTACTAATATTCATTTTGTACATAAATGACCTTTCTAATCATATTAACTCTGGCTTTATGATAAATTTTGCATATAATATATCTGTGATCGTAAAATCAAAAACTGCGGATAAACTACAAAATAAAGTAACACGTGAAATAGAGCAGATTAAACAGTATTGTGACTGTAACAACCTAATATTAAACGCAGAAAAAACTAAAAGCGTGCAATTCTTCAGGAGCAGAACTGCAGCTATTAATACACCGTACTGTGTCTACAGTATTAAATTTGATTCCTACATTGATCCAGAACTCAAATGATGATCAAGTTAAGCATCTCATCTCTCATACAATGTTATTGCTTGGGGAAAAGCGACATATTCCAATAGAATACTGGTAACACAAAAGCGATTGATCCGAATTTTATACAAGATGCAATATACCAAATCGTGCAGACCAAAATTTAAAAAACAAAGAATTCTAATCTTAACTTGCCTCTATATTTACAAATGTAGTATATATGCAAACAATAATTTATCATTGTTTGACAAGAATTCTATCAACCACAACAAAAATCGTCAAATCTTTTATGTATAGAAATCTACAAAAATATACTAGCTGATATTAAAAGTTTACTATATTATGGTATTCCACGGAAATTTGAACAATCGTCCCCACATCAATATATCCGATTTTACTCAAATTTTGTACACATGTTTGGAGTACCAAAATAAGACGATTGTTAAAATTTTAGATCTTTAGATGCAATACATTGAAAATAGCTGCAATTTGAATTTTTTAGGAATATTTTGTCTTCTTTCAGTTTTTGTGCTGTAAATAAGCAAAAAATAATCAAAAAGGTGTATCTTATAGAAATTCTTTTTTGTAAAACACGATCCCATCTTTGGTTTTTCAAATTTTTTTGCAAAAAATGAAAAAATTACCATTTTATTAAAAATTTGATATTTTTGATTCCGCTACACCTGGAGACAAGAAATTTGAATATGATACTTCTGAAACAGTATTTTTGATTGCAAAAATAGAAAAACAGGATTTGCTTGCCTTAGGGTAAAATATAACACCTAGTTGCTAAAAATGGGTTACTTTAAGAGTTTTTGTCGGATTTTCCGCAATTTTACTAATTTTCCTGCTTGTTTTAAGTTTTTTCTCAGAACTTTAAAAAACAAATTTTCTTAAAAAAAGATGACAAAAGTTTTTTTTTCTTCAAATATGAATAAAAACGTTCTTTTACTTATGCAAAAAATACTCAACAAATTTCAAGAAGTGCCGTGCACTACCCTTCAAGATATCTGACAATGTACCAACAAAAATACTTAAAAATAGCAAAAAAGGCTTAAATTTCAAGTATTTTTGTGAATACATTTAACGGTACTTTTTGAAATGTTTAGAATAACTTTTACACAAATAAAAGCACGTTTTTATCCATATTTGAGAAAAAAGATAATACCCGCCATATTTTTTAAGAAAAACTGTTTTCATATAACTTTAAAAAACAGTTTTTATTAAAAAAAGCTGATGGGTAAAATATTTTTTTTTAATATGGATACGTGCTTTTATATGTGTAAAACTTAAATTTCGAGTATTTTTGTGGATACATTGTAAAATATTTTGGAGCGTAGTGCATGGCACTTTCTGAAATTTTCAAGGTATTATTTAAACATATAAAAACACGTTTTTATCTATATTTGAAAAAAATAAATATCTGTTATGTTTATTTAAGAAAAACTGTATTTTTAAGTTTTGTGAAATTTTTAAAGTTCAAGAAAAAGAAATATTGGTAGTAAAATATTATTCTTTCAACAATAAAAAAAAAAATTTACAATTTTTTTCTAAATTTTTTTTCTGAAAAGTTATTAAACGATCAAAAAATGTAAAAACGCATACAAACAATGTTTCTAAATTTTGCCTGTTCATTACTAGTAAATGGCTAACTGAAAAAATCTGAAAAAATTTATATGATTAGTATTCATGTAAAGAAATGCATTTTTTGTAGTTTGAGCAAAAAAAAAATCGTTCCGTACACTTGACTTATTCATGGCTTTATATATAACAAACAAAATAGGAAAAGCAAATCTTATGCAAAAAATAAAAAAACAAAAATGTAATAGAAATTGTTTTTTTTTTTTAAAGTAAACTAAATTGTTAAAAAACAAGAAAAAGAATAGTAAAAGCGCCCGCATGACGCTCTATCAACTTGACCATTCACAAACCAAAAAAACAACAAACCGGATAAAAGCTGTGTTTTGATAAGTACACTAAATAAAAATTATCAACTAACTGTGGTAGACACTCACCATGCAGCAAGCTGTCCTGTAAACATTTTTTTAAGTTGTAAAGCACGCCGGATACTGCAGAAGAAAATAAATTATCAATGCAACTTAACATGCTTACCACAAACTCTAAAGGTGTAGTTGGTGTACTATATGCAAAACAGATGCTACACAAAAAAAAACCACTTTGTTACCTTAACTCTGGGAGCGTTGTAGAAATTTGACACCAACTTTGTCCTTATAATATATGTATATACATAAAAAACAAAACCAAGATTAAGTATTAACGGTTGTATAATTTTTTTTACAGTATCTGCAGTCATTAGAAATCAAACATTTTGCATATTAAAATCAAAAATAATTATATGGTCCACCACACAATGACTATTTACCACCTAAAATCTAACACTGTACTCAAATTTTATTGGCAAAAACTCGCAAAAGTACTGAGATAAGTTGCTTTTTTTGACTTTCTTTTAACACCAAGGGATAAACTTTGTTGAACTAAAAACAACTAAAAAGTTAAATATCAGCAACCGAGTAAAAAAAAAACTAAAGATTAAAATCAAACAACAGACACATTTGTTTACCTACCAGAATTAACTGAAAAATCACAAAAATCTTTAAATATCAAACCCAAGACTTAGTTCATGTTTGCGGCAAAAAACGTAAATACAATCTCAAATATGAAAGATCTAAATAGTCTTGACGGTAGCAAAAGGTAACTATTACTAAAAACAATCTTAAAACAGCAAACAATTAAACACAGCAAAACTCAAACATAGTGAAAAGAGCCAATGAGGCTTGAAACAACTTAAGATTGTAAACAGAAGAATAGAATTTAGCAAATCTATTAACATAATCATTACTAATCCATATAAAAGAAAGTTAAAAAATTGCTAAACAAAGTTTAATTATTCCTAATTCAACAATAACATTGAGCGTTTCTACTACCTAAGCAACGCAACAAAATGTATGCACGTATACTGTCCGTGCGTTTCTGAAAAAACTTTTTAAGCCATACAAGACGCATCTACTTCAAATACGCTTAGCAACTAACCATTAGAATTTTGACTAAATAAAATAAACCGTGTTTACACAGTCTTAAACATTTATTTCCAACATGTTTCTTTTGGACCTAAAGTAATTTGACAAACTCTGCAACAAACATAGCAAACCCAACAACTGTAAAATTTACACTGACTACAGCCCTAAGAAACTCTGCTAATGTCTTATTTGCTCCATAGCGCCATAACACTCCCAACACAAAAACTTACATCTTTTGTATTTTTGCACAGAAGCCGCAAACTTTTTAGTAAGACCAATGGTTTAGACAACTTCCGGGTTCTAACCTAGAATGTAGTCAATTAACAACTTTATACAAACTCATTGCCTTTACATTTCAAGATGTGTTTATAATAATAAAAACTAAGACCAACTCTAGTGATAAACTTACTGATTTGTCCTAAAACACAACTAACTTATGTCATTGATGTATGCAAAGTAGTGATGCCGCCGGAACCGGATCCAGATCCGGTATCCGGCGGATCCGGCTAATATTTGAAAGATTCGGTTCCGGCCGGATCTTAATAACTATCCGGTCGGATTCGGCTAGATCCGGCCGGATCCAATTTTTTTTTTTAAATAAATGAAACCAATGAAAAAAGAATAAAAATGTAAGAAAAAACAAATAATAAATTTCACTTGTTTTTTATCTATTCCTCCAAAACCTTTCTTTTTCATGCGTACGCCAGATAAAAATATTTTTCAGACAGTCCAAACACAACTTAGTATACACGTCGCAAAGCTGTGGGTCAATTTTTTCTAAAACGTAAACTTTTTGTCTAATTTGAAAGGACTAATTAATCAATATTATCAATAATACTTAAATTATAATGTAGGAATATAAATTTTTTGGTCAGTTAATTTCATAGACATCTGCAGCTTAAAAAAAATAGTCTTGCTGAAGACGCTGGATGCCGGCGCTGATAAATATTGATAATTTTTATATATTTTTGTGGATTCGGCCATATCCGGTTGAATCCGGTCTTGGATTCGGTTCCGGTTTTTTTTTTGTAGGTGATAGTTCCGGTATCCGGTTTCGGCCAAAAAGTGGATCCGGCGGCATCACTAATGCTAAGACATTGTTTGAAGTAGGTTCCCTTATGCTTATGCCAGCAATTCTCTAACATGGACTCGCTTGCGTGATTGTTTGTTTCGTCTTCTATTTAACATGTCTATAATATGCACTTGTTTTCTTAATTGGGAGTGCTTTGTCAAGATTTATGTTATGGTTTGCAATTTTTTTCTAAACAGTTTCAAATAGTAGTCTATCGTTTTGGAATTTTGGGCAATTATTGCCTTCTTTGCCTGTCTACAACAAATTTGTTTTTAGTTAAAGTTTTTAGTGGTAGTGCGGTTCATAGTTTGGGTCCTTACATCTTAAAAGTTAATTCATTGTGAGCCAACGTTACCTATTTTTTTTATCAGCACAGCTCAATACGAATTGAGCAAGCTGCCAATGTGAAGGCTCGCTCTATGGTATTCTAGTATTAGCCTTGATGTAATTTTAAGTTTTTTTTATAGCTGTTCTGTTGTTCATTAGACTGCATATTTTTAGCAGATATTTTTTAAGTTACTATTCTTGTTCTATGTGGTAAGAATATTAAAACATTTATATCTTGGAAAAAAATTCCCGCTCCAGAACTTTGAAGAGTTTTTAAACCATTAGTGTAGATTTGAAACATTATCAGAAGCAGCTAAAAAATGTAATAAGCCTATTTTTAGGACAACCAAATTTATCTTTAAAAAAGACAAAATGTGTCTGTAGTCATTTTAAACCATCTTTATAGAAAATGTAAACAATTTTTTAATTGAATAATTTTTAAAAAGTTTACTTTAAGGATTAATAATTTTTTTTACTATAATTGGTTGAAAGATTACCTACAAGAAGTTGTAACTTCGATTTGCGCGTCAATTTATATAAATATTAAAAAAAAAATCGTAATTTCTTCTGTATCTTCAAACTTTGTTTTTTTGTATAAGGTTTCCAATAAAAGGTTTCATTTTGATATTTTAAAAAAACGGGTATTTATTAAGAGAAACCAATATATGTTTAATTCATTGTAAAGACTTCCATTAACATTTAAAAACGATATCAGTCAAATGGCCGTCACGGGTACGATTGCAGTACCACATTCTTTTCATAAAATTTTCCATGACCAATTCGCACATTTGCGGCTGTATGTTCTCGATAACTTCACAAGTTTGATCTTTAAGGTTTTAAATCGATTGTGGAGCATTGGCATAGACCTTATCTTTCACATAGCCACAAAGAAAAATAGCTAAAGATGTTAAATCACAAAATCTTGGTGGCCAATTGTGATTACCTCTTCGAGAAATAACACGGTCAGGAAACTTTTCTTGCAAAATTGTAATTGTTTCGTTGCTTTTGTAGAACGTAGCGCCGTCTTGCTGAAAATAATCGTCGTCTACATCAATATCTTCCAGGTGCATCCATAAAAAATCATTATTCATAGCTCGGTAGCGCCATCCATAACAGTTGCACCAGCCTCATTTTCAAAAAAGTAGAGTCCAATCTCACCGCCAGCTCAAAAACCGCACCAAACAGTAACACGTTCAGGATGCAATGACTTTTCAACAATCATTCTTGGATTTTCTGAGCCCCAAATGCGACAATTCTGCTTATTAACGTAGCCTGCGAGGTAAAAATAGGCCTCATCACTAAAGATGATTCTTCGATAAAATTCCAGATCATTTTAATGCATTTGAAGAACCCAATCAGAAAAGATACGACGTTTATGGTAATCGACCGGCTTGAGTTCTTGTGTTAACTGAACTTTAAAAGCCTTAAGATTTAAGTCTTTTTGCAAAATACGGAGTAATGTCGTTTGTGGAATGTCTAATTCCAAAGATTGACAAACCTGGGTTTTCTTAAACACTACGTGCTACATCAGCAATATTCTTATGTGTTCTTTAGCGATGCACACGGTTTCGATTCTTCACATCACAAACTTGTCCCGACATCTTACATTTTTCTACCAGGTTCATTATTGCCGGCCGAGAAGGTGCTTTACAACGACCAAAAAGTGCTTTAGTTTTTCGAACTGTGACTGAAAAATGTTCACCATTTTTCTAGTAAATTTTTTTCATTTTTAATAATAGCGTAGTTTTTCCTTGTCAAATGTCAAAAGATAATAGCTTCAACATTGACAGCTGCCTTATTCAAAGTGAAACTTCTTATTGGAAAACCCTATATATAATGAATGTAAACAATACATTACAATACAATATTTATTCATTAAACTATGAGTTTTGTATATTGCTTAAACAAATTAACTTAATTAATTTTTAAAATTAGAAATTTACATAAATAAACAAGCAAAACCATTCCCACAGTAAATCTATTCAACTGCCAATTTTAAGCACAAATTTCTATTAACAGAAATCCACATTTAATTTATTATATTTCTTTTCCAAAATATTTTCAATTTATTTTCTAATTTAGAGTGAATCTGCTTCAAATCAATTGTTTAAAATGAACAGAAACTTTCATTAATTATAAAACGTAATTTTAGGGGTAGCCATAATTAATTACACCATGTCAATGGGTTGTCCTGCCATAATAGCAAAACCTTAATAAATCATTATTTCTCACCATATTAAAGGTGCTTCATAATGGAACGAATTCAATAAAGTCACACTTTTGGGGTAAAAATAATTTCATTATGTACATTTTTTAAATAAATGTGACGATAAAATCAGTATTGCAACACATAAGTGATAAATCATCGTGAAAAAGGCATTAATGTTTTTATCTTGTTTTAATCAAATGCAGCATGAATGATGAACCGCTGTGAGCGTGATAACTATTGAGGAAATAAATTTTAATAAAACTTACGTGGGTGTGTAAATTTAGATGAACTCACCTGAAACAAAAATCAATTATTAATCAGTGAAATTGCACAATTCAAAACTAAAAAAATTTGCAGTTTTTGTATAAATTTTCTATTAGAAACAAACTCAGAGTTTGCTTATAATAATCCCATGTGAAGATTAAAAAATAATTTGTTTGTTTAAACTGTATTCACAGTGTATTATATTGTACGTGATTATCTCAGTTTTAAAATAAAATAAAATATTAATATGTATAGTGTTACGTTACAAACGTAACGACGCTTCCTGGATCATCAAGAAAATATTATTAATTGTACCCATAAATGTAATATTTTTCAAACATAATAAAATCTTGTTCAGCAAACCGTACAATTAATTTCAAATTCAATTTTAAATGCGCGATAGTTTGTAATAAAAACTAACAATAAACAATCTAAGTTAATGCTCAAAGCTTTTGGAAATCAAAGTTACCGTGCAATTATCAAATTCTCAGACAAAAATCCAACAAAAACCAAGGAAGATCAGCACTAATGTTGACGTGTGGCCGACAAATATGGAACGGCGCACAAGACAAGAAGGAACAGCAAAAAACAGTGACCGCATTTGTATATTAAAAAGTTGTTAAAATTTATTCTATCATATTAAAAATCAGCAGAATTGCATTATATGTGAAAAAAGTCCAACATCTTGATAACAAGCATAAGCGGATGAGCCAAAAAAATTCACCAAATTACAACTAAAAATTGATATTCGCGCCAACTCGCCCATCTGTTAATTATCATGAATTAGTTACTACATCTACTTTGACATTTTGACAACAACTGTCATTCATTTTCGCATACTGAAATTTAGTAAAAATGCAAAATGTGTAGTGTTTGTTATCAAGATTTTGGACTTTTCTCATGAATTTACTTTGGCATATTGGAGATAATTATCATTGATTCTCTTAAACTATAAATGAGCAAGATAGCAAAATAAATTGATATTAGTGAGACACAATTTAGATTTTGTAGTAACTTAATAAACTTAGTATAACATTCAAACAATAAAAAACTTGTACTAGAATCAGAAAACTTTAATAAATGTTAACGAACATGGTCCTGATAAACTAGACATCCGGCGGAAAATTTCTCAAAAGTGCATACTATTGCCGGTTCTATTTAATATATATTCCAAATACATATTTAATAAAGCCTCTAGTGGATTAATTATAAACGGTCAAATTATCAACAACGTTCGGTATGCAGATGATACTGCGATAATAAAAACAACAAACGACAATCCTCAAAACATGCTGCAAGACATAAACACAGTTTTCCAATTTTATGAACTTAAAATAAACTTAAAGATAACTAAAATTATGGTTGTCACAAAAACCAGTGACAACAATATCTCACCTGTACTAATGAACAACGCCATAATCGAAAGAATAAAAAGCTACCAATACTTTCACAAATCAAAGTTAACAGTGATCAAATCACAAAATTTAACAGATGTATAGAAATAGCTAGAGCCACTTTTGTCAAAATAAAAAAACTTTTTTATAAATAGAAACCTCAGCCTAAGTATAATGCGTTGCTTTTTTCAACGCTATTGTACTCACAAAATGGACTTATACCAATCATGCAAACAAGCGGAATTTCGCAAAAGATTTGGGACTACAGACACTTCGTATTCTTATCAAAAAAAGCACTGAGTATAATATTACATTGCACATAGCCTTTGTTGACTCCGTCAAAACGTGGGCAATTCTAAAATCCCTAAACAATGCGAGAATCGACTCATAATACTCAAACCTTATCAAACAGATAGTTAAAATTGACAAAGACTCAAAGACAGATAATATCCCAATTTAAAAAGAAGTGCAACAAGAAGATACAATTTCTCCAAAACTTTTCACATTAGCCTTGTAAGATGTATTTAAAACTTTAAACTAACATAAAAAAGGAATAAATATTGACGGAGTACTCCTCAATTGTTTGCGGTTTGCAGACAATATTGTTGTTATCGGCAGCACTGCAGAAAAACTTAAGAGCATGTTTCAGGAAATGAAATGAACCTGTCAAAAACCAAAGTCATAACCCAGGCAATATTAAGGTAACAATAAATAATCAATCCATTAAACAAGTATGTACATACATTTATCTTGACCATTGAATTCAACTCAGTAAAGAAAATCAGATTTTCAAAATCTCAAGAAAATAAGTCTTTCGGCTAAATTAAGCCATATCTTCAAATCCAAAGAATTCCTTATAAACCTCAAACAAAAAATATTCAAATTCTGCGTGATACCAGTTCTCACTAACGGCTTCGAGACAGTCTATGACCCAAAAAACATCTAGCAGACTGCAAACCACACAGAGAGCAATGGAGAAGTTTATGCTCGGAATTACTTTAAAGGACAGAGTTTGGAATAAGAAAATCCGAAAAAAACCCGGTGTGATACTGGTACTTATTACGGTGGCGCAGCTTAAGTGGCAATGGGCTGGCCACATAGCAAAGCAGGACCCGGACAGGTAGACAATGAGAATCACAACTTGGCGTCCGAGAAAGACTAAACAAAGTGCTGGCAAACCCCAAAAAAGATGGCAAGATAATATCTAAAATATCGCAGGAAAAAACTGGATTCAATCTGCAGCAAACAAAAAAACGTAAAATTTTTTTGAGGAAGCCTACATCCATTAGTGGATAAATAATGCCTAAAAAGAAGAAAAGAAAAAAAAGATTATACGAGTATACAAGGTAGAAATTTGTACGTTAAAAAAAATAGCACAAAAAAGCTATAGGCGTTTGATATGTGAATGTATTGCCGCATACTAAAAATACCCTAAACAGACCTAGTAACCAATAAAAAAGTTATGCAAAAATGCACTAAAAAAGTACTGATCGTTATGATTAAATAACAAAAGCTAGAGTAATTTTAATAAACTTATTATGCAAAAAAAAATATTAAGAAAAAGATCCGTTGAAGAACTTACATGAGTGGTACAGACAAACATTAGTTCAGTTATTTAAAACTCAGATATACAATGATATTTGCCAACTTTCAATAAGAGACGGCACAATAAAAAAAGAACAAGCCCCGACGTGTGACGTGTACATACCAGACACCGGTCACAAGCTAGTGCGGATAATATACAAGCAGCAATATTCAAAACTGGAATCAAATTCCAATTTAATACACCGCAAAGTTGCCTGTTGTGGCAGAAAACAAACAAAAATTACCGGAAAATATACAACCACGAGTCAAAACTCTTGTCAACTAAGTCAGACCTGCACCACTTCTTCCCGACATAACAAAAAACCATTTAACAATAGACAAATTGATTTCACGATTGGATGATAGAAGTAAAAACATTGGCAAATAATTTTGCAGATACAATTCTTAAATACTTTGCCGCTTGCAAAGTAACCAACGTAAATGATGTGGAATACAAAGTGATAAAAGAATTGTGTTTAGAAGTGACACTGACAAAGAATGCAATTTGCATTTTCAAAGACAAAAGCTGCTTTCAGATCAAATTAACCTACCAAACGAAAAAGAAACAGAATAAAAAAATAAGAACAGGTTAATCACAATCAAGACGCACCAAGCAACACAATGGCTGAAGTAACCTCAAATATTTAAAGTTTTTGAAATAAATATTAACAAGTAAGAAAAAGGAAAAAAGAAGAACAACACAACACCTGGTGCTAAACATTACTTAAGAACGCAATGTAATTAACTGAAGTAAGTGGAAAGCAATCGGCAAATACGCAAAACGCAACAAATAATCCAGTGCATTACATCAACAGTACAAGAAACGCAATAAACATTATAGTTGATTATATCACCGCAAAAAACGTGCAAACCTGCTAAAGTTATTACTACAAACATTTAGAGTGATAATCGACAGTAAAGAGTTTGTGCAAATTATCAAATGATAAAACAATTTACTCTACTAGAGCCTTTTACAGATGAAATAAGTTATATAAATTAGAGAATAAACAACAACTTTATATATAAATGTTCAAACTACAAAGTTAGGAGAAAAAGTTACAAAAACTAATTAAGAGATGAAAAGATTTTTAAAGATTATAGTAATGATCATGCGGTACTAATAGTAAATATTACAAAACAAATTAAAACACGTGGTAATTATCTAAAAAGAAAGAGAAAGATTGACTAATAGCTTTAAATATTGGGAAATATTAAGAAATTTACTAATTTGTGATCAATACTTATACAATTAAAGCTTGTTAATAAAATTAAAATAGTATACTTTATTCAATGGTCGGCCAACTTAATAGTCAACATCGCCAAATATCAACAGTACTGCCAATAAAAAAAAATTTATTAATTTTTTTTAAATCTAAACTATATAGGTACATTCTCATTAAATTGATTAGAGTATTCATATGCTAACTTTTGCTAAAAACTTAATCAAATTTAGGTACGTTTGCTGAGGTCAACTTTTTCTAACTCTCCCATCCACACTTCTCTTGTATATTTGAAATGTCTCTTTCCTTCCGTATATCTTCTGTAAGCCCTAACCATTCCAACTTTCTCGATCCTCAACAATACATAATATTTTACTATACAACGCTCCTGAAGGTCAAATAAATCCAAATTTTGCAATTTTTAACAGTCTATGAATATAATTTTGCATTTTTCAACAGTTTATGCTAGATTTTAGTTATTTTTTTAACATTTTTTTAAAACTAAATTTTGATTTTTCGACAAAATTTAGCTTTTTTGATTTTTATTAAAAGAATATAGCATTTTTAAACAGTTTATAGTAAATTTTAGTATATTCTATCAATAATTTTATATTTTTAACCAAATTTTGATTTTTATCAACAAAATGATATTTTATAGCTGGATTTTACTGTTTTAAAACCAGTATTTGTTATTTTTATTATTTTATAAATAAAACAGTTTTTGGTGGGATCATTATTTTATTTAAAAATAAATTTTGTGTAAATTAAGATTGTATTTAGATATTTTTAACTTTTTATAAATAAAAGTTTGCACTTTTTTCCAGTTAATGACCAAAGTTAGTGTTTTCTGACAATATTTTTATGCTTTATGACCAAATTTAACTACTTTTGACATTTTAATAAAAGAATCTTTCAGTTTATAGCAGGTTTCTTGCATTTTGTCAATATTTTTTAACAATATATTGACACTTCTTGTCCGGATTTTACCCGATTTTAGTGCTTTCTGACACATGTTTAATATTTCAAGGCCAGATTTTGACATTTTTGACAATTATGACCTTTTTTTATTGCATTTTGCCGATTATTAATATTTAAAATAAGTATTCCGTCTCAAGACAACTACTTTTCTGTAGGTTATTCTTGACAACATTGGAACATTGTTGCAATTGCACAGATCTTATAACTCTGCATAGAATTCTTTCATCCACAATTGTTTGCTCCAACAGAATTAGGCAATTAAATTTCTTTATTCTACACTATGCAACAAACTGTAGATTACGCATAAACCTAAATTGTAATTGTAATTTTTCCCTCTCCGAGCGTGCTAGTAACAACTGGCATTTGATATATTAGAAGTTTTATTAAAAAAAACATCAACACTGGTTGAGTAGTTAAATTCTGAACAATAAGCAGTTGAAAGACTGGTCAGATCAAGTATTACAACAATTAGGTGCGCTTATTTTAATAATGTTTCTTTACCCACTCGAGTGTTAGTTATCAAAAAGTTTGTAATTTTTTTTTCTTTGCGCATACTTTTTACAACTGACATTACATATCTTGTAAAAACACGCATATACTACAGAAACTTAGAAAAAAGTTCTAACTTTTAAGAGCAGTTTTTGAATGTTTTAAATGATTTTTTCTACAATATCCTGGTATAAATATTTTTATGTCATATACACTTTTTTAAATTTCAAGTTTCACTGTTTTTTCTTTTATAAATCTAACAACTTAAAAGTTGCTAATGTAAATATCAAAAAAAAAAAAAATAGTTCTAATACAATAGCAATAAAAAGTTTTCAAATTTAAAAATAACTTTAAATAAAAAATGTCAATAAAACAACTTTTTTAGCATTGAAAAAATTGTAAATTCTTTCTTCTGTAATTTACAATTAAACTGTTTTAGATGAGACGTAACG
Organism: Tachinus rufipes; assembly: GCA_963932245.1. Classification (NCBI taxonomy): domain Eukaryota; kingdom Metazoa; phylum Arthropoda; class Insecta; order Coleoptera; family Staphylinidae; genus Tachinus; species Tachinus rufipes. Next base: position 70,361,414 of record OZ010749.1, read on the forward strand.
TCTACAAGTAGACCAGTTAGTTTACAGTCCTCTGACGACATCTATAAGTTCACGCTACACATATTTTCCACCATCTATTCTTACCCACATAAATAAATTGCATTTTGTTTTAAAAATATGTGATTTTGTCAACAAACTATCAGTATTAAAACCCAACAAATGTGCGTTTGCCCTTTGTCGGTTTATATGGCTTTTATTCAACTTAACTCTGGTCATGGGTACTTTTTCTACTTGCTGGAAACAAGCTTATGTCACTCCAATTCATAAGTCCGATGCTAAAAATGATGTAACAAACTATAGACCTATATCTATTTTATCAGTCATTCCAAAAGTTTTAAAAAGTTAGTTACCTGTCAATTGACTGCCATTCTTTAATCTGAAATTGCTCTTAATCAACACAGTTTTTGTTGATTGTTGTTTTTGTTGTAAGAATCTTAAATAACAGATGCGTTCAAAACCAGATTCCAGGTGGATTCAGTTAACACTGACTATTTTTCGTACCGTTGACCACAAGACACTAATTATGAAATTATTAGAGTTAACGGCACCATGTTATTGTAGATTCATTCTTAATTATCTGGCCGGTCTCAATTTGTACGCATCAGTCAGTGCGTTTCTCGTAATACTGATGTTACGTTGAGTGTTCAACAGTGGTCACATCTCGGACCTCTATTATTCAATATTTTTATCAATCATGTGGTACACTGTTTTTCTAATGCGCATTGTTTATTATTTGCTAACAGTATAAAAATCTTTAGGAAAATTCAATCTTTAGATGATGCTGTACTACTTAATGAAACAGTACAACTTTTTCTAGTTTGCTAATAACATACTACTTAATTTTAATAAGTGCAAGGTGATGACATTTTCTAGACGTCAGTCTACGGTGATGTATGGTTATTTTTTCATAAATAAAATGTTGTTAAGAGTTAACACTATTCGTAATTTAGGCATTACGTTTGATTCAAGCTTTTCATTTAAACTACATATCAATACTGTCGTAGCTAAAACTCATCAACTTTTAGTATTTGTCAAGCTCTAAGGAATTTTGTAACCCTTGTACTCTAATTATTCTTTACAACGTGTCGATGTCTCAACAACAACCACTCTCCCGAGGTGTTACGAATAATTGAAAAATGACTCATTAGTGTCTGGAATAATCCCTAAAGGAAGTACCCTGCTGGGCCAACAAATAATATTACGACCAGATTAAAACTAATAAATTATTTATATCCCCTATATCCTCCTGAACGACCGGATTACATCATAAACACATTTCTAAAAAGTATTGTGACACAACTGAGATCATCTAACAATCACCCCACTAAGAAATGAAAGGGATTTCTCAAAACAAATATATATATTTAATTATTTTGTTTTAACAAATAGTTATAAACACGATCGATAAAGAGACTATGCTCTCGATACACCCTACATCTTTTATATATCAAACTGATTGTTGTTTAGTTTTTATGTTTTAATAATAAATCAGTTTGAAACATTTGTGAATTTAATTAAACGGACTTACACAACTGTGAAGTCAGCAACATATAAATTGGTCCTTCGAACCGGATTACGAACATTAATCCAATCATCTGCAGTGCGAAAGCAGTCTGAAACATGACTCCTACCCCAGATGAACTACGAACGCGTCGCGCTAATGTTAAAGCAATGTTAACGCGATTTCAAACGTTTTTAAACAAACCTGAATGCAACAAGGAAGAGCTGATTGTAAGATTGAAAAAAGCTGAGTTCATATTGAGTGAATTCAACGAAATTCAAAGCCAAATAGATGTTCTCAACAAATCAATCGATAAGAAACAAAGCAAAGATTTTGAAAAAAGCTACTACTCTACCATAGCAAAAGCACACTCTATGATTAAGAAGACACAATCTATGCAAATCAACGAAACACCTGCTAACGTATCCACAACAGAAGCAAAAATTCGCTTACCTCCGATAAATATTCTAAAGTTTTCTGGAAACTATGAAGAATGGCTGCATTTTTATGACACGTTCAATTCTCTAATCAACAATAATGAATCTTTGTCAGACATTCCGAGATTTCACTATATCCGCACTAGTCTAACGGGTGATGCCATACATGATGATGAATTCATTGGAAACGTCAGCCGCAAATTACACCATGGAAACTTTTGCAATCCAGGTTCAAAAATAAAAGATTGTTAGTTACTAATCATATACGACAATTTTTGAACAATCGACAATCCATAAAGAAACGCACCATTCGTTACGACTACTCATTGACAACACAACAAAGCATCTACGTGCATTATAATCAATAGGAGAAGATACGGATCATTGGGATCGACTTCTTAACTACCTGTTAACAACAAAACTAGATTTTGCGACTAAAAAGGAATGGGAACATCACACGCAAAACTCATAGCCATCATTCCAACAATTGATTGAATTTCTAACTCGTAAGTGCAACACACTGGAAGCAATGTCTTTATCAACAGCTACGTCGTACGCATCATCATCAAGTATACCACCTAGACCAAAAACAAAAAGGTACACATATCTACTCAACAAGCTACATGTGTTTTATGCAAGTGCAATCACTACATCAATCAATGCAAACAGTTCACCAAACTATCAACAACCGAGAGCAATAGTAAAGCAAAAAGGCTAAAATTATGCAATAACTGTTTGCGTGCAAACCATAACGCCAGTCAATGCAAATCGGCTTTTACATGCAAAACGTGCAACCGCTGTCACTATACGTTGTTACACATCGATAATGCACAACCTAACCTTTGTGACATTGATACTGTGCCTTCATCCAGTGAAACGCAGTCGCATCACTCAACACAATCAAGCGAAGAACTCAGCTATACCTTTCTGTCAACAGCTTTAGTAAAGATCAGTGATTCACAAGGAAAATTACATCTATGCCGAGCTTTACTGGACTTTGGTTCACAAAGCAATTTCATAAGTGAAGAATTAGTAAATCGTCTAAACTTACCAAAAAAAGCTACTCGTATCCAAGTCATTGGAATCGATTCTACCACTGAAGGTACGCCGGCATTGTATAAAGCAAACATAAGGATTCAATCAAGAATCAACGCTTATAACACTGATATGAACTGTCTGATACTGAAGCAAATAACAAAACTTCCAAATGAACCATTAAACAAGAAGACATACAAAATTCCAAATAACATTCATCTGGCTGATCTGGCATCTATTAATCGGCGCACAACTCTTTTATTCACTGATGTGCATAGGTCAAATCAATCCTACAACCTATCATGCACAGTTGCAGAAAACTAATTTTGACTGGATACTATCCGGAAACGTTTACAATCTACAGACAAATTTAAAAACTACGTCGTGCAGCAACAGACGAATTACTTCATGAATCTATAGCAAATTTTTGGAAGTTAGAAGACGTTTCAAATAAGACATACTTTACACCTGACGAGAAAAAGTGTGAAGAACATTTTCAACGTACACATCAACGCACATTAGAAGGTCGCTATGTTGTAGAACTACCATTTCAACAAACTACGGCATCTCTAGGCAATTCAAAGGCAATGGCTACCAAACGCCTCTGCTCAATCAAACGACGGCTAAATAAAGATACTTCATTAAATGACAAATACAAAGCATTTATGAATGAATACATCAAACAGGGTCATATGAAACCAATCCCAACAACAGATAATATAGACAATGACTTTCCTTATCATGCTGTTTTAAAGGAAGATAGTATCACTACAAAACTTCAAGTAGTATTTGATGGATCGGCAAAAACCTCAACAGGTACATCGCTAAATCAATGTCTAATGGTAGGCCCAACAATACAAGACATAGTAATTTCAGCAGATATCAAACAAATGTATTGACAGATCCTCGTATCAAAGGATCATCATAAATATCAACGCATATTATGGCGCAATAAAATCACAGAATGAAATGTTACAACAACTGTCTAAGGATGGAAGCAACAAATATCCTACAGGAGCTCACATTACAGCCAGAGACTTTTATGTGGATGATCTATTAACAGGGGCAGATTCTATCGCTGAAGCTATTACCATTAGAGATGAAGTGACAAAATTATGTGCTTCTGCAGGATTTGACTTACAAAAATGGGCAAGCAATAGCACTGAGTTACTAGATGACATCACATCAGAAACAATAACAAATCTACTGCTTGAGAAGAATTCAACAACAAAAACATTAGGGATACAATGGAATACTACAAACGATACCTTCCTATATGCTTTGCCAACCATAGATAAACTAAGTTCTATAACCAAACGAAATATATTATCATAAACAGCCCAAATCTTTGATCCGCTCGAGCTTATAAACCCCCTTGTTGTACGAGCTAAAATCATTCTACAAACATTGTGGAAACTGGGGATCAGTGGAATGAATATATACCAATCAGCATTTATACCTCTTGGACCCAATACTTGACAGATCTCAAAGAGTTACAGAGTTTAACAATACCCCAAAGAGTTCTGGAAGCACCCTGCTATCAATTGCACGGTTTCTGCAATGCCAGCAAAGAAACTTTTATAACGGCAATGAAGCAATTTGTCTCACGTCGAGGCAACATACTAAACATGTATTCTGATAATGCAAAGAATTTTGTGGGAGCAAACGCAGAGTTATAGGAGCTTAAAGCAATATTTGAGTCGACAACTACACAAAAAATCATTCATTCCAAATTAGAACAAGCTGGAATAAATTGGCATTTTATTCAACCAATAGCACGAACGTTTGGAGAGTTGTGGGAAGCGGCTGTAAAATCTACCAAACTACTACTAAAACGAACATTGGGCAACGCGTCAGTCACATTAGAAGAACTAACAACTATCTTAACACAAATTGAAGCTATACTCAATTCTTGACCGTTGATGCCACTGTCAGAAGATCCAAATGATCAGGAAATTCTAATTCCTAGACATTTCCTAATTGGGGATGCCCTTACTGCACCAGTATATCCAAATCTACAAGACATCAACCTAAATAGACGTTCTCGATGGCAAAGGATGGAACAACTCAGACAACATTTTTGAGCCCGTTGGAGCAAGGAGTATTTAGGATGCCTTCAAACAAGAAGCAAATAGAGAAACAACCCAGCAAACATCGTAGTGGGTGAACTTGTTATGATCAAAGAAAATAACCTACCACCACTAAAATGGAGAAGAAGGCAAATCACTGAAGTCCACTCCGGTTTAGATAGAGTTATTCGAGCAGCAACCTTTCAGTCTAGAGATGGGTCTTATAAAAAACCAGTTACAAAACTTTGTCCACTTTCTATTTATTAAAAGAGAATCTTTCAAGGCCGTCGGAATGTCGATGTCTCAACAACAACCACTCTCCCGCGGTGTTAAGGGCAATTGAAAAATAACTCATTAGTGTCTAGAATAATCTCTAAAGGAAGTACCCTGCTGGGTTAACGAATAATATTAATTAATAAATAATAAAAAATATATGAAATAATATGAGTATAATAATAAATATAAATGAATTTCATAGAGTTAATAAAAAAAACATTGAATAATATTACGACCAGATTAAAACTAATAAATTATTTATATCCACTATATCCTCCTGAATGACCGGATTACATCATAAACACATTTCTAAGAAGTATTGTAACACACCTGGGATCATCTAACAATCACCCCACTAAGAAATGAAAAAGATTTCTCAAAACATATATATATATATATATATATATATATATATTAATGGGAGCTTATGACAACCGATCTGCTCTTAGATGGGAGCATGTAGCGGCCAAAAGGTAACGTCGCGGCCGGCGTCATATGACTCTCCTTCTAAGTGAGCATCTCGCAGCCACGTTTGCGTTGCCTATATTATTTTTTGTTGAGTTTCGCTGCAATATATCTGTCATCGTGCTCTATTGTAATATAATAAATGTGTTTGCTGTTTCAGTTGAAAGCCTTTTCAATTCGAATTCTTTGTCCACAAATGTTTTGTTATAATAAATGCGACCTTAAGCCATTTTTATAAAAGAATAATTTTGATTAATTTAAAAACTTTGCGGTACATAATTAAATAAATGTAATAATAATAAAAATAAGTTTTGTTTATATTTTTACTCATAGAAAATTTAGTAACAATCGTAGTCGTACTATTTATAATACAATTGCAAGTAAATTTATTAGAACAGATGTAGTTTGTTAAGTTTAAAATTTATCAGCACTTAATAAAATTTGGAAAACATTAGCAATCAACAAAATTGCCAAATACGTTTAAAAGTTGCCAAAAAGACTTAAATTTTAAGTATTTCTGTGGATACATTGCAAGATATCTCGGAGCGTAGTGCACGGCACATCCTAAAATTTTTAGAGTATCTTTTGCACATAAAATTTATCATTATTCGTAAATAACTAACTCAAAAAATTTGAAAAAATTCACATGATCAGGATTCATGTAAAGAAAGCCATTTTCAGTAGTTTGTGCAAAACAAAATTTTTATTTCATACACTTGACTCATGCATGACAATTTTATTTTTGTTTAATTTAAAATTAAGTTTTAAATAATAATTAATAAATAAGTAAAAGTTGCTCAAAAATTAATTTATAACGTAAAGAATTTTGTATACTTTTATTGTTTAAACATTGTATTACAAAGTGCATTTAAATGTACAATAATAAAAAAATAACCATTTATTTACGTAAAATTTTAAATGTTGTAGGCTTAAACATTTCAAACTATTTGTATCAATATACATTTGTCATTATAACCTAAAATTTTAATAACATAACTAGGTAGTTTAGTAGTTTAGTAGTTTAGTAGTTTAGTAGTTTAGTAGTTTAGTAGTTTAGTAGTTTAGTAGTTTAGTAGTTTAGTAGTTTAGTAGTTTAGTAGTTTAGTAGTTTAGTAGTTTAGTAGTTTAGTAGTTTAGTAGTTTAGTAGTTTAGTAGATTAGTAGTTTAGTAGTTTAGTAGTTTAGTAGTTTAGTAGTTTATTAGTTTAGTAGTTTAGTAGTTTAGTAGTTTAGTAGTTTAGTAGTTTAGTAGTTTAGTAGTTTAGTAGTTTAGAAGTTTAGTAGTTTAGTAGTTTAGTAGTTTAGTAGTTTAGTAGTTTAGTAGTTTAGTAGTTTAGTAGTTTAGTAGTTTAGTAGTTTAGTAGTTTAGTAGTTTTGTAGTTTTGTAGTTTTGTAGTTTTGTAGTTTTGTAGTTTTGTAGTTTTGTAGTTTAGTAGTTTAGTAGTTTAGTAGTTTAGTAGTTTAGTAGTTTAGTAGTTTAGTAGTTTAGTAGTTTAGTAGTTTAGTAGTTTAGTAGTTTAGTAGTTTAGTAGTTTAGTAGATTAGTAGTTTAGTAGTTTAGTAGTTTAATAATTTAGTAGTTTAGTAGTTTAGTGAATGTTGTTTATTAGTTGGTTAGTAGTTGTCCAAAAGTTGTTAAATAGTTGATAAGTAGCTGTTTAATAATTGTTTAGTAATTGTTCAGTAGTTTTTCAATAGTTGTTTAGTAGTTGTTTAGTTACTGTGCAGTAGTTTTTCAGTAGTTGTTCAGTAGTTGTTCAGTAGTTATTCAGTAGTTGTTCAGTAGTTATTTAGTAGTTCTTGTTTAGTAGTTCTTGTTCAAGAGTTGTTCAATAATTGTTTAGTAGTTGTTTAATATTTGTTTAAGAATTGTTCAGTAGTTTTTCAGTAGTTGTTTAATAGTTGTTTAGTAGTTGTTTAGTAGTTGTTTAGTAGTTGTTTAATAGTTGTTTAGAAATTGTGCAGTAGTTTTTTAGTAATTGTTAAGTAGTTCTTGTTCAGTAGATGTCTAGTAGTCGTTGAATAGTTGTTTAGTAGTTGCTTAATAGTTGTTTAGTAATTGTTCAATAGTTTTTTAGTAGTAGTTAAATAATTGTTTAGTAGTTGTTTAGTAATTGTGCAGTAGTTTTTTAGTAGTTGTTTAGTAATTGTTAATTAGATGTTTAGTAGTTGTTTAGTAGTTCTTGTTCAGTAGTTATTTAGTAGTTGTTTAATAGTTGTTTAGTAGTTGCCTAATAGTTGTATAGTAGTTGTTTTGTAAGTGTTTAGTAGTTTTTTAGTAGTTGTTCAATAGCTGTTTAGTAGTTTTTTAGTAGTTGTTTAGTAAGTGTTTAGTAGTTTTTTAATAGTTGTTCTATAGCTTATCAGTAGTTGTTTACTACTTGTTTAGTAGTGGTTTCGAAGTTGTTCAACAGTTGTTTAGTAGTTGTTTAGTAATTGTTTAGTAGTTGTTTAGTAGTTGTTAAGTAGTTGTTTAGTAGTTGTTTAGTAGTTGTTTAGTAGTTGTTTTGTAGTTGTTTAGTAGTTGTTTGGTAGTTGTTTAGTAGTTGTTTAGTAGTTTTTTAGTAGTTGTTAAAGAGTTGTTGAGTAATTGTTTAGTAGTTGTTTAGTAGTTGTTTAGTAGTTGTTTAGTAGTTGTTTAGTAGTTGTTTAGTAGTTGTTTAGTAGTTGTTTAGTAGTTGTTTTGTAGTTGTTTAGTAGTAGTTTAGTAGTTAATTAGTAGTTGTTTAGTAGTTGTTTTGTAGTTGTTTAGTAGTTGTTTAGTAGATGTTTAGTAGTTGTGTAGTAGTTAATTAGTAGTTGTTTAGTAGTTGTTTAGTAGTTGTTTAGTAGTTGTTTAGTAGTTGTTTAGTAGTTGTTTAGTAGTTGTTTAGTAGTTGTTAAGTAGTTGTTTAGTAGTTGTTTAGTTGTTGTTAAGTAGTTGTTTAGTAGTTGTTTAGTAGTTGTTTAGTAGTTGTTTAGTAGTTGTTTAGTAGTTGTTTAGTAGTTGTTTAATAGTTGTTTTGTAGTTGTTTAGTAGTAGTTTAGTAGTTAATTAGTAGTTGTTTAGTAGTTGTTTTGTAGTTGTTTAGTAGTTGTTTAGTAGATGTATAGTAGTTGTGTAGTAGTTAATTAGTAGTTGTTTAGTAGTTGTTTAGTAGTTGTTTAGTAGTTGTTTAGTAGTTGTTAAGTAGTTGTTTAGTAGTTGTTTAATTGTTGTTAAGTAGTTGTTTAGTAGTTGTTTAGTAGTTGTTTAGTAGTTGTTTAGTAGTTGTTTAGTAGTTGTTTAGTAGTTGTTTAGTAGTTGTTTAATAGTTGTTTTGTAGTTGTTTAGTAGTAGTTTAGTAGTTAATTAGTAGTTGTTTAGTAGTTGTTTTGTAGTTGTTTAGTAGTTGTTTAGTAGATGTTTAGTAGTTGTGTAGTAGTTAATTAGTAGTTGTTTAGTAGTTGTTTAGTAGTTGTTTAGTAGTTGTTTAGTAGTTGTTTAGTAGTTGTTAAGTAGTTGTTTAGTAGTTGTTTAGTTGTTGTTAAGTAGTTGTTTAGTAGTTGTTTAGTAGTTGTTTAGTAGTTGTTTAGTAGTTGTTTAGTAGTTGTTTAGTAGTTGTTTAGTAGTTGTTTAATAGTTGTTTTGTAGTTGTTTAGTAGTAGTTTAGTAGTTAATTAGTAGTTGTTTAGTAGTTGTTTTGTAGTTGTTTAGTAGTTGTTAAGTAGATGTTTAGTAGTTGTGTAGTAGTTAAATAGTAGTTGTTTAGTAGATGTTTAGTAGTTGTGTAGTAGTTAATTAGTAGTTGTTTAGTAGTGGTAAGTAGTTGTTTAGTAGTTGATTAGTAGTTGTTTAATAGTTGTTTAGTAGTTAATTAGTAGTTGTTTAGTAGTTGTTTTGTAGTTGTTCAATAGTTGCTTAGTAGTTGTTTAGTAGCTGTTTAGTAGATGTTTAGTTGTTGTTGTTCAAAAGTTGTTAAGTAGTTGTTTAGTAGTTGTTCAGTAGTTGTTTAGTAGTTGTTTAGCAGTTATTCAGTAATTGTTTAGTAGTTGTTTAATAGTTTTTTGGTAGTTGTTTAGTTGTTTTATTAATTGTTTATTTAGTTGTTTTTTTATACAGATTAAAAAAAAATGATACTATTATTTATAAAGCCTGTTTTATTTAACTAACTATAGAATTTATAGAATTAATTAGTTCTAAAAACATGTTATAAAAAATAACTTTTTTTAAATTTTTAAAAATTAAGTAAATTAAGATAATAGATTTTAAAAGAGAAGAATTTGAATACGTTTCTGGGGAAATATAATTATTATTTGATAATTTGTATTCCAAGGTGAATGGTTAGCCAACCTAATTATTTAGAGTATAGTAAATGTTTAATAATTATGCAATGGTTTATATTAATTATTGATAATGATTCGAGAAAAAAAGTTGTCATTTGATAAAGTATAAAAACAAACTGAAAAATGACAAGCCATATGATTGAAGATTGAACACAAATTATAATTTATAGCCCTACAATAATCTTTTTTACTTGATCTTATTAAAAAGACATTTTATTTTAATCTTTTTATGTTTTTCCCACATTTTTTCTACTTTCTTAAGTCGGCTTTTGTTAGTCTAGCCAAATAGTTATCGATTACCGGATTAGTGCGGTATTCTCAGTAATGTTTAATAAAATTAATTCTTTTGTATTATATTATTGGGCACCAGTAAATTAAAACTCGATTATTCAGAAACTTCAGTCGTGTTGTACGTATTTTAGCGCTGTATGTACTTTTTGAGTTTAGTTTTTGGTTATTCTTATTATTATTATTGTTACATTTTTTAAGTGATATTGTTATTGTTGTTACATTTTTTGTTTTTAAAGTGATATTGTTAAGAGTTAGCAAAGTTTTGGAATTCAATGTCGTCGAGAACGAAACATCTGTTCAAACTGGCACATGCTGTGCAGAGGTAAGTTACTTTAATATTATTTGATATATGTATTTGTTTTTAATATAATAGTTTTGGATCAGTTTATGTTAAAATAAATCACTTCAATATGATTTAAAAGTACTTCTTTTGCATTTTTGTCATGTAATTAATAATGATTCAATTTATTATTATGAATAATACTACAACTTCTGTATAACCAAATATAACCATTTATTTATAACTTTTTTTAGAAATTACAGATATTTTAATTTGCTACAATAATATTGCCATCACAAATGATTTAATTTAGAGTTTTTGTGTAGTTCAGTTATATAAATTGCTCGAATAATAGCTTTAAACCTTCAATATTGTTATTTTACATATTAAAACTGAATTAAAATAAGCTTGATATGATCTGCATATATTTGATGTACAAGTATAATAATTATGTTTTTTAAAAATATACTGTAATCTGCTAATTGTTGATTTAATGTACAGACCGGTCTGTATATTTTTTAATAAACAAACCTAACTATAACTATTTATAAATAAATCAAGTACCTAATTATATTATAAACATTTTAGGTTATAATGGCAAATGTATATTGATACAAATAATTCAGTTTTAATATATAAATTAACAATATTTAAGGTTTAATGCTATTTTTAGAGCAATTTATATAACTTGAACTACACAAAAACCCTAAATCAAATCATTTGTATTGGCAATATTATTGTAGCAAATTAAAATATCTGTGATTTCTAAAAACAATGTCAAAAAAGTTATAAATGAATGATTATACTTGGTTATACAGAAATTGTAATATTATCCATAATAATAAATATAAATTGAATCATTATTAATAATGTGACAAAAATGCAAATCAAGTACTTTTAAATCATAATGAAGTGATTTATTTTAACCCAAACAGATCCAAAAACATGATATTAAAAACAAATTGAAAATATATCAAAATAAATAATATTAAAATAACTTACCTCTGCACGGCATGTGCCAGTTTTACAGGTGTTTCGTTCTCGATGACATTGTCCAAAACTTTTATAACACTTAGCAATGTCACTTTAAAAGCAAAACATGAAACAATAATAACAATATCACTTATCACAAAAAAAATAACAATAATAACAACAATAACAATAAGAATAACCAAAATCTAAACTCAAAAATTCAAAATGTGCATTCAACGCTAAAATAATCGATAAGTATTTGGCTAGACTAACAAAAGCCGACTTAAGGAAGTAGAAAAAATGTGAGGAAAACATAATCAGATTAAAATAAAATGTTTAAAAAAAAAAAGATTATTGTAGAGCTATAAATTATAATTTGTCTTCAATCATATGGCTTGTCATTTTTTAGTTTGTTTTTATACTTTATCAAATGACAACTTTTTTCTCAAATATTTTATCAATAGTTAATATAAAACATTGCATATTTATTAAACATTTACTATAATGTAAATAATTAAGGTGGCTGAAGATTCAACATAGAATACAAATTATCAAATAATAATTATATTTCCCCAAAAACCTGTTCAAATGGTTTTCTTTCAGAATCTAATATCTTCGTTACTTAGTACTTGGTTTTTGAGAACTCAAAAACAATATTTTTTATATCATGTTTTTAAAACTATTTATTGCTATAAATTCTAAAGATATATAAATAAAACAGGCTTTATAAATAACCGTAACATTTCTTTTAATTATATATGAAAAAAAAAAACAACTAAATTAACAATTTTAATAAATCAACTGATCAACTACTAAACAATAACTAAACAACTACTGAAAAACTACTAAACAACTACTAAACAACTACTAAACAACTACTAAACAACTACTAAACAACTACTAAACAACTACTAAACAACTACTAAACAACTACTAAACAACTACTAAATAACTACTAAATAACTACTAAATAACTATTAAACAACTACTAAACAAATACTAAACAACTACTAAACAAACACTAAACAATTATTAAACACATAAACTAAACATCTACTACACATTAACTAAACAACTACTAAAAACTACTAAACAACTACTGAACAACTACTGAACAACTATTAAACATCTATTAAACAACAATTGTTGAGTACAACAACTACTGAACATCTACTGAAAAACTACTACACAACTGTTAAACAACTACTTAACAATTACTGAGCAACTACTGAACAACTACTGAACAACCACTAAACAACTACCAAACAAATACTGAACAACTACTCAACAACTACTAAACAACTACTGTACAACTACTGAACAACTACTGAGCAACTACTAAACAACTACAATACAACTACTAAACAACTACTGAACAACAACTGAACAACAACTAAACAACAGCTACTAAACAACTATTAAACAACTACTGAACAACAACCAAACAACAACTAAACTACTACTAAACAACTACTCAACAACTACTGAACAACTACTGAACAACTACTGAAGAATTAGTGAACAACTACAAAACAACTACCAAACAACTACTGAACAATTACTAAACAACTACTAAAAAACTACTGAACAATTTCTAAATATCTACTAAACAACTATTAAGCAATTACAGTACAACTATTGAGTAACAACTACTAAATAACAAGTACTAAACAACTACTAAACAATTACTGAACTGCTACTGAACAACAACTACTAAGCAACTTCTGAACAGTTATTGAACAACTCATAAACAATTACTGAAAAACTACTAAACATTTACTAAACAACTACTAAACAACTATTGAGCAACTACTAAACAACTATTGAGCAACTACTAAACAACTACTAAACAACTTCTGAATTACTACTACACAACTACTGAACAACTACTAAAAAACTATTGCACAATTACTAAACAACTACTATATAACTATTGAACAACTACTGAGCAACTACTGAACAACTACTGAGCAACTACTGAACAACTACTACACATAAACTAAACAACTGCTACTCATTAACTAAACAACTCCTACATATTAACTAAACAATTACTAAGCAACTACTGAGCAACTACTAAACAACTATTATACAACTACTAAACAACAACTGAACAACAACCACTGAACAACTATTAAACAACTACTGAACAACTATCAAACAACTAGTTAAGAATTACTCAACAACTACTAATCAACTACTGAACAACTATTGAAAAACTACTAAACAATTTCTAAACAACTATTAAACTACTACTGAACAACTACTAAACAACAACTAAACAACTACTAAATAACTAAACATTTATGCCCATATTAATAGTCAGAGATTAAAAATCTCGGATTGATGCTGGATTTATGAATCCGAAATTTATTTTGATAGTCGTTGATTGGTTCTAAGATAATTCACGGATATTGTGATCTACTAAACTACTAAATAACTATTGTATTCTCACGTAATTACTTATAATATTAAAACACAATTGAAGTTATTGCTAATGTCTATTAATTAGATTATTTATTCAATCAAGTTGTAAAACCCATTAATATCTCAGTTTTTGAAATAAATATTTTACTAAATAATAATTACATCTGTTAGTCTTTAAACAAGCTTCTAAAATCCATTTGTTTTTAAGAAATCTGTTATGATATGTTGCCTCTAAATTTAAGTGTAACTACAAAAAAAAAATGTAGGCAAGCAATAATATTCTGTAGAACAACTACACTGTCTAGCTTGTGCTATTAAAGCATACAATAGAGACCTTTTCTTATTTATAGACCAAACTGTAAAATGCAATGAAAAATACACTAAATACAAAAATGATTTAACACACAAATAAAGTTGTTGTTGATTGATTTAATTAATCTATTTATTTAATCAAGTTGGAAACAGTATTGTTATTTTACTTTTTTTAAATAAAGATGTTACTAATTTTAATTATATCCGTAAGTTAATAACGAGAATCTTTAAAATTCATCTTTATAAAATGATAATTAATATTTTGACATTTAAATTTAACTGCAATCACAAACAAATTTGATTAAGGAAGAAATAATATTTTGTAAAACGAAATAATAATAAAAATAAATAATTATGTCTAGCTTGTGCCATTAAAGCAATACAATGGAGACCTTTTCTTATTTACAGATTGTAAAACCCGGCGGGCGGTCTGCCGCGTGCATGCGCCACAAGCTCCCATACAAGCCCGGCCGCGATATGCTCCCCAACAGATATATATATATATATATATATATGTATATATATATATATTTAATTATTTTGTTTTAACAAGTAGTTATAAACACGATCGATAAAGAGTCTATGCTCTCGATACAACCTACATTTTTTATATATCAAATTAATTGTTATTTAGTTTTTATGTTTTAATAATAAATCAGTTTGAAACATTTGTGAATTTTATTAAACGGACTTACACAACTGTGAAGTCAGCAACACGACGCTTTAGTAAGCCTTCATACCAAGTATTGTTCAAATGTGTCAAATTCAAAAAAAAGGTTTGTTTATTTTTTGGCTTATAAATGTAATATTGAAGGCAGCTACACGGAACTGCTCTCTACATTTTACATAACCAGTTAAAAAAAATGTTTTAATTTTGACGTGACACTTGTTTTTAACGTGCTTTGTAGGATTATTGACTGTTCTGACTTGCTCAGCTCAATTGGTATTTATGTCCCAGCTCAAGTTTTACGCAAAAACTACTCATATACCGTACAAACGTACAGATTATGCGCAGCATTCTGCATCTACACCTATTTTGCTGCAACAAAGTTAAAGTAGATTTTTTTTAAATTCTTTTAATACTGTCGGACGTGCACTTGTCAACCATAAGTGACCTTTTTAATATTTTGTAACTATTTAAATTTTATTCTTATTTTTAGTATTAGTTGTTTTATGTTTAGTTTATATTTTTTAAGTTGTGAATATATACTTATTTTGTAATGTCGTTGACTAGTAAATAAATAATTTATTGAAACTACTAGAAAAACTAAACCTACATTCTGTTGACTTATACAACACTATTTACAACACAGGCATTATACCAGAAGAATAGAACAAAAGTATTAAAATCGCAAGATCTGCGTTTGTAAAAATGAAACTACTACTAACACAGAAAAAATTTGATTTAGAATTAAGAATACGCACTGCGCGCTGTTATATCCTACCAATACTATTATATAGAACAGAGACGTACACGCTCAAGAAAAAAAACATAAAGAAAATTGAAGCCTTTAAAATGTGGATATATATACGCATCCCTAAAATTCCGTAGATAGCAAAAATCACCAACAACAAAATAATACAAAAAAAATCAAACAAAAATTAGGACACTAATAACACGTAATAGGAAGAGCAAAATATAAAATTTAACAAAAAAACAAACCAAAATTAATATTAACAACAAAGAATTTGTGGTAGCAGTTGGAAATTGCACTGAAGTAATAACTAGTCTTCCGTATCCGTATAATCAAGAATTTTTTATGACAACTGACGCTAGCAATTACGCTATCAGAATAGTTTCTCACAGGAAATAATTAAAAGTGACAAACCAATTTGTTAAGAATCTATAAATACTCGACAGTCAAAAATTTACATTAATCACTGACCATAAATCCTTGATATCACTTTTCAATCGGAAATAACTAAATTATCTATCTACATTATAAGAGTATGAATACGAAATTATTCATGAAGCATTTAAATATCAATATAAGTGTATTTTTCAAAATAGTATGTAATAATTTTAATAGAAGAGCAGTAAATTATTTAACCAAAGCTAATTTACTTTATTTACAAATTAATGATACGAATTACAGTCGAATGCACATTCAAGAAAATTAAATATTTCCTAAGAAAAACCCGAATATATTGCATATGAAAAAAAATTAGTAAATATAAAAAAAAAACATTTACGTTTACGTTCAATTGAATAAAATTATGGTTAACAATTTGATTCAATTTATCAGAAACAATTTAATTTAAAAACATATTATCAAATTCTAACTTGAGTTTAGTAACGTTTACAATTAATTTATTGTACAAAAAAAAACAACAATAAAAAAATCATAAACTAAATAATCATCATGTTTATCATGAATACAACAGCAACATTAGATGCATGAATATTATTAGACCAATTATCAACAAAATGTAATCAAGTATATTTTATGACAAAATTAACATTATAAGTTAGGGAAGTTACAAAACAAATGCAAAACGTTTATGTTGATATGTTAAAAATTAAAAGCTAAATCTGCCCAACATTAGTCAATATTTTTAGTAAATATAGGCACACACTATAAACCATAGAGGTAAGTCATTTAATGATACTCCTTCTCAACGCCACTGTGGTTCCAAGTTTAATTCTAGGTGAACAAAAATCAAAATATTGTCTGAACTGTTTTATAAAACATTTTAAAGACAATTATCACGGAAACAATGTAGCAAATGAAAGAGAATAGTGTAAAGTAAGCACTTGTATAAAGTTTTATTTTACTGTGTGTGACAACATCTTACATTTAAATAGTATATAACAAATTATTTCAACAAATGTAGTTATTTAAAAAATGTTAAGTAACTATAAAAAAAAGTGTGCAAAAATCTTAATTTTTAATTAAAAAAATTATTACAATAAATATTACTGTAAACGTTTATTCGCGTTTATTTGGTTTAATTTTTTATTTATTTAATAGACAAATGTCTTGCTTCTAATAGCAATAGTTTTATCTGCAATCTGCTGCTTGTTTTATATACATGTGAACAATCCTACATTGAGCTATTAAGCAAACGCACAGACAAAGAATTTTATTTTTAATAAATAAAACAATAGTTGAATAGTGCAGGTATATACAACATAAAATAATCTAAAAAGCATGCTCTGTGGTATGCATACCACAACTTAAGAATATAACGTAACATTAAAATAAACATATTAATTTTATTTAAATAATTTGTTGCTATTGCATTGAAATTAATATTAATGATATCTTCGTATTATAGTACGTAACGGAATTAGAGTTATAAATAGAACCGCATTAAATTCAAACAGGTGTATCCATCTCTCCCAATTTATAAACTTTCAAGATTCTCAACTTTATAAATCTGCATAAATGAATAAAAAAACTGCGTATTGAAATATGATGCGGTTATAAAAAAAGAATAAATTTAACATTTGTTTCAAGGTCAATTGTTTTTGTATTCCTAAGGGTCCACTCTCAATTTTCGATTACACTACGAATTGATATTTATGGTTTTACTGTTATACAAGATATAGTAATTGCGCGCTTCACAAATACTATTTTGGTTATATAATACCACGTATTGTAATGATTTTTGCAGACAGACAATCCAATAGCGATAACTCAATGCGATTTATTTCGTTTATAAAACCCCGAGGAAATCATTGGTTCATTCTTTGTTCGTTTCTTGATAATCAGAATACTTTAGGAAAATACTAACAAAAACTCGTTTGTTAATGGTAATGGAACTATTTGTTGTAGATAAATAGGCTGATCTAAAAATCTTTTGTAACATTTATATACAGAAAAAATATGTTTGATATAATGTATACATAAAAGTAATAAAAAGGTCAAAATGATGAATGGATCCAATCCTTTGATAAAAAAATTTGTTCCATTAAGAAAGTCATCACTTAATATAAACCAATCGCAATTTGAACTTACGTATTTATTAATTCTAATGCATGGCATTGATATATTTCCGTAAATATATCATCAAAATATTTTTAATAAAAATAAAGTAAAAAAAAGAATCCGAAGAAGTTTTTAATCTATTATAATAAATCAAGCACAATAAGCAATTTTTAGACCATACGTGCCCTACCTCAGCATGATATGAAAACTACGCTTAAATATTACGATATTATTTTGACAATTGTGTCAACGGCATAATTATATGTGCGAAATGATTTAAAAATAATTTTTTTTAATCTATAAAATACAATGTTTCGACCATGCTTGGCCTGAATATTAAGACATAATTTCAATAAATGTGTTTGCAGCATTATTATATGCACTAGAATAATAAAAAAATATTTTAAAATGTTTAAAATTATATTTGAGTCTAGAACTATTTTTAACAGTGTCTAGAACATACTTGCTTCAATATTGCATCATTATTTAGAAATTTATTTTCTCAGCATAATTATATATGCATTCATAAACAATTTACTAATTTAAAAAAAATCATAAATTTTTTTAAAAACTCTAAATTAAATTTTGAGTTTAAAACCATCTTTAAAGATGTCTAGACCATACTTAGCTTAAACATTGAAACAACATTTAACAGATGTGCTCTTAGCTATATAATATGCACAAGAATAATTAATAAGTTAATTGTGTCTTCAGCATGATTATATGCTCAAAAATAGTTAATAAGTTATTTTATGATTTTCATAATAAATACATTTTTTTTGTTTTAAAATTAATTTTGAGTCTAGAATTATTTTAAGCTTTAAAGATTTAAAATTATTAAAAACTGTTTTAAATAATGACTATACCATACATGGCCTAAATATTAAGACAAAAAAATTTCAACTGTATTGTCAGCATAATTATATGTACGGTAGTTCCAAAACTAGTTTTGAGCCTAAAACTATCTAAAATTTTATATAAACCATCTTTGGAATATTGAGACACTATTTTGACAATTGTGTTTCATCATAATTTTATGCACGAGAATAATTCATACATTATTTAATATTTTTCAAACATATTTTAAAATTGTTTTAAATTTCTAAAATAATTTAGAGTTTAGAACTATCATGTTTCACCATACTTAGCTTAAATATTGAAACATTACTTTAACAATTGTGTTCTCAGCATGATTATATCTACAAGAATGATTAATAAACTACATTATTGTATTTTTTAAAATAAGTTTTGACTTTAGAACCATTTCAGGCAATGTTTATACCATACTTTGCATAAATATTGAAACATTTCTTTAACAATTGTGCCCTAAGTTTAATTTTATGCACAAAAATGATGTTAATTATTTTTGGATTTTCAAAGAAATTTTAAAATTGTTTTAACGTTAATTTTGAGTTTAGAACTATGCTTAGACCGCACTGGCTTAAAAATAAAGTAATTATTTTAACAATTGTACCCTCAACATAATTATATGTACAGTAATGATTCATAAACTATTTAACAATTTAAAAAAATATCCATAAAATGTTTGAAACATTTCAAAATTAATTTTAAGTCTAAAACCAATTTTGGCAGTATGTAGACTATACTTGCTTTGAATATTGAGACAATATTTTAACATTTGTGTTCTCAGCATTATTATATGCATAAGAATAAAATTAATTATTTCATAGATTTCAAAAACAATCAAAATTAATTTTGAATTAATTATTAACAATTTCTAGGCCACTTAAAAGAAACATACTTTATCATCATGCTACTGTAAACCTAACCTGAAATTTAATGCAATCCGCCTAGAATTGCAGGACAATACCATAGATAAAATAAACAGGACTAACTACTGGGTAATTCCACGATATTTATTATTATTAAATCAATATTGTTTCATATGTAATATTTATTTTTATTAATTAATATATTATTATTAAAACCAGTTTCATTATATTTATAACATTTTCAAGTTTTTAATATATTAATATTTATTTTAAATTTTTTATAAATCTATCAAATATTAATATATTAAAAACTTGAAAATGTTATAAATATAATAAAACTGGTTGTAATAATAATATATTAATTAATAAAAATAAAAATAAGATATAAAACAATATTAATTTAATAATAATGAATATAATAACGTTTCATAGAATAAATAAAGAAAACTTTGAATTCCACGATAGTTCGGGCATTTAATATAATATATTCAATGGTTCGGATAATCGTCCCCACATCGACATCTCCAATTTTGCTCAAATTTGTACACATGATTGAGGTACCAAAATATGACCATTCCTAAAATTTTAGATCTCTAGGTGCAATACAGTGTAAATGTGGCCATTTAAATTTTTGAAGAATATTTTGTCTTTTTTCAGTTTTTGTGTTGTAAATTAACAAAAAATATTCAAAAGTCATATTCTAAAAAGTGTACCTTATAGGAAATTTTCCGTGGAACACAAAGGGTAAAGTATAACACGTAATTGCTAAAAATTGGTTACTTTTCAGAGCAATTTTTGTAGGATTTTTAGTAATTTTAGTAATTTTCCAGCTTTTTTTAGGAGCATTTAAAAAAACATACATAAGATTGCGTTCTACAAAAAAATTTCTTTCAATTATCATAATTCATATTATAATAATTTGTTTGCAATATTATGAAAGACAAAGTAGACTAATAGGGTAATAGAGCCAAAAAAAAAACAAAAACTGTAAAATAACCTGCAGTTTTTTTTATCTCCAGTAAAATTTTTTGCAAGTTAACACTTAAACCAAAAACACATTATATGTAGCTGATTGTACGAAAAGATAACCATACCAAAACACCTTACCAAACTTCTGATATTTTTAACGTAGTAAAATCTGTAGTAATCTTTAGCATTGCTTGGTGTAATTAGAGCATCAACTTTTGCCTATATATCCCCACATAAGTGTACAACAATTTTTGTATTTTATTGTGAGGTGTTCATAAGTCCAGTCAAATATGCTCAAATATTGATCTAAAAAATACAAAAATTTTGAAGTTTTTTACACTAATTTATAGATAACTAATAAAGAGTATACTAAAAGTCTTAACAAATATGACACAAGCTTTAGCAATAATGATTTGTTAATATCTCGAGAACTGTGGGTTGGAGGAGCTGATAAAATTTGCAATAAAAATGAATATTTACATTTGTTTTGTATTTCCAGCAGTTACAGTTATAAGGCGTTAAAGAATAAAAAAAAAGATTTTTGTATTGTTACGAGCCAAGAAATCGGTCTCTTTTGTTTGTTCCTTTGTCTATTTTGACAATCCTCCCCCTCTTCTCCAACTACGTTCATTTCCTTCCACATATTGTTAACGATACACTTGGGATACGCTTCAAATTGTAGTGTTAATGCGGTCTCTCTTTTACCTTCTTTGTTTATTGAGAAAGCGTGGTAATCAACCTTTTAACAATGTTTCTAAAAGTAACTATCGACAAGCAGACTGATGAGGATTTAAAGAAGTACTTATTGCATAAGCTTGCTCTTTACTCTTTATCTTTATTTGAAGAAACTGGAAAACAAAAAAAATCGCCTTATGCAATATTTTTTCTGTACTACAAGAAGAAGTAATTTTTTTCAAATTTGACGTTTTGGATAGAGGATTACTGTTACACAAGTTGGTGTGGTCAAAATCCTCAATCGCAACAATTTGCCAATGTTATGTCACCTATGTTCTCAAGCATTATGCCGGCAAGAACTGTACCGTTGTGTTTGATGGCTATTCAGCGGCACCATCTAGTACAAAAAGAGCTGAACAGAACCAAAGTAGAAGATAAAGAAGTCAGTTGACATAAACTTTGAACACAAAACACAAATCATAGTCAAACAGGATGATTTTCTTTATAATAAGCTTAATAAATCCAGACTTATTTCATTCCGCTTAACTGCTCTTCGCGACAATGGAATTAAAACAAAATCAATTGATCATCCGCACAAGAGTCATAAAATCTTTAACTAGTGACAAAGTAGCAATAGTTAGCAAATATAATGATCTTATTGTCTTCCTCATGGCTTTAACCCCATCTGAAAGACAAATACTATACGATAAACCAAGCCACGACAAAGTAGAAAGGAAGGTATATTCGAGTCAGCAATTACAATAAGAATAAAAAAATGCATACTTCTTGTGCATGCATTCAGCGGATGTAATACGACTTCCAATACATATTGAAAAAGAAAACTTGTGTGTTTCAATTTTGTCTAAGAAGCAAGTCGCACTGCAAAGTATTACTGATGTAATAAAACTGAAGTTGAAAACAAAATATTCTTGGCATTGTACAATGCACCCCACAAGCAAACTTTCCTTAACATGGATTGATACAATGCTTTTACCAAATTGGTTTTGAATGATAAACCCAACCTCTCTTTGCTATCGCCCATAAAAGCAGCAGCATTGAAGCATGCTTTTCGTGTATACTACCAAATCTAAGTTTGACTAGAAAATGAACAGTGGGGATAGAAGTTGGAGCCAGCCGGTTGATCCCAGTAACAACAGAAGACGCAGCAAAACCTGAGACAGTCCTCAACCTCATTTTTTGCAAATGTATAACTAGATGTGAAAACAAATGTGGTTGTCAAAAAGCAGAAATAATGTGCACAAACATTTGCTACAATTGCTATAAAAAATGCTTAAATGTCATTACTTTTACAACCAAAAAAGACTGTTATGACCTTGATAATCTAGATTTCTTCATACTTTTGGAAGAAACACAACAAGTATAAATGCTAGTAAATAAAAATGAAAATGCTGAGTTTACTGGACCTATATCTAGAAATTAGGTGAGATTGCAATTTCTTATTCTTCACTGATTACGTGCAGCTTAGCAGTAGTAATCAGTAATGTTCATGCATAGTTTTACTGCTTGCTTATTTCTTGTTATATAAAAAGATCATATTTGTGTGACAGTTTTTTCACACAATTATTTCATAGCTACTTGTTTCAAGCAGCAAGTGTCACAGCTCAAGTAGATCATCTACTGTAGATGTACAGGTTGCAGGGCCATCTAGATACAATCGATCAAAAGTGATTAATTATGCTGATAATTCTTATATTCTTCAGAGCTTCTATATTTAATGTATACTTAAAAAAATCATATATTATTTAATAAAGTTGATTTTCTTTTTTTTTTACCAAGTTGAAAAGATTGTCTCCACAATAATCCAATGTATCCATAAGTGTAAGTAAAACATTGTCAAATATTGATTTACGAGTTTCTAACAAATTATAGCAAAAATACACTTTATTTTTCTTGCTTTGGCATCTTCATTAAATTAAATATAGTGCCGTGCTAACTTTTTTTTTGTTTTTTTTATTTTTTTGAAAAACGGATTCTTTTGCGCTTTATAACTTTCCAATCTCTAAAAATACAAGAAAAATGTATTATATTATTTTTATTGCAAATTTTATTAGCTTTCATTATGTATATTGTTAACTTTTACCTCCGACTTACAGTTCTTAAGATATTAACAAAAAACATTCATTGCCGTTAGAGCTCGTGTTTTATTTGTCAAGATTTTTAATATATATTTTTCACTTGGTACCTACAAATCAGTGTAAAAAATTTCAATTTTTTTGGATTTTTTGGAGGTGAAAAGCTACTTTGACTGAACTATTAGAGTTGTAGTTCATAAAGCGACTGTAATAGTGTGATTTCAATTCCAAAGTGTGCAAGGATACCAAAAAGGCTTGTACCTTCATTGTCCGTTAACAATTTGAGCTAAACGTAAAACAACTTAAAATAAGACACCACAACTCCACATTAATAAAACTATTGTCTACTCTAGAGTATTCAAGACCAGTAAAACTTC
Organism: Tachinus rufipes; assembly: GCA_963932245.1. NCBI lineage: Eukaryota > Metazoa > Arthropoda > Insecta > Coleoptera > Staphylinidae > Tachinus > Tachinus rufipes. The sequence goes on from OZ010749.1 coordinate 70,385,563, forward strand.
TTTTTTTTTGAAGAATTGGACAAATTTCACAACTAAATCTAATTAACTCAATCAACCAACTTTAAGAGCTGAATTATATCAAATGCAATCTTCAAAAAAACTAAAAAAATTAAAGTTTAAATTTTATTAAAATATTTACAGTCAACAGACCGGCATTTCAATCCCAATCAAAATACCAGGTTTACCACCAAACCACAAACAATCCAGGATCACCTTAATTGACTTAAGACGCAACCAACTTCTAACGCAATGCAAGACCACTTAAACAATTTCTAGGTCCTGGAATTATCAGAAAAACGTAATCATAAACTCCAAAAGTTTTCCCAAAATATTGGGTCAATGCTTTTTTTTACTGAACCACATTATTCTTTTGAAGCCGGTCAAAGAAATAGCTTACTGTACCAATGCCAACATAGTTAATACCAAGTTTCCATTTCTTTTTAAAATACCAACAATAGACCGCCAACAATACGAGGCAAACTCATGCTTTTTACCCATAAGCATCAATAACTAAAGAGGTCTACTTATTGTTTAGATGGTGTTACATGTAAAAAATTTAATCAAAATTACTGTTAAGTATGACAAAATAATCCACAAAAACGCAAAAAATTTAGTTAAAAATTGCCAAATTTACAGCCAAATAATAACAACAAAATTGTCCTATTTAGAGTATTCTTTTTCCATCAAACTCATAAAATTCCAGTTTAAAAAATAATTTGTCTGCTAATCTTTTTAAGACAATTGCGCACAGCGAACTCGCAATTAAACACAAAAATACGAAAAACGCAAGAATATAGAATTTTAAGTGGCAGATCCAAATCGTTGCAACTCGACTCAATTTGCGACAAAAAATTTGTAAACTCTTTCTACATTTAAAATAGAAACAAAAATCAAAATTTAAAATTGTTTTTCCTTTTTTGTGTGAGTTTACGCTGAAATTTTTATATTAAAAACTGTGAAAAGAGTAGGTTTTTGCGCTACATCATTTTTAGCCAAAAGTCTAGTTTTAAAAAATTGCAAAAAAAGTCAAAATATTGAGAACAAATCTTGCGTTCAAGACCAACTGTAATTCATTTTTGGCCCGGGCAAACTCACCGCGCGCTTTCTAATATAGCTTCTAATCGCCGTTTTGGAGGCGGCCGTTCGAAAACAAAAATTACATTTTTGGCTTTTTCTTTTTCAAAAAGTCAAAGATATTTTGGCATTTGACAATTGCCAAAAATAATTTGAATTGCTGACTACTTTTACTTTTGCTGTGCACAAGAAAGTCGACAAACGACAAAGCAAAAGCTCAAAGAAGAAGCGTCTGGATTTGTACAGTTTGCCGTAAACCTTGTCACAAAACTCCGACCATGTCGGATGGCATACGGCTTAGATCTTCAAAAAACCCAAAAACCAGTTATTTGCACTTTAGGTTCCGGTTTTCACTATTGTCATTTTTATTTTAAGTTCAAATTCCATAAAAAACAGAAAATCACCACAATCAACCCAATAATTGCAGCAAAAATTAAAAAAAACTTACCTAACTTAAAAATTGTAAATCTTTTTAACAAAAAAATGAACAAACTTTTAAAAATGTAATTTAAAAAATTGTGCACTAGTTCCTTTTTTTCAAATAAGTAAGTATGCGCGAATCTTTGTCTAAAACCGTAGAAGAAGTAAGATATTGCGCAACATCTCTTGGTAACGTACGGAGGCATAAAAAAAAATACAATAAAAGTAATAGAAAGATCCAAGACGGATATTTCGATTAAAATTTAGGAAAAAAATTTAAAATTTAGAAGAAGTAAAGCCGATAAAAAAAACGTTTGAACAAAAAAATTACAATTGTTTTTCAAAGTGTTTGCAAGAGCCTCTGCGCGTTTGAAGAAAAAAAGATAAAAAGAGTAATCAAAAATCTTGCGTTTGAAATTGGACCGGTGGCGTTCCCTCAAATATAGCTTTTAAAAGTCTTCTTTGTGGTGTAGTTGGTCACAAAGAAAAACAATCTCAAAATTGCTTTGGTTTAAAACATGTTGGCCTCTCTTTTATTAAAAATATCAAAGGTGTTTTGACATCTGATCAACAAATTTAGACTAACATGGACTGCTGCCAATTTTTAATTTTCCAAAATACAATTTTTGACTTTTTCAACAAAACTATTGACGTGGTTAAAGCGTCAGCAGTGGCAATCAATGAAAAATAATTTGTGTTGTCAAAAACGGCATAGTTACAGCCGTTTTTTGGTCTAAACAAAAAATTGCGCAAACCCTTCTGCTCGTTTGTAAAAATTGCGCAGGGCAAAAAAAAGCTCTCAGAGACAGAATATCTGTGTAATCAAAAACGGCATAGTTACAGCCGCTTTTAAGCTTGGACAAAAAATTTAACAAACGCTTCCGCACGCTTTAAAAAATTGCGCAGACATGGAAAGAAGCTCTGAGAGATCTTCAAACCACAAAAACAAAAAAAGAAGGAAAGAAGGTGATCGCGGTACTAAAATTAAAGGAAACAATTTTGGCCCGGATAAATTTGCCGCCGCACTTAAATTTTCTAAAAAAATGCACAGTACGCCTACAAACTGCTTAAACGCGTAGCCTTTAATCTAAAAAATTAGATTTGCGCGTCTCTAACTAGCAATCGCAGAGTCGTATTGCAATTCTGAAGCTTTAATGATTTTGGTTCTAATGTCCTTTTCAGACTCGACAGTTCCGTCTCGATCAGTCAAAGGACGCCATAACGGCACAGCGGCCCAATGAAAAAGCAATCAGTAATCCAAAAAACGACGTAATTTCAAACTAGCTTAGAAAACATTCTGGCAAACCTTGTCACTAAATTCCAACTTTGTCGCACAAGCGGAGATATTTTTAAAAACCCCAAAATCATTTTATTGCGTTTTAATAGAAAAAAGTCTGGGTTTTGGTTTGCATTGTTGTAATTTTTTGTCAAACAAAATTGGCGGAGTATTTTTGAGCTAATTGCCCAAAACTCTTTGTAAAAACCAAAATAGTAATAAGAAAACATAGACTTAAGAATCAACTCCAAAAGACTACCCCAACCTACATATCTAGTAAATCGTAAATAATAATCCATAAAAAAAAAACAAAAAATTACCAGCTTCTCAATATTGTACCACAGAGAACATAAATTAGTTATGATAAACTGCGTCACAAATCATAACTTTACTTAGTTTCTGGTTTGAACACAACCGATTACAGAAAAAAAAACTGCTATTATCAAGACCAGAACACACAACCAAACTATGACAATTTTTCCATCATCTACGCTAAACCAAAATATTATCCACGGCAAAAACTTTTACAGCTTGCATGCAAAAACCGAAAGCTGGACTACTAGATTTAACTACAGTCAAAAATGCTTTATTTACAATTTTTGATCGTTTGAAACTTCTCAGGATTGTATTTTTAGGAAAAACTTTCCTAACCTTTTTTTTAAATTTTGAAAATTTTGCAGAACTTTAAAAGGCAATTTTTCTCAAAAAAAGTTAACCGGTATTTTTTTTTCAAATGTAGATTTAAGTCTTTTTTATTTTTTGATCGGTTGTAATTTCTTAGGATGCAATTTTTGTGAAATTTAAAAGACAGTTTTTTGTAAAAATAAGATGACCGGTATTTTTTTCCCAAATATAGATAAAAACGTGCTTTTATATGATCAAAAGATATCCTGAAAATTTCAGAAAATTTTGTACACTACGCTCCGTGGTATCTTAGAATGTATCCACAGAAATTTAAGCTTTTTTTGCTATTTTTAAATATTTCTGTGGATACATTGTAAGATATCTCGGAGCGTAGTGCACGGAACTTTCTGTAATATTAAAAAAAAATACGCGTCATTTAAAAAAAAAACATTCTTTTAAAGTTCTGCAAAATTTTCAACATTTTAAGAAAAAAATCTTTGTTAGTGAAAACTTATTTCTTGGTAAGTTTAAAAAGAAGTATCTTATAATTTTTTTAAATGCTATCTTGACAAGTTGCACACGATCAAAAAATGTTGAAACGCAAAAAACATGTTTTTTTTAATTTTGTTTGCTTATTACTCAGAAATGGCTCACTGGAAAAACCTGAAAAAATTGTGATGATGATCAGCATTCATGTGGAGAAAGGCATTTCAATTGTTTGAGCAAAAAAAAATTCATTCCGTACACTTGATTCATAAATGGCCATATATATATACCTATAAATACGTGAAACATTTTGTATAAACCTTTAACGAATTGCCACGTAGTAAAACAATCACCATCTCCAAAGTGACGTACCGGACCTTGAAGATTTTTTTCAGTGACCCATTAAGTGGTTACTTTCATCTTCTTCTTGACGCATCTGTCATTTAGAAAATGTATTCTGATATACTGAGAAGATATTAAAATTAGACTGGCTCAATGTTGTAGTCAATATTATTGATTAAAAACATTACACTTAACATATTTATAAAACGATAATATGTTATCACTATTATTTATAAATCTATATAAAAATATTGATTGTAGATAAGTGATTATCATTTGATTAACCATTAAACTGATATTAAGTAAATGTTAGTAAACATTATAATAATTTATTTAGTTAATGTTATCCTATTCATCCAGTAATAAATTTACAACATAAAGCCGGAATTGCATATTATAGAACACCTAATGCTAATAGAACGGCTTAAACATAGGTACATATACATTTTAATATTAGTAATATTAAAGTTTCCAAAGCAATATCTCGGTCTGCGTAATTAAGCAAACAACCTCTAACATTCTCCGAATTCCTATCATGTTCTATTCAAAAACTATTATGCTGTAGTTGAATGTATTCATTACAAAATTAATTTGATGCACAACTAATTTAGATATTACCCAACTTTTATTAAAAAAACCTGATATTTGTTTTTTAATTGAATTTTTATTTTTAAATATCTGCAACATAATCATTTACATCCGATATCCTATATTTAATCCTGTTATAGCAATAAAATTGAAGTGTGCTACTTTTAGATTTAAAAAATCAATGCAATTAAAAACAATGCTTTTTACGGCAGTTTGCACTAGTTAAAAAAGTATTGATAAACCAAAAAGCCATTGAGTAATTTTCAAAATGTTTTTATTTGTTAATGCTGGGAATCAAACCCTGAACTGCTCCTAAGATATGGAAGCGCTCTACCACTGAGCTATCTTATCTGAACACAATACTAAATTTGGACTTAAATTCACAAATTAATTTAAAATTATTATTTCTCAATGCTAAATCTTTTTTATACAAGTATATATTATATTCATATATGCAGATTGCGCTCATTTAAAGTTAACAACTTGAAAATTTATGAATTGCCAGAGACGGATACACCTGTTTGCGTTTGTTGTCTGGTTATTCACACCCACATTCCTTTTCATTTGGAAGCTACATAAATCTTTAATAGGATTTATTTCATTTTAATATATAATACGTAGCAATTCAACTTTTAATTTAATTTAATTCTGTGATATTAAGTTTATTTTATAATAAAAAACACGAGCATTATTCTAAAACAAATCTTTTTAAACTCATTGATTTATAACTGTACATTAAACATATTTTATTTAACGTTTTCACTGAATGGTTAACATGTGTTTGATTATAAAATATATATGGTAACAATAATAAATAGTTGAGTCAATCCAAAACACGTGAAACATCCAATATTGTCAGTAACTGTAAATATTGATATTTAAATTTAACAAACATTACATTTGTAAATGTAAATAATTTTTTGTTTAGTAATTTTGAAATACTTTATGAATGGGTTTTAGTATCAATTAATTAAGTCAAGTATTTATTTATATAATATGTAAATCATTCACAGTTAATTAATTTAATTTAAAATAAACTAGTTTTATTTTATTATAAAATGAATCTGCTTAGTTTGACATTGACATTGGCAATTACATTTGTGCAAGATTGGAAAAAAAACTGGCTCACTGAATAGAATAAATTAGCAGAAATACAATATCAAAAAAAAAACTGTTTGCAGTCACAAGAAGAACTAAAAAATAAAAAAAACAATTAACCAATTGAGTATGACATGGAACACCAGTTAAATTAAAAAATGAAACACTTATCAAAATTAGAATTTTACAAAAATAACTAGTAGTACCTCATTTAATTTAACCTGGCAAAAAAAAACACAAATTTCAACTAGAAAGAATACCATTGGGTAAGTAAAAAAACTTAAAAAATGTTGTCATGTTTCACTTGTGCCAATATAAAGGGATAAAAAACTCATAGAAAACCCGTCTACACCTACTCAACTAACAACATGAAAAAATTTGCCATCAACTACATAGGTTTGTAAGACGTTACTAGAGGAGAAAACAGCTTTGCCTTGGCTGTAATAGATATATGTACTAAATAGAAGAATTTCTCATAACAAGATCCACTCGCAAAAAAATTAAGAGTGTGGCACAAAGTTATGCGTTGGTAACTAATATCTTTTGTCTTAAAAATTACATGACTAGTTTTGTTAGCCCGGCTAGATCAGAATTGACGTTATCTAAGATTTTATGCTACATTGCACCAAGAATGTCGTTTTGATAAATCAACGACCAATAACCGTATAGTAATAAGTGTTACTAAATTGACTAGTGTAATTGGTTGACAAGATTCTCATCCCGTCAATTTATTTAGAAAAATTTGGTGTAGTTGCTGTTGAGATCAATATTGTATAGCACAAAATAGTTTTGTTTTAATTTCTTGTAGGTGTTACTGTTGTCACCTATTTCTGCGGTATGCACCTGGAAGCAGTGATTTGTGTTATTAAATAGCCCACAGTAATGTTTTTCTAGTTGTTTTTGAAAGCTGTATGCAGTGCGTCCAGAGATATATTATTATTGTCTTCAAGATTGTTTAGCAATAACTTTAGGTCCACAGTGTTCAATACTAGGTTTATTAGGTAGCTGCAAAATAATGTTGTTCAATCAATTGACAAGTTCAGTCGCTGCGAGGTTAGTCCCGCACATTGATCTTGAGCATTTTAGTTCTTGTGGACTAAATTTTGACAAAATACCAAAAAAACTGCGTAGCTATTTACAGGTCATGGGTTTGTGGTAATTGCAGATAAGTCGGAAATGATGTTTTAAAAGTTGATTTTTTTAACCGTCACCTTGTGTCTTAAGTTGTCTAAAGTAACATTGCTCTTATTAGAACGCAACCATTATTACTATAACCGTTTCATTACCTGCAAGCATCCCAGCATGTAATCGTAATAGTTACAAAATACACGACAATGTCATCAAAGTAAAATAAAACTAACTTGCTTATCCACCCCGCCAGTACATTGACTATCAGATTCTGAAACGTTGCCTTAAAAAACTTTAAAATGGTTATCTTTGTTTACGGATATCTACTAGTACTCGGAAGTCCAATTCAATTTGAAAAAAGCATCAGCGGTTCCAAAATTGTTTTTGTGTTTTGGATTTTAAGTAAATGATCGGTTTTATTTTGGTTTGCCTTATTCAGTAGTCAAAGAAAGACAAACATTTTGTCTACCTATTTGTAGATGAGATAGTAGCCACAATGTCCCAATTGGACATCAAAGACAGCATTACTACCACCATGTTATCCGGGTTCCAGCTCTCCCATCAGTTTTACTCTTGTTTTTTACGCGTCTCAAACCATTTCTCGAAATGGAACACGGTGTGCTCAACCGTATTCCTTTGCCCACAGTACAGACATTTATCACTTTCAATTAATTTTATCCAATGCAGGTACGCCCGGAAACAACCATGTTCCGTTAGTACCTGCTTGAGATAGTTGTTTATCTCACCATGGCCCCGACCCACCTAACGCCTCACGTCTGCAATAGGCATCTGGAACATGCCGGTTTGCTACCACCCTCAGTCGACACGCACATCCATTTTTCCGCTTCACACTTAGTAAGACAACCCTCCCAGACCGCCGTCTTTACTTGCACCACAAGATGTAACGGCTTTGTGCCTGCCACAACCAGTAAGTCCGCCGTCGGCGCTGTCCTGTATGCGCTGCAGACCCTCTGGCAACAACTCTGAGTTCACAGAACTAATTCACTGTGCTTTTTGTTTTTGCACACGGCATCTCCCCATATTTCGGCCCCATAAAGCAGAATGGAGGAGACTACCAAGCACATCAGGCGCTTGGTGGAAGATCTCGCTCCCCAGGTTTTGCATTAGCCCTGCTAAGAACCGAACCGCATTCTTCGCTTTCTCACAAACTTCTCTTACATGCATACTCCATTTTAAGTTTGTGCTTAACGTAACTCCTAAGTGTTTTGCGCGCCTTTTAGACCTGACGGTAATCCCAAAGACCGTCAGTTCCACTTGCGGTACTCTTCTTGAGCAGGAGAGAACCACAAGTTCCGTCTTTTCTGGAGCCAGCTCTAACCCCTGCTCAGTAATTTTCCCTTCTTTAAGGACAAGAGAGCAGTTCCCCGGCTCCTCTACTTCCTCCCTAGAACTCTTTGTAACAATGACCGCCAAGTCGTCGACATAAGCCACCCTTTCCACCTCTAGAAGCAGCTGTAAACTTACCACGTCGTCGTACATAATGTTCCACAACGTAGAACCCAGAACTGCCCCTGTGGTACCACCCCAGTTAAAATTTTCTCCACCATCTCCCACTAACAAAACCCTGTCCCTCAAATAACTACTGATAATATTCAGCAGGTATTTGAAAACACCCCCGCCCTCCAAAGCCTTTAAAATTCCTCCTCAATTGGCCGTGTTAAAGCAATTTTAACGTCAAGGGCAACCAAGACGCATCCCTTACGGTGTGTGTAGCTGTACTTCTTGGCAGCTACCACCGCCGCTTTCACCTTAGAAAACGCTCTCAGAGTCAAACGGCCTTTTCTAAATCCGTACTGGCGCTGTGAGCTTGGTCACCCTAAAATGCTTCTAGCCGTCTTCCAACTATCAGGTGCTCAAGAAGCTTTCCAGTTACATCCAAAAGACATATGGGCCAAAAAGCTCTTGCACCTACCCCATTCTTTCCCTTGTCTATGAGAACAAGGTTGTCCCTTTTCCATACTTCCGGGAAGTCTCCGTCCTCTAGGCATTTGTTAGCTGCTGCCTTCCCAGAACGTATTCTTTTTGAGGCTTCCCGGAGCTTGCTTTTCAAGAAAGGACAAGCCTTGCCCGCTCTCACGGGCCATCTTTTACAAACCCTTTTCTCCTGATTTGGAAAGAGTTCTCCTATGACTGCCTTCTGCACCTCTGCCAATATCTTTGGTGGCGTTTTTCCAACTTTCCCCATTAGAATTCTGTACCCCTTTCCCCATATATCGTCGTCTACCTCCTCCACCAAAAGGTTCCACTTACTCCTCTTGGCGGAATTGATTAAACCTCCCAGCATTTTTCTTAACCTCTTGTGCTCTAGTGCTGTTTCTACGTTTTTCCTCCTCATAGCGTTGCCTATGGTAACCGCTCTCCGAGCTCGGTTGCACCGCGCCCGCGTCTCTGCAATTTTGTCATTCTACCAGTACTTTGCGCGCCTGCCTTGTATGCTATGCCTTTGCACAGTGCTACCGGACTGTCTCCCGCCTCTATTGCCATAGCTTCAAAATCTTTTACTATGTTTTTTAACCCTTTTCTTGAAACCACCCACATTTTTTTCTTGACCGCTGGCGCTGCCGCAATTGTGGCCTCAACTTGGAAGTTAATGGGACGGTGGTCACTAAAAATTTCCCTCTACTACCTGCCACCCCGTCACCAGTTCCACCACTCAAGCACTACATAGAGTTACGTCTATGTAGGTCTGCGCACCCCGCCTCCAGAACGTGGGTATTACCCCATTATTCATTGTGGAAAGATCTTTGCAAGCAACCCACTCCGCAAGCAGGCGGCCTCTCCTGTCTTCAACGCTTTTACCCCATAAGAAGCATTTTGCGTTGAAGTCTCCCCTAATTACGGCATCCCTAACCTCCCCACCTAGCTGCCGCTCTACGCCTTCCAGTTCAGCCGCGAGGTCCTGCAGTGTCTTGTTTGGTAAAGTGTAGCAAGATACAAAAAACATTTCGCCCAACTGTACCCAGACAAAACCCTCCCCCTTACCCCTTTTTCCAACCCCCAGGCTGGTGTTTAAAACCACTACCGCAGCCTGTCTTGCCTGTCATCTAGTGACCAGGCGCTACCCCTTGCAGCTCGCAGATTGAACTCAAAAATCAAGACAATGTCCGCTCCGATCTCCACACCCAATTGCATCGCAAAGTCAGTAGCCGCGGCCGACCTGTTTAGGTTTACCTGGATGACACTTATCATGCAGCGGTGTGTACGGCCTCCCTGCTCTTATTTTTCTTGTTTTTAATTATTTCCTTGTATAAGGGACACTCCACTCTGTGGCCGGCTACATCGCACGTGGTGCAGTGAGCTTCCGCATTGCAGTTCTTGATTAAGTGATCAGCATGCTCACATTTAAAGCAACATGAGGCCACCCTTTGCTTTGTACATTTGGCCGCAATATGCCTATGCTCTTGACACCTGTAGCAACGGTATGTGTCCGCGTAAGCCTCAACTCGAAATTGCGCCCACCCTATTGCAACTCTCCCCATATCAAGCAGTTGCGCACAAAGGGATCCCTAGGATCTCTAGGGATACGACGGCAAACTGGTCTTGTTGGTCTTGCCTGCTTGCTTCTCTGTTCTTTTAGGCTCTCTACCTTGCAGCCACACCCCCCTTGCGACCCGACCAGTTTGTCAATGGCATCTTTAAATTCCTTTTTGGTCGTTGCCATGTCGATTCTTCAGATCAAGACTTTTTCCGACCTTGTCAATGGTTTTACTTTAACGGATTCGTTTGCGCTTAGCCCTTTGTTTACAACTTCCCTAAAAAAAATAAGAAAATTTCCCCCCCCGCCCTGTAGTCTGAGCCTAATGCCCTCCTCTTTAATTTTCCTGGCATCTAAGACCTTAATGCCCGTTTCAGCTCCTACTCTAGTTTTAAGCGCTCGACCAAACGATCGACTGTCTTCTTTTGCATCCTACCTTTTTCGTAACTTTAGCACAGCTATCTACACCCTCTTCCCCATGCGGCGCAGATTCAGCAACAATTCCCTTGAGCCTTGGAGAGTGGACCGTTAGTTAGAGGTTTGTATGTTTTCTCCAACGCCCATTCCACTAACTCTCTCGCTTCCACCACGGCAAGCGCCTTTGCAAGCATTGCCAAGAACTTCTCCGTCCTGACATCTTGGCCTTCATCGGCACCTAACAGGAAGGTGAAGGTATTGTTGCTTGCAAACTCTTTGCCCTCCAACATAACGCTGGCTTCCTGCGCGTTGCCGGCGCCTAATTTTTCCGCTAGAAGGATGTCTTTAATAACTCCCTCCCAGCAGGTTGTTACCTAACCTAACCTAACCCAATAAATTACTTTTCAAAATGACGGAAATAGTTGTAAGTTGCCTGGTTTTGTGTCAGCCACGGGTAACCTAGAATTAGTTTTCTACAAAGGGCAAGCGCTAAACATATTACGGCTTGTTATTGTATGCTCTATCTGGATAGTAAAGGTAAAGAATATCAAGTTGATTGCAGGGGTTTACCTGGTGTACGACCTGTGAAATTATTAGCCCTAGTGAATTATCAAGGCAAATTTGTTTTTACCCTAATAAGTGATAGTAACTTTTGGCAGATAATAATAGTTGAGGAAAGTAGCAACAAATTTTTTCAAATTGACAATCAGATACGAGTCAACGAATTTCCGCAGAAAGGCTTAATTTGTTTTTTTTTTAAAGGGCTCAAAGTATTCGTCAACCTGTTCCTGCTATAAAACAGTTTTCGACCCTCTTGGAATAATGGTAAAAAACACTTATACCGTTTGATGGTTAGCAGTGTTTTGGTAACAGTTTGTAAATCTATAAGTACATCACCGGATTGGCAATGTCTTTAGCCAAGTTTCACTTGTAGACTGGGTCATCTTTCAACCTAGCTATGCGCCGGCTAGACCGGTTTCCTTGGGGAAGTGGTTGGTGCTGTTTACTTTGTTTTTCAGATGTAGAAACAATATTTTGATATAGCTTTTAAAAAAAAAACCTAATTGTGCTTGTATTTCACAAAGTGCTGGTGTTTTAGCAATTTAACAATGCCAGTACAAAAATCTAATTTAGCAAACTTAGATCATTTGGCATAGTGGAGTTGGCATTACCGGGTCTGCAATCTGAAGTTGATGTCGCTAAAGCTAATTTGGTTAATTTATTGGTTGACTAGATTGACTTGCTAAAATAAAAAGTTTAGTTTCCAACAAGTATTTGCAGTAGTTAAAGTATTTGCGTCACCGCGTTTGTTTGGTTTACACTAGTTTGCTTTTCCTTGGACGGAATTGCAAAATAATCTCCGGTTTGTTAACAGTTGTAAGCTGTTTTTTTTTTAGTTTGATGATGTCGTTTTGCGTTTTGTGATTTTCAAAAGTTGTTGTAACAAAACCTAAAGATTGTTGTGTTTTGTAGGTTGTTGCTTCACAATACAATAGAAATAGAAGTTCTACTTGGTTGTATGTTTTTATGGGTTTACTAATGTCGTTTTGCGCTTTGCAACTTTTAGGAGTTGTTATGGTAAAGCCTAAAGATGATTATAATTTGTAGGTTGTTGTCTCACTATAAATTAGAGATTAAATCTTCAGTCTATGTTGCTAGTTGTAAAATGTTTTTGAAAGGATTGATGTTGTTTTGCGCTTTGTGACTTGACTAGCAAAATTCAGTGAGTTAATTTTTTTATTCTGCCAGTTTTGCTTTGCAGGGTTTTAACAGGTGAGATTTCACGTTAGTGTTGCTCTTGGCAAAGTTTTTTTTTTCTGGTGTATTTGTTTTTAAAAGTTTAGGTGTCAAACCTAACTTTTTTGTTTTGAGAACTTTAGTAAAATGTCTTTTCTAACCTCGTTTTTGTCAATGATAATGGTAGTGACGTAATTGGTTGGACATGTATAGATTACAGATGCTGTGTAGAGGGTAAGTTGGGCCAAACTGCAGATTCTTCTGGTGGCTTAAATTTTTTGGATTTTACATTTTTCCAGTTTGACTGGGATAGATGGTAGCGGTCAGGCACTGTTTTGCAATTCCTTTAAAGCATAAGCCTACTTCAGTGACACAACCTTGCCTACGCAAGTTTTGGTTTCAACTACTTCTAATCCTAAGAAGGAATTATGTCCAAACCTGAAATTCATCTAGATTTTTTTAACTTTTCCTATATTCTATTCTAAACCATCCTCCAACCCCCTTGGCCAGCGTCCAAATAAAAAAAAATTGAATTTTAAAACACTAATACCCCAGGCAAGTAGAATCACGCGCTCACAACTTTGCACTGCACTAATAGTCAGCATCACGGATTTTTTGGGAAACAAATATTCGATATATAAACAAATCATAAACACACCCCAAGAAAAAAAAAACAAGAAAAAAAAAACAAGAAAAAAAAAACAACCTAGCACAAATGGGAATAGAAGAACTCTCCGAAAAAATTACCAAAAGTATACAAACAACAATAAAGTTGATATGTAGAACACAAAAAGGAAACACGGGTAAACTGAGCTTACAAACACAAAAAGGAAACACGGGTAAACTGAGCTTACAAACTAAAGAGCTATTAAAGCAAAAAAAAAACGACAACTACAAAATGCTAAACAAAGGCATAAGCAAAAATATACAAACAGACCTAAGAGAATACAATAAAAAACTCATAATAGATATCATCAAGACCAACAAAAACATAAAAGTCCTGAGATCCAAATTAGCCCAAAAAAAATCAAAAAACACTAAAAACTAAACAAAACTCACTCACCAAAAGTCAGAATGAAATCTGATTCATTTAATTTTACTGAATTCTCTACAGCTTTACTTTCCAAAACCGCCAATACCACAAACCTAAAATATAGAATCAAAAGAAATAACAATTGAGATACTCAAAATAGAAAAAGAAAGTCTACAAAAAAGTGTTAAAATCTTAGTTAATAAATGTATAAGGGAAGAATCTCAAGTAGGTGGCAAAATCGCAGAAATTCTATATAAAAAAAGAGACAAAAACAACATAAAAAACTACCGCCCAATAAATTTATTATTGCATTTGTACAAACTCCTAACTAATATCGTCACCAATAGACTGACACAAAAACTGAACTCCGATCAACCAGTCGAACAAACTAGATTTAAAAAAAAAATTGCTGTAAATATTGTCCTTATACAGTACAAATTCAGATAAGCTACAGACAATGCTAGTACAATTACACCAGGCATAAAAAACTTCGGTTTGGAAATGCACTTAAATATCACCAAAGTAATGACTTCCAAAAACTATTACATAACCATTGGAAATGAAGCATTTCAAAAAGTAACCGACTATGTTTATCTTGAACATAAAATAAAACTAGGTAAAGACAATTATATTCTATAAAATTCCCAAAAAAATAGAACTTTGTTGGGCAGCTTTTAAAATATTAGGCTTCATACTCAATGCACCAAAAATCCTTATAAACTTAGAATTTATCAGAAAATATTATAAATTGTGCGTACTACCTGTTTTTCCCTACAGGACCGAGATAATGGCAATAACAAAAAATACGACAATCAGACTCCAAACTGCACAACGAGCAATGGAGAGGGCTATGAGAAGAACTCGGATAACGGATGTGAAACACAATTGAAATGAAAATAGGCCGGCCACGTGGCAAGGCATGATCAATCAAGGTGGAACAACAGGGTGACACGATGGCAACCAAAAAACAGTAAAAAAAGCGGCAAAAGACCAAAAAACGATGGAGAGACGATATCCAAAACATCGCAAAGAAAAATTAGATTCTAACAGCCCAAGACAGGGCAGTTAGAGAAAATTGAAAAAGGCTTACGTTCAGAAGAAAAGAAGAAAATGTGTCAACAAATGTCATTTATGTCTGTTAAGTTTAGTGGTTTGTTATTGTGCGTTTGCACGTCTAAACTGAAACTGTTGATTTTTTTGTGTTTGTTTTTAAAAATGACTTAACTGATTGTAATCTCTAAATTTTCTACGATTTTTAGGCTGGATCATCAAGTATTCTTCTTGCATTGAAATATAAGCCAGTTTTGCAGTAGAAATATGAGCTTAAGAACATGTTTAATCCAATCTTAGTTTGTTTGAGGTTCTTTGTTACAAGTAAATTTTAATGTAATCAAAATTGATTGATCTGTTACAATGAATAAACAATAAACATTTTAGTATCAGATCAATTACCAAATTTTATTAAACTTTTTGTCTGGTCCATCAACAACTGCAAATAAACATAAAACAATTATTCTACATCAATATTTATGGTACGTGCAATCAAGTTTGGACCAATTACCTGGTGGGTTTGTCCACATTAGCACCGTATAGTTTGCAGCAACAAAATAGCTTACAAGAAACATTGTTATTACTATTAATTAACTGCAGAAATATTTTAATAAAAAATATTGGGTTGATTGTTTCCGAATAAACTGCCTAATGGAAAAATACTTTTAATCGGATCATAATTTATACTGTCACTGATAAAAAACATTGCAAAAATATATATTTAAAAATTTGAAAAGCAATTTGTACAATGTATGCTTTTACATTTTTATTGTTGTAAATATAATTTTCATAATAACATTTTACAGTTCAATAAAAAATGCACTTTATTAAAATGAATTTATGCATACATTTAGTTAAAAAACTCATTTAATGGAAATGCTTTTAAATTAATGTAATGCACTTTGATAATATTAAATGTAATATAATAGTTATAGAAGCAAACATGCATTTAGTTATTGCTATTAAAATACTAAAAATGTTTTTTTAAACTGTTTTAAATAAATATTGCTAAAATTTATAACAGTAATTAAGAAAAGTTAATGAAAAAAAGTATTTGTAATTTTACATTTAAGCAAAACTTACTTTCTTTGACGCAATAGTAAAAAAATCATGTGCAAATGTATAAAAATCAAACAAACAATAATATTGATCAAATTTATCACAATACATAAACAGAGCAAAAATATTAAAAAAAATTCTTGTTAAAAAATTAAAGTCTTACAAAAACAAATTAGCAAAGACTATAAACAAAACGGATGGTTTTTTAAGCAATTAATGCATAGAAATCCTTAAAACTTAAAAAATGTCAATCAAAAAACAAATCAATACTCAAAAAAACTAACACTGGGAGAAACCGGTAACAAAAACCAGTCTCAAAACAAACTTTAGACTAATCTTAAAGTCAACTTTTAAAAAAGCTTGAAACTTGAGCTTCCTGAGACAAGTAGACAACATTGTAGACTATTAGTCAAACTCCCAATTAAATTATGTTCCCTAAAACCAGTAAACTTAGAAAGAAAATCTAGATTGGATAAACAACTGTAAGCAAAAAATAAAATAATATAATCTAACGCTCTCCATTCTCAAACGGTTTAAGCCGGTTAAGCATCCTCGTACAAATGCTTTTACAAACTAAAAATTGTCCAGCGGTATCAGCGCTTTTACTAATCTACTGTCCCACAATCAATAAATTGAGTCCATCGACCCGACTGTTTGTTATTAAAAAGTTGAATCTTGGTGCTACACCGACCCAACGTCTATTTATTATTAAAGGATTAAATTATTTAATTAAACGACTGTTTGTTACTAAGAGATTAGATTTGTCATTTAAAAAAAAAAAAATTTAGAGTTCTAACACATTGGGCAGGAGGCAAACAGGCAGGAACCTCAGTTGAAACTAATGTCCCATAATCAATAGACTGAGCGCCCTCCCAACTATTTTTATTAATAGAATAGATCTGTCACTCTAAAAATAATCCATTTTTTTAGCACACTAATTAAAACTTTTATTTCGTAAGTGTTTCAATGAATTGTGTTGTGATCTGTCATTATGAAAAAATAATTTTGAATCACTAACACTTGAGCTATAGGGCGGAGTACACTAGTTAGACTTCTGCCCCGCAATCTATGTCCGACCCACCCTTCCAAATGTTTGTTATAAAAAAATTAGATTTTGCCATTTTAAAAAATATTCAATTACTCATCACCAACACATAAGCAACCCTAGTTAAAACTATTGTCTTGGAATCAATTAACTGAACGTTTCTTCATTTAGAGATTGGATCTGTCTAAAACGTGATTTTTTAGCTATGAGCCAAGCTAGTCCCTAAAATCAAATTAAAACTAAAAACCACTAACACTTACGCAAAAACCTTATGTTTGTAGTTTTGGAATTTTGTAGAATGAGTTGATGTCATTTGTCTGATTTGTCAAGCTGAAGAAAATTCAATTTCTCAATCACTAACATGGGCACACTAGTTAAAATTACTGTCCCACAACTAATAAATTAAGTGCCTTTCCCACTCACACTACTGTTTGTTATTAGAAGATTTAGTTTCTAAACCACTAACACAAAACTACAGTCCCGCAACTAATGAACTAAATGCGTTGTTCACCTACCTATCAGTTTCTTATACCAACACTTGTGTTGGTTGACAGGTCATACTAGTTGCAACGACGGTCTTGCAATCAATGAACTATGTACATCCATCTACCAAACTTTTTGTTATCATGAGATTAATTCTCTTACTCAAAATACACACTGATTGAAACTACTGATCTGCAATTAATAAACAGAGTATGCCCACCTACCCGACTTTTTGTTATTAAAAGGTTGGAAATGTTGATGCCGCCTAGGAACGGAACATCACGCAGCAATAACAAAACAACATGGCAAGAGAAAAAGTATAAATATCAAATTTTGACGTTACACAGATTAGTTTCTATCAAACCATTAAAACAACAGTACTGATTAAGTATCTTCCGTTTATACTGAACTAAGATATATACGACCGTAGCAAAATATTGAATTCTTTGCCGTGACCAGTAATACAACTTCAATATCTTCTTCAACACCGACGATGGCTCTATAATATAATTCGTAAAACATTTTACGGAATTGCATTGTAAATCGCAAGGAATTACCAACCTTCTAATTGTAAAAACCCAACAAACCCAGATGACATCTTTGGTTACAAATATGGATGAAACAAGTATCTAATTGACGCCAAACAAAAGCAACAATCTCCGCAATTCCAATATTAATTGCACCACCTATCGCCGAAGCAAACTACCGATGGGGTACGCTAAAAAAAACAATAATCCACAAACAACAACCTCCGGCTACCCCAAAGAGAAAAATACATACACTTTGGCTTTATCTACGCGGCCTCAACACCAGGTGACATTTGACTCTCAAACGCATATCAGCATTCCACCATGAATCCAGTAGCTTTAAACCACAAGAGACAATAGGTTTCCAAACCACACCAAAGCTAAATCTATACAACAAGTGTGAACCGCGTGGATACCAATTTGCGTAATCTGCATACACGGCCGCACCTTCACAATTAGGGGATGCCCAGCCAATATTAAAACAAGCTCAACATTGCCAAAAAAATCTAGAAAAAACTATTATGAACAAATCTGTAAAGGTTGGACAACTGCATGAAGAAACGATAGAGCAAATACAAGCAACTACTACGCTTAAAAAGGCTCATAAGCACTCTCTCCAACAACAACAGCATTTCTAACTGTAATTCCAAACCACTCCGGTTTGGTGGTTTAATGGATAAAAACCTCTTTGTGTACTTTGCCTAATTAGAGCAACACTTTGTAAAACACAATATACCACAGCACCTTTACTGCCGCATTTTACAATAAAACTAAAAAGACAACGTTTATTCTTTTAAAGAATAGCAGTTTTTTTGTACAATATTAGCAAAGTCCGGCTGTTACAACAGTATACTGATCCAAGTGTAACCACACAGTTGATAAACAAATTGTTAAATAAACACCACAAGCTACTAAAAGCCGTAGAAATCTTTCTAAAAACACAGGCAGCAATCTATCAAAGTTTATGGCCATATCAATTGCAAATCAAACTCTTGCAACGTTAGTGAAATCCCGCATATAACAATTTCTAGACATGCTTACTTTTGTCACATTAGAACAACTACTGGCTACCGTCAGCTATAGCTAGAAAGAGAGTTGTCTCCAATTAAAATAAATCATAACCTAACTCCAAACTTTTTCCAAAGTCATGAAACAAGTAGTCGGCCGGCAAATGAACAAACGACAAAACCCACCGGCCCAAACACAACAACCTTTTACCGAGGTAACTATAAGAGATTACATGCGCATGATCATAATAACAGCAACCTTAAAAGAAAAATTCATCTTTGGCAACTCTCAGATGGAAAAAAATGGCGCCACACTCAAATACACACAAAAATGTTTACATTATAGAAAAGATTAAACTATCTATCTAGGAAAATGAAAACAAAGCCACCTACACCAGCTTCCAGACCATCCCGCAAGATAACATTATTGTTGCCATGGATCATGCAACCTCCGTCCCAACCACCGTCAACAAAAAAACCCCTCTTGGAAAGCGGTATATTCCAGACGGTTAAAAGACCGAGGAAGTAGAAGAGTTCTAAAGGTAAATCAACACTTAATAAAATTAAAAAGTTCTTAACCAACCTAGCCCTAGCCTACAGAGGTTGCGAACTAACTGCCGTTAGAAGCTAATTTTGCTGGCCCTTTAGACATAAAAGTACAAAAGTTTTCAGTCTTTCTAAAGTCTGCCCTACTATCCAAAAGAAGATTTTTTTTTTATTAATCAGTTTCAAGTTTATTTTGAACCTAGACAGTACCGGCGCATAGGTAAATCACACCTGCACATTCTGTCGCACCCTCTAGCAATAGTTATTAAAACTAAAGCAGATTTTCCGGGAATTTCAAAAACTTTCAAAAACGCTAAGATAAATCACCCGCACCATGTCCGATCATCGCAGGGCAATTGCCTACTTAATATAAAACAAAAAGCACCACCACACCGGGCAAACCAAAGATAAATAATGCGTTGAGACTGTCTTAAAAAAAGTTTCCAAGTTCTTAAGGGAAGAAGAAATAGAGCGTGCACTCAAGAGAATAGGGTTCAAACTTGAACATATACACCAAATGAGAAACCCAAATAAAAAGTTCTTATAGTTGTTGGTGCAGTTCCCCAAGTCCAAAAACAATAACCAGATTTTTGAGGAATTGTTCGAATATCAATTTCGAAACCAAAAAAAAAAGAACGGCGAGATACTTTAATGCACGCGCTGCCAGCGGCACAGACATACCTCAACGAGGTGCTACACCGCCAACCTGACTTGCAGAAGATGTATAACATTTTAGAATGCCGCAAGGGTACACAACTAAAATGTGAATTATGCTCAGGGCCTTACCCAGCTAATTACTTAGGCAGCAAAACCTATCAACGACTACGGAAAAGTCAACAAAACTTGTAAACTCCTTTAACCAAGGTACTATCACAACAAGTTCTAAGGAAGTTAGACTCTCACAAGAATTTCCGCGCAAAATTTATTTGCACAGGTGGCAAATCCCCCACGGAATAACAAGGATGCGCAAATAGCGTTGATTTGCAAAAACTTAGTCAAATTTTAGGCCAAAACCTTTTCCGCCTAATCAGATTTTTAATAATGAATATAGATGATCCCATTAATATAAAACTTTATATTGGTTTCCAAAATGCATGCATCATTCTAAATAAAATGGCAAAAATTGAACAATTAAATGTCAAAAACCTTCACGTACTTAAAGCCAATACTGTAGAGCAAAATCTTGAAACGGCAACGTTTGTAAAAAAATCATTAAACCACTTTAAAGCTGTCATTCCAGACACCGTCACATCAGAATCTAACGCAATTGTAGCTAAAGTGCTGGAACTTGAAACACTTAGAATCAAATCTGCTTATTTGAATTACTTAATTTAATAGATTTTTCAGACTTTGACAAAGTTTTAAGCAACTAGTTGCCAACTTTAACCGCTGGCGAGGTGAAATAAGCTAAGTTCAGATCACAAACCGGTAATTCTAAAAATTTTTGGAAACAACTCAGGTGAAAAAGAAAAGTGTATTTATAAAACAGACTTTCCTCTATTGCAAAACAAGAGTCTAGACAAATTGATAAAATCTTGCAACATAACTAGAACTTCGAGGACCTGATAAGTAAAACTATAAAAAAATTAAAAAAGGTCATACCCCGTTTGAGCTGACCCGTACTATTGCGAGTCAATAAATGTTCTATACCGTCATATAAAAAAGTTAAAGAAGATTAAAGATAAACAAAAACAAAATCTGAAAAAAAGCTATAAAGTCCACCATTGGTAATAAAAACCTAAGTGGCGAATTGCCAAGGCACTCCACAATTCAGCAAAACTACTAACTATAATACACGGTAAACGTAGGTTATAATATTGTTTGGAAGGAAAGGCCGAGGCATTTTCTAACAACTTAAATCTAAAAGGTTTTCCAAATCTGGACAACAACACAAATTTGAACTACATCAATAGGGTACACCAAGAGATTTTCAACCAATTAGCAGATAGCGACAATCACGTACCACTAGAAAGCGCCCGCTCATTCAGAGTAGCGACTAAAACCGCAATCCGCACCGGGTCCGGACGGAATACTAAATTAAAGCACTCTTACCAAAAGCATGGCATTCCCTAACATAACCAACGCAATTTTTTGTACCGGTAATTTTCTGGAGTGTTAAAAGAGACGTCATCAACATTCCCAAACCGGCAAAGGACGTAAAGTTTCCTCAAAACTACCGCCTATAAGTCTGTTATGTACTTTGAGCAAGGTCGTAAAAAGAATCATCTTAGATATAATCTAAGACCATACCAAGACAAAGAGGTTGAGTGCTAGACCACATTTCTAAAGCATTTTGATTAAAAAATACTGCAGGGTTGTATTTGTCGCCGTTGAAAAGGTTTTCGATAAAAGGTAGCATAAAAGGCTTCTTCTAAAACTCTTACGCTTTTATTTTTTAACTCGTCTGGTAAATCACATCATATTTAAAAAAGCAAACCTTAATCGTCAAGCTAAATGGTTTTTTTTTCTGCAAGGTTCAATTTTTTTACACTCATTTCTCTGACATGCCTTCCGTATGAAGTAAATCCGCCACCTCATACCTTGCTAGAATAGAAACCTTCCTAAATTAAACTTTGTGTTGATTTATCAAAGCAACGTGGTACGTCCGCAACACTGAAATTTGCAAAAATCTCGCTATCCCAGCAATACAAAATTTTATTAAAATAAACACCGCAAAGTACAAAATCAGATTGGTACTATTTAAAATTAAACTTCAATATTTAATACTTTATTCTTTTTTATCAGCAACAAGTTTGATCAGCAAAATGATATATTTCTTTTTGTAAATGGCACAATAAAAAGTACATATTTTTATTAAAATAATATAAAGAAAGATGACTTATTACTTAAATAAAGTAGCCAACAAATATTAAGTGTGGTTTTCTTTTAAGTTCAATCTTTGATGTTATTTAATATAAAACTAACAACTCAACTTATTAATAAATAATTAATAAAATATTTCAAAATTTGTGTACAAGCAAAAAAGAAAACTTCTGAAATAATAAAGTTATAGTTTTTAGTATATTTTCTGTATTGCACCAAATATTACTTTCGGGATGCAAACAGAATAAAAAAGCTAATAACAATTTCTAAATTCCAGTTAGTAACTTTTATTTTATTTTGCTCTTGTCGATTTAATAGTGATTAAATTTTTACAACATAACAATTTGCAATAAAAACATACTCCCATTAGGTTACTAGTAAAAATGTTGCAGAATTTTATTACGCAAAAATTTTATTATTGTCTCACTTATATTACACCGTGGTACATTAACTCCTTCAAAATTACTTTTTAATATTTTCTCTAATTTAATGTCTGCACAAGTTTAAATATACAATGATGCAATTAAAGCTATAAAAACTATTTTGAATAACATTATAAATACAACTGAATATGTCAAAATAATATGTTCGAACAATTGTTGAAAGAGTTTTAGAACATTCACGTACTTCCGCGAATTAATTTCTCTGAAAATTTCCACGCAAGCATTCCGTCCTAACTCACCCCTACACCGAGAAAAACCCTGGGCGTGCCCGCCAAAGCCAAGAATGTGCTGACACCCAAAAATTATAAAATACGGCGTATCCAAAATTCATAATTAATTTACACAACATTGAAAAGCCAGCCTTTACTTCACGAAATCTGAAGGCATCATAAAGGAACGGATTTATTGCACGTTTTACGCTTTTCTACTTTCCGCGCTTGATTACATACATTATTTATAATGTCACCCCCTTGTTTCTCCATTGCAAGATTAATTGATAGAACTTGTAATGCGGTTTAACTAGTGGTAATAAACAATTGATAAAAGCTCAGATCATATCAAAATCCAATTAAGATAAAATTTTATTTTTCCCTAACTTTTCTTATCTTTTTATTAGGCTGTTGTTATCTTAAATGTATTTAGTTTGATTCTGCAATTATTTTACAATTAGCTTCTAACATTTACATTACAATAGAATGTCAGGACATTTAGATTAAAGGCCAAGTATGTATAAAACTTGTGTTACTATTTTATTTGTCTACTGCATTTCTATAGTATATCATAATGTAATTATTTGCAATAATAGTTTTATTGTATTTTCTGTTTTTATATTAGAATTTACGAGTCAGTACATGTACGTACAATGTGACAATATATAGATTCGTCGCTGCCATTTCCTGCGCCTGGGGATTCATAACTGTACATAATGCACGACTTGAATATGGAAAATATTGTCCAGTCTGGACATTTTCCACTTGGATACACGCGCTATTTCTTTTTTTGTACATTATAAAAAAGCAACAGTCCAAAACAAGCAGTAAAGATTATGTCTCTCATGAGATGGAAACAGGAACACGACATATTTTTTGGTTTGTTTGTAAGATATATGATTATTTTATTTTTAATGTAATAAGATCTTATATTAAGTTTTCAAATTTTTTTGCGTGATATTGATTCCTTTTTTAAATTATTTTATTAGATTCTTTAAATGACTATGACTTTTAAGTTTTTTTTAATAATAAAAAAATCCGTATATGTAATGAAAAAAAATCTAATACAGACAGACATCAAAGCACACATTATTTGACTTTTTGAACGCAATTAATTTTTTTAAATAAAAAGCAATTGGATTTTTTTAAAGCAAATCATCAGATTAATCATTTTTGTAAAAAAATTATATTTAAAGTTTATCACTGTATTGCAAAAAAATGTATACTTTCCTTACTTGACAGATAATAAACTAAACTTTTTTTTTGTAAGTTTGATTGATGTTACAATCTGATGTCCTGGTAAGCTTCCGGGTTGCCAGATGATGTAATCTTGCTCTTCTGAGTTGCTTTACTAAGAATTTTAAAAATGTTTGTTTTGTTTGTACAAGGTGAAAGTAGCGGATGGTGCAATACCACAAAACTAATTTTGAAGATTTAGTTGCTACATAGCAACACTTGGTTGGGCAAAAACGCTACATTATATACATATAAACCACCCGCACACAATCAACAATTTAGTTGCCCGCCTACCCGCTTAAGTATGATTTTGAAGTTGGTTTTAATGATAAATGTCACTTCTATTATATGACACATCTGCAAAAACTTTAAAAATACTGCAACATAAACCACCCCGGTTTTCTGATTATTTTTTATTTAGTTTAATAATAACTGATATTCATTCTGTCATATCTCACAGATGCAAGAATTTAAATTGAGAGTAATATTTAATTCTTAGATGACAAACAGTTGGGTAGTAAGGTATGTTATAGCAACATAGACCATCTGCTTATAACTATAAACTAAGTATCACTTTTATAATTATCCAATTTTCTCTAAACAATAACTATAGAATCCACATATATTGGCATCTTCTATTTTGAGCCACCCTGTGTTATCTCTAAACCATAGCTGCAGCTTTCAGGCTACATCAACACATCATCAACAGTGACTATCCAATAGAAACTTCAAAGAACTGCATTTCTACCATCACCTTGTGCTTACATAACCTTTTAAGCTTTAAGACGGCTACTAGAAGTTGTTACATGTTCACTTTCTTAATTGAGCTAAACCCTATGTTGATTGTTTGAGTAAACCATAATTTGTTTAAAAATACAATCAACCAGTCACACAACCAACTCCAGTTTTAACAAAAATTATCACAGGGAATCACCCAACTGCTCCTGAATTAGCAGCCTCCGTCGCAAACTTTAAAGCTTTATCAAAATAAATGGCGCTTAGTATGGAGTGAGATAAACTCAAGGACTACAACAAACTAGCCAAATACCTGAAATTTCCGATAACGCCAAAAACTAAAACTTGATTTGATCTAAGCTTCCAAGTTTTTCCTATATAGAAATAGTGTCTGGGTGTCGTCCAAAGTTTGTTCAAAGCATTATTGTTTGAAACAAGTTAAGATTTTATAAAAGTGTCCGCTATAATATTGATTTTTGTTTGTTTAAACTGTCTTAAACAGTCTTGGCACGGGTTAGTTTCTAATTATTGTTCTTATTTCCAGGATTTGGCAGTAGTTTTTGCGGTGTTTTGCATTGTGGTAAATCATACAAAGTCAGTTTAGCATCTCGCACAAAGTCTTGTGTTACTACGCGCTATTTCTATTTTGTTATGTATTGGTAGTTATTAGATTTTACTGCAGCTACCCATAAAACCATAAAAGTGGGTTGACCCATTTTTTGTTTTAGAACTTAAAATCATTAACCGCTTAGAAGCAAAAGTGCTACTCCCAAAAATGATGTAAAGTAGTTGTACCCCGTGAAGGACTACGACGGACACACATCTGTTACAGAAAGCGTTTTTTATAAGCACGCACTTTGCCTGATTCTAAAATTTTGAGCAAAAGAAAAACCACTTAAATTACACCCTGTAAAGATGGCGCAATCTACCTGTAGGGTAGAGTAGAGTCCCACTGGGTAGTTACCGGTGCCTGCTTGCATGTCGTTGGTTTCTTAATGGCAGTGCCGTTTTATAGGCTTATAAGTGAACCCTCTACGTTTGCAGCATTTAAAATACCGCCTAAAGAACATGAACGAATGCAGACTTACCTTGCGGTGTAATGAGAGTTCACGGTTTAAACGTCTAGACTAGCAGATAATAAGCATGTAGGTTAATATTCTGCCATGTTATGGAGATCATATTCTCTACTGCTGGAATAACCCTCTTAAAGCAGTTTGTTCACCAAGTGTCAAGATATTAAAAAAAAAACACCACCACCAACTTGTACTGGCGGAACACGTGCACAACCGTGATACTTCATCACGTGTGCGTAAACCGTGCGAAAAACCTTGAATCATTAGTTAGTGTTGCAACTTGGCTTAAGGTACTCTTGAGCTAACTACGTCTAGAAACAAGACCATAACTAGTTTTTGACCGTCTAATCAAAGGCCATGTCATCAGTTTTTAGTATGGCATCTAAAGTGCAAGACCACGTCTCATCATGTTTGCTTCTGTTAAAGAATAAGCCATTTTTTGGCGTCCAACTGCTACTTTAATTTTTGTCGGCAGATTGATTAATTTTTCGAACAACTCAAAATGACGAGTATTGATCGATTGTTGAATCCTGGGTTCCATCAGCGTGGCCAAAGTGTTTGCCATGGTAGAAGTGTGGTGTCCTAGATATATGCGCCAATATAAAACAAACTTGTCTGCGGAGAAAGGCTTCCAGCGGTTTATTTGCCTAGTAGAGGTTCCCGGCCAAAAAAGCGATTAGCCTGGCTTTGCTCCATTAGTAGTGCGGTTGAAGCTCATGTTGAAATTCCTGGCTTTGTTCCTGAGGCTCTGAAAGTAAGCCTTGTAATAGGCCAACTGCGGGATGCGGTGTTGTTAAAAATAGTTTTTCAGCCGTCGTAATAAATCTTTGCGATCTTCATGTGTCTCTCCTCCAAACGTGTGTGATTCCTCTTTGTATTTTTAGGAGTGGTGTAAGCCGTGCCATACGTCAAGATCCTGAGTTTGACCTTTATTTACAGCAAGAAATTCTGTGGTTGATGCGTGTATCAGTTTCTTGTGACTCCCACTGTGGCTCCAGGCCAGTGTTTGTATCGGGTAGCCTAAATGCAATTCAGTGGTCAGCCTAGCAGCATCCGGTTTGGCCGACTGGTTTATGTTCCAAAGGTACAATTAGTAACTGCCAGACAGGCTGCTTCGGTGTGACACGGAGCGGCATCATTAGTTCGATAAGAGTTAGGAAGCCTTTTGAGGACGGTTAAGTGGTCAGCCGTCTAGTCAAAAGTCATAAAAGATCTTGGCAATGTCATCAGTTTTTGGAGTGGTCTCTCAGTGCAATACTTGAGGAATTGTTTACGTGGCGTTATTAAGCTGCAGTGACATTTTTGTATTACTTTTATACTATATTCTGAAAATTTCAAGTTAGTCTTTTGTTTTATTGCTGGCTCAAATGTTATTTTGACCAAGGTCAAAACCAATCACATCTCTCTTGATTTTAAGATTTTTAGCAGTCAAACCCTGGCCACAATCCTTTTCAGATCCACCACCGCAACTACAACTTCTAGACAACGGCTCCAACCCTAAAGCCGTCGACACAACCACACGTAGTCATATCCCTAAAATGTTTTTGGGGACTACAAACCTAGACTCTGTGCCTGCACACCTTGCCAAAGTTTTAGAACAAGCACTGGCAACTGCTTCGATACTGACACGTTGCTTCCAAAACAAAAACAAAGTTCTGCTAAACTGCATTCTATGTGAGTGTGTTTGTGTTCTTTTGACAAAAGTGTTAGACAAACCATTAATTCTGTCTCTGTCTCCGTCTTCAACCACAAATCCCCATTAATAAAATATGGCAATTAAAATGGAGCGATTGAAAGCATAGTGTTTTCACGTACCCGCAACAAACAGCCTGATAAGAACAAACAACAGAAAAAGACAAGGCGACAAAAACGCCGCAAACAGCACCAACCGCCTCTACAGGCCAAACTCGTGCTCCCCGTGCTAAACAAGATGTGCAAAAACAGTGCATAAAACTTTAAACAAAAGTAGACACCTTTTAGTTAATAGACTACTATGGTCTTAAGCCATAGTGCCAAAATTGCATCAAAGTTACCTGGTCCTCATCACCGTGCTTATTTAAATTTGGAAGCTCATTCTCAAAAATTAAGAAAAATTGTTGCAGTTACTAGGCGGAGTAACATGGACCAATCACATTGCGTCATTATTAATTTTTTAGAATTTTTAGCCGTCAAACTCTAACTTCTTCTTATAGTGCCATACTTGCTACAAGTGTTCGGCGCCCTTCTCGTATGGTTGTGGTGCGCAATAATAGTTCCACACAAACATACGTGACCTACAGTTTAACGTGGAATCCAAACCACACCACTAGAGGGGTTTACTAGACAACTACTTTGCTGGTTTGCCATTGCCTTGCAAAGGAGACGACCGCATCAAAATATATTTGACAAATTAGATATTGCCGCAGCCGGGAATCGAACCCGAGTTGCCTGCATTACAGTCCTCGCACTATACCATTGTGCTACGGTCGCCTCAAACCCTAGCTTATTTACATAAAATTCTGCTGTTTTAAGGCAACGGCACACGTAATCAAACTTACACTCTGTGCCTGCACACTCCGCCATGTCTTCAGGACCGCCACTTACAACTGTTTTGGCACTGCCACGTCGTTCCTCAAAAACAAAAACAAGTTCTGCAGAACTTTACCTTGTGTGGGTAAGCCAGCTGCACTCTGCTCTCTGAGTCTGAGTGGTAGACAAACTTTTAATTTGACATTAAAAGTGGCAACTCTAAACACACATGCTTTTGACGCTCCAGAAACTAACCACCAGGACAGTTTTTGGTCTCGGACCAGTTGCCTCCGTTTTTAACAACGGAGCCCATCCGGTAATACTAGTCTCCGGTGATAATAAATTCTGCTATAAATAACTATGTTGATTTCAGTTTAGATCAATCTTGATCTCTAGTTCATTTTTGTCCTACAGTTTGTGTAATGGTTAGGCAGCCGTTGGGTCAGTAGTGGTTAACCGGTGTGTGTCTTTCAAATTACTTTTGTTACTGCTTTGTAAGCTGTTTTGCCGGATTTGCCTTGCGTTTCTGGCTGTAAACATAAATATTTATTTAAGTGTATATTTTGCAACTTCAACAACAATAAGCCTAAGAAACTAAAGATCTAAAGAAAATCATTAACTAAACAATTCGTTTTAGCAGTATTATAAACCGGAACTACAACAAAAGATATCTACAAACACAGCTACTTCTGGCTCTACCACAAGAAATAAACTTATTTGCTATATTTTAAGTTTTTTGAAACATTTTAAATTTTAGAAAAAAAATTTAAAGCAAAAATTGTAAATTTTTCTTAAAGTAAAAACTTTTGTTTGTTTTTTAAATTTTATTTTTTTGCGGTAGAAGTTAGATTAATTAAAAAAAGAAAACATATTAAACAAAAAAAAATTCATCTAAATAGAAAATACGATTGACCGGTTTAAAAAAAATGTTTGGTAAGCCTAACTATAGTACATTTAATTTTTAACTGCCCTAACGCCAAACGTTGATTTAACGGAAAACGAGCAATATGTAAAAAATATAAACAGCAAGTTTTTTGAAAGTTTTATTAACTAATTCCGCAATAGAGTTGAATTTTTGTTCCTAAGAAGATTCATTATCAGAGATTATAATTTTAATTTTTAAATCTTGACGTTAACAATACAGTCTGTCATTTTAAATAATTTAGGTTAATCAGAATTAAAGGTGAGTACAAAAGGTCTATCCACCGAGATCCTTTTAAATAACTAATTTATGTCATTAAAATCACATTTCAAACTGTACGCACAGTTTTTTGTGGTCTAATTGAATCACACGTTCAGTCCATTACACATTTGGCTCTAATTTGCAAGCGGTAAACTAGTTATTCAATTTAGCAGGCGGACAATGCTTTGTCAAACTTCCACCCAAAATGGGGACGTAAAGTTCAGAAATAAATGGATTATAAAAAATGTAATATAAACGACGTGACTTACATGTTGATTATATATTATTACGGAGACAGTAACTTTACCGACCCTCTCAACTCAGTGCGTGAGTTTTCTACATTTCCAAAACACCCTTTTCAAGTTCATTATTTTTTTAAATCTTTCATTCTTTTTATATGGCGTTTGTTTTATGTATGATACGTTATTTGACTTTTGATTGTTTTTTTTTAGTTAACTGAATCTCATTCCATATGTAGATAGGAAACTTTGATTATCTCATTGAGTTTGAGAGCTTTAGTTAACCTGAAGTATTTACATTGACTAAGTATGCAATTGTTAAATCAAGACATGTAAATGACTAATCAATGTAATCATGGAACAAATTTGATTTTTTTTAAACTAGCTAACGTTTTAACAAATAATTTTGACAATTTTTCTTGAGAGTATTAAATCAATTCTTGGCATCTTGAATTATTAAACACGGCGTCGTATTAGCTCTTACTGAATGTTTGAGTTAATTCGAACTCGCCAATAATGTCTTTTTAATAATTCTAGACCGCGTCACGCTTACAATAAACACATGCAACAACTGCATTTCAGTTTATAAACAAACAAAAAATGTAAAAAAATATTATATTTTATAAATGTGCTAAACGTATTATATAAAATTTAAAACAGTTCATTTGACAGCCGTACAGAACGCACATAGCTGCAAGTAGCAAACGCATCGACTGCCAGCAGCTAACCTTGACTCATCTCAACGCAGCTAAAAGAAACCAGCTACCAGCCAGCATCCAAAAAAGCAAAAACAAATGCAATTTAAATTGAAAACAAAGAAATTAATATTATATTATTATATAAGAAAAATTATAAATAATTTCCAGCTCTGAAATCAAAGCTGCTAATACAACCGTGTCGGAGCAGCAGCGCAAAAAAACTAAAGTACTGCCAACTGCTTTCTCTAAAAAAAAAATAATAAAAGCAAATCTATATATTTATAGACAGGTTACACTTTGGAGTGGCTGTTGTCGTGCACCAGTTCCAAGAGCTTATAACGTTGTACCTTGCTGATGGGGCTGCCTCGGCTAGCCAGGGAGGAAACGGCGAGGTTCTGGGAGATAGATGGACCTTTTCTAGGGCGCCACTTTACGTGATTAAATAAAAGGCGTAAAGTCCTTTATTGAATGGTTTATTGCAAACACAAACTCTTCTGCCGGACAACCACCGTGGTTCCACAAATTACAATTGGAAACGGGAACACTTGCTTGCAGACTGTAAATTTCGTATACTCTGTGCCCGGTACCACACGGTAATCCCGGATGGCGCAAAACTACTGGCATGGCGTGTGCAGGAAGAGCTGGAGGATCCATCCTGCCAAGATCTTGCTGCGCGCGCCATACCAATACAGTAACAATACATATATATCTATACATTTAATTCTATTAACACTAATAATAACATATTATACATTTACACAAAAAAAAAATCACATTTAATTTTTTTTTTCCATTGATATTTTAAATTAACTCTAGGACATAGTAGCAAATTTTGACATACAGTAGACAACAATTAAAACACAAGAAAAATCTATCCCGGATCATACTTTATATCTTTTACATAGAAACGACCTTTTAGTTTTCCACTCACAAAGTCTTATAGTTCATACACACACTTTACAAATTTGGGAGTCAACTTGCTGGCGTAATAGTCGTTGGCTTTAAATAACGTATAATTTTTACACCACACCGTGTCACCTAAAGCAAAAGTAATATCTCGTCTTCTCAAATTGTAATGTTTGCTACTCTGTTCAAACGCTTTTCTTAGATTATTTTGAACTTTTACATAAAAATTCTCTAACTCCCGCAGTCGTTCAGCATATGCGTGTCTATCAGCAAATTCCAAGGCTTATGTTTTATCAATATCCCCTAACTCATTTACCAAATTTTGTCCAAAATTTAAGAAAACAGGACTAAACTTCATTGTTTTGATTACTCTATTGTGTCTCTCAGTGGGATTTGCCTGAGCATGATAGTAAGCAGTAGGGAGTAACCTGCTACCATATTTGGCCACCATGTCTTTTAAGTTGATGGAAATATACTGTTTACCATTGTCAGTAATTACACATTGAGGTGTACACCAAAAATACATCATTTTCCAGATGTTCCACAATTTTCTTAAATTTTGCGTTACGTAGAGAAAACATTAAGACATACTTAGTAAAATGATCTGCTACAACTAACAAGTATTGGTTTTGTTTCCTTGACATCGGAAACGGACCCTGCAAATCGGTGCAGATTATTTGCCACGGTTTTTCTACAGCATGTGTCCCCATTAATCCTTGTGGTAGTTTCTGTTCCACTTTGTGAGCTAAACAAACCTCACATTTCATTCGTGGCCAGTACCATTTTTCACCTACTCTACAAAATGTTTTGTAGATACCGAGATGACCAGAAAGCTCGGAGTCATGATTTTCAACTAAAATTTGCTTTTTTAATGAGGTTGGTAGAACAACTTTCTACAAATCTCCATTATCAAGTACACTTTTATAATCCTTGATCATTTTATAAAGTGTTTTACCTTCAATTCTACACGTGGGAAACTTTTCAGGTTTCCGTTGAACTTTACCGATCATTTGACTATACCAATCATCATGATCTTCTACACTTACATTTACAGAACATACATGAAACAAACGAGACAAAGCGTCAGGTACGTGGTGGTAAGCACCTTTCCTGTGGACTATGTCAAAATCGTACTGTTGAAGTTTTAGTATCCATCTACCCAAACGCCCAGTACAATCCTTTATAGACCATAACCATTTCAGCAACCAATGGTCAGTAATGACTACAAACTGTGTACCCTCGACGTAGCCTCGAAACTTTTCTATGCCAAAAATGACGGCCAAACATTCTAGTTTGGTCGGGAAGTATTTTTTTTTGGCATTTGATAATGTCCTACTCGCATATGCAACTACTTTTTCTCCTTCTACAAACTCTTGATAAAGTACCGCGCCTAACCCTACATTTGACGCGTTAGTTTGTATCGTAAACTGTTTAGAAAAGTCGGGGCAAGTAAGTACAGGTGTTTCAATTAGGCAACTTTTCAAATCGTTAAATGAGTTTGTTGTCGACTCGTTCCAATCCCATTTCTTGTTTTTCTTTAGTAAAGTTGTTTGTGGAGCTAATCGCGTAGAAAAATTTAAAATAAATCTTCTGTACCACCCAACTATACCAATAATTCTCCTTAGTTCTTTCACATTTCGCGGTGCTGGAAAATTTACTATTGCGTCTACTTTTTCCGCATCGACATGTAACCCGGTTTTGTCCACCTTGTACCCCAAATAACGCAGTTCTTCTTGCGCAAAGTGACATTTCTCTCTGTTGAGCGTAAGTCCGGAATCTAACAACACCTCAAACACTTTTTTGAGTATGCGCAAATGCGTATCTACGTCCGGTGTGCAAATTATTACATCGTCTTGGTAGACAAAAGCATATGGTTCGAGTTCTACCCCTATAATCTCATCTATTAATTGCTCCTGAGTTTTTTGCGCCAAACGGCATCACGTTAAAGTGAAATAGTCCTCTGCCCGGTACGGTAAAAGTTGTAACTTTACGGCTGTCTTTGTGTAAAAGGACTTGCCAGTACGCATGTTTTAAATCTAACGATGTTAGTACTTTTGCGTCTCTGAGTCTATCTAATATCGAAGCTACGTACGGAAGAGGATAAGCATCGCTTTTTGTAAGTTTATTAACCTTACAGAAATCTACACAAAAACGGTACTCACTCGATTCTTTTTTTACCAAAACAACAGGTGACGACCACGGACTTTGTGGTGGCTCTACCACACCCAACTCTAACATCTTATCCAATTCTCCGTGCATTATTTTCTGCATAGCAGGCAATATTGGATAATATCGCTGTTTAATAGGTTTAGCTTCACCAACATCAATCACGTGTTCGACCTTATTGGTTTTCCCTAACGTGTCTTGCATTTTACTTAAGTAATATTCAACTAAATCATCAATCATTTGTTTATCAGTTCCTGACAAACCAAACTCCATTACTGAACCGATTGTGTATTGCGTCTTATTTAACAAAACAACATTTTTATTTAAATCAGGAACAACGCCCGTAGTTTTCCAAAAATCTACTCCTAATATTAATGGGTATAACAAACTCTGAACAACAATACATTCTACCACAAAACATTTACCCTCTAACACAAACGGGACTGAAGCTAACCCCGAAACTGTACACTTATCCCCTAAAACTGATTCAATATAACTGACGTTAGAAAAACTTAATTTTAACCCACAATTTTTTAAAATATCCTAGAGATCACTACCAATGACGGTTCGCAAAGCTCCCGAGTCCAACAGACCTTTACATTTATGATTAAATATTTCTACTTCCAAATATGGTCGTTGATCATTGCCCATCTTGGATATTATCAACGCGATTTTTTCTGTGGCCTTGTTGCGGGTAGGGAGTTTATTACTAAAGGCTGAAGAATGCACTCTACTTACATTCTCGGCTGCCTGTTTCCCGAAACTGGTTTGGAACAATATTTACTCTGACTACGTATTACAAAGTCCTTTATTGAATGGTTTATTGCGAACACAAACTCTTCTGCCGGACAACCACCGTGGTCCCACAAATTACAATTGGGAACGGGAACACGTGCTTGCTGACTGTAAATTTAGTATACTCTGAGCCCGGTACCACACGGTAACTCCGGATGGCGCAAAACCACTGTCATGGCGTGTGCAGGAAGAGCTGGAGGATCCATCCTGCCAAGATCTTGCTGCGCGCGCCATACAGCCTTACCAATACAGTAACAATACATATAACTATACATTTAATTCTATTAACACTAATAATAAAATATTATAAGCTGAGGGACCAAATTTCAGCAATTACGACAAGCTTTGATTAGAAACTCAAAAATTCCACGCAACTATCAGAGTCTAATTGAAACTATCGCTATAATGGCCTCCAACTTTAACGACCACGTACCACTACCTTCAATAAGCAAAATATCGACAAAAAGCAAACGGGAGGAATATGGCAATTTTGCCTTTTACCTTCAAGTGGTCAAAAAAGCACTTGCTGCTTTTCCTAACAAAGGAATACTCTTTACTCTTTTTAATTCAAAATTACAAAAAAATATACTCTTTTTTCACCAATTTATTTTAAATTATAAAGCTAACACTTGAAACTGTAAGTTTAGCCTTTAAATTAAAAATTTGTGTTTACTTAAAAAAACCAAACTGTTAATCCAACGTTAAAAAGTATAAATGCAGCATTCAAAAATAAAAATCCGGCCATCAATCTGTTAAATTCTACTGCCAACAAATTCAAATCATAAATATTGCAAATTTAGTTATTCATTCAAACTGTAAATACAGCTTTGAGTGTTAAACTTTACTCTCAAACTGTTAGTTTGGTCTTGAATTATAAATCTGGCCTTTAAACTGTCAAACTAAATTTTAAAAGTGTAATTGCGACCTCTATAAATGTAATTCAGGATACAAACTTAATAAATATTACTGGCAAATAGATAATTCGGTTTCCAAGTTATAAATTTAGCATTTTTTAAATTTGGCTTTTAGAGCTAAAAACTCAGAAAACAATACTTAACTTGGATTTAATTCAAAAAAGCTGACAGTACGCCAATTTATTATTAAAGAAAAAATATGTGCAAAATTTTACTGACAAACTCTTTATCCTGCTTTTATAATTATAAATCCGACCGTTAAAACTGTAAATCCGTCTTTGAAAGTGTAAATCCGGTCTTTAAAGTGTTAAATTTAAAATCTAGTTTTTAAATTATTTGGCTTTTAAAAGTATAAATAAAATTAAAAAAAAATAAAATACTTTGCCACCAACGTTGTGTTTAATTAATTATAGTGCCAATAGTTAAAAAGGTATTAGACAGTGTTTTTTGTCAGACTTTGCAAGACAAGTTTGTTCCATTTGACTAATTGAATGCATTATTAATATTAAATAGGTGAACGCCGTTAGTAAAACGGTTTTAGAAAAAAACGTACACAGCTTTATCATATTTTTATCTTATTATTAAAGTTGAAGCATTTCTCACATTTTATTTATATAAAGTCGAAAACAACAAAATCCGGTCATAAAATATTAAAATGTTTTCAAAATCTAAACAAAAAGGTCAAAAAGTTTAAAATTCTGTTTTTAAAATGTTAAAAATAACAAAATTCTGCCTTAAAACATTAAAATATAATCAAAACGTTCCAAAATCCAGCTATAAACTGTTGAAAAGTGTAAAAATCTATTTATTAAATTTCAAAAATAACAAAATTCTGCCTTCAAACAGGAAAGTTTTGTTAGAAAGTAACATAGTCTGATTATAAACTGTTAAAAAAATTTAAAAAAGTATTTTTTATAAATATGCAAGATTTTATTACTAAAAAGTAAAAATTAACAAAATCCTACAAACGGCAATAAATTGTTAAAAAAAACAAGTACAAGAAACATAAAATGTTAAAAACAGCAAAATCTGTTAAAAGGCGTAAATAAAATTTCAATCCGGTTATAAAAATATTGTCAGAAAGCATTAAAACCTGACCCAAAACTGTTAAAATGTTTAAAAATTTATTCCTAAAACGTCAAAATAGCAAAATTTGGCCATAAACTGTTAAAATAAGCAAATGTCTTTTTATAAATTAACAAAAATATCAACACTGGGTCATATTCTGTTAAAAATGCAAAATTCTATTAATCAAGTGTCAATAATAGCTAAATCCGGTTATAAATGGTCAAAGTGCTTGACCATAAAGTATCAAAATATTCCAAAAAAACATTTTAATCTATTTATAAAATTTGTTGAGTTATGCAAAAATCTATTTATAAAACGTCAAAATTTGGCCATGAATTATCAAAATTATTAAAATCACCTAAAGTGTAAAAATCTATTTATAAAATGTCAAAAATATCAAAATACGGTTGTTAACTGTCTAAAAGTGCAAAGTTCTATTTATAAAGTGTCAGAAACAGTGCAATTTTTTTAATAAAATGTAAAAAAAATAACAGTCCAAATACAAATTTCAATTCATAAAATTTCAAAAACAGCAAAATCTAGCTATAAACTATTGAAAAAAAGGAAATTTTATTCCCAAGATGTTAAAAATAGGAAATTTTTGGCAAAAGTATTAAAAAATCAAAAATCCGGCCATTAATAACTAAAAAGTGCAAAATTCTTTTTATGAAGTGTCATAAATTAGAAGTAATCAGCCATTTAACGTTGACAAATGCAAAATACTATTCATACAGATCAAAATGAGCACAATTCGGCTATAAAATATAAATAAAAAAATGAAAAAATATTCTAAAACGCGTCTATGGTTGTTTTTTAGTTTAGAATATTTTTTCATAAATTTAATTTTTTAATGTTATTATTGGGTTGTCCGATTGAACAAATAGTAACGAGCGCTACATATGTCGTTGTGGCATTCGTATAAATTTACCTATTTAACTAGGCTTTATTCGAAATTAATGCTTTTACAACTGTCTCATTTGAGGACATTGCGTCTCTTCTTTATATATTTTATATATGTTATTCCACGTGTTTAGCACACGCATAATCTTAAAAATTCGGCAGTTACAGACAAAATCCGGCTCATTATAAATAAATTTTAGACATTAAGTAATAGGATCCGGCCTAAAATTATATTGGTAAAATATAAACATAATTTTAAAAACCTGCCTATAAAATGCAAATTTAAAACAATAGTAGTCAGATTAAAACTGATAAAAATCAAACAAAATTTTAAAAATTTTGCCATAACAAATCAAAATTGACGACTTAAAATTTAATTTTTTAAAATTTAAATTTATATGCTATAAATTTTAAAATCAAATTCTCTACCATCTGCTAGAAATTTCACAAAAATCTATTGTGTTGGATTCGAGATCTTTCGTTGATTTTAGTTTTTTTTTCTTTTTCTAAATTAACCATTTATTAACTAAATTTATTATAATATATTTACATATTTACAACATTATTCTTTTAATTTGTTTTTCTGCACTTGCTGCTTTGCACCTTTTCCATATATAGTAGGCTCCAGAGTTTCGTATTTGTGTTTAAACATAAGATTTTAATATTTTTTTTAAATAATAAGATTATAGATGCTGGTTTGAAAAAATACATCATTTTAAACCATACAAGCTAATATAGTTAACTAGTTGTTGGAGTGCAGATTTTTTTGAATTAGAATAAAACCTTTAAAAGTAGAAAGGTTAAGAACGTTTTATACTTTTTTTTACTAGTAAAAATCTGATTACACTGCTTACTCACCCTATCAAAACTTGATTTCCCCACCATAATTACTAAAAACTTCAATTCCAAGCACCAAGCGTGAAACAGTGTCACAACGCAAGACTACGTTGAGTTAGAAAACTATCAAATATTGGTTTCAAATAAACTTATCACCATGCAATCGTTCTTGACTCAAAGTTGTTAAATCGCAAGTCAAGATAAGAACAATTAATGACCTAAGATTTTTAAGATAAAAAGGTTAGAAAAATTGTTACTCACACAAATTAGATTCTCTTCTCAAAATAACTAAAAAAAATTATAGGAAAACTAACCTAAGTAAAAACGGTCAAAAAGTCATATTTACAAAGCCACAAAAAAGGTTTCTAAAATCCAGTTTGCGCTTATAACCTTCTAGAATTGTCCCTCGCACAAAAAACATTAATTCGTTGAAGAAATGTCGCCAATAAAAAGTCGGCCCAAAGATTGCATAAAAATTAGTGTTAGCATAAAATGTTGGAATTAACTCCAAAAGATAAAAACTTAATGAGGAGCATCTCTAAAAAGGCAATTTCTAACGCCTTCAAACTGCAACAATCCTCCTCTATGACAGAAAATTCTAATCTGTAGCACGTCAAAAAAGTCCACAAAAAAACGTTTGAATTTCTCTAATCAGAAAAATTATATTAAAGCTCAAAGCTCAATCTGCGTTAAGCTTTGACATTTTTAATAAAGCTCTGAAGTCCTTGTCGCACAAAATAATAATGTCCCTCGCCAATATTGCTAATGCAATCTTACGTACAGAGCTCTTTCCAAAAGCATGAAAAAACTCAACACAAAATCAACATCCCAAAACCTAGAAAAAACTAATAGTTTTTTCCAAAATTATCGGCCACTTATTTTTCTATGCACTTTTAGTAATATCAAAGAAAAGGTAATATAATAAATAATTTAAAGACACGCGAAAGTAAACTTTTTCTACATGCAAACCGCGTGACGTTAAAAAAACCTCAATAAGGTCTGGCACAAAGGTTGACTATAAAACTTGCAGAGACTTCAATTTCCTTTGCTTCTTATAATACTTTTTATCTGAAACGCAGAACTCTGGCAGTTAAACTCCTAAACCATGTTTCTGTCTCAAGACATTACACGGCAGAAGTATCTAGATGTTGCCGACATGCCTTTGAGCTAGAACCAAGGGGTTATAATGACGCAATGTCCTGATTACACAGCACTATTTTCAGCTCTGAACAAATTCAACACCGGAAGCGATCATAGAATGGTACGAGCAGCAATCATGCTAAATCTCAAATGGGAACGCCAAAAAATGATACAAAAGAAAATAAACACAGGCTGGGCTCCCCTGGAAGAAACGGAAAAATACAAAGAAACCATAGAGAATGGTCTTAAACATCTTGAGCTCAGAAACAACACCATAGACGAGATAAATGAAAACATCCTAGACGTCATAAAAACTGCCAACAACCAACACGGCCAATCTGCCAAGAGAAAGGATGAAAAAATCAGTCAAAACATCAGAAGGAAGATAAATTTAAGACGAGAGTTAAGAACGAAAAGAAATTCAAACTCCAAAGAACTTAGAGACTTAAACAAGGATATATCCAAAAACCTGAGAAAAGGCATAAGAAAGTACAACACAGAACTGACAAAAGTAACTATAGAGAAAAACAGTAGTATGAAGGTACTCAGAAAGGCACTATCGAATGGACGAGCTGAAACTTTTAAGTTAAAAGATAAAGCTGGAATTATAACAACAAATAGGGAAGCTTTTCTCAAAATAGTTGAAGACTTCTATGCTGCTCTATATAAAACCCAATTACCGGACCAATATCCAAGACAAACAGATGAGGAAAGAGTTCTAAACCAGGGATCCAAAGATATGCCAGAAATTACAATCGATGAGATTAAAAACGCACTATCCTTTATAAAAACAACAAGTCTCCGGGAAAAGATGATGTGGTCATTGAGTCTGTGAAGTTGGGTGGAAGCGTCCTACTAGAACGGAAAAAAGACCTATTTAATATGTGCCTACACGATAGCGTCATTCCGGCCAAATAGAATAATGCTGTGACCGTTCTGCTACATAAGAAAGGTGATATAACGGACCTCGAAAATTACAGACCCATCAGCCTTTTGTCACACTTATACAAGTTATTCACAAAGATTGTAACGAAGCGTCTGGAGACAAAGTTCGACCTTTACCAACCTAGGGAGCAAGCTGGCTTCAGAGCAGGGTTTGAAACAAACGATCATCTACAAGCCATCAAAACGCTAATAGAAAAGAGTGTTGAATACAATAAGCCCCTAATACTAACTTTTATTGATTTCCAGAAAGCTTTCGATACAGTGGAACTGCCTGCAATAATAACAGCTTTAAAACAGTGTAGAATTGACCACCGCTAAACACAACTAATACAACACATATACTCAAATGCTACAGCCAGTGTAAAAATGCATGCACTCACTGAAAGAATCAATATTGGCAGGGGCGTCAGACAAGGTGATACAATTTCACCTAAACTGTTTACAGCTGTTTTAGAATATGTATTCAAGATGTGCTCCTGGGAGAATATAGGCATAAGAGTGGATGGTGAGAACTTAAATCACCTAAGGTTTGCCAATGATATAGTTTTAATAGCTGATAACATCACAGACACTAAATCTATGCTACTCGATCTACAACAGGCTTTCCACAAGGTAGGGCTAAAAATAAATATGACCAAGACAAAATTCATGACAAACCTTGTATTGAGCGAACATATCTCAGTAAACAACGACATCGTAGAACAGGTATATGTATATAAATACCTCGGACATGAACTACAAATCGGTCGTGATAACCAGACCTGCGAGATCAAGCGTCGAATCGGTCTCGGCTGGGCTGCATTCGGTAAACTGAAAACCATCTTAAAAAACGATTTACCAATGTGCTTAAAGCGGAATATATATGATCAATGCGTGCTATCAGTCATCACATATGGGGCAGAGACCCTAACTCTAACAAAATCTACTGCAGAGAAATTAAGGGTAGCACAGAGATCGATGGAGCGCGCGATGTTGGGGATCTCACTTCGAGATCACATCAGAAACGAACACATACGACAGAGAACAGGAGTATGTGATGTGATAAAAAGAGTTGCTACAATCAAATGGAAATGGGCAGGACATCTCCCCCGATACAAAGATGGTCGTTGGACCAAAAAACTACTGAAATGGAGACCACAAACAGACACACGCAGCAGGGGTAGACCCCCGACCAGGTGGACAGACGACATAAAACGAATAGCACCAAATTGGGTACAAGTTGCTCAAAATAGGAAAAGTTGGACAAGTTTAGAGAAGGCTTATATCCTGCAGTAGATGCATATAGCTGGGTGATGATGATGATGATGATTTTCACCTCTAAGTAACCAAAAAAGGTCACCACAAAACTACAAAAAGCTAATGATCTTCAAGATTGGTTAAGTGATGCAAGTTACAGTAAAAAAAAGCAAAGCTATTTTGTGGTCAAAATCTTCTAAGTATCTGAAACCATCAATCTTAAAAAAAAAAACAAATTGGCAAAAGACCTGCTAGTTCCAATGTTCCTTTAAAACAAAATCCGGATGTACACTACCATCATCAGACTCCAAATCACGTTTGCATTGCTAGTTTGGCGTACGGCTGTGAACACTCACCTCAATCGTCTTAAAACTTTTTAAAGTATACTCTTGCGTTGGATTGTTAGAACCCAACAATTTTACGGTACAAAACAAAAATATTTGTATCAACCTCGGTATTCTTTTGTTGCGTCAGCATTAAGAATTAAGACAAAAAATACTTTGCAAATCTTTTAGTTCACTCAAATTCTGATCCGGTCAGCCTTGCTGAGCCAGACAAGAAAGAATACTCTTATAGGATTAGATTTACCCCACAATATCATCCCACAGCCTATAAAACAAAACATTTTATTATTATTTATCCCATAAAACACATCCCTAAAAGTAATGTCTCAAACTTCCAGATAATTAAACAGTAGAGAAGTTTAGTCGGTATGCACTTTTCTTTCAAAAATGAGTACGATACGTTATTTTTTTTTTTTTAATTTCTTCTAAACCACAAAAAAAAAGATTGTTAATCTCCAACTCATCAATTTCTTATCAATTTTATAAATACTTTGTCAATAGAAATATGTTGATAATAATATAAATAAACTAATTGATCTACTTCTTACATCACTTAATATTACTAGCAATATACGTTTAGCAAAAGACTATTTTGTAAATCCGGATCTACATTATCCATTTTACTTTTAATATGTGAGACATTTGTTCAAAAATTTATATATGTATTAAACTACATTTAAAAGTCAATCTTACACTTTTTAATGCCGCTCTTTATAGTGTAAATTAAAACTCAATATTAGTTTAAATGTCAACAATACCAATAAAATATTGTATAGTAAAATATAAAGTGCCAAAAATATCCAAAGTAATTTACCTAAACAAAAAATTTGATTAGACTTTAAGGTTGTATGCAAAGTATTAGAGTATACCTTATGTGTTAATTAAGTGATTGATAATATAGTATAAAATGTATTAATTTAATTATAGGAATTTTGGCATCACGACCGGTTGGTGTTATGCTAAAAAATATTATATATTTGTCAATTGTACAAAATACATTAATAATTATGTGTAGGTTTAAT
Organism: Tachinus rufipes; assembly: GCA_963932245.1. Lineage (NCBI taxonomy): Eukaryota > Metazoa > Arthropoda > Insecta > Coleoptera > Staphylinidae > Tachinus > Tachinus rufipes. The sequence continues at coordinate 70,428,419 of OZ010749.1, forward strand.
TTACAGAAAAGTACAAGGAAATGAAAGCAAACCGTCATAACACCGCGCGAGAAAAGATAAGAAAATTAAATATTTAATAAATGCTCAGAATATATTAATAATTGTGTTCTAAGATTGACGGCAAGACCATTCCATAAATAAATGATTGTTAAGTTAATTAAAAACGTTGTTAAAGCACGGTGTGGTGGTTGGGAAGTTTAGCGTGCGTAGCGTCAGTTATATAAAAAAAACAAAATTTATAAACTGAGCATAATAATATAATGCATATTTTAGAATAATGAAAAAAACAATTTGTATTATAAATTTTTTTAATAATAATTTTTTTAATAATTATATTTATATGTTATCAAATACCCTTTCATAAATATTTAGCTGGTTTTGCTACTAAAAGTTTTTTGTCAATATCTGCGCAAAATATCATATATACACAATATTTTATTTCTGCGCATGTATAAACAAGCGTGATTAGTCGCTTGATAAGTAATAGTTTTACATTTAATGCATGCTATTGAAAAACTATTTATAACAAACGCCCAACATTAATAACATTAAATCTAAATCTAAAACTACTATAGGATATTAAAAGGATACGTAGGAAAATATCAAGAATTAAATGTGTGAGCGACGTTAATGCAAATGCATCAATTTTAATAAAAATATAGAATAGTTTAATTTGGTCAAAAACTGTAAAAATGGGGAAAATTCAAAGTACAAAAATTTTCTGCTGTCTTTTGAGATTAGTTTCATTTTTTGACTACAATATTCGTTTAGTTACCAAAAGCAACAAACACAATACTTGCATTAAAAGTGTAACTTAATGACAGCTTTTTGAATTTTACTCAAAAACTATCGTAAATCTACATTTTATTGCTCTACTTTTAAAGCAAGCTTCATTTCTCTACTACAATATTTATTAACTTAACGGTAGCAAGAAACACAATATTTTTATTAAAAGTGCGACTTCTGACAGTTTTTAATTTTACTCAGAAACTTATATAACCAACCACGTAAATTTAAATTAAATTACGCAACTTTTGTGACTAAATTAAATTTATTATATCATATTCGGCTCAACTGAATTATGATTACTTACTTACAATTTTGAATTAGAATGAAAAAATTACATTTATTTATTTTGTAAAAGTTCAGCTTTTAAATAAACTGATTTATTTAAAATGCACACAATTACAACCCCAAAAATTAAAAATTCCATCTCAAATGACTTTCAAGTATGTTCACTTAGAAAAAGCAATTAAAGCAGTCAACAGTAATAAGTGAGTAAAATGGGGAAAATATTTGATTTAAACCTATTATAAGTTTCTATGTTCCTAAACATACAGAAAACTTTATCTGTTTTCAGTTACTTTACTAATATTTAAATAACTTTTAAATTATCTTTAACAGCGTTAAAATAAAATAAACAAATCACAACAAAAATCGATATTGGTGGAGAGTGGGTGGATTATTATAATATAAACGAGGTCAAGATTTTAATCAGATTTTACATAATGGTAAAAGTAGGCTCGGATCTTTTCAATGCGCTCGGAATTACTTTACGTATATTGCTATCAAGATGCAGGAGCTTATTTTATCTTGATAGAGAGTGCAAAAAAGCTAATGGCAATGTCAGAATAAGATTTATTTTTGTTTAACATAGATTATAATATAATCAACGTCCAAACTCGTCTTATTGTTAACTGTGTAAAAAATATTGTAAATAAAAGTTTTACTTTTATTAGCATTAACGCTAGAGAATTGTCAAGTTTAGTCCTGATGGAGTGCCGATGGTAGTATTGTTATGAAAAAATATTATTAGCAAACATTACATACTAAAACCCTATCACATCTACGACCAACCAACTCAATTTCAAACAATAAGATTTCAGTCATCACTTATTTTATGTTAAACTACGTACAATATTCTATGCATTCATTCTTTGAGATAAAGGTTTGCAGTTATATTTAACAAGTAAAAAATTAATGAATCACTAAATAAAAATTCTACTTTGTAAAAAATAATTGCGGAGAAACGACTTTTTCCATAATGTTTTTTTAAGTTGAGAGCACAGATTGGACTTTCTTCTATAATGTGTGAAAACTTTATTCAAATAATGTGCACCAAACTATTTACTTTGTTTTGACAGTTTAACTCCAACTGTATTTACGCACACCAAACATGAATTCACTATTTCAATAGTGGCACAAACGTACATTAAATGGTTACATAATCCAAAACTTTTATAATGATCTTGTATTTAGGCGTTTTTTTGCTGACTTAGATTCTGTGAACCTTTATAATAGCAAAACTATTCTCCCGCTTTAATTATTAGTTTTTACAATCCATTTTTACTAATTTTGCTTGATTTATTAGGTAAGCTTAAGAGTATTTTAACGTTGATGTTCTTACGTCTAAATACAGAAGAGATTTATGAGCCTTATACCTGCTATCAACATTAACACAAGTATCATTGCACACTTTATCTTTATTATCTGTTTTGTTAGCAAATCTTGCACTTTTATTTAGAATTTGTTGAGAAATTCATCTGTGATACAGAATTAAGAGAATGTTGTCATATAACTTAACATCAAAAACAACATTGAAAAAAAGAAAAAAAATTAAAAAATCTGAATTGCTTAAGGAATGTAAGGCAATAGTTAGAATTTAAACAAACTGGTTTATTTAACTAAAAATGTGGTATTAACCAAATTAACTTGTAACAATAAAATTGTTGCCCAACATAAAGCACACACATTAAAATGCGCGCATATACAAATAGATAAAAAACTACGCCAAAAAATTAAACCCATTTGAAAAATTTCTGCAAAAAATTTTAACATACAAAAAAATCTAAATGCTGTTTAGACAAACTCAACCTTAAACAAAAAAGGCGATTCAACAGAAATCAAAATTTTTAGATATTAATTTTTGCTATGGTACTACTAATAAAAAGTTTTCTAATAAGAAATTTCATTTTGAATAGCAGGCTATTTGGGCAGCTGTCAATTTTTAAACTATTTTCTTTTGACATTTGTCAAGATCACATGAGAATATAGCTGATGTAGCCCGTAGTGTTAAAGAAAACTCAGGTTTATCAATTTCTCGTCGATCTTTAAAATTAGACATTCCACAAACAACATTACACCGTATTTTGCATAAAGACTTAAGTCTTAAAGCTTTTAAAGTTTAGTTAATACAAGAACTAAAAACTGGTCAATCACCATAAACGTCTTTGCTGATTGGGTCCTTCATATGCATAAAATGATCCGGAATTTTATCAAAAAATCATCTTTAATTGTCCCATTTTCACCTCGGAGGCTACGTTATGAAACAGAATTGCCGCGTTTCGGGCTCAGAAAATCCAAGAATGATTGTTGAAAAGTTTTTGACGGCGCTACGTGCCACACAAGCAACAAAACAATCGCAATTTTGCAAGAAAAGTTTCCTGACTGTTATTTCTTAAAGAGGTGATCACAATTGGCCACAGAGATCTTGTGATTTAACACCTTTAGACTTTTTTTTAGGGCCACGTAAAAAATAAGGTCTATGCCAATGCTCGACAATCGATTCAAGACCTTAAAGATGGAATTCGTAAAGTTATCGAGGACATACATCTGCAAATGTACGAATTGGTCATAAAAAATTTCATGAAAAGATTGGGGTACTGCAACCGTAACCGTGGCGGCCAATTGACTGATATCGTTTTTAAATGTTAATGGCATACCTTTCTCTTCACAATGAAATAAACAATTATTGATTTCTCCTAAAATATACCTGTTTTTTTTTCCTTTTCGATATTTACTCCAAATACATATTTATGGATGCCTTAGACAATACACAAAAAGAAATTTTATTAAACGCCGACAACACTGTAATGTTTGCAGATAGCATGGAAAATCTTAAGATACTTATGAGTAGATTATTATACAGTAGCCAGAAAAACAATCTTAAAGTTAACGTAGATAAAAACAAATATATAATCATAAATAAAAACATTTCTCCAAACTGTCAACGGCAACTTACGCTAAATCTAGAACAAATTAAAAAAAAAAAATCAAATATAGGTCTGTTCCAACATACGATTTGGACGGTTTGCAAACTGTTCAAACTGCACACCAGTGGCGAAGCTAAGGTTTTTGGGCTTTATTGCAAAATATTGAAAAAGAGACAAATTTTATGAAAAACGTACAAATATTTTTTTTTTCTCATTGCTTGCTCTTGTGCTTGTGGGCCGCAGACTTTTGCTTATAGGTAGTTTCTCTACTGAGTATAAGCATTATATTCATGAAGATGTTTATTATAGTATATTCAATCTCGTGGATAATTCCGCTGCATTCTTTATTGAATAGGGGGGTGGGGAAGATTTATAATCTCATGTGCTTTTTCATTAATTTTAATTATTTGTTTGACTGTTAATATTATTTAATTATAACTTCGGTATATGCTGTTATATAAAAAAATACAATAATAAAAAATTAATACCATATATTTTAAAGCAGAGTTTTTTTTTTCTTTATTAATGCTCTATGTATACCTTCACTATAACCAAAAAAAACATACATGTTCAAAGTTTGTCAAACATGACATATATAACATAAGTTTTCAGTTTTAGCAAAACGTTTCAAACAGCTCTATAAAACAAGCTACAACAACTACCACGTGCTGTAAGAGTTTTCACACATCAAAATAAAAAAAAAAACTGTACTCAGATCATATTTAAAGATCTATGCAAAATCATCGTTCCATAAAATCAAAAATACAGCCAAGACATAAATATCTTTTATCGAAACAATTAAAACGTATTTGTTTACAACTCCAGCGCAATATTTGTAAGAATTGTTACTGGTGCATCTTTTTAATAACAACCAGATGGGTGGGTGGTCGGTGCACTCAAATCATTGATTGAAAACAATTAGTTTTACGTAAACTATTCCAACCACCCACCCAAACGTTAGTAATCCAAACATACTTTTCTGGGCAAATGTTGTTAGTATTTAATTAAGCAAGCACTAAAATATAAACAAGTAAACAGTAAAATAAGAGAAAGATGCAAAGAAATAAAAAAATTGCAAAAAAAACATGATCACTTCTCAGTTCATAAGAAAATAAGAAAAGTTACAGGAAAAACCCGAAAGAGAAACTTACCACAAATGGTAGACAACAACAACAGTATTATACTGGAAACAAAAGAGCTTGTAACGCTTCCTTGTCGCTGACGACCGGAAGCGGCTGAGTAGCGATCAGTCGTAATCGACAGGGCTCGATATTGGCCTAGGAGGTCTCGGGCGCTACCACCTATTGCAAGATGGACGGGTGCTTATGAATAAAACAATACAATGTCAGGAGGAAATAAAAGTATATTCAGTAAGTAAACAAAACAACGCACGGTACGGCCGCGGCACACGAGCCCCGACAGAGACGTATATTATACAGATGAGCTCGGTCGTCAACAAATGAAAATTATCTACGACCAGACATATCCTGGAAGAGACTTCGACAGTCGGCTCCATACACCGCACGGATGCCTGTGGGGTTATACAGTAACCACCCCCGAGCAGGTTAATCATCGAGTCGAGCGAGACCCCTGTCGACATGCAGGCTGTGAATCAAGTCAGCCCTGTACTACGTTCCAAAACTGACGTGACTAACATCATTCGCGGTCAGATGGAATGGGTACGTGAACGGATGGTTCAAGTAGATACTGGTTTGGCGAACACACAATTGCTAGACGAAATTAATGCAGAATGTGGAAAGGTATTCGAGACATTCTTAGACCGCAACCGCTTTTGCGAACACGATGTAGCCATTGGTGCAAAAAGATACCTGATGAATGTTACAAACACAATTTTTCAGCACTACGCTATTATGGATGAAGCCGCAGAAATGGAAGCAGCACGTGAACAAATCCTGGAGGTTCCGGATCAATGCACAACCTGCCCCACCGACGCAAGCAAGTCCGTTAGCGATTTAACACCGGAATCTGAACAACACCTAACCAGCTACCCGACGGAAAGTGTCGCCAATATTTGTGACAATGAGGAAGTCCTCGCACCGCTGCACTACGCTTGCGAAGTTACCGACGTAGATGCTGTGGCTTTTGAAGTGACAGAAGTTGTACATTTAGAAGTGATACCGACAGAGACGGCGATTTACATCGTAGAGGACAGAAGTTGCTTCACAGCTGATGTCAATACACCTAACGTGATAGAAGATGAGGATACAACGAACGTGACCGAAGCAGATGTTTGTCAAGTTATGCACAACTTCGACACGGCGAGTGATACCCCGGCTGGAGACATACCGTCGGCAGACAAATTCCAAGTGTTCAACCCTGGCAAAACAAACACGAACAAGAGGCAGAAGAGGATCAACGCAACACCTGGTGCTGATCATCACAAGAGTGCGAATTACGCGTTTGTCCGGATTAAACAAAACGCAACCGGCAAGTTTAAACGCGACAAACAGTCAAGTGCATCACACCGTAAGCACAAAGGACACGATGAACAGTTTAGTGCGCTATATTATCAAAACGCGCAACGCGATAAACAAGTGAGTGCATTACATCGGCACAAGAGACGCAACAGACATTACCGTGGCCCACATCATCACCGCAAGCGACGAGCAGACCTTTTGCTAGTAACATTATTACAAATAAGTGATCGCGCGAGGATGAACAATGACAAAATCGTACAAACCAAGTGTGTACCACCTAGTGAACGGTTGCCTCCAGAGCCTCCGCCAAAACCTGGATCTTAAGGTTCGGATTTAAGAAAGCCCGTGCCGCGAGTTTCAAGACATTGTGATAACCGCGCCACACAAAGACATATAGTGGAACCCATTGTGGACACTTTTACATTATTACCATTTCCCCATCAAATTCAGTGCAATAGACCAGACTATTATGTGATACCCGGAGAACGTGCCAAAGAACTTTATCACATTTACTTCAAGAACTCTTAAAGTTCTTTCGCAAAAATAGTGGAGGATTGTTACGGCCACCAGGCGGCGCTGTCGACCATTAACACACGCCCACTCCGCGAAGCGCTCGACCAACCACGCGCCACCAAGCTGCATAAAAGAAATCCGTTTCTGGATTCTGGAGTCAGTCCAGCGGCGTTCCCCGCGTCTACCACAGACCTATACGTTACACGCGACGATCCCCGTCACGTACCACGGCAACCCCACGGCTGAGAATTAAACCGGCTCAAGGTCACGCCGCAGACAAGTCAAGACGAGTCCTAACGTACGACTTCACGTCATCCCCATATGACACTTGGTGCTCCCAGACGTACCATACCTGGGTACCATTTCCGATATCACCTCCTGGCACTTCCGAGGTCGCATATCACCACAAAACAAATTACTAAGCTGCAATAGATGTAGCAACCGGTCTCAAAACACAAGGCCACCCACCCAGCTGTCTAACATCGACTCCTGGAAATTGTTACGGTCCGAGATCACCTTTAACGATTCCCCGGGCCGGTAACACAGGCCACGCGTATTTATACCCGCACCCGAGGAGTGGGGATGGCCCGCCAGGCTTGCCAACACATAGTTGCAAAACATAAAAATAACTAAACTAATAATTAAATTCTAATTACACTAATTAATAATGATTATACATAAAATTGTGCAATGCATGATGTGAATGTGTCCGGTGAAAACAGTAAGTAGCATTTTTAAATGAGCACGTGGCGAGAGGTTATGTCCGGCCCCCTTGGGTTAATTAGGTGTTTGCGGACATAATGTCCTTAATAATTATTTCTCCTGGTATTACCCCGACCACGAATATCTAATTTGTTTTGCCCTAACATTAATTAATAAAATCTTTATTTTAATTAACACAAATACAGGGTAGGCAAAACAAATTAATTTGACAATTGATATACGGGAGGGTCGAAATTCGGGAAAAATACCAGGATTAATTTGAGAAGTAGTTTATTATGCACAAAACGGACCCTAGGTCCGTTACAAGCTAAATAAAAAATGGCAAAAATACATTAAAAACCTTTAAACTAGCAAGCCCCCTAGATTTTATAACAACACCAGAGAAATGGAGAAAGCACCAAAAATACTCAAAAGTAAGATGATAAAAACAATCAAAATTAACAAATCAGGAAAGGCTGCTGAACCAAATAAAATTCATGTGAAAATTTTAAAATTGTTACTGAATTACTTAACTTGCTATTTAATCGTATTTACAAAACAGGAGAAACAATAAAAGACTGGCTTAACTCGGTCCTAAAAAACCAGTCCAAGCATTACAACGGTTGCTAAATAAAATTACAGATGCTAATGACAACCTTGGCTTTAAAACTAACACAAAAATGACAATGATTATGGTAGTAAGCAAGAAAACATTACCTTGCGATATAAAAATTTACAGAGAAACCTTTAAAGTAGTACCAAAATTCAAATATCTGGGAAGTTGGATCACAGAAGATCTGAACCCGGAGTGTAAGGTTTGTGCTAAAATAGAACAAACCAGTGCCACTTTCAGTAGCATGAAACCACTGTTAACAAATACAAGCCTAAGTTTAACCCTCCGACAAAGATTTGTAAAGTGGTATGTCTAGTCGGTATTATTGTATGGCTGTGAAACATAGACATTAAAGATAAACACCATGAATCGATTAGAAGTTTTTAAAATGTGGACGTTCCGTAAGCTTTTAAGATTGTTGTAGGTAGATCATACCACTAATGAAGCAGTGTTGCAACGTATGTGCAGAGAAAAACGGCATATTTAGGGCACATATTCCGCAATAATAAATATGAAATCTTAAAGTTGATAATAAATAAAAAAATAGAAGTACAACGAGGCATTGACCGTAAGATATACTCTTGACTGAAAAACATGCGGGATTGGACTGGCCTAGGTGTCCAATCCTTGCTTAGAGCGGCAAAGGATCGGATAGGGTTCAACATGATTGTTTCCAACCTTCAGTAATAAAGATGGAACCATAAAAATGAAAGATTCAATTTAAGTTAAAAAAAAGAGACAGGTCTAATTTTTTGATAACAAAAATTGGGTGATTGGGCAAAGTACTTAAATCATTAGTTGCAAGCAAGTGACAGTAATTCAAAAATTGAACTCGCATCTTCTCTTAAAAATGTTATTTGTTTCTAAATTAGAAAAAAAAGTTACAAATCTAGGTTAGATGAGACACCCACATCATTAATTGCAAGCAAATAATTTTAACTAGTGTCTCGTCAACCCACTTAAGTGTTTGTGATCCAGAAATTAGATAATTACCTTCTCTGCAAAAGTTAATTGTATTTAAATAAAGAAAAAAAAAAGTAAAAGATCTATCTTCTTAATAACAAAAAGTCGGGTGGGAAACCAAGGTACTAAAATCATTGATTGCGAACAAATAGTTTTAACTAATTTCCCACCTTCTCACCTAAGTGTTAGTAATATAAAAATTTAATTATTCTTTTATCTGTAAATGTTAATTGTATTTTTTTGTATTTTTGATTTTTGCACGGTTCATCACAGCAAACCAAGATTCCTAACAACATATGGTACAATTAAAAAATAAAGATACTTGATGCCCAGTCCACAACTATAAAATATGTAAGATCTATATTAAAAATTGTAGTATATAGAAACTCCTAGAACAAACAGTTCAGTCAACATGACTACCGTACATTCATTAGACTGAAACAATCTTTTTGTGTACGCTATGTTTTTATAAAACTTCCTTTCATTATCGGTTAATACTACAATCTTTAACTCTAATTTAACTTTAATCCTTTCTGAATGTATTGATAAAAAAATAAATTGATTATCAAATCATATGTAGAAACAGCAATGACGCCAAAGTTGCAGTTTTTGTTGAAATACTACAAATCAAGATAGCTGTCGGTATAGTCTTAATTCTAAACAAAGCCGCACATTGGCATCGACTCATCTCAAAAATGATCTTTTAAATGTAAGGCAAATTAATAAAAGTTCAAAAACAGTCAAGCAAAAATTAAAAGAAGCTGGCCTAAAACCAAGAAGTCATGCCAAAATACCGCATCTTCTTCAAAATTACAAAATTTGTCAATTAGAATTTGCCAAAAATTCAGAAAAATATTGAGAATTGACAAAATGTTTTCTTCGCGGATGAGAACGAGCAAACCACGTCTACAGAAAAGTTGGGGAACGATACGCCAGCTGTAATCTCATAGAAATCGTTAGTTTTGAAGGTGGCGGTATAATGCTTTGGGTAGGTATTAGTTAGGAGAAACGCACCAAACTCGTAGAAGTGATTGGATCATGTTGTGCCTTATGGCGGCCATATTGGAAACAAAATATTCATATTAATACACAATAACGCTCAACCGCATGCAGCTGGCACAGTGACTAACTACCTCGGTGCAGTCCAGATTCAAAGATTAGATTGGCCATCATATAGGCCAGACTTAAATCCGATCAAACATGTGTGGGATTATATTAATCGCCGCATACGACAAAGAAATCCTGTTCCAACTACAATAGAACAGCTTCGGTTTGCTGCACAAGAAGAGTGGAACTCAATTCCTCAAAAATATATTCAAACTCTACTTGGCAGTTTGCCGAGAAGAATGCAAGCAGTAATTAAAGCTCAAAGAGGAAGTACTTGTTACTATTTATGCACTTACATTAATCAAAAAACTTGTCTTTGCTATCTAGTGGCATTTAAGATTTTCTTTTTATAAAAACTTAAGATTGTCCACTAAATTTCTTTGAAATAAACTGTTTGTTGTAGTAGATAGTGTTTAAATAACATATTTCATAAAATTTAATTTTTACAAACAAAAATTATGAAAATTTAAAATATTCTATAATTTTGTCCATGAGTGTATATACCCATTTTAAGTTTAAAAGAGATAACATGTTTTATGATTCTCAAAAATTGTATCTCAAGCCGGCATTATATTCTATAAATAAGTATTTTTCTTAATAAAACACACAAAAAATGCCATTAAAAACTAATCTTTAGTTATTTAGTTATGAATTAAACTCTAAAAAACTATCTACAGTTAGTACAAAACTTCATTTTGTTTTTATAAACAATAAACCAGATATTAGAACATTTATTATGTTAGTGACAAAAAAAATTACATTCTTAAAATATAACAAAACGTACGTATTTTTGTCTATAGACAAATTGCGCCGATGCAAAATGATGCGTGTGTCGCAAGGATGTTTCCAATACCGTACAAATATGTAATTTTTATTATCTATTTGAAATAGTATAAAAAAACATGTGTAAAATTAACAGACGAGATTGATAATAATACTAAAATTCAGATAAATATCCATCGGCTGTATTATTGCAGCGCGTGTATGTGTTTTAATATTTACAAAGCCTCCGATTGATTTGTTGATTTTAAAACATCACGTTACAAAAACAAATACTTCTATTATTTTTTCTTTCCGTTCATGCTCAAAAACCAACGTTAGGGAATATTAAATTCAAATATTTGCAAGCACAACTTTTATTCGGCTCGGCTCTATTCCGCAACAAATTTGCAAATATTAAAATTGAATTTGCATAATAACACGGTATGCGACACTTTAAGGAGATATTAAATTTGCAAATTTTATTTATGAGATTTTTATCTAAATCTTTTGTATTATTGCAGTATTTATAAAAATTAAACAAAAAATTTCATTTTCTTGCATTCTAATTCATCCCCCGTGGCAAAAGCTAAATTGCAGCATTGTATCACGCGAGAACAATTTGTAGTTCCGGTTGGCACGTAATTGAGTTGAATTAACATTCATTCATCGGGTGGTTTATTATGTTCATTCATAACAATTTATACTTCGTAATATATTTGCAAATAAATAAACTTTTTAAATTGAAGCAATGAATATTTTTGCACATTTTAACATCGCTCTTACAGTTCTGCATTAGTCCATAAGCTGCTCGACATGAACAGATTCATGTTCGCAGCGAGGTATTACGTTGGCAGCGAGACTATATTTTCATGGACTAGTTGAAATGAAGATTTCACTAATCTTTATAATGCGATGCGAATGCTACGCGTTGATATCCCAACAGTTTGCAATATTTAATTACATCAAAGTAAGCAAACGAAATATGGTATATTTTGTCACAGAAACAGAGACATCATATTTAGTAACACATCAAAAGAATAAATTTAAATAAAAATCATTGAAATATTATGCATATTATATCTCCGTCTGGTCCAACACATAAACTATAAATAATTTGCATAAAATTTGGTTGGGTTTATATACATTTTAGTGCATTAATAATATACAAAACATTAACTACCCCAAAGATAAAACTCTGAAATTGATTAAAAATAGTATATGTTGATATTCAATTGATTAAAATTTCATAGAAAAAATACAATATAAAATATATAAAGAAGAGACGCAATGTCCTCAAATGAGACAGTTGTAAAAGCAATAATTTCGAATAAAGCCTAGTTAAATAGGTAAATTTATACGAATGCCACAACGACATATGTAGCGCTCGTTACTATTTGTTCAATCGGACAACCCAATAATAACATTAAAAAATTAAATTTATGAAAAAATATTCTATACTAAAAAACATCCATAGACGCGTTTCGAGGTTTACCTCTCATCAGTATGGCTTTATTTATTTATTTAAACTAATTGATTTTTAACTTACTTCGTCAACATTGTTCACCACCACAATTCAAAGTGAATATTTTAAAGGGTGTATTGACTATTTATACTAACTGACTTAATGACATTATTTAATGGCTATGGTTAATAGCATTCTGAGAATGAACAAATAAACTAATTATTTCGGGATATTAAGCTGATGGTAATGACATGAAAGAATTAAAACGGAAATTTGAAAATTAAAAATAGAATAAATTTTTTTGCATAAATTATAATTACTATTATACAATTTCGTGTATATCAGAACATATATAAAATATATAAAGAAGAGACGCAATGTCCTCAAATGAGACAGTTGTAAAAGCAATAATTTCGAATAAAGCCTAGTTAAATAGGTAAATTTATACGAATGCCACAACGACATATGTAGCGCTCGTTACTATTTGTTCAATCGGACAACCCAATAATAACATTAAAAAATTAAATTTATGAAAAAATATTCTATACTAAAAAACATCCATAGACGCGTTTCGAGGTTTACCTCTCATCAGTATGGCTTTATTTATTTATTTAAACTAATTGATTTTTAACTTACTTCGTCAACATTGTTCACCACCACAATTCAAAGTGAATATTTTAAAGGGTGTATTGACTATTTATACTAACTGACTTAATGACATTATTTAATGGCTATGGTTAATAGCATTCTGAGAATGAACAAATAAACTAATTATTTCGGGATATTAAGCTGATGGTAATGACATTTGTTCATTCTCAGAATGCTATTAACCATAGCCATTAAATAATGTCATTAAGTCAGTTAGTATAAATAGTCAATACACCCTTTAAAATATTCACTTTGAATTGTGGTGGTGAACAATGTTGACGAAGTAAGTTAAAAATCAATTAGTTTAAATAAATAAATAAAGCCATACTGATGAGAGGTAAACCTCGAAACGCGTCTATGGATGTTTTTTAGTATAGAATATTTTTTCATAAATTTAATTTTTTAAAGAAAAAATACAATATTTACTAAAAGAAAATTGGTTACATTTCCGAGTATTCAATATGTACTCATCAACGCTTCTGTTTATGCTAAAAATCAAATGGTTTGGTGCATCTTAAAATAGCTATCTGGTGTAGTTCATCTAAAGTGTTTGGAGGATGCAGTGAACGACACAATATTTTGTTCATCATATCTATGTTCTATGAGGTTCAAGTCGTATGATCTTGTTGCCAATACAAACTATAAATGTTGGTTTGTTTTATGAAGTTTGTAATTGCGTTAGCTGCATGTTGTAGCGCAAATCTCTCTTACGCTTGGTCTCAAATGAATGAAACTAGAAAGGGTTTAAGGAATGTATCGATGCGCGTTTAAAGTGCCCGGAATAAATATTAGTAGGCAAGGAAGATGTCGGGCACACCGAACACCAGAAAAAACATGTGTATGGTATGTTTAGATGCATATATAAAGTAACAAATTCATTTGAAAAGAACGCTACGCTCTGCATAATTTTTTACTTTTGTTAACGCTGTTAATCATACATGTCTTCTCTGCTGTACTTCAGACACCATTACACAAGAAGTTAACTCCTTGAAACAATGTTCAACAAATTGTAAATTTTGACTTTGACCTCAAGTTATTATTATTTAAAATTGTTTAGTTATTATTTTGTATTTTTAATTCATTGTTTAATTGTTAAGTTATATTGTGTTTTATAATTAAATCAAAGTATTTGAAAAGTTAATTGAATAACAAATGTCAAAAGTGTTAAATAAAACGATTCAAAATACCAAAAAAATTAGACTATCAATAATAAAAATAATTAGATAATTAGTTGAAAATTGCATTATCAGTGCTGAAAAGTAAAAGATTTTTTTTAACTTATTTTCATTGTGTCCTATTCTCCTTTTGACAAATAATAGTAATGACAATAGTAAACATTTCGAATACTATTTACATACAATACCAATTGAAGACCAGCTATTTAAATTATTAAACGTCTAATATATCAAATATATAAATATAACATCTTTTTAAACTACCGGCGCAGAATTTAAAAACTGTGTTCCCGCCCACCCGCCCAAGTCAAGAAGCTATTTTCGCCAACTCTCTTTTTCTAACTAAATGACATCAGTCAGTCAATCTCTTGCGTGTGTTAGCTGTAGGAACACGACCGGTGGTAATAACAAAAATAAATTCCTCGATAACAAACATTCGGGCGGATAGGCGGGTACCACCTTTTTCAACTACTGACGCAGAATTTAAAAACTGTGTTCCAGCCCACCCGCCCAAGTGTTTGTTATCAAGAAGTTGGTTACGTCACGTCTCTTTTCCAACTAAGTGACATCTGTCAATCAATCTCTCTTGTTGTTTTAGCTGCAGGAACACGATCGGTGGTGGCCACATTAAATTCCTGGGTAACAAACATTTGGGCGGGTGGGTGGGGAGCACGTTTTCAAATTACCGGCGCAGAATTTAAAAACTGTGTTCCCGCTCACCCGCCCAAGTATTTGTTATCAAGAAGCTGGTTACGTCATCTCTTTCTTTCAACTAAGTGACATCTGTCAGTCAATCTCTCGTGTGTTAGCTGCAGGAACACGATTGGTGGTAGTTACATTAAATTCCTGGATAACAAACATTTGGGCAGGTGGTTGGAGAACACCTTTTTAAACTACCGGCGCAGAATTTAAAAACTGTGTTCCCGCCCACCCGCCCAAGTGTTTGTTATCAAAAAGCTGGTTTAGTTATCTCTCTCTTCCAACTAAATGTCATCTGTCAGTTAATCTCTCGTGTGTATTAGCTGCAGGAAAACGGCCGGTGGTAGTAACATTAAATTCCTAGAGAACAAACATTTGGGCAAGTGGGCGGGGAACACTTTTTTAAACTACCGACGCAGAATTTAAAAACTGTGTTCTGCCCACCCGCCTATGGGTTTGTTATCAAGAAGCTAGTTTTGCCACCTCTTTCTTTCTTTTAGGTAAATGACATCTGTCAGTCAATATCTCATGTGTGTTAGCTGCAGGAACACAAAAGGTGGTAGTATCATTAAATTCCTGGATAAAAACACTTGGGCGGGTGGGTGGGAAACACGTTTTCAAGCTACCGACAAAGAATTAAAAAACTGTAATCTCGCCCAACCGCCCAAATCTTTGTTATCAAGATGCTGGTTACGTCACCTCTCTCTTCCAACTAATTGGCATCTGTAAGTCAATCTCTCGTGTGTGTTAGCTGCTAGAACACGACCGATGGAAGTAACATTGAATTCCTGGATAACAAATACTTGGGCAAGTGAGGGGAAAACACCTTCTTAAACTACCGACGAAGAATTATAAACTGTGTTCCCGCCCACCCGCCCAAGTGTTTGTTATCAATAAGCAATTTCCGCCACCTCTCTCTTTTTAACTAAGTGACATCAGTCAGTCAATCTCTTGTGTGTGTTAGCAGTAGGAATACGACCTTTGGTAATAAAATTAAATTCCTGGATAACTAACAATTGGGCGGGTGGGTGGAGAACACGTTTTTAAATTACCGACAAAGAATTTAAAAACTGTGTTCCTTCCCACCCGCCTAAGTGTTTGTTATCAAGAAGCTAGTTTTTCCACCTTTTTCTTCTAACTAAGTGACATCTGTCAGTCAATTTCTCGTGTGTGTTAGCTGCAGTAACACGATCGGTAGTAGTCACATTAAATTCTTGGGTAACAAACATTTGGGCAGGTGGGTGGGGAGCACGTTTTCAAATTACCGGCGCAGAATTTAAAAACTGTTTTCTCGTCCACCCGACTAAGTGTTTGTTATCATGAATTTTGTAGATGCCAAAACTGTTCCAAGCATTACAGTTTTTTTCCAAATGATATTTCAGTTTCTTAAATAAATATTCTTTTCTAAAACGTTGGAACAATTTAAAACTTCTTAGAACAGTTTAGGTTCTAAAAAGTTTTAAATTGTTTCAACAAGCTCTAAATAGTTTTAAAAAGCTCTAAATTGTTCTAACAAATCTTTAACTGTTTTAATGAATCCTAAATTGTTCCGAGATACTCTAGAGAAGTTCTAAAATTTTCTTGAAAATTTTTGCAAAATTTACAATTTGTTTTGTAGATACTTAAACTGTTTAAGTTTCACAAACCCTTTCCATGTGATAAATACTCTGTTCTGAAGAGTTTTAACCTGTTGTTAAATTTGAAATTAAAAATCTATTCCAAGTGCATTAAAATGTTCTAAATACTCTAAATTTGTTCTGGATAGCATTAAGCTGCTATGGCAAGTTTCTAATGTTCTGGAAAACGGTTTTGAAGTAACTCCTCAACATCTAAACAAAATTTCGAAATTTTTTAAACGGCTAATAGTACCGAAAATATTTAAACTGTTACTAGATTCAAAAATGATTTTCAAGCACACTAAACTTTTCTAAAATGTTATACAATCTGTTCTGGAAAGCATCTGGGAAACAAGTTCAAACTGTTTTGACAAACCCTAAACAGTTCCGACAAACCCTAAACTAATCCAAATAGCTCTGAACTGTTTCAACAAATCATAAACTGTTCTAAAAAGCTTTAAACTGTTCCAAAAAGCACCAATATGCATTAAAAAACTTTATATTGTTAAAAAATATTACTCGAAAGGTAGCTGCTTAACATTTACAAAAACTATTCTGAAGATACTTAAAATGTTCTTCAATCTACAAATCCTGTTCAAAATGGTTGTCAAATTTTATTCTGGAAAACATTAAACAGTTCCAGTGAGCACTAAGCTGCATCGGAAAACTTTGAGGTGAGCTTTAAACTGTTAAAGTAAGCTCTGAACTGTTCCGGTAAACTCTGAACTATACTGGTAAGCTCTGAACTGTTCCGGTGAGCTCTGAATTGTTCCGGTGAGCTTTAAACTTTTTCAATAAGCTCTAAACGGCACTAAAGAACGTTATATTGTTATGTATATGACTATACTATTCCGAAAAACCTTTTAACCTGTATTTAAGTTCTAAATTGAAATTATAATAAATAACTTTGCTAATATTATATGAAATCCATAAAATTAATGTTATGCCAAATTTGATAAATTTTATGCAGTTAGTACTTATGTTGATGAAATATAATTTTACTAAATTTCAGCAATATCCAATGTATCGTTTGGTAGTAATGATTTTTTAAGTTATCTTTTGAGCAACTTGCTGAGATTACATGAAATCAATAAAATTGAGGTTATGCCAAAATTATGAATTTTATGAAGTTGGTACTTATGCTGACGAAATATATTTTTACCAAATTTCAGTAATATCCAATGTCCTTTGGTAATTATGGCTTTTTTATCTTATTCTTGGAGCAACTTGCTAAGATTATTTATCAAAATCACTGTTAAAGATTATATGGATTTAATTCACAAATTTTATAGTAATACTACACAACTTTCAACATTTATAACTGCATGTAAACAAGTTTTATTATTTATTGCAGTAATAATGAGCAAAATAAGCATTTACGCTAATGCATATAAAAAACAAAATAATTAATAAAGCAGCGTTAATGCTTCCTTGCCGCATGTCTTCTCAAAAATTTCATTGAGTTAAAAATTGTTTAGAAGTCAAAGCAACAAAAAATCTTTATTAATAAGTTAGCAACAAACAAATAAATTATCATTACTTTTGCCGACCAATGTATTGAGTTACAAAATTTGCTAATAAGCAAAATAATTTATGCTAATGTAGACGCAACAGTTAAAGACGCAAACCGTGCATTATACAACGCAAACACTCTTTGTACTTATCTTGCTAGATTAAATTCAAACCTACTACAATATAAACTACCAGATACAATCAAAACAGGATTGCAAATGTTGATAGAAGAAGAAAACATAATATAAACAAATTATAATTATAAATAAAAGCTTGAATCATCAACTAAAAGTTGCACAAAATACTGTAAGTACCTTTTTGTAACCGCAATAGAGACAACAAAATAAAAATATTGAAAATTTACAACCACGTTATTCTTGCCACCAATGAAATAAAAATGTTGTTAACATCCCATTATCAATACCAAAAACGCAAATTTATTAACGACTTAATTTCCCATATCAACCAATTTAAATTCAACCAAAAACTATTTCTCAGAAAACAAATTAGTTTTAAACCAAGAAATAATTTATGGCCTGAATCCTAAACAACACTTATCATTAAGCACATCTAGATCTATGCATCCACAACCAATAGAGTTCTATAACTTAAAAAGCACTCTTAATGAATATAAAAACCAATATATCTGAGGATTGGCCACAGAACCTGCATAAAGTTTAAAAAAATAATGGTCTTTATTAATTTTGGACAATATTCTATTATATGATTAGTGTTCATGGCTTAAAATATACGGTCTTATCAGCTAAAAAAAAAAATATGAATCTTAAAAGAAAGCTCAAAAAATTAATTTCCAAAACAGTCACAAAACAGAATTTATAATTGTAAACCTTAATAATTCATTTAGAGAAAACATTTTCTTTTTTTTAAATATGAAAATACATAAAAAATAAAGAACCCATAGTAAAAGATAAGGAAACATTAAAAAAATTAGATGCAATTTATTTCAATATAGAAGATTCAATTTTAGATATACATATTTCTGAAAAAAAAAAATTATTTTGCTAACAAACTCTATATAAATATAGTTTTTCATAATTGCGCAAGATTAGATACCATCAATCTTCAACAAACATAAAAAAATAGTGCATTTAAAATTACTTAAGTCAACAAAATTCTAAAAAATATCAACTCAACAAACCATCAAGAAGAAATTATTCAAAATTACTACACAAAAATAGACTAAACATAAAGGTATTCAAAAAACCAAAATAATGATCAAAATAAAGTATTAATAGTCTTTACATAAAAAAATCTATTATAACAAATATAAAATTTTGACTATAATCAATGCTTGTCAAGATACGTTTTATCTTATAGATAAACGGATGAATCAACAATCAATATTACACAAAAATTATTAAAAACCTTCTTTCATCATAGAACACCCCATGTGATAGTTGCTAATGAAACAAGTGTATTTAACAGCCTGAGCATAAAAAGATTTATAGAAATACATAAAGTCAAATAACTTAGAAAGCAATGACATTATTAAAAGATTCTATTTAACTCTTCAAGAAGATCTTAAAATAGTTTCAATTTTTTATAAAAATCTTATTTCTACACTTCATCTAAATGAATTCAATACAACAATTGTTACTAAAAAAAAGACACATAGAAATACTCACTGGACATTATGACGATAAAGAATTGTTATGCATTGATCTAAACAAAATTGCTATGTACACAATTACAAAGAATCAATAAATCAATTATATACAGATTAAAATCAAAATTTAACAGCAAACTAGAAACGTTCAGTAAACAAAATTATTAAAAAAATAGAAGACTATAAAATACAAGACAGACAAAAATAAAACTTACCACAAAAGACAATTGCAAAGACCAAAGGTTTATTCAAAACTTTATCTAAAAAACCATTTAAGATCTTAGAATAAGCTAGGAATATTACCATTTACACTAACCAAAGCCAAAGACCAGAAAAACTTATTTTTGTCTATTATTTTGATACTAAAAAAATGTACCTAACAACAATTAAAACGGCTTTTAAAAAAACTATTTTTTTTTTCAGATAATCCACAGATTCAAGTAAGATTTGTGTACAATCAGTGTCACATCGTCTAAACAAGTGTGAATTATTTAGCGGAATTGCAATTAATATTGAATTTCTAACTAAAAAGTTCAAAATGATGCCAACAGTTAGCAATAAACAAAATAATAATAAAAACTATAAACAAATCTTAAGAAAACTCTAAACAGTTCAAATTGATACTATCAATGTGTTTGAAGACACTTTTAATTGTTTTAGTATAACATTATCTATTATTTTTACTTCTACATTAATAAAGATTAAAAGTGCAGTTTTGCGCAATTTAAAAACTGTCCACTAAAACATGTTTTGTTATAAATAACTTAATATTTGACTGTATCAACATTAACATAATACAATGTCATTACCTATTATTTTGACCATAAAAAACTTGAGAGGCTAGTCAAAAAAATCCAAAGAAACGCAAAGAAGTTTTCCTTACACGGCGACAGAACGCTCCTCATGAGAACGTCTGTCTCGACGACGTTTCCATACTGTTGTCTAATTCTGCCAAGCATCTGGGGATAACCTTTGACAAAGGATTACGTCCAAGTTACAAGTGAAGTCAATTCCCAACAAAGCCAAATTGGCAAAAAATTTGTTTCCGATACTGCGACGGAACAGTTCCAGATGTACATGTCAACCACCAGGCCAGTGATGACATACGCGTGCCCTATCTGGGGAACCGCCGCAAACACGCATCTTGATAAATTAAAGTTGTTTTAAAGCATGTCCAAAATTGTAAAATTCAAATCAATCTCGAGATTCTTCTATTGCGCAGACACATTAAATTTTTGGCCGAAAAGTACTTTGACAATCTTGTGGTTCACTCCAATCCTGATCTGGCCCAACTCGCCGAGCCAGACAAGGAAGTTTCGCGTTACAAACGCATGGTTAATTAACTGATTAACATCTCCTGTTTACGTGCCTATTTTTTCCTCAGTTTATAGGGCGCATCTGTCCCCTTTTTTGACACTAGTTTTTGTCTTTCAATATTTCACTAACGTAAGGTTTATAAGCATAACGGTCTTAAACTTCCGGAAGAGTTTAGTCGGTAGGCAAATTCCTCGTGAAGGTGTATCTGACATTTTAAGAAAATTCTTTTTCTAAACCACAAAAACTACTAAGCTTTACATTATAATGAATGTTACACCGTATCAACATATGGACCATGCATGCATAGATACTAATCCGCTAAGCTTGTGCTAAAAAAACCGTACAAAAACAGAGCATAAAGATTGTGTAGTAAACCTTTTTTAAATCAACGCCCAACATCCTCTCTGTATTACTCACTCAATAAAAGTTTCAAAAGAATACATCCAAGCAATAGAAGACATCCGTTACATAGCTCTGATACCAAATAATACAAAGATAAAAACTCAATTTGAATCCACAAACATTTAAAGTGTCCAAGGAACTTATTTTATTACTCTACTTCAAAATTGCCAATTTCTCTTTTTAAACTTATAAAACAATTTTTTGCAAACTTACAATTTCTTACCACCAGCAAACTTTCAATTACACTTAAACAAGTTTCATTGGATAAGCTAAAATTGTTTCAAAAGTTTCAAGATGCCCCAACTAATATTTTGATAATCACCACAGTTGTCATCCTTGTGTCAATTATACTAATTGTATAAAACCACCTCATGTGATGAAAGCCATTAATAAATTTACTACTTCTACAACCACAAAAAAAATCTGGTTTTTCGGGCTCTTTTTTTATGTTTTAAAATATGGCAAACATAATTAAGTAAATTTATAGAAAAATTAAAAGAAAAAGATTAAATATCAATTTTAACTCGGGTATAATCACCATAGACATACAAACAAAGATCGGGATGCAATATCAGTTTAATAAAAGTCTTTAAAAATAGCCCAATATGTTTGCAATACACTAACACAATTTTCAGGAGATTATTTTAATCTTTGAAGCCACTTTCTTATGTTAAAAAGCTCTAACTGGTTCAGATTGTAATACAAATTTAATTTTTATTTGTTTATATTCTTCTTTTAAATATTCATTGTAATCTCTAACCTCACTTCGGTTGTTTATCCTCGTTTTTATACTTTTATTTTTGACTATTATATCACGACTTGATTATTGTTGTTGTTGTTCATTGTTGGTAACAAAATTCTAAAATCATCTTTTTCTCCACATTATCCAATCAATTGAACCTTTTTCTGTTGAGTTTCTGTTGTTTTTTTCTTTTAGTATATGTACATGACACTTTATACTAAAGACTTTTAAAACATTAAATTTACTTTTAGGCCACAATAAGTAAGATGATTCACCTTTAACTGGGTTTTTTCCTATGCTATGGAATGTATAGGCAGCTCTAGTTAAAATTTTAGCCTACAGTGCTTTAAGTAAGTAAATGGCATGGATCATAAAACTTACACTTTCCACTAGAATTTTTTTTTGTATTTTCAATCCCGCCATTTTTTTAGGTGTATATGGTATTGTCTTTTATTTTTAGAAAGTTCTGCACTTAGTTGTTATCGAGTTATTTTCTAACGTCAAATAAAAATTCTTTGATAGTGTTTTTTGCAACTCTTGTCCATTCAATACAAATTTGCAAGCTTTTTGGCAATTTCCGATTTTTTTAAAATTATTTTCTAACCGCAAAAGAAATTTTTTTTCTATAATATTTGCTCAAACAAGATTGAGAGTACCACAATTTAAACAATTCTTACAACCATCTAAACTAGAAACAAGATAATTTGCTTTAATCAACAGTTTATTTTGTAGAAAATCAAAACTTCTACCAATACAGGTACTCAGGTACTTGTTCATCAATAACAACTGGCATCAATTTTTAAACAACGTTTTTAAAATGCAATTTTCATTTGCAATAACAATTTTGATTTTGATGTACTTTTCCAGTGCCAATGTTGTCTCTTAAAGTGTATGATAACAGTAACATTGGTTGAGATCTAGTTGTAGTAGTAAAAGCTTTGTCAGTTAAAATGACAGCAAAGAAGCTCACTGTAAATCCGCTTGCAGTTCATCAACTTTGTTTTTTTCTCTCTGTGTGTTTTTTTATAGAGTTGAAAAGTTTTTGGTTTAACTTTTGTTAGTTTCAGATAATTTATAACAAAACTGCTTTAGTCTAATTTTTGCTAAGAAATCTAATTTTTTGTTTGTCATTGGCTGGAATTGCTTTAATAGTGTTGTCTGGTTGTTTGGGGATTTGTTAGTCATTGTTTTTATCTTTCTTTTTTTATTCATATTCTTTGATCAAAGATCTTCTATTTCCTTCTTTGGTCACGTTTGATTTTTTTGTTCGTTGGTCTCTATGCTACTCTTTTTTTTAATATTGTTTTTTGATTGCTTCTTTACCACTATTTTTCTCACCTTTATCTTCTTCTACTTTGTTTGGTTAGGTGACAGTAATGTTGTTATAAAGTAGCATGGATGGTTACAACTTGCATCGTGAAGATATTTACTTAAAGTGTAGATTTTTTAAAGTTTTTAGTGTGAGCATTCATCAATTGTCTCAATTCCACCTTTAAGACACAACTATCAACACTGCAATTTGACCTCTGCTACGCCGCAAAAATCCCAATAACCAACTTTTACAATTTGCAAAAATAATATCTAAGCATCTCAGCATTATTTCTCAACCTCTAAGAAAACAACCTACCGACATTAATATTGACCACCAGTCTATTGACACTATACCCATACCCAGTTACTTATTTAAAAACAGCTGTGAGGTAATAACATAAGCCCTAAAGATTGATCCTTGCACTAAAAAAAAGTCTGCATTAAAAACTTACAGAGTAGCTTAGTTGAGTGATAAGTCTAATCTTGCGGCATATTGTTGCAGGTTCAAACCTTAGCTACAATACAGTAGTGTTATAGCATTTACCAATGTATGACATTAGTGTCCAAGTTATCATAATTACATTTAATATAATAATATACCAACAGCAATAAAAATTCACATGTTGCTCCCGGTTATACTCAGTGAAATGACTACCACCCGCTGCCTCATCTTCATGATTGCTAGCTTTCTACTCTAATAATCTGTAAAACAGCGCTTACCACGCATTATTATCCATAAAAATATACTAATCAAAGTCTCAAAAAATCTCTGCCGTTGCCAACTAAACAAACAAATACTACTACTAAAACGTTTAATAAAAACTTCAAGTTAATAATATAGAAAAAGTGAATATAAAAATATAAAATAAATTTAAAAAAACTCAGATCAAAATTTTAGCCAAACGTAATTAATTAATATGCAACTAAGATACAATATTAGAGTAAAGTAATCATAACACAATTACATCCATATCTGCGTTTCTGATTTTCATTATCTTACAACCAATCTTCTAACAACAAAACTAACCAAAATTTTTGCTCGTACTGTTACCAATTTGGATTTTTTTTACAAATCTAAAATTTGTTTTTGCTGCTCTTGGATGTTGATGTCAAAGTAAATGATCAGGGTTTGATTGTTTTTTCGTTATTATTTCTAACCTTGTATGATACTGAGAATAGTTCTGAGTAGAAAATAGTAACTCTGATGACACCAGCAGTGAGCAATTCAGAGCAGTTGGAAAAGTGCTGTTTTAACTTGTCGTAATTACTACAATTTTAATTTAAGTTATCTTAAAATTGGTAGTTTTTGCGTGAATTGTTGGAAAACAGTTAGTTGTATAGGGTTTATTGGAAATAAACTTAATATTAAACCGCACCCAAAATCAAAACAATTAATAGCAACACCTGCCATCAACCTTGGCCTCCACTTTGAGGCTAAAACCGGTAATCAAGGCACATAATATGCATTGCACTATTAGCAACTAAAAATGGCAAAACTATTGCAAACAAACGTACAATATACAATGCAACCACACAACGTTAATTAATCCAAGAAAAACTGGAAACAGCCACATACGTCTTAGTCAATTACAAAACCAAACCTAATTACGATCAATAGTATAATGCAAAACAATTAAATGCAAATTTTGCAAAACCACCATGGCCACAGTATTACATAAAACAATTTAAAAATCATCCAAAGTTCAATCATTTGTACAACATGAGTTAAAAACAAGTTTTTTTTTTAAATCGAACGCAACACGCAGGGAGTGAAACCAAACATATTACAAACGTCGGCAGTAAACTATTGCATAACGTTTTGTACTACAGGGAGTTTATAAATGAATGGGATTATGTAATCACTTTAAGTATGCTGCTTTTTTTTAAATTGTCCACTTTACTATTTGTTTTGACAGATCTACTTTGACAGCTGTCAAGCAAACATGTGAAAACATATGTAGTATAGTGGACAATTTAAAAAAACGGTAAATTTAAAGTGATTACATAATCCCATTCATTTATAAACTCCCTGTAGAAGTAAAGATGTCTCTAAATAATCAAGACAACCTAAATTCTAAATTCTAAATTACCCGCAACTAGTTACAAACAATTTAAGAAGAATTTGTTACAAATGTATGCGGACGCCACGCAGCACATTTTGCTGCAACGCTCTTGACAATCATGCAAAACTCTCAAAAACCAGTGAAAAAGTTTCTGCAAAAATTGGCAGATATTTTAACCAAGACCGCAACAATCATTAGAATTTCTGCAGTACCAGACGCTTAAAGGTCTAATTGACTATGCAACTAAGCTGGAACATTAGATAAGCCGGAGAAAGTTTATGATTAATTGTCGACATCACCGCAATAGACCTCAAAACGCAATAATATTTGTCAAAGAAACGGCAACAGAGCCAAAAAATAAAAAATTGCGGAAATAATAGCTCTTTCCCAAGACTTAACATACACATTGATAGCAATAAAAAAAAATCTATTATTAATAAAAATGTTATTTGTCTAAAACCGACATGATTTAAACCAATAAACTCCAAAGGTAGTTAAGCAAACCTCACCGCCACTTTGCCACAGTCTTAAATATAGAATAACAAAAAATGCAATTCCTAGTGGCACTTCACCTAGAAAAAAATGGGTATTATAGATTACACCGGCATTGCCTTGCTACTATGTATTGGTTGCAAATAATACGCAATTATAAAGCAAATTTAGTTTTCTTAAATATTACTATTCCGACCACTATCTGAGAAGCCTACAAACATCACATTACTGCTGCCCCCGACGGTAGCCCGTATCAGTTCCGGGTAATGTACGGACTTAAAAACGCCCCCGCATAGTTCCAGAAAATGATGTCGCAAGCCTTAGCCAAGTTATTATTACAGTTTATCTAGACAATATACTGGTCTATTCGCGTATTTTAAAAAGCTTAAGTGTAAGCTGTCAAAGTGCAATTTTGGTAAAAACTCTATAGAATACCTTGCTCATCAGGTTACAGCTGATAGAAACAGCACTTGACGTTGATTAAAAAACATAAAATACCACAAACCAAAAAGTATCTCCAAACCTTTTTTGAGATCTGTACGTAACTCCGCAAGTATGTATCAAATTTTTCTATTGTAGCCTAGCCCAATAACCATTTTGTTGAAATGCAACCGCAAAGAAAGTTTTCAAAGAAATTAGAAATCTGTTATGCCAACTAATAAAACTTGCTTATCTTCAACAGAACTACGCAAAGTGTTATGACAGAAAAAAAGGTAAAACCAAACACATTATTTTATACAACAACGCTTGACTAACAGAACGCCAGAAAAAGTTCTATTTAAACAAACTTGAATACATGGCAATAATACAGACCTTAAAATAGTATAAAGCTTACTTTTTTTACGCTGAGAACAGATAACAAATTATTGCTGTGGCTAGACAAAACAAACAAAAAATTTACCAAATGTTACTTTTATAAAAGTAAAAAACTCTTTTGAGTTTATCAACTACTTACTCAACGCCC
The DNA here is from genome assembly GCA_963932245.1 of Tachinus rufipes. Classification (NCBI taxonomy): domain Eukaryota; kingdom Metazoa; phylum Arthropoda; class Insecta; order Coleoptera; family Staphylinidae; genus Tachinus; species Tachinus rufipes. The sequence goes on from OZ010749.1 coordinate 70,455,539, forward strand.
TGTCCAAAAATCTTAGCTTGATGTGAACAAAAATATATGGTGGTTGCCCTTAAAAGACGCCAAAACGTCCAAAAACCTACGTCATCTTTAGAATCCGCTAAATTGAAAACTTGGTCACTAAAAATAGAATCTACTCCTAGTGCAAAACGCACAGAGTGTCCGCAATCACAAAAAAATCAACAAAGCGTCACTGGATCACCCTAAAATTCTAAGCGAAAAAAAAGGTGACAAAATTAGAAAAACAAAAAATCTTTACAAATATTAGCAGGACACGACCAACTAGTAACGCTACTTGTACTTTAACAAAAAGTGCTGAAACAATACCACTTTAGCGACATTGCAGAACACTTTGGTAAGAATAAAACCTTATCAGTACCACGTGATCAAATCAACGTATTAACCTGTTTAGTGTGCAAAAATATACTAACGGTAACCAAGTGTTGCTGAGACAAACGCTAAAGCAACCTAAAAACTGGGATGCCCATGTCAGTAATGATAAAGCTACAAAAAACAAAAAAACTTTAATTGTGCCACTTTATTTAAACGTTTTCCTTTTTAAAACTTATAAACCAATCTCTAAAACAATCTTTCAAAAAAAATTATTCTTACAGATCCATATTCAACATTTATTGAAACTTCATAAAAACTTACAAATGTTTCCCGTTTACTCTAGTTTTGCGACAAAACCACACTATTTTGTTCTCAGCCTTCTACCACCGTAGCAAAATATACCCACACGGGATAGTGACTATTATAATTCTTTCATGCACATACCTAAAGAAACTGACATTAAGTAAAGAAATCTTGGCCGCCTTAGTGCAAATAGCACATAGTTTCCACAAACATAAAAAATTATCTAACAGTACCAAGCGTCACTAGAAGACCTCAAAAATCCAGACAAAATCAACGTAGGTTAAAAGTTTGTTAAAACAGAAATGCTTCTACAAACATTGACAAGACACGACCAGTTAGTAGTGCCATCTATAGTTCAACAGGAGGTGCTACAACAATTTAACTCTAGCAACTTTTTTTCTACTTCTTCTTCTCAGCCATCATTTATCCACTTCTGGATGTAAACCTATTCCAAAAATTCCACGTCTTCCAATTTGCTGCAGTTTTGATCCAGTTTTTTTCTGAAATTTTTTGAATATCATCTAACAATCTTTTCTGGGGTCTGCCAGCACTTTCTCTCTCGGACGCCAAGTTGTAATTCTCATTGTCTACCTGTCCGGGTCCTGCCTTGCTATGTGGCCAGCCCATCGCCACTTAAATTGCGCCACCCTAATAAGTACCTCTGTCACACCGGTTCTTCTTCGGATTTCGTCATTCCAAACTCTGTTCCTTAAAGTAATTCCGAGCATAGACTTCTTTATTGCTCTCTGTGTACATTGCAGTCAGCAAGATGTTTTCCGGGTCATAAACATTGTTTCGAGGCAGTAAGTGAGCACTGGCATCACGCAGGATTCAAATACCTTCCTTTTGAGGTTTAAAGGAAATTCCATGGATATAATTTACCAAAAGCTGCCCAGAAAAAAACCTATTCTTCTTGAAATTTCGGAAAACTGATTTTCTTTACCGAGTTAAATTTTATAGCTAAGATAAATGTATGTAGATATTTGTTCAATGAATTAATTATTAATTGTTACCTGTATATTTCCTGGGCTCTTAACTTTGGTTTTTGACAAATTTATTTCAAATCCGATTTTTACTGACTCTTGATGGAGTTCCTGAAGCATGCTCCTGCTGCCAATGACAACATTATCGTCTGCAAATTGCAAATAATTAAGGCATACTCTGTAGATATTTTTTCCTTTTTATGCCAGTTTAAGGTTTTGAAGACATCCTCCAAAGCTAATAAAAAAAGTTTTGTAAAAATTTTATCTCCTTGCCGCACTCCTCTTTTAATTGGGATATTATTTGTTTTTGAGTCTTCAACAATTTAAATTTGGATGGTCGCGTATTCGTAGATCTGTTTAATAAGATTGATTTGAGTTGATTTTTGCATTGTATAGGGATCTTAGTATTGCCCACGTTTCGACGGAGTCAAAATCCTTTTTGTAATCTAAGTTTAGCAACATCGCAAAGAATCCTGGCAAAAATTTAACTTTGTCCTCAATATTAACGGTTTATCACTTAGTAGTCTAAATTAAACCAGGACACGTTGAACCCAAAAATTCACAACAAACACATTCTAAAATAAAATAACAAACTAATTATATTGTACTATTCGACCCTCCTAGGTTAGAGAATTAACCCACATTTGACACTTTACACAGGTCTACGCCTTGCTCTTGGTTTACCCTAACTTTAAAATGCAACCTACACCAAATGCACCAATTTGCTCTTGGCTCTCTACAGTCGTGTCAAAAACATAGCAACACAAAATGGTAAATGTTATAATTACTCAAAAAGCCTTAAACCCTGAGAAAAATATTTTAATACTTGGTGCCTGAGATGCTAAGGGTGCCTTTGCGGCACGACCAAGAAAGCCTCCAGTCTCCACTGTTAGAGAAAACCAGTAACAATTGTCAACAAATTTTATAAAAACCACTGAGTACTAGAAAAATATTTTTTAACCTTCAATGAAATTTTATTAAAACCTTTTATTTCATGAAGCTGCTCAACTTGTTACTAACAACCCAAATAAAAAAAAAACATTTCTTTAAAGCGTTATAAATAGAATAAAATGTATAAATAATGTATGTACATCTCTGAAAACAACACCTATTAAAATAAAATTTCTTATGTAGACAAAAATAATGTAATATAAAAATAATGTTGCTTAATTTCTTATGCAATCCTTAGAAAAAAATAAAAACCCACTAAGTAATGCAAAACAAAATTATTATTATACACAGGAATTGAGAAAAAAGTTATGTCATAAGAAAAGGTTGTTTGTAGAAGAGTGTTATTAAAGGTATTATAAAAAGAAAAAAAAAATGAGTTAAAGAGAAAAATAGAAAACAAGTTCATAAGAAGCGTGTAGGCATCCGACTGCTGCACCAAAGAAAATGATTTTAAACGTATTTACACTCTCCCACTCCGCCTTGTCAGAGTGGGATTTTATAACTAAAATATTTTTCTGGTTCGGAGTAGATAAATAATCTCTTTAGTGGTTCAAAATCCACTCAAAACTGTTCACCCATAATGTAAAAGCTTAATTCGCCAGCAGAGACGTGAAAACGGCTAAAATAAAATATTTGCAAACAAATCCAAAGCTGTCAATGTAACAACAAACAACGACAAAAAATACAGCAATCAAAATTTAAAAATGTTTAACAATAAATGTAAAAAGACAAAAATATTAATATTAAATATCCAGAATAAAAAACAATAGAAAGAAAACAGAAATAATATTTTATAAAACTTGTTTTGATGTGAACTAATGTTTCATAATTGTGGATAAAAGAGATTAATTCTATTAGTAATCGATTATTCAAAAACATGTTATTGTAAAAAAAAACTATACAATTAAGCAAATTGGAAATTCGTCTCTTTATAAACAACTCGATATTCATCAATTTATACTAAAGTAAATGGATTTTGTAATAATATTTATAATATAATTCGATGGTAAAGCAAAGCAGAAATGTCAACAAAGAAGCAATATCGATTTAAGGCAAGTACAAATATAAAAAGAGGTGTAAGGCTGAGAGTGCTTGTTAACATCGCCTGCAATATATACCGAATTTATTTGTATTACTTCCAGATATGGAAGTCCTCTCTAAGCAGATGGAAAATGCAAATATATTTTCGAAGTATCAATGGAAGTGCGCGTATCAAATCTCTAACCATTTTATCCGACAAATGTGCATTCCATTTTTACATGAAATTGGATGTGAAATTGATTTATGACAATACATCAGAAACATTTCATATTATTTAATATTAACCTGGTAAAGCTCATATAATATAATATTAATAATATCAAATTTTTTTAAACACAAAATCCAATATAAAATAAAGCGTCTTTTATATCAATAGAACAGATTTATTACAACAATATTAATACAGGTAAGCCCTTAAATTTAATAAACCCCGGGAAACTTTTTTATAACCAATTTAATTATCTTTGAAATTATAATAACAATATAAATTTAGTAAATTTTAACTTGTAATCACAAATAAGCACATGAAAGATTTTTTAGTCTTGGCGTTTCCCATGCGAGTTGTACGTAATTCACTTAATACTTCCCTTCTTTTAAAGTTTTAGCACTCGGATCCCAAAGGTATACACTTTCTGTGGAAAATTATGATGTCTTTAGAAAATATTGTTTGAAATCTGATGGAACTTCAAACCAGTTTTATGTAAATTTCTTTAAAATAGTGAAACTGTAATGGAGTTTTGATTTGTATTAAGTGTAAGTGATGAGAGTCTGGTTTAAAAATGAATTGAAATAATAGAATCAATAAATTAGTAATAAAAATGAAATTGGAAGTCAATTTAAAAGCTCCATCTATGCAGAAAATTCATTTTGGGAATATTGTTTGTTTGGTCTAAAACAAATATAAAAGAGGCAATGAGTGGCAAAAACTGAACCACAATATTAATATATTAGTAAACTTGCTGTAATTTGTAAATTAGTCATTAGTATACAAAATTTGGACAATTAGTAATAATAATTTTAAAAAAATAGCATAATAGCTTGAATTATAAATAAAGAGTCAAATGCCTAGAAACAATTCGAGCAGTAAAACACGTTCTAATTTTCTTAATTGCGACTTATAAATTAAATGTAAATTGAAATGTGGCTACTGCTTTAGCAAAAATTGTGGAGTCTGGCTGGTTCAAAAATCCATTACCGTTAAGGTCTTAGACCATATACACTTATAGATGCGCCGTGTGCTATATCCCGCTTGTCACATAACAACGTTCTATGCCCACAACTGACGTCACGCTTTAATTGTGTAATTGTGGAATATGCCTTATGAGTAAAGTTTTATTTTACAGTTTTTGGTAAACAATAATGAGCACAATAAAATATATAGTATTAGTATACATTAAGTAAAAGATTTAATGGCATTTTTAATTAAGTGCGTAAAAATGTATTTACAAATACGTCAAGTATTTTGCTAGGTACGCGCTTTTGTCCTCAGGTGACATCACACGCAGTGATCATGTTGGCTTCACCGCGTTGGCTAAAGGCGTGTCTATAAGTGTGTGTGTTCTAAGGTTAAGGTCAATCAAATTCTAACTTATGTTAAGTTGTGGAATCCAACAAAATAGTTTGCTATATTTTTTCAACCATAGGCGTGGCCTCAGAATGTACAAAATCCTAACTAGCCAGTTTCTACTACAACTCTTTTGTTTTCTAAAAAAAAACACTTGGGCTAACACATCTGAACCAGAACTATTCATTCCTTGGTAATGTATCACACTTGGCGCAATAGATCTTTATCTCTAACAACCTTTGCCCAGTAACCGTGTCGTAACCCCAGAAGGTAACCACCAAATTTAGTAGTCTAGTTTCCGCCACTGTGGCAAACGCCGGTAAACCGGTAACAGAACGAAAAGAAAGAAAGTTTTTCTTTTATAAAGCGCGCCCTTTGTGTAAGACAGCTTATTGCATTGCAAACGGTCCATCACTATTTGCTTTGCATTTTTCTGCTTTAAAAGCTCTACCAAGCAATTGGCTTATCTGCTTGACTAAGAATATAAACAGTCAGTCGGTGTATTTTACATCGTTGCCTAAGTTTTCTTCTTCAAAGGTGAAAAGATGTAAAAAAAAGATTTACATCATTCCTGGCCTAAAGTATCAACCAACTTGGATACTACATCTACCAATTTATTGCTAAGGTAGCGTTTTTTTTTAATTGTTGAATTGCAAACTGACATAATCAATAACTCTTTATTGCTCCTTTTTGTCTTGGTACAACACTGGTTAAATTGGTCTCAAATACAAACCTCATGACTGGCTTAAACCAAAAAAGTACAAAAATCTGTTTATGGCATCGTAATAACAATACAAGCATTTTAGACGGCTGAGTTTATTTAAACAGCAGTTTTGTGTGCTTGCTAAACGTCTGATATAAAAACGGCTAAGTTGGAACAGTAAACAATATATTAACGCAACCAGATAAAAATTCCAAAACTAATTTTTTAATACCTTAAAAAAAAATATTTCCGTAATATGATGCAGCCTTAACAACAATTAATTTCCGTCGTTTGCTATTTGTTGGTACTAGTAGTTTTTGATAAGTTTTGGTTGTGCTGCTTACGTCGTTTTAAGACTTGTTTTAGATAGTCAGTAAGAACATTATAATGTCATACAGAAAAAAATTCAAGATAGACCCAAAAAAGCTTTAATTTACCAACAAACTATTGGCTACACATTAAGCCTGACTAAGAACCAATTGTGAGTATTCTTTTTTAACCAATGACATATTGACATGAAATTCTTAAAAACACAGTAAAATGGTAAAATTTTGTTAACACCAACTCCTACCAAAAACTGTAAACGCCACAAAACATTGGCAAAACTTTTAAAATGCAACTTAACAAACTTATATCAATGTTTTTAGCACTCAACAATACCGCCGTCATTACCACTAAACGTCATCATGGTACAACAACCTTGTTAACATGAGATACTTAAATATGTGTTGCAAAACCCAAGTATAAACCTCAATAGCAAAGACAAACCCTGTCAATAGGACACACAAAATAATATTATCATTACTACCCTGCCTGTCCCAAGACAACTTTACTCACCTCAAAAAAAACTTAACTAACCAACAACCTATCAATAGACAACTATCAATAAATGTAACCTCCTTTATTTTAAAGAAAACCTTGTAACCTTGTAACTAAGTAAACAAGACTACATGCAACCTCATCACCAGGATAAAAAATAACCAGTTTTTATAAAACCAACATTGTTCCAACAATCAATTAACAAATGCCTAAAAGCTTTTGAATAGTCACTTCAAGATAGCAAAATCCATAAATATAGCAAATAAAAATAAACGTTAAGATTGTTGTAGCACCGGTTGAGTAAAAACACCAACCAAAATTGTGAAAATAAAAAGCAAAAACTTTAACTTTGATGAAACTAGTTAAATTGCTTAACACTAACAGCCGTTGGCATCAGTCAAAACAGCGCTTTAAAAAAATCCTTTTTTATCACGTACCTACCTGTCTTAGAAGACGGACCAAAGTAGTAAATCCGGCTATTAACGTATTAAATTCTTTTGCAAACTGTTAATGTGGCATAAAAATTCAAAATCCGTCATTTAAAACTCTAAACCCGGTTTTAAACTGTTATTAACAAATTTACTCTTTTAGCAAAATTGTTAATCTGTCTTTAAACTATAAATCTGGATTATAAAACTGTAAATCCGGTTTAACGTGTAAAACAAGCCTTCAAGTTAGAAATTTGGCTAAAACGTAGTAAAATTTTCTGCCAAATGGTTAAAACTGTAAACCAGTTTTCAAAATTGTGAATCCGTTTTATAAGGTCTAAACCCGGCTTTTAAAATTAAAAATCTAACTACTAATTTGGGTTTAAAGTAAAATTTTCAAAAGTGAGCAAAATTGCAAAGAATCACCAACAAAATTCTGGTACAAAATTTTATGAAAAATGCATACACTTTTACAGAGAAGAATAACCAAGAATCTTGCTCGTTGTATCCGATTACCAAAGCAAGATTATTGCAAAAATACACTGGCTAAGCTTAACAACGTAGATAAGCTGCATAAAACCGTCTTTAAAAGACAACAAAAAATTGGTATAAATAAACCATTACTGGTAGAACCCCACATTCAGTAGTCAATCAACGTGCTTACTATCTATACGTTTGACCAACTATTTGTTAAAGCTTTTTAAAATAGAAACCAATATTTTCAGATATTGGATCTTCTAACAACACCTGCTCCTGAGCATCGAGAACTAAGTAAAAATTCTGCAAGGATATAAACAGAAATTAACACCATCCCAACAACAACCAAAACAAAACAACCCCACAAAAATGTATTCCACTGTCGGAGCAATGGGCAATCAATCAAGCAGTCAACTTAGTATTACCGTGAACAAAAAGACTATTTAAATCTTAGTTGATTTGCCAAACTTTACTTCAATAGCACTGCCCGGCATTCAACCGATCACAATTGTGCAACTGAACTCAAAAACCACAATACAAACTATAGGCAAAATTATAAAATAATTGTTGGAGATTAAACACATATAATCTCTTCCTTAATGACAACAACGCAAAGAAAAAATCTAGTTTATTTAATGTATATACTGTACCAAATACTGCTTTACTATCTACTGAACACTACCACAATCTAGAGAAAAAAACCAATAAATCAATCATACTACCTAAACACGCTTTTCCCAAACCGGTCATATTTAAAATAGTTTGAGCCTTTTTCACCGTCACAAGGATTGTGTGATTGTTTGCTGGATAGTTGATTTCAATGATAGAGATTAGAGTTGCTACTCTATGCACCTTAATGTAATTGATTTCCAGTATCTATGTTTTAGAAGGTGGTATCGAGAGTGTGCACCAAGTATATTACTCTAGGGAACACTAGGTGTCATTTGAGATGACGTGGCAGTCAACGTATATATATATATATATATAGCATGATCAGTGTAACTTTTGGTGCCGTTGACTTAGCGGAGATTACAGTGACAACGTTGTTCTTCCGTAGAAAATCTCTTAACAAAAATGTGCGTTTTTTGCTGATTGCAAAATTTTGAAACAATTTTTTTTAAGCACTTTAGTTGCGCACTATGTATTTTTTGTGTCACGGTATCATAAAATCTAGAAACTCGCAACACGGGTTTTAACCAAAACATAAGTACCAGGTTTTAACGTTTGTTTGCAGCAATAACTTCAATTGGTGATTTGCATGTACTTTGCTGCAATGATGAAATGCACTATAATATTTCATTTATTTGCATGCTTGTCGGTTGCTTTACAATTGTGTAATGTCTATCACAAAATGCTGAGCTTTTCTTCTTTTTCTTCTTTTCATACTTTTCAATGTTTATTTCATTAACTTTCAGCACTTGTGTGTCGCTAATTCTGCATTAGTTGTGATTAACCTGAACCTTTTTTTATTGACGTTCGGCATTTTTTCTGTGTTGCGTTTGGTAAGACAACTTTAACTGTAAAGCAGCTTCCGTTTTCGACAATGCTAACAGAATTCTTTGTGTTTGTCATTTTTAAATATAACTCAGTCAATCGTATTTTACTGTAGACGTCAGTTAATTTGTAAGAGTTGTGCATCAGTGCAAAAGTTTTCTTCATTGTCATAAATGTTTATTTAAGATCTATTACTTTGGCAGTAAAATTCTACTTCTAAAATAATTAATTTCTAATCATAAAAAAAGATATAATCTATTCAACAAAAATAATTGTCTATGACACAAGCCGGCTGGTAAGTGGTCTGATAGTGCATAACTTTTTGCGTTGCATTGCCCATAGGTTTGTTTGCATTCGTAGGGCAAGATGCAAATTAATTCTAAATTTCCAAGCTTTTTTTGATGTGGCAGAGTATTTAAGAAATATTTTTACAGCATGGCATCGAAGACTTACTAGCAAGCGCAGTAGAGATGAGGGTTTCCAAATACCGTTACTTTATAACTCTTTTGCAAAACAATAATTTCTATATGTTTCGTTTTCAATTAAATCATCCGCTTGTAAATCTAATTCATATGATGTAAAATAGTTTTTATTATCTTGAGCGGTTGACTGAGCTCTTAATTTGTGGTTGTACACTTTCTGGTTGTGCAGTAAATCAAACTGACTGAATAGTCTGGTTTTGCATATCTCGGGTAGTATATTATATTATATACACGTCTCTGTCAAGACTTCCTGCTCATGACTAAATCATATGTAAACGTATTTTTATGTTACATCTAGAAGCTGATTTTTTTTCTTTTCTCAGTGTATACGTAGTTTTGAAGAGCAATTGCTTCAAATTCTGCCTTCTAATTCAGTGCCATATGTTAGCGGAACAATCAACAACAATCCAAACCATCACAAGTTTGAAAGCCAATGTGGTTGCACGCTAGATAACTTTAATGATAGTCAGTTGTTACGTATGCAGTTAGTTTACTGTAATTAATTTCCAGCCTCTATGTGCTAAAAGATGGTATAGGAGGTGTGCAGCAGGTATCTTACCATTTAAAATCACATAATGTCATGTAAGATGACGTGGCAGTTAACGTTGGTACTTAAAGCGACTTGTCTATGACGTGACCATAAACCGGTGTGGTTAATCAAGCGCGTCTCGGAGTGGGCGTGCGTTATAAATGTCAGCGCCATTTTGTAAACTTTAAAACTATGTCTCTTGCGGAACCTGTGCTTGCAACAGTTTCCCTTCTTTTATTTTTGCAACTAGAGTATTACGGATTGTGCGTGTTATAGCACGCACTATAATTTGCACTTTCCGGTAAATATTAAAAAATAGTAAAAGTTAAACCTCCTAAAAACTTACGTCTAGGAATGGATTACGGGATGAGTTCAGTTCCGGTTTAATCTATTCTATTGTGACTATTGTATGATCGTGGTTTGATTTACTATAGCTTGCATTTGGTTTACAATCATTAAGCTTTAAGACCTTGCAAGCTTTTTGATTGCACTCAAAACGCGTTATGTTTTGAGTGCTGCTTTATTGTAGAGTTGACAACTGTTTGGTTTTCCCTTGGTCTTTGTTGACAACGTTTGCCAATTTGGCATCTAAGCCTTGGTATTGTTTTATAAAGTTTCAGTTTTGCGTCTAGAAGCAAGGTGGTTAGCTTTAGCTAAATTTGGGTTCAGCTCTCTTGGGTTATCTAATTCTTTTAAATCAAACGTAATCAGACTGAGTTATTCCGGTTGAATGAAACAAAACAATATAATTTTTGGTAAAAATTTTGGTCATATTCTTAAAAAAGCTACGTTAAGTATCGGGAAGTTCTTGTGGTGATAAGTAGAGTTTGAGCGCCTTTGTCTTACGTTGGGCGTCAATTGTCGTACTCTAACTTTGTCGTAGATGGTGGCTAGTAACAGTTTTAGGTTAATGTTGATCCTGCGGGAAAAGGTGAAACTCCTACCAAGCGCGTCCTCTTAGACCTACTATAGACCACTTTTCGGTTCCCGATGCTATTAGATTTTGAGGGTTAGGGAGTGAAAACCTATTTTTTATATATTTTTTTTAATTTTTAATTTGGATACCTAAATGAGAACCTTATAGCTATGAAAGTGGACACGACCCTTTCGGAAAGAAAAACAATAACAAAAATTAAATGCCAATCATCCATCACATTACAGAGACAATCAGACAACAAAAATGAAAGACTTAATTTAGAAAAGTGGTTTGACCAGATTACAAACACGTTCAAATGGTACACGTCAAAACACCAAAAAAAACAGAAACTGTCAAACCAGTGCAGAGTTGGTCATGTTGGGTAAACTTGAAACAGGAAAACCTGTGTCGGATCTCCAAAGATAGAAGACCAAGCAAAAAAACGCAAAAAAATAGACAATTTCCCAAAAAAGCTTAAAAGCAATACAAAAACTGTAAGCATTTCTAAAAATACGATAGATAAAATGCGTGGTCAGATTATAAAACTTTCTTTTGTATGTTTAAAAAGTCAAAACCTAAGAAAATAGTTTAAAGAAGCAATGAAAAGGTTGCAACAAGACAAAAATTGGACAAACACAACAAATCCACAAAATTGATAAAAACACAAACCAGCGTAGATAAAATTACAATTAGTACCCAAACTGATAAACCTGAAAACAAAAAAGAAAACAAAAGAAAAAAAAAAGAAAATGTCTACCAAAATAAACCAAAAGATACTAAATGTAGACAATGATTTATAGCATTTACATCTTATAGAGGCATCATGGCCCAGTGTTCAAGTAACAAACCTAAAAATACAAAATCCAAAAGTTATTTCTTCGAGACAACCTTGCTAGTAGAGAAACAGACAGAAATAAGTATCACGTACGGTGTACTTTAATTTTAGGACCTTTTGTACCGCCAAATGTCAACAGTTAGATATGCGGATAATTTATCAGTGATAGTTACAGCCAAGACATTAGCAGCAATTGCCAACAAAGCCATACTGCAACTCACAGATCAGATGAAAGAAATGAAAGCCGCGGAGAAAACAAAAGCTGTGTTTCCAAGTGACACAAAGATCCTAAAGGAAATAGCAACTGAAGTTTTACGTAAAAATATTAGCATTAAAAGCAAATTAATATATTTTGAAACGTTGCAATAACGTCACTAAAAACATACCTAGATGTAGGTTTCCTTTGTAACACAACTTTAAAGTAAAACATTCAAAAATTAAAACACAAAAAACCACAAAAAAAATCAAAAGACAAGAAATGCCACATCTCAGAGCACAACACTATACAAACATAGAATAAGATCAAAGAAGATCCTTTGTACAACAAATAATAAACTGAAAGCGAAAAAAAAAAAATAATAAGTGGATAAAGTTTATGAAAAAAAAAAAATATAAATTAAAAAAAAATACATAGAAGAATGCTCCGAAAAGTTAAAAATGCACCCAAAAAATTGCTACAAGATAGATGTTTAGAGATAAAATATTTCAAGTGTCCGGGTACTCCGTAACAAAAACACGTTATGCACATGGCGTTTTTGCTTCTCATAAAAAGGAATATGTTTTGAAACTAAAAAATTGTGTATCAAAACAATCTGATGTAAAAAACGATCCAAATATTAAAATAGAAAGTTCCGATCTAGATGAAAGCGCGATGAAAATAAAACGCTTCCATAAAGTGCAACTTTAGTTAGTAAAGATGGACTAACTGGTATAATTCTTCAATAATACCAGTTTAAATAATAAGGCAAAATATTTTGCGTTTAGTAAAAAAACAACTTTATGCTCTCTAAGATGAACAAATCCGTTGTTTTTTGTCATTGATACATTCAACAGTTCTGTAGAGATAGTTCTAGAACGTCGAATAATAGATCCCGCTGCTGCAATCATTAAAAATTTAGCTTGCAATGCTTCTAGAAATACGTTGGTAGTTGCAAAATGTTATATTTGTTAACAAGTTAACACAAAAAGCATGTAACTTTTGTGCAAAACCTGTTTGCAATGAGAACTGCGTTGCAAAGACAATATGCTGTAATAATTGTGAACAATTACCAAATTAGCTATATTATATATACTGTTAATTTTGTATTAATTTTAATATAGCTGTAAAAATACATTTGTTCAATTAATTACAATAGTTTTTATTTTATTTTATTTTAACCGTCACGTCCGTATGTAAAAAGTTTAGACGCTAATTTCTCAATAAGAAAAAAAAACTTAATAATAAAAATAATGTAATACGGTATATTAAAGATAGTTAAGAGATGTCACTGAATCTCAAAAGTTTAAAATGTTTAAAGTTCAAAAAGGTACCCGGGTACCCTGTCAGTCACATAAAGGTTAACAAACTAACCAAACCAAATGCTCCGACCACTAAGTTGTTATATGAATGTTGCTACTTGTTATTTGAATACAATTTTTTAGCCACTTTATGCTTTGCTAACATATAAAATAAATTCCAAGATTTGTCAACCATGCATATATATATATAAAATTCTAGTTCTATAAATAACTGTTTGGATTTATTTATTAAAACCTTTTTTAAGATTGTATACAAAACATACAGATTGTAAAATTTTATCAATTTATTTCAATATTTAAATTGCTTTGTATAATTTGGCAATAATATTCAAATTGAATCCGAACAATAAACAAAACTTTAGTTTAGTAATTATAATAATTTATCAACAATTGTTTATTAGTTAAATTATTTTAAATTAAAACAATTAAAGTTATGGTAAAAATAAAGCTACATATTAAATTTGTATTGCATTGTAAAAATTACCCGTCTCTACGGTTATTCTCGATTCTAAATAAAAATCTGTAACAGAAATATTTTGCAATGTCATTTAATATTGAACAAGATACAATATGTATTTCAAATTTATAAATATTAGATTTGAATCAACGTTTTCAACATATGTTACGTTCAATGGCATTGGTTTAAAAAAGCAGTCATATTTTACAGAAGCCACAACACGTACTACATGTCTCTGAAATTGCACACAACCTATATAAAATATAAACATATATAGAATTCTATTATATATGCATATTGAACATACATAAAATGATATCAAATTTTAGCAGTTATTCATAAAATATGGAATATTGCACATTATTCATTTATACCATTGTTTACAACCATTCTGACACTTGTTGATTTTACAGTGTGTTTGTGTGTTAATTAAATTGAATAATTTAAGCTGATCCGGAAATGCCAACCAAAGCAAATACATTTTTCTCAAATTTATTATTCTAAATAAACTCAATCGTATTAATAAAAATAAAATTGTAATATATTATGCAAATTAACTGTTTTACCTTTATTTTGTATTGCAACTCGATAGCAATAACTTAACACACTATTTATAATATTGATTTGATTATTAAATTAATTTACTCGTGTTGTAAAATAAAACAACCGATATATTTAAATAACAGCATTCAACTGACATGATTCAGCCGCTTGCTGTATTAAAAATATAAGAGATAAGCAGGAGCGCAAAAAATTGTTTTGATGAATTGGGAGCATTAAAATAATGTATTAGCAGATAAGATTTTTTTTAATCTATGTGTTTATTTTATTGTCATATTATTATAATTTTATAAAATGTATTTGTTTCTTCACATTTTGTATAATTTGTAATATATTAAATATTATAGATAGTAAGAGGCTAGTAAACTTAACCTAACCTAACTAACAATTCAGTAATGAAGAACGAACAACTATTACTTATTTGTTGAATAATATTTGCGTCCAAAATTTAGATCGTCAAAAATAAGCCAGGATTATACTTCATTTCGACTAGTTAAAATTAATAACTTTTTCTGGTGTGGGATTTGTTAATTATATTGAACTGGTTTGCAGTATTCCTTTAATCCTAAATAATCTGTTTTAATAAAATTAGTAATTACATTGGGTCATTAATTTATATCAAATCAGTTATAAGCAATAATTTTTATCAAACCTTAGAAGATAATAAGCGTAGGAATTTTTAATCGTCAGAAGTAACATTTGACTAGATCATCATAGTAATAAGATTTGTGTACATTTGTCTGTGATCAACCAAGTGCAATGTTAAATCGTTGTTGATCATTGTGTTGCCGCTTCGTATCCGCAACAATTTTCTTCTTCCTCACTTAATCGACAATTTTTTAGTCACTTAGTTTGTAAAAGTATTTTTCTATAGGTCTTCCGATAGTAGATTAGTTTTTTGTCATTTACCTATACCTTCGCAGAAAAAGAATGGTAAGCAAAAATACCTCTAACCTAGATTTTGATTTCAATTATTTTGAATTAATGTTAACTTCTTCAAACGAAATATAAATATTAAAAAACAGCGTCTTTTTTTCATAGATATCACTATTGCAATGTGTGAATTAACGATACTTTGCTCAATAAAAGTTTTTTCTTTTTATTTTTTTAATAAGTGCTGGTTTTTAACTTCTCTGTCAGGTCTTTCCTAGTCCTTAGTGCTTAAATTCAAGCAATGCTTTAGTTAAAGTTAATCTAGTGATCGTTTTAGTATGCTTTTGGTACTAAAAAAACTAACAAACGTAGGTCGTTCTTCTTTCTGGTTTTGGTCATTATTATTTGCAAGTTTAGTTTTAGATAAAACTGCAACTCATTTTGGCATGTAGTGGTAGGTTGTGTTATATGGCATCTTTTGGCAAAGTTGGTTAGTAAATTGTAAGCCATTTTGACCAAAACAATCTTGGTAAAGCCATACCAATAAAAAAACTGAAATTTGCACGCCTATTGGTGCCAAATTAACTATAATTTTACAGATGCAAAAAACAATTTAGTTTCTTTTACATGTAATGAACATTATAAATTATGGTTAGTTAAGATTGCAAAAACATTTTTTACTCGGTGTTTGTAAATTGTACACTAAAAGTATTTTTGCATTTATTGCCTAATGGTGCCAAAACTATTATTATTCTTAAAATTAAAAAAAAAAACCATGACTGATAAGACAAATCGGTTTACTGTTTTTATTTTCGTAGAAAACGTCGTAATTAAATATAGTTTGTTAAAGTTGCAGGAAAACCCGTTTTCAGTTGGTTTTTGTGAATAGTGCACCAACAGCATCTTTACATGTGCTTTTGCACTAATGCTTTTCTATCTAATGATACCAAAACTATCGTCCATTAGATGCAACAGACAACGACTGCTAAGCAAACTGGTTTCCATTTCTTATAATATTGTAGAAAATGACGTAATCAAGTGTGGTCAGTTAAAATTGCAGGTAGCACCCTGAGCCGAGCTAGTCAAGGTCAGCATCAACGAGGGCATCCAATCTACACCGGGGCCGCCGTGCTACATGAGCACGTCAAGGAGTTCAAGGTAAATTCAAAAGCTCCGCCCAGCGGAACACAGCACAACAATGTCAGACAATCCATTATCTCCAGATGAAAAGAAATGCTCTACAGATCACAACAACAAAACAGATGAAAACGGCAACGTTTTAAACAAGCCAGCAACCAAGAATCCTGTTGCGGAAAAATCCGCAGTTACGCAGATAGAAGGAATGACAATGGCACCCGAACAAATACGACCCCAAAATCAAACGGGAACAGAGTTGCAAAGTCGCCATCACCAACCAGAGCATTCAGACATGCTGCGGCAACAATGGTCACGTCAGACTACCCGCAACAACATCATCACCCGGCCATTCCAAATTCGCCGAGATGCCGTCATTTGCATGCCGGAGCACCCAGCCAAGACGTTGAATTTTTTATCAAAGAATGCGAGACCACTCTAAAAGACTCCCAAGTCCACGTCCACAACTGGACCAGAGTAGCCGGACAATGGTTAAAAGGGGCGGCCGAACAAAAATTTAAACTGGCCGTCGAACCCAACCTGGAACATGGGTTTTCAGACGAACAGAAACCAAAATTTAAGACGCTCACTACCAAATTCTGTGAGTTATTTAAGCCAAAGGACCAGTTTGCCGACGTGCCGCAAAACATTGAGCACACGATCAGGCCAACCCATCAGAACCCTATCGCAACACGTCCGTATCAAGTCAATAACAAACAAAAGCGGCTGATTGACAAAAAAGTGAGAGATTTACTAGCTCAAGGAGTCATAGAACCATTGACAAGTCCATACTCATCGCCGATAGCACTAATCGGAAAGAAAGACCGCGCTTCTGCCTGGATTATAGAAAAATCAATACGGCAACACCATCAGAACCAAACCCAATGCCAATTCAAGAGGCATTGCGGGATTTGGGGTCAGCCACTATATTCTCCACCCTCGATTTTAAAAGCGGGTATGGGGAGATCCCCATGGAAACAACATAAAAAAAGTACACCGCATTTAGTACTCCGGACGGAGGCCACTATCAGTGATGCCGTTTGGGCTGAAATACGCACCTTCTACGTTCCAGCAACTGATGAGCCAAGAAGTGCTTGCGGGGTACTTGCACAAGTTTTTCATGGTGTATTTTGATGACATCATTATTTATAGCCGGTCCTACAAAGAACACCTAAAACACATTGCCCTGGTGTTCGAAAGGCATCAGGAATTTAACCTACGTTTGGGACCGGCTAAATGCGCGTTTGCTAAAACCTCCTTGGAGTAGCCGTGTCAAAACCGCTACAACTACACCGACCCGTAGACGGTCTAGCGTACGTCGTCCAAACAGACGCCTCCCAGAAAGTAATATCGGCAGTACTATTCCAAGAAACGCCTAAAGGCGAAAGACAAATTATCAACTTTGACACGGACAGAGAAGACCGCCTGGAAGACGGCGGAGACAACTCCGTTACGTCCAACGTTACGACCAGCCGGACGAACCAGTCGACTTTGACTAGCATTCCAAAAACAATCCGACCCTATAGGCGCGTGCTGAAGGCTTGCCCTTCCTTGTACCTCGACGGCATTGTTTTCTAGTTAGCACAGAGTTATCAATTGCACACCTGTTGCACCCATTATACCAGTCGCTTATTTTTTTGCCTCTTTTTGTATTCATTTGTATCATTTGTATTTATGTATTTTCATTGTTCATTTTGTCATTTGTATTTGTGTGTTTTTATTGTTCATTTTGCCACCCTTGTATCATTTGTATTTGTGTATTTTTATGGTTCATTTCATACCTTTGTGTCATTTGTATATTTTCAATTTTGTTTGCCTCTTAGTTTTACCATATTTTTAGATGTTCATTTTTGTGTCCTAGATTTGTTGTATTATATGTTATATTGTTTTTATTACGTTTGCTACTGTTCATTGCATGATCATTGTATGATTTCTACATAACATTTTTGCATGCTTGTACGTTGTGCATTATTTAATAGACATTTACTGTTAAACGTTGCGGTTATTTATTTGGACTGAAGTGTTTGTGTGCCCTCCCCTGTGCGTCGACAATCCCCGGATAAGGACCCCCCCCCCCCCCGTAACACTGCATCAATAAAAAACCACCAGTTAAATTGGCTTTATTCCAAAGTCTCAATCCTGATCTTTTTAATACCCATATCTACCTTTCCAAAATAATTAAATTTGGCCTATAGTTTTTTTTTTACTTCTAATAAGATCTATAATTGATATAAATTGTCTTTACAGACGCATAGTTCAAAAATAAATGTTTCAAGAACGCTAAAGTGGCTCTGAAATTATCCGTTTGTAGAAAAATTGAAAAAAATAACAGCCAATTTATTTTGTCCAAATTTTCTACCGCAAATTCCTAAATGGTGTTTTGCCAAAAATATTATCCAATTGGAATCAAAACTTTACCAAAATAGTGACAAACGAGTATACTTAGTTTTAACAATGATCAAACAAAAAAACTTGCACGGTTTTTTTTAGCATCATATGTATTTTTAGCTACAAAGTTTTTCCTAATAAAACTTTGTATTTATGTCTCAATAAACCAATAAATTTATTCCGATAAGTCGTAATCTGATGTTATAGATATTTGACGCTTGAACAGATTTGCTTGTTTTAACTCCTTAAGTTGATTTACCTTTGCTCGCGCTTGTTTCTATTCGGTTGCGTGTGTTTCTTTGAGTTTGTGTTGCGCATGTTTCTTGAAAGAAAATTTGCGTACGAGTTAAAAAAGAATATTCACTACAGCCATTGTTAGACAGCCAAACCCTCAATTTCAAAAAACAATTAATAAACATTACCCTAAGATTCATGATTTATTTTATTATCTAAGCTCACTACAGTTTAAGTTTGAAGCAAGTTGAATTTGCGTTTTTTAAGATAAAAAAACATTTTAAATAGTTGCAACAAAGCTCCGTCTGTAGCAAAAATAGTTAGCTGTTTACCCCCAAAATGTTTAGAGTTTTTTTTGAGTAATCGTGCCAATTGTTGTTTAATTAAGTATTTTGTAACAGCCAGGCAGGTGTCTTTTGTTAGAATACGTAGGGATTAGCAAGCTAACAACTCTGGCACTTATGAATAACACCACTTTACACATCACATATACAATCCGGCACACACTTTTGACTACTACTCTGTGTTTTTCTTTTTCTCTCTTTCTTTTCTTTCTTATTTGATACCGCTCTTTCAGTTTAGTGTAGAAGGATGCACAATCTGGCGCACTTTACTATTTACTGTTTCTGTTCTTCTCTGGTCTTATTTGCTTACTCTTATTTATTGTTTATGTTTAAGGTCTATTTTTATTGTTATTATTGTCTGTGCAGCAGACGGATCTCAAAAAACTACAAAGTTTTTTTGCTTTGTGGATTTGCCGCCAGCGTCTTTTCATTTGCTGCCGATTCTGCGATATTTGCTAGTGGACAAGATTTTTTAGCAACGATTTGTGCATCTTGCTGTAGACTGTAATCTTCAAACACACACACCAAGTACACAACCCGGTAAGGTGTTCACTGCTATTTTTTCCACAGCCGGCTTGAGTATCAGCAAGCTGCTTAACCAAAGGTTGCTTTTTCTCGGGTGGTGACGGTAGATCCCTACTAAACTGTCAGTTGTTTTTGTTGATTGGCTGGAGTCTGTTTCAGTTCCTGATTATTATTTTTTTTCTTTCTACTGATTGTTTTTGATCACAAGATATTTCTGTGTCTGATTTTTTTAAAACTTGCAATTATATTTCTAATTAAATTACTGTGCGACCTAAAACAAGTAAATGTTGGTTGGTTTCTAGCTGCTAGTTTTGGTACATAGAAGTTCAAACTGCTTAATATGAATGGACAATCCACATCTCCGCAAACTTGCTTAGTAGCCAACAATATCAGCGTTTCTACGACGATCTTGAAGTCATATACTGTACGACCACGTGGCGGATAGTGGCCATCTTCTCGGTAACACATATACTTAAATAACGTCTTTGAACTTTTTCCAAAACATAAAAATAAATTGCGTAGTATAAAGACCACACTGTACTAAAATATTCTTACTTACTTCTACCAAAAGCAAAATGCAGAGTATGCAAAGTACATGCAGAAATTCTTTATTAGAAAATTGTCAGCATATAGTATACGTTGATTTTTAATATTTTGCAAATATCATTAATAAAAATGATAAAAATTAATTACCCTAACTTGGGCCCTAGAAGAACACAACTATGTGCTGGATAGTTAGTGAATTTGAATGAATTAAGATATGACTGTAATAGATTCCAAAGATTGTTATCGCATCCAACAACACGTAGTTTATCTAATATAATCCCGTGATCTAATGTGTTAAAAACCTTACTGAAATCAGTGTTTATTACATCGATTTGCTGTTGCATATCGAGCAATGTGGAAACAAATTTTGTAAAACATAGCAAATTTGAAGCAGTAGACCTCTTCTTAACAAAAACGTGCTAGTTATCAGATATTTAACGTTTTACTCCAAAATAAAGCCGTTTTGCTATTATTTGTTCAAAAACTTTGGCAAAGTTGTTAATTGGACGATAGTTTGATATCTTCTTTGTATCCCTTTTTGAAAATTTGGCTGATACGAGCAATTTTTAATAGTTTAAAAAAAAAAAAAAAATAAGTTAAACAAATAATGTAGTGGATTGTTTAAAATAGTAGCGCAGTCTTTGACTAAGAAAGAAGGAATGCCATCAAGACCTGACGTGTATTTTGCTTTTAGACGTTTAGAAGTTTGCACAACTTTATCGGATGATATGGATTTAATTCTAAATGGAGTAGTATTATTGACAAAACGAGAATTGGATGGTAGATTTGAAGTCTTGTAAACACTACTAAAAAACTTGCAAATGAATTTACGATGAAATGATGGAATTTTTGAACTGTTTTTCAAGCAATTAATGTATGACCCAAATTAATTTAAATCGTTTTTCAATTTTTGTTTTAGCTGCAGTAGTAAACATTTTTCTGTCCAATAAAATGCGGCGTTTTGTTTCTGCTCGAAGGTTGAAAAACTTTTGCCGATAATAATTAGTTTTATGTTGACTATATAATTTGTGGTAACGCTTTTTTTTGCCAAATAGTTTGCATAAATCAGTGGTGAACCACAGAAGATATCTAGACGACGGTTTACGTAAATTTTTGGTAAATTTTATCACAACATACTTCAACTTTTGTCTCAGCATACACTAATGACCAATCAATTAAGAAAAGCTGTGTTTAAGTTGGATAAGTTAGCTTTTTTAAAATAGTATTTGTAAGTCTGTTGTGGGCAAAACGGCAAATTAGTAGTTGTAGAAACTTTGATGTCAAAAGCAAGAGCTGGATGGTGTGTATCCTCAGTTACAAATAAAGAATAACAACAAGAAAGTGAATATTTAATATCAATGGACGTTAAAACAAGGTCAAGTTTTCTATTATTAGTATTTAGAATATTATTATGTTGCAAAAGATTGTTATAGTTTAAGAAATTTAAAAAGTTATTGTTTAACTCATCAGAATGATAAACAGACAGTGATTGTTAAAGATTACAAATATTAAAGTTGCCTACAATAATTATTAGTGCTGATATTAAAGTTTTCTTCAATAAATTTATAAAATGCTTTATGTACAGTTGTTGGTTTAGACTTTAGAGGGTGGTATATAACAAACAATTATTAAAAGAATTAGCTTGTATTTATGAAAATAAACGGTAGCTATGGAGTAATTGGAATGCATTGTGCAGTAGTATCATCAACAGCAATTAAAACACCACCAACTTTTTATCGTGTACAATCAACTCTTTGCACAAAATAAGTTTCTGGAAATAGTTCCCGACTAAGCGTTCCGTTAAATAACCAGGTTTCACTTATTGCTACAATTTTAAAATTAAAAAAACATACGCTATCAAAAAAAGGTTTGTAAAAGTGAGCTACTAATTCATTCTGTTGGGACAATGTTAGTTTTTTTGTACACGTAAAAGTACTGTTTATATTTTTAATATAAAGAATTATTTTGCCGTTATCAATGCAAGACATTAGAAAAACACAAATAATTTTTTCATACTCTTGTTAGAAAGTTTTGTTCGAATTAATAAAATTTTTATATGTAGCAATTTTTGCTTCTTTTTACAATTTTATAGCATCGGTCCTGCTAGAAAAAAATACTTTAATCGAGCGTGGCTTGTCATTTAGCGGTTTTCTAAAACGAACAACTTGAGAAATTGTTGGCAGTGCCTGTACAATAGACTTTAATATCGGTAAAACTATAGTTATAACATTGCCATTAGATGTATTAGTTTCTAGAGCATTATGTATGATAATATTTGTAGCGCGCTTTTCTCGTTCATGACATTCTACAATGACATTTTTGTATGCTTTGCAACTTAGGTTTCTGGTTGAAACGTTATTTGGGGACTAATAATGTTGATAGAAGATAGCTTTTTAACTTGTTGACTCAAGTCTGAGACCATACCTTTTAGCACGGATATAGTGTTTCTTAAGTCAAGCCAATTATTAGACGTCCATTTATAGTTTGTTTTTGATTGAAGACGACCAACCCATGTTTATGCATAATAATTTTTACAGACAATACATCGAATGGCTTCTAATATATAAATATAAATAAATTAAAAAAATAAAATAGCAGTAGTTAAAAATTGAAAACAATACTAATAAGAACAACACATGGTTACAATGACAAACTTGGTTAACTGAACCGTGGAAATATTAAATTATGTGTATTGGAAAAAAGAGATTGGAAAGAATTTAAATCTTCTTATATGGGTCAAATGCTATAGTAATTCTTTCAAATTCCAAATATTAGTCAAAAGTTTAGCAATTTATTAACGGTAAAAATCCAACATATCTCAGAAAATAAGAAATATTCTTAGTAAATTTAATTATAAAGTAGCCTTTAAAAGTCAACATTTTATTCAACGTTAAAAACCGTACAGATACAATTTTATCATCAAAAGTGTATGAGTTAAAAGACATGTAATGCGCAATATACATTATAAAAGTTAGGGATTATGTAATCATCTAATGCACGTTTGTGCCGCTTTAGTGAAATAGTTTGGTAGTTGTACAAGTTGAAGTTGAACTGTCAAAACAAAGTAAATAGCTTGGTGAATATTTTAAAAAGACGGAACATTTAAAGTGATTACATAATCGCAGACATTTATAGAGACCCTCTATAAGACAACAGAAAAAAAAACTCAAAACTAGATTTAAAAAACATTACCACCGCTTGTTCAGATTACGTCATTCAGATAATACTTTTGCAAATCATATTTTCGAAAATAGTCAGAACAAAAATGTTAGAATCTCTTAAAATTACTAAATCTAAAAATATTTTTTTTGTAAATTTGTTTAATGAATAAATCTATTATGTTTGAAAAAAATCCTCTTTTTCGGAATGTTTTTTGTCTTAATTACCTTTAAGAAAAAACCGCTATTCATTAATCCATAATCTACCTGTTTAATCTGTTTTTTTCCTTTATGTATTATTGTATGTAATTTATAATGATTTTAATCATAATAATTTCAATGTAATTTTCCACTTCTCTGTACAATAATGTTTTTACTGTCAAGTATATGCATTGTAAATTTTATATTCATACATGTTTGTATGACCGTCCGATGATGGCCTAGTAAATGTGTTTTATTTATTTTATATGTAGCTACCTTTTCAACGTAATACAAATAAGGTTTGACTACCTGTCAAATGGCGCATGCGTGGCCAGAAAAATTATAATTTGGGTATTGTCTTGCTATTCTGCTTTGTTTTAATCAGTTTAAAATGATCTGATAGATGCAGTATGTCAGCTTCAAAGATGCGTTTTTTTGCTTAGAGTTTGTATCATTTTATGCCGTTAAGTGAAAAACAATTCCAAGTTAAACCAAAAAAGATTTTAGTAAAAAAATGTAGTGTATATCCAAATGCTGATAAAAAAAGTTTGAATGTTGTTTTAATACTCTTGGTCTTCAAAAACGGGTGTAAACTTAAGTATATTAATTCGATGACTAAACGCCAAAATCTGTCATGGCTTCATTATTTTAAACGTTTCAATCACGCCACATTTTATAATGTGCTCTTTGGCAAGAACAAATCTTGATACCGGCTAAAACATTCGAGAAAAGCAGTTGTACTATCATTTACCAAAAGCGTTAACAACATAGCTTTGTTCATAGACTGCAAAACTTTGTTACTGAAATACGTGTAACCAAAAATAATTATCTTTGACATAGTAAAAAAGATCACAATTTTTATCCAAAACTTACCTACAACCCTACAAATGCAAGTTTAAAACTAAATATAACAAAAAAATATGATACCATTTATCCCCTCCTGCACTGCACTGTGTTATGTTATTTTACTCTTACAATTTCAAGTGTTTATAAGTGTTTTTAATTGTGAAGTTTTACCTAACGTACTGGTAATTATATTTGTGATTGTTTGTGCTATCTGTCTTAATCATTATTCAGTGAAATTTATCGTAAAGTTTGTTTATTAAAACTTAACCTAAATTTATAGCCGCCGCCCGCGCATTCTCATCCGCGCAGCGCAATCCAATATTCTTACCAGTGGCGTAACTTGTTTTTTTTTATTTTGTGATTTTATATTTTAATTTGTGATTTTATATTTTAAGCTTGTTTTAAACACTCATTTGTTTTCTTGTGTTATTCCAACCGTGGTCTGCTTTTGTTTGTTTTGTAGTTAGTCACCAGGTGAAGGACCGCACCGGTGTAAATTGTGTATCCTTGTATCATCCTTGTAATAATTTTTATTCCTAAATATTTAATCACTTTTATAGTTAAATTTTTATATTTTAAATTTTAATTTATTATTATGTCCGGTCAAGCGTGCAAATGCAGAAGTGTTGCACAATCTGGCGTAACATGCACTAGTTGTGGAATTATATTTCATAACAGTTGCGCCATTTGCCATAAAAAAATGTTACTGTGATACGTCATTCAAACTTGACGATTCCGAACTGTATCAAGTTTTGTTAGATGAAGTTCGGTCTAACAATAAATTGCTATTAGATAAAGTATTGTATCTTGAAGAGAAGATTGCAGACAAAGATAAGATAATACTTGAATTTAAAACTCTTATTCAAGAATCTATGCCTTTTGTAGTTACACCAACTATTAATAAGGAAATTCAATTGCTTCCATCTTCAA
This sequence comes from Tachinus rufipes, assembly GCA_963932245.1. Taxonomy (NCBI): domain Eukaryota; kingdom Metazoa; phylum Arthropoda; class Insecta; order Coleoptera; family Staphylinidae; genus Tachinus; species Tachinus rufipes. The sequence continues at coordinate 70,481,109 of OZ010749.1, forward strand.
TTAATTCTGTAATTAATAATTCTTCTTCTTTTGCAACCCTTACTGCTCAAACAAAACCTAAACAGAAAGTTTAACCTAAAACCCCAACAATTTTTGGTTGTGGTCCAAGTAACGATAAATTGCAGGCATATGTGTCAAACTCATATATACATGTCTCAAAACTTAAACGCGGAACTAAAAAATCCAACGTTATTAAATACATTAAATTGAAATACCCCGATATTTCAATCGACGCTGTAGATCTAGCTGTACAATCTGGAAGCTACAGTAGCTTTAAAGTTTCTGTTCTAGCCAACCATGCTCGAGCTATTATTTGCAAAGACTTTTGGCCAGCAAACATTGCTGTCAACAATTTTTTTAGTTATGGTCGTTCACAAAATGTTCCTGCTTCATCTCCAATGGATTTTTGGAACGTGAATCCTGTCAACAACTTGGACCCATCTTCAGGAACTATAACGGCTTCTCCATCTACTGCCAGAACGTCGGAGTTTAAAAACTAAACTCAGAAAACTCTTGCTAGCTGTAGCCGTATCAGACTACGATGTGATTGTTTTCACTGAAACCTGGCTTTCTCCAGACATCAGTGACGCTGAATTAAATCTAAAAGGCTATCTTTTATTTAGGTGTGATCGCTCGGGCCTTACAAGCTCTAAACAAAGCGGAGGTGATGTTTTAATTGCTATCAAAACTCACCTCAAATCTGTATTACTTTTCCCCTCGTTTATTAGTGTTGAACATTTGTTTGTAGTTGTTAAGTATAATCTTGTGTCTTATATAATTTGTGCTGTATATTTACCACCTAATTCAACTAGTGACAAATATCTTGATCATTGGTATTCTGTCGAATCTATTGCCGACGTGTTTCCAAGCAGTAAACTAGTATTATTGGGCGATTACAATCTACCTGCAGCATCTTGGGTTAACGATGATTTAGGTATAGGAGTAATTTGTAATGATAGTTACCCTGCTCATTTAGTAGTTAATTCATTTGGGTTTTTAAACTGCGTACAATGCATTTCTAATTCTAATAGTGATGGTGTGGTTTTAGATTTATGTTTTACTAAAGATCGTGATATTTCTGTGATAGAAGCTGTAGACGTTTTGTTAAATTTAAGCCAACACCATACTGCGTACTTGTTAACTATAAAATGTGATACTACCTGTAATATTTTAAATTGTAATTATGTTTTTGATGATTTTAAACTTGCCGACTACAACGCAATCAATAATTATTTGTTGAATGTTGATTGGACTGCACAATTTTATAACTGTGATATTGATATGTGTCTTGTTGTATTTTACCCTGTAATCGGTTATGTTATTGATTGTTTTGTCCCTAAACAACTGTGGCGTGAAAGCAATGTTCCTATTTGGTTCAACAAAGAATTGATATCACTTACTAAACTCAAGAAAACTGTACACAAACGTTATAAATCTATAATGAATTCCAATCTATCCGTATTACGTGCAAAAATCTCAGTGCACATCAATACAAGCAATATATTTTACATACTGAAAGTAAAATTTAAAATAATCCAAAACATTTTTGGAGATTTGTTTATGAGAACAAAAAAACTAATGGTTTTCCAGCCACAATGCATTATAAAGATCAAACTTGTAATAATGGAAACGACTTTGTTACTAATTTTGCAGATTTTTTTCCTACAGTTTATGATAACGAAACTCATCCAACTCTATGGTTTAATTTTAATAATAACGAAATACATTCAAAATTTTTTATTAGTTTGTGTGACGTTTTTAAGGGAATTGAAAACGTTAAATGTAATTTAAGCGTTGGACGGCATTCCGTCTTTACTGTTCAAAAAGTGCATTTATTCTATTGCAAAGCCATTGCACTTACTTTTCAATGCTTCATTGAATGAAAAATTTCCTCAAATATGGAAACAAAGCTATATTACGTCTTTGTTTAAATCTGGAGCCAAAGAGAATATCACTAACTAATGAGGCATTTGCATTCAATCTGCTATACCTAAATTGTTTGATAAAATTGTAACTGGTTAGTTGGAGCATAGATTTCGTGAAGGGCGTTCCACACTTGCTAATTTACTCTGTAATGAAAATAATATTTTAAATGCATTTGAATCTAAAGTACAAGTTGACTCAATCTACATCGATTTTTCAAAGGCGTTTGATCGTGTAAGTCATAATATTTTGATTGCCAAGCTCAGTGCTCTGGGATTTCATCATGATGTGACTTCCTGGTTATTTAGTTTTTTGAAAAATCGCACGCAGTGTGTAAAAATTAATAACTTTTTGTCACAGCCCATTCTTGTTTTATCTGGTGTTCCTTAAGGATCTCATTGTAGACCAATTTTATTTTTGCTTTTCATTAATGATATCCCACAGTATATCAATTCATCGTCATTTCATTTATTTGCGAATGATTTAAAAATGTATAGAAGAATATCATCTCTCAATGACTGCCATCTTTTACAACTGGACTTGGATTCTATAAATACTTGGTGTTTTATTAATAAATTATTTTTTAATGCTGATAAATGTATATAATTGACACTAAAGTGTTAAACAAAGTCACACAAATAAAAGATTTAGGCGTTATTTTTGATCATAAACTTACATTTGTTGAACATATAAACATCATGTGCAATCGTGCCATAAAAATGTTATTATATAGAATGTCCGCGGATTTATCCGCCAGTACACTAAAACTTTTATATTGTGCTTTGGTGCGTTCGCATTTAGAGTATGCTGCGTCAGTTTGGAGTCCAGTTTATGAAATTCATAACCGTAGTATTGAACAAATTCAAAAAAAGTTTTGTCGTTTATTGTCTTATAAATCCGGCATATTATCTGTAAATTATGATTACTGCAACATTGCTTCATTGTACAACCTACCGCCATTGAAGATTCGCCGCAAAAGAGCCGATTTGTCGTTCTTGCGTAATTTAATTATGTCTGAGATTGATTGTCCGGAGCTACTTGGTACTCTTCCATTCCATGTAGCACCTAATAATAGACATAGCAGACATTCTTCTTTATTTCGCGAGTTTACCCATTCTACTAATTATGGTTTCAACAATCCACTCGGTAGAATGTGTAGATTTGCAAATAATTTACCAACTGATATTAATGTATTTTGTGTCTCTAAATCTACGTTAAGAAGTCAGCTAAGTCATGCTGACTAATGTTTAATATGTGCGCTATTATGAATGTTATTTTATGTATTCTTTATTTTTGTATTGTAAAACATCATTGTTTATGTATATTTGATTTAGATGTAAATGGTAAGATTATACCGTGAATAAAGTATTATATTATGTTATATAAGATATTCAACCGCTTATAAAAACAAATCCAAAAATAGAAAAATTGAATTTTTGAAAAGGTTTAGAAGAATATGTTTGACAACTCTAAAGTTTTCAACTAATAAAAAAAACACTACACCTATCAAGCAATTATAATTACAAACAGAATAATGGTAATCCAGTTTTATACCCTGGCTGAATATGTTTGTTAAACACAACAATGCACTTTTCATCACACAATGACGAAAGAAGAAGCAACAATTTGTAACAAGGCCAAACCGCAAGTAGAGGTGATTGCGGCAATACTTTCCGTACATATGATGATAGAAGAGACAAAAGAAGCAAAATAAAAACAAAACAGAAAAAAAAAACAAACAGAATAAAATTAAAAAAAAAACCGGTACAGTTATGCATACTAAAAATTAAAATAAAAACATTTACTGAGACTACAAAACCAAAAAAAGTTGTAGACATATGAAAAAATTCTCTTTGTTGAAAAAAGCAGAATAACAGAACTAACCAGTCAAATACCAAATAATAGATTTTGAGATTGACAAATAACCTTTGAGATAGTTAGAATATAATTGGCAACAAAAGAATACTAAGAAGTAATTCCAGATAAAGATACAAAAATATCACTGAAGGTATAAATTACAAATTTGTGATTTTTAAAAGAAATACAACTAATGAAACTGCATAAACTTTATATATAAAAAAACGCTGAAAAAAAGTAAACAAGACCTAACAAAATTAAGAACGCATCTGAAAACAAACCGAAAATTAGAATAAATAACACAAAAATTGGAGAAAGAAAAAAATGCAGAAATGAATGTCAATGCAGATAAAAAGATAAGGACTATAGAAAGAAAAATTAAATAGCATGCGTACCGCAGATACTACGTACAAATCCGCAACGCCAAATTGAAATTTATTTGAGAAAAACAATATAATGAGATTTACGCAAAGAAGAAAAGCTATTTGCCGAAGCCAATACCTAATACGTCAAAAAAAAAACAACAACAAAACAACCTGCGCACTCACTCAGATTCTGATGCAAAAAGTTGTTTGTTATGTTTTGGTAATGGTCTGAAAGCAAAAAACAGAAATTTAAAAGTTACATCTACTGCTAGCAGAACCGTTACCCTTAGCAAAATAATTGCCAACTGCAGCAAAATGTCTGCAAGTTTTAAAAATTATTGCTGAGTTTGATGATGATGGTGCTAAAAGTATTGATAGTGCGATGCTATAATAAAACATATAAGTTTTTTATTTTTATAAATTCTTATTATAAAGGGTGGTTCAAAACATGTGTCAAAAAATTAAGGGTGAGGTTAGTTGGCAAATTAAAAAAAAAAGTTTCCTTTAACATGGTTCCGCAAACGCACCGTTTTCAAGATACAGAGTGTACAAATTTGTATATTTTTTAAATTTTTTGACAATATCTCAGAAACCGTTTGAGATACAAAACTCAGCTTTTGTACACATCTTAGCATTAATATTAGCTACTTTTTAAGCGTTTATTTAATTTTTTTCATGTGCCATTGACGGAGATTTTAGGGTTGCGTGAGGTTTTTATGGTTCTAATTTCTATGAAATTGGCATTCTAAAAACACATTGTAAACCACCAATATTTTCTACACAAAAACAATTGTTGTTTAGTTGTTAAATAACTTTTTTCAAAAAGAGTCAATATCGCGGGAACTTATTATTTTTATTACCCAATTAATTTGCTCATTCTTAGTATTTTGCTTACGTGGTGATAGGAAAATGAATAATTACAGTAATATGCATTTTGTTTATAGCGTTGCCGATGGAAATGCAGCAAAAGCTCGTCGAATTTATCAAGAAAGGTTTCCAAACCGACAAGTACCAAATGAAAAAACATTTATTCGTATTCACAAACGTCTACATCAAACTGAAAGTGTACATAAAAAAGTTGCAGAAAATGCTACCTCCGCAAATTGAAGAAAATGTGCATCAAGAAATCGAAGACAATCCATCAACTAGCACTAGAAGAATAGCTTTAAACCTAAACATTAGTCACGTTACAGTGTGGAAGATAAAAAAAAAATCAGTTGTTATATTCTTATCACATACAGCGAGTACAAGCCCTTTTACCAGCGGATTTTCCGCAAAACTTGACTATGTGTCAAAAATTGCGCAAAATCCTCGATTCTTAAAACAAGTTTTATTTACGGACAAGGCAAATTTTTCTCGCAATGCAATTGTTCATAATCGCATTGCGAGAAAAATTGGATGTTCATATCCATAATAATTATGTATGGGCCGACAAAAATCCACATGCCATAATAGAAAGCAATCATCAGCAAACATTTTCCGTTAATGTTTGGGCAGGTGTTGTAAGAATAGGTCTATATTTTTTGCCGTTTAGACTAAATAGTCAATCATATCGTAATTTTCTTAAAGAAGAGCTGCGAGGACTTTTAGAGAACGTTCCGGTTTAACTAAGAAACGAAATGTGGTTCATGCACGATGGTGCTCCTGCACATTTTAATTTAGTTGCGCGTCAATTTTTAAATAAACACTATAGGAACCGTTGGATAGGTCAAGGAAGCTCACAAGCTTGGTCTCCTCGGTCTCCAGATCTAAATGTTTTGTATTTATTTTTGAGGGGTTACTAAAAAGTTTAGTTTTTACTACATCAGTTAATACTGATAAAGAACTAAAAAATTGCATTATTGCATCCTGCAATACGACACAAAACACTTCTGGCATTTTTGAACGAGTACGTCAGTCACTAAGACGTAGGTTAGAAACCTGCGATACCGTAGGAGGAGAGCATTTTCAACAATTTTTGTAATTTTTTTTGTTTTTTATGTTATTGCTTAGTTTTGTAGAAGAAAAGTTTTGTGATCATGTTGCTATTTTTTCTTTCCGTTCCTGAGATATTGTCAAAAAATTAAAAAATTTAAAAAAAATTTACACTCTGTGCGTTTGCGGATCCATGTTAATAGAAACTTTTTTTCTTATAATAAGCCAAGAAATCGCACCTTTTATTTTTCGACACATGTTTTAAAACACCCTGTATACACCACAAAAAAGTCATTAAATTTTTTTTTTTTAAATAAACAATTTAGGGTATGAAAAAGATCTAAAAGAAATCAATAAGATTGTTAGCCGATAAACATGCAAATCTACAATCTAGAAATAAAGTTTAAAAAAATCTAAATAAAAAAAAATCTAATTGTGGCAGAAAAAGAATCAATAGAACAACGCGATAACAATATAATAAAATTCAAAATAAATGTGCTCAGAAGAAACAAACACCTTAAAAATAGTTAGAAAGTAAAATAAAAAGAAAATACAAACATATTTCATTAGAAATTCAAGTTAAGCAAAAACATGAAAAGTGCTCTTAATAAAATCAACTTAAGATGCAGACGTATCCACTTTTATGAATACTTTGATATTATACAATGCTACAAATGTAAAAAATTAATCATTTTACAGCAACAACAAAGAATAGCATAAATTGACTAACCATATCGTGTTTGGCAAAAAATGAACAGTTTATACTAAATTAATTGATAACAAATTAAAAAAAAAATACTGTACTGCAAACAACCAAATATAATATCAATAAAAATAAACTGGTACAATTTAAAATATCACTACTTAAGGAATCTATTGTTTTGTGTGGTACTGAAAACTGGCTTAAACGTAACATCATTTAAAAAAATATTGTCTGCACATAGTGGGATTGTAATAATGACTTAACATAATCTTAACAAAATTGAACTGAGCTTGACATTAATGTGTTGTGCAAAGAAAAACCATTTAAATGCGTATAAGTTAATTTGCAATCAGATTTTATATAATGTATCTATCGTACAATTTGATACAACATATATAAATTCTTTACAAAATTAGAGAAAATATGTTCAGTTTTAAATTATAAAATAAAACCATAAAAGTCATTACATTATATTGTGTGGAGATCTTAACATCAATGCCTGATAGAAAACGCTTAAATGATATAAAATCTAGTGTCATTTTATATAGTGTGTTTAATGAACCGATTCAAATTATAAAAGCTAGTTTCAATTTATAAAGTGTGTTTAATGAACCGACACAAAAATCAGCAACTGCAATTCATTATATTTTTATAAATTTATAAGGCTTTAGGCATCTATAGATAATACACAGTGGACAATGTGAGAAGAGAAAGAAAAGTAAATTACAGATTTTATTCTGATAATAATGTAAACAATTTCATTGTACGGCTAAGAAATAAAACCCAAAATATCGTATACAAAAAATGTATGCTGGAATTCAAACAAAATACATAATACATAATACAAAGCTTGTAAAAAATTTAAAATAATAAATATAAAATTATCTGAAATAAAAATCTTCTAAAAATTTAAAAATAATATGTAAAGATGTTGCAGAAGAGTAGACAAGCCAACAATATTTAAAAAATTACCACGTCAAGAGCCAGTGTAATAGACAGACAATCAAGCAGTACAAAAAGAAGATAATCTTGTCTTTGAATCAAGCTTCCAGCCTCAATATTTGTACGTCACTTTCCTTTACTAATTAGCCCACATGAGGTTTTTTCTGTTGGCAAAACGTGACTTTGTGCCGTAGCTAACAATGTCAGTGGCCCTACTGAATATTCTCTGTAACTATACTTACGAGCTACACAAACCCCTATTAATTATTACTATTAATACTCTCCGTAATCACTCATATTACAATTATTAACCACATGGGTTAGTGTTTCCGTTCTGCTTATTGATATTATTGCAATTAGTTATTATCCTTTGTTAGTAATAATTTGATTTAATCAATAATCATCTTTGTCATTATTGCTCTTACCGGCAATCCGCATCACAGCGAGAGCCAGCCTGCAAGCAAATTTAGCTTTAATTGCAAATAAAACAGATTCATGCATTGATTAAATTAACTAAAAATGATTATATTTATTTTTAATAAATAAAATCTTTATTTATTTCAGCGGCATTATTGTTTGTATAATGCTAAAGCACCCGTTCTAGTTTTTGTCGGACAGGCCAACAACAACAGAGAACAACTGACCAAGTAGATTAAAAATCTTAAAACGCAAAATAACAGTTGAAGATAACATATAACCACCGCCGAAACTGCTCTGTCGAATAATTTTGTCTTTCTCTCGCCAATGAAATTAAAATCAATTCATACCAAAAAACCTGCCCCAAAATCTACTAAATCTGAAGGAAAATCCAACAACTCCGATGACAACCGGACAATGAATACTGACCATTCGAATATTCGTTCCGTCTTCTCCAATGACTCCCAGCACAGAAATCGCGTGGATGTTAAAGAATTCTCCATCAAAATAACCAAGAACAAAAATAAAAACGATAAAAAAACTCACAACAAAATTAAGAGTATGACAAATTTAATTAATTTAACAAATAATATAAGGCAATCTGTCGCACATTAATCAATTCTGGCACACAGAATAGCCAAAACAACTATGTAAATTCAAGTTCAGCATGTCAACTGGCATCGCCCGGTAAGTAAAGATAAACCTCCTCGTATTAATATCACGGATAAGTCAAGATACTCGTATCCAACTGCGTCTTTTGCTATCTACGCATATAATATAACTTTGTATTGTGCAATCGACACAAAATAAAGAATCAAAATGATTCTAAAGTTTTATGAAAAACTTTTACAAAATTACAAGTTATCTAGATAAGGAACAAATCTGCCACTTTTCATACCAAACTAAGGCACCAAGATGGTCTTCATAAGAATTCCCGACTGTTTTAAATTTAAGAATCTTAAAGTTTTTAAACTGTCTCAGTTATACAAATAGGAACAAAGGTCAGACTTTTTTCTATGTTATATGTATGGATATAAAGAGCTTTTCAATAAGAAGTTTCATTTTAAATAGCTATTATTTTTTAACATTTGACAAGTAAAAACTACGCTATTATTAAATATAGAACAATACACGCTTCAACAACGCATTGAAATTATTAAAATTCACTGCGAAAATGATGAAAGTTTTTCAGTCACAGTTTGGAAAACTAAAGCAATTTTAGGTCGTCGTAAAACACCTTCTCGGCCGGCAATAGTAAGCTTGGTGAAAAAATTTGAGCTGTTGTAACAAGTTTGTGATATGAAAAATCGAAACCGTGTGCATCGCTTAAGAACACATAAGAATATTGCTGATGTAATAATAATAATAATAATAATAGATTTATTCCAATAGATCTTACAGATATAGGAAAAGTCATAAATAATTACAAATTAAAAATTAAAATGCACAACATTTTTTTTAAATAAACGGAAAAACACATAAACGTAGGTATAAAATACATATATACATATTATATATAATAAATCAATTTAAAATTAAACTATAAAATAATACAATAAATGTAACATGCTCAAAAATCTGTTTCAAATAGAAAATTATTTTCAGAATAGTACGCTTTTTGTAACAATAGTTGTTTTGTTTTGATTTTAAACTGGTTTTTAGGTAATATTTTGATCTGATCGGGTAATTTATTATAACACTTAATTGCCATATATTTAGGACATTGCTCATATTTAGACGTTGAGTGCTTAGGTATTTCGAATGTATTTTTATGTCTTGTATTATAGTCATAGACGTTGTTTAAACATTTAAAACAGTTTATATTACTTCTTGCATAAATAAGAAGTTGATGTATAAAAATACAAGGCAATGTTAATACATTCAGTTTTCTAAACAATTCAACACAATGTGTCCTACTTGAAACTTTGAACATGTATCTAATGGCTCTCTTTTGCAAATTTAAACAATCTTTAAAAATCGCTTGTTGTTCCCCAAACTATAATTCCAAATGATAATATAGAATGAATACGCCCAAAATAAAATAATGTTAATGCTGACATATCAATTATGGGTTGAAGTTGTTTGATCATGAAGCACAAAGAACTAACTCTATTGCACAAAACATCAATGTAATAATTCCATTTACAACACTCATCAATGTGAATCCCCAAAAATTTTACATTTGTTATCTTTGCAATGCTAGTTCTATTATATCTAATTAGAGGACTCATGTCACTTAATCCTTTTTTAGATAAATCAAATTGCATACAAACTGATTTTTTTGTGTTTATAATTAAGAAGTTGTTCTTGAAATAGTTAGTTATTTCTGCCACATTGGTATTTGCTTGAATTACAGCATTACTAAAAATGTTTCTGCTATTAAAAGGCATCTGCAAAAAGTATACTCCTATTACTATTTATATCATTCACATAGATGATGAAGAGTAGGGGCCCAAGAACTGATCCTTGAGGTACACCTCACCGCATCTCCAATGAACTGGACTTAATTCCATTTAATTCTGCATAATGATATCTGTCCTTTAAATAGCTTGTAAAAAAATCCAAAGCCGTTCCTCTAACTCCATATTTTTCAAATTTATTTAATAAAATTTTATGATTTACAAGACCAAACGCTTTTATTAAATCAAGGAAAACATTACATTTGTTAAAGAAGAAGGCAAGTTGTTTAGCTACAATATGCTCAATAACCTCAGAAAAGGTATTGCATATATGCAAAGGTCTATAGTTTGATACTTCTAGATTACACCCGTTTTTATAAAGTGGAATTATTTTTGACAATTTAAGCATATCTGCAAATTTTCCTTGACTTAACGAGGCGTTGATTATAGCAGTAAATGGTTTCAAAAATGACACGGCACAATATTTTAAAAGATTTGAACTGATTTTGTCAGGCCCACTAGAGTTAGTGTTTTTTAGAGCAGATATTGCATTTTGAACTTCAGGCATTGTGACTGGATGAAGAAAAAATGATTTGCAATTATGAGGAAGCTATTTTCTGGTTTTAATGAGTCAGCCATAGAATTAAAGAACTTATTAAAGGTGTTTACAATTAAAAGAATATCGGTAACTATTTTATTGTTGATTTTAAGTTTATTTGTGGCTTCTGATAACTTTGAGTTGACGTTTGAATTATTATTAATTTTCCCTTTGTCATCCAACCAATATTTAATTTTGTTTTTGAATGACTGGTTATTTCAATTTTTGAAAATGTAGTTTCAAAGTTATATTTAATTATATTACTAAAATTTTTGTATGTTGAATTAATATCATTTGGATGTAATATCTGACCAGTCTTTGTACAACATTTTTTCGTTAAAAGATTTAATATTGTCTATTTTGTTTAGTTGTCTAACTGATATCCTTTTCAATGCACTTTTTTTTTTTAAACTCAATTCTATAAACTGCATATTATGATTAGACAGTTTTCTATGATACCACTAATATACTTAAAATTTGATTTTTGAATGCAAATATTATCTAAACAGTTTTTTTTTCTAGTAGGAACAATTATGGTAGGTACTACATTAAATGTATTGAGTAAATCAGTTAATTTTTTGTTATAATTGTTGACTGTGATTAAATTTACATTAAAATCACCACAGAGTAATAATATTTTATTTTTTCTATTTATGTTTTGCAATACTTCGTTTAATTTATTTATAAATACATCAATATCTCCACTTGGACTCCTATATAATGCAAGAATTTGTATTATTTTTTATCCATGCTTATTTCAATGCCAGTACATTCAAAATGCTTATTTATACAATATATGTTTAAATCTATAGCTTTAATAGAATAGCAATATTTTGTAAAAATTACAACACCACCATTTTTACAAGTTGTCCTGCAATAAATGTTATTTAAATTAAACCCATCAAGCTTTATTGACTGTACCTGATTTGGTTGTATTGCATGTTTATGATTATTATTTAAAAATAATTCTAATTCTCCTATTTTATTAGTAACACATTGCATATTTTGATGCAAAACATTAAATTTATTTTTTAATGGTAATTTAATCTGTTCAACATCTGATTGATAATGTACTGGACATACAACGTTATATAGCTCAGTATCATTCTTTGATTGCTATTTGATAGCATACTTAGTTTTACGAATTTGATTTTGTACTAACCTTTTATAGCACATACAACTTTTATCAAATACAGTATGTATTTAATGCAACTTTATATTTTTGGCTAGCTACTACACAATGTATACAACTTTTATTGGTTGATTTGCAATCTTTTGTTGAATGAGTTTCACTGCAAATTCCACAGGTTTCTTTGTTCTGGCAATCTGCTGCAAAATGGTTGTACCGTCCACACTTGTAACATTGTAATATGTTATAATATTCGTAAATATTACAACTTCTCCAACCAATATTTAATTTTTCTTTTTTGTATATCTTTTTGAATAATGATGGTTCCAGTTCTAGCATAATTTTACCATAGTTTCTTCTTGTTTTGCTTACATATTTTTGAACTATTTTTATATTTTTTGATTCATCTTTTTCTATATCATTTTTTCTCAACGTCAATAATTATTATTTTAGGTTTTCTTTGTTTTCCATCTTCAATGGTATACTCACAACCTAATTCTTCTGTGACTTTATTTTTAAGTTTCTCTTTTGATTGATTTGTATCACAAGTAATAACAACTCCACCTTTCTTTATATCTTTCATGTCTTGAATTCTAACAGACAGTTCCGAAGGTATTATTTTTTGTTTAATTTCTGATCGTGTTGCTGTATTAGATTGTTCTTTTATTTGTTTTATAATAATCACTTCTTGTTCACTATTTCTACTTGCTGTTACATTTGCATAATTTTTTCTTTTTTCATTTGTGTTGCCATTTGAATTATTATCCATGTTTGTTTTCAAATCCTCAATAGTTTGCTGTAAGTTCTTAATTAATGTTTTCATATTATTCATTTCTGTTTGCATTTTTTCATGATTGAGATTTAAGATGTTTCTTATTACTTGTTTTATATCTATTAAGTTTTCTATATTGCTTACTTCATTAATTGTTTTGCAGCAATTTATCTGATTTTCTTTAATGATTTTAATTAACCCGTAGTGTTGAAGAATACTCAGGATTGTCAATTTCTCGTAGATCTTTGAAATTAAACATTCCATAAAAGACATTACACCTTATTTTGCATGAAGATTTAAGCCTTAAGGCTTTTAAAGTTCAGTTAACACAAGAACTCAAGCCGGTCGATCACCATAACCGTTGTATCTTTGCTGATTGAGTCCTTCAAATGCATCAAAATGATCCGAAATTTCATCAAAAAATCATCTTCAGTGATGAGGTCCATTTTTACCTCGGAGACTACGTTATTAAGCAGAATTGTCGCATTTTAGGCTCAGAAAATCTAAGAATGATTGTTGAAAAGTCTTTGCATTTTCAACGTGTGTTTGGTGCGGTTTTTAGGCTGGCGGTGTGATTTGACCCTACTTTTTCGAAAATGAGGCTGGTGCAACTGCTACGGTAAATGGGTGGCGTTACCAAGCTATAATTAATGATTTTTTATGGCCAGAATTGGAAGATATTAATGTGGACAACGTTTATTTTCACCGCATACGTAGCACGCGCTGAAAATAAACGTCGTCCACATTAATATCTTCCAATTCACAAGCAACAAAACAATCGCAAATTTGCAACAAAAGTTTCCTTACCGTGTTATTTCTTAAACAGGTAATTACAACTGGCTACCGAGATCTTGTGATTTAACTCCTTTAGACTTTTAGCTTAGGGGCCACGTGAAAGATGCTAATGCTCCACAATCAATTCAAGACCTTAAAGATGGAATTCGTGAATTAGTCATAAATATTTTTTTTGAAAAGAATGTGGCACTGCAATCGTAACCGTGACGGCCATTTGACTGATGTCGTTTTTAAATGTTAATGGCATACCTTCCTCTTTACAATGAAATAAACATTTATTGATTTCTTTTAAAAAATACCCGTTTTTTTTTAAATATCAAAATGAAACCTCTTATTGGAAAACCCTATATATAACTGGATATTTAACTCCCTATATTGATGCGTTTCTATATTGAAGCAACTTATTTTACAGCGGCCATTTTGAGTGTGACTTAGTAATACAAAACAAATATTTAAAACATCTTATATTCTATTATTTTAAAGTTTTAAAGGTCTCACAACCAAACTGACTAACTCAAGCTAAACCGACTTAATGGTAAAGTTAAGAATACAATCAGTGCTAAAAATCTGTTCTTAAATCTTCCAAAAAATAATCTAATCTAAAGAATAGCAGTTTTTTTTAATTTATGACAAAAAAAACTTGAATACAATTTAGAAAAAAAAAAACAAATCATTTGTTGGCAGCTTTAATGCATGTCAGTATACAATAGAGACTTAAATTTGAACCATGTAAAGTAGGTTAACAAAAAAGTAAGACATTGTCTACAGCTTATTGATCGGTATAGCCTTTTAGAGTGAGATATCAAACCCAAATCTTATTTTCCGTCTTCATGGAACAAATCTAATGTCATTCCCATCTTAAAGATTAAGAAAAATACATTTTTTACAAATGTACCGCCCACTAATTGTCAACTCTAAGTAAAATAATATAAACTGAAATCTTAAATAAAATTTAAAATAACACAGCGGCCAAAAACTTGTTGCCTAATCATTACCATAGCATCAGGATATAAGATCTTTACAACCCATCAACTGATTAAACTTATTAATCAAACTAATATTGGTTTTTGCATATAACAGTGACCTGGTGTCACATTATTTGATGTTAAAGAAGTCTTGATAAGATCTGGCACAATGGACTACTCTCAAAAAAGTTTAATTATAGATTGATACTAATTATTTCATCCCATCTGCAAGAAAAGACATTGGTTGTAAAACTGTATAAGCACGTGTCTACTCTTTGCAAAATATAAGCAAAGTTTTGACAGGGTTTAGTATTATCTTTGATGCTCTTTAACTTAAATATATCAGACATAACTTTCATAACAACTGTTGTCAAAATTGCTTAGTACGCTGACAATACGGCTCTGCTGTATACTTTAAGGCATCCAAACATCATCACGGTAAGACTTCAAGCGGATTGTGAGAGACTTAAAACTTAACTTTAAGAAGAACAAGGCTATACTTGTTTTTTAAGACTAAAATAACTCCGCGCAAAAATGTTTATTTCAACGGTGTTCCAACTTCATCTTTTTCTTGATAGTAATTTTATAACTAAAGTATCATGACATTATTGATATATTCAGGTTATTTGATAGACCCGAGTTTTCCATTGTTCGGTCTGCTGCATCTTTGAGACTGGTGTGTATTGATTGTCCTGTAAAGTTTTTATCTTGGTCTAGCCAGCGCGACAGAGATTTTCCTGTTGCCCTTTTTTCCTCAATTTCTCCATGAACTATTAGTTTTTCGAAGTTATCCTGTTTCCTCCTTGCAATGTGGCCGAAGTATTTTAAAATACGTTTACGGCATGTAATGGATAGCATTTTTTTAATACCAAGTTCGTTAAGTATTGAAGTACTTGAAGTTCTGAGTGTTGTCCTTCTTCAACACCACATTTTGAAGGTTTCTATTTGGTGTATGTCCGACGTTTTTATAGTCTGTAATTCTGTGCCGTATGAGATGCGATGCGTCTTTTAATTTTAAGTTCGCACCCTCCCTGATTGGTAATTAGCGACAAATGCTTTGCTATAAAGCAATAAGAACATAGGCGCATTGAACTCTTTTGATTTCTCTATTAGTTGCCGTGTTGCAGTAATATTTTACTTGCGTGTGCTATTAGAGATATTGTGCGGTAGTTTTTGCACTTTTTTGTAGAGTTATTTTTGTGGATTGGGACTAGTATTGATGTACGCCAATCCTTAAGCCAATGACCACTCTGCCAGATATTGTTGCATATGTTGTGTATTATTTCCACTCCGGTTTCTCCCAACAGCTTCATCATTTTGGCAGTGACGCCTGGTAATTTGTTCATTTTTAGGTGTTTTGTGGCTTCCTCTATCTCCGTTTTCAGTATGTTAAGTTCTTGGTCAGTTGCCATACTTTTGGGTTGTTTGGTTGTTATCATTAGCTTGTCTATGTATAGTTTTTTGCAGTATTGTTTCCATCTTTCTGCAACTTTATCGCTTTTTTATAGTGTTTTTCCGTTTTTATCCTCTATGCTAAGTGTTTTTGGTTTGAGTTTTCCTGTTAGTTCTATTACTTTTTTTATATAGATCGCGGGTGTCGTTTTTGTTCTAGTGTTTTTCTATTTTCCTGCAGATTTTTTGAACGTAGTTGTTCTTATCTTGCCTACATTGTTTTTAGATTTTTTTTATAGTCTTCTGTATCTATTGTTGTTTTCTTGAGATACTAGTTCTGTTTTTTAGGGTCTTCCTTTCCTCGATCTTGTCTAAAGTTCTTTGTGAGATCTACTGTTTGTTAATCGTTTTGTTGGTTTGGTCTGTTGTTAAATTTTCCATTTTTTTTTTAGTTTTTTTTAATTTTAGGTTTGCGTCTGCAATGTTTAATATAACTTCTTTTTCTCTAACAAGTGTCTTTCACTTTTGATGGAACTGCTCACTGGGAGCGTCAGTCATTCTGGATCTTTTTTCCTTATAGTGATTTTTTTTAATTGTAGACTAAATTGCATTATAAGAAGTTGGTAGTCCAATCCGCAATCTGCTCCAGGAAACGTATTGCAGTTCATGATAGAGAATTTCCATCTTGAATTGACTATAATGTAGTTGAACTGGTTTCTATATCTATCTCCTAATGATTTTCACGTGTATAAGCGTCTGCTATCGTGCTGGAATAGCGTATAGCATACTCTAACTGTTTTTTTTTTCTCATTTGAACTCCAACGTCAAAGCAGTTTTATCTCCAAAAAAAGCCCCGTTACCAAGAAAGTTTGTACTAATCACTGCTACTGCAACTTGCCTTGCCATGTTGCACTTAAAACGAATTTGGTAAACTTTTTTTTCAAAATCTTTTGCTTGCCATATTTGTTAGCCTTTTGGTGATAAACACCATTACCTACTACAACCCAAAAGAAGCCGCTTCTGTTTAACCAACAAAACTAGACCAACAAAAATTCTAAGCGCTTGACACAGTTAAATTTTGCTCACAACGCAGAACTTTATTTCTTTATATGTTCTGGTCTAACCTCAATTTTTTCATTAATTACAACGCTGCCGGCTTTAATTTGAAACGTGTAATTGTTCATTGCCGCAGTATTTTTTTTTTTTCAATTTTGTCTTCTAGCTTTAATAAACAGACACTTCTTCAAAAGTGTTATTATTGAAGGTAATCACCGTTATATTGCATAACCACTGCGTTAAATTTTACTATAAAACAAGCTGAATTTAATGCAGAATTATCTTCAATTTAAAAAAATGAATTGTAGTTCTACGTCTACTAACTAAAATAAATTCTTATCCGTTCCTAAAAATTGATAAAATTTTACATTCAATTCATCCTGCCAATGAACTATAAACCAACGCGCAAATATTAACAGATTCAAATTCAACCAATTAGTTTTATTATACAGGGAGTTTATAAATGAATGGGATTATGTAATCACTTTAAATGTACCGCTTTTTTTAAATTGTTTACTATACTATTTGTTTTGACAGATCAACTTTGACAGCTGTCAAGCAAACATATGAAAACATATGTAGTATAGTAAACAGTTTTAAAGAGGCGGCATATTTAAAGTGATTACATAATCCCATTCATTTATAAACTCCCTGTACTATATATATTATACTATAACATTTTTTCAAACCTATTTAACAGATGATGGATCAATTTAATAAAATGTTTGCTTATTTAGATGACTTTGTAATAGTATCCACTACTTTTAAGGAACATATTGAAAACAACAATTAGCAACAATATTTCAGCATTTAGATAACCACAACCTGAAAACAAATAAAGAAAAATTGTTCATTTGTTGCAAAATATTTGATTTCTTAAAAATAATTTGTAAACAAAAATAAAAACCGATCTTGAAAAAGTAAATTCAATTGAAGATGTAACACAATCAACTTTTTTAAAACATTTAGTTTCTATAAACATTTGCATAGTAGCGTTTTGCGTCTTATCAAAGCATTTCTTGAAAGTACATTCTTAAACAACAAAAAACGTTTAAAAAATTAAAAGTGTTTCTCACAACATTTCCTGTTCTTGAGCCTGCTAATAAAAATCAAGCTTTTATGTTTAAAACTAACGCCAGTAACTATTCATTTGGTGGCAAAAAAGATAGTAAATATCTAATCAAATATGCAAAAAAATAGAACAAAACTACTTTAAGACAGAACGCAAAGTTTTTGCTATTGTTTGGTCAAAACTGAAAAATTAGCACAAAGCACGTTACAATTACAGCCCTATAATTTAAAAACATTGTATTCTCCAAAATGAACAATGCATGTCGTGGATAAATTATAATAACCACCGTAATAATAATAATAATAATAATAATAATGTTTATTGATGCATTTACAAAAATGTTTTACATAGGTCGAAAATATACATATTAAAAGTGTTATTGTTGAACCAATTTCAACTATACAAAATACGTTCATTTAAAAAGTTATGGTTTACATATTCTTCAATATTGTATGGTGCCAACTTCAACAATAACACTTTTACATAAATTAGAAAACGTTTGAATGGCAGCATTTTTACATTTGGAGGAAGAACATTAAATAGCTTTGGATTTAATTAATCTTAAAAAATCAGGTCTGATGTTTTCTTTCTTTCTTGTATTATATCCATGAAAGCTTTGATTACTATTGTAGTTGTCTGTGTTTGTTTTCATATATTTTAAACATTCATATATATAAATTGCAGGCATTGTTAAGAGGCTAAGATTAATGAAAGCATATTTGCAATCCGCTCTATAATCTAAAGCAGATAGTATTCGGACTGCTCTACGCTGAAGTTTGAACAGTCGTTCACTAGCCGAAGAATGACCCCATACTGTAATAGCATATGTAAGTTTTGACATGATATATCCATGGTAAACTGCAAGACTCACATTGAGCGATGTTATTTTTGCAATATTACGTAATATAAAGATATTCTTACTAACTGAAAAAGCTATGCTGTCAATATGACAATTCCACGTAAGCCCCGGATCTATTTGAACCCCAAGAAACTTTACTACCTCTACGTTTAGTTCCTTGTCGACTGGTTGCAGCAAAAATATTGTATTGACAGTCTTTGAAGCATTTAAGCTTAAGAGATTAGCCGAAAACCATTCTGAAAGCATCAATTGTGTATCCACCAGATCCCGCACTAACTCGTTCAGTATGTGGTGTTTATTTATACTAGCAGTATCGTCCGCGTAAAGTATTAACTCGGCTTTTGATATTGCATTTGGTAAATCATTAATATAGATCAAAAACAGGATAGGGCCCAGTACGGAACCTTGAGGCACACTATATTCACCGCTTAAACTTTCTGTCTGCTTATTTTTGCAGCATATTATGTCTATTCTGTTACTCAAATATGACATAATAAGCTTCACTGATTGTGGGTTAAAATTATAGTGCAACATTTTCTTTTCTAGAACTTGGTGGGATACACAATTAAATGCCTTGCTTAGGTCACAGAAAATGGCTCCCGTGTATTGTCGTTTATAAATTTCCAACCTTTTTATAGTATTTGTAATATAATAACAAATACAATAGCTTCAATGTACACCAAAAAATTAAAAAGGTAACAGGAAAAAATAAAGTAAGAACAACAAATAAATTAGTAGATAACACAGGAAAAATAATCATCAATAAGATCAAAATCAAAGACACCTGGGAAGTATTAAACAACTGTTTTATGACAATAGACCCGAGTCTACTCTTAAAGACAATGATAAAGGTCCAACAATTTTAGTTGAAGAGGTGAAATCAGCAATTAAAGTAATAAAAGAAGGCAAGGCGTCCGGACCTGACAATATCCAGACAGAGTTTTTCAAAAAAGCATAAATTGGCTGACTTTAGTATTCAACAACATTTATAACTCTGGTAACATCCTACAAGAGTGGCTGAAGTCCGAGTTCATCACCTTACCTAAAAAAACCTTGTGCAAAAAAATGCGAAAAGTTTAGAACCATAAGTCTTATGTGTCTCCTTCTAAAACTATATCCATAAAAGAATATACGGATTTTGTGAAGACCAAATATCACCAACGCAATTTGGTTTCAGAAACGCGGTAGGTACACGAGAAGCTTTATATAGCATTCAAGTATTATTTCAACAATGCAGTATGTCTCTGCATATTTTTGCTTGCTTTATTGAATACCAGAAGGCTTTTGATAGAGTACAACATCAAAAAATGATAAAGATTTTGAAAAACGATGGGAATAGATGGAAAAGACCTAAGAATAATCAAAAACTTGTACTAAAACTAATCAGCCGTAGTCAGATTGGAAGGACAGAGAACAGAAGAAGTGAACTTTCTACGAGGGGTGAGGCAAGGCTCCATATTATCGCCGTTGATATTTAATTTATATTTGGAAAATATATTCAAAGAAGCTCTGGAAGACTTAGAAGTTGAAATATCGCTAAACGGTGAAACTATAAATAGTATACGCTACGCGGATGATATGGTGATATTTACTGATAGCATCGACAAACTACAACACCTCATGAATAGAGTAACAGCTAGTAGCAAAAGGTATGGCCTTGATATAAACATAAAAAAGTCCAAACACATGATCATCAGTAAATCCCACATTAGAAATTTATCACACGTATCTTGGCACTACCGTAAACGATCAGTGGGGATCACTAAGATCAAGACCCAAATAGAAAAAGCAAGAGCTGTTTTTAACAGTATGGGATCCCTATTAAAGAGTCATAACTTCACATGGCATACAAAGCTGAGAATTCTGCGCTGCTACGTGTTTTTGGTTTTTTTTACTAAAATTAATCGTGGACACTAACCGATGCTATGAGCAGGAAACTAAAAGCATTTGAAATGTGATTATATCAATAAACGTTTAGAGTTTTGTGAAAGGATTACATAACCAACACTGAAATCTTTCACAGAATGCAGAAGAAGAAAGAAATTATCAACACCATAAAATGCAGAAAATTCCTATACATATACATACATATAGCAGATTTTAGCTACTGAAAAAATACTGCAAGGAAAAATAGCAGGAAAAAAAGCTGTTGGGAGAAGAAAGATATTATGGCTAAAAAAATCTTTAAAAATGAGTTGGCATGACCATCACCAAGCTTTTTCGAGCAGCAGTAAATAAAGTAATGATTGCAAAAATAGTTTCCAACGTCCGGAACAAATTAGAAACTTAAAAAAAAAAAAAAAATATAATAATTGACTTTCCCACTACGGCTCATTCTAATATTAGAACAAACAATTAAAAGATTGACTTCCACAAGACATCATCAAATCTTTTAAATAATCAATTGCCAAATATACAATATTGGACATCTAAAGGTTATAATGTGACACAAGAGGTGCTCTATTAGTATGACCAAAATGATTCCGAAAAAGCCCAACTAGTCACCTCAAAAAATAAGTTAATTTTTATGCTAGACATAAAGAAATTTAAAACATTTATTGTTATTGTTGAAGTTCCGCACAATACTATTGGAACAAAATAAAAAGTAGCATTACCGAGTGCAAAATTGTGTTTAATATAAAAATACCTTGAAACCTGCATGACTAAACAAAACATCTGCACAAAACCAGTAATTTGTAGTACTATGACAATAATTTTCATTGTAGAACATTTGACTTTTCGATAAGTTAAGTTAATTTTATTAGAAAGAGCTATCATTATTATCTTGAATCCAATTCCACATATGAATCTTGCAATCATTCTTTTTTCTTTTTTCCATACCAAGCTTCAAGAATTGTAATGTAATTGGTTATTGTCTAAGAGCAACTTATTGATTGTAAATAAAATAAACCCTGTAGAATTTATGTAGATTTGTCATAACAAATTATCCACGTCAAGATTTTACAAGAATACTTTAAGACAATTTCTATACAAATATCTAGTTAGCTTGGATGGATTGAAAGTAGGAGGGTAAATCAAAGTCTACTGAACGTAGGCCTCATTAGGCCCTTTGTACCTCCTCCAATGGTGACCTCACTCCGTTGTCTTTGCATTTAACCACCCTATGTAGCTGATGTATGCAAGTACAACGCTTGAAGGGGTCTCCCTTATGCTGCTGGCCATGTCAAGCCAGCAGCTCCCCAACATGGATTCTCTATCGTATGAGAGGGCCGGGCATGTGCATAGCACATGCTCAATTGTCTCGTCGTCCATTTACCAATACCAATCATGTGCATGTGTTTCTTTAGATGGCAGTGTCCTGTCAAGATTCCTGTCATAATTTGCAAATTCTTCCTGGACAGTCGCAAGTAGTAATCGGCTGTCTTGGCGTTTGGAGCAGTCATTGCTTCCTTTGCCTGTCTGCAGCCCGGTGTATCATCCCAACGCCGTCTCAGTGCATTGTGTGTGTTAATTTTTAGTAGATTATTTAAGTTTTTGAGTGTTAAAACGGTCCAGGGTTCAGGACCACACGCTATGAGGGTTGACCCTTTACGCGCCAGCTCTTCCGTCTCAATGTTACCTAATTTGTTGGAGTGTCCTTTTACCCAGAGCAGCTCAATGCTATTTCCACAGGCTGCTAAAGTAAAGGCACAATGACATTCATAAATTAACTTCGATGTGATTCTAGGCTTGTTTAAAGCAATTAGGGCCGCTCTACTATCCGTTAGAATTTGGACATTTTTGCCAAATATTTTGCGGTTCACAATTTCCATAACCCTATAGGTTATCCCAACTACTTCTGCTTGGAAGATAGTCGTATGAGCCCCTAGTGGTAATGATATTTTGAGGTCCAAGTCTTGCGAGAAGATTCCCGCTCCAGAACCTTTATTAGTTTTTGAGCCATCCGTGTAGATTTTAATCAAATCAATGACTACGTTCTGCTTCTTTTGTTCATGTGTGCGCACGTTGTAAGGTCTTTGAAACACAAAGAAGGGTGACATGTTATCTTTTTGCGCTCCTAACAGAGGTGTTTTCTTAACAGCCTCTTCCAGGAGAGTACAGTGTTTGCCAGCCCTCCCTGCAGTGTGCCAAAGTCCAGCTGCATTCAGACGCAAAGATGCCATTGTCGCCATCTCCTTGACTTAAATGTTAAGGGGCGGCAGACACAACATTGCCTCCATAGCTGCAGTTGGTGTTGTCCGCATGCCACCTGTTATACTTAGGCATGCCATTCGTTGCAGCTGATTAAGTTTGCTTTTAGACGTTTTTTGTCTAGCTTTTGGCCACCATATTAGTGCCCCATATGTAATCGTAGGTCTTATGACGGCTGTGTACAGCCATAGCACTATCTTTGGAGACAGTCCCCATGTTTTCCCCACAGCTCGTCTGCATTGCCAAAAAGACATATGAACTTTTTTGCATCTCATATTTAGATGTGGTCTCCATGTGAGCTTATTGTCAAAGACCACCCCAAGATATTTTACTTCGGTTGATAGCGGTAGTGGGGTATTTAGGAGTTTTGGTAAGTTTTGATTTCCAATTTTCTTTTTTTTTGTGAAGAGAACCAGTTTGGTTTTCAAAGGGTTGACCGTAAAAACCTGGTCTTTGCATCAATTTTTGATTATTCTTAAAGTTTCTTGCATCAAGTTACAGAGTATGCTTTCGAATTTACCGCTTAGTAGGATTGTTATGTCATCTGCATAACCAATTGTGTGGAAACTATGATCATTGAGTAGGCGTATAAGACTGTTGACTACTATATTTCATAGTAGTGGAGATAATACACCTCCCTGGGGACATCCTTTAGCAACAACTTTCCTGACCGTCGAATCTTCTACATTAACTGTAACGGCTCTTTTTTCCAACATGTATTTTATCCATCCACTAATTGTGGGGTTTACACCATGTGTTGCAAGAGCAGTTTCTATTTTATTGAAGGTGGTTTTATCGAAAGCGCTTTTAATATCTATAAATACGCCCAAAGTAGACATTTTGTCTCTTAATGATCTTTCGATTCGGTCTGTTACAAGATGTAGGGCTGATTCGGTAGATCTTCCTTGAGTGTATGCATGTTGGTTTGGGTGTATTGGCTTAGTAATAAGAGCTGTTTCTCGAATTGATCTTTTGCACAATCGTTCTAATGTCTTCAGGAGATAAGACGTGAGGCTGATTGGGCGATAAGATTTTGCAAGAGTGTAATCTTTACGCCCTGGTTTTGATATAAATACAACTTTTACTTCCCTCCATGCTATAGGTATGTATCGAAAAGCAATTTTCTGATGGAGCTAGAATTGTAGCGTCGGACCAGATTTGTTCCGGGGCGGTACAACCTGGGAAATGAATTTCTAGAAGTATCTCCGTTGCTTCCGATAGATTGGCTATGTATGAGCCGTCAATTCGTTTCAGGCAACCCAGCTGCTGTTGGAAGTCTTTGGATAAGATTTTTTTCATCCTTGCAGCAGTTGAGGTGTTTTCAACATTCTCACAAAAAGATCTCCAAGTTTCCCGTTGACGTCGACGTATGCGTCTTTTATAATCTTTCTGGGAACTTTTGTATAACATCCAGTCTGATTGGTTTTTTGAGTTTTTTGCTCTGTTGAAGGATCTCCGTGCAGCCTCCTTAAGCCGGTCGAGTTCCTCACACCACCAAGGTATAGTGTTGTCGGATTTAGTAGCCAGCTTAAGTGAGCAAGAGTCCTTGTACGTTCGAGTTAAGGAAGTTTCCAACTTACTTACATAGTTTTCTATTTCTTCTACACTAATAGGTTCAATTAAATCTGCAGAAGTACTTAAGCTCCGCGATAGGTTGTTTCAAAAAGAAGCTTAATAGACAATTTTCTTTTGCGTGAGTAATTAATATTTCTGGATTTTTGGACTTTATATCCGGTGCTCTGCGTTAGAAATGACATTTGTTATTTTATAAATTTCAATTGCTGACGGCAGGTAAGTGATAGATACCGTTTTATGTTTGCGTAATTTTATTCTTAATTATTTTCTTAACGTTAATAACAAAATCGATAAATTACTATGTAATAAAATAAAATATTTTAAACTTAAAAATAAATAAAAATGTATGACTTTTTTAGTTTGCTAAAAATAGCCTTTAAATTACAGATAAGAATAATGTAAATTTAATTTAGTTTCTAGCAATCAATCGTATTATTAGCTCTACAATACAATAAAAAAATTCATTTAAACCCTTTTTTTTCTCGTAAATTTTATTAAATTCCTTCCAAACACTTAATTTACAACTAATCATATCAGCGCAACCTGCAACTCTCGATATAAATCTAACAGGAAATTTAATAATTCTCAAACTTGAACTGCAATTGAAAGCCCAAACCAAAATGTTATCAATTATTTTTTTTAAATTATGAAACATATGACAAATCTTTACACAAAAGCTTATATAAAGCTTCAACAATTCAACAATTCATTAACAATTTTAAACAATTAAGAAAAAAACATTACTTGTAAAAATGCAGTTAATTAATTTAACGTTTATTAAATTCTGACATGATTATGGATTTTGTAATAAATTGCGCTATATTTATACCTGCGTGATTGATACAATTTAAATAGTTTCAAGAGCTGTTTAGATTGAATTGATTTTATAAGTTAATTGTTTTGTAACCTAGTTAATTTAAAGTTTTATTGCAAAATTATCGCTGATAATATATTTTCTACAAAGTTGCTGAAATAATTTTAACATAATATAACAAAGAGTTAATTCTATTTCTAAATATTCTGTTTTAAAGTGCTTCACGCTTTGAGTTGCCTCCCAGGTGTAGGACGCTACAATTCCAGAGTCTATTGTGTAACAGTTTTGTATCCGAGATTTTACATTTCACGTACACGCAATTCAACCACACACACATTATACTGTTAATGGCACCGGGTATAATTAATGGTGATGTCGAACGTCGCTCTTGTTTCCTGGAATTTAATCCCTGTAGAATTTATGAAGGAAATTTGCTTGTAAGATGCTGTGACACAAAACTAATCTTGTAATTAATTTGAAATTATCGAAATGTATAGCTATTTAATTCAATTTATTGACATAAGTTATAAGATAAACATATTTTAGTTTATTTAAATTTTATAAATTTATTCAAAAACTGTAGACTGCTTTAATAAAGCAATTATCTGTATCAGTAGACATTTAAAAAATGCTATTTTTTTGATTATGTAAAGTATGTATAAGCATACATAAATCACACTTCAATTGGTAATATATCAAATTATTTTCCCATAGCGCTACATTTAGATTAACTGAAGAATATTTTCCCTTTTGAGTACAAAGTTTTTTAAGTTTAGATGCTTGCAAGTCTAGCATAAATATATTTTTAATATTATTATTATACTATATTGCTAATTTTACATCATAAAATGTCCTTTTCGTAGTCATATAAGAGGAGCACTGCTAAAGTTCGCGGAATCAAGTACTGCCTGTATTGCCTGTATCTTCGCAAAGATCGTCCATGCACCTCTGTTCTCGCAAAAAATATTGATGCTGTGCGTAAAGAAATTTTGTCAGATCGGCATGTGACCTATAGTGAGATAGAAGCATCCTTAGCCATTTCAGCGAACAAAATACCTACGATTTTGAACGATCATTTGCATGTCAGGAAGCTTTGCAGTTGTTGGATTCCACACAATTTGAAAGAAGAACAAAAACAGGCACGTGTCAAGTGGTGTAATAAAATGCTAAAAAAAATTGTATGGGGTCGTTCAAACTTGGTATATAACATCGTAATAGGTGACGAATCTTAGATACATTCATATGAACCTAAAACTAAACAGCAATCAAATGTATGGATGTTTCAAAATAAACCGAAACTCACAAAAGTGGTGCGTTCACAAAACGTTTTGAAAAGAATAATTGCTTGTTTCTTTGGAAAAACAGGTCATGTAGCAAGTGTTGCATTAAAGAATCAAAGGACAGCTAATGCTGACTGGTATACTTCAATTTGTTTTCCGGAAGTTACGGAACAACATAAACCGGCAAATCATTGTTCATCATGACAATGCAAACGCTCACACAGCACGACAAACTGTAGAGTTTTTGACCAGTAACAACATCCAATCAATGACTGCCCAATGACTTTTTCCTATTTTGACATATCAAAAATAAAATGAGTGGCAAACGTTTTTCAACGCCTGAAGAGACCGTTGAAGCATTTAAATCACATGTTTTGAAGGTACCTCGCTCAGAGTGGCAAAACTGTTTTGAAGATTGGATTCATCGGATGCAAAAGTGTATAGATTTTAAAGGAGAATATTTTGAAAAGCAATAAACCGATTTACATAACGTAATTTGTGTTTTGCTTTAAATTTTTTGGCAGTGTTCCTCGTATTATTAATTATTTATTTTCTAATATAATAATAATACTTTTTACTGTATATTACGTACCACATTTATACAAACACTAAAAAAAGCATAGATATAGCGGGCGCAGTGGCATCGTACAAAATAAGTAACAAAATCCCAAAATCCTGGGCTCCAACACATAAAAACAAATGTTGTTTTGTATGCGGTCCGTGTGCTGAAACTATATATTAATATTTTTTAATTAAAACAAGAAAAAAAAAAATTCTACGCCCATTAAAATTACACCGTATATTGGTTTAGGTTGATAATCCTCTATCTCGCGATCAAAAAGTGTTGATTCAACAAAGAAATGCCTCCAAACGTCAATAGCAAAAGCATTGCAATCCAATAGATCAAACAAAAAAGTTATATACACTAAAGTTTTACAAAAATCAGTGCTGACAAAAAACTTTAGAATCAACCACAGAGAATATAAATCTAATGTGGAAGATCTTCAAAGTTTTGCTTAACATAAAAGATTTCATACCAGTCATCCATAGTGAGAGAAAGCTCCAATACTCTATCGAGAAAAAGGCCGAAGCATTTACCGGCAGCTTCAAACTTTAATGCTTTGACAAAAGGCACTGATCTGGAGCACTGTCAACACCACGCGATCAAATTTCAAAATTTAATCCGCGCCAAAGTCTGACGGCATTAAATTTTTTTGTTGCAAAAAGATTAATGGCTCCAACCAATACTGCTAATGCAATCTTACAGAGCACAGGACACTTTGCAACAGTTGGAAAAGACTTGCACGTAATCAACATTCTAAAATTGGGAAAAAACCAAATGTTTTCCAAAACTATCAACCAGGTTATGAGCTTGACAGGTCAAACTTCCAGGCAGTCTCAGCTAGGTGTAGTTCAGTTAATAGCTACCCCCGGAAAGGTAAATCCGACACGCGTGTAGTTTTTAGAAGATTTCCCACCCACGCCACCAAAAAAAAAATCAGGAAACTGACAATCAACACTTACATGAACCGCCAATGCGCCTAAAGCCGTGACAAAGAACACAAAAATTTAACCTTGTTTAATTGCACAAGTTTTATTTAAATTATTTGCTTAGCAACCCTACGTCTATTTATTAAAACCTTTTTAAGTTTTCTGGTCAAACAAAAGATTCTCAATCTTTGGAGACCACTGACGACGCCATTAAAAGAATTATATCTAATCTCAAATCTCAATCCGTCCCAAGACTGACGGTACACCAAACCACCAAACAAAGCATTATAATCTTTCTCGCAAAACTCTAATTAATAATGCTAATGCAATCTTACGTACAGGGCACTTTCCAACAGTTTTAAAAAGCTGATACACATCACCATCCCAAAATCTGGAAAAGACAAAATGTTTCCTCAAAACTATCGGCTAATTAGTCTAGTCATTCATGTTATTCTGAATAGCATCCAAAAACACGCTAAAGCTAATTCTCTTCTAACTTCCCACAAACATGGGTTTTGGAGTGAATACTTTGTTGTTCATCAGCTAAATCGAGTGACAAATCATATTACTGTAAGTTTTAAACTGAACAAAATTTTAAGAGTCAGGATTTTTTTTTGACTTTCAATCAGATCTGGCACATATGTTTACTAATACTGCATATAAACAAGTAACAACTCAAAAAGCTCAAAGTTTTATATCTAAAATATATATGTGAACCTCTAAAACCATGTTTCTACATTGCCTATGCTGTTCAACCTTTACGTTGCCAATATGCCAATGGGTCAAAATAGCACAATACGCCGATGATATGTCTCAAAGTCACCAAAAGTAGTCACCATGAGACTTCAAAAAAGTACCAGTAATCTTCAAGATTAGCTTATAGACTGGCAAGTCAAAGTAAACCCAAAGAAAAATAAAACTTTTTTTTACACAACTGCGCATCACACCTTATGAGATCGTTCAACTCAATAAAAGTCTTACTTTGTGGTCGGACTCTGCAAAGTATTTGGGAATCACTTTTGACAAAAACCTGACATACAAGTTGCACGTTTAGACTATTTCAACCAAAGCCAAATTGGAAAAAAACCTGCTACTATCAATGTTACGCCAAAATAGCGAGTTGTTGATGCAAAATAAATTTTTAGTATCAAACCACGTTTGCATTTCCAATCTGAAGAACAGCGGCAAACTCTCACCTCAATCTTCTCAAAGCATTTCATACTCTAATTCTGCGTTGGGTTGTCGGAGCCTTTTGGTTCGTTAAAAACAAAGAAATTTGTAACACCCAAAAAATACTTTGCAAATTTTCTTTAAAACATTTAATATTTTACTTTTTTTTTTCAAATTGTTGCAAAGGCTTAAAGACCGGATTTACCCGTAAAGTCTGAACAAGTAATTTCTGTTTTTTTTTTTTAGATTTACCAACATCAATAAAGTTATCAAATAATAAATTTTTCCTTGGAAGATATCGGCTTTTTTGAAATTTACATTCAAACCAATTTGATCTCTAGTCTGTACTCCTTTCAAAATTAAAGCGGTAGAACGCAAATCCAAGCTGAAACTTGCAATTTGCTAATGCCAATAAGCAATTAACAATTTTTTTTTTAAACTTAACTACACACACATTTTTGCTGTCAGAAGCAGGTATGCAATTTTTTTGTTGTAATCGGCACCAACGGGTTTTGTTTAAAAAAAAAACAAACATTTTGGCAAATTTCAAAGGGCAAACAAAAAGCAAAGTTAGTTTAATTTCTCTGGCGTACATTTACAAGTTTTTTTAATTTCAAGTCGGCGCCGTTGTCGGGTGCATACATCAAAAATACGTGCAGTAATCGTAATTTTTATAATTTCAGCCAAAAGAGGTCATAACCCTTTAAGAGCTGCTATGTTTACTAAAACCACGTCTAAATCCAACAAAGTCTTTGCAAAAAAATTAGCCCAAAATTGATTGATTTTTTGCGAACAAAAAATTTTTTTTTAAATGTTTTGACTCTGGATTAAGATACAAATAGTTGCTCTTTTGACACCTAAGTTTTGTCCTGACCATTTAATCTAATTAATCAAATAAATTTTTAGGGTCAGGCATTACTCATACAACGCCACAAAAATCAGATATTCTACTAATAAATTAAGGTGAATTCAACGCGTATGTTTAAGAAAGCATGTAAGAAATAAAAAAATCCCTAAAAGAACCCTGATTACCAACGTTGTAAGACGTATTGCCAAATTCAAATAAAACTGAGTGGAACACGTTGTCACATATAAAATGTGGAGATGGACAACTGAACCGCTGGGGAAAAAAAAGAAACGGAAAGACTAAAAATGAAATGATTTAGCGACTTAAAAGAACTGTAAGAAAGTACATAGTACAAGTACGGTTTGGAAATTACTAAGAAAGTCTTGCGTCTAACCAAACGGCTGAAAAAAAGAAATAAAACTTATTTAAAAAAACTACCAAACTGATAAAAAACGGCAAGCTACTCAAGAAGCAGAAAAAAAATCAATGGCCTGAAAGAATTCATTGTAAGCCTAATTAACAAGGAGTCTAAGAAAATCAACATTTATAAAAAAAAGTTCAAAAATTATTATTATTAGGTTATACCACAAAAATTCTGTTTTGAAATGCGCCAAAACAACTCCAAAAAAATAACAAAAAAAAACAATAATCAGCAGGCTATCTACCAAATAATCTCTTCCAAAAAAGCACCAAAGACTTCAGCAATTTTTCCAGCAACTGTAATTCCAATCTAGACCAACATGATACTAGACATTCACGTTCAAACCTACCTCAACAAACCTGCTAGAAACCTAATTAACTCCGCAACCTCAGCAAACATAGAAATAATGAAAGTTCAGCAAGACATTAACAGTGCGGTCCACTCTAGAATAGGGATTCACTTTGGTGAACTACAAAAAGAATACAAAGAAGCAAAAAAAAAATAGAGTAAATCTTTTTGTCTAAATTTTATAATCATGTCAGGTGCTTTTAGTACCACCAAAGTCATCAACCACTATGTCCAAAGAGTTTTCAACTCTACACAATTCAATTAAAGTCTGAAACGGCTGATGCAGTGCAGGTAAAGTTAACCGCTCTAAGGTCAAGTGCATGGAAAACAATAAAAAATCTTTTTTCATGTTTTAAGATTATGTATCTTAATGTGTGTGACTGTTTCCAGTGCTAAGGCCACATAGCATTAAAGTAAAATTTACTTTATGTTCAACGAATTTGCCGCACACTGCAAAAATTTGCCGCACACTGCAAATTAGAAATGCTGCTCAACTTATCTTGAGCTGAAAGCTTGCTAAACTTTATCAAAAGATTGATCTAAAGCATTTGCTTCTCAAAAGCAGATTTCAGCTCATTTTCGGAGCACACCTAAAGTTTGTAAGAAGAAGTTCTAAGCGCAAGCAACTGAAAACCAGCTACTACATGTAAACCAGTCAAAAACCAGTTTTTTCTTTGCATAGCAGATATATCTATCTTTCTTACAAATCATAGTCTAAAAATTGTTTGATAATTACTTTCACAAGTTATAGTAAATGTTCCATTTGCATAGTCCAACGTAATGTGGTGCACCACTGAACGCAGCAGAAGTTGATGTAGCTAGACTTACTTCTCACAATAAAAAGCAATTAAGAGACAAAAAGTAGAAATGCTGCACTACACATTTAAAATAATTATGGTTTTGCTGCATTGTAACTGTTACAGTGGTTAAATAAACAACCAAATACCGATAAAAAAAATTGATTAAAATCCAATTTCAAGTACAAATATTCATGTTATGCCTATGTAGTCTCTGGAGACAAAAATAAAGTCAAATTACAAAATAAAACCTCTCATGTATACGCACTATCAAACGATTCTATGTAGTTTCCCTTAGGATATAAAAGCACTTTGCTATATTCAGACGCACTTACGTAATATGCACGCCAGGAGTTATTTCTATTGCCTGCGGTTTATTCCATGTATTATTTGTTAATTAAAATATATTAAACAATAACATAGTTATAAATGTAAATGTATTTTTAAGCTTTTAGTAGAAAATTCTATTCATTAACAAAAATAAATTTGTAAAACAGCTTACAAAAATTTACTATTTGCTAGTTTAATTAATTAGAACTTACCCAAAGTAAAACATAATAAAATGTATAGTTGAAACTTACCTGAAACAAAACAAAAATTATTATTATTACATAACTATATTTTTAAAATAATTAGATTAAAATAATTTCCAATCATAAAATACTTGTCTATATAAATACAAAAAATAATGCTCCATCAAAGCACTAAAAATTGTTAAACGATTTTATGTTGTTATTGATGCCTATTCTCCCATCGTTTTATTGTTGATATTCGGGAACGCTAACTTAATGGCGAACGTGTGGAGAAATCATCTGAGAATTGGCCGAGAAGACAGATATATATTAATCAAACTTGGGAACTCCTTCCCACTTTCGTAGTATTCTGCTTCAGTCCATAATTCCACAATTTATCTTGACTTTTGGGATTTATTTTATATTATTATAATTTAATACTTGTATATCAAATAAAAAATACTATAGTTTGATAAAAATATTATTAAATGTTTATCATTGTGAATATTAAATATAAAAATTACACTGGACAACAGCATTTCTGATGATTGAGTTATGTTACATGATACTAGCCTAATTTTTAATGACGTTTTCAAATCTGTGATCGAAATTTATGTATCAGCTCTTGTTTAAAAAATATGACACATGAGCCGTTTTACAATAAAACACAACACGTTTAAAGTTAATCCTATTTTATTGATTTCTTAAGTTAAAAAAACTTTCTTTTATAAGACTTCCTTACAGAAGTTGAAGTTGAAGAGCTGTTCTGAATGCTCCAACAATAGTCAGCCATCATTTGTGCGTTCCAGTAGCCTTGATAGCGTTCCTCCATCGTACGAAGGTCCTGGTGGAATCGCTCGCCCTGTTCTTCACTTACATCCCCAAGATTAGCAGGAAAATAGTCTAGGTGGTTGTAAAGAAAGTGTAACTTGATGCTCATGTTACATCCAAGCGCTTGAATGTGACTCATTAATTGTTCAACATGTTGAGAATAGTCAGCACCTTTCTTATTTCCCAAAAAATTTTGAACAAGCCAAACAAACTCATTCCATGCCTTTTTCTCAATCTCTGTCATAGTGTCCGTAAAATTTGTGTCTTTTATTAATGATCTTATCTGTGGCCCATCAAAAATGCCCGCTTTTATCTTTTCTGCACTCAGTTTTGGGAACTTTTTTGGTAGAAAAAGGAAGCAATTTCCATTTTTGTCAAGACCTTTAATAAATTGTTTTATAAGCCCTAATTTTATATGCAATGGAGGCAAAATTATACGATCCCTTGATACTAAAGGGGGGTTTATCACGTTTTGTTGTCCTGGAACTAACATTTCCCGAGTAGGCCAATCCTTTTTAACCCAGTGTTGACCTTTAGCTCTACTATCCCATAAGCAAATAAAACAGGGATACTTTGTGTAACCACCTTGTTGGCCTAATAGAAAGTTGACCATTTTTAAATCAACACATATGAGCCAGTTGTTTTCCACATATTTAATTTTGTCCAAAACCAGAGCAATAGATGTATATTCTTCTTTTACTTTAGTAGAATGTGCAATAGGTAATGACCCTAATTTATTCCCATTGTGTAAGAGAACACATTTTAGACTCCGTTTTGACGAATCTATGAATAAACGCCACTCTCTTGGAACATAATTTCGTAATCCCATTGCAGTCATTAAACCAGGTACATCTCTACAAAATACGAAATCATCTTTTTCATCAAAATATTTTAAGAGATTCTGTTCTCTTGTGCGGTAATATGAAATTTTAGTTCCTTTTGTTATTAAGTTCCTTTCTTTTAGCCTAGAAGCCAAAATTTCTGAAGCAGACTTCGACAGTCCCAGATCTCTGATTAAGTCGTTTAAATCATCTTGGTTGAATGGTTTTGGCTTTTTCAGGTCACATTCAAAGTCACTATCACTACTGTCAAGTTTCGTCTCCAAATCAAATGGCCTCCTGTGAAGCATAAGCTTCAGGTTCAGGTGTCTTAGGACTCAAGACACATCTATGTGCCAATCGTATGGACGGATATTTCCATTTGGCTCTATTTGTTCGGTTAATGCCAGTTATGTTCACCAAACAAAAATAGCAGTCGTCATGGTGGTTCCGTGGTTCATTCCCGAGCATAGCGGTTTCGTACCGGAAACTATTTCTTTTCTTATTTGTCCATAAGCGTAGAAACTCAACGCACGTTTTGCATACCTTTTGAAGA
Source organism: Tachinus rufipes (assembly GCA_963932245.1). Lineage (NCBI taxonomy): Eukaryota > Metazoa > Arthropoda > Insecta > Coleoptera > Staphylinidae > Tachinus > Tachinus rufipes. Next base: position 70,515,879 of record OZ010749.1, read on the forward strand.
ATCCAAGGCTTATCTTTCATATCCAACGTGTGCCCAAAGTAATTTTTGTAAGCCTCATTTACGAACGTTGTCACATTTAAACGGCATACTTTAGACATATACTCTCCGCAAATGAAACAAAAATGGTTTGGATCATTCACACAATGTCTTCTTGACGATGCCATATTAAAATATAGTTAGATAACTCAATAATTTGTAAATTAATAGCAAATAAACACAGCAAGAAAGCTAATTTTAAGTGAAAGCTGTAACTTGTAAACAAGAGCTGTCAGAAAAGTAATGAGGTTATATTTGGAATCAGCGACGCCAAATTAGTAAACATCAAGTGACATAAGTCATTCATCAGTCATAAAGTTCAATTTTGTTGGCCAGTGTTATAATATGTTAATTAGTAGCATAGAAATATAATCGCTAAGCATTGGTAGTAATTGCAATATATAATTCTACAAATTAAAAATTTATAATATAAGAGAAGAGTTTTTTAAGTTATCTACCTAGTTATAAAATCAATATTCTATATCAAAAAATTTTAAGTTAAGTTTCTGTGACATTTTATAGTGTCATTTTCAAGTTTGGTTCCAACACATTTGTCATCAGTATTAAAAAGACAAAAATAAACAAACTTGAACACAAGAATTTTTGCCGAAAAAATAAATAAATAAATAAGAGAATGTTGAAATTGGGTAAAAAATCTATTTACGATGACCAAAAATATGAAAAATCTTTGGAAAGCCTAAGTAACAAAATCATTATTACAGATAGATTTGTAGTAAAAGTTTTAGTTATCTTAGAAAAAAATAAATATCAAAAATGAAATAAAGTTGCTGTCACAAACAAAAACGTTGTAGGCAATAAATTTGCAAGGTCTCAAACTCAAACTCAATCTAATTTCAGAGGTAGCAAAAGGGATTACGTTCGCGGACCAATACCATTGCGTTGCCTTGGCAATAAAACTACCAATTCTTTTTCTTCCTCTAATTTCTTTTACATTCCTATTATAAACTATTGATCATTGTTAGATACAATACTTTTTGGTTTACTTTTAACCACATTTTAATTCCTAATGCTATTAGGTTTCAAAGAAACTGTCTTCTTTGTCATTTTTTTCTCTTCTCTCTTCCCAAAATAAACTGGAAAAACTATGACAATTAGATACATACCACAAGGTATAAAATGGACAGATTTATGCAATTTAGTAATATAAAAACATCAAAAAATAAAAATAATACACCCTAGAGAGTTACCGTAAACAAACAATCTTCCAATGCTAAATCAGTCTGCTTTACAGTTTTTGGGAGAAGCAACAATCTGACAATCAGCAAACGGTCACACAATGACCACACAAAAATATTTAAAAGAAGACCAGACGTCAGAGCAAGGTTTCCTCTCAAAGCAAGAAAGTTAAGAACACCAAAAAACTAAAAAATGGCTGCAAAAACAGAAACAGCTGGGGCGCAAACAAAAATCAAGAAAGAAAACCCTAATTCCAATGTCCTAGAAAAGCAAATTGATAATAGCTACATCAATGTAAGAAAAATAAATAAAATAAAGATTACTGACACTCCCAAAAAAAAAAAGATTTGAAAAAATAGGCAGGACTACAGGTTTTTAAAAGATCTGCTTAAAGGAATAATTAATAAGAAGCTACAAGCCAATGAAAAAGAATTAATAGGACACTTATGGTCTAAGATAAACACACACATAGAAATCGAGTCCAGAAAAGGAAATACAGAAGAGGTAACAAATAAAGTAAAAACTGGGTTTTCTAAAGTGGTCATGAAAAATAATGCCTGACAACCTTATACCAAAACACAAAAGAAACGATTGACACCGCTAAAAATCTAAAAAAAATTATAATTAAAACCTGCAAAAGAACCCTGAACAATAAAGACTTATATATTGGTATAGTAAAGATATTGAAGACTATACAGCACTTAAAAAAACTGTAACAAAAATAAATTAAATAAAAACAAAAGACATTAACTTACTACACCAAAAACAAAAAGTACAAGCAAAAGAAAAACATTAACGGACTTTAAAAAAATGTGAAACAAAAAAGATTTGTACTGTAACTAATAAAATAAACCAAAAATCCACAATAACACTGACAATAGATAAAATGGTCAAAGCAATCAATTATTTCGAAACTAAAGCAAAACAACATGGAAAGATCTAGGAGTAGAAGTATTTATGACACCGGTATGTACAAAAAAAAAACTGATGACTGGTGGCAAAATTAAAAGATAAAAGCCCACAACACAGACATAATCTCTATGAGCACATCCTCAACAAAAAACTTATAAAAAAAATAGATAAAAATGGAAGCCTGTGCAAAACTCAACAAAAGTTCAAAAAAAGTTACTCTACACTTAATGCCTCTAGGAATGTCAAGATAATGTCTAGTTACCTACAAAAACATTTTTAACTTGGTGCCGTAGAAAAGGTTTATTAAAGAACTAGAAAGAAAGAAAATGTCAACATATATCAGAAAAATATTATATTATTATCTACAGGATAGAACTATAGTATACAGTTCCAAAAAAACTGTGAACATAACTTGCGATGTACCACAAGGCTCCGTGCTGGGCCCTACTCTGTGGAACAATTGGTATGACGGTCTGCTAATGGTTCAGAAGCTACACAACATTACCACATCTTCTTCTTCTTCTTTTCAGCCCATAGTTTTCCACTTCTGGATGTAGGCCTTCCCTAGTATCTGCCATGACTTCCTATCTTGCGCTATTTGGTGCCATTTTCTTCCCGCTATCTCCTTTATATCATCTAACCATCGTTTCTGTGGTCTACCTTTTCCTCTTTTAGTTGATCTAGGGCGCCATTGTGTTATGCGAGTTGTCCACCTGGATGGGTCTTGTCTAGCGACATGTCCAACCCAGCTCCATTTAAGTTCGAAGATGCGTTTGGCAACATCGGCCACTCCGGTTCTTTTACGAATCTCTGTATTTTGTATATGTTCTCTTAAACTTACGCCTAACATTGCCCGTTCCATTGCACGTTGAGTTGTTCGTAATTTATCCATACTGCGAACCGTGAGCGTCATAGTTTCGAGTCCGTATGTGATTACTGGTAGGACGCACATATCAAAAACTTTCCGTTTAAGGCCATTTGGGACCTCTCTAGATTTCAGCACGTGACCCAGTTTTCCAAATGCGGCCCAGCTCATTCTGGGCCGCATTTGAAAAACCACAATAACTTACGCAAAAGTTCTTGCTATAATTGTCAGGAGTAATAGCATATAACGCAAAATAAACGTCCTATATAATTAGGAAATGTATCAATAAAATAAATTTAAAACTAATAAAACAAAAAATGTGATAAAACAGATAACCCAGAGTTGCTAAAATGCTTTTACTAGAAGGACAATGCAAAAAAAAGTTGAAAAAGATAAAATCATCAATAATCTGACCTTACTTTTTGTAAAAATTGCAGGCAACTAAAAGGACAATGATAAATGCACAAGAAAAATAATATCAACAAAAGAGAAAAAAGAAAGGATAAAATTTAAAAACTAATAAAAATAGAAAAAATGTCTTAAGTTTGAAAAATAATACTACAACAATAATTCCGCAAACTTAGAAAAATGTAAAGATTTAGGGTTTTAGTAGGTATATGAGCAACCAAGAGCCCTACACAATGTGAGTAATGCATTTTCCTGCAAAATGTAATAGCTACAGTTTTCTACAACTATTTAAATATTTTTTTTAATATGCCAAAAAAATTACAATACCAAAAAAGTTTAGGACCCTACAATAAGCTCAAAAAACTTTGCTTATGCACAACGACTGCATTGTGCATAAACAAAAATTGTTCAAGAAGTAGTCAATAAATGCGGTTTTGAAAACTACAACATCCATCTTATAGTCCCAATCTCGCTTCCGTGACTATATCTTTTTAAATCTTAAAAAAATACTAATCGACTAGCACTACTAAAAAAAACGTTGAAAACGTGTGTTATTGCTAGTATTTTTTACATAAAAAAAAATTTGTTTGTCCTGTAATCCATTGTAAAAAAGCAAATAAATTCTTTTTAAAATTATGAAAAATTAAGTTACATACCATCAACTATAAGTCTCTTTATTTTAATTTTCAATCGGTTGTCAAACTTGAACTTAAATTCTAAAAACAACATTATTAAGAAATGTTTGTACACTGGCTGTCAATAAAAAAAACTGTAAGTGAAAAAAATGTTTCTTGCAAAATTGATAAATCTGGTCTTCCTGATTAGCCGATAATTTTAGCAAAACAAGCTTTTAATACTGCTTCAAATTCTGTTGCTATATCAGCAAACCTAAATAAACAAAGCAGCACAATCAGCCTAAATTATTGTATTTATTCTAGAAAAAAATTACAAATCTGTAGTAGCGGCCGCAAGTGGTGCAGAAGCAGGGTATAGGTCTGATGTTGGATAAGTTTAAAGGAGACTTTTTTAGCTAGTATTTGTTGTACGGCAACGTTATGTTTATGGTTTACTAATTGAATTATTATAAACATAACTTGGACTAATTACATAAACCTTCTAATTAAGCATTCTGTCAACTCCACCTACGCAACTTTAACGTAGAACCTGGAAGCATAATTAACGCTTAACACGTAGGAAATTTGTATTAACAAAAATTTCTAATTTCTTGCCTAAGCTCTGAAAATTAATTCCAGAAAACAAAACAACAAAATAAAAACTTTTTTTTTTGTTCACTAATCAACTTCACTTACGCAACTTAAATGTGAAACTTGCTTAATTGGCGGTTAACAAATAAAAAATTAGTAAGCAAAAAAATCCTACAACCCTATTTGCACAAGAAATAAAAAATAATTTTTATTTATTTTTTTTTTTTTTTAATTAAGAAAAACATTTTTTTTTGTTTTGCATATTTTTTTTTATTCATTTAAACTTAACCAAAATATATAATAGTCCAAAACAAGCTCTAAATCAACATCCCATACTGCACCTACCGCAACTTTTTAGAAGAAGATAATTGTGAAAATCACTAAAGAGTTGCTGTTTTCTCAAATTACACACTTAACCTCAACAAATGCGCAATATTAAAAGATGTTTAACAATTATTGCCAAAACGCAATAAGCCGTTGAGCAAATATGTTTTCATTAAAAGCCCAATTGGCAGAACCCCAGCAAAACTTGCAAGCATCTGTATTACCAAAACAACATTATATACGGCCATCGTCTTTTGAACTAACAAAAAGCATAAAAACTAATTTGCAGCATTGAAAAAATGTTGGCAAATTTTTCTTTACAATAAAAAACAAATTAAAAAGCAAAACATGCCAAAACCATTACTCATTCAATGGCATCTAATTTAATTAACCACGCAAGACCTGATACTAAAATATAAATAAATTGTTATGGTTTAAAAACACCGCAACTAGGAAAAGCAAACAATACCAAAACAAACCTAGACGCTAAATGGCGATAAAAATTGTTTTGTTTTAAAAACACCGTAGCTAAAATAAACAATAAAAATCTAGATAACTTTTTGTTTTAGATTATTTTAGCCTATTTTCAACATTGAATTTGAACAAAAAAACACCACAAAGCACAATGGATTGATAAGCAACGTTAAAACTGACAGCAAAACTTACAAGCAAAAAAAAAATGCAAACCAACTAAACTTGGTCAACAATTGATCAAATAGGAGAAAATCTGAGTTTAGCCAAAAGCGACAAACAAACCGTAAAAAAATAGTTTATTTCAAAAAGAAAAACACTCAACCACTTTCTAGACGTCATTTAAGCTTTCAATTAATTAGCTCAAGCTTCGCAAAAAGAGGGAATTATAATAAGCAAGAAGGCAAAATTACAACATGATCTAAAAGTCATCCGCAAGCACAATTCCTTTATCACTAAATGTTACCGGTTTACCTATCATTCAAGAAAAAAACTCAATTAGTCAAACGCTTTTAGATGCACGTCAATTAAAAACTACACACAAACCGGAAACCTAGCCACCAACAAATTTAACCAGATTTACGTACCAAAACTTAAAAGGAAAAAACCTCACCCTTCTGGCAATAAAGACATAAAGAAAATAAGTTCTTTTGCATGCAAAATATCAAAAGAGTCGTTAAAACACGTACAAGCGCACTTTCAAACGTAAAACGCTAACGTCCTCTATAAAAAGTAGTTGAAATATAGTTCTAATAATAAGTGATATCTACAAGGATCTAATTTATTTGCTAGGAAAATGTAAGAGCAATTAACAAAATAAACAAAAAATTGCCAATGTCAATAAAAAATTTCAAAACCAATTATGACATGACTGGAAACAATGATTTTGATAGCAATGTTACATAAAAGTTGATCGCTCATTGAAAATTCCCAAACATTGACTCCAGTTATGTTAAAAAAAGAAACTTGTGCAATTTACTTCACCCAAGTGAGTGTCATTTAAGAAATAATATCATTGCCGATTGATCGAAAAACAACTTTAAGGTTTTTTTAGATGCCTTCTATACAAAATAACTCGAAGGTTTGACTAAAGAAAAGTTCTAAAAATTTATTTGCACTCTTTTTGCATGTGATTTTGTATGCAGTCAGTATACACCAAATTAAGCTAATTATTTCAACGCAACCAATGCAATAACAAACAATACAAATTACAAATTACAAATAAGATAAAAAATAAATTCTTTTAAATGGAGCAAAAAAACAGTAGATGCGTTAGTATTTCTGCTGCTTGGTATGATCTTTACAAATTAATTTTAATTTCACGCATAATTATTTAAATTCACATAGAAAGCAACTTAGTAAAATTTAAGCATTTGACAAAATCAATTTCTATTATGTACACTCTACATACTACTACCTCACACAAACAAATACGATGCTTTTGCCATCGTAAAACACAACAAAGACTGAAACGCAGAAAATATTGTATGTGCGGATTACTAAAACTTTTCAAACCAATCCATTTGCTCTGTTACATCAGACATTATCAAACATCTGCTAAACGTGAGACTGAGACCTTAAAGTTCCATGCAGCCCATTGTCATTCTACACTCTGAGATAACACATTATATTTATTTCAAGACCTACTGGTAGTTTCAAGTATTAAAATGCAATAAAATGCTTAATGAAACGTATACAATTGTCATTTTTGTGCTGGAATAAAACATAAAAATATCACCAATTCCTATTTTATTTGCAATTTAAATCAAATTCTTTAATAATTAAATTATGACAAACAATTCAAATAATAAACACACTCAGATATAAAATAAGACCTCATAACATAATAACATCATTATATCAATCAATTCAAAAGGAATTAATTATGCTATCGCAGCACTTGCATGGTATGAACTTAACGCGTTTTCTTCTCGCAGACTTAAAAGTAGCAAGAACCCGACTAAGTGCAATTAAGAGGCACATGAATAGATAAATTAGAACAAAAACCATTTAAGCGTACATATACATTCTCTTCATTTTGCGTCGAGCAGTTTAATGTAAACAATTCGCACTGTATTTAGTCTGTTATGGTCTGAACGTTTCAGCTTTAAATTGAATAGTTTATGTGTAGTTTGTAGTGAGGAAATGTCAGGAAATTAATGTTATCGCAGAGAATTGCCGCGGGTTAAATCATTTCCAACTCAATTCATTACATTTCAAACAGTCTGTTTATGTGTTCTTATCATATATAACGAAATATTTTTGACTTTCAGAAAGTATGAAATTAACAAGGATAACATTGAGATTTTCTTAAATATTCCAGCAGAGTGATTTATAACAAGATAAATAAAGAAAAGAAGACAAATTTTCTAACATTTGATAGTGCTATCAATTTAGCTTTAAAAACTACCCAGCCGTAATAGGAGCTGAAAATAAAAGCGTATAAAAAGTTTGTTATGTATGGTAGCTATTTAATGGTTCCTATATAATTCAACCTGATCTTAAGAATTCGTTTTATATAATAAAATAATAAATGTATTCCGATTATTTAATTGTAATCTTGAATAGAATTTAATGGTTGTTGTAAGTTGTTAGTTTGGAGTTTAGTTTTAATAGGTAACCTGTATTTTTTATCATTTTATTTGTTTAATCTTTAACATTATTACATTATATTTGTTTGTTTATTAACTTATTATTTCTAACATATATTTCGCAGCAGTTTGTAATGTATGGACTCCCATAAACTGGAAATATATGCAGGATTATTGCTAAGTGATTTTTCCTGTAGAATCTGCTTCCATTATTGAACATAAAAAGGTCTCACTTTAATATCTGATGTAGGAGTATCGCATAACATTTGCCCTCAGAGAATTTTAATTATTTAAATAAAAATAATACAATATGTGAAACGGGTTTGTGTAAGACTTTTAAATAAAGCATTATTAATATTTTTGCTGTTGTCTGTCTTAATGCAATATTTTGCAATGCCGCATTGCTGATATTTGTTTCTTATAATTTTTTTGTTCATTAATTTTATTCATTCAGACGTTATACAAGGTAAAATATATATAATATATAATACCGGTTTGTATTTTGTCCTATAAAATAAATTGTATCTTCTTCAAAGCACATTTTAACAAAGCTATAAGATTTTTTTACAAAAATACTTTTTAATGCTAGAGAATTTCCGGATTTAGTCACCGCGTCCAGATGAGGTGTCGCTAGTAGTATTGTTATAGAAAAATAGTATTAACAAACATTACATATTGAAATCCTATTACACCTACAAGAATATTGGTGAACCTTTTCTTCTAAAAAAATATTGACACGTATAGCGCAATTTATAAATTAACCTTTGTTCTTATGAATGCAATTTTCTGACGTTTAAACAAAAAGTTTTTCAATCAACTGTTATTTTAAAATAAAAAATGCATACAACGGCCTATACATTAATACTTTCGGGCAAAGATTAAAAGTTGTATTTAATTCGCAAATAAATAATTAAAAAAAAAACAAAAATTCTAGGTTTTTAAAAATTAATTACATTAAAACTAATTGTCTTAGAAAAATAAAAAAAAAATTAATGTATAGCTAAAACATTTTTCCATAATGTTTCAATATTTAGTTTCATCATTTTTAGCCGTTTTCTCAGTGAACTGTTTTTCATCATTATCTATTTAATTTTCATGTTCTGATTTTCTAGCAACCGGCTAAAGATCAACTTTTTGAAGTTGTTTAAATCTTATAAGTAAATTCTGTAAAGCAGGTGCTTATCTATAAAAATAAAAACCCAAAGGACAATCTTTCTGTATACAGACTAATAAGGCTACTAAACATCACAGAAAAAATTAATCTACAGTGACTATACAAAGAACTGGCAAAACACACAGGACCATAACGCCCGGATTATCCAACGTTACTTAAGACGTAGCTTGACCAAGTTTAGCTCAAATTCAAGCGCAGTTTATACCAAATTTGCGTTGCACCATGCACACTCGTAATGCTGTTTTATAATTGGCCAAACAAGCGTCTCCGTCTTGCGGTGTGTGTTGTATACCCACATTGACTCTGGACACGCTCTACGCCTGGCAATATTACACGTTAAACATTTATTATATATTTTATCTTTAAGGAGTGAATAAATATAACTCAACTTGCATAACAAAAACTTTTAAAGTTCATAAGGATGAGTCATATTTATGCTATATGTTGCTTAAGGCCTAGCTTGAGGTCTAGTTAAGGCTTGCGAGATGCTGGAGAAACCGAGCGTAAAAGTTCTAAAAATACTATTTTTTTTAAACAGGAAAAATAAAAAACTCTGTGTAAAACACATTTAACTTGGCTTTGTAATAACACATAGTAACCAAACTAAGTAGGAGAACAAATTCATATTACTTTATAAGTACAATTCATAGCTATTTAGATGACCATGTCGGCTGCACGTCTATGAGGAACTTGTGCTATGCTAAGAGCTAAGCTAAGAAATTGTTTTTTTGTAGTACTTAAGTTCATTGGTTTAGCAGATTTTTGCAACAATAAAAATATTACTTTACCAAACTTTACCCGATGGGTATTGTTAGTTTAGTTTTCATTCAAGCTAAAACATACCTCAAAAACCATCAACCATTTAACAGATGCTCTGTTTATAAGTCTTAACCACAACATTGTGAGTAAAAATATTAAGAAAATCAAACGTGTATACGCAGAAAAATGAACCACGTGCAACCCCTACGTTCTTAGCTAAACCTAAACCAAGTACCAAAACAAAAGTGCAAAACTAAACTTTTTAGTCAACAAAATCCTAGCAGCAATAGTATAAAAGCGATAGACTCAAGAAATAATGCGCATTAAGCAAAGTTGATCTACTAAAAAACTCCTAAAACAAGAATATGGGTTACCGGATTTACTATGTACCTTAGCTGGACACAACCAATTACCAGTATTGTTCAACAAGAAATGCTCAAATACAAACATTGGCCGGACACCCAAAGCCAAAAACTCCGCAACTACCTTATCATAGAAAACGGATTGACTACATTAAACTGCTCAATATTACGTGACCAGAAAACAAATTGGCTTTACAATTATAGATATAAATGCCCGATGAGTAATAGCAATATCCAGCTAAAACAAGCTAGGCAGCTACCAAACTGTTTAAAAAACAAATCTTCAATTGTTATCGGTGTTCTTATATTATACTGGAAATGCATACGCAACAGATGTAATACTCCAGCTATTGAATCAAACCCCGGTAAATTATTTCTAAGACAACCACTATACCAACTTAAAGCAAGACTTGTAAACTGCCTCTGAACAACATAAGGCCAGCGTTACGGTTACAATGTAGAGCCACAATACCAATTCTGAAAAAAACTTATAGTTGACAAAATGAGTCAAAACATAAATAATTAGGCTAAAAGGCTGATCGTAAAAAGAGACTTGAATAGAAAGTCTTAAAGCTAGGATGCTAATACCAAAGATAATAAGAAAACTATACTTGCAGAATGAGCAGCAAATAAAGATCTACTTATTTTAAATAAAGAAAAAACACCACTTTTTGAAAAGAAAGGTAGATCCATACAGATTGACGTCACGCTGAGTACCAAAAATGTAGCCCGAGCAATGACAAATAATACATCAAAAGAAAAAAAAAATCTATTCCGCACAATAACATGCATATGCAGATATAGCTCAAAAAATTGAAACAGAACAACAATCAAACCACGCATAGCAGAAAGGGATGGCAATATAATAAAAATTAAAAAAACCTTTTTATAAAACCGATCACAAGGCCGTGAAAATTGGTGTTATAACTCTAAAAAGCATAATTCAGCTGACAACAAATGCCCGTGACATTACTTTAAATCAATTCTAAGTCAATTTATGCATTTTTGTTGCTTTGAAATTGATTGTCAAACTATCTGTCAAGTTGTGTCGCTTCTTCCCGTCTAATTTTTATTTAGTGCCCTCCCGCCCACCCAAGCGTTATTTATGAAAGGGTTTATTGTTAAACAATTTTCTAATGTCTAAATGACATTTGACATTCATTCTTTTGTTATAATAGCTACAAGAACATAAGAAAACATAAGATAAAATAAGAAGTTACCTGCTCACAATTTAAACTTGGTTCTCTCTCACTCACTCAAAAAAATTTCTGATGTTTAAGTGACATTTGACGTTCATTTTTTTATAGATAACAGCTACAAGAATACAAACAGTGGGAGAAACATAAATTCCATTAATGACCAACATTTGAGCATGTAGGTAAGACACAGTAGAAAAAACCGCCCATAATTTTAATTTGGTGCCCACCTACCCATCCAAGAGTTAGTTTACTATTAAACAGTTCTCTGATGTTTAAATGACTGTTGACATTCATTTTTTTGTTTATAATAGCTACAAGTACACAAAAAGTAAAGGAAATATATGCACCCAGCTGCATTATTCTTGGTGCCAAGGGTGTGGCCGTGTGTGCTCTTGAGTGCGATGGGTTATCTCTCAAGGCGTGGTACTCCTTTAAAGGAGGCTCTCGTGCGCAATCTGGGGCTTTTGGTTCAGATCGGTTGTTTGTGGTGTCATCTGCTAAAGGTGCAGATTATAGGGCGGGGTTACGATAGCCTTGGCCTAACCCAGAAGTATTTATCATGTCAGAAGCTACAGTGGTTATGGGTGGTGATCACCGGATAACCCAGACAAAATTCCGGTCTATGTAGATCTGGTGGTGTTGTTACTATGTAGTCTCTGCTTGGCTCTCGGTGTTCAATTGACTTCTAATTCTCCAGTATGGTAATGGTATCCAGGTATCGTCGAATTGTTTATTAACTGCACCATGGTTGGGACAGGAGTAGTTCCTAAGATAAAAGTGTCCACTAGGGTTCTACTAAAGTTTGGGTGTCGCGGATTTGAAATATCTGATACACTCGCGACACAGGCTAGTCCGTAACGGTCTATGTTCCGGGCTTTGGCGGTGGTTTCCGCGGTGTTCGACACTGTGGTGGCACATAATGTTCAACTTTACCATGTAGTCTCTGATTAGATCTTGTTGTTCGACTGACTAGTGACCGTCAAAATCAAGTATTTATAGGAGTGGGGGACAAAAGACTGGCAATTGAAACAAAAGAAATGTGGAGGCAAAAATCAGTGCACATCATCCCACTGATTATATCAGCTACTGGAATCGTACCACTAAACCTAGCTGAAAACCTACAAAAACTAGACTTGGAATTTAACATCTTTAAGAAAATGCAAAAAAGCACTCTGCTAAGTACTGCAAATATTGTAAGGGAAGTCCTCTTTATATAATAAATAGAAAAATAGCTGCCAGTCATGGTCGCTGTACCCGACGGCAGTCTAAATACCAGGAAACTGTGTAAAATAATAATAATAATAATAATAATAATAATAATGGAAGAAATATGCAGAACTGGGACAAGAAATTAAAAACATGTGGAAACAGAAATTAGACTTAATTATACCAATAATTATTTGCGCCACAGGAGTAATCTTCAATAAAACTATTGAAAGTTTAAAAAAAATTAACGTTGATGTAGTAAGCCTTATCACCATCCAGAAAGCCAAAATTTTGGACACTCCCAATATCACCAGAGCTTTTATTGCTTCATAATGTGTACCCTTGGGCAACCCGCGTACACATTCAAACGACATAAAGTCTGATTTAAAAATAAAAAAATTTAAAATTAAAAAAAAAAAAAAATTCTAGTTGATCCATAAGTTGGATATAAGAAAAGTCAATACAAGATAATAATATAAAATATACAAATAAACAATAAAATCAAAAAACTTTTTTTTATAAAATTGCAAAAAAAGAACAAAATTGATTGCTGTTAAAAACAATAAATTGAATAAAATTTAAAAAATATTTTAAAAACCTGTCACTCAACTACTCATTTATGCTGTAGTATAATTTGCTTACCAGAAACTGTTTTAATTAATATTTAAATGTTGTTAGTTGACAGTCTTTATAATTATTAGGTAGCTTGTTGTAACACATTATAGCTAAGTAATTAACACAACAGAAAAAGCTTTCCGCCCACTATTTAAGCTTACTACAATACAATACAACGGAAAAATTGAAGTATACTGGTGGTTAGAAGGCATAGCACTGATACAAAATATCTGCAAAAAACTTACCAAAACCAACAAAAAGTGATACAGAACTTCTAATATGCAGCAAAAAAAAAACAGAACGCATAGAGACACTTTTGTATTAAACTTGACAACAATATTTGAGGTTTGGGTTACCAAAAAAATAAGCGTAAGGCAGCCAACTAAGCTGACAGAAGAAAAGCAACTGGAGGTAGCAACAAAGTTTTTCTTGCAAATAAAATGGCAATTAAATTAAAATGTATAGTAAAAGAAATTCGCAAAACCGGATTAAAAATAAAGACCAAAAAGGCGCCTAGCCTAAACGGCATTCCGCCAAAAGTGATGAAACTCATTGCAAAACTGTCCAAATCGTTCGGAAAGAAAGCCGGATTTCCAAATACTAGAAACAAGATGCTTTTGTCTTAGTAGAGAAACAAAAAAAATGACGTAACAACTTACAGGCTAATCTGCTTTCTAAATGCTCTGTGAGCAGATAATCATTAGCAGAATTACAGATAGCATAAAGCTCACAAAAGAATTTTTGAAGCAACAATATATAAACAGGTCAAAATATCTGGTAAACTACTTTGACAAATATTATGAGAGCACGCTAGAAATAATTCAGCTACTGGCCCAGTTCAAAATAATTGGCTACGCAGATGGTGGTCTGTCAAACAAATTAAAAAAAAATATTAATGACGTCTAACAACCTCTTGCCACATTGAAAGATGAATTAAAATAATCATTTAAAAATTGCTCCCGAAAAAACTATTTAATTTATATAAAAATAATTATCCTAGAGAAAAAAGGTTATTAAAAAAAAAACAAATATTTGTAAAAAGGAAATTGTTAATAACCAAACTGTATAATTTTTAGGAGTTTAACTAAGCAGAAACTGAAACGTGGACTACCACATTATAAAAACAGCAAAAAAAACAAGAAATCGGCAACATTGCTCGCCAAAATCTTGTTAAATATAAAAGTACCCGAGTCCCTAGGCAAATTATTAGCAAAACCGTCAATTCATAATGCTATACGCCGCACCAATATAAGTTGAGTGGCTAAACACTTACAAAAAATACAAAAAAAATCTTAAAGAAAAAAGTGCTACTGCAAGTCAGCTCAGCACACAACACGGTCCCAACAAAAGCGTTACAGGTTATTACAAGCTTAATTCTCATCCACACGCTGGCCTGAAAAAGAAACCAGACGTGGAAATTGACCATAAACAAACAAAAAAACGGAATTCATAATGCTGTGGAAAATGTAATAGGAAAATTAAACACAGACCTTTCAGTAAACAAAGAGCTTGCAAATAGTAAAAACTGGAACTTTATAACAGCAACTATACAAAGCATAATCAGCAAAATAAAAAAAAACGAAAAAAAATAATGGTACGTATTATTTCTTTTAGTTTTTTTTTTCTTCTTGCTAATTATTGAATATGTTTTTTTTAAATAAGCGGCCAAGTTCCACAAGCATCAAAAAAAAGGTAAATTTTAGCACAAACTGTGCTTAATGACATTTTTTTACAGGTCACAGCAAGCTATGATAGATCATAAATTAAGAAAAACCGAAAAGTTAAAAATAATATACGGCGCTTTATACTATATCTGAGTTTACTGCTGCAAAAAGTGATGTTATGATAGCATTAATAAAAACAAAAACAATTAATCACTAAATAGATTAAATTTACGCTAATCACTATTAAGATTGCTATTCTTTCCGACTAATTCCAACTACAAAAAAATAACTCAACATTGTATTCTTACAACAAACATTAACAGTAACTTCAAAGTAACATTATGTTTGTCTTTGATCCAATGCAACACAGATTAAAAAAAAACATTTTTATACTGTTTTAAACTGTAGACTTTTATAGATTACAAACTTCAATAGATTGTAGGCAATTTTTTTCTTGCGGCGCTTGTAGATATCAGTGATCTCTTGGGACGCTATTTGTGGACGTCTTGAACAGTACTATCTCTTTTAAACTTATCTCTGATGCAAGTAAGTAGACTTATAAGACACTCTTTTTACATATCCACTACATCCTCACATTTATGGAAGCACTTTAAAATAAATTTCCGCTTTTGAAAATCTAGTCTAGACATTATTTTAAATGGTTTGTACGATTTAATGATGTATAAAAGTGTTGGTACATTTTTTGAGGCATCCCATATAATAATACATTTAAACATTTTATTTGAATTTTACAATTTATTATTAACTAAACAAAATTGTAATAAACTCGGATTTAAAATAAAATAAATTTATTATATTATTAAAATATTTATTTGCATTGAAAACTATATTAGAAACTTCTAGAACAATTTGATAATAAATGTATAAATAACTCAAGAACATTTTTTTACCAAGAGGCTCCGTTCTATTCTTCGTGCGCAAGGCAATCGAGCTTAGCCACACTCCTCTCTCATGTAGTAGCCGTGAGTCGGCCGTAATGATCCAACTTGAATATTTATATTTAATAATAAAAACAAGTGCATTGTTATTGGAATTCATGGATGGACGTATGAAACATTGAAAATATGGTTTTTAAAGGTCAGAAAATGTTATTTTAATGGGAAAATTGTTTATTTGGGTATTTTAATAATGATGTTTAAGAATCAAATTTAATTTATTATAAAATTAATAAATTAATAATAATTTAAATTTTATTAACCATTTTCTACAGTTTTTGTTGTTTATTAAACTTATTATTTTCAGCTATTAAAATAATATTGTTTTCTCATGTAGCCAGGCAATTTTGGTTTCTTAATATAATAATTTAGTTTCCAATATTTAATGTTCTTGAATATCAATTTAATTTACAGCAAATAGTCATTATTACATTGGCATATTTTGGCTTTTATGTTTTTAATCTAAGATTGTGACCCAACTTGTTATATTTTTAATTCATTTATTTAACGTGTAGCTATTTTTAATATTTTGCAAATAAATCCTAGTTACATCACATTTTAATTATTATAGAAATTTAAGTTTTTAGTTTATAGCAAGCAAGCAATTTTTTTTAATTACAAAATTCAATTGATAACAACAAACATTTACATTAAACCAATTTAATATACAATGCACAACTCATTGTTATCTTTTAATAAAATAATATAACAAAGTGGTCTTTAACCTTACTTGCCCCTTACATATGACAGAGTCTACTCTACAATTATTTCAGGCTACAGTTGTAATAATTGTAATATGCATAAGTAAACTAATTATTGAAGTTTTAAATGTCTCTAAATTACTTAATCGATTGATTCTCCACCGACAGACTACATATAAGTCTGTCGGTGGAGAATCAATCGATTAAGTTGTATGAGAATTGACAGATTGTTTGGATTTAATTCAATTTTGACTCTAACTGCTGTACATTGATGTACACTTTCTTCATAGAGTTGGCCAAGTTTAATGTCAAGCCACTCACTACAATCTAATAAAATAGTAATGTCTCAACAGTTGTCAGTTTGTTTTTTTGGTCAGTTAAAGTCTTCTTTTATTTATTATGTTGAACTTTTAAAAATAAGAATTTGCCTTTGAAGATGCAATAGTACTAGTTCTGCTACAATACACTACGTCAACTCCAAGCAATACTAACACCTAGTAATTTTATAAACAAGACCCCACTTGCCACACATAGAATTGGATCTAAAACAAAGCAAAATATGTTCTATAGAAAAACCTAGTAGACTATAGAAGCGCAAATTAAACGCAAAACACTACTTCCTAACAATCTAAAGCGCCAGTAACGCCAAGATAACCAAGAAATTCTAAGAATACCTAGAAAAACTTACATTGGCTAATAAAATGTCATCTATTCTAACTAGACTCTAATAATCTTAGTATTAGTTAACTAAAATTAAATTGTTAAAACTGTTACATTATTTCAAAAAACAAACTTTTTACCATATGCAGTTTCCTACTTCGTTTCCATGTTCTATGACTATTTTTAATTGTATAATTTTTTCGGATCAACTTTAAACAAACAAAAAATTACATTTACATTATTTGCCTATTCTATATGGCCAAGTTTGAAACAAGTGTAGTTTTTAACTCTGTTTATACGAGTTTTTCCACACACACTTCTTAAGTGCTTCATTCATTTTATTTTGGTGTTTCTCTTGATTTAGCAATTGTATCATTGGCATATCAAATAAATTCTATTCTTCTTCCTCATATGCTCACTCCTTAGTTTCTTTTCCAGCACTTTGCTACCATCTCGTTGGTATACATATTGAACAAGGTTGGTAATAAACAGCCCTATCTCACTTACATTTTTTCCAATTTTAAAACACTCGGTCTTCATTTACTTTAATTGCTACTTGTTGCCTTATATCTTTCTAGTCTACTCTTTTTATTTTCAAATCCTTTTATAAAGTTTATAAAACACTCAATTAAACTTTTGTCTTTCTAATAGTTTTCACTATAAAAATTGCATCCCTTGTCCCCATCTATTTTCTGAATTCAAATTGTACTTCCTACCTAAACAAGAATTTTTTATGCACTTTTTTTGACATCGGTTTCATTTCTGTTTTCAGGAAATTGATCGGCCACTCTCCGCTTTCATAAATATAATTACACAATTATGTTAACTTTTTCACTCTTTTTTCCTGCAGACATTTTAACAGCTCTAACAACATTCTATTTACCTTTCCAACCTTCTACTATCTACACTACAAGTACCCACAAAAGTATTTGAAAACCTGACACAAATAAGTCAATAATTTTAGACGCTGTAAACATAAAAAAATATTCGTATGCTAAAATAAAATTAACAAAGTTATATGAAAATATGAAATAATTTAAATTCTTTAAACTATTTAATCTGTTCTGTAAAATTATCCAAATTAAAATATGAATTTATTTATAATCCTCAGCTTTGCTGATTAATATTTCTATGAATACGATATTAATAATGTATTCAGTAACTTCCTAGAATGCTTATAAATTTTATACATTGCACCACAGTTTATGATTAAATTAATCTCTGAAAACTTTTATTTAAAATATAACTCAATATGTTTTACAAATTGAATTATTATTAACCTAACATAATACCTATTAATTTAATGACATTAAACCACTTAAAAGACGTTAACAATCAAACTTATCATTTATTACAGTTCTTATTAAATTATTGAATTATATTACTCACTTTCAATATTGATGTAAGAATAAAATAAAAAATAAATTCTGTTGATGTAGCGAATCAATAAACCGCGATCCATCTATTCCAAGCATGTGTCCCTATGGAAATTCTTCAAAAAGGCGACAACACCGAAGGTCTGAATTGAATATTTTCAACATTTCTCAAGAGCCATTGTTTACATTGCATACATAATAGAACAAGTGCACTTTACTACATTTTCTACAAGTTCATAAAATCAAATTTAAATTATAAAGATTGACATAGGCTAAAAATGCATTATAAATTTTATATAAAAATGTTTCCTCAATCAGATAAAAAGTAGTAATGGTTGAAAATAGTTACATCCTTCAGTTAACTTATTTAATGATCAAGCCGACATGATTTCTCCCTTATTCCAACTAATTTAATCATTATTTGTACAAAAATAATTTAATCAATAATATTATTAATCTATTTGTTATAACAAAGTAAATTAATTTAATTAAATTTATGCGATCTATACGAAGGTCCATGTGTCTTTGTTCAAAGTTTTGGGATGATTCCATCTGTTCATTACAGCTTTGGCACTTGTGGCTCTGCACACATCCCTGAGAGACAATAGTCGACATTCACCTATAATTGTAGTTGATCTACTTATCATATTGTAGCAGGGACATACTGAAACGACTCCCAAGTTGAACTACTTTATTGTTCTAATATTGAAGCGTAAGATAAACAATTCCATACTGAATAAATTTCGTAATGTATTGTTATTGATTAATGATTTCAATAGTATGAGTAAATTTAATTAAAAAAACAATTTGATGCATAATAGAAGCTAAAAGTTTGATTTATAATTCAGTGTATCTGTTTTCATATTTACAACTTAAATTGAATCACTGGGTATCTATTAGATTGTGCTAAAAGTTGGAATTTCATTACTTTCGTATTGATCTAATATCTTCAGCCCCCAAATCATAATTGGATTTAATGAAGCCTAAACTTATTTTGATAAAAAAAAGTATTTTTCAACCAGAAGCCAATTATTAAAAAAAATATCTTAAACCTACTAATGTTTTTTTTCTGTACATTTTATATTACAATAAACTAATAAAATGATCGTATATATTTTAAAATTGTTTTAAGCTAAAATTTCATAGCTATTATGACAATGTCTGCACATTTTCCGCATTCTCATATCAGATTCATCTGCATAACGGATGTTGTTTATGGCTTCATTCGCCACTATTCTTCTAATATATAAAAGCTAGTTTAATATTGCCTCGGAGTGTTTATGAAAATGTTATAAGATGCTTTCTTTAACGGGAAACATGACCTGAATCTATATTTTTGTATAGGCTAACGCTGTCATAAAATAAAAGCATAGTTTTTTATATTCTTATATTAATATTTTATCAATGACGAAAAAAGCATTGTTTACTCGCCCTTTGGTTGTCTGAGATAACAATAAAAATATGTGCGTGAGTTCATCTACGATGTAAATTGTTTTTTTTTTTTCATCTATGTATTACACTTATGATAAGAACATTATTATCTCACGCAAATAAATCTTGCATAACAAAGCAACAATATATGTATGAGAAAATAGTGCAATTTTATTGCCATTCACAAACATAAAAGTGTTTTGAGAATTGTTTGTAAAAAATTGCTTAAAATTTGCTTGGTGAAAATATTAATTGAGTAATTCATAACTTATAACAAAGCATTAATTCAACTTCTTCCAACTTTTTGTCGATCGGTTTCAATTTAATTAATTAAAAAGATGTTTTAATAATTATTATATAGACTCTTGATCTGAATCTTTGCGTCTGAGTAAATAAAATACAGTTCAATTTATGTGTTAAGAAAAGTCTTACAATTGTACTTTTCTTACATTCATATCACTAGCTTTTTAATTAGTGCATTTTTCAATTTTAATGATCTATTTACTTTTAGTTAAATTTATAAAATACTAACACAAAGCTTTTTTAAAAAATAATTTAAAATTTCTAAATATTAACATTTATGCTTTACAAGTATAATTAAAACTAACTTAATCCTCATAAGATTTCAATATACATTTTTGTGTTAAGGTAGTTCTAAGGCATTTTTAATTTTTTATGTATATGGTAAGCAGTAGGATGGACGTCCCAATGATTCTAAGTGTTATCCACTAAATTGTATTAGCGTATTTTGATACCTAATTAGATTCGTTCTAGTAGCTGTTTTTAAAAGTTATTTATTTGCTTTCCTAGTTCATGTAGTTCTACAAGATTTAGTTTTTCTAACCGCAATCTGGTACTATTATTTTTGAATATCTTTATTTTATCAGTTTGTTGTGCATGAAAATATACAGTTTGTTTAACTGTTCATTTTCTTTGTTGTAGACTGTTTAATTTTCTACAGATATTCAGAAATCTGATAGTATGTAGTTGTTAAACTGCTTTATCTTGAATTGTCTTCTGTATGTAGTTTGTAAGGCAGTCTTCTAGAGTTGCAATTTTTGGGTTTGTGCATATAAAATTGTTTTTTTTTAATTTTGAAAATTCTTAGGTGTTGTAGAAGCTTTCTTTTTACTTAAGTGCCAAATAATGGTAGTTTAGAATAGTTGCTAGATTTTTATTTAGAACAAAACAGAGTTCATAGAAGAAATGAGAAAATGAATAGCAAAAATAATTTTATTATCGTAAAAAGTCGTTTGTTGACCTACTAACTTATAATAAGATCTACTGTTTTTAAACTTTATAAATTATTTTATAAGATTAAATAAAACAATTAGCACAACTTGAGCAAAACATTTCCGCTGTCTTATCTATAGAGGAAAAGGTATCAATATAAAAACAGCTACACATATTTATAAATCTATTTGCAGACCTCTATTAGATTATGCATCAATTATTTTTTCACAATGCTGTAAAGAGACTTTTAAGTAATCTGCATGTCGCTGAACGATCAGCTATTAGGAGTATCACTAAAATACGTCATCCTAATAACTCTTTACACAACATCAATAATGTGTCTCTTTATGATCTAACGCAAATTAAACCACTTTCCAAACGTCACTCAGAACCGACAATAAAATTCTGCAACAGGTCTGCTAACGTGAAAATAATATCTAAACTTGCTATTACAAGATATCAAGGAAAAATTGCTAAATATAAATTTCCATCTAAATCCATTCTTAAACATATCCTACTAATTTCCAATATCACTGATAATTCAGACTCATCCAACTAACTGACAATTATTTCACTTGCTATTTTTTTTTTGTAATTCACCAAACTTCTACTATTTTATCTATTTTATCTTTCTTACCACTATAATTATACTCATGGGCAGAAAGACTTTGGTCGATAGCCTTTTTCATATTCATATTCATACTCATTTCTATCTTACTTTTATATATGTTTATTTAAAAAAAAAAAACTTTGTATGTGTGTATATGAAATTAATTTGTTTACTATTAAAACAATTACGAGTAATTATTTTTAGAGCTAACGCTTGGTTTGTTTGTGATTGGTTGAAATTTAAAAAGTATAAAGTAGGAAGATGCGATATAAAACTAATTTGACATTTCTTAACTTAAATTATAAAATTGTTTTCATTAATAAAATTACCGGTTTAAACAACAGTGGAGCCACGTGGGCAGCGGTTACCACATGAAAGTTCTTGAAAAACTTTTGAGTCGAATATAAAACGCAGTACTTTAAATTAAGAAAAATTCAAATTTGCAAGAAGCAAATTAAACTATTTAGATTACGTAGTTGATCAAAGAAGGTTGATAGCAAAAAAATATTTTCAATTTTCAATTTTCCAATGCCAAAAACCGCGTAAGTAATTTGACGTATTATCGGGGTTAACAACAATCATTGCAAATTTTTCTCGATCATTTGTTACTCTGAATAAGGTGTGGAAGTCTACTCCTGTCCAGTATCTTATGTTTTCTAGCCAGGAGAGTTTTTTTTGGCTTAACCCCCGTCGGTCTTCTATCTTGCCCTCCATTATAAGTTTGAACTGATTATATTTACTGTTTCTAAACTTTTCTGTTTTTTCCATGCGTGTAAGAACCATCGCGTTTGTGATGTGCTCCACTCAGAATATTTTATGCATCCGCTAAAACGACTACATCTTAAAAGATTTAAGTTTGTATTGACTTTCAGTGTCTACACCACAACACCATAAAGCAGCACAAATTGAATGTAGCATTTCACAAAACAATATCTCAGGTTAAAATTAAAGCTTTGCTCGCATAGTAATTTTTTGTTTTTTTTTATTTTGAGAAAGAATGTGCTGGCCATTTTTACATGCAATCTTATTTCTATATCTAGATCTAGGTTTTCAGTTATCCAGCAGCCAAGATGTTTAAATTTAGCATATCTGATGTTGTTCAGTAGTTCGTCGTTAACCTTAATTTCATCCCACAAGTTTTTTAGTGATTTTAAAAATATTTGTTTTGAGTATATACCAGACCACACTCCAAAAGTGTATTCAATACGTAAAACTAATGTAAAAAAACTCAAATGTTGTTATCCAATTTTTATTTGTTTTCAAGTTATAGCATAATTAAATTTGATTATCTAGTATGCCATGTTCGACGTTCTAAAACATTTAATAGCTTTTTTATTCTGATAATGTGTCAATGACGGTAATTTAACGTTTATTTTGTTTGAATGATTAAAGTGTTACAAAACGCCACACACTTATTCAAGTTTAGAATATGCAAATATGATGTTTGTTTATGGTTTCCATAACAGAAACATCCTAATAAAGATGTATTCATCAGAGTTTTCAACAAATTGTGCGAGACCGAAAAGCTTCTCAGTGTTAACATAACTTCTGAACGAGCTACTTGACAAGATTTAGAAGAAGCAGAAGATATTCTTGATGTAGTAGCAGAAGATGCAACGACCAGCTCACGAAGGATTAGTATTTAATTTGGTATTCCACAAACAAGAGTAATAAACACACTCCACAAGTAAGGCTTACATCCATACCATGTACACCATGTAGTACAGCACCTACAACTGGAAGATTATTCTAAACGTATAAAATTTTGTCGATGGATAAATAATAATCCTAGTGTTGTATCGCGCATACTTTTTACAGATAAAACAACATTTACCCGTGACGGCATTAATAATACTCACAACTGTCATGTATGGTCAGAAAAAAATCTCCACGCAACAGTCAAAAGTAATTTTCAACATAAGTTTTTGGTGAACGTGTGGTGTGGTATGGTATGGTTACTTAATTGGCTCTTTCATTTTAGAGAATCGCCTCACAGGAGCCAACTACTTAATTTTTTTAACAAAATGAATTACACGTACTACTAGAAAATGTTTCTTTAAACATCAGATTGTAAATGTACTACTAGCACGATGGAGCTCCTGCACATTTTGCTCATCGGTTCAAGCAACATTTAGACAAAAGGTTTCCAGGGCGTTGGATTGGTCACGGTGGTCCTATTAGTTGGCCTCCAAGATCTCCATATCTCACAGGTAAAAGTTGACACTTGCGATGGACTAGTTCTACGTATTAGAAATGTTGCAACCGATCTTAAAAGACATGACTTCATCAGGAGAGCAACAGGCGCCCTTCGTAAACGAAGCAGAAAATGTTTAGAGGTAAATGGCGGTATTTTTGAACATTTATTATAAGAACGCTATGATAACCAAAACGTTAATGTTTGAAATTAGAACAACCATTTTTTTGGCAAAAAATCTGAAACTTATAAAACTAGTCCAAATTAAGCTTGTGATTACGAAAAAAATATTTAAAAATTTGATTAATAAATTGGGGTAGTTTATAAGGGATGGAAGTAGGAATGGCTTAATAAAATTCTGAAACTTTGGATTCGTATAGACTTTGACCTACAATTTAACAAAAAAATAGTGAAAGAAAATCTCTTAGATAAAATAGGGTAGTTTTTAAGCTGGCTTTTATGCTTTTTTGCTTTTTACGGCTATTTTACATCGCCACAGTAAGTCTACGACTTGTTTAAAGTGGTTTGATAGGACCAACAGCTTAATACGTGACTTCCGAACCACGCTGGTGGATAAAGAGCAAGTTATCATTTCAGCCATATTTCGGGGATCGAACCCGGGACTGCTCGCATGATATGCAAGTAGTCCCGGGTTCGATCCCCGAAATATGGCAAAAACCAAAAAACGTGATAAAAATCGTACAACATTCCGTTTTTATAAGCTTAGTGTGCTTATTACCTTTTTGATAAGCACCGTTTTTTCTCAATGTTTTTATCCAATTACTATATTTCATAACAAACCTAGCTTTTGATCTTCTTACATTCATCTATTCTGACTAGAATTTAGACTTAAAGAGGTATATTTTGGTATTTAGATCGTTCTTCAGAACACATTGACATTTCTTAAATTTGGTTTGTTAATAAATGAACTGATATTCAAATTAACTTTGTCCAGAACTTCTCAAAAACATTCATAAATTCTTTTTAAGTTATGAACTTATTGCCAGAAGTCGTTGAAACCAAGAAAAATAATAATTTGTAAAATTTGTTAAAATCAAAAAAGACAGCCATATAGTTAAGACGATTCCGACCGCTACCTTGATTTATAGTATTTAAAAAAAACGGCAACTTTGGCGTCATTGTTGTTTCTGCATATTATTAGATAATTAATTTATTTTTTCACCAGTACATTCAAAAAGGATCAAACAGTGATATGTCAAAATATTTTAGTCAAATAATAGTTAGGAAATAAACAAAAAAGAAAATAAATACGTTTTTATGTACTTTTGAATGCATTTTGCTATTTGCAAATATAATTTGGCAAAAAATACTCCAACATATCATAGTTTGATCCTATCTAAATGTAATGATAAAAAAATAAATCGATTATCTATTAATATGTAGTAACAGCAATGACGCCAAAGTTTCCGTTTTTGTTAAAATATTACAAATCAAGGCAGCGGTTAATGCTAAAATCGCAAAAAATCGCAAAATTTTAAAATGTACACTAATTCTACTATAACTTCACATTTTAACCATGTAAACAAAAGTGCTCGATCTAGCTCGATACACAACTAAAAGTTTACCTATCTTTGCAAACACACTATTTTGTAGAACAATATACAATGATAACTTCTAAGCGTTTTTATTTAAGTGTTACTACTTTTTCACAAAACAAAAATTACTAAAAATATAACACATAATTGAGGTTAACAGCTCCATGACAAAAAAAATTAATTTAGTGCGATTTATGAAAAAAACTACAGTCTTCAAAATTCACTCGATAAATTGTTTTGAATACAACGCTAAACGCGATATTAAAAACTTATTTTTCTCAACTGCAGCAAAGGCCAAGAAAAGCGTTATCGGTTCTGAGACACGCACGTTTTTACAGGCCCAAGTGTTGGCTACACTAGGCCATAAAGACAAATATGTTTATTGCATTTTAATTTTTGAATTAATATCGTCTTTTAGAGTAAACTGGCCCCACTGTGCGCTGTTACTTGAAAACAAATAAAAATCAGATAACAGCATTTGAGTTTTTTTACATTATTTTTACGTGTAAAATACACTCCTGGAGTTTGGTTCGTTTCTCCCGACTTACCCTGTATTAAAAAGTAAGGGCGACACTTTTGATGTTTGTTTGTTTTGATGTAAGTTCTTTCTAAATGTAATGTTTTTTTTTTCTTATGCCACGCTTTGCACAGTCAAATGCTTTAACGTAGTCAATGAAACATATATAAACATCCATTCTGACATTCTCTAAATTTTTGCAGAGGAATAGATAACTAAAACAAAGCTTCTCTTGTGCTAAGCTTAATACGGAAACTAATTTTTCTTTAAATAAGGTCTTTTACACTTTTTTAAGTATTTTGTTGTGTAGTATTTTAAGGAATACTTTTAATACTTATATATGTATTAAAGTTTTAATATGAATATTCTACATGATATTCATATTAAAACTTTTGCTGCTGTTTTACCTAATTTGCTTAAATTAAGTGCTTTAATAACTTCTGATTTAATAAAGTTTGAGCCAGTGTCACCATCGTTGTTTGGTTTTAGTAAGATTGTTTCATCATAATTTGCCCATTCTTTTTTCACTCGTCATAAAATGGCCGTCTTCATTTATTAATCTTATGGTAATGGTTTTTGGTTCAACCAGTAATTTCCTATACATTTTTATGTAGGATAAGCAAATCGTGTTTTCTATAAGGGCAATTCCACGTCAATTGAGCAGTCCATTTCACGCAACCCTCTCCAATTTAGCTCAAATTTTGTACACTTATTTGAGTACCCAAAGTATGACTTTATGCCAAATTTCAGACCTGTAGGTCACATAGTTCGCTTCGTAGAACCAATTGAATTTTACGGCAATTTTTAAGTTCAACTTTTAACTTTATGTATCTTATTTGCATTTCAACCTAGAAAAATTTTGGAATAGTCATAACTGATGGGAAATTTTTCAAGAAATTGAATGCAGCGGTCAGATTTTTGTTATCTTGTTCAGCACGCGCAGAAAACTCAAAAAAACAGTTTTTTTTCAAAAGTTTATTCTTCAAAAGTTGCCACCGATTAGGACTACAAATTTTGGGCAAAGACAGCCAAAAGTATGTACTTTAAGATGCTTAAATAAAAATTTCCCACACTAATGGTGGTGGTTTTTGCTCTAGAGTTTCTTGAACGCACAAAACCATTTTTTAATCAAAATTTTAGCACATATTGATTAATATACAGAGTGTTAATGAATAAGGGTAACAAACTTTTAGGGTGGGTAGGGTGGTTTATTTGAGACACTTTTTAATCATAAACTTATAAGCCAACATGTTCACCCTAGAAGCTGCACGTAAAAAAAATTTTGTTTTTTTTTTATACAATATTCAAAATATCTCTTTTAAAAGTTTAAATAAAAAAAACAATAGAACATAAAAATTATAGGCAATTAAATTGTCCATCTTTTTTGAACAGCAAATCTAGATCTATCTTTAATCGTACTTATGTCATAAATTAAAGAATAATTTTTAATTTTTTTTTTGTTGTTTTTGTTAAAAATTATGTTTAAAAGTCAAAAATTTAAAAAAAAATTAAATTCGAAATTAAAGGCCATTCAATTCCGCATTTTTTACCTAATAACATGTTTTAATATACCGATTGTGTGCTATTAAAGAAAAACTTCAAGCATTTTTTAACGTTACTTAAAAAAAACATTAATAAAATTTTACAAATTTGACAAAATAAAAAAAATATGTACAATACGTCATATTAAAAGTTTTTAAATTAAAAAAAAATTATAGGCCTAAACCTTATTAAATTCTAATCATTTTAGTTTACGAGTCTAATTTTATGTTCAAAATTTAAAATATAATTAAAATATTATAATTTAAAAAATATATATACAGAGTATATTGATGTAAAGTTTCATGTGGAACCTAATTAGCAAGTACTCGTTTGCTTTTTTGGGGACCCAAAATATGCATTTGACTCAAATCTGGAAGCTTATGATACTTATTAAGTATATTAATTTTTAAAATTCAATGGTAGTGCAACACGTGTTCTTTTGAATCTTAAGGTCTGAAAATTCTCATGTCATACTTTTTTTGTATAAAAATCACTTTCTGAGGGTGCACACAAAGAAATTCCACAAAAAAATTTAGAAACCAGTCTAATATCAAAAATGTTGATTAAAAAATGGTTTTGTGAATTCAAGAGGCTCTAGAGCAAAAACTACCACTAATGTGGGAAAATTTTATAGCATCTTAAAGTACATACTTTTAACTGCCTTTTTCTAAAATTTGGAGTCTTAATCGGTGGCATCTTTTGAGAAATAATTTTTTTTTTGCGTTTTTGCGCGTGCGGGACTAGATAACAAAAATCTGATTGCTACATTCGATTCCTTGAGAAATTTTCCATCGGTTATGACTATTCTAAAATTTTTCCAAGCTGAAATGCAATTAAGATAAATAATGTTAAAAATTGAACTTAAAAATTGCCGTAAAATTCAATTGGCTCTACAAGGCGAACTATGTGACCTAGAGGTCTGAAATTTGGCTTGAAGTCATATTTTGAGTACTCAAATAAATGTACAAAATTTGAGCTAAATCAGAGAAGGTCGCGTGAAATGGACTGCTCACTTGACGTGGAATTGCCCATAAAGTTTTTCTAGTTTTTAGCCCTTTTTATTCATCCAGTCTTCTTTAATTTTTCTATTTTTGTTCCTTATGTTTGAGTTCAGTTTGTTGTATTTCTGATGGTTTAGGTTTTTGTATGTTTGTCTTTCATCTACGAGTTAGAATATTTTGTCAATCATTCATTCTTTCCTACTGTTATTGTAAGAGGTTTAAAATATTTTTGCTTAGATAATTTTAAAACTTTGGTTAAACTGCTTTTAGACGTTTTAACTAGTTTTTTCTTTGTTCTGCCAATTTTTCTTAGTTTGTTATTAAGGCTTGTTGCTAGTTTTTTCTGTTTATCCAGGTATTTTAGTACCTTCATATTCGGTCTTTTGGTGGTTTTACGCTTTATTTTTTTGTGACGGAATTTTACTTGAGCTATCACAGGGTTATGGTTTGATCCTATATCCGATGCAAAATACGTTTTTGCTTCAACCAACATAAAATCTATTAGGTTTTGCAGTATATGATTATGTTGATGCTGTGATAAAGTCTAAGTGTAAAGGCGTCTAGAAAGTAGTTGATATCAAATATTACATATTACTAGACTTTTTTTTGACAGAATCGCACCAGTAACCTCTCGCAACCCGGTCGCCAAAACCATAGTTTCCAAACAATGTCTTCAACTTTTCCTTTGCCAACTTATTTTTTTTTAATATAAGATTTTAGTTTCTTTAGTTGCGCATAGAAGTTGGTTATTTCTGCTTTCGGTTTTTCAGCTGTTGGTGCGTATACTTGTACGATATTGATGTTTTTTTGGATCTGCTTTTAGTTAAAGTATCATTACTCTGTCCAAAATAAAATTTCTTTTTTGTTTAGATGGCTTACCAAGTCGTTGCCAAAGAAATATATAGTTAATTTGTTTATATGATTATTCTTTTCTTGGCACCTCATCCCGCTAACGCCAAGAACGTTTACGCGTAGTCTTTTTATTTCTTTAATTTTATTGTGTATTTTCCCAGGTCGTAAACATACTTTGGGCATTCTATGTACCTATTTGTATAGCTGTTTCTCTATTGGTTTCCACTTTCGGATAAGTCCTAGTATTGTTCTTTGCAAGAACTCTTAGCTTCCTTTGACCATTTAAGGTCTGCTACGGACTATAGTTACACAATCTTTCAAAAGATTTCCCATTATAAGTGCTTAAAATTCTGGTGTAATTTAAAAGCTTTAAATACACTTCTTAATTATATTTTTGACTGCAACTTAAGTGTTTAAAGGAGGCCAAAAGGTTTTTGGTGTGCTTGAATGCAGATGAGACATTATTTGCATAGTCTTATTTAAACTCACACTAATTAGTAAAAGTAATTAGATTTTTTTAACTATAATGTTACATTTTGCTAGTACTGTTGAGATGATGAAGTAGTTGCACAGAGCTAAATCCTCTACGGCTAATTAAATCGGCGGAATTTTTCTTTGTCGGAACATTTAAACATTATTTGAGGTTTGGAGTATTTTACCTAGATGGTTGAATACATACGTATTAAACCGACAAGTTTTTTTTTTATCCAAACTAAGGTTACTTTTGAATCTGAGTAAATATAGTTTATAAATTTTTTTGTCAAATGCATAAATAAAATTTGCTTAAATTGTAGCGGCACATAATTTAAATGACGGTACCATATATGTGTGTATGCTTAAATCTGCAACACCGTAAAGTTTAATTTCTTTAACATCTTTCACAATACAATGAGAAAAAAGAAACAACTGTATTTGCTTCTCCATACATCCTAAATTATTATTATTGTATTGTCCCATTTGTGACAGTTTTAAGTTGATAAGTTTTTCTGATAGAGCCAAGAACCTGCTTTTATTAAGATTTGCCTATACTGCTAAATCTGGCTATTAGATTTGATAACAATATGATGCAACAATTAATACATAAATCTAACTTTTCTCTCAAAAATTTTCAATATTGTTGATACACTTTAGGTTGGTGGTAAAAGCAATTTTTTAGAGGAAACAGCTGTCTGCGCGCCCATTTTCTTAAATCTCCTCTCCTTCTTAGTACCAGTCTAATAAATTGACGTTATTTTGCGCGAAAGTAATTTTCCAGTAATTTGCTTAATGACATTAATATTTGTACAAGACTGAAATAATTTTAAATCTATCTCGATGGTTACCAATTTCTTTCATACAAACTGTCAATGTAACTGTGTTTTTATAGCAAATTTGGTAGTAAAACTTGTTTGAGATTTAAAATTAAGCAAAGCTGAATGGTTTTTCTTTTCACCATCATTTAAAAAAGTAACAACACATATTGCTAAAAAAGTATGACTTAACTAATATTGTTATGTAGTTGTTAGTAGAAGTACTTAGAAAAGCTATAGCTTAAGTTACTCTATTATGTTTCAAGCAACAATGAATGTTGTCTTTTAATGCAATTACAACAGTTTTCTAAATTGTATGTATTTACTGCATATTCCGCACCAAAATAGTTGAATTAATGTCTTTTGTCCTATATAATCCCTTGTCGTCTACTAACTGACAACCTCATAAAGATGTTGAATTTAAAAATTAAATGTTTGTTGCACATAAAACATTTTTTGTTGTTTAACCCTCTTGTTCTTAGTGTTAGTAGTTCTTTTTTGTTTATTTTAGATACTTTAGACAAAGATCTGCAGGAAAATATTACATCAAACAATACAAAAGTTGCTTCAAAAATTAAATCTTTTTACAAAAGACTATACACATCTAGTATAACTAGCCCTAATCAACTTAAACAGCAACCCAAAACTATTCTAAACGTAAGATCAAAAGATCAGCCTGAAATAACTCTACTTGAAATGAAACATGCTCTCAAAAAAATGAAAAGCAAAAAGCACCCAGTAATGATCAAATAACTACCGAGATGCTGAAAATGGAAAGAAACACCATGAAGGAAGCCATAAGACAATTATTAAAGAAGTGCTTTCTAGAAAGAACGTTTCCTCAATCCTGAAAGAACGCAGAAGTGATATAATACACAAAAGTAGTTTTTCATATTGATGGTGGAGGATACCAACTAAAAACTACCGGCCCATAAGCCTACTGTCTCACTTATACAAGCTTCTTACAAAGATAATAACAAATCAGTGAAACAAGCAGGGTTTTGGAAAAATGTTGGCACTTTAGACCACCTGCAAACCATTAAAATTCTGATTAAAAAAAAACAACAAAATATAGTATACCAATACACATTGCATATATAGACTATTATAAAATCTTTGACAGCATCAAAACCTGGGTCTTCCTTTCTGCAATGGATAATGCCAGAATCTCTCTAAATACTTCACAATTATTAAAGATATATACAAAGACGCACCTTTCACATAAAAATAGACAAAAAACTAAAGACTGATAAAATACCTTTTGGCAAAGGCGTCAGACATGGAAATACTATATAGCCAAAATTATATACATTGGCATTAAAAAACGTCTTTAAAACACTAGCGTGGGACAAGAAAGGCGTTAACTTTGACAGAACATTCCTTAACCACTTGAGATTTGCGGACAACATAATGTTAGTAAGTACAGATGCCTAAAAACTATCCTCCATGCTAACGGAGCTGAACAGAGCAATGAAACGTGCTATGCTAGCTATATCTCTAAGAGATCGAATACAAAACATCGAAATCCAAAATAATACAAAAATAACAGATGTGATGAAACGTATCGCAAGTCTCAAGTGGAGATGGGTTGGACATACAGCAAGACAAACCCAAAATAGATAGACACATAAAATAACTCAATGGAGACCACGGGAAACCAAGAGGAGCAGAGATA
Organism: Tachinus rufipes; assembly: GCA_963932245.1. Classification (NCBI taxonomy): domain Eukaryota; kingdom Metazoa; phylum Arthropoda; class Insecta; order Coleoptera; family Staphylinidae; genus Tachinus; species Tachinus rufipes. The sequence goes on from OZ010749.1 coordinate 70,548,460, forward strand.
GACCACAAATGAGATGGCTAGATAATGTGACAAAAATAGTTAGAAAAGTATGGATGAAGAAAGCCTAAGATAGGGAAACATAGAAGAGACTAGAAGAGGCTTATATCTAGCAATGGATAATGCAAGGTTAATGAAGAAGAAGAAGAAGAGACAAATAATTACCACAAATAGTTAATAAAATAAAAACTCTTCTAAATGTTTAAATGTAGTCAAATTATTGCATGAAGCAGATTTCCAATTTTTCTGCAAAGAAAAATCTAATTTGTAAGTAATAATTTTTATAAGAAAATTGCCCTAATTGTAAGTAAATCAGTTTAAATTATTTAATGAGGCTAGATTAATTGCCACAATGTAAAGTAGATTTTGTACTTGTTTCTTAACAATCTCGTTTGTTTTTATAATTTTTATTTGGTCTGTTTTAGGCTATATTATATTTAGGATATTTTTAACTTTTTTTTTAAATTGCAGCAACTTTACCTTTTAAAGTGGTTTGTAGATACTAAAACTCCTGTATAAATATCAACAAAACTAGACCAATCTTTGTAAGTTCCAATCGATTTCAAAATTTCAATAGATAATACTTGCCTTAAATTTGTTTCTATGCTAATATCTGTTGAAGAATGCAGAGTGAATGCTCTATTTTATTTGATGATTAGGTTAGCTTTTGATACAGTTTTAAAATACATTTTTGCAAATGTTTGGTTTAATTCTTCAAGAAAACTAGATCAAGTATCGATTTCTTCCTATATGTCAAAACATTAAAGCGTTGTTCTAGTTGAAAAAACCAAACGTTTTGCTTAAGTATTACAATTTGTTTATAAAAATATGTATTTAAGTTTAAACTAAAGTTTATAATAAATTATAATTAATTATTATAGCTAACTAATCCTTGCGCAAACATCATGTGTGGTAATTACATACTACTACTCTTTCAAATTATTCATAAGTATATTAATAGTTTTAATTTTGTGCCGTAAATAACCAAACTCGATTTTAATTCTAATAAACTTTGCAACAGTATAAATATGTAAACACATTCAACAAAAACAAATTAAATCTGAACATATAATCCTATTTAATTTATACAAATATTGAATATTTGCTTTAAATAAATAGGTTAATTTATTAATCTATGAAATTATTCATATGCAGCATGGTATCATATAAAATCATCATATTTAATCTTCCCCTTTATCAGCAGATATATCATTTATTGAATGGCAGACAGCAACTGGAAAATTTACTGCAGATTATTGGATTAACTCTACCTCCAATAAAAACAAATTTTATATTTATTAACTATTGATGCGTGTGTGTTAATAAGATAAAACTGTTATGAAAATAATTATTTATCAAAAATTCTATTACAATGCACATGTTCTAGATTTCAACTTTCATTATTTTTAATTTGTACTATTGAATAGTATTTTTTTTATACTTAATATAATAAGACAAACATTAAATTACGTACCAAAAATAGTTTATTTTTAATATAGTTCTATAAACTATATTTTTCTGTTAATATTTATGTAATAATATAGATACCTACTGGTAATTTGTTTCATTACAATTATAATTTTAAAATTGCGACATTAATTTGCAATTATAAATTTTAATTAAAAATTACTCTTTACAATTAAGTCGGAAACCAGGTCATACGAACAATCTGCATATAAATCAATGCAATACGCATTTCCGATCAAATTTTCTGGGATGCATCAATGCGTTTCATGCATTAATTTAGTTTTTTGTATGCATACTAAAATGTATACTTTTAGTCTTATTTTCTTATAAATAATTCAAACAATTTTATTTCATTGCATATTATATTCGTCTACAAGTAATAATTGGCTTAGGATTATGCCTGTCGGTGTTTATCCTTGAATAAACTAGATTTAGTTTAATTGACGCTGCCTGTAAAGGGGAATTGTTATAATCTGTGTGAATATACATTGTTTGCAGACTTGTCATGACAAGCATGTTTGATATTAAAAGTTGAAAGACGTTTAGTGTTTCATTGTTATTTTAATACATTTTTGTTATATTTTAATAATAAAAATAATTTTTATATATAATCGATTCTCAAACAAATTTGTGTTTCAAGTTATGAATTGCTGCATTTATATTTTTAACTACAATTAAAGCATTTTATTTACTATTTTAAGCAACTGTATTTGATTTCTAGTGTTAACAGTGTTATTTGTTCTTCTTCTTCAAGTTCAGCTCTTATCAGAGATTGATCATTATTATGCAAACTTTTTTGCTTGCGACTTTGAATAGTTTGGTAGATGTACATCTAAACTATTTTTTTACATTTCAAAGCCACCAGTTTTTCTTCTACCAACTGTTTTTTTTTCTTTAATTTTTCTTTAAATTATTAGTTTTATTAAGCTATATTTGTCTCTAGAAATATGTGCAAGCTATTCTACTATTTAATGTAGTACTTTTTTGTTGATAATCTGTCGGTTTATAAAATTTTGAACATCTGTTGCACTACATTTCAAATGGTTCTAGGTTCTTAATTTTGTTTGCTTTTGGTATCCAAACTTCTATCCCGTATAATATGATAGAGAAAATGTACCACTTAGTACTTTAGTTCTAAGGTACTTTGGGCTACTTCTATTCTGCATTTATTTCTTTGTGTGTTATTTGTTAACATTGCTTATAATTGTTAATGTACTAAAGGGTCCGCCAATAAGCGCGCTCGATCTTTAAAATAAAATAAAGCAAGTTGTGTGAGAGGTATAAATGAAATTTATTTTTTGTTTGAAAGAGTATTCGAAGGCATTATGTATGGAAAATAATATTGTTCAAATGGCCATCTCGGTTTCGCTTGGTGGCGCGCATACGAGAAGTCCAATTTTGAATGACTCTGGCGCACAAATCGGGCTGTATTTCATTGATGGCGTGGCGTATGTTGACTTTAAGGTCATCAGTGTTTTGTGGTTGGTTTGCGTAGACCTGCGATTTAAGAAAACCCCACAAGAAATAGTCTAGTGGGGTTAAATCGCACGATCTCGGTGGCCAGTTGATGTCGCCTCCGCGCGAGATAACCATTCCTCCGAAGCGCTCGTGCAGAAGATCCATTGTGGCGCGCGCTGTGTGGCTCGTAGAGCCGTCCTGCTGAAACCACATATCCTCAACATCCATATTGTCGATTTCATGCCAGAAAAAGTTTGTTATCATGGATCTGTATCGTTCGCCGTTTACCGTGATGGCCACACCATCGTCGTTCTCGAAAAAATACGGCCCGATGATGCCTCCGGCCCAAAATCCACACCAAACAGTTACCTTTGCTGGGTGCATTGCGACCTGGTGGACCTCCTGTGGATTGTTCTCGGCCCAATAACGGCAATTCTGCTTGTTGACATTCCCATTTATCCAAAAATGTGCCTCATCGCTAAAGATGATTTTGCGACCAAACTCGGGGTCGACTTCCAACTGCTCTAAAGCCCAATCAGCGAAGATACGGCGCTGTCTATGGTCGTTTATTTTGAGCTCTTGTGTCAGCTGGATCTTGTAGGGATGCATGCCCAAATCCAGATGCAAGATTCGGCGAAGTGATGTTTCCGAAAGGCTGAGTTCCTGTGCGCGACGTGAAATTGACTGTCGCGGATTTTCACGCACACATCGCGCACAGCGGCGACATTCTCGGCAGATCGGACGTTTCGACGACGCGTCGGTGTTGGCTGATTGTTCACCAAACCGGTTGCCTTGAATTTGTTTATCAAACGACGGATAGTCGACTCAGCAGGACAACCAATTGCACCGTAAAATTGGCGGAGCGCGCGGAACGTTGCCCGAACCGATGAATGATTTTCGTAATAAATTTTAATGATTTGCACATGTTGCTCGCGGCTGAATTTGTTCATGGTAATTTGTGAAGATACACTGAATAATAACAACTACGTTTGACAACTCTACCACAAACAACATGGCCGCCATGAGCTGTCAAAGATCGAGCGCGCTTATTGGCGGACCCTTTATATACATTGCTATTTTTTACAGATAGAATGTCTAAAATTATGTTAACGGTAGATTATTAAAATATTCAAGAAAGTGAGTTAATACACAATAATGTTATAAAAGTGTAATTCAAAGCTGTCATTTACACAATTTAAAAATACCCAAAACGTATTTTCTTTTCTACGTTATTCTTTTTATTAATTTGTTCTTTTCATTGTAACTGATATGGTACTAATTTAAGATGAACTGGTTTTAGCCTTGCAAAATTCAAACAATTTGCTGCGGCAACACATGCTGTTCATCCATCACATCTATCCTTTCTTCCATTCTTGTGTTATTCAGCCTACTTATTTGCATTGTCTCTAGGTATATTTTTAGTTTCTCCATATCTTTATTAAGTTTTTTCTTGTCGTATCCTCTTTATTTTATAAATACTTTATGCAACTTCACTAGGTGTATTTTTTTTATAGTCCTAGATTTGACAATTTTAATTCTAGTAAGATTCTTGAATTTTCATTTGGGGTTAGGGTTCTTTTTTTGTGTCCGCGATGGTCAGATATACTCGGACTATTTTAAAAGTTGCATTGTCTGTCAACCTTAATATGGCGTATCTACCGTTTTTTGTCAATTTCGTCAGTTTACTTTCTTTGAGCCGCTTTTTTTTTTTTTTTCCTTATCTTTGCAAATTTGGTTAGCCTATCACTTCATTCCTTGGTAGCCATAGTTGTCTTAGTTTTTATTGTTTCTTTTCTCTTCATTGCATTTTTTTATGTTCATGTTGCTTCCATTTAGCTTCTCGTTTCTCTTTTCTTTGGTTTTGTGGCATTTAATTTATGTGTTTTTTTCATTTTTGCTTATCTAATTCATTTTCTTTTCTCTTCTTTTTTCCACGGTTTCTGCTTTTTTCATTGTTCAGTTTTTTTATTTACCATTTTTTTAAGTCTAATTTTGCGTCTACTATCAAATATGCAGGTAGTGTTACCGCAATTACCTCTAGTACCTCTTGCAACATCGTCCTGTAAGCCTTGTAGATCCTTAACAAGTTGGTTCTCGTAGTTCCTCTTATTTTTTTTTGTTTTCTTTTTATCTTCAAAGAATCTCTACATCTACATGTTTCTATAGAGAACAATAATTTAATTTGGCATAATCTTACTAAACAATCTTTTCATTTTTTTGTTTTTTTCTTAGTGCTTTTTTAACCTGTTTGTTCTATCCTTTTGCTTTAAGTGTATTTAATTTTTTTCTATGGTTATTGTTTGTTCCCTTACTTATATATTTCTCTTATTAGTCCTGTTTGTCAAAACTTATACCGCCTCAGTTTTATGTCTAACTTTTTCTTAAATTCTTCTATGTTTATATTTTTACCTACCAAAGCCACGTCATCCGCAAATGCAGTTATTGTTACACCAAATTAGATACCACAGTTTAGGTCCTAGTGCAAAACTTTGTCGTACGTACTGGTCAGTCTAAATTTTCTTAGGGTCGCTTTTACAATCGTCGGTTAAACAAGGAGTAGCGCCATCTAAGGAATATATAAAAATACGCTTTACGCTTTTACAATCCCTTATAACTTATCTCTAGTATAGTAACTAAGTAACGCGCACAACAAATTAGCGTATGATCAACGTATACGTCAATTTATAAGTCAGTTCCAGAAACGGCCATCTTTGTAATAAATGATTTTTTTTTTAATGCAAAAACGCGTTACATCTAAAGTTGGATTTGTTGCTAAAATTTTTGCACAGAAAAAAATTGATAATCGTCGAGCATTATTTCTTTGATTGACCTAATCATAGGGATCTTCAAGAGGTTTGTCTTTATTTTTAGTTCTAATTTAGGATTCATTGAATCGAGATTCTACTTGAGTATGTGGGTGATTAAAATTTTACAATAGCCCCAATCACTTTAGGAGTCCTGGCAGTTTTATAAAATTTTAATTGTATGTTTCAAAGAAAATAAACCAGTGATAACTTATTCGGTGCTTGGAGCAGTAGTTATCTTTAGTATAGTAACCAAGTAACGCGCACAACAAATTTGCGTTAAAATGATTTATATGTCAGATTATAAGTCATCATTGACGTTTCAATAGGTTATCAAGACTGCAACAAAAGCATAACTAATGCTATACTAGGTATATACTGTAGATAAATATATTCTTGGTTTAAGTTATCTGACAATTGTAAAAGCTGCCCTTAGTCAGAAGATTTCACCCTAAAGATAGCTCCATATTATCTTGATAGTTTCTAAGAGTAATTTCTATTTTTTTTTTCTAGGGCTGCTTTTACTATCTCAGTTGTTATTTTGTCCGGACATGGTGCTTTGTTTTTAAGTAGTTCTTTTATGAACTGCTTCTGTTTTCTCAATTATTTCTGCTAGTTTTTTTACAATTGCTCTAGTGGAAAACAATTTCTTATTTGATCTTATTTCTCTTTCCTTTAATCTCTCTGCCTTTATTTAATTTACTCATTACTATTTTGTATAGCTTCCTCTAAAGATTTCCGTCTAGATTTTAACGTTTTTTTTCAGATACTTTTCTTGGTTGTTTCTTTTAAAACTTTTGTCTGTTTTAATTTTTCTTCAACTTCCTCAAACAGTCTACACTTCTTTTTTTGCTTTTTGACTTTTTGTACTGTTTGAATTGCTTTTTTTCTGTTTTCCTTGACCTCTTTGCAAGGTCTTTTTTCCTTTTTTTTGTGTTTAAGGATTGATTCTTCTGCTGTCTTCCTCAACTTTTTTAAGTACTTTTTGCATCTTTCTTATCGGTTTTTGTTTTCTGTTACTTCCTGCGTCCATAGCTGTTTTTATCTTTTTTCTGTTCATTCTTTTTATGTTCCATCTTTCTTCTATTTTGAATCTATTTTTCCCTTTTCTATTTGTATTATATTGTATGTACTTATGTAGGTTTAGCAATTTTGTATACTATAAGATTTACAGCCGCTATCATCTCTTCAAGAATTTGTCTTCTTCTGTCGAATTTTGTGTCTGTCCAGTTTGACGATTTTGCGTTGAAATCGCCTCTCATTAAAATTTGTTTTTTAAGTTGTGTTTTAATTCTACTATCCACTTTTGATGATATTTTATTCCGCAGTTTGGATTGATGTAACCTGTATAGTATAGGTAATTCACTCATGAACCAAGAAAGGTCTTGAAGATGTGTGAAACAAAGTATGTTAGTATTGAAGCCGTTAAGGTACATGATAGTTGTAGTATGCTAAGTACGCTTCTAGAGTTAGAGTTGTGAAAAAAGAACATGCTGTGCTTTGGCATTTAAAGCTTTATAGTTGCTAACAGTAAAAAATTGTCAAGTTTACGTAGGCTGGTTATATTCTATATTGTATGCAATGCACATTTGCACATACTCGTATTATTGGTCACCAAATAGACCGGATAATGAATTCAAAACCTTCTTGAGTAAATTAGAAAATAACATTAGAGCACAGTATAAAAATGTAATAATTGCGGGCAATTTTAAAGCCAAGTCCAGAGTATGTGAAGGGTATAACAAAGATTCAAAAGGCACTATCCTTGTCAAATGAATGTATAGCCTTAACCTAGTAATAGTTAACGACGGTAAGAGCCCGACTTTTGCGAGTGGAACGTCTTACTTTTATATCAACCTAATTATGTGCTCAAAAACACTATATGACAAAATAAAGTGATAGCTAGTGGCTAAGGAATCAAACTTGAACTTTCACCAAAATTCCTACTATAATCTAACCGCATACAAGGACAAGGTGGTAAAAAACAATAAAGCATTCTGGAAAATCAAAAAAGATGGCCTACCCAAACCTGAGTAAGGAAAACAAGGAAAAACTAAAAGGTAATTACTCAATAAAAAGGCACAAGTTTAAATACGCCGTCATGGGAGCTAAGAGTAGAGCATAGATATTACGTTGCAATGAAGTAGATGATGGTGTTTAGGGACTTGACTATAAAATGGTGGCCAAGAAACTAAATCTAAAATTAAGAATTACTATAATTGGGAAAAAGTTTTCCACTAGGGATGGATTATATAGACAATTTATATTTTAAAAAATGATTTATTTTATCATTTCGTCAACAAAAATCACGTAGCAGACGTTTCGGAAGCTATTCTGCTTCCTTCTTCAGTGCTAAAAATGTTAATAGTGAAGAATATAAAAGAATTGCGAAAAAGAACAAAAAGAAACAGATTTAAAACTTAATTAAAAAATTTTGACAATTACAATTACTACCTATATATATATATATACATATCTAAATAAACATTAAATAAATTAAGCATAGATAATGCATACATGCACATACATTGCAACTTACCAACGTTAAAAATGTTCTTCGTTAAAATTTCCGTATATTTAACATCATCTAAGATGCGTTCGTTCATTTAGTTAATATTAAAATGGATTGGAATAATTATCTAATGTGTTTGTATAACCATTCGTCTAAGAGATTTATTTGACCTAAGAAAAACATTCGCTACACACATTCTTTTCCAACACAGATTAGAATTTCATATTAAAAAATAATACAGGTACACTTTACATTCTATTCTCTTAGACGAATGGTTATACAAACACATTAGATAATTATTCCAATCCATTTTAATATTAACTAAATGAACGAACGCATCTTAGATGATGTTAAATATACGGAAATTTTAACGAAGAACATTTTTAACGTTGGTAAGTTGCAATGTATGTGCATGTATGCATTATCTATGCTTAATTTATTTATTGTTTATTTAGATATGTATATATATATATATATATAGGTAGTAATTGTAATTGTCAAAATTTTTTAATTAAGTTTTAAATCTGTTTCTTTTTGTTCTTTTTCGCAATTCTTTTATATTCTTCACTATTAACATTTTTAGCACTGAAGAAGGAAGCAGAATAGCTTCCGAAACGTCTGCTACGTGATTTTTGTTGACGAAATGATAAAATAAATCATTTTTTAAAATATAAATTGTCTATATAATCCATCCCTAGTGGAAAACTTTTTCCCAATTATCAAATAAAAGACAATCACATTAACTGCATTATTAAGAATTACTATTTCCAACACACTATAAATATATTCAAAAACGCAAAATGAAATTGACTTTACCGAGAAAGATCTAAATGAAACCGTCATAAAAATTAAACTTAACAAAGCAGCAGGCCCGGATAATATCCCAGCTAAGGTTATAACTAAAACTATAAAACATATACCAGAGACTATGCTTGATGTAATAAAGAAAATGTCAATTCCCAAAGAGATGGAAAAGGCCAAGCTAGTTTTATTGGAAAAACCTATCAAAGATTACAAAACAGCAAGCTATGGAACATTATGTTTAACAAGCAATTTTGACAAAATAACATGAGCACATAATTGTGTCTAAGCTCAAAGCAGAAGTGAAAAAAAAAATCACCAAATCAATATGACTTCATAAAGGACAGTTTTACAATTGGATAAAGTTTTGAAATTAGTTTAAAAAAAAAAAAATTAAAAAAATTGCTTATTAGTAAGTTAAAAATGCTTTCAACACGATGTTCTTTGAAAGGTATCATAGAAACTCTAAATATTATGGAAGTTAGTCTTGCACTGAGAGCAATCATTTCTAACCATCTCATAGATAGAAACATAAAAATTAAAGACAACAAAAGCCTAGGAATGTCATGTAGGGTGCCACAGAGATCCATTTCAAGCGTCCTGTTGTGAAATATCTACTACAATAAGATGTTAGAAATTAAAAAATTAGAAAGGGTAAACCTAGTATGTTTTGCGGACGACACTGCTGTCTTAGTATAATCCAAATCGGCTTTAAATTGCAAATGCTACTTTTAAAAGCATCAACAAAAAAGCTTAAAAATTCAAAGCAAAAAAACTAAAGCCGTAATTTTATACGGTGGACGGCAACTGACAAAACTGACCGTAGAAATAAGAGAAACAAGATTTGTTACCAAGAACGCAATCATATATCTAAAGGTGTGGTTTTACCACAATCTTGAGATGAAATCATGTCAGAAAAACTACAAAAAAAATAGCAGGAAGGGTTATAGACACCCTAGGTAAGATAATACTCAAAGTAAAAAGACCCAAATCTGGAACCTATAAACAAGAAACACCGGCAAAGCAGTATGGACAAAAACTCCAATCCAAGATGTAAGGAAGTGAGTAAACAAAAAACATAAATTAATTGATTACAACTTCTTGCAACTCTTCAGTGAACATGGGTGCATTTAATAAGATTCAAAAGGAAGGATACAGCTAAACACATCTTCTTCCAATGTCCAAGATAGACTAAGAAAAAAATGGAATTGAACATACATCAAAAACACTATTACTAAAACAACTTCGTAAATATAATGCTACCTAATAATCAAAACTGGATTAGGATCTATAACTATCTAAAAAAAATAGTCAGAAAGAGAAAGGGTTGTAGTGGGTGAGAGCCTCACACAAAGGCTGAAAAAGCTTTTCAAAAACCACGATTAAAAAACATTATAGACAGAAGTATCACAAAAATTAAAACTAGACAAATATGTGATTTGCATAGTATGGTCTTAGCCGTTCTAAATAGACTTTAGAACTGAATAAGATTTTTGAATATTAAAATGCCTAAAATTTGTAGTGCAATCTGTAAAACCTAATGTTTTATTACCAATAACTATTTTGATTATCTGCTTAACTAAGTTTCTTAATATGATTGATCCAAAAACCATAGCTGTTAACTTAGATTCACAATTATTATGATTACTCTGTGTAAGTCATTAGTATAAATAGTGTACAGCAAAAAAACCTAAAATAGATCCTTGCGGTATACATAATTTAATATCAACTAAAGAAGAATTGTTGTTTTCTATAAGCACAATTTGTTTACAATCACCTAAATATGAAACAATTAAATCACGCGTAGCAGAATCCAAACCAATAAAATTAAGAATTTATATCAAAGTAGTGTGAAATCTATCAAATACTTTACTGTAAACATTAGAACAAATGTCCCTTAATACATGACACAAGTGATTAAATATTAATCTTGAAAAACAAATTTATTGTTGGGTTTGTACATAACTAAGTAACTTGTTTTTGTCTTTGTAAGACGATTATGCACAAATCCAACGATAAATTCGATTTTCAAGATTAATAAATGCTTTACTGTAATCCAATAGCAACAATACTGTTATTTTTCTATCAGTTGTTTTAAGAATGTCATTTACTACTTGAGTAAATACTGTCGAGCAAGTACAGGGTAGAGCGCGGCACTTTGCTCTTTTGAGAAGAGTGCTGTGTAGGCCCACGTAGGCAAAAAACGCAAAAGGCGGCCTCCTTGGATAGGGTAAAACGGGAAGTTTTTGTTCTTGTTCCGTCCAGTCGAAACAATGCAGTAGTTGGTACCTAAACGGCAATCAATTTGGAATTAGTAAATGCATTTAGAACAACAGGGAATGTGTCATTAACAAGAAGAAAACCGCACAGAAAAGTGACAACTCTGAAAAACGCCATCCAAGTTCAAGCAGCAGTACAGAAATCTCCGAAACGATCTGCTCAAAAACAAGCCTTTGCTCTTAGCATTTCAAAACGTTCTCTTCACTGGATTTTGCTTAATGTACTTCATCCGCATTCAGATAAAATGATTCTGGTCCAACAACTCTCAGCACAGGATTATGTAACGCAACAAACATGTAGTAAAAACATGCTTGCCGCCCTTCCCCGAGACGCAAATTTGTTCTTTTCTGATAAGACCCATTTCCACCTCAGTAGTTGCGTCAACGAACAGAATATGTGGTATTGAAGCAACACAAATTTCAGGGAACTTTACGAGAGGCCCCTTCACTCAGATCGGGTCACTGTGTGGTGCGCCATTTCAAAAGTAGGCATTATTGGCCCGTATTTTTTTCAGCATAATAGTCGTGCAGTAACCATATACTCAGAACGTCACTTAATCATGTTCCAGGAGTTTTTTAGCCTGCTCTTGAAGCAATGCAGTTAGAGGATACCTGGTTTCAACAAGATGGTGCTACAACGCATCATACATCAAGAGTTTTGATGAATTTTTTAAGACAATTTCTTCATGAACGTCTCATCTCTCTCAGAAAAGATTTTAACTGGCCTGCATGCTCTCCTGATTTAGCCCTATGTGATTTTTTTTCTAAAGGGTTTTTTAAAACCAAAAGTGTAATCGTCCCCAAACTGTGGAAGTCCTACAGGAGAATATTCGGACTAAACTCGCCACTATACCCATCGAAATAATATTATATTGCTCAAGATGTACACGCAGTTGCATTTCAAACAATTTCTCAAGTACTTTTGATACAGTAAAAAGAAAGCTAACGGAAGTCATTAAATGTTAATAAATTACTAATTTTGGCTATTGGGATAACGATGTTTTTTTTTTCAGCACTTAGTATGTTGTAATACATGAATTGATTAAGTAGGTAATAATTTCTATTATCTTATTTAATCAAATACTGAACTATTTTTAGTTGATATTATCAGCACTCGTTGCATTTGATTTAATTTGTTTAAAAATGCGCGCTATTTCTGAACTAGTAGTAGTATAACATTTAAATTTGTCAATCCAACAAGCGGAAGAAATTTAAAAAACTACAAAAAAATAACACTAATGGGTACGGCATACAAGATCTACTGGATGACGTATATATTCTACTCTAGAATGGGAGAAGTGTATGAGAAGACAGCAAGCAGGGTGCATGTTAAAGGAAAATTGAGTGAAAGGCTATGGATAACATAAAAAATGTTGAGTCTCACTTTGTATGCGACTTACATATCAGATGTCGAAAAAAAACTGAGCATTTGGAAAAGAAGCAAAGGAAATAAAAGAAATAATGAAAACTTTAGACAAATATAAAAAAAAAAAGTTTGTTAATCAATGTAGAAAATACAAAAATTATAGTGTTCAGAAAGGAAGGTAAGAGAAAAAGTAGAGGACTGAAAATAAAATGAGCAAGGTTTTGCAAAGGTCAAATCTTTTAAATACTTAAGATATGTTTTTTGCACAAACAACAGCAAGAGCGAGCAACCTTAAAAAGCAAATAAAGAAATAGAAAAAAATTGAGTGTATAAAAAGGATGAAAAAAAATTACTACAAGAAAAATTTACAAAAATAGTTATGCTAGATAAGAAATTTAAAAAAATAAGAAAAACTAGGGTAGAGACATGGCACAAAATTATGGAAAGAAATATGCAAAATCAAGAAAGGAAAATTTGAGTGAAAAATTCTAGGTATAACGCAAATTATAAACATATTATAGAAAGTATATACCTAGACAGCGATAGATATAGTAGAAATGATAAAAACATGATTGCAAGATTCAGATGTAGCAATGAAGAGCAAGTGACAAGATTTTTGATGAAATAGGATTTGAAAATGTACAGAATGCGCGGAGAAACTAAGCAAAATATGGAAACATATGGTTAAAAAAGTATAACAAAGTAAAAAAAGATCAGATAGAAAGAAATGAGATGCTGAATTGAAAAGAGACGGGAGAGGGATAGAATAGATAAAGACAATTAAAAAACAAAGAAAAAAGTAGACAAACAAAAATAAAATATTTTGTTATTTATAAGAATTTTGATTTATTATTTTGGAGAATTTTAGATATATTTGTAAATGTGATTTTTTTTAAGGCCAAAATGTAAGAAATAAACTTATTATTATTATTGTTAATTGTAATTTGGCTTTATACCAAAAGAATAACAATAATTATAAACAAACTCAAAAACTTATAAACAATTATAAAACTCAAAGAATGTTGATACTGCAATATAATAAATGCCATTTGTTTTATAAAGTAAGAAACTTGTTTTCAAGTCAAAACAATACTTGAGAAGCTCTATAAACCAATCTTAAAAAAAAGACATTTACAGAAATCAATTAATTTAAAATCCTTTACAAAGCGTCATTTATTGTGAAGCATCGCATTCTATATCAATAATTACTAAATAATAGCAGCTATTTAACCTGTTTCAAATTCAATAACTCGCTCACTCACAATGTCATCATTCTATTAGTTACTAATTTTGAAGTTAATTAATTTAGGTTTAATTAAATAAAATTATTGGCAATATAAATTCTAAACTACATTAATTGTAGCAATAATGTATAATTATAAACCCGAAGGTAATTTATGCAAATATTGAACAATTATTTACATACTAATAACTAATATATTATTTCATGCAACACTTAATTAATTAATTTCACCACTTGAATAATCCCTTAATTTTTCCAAATAGGTCATTTCCATTTCATTTAAATTTCCCAATTAACATCGCCCTTTGTATAGGGGATAAATATGACGGCGACAATTTCCCGCCCGCTTTAATTTCCGCTTTATTAAAACGCAGACCCACCTATAGATTGATGAAACGCGAGCAAAAAAAACAGAATAGGTAGTCGGTAAATGAAATATGCATTAGTGAAAGAGCTCTTATAAAATTAGTTTCACTTGTGTGTGTTTGTATTTTTCTTACTTTAAACGCAACGAGTGTGCACAACTTATCACAATGCACTTTGCTTTTGTTCGTGGCGAATTGATTTTATTTTGTATTAACTTGAAATATATATATTGTAATAATATATCTTACACAGCTTTCAATTTAATTGAATTGTGTATAAAATAATGTAACAATTTAATACAATAATATTATATTGCTTTTATCTATTGGTTTAATTAATATGCATACAATTGTCAACAATGCAATTTTTCTTATTTTCGAGAGATTTAATTGAAAATGATGAATCAATATTTGCTTTGTTGGTTGCACTGATAGCGTTATAGCTCAATTTACATTTGTGCATATAGATATTTGCAGGTGAATTATCAAAGTATTATTGAATTAACAATCATGGTGAGTAGATATAGATGGAATTAATTAGGACGTTATTGATGCATGAGTAGTAAATTGTTTATGCTAATATTATTAAAATAATGCAAACAAATATTTATTAAACAATAGTAACTTTCAATAAAAATGTATACCTCGCAATCGATCAAAATATCTCAAAATACTCACACAAAAAAATCCAACATGTATATTCTTATAATTATCAAATATAAAACTTCCAAATGTTTTTTAACTTTATTTAATATTTTCCTTAATTTGTAAATTCTTAAACATCATGATAACAATAAAAATCTACTAATAACACTGATGTCATGCTTTGTGTTACAATAACTACGCTTCATACATCAAAAACTTAATTAATTTTATCAAAATACACAAAAACAAAGTTAGTGGAGCAAATCCAAACTACCATTAATTTAATGTTTACATTTAAAATATTATAAATCCTCTTAAGTTATATTTTTTATTGGTACGGCAAACATAGCCAACAAATCTAGTCTTCTAATGAGTTAGAAATCATCATTCATTCATTCATGACACACTTGTAGATTCAGATTTGGGATGTCTAAAAAATGTCAACTGTATTTACGTAAAGAGTAATTTGTTAATTTGTTTGAGAAAAAAGTTAACACATTTGTATGTGAAGCAGTTTATATATCAGATAGTTATTCGGTTGTAAAAAGTTAATAGTTAATATAAAAAGCGTAAAAGGCACCTTACACGATCAATAATACTGCCAATATTTTAAAATATTTACAGTATTATTGATCGTGTAAGGTCTAGTACTGATGGAATGATGAAAATAGTATTTCTGGATATTCCGTAATCCAAGCATCAGTTTTTCAATATCAAGCCACGCTCACAAAGTGGTTGAATAATCTTAAATTTAGAAAAAAACAACAGAAGATGCGTGCAAGAATATATTTCTTATTTTTAATATTAATTGTATTTATCCAGCATTTAAAATAAATTATAAATTATTTATGATTATTAACATTTATATTTTTTGTGCAAACAATACTTTCATCGATAATTTAAAATTGTTATCTAAAATTCATTATTTTATCTAGCGTTTCATATAATATTCTGCAACTATAGTGTGCGAGTGTCAAGTTTCTTCAACTAATGTTTCATCTATTGTTTGAGCACTATTCTGCGTTTTGTACTAAAAGCAAGAATTATCGCAGGCACGTGTTTTTTTTTCGATTATTCATACTAAAATACTGAAGAAAAAACTGGCAGTGTGGACAAAATACTGATTTAGTAATTTGTGATACTGTCAGTATTTTGGAACGTCAGTATTATTGATCGTGTAAGGTGTCTTTAAAACAAGTCAGACATTTAAAAGTTTTCTAAAAAAAATGATAGTTGATTTGTCAAAGCGACAGTTGCCAGTTTACACAATGAGTTTGCTGAAAAATTAGTTCACAGTTTATATGCAAAACAATTAATCTCAAACAAATTCAAGTTCATATGCTTGATGGGTCATTTTATCATTAGCAGATTATATACTAAACACATATTCTAAAAAAGAAAATTGATAGTTTATAAGTCAAATAATTCATTTTATGTCATGTGATGACTGGTTAGTTAGTTTAGATTTTTGGCGTATCAGCCTAATAAGACTATTAACGCCGATTCTTTTCTCTAACTATAAAAAGTGTAAAATAATATGCTGTAAAATGGCATATTAAAAAATAAAATTAAATAAATAAATAAACAAACAACAATAAGATAAAATAAACGTTCACAAACTTTTAATGACTATAGCAAAAATGACTAAATAATTCCAACAGTGTCTAGGGTGTAAAAGGTCCAAAACACTGCTGGATTTTACGATACACAAACATTAATCAAAATAAAATAACAATTATATCCATGCACCCAATTTGCTGCGTTGAATAAATTCGAGCAGACGATCGCCCAAGACAATCGACAAACTGGGTGATAATTCAGACGCAACTCTTTGTTCCGAAAACAATCCAATAAGATATGACGAACAGTTAATGGAACATTACAAGTATCACAAACTGGCGGCACCTCAGATGCCAACAAATGCCTGTGAGTCCATCGACAGTGACCAATGCAAAGACGCGTGAGGATAACCTCTTCCCTACGCTTCGGCCTGCATGACGAACTCCACGGTGTAATGACGCTTTAAGTGCATCGCAGCTTGTTGTCTTGAATAGCAAACCACTCAGTTTGCCAGCTAGACAGCAGCTTTTGATGTAAAAAATTACAAATATCCCTAACGCAAACTTTAAATGAAATATATTCAGCGCTAGTTATTGCCAATTTGGCAAGCGCATCAGCTTTTTCATTGCCGCAGATACCTACGTGACTGGGAATCCAGACAAAGTTAACAGTGACATTTATCTGAGACACCTGAAGCAAAATTGAATGAATTTGCATCAGCAAGTAATGATCAGCATATTGGTCATCTATGGCGTTTAATGCACTCAACGAGTCTGTACATATAACATAATTTGCACCTGCGCTTAGTTGGATGTAGAGAAGAGCCTGATAAATAGCATACAGTTCTGCAGTATAAACGCTGCCAACACTTGGCAAGCCAAATGTGAACTAAAGCTCATCTACCAGAAAAGCAGAACCCACACCGTCGTTATTTTTGAGCCTTCGGTATAAATCCAAGTGGCATTTACGTTCCTTGCTTGAATTTTTGCAAATTCAGTTTGATATTCGACTGGAAAAGTTGAAGGTTTGCTCATTCTCGATAATGCAGTATTTAACCTTGGACGTTGAAAAGTCTAAGAAGGATCGCGACAGTAAGACAGTTGATATACATCAGGAAGTTGGAAATTCAGTTCTTGAAGTATAGTGTAATTTCTTACAGCAACCGGTTTATGTGACCGTATCCTGATGTTGTATAGATCGTCGAGACCATTATTGTACACGACAGGAAACGTCGGATGCAAGCGTTTAGCTTTAAGTTTCGCGGCGTAACTAACAGTCAAGATTTTACGCCAAAGACAGAGTTCAGCAGCATCACACAAAACACTAGCAATAGGGCTAGTGCAGAATGCGCCAGTTGCTAAACATATTCCAGTATGGTAAGCAGGATCAACAATACGTATTGTTGATGGAGCTGCGGAAGCATAGATTATGGAACCATAATCTAGTTTTGAGCGCACCAAAGCGCGGTGCAAAAGTAGCATTGTTTTCCGATCCGCTCCCTATGACTTTCCACTCAACGACCTGAGCAAGTTTAGTGCCGGGACAGATCTTGTTCTCAGATTTATTAAATAAAGACGCTAAGTCAGCGAACGGTCAAATGTAACACCGAGAAATCGAACACTATTCTGTACAGGAATAGGTTCTCCCCCAAGATATAATAAAGGGTCACCGTGTAGGGTGCGCCTTCTACAAAAATGGATAAGCAACGTTTTACTATTAGAAAAAGTGAATCCATTGTTATTAGCCCAATTCAAAATGTGATTGATTGTTAACTTAAGTTGACGTTCCAATGTTGGCATGTTTCACGATGCACAATAGATAGCTACGTCATCAACATACATACATCCGCTTACCTGATGCTTGATGAACTGACTTATGCCGTTAATCGTTATCATAAATAGTGTCACACTTACAATAGACCCCTGAGAAATACCATTCTGTTGCTGACGTATGCCCGAGATGCTGTCACCTACACGTACTTTAAATGAACAGGAAGTTAAAAAGCTTTGTATACACAATGCCATGCTTCCGCGAATATCCGATGAATGAAGCGTTCGTAGAACATTGTACTTCCACGTCATGTCATATGCTTTTGCAATGTCAAAGAATACAGCGACAAGATGTTAATTCTGTACAAAAACATTTTTAATTGCTGTATCCAACCAAACATGGTGATTAGTCGTAGAACGATGACGCCTTGAACCACATTGTATGTCAGCAATTAAACCTCTTGAATCTAATAACCAAGTAAGACGCTTATTGATCATTTTTCTAGTAACTTGCATAAGCAGCTAGTTAGAGAGGTAGGCCTATAACTTGCCGGGAGCTTTTTATCAATACCAAGTTTAAGTACTGGTACTATGATAGCAAGTTTCTACGACTCAGGACAATTCCCTGCTGACCATATCCGGTTATAGAGTGCCAACAATTAAAGTTTGGCAGAGCGACTTAATTGCTTAAGCATAGCATTGTGTATTGAATCGACACCTGGAGCAGTATTGTGTGCTTCAGATAATGCCGAGTCAAATTCCCAAACACTAAACGGTGCGTTATATAAATCATCTTCAGCAGAGACAAATGACAGAACCTTTTTCTCCATGTTAATTTTAATATCTCGGAAATTTTCATTGTAATTATTATCGCTGGAAGCGTCAAAATAAACATCGGCCAGGATATTTGAAATGTCAAGGGGACTGGTAATAATTTGATTAGCCGACAATAACCCACTAATAGGTAATGATGCGGTTCGGCCAGAAATTTTTCTGACTTTTTCCCACACCTTCCCAACGGGGGTTTCCGAATTAATTGATTTAACATATTCTGATCATGATTCTCTTTTAGCTTTTCTGCATGTTCTTCGAGCAACAGCTTTGTACCTCAAATAAAGTAATAGGTTCTCTTCTGTTGGAGAGTGTTTAGCTTGCTCACAATTCAAAATTCCACCAAGGAACGGGCTCTCTGCGAGGTTTTCCGGAAGATAACGGTATACTCGCATGTGCTGCCTGTATGATAGAATCGGTATAAGTTTCAATATCTTTGTCGATAGTGGCTTGGACATTGTCATCGTAATCAAACACTTGAACAAACATATTCCAATCGGCATCTTTTATTCTCTAATTTCGATGACGGTTTTCATTAATTTCATGACCAAGCACGCGAATGAAAATGGAAAAGTGGTCACTATCATAAAGATATTCCGAGACTTCCCAATCCAGCAATGCTGCGATACTTGGAGAACAACTGGTAAGGTCAATAGCCGAGAACGATCTATTGGCCACGGGAAAGTAGGTATTGTTACCTTTATTTTAGATAACTAAATCCGTTTCTGAAAAAAGATTGGCCAAGTTACGACCTCGCACATCAGTTCGACTTGAGCCCCACATAGTGTTATGAGCATTAAAATCGCCCATTAGCAGGAATGGGGACGGAAGTTGTTTAAGTAATTGATTAATCAAACAAATGTCCAAACTGACGTTTGGCGGAATATAAATTAAGCAAATGGTCAGTGCAAAAGGGATATGTAGTTGAACGGCTACTGCTTCTAATGCAGTGTTGACACGGAATTCCTTACTGAAAACCGTATCACAAATCAATAAAGCCGTTCCACCCTGAGCACGATCAACATTTGCACGATCTTTTCTATAAATAGTATAACCACGAAGATTAACAGAACAGTCAACCTTAAAATTTGTTTCCTGTAAGGAAACGCAGATAGGTAAATTTTTGGCTAATAATATTTTAAAGGATTCGTAGTGTAAATTATATCCGTTGCAGTTCCATTGTATAATGGTTGAAACCATTTTTAGTGTTATGTTGCGAACGTAATTTCAACTTTTTGTTTATTAGCGTTTTAATTTTTAACTTCTGAATTATCATCTGGGGGAGTAGAACTCCCACAAATTGGCATAATTTCATCTGTCAGAGTAGATGGCGCGGAAAAAACTTCCACATCCATCGACTCTAACGACACGTCAATATTGGGGTCTGTGGGCGCAGGATCGCTAGAGACCTGCACCTCAAGTGGCGGTAGCCTAGATTGGGCTGCCGACTTTGCAGGCTTTGACTCAGACTGAGCCTTTGCCTGTTTAAGCTTTGACTTGGAAGTTGATGGTTTTGAATAAGCCCCCATGTTGAGTGGTTTTGCTTGAAGTCCCACTTGTTGTGACCTTGATCCGGATTGGACCGTAGTCAGTTTTGGTTTTGAGCCTGATGGGCCCGCAACCGGTTTTTGACCCTTCACATTAGAGTTCTTGTCTTTATTTAAAGAAGTTTCTGCAATAGCAGTAAATTTCATAATTGGTAGTTGTTGAACAATAGGCGTTTCAACAACTGCAGCAAACGATCTAGAAAAGGTAGGAGCCGTAATTGCTCTATACCTCTTTTAAGCATCGAAGTAAGAGTGTTTCTTTCTTTCCTCTTTCATTTTTGGACAATCTCGGGAATAGACAGGATGCTTACCACCACAATTTACACATAAAGGTGAACTTTTGCATGGATCGGGGTCATGTTTCTCCTTACGGCATTTTGCACATGTTACAACACCTGAACACCTAACTGCAGTGTGTCCAAAACGTTGGCATTAGCAACACCTCATTGGGTTAGGAATAAACGGGCAAACCGGGCGAGTAACATATGCTACCTTAACTTCACCTGGGAGCCGTTCTGAATCGAATGTTAAAATAATAGATGTTGTATCTCTGACCTCACCATCCTTTCTACGGGTTAATTTTTTGATATCAATAACGCCTTGCAAAACCAGTTCTGGTTTGCATTCGTCAACAGTTGTGTATAACAACTCATACCATGAAATAACTCCCTTAGATATATTTAAGGATTTAAGCGGCTCAACTGTCACCGCAATATTACCTAACGACGTGCATTCCTGCATTTTACTGCTCTGCATTTTGTCTTTTACTTCAATAAGCAAAGTACCTTCTCTTAACTTCTTACACGATTTTAAGGTTCCGTTAATAATATTGGAAATGGTCCTATGAATTAAGAAGGGAGATACTTCCTTTAGACTCTGGCCATTTTCAGAACATTTAGCAATTAAATACCTAACAAACTTTCTACTTGTACTCATACTATCTTCTTTAGCTCTCTCGTCCGTAAACGGGCGAGATCGTTTGGTTGGAGGTTTAGAATCAACCATAATAAACTCCGTCAGTTTCATCGCTCAATCTCCCCACCCACCACGAAGCCACATATGGGACGCTACATCACAAACTGATGCAGTTGCCAGGGCTAATCAAACGATATAGGTTTTATGAATGTAAATGAAAGACTTCCGCGAACACACAGAATACTATCGGGCTCCAACCGTAGTACAGTATGAACCTTTCATCTATCACCACATAAATAATTCTTCACCCTTAAGTTAAACCAAACAAGCCGATTAATTAAAACTAGGTTAGATTTAACCTCAAGTTTTACCAGAAGCTAAGGCCAAAGCAGTGTGTTGGAACTAACACTCTTTTAAACCTGAGTATTAGCCCCTCAACTACCAGGATCCTCTTTTCCTGGCTTTCGGGTCACCGCACACGGCAAACACGCAGGTGAGTTTTACAAGATGTTCTGTAAATTGTGTCAAAAAATTAACTCACAAATAAGTTTGACTTGTCCCAGACAAACTGTGGGTTTTTTAACAAGGTTATCTTCTTGTCTATTGGTCGCCTTTTACGACCAGCAAAGGGGCTAGCGGAAGTATTCTTTTGCACCACCCCCTCCCGCAGAGGGGTCATGTGATGACAGTTGTATTAAAAGTTAATAATAATAATAATAATATAATAAATTTGTTTATTTCCAATGTTTGTTGTACAGCAAATATACAGTAAATTGTGTACACACGCACACGAAAATTTGTCAAAAAAAAGCTTAATTAATTAGTGAAAAAAAAGAAAAAGAAGAAGAAGAAGAAAATAGTAAAAACAGTATATATATAAAAAAAAAAAAAACATAATTATAATACAATCAAAACAAGTTTAAATTAATTTACAAATCCAGTCTATAACTATAAAACTCCAACAGATTATAGGGCTCACATTCAATTAAAAATTCGATAAGACGTGATTTCTTATTATTATAGCTTAGTTCTTGTTTTATTGATCTAGGAATATGATTGTATAGTTTTATACAACTATAATGAGGGCTTCTTTCCAGTGACGTTAGATTATGATTTGGTAATCTGTATTCTTGACCATGTCTTGTATCATAATGTCCAGTTAATAACTCGTTGGTAAATTTAGATCTATTTTTCCATACAAATTTAATAGATTCCAATACATACATGGCAGTAACTGTTAGTAATTTATTTCTTTTAAATGCTCCTCTGCAGCTATCTCGTCCTTTCATCTGAAACATAATTCTGATCGCTCTTTTTTGAATAATAAAAACTGTGTTTATATTACAACTATTACCCCAAAATATAACACCAAATTTTAAGACTGAATAGAAGTTTGAGTAGTAGAATGTAGTTAAATTCTAAAAACAAAAGTTAAAAGTTATGGAATAGATTTATCGACAAAAAAGTTGACAAACTATATAAAATTGTGAGAGATAGATGCTTTGTCAAATTGACAGATGATATGAGAAATTTGTTGTTGTTGTTTTGTCAAATTGACAGTTCATCTGGCGCATTTAAGAAATGTCTTACAATCAACTAATGCTTTGTCAAATTAAAAGTTGCTAGTTCAAATAATAGATTTGTCAAGATTGAAGTTGACATTTTACTTAAATGATTTGTCAAATTAAAAGTAAGTTGACAGTTCATATGACCAACAATTTATTTCAGATTTATAAATCAATTCTGTGTCAAAATGACAATAGATGTATTGAAATGCATATTTTTCAAGAATCTAAATGTTATATTAATTATTTTTTTTATAATTGACAGTTACATTTTTAAATTGACACATTTGTGAAATAGTCAAAATTTATAAAACTTTTTTCGGTAATTTTGACTAATCTTGTATATAAAACAATTTATATAATAGATATGTAGAACAGTTGAAACAATTTATTTAACAAATTTGTGAAATGTCATACAACAATTAATAAATTAGACAGATATTCTGTCAATAGGCCAGTTAAAATAGCCGATGATATTACCAATTCAGATTCATATAATAGACAGTTTACTTAATTAAAACATTGACAGCTGCTTAGTCAACAGTGTATATGACAAGTTTGTCAAGATTAAAGTTTATATCTCATACGGCTCATATAACAGGTTTGTGAGATAGCCGGCAGTTGTTTAGTTGGCAATTTACAATACAGATTGGTTGAGTATAATGTTGTCATTTGTCAAATAATTGTTAGAGGAGTGCGGAATGTGTGGTTAGGTGGTCGGAGCAATAACGCCGTTTTCAGTATCGACCATGCCGTGATCGGAAAAGCAACGCGGCTTTGGTGTGACATTTTTTAAAAACGGAGAAAGTGTGGTAGCAGCGCAAAAAGCTTTTTGCGGGTGGTTTAGTTAAGCTTACCACAATAGAGTTCCTGATCTTAAAACTATTCAAAAGTAGATAGCAGACGCGTTCTGCGCGGAAACTTGTCGCTGCCCTTGGGTTTTTGCCCAGAACAATATGGCAAAATTTACACACAGACCTTAAGTTACGCTTCTATAAGATTATGATTGTCCAGGAGTTGAGCCCCCAAAACTGCGTAAGACTTACAGATGCTTACAATGCAATCTTAATAGCTGTACCATTGGCGGTATTGTGTATACTAACAACGAAGGCCTATCTAAAATACCGAGGAAAATTCTGGCAGTGTAAAATAACCGTGTAAGGTGGACAAAATACTGATTCAGTATTTTGTAATACTGTCAATATTTTGAAATGTCAGTATTATTGATCGTGTAAGGTGCTTTTATTACAGGGGTCGGTAAACTACGGGCCGCGAGCCAAATCCGGCCCGCCATATGTTTTTAATTTGGCCCGTAAAGCCCTCATTATCAAAAAGAAAACTGCGGCGGATATATTTTTAAAGTTAAACTATAGTTACAACAACGATTGGGATTTTGATGCAAATACAAATAAAATTTCCTTATTTAAAATAAAAATTTGTTAAGATTTTGTCCGTTTCAAATAAGTTTGCCGATCCCTGGTCTAATATATGATTAGTGTCTATTAAACCATAATTTTATTTAATGTAATAGTGTGTTTGAACCAGATACTAGGCCTCGTCAGTATCTACAGCGCCACCATTCTTTTAATTAACGGGTGCGATAGTATATATTTCTGTGTATAATTTCTAGGTATAAAGTGTGTAAAAAAAATGTAATATTTAAGGGGATAAGATCCATTTCCAAACCGGCTCAACATCTTTGTCTGAAGGACATTTGTACTCTTTCTAAAACCCCTTCAAAGCTATTTACAGAAATAGCTTATAGTTTCTGAAAAAAAAAAATTAAAAAGGTTTAACTCAGACAATCTTGCTGACTATAAAACTGGTCCGCCTCTTCCTCCTACCTATGTGGAAAAGTTTGGTCTAAATGCTTTCTATAAAAAAATGAGCTAGAGCACCATCATGCTGGAACCACATTTGTTGCCTGTGAGCCAAAGGAATGTCATCCAAAAGATAATGCATTGTGTTCTGCAGAAAGTTGAGGCAAGCAGCGCCTGTTAATCGGTTTGGTAAAACAACAATCGGTAATAAAAAACGTGTTTGATGTCCACATTTAATTACAGCATGGGGATTTTTGTCGGCCCAACAATGAGCGTTATAAAAACTCCATTTTGTGTAAACCCGACTTCATCCGTAAAAAAAAATTTTGGCAAGAAACTGCGGATCTTTAGCATCCTTGCGTAGAAACCAGCGACAAAAAACCAAACGTTCCTGATGATCAATTAAATGTAAGGTTTGTACTCGATGTACATGGTATGAATAGAGCAGCTGCTTGTAGAGGGTTCTTCAAACAAGAGTAGCACCAATTCTTACCTCGGCTAATATTCTCCGCACACTCGTCCCTAGATTATGCTCTATCCGTGTTGTAATTTTTTGTTCTGCTTTAGGAGTAGATACCGACCTTGGTTTGCACTGTTTTTGAAGTAAACCGGTATCTTTTAATCTTTGGTGAATTCCAAACATTTGATTTGTAAGAATCTGGCAATTTGGATAAGCTTTTACATAAATACGTTGCGCTTTGGTGGCAATCCCATACATAAAATGCATTTTGGCTAGTTCTGCATCAGAGTAATCAGCCACGGCAATGAAAACTTGTGCACGAACAACAACTGTCAAATATTAAATGTTTATTTCACAAAACATCAGTCAACTATGATATGAAAATGCATGTTTTTGCAAAATAAAAAATGAAGAAAAAAAGAAAAATAAAAATAAAAAATGTTCCATATTTCAGAAACCGTTGCTATAACAACCTATGTTTATTAAGATTTTTTTGGTTGTTGTGGTTTGTACTACCACCATCTTAAATACATTCTTTTTTTATCACTCTGTATATTCAAAAGCAGTTTTTTTGATAGTAGCATAAACGTTAACCTTAAATATCGGCAAATATAAATTTAAAAAAATACATCAAAACTAAAACTACAAACAACTAAAAAAATATTTTCTCGTCTCGTGCTGCAATAAAATAGAAAAAATTACTAAAGACTATCTCAACAAACAAAAGGTCTAATAGTACCACCAGCTAACTAAACTATAGCATAAATTATAGCGTTTGCTATTTTCCAAAAGTTATAGAGCATGTGGTAAAATCTAAAAACCACAGAAATAGTTGCAGATTGGCCAAGTTGCGTGACTGCTCTACTAGATTTGACTAATATGTGCAAATTTGCAGTAATCTAGACCTAAAAGTATGTCTAAAAATAT
Source organism: Tachinus rufipes (assembly GCA_963932245.1). Lineage (NCBI taxonomy): Eukaryota > Metazoa > Arthropoda > Insecta > Coleoptera > Staphylinidae > Tachinus > Tachinus rufipes. The sequence goes on from OZ010749.1 coordinate 70,574,791, forward strand.
TAACAAATTTTTGTACCCATAAAATCTTTGACCAACTTGTTCTAGTCTGTCTCAATATCTAGAATTAATGCATATTTTTGTTTGCAACCATTTCAGTTATTAAACCCTTGCACATTTTATTTAAATAAAACAATTTAAATAAGATCTATCACTATCTCCAAAGTAGCACATGACATAATAGAAGCGCATTTAATAGTTTATAAAATTTAGCTTCATTTTATATTAAATAATCTTTAAAATTCAAAAACTTCCTCTGCAACTAGTTCCACCAAGTCACCATGTCTCTTTACCACTTGTTTAGACTTTAGATACAACTACCAAGTACAATACACTTGCTAATAAGTTAAAAAACCACACGCAAAGTTTGTCAACATCAATTCTCTATTCAACTTTGGCTGAAACAAACATTTATTAAAGTTTTGAGACCTAACACCAAAAATGTTGTAGAAACAAGAATTCTCCAAAAGTAAAACAAAATAAACTGTTTGCATCCAACGTCATTATCGTAAACAGCAAAAAATTGTAGCTTACATTGCCGGTAAATAGATCTTAGTACAAGGCAGAGAAAATAACTGAACAGCCAAAGGGATTGGCTTTAAGTCACTGCTATTGGGTAAGCATCTTTATTGATAACAGTATATGTCAATGTAGATAACATCAGTATTACCCCCAGACTAAAAAACCTGCTTGAATAACTAAAATCGTAGGCCAAACACGCAAAATAATGTCTAATAGTAAATAGACATCAACCTGAACATTTCCTTTACTAAATGTGACTTTTAATTAACCATTTTCACAACTCTACCGGGTTTGATTATATGTAAAATTTACTTTACATTATTGTATCTGACCTAAAAGTATTTTCCAAAAATATTATCAATTGTTTTACCATTTTGTACAAAACCCATAGTGCGCAACTTTTAATGCTAGCGCTGGACCGTTTAACATGCAACTTGAAAGTTGTTGCAGGCACACGTTACTAAATCAGAAAATTATCTAGCAATCAACAACAAAAAAACTTATTTTCCAAACATTTACAAAAATACAATTTGAATTCTAGATACTCAACCAGTGCTAACATTAAAACTCAGTTTTAACCACAGATAATTTGAACATTGCAAAAAGACTAAACAGTTTAAATTATTTAAAATATTACCCCCTAAAAAAATCCACCAATATCTTCAAACCGTAACATGATGCATGTTTTGTTCAGTATTAAGCTCTATTTTAAAATTTAATAAACTTAAGTAAATATTTGTTAATAATGTCGGTACCAAACCAGTCACTGTAAAAGCAAACATTAGTTCAAGCAAATTTAATCATAAAACAAACTAAACAGAATTTGCTAGCACTCATATTGTTAATAGTTTAGTAATTGCATTTTTTTTTTTTAATTAGATCTTCTACAAGTTGAGTAATTAAACATCAGATAAGAGCAGCAACCGATATCAATGCTATTATATAGATATTTGTAAGTAGCGATGAAGAAATGAATGGTCATTATAATTAGGCACAACCATGCTACTATCGATCATTTTTTAAAATGATTACAGACTATCACATTCAAAATCATTTTTTTTTTGGGGTATAATTTTAGTGTATTTATAAGTTGTAATCAAACGGAGCAACAAAAAATTTTAATTATCATTCTAATAGGGCACTATTAATAGATTTGATTTTTCTTATTACGTGTTTTATAAATTAAAATTTCAGATTAACATTTCCATTAATATAATTAAACTGTAGATGTTATCAGCTTTTTTTTCTCACATGTAGCGACATATATCTTTTTATACAAATTACTAACAGCATTGAAATGTTTTATTTTGGGTATTTATGTAATTAATTTAATGATCCGTAATTTATCTCAAAACATTTTTAGACATCTAGAAAGAAATGTAATGAAAAGTTAATTACCATATATGACAATTCAATAAATATTTAATAGCACTCAAATAGATGTATAGGATAGATATTTATTTGTATAAAAACATAGGGAAATAAACAATTGATGTACTAAAACGTCAGGTACTTTAACATAAACAAAATAATTTAAAATATTAATTATATAAATTATTTTATTTTTACTATTAAAATTAATTTTTGCAATAATAAAAAACTATAATTACTTAATAAAAGTAGCCCTATATGAAGTACATTAAAATAAATATATATTTAGCAGTTTTCCTGTATTTAAACATCAAAGTAGCGAAGCTGACAATGTTTAACGATGTCATATAAAAGCGTATTTTAGCAGTTATTAAAAAAGCTCAATAGCTGTGAACTTTGGTGTTGTTGTTGTTCGGCGACCACATAGTGCGCTTTATATTTTTCTCCAAGCTAATTACAACTTAATTACATTATTACATGGACATGGAAGCCACAAAGGCTGTGTTACCGTACTTAGTTCAGATCTAACTCAATAATATATGGCTTTCACCTACATGGCAATACATAATGTGAATTATGATGGAATATATCTAGACTAAAATCAACCAATCAAATTACAATGTACAATATTGTAAAATAGTAAATAATCTCTTTCATTACGCTGGAAGATAGTAAATATAATGCGATAGTATTTTAAACCAATTTATATTTTTTAGTTTTATAAGTAGAACGTAAAAATACCATTGCAAAATGTAATCATTAACTTTGAATATTAGCTGATTTTAAGTCTTGAAAAATACTGAATTTAAAAGCATATTTCATTGTGGATAGTCCGGTTAAAATTTTTAATTTAATTGCACTAATATGAGTTGCGACAACAAAATGGATGCTTTTATTAATATTTTACTTCAAAATCAAAATCTGAGGTATCATCAGTACCAAATATTAAACTGAACAATAAATCCATATCTAAATTTTCTTTAATTTGTCTTCTAGGGTTACAATTTTACATAATCTTCTTTGGAACGACCATGTTGTCAACATAGCTTCAAAAGTGTCTAGAAAATTAGGATTTCTTAACAGATGCAAAAAGTTTTTTACTTTGTTCAGCTTTTGCATATATATAAAACGTATGTTTCTGACTTACTGTTTTAAGTAGCTTTTTCTGCATGCATATATAAAAGTATAGTTTCATTAGTTATTCGGTGTGTACATAAAACTTTAAGCATGCGGCGGTAACTCTTTTCTCAAAACTTTCTAATTGCTTGTTGACCAATTTGGGCAGTGTTCATCCTTCTAATCCCTAGAAATTTATGTTGTTGAGTATATTACTCTTCATTTGATTTAAAATTGCTTTATTATCCATATATTGAGCTCCTGACTATGATTCTATTTCTAAATTATTTTTGTTCCTAAGTATGTTATAAACATAAAATTATGCGTTGTTTTTATTGCTTTTGCTAATAATCATTGTTTTTGTTTTTAATATAATTGTTGCATATTAAGTTTTTGGCAGGCATCAACTAATCTATTTTTAACGCTGTCGGCAATTAATACAAAATCATTTTCTAATTGCCGATTGTTGATGACCTGATTATGTATTATTATCTCTTCCTGCTTTTCTTCTAGTGCATCTTTAACAGTCTACTCATAACACATATCAGTACTGAATATTGACTGTATAGACGTGTGTATTGCGGTTTTAGTTTGGATTACTTGGAAAGTTGTGGGAATGATGAATAGGGTCAGATATGTCTTTTTATAAACAGCAAACAATTATAGAATATAATTCACTTTGACTCACTAGTTATTCAACTAGTTTTTGAAGTTGATGTTGGCTTTTTGTAGCCTTAAAGTGACTACTAAGGATGACTTTTAAGTGTATAAAAACGCTGTGTTGTTAGCGTATTGAACCATTTTAACCCCGTACGTCTATCTTAAAGGCATGTCAGCGACAACCAGGTTAAATAGCAGAAAAGAGAAAAAAAGTCTTAAAAAATTGCTGCCGCAAGATAGAAAAGTAGCTTAAAGTTTTGACTGCCAAAGTTTTGCAATTTAGATATGAAACTATCAACCTTATAAATAAACGCACAGGAAAGTTAATTCTGTTCAGTTTATAGAGAAGTCTGGCACAAAAGCCAGACTTTGTTGAAGGCTTACGTCAAAACCTTTAATTATAAAGTCCGTCACGAGGTTTAGTTGATGAACAGCTAAATGACCCCATCTAAATTAATGTTGGTGGGAGGGAGGAAAAAATTATTAGCTTTAGTGTGGTTTTGAATTTTGTTTAAGATCACTTTTATTAGGATTTTATTTAAAGTGCATAAAGTTTTTTAGAAAGTTGTTTATTTTTTAGTGGACCCTTTTGACGTGTTCCAGATCAGTATAAGAAGGCTGTTGGCAAATTTTTCTTGGTAGTATATTAAACCTCATTTTTGCCATAAATACCTGAAATGGGGAATTATCTGTTCCGTAATGCTTTGGAGATCTTTCACATTTAATTGTTATCTTTTGTAAAAAATTCTACAATATTTAAAATAAAAAATTTTGTGCAACTTTATTGTCCTTTTAATTTTTTTGTAAAGCAAGTTTAAGACCTTGCATTCTCGGGGGTTGCATTGTCTCTGCGATCAACGTTTGGCGGCATTTCAACAGCAAATCAATGCTTTTTCTTATTTGGTTTTCTATTTTGGTTTAGGAGTTAATTTTTTGTAGTGCTAGAAAGAACGTCCCCATGGTGACGAGTAGAGATGTATGTTTAATACTTGAAAACTTGATTTTTAAGTTTGTTCTTAAGCTTTTCCACGCTGAGTGCATAGAATTAAAGTCCCCAGTAATGATTGTGAGAAGAAGGTTTGCAAAGATTGTATCAAAATGCAGAAACAAACACGAAGTAATACTTTTGGTGTATTATCCATTATTGGTTTTTAAAATAAGCAGTAACAATTTTTTCATTAAATTTGGCAAAAAGAGTGGTTAACTTATTATTTGCTGTTGCCAGTTTAGGTGCTGACAAAAATACGGCGTTTGCAAACAATTTAAACAATTTGTTTGCGGTAGCCACGGCAAGTTTATAGATCTACATCACAAAGTGCAAGTTTCCCACTTTGTGATGTGGGTCCACAAACGGTGGCGACAGATAAATGTCGTAGTAAAACATCTTTTATTGGTGTGCTTGTATCTTTAGCATTTCTGTTATATAGATTGCCAACGCTATGTTTAGTTTTACTAAAACCTTCCAACTCAAAAGCTTGATCAAAAATCCATCAATTCTATTCTGTGGCGGTTAGGCACGCGTTGAAACCTGTTTTAACGGATTTAAGAAGGACAGTTACCTTTCTGTGATTAACACTTAAGGCCGGAATAGGAATTTTGCAAAAATAAGAATGCAATTTTTTTTTTGCTAAACTATTTTAAAGACCTTGGAAAAATTACTATTTTGTAAGCGCAATTGCCAAAGGACGGAGTTTTTAGTTGCCTGTGGGAGAGTCAAAAAAGATGAATTCAAAATCTCTCAATTTATTGGCACTTTTGATAGTCAGTGCCATGGTCTCTAGACTATATGACATTACAGAAAGGATACACATGTCATAAACTTTCCTTTTTAAATTTTTAGGAACCTCGGGATCTTTCAGAATAAAGTTTAGCTTTCCGAATGCCACCCATATCATGCGTACTCTTTTCGTAACTTTGGTGTTTTGGTTTGCTTTACCGAGTTTTATTAGATGGCCTAAATACACATACTTTTTCAATGATTTCTTCTTTGAGAGATAGAGTGTTTTTCTCATTCAGGCTCATAAACCTGGTTTTCCCGGGATTTATTTTTAGGCCGACTTCCGATGATGTTGCTTTTAGTTCTTTTAGCATTTGTTTTAGTTTGTCCAGGTTACTGCTAAATATGACTAAGTTGTCCGCAAACCTTAAGTGGCTTAAGTATGTACCATTTATGTTGATCCCTTTGTTTTCACAAGGTAAGGTTTTGAACATATTTTCCATGGTCAAGGTGAAGAGTTTTGGAGAAATCGTGTCGCCTTGCCGAACGCTTTTTTTATAGGTATTTTGTCTGTGGTCATGTTTTGTGCATTCTTGTTGTTTATTCCTGGTTGATGTATAGTTTGTACTAGCTTGTTGTGGTTAATTTTGTCAAACTTTTTTTAAAGTCGACAAAACTTAGCAGTTTACATTTATTGCTCTATAAATAAGTACATTTAAACCAAAGGGTGCATCTCTGATACTAAAACCATCTTTGACCCAAATTGCGTATTTCCTATGTGCTCTTCCAGCCTTTTAAGGTTGTAAATAATTTTTAAAAAAATCTTCATATAATGACGTTAGGTATATTGTTCTGTAGTTTTCACATTTTAACTGTGAAATTTTTGGGCATTAGTATAATTGTTGACAAAATGACAAACAACTAATAACGCGTAGAAAAATCAATGGTTTTTAAATGATGGCATCAATACACCAACGTGCTCATTGCATAACTACATACTTCAAAAATTATCTTCAAAATATTACCTTTATGAACACCTGCCTAACCACTAAAATTTCCGAAATCACTATACGAGTATACCACCTTTATATAACTAACACGTATAAGCCACCTAATACCAAATAGCCTCCTAACGTACTAAAAGACCAGGCGATTTACGCTGGCAATTTTAACAACCACCACATAACATGGAAATATCAAACAAAAATTGTCTGACATGCTTAACCTAGAGCTTATATTTGACGCAAAAGACAAAGACACCTTCCACTCTGCCAGATAGCAAAAAGATTACAATCCAGATTTCTGCTTAGCCTCCCAAGATAACCACCATAAACTACTAGCAGTAAACAGACAGGTTTTTACAGATTTTGAAAAAAGTCAACACAGATCAGTTGTGATTTAAGTTGGAATCCAAATCCCCCTGTTAAGATCTACACCTAAATCTAGATAAAATTTTACTAAAACAAACTAGGAAGGCCTCAAACAAACACTTGACGAACAAGTCAAATACGACCTGTTTACTAAAGTGGTTCGAGTATCAGCTAAAAAACATGTCCCACAAGAATTTTGTAAGCAATACATCACAGGTTAGATCAAGAAAAGTTCCAGGCTGTACAACATTTACCAAAGTACTGAGACCCACAAGTAGCGGAGGATCTGTTGAAAAGTCCGGACAACGCAAGAACAGAAAAAAGAAAACAGTTAATGAGCAAAACAAACTTTACACACTCTAGCAGAAAAACGTAGATCTATAAACGTAAACTGGGGGGCAGCTGTTACACCTACAGCCAAAACCTTGCAATAGACCCAAACAAAACTGCTAACTGCATAGTAGCACTCTCAAAAGCCCTACCAGACAAAGAACAAAAAAAGACGATCACATGCAAATTAAAACAACAAGACCGGGCAGTTGAGCCAAATGCTCACACCACTTCTCACTCAACAAACTCAATCAGGTTATAGAAAAAATTAAAGCAGGGAAGATTGTTGGCGTGGATATAATATTCCCAGAATTTCTTAAGAATACGGGCCATTATACCATAGAATGACTTACACAGTTCTACTCAAACTTACTGGATTTTGGAGAGCTGCTACCTACTTTTAAGAGATCTAAAATCATAGCAGTACTAAAACCTGGTAAACCAACCACTAAAGCAGCTAGCTACAGACTAATTGCATTCCTTAGCGTTGCATATAAACTCTTAAAAAAACTAATTTACAACAAAATCTCAAAAAGCATGAACCAATTTACAGCGCCAGAACAAGCAGAGTTTTGATCCGAACAAAGCTGTGTAGACCAAGTACTTGCTTTAACAACACATATCAAATGTGGGTTTCAGAACAAACTTAAAACCTCAGCTGAATATATTGACCTCACCGCAGCTATGATACTGTCTGGAGAAAGAATTTACTACTTAAGGTGATTGATTTAGTACCATGCATCAAAATCTACAAATTAATTAACATGTTTCGAGTGTATCTAAACGGAAGAGTTTACAAAACAAGACATCTAAATAACGGCAAAACAACAATTTAGGGCAGGCAAAAAAAAATTGAGTGTAACTTGTGCCAAAATTTGTCAGCAGCTTTTTGCTTTTAGCAACCCTTACTCGTTTTGCTTCTTTGTGCTGCCCTTGATACACTAGACACATATTCTCCACTATCTATTTCTACCCATAAAAATATCTGAAGTTGTCAACAAACTATTACTATTAAAACCAAATAACTGTCCAGGGATTGCTAGATTAACTGCTGTCTTTCTCAACAAATGTGCGATTGCCCTTTGTCGACGCTTTTGACTGCCATTCTGCAATCTAAAATTACTCTCAATCAACACGGTTTTTGAACTGGCAAATTGACATTTTCCAACCTTTTGTTGTATGAATCTTATATAACAAATGCACTCAAAAGCAGATTCCAGGTAGATTTAGTTTGCACTGACTTTTCAAAAGCTTTTGATACCGTTGACCACAAGATACTAGTTGTGAAACTACGTGGTATTGAAGTTAATAACACCTTGTTACTGTGGATTTAATCCTAATTATCTAACAGATCTCAATTTGTGCGCATCGGTCAGTGCGTTTCTCGTAATATTGATGTTACGTCGGGTGTTCCACAGGAGTCACATCTTGGACCTTTACTGTTCAATATCTTTATGAATGATATCGTACACGGACGATATAAAAATCTTTATAAAAATTCAGTTTTTGGATGTTGCTATACTACTTAATGAAGAAGTATAGATTTTTTGGAGTTGGTGTCAGACTAACTTATTACTTAATTTAAATAAATGCAAAGAGATGACATTTTCTAGACGCCAGTCTACGGTGATGTATGGTTACTCTCTCATGAATGTAATGTACATATCTACATACTGTTGTGGCTAAAGCTTATCAACTTATAGAATTTGTCAAGCGTAACTCTAAGGAACTTTGTTACCATCGTACTCTAATTATCCTTTACAACGCTCTAGTGCGCCCCCATCTTGAGTATTGTTCAAATGTGTGGTCACCATACACCGCCGTCAGTAAAAGAAAAATTGAACAGATTTAAAAAAAAGTTTGTTTTTGCACTCACTTGTTTTGCTCTTTTGTGTGTGTGCGGAGTGGTTGCTAAAGCTTATTTTTGGCTTTTGATACACTATATATTATTGTTGCGTTAGTTAGTCAAACAGGTCAACAAAACGTCTTGGTAGAGTTTGTGCAGTTTTTGGCTTTATAACTAAATCGTTTGTAATTTTTACGTTCCTTACGAGTTTGTCTACACGTGTTGGAGTAGTGACACCTTGCGTTGCAGTTATAACATTTTGGCTTGCTTGTAAGGTTTATTTTGGCTATCTGTACAATTATGCTCAACACAACACTGCACATTTGAACAAATAGAAGAAACACTGGCACAAAACTTAGCAAACCCTGAAATCATAACTAAAACTGAAACTACAAGGACAAACTCCAATCTAAATAACTAAGAAGCCTCCACCACCTTCGCAATCAACTTCAATAAAACAACACTAAAACGAATCCCTTACTTTTAAGAAATACTTAGAAAACACTGCTGCTAAAATACAAACAAGAAACAACATTATACAAAAACTAGCAGGAACCACGTAAGCTGCCCAGGCTGCTACTATTAGAACTGCAGACATAGCACTTGCTTATTCTGTAGCAAAATAATGTTTCCCAGTATGGATAATCAGCTCACATGTAAGCAAAGTTGATATCCAATTTAATAACACGATGAGAACAGTGACTGTGACAGTTGAAACTACACAAAAAGATTGGCTGCCCATCCTAAGCTATATTCCGTCGCCAAAAGACACAAAAAAACCCCTATCTCTCAATCCATAAAGAAATGGGAGCAGTTCCCAGATCTAAGTTAAAATCAAGACGCGGCCATTAACTTAACAACAAGTTTAATATGCTACAAACACATTTGGAACCAAGCAGAAATGTCCACCTTAACCCGTCCACCCTGGTTTGATCTCTACCGCCATGTTTATACCCGGTTAAACAGGATCAGAACAGACCATGGGATATGCAGAAATATGCTTCATAAGTGGAGCTTCTCAGAAGATTCATTCTGCAACTGTGGCGCAAAGAACCAAAACATAGAACATATAATTTTCAACTGCTTTCTTCATCGGTACAATAGAATTCCGAAAAACATAACAACCCTCACCCCAAATGCAATCCAATGGCTAATCAACCTAAAAGTGGATTTATAATCTAAAATGTTTTTACTTATTTATTTCATAACTTTCTTCTTCTTTTTCTGGTGCCTATTTGTATCAAATGTTGACAATCATCATAGTTATCTTTACTTTATCTGCTCTAGCGCAAAATAGGCCCACCGTTGTTGTGTTAAACCATGTGCGCAAATTCTTCAACCAGGAGATTTTTCTACTTTCTGTTTTTTTTTCCATTATTATTCCCTGTAGAACTAGCTGCTGTAACCTGTATATCTCTTCATTTCTCATTACAAGTTCTAGATATTCCAGTTTTCTTGTTTTTGTTGTCATCATTATTTCCTTTTCTTAACTAATTCTGTTTAGAACATGTTGGTTGCTGACATGATCTGTCCAGGGTATTTTCAGAGTGCGGCGGTATAACCATAATTCATACGATTAAAGCTTTTTGCATGTAGCTTCTGTATTTAGCTCCGTATAGTAAGATTGGAAATATGTAGCACTTAACTAATCTTATTTTTGTTAGTATAGGTAGATCGTGTGTTTTAAATAACCATAATTTTACTGTACTCCAATGTCTCATACAAAATATATATAATTTGATTCCTTAACGCTAGAGAATTGCCGAGTTAGTCGCCCCGTCCTGTTGTGGTGCCACTAGTATTATTGTTATGGAAAAATATTAAATCCTATCATATCTACGAGAATATCAGTAAACTTTTCTCTCTAGAAAAATATTAACACGTACAGCGCAGTTTTTAAATTAAAATTAGTTCTTATAGGACAAAACGCCAACCAACTCAATATCAAAACGATAAGATTTTAGTCATTACTTTTTTTATATGTTGAACTACATACAATATTCTATGTCTTCATGTTTTTAGATAAAGATTTGAAGTTATATTTAAAGAGTAAAAAAATAACAAAAAACTAATTAAAAACGTCACTTTTTAAAAATTATTTGCAAAGAAACGACTTATTGCATCAAATTTCTACAAGTTTGAAGACACAGATTGGACTTTCTTCTACAATGTGTGAAAATTTTATTCAATTATATTCAGGCGTCTTCTTGCTGAGTTGGATGCTGTGAACCCTTATAATAGCGCAATAATTCTCCTCCCTTAAAAGATTTTTTTGTGTCGGCCGGAAGTTTTTAAGGCTGTGCCTCCTAGTGGGCATCTCGTTTCTACATCCTAGCTCATGCTTGTCCACAATATCTTCATTGCCAACTTGTACATTGAAGGCTTCTAGTAACACTGTGATTTTTTTTTTTTTTTTTAAGTCCGTGCTAATTTTATGTCGTCATAAAACTTTTTGACATTTTCTTTATTTACCTTCCCCATGAGCGCATAGACCTGAATGATGTTGTGTTACATTATTGGCTTGAATTTAGCTTCATTAGGTCTGTTCTAACATACGATTCGGACAGTTTGCAAACCGTTCAAACTATGCACTCAAACAAATTATTGTGTATAAAAAATTGCCTAAGATGACAAATATTTGTTTGTGTGCATAGTTTGGACGGTTTGCAGACTGTCAAAATCGTATGTTGGAACAGACCTATTATTGCTTTTCTATCTGATGTTGGTAGAAATTGTAGGAATAATTTATCTAATTCTTACGTAGCTATGATTGCAATGCTATTTTTGTTCTGCGGCTGGGCATCATATAATAATATAATTTAATGAAAAACAAAACTTTAAAATCAATTACTCAAACCCAATCCAACTTCAAAGCGGTCAATCAAATAAAAATAATTGTTTCGGTTTTCACAAATCCTCATCATTAACCAGTAAACACAGTTACGTTTAAGATACGTTTATTTTTGGTATTACACCTAAGTGTAATATTTGTTTATTTGTTAAGTATATTATACGGAAAAATGTCCGGCGACTAAACGGATATATCTCGTATATTTAGTGTGTAATATACGTACCGGTTATATGTATTTTAGGCCTGACACCGAAAGGTAAAAAAGGCAATTGAATAAATAAATAAATAAAATATATGTATTTTAAACGTATAATTTACACGTATTATCAACGTAAAAAATTCGTTAATATTATAATAAAAATATTTGTATACCTATTCTTTAATTATAGTACACGTGTATTATAGGTTAAACTTTATCCAGCGAGAACACATGTGTATGTTTGGATGCCTATACAAGGTAACGGACTCATATTGGGATGAATTGGGTCACCCATCCAAGTCGTGACCGGAGCGGACGTTGCTTAACTTTTGTTAACGCTGGTAATCGTACAAGCCCACTCTGCCGTACTGCCTCCTCTCTTGTATATATAATAATGTAAAATTTGTATATCATTCTAACATAAAATACAAAGTATTACATATAAATAAATAAAACATTATATTATTTAACATAGGTATTTAATAAAATAACAATTAAATTGAAAATCCATTTTGCTTTTTCAACCAGTCTTTTGGTGACATCTGAAAAATATACTGTGTATATTTCCACAGCCTCATATAAGACACATATGGTAGTCTTTATTTCAAATAACTTGAATAGTTTGCTATTTGTATTTATAATACTATATATAACAACAGCAATCAATAATATTAAATTTAAATTTAAAAATAATAAATCGATAAATTGATATTAATGTTACTGTAATGGTTATAATTGCATTGTACAAGAAAAAATGGTGCACCTGACAAGTTATTTGAAACAAAGATGTCATTGCTTATTTTCAGACTTACCACAAATTAGGTATTTTATCTTAGTACTCCTAAAACCTACGCTTCCAGTTCAATTAAACAACACTCCAACACTGTTGTGTAACAACAAAAGACTTAAAACTGTATCGGATATTACAACTATTAACATTATGGTTGATAAAAAATAAATAAAATGTTGAATCATGCATCTCAACATACACTTTGCAAACTATATTTACGAGTTCGGGTAGCCTCGGACGTACAAACATTGAAGACAAAATTGATCGGCAAACTAAACCCAGAAATAATATACGTTAAATATACGTAGATATATTATGCAAGTTATTTATACGAGTATTCTAATGGTTAATATACGTATATTAATCAACAGTGGAAATATAAGAAAAAATTAACGTATAATATACAAATATACATATCTTACGTGTACAAGAAATGTATATTATACGAATACACATATACCATATACGCTTTTTACACCATATATACGTGTAATAAACTTATATTATCTAAACCTGTGTTTACTGGGATTGCATCTTGGTAGTACGGCATTGCTTGATGGTGAAGGATGAATTCGAGTTATTGCTATTTTAAATCTTGCTTTTAAAACTTAATTTCAACATAATAATAGATAATTTATTAAACAGTGTGTTTTGAGGAGCCATCGCGCAATGTTTGAACCTTGAGCTAGATACCTATAAACATCTTAAATTCTTAATATTAAATATTTATTAATTTCTGTAATATTCTTATCCGGATATATAGTACTTAGTGCATCAGCTTGTGACATAATAAAAGAAAAGTATGTTTGTTTGCTCAGATGCTTAAAATCATAACACAATATGGATTGTCGTAGTTTATGATGTGACTAGTGCGAGTCGTGGAAGGCCGCATAATTCGGTGTAATTGTGCCTTTGCTATTCCCCCTTTTCCGGCCATTATTCTATCGTATATCTTCGTTAGGTGAAGTCGTTCACTGTGATTTTTCTTTCCGAGCCAAATGTTACGCTATTAATAAAACGTTTTTGATAAATTTATCTTACCAACACCATTACATTTATCAAACTTATTATATTATTGAATGAAATTATTTGAATGTAAACAATTTACATAATCAGTGGAGAAGCATTGTTCCCTATAATAGAAGCACAATTATTCATTTGTTATATAATAATAATGGTTAGAATTAAATTACTTCAGAAACATTATGTAATGTTGACAAAGAAAACTGTTTTGATTATTTTAATGTATGCATTAATAAATTTAGCGCGAAATTGGTTAACTTATAGTATTTTAAGTGTGTAGATTTATTCATAAGATATAATCTATAGATTATAATGTACACAAATTAACACCACCCTTACATGAATTGCGATAAAATTAGGTCGAATTGATTGCAATCAACTCATGAGTATTTAATAGCTTAATTTAAATGTGTTTAATAATGATTTGAATTAGTTTAAATACTTGTATGACCTAATTATCAAAATAATGTATTTACGACTAGTTTTATTTTATATTGATTGCATTGTAGAACTTGTAAACAAAATATAATAAAATTTACTTATAACAACCTCCAATAAACATGAACTTTGCATTAGGTACATATTATTATTTTTCAATTCATCAATCAATTTCTTTTTTCATTTATTGTAATCTATTTAAGCGTTTAGGCTCCAGTTCTAAATAAGTTATTTTCTGACGCGTTAGATACTGAAATAAATAAGAAAATTTATGAAGCGGACTGCTGCGTGATGGACTTTCCTGAGTTTTTCCACACAATTTAAATTTTCAAGTGAGTGCTCATCGTCACCTCAAATTCTTTACTTGCCTTTGTGGTTTTCTCGATTGTTGGTTTACGTTAACTAAACATTCATTTGCTTAGTAAATGTTTTAAATAACAAACAATAAATAACAAAGAACTGAAGGAAGTTAACATTTTATTTTTTTTAAGTATGTGTGATATGTACAACCATTAAATTACCTAATAAACCTTTTAATAAAATAAATAATTATAATCTAGCAGAAAGGTTACATATGTTACAATGTTAATAGAATTTAGTATAATACGGGCGTGTGAATTGAACAAAAAGTGTGCAATTTTTGAAAGCAATAAATTATAAAATAAAACGAGAATAAATATTGAACCAATATTAAATTCAATTCTTTACAATGTAAACAACAAAATATAAACTTTGTATTGAAACATAAACAAAAAACTTATATAACAAATAATAAAATATAATTCAGTTCATTTAGGGCTGATTTCCATTGAAAATGCTTGATAACGCTACAAACTTTTTTATTTTAAAAGTTTTTTTTAAGAGTTTTAAGTAAATTTGTGTTTTGTGTTATTTAAATCATGACGCAACGTTGTGATTGAAAACGAAACTTGGTAAGTCTTCTTAGTACAAGATTATTTTTTCTTGAAGTTAATAATGTAACCAGGCGTTACCCAAAACTAGTTTCCACCCAGTTTAAAATGTTAAAAATGGTCAACGATTTCATATTTCAGTTTGTAATATATTAAATTAATTAATGTTTTAATTACTCAAAATCTTTAATCTAATTAACAGTATAGTATCGTGCATTGTTTATAGTCTCTCGACGTACTGAAAGTTAAATCTAGTGGTTGCTAAAGACATTGTCAAAAACTTAATTAGCGTTAGTTGGAGATTGTTGAGTACATAGCAAAAATATAATAATTGAACAAATCCGGTCCGGTTTGTAAGGTCACATTGATAAAGCCACACAGATGTTGGGAGTGACCGGTGTGGATTACTAAGTACTTTTAAAAAACGTTGTTGATGCTGTTAGGGTTATTAGAGTACAATGGCAGTATATGAATTCCTGATATTATTGTAGACTACTTACATACAATTAAATTACTGTTTCTTAACAATTCACATTTTTAAAAAAAACTCATTATAACTTTAATTAAATATGTAGTTTTTTTTTAATAATGTTAGTTTAGTTTTAGCAATACAATAAAGATTTTTTTTAAAACCTATATAAATAACTACCAGTTAAGTGGCGCAGTTGTTAGAGTTTGTTTAAGAAAAACTATAAAAAAAATACGTTTTAAGTTTCAATCAATTAAGCATATCAAATTAAATTCAAGCAATTATAAAAATGTCTAAAAATGGTGCGATGCTATTTTTTTGAAGCGCTCCAGGTGTTACTGTCAAAAACAATTGAGTTACACAATTGGGTGTATTGCGTAACTCAATTGTTTTTGACAGTAACACCTGAAGCGCTTCAAAAAAATAGTATCTCACCATATTTTGTGGATATCTTCGTAACCCAGTAACAGCTAGACTAAACCCAAAACAAAATTGTTAAAACCAGAACATGGATAAACTTGGAAGTAATTCTTCAATGAGTAATTTATAATTTTTATTGGCCATTACATAAGCTATGAAATTAGATATGTGATTTTTTAACGAAAAAATCTATCTTTATAAATAGTTGGGCACTATTAAAATTTACCAACTAATGCTGAATAGCATCATCTCTTTGGCCTGTTTATATACTCGCGCAGTTTTAATCAGGTAAACTTATCAATCAAATAAAAATAGTGTTAGCCATCTTAGTGGTAGTCAACGTTTTAATCTTGGAAAATCTTAAAACAAGCTTAGTTACAATATATTGGCCAGATCTAGCTTACAAAGTTATGTAACCACTGGTTTGTTTGTCATGTTTTTTTATTTACAAAAAGAAAAAAAATCAATTAACTTACTTTACTATTTAAGATTAAAAAAAACCTTAAGAAAATTAAATCAAATTATTATTGTAATAATTGGTTTTTAAATCAGTTCTAATAGTTTTATAAAATTCTGTAATTATTTTCAGTTTTTCCTTAGATCTGTACAAATTTTTTTGTTAATTTGTTTTATAAAAACCACTCGACTCTCTTAAGTACCTTCAGTAGTGTTGGAGTTTTTTTTTTAATTCCTTAATTTTTTTTTCATATCTGTTTCAGTGATTAACTAAATCGTTAAAGTTTTATTAGTAACTTTAAGTAACTTTCAAAATCTATTAATTATGACAAATTATCTTTTATAGATCTTCATTTTTTTTTTAATTTTGTAATGTCTTCCTATATAAGGTTAGTATTTTACAAGCTTATACTAACTCTCAAAGTTTTTACTTGTTTTCTTAAGCAAGTTTTCACAGCTATTTTTGAGCATAATAAAAAAATTAAATTTCAAAATTTGAAAAAAAAAATAAAAGTTGTCATTCCTTTAAAGTTTGATTTTACTTGAATTTTCTATGCATATTTAAGCCTCTTCTAGCAGTTGAGTTTTTTAATAAATTTTTGTAATTTTTGCAATATTTTTTTTGATATAAACTTCACGTCTTCTAAGGTTTCCTAGAAAAGTGTTTTAAAATTTTGAGTATTGTTCAGCATGTCCAATTATGAACTTAACTTTGTACCAAACTTAAAATTGCCATACCTTTTAGCAATCCAATTGTTATTTTAGTATAAAAATCTGCTCCGGCGTTCATATACCTGTACATTCTATAAGCATAAACAAATAAGCAAGTTTTAGCAAATAACAAAAGTATTCTGCAAAATTTCTTTATTACACCATATTGCACATAACCTCAGTACGGTATATTGTTCAAACCACGCTTTAATTAAGGCGGTTCAAAGTTTGGTACAATGTTCAGTTTATGTTTGGAAGTAGCTGAAAAGTTGTATAAAATTTTAAATATATTTTAAAGTATTCAAAAACTGTCAAACAACTACCCTTAATTGCCAATAAAAGTTTTTAAAATTTTGTATAAGTTTACTCAATTGTCAATGATTTCTAAAAGCCATTACTCCTCTCTAAGTAAAAGTTATAAGTTTTTTTACGCTACGATCTGCATTACTTTGTTGAGGAGACCCATCCAACTTGAAACCGTTCCGGCCGTTGCTTAACTTTTGTTAGCGCTGTAATCAGCCGTACTGCTAACGCCGTTATTATAATTTATGATTTTAATCTTAACTTCCATAATTAGAAAAAAAAAACACTTTAAAGTCCTTTAATGGCTTTTTGTTTCTGATAGTAGTAGCTTTCAAAACATTGTTTTTTCAAAACTTGTTAGATATTTTAAAGAAGTGCTTATCAAACTTTTTTTTAAATGTATTTGCATTTCTTAGTTAATAATGTAACCCACAAATAAAAATATTTACGCTTGTCCTAAAAGGTTAGTACAAACGTGAACTTAAAAAAAGATAAAAAAGCCGGAATGGAAACAGATATATTAGTGAATAAAAGATGTTGCCAGAGGATACCTATCATTATATCTGCTAGACACAAAGGGCAATCTACTCAAACAGATGATAGCTGCTAGACTAAGTAAAAAACTGAAAAAAGCAGATTTGTCAAAAAACTAATTTGGACTCCAAGAAAAGAAAAGCACTATAGACCCTTCAAAACTGTCAAAAGCATTATCAAAGCTAACATATTAAAATAAAAACCAAAAGCTTCTGCGCAAAGGCAACAATTGATATAAAAAATGCCTTCACCAGCATCTAATATTTACTGAAATCTTAAACATTATACAAAATTACTTTAGCAAAAAATATATAGTAAACAACAACGAAGAAGAAACAAAATTAAAGTGGGAAAAATGTTAGCCTAACCGCTTATGCGGACGACTTGGCAATTTTATTTGCTAGAAAATAAAACTGATAAACACGGTAAACAATGTGTTACTTATAATTATCTTCTGGATAATAAAAAACGGACTTAAACTAGAGCCGAAAAAGACTGAATCAATCTTGGTAATTAGAAAATAAAAAGTCAAAACATTGCGTTTTCAATTAACCAAGTCAAGCCAAAAATGACATAAAGTACTTGGGAGTAAAACTAGATAAAAACCTTATTTTTGAACAGCAAATAGGTAAAGAAACCGAGCAGGTGTAGAAATATGGATACAACTGAGTAGAATCTTACTACAAATAGGCGAAACCGGAACCCAGAGAAAACTAGAGCTCAAAATTACAAAAGTCTATAGTACAACTTACACTACAAATCAAATTGCTGATTAAAAGAAAAAACAACAAAAAAACCGTAAGCAAAAAAACATCCAAAAAATAGAAACTATAATAACATAGCAAATGAAATAAGAACAAGACAAAGAAGTGTCTACCAAACCTAGCAGCTGGTACGACAAGAACAAAATGAGAGCAAGAAATAGAAAGCTAGGAGAGATCAGGGAAAATTATTACAATAGAAATGGGTATGCTTGAAATTTAAAAAATGAATCTGGGAGGAAAACATAGTACAAAATTATAGAAAGAGATAGAGATATACTACAAAGGTAAAAAAGGAGAATATGAGTGAAGGAATCTAAGTACAACGCAAATTGGGAACATATTATAGAAAGCGAATTGCCAATGTATCTAGATGTGGTAATGAAGAGCAAGTGACAAGAACAAAAACTAAGAAAACTATGGAACATATATTAAAAGAGTGTAACAAAATGAGAGGAGAACAGATGGAAAATAATAAGATATTGAAAAGGGACAAAAAGGAATAGATTGGATGAGAGCAGTTAAAGAAAATAAAAAGAAGTAGACAAACAGAGAAAAAAAAAAGTTTTAATTGTATTACTTTTATAAGGATTAGGTTTTATTATTTTGGGAAGTTATAAATGTATTTGTAAATGTAATTTTCAAGACCAAAAGGCAAAAATAAACGTATTATTATTATTACAACAGGAAGCGTGATAACATCAATTTTATTACAAACAATATAATATAACTAAATACCTGACTTCCTATATTGGATGCGTTTCTATAGTAAAACAAATTATTTTATAAAGATCATTTTGAGTGTGACTTAGTAATACAAAACAAATATTAAAAAACATCTTAAGTTCTATTATTTTAAAGTTTTAAACATTTAATACATACATTGTATGTTATTAACAATAAAAAGAAACTATTTAAACAATTCCGACAAAAATTGGTTAATTGGGTCCAATTTAAGAACAAAAATGTGTTTTTAATAAACAAAACAACTTAAACCAAATTTTCAGACAACATTATTTCACGTATTACTACATATATCCAGTATATCTATAGCGCTATCCAGACGTGGAAGCTTTAACCAATATTTAAAGTGATTTCATCTCAAAAACAAGGCCAAGTGCAGCTACTGCGACAACTCATTAGACTCGGCAAAACATATGCTATTTGAATGTTCAAAATAAGAATCAATGAAAAAAGAAACAAAAAACAAAAAACATACTAAGAAGCAAGACAACCCCAGACCACATGATTGCAAAGATGATTGAAAGCAAGTAGTAATTGGAAGTCATAATTAGCTAAAAAAATCATCCAAACAAATTTGAAAGATGAAATAGACGCAAAAAATTGCAATAAACAAAGGCAAATCCGGTTTACCGCGGAAACCAAAAACTGGTTTGGTAAGTAATAAAATCTACAAATAAAGAACAAGTTTCACATATCCTGTCGGAGATGAATAAATGCATTTGTTCTTCACAAAAAAAGGTCTGGACGTCGGTTTTTAGTTAAGCAAAAAGTTACAATACTGAGTGGTTTATAAAGTAAAAGTTAAAATGCGTAGATTACTGCTCCACATCGTAACGATTCAGCGTCTTTTTGTTGTTGTGTGTTATTCAAAGATGTTGCGCAATATTCTTTACCTCTAAATATTTGTTGGTGGCTATAAGATAGATTCGGTTGCTTGTGGACACTAAAAACACTCTGACAAGATTAGTTTTTTTGTAGGCCCATATGTCTGTCATCTGAGTCGTAGTAGTTTTGCTGAGGTCATTTCTAATCAACTTTTCTCTAGCGTTAGATCTACTTTTACAAGCGTCTAAAAGTTATTAATAATATTGTTTAGTTTTTGCTTAAATCCCATAATTACCAAAAGCTGAACATTTTTCTTTGTTTTATTATTAATAGCTTTTATATTTCCATTGTTAGATACAGCCTTCTTTCATGCACTCATATTTTATTCTGTCGTTTGCTTGTTTATTGTTTTTTTGGCTATAATCCTAATATCATTGATCCATCTTATTTATTATTATACCATCTTTCCTTACCAAGTGTCCCATTTATTGTCATTTGACAGCCGCTGTTAGTTCCATAAAGTCAATTACTTTTATCTTTGCTTGGATGTCTGTGTTGCGTCTTTTATAGTGACTCCTAATATTGTAATTACCATGGTTTCTAGACATTATGTAACAACTAAAAAGATACAGCTATTGTAGACCTTGCGTTTTAGGTAAAACGTCACATCTTTGTCATTTAGTATAAACTTAAACTGGGTCCTGCGTAATCTTTTGTTTATTAATCTTTAATGTATGGCCTAGATACATATATTGTTTTTTATTATTGTATTCTTTATAGACATTTCTTGTAGTCATTATTTTGAATCTTATTTGTCTGTAAATGTTGTTTACTTCTTATGTCATAGTTGCAAGTTTTTTGATGTTGGTGTTTATTAGAATTATGTCATTTGTAAACTTCAAGTGGTTTAGGTTGACTCCGCCCATCTAAATGCCTTTATTAATTTAGTTATTTGAAGACTTTTTCTGAGGCTGCTGTAAATGTAAAACTCTTGGGGTTTGGCAGTTCCTCTATGGATGCGTCCTGTGGGAATCGGGGAGTCTTGCTGGGTTGCCGGAGGGAACTGGGGAAATAAAAATCAGCGTTTGACCCAGATTGGGCGGCTGTAGGCAACCTGTATTGTCTGTTCCAGATTGGGCAGCTACAAACGGCGTCTGCGTCCAGGTTAGGACAGGCCAACATACAAACGTGGCTGTAGGTAAAATGCAAGACCCAGACAATAATAGAGATACAACGACGACTTAAGCAATAATCAGGACCCGTCCTATCAAACGTTAGCTCCCAATGGGCCAGCTACCACAAAGATGGGCAATCCCAAACAACAAATAGCTTGGACAAATAAACTAAACACATATGACACTATATAGAACAAATATGCATAACTCGTTCAAAATAGCCCACCGTAACACTATAGTTACTGAATAAAGGATTGCAGACAGAATAAATTGCTACCAGGCGTATTAATTGAAGAAATAAGAAGACAAGTTATGCTAGAATCTATAGAACAACAAACAGATCAAACACAACAAAAATCACAATCAACAAAACTACAACATAAACTAATGGACAAAAACCTTTTATCACAGTCAATAAGTATAATAAACCAAACGCAGGACACAAATATCTTAAATAATGTATGCATCTTGACTAACCAATTGTCAGAACAATTTTACAGAAGGTTTATACAATACGGTGGGTCTGACCCAGCAAAACGGCCACCAATCTACAAACAGAGTTCTTCAATAAAGCTTGCTAACAAACTTGTAAAATGAATGTTATCATTAGCAAACACTTACCCAATACCAACAAGTTTGAAGAACTACAGACGGCCATATACTGTGCAGCTCTGGTCTGCTCAGAACAAATGCATAAATTAAAACCAAGCTGGCAAACCAGATTATAGTCTAAAATCCAAAAATTAAAATGAAATGTCAACTAGCTACAACAATACAAAGACAAAAAAAGTCAAACAAACTAACAAATAAATTGAAAAAATCTGTAATAACTACAAAATTCACAAAACATATGATGAAGACAATACAAAATTGCAAGAGTTTTTAGACACCTTAAAACAAAAATTAATTGCATTATCTAAACGATTAAAAAGATATCTGAACTGTAATTAAAGAAAAATTGATAATAAATTGTATTGCAAAAGGAAAGGCATGTTTTATTGCAGAATAAATTTAAAAAAAACAACCTAACTACAAACAAAATTTCATACAAAAATTACATCAAAAACTATTGGTTAATTTATGGTCAGAAGATATTGCACATAACAATACAGCTGGATAAAAACAGAAAAGAAAAACTATAAATGAAAATAATATAATTAAAAGTACTCATAATTGGAAAGCGCCTGGAGGTAGATAGTATTCATAATTACTGGTACAAAAGATTTTAAGCTACACTATTTAACAATATATATAAACAAATTTATCAATAACCCCAGCATACCCACATTATTAACTGAAAAAATTACAATTCTTTAAAAAAAAAAGAAGGGAATTTAAAAGATCTTAGCAACTACACGCTTACCGACAATCTACAAAATAATAACTGCGTGTATAAGCAACTTAATATACACTCACTGCAAAAATAAAAATATTAGCAAAACAACAAAAAGGCTGTAAGAAAAAGTATCAAAGATGCAAAGAACAGTTGCTGATTAATTCGGTTGTTATAAAACAAGCGTATAAAAAAAAAGAGAAATATATATACTGCGTATATTGACTATTGCAAAGCATTTGATTCTGTACCACATACCTGGTTTATTGATATGTTTTCTATATATAAAATACACTCAACATTAATCCATAAAAAACAACAATCAAATTATACACAGACAACAACTGCATCATCACTGAAACCATCAACATTTAAAAAAAAAATTGTTTAAGTCCACTGTGGTTTTGCTTGGCTTTATAACCGCTATCAAGTATGCTCAACAATATGAACAAAGACTACAACATTAAACAAGGCAATACTATAACATACAAGCTCTTCCATCTCATGTATATGGACGAAATAAAACTGTACAGCAACACACCGCAGTCTTTAAAGCACTATCTAAAAACTATAGAATTGTTTAGTAATGACATACACATAGAGTTTGTTCTAAACAAATGTAGAACATAAAGCATAAACAAAGGCAAAAAAGAAATAATTAATTATAGTTTACTAAATGAAGATAAAATAAAAATTAATAAAATTCCCATTTACACCATTCTAGATACGCTACAGAAAGATTGACAAGAATACAGGAGGGAAGAGACATGATTGACATAGGCAATCAGCAAATAAACGATAGAATTTCTTACAAAAATATTTAAAAAAAAAAAAACAATTCTCAGCACTACACCAAGCAATTGTTAGTACTGATGCCAGTTATACTCCTTTAAACATGGCCAATAACATATAGTTTCAAATAACATAGACAAAAAAGATAGAATGTCAATTATACTGAGTCGAACGCTTGGCTGGTTTGTGGTGGATTATTTTCAAAAACTAAAGAATTTTTGCTTGCAATACAAATCAGGTAATATCAACAAAAAATTATAAAAATTACATCATTAAAGATGGAACCCAAAACGACAAGTGCAGGCAATGTCAATCATTCAGTGAAACAATACAACACATAATATCCCTACATTAGCTCAAACTTAATACAGAACAAGACATGATAATGTGGAGAAAATTTTGCACTAAGAACTGAGTATTAAATATAGTCTTATAGCTGAAAAACTACCATATTACTAATACACCCCAGAAAACGTAATAGAAAATACAGACATCATACTATACTAGGATAAGAGCATCCTTACAGATAATTCTATCACAATAGATCAGATATTACTTTTGTTGATAAAACTAATAAAAAAGCGCATTTTATTGATATTACAATACCGAATGCTGCAAATTTACAAAAAGCTCATGCAAAAACGTTTGAAAAGTATGCAAACTTAACAATAGAAATAAAACAACAATAGAAACTTGAAAAAGTATGAACAATTCCTATAATAATATCGGCTAATGTATTAATAACTTTAACGCTTTTTGATTCTCTTCTACGACTTCACATTGACAAAGGCGTCCATATGCAACGCGCTGTAATCCTTGGTACATGCAGCTCAATAAGAACATTTTTACAATAAATTTTTTTCTATTCTGGCTATAATAGCCCGTAGAATAGAAAAGACACCGTGAATTACACAAGAACAAACAAAAACTTATTAATAATAATTGTGGTAATATATGTATGCTGTGCATTGAAATGATATATTCAGTTGTAATCTATATGAGTGTTTTAATGTTTGATGGTGGTCTATGGTACCATAATTTATTTAATAAGCCGTTTGTTCTACTATTTAGTATACATTCAGTTTTGTTGATAGTCTGTTTGTTATGATCTTCATCAGAAGTTTGTATAAGTGAGATAAAAAACATATTTGCAATGGTTCTCTATATTTGTGGTGTCTGCATTTTTGTGTAGGGTGATGACTTCGGTGTTCTTCTACAAAATGACAATTTTTTTCTTTGTACATACATGTATTGAACAGTATCCGCACGGCTATCTGCAACGTGCCTCTTCCCTTCATTTTTTGCATTTGCTTGAACCTTTTCTAGTGTCTTTTGGTTTTGTATCTGCTTCAGAGCGTTTGTGATGTTTGTTGTCGTTATTTCTGGTATGTCCAGTACAAACCACAACAAACAACAAGGTCTTAATAAACATTGGATGTTATAGCAACTGTTTCTGAGGTACGGAACATTATTTATTTTTAACATTCTTATTTCCTCCATTTTTTATTTTGCAAAAACATACATTTTCTTATCATAGTTGGCTGATGTTTTATGAAATAAACATTCAATATTTGACAGGTATTGTTAGTGCACCAGTTTTCATTGGTATGGCTGATTACTCTTATGCAGAACTAGCCGACATACATTTCATGTATGGTTGTGCTAATAGAATTGCCGCCAAAGCGCGACGTCTTTATGTAAAAACTTATCCAAATTGCCAGATTCCTTCACATCGTATGATTGGAAAAATTTACCAGAGATTAAAAGATTCAGGTTCACTTCAAAAACAGTGCTATCTTTTCTGCAGACCAAGGTCGGTATCTGCTTTTAGAGCAGAACAAGAATTATAGCACAGATAGAGCATAATCCAGGGACAAGTATGCGGAGAATATCAGCCAAGGTAAGAATTGGTTTGGAAAACCCTTCACTAGCAGCTGCTTTGTACTATGTACAACAAGTACAGGCCTTAAATTTAACTAATCATCAAGCACGTTTGGTTTTTTGTCGCTTAATTATAATTAACAGTAACCAAACAAAAAACAATAAAAGTAATTTTGAAAAAAAAAAAAATATTGTGAATAGTGAAAATGTCGGAATTAAGAGGTAGGACCCATGATAATAGAAGGAAATGGATGGTATGGAAAAAAAATTTAAACTACCTCATGACGACGGAATACAATAAAAAGTCGCAAAAAACCCAATGCGCTCAACTACTCCACTACATAGGAGAAGAAGGTTTTCGCATTTTTAATACCTTCATAAATGAGGATGAAAAAGAAAAGAAATTAGAAACATTAATTAAAAAGTTTGAAGATCATTTTATGCCAAAGAAAAATGTGGAATATGAGCGACATAAACTTTTTACGCGGAAACAATTGGAAGGTGAAACGATAGAGCAATACGTCACCGTTTTAAAAATTATATCTCTCTCATGCGAGCTAGGTCAAATAAAGGACGACTTAGTAAAAAGTATTTTAACATGCGGAGTTTTAAATGAAGAAATGCGACAGCGACTTTTAGAGTTAAGGAAAATCTCAGGAAAAAGCGGTAAAGGTGTGCAGGGCAATGGAAGAATCGCGAGCAATATCAGCTGCAATTGGAAGAGCCGTTCCCTCCGTGGATATAATTGAAAGGAAGCCCCAACATAGAAAAAATAAATTATCGAATTTTCATGCGGTACCGCATAATTCAAAATGCCTGGAGAGACCGCAAAGAAACAAGCTGATTATGAAATATCAGTGCAAACGTTGTGGAAAAAACCACCCACCATTTAATTGTAGTGCCTTTGGAAAAATATGCAAAAAGTGCAACAAACAAGGACATTTTGCAAATATGTGTAAAAGTGCTAAAATTAATTATGTTGAAAGCTGTGAAAATATAGAGATGTTTATCGGCAGCATAGAAGATCACGGAAACACGGCAAGTTGGACAGTGAATTTAATTATTGAAGATTAGTCTACAATTAATTTTAAAATAGATACTGGTGCAATGGCAAATATTATTCCTATCAATTTATATAAAAAATTAAATATTAATAAAAATTTAAATTATGCATTTACAAAATTAAAAACTTTTACAAATGAACGTATTCCTATTCTAAGAGAAACTGTTTTAAACTGCAAGTATAAAACTTTAAATTATAAATTAATTTTTTTTATTGTTGATTCAACCAGTTCACCAGCAATATTAAGTTTAAATGCAAGTATTTTGTTAAAACTAGTTCAAAGAATTGACAGTGTACCCTTATCAGTTAAACACAATGATGATTTATTTAAAGGAATTGGCTGTATTCCTGGTAAATATCACATAAATGTAGACAAAGATGTAACACCATCAGTTAGCGCATCTCGCAAGGTTTGGTTGAGTATATATAATCAATTAAAAACTACCTTAAAAGACATGGAAAAGAGTAATATTATTATAAGTGTAGATGAACCAACAGATTGGGTTCATCCGATGGTAATTGTTAGAAAACCAAACGGTACTTTGCGGATATGTCTAGATCCAACTAAATTAAATATAGCAATAAAAAAAGATTTTTTTCAATTACCTACATTTGAAGAAATAACCAATAAAATGAAAGGAGCATAATACTTTAGTAATTTAGATTCGTCTCAAGCGTTTTGGCAAATTAGTTTGGACGAAGAAAGTTCAAAATTATGTACGTTTTCAACACCATTTGGAAGATTTCGGTTTTTTGATTAGCGTATAGACTAAATTGTGCACTGGAAGATTTTAATAAAAAAATTAAAAATATTTTCAATATTAAAGGTGTAGACGTATTTATTGATGATTTAATTATATGGGGTAATACAATTGAGAAACACAATAATAGATTAAATCAAGTATTTGAAATAGCTAGAAAAAATAACATAAAATTTAATAAAGATAAATGAAAATTTTTACAAAAAAATTTAAAGTTTATGGGATACAAAATTAATGAAGAGGACATAAAACCAGATACATCCAAAATTGATGCAATAATTCAAATGCCTACTCCTACATATAAAAAGACGTTGCAAAGATTTTTAGGTTTAGTAAATTATGTCGGAAAATTTATATATAATATGTCTGTAATTACCGCGCCTTTGCGAGAATTATTTAAAAAACAAGTTGTATGGCAATGGACAAATGTACATGAAAATTCCATAAATAAATTAAAACAACTTATCACTGAGCACCCGGTATTACAACATTTTGATATTCATAAAAACTCTACACTATCAGTAGATGCTTCTAAAGATGGATTGGCTACTCCAAAACAATCTACCTTGTGCATACGCTTCAAAAGCGATGACCAAAACTCAATCTAGATAAATACAAATAGAGAAAGAGTTATTAGAGATAGTCTTTGGTTGTGAAAGATTTTCACAGACCATAAACCGTTGGTTTTCATATTTAAGAAAAAATTAAATGATTGCCCAGCAAGGTTGCAAAGAATGTTGTTGAGATTGCAAAAATTTAATCTCAATGTATATTATAAACCTGGGAAACAACTATATATAGCTGATACACTTTTTCGGGCATATTTAAAAGATGATGGTAAAGATAAAGAATTAGAAAATGCAATTGAAGGTCATGTTTTTGTTATTAAAAGTAATATAAGTATGACTCATAATAAAATGAATGAATTGCAAAAGCAATTAAAACAAGATTCAGTATTAATATACGTACTTAAATTTATAAAATCTGAATGGCCAAAAAACGTCAGTAAAGAATTACTACCATATTTTCAAAATAGATCTTATTTAAGTGAATATGATGGACACTTGTATAATAATAATAATAAATTGATCATACCCAAAACTGAAGTAGGGAATATTTTAAAAAGACTCCATTATACGCACCAAGGCATAGTAAGAACACTAGCTTTAGCAAAAGAATCATTATATTGGCCAATGATGAAAAAAGATATTATTTTTTTATATCAGTAGATGTAGAACATGCAATATGTTTAAAAAATCTAATATAAAAGAGCCACTTTTGCTAAGGCCGGTTCCAGATAGACCGTGGCAAGTATTAGGTTCCGACTTATTTCATTTATATAACAAAGATTATATAATAATTGTTGATTATTTCTCCAAATTTGTTGAAATTAAAGAACTAACAGAAAATACATTATCTCTAACAGTGATTGAAAAAATAAAATCAATATTTGCTAGACACGGCATTCCTGAAATATTTTATTCTGATGGGGGACCACAATATAATTCTATGTATTTTAAAACATTTTCTGAAGAATGGAATTTTAATCACATAATGTCAAGCCCGACATACAGTCAATCTAATGGAATGGTGGAAAGAACTATTCAAACTGTTAAAAACATTATGAAAAAGGCTTATGAGGAAGGTAAAGATATTATGCTGACACTTTTGAATTACAGAAATACTCCTGTTGACGATTTAGGCACACCAGCACAAATACTTATGTCTAGAAGACTGAGGAGTGTAATACCTATAAAAAAATCATTGCTAAAACCGAAAGTTTCAACCAATCAGAATTAAAAATTAAATTAAATATTAAGCAAAATAAATATAAAAAATATTATGAAAATTTGTTTACGGATGAACTCGGGTTCGCACAAAATAGAGTTGTTAATTTTCATAATGCACATTGTTGGGGCAACAAAAATAACCATGCTGTAATTAAATGTGGACATCAGACACGTTTTTCATTAAACATTTGGATGGGTATTGCAAGCGACAGGTTTCTAAGTCATGATGTTTTACCAAACCAATTAACAAGCGCTGCTTACCTCAACTTTCTGCAGAACATAATGTATGATATTTTGGATGACATTCCCTTAGCCCACAGGCAACAAATGTGGTTTCAGCATGATGATGTTCCAGCTCATTTTCAATTGCCGTTAGAGACCAATTAGACCAAACTTTTCCACATAGGAGGTGGGTAGGAAGAAACGGACCAATTTTATGGCCAGCAAGATCGACTGAATTAAACCCTCTTCAATTATTTTTTTGAGATATTTGAAATCATTAGTGTATGTTACTCATGTAAATAGCCTTAAAAAGCTGCAGTTAAAAACTACTGAAAAGTGCCAAGAAATCTGAGCTAATAAAGGGGTTTTAGAAAGAGTACAAATGTCCTTCAGACAAAGATGTCGAGTCTGTTTGGAAATTGAAGAATGTCATTTTAAATGACAATCCATGTTTAATAAAACTTTTTGTTTGTTGTAGTTTGTACTAAAACCCGCTCAAATATTTTACATTATTTTTTGAACACCCAGAATATGTATGCTGTGTGCATTGGAATGTTATATTTAGTTGTAATCTTTATGAGTGTTCTAATGTTTGCAGGTGATCTATAGTACCAAATTTTTTTCGATAGGCTGTTGGTAGAATACATTCAGTTTTGTTGACGTTCTGTTTATAATGATCCCTATCAGGAACATGTATAAATAAGATAATAAGCTTATTTGCAATGGTTCTCTAAATTTGTGGTGTCAGTTTTTTTGTAATGATTTTGGTGATTATGGTTATCTGCAACGCGCTTCCTCCCCTCATTTTTTGCATTTGTTTAAATCTCTTTTAGTGTCTTTTGGTTTTTATATGCATTAGAGCGTACGTGATGTCTGTTCTTTCTAGTATATCCTCTAAGTTTGCATTAGATATTCTTTAGTAATTTTTTCGCGTTGGGTATATATGACGTGTATAGTTTATCGTAGAACCTTTGTACTACTATGGCAATGTCTGTTTGTTGGATGCAAAATGTTTGTTGCACAGTTGATAAATTTCGTTTTTATTTGTTTTAGTTTTCAAAATTTTACCCTTTACCCAGAAGAGGGACTTTAGCAAAACTTTGAATTGTGCAGAAATCTTTGTAGCAAGGCCTTTCTGGCGGTTGTCAAAGAGAATTTTTTACCGAAAACGACGGATAATAATGTATTAAAATAATATTTAATTTAAATTCAACAATCCGTTTGAAAGACCAATGTTTTCGTGCTTAATATACTGTGACAGTAAAAGAACTAAATCATTTTATTTCATTTTAAATGTTTCTACAACACTTGCTTCTTATTAATTGTTGTTGATATTATTTATAACAATATTTTTACTGTTTATTGTATTAATATTTAACATTCACAAATAATTGATAATAATTCAAATAAATAAAACTATTAATTCAACAATTTGGTTGTCTTAACTACTCCTAAGTCTTGTACTTGTACAACTTGAACTGCTTTGGAACACTACTAACTTTGCTTAATCACTATTAATATTTCAGTAATTAAAACATTAGATTTCTTAAGTTAAAAACAAATTAAATAGAATATTGATTTGTCAGAAATGCAATATGTTATTTAATAAACATTTAAAATATTTGAAAACAAAAAGCATTAAATAATTCAAACATACCGTTTGAACTGAACTACGTCTACTAATCACATATTTACCTTCAAATACCTCAAATAGCTAAAATTGATATGCATGCTTTATATAATACTATAGTAGCAATTCCATTTGTGTGCCTGACGTATTTTACAAAATTTTGTTGTAACGAAACACTGCTACGAATTTTACTGCAAATTGACAAAGGCGTCATAATTTCAATCAAATTTTTAATAATAAATCGTAACACTATGAAATATCAAACTATTATTATGCCACTTGTTATTATACAATACAAACCAAATAATATTCAAATAAATACAATATACAAAACACTGTAAATTACTTATCCCAATTTCTCTATTAACAATGAGAAGTGAATTGACAGCTCTGACATCTTCCATAAGGGTGATTGATTAAATTATGATCCGCTTTCATTCATATACAGTTTAATTCCCAATCAACAAACAAATAATGCATTAAGTATTTTAGCAAAACATCCAATAAATCATTCAGTAAAGTTAATATTCAACATGACCTTTACGATCACGAAATAGGTATTGTTTTAGTAACATTATTAACTGGCGTGATTGGAACCTTAACGTAACATCCGATACTAATGGCAACTTTCGAAAACGTTTCCGTATAAACGTATTTTATGGCGGAATTAGACTTTATACAATCACGCTATAACATTGTTTAAGGAAGATTAAAAAATAAATGAAGTTATTACCCTCTAGGCGATTTAAATATTATGATAAATTCACTTCGTTCCATCTATCTTAATACAAAAAAAGCTTGTATTAAAAACATGGTTATATAATAATTATTATATAGTGTTTTTTATAGTTTAAGTATAAAAAAATATCCTCAGTGACGCATTAGTAATACAGTCAAGTGATAATGGTTTCACCCTCCAAATACATCTTAAACAACAAAGAGCGTTTTCTGTTGACTTAATTTTAATATTTAATTGTATTTTATGTAAATTAGTATATCAGTGTACCTAGCATCTTACCGGTCTGAGAAACAATTTACATAAAATTTTTTTGTATAAATAAATGTAAAATGAAATAATTGATTGCAATCTAAAAGTTAATCACATTGAATTTTGTTTAAGTTTATTGTAAAAAATGTAGTTTGATTGATGTTATGACGCCTTTATCGAGCAATCAATTGGTGATTGATTTACCGTAAAATTCGCAGCAGTGTTTCATTACACAGAAATTTGTGAAATATGTCAGGCGCTTAAATATCCAGACATAAAATCAATTGTACTAGTAGAAATAAGAAATATATTATTATATAACTTATGTTTGTATTTGTTATTATTATTTCTATATAGTTTTGTAGTTTATATAATTCAATCCGCAAAAAAATTAAAAATGTATGATTATTGTAGTTGAAGATATCAAACAATAAATGTGTTTGTATTATATACCTAGAAGCTATTTAACCAAAGGGTAAAAGTATTGTATATTTGTATTTAAATAAACTACATTTTCACTTTTGAATACTAACAAACATAGTTTATTACACAAGTACGCACAAATATAACAAATATTTGTGACATAGTACACAGTAAATGTGCTTTACTTATCTTAAAATGAACTATCACATAGTAACGACCACCACCATTCAATTTAATCGTGGAGAATTCTCCACTAATGGATAATAAACTGTATCAAAAATTTAAAGAAAGAGAATGAACAGTAAAAAGTTAATGCAAAAGAAAAGAACGAGAAGAAATGCATAGGCTGATTCCATGTGGAAAAATAAGAGATGGCTGAAGTGGGCAGAAATTCCACACTACTATGTTTGAATGGTGTCCTTAAAGCATTTACACTTTTCAAAAAAAGGTTAGATCAAGTTGGGTTGGGTTACCAAAGACAACGCTACGGGAAAAAAAAAACAGAAACAGGATTGGAACACAAGAAGCAAAAAAGTTAGAGAGTCAAATTAAGGCAAGTCAAGTCAAGTCCGTCAGAAGTAATTTCAAAGATGTAATAAAAAAAATTGGAAAAGCGCCACCAAAGTGGTCCTAGAAGAGAGAGAAGTTTGTCCTTTCTTGGAAATCAAGCTCCAAAAAGCCTTAAATAAGATACGTTTTAGAAAGGCACCAGGACATGACTGGATTCCCGCAGAAACTGTTAAAGCCCCGGAGAAGTAATGTCCCAAAGTATGGCTTGGCGCAGCCAACAAATGCATCAAAAACGGAGACTTTCTGAAAGTCTAAAAAAGAGCAAGTTTTGTTCTGCTAGACAAAGAAAAAAGTGGGGTAGATGCAAGAGTTTTTTGGCCTAGTCTTTTGGACGTAGCCGGAAAGCTTTTTGAGCACCTAATATTAACAAGGATCAGTTCTGGGCCCCACGTTGTGAAACGTTCTCTTCAACGACGTGGTAAACCTAGAGCAGCCTCTAGGTATGAGAAGGGTGGCCTATACCAATAATCTGGCGAGGAATTGAAAAAGACAAGAAACTACGCTCTTACCCTTATAGAGCAAAAAATAAGTAAGCTGAGCCTGGAATTTGATCCAAAAAAGATGAAACTTGTGTTGCTCTCCTGCTCAAAAAAAGTGTTGTAAGTTGGAATGACCGTCTTGGGGACCACCGTCAGGTCAATCGTCGGCTTAGGTATTTAGGTATCACGCTAAGTATAAACGTAGCGTGAAGTATTCATGTAAGAGAAGTGTTTAAAAAAGCGAAGATAGCGGCCTGGTTTTTAGCAAGGCTAATGCCAAAACTAAGGTGAGCGCAATCTTCTACCAGGCGCTTGATGTGCTTGGAAGTCTCTTCTATAATGCTCTATAGAGCAAAGCAAAAACATAGAAAGATGCCGTGTGTAGCCAAAAAAGCGATTTGGTTCTGCGGACTCAGAAAAAATGCTACCACAGGGCGGCTTTCTGGTTGTGGCGGGCACAAAGCCGTTAGATTTTGCGATGCAAATAAATACGGCGGTCTAGGAAAGTTGCCTTACTAAGTGTAAAGCGGAAGAATGGTTGTGATAAAAATAATAGAAGAGTTGGAAGGAATACGTGTCAAGTGAGGTGGCAGCAAACCCGTTTAATCCAGACAATTTACTGCAGACGTGAAGTATTGGGTGAGTCAAGACCATGACATTACCTTGTCATCGTCTTGACTCACCTACTACTACTTTACGCAGGTACTAACGGGACATGGTTATTTCCGGGCTTACCAGCACTGGATAAAACTGATTAAGTGATAAATATTTGTACTGTGGGCAAAGAAATACTGTTGAACACATCGTCTTCTGTTGCGAAAATGGTTGAAAATGCGTGAAAAAGCAAAACTTAAACTGTAGAGCATGGACTTGAATAACATGGTGGTAATAATGCTGTTTTTGGTAACCAATTGGAATATTGTGAACACAATAATCGAGTGCATGCTACGTACAAAAGAAAAAGCAAAAATGGAGTTGGATCCATAGTGTGAACTGAGTGGACAGGAAACTGGCGCCGTGCTTGTCATTAATAGGTTGACTGCGGCAACAAAAATTCATAACTTTGTCTGTGTGCGTTACCGGTCTTTTTGGGTTGGTAATTAATCTTAAAACCTGTGCGTTACTGAGTTTTTTAATTGTATAATCTTATAATTTTATAATTGTAACAAATTTATTTCAAATTTTGCTTACTAATAAAAGTTTGTTTTTGTAAAAATAATACTTTGAAATTAAAACAATAAAAAACATAATAAATTTTGCTATTTCTTGCAAAATCCATGTACAGATCATTGTCATTATCAAAAAAATTATCATCGTTATTAAAATCTATTGGCAAAGGGACATAATTTTTATTTTTTTAACATATCGTCCAAATCATAGTCTATCTTAGAATCAACGTCATCAGTTAGTAAAGCTAGTTGAGGATCATGCAATTTCATCATTGATACAGTTATTAGCGGCATCGCTTATATTTATTTTATCACTAACACACAAATGATTGTTTTCAATAGGTTTTAGAATTTTCTTATCTATATTATCATTTTGATTGTCACATTCTAACAGATTTTACGCTCCAAATATACTTGTTTTGGGCCTACTGTTGCACCGGTTTTTTAAGACCGGCACGGCATAATAATTACTCGTGTGCGTTTACGGTCTAAAAAAACCGGTGTTTTGTTTAAATGCATTTAAATTTAAGAAAAAAATAAGAATTATAGAACTACTTTAAAAAAAAATTACGTGCGCGCCTAAAACCTAGGGATTTTTACACATTAACGTAATACTTTAGTGCAATCCCAAAATAGAAAAAAATTGTCATTATCGCAATAAAAGGAAAAAGTAGTTACAGCCAGTAAAAATCTGACACTACCTCTACAGGAAAAAAGTTGGTTTAGGTTGGGTAAGGTTAGGTTAAGTTGAGTTAAATTAAAACTTAGTGTTATTTTAAGTATCAAATTCCGATTTTTATATATATCATAAATTTTTACTTAGTAGTTCTTGCAAAAATATTTTTTTTTAACTAATTGCTAGCAGCCCAGCGTTTTACTATTAACAATAAATAAAGTAATCTTTAAAAAAAGGTTTAGTATATTAGCAGAGTTAACAAAAGCTTAGAGAGTATTAGAAGAACTTAGAATAGTCTAAAACGTACTTAGGTTCTAGAAAAACTACTACTAACTACTTGAATCTAATAACAAATGTGTAAATCAAAAAAAAAAAACTATTTTGTAGAGTATAGTATATAGTGTGCGTCATAAGTCAAAAACAGGTGTAACTTTGTAGATTATAATTAAGCCATAGTACTCTTAATCAAACAATTTGACAAAATCTGCTTTTTAAATATCTAACAACAACTTTACAACAATTTTTAGTGCACCAGTAATACTAAACCTTAGACAATATAAACCTTACACATCAATAGCCACCATCTCTTGCAAACGATGACAAAACCAAACAATACAAAGTTTTATTTTAGCAAACTATACTTTTTACCAATATAAAATCAACCTTACAACAATATTTAGTTTATCAATCACACAACTTCCAGCGTTTGCTGCCAATATTGATTACATAATAGATTTTACAGAATCAAAAATGATGTCATCTTTACGTTGGTTTTAAAAAACAGTTAAAAAGATTGTGATAGTTTAGCACTCAGCATAAATCTTTAAAAGCAAAGCAACAAAAAACAACCTAGAGAACAACTGCACTGTTGCAAGCAAGCACAAGCAAGTTTAAACCATATCAATAAAATGTAAGAGTTTTAGTTTAAAATATAATGATCCACTCAAGCATTACCAAAAATTTGGAAGTCACTACTTTCTCTTTAAACTTAAAAACTTCTAACGCTTGTAGAAAAGAAAAATTTCCAATTTTTGTATAACAAATACATTCTAATTTAAAGTAGTTATTAGTAAATATAATCTAAACAGCCTTATTTACTCGCCCAATTGTTAATAATTAAGAAATTAGATATAATTATTTCTTCCTTGGACTTAAAGACTTCTAACGCTAGCACGGATAAAG
This sequence comes from Tachinus rufipes, assembly GCA_963932245.1. NCBI lineage: Eukaryota > Metazoa > Arthropoda > Insecta > Coleoptera > Staphylinidae > Tachinus > Tachinus rufipes. The sequence goes on from OZ010749.1 coordinate 70,611,289, forward strand.
AACTCTAGTTCAAACTACTCGCCGGTAATCATAAACTAAAATCCCAATCTCACTCGCCCACGAGTTAGTCACTAAAATAGTAGGTTTGGCAGTGATTTAAGTACTAAGTGTGTAGCTTTAGAACCAAATCTTTATTTACTAGATTGTAATCAACGCCAAAATATTTTTTTGTAGTTTTTAAACGTGCAATATCTTACTTCTAAGTAAAGGATAAGAATGAAATTGCTTTTTCAGCAAGCCAAATGTGTTTCTCGCCAAACAAGAAAAAGTTTTTTTCTGCGATCAAAAGAATGTTTAATTTTATGAAATTTATAAAGGTTTAGACAGTATTAGTTCAATTTGCAAATAAAAATTATTTGGAAAATAAAAAAGTTTATTTTACTAAAAATGTAAGTAGTCCAATACTGATATTTTTAACATTTATCTTTAAAAAAAAAAACTATTTAAAAATTAAACGGTAACAAATTTTGGTGATTTTGGACCAACCGTTTTTTTTTTTTTGTTATTAAAAAAAAGTTTAGCTGGCATACAAAATAGTTTGCTACCTAAGGCGACAAGCTGCAACGTGCAAAAAGAGTAATTACGAAGTAGAGTTTGTGAAGTAAGCAAGTACAACACATAGATTATTCAAGTTGTAATCTTGTATAAGTAATTAAAAAGTTGTAAAAGTAAGTAAAAAATCATAAACAAATACAGCCTAAAACTAGAAACTAAAAATTATGAAAAAGTGTTTGAACAACACCACTACAACAACTTATCCAGCAAGAAAGAAAATGTACGTCTCAAAATTTCACTAGTAACCACTAGCAAGACAACTTCAGTTTTTTTAGAATCTGGTTTAGCTAGTTTGAGTACTCAAGTTTCTTTTGTCTAATAAAACTTCCAATTCACATGCACAAAATAAGAAGTAAAAATGGTACCCACACAATTGCCACTTATGATTTTCAGCAGAAACTTGAGACAAACTATTACTGACCCTTAAACCAAATACCTTCAGTGACTTTGGCAACCCCAAAAATTTCTAGTTTGAGTTAAACAACGCTAACCTTAAAACAAGGAAACAGTTTTAGCAACTAACTGGATGATATCATGCGGATAGTAATATTGGCAGGTTATTGTTACTATAACGTTTTTTATAAGTAATTCAGCAAATAAAATTGCTATATTAACACCCAAACATATTTCAAAGTTTGATAAAGTATCAGTTATATTTTTTTAGAAATATATGTATACATGTATATCTATACTCATTTTTTTTATTGAAAGTTGTATATTTTAAGGTTTTTTGTAAAATTATGTATTAAAAAAAACTATCTTTTTGATTTAATTTAGGTCTAAAACTTGAAAAAACTGCTAAAATGGGCTTACTTTTCAACATATACTCTTAGAAATACACGTTTTGCAGCGCTTAGAGATATAATACACCAAATATTATAAAAAAATTGAATTTTGCGAACAAACATAAAAAAATTACAAAACTTTTAGGCAATAATTATTATTTTCAAAAAATATTATAAACATACTAAGGTGGGGTTTAAATTTTTTTAGTCAAATTTTGATAAGTTTTGGGACCGGTTTATGTTTGCAAAAAATAATAATATTCTCAAATTTGGCGTCGATAGATTAAGTTTAAATTTGTGCCGCAAGCGCAAAAACTCAGACAGAGTAAAATTGACCAAAATTGTTTCAAACAACAAAACAAGACATTGGTAAACTTCTAAAACAAGCTTAAAAAAATATAAGTCAATAATTTTTTTTTTCTATTTTCTATGTAAAACTATTTGCAAATCTCAAATTTTTAATAATATTTAGTGTTAAGTTCATTTCAAAGCTGCTAAATGTGTAAGAGTATATGTCAAAAATAGCTTATTTTTTGCAGATTTTTTGAGTTTTAGATCCTTAAAACCAAAATTTAAAAAAAAAATTACAAAAATGATCCTTTTTGTCTAAACCACTAGGACCAAAATATTAGTTTTTTTGGGTTTTGCTGCGTATAAAAACAGTGTGAACTCATAATTTTTGATCGGTTTCACTAACAAAATTATTTTTTTGCGTTAAAATTGTTTAAAGTCAAAATTAAACAACAATAAAACTAAAAAAATGTAGAATTTATTTTAAAAGTTTTATGAGCCTATCAAAAAACTACTAATAAGTTATAGAATCGGAAAAAAAATAGCAAATTTCTTGATGCACCCCCCACTCATGGAGTTGCCCATATTATAAATGTTTTTTTGTTGCTTTATGATTTTTTTATAGTAATTTATCTAGACCAAATGTTGTATTTCTAAAGCTTAGTACACACTAACAGACATGTTGCGCAATTTTGGTCTCTGAGACGTGTCTCAAGTTGTCTACGTAGACATGTCTATAGACCAATCCCCCCCGTCCCCCCGTCTACCGGCCCGGTCTGTTGCATGACTCAAAATCGCAGGTCTAAAGTCTCCCGATCTAAATGAGAAACCGCATGCAACGTTAGACATGTTTAGCAACATTTGGACAATGCGGACGTCACTTGACGTCCAGAAGCGAGACATGTCTAAGTCTGTCTCCACCTACTGAGTGGTGTGGTTTGCCCATTCACAGTTATTTTCCAAAGTTTTACAGTTTTTTTTTTAAACATGTTGGTCTAACGAAAAAGTTTTAAAACTAATTGAAGATTACCATGCGTCTTGTTGTTAGCTTCTTCAAGTCTTAATTTATTTAATAACACATTACCGAACCCAGGTGTGTACTAGCCTTTAGTTTTTTTGTTGAAGTCCTTATTATGTTTAGTGTAATAGTATTAATTATAATTTTGGTAAAAAGGGTTTTTAGTTATTTTTTTTACTAGATTTTATACTAGACCACAGTTTCTTTCAAAATATTAAAAAAAATTTAAAAAAATAAAAATTAAATAATTGTAATTGTAATTTGTTTTTTTTTTTTAGTTAAATATGTTTTTGTCATACAAACAGAATATTTTTGAAAAAACAGGACATACTAAACAAAGATCAAAAAATATACAAAACCCTAAAATTTTGACTTGTCCGGTTTAAAGGGAATCTTTAGTAGCATTTACAAAACTTTAGCTGAATGTTAACGTAAATATTTAATTGCATATAAAGTTATAGATCTTTAAAAGGATCTAAAGTATCCCAAAATCAAAATACTTAACAAACTGCATCAATAGCGTAATAAAATTATGCTATAATAACTTTCAAAGCCTTTAAAATCGATTCACGTCGCATGACACTTTTGCCCCAACAGTAAACGGGCAACCATCTCTAGTCTACAGCAATTGTTTATAATTTATAATTGTTTATTGGGGGAGTTTTGAAATATAACTATAAATAAACTAGTTAAAAAATAAGATATTAGGTTTATCAAGTGTTCATCTAGTTATAAAATAAAATAAAATTTGATCTCTGATATACATACAAAGGAACTAAATGTTTTAAAAACTAACATTTATAGAAAACAATTAAACAAAATAAAGCTTACGTTTTGATAAATATGCTAATAACAAACTGTCAAAGAAAATTCATATAATTATGCTGACATACGTCGACAATATATTACTAACATAAAAAAGTAATAAAGTTTTAAAGAATTCAAAGACATCTGAAAATAGCAATTTGATGCAACTATATAAAATTAAGTTTGTAATAAAGTCAGAACATTTATGCATATGAAATACGGTTGAAAAATCATAGAAAATCTAAGAAGAAAGTTATTTAGATACTAAAAATACAATTTCTAAATCATGGAAAACAGGAAAACGCACTTAAAAGCACAAAATATTTATCGTTGATATACTAACATAAAGGAAATCCAAGCACACGCAAACATTTGGCTGGTAATATACAGGATAGGAAAGTTATTTCAGGCTTGATAATTTATTATCATAATATCATTGCATCTTAGTTTGCTAAGAAACCACTCTGTTGCGCTTTCATACATCGAAGTAGACTACTTCAGAGAATTAATAGTTGCAAAAGCTACTAATTGTGCAGAGGAAATAGTAAAACAGAAATTCGATTAATGAATCAAGTGAATTGCTTCAATCTTATAAAAAAAAATATAGTAAATACAGACCTAAAATAAACGGTAAATATGTTTTCGAATACTTAAATATAATGTAATATTTTTGTTAATATTGTGACATAGCTTGGGGTACAAACTAACAATTTAAAAACAAAGCCGCAATTCTAAAAAAAAATTTAATTAAATTAAATTAATACTAAAATACTAAATAATATAAAATAAGCTTTCCACACAATCCAATTTAACATTAAATGTTATCAGTAACACTGTCTGGAGTACATGAAATGCATAAATATAAACTTTGATTATAATTTCAAACAAAAACATCTCATTACCAACAGGAAACAAAGAGTAACAATATTCCACAACGTACACTAGGTGACAATTGCTTATTTATAAATGATAAATATGTTTGTATAAATTATGTTTATTCTAAAAGTTACATACTGATTCAATAGTTACTTAATAAATTTATAATTTATTGATAGTAATTTAATACAAATTACTGTGTTATAAAATATTAAACAGAACTTTGTTAATAGATTTCAGAAAAAAAAAACAGAATTTGTTAGTATTTTGTGTTAAAATAAATGTTGAATAAATTATAAGCATTAGCACTTCAATTGAATTTTTTTAAATTATTTTTATATATGTTCATGAATCGCTATTAATAATATGTATTTCAACATAATTTTTATTAAAGAAAAACCACAAAAGAATATTTAGACATATTTTAAGAAATCTTGGAGTAGCAACACCTGTTTTCATTATTTATTAAAAATATTTACATTTATTGCTTTCGGCACTTCTTGCAAGATATTGCATATTTTAATTAGACATAAATATTTATAGTAAATTTTAAAATCAATAATAAATCAATCACCATTCATAATTTGATTTAATTAATTTGGAATAAAATAATTTTGAACCAATAATTTTTTTTTAATCTAATTAAAAAAGTGATGTCATTAGCAATATTTTATTTTATAAAATAATAATTAAGTTAGATATTTTTGAATTTTTATGCAAATCAATTTATTTAAATAAATCCAAATAGTTAAAAAATTCTTACCTTATATTAAATAAATGTCAATATTCCTTCAAATAATATGGTATCTAATTTCAGTGAACTTTTTAGTGCGTCCAGAACTTGGTGGGAGCGCGATCCAACAGCGTGACGAGCGAATGCAATGAAAGCGCGCACGGAACTGCTGAAAACGCCACCACCGGCGACTTCATTGCAGCAGATCCACTCACTACGCAGCTTTTCACTCGACAAATTCACACATGCACATCCAAAAGAATTTGTTACTTTTTTAATTAAACAATGATGCATGTATATATATTTTTCGAAAAATATTGCTTTTGGAATGGGATTAAATAATTTTAATAATTCATAGAATTCGTTTGATCAGTTATAAATAAATTCAAAACATGGCAATTACAAAGAAGCTTAAATAAGAGATTAAATCTCAGCTCATTGCGTGATAGCTAATGTATACATAAAGTTAGATATAAAATAGTTTAGTTCCAATTTTATGATTCGTGACTTAAATCGTTAAGAGAATATTACAGCTGTTAAAAAATTATAGAATTAACATTTTAAACTTATTTAAGTAAACGTACATGAAAATGTTATAGATGCAGTAATCCCTAAAAGTCACCACTCAACAAATTACAAATAATTTAAAACTACATACAATATGCATGTTTATCACATCCAATACATGCAAGTACCGCACTTATAAGATAATCAACATCGGATAGTATTTTACTAGTGGTTATACTCAACATACCATAGACATTTTAAATCTAATTTTAAATATGCAGTGGTCAGACAAACCTAATTTTACAACAGTTTAATAACTCATGCTAATAACAATTTAGTTTCAATGTTTAGGGTTGAATGATTATATTTAATGTTTTGCTTGATTGAAATAAAAATTAATCAAAATTTTGATTAGCAAGAATGGCACCGCTAAAAAAATGACAACCATTAAATAATCATATTCAATTTTTTTAAACCATTGTGTAGACTAAATTGGGCTTAAAAATATTAAATACTTAGTTTTTACGCTTTTTCTATTATGTATAAAATTTCTAAGTTTTTAAAATTGATTAATATATCATGCATACTAAAAAAATAAATGTGAGCAAACATTTTTTTGTGGCTCAATTTAGGCCTTAAAATAAGTAATGTACCGAAATGATGGTCGTGGGTAATAATGTGATAATAAATAGGCACGTCTAATTTTTCAATGAAAAAAACCTAAAATTATAAAAATAAAACCAATTCAAGATAAATTAAAAGTAAATAATATATCATTATAAAATGTATAATAAAACAAAATTGGGTCAAATCAAAACAAGAAGACTCGTCCGGTGCAAAATAGCGCTTAATGTGCGACTCATGGAACATGCCCGTTTCTCACCCGATACCAGTATTGCAAGACAAATGTTTTGGTTGCTACAACTTTTTTTATAACATATTCAAATAAAAGCATAATTTTTTTGTTTATTTGCTGAAAATAGAATATAAGAGTCAGAGTTTGCTCGCAATATAACAAAATCACCTACTTAAAATGTATTATATTGTTTTTCAAGGTACTGAGTTGATTGTTTGGTTCCAGCAGTTTGCAATCTATTGTTGGCGTAATATAACTTAACTTGTTTATCAAATTGCACGGCTATTAGTATTTGAAGGAGATTTCCGATTAGAGAATCGGGAGGACGACTAAAATGTAATCCATAAGACGCAAAACCTATAAATTCGTGTACCGCATTGTTTATCATAAACATAAACTGAAGGACTTCTCGGGCCTACCCTGATTGTTAGTTAGAACAATAAGTTCTAAAAAAACCGCCTAAACTCACGCTTTACCCGCTCCGCCGGGTTACCTAACAGCTGAAAATACAGGTTTGATTGAGTAGTCTACCCACCAATAAGATTTAAATTGCGCTCAATAGTTACTAAGTATCCGACTAGGAATACCAATTGCGGTAAAATAATGTTTGGTAAACCAATTTATTATGGCATCGGTAGTTGCCTTTTTTAAAGGATATACATTTACAAGTTTACTAAAACCATCAACCGCGATACAAATATATGCAATTCGCCGACCAATTTAGGCAACGGCTCTTAAAGATCGATAGCAACAACATTTGAGCCACTAGAAATTATTGGTTCAAGTTTTGACCGTTGACATATATTGCACGCTTTGATATATACTTTGATCAATTTCAATATTTTTGACTACCAGAGAACTGATGGTTCTATAAAATTAGATTTCAAAGTAGCCGGGATACATAATTCCAGTTGTATTTTACTAAAATTTTCGTAATTATTTAGTTAGTTAGTAAATAATACATAGTGAAAATTTGGAGATGATTGGTGAATAAATAACAATATAAACTGCATTTTAAGTGGAAAAAGTAGTGTACCGTGTGTAAAAACGTGAAATTCCTCGCGGGAGAGAGAGGCATAGAAATTCGTACAAACTTTTTATTGGGTGCATTGAACTAATATTAAAATAAAATAAAATAAACAAAAATGTGTGTATAAAATCAGTATTTTCTTTTAAATTGTAATCATTATGAATCAAGATCAAGAACAGTTATATAATCAATTGATATGTCAATTAAATAATATCAAATCTGAAATCAAATTAGAATTACAACAACTTAGAGAAGATATAACGCTTCAACTAAAAAGCTACCAAGAAAAAGTGCATCGTTTAGAAGAAGAAAATGTTTTCTTGCGTGAAAATATAAAACGATTATCAAAAGAGCGTAGTAACAATATTATTATATTTGGTTTAAAATTGGATAAATGCAATAACTTTCCAGAAAAAGTATTAAATATTCTAAATAGTCACCTGCACACTGAATATGAAACAATTGACATTAATAATGTATATCGACTTGGAAAATCTGAAACTGCACCAATAAAAATAGAATTTACTTCACATTTAATTAAAAGAAGCGTATACAAACACGTTAGACTTTTAAATGAAACAGGCATAAGGATAAGCGATGATATGACCGACGAAGAGCGTCAGGAACACAAAGTATTGCGCTTACACTTAAAAGCAGCAAAAAACAATAAACTAAACGCGCATATCAGAAACAACTCTCTTATCACAGCTGAAGAGCTCAACAACAGTGTATCTTCGACTAATTCCATATTAAGCGGAACATCAGATCAAGAACACAAACAAAATAAAACTGGTGGAAATGGTAATACAAGTATAACTGAAGAACTACCACAACATCAAAAAAATAAAACTAATGAAAATTCTAACATAGTAGTTCAAACGAAAACGGCCCATAGTACACCATTGCAGCAAGTCCGATTAGGAACAAGCATCATCAGTGTTACCGCAGGAAAAACTCAAGAAAAACACTCCAGTCAGCCCTCTCGCTTGATGCCCTCAAGAATTAAAAAAACAAAATATAGCTGTAAGGTTATTTATATATATACATATATTAGTTATAATTTTTAATTAGTTTCTAGTTCATAAATAATGAAGAAATAGTAATATATGCATACATTACGATCAAATATTAATTATTGAATGCACTTTACGTATTTTATTTTATGCTGTATTTAAACTAAGTCCACAGTTTATGTTATTTTTAAAATGAAATCAAAGTTTCAATTATGTCACATTAATTCAAAATCGTTATTGAAAAATTTTAATATGTTAGCCGACGATGTAGCTTATTCTAATTATGATTTTATATGTGTATCGGAAACTTGGCTAAAACTTTTTATAGCAACTGATTATGTTAATTTAAAAGGTTACAAATTTTATAGAAATGACCGAGTTGAGAGAGCGGTAGGTGTAGGAATCTATATAAGAGATACGTTCTCTAATATCTCGCTAAGAACAGTAGATGAATCTATAGAACAACTATGGTAGAATGTGACTCTAAATAAACAAAAGATTGCATTATGGGTGGTATATAAACCGCCATCATTTAACTCAAATCGTTTTATAGACACACTAGAGACTACAATAATGAATATAATTCCAACTGTTGATATCACTATTTGTACGGGAGATATGAATATTGATGTATTAGATATAAACAATAACATAACGTTGATATATAACAATATTCTTAACATATTAGGAATGACACAAGTAATTGAAAATCCAACCAGAATTACATTATCATCAATTACTCTTATTGATCACATAATCTTGTCTGATAATACATGCGCTGCAAACTGTGGTACTAAATCATTAGGCCGCTTCAGCGACACGAACTTGTCTATTGTGAATTGTCTCTGGGGACCACTCTAAAGAACGATCCTAGTTATAAATATATTCGTAACTTTAAAACAATAGATGCTGATCAGTTTCAAAATGATCTTAACTCTCTACCTTGGCGCAACATGTACGACATAGAACATGTAGATCAAAAAGTCAATTTTATAACTGAAAACATCAAGTCACTATTAAATATACATACGGTGCATGTATATTTAATAGTGACTTGAATTAAATTAGTAAAAGACAAAAATAAACCTTCACGGACATGGTATACAGATAATCTTAAATTACTAGCAACAATGAAAGAAAAGGCTTTAAAAAAATTCAAAAAAACCAAGTTGTTGTCAGATTGGGATAACTACAAGCAACTGCGAAATGTATCAAACAATGCTGTAGTATCTGAAAAAAAGCATACTTTGAACATATTGCTAAGCAACCAAATAAAAAAAAGCTATGGCAAGAACTTAAAAATAATCATATTATTAAAAATTCTCAAACAATAATTTCAAAAGAATTAAGCAATGTCAATAAAATTAATAAGTACTTTGCAAACGCGGTACCCAATAGTATAAATCCACACAAACAGAAAATAACTAACTTTTATAACAACAACAAAACATACGTTAATACCTTCTCTTATCAGGCCATCTCTGAATATGAAATTTTAAAAGTAATAATGTCTTTAAAATCAAATGCAACTGGTTGTGATGATATCAATCTCAATGTTTTGTATCTTTGTAGTCCATTTATTGTAAAATATGTAACACACGTAATAAATTGCTGCATCAAAACAAACACGTTTCCAAAAGCTTGGAAAATTGCCCATATTGTTCCACTGCCCAAAAATTCCAATCCTAAAGAGTACAAAGATCTTCGTCCAATTAGCATTCTTCCATGTTTGTCTAAAATTCTGGAAAGAGTTTTGGACACACAACTAAGAACATACCTGGAAGAATATAATGTACTACTATTTAACCAATCAGGTTTCAGAGCAGGATACAGCTGCGCTACGGCACTAACTACCATTGTTGACGATATAATATGTGCAACTGATCATGGAAAAGTTACAGCACTTGTGTTGCTAGATTATAGTAAGGCTTTCGATACATTAGACCATGATATACTACTGGCACAACTGCAATATTGGGGAATGTCATCTAATAGTACTCAACTGATGATAAGTTTATTAAGTAATAGAAAACAGTTAGTAAAATTAAATTCTAATACTTCAGTATTTATTGAAACCAGTAAAGGTATTGCGCAAGGGTCAATACTTGGACCTCTTTTGTACATATTATATACATCAACGTTTAACAAAGTGTTAAAAAATTGTAAAGTTCACTTTTACGCCGACGACACGCAGTTGTATTGCTCCGAATATCCGGACAATGTAAACAACCTTCAAGTTACATTAAATCAAAACCTTGCCGAAATAGCAAACATTTCTGTAAAACATAATTTAGTTATAAACCCGGCTAAATCAAAAGTAATACTTTTTGGAACAAAAAACAACGTAACTAAAGTTGCGGTGTTGCCTTTTGGCCGGCTGCTCGTTTGCACAGCGTAGGTTCCAAAAAAAAAGGGCTCCAATTACTTTTACAAAAATTACTTTAATAAAAATTAACAAAATCTTAATTTCCCAAATTAACATTTAATTTAAATAAAATAAGTATTACAAGTAAATCAAAAGATAGAGCTAAGATTAAGCGAGCAAAACTTTAACTTTAATTTAGAAAAATTATGCTTAACATAAAAAATTCCGCAACGCACAAAAAAAACATATATGTAGTGCAATGTCACAAAGAAAATAACTGAGGTGTTCTCTTAGTACTTATGTACATATAAAAGGATAGAGTAGATCAAAAATACCATAACGATTATAATAAAAAAATTAATAATTAATTGCTGTCGTTTATAAAAACCTGAGTTTTTTTTTTATAAATGTTGTGTCCTTCCTAATGCCGGAGCCGGGGAAACGTAATAATTGGGAAGCACGTGGTTTTTATTCATGGCCGTTTCTTCTTGGGTCGGCGTAAATCGAGTGCGGTTCAATTTATTTCCAAATTAACGTCCCTCTTATTGGCATCCTTGCACACTTCTAATCATACTTCTAATAGATGCGTTAACGGACACAAAAGTAGAAAAAATAAAGGTTAAGGCAGCGGCTTTGTACGCCTCCTTAATATTCTTAATGAAAGTCTTAATATAATTGAAATAAGTTCACCAGCAAAATGCTAGCCGGACGGCACAATGTCGTTGGTTGCACGATGGAACGTAAAAGGAGCCCGTATCGGAATTCCATTTCAAACGACAAAAACACAATATTTTGCGCACATATTTCTGCGACATTTATTTTAATTTTTTTTAGTTATATCAAAAAGAATTGAATCGAATTAAATTTAATAACAAGAAAATTTAATAAATAGAAATTAAACAATAGGTAATTAATAATTAGTTAAGACACAAAATCATAGACATGCAGAAATATGCACGATAAAAACAAACTATGCAATAAAAAACGTTACAAAGTGAAAGAAAAATAAGTTGTAAAAATTAACAATTTAAGTGTGGATATTGCCTTAGAAGGTAGAAGTTTTGGTGTTGATTTAGACTCCTCACTTCTATTTCAAACATATGTCACAGCATGTAGTAGAAAAGCATTTTGTTCGCTAAAAATGATTTATAATAATCGTCAAATATTAAACAAAAATACTATGATCCTTCTATGTAATAGCGTAATACTGTCACATTATAACTACTGCGATGTATTATATGGGCCATGTATAAACTCAATAGAAAAAAACCGTATTCAAAAAATGCAAAATTGCTGTTTACGATTAACCCATGGAGTACGAAGAACACAACATATCTCACCCTATTTAAAGACAACACAGTGGCTAAATATGTCTGAAAGAAGAAAATATCATTTGAAGATATTCATTCATAAAGTTATACAAACCAAAATACCAAAGTATCTACTTGAAAAAATTGAATTTCGATCTGCGATACACAACGTCAATGTAAAAAGAAAATCTCTTCTTTCTATACCATGTCATAAAACTGAATTAAAAAAAAAAAATTCTTATCAGGCAGCAAATCTGTATAATAATATCTCAGGGTTATACAAAAACATGAACTGTGCTACGTTTTCAAAGCATATACGTGCACAGTATAATAATATTGAATAAATTGTTTTTTTTTTAAATTTTTTTTTAACGTTTATATTTAACATCTGTTGTATTATTAATTTTAATGTTTCTAAAATGTTTTTATATTTTTAGCTAATTTGTTGTGATATTTTTTTTGTTGATATTCTTATATGTTTTTATTATTGAATTATCTAACAAACAAGAAAATTAATTGAATTTTCTATTTTAATTAAACAACTGATTTTTACTTTTTTATATATAAACTGAATGTAATGTGTGCATGTTTAAAATTTAGTTTTAGTTTTAATTTTTATGTTAGTTTAAATAATTTTTCTTTATCTGGTAAGGTGGAAGATCAGAACGTACACAACATGACTAAGTAGTTATGTGGTGTACAACTCTGAACCTTGCCATTTTCACTTTATATTTTTTAAAGTATATCTATGTAACAGTTTAATAGGAGAAATAAACATTATTATTATTATTATTATTATTATTATTATTATTATTATTATTATTATTATTATTATTATTATTATTATTATTATTATTATTATTATTATTATTATTATTATAACAACAAAGAATATGCAGCTTCTGGCGGCAAGTATATAAAACTTTTTTCTAAAACAAACTTGGTAATTTTTTCTTGCTCAATTTCTTTATAAATATCCACAAAAACCAGATATTGCAACTGCACATGTAGTACTTTACGCGAAAGTTCTTTTGTATTTGGAAAGGTTGCACTAACTGAAAGCAGTAACGCCTTGTTTATAAGTGTATTTAAACGCGTTGACGAATATCTTATAGCGCGTCAGCAACTAAATTATTCTTGCCAGAGACAAACTCTATATTGTAGTCAACATTTTAGAGGGCAAGTATCCAGCGAGAATTTCTTGGGAATAATCAGCGATTGCTATTTAGATAGGTAAGTGCTCTATAGTCAATAATAATACAAAATAGAATGTCTCCTTTTGCTCAAGCAGTTTTCGGCAACTATATGGAACAGTACTGCTTTTAATGTCCGACGGAAAACGGACGCGCTTGCGAATGTGCATAAAGGCAATTTAAGTAATGGTGAATAATCTATGTTATTTAAAAAAATTAAAAAGGCTGTGAATTAGAACAAACAGTGGAAAGGAGATAAGTTTATTGTAAAAGTTCAAAAAAGTGTAAAACTGTGATAAGGACATGATAGCAGGGTTAAATCTTACAAGATTTGTAAGAGGAAGCTCAAAATCACATATTGACATTATCATAGCAACGTGGGAAATGGCAAAAATATTAAATGAATGGACCGTGACTAAAAAAGAATCACTGAGTCTACACAAACATATACAATACAATACAATACAAAGGAAAAAAGAAAACAGGAGCACACGAGAGATGGTAAATGAAACGTAAGAAGAATGGACAAAGAAAAGATAAAGAGAGACATGGAAACAGAAAAAGTGACAGAAAACAAAAATATTGAGAAAAGATGCAAGAGGTACTCAGAAAAGCTAAGAAAAGCGGCGGAGGAAGCTAGGTACAGGGAAGGCAGACGAAATGGACCATACTGGTGGTGTGAGGAAATAAATTAATCCAGGAAAAACACAATACAAACATGGAGGAAAGTCAAAAGGCAGAGAAGAAGAGTAGAGAACACAGAAGAAATAGAAGATAAACTAAAAAACGACAAAAAAATCTTAAAAAAGGCAATAAGGGATAGCAGAAACAGATGCTGGAAAAAAATGATAGAATCTATCTATCTAGATAAAAGAGATCATAAAAGATTTGCCTAACCACAAAACACCAGGTCCGGACAAAATAACAACAGAGATTGTTAAAGCACTCACTAACTCAAATAATCAACAGGTGCCTAATAGAAGGAACTTTCCCAGAATGTTAGAAAAAAGCCACTCTGGTACTGATTGAGAAAAAGAAAGAAGTAGGAAAATCAACGTCATACAGATGAAATATGCTTAATCAATACACTGGCTAAAATAATGGAGAAAGTTATTGTACGGAGAATAGAACTAGAAATAGAAGAAAAAGGAGGATGGGAAAAAGTACAATATGGATTTACCAAAAGAAAAACAACCTTAAAAACTATAGAAAAAGTGAAAGCAATAGCAAAAGAAGCAAAGGAAAAGGCAACACTGTGTAATGATAGCGTTGGACATACAGAACGCGTTTAATAGCGTATCATGGGCAGCAATCATAGAGGCGGCAAAGAAGAAAGAACTGAACAGAAAAACAATCAAGATGATTTGGAGCTACTTACAGGACAAAAACCTAGTGACCAAAAAGAGAAGAATCAAACTTACCAGAAGGGTATGGCAAGATACAGGTGGAAGACCAAGAGAAAACTCTAAGAAAAAAAATCAAATACCTCGGGGTGACACTCAAAGCAAAGGGGTGGAATGAACAGGTTAAGAAAGCGGTCATTGGAACAAAGGAAATTTAGAGAAAGCTTGGTAGACTTATGCCAAACAACGGAGGTTCAGAAGAAGAAAACAGAAGGCTAATATCAACGGCAGCAAGAAGCAAATTGCTGTATGTCGAAGAAACATGGGGGAAGCCATAAAAACAAAAAAAAAACAGAAATGCAGTAAGAGAAGCCACGAGAGCAAGCTCGCTAAGGATTTGTAGAGCTTACAAAACAGTGTCAAAAGAGGCAGTAGAGGTAATTGCGGCAACACCTCCCGCAGATATAATGGTAGAAAAAAGAAAAGAAATAAAAAAAATTGTAATAGAAGAAACAAGTGAAAAGCAAGATCTTATCTTGAGAGAAGACTATAGAAAGATGGCAGAAAAAATGGGATACAGGAGAAAAGGGGAAATAGACGAGAGAACTAATCCCAGAGATAAAAGAATGGGTAGAAAAGAAACCCAAAACGTGCTATTATACAACACAAATACTGACCGGGTACGGAGCATTTAGAAAAATCCTGCAAAAAATAAAAAAAATATAGGAACAAGAAAGGTGTACATTTTGTCAGGAAGAAACACACAATAACGCAGAACACACTCTAGTAGAATGCGAGGCGTGGGAAGAAGATAGAAAAAAAACTAGAGTATAAGTTATGTGTGCACCATTGTGTGCCCACATCTGAATCCGGGAATGCAAGTGTCATCATAATGTGATGCTCCCGAGGTACCAGGAATCGCACCTGCAGCGTGCTTATCAAAAGTGCGACAATATAAATAGCTGGCGCACGTATTATAAGGCATTCATTTGCTTGTTTGTGCTCCAGGCACATATTGTATTTCTATTAAGTAATAAATAAGTTCAACTAAATATTTATTTAAATAACCAAAAAAATACCAATCGGTTAAGTGGCGCAGTCGGCAGAATTCAGTTAACGCGAGTTTAATTAAAACAAGCTTGTGGTGATTTTAAAATCTTTATGACTGAACACAAACACAGGAATACAAACAGAACAAGCGGATGAATCAAGGAGTCAAAGTCTCAAATTGGCGAGTGCTTCAATCAACCACGGACGAAAGGATATTCTTCCTAAGTACCGGACATACCCAACGCGGCGCGGATATATTTCCCAGATGCCACAACACATCCCGCCCAACATATAGAATTTCTTCGAGCCAACAACACAACACAGAACGTGAAATTCAACGACGCAGGATCTTCGCATCACGCAATGAAAATTTTATTAATTATTAGCTTGTAAGTAAATTTAATATTTTGTTTTGTAAACCACGATTATCGATTCTTTTCACAATTGATTCTCTAATTGAGAGTTTTCGAAACATAAGCGTTTCCATTGATTTGCCTGAAATTATAAATTTAAATAACCCTGAAATAATCATGCCTATATAATAATAATAAACCCCTACCGAGGTAAGCGCGATACCAAGCTTCGACGGGAATGCAACCGTCTTGCCTCTACTTTTGGAAGCATGTGAAGAACTTATCACAACTTATTATAATGTTGCTGTGCTTGCAGATCCAATTAATTCATTCATAATTAAAATTATTAAAGGAAAATTTATTGGTGAAGCACAATGTTTAATTGCATCCCGTGAGTTAATTACATGGGCCGATATTAAAACATGCCTACAGTTAAACTATTCAGATCAAAGGTCGGAGGACTGTTTACTTAGAGATTTATTGCAAACTATTCCCTGTAAAGATGAAAATCCGTATTCATTGGGTGATAGAATTCGCGAATCATTAAATGCTCTTTTAACTAAAGTAAAATTGAATAATGTTGCTGCAAATGAAAGAAATTTAAAAACCCAGCTTTATAAGAAAACAGCCCACCAAACTTATTTAAGATGTTTAATGAAAATTAGCGATTATGGTGAATATATTTACAATAAAAACCCCGCTAATTTAGAAGCAGCAATGGCATTTGTATTAGAAAGACAAAATTGGCTTTATTTATGTAATCAAACTACGAAATTAAATATTAATAATTCTCCAAAATTTACACCACGTACTCCAGGTAAAAATTTTAACACTATACCTAAAGAGCAAAATAAAATTATGTATACACCAGTATACAATCCAATTAATAATCAAAACAGACAACCCATACAAGTTAGAAGTGAGGGATACTCACCTCGTAGTTTTAATCAAAAATTTTCCCCGCATATAAAACCAAATAACCCGCATGGTCAAATACCAAATAACCCGTATGGTCAAAAACCAAATAACCAGTATGGCCAAAGGCAGTTTAACTCGACATTTAATCCCTATTTAAGTCGACCAGTAATGACTAGAAACGCAGACGTTTTTGCTAAACCCCAAAATTCTTTTAAAAGTTATCCAAAACCGATGGAAATAGATCCATCTTTAAGTCAGGTGCGTTTTGTACCTAAACGTCCCCGAAATGAATTAAATAATTGTGAATTTGAACCCGAAAATGTATTTTTCGATGAGGAGACCGGACAGTACTATCAATATGTAAATCACGAGCAAAGTGCATGTAGAGCAGCAAGAAGATATTGAAAATTTTACTTTAGCGGCCTCGGATCAGGAAAATCATACGAAAGAATCCAACTTATAAAAATAAACAACCAAAATTATACTCGTCTGCCCTACATTATTTTATTAGAACTAAATAACGCAAAATTATTAATCGATAGTGGAGCGACGGCCTCTTCGTTATCTAATAAGATAGTCAAACAATATTTTCAAAATTATTTGTATTATGAACCGTATTTAATAAAAACCATGCACGGTACTACAGTAAATACTTATAAAATTTGCATACCCGGCCTTGAAACTTTTAATGACCCTTATAACTTATACACTTTTGCTGTAATAGATTTTTCTGATAAATTTGACGGAATAATCTGTAATGATATTTTAGAAAACTATCCTGCCATTCTCAATTATAAGGATAGACTTTTAGAGACACCTTACACAAATATTTTATTTTGTACTCAAAATCCTATACTTAAGTTACCCCCCAGAATGCGACAAATAGTTAGAATACCAATTCAACAAAATAATGGAGAATTTATATTAATTCATAAAGAACTTTTTAAGGGTGTTAAAATACCTGAATCAATAATAACAGTCAATAACCATGAAACCATAGTGGAAATGATAAATTTCAACGAATACCCGGTACAATTTGAATGTAAGCCTATGGAAGTCGATGAAATACAAAATTTTTCAAAAGCCTCAGAAGATTTTAATTACCTTCTATCATCACAAGAAACTTTAAAAATACAGCGGCAAACTATAAACAAAAAACTAAAAATGGAACATTTAAAAGCAGAGGAGAAAAATATGATAAAAAATTTGTTACATCAATACCCGGATATAATTCATAATGATCGAATTCCGCTCACTTTTCATTCGGCAATCAAACATAATATTAAATTAAGCGATGAAACACCAGTTTACCAAAAACCATACAGGAAACCTTATACACAACAACAGGAAATAAAGCAACAAATAAACAAAATGCTAAATCAAGGAATTATAAAGGAAAGTAACTCTCCCTGGTCGTCCCCAGTATCCCTAGTACCTAAGAAACTGGATGCTAGCGGACTGCAAAAATGGCGCATAGTCATTGACTATTGGCGTTTAAACGACAAAACTGTAAAGGACAGATATCCATTACCCAATATAAGTGAGATTCTGGATAAACTAGGACGTGCAAATTATTTTACCAGTCTAGATCTTGCTTCAGGATACCATCAGATTGAGGTTGAAGAGAACGACAGATCAAAAACAGCTTTCATAACAAATCAAGGACATTATGAATTCAACAGAATGCCCTTCGGACTGTGCAACGCACCCTCAACTTTTCAAAAAGCAATGAACAATATATTGCGAGGACTTACCAAAGAAATATGTCACGTATATCTAGATGATATTATAATTTTCAGCTTCTCATTGCAAGAACATAAAGATAGGTTAAAGAAAGTGTTTGGAATACTCAGAGAAAATGGAGTCAAAATATCTTTAGAGAAATGTGATTTTCTTAAAAAGAAAATCAAATACCTTGGACACTTGGTAACGGATGAAGGAATAAAACCAAATCCATCAAAAATTGAAGCAATTAGGAAATACCCAATTCCGAAGACGAAGAAGGAGATAAAGGCATTTTTACAGGGTTACTAGGCTACTATAGAAAGTTCATACAGGATTATGCGAGAATATTAAAACCAATGACAAAATGTCTTTCAAAAGAAGAAGTTGTAGAACTCACACCAGAATATAGAAACTGTTTCGAAAAATGTAAAACGTTACTCTGCAATGATCCGATACTACAATACCCGAATTTTGAACAGCCATTCATCGTCACAACAGACGCGAGTAACTACGCTATAGGGGCAATATTAAGTCAAGGAATCATTGGCAAAGACAAGCCAGTAGCGTACGCATCAAGGACACTATCCAAAACAGAACTGAAATACTCGACGGTGGAAAAGGAATTATTAGCAGTGGTTTATGCCTGCAAACAATTCAGACCATACATTTACGGAACAAAATTTACTCTAGTAACTGATCACAAACCCTTATTATGGATTCACAATCTCAAGGATAATAATTTAAAATTACAACGCTGGAAGGTATACTTACAAGAGTATGACTATCAGATCATATACAAGGAAGGAAAATCAAACACCAATGCTGACGCGTTGAGCAGAATAGAGATTAATGCAATAGATGAAATATCTAACCACGCGACCAATAGATCCGAAGGAAGAGAAGGAAGTATTTGTAGCATGAATAGTAACCAACATTCGGAACATGAGGAAACAGTTCAAATCTCAGACGATCCCATTGATATTAAAGCAAGACAATTTATCTTATATTATCACAACCTTCCAACAGCAATACACATCACTTTAGGTCAACAAAGAATTTATACTTGCCATGTAAATAGAAATAATGCCTATGACGAAATTTTTAAATTGCTTAGAGACTATGGAGATGAGAAAACGATATACAAATTACTCTGCCAAATATTTGTGAACAAGTTTATTAAAAGAGGGATGAAATTGATACGTTGCTTAAGAAGAGTTGAAATTATTAGTAACAAAGAGAAACAAATAGAACTTATTGAAAATCACCATGTAGGTAAAAGTAATCATAGGGGCATCATAGAAACTATAGAGCGCATTAAAAGAAATTTTTCCTGGAAAAACTTACAACAAATGGTCACAAGATTTATAAACTCGTGCGAAATTTGTCAACGTAGTAAATATGATAGACATCCTCCGGTAGTACCCCTACAATTAACCGAAACCCCATGTAATCCCTTGGAAATTGTACATATTGATTTATTTAGAATAGATAATTCTATTTTCTTGACAATAATAGATAAATTCACAAAATTTGCACAAGCATACGAAGTCCCTCATAAAAATGCAAATACGATTGCAGACAGATTAATCGATCATTTTAGTAAATACGGAGCACCAGAAAAGGTTGTGGCCGACAACGGGAAGGAATTTGATAATAAAGTCGTTCAGGAACTACTAAAACTTTACAAAGTAAATGTTCACTATGTCACCGTAGGACATCATGACTCTAACTCTCCAGTGGAAAGGTTACACTCCACTCTTATCGAACATTTTTGAATACTGAAGTTAATGGACAAAGACATTAATAACAAAATTGCCATGGCGCGGTCGATATTAGCATACAATTCAACTATAGATTCAATAACAAAATTTACACCCTTTGAAATACTTTTTGGTAGAACAAAAGCTTTAGATCCCATAAATATTGCCTTTCAACAAAAATGTTATCAAGAATATGTAGAGAAACATAAAAATTTAACAAATACATTATATCAGAACGTTAATCATAAACAGCAACAAAACAAAGAGCTCGTTATTGAAAAAAGGAATGAACAAAGGCATGTTCCTAATGTTCAACTGGGAACAGTAGTCTACTGGAAAACACAACAAAAGAGGAATAAGTCAAAAACCATTTTTCAAGGTCCATACATTGTGTCAGACCTACTTGAAAATAATAAGGTCAAACTAACCCCTTCAGCGGGAACTAAATTAAAAGATAGGGTTGCCCATATTAAAGAATTAAAAATACGTAATTTTACAAGTGCATCGTTACAGGATACAGGGCCGAACTAACAAAAATACGAAATCCCGCTGGAATACTACCACTTAAGTTAGGTTTAGCATATAACAGTAAACTCTATTTTGAGTTGATCGCTGATGTAGATTTAAGTTCAATTGTTTTAACTTTTAGGGATTACCAATTAGTTCGTAGTATGTTAGACGTAAAATTAGATAAAGAAGGAATAGATTTACTAAATAAGTTAAGTAAGGAAGTAAGAGATAAGATAAACGCTTTAAATTTAGTACCAAGAAATAAAAGGGGCCTTATAAACGTATTGGGAAGTGCGATAAAATTCATAACGGGAAACTTAGATCAAACCGACGCCGATCACTATGAACAAATAATGCAATCAGTAAAGGGATCTGAAAAGGGTTTAACGAAGGCCTACTCGAAATTAATATCATATTTGAATGATACAAATAATAAAATAAATTTAAATTTTTAAGATATAAACGGCGACGTAGATGAGTTGTATAAGAAATTCTATGCGCTGAAACAAAAAGAGGCAATTTTAGCACACACACAATATCTAGAGGAATTTAATAATAAATTACAAGACATAATAGCAATTATAGATTTAGCCAAACGAAACATTTTACATTCGTTATTGATCCCCCCTCAAAAATTAATTGATGAAATCAAAAATGTACATTTAGGACAAAATCATAAATTTCCGTTCGAAATCCTTGAAGAAAATACTTATCTAATTGAGTCTCTAATCACTGTTAAGGCTTATCAAAAAAGAAACGTTTACGTTTTTATTGTCCAAATACCTATGATCGATAATCAAGTGTATCAATACTATGAATTGTACCCTTTACCAACACCTATTGGTAATATGTACGCCCAAATTGAACCAGATTTTAGATTTATAGCGGCCAATGATAACAGTTACCTACTAATGACAAATGAATGTATTAAATTGCGTAAATCTGAGTACTTATGTTATAACCAAATTAATCATTTTAACAAAGATAGATGTGAATTAAATATTATTACGCACAATAGATTTGAATTTTGTAAACTAAAAGAAGTGTTGTTAGGTACATATGAAATTTTTGAATACCCCGATATAATTATAATAATATCTCAAAAGACGCTGGAAGTAAAAGAAACCTGTGGAAAATTAAGTAGAATTGTCACTATTAAAGGTCTATACCAAATTAAGAATATCAATGATTGTAAATATGATATCAACGGGACGGTTATTCAGAATTATTTCAAATTGAGCCATGCACAAATACATGTACTAGAGCCGAATCTGGAAAATGCTGCGACAGAAAAACACGTACAAACGGTGTTAAGAAATATCACGTCATTATTAAACGAGAACAGGGATAACTTTCTGGCAGGAGGAGTTATGTGTGCACCATTGTGCGCCCACATCTGAATCCGGGAATGCAAGTGTCATCATAATGTGATGCTCCCGAGGTACCAGGAATCGCACCTGCAGTGTGCTTATCAAAAGTGCGACAATATATATATAGCTGGCGCACGTATTATAAGGCATTCATTTGCTTGTTTGTGCTCCAGGCACATATTGTATTTCTATTAAGTAATAAATAAGTTTAACTAAATATTTATTTAAATAACCAAAAAAATACCAATCGGTTAAGTTATATACTAGGAAGCAATGTGGATAAAACAAACATCATTAACAAATGCTTAAAAAATGAAAATAATTGGAGGGCGCTAAGAAACTTCGCAAGAAGTGTACTAAAAAAAAAATTTGAAGAGTTTGACAATAGATGAATATAAAAAAAACAAACAATGAAAACAAACACACAAACTAAAAGCCATAGAAGAGAAAGGAAAGAGATGAGAGAAGCTAAATAGAAACACGAGAATAGAGAAAAAGATGAACACTTACAGAATCTACGATACCAACCAAAATTGCAGAAATAAGGAGAAGGAGAAAAGAAATATTGAAGGAAAGCAGAATAACAGAAATAACAAGGCAAATTCCAAATGGTAGATGTTGGCGCCGCCAAATTGTATTATTATTTAATACGTTTAATTATATCTAATTATTTTATATTTATGGTTATTGTGACATCCGTTTGTAATTATTTGTTTTATTTTACAGATGTATTTACTTTTAAGCCTTTATACCTGATTAACCCTTAAATTCTCAGAAATATGAATTTTATTACTCGTTGTTAAAAACTAATCATTGCACCCTTTTTTCCCCCTGCACACGTTTACCCATTAATAAATTGTATATATATATTGTATTTTATGTAAAATAGAGTTAGTTATTATTGAACTTGCAATCGAGCAGCAATAAATACATAGAGTAAGAAGACAGCGTTTATTATAAAAACATACACAATCTACTGAGACCGCGTAAGGACGTAAATTCAATTATTTCCACGTGGCTAAAACAGTAGATATGCTATCTCGAGGCTGACTGAGAACGCAACCTTTTAGATAGTCAGAATATACCTGGCAACGAGAGGACATAAAGAAGTAATTCCTGATGGAGATACAAGGAATGGGGATACAATGAAGAAGAAGTGAACAAAGACCTTAATAAGCTAGGAGCACATCTGAAAACAAATTATATAATTAGAGTAAATAACACACAGATGGGAGAAAGAAGAGAAGAGGTACATGCCAGTGCGCAAGGCAAAAACCAGCCCACCTCAAACTAGCGCTAAATGTAGGTTAGTTTAGACAGAGACATTATAACAACAGGATTTGCGCAGAGAAGAAAACCGGAAGGTATTACCATGCGTAAGTTATTCTTAAGGGCCACATGTTAAAAGCCAACGTCTCACTACGTCCTAAAAAAAATATTAAAAAAAAAACTAATATTGCTGGCATCACACTGTGAACGAAAGTGGTAAACAAGCGTTTCAAACGAACGACACACTAACTTAGGTTATCAAATGCTTTAACTTTAATTTAAGGCAATCCCCATTTGCAAGCTTTACATAGCAGTTAATACGTACTCTAAAAAATTTAGTAATTCACAAAAAAAAATTACATGTTTTCAGACAAAAGGTAAAGCCTGTTGTTGCAATTTTGCAAGAACATAATCTAAATGTTGAAGGTGTTCTTCAAAGAAGTTAGAAGTAATTAACAGGTTGTCAATGTAGTTTTGAACAAACAAATCACAAACAGCACGAAGGACTTCATACAGCGCGTAAAGAAAGATGTGTCTGTTGTTAGTCCAAAAAGTAATACCTTAAGTTAGGTCCAAGAACCTACTCTAACTCCGGTAAACCGCCTGTATTCTTTTTTATTAAAATTTGCCAACACAATGTAGTAAAATCCAATAATGACATACTGGATAAACTGACCAAATTTAGCCTACGAGCATCCAAATATAACCGAACGGAACCATCTCGTTTAATGACTGTTATTAATGGGCTTACATAAGCAGTTTCACACCGCTCAATTATGATCAGTTTTTTTTTTTACTTTGGTAAATTTATCTCGCACCGCAACACGATCATCCAAAGGAATTGGGTACTGTCGGACTGTAAAAGAACGAGTGTCTGTAAGGTGTATTTTATGGCAATAAGAAATGGTAAGACCTGGTTTATCTAAAAAAAAAGATCCAAATCTGGTTAGTATTGTGTTTACTTTATACTTTTCCTGATTTGTTAGGAGTAAAATATTGGTAATGTCATCAGTTTGCTCAACCTTTGAGTGGGTTATCAACTAGGAGGATGACCAAAATTTACGAAGCATATTTGTAGCGCGGTAGAAGTAAAAGACGTTTGATAGATTGATTGTGAACTAAGTACAAAAATGCACAAGATCTCTGAATAAAAATCTATTACCTTATACGCATAACAGATATCAGTTTTGTAATGCGTGAGCAAATCTAAGATAACAAAATATGAAAGGTTATGTACAATTAAAAACTCAAACTCAAGTCGGCAATGTTATTACAACGTGATCGTTTGCAAGCTTCTAAAAAATCCCATGTTTACAGTTTTTCTAAGGCTTTGTTAAAACTATCCATCATACTAATATTTGTCACAACATTTTTTGAATAATGGCATGCTATAACTTGCACTTTTTGAGTCTCATTGTAAGGTAGTAATAAATATGGCGCTTTGCTTACCAGACAAGAAAATATGACGCTAAATCCTCGTCCGATTGCTGATAACACCAGTTTTCTAATAAACTTCTAGTTTTGTATTTTTTGACACTATTTCAAAATTGTTTCAAAATCATATGTTTAATATTGTTAAAGTTTAACAACGTAAAATGATTGCAAAAAACCATGCTTTAGCGTTACTGGTAAATAAATTATATAAAGAGAAAGTTGAGTAAATAAAGAAAGAGTTGAGTAAAGTCAATTTTACTAAATGACATTGCTTTATTTTATTCATTTATAAATAATACAGGATGGGGTATATTAACTCCATTAAAACTTGGCAAAAACTTACAAATATCTAAAACATGATTATTGTTATGGGCAGAGGCTGTTATATTGTTCTCTACAAAGGTTACGGACAAGTAGCAAGAGTATCAGTTTCATATAATAAATATATAATTCTGCAATAAGCACAAATATTCTTTTTATGTTGCTTAACCCCGCATTAAGATATTATAGGCCAAGTGAATAAACCACAGCAAAATATATCTTCATTATTGAATCAAAATTCAAAGTTGGTCGCATCTGTAAAATTACAAAACAAGTTTTGTTACGCTCTCACAAATGCTGTTTACTTGATAAATCCAATTAAAATGTTTATCGATTTTAATTTCGAAAAATGTTACATTTTAACTAGCCTTAATTGAAAACATTTTATATATATATATATATATATATATATATATATATAAATATAATTGAATACCTTTATAAAATTGTTAGTTGGAAATTTTCTTTCATAAAAATTTATAAATGTAGTCTTGTCTCTATTAAATAAAAGTCTATACTTATAGCACCATTGTTTAAAATCATCAATTATGTGTGTCTCGCTTTTAGTTTTTCTTCTGTGTTGGCTAATATTGCAATCATTGATAATAGAGATGTATTGTCTGCAAACATTACTTCTTATCCTTTTCTAATTGATAAAGGAAAATCATTGAGGTACAGGTAAATTATATAAAATTATTCATATTATATTTTATTATAAAATATAATAATATAAAAACAAACATAAAACATTGATAACGCTGATGATTCAGTAAAACTAGTTTGCATTGTAGATATGTTTATTTCTTTTTTTATTTTATGTGTTTGCTTCCATTGTTTCAGTTGTGAAACTCCACAACTTTTTTTCTTATTACTCTTGTTGCAAAATTTTGTCCTCCAATTATTTTTATTTCTTAAGCATTTCTTAATTTTTGTTGTTTTATCTACTTTCATTTTAGTATACAGTATAGTCCGGTTATAACGAACTCGAAAAATGTACCAAAACTGGTTCGTTATATCCGAAGTTCGTTATAAACGGTAATAAAAAATATCGTAATTTGTTTTATATATTTATTATTCTTTGTTATAAGTAACTTAAGGATTTAAAAAAAAAAACGGTATGTTGACATATATGTATAAAGACCTACAATTTGTAAAAAAAAACTTTTTTTTCTCATGTTAATCAAATTGATAGTTTGATTTGCCTGCAAGCACGCGAAAATACGGTTACCAATGAATTTTATTATTTCAAAATAGTTATTTATTATGAAAAGAAAATATTTAACTAGTCCTCCAAAAAAAAATTGCGATTTGAAAAATAACGAACACCCTAATGAGGGTATACGATGTAAACAAAATACAATACTTATTAGAAAATACCGCGTAAATCCATAAATTGGGGAACTCCAGAAAATAAACTCCGAAAAGTACGTTATAACAGGAAAATTGTGCCAATTTTAGATATATTTTGGTACGCTTTATCCGATAGTTTGTTATAAGCAGGTTCGCTGTAACCAGTAACAAATAGCATTGAGTATATGGAAAAAAAAATTTGTTTCAAATTAAGTACGTTATACCCGAGAGTTTGTTATAAGCGGGTTTGTTATAACCGGACTTTACTGTATTTCCTTTTATTTATCTTTTTCTTATATTTTACGTTTTACCAGTGTGTTCTGCATAAACATATGTTTTTTCTAAAAAGAATAGACATTTTTTTACTGTTTCTGTAATTTTTCAATCGTTTTCTCTTTTGCTGTTATATATGTTTGCTTTCTTTTTGTTGCAATCATATTTATTGCTTTTTGTGAAATAGTTCTGTAGCATCCTTAACAAGTTTGCCTTCGTACCTTTTTTATTTTATTTTTGTTTTTTTATTGTTTTTTGCTGCTGTTGCTATTAGCCATCTGGTTTTTTCTTAAACCTCTTTTGTTTGTAAGTCTACCAATTTTCTTTGTTTCTTTAAGTTCTTCTCTAACATTGTTCTATTTTTTTGCTTTAAGTGTCACTTCAAGATAATTGATTATCTTATTTATGGTTATATACATAAAGGGTTTTCCAATAAGAAGTTTTATTTTGAATAGCAGGTTATTTGAGCAGCTGTCAATTTTGAAGCTATTATCTTTTGACAATTGGCAAGTAAAAACTACGCCATTATTATAAATAAAACGATACACGCTTTAACAACGCATTGAAATTATTAAAATTCACTACATAAATGCTGAAAATTTTGCAAAACTAAAGAACTTTTTGGTCGTCGTAAAGCACCTTTTTGGCCGGCAATAGTAAACCTAGTGGAAAAACATGAGCTGTTGGGACAAGTTTGTGATGTAAAGAAATGAAACCGTATGCATCGCTTAAAAACACATGAGAATATTGCTAATGTAGCCCGTAGTGTTAAAGAAAACCCAGATTTGTCAATTTTGGGAATTAGACGTTTGTGGAAAAACGACATTACACCGTATTTTGCATAAAGACTTAAGTCTTAAGGCTTTTAAAGTTCAGTTAACACAAAAACTAAAGCCAGTCAATAAGAGTCGTATCTTTGCTGATTCTGTCTATAAAATGCATCAAAATGATCCGGAATTTAATCGAAAACTCATCTTCAGTTATAAGGCCCATTTTCACCTCAGAGGCTACGTTAATTAGCAGAATTGTTGCATTTGGGGCTCAGAACATTCTCAAAGTTGTCACTGTTTAGTGCTGTTTTTGGGCTGGCGGTGTGATTGGACCCTACTTTTTTTTTAAATGAGGCTTGTGCAACTGTTACGGTGAATGGATGGCTCTACCGAACTATGATTAATGATTTTTTATGGCCGGATTTGGAAGATATTAATGTGGACAACGTTTATTTTCAGCAAGACGGCGCTACGTGCCACACAAGCAACAATACAATCGCAATTTTGCAAGAAAAGTTTCCTGGCCGTGTTATTTCTCAAAGAGGTGATCACAATTGGTCACCGAGATCTTGTGATTTAACACCTTTAGATTTTTTTCTTTGGGGCCACGTAAAAGATAAGGTATATGCCAATGCTCTACAATCGATTCAAGACCTTAAAGATGGAATTCAAAAGGTTATCGAGGACATCATCTGTTGCTATTTAGTTCAAACCTGTTATTTTATTGTTAAGCAATTCTTTTATTATTTGCTTTGTCTATTTTATTGTTGCCATAACTGCTTCTTCTTTATTTTTTGTTTTGTTTCGAGTTTCTAGTTTCTTTTATTGGTTTTACCCTCAGTAACAACTTTTCAACTATTATATCTTCTTTTTTGTTTTTTTTAGGTAGTTTTTTTTTACTATTTTTGTTTATCACTATTTGCTACAGTTTTTTTAGAAATTTCCGTCTACAAATTTAATGATTTTTTTCTAAATTTTGTTTTTTAATTCCTCTACGGTTTTTTAATTTTTTCAACCACTAGTATTCTGATTATGTTTGTCTCTTTTCTTTGTACCTGTAAAGTTTTTGTTTTCTGTAACTTCCTCTGTTTTTATGATTTTATTTATTTTTCATCCTTCTAACGTTTCATATACTTTTTTTCTTGTTCTGCATATTTATTTTTTTTATATTATACTGTATTTTGCTGTATGTGTTTGTGTAAATTTAGTGATTTACTACTCTTGCCATTATGGTAATGTTAATAGGTGATTTGTAGCTTACGTCGGTTTCTTTTTTTTTGTTGCAAAAAAGGTTTAACCTTGTTATTATTTCCTCTTAAAAAGTTTTATTAAATTGCTTTTGTATCCTCCTCATCTTTGTGATTTTGCTTTGGAATCAATTCTTATTACAATTTTTTCAAATACAATTTAAAAAAATACAATAAAAAAACTACAAATTCTTTTGTTTTTTTATAATTGAAAACAGATATACAAAAATATTAAGATGATCAAATATATCATAACTTAATCATAATCAATTGTTTTTACGCTTTTCTTGGTTTTTTTGGACGCCATTCTACCACTCTTCTTGTCAATTTTGTTGAGTTTTGCTAGCACGTTCGTCACAACAGTTCTTTTAATCACTGCGTGGTTTTTCTCTTTGTTATGTGCCGCGAGGGTCATTGTTTTGAGGTTATAGATTGTAACTGACAGATCGCAAGCGTTATATATCTTTATCATTAGGCTTCAAGAACCTCTGATTTATTGCTAAATGCAGCCAAGCTTACTCGGATCCGTTGGTTGATTTTGAAGGTCTAATTTATTTTGCTAAGTTTTATGGTGTGGCCAAAATATTGATGGTTACTACCACGTCCTATTTTTGATAGGTTTGTTTTTAGGTCTACAGTTTTTGACGTTTTGCTTAGCTGTGAGATAATAATATTTAGTTCTATGATATTGTCTTTTGTATTCTAATAAAGCTTCTTAAATGTGTTTTCTAATTATCCAAACATCTATTCTTTTTTTTTCACTATTTTGATCAGGTCTCCCATGATTATTAATGTTTTGTTCTTTCATCAATTTTGCTGTAAATCTTCAAAAAAAACTGTTTTATTTCTTTGTGTAGTCGTTTTCTCAAATGCAATTATCAGTGTCCTTGTTTCTTCATTTAGTTTTATTTGTATTGACATTATTTTTTTGTTATTATCTATTATACTTTTTGGTGATATTATTACTCCTATTTCTCCTTTTGCTTTATTTTTTACTTCCACTCCTGATCATATAAGACAATATTTTTTATGTATTCTTTTAATTTTTGTTTCCATCTTTTTTTGTTTCCGTTACTCCCATTATTTTTAACTTTGCTTAATCTTTTCAGCTTTATTCGTTTAAGCCCTTACATTTTATGTAAGGAGTTCGATCATCAGGAACTCAAATGTCAACTTCACCTGCACGTGGTACACTCTGTTAGATATCAAACGAGGCTGGCGACCGAGTATCTGCCGGTATAAGCAGACTTCTCCTGCACAGCCAACAGCTGCGAGTGGATGAGCCAGCAGAAGGTAGGGCACTGTTTGTTCTGGAGCTAAGAAATTAGCCACAAAGGCGGAAGAACCACGACGATGGTCAACAGCATACGAATACAGAAGGAAACGGAAAACTACTGTATTAAAAGTCCAATAAACATCCCTATTACAATCAATATGGCTTCAAATGTTCAATATAAATAACAATTCCGGAGTAATTCCCCCAATCGGATCTCCGAGGGAAGATATTGAATGAAACAAAGATAGTGCAACGGAAAAACGTAAGAAAGCAATCCGCAAAGGAACAGAGAAGGCTAAAGACAAATGGCTCAACCATCAAGATGCTCACTTGGAACGTAAGAAGTATGTTCCAAGCAGGATAAATCAACAACGCAAGAAATGATCCGTATGAATATAGGTATAATGAGCGTTAGTGAAATGAGATGGAAGGGAGCCGGTAAATGCGTAATAGAAAGACACAATATTCCACTCAGGTGATGACACCAAATAGCATCAATATGGAGTAGGAATGATTATCACAAAGAATATCGAAAATTGTGTATACAACTTCATACCCGTATCCGACAGAGTGATGCTTGTACAACTAACAGCAACTCCAATCAATATAAATCTCATACAAGTATACGCACCAACATCAGATAAAGACGACTACGAATTTGAGACTTTTTACAGAGAGATCTTGGAATTGCTGAAAAGCACAAAAATGCATGAGATTACTATAATCATGGGCGACTTTAACGCCAAAATTGGGTCCAACAGAAATGCGGAATGTGTGGGACCACTTAGACTGGGTGAAAGAAATGACAGAGGAGACAGATTATGCGAGTTTAGTACTAATGAGAATTTTGTGATACTGAACACATTTTTAAAACTTCTAGCTCGAAGACTCTATACCTGGAAATCTCCAGCCGACAACTCAGAAAAGATAGTACTATCACTAATGAGGAGGTAAGAAAAGTCATCCAGCAAACCAAAAACGGGAAAGCAGTAGGCTCAGATAATACTCACTCAGAAGTGTTAAAAGTACTAAGCAAAAAAGGTATAGACATCATGACATCATTTCTGAACCTTATATATGACAGTGGTACTATACCACAGGATTGGCTCTACTCCACGTTTGTGACAATTCCAACAACACAGAATGCAAAAGCATGCAGCGATTATAGAACGATCTGCTTAATAAGTCATATTTTGAAGGCATTCCTAAAGATCATCCATAACAGAATATATAGACAATGTGAAGATAATATTAGCCCAACGCAGTTTGGTTTTAGAAATGCACTCGGTACCAGAGAAGTCATGTTTAGCGTCCAGGTCCTATTTCAAAGATGTAGAGACGTAAACTGTGATGTGATCGCATGTTTTATTGATTATCAGAAAGCGTTTGATAAGGTTCAACACCCAAAACTTATCAAAATTCTGCAAAATATAGGACTGGACAAGAAAGATATTAGAGTGATTAGTAACCTATACTGGAACCAGCTGGCGTCCGTAAAAGGATACCAAGTACATTAACATACAACGTGGTGTACGCCTTGAATCCCAAAAAAAAAAGTATATGATCATCAGCAAAGTGCCAACTCAAAACATCCAGCTCAAAGCAGAAGGTCAGGCAATACAACGGGTCTCAAGGTATACTTACCTAGATACCACAATTAACGATCAGTAAGACCATTCGGTAGAAATAAAATGCCGCATTGAAACAGCCAGGGGAGTTTACATAAAGCCTAAAGATGTGTTCCGTAGTCATGACTTAAATATAAAAACAAAAATGAGACTTGTCAGATGTTAAGTGTACCCGGTTTTCTTATATGGAATGGAAGCATGGACCATGTCTAAAGATACCTGCAGAAAACTATCAGCCTTCGAAATGTGGATATACCGGAGAATCCTAAGAATTTTGTGGAAGCACCATATCACCATCGCAAGGGTCCTTGAACGTTTTGGAAAAGAACTGGAGGTACTTAATACTATTAAGGCGCGCAAGTTGCAGTATTTTGGACACATTATGAGAAATGAAGAAAAATATGGATTATTACATCTGATTCTGCAAAAAAAAAAGTGTTTGGAAGAAGAGGTCCTGGCGGAAGGTGTATATCCTGGCTCAAGAACCTAAGACAGTGGTTTGGGAGTACAACTACCAAACTCTTCCGCGCTGCTGTTACAAAGTAAAAATAGCTATATTGATCGCCAACATTTGGTGATCAAATAGGAACTGAAGAAGAAGAATTCTATGATCCTAGTCTTAGGTTATTTTTCATTTTTCTTTTTTCTTGTTGTCGTTCTATATCGTTCTTTGTTACTTTCCATTCAAATGTTTTTTTTAATATTCAGTTTAGATTATGATATTATATATACCGTTGGATTAATATTTTGTCGGTTATCTATGTCTTTATCTATTTTTATTTTATATATATATATACCTTAGGAGGTAGGGGTATTTTAATTAGACTCTTGCCTTGTCCATGCTATTAAAAATTTAGTTCTATAAAATCTATCGACTTCTGGTAGTTGATTAAGGCTATGTGCAGCGGGATGTGGTATTCCACACTCTTTTTTATTAGATTTTGGAAAGTTTGTAGATGTATGCTGTTCCGAAGCCCGTTCAAAAGCCAGCTTGTTTGGTAGGTTAGTAGAACTTATTTGTGGTCCTGTTGATAATAATTTTGGTAAAAAGCTTATACATAAGTTTGCTAGCAGGCTTATAGGACGGTAGTTTTGAATATTGCTTGTGTCCCTTTTTTGTGTATAATAATTACTTTTGCGTTTTGCCATGTTTTATGAATTTTGTCTTCTTGCAGACATTTGTTCCGGAAATTTTTTACAGATTCTAGTAGATTATGATCTCAGGTTTTAACATTTTGCAGGTTATTTGACGCTTTTTTGTTATTCATGTGATTTGAGTAATATATGTGACCTCTGAGATCGTTATGTCTGGCATATTCTCTGAATTGACATTGGTTAATGTTTTTGCGTGGCTATCAAGTAGTTTTGCCGTTTATTATTTTTATCTTGTCTTTCATTAATTGTGACTATCTTTGCTTTTCCATTTGTTGTTGTTTTTTAACCTTCTTATTTTTGTTGTTTTCAATATGGTCATTTATGTTTTTTGTGTCATATGTTTTAAAATTATTTCTGTTTCTATAAGTAGTTTCAGGTTGCGTAGTCTATAAGTAAAAGTAAACATCATTGACAACTCTATTGCGTATTTTTCTGCATTTTGTTGTAGTTGCTGGGTATTTGGCTGGTGAGTTTGTTAATCTGGTGTTTATAGTTATTTTTGCCTTTATAAATCTAAGTAATTTCTTGTCTTAAATTAGTTTAAAACTGAGAAGATGTAGTAAATTTTGTTCATGACAAGTTTAGCATTGAAATTGTCTATAATTAAAAATTGTACTTTTTGGTTTATTTGCGGCGGTGATGTCATTGTAGAATAATTTTATTTTTGTATCTTCAACGGTGCTTGTTGTGGCACAAACTTGTATGATTCAGAGATTGTATCGATTGAAATTTTTTATAATGATATAGATTATTTAGTGCTTTAGTTTTTTATTGAACAAGATTACGACTCTGGCAGTTTGCGCGTTGCTTTCGGAATTATTTTGGTATAGTATGTGCCCTGAATCTAATATCTATCTAGGTTAATCTTGTCTCCGATAAGTCTATTTAATCCCATTTTACCTGTTTTAGCTCTTCTATTGTTTTTCATGATTTTGATGTTGTATGTGGCGACCAATAATTTGATCGTATAGCAATCATGTGTTTGTTTTGGTTTAGACGTTTTGTTGCTTTCCTCAAAAACCTTGAAGCAATTTGATATGTCAGTGTAATTTTGTTTTATATTTTGTCATTTCTATTAAAAAATGGGGGAGAATTGTTAGAGTTTGTGGTAGTTTATCTTGCTAAGATTATGCACGCTACCGTTTGAGGTCATCTGCTACTATACTTACGATGTAATTACACATTCGGTTGCATCTTGTGTCTGTCACCACTTACTCTAGGTCAAACGTCGCAGTGTTAGATAGGGGACTAGCAACCCACACTGTCTACAGCTGCCCAATCTAGGTCAGACGTTGTAGGATTGTATTGTTTCACGCCGAATACTTTATTTTTTTCCGGCAAGTCGGCAAAATTCTTCGATTTCTACGAGACGCAATTATAGAAAATTCAATTATCCTAACTACTGTGTGTATATTTTTATTTTTTTTGCAAATTGGGAGAAGAATCTTCCTAAAAAACTTTGCAAAGACCTTCTTACCTTACTGAAAATTGTTGTAATGAGAAAACTCAAAAAATGCACGTTTGTGCCAGCCATATAAGCGTTACATAGTGTTAGGAGAAAACTTGTACCCCGACTATGTCTAATGTCAAACTAATGGGCAAAAGTCCAACTTTAGAATTAATCTAGAAGATGTGCTGAAGCTGTTAGAAACTACTTGAAATTAGCGTCGTTCGATTGAGAGAAAAATAAACTATTTTTTCTCCAATATCGTGCCTAGGAATAGGGCTTTGAAGATAGACTCGCCTTCAACTTGATGTAGTTAGGGCAGCTTTTATAATTTGCTGTGTCTCCTTGCACAATACGCATGTAGCTACATTACCCAACGCTTTAGTAAATTCGCACGTAGAGGTGGAATGTTTTTCGGCGCACTTAACTCATACGTATGGGGAATTGCATCGCAAAGCAGTGTAGCATTGCACAAGTCAGGAGAGACTTATGTTTGATCTCAACGCTCACATTGGGATTGCAAAGCTTAGAGACAAAAATTTTGCAAGTTCTGTGGCAGCTGAACGTAAAGCATGCAAAAGGTTTTCTCATCCTTTCCCATGCGTTTGATAAAAATTGATTTATACCCCAGAGCTGATTTTATTTTCTTTCAGATGCTAGTTGTAGAAATAGTGCACATTGTTGCCTTCGTCATGGTCAATGGCAGCACAAAAATTTGCATGCAATGTTGGATGCATGCGGATGCCATCTTTGACAATAACTGACCGATTGATGGGGATTTTTAATGTCTTGAATGTAACCATCAACCTAGAAAATTTGTCTTTTTAATAAATAATGATGGGAGGAGAGCGACGTGTGTCAGCGCCCTTTGTGGGTGCTGACGGATTTGGAAGGTTTGTTAAAAGGCCAAAAAAACTTAAGACTGTGCCAGAGACGCTTTGACCTTAGCAGCTGGCCGGGTCTTTTTAGCCTTGTAGGTTGAACTCTGACGGCGCTGAGAGCGCTTGATTTGAAATTGTCCACCAGAGTATATTCCTTTTCTGCAACAACTGGGAAAAATGCTTTGCTCATTGAGACCTCAGTGGAAAAGGTTTAGTCCAGGGGTTTTGGTAACTTGTCAGACTTAGTAGTATGCTTGGCAACCAGCAATATAGTGGCTACGTTAGAGGCGGCAATGCTGGACTTTTTAAAGATGTTTTTGCGCAGAGTGGTAAAGGTATCTTTTACTTATTGTTTTAGAGTAGCTTTTACTGGTATATGTGTAAGAAGAACAGTATTTAGTTGTTTGTCAGTTTCTGGGTGACGAGATTAATTAACAAGTTAATTCCACGCTATAAAACATTTTGCGTGAATTTTATTTTTATGTAGTGAATGAAGTACGTGGAATGAATATATTTTCTTTTCGGTTTTTGACGTATTCTTGCTATAAATTAATTAGATTATAGATTTAATGACTTTTGTGGAAAAAACAAATTTTTTAATGATTCCAGGTTTTTTGCTAAAAATTTTGACAAATTTCTTGCAAATGAATTTTAAGCAATAGAGACTTTTCAATATTATTCAGGGTTGAGTAAATGTATGGAAACACCTGATTATTAAAAATAATCTTAATAAAAGTTTTTGTAAAAACTTTAATCTATATAGTGATCTATTTTAATTTTTATTTAATTTTATTTTAATTTATATTAATTGAAACATAATCCACCACATTTAGTTTTATTATTTTAATGAATATTTTAAAAACCGTCATAGTCATAAAACCTTATACCATTGTAATTGTTGAAAAAATTCTTTCTAAAAATAAAAAAAAATACAGGGTGTTCCGTTTAAAAAAACTGATAGTGTCGTCATATCTCTTGAAACAGAGCTTGTATTAAAAATCAAAATACATTACTTTGCAAATTAAAATTTCTACAAAACCTTTTATTAAAATCATTTTTTACATAAATTAAAAATGTTGCCAATAATCGGGTGTTTCCATACATTTACCCAACCCTGTATAACTGATCTCATATAAATAAAAATATTGATAAATTATAAATTTTAATTTCAAAATTTTGAAGGTAAAAACATTGTATTTTATATAGTCAAATAAATTTTGCTATGCTATATAGACTAACAAACAAAACTCTTTCCCGCCCGGATTTTACACAAACAAACGTCAGGCAAACATAGTTGCCTGGCCAATAAAATCATCCAACTTAAACCTATTGAACTTTATATATAGGGTGTATACGTGCCAATAACAATAAAAAAACTTTTGCGGTTGCAAATACACATTACTTTAAATAAGATGTTACTGCTTAAGTAAATTAATCATTAGTGTAATGTGGTGTCTTAGATTGCAACACGCACTATTTCTCTGATTGTATGAAATTGTCGAAGGACCAGTAAGAATGATATCTTACACAAATTATGCTTTAATGATAAGGTAGAAATTATACTCTGGTATCGCAAAGACTCTCTTTTTTACTAACTTAAAACAAATAATTTACAAATATATATACTCATTCAAATTGTGTAAAATGTGTTGTGATTGGTTAGTTGCTAATTAGGTAATTTGGGGATTCCTAGAAAGAATTGTTGGGAAAGTACCATATTAAATTATATTGTAGGGATTATTATTGTAGGAGATTAAACATACCTGGAAAGGATTATAAGAAATTTCATTACATAAAATATATTTCCTATCATAAATATAAATTGAATTTTTAGTAGGACGAGGGTGTCATTAGCTCTAATCTGTTTATTACTCGGAGCATATAAGATCCAAACATTCCGCCGGCCTTGAAAAGAAATCTTTTCAATTTTCGATGGGAAGTAGTCCTAGTTTGCTTATTGCAATTTTAGTGATGCCTGCTGCCGTTTTAACTGAGGCTACTCTGGCGATGCCATCCTTTCCTGGGTGTAGTTCCGTGATTCGTCCCAGCTGCCACTTTAGTGGTGGAATGTTTTCACCTTTTATCGCTACTAGATTCCCAATTTGTGCATTCTCTGCCACTGGTTGATTCCATTTTGATCGTTGCTGTAATTGGCAAAGATATTCTGAGGACCACCGTGTCCAAAACTGTTGTGTCATTTTCTGTATTCGTTGCCAATGAGATAAAGTATTTTCCTTTAGGTGAATAATGTTTGGTTCTTCTATCGTGCTGAAAGCTTCTCCAATTAGGAAATGGCCAGGGGTGAGGGCTGCAAGGTCTTCCGGGTCTTCGGTTAATGGCACTAAAGGTCGAGAGTTTAAACATGCTTCTATTTGAGCCAATAAGGTATTCATTTCTTCATAGGTCAAGGCAGTTAATCCAGCTATTCGTTTTAATTGGGTCTTGGTTGATTTTACCGCACTTTCCCATAGACCTCCAAAATGCGGAGATCTAGGTGGGATAAAGTGCCAGGTGATGTTATCTTCTAATAGTGCATGGTTTATCCTGTCCTTGTGTTCTCTTGAATTCAGTAACTCTCAAAGCCTTGCAAGCTCGTGATGAGTTCCAGTGAAATTTGTTCCGTTGTCTGAATAAAGGTTTGATGGTTTTCCACGACGTGACATAAAACGCTTTAGTGCATTTATGAATGCTTCCGTGGTCAGGCTGCTCACTAATTCCAGGTGTATTGCCTTTGTTGCAAAACATACAAAGACACTGACATACCCTTTGGTTGTACGACTTTCCCGAGAATGTTGTAACTTCATTTGAAATGGACCACAAAAATCCACACCTGTGTTGGTAAATGCGCGACTTGGTTGCACTCTTGGTTGTGGGAGTTGTCCCATTACTGGTTGTAGTCGTTTTGGATTGACTTTGCAGCAACGTAAACATCTATGTAGGATCTTCTTCACTGTATTTCTGCCCGCCATCGGCCAATATGTTGATCGTACTGCTGACAACACGGCTTGAGCACCTCCATGAATCAATTTTAAGTGTTCATAGTTGATAATGAGTTCCGTTAAAGGGTGGTTCCGTGGTAATATTATTGGATTACGTTGATTGAATGGTAGTTTTGCATGCATTAATCTTCCACCTACTTGGAGTAGCCCGTCTTCGTCAATAAAGGGGC
Source organism: Tachinus rufipes (assembly GCA_963932245.1). Classification (NCBI taxonomy): domain Eukaryota; kingdom Metazoa; phylum Arthropoda; class Insecta; order Coleoptera; family Staphylinidae; genus Tachinus; species Tachinus rufipes. The sequence continues at coordinate 70,649,877 of OZ010749.1, forward strand.
TTAACTTCCGCAATCTACTTGACTTGTCAATCAACAGATTCTGTTTCAATCTGTATATTTCACCTTTGAATTCTTCTTTCTGTGCAATTCGAAGAAGTGCTGTTGTAGCCTTGCTTATTTCTTGTACAGTCAATGGGCCAGTAAGTTTAGGTTGCCCTTGAGAGTTGTGAATGTACCTGAGGCAGAAAGCTACTATCCTCTTTAATTTTGAGAGTGAAGACCACTTGGTAATAATACTGCTAATTTCTTCAATTACTGGAAGTGCTACTGCTGGTTTTTCGTCAGGAAGACTTTGTTCTATATCTTCTAACGATGGCCATTCTTCTTGGTTTAATTGTAGAAATTTTGGACCATGCCACCACAAGCTTGACTCCTTGAGTTGAGTTGGATTTACACCTCTAGATATGATGTCCGCTGGGTTGTTATGTGATCGCACATGTCTCCAATTTGTATTTGTCAGCTCTTGCACTTCAGTTACACGATTTGCCACATATGTTTTCCATTTGTTGGAAGGTGAGCGGATCCATCCAAGTGCGATAGTTGAATCTGACCAGTAGAATTCGTTGTCAAAGTTCAGCTTGAGTGCACTCTTCACCTTTTTTGCCAAACGAGCAAGGATAACTGCTCCACTCAATTCCAGTCTAGGTAGTGATATTGTTTTCAATGGTGCAACCTTAGACTTTGCACATAATAGATTGGTGTTGATTGCGCCAAGTGTAGTCTTACATCTAATATATATGCAACAACCATATGCTGCCTCAGATGCATCGCAAAATCCGTGTAGTTCTAGGTTGCTATATTTTTGGTGCTCGTGTATGTGACGTGGTATTTGTATAGTATCAATAGATGTGAGATCGTCCTTGTATTGATGCCAAAACGTATGTATCTCCATTGGAACGGCTGCGTCCCAATCAATTTTTAGCTGCCAAACACGTTGCATTAGTATTTTTGCTCTTATTATGACTGGTCCAACCAAACCCATTGGATCAAATAGTTGTGCTATTTCTGATAAGATATTTCGCTTAGTGATACGTGTAGGTTGGATATTGTGCTTCACTGAAAAGTGCAGTGAATCACTACTTGAATTCCACAGTAATCCTAATGTCTTTATCACTGTTGTTTTTGCCATGGGTATTGTTGTTTCCTGGTTAATTGAGGTAATAGTGTTTAAGATTTGGTCGTTATTTGATCTCCATTTATGCAAATGAAATCCCCCTTTTAACAACATCTGGCTTAATTGACGTTGAAGCTCCTTAGCTTCCTCAAGTGAATCAGTTCCTGTTATACAGTCATCCACATAAAAGTCATTTTGTACAACAGCGGAGGCATGTGGATAATGAGTTTGTTCTTCTATTGCCAATTGTTTGAGACTTCGAGTAGCAAGATATGGTGCTGACGCAGTGCCATATGTCACCGTTTTTAAATTATATATTTGCAATGGTAGTGACGGATCTTCTCTTTATATAATTCGCAAATATTGTCGATCATCCTTATGTATCCAGATTTGTCGGTACATTTTGGATATGTCGGCGGTAATCACATAACGATGAATGCGAAATCTGAGCAAGATTGATAATAAATCTTCTTGTACTGTAGGGCCAACTTGAAGAATGTCATTTAATGATAACCCTGTTGTAGTTTTTGCGGAGCCATCGAATACGACTCTTAACCTTGTTGTCGTACTATCTTCCTTAATAACGCAATGGTGTGGTAGAAAGTAGCCGTTATTGGTATCATTAATTGGTTCCATATGTCCCAGTTTCTCGTATTGTTGCATAAATTCCACGTACTGCTTCTTGAGTACAGGCATTTTGAATAATCTCTTTTCCAAATTGTAAAATCTGCGGATTGCCATATTTTTTGAGTCGCCTAAGTTGTTAGGGTCAATGTTGAATGGTAACCGTACCACAAATGCTCCTTCGTCTGTTCTACATACTGTTTTGTTAAAGTGTTCTTCCGTTTTACAATGTGTGGTTTTAAGTAATGGGGTGTTCACTTCTTCTGACTGCCAGAACCTTTCTATTTGCGTCTCCAATGTATTCAAATTGCATGTAACCACTTCTGAGTTGTTAGTTGTTGGAATTGTTCCTGATGCTATCCAACCAAATTGCGTATTTTGCACTGTAACACCGAATTGGGCTGTGGTTAGTTTTATCTGTCCGATGCTTAGTAAACTGAGATATATTTCTGCTCCTAGCAATAAATCTATCCTTCCACGTTTGTTAAATTCTGGATCGGCTAACGTAATGTTTTGAGGTATGTTCAGTTGATTTTTCGAAAATGAATTAGCTGGTAGTTCTTGTGTGATCTCGGGTAATACGTAGAACTCAAGTTTAGCCTTAAATCCATTGATTCGTGATCGGATTGTTGTCACTAGTCTTTTAGTGATTGTTGTGGCCGTTGCGTTTCCGATACCATTGATTGGGAGACGGACTGATTGTGTGTTTATGTTTAAACTTGCGGCCAAGTCCTCCCTGATGAAGTTTGTTTGTGATGCACTATCCAATAGTGCCCTACACTGACGATGTTCTCCATGTTTATCGACTATGATTACCAATGTGGTTGATAATAGGGTCATTTGGCTTTTGTAGCTGTCATTGGTGGCAGAATAGCAATCGCTTGATGTTGATAAATGTGTATTTATCAATTCTTGTTGGTCATGTAATAATGTATTATGTTTTTTATCACATTTTGTGCATTGCCTGGATCTGCACTCATTTGCTCCATGATTTTGTTTTAAGCAATTGAAGCAAAGTTTTTGTTTTTTGACCTCTGCCCTTCGGTCCGCTATATTTAAATTGTGGAATGCATTGCATCGGTATAGCTCATGTTGATGCTGGTGACACAACTTGCATTTTGCTTGAGTGTTAGTGTATGAAACGACTGAGTGTCCTTGATGACGATCCGTTTTTGGAGTTTGCACTCGTTGTAGTTGTGTCCTTTGACTTTTACTGGCGTTTCGGGACTCAAGGACTTGGCAGCGTTCTTGTAAGAAGTTGGTTAGTTCTTGAACTGATGGATTCGTGCATTTTAGACGATATTCTTCCCATTTGTCTTTTGAAAGTGCATCTAATTTGATTGTTGATAGATGTAACAATAAAGTATCTCTTGTTGGTTCGCCTAATACGTCTAAAGCATTGAGCTGGCGGAGTCTTCTTTAACCATAGGCAGTTGAAATATTTTATTTATATGATTTTCTATGATTAGTTTTTTATTTTCATATCGGCTGCGTAGTGTTGTCCAAGCTATGCCATAGTTTGCATCGGTGATTGATAATGCTTGAATTGTATTTGATGCTTCACCCGTTAAGCAAGATCTCAAGTAGTGGAATCGTTGCACGTTGTTCAGAGAACCGTTTTCATTTATCAATGAATCGAATGTACTGTAGAATGTTAACCAATCTTCTAGAACCCCTGCGAATGTGGGCAATGTTATTTTTGGCAGTTGCACTTGTTGTGAAGTTGAATTGACTGATAATGCTGGTGTATCAGTTCTAATTATTGGTTCACCACTCAAGACATCTTCTATTCGAGATGTTAATTCGAAATACTGGTCTTCAAACGTTTGTCGATTTTTTGCTTGGTCTTCTGTGTCATCCAGCTCCTCTATTTTTGATTGAATTTCATTGTAGTCTGAATACACCAATGTTAATAAACGACTTCTGAGCTGCCTATAATCCCGTTCTGGATTGTCGAGAAACTTGTTGAAATATGTTTCTAATTGTGTTGTGCGAGTTTTAAACGTCTTGCGTTTCAGGGTTAATGCTGCTATTTCGGTTTTTGACATTTTGAGTTCAACTATGGATGAGTTGATTGCTTGATGCACTTTGACTATTCGATGACTCAGGTCTTGATTTAAAATCCGGTTCGATTGGACCAAATGTATTGTGGTGTCTTAGATTGCAACACGCACTATTTCTCTGATTGTATGAAATTGTCGAAGGACCAGTAAGAATGATATCTTACACAAATTATGCTTTAATGATAAGGTAGAAATTATACTCTGGTATCGCAAAGACTCTCTTTTTTACTAACTTAAAACAAATAATTTACAAATATATATACTCATTCAAATTGTGTAAAATGTGTTGTGATTGGTTAGTTGCTAATTAGGTAATTTGGGGATTCCTAGAAAGAATTGTTGGGAAAGTACCACATTAAATTATATTGTAGGGATTATTATTGTAGGAGATTAAACATACCTGGAAAGGATTATAAGAAATTTCATTACATAAAATATATTTCCTATCATAAATATAAATTGAATTTTTAGTAGGACGAGGGTGTCATTAGCACTAATCTGTTTATTACTCGGAGCATATAAGATCCGAACAATTAGCCTGTCAAACAATTACTTTAATTTTAATCTTTTTTTTTTCTTCAAAATTTGCACATCATTTCATATGTTCAGCATGTAATAAATTTTATAATAATATTTTTTTAACATTATAATCCACTTTTTATCTTTGCGCTACATACCACATTATTATTTCATTCGATAAAAATGCAATTTTTGTTAGTCAACTTGAAAAGCAATGCTGCTTTAATCTAAAAATTTAAATATACTTCTATAAAATAATTTATCTATGTTGGTAATACTAAAGTAAAACCCTATAAATCTTATAAATTCGAACGTGTGCACGTCGCTCTATTTAGAATACAAATAAAAGTTGTAAAAACAACGAATAATTTATTATTTTTTTTAACTTAACTGGAGGCAGATGTGTGTACTACGTTTTGTATATGGATTGTATCAATTCTGTAAGTAAATTTTATAAATGTTATTTTGATTATAATATATGGTAAATACATTTCAATATGAAACCATTTTGCAAAGAACGAAATTGAATGCATAAGACGCAATAATATCAACTAAATAAATAAAAACTGTTGTAATTATATTATTAATAATACATGTTGCATAAATTTGTATTATTTTTTTATTTTAAAACTTGATTAACATTTAATATTTTTATTTAGTCCTCATTTAATCGGGCAAGCTTCTTATTTTAGCAAAATGTCTGGGCTCTGTTTCATTTTTGATGTGTAAATTATATATGGCATATTTACATTACATGACATTTATACATTTTTCAATAAGAATAAAGTTATAATCTGGTATATATTACAACAATTTTCAAATTTGAAGATAAATAAAAGTTAAGACATTAATACATTTAGAAATAAAATCAAAAACTAACAATTTAAAGCATTTTTAAAATTATTATTATAAAATATATTTTTTAAGTTTGTCAGGCATGTATACACCAATTTCTAAATAACATGATTTAATACATTAAGAAAAAACTCAAAATCTGAGATTTTTTTAGATTTTGAAATACTTTTGTGTTTTAAAAAAATGTAATATTGCACTATTTGACAAAACGTAAATATGGTAACATTATCCATAAAAAACTACTGGCAGTTTATTTTCAAAATAAATTTTATTGTAAACAGTTCAAATAGAGCAGGAAATGTATGAACAATAACAAAAAAATCAAAAATTTGTATATTTAATGCTCACAAATCTTCAGTACAAAGACCAACTCAGAATTTGGTCTAGTTTATCTCAGCAATTGGTCAATAGCTGTTTTGATTGCTTTAAACGCTTTGATTCTCTCTACATAATGGGCTTTTTAGATCTCTGCAGCTTAATTGAAAGTGCTGACCATTTGATAATAACTAGGTATACATCGTAGAAAATTTTCAATTAGTTTTTGTTGTTAAGCAATGCTATTTTGCTTAAATTTGTTTAAGATGCTATGTTAAAGACTGATTTTTTTCTGCTTCAATTTGATAATTGACTAATTTTTGCCCAATTTTACCTTGGCATTTTTACGGGCCAAACCACTCTACTATAATGCTCTATAGAAAATTAAAAAATAATTCTACTATAATATTGACAATTTACTTTCCAACAAAAGCAATATTGCAACCTAACTAGGACCAACTATTTTTTCAAGTAAAAAACTACGACTAATTCTAAATATATGTCAAAACAAGATTAAACCACAAACTTACGCAACCAACATACATTGATGGGTTGCTACCAAGCACACATAAAAACTTAAACCAACGTCTTACGTCTACCTACTACTGAAAACGGTTGAATCAATCAACCATCAGAAAGACTGTCAACTATGGTTGAACCACAAACCCTGACAGCAAACCCAACAACATTATTATTACAACACATGAGACACGATGCAGTGGAACCAGTATTAAATTTTATCGAGATTGCACCCATAGGTTAAACCAACAACTAGGACACCAACACACTAATTTTGCCAATTAACCTGAGAACCGCATTAAGCTCAGCACAATGGAACATTCATAATAATAGAGAAACATTTTATGATATTTTATTACTTTTTGAAATTCAATAAAACAATTTAATTATTCTGAAACATTATATACTACCAAACGTGCGCCAAAACAAACTGTCATGGTATTTTTGTTTAGTAGTGTGTAGTAGTGTTTAAATATGATTGAAAAAAATGAGTGGAACATAGTAAACAAATATATGGAAGAAGATGAAGGGGGGAGAATATACATAGCACAAAAGGGACAATTGGTAATTGATTACGTAATGTAAATGAAGAAGCGTAGCAAGAGATAGACACATTTTAGGTTGAAGAAAGAAAAAAAAATAGTAACAAAAATAGTATGGATACAAAAAATCGTAGAAATGTACAGACAAAATTTATATAAAAAAATAAAAGGAAAAAATGTAGAACAAAAAATGGCAGAACTTAAAAACATAATTGCAGACGGAGCAATAAAGAAAAGGTTTTTACAAACTCAAAAATCATTTACAAAATGCAAATGGTGGAGCACAAATGGTACACAAAAAAAGAGAAACTAAAAAAGTACTCCAAAACTGGAAAAATGACAAGGCGAGTAAACAAGAATATCAGAGTGCTAAAATGGTATAAAAGAATAAATTCAAAGAAGTTATGGCATCAAATATAAAAAAAAAAATAGAGATATAAGAAATACGATCGAAAAAAAAGCATGGAAATACATAAACAAATAAACTAAAAACAAAAAACAACAAAAACTAACAAATTTTGATAGAAGACTGAAGAATACACTTCTTAAAACTGTATAAAGAATTGGACAAAAAAACTGATAGACAGCCAATGACAACACAACAACTGAAACAAGATGTAGATGAAATAACAAAAGAAATGATTTAGAAGCAAATTAAAATACTAAAAAAACAAAATTATTGTCAGGTGTGGATGGAATACAAAATAAAGTACAAAAGATATGATCAACATTTTTTAGACATTTGTTTCTAACTTATGTTAAAGACCAAATAAGATAATAAATAAAGTATAGATAGGAAAAAAGGTTGATAGTCAGTAAATATTACAGAGGTATAACGTTAAGTGTAGCATACAAGATCTTTGCCATGGTACTATAAAAAAAACTGAATGGAAAACTAGAGATAAATGGGATTTTGCCAGACGGACATACTACACACTATTTAATAGAAAAGAAAGTAGCAAAAAAGGAAGGAATGTTGTATGCGTTATTATTAGACCTAAAAGCGGAATTTGACAGAGGAATAATGATTGATAGTTCAATAAAAAGTATGTTATAGTACATAGCAGAAACTTAGGGAAAAAGAAGCAAAAAAAGTTAGAGGCTATTCAAACAAAATACTGGATATGGGTATTAGGGGTAAACAAAAATTATTCAGCATACATTGTAATGAAAGAAGTTAAAACAGATAAATTAAGAGTAGAAACAGGAAAACGTGCGAAAAGTGAGAAAAAGGAGTGAATGTAAAGTATGTGGAAAGAAATTATGATAAGAGATAGAAATATACAAGTGCAAGAACAAAGAACACGGATAAATAAATCTATGTACAATTTAAATTATGAACACATTAAATACCTAAAAAATGTAAATTATGGAAAAATAAAAAAACAAATGATGCAGGATTTAGATGTGAAAATGAGGATAAAGTGTACAAATTTTGGATGGAAAAAGAAAGAAAAGTGTGTAGGATGTGTGAAAAGTTAGAGAAAGCATAGAACAATTTAGCAGTAAATAGATACGTGTAAAAATCTTATAAATTAGTAAATCTGTATTAAATCAGTCAAAGTGTATACTAAACTTTTAACAACCTACTAAGTATACCAAAAAGTTCTTAAAACTGTAAAACAAGTCACAGTAATAGTTTATGTTTACATATATATATGGCAGTATTCTAAACTGTCTCAAAAAATTTACAAATTAAAAATAGTATTTTATATTGTTAAAAACTTTAGGTACTATTGTCAAAAAATTACTAAACTGTCAAAATATTATGTGTTAAAAAATTACAAAAACTGTCATATATCTGTCAAAAAGGTTATTAAAGCAGTCAAACAGTTTACAACAAAATAATAAAATGAGTATCATCTGCTTGATATATCATATTTTATTCTAAGTTATTAAAAATGTTACTACTTATGTCAAATAATAACTTTGGTTGCCAAACAGTTTACAGTTGTCAAAAAGTAATTACATTTGTCAAAAAATTACTAAACTGTAAATTTTTTTAATAAATCTGTTTTTTTTTTGTTTGTTTTGTTCTTGTAATCGTAGTGAAGTGTTGGTTTCAACAAATAGCCCTTGTTGTTATAATGTCATTGCCAAACTATTCTAGATTTGGCAGTAGTTTGAGGTGGACTGGTTATTGTCTTGCGGATTTTCACACAGAGTCTGCGGCATGCATGCTGTCCCCGGTCATCTCTCCCTATAGTACTTACCTTTGTCTGTCTCTTTTGTTTTTTTTTTGTTTTTTTTTTTATCTGCACTGACATCCAGCTCTGCATTCTCTTCTTTCTCCAATCCGCATGTTATTTATTTAACTATTTTGTTTTACGTTCTTTGTTTTTTTAGGTATTTGTTTACTTTTTATTTATTGTATCATCTCTCCTTTATGAATACTTTATGCAGTTTTATTAGTTGTATTTTATTTGATAGTCTTAGATTTATTAGTTTTACCTCCAGTGATATCTCTATCTTTATCTTAAATTACTTCTTTGTCTCCTCTTGTTGTCAGGTATATTCTAACCATATCAAAAGTTGCATTATTTGTCAAACTTGAGATAGCGTATTTACTATTTGGTATTTGCCTCGTCATTTCTTTTGTTCTGCATCCTTTCAACATTTTTTTTCTCCTTCTCCTGCTCCTTATCTTTGCAATTTTGTTTGGTATTGTAGTCTGTTTTTCTGTTTTCTTCTATTTTTTGCATAATTGTCCTGTCCTCTTTTATTTTTTTATGTTTTGATCTTTTTTCCTGTTTTTTTTTTGTTTCTATTTTGCTTTTCTTAATTCTCTTGTTTCTCCTCTTTGGGTTTTATTTTGTGTTTGTTTCCATTGTTTATTTTTATTTTTTAGGCATTTTTTATTGTATGTTGTTTTATCCACTTTGTTTTCCAGTATATTTTCTAGTTTTTTTTTCTATTTTCCTTCTACGCTTTGCATTCTACTAGAGTTGCTTTAACAATCTCTGTTGTTATTTTTTTTTTCATTGTTGCCACAACCGTTTCTTTTTATTTTTCTTCTTTTTTTTTGTCCGGTTCTTCTACCGGTTCTCCCTTGGAAAACAGTTTCTTAATTATGAATTTTTTTCTTTGTTTTCTTTTAGGTAGACTTTTTTTGCTTTTTTTTCCAATTTATTCATCATTATTTTCTACAGTTTTTTCTAAGGATTCTATTTTTTTTTTCAACATTTTTTCTGCTATTCCTAATTGCCTTTTTTAAGATTTTTTGTCGTTTTTTAGTATCTCTTTCGTTCCCTCTGTATTTTCTCATATTTTTCTATGTTTTTAGACTTTTTTCTTTGTATGTATTGTTTTTTCACTGCATTATTTTATTTTCTCGCACCACCAGTATGATCCTTTTCCCCCTCTTCTCTGTACCTGGGAATTGCTTAATTATTTGCATCTTTTTTTTTTGTTTTTGTTTTTTGATACTTCTTTTGTTTTTATGCTCTTTTATCTTCTCTTTGTCCATTTTTCTTACGTTCTATCTACCTTCTTATGTGTACTTTTGTTTTCTTTTTTCCTTTGTATTTTTGTATTTGTTTGTGTAAACTCAGTGATTCTTCTTCTATCACGGTCTATTCATTTACTATACCTGTCATTTCCCATGTTGCTATGGTAATATCAATATGTGAATTTGAGCTTCTTCTTACAAACGTCGAATTGACTCCATTGTTTCAAATGGTAAGGTTTAACCGCACGATCATCTCCTCTAAGATTTTCCCTTTAATGCTCTCTTGTATTTTTTCTATCTTGGTGATTTTGCGTTGAAATCTTCTACTACAATGATTTTTTTGCTTTTCTGTTTTCTTAAACTAATTTCTAATTCTTCTATCCACTCTGATAGCATTCCAGTCCGTAGTTTGAACTGACATAACAGCTGTATACTATCATATTTGCTACTTCAGAGCACACTATTCCCTCTTTTGGTGTTCCCCATCTTTCCACTTTGTCACTACACTTTCCCCTAACTAACAGAGTAGCAACTGTTTTAATGTCTCTTATCTACTTACCATTTAGTTTTTTGTTTTCTTTGTTTATTTTTTTTTTGTAGCCGGACATATTCTCTCTTCCGTTTTTTGTCGTTTTGCATTCTTTGTTTTAATTATAGGTCAAATGTATACGTATTTTAAATTTATTTTATTATTTTAATTTACTTATGTTTTTTTTATGTTTTGTTTTATTGTGAAATTGTAAGACTTACCCTATATCCGCATATTGGATCAACTGGGTTAAATAAATTATTATTATTATTATTATTATTATTTGCAGTATTTTTTGTTCTTGCATTCGGCAACCTGGTGTCCTTGCTTTCAGCATTTTATACATAGCGATAACCTATCCTCTCTTTTGCATTCCGCCGCCACATGTCTTTTCATCCAGCATTTGTAACATTTTCTCTTGTTTGCTGTTACTTTCTTTACTCTGCATCTTATGAGTCCTATGTTTATTCTTTCTTCTCTTATTATCTGTTCTGCTGATGTTTTGTCTAACTTGACTGTAGCTGTTTGTTTTTCTCTATACCTTTTTTATAGATATTAATGTATTTTCTTCTGTGCTTGCTTTTTTCAAAAATTTTTCTAACATTTTTTTTTTCTGTTAGTGTCCGGACCAGTATCGTTGAGCATCACTAGTTTTGTGCGTACGCTGTTAGCTTTTCTTATATTATTACCCTCCATTCCATTACTTATTTTTTTTATATCTTTTTTGATTTCATTTTCTTTTGTTATTAGAAACAACTCTTCTTTTGTTGTTTCTCTTATCTCCTTAAATGTAGATTTGTTTATCTGTAGTTTTGTTGTCTCAGCAAGTCTGCATATGTTACGCTCTGTTTGCTAACAGTTACAGCTCTTGATTTTGTTCCTGCTCTTCTTTCTCCAATTGTTTTTAATACCAGCACTGGTTGGCACGTACAGTCTTACTTTTGTATGAGTTTTTCTTCCTGCCATCTGGATCAATTTTGTTGCTTCTCTTTTTACTATTCTTGTTGTACTGGTATATTAATTTCATTAATATTTAATGCTTTTGCTTTGTTAAGCATTTTTTTCGATAGTCATTAAAATATATATATATCTCTTTCTCTGTTGTTTCGAATCTCTGTTTAATAATGTACAACTTACCAGATCTGACAAATTGTAATCTAAATAGTTATTTAATTTTTTTGCAAGTTTTCTTAAACTATCTTTTTTTTATATTCATAATGTTTTTAAATTTTTTTTATATACATTTATTTTATACTTATTTTAATTTTTTTAAATTATTTTAGATTTTTATAATTTTATTTAAAATCTATTACTTCTTCTTAATAAATTTAAAATTTTCTCAGATTTTCTTAAAATGGTTAAGCAAACTTTGGTTAGTTGTTATTCGTTAGTCATTACTATGCAAATGTTGATTGGTGATTATTAGTCAGTAATCGTTCTTTACTGTGACTAATGACTAATAATTCTTAGCCATTAGTCACATCAAATACGAATAGTCGTTAATCAAAACAACCTTATTTATAATTATTAGTCATTATTCGTTATTTGTGCAGGCAATGATTTGTTAGTCAGTATCTTTTTAATCGTTAGTCAGATTACACTTTGCCCTACTCTGGTTGAGCTAGATTAGGATTGAAGTAAACCGCGAGATTGTCAAAGTACTTTGCAACCAAAGAGATGTCTGCGCAATGGAGGAATTCCAAGATTGTTTTGTATTCCACAATTTTGGTCAAACCATAGAACTCCGAAAAGCATTCGCAAAGATTGAGATGCAAGTTTGCGATAGGGAACGCATAGGTCATCATAGATGGTTGAGGTATACAGCCGGATATTATCCCAAAGCGACAAGCCACTGTTCCGCCGCAGCATTGGAATTAGAAGACTTTTGCACATTCTGGCATTTTGTACGTAAATCCTTTGTCAAAATTATCCCCAAACACTTGGCAGCATTGAACTACGGTATGGGAACTTCATTAAGGCTTATGAGGGGTGGTCCGCCGTGTGAAGACTACTTTGACTTGCCAGTCGTTCAACCAGTCATCCAAACTGGTGGTGGTTCTTTGTAGAATGAAAGTAATCAATATAGATGACTTTGAAGAATAAAGAATTGATGAACAAAATCAATTTAAATTTGAAGAAATATTTTTTTGTCAACTTAGAGACATAATTAAAAACTTTAAAAATACAAAGTCAAAAGATTATTGCGGCATTTAATTAAAACAATTTCAAATTTAATATTAATACCTTTTACTAAACTAATAAATCAATCAATTAATTTTAATTATTTTACCAATGTTTTAAAAATTACATAAATTATACTTGTTTTCAAAATAGGAGACAATGTATTATTGTCCTATTTCTATAATACCCACACAAAATTTAAAAAAAATGCATTTCTATGCAAATAACTAATTATCTGGAATGTAATAATGTTTTACATAAATACCAGTATGGCTTTAGAAATGTCAAAAACTTGACAAAAATGATATTAAATGGTTTTAAAGATAGAGGTTATACATATGGCTTATTCTGTGACTTAAGTAAAGCATTTGATTACGTGTCACACCTTATTCTTTTTGATAAACTAAAGTCTCTACGTTTTAATGCTTATAGCATCAAGTTATTATCATCTTATGTATCTAATAGATTTCAGAATGTTAGTGTCAACTTGCAAGTATGTAATTAGCAACAAGTAGTTGGTGTTCCACAAAGCTTAGTGTTAGGCCCAATTTTTTGTTTATATTTATTAATGACCTACCAATGTGTGACCTTGGCGCACATTTAACTTTATTTGCAGATGACACTACTATTATTGGTTCAAGCAAGAACTTTGGTTTGTTGAAAGAATCGGCAAAAACTTGAGCAATCAAACGCTAATTAGAGATTTTTAGCAAATAATTTTAGCTTAAATAGTAGTAAAACCAATGAATTAATATTTACTCTTAAAACAGGAGATGGTGAACCAAAATCTGTCAAGTTTTTTAGAGTTATGATAGATACTAAACTTCGATGGGATACACATACAATCTATGTATGTAATAAAATTTCAAAATATATTTATTGCTCAAGAAATTATCACATATAACTTCTCAGCAATTATTGTTAACAATATATTATGTTAATATTCATAGTATTATAAATTATAGAATATAAAATTGGAGTCATGCTCCATCTGTGACTAACATCTTCAAAATCCAAAGACGGGCGTGTTATCTGTTTTTTAAATTAATCTGCGGACTGCAAACATAAATTTGTAAAATATAAAATTTTAATTTTATTGTTCCTTGCATATAAATTCTTGAGTGCTTAATATATATATATATATATATATATATATATATATATATATATATATAGTCTATTATCTATTATAGACAGCTACCAATTATAAAGCTCAATTCATTCTTACCCTACACTACAAGGAAACAATATGCGCTTTGATACGTATGTAATTACTATGTATATTAACACTAATAAATACTATTACTATTACTATTACCTTTATTCCAGAACTTGCCAAAGGTATTTTCAACTTAAAAAACACTTGCGTGGTTTTTCTCAATCTGAAACCTTTGACAATGAGGTCATTCACTTGATTTAGTTGGTGGACAGTCGAGTGTCATTATCTGAACCCATGTAGGTAAAAGAAAAAAAGATTGTTGGCTTCAACATGATCTTGGATTATATCCAAGGTCACCTTTTCCTTTGCATAGTAAGTTAAGAGGCTAGTAGTTTTGTGGAAATCTCTGGTTTTTTCTAGGTTTAGAGATGTCAATTACGAGAGATGTTTTCCATACTGTAGAAAAGTGCCTGGTTTGAAGAATTGCATTAGCAAGGCTGATGAGCGCCATTATTGCTTTATGCAAGAACTATTTAAAGAGTCTATTAGAAATTCCGTCAAAACCAGGAGTAGAACGGGTTTTTTGATATTTTTTTTATTTGAGAAGGTCTAATGCTTTACAGCGTCGCGGTGTTATCAGCAGTTGGAACACCAATCCAAATCACACGTCCAAATTTATTTAAACCTAGTTTACGCCCACCCACACAAATGTTTGTGATCAAAAAATTTCATTACTAGAAATTACCCGCTCACAGTGCTCACCCACACAACGTTGGTCATCAAGAGATTTAGAAACAGAAGAGGTGGGAGGAATAAACTTTTTGTTGATGAGTAACACTTGGGCGGACGGGTGGTACATAGTAATAGAAGCTACTTGTCTACAGTTCAAACATAGTGCCTATTCACCCACCCACTCATCCAAGCGTTTGTTATTAATAGTTTTAGGTAGACGGGAAGTGGGAGGAATAAAGTTTTTTTTTTATGACTAACACTTGGGCGGGGGAGTAAAACAGCATTAGAGTTCAAGGCAGTCTGCAAACGTTTCGGCCTTTTCTTCAATAGAATATTAAACGCCATTTTTGCCATGAACGGCTGAAATGGAGACTGGTCTGTTTATTAAAAATTTAGAGATCCTACACATTACGCAAAGCCATTCTAGAAAGTGAACAAATTTTACTAAACAAATGTATGATAGAAGGAAGAATCCCAAACAAATGGCAAAATGCCAAAATTATTCTGGTATACAAAAAATGTGACAAAAACAACATCAAGAATTACCGTCCTATCAGTTTGCTGTCACATTTATACAAGCTACTAACAAAGATTGTAACAAACCAATTAACTCACAAAACTTACAGACACTTTGTATTTTTATTAAAAAAATCACTAAGTATAATATAACAATGCACATAGCTTTTGTAGATTACAAAAAGGCTTTTGACTTCGTCAAAACGTGGGCAATACTAAGATTTCTAAACAATGCAAGAATGGACTTAAGATACTCAAACCTATCAAACAGATCTACAAAAACGCGACCATCCAAGTTAAACTTGACAAAGACTTAAAGACAGATAATAGCCCAATTAAAATAGGAGTGCAACAAGGAGATACAATTTCTCCAAAACTTTTCATATTAGTCTTGGAGGGTGTCTTCAAAACTGGCATAAAAAAAATGTATCATTTGCGATTTGCAGACGATATTGTTGTTATCAGCAGCACTGCATAAAAACTTAAGAGCATGCTTCAGAAACTCCATCAAGATTTAGTGAAAACTGGACTTGAAATGAATTTGTCAAAAACCAAAGTCATGAGCCCAGGAAATATTTAGATAACAATTAATAATCAATCCATTAAACAAACATATATTTTAGCTATAAAATTTAACTTGGTAAATAAAATTAGATTTTCGAAACTTCAAGAAGAATAGGTCTTTTTTGGGCGATTTTCGGTAAATTAAGCCATATCCTTAAATTCAAAAAGTTCCCTATAAACCTCAAAAGGAAAGCATTCAAATCTTGCGTGATGCCATTGCTTACTTACGGCCTCGAGACAACGTTCATGACCCGAAAAACATCTAGCAGACTGCAAATCACGCAGGATTACAACTTGGCGTCCAAAAGAGACTGGCAGACCCCAGAGAAGTTGGCAAGATGATATCCAAAATATCGCTAGAAAAAACTGGATTCAAACTGCACCAAATAAGAAGACATGGAAATTTTTGGAGAAGACCGACATCTAGGAGTTGGTAAATGATGGCTGAGAAGAAAAGATGATCGTTTTCTGTGAAAGATTTTAAAGTGTTTTTCCAGCACAAACTTTTGTGCAACCTTATGGCTGTTTTCACTTCTATCCGTATGTATTACAAATTTTCTTCCTTCTCCAAGTGATCCCCTTCTAAAGAGTTTCAGTAAAACCGTGTTGTGGTCAGAGCTTAAACTGTTAATTATTTTATGGTGAATTTAAAGTTGACGTTTTTAAATAGAACCACATCAATAAAGTCCCATTAATCTATAAAATCAAGCAACGTCCGATCTTTGGCGTTTATTGGTAAGATATTCTATGCCGGGTGCTTACAGTTAAAAGTTTTCAGCGAAGATTGTGGGGACAGAATTTTGCTAAGACCGCATTAAAATTCGCCGTTTTGATTTGGTTGCTTGAGGTGAGGTAACTTGATGCAATTTTAAATGTGCTTTACTCGGGCAAATTTACAACTATTGCTTTTAATTTCAGTCTTGCCATTTTGTTAGCTTTGTTATAAAAAATCATTATTTAGGCGGTGTATCTTTAAGGCAAGCTACCGATTGATAAGATCTTAAACAAATCCTGCAGACAAAAGTTTTTACAAATCAACATTTAGCGGTGTGCCACAATCAGTGGTACTTGTGGTATTAAAGGATGCTGTCACCAGGTTAGGTTTGACCAAAACTTTCAGCCCCAAAATATTGGTCAGTTTTATGATCTTGGAAGACTTAGCTCCTTTAGACAGCTAGACTAAGATTATGCTGTATAGGAAAAAGTGTGATAGCTCAATAGTAGAGCACTTGTATATTATACGAACAATCTCTAAAATATGAATAAAATAATAACTTGCTCTTTATCTACCAGGGTAGTTCGGAAATCACCTAATAAACTGTTGGTTCTATCAAACCGCTTCAAACAAGTAAACTTAAAGCATAATAAATAAATGAAATGCTCATTCCTCATACGATAAAGATGAGTGTAGGAAAAACAAAGAGTTTTAAAAGCAAGCTCCACTTCTTGCTCTATGAAAAAGACCGGAAAGTGCCGGATTACAACCTTAAAGCATTTTTCTTTAGCGGTTGGCTATGTATAAAAGACCGCACCCATTAATTAAAAGTGTGCAGTGGCCCTTCTGTGATCATCGTTAGAGGCCGAAACCATGCAAATACCCTTGAGAGTATTTAAAAAAATATAAAATAACAATACTATTATTGTTAAAAAAAGGAATGCGTGTTTATCAATAAGCACAAATGCAGACGGACGAGATTTTGAAAAACCAAAAAATGAGGTTGGGATAGGTTAACATCATTAGACGGCAGAAAACCTTTTAATAATTGAAAAGGGCTCACCCCAAGTTTTTTTTCATTTTGGCGACAAGGCTTCAACTTTTTTACGTCAAAAAACCGCAACATTTTCATCTCCGGTGGGGGTGATAGAAGGGAGAATGGCCAAATTCCTTGAAGTAAGCGTAGCCAAGTAAGAGAGGCCTGCGAGAGGTTTTTCGGGCACCTGATGGATCTGGACTAAGTCGCTTTTGTCACTGAAGAGGTGGACTTTAACGTTGACGGTGCCCAAGAAAACCTCCATCTTGTCCTGGTTCTCTTCTTTGGCAGGTTTGGTTTTCTTTGTCTTAACCATAACAATGCCAAGACCTCGAAAGCAAAATATATTTTGACGATCTTCCAGTTTATGTTCTTAATCGTTGTGGCCATGGTGGCCATCTGGTCCCTCATCTTTTTTACGTGTGATAAGGCGGCCACTCTGGCGTTAGTGTTTGGCTTGTCGGTCTCCTTGCTGACGTTGGCGGAAATAGGCTGCTGCTCCGGCACGGGTGCTATTGCTATACGTTTACTATATTTATGTTCAATTCCCTGTCGTGATAGTATAAAGCACAGCTCTTTAAAATTTATTTATTTATCAACGGAGCACACTACTGCAGAGAACGAGGCTATGGGCATTTTATTAGTTCCTTTGTTAAAATAGTAAATGCGCAGATTTTAGCCCGGTTAGAGCTAGAGTTCTGTTGATTAATTCACTAATTGCACGTTTATTTAAATTTAAGTTGATGTGATCATTTAAAGCAGTTAAAGTTTTAGTAATAAAATATACGTGCGTATTGTTCAATAAATCGTACAAACATTTATTCTAATTTAAAACATGTATTATAATAATGATACGAAACGTCAAATAATGTCTTAAAATAACATTTTATAACATTTAGTCATTATTAACATCCAGCAAACACCGCAAAAACACACAAAGATTTTGGGAAAAAAACGTATGAAAGTCTTAAAAAAATTAAGAAGTATTTTAAACGGTACCACATCCAACTTTAAGTTTACTAGTCGGGGCTCTATTTAATATTACATTATCGTTTTTTTTCTCTGCATTATTTGGCACTACTTCGAGGTGGGTTTGTTATTGCCTCTCCCAATAGCCCATAATTTTGACTTTCTATTTTGACTCTTGTCTTATTCAGGCTTTATTCCTGTTTTTTTGTTTTTATTTTGTCTTTTTTCTTTAATTTATAGAACTTTCAGAATTAATTTTAAAACTAAATTTAAAAAAATAAAGTTTTTATATATTCACAATAAAATGTATATCTAATATATATTTAAACCATAGCTTATTCAAAACCAAAAAACTTATTACGGTTGAGGAATTATTTAGGTGTGACTAACCCTGTACAATATCATTTTGCTAACTTAAATTATAATCTATATTTTAACAGGATAATGTAGCACCAACAACAATATATAATTTAAAATGAAACCTGCAGCGTTCAAAATAGGTTTTATAATATAGGATAATAATTCTATAGACATTTTCTGATACCACACAATCATATTTCGAGCAGCGAAGCGCGTTGATTAACCACCGCTCAAACTATAATTAGATAGATTTGCATCGCACATTGTAGTGTGGTTTATTGTGAGGTTATATTTTCTATTAGATATAGTAATAATGAAAACTGTATATAGTAACACAAAAATATATAATTTCCTGCAAGAATAACATAAAATATTAAATTGTAGTAAATTTTATATTTTCTTTGATCTTACATGATCTATAATTATATATTAAAAATAATATTACGTGAACTAGATTTTTATTAATAATGTTTTTATGAACAGGAAGTTTCTACGTATTTTCTTTAAAAATAATTGAGTTTTCATAGATTGAATTTTTTATTTTAAATTAAATCCAGCTTCATTAAATAATGTAATTACTCCGTCTAGTATATTTACTATATAACAAAACAAATTGAAACTTGTTTTAATCACTTTGTAAATCATTATCGATGGTTTAAATTTACGTATTGCTTTTTTTTTTATATATATATTTTAAAATTTGTTAAACAACAGTTTTTTCAATACTACTTTTTTAAATTGTAGTTTTATTTTAACGATGGTCTATTTTTTGTTGAGAGGCTATTTTAAACAACTACATCTGGGATTTTAAATTATTAGGTGATTAACGTGCCTGTAAAATTAAGTCTACTTAAGTTAATTTTGTTTTTTGTTATCCTTAATACATTGTTTTCTTGACTAGAAAAACAGATCCTTCAAATAAAGAGTCAAATACAATAATTAGTTTACCATCTGAATTTGTATTATATTTTTGCAACGTTAATATATATATATATATATATATATATATATATGTCAAATTTTAGCCTTTAAGATTCAAAAGAACACGTGTGAACTAGGTCTCCAAGAAAGCAATTGAGTACTTGCTAATTAAGTTCTACATAAAACTTTACATCAATATACTTTATTTAATTTATTTTTTTTAATTAATATATTTTTATTATATTTTAACATTTGAACATAAAATTAAACTCGTAAACAAAAATTATTAGAATTTGAGGCTTAAGTTACTTTTTTGCATAAAGATCACTTTCTGAGGGTGCACTAAAAAAAATTCTACAAAAACAATTTTAAAAACCAGTCTAATATATATATATATATATATATATATATACGAATCTGGCGGATGATGCAAAGCCCAGTATACACTACAGACCACCAGAAACCCGGTCTTTAAAAAACAGTTTTGCTGTATATTTTGCAAATTTACTCTTTAATAATGAATATAATTATATTTGATATGCAAGGGGTAAGTTTATATAGAAATTTATTTTGTATAAATTTGTCAGGTTATGCGAACCCTACAAGACAACATAGAAAGCCTAAGTGCATTTGTTTATATTGTCCACAGTTTATTGGACGCGGTGTTGCCAATTTTTTCGCTATTAAATTGCATAAAATATTAGAAAATCAATCGGACAAATATTTTAATAAATGTAGCTGTTAAATTTAAGTAGTTTATCACATAATAGTTTTAAATAAATAATATAATGTTAGTATTCTAATGCTATATATAGCTCATTGTAAAAAAAAAATAATCTATACAATACTTAATTGATTAAAATTAAAAAAAAAATAATAATGTATGTAAAGTTTTATGATTGGTTATTAATATCAATACTTATAATTTGTTAAGTAAAAAATAATGGTCCCTGGAGATATCTTGACATTGCTTTACTCAAAAACCTCTTAGTTTAAACTACTATTTTATTAGCTCAGACCATAGCCAGAACAGAAGGTTAAAAGTCGTTCTATAAGACGTACTAGTCGTTTTCCGACACTCTAGAACAGAGCATCACTTCCCTATCTAATATTCAAACAGTTAAGAGTTAACAGCATTAACTTTGACTTTACTAGACTCATCTTGTTAACAATGGAAAAGTCTACACGTTTTGCCAAAAATAAAATAGATTGGGTTTCAACAGAAAACCAGAGAGCTCATCAAACATTAAATAGAAAAATTTTATAACTAAAACAAACTAAACCAGTTCAATGATAAGGTTACTTTTTAGGCTGATAAACCAAACATCTAAACTAACTCAATAGTGAGAAAAAGAAAGCAATAAAAAAGTACAAACATTAGTGATCTTGATTTCTCCAACAAAGATGATAATCTAATTTGTAAAAATAAGCGCACACTGCTTTCTTTTATTTATGAAAAAAGCTTTGCTGACAACTCTAATGCACGTTCTACGATAAAGACTTAGAATTGGACTACTTAAAAAATCTACAAAAAAAAAGATATTGTCTGCAGCGTACTGATTCTACTTCAATTTTTAAATTGCTTTGGCCTTCTAAAGTAAAATGTATGTTTTTTCATTTCAAACCAAAATTAGAACCAAGTCCAGAATGCATCCTAAACAAAGCTTGAGAGCATTTTCTAACAAGGTTGTAATGTTTCCCACTAACATTTTAAATATAATGAACTTTCTATTTTTGTATTCATAAAACAGTTCTAATAAAATTTTATTTTCACAAAATAACTTTGAACAAAATAAGGAATTACACGGAAAAACCTATAGCCAAAACATGGTTTCAGATATGAGTTCCTTTCAACTAACTGGAGTTAAATCTAAACAATTTTTTGTATAAAACTCAAAAAGATTTCTTTGGGTTTGACCCACAGAAATTATTCTACAACAAAAAATCGGAGTTTTGTACTTTTATGCAAAAATTTAGAAAACTTAATAAATAAATTATGTTTATAGCAAGTTGTTAAATATACCTACAGGTTTTTTTTATTTTAAAATGAAAAGACAAAAAATAAACACCTTGCAACAAATAAACACTTTATCTACACGGACGCCGACACGATTATCTATTGCAGCCGCTGCAAACATTGCCATCTGCTGCCAACAATCTGCTTGCCGCCACTCGACCAATATGCTTTGCTTTTAAATGCAGTTAGACTTTAACACTGTAGGGACGGTTGTACTTTCCTGAAAGAGGCTGTTAAGAAAACACCTCTGTTAAAAGCGCAAACAAATAACATGTATCTTTACCACTAGGAACGCACACAACTATTTTCTAAGCAGAAGTAGTACAACTTATGGGGTTATGAAAAAGTAACCTGCAAAATATTTAGCAAAAATTTCCAAACTCTAACAAATAGTAGAGTGGCCCTAATTGCTATAAACAAGCTTAAAATCATATCAAAGCTAATTTTTGAATGTCATTGTGTCTTTACTTTGAGTAAGGACATTCTAAGAAAGTAGGTAACATTGAAGCAAACGGGCAAACGCGTAAAGGGTGAACCCTTATGACGTGTGAACTTAAACCATAGACCTTTAACACTCAAAAGCTTAAAAAACCTATTAAAAATTAACTCACACCACGCACTAGAAAGGCGCTGGGATGACACTTCTGACTGCAGACTGGAAAAGGATGCAATTTTTTTTTTTTTAGCTGTTTTCTACCATGCGGATATAAGCCTTCTTTTTGTTTTTCTACTCGTCTCGGTACCAATTCAGATCTGCCTCTCGCTTTAGGTCGTCAGTCCATCTCATTTGCGCCCAGTTCTATTTCTGAGTGGCTGTGTGTTGTACGACATCCTGTACTTTTGTTTTTCCCCTGATCCATTCCGTTGTTAGAGTTATGCCGAGTATTCTTCTCTCGATAGCTCTCTGGTTGACTTGTAGCTTGTTCAGTATGGCTCTTGTGAGGGTCCAGGTTTGGGCGCCGTAAGTAGTTACTGGCAATATACACTAGTTGTATAACTCAGTTTTAAGTTTAAGAGGGATGTCCATAGCCAATATGTTCTTAATTTTGCCATATGCCGCCCAGGTTTGTCGTATTCTCTCGTTTACTTCTAGTTCCTGGTTTGCCTTTTCCAGAGTTTGTTCTAAGTATTTATATGTGTTTACTTTCTCCACTGCGTTGTCACCTAACGTTATATGTTGTTCTTTGTCTACATTTGATGTCATAAACTTGGTTTTGCCAAAATTAATCTCCAGGCCTAAACGCTTTGTGGCACTGTATATGTCATTGATGAGTGAGATGAGTTCTTCCTGTCTTTGACTATCAGTACTATGTCATTCGCAAATATGAGGTGGCTGAGATTCTCTCCATGGATATTAATGCCTCTGTCCTTTAGGTCGATTGTTTTGAGTGAGTACTTTAAAACTAGAGTAAAAAGTTTGGGTAACATAGGGTCGCCTTGCCGTACGCCTCTATTAAGTTCGACTTTCTTTGATTGTTACTGTAAATGGACTTGTAGCGTGGCGTTCCGATAAATATTGCCAAATTAGGTTTGCGTATCTGTGGTCTATTCTAGCTTGTTTTAGGGCTTGCTGTTGTGCCCATAATTCCACCGTATCGAATGCCTTCCGAAGCCATATAGGTATATTGTATTCCACCGTATTCTCCATCAGTGTTCTCATTGTTTAGAGGTGTTCCCTAGTAAAGAAACCCTTCCTGAACCCCGCCTGCTCTTTAGGTTGGTAGTAGTCTAGTTTAGATGTGAGACTGTTCGTTATTATTCTTGAGAATAATTTGTATATATGGAATATCAGGCTAATCGGTCTATAATTTTCAAGGTCTGCGGTGTCCCTCTTTTTATGGATGATGGTTACGAGTGCATTTGCCCAGTCCCGTAGTATATTTTCCTCTTCCATGCATCTATTAAACAGTGCTACTAATGCATTCTCAAGTGCTTCGCCTCTTTGTTTCAGCATCTACACCACTATTTCATCTTCTCCCGCTGCTTTCCCTTGCTTCATGTGCTGTAGTGCTATTCTTATTTTGTTTTTTGTAATCTCCGGGATATCCTCAGAGTTTACGTTCATGACTTTCCTTGCTCTTTCCTGTTTAGGGATATCGGTCTTAACCTTCGTCTGATACAGGTCTGCGTAGAATTCTGGTACCGTTCTTATGATGTTCTGTCTTCCCTTGATTTCTTTTCCTTCCTTGTCCTTGATTCTAACAATCTATTTTTTTGTGTTTGATATTATCCTCCTAAACACTTTCGGTCCTTTGTGTTGCTCGAGTACTCTTTGCGCCACTTCTGTATTACAGTTCCGGATGTCTGCTTTCGCCATTCTTCTGACAGTTTTGTTTGTCTTGGCGTACTCCGCTGTAGATCTTTTGTTGTTTACTATGAGCCGTCTTTTTGTTTCTAGCATGTTTAGTGTTTGCGCGCTAAGTTTGTTTAGTTTTGTAGCTTTAGTTTGTGTGTAAGGTTCTGCTGCTTTTATTAGTGTGCATGCGATATTCTTGTTTGTGTTGTTTAAATTGTTCTCCAGGTGTGTTTGGAATTTTGTTGGTGTGTGTTGTAATTGCTCTATCTATTCATATGGGTCCTGATTTCTTGAACCTTCTACTTCTCTGTAGTCTTTGGTTGATACAAATGCGGGTTTTAACCAGCCTGTGGTCGCTCCCAGTGTTAAGGCTATTTACTACCTCAAAGTTCTGTACCAAATGCATGTTCTTTGTTAAGATGTAATATATCTGGTTGAATGTTTTGCCATCCAGGCTTGCCCATGTTCATTTGCAGTTCTGCTGTTTTTGGAAGAAAGTGTTGGCGTTGAAAAGTTGTTCCTTTTCCAAGAAGTTTGCCATCATTTCTTTATTTGTGTTTCTTTTGCCCAGTCTATGTTTACCAACATATTTTTTGTCTAGGCTACTTTCTTCGCCAATCTTGCAGTTATAGTCACCAATCACCAACACTATTGATGTTCTGTTTTCGGCCAATCTTCTGGAAATATCTTTGTAAAAATTGAGTACCTCCTCGTCTTTGGCTGCACTGGTAGGGGCATAGGCTTGGATTATCTTCACCGTTTCCAATTTGTTTAATTGTATTGTTACGTATATAACCCTCTCAGATATTGCTTTGAGCCGTTTTACGTTCTGTGTTAGCCTCTTGTGTATCAGTATGCCTACCTCTCCCAGGCTGGAGTCCTTGTGTCTTTTATGGTAGAGTTTGTGTCCTGATCGGAGTTTGGTGTACCCTTTTCCCCTTTTCCTTACCTCACTTATACTTATTACGTCCCATTTGATTTTCCCAAGTTCCGCTTCCAATTCTTCTGTTCTGTCCTCCGACGCCATCAATCTAATATTATACGTAGCAATGTTCATTATCAATTTCTTGCTTCCCCCATATTCCTTAAAGCAGACTGGCAGTTTACTGTCAGTACGGGATTCTGAATTTCTTGTTCTACCCGCCTAGGGACTGTTCAAATTTGATATCGACATTTTTACCATATTAAGGGGAAGTTGACCGTACTCTACCGCGCTGGCTATTGCGAGTTGGTAAAGGGTTTTGAAAGTTACTTTTCCTTAGTTCTCAGGTTGCTTCATTTATGGTTTTCTAGCAGGGTGCACCACTTGCAAGTGAGGTTGGCATTTGAATCGGTTTGGTGTTAAGTGCGACACCTTACACCCCTAAAAGGACGCAATGACTGCATCAAATGATAAGACAGCCGATCACTATTAACTGTCCACAAAAAACTTGCAAATTAAGACAGAAATTTTGACAAAACACTGCCAACTAAAAAAACACATGCAAACGATTGGTGTTGGAAATAATCCAACATGTAGAGAATGTGAAATGCATGACGAGACGATCGAGCACGTGCTATGTACATGCCCAGCTCTTTCATACAATAAAGAGTCCATGTTGGGAAACTGCTGGCTTGACATGGGTAGTATAATGGAAAACCCTCCAAGCGATGTATTGCATACATCAGTTAAATGCCAAGACAACGGAGGAAAGTCACCACTGGAAAAAATACAAAAGGCATAATGAGGCCTACGTGCACTTTGGTTCACCCTTCAACTTTCAAATCCAAATCCACCCAACCAATAAAAATACAAAAATTTTAATTCCAAATCCAAAAAAAGATAACAAATATAAAGAAAAACGGAATAAGACATACGTTCACAATATTAACTCTACGGCAATAAAGCTTAAAAAGTTCCATGACTACTACTATAAAAACATAGAAATTTTCTAAAAAATAAAACGTTACTTTTACAAATATTAGGTTGCAACCCTAGCTCATCGGCATCAACTTTTAAAAACCATCTAAGAAGAAGTCTGTAACAATGTAAGAAAAATGTTTAGGATTCTAAAATAAGCATTCTAGACGACCTTTTGTTAAAGAATTCCTGCTTAATATTATACAAACAAGTCTACTTGCAACACAACAAAGCTCAAATAGGCAAAAAACTGTTTACCATATTAACATATTAAATCTAATCATTGCAACATCTTTGGACAGCATTGTGTTGTCATTATTTGACAATTTGATGGCAAATGTTATAAAGTTTAGAAACAGAACAACTGATTGACGAACGAAGGAACACCGACAAAAACTCAACACGATATGGAGACCAAAATAAGATCGTGAAAAAGGTCATCAGAAGAGACCAGAGAGCGTATAACACAAGGATGGTTGAAGACGCTATACAGAACAACGCAAACATGAGAGTACTTCGTTCCGAAAGATTGAGAGGCAAGATGATTATCCACAAGATGAAAAATCTGCAAGGAGTCATTGTGAGTGAAAGAGGAAAGATAGCAGAAATTATTTAGAAATTCTATCAACGACTCTACAGCTCATCAATGGCAGACCCAAAGCAAGGACAAATCAAACATATCGATAGAAAAGAACTAGAGGCGGCGCTTAAACATCTAAAGAACTGCAAAGCCCCGGGCGAAGACCAGATCACCAGTAAAATGCTGAAGGCCGGAGGAAATACACTGAAGGAAGCACTCCTGATCCTGCTAAATAAATGCCTAGAAGAAGAGAAAATACCGGACTCTTGGAAAAACGCAGAAGTCATCCTGCTATTCAAAAAAGGCGACTGCACAAATCTGGAGAACTTCAGGCCTGTTAGTCTATTATCCATCCTCTACAAACTACTAACTAAAATCATAACAAGCCGCTTTGGCCATAAATTCGACTTTTACCAGCCAGTCGAACAGGCGGGATTCAGAAAGGGTTATAGCACGACGGATCATATCCAAACTGTACGCACACTAGTAAAAAATTGCACGGAATACAATATACCACTCCACATGGCCTTCGTAGACTACCAGAAGGCATTTGATTCAATTGAAACCTGGGCGGTGATGGAGGCGATGGATAACGCCCGCATAGATTACAGATATTCTAACATCATACGATATATCTACAAACACGCCACCATGCACGTCAAAATTGAAGAGGAATTGCAGTTACCCAAAAGTACAAGTAAAGCGAGGTGTCAGACAGGGGGACACAATTTCATCTAAATTGTTTACCCTAGCAATAGAAGACGCGTTCAAAATACTAACATGGGATCAGAAGGGCATAAGGATAGACGGAAGATACCTCAACCGCCTCCGCTTTGCAGACGATATTGTCCTCTGTAGCAGTGACCCGGCTGAACTTGCAACAATGCTTCAAGAACTCAGAGTAGCCTCCGAAACCGTTGGTCTTAAAATGAACCTCCAGAAGACCAAAATCATGAGTACATCTAACATGAGAGTCACGATCGATAACCAAAATCTGGAGCTAGTCGAAGAATATGTATATCTGAGACATAACATCAAAATCGTAAAAAGTAACCAAACCGCAGAGATTACTAGACGAATCGGCCTCAGCTGGGCAGCGTTTGGTAAACTCAGCTATATACTTCGCCAACCAAAAATCCCAGTGAACCTGAAGAGGAAAGTTTACAATACCTTCATCTTGCCGGTGGCAACATACGGGCTCAAAACAGCCACTCTTACAATAAACAGTGCCAACCGTCTTAGAGTCTGCCAAAGGGGAATGGAGCGAGCAATGCTGGGAGTCAGTCTAAAGAACAGGATCCGGAATGAGGATATTAGACGAAGAACGGGGGTATGCGACGTCGTGGAACGGGTGGCACGGCTCAAGTGGCAGTGGGCGGGGCACGTAGCCAGAAACAACATCAAATGAACAAAAACCCAAATGCAATGGAGGCCAAGAGAAACAAAAAGAAGCATCGGGCGCCCGCAGGCAAGGTGGAGGAACGACATTCAGCGACATGCGGGAAAAAACTGAATGAAGACCGCACAAGACAGACCGACATGGAAGTCGTTGGAAGAGGCCTATGTCCAGGAGTGGACGAATACAGGCTAAAGAAGAAGAAAAAGAAGAAGCTATAAAAATTTAAAAAAATTATTAAAAAATTGATATAGCTATAGTTTTTTAACTTGTTTCAACGGGATTGATAAGTTTAGAATGTAATGCTAACAGTTTTTAAAAAGTAATCTTCAGACAGAATTTTTTTTGGTGATAAAAAAAATTGAAGGAGGTTCTTCCATCTCACAAAAGGCACGAATAATTTGCTCAAGAAAAGGATAAACAAATTCCGGACTCATGACCAAGAAATTCAAGGCTAAATCTAATAACCTCGTCTAAAGTTGAAGTATTTGAACAATGCTTGTTAGATTTATAAGTAAGAAAAGAAGATGTATTAGAGACTACATTAACACAAGATAAGTTTTCCAAAAGTACCAAACCTAAAGTGATGTCAGAGGCCTTATGTATTCCTTTGCATCCGAACTAGATTTGTAATTGATTGAATTTTCGTGATTGGCAGAATCAGACACTTCAACTAACACACATATTATTCGTTATGTTTGGTTTATTCCCAATCTCATTATTCACAAAACCCAACACTATCCAACCTAAATTTCTTTTAATATGTGCTGGACAAAGTGGAATTATATCTAAAACAGCTTTCACTTCCAATAAAATATCTACTGGTGACATTAGATGAAAATATTGATCTGCTAAAGATAAATTTGAAAATCAACTTTTAACTTTATCAAAAATAGAAACAATAGGTAAATCAACTGTAATTTTAAGTAACACTACAGCTTCAAAATTTAAATAAAAATATTTATTAAACTTAGTGCGCAAATGACAGCTTAATACTCCTTTAGGTAAACCCACCCAAGATTGACCCACTCCATTTAATAAATAAAGACATTTTCTTCTTGAAAGCTTTAATCTTTCAACTAATTCATGAGTTATAAAGTTTACTTGACTGCCTGAATCAATTATCAACAGTTTGCACATTCTCGTTTGTGCCGTTCCTAAAAAAGGTACAGAAATTGCTAATGGTTAAAAACTTTCAAATACACAGAGTTTAAAGAAGACTCGTTAATTGCCTTTACAGGTTCTTTGTTCTTATTTACCACAGGATGTGATACCTTAGTGAATCTCCGATAAACATACAACATGGTGTTCTGATCTTTTTGATCACAAGTTTAGCAAGAAATACATCTTGAAGAATGATGAGCACCCAAACAAGCAAAACAACGTTTATGAACTTTGGCTACTTTGTAACTTGGGGTACCTGCTAAGAACACAGAACAATTTATTAATTGATGTTTGGTCTTACATAAAAGGCACTCAAAAAAAAATACTTTAGGTTTCTTTTTGGCCCCCATGTAAACTTTTTTTGAATGTTCTTTTGGTTGAAAATAGGAGAAATTAGATTTTGTTAAAATTGAAGAAGTTTTTAAAACCAAGTTAGTGACAGCTGTCTGCATGGTTAAAAAATCAATACAAAATTTAAAAAAAGGAATCTCAGTATCTAAATGTTGAGATTCAAAGTCTTTACTCATTTTGGAATCTAATAATCTTAAAGAAAGTTCTAACAAAATGTAATCTGAATGATCGTTCAAACCTAATGTTTTTAAAGAATTTACGTTAACATGTATCACTTCCAAAATATGTATGACTTCTTTAGGGTTATTGAATGTTACAGGACTTAATTGCAAAATATTTAAAAGGTAATGATTTGCAATAATTCTATTGTTGGTGTATCGTTTTACCAAAAAATCATATGCTAAATTGTAATTATCTGGCATAAAGGCAATAGTTTTCTAAATACCCAACAGGTAATCTGCCTCTTGGATCATGTTATTATATAATGCAATAAATGATGAAAACTTTTCATAGGATCCATCAAACTTGGCAAACTTAATTTCTGGTAAATGTGGACGTGATTTTGTATGAAATACTACGTTTCTATCATTTGTATTTGTAGAATTATGAATTGTAAGAGAACTCACCAATTCAGACTTTATGAAATAATAATTCTTTTGTTGATATCAATGTTAAATTCTGCATGACTAAAAGTCAACACAGATAATCGTTCTAATATATTCTAATAAATTTTATAATTTGAGACCAAATCTTTGGGTTTTACTTTATTGATGTTCCAACTGGCTGGCAGCTCTCCAATTATGTTAATACATGTTTGGAGTTTTGACTCCAGTCGATCCCTCTTAATGATAAGAGCTAAAAACTTCTTCTTTTTAGAATTTGTTGGTTCAACCATGACAATGTATAGAAATAAAATTAATAAAAACCAGGCAGACTACACGCAATACAATAATTAGAATTAAATAAATGAATTCTTAAAAAAATGTTTAATAAAAATGTTAAATTTTACCGGTCAAATCCGGTTCAAAAGACCAATTTTGTTTGATAAGACAATGGACTGTATACATACTTATGTAATTTTATTAATTTATAAAAATCGAGTTTAAATAAAATGAAAAACGTGAGAAGTGAATTTATTTTAATCTTTTTCTAACGAGTCCTTGATTTTTTACTATGGTTATATATTTTATTTTTAAAAATAAAATACAAAATTCGGCTTGCTTACTGTATCATTATACTATCAGCATTATACTAATAATAATTAACTCAAGCAGAAAAGTTTGATTATAGTAAGTTAAGAGCTGGTAAAGATAATGCTGAAGCAAACTCTGGTAATACAGCGTTCTGCGATCTTCGCAGAATAGATTTTGTTATTAATAAGAAAAGCACAAGTAGGGATTTTATTGCCAAGCTATACAAAGAACATGACTACAATTAACGAGTATAAATTTTTACTTTATTTCATGTATTTTTCTTCTCTAGTAACTTTGTCTTATATGAAAATTTATTTTACCGTGATTTTCTCCTATTTTATTGTTCTGATTCTCATTTATTCTTACAATCATAATAATCTTATATTTGTTTAGATAATCATTTTTAATGTTCGATTAAATTTATTTTTATGTATTGTAAATAACATCTCCTATTAATCAATTAGTTTTCGGATGGTATCGAAAGCACGCACTAAAAGTTTAATTCAAATCGTATTATCCAATAATCGAATATTATAAGCAAAGAAAACAGAACGCCTGTTCATAAGTTTTAAGCAAACAAACCCTCGGGTCCTCATCGATATTACATAAAGTTTAATCATGCGGCTTTATGCTAAGAATACTCAAGAAAACGGCAATAAAAATATTATAATTCCAGAAATCTGATCAAACAGAATTCGATTATACTGAAAGGGAAAAATAAATTTCTTACATTTGCCATTATTGAGAGACTTAAGTGATATTATATTATTTATAATATTTATGTAAGAGCTTATGTTTGCTGAAAAGAATACAATTATGACATTAAATATTTG
Source organism: Tachinus rufipes (assembly GCA_963932245.1). NCBI lineage: Eukaryota > Metazoa > Arthropoda > Insecta > Coleoptera > Staphylinidae > Tachinus > Tachinus rufipes. The sequence goes on from OZ010749.1 coordinate 70,681,288, forward strand.
TGTATTGGGTATAATATCGGTTTTATGTTTCAACGACGTTTACTTGTTGTGAGTTTTGTATTTTTAATATAAAAATGAATAAAAAAACAATATTTGAAAATTTTATATTATTACCGATTAATTATTATGACAAGTAAATGATTTCAATGCAATATCCTACATTATGTACCTTAACTCATTTCATCGTCTACACACTTGGAAGGAATATAGTGTTAGGGAAGGTCGATTGAGAATATTTTATTTCCTAAGGGATTCTGCATGCTCTGTGTCGTGTAAAGTCCGGAGCAGTTACCCGTCCCATCTTAACACTTGTATTTGAGAAATTTATACAATTCCACATGAAGAGAAATGGAAAAGCAAAACCACATTCAAAACTGTCTCGCTTTGCTATTTCTATAGCTTCTTATTATCTGTTAGAAAGTAGGGAAGAAATGAAAAACTTTTTGCAGTAATTTACCTACCATTTGTACTTTTTTATATATAATATAAAACGGAAGTTTGGCAAAAACTTGCACATCTGTTCTTAAATTAAGCAGACATTGTAAAATGACAGAACTATTCGATTGGTTACGTTATAATTGCCAATATATTTCAAAATAATGCACTACTGGAGCGGAGAATTTATTGTTTAACCTCGGTATACCAATTAATAATACTTAATAACATATTAGTAATATTAGCTATAAATTTGGTTTGCAATAATTGCATTATAATTTCCATTTATCCTGAAAGCACGCTTGCTTGTGGATGTATGTGCACTTCTATGGAGAGTTATTTTACGAAACTGTTTTAATCCAACCCATTCAGAGTTGTGTTTATCTTTACAAGCCCCGTCGTTTGATCTAACTCCCATCCTATTGACTAGTTTAATTGAAACGAAAACGAAGTTATCATTACATTGTTCCGCTGCGTTTGATTTTGATAGGAATAATTGGAAATCAGCACTTAAAAATGAAATTAGTACAGAAATTTAATATTGCCGTGAGTGGTATTCCCGGATTGTCTTAATACTATTAGAGAATAAAGCCTTGTTAATAGTTTTAAGTACATTATAACCTAGCAGAACTTTGTTAAACTTTGATTTTTGGATCTTGTAAAGCTGCATATTTCTATTTCATCAGAAAGTGGATGCTTTGTTTCTGATTAAATATATTATAAGCATTTCAGAACAGTATTACTATATGAAATAAAATTAAATAATCACTAATTTGTGTTTAAATTTGTATAGTATGCAGTCGATAAGTATATACCAATTAAATTAAATAATAACTAGCCCCATTGTAATAATCCAAGAGATTTTACAGAATATCTTAGATGCAATATATCTGTATTCAAGAATTGTTATTATTTATTCCAAACGTGCATCTGTTTACAATATTAAATGAATTTATATAAATTATTCATCATCTATACTCTCAAAAAATTAAACTCTTTTAAGCCAGTTTGGCTGAAGCTTAGTACAAACTTTTTTATATTAATTTAACTAAGAAATTCATTTAATCAATTTAACAGAATCGTCTCTGTAATTCTTTCGAAAACGTTGACATATTTTTTACTACTTAACACTTTAATCTACTTCCTGTTTCCCGTTATTTTCTTATTTTTATTTATGTCAGTTTACATAATATCATTTTTTTTTATATAATTCCCCGGAGATTTTATACAATCGTCACAAATATATGTATATATTTTTTAGATGGATATGTAACATATGTTAACATTTTACATTTATATTTTACCTACAAGTGTGCATGATTGTAAGAGTATATTTATTAATAATTTATTATAATAAATTTAAAGAGCTGTAGACAAGTTAGCTGGTATAACCGCAATAACGTAAGATAGAGTTATTTGCATTTAATTATTTGTTTACTCCAATAAAAACTTTTTGTTCACAATTATGTACTAATTTATACGTTCACGCGTTTGTTTTCAAAGTATTAGTTGTCTGTTTCCCCTGCTGTGATTTATCAACAACTGACATTTATCACTCAAATGTGATATCAACCGGAATATTAAAATTATAAGACGTATTGTTGAAAATACGCACGAAACTCGGAATGCGTTAGTACAAGACTGTGTGTATGTTAAATTGTGTGTAACCTGTTGAAAAAAGTAAAATAGGTTACAAATTGCTCCAGGCTGTGGTGTTCGTTGTGTTTTTGTTGAAGGTTTTGTCAAGAAATTTATTAGGTGCAATAGACCAATTGTCTAAATCTGCTAAACCTCAATATACTCATGGAACCTTGTCGAATGTTTTAGTTTTCTCTTCTTTTGCACCTCCGGTTGTTACCCTTTTATCTGTTTTTTCAAACAAGTCAAAAAACTTTTGGCCAATAAAAGCACTACGTTATGTATAACACCATAACTCAAATGCTTCCAGACAATTCATGATTGTTGTATTTAGGGTCTTACATCTATACAACAGAATCAACCACACGTATCTCTTGAAAACCCTTTTATAAAACTTAATGAGTAGATTTTTATAAGGTTAAGTAGTTTTCCATAATCTGAATGCAACTCTAGACATTTCAACATGCGCAAGAATCTCCTCATTGAAGTTATATACCAGATTCATCTAGGTGACAAGATATTTAAAGTGTTCCACGCGTCCAATAAGTTCCTAGTAGCCTGCTGTTTCCAACGTTTATTTTTTTGTTGTTGATTCTTGTTGGAGCTTGGTTTGCTGACTGCAATAAATAAACATAGCAAATCCTTTAAACTCTCTGCTATTATGGCAGTATCATCTGCAATTTCAATTTTTGTCAAATCTTTGCTAGCTTTAGCTATCTCTGGTAGTGCTATAAATAGTGATTTTATATGACCAAATACCACTAGTCGGTGTTTAGTCATTATGATAGATTTTGTTAAGCAGTTTTGTCAGGGCATCTAAACTTTTTTCATCTAGTAGCTTGAGACACTTGGATATTATTTAGACCTGGTGCCTTGTTACTTTTAGCCTGTTGGATGGCTTTCTCTACTTTTGCATTTAGTATTGCTAAGCCTGCGTTTACATTGTTAGATACGTTAGCGTACTTTATATCCATACGGTTGTCGTCCTAGAAAAGATCTGTTATATACTTTCAACATTTTTTGCAGCGCTTGTAGTTTTTGCTTCTTTAGTATATAATTTTTTCATCTAGATAATAGTTGTCATGCCATCTACAAAAGCTAATCAATTTCTATACATACGTTCTTCTTTTTCTTGTAGTGCCTATCCGATTCGGATGTTGGCGACCAACATGGCTATTTGCACTTTACTAATTCCAGCTCTAAAAAGTTCCGTAGATGTTAAAAAAAAACATTGTCTGAGATTCTGGAGCCAGGACTTTTTTTTTTCTTGCAGCGCTTCTTTTTCCATATATCTTCCCCTGCAGAATGAGCTATAATAAAGCGTATCTACGTGCATTTCTTGAGATGTGACCTAAATATTCAAGTTTTCGTTGTTTTATTCTGACGTATTTTGCATTTTTTATTTAGTTTTTGAAGCACTTCAGTGTCGGGGACATGGTCTTTTCAGGATATTCTGAGTATCCGTCAATAGCACCACATCTCAAATGCTTTCAGATTTTTCATTGATGCCAGATTCAACCCTATAGAGGAGGACAGAAAATACATAGCAATGCAATAGGCGTAGTTTTGTTGATAATAGTAGGTAATGGCTTTTGAAGAGGTTCGATATATTGGTAAATGATGCTCTGGCTTTTTCAATGCTTTCCGGCTCGTTATTTTTAAAAATATAAATTTTATGGTTTAAGGTTTCTTGTATTTTGCCATTTTGTTTTGTTTACTTCACAGATGGAGATATCGAGTTTTTTTTTATTTTTAGTGACAGGCTTCTTAGTTTACTTTCTTCTTCTTCTTCGTCAGCCTCGTCTTAGCCTCTTCTCTGCTTGTAATGCTGTCAACTTACATTACATGGGACCTACAGTTTTAAGTGGATTCCAAACCACTGGAGAGAATTTATCACTCCATTAGAGAAGATTCTTAGTCGTGAAACCCCACGCTGGCAAAGCGGCTTGGAAAGTGAAAAAGCGTATAGGAAGTGAAAAGTATTTAATTTAGAGGACGTCAAACAACACTGGGCTGCCAGAAAAAAGTTTCTAGTTCAGAAAACGCTTCTCTCAAAACCGTCCTTGTGGTTGATCTCTAGCAGTCTTTAGTCGGTTCGTAAAGAAAATGGTCCAAATCCGTCGCAGCGGCTGTCCCCGATTTTTTTTGGAACAGGTTTTTTTACACACCTTGTTGTTGTTTTGGCTTCTGGGTTCGTAAAGCAATCTGCGGAAAAAAATTGTTGGAGTATAGCCAAGCGCACTCAGAGAGGCCTCGTGATGGTGGAGGAGCCGTGTTTCAAAAAAGTTTTTTTCTACTTCTTGAGACGCTTTCAGGCCGGTAACAATCTCCATTTTTTACGTTGCGGATTTTGGAGCAAGGTTCTCAAAAATAGAATGAAAGAAATGGTTGGTAGATTCTTTAATTGTTCTTTGACCATCACTGTCCAGGCATTTGCTAGAACTTGGTTTCCGGGTTTAACTTGGCTTGATTGGGAATGGTTATGCGTCATCAGCTTTATCTTTAGTGCCTGCATAGGTTTCTGCCTTTGCTATCATTTTTTGTTTTTGGTCGGCTTGATTGCAAAACCTTATTCTAGAATTTGGCCTTTAGCATCGCTGGGGTTTTGCTTTTATCTTAAGTTTATACATAGCTTCCTTCAGCTTTTTGTTCTCTTTTTTCTGAACTTGTTCTTCTTATGCTTCTTCTTCTCAAAGTTAGAGTTCTTTAATCTTCTTGTTCTGAGGGCTTGGGTAAGCGTTTGCAGCGGAAAGCGCAGTTGCAAAAATTGATTTGGCGGCGACGGCCATAGTGCAAGGAGCTGTTTGTGGGCTTAACCGACTATCCGAGTTTTTTGTCGTCGTTTGCGGCGTGGTTTGTCCTTATCGGTTGGGCGTTTTTTGCAGCTGTGATTATTTCATTGTGGGTAAGTCCATACCCATTATTGCGTCCTGTGTTGCGGTCGGGAATAAGTATTGGAGAGAACGTGCTATGTACCGTTTGTTCATGTGCGGGTAGTGAATGCATCTCAAAGCTGCAGAAACTCTTCTGTTATTTGTTATCCAGCATGTTTTGTGGTAGCTGGCAAGCATATTCTATGTTTTTTTCCAAAAAAATTATGTCGTTCTGCTAGATTTTCTATCTTAACTTTTTCTTCTGCTTTAGACAGTTTTCTAAACGTGGAGAAACGTTTCTGATTTATTAGATTTTGTGTATTTTGTAACAGCAGTTTTTGGAAAGCTTGTCTAATCTTAATCTTAACCGTTATTACTGCCATAGAACTGCTTGCAAAATTTTGGAAATAATTCTATTTACGCAATATATGTACATATGTCTTGCGTTCAGCTACTTGTGTTATGTTAATGATAACAAATTTTAAACTTAATCAGCAAAAACTGGTAAATAATTTAGTCAAAAAGCGCTTACTAACGTAATCAGCCGCTAATTATAATAAATGAAATAAAAGATGGTTTATCTGTAACTAGCGTTTACTATATAAAAAAAGCTTATTTCAACTAAAGAAACGCCTAGGAGTTAGGTCTCCGAACACATTGATTGACTACAAAAACACTAAAAACTTATTAAACCTGTGTGGAGAATGTAAACTCGATCTAGTTACTTCCAGACTAGAAGTGGGGATGTAAGCTTGGCTTAGTTACTCCGAGCGTTAGAAAAAGTAAGCCAACCTTACATCCCTTCTTCTTTTTATTTGTTTTTGAATTTTGGCGACAATTTGGGCAAATTGAGTTTGACCTTGGGCTGCTTTAAATAATGCGTGCGATGGCAAACCAGGTTTTTTGCAATTTTCCTCAATACTTTTTTGCATTTAGTAGATATTAGTGTTTAGTGTTTTAAACATATAGACAAAGTAATTAGTTTTAAAACGTTTCTAACGTCTCCAGTCTGTTCAAAGTAATAGCATTGAGTGTCTATGCTTCTTACGTTGAAAAACGTTGTTTCAGTCTGTTTTACTAGATTTTTAATTTTTTTGTGGTAATTCAGATGTGTCGTTATCCAGCTCCCAAGATGTTTTAATTATAAAGTTGCTGTATTTGTTTACCACTCACTGTTGCGTTTCTCTTTGTGAATATTAATGTTAAGTTAATCTTTAAATTTAATTGATTTGCCTTGACTGTAAAATTTAAGAAGGTCTATGAGCGATTATTGCGCTGTCATCAGCGTATTGTAAGTTATTTACGTGTTAGTTAATTATAACACCATCGCTTTTATTTTGTAGTGTTTGTGCAAAAGCATTTTCCGAACTTAAAAGGAAGAGAGAAAGCACGCTATCTTGTCTTAATTCTTGTTTGACCGGAAAAGCTTCTGTGTTGTTATTTAGAACTCTTACAGATGCAGTTAGATCATTCTATAATTATTTTTGTTTATTAAATTTTCTTAAAAAAACTTTATTAACTTTGTCTGGTTGACATAGTCAAATGCCGTAAATCAATGAAACAAATGTAATCGTATTTTTGGAGTATTAATGTAAGCCTGAAGAGTGATTTCTGGTACTAAATCTCCTTCAAACTCTAAATTGAGTGCAACAGGTTTTTTTTTCACACTTAATGTATATTCTTTTGTGTATGATTCTTAAAAAAAATTAAAGATGACTTATTAAACTTGTAATTTAGAATTGGTATTTGTCCTATTTTGTGTATTACGTTGAATAATCTTAATAGTGTGTCAATGCTTAGCTTAGTTGAATAGTTTTAAGATCTTTATGTACAGTTCAGCCGGACCTGGTACTTTGCCAGTTTTGCATGATTTTATTGGGTTTATGATCTCTGATTTAAGTATTTTATAAGATGTTTCTCCTTTATGTTGTTTGTAAAATTTGTGTGCTTTATTTATGAAAAGTGCTTTTGACTATTTTTTCTATTGTTCAAATATTTTATCTAGGTCCGGGATTTTTAGTTTGTTATTATTCCATAAGTTTTGTCATGATTTAAGGTTTCAATAATCCAGTCACTTCTTTTGTGGTTTTGTGGACATTACAATGGTTGCGTTTTTCTCCAATTTTTTTGTTTTTTAGATTTCCTTTCTTATGCGTGTTTTAGTTGTTTGCAAGTTCCTTTGTTTATGTTTGTATTCACTCTAATTTCTTTTATTAGTTTTAGTATTTTGTCTGTCATCAATTGTTTTTTTTTTTTTTTTTTGGTGTTTTCTTGTCCAATTATTTCATTTCCGCTGTTAACAACAGTAATTTTAAGACGGTGCAAGTTATTAACATTGCTTCCGCATAAAGCTTAAACGCTAGTTACGCTGCATATAGGAGAAGACCTTGTATTACACAATTTTAGACAATAAAGGAATTAGTTAGTTTAGATTTTTGCCTAATAAGACTATTAACGCCGATTCTTTTCTCTAACTATAAAAAGTGTAAAATAATATGCTGTAAAATGGCATATTAAAGAATAAAATTAAATAAATAAATAAACAACAAAGATAAAATAAACGTTCACAAACTTTAATGACTATAGCAATAATGACTAGATAATTCCAACAGTGTCTAGGGTGTAAAAAGTCCTAAACACTGCTGGATTTTACTATACACAAACATTAATCATAATAAATTAACAATTATATCCATACACCCAATTTGCTCTGTCGAATAAATTCGAACAGACGATCGACTTCTTGGTGATAATTCAGACGTAACTCTTTGTTCCAAAAACTGCCGACAATCCAATAAGATATGACGAACAGTCAATGGAACATTACAAGTATCACAAACTGGCGGCACCTCAGATGCCAACAAATGCCTGTGAGTTCATCGACAGTGACCGATGCGAAGTCGCGTGAGGATAACCTCTTCCCTACGCTTCGGCCTGCATGACGAACTCCTCGGTGTAATAACGCTTTTAGTGCATCGCAGCTTGTTGTCTTGAATAGCAAACCACTCAGTTTACAAAATATCCTACCGCAAACTTTAGGTGAAACATATTCAGCGCTAGTTATTGCCAATTTGGCAAGCGCATCAGCTTTTTCATTGCCACTGATACCTACGTGACTGGGGATCCAGACAAAGTTAACAGTGACATTTATCTGAGACACCTGAAGCAAAATTGAATGAATTTGCCTCAGCAAGTAATGATCAGGATATTGGTCATCTATGGCGTTTAATGCACTCAACGAGTCTGTACATATAACATAATTTGTACCTGCGCTTAGTTGAATGTAGAGAAGAGCCTGATAGATAGCATACAGTTCTGCAGTATACACGCTGCTTACACTTGGCAAGCCAAATGTAAACTGCAGCTCATCTACCAGAAAAGCACAACCCACACCGTCGTTACTTTTTGAGCCATCGGTATAAATCCAAGTGGCATTTACATTCATTGCTTGAATTTTTGCAAATTCAGTTCGATATTCAACTGGTAAGTTGAAGCTTTGCTCATTCTCGATAACGCAGTATTTAACCTTGGACGTTGAAAAGTCCAAGGAAGATCGCGACAGTAAGACAGTTGATATACATCAGGGAATTGGAAATTGGGACCGTATCCTGATGTTGTATAGATCGTCGAGACCATTATTGAACACGACAGAAAACGTCGGATGCAAGCGTTTAGCTTTTAGTTTCGCGGCGTACCTAACAGTCAAAATTTTACGCCAAAGACAGAGTGATGGTTCAGCTGCCTCACACAAAACACTAGCAATAGGGCTAATGCGAAATGCGCCAGTTGCTAAACAAATTCCAGTATGGTGAGCAGGATCAACAATACGTAATGTGGATAGAGCTGCGAAAGCATAGATTATGGAACCATAATCTAGTTTTGAGCGCACCAAAGCGCGATGCAGAAGTAGCATTGTTTTCCGATCCGCTCCCCATGACTTTTCACTCAACAACCTGAGCAAGTTTAGTGCCGTGACACATCTTGATCTCAGATTTATTAAATGAGGACGCCAAGTCAGCGCACGGTCAAATGTGGCACCGAGGAATCAAACACTATCCTGTACAGGAATAGGTTTTCCCCCAAGATATAATAAAGGGTCACCGTGTGGGGTTCGTCTTCTACAAAAATGGATAAGCAACGTTTTACTAGTAGAAAAAGTGAATCCATTCTTATTAGCCCAGTTCAAAATGTGATAGATTGTTAACTGAAGTTGACGTTTCAATGTTACCATGTTTCTCGAGGCACAATAGATAGCTACGTCGTCAACAAACATACATCCGTTTACCGGATGCTTGATGAACTGACTTATGCCGTTAATCGCTATCATAAATAGTGTCACGCTTAGAATAGACCCCTGAGGAATACCATTCTGTTGCTGACGTATGCCCGAGATGTTGTCACCTACACGTACCTTAAATGAACGGGAAGTTAAAAAGCTTTGTATAAACAATGCCATGCTTCCGCGAATACCCCATGAATGAAGCGTTCGTAAAACATTGTACTTCCACGTCATGTCAAATGCTTTCGCAATGTCAAAGAATACAGCGACAAGATGTTGATTCTGTACAAAAGCATTTTTAATTGCTGTATTCAACCGAACAAGGTGATCAGTCGTAGAACGGTGACGCCTTGAACCACATTGAATGTCAGCAATTAAACCTCTTCTAATCTAATCTAATAACCAAGTAAGACGCTTATTGATCATTCTTTCTAGTAACTTGCATAAGCAGCTAGTTAGAGAGATAGGCCTATAACTTGTCGGGAGCTTTTTATCTTTACCAGGTTTAAGTACTGGTACTATGGTAGCAAGTTTCCACGACTCAGGACAATACCCTGCTGACCATATCCGGTTATAGAGTGCCAACAATTGAAGTTTGGCAAAGCAACTTAATTGCTTAAGCATAGCATTGTGTATCAAATCGACACCTGGAGCAGTATTGTGTGCTTCAGATAATGCCGAGTCAAACTCCCAAACACTAAACGGTGCGTTATATAATTTATTTTCAGCAGAGACAAATGACAGAACGTTTTTCTCCATGTTAATTTTAATATCTCGGAAATTTGCATCGTAATTATTATCGCTGGAAGCGTCAAAATAAACATCGGCCTGGATATTCAAAATGTCAAGGGGATTGGTAATAATTTGATCACCCGACAATAACCCACTAATAGGTAATAATGCGGTTCGGCCAGAAATTTTTCTAGAAGTGACATATTCTGACCATGATTCTCTTTTAGCTTTTCTGCATGTTCTTCGAGCAACAGCTTTGTACCTCAAATAAAGTAATAGGTTCTCTTCTGTTGAAAAGTGGTTGAATCTACGAAAAGAACGGCGTTTGTTGAGTTTGGCTTGCTCACAATCAAAATTCCACCAAAGAACGGGCTCTCTGCGAGAGCAAGAATGAGGACGGAAGTTGTTCAAGTAATTGATCAATCAAACAAATGTCCAAACTGACATTTGGCGGAATATAAATTGAGCGAATGGTCAGTGCAAAAGGGATATGTAGTTGAACGGCTACTGCTTCTAATGCAGTGTTGACACTGAATTCTTTACTGAAAACCGTATCACAAACCAATAAAGCCGTTCCACCCTGAGCACGATCAACATTTGCACAATCTTTTCTATAAATAGTATAACCACGAAGATTAACAGAACAGTCAACCTTAAAATTTGTTTCCTGTAAGGAAACGCAGATAGGTGAATTTTCGGCTAATAATATTTTAGAGGATTCGTAGTGTGAATTATATCCGTTGCAGTTCCATTGTATAATGGTTGAAACCATTTTTAGTGTTATGTTGCGAACGTAATTTTAACTCTTTGTTTATTAGCGTTTTTATTTTTAACTTCTGAATTATCATCTGGGGGAGTAGAACTCCCACTAATTGGCTTAATTTCATCTGTCAGAGTAGATGGCGCGGAAAGAACTTCCACATCCATTGACTCTAACGACACGTCAATATTGGGGTCTGTGGGCGCAGGATCTCTAGAAACCTGCACCTCAGGTGGCGGTAGCCTAGATTGGGCTGCCGTTTTTGCAGGCTTTGACTTGAACTGAGCCTTTGCCTGTTTAGGCTTTGATTTGGAAGTCGCAACCTTAGTTGGTTTTGGCCCGATACGAGCTAATACCTTAGATGGTTTAGGCTTTAAATAAGCCCCATCTTGAGTGGTTTTGCTTGAAGTCCCACTCGTTGTGACCTTGGACCGGATTGGGCCGTAGTCAGTTTTGGTTTTGAACCTGATGGGCCCGCAACCGGTTTTTGACCCTTCACATTACAGTCCTTGTCTTTATTTAAAGTTTCTGCAAAAGCAGTAAATTTCATAATTGGTGGTTGTTGAACGATAGGCGTTTCAACAACTGCAGCAAACGATCTAGAAAAGGTAGGAGCCGTAATTGCTCTATACCTCTTTTGAGCATCAAAGTAAGAGAGTTTGTCTGTTACTCTGATCTCGGCTATCTTCCTTTCCTCTTTCCTTTTTTGGACAATCTCGGGAATAGACAGGATGCTTACCACCACAATTCACACATAAAGGTGAATTTTTGCATAGATCGGGGTCATGTTTCTCCTTACTGCATTTTGCACATGTTGCAACACCTGGACACCTAACTGCGGTGTGTCCAAAACGTTGGCATTGGAAACACCTCATTGGGTTAGGAATAAACGGGCGGACCGGGCGAGTAACATATGCTACCTTGACTTCATCTGGGAGCCGTTCGGAATCGAATGTTAAGATCATAGGTGTTGTATCTCTGACCTCACCATCTTTTCTACGGGTTAGTTTTTTAATATCGATAACGCCTTGCGACGCTAGTACTTGTTTGCATTCGTCTACAGTTGTGTATAACAACTTATACCATGAAATAACTTCCTTAGAAATATTTAAGGATTTTTGCGGCTCAACTGTCACCGCAATATTACCTAACGACGTGCATTTCTGCATTTTACTGCTCTGCATTTTATCTTTTACTTCAATAAGCAAAGTCTCTTAACTTCTTACACGACTTTAACGTTCCGTTAATAATATTGGAAATGGTCCTATGAATTAAAAAGGGAGATACCTCCTTTAGACTCTGGCCATTTTCAGAACATTTAACAATTAAATACCTAACAAACTTTCTACTTGTACTCATACTATCTTCTTTAGCTCTCTCGTCCGTAAACGGGCGAGATCGTTTGGTTGGAGGTTTAGAATCTACCATAATAAACTACGTCAAATTCATCGCTCAATCTCCCCACCCACCACGGAGCCACATATGGGACGCTACATCACAAACTGATGCAGTCGCCAGGGCTAATCAAGCGATATAGGTTTCTTATCTATAAAAGACTTCCGCGAACACAAAGAATACTATTGGGAACCAACCGTAGCACATTGTGAACCTTCCATCTATCACCACATAAATAATTCCTCACCCTAACGTTAAACAAAACAAGCCGATTGATTAAAACTGGGTTAGGTTTAACCTCCCGTTTTACCAGAAGCTAAGGCCAAAGCAGTGTGTTGGAGCTAACACTCTTTTAAACCTGAGTATTAGCCCTTCAACTACCAGGATCCTCTTTTCCTAGCTTTTGGGTCACCGCGCACGGTAAACACGCAGGTGAGTTTTACAAGATGTTCGGTAAATTTTGTCAAAAATTAACTCACAAATAAGTTTGACTTGTCCCAGACAAACTGTGGGTTTTTTGACGAGGTTATCTCTTCGCCTATCTGTCGCCTTTTACTACCAGCAAAGGGGCTAGCGGAAGTATTCTTTTGCACCACCCCCTCCCGCAGGGGGGGGATAATAAATGAAGTTAGTATTGGTTGCACAAGATGCATCTACATTAACCGTCAGCTTTAGTAAATACTAAATTGAAAAACCGCCAACACACAGGCTAAATTACACTGTTTATCTTTAGCTAGGCTTACCAGAAAGATTCACAACTTAAAAAAAAGTGCAAATTCTTGAAACAATCTTCTTAAATTTTGTTTTGTTTTTAAGCTCTTCCTCAAGTATATAAAAGTACTAATAAAAAAAACTAAACTAAAAAAATACCAAGCTCAGATATTTTGCTAAAAAAAATACTTATTCGGTTAAAAAATGACGTCTGGTAAGCCTATGACTACAAGAAATACGATACTACAAACATAAATCGGCCGCTATAATTGAAAACTGCACTTATTTATTTGAGCATTTTAGTTTTTTTTCATTGCACTCACATTTTACACAATTTCATGACTAAAAGTAGATTTACTCATCTATACACAAATAACAAATAAATAACAACTCAAATAATTACTAATTGTTGGTTTTATAGTATGCAACCAACTTTGCATAGTGGTTACAGCTACATCCATTAATTTTTTACTAAATTTATCTCAATATAACAACTTTATAACGGACTTTATTTCTAATACTGACCTGGCAAATGAAATTAGCAGCAGTGTTTAGATTTAGATTACAATAATTAAAATGTATAATAGAAAACAACAAACAAACTCTCTTAACCAACCAAAAAAAAAAATTAGTATGCTGCCAACCTCAGCCGCATTGAGTAGTTCTACAACTTACAGTATAAAACAAAAAATGTAATTTATTACTAGCAATCCTAAATACATCAAATCTTTTAAAAAACTATTATTAACCCATTCTCCCATTCTACAATACCGGGATTTTGTCAAAATTTTCTGTATAACTACAAAAATTTCTGATATTGCAATTGGTTCTGTTTATATTTGCACGGCAAAATTTTTTAAAATGGATCACAATTTTCTAGTGTAGTTTTCTAAACTAAATACGTAAAATTTACGTTCAATTTGTTGGAAAATAAAAATCTGATAAATTTTATTATACAAGTAGATTTGTTGACTTTGATCCTATAGACAACAATTTACATTCTGATCATATTTTGTTAAACCCCCCCATGTATCTTAATCGACAAACGCATAGTACACTTTCTTCTTCACTACTATACATGTCTCAATCACTTGTTGAAATTCAAAAATTTGGACTATGGCACTTTTTCTGGAATACTCAACAAACTAATAGCACAATTGTTTTTACATTTAGCTTTACTACATTTACTTTTATACAAAAGAACAATGAAGAAGGAAAGATGCTGTGTCCTTCTAATCAGTTGGCACTTTCAATTTCCTACAACACAAACTAATAATAGGCCAATCAATCTATCAATAAAGGATATGCCTCCATACTTCAATTCACTTGTAATCTCATGTACAACCGCGGCTTAACTATTGTGACCACTTTAACTTCCTATAAAGGGGGAAAGGTGAGGTGATGACAAATAATGCAACATGATTGCAATAATAATGTTTATTCAATAAACTAAACTAACCTAACTAATAACTAAACTAATAATATCAAAAATGTTTACTTTTGAACGACGTGGAGGTTGAAAAGCGGGAGTACGATCCATGTTAGAAGGAGACTCGGATGAGCCATCTAAGCATCCAACATTGAATAAATCAATAAACATTGCCAGGAAACACGTATGTGCTATCTAGGCAAGCAATGATTAGTAATGAGAGGATAGTAGAGGTTTAATGTTAAAGGGAGACTCGAATGAGCCATCTAAGCGTTTAACATTTTAACAGATTTTTCTAACATTACCAGGAAACACGTATGTGCTATCTAGGCAAGTAATGTTTGAGAGTAGGGTATGGGTAAGGTGGTGGTTCGCGCTGCTCGGCTCACCGTATTTATACTTCTATTGAAGCTGGTCTGACTCTGAGGAAAGACTGCGGCTCTTGTCAGATTCAGATTTAATACATTTATTAAAGGAAATATACATGTTGTTAGAAAATTACATTGGTTTTTGTGGTTGTAGATCTAAGATTTTTTCCACATTTGAAAATAGCTACATTGTTAAAAAAAAGAAAAAAAAGGGTTTCATTTGATGTGTAAGTTGCCTGGTGGCATAGGGTACATTCGTATATAGATACATAAAACATAAAAGAGATTCTGAATGGTACATAGTTACATAGCATGGTAGTTCCTGGAAGAAAACATATACATAATATGGGTGCAGGGTACAAACGTAAGATTCTGAATTAGGTATATAGATTACATAGCATGAGAGGTTCCTGGAAGAAAGCATAATATACATATATGGGTGAAGGGTAGTACATTCTGGGTAATATCGCATTCAAAATTAAAATATTATTAGTTCGGCCCTCATAGGGACGCTTTTGCCCCGCCCATGCAAACCAAACGATACCTAGGTGGGCGTGGCCGAGTTGCATTACCTGTACGTGAATGGGATATTATCCAGGAGGTCAAGGAGGTGGGGCGCGAGCTTGTCAGGGTCCGCGTGTTGTAAAATTGCCGCTGGAGGGTACCAAAATTTTTTCCTAGGGAATTTTACTAGGACGAGGGGTGTTGAGAGTAACGCAAGGCTAGGTGATGTTGGGTAGTTGGCCGCGATGGCAAATTTGCCTTGGAGTTGCTGAAGGCGTGTGTTGATGGGGGGGATGTTAGCGAGTGCCGGAAGGGCTGCTGAGGGGTGACGGGGGTGGAGGTTTAGTATTCTTCGTAGAATTTTTCTCTCGAGGCTGGCAAGCGGGGCAATATGGATATGACGCGCGATCGATAGGGTTATGGCTTGGTAGTCAATAATGGGTCGGATAAACATTTTGTAGGTGTGTAGTAATGTTTTGGGTTGGTTCTTGAAGGTACCGCGGAAGACCTTGAGGAGGTTGAAGCGTTGTCGGACCTGAATGCATATGTTCGAGACTGTTACCGAGGGGTTGACCGTGGACGCGAGGGTGATGCCTAGATAGGTAATTTTGTTAACCGGAGTTATCACCTGGTTCCATAGGTTGATACGGATGTGGGTGTTACTGTGGCGGATGTGGAGGTTGGGATGGTGAAATAGGATTAGTTGGGTTTTTTTAGGGTTGGCGGTAAGTTTCCATTTCTGGAGCCACAGTTGGAGGTTAGAAAGACATGCTTGGAGGTGCTTGCGGGCAAGCTCGGGAGAGTGGTGGGTTACCCAGGCCGCGGTGTCATCCGCGTACTGTTGTAGTTTAGTTCGGGGGCGAGAGGACGGAACCTTGGGGCACCCCGGCGGTAGGTGAAAAGGGATAAGAAAGTTTCTTATCGACGCAAGTTTGAATTGACCGGTTTGTAAGGTACGATTTGAGAATAGCTATGATGTGAGGCGGCATGTTCATTGTTTTAAGCTTGTGAATGAGGCCGTCGTGCCAAACGCGATCGTACGCCCGGGTAATGTCAAGAAAGATGGCAAGAGAGCATTTTTTGGTGTTAATCGACGAAGATAGGTCCGACATTAGGTTAAATATGGCATGACGGGTGGAGATTCCCCTCCTGAATCCAAATTGGGATTTAGGGAGGAAATCCCGGCCGTCGCAGAAAGACTGAGTTCGCGTCTGGAGGAGTCTTTCTAGCAATTTCGACGTGGTATCGATAAGCAATATGGGCCTGTAAGAGTCGGGATCTTCCGGAGGTTTTTTGGGTTTCGGTAAGAGAATGGTGTGGGCCTGTTTGAGTCGCGGGGTGAAAAATAACCAGAGTACATACATATATTGAAAATGGGGGTCAGGTATGATATAGCAAGGGGGGGGGGGGGGGGGGGCAGATTATATAATACGATTTTAAGTATTCCGTCAGGACCTGGTGCGGTGCTTCTTTTTGGAATGTAGAGCAGTTCTTGGATTTCTTCTTCCGAGATCGGCGGGAAGTGTTCGTCCAATTCTGGTGGCTGCTCCCTGAAGCTGGGTTGAAGCGACGGGTGGTTGGATGTCGTCTCGCATATCCTGTTCTGTGCTGTCAGTAACATCGGGTCCTGGGGGGTGGTAAAGGTTGAGTGCAGATGGTCCGCAAAGATGTTGGCTTTCTCCTGGGGCGTGGCGTATAGGACGTCGTTGATTCGGAGTGGGCGGTGTTGGTTGGCTCTGCGTCCGGTGAAGATGTTGAATTTTCTCTAGAATTTTCCTCCGTCCCGGTAGTCAAGAGCAGCGGTTGTTTCCATCCATTTTCTTTCTCCGAAACAGTTAATATCTCTACGTGTCTTTGCGTTCAATCGGTTCCATTGGGTTTTTATGGAAGGGTCTTGGGTATGTTGGAAAAGTTTGTAGGTGCGGTGTTTTTCTCTTATTAAAAAGACTATGGGGGGGGGGGGGGTGAGGTTTTTTGTTTTTCACCTTGGTGGGGATGTGGGAAAAAAGGCCGACTGGACTGCGTTAAAGTAATTATTGATCGCGGAGTCGATGTCTTGAAGAGAGTTAAGCGGGGGTGGTTCGGATAATTTTGTCGATATGTCCCGTTGGATAGCGGTCCAATTTGCGATTTTGTAGTCGCGGTAGGTAATAAAAGTTGGTGGAGGGAGAGGAGTGTTAATTAATAAGGTGAAGCCTAAGAGGGGCATATGGTCACTCGTGACGCAATTAGTTGATACTTGGGCAATGAGGTCGTGTGTGATCACAATGTGATCTATTAAAGAGCGACCATTATGGTTTGCAAATGTGGGGGTAGTGCAGTTAAGGCGAAACAAGGGGTAATTAATGAGAAGGTTGGCTAACGCGATGCCTTTGGGGTTTGATGAATGATCTCCGAATGAAAGGTAGCGCATTCATGTCCCCGAGGATGATCAATTTTCCCTTGCGGGCGGCATACTTGAAGAAGTCCGTCGGGAATGGGTTGTTGGAGTTTATGTAGATGGAGAAAATGGAAATCATGCCGATTGCGCTTTGCAGCTCGATCGCCACAACGTCCAAGTCCGTCCAAGAGGGGTCCGGGTTGGTGACGGGTGAGACCGGCATTGTAGGCCAGGGCCACGCCCCCCGCCTGTCCCATCGCGTGTTTGTAGTGGAGAAGGAATTTGGGAAGAGATAGGTTGGATTTGAAGGTGGATTTTGTTTCCTGGAGAGCCAAAATTGAAATTTTGTCCGCGACTAATAGGTCTTGGATTAGTAAGCGTTTACGCGACCACCCGCAGGTGTTGAGGGACGCTATAATGTTTTGATGTGCGGCCATTATTATGATGGTTCGCAGGTGATGTGCACGGTGTTACCCGTGTACAAGATTTGTGTTTGGATCCCGAGGATGAGATTGGCATAGCGGTTTATCGACTCCGCCACTCGCACTCTTTCGTTTGGGAAGAATGCGAGCAGCATCATTGTCGTGAAGCGCACCATGTTGATCTCGACGGATTTGGTGGGTTTGTCGATCGTTTTAAGAGGCACGACTGTCTCTTGGGAAAGAGGGGTTTTGGGTCTAGAGGAACATTTATGCAAGAATGCTGCGTGGTCCGACGCGCCGCATAGTGTGCATTTGAGTACCGTGGAGTTGCACGTGTGCGTAGGGTGGTTGCCGGCGCATAATCCGCAGGTTATGGGGTTATGGCAGGGTTCCCTGGTCTCGTGATATTTGTGGCATCTAGTGCATTGGAGGGGCTGGGGAAGAGAAGGGAGGGACGCTTCTGCTCGGTGGAGGGTCTTAAAAATAATTAGGCCGTTCGCGAGTAGGAGGTCTATCGTATTTGAGGAATACGATATGACTCTTACGAGAGTGGTGAATTGATCGGTGGCGCGCGATTATCAGGGCCTGGTATACTTCCGCGTCTGTGATGCTGTGTGACACGTTTTTTATAACGCACGAGTAGGTATTAGGCTTGGGGGTCGGTTGGGCGCGTGGGGTTCTGGGGGACGATGGTTTTATGTAGATCTGTTCTCCGATGTGGTTAGAAAAGGGGGTCGTGTAGCTTTCAAGGTTACTAACGTTTGCAGTGATGTAGGCCGTGTTTTTGAAAATGTGGAAGGAAACAATTGCGTTGTTCATAGGGGCCATAGCTTTAAATAGGGCTTTTGTTTCTTGGAGGGCTTTGGGGAGGGGGATAAGGTGTACAGATACTTAGCTGCCTGGTGATCTTGGTCCGCTTTTTTGGCTGCAGGGTGGTTTGGTGACATCGAAGCTGGTCGTTTCTGGGTGTTTCTGCGTTGGTGGCGTTGCTGCTGAAAACCAGAGTTGTCCTGGGCGTTTTCTTCCTCTTCCATCGGGTCCGGGTTGCTGAGGGCGAAAGAGACGCTAGTGATGTTGCTGATCTGGTCCGCCGGGTTGAGGTCGGCGGCAGGATCGTCAACGTTGAAGCTAGATGTGGTAGACTGGCGGTGGTTTGAGAGCATGGTCAGGTTCGTAGCTGGGGTCGTTATTGGTAAGTGATTGGCGGTATTGTCCAATACTTGTACGCTTTGAAAGTTAGGGTCGGTATGACCGGAGCCGCTCAACTGGCTATTCATGATGCTTCTCTGATCGATAGGCATTCGGTTGTTGGCGGCTCTTGTGTTGGGTTTTAAGTTTTATACCCAGTTCTGGAGAGGTGGGGTCTGCTGTTGTCATCTTCCGCCAATCCCTGCTCTCTGTCCTACGTCACTGGAGTGGGAGATGAAGTGGAAAACCTTGTGCGCGCTTTGTCCGTTTGGAGTAGGGGAACGTCACGCGCCGGCTTCATTTGTTGAAGTGGGGGAAGATCGCGCGCAGCTCATCCGGTAGAATATGAGGTAACGCGAGAGTTTTAAGTTGTAGTAATAATATGTTATTACACTATTTTTACACTGTCTTCATACAACTGCTCAAAATAATCTTTCTAGCGCTTTTTAATATCATCCTTATTTTAGATATTTTTTTTTAATTTCAAATATTCTTGCACCCTTTGTTTTTCTCTATACACCCACTTCCAATACATTTTTTAAATTTTTTTCAACATTATTCTGCATTTCCTCTGATTATTAGTTTATTACATTTATTTTTTCTTACTTCTTTCTTTGTATTTATTTTTTTTCTCTTTAGACACTTTATGCATTCTACTTTTTTTTCACCTTATTTTTGTCTGCAATCTATTTTTATTCATTGCCAGTTTTACTTTTTCATTCCACCATGCATCTCTCTTTATATTAAACACCACACACCTTGCTAAATTCTTTTTAAATTATTTCCTCAATAATTTTTTTTCTCTTGTAGAATTTATATTTTTTTTTAATTAGACACTGTCGTTAAATAAATTCTAATATAAAATAAAATAACATTTCATTTTAAAACCAGTTACTTGTTTTTTCTTCTTATTGTAGAACAAGTACTGTTATTTTCCAACTGCTGTGCTTTCTGTAATCCGGATATCCAGTTGTTCATACATATTTTTGTATATAGTTTAGTTGTTGAGGTTTATTTATTTATTTGCTTATTTCACTCGTAGCGCCTTGACATTGTCCAGCGCACGATTTCAGTGACTTCACATTTATTTTGAATTTCCTTGCTGCGTACTTTGTTCCATAAGGTAAGACCAAATATGGCTCTTCTTGATGGGTCTTCATTTTTGTTGTTCGTAAGAGTCCTTTTGTCTTTTTGATGTCCGTTCTGGTTTTGACTGCATACTTTGCTGTATTATTGTATAGGTCTCCGTGATACCAAATAAAAAAAAAATTCATTAGATAGGGGTCTAACCAATCATCATCATGCATGGGAGAGGTAGCTATAGATGACCCCAGAAACATACATAAGAACAAATTTTTCAAGCAATCCACTTTTTAGAAGTATATGTTGGACTTCTGGGTACTATAGTTTTGGTTTACCTATAAGATATCATGGTTTACTTTTAAAACTGTATACAGCACATTGACCATCTTCTCCAAGTCCTATAGCGATTGCAAAAACATAGCTTAAAATGCAAAATGTCCAAATGTAAGTTTAGAAAGAACAACGTCAACTACCTGAGAGATCAAGTTAATGCCAAAAGTAACCAACCACTACTATATCATCTCGCGGCAATTAAAAACTACTCAAACAAAAAGCAACTCCACCGTTTTATGAGAATCTGTACTTGTCTCCGAGAATATGTCTTCAAATTGTCCATCATAGCCAAATAGAACTGCAAACGCAAAAAAAAACCGTTTGTGTGAACGGATGGCCTGACCCGACTTAAGCAATCGTGGGGGCTGTAAAAAAGCTTATCTAGAAGATATACTATAAGTAAGAACGGATAACAAAGCCATGGTCTTAACAATTCCATAGATGCCAAAACCAAATTATCTCGGTGGTCACTAATCCTGCAAAAATCACGTTTACCGTAGAACCTGCCCTAGAAAACTGAAACATTCTACCCGATGTACTATCCAGAAACCCGGGAGGTAAAATACTGGTCTGTGTAATCAAAACAAATGACCGGTTATTACTACCAGAAAACAGCAACGACCAACCGACGTGAAGCTGCCTTATCTCACAATTTGCTAGCTCCCATCCGTCACATAAAGAAACACTTTAACCAAACCTACTCGAAGATGAAACATGTGGCATAAGATTCTCAGGGTTGTTTTGTAACTGTTTAAGGAGAGTTCTGGTGTGCGGGCAAATACACATTATTTAACAAATAACGTAAACACTCACTTATGCTGGTAATTATAACAAACAAATGAAGCTTAGTACAAATTATAAAAGTATTTTATGAGAAGTATGCGGGGCAATAGTCCTTCTGAAAAGGAAAGATGTTTCCACGGATGTTGCACGGAGGTTAGTGGCGGGAATAGACGTATGGCTAGTTGCATAAGTTTATCTTGAATAGTAAATTTATCCGCCACAAACCTTATTGAAAATGGTACAACGGTGCCAGAAAGAATGTTCTCAGAGCCAGGGCATCATCCATGGGTGTAAAGAACAATTAGAAAACCCAGATTACCCTGAGTACACATAACACAAACCTAAAATTGATGAGGACTATGCAAAAGTAGAAAACAAATGTTGCCACTAGAAGAACATCAAGCAAACTACTGCTAGACTACAACTTGACTGAGCCCAGAAGTTAAAATGCCAAAACCAAAGAACTACCCGACCGACAATTGAAAGAAGCACAACATTGGCAGATCACAAACCTGGAAAAACAATACCCGAAAAGACCAGGTCATGATGCGCGGCAGAACCAAAGGTTTTGCAAACAAACAGATCAGATCATTAACACTGCCGACCAATCACCATTGAGCATAGAAGAGGAGCCTATGGATGGCTGGAGCTTATGCGACCTGCCAAAATAGATTTGTAGACGATAGGCCGTCTGGCATAGTTCAGCGGAACTGGTTTCTGGGTGTCGGGTCTGCCTGGATAATCTTGCAAAATGGGTTCCCGCGCAAGAGATTACTGAGGGCCGCACGTGTGTGGTTTCACGGCGCCAAGTGTAATGACACCGGAAAGGCCTCTGTCTGGTTTACTGTTTCATAGATTGTTTGGTCGAGTCCCGGAAATCGGGGACTTTCAGAGGTGCGGAGACGTGTAGTGCTACGCCTCCGAGAGCTTGGTAGCAACAATGTGTGTAATATTTGCCTCTAAAACAAAGTGTCATGGTTCATTACCTTTGGAGTGTCAAATTTGTCCAACTACACTGTACATGGTCTAGCGGAGGTTGTCAACAGGTCATCGTTCATCACCTTCAGAGTGTCGGAATCATCTGAGTTCACAACACTCACTCATTTTATTGTTTGTACGGTTTTCCGTGTCACTTCACTGTTTTTATGCACTAAAGAAATTGTTTTGTAGGTGCTAGGAGAGGTCGCTTTGGGTTTACTAAACAGACTCTTGCTTTTTTGTGAGAGAATCTTTTAAAGACTTAAAGTGTCGGATTCACCCTTACGAGGAAGGTGCCTACCGACTACACTGCCCCTGGAAAATTGACCGGAAGTTCAAACCCGTTAGGTTCATAAACCTTCTGTTAGAAAAATAATGAAAAACAAAAGCACTGTTAAAAAAGAGAACAAATGCGCTCTATAGGCTAAAGAAAGAGTAGCTAGGTAATTAGAAGATGTTAATCAGTTGATTAACCAGGGGCTTGAATCCAAAACTTCTTTGTCTGGCTTGGCGAATCAAACCATGATTTGAGTAAACCGCGAGATTGTCAAAGTACTTTGAAATTAAAGCTTCGATGTGTCTGCGCAAAGGAGGAATCCTGAGATTGCTTTGAATTTTACGATTTTGGACAAATCATAAAGCTCCACAAAGGATCCGCAAGGTCATGTCTTGAAACGACTCTAATTTATCAAGATGCGTGTTTGCGGCGGTTTTCCAGATGAGGCACGGGTATGTCATCATGGGCCTAATAGTAGACGTGTACAACCAGATTTTATTTCAGAGAGATAAACTGCTGTTCCGCAGCAGCATCAGAAACAGAAGATTTTATGCCAGTTTGGCTTTGTCAAGAATTGACTGCACGTGCAACTTGTACGTGAGCCCCTTGTCAAAGGTTTTCCCCAAATACTTGACAGAACCAAACCACAATATGGAAACGTTGTCGAGACAAACGTTCTTATGAGGGGCACTCCGTCTTTGTTTAAAAAAAAGGCTTTGTTTTTCTCCGAATTCACATTATCTAGCTAGTCACCTAACCAGATGTCTAGATCGGTGGTAGCTTTTTGTAGTTTAGTCACCATGACAATTAGAAAAACTCTGTATCTTTGGTGTATTGTGCAATTTTAACCCCGTGCTACGATCCCAAAGGCATGTACGCAACAAAGAGATTAAAAAGGACCGGAGCAAGAATGGAGCTTTGAAGAACCCCTGCCGTGATATTTTGCGTGGTAGAGATGTGTTTTAAAATTTTAACAGCCAAGGTTCTACGGGTTAAATATAAAGATATTAGCATTACAAGACGTAGAAAAAAGTTTTGTTTGTGGAGTTTGTAATTAAGACCCTTATGCCAGACTTTGTCAAAAGCTTGTGTGGCCTTTTTTTAAACTAAAACCCTCAACAATGATGTCAGTAACTTGATTTAAGCTGGTGGACCGCTGAATATTTCTATCAAAATCCATGCTGATAAAAAGGAAATAGATTGTTAGAATCAACGTGATCTTGAATTATGTCTAATATAACCTTTTCTATGACCTTACTTAAGGTGCATAGTATGCTGATTGGCTGGTAGTTTTGAGGAAACCAACGGGTTTTTGAGCTTTTCCAAACCGTAGGAAAATGCCAAGTACAAAGAATCGCATTGGCAAATTGGTGACAATCATTATTGCTTTGTGCGAGAACCATTTGAGCCCTCTAATAAGGATTCCATCAGAGCTAAGAGCAGACCAGATTTTTTGTCTTTAGATAATCTTTTGTATTCGAGACGGTTTAACGCTTTGCAGCGGCATAGTAAGCGGCTTTTAAAGTTTTTCTAACCAATCGTTTAACCCTTTCAACGTACTTTAAATCCAAATTATCGTTTGGAGAGCATTGGAATTCCAAGCTGTTAGCAAATGCTTTCGTCTTTCCCTCATTTGTGTACTGTACCCTATTTTTGTCGTGAATAGCTAAAATGGGGACCGGCACAAATTTTTAAGTGACTTTATAGCTTTCCTCACTTTACCAAAAAAAAAAGTTAAATATCAAGCAATATAAGGAGTTGCGATTCCACTGCCAAAGGTGCCTGGCAGCATTACGTCTACGGATTAGGTCTTTTACGTTTCAAGATTATCGGTGCAAACCTTATAGGTTTTAGAGGCTTTCTCTAAAGCCTGTTGGATTTGGCGCGTAAAAAATTTGACAGCTCTATCAATGTCCGCGGCCGTTCTTACTGGAGTCATGCGACCGATGCTCTCATCCAGGGATTGTGAAGGAGGCCAATCCGTGCAAATGACAAATTTTTCTTCTTCCCCTGATAACCTCCTTCCAAAAAGCTCCGGCTAGATTGGGAGGTAGTCGGAACTCAATTTGTTGACTACTTGGACAGTGTGGTCAAAGTTGACGTTTTTTACTTTACTTTACTTTACTTGAAAACAGTTACATCAAGAACGTCCCCGTGGTATCCTGCGTTATGATAGAAGGAATATTCTTCTAAACCCACTACTTCTAACCCTCTTTGCTCTACATAGTTGATTAACGCCCAATCTTTGGCGTATGTCTTTTGCTAAAATCTTATTGAAATCCGCTATTTCTGGCTATCTCAGCCTTACTCAGGCTGAGATAGCCAGATGCATTTTTTTTCTTAGACCGGGTACATTAACCACAATCGCGTTACATTCAACAGAGACTAGCTCGGAAATGTCGACCTCGGAGTGGTCCAATAATCTTTTGGCAAAAATCCAAGTCCCGTGCTTTTTTCTAATCCCCGACAATCCCAAATACGTAAAGATATTTGGTAGTCTTAACAACTGAGTAGGAAGATGGTTTGTTTTGGACACCAACATGATATTAAAATTCTTTTAAATGAAGAACCTCAGCCATTTTATCTAAAATGCCATTTGCATTCTAGAAACCAACCCAAAGTAATGGTTCCTCGGTAGCTACTACTGCTTTTAGAGGATCGTAGACATGATTTTCTTGTGAAAATTGTTAAAGTTGTTCAACAGAACAACTATTCTATTGTTGTTGCTCATAGCCAAAGAATAGCCGTCGGAGCTACCACATTTGCAAACAATTTGCCCGAGACAACTGCAGGTTTGCGGGGAACTGTGGGTGTAGAAGATAATAGTTGAGCCGGAGCCAAAGTGGTTGCGGGAGTCTTTGAGGCTGTTTTATTGCCGTGCGAGGCCAACATTCTTTAATAAGATGTACAACCTCTAAACTTGGCAGGGTGCGGGCCAAAGCAAAGAGCACACCTTGGAGGCGTGTTCTTGGGGCAAGCCATCGACTGATGGGGCCCCAAACAGATTTTATATATCAGAATATTAGAAAAACAACGTTTGGTCGCGTGGCTCAAACGTTGGCACTTGTGGCATTGAAGAATGCCACCTCACGTTTTTTTAGTTTAATCGATACCTTGCGCCCAATGAGTTTCTCAACTCTATAATTTTGGATGACTTGGTGTCTTTTAGTAGTTGAAGCAACACCATGCTAAACCTAACGTGTTCGTTCAAAATTATACAATGCTTGTTGGAAGGAGAGTATCCTGATTTGACAAAAACTAGACCCACGTCTTGCTTGGTGTAAAATTTTAAGACATGCCGGATAACAATTTTTGTACACTTCTCCTTGGACCTAGAAGAACACACCCGTTTTTCAGTAGTTGTCTGAAGTGGCCGGGGTCATGCTAATACCCTCGTGAGTATTGCAGATAACCACGTGGTTATCTTTGAACCATTTCAAAGTTGTCAAAAATTTGTTCTTGTCTGTCAAGACAAACGCCGGCGGTTAAAACTTGAAGTGACGTTAATTGCGGGGGAGTCAGAGGAAGATAAACGTCGTCATTAACCATAATGTTTTTTTGGGCGGGGCGGCGCGCTTGGGGCCAGAAGGATTATTGCCTTTTGAACTAAAGGGTTGTACCGGGAACCAATGAAAAGCTTTTGCATTTACGTTAGTATTATCCTGGTTGCAACTAAAAGCCCCCAAACCTTGGAGGCTTTGACTAGCAGTTCTATACCATTTAGGGGCCTTTCCGGCATTTAATGACGAAAAACCAAACAATCATGCTCCGAGACTACTCCACACTTAAAAAGCTTTTTCAGGAAGTAACCCAAGATCCGGAGCCTATCTACACCAGGCAACAAACAAAAACACAAAAACTCCAAAAAAATGTTTCAATATCTGGCAAAAACCTATCGGCCGGAGCTAGTGCAACCACAACATCATCTCCACAAGACGTTTTCAAACTGAAAAAACGGTGACATCAGACATTATTCCTGGTTAAATATTGTATACAGTAGTCAAGCGGTAGTTCGAAGCCGCTGTACACTCCATGACGTAACGCCACCAAAAATAAATAATACATATTTATCTATCTTTATATAATTGTTAGCTAACTTAATATTCTATCTTTTATTTTTTACAATAGCTATTCTGAATTAAATTAATAAATCAAGCACTTAATATAAAGCTAAACTTGAATAAAATCAATTAATATAACAATTGATATTTTTTATCTATATTGTTTTTAGATTATTTGATATCTATTTAAATATCGGTTAATACTTTAATATCTAATTGCTACCTTTGTTTAACACTAAAACTACTGCACAAATTTGGAGTTATCAGTAGACCACCCTGTTTTAACCAACGTCTCGTTTGTTCAATACAATAATAAATATTTATATGTGTACAATTACCATGTTTACAGTGGTGTCAGCATTAGATGAACTAGCGGGAAGAATATATGTTCTACGGATTTTACTAAAAAATAAAAGATATTTTACTTTTTGCCAATCCAGAGATTTCTACTATCAAGTATCGAGCTCTTGTAAAATTTTGAGTTAGAGAATTTAACTTTTTGAAATCTAAGCACAACTTTTTATTTTTACTGGGTTTGCTTACTAGTAGAATGGATGAGGTATACTCAGAGGATAAATCGCGGATCACTCGTTTAGCACAGCCCATCCTTTTCAATGAAGCAAAACAAGGTAGTTAAGTCTAGGAATTAACGGTAAAATAAATTAAGTTTTATATAATATATAATGTATTTAACAAACTTAACAATATGCACAATTACTACATTTATCAGATTTTTGAAAAAAGTTTACACTTTTTTGTAGAAACGCTTTGCGCTCTTGCCGGTTGCGTTGGCGTGCATGTTCTGGAATTAAAATATAATATTAGAACAATAGAACACAAAAATAAAAATGTTGTTACCATGATGACGTGAGTAGCGGTAAATTCGTAAGAACGGAATCCTTGCTCAGCTCCATCTTTCTTTGATTTGATTGTAAGTATGTTGCCATCTAGGGAGGCTGTACTCTATAAACAGAATATTATTTAATAATTGATTATAAAAAAATATGTATTTATTTTAATAACAATAATATAATTAATAATAATAAGCAATCAAATGCATTTTTAAAACATACCTTTAGTTTTTCACCATTTGGGATTGAATCATCAAATTCTTCTCCAATGGTGAAAGTCAAACTTTCTTCCTTATTTGTGTAGATAGTTTTGATAGTAATAGAGTTTCCATTTTGGGAAAAATCCAAGGTTGATTTAATTGCATCAGCTTTATCAGCAAAATCAGCACCAATGCCTTAATAATAAATATGTATAAAAATTAATATAAATTACATCAATAAATGTATTAAATTAATCATATTTTAATTGTTGTAATGATTCTTACCCAAGGCAATAACGAACTCCTTGAGACCTTCGTTTTTTTCGTGTTCGTATTTTCCTGCAATCATTGTGGCTTTTGTAAATCACGTTAACTGAATTGATATTGACGCGTAACGATTTTTTATACTTTACCTTATCTTACATAATCAAGATATGAAATATGGATTTTTTATAATAAAATTTTATTTAATTAATAAAAATTTAAAGTAGGTACAATGTCTACAATATTTTATTGCATTAATTGCATTATTCCAATATGATTTTTATATAAATCTTATTGTCATCGTTTGATAAAATTGTAATCAGGGTACAATAACTTAAAGTTAGTAATTTGTTAAATTTTTGGTCACAACACAAGTACGTGTGCAAATGCACAACTAAATTCATATTACTCAGAATAAATTTCTGTGAAATAATAATTAATTATGTAGTAATAGTTTAATGTATAAAATCTATAAACATGAACAGCTTATTTACAAAACATTGCATTACCAATTATCGTCATAGCCACGCAACGTTGTAAATATATATACTAATATCAATAATCAACTTAACTTGGAAATTGAAACATATTATTTATACAAAGCTCTAAAAATAGTTAAATCCTGTAAGTTGAGTTTGATTTGTACTGTAATATAATTATACTATTTTATAATGTAATTTAATGCTTGAAATTAAGTCGAATGATTATCAATTATTTTCAATCAACTTGTTTATATATTTTATTATTAAGCATATATTATATTGTTTGAAAGAAAGCAATAATCACAATGTACAGTGTCAGTTTAATGTTTAATACTAACGTTACTTATTGGCTAAAATAATAACAATTTCTTTATGATTAAGTGAGTGCTTTTAACAAATTGAATAATAATCCACGTATTCGTATGTAATGTAATATTGCGGCCATATAATATTATGTTTTATAGTTATAGATTATCATTCCTGCATTAAAGAGGTAGTATTGATTTACTTTCTGCTGATTAAATCGAATTGTAAGTATGTTAAACTTTTTTTTAATCAATTTGCGACACATCAATGAAATTAACATGCTTTTTTATAAACTTATCATTAAACAGCAGTTTAATTAAGTATATCACAAATATAATAATAAATACATTTATGGCATAAACTTAACAAATTTGATTTTACGGTTGCGACACTAATATTGTCTTTGATTTTTATATTAGATTAGTTTTGATATTTAATGCGAATTTTTCTTTAACATCTAACTATCCCGGGATAAATGATCCTATGGCTGCTTATATAAATCACCCTGTAATACTAGCCATACACGTAACTCCATAATTGACAATTAAACTTGCACAACCGTTGGTTCAATTATAATTTATAAAATAAATGACACAAATTATTTTGATCAAATACATTACACACACGCTCAATTATAATTGAACAAAATGTTGTGCAAATTTAATTGTCAATTATGCAGTTACCTGTATAGAGAGCATTATAGTCATTTTTATGTTTTATGTGCAGGGGTTACGATTGTATTACCTAATATTGTTAATAAATTAGATTTATTAATAAAATCATTTGTTCATTATTTTTAAAACTATCATTATATTAGATTCATTTTATTTTTATTTAACTATCAAATATTATTTCATTCTTAATTACTATATGCTGGCTATACACGTAACTGCAATTGATAATTAAACTTGATCAATATATTGTGCAATTATTGGAGAATCAAACAAACATCTCTACAAATGATGTTTTGGCTATTGCTGGTTTGTTATTAGCTATTAACAAAAAGAAAAAAATGCAGAAAACAACGTGTTTAGTTTAAAAACTGGTTGACAAAAAAAGCACTATATTAGTATTTGGTTGTTATTTGATTGAGATAACATAACTATACTTTACTATTAATCTTTATTATAATTTAAACTGATTACAATGTTACTTTAAAATTATTTACAATAATACATTTTGTTCAGATGTGGTGTCGCTTCAGACGTTACATTTGCACTGTTGTGATTCCACTCGTTGCCGTTTCCAGTGTTTCACACGCATTTCAGGCGCGCACACACTGACGTCTAAAACTGTATAGCGCCACAATCACAAACAAATAGAGCGCGATCACTGAACATGCCGCCCCCGTTGCAAAAGTCTAGGACTCTTTTTTGAAATTTGGTAATACGGCAATCTTAGATATAGCACAAACAAAAAATCCAGTATTTGTTAGCACTGTCACAACCCCCCCTGCGGGAGGGGGTGGTGCAAAAGAATACTTCCGCTAGCCCCTTTGCTGGTCGTAAAAGGCGACCAATAGGCGAGGAGATAACCTCGTTAAAAAAACCACAGTTCGTCTGGGACAAGTCAAACTTATTTGTGAGTTTATTTTTGACAATTTTCACATAACACCTTGTGTAACTCACCTGCGTGTTTGCCGTGCGCGGTGACCCGAAAGTCAGGAAATGGGGATCCTGGTAGTTGAGGGGCTAATACTCAGGTTTAAAAGAGTTTTAGTTCCAACACACTGCTTTGGCCCTAGCTTCTGGTAAAACGGGAGGTTAAACCTAACCCAGTTTTAACCAATCGGCTCGTTATCTAACTTAAGGGTGAGGAATTATTTATGTGGTGATCGATGAAAGGTTCACAATGTGCTACAATTGGAGTCCGATAGTATTCTTTGTGTTTGCGGAAGTCTTTCATTTACATCTATGAAACCTATATTGCTTGATTAGCCCTGGCGACTGCATCAGTTTGTGATGTAGCGTCCCATATGTGGCTCCGTGGTAGGTGGGGAGATTGAGCGATGAAGTTGACGGAGTTTATTATGGTAGATTCTAAACCTCCAACCAAACGATTTCGCCCGTTTACGGACGAGAGAGTTAATGAAGATAGAAATAGTACAAGCAGAAAGTTTGTTAGATATTTGATTGTTAAATGTTCTGAAAATGGCCAGAGTCTAAAGGAGGTTTCTCTCTTCTTAATTTATAGGACCATTTCCAATATTATTAATGGAACTTTAAATTCATGTAAGAAGTTAAGAGACGGTACCTTGCTTATTGAAGTAAAAGATAAATTGCAGAGCAGTAAAATGCAGGAATGCACCGCATAAATCTTTAAATATTTTGAAGGGAGTAATTTCATGGTATGAGTTTTTGTACACAACTGTAGACGAATGCAAACAAGAACTGGCGTCGCAAGGCGTTATCGATATTAAATAACTAACCCGTAGAAAGGATGGTGAAGTCAGAGATACAACATCTATGATTTTAACATTCGATTCTGAACGGCTCCCAAATGAAGTTAAGGTGGCATATGTTACTCGCCCGGTTTGCCCGTTTATTCCTAACCCAATGAGGTGTTTTCAATGCCAACGTTTTGGACACTCTGCAGTTAGGTGTCCAGGTGTTGCAACATGTGCAAAATGCAGTAAGGAGAAACATGACCCTGATCCATGCAACAGTTCACCTTTATGTGTGAATTGCAAAGGTAAGCATCCCGTTTATTCCCGAGACTGCCCAAAAATGAAAGAGGAAAGGAAGATAGCCGAGATCAGAGTAACAGACAAACTCTCTTACTTTGATGCTCAAAAGAAGTATAGAGCAATTACGGCTCCTACCTTTTCTAGATCGTTTGCTTCAGTTGCTGAAACACCTATTATTCAACAAACACCGATTATGACATTTACTGCTATTGCAGAAACTTCTTTAAATAAAGACAAGGACTTTAATGTGAAGGGTCAAAAGCCGGTTGCGGGCCCATCAGGCTCAAAACCAAAACCGACTACGGCCCAATCCGGTCCAAGGTCACAACGAGTGAGACTTCAAGCAAAACCACTCAAGATGGGGGCTTTTTTAAAGCCTAAACCATCTAAGGTATTGGCTCGTATCGGGCCAAAACCAACTAAGGTTGCGACTTCCAAGTCAAAACCTAAACAGGCAAAGGCTCAGTCCGAGTCAAACCCTGCAAAGACGGCAGCCCAATCTAGGCTACCGCCACCTGAGGTGCAGGTTTCTAGCGATCCTGCACCTACAGACCCCAATATTGACGTGTCGTTAGAGTCGATGGATGTGGAAGTTCTTTCCACCCTATCTACTCTGACAAATAAAATTATGCCAATTAGTGGGAGTTCTACTCCCCCAGACGATAATTCAGAAGTTAAACAAAAAAACGCTAATAAACAAAGAGTTAAAACTACGTTTGCAACATAACACTAAAAATGGTTTCAACCATTATACAATGGAACTGCAACGGATATAATTTACACTACAAATCCTTTAAAATATTATTAGCCGAAAATTCACCTATTTGCGTTTCCTTACAGAAAACATATTTTAAGGTTGAATGTTCTGTTAATCTTCGTGGTTATACTATTTATAGAAAAAATCGTGCAAATGTTGATCGTGCTCAGGGTGGAACGGCTTTATTAGTTCGTGATACGGTTTTCAGTAAAGAACTCCGTGTCAACACTGCATTAGAAGCAGTAGCCGTTCAACTACATATCCCTTTCTCACTGACCATTTGCTCAATTTATATTCCGCCAAATGTCAGTTTAAACATTCGTTTAATTGATCAATTACTTCAACAACTTCCGTCCCCATTCCTGCTAATGGGCAATTTTAATGCAACACTATGTGGGGCTCAAGTCGAACTGATGTGCGAGGTCTTAACTTGGCCAATCTTTTTTCAGAAACGGATTTAGTTATCTTAAATAAAAGTAACAATACCTACTTTTCCGTGGCCAATAGATCATTCTCGGCTATTGACCTTACCATTTGTTCTCCAAGTATCGCAGCATTGCTGGATTGGGAAATCTCGGAATATCTTTATGATAGTGACCACTTTCCCATATTCATTCGCGTGCTTGGTCATGTAATTAATGAAAACCGTCATCAAAATTGGAGAATAAAAGATGCCAATTGGAATACGTTTATTCAAGTGTTTGATTACAATGACAGTGTCCAAGCCACTATCGACGAAGATATTGAAACTTATACCGATTCTATCATACAGGCAGCACATGCAAGTATACCGTTATCTTCCGGAAAACCTCGCAGAGAGCCCGTTCCTTGGTGGAATTTTGATTGTAAGCAAGCTAAACTGAACAAACGCCGTTCTTTTTGTAGATTTAACCACTCTCCAACAGAAGAGAACCTATTACTTTATTTGAGGTACAAAGCTGTTGCTCGAAGAACATGCAGAAAAGCTAAAAGAGAATCATGGTCAGAATATGTTACTTCAATTAATTCGAGAACTTCCGTCGGGAAGGTGTTGAAAAAAGTCAGAAAAATTTCTGGCCGAACCGCATCATTACCTATTAGTGGGTTATTGTCGGGTGATCAAATTATTACCAATCCCCTTGACATTTTGAATATCCTGGCCGATGTTTATTTTGACGCTTCCAGCGATAATAACTACGATGA
Organism: Tachinus rufipes; assembly: GCA_963932245.1. Classification (NCBI taxonomy): domain Eukaryota; kingdom Metazoa; phylum Arthropoda; class Insecta; order Coleoptera; family Staphylinidae; genus Tachinus; species Tachinus rufipes. The sequence continues at coordinate 70,714,645 of OZ010749.1, forward strand.
AAGTTTCCGAGATATTAAAATTAACATGGAAAAAAACGTTCTGTCATTTGTCTCTGCTGAAGATGAATTATATAACGCACCGTTTAGTGTTTGGGAATTTGACTTGGCATTATCTGAAGCACACAATACTGCTCCAGGTGTCGATTCCATACACAATGCTATGCTTAAGCAATCAAGTCGCTCTGCCAAGCTTCAATTGTTGGCACTCTATAACCGGATATGGTCAGCAGGGTATTGTCCTGAGTCGTGGAAACTTGCTATCATAGTACCAGTACTTAAACCTGGTAAAGATAAAAAGCTCCCGACAAGTTATAGGCCTATCTCTCTAACTAGCTGCTTATGCAAGTTACTAGAAAGAATGATCAACAAGCGTCTTACTTGGTTATTAGATTCAAGAGGTTTAATTGCTGACATACAATATGGTTCAAGGCGTCATCGTTCTACGACTGATCACCTTGTTCGGTTGGATACAGCAATTAAAAATGCTTTTGTACAGAATCAACATCTTGTCGCTGTATTCTTTGACATTGCGAAAGCATATGACATGACGTGGAAGTACAATGTTCTACGAACGCTTCATTCATGGGGTATTTGCGGAAGCATGGCGTTTATACAAAGCTTTTTAACTTCCCGTTCATTTAAGGTACGTGTAGGTGACAGCATCTCGGGCATACGTCAGCAACAGAATGATATTCCTCAGGGGTCTATTCTAAGCGTGACACTATTTATGATAGCGATTAACGGCATAAGTCAGTTCATCAAGCATCCGGTAAGCGGATGTATGTATGTTGATGACGTAGCTATCTATTGTGCCTCGAGAAACATGCCAACATTGGAACGTCAACTTCAGTTAACAATCAATCACATTTTGAACTGGGCTAATAACAATGGATTCACTTTTTCTACAAGCAAAACGTTGCTTATTCATTTTTGTAGAAGGCAAACCCCACACGGTGACCTTTTATTATATCTTGGAGAAGAACCCATTCCTGTACAGGAATGTGTTCGATTTCTCGGTGTCACATTTGACCGTGCGCTGACTTGGCGTCCTCATTTAATAAATCTGAGAACAAGATGTGTCGCGGCACTAAATTTGCTCAGGTCGTTGAGTAGAAAGTCATGGGGAGCGGATCAGAAAACAATGCTACTTTTGCATCGCGCTTTGGTGCGCTCAAAACTAGATTATGGTTTCATAATCTATGCTTCCGCAGCTTCATCCACATTACGTATTGTTGATCCTGCTCACCATACTGCTAGTGTTTTGTGTGATGCAGCTACACCATCACTCTGTCTTTGGCGTAAAATTTTGACTGTTAGGTACGCCGCAAAACTAAAAGCTAAACGTTTGCATCCGACGTTTCCTGTCGTGTACAATAATGGTCTCAACGATCTATACAACATCAGGATACGGTCCCAAAAACCGGTTGCTGTAAGAAATTGCAGTATACTTCGGGAACTGGATTTCCAACTCCCTGATGTATATCAACTGTCTTACTGTCGCGATCCTCCATGGACTTTTCAACGTCCAAGGTTAAATACTGCATTATCGAGAATGGGCAAAGCTTCAACTTTACCAGTTGAATATTGAACTGAATTTGCAAAAATTCAAGAAATAAATGTAAATGCCACTTGGATTTATACCGATGGCTCAAAAAGTAACGACGGTGTGGGTTGTGCTTTTCTGGTAGATGAGCTGCAGTTTACATTTGGCTTGCCAAATGTTAGCAGCGTTTATACTGCAGAACTGTATGCTATCTATCAGGCTCTTCTCTACATCCAACTAAGCGCAGGTACAAATTATGTTATATGTACAGACTCGTTGAGTGCAATAAACGCCATAGATAACCAATATCCTGATCATTACTTGCTGACGCAAATTCATTCAATTTTGCTTCAGGTGTCTCAGATAAATGTCACTGTTAACTTTGTTTGGATTCCCAGTCACGTAGGTATCAGTGGCAATGAAAAAGCTGATGCCCTTGCCAAATTGGCAATAACTAGCGCTGAATATGCTTCATTTAAAGTTTGCGTTAGGGATATTTGTAATTTTCTACATCAAAAGCTGCTGTCTAGCTGGCAAACTGAGTGGTTTGCTATTCAAGACAACAAGCTGCGATGCACTAAAAGCTTCATTACACCGTGGAGTTTGTCATGCAGGCCAAAGCGTAGGGAAGAGGTTATCCTCACGCGATTTTGCATCGGTCACTGTCGATGGACTCACAGTCATTTGTTGGCATCTGAGGTGCCGCCAGTTTGTGATACTTGTAATGTTCCATTAACTATTCGTCATATCTTATTGGATTGTCGGCAGTTTTCGGAACAAAGAGTTGCGGTTGAATTATCACCCAGTTTGTCGATTATCTTGGGCGATCAGATCGTTGAAGTCGATCGTCTGTTCGAGTTTATTCGACGGAGCAAATTGGCTGTATGGATATAATTGTTAATTAATGTTTGTGTATCGTAAAATCCAGCAGTGTTTAGGACTTTTTACACCCTAGACACTGTTGGAATTATCTAGTCATTATTGCTATAGTCATTAATGTTTGTGAACGTTTATTTTATCTTTGTTGTTTATTTATTTATATATTTAATTTTATTCTTTAATATGCCATTTTACAGCATATTATTTTACACTTTTTATAGTTAGAGAAAAGAATCGGCGTTAATAGTCTTATTAGGCTGATACGCCAAAAATCTAAACTAACTAACTGCACTGTCACAACACGACATATATCATCATCACTACGATGAAGTTGAGTGATGCGTCCAAGATTCCATCACTAAGAAGGGACATTGTCTTCTTTTAGGATTATCATATCTCATATTGCGGGACAGCTGGCAGCCTTGCGATTCCACTTGTATCTTTGCTGAAGTTGATTCAGGTACTCGTTCTTTTATCGTTTCCAGAAGTGATGAACTAGTTGTTGGCAGCGTTAATACTTGGTGATTCTGAACAGACTTGTTATGTAAATCGGGTTGAGGAATAGATTGTAAATTTCTTCCAATTTGAAAATGTCCAGGGGTTAAAAAAAAGGTCTGAAGGATAAGTGTTCAAAGGAGTTAAAGGTCGGGAGTTTAAACAGCCTTCAATTTGTATAAGGATGGACTTGACTGCTGCTTCCCACAATCTTCCAAAAAATGCGAATTCGTGGTGGTATAACACTCCACTCAATAGATTCGTTTGTACGGTATTGAAATATAGTTTGTTTGTGCTCGTCTGACTAGATTAAATTTTGCAATTCATTATTGGCACCGACAAAATTAGTGCTGTTGTCGGAGTATATCTTTGCGCATTTGCCTCGCCTGGCTGTGAATCTTTTAAAGACGTTAAAAAATGCTAAAAGAAGAAAAACCAGCTTTAGTTGAAGGTCAGAAATGGATAGACACTCATAAAAAAGAAACTAATCTAAATATAAGTTTTTACCGGGGAGATGACGCTAAAAGGTCTGCGTGTTGCATTACCATTCAGCTGACGCATGTTACCACAAAATTAAAGAGATATACCAAGTCGGAAAGTAAGTTAAAAACATAGAAAAAACTGTTGATACTTGTGTTAGATTAAGGACTAGCTTGGATTTTAAGGTTAATAGTCTTATTAAGTACATGACCAGCACATTTATAGGGAAAGGTACAACCATCGATGTCTTTTAAGTGTAGAAAAGCCTTGACGTTATTATAGTAGTTTTTTGTTTTAAGGACATTAAATTGTAACCTGAAATTGAGATGGAACTAGGTGTGTTCAAGTGGCCGCCTAAATTACAACTCCAAAGGTAGTGTGTGCAAAGTTGTTGTGTTGCAGACATAGTCCGTTGTTTTATAATTTAGTTATGATTTTTAATTGAAACTTTGCTTAATTTTTTTCTGCGGAGTTGCTTTTTTGATTGTTATTAGTGATAAGATTGTTATCCCGTTTATGCTACCTGAACTAGGCAATGTTTCTGGATCCGTTTGTAAGCACTGGAGGATAGTCGCGGAGTTTTTGTGGGATATTTTCTGACTTTACTGGGTTAGAGGATAGATGTTGTTTGGTCTTGTTGGCACGCTGTCTGGTGTTTTTGATACCTCGCCTACTGATCTGCCTTGTTGCACAGATTTCTTATCATGTGGCTTAGGAAAAATCCTTTAAAGACTGCCTGATTCACTTTCTAAAGAAGAAACCTGTAGATTAAACTTTCTCCGGATCATGCCTGGAAATTTGAGATTGTAAGAATAATATACCTTCTGTTTGGAGATTGTGTTTTAGGAAACGCATTGTTCAAACGCCCTATAGGCTGTGGGGTAAACCACTTTAAGAGACAATGATATTGATCGGTTTCCTATAAGAGTATTTATTTTTGTCTGGCTCAGCAAATCTGGCCAGATTCAGATACTTTTTGGTAAACGTTTTTGTGTTTTTGTTTCAAACATATTATAGGGTTCCGACAAGCCACCGTAAAGTAAAACTTTAAAAAGCCTGTAAAAAGTGATTTGCAATCTGATGATGGTGGTGTACATCTGGATACGGTGGTGTACATTCGAATTTTGTTCCAAAATGACATGCCAATGTTTCGTCAAAGAATTAGCAAATTTTTTGCCAATCTGGCTTTTTCTAGGATTGCCTGTACGTAAGTCCTTTATGGAAGGTGATACCCAGATACTTGGCAACATCTGATCATAGATTCGGAACATCGTTCAACTTCTAGAGTTTTGCGGGTTGTGCTTTATAAAACGCAGACAAAATTTTAGTCTGTGCAGTTTTCAAAGTAGACTTTTGTGTCAAACCTTATCGAAGGTTTTGCCAATCTGGCTTTTTCTAGGATTGCCTGTACGTAAGTCCTTTATGGAAAGTGATACCCAGATACTTGGCAGCATCTGATCATAAATTAGGAACATCGTTCAACTTCTAGAGTTTTGCGAGTTGTGCTTTATAAAACGCAGACAAAATTTTAGTCTGTGCAGTTTTCAAAGTAGACTTTTGTGTCAAACCTTATCGAAGGTTTTTTGAACGTCAAAAAAAAACCACCACGTGGTTTTTCTCGGTTTGAAACTTTTGTCAATGTGGTCAGTTACTCAATTTATTTGATGGACTACAAAGTTGTCTCGTCAAAACTTATGCTGGTGAGCAGAAAAAGATTATTAGATTTTGATTTGACTAAGATTACCTTATTTAATATGCATAAAATACTAATTGACCGATAATCTTAAGAAAATCTTTGGTCTTTTTTAGGTTTTGGAATGTTTACGACATGAGAACTTTTATAAGCTTTTGAAAAGTGCCAGGTGCAAAGAATTGCATTAGCAATATTGGTATAGGACATTGTTGCTTTATGCAAAAAAAAAATTTTGTACGTCGTCAGTCTAGAACACGTTTATTGTTTGTAGATGTAAACACAAATGCCATGTTGGTCAGCAAATAAATGTTCAGACTAGTTTATTTTGCGTTGGATGGAAGACATTTTTTAAAATACGCTATTCAGTGGTATTGGGTTTTTACTGGTCTTATTATGCACATTTCTCTTTGTTACTGTTCTGGTAATTTTGTTTCTTCAATAAACTGCAAATTAATTGATATACCCATAATGACAATTAATTATAAATGGTCCAACATACTTAGGGGCTAGTTTAGAGGTAAAGTGTTGGGCAGCATTAGATAGAGAAAAGTTGCAACGCCATACTTGATCATTGATTGATATTCCTTTTCATAAGACTTAAACAGGTTGTTTCAAACCGTAGGTCAAATTGAGTATTTTTTAATCTAATGTCTTTTGCAAAACTCTACACCTTGCATCACTTGTTGTCTTTCAAAATTTATGTAGTAAGGTGTATATCCAGTGACTTCGTGTCTTGCACAATCAATGTTTGCTAAATTTTCATCCTATAGCTGCTGGTTATCTCGTTTGGTAGGATTGGCTTGAGAATGTTAAGAAGCATTAAACCTATAGTTGACCTGATATCTATTTTAAAGGTTTTTTTTAAATGAATAGAACATTGTTTGCCGTTGTTCACCAATAGAAATTGGGGTACACCATACATAAGAAAAATTAGTTTTTTTTGCTACGATTAACGCCGTAGAAAATCTTACAGCAAAAAAGACCAAATTTACTAAAATAATTTGCTACTACCAAAATGTACATATTACCTAAAGTCAATTTGGGTTTTAAACCTTGACGTATTTATATAGAGAATTTCCTGACACACGTTATTCCAAAAATTTTAAAGATTTAACCGAAATGTTTTGAGATGTACCATTTATCTTTTACCTATAATGACAATTCTGTTAAAATTAAATTGTTGCAGACTTACTGCCTATCTTGTCAATCGTCCTGACGGATCCTGCAACTTATTTAGCCATATTAAAGAATGATGTTCCGTAAATTGCAACCCTTCTAAATACGGCCTCAACTTTTCAATTGACCAAATCACTTTGAGGCATTACCACTCGGTTTTTTTGCACTTGTTCAAAGATCGACTCAAATAACACATCACGTGTGTTTTTTGTTTTCATCATTTTAGGTAAAAACAGCACCAAACAAAAAGCAAAGTTTGGGCATTTTAGAATTGGAGCATTATCAAGAGCAGTTTATATCTTTTAAAAAGACTCTTCACACTTAAGACCAAATAAAACTTGATTGTTTCTTAGTTAAATTGGCAAGTAGAGCATATTTTTGCTATAAAAATACCATACCAACTATTACAACGCACTTTCCGTACCATTGTTGGAGTTATGAGATTTAAGATGGCACTAATTTTTGACATGCAGCCCTTGTTGATTAAGACATAACTTAAATACTTAAAACTAGTACAGCAAATTATACATTTATATTTTCTCAAGGCAAGATTCGCAGTGTTTTTTAAAAGTTTGGGTTTTGAGAATTATGTAAATAAACAAAGACATATGGCTCTAACTCAAGACCCAACACTCTATCAATTAATCGTTGCCACGTGGCCGGAGCGTTCTGCAATTCAAAAAACACGTGGACAAATTAGTACAATCCTTGACCAGAAACTGTAAAACTTAGAAAGTCGCAAGAACTTTCTGCCACTAGTATCTGCCAGTACGCCGGCTTGATGTCCAAAGAGATGTTAGATAAGTAGCGTTATGTAATTTATCAAAGAAATATACGGCAAGGGATACGCATCTCTTTTAGTTACCGCGTTAAGTTTCCTAAGTTTACACTAAACCAAAAGGATCCGTCACTCTTAGTGACCAACAACACCAAAGAAGACTAACCCAAGAAAAACTTTTCTACCACGCCCATTTTAATCATCTTGTCCAATTCTTAGTCAATGCTTTTCTGAACATGGCAGAGACAGGGTAGTACCTCTGTTTTATCGGGGGTAAATCGGTAGTATTTCCAATTGATTCAAAATTTTTGGAAATAATTTTATCCAAAACAATTTTTTGCTTTTCCACTAAGCCAACAAACATAACAATAATTTTACATTGGCCTATTAAATACACAAGAACATTAACAAACACCTAAAGACAATCATTTAACTTCCTTGGCAATAGAAATACAAGTCCTTGAATGATTGTAAGGGGTGATGGCTACGAAGAAACGCCAACCCTGCTAGATAACGAACAAGGTTCTGTCTAGACCGAAAGTTCGCAGCCAAAAAAAAACTATGAAAGTATAAACGCTAGTTTTTTAATATATCATTTTAGTAGTGGTCTAGATTAACATACTACGGTCAGTCAAACTCTTGTTGGGACAGGTGGGTCCTCAAAGATATTGTAAATACCAAAGTAGTAAAGTAAGTTTATAATGGCTAAATTATAGTAGTCTGTTAAGTGTATATAAGAACGGGAATTGGTCAGTCGGGTTGAGGCTAGACTGACCATCCATAAGTTTGACTGACTATTATATTTTTTTATTATATGTAATATTTAATCAGTGCCCAAAGTTTAAGCCTTTATAAACTTATTTTAATACCCCTGTACTCGCGACATCTTTGAGGACGCACCAATGGCACCTGTCCCAACAAGAGCTTGACTGACCGTAGTATTTTAATCTAGACCACTATTAGTATGATATATTAAAAAACTAGCGTTTATACTTTCAAATTTTTTTTTGGCCCCGAGCTCTCGGTCTAGTCGATCAAATGTTTACCGGAATAAGTAGACCCCTCTTGTCTAAGGAAACAATTGACACAAAGTGTTTTAAATTTCACACCGTATTCAGAAAAAGTAGCTCTAATACAACTAAAAAGAGATAAAACAAATTTAAATATAATACGGGTATATGCACCCAAACAAATAGAACAATTTTATACTCAAATTAAAGAAATGATGAAAGCCACAAAAAGTTATCATATATTAATTATGATAATTGAAGATATTAATGCAATGATTGGCAAAGGGAAAGTAGAAAGCATATACGGGAAATATGGCCTAGAAACAAAAAATGACAGAGGTGACCGACTACTACAATTCTGCAATAAAGAAGAATACTCAGTTACAGCCAGACACGAATATTGTGGCCTCTATATAGGCAACTTAGTATACACAAAAATTATGTTAAATGTAGTTAAACTAATGCCTTTGTCCGTTTTAGCACTTTTCATTTGCGCTTACATTTTAAACGTTCCATGGGCGACGTTGTTCTGGGATTGAAAGATGTTAAAACGAGCAAAGGCATAAGTTTAACAACATTCAACATAATTTTTGTGTATACTAAGTTGCCTATACAGAAGCCACAATATTCGTGTCTGGCTGTAGCAATACATTGTTCAAATTACCACAAAGGCGGCTCTACACCTAGAGATCACCAAAAGATAAAACCGGAGAGGTAGTAAAGAACCAAATAGAGTACATCCTAATAAATAAAAGATTCAAATCGGTAGTACAAAAAACTCAAGCGTATCCCGACGCAGACATACACCTTGATTACAACCCGGTCAAAAAAGCCTAGAAACCACAACCAAGCCAAAAAATCAATATCAAACAATTGAAAAACAACACCATTAGAACTGCAATAACAACCAAATTGAACCAAGGATTAAGAACCATTCTAAGCAATAATAATGACAACATAAAAAACCAGTGAAAATCGTTAAAACGTAAGATAATAAAGATTAGAAAACAAGAAATATGGAAAAATAAACCAACTTCCAAAAAGAAATGGATTACAAATGAAATACTCGTGCTCAATACAGAAAGCAAAAGACAGGAATCAAGAAATGTACAAAATCATACATAAAAGAATACAAAAATATATCAAAAAGACAGAAAAATAATTAGAGGAAAATTGCAGAAAAATTGAAGAGCTTAAACGGAAACATGACTCACTAAAGTTACATCGGAAACTAAAGAAGACAGCGGGCAAATACAAGAAAATTCCAATACCTGTGTTAACTGATAGACAAAACAAAGTTCTATTAAGAAATCTGGAAATTATCAAGACATGGAAAGAATTTATCAGTAAATTTTTTGATGACAAAATATCAGAAACGAAAGAAATACAAAAACTAACCGGACCGGAAATTATACAAACCTGGTTTTAAACCAGCAAAATAAAAAAAGCATGCGGTTTGGATAAAATACACCTCTGTAACAAAACTAGTGAAAAAAATTAATATACTCGTAGATATACTGATAAAAGGAAATACCCGAGGTCTCAGTTTATCGCAATCCCAAAAAAAAAAACAATGCCCAAAAATGTGAGGAGTATAGACTAATTACTCTTATGAGTCACGTATTAAAGGTTCTCTTAAAAATGATCCAAAAACGAATTTACACAAAATGCTAAAACGAGGTGAGTGAAACTCAATTAGACTTTTGCAATGGACTAGGCCACTCGTGAGGCACAATTTGCTCTACAAGTCCTCGTGCAAAAATGCTTAGACCATAAAAATGATATATATATATATATATATATATATATATATATATGTCCTTTTTGGACTATGAAAAAGCTTTTGATACAGTAAACAATGTAGAAATGATTAAAAAAAAAAAACTAAAAGAGAGTGGACTTGACGGGAAAGATCTCCGAATAATACAGATCCTATACTGGAACCAAAAAGCCACACTTAAAGTAGCAAATGAGGAAACGAATAAAATACCGATTAGACAAAGAGTCAGACAAAGTTGCATCCTCTCCATTAAGATATTCAACCTGTACTCAAAATCAATATTCACGATTCGCCAATGACAAAGTAATTGTAGCAGAAAATGAGACAGACCTGCAAGAGCTACTGGTTATAATACAAAAAAAAAATTATTGGGATTAAAAATCAATGTAAAAAAAACAAAAACAATGGCAGTCTGTAAACAAGAACGATGGATGAATACCACATTGGGTATAAAGAACATAGAGCAAATGACACCATTTAAGTACGTAGGTACCATGTTACACGATAAGTGGATTCCAGTGTAATACATCAGAAGCAGAACAAGCCAGGTAGACGTTCTCAAAATGGAAAACGCTACTATGCAACAAAAATCTAAACTTAACATTAAGTTATCGTGCAGTGAAATGTTATATTTACAATGTTCTACTCTATGGTATAAAGGCATGGACTCTCAAAGTAAGATATATGCAAAGAATTGAAGCATTCGAAATGTAGGTCTGCCGCAGGATGCTTAGAATCCCATGAGTTACACAGATGCGGAACACAACAGTGCTTGAAATGAACAGGGTTAGAAAATTACTTACCAAAATCAAGAAACGCAAAACCGCTTACCTCGCTCACATAATACGTAATGACAAATAGAAACTGCTTTGAGTAATAATGAAAGGGCGCTTAGAAGAAAAACGTGGGATTAGTAGAAGATTTTTATCATGGCTAAGAAACATTCGAAATTAGACGGGACTTACAGTAGAAGAAAAGCTGCAGATAGGAAGTCATTCAAAGAAGTGGTTGCAAACCTTCAGTAATGGAGCAGAAGGAGAAGAGTTATTTACCAGTTTTAAACCTAAACCATCTATTAATTTCTAACCAGAACTCCCTAATACCTTATGAGTGGCTCCAGAGTCTAAAAGTCCTAATATCTTTTTATCTAAAATATTTATTTCCAAATAGGGTCTTTTGTCATCTTTGGCATGGGACATCACAAAATCAATCATCGCTTTATCTTTATTAAATACCGTCAAGTTAACCTTTTCAAAGATCAGTAGGCGACGTCCTAATGTCTCTGTGTTTTGTTTCCCTACTTGCAATTAGGGCAGTTGGTTACTTTATATCCATCTAAGTCGGATTTGTAACACTTAAAGGCTTTATAATTTTCGAATTTTTTGTAGAATCTGCACAGCGTTAACATGATGAGTAGAATTGAAATGATTTACACTAACATTGACTGGATCAGGTTCAAGACAGTATTTTTATTGTGGTAGAAGAATATGGAAATCACAAACTGCTTTTCATATTTCCAGTTTACGGCAGCAAGATGCAACAAGGAAGTAATTTATACAATCGACAACCCGTGTTGTAAAACTGGAGATACATTTCTTTGTATTATTTTTAATTGAATAGTTTGAGCTACTGGACACGATAGTCTCAAAAATAATGTAATGTAAAGGAAAAAGAAATAGAGATAGTGCTGAAAAACCAGAAATATTTCAAAGAAGCAAGAAAGTCTTCAGATTATCGGAGACAAGAAAAATAGAAGTGACAATAAAAGTAAGCACTAACGAGCCAGAAAAACGTTGTTCCGGAGAAGATAAAGAAATGAAGAAAATTAAAGAAATGATGGAAATGAAAAAAAAAACACAGAAGATATAAAAATGGAAATGAGAAATATGAAGAAGGAAATGATAAAAAGAGAAGAAAAGTGGGAAGTAGAGAAAAAAGAACTAAAGAAGAGTAAAGTGGGAAAGAAAAAAAAAAACAAACAATAATAGCAGAAACAGAGTCTTGGGTACAAAAACATGAAAAACAAACTAAGGGGCACAAACGTATACATTAAAAATAACCTGACGTTGGAAGAACAAAGAATCAGAGAAAATTAAGAGATATAGCAAGAGACGAAAAGTCAAAGGGCAGAAAAGTATAGGTACAGTACAAAAAATTGGAAATAGATGGAGAAATATACAACTGAAGTGATAGATCAAGAAGTTTTAAAAGAGAGCAAACGCAAAGCAAAAATGTAATTAGTAGCATAATCACAAAAAAAGTAGGCAACGCATTCAAGAACCAAGGACATGACTTAGATACACGAGATAAAAAAAAACAAAAAATTGTATTTTTTAGACAGTGAAAAAAAAAAACGTAGCTGAGATCAAAAACAAGAATCACAAGTTTTGGAAGTACATGAAAACCTATAACAAAATTGGAATGGTAGATGTGGATAGATGACAAAAATTGAGAAAAGTTAAAGCTCAACATGCCAGCCAAATACATCTAGAAATGCCTACCAGGTGTAAATGAGAAAAAGTAAGAAAGAGCCAAAGGAAGCATAATTACCGGCATTAAAAAGAAATAAGTCAAAAATAGGATGAGATTATTGAAAATGAGGTAATACAACAACAAAACTTTTTAAGGGGAGGAGAAAAATATAAAGCAATAGTAGTGTATAGTAGAAGCATGAAAAACAAAGTTAGATACGCTAATACCAGAAACCAAAAATAGAAAATTGATTATAGGAGGGGACTTCAACGCAAGAATTAGAAAGAAGGGAGAAAAAGTCAAACACAAAAAACAAAGAATCAAAAAATACCACCGAAAATAGAAAAGGAAAGGAAATGATGGGAAAAAAAGTTGGGATTTTAAATGAAAACATCATAAGAGATGAAGAGGGAACAAATGGGAATTCAGTAATAGACTACGTAGTTGTAAATAAGAAGGCGTGAAAAGAAATACACAATTTTAAAGTAAGAATAAGAGTTGAATCAGATCACCAGCCATTAAAACTCAGCTTAACTTGAAAAACTGTGAAAAGACAAGAAAATGAAAAAAAAAAGTGAAAATAGGACAATATGGATAAAAGAAAGTTTAATAAAGTACAAAAAAATCTGAGACAAATTAGAGAAAACAAAAAAAATGTCGAAGAGATAATGAGGGAATTAGAAAAAAACAATCAAGAAAGTGGTAGTAAAAAAAACATATAGAAGAATAAAAAAGAAAATAAAAAAGAGCAAATAGTGGAACAGTAAATGTACTAAGAAAAAACAAGAAACCAGAAAGATGTTAAGGTAATGGAGAAACATCAAAAGCACAAAAGAAGAATATTTAAAAAAAACAGAAGGTATACAAAAATCAGTGTAAAAAAGCTAAAAATTAATTTATAAAAAATGAAAAAAATAGAAATTAAAAAAAATAAAGACAGAAGCAGAAGCAGAAACATGGAAATACATAAACAAAGAAATAGAAAACAGGGAAAGATTGAGACAATACCAATAGAAGCGTAGAAGGAACACTTTTTGTGTCTGTTTAGAGGAGAAAAGAAAAATGAAGGAAAACTAGTCAGACAAGAGCCAATCCAACAAGCGGAAGAAATTTCCAAGAAAGCAACATGCAAAAAGATAAAAAAATTAAAGAAAAAGAATGCGCCAGGTATAGATTGTATACAGAATAAAGCGTAGTTGTATGGTACGGAAGAGCTGATTGAGAAAAGATTAAAAAAATAAAGAAAAAGAATGCGCCAGGTATAGATTGGATACAGAATGAAGCGTAGTTGTATGGTACAAAAGAGCTGATTGAGAGATTGAGTGAGTTAATAAATAGAGTAGAGAAGGGTGAAGGGTTTCCAAGTCAATGGAAAGACGGTCTTGTATGCCTTATGCACAAAAGTAGAACCAAAAAGCTAGTAAATAACCACAGAGGAATAACTCTACTAGATACGGCATACAAGATCTACGCCATTATATTAGAAAAAAAGTTGAATGGCAAACTGGGTATGAATAAGATAGTTCCAAATGGGCAAACCGGCTTTAGGAAGAGAAGTGGTACTATGAGTAACGTATATATTTTACACCATATTGTGGAAAAAAAAATAGCAGAGAAAGGAAAAGAAAGTATATGCGTTATTCCTGGATCTAAATGCGGCATTTGATAGTGTAGATAGAAAGAAACTGTAGAAGTGTATGAGAGAGAAAGAAATTAACAAACACCTAATAAGAAAAATGGAAAAAATGCATGAAGAGACAGCAAGCAGGGTGTGAGTTAATGGAAAAATTAGTAAAATTTTGGACAACATAAGAAGTAGGGCAGGGCTATCCATTGAGTCCAAACAAAGTGGGACCTAACCTAACCTAACCTATATAGCAGATGTAGAAATAAAATGAGGTTGGCTCAAGCAGGAGAGGTAGTAGTTGGTAGAGAAAAGGTGTGGTTGCTAGCATACGCAGACAACATAGTAATTATAGCAAAAGAAGCAAAAGAAATAAAAGAAATAATAAAAAATTAAAAAAAATATTTTAGAAAAAAGTTTAAAAGTTAATGTAGAAAAAACAAAAATTATGGTGTTTATAAAATGGAGTGGGATAAAAAAATTAAAGACTGGAATGAGCAAAGTATTACGGAAATAAAATCTTTTAGATAAAAGATACAAGATATACAAAGGCAAGAAAGGAGAATACGAGTAAACGAGTCTAGGTACAACGCAAATTATGAACATATTATAAAAATTGAATTGCCAATGTACCTAGAAAGCGATAGATATAGTAAAAATGATAAAAAGATGATTGCAAGATTCAGATGTGGTAATGAAAAGCAAGTGACAAGATTTTAGTTGAAAGAGGATTTGAAAATGTGCAGAATGTGCGGAGAAACTAAGGAAACTATGGAACATATGTTGAAAGAAATGAAAAGAACAGATGAAAAAAATGAGATATTGAAAGGGGACAGAAAAGGAATAGAATGGTTGAGGACAGTTAAAAAACAAAGAAAAGAAGTAAACGAACAAAGAAAAAAATATTTTTAAGTGTGTTAATTTTATAAGAATTAGGTTTTATTATTTTGAGAAATTATAAATGTATTTGTAAATGTAATTTTCAAGGTTAAAATGCAAGAGATATACTTATTATTATTAATAGATGGGAGAGTTTGCTGGACTATTTTGCATATAGAGAAGATAACCTAGATACATCGTACTCCTCAAAACCGTCTTGTGCCGCTTCTAATTTAATGCTTACACAAAACATTTATTTGACCGCTTTACTCGTAGTAACTCCCATAAAGTTGTTTTCTTCTTTTTTTTCTTTACGTGCCACGTCCTCCAAGGACGTCGGCGATCATCATTGTGATTTTTATTTTATTGGCAGTGGCACGGAACAGGCTTGTTTAACTGACACTATACCACTCTCTTAGATTTTTCAGCTAAGACGTGCGTCTTTATCCTGAACCTCGTCTGCCTTGGATTTTGCCTTGCATGATATTCTGCAAGATACGGTATTTTTACCTCTCATAACATGTCCAAAGTATTCCAGCTTGCGTTTCTTGATGGTAAACATGACCTCTAATTGCTTCTGGAGACGGGCAAGCACCTCGGTGTTTTGGACTCTGTCTACCCGTGACGGTAACACCATAGTTCGAACGCTTCAAGTCGGCTACACATTACCTTTGTTCACCCTTCCATTCCGTAGTACAAAATTAGAAAGACGTAACAAACAAACGTAGTAAACAAACACGTAGGGGTATTGACAAGTCACAAGATGTAAGCACCTTCTTCATGTTGCTAAATGATGCTCTAGCCGGAACCTTATTTCCTACATTCTATCCCACTTACTGCTAAATAAGCATTCCAGATATCTGAAGCTGGAGACTTGCTGAATCTGTTAGTTGCCTGTACTCAGGTTTGCTGGAAGCTCACCATCCTTGCTAATAACCATAGCTTTGATTTTGCTGATATTTAACTTGAGCTTATTTTCTTCAATTTTAGCCACAACCGTAACCAGTAACGCCTGCAAGTCATCAGCCCTTCCTGCCAGTAGAACAGTATTGTCCGCATAACGCAAGTTGTTTATTATTTTTCAGTTGACAACAATTCTTTTCTGTGCTTTGTCTAATGCTTTGGCAAAAATTTGCTTAGAGTATATGTTAAAGAACAATAAAGAAAAGACACAGCCTTGCTAAATGGGAACATACTCGGTAGTCATGTCTTCAACTTTGACAGCAGCGATTTGGTTGTAATACAATTTTTTAATAATGCGGACGTTTCTGCCATCTAAGTTCATATTCTGAAGAAGGTTGATAAGTTTCCCGTGGTCAACACACTCAAACGCTTTCTGGTAATCGATAAAACACGCGTATACATCGGTAGACATAGCGCGGCATCTATGTATTAGAACCTGTATGCCACTTAGGCCCTAGGCTTTAGTTTCAAGCCCGTTCCAAAATTCAAATAAAGTTGATCACAGATCAACTGATCCTATACTTGATATATTGCCTTTTACGATCAGCAAAGGGGCTAGAAAAAGTGCCATCTCCCCTTGCAGAGGAGTTGTCTCAATTAATATTTCTAGTTTCAATTATCTACTTTAAAATTTGTTATCTGTTTCTTTGCAGTTTTATGGTCCCTAAATATAGCAAAACACATGTTTATAAAAAAAATGTGTACATAATTTGGTCAATATTAAACTTTAGTATTCTGAGATTCTCTTTTTCTCTTAAGATACCATCATAAGGTTAAAATTTACCAAAATATGTATCACTTTCACATCATTTAAATTTTCATAAATATTTTTTTAAATTAAAAAAAAAAAAACAACTGTAGTACATTCATACTTAATAAACTAAACCAATTTGACTAATATTTTGTTTACAGTATATTGATTGCAGTTACACCATAGGTTGTTTACATTATGAAGAAATTAATTAAAAATGCTAGTTTATTAAATATGATGAAAACCATAATAATTGTGATAATCACAATAAATTGCTGTTTTGGAGAAATATTTCAAGACGTAAATACGTATAATATAACACAATTTGTTTATATTTTCTATAATCTTATTTTTAGGAATATACCGACGAACAATATGGTACATGTGTTTCAAAGATTGTAGACGTTTATCCAGAATCAAATGTTAATATATTTCAAAATGCTTACAAAACATTTATTAGTGATTACATACAGCAAAGTGAATTAAGAACTCGTTGTATTAATAGCGGTGATTTCGAAGCAAAAAATATCTACAAAAACGAATTTAATGTTTTTCTCTGGCACGACGTTCCTATTTTAAGAAGATCAATTAATAAAAAATCCATGGGATTGTTTCTGTCATATGATTTTAAAATTAAGAACATAATATCATATGATATAGCCAGATCGTTATTTATTGACGGTCATGGCGACGTATATAAAGGAAACCATTGTGGCAAGAAAATTTATATATTTAATTGCAAAGATTTCAATTCAACATTAGTTAAGGAAGCTTATGAAGAAAGATTGGATTGGAATCAATGTGAGATTGGCATTTTTAGTATTCAAAAGATAAAACCATTCGTGATTTCGGAACCTAGTTCAGAATCTCCTGGTATTGATGTCATGATTGTTAATGAAATTGCGAGATTAATGAATCTTCACATAACTAAAAACAGTGATAAGCGAACAATAACTATAGGAGGTGTTCACTATAAGCCTAGGTCATCTATTTATCCCTACTACAAATATAACTATTTATATGCTGTTCCTTTAGCCAGGCAGATTTCTAGCTTTTTGGGTTTAGTTTACATCTTTAGTACTACTCTTTGGCTACTTATTTTAATATCATTTTTTATGTATGTTATAATATATTACATTCTTATTATTTTTACGGAAAATGTTAAAAATAATAGACTTTCTTCTATATTTTTGAAAATATTTGGAGCATTATTGGCACAAGGAATTTCTGAACCAAAACATAAAATTATGAAATTTGTATTGTTGCTGTGGTTATTTTCATCTTTAATTATATTAAATACGTTTTCTGGTTTATTACTTACCAGTTTAATAAAACCGCAATATGAAAATCAAATTGATTCATTTGAAAAAATGGAAAAATCAAATTTAATTAATTGTATGATTCAAACTCACAATGAGTTAGCATTGGAATTTTCAATAGAATATCTCAAAAGCATGGTATTGAAAAGAGAATGTTATTACAATGACATATTTGCTAGAGTTGATTCATGGAATGAACAACTTGGAAAACAAAACATGACTGGGTTTTATAGCATTAACAAATATCCTATTTGGATTTCCATTTCTTTTGAATCAATGTATCATCCTGTTATGCCTCATTTTGACAAGTATGTTCAGAGATTTATAAATGTTGGATTGATGCAAAAGTGGATCAAAGATGCAACTGTATATAAAAAATATGATGAAAATCATAAATCAAAACCACTCAAAATTGAACAGATTTTGCTGATAATTTATATTTATTTTGTTGGAAATTTGTTAGCAGCTCTTTGTTTCATATGCGAATGTCTGAAAGGTAAAATTAATAAATGCAGAAAGTAAATGCAAATCAGTACACAATTTTAAGATATAATATTAGCACTACATAGGAACAAGAATACCTCACAGATATTGTTTTTATTATAAATGAGTATCTGCATGGTGTTCAACAAATAATTAAGCTCTTAATAAATTTAGTTTTTACTAGAATTGGTAAAAGATCAAATTTACCATTAGCTAAGTTTAACGGAAATATTTATTTATAGTACACGTGGATTTATCAATATATAACAAAACGAAGAAAACCGTTTTAGAAATGGAGAAAGCAGTATTTTCTAGAAAATCGAGATGTAAAATTACCAAAAATAAAGGAAGCTTAAAAGAATCGACAAATACAGTAATTAATTTAATGTAAAACCCACACAAACAAACAAATTGAATTTTAAATTTTTATTATCATTTAAATTGTTATAAACTAAAATAAATTTATGCGATAAATTTACTTTAAATATTTTGTTGTTAACATAAACAAAAAATTGTCACAATATTTAAATCTTTTCAGCTAATACCTAAACAGGCGATTTGTTTGAACATTTGTCAATTTATTGTTAAGTTCTAAGGACTTACTGACCTTGGAGAAGAAATTTGATTAAATTGTCACTTTACGTTTGTCAATTTATTGATCAATTTCTAGTCAGATTAAAATATCAGTTAAAATGTTGCCAACTGAAAAATATTGATGATTCAGTGCATAAATATTGCATCTGCTATGTAACCTTAATTTATTTAAGAGATAGGATAAAATGTATTTGACTTATTGCTTTCCAACATGTTTGCTAAAATAACAAAAATAAAACAGTTTTTTTGTGAAACTCAATCAATGCACAAAACAAATTTACATTAACTAGCTCGTTATTTGTTCTGAAAGTTTCTTCTCTAAAGGATAAACATCTTAAAGTAAGTAAATAATATTTAATCCTTAGACCAGGTTCCAAGCAATCTAGTACAGTAAGTATTATTCCTGTTGTAAGCAGTAGCGTAACTAAAATTTTTGTGCTTTTATTTAGAAAAAGTCAAATATAACAAAATCCAGTCATAAATATTTTCAGAATTAATCAAACTCCAAAATTCTGTTTGTAAAATGTTAAAAATAACAAATTCCAATTATAAAATTTTAAAACTATATCAGAAATATCCAAAATCCTGCTAAAACAGTGCAAAATTCTAATTACAAAAAGTCTTAAATTAGAAAACATAGATTTATCAAATAGAATTAAAATCTGGCCAAAAACGTTTTGCAAATGCAAAATTTTGTTCATAAAATGTCAAAAATAGCAAAATCCGATCTAATGATTAAAATATACTTATAAACAACCAAAATTCGACCATTATCAGATAAAAATAGTAGTAAAATATCAAAAGTGCAAAATTCTATTTATAAATAGTAAAAAATTGCAAAATCCGGCCTTCCAACATCAAAATAAAGCTAGAAAGCACCAAAATTTGACTATAAAAATGTTAGGAAAATATGAAATCTCAAAAATAGCAAATATCGGCTATGAAATATTAAAATATTGTTAAATATAGTAAAATCCGGCCGTTATCTGTCAAAAAGTGCAAAATTTTATTTACACATTATCAAAAATTGCAAAATCCGTCCATAAAACATAAAAATATTGTAAAAATACATCAAAATTTAGTCATAAACTGTAAACTTTGTCCTGCTGCTTGCGCATAGGAATGCTCCTTGCGTGCATTGAGTGTGCTTTTTGAAGGAGCGCGAGTTAAGAAGCAGGTACCTTCCTGCGGGTCTGGCTATTGCGGCTTGCCTTCAGTTTGTAATCAACACACGCGGCGCATGTTGCTACATGGCTGGATTCTTTTGTTGATTACAAGAGGAGCTTGTACTCTACAGTAACGCAAAGTCTGCACAACTTGGTAAAAGATTATCTTTCAATTTTTTGTTTCTTGAGGAAGCTGCACGTATAGCATTGAGAAGGTTTTCTCATGCGAGTCGTGGATGTTGGAGTGTACCTCTGAGCAACTAGCTTGCTGGTATCACATCAGCCGTGATACAATTAGGCACGTTTCGGATGACGTATTTTAGTGTCTTTTCAGACCCTATCTGATACGTGTATAGAAAAATATTGCTCATTTTGCAGTGCTCAATAACCCCTCTAAAACCCTCAAGCGAAAAGAAGTGCAAGCTGATACCGTCGTACACGTTCACTGCGCGTTCGACGGTAATGCACTCAGAATTGAGTTACACCATTAGATACTTTTCTTTGAGTCGAATCGTAATAGAAGGTGATCGGCGTAAGCCAGCGCCTTGTGTGAGTGCTGGCAGATTATCTTGACGTTTAAGAGGACCTAAGAAGCTAGTCGAGCCTGAGTTGGGCGACGGCGCCTTAGGGGCGAGCCGGGTCAAGGACCCTTTAGACTTGTTGGCTGAGTGCTCTGATAGCGCTGAAGGCACCTTACGTGACGGGCCGACTGATGGCTTGTTCAAATTAAATGAGAAATTTTTACCCGTTTCCTTCCTCAATGTTTTAACATAGTCCAGATCGTCGTGGTGGGCGGCAACGTTGCTTTCCTGGTAGACAACAACCATTTTTTTGGACAGTCTCTCCTGGGGCGACGTTCGCGCTTGCTGGACCGCAGCTCTTTGGCGGTGAGCGAAACTTTTCTTAGTAAAGCAAGCTTGATGGTCGGCCCGACTGAGTTCTTCATGGTTTTCTCTATCTTCATCTTTACTATTAATTTCTTAATTAACTAATGCAGTAAAATTAGAACGTAGTGGACAACTTGGATTAATAAATTAATATTAATCAAGTCATCTGTGCTTCGGTTCGGTGGCAATAATAACTGCGCATTTGCTGCAGCAAGATTGCTTCATGCACGGTGTGTCTTTTTCGATGCGTCTCGTATTAGTAATCTAAAAATTTAATTCATTCAGATCATTGGTTGACGGTAAGTAGTACTAGCTGGATTGACTCAAATTTAGTGATTCTGAAATTGAATAACAAAAAAATTGTTGATGGTGAGTAGTTTCAACTAGAATGACCCGCCCACCCACTCAAGCGTTAATTCCAGGCGGCGCTGTCAACCGGTCCAGCTGCCAAAGGGCGCAAAAACGGCCAAAATCTTGAGGCTTAATAACCTTCTGGAAAGAAAGTGGCAGTAGAACCCAAAAAAACGTGGAAGCGGAATTCGGCATTGCCACAAATGCCAACGTTTGGGCCACACGACAAAACGTTGTTTCGCCAAAGTTGAAGTCTGCAAGATCTGCTCGGAGATCCATTAATCAATGGCCTGCCCTAAAAAACACACCCCAAGGTGGCACTTTGTTCCCTCCCAATTGTTGAGACTACCAAATACGTTTAAGTATTTGGGGTTGTCGGAAGTTAAACTGAGACATGGAACTTTGATTTATGCAAATAGATCATTGGACCACTCCAAGGTCGACACTCCCAAATAACCAAATAGAAACGGTTGATTTCGATGTTTTAGCAAACCCTCTTTCCACAATCATTGCTGGGAACTTCAACTGTAAACACCCATCGTGGAATTGTTTACAAACAAAAGCAAAAGGTCGGGCGTTGCTCGACTATGTAGAGCAAAGACGGTTACAAGTGGTGGGTCCAGAAAAACCCTTCTTCTATCACAACGCAGGACACCATTTCAAATAGTCAACAAATTACGCTCCGACCACCTTCCGGTCTTACTAGAGCTTTTTGGAAGGGGGTCACCCGGGGAATTCGCATAGATTGGCCTCTCTCTCAATTGCTGGAAAAGTACATCGGTTGCACGACTCCAGTATGAACGGCCGCGGACATCAATAGAACCGTTGACCTTTTTACTTGCCAAATTCAATAAGCTGTAGAAAATGCCTCTAAAACTTACCAAGTTTGCGCTAATAATCCTCTTGAGTTATCTTGAGACGTAAAAGACCTAATCCGTTGGCAGCGGCACCGCAATCCTTTAGTTCGCCTGACACTGAACTCCCTTCATGGCAAAGTGAGGAAAGCCATAAGATCACACAAAGATTTGTGTTCAAACATACTTTGAAATCTTTCACGGAGGTTGACCATCTAATGTGAAAGATCTCCAAAAACTTAAGGAGCAGGCTAGTCCCTATTCCAATAATGGTTCTCACCAATATTGCCAATGCAATTCTTCGTACCGGGTAATTTTCTAAAGTTTCGTTAAAGCTCAATCGTTATCAACATTCTAAAACCTGGAAAAGACCAGCGGTTTCCTCAAAACTACCGGCCAATCAGCTTACTATGCACCTTGAGTAAGGTCATAGAAAACGTTATATTAG
Source organism: Tachinus rufipes (assembly GCA_963932245.1). Lineage (NCBI taxonomy): Eukaryota > Metazoa > Arthropoda > Insecta > Coleoptera > Staphylinidae > Tachinus > Tachinus rufipes. The sequence goes on from OZ010749.1 coordinate 70,737,270, forward strand.
ACATCATTCAGGATCACGTTGATTCCAACAATCTACTTCCTTCTCACCAGTTCGGATTCCAATAGAAACATTCAACGGTCCACCAGCTAAATCGAGTTACAGACAACATCATTAAAGGCTTTAGGTTAAAAAAGACCACATCCTTTTTGATGTAAAAAAAGCTTTCCACAAAATCTGGCATGAAGGACTTCTTTACAAACTCTACAGTCAAAACTTTCCTCTTTTGTCTTAAAGGACGATAGCTTCATATTTAAACCGCAGAACCTAGGCTGTTAAAATTCTAAAACACATTTCTACTACGCAGGATATCGCGGTAGGAATCCCTCAAGACTCCATTCTCGCCCCTGTCCTTTTTAACCTCTTCGTCGCGGACATGCCTTCGGAATGGAAGCACGGAGTTAAAATGCCACAATTCGAATGCTGGTTGGATGACTGGCAAGTCAAAGTAAATCCGGAGAAAATCAAACCCGTTTTCTTGACACGGTGACAGAACGTCCCTGTCTCGACGACGTTCTCATACCGTGGTCCGATTCTGCCAAGTATCTGGGAACAAGTTGCACATGCAGTAAATTCTCTACAAAGCCAAAAAATCTTCTGTTTGCGATGCGTCGGCGGAACAGTTGTTTATCTCTCCGGATGAACACGTCTACCATCAGGGCCATGATGATTACGTGTGCCCCATCTGGAAAACCGCCGCAAACACTCATCTTAACAAATTAGAGTCGTTTCAAAAGTTGACGTTGCGGATGCTTCTCGGAGCTGCATGGTTCGTCCAAATTCCTATTCTTCCCTCAGCCTATAGAGCCGCATCTGTCCCCTCTTTCGACACTGGTTTTTGTCTTTCACTAACTAACTAACGGAAGGTTTATGAGCCTAACTGTCTCGAACATCTTGGCAATTTACCAGCGGAAGTTTAGTCAGTAGGCACCTTTCTCGCAAGGCTAAATCCGACACTTTAAAAGATTTTCTTTTTAAGCCACAAAAAAAATTCGCGTACAGTCTAGCGGCAGCGTACGACTGCACGTCATCCCCATACGTCTCTCGGTGCTCCCAGACGTACTACACCTGGGTTCCATCATCGATATCACCTCTTGGCACTTCCAAGGCTGCTTATCATTACATATAATTGTAATTAGACTGCAGTAGACGTAGCAACCGACTTCAAGACACGAGGTCACCCGTCCAGCTGTCTAACGTCGACTCCTGGGCTTGTTACGATCAGAGATTTTTACAAACAATCTCATCAACACGATAACCTGAGAAGAGTAGATCATGGCTCGCATGCACGCACGGTACGGCCGCGGCGCACCACCCCCGACAGAGATATGTATATACAGTACACGGATGAAATTGGTGGTTAACAACTAAAGATTATCTACAATCAAACATATCCTGAACCGGACTTAAACAGTCGCTTCCATACACCGCACGGTTGCATGTAGGGTTATACAGTAACCACCCCCAAGCAGGTTAATCATTGAGTCTAGACTCCTATCGACATGCAAGCTATGAATTAAGTCAGCACTGCACTACGTTCCAAAACTGACGTGACTTAACATCATTCGCGGTCAGATGGAATGGGTACGTAAACGGATGGTACAAGTAGATGCTGGTTTGCCAAATACAATTGCTAGACGACCTTAATGCAGAATGGGGAAAAGTCTTCGAGATATTCTTAGACCGCAACCACTTTTGAGAACGCAATGCAGCTGTTGCTGCTAAAAGAAAGCTACCTGATGGGTGTTATGAACACAATTATTCATACATATATATTTTTACCCTTATTTAAAACTAACATTATTTAAACATATAATAAAACTAATTCTGCACTCCAATTTTACTTTATTACGCTTTTCATCAATTCTATCCCTCTACCATCCACATTTCTTTCTTCTTTCATCTCAACAAATGCTCTATAGTCTCTTTATTCTCTCCACTTATTCTTTTCTCATTTCCACATCCAAACCTTGACATAATCTTCATTTCCAGTTTGATAAACCGTAATATTTATTTAATAACATAAATACAAATAAAACGCAGCTTTATAATAACAATGAATGTAATCTACATTAATCAATTTACTATTTCATTTATATCTTAAAACTTTGTATTGTATGTCGTCTGCTTCAGAATGGAATTGATATAATTAACTATGTGTCCATCCGGTGTGGAGACAAAATTTCCATCTCGCAATTCCCACCGGCAATTAATTTGCGAAACAATTCGTTCAATGCTCAGACTCATGGGAATATTGAACATAGCCAGCCAGTTGGGATTCCATGCACCGACTAACAACTAAAAGCAAACCCATTAAAATCAGTATTAATTATTTTACAAAATATACTAACCTGATCAAAAGGTTTATCACCAATATAAAACATAGTATGGAGCAATTTATCAGCCTCCTTATTAACAACATTGGGCACAACATCCAATTTAGTACCAGCCACTTCTCCCAATAACCAATCGCTATTATTTTTAATAAAATGTTGCAAAATCTAAGAACAGAACAACCAATATACTTACACATTAATATAAATTAAACTTATACCTTCAAACTCTTCTTTCCTTGATCGGATAACAATAAATCACTAGATAATGTTTCCAAAATTTCAACATTCTTTACAACCCTTTGACATCCTTCAGTTTCAAAATCCTTATTGCATATTCTAGCCTGTTCAAGCAATTCTTCAATTTCCTGTGTATGTTTGTTATCTTCATCTATACTACATAACGCTTCCCCTATAGCCAAAGCAATCATTCCATCTGATTTTAAAGAATCATCATCTCCACTAAATTTAACTCCTGTTGATTCAGGTTTATTCAATAATTCCGTATATAAAGCGCTTATTAGCAGATGTAATAAAGCCGATTTTCCAATAGGTGCAACTGCAGTTGGAAGTAAATCCTGTATTTGCATCGCAATGGTAGTGAAAGCAGGATTAATGCATTCCCATAGTTGTATAAATGAAGCTAATATGATAGCACAAGCTTGATACATACTAGCACCTGTTTTAATTGCATTAATAACAGTATCTATAACAGGTGGTAAGAATGGTTTCAGTAAATCAACAATGGCTTCATACCATGGTGGTCGTTTTTGATTCCAAACCTGTCTCCTATCAAAACATTCATACCAATCTTGAGTACAACAAATTTTCAACACAATATCATGAAAATCATTTGAATTACCAATTGTTAATACAACGAATGTTACAGCGTATACCATATCAAAATAATGACCCGATGTCATATAGGTGCAACTACGATCGACTCCTTTACAAGTGCCATCACCTGAACATAAAAAGCCACCACATTTTGATTTGCTTATAAGAGTTGATTTATGGTTTTCACGACTCTTTTTTAATTCTTTTAAGGCTAGTTTAATTATCAATGTGCATACTTTGCAATTTTCCATGCATAATACTTTGAGTAATAAAGCCCAATTTGGTTGAGGTTGTGGTAGAAGTACTAATAGTTCCAAAGTTATTACATTGCTGGGTGATAGATTTGGTTTTGATAAATCTGAGAATAAGTCCATCATTGTGAATATTATCCATGCTACTGGGCCGTTTGTTTTTGGCTTCATTATATCCATTTTGTCAAATCCTTTTTTGAATACCTTAAACGTAATCAATAATTTTGAAAATAATAATGTAATACTATTTTAATTAGAATTTAATAGGTTATGTACAAGTTATTATTAAAATAGATTTCATCATTTTCTAAGTTAGATGTATAGCGTGACTCAACTATTAATCGCAAAGCGACAAAACGACAAAATAGATTTCTTTGTTTTATAGCGTGATTTAACTATTAAATCGCGACTAAATAGATTTAAAATATAATGATTTTGTTGACGACAAACAGTTGGGAGGGTAGGCAAGCACCAATTAGATGGATTGCGGGCGACTTATTAATAATGGTGTAGCCCACTCACCAATCATCACCACAAATATTCCTTGAACAATGATATACAGGGAGTTAACTACTAAAAGCAGTTCGGACGTGTCCAAGTCGGACATCCCACATAAACTCAAAAAACAAAACAAAAAACGCAATTGGCTGGCAAACATCCTTCCAGGCAAGACGGCCACCTCTTCATAAGAAGGAAGGTTCCAAGCCTCCGAGAAAAAAACCCTTTGGGAACGAGGAGAGCAAAAAAAAAAATTTCGCCATCCACCACTAGGCAACCTAGAAAGAATTAAAAGCTACATTAACTCGAGAGCTGGATAAAACCCTGTCCACTCCCGAAGAAACGAGGAGAGTGGTCATACACAGTAGAGATTCTTAAAATTACCTGTAATAATGACATATCGTTGAGGCGACTAGAAAAACAATCTCCGGCATAAAACTAATGTGGCCAAAGTCAAAACTTAGCATCGTGCAGACGGATCACCTCCCCAGGCAGACAAGATCTCTTTTTGGCTTCCGGGACTTCCGGATGCGATTGAAGCAACAATATACCAAAAACCATAGATAGTAAAATCCAAGGTTTTTGGACTTGGCAAACTTAAAGGAAACGTTTTTGCAAACCCAACAAACGGTAAGCTAAAGTGGTTCATTTACAAATCTAAAAATAATACCTTTTCTTATGCCCCAGCTTTCCACCAGTGACGTTGCAGCTGTGAGGATTAGCTCGGCGATGAGATTAAAAACTGACATATTTGTAGCGTCCGCATACTTAGCCCACGGTACACCATCACCAACTACAACTATGGAGGTGTTGGTACAGTATTGCATAAGTGGCAACATAAACCTAGTCATAGGATGTGATGCAAACACACACCACATCTTATAGGGAAGAAAAACCACAATAGCAGGGGTAAGCTTTAACATGATATTATTATCAGTACCAACTTAACTTGTAGACAGACAGTAATAGATATTACACTGGCATGTATATGTATTTCAATTTAAAAAAATCAGCTTTAAGCATACTCACAAAATAAATCAAAATCCTACCAAAAACCAAGGTTGGCCGACAGGGCGGCCTTTCAAGATAACCTATCGCAGCGATTTAAGTGCTTATAATATTTTAGGTAAACCTAAAAATGTTAAATAAATTGAAAACTAAGTAGGTAAGTTGGGAAACTCCTGCTCGGGTGTCTGGTCCTGACAGTACCCTAGTGGTGTGATAAACACAAACTCAAAGCGGCCGCAAAAAATATCCTTCAAATGAGCAAAAAACTCAACAAGCCAGACTGATTGTCTTAAAAAACTTCACAAAAATTTTACCAAAAGACCTTCAACAACGGTTGCCAAAAACGCTTGGATAGCACACACATAGCCAACCTATCGGAAACAACCGATATACTTTTCCCAGGCTGTACCACCCCGACACAACAATGGTCTGACGCTGTAATCAGAAACTTCTCACCATACAAGGCACCAGGACTGAGCAGAATGTTCCCGGCACTCTTACAATGGGGCGAGGATATCATTCTAGCCTAATTGGTAATAATCTATATGGCATGTAACGTCTTTTCTTCTGAAGACACTTAAAAAACTGTGCAAAACATCAATTCGAGAAACGGCACTTACTACTAGGCCAATACACTCGAACCAACAGGTATACATCAGAGAAAATCTACGGAATCGGCTTTACACAGCGTAACAGACAAATCGAAAGATCATTACAAGTTGCCTACCCTAGGAGTATTCATAGAAATCAAAGTTGACAAAGGCTGCCTTAAGGGTGGAGTACTATCACCACTACTATGGAATATAGTAGTAGACAGCCTTATTCAACGACTCAATGACCAACTTACAAAAGTAGATATGCAAATGATATAACGATTCTGCTAAGTTGCAAATTTGAGGACATACTCTGCAGCAGTAATGCAATAAATCTTAAAAATTATAAAAAAATTCTGCAAAGATCGCTGCCAACTGAGGTAAAACACCTAAGTGTGGTTTTTGACACCAAGCTCACATGGGGCCACACCTAAACATGAAATGTAAAAAGGTGTATATGTCGTTCTGGCAATGTAGATGTTGGAAAAACATAGGGACTGTTTCCAAAGATAATACTCTGGTTAAACACTGCTATGCTCTGTGTCTGCCACCGCTTCACATCTATGTCAAGGAAGTAGCAACATCAGAAACACTGTGCCTAAATGCAACCGGACTTTGGTTCCCTCCTAGAAAAAGCTGTAAAAAAACACCTCTCCTAGGAACGCAAACAGATATCATGCCACTCTACTTTGTATTTAAAAGACCCTACACTAATGGCTCAATCATTCTTCAATGTTCTGGAACCTGAGTTTACTCACAAGATCTAACGTCTTAACATCCTTAACACTAGAGAGCCATACAACTATCCTCCAGCCAGACATAGCCGGAATAACCCAAAAAATATATATCATTTATCCCCAACCTCTAGCAGAAAAAAAAACGGGAAGTAAACAAAAACCTCTTCCCTGGAGAAGCAACCACTATTTGCCCTCATAACGACTCCGGACAACGCTCTCTTCTTATTTTACAAATCAAGTAGCAACTAAAGCCAATCCATGCTAAAAACTCACTTCATAATATCGCAGATAAACCAAAACAAACCCTAATAAACGCCTGTCAAAGCAAAAAAAGAATTTCTGGTTAGACCTAGTAAACAAATAGTAAAACACCAGAACCAGAAACAGTCAAAAGAACTCAAGGTTCTTCCGCAAAAATTGATTAAATTGTCGCAAAAGCATTAACGTGGAAACAGTCTCAGTGCATCCACCATGTTGACCCATACCCAACAAAATTACGTAAGTGATTCTTGCACAATTCACAATAGTCAATTCACCAAACAACGCTATAGAGAACCTTGCAAGCAAGCAACATTATCAAACCCGGAAATCACAAGAAGTAACACAAATTACTCAACAAATACCACAGAAAACTTTAGAAAATAAGAAAACAACCTTCGCCATCTTCTGTTCCTACAACATAACAGCATTTCGTAAGCAAGATTACTACTCGACAGATACCACAAAATACTTCATAAAATGGGTAGTTAACCTTCGCCATCTTGTGTTACTGCGACTGGACAGCATTTCGTAAAAGGATGCCAAACCTTTGCCCAAACAAAGAATAGTGTTAAATCGGCCCATTTAATGCCAGATGAAACAAAAACAAAGTAATACAAATGTGCATTTGTCGAGTAAGGTAGGTGTAAACTATTTTTTATCGTTTTCGGTATCCCAAGAGCTGCTCACCGATAATAAGTAATAAATAGACATTTAAATAAATTTATTTAAATTAAGAAATAAAATAAACTGACAAGCTTCCGTACATTGGAGAAACAACAGCTACGCTGTCAGCACAGCAACCAACGTACTAATTTCGACAGTGTATAGAGTTTAAGTCAGTTGCTTCTCAAAAAAACAGCACATATCAAGACCACGACCGGTACTAACAATAGCAAACTAAACGTCAGATAGCATATCAGTAAGAGATCTCATACTACAAGTAATTCAGTAATAAATATAGAGGTAATGCTCTAGGTAAAGCCCTACGTTTTTTAATAGAGGACAGTCGCAGCATATAGAAATTAAATGCACATCAATCGCTTGACCCGGTCTCACAAAGCTACTTAAAGAATCGGCAACAAAATATGTTGTCGTCACACAAGGCATACTGACGAGGTTAGTAAAATGAAAAAATTATCTGTGCTATAATATTCTAAAGATTGTAATTCAACGTCTAAAGATTAACCATCTCAAGCAATAGAATAAATATTATCTATTGTAAAGTCACAAATTAAGGCAACGCTAACTCCAACTTCAAAAGCGGCGTATGTGCACCTACGAGTCATGAAAAGATGAGAAGTCAGCAATCAAAAAATGCTTTACAAATGGTCGATTTATAAAAAAAGACTGAGTCAAAAAACGTGCCCGCAGCAACACCTAAAAAGAAAGAAAAGTTCTGAACCAAACCCTGCGGACTGATACGACTCCACAACAGACTTGGACCAACCACTAAATATTCGATCGTTTACCCATTGGAGACTGCCATTGATCGACCACAAAACTAAAGTCAAACGCACGGCAACACTTCAATAGGGCCACTTATTCAGTACCCTCCGGGTATCGTATAACGCTCTTTAATTAAAACCTTTTCAGGTCGTCACTGGGGCCGATCTTTTCAGACCAAGTTTTTATAAAAAAATAAGCAAGTTACCAAATGTAGTTATTCATCATTTTCTTTTTACACACAGATAAACCAAATTCATCCACCAACGTACTATTAAAACGTGTTAGCTGTCTCTTCAGTAAGAGCATCAGAAACAAACCTGCGACAATTGAAGCCCAACGGGACAACCCTAGCTGCCCTGAAAGACTGTCCCCAAAAATATCAAACTTAAAAGAGTATCTGGTCACCCAAGCCAGAAGATCAGTATGTACCAAGCACAGAGAACCACCGAAAAACTCCTGCTAGACGATCCTCTAAAAACTTTATAAAAGAACAAAACCCTAAGAATAATTCTAATCTAAAACTAAGCCCAATTAAGGAGACCTTAAACCAGATACAAACTCCAGCAAATGTACGGGCAGCCCAAAAACATTACATCCGGGTAGCACCGACTGATGGAGAGATAATCAGACAAACACTCAGATAATTTTAGAGACCTAGAAACCAAACAAAGCAAAGCAAAAGCAAAAAACGTTCTGGTTTCTCATTACTAGCAGCAGCTCACTCATTTAGAAAACGACCAAAAACCAACAAAACAGAAGAAGAAGGTCCCAAGGAATAAAGTAAAGCCAGAGACCTCAACAAAAAATCCGTATGTCCAACTACTTTCCTAGTTTCAACACATTGCCCAAAGCAGTCCCTACCATTCTTGCGATCCCAGAGACGTCATCCAAGATGAGTGAACAAGCATCCTGATAAAACGCTCCTCAACCATCTCGAATAGAGTTCCGTATGCTTCCGCGCAGTCCACCTTACAATAACTCATTTCCATTTTAATGTCACTCTGAGTTGAAACTGATGCCGCTTTGTTGGCTGAGCATCAACCGACCAATACAAGTACGACCAAGGGGTATAAATACTGGTAAACCAGTAGAGTGGACCGTACCATGCAACCCCAGAGCAGGTTCCATATTCCAAGCCGCTGAAGTGTAACTCCATGCACTGTCTGCCGTCCGTAGGTCCCCTTCCAATCACCTAAAACCCCAGCTGGAACCACGATCAATAAACCGCCACCATGTCCACTGACCACGACTACTCTTTAACACCAACGACTGCCTTCGGGGCTTGCACTGTACCTCCAAGGCAGACTCATGGCATCGCACACGCCGCTTGGGGAACTTACCGACCGCTGAAGAATATACTTGTTGGACTCATTACAAACACGACTTTGTAATGAGTCCAACAAATATCACTTCCACCGTGCCCACAAAGCCTCTGTACCAAGTTGTATCACTAGCCAGACTCGACGCTGGAGAACATACGGGAGACGGCAACAAAATTTGAAACATACGTTCCATACTGGATCTCTTGCCCCCGCTAAAACAGTCAATTAAGACCTAAATCCAGAATCTTTTCAAAATACTACACGAGAAGCGCTGAATAACGTTATTAATACTTTTATTTCTGCATACAAAAAACTACCGACCAGATCTACCAACGCAATTGCAGAATCTGATAGTAGTGCCTTCTGCAAGAGCATCTGAAGCAAACCTGCAACACACTTTAAGCAGTAAAATACAAAAAATGCACCTGCTTTTCGGCGGCGACAGATAACTCATTCTCAGAAACCAAACAAATTTTAATATAATGCAGTCACACATTTAAAATGACTTCCACTAGTACAAGCAAATGATTGTAATCTCACAAAATACTTCATAACCAATTAAAGTTTATTACTTTACTTATCTTCCAGTGTCTGTAAAGTTCACTGTTGCTCTTAATGAGCATTAACTATTTTTACTCCAAGCTAACTGACATTAGTAATTACAATATTGTAAAAATATAAGACTTACTTTATGCAGAACATCCAAAGGACATCCTCTAAACAACAAACACGTCAGCAATTCCTGACATTTTGAATGAATGTCGCGCAACATTTTGCTTTGCGTGTGCAGATTGATGCCAATAAATTCATCAGCATTTTCACATATAGCTGGCAACAATTTGGTGATGCATAACAACAAATTTGATATGTCAACAGCATATAGTTGACTACGATTCTGTGAAGGCAATGCATGAGAATAGCGAATTGTTAATATAGTTAATGATTCGTTTAGCATTCCAGAAAATACACGTTGTGCCATTTTAGGTGGTACAGAATTCCACAAATCTTCTTTCGTACCTAAAATATACATTTAGAAAAAATAATTACAACTTTGCTTTATTTTTATTTACCTTGCATGTATAGCCACCACATTTGGATAACATAAGAACCCCTTTCAGATTCACAAAAAGGTTTCGGGTTCTCCCAATCAAGTGAATCTGCATCTTGTAATATATATAAAGACAACAACCTGCAATGTAAATCTAGCAATCTTTCAGCCAAAGCTTCCCCCATTTCTTGATACTTCTTCTGGCTAGTTACCAACAATTCGCCTTCCGGTATTTTGGATTCATTTGTTGTTTGGGTGTAACACCAGAGACAATTCTTTAATAAAGCTGCAGCTCCAATAGTGCCGGTTAGTACAGTTAAATCAGCATGATCTAAGGCTTCTTGTGTTAAAACATGCAAATGTTCTAAAAAAAAAAAACAATTGAGAATTATGAGTATGTCTAAGAATTTTGCTTAAAACTTTATTGTTACCAATTACCTAGTAATTCGTCTGATGATTTGGTGATTAAAGTAATAAATTTTGCAGGATCTGATGCCTTGACAACACCACCGCAACCGCCTGAAGTTTCCATATTTGTGTCCGATGAGGCTAATTCTTCATGCATAAAGCCTGAACCTTTTCTGTAAGCTGCTAGAAACTCTTCTTCCCACCAAAGAACAAGTTTGACGGCTGCAAAGGAAGCTGATCTTGGAAAGTCCAAGCGACCTCCAACAATTCCCGGGCATATAGTTTCTCGAAGAACTGTTTGTTTGCTCTGCAAAGAAAAGGTAGAAACACGTTTGAACATATTCTATTAAAATTCATTAATAAGTTTCAACTGCAGCAACCTGAACTAAAAACTGTCGTAGTAGTATGGATGTTATTTACAAGTAGTGTGTGACCTGAACTAGGCCATACAATATTTAAAGCAAAATTCGTCATTACAGTCAGAGTTCCTAACAATTTATTAGTCAAATCAACAAAAAACAGAAGCAACATCTCCAGGGGGTTTCCAACATAACCAAAAAACCAAACCTGGCAACGACAATAGATAAAACTAATTGGCCAACATCCAACATTGATCCAGAACAAACTTTGATTTACGTGACCATAGACTACGGGCAAAACATCTCTGTCCACTTTGGCAACAAACCAACATTCCAAACACAAATCATCCTGTAATCTTAAAGAATTAAGAAAGTACTTTCTGCACTTATCTGCAGCTCTAAACAGTCCAAAAATGATTTTACAAACAGCAGCACACAATGTTTGTGAAAGTCATAAATACTTAAAATAAAATCAATTTACTTACTGAGTAAAAGCAGCCAATATCCCTTATCGATTAACACTTCTTTCATTCAATAATAAATACATAGAAAAATAAAAAATTGCAAAAAACTTTTTTTGGGGACAAAAACCGGTAAAACTACAATAGTTTATTAGTAACGACGTGTTTTTGAAGCTGGCAGCTAATAACAGCATAAACTGCATAGACAATTTTTGAGTTAGACACTAGAGAGTCAATTCTGATTGCTGTGACTTCATTCATGAACATGACAAAATGTAGTAGAATGAGACAAAATGATTCTTGAATTTTACTGAAATTACGTAATTTCTATGAGAAAATTCACCGATGACAAGATATCAAAGATCCAGGAGCTGTTCGATAGTGTTACAGGTTAAACCACTTCATAGATGTAGTACATACGTGGTAGACCACATGTATGATAAGTACTTGAATGCGTAATTCCACTCGATTCAACTGTACGTTTAAGGCTGGACTTTAAAACGTTCGGTGCCAACTGGTGCCACCTAGTAGCTCCTACCACAACTGACTGATAAACACCCAGTTGTGAGAGTCAATGATGGTATTGTTTGTAATAGGGTTCTGTATGTCTGCCTTAAATGTGATATGTAATAATGAACCATTATGTCTGTATAGATCAGGCAGTGATGATCGGTGGCACGGCGATTTTACCATGCAAAAATTTGAAAAAAAGTAGTGCCACACAAAAAGCTTGTCCACTTGTCACAACAGTCCTTTTTTATGTGTCTATAGCGACCACAATTTTAACAACGCGGACCCTTTTTATAAAACCTTTACTAGCTAAAGCATTTTCCACTTTATCAGTTTTAATGTCCATTAACTTTGTTTTAATTGCATCAGCTGTTATTGAAATTCCCGAATGCTCTATTACCATTAGCATTGGACTGAACTTGTCTGACAATCCTGCTAACAATAAACAGCCCATCCACTCATCCATTATATTAAATCCCGTATCAGTTAATTTGAGTCCGGTGTCAATTACCTGATTGATATATAACTCCATCGAATCACAGCTTTCCATGCGTGTATTTATTAGTTGACGCAATAAACTTATTCGCCACGTGAAACCTGAGTCTGCATAAATCATCTTTAGCTTGTCCCATACGTTTTTTGCTGACGTTCAATTCTCACATGGATAGAATTTGCGGGTTCTATTCTCAAGATTAACTTCGACTTAGCCTTTATAAATGTAGCCAAGATCATTTAGAAATATATTTTTGTACGGTTCGGTAAGGAATAAACACTTAGGGCTGATATTTCAATCTTAGTTTAATCCTCTGTTTAACTCAGTTTATGATCTGAGATTAATAAAATAAATGTATTTTAAGTTGGTAGTAAATCTTCTGAAATATCTTTTATTTCTAACTTCATTTTATTTATGACTTTTTATTATGTAAAATGTTCGCAGTGAAATGATAAAATATACATATTTAAACTGCATTATTACTACGTTTTTAAGAATATTGTTAATTAAAAACATGTAATGCACAACATTTTTAAACGACAATCCTATTATCACAATTTTATCAACATTTATTTTAAATTTAAATGTCCCGCATTTTTCTGACTCAAAGCATGACACATAACCTATTTACAAATAATCCATTATGACAAATTACATTGACAAACTCAGTTAAACTGATTTGAAAAGAGCTTAAACTCCAACTTTAGCTTAAACTCAAAATGAAAGACCGGCCCTTAAACAGCTAAAAAAGTTCTATTTTTTTGTCGAAATGGATGTAATCATAATCCAACATGTTTGTAATTTATGAAAACATTCAAAAAGTTACAATTGTATTCTCATATTTCAGAGCAAGAAGAAAACTGTAGATTCTTGAACCAAGCCACAACACTAACTATCCCAAACACTCAACCTTGTATCCACATCGAGAAGATATAATCTAGATATTTTTGATACCTATGCACTGAGAGATCATATTTATGTTATAAACAAATAAACTTGCTAGTCTTTTTATCTCCCCATCAAAACATGAATAAGAAAATAAAATCGTACCTATTTAAACAAAATAAGCTGGTATTATGCAATTGTGTATATATATATGTATATTGTGCAACATGGACATTGACAATTATGCTTTTATGCTTTTTACGGCTATTTTACATCGCCACAGTAAGTCTACGACTTGTTTAAAGTGGTTTGATGGGACCAACAGCTTAATACGTGACTTCCGAACCACGCTGGTGGATAAAGAGCAAGTTATCATTTCAGCCATATTTCGGGGATCGAACCCGGGACTGCTCGCATGATATGCAAGTGCTCTACCATTGAGCTATCACGCCTGAAAGCCAATTCCTCAGCTGCGATCAACAATCAGACTATTAATTTTTTTTAACATAATTATTTAATTTTTCGTCGGTATCAAGAAGCATCGTGGTGCTCTATTATAACCTCCAGCTCCTAATATAAATAAATAGAAAACTACCAAGTTTTAAATAAATTACTGTAACTAACTACTTACATTATAATATTCCATGTCACGTTGTATCAGGATCAGAACCTTATCCATCAAATTTCCATCTTCCATCAGCTCCATAATGATCAATTATAAATAACACAAAATAAATTCAAAATAAAATATTATTAAATCAAAACAAAACAATAAATTACTATCTATACAAAATAAAAACTATCATCTATTAAATGAACACTTTTTAAAATCAACTTCTTTTTTCACAATTAGAGCAATTTCATTCTTTAACAATTGATGCATAGGTTCTCCAGTGTGTTTATAAACCCAACAATTGTCATCGTTTACTAGATCGTATCGTTTGGGACCCGATGTTGGTGAACTTAACCAGATTTGTTTGTTTGGGCTTTGTTTGTTGATTACATATGTTCCATATGGAGATCCAAATGCTATTGTCAGTACTCCACTCTAGAAATAAAACATTTTATAATTATATTGACCAACTAAGTATATTTAAATAAATACATAAAAATAACGATACAAATAGCTGTGACTCTATCTTAGCTATTCAATACTAAATTTGTTTTGTTTATTCAAGTTGTGGTTATTTTGAGGTTAGAATAAATAAATTTGGCAATTCTTATGTGCTTTTTTATATATTTGTTTATTTCGAGCGCTTTCGAGTTTGAGATACAAAACTCAGCTATTGTACACATCTTAGCATTAATATTAGCTACTTTTTAAGCGCTTATTCAATTTTTTTCATGTGCCATTGAATTTTTTAATGTTCATTAAATTATAATGATCCGTTTGATAATGAATCGTTATAAAAATGTTTATGAACACGGGCATAAGTTAAAAGATAGGAATTTTTACTTTAATTTTGCATTTTTTTTAGTTTTAGACCGCTGAAAAATTTCCATCAAAAATACGTCAACTTTGGTGGTAAAAAATTACAAAAATGCTCCTTTTTATCCAGAGCACTGGAACCAAAACAACTTTTGTATAGACTTAATAAATATGGACATAAAATGACGCCAGAATTGAATTCTAGTGAAAATTTCCGATCAATTTCACTAGCAACACTTTTTTTGTGTTAAAATTGCGATAACCGATAACCCCCCCCCCCCCCCCCCCATTTTGATATTTCATAGCCGGATTTTCCTATTTTTCACTTTTTATGTATAGAATTAAGCACTTCAATTTTCAATATTTTATGGCTGGACTTTGATGCGTTCTAACAATATTTTCATTTCGAATTCTGCTATTTTTGACATTTGATTTCTGATATTTCATAGTCTGATATTTTTGAGATTTTATAGATATTTTACAGACAATATTTTGATGATTCAAAGCCAAAAATTGATATTTTTGACATTTCATAAACAGAATATTACACTTTTCAACAGTATATAACCAGATTTTCTTTTTTGTAACAATATTTTGATATTTCATGGCCAGATTCTACTAATTTTTGACAATTTATGAATAAAATGCATAAATTTTGCAATTTTTGAAAATTCATTGAAAATGTTTATAACAATATTTTGATGTTTTAAGATATATTGCTATTTTCGACATTTTATGAGAAGAAATTGCACATTTCAGCAATGTTTGGCCCAATTTTGATGTTTTTAAGCAATAGTTTAATGATTCTGTTGAATTGCAGCAATTTAAGTGTTCTAAATAGTTTGAATTACCCGCCAATTCATTGACGTTAGAGGGCAGCATAACCCTGAGGACCGTCACGCACCGCTCCGAGAAGACTCTCTCTCTTGCCGGTCGACTGTTACAGCGTCAACACGTGTTTCTTTTTCTTTTTACTCATTCTCGTAGTTATTACAATTTATACTAGTTTAATAAAGCATTCCTTGTTCGTGTTGTATACTTGTTGTGCGTTATTTACATTCCACGTAAACCAACAGGTTATGGGCCCAGTATACCCGTAAGTGTATTTAACGTTACAGTGTGCACGCGGACACGTGTGAGTTTTGTTTTTTCCTTTTTTTCTGTGAAAGGGGCACTGAGAGGGGCTGATCGTCCGAGAAGTAGATTCGTGTGACGCTCCTATCGCGGTATTAATAAACGGGTGCGGAAATGGCACAGGACGCGGATAAATATCGCATTCCCCTGTTCGACGGAACGAATTTTAGCAATTGGAAGTTCAGAATGGAGACGCTGCTGAACGAGATGGACTTGTTGTCGTTTGTGGAAAAGCCGTACACCGACATGGTGGAATTTCTAGCTACCGACACGGCGCAACAAAAGACTGCTAAGGAGGTGACCCTGGAAACGTTAGGAAAGCGCGATCGGAAATGTAAATCGCAGCTAATACTAAGGATCGCTGACAGCCACTTGGAATACGCAAAAGACAAGGTAACTGCATTTGATTTATGGTATTCACTAGGCGAGACTTTTGAAAGGAAAGGCATAGCTAATCAATTACTCGTGCGAAAAACGTTACTAATGACTAAATTTAATGCAAGTAGTGATACATTAATTAATCATTTTTTAAAATTCGATAAACTAATTCGCGATTTACGCTCGACTGGAGCTACCGTGGAGGAAACAGATATCGTCTGTCACCTTTTATTGACAATGCCGTCTGAATACGATGTAGTCGTAACCGCAATCGAGACGTTGTCAATAAACGATTTAAAAGTGAGCTTTGTGAAAAATAGGCTCTTAGATGAGGAATCAAAACGGAAAGGTGCTAACAGGAAAACCAGTAACACCGTACCCCCGACAGCATTCACTACAGGACAGAACTCGTCAAATAAAAATGAAAATTCAAGTCGTAAAAACAATGCTCAATCTAAGTTTAAGTGTTATAGGTGTGGTAGAGTAGGACATAAACGGTCAGAATGTTTTGCCAAACTACCAGAGAATCCTGGAACGAAAAATAAATCTGCAAATGTAGCCAATAATCAACAAGATGGTGCAAATGATGAAGAAAACAATGTCAGCTTTGTCGCATTCAAGGGAAATAACTCATCAGACGACGGAAAATGGATCCTAGATTCTGGAGCAACCGATCATTTAGTTAGTGGTGATGTACAATTGGACAATGTAAGGAAATTGGAAAAACCCATGAACATCAAAGTCGCTAAGTCAGGTTCGTACTTGCAAGCTTTAATATGTGGTGAACTTACTGTATCTAGTTATGTAAACGGAAAGGAAGTTAAAATAGTAATTAAAAATATTTTGTCAGTACCGGGACTCATTAATAACTTGCTTTCGGTGAGGAAATTAGAAATGAATGGCTATCGAATAATTTTTGAAAACTCACAAGGGTTAATTCAAAGGGGAAATCGTGTGATTGCAATAGCAAAACGAGATAATACTCAATTATATGTTTTGAACCTTAATCAAAGTACAGCCATGCTAACTAGTAACAATTCAGATACAAATATTAAATTATGGCATCAAAGGTTAGGACATTTGAATTATGAGAGTATCAAGAAGTTACAACCTCAAGTAGATGGAATGAATCTGGATATGTCAAATTTGCCAACAGAAAAGTGTTTAAATTGTATTGAAGGAAAGCAGGCACAGCTACCACATAACAAAAGTCGGACTCGTGCTAACAGACCGCTGCAACTAATTCATAGCGATTTGTTTGGACCAATTACGCCCGAATCTTTTGATGGTAAGAAATATAGTCTTACTTTAATTGATGATTACACACACTTTACAGTGGTATATGCGCTCGAATCAAAATCGGAAGTGTTGCATTATTTTAAAATGTATTACGCGATGGTTTTGGCTCATTTTAACTTGAAAATAAGTAGATTCAGATGCGACAATGGACGTGAGTACATGTCAACTCAAATAAAAGATTTCTTTATTGAAAAGGGTGTGCAGTATGAATTCACAATTCGGTATACACCTCAACAAAACGGAGTCGCGGAGCGAATGAATCGTACCATTATAGAAAAGGCTCGTTGTATGATACTTCAATCCAAACTAGGGAACACATTTTGGACAGAAGCCGTCCGCACGGCAGTGTATCTAATAAATCGTAGTCCTACATCGGCACTGAAAGGAGGGGTGCCAGCAACCAAATGGTTCAACGAAAAACCCAGTTTGAATAAACTGAGAGTATTTGGGTGTACAGCATTCTTACTTATACCTAAGGAACTGAGGAAAGGAAAGTTTGAAAGCAAATCTCTCAGATGTTATTTCACCGGTTATTGTCCGAATGGTTATAAACTGTGGTGTCCGGAACAAAGAAAAATTATTACGGGCAGGAATGTAATCTTCAATGAAGACAATTTCGTTTTTGACGGAACTTACAGTGATGACTGGATCCCTGTTATGGAAGAACAAAATGACAAAATTGTGGAAGTGGAAAAGGAAGAGGAAGACAGTCAAGAAAGCGAATCCGATGACGAAGTAGAAGAGCAAATCCCAGACATAACGGAAACACCTCGACGAAGTAAAAGGACCGTAAGAAAGCCAAGTCACTTAACGGACTATGCTGTTTTGGCATTAAATGCTGAAACATTCGTGGAAGACGTACCTGAAAGTTTTTCCGATGTAGAGAAGCATAAGGATAAAGAACGTTGGAAACAAGCTGTAAAAGAGGAACTGGAATCATTAATAGAAAATGAAACCTGGACATATACGACATTACCACCAAACAAGAAGTCTATAGACTGTAAATGGGTCTTCAAACTCAAGCGAGACATAAATGGAGATATTGAAAGATATAAGGCTAGACTCGTAATTAAAGGCTGCTCACAGAGAAAGGGATATGACTATGAAGAGACATACGCGCCGGTAGCACGTTATGGAACTCTAAGAACAATGTTATCTCTAATAAACCAGGAGGATTTAGTTGTTCAACAGATGGACGTTAAGAATGCCTTTCTTCATGGAAAACTCAAGGAAGAAATATACATGAAGATTCCTGAAGGTTTGAAAACCAGAAACGAGCAGGTATGCAAATTAAATAAAACCTTATATGGATTAAAACAAGCCCCCAGGGCATGGAACGAAACATTCGACGAATTTGTCAAAGAATTAGGAATGAAACAATCAAATGTGGACAAATGTTTATACATAAGTATAACTGAAGGCATTAAAACATACCTTCTACTCTACGTTGACGATATGCTAATTGCAGGAAACGATAAGTTGAAAATCGCTGAAGTTAAACTTAAAATAGCAAAAAGATTCCACATGAAGGATATGGGAGAACCGCAAACCTTTTTGGGTATCAACATCTTTAGGAAAAATGGGGAAATTCATCTCAGCCAATCAACATATCTACGCAACTTGCTAAGAAGATTTAACATGCAAGACTGTAAACCAATTAGTACACCGATGGAAGTCAATCGTGCATTTAACACAGAATCCTTGGAAATAGTCACAACTAAACCTTGTCGCGAACTGTTAGGATGCCTAATGTACATAATGTTAGCTACAAGACCTGATCTGAGCGCTACGGTCAATCACCTAAGCAGACAGCAGAACAACCCATCAGAAGCACTTTGGAAGCAATTAAAACGCGTTCTAAGGTATATTCAAGGAACACTCGATCTTAAGCTGTGTTATCGTAAAGGAAGAGAGGAAGTCTTGGTTGGATACGCTGATGCGGATTGGGGAGGTGAGGTAGATCGAAAGTCAACTTCGGGTTACCTACTTCAAGTATACGGAAACACAGTCTCTTGGGCCACTAAAAGACAAACGTGTGTTTCTCTTTCTTCAACAGAAGCCGAATATGTAGCCCTGGCAACCGCAACTTCTGAACTCCTATGGATGAAAAATTTACTCACTGATCTACGAATTAGCTTCAAACTACCGATACAGATATATGAAGATAATCAATCGTGCATTCATCTTCTTCAACGATGGGAACATCGTCGTTTGAAACACATCGACATAAAATATAATTTTATACGTGATCTTTACTCAAAGGGAACTATAGACGTCAAGTATACTCGATCAGAGGATCAAATTGCAGACATATTAACAAAAGTTTACATTTCTTTTGGGAACCATTAAATTGAGGAGGGGTGTTGAATTGCAGCAATTTAAGTGTTCTAAATAGTTTGAATTACCCGCCAATTCATTGACGTTAGAGGGCAGCATAACCCTGAGGACCGTCACGCACCGCTCCGAGAAGACTCTCTCTCTTGCCGGTCGACTGTTACAGCGTCAACACGTGTTTCTTTTTCTTTTTACTCATTCTCGTAGTTATTACAATTTATACTAGTTTAATAAAGCATTCCTTGTTCGTGTTGTATACTTGTTGTGCGTTATTTACATTCCACGTAAACCAACAGATTCTAAGCTAGAATTTGCTATTTTTGACATTTCATAAATAAAATTAGCCGAATTTTGTAGTTTTTGAAATTAATTTCATAAACATTTTTACAGTTTGCAAGTCATGGCCGGATTTTGTTGCTTTCTAACAATATTTTAAATTTAATAAAAATACTTAATAAAATTTTGCTCTTTTCAACAGTTTATGATCCAATCTGTGTGCTCTGACAAAACATGTTTAAATTTTATGGTCAAAGTTTGTTATTCTTGACGTTTTATAAATAGAATTTTAAATTTTTCGACAATTTTTAGACACATTTTTTTCTAATAATATATTAATATTTTATTTTACTGTTTTTGACATATTATGAATAAAGTATTATATTTTTCAGCAGTTTTATGGCCGGATTTAGATGCTTTTTAACAATATTTTAATACTTCATAACCAAATTTTAAGAATTTTTGAAATTTTGGTGCTTTCTGATAATAGAGGTAAATAACAGTATTTTTAAACATTTATAATAAGCTATGACTACAAAAACATTAATGTAGACATTTTATTAATTTGTAATGAAGCTATAACTTAAAAACAAATGAAAATCAGGTAACAACATTTAATCTTTTTTACACCATTTTCAAGTTTGGTCCGTTCATCCCGACTCACCCTGTATATATGATTTAAAAATAAACAAAGTTAGGGGGGCGGAGTTACAAAAGTGATTAAAAGAAAAAAAATACTTTTAAAAATTACAGTAATGAGCATGCGGTACTAATGGTAAAAGGATTATATTAGAAAAAAAATTAAAAATAGGTGGTGATTATCTAAAAGAGTAAGATTAGCTATGGCTTTAAATATTGGGGAATATATTAAATCAATTTGGTCATTTAAAAAAGGTGAGGCATTACTTTTATGTTTAAAAATGTCTAATGCTTCTAGTAAATTTAATTTAAGTCCTTTTTGTGAATTCTTTCGCTTTTACAATCCCCATTTAAAGCATAGTTAAGGTTTAGAGAGAGATAAACCGGGGATAACTTATCCGGTGCTCGGAGCAGAAGTTATACCTAGTATAACGCACATAACCTCGCAAGCGCCGTACATATATTATATTTGTAAAAATGAATAAAGAAAAAAGTAAGATTTGTAGCTCCAATTTTTGTCTTTACTCGTCTATCTGATTAACACATTTATGTTTTGTAAAGAAAATAATCTAATTTTTTGTAATAAATAACATCAATATTAACGTTTTAATAGGTTATCTAGTTTATCTAACCTAACCTAACCTAGCATTTGTAAAATGCATTGCGTGTTATACCAGGTATAACTATGGAATAGTTTATCCAACGATTGTAAAAGCGGCCCTTAATCATATAACTTATTTCATCTGTAGCAGGCTCTAGTAGAGCCAAAACTAGTAATGTATTCGTAAGAATAAATTTGTGATGAACTAGTAAATTGTTTTATTGTCACAACCATCAATTGTATTTAAGAACATTTGTATTATATAAAAGCAGTTATAAAACATTAAAATATCTTAGTTAGAATAAAAATTTGGCCAAAAACGGTTCATAAGTGCAAAAACGTCAAAATTTTTATGAAACTCCATAATCCGGTGATAAAATACAAAAACATTGTGTATTGATAATGACCTCACAAGAAAAGATAAATACAGAAAGAACTAAGAAATATAGCAAAAAAAGAAAAAACAAAAGGAAATACGGCAATAGTTAGATATATGAAGATAGTGGTAAATGAAGAGAAACGTTGTTACAACGAAAGAAACGGCAAAATAGAAGTATCAAAAAACTGTTAGCAGTAATAAATGAGGAGAGAAATAAGAACAAACAACAAAAAACTAATCTAAACTATGTTAATGAAAAAAGTTGTGAAAGAAGAGCGATAAACAAATTTTCTAAGCAAACAAAGATGATCTAAAAATAACAGATACTAGCAATAAAAAAAATATATTATTTTGGAATGTAGCAGGTTTAAATAACAAGAATGACGATTTTTGAAAATACATAAGAAAATTTGATATAATTGAATTGGTAGAAATATGGATAGATGAAAAGAAATGGAGAAACATGGAAGATCAAATGCCTAAAGAGTTTAGATAAAAATGCCAACCAGCTATTAAAGAAAAAAAAAATGGGAAGAGCAAAAAGAAGCATCTTAACAGGAATAAGAAGGGAAATACCACAAGAAGATAACGAAGAATTGGAAATGAAAAGAATGGTGCAGCTAAATTTTATACTGGAAAGAACAAAATACAAAATGATTAAATACATCAACAAAGAGAGAAAAAGCAAAAGACAAAACAACGCACAAATTTTGATGAAAGACTGGAAGATACACTTCTTAAAACTGTATGAAGGATCGGACAGAAAAACCGATAGACAGCCAATGACAACAGGACAACTAAAACAAAATGTAGATGAAATAACAAAAAAAAATGATATGAAAGCAAATAAAAAAACTAAAAAAACAAAAAGCGCCAGGTGTGGATGGAATACAAAATGAAGCATGGATATATGATACAGAAGATTTGATTGAGAGACTGAGTGAGATAATAAATAAAGTATGGAAGGAAAAAGGGTTTCCTAGTCAGTGGAGAGTAGGTCTTGTATGTCCAATACACAAAAAAAGGAAATAAAGAGCTTGCAGAAAATTACAGAGTACGCCATGGTACTAGAAGAAAAACTTAATAGAGAACTAGAGATGAATGGAATATTGCCAGACGAACAGGCCGGGTTTAGAAAAGGAAAAGGGACCATGGATAATGTATACATACTACACCATATAGTAGAGAAGGAAATAGCAGAAAAGGAAAAAAGTTGTATGCGTTATTCTTGGATCTAAAAGCGGCATTTGACAGTGTGAGTAGAGAGAAATTGTGGATGTATTTGAGAAAAAGAGAAATAAATGAACACCTAGTAAAAAGAATGGAAGAAATATACGTGGAAACAGTTAGCAGAATCTGTATGAATGGCAAAATGAGGATGCCCACTCAGCCCTAGTTTGTTTGCGGCATACATTGGAGATGTAGAAGAAATGCTATGTAAGGCGCAGACGGGTGGGGTGGTAGTGGGCAGAGAGAAAGTGTGGTCGCTGGCTTATGCAGACGACATGATGATTGTAGCAAAACAAGCAAATGAAATGAATGAAATGATTAGATGCCTGGATAAGTATTTTAGAAAAAAAGAGTTGGAAGTGAATGAAAATAAAACAAAAATGATGACTTTTAGAAAAGAGGAAGGAAGACGTAGAGTAGAAAATTGGAAATGGGATGGGAAAAAAATTGAAATAGTAAAAACATTTAAATACCTAGGATATGTTTTTTGTACAACCAATAGTGAAAACAAACACACAAAAATATGACAAAATAAGCAAATAAAGCGGTAGGACAAGTATAGAGAATTGGTAAAAGAAAATTAGATTGTATGAGAATAAAAGGATGGAAAAAGCAAAAAAAGTTAGAAGCCACTGAAACAAAATACTGGAGATGGGTATTAGGAGTAAAGAAAGAGACCCCACCATACATTATAATGGAAGAAGTTAAAACAGACAAATTAAGAGTAGAAGAAGGAAAGCGTGCAATGAGGTATGAAGAAAAAGTGAGAGAAAGGAATAAATGTAAGATATTACAAGAATGCCTGAAGAAGAAAATGAAGGGAAAATGCGGAAAAATGGGAACATACAGAGAAATTTTTTTAACAGGAATGGATATGCTAAAAGATTAAAAATAGATAGAAGTATGTGGAAAGAAATTATGATGAGAGATAGAGATATACAAGTGCAAAAGCAAAGAACACGGATAAATCAATCTAGGTACAATTCAAATTATGAACTCATTATAACGGATGCACTACCAAAGTACCTAAAAAATGTAAATGATAGAAAAATAGAAAAACGAATGATTGCAAGATTTAGATGTGAAAATGAGGAGAAAGTGTGCAAATTTTAGATGGCAGAGAAAAAGAAAATGTGTACAATGTGTGGAGAAGTTAGGGAAAGCATAGAACTCATGCTAAAATGCAATGAGATAAGAGAAGAGCAAATAGGAAGAATTGAGGTACTGAAAGAAGATGGAAGAGGAATGAAATTAATTAAAACAAGGTTTAAGGTTATTAAGATTATATATATTGTATTAGTAGTGAATTAAGTTACAGAAAAGCTCCGCTAATCCAAACATGGCTTGATCCAAATTATTGAACAATCCGGATTACTGGAACAATAATAAAATAATTAAGCAAAGGCTGCATTAAATAATAAATTTTATTATAATGACATTAGAACAAATTTTCAAAAAATTATTAAACCTTTTAAGAAAAACTTGGTGTTATGTTGAAATAAACTAAAAATTCTGGGATTTCTAGTGGTCGGTCCGCCGATCCGGATTAAATTGGTTCGGATTACAAGGTACATAATGTAAAACTTACATTTTTTTAATTTTGTCGGAACTACGAGGACATCCAGATTTAAGCAATTCGGATTAGTGGAGCTTTACTGTATATGGTAAATGTTATGTTATGTTAAGTTGTAGAATTATCAAGGCCAAAAGGCAAAAAATAAACGATTATTATTGTTAAAAAACACCATAATCCGGCAAAAACCAGTTAAAACGTGCAAAATTTTAGTAATAAATAATAAAAAATAAATCAAGAATATCTTATTGTCAAGAAACACCAAAATCCACTGTTAAAAACTACAAAATTTTATTTATAAATTGTGTATATCAAAATCCGGTTATAAAAGAAATCTCAAAAATTACAAAATCCATTTTATCATAAAATAGATTAATCCTTTTATTAAATTCAATTCATTGTTATCAGTAAATACAGGCTGTTTCCTAAAAAACGCCGGAAGCTATAATTCTTACATAAGACAACTCGCCCCTCTGTGATATAAAGTTTCCTAAAAATTCAATTATTTTATAATAAAAATTATTGAAAAAATGTTTTCTGGTTTATTTAAAAAATACAGGCTATATTTTTGTAAAATAGTTATCATAAATCAATCAGGAAATGTATTTACACTGTTATTTAGTCAAAAATTAGTACAATAGTTTATAATAATTAATAAAAATATAGAAGTAAACTTAAAAAATTTAAAACTTAATTAACTTTATTTAATTAACTTGCGCAAATGTTCAACCTTTCAAAGAATGTATAGCACAATATAATTGGCTGTGTGGTTTGCTTGTGAATGTGACAAAGCTTACTATGCACTTTTCCATATACGGCCCAATCAATTTCCCTAACCTTAAAAATTAACACTGTTCTGACTTATGTAAACTTTTAGTACCGCATCAATAAATTTTTTATATAAATAGGTCTTATTTCATTACATAAAATTGATCAAAAATTGCACATTTATTTCATAATTTACCAAAAATATGTATATTCAAAAAATTCTATTGTAACAAATTTATTAAAAAAATGCTTAAAAACCCATTTATTAAACAAAAATATATTTATAGCATATAATCAATAAAAAAAAATGTGCATAACACCCACTTTTTGCATAAATTTGATCAAAAAGTATATTAAATTAATGTATTTTAGACAATTTATGCAAGTCATACAGAAAACCTATTGTATGAAACCCATTTGCTGCATGCATTAAAAATTGCCCAGAATACTTATTTATTAAATAAAATTTATCAAAAAAAATTTAAAAAAGCTATTCATAGCAAAACACCAAAATTGTCAATTTTATCATTCTCATACAATGTTGTCCGCAGTGTGAGTAGCACAGCTACACAAATTCTTGTACGCATTTGTAAGTAGTATATTGGAATGAAATTGCTATAATATTTATAAGCACTGCTTTCATTTTTGTATTCTTTACATTTTTTTCAATATGATTAGAAAACTTTCTCCATAGTTATATAGCTTACTATTGAATAGAATTCTTTATAACACAGAGCTTGAAGTGTATTTAAACTCACATGGTTTCAAATTGCTCTTAGTTTATACTTAGATAAAACTATAATGCCAATTTACGATATTTATATAAAATGAGATGCTGAGCATTGTAGTGCTAAGTTAATTCATCATTTATTACTGTCCAGAAGTTATATTTAGTATGCATTTATCACATGTAGAACAACGTTTAAATATCACATATCTACATGAGCATGAAACAAATTTAAAAAATCTACATTTAAACCGACATTTTCTTAATTGAAAAACAAAAAGTTGATTCAAACTGAGGTTAACCTCCAATCTTAGTTTAAACAGAAACTGAAAGCCCGGCCCTTACTGACATATTCATTTATTATTGATACAAAAGCACCAACCGACACTTAAAAGTTCAACCAAGAGTCGGGAGCATAGCTTCAAATGTTGATCCCCATTGTGAGTATGTTTTTAAAGCCCCTCATTACCATATTTGATAATGTTATAAAAATTCTCACAGTTCCCTACACTGTAAAGTCGGCAAAGCCCTAGCTACAACGCTACCAAAAGTAACTTACTAACGCAATTTCTTAGATTGTGTAGTGTCTAATAACTAAATAAATCTAATCATTACATGCTTAATTGACAAAATATTAATTCAAGTTTGTAGTCAAATCATCAAATTTATCACTATTACTTACGCTATAAGAAACATCAGCTTCCTTTAAATGCGGAACAGATTCGATAAGTTCTTCAAAATATTCTGTGAGAGATTCAAGAGTTTCTTCGCATGCACGTTCAAATACTAAAGGATCAACCAAAGCACCCTCTTCCTTTCCACTGGAATATAATCTTCCAAACAAATTTGTTGTCCCTGGCAACCCAATATTACCATTGCAAATAAACTTATTAGCTTTCATAATTGTTGATAAACTGCAGCAATTCTTGTAAATAATTTGAGATTTACTTAATCTTCTCAAAAAATGTAGCCTTCTTAATTGAAACATTATTTTATTTATATTAAAAATATTATAAATTGGAGGTTATTTTGTCACTATCAGATGGAGATTTTTTTTATCATTCTGTAGTTTTTAGTTTCCACTACTTTACACTAGCTGGCAGTAATATGACAGTTTTGGATAAATTAAAATTATAATAACTAATAATTAACTAGAAATTTTCCTTATTTTCTCAAAAAATGTAGCTTTATTTAAAACATTGTTTATATTTTTTATATCCATTAAAAATTTGTGATTTTGAGTTTAATCTATTGTACACGAGTCTTTTTTGGATAATTAATTTGAATTTTTTTTAGTTTTTTTGAAAAATGTAATTTTTTATTTCAAATATTATTTTATTTATGTTATATAATACTAAATAAATTATTTTGTCACTATCTGATCAAATTTTTAATATTTTGTAATAATTTTGTGGTTTTGAGTTTTCACTACTTCACACTAGATGACAGCAGTGTGTCTTTTTTGGATAAATTAAAATTGCTAAAAATAAAATAATTGTAATTCGAATTTATTGCGAGATGTACATAAAAACCTAGCAGAAACCTCATAAAATTGCACAAACACTTTTCAATCGTTGGTTAAAACGAGAAAAACGTTATTTACCGATAAAACATGAAAATACATTTTTACAATATTCAGTTAAAGCATAGTTAGGGTTTGAAAAGAAATAAACCGGTAATAGCTTATCCGGTGCTTGGAGCAATAGCTATCTCTTGTATAGTAACCAAGTAACGTGTAAATCAAATTTAAACTATTATAACTAGACACCGGATTATATGCAACTTAAAAACGCTAAAATATGCATGCAAATATGCAATAAAAAAGCCCAAAATATGCATAAAAATAGCAAAATATGCAACTATATGCAATATTAATATAAACAAATAGTTTAATCCTTTTATAAAAGAAACAAAATATATAACAAACTCAATTTTTGTTTAATTTTTAATAAAGTTAAATAGGTAAAATGTGTCAAAATATACAACTTCATATATACAGGGTGTTAGACAAAAACCGTACGGCTAAATAACTTCATTTTAAATGGTTTTTTGAGTACCATAAAGGCAGGTACACGTATACTTGCAATAACATTCAACATTAGTTTTATAAAGAGCAACATATTTTTTTTATTTTTTTTTATCTCCAAGATATTATAAATATAACCTAGTAAACTAAAAAAAAAAACATTCTATTTAAATTGATTGTAATTCAATAGTGGGCAGTAAAAAAAACTAATGTTTAATTTCTGGGATATTTTTATGATAATATGCATAATATAGTAACTTAAAAAATTACGTTTTTAATTATTTTTTTCGAAAAATTGGTGAAATATGCACAAAAACCGAATATGGATAAAAATATGCAACAAAGCCTAAATATGGTCGAAATATGCAAATGCATATGCAAATATGCATTTGCATATAATCCGGTCCCTAATTATAACTAACACAACGTTTGTAAAATGCATTAAGTGCTATATCAGATATATACCGTAGAAAAATTTATTCCTGGTATAAAAGTCGACACATATCTAACAATTATAATAGCGGCCCAGTCAATAAAAATTGAATGAAGTAAAAAAAGGTAACGAAAATTGTGCATAAAATCCGTTTTAAGCAATAAATTGTGCGTAAAATCTATTTTGTTTGTGATAAAATTTAAATGTTGCGGCGAGCCCTTTGGCCGGTTGCTTGTTTGGATGAGGTAGGTACATACAAACAAATAATATGAAAAACAAAATTTAAATTTCTCAAATCTAGTATTTAATAAAAGTTAAATTAAATAATATTACATATAAAAAGAGTTACGCTAAAGGTGTTCCTAATTATAGGATTAAACCTAGACGAACAATTCAACTTCAAATAAATGGTTACGCTTAACATAAAAAATAAAAGTAAATTCCGCAACATAAAAAAACGTACGGCATAACGGTATGGTAGAAACCGAGATTTGCTACATAGAAAACAAATATAATATTGCATAGAAAAGAACAAAAATTAATTTGGTGCGCCGTTATAATTATAATTCTCTCTGTAGTCTCTTTTTTTTATAGGCTTCTTATCTAATTTTTTTAATGCATTGAATAAGCTAACATGGAAAAATAAAAGTTAAGGCAGAGGCTAAAAAAGAATAGACACTAACAATATAAAATAACCACAATAACGCGAGATAAAGGAATTTTATCTACATATAATAAATATGATATCATTTAAGCCTTTTCTACCGATTGTACTTAAAAAATGCTTTTAACATAATTCAATTAATTTCACGGGCAAAATAGTAACTATGTTGCTGGATGCACGCCAAGTAAAAGAGCCCGTATTGAATTTCGATTCTAAACGACAAATAATCACATTCATTTGCGCACATATTTCCGCGACATTTATATTTATATTTTATTATGCCAAAAAAATTGACATTGATTATAAATTATTAATATTAATATTAATAAATAAAAATTAAAAGATTAACTAAACATAAATCACACACCAATTATTCAATAAAACCCAACTCTTGTTCCTTGACTTACAAACAATTCATCTACACATACACACGTAATACTTTCTGAGCCTTATTCATTCATAATTATTAGAAAACTTTAAATGTTAAATAAATATAATCATTACATAATGGAACAGTTTGGGAGTAATTGCTAGTTTAAGAGACTACTGCATAGATTTTTCATCATAATACTGTTTGAGATCTTTAACGTGCTAAGTTCCGTCAAGTTTTCTATCAACAGATTATAGCAGGTAAAAAATGTTAGATTTCACTCGGTTCGACACGTACTTAGGCAGCAACTTAGAAGAAATTCATTCGCTTTAGATAGATTAATATTTCTTTTCAAAACATGGTTTCCAACCGAAAACGTTTGTAATCTTTTTCTAAGGTTGTACTGATGTAAATTAACCTCGTAACCTCTCTTTAGTCAAGCCTTAATGTCTTTATAAATCTTTTGGCAACTTAATCAACAAAATGTAAAAATCTTACGCGTTCATTGTAGTAAGACCTTCCTTAGGATAATAGTCCTTATAATTACCTTAATTAATATATTTTTACAATAATCAAAAGCATTTGACGAGTAGTCAGTGACCTCAAGTACTGCCGACCGTAAAGCGTTTCCAATTTT
Source organism: Tachinus rufipes (assembly GCA_963932245.1). NCBI lineage: Eukaryota > Metazoa > Arthropoda > Insecta > Coleoptera > Staphylinidae > Tachinus > Tachinus rufipes. The sequence continues at coordinate 70,767,614 of OZ010749.1, forward strand.
ATAAACATTTTTATCCCAATATACATGTACTTTTTTCAATAGAGGATCTTATAACGTATGGTGAAGTTCACCTGTGGGTGGTATTTGGCATTATATACTTTTTTAAAAACTTACTAATAAATTGCGGCCTATCGACTATCATGGTATGCGGTACTTCAGATGTAAGAAATAAGTTTTCTAAAAATCTTTGCATTGGATGCAACAGTACAAGTTTTGTAAAGCAGTTTTTATAATTAACAAAAAAACAAGACTGGTTTTTAGACCTTGGGAAAGGATCTATCAAATCTACAATTTTAGACTTACCACTTTGAGTGTAACAACATTTAGGTTTTTATGTGCTCCACAAACCTTACATATTTTTACGTATTCTTTGACGTGAGTTTTTATAGATTTCCAAAAATTTGTTTGTTAAACTTTTTTATACTTTTAAAAAACCCAAAATTTCCAGAAATTTTTAATATACGGTTGGCTTTAATTGTTGCAGTCCTATTCTCAAATAGTAAAATAATTTTTTAATGCAATTTATTTATTGAGTAAAATTGTTTGTTTTGTACAAACTAGTACACCGTACTCTCTTTAATCCTCTAATTTGGAAACTTGTCTGGCGTCTCAAAAACGTCTTCAAACTTAGCTACATACCATTTGTCTTTCACATTTGTAACTTAAATGCATGACACATGTGGATCCGGTTCAACTACCAATGTACTTTTCCTATAAACCAGAGTCATATTGTGTTGGCTCAATTTGATCGCCCAACAAGCTACACAACCTACCGGGTCTTTAAAATTCTTTAATCAGAGTGAGTAGTTGTCTGTAACAGCAGTATAGTAGGTCTTTACCGTATACGGTCTAAACGGTTCAATTGCTAAAAGCAACGCTAAACACTTTTTTTTTCAGTTATTGGATAGTTACTCTCAATTCTGGTTAAGATTTGCTTGCGTATGCAATTACTCGTTTTTGATTTTCCTTGTCTTTCTGTAGCAACACGGCACCTAACACAACATCTAGAACTGCCAATATTGGAGTACTAACGGAGAGTAGCTCAGTTGGGTGAAATATTTAACTCAAATTTTGGCGCATAATTTGTCGTAGATTTAAACCCTAGTTTCGGAAAAAAATTAAAAAAAGAATTTGGCGTTTGTTAATTATTATTAGTCTAAGAAATGATTAGCGTTTATTTGACAATAATTACATTTAATATAAGTGGGTGGACTAGATACTAAACTTAGTCAGTATGGATTCTTTCAATTAAAACAAGTGCAATAGTATAATTTGTTTTCAGGTACATATTCAAAGGCAGTTTGTAAAGTAGTATCACAAATATTGGCTTTTGTGACAAAAAAAAAGAAAACTTCTTTAGTCTTCTCAAATGCTTTTCCTGCTATTGGTGTTAACAATTTTTTTTTGTTTTTTGATTAGATTGTATATAGGGGTATATATTACTATAGAACAATTTGCCACAAATCGGCGGTACCATAAACATAACCTAATAAAATGTTTTACTTTTGTAGTATTAGTTGAAACTGGGTATGCTAATATACTAGCAATTTTATCGGGATCTGTTAGCAGTTCTTCTTTGTCCACAATTAATTTTAGATATTTTAATAAAGATTTGCAAATCTTGAACATTTGCACATTTACGGTTAAATTGGCACTAATCTTGCACACATTTTCTGAAGTATCTCAATGTGCTCTTCAAATGTTTTATTTTTAACGATAATATTGTTCAAATAAACAAATAAATTTGGCTTTATTTTAAACCCAAATTTTGTGTCAATTAAGCGCTGCTGGACTTGAGCCGCATTGTTTAAGCCAAAAAGCAGAGCATTAAACTCCTAAGTCCCCTGTCGTTTCTTTAGATTTTTCTGTTAGCGCTTTTTAAATCAACATTGGGTATGTATTTTGCGTTCTTTAACATGTTGAGAATGCTATCAAGATGATGTAAAGGGTAAGCCAAAAGTATAGTGACAGCGTTTAACCTTCTTCCGCCAAAACAAAAATAGTAAACTCTGTCGTTTATTTTTGCCAAAACTACTAGGTAACTCTACAAACTTAAAGATTCTTTTATAATTTTTAAATCTAATATTTTCTTTAGCTTTAAATCCAAATACTTTTGCGTAAATTTAAAATATACATAAAATCTCTGCTTAATTAGTTTGCTATCTTTAGTATCAATGTTTTGAGTATACAAATTTGTACGTCCAAGTGGTTTACTACCTAAATCATAAAATAATTTTGTTTAACCACATTTAAATTGGATAAACTGCTAAGAAATTAATGATTTTCTAGACTTAATTCCACATATTTGACGTTAGCATAGACCTTTATTAGGATCAAGCGTGACTTTTTTTTTTAGTCTTTTATACTGCAATTTATTGTTTATAAAATCCAAAGTTATTAACTACCTTTTGATAAACTTTGTACCCAAAATCACAGCAAGTAGAAATGACGGCACCACTAAAAACTAAACAAACAAATCTTATTGGTTACCTTAACATTGACCTTTTATGTCTTTTTACATCCCTAGGTAATCAGTGTGCAATATTTACCATTTTGGTTAGACAAAATCTTATGTCTATAACCAAAATATTTTGTCTCAACAAATTAACTACTTTACTTTCTAAACTAGAACAATTAGCTCTCGTGTCTATCAAAGCTAAAAATTCAATTTCCAAAATTGTGACGTCTTTGTTTGATAAAAGTTGAAGCAATTTTTGTTTAATAAGCAATATGTTTTTGATTTGGGCCGGAAATAGTATGCTTTTGGTTTGAGTTGTCTAGACTTAAGAGTTTTTGTTTCTAGAACGTCTGTTACTAGACGCAAGAAATTGTAAACATTTAGTTCCACATTTATAACAAAAATTTTTTGCTTTGTTACAATTCCAGCATTTTCCTAAAAATTTGGTGTAACTTTTTTGAGTTATATTTGGTTGTGGTATCTAAAAAAGTGGTGCCAATATTGTAAAAATGTTAGCTCTTGATCTTAGTAGTTTTCGATAGCATATTTTCTATTTTGCGGCATAATAATGTTAGTTGTGCAATAGCCGTAATATCGACAAGACTAAGACGCGCAACATAAATTGGAAATAAGTTTTTTTTTTAAATAACTCAATAAACTCAACTTTAAAAATAATTTTTTCATCACAGCATAGTTGGCTCTAGTTTTTTTTTTCTATTAATTCTTCCCAAAGTTTATCGTCAAAATCTATTGGTAATTAGTTTTTTCTTATTACTTTACTTACTTTTAGCAAACTTGTACTATGCCACCGCATCACCTGATAAAAGATCTACCGCTAAAGTAAAAAGATTTGTCTTTGAGACACCTTTTGCACACCTCAGTTCTTTGACGTGCTTTATAACTGTAAACAACCCTTTTAAACTAGACTTTCCATAAAAGTTGTCATCTTTCCTATGAACAAATACAGAGAATTTTCTTTTAATTGTGTTACCGGCTGACGGTCTTACAGGAGGATTAACTATTTCTACCTCACTTAACTCACTGGAATGAGACAGTTGGTCATTGTCTTTGTAACTCCCAAAGTTTACTCTAGAAAGATTTGCTTCATCTTCTACAAATGTGCTAGCCATTGACTTAATTAAAGTTGGAGTTTTCAAATTCAAAGTTTTGTTTGGAAACTGGTACAAGAATCAATGACTTTTTCTACTTGCTTAAGTTTATCTGTTGGCTTGGAATATTTTGTTAACCTACTAGTTACGTAAAGTATGCAGATATTTATTTGACGCTGATACTTCTTGGCATCTTTCTTGGATATAACTCAATCAGCTTGTTGATATCACTTATGATTTTTTTGACTTCTTTGATTTATGCATCTATCTATTCCTGACCTGATGCTGCCGATTTTCCTTCTCTCAATAAATTTTATAGTAAGTACTTCAGTTCTCTCACTTTCTCAGTACCGCACAGTTTCAATTCCCTATTTTTTTATCTCATAAAGAAGCTTAAAAACTTTTCTGTAATCATTTCTCTTATAAAACTTTCAAACTTAACTTGCAAAATTTCTATAAAAGTTAAGTTAACTTAAAATCTTAAACTCTTTAATTAATAAAACCGTGCAAACAACAAGATATCAGAAACTTTATAATCTAATATAGTTGATGGAGTTGACCGTTACTACGTGATAATTCATAATACAAGATTAAATAAAACAACTACTATGTTTTTATATCACTATTTATTTTGTCACAGTGTGACGAAATAAAAAACATAGTAGTTGTTTTATTTAATCTTGCTTTATAATCTAGTAACAAAAATACCTTAACTTTTTTTAGTCAATGAATCTAGAGATATTTTCCAAATTCGTTATATTATTTGTGATGCTCACCTTTGTCCTCATAAGACACATTCAATAATAATAACTATATATAATATACAATTCAAATTTTACCTAAAAAGATAACAAAAATAATAGTGTACCAAAAAATTATACGTAAATTTATTGGGATATTAAGAATTGAAAAAAAAAACTTGATTATCTCCTTTAATTTTTTAATTAATTAGGTTTATTAAACAAATCTTCACGTTGGACTTCAAATTTGCGGCAAGCTCTTTCTTTGGCCAGCTGCTTGTTTGTATAGGCTAGGTACAAAAAAAATTTCTTTTTATAAAAAAACTATTAAAAAAAAAAAAATTCTAATTTCCAAATCTAGTATTTAATAAAAGTAAAATTAAATAATATTACAAATAAAAAAAGTTACGCTCAAGGTGTTCCTAATTAATGTTTTAAACATAGACCAGCATTTCAACTTTAAATAAATGGTTACGCTTAATATAAAAAAAATATAGATAAATTCTGCAACATATAAAAACATACGGCATAACATATACAGATTACAAAAAAAATTGTGATAAATTACGGAACAACTAAATATAATTTTTCCCTAAGCGGTAGAAACCGAGATTTGCTTTTAGTACTTATGTACGAACAAGGATTTAAACATTCAAAAAAATATAATGTTGCATAGAAAAGAACAAGAATTAAACGCAGTTTTATAAAAAACATGAGAGATTTTTAATTTGTCTCCTTCCAAGTGTCGGGTGCTTAACTTAATATGAGGGAACACGTAGATTATCCAGACTTTTTCGTAGGGCAATTTCCATTTGGTATGTCGTAAATATTATAATTCTCTCTGTAGCATCCCTCTTATAAGCATTCCTGTCTCTAATTTTTAGGAGTTGCATTAAATAAGCGAACACGGAAAAATTAAGGTTAAAACAGCGGCTAAAGAGAATAAAAACACTAATAGTATAAAATAACCATAATAACGCAAGACAAAGGAATTTTATCTACATACACTAAATATGATAACTTATAAATACTTTTATAAGCTTTTTCTAGCGATTGTACTTAAGAAATGCTTTTAACGTAATTCGATTAACTTTACCAGCAAAATAGTAACCAGAAGGGCGCTATGTCGCTGAAATTCGATTCCAAACGACAAAAAATCACATTTTGTGCACATATTTCCACGACATTTATATTTATATTTTATTATACCAAAAAAATTTACATTGAATTTAATAATACACAAAAAATACTAAATAAGAATTAAAAGAAGAAATCGTTAACTAATTAAAATATATAAACAAAAACGTTACAGTGTTGAGCAAAATTTGTTTACTGCTTCGAATCTATAAATATTTGCACATAGTACGTACCTGTGTTGTGGAAACTGTATCAAAATTTATGCATAAAATCTATTCCATTTCTCAAAATTCAACTAAAGTTGCCGAAAAAACTTAAAAGTTACTCAAAGTGTTTTAAAAACGTACTCAATTTTTATGATGTTAACAACTAAGTAAAAAAAATGTACAATTGTTTGTAAATACGCGTTATAATTACGTGATTATGTAATTCAAGGAAGAAAAGGTGGAACTTGTTAAATGACAGAAAATGAACAACAAAAAACAAGTAGTCAATCGGTAATTGACTACGTGGTAGGTAGTAAAAGAACAAGCGTAGCAGAAAATAGAAAAAAATTAAAGTGGGAAAAAAAGTAGAATTAGACCATTGGAAGTATGTTAAAAGGTGATAAATTAAAAAAACAACAAAACTAAATTGCAAAAAAAATCTTAAAAAATATGCTTTACAGGAAACAATGTAGAACGCAAAATTAAAAAAAAAATAGAAAAAAATAAAAAAATAAGTAGAGGTAAATAGTAGGATAAGAAATGTATGCAGAAAAAAAACAACAAAGCGACAAAAAAAAATTAAAAGACGTTAAAAACATATAAAAATAATTGCAAAAAAAAAAAAAAAGTACATTACATACAAAAAAAGAAATACAGGTCAAAACAATACAATAAGTACATAAACAAAGAACAAAAACAACATAGATCACAACCAAATTAAACAATTACTATAGCAAAATAAAAATATAAAATTATTTAAGCCGACAGAAAAGTAAAAGATAAAACAAAAAACTCCAAGAGTCAACTTTACAGCCAAAAGAAATCAAAACAAAAATATAACGGCCTTTAATAGTGTGGATAGATTAAAAGTACGGTTATGTCTGATAGAAAATAGTATAAATGAGCATTGAAATAAGTAAAAATTGGTAAATCTTAAATTGCTCGACCTGACTGCAGTGTCATAAACTTAAGAAACCATTGCCAATTTAAAAGTTTTTCTGCGTTCAGTGAGCTAAACAAAACATTGATTTTTGGCAATTTTGACTTTTTATTTATGAGAAACATCTTCAACTATCATAGCTGGCAACCTTAACTTTAAACACAAGGTCTGGAGCAACCGCATCAAAAATTTAAAAAAGAAAATTAAAACACCCTTTCCGATTTTCTACTGAATTTTTTTTCAGTTTTTTTTTGCACCTCCTGTCTTTATTCTACTAATGTGCATTACTACAAAAAGGTTACGACTGACTAGCTTAAATCAGTTTCAGTAATCACCATCTACACTTATATTGATAAAACTATCAATAACTTATCTAACGCCATACTTTATCTCTAGCAATTAAAAAAAAACTAATCCGTTACAAAAAACTTAGTTAAGATGCCAATGGTGTAGAGACAACAGGCGCAAAATTAACCATATCTAAAACAGTGTTTGTTAAGAAATCAGGGACCTCAAAACAAGAAACTGGTTACATTTACTTAAATGTATGGATAAAAACTAATCTTTTGATTGGAACATTTCCAAAGCTTTTAAGTATAAAAAAACGCTTGTATTAGTTATTAATTTTCTAAATAAATTGCAATACTCAAACAAAAGTTAAGCTAAAGTTATGGCTTTAAACACAATGTTTGCCTAACTATAAAGACGTAGAACCACGTCTATATCATTTACCGTAAAGTTTAATACTTTTTAGCCATAGCACTAAGGCCCGTTTGCACCATGTTGGCTTAAATCTACGCTTAATTAAACTCTAGTTAATTTTAAGGGTAGTTTTAATTTTCATTGCATTGCACCAACACGTTTTAAGCGTAGTTTAGCAAACTGAAGTTTAAAATAGATTACACATGGCAACATTGCACATTTCTAGTTATTTTACGAAAACTGTTGGTATTTGTGTCTATTTCTATAATAAAAATGCTTAAATAACATAATACCTAACCTTTAATAGCGTATGTCAGTGTAGATTATATTAAATTTGTACGTTTTAATTAATATTGTTGCTTAGTAACGTAAAAATAACCAGAATACCAATGCAAAAAAATAAATCTTGACTTTGAATTATATTTTTAGGTTAAGTTTTTACTAAGCCGACAATAATGACCGCTTAAGTTAAGGGTCCCTTAAAACCTTAAACTACCTTAAATATGTGGTGCAACGAAATAAGCCACCCTTAACGTTTTAAGGGCAGTTTAAGATTTAAGCGTTGTTGGTGCAAACGGGCCTTAATAACACTTTTACATACTTAAAACTATTGGAAGTAGTTAATATTATCCATAATGTTAAGTAGAATTTTTCCGCAGGTTCTAATAAAGTTTTCATTTTGGATCTTAAAACTCTTCTTAAGACATTTGTTTTGACCCTGACTGATATTATCAACTGTAAGTTTAAGCTTTCTTACTTTTTTTGTTTATAGAAACAAATACCTTTTATTATCGCGCCCAAGTCAAAAAAAATTGTTGTTTCTTAAAACTACCACCCAATAAGCGTGTTCTTCTTTTTGTAGTGCTTATCCGATTCGGATGTTAGCGACCAACATTGCTATTTGCACTTTACTAACTGAAGCTCTAACGAGTTCCGTAGATGTTAAGGAAAACCATTGTCTAAGATTCTGGAGCCAAGAGTTTCTTCTTTCATCGCTTCTTTTTCTATATATTTCCATCTGCAGAATGAGCTGTAATAAACCGTATCTACGTGCATTTCTTGAGATGTGATCTAAATATTTATAAGTTTCCGTTTTTTATTCTGACGGGTATTTTGCATTCTATATTTAATTTTTGTAGCACTTCATTGTTGGGGACATAGTCATTCCAGGATATTCTGAGTATCCGTCTATAGCACCACATCTCAAATGTTTTCAGTTTCTTCATTGATGCTTCACTCACTGTCCAAGATTCAACCCCATGGAGAAGGACAGAATATACATAGTAACGCAATAAGTGTTTTTTGTTAATAATGGTAGGTAATGCCTTTTCAATGCTTTGTTTAATTTCTTTTGCGTGTTTTCATTGATCATTTATATTTGTGCCAAGATAAGTATAATTCTTTACTCTTTCTACTAGGCGTTTAACTAGCAATTGTTTAGAAGGAATTTGTTCTTTACTAATGACCATGTACTTTGTCTTTGTTACATTAAAGTTAAGGCCATATTGTTGGATGGCATCTGTTAATTTTGTGACTAGCACTTGCAAATCTTCCAAGCTGTTTTCAAAAATAATTAGGTTGTCTGCGTATTTTATGTTGTTCAGACTTTTGCCGTTTATTAGTATTCTTTTGTGAACATATTCCAAAGCTGTTTTTATTATTTGTTTGAAGTAGACATGATAACATACAACCCTGCCTTACACCTTGTTGTATTTGCACTTTATCTGTCAGTTCCTGCTCAACTTCCACGTTTGCCCTTTGATTAAACTACTTGTTACTGATGATTCTTAAATCTTTGTCATCTAGATCAATCTTCTTTAGTATTGATATTATGTTTCACTCTCTCAAACGCTTTGCTATAATCAAGAAAGCATACATAAACTGTGCAGTTGACATCTCTACATTTTTGGGTTGGTTTCAAACAGCGCCTCCCTTGTGCCCAATGTGTCCCAAAATCCAAACTGAGTGTTAGATATATTTGTTTTGCGTTTGTTGTATATTCTTACTTGAATTATTTTTAAAAATGTTTTCAGAATATGGCTTAAAAGGCTAATAAATCTGTAGTCTATGCATTTTCTCGCGTTTTGTTACAAATGTTGACTTCAGACAGCTTAGAGGAATTTTTTCGGTGTTATAGACATTACTGAATATTATAGTAACGTCGTTCATTACTTATTAGAAACTTGGAGTAAAAGTTGTTTGGCCCTGCTGCTTTACCATCCTTGATTTTTTTTATGACATTTTTTACTTCATCGATTGTTATTGGTGGTCCTGTATTACATTCTATATTATTGGGTATTAGCGTTCTGTTATCTTTGAAGAAGTTTTAGACGTATTCCTTCCATGTATCTTTTACTTGTTGTTTATCGGTAATTACATTTCTATTGTTGTCTGTAAGATACGAATTTCTGCCACTTGTTTGATTTTTTTGTGGAGATTGAATAAATCATATTTATCTTTCAAGTCTTCTATATCTTTGCATTGTTCCATAAACCAGTGGTGTTTTGCTGCTCTAATAGCTTTCTTTATTTTGTTGTCGATTTTATAATAAATTGTTTTATCTATATTTTTCATTTTTCTTCTTCTTTCCATCATATCTAATATTTCTTCTATCATCCATATTTTCTTGTTTTCTCTTTTTGAACGTAGATATTTGTTCAGAACTTTTTGATTGCATTGTTGTAGTTTTATTAGTTCTGCTTCTGAGTCCGTCATTAGTTCTTTGTTAGGTATTTGGCTTATTTTATTTTTGATATATTGTTGTATTACTTCCTTTGTGTGTTTGTTCTTTATTTGTTTTACATCATATTTGGTGGTTCTTTTTGGTTTAATATATTTTATTTTGATTTTTATCGTGACAATAAGAGGGTTGTGGTCTGACTTAATCTCGGCTTTTGGGTATGTTTTCATGAAGCATATTGCATTTCTAAATCTTTTATTAATCATGATTGATTTCTAACAATGCGTTCGGGTTTATTTTGTGGTGACTTGCTGGTGTAACCGTCTCTTAGGTAGGTTAAAGAAGGTGATTGATGTGTAGGCTGTTTCTACGTTCATTGCGTTCACCCAGACCAAAAGACCCAATTAAGTTTCCGGTTTAGCCGTTGCCGATCTTGGCGTTACAATCTCCCATCCCTATTGTTATGTCTTTTTTTTTGGTAGTGTTCTTAAAACGCTATTTAGATTATGATAGAACAATTCGATAGTTTTTTCTGAAGTTTTACTAGCAGAATATTAGATTTCACAGACGTGCTATCTATTTGTACAAGCAATATTCTTTCTGAGATTGGGACCCATTTTGTAATATGTTTAGTTATTTTGTTAGGCTGCTGTCTCACTGCACCACCCACCGCCACCAACTAAAATTCGAACTCGTTAAATCATATGGCGACGGTCCGACTGATTCACTATTCTCGCCGGCATCTGTCATTTGGAAACCACCGTTTTATAATTTCAAATCGGTTGGTGGTAGCGTAGCAACAGTTGATCGTCATTTGAAACATACTAACTTGATATTTCACAAATCTAAACAAAATCTGTCATTTTTGCTTTGAAATTTGAGAATTTTAAAAACGGTAACATTTAAGAAACATGGACACCATCCGACATTGATAAACTAATTACATTAGTAAATGAAAAGCCCAAAATATAAATATAGCACTTTTCTACTGACATAGAAATGGGTGGGAAATTTAAATATTTAGTGGTCACCAGTGGCTGCAGTGAGACCGTAGTACATTTTGGTGGTTAGTAGCAAACGGTGTTAGTTGGTGGCGGTGGTGCAGTGAGACTGCAGCCTTATTAACATGTGTACTGCTTTAGTATTTCCAGAGTAGTATACCTGATAGTCCATTATCCAACAGTTTCCGGAATCTAACCAGCGCATCTTGCTAATTTCCATCAAGTTTACCAAAAGCTTTTTAATTTTTATAATTGTTGTGGGTTTTGCTTCGTGCATTGTTCTGGCATTTTATGTACCAATTTTAAAAAATATATATATTTGTCACTGTTAGTGATTGTGTCAGTTACTGCTGTTGTCGTTGTTGTTGTTGTACAGGAATTTTGCTAGATGACGACCTGAGAAGCCATGGGTTTATTTGAGAGTTTCTTTTCCTGCCAGCTTTTGATTTTTGTACTTCATGAGTAGTATTTACTGTTTTTTGAGAATTTAAGGCCATGTTGGTTGTACTAGAAATATCCTTGCAAATCTTTAATGTAGTAGTTTTTTCCTATTTTATTTTTCCTGTTCCTTCCGGCAAGCCGGCAATATTCTGCGATTCCCACAGGACGCACCTATAAAAGAACTGACAAAACCCCAAAAGCTAGCGTGTTCAGTAGACTAGAACAAATTGCTAAACAAATATTTTTTCTATCTATTTCATCGCGTTTTCAACATAATTAGAAATAGGTTTAACTTGATAAACATTAAAAAAACTATTATTTCACTGTGTTTTACTTAATTAATAGTTTTTTTTTTTTTTGCTTTATTTACATTAAATTAAACAGTACAATATTTATTATCCGCTTTTGGCTGGGAACCAAAAAGACCCAATCTTCTTGCTTTTTCTTTTTAATATATTTGTTGCAGATATTCTGTATACTTATCTATTGCACAATATGCGAATGAAACTGCTTAAATGTACTTAATATCTAAAAGCATAAAAATGATCACAACTTGTCTAAAGTTTTTGCTTGGCACCTTGGAAGACATGGATTTCTAAAAAATCTTTTTATTGCTCTAGCAAGACACTTCTATCACATAAGTAATTATCGTAAAATACTTAAACATTCACTTTACCAACAATTTTTGCTGTACAAAACACATAATTGCCGCATTGGATGAGGCTAAAATAGCTATTAATCTTATAGCTCCTTTGTTTAGAATGAACACCGGTTTAAGTTTTGCTAATAAACTTTATTTATACAAAACCATCATTAGGTCTTAACTCTAATATTTTACGCTTGTCTCATTTTGATCATTAACTACAAACTCTAATTGGAGAAAAAATTAAAAAAAATTGTCAATTTAAAACGTTACGGAAATTTTTAGTACGTTCAAAATACTACAATAACAAAATTAATTAAAACATTCTTAACAAAGATGACGATGTCATATTCCGTTTAGAAATTTAGCTTGCTGGCTGACATATGCAACAGATTTGCTAATGGCGTAGACTAAATCTACATCTTCATTACACTTACAGATGGCGTTCAATCAATCAAACAAGAAGGTAATACAAGATTTAACAAGAAATACATACAAGGTAATAAAACAAGTATGGAAAATAATTAAAAAAAAGTTTAAATGCATGAAAATAAAAAGGGACAATGTTTAAAAGCTTAGTTAGAAGTGCGTTCTATAGGGCAAAAATTTGAAAATAGAAAAAACAGGATTAATTATAAACAAAATACTGGAGATAGGTACTAGAGTTAAGAGGCCTTTTATATCGAGTAAAATAGAGCATTCTTAATAGTTAAATGCTGACCTTATAATATAAGTTAAAGATAAAACAAAAACACTGTTTTATTTAGAAAGAGTTCTATTTTGATGACATAGTTAATTTTTATTAAACATAATTTTTTAATTATATTTTTGGTTTACTACACAAATAATATGTACAAAAATAATAATATCTTTATGTAATTCAATAATTTAATGTATTATCTTTGCGTTAGTGCAAAAATAATGAGAATTTAATTAATAAACACTGCAGGAATTAACTATTAAAAAGTCGTATAAATATCGTAAACTGAAGCGATTACGTGATTTAGACCGAGTCTCGTCTATGTACACTGTAAAAATCTAGTGTTGCAGCTTTCCAATGCAATACGAGATATGATAGAACTGAACGTTATATCGTTATAGAGCTAGAGTAGACACAACTGATGACGAATCCCATCCCACCACTATGATATTATTTTAGATTTATTTATTTACGTTCTTTGCAGGTTACGCAATATAATATTTAATAGTAAGTAGTATTAGTTATATATTTTTTAAATATTTAATTTAATTAAATAGTCATAACTATTAATTTTGCAATTGTATTAAAATATTAGATTTAGTTTCAATTTAATTAAAAAAATTCATTTTTTACTTTACTTTTTGATTAAAATAAAAATGAAATAAATTATAATATATATAGTTAAAAAAATCATAAACAGATAATTAAAGGATTGCTTTTTTATTAATTTCTTGACATAAACATATCATTTTTTTTAGGTTTTCATAAAAAATAAAACAAAATTTATTGTAGTAATACAAAATCTTCAATACCTTCTTTTCAAAATGATATAATTACCAATCCACACAAAAAACTATATTTTCGTAAATCAGAAAATACTTCTATTATATCTATATACTTCTTAGTAGTAAAGTAATGTTAGTTTAGATTTTTGGCGTATCAGCCTAAGAAGACTATTAACGCCGATTCTTTTCTCTAACTATAAAAAGTGTAAAATAATAATATGCTGTAAAATGGCATATTAAAGAATAAAATTAAATAAATAAATAAATAAACAACAAACATAAAATATACGTTCACAAACTTTAAAGACTATAGCAAAAATGACTAGATAATTTCAACAGTGTCTAGGGTGCAAAAGGTCCTAAACACTGCTGGATTTTACGATACAGAAACATTAATCACAATAAATTAACAATTATATCTATATACCCAATTTGCTCCGTCAAATAAATTTGAGCAGACGATCGACTTCAACGATCTGATCGCCCAAGACAATCGACAAACTGGGTGATAATTCAGACGCAACTCTTTATTCCGAAAACTGCCGACAATCCAATAAGATATGACGAACAGTTAATGGAACATTACAAGTATCACAAACTGGCGGCACCTCAGATGTCAACAAATACTTGTGAGTCCATCGACAGTGACCGATGCGAAGTCGCGTAATGACGCTTTTAGTGCATTGTAGCTTGTTTGGCAAGCGCATCAACTATTTTATTGCCACTGATACCTACGTGACTGGGAATCCAGACAAAAAAAACAGTGAAATTTAATTCAGACACCTGAAGCAAAATCAAGTGAATTTGCCTCAGCAAATAATGATTAGGATATTGATAAACAACAGATTTTAATGCACTCAACGAGTCGTACATATAACATAAAATGTATTTGCACTTTGTTGGATGTAAAGAAAAGCCTGGTATAAAGCATACAGTTCTGCAGTATAAACACTGCTAACAATTGGCAAGCCAAATGTAAACTGCAACTTATCAACCAGAAAAGCACAACCCACACCGTCGCTATTTTTTGATTCATCGGTATAAATTCAAGTGGCATTTACGTGCCTTGCTTGAATTTTTGCAAACTCAGGTTGATATTCAACTGGTAAAGTTGAAGAGAGTTGGAAATCTAGTTTCCGAAGTATACTGCAATTTCTTACAGCAACCGGTTTTTGGGACCGTATCTTAATTTTGTCTAGATCGTCGAGACCGTTATTGTACACGACAGAAAACGTTGGATGCAAACGTTTAGTTTTTAATTTTGCGGCGTACCTAACAGTCAAGATTTTACGCCAAAGACAGAGTGATGATTCAGCTGCCTCACATAAAACACTAGCAGTAGGGCTAGTGCGGAAAACGCCAGTTGCTAATCAAATTCCTGTATGGTGGACAGGATCAACAATACGTTATGTGAATGGTGCTGCAGAGGCATAGATTATGGAACCATAATCTAATTTTGAACGCACCAAAACGAGATGCAAAAGTAGCATTGTTTTTCGATCCGCTCCCCATGACTTTTCACTTAACAAACTGAGCAAGTTTAATGCCGAAACACATCTTGATCTTAGATTTATTAAATGGGGACGCCTGGTTAACGCACGGTCAAAAGTGACACCGAGGAATCGAACACATTCCTGTACAGGAATGAGTTTTTTCCCAAGATATAATAAAGGGTCACCGTGTGGAATTTGCTTTCTACAAAAGTGGATAAGCAACGTTTTGCTTGTAGAAAAAGTAAATCCATTGCTATTAGCCCAGTTCAAAATGCGGTTGATAGTTATTTGAAGTTGACGTTCCAATGTTGGCATGTTTCTCGAAGCGCAATAGATAGATACGTCATCAACATACATACATCCGTTTACCGGATGCTTGATAAACTGACTTATGCCGTTAATAGCTATCATAAATAGCGTCACGCTTAAAATGGACCCTTGCAGAATACCTTTATGTTGCTGACGTATCCCCGAGATGCTATCACCTACACGTACCTTAAACAAACGGAAAGTTAAAAAGCTTTGTACGAACAATGCCATACTTCCGCGAATACCCCACAAATAAAGCGTTTGTAGAATATTGTATTTCCACGTCATGTCATAGGCTTTTGCAATGTCAAAGAATACAGCGACAAGATGTTGATTAGTCGTAGAACGATGCTTGAACCACATTGTATATTAGCAATTAGACCTCTTGAGTCTAATAACCAAGTAAAACGTTTATCAATTATTCTCTCTAATAACTTGCATAAGCAGCTAGTTAGAGAGATAAGCCTATAACTTGTCGGAAGCTTTTTATTTATACCAGGTTTAAGTACTGGTACGATGATAGCCAGCTTCCATGACTCAGGGCAGTACCCTCTTGAAAATTTTCATTGTAATTATCATTACTGGAAGCGTCAAAATAAACATCAGCCAGAATATTCGAGATATTGAGAAGATCGGTAATAATTTGATTACCCGACAATAACCCACTAAAAGGTAGAGGCGGTTCAGCCAGAAATTTGACTGACTTTTTCTCACTCCTTCCCAATTAGGGTTCTCAAATTTATGAAACTAACGTATTCTGACCATGATTCTTTTTTAGCTTTTCTGCTAGTTCTTTGCGCAACAGCTTTATACTTTAAATAAGCTAACAAGTTTTCTTTAGTTGGAGAGTAATTAAACCGTCGAAAAGAACGGCGTTTGTTTAATTTAGCTTGTTCACAATCAAAAATCCACCAAAGAACGGGTTTTTTGCAAGGTTTCTTTAAAGACAGAGGAAAACTGGCATAAGCTGCATGTATGATGGAAATGGTGAAAGTTTCAACATCTGTCAATAGTGACCTGGACACTGTCATCATAATCAAATACTTAAACAAAACTATCCTAATTAGCATCTTTTATTCTCCGATTCCGATGACGGTTTTTATGGATTTTATGACCAAGCACGCGAATGAGTATTGGAAAGTGGTCACTGTCATAAAGATGTTCCGAGACTTTCCAATCTAGCAATGCTGCAATACTTGAAAAACAAATAGTAAGGTCAATAGCCGAGAACGATCTATTGGCCACAAAAAAGTAGGTATTGTTACTTTTATTTAAGATAACTAAATCCGTTTCTGAAAATAGATTGGCCAAATTACGACCTCTGACATCGGTTTGATTTGAGCTTCGCATAGTGTTATGAACATTAAAATCACCTATTAGAAGGAATGGGGAGCATTAGCTCCTCAATTACCAGGATCCTCTTTTCCTGACTTTCGGGTCACCGCGCCCGGCAAACACGCAAGTACACACGGTGTTATGTGAAAATTGTCAAAAATAAACTCACAATTAAGTTTGTCTTGTCCTTGACAAACTGGGGGTTTTTTAACGAGGTTTTTTTTTCGCCTATTAGTTGCCTTTTACGACCAGCAATGGGGCTAGCGGAAGTATTTTTTTGCACCACCCCCTCCCGGAGGAGAGAGTAAAGTAATGGTTCAAATTTACAACAAGTTGTTAATTTTCTTAAAATAAATATTAGAAAGACATCAGACTTTTTAATATCTTAACTTTTTTGAAACAAAAAAAAACAAATAAATCAATTTTGATTAACACATTTAAATAAACATATAAAAAACTTTTTTAAGTTGTCGAATAACGGCAAAATCTAGATATAATGTGATTCTTCAAATTAAAGACCAACTGCTTTTGAACATGACCAATAATAATGCGAAATGTTACAATACAATACTAGAAAAAAAGTATTAGGTATATTTATTTACTAGATTTTTTTAGTTTTTATAATTTTATAACTTTATTATAATAATATAAATTATACAGAGTGTTTCTTAACTAGAAACAAAAAACAAAATTTTAAATATGTTTTTTAATTTTAAAAGAAAAATCTAAATAATTTTTTTGGCTATCTTGCTTCGTTTTCGAGAAAATCAAAAAATCCAAATTAATTAAAAAACTTTTTATTTAGCAAAATTTTAATTAAAAAGAAACATTTGTAACAATGGTACATAAAACAATATTACTTTAATAAGTTTTCAAAATAGCCACAATGAGCGTGTATGCAAGCTTGACAACGCACTAAAAAAGAATGATAAACTGCTTTAAAATTTGTTGTGCTTTGAATGTGCAATGCAGCATTCGCAATTATCTTTTGTTGCAGTTCTACGTTGTTTATTAGCTTTGCATAAGCCAATTGTTTTATGTGTCCCCTCAGATAAAAGTCTAATAGATTTAGATTAGGAAATCTTGCAGGCCAGTTTACTGAACCTCTTCTACCAATTGGCAGTAGTTGCTTATTAAAAACTTCATAACATGTGTTAACCGAAATTCTTTATTGGTAAGCTTGTACCCTAACTGCGTACGGATTTTCTATTGACCTAATGTATAATGTATATTTTTAATGTCATCTTTTGTGAACATAGATTTATCTCTCTACAATATTAAACTAATAAAGTTAGGAGTTTGTTGATGTCGTTCAAAAAGCCATTGAGAAAATGCAAGTCGCTGTGCCGCGTCGCCTGGTTGTAGGTGTCGTACTTTTTGATAAAGAATTTTCCTATTTAAGATTTGAGGCTTTTCAGACAAAGTTTTTAGATAGTTGTAAACAGACGGAAAGTTGCCTAACGCTGACCCCATTTATCAAAAACTGCGTCATCTATTTGTTCTTCTTCTGCCACGGTGTGCTGTTGATGTAGACTTTCACTACGGCAATTTCCATATCCAAATTCACGAAGCCTTTGAAATGTTTTCTGTAGAAAAATCTTAATTGATACTCGCAACTTGCAGCTAGAGCATTACCATTACAAATTCCAAAAACAAAAATGATATCTGCTTATTCTCCGTTGTTGAACAGTTTTTTTCAAATTTTACTAACCAAACCAAAGAAAACAATTTTGACGTTTTTTTTTTGAAGTATCAAATGAATTGCAACAACACTGCACACTTGTTAAAGTAATATTGTTTTGTTTGTTTGCTAAATAATTTTTTTTCTAAATAATGTGCATTTTTGTATTATTTTGGAAACGAAGTGAGATAGACAAAAAAGTTATTTATGCCTATACTAATGGTCAGAGATTTAATCTCGGATTAATCCTGGATTCATAAACCTAAGATTCATTTCACTGATTGTTGATTGGCTCTAAAATAATTTACGGATATTGTGATGGAGATTATAGTCGCAATGGGCCAATGAATTCTATTATCAAAAGTCAGAGTTAATAAATGATACACTAATAAACAACCCAAGATTGATCTTGAATTATATTATATATCTGTTGGAATACATTGGCCGATCGCGACTAAAGTCACCATCACAATATCCAATATCCGTGAATTGGCTTAAAGCCAATGAAAGATTAGCAAAATGAATCTCGGATTCATTCATGAATCCAAGATCAATCCGAGATTGACTATTAGTACGGGAATTAGATTTTCTGTTTGAAATTAAAAAATGTACCAAAATTTTAATTTTTGCTTTCAGTTAGGAAACACCCTGTATATACGTATATAATTATAGATAATCTTTAAAAGTTTGTAAAATTTACAAATGATTATCAATTTTACAGTAGATTAAAAACTTAAAAAATCAGTTTTTCTTTATAAATAACATTTGTAATATAACTATTTTGTTATAACTGCTAATGCGTACATTTTTGCGTCGATTATATAGAACAATATGATCTCAATTTTCCAATCTACAATTAAGTTGATGATCAAATGTGCATTTGTGAGTTTTATAGCTCAATGAACAATGAGAGCGCACGAGATGTATCCCACAAAAACATACGTCGGCTGTACCCACACTGTACGTCATGTAGTGAAACTTGTATCTTGTTTCCCTTTTTAAACTTTACAGTCTCTCTCTACAGTGATCAGCTGGAAATTGGGACCCTTTATTATGTTAGAGAAAGTGAAATAAGATAAAATAAAAATAAAAGCAAGAACAAGTTAGGTAAGACATGAGTTGAAAACAATAATTAAAAAAAAAAAAAAAAAGAGAAAGTATAAAAAAATAAAAATATTATAATAAAAAAATATGAAAAAACAAAAAACAGCAGAAAAGTATTTTGCATAAAAAAAAACAGTTTGTGATATAGATATATAAATGTAAGAGAGAACAAAAGTGAATCAAGTTACAACAAAAAATATGCATTTATTATAGAAAATACTAGCCAAATTTAAATTTAAAAATAAAGAAAAAAGTGGCAATAAAACAATAGAACATATGTCAAAAAAATGTTTCAGTTTGAGCAAGAACAAATGAAAAGAAAAAATGTGTTGAAAGATGAAAAAGCAATAGTGTGAATCAGAAACGTTATTAAATGAAGAAAGCAAAATGATAAGTATTGTGTAAAATTTATATATATGTCGCCAAAAACACTAGATTATAAAATATTTGTTTAAATAATTTGTAATTTTGTAATTTTTTATTGCCAAAATTGTCATACATTAAACTAGTAATTTTCATTACCATTAAACAATATTGGTTGGCATAATGACGCCTGAGTTTAGAACTCGTGTGCGTCGTGAGGGCAAACAATTTTGTTATCGCTAAATACAATATATAAAATACAGAGTAAGACAAGTAATAAAAATAATCATAAAAAAATACTTAAAACAGTTTTAACTAATTGGCGCGCAAAACACTACCAAAATTAAGCAACGAAATCAGTTTCATGTCAGACGGCTCTAAATACATTATGTTAGTTTTAAGTTTGGTATTTGATTATTTTACAAGATTATGTAATGATTGCGTAATTATAAAACTATTTCGTGATTATTTAATGTTTTCCATAATTACTAATATTACGTAATTAATATTTAATTTTGTAATAATTATTAAAATATAAATAATAAAAAAATGGCTTATTTAATCTATTTTATTACACAAAATTATTTTAAATGCGCCGCAGATATTACACAATTATTATGTGGAAAATAACGTTTTATTATCAAAATTGCAAAACAGTCAGTTTGATTGTAAAATGTGATAGTAAAATTATTTTTCAAATCGGTAATTAACTTCTCTGAACATAAAGAATCAAAGCATGGAAATTGCCACTGTCAGCAGTAGTCTACTAATTGAACGAAAGAAAACAGGAATCATATTAATTAGCAGACAGCAACGGCGCAAATATGCAGATGTACTCGTCTCAATTATGGATGATAAGGATAATAATGTAATAGAATAAATTTTCAAACAAAATGGAACATATGAATAGATTGTTAGTGATATAAACCAATTAAAATGATAAACGATGATTTAATTATTTAATAATGCTAGCCGGTTCTGAAATGGCAATTAATGGGAGGTTTATGAGTTTTTACAAAGTCAGAGATATATTTACAAACATAAAATGCAATATGATAGTTGTCGTAGCAATATTGGAGTAATAATAATTACAACAATATTAGTAGTAGTAGTATTTTATTGTTTAACAGAAAGTTGTACAATATATATTTTAAAACTAAAATATAAAAAATACAATACAATACAATACAATACAGTAAATTGCCAGACAGTACAATAAAATAAATACATTATAAATATAATAAAATATTAAGAATTTGTATTTGTATTCAAAAGTAATAACTTTTAAATTTAACATTAAAAGATGAAGCATTAAATTATATACAAAAACAAGTATTTCTAGAAAGACTGATAACTTCTGTTTTATAAAAACAAATTCAGCTTTAACTGTAGGATGCATGGGTGGGGCCTGATGGACTTTTTGCAGTATTCATTGTTATGCTTTTATTATACTGCTCTTAGTATAATAGAAGCCATTTAGTGTCAAATTAGACCCTTATATAGTTTATTTGTCAGTAATTATAATTGCATCATTTACAACGCAAATAAATTATTGATAATTAAAGGTAACAAAAGAGATATCTTACAAACAACTTACTTTTTTAAAATAAATTTATAAATTAAATATAAATGCAAAAAAAAAAATTATCAATTTTTGTTTGTTGTGGAGGTCGCGAAATAGGAGGACTCGCGGGAGAAGAAAGTGACACTCTCTTCTCGGCGCGTCTTTCAGACAGGGCAGACTTGGAAAAGTGTTCTTAAAGATTGTTGTGCTGTTTTTTTAAATGTGGTGATGGATTTTGTAATAAATTGTAAAACATTGCGGTGTTAGAAAGGTTAGTGATAGTTAAAACTTATATTCATTATCATTTTCATTATTACCTCATTCGCTCCCGAATTAAATTTAACCAGATAGAACTGTAGCGTTATGCGCGTTTCGATTTGACTTTATGAATGGCTTAAACCGATGTTTTAGTAAGTACTTTGTATTTGTAATAGTTGTAATAGCCAGTCAGGTTTAGGTTTGTAGATATATATTCATTCCTCTAATTCCTATTAAAGTACTGTGTGATGAGGTTAGTTGGCAAATAAACTAAGGCACGACGTAGAGTGATAAACATAGTAGCTGTCCTGTCGCAAACACGTGGATTTCATGGAACTGCCCGGCGTTTATACCACCGGTCGCCCGAACTGGGACCGAAGCCGCTTCCGTAGAATACTTGAAGAGCCACTATCGCGCTCGTTTTTCCCCAAATTAATTATTTCATTCATTTAAGCGTCCAGCACAAGTTAATTAAATATTGTTTAATAATTGCTTAGTGCCAAGAAATATACACATATATACAGGGTGTTAGGTAAATATGCGGCAAAAATTCGAGGAGTTATTCCTTAGCCTGTTCTAAGAATATTTTGTCCTATGATAATTTCTGAAAAACCCTTTTGTTTCTAAGATACAAAGTAAACAAAATCTGAGACAACCATATTCGATATTTGTTGAAATTATTAATGTAAATAAAAGCATGGCGTACGCCAATGAGTATATCAAGTACAAAAAATTATTAAGTTTATCAAGTACAAAAAATTGTTAAGGATAACTTGGAACGGTTGTTTTATCTACTTATGTACAAGTAGATTTCATTTGAATACGTCATTGATCATCACATGTATCGGCCGCAGTTGTTTAGATTGAGTGACGTTTGGCTGTTTGACGTGTCTTTAATAATTAGTAAACTCCTTTTCCATGGATCACTATACAAACGCCGAAATGACTAACATGCATTTTATGTATGGACTTGCTTATGGCAATTAATTACAAGTTAGACAATTGTACATTGAACGGTTTCCTGGCTGTAAAATCCCCGACCAAAAAATCTTCAAAAACATTTATCGACGTTTTCGTGAAATAGGCACATTGAAACAAATTAGAGAACCAGTAAGATCAATCACGGTAAGAACGGTATAACTGCAACAGAATGTGCTGGACATGATAAAGCAAGATCTAAGTAGTTTTACGAAAAAAATTGCTAATACTTTGAACGTAAGTCATTGGACAATTTGAAAAATTCTTAAAGGAAATTTGTTGTATCCATACTACATTCAGCGTGTTTAGGCACTACTACCTGCTAATTTTCCTTCACGTATTGCTTTATGTTAATGGCGATGCAAACATTAGTTCTAATCCCTCAATTCCTGATACATATTATTTTCACCGATAAAGCCAGTTTTTCAAGAATTGCAATAAGGAGTTTTTATAACAACCTTGTATAGGCAAATAAAAATCTGCATCAGGTATGTGAAGATTGTTTTCAACATTAGTTCTCCTTAAATGTTTGGGTTGGAATTGTGGGCGACTGTCTAATTTGACCAGTATTTTTACTAGGAAAACTTATTGCCAAGGTGCATTGCAACTTTTTAGAACAGAAGCTACCTCAGTTTCTAGAAGATGTACCATTGGCAACAATAATTGCACTGTGCTTTATGCTCGATGGTGCACTATCACATTTCAGTTTAGTTGTTTGTGATTATTTAACAGCAACACACGGAGATTTCTGGATTGGTTGAAGAGGGTTATATGCATGGCTTACTCAAACCCCAAACTTAAACCCTTTGGATTATTTCTTATGGGGCTATTTAAAGTCATCAGTTTACGCTACTTCAGTGAAAATTTGGACGACTTGCAAAATCGGATAACTGCTGGGTGTTACTCAAATAAAAACAAACCTGGTGTGTTTGAAAAAGTTTGGCACTTAACAGATTTTTCAGAAATCATCATAGAACCTTATACTCTTAGAATAAGCCAAGGATTAACTCCTTGAATTTTTGCTACACGTTTACTTAACACCCTGTATAAAAGTAATTTTAATTACTTACTTTTATATAGTTTATGTGTTATTTGTCAATAATTGCATCATTTACAACGCAAATAAGTGTTCAAATTTTGGCTTCCACTAAAAAACGCAATTATGTTAACTAAATTTTAAAGTTTCTAGTTTTTACAATGATATAATGAGGATAATGCCAAAAAAATTAGTGATTATAAAAGACGCCTTTTTATAAAATAATTTGCATATTTTTTGTGAAAAGTAAAATGCATTACGCGCATTGTGTGGGGCTTCCGGTTACCCATATACCCACTAAAACACTAATCTTTAACAACCTTTTGGACTTTGGAATTATATGGTTGTATTACTTTATAGGTTTAAAATACTTTTCATTTTTGGCTTTCCAGTCTTATCTTATCTTCTTCTTTTTTTGTTGCGCCGGAAGACACATTTTCTTTAAGTATGACCTAAAGCATATATGTTCTGTAAGGATGTGTGTAAGATGGCAGTTTAGGTTTTCATGTTTCCTGTTTACCGACGGTCTATTTGACTCTCTTGATCTGCATTTCTTTCTCCCATTCATCGTTTTAATTTTTTTTGTTTTTTTTGTTTTGTTCTTTTAGTTGTTTCTCTATGTTGTCAGCTTGTTTTTGTTATTGCCTGTGTTGCCTTAGTCGAGATTGTTTTGTAGGCACTTTCTATTCTGATGCCATTTTTTCTTTGTTATAAGCAAAGCGTACAGTATTTGGTCTACTGTTGTCATTTCTATTACTCTACGCTTTTCTGCTTTTGAATATTTCATGTTTGTCATGATTTGTGCTAGAGCATGCTTTTTGTTTGACACATGTTTAGTGTTTTACTTACTCTCATCTCTAAGTATTGAATGCTATTTAAGGATTTAGTAAAATTGTAGTATTCCTTAGATTGATCTTGACTATGATATCTTTCTTTCTGTCCACCAAAACTACAGCTTCCGCCTTTTGTGTTACCAGCTGTAAATTATTCTTTACGAAACACTGTTGCACACTATAAATTATATCTTATGTTTTTTGGATTTGCTTACTATAGTTATATATTGTAGATAGTGGCATATTACCTTCTTCAGATATGTTGATATTTTCTTTATCTTAAGTTTTCTTATCAGCCCCTCTATGGCACTGAGTTGAAAGTATTTTTTATATTGTAGATTATTAGCACATCGTATTTTTGTGTTGATTCTTTGTCTATAAAGTTTATAAAGCTTTCACAGTAGTAGTAGTAGGCAGATGGGTCAATATATCTTGCTTAGTTTGTGGGAAAGATGCTTTGCTTGATAAGTTGAATACCATTACACAGAGCTGCGGTCTTTGTGTTGCTATTACTCTGATTGCCACCGGTGCCGTAAGCTTTCTTCCTTTTAATTTTGTTACATGTTATCAGTATTTATTCTTTTGTGCAGACCGGTATTATTATTATTCTTTTACTTTTAATTTTTTACGTTATTTTGGCTTGGTTTCGAAATACTTTGTTGGGCAGTCAAACGGCACGATTAACAAAGATTATTAGTGAAAGGTGTCTGTAGTTTAAGAAAAAGATGGTGACTTTACCGTTATACATATTTGGAAACTAGTACCCTGCAGCGTTGGAGTGGTGAACAGCGAGGTTTTGTTGTTACAACGCATTTGAAAATGACCGCTAATTTTGTCGACATTTTTATTTTGGGCTTTGTGCTTCTGTTCCAAGCAGTAAAGCCTTTGCTGTTTGGGATAATAATTTTAAAACAGCAAGTAAAACAACAAAAATAATAGACGGTAGTGTAAGAACAGTCCGAACACCCAAAAATATCAAAACTGTACAACTATTAGTTACACGAAGCCCTTGAAGATCTGTCAGGCGTTGCTCTTGGACTGTTAACTAAAACCGTGAGACAAATTATACACAATGATTTATATTTACACCCGTATAAAATTTAAATAGTGCAGGCTTTAAATAGCAGAGATTGTCGTATCCGCATAAAGTTTGAAGACGATCTACTGGTCGCCTATAACAAATGAGCGATGAAGCTCATTTTTACCTCAGCGGATATGTTAATAAACAAAATTATAGCTATTGAGCTGATGTAAGTTGTCATGAACTTTATAAACATCTCTCTATTTGATCAAAATCACTCTCTGATGTGCGATCTCTTTAAACAGAATAATTGGCTTGTATTTTGTTTTTGAGGATGATGATGGCCGTGCTGTAACAATATAAACTTGCGATGTTCAAATGCTGAAAAACTTCTTCATTCCAGAACTTCTACAATTTCTTGTGAATGAACACACTTATTTCTAACAAGATAAAGCAACCAGTCATACAGTCACAGTGTCAATAAACCTTCTGAGAAACCTTTTTTTAACCGTTTGATCAGTAGAAATGGTTATATTTAATTGCCCTTACGATTACCCAATCTGAGCTCTTGTGATTACTTTCAATGAAGATATCTCAAGTCAAACGTTTTTGAGACTTGTCCAAGAACAGTACAGAACTTACAAGATCAGATTTAACAAATAAATTGTGCAATAACACTCGTGATGCTAAGACGTGTCAGTGAGAATTTTAGTATAAAACTTACTGTGTAGAAAATGATGGTCACCATCTTACGGGAATTATATTAAAACAATGAACGTTTTTTCTGTTTCTATACAAATTCCCATATATGATCTTAAGATTTGTTGCAATATATGATTAAAATAATATTTATTATGTATTTAAAATTGTGCCGTTTGACTGTCGCACCCTGTAGTTTCACTGTTTTGGCCATTATTTTATCCTCAGTTTGTGTTATTGTGGAGTTTTGGCTTATTTTATCAGTGACAATTTTGTACTTTTTGCCTCACATGTTCAAGTTTAGTTTTTCACATAGTTTCTTCCATACCATCCTTTTGGAGTAGTATAGTACAAGGGTTGCTATTTATGTGTTAAGAACTGGCAACACTGTTATTGCCAGGTAAAATCTGACAATGCCATCTTAAAGTTTGACATTTTTGACAAAAAAAATTAAAAATTTCATCTCGGATAAAAGATGAAATTAAATTGCGAAAATGTTTGATCTATGATTTGATATGACTTTCGACGTGGTCTAACTCAAGAACAGTGCTTCAATCAACTAAATGAAGCGCCATCCACGGCCACAGTATATTGCTGGTACACTGAATTCAAACGTGGCCATAGTTTGCTCACGGACAAAGTTAAATAAAATCGTCCAAAATTGATCGTTGTGCCAAAAAATATTGATGCTGTGCAAAAACTAATTGAAAAAAATTGTCATGTAACATATCGCAAAATCGAGACATGTTTAAGCATTAATATGACCAGCATACATAAGATTTTGCACAAACATTTATGTGTTTGGAAGCTGTGTGCACGTTGAATTCCACATTTGTTGACAGATGCTTAAAAAATGGTCGTGTTAATTGATGCCGTAAATGATTACAAAATACAACTGTGGTGCATCCAAAGCCGTATACAACATTGTCACAGGTGACTAGTCGTGGATTTATGCATGAGCCAAAAAAAGCCAATAGGCAGTTTGGGTGTTTCAATGTGAAGAAAAACCAACAAAAGTTGTTTGTTCTCGAAGCGTTAAAAAGCAAATGCTAGCGTGTTTCTTTACATAAGCCGGGCATGTGGCAACTGTGGTTCTTAAAAACCAAAAATCGGTTAATTTAGCGTAGTGTACGACCATTTGTTTGCCTGAAGTTTTTGGTAAATTCAGAGACAACAACCCAAAACGACGAATCATTTTGCATTACAACAATGCGAGCTCACATCACATGAAACAAACAAGTATTTGGACACACAAAAGGTCGAATTAATAGGTCATTTGGCTTGCAGCCCCGACCTAACACCTAATAACTTTTTTTGTTTGCAGTAATTAAAAATAAACTGCGTGGACAACAATTTTTATCGCCCAAAGAAGCGGTTGAGGCCTTCAAAACGCATGCTTTAGAGCTATCATCTTCTGACCAGACAAAGTGCTTTGAAGGGTGGTTCAATTGCATGCAAAAGTGTATACATCTTAAACGCGATTATTTTGAAAAGCAATACAAATAATTTAGAAAATATTCATTTATTTGTTTTTTCTATTTTCAATACAATAATGTAAATGCCTTTTGTGCCTGTTGCTGTAGGTTGGTGTATCTTGTTTTTGCCATTTCTTTTTATTAGAAAACTGTACACTGCTTCCAGAGGGTTGTGTTGTTGTGTAATGGGAATGCCTATCAATCTGATAACGGCCGTTGGGTCGACGTACTGTCTCAGTATTCTGTTCATGGTGTTTGCATACAAATAGGAAGATTCCCGTTTGTATCGTTGCTTAAGTGTATGAGCTTCCCCTTTTAGGTTCTGTACTAAGAGACGGTGATGAGCTGTGTAGAAAATTTGGTGTTGGAAAAAATGCTGTTTCAGTTTGTGAAGTGCGGTAATTTGGGTTAGTATAGGTATTGGCCACCCAGGCTGTGCATCAGCGTTTTTGCAATTGCCTGCAGGACAGCCGTTTGGTTTGGATGCTTTCCAGCATTGCTTAGTGGACCTGCTTTGTGGCATTATGCTTTCCGGGGCAAACTACTCTGTGCTTGCACACCCTCTCAGAGTTTCTGAACGGCTACTGATAGCTGCTATTTGCACATTCACGTCGTACCAAACTAAGCAAACCTCGTTCTGTGTGAGTGAGGATGTGTGCATACTTTGTGTATGAGTGTTCTGTGTGGTCAAATAACTTATAATTTGTTATAAAAATGCCGCCTCCGGACTTGGACTTGCAGCCTCCGCAACTCATTGCCGACGCAAACCGATAACACGCAATTGGAAAGCATTTTAGGTTTTTTCGTGTTGCGCGTCTTTTACGTTTTGTGGCACAGGTGGAGAAGCATCGTAGAAAATGATAATTTCTTGTTCTCTAGGTAAGTCTATAGTTAATTATTAACACACACTGTCTTTCATAATTCAAATGTGTAAACTCTAGATTGTAAATAACGCAGAAAAAATAATATTCATAAGAGCCTAATAAATAAGCAGAATTTTTATTTTATGCTTGTTAATATAAACAATTTTTATTTACTTTGAGCTATTTTTTTAGATTTTGTGTCGAGGTTGTATGTGCTGGCAGCTATTTTTTTTTTAATTGTAAATATTGTTTTTGGTATGTGCAAGTATTTTTAAATATTTAACTTTTACAACTTAACACATTACCCCGTTCACTTTGATATCCTAAAATTTTACATGACGTTGTAAACAACTTCAACACATAAAGTGTAATTTAAATCTGTCTATGATGGATACATTATAATGCTTGCTAAGCAAAAAACTATGTTCCGTAAAATTTACCGATTAATCGATCCAGCCAGAAGTGTGTAGACAGGAAATTCCAAGAGGTGAAGGTGAACATTATAAAATGCTTCAGTAGTCAGCTATTTATTAATAATCCTTATACTTTAAAAGCGTAACAAACATAATTAAATTCCGGACTGTGTATGAAAACAGGTCTTCATAATTCTTGTAACATTCATAATGTTCATGGGCATTGAATGCCTGATACACCCTTTGAGCAGATGAATGCGCTCGTCCCTTTTTGTGTCACTGTCGCCGGAGCGGACGGAGATAGGAGTTGTTATTTCCGAGAAATGTCCTGATATATGTTGACACAAATATTAAAACACTCTGCGCTTCTCTTGCCTATACGTACAGAGACACATACACAGAGAAAAACAGAACCGCAGGCACTATCTACCCCGCACATTATGTCTAGCAGTTCGCAGAATATATTATTACTACGTCTCCGGCACCACTGGATGCAAAGAAAAACGTCAAGCGGTTATCGGTAAAAGTTTCAAGAGTGAAATGTGAAAAGTGCATTGCGAGAATGCTCTATTAAATGCGACAGGGAATTACATCAATGCTCTTAAAGCATATTTTATTTACATTGTTAAAACATTGCATCGAAAAGCAGTTATATAATCAACTATAATATGTATTGAAGTCAAAACTTTTAGCTTACAATTAAGTTTGTGACTCGGTTAAACATTTAGAACGCAGTCTGATACTGATATTAAGTTTATTTAATGCTAATTACGTTTTGTAAAGTTTGAACAACGGGATGGCTATTGTCTAGAATCTCAGATGACTGTTGTTTTATTTTCACAACGGCATTTGTTTAATCTTTTAGATAATCTTGTGTTCTCAACTATTTCTAATGATTTTTTATACAGCATATAAATTTTGTTACCAATGCATTTACTTTAAATAGTTACTATATAATGTTTATTAATTTAATAAATGAAATTAGTGTTATGAGATATTTTTAGTTAATTTTTATAAGACAAATAAGTGTTTAATAAATTGGTGTTCTGAGCAACTTTTTTTCAACTTAATTTTCAAAAGTTGTAATAAAATTGTTAAATTATTTTATCTTTGTTTGCAAATCTGTGGTTTTAACAAAAATTATATGCCATATTTTTTTATTATAAAGATTTTCTAATTGCTTCTGTAGTGTAACACTACCGTGGGTGGTTAGTTTATGGGCATAGAGAAAGTAATTCCAAATATCAAACAAAATATTTATTACTATTAATATCAAAAACCTAAAATAAAAAATAATCATAAAACTAAACACAATACATTTTTACACTAACAAACTAAACAACAATAATTTTAAATAAACTCAAAATAATAACTCTACATTACCTAGCAGGTACAACTGGGCTTCATATAATTTATATAAAAAGACACATCGATTACGGCACCAAAGGCTCGTTCTTAACATTAACAGCTGCGGGGATAGAAAGGACAATTTCTCCCATGTACCGGTAAGATTTTCTAGACCCGCGTCCCGAGCAGCCCCCGGCCTATCACGCTTATCCCGCAATGCGCGCGAATTTAATATAGACGTGCGCTAGACAGAGCCGGACTAAACGTATTTATTTCGGCACAACTGCCCCCGAAGTTGTTGGTATTGGCTTCGTCTCTATAAAACAACTTGTAAATGGACGCAAGTGAGTTATATGAAAAGTACCTCGCTCCACATCGTTTTCCAGACCTTGTAAGACATAAGTACACGGGCCTACTGCTATTTTAATGCGGTACGGGCCTTCAAAAAGGAGCATAAACTTCTTAATTTGATTATTAACAGCACTAGATATATTGTTTGCTCGAAGCAAGACTTTGTCGCCCACACCAAAAACTTTATATGGCCGTCCTGGGTTCAACGCTTCCCGCCGCTTTGCCTTGTTACAGAATGTTTCTCTAGCCAGAAATATCTTTACGTGCGCATCTAAATTCCTTACGATTTTGGGCGAATTTATTATTTTATCTAACAATGCTATTGGCGGTTTTCCGGTTTGCAGCTCTATAGGCGTAAAACCCGTTGATTCATGGACAACGTTATTTAAAAACATCGCAATATTTGCAACTTCAAAAGCCCACCGCTTATGTTGATCATGGCAATAAGTCCGGAAAAGTCGACCAAGCTCTCGCATAATCCGCTCCGAAGGGTTGGCCTGGGCGTGCCGGACAGAGCAGTGCACAACATTTACGTTGTAAGACTGTAAGGTGTTTATCCATTTTTTGTTTGAGAACTGAGTCCCATTATCGGTTAGAATTCGTTGTGGGCATTGGTGCGTTCTAAAGTATTCCTTTTCTAACCTGTTTAGGTTTGTGGTTGTAGTTGCTCTTTTGAGTGCGTATAGTGTGACGTATTTTGTGAAAACATCTACTATTACGCACAAGTAAGCAACCCCTCCACGGGAAATCGGCAAAGGCCCATAAATATCCAGAGCTATAAGGTCGTTAGGCCCGGCAGACCGGACTGCAGTAAATTCCGGTTTGGCAGAAGGCGACACTTTGGAAAATTGGCAAATTTCACAAACTTTAATAACGCGTTTAACATCACGATGTAAGTTATTTGCATATACTTCACGCCTTAAAGCTTGCCACGTCTTAAAAACCCCAAAGTGTCCTATTGCTTTATGAAAAGCTAAAACAATTTTGTCCATTCGGTTCTTTGGTATGCACACCAGGTAAGATTCATTCTCTATAAACCTTATAAATAGTAGTCCTTTATGCAGTATGTATCTGGAATCTGTGTGTTCTTTATTTTCATTTAGGGTTTTATAAATTTGCCCAAAATAAGGGTCATTTTTTTGGTCAACTTCAAAGTTTTTAAAAACTCCCATGATCAGTTGATTTTGTTTGAACTTAGTTGTCATGACCTGAAAACATTTGTCTGTAGGCGTTGCCAATCTTGTTGGTGGTGATCGCGATAACACATCTGCTACTATATTTTCTTTTCCAGGTATGTATTGTACTTCAAAATCGTATTCTTGCAATGCGAGTACCCATCGGGTTATCCTGGCAGCCAGCAAACGGCATGAGTTTAAAAAAGAAAGTGATCTGTGGTCAGTAAGAACCGTAAAGTGACGGCCTAGTAAATAAATTCGCCAGCGTTTTAGAGCCCAAACTACTGCGTACGCTTCCTTTTCTGGAGTACTATAATTTCTTTCTCGTGGTAACAAGATTTTGCTAGCATATGCAACTATCCTTTTTCCCCCCCGATGGACTTGAAAAAGCTGCGCTCCCAACCCTACGTCACTTGCATCGGTTTGAACAAAGAACGGTTCTTTTAAATCTGGTCTGTACAACAGAGTTTTTTGACTTAACAAGATCTTTAAATTTTCATAAGCGTCGATTTGTTGTTTTTCCCACTTTTTTTCCGTAACAATACTACTAGTGGTTCTGAAATGGTTGCAAAGTTTTCACAAAATTGACGGTCAAAATTGCAAAGCCCGAGGAAAGCTTGAAGTTGCTTTATATTTTGTGGCGTTGGAAATTCCCCTATAGCTTGTACACGGGCTGGGTCCGGTTTCAGCCCATCTTTGTTTAGAACATAACCCAAAAATTGCATTTCCTCCTTAAAAAAGTGGCATTTCTTTAGTTTAATCGTAAGACCGGCTTGTTTTAAACGTGTAAGTACTCTAGATAGGTGATCTATGTGTTCTTCCAGCGTCTCCGAACAAATCAACAGATCATCTACGTACGTTAACACAAAATTTGAAAATTCTGGACCCAAGATTTGATCTAGAGAGCGTGTAAACGACGCTACGGCTGTTTTTAAGCCAAAAGGCAAAACGCAAAATTGGTATGATTTTGTTCCATGAACAAAGCCTGTATATTTTTTGTCTTCTTTTCTCAGTGGGATTTGCCAATATGAGTGTGACAAGTCTAACGACGACATATAATTAGTCGTTTGTAAGGTGTGCACTATTTCGGTTATAAGTTTAGGAAGTTTATTATCAGTTTCAGTCACTTTATTCAGACGTCGTGCGACTAGGCAAACCCTCACCGTACCATCCTTTTTTAGTGTTGTTACCAACGGACTACTGTATGGAGTATTTGCACGGTCTATTATCCCAAGTGTTTCCATTTTATCGATTTGGTCTTGAACGGCTTTTCGGTGCGCAAACGGTATCGAGTATGGGCGTACCGAAAAAGGCGTATAATCCGATAATAAGATTTGGTGTTCATATGCCGCTGTGCGTCCCGGTAGTTCCGAAAATACTTCTAGATATTTTGTTAATATTGTTTTTAAACAGTTTTTTATCTCTTGAGGCAAGTTTGCTTGATTTAGGTAACTTATTACAGATTCCTCTTGGCTCAGTGTTGCCTGTGTGGCAGTGCTTGCGAAACTGTGTCTGTTATTTTTAATTAACAGAGATCTAATTGATACTAAGTCTTTATTTGCAATATTGTGAAAACTTTTAATTTCCGGTATAGTTATGTACGATGAAAAAAGTGGGATTACAAGGCAAGCATTGTGGAGGTCGATTGTTACGCGACTACTTCTAAGCCAGTCAATTCCAATAATTATTTTGTGATCAAGTTCTGGGATTATTAAAAATTCATGAGTAAACGTATGCGTTTCTAGTTTAAACTTTAATTGTATTTGATGTGAAACAGATCGTTTTTTCTCCCGAAATGCCCCTTTAACGCAGACTCCAGATGTTGAAAAAAATGGCATGTCTGGTACAAATTCACGAATTTGTGCCCACACATCACTCGATATACAACAAATTTCGCTACCCGTGTCAACTAAGGTATTGAAATTAATATGTTGTATTTGCATATTGATAAAAGGGCACCGTATTTCTTGTATTTTATGGTTGTAGTGACAGTCCGAATTAAGTAGGTCGTACGCCGGATTATTATTTTTAATTACATTTATTTGCGCCTTATTTAGTTCTGCCCCCGAGTTGAGATTTCGGGGGCCGATTCGTTTCCCGAAAAATTTTCCTCCTCGTCTGCAATATCGATAACATTTATTCTATTTCTTTCGTTTTTATTTGGTGGTTGTCTGTATCGGTTATTATATCTGTCTCGGTGATTATCTTTAGTGTTTTGTTGATGTTCTACGTTTCGCGGCCTATTATAGTCATTAGCACGAACATTTACATTATATTCTCTATTATATTGTCTATTGCCTTGTAATAAGTCGCGTTTTTCAAAAGGTTTTTCGTAAAACTCAACTTGTTTTATCACATTTTGAGCTCCTTTTAAAGTTTTAGCCCCGATAAGAGTAATTGCAATTGAAGATGGGTAGCCGCGGCCTATTATGGATACAAGGTGCGCTTCGGGGTACGGTGGGTCTAGATGTTTTGCTTTAGCAATACATGTGAAAAGATAGTTCGAAAGTGAACCTGTAGCCCTGCTGTATTTGCCCTGCTCAAGTTCCGACCTAACCGTCATTTGTTTTTCAAAACTCCAATATTGTAAAAAGAACGCTTCTTTTAATTCGTTATAATTATGAAATGACAAAAGGAAGGCGTCCGCCCAGTTTTTTGCACTGCCGGTAAAAGCAGAATAAAAAAAAATTTATAAATTTAAAAAATGGTACTTTATATGTATTGATAAGGAATTGTAATCTATTCCAAAAATCTACCGGATGCGTCTTCCCTTCGCCATCAAACACAGGTAACATTTTAGCTAATCTAGATATATCTTTAGGGTTAGTATTACAATTATCTTCACCATTTCTAGTAATTAAAGCATTTGGGTTAAATTGATAAATGTTTTCTTCAGAGAAATGATCACGCAATGGGATTGATCTAACATATTCAGTATAAAGGTTAGTATTAGGTACATTACAACCGTAATTATTTGATTGATCAGTTTGACAGTGTAAATTATAATCAGTTAAATGACTTCCCTGTTTCCCTGTGATGTTAGCTTCTTTGATTGCATTTTCCACCATTTCCATTATTCTATCCTCCAGTTGTTTTTCTTTAAATTCTTCGTGATACTCCGTGATAGGCCATGGGTTTCTTCTTTTATCGCCATCCATATGCCTTGAGTCGGTAGACATTCTACGATACTTAATTTGTTTTGGGATTGCCCCCCTGGATTCAATTTTTTCTTGGTTATTTTCTTCAGGATTTATAATTTCTACTCCATTTGTATTTAATGCACTTGCATTAATATTTAGTGCACATGCTTCATCTTGCAGTTCTATCCACGATGATTGGTTATTTTGTAATACTTTATTCCTAGTTAAAGGCGGCGAGCATTGCACGTGGTCGCCCATTTTTGTTACGGTTTTTTCCATTGAACACGCTGGAAAATTCCACTCCTTGCACATAAAACTAATTCACGTTGGGCTCCAAGTTGTAGCGTAACACTACCGTGGGTAGTTTATGGGCATAGAGAAAGTAATTCCAAATATCAAACAAAATATTTATTACTATGAATATCAAAAACCTAAAATAAAAAATAATCATAAAACTAAACACAATACATTTTTACACTAACAAACTAAACAACAATAATTTTAAATAAACTCAAAATAATAATTCTACATTACCTAGCAGGTACAACTTGGCTTCATATAATTTATATAAAAAGACACATCGATTACGGCACCAAAGGCTCGTTCTTAACATTAACAGCTGCGGGGATAGAAAGGACAATTTCTCCCATGTACCGGAAAGATTTTCTAGACCCGCGTCCCGAGCAGCCCCCGGCCTATCACGCTTATCCCGCAATGCGCGCGAATTTAATATAGACGTGCGCTAGACAGAGCCGGACTAAACGTATTTATTTTGGCACACTTCTAATCATTTTCTGCATCTTTAGATTTTTTTTTTAGTTTTTTACTAAATAATTTCAAACAGATGTTGTTGAAGATGCCTTGCCGGTTAGCATGTCGGGGTTAGCTATCTAGGCTTGTTACAGTAATGCAGTTCTGTGATGTGGGGACTGCAAGGTCTTTAGCGTAGGTTCAGCAGTAAATTCTCTGGTTTGCCAGGTGATTTTGGTAGAAGCAAAAGAGATGTTGGGCCTCAAATATTGCGGTTGAACTAAACCGACTAAATTTAAATTTTGCAGAAGTTTACATTGCTAAATGCATTAAACCTGCCTAACTGATAAAGATTTTAGTGGGGAATATCATGACTATGTCTGGACGTGTTGCTTCCGCACAGAATTTCTCTTTGCTGGTGTTAAGTAGGCTTAGGGAAATCTATTTTTAAAAAGCAGGTGCATTGGTTTGGGCTTTTGAAGAAGTTTGGCTTGCTTTTAGCTTGAGATAAACTAAGTATCCTATAGCTTGCAGTGTGTTTCTTAATTCTTTTAAAATTTTGCATGTGAATCTGGAATAGGCTCCGGTGCATTTAACGCATATGTATGGCAAAATGTATTTTAATGCAGTGTGGGCATAACGCTGGCAACGGTGGCATTAAACAATATTTTATGATCTCTCAATTTTTTGCGTGCTGAACATAAGACATGGAAAAGGGTTTTCCCTTTTTTTACGCGCTTGACTGATAAACGGAAAGTAGCTGTACCTTAGAGCGGCTAACTCTAAGCGTTGTGTGTTCTCTGAGGATGCTGTCAAAATAGGGGGAGCTAAGGAGCTAGTACACAGATCTGAAATGATTGCTTGAGCCTTGCGAAGACCGGGTTAAGAACAGTTTGCTTTGGTGTTTTTGAAAACACATGACATAATGGGCCGGCAAATGGTTTATTTGGTAAAATAATGAATGGAAATCACCCATTTTTTTTCTTTTTTCTTAATTTTTTTAAGGCTTTGGGGTGTAACGTAACGTAGTTGTTTTGTTAAACATCTACTTCTACGTCGCTGGCGGACTTGGCTAGGTTTTTGGCAGGTTTTTTGAGAATGGATTGAACCGGGGCGCCTTGTTAAGCTGGAACGTTGCTGCAACTACTGTAGAATACGGTAAAGTTTTTGGGCTTTATTTTTTAGTGTTGTGGGTGAATGATTGAACAATTTGGAAAATTTGGAGAATATTGCCAACAGAGCCGCTCTTCTCTTTGTTATTTCTTTATGTTTTGTTATTTGTTGCAATGTGAGAAAAATTACTTGTGGTTTAGCCTGATTTGCTTTAACTTGTCAATCCGCTTAAACACTTTGTTGATCAGATGAACTTTTTCAAGCCATTGGTTATTGGTTATTGTTTTCAGTTTTTTTTTTAACTGGACTTACATCATTGCAATCATTGCTTCTATGCTTATCTCAAGCTGTATGCTGGTTGATAATTGATTGATTAAATTAATAATTGTAGTTAGTTATTTGTTTGGGTTCTACGTTGTTTTCTCTCAAGGTGGACTGGCCGGTTGTTTGCATATAAATCTGTTTGCAGTTTTTCTTGCTGTTGCTTTCATAATGCTGCTGACTATCAAGGTGAGTTGTTAAAGAGTTTTGTTTAATCTGAAACTATTCCTTAAGCGGAACATAGTCTGGTGACAATAAATTAAATTAGATTGCAGTGCTTACTCGCTCACGCAATATTGTGAGTATGTGTGAGTTTTTTTTAAAACTCTAATAATTATTAAATTAAAAGAAGTGAAGGGTGAAGGGTGAAGGGAAGTTGAATCTTCTGAATTGAATTTGTTTGTTTGGTCTGGTTAGATAGTTCTTAAATGACGCGGACTTCAATTTGTATACGTTGACGCAGGCAAAACGACGGTCCAAAAGATTGTTCTTTGAGTGCAGGAACCGCCGATAGTTTTCCTTAACGTACATAGAATTTTGTCGATGGTAGATATAGTAAAAATGGTTTTCAGTGAGGTTAAAACTTTGTGTTTGTTTAATTTATTTTTTATTTTTATAATTCAGATGGATTTTAAAATATATGGCCGTAGGTCCGTTTACTATGGTTGTATGGTTCTAACTAACTTTATTTAAAAAAATTACGCTTTTTTATAGTTGTGTTGACCATGCGGTTTTTGTTTTAAGCATTTTTTATAAAAAACTCTTTTTTGGTGGTATTGCTTGCTACTAGGCTTTTATTGGTTGTTCCGGATGTTCAAGTGGCATTGGTTAAGGTACTATAGTTTAAGCCACAA
This sequence comes from Tachinus rufipes, assembly GCA_963932245.1. NCBI lineage: Eukaryota > Metazoa > Arthropoda > Insecta > Coleoptera > Staphylinidae > Tachinus > Tachinus rufipes. The sequence goes on from OZ010749.1 coordinate 70,805,632, forward strand.
GTCCATAAACTATGAAACAATAGGATCTGCTTTTTTTTAAATTTAGTGAAATTAAATCTGTAAGAAAACACCCCAAAAATGGTGCGGTTGTTACACCTACCCTGGCCGATAGGAACTTGCTTAGCAGCGGAGCTCTATCACAAGTGCTTGTAATTGGTTTCCCGGCATTGGTAAGTACTGTGATACCAAGAAAACCTTTGTTTGGTTGATGATGTTGGTTCCGCTTGAACTCCCCTAAGTTTTGGGACTCCCAGGTGCAACCGCAATTTGCGTTGTTGAACGACGTGGAAGCAGCACTAGCTCCGTTCATTCAAAAATACGTCTGCTGGAGCGATGAGTGTTGTGCCTCTTCTTTGGCATGAGGGAGATGTGCATTTCTTAGTGTGTAGAAGTAAAATTGTTTTTGGATGCATGTTTTATTTTTTTGCAAGAGTTTTTATTGTTGAGGTTAGGGTATTTTTATTGTAGGTAAGTTTTTGGTTAGAGCACCTCAGTTTTTGGGTTTTGTTAGGTGATGTCTTAATAAGAAATTACTTCTATTCTTTTGGTGGCAGTATTGGTCTTGAAGTTTTTACGCTAGACTGCAACTAGCAATAGTTTATTTTCTTTGAGCAGTGTTTGGATTATTTTTTTTAGTTTGGCATGTTGCCGTTTGACTGGTTTTAGTTTTTCACTTCTGCATGGCATTCTTAAAGATCTGATTCTGGAAGTCCAGGATGGCAAAGCTACCGTATTTCCGGCTTGGGTAATATTGAAAAGGCTGATGAAATCAAATGCCAATTGTTCTTAGGGTTTGCCTGAGGGGCGCAACTGGTTTGATGCGGAGCAGCACGTCAGGTAGCGGCATATATAGGTTTTTACATCTGCATCAACTTTCGGCTAGTAGTATAGATGGCTGAATGAATTTTATTCCGTTTTGAATAGCCTGCTATGTTAGTGTTATAGTGAAACTGGCTCAGCAGTTTACGTTGCTCTCTCAGGCAATATCCTATGTTTAAATCATAAAGATAGTTCTGCAAAAGTTTTTGCTTTAATTTGATTTGCTTAAGGTGTTTTTTTCTACAATAAACGAGAGCTGACAAGTTGTTGCATCAGGCAGTTGAATGTTGATTGTCCGTAGTTATGTTTGGTTCGTAAGAGTTTATTGTTGGTTTTGATAGTTGAGTCAATTATTTTATTGCTCGGGCTTCCTGAATATACATTGGGTAAAACATTTGAGCTTCTGGGCTGTTTGGCTGTGAAAATAAATTTGATGGAGTCATTTAACCACACCTTAGTTTTGTTGTTGGTTTTTAACATAAAAAGCTTGTTTTCCAAGTAAGTTCTAAACTTTTTCTCAACTTACACAATTGCTATACATTCCAATTTAAGTTTGGCTAGTTTTTCTCTACCGTACAACACGGTGTGTTTTTGGTTGTTTTTTTAAAGTATAATACGGTTCTAAAATCTAGGTTGCACCGTATTTCTGGTTGGGCTTTGTCTAATTGAAGAAGTCGGGTTAGTGCTGCTTTTGAACGTCTGTTTTTTGGTTTTACTCCAAACTAAAAGCTTTTTAGCTCTTTGCTGTTTCATAAGCGGATTGGTTATAATTAAAACTTTAGGGACATGTTTCTAGAGTTAGGTGCAGATGCCAAGAAAAGAAAATTTACTTTCACGGGCACGTACCAACTAAATCCCTCCTAATTGAGTGTCATATAGAAGTTTGGCGCTATTTGAGCGTAATGACTTTAACAACTTGTTAAATGGTTTGCGGGTTTGAATTACATAATGCTCCTAGTGAGCCGCCTTATAGGTGTTGCATAATGTTTGGGGCTAGCTTGTACCACGACTATGTCTGGGAAATCAAATCTGACAAAGTCTGAAGAATTAACCGTTTAGTCAACTAAAAACTGAGCCAATGTTACAATTAATTTTTTAAAATTGTTGCCGTAGCTTGGGACAGGCGGAGCTGCAGCTAATTGTTGTCAATGAGTAGTGCGCATTGCACAGGTTCCGGCGCTTATGCATTATTTCTTCTTGCGTGCTTTGGGGGTGCTTACGAGTTGAGCGGTAGACTGCTGACAATAAGCAAATACCTTACCGTGGGCCTACTAGCCGACTAGCACACAAATTTACATAAATTGTCAGCCTTAACACACACATATAGTAGGTTGTATCATCTAGTTGCATACCGCTGGCAACAATACCAATTTCTGCTAACATCTTTTTGTACTCGACAGTACAAGATAGTCTGCTAATCTTGGTAAAGAACATGATTTCTTGACTTTTTGTTTCTTGACGTAGCTGGACATACATCATAAGAAAGGATTTCTCGATCTTTTACATGCACGTAGGCAAAGTCGGTTTGTTGGCTTGTACCACATCTGTCGTAATACAATCAGGTATGTTTCTGATAACATACTTTAGTCCCTGGTTAGTATGTAAAATGCACAATAACAAGGGTAGTACTATAGTGCCATCAAGTTTGTCCGCGCAGCAGTTTAGATGGTATGCTTTACCGTTTATGTGCCGCTGATACATTGCATCCATTTTATTCAACTTTGTTGATATCTTCTCAAGCTGATTTTTTAGTTTCTGGGTTTTTGCGTGTAGGATCTTCAGCATCTGACCGTTGGACAGCTCGGACGCGGGACTTGCGCTGGACAAAGCCGCCATGACCGCGAGTGGCCTATACGCAGAGTAGCTAATAAAACTAGTAAATTAATTGTGGCTGATGGGTCTTTTTATACATTTTTTAGTTGTCTATAGGCACTGCCTACATGTTTGTTGGTGATTGGCTGATAGGACAGCCAATACATTTTTTTCTTATTGGTGTATCAATTTTCAACGTAGGCAGCATTTGTCTGAGTTTTGTTGAGTAGTCTAGCAGGTGATGCAGACCGGATGTTATCTAAGTGGAGTTTGTTAGAAGCTTTGTATAATCATTATCTCGCCAGTGGTTATTGTTTTTGAGACCATTTATTTGTTTGTAAAACATTTTAACATTTTTTTTTCCGCGCACCATGTCCCCTGGGGCGTAAGTGCAGTCGTTGGTTTTTTTAGAGTATCTGTTTTTGTAAGTGAGCTACCATTATTGTGCTTGTTGTAGTTGTTAGTCTAAGTAAAGTAAGTTTTTAGTTGGGGCTTCCCAGCTTAAGCTTTGTTTTTTTTTGTTGTTCTTTGAGCAGTGTTAGGATTAACTTATTAAGTTCAGCACGTTGCCGTTGACTAGGTTTACCGGTAAATGGTAAGTGGCGGTTGTATGCTGCTTGGTCTTCCACTTTTACATGATGTACTTAAACATCTGATTCTAGAACTGCAAACCATTGTCAGACAAGAGTATCTTAGGATTTTCTATTTATGAATGAGATAATTTTTTATTGCCTGGACGATTGTTTTACTGGTTTTTGAAGGCAGGGCAAGAGGAGCTATAGGGTGCACAAGTCCAAAATGGAAAAAGTAACTTTATTTCCAGCTCAGGTAGTGTTAAAAAGCAGCAGCAAATGTGGGTTTTCACATCTGCTTTGACTTTTGGCCAGTAGTACAAGCGCAAGATAACCGTTTGGATGAAATTTTGTCTTGGATAGGTTGACGTATCAGTGTCATGGTAGAATGTCAGTAGTTCTCTTTTAGGCGACATTTCATGTATGTGTCACAAAAATAATCTGACGGGAACTGATTAGTTGTCATATCAGGCACTGAATGTTGGTTGGCCGCAATTATTTTCTGATAAGAGCTTGTTTTTGGTTTTGATGGCTGAGTAGATTATTTTATCTCTCGGATTCTTGGATGAAACAATGAGTAAAATAATATTTGAACTTTTCTGAGTGTGTTAAACGGTAAAAATAAACTTCTGCAGGAGCAACAACTGTTGGTTTAGTTTGGCTGTAGCGTCAATGAAGTTAATTTGCCAGACCAGGGGGTCTATTCAGATTTTGGTAAGCTTTGTTATTAAAACTACGTCATTTTAATAAAATCAAAGTATAGCATTTTCTCGTATTTCATTGATCTGTGTACGACACAATATGTTTTAATTGTTCTTTCCTCAGTATAATAAAACTCCAAGACCTAGGTTGCATGCAAAAGTTTTGGCCAATTTTGTAACTCTTTTGGTAACACCCGCCTAAGTGTTTGTAATTAAGGGATTAAATATGTCACATTTTTTTTTAACTTATTGTCAATTAGCAGTTGGAGCGAGCATAAACATTTAACAATTAGATAGTTGGACGGTGACTATAATTCAAGCTAGACTCTTAAAAGTGCTTCTTTATCTATCCAATTGTCTGTTTGTCAACTTCTCTCAACTTTTTGATGAATTTTCAAAAAATTGTTACAATCCATTTTTCATCTTGAGATCGGCAACCAAATGTACATCTTGGACCTGAAACGATTAAAGTTGTTAATAGTTTTCAACTTAATGGGAACTTATTAATTGGTAAATAACTTAATGATATAATTAACAGATATGTAAGGAATAAAGTGAAGTTAATTAATTAGTTGCTTACTTGTCGATATTGGTGGTTACTTGCTGGATGACATCTGATATCGATAGTTAGCCGATCTTGAATTCCGCTAACTTCCTTCTACCAATATAAATTTGGAAAAATAGATTGGTTGATTATAATTATTATTAGTGGGAATTATAATTAGAAATTGTTTAGTGCTAATAAGTCAGATTATCAACCAATTTTTGTTGTTATTATTATTTTAGGTTATGTAAGGTATTATATGCTCACTTCTTAGTTCGATCTTAGTTATTGGAGGAGTTAGTTTTATTATTGCTTCATTAATGTTTACTTACCATTTATCTGATATTTAATCTGTTGATGTTGTGATGCCTTCCAGTATACACAAGCACTGTCACTGTCAAACGCTATGTTGATTGGGCGGCGTGAAGTTGCCGGGACCGGGCGTGGTTGGCATTACTGTGTATTGATGGAAAAATGACAGCATTCACGTTATTGTTGCAATATTTGGCAAAAATTGAATCACGCATCACATTTTTGCAAATCGTGGTTTATTAAGCGTGGGTCTTCATTTAGAGCAAGTGAAATAAATCTATGGTCATTGGAGCTGATTAACTGCGTTAGAAGACGTTTGTGGGTGCACAGTTTATGGGAGATATTTGGTTTTTTACCAAATAGTGATTTTTGAAAAATAATTAGTGGCAATGTGCAACTCAACGCTTTATGCAAATTAGTGACCACACGTGGACCACGCGCGGACATTTTGTAGTTGCACTACAACTTAGGTAGGATTAAAGTTTAAGGTAAAGAAACATTAATTAATTCTAGTTTGTGGTAATAAGCTTTGCTTGGAACGAAACACTCTTCATCAACGCATTGAAATTATTAAAATTTACTAAAAAAATGGTGAACATTTTTCAGTCATAGTTCACAAAACTACAGCACTTTTTTGTGGTTGTAAATTTTTTTAGCCGGCAATAGTAAACCTAGTAGAAAAATTTGGGCTGTTGGGACAAGTTTGTGATGTGAAGAATCGAAACCGTGTGCATCGTTCAAGAATACATGAGAATATTGCTGATATAATCCGTAGTGTTAAAGAAAATCCGGGTTTGTCGATTCCTTGTCGATCTTTAGAATTAGACATTCTACAAACAATATTACACCGTATTTTGCATAAAGACTTAAGTCTTAAGGCTTTTAAAGTTTAGTTAACACAAGAACTCAAGCCGGTCGATCACCATAAACGTCGTATCTTCGCTGATTGGCTCCTTCAAATGCATCAAAATGATCCGGAATTTTATCGAAAAATTATCTTCAGTAATGAGGTCTATTTTTACCTCGGAGGCTACGTTAATAAGCAGAATTGTTGCATTTGGGGCTCAGAAAATCCAAGAATAATTGTTAAAAAGTTTTTGAATCCTCAACGTGTCACTGTTTGGTGCAGTTTTTGAGTGTGATTGAACCCTACTTTTTAAATGAGGCTGGTGCAACTGTTACAGTGAAGGATGGCGCTACCGAGCAATGATTTATATTTTTTTATAGCCGGAATTGGAAGATATTGATGTGGACGACGTTTATTTTCAGCAAAACGCCGCTACGTGCCACACAAGCAATAAAAAAATCGCAATTTTGCAAGAAAAGTTTTCTGACCGTGTTATTTCTCGTAGAGGTGATCACAATTGGCCACCGAAATCTTGTGATTTAACACCTTTAGACTTTTTTTTTGGGAAGGCACGTAAAAGATAAGGTCTATGCCAATCCTCCACAATTGATTCAAGATTTTAAAGATGTAATACGTGAAGTTCTCAAGGACATATAGCCGCAAATGTGCAAATTGGTTATGGAAAATTTTATTTATGAAAAGACTGTGGTACTTCAATCGTAACTGTGGCGGCTATTTGACTAATATCGTTTTCAAATGTTAATTGCATAACTTCCTCTTCACAATGAAATAAACATTTATTGATTTCTCTTAAAAAATACTCGTTTATTTTAAATATCAAAATGAAACCTCTTATTGGAAAACCTTATATAATGGTTAGAAAGAAATCGAGATCTAATAACTTTCGATCATGATAATCAGGAGCTGTGGCAACTGGGTCTGATTGGAAGAAGCCGTCCGTTCCTTGGATTTGTATTAGTTCTTATGTGTAGTTAGCCAGGTTTTTCTTTTTTAAACTATTTTAATATTGTAATAACCGTCATATTTCAACTGAAGGACAGGTTATGTCAGTAAATTCATTTAACTAATTTCAAAACGATGGTTCTATTGAACATCGGGCTACATAAGTAGTTGTTTATATCTATGTTTGTGAACAAAGGTTTACATGAACATAAGTTAAGCTATAAATCATTTAAAATTTTATTCGATTTTAAACATTAGATTTTAAAGGTACAATTTTATTGTTAAGTCGTAGAATTATCTGTGTCGGGATAAACCATTCTATTACAGGGTCTTGTGCAGGAACAGCGCTATTCCGAACATAAGGACATAACACCAAAGAGTATTAACCATCTTTTAATTTACTTTAATGTGCAGTTTTTCACAGATATTTCAAGTCTATTATTTTACAAAATTTTATTGTACTCCAACAATTAGTTTCTTTTTAACGGTGTATCCAAAACTAGTCGTATTCAACTCGAGATTTTGGAAAAAGACATTATTATCATTAATTTAATGGTTTTGCAAGTTGCTTGACTTTGACTGTTTTTGTTTTGTTTTGTGTTTTGACTATTGTTGACAATTTATTATAATTTTTTTTGTGTACAACCTCTCTAACAATATGGTATTTAAACATTAAAATATATTTTTTTTATTATCATTGAAGCGGATTCTTTCTAATAAATATTTTTTATGTTAAAATTAGAGTTGTACTCTCTAATAAATATTAGTTAACTTGGCCTTTTTCTTTCTTTTTTTTTACATCCGTACATGGTATCGGGTTCTACCTTTTAGGTGATCAATTATAGATATACAGGGTAAAATTCAAAAGAGATCTCGTGGCTCTCACTCTCTACCACTGTCCACCTCCTACTCAATAAAGCAGAAAAGAAATATAATAAGCCATAGGGAGCGTGACAAAATCTGCTACTCTAAAAAAAAAGAAACATCCTTTTTTTATTATTTAACCTGTAATGACTTCATAACGATACAGAACATGATTTATATTCAACACATATAGTAATGAAGTTATTACAATACAAAACTTTCTTTAATATACTATTTATATAATACAATATATAAAACACGCTTTACTTTTTAAAATAAAAGTTTATTATAAAACAAATATGGAATTGCGGTTTAAAAAAAGCTCCTCATATATACATTTACCAGTAGACTATTTGACAAATCGTTTAAAATTCATCAAATGAAATATTCAACATCATTTTTATCCAACATTTACTACCTATTTTGATTTTTCTCATTCAGTAAATATATTCTGAAACGCTCTCAAACTGCAAGTAGATTAGAAGAATTGATTACGTACAATTCACTGTGTTATATTTGTTAGTCCCAAACGTATAAAAGCTCTGCACAGAATGAATTCGATACAATAACAAACAATTCTTTTCAAATCCCTTTTTACATTCACATACATCCGGAATATATTTCCGCATTTTTTACTGTTCCTGTTGTTAAATTTTAAATAATAAATTTTGACGAACGAAATAAACAGAACGCAGTTGGTAGTTTGCAGTTTGTAAACCATTAAAATATTCAGTAACATTATTTAATCATAGTGTATAATTGGATTAGATTCGCCGGCGTCTATTTGCCTTATGAAGTTTTAGCAAAGGCGTAGAAAGGATTTATCAAACACGTTTTGGAAAAGGGGTGCAGAGTATAAATAGAGGCCGCTCGGTGAGTTAGTTGGACTGGAACGAGCTTCTTCTGCCGTGTGTCGTCGTGAAACAAACACATGTTTGGTTAAACGAGTGTGGCCTATCAGGTTGAACGCTTCACTGAAGCCTCTGATGTTCATCGGTAATGTACTCTATATTCTGCATCCATCCACCTCCACCAAACAGGATTACGTCGTAATTTCTCCTAATAACATTAGACTTGCATATTTGAAACGAAAGTTTTATTATTTAATGCATTTCAATTGTAAATAAGTTTAATTGATTTAAGCTATTTTCAATCATATTAATATTTTTCCTATAAACGCATTTTAAATTATTTATTGGTAACAGTATAGCCCTGTGACGATATTACTATAATAATTAAAATCATTTTGATGATTAAACCATCAGTTTCACTTATAATCCGTATTGATCAAAATCAAATCAAATAACATTTTGTTATAAAAGTTTATTATAAATTTTTAATGGTCTATTGTCTATACAATAATACTATTTTAAAAATATATACGTGGAGCTGTTTAAACAATACGCAATACAGAGAGGAATATCAAATCAAGGCCCGTATGAATTATATAGCTGTTTGCCAAACAACGCTTGCGCCCCTCAGGTGAAATTGATCAATCACCGTGGCCCGTTTTCTTTGTTTATCCTACCCATTTCCCGGATTTCAATATCAATATGAGATGGCTGGGCAGGTACATTTAGAGAAATCGTTACATATTTAAACAAGTATTAGATATTGCCTCTAGGATTGTTGTGCTTTTTGATGAGACAGAATAATTTGTTTAGGTAGCAGGAATTTGATTAAATAAACATAGAAAAAGTATATGCATTTGGTTTATAGGAAAAACTCTTGATAATCTTAAAACAGCAATTTTTATCATTTAAAACAAATTATTACATAATTGCAAAACATATTTTTTTGGGAAAGGATTTTTTTATACAGATTATCGGGTTTTATTTCACAACTAGAGCTCATCTCGATTATTTTTTAAAAGTTTGTGGTTGTTAGGTTTAGGAGCCATTTGGGTTGTGTTTGGAGAACGGCTAGAAATTCAGCGACAAGGTCAACTGTACATATACTTCAAAATATCAATGAATATTGCAGGCTTGACTAACATAAAACTAAAGGATTGGAGACTTAACACAGAAAGGCCGCCAACGTTCGGTAAAATTGTTTGCAAAAAACTAAAAAAAAAGCGCGATTTGGAAACGTCTTAGAGAATAAGAGCAAAATGGCCTGCGGTAAAGAAGATTACTTACTAACTCTATTTGTGGGGGTTTGGTTTACCGGATTCCTAGTGCTCCTTTGCCCTGGAGCCATTCTTATTTGTGTTAGAAGATAAGAGAAATTTAGTATTTTATACTACTGTTTCAATATGATCAGTTATAACTATAATTTATATTTAATATATTTCTTTAACACTAACAGTTAAATCAGCTTTGCAATATTTTTTTTAGAAAGTAGGAAATGCTTTATTTATTGCTAGTCTAACTGGTTCTGTGGGATTTGGCCGCCTATCAAAGAGCCACACCTTTGTTTTTTGTGACAATCTTAGAGGATTGTCGACGCAAACCTGAAAGGTTTTAGAAGTCTATTCCGAGGCTTGTTGGACTTGAGTAGTCAAAAGTGCGACGGCTCTTTTGATATCTTCAACCGTTTGTACTGGGGTCAGGCTACCAATGCTATCTTTCAGGCATTGAAAAAAATAGAGTCTAATCCGTCTTCTCTGTGGCCCGCGGCGCTGTGAAAAGTGGGTTCGTCCGGACCCAAGACCTGCAAATCTTTTTGCTCAGCGTAGTCCAACAGTGCTCGCCCCTTGGCGTTAATTACTCGACTATTCCACGACTCTTGCTTTAAATTGAAGTCTCCCGCAATTATTGAAGGGTGTGGATTATCAAAAACTCTATCAAAATTCGCTGTTTTTATAATGTTTTGCGGACGGATGTAACCGGAAGCAATCCTGACCGTGCCAAGCTAGTTCGGGAGTATCCACTTCGGAATGGTCCAATGATCTCTTTACAAAAATCAAAGTTCCACGCTTTGTGGACACCACCGGCGGCCCTTGATAGGTAAACGTATTTGGAATTCTCAATGCCTGATTGGGTGTGTGGACCGACTCTGACATCAACATGATGTCTAAGTTCTGATCAAAGAAGAACTTTTCCACATCTTTCATTTTTTCTGTAATGCTATTACATTCCAGAAGCAGACTCAGAGGAATACTACGTCTAGCGTATTATCCATTTTAGTCGATGAGTGTAGACAAGAATTTGGCCATGAATATTATTTGAGATTTGTCTATCTTTTTTAAGATTTCGGCTATTTTTGCAACAGTTGGCTTTTGTTGAGTTGGAGGAGCAACAACTGTTGCAAAAAATCTGCGGTTTTCTACAGGATTGCGGAGCCTTGTAGGGTGAGACGAAGAAAAGAACCTGGGCCGGCGCGGGCTTGAGTGTGAGCTTGAACATTGAGCGCATTTTGACGCTGATTTGTTAGGGCAGGCCACCGATCGGTGGGGCCCCGAACATATTTTGCAGACCTGATCTGCGCTGCATCTGTTGGCAGTATGTCCGTGCCTCTGGCAAAGCTGACATTGTGGAATGCCGTTAGATTTCTTTTTATGCTCTACAGTGACTTTCAAGCCGAGTAGATCAGTTACTTTAGAATCGCCGCGCTCTTAGCTCTTTTTGGGAGTTACACGGGTACTATGGAGAACATGATAAATGGGTTTCCCATTCGATGTACGTTTGTGGGTTTGAAGCCCAGTTCCTTCAACGCTTTGCCGACGTTTTCTTCGGTGAGGTAGGTCGGAACCTTGAGGATCACCACCTCCAGACTGCGTTTGTCGGAAGTAGCTCAATTGTAATGCTTGACTTTCTGTATTTTCATCAACGCGTTCGCTGCCTGATGGTCGGCGATTGTTGCGGGTTGGATGCGTATACTCTCGTAGGTATGCATAGCAATCAAATAATTAATTTTATTTGATTTAAAATTGTTGGAGATTTTTCTTTTTCTTTTAGGATGATTGCCGGAAGACGCAATATCAAGGAGACAACAGCCGGTGGATTGTCGGTTTTGGAATTGTCACCGTTGGGCAACCTCAACAGGTTTAAGGCGGCAGGCCTAAACTTTACCTCGGTAATAATTTTTCCCTTCATGGCAGGGACGGTGCCCTTAGTGGCGGAAGGCCTTGTTGCCTTTTGGCCTGAATGGCTGGCAGGATTAGCCGCTGATAGCTTTTTATACGCAGCTGCTGATGTCAGCTGAGGGGTGGATGATTGCCCTTTTAATAATTTTAGAAGTGATGATTTACCCCTGGAATTTTTCCTCTTCCTTCCTTCTGCCAGCTGGAATCCATCGGCGTTGACGATGGGTCCGTTGAAGTAGGAGTAGGCGGGTGCTGCTGAAGCCACGACAGTGAGGTCCATGGCGGCTGAATAAACGGTGGTCGTCTCGGCGGACCAAGTGCTGGAGGTGACGTCTTTTTTGTCGCTGCTGACCTCCTCCGTCAATTCCATTTTGTTTTAGCTTTTTGCTGGTGAAGCGAGGGCGGGGAGAGGTGCGACTGTTGCTGTTTCAAAAAAAAGTAAATTATAAGTTTTTTTTTTTTTTGCCATTCTTTGAGGAACTTCTTGAAGGCAGCGGGCAGATTCAAGTCTTTGTTTTCTGATGGCGGCAGTGAAGCGGTTTGATGGTAGCGGCCTGTTCCGCGTTGGTTGCAGATCGCTACGCGATTGTCTCCTGCAGCGACGATGACACTACACTAAACAGCGTTAGACCTTATCGAATCAGAGAAATTATTAAAAGATACAAATCCCGTTCTGCTCCTGGCTTGGATAAAATACCAAACAAAGCTTTTAAAACATTTTTTTATAAAACAATAGTAGCTTTAACCAATATTGCAAATGCCATTCTTTGCACTGGGCATTTCCCGTCAGCCTGGAAAGGCTCGCACGTGGTAAACATCACAAAAATTGGAAAAAACAGGTTGTTTTATTAAAATTATCGTCTTATAAGCCTATTATGCAATTGGATATCATTTAAAAGCTTACGAATATGAACAATCTTCTCCCCTCCCACCAACATGGGTTCAGATGCGTACACCAACTCAAACAAATAGCGGACCACATTGTCGAAGGTTTCAGACAGAAAAAGACCACGAGCGGCAACAAAGTCTGGCACAAGAGATTGCTTTTTAAGCTAATCAGACAACAATTTCCTCTGCGTATTTTAAGGCTGCTAGCATCATATCTAAAACGCAGAAGTCTGGCAGTCAAACTCGATAATCACATCTCTACTTCTCGGCAAATAGAGACTAGAGTTCTTCAAAGCATTATTTACACAAAGTTAAAATGGCTTAATACGCTGACGATATAGAACTTATCTACTCCTCAAGGTCTACAGAAATGATCACCTTACGTCTTCAAAAAGCTACCTCCGATCTGAAAGATTAGATGGATAAATGGCACTTTAGAGTAAACCCAGAGAAAAGCAATGCCGTACTCTTTACTCGGCGATGGTCAATATATTTCTAAATTTCCATAAAACTGTTTATGTTTTTGAATAAGATTTCAAAAAAGATTGAAGATTGAAATAATCTTTAATTTTTTTGCGGTCTGTTGACCGTCTCTATTCTTTCAATTTGTCTTCTATAAAAAAATAATATTTCAAAATAGGTTCCAACAGTAATTATTTAACATATAGAAAGTCTGAAAAGATTCTAAAAGTACCGGCATTGTCAATTGGAAAAGGTCGCACCCAAGCTGAATATGTTTATAAAACTTTGAAACAGTGGGGGTTGACTAATGTTTTATGTTGTGATACCACAAATTCAAATTTAGGTAACATTAAAGGAGCTGCAGTTAGAACGAGATATCAAATATTTATCTTGTTGTCATCATATTGATGAGGTAGTTTTAAGATGTCGTTATCGATCATTTCATACTATCTTCGTTCATTAAACTATTTGATAGATTTAAAATTAATAAAGATTTTTTTTGCCTCTCATGTTGATGAAAGGGAGATTAATGATTATTACAAAAACGGTAGACAACAAATAAAAGAACTACGTGTTGCCAATGATGTTGCAAAAAAAGGTGTAAAACTTACCCAAGATTATATTAATGCATTGGCAAAAAATGAAATCAAAGACTATACCTAATTCAACTTATAGACAAATATATTAAGATATACACAAACGTAAACAAACAAACACTCCTTAAAATATTTAAAAATTAAGCAAAACAGTTTTTTAAATATTCTATATATTAAAAAAACGTCAATTATAGCAATTTAAAGGAGCTTGATAGAAAAGGTAGAAAAGAATTTCGAAAGATGTAATTTTAATTTGATGTGTGTAAAAAAATTGAATTAAACATATTCTTTTTTTGATTAAAAGATTGGAGGCGGTCAACAGACCGCGAGAAAATTCAAAAAATATTTCAACTTTCAATCATTTTTGAAATTTCATTTAAAATTAGAAATACATTGAGTTTTTTTTTTAGTTTTGATATTAGTTTTAACGAATGTGCGAGATCTCACAATTAGTCGAACATCGGTCGACTGCAGTTCAATTTTTTAGATCTTTTACGGTATTTGTAAATAAAAAGACCGTCCAAAAAAATTTTAGTATTTTTTTTTAAATTTTGATATATTTTTTTACAAAAATTAGAAAAACTATATTTTCTCTCAAAAATTGTCATTTTGACTTAGAAAAATGTCAAAGAACACAAATTTTGACGTTATTTTATGACTTATGCATTAAAAAATGGATAAAGGTGCATAGCAATTTCATTGATCTGTTTTTTTGGTTTTTCAATTTGTTTGTGTAACAGACCTAAAATTCACAAACAGAAATGGTTATCTTGTTGCAAAAAAAAAATTAACTGTATTTAATACACGGTTTTAAAAGTTTTGCCACGGTATGATGACATATATATATAGACCCATTTCCCTGAAGGCACGAGAAAATAGGTTACCAATGAGTTGTTTTATTTTAAAATAGTTATTTACCATGATAAGAAGACATTTAACTAGTTCTAACAAAAAATTTGCGATTTGGGAAATAATGGACACCCTAATGTACATGAGTATAAATTTGTATAACCAATTACCAAATAAAGTAAAAATATAAAACTTTATTCCTTTTAAAAAGACTATAAAAGAACTATTAACATTAAATGTTTTTTTATAAAACAAACGAATTTTATTCAATTTCTTTTTAATCTTAAGTATGTTCATGTTTGTGAATATCTGATTTAACGCTAGAGAATTGCTGGGTTTAGTCGCCCCGTCCTGTAGGAGTGCCACTAGTAGTATTGTTATAGAAAAATATTAAATTCTATCACATCTACGAGAATATTGGTGAACCTTTCTCTCTAGAAAAATATTGACACGTACAGCGTTGTTTTTAAATTCAAATTGGTTTTTATAGGACAAAACGCCAACCAACTCAATATCCAAACGGTAAGATTTTAATCATCACTCTTTTTATATGTTGAACTACATACAATATTCTATGTCTTCATGTTTTTGGTTAAAAATTTAATTATATATAAAGTTATATTTAACAAGTAAAAATTTAATAAAGAACTAATTAATAACGCCTTTTTTTAAATTATTTGCGGAGAAACGATAAGCATCAAATTTCTACAAATTTGAGTACACATATTAGATTTTCTTCTACAATGTGTGAACAGTTCTTTCAATTATATTCAGGCGTTTTTTTGCTGAGTGTGGTTCTGTGAACCCTTTTAATAGCGCAACTATTCTCTCCTCTTAAGTATAAGTATATTAATGTGTATTATATGTTACATTATTATATTTTTATCAATAGTAATCTAAAAAACCATTTATTTTTTTAAATTTAATTTTAAATAATTATATTTTTAACATTTTTGACCTTTTACATACTGTGTATTTTATATGCTTGATTATGTAAATAAATAAATCTATCTATCTATCTTAATCAAATGCCTAAATAGGGCAAATTCCTGATTCATGGCAAAACGCAGAGGTAATTTTTTTTTTTAGAAATACAAGTTTGGGGAACTACAGACCATTCAGTTTACTGTCCACTTTTTATAAGTTACTAACCAAAATAATAACAAATCAACTAACTCAAAAATTTGACTGGCTGAACAAGCAGGTTTCATGCAAGGCTACAGCACAACCAACCACATTCAAACATTGCGTATACTGATTGAAAAATTTACAGAGTACAATATCCACCTTCACATGGCATTGCTTTAAACTGAAAATGATGTTTTGTTGAACGTATATAACGCAAAATGGCTTAGGCGCCACAAGATTGCAATATATAAGTGAGTTATATTAGGGATTTATTTAATAATAAATAATTTAGAGCTTTTATAGTAAACATAGATGTAAATAATATCAATACTTTCATATTTAGTCAATTATGATACATACATTGTTGCAGTGATAATTATTATATTATTAGATACAGATGTTAGATATTTGATCAGCTTGTCGAAATCTGGCTGATAATTTAATATAATGTGTGCAAATTGTAACCAATATATTTGATGTTATGGACAAACATATTATGTACCTATACTACAAATAAATATTAAAGAAAATTAGTTAATTCCGTGTTTTATATAGTATAACATAAAACAAATTAATATACGTTACAATTATTAATTTTTTATACAGAAAATTAAAATTGACTTGTATTGCCCTAGTAACAAATTTATTTAAAATTAAAGTTTTTAAACAATCTGCAATAATAATTACAACTACCTTTTATATTCCTTTTTAAATTTATGAGTTGAAGTACCACAATCTTTAACTACTACACTGTTAATATTCATATGAATTGTTAGTTATATTGATTATAAATTATTATTAATTTGTTATTAACATAATACCATACATAACGTTAGAAGACCGGCTGTAAGCTACAATGATTCGGTTGCAATTTTTTATTTTGCTTTGCGGGCTTAAAAATAGCATTGTGTAATAAGAAAATTTTAACATTTGATAAATAACGAACAAAGTTTGTATCTATTATAAAAGTTTGTATAATTTTTATATTTTTTTCCGCAAAAAGTTAGTAAACTGTTTTTTGTTTTTCTTGGTTTACATTAAACTGACACATTGTCTTTGCTAATGTTTTTACGCCAAGCAAATTGCTTGTAACTGCAAACTAAAGCATATTTTTGTCCAGGTCCTCTTTATACTTGTCGACGTCCGTCGGACCTTTAAAGCGCAAAAACACAACTTATTTGAAAATAGTGCTTCAGATCTCATCATATATGACAAGAGATTTTAGGCAAAATCTCATTTTGTTATTTGATGCTGGTGTTGCAATACTGAGAGAATTTGATTTGAAAAAGCTTATCTGATTTTTTGTTAAATCTAAGAAATTGGCATTCCGGAGAATAAATTTATTTTAGACAAAACCAATAAATAGATTTAAATATAGAAATGTATTGTAATGATTCCTTGTTCAAAAATTGAGAACAATTGAAACCACAGGGTTCACTTACATTTGGCTAGTTCTAAGGTGATTGGGCGTCGTGTGGTGACGCATGAACATAAAAATAAATGAAGATGCAAGATAATTAATTTATTACTCAATAGAACAAAAAATATAATTCTTGTCCATACACAAAATGTACACAAGAAATTAAACACAAGAAGAACACAAACAAGACAGACAAGAATAAAGAATTGGGATTATGCTAGGATATAACTCAGAAAATTACGCAACAGAGAGAATCTTAACGGGAATTGCTCAGGTTAATATAACAGAAAGATTTAATAGAATTTACCGGTTCAATTGGTTTGGTTTGCTGGTACGGATGTGTTTTGACTTTTTTTTTTTTTTAATTCTATGTGGTTTTGGAAAAACTCTTCCAGCCTGTGTGTGGGGCTTTCACCCACTAAAACCCTACATCCACTTGGCGCTATATCGCTTAGCCTGGAATTAACTCATGCTTTTCTTCAGACTAAGTACGCCCGGACACGCATTCTGCGCACCCTAGATATATCCGTCTTCCCTTATTTTCATTTATTGGATCGTGATCCTTTATCTCTCCTCTCTTCAGTTTCCATATACTGGATTATCCTTTTGATGTACCCGTAGATCATGCTCCATTTCTTTTCCGTCTCCATCATAGTGTCCACTATAGTTTCTTAGGTTACTTCTTCTTCTATTTCCTTCTCTAGGTTCTTCTTGTTTTCTACCCATTTTCTGCATTCAAAGAATACATGCTTTGGTGTTTCTGTTACATCGCATATGCTGCACTTGTTATTGTCTTCTTTCTTGATTCTTATTAGGTATTCCTTGAAACATCTATGTCCACTCAAGAATTGTGTGAGAAAGTAGTCCACTTTTCCATGTTTTCGTCTGACCCATGGCTCTACTTTCTTTATTATTGTCTTAGTCCATTTTGATTTTCCTGTTATCTTTGACCAATTTGCCTGCCATTTATCCATTATCTCATCCATGATTTCTTTTTTCCTTGCTTCCTTCTGTCCTTGTGCTAATCCTCTATATTCCACCATGTTTCTTTGACTCATCTTCTTCCGTACAGGATCACAGAAGTTTTATTCTCCGCTATTTTTAATCCTTTTTCTTCTATTTTTTATTTTGCCAATTCTATCATCTTGTTTGCTTTAGATGCAAGATCTTTTTCTGATTTTGACGTTACCACTACAGCCATGTCATCTGCAAAGCAAATCATATGAACTCCATTTGGTCTTTCCAGTTCTAGCAATTCATTGAAGTATATATTCCACAAAAGCGGTCCTAAGATGGATCCCTGCGGAACACTACACTTCATTAACATTTGCCCTTTTTCCCCTATGTTTAGCATCCTATTAGTTAGGTAACTATCTATGATATTTCTTGTTTCATCTTTAACCTCCAAACTCCGGAGTGTTGACATGATGCCCTCCCATGGCACTGTGTTGCATGCATTTTGGATATCTATGGTTATTAATAGACAAAACTTTCTGTTTCTAATGGCCCTATTTTTTGCCTCCTTAACTATATTCATGAGCTTTTCCATGGCTCCAATTGTTGATTTGCCTTTCCTAAATCCATATTGATCATAAGATAGCTTCTTTTCCACTTCATCTTTTAACATAATTTACCAAAAGTATTCGTCAAACATAGCGGTCTGTATCCTTGTGGTTCTTCCGCTTTTTTGGGTTTCTCCATTAATACCAATCTGGATTCCTACCATCTATCAGGAAAAATCCCTGCCCTGAGTTGCTGGTTAAATATTTCCTCTGGCACTTCTTTTACTGCCTCCTTTACCAATTCTGGTGGTATTTCATCCGGACCTGCCGCCTTTTTAAGCTTAATCTTTTTTGCAGCTCTTTCCAATTCCTCTCTGGTATACATGTCTACCTCTCCTACCTCTATTTCCTCTCTGTTTTGTATCGGATACGTAGGAAACAATTTCTTAGCCCACATCATTTGCTGCTCGTCAGTTTGGGTCATTCTATGTCCACATCTTAATTTATTTGATACAATTTTGTATCCCAACCCCCATATGTCGTCTTTTATTTCCTTGCAGAGCACCTGTCAGGATTTTCTTTTTGCGTCCGAGATTGCAAATTTATACTTGTTACATTCTATTTTGTACCTTTTCCTTATTTTCTCCTTTTGTTCTGCGCTTGTATCTGGATTCCTATTCTTCCTATTATACTCTCTTCTTACTTTGTTACATTCCTTCTTAGTTGTCTTTTTTTTTTTTGAGTATTTTTCTGAAGTTCATTATTCCTTTCTCATTTATTTTCTATCCTTTATTCATACATTCACCTTTCCTTTTGTTTTTTGTCCCAATCTCGTAATAGATATTTTTATGTAGACTTAGATTTTCTTCGTCCACAATTCTCCAATTCTTTATCTCATTTATAATATTCTCACTGCATATTGTAATATCAATGCACGAGCTTGATTTTCCTCTGACGAAAGTTGGAGTCTTTCCTTCATTTGCAACCGTCAGATTCATGCTACTCATCCACTCCACTAATATTGCTCCTTTTTTATCATCCTGATCACTACCCCATAGCCTTGCCTTAGAGTTGAGGTCTCCCGCTATAACTACTTTCTTTTTTTGCTTTTTTACAATATTTCCTAATTTTTGCAGATACTCCTCAAAATCCTCCACTGTTTTGCTTAGTGACCAATAGTAGGAGTATATGATTACATCCTCCAATTCTACCAATACAAATCCTCGGTTACTATTATCACATCCATATGCTTTGATGTTTCTATTATAAATGCGGATAGCCGCATCTCTATCTTTATCCACCATCCAGTGTCCACTTTCAGTCATTTTTTTGTTTGGTTCAGCTATTATGCCGATATTCACTTCATTTAAGTCAATATTTTTGTTGAGGAGGTCCATAGCTGCTTTCCCTTTTCCTACGTTATTTTGTAATATTTTAATTATTTTGTGTAGGGTTGTACCTCCTTTTTCATCATATTCTCTTTGGCTTTCCTAAATCCTGGGCATGCCATTTCATCTGCCTTGTGTCTCTCTTTATCACAGAAGTAACAATGCGCGTTGTTCTTGCAGCTTTTTGCCACGTGTCCTGTAATACCGCATTTATAGCAGATATTTTTTTTCTTATTCTTGTTGCATGTTTTAGCATCATGCCCAAAATTGAGACAATTATAACACCTTGTTGGTGTTTGAAATTCTTTTATCCTCCCTTTCAACCAGCCTACCTTTAAGCTGCCTTTTTTTATTAATGCATTGGTGTGCTCGATCGGAAGATTTAGTACGGCATATCTTAGATTTTGTTTGTTGATCCTTTCAGAAACCTTAATTTCATATTTGTCTTCTTCCATTGTGATGTTACATTCTTTTTGTATTGCATCTTTTACATCTTATTCTATTGTGGTTTTATGCAGATCTAACTATATACACGCCTTTTTTCCGCTAAACATATGTGTAGCTATATAAAATATATAAAGAAGAGACGCAATGTCAAAAAATGTTGACGAAGTAAGTTAATAATTAATTAGTTTAAATAAATAAAGCCATACTGATGAGAGGTAAACCTCGAAACGCGTCTATGGATGTTTTTTAGTTTAGAATATTTTTTCATAAATTTAATTTTTTAATATGTGTAGCTACTTTATCACCTAGCTTCTTTGTCACTTCTCTTGTAAATTTCTCACTATCTTCCTCTCTACTTATTATATTAATTTTAACATAACCCTCTTTTGTCTTTGTAATGTTTTTAACTGTAACTCTTTCGTTTACTTTCACCTTACTTTTCATTTCATTCACCATATCAGCATAGGTTCTTTCTTGCCCACTACTTGGTTTGACAATAATTGTCTTGATCCTTCTTTTCTTTTTACCTTCCTGCCATTCTTGCTCCATGTTGAAACGCTTACCTTCCTGGGCGTCCCTTGGCGTACGGCTTCTCATATAATCGGTGAGCTAGGTCGAGGTGTTGTTAAACTAAGTTCAACGTATCACAGCCAGTTCAACACGCTGATTCCAACAGGCTCAAAATAACTAAAGAGGGCTCCAGCCACTTTCCCTAAAGTGGCAAAGTCTGAATTATAATAGAAAGGAAATACAGAGGAAATAGCAGCTGAACTCGAACAAAACATTTATTGTCACTTACTCGTAAATAATGGGAAATAAACATTGGTATTATAAAAGAATAATGGAACAGGAAACTAAATCTATAATACGGTATTTGATTTACCCATAACAAAAACTATGATCGACAATGATTAGTCGTAACCATTTAACTTTAGATTAATACCCGAAAATAAAAATGTATCGATAACAATAAATACGTAGTACTTGTTATACAAAACAAAAGTTATGTCTAGTTACTAACCCGCTGTGTTGTTCAAACTGGACGATACATGTCAAACAAAAACTTATATATGTCCTTAGCTTGCAACAGATTAATCAAGGTGGTTAACTATCCGCGTTACATAAATTTCGCATTATTATTTGATGTTGCCGCAACAAAAATGTCAAACCTTAAGGATTCCGCCGAGAGTAAGCTTACTGACGCGTTACATAAAATAAGGTTTTAATTAGTCTTCAATGAGACAGAAATTAGGCAAGCAACCAAAACACATTGGTACTAAGTGCATAGCGCAACCGTTAACCCTCCCAACCATCTATCGTTCAGCAAATGTTCACTAAACGTATCAACCGTTTAAATAAAACAAATGACTTCTGTATCATAATCTATATCCTAAACACAAAATTATTCAGACTAATATTTTTATGTTGTTAGTGCTGAACGCACAACAAAACACATGGTACCCACATAAACGCAAAATTACTTTATGGTATTTTGGTTGTTAGTGCTGAATGCACAAAAACACATGTGGTACCCACGTAAACAAAGTTCATTTAATTTGTCTTAATTCTAACTAGTGCTGAATGCACATAAACATAAGTCTAAATGACTCGTCAGATCCAAATGTCTTAATCCTAACTAGTGCTGAATGCACATAAACATAAATCTAAATGACTCGACAGATCTAAATATCTTAATCCTAACTAGTGCTGAATGCACCTAAACATAAGTCTAAATGACTCGTCAGATCCAAATACGTAGGACATAAAAGCGACTCCAACTGAGTGCTGACACAAACTAATGTCACTGACACATTAGCGTGAAGGTTCATTCATACAATATTTGTTACTGATATCTGTATGCACCGAAGTGACATACTGAAAGGTTATACTTAATTTACAAATCTCTACAAAACATTTCCTACGTATGTAAACTGTTAATTAATTAATTAATCCTAGTGTCAGTACACTGGGCTTTTCAAAATAACAAGCGCAAAACTGGACTTATCTGGTTTCCAAAGTGTGCTGTGGTAGCTGTAGACTTGGATACGGCAGCGTGGAAACTCAACCAGGCTCCTTTGTTCACTTCGGCATGGAAATGGGAAATCACCGGTGCTTGGCAGTGCAATATAATTGCTCTTCCCGGTTCCTTAATTTAAGTTATGTACTTATTAACGAGTGCGATCAACGCAGGAGGGTCTCCCAACGAGATGATGCATTAAGCGGCTGGTGGTTATGTTACATCTACAAAATATTAACGTGGTAATATAGCCACAGTTAAAAGCCTAAAAGAAAACACGAATTGTAAAGCGGAAAATGAAGGATGACATATATTACCTCTGATGATGATGAGGCTTGCAACGACGTGGTGGACGTTTGCCATGCGGTGTCACTTCCGCTACCACTCGACCTAACCGTATTACGGTCAGAAACGGAAAAGGACTTCTTTTGCAATCCGACAGCTCCAGACACCTACCGCTACTAGATAACACCAATAGGTGGCGGTAGCACTGACAATTGCAACGAAAGTTTGCAGCTTCGAACACTTTAGTGATTTTGACAGTCAAAATAAACAACTCTAACCTAATAAAAACCGCTTCAAAGAAGCTCTATTTACTGTTGGTAAATATCAAGGTTTAACACAATTTCTGGTATTGGGGGTGAGTACCGATGTAATATTTATCATGATTAAATAATACTTAAGTGATTCGATCTTCTTACAGAAATTTGCAGTTTGTGGTTGTGGAAATAATAGAAATTAATCGCTGAAGTTCAATAAGCCTATCTGGTCAAGTTAGCGCTCACAGGACCAACAGGAATGGACTAATAATACTGGCTAACCTCTCCGTCTGGCCAAACTTCCTGATAAGCTAAGTATTATAATAACTTCTTATTTTTTTATTTTAGCTAGTCAATCTTTATCCCCAACAACCGGAAAATGTATGGACTGTGATGTCATGTAACATGACAAAAAATAAAACGTTACAATGTTTTTGTTTGCATTTCGTTGTTTGTTTATTTCATTTTTCATAAAATAGTCTAGAACTATTCTAATTTCTATATTATACTCCTTGGCCTGCGAGATACATCTTACTCTTTTTCAGTTTTTATTCTGTAATTTCTCCTTAATTTTTGTCATCACCTTGTACAAATTTTTGATAATTTCATTCTTCTCGCCTACTTTTGCTCCAATTATGAATACATCCTTTTGCTCCTGCTTCTCCAGGTTCATGTCCTCTATTTTCATAGTGGTACAATTTTTGATGGTGGCCAGCCCACCACTTTTAATCCATCCGTTTTTTATTGCTTCCATAACTTGTGGGTATCTTTCTTCTATTTTCTTTATAACTCCACTCTCTGTAGTTACACTTGTGTCTACTATCAGGATTAGGTCTTCCTCTTCCTTTTCTAATAAGCTTTTCATGGACTCGATCTTACTATTGCAATCCTCTTCTGTCCACTTAAGGTTTATTCTTTCTTTAAGTCTTTCCAGGTCACCTGTAGTGCTCATTATCTCCTTTATTTTTAGCTTATTTTTCTTTTTCTCTTGTTCCTGTTCTTGTTCTAGACTTATTATTTGATCTGTCTCCGCTTTTCTCTTACTATTTACATACCTTTGCGCTTCGGCTGTAAAAATTTCAATATCCTCCTTTTTAACCCTTTTTATCTGTGAGTCAATTTTATTTATTGCTTCCTTTATTTCCGTCTTTGTACTTACGTGCTTCTTTATAAGCGAGGCCAGTGTTTCGCTTTCTTTTCTTATGTTTACTAATACCTCTTTTATTTTATTAATAATTTTGGTATCCCACTCTATTTCAGTGGTTTCTATTTCCATCTTTTTCCTCTTTCTATTCCCTTCTATCTCTAAGCCAGGTACCGTTTTCATAATTCAGTCGCTTAGGTCTGAAATACTACTACTCACGGAGCTTGCCCTACTTCTTGTTTCTTCTCCTTTAGCTTTGTTTATATTCTTCTGCATTTCCAGTTTTTCCTCTTCATTTGCCTATACACTTTTGCTTTTTTCTTGACTCACTTTTGCTTTTTCTGTTTTAGAACTGACAGGGCTTCTTTTTTTTCTTCCTAACTTTTCTTAGTAACACCTTTTCGAATTCTGTTAGCTTCGCACTGTGTGATTTTTCGCTGTCATTTTCTGATATTTCTTGGGTCTCCCCCTTTTTCTCATCTTCCTCACTACTTTGTACTTCCGTCTCATTACTATCTCTCTCCTCATTCCTTATTACCTCACTCGTAAACTTGCCCTCCCCAGAATCCGTACGGCAGCCCGACTTGTCGGGGAAGGATTCTGCACTCTTAGTGCTACCTCCCTGGGGTATTTGTTCAGCAGACGACTTTTCCATCATAATATTTTCTTTGGTCCTGTGTCATTGAGCCTGCAAGCATGTTATTCATCTTCGGAAATCTATTGAAATTGGGAATATAGGATTTTGGACTAAGGAAACACGGGATTTTTAGGTTATTGGATTACTTTTTATTTAAAAGGTTATGCCCCTCTGTGCAATCCTGTTGGTCCGCGTGAGCTATTTTATTTCACTCCACCACCCTCTGTTGCCAGAGGTGGCCCCCCTATCCGCCACCTGGGGACGCGCTCGGTAGGGGTTACAGGTACTCCCCCAAAGATGTGTTTTGACTGATTAACTCTACTTGGATAGGTGTTACCGACATACCTCCGGTTAGACGGAAGCTGCAGTGTGGTAATATCAAGTCGTCTAGCGGCACCTGGTGGAAGTAACTAACTGATGTTGGCTGGTATAGAGCTACGACTTTTTCCTTATACAGCAAGCATGTTGATAGGCCTTTTGTACTATAAAGATTGTTCTCTTGCTAATTCCAACATGTGCTATCTGATCGGGATAACTTTTGTACTCCGTAGTATTATAGTAGTATTTACGTAGTGAGGTGCTTTGAGAATTTCTCAGAGTCTAATTTTGAAACGACTTTATTATTTTAGAAAGGACAATGCAGCCATTTTCCATGCTGGACATGCGTATGTAGAGTTTATAGAGTTTATGTTATTGTCCTTGCGTAGAAGTGGTGTTAAAATATTACTTGCCGTCTTGGCCTTATTTAAGATGGTCTTAATGTGTAATCTAAGAGCTTTACTTCTAGATAGTGAAATAAACGTTCTCATAAAAAGTTTGTTTGTGACATTTAGTAAAAAGAATAGCCTTGCTTTTCTCCGGATTGAATTTTACTCTCTAGTACCAAGGTCAAGTTTTAAATGCCTCACATGCCGCTTGAAGTCTAAGCGTGATAACTTTCGAAATCCTTGAAGTGTACATCAGTGCCGTATTGTCTGCATACTAAGGAATTTTTACACCTTGAGTGATGTAAGGTATGTCGGCTACATACAGATTGAAGAGCATCGGTGATAGAACTGAATCTTGAGAGACTGAAGTGCGGGAAGTAAAAATTATAATCGCGCGCTGCTTGCTGGTTAGATAGAAAAAAAGATAAAACAAGGATTTTGATTGGTTAAGGAAATGTGGGAGATTAAAGATGCCAAACTAAAATGTTGGCTGTGTAGAGAATGGCCCACACATCCAAAAGTTATAAACTAATTAATTAATATCTACTATCATGACAACGTAAACCTCGGTTTAATCAATCCACTGGTTTAGACGCTACAGTCAGAAGAACCAAAATTGTACAAGTTGCATACAGTTAAACATCAACATTACAACTTTAATTATTAAAACTTAAAATTAATTAGCCAGAATCCGGGAGATCTGCACCTTTGTCATCAAGAATTGGTATTACTATCTCTTTTTAAATATAGAGACTTCTGACGTTTCCAGAGGGAAGAAACTTTTTGTTATTAAAGAATTGGATGTTATCATCACTTTCTTTGACATAGAGACGCTTGCAAAGAACTTCCAATTTCTTGATAACTAACACTTTGGTTTTTGAATATGTCAACAAGAACGTAAATGACATACAACTTGTATATTCTTTTGGATGTTTAAAATTGAGATAAAAAGCAATTTGTTTTGGCAAGGATTTAAAAAATTAATGCACGCCGGTTGCTTCAAACACGTACAATTTTGAAATTGGATAAAAATTTGCCATGATCAATTACTTGAGCAAAGATTAATGTATTTTTAACCCAATTGGACTATGTCTATTCTTTCAATATTACCGGAAATAACGAAATTTTTTTTTGGCTATTTTTATGTTAGTGTTTGGTATAAAAAACTGCCTTATGTCTTTGACATTATTTAACAAAATAGAACGATGAAAATTGGGTTTTAAAGAATATGCGTCCTCAAGTTACGGGTGCACAAAACAAAGATTCTTGGTAAAGGTGCGACACAGGTGTTATTAAGTAGTTGTTATCTTTGCAATTGTTAATCACTATATTAGAGAATATGATGGTAGAGGGGCTAGATGTCATCAAACTTAACTTACTATCACAACTCACACAGAAGTTTTTTCTTTTCTGCTTAGATATACCGGCAATTTTCATGCCGTTACGAAGAGCTTGATTTTTTTTTAATTTGCTCTCAAAGTTGTTCTATACTTTTTGCTAATCCGCGATGACGTTACGTATCCTTTGAGATTATTAGGTTTTACGGAAATATTCTGATTTTTTTGCCTAACGGGCGGCTTAATCAGATAGTTTGTTGCCTTTCATACTTACATGACTCGGCGTCCAGACAAAGATAAAGTTTGTCTAAACTCGGCCAGGCGTAATACCAAAGCTTGTAAGAGCTGGGCCAGCAGATTGACTGAGTACATATATTGTATACTCAGAATGGCAAATTGGAACAATGCATATAATTTTGCAGTGTATATGGAGGCATTTTTTGGGAAATACCATAAACGGGCCCGTACCGTTTAAGACAAAGGCATTTCTTACTTTTTGATCCGCTTTTGAACCGTTCGTATACAACTGTGAAGAGTATGGGTATTTGGCTAGGATTTAAAAAAAAAACTTGCTTTTTAAGACGTAAGAGCAAGTTTTTTGTTTGCTCAGGGAGGTCAGATTAAGACAAACTTTTACTCTCAAAAACAGCCAGGGTAGAAATTTGCTAGAGCTGACTTTATATTACGGATAGTTTTCATTGAGACTCTCTTAAAACTTGGACGCACACCGGCTACTGACGGTAGACCTAAGTCTGTATTTAAGTTGTTGCGTTTTGTTCGGTAAATATAAGTCGATTGTTGTAAGTTCTTTTTGTAAAAACTACGATGGCATACGTGAGTACAAAGCGACTACGACGAGCGGTTAACGGGGGTACACTCGGCTTGCATCAAAAACTTGGTTCTGGATTTAATCAAAATGTTTTTTTGGCATATCTAATGCCTGCGTTGTGGACTGCGTTTAAAGTGTTTTGTACAACCGTAACAGTACTTTTTTTTGCGCACCACAGTTGATATTGAACAAGCACTTGATTACGTTTTTTTGCATTTTGGGATCAATTTTATCAGTATGTGCTTAAAAAGATAGAATTTTGAAGACAAGCCTTAAGAAACAAATTGTTTTGATGCACGTGATCCTGAAACCCTGCAAGGCAACCGATGAGGTCTTCTAAATTGACACAAATGCACGCATTAAGTTTTTGTAGTAAAAAAATAAATTTGCAGTTGCGCATAAAAGAATTAGAAACAAGGGACATACGGGCTCTTGAATCTTTTAACGAACTTAATAACTCAAAGTCAGGTCAATTCAGGTTAAAAACTACAGCTACAAAGTATTTTTTTGCCAAAAAGACTTTCAGATAAAATTATTTTAGGTAAATTAAATTATTAACTGTACTGTAAACGCCGCAAATAATGAGATGGCCCGGCAGGCCATGAGGAAGCAAGACGGAACGCCGAGCTTTTTCTACGGGCCAATCGAAGTAAGGGCGAAAATCACGCGGGGACTGGGGATCGAAAGATTTACCAGTCAATGACCGATCGACCGTGAAAACTATCGATACGTTAGGGATATTGATTTATTATTATCGTTATTGTCTTTGTTATTTTGAGTGCTTTATTAATAACTAAACGAGTAATTATTAATTGTTATTTTATTCACTTCCTAGTGAGTGTGTTTTAGTGCAGTTTATAGTGCAGCGGTGGGATATATTCTGGTGAGTTCTATTGTAGACGGCTCAGTATTTGTAGAATTAGCTAATCGTATGGTGCCTGGTTCTGAGCACGTAGTAAGCAGCTGTATAACAAATGCCAAAGAAAGCTTTGTGTCAGTTGCAAACTTATCTCAGAAACCACTAAAATATTGTTTGGGGCAAGTAGTGGTTAGAGGTGATTTATGTGAGAAGAATACAAGTTTCGACTCAATTAACGTATTTAGTGTTGGTGTAGCTTGTCGGGAAAATTTTAAACTTGCAGAAATACAGGAGCAAATTGACGATAATTTGACATGTAGTGAACAGGAGCAGGTATTGGGGTTGATAAACGAGTTCCGGGATTGTTTTTCTCAATCAAAAAAAGAATTGGAAAAAACAAATCTAACGGAAATCAAAATCAACGTCACTAACGAAACGCCTGTAGTTTATAGACCATACCGACTATCTCACTACAAACGTGATTTGAGGTGTGATTTGTTGGACAACAAAAATATCCGCAAATCTGACTTGCCTTATGCTATTCAAATCTTGTTGGTACGGAAAAAGAATGGTTAACATCGAATGTGTGTGGATTACAGGAAATTAAATGCTAGCACCGTAAAGGATAGATTTCCTTTACCAAGAGTAGATGATCATTTGGACAAGTTGAGAGGATGTAGTCTATTTACGACATTGGATTTGGCAAGTGGATACTATCAGATTCCTATGAGCGAGGATTCGGTATCCAAGACGGCTTTTATTACTCCAGATGGGCATTATGAATACTTGCGAATGCCGTTTGGTTTGGCCAATGCACCTGCAGTATTCCAGCGAGCTATAAACAACACATTGGATACACTACGTCATGGTACTGCAATGGTTTATACGGATGACGTCTTATTGCCATCAACAAATTTTGAAAGAAGTATTCACACGACTCAGAGCAACGAGTCTTACGTTAAATTTGTCTAAATGTTATTTCTTTTGTATGCAGATATTTTGGGCCATGAAATTAGTTCGGATGGAGTTAAGCCAGGTAAACGCAAAACCGATGCAATAGAGCTTTTCCAACGTCCAACAGATGTCCACAAAATACGTCAGTTTTTGGGCCTGACCGGATATTTTTGTAAGTATGTCAAAAATTTTGCAACGTTGGCAAAACATTTGACAGAATGATCGAAGATAGGTGTTGAATTTACCTGTACCAAAGCACAAGAAGATGCTTTTATGACATTAAAGAAAATGTTGGTCCATATACCAGTTTTAGCACTGTACGACCATTTAGCGGAAACGGAACTGCATACAGATGCTTTTAAATGGGGCGTGGGAGGAATTTTACTTCAAAGACAACAAGACCACTCCTTACGACCGGTAATGTATTATAGTAAGCAAACGACTAAAGAAGAACAACGTTATCATTCTTACAAACTAGAAACCTTGGCTTGTTTGTTCTATGAAGCATTTTAGAATATATTTGCTTGAAGTAAAATTCAAGGTTGTTACAGACTGCAACGCAATACGGACGACCTTGAGTAAGAGAGACATGTTGTTAAGAATTGGAAGGAGGTGGTTACTAACATCATAGTGTGACTACGATGTTGAATATAGAGCAGACGCTAAGATGTCGCATGTTGATGCTCTTAGTCGTAATCCAAATCCTAACAAAAAGGAAAACGACTTAGATGTTTTTACAATTAACATCAACAAAAGTGACTGGATTTTGGTAGTGCAGTTAAAGGACGACAGATGCAAGTACTTGGTTGAAGAGCTGCACCGCAAACCACAGAATAAAGAAAAGAACCGCGTCCATTTGATACGTTGCACGTGAATCATTTGGGATCTTTTGTAAAGAGCAAACAGAAGAATGCGTATTTGATTGTTATGGTGGATTCTTTTACGTAGTTTGTATTCATAAAGGCAGTTCTTAATACTCAAGTGGGACCTCTCATTAAGTATATGGACAGTGTAATGGAAACGTTTGGTAATCCAAAGCGGTTAGAAACGGACAGAGGACCGTGTTTTACGAACAAAAGTTTGAAAACTATTGCAAGAGTTTATATAAAATTGGTACTGAACGCTACAGCTACCCCACGGGCAAATGGTCAGGTTGAAAGATATAATCAGACCATACTTTCCCAATTAACTTCATGTGTGGACAATGAAGAACGATGGGACATGTTTGTAAGCAGAGTCAAATAGGGTCTAAATTTTACGTTGAATTCGGCAACGGGCAAAACCTTATACGAGTTATTTTTTGGATATAATCCTCAAGGTGTGACTCAATTATTTCTAGTGTTGTGGGTCAAAACAGCAGAGATACGAATCTTAAAACTACTTGAGCAGTAGTAAACCAGAGAATAATTAAGAAGCAGGCAGCACAGAAGTTGAGATATGATAAGAGCCGATGTAACCAAAGAATTACAAAGTAGGTGATCTTGTCCTTATTCAAAGAAACGTAACTTCAAATGATGGCAAAAGCAAGAAACTTTTGCCAAAGTTTAGTGGTCCATGCACTGTAAAGAAGGTCTTAGGAAACAATCGATATCTTGTTGGTGACCTGGAAGGTTCTACTAGATCTCAAAAACTCTACAAGGGAGTTTGTGTGGTCGATAAAATAAAATCATATAACAAAGCAATAAGTAGTGGAGACAAAACCACATACAAAGAATCTGATCAGTCAGTAAGTAATTAAGTAGCTACTAACGTATCATTTTAGGTTTGCTTACAATATTGCAAACGGTGGAAACGATACCACCAAAATTACGAAACCTTATACAATAATTTTTTTGTGATACATGTCTAATGTTTTGTTGTGTTAGGTACGACCACTAACGATACGTGATGTGAACGTTACTCTGTGACGTTATGGGTTAAGGAAGTTGTGTGTATTAAGGCATGCACATGACTAGATACCTTTACTAATCCATTTTTTTATTATGTAGATACAGGATGGAATAGTACACTACGAGGACGTGGTGAATGGAAGCGTGGCCGACTGTAAACGCCGCAAATAATGAGATGGCTTGGTAAGCCGTGAGGAAGCGAGACGAAACGCCAAAATTCTTCTACGGGCCGATCGAAGTATAGGCGAGAATCACGCGGGGACTGGGGATCGAGAAATTCACCAGTCAATGACCAATTGACCATGAAAACTATCGATAAGTTATGAATATTGATTTATTATTATCATTATTGTCTTTGTTATTTTGAGTGCTTTATTAATAACTAAACGAGTAATTATTAATTGTTATTTTATTCACTTCCTAGTGAGTGTGTTTTAGTGCAGTTTATAGTACTGTAGTTTTGTCTGAAATTATCCTAACATTTAACTAAGAGACTTTTCAGTATTTACACTAAACGGTCGTTGATTATTTTTTTTTAAATTTTTTTGAGGCAGCAGGTATGCAAAACTGTCTGAAGCTGTTGGCGTTGTTTAGTTCTCACAAATTGTTGATTTCCAAATATTGATAACTTATATAAGGAACGTTGACTAGTCCCGGTGCAAAAGAGATTACTCATGCCGTTGATAGACGTTTTTAACTCTTTTAAGGTAAAGAAAAAGTTGCAAAGCAAAGACTTTGGGAAAAAAATATCACTATTATTTTAAAAGCTATTAGCAGACACAAATTGAGTTGCCAATGCGTCTGCAACTTTTGACTTTGGTGATTTTGCGTCCGTCATCAATTATGATGAATACAACAACAATTTTTTTTTTGCAATATAAAAACAAAAACTTTGTATCACTACCTCCAAAGTGTGGGGAGAATCTGTGTTAAGAAAATTAGCGTTGTTTTGATTGAGAAGGTCTTCTATCAAACAACCTTGCAGGCTTTTTTTCAGAAAACCCCAAACCGTACTTTGAGCATTAAAATTGCTTATTAGGAGATCGAGCTGCAAAATAAGTTATATCGTATATCTTCAAAAGACCAAACAAAATTCTGAAAGATAAAGGTTGGGGTTTAGTTTTTAGGTTTATTTCTATAATCAGTAAATTTTCTTTCCAGAAAAATAGCAATTCTACTTTTACCTTTCTTTGATAGCAAACTTTAATTTTTATTTTGGACAATCTTGCAAAGTGTTTTTTCTGCAACTAATGCAGAGGTTTTTCATAGGCGCAGATCTATTTCTTAAAACATCAAACAGCTGTGAGACTAAACCTTTGACATTTGATGCAACAAATTAGCGCCAAAATATACGGTCTGACTGCAAGGTTATAAAATGCTACGTTAATAAGAAATTGTAAACGGTTAAATGTTAGTATATGATTACGGGTTTTTTTGCAATTTTTGTCTTGCTTGCTAGAAATGCGACGCACTTTGATTAACTACTCATATATTTTAAGCAAACAATTTGAAAAGTTTTTACAGTAGACAATACCTTATTGTGTTTAACGTTCTATTGGCTAAAATTTTTACGTTTATTATCTTATATTAAAAAATTTGTAGACTGAGCGGCTAAAACTGTTTCTACAAGATGGTTATCTCTGACATTTTTAATAAATTTAGTATCACCAATCGGCTCAACAAACACTTATTTATTAAAAAAGATCCACTTTATCAAAGTTGCTTTCTTTCCTAATAATCATGATAAACCGAGAGTCTAACTTTTTTTCTTTTGTTGAAGAAAAAGTTATGATTTTTGAATCAGTTGCACCAACAATTAGTTCTTGCGCTACTGGAGCATTGTTTTCTAACTACGGTTATTAAATGATTTGTGCTGATTTTGAAGCGCCTTTAAAAAATGTTTGGTTTTAGCTAGAATTTTTGAGCCCGACCGCAAAATATTGAAAAATATCAAAAAGAATTAAAAAAAAAAGTACAATTTTGTCATTTATTTAACCTTTATTTTGTGAATTTTGGGAGACCCTAGATTCTAAAATAAACGTCGGGGCCCCCTATGGTTGTGGGCTCTTTTGCATTGCAGACCCTTGCTAACAGGTAGCTCCGTCCCAGGTTTGGTTTAACCTGAAACGTTGAGGCCAGTCTTTCAAGAACGTAAACCAACCTCGGATGTTTTTTTGAGAAATACTGCCTTAAACAATTCTAATTTAACAAAATAATTGTAGAGTACCGACTGCGCCAAAATAGTTGGGCTTTTATAAACAAGAAAAATTGGTAAAAAATTGTAAATAAAAGTTTTTTTTTATCTTCATAAAAAGGTTTTTACAATTTATTTTTTAGAATACCGTAAGTTGTAGATTGTAAGTTGTAGACACATAAAACCTTATATTATTGTAATTGTTGAAAAATTTTCTTTCTAAAAATAAAAAAAATACAGGGAGTTCTATTTCATAAACTGATGATGACGTCATATCTCTTGAAACAGCGTTTGTATTAAAAATCAAGATACTTCACTATATAGATTAAAATTTCTACAAAAACTTTTACTAAAGTTATTTTTTACATAAACCAAATATACAGCCAATAATCAGGTGTTTCCATACATTTACCCAGCGCTGTATATTTCAATCTACAGTAGTTTTAATTAATTTTTTTTCTCGTATTGAAAATTCGATCACTTTGTAAAAAAATATTACTGGAATTCACCAAAGTAATTAAATATTCCCATACATTCCTGATTGCATTTCAACTACAGATCCCTGCATCTATATATCCAGCACACATTATTTTTAATTAACATATCCGTATCTATAGTCAGTTTAAAAACGAGTGGTCCTTGCTGTCCGGCATGCAAAGAAATTAATTAATTTTGATGAAAGCGCCGTCATTTATAAAACTAGAACGGGTCAAAGTTGAGAAAATAAAACAAAAATAAAAATGCCATTTATCTTTGTGTGCAGAATTAAAATTAACGACCTTTACCTTTAACATCATGGGCTAATGGAATTTAGTTCATATATTATTATCGATTATTATTGGTGCGCGATAAACTAATTTAATCACCATTAATGTATTTAGGTTGTTTAGGAAAGTCTGTTGACAAGCGAGACGCTCCGATAGTCTCCAATACGAGGGTCGGAGTTCGGTGGCGGTTTCAAGCACATGAGTCCGAAGGGATGACAATCACAACATTTTCAAGTTGTTACGTTGCTAATTTCCCATTAATCGATTACTTTGCATGTATGTTGTTTAACAACGTAATAGTAGGTCAGGTCACCTTGTTTCGTATCATTTTAATTAATTCGTGTGTTAATTTCGTGCATATTTAATTTATTCTAATTGTAAATGCATACTTAAAGATTTAAATACGGTTACAAAGGGAAAAACATTATTGTTATTTTTAAATATCGTTTAGATTAAAATTAAATAAAAAATTTTTTGAAACGTTTTAGGGAAAGTTATAGATTCAAGCAAAATAAAAAATGAACTGTCATAAACAACAGCGGTTAGGGAACACTTTCCCAGCAGAAACCTCAACTTGCAATCAAATAAAAAAAAAACAAAAGCAAGTTTTAAGAGTACGTCTTTAGATATGCTTTCAGCAGCAACAATAAATAGCACAATGTATAAAACGTAACTAACTATACTTCCTGCAAGTCATATACATTACGTATTGAACTGAAACGTGCTATAATGCTAAAAAACCTTTTGCCATCTAAAACTAAAACAAAAATTTCTATATTTGAAAATTTAATTGATCAACTCAAGAAAATAATAGTAATAAGATGACACCATAAATTTAAAGATATCTGTACTGTAACCGAAGCTACTAAACACATTTTTCAGCAATTTTTGCGGTTTCTTGGGGTCTTAATTTTTTTGTGGCTTGGGTCTGCCTTGCTTTATATTTTTTTTTTAAGTTTTAAAGTTTTGTTTATTTATAATTAATATTATATTAGTTATTATTCCTGCTTTTAGTTACTGTTATTTATTCATATTAAGTAGTAAACTCAGCCTGGGTCAGATGATGAGTGGATCAAGTAGCTCATCACACGTCACTGCCGGTTCTTAGCCCAGCTAAAGGAAGAGGGTTTGTAGACCAGATTAACAGTCTACCCACGGTAAAAAAAGCTCAAATGCTCCGAAAACTACAGAAGCCTTGGAAAACGAACAAACTCACGGAACGACACGGCAAGAAATAGAAAAAAAACGAATCTAAAAATCTAAAACTACAAAGATAGGAGACTGAAACATCATGTTTTGGCACAACCGAAATCAAAAAATTATCGTAGAAATAAATAAGCACAACATCGACATATATGTTCTTCAGCAGAAACCAAAAAGAAAGTGAAAAGTAATATAAAATATAAAAACTATATTCTAATCTACTGCAGAAAAAATAAAAACCAAAAAACTAAGGCAGGAGTTGGACTATTTATTCATAAAAAACTCCACCCTCACTTCGGAAAATTAAAAAAAAAAATGAAGATTATTTTAAAAATTTTATTTTTAAAAGTTTTGTAAATTACATTACTGGAATGACATGAACTATTAGAATACTTAAGCCAATAATACTAGATATAATAACTTTTATAAAATTAATAATTAATTACAGAAGAAGATTAAATTAAAGAAAATAATTCAAAAATTAAGTTTAATTATAAAAATCGTAAGTTACTATAATTTATTAACTAACCACAGGCCAATCTCCAATCTAATCTACAGGTTTAAGATCCTGTATGTGATAATTCTCTTTACTAACTTCTTCTGGTGTTACTAACACATAAACATTTTTACCCAACCTTTCCTTAATTTTATATGGCCCTTAAAACTTTTCTCCTAACTTTGCATTAAAATGTTTAGATGCATCAGAGTTTTTGAACTCCCGCTTCCATACTTGATCCCCAATCTGGAACTGCATATCTCGTCTGCGCAAGTTATATTGAGTTTGTGTCTGTTTGTGTGCTTTCTTTATTTTTCCCTGATCAATATCCCTAACTGTTTTAAGTTTAACACTTTTAAATTCTTCTGGGGGTTTGGATCTACGACCCTCTTCAACAAAATCCTGCTTAATCTTTCGTTCCTCATATTCACTACCATCGATAACCATTTCTGTTCCAAAATTAATAAAGTAAGGAGTTTTCCCGAGGCAAGGGTCCGATCAAATCCATGCTCAGCATTTGCCAACATCTGGACACCTACCGCCCATCAAACCAGCTGGCTTCTGCTGTTCCGGCTTATATTTAGCACATACCGTACAGCTGTTAATGTAACGTGCCACATCTGCTTTCATTTTAGGCCAGTAGAACTTATTAACCAGCCGATTTTAAGTTTTGTAAATCCCCAAATGACCAGCGGTAGCATCATCATGGTATTGAAATAAAATTTGTTTTCTTTGATCTTTCGGAATAACCCTTTTCCAACCACCTTCCTTAGTATTGTCCAAACTGAGCCTTATATGCCTAAATAATATATTGTTTGTTACCCTCCAATTTAAATAATGGAGTGGCTTTTTCATAACTTTTCCTAACATACACAGGAACCATTTATCTGATATAGGTAGATCTTGCTTCCCAACTAAGATATTGTTGATTCCTTTCTCCGGAAAGTTGACAGGAGCGCGAGAGAGGCAGTCAGGTACTACGTGATCCTTCCCTTTTCTATGTATAATTTGGAATTGGAATTGCTGGAGCTTTAAAGCCCATCGGCCCAGTCTACCTTGAGGATCTTTTAAATTGTCCAGCCACAACAGACTATAGTGGTCTGTTATGACTGTAAATCTGCCTCCCTCAAGATAACACCGCAGCTTTTCAATACTCCAAATTACACATATACATTCCTTCTCTGTAGGAGAATACTTTTTCTCTGCATTAGTTAGGGAACGTGACAGGTAACAAATTACACGCTCGATACCACCGATTTCTTGGGATAACACAGCCCCTAAACTCACATCACTAGCATCACACTGAATGGTGAAAGACTGGGTGAAATTGGGGCAGGCTAAAATCAGCGGACTAACCAAGGCCTCTTTCAGTATATTTCCCGCCTTCTCGCACTCTTCTGACCAATCGAACCAACAACCTTTCCTAGTCAAGTTGATTAATGGTTCAGATATCTCTGAGTATCTCGGGATAAATCTCCGATACCAATACATCATCCCCATTAATCTACAAACTTCCCTGACCGTCTTTGGCGCCGGCATTTTTACTATCGCCTTTATCTTGCTAGAATCAACATTCAATCCTTCCCGGTTTACCACATAACCAAGATAAATAAGTTCCTCCCTACAAAACACACATTTTTTTTTTATTTAGCGTTAACCCCGCCTCGGTCAACCTGCAAAAGACCTCGTTGAGAACTCGGAAGTGGGTTAGGAAATCTGGGGTAGTAATGATAACATCATCCAGGTATTTGAAAAGGTAAGGCTCTAACTCCGGTCCAAATAACTTGTCCACCAGTGCTTGGAAGGTACCCGGAGCACCACTCAGACCGAACAGCATTTGCCGGAATTGAAACAGTCCCCGATCAGGGATAGTGAAAGCGGTATAGGCCCGACTATCCTCGGCCATGGGGATCTGCCAATATGCCGACTTTATGTCAAGACTACTAAGAAAACGAGACTTTCCGAGTTTTGTTAGAATAGAGTTAATATATGGCAAGGAGTACGCACAAGGTTGCAAGACAGCATTCAACTTTTGGTAGTCCACACAGAAGCGATAAGTTCTATAGCTTTTTGGAACCATTAGAATTGGGGAGCTCCACCTACTGGTGCTTCTTTCTATCACCCCCAATTCTAACATCTCCTCGACTTCTTTATCGATGAGACGCTGCATTATGGACTAACCGGATAGTACCTTGTCTTAATTGGCTGGGTGTCTGTCAGAATTCAATGTTCAACCTGTGTCGCACACCCCAACCGTATTCAAAAAACGTCTCTACGACCCTTAGCAATTCTGACTTCTGTGAGCAGTCCAACTCGCTCGAGCCATACAGGGAATTCACCTTCAAGTTTTGCTCACGTTTGATAACGTCATCCTCATTTCCGAAAAACCATTCTTCCGACCTTAAATTAGGAATAAGCCCTACCCCCACTCAGAAATCAACCCTTAGCGCCAAACTATGACACAACTCTGGAACCACGTATACATCAAAAATCTTTATTTTATTTTGAAACTTTATCGGGATTTTCAGCTTTCCCAAGCACTTAACAATTTCCCCGTTTGCTACGGAACACTTGACGTTACACCCACTTAACTTAAAGCACAACTTTCTTAGTTTTTCCCAACCCATTTTTTCTAAAAATATCCCAGTCGCCCCAGAGTCTAATAATCCCAACAAGGGTATGCCATATAGGCTTACCGTTAGGTACGAGAACTCTCCCTCCCCTGATTGATTTAAAATAAAATTAAGATTAAATTTATCCATTTTGCTACCTTTTTTACTAACGGCCAACTCTGACTCGGGGTTTGCTTGTGGACCGATTAGCAAACCCGACGATCGTTTCCTGGACACTGCGACTTCATGTGCCCGAGTTTCCCACACGCAAAACATTTACTAACACGCTCTTCACAAATACGAGCAATGTGACCCGCTTTCCCACATCTAAAACAAGTCACATTATTTACCCTTCTATTGTCCGGCCCGCTTTGAGGTTGAGATACACTTCCTTACGGTCTGGCAGATCTAAAATTGTTCTGATAGTGCGCACTATCATGAACCCTACTGGTTGACGGGTTTGGCACAGGCTCTTTCCACCGCCTCCGAGCATCACCTACCTCATTAATTACGACCCTCTTAGTTCTACTTCCAACATAAACTAGATCTGCCTCTACACTCAATCTCTCTACGGGAGGACAATAATCCTCAATATACCTTTGCTTCTCCTCAATTCGTTTCCTTAACTCTAGAAGGTCATCCTCCGACTTTACGTCGGTGTGTACTAGGAAGTTCTGGTACAACGGGAGTAAATTTGTGGTAATGGTTTTTAATTTAATCTCTTTCGACACCGAACATGTTAATCGGTTAAATAAATTATGCATATATGCCATATAAATGCCAATGGGTTCTTTTGTACCCTGAGTTCGAGACCTAATTTGCGCCCACAATCTTTCATTGTAGTTGCGAGGTAAAAATTGACCTCGCAACCCCGCGCAAATTCCTTTCCTGTCGCGTAATTTAACTTTATTTGCCTGATACCATAACAAAGCCTTGCCATCTAGCAGTTCGGTAATGCTATGATATAAGACGATTCGTTCTACGCCCCGAGATGTACGAAACTCCTCCACCCTTTCTAAAAACCCGTTTACGCTTTCGCTTGCTTCACCACAAAACTTCAAATCCCATTTATTGACTGCCGCTTTTTCTATCTGTTGCTTTAGAGAAGTGTCAACTGTTAACATTTTATCTTCTCCTTTGAGATCTGCCGCAAGAACTGAAACGCGGCTCGGGGTTGAAGTAGGCCCTAAACCACTATGGTTCAGGATTGACTCCTCCAGAGCTATCTCTACCGGCACGTCCAACTCTGCCTTTTTCCTTTCCTGAACCAGATCTCGAAATTCACCGTATGCAATTACTGATAAAGTATACAAGCTTGATCTTAACGACTCTACTACCTCATTATCCGCTAGCTGACATCTCTCTAACCTTGATAAAATATGGGCAAATTTAGTCTTAGATTTTCTAATACTTGAAGTCTCAAGCTTTCCTTCCATCACTTTTAATAATTCTGCTAACTTTGTCTGACACGCAGTTACGTCAACTTCAGCCGTACCCTCCCAAACATTTTTAAAAACTTTCCCGGATTTTTCTAATTGCTAAAAGCCTCTAAGAGCCCTTGCCATTTCCTTAACTGTTTCAGTCTTCACCTTTACTCCCCTTACCGCCAACTCGTAAGCGAGCTCCTCCTTTAACAGCCTCTCGTGCTCTTACTTTGTAGAATTACACAAAGAATTACTCTACACCAAAAAAAAAACTAAACATCCTACCGAAGTTAGAACCCAAAAAAAAAAATGAAGTTAACCCCAAACAAATTTTGTAATTATCCCAACAAAAACCACGGGTAATATTACAATAAAACGTACACTTGATTATGTTGGCCCCACGTTGGGCGCCAAATTAAAACGCGCCCTTTAGCCCTTTGACGTTTTAAAGGATTAGCCAGGTTTAACTCGTGGAGACGGGCCGAGGTCCACAAAACACAGAATAACAATTAAGAAAATAAATATTAAACACTCACCATGTAATAGTTAGGCGCCAATTGCTTTTATTTTACTTCGTTTACACATCGACTTCTTGAGGGTATTCACACATAAAAAAAAGCAATAAAAAAAATATACCTAAAAGGTGGACAAGTAGAATATAGATATATTTTGTTCCGAATAAAAAAAAAAAAATATTCAAAACAAGAACTTAAAGTCGATTGTGCATACACTTGTTTCACACAAACAAACAAACAAAAATAACCCAAAATCATACAATTAATACTTAATTCTAACGGGGTACCCACGATTTGCACAGTAATGATTTGTATAAATACTTCTCCAATAATAATAATTGTTCATTAGCAAAATAACAGGTAATCTTAACAAACATCTGCCACTAATTTGTAGCCGATAGCAATTAACATGACTTAATGAAAATTATACACATAATGCAAAACAAAGCAAAAAAAAAAGTAAGAATTAAAAGGTAAAAAGGGGTGGAAGATGTTCCCACGTGGCGCTGCGGCGTCCAGCGATTTATGAAGTAGTACAAATATATTATAAATAATATCGATAATATTGATAATCGTAATATTTAATAATTTGTATGATCCATATGCATCCACACATACACGTGCAAAATAAAGTTTAAACAAATACTCAGGACTTGTGTAACATAACACATTGAATGCATCTGCAATTGAAAATTGAAAGGTATGAGGGAGGAATAAGAAAGAAAATTAAAAATAAACTTACATGGTATCACTTAAAGGAACTTTTAATAAAGACTCGCTGGGTTCTATGTCCGTATATAACGAATTTAATAGTTAAAATTGAACCTAACGGCCATTCCGTAAAACGAACTATTTCAGGCAAAGTCTTGTCAAAAAAGGACCGAACGATCTTATGTTCGCTCTGGGGAAACCTCGCAAAATTGCCCCGCGCATGTTCCGCTCAATAGATTTACTTTTAATTAAGGAAACAGGGGTTGACTAGGAATGAAAAATACAGAAACATCCAAAGGGAAGATACAAGAAATACCAATTAATATATTTTCTCATTAGGTAGTATTAATGAGTTTAAATAACTCATGAAATAAAGTAAAGCAAGGACAGTTGGCAACGCCGCCTTTGACGTTACTGGAATGTGAGAACAGAGTGAAGTAAAGTGCGCGAATAACCAATTAAATTACTTTAATTATTTACTGCAAGTTCCGAAAATAACAGGATTAGAGATTGAAATGGTAAGTCATAATTATTGAATACAAGTATAAGGCAGCGCTAGACACTCAACAAAAATAATATTTTGGTACTTTAGTTTTAGGTTAGGTAAACAACAAGAAAGATAATTCAATAGTAAGGATTAAGAAATGGGATGAGGAATGATAACCACATATATGGAATTATATCAATGGATTTGCATGAATGAAGGTAGAGAATAATTGAGTGTGTGAACCCACTCTGTCGATACAATATGAACAGGTAAGTCGACTTAATCATCGACAAATATTAACCATACTATTACAACAAGAATGCTATAACAAATAATAACAACGCACACTAACATTGTCAAACAGTAGTGAGGCAATTAATTAATTAGTACTCTGTGTTTCAGGACCCGAACAATTTTAATATATTTATAACGCGGCCACCCAAACAGCACACCTTGTGTTTGATATTGCCTACGATAATTATAAGCTAAGTATAAGTTGAATGTTGTGATAGTAATAATTTAATATTTGTGTTTTTTAGTGCATCGCAGGAAATGAACCGTAACAAACTACTCCGCACGACCTTTAAGTTTGATAAGGGTAAAACGCACCTCATCAGCATATATGCACCAGACATAAGCAAAACAATTAAAGAGCAAAAACTATTCTATAACAACTTACAGAATACCATTAACAAAATGAGCTTAGAATTAAAAACACCTGCTTTGCACACAAAATGCAATATAAATATACATGGTCAAACTCACAAGTCTAAAAATTAGTGATAGATTACGTCATAACAAACAGAAACATACATTCAAGCCAGATCCTTGAGGTATGGACACTTAGCTCCCGCAAATGTGGGATCAGACCATAAACTTGTTCTATACAAATACCGAAATAACGCAACACTGCACAAACGTAAACTCACAAACCCGACAACAAAGACCACCAAAATCTTGTATGCTAACAAAATTTTACAATAAATAGAAGCTAAGTCAATAACACTGGCAGATAACATCAACTAGGCATGCAAAACTTTAAGATCTAATATACTAGAAAGTGCCAAAAAGCATTTGAAACAAGAACAACAAACGCAAACTAAAAACCCATAACAAAGCCTTGGTTTACTAAAAATATAAAAACATTAACTGCGCCTATCTAGTATACAAAAACAACGCCATACACAAAATAAAAAAAATTGAAAAAAGTTTTCAAAGGATATAGAGTATGACTTGCATGATAGACAAAGAAAGGTATATAACATGCTCCGTAACAGGTAAAAACTAGTGAACGAATATTTTTAAACGTCAACTATCTTACCAGACACATAGGTAAACTATTTTAGAAAATTATAAGATACGACATTAGAAGAAACGGACCAGGATACCTCAGGGAACAACTAACAAAACCGCAAACACCCAAAATTTGAGACAATAAAAAAGCTAAAAATTAAAAAAATTCCCCTAAATCGACACAATAACAAACAAAATGCTAAAATATGAAGACAACCGGCTAACCTAAGTAATAACCAAGTTTTACCAGAAAATTATAAAGCGCAGAAACATACCAAACAAATAAAAAAAAAAGCATAACCGTTCCAGTATTCAAGAAAGACACCAAAAAATACCCAAAAAACTACAGATAAATATGCCTCTTAAGTGCAAAATCAAAACTACTAACCTATAAAATCTCACAAACTGGATTAAGAGAGAAACAAAAAAGATTTTGCAAGCATTCAACAGAATTAAACAAAAAAAAAAACAATGAAAAACTAATTAATGGCGCGCTCATTTGTTAGCGCTTACTTGTAACATCAGGAATCAGAGAAGGAGACAGTTTAAGCCCTACATTATTTAACATCATTATGGACCAAATTATAACAACTGTTAAGAAAACAAGAAGAAGATTCAGAATGGGAAACAGCTGAGCAAAAATAATGTGCTACGCGGATGACGCAGTGATAACAGCTAAAAACAAAGATAACCTACAACGCCTACTGTTTGCATTCAACACCACCGCAAAACAGTACAATATGAGAATATCTACGGAGAAGACCAAGTTTATGGTAATAGCTAAAGAGCCCTAAGATGAAAACTGATGGTTTATGCAAAAATTATTGAACAAGTTATGAGTTATAAATACTTAAGAACACGCATCTCCAACAACCGCAAACTCACAGCCAAAGTACGCACTAAGGTCAACAAAGCTGCAGCTATCTTTGGATACCTTTGCAATTATATATGGCGCAATAAACACATGTTTACTGAAAGACGGAGATAAATACACTGTTGTCAATAGCAGGCACAACCCTTTACGATAAAATCA
The DNA here is from genome assembly GCA_963932245.1 of Tachinus rufipes. NCBI lineage: Eukaryota > Metazoa > Arthropoda > Insecta > Coleoptera > Staphylinidae > Tachinus > Tachinus rufipes. The sequence goes on from OZ010749.1 coordinate 70,849,420, forward strand.
GAAACAAAGATACCCAAAAAAAATGCAAGCTACAGGATATCGTAAGATGAAGTAAATTAAAACGACGTAACTGAAAAGATCATATTAACAAAATGGGCGTTGAGAAGCAAATCAACAGAAACCCGTTACAAAAAAACCACTTGGAAGACCTCCAAAACGATTAAAAGATAGTCGGACCTCAACATCACAGAAGCTAACATAACATAAGATATACAAAAGTGTGTGAGGATGTGTTTGCGTGTGTGTGTATTATAACGGAATATATTCTAGCTGCGCCGCTACTGCCGCGGCACTCGTCTTTTTGGCTTATTTATTATTGTGCCGTCTTGCTACGCTCCGCGTTCCTGTGACTGTGACGTAAGGATTTTGCTGGGATGAAGAAACTGCTAGAACCTCACTTGTACTTGCGATTTTTACCGCGGCCGCCAATAGAAACTTTTTGCGGTATAATAGCTAAGTGGCGTACTGACAAACATACTCAACTTAATTCAAATAAATGCGTCTGCCCTTAGGTAAGTCTAATATTTTTTTATTCTTTTTTTAATTATATATTTTTTCACATAATAATAAAATTATATTATTGATTTTGTTTGTGTTCATTATAATTTATATAATAATGTGCTCTTATTTGTCTTAGATATTTATAAAATAAAACTTATCAACCGTACAAATAGACTTTACCATTTATCCTGAAGTAACTTTCCGGCAATTATAACAATCTACCTTCGACAAAACACTTGGCAGTTAGCCGCTTTGTTACAACTTGGCGTCAAACAAGCCCCCAAGGCTCATTATGAAACTGGGAATTAGCCGGATTATAACAAATGGATAAAATGGGTTTTGAACGGAAAAGAAAATTTTACAATCTTTGAGATAAAAAGATGAATAACAATCTTTAAATAGAAAACCCAGACAACAGGAAATATTTTAGTCTTAGAAGTCATAAAAAGGAACCGGAGTCCACCGAGGAAGCAGCAAGATACCAACCGGAAACAGATAAGCTTAACTATTTGCATGATAACAATAAAATTAATTTTTTGGTAGTCAACTGTCCTCAACAAATACACGTGCCACCTGATGCAAATATAATTAAAGAGTTGAATCATAACAATAGTGTTAAATCAACAAAATTTATTTTTTTTGTCTTCAGCAAAAAATAATTCTAATTTATCAAATAAAATTGTATTTTTTTTAAACCAAACAATCAGTTGTCAAGTCAAATAGCAAATGATACTGCATCAGGAACAATACTAAAACATAATAATGTAATTAAAAGTCCAAATTTGAAACTGTCTGGTGTAAATTACGTTGATAAAATGATTGAAACATTAGACGACTTGGACAAATCAATGGAAAGAATGAACTTGCATGTCTTGAAAACTGTTGATCCAATGGTGTTTAACAATAAACAAACTACTGATTTTTGTGTTAGTAGCCACTTACCAAACATAAATATAAGCCGTAACTTTCAATTAGGCGCGGTAGTAAATAGAAATGCCTACAATAGTAGTCAATGGGGTTACAAATCAACATATGTAGATACTGAAGATCAAAGAGGCTTGACACATGCAAGTTTTAAGGAATATTGACCAAAAGATGTAAATCAACCAACTGATTATAACAGACAAGATGTACACAGGCAGCATTACTAAACAAATTTGAGACCCCATTTTCATACTAATCAACTGATCAAGTTGAAGGTGATAGTAAAGATAATTTTAAGTATATGCCACTAAGGGCCGCTTTTACAATTGTCAGATAACTTAAACCAAGAATAAATTTATCTACAGTATAAACCTGGTGTAGCATTAGTTATGCCTTTGTTGCAGTCTAGATAACCTATTGAAACGTCAATGATGACTTATAAACTGACGTATAAATCATTTATACGCAAATTTGTTGTGCGCGTTACTTGGTTACTACACTAAAGATAACTACTGCTCCAAGCACCGAATAAGTTATCACTGGTTTATTTTCCTCAAAACATACAATTAAAATTTTATAAAATTGCCAGGACTCCTAAAGTGATCGGAGCCATTGTAAAATTTTAATCACCCACATACTCAAGTGGAATCTCTATTCAATGAATTCCAAATTAGAACTAAAAATAAAGACGAACCCCTTGAAGATCCCAATGATTAGGTCAATTAAGGAAATAATGCTCGACGGTTATCAATTTTCTTCTGTGCTAAAATTTTAGCAATAAATCCTACTTTAGTTGTAACGCGTTTTTGCATATTCTAAAAAAATCATTTATTACAAAGATAGCCGTTTCTGGAACTGACTTATAAATTGACGTATACGTTGTTCATACGCTAATTTGTTGTGCGCGTTACTTAGTTACTGTACTAGAGATAAGTTATAAGGGATTGTAAAAGCGTATTTTTATATACTCTTTAGATAGCGCTACTCCTTGTTTAACCGACGATTGTAAAAGCGGCCCTAAATGTAAATGATAACTTACCTATGTGTCTACGAATGTATCCACCTGTGTATCAACCTTTAGCAATACCTTTAAATTTAAACAACTATGCACCTATGTATCAGTCTTCAGCATTACTACCACATTGTAAATTTAAATATACACCCTATTTTGAAAATTATAGATTGCCGCCGGTATATCTAAATTCAAATCAAATGTTAAATGAATGAATAGTAAATCCATTTAGGGGACACACTAGTTTTGATGGCAAATTGCCGAATTCTATTATTTTTTTTAAAACACTAGAACGCATGGTTGTTACTTGTAGTTTAAATTTTGATTAGTTTACGCTATGAGGCATACTTTATTTATTAAAGACGTAAATATTGATATATGTCATATGTTTGATAACTTCAAACAACTTTTTTTAGAACAATTTTGGGGATTAGATAAACAGTTAGAAACACGTGGTCTAATTGAAACAGAACAATACCATTATTTTAAAGGATCATTTACGGTATATTTTCTAAAACTGTATGCGCAATCTCAGTTTCTTCATCCAAAGTACGACGACTACTTCTTTTTCATCTTCTTTTTCAGCCTGTTGTTGTCCACTTCTGGACATAGGCCTTCCTTAAACTCTTTCACATGTTTCTGTTATGTGCTGTTTGTTGTTTTGTCTAGCAACCTCGCGGATATTGTCCCTCCATCTTTTCAGGGGTCTTCCTGCACTGCGTGTCGTTATTCTAGGTCTCCGCTGTATGATTCTTATAGCCCATTTTGATGGATCCTCCAGTTTAATGATATGGCCAAGATATACATACTCGGTCACCTTTTCTACTATTTGTCCTTCTACGCTAATAGATGTCTCATTCTCACTCATGATCTTAGTCTTCTTAACGTTTATTTTTAGACCGACTTCTTTAGATGCTGTATTTACTTGTAAAAGCATGTCTTTTAGTTTACTGTAATCTGAACTAATGAGGATAATATCGTCTGCAAAACGTAGATGATTAAGGTGTTTTCCATCTATGTTTATGCCTTTTTATCCCAATCTAGTCTTTTAAAGATATCTTCCATTGCAAGCAAGTTTTGGTGAGATCGTATCGCCTTGTCGCACCCTTCTTCTAATGGGAACCATGTGTGTTAATGTGTCGTCATCAATTTTTACTTGTACAGTAGCGTTATAGATGTATCTGATAATGTTGGTATACCTGGAGTCAATACGTGCGTTAGACATTGCCTGAAATACTGCTCACATCTCGATAGAGTCAAACGCTTTTTTGTAGTCTACAAATGCCAGGTGTAGGGGTATATTGTATATACTTTGAAGATGGTCTGCTGTTCCAAAGCCTTTCCTGAAACCTGTCTGCTCTGTGGGTTGATAAAAATCCAGTTTAGTTGTAAGTCTATTAGTTATGATTTTAGTTAACAGTTTGTATAGGTAGGAGAGTATACTGATTGGCCTATAATTCTCGATATTAGTGGACTGATGCAAATTCTTGCTTGCCATTTTGCATCATATGTAGCAACTTGTCTTATAGGTGCAATCTTCTAATCGGAAAGTATTTTGCGATTACGGGTTACAGAGTTTATAATTAGAAAAAAAACATTACCAACCTATGCATTCACTGCACAATAGTCAACAAAACGGCCATAACCCGTTGCACTCTATTTCACCCGCAACCAACCAACAGTTTAGCTAGGTACGAAAACCAAAACAAGGGAAACCCAAAAATAGCACAAATAATACTAAAACCCCAATCCAAAACAAGTTACTTAGCAATCACAGAACAATAAAGTGTTGTAACTAAAGCTCAACTAAAGTTTCCTTCGGATAACAAGTTGAAACCCACTTATTAGATCTAAAAGTGGGTAGCCTACAAAAGATCGACAATTTTATAAATCAAAACCCAATGGAGTTTTTATTAAAAGATGACTGTGATTTCATTTATAGTTCACCCAACAACTGTACTCCCACTGTTCTTTTTAAATAGCTGAATTTGAATTTCCAGCATTGGTAGACACTGGTAGTGACATAACTTGTTTAAAAACTACCACTTTTGAACAGATCAAATCAGTGTTACAAGAACTGCATTTGTTTTCAGTTCAAGGAATTTAAATTACCGGTGGTTACCGCTTTAGACCAAGAAATGTCAGTCACCAAGTGCTTTTACCTTTTTATCTAAAACAATTTCAAGGAGTATTTGAGTTTTTAGTAGTACCGGACCTATGTTATCTTATAATATTAGGTTTCGATTTTATATTTGCTTTTATAATTACTGTTATCATACATGAGCAGTGAATTGAATTATCCTACAAACATACTGTTATCTCTATACCTACAGTTGCACTAGTCTACGATTTTAAACCGCAAATATCAGCCGCACTGCGTATTTGTAGTATAAACACTCAACCAGATATTTTACCGCCAAGCATTGAAAAAAAAACTGTGTTTCTTACCAATTTATCAACAACTTTCTATTATCAGGAATAGAAAAAACAAAATTTGAAATCCTTCTTAAAAGTCATAGAAAAATTTTTAGAAACAAACTTAGTCTAACAGATTGGTATAAACATGAAATACATTTACTTGACACTCAACCTTTTGTAGTCAAACATTACCTTATTTCTATAACACACCGGGTAGCAGTACAACGCAAGATAGAAAAGATGAAAACTTGGGGTATTATTCAATGTCCAGATACTCCATTTTCTAGCCTGCTTATGACCGTGGTTAAACGGGGCGAGTCCGTGAGACTATGTTTAGGCGCGCGGAGTTTAAACTCCGTTACTCAGTCCGATATGGAGCTGCATAGGACTATTGAAAACATTTTGCGCAACTTATTGGGTGTTTAATACATGTCTTTCTTAGATTTATAATGCTTGTACTGGCAGGTACTTAAAAAACTAGAACATTGTAAATATACTAGCTTCCAGGTTGGTTTACGTGCATATCAATTTAATGTTCTTCCATTTGGCCTCAAAACTGCAGTATCAAGTTTTGCCAAGTGTATGGATGGGGTATTGGGCCCTTCTTTTGAGCAATTTGTTCATGCTTATGAGTTGTTCATAACTTTTAACACGTTTGAAGGACACCTTGATCATATAGATAAAATCTTATCGCGGTTACGTGATGCCGGTCTTACATTAAAGTTAAAAAAAATGCTAGTTTTTTTGTAAACAAATGAATTTTCTGGGTTATGTGTTAACTTCAAGTGGCATCAGTCCCAACCCAGACAGAGTTCAAGTTTTCCACAATTTTTTTACACCTAAAAACACGACCAAGCACTTTTAGGACTCGCTAATTTTGACTGCGGATTTATTGAAAATTTTTCTTCATTAGCAGCTCCGCTCACTCAGTTACTCCGTAAAAACTGTAAGTGGTTTTATAGGCAAGCTCAAGCTGACGCTTTTCTTTTATTAAAAAACACCTTAGCCAATGAAGTATTATTATATCACTCCCGTACTGACACTCCCTACGTCGTGCAATGCGACGCCAAGGAAATTAGAGCAGTTCTGTATCAAATGATTAATGGAACACAATAAATAGT